>CM073506.1:26817500-36817500 GCA_037074495.1 Acacia confusa | reverse complement strand
TAAACAGATTCGGAATTAAAACCTAATAATCGGGCACGTCTTGTACATGACACTTCGCAAAGTTATGGCTCGGATTGTCTGAGTTTTGAAACTCGTAAACTTGAGTAGAGCTGAATTCTCAGGTAAGAAACTTTGACCGAGATATGATATCTACAGATACCTATTCATCTTCTAGGGGAGGGACCCAGATTGAGAGAAAGATGAAGTTGATTACATAGCCCAATCTCTTGCCTTTATATCAGTGCTTTTTCTTAATATATACTCCCTCTGCGCCTTATCACCAACTACCCAAAATTTTTGATCCCCAGCAATTACATTTAACTAACTTATCAATATTTCCTATTATGCTTTTATTTTAACGAACTTTTTTAAATCTATTTTATCTTATTAAAGTAAAGATAAAATTGAAAACTTTTATTAATTTTAGGCTCATTTAACTTCTATTTTCTTAATTTGTGAGAAAAGATCTTAGTTTATGAAAAAAGATAGTTGATATCTTATAATAAGGATCAGTATATATATTTATAGGCAAACATACTATTTCACTTGTTTCATTTATTGAATATTTATATATTCTACGGCAAGTATTTTCCCGGTTGTCACCGGACCTCTTTTTTCCGTTCTTTTTATGGGTATGACATGGATAATTTGTTTTTCGAAATGATATATTTACAATTTCTAATGTTTCCATATTCACCTCTCTCCGAGATTTGTGAGTCTGACAAAATCGTTTTTCTAGGGTTTCTCTGCTAATACATTCTGTTTTAGCAATGTATTCGTGTTTTGAGTTTGTAGTTTACCGATTCATTGGGTTTTGTGGTATGTCATTCCCATTAACGCATAGACACTTCATCATTATGGTTGTCAGTTCTGGCCTCTTTGGCTTCGATCCCCGCTAAGCCGTGCCATATATTTTATAAATGGCAAAACAATTATTTACTGCGAATTTTCAATTGAAATCTGTTCCAATCACACCTCAGGCTTGTTAATTGAGCAATAAATTTAACCCGTCTCACTTTCTGCTATTTCGTTTCTTTCCAGCAAGTTCACGAGTCATCGTGAGCAATATTAATTTAATACTGATGACATTACATAAATAAATTGTGGGGTTAATTTGTGTACTGTTTTTGCTTTTCCTGGTTAATCTAATATCTTTATGTGATAGATGGTGTGTTTGTGTGTTTTTTTTTTTAATTATTATATGAATCGAGGTAACAAATATTTGTTACGCCAATTTGTTTTCCGTATGGAATTTAGAATGAAATTAGGAGAGAGATTTTTCTTCATTGATGCATGTGTCTTCCTTCTGTGCACATTTGTATTAGTTATTGGAGAATAGTTTTTATGAATTTACGGAAAATGGTTGTGGTTTCCCAAACGTTCAGTAAATCATGGATTGGTCGGTAAGAATCATATCATATATCTTTTAATTATTACCCAGTAATTAATTCCGTTGACAATGTTAGGTTGCCTTCGTATATTTTTATGCTTTTTTCTCTCTGAACTTGAGGGTTAGAAAGGATCAACGATGAGAGATTTAGATTTTACAATATAACTATACAGTTGTCTTTCCACTGGAAAGATCCCCGTTGAAGGGTATTTTCCGAAATGATGCTATGTATTAAACTCGGTGGGGGAATAATATATTGTAATGAGTACATTGTACTGATTATTACTCAAACTATTTAACCAAGTGCAATATAATGATGCAGACGATAAGTGTGAAGGGGTTGGTTCGTCTGAAGAGGATCAAGACAATAGTGGTGGAGAAACAGAATTGCCAGAGATTGATCCCAGAGCTGAAGACCGTGAACTTAAGAACCACTTACTGAGAAAATATAGCGGTTACTTAAGCAGCCTCAAGCAAGAACTGTCCAAGAAAAAGAAGAAAGGAAAACTGCCCAAAGATGCCAGGCAAAAGCTCCTCAGCTGGTGGGAATTACACTACAAGTGGCCCTATCCTTCGGTATGCAAAAGCACAACTATTATATATATATATATGTATGTATGTATGCTCAACACTTAGTTTGATGGATCAATGGCACATTTATATATTGTGGGAAACTGGGAATTTGAAGGATTTTATTGAAGCAGAGTCAAACCATACGATAAGTCTGAACCCTAGAACCTAACTGTAATTTAGTATAATAATATGTCAGATTTATACTTCTAAGATAAATAGACTATATCACAACATATATGTGTATGTATTTATATATAGGAGTCAGAGAAGGTGGCGTTGGCTGAATCAACCGGATTGGACCAGAAGCAAATAAACAACTGGTTCATAAATCAAAGGAAGAGGCACTGGAAGCCATCTGAAGACATGCAATTTATGGTGATGGATGGGCTTCATCCACAGAACGCAACTCTCTATATGGATGGTCACTACATGCCCGATGGTCACTACCGTCTGGGCCCATGATGCGTTTGAAGTTTGATCGCACCATCACGTTATTGCTTTATTATATAAAATATTGAGCGCAGGCATGGTCAGGACCTGAACAAGAAAGAGCCACAATTTCCAAACAAGTGAGGCAAACGCATTTAAAGTGGACTGTGCATGCTTTGTGATATATAGTGTAATCGTTGGTATTTTAATATTATTAAATTTGCAATGAATTATATTTCTGCAGCTGGCATTTTCAGTACACTTTAGGAGCTTCGATGGATCGGGTAGCAATAAGTAATTCAGATGTTGTTGGATGTTTTCAAGTTATGAGAAGGATGTGTCGTTGTTGATGTACTTTTGTTTATCGTTTTGTCACCAGAGTCTATAGTAGTGTGTAATTTTGTTGTGAGTGATTGGAAGCACAAGGGAGAAACTATTTGCCAAGTGGAGCTCCTGTACTAGATTAAAGCTACCAGTCAGCCAGGGGAGCTACTAGCTAGCTTTTTAAGTGTACATAATAATGAAACTTATGGTGATTCAATGTTTCTGAATATTTTCTCTTGATTGACACTACATATATATTGAATGTAGTGACATTGACATTTCAGCTAGGTGATATGCAAAAGTCATTCACTCTTGGGTGTTTTGTGGAGATTGAAGATGAGTGTGAATGTGTTGCATTGGTTTGACACGGTACGGACTTGTTTGCAGCCAGGTCTTAGTTTTGATAAATAGTTTACACTTTGACGTAGAAATTTGTTCGTGGCAAAATCTGGGGAAAAGATTTGTTCAGAAAATGCGCATGTTAGTGTTAGTTTCTTCTCAAAGTTTTGATAATTGTGAAAGGTGGTTAATTCGAATGAATGAGGAAAGAAAAGTAGAAAACGTCTAAATATTTCGCAGTGTCTCAATGAGGAAGAAGCGGAGGGCGAGCTTAGATGGTACTAGAGATTTTGTTTGTCCTCCTTTTTTGGGCTTACAATTATATTCCGTTACATAGTGTAGAGTGATTTGTGCGTTAAAAATATTTTGCTATATTCATGAAGGATCACGCGGGCGCAGTCATGATATTCTATATGTATGGGACTACCCTCAAGTGTCGTCTGCATAAATCATTGGATCGTTGAAATTGGTATATATATATATATATATATAGGCTCATTAATATAAGATATATATTTGAAGGGTTAATCTTGGTTATAAATATAAGATATATATTTTTTAATATATTTTATCAATTTTTTCCTAATTTATCTATATTGATATTCCCTTAACAATAATAAAAAAAAAAGAAAGAATCAGGATAGTTAATGAAAATGATTACAATGTTTTAGGAAATACACGTTATATTAACTAATCTAATAAATTTTTTTAACTTAATCAAATAAGTTAAATATATTTTATATTAAGGACCGGCTAGTATCAAGTATACCAACCCTTTAGATTTACAAAAAGGAGTTAAATAAACGGAGGAATTAGAAGTAATATTTGTTTGTTATTGGACTAGAGTGCTGGTGATATTACTTCTAAAACATGTTCATTCCCCTTTACCGTTAAAAATATTTATATATTTAATGGTCAATGTCAATTTTTTGATGTCAATGTTAGTTTTTAATTTTATGGCATGATATTGCTACATTTTTTTAATCTTTCGTGGTAACATTAAATTCAAAAAACTTTATTAGGATGATATTAAATCTGAAAAACTTTTCAAGGCAAATTTGGATCTTAACATTTGTTTTTTATTACTTATCAATGTCTTGATGGTTAATTATTGATTTTGACTATCTTGAGTGTTTAAAAGTAGCTTTTCAGTCGTGATTTACAAAATACAATATAAGTATATGAGAGAAAAATTATCTTAACTTATGGACATAAACACTTATTTAAGTCTCTCAATTGCTCAACCAAACATGTGTCATTTATCACCTAAAAAGTGTGTAAGTGATCCATGCGTAAATTAAAATTACAATAGTAAAATGGTAAAATGCAATCAATTAATATTAACTGGCTGAGATCTAAAATGTTGATAAAGGCAAAGCAAATAAGGAGCATTAAAAAAATAGAAAAGCATATAAAAATGTTTTATAAATTGACCGCATCCATTGTCTAAGCATAATCATTTTACTAAGTAGTTTCAAGAGAATTTTTAAACTAAGGAGACTCAAGATATCCCAGTTTACCTTAAGATATATAGTTTCTTAAACTTCATTAATTCCTTATATATGTTTTTTTTTTTTCAAAGGCACCTTAAATCACAACGCATAGGGTTTTTCTTGCTCACCCAAAACTTTCAAGAAAAGAGAGAAATTTCCCTGACGAGAAGAAAAAGATAAAGCACAAAAGTAACGGAGCTCTCATTAGCTCATAGCCCATAGGTAACAACCACATCATTTGATGATTTTTTCAGTCAGCATAGGTATGTTTTTGAAGAACTTCGAACTCGATCGCTTTCCTTTATAGATTTCTTCAAGCAGTAAATAACTATTGGAGAACTTAACTCGTGGTCATTAATGTACGCGCACAATCTATACTCTTCTACGATAATGGCTACGTCTATAAATGCTTGACATAATTCATTTGGTTATCGATATTCATCCCCAAGGATATTGCACTAGTCCATGGATGCAGCTACTTTTTAGGGTTGTTTTTTTTTGGAAAAAAAAAAACCATGATTGTGATCGACAAATCTTAAAAAGATACCAAGAGGAAGAGAGAAACTGCAGTGAAAATTCCGAGCCCAAAGCTTTTAATTATTCATCACGAATTATTCGATAGATTTCATTAACTCAATTTCTAGTCACTAATGGCTCTTCTCTTTCATTGGTTGTAGTTCTTATTGTCAAACTTGTGTGTCAACTCTCAGAATTTACCATTTTTATATTTTAATCTTATAAAATCAAGTTGAGTTGTTGATAAATTCGTGCTAGATGTAAAAACTCTGATAAACTCATGAGTTTACAAACTAAATTTGCTGTTTTTATTTTTCTAACTTACAAAAATTGTGTTAACTCATTAATAAACTCATGTTAACCATTTTAATTTGATCATACTTAATGATTCTATATATGAATTTCATATAAATTTTTTTGTTAAGCATGATACATTGAGAATGTTGACATAGTTTATTTCAAATATTTGTATTTAAATTTAAATCAATTTTTTTTATCATTTTTATATTTTAATTATTAATTATACATTATAAATACCTATCAAATGATAAAAAGCAAACTCTTACGAGTTTATAATTTAAATTTACAATACAAATTTATGTTATTGCCATTAATTTAGTTAAACTTGTGACTTTAATAATATTGGATGTAGCATATAGGAAGTTGAGTTGGGAGAATGATAATTGAACATCATGAAAGAACATTATATTAATGTTAAATAAGAACCTTTAAATTACAAATGCTGAAGTTTAAGCTGTAAATTTTGAAATTTTAATTATAAATAATGTGTTATTTTATGTTAAGGAGAAAACTTAGTACTTGATATAATAAATATCCACTTCCCCACTAAAAAATTTGCCCTATGGATTTTTTAACACATAAAGCAAAACGCCACGGTACCACGCTTCATCTGTGTATGACTTTCATCTCTATCATCCACCGCCATACCCAACACCGACTTTGTTCTGTTCCCTTCATAACACTCCTGTATACGTTCTCTTTTATCTCCTCCGGCAACGACGGTAATTCACAATCGAAGAATAGTCGCACCTCCTTCTGGTTCGGATCCAAAGTATACCACTAGTCGAGACTCGAGAGTGAGTTGTTGGAGGTAGAGAGACAATTGGTGGAATTGGAGATTGGGAAAGTTAGGGTTGGAGATTCAAAGAGAGAGATTGCCGTAGAAAATCAAGCTTGGAAGTTCAGATTCACATCAGAGAGGTTAATTCTGATGAGAGCACCGTACACAATGATGAAGAAGGTAGTGGCTGGGTTCATTTGGGATCTGGGGGATTTGTCGGCAATAGGTTTTTTTTTTTTTTTTAAAAAAAAATAACTTTTGAGGTCAATCAATTAAGTGAAATGATATTAGAAAAATCTATATATTGATAAATAAATCGGATCAATAAATGTAATAGTTACTCTTCCGTAAAAAGAACACTGACTAAGAGGAGTTAGTAAGTGTTTATGTTGAATCTGTATGTAAAGGGCTCAAATGATAATATCCAAAAGGAATAAAGAAGACCTTAGCGATATCAATTGAGATAATACCACTAAGGCTTCATAAATCACAGTGCTACACGACAGTGGCTATAGCCACAAAGTGTAACTGAATATAAATTAGATCAAGGAAGATCTCATACCTGGTGGGTAATATCTTATTTATAGAGATTACCTAGGGTTTCCTTATCCTGGGGGTGCAACCAAGGTGTGCCCTCTATGTTCTGATATTATCTGTCATTTCATCAGTGTGTGCGCCTCTATGCCTGTTCCATTACCTGTACTATTCATTATTATAGGCATGATTAGTGGAGATTAGCGTTTTACCTGTTTAAGGGAACCCAACAAAAGGCCTCTTCATTGGGCCTCTACCAAGCCCATTTTGTCATCCCGTACTATTAACGATTTATAAGATTGTTAAATTGAAAATGGAAGCAGGAAGACGGGCATTATGCTGATTTGGTAAAAAAAAATCCATGCGGCAGTTTTTAAGTGGGGATCAGAACTGAATATTTATTATATCAGTTCTCCTTATATCAATATCCTTTTAGGATATTTAATTCTCACTCTTCTACATTAATTTGAGTTTATACTAATTCTTTAACTTCAAAAATCATGTCCGCATGATTAAACATGTGTTAAGGTATAATTCTATCTTGCAAGTTTCCGTTGTTATTTTGAATTATTTTGAGTTCAATATTATCCAAAAAAAATTACAAAATGTTGTATGTTGCATTATACCATCAAAAAACTAATGTTAATCAGTAAATTTTTAATAGTAAGGAGCTACATTATTCTTTTTTAACATTTTTAGAGTAATATAAAATCTAAAAAAAATTAGGTTAAAATTACTCTTGAATGGAAAATTCTAAGATAAATGTACACTTTAAACCCATTAAATATTGTTTACCCCCAACAATTCCCATGGGAATCCCCTACTCTCCCTTTTAGGTGGGGATGTTTGCCTCGATCACTTGGCTAAAGTAGTATGACTAGCAATAGAAAGACAACTAGCTTTCCAGGCTGATAGTCTACAATGGACACACTCAATCATATAGTCAACTTTTTCTTTCCTCTTCCTGTTTCTAGTAAGAGGGAATCCTAGATATTTACCAATTTTACATGAAATCTTCATTTGGGTCAAGATTTTGATCTTTTTCCTTTGACTGTTCCAACACCCTTGAAGAGAAAAGAAGATTAAAGATTTTGCCTGATTTACTTGCCCCCCTGACGCATTTGAAAAAACATCCAAACACTTCATCGTACACTTAGCCTATGCTTCAGTAGCAACACCAAATAATAAAAGGTTATTAGCAAAAATCATATGAGAAACCTTAGGGCCAAAGCTAGAGGTAAAAATAAGCTTCTAGCTTCTAGCTTCCATCTTCCACAACATCACAGATTAAATGTGAGATTTTGTCCATACAAAGAACAAACAAAAGTGGAGAGATTGGATCTCCTTGTTGAAGGCCCCTTTGAAGAAGAAAGAATTCAATTTGGGAGCTATTCCATATAACATTTTTTAACACTAAAGAAACATAGTCCATAATGAGATTAATAAAACCTTCCTCAAGGCTAACCTCACTGAGAACCTGTTTTAAAAAATCCCGTTGTATCCTATCATTCACTTTTTCAAGATAAATCTTTATTGCCATAAGTCCCCTCTTACTTCCATTCCTACACATAATGTGAAATAGCTGCAGGCCAATAACAATATTATCTTGTATGTGTCTCCCTTTGATAAAGCTAGCTTGAAATGGGGAGATTAATTCATTCATCGCCCTTTTAGCCTCTGCGTGATCAATTTGACAACAAATTTGTAGTGTACAGTATAAAGCGAAATGAGTCTAAAATGAGCAACCACTTCAGAATTATTTTGTTTAGGAATTAAAGTGGCGAGAGTCCTATTAAAATCTTTCAAAGAGGTAGAACCATATGGAACACTTTCTTGACAAATGCACTAAAGAAGGGCCTACCGTTCTCTAATTATTTTTATAGAAAATGGAAGGCAACCTGTCAATTCCGGGGCTTTGTAACTCCCCATTAAAAACACCACCTGTTTGATCTCTTCATCTTCAGGAATTCTAGACAAATCCATCGCGGTGGCTTGATCTATCCTGGGAAACGTGCGCATAGTACGCAGCACACAAGGAGAAAAATGAAGAATCCACATATCTAGGTCAAGCAATTATAGGGGATTAGAGTAGCTTCTCGCTGGAGAAAAATCCACTTAGCACATTCATTGGGCCTGTTCTTGGGCCAACATAATTTACCTGTGAAGCGCAAGAGAATCCCATGGGAATATTTTTACCCAAAAACGAAAAAGAAAATAAAGGAATTTTCCTCTATTGGTGTAACCATTAATGATACTAACCAAATCCAGGTCGCGTAGTTGTGAACAGGTTTTGGCACACTCAGTTAACCTTTTTTTTTTTATCAAGAAAGTTAAATTAATTAATTTATTATAGCGTAGCATTAGATTATATATCAGTGTGAAAATCAAATAAATTAGTTTGAATAAAGAGATAAATATAAATACATTAAAATACTTTATTTAGCTTTTTCAATCTTTTCAAAAAATATAAACTGCATATCTTATATTAAAGAGGCATGAAGTATTTAGATTGAATCCAATTATAAAGAGAAATATAAAAAAGATAAACGAGTTGGAATTGAACACAACTTCCTTCAAAACTGGGCATAAAGATTGATAAGGTCTGACATACATGTCACCGAATAAATGAAATGGTTGGACCACACTAGATTCATATGTTAAGGCATCTTGCATTTAACTCAAATTATTAAGAACTGAGATGGGACCAGTGTCACCTCTTAAACTCCACTCAGCTAGCTAGATATATTCCAAGCCTAATTAAATCACCATTTTATTTAACATAAGCCTCTTTTGCTTTACAATCAATGATGTATTGTGTATATGGCGGTGGCGATCCCCACTTTGGTTATTTTCACTTGAGCATTCCACTAATCAAGCCCCCAAACTTTACTTTCTTGACTTACATGTTTGGAAATTATGCTCTAGTGGTGAGGGACAAGTATTTTTATGAGGCTTAATTCCCCAGCTGCTTAGAAAAAAATACCATAGATTATTAATTTGAATTTTGCGAACAGTTGTACTTTTTAGATGAAATGATTCATAATAGGAACAAAACAAAGTGGAAAGGTGAGATGTCATATTGGATGGGGTACGTTATTTCATTTTTCTTTTAAGAGCTGAACTAACTAAGAGTGAAAAATTAGTCAAATATAAAAACGTTTTTTCATATCAGAGGCAAAACGTTTTAATTGACAGAAAAAAGGACTTTCAAATCTTTTCTCTGCCATTTTTTTTAAGGAAAACCTCGTTCCATTCGCAAAAATTGAATTTAATCATGTCCTTTTATAGTTGAATAAGATACTTCTTTCTGCAGAATTTTCTTAATGAAAAAGAATCAATGAACAGCACACCGAATTAAACCTACAGGGATGATCAACTGGATCATATTGTAGTCTTAGTTAAGGAACACAAGGGTGATAATAATTTTAGCATTTATAGCCAAATATACTGTATCTTAATATATTCGTACTTTTCTGCTTTTGATTGTAATAATTGTCTTTTGGGTTGCCATATGTGGGAGTGCTCAAACGTGGAAAGGCTACCTAATTCGTTGTTGTCATGGATTATGCAACCCTCTCAAGTGATCAACTTAATTGGTATGACTCATCCAACAGAAAAATGATTCAAACCCAATCACTTTATTAATTAATATAATTATCTAAACACACACAGATGGTCCCTCTTCCTTTTCTCAACTCTCATTGGCTCAGGACCACCGGCTTCCTCAAACTATTGGTGCCGATCGCAACTTCGACATGACAAGAACCATGATCTCCAAAATTGACCCCAATTAAATAAAGACAAGAGACATGATGTGTATAATTGATTAACCAAACAATTTAGCTTATTGGATATATATTCCAATGATGGAAGATGATCGCATTTTGGTGCCATCAATCACGTATTTTCTAATGTAACCCCACTTCCTTGTTTTTTTTTTTGGATTTTTTTTTAATTTACTATAATATCATTAAACCTAATTAAATGTAATTTTTCTATCAAATTGACGTATAAATTAATCTTAAACTTTACTTTTAAAAAATCAAATTTTTTAGACTCGACTAATGATTGATGTAAATCCACTCTACACCAAGCATTTAGAGACAAGTAGTACTATACATGGAACATCCACTAAATCTAGATGCTAATTATTACTATATTCTTTGTTTTTAATACCTGCCTCTTACTCCTTTTTCTTTCGCTTTTGTGTGTGATCACTCAATGATGGGACGACAGCGCATTTTGATCCTCATTTTTTTTTCAATTGGATGAAATAAGGTTTGATTGCATAATAAACGAGATAAAAGCGTGCTTCACGAACTGAACCATATTAATAATAATTGTAATGAACATTTGTGTCGTGAACTTTATAACTCATCCTGTAATGTTGGGACCCGTCCACGTGCAGCACAAGCCATGAGAATTGTGACAACACACGCCTGGAAGTGTTTCATGAAAACAAGTGGGAAAGAGATAAGATGAACGCCAATATATAACCTATTATTGGATCGCATTAATGGAATTTGATTGCTGGTATTTGATAATCTTGATTAGGTACAAAGATAAATTCGGTCTATAACATCAAATGTACTTCCTTCAATATTTTAATATACTATTGTAAATCTCATGAATTAATCCTCTAAGTTTTTCCTTTTTACACTTTTACTTTACAAAAATATTGTGTCAACTCAACTTATGCTAGCTATAAATTCACTTGAAATTGAAAGTTAACACAGTAAATTTACTAATATTTTTACGTACCCTTTAAACCCTTTAAATTTGTGTTAACTTAATGTGTGTGAATTTTTCGATTTGATCATGTTTTATTGATTTATAACTGAATTTCACCGAAATCTATTTATTAAGTGTGATACACTATGAATGTTGATATATAGAATTTCAATCATTCATATTTAAAATAAATCTAAAAAAAATTATTTTTATTTTAATTCATATTATTTAATCACTTATTTTGTTAATAAAAACAAACTTTTACATGTTTATGATTCAAATTGATATTTTGATTTTATACTTTGCCAATTTTACAATCATACTCTATTCTAACTATAATGTAATAAAAAACCTCTTTAGTTCTAAATATAAGATAAATGCATTGTGGTAGCATCTACAATGAAAATTTTCCCCTTGGTAGGAAGTTTCCTTCATTGTCAATAGATCAAAACTAGGGCAACGTTCCTTTAATTTGATGTCTAAATTACATTCAATCAATTCCCTTTACATTAATGGAATTTGGTTCCTCAAACTAGAATTGGAGTATTACAATTGCAGTTACTTGCGCTCGTAGACGCAATGTCTTTATCCTAAAATAAACAAGATCAAGTTATGCATCGTCACCATTATTCAATATATTAAACTTGTTAAGCGTTTTCATATAAAGATTATTACTAAGACCAAGAATGTCCATTGGAGTTTGTCTTATCTATTAAGAGATGTAAGTATTCTCCTTAGATACTTTAAATTTGTGCTCTATATTTTATCTTTTTGAAATGCATAGTTCTATTCCATTAAATATATATATATATATATATATATATATATATATATAAGATAAATATATGTGGTTAATTTTTTTTCTCAATTTTACTGCTCTTTAATTGCACCAAATTATATATTTTTTTCTCATGACTGTATTGGTATTGGTTAGTTGATTTCCTCTTTTTTCTATTAAGAAACACTTACAAAATTTTTACGTTCTTTTCCGGGGCATAATCTTATTTTAATATGCAATAAAATAATTGCTAGATATTAAAATATCATTATTCCAAACTTCGGCGTTCATCTAAAAATTCAAGCACAGTAACTTGACTTTTTCGAACTGACACGGATTATATGTACATATAAGGTCATTAGTTTGGCTTCTATAATATTGCATTTCAAAAGTTCCGGGTCAAATTACTTTGAAAATATAACTTTACCTGTATGGTACACAGAAAGTTTAAAGAGGGAAAAGGAAAAAGGAAAAAAAAAAAACTGAATAGTAAGAAAGAGAAGATTAGAAAAAAACTTAAATTGAGTGTTATGCTTCATAGACCCAAAATGGGGATGGAAGATGATAATTTTTAAAAATAAAAATAAAATATTTAAAATGTCCAAAATACCCCTTAACAAAAAAAAAACCCTCCCTCCTTCTTCATCTCTTGCATTATCGACACAGCACAAATTGGAAAAAAAAAAGTTTCAAATCAAGGAAGTAGTCAAGAAAATGAGGAAGTGGAAGGAATGATGGTGGTGGTTTGATGGTGACAATGCGTAATACTGACAATATTCCCTCTCGCCGCTGTCAATGTCGCGGGATGTGAGTTTGTTGGTGGAGAGTTTGGTGTTAAAGAAGGGGGACAACAAGATTTGCATCAATGGTGTGTGTTTAGAAGATTGTGGGTTGGGGGTTTTGATTAATAGTAGTTAGAGGAGGAGGCAACAATGACAAAGAACACTATAAGAAAATAGTTTATTTGCAACAGATCTTGCGAGGGAACAATTTCCGTCACAAATTTCACGAAATTTGCGATGGAAAAGCAACTTCCATCACAAAATTGGGCATTTTGCGACGGAATAATCATCTCCGTCGCAAAATGGGCAAACAAAGGACATTTGCGACGGACAACCTACGTCCGTCGCAAATACCCCCCATTTTGCGACGGAAACATAGTGTCCGCCATAAATCATCGACGGTTTGCGGCGAAAAGAGCCTTTCCGCCACAAATTTTGCAGCAGAAAAGAGCCATCCGCCGCAAACCATCAGTGGCCACTGATGGATTGCGGCGGCACGCTCGTTTCCGCTGTAAATAGATTTTGCGATGGAAAAATTCCGCCGTAAAAAATGAATCTCCTAGTAGTGTAAAGACAAATCGATTGAAGAAGAAGAAAATAGTTATTTGAAAATTTCTTTTGTGGGAAGATTAGTTCACATCAAAAATGGAGGAAAGCAAGTTTTCTATGAACAAGGGAAGATAGACCACTGCTAGAAGATTGGTTCCCAGAAGATGGAGCGTCCAAATGATTCTTACCAAGAAACATGCTAAATCTTCCCAAATCTCCCGTGTAACAAACACAACTTTAGAAACAAGGTCAAAATAAATGCTCTATTTGGGAGAAAATTTGACAGTAGCAAGTTGTTTGACTACGGGAAAACAATAATCTCAAAGCGAAAATTTTTGGCACAAGAAATTGAAGAGCATTTAGCATGATTTTTCTTTATTAAAGCCCTTCTTGTAAGGGTACGTATGTGTACAATTGGGAGTCATGGCTGACCCGGTCCTTGAAGGGCCATGACCTAACAGGGCTCGGGTTAATAAAAACATCTGTTTTTCAAAGTCTGACCCAAAAGCACCGGGCTAAGGTCAACTCTATAGGGTCCGGAAGTTACTATTCCAAATTTTAATTATTTTTCCTTCGGTTAAAAAAAAAGAAATATAATTATAAATTGCAACAATTAAAATTCTCATTTATCAAATGAATATTGTTAACATTAATATCCAAACAACACGAATTATCCAACAAATAAATACCTTCACTAATTTGTAATCAAAAGCAAACTATTGTCCATAAATAACTCACATAAAATATAAGAAGCAACCACTAAATAACATTAGGATGATGACTATCATTGTCATCTTCTTCGTCACCATCATCAATTTTAAAGACATTTGATTGTGTTTTTCTTTGAGTAGTAGGCTCTACCTCATGAGTAAGGATATTATGAATTTCTTTTCTCATATCATGATCACATCCATTAAAAGGGTCTATAGGGTTTATTTTATTTAGCTCTTCTAATTTTAAAACTCAACCCCTAAAGGGTCAGGGTCTAAACGAGATTGACCCGACTTCCCGGCTCTATTTATGTGTGACTCTCTTCTAAAAAAAAGTGTCAATGATGACTCACATAAAATATAAGAAGCATACCTCTAGCAACATTATTATGTTGACTATCATTGTCGTTTTCTTCGTTGCCATAATCAATTTCAAAAACATTTGATTGTGCTTCAGTTTGAGTAGTAGGCTCTACCTTATGGGTAAGAGTATCATGAATTTCTTTTTTCGCATCACGAATACATCTATTAAAAAGGCTTGTAGGGCTTATTTTATTTAACTCTTCTAATTTTAAAACCCGACCCCTAAAGGGCTAGAGTTTAAACGGTCTCGACTTGATTTCCCAGCTCTATGTATATGTGACTCTCCTCTAAAAAAAAGTGTCAATGATGGTCCTTAATTCCACTTAGCCAAAGAAAATAAAAAGGGAGAATTTCGGTTAGTCTATAGTAAAGTGAGGTAATTTCAGTCAATCCTAAAACTTTTTAAAACTTCACTCAATTAGATTAAAATAAAATATATTTTGGAGGTGAAAAAGCAATGATAAATTTATTTTATTTATCTTCTAAATTGTCTTATTTATCTTATAAATGCCCATATTTATCTTATAAATTACTAAAATATGTATAATGCCCTAGGTTCTTTTAAATATCTTTATTTGTCTTGTACATATTTATATTTATCTTATGAATTTATATATTTGTTTTATAAATGACCAAAATACTTTTAATTTCCTAAGTTTTTTTAATCATTTTATTTATCCTGTAAATTTTTTTTAATTTTTTTTAAAAAAGTATCATTATCTTTTCACCTGAAATTTAATTTTATTTTAACCCCTAAGATAAGATACAGTGAAATTTTAAAAATTTCAATGACAGTTAACTGAAATTTTGTCATTCCTTACTTGCTAAATAATTTTTTCTCCAAAAAAAGGACCTTGCACAGTGTCTAGTAGTGCCACTGTTCTCTGAAGGCCGAATAAAAAATAAAGTCAAACAATATTACTACCATTTCTCTGCTTTTACCCCTTCCAATATCCTTTTTTTTTTTGCTCAAAATACTCCTTCCAATATCCAATAGGCAGAGAGAAGGTAAAAAGTCATTAACACGAAGTACATACTATCAATATTGTAAATAAATCAAACAAGAAAATGAATAAAAAAACATAAACTGACGTAGTAATTAATAAAGAAGCTAAAAACTTAGCCACAAAGCAATCTCAGAACAAACTCTTGCCGAAAGTTCATACACAGTTTCGATGAGTCGGATATTACGCATAATTTCATCAGATGGCGAGGATAAAGCATTCTTTCCAATGATAAATATGCTGAACCGAAAGCGAAAAGGACAGAGACGATATTATCTCTCTTAATTACCCTATTATTATTCATAATCAACGTGCCTGATAAATATCTTACATATGGATTAGAGATTTAGAGGGAACAAAGAAAAGTGCCTTTAATTGATATGTACTTTGCTTGAAATACCTACCCTTGATTCCTGAATATCTTACATCACTAACTGATTAATTTGCGCCGGCTAGCTAAATACGTATTCCCAAACAAAATTAGGAGCAAGTCGGAAATTTTGTGTGATAATCAGCTGGCTACCTAGCAAGCTGCGGATGAGTGGGTGAATGGGTGGTTGCTTTTGTACAAGTGATGATGGGCCTTTGATCCGATAAGGAAGGCGGTGGTAGCAGGAGAGCCGTTGGCGGCGGCGCCGCCTCCGCTTCCGCAGATTCTCTCACAAGAAGGGCATAAGGTGAGGGTGGCTGCCGGAAGCTGCATATACAAGGGTCCCTGCGACGCCGTCGTTTTCATTGATCTGAGTTCTTGCAACTCCTTTTGCAGTCTCTTGTTCTCTTCCGTCAGCGTTTCGCAGCACTTCTTGAGCAACTCACAGTCAACTTCCGTTTGTTTCAGTTTTGTCCTGTATGCATTCCAAGAATCGATGATACCATCAATGCTTAACAGGGACGTCAATATAATCTATCAAATTAAAGCAGCTATTAATCAATTACCTGGCTCTCCTGTTTTGAAACCAAACCTCTACTTGTCTGGCACGCAGGTTTAACTTCCTTGCCAATTCTTGCTTTTGCTTCTGAGAAGTATTATGATCACAAAATATAAAACCAAAAGGCATTAGGGATCATTTCCAAATACAAGAACATGTGTAGTTGAGAAGAACATAGGAGAAAATAGACTAACCCAAGCTTATATATATATATATATATATATATATATATAAGTATATAAAAAGTTATAATAGAGGAGGAGATAGATGGAGTACGGGATTGAGAGTGGAGTGGTCTTTGAAGCTGTCCTCTAAAACAGCAGATTGTTCTTTGGTGAGCCTAAGTTTCTTCCTGGGATTACCCTCGTCGTCTACGTCGAAGCCTGTTACCTTGGAAGGATTATTAACTTTAATCTCTACTTCCAGATCAAGGTCGTCGCCCACAAAGTCCTTATTCTCCCTCTTGATGCTGGATGAGTTGGAGAAGGAAGAGGCGGCGCTGGGCGAAGAAGAAGAAGCTATTGCATGGAAATTATGAACAGATTCAGTCTTAGTGGGAAGAAGCTGTTGATTATTGGGCTCCTGATCATCAGGCGGACCTAACGTAAGGGACGGGTATAGAACCTTCTGGTCACATTTGTACGGATAATCCTCTTTCTTGTGTCGGATTTCTGGGCAGCAATTCTCAGACTGATGGTGGTGAAGACTAAGGCCAAGACCGAGGCCGAGGCCTGTGTTACACATATCGGCAAGACCCATTAGTGTTGAGGAGATGAAAATGTTGATATATAAGGAGGAGGAGGAGGAGAGGGAGACGGGAATAAAATAAAGGAGAGTGTGAATGAGGGAGAGATCGACTTTTGTGAATATTAAATAATAATGAAGGGAATAATACTATAGTTTCTGGAATGATGTAAATGAATATAATGGGAATAGCAATAATTCGAAGGCGTCTTTTTTAGCACAAAGGTTGACCAATAAAAGGGAGGGAGAAAAGGGCAAGTTCAAACAAAATATGCAACGAAGGATGAGGTATACATGGTAGATGGTTTGCGTGGAATCACGTGGAAAGTGGGTGGCACATTAGATATCGCATATTACACAGTGTTGTGTTTCTGCCCTTTCTATCTTGTTCTCCTTTTCCTCTTCCCTCAATTTCTCCTACCCTTTTTCTTATTTTTTATTTTACCTTATCGTATCTTTATTCTGCTGCAGCACTAGCAGCGAATAAGGAGCATTGCTCATGTTTATAGTTGTAGTAGGATTATACGATTTTGTGCGTTCACATTCTTCGAGAATCCTACCATTGCACTTGTACAACTGCCTTTATGAATCACGTACCTCTGTACGGTCTAAGCTTTGGAATTCAATCTACATTCGTGTTTGTTTGGCATATCCCTCTTTCAAAACTAAGTTGAAACCCATCCCAGTTGGGTCTAACAAAAGGGCTTTTACTAACAACACAATGAATTAATGTTTGAAATTTTATTTGATAAGGGATACATGTGCCTGTAAAAACAAACTAGGGGAGTCTTAAATCATGATTGGTAGTATTATGCTTAAATAACTGTATCAAAATATGGGAAAACGTGTCTGATTCACGCTTTATCAAAATCAAGTTTTATCTAATGCTTCTTTTAGGTATTGCACAAAACAAAAACTGTAATATGTATATACGGGCATTGGTTATTGGTTATTATCTGTTCATAGGGTAATTTGTACTATGAATAAGATTTTATATTCAAAGTGTTAAAATTTAGTCTCAAGGAGTATTTCATTTTTTCATTCATTCGTCTTTAATTCCTCTTGAATGAGGTTTATTTATACAAATGGAAACTCACAAATAAAAGTAAAAAAGCAGAAAACAAACTAAGCAGGAAATTAGGAAACAAATCTAAAAACTTGCTATTTGTTTAAGACTCCTAAAAAGACTAGATCTACCTATAATTTAAAATTCAAACTTTAAATTAGAAATAATTAAAAACATTTATTTTCAACACTCCCCCTCAAGTTGGGGCATGAATGTCGCTCATTCCCAACTTGCCAATCATTGCTTCAAACAGTTTTTCTGAGAAGACGTTGGAACATGAGGCGTAGAGAAGAAAGTTTCAAGCTTCCGTTGAGGAGCAAGTTTCATCGGATCCATCATAGAAGGTATGGAGTTCTGCATCCTGGAACCATGGGGCGGATTCAAGGAGAAGATTTTGTGGGGCAGATCGAAGGAGAAGATTTCGTGGGTAGATCCAAGTAGAAGATTTCGTTCGTGGGTGGATTTAAGGAGAAGATTTCGTGGGTAGATTTCAAGGAGAAGATTTCATGGGTAAATTTCAAAGAGAAGATTTCGTTTGTGGGCAAATTCAAGGCCCATTCATGGAGAGTCCTTGTTGACACTCACGTCGTACCTACGCATAGGTGAATTCGAGATCAAATTTGGGGTCCTTTCGTAGAATTTCCCCACAAACTTGTTCAAAATCAGAGTCTAAGCCACTGAGAAAGATGTAGACTCGAAGACGGGCCATGGAGGAGTGCATCTGGGTGACACCATAGACAGTGGTTGCAGGGGACAGCTGACGATGATAAATATCCTGAAAAATAGAAACAAGTTCATTGTACTAGATCGAGAGAGGATGACCATGCTGCTTGGTGATGAAGGATCGTTGGTGGAGTTCAAAGAGACAGGTCTCATTAGATGCATCATAGAAGGTACGGCGAGCGGCATCCCAAATTTCATGGGCCAATTTAAGGCGAATGAATCGTTGCATCAAGGGTTGGCTCATTGAGTTGATAAGCCAGCTTTTCACCCTTTTGTATTCAATGACCCATGTATAGGTTGGATTTGCAAGAGAGGGTTTTGGTGTCGAGCCAGTAAGATATCCAGATTTGTTACGAGCACCGATACGCATGTCCAGTAATTGAGACCAAAGAGGATAGTTTGAGTCATCTAGAATTACGGTGATGGGAAAAGATAAGTTATCTTGCTGGATAATGATATTGGAAGGCGCCATTAGAAATTTGGGAAGAGAAGGATTTGGTTGGGTAACAAGAAAAAGAAAGTAGGACTTTAGGTTTCCTGGACCAAACCATGCTTTGATACCATGTTAAAATTCAGTCTCGAGAAGTATTTCACTTTTTCATTCATTCGTCCTTAATTCCTCTTGAATGAGGTTTATTTATACCAATGGAAACTCACAAATAAAAGCAAGAAAACAGAAAACAAACTAAGCAGGAAATTAGGAAACAAACCTAAAAACTTGTTATTTGTTTAAGACTCCTAAAAAGACTAGATCTACCTATAATTTAAAATTCAAACTTTAAATTAAAAATAATTAAAAACATTTATTTTTAACACAAGGCGAAGTTAGTATTTTCTAAAACAAAATAGGGGAAAGCAGTGTATCATAAATTGATCAAATGCGTGTTGACCGACAAGAAAGTGTTCTATTGAGTGACGCTATCACGCGTGCTCCACGCTGGCTCCACCCCCAGATGATCTCAGCTGAATCGAACTTTTCTTGGCATATCTTTCATTAAAATAGAAAATTAAAGGAACATATATGATATATCATGCCATTTTGCTTAAGGGACAAGCTATAGCCCAAGTATCATCTCATCCTCTTGAATTTTTGTTTCCTATACGAGTTTGTTAAAATATTTCTAAAACGAAGAACGAGATATATATAAATATAAAGAGAGAATATTTTTTTTATTTTAACAATATTTTATAGATTTCATCATCGCTTTTTAAAAGGTCCAATCTTTGCCGCCATAAATAGATAAATTATTCGCTACTGATCTCGTTGGAGATGGAAGATTCTACGGTTAAGAGTTACGACACCATGGGGGCTTAATTTCTTAGTTTGGTAGGAGTATTTGTTTTTCTTAACTTTTTAACGAAAAGATATTTAATAGCACAGTCTTTTTTCTTGGTAGAAAACAAAACGTATTTTATGTTCTCTATCCTTTTATGTTCGCATTATATAGGCCAAAGCCTTGTGATTTTTAACATAAGAGTTAATTAGAAGTAAGATGGATTAATTAATTAATTGTAATAAATATGGCTCGATACCCAAAAATACCTATTGCATAACAATAATGTCTTGTATTAGCTTGGTCTTATTTATAAGTTCAAATTAACTAACTTTTATACTCTCTTTATTTTTTATTATAAGGCATTAACTATCAACATTTTTTTTATTCTTATTATAAGGCACAACCGCATTTAACCAACTCGTTTATTATTTTCCAACAATACCCTTATTTTATCTAACTCTTTAAATTCACCTTATTAAAGTAGAGGTAAAGTTGGAAATATTTATTAATTTTGGATCAATTTAATGATTTAACTTCAATTTCTTGGTCTGCGAAAAATGGTGGTTGGTGACTTATAATAAGGATCAGAGGGAGTATATCATAAAGACTTAGTTAACTCATTAATTATAGGGTAAATTTACAATTTTGCCTTTATATATGATTGGTTCCAAAAGCCAACATGATGAATAAATTCTTATTGTCTATTGCAATTAATTGGGGGCAAAAGTGTATTAAAAATGACATTTTTGTTACTTTGAAATTTGACTTATGTTAAGGACCAATTTTCCTTTTCAAAATGAACTTATAGATAATATCAGAGTGGTAGTTATTAATATGATTGCTACTATTATTGAAGGAGCATCAAACGTGATAGTTTGAGGGGTAAAAAAATATAAATATAGAAGACAAAGTAGATTAAAATCCTTTACTCAATGTGAACACCTACCCATCATTCTTTCAATTAGCTTCTACATTTAAGATGAGAAAAAGTAATATAACAATTTATAGAGTTAAGTAGTAAATCCGCTCCAGAAGTATACGCGCAAGAATAATGTTGTCCTGAAAGTTTTTTGGACTTAATGTTACCCTGAAAGTAAAAAAATATAGCAATGTTACCATTTTCCATTAATAAGTTAACAATTAACGTCAATTTTTTAATAGTTAACGTTAGTTTTTTAATGGAAATGGGCAATTTTACTACGTTTTTATACTTCCGAGGCGAAATTAAACTTGAAAAAACTTTCAGGACAATATTACTCCTCGATGTGTACTTTCAAGACTGTTTTGCTACTTAACCCCAATTTATATATATTAGTTCCATCTCTTAATATAAGATCCATTTAATTAATTTGATTAAATTGATAGGTTAATTAAATTAGTTAATATGATATATTTTTTTTTCAAACACTTTAATCATCTTCTTTAATTTTCTTATATTTCTCTTAATTATTTTTTAGGAAAAATCAATAAAGTAAACTAAGATAAGATTAATAAATATAAGAAAGATGTCTTATATTTATAAACAAAATCAACTCGATATTTAATTAGCTTCTATATTAAAAAAACAGGGAACATTACAATTTCCCTTTCCCTTTAATTTCCCGACACATCTTCCCACACCACTCCCCCTGCCCACCTCCACGGCTCCACCAATTGCAAATCCACTCTTTGGAATTTACCCAAGACGACAGGGAATCATCTTACACAGTTATACTATGGTTAGTGGCCGTGGAGAATTGAAATCCTACTTACCACTCATGCCAGCCTACATAGAAAATATTATATAATATTTAATATTATAAAGTTTATGTATAATTATTAAATGACGCAGATATTAATATATAATGATGTCGTGTTTATTAAAGTATTTCGAAAAATTTAATAAAAAATCAACAGTACGTAAAAATGGAATTGGAATAATATATTTAGCATTACTGTATCACTGTTCAAATTCATACTAACTTCATATTCACGTCACTATCTATATCTCCACCACAGTTAATTCATCACCACTCAAGAAATTCGCTTTCGAGAAAAAGCAACCCAATCAAGAGATGTAGTAACGTAACCTAGTTTAAGGAAGGAACAAAATAGAAAAACAAGAAGACATAAAAGCAAGTTAAATCGGCTGAGTTGGGAATTAGAAGCCCCCTTCTGGCACAAAGTAAGCAAACTAATTAAGCTAAGCATGAAATAGCTCACACACACACATATATAGAAAGCAACATCCACTTACAAATATGTTCTTCATCATTCAGAGTATTTCAGGTCTTTTGTCTCTATTCAAGCAAATAAATAAATATTGGATTTGGATAAATAAAATAAAAAATATAAGCAGGTGAATTTCACAACAATTACTCTCTCTGGTCCTTATTATAAGGCATCAACTACCATTATTTTTTTATCCTTATTATAAGGCACCAACTACCTTTGACTAACTCATTTATTAGTTTTTTTCCTCATTATATCCTCATTTAATTTTTACCTAGTTTTTCAAATTCCTATCATTAAACTAAAGGTAAAGTTAGAAACATTTATCAATTTTAGACTTATTTAATGACTTAACTTTCATTCTTTAATTCGTGAGAAATGGTAGTTGATGCCTTATAACAAAGACCAGAGAAAGTATATTGAAATAGTTGTCAAAGTCATCATCATAAATCATGCATGATGGTATTAGGGGAAACAAATAGCGCAACCGAAACCTAGCTCTATGACCTTAAATACAAACATGATTTCGTTTTAAAAATTGTGGCAATGACAAGTTGCTTGAGTGCGATAAAAGTCAACTTTGGATAGGGATCCATCTCTATTTTTTCACTTTTTTTTTGGTTACAGATGGATGGCCACTATATATAATATTGTGAGCCATGGGATCGCATATTATAATCCACCATATTTAATTTGTTAAAACATCTTATCGACATAATAAATTTCGAACATCGGAAAGAGGAGTATCAGTAGTAGTGTTTGGACTTTGGAGTGTTAGAATAGTCTTCCGCACCATCTTTTTCTCTTATTGGAGATAGTGCTTGGTTCTGCTTCTTGTTCTTTTAAGAAGTTTAAATATTAAAATTTATTTAAATGGACCAATATAAGGTCATTGGTTAAATTTATTTATTTAAATGGACCAATATAGGGTTATACATGTATAACCTGTTCAATTTGTTTTCCTAACATTTCCCTCATAATCACGCTTCTTCGTGTTGTTCTTGTCCTTTTGCCCCTTGTTACTTTCCAAATTTCTGTTTCTTTGAAATCCTTTATTCGCAAATAATGTAATCTGTCTAGGCAACTTGTCTCTCATGAATCAAAATCATTGCAAAAATATATTATACTTGGTAGGACATGATTGATAAGAATCACCGACGAATAAATTAATTCAATGTATCATGATTGAGCACTTGAAATAGATGGGACAGGAAACACAATCGGACATGTCAACTTTCTTTCTATCGCTCTTTAACTTGTACCGAGTAAAATTTTCTCAATTAATTAGTATTCACAGAGATCATCATATATAAAACAATAATAACTGGAAAAAAAGAAGGCAATTTTATTGTCACAAAATTATTGCTTGTACAGAGTTTGTAGATTCTCTTATAAGACAAGCTTCAAGAGCGATTAGATAGATATTGACTGTAACACAGTTGACAAAAATCCAATACAGATAGCATTATTTAAAATAGAAGCGATGATTGCGAATTTCTGGGATTAGACTGGACAACAGCCTCTTGCTGTAAATGGGAGTACTAGATTAGACAACAAAAAGAACTAGACAGACAGAAAAACAAAGTTATAATAAAGAAAAGAATTGAAAGCTTAACAACGAAGGTTGTGTTGTAATGCATGGCATCGATGCTGGTTCTCCAAAATCATGATTTTGATCTTCTTCACATCCTGTTTATTGCCAGTTTTATAGCAAGTTGGGTCACAAAAAAGCGAGCCCCATGTACCCACTTAAGTATTATTCCCTTTATATATATGCAGTAAGGGTATGGACTACGTGTCGAGCAGAGGCCAGTGCCACGTGGGAGGGAAATTAGTGGACCAGGAACCAATAATTTGGGATGATTGGGTATTAGATTCTAACGGTAGGAGATGAATAATGAGGATGATGATTATAGGGGCAATGATGGAAGGTAAGAAAGGGCAAAAAAGGGCATTAAATATTTTTGTTGGAGATAAGGTTTCAGCTTTGTGTTCCGGGGGTTAAGGCCAGCCGACCAGTGAGAATTTAGGGTTGTGCTCTTTGCTTGGCTTTTCCACATCCCACTCTTTTTGCTTTTCTTCCTTACCAACCGTCCGTGTCAACAAACCCACTCACTTTGTCTCCATTTCACCACTGATTATTGATTTTTGAATCTCTCATCTTGGTCGTCGACTTTAACAATATAATCCTCTACGCAATCATTTTAATCCATCCCCTTTTGTTCATATTATTATTATTCTTCACTCGCTCTCTCTCATATCATCGGCATCGAGTTCCTTCTGTCCCTCAGCACTACTGCTCACCATGGATTATTGCCTAATTACATGCTTGCCAGACGCAACTAGCCGGAAATCAAGTCTTGGATTCATGCGGAGAGAGAAAGATCAAATCTTAAGTAGGGTTTCTGTAAGGTCGTGATCAGTGAGTGAAGGCTTTGAACATAGATCGACCAGCGAACTTGAAGAGTCGACAAGGAAGGCATAAAGTATAGTCAAACGCAGAAAGAGAGAGAGGGGGGGGGGCATATATAGAAGTAAATGAATAAGGTGGAACAGTCTTTTCGAGAAGCGAAGCTTAGGGACAGGGAAGCCCACTCAAGTAGTGTTGGGTCTAAATCTAATACATGAAGCTATTGATGAAAGAGACAAGGCTGTGGGGAGATCGATATTTAGGAGCATATATATCATGGTGATTTTAAGTAAGAATATAACTATATATGGAGATCACAAAACCACACATGAACCTAACATTTGCCCTCCAATATGCTCTCACGCTCCTTTCAAATTACTAATCCATCGTTGTTTGAGGATTGTGTCTGTCGGTGGGCCCACGCCAAGATGCACAAGGGACTCTCACATTCTTGAATGCTTTAATTTGCTTGGGGGGCTATTATTTACTATAGAAGTTATGTGAAAAGGATATATTAACTTGTCTTTAGGCAAGGCTAGGCATCTTTCATTAATAAAAAATAGTTGTAAAGTTGTCAAACTCATGAGTTTATTTAAACTCGTGACAATGATATAAACTAAATTTAAATTATAAACTTGTAAAAGTTTATTTTTATTATTAAATATGTATTAATAGCATATAATTAAATAATTAAAATAAAATAAAAAAATTTAATTTAAATGTATTTTGTATCCAAATAATTGAAATTAAATCTATCGATGTTTATAACTTATCATATTTTAAAAAATATATATATATAATTCATATATAAAGCCGTTGAGTATAACCAAATTGAGAAAATTAACATGAGTTTAATAGTAAATTAACATTGTTTTTGTAAATCAGAAATATAAAAACGGTAAACTTAGTGTGAGTTTAATTGAGTTTATAGCTTGTATGAGTTTATTATCAACTCAACTCAATTTTAAAAAGATAGAAAAGTAAAAAGGGTAAAGTGAGAGGGATCACTTGCGAATTTCACAATAATAAATAAGAGATTAGAATTATATGGGCAATTCTCATTGTTAGTTTTCAATCCCGGAAGGGCAAAAGCATTCCATTATAGCAACAAATTACGGGGCCAGTGTGCTCGCTATACCAACGATGCATATATTTCCTGAATGAAAATTTCACTGGCGAATTTTGATACTCACACACGTATACCCCCTTTTTTGTTAATATTCAATGTGTCAATCAATGAATTGGTTGTCCAAAAATCAATGAATTAAAAATATTCTGGCGAAAACTCAATGCTACTACCTCACAAAATATCAGATTTAGTTCATTTTATGGAGAGATTAATGAAGATAAATGTTTTGTCTTATTTAATTATACGTTGGTTTATAAATCAAACAAATTAGTTTGACATAAAAAATATAGATATAATTATTCTAAATAAATTTATTTAGTTTCTTTAATTTTTATGAAATATTAATTGGGTTTTATATTAATGGGGGAAATAATATAAAATATCATATCATACTTGAGACAGTGCATGGACAGCGGCTTATCGACAATATGATTCGTTTCAAACTATATATTTATAAAATAAAATAAAAATAAAAAACAAGAGGTCACCTCTGGTTTATATCATGCACTGGGAAGGAGAATTCTATTTTATATTAAAATATCATGCTAACATCCTTATTTTATCATCTTTCGTTTATTTAACGGTTTAACCTTCAAACTTTTTTTCACCGCTCTTCTTGCACCCCCTAAAATTTGGCAATTGTTTAAAGAAAAAAAGGGAATTTAAATTAGATAATAATACATATTTAAATTAAATGTTGACCCTTAAATTAAGTGCACATCCTTAATACATCAAGACCGCACTTCATAATCGGATGGAGATGAATGATTGAATGATTGTTTAACGTCTTATATTGAAAAAGATGTATTTGATAGCATTGATTATAAAACAATGATGATAGAATTCCAAAAAATAAGATTAGAATGATGATATTATAATTATTTTCATTGTAATAGCACTTAACTTTGCTTTTCTAAATGATAGGTTTATAAAATAACTGTTTTTCTTATTACATCATGAGTATTCACTTGATATTTTTAATTTTTTTTTAATACATTTAAAACTTTCTCAAAAAAAATTTGAGGGTAGGAACCCCGAATGCCTATCTTTCATGATTTTTCTGGATCCACCACTAGATATTTATGTCTATGATCGATTGGAAGAAAGAGGAAATTACCATCCATAAAAACAGGAAAAGAAGACATTAATGCCTGCTTCCTTTGAAATTCTCCCCCAGGAGGTGTCACTTCTATGAGAAAGATGATAATTTCTGTTTATATGATTTAATGGATGAAATTAATGTTACAATAGATCAATGCTCCAAGAGAATCCTTACATTTTTTTTTTGAGGAGTTGCAAATTTTGCACCTTGTTATGACAAATTTAATTCTTTCAGTCCTAGATATATATAAGACGTAGATATATATACAATTAAGTAATTCCCAAAAATTTAAAGAAAATTGTTATTTGGTTATTTGTTAGTAGTGTGTAGGAAAATGTATGGTATTTTACTTAAATACCCTGAAGAGAGTGAATATTAAATGCATGAGACAAAAAAGTGAGAAACACTGAACTTAAGGATAATAATATGAAAAAAAATATATATTAAATGAGAATGATAAAAAAAACTTTTGTTTGGTTTAGATTAGGGCGAATGCACAAATTTAGTAATAAACAATTTCGTTATAAACACCTATAAAAACTATATATTTTTAGTGTAAAAAATAGACATAAACAATTTACTTAGAAACCGATATAACAATACTACTAAGGGATTTAACTTCCCCTACCTTTTAGATTGTGAGTTTTACCATTCTTCTCTCTCCATTATTTTAATATTTTATAATGGGAAAATATCACTTTGACACCATGCAAATAATTTTATTTCATTTAACTCTTAAAAGATTCTGAAATTTCAAGGCAACTTCTTGAGATAAATGAAATTAAGGTTTTTTTAGTAAAAAAACAACGATACGCTTATTTTATTTTTTTCAAAAAAACATTTATAAGATAAATATAGATATTTTTAAGAAAAATAAAAACATTTACAAGACAAGTATATGAATGAACAAAGACTTAAAAATTTTGGTCATTCATGTATTTATTTTGTAAACATTTTTATAATTTCTTGAGGGTTAACTAAAATAAATTGTTTGCATATGGTCTCACTGATATTTTTCATTATAAAATATTAAAATAACAGAGAAAAAAGACAAGTAGAAGCCACAATCTAAAAGATAATGGAAGTTAAGTCTACTCAATTATCTTGCTATATCTACTCCCAAATAAATTATTTATATCTACTTTTTACATTGAAAATAAATAGTTGTTACTTGTTATGGGTGGTGCCGGTTGCCAGAAAAGGGGAATCAAAGAACAAAAAGCAATGAAGAATAACAAGAATTATTGGATCTGGAATCGTGACTTTATTGATCTGCTTTACGTAATATTTATAAAGAAGCTTACGTGTAGAGTTTGTACAGTATGATAGTGTGAGTGATGTACACGTGTTCGAGTCAACAGAATGCTAACTACTTGTCTTAACTCCAACTGTACTGAACCATTTTTACAACTGACAGCTAGCAACACTTAACAGATAACAAAAGGATCTATCTAATATTCTAATATTCCTTAAGCAACTTCTTTGTTTTTCGTTAAACAATCAATATCTAAAACATTTAGATGATCTCGAAAAGGTAGAAACAGTTTCTTTCCTAGTGGCTTTGTTAAAACATCAGCTACTTGATCTCTGGATGGAACGTAGCCAATCTGAATTTGTCCAGCTACAACTTTCTCTTGAAGAAAATGAATATCAATCTCTACATGTTTCGTTTTTGAGTGAAGGACAGGATTAGATGCGAGAGAAATGGCTCCAGAGTTGTCACACCATACAGTAGGAATTTCAACAATTGGAACATGCATTTCTTGAAGTAATTTCATAACCCACACCACATCTGATGAAGCATCAGCTAGACTGTGATACTCAGCTTCTGTAGCGGACCTGGAAACCACGGGTTGGCATTTTGAGACCCATATAATAGGGTTGGAGCCCAAATAAGTGCAATACCCACTGACAGATCGACGGTCTTCCCTGTTTGTAGCCCAATCAGAATTTGCAAAGGCTTGTACATGTAGTCGAGGAAGAGGTCTAATAAGTAGGCCATGGTCAGAGACCTGAGACACACACAGCGCCGCAACGAGAGCATCGACCTTATTTGACCTCACCTCACCTCCGTCGCCGGCGACCTCCCTAACCTCCATTGTCGCCGGCGACCTCCCACTCATCATAACCTCTTCCTTCCATTGACCCTCTCCCAACAGCCACATCACAGTCCGACGAGACTGAGCCTTCCTTCCATAGTCACCGACAACACTTCAACGTAAGGGAGAGAATAGAAGCAGCACAAACCAGAGACGAGACGCGAACAGACACTGGAATTTTGAATTTTTGAACGACGTTCTGTTTCAGTTTCAGGACCACAGCCCCAGCCAACTCTGTTTGATCTTCTCCTTCCTTGATTGTTTTGTTCTGTAATTATTTTAACTCAATGTGTGGCTGAGCTCATTTTGCATCTTGGAGATGAATAGTGGCTGGAATTTCAGAGTTTAAAATAGGGGAGTTCATTTTGTTCCATTTGATCGAGTGGCCTTTTCGTCTTTAGCTTTGGGGTCCACAATCAACAAAATAACTAAGGATTGCGTTTAGGCAAACCTAGGATCGTTCTCTCTTCTCGATGAGCCTTTTATTGATTCCTAAATAATCTAAATACCATGTAAATGCAATAAAATAAGGGGAGAATTGATTTTTGGATTAGACTAAAATATAAATGCAATTAAATTAAATACTAAACTACTATTTTTGGTATTCTCTGGAAAATAATGGTGAATGAGTGAATGGAGTATGAAATGGTATGAAATGTATGCTCTTGGAGATGGAGTATGGCTATCATAATTCAATTAGATATAGGAGTAAATATTCACTAAATTTTCATGAAAAATCTCAAGCAAATGCTCAAGTCTAGTGTTCTTAATTAGTGATTACTCCTACTAACGTAACTAGTAATCACCTCTTAAGGCACTATTGAAGTACAATTAGTGTGTGATTAAGATTAAACTAATGCAACTTGTTTCCTCTTTACATGAATGCGAGAACACGCCACTCAATTAATCCAATTCAATTATACTATCTAACAATAACACGTAGAAAGCATAATAAAATTGAATCAATAAAAAAAATACATATATATAAATCCAACAAGCCACAATAATCAAATCTAATCACATAAGTTCAATAGACAAAGTTATCCAAATGGGTAAACTAAGTTTCAATAATATAATTAAATATTTCTAAAATTAGAAAATTCAAATATAATCAGAGAAAATAAATTGAACAAAATAAACTCCCTATTTTATATAATTCTGGAACTCAACTCAATCTTCCCCAATCCCAAGAAGCAATGAACTCAGCCACTGCCCAACATCAAATTAGCTATTAGAGAACCCAAAAAAAAAACATCAGCAATCAAACAGAGCATAGAGAAACAGATGGAGTTTCGACCTTGAGGGAAACATTGAGTATGGTGCTCTGCTGGGTTCAAGAGAAGGAAGACGATGGTGTGAAGGCTCAGTCCAGCGGCGCTGTCTGACTGCTCTCTGGTCTCTCTGCTCGTCTCGTCTTGTTGTCGTGGTGCTGGGTCTAAGGTGGTGGAGGAGAGGTCGCCGGCGACCAAGGAAGGTGGAGCTGGGTTGCGGCGCTGTGTGTCTGGAAAAATCTCCCAGTCTCGGATCTCTCGTCCTCTCTTCTCGGGTCTCCCCTTCTTTTTATTCAATCAATATATATTTATTCCCCTACAGTATTTTTTTTTTTTTTGCGTCTTCTTCTTCTTTCTTTCTTTTCATTATTTCCCTCAGCTCCAGCGCAAAAGAAGGCCCACGGTCCAATATTAAATCTGACCTAGCCCTGGTCAAAACGCAAGTTTTGACCAGGGACCAAACTGAAAAGAATAAAAAATTTCATGGAGGGACTTGAGTGCAAAGTTATGAAATATTTTCAGGTCAGAACATAATTTATGAAAACTCTGGGTAATATTCAGTAATTTTCTCTGGTCCCTTTTCTTCTTTAATTGCAATTTCCATAAATTCTAGGGGACTCTTTTGTAATTTTTCCTAGTCATCAAAATATTACTTCTGGCCCTCCAAAATCTCAAATTTCATTCTTAAACACCTACAATGCAAGATTAAGCATAGTATAGCATCAAAAGTTCAATAAATCATTTGTATGAATAATTAATAAATTATGATCATTTTACCCCTAATTTCACTTAATTCAATACAAATTTTCTAACTCAAATTAATGCTTAATCATGCAATAATGTCCCAGAAAATGCATTAAGAACCCCAATTTAATCATGAAATATCATATAAAAATATGATTCAATCACCGTACGAACTAGATACCTGAGAATTCTTTTGATACCAATCCAGTGAGGTTCTCGAGGATCTTGAAGAAATCTGCTTAACCGATTTACAACAAATGAAATCTCTGGTCTTGTGTAGCAGAGATGTTGCAGCTTGCCTAAAATACTCCTATAGAGTTTTTGATCATGAAACTTGTTTCTTGTGGTAAAATGAAGCTGAAGATTGGTAGCCATTGGCGTATTATGTGGTTTGGCTCGAAGAAAATTAGTATCATCGAGCAATGCTAGAATATATTTCCGTTGGGAAAGCACCAGTCTCTGAGTAGTGGGATAAAATTCGATTCCTAAGAAATAGGAAAGTGAACCAAGATCCTTTAAGGAAAAAAGATCAGCCATTGCTGTTATAATACTCTGTACTTCCTTTTCACAAGAGCCGGTGACAATGATATCATCAACATAAAGGATTAAATATATGGTGTGATGTTGTGTCTTTTTTATAAACAAGCATGAATAAGATTTTGAAGCAACAAGTCCTAAAGTGTGCAGAGCTGAGTGAAGTTTATGAAACCATGCTCTTGGTGCTTATTTGAATCCATAGATGGACTTCTGTAGCTTACACACAAGAGGTCTATCATTTGTAGGTGACTTGCCGAGGTCAAACCCTGGTGGTGCATCCATGTAGACTTCCTCCAAAGGTCTCCATTGAGAAAGACATTATTAAAGTCTAATTGCCTCAACTTCCATTGATAAGAAACAACAACAGTGAGTAAGATTCGAACAGTTGCAACTTTGACCACTGGACTAAAGGTATCTACATAATCTATTCCTGCATCTTGAGAGAACCCTTTAGCTACTAGTCCAGCTTTTCGCTTTGCAAGAGAGCCATCAGCATTTGTCTTAGCTTTCCAAATCCATTTGCATCCAATGGGCTTTCGGGGATAGGGCAGTGAAACTACATCCCAAGTTTGAAATTTTAGGAGAGCATTATACTCATCAAATGTGGCTTGTTTCCATGCTGGATCAGCTAGAGCATCATGAGGTATTAGTGGGAGGAATGACATCTACAGACACAAAAAAGGCCTTTGGCTTATGAATACCAAACTTACTTCTAGTAATCATGGGATGTTTATTAGATGGTGTGATGGTTGATGAGGTATTGGTTGGTTTATTAGAGGGTGCAATGATTGGTAATGGATTTGATGGTCTTGATGTTGGGAGTAATGGGGTAAGACGATTCTGTACAAGAGGTGAGGAGTTATCTGGATTCGTGGTAATTTGAGGGCTTGAAAATGTTGATGTAGGTAAAGATGGACAAGGTGGTATAAAGGGTAAGTAGGCTGGTATGGGTTATGTGGGTGATTGTTCAGAAGTATTTTTAAGTTTGGTGTGACTGAAAATGTTTGAGGAGGTAATAGGGAATGGAAAAGGTGTATCACAAGGAGTTTGACCAGGATCTACAGTTTTTATAGAGAACTGATTGCCACTGGTGTGAAACTTTGACTCATCAAATTTTACATGCTGAGATATATATATGCGTTTTGTGTTCACGTCTTTGCACTTGTAGCCTTGATGCTGAGAGCTATATCCTAGAAATACACATGCAGCAGACCTGTACTCCAATTTATGATTATTAAAAGGTCTTGTGTAAGGGAAGCACAAGCAACCAAACACTTGTAGGATTGAATAGATAGGTTTGGTTCCATGTAACTTCTCATAAGGTGTTGTACTTTTGGGCAAGGCTTTATAGGGAAGTCTGTTTAGAAGGAACACTGCAGTGTGGAATGCATCTTTCAAATAGAACATTGATAGTGATGCATGAGCCAATAATGTTAAGCCAGTTTCCACTATTAACCTGTGACGTCTCTCAACTAAACCATTTTGTTCCGAGGTGTGAGGACAAGTAAATCTATGTTCAATACCACATTGAGCAAGAAAAGACTGAAAACATAGGAACTCACCACCATTATCTGATTGTATCTGCTGTATTTTCGTTTGATATTTATTTTCAACTAATAGTTTAAACTCCTTGAATTTTGACAATGCTTCAGATTTCTTATGGAGGAAATAGATCCAGGTAAAGCGGCTAAATGCATCAACAAAGGCAAGATAATATGTAGATCCATAAGACTGAACGGGTGCAGGTCCCTAGATGTCCATGACTATCAACTGTAATGGTTTTTGATACACAGTATTTGAAATGTGAAATGGGAGTTTATGACTCTTTCCATATGTTAACTCTTGGAAATTGACAGCATTCCAGCACATTTTCTATACCTTTTTGAATATTTTAGGTTCAAAATGTGCATAAAAAGTAAAGTGTATAGAAGAAAATGTGCATATCAAAGTATCAATCAAAAATTCAAAGAAATCCTTGTTATATTTTGTAGAGTTTTAGAGGCAATTGTGAATTGATAATTCCTCCTTCTTTTGTAGGAGGATAGAAACAAAGATTTGAAGTTCTAAACAATCAAAAAACAAGGAAAAGAATGAAGGCAATGAAGAGATATAAAGTTTAAAGGATTTGTACAACTGGCTCCAGCAAGTTAACAGACGCGCTATAGCAAGTTGAGGAAAATAGCTCTCTGTATGAACTGGCCACAGCAAGTTGACCAACCTGCTGTGGCAAGTCGGGGAAAATAGCTTTCTGTCTGAGCTAGCCGCAGCAAGTTGTGCAACTCGTCGTGGCAAGTCGTGAAAAAGTACAATTACGCTTTTTAACATCAGAAACACAAAAGCACTATTTAACCTAAAGGGAAAGGCCGAATATCTAACTTCTCACACTGTAGAACCTTGGAGCAGCCACTAGAAGAGCTGGGGAGAGAGATTTGGAGCATTTTGGAGGCTTGGATACTAATCTCAAGAGTGATTTTGGGATTTCTACCTTGGTTCTTTCTCATTTTCTTCTCTTTTCCTCTTTGTTTCTTCATGGGTTCTGTAGTTATGAGTAGAATCACTTGGTATTTAGATATAAATAGCTAAACCTTTTATTCTAGGATTCTTTTGAACCTTTTGTATGGATTAATATTTGGATAATCCTCTCTTTTAGTAAATAAATATATATATGTGTTGATTTTAATCTAAACTTAATGCTTCTAATTGATTGGCCTCCATTTAGATGTTTTATTCACTTAGGTTTTGACTTGAGAAAGCTAATCTAGGTGTAGAATTTGATTGAAATCATGCTTGACTTGAAGTTTACTTGATAAATGGATAGTTTATTGGTAAAATAGAGATATATTTACCAATCTTGCATTGTCACATTAAGGTTGTTGCTTAATATTGATTATCATTAATTATAGCAAGAGATTGTGCATTTTAATGAGAAGAGAAACTTGATAATGACTTGAGACAGATTGTCAAGTATTTGTAAACCTTAGACTAACACATATATGTATGAAAGTACTAAGAGAGAGGAAATTAATTCAATATTATGAAATGCAAAAGGGGAAAAAGAATCCTAGACTTTTATTAGTTAGTTTATTTTAATTTCTTTTCTTTTAATTAAACTCACTTTGGTTTGCTTAACTTAAATCAAAGTGTAAAATCAATGCCTGATCAAAGTTGTGGATACTAAGTCCTTGTGGGAACGATACTTTACTTATCACTTTATTACTTGCACGACTCGTACACTTGCGAGGCAAACACCATATTGGCAGGCTGAACATAGTCAAGTGTTTACTAAAGAAGAAAAGGAAATGGAATTACATGTAAGTATATATTTCACAATAGCCAGAGCTGGGTGGCCTAGCCGTTGATGCCACAGAGACAGGGAGTCAGCAGATGTATTGCAGAATTGAGACTGATTGGTAAGAACCTGAGAGTATGTAGGTTTCTGAGTAGTGTTGGAGAAAGACTGAACAACAGCAGAGTTTTGAATAGCAGCAGGCTTTGATTGAACATGATAACTTTTGGCTTTACAGATGCTAGCAAGGGATACATGCCATGCTTCTCAATTCTAGACATCAAGGGAAGGCCAGTCCTCAAGTCCTTAACAACACATGATTTTGGAAAAAAATTCAACCGAGACATTATTTTCACGTGTGAATTTTGCAATGGACAATAAGTTCTTTCTAATATTTGGGACATAAAGTATTTTGTTCAATGTGAATTGAGACTGAGAATTAGATAGAAGAGATTTACCAATTGCTTGAACTGAAGATAACTCACCAGTTCCAACCTGAACTGTACCTGTGCCTTGATGAACTGAGGTTGGCTCCAGGCAAGTTTTGTCATGAGTGATATGCTCAGTTGCTCCTGAGTCAGGGTACCAGGCAGCATCAGACACTGTGGTAGGAGTTACCAAAAATGCTTGAATAGTTGGTTTTGTAGGATCAACTTTAGTAGTGTCCATTTTTGATACATTTGAAGGTCCTTGTATGACAGAGTTAGCAGTTGCAGAGCCTGAATTTGGCATTTGTGAATGTGACGACGCATCAAAAATGGAGGAATCAAAAGGAACAGGATAATACTCAAAGGGCGAGTAAAATTCTGGAATGCCATAGCCAGCTGCATAGTGAATCTAAGCTTCAGAAGGTGAGCCATGGGAGGTTGGATACTCATATCTGTAATAGCATCTGTCTGCCAGGTGTCCTGCCTTATGGCAGATTTGACATAGTGGACGCCAATTCTGGAATCTGCCTCTACCTCGACTATTTGAATGTCCTCATCCTCGAGAAAAATTGGAAGGGCGAAACTCTCTATTGCCTTGATCTGTACCAGGTTCTCCTTGTGTTTGACAGATAACAATAAATGAATCCTCACTACTAAGGTCATTAGAACATACATCAACAGCAGGAATAGATGATTGATTTTTTATTACAGTCTTTTGTGGATGAGTAACTAGATTAACTGGATGTGTGTGACTGTTCGTAAGAAATATTTTGTGCCTTGACTCAGAGTCTAAAAGCATCGTGGATACTGTGTTGAGATTGAGACGAGGTTTTGACGCGTTGATTACTGCAATCACGGGCTTATACCCTGCAGTGAGACCATTTAGAATATGTGACACATGTGTAGTTTCATCGACTCTTTCACCAAGCATCGCCAAGTGATCACATATGGATTTCAGATTAGCAAGATAGTCTCGCATGGACAAGTCTCCTTTTCTTTGATTTGCCAACTGGTTACGATATGAGAGAATCTTTGCGTCAGACTTGTTCAAAAAAAGTTGATTCAATTTTGTCCAGATCTGAGTAGAAGTATTCAAGCTGACCAAATCTGGTAGGATATTAGGAGTAACAGACGCCAGTGCTGAATCAAGAGACTCATGTTCATCAAAATCTGGATTAGTGACCTCTATATCATCTTCACCTCGGATCTTTGACGGCGGAGGAGTTACAATTCCATCAAGAAAAGATTGAACTATATGTTGCTTTACCATAAAGAAAACTTGTTGTTTCCACAGCAAGAAGTTGTTTTCGTCAAGCTTGATTGTGATCTTCTTATTTGAGAAGCCACGACTCACAGGATTCACTTGAGACATCACGACAGAATCTCCATAACCAGATATGGTAGACATTATCAGATGAGGAGCAGCGAAGGAGAATAGAACTGAAAATTAATACGGTCGCCGGAATAGAATTTGACAGTGGTCGTTAGACCTCTGATACCATGCCAAAAAAGGGGAATCAAAGAACAGAAAGCAATGAAGAATAACAAGAATTATTGGATCTGGAATCATGACTTTATTGATCTGCTTTATGTAATATTTATAGAGAAGCTTGCGTGTAGAGTTTGTACAGTATGATAGTGTAAGTGATGTACACGTGTTCGAGTCAACAGAATGCTAACTACTTGTCTTAACTCCAGCATTACTAAACCGTTTTTACAACTGACAGCTAGCAACACTTAACAGATAACAAACTGATCTATCTAATATTCTAATACTGGTTACTATGTATCCTTTCATAGGAACGGTTTCAAACTGATTCTCTGGGATCTAGAAACTCTTGAGCTAGAACCACGTCTGAGAATAAAATACCCAACTCATTACTGACAGGGGATTTAGACAGCGTGCAAAGGGACGTTTGAATATGTTTGATTCAACAGTTCCCAATAGAGAAATAAATTCGGGATTTGGCTCCCATCCTTTTTTTCATCTCAACTGTTAGATTGAAATCTGAACGGTTCAGATTTCAATCCAACAGTTGAGATGAAAAAGAGGATAGAAAAGGAAATGGATGGGAGCCGGATCCATAAATTTGACTCAGAAATAATGATGAACGAATAGGACACTAAAGTGTATGTGAAGATGATGTTAAATAATGCATTTATGCATATTTGATCTGGGAAGGAGAGAAGAATTATCCATAAACTTATTCCGTTTTAAAAGACCAAGAGAACATTCAATGGCTAAGGATGTCACTGTCATTTTAAGGACTGCGATGTGGAACCTAATCTGGCACGATTTGCTTGGTTTAGGACGTGAACTATATATCTTGGGCCACTAATGTACGAATATGTCCTCATCTTCCGAAGTCTAGCACGGGCCAATGAAGGCTTAGAGGGGGGAAAAACACATGGAAGAGCCCAAGGCCCATGTATTCACATAAGCCATCTGTTCAATATGCTTTGTTCTCAACAATCAAAGAAAAGTTTCGGAGGACATTCTTCACATCTTGCAGGACTGTGTGTATGCAAAGAAATTATGGGTGAATCTAGTTGATAGCAGGTATGTGTCCCAATTTTTTGTCGCTGGACTTAAAAGACTGGTTGGCAATGAATTTGAAAAGGGAACTCGGTCAAGGTACGAACCAATTCTGATATGTTATTTTTGGACTGACTATATGGAAATTGTGGGAATGACGGAATTTAGCTGTCTTTGAATTAGGTTTCACGGAGCCAGTGAATCTAGAGAAGGTAGTGTTGCATCTTTGGAGGGGTTTTACTGTTATGAAGGATCCAAACCCAGTTTCTCCAAAAATCTGGCACAATTTACCTACAATTTGTTCTTGGCAGTGTCCTCCTGGCCATGGTGTTGAGAACATCTAGAGCTAGATGTGGCGATGTGTTGAGAGATGACAAAGGTGTATGGATTGTAGGTTTTTCTAAAATGCTTGGCATTTGCAATGCACCGTCAATGGAGGAATGGGCAAATTTTGAAGGTTTGTCTCTAGTTTGGGACTGGGTTTTAAGAAGGTTGCACTGAAGTCTAATGCTATGAACGCTATTCGGCGGTTAACTGACGAAAATTCTCTCAATGATAGCCTGCTAATAGGACACATTAAGGAACTACTACTAGCTAGGGACTGGCTAGTAATTGTAACTTATTGCCAGAGACAATTTAATTGGGCAGCGGACTCTCTAGAAGTTGGGCCTCTCCAGGTTGGAAGTATGAGTCAATGCACTTCCTTTGTTAGGTCTTGGGTGGATTAGGATGTTTTTTGGGAATGAATTCCCTTCTAATTAATTTCTTTTGTATGTATCTTTTATCAAAAAAAAAAAAAAACTTTTGTATGTAACTAGTACCTAGTCATCTTTTATTTATGTATATATAAAGAAAGCTTCGGTCAAAGGGGAGAAAAATTTAAGAAAAGCACAAAGTCCATGTGATTTTCATAGGAAAAAAGTCAAAAGTATCTTTAAAATTTGAAAACCCCAAATCAGTAATTGCATACTAAATAAGTTGTGAATTTATAACCATTTAATCTATGGGATTAATGTTTCTTATGTTGTAGGAAAAACATTATCTCATGTTACACACACATGAAATGGTGGGACCTACATATTCATATATGTATATGTGGGTCTCATCATTTCATGTATGTGTAGGAAGTTTAATTTTCTCATGCAACATGAGAAAACTAAAACCCTTTGTCTATTGTAGAAAACATAATTGATTTGAAATTTTAACATTTTGGAGGTGTATTTCAGAAAATTTTTCTTTTTCTTTCATAAGCTATTTATGTTAGCAAAGTAAGGTTTATTATATACCACGTTCATAAGCTTTTATACCTTAAAAATTGAATGAGCCCGTGCACTTAAAAATAGAAACAAACTTACCCTGTAACATATAAACATCTGTTTTTTTAAAAAAATCGAAGGTAAATTTCAGTCTTATGATTTTTTTTCTTAAAAAAAAAAACAAAATATGCTTTCGTTTAGCTGCAACCATATTCAAATGTAATCTGATAATGTTGTGGATACTCAATAAATATGAAAAAAAAAAAATTAAAATAGGAAATATACGATTAGAAAATGAGACTATAGGCTGGTTTATAAGTAGTGAAATGCGGGTTCTCTGCTTCTTCTTGTTATGTATTTCACATAAATATGTTTGTTGCTGTTTATGATTTTATTCGGGGCATTATTTGCTTATCAATTCGAGTTTCCTATTTGTATGCGCATATTTACACAAAAACAAAATTGACGGTGCATATGAATGTAAACAATACATGTGGCGAAGAGGACTTATTCCTCAGCGGATTTTCAAACCTAATAGGAGCAGCAACACCCAAAACATGATTGTGAGGGTCTTTATATAGTAATGAACACAGAAGTAACGTTGGCACTACCTCTGCTCATCCTGTTGCTATGTTCCCTCGTATTTTTCAACCACCGTCGCCCTTTTAATCGTCAGGGTTTCTGGTCTCATTTCTTCGCCAACGACACCCTCCAACGTTGTGATTATTCCTAAGGATGCTGGCTTTGGGACCTCTTCTCTTTCTTACCATGAAAACTGCCCTTTCTTGGATCCTGGCTTCCGCTGCCGCCTTAACGGCCGTCACAACAAAACTTTCCGGCAAAGGCGATGGCAACCTCACGCCTGCCACCTCCCCCGGTAACACTCTATTCATTTTGTTGTTATCGTGGAGGCTTTCATATTCTTGGCCAATGTTTCTACTCTGTTTTATGTAACTTGTGTTTCAAGAGACGCATTAGAGGATACATTACACTGTTAGAAGCTAGAAATTTGGAAGATCGAGTAATTAAATGGAATGAGGAAACAATTATGAACATAAATGCGCAGACCCTAACAACTAAGAGGGCTGCCCTAAATGAGAGTAATCAATTTAGTTTATATTTATTGAGCTGTGGAAATTATACAGAGGGGTATATCTGTGTATGTGTGTCAGTATCAAAATACGTTGTTTAATACCGGAGAGGTTCTTAATAAAAAAAAATGTTAAAACAATGAGATGATTTGGTTATTTGATGGTGATGGACGAAGTACACCTTGTTTTCTGAGACGTGGTTGACTTCAACAAGTTGATGCATCTGATCATTATATCATTTGTGTTGTAGATTCAACGCCTGGGACTTTCTGAAGAGAAGCAGGAATGGACGTATTGTGTTAGCGGATGATTCGGTGGGGAGAAACCAGTGGGAATCATTACTGTGCATGGTGGCTTCAGGAGTGTCTAATATATCCACCATTTATGAGGCAAGTCCATAAACAAACACAAAGGTTACTTTTCCATGAAGTTCCCAGATTTCAACTTGACGGTTGAATATTACAGGATAGATCATTAAGCTCCCACTTAGCCTCTCCACCTCCCACTTTACCCCCTCAAGTTCAAAAGATCATTAGGCTCAACAAGTTACACTGGTTTTCCCATATGTGAGTTGGAGGAGATATCCTTGTTTTCAATTCTGGCCACCGGTGGAATCCTCATAAAACTACTAACTCGTATGATAATTCATAACCCAGTCATCTTACTCTCCCCTAATTAATATAAGAGGTATCTGACTTTTTTTTGGAAAGATTATGGAAGTTAAATAAGTTATTTAAAAAAAGATCAATATAAATGCTTTAGACTAACGTATTTAGTTTTTTTTTTTTTTTTTGTCAGAAACTTATTTAGTTTCCTTTGGTCTTTCAGAAAAAAAGATTAAACCAATTCTTATATTAAGGACTGAAAGCAGTATTAATTCTTAAATACTTTATTAATTAGCTAGTTTCGCATGAACCTGAATTTTTGTTTCTCAGGGGATGTTATTTTCAAGAAGGGGCCAACACGAACATTAGTATGGATGTGAAAGAAACATTTAGGAGATCCATATAGACATGGAAATCATGGGCATTGAATAGTTTGTATCCTGATAAAAGCTTCATTTTCTTTTGCAGCTACTCCCTTGTACATTATAGGCAAGTACATTGCTTGATGTTGATTAGGAAATTATATAATTATAAAACCAAGTAAATTCCTGAATTAAAGTGTGGGTTGGGCGGAAATTGCAGGGGTGGCGAATGGAATGAAGGGGGAAGTTGTGACAAGACAGAACCATATTAGGACACGACAAGAATTGACACAGAACCATATAAGGACATAGTTATTATATCTGAGGCTGTGAAACAGATGGAATATGGGAAGTGGAAAGTGTAGTTTCTTAACAATCTGTCAGAGACGAGGAGAGATGGGCATCCTTCATTGTACAAGGAAGAAGGCATTCCACCTGGCGGTCCATAGGATTGCAGCCACTGGTGCTTACCTGGAGTGCCTGACACTTGGAATGAACTTCTCTATGCACATCTCATCTCCAAGCAATCTGGAATCAATTCTAGCTACCAGTAAAGCCTGTCACTCTGCAAATAATGTACACAAAATTTGCATATATACGTTAAAATATTGGACTCTGCCAGAAGCAGGACGGGTCTGGTTTGGTCCAGGATGGAACGTTAACATTGGAGAAAAAGTGAAATGGTGAAGTACGTCACGGAATTGATTTGGTACATGCAGGTGGATTATTGGGAAGAAGGCTGTATAAGAAGGAATTACCGATATGCACTGATCTGGAAAATTGCAATTCAGCACACCATGAAGCTGATGATAACTGTATATAGCTTTTACAGGGCAATCTATATGTTTGTGGTCACTAACTACCTTCACAACAGCGGAGGAGACTGGGTGTAGTATCTTATATATTTCTGGAGGACAGAGAGAGATGGATCAGTTTTTTCGAGTGTAACTTTTCATTTCTTGATTGACTTTCTTTATATTTTGTTCCATTGAGGCACAAAACTCCATGTTAAATCAATTGAAGAGAATGAATAAAGTCAAAAGCCATTTTCGGATCAAAAGTTACGTTGATATTCTTGGTTTGAATCTCCGTTTATAATTAATTGGTCATTCTTTTAAGATACGTGGTATTTGGTCTTGTCAAATACCAAAAAAACCAAAAAAGCATCCGTTAGATGTTGAGACACAAACAAAACAACTCAACTTTTACTCATTGATTGGTCAACTCATAAAAATTGGGAGACCGATGTAGAACTGATTTTTTTTTTTTTTACCCAAAGAAATTTGAGAAGGTATTATTATCTCCTGGCCTAAATATAAGACATAGCTTTGTAATGCAATTTACACCATAAATTTATACTACAAATTATATCCTAAATTTATGATTGGGAGAGTATGAAAAGAAAATACTGTAGATATATACTTTGACTATAAGGAACCAAATAGGGCGTATCATACCTATGGATTTAAGGAAGATGCAGTGATACAGTTGGTAAATATCAAGAAGAAGAAGAAGAAGAAGCAAATATGACACTTTCTATACAAGGTGAGGAATTCCTAGATGCTCATAAGTGCCTCTGTGAGCACATTCCTGGGCTGGACGTATTCTCGTACGTTTTTTGGGCTCACAGAAAGCCCATAAAGTTTCACAATTGCTTTTTTTTTTTTTTACCTGGATAAAGTTTCACAATTCAAAACCAGTTCTCAGGCCTAAAAACAATGTATCACAAATTGAAGATAGAGTAAAAATGATTCATTTGATTTAATTACTGAAGCAATCGTTTATACATACAAGGCTTTGTGTCTAACAGAATTGTTCTCTGACTAACAAATATTCTAACAAACTTATAGCTAAATTACAATTAGCATATACTTAAAAACACCATGCAAACTGGAAAATGGAGATCTGGCATTCCCAGCTATGGATGATTAGAACCCAGAGGCTTAGTAAGAAGATCAGCTAACTGCTCGTTTTGGATAGAGAGAGAGAGAGAGAGAGAGAGAAGACGACGACAACTTTTCGTAAACAATGATGGACACCAGCTTGAACTTTGTTACGAACAATAGGTGACGATTAATTTGGATTTTGTTTGTGGACATTAATCAATATTAGCAAGCAATACAAGTATAGTCGTTTTGGCCCAAATTAAAGTCGTGCTAAGTATGTGATTACCAAGTTGACTGCTTATATATATAGAACTCATTGTTTGGATATGATTTTTTCCTCCACGGTGCATGATCACACGCTTTTTTGGAAATAAAAATCACGACCTTAAGTAAATAAACAAAACCTTTGACTTTATACAGATGAGGACAAAAATTCACAATATTAATGGAGCGATAGAGAGAAGAGGGGCCGGAAAAGACAGAGAGGACAAATTATCTTCGAGACTTGTATCAGAGTCCATCTAGCTACTTTTGAATATTTGATCCATCATTTGGATTTTGGACCACAGAGCTATTACGGACGAACTATTCAACTCAACAGGATGATAAAGATTAGCAAGTCTAGCTAGGGCATAGAATGACCACACATATGAGTGATCGCTATGACGTTGATCACTAGGTTCATGCACCCTATACCATATGGCCATGCATTAAATAAAGCGAGTATAATCAAGCCAAATTAATATGGGACCCAAGTGTTGACTTAAGAGAGGCCATATACGAGTACGACAAACACAAGACCGCAGTTCATTGCACCCCATCTATAATGACTATGTATGTGTTATTTCTGGTCTAGCTAGCTAGTTTCCTTTGACCTCCTTGTTTGCGTCTTTACAGATTTTCTGAAAATGATTAGCACAAAGTCAAGCGGCAACACTTTTGATGTGTCCTTCATTAACTTCACACTGCCCCCGAGCTTTGTGATTTCCAATGTCTTATCCCAACATGACAAAACCAGTTTCGCGGAAACAGTGGGTTCCTTTTCCCTCCTTTAATTTGTTTCGGTCAGATACAACTATTTCTTCTAAGTTGATTTTTGTAGTCATGCATCCCAATTAGCTAACATTGAGTATATGATTGAGATTTCTAGTCTTCAAAAGTTCAATGCAATTTATCGTATGGATAGTTTATTGCCTTCTTTAAAATAATCCAACTTCAATACAAGTTCCTTTCTCTTTCTTTTTAACCGTGAGTTACCTTTTGGAGGTAGCATAGGAGCTTGATGTTAAGTTGCAATTTTATGAATAAAGTTTTTTTCAGGAACATCTAATACAAATAAGTTTTAGAATAGATAAAAATACTAATAAATAATTTAAAATAATATAAATTCACCAAGGCCGTTTAACTTCATCAAATGCCTGTTAGGTTTTATTTTGAATTAGTCTTAGTGAATTTAACAACCTTGGTGCATGTGTATTATTTTAAATTATTTATTTGTATTTTTGTCTATTCCAACATTTATTTGTGTGACAAACTCTCCAAAAAAAAAAAGATAAATTGCACCTTAATCTATTAAAATATAAAAGAAAGGGTGTCAATATCCATATCGATCTCTCCTGTTTTGTTTTCTGGCGACTTGTGATAGGGCAAAATTTCAAAGCCTATAACTCCGCAAGTGTACGGGCCGTATCAAGTAATAAAGATGAGTAAAGTATCGTTCCCACGAGGACTTAGTACCCACTACTTCAGTTAATAATTAATCTTACACTTTTCGTTTAAGTCGAGCAATCAAATTTAATTTAACTAAGAAAATAAAATCAAATTCAAACAAATAATTTACGCAATAATCAAACGGGCAACCTAGAGGCACTAATCCCTTATTAATTTCATAAACATTTATTTCACCAATTTAATTAATCTTAATATTAATTTTGTCAATCTCGAATATAATAGTTATAAGTGCCTTCCGGTCCACTTACAACCCTCTCTTAAGTAAAAGTTGTTATGCCTAACAAATTTACTCTAGAGGCAATTTAATCCGGACACACTCTTCTACAACTATATGGGGCTATTAGGTATATTCCTATCCTAATCGCAAATTAAATTATAATTTAATCCTATATTGCTTAATCTAGAGCTTAATTAAAATTCCCTTTGCCAAGGTAAATCTTAATTCTTAAAATCCTATTTAAAGATAGCCAGTCAATAAATAGTCAAAACTAACCAAGATTTAAGCAACCAAAATCAACATTAATCATAATTAAACGATGAGAAATAAATCCTAATCCATTAATAAGTTCATAGGTCCCTAAGTTGCAAAATAAAATTAGTCAGACATGGCTTCAATTCAGATCAAAGCAAAATCAAAACTCAGGTTCAGATTCATGGAGAATGATAAGAAATTGGAATAGGCAACACCAAGAGCAAGAACAAATAAAACCAGCAACCTCCTCTTTCAATTAATGGCCGTCAGCGTCACTGCTCCTCTTGTTGTGCCGAGCTTCTGCGTGTTTCTTCTCTTTCTTTTTCTTCGTGCGTCTCTGCTCCGTCTCTTCTTTTGTCTCCAGCCGCGTGTTCTGTTCTTTTTTTCTTCAATTCATTCTGCCTCCCTTTTTTTTATAGATGCATGTTTAGGGTTTCTTTTTTTTCTTCAATTGCATTGGGCCCCACGTCTTCAAGATCCAGTGCTCTCTTTTTCATTCATTAAAGATATCTCCAATTCTCCACCATATATTTTGGTTGCATCTTTTCTTTTCTTTTCTCACATGGGTTCCACGTCTTTTTGTTTTGTTCTGTTTGACTTTTTGACCCATGATATATTGCTCTTAGATCTCATGATATCTCCTACAAGATAAAAATAGGATACCAATAGATTTTATATTAAACTTTCCTTATATCCTATAATTAATTAAATGACAAAAGAATATATAAACTATAATTAAATAAATATAAAGTATTAATAAATTCTATCTAATATATCTCAAAATCTATACTTATTTAATTATAAAATCTATACTTATCAACTTGACTTTTTAACGTGTATATTACCTTTAGATTAATTGATGATAAAAAGATAATAAAACCTGGAAGGAAGTTGGCTTCAGCTGTAATGATGAATTTGATTTGTCGAGAAAGATTGTTTTTTTCAAATAAGTAGGCAGGTCAAATCGAATTTGGAAATTTATGCCCATAAATATAATAAGGTGGCTGCCCTACTCGCGGATTCTTGTCTTTTACTCCTTCTTATATCATTATTTAATAATTTTATATTTTATTACCATATCACACCTTGATCTTGCTTCTATTGTCGGCTAAACTTTTTTCCAACGGTTGAATGTGTTCTGAAAGCTGTGCTTTTCTACTAGTATCCTTGTCCATTTTTACCAAAATTGCTTAAACTAGTTTGGTTAAAATGTCACTTGAAAACTTCTATCCATCAAACACATACAACCATTACTTATAACTGAAATATTAGAGCTATGGGCACGTACGGCTATTGCTTCCACAATCTTCATCAGAAGATCAGTAAATGGTTTACTTAATCAGTTACGGTACGTAGGTTCTCTCTAGGTCTAAATTAACATAACAAAGTTCAAATTGTTGACTCAACTCTCTCGTTATCTCTTGATTTCATCAAGTAATAGTTCGTAATTAAGAGTTCATATTTTTAATTTCTTCACAGTACCATTATTTAGGGTTAGTTTAAATTGTTTAAAATTGAAAAAAAAAATCCGACTAATTAAAATTCTTTTTTAGTTTTAAACAACTGACCCCCAATATTTCTAGTCCAACAAATATTCTGAAAGAAAGTAGAAAAAATGTTCTGTATGTTCGAATTTATGAAACCATGAATCACCCTCAAGTATCTGAACATCATGTATCTATGTGGCACCTACAGTTGAATAAGGTTATATATATATATATATATGAATAGCCAATTCACCGGCCAGAGCAGAGAAATTTGTGTGTTTGTGTCTTCTCTCCTAATACAAAGAATCTGTCAATGGCTGCGCCCGCACATAATGAAAATCATCAAACTTTTCAAATTAGGGTTTCCATGTAGTGCACTTGCTTCAAACTAGCTTTAAACCAAACTATGCCCATTGATGTGACACTAACCTCTCTCCCCACTACATACGTTAACTCTCAATTTTCTTCGTTCTTTTCTTTCTGTCTACATCCTTCATTCATTAATTTCGTGACTTGTGACTCCGCCTTTTCTTGAGTCTTTGTCCTCTAGAAGGTCTAAAACTGTAGTTCAAAATGAAAAAAGAACTGGATTTTACGCATATTGATTATATACTATTCGACACTTTATATATATCCATCTGTCTCCAAATTAAACTTCATCAGAGGCACTTCTTGTCTATGTTTTTGTCTGTTATTGGGGTAGTCACAAATTGAATGACCCTGAACTAATTCCTTCAAATGCTTGCTGGAAAATTTCGTTATTGACGGGATATAATTTTGTGGTTTTGTGAACTGAGAACTTGTTTGCTGGGTTTCTGGCTCTCGTGATATGGTCATGATGGTCATGATCTGTTCACCAACCAAAAAGGAAAAATGCACTGTATTTTCCATATAAATTAAATTCAATGTTCTGGGCAGTGCCTTGTCTTTTTCTATATATTTAGCTTCTACAAAATTATACTCCCTTTACTCCTAAATATAAGACAAACTTGACTTTTTTAGAGGGATTAAAAAAAAATAAATTATTTAATCATATTATATATGTTTAGATTATATATTAATTTGTTAGTTAAACTAATTAGTTTAAAGAAAAAATAATGTAAAATAATTTAATTAGCTTCATAAATCTCTTTAAAAATATCAATTATATCTTATATTTAGGATTGAAATTAAAAGAATATCTACCTATAAAGTTGGACCTCATAGGTATGCCAGCCTAATGAAACTGACCACAGTTGATTAAAAATTTGACTGCAATAAATTTTCAACCATTGCGTTAAGTTTGGTTGGTGAATTCACGGCCCAAGTCTATTACTAATACAATCCAAATCATCTTCTTCCCCCTCGATTCTGACATCATATTACCTTGTCTTTTTCTCCAAATTTACCAGTGTCGTGTATTTCTCAATATATTCTCCTACTGGGCCTTTATTCCGCCATCGCTGTTTTTCCTTTTTTTCTTATTCCTTCTTTATTCCATTTACTCTAAAATACTGATAGATCGATCAGGAAAAAAAATATTTGAAATATCGTAATTAATATGAAGTGCTACAGTATTTTTCAAAAAGCTGGTTTGAAACGAACTAGGGATGTTTTTATTATTTAAACGGCCCACAAGGCTGCAGTAAACAATGTGCCCTAACTTATAACTATAATATAAGTAATTTGAACCAAGTCTTTATTATGGCAGTCAACTAGAAACATGTTCGTTCAATCAATTTTAATACTGACAATGATACATTTGGTGTGTGTGTGTGAGAGGGAGGGAGGGAGGGTAAATTATACGAAAAGATGAAGTTGCTAAACTTTATGACAAAGACTTTATACACACCATGGTCCTAAAAATCTTAAAAATAACTAAATTTATTTATTCAAATTTCTTCATCAGCCGTCCAGAAAATAATAAAGCTTTATTTTACTGATGCAGTTACAAGACTCAAATGTTGTGCTATTTACAATAGTAGCCAGGCAAGTCTTAGGAAAATGCAAAAGCCGGTCTCAAAGTTTGGGTTACTTGTTAATATATTAATAGATTTATTTAATTTGTATATATAAATTTCAAAACCGAAAGTTGTCTCAAGAAGGAACTATGCATACATATATAATTAAGTCTGTACAATTATTAAAGCTGACAATCAAAGGAACTTACATAATTGAGTTGAAATTAATGACGTTCAATTATTTAGAAGAGAAAAAGAAGTAATGAAAGAAGAGTAATTGTATAGCAACAAAGGGTGATCCATTATATATGTATAGCTTCATAAGCTTAATTATAAAGAGGGAAGAAGGGAAGCAATATAAAGAATGAAGCATGTGTGTGTGTGTACGGGCGAACCTGAAAAAGGTGCAAGGAAATTAAAGTAAACAAAGCAGAGCTCACGTAGTTCCAAATACATAGTTGATTCCTGTAAGCTAGAGAAAGACAAGAAGAACAAACCTTATTCTCCTATTCCGGCAATACTCAAATTCTGGAATTTTCTATCCAAAAATACTCTTCTTTTCCGCCACTCCCCTTACAAATAAAATATTCATCTCTCTCTCTCTATACAGTGTGTGATGGATGTTCTTGGAATCATGTTTATCCCCTCCTACTTTTTTATATTATAATCACTATTCTCTCTCTTATAATTCTGAATTCAAGGGCTGTGTAAAAGGGAGCAAGTACTGATCGATGCCAAACTGATCAGAGAAACACACACACATCAATCGAAGAAATTGAGAGAACATGGGGAGGGCTCCTTGCTGTGATAAAGCAAACGTGAAGAAAGGACCTTGGTCTCCTGAAGAAGACGCCAAACTCAAGTCCTACATCGAGCAACATGGAACTGGTGGTAACTGGATCGCTTTGCCTCAAAAGATCGGTACTATATATTAATTTTACTACACACACAACCCTTGTACATGAGTGTGGATTTCTCAGCTATTCCTTCTTCTTTTCCCTTTTCTCTTTATATTTTCTTTGCACTAACATGCTCAAATTAGGAATCAACTCCAAAAATGGAAAAGTATATATGAGAAGCAGGAACTTTAGTTTTTTCTCCTTATAAATATGTGAGGGTTTCAATATATATATATATATATATATATATATATATATATGAATTAATCAGGGCTAAAGAGATGTGGGAAGAGTTGTCGACTGAGGTGGCTAAACTATCTTCGACCAAATATAAAGCATGGGGGTTTCTCTGAAGAAGAAGACAACATTATTTGCAGCCTCTACGTTAGTATTGGAAGCAGGTATATCCTTATATATGATTATTGATTACCTACATATATATAGTTGTTTTGGTGCCACCAATTATTAGGTTAATTAGATTTGAATCGTGGAATGATGTAGTGAAGGGTTTATAATATGGTGAAATTGAGCAGGTGGTCGGTGATAGCAGCACAATTGCCGGGAAGAACAGACAACGACATAAAGAATTACTGGAACACAAAACTCAAGAAGAAGCTTCTGGCCAATAAGCACCGTAAAGATCAACAATCACGTAGTAAGAGCAAGCAGGAAGGAGCTAATAGAATCATCACCTCTCCTAATTCCTTATTAGTTCCTGAAAATTCTACTAATACCATTTTCCCACAACCATATTGGCCACTCATACCTGTAATACCTCCCTTGCAATATTCATCAAATCAAGACCCATGTTTCAACGATCAAGATGCCATCAAAAAATTGCTCATGAAACTAGGAGGAAGATTTTCTGATGAGGATAACGGGTGGTCCAGTCAGCATGGTTCCCACCAGATAGGGTCTGGGGTTGATCACCATAATTATCGCCCTACCCTTGATGCTTTGAATATTAATCCTAATATATTCCCAGATGGTATTCCCAGCTGCACACAACCTGTTTGTGAAGAACAATCCAATATTGCTTCTTCTTCCTCTTGCATGGTAAATAATGATACGATTGTTAACAACAACAATCACATAGAATTGCTGGCCCAAGAGACAGGACGACTTGAAGAGATAGTACTATGCAATAATAGTACTTGTACTTACCCACAAAGATTAGATGGACTGGAATTGTTGTTTGGGGAGGACATGATGGTCAATGACAAGATAGCCCCACTTGCAGACCCCAATTCTCTCATTTATCAATCTTTTGTTTCTTCTAATTACCAGGGTATGCCACAACAATGTGCTTCAGAATTAAGGTTTAATAACCGCCCATAATTATTTCATGACGATGTGCTAAACTGCAAGATCGGAAATTAATTAAACCTTGTATTTTTCATTCCGTAGATATAAAATACAATCTGCGGTATATATATGTATGCAAAGGTAGCGATCGGTTTGTCTCATAATTGTTCCATCAGTACTATCTCTCTTGAGGTTTGTTAATTTACTACTTGAGGTGTATTTGAACTGCTATATATTAATGATATCCAGTGCCTCACTAGAAATTTTGCAGCAAACATGCTTATTCCCTATATTTAGCTACCTAATTCCTGAATTCAACTGCAGGTTAGTTCATCTCGAACTTACAATCAATTCTGAGAAATTACCTGATTCATTTTCCTGTGCCCTTGAACAGTATTTCTTAGGCATCCTCTAGGCTAAAATATACAAAGCACATGGCACGTACGAGTCGTAGCTATTATGAAAGAATTAATTGATTCTTTTCCCTCATTACCCTTCAGCATTCTCGCTCCACTTAAATAGAGTCTCTAACTGTAGTCATTGGGATGAAACATATATATTTGCATAGCCTAGTTTTTCCAGGTGGCATTTTGTTGCATATTTCCAGTTAAAGGTGTAGGGCTATATACATTTCAATGTTTATTTTATAATAACCAATTTTCGGCCTTCTTTTTCAATATTTGTAGCATTAAGATAACCCTGGAATTGAAGTTCAACATCACTGTCCAAATAGTTTGACCATGAATGTGTTTTTTATATACATGAGATTTACTACTAGCGCAGTTGTGCCATGTACATCCCTCGAACGATATTGTGCATTTTTAATTAACTGACTAGCTTTTAGGTACCTAGTTAGCTGGACCTTGAAATGTGTGTGTATCTTTTTTCTTATATATGTTAACTGATCATAACATAAAGTGAAATTCTTTTATATTCTAGAGCTATATAATTGTTTCTTTTTCTTAAGTGAATGTTTTGATTAGTTTTTGGAGAATAATTTTTATGACTTACGAAGTATATGAGAGAAATTTTATTTTAACTTATAGAAAATGGCCTCTAAACCACAGTTTTAATGTTTTCCATCCATATATGACTCTATGTTTGTGTGAATTAATGTATAATTTCTATTAGAGTCGTTTTAATATAAGTATACAAATGTGAGAAGGTGTTTTAATATATGTATCTGACTAGGACATATTCAAGCATTATTGGACCCAATTGTGGGTAACTCTATCTAAGATGTTTTCCAAGTTCTCATGAACTCAAACTCAAGATCTTGTGTTAAAGGGGTGAAAACCCCTTCCATGAGAACTAATATCTGTTAGCAAAATGTGAGGAGGTTTAAGTGCTTGTATGTTTTGTAGTGGTACAATTAACATAATCCTCTAATACTATTTGTAGGAACTAGTTAGAAAGTTGGTTTTGATTATAAATATAAGACCTTTATTCATTTTATCTCTAATATTTATCATTTTCCCCACAGTAATTTATTTATGAATTGGTATATAATTTAATGTTATATAGGATATTTAAAGAAGATTATGATGTCATATTTGTTATGATAAAGTAATTTACCTAACTTTTTTAATCTACCCAGATTAATTAAGTAGCTCATATGTAATAAAGATAAGATGAGTACGGTTTATCTTTATCACAGAGGAATTGATTTAATCGTTGTATTCTACACACACACACATATATATGGGATTTGTGCATCTCTATTGGAAAAGCTACACTGTGAAAAGTTAGATAAAACTCTCCTAAATTTTGTGTTATGTGCGCAAATAGCTAGTCTCTTTAATATTTTATAATTTGACAAGAAAAACTTTCTAATTTTTTGTAAATAAATTTTTACCGTTAATTAGTTTACCAACAGAGTATTCTATGTTAATATGATTATATGGGTTATTTGTATAAATTTAAAACTTAAGCGGGATTCATTGTCAAATTCGATACAACAACAACGTAACCGAAAGTTCAAATAGAGTATGTACAAATAGCTAGGTTTTTCCCTAGTATCATTTCACCCTGCCATGCATGGGATACAACACACACACACACCTCTTCATGCGGTTTGTGAGAGAGAGATGAAGAAATGGAAAACTTGAGCTTTACTTTGAACAAAGAGAAATATCTGTCTCTCATGAATAAAGAAAGACTATTTATGAGATTAGGTTAGAAACCACAAGTGAAGAGAACCAAACCAGGACAATAAATTAAATAACCCCCGCACAACCCACTTATTTAGGCACAGAATGAAGTAAGAAAGAAAGGTACTAGAGTTTAAGATCAAGGTTTGAACACGTTACAAGCAATGGGATAGCCATGGCCATCATTGAGAAAACTTTTGTAACTTTAATAGAAAATGTGAAAAGAAATTAAAGCGATGAAAAAAACAGTTCTCCAAGCCTCATTATTATGAGACAGAATTAGTTTAACAAACAAACTTTTTTATTTCAAGTTTTATCCAAAAAAATGGCTTTGCAACAGATTAAAAAATATCTATATTTAATTTGTTTCTAAATTAAATGTTTTGTTTCCTCTAACTTGCAACCGTAATAGTGCGCGCTATATCCGTCAAATGGATAATCTGTTATATATATACTTCCATAGTTGAATTTTTGTAAGAGATATGGTTTTCAGCTAAGGTCAAATATAGTTGGTGAATCTTAACAACAAAGTTGATTAATTATATCTCATATCCACCCAATATTTCAAGCCCTTTAATATGTTTAAATATTTCATTAAGAAATTGATCTACCAAAACGTTTTCAATGCTACCAATTCTGCGACACTTGTTTTGGTCGGCATACTGAATAATGCGAGGAATTGGAATCCAATGCGAAATACTCTTTTTGTATGTTACTCACGATACTACTATTTTTCTTATCATAACTTGTCTGATTTCTCTTTAATTACTCATATCGTGTAAAATTTTAAACCAACCATAGATTAATTAAAATAAAATAAAAGAAGTTAAAAAACCCTTCAAATCTTACCCAAACTATCTGAAGCTTGAAGGGATGATTATATTTGCTAAGTATACACATGCTAGAATCTTGCGTAGGGCTGGTTCTCATCTCATTGATCTGGCCATACGTTTCTATATCATATGTAAACAAAGGATATTAATAAATACCGTTACAGTTGTTACAAAGGTTTGGTTGATTATCTTATTTTGCTAAGCTTAATGACTTTAATTCTATGTAGTTGATTACAGTTGTTACAACGCTAACTTTAGATCATCGATCAGATGAGCTTTTTGTTGACTATATAGATTTTCTGGTACGATGTGATCACGACTAGTTAGTTAAAATAAGCTGATATATTTCGAAAGTGGCTAACGATTTTCTCTGTAATTTCAAACTAATGAGCACACAACAGTTGTCTCTTTTGCTTATTCTCAAAATGTATTTCTTTCGAGTTCATTGGTTTGTTTTGCAGCCCAGAGAGGGTCAATAATTTTTTTTTTATTACACCCTAAAGTTGACAGAGAATTATTAATTAGGTGAACTTTTGGGCCAGGGAGAAAATCAAAATACCAAAATATATTGTAAAATATAACCATTAAATAAAGCAAACTAAAGGTGAGTCGGTAAAATAGAAGGGAATATCCTTAACCCAGAAAGACCTCAACAGAAGGATCCTGAAACAAAAGACCAAGGATGATTCAAAACTTGAGTTGTGACAGTGAAGACATTATATATTGTGTCAACTTTATATATGAGGGATACCATATAATAAGCATCAAAACGACATCCGTGATAGAAGCCTGTAGTCCCAGCTAGCTCAGACAACAGCCAAACGACAACTTATCGCACAACCTCCTTAATTTTATATAATATTAAGGAAATCCGTATCTTTAGGCACTGATGAATGATAATGACACCAACATATGATAAATTCCTTCAGCGTCAGAGCCTGACAATCATGTTTCCGTCGCTATTTGCATTTCTTAATTGTTTCGGAATAACTGCAATACATTCTTAGTGTTGTAAATTATTCCTATCTAAAGAGCAAGATAACCGACAAATGAATTTATTATTCTGCATAGCTAGGCTTTTGTTATCTGACATTTCTCATTATAACTGGGTTGATGTATCTGTGTGCTGAAGTCTGGTGAAAAAATGGCAGGGGCGGCATGTCTGGAACATAATTTCTGGTCTTGAAACACACACACACACACACACCCATATTTGCTGTGATGAATATGGATTTAGATGACATAAAGTGGTGATCTTCAAGTGAGTGATGAGATAAGGATTTCATGTGTATAGGATATTTTGCATATATCAGACACTAACCATTTTCTGTCTCTCTCTCTTTCTTTTTTTTCCGGGTCTAAAATTTTTACAGCTGCCCTTACGTTTTAATTTAACGCAACAATAGCGCCAACGTACAATGGGAGGAGATGAGAGCTAATTAAAAGTTTATAAGTATACGTTACCATTTATATATATCTCTTTCTTCTTTTACTATATTTACTATAGAATTATTATTTCTTAATTTATGAATTTTAGAAACATGTTACTTTATTTATATATGATAAGATATTTTTATAAGGATGATTTTATTAATGTTAACACGCTAGCTCATTAATTTCAAAATAATTTTTTAAAATCTTTTACCTCACTAAAATATGATAAAATTAAAAAGTACGATAAAAAATTTAGGGAAAATGACACACAAATCTAAGGAAGAGAAATCATCTCAAATAGGTTTTTTAAAATCATCAAATTGAGGACTTGACTGTGATTAAATCTCAATATACAATTACCCATTTGACCTTGTTCATTAAAAAGAAAAGGGTAGAGAGAGAAAGCCCACTTAAGCATATTTTTTCTTTATTTAGATGAAATGTCATTTTTTTTAACCTTTTTTTGCAACCAGTCGTAAACTTCCCAAGGCCGATTCTAAATCCAATCCAACAATCTCTGCCTTAGGTCCAGTCAAGTTGAATAGATTATTGATTACTATTCGAAATGGGCATTAGTTTGATGTGCGGGTCCATGTATTTCTTATATACTTGTTTATGTTTTTGGAGCATTTAATCCTGAATGAGTGTTTCTCGGCTCACCTTACGGAGTACAAACCCTTAATTTTTGTTACTAAAAAGAGTAACAAAATTGTCAAAAACCATATCATAGAAAAGCTGAGGCTTCATTGACAAGTCTTGAGGTTAAGAATGACAATGCAAGTCTAATTTTTGTTGAAATATTAGGTAATATTACACAAAATTATAACCAAACATGAAGAATATGTACGTAAACTTAAATGAAATTATTAACAAATAGAGAGGATCAATGTAGTCATACACATAAGTTTTAAGACATCCGTTAACAAGTGTAAAGGTTTCATTGACAAGTCACGGAACAAAGAGTGAATCTTCATTCTTCTCTTCAAGCTTTGTATTATCTTCTCTTGCTTTTATTTTTTGGATCTTCTATAGCCCTTAGCTTCCCTTTTATATCCTTCTCTCGCCATTCTAAAAAGATAATATAGGAAAGCATTGATTTATATTGGTTTCAACTTGAATAAAAAATCAACTCATAATAGCTTAGAAGTATATTTTCACAACTGTTATAAATATAACTTTATATTATCATACTTTTAACATCACAAAGCTTCACTTAAAGATTCAATTTCATTTATGAATAATAATGTCATTCGTACTTACATAAAGTGCTATTCCTAGTAAAAAAGAGGGGGGGGGGGATTCCTAGTCACGATAAAAGAAATTTGTTGGAGCCTTTAATTCTTTTGCCTGCATCGAAATTCTTCCTTTTTTTTTCTTATTAGAACATGCACCTACAAGAGTCCCTGAAACAAAATTTTAAACTTAAGCATAAAATAATTCTCACTGTTGACAGCAATCAAATGATAAGATCATTCTTTAACTTGGTGCAACTCATAGTTTTCCAATAGAAGAGTCATAACATCAACCAATCATGAAAAAATAAAGGAGCATATATATGAAATCGGGCCAACTAATAGAAGATATTTCTTCACTGGTCTTCGAAGGCGGGCTAGAGATGATTTTACAGAACCACCTTAAAATTGGTTTTATTTATACTAAAATTGAAGAATGAAAAACAAATTGAACCAAACTCGATGAACACAAAGGCTGAGAGCGGTGAGAGAGTGGCAAGTGGCAACGACAAGGACCGACGAGGACTCAGTGGCGAACGCGAGAGGCTGAGAGGTCGCATGAAAGCAGAGCATAAACCTTCCCTTTTTCTCTTCCATTTTCTCCTCAAATGAACAAGGATAAGTCTGTAATTGTATATTCATACATGTTACATCCAGGTCCTTGAGACTTTCCTGTAATTTTATAATTTTATGGGACTTAGTTGTGATTATTTTTCTTATGTGGTACCTCGTTATCATTTTCCCAAATTTTCTACATTGTATTTAAGGATAAATATCATTTTCACTTTAGAAATTTCCACTTAAAAGTACTGAATATCCAAAAAAAAAAATGATTAAGAGTAAAATTATCCTAAAAGTTTACAAAAACGTAGTAATGTCACTGAAACCATGTTTATAAAATGCCATATCATGAGCCATTAGAATGAGGTGGCATCCACCTCTTTTTTTCCCACCCCCTAGTTTCTCTTTCTTCTTCCTCCAACAACTTTTCTCCTCACGCCAATTGCGGAGATTTTTTTTTTTTTTTTAAAGAAAGCACAAATTCAAGCCAAAATGAAAGAAAATAATAAAACACTCCCTAGCTACCATTCTCTACTAATAATTTGGAATCAAATTATAACAATATAAACATTTCAAAATAAGAAAAAGATGAATTGCTTATTGAAATCATATTTTTCTTCGTCTTGTTAAAAATCAAATTAGGTGCTTAATCTTCCCAAGAATAAAAATGCCGATTAATGGAAGCCCCAAATCTTATCATTGCCTCAACTAGATTTATGACTCAACCATAAGTCGTGATTTCAAAATCCAGATCTATTTTGATTATTGGTCTCGTTCTAATAAGAGATTTTTTCCCACTTTTCGCCATCAATGCTGGAGAAGAAGGTGGAGATCGACCAAGCTCCGCAATGGCAACCCCACCGTTTTTATCGACGATGCCTGCATTGATGGTCTGGAATCCTTGGCCTCCCTTCATCTTAGTAGCCACCTTGTTGAGATTTGGCGGCACCAAAGGAAGATTGTGTTTTCTATGCTATAAAAGATAAATCATTGAAGAGGAGGAAGGTCATATGGTCTTCGCAAAGTTCGACGAACAGTGAGAAGAGGAAGGCTGAGTGCACAGATGAGGGAGAGAGGAGACAATTGGGGGAGACATTGTTTTGGATGACTAGGTTACAGAGTTGGTGTGCCACGTGGATCACATAGTCAAACAAGCCAAATTTACCAGTAAAAATTAACACCTTTTGAAGGTATAGGCGACATTACTATATTTTATAAAACATTACTTCTGAAAAAACTTTTGTATACTTAATACTCTCAAGTGGACCCCTTATATCTATATATTATTACACACACGAGGTAGAGGCAAATCTAGAGGACAAAGATGACGGGAAGTGGAGGAAACCTGTGAACATTGGTGAGAACATATGAAGGTAACACTAAAATATTACTATCTTTAGTTCTTAATATAAGATCTAAATTTAACTACTGATTATAACTTGATATTAAGGACATTGAACAACTAGACTAGAGGTAGTATAAAAAATGTTATAGGCAAAATCAGGTTATGACTAATTATTTCTTTCCCCTAAAAAAATCTTAATTTTGGAGGCGCAGAGCGTACAAAAAGACAAATTCTTAACACCACGCCCTTTTTTGATAATTGTTTAGATAGAGTATAATTAATATAGTTTATAACTCATTTCAGTAAGAAATTATTGATTTGAAATTTTTCAATTTTAATTTGAAGATATTTTTTCTGAAATTTTTTCAAAATTTTTAAGATCATGAGGTATTTTTTTAATACTATTTAGTATTCTGAAGTATCAGTCAATACTTTGAAATATTTTAAGATTCTAAAATAACTTTGCAAGATTATGAAGTATTTTTTCAGTACTAGTCAATATTTTTAAATATCTTTTTAGTAACAGTAAGTCCCCTATATATATATATATATATATATATATATATATATATATAAGGCACTGTTGTTCTATGTTATGATGCCAAACAACGTCATTTTAAGTAGAGGAGCGCACTGGATGAGAGAGTTCACAAAAGACCAAAGCCACGTTCTATTGAGTCATAGGTAGTCATAATTAAGTCACTACCTAAAAATAATACAAATATGCTGAAAATCATGCTTAATGATTGTGTGTGTTTGGGATAGCGTTAGGAAAAGTAACTTATTTAAAATGTAATTTATATAAACTAAAGATTAGGTAAATGTTAGATTGTGTGATATGATTTATATTTGGATTAGCAATCGCATAAGTAGCATTTCTAAAATTGAAACTCATTTGAATTAACGGTAACATAAGTGACTCTTATAATAATTATAAGAGAAAAATTAAAATTAAAATTACAAAAAGGTGAAAAATGTTCAATTGGAAAAATTGAGACACTTAATATGAATTAATTCAATCACGCACTATAGTGATCACATATAATGCATAATCTCATTAAAGCACAAGAAAACATGTTCAATACAAAATCCATGCACATCAACAACAAAATTCAACACAAGAACAATTCATCATAGAAAAATACAAAAACTTGTTTGGATGATAAATGGAAAAGTAAGTTTAAAGGTAAGAGATAGAAAAATGCATAAATTTTATAAAAATAAAATTAGGTAATGTATTATTTGGAAAAAATTTACAATACTAGAGTACTTAAATTTTTTAGGAAAATTGGGGAAAAGTTCACTAAATATTTAATTGGTGAGAACTGAGAATGATATAAATCAGAGTATTGTCATGATTTTTATATAAAAAATTACCTTATAACTCTCACCAATTAAAATTTTTATAGACCAAAATCAAAGTACTACAATAATTATTAAATTTTAAGTTAATTTATATTTATGAAAAGAAAATCATCTATAAGAATTAATAATAAGGACCATAATAGTATTTCAATTCAAAAAAGTGAGACACAATGTTTTTCTTTCATAAACTACTTTTCTCTCTTAATGGTGGAACAACCTAAAGCAAGAAATTTTAGCTTATATTGTAATTCCTTTATGGTTGGCTGCAGAAGTCTAAAAAAGCACAGTAAAAGTGAGTAAAAGCCCAACGATAGAAACTAGACATTTAGAATAGCTTCGGTGGGTATGGACTTCTCCCCCCTAAAAGAAAGGTGACTTTTTTCAACTTCTGGCTTAATTATTTTCAGTTTTTGGAGAAAAATGTTAGAGATAAATGATCTAATAAGCAATATACTATTAAATATATATTTGTGTGTATTCTAATTTATCGATTAGAATATATTTAATTAAGTACTTTAGAGTTTTGTAATTTTATAAGAATAATTTAATTTTTTTTTCAAATTGTGTGTGTGTAGTATTCAATAAGTTTTATGTTATTTTTAGTCAATTTTTATCTCAAATAATCATCCAAATAAGAGTTTACTGGAAAAAAAGTTATTTCTGTCACAGTTCTCCCAAATACAAATCATATTTATAATCTAATTTTTATTCGTTCATAAAAGCTCATTTGGACAAAAGTCACTTCTGTTACCACTTATCTTCAAAAAGCCACAATCAACTATAAGCATGTTTGGGCATCCAAAAATAACTTTTGGGATGGTGTTACACACCACTTCAACCATGTAAGTAAACAAATTGTAGAAGTATGACATCGCGATTATGATTCAACGTAACATGAAGAAACAATCAAGATCACAAAGACTGAGCAGATGCAGAATATATATTTTTATTAGTGAAGACGGAGAACATGATTCATTCAAATGAAATTCTTGCACATTACAAGAATGTTTGGGATAACAACTAGAAAAGTGACTTATTTGCAATCTAACTTATAAAAAAGTAAGATCAGGTGAAAGTTAAATGGTGAAATATGACATATGTTTGGATTGACGGTGACATAAGTAACTTTTGTTATCTAAACTTGTTTAGAATAAAGGTAATATAAGTGGCTTTTAAAATATTATTAGATAAAAATTAAAATCAATTTTTTTAAAATGAAAATGAGTTATAATTTTTAAATAAAAATACTAAAACACCCTTCATTTAAAAAAAACATAAAAAAACCTAAAAAATAAGGGATTTGGCTCCCATCCACTTCTCTTCTCATCCTCTTCCATCCTCTTCTTCATCTCAATCATTGGATTAAAATATGAAAGGGTCAGATTTTATCTTTTAAAAATATTAATAAAATATTAAAAAATAATATTTTAAAAAAACGAAATCTGAACCATTCATATTTCAATCTAACGGTTGAGATGATGGAAGAGGATGAGAAGGGAAGTGGATGGGAGCTAGATCAAAAAATCAGCACTTCGCTAGTTGGTTAAAAACCAAAAAAAAAAAGCGGCTCCTCCTCAAGGCCCACGCAAGGAGAGAGAGCAAAGAGCGTATTTCAGTAGAGTTGTAGCTTCTTAAGGGCCCGTTTAGGTCAGTGCAAACCAGGGATGGGAAAAGGAAAATGGTCATTTTCTATCGATGGCCGGTGTTTGGTTCATATTTTCCCGGCAAAATATTTTTCTGATGGCGAGACATTTTCCCTTATATATGGGAAAATGGGTTCTCACCAATTTTAGTTGGAACCCATTTTCTAGTGGATCAAAAGACCAAATTACCCTATTTTGCGTGAGGGAGAAGAAGACAGTGACGCCCAAAAATATCGTTGAAAAGTTCTTCGGCGTTGCTTCTAGTTCGTGTACCGTGGTGGTGATGTGTTGAAGACAGAATGAAGGTTGTCGGCAGAAGAAGAGAACAAAATTCGCTGGTAGATCGACTTCCCATTCTGCAACATTCTCTGTCTCTTTATTTCATGGTTATTTCTTTAACCCAAAAATCATTCCCCAAATACGAGTCCCAATTATTAAAAGTAGCAAAAACTAGCGAACCCAAGATATGCGAGACAAAAGAACTCGAAAAGGAAAATCAAAAGGAGAATAAGGGGATTCTGAAACAAAGACGACTTGTTGTGTTTCATTTCGCATCCTTTGAGTCTGACCATTAATATCCAGCTAATTGAAATGTTGTTGAGCTGCGCTAAGCGATGATGAGACAAAATGTTATTAATTTTGGGAGCAAAAGAACTTGTGTATGTTTGGGTAAAAGCTCTTGAATGCATGAAAGATTATCGATAAAGAACAATATATATATACACAAACAACAAGAAAACAAACACATAGAGGGATCGATGAGAATACAAAAAGGTGACGCAGTATGTAGAAACTGAACTACTGAAGCATGTAGAGGAAAGGAAATGGGCATTTTAGCCAAAATAATATTAAAAAAAAATTGTCAAACAAGCCCACTATTCAAACATTTTGATAAATTGGGCCAGTTTGTGGCGCCATTAATTGGGGTGCCACTTTTGGCACCCCAATTAATGGCGCCACTATATATATATATATATATATATATATATATATATATATATATATATATATATATATATTTCAAGAAAAATATATATATTATATTATTATATTCTGACTCGTAACTGGTTACTAGAGAGAGAAGCAAAAAAACATAAAAACAACAGGATTGTCAAGGAAGATGATGTTGCAGGCAGTAATGAAAAGTAAGAGAGTACGATTGTTGAGACTTGAGAGGGCAATTGCAGCTCCAATGACCAGCTTAACTGCATCGAAAGCAAATATCGGACGGACGGTGAGTTCTCTAGACCGATCAGTGATGTTGTTGAACAGGAGTGTTAGGCGAAGGGACTGGAAAAATGGGAGACGATGAGAAATAGTAAAAAGAGACGCAACTTTTAATGGGTATTGCGAGGTTTGAACAGCTAAGAATAATTGTCAGTGGCGCCACCATGGTTTTAAAAACAACAGGATTGTTGATGACGATGATATTGTAGGCGGCAATGATGAGGATGAGCAAAATGATAAAAGTGAGATTGATTGGCAAAATGCAGAATTGCCTGTTGGTTGTGGTAAGTTTAGACTAGGTGACACCGTGCTATGTTCTCTCATCAGATGCATACCATAAAAGGAATTGGCAGAGGAAGACATCACATGGTATATCCTAGTAAAGGGGAAACATAGGCAATATTTAATGATTGGTGATAAAAGAGATGATGTTCCTTATGGATCTTTTGAACTTGATCCTGCTGGTTTGCCTGATGATCTTTTTGGAGTATATTATATTAAATATATATGAAGATTTAATTCATATAATGTGAAGATTAAAAAAGTAATGATTAAATTACGCTACGAACAGCTACGATTTAATCGTGCAATACTATATCACTATAATTTAATCGCGCTACGGACAATCAGCCGAAACCCTACGGGTGGTCCCGCTAGTCGGTTAGCGGCGGGGTCAAGGGGCAGTGCCCCTTGTGGGGGTGCAGGGGGCAGCACCCTGGGGAGAATTTTTTTCGAAAATAGGACATCATTTTAAAAGGAATATTTCATAAAATTTTCGAGATCGTGAACACTTGGTTGACCTAGCTTAAAATGTGATATGTATTAAAATGTGATATATATATATATATATATATATATATATATATAATATATAATATTAAATAATATTAAATATTATATAATAATATAAAAATTTTAAAAAAATATTTTTTATTTTTTTTTTAAAATGTGGTGCTAGTTGTGCTCATGTGGCGCTGCCACATGGCGTGCCACACGTGGCAGCGCCACTGCCCGCCAGGTGGCACCACAAAATGGGCTATTTGGGCAAATAGTTTGAACAATGGGCCTTTTTGACAAATTTTTTTTTTTAATATTATTTTGGCAAAAATGCCAAGGAAATGAGCAGAGCCAATGATGATACGATTTGGAGATTAAGAAAGAGAGGGAGATAAAAGAAGAGAGAGAGAGAGAGGTTCTCTTGTATTTGTCTCCATGACCCACTTTTCTCTCTCTCTCTCACATGACTATGCCTATAGAGTGCACCCAAGTGTAACGTAGAAATTGAAATCGGGGTAAAATAATATTTTGTTTCATTTTTCTTATCTTACATTCTTTTAACCTTTTAACCGAACAAAAATTTCTTTTAACCAAGTAAAAACTTTCTTATTAACCCATTTTCTTTTTCAGTTTGAACTAAAAGCATAGAAGCAAATATTTTTCATTCAATTTCATTCTTCTTATTTCCATTCTTACTTTTTCACTAAACCAAATGGGGCCTAGTGCTCCGTTTCAATTCTGGGATTTTTCACTCAGCAGAATAAGTTCAATTTGACTTGAAAGAACTTCTACAAAGATTATGAAAAAGTTAAAAGGTCTCAAAAAGCCCGATTTGGGCTACTAAAAGTCCAATTTGGCCAGTGAAAAGGGTTCCAAATACAAAAATGGTTAACCAAGCTAGAATGACGAATGAAAGCGGAAGAGCAACGTAACCAAGCTAGAATGATGAATGAAAGAGGAAGAGCAACGTCATAACGTGATCGGCATACCTTAAATTTGCTGTCTATGTTTAGCTTAAGGTCCTTCATTCACATCCCGTAACATAGAGCAGCCTTCCGCTATAATATTATAAATAATATTTACAGTTGAAGGAATTTTTACATACTGAATACTAAAATACCTAAGTCAAAATCTGACTCCCCCCTATTACCTTTCTGTATTTAGATGGTGCTAATTACAATACATAATTTTAAGATATTAAGAAAGCTAATTAAATTACTTTAACATATTTAATAATCATTTTTCTTCAAACTCTTTTGCTTATAAACTCTGATATATAATTTAAGAATATACAATATATTATATAAATAAGTAACTTATTTAGCTTTCTTAATCTTTTTTAAAAAATCAATTATGTTTATATTTAGTAACCGAAAGAAAGAAGGTTAACGACTTAATGCAATCCCCATGGTGGGCCATATCACGGCAACTCCCAGCAAAAACTCCATTAATTCCCGTCAATTACAGAAATTGCGTTGGCCGCATTGTAATGAACTGGCCATAGTTCATCGTTTTGGCTGTGGGTTGCCTGAAATATGAAAAGAGTTAGGTCCATGTGATGCAGATAATAAGAGGGTGAATCCCAAATGAATGGACGTGGATGAAACAAACCTTCTTCCAGAATTTCTGAACCCCGATTTGACTCCTCCAAGTCGTGGCCGTGTGTACTAGGGGAAAAATCAGAGTCAGGCGTCGTCGAGGGAGTAAACTGGCAGTAGGCTGCATGTAACTGATCATAAATTTCTTCCATCTTTCCAGCAAGCTCATCTCTCCTATCCAAGTCAATAAGAATCTAGAAACAAAAAGCATATCGATTTCAAATGGGAGAAAGAGAGACAAGAAGGAAAGACTCTGGGGATAGATAGATAAGTAGAGAGAGATTCAACCTGTGCTGATGAATTGTTCTTAAACATTGGGAGAAATCGCTGCCTACAATACTCGTGAAACAGAATAGTTAGAATCAGCAATGGAATGGTAAATCCAGATGCAACCGTTGCGCGTTTCAAGCCAAACACCCCAAGAGCAACTATTTGAGTGAAGATCAATGCAAACACCGTTGTGCTATGAGCAATAGGCCAGAACCCTCCGCCACTATCGTATTTTGTAACATACACATTGACAAGCTGGAAAAACAAAAATAAATGAAAATCAAACATCACTAATGCAAGCCCCGCTTACGGACCTGGTATATGCATTTCTCCCCTTTTCATTCTCTCTGATAGCAATAAACTATTGAGGCCCGATTTCATAGAATATAAGCTTAGATATAGCGAAGATCCCAAGGTATAAAATAGCAAAATAAGGTGCTACTCGCCGAGCCTTACAAAACAATTAGTGTTCCGTGATATACCCCCATATTGATTCTGTAAACAAGTGACAACTCTCAGTCTGCTCTTTTCGGTTAGAAGGGAGTATGGGGGCCACACACAGCATTGATTTTCAGTTCTTGTCTTCCTTTTCCAATTATGTATAATCTCATTATTGATAAATTTACGGTTAATAAAGGTTGCAAGCACTATGCAGCCGCCACTTCAGCCAGGAAATATGTCCTGACTGTCACCACGGAGAATATGGATGTTGTGTAAGTCTGAGTCCACACAAGACATTTGTTATACGTTTTTCTTTTAGCCAGCGCATGATTATACATTATAAGAACAAATATAAGCTCGAAGAACTCCGTAGAGGATCAAAAAGAAGACAAAACATGATAGAAGTACTAACCTGGTTTTTGTAAATAAGGTAACCCAGGAAGAAGTAAACCAGTAAGAAGGGTGTTATTAGGGGAGCTAGAATAGAACAGGTGAACCCAAGGAATACAAACAGCAAAATCCTTGGAATTTCAGTATGGTATGGAAAAGATAGAGGGCCCATCAGCGAATCATCCTTACGTCTGAGTATATACCTCTGGAACGATATCCAGAAGAGAGGAAAAATTTGGATAAGTTCAGTTGCCAAACTTGCCCAACCAGATGATAAAACATAGGTTATAAAGAAGGTAGCCTGAATAAAACCAAAAAAAAGACAGTGTCAGGTGAATCAGTAAATTTAAGGTTTATATTTCAAATAACAGGAATATATGCAATATGCAATTTTTTAACCCTACTTAAAATTCTGTGTACAAACAGGAATGAGGTAAACTAGAATGCCCGAGGTAAAAGAGGATTTTACTTTTTAAAGCTAAGCAGGTGTCACTTTTGCGACAAAGACCTATAAGAGGAAATTTATAAATATGCAAGAAAAGGGAAAGTCAGTTTCTGAGGGTCAGATCACACCTTTAGATCCCTACTGTTATGGAGGAAGAAACGAAGAATTAGAGTAGCTATAGTGTAGGCCTGGTCTAGGAGAGGGCAATACTGGGGACAGTGAGAGTCACTTTTTGGCTTATAGCAGTCGTTGGAGTCTTTTAGGGAGGCGGGTCATATTTTGTGCTTTGAGAGTGTTGAGGAGAGATGGGAGTTTCGAATGCCAGTAGTTATGTTCTATAGTTTATATATATATATATATTTTGATACAAAGGTGATAGGGGATGGGGGGATCAAACTCAGTATAAGGGGGTCATATTTTGTGCTTTGAGAGTGTTGAGGAGAGATGGGAGTTTTGAATGCTAGTAGTTATGTTCTATAATTTTTTTTTTTTATATATATTTTTTTGATCCAAAGGTGATAGGGGATGGGGGGATCGAATCCAGTACAAGGGGGTAAGGAGACTACTTCCAATACCACTGCACTACTAATAGTGTTGGCTTCTTTTTCTTATTATTATTTTTTTATTTTAGTTATGTTCTATAGTTGGGAGTTCTGTGATTTCAGGGTGTCACAGGGGAATAGGGTTTGGGCTAGAATCAGAGGAGCCTATTATACATCATTACATTGAGTCGTGGAGTTGAATTCTTGATATCAAAACCTAAGGATTTCCCTCATTTCTTGCTTCTGCTGTCTACTATTTGTGGATTGGGTTTTTATGGGTTAGCGGGAAATTTGGCCCGGCAAGTATTTTAGGGGCCAATTTTTCTTCCAAAATATTAAAAGGAGACAATTTTGCTTTGGCTATTAGTCCGGATAATTTTGACTGTTAGTTGATCAAATGTGCTGAAATGATAGTTCACATGTCATCCATATTCATTTTTTTTTAAGTGGAAATTTGCCTCGAAAGTCCATTTATCATATACTTCATTTTATTTTAAAAAAAAAGTTAGATTTAAAATTTCTAGAACAAATTTGCTCATTAACAAAAATGACATGAATGACATGTGGACTGTCAACTCAGCATATTTGGTCAAGTAACAGACAAAATTAACTGAGATAATGGCTCGGGCAAAATTGCTCATTGTTTACGCTTCTGAGGCAAAATTGACCCTTAACCTGGGTTTTATTTATCAAGCATGTTTACAACAATATGGAAGCATGGTATCTTGACAAAACCGAATTTACTAAACATTATGTGGGCTATGCACCACATTAGACATCCATAACACAAGTTACTTAAAAGTTATAATGTAAGCAAATTGTTAAAAGTTGATAGAAATCTAGTATTTATAATGTGATTATTGTTAACACTAGCTGACCAAAGGAATTAGGTACATCTGTTTTGTATGTTAAATAAGTACTTATTTGTTAGCGATTAGCCTCACCAATTAGCTTTCTTTCCTAAATTCCTTTGTATTTTCATTCTTCAATAAAACAATGGGGTTTACATTTCTTATGTTGCATGGGAAGAAGAAAATTCTTACACACACATGAAATGGTGGGACCCCCCACACATATATATGAATTAATTCATATATATATGTGGGTCCCACCATTTCATGTGTGTGTGACATAAGAATACACTTCTTTTACAACCTACAACATGAGAAATGAGAAGAATTTTTCCCTAAAACAATATATTAGAACATTTTGCCATAGAATTAGAGTCCTACGCCCTTTTCTCATGTATTTTTTGTGGCCTTTGTTGCCATCTTTCCAATCGTCTGTAGCCTTCATTACTATTGGACATAATTTTACATTTGTACCTTTAACCCAAACACCGTGGGAGGGAACCATCAGTGTGATGGGATGCAAGAGGATAATAGGAATCTACCCTAGAATACATAAATTTAGTATTATTTTATTATTATCTTTTTAGGATTTTAATAAGAACTTAGGTTACCTTTTAATTATATAATTTTAATTGGGTGTAGATTTTTTAGATTATTTCCTATTTATTAGAGTTTCCTATTTTTATATTTCTTTTTTCGCTTGAAGCTTGAAGCTTAAGTTAGGTTTAGGTTGCTAAGGGCTCTATAAATACTTAAGTAGAGCTAAGATCATTCTCATTTTAGGCCTTTATGACGTAGGATATTGGGTATATGGAAATTCTCCACTACTCAATGTTGTCTAGTTTCTACCTCCTTTCTTGCTATCTCCTTCCTCTCTCTTCCCCCTTCTTACCCTTCCGCTTCCCTGTCCTACATCACTATGCTAGGCCTTATCCAGTTGATCCAAGGAATTAGGCATGTGTTACACAAATCAGCCCCTGAATGTTAAAAGATTTAGCTCACCAATTAATTGTTTCCTAGAGTAGCATTTCCTTGTCTCTTAAAAATGGATTCAGCTTCTCTCCATTGCCCTTCCTCTCCCTTGCCTTTTACCACCATCAGATTAACATTTCAATGGTCTAGACTAAACATCCTATAAAAAAAAATATTATTACAATTTTTTCTTAAAAACTACATAAATAATTTTAAACTGCTAAAATTTAATCTAAGCTGCTATAAAAAATGAAAAAAAAAAATACTGTATAATAATAATAATAAAGCTCTTGAGATTAAATTTTAGTAGTTTAAATTTATTTTATATATTGTTAAAGTAAAATTATAATAAATATTTTTATGAGATGTAAAATCTAGACCATTGAAATGTTAATTCAACGGTGGTAAAAGGTAAAAGAGGGTAAAGGAGATGCAGAGGAGGGGAAGAGCAATGGAGAGAAGCTGAACACCTAAAAAATACCCTCGTATTTTGATTCTTCAATAAAACAAGGTTTTCAGGCACTTTGTCAAAAGCAAATTAAACAGTGTCGCACAATTCTTCATACTCTAGTGCATAAATCATTTTTATAATCAAGGGGATACTAAAAATCGCGTATCAACATGTATAATTCTATGTACCAATGCCATTTTTAACAAACATAGTCAACGAGGAATCTTGACATATCACCTGTGCTGGCACCTCTTTGGCAAGTTGGGCAGGTAGGTTCGTTATCCTGTTAAAGACTGAGAGTTGGCTGATAACAGATCCAGTGAAAACATTAACAAAAAACACGTTCCAAATCAAGAAGAACAAAACTTTGTAGCATGCACTCTTCTTCCTTCCACAACGGGAAATAGACCCCTCAATTGTTGCGAATAGCATCATCATTGGAGGAACAGTATACAGAAACAAAATCAAAATCACACTTGGTAGGTATCCGGTCACTATCTGGCTCATATATTCCCTGACATAAAAATACAGGGTCAATTTGCTATGAATGTGTTGCATTTTAAATTTAAATAAATTAGCCAGCACTCCACATTCCAATTGTCAGTTATAATCATTAAAGTTTAGCATAATTTCTATTTTAACAAACAATGGATTTCCTATATCTTTCTGTTCCTACAAAAATGAGCTATATTACGAGTCATAAAAATCCAGAACATTTTCCCCCAGGGACTAACTTACTTTTTAAGTATCCCCTTAAGAAAAGGAAGTGATTCCTGAAGATGATCCAGTTGAGTCATGCCTTGCACAAATGTGACAGGAAGAAGGAACACGATCATGAAGACAATAGAAGCCACAAGTATTGCTATCTTACGGATCCAGAGTTGCCTATAAGGTATGCAAAGGTTGGACCAGCAAATATCATGTGGTTCGGGAGCTCGGTCAGTCACCCACAACATTGGATTTGATGTTTGAAGAATTCGTGAAGCCACAAGAGCAGCATACCTGGTTTTAAAGAACACAAAAGCAGCTGCACACTCCTGTAATAGAGACCTCAGCTAAAATCACAAACAGTGGACTTACAAAATTCTTAGCATCACATAACCTGTTTTTCCATGTGTGTATACTATATATATTCAATGACTGCAAAATGAGGAAAAAAATTAAAAACCTGCCTTTCATTGTATAAGGACAAGATTATTTGTAATGAAGAGCTATGACAATGATGCACCATGATAGGAAGAAGAGATAAAGCCCATTGCAATGGGCAACAAGAAAAAACAAATTAAAATTTAATCTGTCAAGCACTAATCCAATAAAAAAGCTTGACAAAAATTTCTAAATCAAATGCTTAAAATGTGGCTAATAAACAGGCATAAAGAATGAAAAATTGCATATTCTAGCTTCCCCAACCTGAATTTGACAAGTTTACAAACTAGTTCAAACATGAACATATAAACACTCACAGATAGAAATAATCATATTTCAAATATCTTCTACTGTAATACAACTAAGCCAGAATCAGATCTTCTCATAAAGAATAACATCGCATAATCATATCAGGAGGTAATAAACACAGAGTACATGGGATCCACACACTTTGAGGTTTGCCATTTAAATAGACCCCCACTCATTTAGGTCTCATGCATTGTATATACGTGTCTATCTCCATTTATATGAGAGCTTCATGTTATCCTTTCACGTGACAGGATCCAATTTCAATTAGTACACTTTTTTTTTTGGTCGAACAATTAGTACACTTCAATTACCAGGAATACGCCTTTTTTCCCAAAAGTAAAAACTATCTCCATGTTTCTCATCCTAACATTAAAAATTAAAAATACCAATGCATCTCCATTGATCAACTTTTTCCTCTAAGCAGCATACAAGGAATTTCTTTATCACCTTCACATTAAAAGGTAATAATCATCTTAACAAACTAAAATGTCACATTTCACAGTAAGTTGTATGTATATCACGAAAACATATACAACATAAAAGCCAATAAAAAATATATTATTTAAATTGGAATTCTTACATTCCAAATATAATCTTCAGCAAAATATTATGCATGATTTTATATGAGATTGTCAGTTAATTTTGAACACATGGCTTTTTATGCTTTAAAGGATGAAAGTTCAATACTTCAATGTCAGGTAATAATAAGGTGAAAAGGGCTTACAAATTAATATTGACGATTCATATTTATTACTAGAAGTTTGGCCAAAACTAACATGCATGTAAACTCATTTTCTAATATATTGTTACTTCAAAATCAAAATAATTAAATAAAAAATTGTTGCTTAAAATTTCTTGAATTAAAAATTGATGTGTAATTATTTCTTACAGAAAAGTAATCAATATATCTATTGGTAACATAAACTAATATTTAATCATCAAACTCTATGCAAATAAGAAAATATTTATTCAAAAAAACTAAAAGCAATGATAAAACGCAATGGGATGTTATAATTTATGGAAATCCTCTTATTTATACTTATAACCACCGCAGTTTTTCATAATTAAAGTTATATAATTATAGATTATAAAATAGCTGCTCTAGTTTCCTACACTTGGGAAATTTATTTATTTTTAAAACATAGTATGATCTCCGGGGCGTTTTATTGCCAAGACAACAAAAAATCTCCAACACAAAAAAAAAAAAAAAAAAATTGTAGATGGATTAATCCAGCCAGAAAATGCACCTTTTTTCTCTCATCTAAATTCATGTCATCATAGGCCGTTCTCTCATTAGAAATCATCTCGAAAGAATTTCTAGGTTCTCCACAGAAGCATCGAGTTAGATGTGGCCTACAGCTCTGATCAAATGCATTACCCTTTATTGATTTATACATCAGCTCTGCATCATCCTGGAGTTTTTATTTGGTCGAGGTTTATAAAGATAAGAGTAAACAGTTACGGAACCAAGAATATTTCCAGAAAACCCAATACTTGACACAGACTGAAAGATACATCAAGAAACATAACATCCAATGTCCCTATAATCACAATCATAACCCGCCAAATAGAGGGGTTGCTTTTAGATAGAATTAAAATGCAACACATGAAACAGTTGCAGAGTCCACATTAACATACTCAATTCTCCACATTCGTTAAATGGATCATGAGTTATGACTTATGACCCACTATATAGTATGAAAAATCCACAAGTAGCATCAATAAAATCCAACAAACAACCATCATGCAGACTTCTTATTTAGCATACTGGCACAGTGGCAAGTGACACTCACATCTGAGTGCCATGCAAAGATTTATGAATTTTATGACATGGAAAAGCTCTGGTACATATAAAGAGGATGCAGAGGATTTGCAAGTTCCTTTCAAAGAAAAAATGATACAAGAAAATCTCATACTGAACAGCCTTACAAAGCACAAAAACCAAGAATGTCTCAGAAAACTTAAAAGCATAACTACCTGTTTCTATAAAGAGCCTTAATATTAGTTCTATCCAACTTGAACCAAGTGAGACAAACAATCTATTGAATAAGCACGTGACAGCAGCTATGACCACACTCATGATGATGACATGCGCTAATAGAGAAGTAAATATTACCCTTACCCATATAAAAGAATTAAAAGGAAGTTAAGTATACCTTCAGTTTCTGCACAGTACCAGCCTTATAAATCATTTGATGCGACAAATATGTTGATTCATGATAATTTGTGAAAAAATTTCTCACAGTTTCATGGTATGAAACTTCTGGAGCCCATGGAATTCCTCGCACAAGAATTGCAAAGTGACTTGGATTTGGAGGTGACCCAATAATATGCACTAGCCTCAAATTAGTAATGGCCTTGAATTCCTAACATAATATGCCAATTGATCCGTCATATTCAAAAATAAAAAGAGGACAAAAAAAACTGTTAAGGCCATTCTAACAAAAAACAAGAAGATGGACAAGATAATATTGCAGGTAAGTTCAATTGCTTACAAAATAACTAAGAGCGCAAGCAGCAATCGTTATGATATATAAAGCCAGACAATGAGTCCAGAGCCTGATATCAAACAAAATAAGAAAATTATCATGAGAAACAATTCTATGTGTGTAATCCTGAATTAAGGCATTTATTTGTAAGACATGAGCACCTAAAATTGAAACAAAAAGTTAATCCATTTGACTAACTCATGTCAGTGTCCACTATCGTGACTTCCTGAACACTGCAATTATAAGTTCTGCCACTGCACTACTGAAAATCTATATAACTTTTAGGATTAATGGATGTTTTAACTTTATTGTAACCGCCTTCTAGGATAAATAGATCAACAGGACTTAGCTTTAATTTGAAGTAATGGATTTATCTTCATATTAGGGGGATATTCTCTCCATACGGACTAAATGGCCGGATGAACTGTTTCAAAGTTTCACTCCATTCTTTCTCTAAACGATTTCCTTCCCTGGTTCTTCTTAATTGTTTCCATGTCACATACATAATAGAGAAGGAGGACTTGGGCCTCCAACAATTGAACAATCAGAAGTGGTCTACATTCTGACTTCGACCACATCTATCCAGCAACCTCCATGTTCTTGATTAGGAATCTGGACCACTAAAAGTAATCTCAACAAGGAGGAAGTCAAACTAAATAGTAACTAAAGGAAAAGGAGGAAAAAGGACAAGGGAAGATGCCCATGTAGCTTCAAAACCATTATTTGCTCTTTCACTTTGAAACATCAAGAGACCTTTATTTGTTTATTTCATTATACTCTAAACCTTCCTACATTATTCCCTATTCAAACTAAAATAACATAATTAGCACTTCAATTGGGGGAGATAAGATAGAAAATACCATCTTGAGCCTTCTTTAACATTCTCAATGGAAAATGCTTCCAGTGGCTCAAAAGAAAGATCCTCATGCTTCCTATCCTGGCCATAGTAATTTACCGGTAGCACTAGAAAGGTGCAGACAATAGCCGCTACAGAAAAAATTCGAAGACTGAAGAAGAAAATAGTAGCATTCACAGTAAGTAATGCTGCAAAATGAACAGTAAGAACTCTTTATAGAATATATTTACTGTGACCTGTATTGATTAACAACTGTTTTCTAGTAACATGAGAATGGAACTTAAAGTAAACTCATAACTCATGTGAAAGTAGAACAAAATTGGCCACATTTACCATAATTCAAAGGCAAAGCTAAAACTTTCAGGAAGAACCAGATGCAAAATCAGGCATAGCATCACCAAAAAGTTCTTTTAGCCAACTGAGGGCTTGTCTGGTCGCAACATTTTATTGGATTTTTCTCAGAACTTGCATTAAAACAAAACTTATGCATCAGTATCTCTATTCCTGGACAGTTTCAATATTTAGATCCTTTTTAACTCAGAGGCACAAGGGAGATTTTTTATGAGAAATTGTTTTCAAATTAAATATATGGTTGTGTAACATAGTTAACAAATCAGGAAAACTAACAAAGATGTCATCTGATACATAACTAAAGTCACATGAAATTAAACATATAGCCCTGATATTACTATTTTCATCGCACCAACCAAATGCACTGAGAAAGTGGACTGAAAAACACAGGAAATATTTCATAAAAGTGAGCATAACACTATCTTTCTATGATTCAGATATATTCACTAAGGCGGCACCTGTGTACATTATTTCAACTTTTGGAAATTATTAGTTGAAAAAAGTGAAATACCACAATACCAGTAAACCTTTCAGGTCAGATGCCAAAAAGCAAAATTACTAAGATTACATTTTGGAAGGATTAAACTACCTGAATACAACTATCCTGACAAAAACCACAGCATCCAAGCCACCAACAGACAATAATTCATCTTCAGTTGTATGCCATGCTTTCAATATCCAGCTAGGGGAAGGAACAAATCTTTCCAAGCAGAGATCAGTTCGTCTTGACCGTTTAGAGGCCAGCCTCCGTCCAAAGTATACATTAACATTGCCAGGCTGTTTTCTTAATATCGAATAAAGAGAAAGAAGCACCACACACACGCCAATATTAATTCCAGCAGCAGTAAAAAGAGCAACAAGTTTCATCTTTGTCCACTATATTGGCAACCTTGACACATCTCTCCACCCAGAAAGAATGACATATGACATCTAAACAATTCTCATCACCTGAAGAGTATGTGCATGTATATATAGTTCAACCGATGTCTCAAAATTGGCTTTCTTCAGAGAAGTTCAAGGTATGTGGCAAGAAAAAATTGTTGCTATACGTAATAGAAGTAAATCAGACTTCCTGACTATACGCTGAATGATTTTCACCTTGAATCAACAAGCCCCTGTGCAAATGAACAAAAAGATAGAATAGTTATGGTCATTGAGACTGATGTAAGGCTGGATACACTTGCTGATTTGAATAACTTACAAAATGTAATTTCCATCATTACAATTTCCACCTATTACATGAAGAGTTTATCATATTGACCATACATACTAAATCAAATATAATATGGTAATTGATCAGTCATCACCAATTTCTTAAATAACTCATATTGTGCATTAACGTGAAATTTATGAGCTCTACCCGTATAACATGAATGAATAAATATGAACTTTCTAATCTAGTAGATGGTTACATTGAAATTAAGAGTGTATAAAATGATATTAAACGTCTACTTATCCTGAGAACGCATGTCCAGTGAGAACATTGGTTTGTTGCGAAAAATGAGGTAAATAATCTTAAACAATGGATGTTGCACAAACTGTTTATAATAAATATAAGAGTACTAAAGGTTTGTCCAGATAAAAAAGGTACATGCTTGGAAGTTTTAACACCGGCCATTTAAGCAACATCTGAAGGACAAAATTTAAACCTCTAACCTTACATTTGTGTGTGTGTAGCTATAGCAATAGACACACAACAAATTTACATACAGATAAAAAAAATCAGTGAAACTTTAAAAAACGGTAAGCGAGAATCACTTGCCTTGGAATTCTAACGCGGTACAATAAATAAAACAGCTAACGAATAGAACAAGTACAACATAATAGAAAATCTCGATAAACGATAACGTGAAGTAAGCGCAGCGAACCAAATACAGACATATCATGGGGGAAAAAATTCAAATTCAAAAAGAAAATTGCGGAATTGTGAAATGAGCAATAATGTTTAATGTGAAAGTAAAAAGAAAAAAGAAAGAGGAAGAAGAAAAGGATATTGCTGCAGTACCTAGGCACGAAAGAATAATCTGCCGGGGAGGAGCAAGAGCAGTCTTATATGAATAGGAAAATGTAGAAGAAGAAGGGCCGGAGTGGGCTCAAAACTTGTACGCCATTGTCGCGCGTTGGTTAAACTTGATAGGCACGCATGAGATTGATTAGAAGGCAACGAACAGAATTGAAACCCTAAAATTTGTGCGAATTTGTGTGGGTTTTCCTCTATAAACTCCACCGATAATATACGAGAAGGAAAATCGCAGCAAGAGCATTAAGCACCAGTGCAATGCAATATCCTGTTGCCACGCCAACCCGCAATTAGTTAAAAGCGGAACAAGGATACCATTATTTATCCCAAGAGAGGCCACGTTATTTGATTCGATCATAACGACAGTTGAAGGGAATCGAAAGAAATAGCGGGAACCATGTAAATATGAAATTATTAATCGTGATAATTTATTAAGATCCGTTAAAGAAACGGCATTATGTGCTTGGATATAATAAAAGAGAATAAAATGAGCATCCACGTGGCGAACAGCGAAGGGAACACGAAATTTATGGCGCGCAAAGAAGCTTTGCTGATACGCGGCATCACCCTGTATGTAGAAAACGAATTTTTGCCAGATGCCTAAAAAAAAATAATAATAATAATAAGCTGGTTTTTTCATAATTAATAAAGTTCAATTTTTGTGATACTTTTTTAAAACAATTTTTCCATTTAATGATGAAAATTTAATACGCAGAAATAAAAGAGAACTTTATATTTATTTATTTATTGCTCAGAATATTTACTTTGATATAAAGGGTAGTTGATGTTGCCTGGTCATTTTGGAGATTTGCTTCTGCTGTCACGTCAGTCACCAGGATACGTTATCCCATGTGGACCTCCAATTCCTGCTGACGCTCCCACCACATGCATGGCAAGCTTGGGGCTAATTTTAAAAATTCATTTTATTATTGTGATTTTATGTTTTTATGATTTTTTTTTATAAAAACCACTTTATTAATTTTTTAAATATTTTTATAATTTTACTACATTACGATTTTTTATCATTTTTTTTTATTTTACGTAAAAACTCGATTTTAACTACCTTGCTTCAGACCGCTCATTTTAAATTTTAATATTTTTCTAAAAATATAAATTGACTGATATTGTGCCAAGGCCTGGTAGAGAACTCCTCTATGTATGCGGTAGGAGTGAGCATTTTCTGATTCTGTTTCTGATAACAATTAAAATAATTGAAATACTGAATAGAACTAATTTAAAATTGAAACCGATTAATCAAATTAACTAAAATATTTTGATTTAGTTCATAAACCATTGTGAACCTGTATGCCTTGAACCTGCATTTGAGTTGGAGAGCTATGATGTAGCAGAGTTGTTAATTAACTTTTACTTATATCATTTTAAATGTATATAAGGATATTTTAGGAAAAATGAGTAAAATTAACTAATTTAACTTATCTCTTTAATTTTTTTAAAATCGGTTAAATATATCTTATAATTAAGACCGGAGGGAGTATATATATCAATCTCCCGTTACATACTGGCCATAAAAATTTCTCAAGAAAAATAATTAAAATTGCTCTACCTTACCTTATACGACATATAATTAATTGGAACGTTGAATAGAGAACTATGTGAATTTTAATACCATATGATATAAATTGTCCACTACTGATTTACTCATTGGCCAAAAAGAATTAATACGAGTACTAGCAATTATTCAGGCGCGAAATATAACTGAATAAAACGGATGAAGCTCACGCCTCGCGAAGGGATTCAAGCAAAAGATGAAATAGCTGTAAATCATAAATCGAGCAAAATTTACATAAATTACCTGTGCAATTTGTGGCCCCTTCAAGAGAACCTTTTTTTACCATATTCTGAATTCTTATTATTTTGAATGTTTTCAACATTCTATCTGAGTGAGTTCTATTTAATATCATTTTTAGGCTGCAAATCCAGGCTGTATTATGGAAGACTTTGTGAGATGGTATTCTCCTCCTGATTGGAATGAACAGAAGCCAAGTACGAAGGCCCGAGAATCTTTAGATGGCAGTGATTCATTGTCTAACAGAGGTTCTCTAAGTCTGCGGATGCAAAAAGAGGATGCAGAATAAGTTTGTCCCCTTATTTATTATTACTTAAATTTTGTTGTCTGCGACACAATTTTGTGGTCAATGTTTATTTCAATGGACCTTTATCATCTGATATTCTGATAGGATAATGTGGTATCTTGGCTTTATACGAAAATGTTTATTTACTATATATTATCACCACTACCAAGAAACTTTTGTCTGACATCTAGCATCTTTGCTTCATACAAAGTGCTTTTGCTTTTACTGCCAAAGAGGTTGTAGCTTTCTTATTTGTGAAGAACAGTATTCTTGAATTCCTTCAGGTTTGTATGCCTGACATTGCTTAGTATCATGCCCTGTTTCATTACTATATAAAATCTACATGGATTTTGTCAAAAGAATATCTTCTTTTCATTTTCTGCTTCTTCTCAAGTCGGTAATTGAATGATTTGAATATAGATTGGGCAATGGATGTAGAGGGTGTGGAAGCGTACAGGCCTCCCCCAGAATTTGAAGAAGATACCCATGACCCACTTATTGATCTTAACTTGACGGACTCCCGGGAGCTTTGGCTCATTCAATTGCCTTTTGGTGAAGATAGATTCTGCATCATTTCCTGCTTCTGTTGTCCCTGTAAACTACATCCTTAGTCCCTTAGTGGTGCTTATGTGATATAATTAAGGGTCTTGGGTATAAAAAGGATTTGTCAACAAATTGAATTAGAAATTTTGCATGATTTGCAGCCTCTTCCTAGAGTGTCTATATCATCAATCAAATGATTCTGGCTTCTATATTATACCCTAACATTTCTTCTTTAACCAACCAATTTATTGCAGAACAGAACTTTCACGTTTTTGTCATTTAACTCCATCTATACTCAATTGCACTGCAAATTTCTTACTTTTACCTTGATCACATGTTGACCAAGATTTATTAACAGACATTGAAGGGCAGGAATTGTCTCAAGCTTCATGGTGATGGCCAACTGTCAAGTTTTTTTATATATCTTATATAATGATGATATTTTGAAATGGCCTTTATCAATTAATACCATTTCATGGTTATTGTAGTATGTAATGAATATTCAAATAGATGCTGGTATGATTATGTTTGGGTCTCCGGGATTATCCATATTTTAAGAAACCTGTGGTTGGACATATTGTTTTCATTTTATTCTCTCCATGTTCTTCTGTAATATGAGATTTGTACTTGAATCTAATATGTACAGAATCTCTAGTGTATTTAGCAATTAATAATCAATTTAAGAGGCTTGAAATTGGCTAGAATCTGTTTATTGTTATTTTCTTCTGTTATTGGTAAAACACTGGATTGATAATCTCATGTTTAGACTGATAGTAGATGTTTTAGTTTGTTTTATGTTCCAAACTCTCATCTTGACAAGAACTCACGCTAAAAGATATGCTGGCGTGTATCTGTTGTCCATTACCCTGATCCTAAAGAACTTGAAAAGGTCAATTCAAACAATCCTAAAGAGCTTTGACAAGGCCGTGGAAGAAGGATTTATTAATCCTAATGCCCGCTACATCAATGTATCGGCGCCTATACCTAAAGAGTTGGTCAAGAAATTAGAGGTAATTCAATTCAATAAAAGCCTTTGTTTATTCTTAACCATGTACTACATAGGCTTGTGCTCTTTACTATTCATTTTTATTTTCGTTATCTAAACTAACTTTTTCTATGAGAAATCAACTGCTTCGATCTCATTATGGAAATTTATAGATGCAAAGATAAAATTGAATTGAGATGATATAAATCAATATCTATTCTTCAACATGGCAATAATTAAGCACATCTCTAGTATCTAGTCCATTTTCCTTTTGTTCTGCTGATTAGTACAGATATATAATGTTAACAGAAAAATAAATATGTCTGACTCACAGTATTATGTGCCCTGTCATGAAAGTGTTGCTCCCAAGTTGAAATGGCAGATGGAACAGCTGGGTTATCCTGATGAAGAGTATAAAATTTCGAGGTACTAAGGTTTTTTTCAAGCGGAGGGGAGATGAAACCTGACAGAAGTGACTTTGAAAGTGGAAGAAGCTAATTTTTAGAATTATTCTTGCTAGAGTTTTAGTAAAAATGATTTTTACTAGAGTTTTTTCCAGACAAGAGTCTGTTTTGCTGGGTCTAGTGAACCATACATATTGAATATGGAATCTGTATTTGTATTTCAGAGCTACAGAAATTATACCTATTTATGTCATAGTTTTGTCATGAATTATATTATGTACAAAGTGTTTTTTTAAAAAAAAACTTTTTAAAAATTTTTTTTATGCAGGTTAATGAATTAATTGTTATTAATTCCTTTTTTATTTCATGCTTTTAGTGCATATATAGCAAAGTTTTATCTCGCTCGGCGGACCATATTTTAGTAATATCAAAATCAAATCTTTTACCCATTCTTCTCTCTACATAGCATTATGTTTTGCTGAAAATTTTAATGTGATTCTCTTAATCTTCACTTATACTTGGGGAAAATCCTTATTACTGTTAATATATGCATTCAGAGTATATTTTTTATACATGCTACAATATGCATTCAGAGTACTTACTTCCACATATATGATTTTCTTGGTACAGCTTCGATTGTTATCATCTCAGGTATTCCAAGAATCCTCACGAGATAAGACAATGAGAAGAATACACCATAAGTTATTTACTTTGTTGGGTATATTTTAAATCATTATTTCTCCTTTTTTCTTATCTGGTAGTGACTACCTTTTCCTTCCTTTTTACCTTAGCTCCAATATATGACATGGAATGATATCTGATATTTTTATTTGACTAAAGGAACCGAAGGGAAATCCTTATCATAGTGCAACCTCTGGAAAAATGGCCATCTATCGTGCTAACATCATCATCCTTAAAAAGGTAATATGCTCCTCCCATCATTATGCCTTCAATTCCTTGATGCATAGATTATTACATTTGCTGCCCTTGTGTGAAGTTTAGTGTTTTGGCATGCAAAGAAGGTTCAATCATTTGAGATTTCTAAAACCCAGACAGTTTTCCAGCAGTTATATGGCTATGTTGCTCCTAAGTATATCGCTACAGGTATCTTTTAGATTGATGAGAATGCCAAAACATTTGCGAGTGGCAATAAAAATATTTTTGGGTGATTGAGATCAAGATATTTTTGGTAGGGCATCATCTACTACTTTGTGCTCATAATGACGTGAGGAAGTCTGAAGTTTCTAGGTTTTATTTCAAGTTCATGACGTAAGCACATTATTTGCTTTTTTATGGCATGTGAAACAATGACAATAGTGTTCACTGTCTATGAAGTGTTAGAATTCAGTTACCTCTACAATTGTAAATTGTATTGAATCTATAATCTGTACATTGTGTTAGCTCAATTGCATGCCACTTGGAACTTCTGATTCCATAATTAGAAGAAAGCCAAAGCAGACTTCCTCACCGGTCCTGCAAGTTATCAAAATCTTATATGGATTTTCCTTTCTCTACTTCTGCTTTACAACCTACTGAAAAACCTATCAGTTATGCTTGACAACTGCATTGGTGGCATAATGTAGGTGTTGAAGCAAGAGGCTTTATATTTGGCCCCCATTGCATTAGCTATTGGGGCAAAATTTGTGCCCATGAGAAAGCCCAATAAATTGCCAAGCACACATTTTACCTTAGCAATTGTCGATAACTCTTGCTTGGTGAACTTTTACTTGTAGTAAATAACTAATGTACCGCTTGGTTTTCTAAATTTTATGCTATAATTAAGCTGTATCCATATTTATTATACCAAATGAGCAAATATCTTATATTGGTTCATAATGTTAAACATCTTGGGTGATGGACTCATTTTCTATTAATTCATTAATTAGTTGTCACATTGAATTCATCTATTTTGTTCTTGATCTTTTATACTTGTACAGAGTTGAGACTGTTGAGTTAATCTTTGATGTTAGGGACTGTTTTTCATTTTCCCTTCATTCGATGAAAGCTTTTCAGGGTCTTCTACATCTACCTTCAGTTTTCTTTCTCATAAGAAAGTCTAAAACTAAGAGGTTGAACAGGAAAAAATCATAAGATACAAGGAGGATTTTGATTCTTTCACTGCATGGTACCTATGAGCATGACAATTTGTTGACCTCAAAAATCACCTCTTGCATCAAAAGTTTGTTTACACTGGGTAGGCCACCTGTGTATCTTTGTGCGTTATAAAAGGTTTGCTTTAAGCTGAAGTGACTTTAACATGAGTATGGAAAGATGAAACTTCAGCAACTTGAGTACATGTCTCAAAGCAAAAGCTAATGGGGCGAGTCTTGCAAAGATCTTTTGATATTATTTTATTTTAAAGCACACCTTTTTGTGTTAAATCTATATTGAAAAAATTTAGAGTATTCAGCATCATTTTACCACCACCATTTTTTGTGACCTCCATGTTGGTTAATTGTTATTTATGGCTATAACTATTTGAATATATGTTGTCTACAGTCTTCTAAGTTAAGTTATGGGCAAATTCATGGAAAATCTTCCATATACTTAATAAAGCACCTGAGTGTCATGCGACGAATAAAAGCTTTAATGATTGTGTTTTGATTCTCTTTCAGGGGAGGTTATCTCAGAAGATTACTCTTTGGAGTATGGAACTGACAAAGTGGAGATGCATGTGGGGGTCGTAGAGCCCGAAGATCGAGCCTTAGTCATTGATGATCTTATTGCCAATGGAGGCACCTTATATGCTGCAATCAAATTACTATGATGACTAGCATTTTTCCCCCCTTTTCCGCTATAGTAGAAGTTGTTAAATATATAAGAGTATAAATGCTGATGTGATTGTGGTTCGTGTTGTGTTTTCGAATAATGAGACAACTTTTATTTTGTGTTGGTAAATTTGAATCCAATTCTTTCCTTTTTTTTTTTTTTGTTCTTTTATGTTTTATTCAATTTTTAAATAATTTGGATGAGTGGAAGTTGAGGATGTGTTTTTATATTAGTGAATTGTTGCACTAGTGCATCGCGCGTGAGGGAATTTTTTCTTTTGTACTTAATGACAACTATATACAAGAATGTTTATGTATTATGATGACTAGCATTTTGATAAATTTTGTTTTGCTTTTGAGCTATAGGATAAGTTGCTAAACATATAATAGTAGCAGAAGTTACTAGACATATAAGAGTACAACTACTGATATAGTTGTAGTTCATGTGTTTTTAGGTAGTGAGATAACTATTTTTTATTGGTTGACTTGAAATCCAATTCTTTTCTTAATATTTCTGTGTGTTTTTTTTCCTTTCAATTTCTTCATAATTTGGCTGAGAGGAAGGTGAAGATTTGCTTTTATGTTATAAAATTGATACATTCACGCAACGCGCGGGGGGAGTTTGTGGTTGTTCAAGCAAAAGATGAAATAGCTGTAAATCATAAATCAAGCAAAATTTACATAAATTACCTATGCAATTTGTGGCCCCATCTGAAAGAAATTTGACAAAATTTTAAATAAATATCATTTGAATTTAGAAAAACCTAAAAATTTGTTAACACGTGGAAATAACGAATAGGTCTCAATGGATTATTCTGGAATTTTGGAATGCCGTGTTTTTACCAAAATGTCCTTAAAAAAAATTAATGAAAGAACCTTTACTAGCACTGGAACTCTGCCGCCATCAAGGTTCTGGAAGTTGGCTATCGATTCTCCGATGGCAACTTGAGTGATAAGATTAACTACTTCAAACTACTTGATCTACATAAACCCTATCTGATGTCGTTGACAAATTGAATAATGACAATGATAACTTGAATATAACGATTGACAAATTGCGTTTCTAAAGTTATTAATGATTACACTCAAATTATCTTTATCTTTATTCAACTTGTTAACGACACTTGATAGGATTTAAAAAGCTAAAGTAGTCAGTCTCATTACTCAAATTGTCACTAAAACTTTGGCAGCTGGCCGTCAGAGTTTCAACCATAGGGTGGTGCCATTGTTAGAGCTCCATTGTTAGAGCTCCGCCAATGCAAAGCTCGACGCTAGCAAATGTTTTTCTTTTCTAAAAATAGAAAGTTAAAAGGCATTTTAGTTAAAACACAACATTTCAAAATTCTAGATTAATCTCTCGAGACCTTTTTATCATTTCCATGTGTTAAATTTTTGGGTTTTTCCAAATTCAAATTCTATTTATTTTGAATTTTCCCAAAAAATTTAAGGAAGAGGGGGGAAATTTAATTTATTATAATTTAATACGGAGCAAAATTGACATTACAAAGAATATAAATATCTATTACAATCCAACTAAAAAAAAGTATAAGGCACCGTTATGCTCAAAAGAATCAAATTATCTCCATCGTAGAAAGTGAAGTGAAGCAGCTATGAAGAGCTAGAACGATCCAAAGGGAAGCATCCCAGAGGTCAATTGAGAGGCTTCAGGTGGAATATTTGACATCTTGGAACAAATGAACTCGTAGTAGCAGCTTGCTCAAACTTCTTAGAAGCAGCGTCATTCTCCTCCAGATTAGTCTGCTGGAAAAACCGAGACCACCAGGCCGAACTTCTTCTCTTAGCCTGAACAAAGCCGAGTCCCATTAGTTCATTCACTAGTTCACTTGTTAAATGGAGAGAGAGGGGGGGGATATGTGGCAAATTTCATCCACATCCCCCTTCTCTGCAACTTAATTACTGTCTTCCACTTATTATTTTCCCCCAAAATAGGAAGTGCTGTCCATTTATCTAAAGATAGGAAATGGCAATGTAAACCATTCAATCACACAAAGATGAATACACAGTTCTATATTGTCATGGAGCTCCACTCACCGCTCTGCCGAATTTGGAAACATCTGCAACCTTAGCCTTCTGATTACCTGGAAGCCCTACAATTACAAGCATCATGTACACAGTGAGAACCAAAAGATGGAAAGAAAGTTTGGTTTCTATTAAGATCAGAGTGGGTCCTGAGCATCGACAAGAAATAGATCGCATTATCTATGACTAAAAAGCATATTATGACTCTGATTTTTATATCGATATTTATGTTACTCTTCTACTAGTTCAAACGCCACAGCCAAACTTCTAGTTCCATATCAAATTCACCACCGAATGGATCCTTAATGTCAGATAAAAGGCATGTCATGTTTTATGTTTACATATACTACAATGGATACAAATATGATTTAATACTCGAAGAAAGAAATTCCCACAGCTTGTTAAGTACCACGTCTTGAAAAACCATTTCCTACTTTTCGTTCCCTCATTTCGGTTGTAATATACCACATCAAATTACGTTGAAGAAGAGTTTAGATTAGAGGTATCTCCTTTGGTACAATGCATTGTAACTCCGTTTCAAACATTTTCATATAAGCTCTTACCAGTAAATATCACTACACCATCGGACGAAACCCTTGTCAGATCTGGTAGAGTTTTGTTGAGGTACCTTGGAGATAAGAAATCCAGGGTATCTGAGACAATTACAAGGGAAAAAGATTTTGGCCTGTATGGAAGGGGGAACTTGATATCAGCCACACGCACAAAGCCTCTGCGTATCAGGGCTTTGCAGTTACTGTCAGCATCCTCTATATCGTAGGGTTCAATTCCCCAGGCTTCAGTTTCCTCCTCCTTTTGCAATTTAGAGACCACGTAACAAGTGTCAGGACCAACATGCAAAACTTTATGCATTCCATCACCATACGCTTTCTGCAAAACGGGAATCGCTCGTTGAACCTCTGATGTGCACAAATAATCACCTGCATATAGCAAGTCCATACAATTACAACATATCTGGAAAGCACTTGTATATCACACTACATGCCAGCTTGGTCAAGTTCTCAGTGTTATTCAAACATCAAAGGAGCAAAAATTTGACGATAGAGAATATAGCCAAGGAAGTCATGACTTTTCTGTGCTGAATCAAGGAACTGAAATCTTTAAGCCACTCCAAACACTGTACTAAACAAGAGATCATCATTTTTTTAAAAAAATAATTAGCTTTTGCGCGATGCACAGGACTGAAATTCCAAAACCAGAGAGCACCTTCATCTTTATAATGGCGAGTGGGTCAAAAACAAATAAAAAACATGCGAGTGAGAGAAATTTAGATTACCTTCAACCCTGCTGACAGACTCTAATTGGCCGCCAAATCCACCTATGCAAAAAATGAGAGAGCAGTAATTAGGAAATTTAGTTTAATTACAGAACTACATATGCATATAAAATTATGGGGCAACTTTTTTAATTAACCACTAAAGCAAATTACAAAATGCGCAAAACATTATCCATGAGTTCAAGTAACAAGAGGAGGCATACCTGAACTCCTGTAGTGATAGGCAATGAGAAGTAAGCAACCCTAAAAAGTTGATGAACTAAGAGAAATTAAAATCTCCCCCAAGAAGCTATATCGGATAAAGCAGATAGAGAGCTCCATGAAATATCTATAACGTGAAAACAATCGATTCCTGAATTGGCTCTTACCACGATAATGAGCCCAACAGTCAAAATGGGCGAGGACCGCGATTTCGATGTGGAAAACAATCCACCACCGCTGTCCCCAAATCGTCGAGATGGTAATACCGGTCTCCTCGACATAACTTCCGATTCAATTGCTTGTGACAAGTGACAACAAAGATACTATGTAGTTATCTGCAAGATATTTAGTCGAAAAACAAATCAAACTATTGCAATATCATTAATAGAATTCTAGGATGATATCAGGAAGGCGGCAGCATTAGCTTCATCGTAGGCAAAATATAGCAAACAGATATTTGTAATTCACGCGGATCAGGCTCACATTGCCATTAAAGCTGCACAAAAGAAAACAATCGAAGATATAACAGCTATACAAAGACACCAAAAATGTATCGCTTATCACCCATTCTAGATGCGGATCCATAAATGCTATCCAGCTAAGAACGAGATGGGAATTACCAGTAAGTATAGCTATAGGAACTGCATTATGCTAGGCTATCCAGGGTGAGATCTGAATTTCCCGTTTCGTCAGAACCTTTTTGACGAAAAGACAGAGACAGGTTCGCGGAAATGTTCCTGTTACTATGCTTTGCCAACTAAAACATGGAATGATATAATTTTGCTTCAAATTGCGATTATGGAAAGAGAAACTTACTAGTTCCCCTTGAATCTCAAGTGTCGGTTAGAAAATCCAACGGTGCTCAACTGCTTATTTGAGGAATGTATGGACTCCCACTTATTCAGGTAAGGCCCATTTACATTGGCCCAAACCCAAACTAAATCCGAATCACCGCCTTATTTTGCCCGAATTCCGATGGCCGGAGAGGGAAGAGTTCTGATTTTCTCGTGACCATGGTGAGTAAAAAGAAGTTTATAACCTATAAATTTAGCTGACAGATCATAAAAACCGAAGCCAGATAAAGAATTGTAACATATAATCGTGGCCTGCGGAATTCAAGAAAGCGATACCCAAGTTAGGTTAGGAAGGGGATAATGAAGGATGATGCAGGTGATCGAAAAGGGGATAATCCGTGGCACTCGGCAAACTCACCCTATCAGGGGGAGCCCGAACAAGATATGAAGCTTTGGGGAGTTTTCCTCTTTGGCTTGATAGGTGCCACTGCCACAACCTTCGCCGTGAGTTATTCGCTTTTTCTTTTCTTGAATTGATTCTAAAGTGTTCACTAAAACCAAGCTATATTAGCAGCGATGTTCCTAGGTGGTTTGGCATAGGTAGCTATTCTTCTCTTGTTTAAATTGCCTTTTTATTGGTGTGGGTTTGTAATTTCGTGGTGTAATCTGAATTTATCTAAACGGCAAAATAGAAAAATTAAATTTTTATACATTTCGTAAGAATTATTCGAAATAGGTACACTTCTTGAGCCTCCGGTTGGCTATGAAAACTCGCACTTCATCTCATGCTAATAAAGCTTATTGTGGGTAATGAATTGTTCTCTTGCGGGGCGTTTAAATCAGATGTTGTTACTTAATGCTTGAAGTAATTCGGCAGGTTAGTCAGCTGCGGAGGACTGTTGATTGGTTCTATGTACAGGTAGAGATAATATATTCTATCAAATGTTTGTCCAATTGTATTTGATTACTACATAGATATTAACTTCTTGCCGTTGTGTATCTGAGTGAAATAGAATTAGTCGCTAATGAATAGCTCTATCTCACTGAAGCTTCCTATATTTGTACTAGCCATACATGATTCGTCACTGAAACTGATCATGCATTCCATTGAACTTTGTAGATGTCCAGATCGCAATCATCATGGAAAGGAGGGACAGGCAATTCGTTTCGATCAGCTTTTCAGGAAGAAGCATGGAAAAGGTACAATAAGCGGCTCCAAGAAGAGTATGAAGAGGAAATGGCGAGAGTGGTGAGTTTGGTTTCTCTAGTTGTATGCTTTCAATTATTTTATGATGTTGGCGTTGTATAGTTTTTGTTTGTAAAGGAGAATTTGCTTTGATGTTTAGAAAGGGTGAACCAAATTTGTTTTTATAAGCAATGAATTTGACTCCTAAATTTATTATGTGACTCTAGTATGCTGCTAAGAAATGCTTTGTTTAGCTGATCAAAGAATTTGGTTGGTTGGTTATCCTTGATATTTCTTCTTCTCCTTCTGCTCTTTGCAGGAACGTATAAGGCGTATGCAAAGTGTGTTTAACAGGGAAAGGAATAAGTACAAAAGAAGCTATGAGAACTGGAGCCAAAATGGTCACAGCGGTACATATCATCAACATTTTCAAAGAGATGATTGGTATTGGAAAACTGATGCATCCTACAGAGATTGGAGGACCAATTATCGAGAAGCTCCAAGGGAAACTGGAAGCTATGCATTATCGCATCACTACTCAGTTTTGGGTCTTGACAGGTACTTTTATGAATATAATTTGTCATACTCCTCCCTGTAGCAGTTGTCATTAGATATCCTGATTGGAGTTGACACACAAAAAAAAAAGCAAAAGCAAAATTATCTTATGAGAAACAAAAACTTATATGATTTTGTTATGGAATTAACTAAACAGTTATTTGGAAGTGGAACTCTGCAAATAGACCACATTGATGTGCTTCAGTTATTCCTTGTTAGAGATGCTCCAGTAGAGGCAGCACAAAACACAATGGTCCTGTTTGGTACAAGGAAAATTTGAGGAGGGAAAGGAACTTAGAAGAGGGAAAGGAAAGGAAAGGAAGATTTTGAAAGATGAGGGGGAAGATAGCTTGAGAGAAGATGAGTTGTTTGGTAGGAAGAAAATGAAGGGGTGGTAGTTAGTAAAGAATTAGGAAATGTTTATTTTACCCTAAAAAATAATTAATTCAAAATAAAAAAGAAAAATATTGTTTTTGCTAAAATATATTTTTTAAAATTATACTCTTATAAAGTTCGAACTTGTGAGAAAAAAATTTCACGCCAAGTTCAAATTTTCCCATCAAGTTTGAACATCCCACCAAGTTTAAATTTGAGAGGTAAATTTGTCAAAAAATGTGAACAGTAACGTGGGAACTTGAAATACCACCAATTTTGGTGGAATCTCATCTTCCCACATATGAGGGAATATTGGTGGGCCCAGGGTGGGCCTGGGAACTCAAATTCCTTGGAAGATTTATGCAAATTGTATACCAAACAAAGGAACTTGCTGAAGTTTCTTTCCCTTCCCACCAATTCTTTGTATCAAACGGGACCTAAGTGTAATATTTAAACCCAGTTTGTAGAAGCTGTGTTTGTCCTTCAATTTTCACATTAATACTAGCTATGAACATGCTTGAGATGTGATTCAACATGATAGACTATATAACCGTAAAAGTGTTTAGTTTTTTATAAACAGAGATGGTTATTTACATAACCTTAGAAAGTAAAACCCACATCTTGGAAAAGAAATGGAAGTTGTGGAGTCAAAGTACTTTGTCCAATAACTACAATTCTATTTAGTCATGGAAGAACTCTCTGATGATTCTAGAGCAAACAATTATCAGATCTCATTAAAACTAGTGCTTGTCCCAAACGATTGCATTTTTTTTAATTAAAAAAATCGTAAACCAGTATGTGATATGGGTAGATTGATTGTGGTAAGACTATTAATCATGTGCAGAGTTTCCATCTTGAGCTTGAGTTATATAAACATTTGAAGACTTGAAATGCCACACAATGCCACGCATATAGATAAGAATGTAGTTTGTTTCTGCATCATTCATTAGTGTTGTCATTAATTCCTTCCCTGCCATATTTTGCTGGATAACAGGTTTAGAACAAAACCATATACAGATGCAGAGATTAAGGTAATATTTCTTCTCTTGCATGTTACCGCTAATGTTAACGATAGTGCTCCTCCTTCAGATATCATTTATCCACCATGATAAACAGTTTTTTGAGTTTTTGTGTGTGTGTGTGTGTGTGTGTGTGTGGCTCATCCTGTCAATGGCGCAGCTGTATTACTGAGTTAGTGTAATCAGTAGAGTATGCTTTCTTCTTTGCAGACGGCATTTAGGACCAAGGCAAAGGAGTTTCATCCTGATCAGAACCAGGATAATAGAGGTAAATCTCGATTGGCCATTTTTTAAGTAATATCTTGCGACCCCATTTCATTTCTTTTTATTACTAATATCTGGAGACCTGGGAATTTACAGAGGCTGCAGAGGCTAAATTCAAAGAAGTGGTGAACTCTTATGAAACCATAAATAAGGAGAGAAAGAACCAATGGTAACAACTGCTGAACTCTTCCCCAGCTTCTGCCTCAGAATTTTGGAACCTATTTGGAGAAGGTATTCCGGATATATATAACAATTCTGTCAATTCATATCTTTGTAAAAGTATTGGCGAGTGGCGACCTTAATTTTGATTCGGTTGCATTTGGCATTGTATGAGAATGGTATATAGAATGTTCTGTTATTAGGTTGCCCTCTAGTGATGAGTTAGATTTTGGATGTAACATACTTAACAATGCACCACCGACGTTCAAGGCCTCTCCAGTGTGGTTTCATTTGATTTCAAGGGGGCACGCATGAATAATTTGCTCGGAATAGCTTAGGGCCCCTTCTTTTAACCAGTCTATACGTTATTCTTTTATAATGCCTTGATTCATTGGATGTACAATATTTTCTGGTGAAGCGTTCAGAATAAGGACTGTTTATTACTTATTTACTTTTATACTGTACCTGTTATTCTGTTTGTTAAAAGAAATACATACAGATAGTATTGTCCTGACAATTGTACGCGATCAAGTGTCATCGGATATAAGCAACATCAGTAATTTAAATACTGAATGCTTCTTTAGTAGGAAGAAGATCTGAGAATGAATCATTGTAGCAGCGGGACCATAAAGGCTGGGATGAGATGTGATGCCATGCCATGTCAGGCGGCAACCTCACTAGATACTGAAAGGCCCTTGCTTTGGTGGGGTTAGCGTCGGGGCAGCTAAGTTTGGCGTCGGAAAAAATTATGTCTAAACACTTAAAGCTTAAAAAATTCTTAGGAGACAATTATTTTGAAAGGTTGAGATTACTATAAAATTTTATGAGACTTGTTACCAAGTTTGAAAAATTATCATTAGATTTTAAGGAAGATAATGTTCGTGTAACTTTCTCAAAATTTAATGATAATTCTGTAAAGACTGATTATCAATCTCATAAGAGTTCATATTAATGTGATCTTTTAAAATGATTGTTGTTTTTTTAATTTTTGTACTAAAATTTTGTATAATTTTGAGGCTTTGGATATAGAATTTTCCCTGCCAAAGCCAAGCTCACAGTGATGGTAATGGGACGTTATAATTGCAATCGTGCAGAGAAAGCCGATGGTGGCGAGTGCGTCGAACGTGTGTTGGTTCTATGGTTATGCTTCGATGCAAGTTTTGGGGAGACACAAGTATTGAACTACTCATGCATTCTGCTAAGTGCTAATCCCATGGAAGGTTGTGTAAAAGTCTCAGTAACGTTATGTCAGTTGCCTGCAGAACACACATTTAGCCGAATCTGGTGGTTGAGGTGATTACGCTCCTCTCTCCCCCATTCTACATCAATGTTTAATAATCTAATGATACACACCCAAATAATAGATACCCGTGGGACAATTTGATCGTCTAGTTTTGAGTGGGGTCAGTGAAATATTTATTACATAAGTCACAGCTGTCCTAAAAATCAATACTTTGAATCATTGTTGTTAGATAAAGTAAAATGGCATCAATCCATATTACAATCACACAGTTCAAAAATAAAGTTACTGCTGTATTTTTATTCTTTATTGTTATGGATAGATGAAAAATAGAGATAATCTTCTGACCACATGAAAAACCAAATTTATCTTTAAAAATTTTTAAATAAATTTTCACCCTGGAGTCTGGATTGTGATTAGTGTTGCATTACCATTGCACCAAGTCGGAGTGAGAATAAGTTTATTTTAGTTTATTTATACCAAAAAAGAAGTTTTATTTTAATTTATTATGTATTACCAAGTTCAACCTACTTGAATGGAAACCACTTTCCCTATACTCATCCTTGGGATGGGTAGGGAGAGCTCCTCTCATCTAGACGGTCCAGATTTAATTTTTTTTAACTGTTATTTTTTAAATGATTTTTTTTTTAAATGTCATTTTTTAAATGAAAAAAATTATTTTTAAAAAATATGTTAGTTAAGAGATTATTTTTATTTTAGATTCTCTATCCATTTAAATACTTTTTTAAGAAAAAAAGTAAAAAATAAAAAAATAAATCTGAACCATCCAAATCTCATCCGGACGGTCTAGATGGGAGAAGCTCTCCCTACCCATCCCATAGGATGGGATGGGTAGGAAAAGTGGATCTCCTTGAATATGCTCCCGGTGGATATATGTAAAATAGAGATAATCTTCTGACCATATGAAAAACCAAATTCATCTTTAAAAATTTAAAAATAAACTTTCACTCTGGAGTCTGGACTGTGATTAGCGTTGCATTACCATTGCACCAAGTCGGAGTGAGAATAAGTTTATTTTAGTTTATTTATACCAAAAAAGAAGTTTTATTTTAATTTATTATTTATTACCAAGTTCATCTTACTTGAATACGCTCCCGGTGGATAATAGTTAAATACAAAACAAGTCGTTGTGAGCTACTCATATTCACAGTGAAGGTATTGTGAAATGGAGGGTGGACAAAATCCAAAAGTAAAATTTGAGGGGGAGGTGATTAGATATGCACATAAGAATGTCAGTTAAGGATGCAAAATGATGACTGAAGCCTCGTTGCAGGATAGCAAAAAGACGAATATTGAGAGGACCTTGACTTGCAAACATGAAATACGTTCACTCCTGTTTTGACGGAGGTGTCCTGTAATAAGCTGGGACGGTCGCGGGGAAGAACATCTGGCGAACTCCTTCCGCCTTGATTATGGGGAAGATTATTCCTGAAGCACTCTGCAAAACCCCGAAAACAGAAAAATAAATCAGAGCCACAGAAAGCAAATCATATTCATTCATTCCATTGAAACGGGGTTCACAGGCTTACGGATATCAATCGTGCTCCGATCCAAGCCCGATTGGGCGACGGAAATGGGATCAACAGACGGCCAACGCCGTATATTGCAACGGCAAAGAAATGGAGAACCAAGCTTAAGGGGCGGGGGTTCAATCCAGAAAGCAAAGAAATTGGTCCTTCCGAGAATACACCTCCCAGACTCAGATAATCAAAGCATGCTTGCCGCATTTCACTCCTCGCCTTATCAGGAGATGCACTAAACACCTTGTATAGGGCTCCTGCCAACGTATTTATGGTGGCTGCCACTGGCTGCCATTTCAAATTAATCATGAGGACGTTTTAATCACCTTTGCTACTAACAAGGCTGGACAATAACATCTGAGCAAAATATTAAAAGACTAGGATGCTTTGTACCTTGCGCAAGGTATAGAAGGACTCGAGGTATTTGCAAAGCGTGTATGAATCATTTAGGTCACGTAAAGGCATGAGGAGATTCCGGAGCACAACTATGTCAGAAAGGGCCACAGTCATTCCACCCCCAGTAAGAGGATGGCGCATATTGAATGCGTCTCCCATTAGAAGGGCTCCAGGTGTAGGATAAGGGGCTGCCGGCATGCTTCTGTTTGGCATTGTCCTGATGTTGCCTTTGTCCACCGCAGCTATGAAGGCTTCATAAAGCTCAGAGGGTACCTGCAAGAGTTTGCCGCATGATTATGAATTGAGATGCCAATGACTGAATCAGAAGAAAGTTTTATTGTCAATGGAATAAAGGCAACCGCATTGGCAAGGGAAGAAAACATATTAAAAAACTTCTAGCATGTATGGAGATACCTGCGGAGCTACCACTGTCTTCAAATACTTGCTCATTTCACCATTTGAAACTGAAGGAACCTTCTGACCAGGTACATCAACCAGACAGCGAATCTCCGTGCTACTTATAGGATAGAACAAAATTGGTGAAGGATCTGCTAGTATAACATGACCATGGTTTGCATATGGAAGTTCACAGTTTTCCAATATCAAACCAACAAAACAAGAGGGAACGTCTACCTGGAAAAAGAATAACCTTAAATGATTTTATAATCATTAGAATAAAATTGTTAAACGTAGCTGCCGTCCAAAAACACTGAGAGAATGATCGCAACAGATTAACTTAAGATTTAGATGTCAGCTGAGAAAGATGTTGGACGATGAAACAGAGGAAACTTGATCATTCATTTGAGCTGAAAGAGAATTCTCACCTTGGGATTACAAAGAGAACGGCGCAAGTTTGAAAAACACCCGTCACAAACAATGGTAAGAGGAGCATAAGCTGAAAATTCTTGGCCATGTTTCGTCTTATAATGGACACCTTTGATTGTCCCATTCTCTTCAAGTAGGGAAGTAACTGTTCCTTCCTTCAATTGTACACTACAGATTATAAGAAATGTCGCATATATTAATAACAAAGCGAAACCTATTGGTTTGAAAGAACAAAAATGAAGAAAACTACAAATATCGTATCAAAATTTTATTGTATGACCCAAATCCACATATACTTGAAGTTGGCTATAGTGAGGATTGTCAAAACACAAACAAAAACATAGTCATATATTCGTATTATCTACAAAGTACTGGAATAAATACTTGGGAAGGGAGGCAGCCTTCTCTCTCATCCTCTGAATAAATCGTCCATTGTGAAAGCTTCTTCCAGAAACATCTGAATGAAACTTCTCCAATGGATATGGGAGTCGAGTATTTTTTCCATCCTTGTAAAGAGCGTACCCAAAAACTTGCTGAGCATCAATTTCCTTCACACAATCTGAGCAAAACACAAGGCATGATCATTTGGTAAGGGGCTTTACTCCAACTAAAGGTTCATTTGTTTTCTTACGTGTATAATTCTGAACCAAAAAAAAAATTATAAGTATAATACCTTCAAGCCCAAGCTCAATTAGTTTGAGATAGCCCCCCGGTTGCAGCAACTCTCCAACAATTCGGTCAGGCTCACTCAAATCTCTTTCTATAACATGTACTCGGCGTCCATCCTCCAATATATAATAAATAATCAGTATATAGGAATCTAAAACTGTGTGTGTTCTGAATCACACGGGTTAACTTCACAAAAAAGAATAGCTATCAGAAATAAATAGGATAAAAGAGGGGAAGATGTATGATTTCTAATCCAAGGCAACGGCCAATTCCCTTGTGTGATCAAATTTGTAGAAAGATCAAGATCAGTTTAAAAGATTTATTCCTCCCTCCAAGAAAAAAGTGATAATCTTTCGAGTCATATTTATTTGCTAGCTAGGAGAGTAGCGGACAGTAATACCTTAAGGGTAGGAAAAGCGATGAAGAAAAAGAAAGATGTCTACTGCAAAATTCCAGGCAAAGAGGCCGTTGTTTTACGCGATCAAATTTGCTGAAAGTCCAATATCTGTTTACATGAGTTCAAGATTGAAGGAAGTTTGTCGCAAAGTTCAAGGCAAGGTAAATTCCTTATGCGATCAAATTTGCAGAAAGTTTTGTCACCAAAAAAAATAATTGCAGAAAGTCCAATATCAGATCACAAGACATGGTCCTCTCTAATATCTGTTTACACGAATTCAAGAATGAAGGAAGTTTGTCGCGAAGTTCAAGGCAAAGGTTAATTCCTTATGCGATCAAATTTGCAGAAAGTCTTGTCACCAAAAATTTTTTTTGTTTTTGCAGAAAGGCCAATATCAGATCACAAGACTTGGTCCTCTCTTGAAAAGTTTATCATCTTTCAAGTCAGAACATGTGCTGGCAGAGTAGCAGACAGTAATCTTTTAAGGGTAAGGCCAGAAAAACCTTGCTATATAAGTTATATTAAATATTCAAGCATATATCTGAAACGTGATCAGCAGGTGAACAACTTCTAAGATTTGAGATGGCATTAAACCTACATGTAATGCCTCAAACAAATGCTTCACCTGAAAACCGGTCAACTCTTCTAATGATTGTGACGTGTGTGAAAATATAAGTTCATTTTGCGACTGAAACTAGCTCCTTCTACAAGAAGATTACCCGAGTTATCTACAGTTTTAGTGGAAAACAAAATGATCTTTAACTGCTATAGGAAGCGATGTGGGTGTCTACAATTTCTCTCGACCAGTGTTGAAATACATTAGAACATACTACGTCGAAATTACATATCCGTGCACAGAAACTCAACTACCGGAACCCATACCAAGAGGAAATAGTAATTTCATTTCGGTAAAAACCACATAGTTAACTATGTTGTCAGAGACTGGCGTAATATCTTTCATTGGAAAGCCATTCCAACATATTTTTACAGAAAATCAGCCCATCGATTGAGTAGTTCCCAGTTAGAGATTATGGAAGTTCGCCGAAGGAAAAGGAAAATGATTTCCTAAATCCCTTCTGAATCTGCTAGTGTGACCATAAAAAGATGAGGGGCGAATTCAGGACAAGAATGAGAATAAGAAACTATCTGTTATGCATGGTATGGCATAAGTACAATGGCAGCAACTTCGTATAGACACTAAAAGTATGCTTTGTTTTTTTTTAACCGCCCAGTTTTTTCGTTATTAAACACCGTAAATGAATCTTTATAACATTGCAACTTAATCTTCCTCATTCGAAATCCATAAGTTTTAAGCATATCCACCAACATGAATTAAAAACCTCCATTATCAGTAAAATAAATTACTAATAGCCAGCCATTTCCTCCTGTTCTGGAACAAACAAAATCGTGAAGAGAAGGAAAAGGACGGTAAATTAAAAATACCTTGCCAAGAGTATGCGCCAGAGCAGAGCCAGCAACACCAGCTCCAACAATAATGACATCAACCTCACCGCTGCCATCAGGGGATCTACATTCTCCGGCAGCGGTGGTTATGTTCTTCATGCATTGAGGTGAAGCGGCGGAGGAAACAATACGGCTCTTCCTGGCAAAAACAAAATTGTAGAGGGCAACCAAGGCCAACAAAGCAGAGAAAAAGATCCCGCAAAGAGTGTAGTGATCTGCCATGTTGGAATGCGGATCCAAGACAGCTACCGGAGAGGACGAAGGAGGAGGAGGGGAACGGCGTCGGGGTGTTATAAATTGCTTCGCTGGCAGCTTTGGAAGCTTCGGTTAGTCGGGCGGAAAGAGGAGGAGAAATTAATGGAGGGGGGCTATTTTTTTATTTATACGTGGCCTTGTTTGTCTATTTGCGTCGATGTACATCTCATTCGTGGTGTCTCTTGTGGACCCCACTTGGATTTTTTTACAATTTACATATTCGGTACATATCAAATGGATACTCTCCATATGCTTAAATACGCGTATTAGAAAAAATTAAAATTTTGGGATACAACCAAATGACAGTTTGATGATTTGTTTCAAAATGAAAGGTATTTTTTAACTGAGAATTTAGCTATTAATTGAATCGGTCACTGTGAGTATTTTTTTTATAATTCTCCTTGTATATTTATAGTTTTAATATAAATTACCTTTAATGATATTAGATCTTTAGATGTTGCTGCCCTTTCTCAATATGAGTCAAGAGATTTCTTGGTTCAGTTCTCTACCTTAACGACAGAAAAAAGGATTGATCAAATTCTATTGAGTCTGACTCATAGTGATCATTTATTAAACAATGACTCTGGTTATCAAATGATTGAACAACCGGGAGCAATTTACTTACGACACTTAGTTGACATTCATAACAAGTATCTAATGAATTATGAGTTCAATACATCCTGTTTAGCAGAAAGACGGATATTCCTTGCTCATTATCAGACAATCACTTATTCACGAACCCCGTGTGGGGCTAATGGTTTTCATTTCCCATCTCATGGAAAACCCTAGAGTTGAAGGCAAATGTTATTAGTGGAGATACAACTAATGATTTTCTTTTTATTATATTTTGTTAATGTAAATATACTATTTATATTAAAAATATTATTTAATATTAAGACGTATCGGAACGTATCCAAATATTAGTATTTTTAAAGTAACGTATCAGAGTATCGAAAACGTATTGGAAATGTCGTAAATTAATTCATGTGTGTGTGTGAGAGACATGAGAAAACACTTCTCCTACAACATGAGAAATGTTTTTCCCACAAAAAAAAAAATAATACATTGGATTCATTCTACCTCATGTATTTAATATAAAAAAACTAAATACTTAATGTATGTAAAGGAAATTAGTTATTGTCGATATAAATGTTGCATTGGTTCCGGTTTCCTTACATGTCTACCATATAAAGTCTACCATAACTAATTTATACCTACTAATAAATAAAGAGAGTTAAAACTTAAAAGCATAAAATTTAAATGATTTTCAATAATATCTTTATGAACTGCATTAAATTTCAATACCATATTCATTCCTGTTCTCTCATAATATCCATATTAAATATGAGAATATGAAAAATATGGGTTAAAATGTAAAAATACACATGAGTTTTTTTTTCTCAAGAACAAAAATACACATATACTTTTTTGAAGAGCAAAAATACACACGTGGTTACCATTTTGGTGCAAAAGTCACTTCCCACCGTTAAGTCACTGTTCACCGTGATAAGAGAGATAAAGATGAGATGAACAGTAACTTAACGGCGGTGAACAATGACTTAACAGTGGGATGTGACTTTTGCACCAAAATGGTAACCACATGTGTATTTTTGCTCCTCAAAAAAACATGTGTGTATTTTTGCTCCTGAAAAAAAAAAACTCATGTGTATTTTTGCACCTTAACCTAAAAAATATTTATGTTAATTGAAACTATTAGAATGTATGATAAAAATGGGCACAATTGCCTTTCAAAATACATCTTATAAAATGAATGAGAGGAACTGCTTCTTTAATTAAGTGCATTCGAATTACATTGGTGAGATATTCCTCCACATGAGTAATCAACGAGAATATTTAGAAGAGAAAATTATATATTTAGAAGACAATGAACTAAAAATTTATTATTATTATCAAAGTAAATCATTTGTCCAACTCTTATATTAAATAGAGAATTTCAAACCACTTTATATTTCATGATTAAACTATATGTCTCGCTGTGATTTTACTAGTGGATAATATATACATGTCTGTGTTCTCTGTAAACGTCTGTTGGGTTAAAATTTATTAAGAAATTTATGATATCTTGTAAGCTTTGAGATATAAGATATTGAAATATAATTAATTAATGTTGATCATCCGTATTAGGCGCAGTTTCTGCCAATTGGTGAATTATAGGTACTTGTATGTTTAAGAGATCAGCATATTCCTTCATGTCTCTTATTTTTCTTTCAATTTAATTCATTTCTTCCTTTTCTTCGGCTTTCCCAATTTTCTTAAAATCGAAAGAGAAATGGTCAATTCTTTATTTGGTGCGTAAATGAAATACTGGTTTTGGGATTAAAAAAAAGGAAGGGATAATACTTTTAGGTTTCAATAAAAAAAATAATATTAGAAAAATCATCATTGATAAGTGAAGAGGAAATTAAGAGGACTCACCAATAAATTATTTTTCTTAATGGATCTATATGTCATTCACCAAAAAGAAAAAAAGAAACCTGCGGTCAACTCAATAACATTACAGGAAAAAGTTAAGTGAATGGAATGTTTTGGGTAATGCACGAGAATGTGCGGTGTTTATTAGCCTAAAAAAGACAGCTTTCAATGTTTGACATCTTAAGGTGGTTTCAAACAATTCCTTTCGTCAAGATTTTCTTATTAATATAATTTTGCAATTTATTTTTGACAATAAAACAATAATTTTCTAAAAAATAGTTTTTGATTCCTAATTATGAACAGTGCATGATTTAACAGTTTGCGGGAAATCAGGCCAGCAATGCGTGGCATGCATGGCGTGACCTGCAACTTGTACCTCCTTACGTCACTATTCTTTCCCACGCCCCAAAATTAATTATAAATAATATAAGGAATATCATTTTTAACTTAAGTCAAAATACGTCGTTTTGTCTCTTTTTTTAAATAAAGTGATGAAAAGATAAAAGAAAAAAAAAATAAAAACAAAAAAAAAAGTCAAAACGGCATAATTTTAACTTAAGACAAAAAAATTTTTTTATCTTAAAACAGAAATGATATTCCCAATAATATATTTTCTTGTTCCTATATTCACATTCACGTTAATACATCATATCTCACGCGATATAAATTCATTTAAAAATAGTTCTTTACTAACATGTTTTTTTGCTCATGTCTTTCCTAACAAAAAGAAAGAACAATACTAGTAATAAGACAAGGAAGGATGAGCAATTTTATATACGAAGTTTGCCCCCAAGAGCGCCCAGCACCACGAGCCGTTAGTTGACCAATGTTGACCGTTAAGTCTTACGGAAAAAAACAGTAACTTCGCAGAAATTATAATTTTGCCCATAGTTTTAAGTTGAAATTACCATTTTACCCTTAGTTTTAAATAATGTTTTTTCTTTAAAAAACAATAAAATAATCCCTCCCCCGGTGGCAACTTTTTTTTTTTTTTTCAAATAAGGTTTTTTTTGTAAAAAAACTAAGGGGAATCCAGTGGCCCCACTAAGGGTGTTCGTGGGCAGGGCTGGGCAGGGCAAGACCCTTGCCCGATGCCCTGCCCGGAAGATCAGTGGGCAGCAAAATGCAGCCCGATGCCCGGCCCTACTCGAAAAAAGCTCAAACATTTTTGGGCAGGGCGATATGGGCAGAGTGGGTCATATATGCCCAAGTGGCCATAACCTATCACACTTATTAAAAAGAAAAAACTTCAATCTTTATATGAGACATATCCACCCACGTCATGACGTCACCTTCGTTTGTTCTTCTATGTTTTGAGAAGAGCTAGCAGCCATTATTTAAAAAATAAAGATTAATTAAGGAGCAGAAATTAAAGTTCAAATATGGTCTTCAATTAATTTTAATCCACAATCAATGTACTCTATTCAAATATGAACTAGGGGACTGAAATATTTAATGGATTGTACAAGGAAAAATATCATCCAGCCAGATATTTTGGAGTAGAAAATATCAAGTTATTGATTATATCATCATATAGACATCCATACAAATAAATATGCATGTATAAAATAAAAAATTTTAAGAAACCTAGAATTTTTAAAAAATATATATGAAAAATAGAAGAAGGAAAATACGATTTCATATCCCTGGCTAATAAAATCATTCATCATTATTAAACATAAATTCAATTACAAGAAAGGTAATTCAACCTCATCCCTAAAGACAAAAAAGCTCATACCGAATCAGCTGGAAATCCTTGAATTAAAGTATTAAAATAAACATACCGATAGATTTTTTTTAAAAAAATATATGCACAATATGACAATAGACTTTACACACACACACAGTACCAGGCAGGGCCAAATGGGCAGGGCAACATACCCTGCCTAATGCCCGGCCTTGCCCACAAAATGCCTAGCCCAAATGTGCCCAAATTTTTTCGGGCTGGGCAGGGCATTCTTTTGCCGGGCTTGGACGGGCACACCGGGCCTTGAGCTTCTTGAACACCCCTAGGCCCCACCACCGCCGGTGGCCGCCCTCCCCACCGCCAGCCACTGGTGACGGCCACCTCCGGCGGCTTTTTTTTTTAAAAAAAAACTAAGGTTTTTTTTTTAAAAAAAATTAAGTGACCTCCTCCGGCGATTTTTTTTTTTTTAAAAAAAAACTAAGGTTTTTTTTTAAAAAAAATCGCCGGAGGTGGCCATCAGTCGCCGGCAATGGACGGTGGTGGGGAGGGCAGCCGCCGGCGGTGGTGTGGCCGGTGGTGGGGTCCACTGGACTCCCCTTAGTTTTTTTTTTCAAAAAAAAGTCGCCAGAGGAGGTGGCCGTCACCCGCGGTTGGGAGGGGCGGCCACTGGCGGTGGTGGGGCCCACCGGACTCCCTTTAGTTTTTTAAAATAAAAACCTTAATTTTTTTTTAGAAAAAAAAAGGTCGTCGTCGGCCGGCGGTGGGATGGGTGGCCAGCAGTGGTTGGGCCACGGGGGGAGGGGTTATTTTATTATTTTTTTAAAGAAAAAACATTATTTAAAACTAAGGGCAAAATGGTAATTTTAGCTTAAAACTATGGGCAAAATTGCAATTTCTGCGAAATTACTGTTCATTTCCGTCAGACTTAACGGTCAACATTAGTCAACTAACGGCCCGTGGTGCTGGGCGCTCCCAAAACGTTACTTCGTGTGCATTTTTGCTCCAGAAAAAACTTCGTGGTGCTGGGCGCTCCTGGGAGCAAACTTCATGTGTAAAATTGTTCTTTTACCTATATGACAACTATCTTTATTATTTAATTTATTTTCGATGGAACTTTATTGTTTTATTTTAATTCCGAGAAAATGAACAGTTATCAAAATTAGCGCCCCACCAGCTGCTGGCACATGCAGGGACAATGAGCTGTAAAGATAGGAGCAAATGCGGTCCACCAAATATTTATTTCTTTATTTTATTTTTTTAGTGTTGGGGCCAACAACCCTAATAATCCCGTGAGCTTTTAAATAAATAAATAAATGCAAACCGCTAAGGGTGGTGACGGGGCTTGCATGCTAGGGATCCTAGGCGTCATCTTAAGCTCCATCTCACATTCTCACTCCTATTTTATAAGTTTTTTTTTTGCCAACATATTATTTTGTAAATTCAAACCTTTATATATATAGATGAAAATTATAACAAAATTAGAAAAATATTGCAGCATGGTCCAGTGTTGATGTTACTCAAAATTATATTAATCTTGGGGACCATATCTCATATTTGCCCTACGAAGAATTCAAAAACTCAATCATTCCTAATTACTTACATATACTTCCGCGATGATCTCGTACGATTTAACGTCACTTAACTTTTATGTTGGAGCCTGGCGATCTCTTTGCCTGCTTCAAATATTTATATATATATTTTCGACACAATAATCATCTTAAAAAAAACCTCAGCAACTCAATTGTTGAACTAATAGTTGTTATAATAATAATAATAATAATAATGTAGTGAGAAGGAAACAGAAATGAAGGTGGAGGGTGGTTAAGGAAGAATAATTGAACAAGTATCGTTGGGAGTTTGTGAGGTTTCATGCATGAGTTGCTTTCACGTACGATGCCGAGGATAGGGTCCCCTTGTACCAATTAATGGAGTCACTTTCAGTGTAGGGGCGATTCATTTTTATATATATCACATATATATATACACACACAACCATTTTAAAAGACATTTTTCTGATGTTAATCCAAACAAGCATGTAGTCTTGAGTTATAACTTCAATTATGGCATCTCAGCCTTGTTGTTGAAACCTAGTTTGGGAATAGAATTTCAATGGCTGTAGCTCACTGTCTACAATTTTAGTTAATGATCAAAGATAGTTAACTTCCGTAGAATTTTGAGAGAATATGATTTCAACCAGAGAAAATAATGTTAAAAAAGCTTTATTAACAAGTAAAAGAGCTATGTTCACAAATGGAAAGAGTTATCGTTAATAAATTATGGAACTTGTTATGATATTATCTTCTTTTAGTGGGAGTTTAATGATATTATTCTTTTAATGTCTACCTCATCTTGTCTTGTTATTCAAACATAGTTTTGGTGGAGAAATTTTAACTATAAAAAAGTAGAGCAGTAAGCGTCTTTCTAACTGATAAATCAACAAAATGGAAAGCTCAAAATATTTTTTTTTAAAAGTGAAACAATTATGAAAAATGGATGATGAGGAAACTTGTTACACAATATTTTGTAAATTAATAATGGGAACACTAACTTTTTTTAAAAAAAAAAAAAAAGAGGTTGGTATGAAAGATGGATAATAGGGGAAAGTAGTTACACAATATTTTGTAAATTAGTAATGAGGAAGGTAAGTATAAAATATTTTTTTTTTAAAAAAAAAGTGAGACAGTTGTGTAAGATAGATAATAGAGAAAGTAATTATATGATATTTGGTAAATTAATTATGGGAGAGGTAGATACAAAATATTTAATTTAATATTTTTATTATTCCTTAAAAATCTAAATAATTTTTTACATACCAGCGTATTAATAAAGGGCTTTGGTTTTCTCATGTTACATGAGAAAAAAAAGTTTCCTACACACACATGAAATGGTGGGACCCACATATACATATATGAAATGTGTAATATGAGAAAATAGTTTTCCTACAACATAAGAAAATGTTTTCCCATTAATAAATAATTGATATCTTACCCGCGCATTGCGCGAGCCTAAGTCAATTAAGACAAACAAGGCTAAAGTATACTTTTAGTCCTTTAAGTTTACACGAGATATACTTTTGGTCTCTTGACTTTATAAAGTATACTTTTAGTCCTATAATTTTAACTCCGTTAATTTTACTAACGGAAAATGTAAACCCAAGTGATGACGGTGTAAACATAAGTGATAATTGTGGAATTAAATGCTATTAAATTTAAATTTAAAATATGGGTAAATTAAATAATATATAAAATTTGTTTAATTAAGTGATATTAGTCATTACTTGAGTTCGTTACGTCAGCATTTTCCGTTAGCAATATTAACGGTGTTAGCGTTTTATAACCAAATGTATACTTTATAAAGTTAAGGGATCAAAAGTATATCTTACATAAAATTTAGAGGACTAACGCTATACTTTAGCCTGAAAAGAAAGTTGGAGACGAACAGCATTAATTGGCCTGGACCATAGACATTCGCAGGCTTCTTTCAAACGACCTTGCTGTCCTGCCGGGTCCATCCCAAGTCCGGGCTCAGGCTAAGGCCCACTAAGCCGACATGTATGTGTTTCTTTCATAGTAAGAATCCAAAGACATGTGACCCACGCAAAAAGTTTTAGGTGCCCATAGTACCGTTGGAAGCTCTCTTGTTCCTTCCTTTTTCTTTTTGTTGGTCTATTTTCTTTCTTCAATAGCCACATGGTTTGATGAGATAAAAATAGAAAGTCAGGGAACGTGCCAGAGCCCCATTTGTCAGCATACCTCCAAGGGATTTTTTTTTTTTTTTTTATATACTAAAATGGTGGTAAATGTGCAATCACTCCGGGTTCTACAGTGGCAAAGACGACCTTCCCAACAGTGATAACTTTATACAAGGTGGATTATGAGTGGTTTTACCACAGCTCAAACCCTAGACCTTTTAAGGGAATCCAGCGCCACATTCCGCTGGACCAACCACGTGTTGGTCTTGAAGGGATTTTAAGTGTGTGTGTGTTTGATAGTGGTAGCAAAAGTGACTTATTAGCAATATGATTTATGCTAACTTAAAATTGAATAAAAGTCATATTATATAATATGATTTATGCTTAGATTGACATTAATATAAGTTTTCTGAAATTAAAACTTATTTGGATAATTATTTTGAAAAACAAGTTTAGATGGAAAATAACTATAAAGAACATGGATCTTATCAAATAATGCTTATACATTACATGTGTATGTATCGTGAAAAAATATAGAAAATTATTTATATGATTAATGAGAAAGCAAGTTTAAAGGTATAAAACTGAAAAATGCATAAACTTTAAAAAAATTAAAAATGGGTAATGTAATATTTTTTTAAAAAAATTAAACATACTAGGCTACTTCAATTTTTTTATAAAAATTGAGGAAAAGTCCATTGAAAATTTAATTGGCGAGAATGATCTAAATCTAAATATTGTCATGATTTTTATATAAGAAATTATTAAGTAATTCTTACTGATTAAATTTCTCTTGCACCTAAACTAGAGTACTATCATGATTATTAACTTAATTTATATTTAGAACAAAAGATTTCATCGGTAAGGATTTTTCATAAAGACCATAATAGCATTTCAATTCAAAAAAGTGAAACCTAATATTTTTCTTTCATGAGCTACTTTTTTTCTCTCCATAAAGGAAAAGTCAAAAACAAGAAATTTTGATTTATGACTCTAGCTAGTTTTTTTTTTTTTTTCAAAAGGCCAATTGCAAAAAAATCTTAACAAACATTTTCAAAAAGTCAAAATCAACCCTAACCACATTTTAACATCTAAAAATAGTTTTTGGGATGGTGCATACCATAAAACGTTTGACGTGTTAGTCCTAAACCTCTTTAAAGGCGTGGTCTCCACGAAAACGCTCAACTTTGACTTACCTTGGAGAAGAAAAAACAAAGAAAACGCTTTGAGCTAACGGTCAACTATATTTTCCTTTAGTTGAGATATCAACATGGTATTTCTTGAGCTGAAGTCTTGTCTCTATAGCGAATTCCTAATATTATATTTATGAGAGTCACAGAAGTGGCAAAAGGCCTTTTCCCAGGCAAGTTTACTTTAGATGGTTCGGTTCAGTTAGATTGGGGTACCTATAAAGCAATTGGTATCCAGAATGGCGGTGCGTCCTAATTTTGTTAGCATGTTTTGGCCAAACTTGGGGCAGAAAGTGATTCATATTTAAAGCGATTCGATAGTGAAAGACACGTAGGGAGCACAGTTTCTGGTCGTGGAGCCAATGTTCTTGTAATCTACTCAACAACTCCTGCATTATATCGGTGCATTCATTTTCTTAGTTTCTGTCCTTCCCTTTGAGCCAGTGTGTGCAACGGCTAAAACGCGCGTTTCATTCTGTATTCTAGTTACTGTACTGGGCTGCAATTTTGGTGTCGGTCACTGTATTAACAAGCTAGATCCATACTTTTTGGGCTTTCCTAAAAAGGGCAGCTAGGCTTTGTCGATGAAAGTTGCAAGCGAAACAGAAATTTAGTTTTCACCTCCTGCATTTATATATATCCACTTGACTCAGCTCATAATTGCTGAGTTCGGTTAGTGAGTTGAGGAAGTCAAGTTTGATTTGATTGATTTTAACACGAGGGATTTGTTGGGGTGAGAGAAAAGGAAAAAATTGAATTAAGTTACAAAAATACACATAAATTTTTTTTCTAGGATCGCCCAGCAATATGTATTTTTTTTGGAAGTAAAAATACATACGTGTTTACTATTTTGGAACGAAAGTCACATTTCACTGTTAGGTTACTGTTCACTTCATCTCTTTTACTCTCATCACAGTGAACAGTTATATAATGGTGGGATGTGACTTTTACTTCAAAATGGTAACCACATGTATATTTTTGCTTAAAAAAAAAACACGTGGTGTTGAACGCTCCTAGAGAAAAAGTATCTTTATACCTGAACTCGAAAAAATTTTATAATTTGAATTTTAAAAAAAATAGAGAAGTAGTATCGGAAATTTTTGGCTAATTTTTTATTATTTTATTATACATCTTATATTTATTAAAGTTTTATAGCCTTACTTCTTCAATTTTTAAAATCTAGCTCATAAAAAATTCCTCTCTCTTATTGTCCTCTCCATTTTCCTCTGGCCAAACAGAGCCTAAGGGATATGCTGTGTGAGGTTCGTACATTCCTCGAATACCAAGAGAGTGAAAGCAAACCTCCACCTACTGTGATTTTGGAGTGGTCCAGGGCTAAAACGGGGAAAATAAATTTTGCACCAGGGGGGGGCTTGGAAAAAGGTACTCCGTACATGGGCTATGGCATGTGAATTCACCTAACCGTAAGGTTACGTGACGTCCCTGGCTTAACCCAACGATTTATCACTCACAATTGACAATTGGCAAGCCCAAGATTTCCTCTCACTAATCGCTATCGGTTTTGTCTTATCCCACACCGCCCAATCATAAATAAATTGCATTTAAATATACGCTTTTCATCGTTATTTTTAATTTTTTATTTTAAACTCGATCATTATTAACCTTTATGCCCTAGACTTCATTTTCGTGTCATTTTTATCTGTTATAAAATTTAGAATGACATGCCTCTCTGAGTTCCTAAACCGCATCGAACCCTGCAAAGGCATTATTTGTGTTGTTAATCATATCCTTTTATTTTATTTGTGTGTGCACGTTCTTTGATCTGCAGTGGGATTAGTCTCTTGAGATTTGCTGATAAACTGGGTTAACCCCAAGGGATTGCCGGGTAATTAAAAAGGAGCTTGAACTTGTCTGGTCAAATTTTGGATCAAAAACAAGTTAGGAACGCAAAAAAACAAAAAAGTTGGAAATCCTAGGCCAATAATATTGCCTAATAAAATGGGATTAGCATAGAATGTGGATTCTTTTATATATATAGTATATAATTTTGTTCATATAGAACTCGTCATTCACGGAACCCAGCCGTAATAACTTTAAATAAAATGTTTATGTCATGTTTTTTATGTTTATTTTGTCAAGTTTTCTAATTATGTGTGACAATGTGTTTTATTTTTAAATTATTATCATATAACTGTAACCTCGTATGAAAAAGTAGAATACATGATAAAATGTTATTAGAGATTTTGGATGTAATGGATATAACAAACTTAATGTAAGTATAGTTTTAAATTTAAATTGAATATTAAATTTTAAATTGCATCTAAAAAATGTGAGAAGATGAAAAATACCCACCCATCATGCCTCATACGTCTATTTTTAGGAGTAGTGTATACGAACATCGTTGAAAATTTTGAGAATCAATGCCCATTTCAAAAACGAATGTTGTAAGTATAATTTATGACTTTTGTTTTCAAAAAAGGGATATAGAAAGTGGGTTTTCTTATAAAAAAGGCTACTTTCCACATGTCTTTCTAAAATCAACTGTGGAAAGTGATTTTTTTTTTTTAAAAAAAAGGGGCTACTTTCCACTTCTTTTTCTTCTTCTTCTTTTTTTTTTAAAAGTAGTCATGGGAAGTGGCTTTTTTTTTCTTTTTAAAAAAAGGGGGGCTCTTTTGGATTGGAATGGTGGAGATAAAACACAAGGATATTCATTGAAGGTGGTGCTTGAAAGTGGGAAGGTGATTCCGGCGAAGGTGAAGAAGAAAGAAGATGGTGGTGAACTAACCAGAAGGCAAAGGAAATGGTCGGCGTGGAGTAGTGCGCAATGGCGAAGGCTTTGTCTCTATTCTTAGGTGAGGTAGTGTTGGAAAAATGAAGGATTTTAGGAAGGCCAAATGGCAATGACAGTGAAAAAAGGAGGAGCAACAATGGTGTTTCGATGGAGGATGGAAGGTGAAGGTCCAAGCTTCTCCGTTTTACTTAGTGACGCCTCTGTTCTCTCTTGTTCTTTGTCCACTTGTCGTTGTTATGTAACTCTAATCTCACTGGCGAATGTTATGGTGGTTGATGCACCAACGAGAAAGGAAATGGGCAAAGGTGGAAGCAACAAGATCTAGTAAGCTCTTCGATTTCAAAAACCAAATTTGCATAGGGAGAAGGAGAAGATAAAAAGTTTGTGTGTTCTTCACGAGCTTCTGAATTTTCTACTAAAGGTGGTGACAATGTTGGTGTCACTATAGCCGGGAAGTGGACGCATCACCAGTTTGATGTTGGATGCTACTTGTGCAAATCTATATTGGAGATTGACAGTGGCAGTGACATTATCAAAAGGTGAATTTTGAGCAGACAAGTAAGAATGCATTAAAGTCTATCAGAACAACGGTAGTATCTACAAGACATTGACAACAACATGGTAAGACAATGACTCATTTTTTATTGACACAAAGTTGTTAGTATGAAACAACATGAAGGAAGAAGGAAACCTTGGTTGGAACACTTGTAAAGATCTCTAGGTTGACATTAATGGTGTAAGCATGAGAGACATTTGAGTCTCTAACTAATGTATTGATGGAGGATTTGAACCTTGTCGTGTAGTGAGAAGAAAGAGGAAAGAAGAACCAAAGTTCGGTTTAGTTTATCATGCCAAGTTTGCAATATCATATAGGGAGCAATAAATTCACTTGACTAAAGTTTGCAATATCATATGGCTAACCTTCATTGGCCGAGTTTGTTAGGTGTGAGCTGGTTCTGGTTCAAAGTTACAATGATTGTTTTATTAAATATAGTTGTTGTAACTTCACCTTCTTCTTCTTCTTTTTCTTCTTCTTCTTCTTCTTTTTTTTTTTTTTTTTTTTTATTACTTTCAACGACTGGTTTTAAAAAAAATGGTTATTGAAAATAAAAAAAAAAATCATTATTCATTTATTTTTTTCCTTAATTTTTACAATTGTTTTTTTTAATAGTCGTTGAAACTTATAGATATTCATATTTTTTAAAGTTTTGACTTAACTCTCAATGATTGTTTTTTATAATTTTTGTTGAAAGTAACTTTTAGTAAATGTTTATTTAAAACCAATGGGTAAAGGTGCAAAAATGCCTATGAACTTTGCCCTGAGGAGCGTCCAGCACCATGTGCTTTTTTTTGGAGCAAAAGTACCCATGTGGTTACTAAATGGGTGCAAAAGTCACACCGACCGTTAAAAACAAAACGTTTGACCGTTAACTCTCGTTTGACCGTTAACTCTCCTTCCTCGGTCCACGCGCTCTGTCTCCTCTTCCATCCACTCGCACTCTGTCTTCTCTTCCGTCTGTCTCTCTTCGTCCACGCTCTGTCTCTCTTCTCTCTTCCGTGTCTCTCTTCCGTCCACTCCCAAACAGACCCTCCACCGGAGAGGTTCGATTTCGTCATGCTACCTAGGATTGACGGCGAGATGAGGAATTTCTATGCGTTGAAGCAACCCTCTTCGAATTTCTTTAATCTCAGATGGGTTGAAGCGACCTGGCCTTAAGATTTCTTTTTAATCTCAGATCTCACACCTCTTCACATCTTTTTTCTTCTTCTTCGCCGACAAGCCTTCAATTGTCGAAGATAAGAGAAGGTATTAATTGCTCTTTCTGGGTTTGCTTTTCCGCCTAGCTCTGCTTCTCGAAGGTTCGTTTTTGGGTCCTTTGACGACAACTGTGTGCATGCCGATGATCCCTCTTGTTGCTGCGCATGGCGTTGTTGTTGTTGTTCCTGTTCTTGTCCTTGTTCTTCTCCCTCGCTAGTTTTGCCTTTCTTTGATGAGCTTTCTGAATTACCCAGGTATGAACTCTCACATTCTTTAAAGATCTAATTGGGGTTCTATTTTCATTTCCTTTAGGTTAACAAACACTGAGATAAGTTGGTGATCATTATTAGTTCCTCATTAATTTGAATGAAACCAGAGTGTATCGATCGTGATGGTGGGAATGGATTTTATGCTTTATGTTTTTTGGTTGGAAGAAGGCTCTATTCTGTTCCTCATTAATCCCTTGCTTCTTATTTCCAAACTGATGCAGTTTCCAAATTGGAAAAATCATGGGTTGAATGCTTGAACCCGATTTTAGCTTGATGATTTTGTGTGTTTAGGGGCTTGTTTCTTTATCCCCCAATTTTTTCCAGTGCCTAGTCGCTCTTGGTTGAGAAAGGTACCGAAGGAGATGATGCGCGAATCGATAGATTAGGCTTGGGATTTTTTTTTAAAAAAATAATGAATTAATATTAACATTAACTGCAATTTCACGTTGACTGTTTGGTCAACTAATATCAGTGTGACTTTTGCACCCATTTGGTAACCACATGGGTACTTTTGCTCCAAAAAAAAGCACATGGTGCTAAACGCTCATAAGGGCAAAGTTTATAGGCATTTTTACACCTTTACCCAAAACCAATCGTTAAAAGTGAAGTTAGGATTTTAAAAAATGACACCGTTTTCTTTTTAGATATGATTTATAAAAACAAACGTTAATTAGTGTTGTATTTACTTTTTGTAATAGTGTTTTAAAATAATAAAATCCGGGCTGAAGGTCTTATAATGATCAACATGTCATGTGATTCTTGAGGGGATGATAATAAAGAATTGAGATCAAAATAATTAAATTAATGAAAGTCAGGTTTTTGATAAAATTTTATTAAGAATAAGTTGTAAATATTTTTTCATATAGTAACTAGTTGTTCGTCGCACGATGCCACAGAACACGGAGGCATTGGTGCCATTCTATTTCCTCCTACTCCATTTCTTACAAAATTTACATTTTCATAAATTCTAGGTCAAAAACACACCAAAAATCATCTGAATTCATAAAACTTAAATAACTTAATCGTCGCGAACTCTCTGCAAACCAGTTATAAGAGATTAAATTTTGCAGAAAAATTACCTAAAAACTCTTGATTTGGTTAAAATTTGAAAAACAAGCCAAAAAACAAAATTACAACAACTTAATCAGTGGTAATAAATAATTTCACAATCTTCTCCCTCAGTATCAATATTTAACAAGGATATTTCGTACGCATTCTTTTCAAGTATTTCAATATTTTAATTATCATAGTGATTTATTCGTTTTAATTTTATTATTTTTAAAAATAGTAATCCTACTAAACTTTGATTAATTATTGTATAGTTTTTTCCTCATCATGTTTTATCATATAAAAAAAAAAAAAAAAAAACTTTAGGAGTAACACGTGATGGAGGATAAGAGAGAAGAAAGTTCTTTGCCATAATCAAATGAAAAAGAATCATAATTAACCGTTGATGTTAGGGAGGGATTTTAATTTGTCGGTGCCCAATATTTCATTAAAGAGAGAATGAAATCTTTGCTAACTTTTCATGCTAAAATTAATTTTGGGGATGCCAAAATTGTTCGTCGTAAAGAGCCTCACCAGTATTATTTCTTTTTTAAGTGAGGAATGTGATATTTCATGCCAATTTCAGTCCTATTAATATTATATATGTCTGTTTAGAATAGTGATATAAATTATTAACTCAAAAAATAGTTCTATATATCATTGCCGGTGAAATTGCAATCCCTCTTTAATTTGACCGAGAGAGAGAGACAATTAAACTCACTAGATTTTCTGACACACTAATGTTTTACGAATGATGAATGCCTTTTTGACCAAAAACTACTATCTTGTCGATATCTTTTATAAAGAAAAATGAATAAGGAAAAATAAAAGGGGAAGGAAGGTACAGTAATGGAGGGAAACGGACAAATGTAAAAGGTTGCCATGAGAGGTTTCAGTAAAGGTAATTTTGATCCGAAAGTGTAAAAGCAAAGAGTAATTTTGTTTTCACAAGTATTTCAATTAATTTTGATTATTCGTGTGTGTATTAAATGTATTAAGTTGACAGTTCACATTTCATCAGGTTATTTTTGTTAGGGTGTAAATTTACATGGAAAGTATATGTGTTATTCACTCATTTTTTAAAGTTAGATTTAAAAATTTCATGGTACATTTACACCTAATAAAAATAACATTGATAACATGTGAGCTGCCAATTTAGTATATCTGGTTAGTCAACGGTTAAAATTAATCGGGATAACAACCAGGACAAAATTGTTACATTTTTTATACTTCTAGAGCAAATTTTTCCCTCGTGAAAACTTTTGAGAAAAAAATATCCCTTAAGAAATGGATGTGGAGAACAAACATGGTTGATTGCCTGTTTTGATCAGTGACTTTTTTTTAATATGACTTTTACAAATTGAAGATAACATAAAAATCAAACTGTAATCTAATATGACTTTTGCAAACCCATGCCTTGATGTCATTTGGCTCAAAAGTTCATTTAAAAATAATAATAATAATAATAATAAAACAAAACAACCCAAATATTTTTTTCATTTGTTTCCTTTCTACCATGTTTTTTCAGCCCCATCACTTTTCCAAACAACCATAGCTCATCACTGTGGGTTTGCAATCTGGTACCAAATAACGATTGAATACTATTGTTAGTTTCAGCCCCTCCTTTTGTTTTCATCCCTCAACTAGCCTCCTTCCAACTGGCTCCACCTCATCCCTTATTTACCCAGTCAATGTCTCTCATTCAACCCCTACTTTTACATTATTATTTCCCGTTTTAAACGCGTAATGTTGAATTCCTGTGAGTTTAATCCTCTGTTTATACCTTAAAAGTCGTCATGGGAATAACTTCGACCGGACACTTGTTCTTTCTCATAATATTTTCGCTCTCGATAAATACCTGCCGCTTTAATTATTTTTAATATTTGTGTCAGTCAACTTCATGGTTTTGTTCTGATTTGTCCCGGTTTATAATATCCCCGAGACGTTAATTAATATCTTTAACCATAAAATTTTTTTTTAAAAAAAAGAGAGAGAGAGTGTCGGTGCAGGGTGCCAGTTCCACCCACTCGAGTGACTCAGACGAGTCAATATACATGAATTTCTTTTGGATAAAAATGCAAAGTGATCGAATCATAACGTACTTGCGTGCTTGTGGTAACATGAATCCTCCAATTGGACAAACCACGGTGGCCCCTTTTAAGATCCTAATTATGATTATGATTTATAGATTAACAGATGTTTCCACTGTTAATAGAGAGACCTTAGCTCAGCCCCTTTTTATTCACACCTAATCCCCACTTTTAATAATATATAATTAACTACCCACCAAGCATATGGCCCTACTCTTCCTTGTCATGTTCCCTTTCAAATGTTTTAATCCTCATTTATTTCCTTCCTTTTCTGGATTTCGCTCCCCACTTTTTTCTTTTTTAAAAATTTCCCGTCTCATGGTTACTTGTCACGCTAATTACCACATTAAGTGAGATACTTTATACATATTTAAATTAGTGATAGAAATTATTTTTTCCAACATGATTTATAATATATAAAGTAAATATGTAATATAAGTTTTATCTTAATTTATATAAATTAAAACTTGTATCCAAACATATACCAATACCAGGGTTTGGATTGTTGGATTTAGTGGGTAAAGTGAAGGATGAAACTTTTTTTTTTTTTTTTTTAAAGTAATGATTGGAAAGAGCTGTCATCCACGAGCATCATATGTGCTCCATATTTTTATATGCCCCGATGCCTTGTACGTGTCATTTCATTGAAGCCCAGCCAGTTTCCATTGACTGCCTTTTAGTTGTCACCACTTAGCCGTGGGTTCACCCCGTTTTTTTCGATACTCTATGTTTTCATTCACATTGTTTTTTACATGATTCATTCATAAGTGTGTGTTTGTATTAGTAATTAAAAAATAATTTTTACGTTTTATAAAATAAATATATGAAAAAAAAATGCATCCCGATTTAATAAAAAAAAAAAAATTTAAAATTATAGTATATGAGTTATTCAAACACTCATTGGTGCATATTTGACTTGGTGTTTAAAAAATGCGTTTACATTAATAGACAGACACTAACACTGGTTAGTGCTACACAACAACAACAATTTTTGGTGGGTTGGGGTAGAGAATTCATTAAACAAGCCATGAGTTACACCACCGACAAAACTGTATAGGAATCAGCTATTCTGATTTATATCCCATTGATGGGGCTATTCGTTAGTTACCAAGTCCTATTCAGTGATACCCTAGCCTGCACAACAAGATTCCTTCCTATCATCATCCAATTCTACTTGCTACTCTAATATTTATATTTATAGGGTTAAGATGTAAAAATATATATGAACTTTTTCTTTAGGAGTAAAAATACATATATGTTTTTTTGAGAAACAAAAATACATATGTGATTATCATTTTGGTCTAAAAGTCACATCTCACAGCTAAGTCACCGTTCACCTCAGTGACTTAACGGTGAGATGTGACTTTTACACAAAAATAGTAATCACATGTGTATTTTTGTTTCTAAAAAAATCATATGTGTATTTTTCCTCTTAAGGAAAAAATTCATGTATATTTTTAACCTTAACTCATATTTATATTGCCTACCACCAAACATTATTCCATTTTTTCTTCCCTTTTCTTCTACCTGCAATTTCAATCTTTTATCCTCATTATACTAGATTGTATGGGTTTTTAAAGTATGTAAATGTATCCACCCACCAATCCCATCTTTTTTACTCACATGGAAGGAAAGGCTGAGTTCATTAACTTTAATTTTTAAATACTAATAAAACAAATTAGAAGCTGGCTATAGAAGAAGAATAAAGAGCGGCTAATATTGAAATAAAGGGGTGAAAAAGCGTTTATAAATTTAAAATAGCGCAATCATAGCGTTGTGACCTGGAGATGATCGTTTTCCTGCTTAATTGATGTGATGACTGGGATTAACACTTGATTAGTTAATTCAGGAAATACCTTGATAATTAATTAATAAATATATAAAACAGAAGAAAAATAATTATAGTAGACGCGATTGATGAGGTGGGCGACCCAGCGGCATTCGCGCTCAGTGGCCGCTCTGTTTCGTTATGATCACTTTTCTCACACGGATTCACACGTGCGAATTCATGACCTAAGCACGCTCTGTCATTTTCTCTTCCGCCACCAAGCAAGCATGTGTAATTAATCTGGGATCAGTAAAATCTCCAGTTTACCCCTGTATTTGAATTTTGAAGCGGCGCCACACTTTTGTCACGTGACTATCACCCTGATTCAATGCTAGAGGTGATTGGTTCCCATACGGCTGATCCGCATGAACTTCCGTGCAGGCTAATCCAGCTCTGCACATCATCCGTCCCTTCACTAATCAAGGCGTCGGTTTTTATTGGTTACACTCACCTACACTGTAACACTTGGTGATCCGCCACTCCGCTCGCCTAATCTTCTGCTTTCTGATCTTCCCAAATTAGCCTTCCAGCGACTTCCTCTCCTTTTCACCGTTTAAAGGCTTAAAGCTGTCGGCGGCATTATTGACCCCAAAAACCAAAAAATAGCTGTCCAGTATTGGCTGCGAATTTTAGTTTTATTTATTTTATACATTGATCCAAATTTTATCCATGTCTAGATCAGTAAATTAATCTTCGCCAATAGATCGAGTTTGTTTTTACGGTGGGACTCGAGCATCGGGCGCGTGAATTTGTTGCCGGAAGGGGAATTTCTTTGAATTTTTAGAGTAATATACTAATATCTGCACGAGACCATAAAGCCCAGCCCATTGTTAAGGAGATTGCGAGTTCTGAGATGATTTAAGTGCATTTAGATTAATGGTGGAAGCTACTTTATTAATGTGATTTATAGTATATGCGGTAAATACATAAGATTAGTTTTATCTTAACTTATATGAACGTATTTTTTAAATGTTAACTCAAACAAACCCTAAATTTTGACCAATATTAGATAATTAAAACGATTCCGTGCTATGATAGTTTTGGTTATTATGAATCATGAAATACTTATAACAAGTGTAATAATTAATAAGCTTTTCAGCGACACCACTTAAGAAGTCATCCTGCGAAATGACGCCGTTATGCTACTAAAACCACATCGTTTTGGTATATGAGCACTTAAACTTATAGATGAGCTTAGCACTTAAACTTATAAATAAAAATGATTGAAATGTTATGTTCTACCAGTACTTAGCTAAGTGGCCAATAATATATTATAAATTGAAAATTATATCTGGAAAAAAATTTTGGCCTTGGTTGTGGGTTGCTTTGTGCTTTATGGATTAATAGATATAAATTTGGGAAAATTGATTTCAGGGCCCAAGCTAGGAAAATAATTACAAAAAAGGCCCAAGAAACATTCACATACCAGCCTTTTCTGGAATTTTTTCAAAAAAAAGTGTACGGATATAGTTGCTAATTGCTACTGATGTAGTTGTTAATTGCTACAGATGTAGTTGTTAAAATGTAATTGTTAATTAAACTGATTTAGTTGTTAACAGGGACTGATATAGTTGTTAAATGCTACTGATATAGTTGCTAACGCTTTTTAAAAAAATGTCAGAAAAGGCCCTCTGGTATGTGAATGTTTCTTGGGCCTTTTTTGTAATTATTTTACTAACTTGGGCCCTGAAATCAATTTTCCCTATAAATTTTTGGTGAAGTATGGACTGGGCAGATTTTGAGTTTTGACAGATGAACGTGCTATTCGGGTGGAATTGTCGTTTGACATTTTTGTTTTTGAAAAAGAAACGGAATATCATTGTTGGAATCAAAATCTAAAGACGTGTTGAGCTGTTTCCCTCTGTTTTAAGTATCTCACTCCTTCTTTGCTCATTCTTCTCACTTTCTCTTCTATTATTACGCCTGAGCCTTCCTTCATTCGTTGCGAGCTGGAATTGGATGGGAACTTTGTTGGCCTCATCGAGCAGGTCGTAGCAGTGTTCTTCTCTAGTACCCTTTCTCGAGCTCCCAAGCCCCTCTCCTCTCAGAAACAGTCCAAGTATAACTAGCCCTCCAATGTCACCGTAGCTCACTAACGCCTTGCTCTGCTTTCTCCACTACCCTTCTGTCACTGTTTCCATTTCCCGCCTTCTTTCTCTTTTCTCACAATGAGATCAAAGTGATAGCTTCTTGCTTCACCTTTCTGGTTTTATGCTCTCTTTTATTTTCTATTTTTTTTTTGGCTTCAAAGCGTTGTACGAGGGGAAGAAGTACAGGGGGAAAAAATTGAGGGGGAGAGCTACTTGGAGACTGCAACTTAGTATTGTATATTATTTTTTGAGGTGAGATTCTTAGATTAAACCCGGCAATGGCGTCCTCGTTCAATTGGTGGGGGAAAGAGGACCATCGGGGCACACCAGTGGTGGTGAAGATGGAAAACCCCAATTGGTCCATGCTTGAGCTTGAGGGTCCTTCAGAGGAGGACTTACTTATCTCTGACCCCTCGGTTCGTCCGCGAGACAAAGGCAGAGGCAAAAACGCCAAGCAACTCACTTGGGTTCTTCTCCTCAAAGCTCACAGAGCTGCCGGTTGTCTGACCTCCATTGCTCCCGCATTGTTCGGTCTAGCGTCGGCCGTGAAGCGCCGCGTCGCCTCCGGGAGAACCGACGTCGATGCCGACCACGATAACGAAATCGGCGTCGGCCGGGCAAAGGAAAACCCTACTGTGAAGAACAGGTTCTATTCCTGTATTAAAACGTTCCTGTGGTTATCTGTGCTTCTACTACTTTTTGAGGTCACTGCTTACTTTAAGGGCTGGCATTTTGGCACTCCACATCTTCACCTGGACTACGTATGGTTAACATCATTCGGAGTGAAAGATTTTTTCGTTTGGCTCTATTCCCGGTGGGTGTTGATTCGTGTGGAGTATATAGCTCCGCCCCTGCAATTCCTAGCCAATGCGTGCATTGTACTTTTCCTTATTCAGAGTTTGGATAGACTTGTTCTTTGTTTGGGTTGCTTCTGGATTCGATTCAAGAAGATCAAACCTGTCCCCAAAGAAGGTGCTGTAGATCTAGAGTCTGGTGAGAAGAGCTTCTTCCCTATGGTGCTAGTGCAGATCCCCATGTGCAATGAGAGAGAGGTAACATTAGGCATAGTACTATTTTTCCCCCCAACCCTTGAGCTTCTCATTTATGTTGATCTGACTGGTGAGGTTTCTTTGTGGTCAGGTTTACCATCAGTCAATTGCTGCAGTTTGTAATTTAGATTGGCCCAAAGACAAGTTGCTAATTCAAGTTCTGGATGATTCTGATGACCCGACAACACAAGTGTTGATCAAGGAAGAGGTGGGAAAATGGCGGCAAGAGGGTGCCAACATATTGTACCGACATCGAGTGCTTAGACAAGGGTACAAGGCTGGTAATCTCAAGTCTGCCATGAACTGTAGCTATGTTAAAGACTACGAGTTCGTTGCTATTTTTGACGCTGATTTTCAGCCCACTCCTGATTTTCTTAAAAGAACTGTTCCTCACTTCAAGGTATGTAATCCGTTCAGTGTCTGATTATGAGATGACTCACAAGAAAATTATTGTTTTCAATCGACTTACAAGGATAATTATATGTGTGTAAGTAAATCGACTTGCTGCTACTGCAGGATAATGAGGAATTAGGACTTGTTCAAGCAAGATGGTCCTTTGTGAACAAGGATGAAAATTTGCTAACAAGGTTACAGAACATTAATCTGGCATTCCATTTTGAAGTTGAACAGCAAGTGAATGGTATTTTCATTAATTTCTTTGGGTTCAATGGAACGGCTGGAGTGTGGCGAATTAAGGCTTTGGAGGAAGCCGGGGGGTGGTTGGAGAGGACCACTGTTGAGGACATGGACATAGCTGTTCGAGCTCATCTCCATGGCTGGAAATTTATTTTCCTAAATGACGTGGAGGTGTGCCTCACATTAATTCACATATCTTCTATATCACCGTTCATCAATTCTTATAGCTGATCATTACTTTTTAACGAGTGCAGTGCCAGTGTGAACTTCCAGAATCTTACGAAGCTTACAGGAAACAACAGCATAGATGGCATTCTGGGCCAATGCAATTGTTTCGCCTGTGTCTGCCTGACATAATACGGGCCAAGGTATGCATATGTCAATTTTATATAACCACTCTTCTATTATACGATTATGGTGCATGCATAATGACTGTGGTAACAATTTTATTTTCAGATTGGCATGGGGATGAAGTTCAATTTAATATTCCTCTTCTTTCTTCTAAGAAAATTGATATTGCCCTTCTATTCGTTTACCCTTTTCTGTATAATACTACCCATGACGATGTTTGTTCCGGAGGCTGAGCTTCCTGCTTGGGTTGTGTGTTACATCCCAGCCACCATGTCATTTCTTAACATCCTTCCAGCTCCAAAATCCTTCCCCTTCATCGTACCTTACCTCCTTTTTGAGAATACCATGTCGGTGACCAAATTCAATGCCATGATCTCTGGACTATTCCAGCTTGGCAGTGCTTATGAGTGGGTTGTGACCAAGAAATCTGGTCGTTCCTCAGAGGGCGACCTTGTTTCATTGGTTCATAGAGAGCCAAAGCATCAGAAAGCAGCATCAGCGCCTGATCTCGAGGAAATACAAAGACAAGAACAAAAGGCTGCTTCTGAGAAGAAGAAGAAGAAGAAGCACAACAGGATATACATGAAGGAGCTTGCCCTGGCTTTCCTGCTACTAACAGCTTCTGTGAGGAGTCTCTTGTCTGCTCAGGGAATCCATTTCTACTTCTTATTATTCCAAGGGATATCCTTCCTGTTAGTAGGTCTAGACTTGATTGGCGAGCAGGTTGATTGATTGAAACCGAATTTGATAGGAAGAGCTTTGTAAAGAATTGTAGATGATTAATCATAAAGCCTGTGAACAAGCATAGACACTGGACACGTCCCAGCTCTATAAAGTCCTTCATAGACAGGTTATTTTGGGGACGGTGCAGGCAAATGCTGAGGCATGGTCCTCCACGCAGGATTCCCAATCCTATCCCACTTAAATACGAGATGACATTGTTATATGGCCACAAAAGTGATGGCTTCAATTCAATTCAGGAACCAATGCACCAGAAGCTGGTGGTAGCTCCTTTGATATGTAAGTTATCTTTTTTCATTTCTTCGTTTATCCCTCCCACTTTGTAATTTTCTGTCTATTCTTTAGTTATTTGTTGGGATCAATTCTTTTGTAACAAATATCTGTGTCCGAAACACGAGTTGGGATTTTGTTGAATTAGTCACAGTAAGAGTCAGGAGCAAATTTTATCCTGTGGTCCTGTTTTTCTGAATATAAACGCTTAATTTATTTTGTCAAGTTGTCCAAATGGTAAGAAAAGTGGGATCCTGTTAGCTGTGCCGAGGCATCAACATGACCTTGAATGTCCCGTGATGTTATGCTTGTAACTAAAATGGTCACTTGAAATTCGAAAATTTGCCGTGTGGAATTCTCACCTATTTCTCAGCACAACAGGGAGTAACTAAATTCATAAAAGACTAAGCCATATAAATTACAAAGTGAAACTTCTTTCACTCTCAGCATGAAAGAGACCCATCTTTAGGTTGACCCAAGAAAGGTTAATCAAAAAATTCACGTGGCTTTGAAATTTATATTCATGCAAAGGCCAAAGAAAAGTGAATTGCGAATTACGAAATCTCCAAGAAACTGAACTTATTTGGATCTAGTGAGAGCTGAACTAAATGCAAGAGGCTTGAATTGGGTGAGAATTGCAGGGAGGAGGGAATACTTGTGAGGGCATTGATGAGTGGGGAGTGCTTTATTTTGTACAGCTGGTGGCTATTAATGTTGGAATGGTATTATATATGATGCTGAGGAGGCAGGAAGCACCAGGGCATGTGGCGATGTGGGGCCTTACCGGACGGTCGGTTGTTGTGTAGTTGCAGGCGCCTTCCCCCACCACTATTTGATTCGATTCGCATATGATTGACGATGCTCATTCCCATTCATACCGTCTTTTTTATTATTCTGACACTTTTTTAAAGCCTCACACATAATGATTTCCCAAACATCTAATTATAAAAAATCTTAAAGGGGCTAAGAGGAATGGGGTCATAAGTTTCTAATTTAAAGAAGGAAGAAATGAGAGGTAAACGGCCTAAAGGGATCTACAGTAAACAGTGTGTTTGTGCTTTATTTTGTTATGACGTCCGGACCAACTGTTTTCATCAAGTAATGGTGGAAACAACTAAGCATTACCTACACGGGATTTCTTTTTCTTCTCTTGAAGGAAAGGTAAACGTGTGTATCGTATGATAGGGTTAAAAAAAAAAGAAGCAAATATGTAAATGATTGCTTGCAAGTTCTGTTTTGTTTAACGATCTTGTATAAACAAGTATTTTTTAGCCCCAAGTCATAGTGGAATTGGTGAGGCCTGAAGGGAAACATTTGATGTAGGAGAGAGGAAGCAAAACGGAAGGGTGGGGTCAATTATGGAGGGGGACTCTCCTTAAAGGAAAGGGATAGTATAATAGACTAGGCACCAACCAACTATAGAACAAGTGAACTGTATTTGGGCGCTCAGATTCTACCACGTGCTTTTATCTTCCATCATAACACCAACGAAATTCAGACATTAATTCTGATGGCAACATTTTACATACCACAATTTTGGAGCGGATAAGTGATATCAACATGAGTGAACTAATGAAAAGATGTGGCATTTGCTTGAATTTCTGACTCAGCAGCTCATGTCAAGAGCCAGTAGGCTCAACCCGCAGCCCACAAGTTTTGGAAGGGTTAGGGCTGGGGATATCCCAACTCGCAAAAGTGCTGGCTACACAGGTCCGAACCTCGAGTTGGTAAGTTGGCCCTCACGTTTTTTTAAAAACAAAAATTAGATAATTTTACAAAATCCATAATTCTAAAACTCCCACTTGGTACCTTGTAATGCCCCCAAAGATATAGAGAAAATAAAAAAAAAAAAAAATCTTAGCCTCATTCATCATTCTTTAAACTAAATTATTATATTTTGATTGTTTGAGGAGTATTTGATTTGTTTTTTTCCAGTAAACTTTAACAAATTTGATAACTTTATCTCTTAAATTATGAATTATGTTTTTGATTAAGTGAAATGATTGATACTAGGAAAGCAAATTTGATGACTCTTATATGTGCTAACTTTCGATCATCTTAAGAAAACATGATTTTTATTTTTTTTTTTAAACAAAAACACTAGCCTGCCAGCCGACAACTGCGGATTAGGATTGGTGTTTTTCCAGCCTGCAAAAGTGCGGGCCTGCGCATGGCCTGTGGATTGGTGTTTTAAAACAAGGATCTAGTTCAATATTCTAAACATGTTCCCTTCATGTTTTAGAGTCCTTGGATGGAAATGAAACTTCAAAACCCTCCCTCCAGAATCGAGGGGCTTTGGATTCAACAATACCTCCTTTTACTTCGCAGGTATCGACCCGACTCAATGTTCATGAATCTGAAAATTTGAAACCATAAAAGCTGTGTGTTGGCAGTTTTTGGATGGGCCTGTTGGTGTCAGTAGTTGGATGGGTAAATATGGGCCTGCTTTTATTTGGGTTGTTTATACCCACTCTAACCCTTCCCTTCCATACCTGATACCTCCTCCACTCCAATCCCCTGAATTTTAATGTAAAGAATTCCCTTTGTTAACTAGGAACATTTATGATACAGATATAGAGGCTTTGGTTGGCACTTTTAATACTTATAAATGATTTTATTTCATGGATATTCCAATCCATCCCATAAATGCTAGGATTAAACTCACATTGTAAGAATGTTTTCAAAAAATATCCGTCCATGACATTACTTTTCCAAAGGGTGCCCTTATTGTATTTCATCAAAATTCATTCTCATTGCAATAGCATCTGGCAGAAGGTTGGGGAAAACCAAAAGTGAAATGGAAGCACTAAGTGGGGTAAGGTTTCTCTCATTATCCCTCATAATCTTTAAATTACATTCGTCCAATCAATACAATACCTCTTTAACTTTTTTTTCATCTTTTCAATCAACGGTTCAGATTTAGCTAATAAGAGAAAGTGAGAAAAAAGATAAGGAGAAGATTTTTTTCTAGGCTAGGAAGTTGGCAGTGACCATCTCTCAAGTGCTGGGCATGGAACACCAATTCCGGTGCACGCATGTTGAAAATTCATAAATTAAGCTGGGGCCACTGATGCTCACTGGAAAGTGGAGACAATATCTTAGCTTTTTTATGGGTCGCAACTTCTACGCAAGCTCTTCATTCATTACAATTTCTTTCTTTCTTTTCTTTCCAGAGAACAAAACAAGAAAGGCCAAAAACCCTTGCAATAACCCAAAAAAAATAAAAATAAAATACAGTTTCAGGCTTTTTCCTAATTTGCAACTCACTTGCTGCAAACAATCAATCATCACCTTCACCAATCAGAGCCCGTTTTCTCAATTTGCATAATAAATATTGCATGAATCTAACGAGTCATCTTCTGCTAAAAATTCGAAGAGCCAACAGTTAGGTATTAAACATCCTATACAACTCCCCCCCTTATTCCTCTTTTCCCTCTTTCTCTATTTCCCCACCTTTTCTCAGCTTCAGTTAAATTGTGCACTCAGCTTGATAATTCAAAGTCCCCTGTTGGAAGAAACAAATCCCATATAATGGAATCCAATTACCTTGCACCCATTACAACTCTGTTTTCAACCTCCCTGTTCAACATAATAGCATTCCATTATTCACAAGAGAGCATAAAAACTTGAACTGATTAGGCGTATAGGGATATCGTGAGTATTACCACTGGGCCCTGCATTGTCAAGAGCTGTACTGGAATCATATCCCATTCCATACAAGTTTTGGAACTCATGCTCTAAAATACTCTGCATCAATAAAAACCACCATTTTCAGATCCGAGATTTAGTTCATAGTTAATATGCCTTGATACTGTGATGTTTACCTGAGCCAGGGGAGGGAATGGTGGCGATGTGTTGGGTAGAGTTCCCTGAAGGCTTCCACTAGTGAACGGGTGAGAGGAGTTCATACCATATCCACCAATAGTCCCATTTGCGATGCGCGACTGAAAAATCTATGCAAAGCAGGTGACCCTAGAGATTTAATAGTGTGAAATACAAGAGTGAATAAATTACAAAATTAAATTGGGAGTCTTGTCACTTACATCTTTGGATAGGATCCGTTCTACATCAAAATTCAGTTCTGGGTTCACGGTGGCAAGTTTCATTGACAAAAACTGCAACAATATCGTATTGATCTTTTTAATGCAGTTGTCTTCAAGGATATGAAGCGAATTAATTAATAGATTATAGACAATACTCATGTGCAATTAAATACTCTAACAGATAATGAGGCATGTGCGTAGTGGACATCACATCATCATTATTGTTTGCATAAACAGAGTATTATACTAGTTTGAATAATCGGTCCAGGATTCTAGGAATGTGTGGACAAATGTATAATAATATTTCTCATGGCAGAAGAGCATACCTCAACCTGTTGCTGCAACGATTGCACATAGTTAATAATCTCATCCAGCATCACTGCTTTCCCAGTTATCTATAAAAAGTCATTGACAACAGAAATTCAATATTGGACATAAAAAATACCCCGTGAGAAAATTACAACGAGGGCGATCTGTTTGTTAAACCTTGTTGCATCCTGGAACGAGTTCTTGAAGCAGCCTCATTCGCTCACTAATCTTCTCTCTTCTTACCTACAACCAAAAAGTCGTAAGACTTCAGGACCTTTATAAGATGAAATGGGTATTCTCACAACAACAATTGAGTAAATAATAAGGTGTACCCTTTCTGCAAGGCTATGACTGTTTGTAGCTTGACCTCTTCGAGCCCTCACATGAATGAAATTCTCTTTGGGAGCTTCTCCACTATGAGAGTTGTCTTTAACTTGCTTTGATGATTGCTTACTACGCAAATCCGCACCAGTACTGTTTTGCTCAACCTTTTGTTTCTTTTCCTCTTGTTCTTTTGCCCCATCTGAGCTCTTTCCAGAAGAATCCTTCATTGGTTCCCCTTCAGCATTCTATTAAGAAGTCATAAAGCCGTGTTCAATCAATAAATTCAACCACATGAAAAAAGTAATGAGTAAAAAAATTTCTATGTCCTAACTAAGACTCTGATTAGAATGCTTGATCTACCTTGTTTGGACTGAACCTAGGATTCTGATCAAGCCCTCGTTTTCTTCTACTTGCATTAGGTGCAGATCCTGTGGCTCCTCCTTCAGGAGTTGGATCCTCAAGCTGAGATTGTGAACCATTCAATGAAGCCCTTTTCATGGCTGCCTCCTCGTTTTGATTGTAACTTGGGCCATACCTTGTATTAGCTAAATCAGAGCACCCGCCGTGTTGGGGAAAAGAGCCCATTTCGGAGAAGCTTCCACTTGCATAGGAAGGAACAGCGAAATTAGATTCGGACACATATTGGACAAGGTGGTGAGATGTGCTGCTCATTCCCTGATTTTCCAACACAAAAGGGTAAGATGAACCGCCAAACTCACTGTGAGAAACCATGGAAGAGCCTCCAAAAGTTTGAGTCTGACTCAAGGAAACAATAGGATCCCAGGTGGAAGAAGAAGACACAAGAAAAGGATTAGTAGCAACACGAGGCTTGGCCATAGACACAGAGCTAATTGCAATCTCAGAAACATTGGTGCTCAAACCAGATGACGTGCAATTCAGGATTTTCTCTTGTCCATGTTGAAACCTCATGGCATTTTCATGACCACCCATCTCCTGGATTAAAATGATAAACTCCTAGAACTCTTTAACTAATGACCAATATATAATAGCTGAATCCTGGCTCAAGGGGTAGCAGATAGAAACAACCGTGAAGAAGTAAACAAAATCATGATTAAAGGGGTAAGCGAATTTTGACTAAGTTTTGGGGGAGATATCTTGCAGGACTCAACAAGGAACAAAACAGGGTTGGCAGCTTTATAGGACTGAGGGAGTTAAAGTAAAAGAAGAAACCACCTCACTCTCTCATTGCAGCATAGATAGACACAAAGTAAAAGGAATATAACGTTAGTCGTCACCAGCTAGTTACCTCTCTTTGCTTCAGGAACCCTAGGATCAAGACTTACTATAATGCTCAGAAAAGGGGAAAATGCTCCCCCCTCACACAGGAAAGTGAACCTTTCAGAGCTTAAAGCGGACTTGGACAAACAATGGGATTTAGCTACAACAGCTCATCAATCAAGCTCCCAGTAAAAGCAGATTCCCTTTTCTCCTTTGCCCGCTAAACAAACTACGATTTCTATTCCTTCAAACACCAGTATGTAATTGAGTGTGAGCAATCTTAAAGTCTTTTCTGCCCAGTATGAGATATTCCTTTGTCAATGGAAATCCGAACGAAGAAACAGCAAGTATATTTGATTTTGATTTTGAGACACGAGAGGAAAGAGAAGCTGTGGAAAACTCAAACATAAATAGTGGAATGGGAATCTAAGAGAAGCAAGGACGACCGGAGGCATCAAATTCTAATCAAATCAAATCAAATGCTGTGACTGGGGAAAGAGGCAGGGTTTAACACAGTGCTCTAAAGGCTACATAGCATGCTATACTATGCTACACTATACTGGTGTGCCTGACCGTATCGCCAGGGACATCGAATGATTTCGACGAGAAAAATCCCAATTTCACCCAATGGGTAAAAGCATAAACATCTGGGGGAGCATAAAAATCGAACTTCTATGGATTGCAGACCGGATCAGCCAGAAGCTACAAAGCTAGAGAGAGGAAACGGGAGAGCCTGAGAAAGACTCTTTGCTTCCCAGTCCAAGCTAAGAGAGATGACAAGGGTGATGATTTTTTAAAAAGAAAGACACACTAACTACGGCCAACTGCTCCTGTTGGTGAATTATTGCAGGACCTAATCTCTTTTTTCCTGTAAGCTTTACTCCATGTAAAATTTGGTTTAAATTAATTATTACGCCTTTCACTTTTCTCTGAGGGCGTGTGCCTGCGTGCTCGTATTTTTCTCTCTCTTTCTCCTCCTTTTTTGCTTTCTTCTCAAAAACGTAGATTGGATTCAAGAGGTTCCTCTCTTGAAGGTCAAGTTTGCTCCCTCTGTATTCATTGACATACTTGTTTTTATATATTTCATTTTAAAAATCTTTGTACTGACACACGTGCCAACTGTAGTAACAGAGTAACAGACCTCTCTCTCTTCGCTGTTGCACACTCACTCTTTCATTTCTGTTTAGGACCCTCACGGGTCATCACCTAACCTCCATCAACCCGACCCCACCTGACGGATTCGCCTGGATGGAGCCCACAGGACAGGTGTAAGGCTGTGATTGAGGAAAGCAATGGACTTAGAGTGGGGTGCGGGGCAGGGTTTCAGGATACAAAATATATAAATGTGGAAGAGTAAAGTAATGATGGGGTAGGAGGGAAGGGGTTTTGGTATAAATTAGAGGTAGAGGAACATAAGGAATAATGGAATCTAATGATGAAATTTACGTTGTTTGTCTGGATGTACGTTTTTCCAGCTGTAGAAGGAAAGGGGAAGAATACGGTCAAACTAAAATTATATGCGGTCAACAGGGTAGCTTGGTTGTGATCTTGCTGGAAGCCCCCTCAAAATGACCAAAATTCCGACATTAACGCCCTCATTTTCTCCTTCATCATGATCTACCCATCTAATACGACACTAGTTCGAGTCACCTACCCATTAAGTTTATCATTAATTTCTCATCAAACGAATCAAATCAACTCCTCTTTCTTTTTCTTTTTTCTGTCACCCCATTTCTTTGCATGCTTGGGACTCTGGTTCGTTGTGGTTTGAGCTTAGTGATGGATCTGCATGAACTGCAAAAGTTCGGTCTCCTTTGTAAACTAAATATATTTATCCACTCCCTAACTTATAGGATGACGACATTTCTGAAATTTTCCTAAATATTTATTGCTTAAAATAAATAAATATCCTAAGCACAAATGTTAACCCACAAAAACACTATACCTACTTGGTTTGGTTAGAAGTAGAATAACGATTGGAGCATTAAAAAACAGTTTTTGATCATGATTTATGTTATATAAAAAAGATCCAACCAAATTTGATCTGACAGCAAAAAAATAATGTATAGACAAGAAGAAAAACTTCTAAGGCAGAACCTATAAATTATATACATGTTGAGCCCTGGATTAAAAATATTTGTAAACCTTTTAAAACACACACCCTCTAACCTACCTCCAAGCTTAATGAAATAGAGGCATCGTAGTCCTCTATAATAGGTGCAGGAGACAAGATAAATGAATAAACAGGAAATTTCATTTATTTGCATGGCCCCCGTATTATTTTCATTTTTTTACCACGCCTTGTGTACTAATTTGGGTAGCAGATTTAAGTTGAAAGTTGGACAGATTCATAAACATTTCCCTTATGGTTATCTAGATTGGGCAGTGCCTGACTAGTCAGTGCTTGTAATTAATGTCTCCACCACCAGATGATAGCGACATGCTTTGAGAGTTGAGACTATGATGCAAAATAATTCAAATAGAACTTTGAGAATTATTTTTTCCCGTTGATCTTACGAATATATCATTGCAGATGTGAGAGTGAGAGTGTGAAACTGTGAATAATTAGAAAAACATTCTGATTTTGATTTTCTGACTGACTCGTGAATTACACACAAAGACAAGTCTGTACAAGTTATAATTTTTTAACTGAGAAAAATCTGTAGCTTGATCATTAGTGAGAATTGCGGCAAATTGCACAAGCATGTTTAAAAAATGGCAACCAAGCTTTTAAATTTAATGGTACTCTCATCTCACTATGTTTCATATTTTTATTTACTAACTAATAATAATCTTTTTTTGGTATGGCCGTGGGAGACACGAGAATTGATAGTTGAAACCAAATCTCCACTAAGTCAAAGCAACGTCCCGGTTCCGATTCGCTGATTCTGATTTAACAAACTAGAGAGGAAAATGATAGGAAAATAAATAAATGCATGTAGATTAAAAGAGATAAAAGAACAGGAGCAGAAAACAAAACAAAAAAAATGCTATACAGCTAACCTTACTCTCTCTGATCTTTATTATCAAACACTAATTAACAAGTATACTTAGTCTTTTTTATAAGGAACTTGTTTATTTTCAATAAGCATTAATTGATTTTTTTTCTATGTATACTCATAATTAATAGGGGTAGTGAGTAAGAGTAATAATAATACTTAATTTGGTTTTTATTATTATAAGACACCAACTACCAAATGTATTTGGTTCTTTTTATAAGACATTTATTTGTTTTTAAGGAACATTAATTATTTTTTTATGTATACCCATAATTAATACGGGTAGTGAGTAAGAGTAATAATAATACTTAATTTGGTTCTTATTACTATAATAAGATACCAACTACTAAATGTATTTGGTTCTTTTTATAAGGCAATTGTTTGTTTCCAATTAACATTAATTGTTTTTTTCATTGTATACCCATAATTGATACGGGTAGTGGGTAAGAATAATAATTAATATAATATTAGAGTTTAGTGCAATTTGCAGGGTTAATATTGGAAATTTCTTCAATTGTATGATAATTTTATTGACTTAGTTGTGTTTATTAGTTTGTAAGCGTTAGTTGGTGCCTTATAATAAAAAACATAGAGAAATAATATTAAAGTTTAGTCCAATTCGTAGGGGTAATATTGGAAATTATTTAAATTTTAGAATAACTTTATTAACTTTAATTGTTAGTATTAGTTTAGTAGAATTATTAATTGATACTTTATAATAAGGAACGAAGAGAGTATATCACATGGAAAAAGAAATACTAGTGAAGTCATTTAATATGTCATAAAATGAAAAAAAAAAAAATCCACCGTTACTTTTCTCAGAAATATGTTTAATTGCGTTGAGAACATTATTTTAGAGAGGAGATATAATGATTGGGCAAAGTTGGAATATGGGTATTAATCACAATAGTAAAACAGAAAAAAGAGCGTTAATTAAATAAAGATGAAATATATTTTAGATCATGCATTTATTTTAGAAGTGCGTTATATTGTGAAGCATATGGACTAATTAATTTGACAAACAAGGGAAGGCATCTAATTAATTACTGGCGTTTTATGATGCAATCGCACATGTTTTGAGATTAATGTCTCATGACATAAAATAATATAAATTCAGTGGGCGAAAGGGACATTGACCCACAGCTACGTAGGTGAGCTAATAAGTGAGCCAAATAGGCCAAACGGATAACACCAATATAAGTCACTTGTTTAATATGTCAGGATTAAGATTAAGATAATGCTTAAAGAAGCATAAAAAATAGAGAAGCCGGGATCCCGCGTGCGAGTGAGGGGCCTTAGGCTGTATATATAACTAACCCTCTTTGGTGGTCCTCCCCAATTAGCAATGATGGTTTAATTTTAATTATATATGCCCAAAGACATACAAGAATCTCTTCAGATATATATGTTCTTATCTTTGTATTGTACTGAAGCCCTGGTTCCGGTTCATTGTAAGTGATGAGCCTCCCTCTTCATTATTCAGCATCTTTGCTTTCCCAGTTAACTTCTCCACATCACAAGACTCTTATATACTTTAAAGTTGCTAACCCTTTTCTTTTCTTTATATAAAGTTGCTAACCCTTTACTTTTTCCAGGTAGACAAATGACTTGTCGTACATATAAAACTCAACAATCACTCTCAGCATTACTATATATATTGTTTAGTATACTAATAATACTTGGGGGTGATTAGAATCTGATGAGGAGAATACAACACACTTGCCTAAAAGTGAATTAAGCGAAACTCAGCTGAGTGAAGAAGCTTTTTGAAGAGTCGTAAAGCAAATAATGAGAGAGCATGCGCAGAGGGAAGTAATGATGTATACTTGAAACTGAAAAGGCTGCTATATACTAAGGAAGCTCAATAGTACACTTTGATGCTTCCTCTCTCATGCAGCTCACCAAACCCATGACGGCTCCCAAAAGAGCAATCATTTGACTAAGACATTGATGTTTCCACGAAAAGAAGTTTCTCCACTTCTCAATGGCAGATATACATACACGTTGTACAGTTTTTTTTGTTTGTTCAATACTTATGATATATGAGATATTTCAGAACAGATCAACTGGGAATCTGACCCAGCATCAGGCCAATGGTTTGGTTACTACGTTATCATCTGGGCCAGCTAAAGAATCAGTTTTGAAAACGGGAGTGGCCAAGTTCAAGCAGGGCTCCATCTTAAAGAATATAATGGGCCTAATTGTTGACTTGAAGATTTATGTTTGTGTGGATTTGTAAAGGAAGGGGTGAAGCTGTAGAATGATGAAGAGTGGCGTAATATGCAAATATAACAGTATTATGGTTGTTTGTGTTATGATCACGTGCGCTGGGGACATCAAAATGATATTGTAAAAACTCTTGCCCATACAGAGCCGCGATGATGATGATAACCGATTTACTTGATTTGGGTTAAAGGTTAAAGGCACATAATTAAGGATGTTGCTTTGCCTTTTGTTGATGGTAATGATATAATAGCAGGCGGTAATCTTAGTACTGTTTAGATATGTTCCTACAGTAACACCGACGTAGGATGAGCTAAAAAGAGGGATTCAGTTTCGGTGCCTATTTTAAAAAGAATTGGCACCATTTATTTATCTCATTTAAATCGTTTAAATGAGATTTGAACAGTTTAGATTTGATTGTTTTAAAATGGTGATTTTTTTATAAAAAATCATTTTTTTGAAAAAAATAGTAGTTGACAAATTATTTTTATTTTATATTTTCTATCCACTAAAAATATTTTTTTTAAAAAAAATAGAAAGTAAAAAAATTAAATCTTGATCATCCAGATCTCATCCGGATGGTCTAGATGAGATAGGCAAATGGGGCTTATCTTTAAGATAGGCACTAGAACTAGAGCTGCTGAAATAGTGTATTACGGTCTAAAATGGGTGGATTTGATTCACCAATCAGCATTAGTAACCCCTTGAGATCCATCTTTATTTCATAGGTTGAGTTTCTCTCATCATTTTTTTCTCACAATCTCTCATAATTTCTAAATTATATTCGTCCAATCAATATAAGAAGTCGCATTATTACTTTAACTTTTTTCTCAAATTCTCAATCAATGACCTAGATGGACTTAACGAGAGATATAGAAAAAAATAAGAGGGGGAAGATCCTCTTCCTTATTTCTCTCACTTGGCATTGCCACTGCCACTACCACTGCCACTTTGTTTGGATATGTTCTCTACAGATAAACGCATCCATTTTATGGCCCAACGTGATGGGCCACATCTTTTTTTCTTTTTGAGTGAAAAAAATGTACCCATATCCTACATTATTACGGTCAATAGCCATATTGTGTACTCAACCAAAGAGCCTGTCTCATATATTATTGATGGCTGATGCTACCAAAATTTAATTAAGCACCGCAAGTGTACGGAATATGAAAATAGCAAGTGGTGAATCAAGGTCATCCCACAAGGACTCAATTCAACTCATGATTAGGTGTCAAATTTCCTTTTTCGTTTAAGTTGAATAACTCAGAGTTGTTTTCAAAGAGTAGAAAAAAAAATGCAAATAGAATAAGAAATTAATATCAACAAACACTTTTCACGAAGGGCAAATTTCAATATCAAAAGGACAACCTAGAGTCACTAATCCCTTGCTTGTTTATTAGATTTTATTCCCACTAAATTAATTTTAACTTAATCTAATCAGCTAATCTAGAGTATTAATGTTTATAAATATCTTTCGGTCCATTTATATACCTATCTCAATTAATTATGCAATGCCTCACACGACTGATTAAGATGCAATTCACTCAAGCTCACTCTAATTTGATTATGCGGAGCTTCTAGGTATATGTCTATCCTAGACGCAAATTAAACTATAATTTAATTCCACATTATTTAATCTCAAGGTCAATTTAAAATTCCCTTTGTCAAGTTCAATCTTAAATCCCCAAAACATGTTCAATGGTGGCCAATCACTAAACAATAACAATCAAAACAAGATTAAATAAAATGAATTAAAATTAAGTAAAACTAATTAATGGGAATAATCTCTAAAATCCAAACAAGTTCATAGGTCATCTAGATTGAAAAATAAATTAGCCACACATGGCTTCAATCCAAATCACAGCAAATTCAAAATTCAGGTTCAAAGACATATTGGAATTTCAGATTCTAAGTATTGGAATAATGGAACTTAACAAGCTACTGAACCCAGAATTACTTGAAATAAGACCAAAGACAAGAGAATCAGCAACAACCTCTTCTTGAATAATTATTCAATCCATCGCCTGTATTCTCTGCTTCCAGCCATCACATATGTGCTTCGATTCGTCCAGTGCGTCCCTCATCTTGCGTCTTCTATTCAGTTTTCTTTCGGCCTCAGCGTGTTGTTTTTCTTCTTCTTGAATTGCCGCCTATGCATCTCGTGTCTCCGCCTTTTTCTTTTTGGCTGTTACCCCTTCTCTCGTCTTGTTGCCTCTGTTTAATAGATTTAGTTTTTTTTTTTCATTCTCCTTCCATTCATTGTGGGCCCACGCCATTCAATCAAAAGTTTAATTCATTAGCCCAATATCAATGACGTGATCTGCTTGGTCCAATTCATTCATCCGTGGGGTCCATCTCTTTTACCCAATAATTGATCTCTTTCATTCATCAATTCCAACCGTGCTCCCTATTGCTTCTGATTATAGAAGAAAATGAAAGGAAAGCAATTAAATAATAATGATAGACATAATAATAATAAAACTGAATTTTTATTTTTTTTTATTATTTTATTTTATTTTTATTTAGACAATTCTAACCAAAAAAACATTTATTTTAAATTGAAATCCCATGCACCACTTTGATTTGATCTTATAATAGTATAATCTCATAGAAATCTCTTGAAATTGTTTAGATAACTCTCCAAATATCTTCAAAATGTACTTTAAATATATGAAATATGGAAAGTTATCAATGGCTGATGTAAACATTTTGTATGATTTTATTCCGGCATAAATCATGTCATTTTATCTGTAAATTAAATTACAATGTGGATGATATTGTCATCACTTGGTTTATATTATACACAATTATGTAAATATATTATGTTTTCAACTTTTGAATTGCCCCTGCATCTGATAGGTTCACATGTTTTCTATAAAAAATCAACTAGCGTGACTCTCTCTAATCTATGCATTATGTGGTTTATTAAAGTTGCATGGGAAATAGAGTTATTCACTTATTCCTAATTTTTTTTTTTGGTAATATATGCACGGGGAGTTGGGATGTAGAAACTGGGGTTAGTGGCGGCTTGCAGAGTGAAGGGGACATAAAAAAAAACAGTCCATAGGCCCATAAATAAGGCAACAGAGGCCCATGAACTAAGCCCATATCTCCATATTTCAGGATCCTAAAATCGTAGGCTCAGCCCTCCAGATGTTACCTATATCTTCTCAACTGTCCATGTCAGCCCCATTTTTCCTACTTATCCCTTGTATTAATGATTATTTAGGAAAATTTCACAGCCCCATCCGTCGCCATTCAATGACAGTATCGAACAATCTTAAAGCTAAATCTTGAAATTGTCTGAAATTTCACTATGCTTGACTAAAATTAAAATTTATATGTGAAAAGACAATTTTACCCTGAATTTACTTATTCACAATACAAATACATGAAATTACGAGTTCATATTGGCCATAAGGAGCAGAAATTTATAAGTTAATTTTGCGGGTTTACATGACACCCGTATGAGTTTAAAATACCACTTGGGTTATTTATAGAATAAAGATATAAATGTCCTTTCAGCCATAAGCCTAATTTCAGTTTAATTCTGATGGGTGTTGTTTACAAGACCATTTTGTTTATGTATGAGACAAGAACATAAATATCTTTCCAGCCCACGGCCTAGTTTCAGTTTAATTGTGATGGGTGTAGTGAATTTTCTCAATGTTTAAGGACTCTTTATATTAAATTTAACTTGTATTTCGCACCTAATTATTGTCCCTCGACCCTCATGTTTGCCACGCAAACTTGCCTCCGGTGACTTGAACTGAATTTATATCTGTTTTAAGAAAACAGTCAGTTTTATTAAATTGAACTGAACGGGCCTCATGCTCTATTTTTTTACAATAAAAATGTTATTTTTAATTTGGAGGTGTTAGCATACTTCACTGTTTCACGGCATATATTTATGTTAAACAAATACAGATGATTCGAATGTCATAAACAAACCTCTTCAAATGAAAAATCTTTTTCTTTTTAGTAAAAAAGGGTGTGTGGGGCGAGAGGACAGAAATAAACGGAGGAAACGACCCGCAGACCGAAAAGCAATGGAATTCAGATGGGGAGAGGGAGAGGGGGTTACGGCGGAGACAGAAGAAAGACGGCGTTAACTGCCACGTGGATCCCACACACCCCTCTCTCCTCTATGACGAGCCCCCTTCTGTCACCTCCATAAGATCTCAGCTAGATACGTGACGTTGACCCCTCCTTCCCGCCAATTCCTCTTCTTTCTTAATATCTTAATCCCATCACCACCACCCTTCTTTATCTCTTAATCCATTATTTTCAGCCAATTTTCAAAACCACTACATTTTATTCTACAATATAAAAAAAACTCATGATTTTTTGATATATAATTTGAATGCTTTACAGGACTAACCAAATGGTACTAGAACTCTCTTGTATAAGGATATAAAATGAAAAAGAAAAAGTATATCACTTCTTTTATTTAGTTTTTAAAAGAGTTAAAGGTGAAAAAAACACACATGAGTTTTTTTTCTAGGAGTAAAAATACACATATGTTTTTTTGAGTAACAAAAATGCACACGTGGTTACCATTTTGGTGTAAAATTTATATCTCACCGTTAAGTCACTATTCACCGTAACTATGAACAGTAGCTGAACGAAAGTGAATAGTGACTTAACGGTGAGATGTGACTTTTGCACTAAAATAGTAACCATATATGTATTTTTATTCTTTAAAAAAATTATATGTGTATTTACAACTTAACCCATTTAAAAAAGAAAGGTGGAGGAAGGAAGGACTCAAGAGGGAAATTAAATATCGGCTGTATTGATGTCTGGCTGTACCATGGTACTAGAACTGCCATATATTCAGAAGGTAAGAGCATGCTCCTGCTGAACAAATGACAGAGAGACAAGAAATATGAGACACGGAACATTTTAACCAGGCCTCAGCCTTAAGGATACAACCGTCATTTCTCGTAAGGCATGCCCCTCTGACTCAGCCTCCCCCAGTCCCCCAGTGCCCCTCCCCATCTCTCTCTCTGGGCCTGTTTGGGATAACTTTGATAGAAGTGACTTTTATTTTTAATGGACTTTTCTTAATGGATCTATTTTCTAATGAACTTTTTTTTAATGTGATTTGTGTTTGGAATAACTGTGGTAGAAGTGACTTTTGTTTCTAATGAGCACTTATTTGGCATAGCTTTGAAAAAGATAGATAAGATAAAATATGACAGAAAAGGGCATGAATCAAATTCACACACATATATGTGTTATATAAAATGTGCTAATTTGGGATAAAAAATTAAAAATAAATATAAATTTACTAAATAAAATAGTAAAATTACCATTAAAATAAGGGAAAACATTTTCTCATATTGTAGGAAAATCATTTTCTCATCTTACGCACACATAAAATGGTGGGACCCACATATACATATATGAATTCATATATGTATATGTGGGTCCCACCATTTCATGTGTGCGTAGGAAATTTTCTTTTCTCATGTAACATGGGAAAACCAAAGCCCTTAAAAAAATTACAATACAATAAAGTGCTTAAATAAACCTATTTCCTACAAGTTGGTCCCAAAAAAATTTCAATGAGCTTATAATGAGATAATAAGCTATAGGTATGTAGCTTATAAAAAAGCACTTTAAAAGCTTGAATGTCATTATAAGATGAAGTCATACCACACACTCTTATTTTTGCTTTTTCTATTGAATGGACTTCTAATGAACTTATTTTGACTTTTAATAACATACCAAACAGGCTCTTTATCCAAACATAAGTTGATTTGAACAAACAACCCAGTATTAATATTCACATGTGACATGGGACAACACTGTGAGAATCCTCAGAGCTAGGGGACCAAATTCAATGTGGGGAAAAAAATAATTAAATTGCATTAGGAACAAGTCTCCTTGGACGAAACATGGTTCACCTGTAGGGGACATATACTCTTTCCCTTTCAATTACAGCTCCCACGCATTTGCAAGGTTTCTTTGGTCCCCTCCCTCCACCTATTATTCATTCCATCAGTACACGACTTATATCTTGTGTATCAACTTGGTGCATTCTCTTATAAGTTTTTAACCACTTTGCATTCCTCTTTATACATGATATAAGGTTTACTTCATTCTCTCCCACCTCTTGTTATATCTTTCTGGGACCATCTCTGTTTTCCCTTCCTCTGTATTGTCTTTGTGGGGGACCTTCCCTTGTTTCAACACATCAACTTAGAAACTCGGACTATATTTTAGTTATCTGCCTTCTTTCATTCCACTATGGGCCTCTAAATTAAGGAAGCAGATTGCCTCAGTAGCTGCTCTCTCCTCTTCTCTCAGTAGCATGCAATCCCAACCGTCTAGTGCATCCGAGCGCCTACAAAGTGACACGTCATGAGTAAAAAACTTAGACCAAATTCGTGCTCACAAAAATGCTTCGACTCTTGCTGTTTATCTTCATTTGCTCTACCGCCATTTCAAACTCGTTCATCTTCATCTCTTCCGTGTTGGGCGAATCGGTAACATGCGAGAATATGGCAGCAAATTCTATTATACATCGATTTCCCTTTGCTTTATTCGAGTTCTAATTCCATTGAGGTCCGACACCAGAGACTCCAAGTTTGAGCCGAAATCAAATCGTGAACCGAAGCCACACACCTAGGTTTGATTTGGGTTTTTCTGGTTTCATGATTTGACCTTCCGATCATGTATGCCCCATGCAAATCTTATCTCATATTTTTCACTTTACACTAACTTGTCTAGTGAATCAATTACTTGAAACATGACAATTTTTTTTGTTTCTTCTCTTGTTTCCTATGGTTACGCCTTGACATTTGATTTACTAGAAAATGATTTCTCATTCGCAGGCATGGTTAGATTACAAGAATTGTTTTGTTGCTGATAAATAAATAAGTGAATGAAAACAAAATAGAAGTCAATAACAAATCCAATTATGAAAAACGGGTTTGAGTCCAAATCCATGACAAATAATTGTCTGACCAATTTGGGATGATATTCCAATAATGGCTATTGTTATGAATGTAATATAGGATAAAAAAAAAAAAAAAAGAACAGAATAGAACACTGCCATACAACTATTCTGCATCAGCTGAAAGGATGATTCAAATATTTCCAGATGATTTAGAATTTGGAACAGTCATCAGGCCACCCACATTTTCTAGGAGACTTGCTTCTTTAGACAGAGCCTTTAATTCATTATTAGTGCTTCAGGATCTTAATAAAATGATGTCATTATGTTGTAATAGTGATTATGATATAGAAAAGCTATTTTTTAGTTCCTTAGGTTCTGTCTGTACCATATCTGATTGTATAATAAGAAAGTTGAGAGGGTTTCTGATGTTTATTTCAATTGACTCTACAAGACTTGAACTTTTAGGAGGGGAACATGACAAGTCTTCATCAAGTAAAGCTAAGGAAAAGCTCAGTAATTGTGGCCATAAAAAGAAAGGTTGGGTCCACAATGCTAAAAAGCTAAACCCTGTGCCAAAATCACATGTGAATGATATTTCACATAAAGTCCTCCCAAGGTATTTATTCCCATTCAGAGACTAATGAGAAATTACAATTAAGAGAGGAAGATGAACTAGTATGATAGAGTAGGCTCATTCTGATATAATTGTCTTGCCATAGAAATTTGGGAGATTAAAACATATTTACGACTTAAATAAATTTGAACCTGAATTGGATACTTCCATTCCTTGTGTTATGTCGAGTTGAGCAAGCAATACTTATGGCTAAAGAATCATTACTACTGTTCAGTATTGGACTATTTTACTAGTTTGTAAGTGGTGGAACCTGTAAGAGCTATTCCTGGACTTATGTGTTGCATTATTATACTTGAAATAGTACAAGTATCCCCAACCTCAATTTAGGCTTCATAAATTTTCTACCAGTATAGATGCTCAACCTTTTAACCAAAGTGAGTAAATCTGAACAAACATACATAGGCAATTAAGAACATCAAAATATATATCTTGCATGCATAATTAGATATGAACTAGTATGATAGGATTGATTTCAACCTTTTTATTGTGCCCTATAAAGTCAAGTGAATGTATGCAATATGATTGTTAACAGTTCAAGCTGAAAATCCATATTTACTTAGAGACATATTGTGAATATGCATATTTCCTTAATTTGTAATTCCTTGTATATGGATAATTCAAATTAGAGGTACATGTCCACTGCTTCTCAAGGTCGATTTTGTTCTAGACTTCTAGTGTAGCAATACAAAAAAAAAAAAAAAAAAAAAGCTTTAAGGCATTGTTTACAGCCACTGTTCCATTGATTTTTTGGGTGTTTAGTTTAGAACTACTATTCCATTCTTGAATATTTAATTCCACCACATCTTCACTAGTTGTATAGGTCCAACGAAGCATCTTATTGGTGAACTCTCGGGGTCATTCATCAGAGTTTGTTTTTTTATTTGAGCCACCACCTACCATATTAACATATTAACTAATATTTGTTATTTGAGTTTGTTTTCTTTATCAAGCAGTCTAGTGTTTGTATTCCATTATTCCACCTTGACCGTTATGGATGTCAAAACAAGCATAATGATGTAGTTTACACTAAATTCTAATATGTTGCATCAACTCTGAATGTTGACACATTACATCAACTCTAAATGTTGATACATTACATTTACACTAAATTCTTGCTGCCAAATACCAAGTTGCTAATACATTACATTTACACTGCTTATATACTTGCTATTTAACCATTCTAAAATAAAAATACCATTGAAAACATGTTGTCTTACATTGATTAAAACAAAATGATGCTGTCAAAACAAGTTTCATATACTTGCTGATGTCAAATACTAAGTTGTTGTCATATAGCCAATATGTTGTCCTACAATGATTAAAACAAAATAATGCTGCCAAAATAAGTTTCACAATGATTCTGCCAAAACAAAATGATGTCTTACATTGTTTGAAATAGAATGAAAAGCATGGTTGAATGACTAAATTGATTGAATTTGAATTGTTATGGCAGGTGTTGGTTGGAAAATCCTTCATGTTGATTAAACATTGCTGATTCACCTGCTAGGAACTGATGGGACATTAATGAAGTTGTTATAGAAGTTTGACCTTCCCCTAAGAAGAAAGAAGAAACAAGAAGCACGAAGCAAGAGCAATGTAGATATTAGTATATGGTCATAACAAGTTGTAATGCTATGTATTTGATATTGTATAGAGTGTATTAGAAAATGAGATTTGTATTTGGCATTTTCATGTACTATACACATTAATTTTAATAAAAGCGATATTTTCCCCTCAACTTGTGCACATTCTTATCTTTGCTTTCCGCTTTTTTTTTTTTTGTGGTTCCTGACAACGAAATTTCCTCTTCTAATGCTTCCAATGATGGTGTCAAACAATCTAAGGGAGCCTATAAATAATAAAGACAAAAATAAGCATATTATTAACATAAAAAAGCATTAACATACAAATTTATAGAATCAGAGAAATGGATATCATGTTCTTTATAATTAATTTGATCAAAACTTAGCAACAAAACTAAGCCAGTGACTAATTTTTCAATTTGAGCCACCGTTTGTTCTTTGTTTTTCAGAGAAATCGAGATTGCGTGAAGTTTTCCCGCCACGGATGAAAAGTCAAAGTTTCTAGTTCTGGTCTTAAAGTGTATGACGTGTTTATTTCTGTCTGAGCATGTATTATAAATGTTTTATGTTTGACAAAAAAATTGCAGAATTAAAAAAGGTTAAAATAAGATTATGAGAAAAATACGTTTGCCATATTCTCGCATGTTATCAATTCGCCCAAAACGGAAGAGATGAAGATGAATGAGTTTGAAATGGCGGCAGCGCAAATGAAGATAAACAACAAGAGTCAAAGCATTTTTGTGAGCACGAATTTGGTTTGGGTTTTTAACTCATGACATGTCACTTTATAGGCGATCGGATGCACTGAACGGTTGGGATTGCATGCTACTGAGAGAAGAGGAGAGAGCAGCTACTGAGGCAATTTGCTTCCTCTAAACTAAAACAGAGGCAATCTGCTTCCTCTAAACTAAAACCCACCCCCTAATCAAATCCCAAAACCACGTATGCCCACTTCAAACGGCCCTTCTTGTCACATGCTCTGTTACAGAGATGCCTTCAATCATGCAAAGTTTTGAGTTTTCATTCTTTTTTGACATTAGCATTTTATCTGCCCCATGATTTGACCTAGTGCCCCCACTCGCCTGGTCATTTTTCTTCATAACAAAGTCCAAAATTTCTTAACACTTAACTTTAATTAATTATATATATTCACTTTTGAACCCAACCACCACATGCGCGGTCTTTAATTTGATACCCTAACGCCGGGTCCTTTCAATGTCTTCAATGCTCTTAGCATGTATGTACGTGATTCTGAAGTTTTCCTTGGCCAAGTTTTCAACTTGTCATAGAACTTGCACCACGATCCAGCTCATGCGCAAACCTGCTTTTTCCCCCCCTTAAAGCTGTCCACTCCTGGATGCCCACTTTTGTTTGTGTTTTTGTTTTTTGTGTTGGGGTTGGTTTGCTTAAGCTGTCCACAATTAAAAGGATCGGTAATCATATCTGTTGACTAATCTCGATGGAGATGAAAAACCCCATTGAAGTGGATCTTACTTTTATCTTCCCTCTCTGTTCACATTGGGATATTTAATTTCTTTCACTTTGTCTTCTTTTCTACGAGAATTTGCTTGCTTTTTTGACCATCCATCTTATTATAGCCTAGCCTTTTGTTTTTCATGCAATCTGCTTCTTGTTGTGTTTCACCTTTTGACGTGCCCGCTTTATCCTTGTCCCAAAAACAAGCACCGTTTTCATGGAAGACCATGCTAGTTTTCTACACAACACATCAACGGGAAAATCTCATAAAATTAGGGGATGCTTATTTTCACTTTAGATTATCATAGAATGATATATGGTTCTTGAAAAGGAAATAATACAAACGTGTTCTTTTTCATTTCGGTGGCCACAGAATGCTTTGTCCTTTTTTCCACGCCGAGCTTTGAAATTTCATTATCCGAGGCGTAAATTCAAAGATACGAATACTTTTTAATCTCTCACATGGATTTTCCTTTTTCATTAAACGGGAGGCCAGGTTTTTGTCCAAGGTACAGCTATTAACCTTATACCAGTAAAACAGCGGAGTAGCACATAAACTGGCGTCCCAAAATTTATTTTTTTTTTAAAAAAAAAACAGTACAAAGTGGTCGCTTTTATTCAAGACAATAAAGGAAGGACATTGAATTAGTGACCTCACGGTTCCCCTCACGAGTGACTTAAATCTTCCACCATTGTCAAACTATTCCCAGCATTTATACCAAATCCCGCTCTTGCACTTAGGTGCAACATCATTTTAAAAATCACCCAACAATTGGTTAAGACGAAAGAAAAAAAGAAAATGGAGCAGAGAGGTGGCAGCTGGACGCCTTATGTACTCATATCTTTTTCACTCTGTAGAACCTATCGTTTTCGTCTTCTGCTACAGAACGCCGACGTCGTAGTAAAATAATTGAGAGATTATAATATGGTGTGTGAAGTTGCAAATATAATTATAGACATGATATGCAAAGAAACAGCTATTCCCAACCCAACTTTCAACTCAGCAACTATTCCCAGCTTTTCCGGCATTAATTCCTCGTTGTCGTCCTATGTAATAATAATAAGATTGTCAAACTCACGAATTTAAGCAAATTCATAACGGTGATGTAAACTCGAATCGTAAACTCGTAAGAGTTTACTTTTATTATTAAATATGTATTACTAGTGTATAATTAAATAATTAAAATATGAAAATGACAACAATTTGAATTAAATATATTTTAAATCAAAATAAATGAAATTAAATCCATCACCATTCATTATTTATCATATTTAACAAAGAAATTTCTATATAAAGCTGTTGAGCATGATCAAATAAAAAATATTAATATGAGTTTAAGAGTAAGTTAACACAATTTTGTAAGTTAAAAACGTAAAAACGGGTAAACTCAGTGCATAAACTCATGAGTTTAACCGAGTTTACAAGTGGTATGAGTTTACTAATGACTCGACTCGTTTTCGTAAGCTAAAAACGTAAAAACGGTAAAATCGTAGAGTTAACTCGCGAGTTTGACAACAATGAATAATAATGTATCCATATAATTAAAGCTTTTAAGACAAACACGAGGGGCACGCACGTGTGATGCAGGATGTTGCTGTAGTCGTCTTAATGCTCTAATAATCTCTTAAAGCACTCGCACCGGGACATGGATTCCCTTTTATGATCCTCCCTATATCTGATTGGAATATGGTAAAGTGGAGTTTATGAATAATAATTAATAAAAAGATGGCAAATTTTCACACCCCACACATAGCTTTTGCATATATTAAAATTTTAGTGGTGTCCCTGTCCCCTACTAATTATGACAATTAAACCAACCAACCAGAACCTGTCATGCAAAGAATCTCTGCAAGCATCACTCGCTTTTTTAAATAATGAGGGGAATGGAATGGAGTCTTCGCTGCCTTATGAGAAAGGTTATATAAAGCAATGATTGCGTTATGCGGATGGAAGAACAGGTATTGGAAACAAAACAATGTGGTGCGGTCAATGGAGAAGCCCTTTTTTTGCATTATTGGGGAAACATATTGAGTTGGTTCTTGTACTTAGCTGGAATAAGTAGAACAGCAACTTTAAAAAAAATGCAAAAGATCAATAATGTAAAAAGGGGCTACTACACTTCTATATATTGCTAACATAATTTCGCAGAATTTAATCATTAGCCCGTTTCCTTAATTAATGACACATTTTTCCCACCTCAAATCTTGCATACATATCCCCCCATTCCAATATTTTTTTTACCCCCAAAAAAAGAAGGCTTTTACACTTTGGTTGCAGACAGATGACAGATATATGGTCCCTACCCCATCTGTCCTCAATCCCCCAAATTCCTCCACTAACGACTTTAAAGATCTAACATCCAATCACCTTTTTACCCATCAATTTTTCCTTTTTTCTTTCCTGGCCAAGCCTTCTTGCATCATCATCTTCATGCAAAATCCTAACTATCGTTCCAAGCAGCAAAAACTGGCAAGTGAGCCATTGAAGCTGGCCTCAAACTCTGAGATGCTGCTGAAGGAAACCATGAACTAACTCCACTACCTATGGGGCTAACAATCTTTGATGCTATTGGAGGAGGCTTAGGAAACAAAATGGTGGGACCAGTTTTATCCGGGCTTCCCTCTCTTGAGCTGCTTAGGCTCGTGACCAATGAGGATGGGTTTGAAAAACGAGGGCCTATTTTTGTAGTGTCCTCCAGCGTGGCATGATGACCCGAGCCATCCGAGTCAATCCCAATGAGATCCTGTAGGGCCACAGATATGGCTGTATTCCTGTAATTTCCGCAGTTCACGGTTTTCTGCTCACAGCTATTAGGAGAATACAACATCTTCCACTCTGAACCGTTGTTCTCGTTGTTGTTCCTTTGGGCTTGAACTGCTTCCCCATTGCTCTGGTTCGATGTCACATTGTACTCAATGGCTTCCATCCTCGGCTGGGCGTCTTTGTTTCTTCGAGCCAGCTCACCGGCCAGGAGGGTATTGCTGGCCATGATCCTTTCCACATCGTACCTAGATATGTCAAAGTTGGTCACTGCGTTCACACCTCGGAACTTGATTGCAGCTATGTCATATGCTTCTGCTGCTTCCTCCTGAGTACCTGAGGGAGACAAATATCAGCAAAATATTCGAAAAAAAGAAGAGGATTTTCAAAAGCTTTAACTTTTGTGAGGCCATTGTTGTGGCTTGAGATACCCTTTTTTGTATTTCTTTGTCATGGTATCAGAGAAAAAAAAAACAGAAAAGTAACTTGTGAATCTCAACTCTCTCAAAGGAGGTTTGTGTGTGGTCAGCCTTATAAAAAGTATGGGTAGTCACTGGTGTCTAGCAAAAGAGGCATTGAAGTAGAAATGACAACATAAGGAATAGGTCCAGAGTCACTACTTTAAAGCACGCTGAACTCTAGCACATATTCTTTTAATCTAATTCTACAATATTATTCTCGACGAATTTAATAGCAACGTGGTTTAGATATTTTAACATGTGGAAGAACTTACTGAATGTTCCAAGATAAAGGTCCTTGTTTCCTGCAACTCTACCAATCCTTGCTTGCCATCTGCCATGTTGATGATGCCTGCATAATAACAAAAAGTGGATTTAGTCACTAATTAGCTAATTATATATATGTAACTCAATCGCGAGAAAACGCAGCAACTGAATCAAATCAACCTCGTCACTCCTCTATACATTGAAGCCCCTCTGGAAAAACCGCTGCTTTTTCTGCAAGACAAATAAAAGCTTGCTCATGATCCTCCTTAAGACAAATGATAGTACTATATTATGTGCCATTTAAATTTGATAAACCACATCATTATCTGTAATACCTTCTCAAGTGGGCAACGTACTCCTGCCTGCTCATGTTCTTCATCTCCTCAAGTTCCACCTGGTAATTTTCTAACTGCCAGAGAAAATAAAAACAATGAAATTCCTGAATCCAATAACGAAAGCATCACCGGATGAATTGAAAGGGAAAAAAGACAAGAAGCATTGAACATCAAATATATACCGGAAAGTTAATGTGGGTTGAGGGCCCCCAGTACTTGAGGGCAGCAAGATCATAGGCTCTTGCAGCTTTCTCTTCCATATCATAGCCCCCTAAGTTTCAAAACCGGAATCCATCACTTAGCATTTAACTTAACAATCACAAGACCATTGTAATTCTCAGAATCTGTAGGTAAGGATTTACCCAAATAAACTGCAAAGAAGCAACATTCGTTCCATCGTCATCCGAATCAGTCAAACATGAGACAACAGTGGGTGACATAGTTAAGAGTCAAGAGGACCAAACAATAGCACTAGACTAGAAACAAATAATACTTCAAAAGTCCAAACGCAAAGTTATGTCCATGACACTTCCATTGCCTCTCACTAACCTTGTCTTCCTTTCCTCGTCTGCCCTTCCTTCTTACAACTGTTATCCCATAAATGCGCTTCATATCTACCAGTCCATCTGTGCCTGATACAACACAGCTATTACCCCCCAGACAACACAAGATAAATGATAGAGCAAAATAGTAAACCAAAGAAGATTGCGGGATGAACCAACCAACCTTGTGACGCCTCGGAACTGAGACGTTCTTTGTCCAAAAGTGTCGATCGATTTCCTATGCACGGGCTGTTTCTGGCCCAACTTTCCGGGCCCTCTCTTCTTGGCTTCCATTGCAACCACGTCAGTGGCAGAGGGTGAAATCTGCTGTGGCGCAGTTACACAGCTAGATTGTGAACCCGGGCTCACAGATAAGCCAAGAGACTGAAAATCTCCGCACCCAACTTTACCAACTGACCCAGAAGCTCCCCCACCACCGTCATCCTCCGTGCTTCCATTCTTTTTCTGCTGTTGAACAGGATAGTCCCTGCCAGGAGTCACCCAGTTTTTTAGACAAGTGATACCTTCCTCGGACGACATTGGTGGATGCATTTGAGGATCTTTGCTTTGATGCTCCAATGGTGATGGATAAATAGAAGAATGGCAAGCAATTCCAGAATAATAAGGATGATGTGAGTGCACAGAAATGGAGTCTTGGTGGTGTCTGAAAGGCTCTGAAAGAAAGTCAAGAGAATGGTCTCTGGGGGCTTGAGGATGTGCGTTCTGAGTGCCATAGTAGATGCTGTCGAGGCTTAAAGACATTGCATCGTGAGTCCCCATAGTTGCACCGCCAAGAAAGTCCTCCAGTTTCGGAGACGAATCCGGCATCATCACTTAACAAAAATTAGAGCCCCGAGATTATAATTAAAGTTCCATAAAAAACTAATCTTTAAAAAAAAAAAGTTAACAACTTTTGGACGCGCGTCATGACTAGACGAGAAAAAAATATGAATATATAAAAAATAAATTTAATAATAAAGCGGAGGTGTACCTTGGGGAGTTTGTGATGTAGTGAGAGCTTCCATTATGCAGAGTGAGCCGTCGGACTTGAGAGGCATGACGGTCAAAGGAGAATGAAAGCCTGTGTTCTCCGCCGCACCATAACATATTCCGTAACTGCTGAGCTGAGAAGGCGACAAACAGAAGGTTGCCGGAACAGAGCTAGAAACGGCAGCAGTTGAAGCCTGAGGTTGATGATGATCGTGATGATGGAGGGGATGACCAGAAGATAGCTCCATTTTCATGTGGGGTGACAGAGAAAACCCCAACCAGTTTTGATTGCTACTATTATCATCCCCACTCCCATCGTTGTTGTTGTTGTTCCTGCTATCATTCATGGATTTCATCTTCTTCTTCACCTCTCTGTCTCTCTCTCTTTCTGTGACTTTTCCTGTTTTTCTTTTCCTTTCTTATACTCGAGGTTTGAACTTTGTTAGCAGTGTCTCTCGCAGGAAGGCAAGGCAATCATTGGGCAGCAAATAAACTAATCATAACGAAAACCTCTTTGCCCCCTCTGCATATAAGATGAGAGAACGACTGGGGTTTTTGGCTTTTTTGTTGGGTCTCACTACAGGCTACTACAGCAAATTTATCAACGAACCACACATATGCCTACACTCTCTTTGGTTTTGTGTCTATCTTGTGTGCGCGCGCACTCTCTTCTTCACATGTGATAAAATCTGTGTGTCTCGATGTCTCCACCCCGAAGCCAACAAAACTGGTCTCTTTAAACTAAGCAAAAAGAATGAATTCCCAGCAAGCAACGCACCCACTTCATTCCCATAGGGATCTGTGTGTATATGAGAAAGACCACGTCTTTTGCTTTTTCTTTCTCTCTTTTGTTTTTTCTTTTAAAATTCAACTCCCTCCCCAACTTAACTTTTGCTTAAACCCTACCATAAACCCAGAATAAATCAATCAGCATAACCCCAATAAAAAACACCTCGAACTCCACGAGTTGCTGGTCCTAATTAACAAGCGCAGAAGAATGACCTCAAAGCATTAAATACTGGCTTAAATAACTTGATGACCGTGCTTTCTGTGCATGTATTGAAAGCATGTAGTATAATGGAAAAAAGTACTGTAAATCTAGTGGGGATGAAAATAACCAATAGGGGGGTGAGGTGTAGCAGGGAAAAGATAAGAGGGAGAGAGGGAAAGGCAAAAACTAATTTTGATTTGGAAATGCAGAAGTGGATTTGACGGGCTGCAAATATATCTGCCACCTCCGGTCATTTCGTACAGTACACCCAACCATTCTGCCCGACTGTCTGCAACCTACACTCCCTCTATTTTCAATTCTTTTATTTCTTTTTCATTTTTTCTGTTTCACTTTCCTTCACGCCTTTATCTTTATCTTTATCTTTTTTCTTTTCTAACTCGCAATTAAAAAAAATTCTTGCCTTCACAGTGACAGTGTAATGAAACTGAAAATATTTTTGTTATTACTGGGAAGAAATGAAGGGAAGGGTGGATGGAAAGAAAACGGAGCTGGAGTTTCTTTTTCTTTTTTTTGTAATTTTTTATAAGAATAATTTGGTATAGTTCACGGGCACCATAAATGGCAAACAACACACCATCCAGAGTCTTTCAGGAAAGAGTTTTCTTGTGGGACATCCAAAAGAGGGGAATAAAAACAACACTACTCATCCCACTCTTCTTTTTTATTTTTTGTTAGATTAATGGTGAATAATTGATTTTGTGCAGTCGTCGCAATATATAAAACTCGACAGATATCAATATCTATACATAATAGTACATCTACCGATCTACGTTTAAATTATAAATTATAAATAGGCATTCGTCCCAAAGACAGGTATTTACAAAATTAACTGATTTGATTTTAGAATTAAGGTGTAAAAATACATATGAGTTTTTTTTCTTTGAGCAAAAATACACATATGTTTTTTTGAGGAGCAAAAATACACATATGGTTATCATTCTGGTGCAAAAGTCATATCTCATCGTTAAGTTACTGTTCACCATGATGTGAGAGAAAGAGATGAGGTGAACAGTAACTTAACGGCGGTGAACAGTGATTTAATGGTAAGATGTGACTTTTGCACCAAAATAGTAACCACGTGTGTATTTTTACTCTTAAAAAAAACATATGTATATTTTTTTTATCTTAACCCTTGATTTTAATGTGACATAGTAATGAGAGCTTGAAAATCTTATTATTTCTAATATGTTTTTGGCCAACAGGTACATGTAATAAAAGAAAAGTATTACTTAAATAACATTATTTAGGAGAGTAGTCATGTCTAACCTAGGTTGTTAAATCTAGACCAGGCACTAAATTGGTCAAGGTTTAGTGGGTTATATTAGAGTTAGACGGAGTTAATCTGAGGTTAAACTAATAAGGAAGTAAAAATTTTAATATTATTAATATGAAATTGTGAAGAAAATGAAACAGAATTAAATTTTAAAAAACAGTGAACTGGTTTAGTGGTTCACCCAGATTAATTATTTAACTGGTTCGTTAGTTTTCTGGTCGAACCGACCGATTAGGTCCAAATTTAACGCCCTTATGTCTAATATTCTCTATCCTCTGTTGGGGCTTATATTTATCTAGAAAAATAGCTTGTTATTAAGAAGACAGATATTCTATGGACATGGATGTATATCTATATATATAAAAAATGAAAAAATGAATGGAGAGTCCTGCATGAGTTTTGTTCTGTGATGGAGTGGGAGGGGTACTGGTGGGGTCATTGTGGTGACTTTTGTTACATCAAGCCCTCAGCTGATAACACCCTTTTTTATTTAGCCCTACTTGTTGTTGCCATGAACATTTGTTGTCGGAGAGACATTCTAGTAGCCGGCTCATATATTAACTGCATTATAGTTGTAGTATAGCATTGTTATTTTAACAAATACTCGATGTGAGTCTTCTTTATAAAAGATCAATGACCATATCATTTGATTTAAGAAAATGGTTGAAATTGATTCAAAATAATAAGTATATGTGAAATAAACATTTTTTTTAAATATGTACTTATTTATGAGGAGGTAGACCAAAAAAGAAAATGAATAATAAATGGAGGAATGTAAGAAAAATAATGTAGAATAATAATAGTATAAGACAGAGAGAGTGAGAGTGAAAGAAGTTCACCTTTTAAATAATCCATATAAATTATTTATAAAGGGCAAAAACGAAGAAAAAAAGTTATTAAATATTAAGATCATTTTTGTGAGACTCTTCTAAAAAGAATCAAATCAATTCAAATTTTAGGCTTTTTTTAAAAAAAAAGACATGAAGAGTATTATCCTATATTATTTTTTTAAAAAAATCATGGATGGAGTTTTGTTGGGGCATGGGTATGTGTTAAGATAAAGGGTTAAAAGTGTAAAAATACACATGGCTTTTTTTCCCAAAAGCAAAAATTCATATATGTTTTTTTTAGAAGTAAAAATACACACGTGGTTATCAATTTGAAGTAAAAGTCATATCTTACCGTTAAGTCACTATTCACCTTGATGAGAGAGAAAGAAATTGGGTGAACAGTAATTTAACGGCAGTGAACAGTGACTTAACGGTGGGATGCGACTTTTGCTCCAAAATAGTAACCACATGTGTATTTTTACTCCTAAAAAAATATATGTATATTTTTACTCGTAAGAAAAAAATTATGTGTATTTTTCACCTTAACCCTAAAATAAATTAAAAACTTTATTCATGTTAAATTAAATTATATAAAAAGGAGCGGACTGACATTTTAGTTGGGATTAAAAAAAAAAACAGGGCACAAAGGAAGATTCCCCCCCCCCAAAAAAAAAAAACAGAGAGAGTGTGGGAAAGGGAGAGGGAAAGAGAGAGGAGGAATGCTTTTTCTATGGCGTCTGAGTGCGTAGTCAACACCTGCTTCCCGACAGACAATGTTTTGAGTGGGTCCCTCTGGTCATGCAATCATCCTTATCTTATTTCGTTTACGATTTTGGTTTGAGTTAAAATGCAACATTACTGCAACTGGGTTATGTGATTAATTGGCCCACTAGACACGGTAATTTGACTGGTCAAAGCAACCAAAGTGTTGATATTGGGAATAGGGAAGGGGCCAAGGAACAGCACAAAGGCATATTTTGGCATGATGAGTAACGCATGGGAAGTTGAGGCTTTTTTTTTTTTTTTTTGGAGGGAGTGACAAATTAAAATTTGGCGTAATCTTTGTTTTTGCATGGCGACAATTTTTCAAACCCCAAATCATTTCGTTTTGAAGCTTCCTCTTCCTTCCTGCATGAACATCTCTCTCTCTCTCTCTCTGTTTGTGAGTGAAAAACACATATCGCCGTCGTCGTCGTCATAATCATTACAGGTGGGAAGAGAAAACAGAGAGAGAGAGAGAGCTCGGTACGTGCACAGAGGTGGGAGTGATTGCTTTGGTAATTATAATGAAATGATCAGTGTATCCACCATAGCCACCATCTCCCAAACACTTATTGTTTTTCTCAATAAAAAAAAAGGATCGGTGGGTACGATCCTTTGGCAAAAGGACTGGTTTGTGTTGTTTCACTTTCATCAACCTTTTAAATAATGAGCTCCAATTGCGACTACAGCTGCAAGGTGCTGCCATGTGCCATGTATCTTTCTCCCCCTTCCCATTATATATCTTGTTTTAAATTTGAATTTCCCTCTTGCTCTTGTGCAGTCTCATCACAATATACTCGTTAAATTTATTTTAAATAATAAAATTTTCAAATTTAATCAATGAGATTTTCAAAACGAGAAGGAAAAGAAAATCTGAAAGGCCATTTTTTTAACGTGAAAAGCAAGATTTAAACATTAATTACAAGAGTAAGATTAATATATAAGTATAACGACAAAAAAATAACTCCATAAGCCAAAATTTTCTCACCATGATCCAAACATTATTCTCACGATCGACCATGCATTTAGCCAGACGTATAATATAATCTTTTTGGGTAATCCCATTATACTCAAGCGGCCTTGGTTAATCATGGTAATTAGTGATTCAGTTTGGATATTCGTCACAGGGGTGAACATCAAGATTTAGTTTTTTTTTTTATTATTATTGCTTTACATAAAGTATTTAAATGGGCTTTGAACCTCAATATCTGGAAAAATTAAAGATGTACAGGATTTAACGTTAAGTATGCCGAGACACGGGCACGTTCACAAAAACGAACATGTATATATAATCCTGGACTTTTGACCTGTTTAACTCATGTTGAAATTTTGATAAACGACTGCCAAGGGCATATTTTCTCATGTTAACAAATTTTGACCTTGAACTATATGTATATATCACAGCAGTGGTTTGAACACAAGCTGATATTAAAATTTCAAATGAAACTCGAAGAATTGTTTTAAGAAAGCTACCAGACCTGGAGAAGAAATCACATGGCATACATACCAGCATATTTGATTTATAAATAGTAAAAGTTATTCTCTAAAAGATAATCCATAAACATGCACTCATAATACGTGGAGATGAATATTTGGTGGGATAAAATAGATAAAATTTGAAATGATTATACGCAATGAAGAAGAAGAATGGCACCTAAGAATATTGTACTAAATTGTTTGAGGCGGTTTATATATATATATATATATATGCCCAAAAACTTTTTTGGAGGCCAGTATGAAGAGGGTAAATCACATGGTATAGAATTATCTGAATAAAAGGTAGTGCAGAACTTCATCCATTTGTTAATATAAGATATATTTACCTAATTTTATTAAATTAAGAAAGTTTATTAATATAAAATTTATATTCTAAAATATTATAGTCATTTTCTTTAATTCTCTTATTCCATCTCTTCTCTAAATATCATTGAGGGAGCATCAATGTGAATAAATTAGAAAAAAGTTAACAAACATAAAAATTTTATTTTATATATAGTAACAAAATTAATTTTTTAAATATGTCTTATATTAAAAATATAACGAAATACAAAGAGAACACTTAACAATATATTTAGAGATGTGATGGTAAAAAAAAAAAAAAAGATGTGTGATTTACCCATATAACAAGCATAATAAAGTTATTTTTGTTGAATGAAATTTGTCTGTTTGGGAAGCCCCAAACTTAAGTTTTAAGAGTTATTTTTCCTAAATTAAGATAAAACACATCACAATTTTTTTTCATAAATCCCAAAAACTAGTTTTAAATTCAAACGATGATGACGGTATACCATATACTTGGGCCCACTTTTATAAACTTAGCAGTTATCATCTGGTCGGAGTTGTAATTAAAAAAGTAATTAACAGTAACATTGTGAAAAAAGAAAGAGATGAAGGGAGAGGGAGGGCATTGGCGAGAGGGTGAAGGAAGGCAATAAATGAAGAAGGGATAACGGGAGATGAAAAAATCCAAACAAAATCTAAAGCCATCACGCCACCAAACTGTCTGTAAACAAAAACAAACTCCAAACCATGCGGCATCCCTCTATCATTACTTCATTCATTTTGCATCTCATCAAATCCATCTCCTGATCCCAACCGCTACGTAGCTGTGCCCCTAGCCACCTCTCCTCTCTCTCTCTCTCTCTTTTTCTATCTCTCTCTGCCTGACTTGTATTGTCCATGTCCGTGCTTCCATGTCCTGTCACTATCACACCCACAGTTTTCTCTTCCCTTTCTCTTTCATTTCTTTATAAACGACTTTCATCTTTTGCTTTTAGAATTAGATCACCTCACTACTCCTGAGTCCCCCTATATCCCTAGATTCCAGTCATTGTCACAACATGTAGCTTCCTCTGTGTTTGTGTGTGTGTGTGTCTGCGTGCTGATGTGTATGCGAAAGACCAGCCTTTTATGGCCAAATACCCAACACAATATGGGACCTCTCTACCCCACCCCACAAAACACCCTCCTTAATTGTGAAAAATACCTTATTCACGCTTAAAATACATACGGAGTATCATTCAAATGATCCTACATGCATAGATTTTCTCCAAACTTTTATATCCTTTGGCCTCTTCCTCTATGCCGTCCCCTGACCTCCACTTGTCATATTTTTATATATTCTTATTCTTATTATATTAATAATAATATTGCTGAGATACCATTATGTTTGCATAAGATGCTTCCCTGTCCGGGGCAGGGTTTTTGCAGTGTTTGGTTTGCGTCTATCTATTGCCCTGCATGCGTTGCTATCTGCTCATTAATGGAACATGACCATGAAATTTTGTTTCTTTTTACGGTATTATTGGGTTTTCAAAACCAAGGCCTGCCAGGAATATCCTGAAAATGAAAGCTAAAAACCCTATCATCCTTTCCTATTTAAAATGAATGGCTCATGTCTTTGTCCACAAGATAATTACGTGATGCTTTGTCTGTGTGTTTCAGGCGTCATCCTAATGCAGAAAAACTTGGGGAAAGGACTCAAAGGAGACTAATCTGAATATGTAACCGATACATTATTATGGATATATTATTCATTAATCAAGAAAAAGTGTCGTTGATGGCGAAACCTAGGCCAGTGAAAGTCAAATTCAATTGTACATAAAAGAGAACTTCATATGCGATGCCAATCAAGGTCAACTGTGCATAATGAGTAATTTGCAGAGATAAAATAAGAAAAAGAAGAAACTGTGAAAGGATTAAGAAATACAGAGAGAGAAAGAAAGGCTTGCAGAAAGAGAGGGAAGTGATTTGACACCGCAGGCAGAACCCATAGAAGCTTTTCCCGACGGCTCGCGGCAGTAACAGCCTATCCTATCTAATGAGCTCTATCAGCTACGCCTCACTGCTGTCTAATCCTTCTCTGCTTTGCTTTTTTTTTTTTTGTTTTTTGGGTCAAATGCTTTGTATCCTTTATAATGTAGTTGCAGTCTATATATATATATTTCAGGATTTCTCCGTAATACAATATAGTTATCCACTTCAGTCTCACACGTGACTATTGGTTTGATTCATAAATAAAAATGAAATATAATACTTTTATTGAGAAAATTCCTTTTAGGTTCTAAAGAATTAAGAAATTATCAAAAAAGCCCTAAGGAGAATTCAGATATTAGAAAAACCCTGTTAACAATTCTTATATGTGGGATTAATAATTCTTTGGGACTTTCATCTGAATTCTCCTTAAGACTTTTTTAATATTTTCTTAATCCTTTAGAACCTAAAATGTATTTTCTTTTTATTTTTTTTTGTTTCTGCGGAGGCCATCTGACGAAATTAAACGCTGAGTGTTTTTAATTAAAAAATTTCCAATCGTCAGCGTTGTGATATTGCAGTATAATTTGACAAAAATTAAAAATCATTAGGAGCGAGAATTTTTTTTTTTTTTTTATACTGATAAAATTTTTGGAGGAGTTAGACACTAGTCCCCCACCAAGGTTAGGACACGGCCCCGAGCTCTATGAGAGCTTACTGGGGACTTACGAGATCGCATATCAAAGGAGTCTTAGCAAGAGCAGAAGGGATCGAACCTACGACCCAAGGGCCTAATCCTGGATCCCTTACCATCTGTACTAACTCTCCTTGCCATTAGGAGCGAGATTGAACATTCTAACGATTAAAAAAAAAAAGGCTTCGACAGCTAAGTGTTGGTCCAGTCGTATGTCCAGACTAAATGGATGAGAGGCCCATAAACCCATAATGTGTTGGCCCAACCAATACTTATAATTGCTTATCTGTCAAGTCATGGAGAGGAGACTACTCAAATTCATGATCCAAAAAACTCGTTTGTTTTAGTGTCAATTAAAAAAAATTTGACCAATTTTTCTAAAAAATTATTTTCAAAATGTTAGTAAAAAGTAAAAGCAAGTGATTTGCAAGAACATTAACTTTGGGGACCATGACAACAATGTTGAATCTTTTTCCCCCTCCCCCAAATTACAAAATGCACGCCTCATCCTCCCCACATTTCTTGTAGCAAAAAGTTGAAGCGGTTGGTGGCAACAGCTGATATTTTAGGGCAAAATCAATGTGTATGTATGAAACAGAAGTTCGTACATGAATCATATTTCGTATAATGGAGTTGTAAAGATTAGAAAAATAACCAATTTTCCCCCCTTATATAAAGTAGTTAATTTAATGTCAAACCCTACTGGAGATATATCTATATTTAGTGCCCAATACATAGCACCTCATTTATTTCCTAAACATGGAACTCCCCTGTTTCCATTTTTTAACCTTTTTTTATCCAAGGCACAGGTAGCCTCTTATTAAAGAATCCCGTTTGTGACATTGTGACTGTTCGAATTGAGCTTCTACAATGGTGAGATATGTTTTTTAGAGGAGAAAAAAGTGCAGTGAAAAAAAAATCAGGCGTTTGGGTTTGGCTTATTTCTCACTTAGCTAATACCCAAAAAGTAATTTCTAAGCTGAGCTTCTATCTTCTTTTTTTGCATCACAAGAGAGAAAAAAATAAGAGAGAAGGGGTGAGGAAGGGAAAGGACAATCCCCCCCCCCAAAATATCTTCCTTTTGTTAATAAAGGACTTTTAAAAATTAAATTTTAATCATCAATCATTGTAATATATACAATTAATATTAATATATGTAGTATTCAATTAGATTTATATCATTTTCCATATCCACTGACTTTTCAAATAATAATCCAAACATATCTCTGTTTGTAAAAAAGTTATTTTTTCCAATGTCAACGTAAATACAAATCATATCTACAATCTGACTTTCTTTCTATCTGGCTTCTACAAAAGTTAGATGGAAAATAAACCACTACTCCCAACACCAACCCAAATAAACCCATTATTGGAGGGTATTAAATGTAGACAAATCTCCCAACAGTGGTTAACATTAAATTAACTATTTTCTATAAGAAAAAAATTAGTTATTTCTTGTCAAATCTCAAAATTACACTCAATAAAAATTATTACAAGATGAGTGAAAAAATTAATACTCCAGACAATTCCTACAAGAATATCTCAAATCCTATCTTGAATTATTCCAATATCCAACACTTATACAGAACGGATACGATTTTGATTCTTGGGTGCTTTCTCGCATCCCCACTCAAAATATATAATTTGATTTGATCTCTCTATCATACGTCTTCAATAAATATTACATATATACATATATAAAAAAGCATACAAGCACAAAACATAACATCAACTTCAGAGTACCTTAAAGAGATTTAAAACATAACACAAATCAACAGATGGTGCACGTTATGAAATGGTGGAAGCAGTCTGTTCTGCAGGACGCCTCAAAATCACAAGGTGATCAAATCTCATAATGTATTTTTTCACAATCACCACGTTTTCTTTGCCTATAGAGTACATAAGATCAACAACTAAAAGGCAATGGAGCAAATAACAACTCATGGAGTAAACATGTTAATGCAATGATCCATAACCTTATTTCCGTATTGTGGAAGGAGCTACACAAATATCGTGCTCATGGCCCAGAAGTATTTTGCACTAAAAGAAAGTTCCATATCGCACTATTATTTTAATTATCTTCTCTGGGCTGAGGTATTACGTGAAAAACAAAAGAAGCATTAGCTACAGATTTTCTGGTACTCCCCCTTTCAGACCCCATCTACCGCCTTGAGATCCCTGCACAAACATGAATAACAAAAGAAAATCAAGCATGAATAGTTAATTCTTGTTTTTTTGTTTACATAAGCTTGCATTCATTAAGCGGTGACATGCTTGTTGATTCAGGTGAATCCATATTTCATGATGCTGATGGCAAGGCAGCTTCAACTTTAAATCTGACAGCGAGAACTCAAACAGTAACAGGCTCTCTAGTTCTAGTGCAGTTTCAAAAATCAACATCTCTGGACCTGAATCCAGGGAACCCAAAAGGTGAGTTCTAATGCAAGCTTCCTTGACGTCATCAACTAGAATCCACCTTGACTTGTTTAATAGACAGATTTGATTGAGTGGATTCCAGGCCAGGGTTCATTTTTTATTTCGTTGTTAAAATTCCACACGTAAAGCTCTTCCTTTGCTACACAACACGTGTTCCAGACCAGTTGATGGAAAAGGGCATTCAAACAACTTAGTAGGTAAGCCTTCACACTATTTGTCAGTATTCCTTGCTGGTGAATTCAATAGCACCACAAGGACCCAGCTCTCCAGCCCTATAAACAGATTTGTTGGCAATTGTAAAATCCACCATAATTGCTAAAGCGCTAAGCAGCCCAAATGCCTACAGCTCTCTCTATCCTTCCTATTTTGTTGGGTAAATGCACTCAAAAGTCAACACCCAATTTGTTCATTCATATTTATTCGCTCAGCTGTGTCGTTAATTCATTACATGGCATTATGAGTATCTCAAAATACAGGAAATCTCAAAATCTAGTTGACCGTGCATCTAGAAGAATGAGAGCAGATTAAAATGACTTACTGCACTGCATTATCTGATAAAAAGCATAAAAGCAGACAAGTTTGGCCAACAAAAGTCATAAGGAATCAATACATAACTCTTACTATTATATGTACAAATTACAAGTGCATTGAATTTGCCACTCGCTGCTACCATCTCCGTACTAATGATGTGAGCAACTGCAAAGGAGAACATAATTTGTATCAGAATTCAGCACTTCATTGCTTTCACAAATGGTTACTCAATCGCAAATAACAATAACAAGATCAGTACGAAGATTTAAAAAGAAAGTATTAACAAATTGGGATTTATTAGACAATGAGATGAATCTTGTAAGCATTGTAATAAGGTGGCATAATAAAAGTATAAAACAACAGTCTGTAGGCTGTGTGAATCTCTAATTTTCTAAAATTATGCATTAAAAGTCTCAAAAAATGCCGAGAGACTACTTTGGCTGGATGCAAATGGCTCCTTCAATCTTTCAAACTGAAGAATAAGCTCTTAACTTCCACGTTTTCAGAGATGGGTCATTCTATCTATTTCATCCTAGTCGTTGTTGCTTTATAAATACCCCTAAAGGCCTAAACTGAAGATGCCGACAATGGGGACAAATCAGAGTTTGCCATGTCAGCTAAGAAGCCTAAGTCACATGAGGTAACACCGGACGAAATAGATAAATGTACCTATTTCTTAAAGAATTAAAATTATCAAGAGTAAATTCCAATTTTAAGAGTTCATGGGGCTATCTACAAGTAACTCAAGTTTGCTAGGAGTTTTCATATTTCAAAAACTTTGAATATAGTTTTAGCAATGACAAACAGGAATTCATTGAGCTAAGTCAAGATAGGAACAGCTGCTCTGTTGCTATAAACTAGAAAGTTGAAGTTCCTGTTTTCGCCCCCAATCATAACAGCATAAGATTAGCAAACTGCTATAAGACCAGCAATATTATATGCAATTATAAAATATATTTTCAGGACAAGTTTATATGGAATCAATTATACATGAAGAATCCTCTCCAAAAGTAGGATCAAAGAGGAAAAAAATTCAAGATCAGCTGACAAGTGAAGTTCATATACCTCAAAAAGTTCAAAGGGACTGCCCTGGCGATAATCATCACTCTTACTATTTTTAGCCGGAAAAATAGTATATAATAATGCTCTAAACGTGGTTAGCAAAACCGCAGTGCTTCCCATACTCACAAAAATGAAACCGTAGTTTGGAAAATGACCTATCGCTGCAGCCCTTATAATAATTCCTATCTGCCAAGGAGGTAAATGCTAAATAGTAAGAAACAATATCATTTAAAGAACAGACATGCTAAACAGAAAAGGACTCTATCACAACATAATTTTGTTTTCACTTGGTCGATGGAGCAATTCCATCACGTCAACTATTTAAACTGGAGGTAAATTTTCTTGTCAAACCATATATGAGTTGAAAGGAGTAAATTCAGATAACTAAGTCAACAATAGATGTGAATTTATGATGAAATAAACCACAACACTGAAAATGTCTTATGGATAGAAGTAATGTCATGCCTTCAAACTTTAGCCTGTACTCAAGAGTTCAAGCTAGCATACTTCTATTCAGAATCGGAAATAAAACATAAGCTAAAGCGAAATGGCTAAAATGTGCATTAAAGTAATGGCAAAAGCCGCACGCAGCTTGTCATATTCAACTTACTGGGATCCCAAGAGCCCAAGATTTGGCAGTAGCAATGACACCCTTTGACAGACCATTCATTCCACGCCCATCCTCCCCGTAACCTCCGAGGAAGTAAGCACTCAAAAACCAGCCTACAAGGTATTAACATGTATCCCGGTTTTCAGTTTTCCAATCTGTTATCATTTTAATCTATCCCTCCTTTGTGAGAAACACTTGCGTAAAAATATAACTCCGTTAGTCAACCTAAAAGCAAAAATAAAAATCAAGCATACCGGCTATGAAAGGGTCAGCCGTTTTTAGTGTCTCAATGTCAAAAGTCGAAAACCCATGACTAAATCTTCCAATAGCCGCAAACAAAATCAAGGCCATTACATCCCCACCAGCAAAAAGAGCCACACGTCTGCAACACAATAACCCAATAACAATTTCCTACAGAATGTTAGCAAAATGATTCCCTTTTATGTTAGCAATAAAATAATTAAACTTTAAAGAAGTTAGAATTACCCCCATTTTTGAAAACGAGAAGAATTGCTGGGTTTCTCGAACTGAATCACACCTTCCAAAGGAACATCTTTTCCACCCACGAAAACCATTTCGTCATTGGCTGCAGAAGCAGACGTGGTGGCGCTAGCGGGAGCCGAATTAGAAGCTGAACCTGACTCGAAGCTTCCTTCGGCCTTGGCGCGAGTAATTTGCATGGGGTTTACATGGCTTTTTGTGGTGACCAACTTGGGTTTACGGTAGCCGAAGAGTGATGGATTTGCATTGACGAATTTCGCCGGGGACGTAAGGGAACATCTGGCAGACAGTGCTCCTCCAGGAGCTTGGCTAATCAGATTCATTCTCTCGTTATCACTACAGCAGCACTTTCGTCTTCCAGACCAAAATTTAATATGGTTCAGCTAAGCTAACGAAGGCTCAATTTTTGCCTTTTTTTTTTCCCAAACCAATTTTATGTCTGATATTTTTTCCTCTTTCCCCCTATTTTTTCGGCCGTTGATACTTGCCTCAAGTCAATATCCTGGTATCCACCAGCAGCCAGGCTTGATGGAAAATGTTTTTGTAGGGCTTGGGCCAGACCGCAGCTATTATTTGCCTGAATCTGCCTGAAAAGTAAAAACGACGTTGAATATCATATAATATAATTATATAAAAATTTATAACGAAAATAAATTATTTAAATTATTAGATTATTTATTTTAATATTTTTATTTCAAAGAAAAATAAAGCTATACAAATTTTTTTATATTATTTGAGAAATAATGACAATCCTCTCAACAACCCAAAAAGCCCAATCTCAATTTAGTCGGTCTCCTCGCTTCTATCGGTCGTTATTTTTTTTCTTAAAAATCTCGGTTCAAATTTTATCGGCGTTTCTTACTTTTTTTTATATAAATTGCGCGCTAACGAACAAGACGTGCGACGTAAGAAGGCTTTTGAATGGGGAAAAAACAATAGCAACAATAAGAATAAAGTCTCCGTGTGTAATGTTAAAAAGTTCAAATATCTTTGGACCTCTTTTTCTTGATGCCGCACCGTGAATTGGCCTGTTATCGAGCTGACGTGCACGTAATTTTTCTGTTTTCCAAAATTCTATACATGGCAAGGTCATTCAAAAGAGAGATGGGACAGACGTATGACCATTGTCGCCCAATTTTCACTTCAAATAGCACCATGATAACAAACGATGGTAACCTCAAGAGGTCACGATACATTATCGTGAGAAGCTCAAAAATAAAAAGATTCACGCCAGAAAATTGGCTTTGAAATGATGTAATATTGCCCATCATAATCTCATAAGCACGCCATACCCCATATAATAAGATGAGATAGTGGGGATATTTCACCCGACTTGTAACAAAGGCTTTTTTCCATCGTATCGTACGAATGAAAATCTGAAGGACGATATAGTCAAAGCAAATGAATTGATACAAATAATGGCCCTGCGCAGGTTGTGTATATGCCACGGATATATATTTCTAAGAACTTGCGCATTTCAACCAGGATGGGTGCAAAAGATCCACAGAAGCAATGGTATGGAGTATGCAACAGTAAAGTGGGCGATTCAATTCTGAAATACTAACATAGATAGCACCTATTTATAGACAAGAAAAATAGAAGAAAAGGATTCCCGATGCCATTATTTTACATGAGCCCGAATCCTCTACTGATAAAACTTCAAAACTAAACATGACAGAAAACTACAACTAATTTACCACATATTTATAGAACAGAAAGAAGTCGCTGAGCACATTTTATACAGACCAGAAGAAGAGTGACCAACTCTTCCACCATCCACCAAAGAATAGACCAACCTTTCGTTGCCTTGTAAGGAGCAGTCAGCAAGAATTTACCTACATGTTTTTAGGCTGAGTTACCCTTTTAGTCTGTTAGCTAGAAGCTTCAGCCTTGGTTTCTTTCAAACTTAGAGACTCCACTTCCTGCCTCAACTCTTCAATCTTGGGAGATGATGACGTAACATCAGCTGGTAGAAATCCATTGGTACTGAAAACCTGGTTGAATTTAAAATTTTCTGCAGATCCCATGGTGCCATTGTAGCCCCTAGTTTCAGTACCGAGTACACCCCTAACAGTCCCATATGCGTGGGTTGGAGAAGCATAAGGCACCTGGCATGTCTGAGCAGTTGCTACCGGAGGACCATACCAGATATTCCTAGGAACATCAAATGGAACTGCAGATCCATTGCAACCATAGCCTCCCATAGGGAACCAGCAACCATACATGTTAGATCCATAAAAATACAATCCGTCACTGCCGTAACAGGGAGGAGGTGCAACTGCAGGAGGAATGTACCGAGGACTATACTGAGCGGGACCTTTAGGGGCTCCTCTCCCATTCTTGTATCTCATTCTATTACCACCATCATAATTATTGTTCCCGTCTTTCGGCACAGCCCTCTTGACCTCCACCTGTCTACCATTCAAGTCATGGAAGCTTTTCACCATCACACTTTCAACAGATTCTTCTGAATCAAAAGTAATGAAACCAAACCCCCTAGGCCGGTGAGTTATACTGTCCTGCATCACCACTACATCCGTTATTCTACCAAATCTCTCGAAATATTTCTTAAACTCGTCCTCAGATATACCAGCTGATAGGCCTCCAACAAAAACCTTTTTGGTGCTAACGTGGTCGCTACTACTGTCATAATTACCACAGTTACTCGTCCCTCTATTCTGGGGTAGGTTTTGATGTTGATGTTCACTTCTAGGTATTGCTTTCTTCACTTCTACCTGTACAAAGATATCATAAATCAAACAACCCCAAAAGAAATATATACTGTTTATTTTGGTTTCTTGGCCTTGGGAAATAGACATTGCAGATACAAACTTCAAACATGACGAAACAGGCATAAATGACCCAGTTCTCAAGAAAAAAATGGCCGACATAAATCATTTGCCACAAGTCTATTGCATCTTGAATTTCTCTTCTATTCTTAGATTCAATTCTTTCATCATGGAAACAGAACAGAAAGAAAAGTATAAAAGAAAAGTGAAGTTGAACGGACCGTTCTTCCGAGTATGATATGCGTGTCTTGAAGGGCTTTATCAGCCGCGGAAACGTCGGAGAACCGAACGAAGCCAAAGCCTCTAGGAATTTTGGTGTTGCGGTCCAACGAGATTGTGGAACCCAAAACAGAGCCGTACTTGGCGAAGTGGTCTTTCAAAACATCTTCGGTAGTGTCCCGGGAAATGCCACCCACAAACAGCTTGGCTTGATCAGAATCCATCTTCGACTAATCTGCACGCTTCCTTACCGGACAAAATACCTAAAATCTCCCAATCTACCAGAAACCCTAAAACCCCTATTTCTTTTTTCGTCGCTATGAAAGACATAACACTTTCGATTCAGACTTCCTTGACGGTTGGCGGACTTATCTATCTGGGCCCAAAACATCCCTCAGACCCGTTAAGAGTTTCATTATGGGCCCAAAAGATCCATTAGGGCCTTTTTGGTTCAATGGAGAGAGTTTATCATGTATACATCTCAAACCATTAAAAAAGATTACTCCTGATAGCCACTTGGGAAAACGTTCAAATCTTTAAACATTCCTTAAACAGTCAGCGGAACAAAATAAGTTAAATAAAATCCATCTCATCTCGAAAAATTTTAAGGCAAATATTTTTGGGGAAATTGGAGAAAAAGTTCACATTGAAAATTTTATCAGTGAGGAGGACTTGGACATTTTTTATACGCAGAAAGAAACATTACTCTGTGAAATTTGTACACACGGACAACTTGCTGTCTTAGTAAAAATTAAATAGAACATAAATGTTTTTATAAGAAAAATAGATGTTGACCTCAAAAACAAACTACTCCCTCCAGTCCTAATTATAAGATATAGTTGTCTTTTTTGGAGAGATTAAGGAAGCTTATTAAATTACTTTAGAATATTTTTATTTTTATTTTTTTCTTCAAACTAATTAGTTTGACTAATAAACTAATATATAATCTAAGAAAGAATATATAACATATAAAATGATTAAGTAATTTATTTAACTTCTTTGATCTTTCCAATAAAAGTCAACTTTATCTTATAATTAAGATCCTAAAACTAAAGTAGGGCTGGTTCTTTTTACGATGTTATTTATTCATTGCACGTTTGTTGGGCCTCTACGAGATTTTGCTGGGTCTTATAGTTGAAAGATCTCTGCAAGCCAGGTTTTTCTGATAGCGGTTACGCCAGGCCGGGAAAAAAAAGAAAGAAACTGAATAAACCTGTTCAGATCCAAAAATATCAGCCACTTTTAATGTCTGTTTCGTGTTATCCTTGACCAACAGAAACATAAAAGGAACCAATCACCAAAAACAAAAATATAGAAAGGGTAAACAAATGGAATATCTACAATTTGGATCCCTTACATTCGTGTGGCCATGAAACCCAATCAATTGGAACATCATATTACTGTATTTCTAATATTGGTCACGAAAAGTTTTTGTTGAGTGTTGTATCACAAGCGCAACAAGTGTTATAGGGTTTATAAGTTTAAAGGGGTTTCCCTCCCAATAATCTAGCTTTTTCAGTTTCTACCCTCCTCTTAAGTCCATGTCCATCGTATTAGTGTTTTCATTGAAAAACCAATATTCACGGAGAGAAATTCCTGTAAAGGGTTTTGATTGACAAGAAGTTGGGTGAAGTGTTGGTATTAGCTTTGTTATAATAATATCGTGAGCCTTTTCTTTTAATTCATGTTGTAAGGTTTAGGATATTTATCACTTTCATTGTCTCTTTTGAAACCTTATTAAATAAGAAGAATAAAAGTCGGGGTTTCGAAACCCGTACTGAACTAACCAGTTTAACTCAGTAAACAAGTTTAATATGGCCATCAACCTTATCAATATTTTTTTATAAAACTTCATATTAATAACCATAAAAGCTTGAATTTCTCATCCTTTTTATCATTGGTTAGCTCCAATTTAACTTCGATTCGATTTGCTCTATTGACTTTTAACCTAATACCCTAAATGGATCAATAGCCGGTTTGAATTTAATAATCTTAATAAAGACAATGAAACTTGATGCGCGTCACCACCCTTATTCACAATCAAATTCCCTTATCATGCTGACAACAGCAATCAAACTCCGGAAAAATGGCATCTATGTCCTCTTGTATTCATTCATTCATTAATTGCGCATTGTTGATCATTTTCTACAAACACCCGTCGAGATCTACCTCTAATGAATCTGCATATATTATGCACACATTTGAATCTTTTTCTTCTTCCAAAAAGAAAAAAATCCACGGGTTGGAAAAATATGATCCTGTATGAGAAATCAAATGGGTAAGGGGTAAAAGGCAAGTAATTAAACTCCACACACTCACAAACATATAAGGTAAAATAAAAGAGAGCTCAATCCCAAGATTTCCTCACATGCTGGGGAGGAGTCTTGTAATTAAAATAATGGTTGGTCTAATGCCGTGCGAATATTCGATAATCGCACCCTCTCCAAATAATAATATTAAATTATATAGCATACGGGAACATGCACAAAAGAATCACCCTCACAGCAATTATTTACTCTATATTTTATGCTTTCTCTATTTTAATTTAATTCCATGCATGTGACTCTGGGGTTTGAATAATCCATGTTGATGTCGTTAGAAACGTCTGACTCAAGAAATTAGACCTATCACCTATCTTTATTCGTGTAGAATCACCATATGCTAGTAACGTCCATTAAGCAATATAGTTGATTGCTGTAAATACGATAGACGTACACTTTCTTTTGGTCAAATTTTTTTGAGCTTTGAGCCTTGGGGATTATTTTGACGGAGGGATATTAGCTATATAAATGCGATTTATGGCATCGAAAATGATGTCACGAAGGGGCTAATCTATGTTTTAGGAGTTTAAGAAATGAACGATCATCGTCTGGATATTGCCAATAATTTCATTTAAGTAAGCTATCTCATTGTCTCGTTGTGGCAAGAACATCACACGTATATAATACTCACAGCTCTAGTTTCCATGGAAGCGTCTTTTCTTTTTTAATCCCCCTAAGGTGTTGCTCGTCCCGATGACAAAGTTAATGTTAATGGATGCCACGAGGACAGCTCAAAATCCTACTTTTTATAGTTTAATATAGGATTAAGTAATAAATTTGTCTTTAAAAGTATACATCTAAGAACAAAGAACAATGTTGACTTAAAAGTTTTTTCAAGTTCAATATTATCATAAAAATTTTAAAATAAAGCAATGTCGTCATTTTCCATTAAAAAGTTAATGATTAACGTTAACTTTATAATTATTAATGTTAATTTTTTAATGGTTTTGGATAATATTGCTATATTTTAAAGCTTTTAAAGTGATATTAAATCCAAAAAAACTTTTACAATAATATTACTCGTAAGTAAAAAGTTATTTAACCATTTAATATACCCATTAACAAACAACGATGCCTGATGCCTAACGAACTGTGTCACAACATTTGGTTTTACGGGCCTCGGACACGTAGATATATAGACCTCCTCAACTTGATAACATCGATTTGTGTTCAAATTGCTATATACAAGTGACAGCAATATTGAGAGAGAGAGAGAGAGAGAGGATGAGAGGATTAAACTTTGGGAAACAATAACAAAATTGGTTTGAAATAATAGATTAAAGGATTGATAGTGAATAATGATTCAAGTACGGGGGAGCGTGCACACAATTTTTTTTAAAAAAAGATGGGGATTGGAATGCAAGGTAAGGTTGGCGATGGGTGGAAGAAGCACACGCATGTGAGGGCATATTATTATGCAATTTTATAATGCTCGGACACAGACTACAAATGGTAATTACAAGAATAACTTTAGGATTATAATGGATTTTAAAACGGGACGCATAGATGCACTTTCGGTGGAGGAACTAACTCTAATTGGCCTTGGCCTTGCTCCGATGCCTTGCCACCACCGGTTCAAAGTTTATCATAAGCCCATTTATATATGATTTCGTTTGTTTCTTTGTTTTTCTTTCTTGAACATCATCATAGTCATTAACCTAACTGTAAACATGAAATCTAGTTTATAACGTAAATTGTACTATAAATTATATTTTATATTTATACTATACATGTGTTAGGGCAAGAGGTTCAAACAAGAAAAGGCGATAGGTGAAGAAGAATTGACAATGCGGTGAGGTGAGGTATCAGTGAGTAGTGAGTAGTGAGTAGTGAGTAGTGATGATGGCATTGTGATTCCTTGATTGTTAGAGGTACCTTGCAGCCTGTACTTGCCCTGCTCAGTTATACAAATGCTGTATTCCTTATTGTTTTGACGCTTTTTTACTTAATGCCCCCTTCCCTTTTCTTTTATGTCACTCCATCTTACTCGAATTAAGTCACGAGTCTTATTTTCAATCAAGGCATGTACTAACAACATGAGTTGGTAAGCAAAATTAATCTCATGGCCTCTAACCTTTAAAAGAGTGTGTGTATATGCTTCTTTCTCCCTTATCTTAAATATAAGATATAGTTAACTTTTTTAGAAAAATTAATGAAATTAGTTTAAAATATTTATAACTGTCATTGTTGCTATAAATTATTTTATATAACTTATAAACTGATATATAATTTAATGATACATAATATATAACTTTTTTAACTTCTAAAAATATTAATTTAATCTTATATTTAAGACTTAAAATATCATTTGAGCAAAATATAATTGGCCAAGCGAGGAAGAAGGAGTGAGGAGTGTTGTATATTGGTGTAGGGAGTAATGAATCCCAAATATGGAAAACAACGGCATAAAAGTAGGAAGTGTAGAGACAGTATAATATTGGATGAGGGTGACTGTGAGGTAGGCATGTAGAAAACGAGGAGGGGGGTGACATCAGAGGGATTAGGAGGAGGACAGGGTCTAAGGTAGGTGCAGGATGAGTCATCGGAGGCTTTCTAGCTAGGTTCTTGCTTCTAATGGGGACAAACCCCACCATCCTAATTCCTAGCCTTGTGTTTTCTTCATTCATTTTGACCTAATTCATTAACTGTCAAAAAAACCCATTAACACCCAGTCACATGCTTCATCCCAAAGCCCCCCACCCCCCCCCGGCCCGCTCGCTCGCTCTCTCTCTCTCTCTCTCTCTCTCTCTCAAAACCTTAATATATATATTAATATCAAAAACAGATACAATACATAAAGATAACAATAAAATAAACTTGATACAAAATAATCAAGGATCGTACATTAAAAATATAAGAGCTAAAGTAGAATCATGGACATAATTGACCTCCTTGAAACCCAAAGTTAGAAGTAATGAGCAAGATAATGTTGGTTGGAAAACTCACCTCAAATGGCACACAATCTTATAAGCAATAGTTGTAATTAAATCAATTAACTAGGTACCCCATCTTAGGGTAAAGAAACTAGTAAACCCAATCTCAGAAGAAAGAATACCCTTAATTTCTTGAAGAACACATCTGCTCTTCTGACCAAACAAGTCCGGTGACCTCAACGACATACCAAAAAACACCTCTTTATATCTCCCCCTAAGAATGCAAATTCGAGTTACTAAGAGATAATCGGACCTCATAACGTCCAAACAACTATCCAACCAAGAGGATTTGAAAGCAGATCTTGACAGATCAGATCTGGAGAAGGAGAGGAAAAGACTCGCAGTAAAGACGAGAGATAGCCACAACCGACAAAACTCAAAGTGAGAGGACCGCAGATAACATATTTGAACTCCAAATTGCATCTCTGACTTGTTTGTGGCACCAAAAATAGTCTCATCGGCGGCTTATTCATCACAAGCCGCCGACGAGAGTTGAAAGCGAGTGCAAGATGCAAAGGCAAGCAGATCCCAAAGCCCTCTCTTAGTCTCTACTCTGTTACTCCTTAATCACTCCAAACACCTAACAAACCACTCATTAGTATATACACATACTCCCTCTTATTTTTGTTATAAAACACCAACTAACAAATATTTTTAGTTACTTTTATAAGGTATTTATAAGTTTTCAAAGTGTATTTTAATTAATTTTTTTTTTATGTTTACCTATATTTAATAAGGGTAATGAGAGAAAACATTAATAATTTATATGAAATATATGTTTAAGGCAGTTAGTAAAAATAATATTGGAAACCACTTAAATTTTAAGACAATTTTAATGCTTTTAATTAATTTTATTACTTTGTGAGAATTAGTAGTTAATATTTTATAATAAGGACCAAAGAAAATACAACCTTTGATTACATACTTGTTTGGTATCATGGTTAAGATTTTAAAAGTGTTTATTTACATAAATCTTACAAAACTCATCTCACATACTTACCTTATATATCAAAAACTATAATTAGAAAACAATTTTTAAAAACTTTAATGGCTATTCTAAACAAGCAAACTCTTAATAGTTTGTTCACCGGAGGAGAAGCGGAGAAACACCAAAAAGCCGTTCCTAAACAAGCAAACTATTAGTAGTTTGTTCACAAGAGGAGAAGCGGAAAAACACCAAAAAGCCGTTCCTTTATATATATATATATATATATATATATATATATATATATATAACAGCAAGTGTATAAGGACGATAAGAGAGTCACATGAGCATTGGTGAGGCCTTAATGCGTGTGGGATCATTATGTTTAGTTTGGAAGAAATGCGCACATATTTCATGAACGTGACCTTATATCTACTCTAACTAATTAAAATGTACCAACTTATATTTAATTTTACATAGAAGATGAGTAATTTGCACAAACTCATATTTTATGATTTTAAAGATAATGAGAGGGAATTGCGTTTTTTTGTTTTTCTACATTAAAAGGTCTGTGTTTTTTTAAAATTATAAAATTTGAATTTCTCCGTAACTTATCTGTCATATAAAATTAAAGAAATATTAATTATTGTATTTTAATTAGTTAGAAATAGTTGAACTGATACTTCCCATATATGTAAATATTTTTCTTGATTTAGTTGGGCTTCTCTAGAATTCCCTCCTTTTTACCCCCATTTGTCTCTCTCTGTTTTTTTTTTTTGACCGGCTTTGCGGCTCTTTTAGTTTTGACCCCGATAATGAGGCACATAAATATATTGATAGAGGGTTACAGCAGTTTACGTACGAGTAGAAAATTAATGAGCATGGAATAAATGTCATCCTGTAAATATTATAAATGACATTCTATGCTCTACGTGATCCTAAAACACAAGGTTTGTGAGATAGCTAGCCTGTGTGGGTTATTGGATCACACTGTGGAAGGACCGGATCTGAAATGAATCTCTTATTGCATATCGGGGGTGGATATAATTCATTTTGCATTTTTAACTCGTTGATATACAATAATAACCTTAAAAATGACAATTTTTTAGCTTTTTCTATTTTTTGTTCATTAAATGTTCTTATATTTTATATCCGTTTGTTATAATAAAAAAATTTACTTGCTTTTACCCAAAAAAAAAAAAACTTGAACATACTAAAAGATATACTTGCATGTGGTTAAAAAAGCTAATAAGTATGAATGAAAAGTCGCATAAAAATTAAGTAATTATCAATATCCATCCATTACCATCTTGACGCAATCAAACATATCCTTCTGATTTTAACAAAAACGAATCTAAAACTGGGGAGTCGCTATTTAACTAATTTTAGTATGCGGAGAAAATGTGATAAACTAGTTATTAAATATAATAAAAATGACATGATCTCCCTATTCTCATACATAATCTGTATCACAAATTATAATTTTTATTAAAGACGGGGGTCATAAATCAATTTACAAATTAGAATGATAAATACGAAAGATAAAATGAATTAAGATTTTATATTTAAAAACTAAATCAAATCCCAATTAACTTTTATATTAAAGAGAGTATTTTAATTTGATGAAGAGGCAAACAATGGCTGAGGCTTTGTATCAGCCAAACATGGGATTAGGTAGCCACCATTCACGAACGATCTTGAACAAAGCAGCCTAATGCTTGACGTTTTCTCCTCCTGAGTTCCGCGGGTATGAATAATTTAACCCATTTTTCCTTCAATTTTATCAGCACTACAGATATTTTTGCGAAATATTTAACGTTTTAACTTTTAACGTTGCCAAATAAATCAGTCGGTGATGAAGAGATTCGTTTCATGGCTCCTTACTTGTAAAATTCACTTTTATCTTTTTTTTCAAAATCCCCCAGGCCATATTATGTTGCTGGGAAAACACAAAGACCCCCAGACACGTACAGAGACCATCACGGACAATTTAAAACATGAGGTACGAATTGGAGAGAGTATAATTTATAATTAAATAGCTTATTTAATTTTATTAACCTCATTTATATTTAAAACATGAGGAGTAGGTTAGGTATGAGATAAAAAGGTAAGAGGAGATGCAAAATGGTCATTTTTAAAAAGAAAAAAAAAAATACAAGATAAAGTGGGTAGTGGGGAGGGGTCCAGAGGCTATAAAGAGGTACGGAAGGTGACGCGAGAAAGACAAGAAAATGGGCCCCACCTTTGGAGCTGTCGGCAAAGGGGAAGCGAACCCTCCCTCGCTCTCTCCTATCCTAACATCCCTTCCCCACGCCCTCGCCATCCTCCCCATTATTCCCTCTACCATTATTCAATTCAATTTATACTCATTTCAATCTTATCTTTCAAAAATATCTCTCCTTTTCAATTCAATTTATACTCATTTCAATCTCACTTTTTTTTTTTAAGTGTAAAAATATATATAAGTGTTTTTTTAGGTGAAAAAATATATATATGCTTTTTTGAGGAGCAAAAATATACATGTGGTTACTATTTTGATACAAAAGTCACATCCCATCGTGAAGTCACTGTTTACCGCCGTTAAATTACTGTTCACCTCATCTTTTTTTCTCTCATTACAGTGAATAGTGACTTAACGGTGAGATATGATTTTTGCACAAAAATGGTAACCATATGTATATTTTTATTCCTAAAAAAACATATGTATTTTTACTCCTGGAAAAAAGTTCATGTGGGTTTTGCAACTTAACTTTTTTTTGGTATATTTCAATGCCCCATAAAGTTTAAAAAAAAAAAAAAAACTCTCCACGTTTACACCCTCTCTCTCTCTCTCTTGTTTTGGTTTGGGGTTCATATCTACCCCTTTCAATATAAATGTTTTTACTAAAATTCAAACTCAATATTTCAAAAAATATGGTGTTATCTTATACCACTAGATCAACTATGTGTTTGCTACACTATTTCTTTTCTACATGAACATGTAATTTCTTATTAGAAGTGATTCTATTAAAAAATCTTTTAAAAGTTATATATGAACACCTTAGTTAGAGAAAATCTTAATCTTGGTTTGTGCTGACCAGTTCCTCATCTAGACACGTACTTTGTCAATTTTTAACACTCTTTCTTTTTTCTCTTTTAAATCTGTTTGGTTCTACCTCATTGCATGTATATAATAGTAGTTATGATTGCATTGTCAAAAGAAAAGTGTTTGATTGTACTTTAGTGTGATAATAGGGTTTATAATGGTAATGATTATTATAAAAAAATTGGTAATCTTAATTCATACATCCCCTTAAGAATACTCATTACCACCCCCATTGCATAGTTAAAAAACTCCAATTTACCATAAAATCTTATTTTATTTGCCTTCATTTCACTTGTCTCATATCACACCCCACACCATGCCACAACTATTACCACCACTACCACCGCCACTTCCACCATTGTCACCGTCACTGCCATGACAGTTGCTGCCATCACTACTAACCTCCTCGTCCATAATTGCCCGTATCACCACTTGTCATCACTATTGCTACCTCTACTTTCACTTGTGGTTGCTGTCACCACTTGCCATTGCCACCACTACCCTCCTTATCCTCCATTGCCACCCTCACCATCGTCATCTCCATTGTTGCCATTGTCAGCATCATGGTAGCTATCGTCATCGTCACTACCTCTTCTATTGTTGTTGCTGTCACTATTGTCATCGCCATCACTACCTCCTCATTTGTCGTCGTTGTCCCCATCTATCACCACCACTATACCACCATCTACTCTACCGCCACAACTATTACCATTGGACAATCCTTGACAAGGTTGCATGATAGTCATGATAAGGCAATACGATGACTCCTAACCATTTTTTTCACAAAGATTATATTAAGTATAGAATACACTTTCTATGATATTTTAATTTATAATATTAATTAAAAAAATAACTCATTACACCTTACTTAAAAATCAGTTGAAACACTAAATTTATAAATATTTGTAATAAACATTGCACCGCTTTACCTTACCATTAGATGACTAGTGTAAAATGTAATGGGATTGAACCAATCCGACATTTGTTTATGTGGGTGAGAAATTTCGGGGAAGGCGCAAGAAGACCCGTGCTTTTAGGTAGGGGACCCGCGAGCAGCATGCGACCATCTCGCCCACACCCGCTCTTGACGCGTCACCATCCTGTGGCCCCCACCATTCTCATTTCCTCCTCTTCCCATACACTTACGTACGTACGTGCTCTCTATTCTTTTCCTCTCCACTCATAAGGAAGGCTGTTTTCAAACACAAAATCTAACCGTTCTCAGTATCTAACTATTACTATCTCTCTTTACTCTTAGACCTGTCCTTTTATTTATTTCTTTTATGCCTTTTTAGCTCACTCAAAAATACAAATCTATTTCTAAAACAACAAGATAATAATTTTTTCCCTCACCAAACAACTTCAGCAATATATATAAAAGCGCGTTACACACACAGATATTTCAATCGTGTTGTCCCACCCTACAGATGATGGAAGCTTTTGGGGGGGGGGGGAATAAAAATTTAAGAAAAGGAGAGATGGAGGTGGTTCTAGTAAATAGGAGTAATTAATAAATAAATAAATAAAGAAAAAAGGAAAAGTGAAAATGATGATAAATAATAATGAGGTTTAGCTGTATGGACCGTACTCGGGGTTGTCTCCCTCTATTCAATTAAATGTTGACATCGATGGATGCATCCCCCCTCACTTTTCTTTTCCCCTCCTTTTCTCCCGCACTCATCTCCCATTTTAATTTTATCCGAATAAACCTCCTCTCTCCTGTGTTCAAAATTGTACTCTTTTTTATGTTTCCGAGTAGTATGATACTCCCCTAATTCTAAATATGAAATGGAGATCTTTATTTTATAGAGGCTGAGAAAATTGGTTAAATTATTTTGGGGTATTTGTATTTATTTTTTTCTAAACTAATTAATTTAACTAATAAACTTCCTTAATCTTCTAAAAATTTAACTTTATCTTATGACATGATTGAGTATTTTGTATGACTACACTTTCTATTATTTTTTTTCAATGTTTAACGCTATTTAAATTTTGATACAATATTTTTCATTTTTCACTTTATAATTTAATTTGAAAATTCTTTTCGAATTCAATGATTCAGTCACCTTTTTTTTTTTTTAATGGTAAGATTGTTGGAAGTGCTTTCACAGAAGAGACTAGAGGGAGTATTTTTAAGGAGTAATCAATGATTTTTTTAAGAAAAAATGTGTTCAATAAATATTTCTTTCAGGCTTATGTATAAGATACAAATAATTTATTTAGGAAAATAATAGCGTTGGTTAAAATAAATTAAAAACAATAAACGTGTGAAAATAATTTATGAGTAGATTTGGTGGAAAAACTTTATTTTATATATAAAAATGGAAGGAGTATTTAAATTTAATGATATTTTTATGTTTATCTGAGATGAAGTTACCTTATTAAGTAACGACGGAGATAAAATGGAGACAATTTAAAAATAATAATAATAATAATTTTTTTTCTTTAAGAATTGAAGTTAGTTAAAAATGTCTTTTACTTTTAAATGAATGAAATGATAATTTAGCAAACTATTCACTATTGTGTGTGTCGTCGAAAACAGAGAATCCAGTTTCCATCTGTATACTTGGGAAGTGTGGTTGGATGTTGTTATCATATGTACTCCCTTACAATTTAGAAACCTTGAAGTTTTAAATCTGTGAATAGGCTAATTTCAAAATATAAACTTTATTTTAGCTTTGTGCCAATATTTATTACACTTTTTTCAATTATACCTTTGATTGTATTTGTTATGTTTATGGTTGATCTCTCACTTATCCTCTTTATTGATAAGTGTATAGTTTTAAAAAATACATATTTAATATTTTTAACTAATTTTTATTTTATTAATAAGTTCAAATTAGTTATTTGAAGCTTATATTTAGGGAGCCAAAGTCATCATGAATCATCAAATTGTATATTCATGTTAAAATTTTATTAAGATGCTCTATAAGAAAGACAAAAAAAAAAAAAAAAAACTTCTCTTTATACGTTATTTACAGGATCGAGAGGGGTAGATAATAAACATACAAACAAGCCGGTAAATAAATTTATTTTTTAAAAAAAGGGAAATTTTGGGGGAGATGAGAAGCTGAGACCTGAGATTGATTGCAGGAGCAGTAGCAGGGGACACGTTATGGGAGTGGTGTAGCCAAGGGGCGTGACAAGGTGGTGGAGAATCCCATCCCCAGGAGACACCAAATACGAAATATTAAAGCCCCACCTTTCTCTATGGAGCCTACCTTGTTCCCCACCTCCATTATTATGCTTCTCTTGTTTCACTTGCGCACTACTTCTAACCACAATATCAGCATTTTCTACCCAATTCTGCAGTGCACCAAACCTTCACGCCTTCATGCTTCAACTTAATCACTCCAATTAAATAGTAATCATGATAAAATAAAGGTTAAGAGAAAGCTAATTAAGGTCACAGAGCTGTTAGATTAAGTGAGACACGAGGATGCTGTCTGAAGAAGCGACATATATCAGAATCTGACTCCCAACATTCCCCTTTAAATAGCACCACGTCTTCTGGTGCTTCTACACTTAACTACCTCCAGAGAGCGCAGGCTTCTTTGCCATTTAAACCACAGAATCTATTCCTAGCAGCTCTCTGCCTCCTGGCGAGTACCTTGTGATTCTACTCAATTTTCGACGGTCCCTCCTCCTCTTAATGCCATTTAATCAACTTTGCAATTCCTGGACCAGCCTCAGTCAAAACTGCTGCAGCATTTGCCCTTTTCAACCTTACTTGTATATACGTACGTGCATGCTAGGCTGCATTATTCAACAATGCTGTCATATACCAAGCCAGGCTACTACTCTTGTGAATGCACAGCATATTGCATTCCTGTGCACTTTTAATTCCAATTTCCACAATAAACCAACACAATCCAACACTCACATATTTAATATCATGTTGGAATTTAATATTATTAATAAGCATAGTAATAAGAAGGATCAATGATATGAAAGATTTCATATAAAGTAGTGGTACTCTGGTTTAGATCCTTTTACTTAATAAACATTTCAATCAGGGCTCTTCATCCATTTTTTTCAATGTACTTTTGTGAGAAGTTAAAATTATTATTTTTTTATTGGATATACTATTTTACACTTTGAAGACGTTAGTGTTAAAATATGTTTGAGCACGTGAGGAAAAGGTATAACTGGAGAATAAAAGTTGAACTAAATTACTTTTCCAAGGAAATTAATGTTGCTGACTACTCCTTTTATCATGAATATAACATGTAGTTGATTTTTTTTTTGGAGAAATTTAAAAAGTTAAATAAGTTACTTAATCATATCATATTTATGTATATTTAGATGATATATAATTTTATCAGTAAAAATAATTAATTTAGAGAAAAAATATAAATATAAATATTTTAAAATAATTTAATTAGTGTTATTAAACTTTCTAAAAAATCAACCTCAACTTGTATTTAAGAGATGATGAAATAATTTATAGCCAGCAAGGGTATGAGTTGGGTTTCTCCATATCATTTTTTTCATCATTTTTTATAGTTTTTAAATCATATATATTAAAATATCACAATATTATATTGGTTTTTTTTTTTTAATTAACGGTCTAAATGAAGCCACACAAAAGAAAACGATGAGAAAAAGATTCGCTGAAAGGATCTGCCTCCGCGAGGGCACAGTGAGAGGGGCTGAAGAATATATATATGGCTGATTTCGTCATCATCTGTGTTTTTTGGTTTGACCATTTGACATGTCTTACGCTGTCTTAATTTGGGTTTGGGGCTGTCATGTTCTTCCCTACCTACTACCAATACTGATGTGAAGATCGTAGGGAGAGGGAGCCCATCTTTATGTCTTTGGTTTTCCCAACGACTCTAAAAAAAGTGGCCGTGGCTTCTCACCATGGAAAAGCCCCCACATCAACTTGTACCTTCACCAGATTAATTAAAAACGCTAATTTCTATGTCCCCCTACCTTCCTTTCTCTTTTGTACAGGCGTAGGAATCTGGTAGAGTATCTCCTTGCCGCAAGTTAACCCCATTTCTCCATAGATAGAGCCAACGTTAAATCTTAAAAAGATATAGAAAAATTAAAGTAATATTATAACTGTTAATTGAATAAATATGATTTATTGGTTATGAGAAAGGATGAGAAAAACTTAATTTTAAAAGATATCTTCCCTATTCAATTTTGTATACAAGGATGGGGCAACCCATTTTATGGTTTTTGAAACTAAATATTTTTATATTACTAATATTATTATGTCTTAAAAAATTAAAATAGTGAGGATAAATGTAAAGGGTATATTAGAATATGGAGGGTGGCGTAGGAGAGAGAGGAAGGAAAAAAATGTGGGAGGGGCAAGTGAGTCACGTGGCAATGCATATTTGTTCATGCGGCCCATCACCACTTTGGCCTTTTAACTTTAAGATGAGTGACAAGGCTCTTATTCTGAAGCCACTAGCGGACTTTGCTACCCAATATTTTAAAAGTTATTTTTAAAACACACCACTCTCCTTTTTTTTACAAAAAAAAAAAAAAATGTAACTCGGACGAATCTTTCTCACTATCCCTGTCTAAATACCATAAAAAGTGAAAAAACGCAACATTCTCGAAAATTTCTGTGGTCAAATAATGAAGATGAAAATCTCACCCACACAGCCCAGCCTCCTATAATGACATCCATGTCCTTGTCAGCCAGCTCAAGTCTCCATTATAGCCCTCTCATGCAAATCCGTAGGGTCGTAGACCATAGCCCAAACCAAAAACAAAAAGATATATATGAAATGGAGTACACTCCTAAATTGTACAATTATTTCTCTCTCAAGTTTTTCACATTAAAAATTAAATATCTTTGCTTCCTGCCTCTCTCTCCCCCTCTCCCCACAATTATTTTATCTTTCTAAAGACATCAGGTCTTGAGAACAAAACCAGGCCGGTTTCCAGTTTCAGCTTGGCTTTAAGGGGTCAAGTAAGTAAATCTGGTATTCACACATAAGATGCGCCTGTCTTCTCCAACAGGACAAATGCTCCACCACAATCGCTTACGCCAAAGCTTGAGCTTCATGCTCGCCTAGCTGCTCTTGGGCCTCATCTTCTACACAGATCTTTTTGGCAGTGGATTTTTAAATGGCTTGGTCGATTCCCTTCTTCACACACTTCCTCCGCCTTTACTTCTCCAGCTTCGAATCCTGAGTCAAAGCTCAAACAAGCCGTACGGATCTGAGGTCCATATCCTCTGAGATCTGCCGCTAACTGAAGATAATCGACGAGTCGTAATCTTTTCCGAATGCTTACCTTCTCATTGGATCTGCTTCAATGCTGCTTCACCAACGAGACTCTTTGCTGAGATCTAATACTTCTCCCTTTTCTGATTCTCAAATGCTCACTTTCTCTTCTCCCAAATCGGAGCCTCAGTTAACGGACAAGGCCTCTCCGAATGCCGCATTGCCCTTTTCTTATCACCAACTAGCTGCTTACACCAGGAATACAGGTATACCCTCGATACTAGCAGCAATGCCTATTTCAGGCTTTTGTATTTTCTCGCTGAAGTAGTAATAATCATGCACTGCTTTCTGGAAATAAATTTTTAAAATCCATATATCTATTCGTTTCTAATTTGTCAAGTACCGCGAAATCTTGACGGAAAATGAGGGATCAAAGTTGTTTTGCCTTTTTCATCCGCTTCTGATGAAAGAATAAGTTCGTTTTGCAAGTCAGAGCATGGGTTTTTATGGTTCTATACGGCCTGATTCTACAGTAGTGTGGACGGTCTTTTCATCGAAATGGGAAGAGAGGCCTGTGTTTTGAGTCTTGTCAAGATTGGAGTAAAAACGGGAAAATTCCTCTGGTCAAGAACAAATCACTGTTCTCGCGTTAGGGAGATGGGTTTTGGATTCGGATCCCCCTATTTGGGGACTTATCTGTTAAACATATAAATCGTCAGAAGATTGATGAAAAGTTTGATGTAGATGGTACTGAATCAGGAAGAAAGTTATACCAAGGCAGGTTAGAGCTATAGGAGGAGCTAGAAAAGCTCCAAATTTTGATTGGCTCTGTATTCTTTTTTACTTAATCTTTTCCTTTTCAAAGCCTTCCCTGCACAAACTTATAGTTGGCTGTTATTTTCTTCAATTAAAACTCCATGACCCCCTATCATTGTAGTCCCCTCGTATATGGCACATCACATATATTACTTCTGTCCTCTGTCACACCTCTTTCACATTTTCTTTGTTTTTTCCCCACTCTTCCTTGCAATTTTTATTGTACTTTTGAAATTATACAATGATGCAGTTCCGCCGTAGGATAAATGTATATGGAAATATATAAATTAAAAATGCGACATTTTTCTTGGGAAAAATACAGAAAAATTCTGGTTGAATTTTAAAATCCGGTTGGCAACAATATACCAACAATATAAATAAGATTAACTTTAAAACAATTACCAACTCGTCTTAGAGATCACTTATTTGGGATTTTGTAGTTCAACTGGTATTTTTTTTTTCCTCTTTCAATATTATTTATTTTAAATTGAAGATTGTCAAATTTATTTTTAATATATATATATATCTCATGTTTTTTTATCACCAAAAAAAAAAATCTGAACGAACTGTTCATAATTCGAGCAACAGATAATAACGCCAATAAATTTGCTTCAAAATGTGGCTTTGTTTGAGCTTTATCTTGTGGATTGTCACCAGGTTACGGCTCTGGAGGCATGCACATGCACGGGGTTTTGACAGCAACCAGAGGGCCATTCACTCCCTCGCAGTGGATGGAGCTGGAACACCAGGCCTTGATCTACAAGTACATCACTGCAAATATGGCCGTACCTTCTCATCTCCTCATCCCTATAAGAAAAGCTCTCGATTCTGCTGGCTTCGGTAGCTTTTCCAACGGACTTCTGAGACCCAATACCCGTAAGCTTCTCTGCATGCATAAAAATGCTCATTCCTTTCCGTTTACCAGATATGGTGGCTAATTCTTGTTTGATACAGTGGGATGGGGCGGTTTCCATCTGGGATTCTCGAACAACACTGATCCTGAACCGGGAAGGTGTAGGAGAACAGATGGGAAGAAATGGCGGTGCTCTAGAGATGCCGTTGTGGACCAGAAGTACTGTGAGCGACACATGAACAGAGGCCGCCATCGTTCAAGAAAGCCTGTGGAAGGCCAATCAGGCCATGCCGTCTCTGCCGCCACCACTACCAATAATGCCTCAAAGCTCATTCCTAATGCTTCATCCTCTGCCTCAGTAGTGGTGCCTGGCAATGCTGTGTCTACTACCCTATCCTTTGCCCATTATCAATCCAAGAATTTGCAGCCTCTTTCCTCTCATAATTCTGCTCCAACCAACATTGACAGGTTAGTTAAGTAAAACGCCTTTCTTTCCTTTGATTATTTGCTAGGTCCTGTTTGCTAATGGTGTCTTCTTCTGGTAAACACTCTTAATTGCAGAATGTTTATGAACAACAAGGAGAATGCTAGTGAGAGAGTGCAAGACGGTTCAGCTCTTCCCATGCTACCTCCCACCCTTGATATGAAGCCGAAGGAAAACCCCTTTATGATACAAAAAGAGCAAATCCCATATGAAGAATCGTCGAGGAATGAGTTTGGGCTTGTCACTTCTGACTCTTTACTTAACCCTTCTCATAAAAGTTTTGGTTCTTCACCAAACCCCTCTTACAGAGACGCTGAGTCACAACAATCCCTTCGTCATTTCATGGATGACTGGCCCAAGCTCGACATGCAGTCAGATAGGACTCAACTTTCGATAGCTATCCCCATGACCTCGAATTTCATGTCATCCACTTCCTCTCCTGCCAATGAGAAAGTCACATTGTCACCCCTTAGACTGTCAAGGGAGCTAGATCCAATTCAAATGGGTTTGGGAGTGGGAATTGGTCTGCATGAATCAAGTAATAGGCAGGCAAATTGGATTCCAATTGCCTGGGAAAGTTCCATGGGAGGTCCTCTTGGTGAGGTTCTTCATCTCAGTAACAATACAAGTGATTGCTCCATGAACTCATCTCTTAACCTCATGACAGATGGTTGGGAAAATAGTTCTTCATTAGGTTCATCTCCGACGGGAGTCTTGCATAAGACCGCGTTTGGATCAGTTTCCAATAGCAACTCTGGCAGCAGTCCGCAGGCTGAGAATAATAAAGGACTCGAAGGAGCCAGCTTGTGCAATGACCTGCTTGGTTCCACTCTCGGCAATTCCTCCTCTTTGCCCAACTTGTAAGCGCAAATCAAACCGTTCAGGTTTCCATGAAGGAGGGTTTTTTTTTTTTTTTTAAAATATGTTCTGCCTTGATTATCAGTTTAAATTGTCCTTAAAATTGTGTAATCTCCGAATTTGCAAAATCTGGTTCCACCAGGTTGGGCTTATAGTTTGGATATTTATGTCTTGCTTGACTTTCTTCCCCCCCTCCCCACCCAAAAAACAAAAACTCATTCTGATCCTTATGCGTCCGTTCTGGACTCTGGTAATGCTTGTATTGAACAGTAGTGATGTTAGTTGGTTTATGAAGCGGATGGTGAGGTACCAGGTCAGATGGAGACTCTGATTGCGTGACGTATCAGTGAATATTCATCTGAGTTTTCTAATTCATTGGATATTGACATTGTCCAGAATAGGACACCAATCACTCTGGTTACATGGGAAACTTAACATTTTTTTTGCCGTATTTTGATTACCGTTCCCTTGAAATGACCATTAATGAGGCACACTGCCAAAAACTGGAATCTTGATTGGAGTTTACCCCACTTACAAACATACGTAAACATGATTACCGTTCCCATGCATTGGACTAATCTTTTTTTATCAGTTTAGTCATTTGCTGCTGAACTTGACTGCTTTGTCGCAGGGTGCTAATAGCTCCCACGTAAACATAACTTCAAAGGAGTGATGATAGCACACAATTGTCCTAAACTTGTTATGAAGATTTAAAAATTGATACTCGCTATCTTAATCTGAGTCCTGTAGAATACACCCTCATGATTTTCAAGTACCTTTTTATCCAACTAGTCCAAGTGGCACCTGTATCATGTTCATTGCACGCGCTTCACATTCGTTCTACTCAATGCTCGAACTTTTCTACTTTGCCACTTCGTGGAGGGAGTAGCTATCAAAGATTCTTCCAACCATTTGACTAGGAGGGATGCTGTTAGGTATCAAGTGTCCTCTTCTGGTACACTTCAATTGTAAGACACATGTGCATGAGAAGTTATTATTATTTTAGAGTAGTTATTGTTATCTTATGTTTGTTAGTTTATACAGCAGTTATGATAAGTAGTTATGAGCAATTATGATGATTGAACCTTGTACATATGTGTAATTTGTTTTATGAAGGAGAGAAAAATATTACTTGGAATTATTGTGTACTGACTAAAGTTGACAAATCCTAGCTCTAGATTATTTTTCTTCCTTAATTTCTTTAAGTTCTATCAGTTTGGTATTAGAGTGGTGAATCTTTGGACTTGTACTATAGTTATCACTAGGAAAATTTCTTTTGAGAATGATCTCTTCTATTAAACATAAAAAACCCACCAAATTCAAATGCACAAAATGACCCCGCTGTCATCTTGGTGCAACAACCTTCTCAAATGCATCAAGATTTATGTTAGCAACAATTGGTAGCTATTTTTGCACAATTAAACCTGAAAAAGCAAAAAGTGCCGGCCATGAATTATGGATAATCAAGTCATAACAGCAGAGGAACTTGCGGAGAACATGATGAAGATGATACAGAAAATCCTTGGTGGAATAGGAACCCTCCTAAGCAGTCTTATTCGAAGGTTGAATTTCCAAAATATGAAGGAGACAATCAAAGAGGTTAGATTTTAAAGGCTAAGAAGCATTTTCAATATTATCAAATTCCAGAAGATTTGAAGATTGACGCAGTAGCCATGAATCTTGAGGGCGGAGCATTGGACATCTTTACTTGGGTTTCTTTAGGAAGAATAAAAAGGTACTGGGATGAATTGGTGTAGATTTTTCAAGAAGAATTCAGTTCTGTGGAGTTTTAGAACCCAGATGTGCATCTTTGTGTTTTTAAATAAGTCGGTATTGTGGGAGAATATAAACAAGAATTTGTTCACCAGCAATCTCGCATCCATGGACAGAGCATTGTCTTTTGGGAGTATTTTATCAATGGGTTAAAGGAAGAATTTCAAGCCAATGTGAAAATTTAAAAGCCACGGATGGTGTATAAGGGGGTGAGTTTAGTATTAGAATTTGAAGCAAAATCTCAATCCCAACAGAACCAACGATCGCATCTAAGATATCAAATCAGACCAAGGTCGAAAAATAATAATTATTTGTGTGAAAATAAAAGTTTTTTGCCATGTCAATCCTAAGACCCCATTGCTAATTAAAGTCCGATGGTTTCCTCTCTTAAACAATCCTATTCGACAACCTCCCATACTCATCCCATAAACGCGTCATCCTTGGCCCTGAGCAAATCGTTTAGGCTGTTATAGAGTTATTCACCAATCGCACAACTTCAAACTCTCAACGATCAGCAACGTCAGTTTCAGCATGAGAAATACCTTTGTTACGGACGCGGTGACTGTTTTGCATCGGGTTATCATTGCAAGCATTCAACTCTACGACTAATGAAAATTTCCGTTGAGACAGAAGAAGCATCGGAATCTTTCGACGATGAACAAAGTACTAACGCCACAATGGCTGAAATCTCCTTCCACACTATTTTGGGCAATCAGTCTGCCTCTACCATGAAGGACAGTGGAACTGTGGGATCAAAATAAATTCTGATTCTCATCGACAATGGCTCTACACATAATTTCATCTCCACATAGATAATAGATGCCTTGAACTTGAAACCAAATTCCCTTCCTCCTTTCGGTGTCCAAATTGGTGATGGAAGCATGATTGCTTGTGAGTCAATATGTAAACAGTTGGAGGTTAAGATACAAGAGCTCATCATTAAGGATGACTTCTTTCATTTTACCATCAGAAATGTTGATATGGTTCTTGGAATTAAATGGTTGACATCACTAAATATAGTGGCAGCAAATTGGCATAAGATGTTTATAATCTTTTGGGTTGATGGGAAGTGTTACAAACTACAAGATCTTCTTTAGCAAATCTCTTCTTCTTTGATCTTCTTTAGCAAATCTCTTCTATTTGTAGCTCAATTTTTCTTCTTTAGCAAATCTCTTCTATTTGTAGCTCAATTTTATTCTTTCCGTCTTGAGGACAAGGCTTATTTTCAGGGTGAGGGTATTGTTAGGGATTCACGTATCCTTTTAGTATATTTCAGAAGAAAGACACATGTTTAGGAGAAGTTATTATGATTTTAGAGTAGTTATTGTTATCTTATCTGTTTATTAGTTTACACAACATTTATTATAAGTAATTATAGGCAGTTATGATAATTGAACCTTATAAATATGTGTAATTATGTTTCATGAAGGAGAGAAGAATATTATCTGGAATTATTATGTATTGGCTTGGCTCTAGATTATTTTTCTTTCTTAATTTCTTTAAGTTCTATTAGATGCTCCCACATAATGTGATAAAAGGCCACAATAACATATATACGCTATAGGACTAATCCTAAGTAAACTCATTTGCTTTTATGCACATACAGCGTTATATTCTAAATATAATAATATATGAAACACATGAATCTAACACCAACAAAAATTGAACCCAGAATTTGAACATCGGAGCGCACACCCACATAAACCTACTAACACACGACCATTCTCGACTCCATCTACATCAAATCCAACCGGTCGCCGCTTAATTCGATGACTATTCAAATTGGTCATCGTTCCAGAATCCCGTACTCATTCACATATGTCCATGCATAAATTTTGGTCCTTAACTTCAAATAAGTTCTTGAAGTTTTGTTATCAGACCCATTAGTTCTTAAGTAACAACACTATCATAAGGGCTAATTGAGTTTGGATATGGAACTTTAAGGACTTGATTGATAAAAATTAAGTTTTGAGGACCAAATTAATAGCTTCTGCGAATTTGAATGATTAGTTTTAGGGAAAATTTTAAAAAATCACCACTTGAATTTTAAAATGATAATAGTTGATTTTCTAATAAAACGAGTTATACTGTTCTTGTTATTAATCCTATTAATGTTGTGTTAATATTGTTGTTAGCATTAGCAAGGTTTTAAAGTTCAAATGATTCGTCATTTTCCTAAAGTTTTATCATCCCTTTTTAATTGCAAAACCTGTGCATTAGAAATTTAGTCCAATTATTACTTAACACCCACCAATATGTTAATAACACCAATTGAAAATGGACCCCTCACTCCCCTCTCACCGGTTTGAACCGAACATACCCAAATTTCTCAAACTCCACCAGGATTCTTCATCTTTACATTTACCCAGCCCCACTTAGTTTTAGATCACATCATTATAAGTATATTTCTTGTTTCTACATTGGGCTAATGATATGAATATTGATTTTATAAACTTGTATAAGTTCCCATATATAATGATTTTAGATATAAGCTGCATTGAAGCGACTGCATTATCTTCAGAAGCGTTCTGATTCTGCAGGGGCAAAAAATCTTCATTCCTAAAAACAAGTCAAGCAAATCACAATAGTACAAAAGACTGGATTAGAGAGAATGATATGGTGGTGAGCGTAACCCAGATCTCAGGAAATAGAGTAAGATAAGGGCTTTAAACACCACTCATTCAATTTCAGGAGTTGATCAAGCGCAATGCAATCTTAATCAATTGCCCTGCAAATCAAAGATTCAAACTCCTCTTAAATCTCACATCACAACACAATCGACCATTACATAAAAAAATGAAAATCAAGTAGAGGGACGGTGCTCATATTCTATGGGTGTAAACGTGTCTGTCATGCCGATAGCATTCAGAACGAGGAATTTTTTATAATCATAGCACCAAAACCCTTTCTCGCATCAATAAATGGAAAAACACGCGAGTGATCAAAACAAAACAAAACCAACAATGAATCGTAATGCCAAGCGTGATTATAACAAACACGAGACAATACAAATGGAAAAATAATATAGTTTCGTGAAATTCTAATCAAATTTGGAACCCAATAAGGCTTAAAATAAACCATACAAGACCAAGGTAATTAGCAAGACCAGAGGCGAAGGAAAGAGCAAAGAAGAAGAAATATGGGATCAGAGGCCGCTCCTTAGTGCTTTCAAGAAACCTAACAGGAATGATAGTATTTAAAGGAAAGGGCTCACGCAGAGATTGCTATGCTAGGGTTTTTTAACCCTAGCCGCAAACCTAAAAACCTTCAGGCCCTTCTTACTTGGGCTTTATAGCCTTTTTAAGCCCTTGAAACGTCATCGCTCTCAAACTCAAAACTAGGCCTCATATAATAGAAAATACTCAGATAGAGTTTTATAAATCAAATTCTGTTCCACTTTAGTAAAAAATAATATAATTACTATTGTTTTAGATGAATTTTATTTGAAATTAAAACATTTAAACGTATTTTTTTACCTTAACAATTAATTTTTTTTTATAGCAGTATAATTTACTATTATTTTAAGCTTTAAAATTTTCAGGTCAAAAAAGGCTTTACATAGTTTTCTCACTTCGGCGAAAAAGAAATTCTTTATCGTGAAAAAAAAAGGTTTTCTATGAAACAAATAGAGTTTCAATTTTTTCAGTGTCTTTTTACGGAATTGCTCGATCAAGTCCATGTGTTCAAAACTTGAATTTTAAAACAATAGATCCTGTCATTTTCTTTTATTTTAAAAAGTTTGTGTGCCAAAAAATTAGGGAAATTAGTTTGAATAAAATGATCAATATAAGAGCTAAATGGAAAAAAAATTATATTTAGTACAAAAATTCACTCACCAACTATATCCTGCGTTTAGGACAAGATGATTATTATTAAAAAAGCTTTATATCCGATACAACTCATCTCTAATTAGTTATATTCCAATTTCCAGCACGACTTTTGGAAAATAGTCTGTTATAGAAAAAATTTTAGTGACCAATAAGTATTTATAGAAAACAGTCTGTATGTTATACAAAAAGTCTTAAATGAAAATATTTATAAAAATATTTTAGCAAATGAATATTATGGATCTTTATAATTTTTCAAGTGTGTCGTCAACTAATCTTCGGTCTTCACGTTTAAACAAATCACATTATTCAAATAAAGTGGCTTATGAGTTAAGAATGTATTTTTTAAGTCTTAAACTATTTATTTTTGTAAAACATATATCGGGGTAAAGGGCCTTTTAGTTCACTCGAGGGGAACTCTCATTTTGAGTGATGCAAGAATTTGCAGATATATTTATTAATTAAATAAAGCCAACTAAAATCCCTTTCAAAAGCATACGTGTAAGCAGCAAGCTTGTCTAAACAATCAGATCATAACGTATAAACCAAGTGCTAGCTGTACACTCTTCAATTGTTACAAGATAATTCTCTTTGAAAATACGATTACATGCGTGTGAATAAAAATATATAATATTAAAAGTGACATCTTTTTCATAAAATTTCTCAGCGAAACCAACAACCATATGAATGAATATATGTAGGACAAAATGTTCAACATCGTTGAATATTAAGTAATAAATCATTTTCAGTCATCAACACAGGCACACCTAAATAAGGACCTTAATTAACAATATTTAGTAGAAAAGAAAAGCTCTCGATGCATGTGTTAACTTTTTTTGAAATGGTTATTATGGTTTGGCTGTACAAAAGGTCATGAACTTGTAAAAATTTGCAACAAAGGCCATCAACCTATTGATTCTTGCACACAAGTGTTCATACATGGACATCGTGGAGATTCAAAAGACACGTCATGACTAGCTGTTTTTCTTTGAAAGAGAGTCCAGAATTAAATCATAACCACGCACGCCGGATTTAAGAAAAACTAATTCGTTAATTCAAACATTTCACTGTCATGGCCTTCACAACTTTACCATATATAGCATTCTCTTGAATAAAATCGGTTTTTAGTGTTTTTCGAGACCCGAAATATATTGCTAGCTGTGTCATTTAAGTTATATATATATATAACTCCCTTATTCAGATCTATAATATAATATAAGTCACTTTTGAAAAATTTGTATCTAACTACAATATAAGTGATGCATAAAGTAATTAATACTTATTTGTCAATCATACTCATACAATTAATGCTTAAAACTTGTTTTTTTTTGGCATTTCTCTCTTTTCTTTGAAACCTAATTTACCCGTAAAGTTGAAAAAAAAAAAGTTTCAGGTATAAGATAAATTTATCAAGTTAGCTGTATTTTTTTCTTCTCTAAACTCAATTAAAGTGTACTCGGGACGAAAATTAGTGTATGTGAGGATGGTTGTTGGAGGCTTGGAGCAGCCTCGCTACCTATTTTGAACTGGTCCAACGTGCAGGAAGGGAGAGAGTGAAATCTTAGAAGAGAAGCAAGCACATCCCTGTACATGAACCAAGTCAAACATCATTAGTTTTTGTCTCATCTCTTCGTCTCGTAATGTACTACTACTATATGCTAAATTCTCGTATGCACCTAACCTGTCTGTCTCTTTCTTTTCGTGTTTGTTTTCAAAAGCCAGCAACAAATTGCGCATGGCCTCATATATGTTGAAGGTGTTATCCCTTTGAGTATTGATGACGTCAAGACCAGTGTAGACTTAATATTTATTCTTTATATATATAAGGCCACTCAATCTAACTTCATCAAATATGACCCTAATAAGCCTTGAAGGCGAATCTATGAGTGGTGATCCCCATGGAAACGTACCCTTCTCATGGGAGAAGAATCCTGGTGTGTCCAAGGAACATCAACCAGGAAGAGAGGAAGAGTTACTGCATAATCTGACACCTCCACCGTACACGACGGAAGTAATAGGCGGCGGTGGCGGTGTTCATCAAGATATAATTCAGAATATTCCACTACCGCCATGTGCGTTTCAGCCTCCTTTCTACAGAATATCGTCGAAGAAGGGACTGATGTGGATGCAAGAAGAGGACGATCCTTTCTTTGCAGCTTACAAAGAGTGCACCAAGAAGAGCAACAACAAGTGGTCGTTAAGGAAGAGAATTATGTCTATTTTCTCATGCAAGAGATCCTGCGGTGTTCGGGACAATAACCTGGTTAGGATCTCTCACGTCTCCGAACGTGGTTAAACATCAATTTTGTAGATATATAATCCTCTTCTTATATATATGTTTGTGAGCTGTGGTTTTGTCTTGTATGTCCCAGGGCCATTCATTTGCCATTCCCTGTTCTAGCTTTCCTTCTTCTTCAATTATAGATAATATAGAAACCAAAATTTGTAGATAATATAATATTTGGATTCTTCAATTCGTCACGACTTTTCCAGTTTCAATTGATTTTTTTTTTTAAACAAGTTTAATTGTATTAGCACTTTGCTACTAGCATCACAAAGTGGAGTGGCTTAGAACATCGAGTTCAGATCAAATTATATATTTCAGGCATGCATTCAGCACCTTTTAATTTTTATATGATATTTTATTTTCCTTCACTTCAGTTTATCAATTTTTCAGATATATTAATAATCGCGTCCGTCGAGTTAAAATAATAATTGAAAAACATAAAGTTATTCTCAATAAATGTGGCGGTCGGTGGGAACGGGAGAGGATTTTCTCATGATCTTCTTTCTCATTTTCTCTCATTGTCCCCATCTAGGCCATTGATTGAGAAGAAGAAAGAGAAATTAAAGTAGTATTGTGATTGATTGGATGAATATGATTTAAAGATGATGAGGGATAAGGAGAAAAACCCAACCCCGGTGGGGACGTAGTGATCACAATACTGATATTTTTCATAATTTTTTTGGTAATAAAATAAGATGAAGAGATAAATATAGTAAAGAAATTGATGAACAACATTTCTAGTGCTCCTGAATAAGAAATAAAAATATATAGATGACGTTAAATAATGATAACAAAAGTATAATCTATGTTTGATCTCTTAATAAATGAAATTAAACACCTCAACTGAAACTTGGCGGGGCAAAAAACAAAATAAAAATTAAGAACTAGAAGGACACCGTTTTTTTCTCGATCTTTTTGATGAAACCAAAAGCGGTTATAATTGTGTGGTACAATCAAAATTCCAAGAGAGACAACCAACACAGGAGGAATTGACTGGATGTGAGGTTCCGAGTAATTCTTTTGTAGGAAAATGAAAAAGGAAAAGCATACAAATAATGGAAGACTTGAAAGGTTAATGCCTTGACTTCTTTGTCGGCCAAATGGCAAAAGATGTGAGGTGGAAGACTTGACTTTTGATACCTCGCCAAACGGATTCTTCTCTTCAGTCCCACACAATTTGGCATGCCTATATTTTATAGACTCAGTTTCCTACTCATCCAGCGCGTCTTAGAGAAACAAGCGCTCTGGAGATCTAGATGGTCGATATCGTCTATTTTTATTTTTTTTATAAGATTTTTTTAAAAAAAATTTATTAGGATTTTTTTTAATCCCAGTAAATATCTTGAAATATATTTTTAGTATCAGTCAGTTGTTTGAAATTTTTTTCAAGATCTTAAAATAATTTTTTTAAGATTATAAAGTATTTTTTAGCAACAGTCAATACCCTAAAGTATGTTTTTTTTAGCACCATTTAGTAGTATGAAATATTTTTTTAAGATCTTAAAAAAATATTTTAGATTATCAAATGGTAATAAAAAAAGTAGTCAGTATCTTAAAGTATCTTTTTAGTACTATTTGGTACTCTGAAGTATTTTTTTAAGATCTTGAAAAAATATTTCAGAGTACTGATTGGTACTAAAAAGATACTTTATGGTATCGAAAATTTTTTCATGATCTTGAAAAATTATTTCAGTATACTAACTAGTACTGAAAAGATATTTTATGATATTAACTGGTACTTAAAATAAATCCTGATTTTTTTAATCTTATAAAAAGAAAAAAAAATGAACAGTCTAGATCTCCATGGGCACTCATCCCTAGGGGACGAGTAGGGAAATTCATTATGTTATATCCTCAAAGATTTCCGTTTGATTTTTGATATGATCATACTATCTTTGGTTCTAAATATAGAATACAGTTTGTAGTGCAATCTATACTATAAACTTTATTCTATATCTAAGATCGGAGGGAGTATAATTTATGGACCCAATTCTGATAGGTCTTGTCTTATCAAGGAATACGCTATTCAATCCACTAAATTATCAAGTCTATAGTATACAATACCTAAGACCAGGATCCAGTGCAGAAGATGAGCACTCTTAATAGTGCCTAACTTAGTGGCTTGAGTTCGTTTTATATTGTAAGGGTACTAGGATGGAAGGAAGAGATATGAGAAAATAATCATCAAAAGAAGCACAAGAGAGTTGTTCTCTCTCTCTCTCTCTCAAAGTGTGCCACATATTAGGTCTCTGATGGCTGATGGGTGATCCATGCTGTCAGAAAACGCCATCAAACCAGTGGTAAGCGCCAAGAAGTCGAAGAAGGAGATTAAGGAAGACAAAATCATGAGTAGCAAAATGCTAGATGCAGAAGGGTATCATGACCACGATGTTGAGGAAGAAGAAGTCCCTCTTGAGAAATAGGCCCAGAAACATGAATCATACAAGGACTTATTGCTCAGTTGCAAGGGTAATGATTTCAATGTTGTGACCTATGAAAGTGATGAAATAAAGGATGATACACTCTTGTCATACTTCCTAGACCAAACGTGGCAACTACTTGAACCTTCGGAGGAAATCAAAAAGTTGATGGATGTATACCCAGTGATGCAGGATACTCTAGAGGAATTTAATAAGGGCTGTAGGCCAGGTCATAATGCCCTTATAATTACTATCTTAGGGCTCAGAATTAATTTCTACAAGATGCGAGAGCATCTCAGTTGAATGTGGGGCTCAAATGACTACGAACTAATCGACCTACCTAACAACTACTATGTGGTTAGGTTTAACAATGATGAGAGATGGGGCCATAAATACAAGAGTGTTGTTTGAAGGACCCTGGGTCATAGCTCAGCATATCGTTATAGTACAGAGGTGGTTTTCATATTTTGATCCATTTCATAATTCTTTGGGACGAATTGCAAATTGGGTAAGGATCCTTAACATACCTCTTCAAGTGCTATACCAAAAAGTACATGTGGAGATTAAAAAATATAATGGGCAAAACTTTGAAAGTGGACTCACACACAATTGTCAACATCGACAATGAATAAGCTAAGGTAGGAAGATGGAGGCACTACTACAAAAAACATTAAAAACTAGAGGCAAAAAACATCTTTTTTGAGAAGAACGTAAGAACAAGGGAAGTAATATATAAGGCGTCCTATACTCAATATAGGACGCCTTAAAAAGATATTCTATATTAACTATAAAACGCCTTTTTAAGGTGTCCTTTATTGTTTTAAGGCGTCCTATAAAAGGACGTCTTTTTAGTTAATATAGGACGCCTTTTAAAGGCGTCCTATATTGACTAAGGATGCCTTATGTAAGGCTTTTTCTTAAAAAAAGAAAAATCAAAACCTATTTTCACAACCACTCGTTAATCCATTATTCATTGTCTCTCGACCCATGTATAATATAATCACAACCCAACAAAAACCTATTCTCACAAGCAATGCTTTGACAATGGAAGCATATTGTAATAGTAAACTATATCAGCAAAACACAAAAAGTTATTATATATATATACACGTTTTCACACAAGCATATGACAGCCCCTGTTTTTGGTTTCATTTTTAGCAAGCTTTATTTTAGATCCCTTTAACTTCATACTAAGCAAGACAGTGATGGAGAAATGAAGGGAAAGGAAGCATAACAGTTACCTTTGAAGCTTTCGTCGAAACCTTGAAGAATGATGCTGATTCGCTACAGATTTATTTTGTTTTCTGTCAAAGCTGAATGGTTAAAGGCTTTTGGAAAAGTCAAGAAAACAGAGGCAGTGAAGAATCCAAGTCGGAGAAGAAGAGACATGAATGCAAACAATATCTATAGTGAAAAAGAGAGAACTCTTCAATGTCGTCATAGAATTGTACGATGAGCTCTGAATCTTGAGTTTGAGTTTGTCTAGGAATGATATACAGATCCGCAACACACCACCAAGCCTAAAGAAGGAGAACGTATGAGCATCGGAATATATATAATACAGGGGGAGTAAAATTAGGACTTTGGGCGTCCTATTTCTAAACATAAGGCGCCTAAAAATTTTGAAAAGGATTTTGGGTGTCCTATTTCTAAATATAGGGCGCTTAAAAATTTTAAAAAGGACTTTAGGTGTCTTATATTTAAATATAGGACACCTAAAAAGGACTTTAGGTGTTCTATATTTATTGTACATATGCCGCCAAATTTTTTTTCAAAAATTTCTCTAGACACCAATAAATAATAAGCGCCAAAAAATAAAAGTAGGTGTCATATTTTGAAATATAGGACACCTAAAGTCCAAAAAAAAAAAGACTTTAGGTGTCCTATATTTCAAAATATGACGCCTAAAGTCTTCACATAAATTATTATGTGGAGACTTTAGGCGTCCTATATTTAAATAAAGGACATCTGAAGTCATTTTTTGGGACTTTAGGTGTCCTATATTTCAAAATAGGATGCCTAAAGTCTCCACATATATCACCAATTTTTTTTAAAAATATTCTCTAGGCACCAATAAATAATAAACGCCAATAAGGGACTTTAGGTGTCCTATTTTAAAATATAAGACACTTAAAGTCCCAAAAAAAAGACTTTAGGCGTCCTATATTTAAATATAGGACGCTTTAAGTCTCCACATATACCGCCAAATTTATGTGGAGACTTTAGGCATCTTATTTTGAAATATAGGACACCTAAAGTCTCAAAAAAAGGACTTTAGGTATCCTATATTTAAATATAAGACGCCTAAAATCTCCACATATACTTTTTACTTCTTTTTTTAAAATAAGGATATCTTTTGGAGAAGTAGTATCCACTTTTTATAGTAGTGAGGTTCGCTTGGATTTGTATTGAGATCCATCTTTAGAAGAAGTTGGTTCCTCGAGTAATTTTTTTGTCAGCCTTGTTCAATGTGGAATATGAGGGCTTGGGATTAATTTTCTTTGCTTGCAGTAGAAATAGGCATAAGAGAGAAAATTTCCCTGGAGAAGTAGTTTCAGTGTACCGTCACAGCTATTATCGAGCGACACCCCTGCAGCCACTATGCCCTCAGTTCTATGGTTATCATTGGAAAAGCAACTACCAATGGATGCTTAGCCTTCGTATGATTCTCAAATGGCCGAACTGAGCTTGAACCTTTAAGCCTGACACAAGTAGAGACAATATTAACGAATTCATGTCTGACTCAAAGGTTGGAAGAAAGGAAGTAAGGGTTCTTACCAATCCAAGTTTTCTGTGTTAGTTGACCTAAAAGAAGAAGACTATGTGACACATGGCTTGATGAGAAAAGATGTGCCAGAGTAGACCTCTGCATATGAGGATGAAAAAGCAATAGTGATCTATGAGGATTTGAGGAATGTGCAGCACTAGAAAGCGACGACTTAGGGTTTTACAAATAAAAATCAGTCAGGAGACAGTAACAAGAAGGGGCCCACGAGTAGGCTAAGGTAAGGAAAATTCCAAGCCTAATATGATGGACAAACATGTTAAGGCCTAGTCTGAGAAGGGTCCAAATCAAAATGGGAAAGAGAGTAACCAAAGCAACGCCCTTTTTTTTTTTTTTTTTTGGGGGGGGGGGGGGGGAGGCGGGGGGGAACCCATTGCTTGATGAGTGATGATCTCAAATCCTCAGAGCCCAAAATTATCATGAAACCCATGGGGAAGGTTGATGGAAAGACTAGACCTAAGACCAGTAGAAAAGAATTGATAACCCCACATGAAGAGCCACCATACACCTTTGTTCCAATGTTCGATGGGGAAGGAAACTCTTAGAATGTAGTGGCAGCCCATATGGAAGGAGGGGGTGAACCAAGTGGACCGGACATCAATGATAAAAAAAAAGGATGACAATTTGGGGTGGAATTGAAATCACGCATGTCGATCATAAAAAGCCCCCTAATATGTAAGTTCTCTTGGTTGTGTATTTTAATGATTATACTTATAATTATAGCTTCTTGGAACTATCATGGAGAGGGAGGAAAATTGTTTCCATGAATTTTTAAGGATGTGGTGAGGAAAGATGATATGAATGTCATAGGTCTGCTTGAAACCATAATAAGTGGCAACAAGATTGAAAAAATGGCGCATCGGTTGGGATTTTCTAACTGGGTCAAAGCTAAAGCCACATGTTTTGCAGGTGGTATATGGGTTATATGGAATGCTTCTGAGGTTACATTTATTATATATCATCCTCTACTCAATTTTTACACTGTAAAATTACAAATCTCTTATCTAACGAAGTGATTCTCACTACCTTTATCTATAGAGATACCACGCCAGTTAGTCGTAGGATCTTTGGACCGATATTTGTGACCTTGCTACTAAAATTCAGAGTCCTTGGCTCTTATTGGGAGATTTCACATGGGTAATGGTGATAAGGTTGGGGGGGGGGGGGGGGGCGCTAGTCCTGCAAATTAGACTATGCTACCCTTTAAACAATTTATTAAACAATATGCACCAATGGAGATTCTTGTGGTAAGTGATAGATTTACATGGGATAAAAGAGGGAATTTGGGAGCAGCTAGACTAAGCATTTTGCAACAAACTCACCCCTTCTCTAAAGCCTACCACCATCTTTGTTTCAAATCTGATCATTGGGTCATTGTAATCTCCAAGGGGCTTAAAAGGCTACGAATGGGCTAGCATAACTCATTCACTTATCAAGCAACATGGTCTCTTGAGTCTTATTTTTCTTAGTTAGTATATAGAGTGTGGGATGGTAAGTTGTAGGGTGAAGGTCAAAAGGAATTTGAAGACTTGACTAAAGAATGGAACAATAGGGTGGTTGGAAATATCCCTAAAAAGAAGAGGGAGATTATTAGGAGGCTTGAAGGTATTGATAGAGTGAGGAAAATTAACCCTTACAATAACCACTTCAAACTTGAAAAGAAGCTATGGCTATCGAATGTCAATTTAAACAACCAAGAAGAATTATTATGGTACCAAAAGTCTCGTTGTAAATGGTTACAATTTGAGGATACAAATTTCAAGTTTTTTCATGCTTATACCATAATGAGAAGCAAGAGCAACATGGTTGAGGCTCTTAAAGATAACAAAGGCAATTGGGATCATGATTAAGAGACCCTTGGAAAGATGACTTTTGACCTTTTCAAGTAGATTTATTCCAGAGATCCAAATGTGCTAGTTGTTACTAGCTGGCCCGCTTCGTTCCCTACTCTTAGTAGTAATAAGCTTGCTACAATCCAAATGGGGTGTCTAATACAGAGATTTAGAATGTGGCCTTCGAGTTGGGTGCCTTTATAACCCTGGGTCCTAACGGCCTTCAGGCCTACCTTTTCCTATCCTAATGGAATACAGTAGGCTCAAAAATCTATAATTTAGTGATGGGAATCTTTGAAAACCTAATGGGCAGGGAAAACATTAATAAAACAAATATAGTTCTCATACCCAAGGTCAATCATCATTAAGTACTCAAATATTTTAGACCCATTTCACTATGCAATATGAGCTACAAGATTGTGAGTAAAATTCTTGTGAATAGATTACAAGGTTTGATGGATTATTTGGTGCTCCCAGATCAATGTAGCTTCAGTCAAAATATCCTAAGATTAAGAAGAAACGCAATCTATCTGCATAGCAGGGAATCCTTTCAGTTTGGGGCATCTTTATGAAAGGAGTGGGATGCAGGTTGGGAGATGGTTCCAGTATTAATGCTTGGTCAGAAAGAAGGTTATCCCTTGATTGGCCTCTCCTTGAATATGCGGACAATAACTTTCTCCAATTAGATGTAGAGGCGATGGTAAATCAATGTCTATGTCCAAGAGAGACATGTGATATGGCAAAATGGAGGGACTTCTGATCGATATGGGATACTTAGAAAACTTAGCAGGTTTAGCCTCTGAGAGGAGTAAGTAGTGATGGTTTCTTTTGAAGGACATTGAGGGATGGTGATTTCATAGTTAAGTCTGCTTACCATTTGGTATAAAATCGTTTAAATCTTCCTTTTACTCCAATGTGGTAGAAAATTTGGTGATGAGACATATTTGAAAGAGCAAAATTTTTCCTGTGGTAGGATTTCCATGAGAGAATCCTATCGAATTCACTCAAAGCCAAGTGTATCCTAAACACTTCCTTAGAGTTTCCTTTTGGGTGTAATTGTGAGGAGTCCATTATACATATATTGAGGGATTGTGAATAGCTTAGAAGAGTGTGGTCACTATTAATTACTCTTGTATTTTTAATTGTGATTTACAATTATGGTTGGATTGGAACTTGAAAAATGATCATGCTTGTAAACGAATCTCTAGATGGCCTTGGAGTAGGATGTTTGGACTAATGTATTGGATAGTTTAGAAAAATCAATGCAAAAAAGATTTAAAGGGTACAAGTGAATAGCCCTAAGTCGTGGTGAATCGAGGTACTTACCATCTCATAGAGGGGATTGAGGACGGATGCTACAAGCATCAGGTGTTGTAGGTTTTGGAGTGATTGAGCTGCACATTGTCCTTAGCTTCAACGGGGTTCGTTTGTGTAGACATGGACATCTTAGTATCCAGACACCAATAAGCTGTTATTAGAGGCATCATTCAAGATTATCAAGGAGGCTGGATGTTGGGTTAATAGTAGAGCTTAGGATATGTGACGCTCACTACTGAGGAGATTCTTGCTATTAGTGGCTTTTACTTTGCAAATTGTGAAACCTTAACAGGATCTGCTTGTTTTCAGACACATTGGAGGCTAGTTATCTGTTATTAGTTGATTGTGCACCTGAGGATCCACTATGGAATGTTCTATGCTAGGTTAGATCTCTCATATTAGCTGATTGAGATCTTTAGATAATCCATGTCCAGCTTAATGTTGTTCGAAGTGCTGATTGCCTTTCTCGGAAAGCTCACGAAGTTGGGCCCGATCTTATTCCGCTTAAAGAACCTCCATTGTTCTGTGAGGAGTGTCTTAGTCTAAGACTTGGTGGCTTTTCTTTGGGATCAAACATTCACCTGTACTATATTGCCTGCTATATTTAATATAAGGTTAAGTGCAAATTGGCTAATAAAGTGTGACGCCAAAAGCACCAAACACAAAAAAATTTTAAGTGGACCAAAAATACTAAAAAACCAATTAAAAAGTACAAAATATCACAATGCCGCTATAACAAAAGTAACAACCGTTTAAAAGAAATGTTAAGTTTTAAATAGATCAAAACTACCAATAAACAATTAAAAAATGGTAACTAGCACAATCAACAATTAAAAATAGGTAACTAGTACAATGACGTTAAAATCAAGCTAATGGCCATTTGGTATTAAACTATCTTCAATGGAGCTTGATGGATGAATTTTCAACACAAACAAATCAGAGAAAGCCACGGCATGGGACAATAGAAAACCAAAGAAGAAAACTGGATCTGCTCGAAATTCGTCGATGAAAGGCTGTGAAGAGCATGGAACAAGCCAGTGTTGGTAAATATTAATAGATCAGAGGACATCAAGTTCGCTTTTGACCCACTTAGAGCACCTTCAGGTTTTTGCTCCCTTGCTGGATGTGGAAGGAGAAGAGGACGAAGAAGAGATAGAGGTTCTTAAGTCGCATGTCAAAGGTAGAGATCTAAGGCTAAGGGATAAGTTTGTGTAAAGAACTAGATCTATGTCAGCTTAACATTCTCACCAGCCAATTGCACAACGTTTAATTCGCACCAAATGGCCGTTAGCTTGATTTTAACATCATTATGCTAGTTAACTATTTTTAATTGTTGATTGTGCTAGTTACTCATTTTTAATTGTTGATTGGTACTTTTGGTTCCTTCAAAACTTATTTGTGTTTGGTATTCTAGCGTAACACTTTATTTGTCAATCTGAATCTAGAAAGTAACAGCTGTTACTTTAGTTCTAACGGCATTGTATTATTTTACACTTTTTAATTATTTTTTGATAGTTATGGTCCATTTAAAACTTTTTTGTGTTGAGTATTCTTGGCGTAAAACTTTATTAGCCAATATGCATCTTAACCCTTTAATATAAGACAAGTTCACTTTTTTGTAAGAGATGAAAAAAGCTAAAATAATTACTTTAGAGTATTTATATTTATTATTTGTATACCAAACTAATTTGTACAACTTATAAATTGATTATAATAAAATGATACACAACATATGTCATAACTAACAAATTTATTTAGTTTCTTTAACCTTTTAAAAAACAATCAACTAACCTTATATTAAGGGCCTATCCCAAAATGGTGTGGTCTTTACCCATTTTGCTCCAAATCCTCGAGGACCCCAATGAGGAATTTGGATTCAAATTGAAGTACATGCAAAAATTTTACAGTGCCTAACCTATACACCATAGTTGTATAGGAATGAATTAAGGCAGTGGCAGAGTTAAATGTCACACTTATCCCACTCTTGTCATGTGATGGCGCTACTCTATCTAATAGTGTGGTATTGAGTCTAGGCGAGAATAAAAGATGGTCTAGTGCATAAGGCTCCTACAAGGTAGGGTTTGGAGAGGAATAAGTGTACGCAGTTTTAGCGTAAATAGGTTATTTTTAGGATTTGAACTTATGACCTCCATGTCGATAATACATGACAGCAGTTTTACCACTGTACCAAGGCTCACCCTCTTGAGAAAAAAAATAATTAAAAACAGAGAATAAAAGCAGCTATTCACGAGTGGAAAACTCATCATTATGCCCCCACAAGAATTTTGGGCTTCCTTGTAGCTTTCGCTTTAAATGTTTTGAGATAAGGAGGGGAACACTCTTGCTCCTCTCTATAATTTGTCATCTGGTAGTTTAAATGTCCGCATCCAACACAATTATTTTGGTCACGCATTTTGCTTTCATATTAATGACGTTTCTGTGTGGTTAGCTGCAAGTTTCAGTTAACTCCAATAATTCCACAACCTTAAGCATGTTTATTTAGATTGAATATCAGTATATCAGATATTACTCTTCTGTGATCTACTATTGAGTGGAAAAATTCCCAGTTTTTGTTTACTGTGAGAGTTTCTTCCTTTTTCATTTTTGGTTACTCAATATAATATCTATGATTAAAACGACTACATGGGGACATTTTGATGCGGGTGTTTCACATGAAATTGATAAATGAAAGGTGAGAAATGGGACATAAGGATCTACAACCTAAATTAGCTGTTATATAGGTGGTGTGAACATGTCAACCAATTCTGATACAATTTCATTGTTGATGCAGTCCAAAATTGAATCAGCAAACTCAAAGCTAATCTCCTTTGTATGTGGCTCAAAATCACTCCATTCATTGATTGATTTAAAGTCATCTGAAGTCAACAAGTACGTGAGGTTTGTCTGATCTCCAGCCTGTTGGCCCCACTCTTTTGTTTTCTGACAAATGAGGTTAGCCAACTCCTCAGCCCCCAATAATTGTTTGCAGCCTGCCTGTCCTTGTTCTGTTCTGGGAAGGCTAGCTGCAATCTCTCTCACACAATCAAATAGGAGTTGCTTTGTCTTGTGCAATGCCCTTTTAGATTTCAACACCTGAGAAACATTTTTTGTCCCAAGAATCTCTTGTAAGTCAATGTTATGTCCATTTCCCTCAGCTGATTGAATCAAAAATCCCCATAGAGCAGCTGATAATAATGAGTCTTCTGTGATTTTCTTGGCCATAACAACTTCTCCACAATTCAATATTCTCTGTTCCATTCTCCCCACATCCTCCTTCACTCTTTCCTCTGCCAAACAAATTGTGTTACAAACACGGTTCAAAACAAAATAAAGAAAAAGGTTACACCTGTTCTTTGTGACATCTAATAATACCTCTTAAGCTAAATATAAGACTTAGTTGACTTTAATTTTTGGAGAGATTAAAGAAGTTAAATAAGTTACTTAATCATATCATATGTAATACCTCTTAAGCTAAATATAAGACTTAGTTGACTTTAATTTTTGGAGAGATTAAAGAAGTTAAATAAGTTACTTAATCATATCATATGTTATGTATAATTAAATTATATATCAATTTATAAGTCAGATAAATTAGTTTTGGAGAAAAAACGATAAATATAAATATTTTAAAATAATTTAATTAGATTCCTTAATGTTTTAGAAAAAAGTCAATTAAATCATATATTTACAACTAAGAGGTAGTAATACATACTGTTTTGGGATAGTTGAACTTTGCGTGGATGCATCCTATCCAGTAAAGCAGGGCTGTGTTCTATGTATCTCCGGCAGTGCCTTACACTAGTAGCCTGTTGCCTTTGTTATTGAGAGTAACCAAACTAATTAACATTTCACCCCCTAAAGTAGTAAAAAGATTCCATTGTTTTCTAGAATGAATAGCTTTTAGTTAAGGCAAGAAAGAATTTGAGTTTGTACCTCTTTACTGCAATATTGCATGCATTTGAAGCTCTGCAAGTTTCTGAAATAAAAGAAGGCCGATCTTTATGTGAAGATATCCAAGTCTCCTCTCCAATTTCTTCAATCTCTGAGCATGAGTTGAACAAAGTGGAGCTACTAGCAGATGAAAATCTCTGTGTTTCCACAACCTTGTGATCAACCCTTTCAGTCTGAGGGACACTAACAATGTCTTCGTCTCCATTCTCAGAATCTCTGGTTTCAGGGGTTTCTCTGTGTGAAGCAAGCTTCTTGCATACGGATGTTAGAACTTTGGAAAATAAAAGCAGAGCATTTCTCTTCTTGTTTGACACTGAACTTGTTGATCTCTCCAAACTTGTGCCTGAACCTCCAACTTCGTTGCCTCCTTGATCTTGATGAGTTAAGTTCCATTTTCTGGAACAACGTCTTTCTAGAAGGAAAAGCTCTAAGACAAAAGGCTCTTGTTCCGCGTTCAGAAACTCACTGAGTTTTTTCTGTGGCCTAGAGGTTGAAGCCATAATGATGGCAGGAATTTGAAGGGCTTGAAATTTGGTATATAATGGGGGTGTACAGGAATAAAAGATGTGGCTTTGCAAATTTGGGTGGTTAAATGGTGGCGTGATGATGTGCATAGAAATAAATTTAGATGGCCAGCATATACCCGTCATATGAGATGTCGCAAAAGATTGGGAATTTATTAATGAAGTCCTTGCAAGCTCCAAGCTTTCCTAGTCTTTAAAGATATATTGAATTTCATTTTAAATGAATTGCACCCAATTTAAGGGACCTCTCTATTTGATCTGCATCCCTACTCAATAACAATGGTCCCCAAAAAACAGTATGTCATATATGCGGAGATCAACTGCTTGAATAATATTTTTTTAATAAGTAAAAGTTTATGTGAGTTGAGTCCTAAGACTCATTAGGGCTAGAATATTTTTTTAGGCTCAAAAAGTTTTTATAGAGGTAATAGTAAAACCTTCACATCATTAAGATAATTTGAACTCACAATCTTAATCTTACAAGTTACAAGTCAACTTTTTAGCAATTGAATTAACATTTATTTGCAATCACTGGAAGACTATATCGGAGTTCAACTAACATGGATTTTAAGCCCCTGGATATTGATGCCATCGTCATGCAAATCCATTTTACCGATCTCTGATAATTTGATGCTGGATTTTCATACGTAATCGAACCATCTCTTCTGCTTTTAATAACAAAAATGTACCCTTCCTTTTACTCTTTACACGTTATAGTGTGTGAGATGGAGTAGCATTGCTTGTATGTGAATAAGACAATTACCCAGTAAAACTGAAACCGTGTGGGTCTAATGATGATGCATAAAGAAAAATGATTATATACATAATGCAATAGCCACGACATTTCTGGTTAAACAACTCTTTAGGTGCAGTGCAGGTAGGGAAAGGGACGAAAATGGAACAAGGGAAAGTAAATATAGGACAGTTATGTGGGATTATCCTCTTCAAGCAAGACAGGTGGAGTTGGTTTGAATGAAACTCATATAAATAGGAGCAATGCAATTATTATTTCATAATTATTAATTATATGTAATATCTAATACTGAATGATTTCAAAAGGCATTGTAACAACCGATTTTAAATTGTCAGCAAGCAATCAAAGTCCAGTCGGAGATTCTTAGCTGTACGCATCACGGGCTGCTCTTATAAATTCTGTTGTGGGGTTCCCTGACTTGATCAGTAGCTCAAGGGATAACAGAACGTATGAAATATAAAGGCATTGCTGTTCATATCAAGGACCAAAAAAGAAAAAGGAAAAAAAAAAAAAACTTTCTCGGGAGGGATCTCCCATATACCTAGAGGGGATTAGATTCTGCTGTCAATCGAGTTAACGCTTTCTGCCTTGCCATAAATTGAGTCCACATTTGGTGGCTATGCTTATGTGTGCATCCCTCTATTAGAGGGATTGACATATTTTTTTTTAATTTTTTTATATATTGTATTTAGGGTTAAGGTACAAAAATACACATATGTTTTTCCTCCAGGAGCGTCCAACACCATATGTTTTTTTCTGGTGCAAAAATACACAGGTCGTTAGGTTTTAGGAGCAAAAATACTACTTCTGTTAGTTGACCGTTAACCATGGTGAAATTACCTTTTTGCCCTTAGTTTAAAATAATTAAAAAAGAAAAGGGTTTAGGGCTTAAGGGCAAAAAGGTAATTTCACCATAGTTAACGGTCAACTAACGGAAGTGGTATTTTTGCTCCTAAAACCTAATAGCGTATGTATTTTTGCACAAAAAAAAAACATATGGTGCTGAGCGCTCCTGGAGGAAAAACATGTGTATTTTTGCACCTTAACCCTTGTATTTATTTATATTTAAATTATATGCTATTTTCTGAAATTTTTTTTACACCTAGTATCTCAAATTAATTAGTTTTTAATCATGCATTCAGTAATATTTATCTGTAATACCAGTATCATGAAAACTAATTAATTTGAGATACTGGGTGCAAAAAAAATTCAGAAAACAACATATAATTTAAATATAAATAAATACAGTATATAAAAAATTAAAAAAAAAATATGTCTATCCTTCTAATAGAGGGATGAGCACATAATGGGCAGGGGATGGGCACCAAATGTGAACTCCCATAAATTCTGATATAAGCATGAGTCTGTATCTTATTATAAATCATTTATACCTTATCCTTGCAAATAAAAAAAATAAAAATTCAACGGATTAATTTTTCCATATTTGCTTTTATTTATGAAAATGCACACATTTTCTACCCCTCTTTTTAATCTCTTTCCCATATGCCCAACTAATAGTGAATAGGGTAAAATTCGCAAAACCTTTTTATTATCCTATAATTGACTTGTATTTTTTAACTCAGCCTTTTGAGTTATAACCTGGCTTTGACATCAACGATCAGCCTTGGTTTTGCAAAACTAGAAAAGAAGAATAAAAAGGCTTGGAGGCAAAGTCACTCACGTTTCCTGCCAAAGAAAGACATCACCCTTCTTCAATTTAAGACAGAATGTGAGCCAACATCGGTATTCAATAGTGTAGTACCAGTTATCGAAGCTTCTATAAATCATATCGCCTGTAACTAACCGATGCAATTTAAAATATCTAAACCAAAAAAAAAAAGACCTTTGTTACAATTTTGGTGGTTGATTAGAAATACGCCTAATTGGTAAGACTAATACTTTTTTTGGGCCAAGAGTTGCATTATCACCATTATGCGTGAGGTAATATCTTCAAAGTGTATGCTAACCCTCATTCAATAAGAAATTCAGAATAGCTCCAATGCTGTAAAACCAGTGTACTGCTTGTCCAAGAGTCTACACAAGGAACAGGACATGAGAGTTAGACAAAACCAAGCTTCTCCGATTTTTCTTGATGTTCACAGCCTTCTCACTCTGATCTAACACTTAATAAAACTATCTGTCACAATGTATATATTCGTTAAATTACTTGTTCAAGAAAACAAATAGGCCGAACAAACTTGATACCATAGTCACCCTTGAGCCTAAAACTAAATGAATCACCTAAACCCTAAACCTAGAAACTAAATAAATAGTTCTTGACAGCATAAGGTTAGTCTACAATAGATAATAAACAGAGGGCACACACATTGCCCGTTTACTACATGTCTAATCTTGACACCCAAGAGATTTGGGTACTGGGATTATTGTCTGAGCTCTTAGTTTCTCAACCTTGCTCCTAAATTCATCGTGGAAAGACTTGAGTGATCTCTGACGGGAGGCAAAAGCTGCTGTAAACTGCTTAACCTCTCCTTCGAGATGTTTTCTTCTCAGTACTTCTGTATTCAAGTCCTTCAGGGCATTTTCCTTTTGGTTTGAAACCATTTCAAGTCTATGGGATGATTCAGAGGCCATCAGAAGCAAATGGTCTCTTTCTTCTTTTAAAAGTAGAAACTCCTTTTCCAAGCTATTATGTTTATCTTTTGAAACCTCCAGAAGGTGATTATTGATACTAACCTCTTCCTCTAAGCCCCGGCACCTTTCTTTGATGGAGTTAAGTTCATCGCACAGCGTCTCCTTTGAAATAGAAGTTTCTTCCAAATCAGAGCCCTTTGTCAAAAAGAAAATTAGTTTAAGACAATATCCTACCATGCTTTTCGTCAAATTCTATCAAGAATGCAGTTCTATCTTTTAACCTAAGATACTCTTCAAAAAACCGAGTGCACGCAACAGTTCACGCATGGGTGATATTATACTAAAACCTTAATAAGAGTCTTCATGCAGCTTCCTGCTGCATAAGTTTTCATCCCCCTCCTTTTGGAGACTGATAACCTTTCAAGACAATAATTTAAATTCTATAAAGCTATTGCCTTGATTGTTTATTTCTCACTACCCAATAGAAAATGCTGAGGTGTTGATAAATCAGGTGTCCCAACGTAACAGATCATATTCAATCAAGTTCACTATGAGTAAGACTGACACATTACCACAAAAGAAAACTGTTAACCAGATGCAGAAAATGAATCCTCAAAATATTTCTATTAATTTCAAGAGAAACCAATCATTTTAAGGTTTCTAAAGAAAAAGTCGCGACAGCATAAGAATAAACCAAAATATAGATAAGCTTTTATCTAAGTATCAAGAGTGCGTCATATTTTACAAGAGCACACCATGAGAAGCATCACATTAACTTCCATGGGTTATTTCTTACAAGTTACATCAAGTATTGCCATCCTCAGGGATTAACAAAAATGAGTAAACAAATGATTTCACTGTCTCGTAAAGATATGGAATGAATCGTATGAGAAATTACTACGTTTATTGAGTACTAGCATAATATAAGCTATTCGACGGATGCCAGTCATGGCTTCAGGTGTTAAGTGTATGGTTCACATTTAAAGCATCAAAATTCTGAAGAAGGACATAAAATATCCCAAACATAAGACAGAGAATGCAAGCATAATTAATGATTGATATCTTGATATATGTGGCCAGACAACTACCTTAAGTTTGCAGTTGGAACAAAGACTCCTCACTTGCTCCTTTTCAGTGACTGTGCTTTCTGATGATTCCAATGACGTGATTATAGTATTCAGCCTCTCATGAAGCTGCTTTTGCTGTTCATGGATCAAAGCACTTTTCCCGGTGGAAGACCTGCCATCATCCATGTCTACTGTAAAATGAGTTTCTAAGGTATCAAACAGCTGCGCTCCAATTTCACTCATGGCCGAAATCACTTCTGCGGCCGATAATTTACCATCTGATACAAATCTCTGTTTAAAACACAGAAGACAATTAACTTTCTTTCTCTAGAAGATCGGGGCAAATAAAGGTTTAAAGAAGCTGATTTGCTGACCTGCAGTACTGACAAAACCTCCTCAAAGTTGCCTTTCAAGTTTCCCACGGATTTAGATAACCTCTGAGGATCTTCCCTTTCTCGTTGATGTTTAGGTGTCATTGATGTTGATTGCTTGTTCAGTTCCGCTTCCTCCGAATTCTTTCTCTGGAAGCATATGCATAAACATCAGCCCGAAAAAAGGGAATGATTTGTCAAACAAAGACTCAAAATGCAAAGGCTTCGTTGTAGATAGAGACTTTCATTTGCTCCGATTCAAGTATGACGCAAGCACATATGTACTTTCTGTTGGCCGAAATTATGCTTTCTATCTCTATGACACGAAATACCACCTGGTGGTTTGATGAGTTAAGCCGTTGAGGATAAAGCACAAAGCACAAACCACATTGGACATATTCTAGTAGCACAACTGCTGTGTTTAATGTTCATGTTCATAGTTGAAATTAATAGTTCACGTCGGAGCATTAACTAGTTCATATTTCATGTGTCAAATCAAGCAAGTTATTCAGATGGTCATTTGGAGTCTCAAGCAGTTTATGCGTGGCAGCCTTCAATCCAAGGGGGAGTAAAACATAACTTTAATACAAACCTCGAGTTCATTTATCTTCCGATTGGCAAGTTCCAGTTGTCTCTTCAAATCTTGAACCTCTTGTTCATACTTTTCACTTAAACATCCCTGTAAAACCTTAGCCAAATAAAAAAAACAGAGAAAGAAGAAGAAGAAAACGGGAAGCAGATTGTATATATACATTATCAAGTGAGATGATGACATAGTAGCCGGCAACAAAACACGAACCATACTAGACCTCAATTCTAATTCCCATAACATCTGAATACATAATCATGGCAATGAAGGATTGAAGGTTTATACTGTCCGACAACTATAACTAAAGAATAGATGAATTTATCAGAGAGAGCAGAGAAAAATAATATCTGATAAATATCTCTAGACATCGAATGCTCTTCTGTTAAGGCTTCATTTAAAGAGTACAAACTACATTCAGCTACTCATCTTTTCCCTTTCAATTTTATTCCTCTCGCGGTGATGTGGATCATCGATGAATACAACAGAACAAAAACACAAGATATTTATAAAATAAAGGAAACTCACAGGAGTGATATCACTTGTCGGGAATGACTGAACTTTTCGAGCGGGAGTAACTTGAAGTGAATCAAGATCTGCTACATAACCTTTGTTCAATTTCAGCCAAGTATTTTCATCAGCTACATTGCTGAAACCATCTGGAAGAGGGCTATAATCTGGCATTGTTGAAGAATTTGAACGCGTGGCAACAAAAGCATTGGAAGGCACCTTTAAACAAGGGGTTCGAAAAATATCTCCTTGAGATGCACTATTAAATTCGTTGTACTCTTCCTTGTGACTCTGCCTCGAAGAATCCTGTCCCATCTGTTATAATAAGAGGTAATCAGAAGACACAAATATAAGGACCTAAAGAGAACAGACCAATAAAGACCTACCCATTATGGACTTGGGGCTGTACGATAACTTATCAGCAGGTATTATTATTTGTATTACGAAGATCAAACCTCATAGAATCAAGTACAAAATTGGATCTAAGAGAACTTATAAGCAGGTACTAATATATTAAATATTGGACAGAGCGCATCTGCTGTAAGAATAAGGAGGAAAGAATAGGAATTCGGAATACCCCTCTATCTAGCAAACAGTGATGGAATCTGAAGATGACATGAGATTAAAACTCAACTTGTTGATGTACGTACGCACCTGACTTCTGTTCCTCTCACCATCTGTCAAAGAAACAACGCCACTGAGACTTCCGATTTTCATCTGTTGCTCCTTAATCCACTGATCACGTGACTTCCTCTCCTCTTCCAGTTCCATTTCAAGCTTCTCACGCTCCAGTTCATACTAGATAGCACAACACTAACAGATAGTTAGCACTAACAGATAAAATAAGTGACTTTAATGCTTTGGAAAGAAAACAAAGGCTAAAAGCCAAAAACTCAGCTGTCAAAACTCGAAAGCAAAACCTGCCTTGAGCATATCATTCCTTAATTTAAGAATCTCCTGCTCGAGCACTTCAGCATGTGATCCCTGAATAGCAATTCTACCAGGTAAGATTCCCCCGCCTTCAACAGAAAAAAAATCATCATAATACCATTATTACCTGAAGTTTCCCGCGTAGCTCCTCTATCTCTATCTTTTGCCGCTTTAACAACGCAGCATCCGTCAAAATCTATGAAGTCCAGATCATCAATTAAAAACTTTGGCAAAGCTGTGCAAGAACGAAGCACTAGCAGACTAGCATGCAAACGAACGCCGCTTCCAGAAAAAGAAAATAAAATGGGGATTCATGATTCGTAAATTTACAATTCTACGTTCTCCATTTCCTATCACAAAAACGTTTATTTGATGAGAATAAAGCATACAAACCTCATTCACTTGAACACAGTTAGTGATGCGTTTGGCTCTACTAGCAAATTGAAGAGTTCCCTTTGTTTCTTCGATGTGAACCTAATGGATTAACAATATATTGTAATTAAAAATAATATTAATCACCAAAAAGAAAAAGAAAAAGAAAAAAAGAGTAAGGTAAAATCGAAACATGAGGATAAAACAACCTACCTCTTCTGGTGCTATGGTGCAAACGATGGAAGTTTTCGCATTACCACCAAGAGCCGGTTGGAGAATACGAGTTAATTTACTGTCACGATAAGGAATATGCCCCCTGTTCCAAAAGATTAAAGGCTCAAGAATGGATACTTTCTAAATTTAATGTGAGAGACAGCTACTTATATACCTCTGCTTTGAACCTTCACTTAGTTTATTTATGACATTGCCAAGAATCATCAAGCTCTTGTTAATGTGTTTCCCTTCCTTCAAACGCACTCCATCAGCTCCAGTCTTGGCAATCCTTTCAGACCCGGCTAGATCTACCAAATTCTGCTTCCACAATCTCAATAAGTACGTGCCAAAGGTTGTATTTTTCTTTTATTAAGAAAGAAGCTTCATGAAATAACTGACCATTTACAAATCACTTTAAAAAGGAAGAACGAAAGATCGCATCCATTACCCGTAAGCAACAGATTCTTAAAAGCAAGGATTAAAGAATACGTACCAATACTGAAACTCGGACGGCGTCACTTGTCATATAGTTGCAAGAATTGGAATCCTTCCCCTTGCTTTCAATAACCTGCATGTGTGATGTGTATTTAGCATGAGCTTTTAGGGTATTTTGGTAAACGAAAAAACGCTTAGTGAAAACCATGCAATACAAAGTAGAAGTTTGCTTAGGACGGCATACCATCCTGAATATTGTGTGCGATCTGCTACTCCTAGCGTTCATGTTTGTCTCGCCAAAGTGCCTGTTGACTGGGAGGAAACATAACTTCAAATATAAATATACGTGTCTTGTAAAGATACATTGTTAGAATGTGACACTACGAACCTTCCCCTGCTTTAATGAGATTTAAAACTTGTTCAGCATTATTGACTATCTCCTCCCGGAGGCCTGCAACAAATATTCCTCGCTGAAGACAAACCAGTCAGTAAATTTATACACCTTTATAACTAGTTAAATTCATTAAAAACGAAGATGGCCAACCTCCAAACTCTCATGAATTTGCAATTTCTGATTCTCTACCACAAGAAGATCGTTAATTTCTTCATTATAGATTTCCATGTAAGAAACTCGAATGAGAAACTCACGATCAGATGCCTGAGGATCAATTTGTTCAAATCAGGCATCAGCCTGGAAAGAAAAGGTAAATCGACTTCAACAACTCTCCTATCCGTACTTACCGTCTGAATTTTGAGGAATATGTCTACAACTGCACGAGGAATTATCCCCGGATCTGTTTCTGAGCCATTCATGGTGTAAGTCTTGCCACTACTGGTCTGCCCATAAGCGAACGCAGTTCCTGCGCGTGCATAACTCAACAATTAACTTCGGCATCAGCAAAGCGACATGGCACATTAAAAACAAATTCTTGTGTTAATTCTAATTGACATATAGCTTGCAATACTCAAGGACAGAGCAAAACATACCATTGAATCCTTCCACTGCAGCATTTATAATATCCTTAGTAAGGAGGTCGTAGACACTAGCATTTGTGCTACTTTCATCAAATACATGGTCTGCAATAAAGGAAAATGGAAAGAGGGAATGAGAATCAAAGAAGAGTAGGACAAACAAATGCCACGAGAATGAACTTCGATAAGGATGAGGTAAATTTGGATGAAGTACCAAAAGCGTAAGAATTGGCAGACAAGGGAGTGCCATGGACCTTGTGAAGAGAAATGCGATTCTCTTCAACCTTCCAGAAATTACCACCGAAGGCATCCTCTGAAATCCGAGGCCTAACTCGGACTGCGACGCAGATCTTCTCCATCTTATCGTACCTCAAGCCTAATGCTAGTTGAAGATTTGTCACAAGGCGGGCTGCGCGTCACTGCTCCTCCTAGAAAAGCGTTCTTCAGGATTTGAATTCCCTTTCGTTTTTACAGATTTGCCCCTTGTTCTGTATTTTTTTTTTTATGAGTTATATGACGTCTACGTGTATGGGCCGAGCTATCCGGGCCTTCATAATTTTGGATCTGACATTGCGGGCCTATTCATATATACCTGACTATTCCAATGACAACCGAGTTAGAGTTGGGTTTCTCTCATCATCATTTTCTTATTAATCCTCATAATCTCTAAATCACATATGTCTAATTAATAAAATATTACTTTTATTTTTATCTCATTTTTTCAATCAACATCCTAAATTTAGCCGATGAGGAAAAAAAAAAGATAAAGAAGAGATCTCCTGGATTGGGTTTCTAAAAGGAAATGGATAGAGAGGTTAGTGAGAATACCGAAAAAAACTTGGGTTAAGTTTTTATATTCATCATGTGATATTTTCCAACCATATATAATCATGTGCCTTATTTATTTTATTTAAATTTATAGTTAAATATAATATTTTAAAAATAAGGCACGTGGTTATTGATTGGAAAAATTATCCAATCACTAAATATCGAATAATCTAGAGTCTAAAACGGGCATCCCCACCTCAAAAAAAAAAAAAATTAAGGTTTTGCAAAGGCAAGTTTCTTTGAAGTGAAGGTTGAATCGATTTGGGGCAAAAGAAAAAAAAGTGAAATTTGAAACATGCTTGAGTTTAAACTTTAAACTCGCAAAATTATGAATTAAACCAAATTAATAAATGTCCGACGTCCAATGCCGTTACAGGTTTGCTCTGCCCAATTTTGATACTGTTTTTATTTTTATTTTTTTCACGGGCCAAAAAAAGTGTTGTCTTATCGATAACAAAGAGAAGGAAAGACATGACAGCATTGGAAGAATAAAGCAATATAGCACAAGTTAAGTATAACTGTTAGGTTATCCTTTTTTTTTTTTTTTTTGAATGAATAGTGCATTGATATTAAGAATATAGAGAAATCAAGTTATCTCTTAATCTAACGAGACACATCACTTAGATCAAAAGATAGCATTGCGTCTTTCCTTTTCCAAACTTTGGAAAAAGAGTTTTTTTTTACCAAAAGAAACTATTCAATCATCAAATGAATCATCCAATCCTTGACTAAAGTACTACCTCCGGTCCTAATTATAAGATATAGTTAAATTTTTTTAGAGAAATTAAGGAAGCTAAATAAATTACTTAATTATTTTATATGTTGTGTATCCTTAGATTATATATTAGTTTATTAAATATTAATCAAACTAATTTAGTATAAAAAAAATATAAATATAAATACTTTAAAATAATTTAATTAAAAAATTCAGTTATATTTTATAATTAGGAATGAAGTATTTTAAATAGGAGATTAACATCTTAATTCTCGTCCGGATAAGGGCCTTCTCCCGTCACTGCATTGACTAAAGGAAGACAGTCTGATTCAGCAATTACTGGACCTAACTCTCTGTCCTTGCATCGTTGAATTGCCAAAAATATGGCTCTGGCTTCACTCTCAATAGCTGAGGATGCCTCCCCAGATCTGCAGAATAAGTCCACAACTTTAACAGAAGCCCTCCAAAGAAAATATTTGATCTTAGGCTGTGTTTGGTTTGAAGGGAGAGAATGGGAGGGGAGGGAGTAGAAAGTAAGAAATTGACCAAATTACCATTAATGAAGGGAATATTTTTTTTTTGTTAAGAATATATTTTAGGAATATTAAAAAAAATTCATAGGCTTTTTGGTGAAGAGAGGGTAAAAGATCTCCCCCTCCCTCAAACCAAACTAGTTATAAGGCCCCAGATTATTTTCCATAATTCATTGTTAATAGGAGTTGATGTACTAGGTAGATTCTTCCTCTTATCAACTTTCCTCTCTTATAATCATTTATACCCTCTTTTTAACATTGTGTTGTCAATTACTACTTCCCATCCATAACAAAATATCCGACATATCATAAATAGGCAGCAGCATCTTACCTATCTCTTCTTTGATATATGAGAAGGCACTGGTAGGTTCCTCACCTGCCAAGGCTCCTCAGAAATAAGGTTGGAGACTTTGATATTCTCTAATTCTTTGGAGATATCCACTTTTGGGATTTGAAAACCATCTAATGTGGGAATCCAAGGATCATTCCGCACATTAATCCTTTCACCCTAGAAATATATTCAAGAAATAGCCATTAGGATAGTAAATACCCTTAATTATACGTGCCCAATATTCCTCTGGTTTACTCTTAGGCCCCGTTTGGATCAAAGAAGAGGAAGGGAGGGAAAGGAATGGAAATAAAAAGAAAGGAATGGAAGGGAAAATATTTTACCTTTGATGCATTTGGTTACGGTGGAAAAGAAAATGGTTGAATTAGAAAATTGTTGTTTGGTTGGAAGAAAATAAGTAAGAAAATAAGGAAAGATTATATTTTTGCCCTTAAAAAAATTACGGTCCACATGTTCACAAATTGCTGCTCGAGCAGCAGGTAAAATGCTGCTGCTCGAGCAACATTTAAATGGTGCTCAAGCAGTAGCGTTTTGCTGCTGTTCGAGCAGCAGCCCATGGGTGTGTTCATTGACTCTACAACTTTTTGTTTTCCTTTTTACTCCCTGATTAACAATAAATTTAAATTATCCAGCTAGCCTTATTCTTATGGTGATTAATTTAATCAATCTACAATTGGATTAATTTGTTGAGGGGCGAAGCTTGAAACAGACAACAATGGCGGCGAAGTCCAAAACAGATTTTCCTTTTTCTTTCCCTTCACTTTCAAACTTTTATTTATATTATATTTAAATATCTTTTTGAGTTGATTAAACTCACTCACTTTGGTCTCCTTTCTTCTCCTTGTCGTCATTGTCTTCTCTCTCTTCCTCTCCCCGTCATCACTCTCTTCTCTCTCTATCATCTGATCAGGGCAAAATGGTCTTTGGTGGCACTGGAAAATGGCTTCCCCCCATTTTTTGTGGGAACCCATTTTCATTTAAACATGGGAGAATGGTCGCGCCACATGAAAATATTTTCTAGGAAAAATGCAATCCAAATAGCCGCCACCGGTGAAAAATTCAAATTTTCCTTTTCCCTCTCTCTATTTTCTTTGACCAAACGGGGCCTTAAGGTGCCAACATTGTTTTCTTAATAAAGTAAGATTATATTGTAAATGTGGAAGTCTTTAAATCTGAATCCACCATCGTATTTTCTTGTAGTAAGAGTGTTCATGCTTTCCAATGAATTTTATTTTTGCTTTTTGAGCTACCCCACCAGAAATTAGAAATTTTAATATCCAATTCTTTGCAAGTTTTCTTATGATAGAGAAAACAAGCCATAGAGTAAGTTGGATAGCATGAAGTATTGCTTTAATCAGAACTTCTCACCCAGCTTGAGAAAGGAAAGTTTTATTCTATCCCAAAACTTTCTTCCCAAGTTTGTCTCGAACAAAAGCTAAGGCCTCAACTTTAGAAGGCCTCCCAAAAGAATTGGTAGACCCAAATATTTTTCTGGAGATTCAACCATTTCAAAACCTAGAGTTTGATTGACCATATTCCTAATGGGAGAATTACATTTGAGTCACAAAGAATAGAAAAAATTACAAAAATTTTTAGAATTCTAATATTAAAAAAGTCTTAGTTGTAAATATGGCATTTTGAGTTGTTAAAATGACATTTTTTGTTTTTAAAATTTTTGTAGTTACTAACAAAAAAGTCTTGTAATTAATTATGATCTTTAGGACCCAAATGTAATTCTCCCATTCCTAATACCCTCAGGCGCATTTGAAAAGGCAAAATTACAAGTTTTCTCTGCAATAACTCGCCGGCCAGAAGCAGCACAATAATCTTCCAGCTATGTCTTATAAATAGCACAGTTTTACCTAGCTAGTTGCTCTAATATAATAAGGAAGAATATGGAATCATCCGCAACCAATGGGAGAGGGTAGGACACTTATTTGCTAGTTTAATCCCAATTGAATCTTTCCTTTCAACATGAATATTGGTCATTCCACTTGCCCATCATTTTAAACAAACTTAGTGCTTATATGTCACTAAAAGATGAATATGGACGAGGATATATGTCAAAAGTATCATACACAAATGTTGTTGGTAGCTTGATCTATGCAATGATTAGTACAGGACTTTAATATCTGACAAGCGGTTGGAATTGTAAGTAGGTGTATGCATGACCCAAGAAAGAAACATTAGCAAGTTGTGAAATGGTTTATACGGTATATTCGTAATACTGTAGATGTTGGATTGGTCTTTTAATTGGAATGTGATTAATGTTTAGTTGTGAATAATGACTCAGATTTTGCAGGTGATTTAGTCGAACAAAAACCAACTACTAGTTATGTGTTCACTCTTTCCAACGCATCAGTTAGTTGGAAGTTTACTTTGAAGTCAACAGTTGCTTTCTCTACCACAGAGGCAGAGTACATTGCAATTACAGAGGTGTGAAAGAAGCAATTTGGCTTCAAGGATTAGTGGAGAGCTTGTTATTAGTCAAAAAAACATCACGGTATTTTGTGATAGCTAAAGTGATATTCAATTAGTAAATAACCAAATTTATCATATAAGGATGAAACATAAGGTGGAGTTATAATTTAGAAGATATGAAAATCTTACGGATATAATGATAAAAGTGGTAACTTCTACTAAATTGCAACATTGTTGAACATTAAATATTAAATTGAAGATAAAGGTGTATAGTGTAAGAGAAATTGAGAATGTGAGAATCTTGTCAAGATGGAAATTTGTAAGTTATGGCAAATCCCACGTGGCGAGTTTTCAAGATAGGGAGCTCTTACAATATGAAAGAAGAGGCCATCATCTCTTGAAAATCATTCCATGATTGTCTTTTCTGTTATGAATATTCTTATTATGTGGATGTCCATTGACCTATAATCTCCAAATACAGGATGACATGGTATATATGCATAGTAATCTACTATTTGCATCCTTCTATAAATAGAGGTCTCCTGTAACTATTCATTACACTTGAATGAGAATCCATTTCATCTCTCTAGAATTTCCTCTGACTTCTCTCTAGAATTCCTTTAATTTTATGACACGTTATCAGCACGATAGTTGGAAGATAATTACTGATGCTGGTGTGAAGGAAGAGGAATTTAGAAGCAAGTTTTTCTTACTGTTTTTGCAAATTGAACCGTTCTTGATAATATTTTTGCTTGTATACTTGCTATTTTCTGAACCAGATTTGCGTCCTCTCTGCTTCGAAATCATCTCCATCTTCTTTCTCACTTCTGCATCACCACTATTGACCCTCTTTTTCCATTCTCACCGCTGACAAGCAAGGACAAACCCAATCAATACCCAGAAACATAACCAGCCATGACAACTCAACGCCTCCTTCTCCTTTTCCTCTTCTCATCCACAATCTTCTTCCTCCAACCATATACTGCCAGTGACTCCTACGTGCCCAATCCATATAAGCTGCGGCACCATCTCCACCGGATTGTCTGGAGCGTCCTCTAAACCTTTTCAGTCCGGCAACTTCTCACTGGGTCGTGGAAGAACGGCGGTGATGGTGTTGACGGTGGTTCCATCAACAGTGAAGGTGAGATTTTCTGTTTAAGATGATCATCAATGCGAGGTATGTTTTCTAGGTTCTCTAAAAAAAAAAAAAAAATTTATGTGCCGACACTGATTATGCCATCAACGTAATACACGGGAAGATAAAATTGCCCAGGAATTACAATGTGCTCCATGTTTGCTTTTTAAATATAAAATCAGAATTTTAATATTTTATTTATTCAGAAACAATAATTCCTAGGCTTGACCCACACATAAAAATTTTTCTAATGGGCCTACATGTTTTAATGTGAAGACAAAGTTCACGTGAAGAAGGTCGTAATGTGTTTTCTTATAATAATATATTATAATAATAATAAAAAAAGATCAAATCATTCTACCTACATGTTGCCAGGTACGTTTTCACAGGCACTGAAATTTCTTTAAGTTTATATGATTTAAAAAATAATAATAAAAAAAAAAAAATACCTCTCCAACCGAAATTTCATACTAATATATTTTTTTTTCTTCTTATTTTAGTATTTTATTAATGTTATTTTAGTATTTATTTTATTTTAGTATTTTATTTTTACTTATTTATTTTTATGTTATTGTTATTAATTTGATTCCAGATTGGAAATCTAGATTTAATATTTTCTTTTAATTATTTAATTTGAGATTTTATTATTGTTACTAACTTTTATTTAATTTATTCTTAATTCTTTATTACTTTATTTATTTTTCATGGTTGCAACACTAGTACAGTACAGTACATTGAGCTCCATTTATTCATTTTATTATTTACTGTTTTATTTATTTTTTATGATTGCGACACTATATATTAGTGAGCTCCATTTATTTATTTTGTTTTACATTTATTTATCTTTTATGGTAGCGACACTTAGTGGGCTCCATTTATTTTCTTTTTATTTTAATTCTTTACTGCTTTATTTATTTTTTCATGGTAGCAACACTAGTATAGTGGGCACCATTTATTTTATTATTTACTGCTTTATTTTTCATGGTGGTAACACTGATATAGTGGACTCCATTTATTTAAATTTTATTTACTGCCTTCTATATATTATATATATATATACATTTGCATATGCATCATCTTTCTTATCTTTGGATGAGATAGGCCTCGCTGTGAGTTTACTACCATTCCTATCTCATCTTCTTTTTATTTATTTAGCATGTTTATTTCCAGTCATTTATTTTATTTTATTTATTTATTTATTGCTTTATATATTTACATTTGCATATGCATCTTCTTTCTTACCTTTGAATGAGATAGGTCTCGCTGTGAGTTTACTCCCATTCCTATTTCATCTTCTTTTTATTTATTTAGCACGTTTATTTCCAGTCATTTATTTTATTTTTTATTTATTTATTTACTGCTTTATATAAATCCCCCTTCCCTTTTATTATTTATGGCAACCACACTAATATATACATATTAGTGGGTTCCATCTATTTATTTTATTATGCTTATATTTTATTTATCCTGAAGATAAACTGTTAAAAGGCCATATATATTATGAGATTAAAATGCCATGGAGATATGAGGCATAAATTGGCTAGAAGCCAAGAGGCAAGTTAGCCTGAATCCAAGAGACATTATGAAATAAGGCTTGATCCATAAATTTTGTATGCCATCAGTTGTATAAAGGTCTCAAAATTATATATTTGGCATTAAATATTCCCTTAAATTATGAGACAAGGGATTGTATGATCATGATTGATATTATAAATAAATATATTCAATTTGCTATTGTAGTAGAAATATTGTGGTAAAGTCAAGAAATATTATGGATTAATTTCTTGCCATGATCAAACAAATAAGTGAGTTATGGATCATGAATTTTTATCCAACTTCATTCCCAGAAGTGAATGAAGCAAATATATTATTATGGTTGTTTTGTGATTTCTATGATTATAACAATTTTTGTGAATACGGGAGAGGAATATTCATAAACAAAATAATTAAACAAAAGGAAATATTATTTCAACAAAGTTTAATAGCGAGTGGCTCAACATCATTACAAACCTTAATCATCTCATTCTGAAGATATTTAATGTCTTCTTCTTTTGCTTTTCTTGAGATGGGATCCAGATGAGGCAAAGCTCTTCGTAATATCGAGATTTGCGTCATAAGTTTCTTGAGCTTCTTGTGTGGCCACTCAGTTAACCCTCCTTTTTGATAGATTTTTTGTATGGTGTGAGTAGACATATTTAATTGTTTACTCGCTTCATTAAGGGTTAAGTGAAAATAATTTCTTAAATCATGGAGCGTTGTTTTCTTTATTCTTTCTCTTTGCTCCATAGATAACCTATATAATTCACCCTGGTTAAGGGATGAAGTATCATAGGGTATACTTACTGCAGGTTGTTTTCCTTTGCCTAATGAGTATTCAATATTGGTTTGAAATGAACTTCCATGGAGGTCATTTGGATTTATAGCCCATTCTGAACCAACACAGAGAACCTCATGATAGGCTAATACAGGATCACGCATCAAGATATATCCTGATGCTTGTAAATCTATACAATACTGTGTCAGAAATTGTTTGATTTCTTCAAAATTTTTCTTTGTGAAATCAAACATTGGAAGCCTGTCAGTATTATAAGATTTATCCTGTACTTTTTCAAATAAAACAGCATGGGTAATCATACCTGTTCTTCTTCCGTGAACTTCAAGTTTATGGTACTGAAGTCCGTTGGTATGAATAATTTCCCGTAAAACATGACAGCAACTACATTCCAATAAGCTAGTAGTTGTTAATTGGCTTGTAGCTGTTGGCTGGCTAATTGTTGCTGGCTGGCTAGTGGTTGTTGGCAGGCTGATTGTTGTTGTCGGGCTGGTTGTTGCTGGCAAACTGATGATAGTTTGCTGGCTAGTGAATGCTGGTTGATTAACTGCCGACACTATTGGCTGAACTGGATTGGTAGATTCCATTAGTTCTGCCATAGTTCTACACCTCTTAACAGGCCTCCTTGATGAACCTGCTTCAGTTGTACCTTCAATCCTTGTAGATTGAGGAAGAACACTTGTTCTAGGGGGAGAAGTAGGTACATTTGAAGCAGATGGAGGAATAGTAGAAGGAGGAATAAACATTTCAAAGGGATTAGGAGATAACAAAGAAGTAAATGACATGTTATGCTGATCATCATACAACAAAGCATCAAGTAATGCTGTTTTGGATGTATCAGAAACTGGGATAAAACTGCTTGGTCCTGCCATGGCAATAGAATTTAGAGAAATATGTGTAAGTATCTGGTAGTTGATATTATCAGATGCTTGAGTGTTTGTGAGGCATGTTCGTTTGCCTTCCTCTATTTATAGTTGAATTAAGTCCTGTTAAATCTCTACAGATTTGCTCCCTATAAAGCACGAGCCTGGAATCTTTTTGACTTTATATGTATACGACAATCTGAGTTGTCGCGCCTGTGATTCCACAGTGATGTGCCTCAGATTTGCTCCCTATAAAGCACGAGCCTGGAATCTTTTTGACTTTATATGTATACGACAATCTGAGTTGTCGCGCCTGTGATTCCACAGTGATGTGCCTCAGATTTGCTCCCTATAAAGCACGAGCCTGGAATCTTTTTGACTTTATATGTATACGACAATCTGAGTTGTCGCGCCTGTGATTCCACAGTGATGTGCCTGTGATTACACAGTATTGCGCTCGTGAATCTGCAAAGATACACCTGATGATTTTGTATTTAATATATATTTGTTTGTTGATTCTGGAAAATGGAAATTTTGTTACCAGAAGTAACAAAATTATGCATTGATAATGCATTTAGAAATATGTGGAATTTTAATGAAATAGATATCATATATGCTATTATCATGGAATATTGTATGGAAATTCCATAAATTAATTTTTAAGGTCTCACACTTGAGGGGGAGAATGTTAATGATATATATCAAGTGTGAATATTTATGTGATAATTCTTTGTGAATGTTTTTATGTTGATTCTCCCAAAATGAATATTAGGTTTGATGATAAATCATATGAAATGTTGGCATGACTTGTTTGATCATCCGAGTCATATATTATGTGCTGCATGTTCTCAGATAGAATTAATTATTGGAAATGGATCTCTGGAAATATATCAAATTGAAAGTTTACATATGAGATTATAAATTTGCAAAGTTTGCAGTGATGTTTGCAACCAGAAGTTTGCAATATATTATGCGCGTAATTTCCAGATTGAATGATCCAGAAATAATGTATTAAAGTATCCATGAATGGATAGATCAATGATTATGAGAACAAAATTTATATGTTGTGTATATTTGCAGCAATTATATAAGCCAACAGAATTCTCCCCGTATAATTGGCTTTTGGTCAGGAGCCAGATTAATTTCCATCTTGAAATGTTTTAAATGTGTAATGATTATTTATCTATTACAATGCACATAGATGGATATACAAAGAAAATTGATGATTTGATGAGGGGGAGAAAAATAAGCAGATTGGGTAAAGATAAAGTGAAATGAATTATCATTGGCTCATATTGGTCCTCATACAAAGAAATGTGCACTAAAAGTTTAAAAGATAATTCATTTGCAGATTTTAGCTAATCAAATGCTAAAAGCATTTACTGACCTAAAGTGACAAAGTCACATGTCCCAACTGCAAATGCTCCTATATGAATTGTTATAAAGCACGCCTGAAGCGTTGCTGGTCCATCGGTTATAAAGATAAAAATCCTCGAAAGAGAAAAGGAGCTATAAAATATAGATGATCAAGTCGAGGATAATTAAGTAAAGCTCCAGAAGAGTTATCTTTTGATGAGATGTTATCTCCAGAAGAGATATTACAAGAAAAGTGTATTGTGGTCCAAGAGAGACCTAGGTACCTAATATATGTAAATATAATGAGATCTCAATAAATTATGAATGAAATCCGATGGGACTGAAAATGAAGTCGACGTTAATAATATCTATGATAGCATATGCTGCAATGAATGATAATGAGGATCATGAGCCACAATATATTTGTATGGCGCCAGAAACACATATGTCCCAAAAGGACTCAAGATGATAGTGCATATAACATCATTATCTGAATAAACATTTATTGAATTTCTATATGCACATATATATTTATGAAAAGATTATTATGACTTTACTTGACAGATTTAGATCTTGCAGGTATATTTTGAACAATCAAATTGGGCGTTTCTAACATAATATTTGATGATAGAAAGTATAATATGCTCAGAAAGACATTGAAGCAATGCAGTCATCAGGGGGAGCAACACTGATGTAATCAAGAGGGGGAGACGATACACGCTGTACTCTTTTTCCCTTATCTGGGTTTTATCCCACTAGGTTTTTCCTAGAAAGGTTTTTAATGAGGCAGTACTGGATAGTGTATTAATGGATGTTGTACTCTTTTCTTTGGCTAGGTTTTTATCCCACTGGGTTTTTCCTAGTTAAAGTTTTTAACGAGGCACATTCATAAATGGACATCCAAGGGGGAGTGTTATGAATATTCTTATTATGTGGATGTCCATTGACCTATAATCTCCAAATACAGGATGACATGGTATATATGCATAGTAATCTACTATTTGCATCCTTCTATAAATAGAGGTCTCCTGTAACTATTCATTACACTTGAATGAGAATCTATTTCATCTCTCTAGAATTTCCTCTGACTTCTCTCTAGAATTCCTTTAATTTTATGACATTTTCTCTTTTATAGGGCGTTTTGTATTTTTTCCTCTCTTATAGTATTTTACTAATAAATTATTTAAAAGAAAATTAAATTCTGGTATTCCTTTTATTGTTGTCTTATTTATTAATTATTATTAAATATAGTAGTTATGATTTATTATATCATTAAATTAGGTCCTTATATTTTATTATTATTATTTTTAGCACTGTGCTGTGAGTTCCACTGCTTGCATTGCTTCCGCAGCAAGCCTGGCCGTTGAACCCCGTACCCCTGCAACCAAGTGTTTTGTGAGATCAACTTCAACCCTGATCATCACAAATTCACTAAATAACAAATCATCTATCTTCGGACACCTTCAAAACAGATCACCTCCCCCTATCACACTTCCAGTCTTGACTAAATTCTTCCTAGTCGTGACCTTCGGAGGAAGACTGTGAACTTGAACCCATTACACACACTTACTCGTCAAAACTTCGTTCATCGTTAATAACGGTGCTCATACCCTTGCTTGTCCTCGAACTGGAATGTATAGACATTATCCTTTGAGAATCCAATTTCCAGTTTGCCTCTCACATTCCAACTCTTGAAAGATTTCCTGAAAGTAGTTCGGTTAATCGACCGATTCAAAACCAGCTCGCCGACTAGTCCGATACCCCCAGCCTTTGATTCTTCATCATCCCAATCTAGCGCACATTCATTCAGATACTTCATAGTGATCTCCATCTGGCACTCAGAAATAAAAAAGAAACAACAAAACCTGAAAATGCAGAAGTCCTCAAATTGAAAACAAAAGGCAAGAAGAGGAGATGGGGTAGACGAAAGGATTGGCGAAGAGAGGACCTAGACGAGTAGAGATTCCTCTCTGCCATTTGTTTTTTCATTTATTTTCTTCAAATAATATTTAATTCTAAATAATTATTGGTGTGAGTATAAAGCTTTGTGGATTTGATGGGGACTACAAATCTGAAATTGAGATCCATTCCTTGCACTCGGATAAAAAAGGACCCATTCATCAAAAAGAGAGTGACTTTGTATGGTAAACTGTCCATAGCTTCAAAGCAAGCGCGCCTGTTCATCTTTCTTTCTTTATTTCATCAATAATTGAATTGAACATATACAGAAAACACTGTGCATGGTACCTGTTGATTTTATTATACATTAGTAATTAATTCGCATTCATATAATTAGTCTATATGTACGGTGTATACTTCACTATTCTAATATGGACCTTTTTCTTTTCGGTCGACTTGTAATACTGAAAATATTGACACTTACATATTGTCATCGTTAATATTCGTATGCATGCACAGTATTTCGTATTAATAAGCACTGATCTGATGCACACTATATTTTGATATACTGCAAATCTCATATTTATATGTTAAAGTAGCTACCAAATATTCTTCTTCTTATTCATTAAATGAGTCTTCGGGAAACCACGAAATCTTGGTTCCAAAAACTTTTTTTTTTTAAGTTGAAATAAAATTCCTTTCAGATATTTATCTCATATATCTTAAAAACTATTCTCTAGTAACTAATCTAAATATGAAATTAGACATCTCTCACCTACGCGTGTCCTCCTAATACATATATCCTCTCCCCTACGCATACATATACTGGCTTGCCGCTGGAGCCTCTTTCCGCAGACTTCAAACTATGACATGTCTCCATAATTTAATTTATTCTAAAAAATGTAATATTAAGTTGTACGCTAATTATAGCAGTTGCAAAACGTGATTAGCTGTAGTCTTTAAATTTTTTCGGTATAATATATATAGATCATTCAAACGGGTCACGCTGCTTAACTGAATTTCACATGATTATAAGTTTTTTAAAAAATTGAAGATGCAAAACCACGTTTTCATTTTCCAATTTTCTCATTTCATTTTTCATGCGCTTTGTTTGTTAACCTCACTTTAATTTGGCTTTTCCTTCTTCGTTCATCAGGTCCTGTGGCAAGAGAGAGTGGTGGAACATCACGGGAAAGCATGCTAAGCAATAAACAATCTGGTCATAATGCCACCTAAGTCCTGTGGCTTTATCTCATGCATACATATATAATTAAAAAGATGGGGGGGAAAAGTAGGTTTGGCTATAAAGAGAGATATATGGAAGCATGTCTACGTACAAATATATTTCCCCACCGACGTCGGTCAAGTCCGAATAATGAAATTAAACCGAGATTTTCTATCCAACGAGACATAAATTATAAGGAGGGGGACGGCGACAACGACATGATAGAGTTGCTACAACGTTATAGGCTTGGCCCATAAATAATACAAGCGACGTATATATATATTTACATGGAATGTGACACCCATTATCCCAACAAATATTCCCACCAAGATGCCCTTCCAGCCTCAATTGTTTCACCAGCTGGCTACCTATAATATCTCTCTCTCCGTCTTCTCTCACTAAATCATTATCAGAACAATATATATAAATTAATTAAAATTAAAGCAGCTAAAAAATAAAGGTGACAACATTAACAAAAAACAAAGATCTCTCATCATATCTTTACATTACACTTCCAACGACGTGGGGCTTCTCCAAACCAACCCAAATTCGTTTCTCTCCTACACTCACATTAATATTACAAACCAAAAAGAAAACAACTATATCTACCACCTACCTTACATACAGTTACCTTATCCATCACCCCCATGCACGTACGAACCAGTTTCTGGTTCAGTGCGTATTTGAGAATGAGTTTCTTTATTATATATATATATAGTGAGCGATCTCTACATATATAGTCTTTCTTTTTGTTCCCGATGGTTATTGTTTAAGGGCTTAGACCTTAGAGTGGTGTGCCTAAAGCCCGATAAAGATGCGACAGCCGGGTCATGAGGATTTCGGATTCGGATCTTAGTTGGGCGTTCTCCAGGGAGAGAATGAGATGCTGGTGAAGGGTGAAGCCGAGCTGGTTTTTGAGTTGTCGGTTTTCTGTTTTTAGGCGGTTCCCTTGGTTCGTGAGGTTCTCTAAATGTCTCTTCTTTCTCCAGCGGGACCGCCGTGCTGACTCCCGGTTCGACTGCATGCGCCTGCGCTTTCTCTCGTCCAACGAGTAAACCGCCCGGTTTGACGATCCCTGCGAAACGGAGCTTGGGCTAGCCGGATCCTCCTCGGCTTGAATGAGGGACAATAACGCCTGAGCGTCACCTGGCACCAGCATGGTTTCGAGAAGCGGGCATGGCGGGAACTGGAGGGATTCAACGATGTCGTCGTGGAAGAACATGGCTGAAGCAGCTAGATAGCAAGAATGGAAGAAAAAACCGGTGCTTGAAGAATGCACCAGAGAGAGGGAATGAAGGCAAAAGGGAAGAACTGAAGCCAGGGAAATGGCTATTTAAGGACGAAGATGAGGAACATGAGGGCCCCATGACAGCAGAAGATATTGAAAATAAGGTTATATTCGTCCCGGGGAAAAAAAAAAATCAAAAGTAGAATACGTGTAATCACTTTAGGATTTTGAAATCCTAGCTTTTTTAAAAAAGAATATTAAGTATTTCTGGCGAACGAAAATAAAAGGTTTATAGCATCATAACGTTGATGTTAATTAATATTAATATGAAATTTATTTTGGGTTTTATATAAATACACAGACTTGCTTTTAAAACTAAATACTTTTAAAACGGTATATATAAATGATGACACACAAAAAACATAACCAAAGTAGATTAGAAGAGCTGAGTGAAATTTTTTAAAGAAAAGACTTCACATATATTTTAGTCAAGCCCCCTTTTTTAGATTAACTTTTCGCTTTTTTCGTATGGCATGAGATGGGGTCGTAGTTGGGAAGAGATTTGGTTTAGCTTAATGACGAAGTATCTAGCATAATTACATGACCACCAGTTCGACGATTCTCAGAGTTACCAGAATATGCGACGAAGTCATTTTGGTTACGCACATAACACAGTGAAAAAGGCAACGACAGTGACCACCGTCCACCAATCTACATGAAAGTTAAAACCCAAAAGCTGCTTCCTTAACTTTCCAGCTTTATGCAAGACCCAATTAAAAATTAATAACAATTATTTTTTAACTGACGCGTAAACCAGTATTCTTGTCTACAACTATAATATAGTAATAGTTTATTTTTGGTGCATGAACATATGAACCAAGAGATGAGCGCACAGTTTCATTTCAAACTGATAAAATAGCTAAGCTTTACTTTTATATGACTAGAGAGGATTCTTACACGTCCAAGCAGGGCATAGGATGACATATAGGCATTACTATACTATGATCATAGAATGAGGTGAGTGATGGAAAGGAATATTCTGGAGGGCGTTTTCTTAGTTGAGCGTTCTGGGGCAGTTTGCTTCACCTGGACTTAATTAATAGTATAGCAACTGTGAGTGGAGGATAACATGCATGGGGACAGTTATTAATTAAATCCTTAATTAATTTAATGAATCACATAGAATTCAGAAAAACCGCGTCCTTTAGTGCGTCAAAGTAGGCTGCACATGCATCAAAAAAAAATATTATTAGAAGGAAGAATATGCAGTGCCCTTTAGATTCTTCTGCTGCCATCAAATGTTGGACAGTCTAACGTTTGCTTTTTCATCTTTCAACCCTCTTGATTTGTAGACGGCCATCCGTTCCACTAATTATCTTTTTTACCTAAATTTCGTGGATAAGTTCGGATAATAAACTCAAAAGGAGGATATATAATCATTATCATAAGATATTGTAAATTAAAAACTAACTGCCTTTGGGTGAGAGTTCAATTTGAACTAGTCTACAAATAGTGGAGAGTACTATTGCTATATGCAGTACAATGAATTTTGTTTGTTTGAGAGAAAACAAGAGAAACAAAAGCCATTTTTAGGGACGCATCTATAGGTTCTTGACAGACCGTCCGCTACGTAAAACTAAGGCTTTTTTTTTTTTTTTAAACATTACAAAAAAAAGTAACATTACAAAAAAAAAGTTCTTAATGTAAAATTTGCACGTGGACGGTCCTTGACAAGGATAGTAGCCGCGTCCCATTTTTAGCCAGAATGCCTTTTTTAATCATACAGCAATTTATTTGTTCTTGAAAGTGGGTTTAATGATAGGGTTTAATGTTTCTAGTTTTACTGCAGAGACATTTTTTCTACCTCACTTATATAAAAGTGAGTGGGTCTCATTATAAAGAGAAGAAAGAGAAAATATTAGTAGGACATACTTACTTTTATGTGAGTAAGGTAGAAAAAATGTTTCTGCAATAAAGGCATAAATATTAAACCCTTAATCATATTCATAATGCCTTTTTTAGCCAACCAATCAGAGACTCTATTTCCACGCTAAGCAATTAGTTAACAGAGAAAACAATTCCCCCATAGCAGTTAATAGTAGTTATGTTTACGTTGTTGCTTCAAATAAAATAATAGTTAATTGGTCCAAAATATTCTTACATGCACGATATGAATGCGAGGGATGGTCTTAAAGCATTGATATTAAAACTAGAGCGTTGCTCCAATGAACGGTGAGCTTGATCATTTTAATAATTAAAGGGCACCAAGTATTATTTTTAGCGTTTAGATGCCATACTCACTTCTGGGTAATTTTTTAGACGCCATGCCCGCGTGTGCATGGAAAATTAGGATAGCAGTTCAAATTTTGACAAGAGCAACACCATAACGCTTGTTCTTTTTGTTGTAATCGTCTTCTCTTCCGTATTCCTCACAATTTACAAGAAAGAAGCGGATCAGGGAAAAAAACGAATTACATGATTGTTTGATCAAGGAAAATATGATTAGTTAAAGACTCTCAAGATTAATTAAAATAAGAAATTACATAAGCAAAGCCCCTCAATGCTGATAACACCCGTTGGGGTGGATCTTTATATGCCAACAATGACTTACTCTCTTGGGTCCTAAATATAGAACAAAGTTTGTAATACAATTTATACTATAAACTTTGTCTTATATTTAAGACTGAAGGTAGTATTAAACAGTGCCTTGAATCCAATCCATGGGCATATAGGATGATCAGCGACTAGTTTCTCTCCCTTTATCACCAGGGGCTAGATGGGGGAGGAAGAACAAATAAAAAAAATGAACTTGCCTTACTGAAAACCTAGAAATTGACATGTCAGGGTAATCCAACAAATAACACAACGTTTATATCACATTATCTACAGCTAAGATTCAACAAATAGCCATATGATGCTCAAACCAACACCAAATATGCACAGTTTGATGTCTGCGCCTACAGACAATTGTCAGAAGGGGGAACAAATTCCAAAATATGACATGGAAATTTTGGTTTCAGTCTCCCTTGCTTTTTCCATAAAAGACACAAATTCATCAGATATTCACATGTTCACCGGCGGTGCTCCCTGAATATGACAATCAAACAATTATTATCAGTACTTTAAAAAAAAAAGGGAGGTCCGCTGCCCATGATACAATTAAACGAGAAGTCTATTTACTTAAACCCACACGAAATTAGAGTAACCATCCCTAGTCATTTCATTTCCCGCCAGATAATCATTTCAAAATCTCACCTTGAACAGAAGATCATATGCTATGTGCTCCCAGGGCAAGGATACGGACATTAAGCTGCATTTCAAAGGTATTAGTTCATCGTCAAAATCGGAGCTAGAGGAAGAGGCAGCCGCATAAGCATGTTTTGCGGCAACAGATGCAACTGATGCTGCTCTACGAACAATTGAACCAATTCCAAACCCTTTCTTTGATGCTACTGGAGAAAAAGGGCCTGAATCCTCCTGACTTTGATCTGTCATTGCAACAGCAGATTTATTTATCCAATCATCTCAACTTTTTTTACATAATGTTAATAGCAAGTTCATATGCCAGATGTCTCCAGTACGGAGCCTCACTATAAAATAGAGAACCGGGCAGGATTTTGTAGTGCCTAAGGATTTGATGCATCTTCTATATGCTCAAGTTTTTAACACTTGGGAGTTTGGCATCTTGACAAAATTTATAATTTAATTGCAATCAAATAATGTAAATCAGACAACAAATGTAGAATTTGTTACGGCTACTAAATGCCAAATATCTTTTTTCTCTGCTCATAAGGTAAGAAACGTTAGCGCCTAGAGTTCCATGACGAGATTTCTAAAGTCCTAGTACCAACATATTGCCTACCTGTAACACCAGAAACAGCTACTTCAACTTCCCCACGGCCTCCAGGACCTTTCATGTAAATTCTGTCTGTTTTGTCAGGAGAATGACCCCCAGATAAAAGGCTACCAAATCGAGACTTCCCAGCTGTACTTTAAGTGGGAAATATGTGAGCCAACTGATATATAGCAATTTACAAAATGATAAACTCACAATTTCACGTTATATACATAACATCATTTTTTTTAATATTAACATGGTAACAAAGGTTGATCATTTATGGACGATAATGCCATTAGATGAAGAAGAATATTAAGGCAATAGAACGTTCCCTGTAACTGAATCTAAATCAACACTACACCACAACACTTCGGGAGAGAGATGTATGTCCTCCAACAACCAACACCAACAAGAAAACATCACAAGTTGAGTACACTTAATACAGAGCTTCACTCATAGTAACAACAGTAAAACAAAGAACGCAAGAAAACAGAAGAAATATTCTGCTTGCATTTAAAAGGCCATTTCTCACCTAGTCTTTACCAAAATTCTTCACACTCACACCCCCTTCAGCCAAAACACTGCCCACTTTAAACACCTCTCTATCTCATCCAGACCACAACTCCTCACCTGCAACCTCAAGTTAGTTATTGGCTTGAATTTACTACTCTATTCCTCACGACCATCTCATCACCTTTAGCCCCTCTAGAATATTCCTTAATTTCAGGCTCTCTTCCTTCCTCTCCCCTCTTTGTGAAAAGTCCTTACAAATATGATTATATTGGTGAAAAATCAGATCAGCACATCACATGCACAGATTCTTGTAAATCTCCTGAAGGATTAAATTTTTCAGGTGTATTGAAAATGTCTCCCCTTCATTCCCTCTAGAGACATTAGAAAAATGAATGCTTGATTATGGAAGCACTTATCCAGATAGATGTCACAGCAGGAAAAAATACCATCATATGAATCTCGAACCATCTGATAGCTGACAAACCCTGAGAAAAGAGTAAGCTGCAAATCACAACCATCAAGTCAGCATGTCTATAACTACAAACTGAACGCATAAGAAATGCTTGCTATGGGGCAATCTGTCAATGGAATCATCAAAGAACATACTTCAATGAACTATTTTTTGAAAATCATACTTTATTATTCAGTGAAAAAGGCAACGGTTGCTTAATTCTTGGAAGAGGCTCAAAGAAGTTCATATATTTTCAAATGCACAAGGAGGCATGTAATAGACACCAATCAAATTATTATCATTTACTTCCTCATATGATATATTCATACAAAAGCTACAAATTGAAACCAATACTAGTTAGAACTACAATGGACTTCCATGATCTTAATTTATATTTTCTTATTGCTGCTACAAATTGAAACCAATACTAGTTAGAACTACAATGGACTTCCATGATCTTAATTTATATTTTCTTATTGCTACAGGATTTAGTTGTTTATACTTTATACTGTCACAATAAGTCCTTCGACCAAATTATCTTCAAATACCTAAACTTCCATCTTCAAAATTTCTCTTGCCATCTAGTTCGCATTTCTTTAAAGAAGAAACATACAAAATCAGTGAGAATAGTTTCAACTAGTTAAAATACCTGGGGCACAAAGGACAATGTAAAAATAAACCTTGATATTTCAAGAACAAAAGCAAGTCTACAAGTGCCATCTGAGCACTGCTATGAAAAAACATGAACAATTTTTATACAACACATTCGTTGTTATAGTGAAATTAACCAGCATCCAATCCATCATTTTGAAAAATAAACGAAAGCAATGCTATCATCTATAAACTAGAAATTGTCAATCAGAAATATAAACATTCTGATACAGAATGGAATTCACTCTGTAATTGGGTATTGGTCAAACCTTAGTGTCCTTTCTCTTTGGGGAATTAGGATCAACTCTAGGAGATTTATCATTAACACTGCAATCATGCGATTCCTTACTAGGAAATGCTGCCCCATCATGTGCGTTAAGAACTACGCAGTAACAATGATCTTTTTCAGTTAAAACCTGTAGAAAATTGAGGGGGGGAATCAGGGTTGACTTACACAGTGATAATTTGGAATGAAAGTTGTTTATGATGTCATTTTTGCTAGACAAAGAGAGTAAGCGTTCTCATAGAAGATGAAACCACACGACAAAAAACACTCCAACTTGCTAAAACTGTTTTGAGAAAGCCTATGAATAGTTTTATTATAGTATCAAACACACCCCATAGCATGGTGCCACCTATATGGCATTCGCACATACTTCATAAGGAGGAAATATAGAGAAATTAAAAAAAAGGCTGACATGGGTCCTGCCTTTGATCCTTATACAGAGGGGCATGAACAAAGTTGGAATGTTACATGGAGATGCCAAGAGGATGTGATGATGGCTACAGTCCATGATGACATCGCATGGCGCACCATATAATATGAATATTCAGTTGGGTTTTGTATTTAGGATATCATTTGACAACTATCTTGCATCAGGGAGATTAATCTCCTCAGGCTATTTAATTTGAGAGATTATCGTTCAAAATTCTTACTCTAATTCTCTCTAACAGAAAACTACTCTATTCCTCTTCTATCTTCTCTGTTCTGTTGATTTATTTTCATCCGTCACCTCCTCATACAGAATTAAATACAATAAAGCACAGGCTCCACATGCCTAATGCTGAAATTAAATCTCTAATTTAGCAAATGGGAAGCAACAAAGATTGAGCTCTGAGCCACTTGGTCATAAAAACTCTAGTATTAATTTAAATATTCAACTAAAAAACTTAGAAGGCCTATTGCAATGTCCAACATCACAAGTATAGGATTATAGGAGGATTTAATAATGCTTCTCATTTCCTATGGTTTCAATGTTAACCAAATATTGCAATTTTAACTACACAATTAAGCCATAGCTTTTCACAGGAACCACTGATTTTTAGGGGGAAAATCATGCTCTTCACATGTTACCAGAAAAACTAAGCATCTCACAATATTGTTTTTTGAAAATGCAACCACCAAAAAATTGCAAAAATCAGTTCAGATGCTTCAGGTACTATTCCAGGATGAGGTAAGCAATATCTTGATTACAGAACAACTGAACCACAAAGAACACGAAATATTCAAACCTTCAAGATGTGACAATGGAATTATAAATTCAATGAATTGTTAAAATGAGTGTATTACCACCGCATCAAAAGTGGAGTCAAAGTCATCAATTGCAAAACAAATATCTGGATACGCAGGTGTTGTCTCCACTTCCTGGATACGTGTTGATGACAGTGTCATTGCATATAACAATCTCTCAAACTAGTATTCCTTTCTCTCCAAGGGTGTAACATGTCCAAAATGATATATATACTTGCCTTTTCAAAGTTCAACTGAAAATTCACACGACTTGGAGACGCATACACAGTTTTTACAACCTGAGGAGGTGCAAAGGGCCACAAAGCAAAATTAGATGCATTTTGTATCACTTAGAGATAAATGCTTGGGTTTAAAGTCACATGAAAGATTCTATGGCCCAAGTAAAAAACAGTGAAACCCTAGCTTACAATTCACCTCAATAAACCATGGGAGAGACAACAGTTACAGACACAAGCACCATCATAGCCATGGCTAATTGAGGAGGAAAGCATCCTCTAAAGAGATTGAAAGAGTTCTATAGAAGAAAAGTAACACTAACTTATATATGCCATAGGATGCACACAAGAAGATACTGTTGCCAAAGGAAAAAATACAGGAGTCTGAAAATAAACTCTTTGGAATCTTTGGTCAACATCAACAACAAAGATGAGTTAAAAGACCCCAATCTAACCATATGCATTCTGTATCAGAATTATTCTGGAGAAAATTCAACTCCTAAAATCAATTGTAGAGCTAAGGAACTGACTGTGATTTCAAAGGATTCACAAAGTCTAAATACACTGCAATTACCTTATATATAGGGGACAATGGTGTACTTTGTAAAGCTTGATGATTCTGAAGAACCTGATGACTGGAGAAAGAGATAGTTCAAATTCCGTTATTGAATGTTTATAGAAAAACAAAAGGAACAAGAATCTTAATTGATAATATTTTATAGCCCTGATCCCAATCTTTTTATGGCTATCTATTCAAAACAAATAACAACTCTCTCTGTTAAACTAGGGAATGGTTCAATCATATTTGAGGCAATTAATCTAAACTATAATCGACATATGTACTGATCCAATAGAAATCAATATGAAGGAAACAACTAGAAATGGTGAAAAATTGATCTACTGCCACTGAAGAGATTGCATCCTACTTTTGGAATAATCTGACATGTGTACAGCAACATAAACCCAACAACTGTGGAAAAATCTGAAAAATATTGTACACATCAATGACATCCACGATAAAATAGAAGGGGCAATAGAATGAAACAACTCACTGATCCTGGTAACATTTGGACAAGAGTTGAATTAGATGCAAATTCTCAGCAGAGTGCAGACCACAACTTCTTAAAAACATAGTTGGTGAAAACAATGGCAGACAGGAAATCAAAGAAAAAAATTACCTGCAAATTGCAATAGTTACACTAAAGGACGTATGAGCAATTAAGTTCAGGTAAAATGAACGCCTCCAGTCAACATCTGTAGAAGTTTCATCGATTAAGTCGTCCAACTGGTTAAAAAGTGAACAGGATTATTTGGCATCATAATGGACAGCCTACCACATCCAATAAAAGGGTGGCCTAGTGCATAAGGCTCTCACCAATGTCAACAACAACAAAATATTGATCCTAAAGAAATTTAGCAATCAAATACGGAATTCACATAGTAAATACTGCAATTGGTTATGAGTAGCGATCATCTTAATGCAATCAAATCTCATTGGAATGGAAATCACACAATTCCAATGACAATGGGGAGGGACAGAGGCCATGTGAAGCACAAGCAAATTATAATGACATAAAACTGATGTCTAGCAACACATTATAGCTCGCAGAAGGTAAAAAAACTGTAATGCAGACTCAGCTTGGGGAAAAATTTGAGCTAAAGGTCCGCCCATGGATTAAAATTCAAGGGATGGGCAGTTTTAACATGTTTAACAGCCAAATATCCATAAATTCTAGTTACATTCAAGTATTACTATCAATGTCATATTGGTATAGCAACAATTTTCATGCATGACTGCAAGGACTAAAGGATGGAAATAAGGATTTTACCAAGACGCTTTTCTTCTAACTCTTATGAGATGCAATGATTTGAATAAGATGAGAATTAACATACTAATATGGGCAATACGAGAAATAAAATGGCAAAAGATGAACAGTTATTATGTGGTAAAGCTATATTGGCATCTGTGAAGTGCAAAAATGTTGTAACAGAATGGTAGAAACAGGTTGAACTTCACTAGCAGTCACATCACAAATTTAGGTGAGTGAAAAAATTGAAAAGTTTCAACATTCTTCACAATTTAATGCGAGTTTACCTTAGGAGCCCACCTGCGTACAAAGAAAGGAGAATCGCTCTCACCATGGGAAGCATATCCTTGAGATCCCTGCTGGAAAAATTTTTAAAAGAATAAAAATAACGGGCAATCTAATCTTGCAGAAAAGACATCATTTCACTGATAGAAAACCAGCAGTTCGGTTACTGGAAAACAATAAAAAGCAATCCCATTTTAAAGTCTTTACGGTTAAATATAACCTACCAATTTCCTGACAAAGAACACGAGATCGTCATCTTGCCGTCCCCTTGACTCCTTACCACGGACAAAATACAAATCAAAGACGTCGTGCCAAAATTTCATATCCATTTCAACATCAGGAGCATCATCCTCCTCAACTATTGTTTTTCCTAGTAAGTTTGAGTGCTTCTTCACCATGCTCAATAATTCATACCTTAAGCATAATAATAATGAGCAAATCAGATCCCCATTATGATCCCAAAAGTTCATTTAATAGTCGATCACAAAATTAATCATACAATTATAAGTAAATTACACCAAGTGATCCTACAAAGGAAGTTAATATATATATATATATATATATATATATATATATATATATATATATATATATGCGGCATCATATTGCATCAATCTGCGATTGAATTTCGAATTTTCGAGCTAGAAAAGAAAAACCATTCATTTAGAGAATCAAAATACTTAAATACAGGCTGATGAAAAGAAACAGTGAAGTCGTTTAAGCACCTCGTGGGCGTTTCCCCGGTATCACTAAACATTTTCGTCTGAACAAGTCGTTCACCGTGTAACATAACTTATCTATGAAGAAGGAATCTTCGAGAAAGTTTATGGCCAATTTTCGCTTGAAAAGATTGGTTGGCGATATGACCCCATGTAGCTCCTGTGCAACGGGAACACTGAACAAGAACGGTGAAGCCTGGCATCAGTTATCCGGTGCGAATGGGCGATGGCAGATGGACTAACTATCTGAGGAAGAGAACGTGACATGGGCTAAAAATATTTTGTGAAACGCTCCATTCAACAAGGTCGTTGTAGTATAGTGGTGAGTATTCCCGCCTGTCACGCGGGTGACCCGGGTTCGATCCCCGGCAACGGCGTCTATACTTTTTTCCTGCTAATTATAAAGATCCGTTTGGCGCCAATAATTTTGTACAATCGTTTGTGCTTGTTAACTTTTGCTCTGGCCGGCCCGTACCAAACATAAAAAACAAATTTCATTTTCGTATAAAGCATTCCAAACAGAAACTTGGCCCAGAAAGCATAATCATAGGTTGCTTGGATCAAGACAGCTCCAGCAGGAACAAACAGGATTTCCAGTAGGTTGCTTTATCCAATGATTGGAGGCAATTTGCAATGTGATGTCCTGTCTTGTAAGGAGACAAACAGTGGAATGCTTTCTGTTAAGAATGCGTATAGATTATTGGAGGATACAAACGGGAACACTAAAGATAGTTTTTTCAAGGGTGTCTGGAAGTGGAGAGGGGCTGAATGCATTAGTCTGTATGTGGATAGGTTTTAATGATCGGCTTCCTACCAACCTATGGAGAAGCCAATGATCGCAGATATTGCCATTATACCCTCATTGCAGGAATGGGAATGAAAATGTCATTCATATTCTCAAAGTTTCTGAATATGCGAAGAAGCTGTGGTATGATTTACTATATCCCGTATACATTCCTGAATTTTTTGCTTCAACTTTGAGGAAGTGGGGCAAACTTAGTCTGGAAAAGGACCTCGGAATTCAGTTGGATCGGAACTGGCAACAAATTTTGGGAGTAGCAATCTGGAAGCTCTGGCTTTGGACAAATAAAGCTTTAATGATGATTTTGAGAAGCCGAGTAACCCGGCTGGGTGATTCTACAAAGCTGGGACAGTTATGTCCAAGTACAAGAAAATTCAGGTTAGTTGCACCCTTCTCCTGTGCTCCTTGTGATTTGGGGTCCTCCGGGTATAGACTAGGTTAAACTGAAGATGGAGCGGTAACACGATCTTCAAACAGGGCTGCTGCAGGGGAGTTATAAGATACCATGATGGGGAGTGGGTGGCTGGTTTTTCATTCGGGAACCTGCAAAGTGTATGAAGTAGAGGAGTGTGACATTATAAAGGGACTCAATTTGGCATGGGATTTGGGTTTTAGAAGCGTGATATTAGAATCTGATGCAAAGGAACTAATAGATATGTTGAATGATGGAATAAGATTCTCTCCTCATCTTTTTTCTCCATATTCTTCATTAGCTTCATTAGGTGAGAAAAGGAGAGAAAAAGTAAAGTAATAATATGACTTTTTAAATTAATTGGATGGATATGATTTAAAAATTAAAAAAAAATAATAACAAGAAAAACTCAACCAGCTAAATAATAACATCTTAGAAACTAGAGGAAGTCTTCTGGAATCAAGAAGTTTAAGAGAAAGGACTGGGTTCTGAGGATTCATTATATCCCAAAAGAAAGAAGTAGGGTGGTTGATGTCCTTGCCAAGGAAGGCATTTTTTCATCAACGATTTTAGATGTGTCCTGAATTCTTTGGAGCTTTGGTTTTACAAGAGAAACTGGGATTTAATTTCCCAATATAATTTCCTGTTATTTTGTTATATTAATTCTAATGTATAAGCAAAAAAACAAAGATCCAGCATTAGAGGTTTTTTTTTTTGGGCAAATAAGGAGCGACTAAATGCCCATGTGAGGAGTAGTTACGATGGAACCTCAAACACGAGGCAGGCAAGGATTTCACAAAGAGACTCTGATTGTCAACACTATTTGGATATATATGTTGGGATATTTGCGTCTCTAGGCGTCAACATCTCTTTGAGGGAGAAACTTTTTTAAGAGCTAACCTTCAGGCAACGGATAGCTTCTATCGAGCATGTGCAGAACAAGAGGTGATTGGGAAGTGCGGATTCTATACAGAGAAGTGGTTGACGCAGCAGAAAATGCAAGATCTACAAGAAGATTGCATGAGACTCGAAGTGGATAGCTCGCTATTGAGTGATGATAGAAGCGGACGCGGAGGAGTCCTAACGGACCACCAGACATGATGGGTTTTGGGTTCAGCATTAAACTCAGAGTTGTTCCACCTGCGATTGCAGAATTTATAGCAGCGATTCATGGACTATATATCTGTTGGGCTAGAGGCTATAGGAAAATTTGTATCTTTACTAATTATATAAATGTTATCAATATGTTATCAAGAGGTTTTGAGAGGTACCATCCTTTTGAGACATTGTCGAGGAAACTAGGCCTCTCTTTTGTAGAGATTGGCAAATTAGTCATACACATTTCTATTGAGAACAAAACACTATTTGCAGATAGTTTGGCTGGGTTATCTTGTAAACTGGGAGGGAATTTTTGTTTCACTGATCAATCATCACCTTCTATAGCGAGATAGAGAGGTAGTTGATGAAAGAGGATAGTCTTCTGGTTTTTATTGCAGTTCTTCTTTTGTGAGACATTGGTACCTATGTTTTATTCAAAAGAAAATACAAAATCCAAACACAGTGTAAAACTCTACCAAAAACAAAAACACACTCCAAAAATTACATCAAAGAGACTTTCTCTGCCACTTCCATCTCAATAAGTGGGGGAACATTCAGTGGGAAGGAACTTAACTATATCTCAGTCAACAATAATGTAATCATTTTTTATACTATACTTCACATATTCAATATCTGTATTCATTTTAAAAATTTTAAATATATTCTAACGCGCAGGGGGTTCTTTCTTGGGGCTGAAAAGGGACCGAAAGAAAAACAAGGCAAATTATTATTGGTGAATAACAATAATGAATAATATTCGTTAGATTTTATATCACAACTGAATATTTCTCGGGAAATTCGCCAAAAAAATGTAAAAAAAAAAAAGGTCAGATTAGGGTACTGTGCAAACATATTGGCAAAATAGAGTAGTTTGTGGCGCCACTGCCCAGGTGGCGCCACTTTTGCTATATATATATATATATATATATATATCAAGATAAAAAATATATAATATATTATATTGATAAATTACATATTAAAGTATATAATTTAATATAATATATTATTATATTATGACTCGTAACTGGTCATCAGAGAGAGAAGTAAAAAAACATAAAAACAATAGGATTGTCGAGGAAGATGATGTTGCAGGCAGCAATGAAAAGTAAGAGAGTACGATTGTTGAGAGGGCAATTGCAGCTCCAATGACCAACTTGACTGCATCGAAAGCAAATATCGGACGGACAGTGAGTTCTCTAGAATGATTAGTGATCTTGCTGAACAAGAGTGTTAGGCGAAGGGATTGGAAAAAGGGGAGACGATGAGAAATAGTAAGAAGAGATACAACTTTTAATGGGTATTGCGAGGTTCGAACAGCCAAGAATAATTCTCAGTAGCGCCACCATGGTTTTAAAAACAACAGGATTGTTGAGGAAGATGATGTTGCAGGCAGCAATAATTGAGATAAGCAAAATGATAAAAGTAATATTGATTGGCAAAATGCAAAATTGCCTGTTGGTTGTAATAAGTTTAGACTAGGTGACATCCAAAAAATTGAGGACCGTGCTATGTTCTCTCATCAGATGCATACCATAAAAGGAATTGGCAGAGGAAGACGTTACATGGTATATCTGGTAAAGGGGAAACATGGGCAATATTTAATGATTGGTGATGAAAGAGATGATGTTCCTTGTAGATCTTTTGAACTTGATCCTACTAGTTTGTCTGTTGATCTTTTTGGAGTGGCGCCATTGCCCTAGTTTGGCAATTTGTGGCAGCACCCCTTTCGGGGTGCGGGACAGTACTCCATCCAGAAAATTTTTTCGAAAATAGAACATCATTTTAAAAGGAATATTTCATAAAATTTTTGAAATCGTGAACACTTGGTTAACCTCGCTTGAAATGTGATATATATCACATCATTTTAAAATGTGATATATATATATTATATATAATATACATTAAATAAAATAATATATGTGGCGCCACTCAGATGATGTGGCGCCACGTCACGTGGCGTTATGAAACTACCCTATTTTATTAATATGATTGCATAGTACCTTGATCTGACAATTTTTTTTTCTTTTTACATTTTTTTGGCGAATTTCCCAATATTTCTCCCATTGTAACATGGGAGAAATAATAAATTGGAGAATTTTCGAAGATTTTATCTTTCTAATATTTAAACAAGATGGACATACGTACGGAACTTGATATGTGGAGAAATTTATTGGAAAAAGAGGACTACAGTTGCACGTAAAGATTCGTGATTTTTTTGAGTGAAAAGGAATTCTATTAATGATAACAGTCAAACTATGTACATCCGCAAATCAAATACATCAGGAAAAACGAAGAGGCCTATAAAATGGAACTAAACTTGGCAAAACAATGCTGGGTATGAACAGCTAAGGATTGAACTTGAGCAATAAAGCCTTGGACATTGGATTATTCATTCGAAAATATGCTCTTATTGCGAACCTCCAGATTCGTGATTTAAATTCCTCAGAGCGTCGCAGCAATATTCTAACCAATCAACAAGCAACTGCTGCCTTGCAAACCCTCTCGGCTTATTTAATATTTTTTCCCATGATAAAGCCTGTATAAACCTGTGAGTTTTTTTTTAACCTTCAAATTGACCAATAAAGTGTTATATTAGAAGCATCTAAAATTAAAAAAAAATTAAAAATACAAAAAATACCAATCAATAATTAAAAATGGATAACTAGCACAATAACATTAAAATCAAGCTAATGGTCAATTGATACAAATTGAACGTTATGTGGTTGACTAGCAAGAGTGTTAAGGTAACATAGATCTGGTTTTTTGCACAGACTTGTCCCTCAACCTCTGACATACGACTCAAGAACTTATGTCTCTTCTTCGTCCTCTTCTTCCAAATCTAGCAAGAGAGCAAGAACTTGAGGACGCTCCAAGTAGATAGGGTGCTTCATGGATCAGATCTGCCCATTCAGGAACAACTCGTAACACAGAAGCTCGTGAAACTACAGTTAGCCGACATGTTAGAGCCAAACTTTGCCGAGAATTCAAACTCGTAACACAGAAGGATAAAAGAAGTACTATTTTCATATGAAGAAGAGTAGGCCGAAGACGAAGAAGAAGCAATAATAGCAAAGTAGTGGAGCACTGTAGAAAAATCTGTTCTTCACTCGACTTCATCCTCCTCCATCGTGAGTCTTTTCCACGCCACCACTGGTTGTTTTCCTATCAAAAAATAGAGATGAAGCTCTAGAAGACCGTGGAGCATAGTAGTAGCAAACCTTGGAATAAATATTTTGGGGTTAAATGTATACTCGTTAACTATTTTTTTAAAAAAAAAATTGGAAGCCAAACGTATAAATAAAAATACCTTTTTACATTGTATTAAATTTTTATTAAAAAAAAATCTGAACAAATTTTTGGACCACCGAAATTTTTGGGGGAGCCATTGTCTCCCAGAAGATCCGTCTCTGGAGCAAAGTCTCATCAATTCACCACCATCACCTCCCTCCGTCGTCTGCTAGTAAATAGGAGAGCTTGGGACACCACAAGGTTCATACCAGGAGGATCAAACCTGAAACTTAGACCCACCTCTGATATCCTCTGCTCAATCAATATCTACCAACTTGTTCCATATTCTTCACAGCCTTCATCGACGAATTTCAAGTAAATCCAGTTTTTTTCTTTGGTTTTCTATTGTCTCATGTCGTGGCTTTCTCTGATTTGTTTATATTGGAAATTCAGCCACCAAGCTCCATTGAAAACCAGCCTAATACTAAATGGCTATTCGCTTGATTTTAACATCGTTGTGCTAGTTTCTTATTTTTAATTGTTGATTGTCTAGTTACCAATTTTTAATTATTGATGCTTTTAGTTCCTTCAAAACTTTTATACACTAGGTGCTCTAAATTGCATATATAGGGGAACCCCCACCCCCCTCCCTATAACAGAATCCACAAACATACTACTAGATGTATCCTTTGTTCATTTGAATTTGACTAGTGTGTGAGTCAAGTAGGTTACTGTATTGCGAATCTACACCTTAAACTATATAAATAATTTTTCAAATTGGAAAATGTTCATATTCTTTTTTAGTAACCGGAAAGACCCCATCACCCAATATCTGTTTGACATTCGAATCATGGCCTTCTTAGCTGATTTTGGTACCGATTAGTCTAAATCCAGATCTTCTTAGCTGAAATTATTATCTAGACTAATCACTTGTTAGTAGAAAATATTCTTTTTAAACTTGGATGCGTGATTAGATACGCAAAACCCAAAATTCTTAAATTAACATGCACAGAACGAATATGAAATAATCATTCACCAGACTCCTCAGCAGCTACCATTGACCCTTCAAGATGAAGTTAACCAGCACAAATCAACTCTCTAAGATTAACGTCGAAATGATCGACCTCCTCTCGAACTGTTCTTATAACTTTATTAATATGTCCACCTTTTCTGGTTTAATTTATTGACTCAATTATGAGTAGAATGCAATTTAAATATTCAGTTCCTGTCACAAATAAACGTGTACGACACTCACCGCATAAAATGTACTCAATAAAGACCCAGTATGTGAATGGTGGCGTACATACATATTTTAAGCTAGTGCGTGCATATATATTTAGCCACACACACATACACAACTTTTTTAATTTTGGATTTGGCTATAGTCTTTTGTAAAGAAGACTCCTTTACAAAGGACCAAAGTAAAAAGCTTAAAAAAGTGGATTTAGCTGTGATCCTTTATAAAGAGGCTCTTTTATAAAGGACCATAAGTAAATTGCTCTCTCTTTTTTGGTAAAGCACTTTTTTCTTTTTGGTAAATGTGCACTTTTACATTGATCTTTTACAAAGAAGCTCCTTTACAAAAGACATAGCCAAATCCAATTTTTTAAGCCTTGTTTTGGTTGGAGGATAATGGATATTATGAAAGATATTGATATTGAATAAAATTATATTATACTCCATATAAATAATATAACTAACGGTTGGCGTAGTTTTCAAGGTCAAACTAAACGGGGCAACAGCAAGAGCCAATTACATGTTTGCGAAGTTAGTCTTAGCTTAGATATGTTAAAAAAAAAAGGAGAGAGAGAGGGAGTTATGCAGAAACGACCAACTCGAATTTATTTTATCTACGTGTGAGCCGGCCAGTGTGATATATTTCAAGCATATGTTTCCAAATTTGTAGCTGATGAGATAGCGTCCGAAAATAAAAACTCCTCGTCGTCTAGTTCTGCCTAAATTAAACACACGAACATGAATGTCTCACTAAAGCCAAAAAGTCAAAATGAGCATATGAATTGGAACAATATACCTACACATTCAATCCTTCCTACAAGAGACAAAAATATTTATGAAACTAAATAAATTATATTAAAATATTTATATTTATTATTTTTTGTCTAACTAATATGATTAACTTATAAACTAATAAATAATCTAATGATACATGATAATATATCTCATGATTAAATAACTTATTTAATTATTTAAATCTTTTTAAATAAATTCAACTGACTCTTATAGTTACTACCAGAGGGAGCAATATTAATATTCACTTATTTTAAGCTTGGCGAGGCTACATTGGATTCCTTGGGGGGTGGGTAAAAAGTGAAGAAAAGTAAAAGAGAGTTTGTCGAGTGAAACGACAGCAGGATCATGGCCCAAACGACAACATCATTCAATCCCATGGACCCTTCTTCGCACGGCTAGACACTCTTCTTCATTTTTAAATAAATCAACTTTAGCTTTTGCTCCAAAGCCTTTCACATTGTACAGTATCATTTTATGAATCAATCCTCCAAATGAATTATCTCCAAACAGTGAAAGAAGAAGAAGAAGAAGAAGAAGAAGATCACACACCTCCAAGATCACGATGATGTGCTTCCAACCCTTAAACCCACTTTATTGCTTCTTTTTTGCCACCACATAAATTGAATCAAAAAAACAGAGTATATATGTAACTATGCCTAATTGTCTGGAAACACGTGAAGATACTAGTAACAATAGATCGTGAAATTTCAAACTGTTTAATCTGAATTAGGATTTCAAGAGCATATTATCAAAATCTTCTCCAATTATAGTTTAATTTCAAGATGGCCGAGCCGATACTTATACGTTAAAATTGAAATCTCACTTGAGAATTCATAACCTGCTACAATTCTGCAGCCTACATACATATAATTCCAGCCGATCGTGGACGATCTTTCATTGAGCAAAAATTTTAGATTTTGGGCATAAATATCAAATAAAAGGTTAAATATTAAACTGTGCCAAAAAAAAAAAAGTATGTTGGTGAGTGGTGTTCTTCAGAAATAACGATAATTCATATGAAGAAGACAAGCGATGGATAACCTTGAGATGTACTTCATTATAATACATCTATATATATAAACCATACCTGATTTTATCTCGTATTGAAAGGCATGTGTGCAAAATCAACAATGAACAAAGTTACTCCTCAGTTTCATTTTCCAAAACATATATAAGCTTCTTCCAACGGCACGTACAATTGACAATCCCAATATATATTTTTTATGACGACTCACCATGGAAAGACAAGTTATTGATCTTGCTCATCGGGTGTATTTTTTCCGTCACTATATATTTATAGAATCAGACGCCTTCATCGGCGAGTACTCCTCCTCCATTTTTCTTTGTTTTACCTGGATTCCTCCTGCGGCTGGCGGTGCTGCCGCCACAGTCACGGCGGAGATTCCCATCGTTGTTAATCAATGGCGCGTCGTTGGCTTCTTCGCCGCCTTCTTCGGTGGCGACGCGGATGCAAGAGCAACGCTCCAGGGAGGCAAAGAAAGCAGTGGTGACTCCATTGATGAACCACATGGCCATACCGTCGAGCTTTCCACAGCCAGCCGGAGAGGGCTGGCTCGACGAGGATCGGACCCTGGGCTCCTCAGGATTTGATGATCGCAGAGTGAAGAAGCCGGAGCAGCTGGATGTGGTAGTTGCAGCCATGGAATTCGCTTCCACCTTCAATCTCTAGATGATGGGTTTAAGAAGCCTTCACTTTTCTAACCATAGTTTTCATTATTAATATCCCCATGTAGATGTACATTTTTTTCCTTGTCTATATTTTACCGTCAAATACTTTAAAATGTGTTTTTCTTAGTGATTTACATGTGTTTAAAAAATGAGTAAATTTTATAGATTCTGTATTTTGTGTGTGTGTGTGGATTATTTTTAATCCAAGCTTCAAATTTTCAATTCAAATTTTATCAAAAGAAATGCAAAAAATGAAATGTTTCATTATAGACATGAATATTTAAATTGGGTTATGGTGCCTCACATTTTTTTATATGCATCACGTGCCCTAAAGTATTTTTTTTAGGCATGTGTGTCACTCTAGAGTATTTTTTTACTCATCATCTGATCCTAAATATAAGGTAAATTTAGTTTTTTTTGGGAGAAATTAAGGAGGTCAATTAAATTACTTTAGATAATTTTTATTTTCATTTTTTTCTCCAAAATAATTAATTTGATTAATAAACTGATATATAATCTAAGTAACTTATTTAGCTTCCTTAATCTCACAAAAAAAAAATCAACTTTATCTTATATTTAGAAAGGAATTGAGTATATGTGTTCATAATTATAGATTATTTTTTGGTACATTTATATTTAACATCCTAAATTACCTAAATCTTGAAGTGTAAAACTGTATTAAAAAGTATTTTAGGGCAATAGACATATTTAAAAAAATTCTTTAGAGTATTAGACGCACCCCAAAATATTTCAAGACACTGGAGGCAGATGCAACTGAAAAAAAATACTAGAAGGTATTTACTGAATGCCCTTAACCCTATTTAAATAAAAATAAGACCTCTTAATTATTAAAAAAAAAAGGGGAACAGAACCTGCTATATTTTTTAAAAAAAAAGAAGCTCTATATGTTTTAAAAGTATATGAACAAAAATGGTACAGTCATCTCAATAGCGTCTGTCTATAAATTCATTACTACTGTCTAAATCTAAATAGCTAAAATAGACAGAGTACCGAGCACCATAATAATCCTTTAAGATTAAATTAAGTTTGAAATTACTTGTGGACAGCTTTGAAATCATGATTGATTTTTCTTTACTTCATTGGCACAGACCTAAAAGCTGACAATATTTAAAGCAACGGCTTGTCTGGCTAATCAAACAATTAATTGCATCATGTTGATTAATTGATTAGGACAAGGCTCACTAGGGGCCTGAGGGGCCCAGTCATGCTTCCAGGTTTCCAGCTCCACCATTATTAGTAGTAGTGCTTATCCATCAGAGTGACATCTATTTTTTCCAATTAATACGCATTCTATCTAATGAATATATATTATTTTCTTTATTACTAATTAAATTCCAAAACAATAATTGGAGATGAGAGATATATTTCAAGTGGGCTATGATATCACACTCGCATGAAACCTTAATCATTTCATTATCCTTTTTTCTTTCCACTTGGTTTGATTACCGAAACTTTTAATTTTGACTAATTTATATTCGTTCTAAGTTGGACTTACGGTCATACTCATAGGGGATAACTCCCAACACCATTTTTTACATTCTCATGTCTCAAATTAAATATGTGATTAAAGGAGAACAAAGCCTTTGGTAATCATTTCTAAAGTTGGAAATCAGGGCCGATCTGGCCCTCCAAGGTCGACCCTTGAAGGGCCAGGGCCTAACAGTAAGGCTGGCCCTACAAGGCCTAGAGTAAGAAAAACATCAATTTTTTCAAACCCTGCCCGAGAGCACCCACTATTTCAAATTTTAACTATTTTTTCTTTGTTTTTTCCTAAGAAATAATTAGTAAATTACAATAATTAAAGTTCTAATTTATCAAATAAATGTCAATATTAATATCTAAACAACACGAATCATCTAATAAATAATTATATTCACTAATTCATAATCAAAAGTAAACTATTATTCATAAATAATTGACATAAAACATAATAATCTTATCACTAAGCAACATTAGTACGATAACTATCATTGTCATATTCTTCGCCACTATCAATAATTTTAAAGACATTTAATCGTACTTCAAATTGAATAGTAGACTCTATTTCATGAGTAAAAATATCATGAAATTTTTCTTTCAAATCATCAACACATCCATTAAAGAGCCTACAGGGCCGGCCCTTTTAGCTTGTTTCATCTAACTCCTCTAATTTTTAATGTAATACCCTAAAAATCCTATTTATGATAAGTATCATAATTTAGTAAATAATACCTATTGAAAATAGATGAATTTGTGGTTTCAAAACTAGTGAAATAATTACCTTATTTCCTAAGGTGATTTCTCATGAAATTAGAAGGCATAAAGAGCTAAAAATTCCTAAGTGCAGTTATGGGTTATAAAATACTCTGAGAATATAATGATAAATCCTAAGAGGCAACTAACGATTTGTTAAAAATTATAAAGTATGTTGTCTCTAATTTAGGTAATTCGTGAATATTAAAATCAATGAGAGGAAATTAGTAACAATTATTGGGCAATTGAAATTGTAATAATTGAGATACTCTAGTAATTTTTGAAATTAGTTAACAATTAATTTATAAAGGTCAGAAATAAAGAAATATTAATTAAATTAAGGATCAAATGATATTTAAAAGCTAAGATTAGCATACAAAAAGTTGTTAATCATCAAAATTAAATTAGAAGCTTGTCAAACTTTTGGTAATTAAGTCTAATAACCCCTAAGGTTATTATGTGGGGCGAAATTCTTGATAAGTAAAGAGGCAAGAAATTAAACAAGTATCTTCATAAATGGAAGGCCAAGATTAGATTTCATAAAGCTAAATCCTAAGGCTTAAATATAATTTCACTATTAAAAAGCCTTAATCCAAGTAAAAACCTATGGACCAATGGGAGATTTTTCTTCTAAGGTGTGTGAAGACATTAAAACATAGTTGAATAATTATAAATAAGGGGGGGGGGACGGATTTGCTAGGGAAATAAGAAGGGAAAATTGTTGTAATAATAATACAAACACATAAGTCAATTGCTTGTGGGAGAAGATTAGAAAACTTGAGGAGCAAGTTGTTTGACTTAGAGAGCAAGTTGTTACCTAATGAGATAAAATTAGACAAGAATCTATAGAAAATAAATCATATCTTGAAATATTGGAACTAAGTATTAAATATAAGTACATATTTGAAATCAGTGAATTCTGAGCTTCAACTTGGCTATTCCCAAAATCATTTTCGTATACTTTTAGGATTCATACCTAAGTGTTTTGGGAAGTTATAAATCACCATAAATTTAGTCATAAAATTAGGATTTCAAAAGTGAAATTTGATCTTGAAGAACAACATTAGTTTACACTTAACTAAATTAGCATTTGGGTAAAGTAAGTGATTAAAGCAACAACTTGTGGGGGAAGGAGGGGGGAGGACGGTTGGAGAGGGGTGGAGGGACAAGATTTTTGCCTCTTCTCCAAGTAAATATCAATGGCCAAGATCAATTGAAGTTTGTTTAGTGATTACTCATTGCTTGCCTATAAATAGAAGCCCTCCTCTTCACAATTTCCTTACCAATTCCTCAAGCTAGGCCAAAAATATAGAGTAAGAGGGAGAGAGTGAGGAGCTTCATGAAGTAAGAGTCAAGTGTTCTTCAAGAGGTAAGAGAGCTTTTAGTTTTTAAGTTTAAGCTCTTAGTTTATGAAGTAGAAATGCTAGTAGATGTTATTTTGATATTCAATCTTCCAACTCCAGTTTTGTTTTCATGTTTTTATGCTTTCCATTGTCATTATTTTGAAAAAATGATGAAGGAAAGGTATGGCAAAAATTTCTGGAAGATTATGATCAAAATAGCGAAGCTCTGGCAAAACTTTATTAATTAGTGATTTCCGGAGTCAGTAGCAAAAACGTTAGTATTTTATGAAAAAGATGATGTTAGAAAATTCTGTGAAAATTCATGATGAAAGTAGACATATAGGGCTTTCCAAATATGTATAGAGTGTGTCATTTGAAGTTCTGTGCAAAGAGATAAAAATTTCAGAAGTTGAACTATGTTTTCTGAGGAAAATTCTGGGCAATGTTTTGAAACGTGGAAACTGGGAATTATCCATGAATTTTAGGTAAATTCCACTATTTTTCCTTGAAAATAGACGTCTCAAGGATTCCGGAAAATTTTACGGATCCTCGTTTCGATTTTTCTAGAATTAGTGATGATTTTTCGAAGTTAGGCAAAATTCTGCCCAGAAATGTTGTACCAGCGTTTTTTTCCAAAAATTTAGGGAATAAATTGGAAAATGAATCCACCATGGGTATAATGATCTTAGATAGCCAAAATATCTCTTGAAATAATATTTGTGAATTAATAGAAAAGATATTACCCTTATAGGATATCTGTGATCGCTTTCTGTCGAAACGTATGGAGAATCCTCAACGAAAGTACGTTCGCGTACTGGTGACACTAACTCTGATATTTACAGTATGTGTATATGTGTGTTGTATGCATGTTGTGGTGTGTTGTCTGAATACATGTTGTTGTTAAAGGATAACTGTACATCTGCATGCACTAGGGGTGATATATCTGTATTCACTGGGAGTGGTACTTTTCGCTGGGAGCGGTACATTTGCATTCACTGGGAGTGACATGTTTGGAAGTGAATCAATTGTTGTGTTTATATACCATATATGTAAATATGAGGTTAATCGTTACTTGTAGTCTGTATGCATGGGACCTCAGCTCTTAACATAGCATCAGGGTCGGGAGAACCAGAGACGGAAGAAAAGGGAAAGCAACATGTTTAGAGACCCGGTGGAAGACTTTTCATTGTGGTTCCGGCAGGAGCCTTCCTTTTGTTTTGATACATCACTTTTTGAAACACTCGGTTTCTATACCGCTATTGTATCCAACCAGACTTACAGCATTTTGAATATATATATATATCAGTTACTCTTTTGCTCAAAATTTGCATTCACTGGGAGTGACATGTTTGGAAGTGAATCAATTGTTGTATTTATATACCATATATGTAAATATGAGGTTAATCGTTACTTGTAGTCCGTATGCACGGGACCTCAGCTCTTAACATAGCATCAGGGTCGGGAGAACCAGAGACGGAAGAAAAGGGAAAGCAGCATGCTTAGAGACCCGGCGGAAGACTTTTCATTGTGGTTCCGGCAGGAGCCTTCCTTTTGTTTTGATACATCACTTTTTGAAACACTCGGTTTCTATACCGCTATTGTATCCAACCAGACTTACAACATTTTGAATATATATATATATCAGTTACTCTTTTGCTCAAATACACTACTCTGATGATTTGAAATGATTTTAAATGATGAAAAAAATTTATTCTACTTTTGAAAATTGGGATGTTACATTCAAGCCCGGCCCTTGAAGGGTCAGGGCCTAAAAGAGCCGATCAGACATGCTTGAGCCGATTTCTTAACTCTAATCATTTCATTGCTCTTCTGAAACAAACCACAAGTGTCACAAAAATAGACTTTTAAGGCCATACATGGTCTCTTCTCGTGCTTCAGGTCTCTTCTCGTGCTTCATTCAACATCATTACTTCATGCATCATCACTACTCCGTTACTTTTTTTTTTAGTTGTTGGAGATGTGCAATGATTCTATTCCTTTGTGAATTAAAGAGGACTTCCCCGATCTCATTCTCGTAATCATAGGCTCAAATGGTACATATTCAGAAATTTAATTGTAGTTAAAAACGATAATTAGCACTAAGCATAACATCAGAGCCTAAGCTACTAAGTATTCTCCATTCGCTTTTAGTTTTTTGGGATTTCCAAGGTCTTTAACCAAGGGGCTCACATGGTGAAATGGTTGGTCATTGTTACGCACTCTTTGTAGTGCTGGGGTAGCTCTTTGCCACTTGCCTTGTGTCTTCTTATTTTAATAAATTGTATTATTATCCAAAAACAAAAATAAACGGTGCCATATAATACTCCCTCTGGTTTAAAATGAAATTATTGATTTATAATGCAAGTCATTTTGTGGGTCATCTATTAGGATTCGTACACGCAGCGGAATAAAATTTATCCAATAAATTTTGAATCCCAAGAAGATGATCTATCAACAGCATTTAAATCGGGTTGGTAGTTAAGAATCGTACCTATACAATCTCGTGTGCATGCTTTGCGAACTCGTGGACTAACATCTTTTTGATCTATCAATCTCTATGAGTCGACTCTACAAATCCACTTCCTCTACCGGTATCCACACCGAACAACACTCCACACGAACGGCAGTGTACTAGCGCCTTCAAGCTTTTGTCTCACGCTACTCTTCTAGGGTTTTTTTTGTGGCTCTACAATTTTCTTGTGTGTGTAATCAAATTACTTATAGCCTAAGGGTATTTTATAACCCTTATGGGTCGCATTAAATATTCAAAATCAATCTTATTAATTTTGATATTGAATTGAAAATTAAATCTGTTTAATTTAATTGATTCAATCCAATCAATTTATTTAATGCGAATTTAAAAGTCAGCTGATTTGATTTATCTTTATAAATCAAATCATTGATTTATCTTCATAAGTCAAATATGGAAGTTATTTAATGATTAGCCTATATGGTATAATTTCTATCATCATCAACGACCCCTTTCTAGAATATTACACATTATATAAATCCCCAAACCCCCCAATACACACACACATTATATATATATATATATATATATATATATATATATATATATATATATATTCGGGAATATTACCCCAAAAAAAATAATTCAGGAATATTACACCCAAGGACTTGAAGTCTAATATATATCATTTCTTTATACTCTTAAACATAGACATAGTTATCATTTTAAGACAAAGTAAATGAGTATGACTTGTAATAACTGAGGGGTTGTATACTTATATATAGTACTGCCTTCGATCTTAAATATAAGACATAATTGATTTTTTTAAAGAAATTAAAGAGATTACTTAATTATATCATATATTGTATATTCTTAGATTATATATCAGTTTATAAGTTAGAAAAAATAGTGTGCACAAAAAATGAAAAAAAATAAATATTTTAAAATAATTTAATAAACTTCCTTAATTTTTTCAAAAAAAAATAACTTTATCTTATATAGATTGAAGGAAGGATAATGAAGCAATGATTCAGAGACCCACAGAGTGGAAGTGCGACTAATTATGGGCTACTCTACCGGGTTTGACCCGATTAAATTATTGGTAGTTGCCTCATCAGACACAATCACTACGAAGGGGCCCATAACTCCTTTTTTTCCCGTGCTCCCATTGGTCTTTTTTTTTTTTTTTTGAGTAATCATCAGTCGTTGGCCTTTCAAAATTGTGTGGGCTAATGTAGAAACTGCGATCGGTGTAGACCTGATTCGTTACATCATTGACAACCCAAGCTTTTTACTTTTGCAGAAGGTATTCGTCCTTACTATAAGCCCACTCTTACTTTGTTGTTTATATTGAGGGGCCCAATCCTAGGATTCACTTACATTGCTATAGTGTTTTGTTGAGTTTTTTAATTAGGGTATCCCATACCTTTCAAAATTTAGAGTGTAAAAGAGTTTCCGTATCTCTCAATAATTATGTTTCTCAAAGATGAAGACTTGTATTATTGAGTGCAAAATTGCTTACCACATCAACCAAAAGATTGTTATGTAAAGTTACACATGAATAAAACACGAGAATACAAATATAGGGCATTTTATAGGCTATGAATATATGGTTGGAATTAAGTAGTGGATATCTATCTCTAAATATATGTATACCAGTATACAAAACTCATTTTCTAGTTGACAATGAAATTAACCCATCTGGGGCTGACTCGAGTGATAGGGAAATTAAAGATTTTGCTGTATGTATTATTGAGAGCCCTAAAAGATATTGACGCAACATAGTACTCCCTCCGGTCCTAATTATAGGACATATTTAACCAATTTTGGGGATATTAAGGAGAGGAGTTAAATTAGTTAATTTTACTCATTTTCCTAAAATGCCCTTATGTAAATATGAAATGACATCAATAAAAGTAAATTTACAACACTTACGACATATATACCTCTCTGACATAAAATTTTTCTATTGAAATAATAGTATTGTTATATATATATGTGTGTGTGTGTGTGTGTGTATGCACGCGCACACACATATGTAAGTATTTATTTATATATACATATATCTATACACACAGACCCCCTGCCCCCATATATCTACACACACAGCCCCACGGGCACATATACACAAATGCATACACATATTTTTTTTATATGTATGTATATATGTGTGTGTCTATATACACATATAGATATATAAATATGTGTGTGTATCTACACAGATATATATGTATATAGATACACACACAGATAGATATATGTGTGTTTATATATATATATATAGTGTGTGTGTGTTTTTGCAAAATTAACGTTAGCCGATGGATAAATAAATTGAAATCCAATAATTTAAAAGTTTCACTAACTATAAGAGTCTTCACACTCACTAAAAACCAAACACACATGAGTGAATAAAATAGGGGTATTTTAGGAAGAATTTGGCAAAAATTAAAATTTTGTCTTATAATTAAGACCAAAACCAACTCTCAAATGTTGTCTTATAATTAGGACCGGAGGGAGTATTAATAACTATTTTTAGAATAGATAGGACTTTATTAATATAGTGATATGTAAAATTGACAACGGAAACTGCAGGACCTAAAGTTCAATAGGGATTAGCTATCTAATCTCCCTGTGCGTTTACCCCATGAATGCAAAAAAGGGATAATCTAAAAGCTTCTAAAGACAACCCTTGCCATAGAAGTTGCAAGTAACACGGCGAGTGACAAGATGGATAATTTATGAGGAGCACATGATTCAGAGTCAACATCTACATCTACCTGAGACGTACGCACGGATTCATTTTTTTTGTTGTTGAAAGCAGCATAAACAAGAAGATATCTCCATCTCTGAGTCACACACGGGTTCAAAAATCAAAATCATCAAAGGATAAGTTTGAGTTTGTGTTACAAGGTCACGTTTATATAAGTCGAGATAAAACTTATCTTATAAATGTGTATTATATACTGTAAATCACATTAAAAAAATAATTTTTATCACTAATTTAAATACGGAGTCAAAGGTAAACTCCTCCAAAACTAAAATATTATTGTCATTAAAAAAAGCAAGAATATTCTTTTCCAACAACATAAATAATGTTCACCATAATAGGTGGATGCAGCGAAATCAACGAAGTTTTGGGTGTCTAAAATTAAAGGATTAGCAAAGATTAGGCTGGGCTCTCGAACTGAAAATCTAGCTCGATCGTCGTTCGTTTTATGTAGAGAAAAGAAAGACCTCAGATATTGACAAAGGTAGTAAATGTCGATATATTTAGGAACAAACTTAAAAGAGAAGTTTAATTAATGTCACTAGACTACAAAGCAGTACCCGTAGCAACTCAACTTCATTGGTGCTGTACATTTTCTTGCCAAACCAGTATCATTCTTCATAGATGGCCTTTTATCAACGACACATATATTTCAAATTTACCGTGCTATGTAAATACAAATAATAAATATAAAAAGTTCTGATGACGAGCATTTATATTACATGCATGAGAAGTAGTGAGTAAAAAGTGTGTTGTAGACTTGTTCGACTTTTAAGGGAAAAAACACCACCTAAAATATGAGACCCACAAAAAAAAAAAAAAAAAGCTTAAAGGCGTTGCATGAAACTAATAGTGGCCAGTGAATTAACTGTTGACAAAACCTCACGTGAACCCGTAATTATCCTCACACGCGCGTACCCAATAAAGATAAGGAAGAGGGGAAGCAGTACATTATCTATAAACCGGTTACTAGTATAAATAAAATAAAGAAATGTAACCAATGTTTATTGGAAAAGGCAACCCCAAATCTTTGGGATCAAAAGCAGTTAGCAATAACTATTAAATAAGTTTCTTCAACTTGAGTTGGGTTAAAAGCATGGAATGTATTTGCACCATCACCATCTTCAAATAGAGTATTTGACACGGTAACACCTTGAATAGCGCATAGTAGAGGAATGCCCAAAACACCAACAACTCCCATCATATGAAAGGATTCAATGTTCAATTATGAAATCCTTAGAAAAAAAGAATAAATCGAAATATAACTGCTACACCAAAACTAGGCGCAAAGAACTAACCAGATTAACCCAATGAATAAATTAGAAATACAAAAACAAAAACAACAATTAGACCAGAAAAGGCAATTGCATTATAAGGATGCAATTGAACGGATAGAGCAAGTTCAAATTGGCATGAGGGAAAGAGAGGCTCTAGGAAAATTTATATGAGTTGGATAAAAAAATTAAAGAAATGAGATTATAAAATTTTAATAAAGATAAGATGTAAAATAAAATAGTAAGAAAAATTAATTAAATTTTTTAATTTCAATTTTTCTATTTTTAAAAAAATTCTCTTCTAAATCCATCGTACCAAAGCCCGAAGGGTGAAAGGATTAATAAGATTTGAGATAACAATTTGTCATTTATCCCTAATCATATTGAAGCTAGTGACGTGTCATAGGAAATACGAGTCATGCAAAGAGATAAAGAATCTGCAAAGAGTGATATCCTCGTACAATATTGCGGTTACACCTTTGCCATCTTCTGCAATACCCTTTTGGCTCCGTCCGCTAATGTGCTGAGAAGCCTTAAAAAAAATAAATAATAATAATAATAATAACAACAAAAATTAAAAATAGAAATAAAATTTGATGAAATAAGATACATATGAGGCTTTAAGATATCGCACAAATGAATGAATATTTGTGTGGTTATAAAATAATGGATGAAGGATAATATATAAATGATACTTATTACGTTTTATTATTTTGAATTATAATTTTTCCAATTAAATGCGCTAGAGATGATATTTTCTTCTATTTTTTATGGACATAATAAATATTTGGTAGAATTTTAGTCATGTTCTTTCAAAAATGTCTCGACTTTTTAGTAATTATGATTACCACTGTATGATTTTATTTTATTTTTTTCTGGGGTAAAATATACGCCAGTTTAGGATTGATACCTCAAGTCCCTGTAATTCATAGAAGGAAAATTATAATTTTTAGAAAATTTTAAATGGGAAAGAATAATTAGAGACTTTATCAAGATGAAAAGGCAACGCCCTAAAAATCTGCATGGAGACAAAAATGCATCCATCGGATGGGTTCACAAATTGAAAATAGATAGCTAAGCGGGTAACATCACCGGCCAATTCAGGATTTATTTTAACTTTTACGCTTGAATTTGATTATATGTGACTATGTATTTATATATTAAGATATTTTTAATTGGTAAGAAAGTTGAATTCAATGTGGGAAATTTTGGGTGAAAGACAAAAATAAAACATTGCACAAAGATATAAATACACGAGACTCAATAATAATAATAAATAACATTTTAGAAAATTACCAAAACATCTTAGAAAAATAATACTCCTCCATTACTTTATGTAAGACAAAGGGAACTTTTTTTTAAAAAACATTAAGGAAACTAAATTGATTAATTTAAAGTATTGCTATTTATGATTTGATTATTTGATTTATGAACTAATATCTAATCAGATGTTACACCACATATTTTAGCACCCGAAATTTGGAAATGTAGCCGCCACCAAAATTTTTAAAAAGGATAATTTTGGAAACCTTTTTTGAAAAATAAAAACCAAATATGGTTCAATAATCGATTATGCATGGGGAAGATGTTAGTGTTAGGCACCCGACGACATCCGTTCATAAGAACAATTACCGTAAGCTGATTATTTAAAAATGAATACAACTTTTAGTTTTATTATAATTACCAAAAGAAGGAAAAAAATTAAGAAAATATTTACAAAAAAATAAGAAATTAATAAAGGGAAAACTTCTTATTTACAAAGTTGAACTTAACATAGAAAGAGAGCCTAGAACCCATGTATCTTTGAGGGGATCAAAGCCCACATAGTTTAGGACAGAAATGCATGTCACTTTGTTAGTGTTTTTTAGGACAAAGTTTCTTTATTATATTTTTGATAAAAATGATTTGTTTTTGTTGGTTTGTATTTTTTTTTTAATTTATGAAAGCAATTTCCTTATTTTTATTTGAAAGGCTTTTGGATTAAATTTCCTGGGGAGATTCTTATAATCTCACACGGAATAATAATCTTTTTTACCTGATGAGGCCTTAAAAACCTCACACAACATAAATCTCTTTTGAGATCAGTTTTATTCATCTTGATCAAAGGAAATCTTTTTACTTTTAGGTTTAACTTATAAGAAAAGTGGATTCTCAATTATTAGTGAGCAGATAAAGACAAGCATTAATCGCATGATCAACATATTATTTGTAACAGAGGATTCGAGACTATATATAAGGAGAGCATGTACTCTGATGCTTTAAGTCTTGCTACAAAAGAGACAAATTAAATGAAGGAAGCATAATAAATTAAAATAGGGAAGGGGACATGGAATGAAAACATAGGAGTAGCAATTTGATCCCAACAAAATCATAATTGAACTACTTTCACCCATCATATATCATAATATATTTGACCAAATCGGAGAGTCAGCTAAAAAGAAAATCTCAAAATCATCACAAGGCAAGAAAAAGAGGAAAAACAGAAAAAGAAAATCTTAAGATCATTGCCTATCATGAATACTATAATTTTGTATAATTCTTTTATTTTTTATCCCCATTGATTTCCTACCAATGAGACATGCGCCAAGTAATTAGTAAGTTAATTATTTCAGTAGATTATATTCTGGTTAAGGGAACGTAAAAAAAGGTTAATTTATCAAAGAATGTGGGGACCGGATACCTGACCACTCATACGAGTTTTGTGATCTGTCTATATAAAGTAGTCTCATCCAAGTCTTTCCCAGTCCGTGAAAAAGCTGATCATCAATCAAACACAGCAATGTCCAAACTCTTCACCATCCTTGCCATCTTTCTTCTGCTCAGCTTAGGCCTTATCCAAGCCTCCCGTCCCAACGTTGGACTCACCAGCCACTCCTCTCTGCATGAGGTAATTTCCCTTCTGATCTTCCTCTGTAAATCTAACCCATGAAACCATTTTTCCTTTTCCTTTTAAATTGGTTCTCTTTTCAGCAGCGTGTTCTTTTTTATGCTTGATGTTTTGGCTTTCTCTGTATTTATTGGGGTTTGTGGAATTTGAATTGAAGGGTGATATGGAAATGAAGGCAGACCTGGAAGACGAGAACTGCGACGAAACAGTGGAAGGGAAAGAAGAATGTTTGATGAGAAGGACGCTAGTCGCACATGTCGATTATATCTACACCCAGAAGCACAAACCCAAAAATTAAACCTCGTCACTTGTGGTCGGTTTTATCTCAATTTATGCACCCTCCAGTCTATTACAAATATACAATAATAAGTCAAACGGAAGTATATAAAGAGCCTATGTTATTGTTAATATATATGTTGTTTGAGCGTGTGTGTTCTGCGTTTGATGAGCTGAATAAGAGTCTGGTTTTTTTAGTTGTCATAAAGCTGTCGATCGCAAGTGTGTTACTGTGTTAAACTTCTATACGTACTTCACAACTTCTCTGGTTTCTGGTCCTCTCTGATCAGATTATAGCCAGAGAGAGTTGGTGAAATATGTTATTTTTTCTGATGGTTAATTAGAACGAAGGGTCATTCAATAAAGAACAGCTTCAGCGATTTCGAAGGCCAAATTTAAAATAGAAAATCACCTCCACCACCATCAACAACAAACAGCAATAATAATAGAGGTAAGAGTAAAGTCGGTAGGGTAGGGATCTCGAGTTCGTGTATGTGGGGCAGATGAGTGGACACAATGATTTTAGGTCCTATATCGTATAACTATGTACTGTGTGGTTAAAAGACAAGAAATTGTGTGAACGCAAATACAAAGTAGAACTCATCGGTACTCTTCTTTTTCCATTACAACATACAATACACGAGAGCTGGTCCACACTAAGACATGACCGATATGTTACGTTTTCTGGCCACCAATTGCTCCTAAAGAGTTATAAACCTCTTTTACACTATGATACATGTGTGTGTAGTTATTTATTTATACAAGTTGGAGTCTTTAAACTTGCATCCCCAATGTGCAGACACTGCTTATTTCCGACATATATACCTCTGTTTTTCTCCACTTAAAAGTTGCAAACGATCTTGATAATACTAATCTTAATAGCACATGCTAATCGATTAGACTGATCTTTTTTTTTCAGGAAAAATTACAATTAAGTCCTAAATATAAGAAAATACAACAGAAAGTCCCTTAAAATTAAATATCAAATTTGCAATAAAGTCAATAGGACATTTATGCAATATATTCCAAATGTAAAAAGTAAAAAAAAAAATACCCTTTACGAATACATAAAATATATTGTAAAAATGTGTCACGGCACTTCAAGTAAATTTGAAATTTTAAAATACTTTTCTGTCACATTTTCTTTTAGTACGTTGAGACTTATTTGCAATTTTTCTTTTTCTATATAAGTAAGTATTATTTTTACCTCTTCTAACAAATGCTTTAACGCTGTTGGTAGATGCTTTTTATTTCTCGATCCTTGCACCTTTACTTTCAATGTCAACAGCCATTGTCACTAACAAATGACAGCACTCATAATTTCTTTCTCGCGTGTCACAAAAGCCACTGGACATTACATATCTGAAAATCTTCACTTTTTGAAAACAAAAACGAGAGAATCAAATCTACAGAGGACTATGAAATTAAAAATGCCATCAACCTAGAGATAAGACCCCTTGTTGGTGACCCAGAGAGAGGTAAATGGCACTAAATACCATGCATTTAGAGTTAAGAGTCAAACTAGTCACAGAGAGTTGCCAATAACTCCCATAATTAAAAATAATATAAAGGCAGCATGTTTATTATTAACCCCCGACATGTAACATCATGCGTAAAATTCAAGCTCACATGTAAACGCCAAACTCTGGCTCAAAGCAAAAGACAGTGGGTCAAACACGGCTTTGCCTTTTGGTCATCATGTGGAATGTGTAGTGGGCTTCTTCTAAAGCGTGGACGAGACAATAACAAATCAAAGTCGCCGTAAATTAGTAGAAGTTGGCTCAAGTAAAAGGAATTTGGGTCGATTAGTTAAGAGTCTCGAGTTTGAGTCTTTGTAGATACAGAAAACTTTTCTAGGAGAAGTTCCCGCATATGCGCTTGACAGAACCTCGATCTGGATTAATCAGGGTAAAACTCTGGTGAACCACATGCAATAGAAAAAAAAAAAAAATCAAAGTCGCCGTAAACTATTATGAATCTGATTAATACTTACTCCTATTACTCACAACGGATAAACATGATTCACAAAGTGGATTGTGGACTTCATATGACCATCATTGACTAGTTGGTTCTGCCTAACCTATGGAAACGAACCGTCATCATGACGCCAGGCTTCACAAATGCTATAATAATAAACAAATCAGCCTCTTTCACCGAAACAAAAAATTAATCTGCATGTTCATAGGCATAAAATTCTTCCATGTGAACTGAACCATTCTATGCTCTGTTACAGAATACAGAGCTAAGTGGCTACTCTGCATCATCGCCTATAAGCATCCACAAGAGTTTGCTCACGGGCAACAAAAGTTGTTCCTTTTGTATTCAGCTTACTAATCACGCCTATTACTACATCAAGTGCAGCTTCATCTTTAAGTATCGCCGCGTGAGACACGCCTCTAATCGTAATCACTTCCAGGCTTTGATTTTTCTCATCTTCCCAAAGTGACTGGAGCCCCAACAAGCTGACCATGTTCACTGTACCATCTCCATCCCCATCAAACACTTGAGGCTGTTCATCAAAATCACCATTCCTGTAAAACAAAGTTTCTGGGGTTCTCACACCCGTTCCCATGATACAAGTCACAGGTACTTCCGGTGCTTCTGTGTTCTCTATCAATGGCGAAATTCGATTTTCATAGGGGTAAACCCCTTCAGGGAAACCAATGTCTCTGAGAAAATCAGCAATATCAGATGCTGTATAATTTCTATCTTTCGTGATCACTAATGGTTTGGTACCACCAAACAATCTGGGATTAGGCAAAAGCCAAAGATTGCTCTCAGAACTTCTCTGTTCCGCTCTTACCACCAATGGGTCCACAAGGGGTATCCCTAGAGTATTCCCAGAAGCAAAGGTAAGCATTTCATCCACAGCACCACCCCAAGGAGCAGAAAGAGCTACAAAGTGTTTGATGAACTTTTGGCGCCAAGAAAGTGGGTTTCGATTCAGAAGTTGAATGGCAAAGAGACCTCCTAAGCTGTGCGACACGAGAATAACTTGTTTTCCGCCATTGGAAGCACTTGCCTTTTCAATCAAACACTTGAGATCCTCCAAGAACTCAGAACCCACACGAGACACATGACCTTTCGCAGCAAGACCATATCGGAAATCATAGGGTGCTCCAAACAGAGTTTCACCCTCCACATATCCAACATCTTCAAGCGAAACCACCAACGGTCCCATATACGCTGAAACATGCCTGCACGATCAATTACAGTCACAAATATGTCTCACAAACTAAATACTCAATCGCAAAAACATTGACTCACTTGAGATAAGGATCGAGATATCGAAGTGATCGGGTCGACCCAAATTGAGGGACCTGAGTCTGAACCCCGGGGGCATTAAAGTAATCATCAAGATTTGGATCGAAGTGAAGGGTCATGCGATGAGCGAAGCAGCTAGTGAAGGGAGGAACTAGAACACTCGGGTCGAACCACATTCTGAACCAGCCATCGTGGTCCTTGTGAAGTGGGTACCAGCGGTTACAGAGGAGGCTGGTGGGTTTGTAGTCGCTGGTGAGCCTGGCTTCGAGCTGGTTACCTCCGGCACCGGGGATTAAGATTAGGGGATGAAGCGTATTGCTTGTCCCACATATAATTTGCAGCATCACGTACAGTGAGGTTGAACCTATTATCTTCAAAGGCAATAATCGCTTCATGCCAAATTTTGCTATGTTGCTTTTACTTCCGTCTTCTTATGGAGTTGTACGAACTGGAGGAGCAAATCTCTCACGGCGATTTGGGGTTTCCAAGTTAATGTGTGGCGCACAATGGTTGGATATTTCTATGTGCGTCTAAAATGGTGGAAAATTATTGTTGCCTTCCCTGGGCTAACATTTTACATTTCCCAATTAATTGGTCAGATAGGCTGCCACGTAGACTGCCTCTCCGATGGAAATAATCTATATCGGTTTAAAAATGGAATAAAACCATAAAAATAAAAATAATAATAATAATAAAAAAGACTTCATCCTTTCATGGGTTTGAGACTTCGGTAATGGGCTTACCGTATGGGCCGTCTTCAAGAGTGGTTCGATATACGTATTATAAAGCCTATAACAAATACCATTATTATAACTAATACAAGCTCCTCGTCCTTAGTTCTGGAAAAAGGGTTGGATACTCTCGATTAAAGGGAAACGGTTCCATCTTTGAGTTAGTCAAGATGTTAGGGAGGCATTTTAGCTCATGGGTTCCTAAATAAGTGTCTCAGAGCAATAAACGACTGGCTATGACCAACATTGATATTATCTTAGAGAAAAGGAGATTTCACTTTGTCACTGAATCATGAGTGAGCCAAACCCTTTCTTTAAATTTTCATATAAAAAAGAGCTAAATAGAAAATCTGCCTTTGAAGTATACGTTTAAGAAAAATATTGCCCTGAAAGTTTTTTTGGGCTCAATTTCGCCTTAGAAGTCTAAAGACGTAGCAATGTTGCCTTTTTCCGTTAAGAAATTACGGTCAATGCCAATTTTTTAACGGTCAACATTAGTTTTTAAACAAAAAAATGCAACATTACTATGTTTTTAGACTTCCGGAGTGAAATTGAGCCTAAAAAAACTTTCAAGGCAACATTGCTCCTCAACATATACTTCCATAGTGTATTTGCTACTTACCTATAAAAGAAGGGAAAAAACAACTAATACAGATCTAGCTGTTGAAAGTGATCCTAAGTTGCCACCTAAGGAGTTGTTTATTTATTTATTTTTTGGGCTCAAAAGGAGTTGTTTATTTTGAGTTATCGGAACTTTAAACTGAACTTACTTGTGTACCATAGGGTTATTTATTTTGAGTTATCAGAATTTTAAATTGAACTTATTTATGTGAAAAAACTATAGTTTTTTTTTACCATTGGTTATGAAAAATATTAAAATTATGGAAGAAGTAGGAGTAATTCATAACTTTAAACTGAAACTAAAAATTTGTTTTAATATCGTCATTTGAAATGATTTAAGATTGCGTAGCAAAGAAAATACTTAAATCAATAAAATTAGTTGGAGATATCAAACTGTAAATTGTCCTCTTAATTAAGCGGGCAGGCCTATTGATGCAGGAAAACGAAATTACTTTCTCCTGTTCATATTACCCCATTTTAAATAGAAGACATATTTTAAAGAAATTAAAGAAGCTAAATAATTTAATTAATTATATTATATGTTGTGTATTTTTAGATTATATATTAATTTATAAATTAAAAAAATAGTTTAGAGAAAAAATAAAAATTTTAAAATTTTAAAATAATTTAATTAATTTTCTTAGTATCTTTAGAAAAGTCAAGTATCCTTTATATTTAAGTTTAGATTATATTATGTTACTTTTTTATTCTTATAAAAAATCTTTCTTCTCACCCTATCATGTGTCGGTTGTCAATTTAATGAGTTAGAGTAAACTCATGACAATAAAAAAGAGCTAACGTGAACTCGAATTGTAAATTAGTAAAAATTTATTTTCATTAATAAATAGATATTACTTGTGAATAATTAAATAATTAATATATAGAAAATGATAACAATTTGATTTAACTGTATTTTAAATCCTTGAACATTCATAATTTATCAAAAAAAATTTCAATAAATTTAATATTTCAAGACATTGAGTAAGGTCAAATTGAAATAGTTAGTTTAAGAGTAAGTAAACATAATTTTGTAAGCTACAAATATAAAAGCAGTAAACTCGGTATGTGAACTCATGATTTTAACTAAATTTACAACTACATGATTTTAAGAATGACCGTACACAATTTTGTAAGTGAATTTGGAGAGTCAACTTGTTAGTTTAACAACAATAATTATAGAAACCACACAAAATTACAACGTGAATCAAATATACAACTTACCATTATAAGTTAGCATTCATACCACTAGAGCTGAGAAATTAAGTCAGGCTCATTAGGTTGCTCCGTTGATGCCCAAGCTTGTTAAAGGTTGGGCTTAAGGTTTATAATCTTCATAAGGAGTCGAGTTTAAACAGGCTAGCTTGCCAATTTTGTTTTAAAAAAAAATTATTAAACAACTATGAGTTGAATTTTGTGTTGGAATAAATGATTTTTTAAAATTGGAAATATTTTTCAAATCATATAGTGTTGCTATTTGAATGTTTAAAAGGAAAAAAATTATTTTTTAATTAAAAAGCTAAGAGAAGCTTATTGATGACATTATAGTTTATTAAAAGCCCTCTAATTGATCTTTCAAAGAACATTACTAAATTTTTAAGAATCTTTCATTTAGTTCTTAATATTTCCCATAAGAAATCTTTCCTTGTGAAATTTGAAAGAAGCGTTTTTTTATTGATCTAAGGTAAACAAAGAGAACAATTTTCTTAATTGTACGCAAACTACATCAAAAAGAGAAACTAGTAAGAGACATTGAAAAATGAGAAAGTAAAATCTCTATCTCATAAAGAATTTTGTTTTAAAGCAAATAACCACTTATTATATTTATCAAAAAAGATAAAACGTTTAATACTTTAAAAGTGTTTGTTTTAAATTAAAAAATTTATTGTTTTAATTTTATTTTTAAAGAAAATGGGGGAACAAAAATTTTCAGGTCAACACGAGCTTTAAAATATGGATTTTTTAAGAGAGTCGGGTCTAAACGGATTGGTCCATTTCCCGTCGCTACATATGACTAGGCTACAAAAACATTGATTCTCTCCCAATCATATTTATAAATCGTTTTCAACATGTTTCATACATATCAATAAAAATTATAAACTTGTTCCTTAAAACTTAATAACTTTTTTAAACTCTATCTACAAACTTTTTTCCTTTTGGGTTGCCAATATATACTTTCTATCTCCTCATGGTCGCATTGAAAAGTGATAGAGTCTTATGATGGCTGTAACGAGATAACTAAATGGACTTATAAGTTAAATAATTGGTGCTTCTTTGATCAGCCACCACCTTTCTTACAAGAGGTTGAACTTGATCAAAGAACATAATTATTCTTTTGATGAACTCTTGAAGTTGGTGAAGTAATAATATCCAGTATTTTATTTAAAAAATTGAGAGCAATATTTAGAATAAAGTACATAATTAGTGCTATGTGAACTCTTATAACATAATTTATATTTAGGATCAAAATGTTATTTTATAAATGATTTACCAGCGACGGGCATATCCTTTCCAATAAAACAATGTCTTTTACAATGAATTGACCAAATGCTTGTCCTTTAGACAAGTAGCGACGTACAAGTTCTCATATAGATGGTCCATTTTTTTTCTATTTTTTTAAAATCATTTTTGAAAAAATGTTAGTTAAGAGATTATCTTTATTTTAGATTATCTACTCATTAAAATTATTTCTTATAAAAAGTTAAAAAAAAATCAAATCTAAACCTTCTAGATTTCATATAGACAATTCAGAGCTCATACATGCAGATGAGCATGGAAACCAGGTCCCTTTCATGCTTGTTGTGCGCAACATAATACTTGTTTACTCCTTCTTATAAGAATAATCTCTATCATAAGGATAATCCTTAATGTAAAGAATGAATTCATTTTGTTTGAGATTTTAAATTTTTTTTTTTTTTAATTTTTTCTTCATTGAATATATACGACTTATTATCCCTCAATAATAAATGTCCATTCATCATTTATCATGAGAGTATAATTGGTGTGTGTGTGTGTATGTATAATTTATTGCTTTCAATTTACATTTTGAACCACATAATTTTCGTATCTATTCTTTATAAAAAAGACCCGACGAAGTATATTCTAAACTTGAGAGCTTTTTAGTGGAGTGCATTATTTATTTTGGTACAATAAAGTTCTGATAAATTGGGTTGTAGGAGTTCATCAAAGTAGGACAAGGCTATGAACTCAAAGAGCGTTATAGATTCATCTTCCAATAATCATTTAATGAGGAGTCTTTTCTTGGCCAAAATCAAAACAAGGGAATAAAACCAAATGAGCATTTATTGGATTGAGAGCTACCGGTTTTTTTTTTTGGCTCAAAGAGAGTTACCCGGTTCTGGGGAAAAAAAAGACTGATCGTTACTCAGAAAACAAATCATAGATGGACGAATCGGTGTGCAGGCAGCTGGAGCAACTTGGGCTGCGCAGCAGAGGATATGAGCTCCTTTTAATGCAATTAACTGACTCTTTCTCCCTTCATTTTTCTTCATTCTTAGTAAAATCGTTTGTCCCTTTCGAAACAGGCATTTCGTAAAAAATAAATAGATGCTTTTCTCCGATCCTAAATATTATTCCCTCAAGTTTTAAATATAGTTAGTATAATAGATAGATAGTAGTTGACTATTTTTTTTTTAATTAAAGAAGCTAAATAAGTTACTTAATTATATAATATGATGTGTAACTTTAAATTATATATTAGTTTATTAGTCAAATTAATTAGTTTAAAGAAAAAATAAAAATAAAAATACTCTAAAATAATTCAATTAACTTTTTTAATCTCTTTAAAAAAATTAACTATATCTTATATTTAAATAGAAGGGAGTGTTATAAAACTCACAAAATGATAAACAACTTGATAAAAGCAATAACAAATTCAGATATTTAGGACAAATGAGAAAGAACTATTATCATTCATTCTAAATTCATATTTGACTTTCCTTCTATACCCTTTACTATTATTTTCCCACATTTTATATTTTCTATTGTTGGATTAAGATTTCAAATGCTTAAATTTATTATCTGTTTTTACCATCATTTGCCCTCCTTTTCTCTTATAATGATATTTTTATCATATAATGAATAAACTGTTAAGATCTTAATTTAACGATAAAAAAAAAAATAAGGGGAAATGATGAGAATAAGTATAGAAGAAAAGTCAAATCATGTACAAGACCTTTGACCCAAATTAGCCTCTATAATTTTGAACACTCAATTTTAAATATTAAGTCAATAAACGTTGATGTATTTGATACACACAGATGTTCATATACAGATATACTTAATTGCATTTCCTTAACGGAGGGAATAAGATACAATATTTTATGAAAGTCATAACAATTTTCTTTTGGTCCACAAGTCATACTTAAATTTGAACATAAAATTTAGTACTCATTTCGTGTTTAATATAAGAAATATTCAATTATTTTGATTAGATTAAGAAAATTAATTCGGTTAGTTAATAATATATGTATTTTTTTAAATTTCAATTCCTCTTATTCTTTTCCTCCTTAATTATGGTTGATGCAAAGGAGTATCGATATGGATAAATTAAAAAAATATTAATAAATATAACAACTATATCTTTCATTTAAAATGAAGATGAATTCATAAAATATGTATATTAAGGACTGAAAGAGTAATATATAACATGTTAATTTACTGCTGATAAAATTGCTAGGTGTCGTGAACCTCATGAATGAGCGGTAAAAACCTATTAAACATTAATAGAATAAATGAAGCAAACAACGAGACGATGGTTCCGGTAAAGTGGCAGTCTGTTTGAAGTTGTCACCCTTGAAGTCTGTCGTTATAATAGATCGTTAAGAACTAAGGTTAACTAACTTTACTAGACCAAATCAATTAAACCAAATAAAATAAAATAAGGTTAAACTGTAATTTTAACAACGAATATTTTTGGGAAAATATTTTCTCATATTGTAGGAAAATCATTTTCTTATGTCATACACATATGAAATGATGGGACCCACATATACATATATTAATTCATATATGTATATGTGGGTCCCACTATTTCATGTATGTGTAGGAAACTTTTTTTTCCCATGAGAAAACCAAACCCAATATTTTTACTAGTAACTTTTAAAATGTGTAAAAGTAGTTACACTCTTTTAATAAGGGTGCAATTTTAGCAATCCTACTAAATTGTCCAAAAAAAAAAAAAGGTTAGAGAGAGAGCAAGTGGACTCAATATTAAAAAAAGGAATAGAGTTTGAGCCAATTAAATAGAATTGCTAAATTTATTCCATTTAAAAAAAAATATTTACTCTTACACTTTTCAAAACTTAAATTGTATTAGACACTTATGACCAAAAAAAAAAAACTAATTGCTAAAATTACAACTTAACCCAAAAAAAATATCAGTGTGGTGAGGAGTGTGATGGTTGATTTGGCTGTAGTTGAAGCGTGTTGCTGACGTTGATTCCAAAGGCACCAACTGAAAATGTTTTTCTCTTATTTAAAAAAAGTTTCCTTGTTAATGTTTTTTTTTTTAATGAAGTTTTTATGTTGTAATGTATTTACGTTTTTAGACTCTAGAACCCAATCTGATCTGACACAGGATCAAATGAGTTTTATTCATTTTATTGAACAAATTAACTTTTTCCTCATAGACCTCGTGTATATATTTGTTTAATACTCCGTTTTAAAAAGAATTATCAACAACTTTACACTTCGGTTAGATGAGACTGTTCAGTTAGTGAAGTGATATTAAAGTAAAAAACTTTTAGAAATATACTAATATTTTAGAAAAAAAAAATCATATATTAAGAATCAGGAAAAGATCTATCTTGTGCGAAAAGACTTATATATTTAACCTCACATGCTTGATATGTTTTTTGTCTAGTTAAATTACAAGCAACTTTTTAAATAAGGGATTAACACTTTCGCCTAAGCGGCAGAAAAGTAACTCAGCAGCGGGGTAAAAGGACGCAATTTTTATCTCATTTTCTTATAAAACATGCACAATAATATTAGTTGATTTGAATTTCCAAAGACGGTGATTTGAAAAATAAAAAAAAATGACTCTAGTTAAAAAGGTTATGCCTTGAGATATATAGCTTGGAGGTATTTGGATTGACTCAATTAAATCATTTGAAAATAACATTGAAAGAGGATTTACCTTGAGTAAAAAATACAGTGCTTAAAGTCACTATGCCCAGAGGCAAGTCACTTATTGCCTAGAGGTAAAAATGTCTTTCACGTAAAAGAGATTTGGAAGATTTGCCTTAAGTTAAAATAATATGCCTAAAGGTAATTATAGACTACCTTGAGGCAAACAGACAAAATGATATTTTAAAATAAGAGTTATATGCCTGGAGGCAAAAGACATGCCTAGAGGCAAAATCGATTTGAACATAATAATGAGTTTATCATTAGATGCCTTAAGTCAAATAAATTGATGTCTTGAGTCATATTACTTAGAGGCAATTTTGGGATGACTAGAGGCATGCAACATTCAAGTTTAAAAAGATGTTAAAAAATTTTAACTGAAGGCATGAAATAAATGCCTAAAGTCATGGTGCCTTGAGGCATATTGACTAGCTGGATTTGAGTCTGACGAGGGTGAGAGAGAGTGAGGAGAAGGAAGGAGGAGAGTGAGAGAGGAAAAGAGAGTGGTGGTGATTTTATTGTGTATGTTTTATAAAAAATGAGACAAAAATTGCGTGGTTTTACCCTGTTGTTGAGTTACTTTTCTGCCATTGAAGCAGAAATGTTAATCCCTATTAATAAATACCCAGGAGTGTATAAATTTTGTACATCCTTCTAAATACGAAAGCTAGATGTTAATTTCTCATTACCGGGGGGCGCCTGCTGATTCATGAGGGAAATCTCAAAAGTAAAATGTTATTCTACTTCTACCTTTAATTATCTTTTAATGATATTGTCATTGGAGTCAATACTCATAATGAGTGATGATAACGTTTTATGTTTCCCTTCTTTTCTGTTTTTTTTTTTTTTTTTTTCTGGGGGTCCCTGCCGGCATTTATCTTTCCCTTCAAAATTAAAATTAGTGTTTTACCCATCTTATATTTTGTACACATGTTTATATTCTTATATAAAACAACTATGTTCTATGTACTAGCTATTTGTACAATATGATCATTTCTTACTATGGACCATTAAAATTTTAGATTATTAGGTTGTGATGGGCTAATATTTTTTATTAAATCTAATTTTTATGGGGATCATCAATATCCAAACATACGTATCTAAACTCAAAGAATGTTTAAAGTGATACTTATAAGTTATATATGTATCAATAACATCGTCATATTGACATATGTATTTGAAGTCATGATTTTGTGAGTTATGAGTCTAATCCAATTATTAAAAATTTAAGATTACGATTAATTTCCCCACTATCTCCCTATATCAACTTGAGGGTTTTTAAGCGAAGGGGATTTAATTTTCTCTTTCTAAGCTCATTTAATAAAGTGTCGTTTTTTGGCCAAAATCAAAACAAGTGGCTCTTCTGTCCAGATTCTTCTGCCGACTTATTGGAGCTTTGAGTAGTAGTACGGGTATTAAATAAAACCAAACGACCACTGGATTGAAAGTTACTCAGAAACCAGGGGAAGAAAGAAAAAGCTTTCTCAGAAAACAAATCGGACGAGTGGGGGTGTGTGTGAGCACAGAGGCAACCTAAGATTTGCCGCAGAGGATATGAACTCCTTTTAACCCAATCAACTGACTCTGTCTCTCCCTTCGTTTTTCTTCATTTTTAGTAAAATCCTTTGTCCCTGTTCAAACAGTCCTTTCGCTAAAATTAAACAGATAAGATAAAACTAATGAAAACATATTATATACTTTCCATCCGGTCTTAATTATAAAATCGTGTTAATTTTTTTACAAGAGACTAATAAGAAAACTGAATGAGTTGTTTAGTTATATTATATATTATTTACTCTCAAATTATATGTTAGTTTATTAGTCAAACTAATTAGTTTTAAAAAAATAAAAATAAAAATATTTTAAAGTAATTTAATTAATTTATTTAAAAAATTCATTATAGTCTTATAAATAGAATAGAGGAAGTACTTGATAAGAACCATATAAAGGAGAAACATGAAAGAAGAATTATCATTCATTTTAAATTGGTATGTGTACAAGACCTTTGAGTTTTGACCCAGGTAAACCTCTACAATTTTGAACATCCAATTTTAAATACCGTCAAGTCAGTAAATGTTGATGTATTTGACACACAAATGTTCATATACCATTCAATAATTTGATTTTTTGACCAGCTACTTATTAATAACTTAATTGATTTCATCAACGCAGGGAATAAGATAGCACAATAATTTATGAAAGTCAAATAGCTAAGTTATTTGAACAAGACCATAAAATATCGTAATAATCAATTGTTCATCTACTACTACGTACTATTGCCTTCAAGGTATCGTGATGACCCTCATGAATGAGCAATAAAACAACTTATTACTGATATCATAACATATATGAAGCAAATAATTAACGAGACAATGTATGATTCCGGTAAAATGGCTGTCTTGCATTGAATATACATATGTTTGTAGTGTTCACACTTGAAGTCTGTCGTTATAATAGATGGTTGACTAATAAACCAGACCAAATATAATTAAACAAAAAAAAAAAGCATATTAGTGTGGTGAGGAGTATGATGGTTGATTTGGGCTGTAGTTGAAGTGATATTAAAGTAAAAAAATTGAGAAAAATATTAACCTTATATACTTAATATGTTTTTTCCTAATTAAATTATACGCAATTTTTTATAAGTTGGTGCCCAAGAGCGTAGAAAATTTCTACCTCCTTCAAAATGCTAGAGATAACCCGGGGCGGGCGCCTGCTGATTCACGAGGGAAATCTTAAAAAGCAAAATGTTATTATTATACTTCCATCTTTATCCTTTAATGATATTGTCATTGGCGTCACGTCATGATGACGACGTTTTACCTTTTATCTTTCCCTTCAAAAATTAGTGGTTCATCATTTACTTTTTTCCTTTTTTTTTTTTGGCACACGTAATTTCTTATTAAAAATAGTTATATTCAAAGCATTATTGAGTATTGGATATAAAGAACTCACCCCTTTCTTTAGAATTAATTTTTGTATGGTTTATCCTTTAAAGTGATATTTATAAATCAACCACTAGAATCTCACTCGAACAACTGTATTTACACTCAAGATTTTGTGAGTTACGAATCTAATATTAACAAATTGGACCAATTTTTATTGGTTTGGATAACGGTAACTTTATAATTTTGTAAAAAGTAATATTAGATCTTAATAATTAATTAATTATCCATGATCTATATTACTTTTCTGAGCTGCGAAGTGTTTTTTGAATCTAAAACCAAATCATTGAGGAGGTAGAATCACACGTAAGCCTCGTCAGAACTGTCCTTTAATGGAAACAGCCTCCCAAGGACGGCAGAGCTACCACGGGAAATTAGAATTATAATTAGAATGGAAGCAACTTCGTAATCCACATTAACGGAAAGTCAAAAAAACAATGCTGAAATTCTAGCCTGAGTCTATCTAATCCAGCTTTTAGTTTTTTTTTTTTTTCTTTTCTCCCAAAAGATTCAAATCAGGACAGCCATCATTACTTAAAAAAATGAATTTAGGCCAACACGTTAGCAGAATTTCATACTTATCTTCGTTTTACCAATCCGGTGGGCTATGAAAAAGTCCATCTCGTTGATTGCTCACAGTTTCACACCCAGCTTCGTCTCCATCACTCAAGACTTATCGTTCCTTTCTGACACCTACAAAACCACCTTCCTCTCTCACACTTTCTCCTCCATTTCACATTCTTCTCTACTCATCACTTTCTTCTTCTTCTTCTTCTTCTTCTTGTTCGAGAAATTTACAGAGAGCTGTTTGTCAGAAATTTCGTCGAACACCTTGTAGGCGTGAAGATGAGCGGCAAGGGACAGACCCAGAACGCGTTCGTGAGGTTCGTTACTTCACCGATCAGAGCTTTGGGAAGAGCGAGAGATTTTTACGTGCGAAGCATAACGAAGTGTGGTCATAGTCTGAACTACAGTAACCCTGTGGATCCAGTTGGGAGTTTCTCGGCCTTTCCCAGAAGTTACAGTGTCGCTACTTCGAGGTCTGATGAAAGTGAGGATTTCGCAGAGCTCATGAGAGCAGCGTCGGCGAGGACATTGGCCGATAGAATCAACGTGGATTTGGTGCTGAAGCAGCACAACGCAACCGCACAGCAACAACAATCTGTTGGATCAAAAGGATTGCCCAAATCCACCAGTGTAGGGATGGCGAAAATTGACGAAGATAAGCCTTATGATTTTGCAGATGGGGGTGTTAATAATGGTATTCCAGATTTGTACCCTAGAAGTAAAAGCTATGCTGTGAGAAAGAGAACTGTTTTCTGAATTATCTGATTCTTCGCCTGAACTCTGTTTCAGGCCAAATGAACGTAAAAAAAGAAGAAAAGATTCTGAGATCAAAACAAAATGAGATTGGGGAATGGGGAGAGATATTTGTGAGACTGTAAAAATTTTAACCTTTCTCCTTTTCTTTTCCCAGGTTGGTGCTGGTGGTGTTAGATTCTTTTAAACGTATTGTTTGAATTCGATCTGATTCTCTCTTTTGCTTTTGTGAAAATTACAAGTTTGTATTCTTCTTCTTGCCTGCTTGTTCTGTGCTTAAGATTCTTAAATGGTGTGCTAACGCATTCAACGGAGAGACCCCACGAGTCTGGGGAAAAAGACGAAGTGTCTGTATTTCTGCACGAGGACACAAAACCCCTGTCAACTATTTATCTTCCAAAACGTAAAATTACTTCTAAAAAGATAAAACAATCAACAGTTCAACACGAAACGACTCCTACAAGTTTGCACGCCACTTCAGATGAATTACTTCAGAATAATTTATCAATTTTTTTTTTTATTCATATGAAAACTCATACACTTTAAATATGGATATTTTATAGTTTCGCATAGATTAAATCAACTACTGCAAGTTTACAACTACAATTTTCCATATCATTTTTTAAAAAAGATATCAAACAAGAAGCAGTTGTCTCAAGGTTTTATATTGTATTTTTATAATTAAAAATGTGTCTAGCTCATATTTGGGTTTTATTTAGAAAAAAATAAAAATATTTTTATTATAAAATTTTCAAGAGTTAATTGGTGGGGCAGATGCTGATAATAAACATGAGAAACACATAATAATTACCTGTCATGTAATAGCCGTATAGCGATGAGATAAGATCTTACTCCCTCCTGTGGTTATTGCAGGACATATTTACATAACTTTATTAAATTAAAGAATTTAATTAAGTTAATTGATATAACATATATTTTTTAAATTGTCATAGTCATTTTTTTAATAGGGGTAATTTAGAAAATATAGACAAATATATAATCATATTTTATATTTAAAATCAAGATTAATTTCTAAATATATCTTATATTAAAAACGGAAGAAAATATCTAGAAGTGTTTATTCTAAAAAAGGAAAATGTTTATTTGTGCGCTTTATGCCAAGCATTAACAATGCGTATTTAATTGTAATCTTCTATGACGATGATGATAATTCGGAGCACCCCAATAGTTGGGAAATCACAAGTCTCACGTGCAATAGTTTTTCTATGATGTCCGTACAACTTATATACTACTCTCCCTTGTCTACAACATGTCAGGGGATTTAATTTTAATCATAACTATAAGATATAATTTATATATTTGTCCATCTATTTTTAATTTACTTCGGTTGATATCTCTTAATAATAAAAAAATGAAAATTAAGATAATGATTATGATATTTTAAAAAAATTCACGTCATATTAGTTAAATTTACTAAATTAAGAATAATGATTATGGTGTTTTTAAAAATATGTCTTATTAACTAAATTTACTAAATTAAGGATAATGATTATGGTGTTTCTTAAAAATATATATTATATTAGCTAACTTTATTAAATTATTTAATCTAATTAAATTAAGTAAATATATCTTAAATTAATAATAGAAAAGAGTATGACCAGAGGAAATCTTATAAAATATAGAAGAAAGGGACGAAATATCAGATGCGAGTGCAGCACAGTTACTAAGAGGATAGAACTTGCTTACCAATTATTTGAGCCATAATAGTGTTTGTTCCAAAATTTTGAAATTCAAAATATTTAATTTGAGAAGTCGACCTTACTGAAAGGATAGAACTTTCTTACCAGTTGAACAGCGTTTGGTGGTTTATTGAGTTAATTCCTGGCAGACACATTAGCCCGTCATCTATTAATAAAAAAAAGAAAAGAAAAAAAGAAGCACATTCCACACTGATGATAAAGTGCCTCAATTTCAAGGATTTATTTAGCGCAATACACTAATACTCCTCTAGTTCATACTTCAAAGCATCTAAAACACAATAATAATATTTTTATGCATTTTCTTTTCGGGAGAATGAATTTTAGGTCTTAATTAAGAGAAATGATACATCGACAAATCTCATAAATTGTTAATGGTAACTAATTAACTTATTAATCCTTTATTCACTTGTCAATGAATACTTTTTTTAATATTATTTCTTTTAGTTGGGATATAAATGTAACTCCCTCTTTCTTCTTTTGTATTGTTAAATTTTATAATTAATCAATTCATTATAATTAATGTAACATTGACTTTTTTGGATCAAAATATAATAATATTGACTTTTGACCAGAGTATATTTGAAAAGTTTAACAAATGTTTCACATATTCAATGATACATGCATAAACCAAGTCAATAAACCCTTCTTATTCATTCTTTCAAGTGGAATTACTATGATGTTTCAAATAAGGGACCTAATTACTAAGAAGTTTTAAATAATAAGTGAGCTATTGTCATTTTTTATTCTGAAACTTGTCATTGTCATTGTGGGCTCTTTAATTATCAGGACTTCTTGATAATTAAATTTCTTCGCTGAGATCTCATAATGATTCTTTTTTTGATACAATCTCATAATGATTCTTGCTTCTTTCATTCACGGGCATTGGCCCTTTTGATCGGAACATTGGAGCTTGTTTGGTATGAGGGGAGAGGAGATGATTGAGTTGGATTTTAAAACTTTGAGAAGTTAGATTAAAAATTTTTAATTAATTTTTTTTACATGTTCATTTTCTTTATTAAAATTTTGTAGCCCCACTTCTCTAGGTATTTATTTTAAAAATATAATTCATAAAATTTTTTCTTCCCCTTTCCTCCTCTCCAAATCCCTCGTACCACACAGATTACAAAACAAAAAATATAACGGCCAGTTAAAGTTTCAACGTTTTACTAGATGCTGCACTTTTCCCAAACGTTTTCCATTCATTTGGCAAGCTTCTCGCTCTAATTTGTTTCTCCAAATATACAGCATTAGATTAATATAAATAGTTACATTTTCAATACCATAATAATTTATAATTGAATTTGTAGTTTTTCTTCCTCCATTATCTAGGGGTGAGCTTCGATGCAATAATAAGATTGTCTCCACACGACTTAGAGGTCACGGGTTCAAATTCGGAAAACAACTTATCCGATTGTGGGAGTAAGGCTACTACTTCTTTCCTTAGACCTCATATGATGAGAGTCTTACACACTAAGTTACCGCTTCTTCCGTTATCTCTTTACTTCCTCTTCTTTTCATTTCATAATTTATTTTAAGCCCTATACAATGAAGAAATTAATTATATCTACCATGCTTATAAATACAAGAAAACCACTTTATTCATCAAGATCACGGAGGCAGCGTTTGATTAATGCCCATACTTGGGCAACTGGCGCTTTAGTCCAGTTCTCACAATTTAAGTGTTCTCAGTTTCAAAGCCCATGTCACCAAAAAGAAAAAAGTTCCAAAGCCCAAGTTGGAAGAATCCCATTATCCAGCTTAAGGCTTGTTTGGTACAAGGAACATATGAGAAAAGAAAAGATAGGAAAAGAAAGGAAGATTGTGAGGCAACTTAAAAAAAATGAGATGTTTGACAATCATAACAATAGAAGTTAAGTTAAAGAAAAATAAAATGTTTAGTAAAAAATCAATACTGTTCATGAGCCAATTTGATTCATCGGGCTGCGTTCCATGGCTCATTCACGGGATACATCACTCTCACTCTTCCTCTCCTTACCCTTCTCTCTCCTCTCTATGCTCTCTTCCTTTCCTTTCCCAAGACCATCTTCTCTCTGCACCTCTGAATTCAAAATTTGAATTCTCTCCTTGCCTCCTTATAATTTCGTCTCCTCCCACCCTCTTTATCATCGGCAATCTGTAGCCACAAGAAGATATAGCTTTGTTGACAATGGCGGCAAAGCAGCAACGGCGAGAATCATGGGGCCTTTACTCTTCTCTGAACTCGTCTTCACTTTCCGATTTCTTAAGGTCATCTCCGCCGACACCGTCTTGAAAAAGGACGACCCTCCACTTCTTATCGGAATCCTCGTCCAACTCTAATCGCTGAGTGCCTCGTCGGCCATGAGACTGGCACCATTCTTTTCACCGCCCGCAACGAACAAGGTCCGAGACCCCACTTTTCCTTTTCCTTTTTTTTTTTTTGAAATACTGTTCCGTTGCTAAAGATGCAAACTTATTCTGTGGGTTTCCTTATGATTGCTCGGACGATTCATTTTTATTTGGGATTTCGTTGATCGGATCTACATTATGTTTTCCTTCTCACGGTCTGTACTTGCAGATGAAGTTATGGGATGTACAAGAGAAGAAATGCATAGGAGTCTTGACGGGACACAGGGGAAGTGTAAAATCTATGTGTTCACATCTAACTAATGCTGGTAATATATGATATCATCATGTTACCCATTTTGCTGTTTTTCTACAACTGGATCTTCAATAGTTGCGAGAAAATATATATCACAATTATTGTTTCTTCTTCTGTAAATTTATAGATATTATTGTCTCTGGTTCAAGAGATGGATCCTTCCATCTTTGGGATTTGAGATGTAGCTCAACACCCAAAAGCAGGCGCGGCCGCCGGCGCGCGGGGAACCCTGCATATGGTAAGTTTTGATTTCAAATTTTAAATATCCTGGAGTGGTCTTTGATAATATCTGAAAATTTATTTTTGGTTGTGATTTCTTTTTCTTTTTCTTCAAAATTCTATCTGCTTGTGGTCATGGCAGTAGTTCAACTGCTGAAGTCAAAGGAGCACATCTTTCATCCCAAGCAAAATTCTGTGAGCATTACATCAGTTCTTTATCTATATAGTTCAACTGCTGAAGTCAAAGGAGCACATCTTGCAGCTGATAGTGTAAAATTCTATATATTTTTCAATATGAACTTTTCTAACAAGTCATATTTTCAGGCTGTTTCTATGAGCATTACATCAGTTCTTTATCTCAAGGATCAAGTTTCCATAGCTACGGCTGGGGTAGTGGATAGGTTAGTTGAAATCATCCATTGAAGTTTGTGTTGCATTTTTCTTGTTATATTCTGATGCTAATAAATAAATGCTTGGTTTCCGCATGTGATTTGTTTATTTCAGTGTTGTGAAGTTCTGGGATACCAGAAACTTGAAGAGTTCTGTCACTCAGACATGCCCTCGTCTCCAGACATCAGAAAAGGTTGGTTCGAACCATGCTAGGAATTGGCCTATTTAGGTTTATACATTGAAAAATTTGCAGATCATCAGTCATGGCTGATCTGATCCTTTCATGCGTAACAAGAGATTATGTGGTTGATCTTGATGGTAAATTCATCGTAGTATACTTAATCTAAGCTCAAATATAGTTATGTGGTGGAACAATTTATAGCCCATGCATATTGCTTACTGTCACCAGGGTATTCGAAAAAAGCTGATTTTCTGGCAAATTTTTATCATTGCTGTTGTAAAGCTGTAAATAAGAGTATTGACAATCCTCGTACAATATTGTTTCAGGAAAGGTTACATGGCATATCTAGCTTGTCCCAAGATCAAAGTGGGGTGTTTCTTTCAGCATCCTGCATGGATAACAGGTATTTCTTTGACAACATTTTCCCATCTTTGATTATTTAAAATACAATTAAATGAACATGAAAAATATAAAAATAAGCCTTTTCTGGCGTTCTACCAGAGTATACTTGTATGACGTGCTTCAGCTTGAAAAGGGGCCTGTGAGATCATTTTCTGGGTGTCAAATAGAGTCATTTTTTGTGAAGGTAAGAATTGTAATTTTAAACCTAAGCTGCAAGTACTCGGTTTCTGCCCTGGCATTGACTTATATTTGGTTATGCAATTGCAGTCCGCAATTAGTCCTGATGCATCTCACATTGTTAGTGGTTCAAGTGATGGAAATGCCTATGTTTGGCAGGTTATATTTCTTACTCTTGGGAGGCTATTATTAGCTTCACATTGGTCGGAATCAGTATATGATTTAACCGAAATTTTACAATTCAGGTCAGTAAGCCTCAAGAGGAACCTATTACTTTGAAAACTCATGATGGGGAAGTTACTGCTGTCGATTGGTAAATACTGGAACTAAGCACTGGTTTTGCCTTCTGAGGATCCCGAGTTATTTCTTATTTTTTGCCTTTCAGGTGCCACTCCGAGGATGGAAAATTGGCAACTTCCTCTGATGATTTCACTGTCAGCACTACAATATTATATATACATATCAACTTTAAGCTATCCTTGAACAAAACCAGAGATTCCTGCGCATTGTGATCCCTTTCAGTACAGGACTGTAAAAAAGGCATTTGTCTAATGCTATTTCAAAATACTTCAGCATTTTGAATGTTTTCCCCATGTCATATATTAGGTTCGGATTTGGGACCATAACAGTTGTTTCTCAAGTACCAAGCCTCCAGTTTCCATCCGGAGGAGAATAATGGCAATGCCCAGTAGAGAATGCAGAAAGCTTTTAATGAAGGGTGAAGAGTGGAGTTCTAAATCTGGTCTTGACAACGCTTTTCATGTGGACAAACCAGCAGATGAAATCACCCAAGACATGCCTATCACACCACCTAAAATGCATAAAATCGATGGCCAAAAGAATAAATTTTTATCCATGTCTGATTTCACTGTAACATCTGGAAAAACCCCTGAATCTGCATCAAAGAGCCCCTCTTCTGTTTTGAATCCACCATCCTCTCTAAAGAGAACTATCAGAGATTACTTTCTAGCAGCTTCATGAAAATTGCAGCAACTAACTCATCCAGGAAGGGTTCTGTTTCAATTTTTCCGGGTGACATGAAGTCTGAATGAATGCTCATGGCCTATCTGGGTAAGGTTCGTTTTCCTCTTTGAATTAAATTTATTTGTTTTTCAATTCGTTGTTGATGCCTTTCAGATAAATTAGCAATATTTGAGAAAGGGTTATTAAATAATCAGTGCACTTCATTATTTAACGTGCACTATATTTTGTTACTCTAAACATGAGTTAGATACTAACCCATTTGTTAATTACAATTTTCGCAGGCAATACTATTCGAAATGTAAAGCACATAAAAGAATTCGATAAGGCAGATCATGCTGAGATATTTTTTCTGTACCATTGTCTAGAAGACAAAATGTGTATATATGAAAGGTGATTTTAGAGTTTTAATTTTTCAATGATCAATCCTTTAGTGATTGGTTTGCTAGGTCAAGATGTGTTTCATTAAGGCAAAAAAAAAAAAAAAAAAAAAAATTGTGGAAGGAGCAAAACCAAATGCACAAGTTACGCACTAAGGAGGAAATACCCGTTTGTTGAATAGGTTTGGTGTCTGTAATATATATAGTTTGAACATTTTTTTCAACAGATAAACAACGAAGAGTTGATAATAAGTGGCAATAAACTGAATAATCATTCTGTGAAGAGTTGGTAACAAGTGGCTTTCTTTTTGGGGGAAAAAAAAGTTGAGTTGGGTGTAATGAAATCACTAAAGCCAAGAGGCTAGCTTTCACAACTAAAAGTGTTAAATGATATCTACAAAAAAAAAAAAGTGTTAATGATAAGGGATTTATTTTTTCTTAACTATGTTTTTTATTTGAGACGTGGGAATAGAGAAAATGTTGTTGTATTGAGAGTTCTTCTATCAAAAGTATATAAAATTGTGTTGTAAAATTTTAGTATGTGTTTGTAATGTCACTATTTTTATCTTAATATACATTGAGATATGACCCTTTTTTTATACATTATTGCCTCCAATTAGATTCAGATTTAGGTATTACTTGAGATTTGTTCTTCTACATTACTGCTTTGTTGAACCACCAAGTTTGATAATCTTTTGTAGCTAAAAGACTGTCCTCAGCTTTTTGTTTATTTTGTTTTAGCACTCTAAATAACTCTTACATGTAAGTGATTTAGTGTCTGTTTGGGATAACGATGACAAATATGGCTTCATTTATAATATGTAGTATTCATTGGTGATGTTTTAATATTTCTTAAAGATAAGAAAGTTGCATCACTTTAAAAGCAAAATATGTTTTAGTATCTAGTAAATTATTATCAACCCATGCAACGCATGGGAAAGTATAGGCTCGTTGATTAAGTGGGAAGGAGAGGTAAAACCCCTATTATGCCCCTAACTTGAAAAAGAAAAGAACCAGGACCTTCCCTTGCTTGCTCTCATCTCCACCTTCATTTTCATCAACAATCGCCTGCGCCCTCCCCTTCATCCACCATCGTTGGTGATCCTCTTACATCACACCACCATCACCATCGAGCAAATTGACCAAAAGAGAGTGAGAGCTTAGACCTTGAGACAGAGATCGAATGCGGAAAAAAGAGAGAGAAGGCTCGACGACTTTACCACCACCACTACCTTCCTCCATACCACCACCACCGATTGATCTCACCGCCGTTAGAACCAAAGAGTTCAACTCATACAAGGGGTTCTTGTCCCATATTGCTTGTTTGGGAAGATTTTTCAATACACGCTACTTTTGGTGGAAAGTCACTTTCTCATCTTTAAAGGAAGTCAACGCTTGGCGGGAACTCCATTTGAGGGGCTATTTCAGCACCAAACATATTCTTTGCCAAGGAACACTATCATCCCCCTGGGGTGTGGGGCGATGATGCTTTTCCTATACCAAACAGGCCCTTTATTGTGTCAAAGTCTATCTCGCTCTCAGCTTTTCCTACCTTTTTAATTCTTATGTTACTCATGCACATTGTCTTTTTTCTTCCAATGATATTTGATTGTTTTATCAAAAAATAAAGATATAATGGGACGAAAGAATGCCCTGTCTGTGCCTACTTCCTGTTGTGTTTTCTGCTTATTTTCAGCATTTGAGTGCAATTTGTGGCTTAGGTTTCATCAGATATCCAAGGGGAGGTTATATAAAAAAAAAAAAAAATCCAAGGGGAGGAATATCAATCTTTCATTTGGGAGTTCAAGGGGAGAATAACCTGTTGAACTGCAAAATTGACGAGTTCTAAATAAATACTGTAGAACTGGCACCCATTTTCTATGGAGCACTTAACTACAAAAATGAAACACGTTCAATGAGTCTCTACTGAAGAACTCTCTCTGGAGCACCAATGACAGCCTTGGTAAAATATCAAAGAGGTTTAATCTTCTGGGAGGAGTCTAAATTATATTCAGTATGTAATTTAACAACTGATGCAAAGAACAAGTGGACAAAAGTCAACTAAAAACTGGAGTTTCGTCCAGAATTCTTCCAGGCATCCACCCCCACCCCCTTAACACCCATTTCAGTGAGAAGTGATTCATAAGATAACGTCTTTTGAGATATACAATCGACATAATGTACCTTTCCAGCTTACAGTCCTCAAAACAAGGAGCCATGTGTACCTTTGAGGTATGTTTTTAAGCAAAACTGGTTAATCCGCGCTCCAAAAGAAAAGATAAATAAAAGCATAACAACCTCCAGTCACTATTTTTGCCCTGTGCACCGCATGGCATTTTCAGGACAAGAGTTATAGACATAATACAACAAAACCGAAGTTATACTATCTCTAAGCTGGTACCTTTTGGAGCTCCTGTACTGCCATGCAGATAAGCGGGGGTGGATGATTTAAATCCCCTTCAAGGATGGATAGCCCAGTGAATGAGCAGATGCAGGATTTACATATGTAATACTCCGAGTTTTACTTATCACGCAATTCTCTTTTTGGAAGTAAATCACGCCTCCAGAACCATAATCTGAACCTCAGGCCTAAAACCATTTAAAAATATTATTTTTCGTGTTCAAACACCAATACAGAAATAATAAGATCATAAGTTGAACTGAAATTTGATGAGATGGAATAAAGATTTACCAATGGGACGCCTGGAGAATAACTTTAACACCTCATCAATGAATATAACCTGGACAACAAAAATGGCATTATTAGTATGTTCAATGGTAAAAAAAAACGGATCGAGTTAAAATGTCAGCTTTCCTCCCCAAACTCGTATGAAAATTATGAACCTCCCAAATTAGGGGGTTGAGCGAGATATTTTCCCCTTTCATATTACACCGGAACATCATGGTAAATGTAGCAAAAAAGCCAAGAGAGTGAATCAGACATATTAAGGAGGTGGTTTAGGGATGAGAACTTGAATAGAAACCTAAATTTCAGAATAATATGCACAATGTAGAGACAATTAAATAAAACACACATCTAGAGGGCAAATATTTAATAGTACAATCCAGTGGTAGTGGTACAAAACTGAGCGTCCAGAAATTCAATGTTAAACTTGGAGCAGATTCCAGAGGAAAATGATAATTCAAAATAAAATCTAATTGATCTAAGGAAACCACTCAAATTATGATGTCGCATATAAACCTTATCTTTGGGGAATTTAGCATGAAAAATTAGTTCCGCAATACTCAAACCATTAATCCCATATAAAAAAATTGTTTAACTATTAAGTCAGTCAGCACATAGCTATTTACAGTCATATGTTATGTGGATCAATTACAAAAATGTGTTTCTAAGATGTAATGGCGTTTTCAAAATTTCCAGAGAGGAGAGCAACCTGACCATTGTTGATGCCCTCTTGAGAAATTTTTTTCCAGGAATGTTGAAATATATTATATTATTATACCATGAATTCCAAATTTAAGGAAATTAACCCAGATATCAGAAAGGGAGGGGGAAGAAGCTGCGGGGAAAGATAAAGAGAAGCTACATACAGGTAAAGAAAGATACAGGACAATCAACCAATCATCCCAGGATAATGGTGTTACCTGCAGCCAAATAATGATCACAATTCAGAATTACAGAAAAGCAAAGCTATTGCTTCAGGAAGAACAGAAATGTTCACAGCTACAAGAAAGTACTTACAGAGAAAAGAACTGAGAGAGGATGCACATACAAAATAAGCATGTGAAGAAGCAAAGTAAGAATTATTGAACCAACAAGCCACAAGTTACTCCACGGAGGGATAACCCTAAAAAAGACAGGTAAAGATTGTTAAAGCACAAGTTTTGGTATTTCAACCCCCACCTAATAATCCATACTTTAACTGTGATATGACATGCTGCTGATTCCAGAGACATTCTATAGCCCTCGCATTAAAATATGCATGAAGGAATAAAAGAACAGAAAATGAAGCCAGATCACAAAAAATTACTCACAGAAGAGATTGGTTCTCGCTAAGATTGTTCAAAGCATTGAACATCTCAACAACGACAAGCACAGTCATTGCTACAGTAGATGGGTGTCGATCATCAAATATACTGCATGGGTAGGCTGTCTGCCTTGTTGGGCAAGAGTCAAAATTCATCTGGAAGCAAGAAAAAAATTATTGAGATGGAATAATTATGTGAGAAAAGAAAATAACATGTATTTGTGGGATAAGTATAACTAAATTTATTGACAGAATCACAAAGGTTTGAGTAAAAGTTCAAAGTTTAATAACCCCATGAACTTATTTTATTGGGCTGTCTAAAAGTATAAAAATTAGAAAGTAAAAGGAGAGTAGATTCCTACTTCAATTAGTAACACAATACTAATTTCTATCCTATTCAAAATTTTATCCTAACAAAACAGAACACTTCAGCTGATTAATTTCTATCCTATCCTAAATGCATAGAAAAAGTATGTAAAAATAACAACACAAATAAGCCTTAATTATACAAAAAAAAAACAAAAAAAAAAAACTAAACATCTTAATTGAAACAAGGTGAGCCTCTTCAAGAAGGGATAAACACCAGCTTTGACGCCAATTGATGGGTATTCCAGTGGAATGGGTTACATTCCTTTGCTATTCATTCTAGAACACTTCATTTAGTGACACTCCACTCAAGTTTTCTCATTGGTTAGAACATATGTAGCCCTTTTTAACAGGGCTAACCACCAACTTTGATATCAATTGATGGGCACTCAAGTAGAATGGGGAACATACCCTAAAAGCTAGCTATTTAGGCAGGAGAACCAATCCACTTAAATACCACACAGAGCATCCTTACTCAATGTGGGATTAGGCGTCTCATACTTTTGTCTCCATCAGAAACTCAACTTATGCCATAGAGTAGCTGTTTCTGCTCAACTTGATTCCATGTAGCAAGTGTTTCTTAATTCAATATATGTACTCAAAGGCAAGGCGTAAGAGAATCACTAAGTTCATAGTAGCATTTTATGTGTGTTCTGAGGGTCTCAATTGTCAAGAAAGGACACATAACTAGAATTGAAGAAAAAGCAAAATTTTACCAATTCCGTATATGGCAATTTTGGGCCACCGTCAGAGTAAACAAACCACCAAATAAAACCAGCAATAGTAGCAAGACCGACATAAGCTGCATCAAGCACAAAAAATAATTATGATCCAGGCAGAAATCCATCGAAGGTTTCTTACAAAACCATTTAAGCACAATAAATACATTAATACCACATATCTAACAATCTTTTCTTGAGAAAATGAAAAATAAGTATGATAATTTTTGTCTTCCACATTAGTATTATTATAATAAAAGAACTTTCTTAATAAATTGATCCAATTTCTAGACTAATTACTTGTGCCTTGTAAGTTAATACCTGATTAATTTTGGAATATAAATGTGTTTATAACATATATGATGCTCTGGCATGAATGTAATCCATAAAGAAGGATGCATTATTTCCATAGAAGAAGCATATTGAGATTCTCAGGTTAATAGTGATGGCTCACTGGATCATGACTCACAAATTTGAATCCCTAAGCAAACCAAAATGAAGATTTTACAGACTGATGACAACTCAAAAAATTTGAATCTGAACACCTTCCATAACTGAGTAAAACCAGTACATGCAACTTCTCCTTCCCATTTGAGCATGTTGGGAGAAACATGAGGTTGCTGAGGAAAACTACTGTGATGGATGCATGAGGCATATGTAATTATGTATTGTCTCAACACTGTGATACAGGAATAAGGCTATTGTTGGAAAAACAAAGTTGTGGTTGTGATAGCTTCTTATCAATATATTACTAGGACATTGTTAGACAATATGGAAAAACAATAAATATCAATAGATATGATACTATTGTGTCTGTATTCATCGTTTAAAATTCGATAACCAAATGTTTTGATAAGTTCTTGTCTTCCAAAGCCTTTATCTGAGAGTTTTGACTTTGAGCATTGGAAATTTATTTCTAACATTTTAATGCTTTTAAGTTTCAATTCTTTTTCCTCCGAACAATCTATTCTATTCCAATCAGTTTTGGTATTACCTTCAATATTTTGACTCAGCAAATTGAAGGGGGGAAAGCAGAAAAAGAGGTATATGGGGCTAGACAGTGGACTAGGATCTGATATGGATACAGATAAAGATATGGGTGGAGAAAGCAAGCATTGATGCTTCTTAGGTGACATATAAAACAAATGGAAGTAATTTTGGAAAGAACAAGTTCACACCACAGAGAATTAGGATAAAAAATATATAACCAGCCAAGATATAAATGACAGACTAAGATGTATACGACAGCAGTGATCACCTCCAATTACTAGATAACGGAAGAACAACCACCCTGTAACCACTGCTTCATTCACCTGTACATTCATAATGAGTTAAAGTCCCACAATAAGAGAAGTACAATTATACATTATAGTGTTAAAGCATTAAGAAATAAAAACTTGTGACATGGTTACACTAACAAAAAAATCAATATGGCTGGCATAAGCAACAAAAACCCAGCTAAAAATCAAAATTATGCATGTCTAATCAACTATTTATCTTGAATGGTGAAATCAGATGGAAGCCTCATATACAAGGGCTACCTCAGTACCTTGCGAGGTTTGGCCTTCATTACATCAGAATCTGGCTTATTAAAGCCAATAGCAGTGGCAGGCAATCCGTCAGTAACCAAATTGACCCAAAGCAGCTGGACCTGGTAAATTACAGGATAGAAAGGAATTTAAAAGCCTTGTACCTCAGTAATACAAAAATGTATCCATATTATGTGAGTAATTTGCATTTGATGATGAATATTGCTGTCCTACTTCATTTTGTATGATAATGCACTAACTTTCAGCTATTAGCTATAATCAAAGAGTCAGTGACCAATATAAGATAAGATGCCAACTCGGTGCAAGTCAGATACTCACAGGGGCAAGGGTATCGGGAATTCCAAGCACAGCCGCCACAAATATACAGACTACTTCACCGATATTAGAAGAGATCATGTATCTAATGAACTGCTTTGTATTGCTGTAAATGGCCCTTCCCTCTGCCACAGCCTACAAAGAACCTAGGTGATTATTTTCCTCACTTAAGAGAAAGATGACTTTACAAAAAAGGAAGCTTGGCAAGAACAAAGATATGCTAGCATACCGCAACAATTGTAGCAAAGTTATCATCACTCAGTACCATGTCTGAAGCACTCTGATAATAGAGTGAAGCATAAGAATGAGATATGCATTTGACACAGATTTGTTCAGGAATAATAAGTTACCAAAAAATAACATGGAGATGGCTGTTACTTAGATATGACTAAAACAAGGTAATTATGAGGCTCCCCTAGGAAGTGAACTACTTCAGCAATAAACAGGAAAGAAAATCCTGAAAATGTTCATTGAACTGCATGTTTAATTTAACTTGGATTCATCTTCTGGCTCATGTCTTTCCCAGAACTAGAAAATCTCAATGCTGGTGAATATTAGAGAAATTGTGGTACCTTATTTGGATAGCTCAACAAGATGAAACTTTTGTAAATAGATGTGAAGAAACACTTCCTACTTGAAAGCTTAAGTTGTTGAGTAAAGGCCAATGTTTATTTTACAAAGAGCACTTTGTCTATATTCTATAACATCTCAACGCACTCCAAGAAAATCCGTTGGGCCTAAAGTGTGGACATAACACAATCCTACCAAAACATATGCAGAAATTCAATTTTAATTAGGAGATGGGGGATGGGGATGGCAAGGGTTAAACTATTTACCACTTGGATCAATGACTGATACTATATGAAAGACCAAAAAAGAAAGCTATAAGTGAGTGCTCACAATTGATTTTATTGACATATCAAACAAGAATAGGGAGGAAAAAACAATAAAAAATATTAAAAAACTATGAAGTGTTCATTCACAGGTCACAATGGGTTGAATAGGCTTTTGACATAAGAATGCAACAAGTCAGGAAGCAAAAATGGGAAAAAAAAAAAAAATTGGCAGTCGATGATACCTTGGCAACAGCTGTGCCTGAGCCCATAGCAATTCCTATGTCTGCCTTCTTTAGTGCAGGTGCATCATTGACACCGTCACCAGTCATAGCAACCTAAATTATTGATCCCACAGTAATTCAAAAATTTAACAAAAAGTAATACAACTAATGTCACTAAATTCTGATTGCAGCCAAGAAAACAGTCATCACTAATGTCATTTCTACTTTTTCAATAATATAACTAGATCAACAAATACATACTGTTATAATAACAAACAAAAACTTTTTATTTTGACCATACCACTTCATTCTGGCGCTGCAATGCTTCAACCAGCATCCTTTTATGAGATGGCTCAACCCTAAAGGAAAATGAGGAGATGCAACTTTTACAATGAATTCTCAGGCAAAAGGTTGAGCGAAGAGAACAATACTATAACATGCTTTTGTTGATCTCATACAAATACAAGAATTTCAAATAACTACAACAGATGATGATAGATAAAATCCAACTTACCTGGCAAAAAGAGCCATACGTTGCAAAGCAAGAGTTTGCTGCATAGCTGGAAGTTCTTCAAACTCAGAAGCAGTATAGGAATGTTCATTAAATTCCAAGAAGTGGTCAAAAGCCCCTATCTTGCGGCAAAGTGACTCAGCAGTGGACTAATTTAAAGAATAGTTAATTTTATCCATTAACAGAGATTGAAGGCTGAATGCAAAAATTAACAAAAAGGGTCCCAAGAGTTTGATCACCTTGTTATCCCCTGTAACAACTATAACACGTATGCCAGCGTTCATGCATGAAAGCATTGCATTTCTTACTTCATCTCTTGGTGGATCTTGCATTCCAACCTACATGACAGAGAAAAGCTTAAGAGAGTGACTCTGAAATGATAAAATAGAAGTAGCATGCGTCAGCAAACGAATGAGATTGAATGTTTTCATACAGAAAACTAGCATCAGCACAAATTGAGTTCCATATGTGAAAAAAAAACTTCAACAAGATCAACATAAAACGGGTGCATTAAGCAGTGACTTGAGTTCAAATCTTAAATACCTAATCTTTTCCGGAGAGGAACAAAACAAAATCTCTCCCTCTCCCTCCATCTCTATCTATCTACTTATCTATGACATACTATGCATTCAGGTCCAATTTCAAGCGTAAACATGGCATGCTTAATTGAGTACCAACTTCCGCATCTATGGCATTAAGTTATGTAAAGTTCATAAGCCTGAGTTTATCCTGCGCACAATTGTTCCTTAGCTTTAGTCTACACTTTTGTCCATAACCAAAACATGTATTAACTTAAAAGGGCAGCGACCATTAATGTCTGAGTTTGTATCTTGCATCATTTACTGCTTATAGCATAAATAGCTAATGCCTATAGAATATATTACCATAAATAAGAACAGACTGGCAGGACGAGTAGATAGCTTCATTAGAAGTCATTGAGAGCCATTTCAAGTTGAAATCTAAAGCTTTTATTTAAAGACCTAAGGTTGGTTTTAAATTCTCTATCATGGCTTCTCTTATGAAAAGCTTTGCAGGCTTGATGCGTTAATAAAGCAAAGGGCCCATCATATCTTGGGCTGAGACTCAACTTAAATTAAGTCTTGACCCCTTGTTATAAGGCTATGATACCATGTCAATCATCATTTCAAGCCTGAAGTTGATACTTAGTGAAGATCTATGCTTGATTTTGTTATAATCTCTAACAAAGGTCCAAGTATAATTGTTCAAAACAAAAATAAACGAACCAAAAAAGAATTAATCATAGAGGATAGGCTAACTTAAGCAATATTTGAACTTGGCATTCTCCTTTGAAACGAAAGCATACCAACCCAATAAAAGTAAGATCTTTCTCATCATCATAGGAAAGACGTTGTTGACTCAAGGGCATCCATTTCAGGGCTAACGCTAGGCATCTCAATGTTTCTTTTCCTGCAAAACTGACCAACGAACAAGTTAACAACTTCAAAAAAAGGAAAACCCAACAACCAAAAAAAGGACAGAATAAAAAACAGCATGAGTCCAGAAAATGTATAAAAAACTTCAAGGACAAAAATGACATGTCCGAAATGGCACAGGGACAGTAATTTTATGAAATGGTTAATACAAGTGTGTAAAGGAAAGGACCTTAGTTTGGTTGAATTTTGGCACTCAAATTTATTTTCATTGAGTTGAATGAGGGCGACAAATGAGCCAAGCTTTCATTTCCATTAAACTTACAAAATTCTGCAGTACCCTTTAAAGTTCAAAAATCTATTGAATTATTGATCTTCGTGAACGTGCCTAATATCGTTGTTCCAAATGGGGCTTAAATTAACTGCTAATAATGTATGCCTAAGATGCTGTAACCATATTGAATTATGTGACTTTTTACCTGCAATATTACGATTTGAAGTTTGGGCTAATGTTGATATCTCATAAAATGGACCAGAAATTTCAGTTTTGTTGATTTGGCCAGGTGAGAGATTGGCTATATTATGGATCACATGAGAATAAACAGGAGGATTTGAGGAGGGAAGCAGTATGTCTACAAGTTATGATGACCAATCAGCCATCACTGCAGTTAGGAGAAAGCCATTCAATTGTTTCTTATGATAGAGTACCAGGCAAACATTACAAGTTGGGTACCTCAAGCCTCATTTAAGAAGCAAGCAATGTGTCTACAACAAAATTTGAAGCATCAGGTCTATCTTTCAAATTCCTGGCAAAGTCCATTGTTAGATGTATGGTGATGGTTTGGGTCTTTTAGCCACCCCTTCAAAGATATTTAAGACAAAGGTTTTGTAAATGCAACAGGGAAAAAGAGGGGATAGAGTCAGCCTTGAAAACTCTAGTTGACAATGATTAAACTTTATATTGAATATGAGAGGAGGTATATCATTAAGATTAGTTTCTGATGAAGCCAAGGTGGAAAAAAATTTCAATATGTCGATATTCTGGCGCTATAAAGATATGATCCACCAAGCCCAGAAATGGCATAAAGATTGTGTTCAATAGCCGTCTTCTTACCCACCTAAATAGCTGTATCCTTTTCTCATTGAAAACTTTTTGGTCCAGATAAACAGTTAAAATGAGGGAAGAGGATCAACTATAGTAAAGATTATAGTTGAGTTATAGAATTCATACAAGTATCTAACTTTCTTTTCATTCACTGCTTATTCAGCTGATAGAAGTGCCTTGAGAAGCTCATGAGTATCTTTATCATCTATTTATAATTCACCATAAGAATAAAGATAAAGAAACTATAATTAAAAAATAGAGCATGAATAAAGATAAATAAAAAAGCAACCTGTGGAATCTTGAGCCTAGCTCAGCTCGAACATCAGCAGTAAGTGGCACAATGGAATCGTCATCATTACACATGATGGTTGAACACCTAGACATGATACTCTCTGGAGCACCCTTGCAGAACAACACATGAAGCAAATTTCGGTTGCAAAGGACACTCATCATTTTCCGATCTCGAGAAAAATCCAACAGATCTATCTGCAAATCATCAAAAAGCAAATAGTACATATGAGGTGAGCTTTATGTCCATAATTTCCTAAAAGGTGAATGAGTACAGTGAGAATACTAATGGGAAAGGTAAGTTGACCAACATGCTGAAGCATACTTTTCTAAATTGTTCCTCCCAATAATGATTACAGTAAGATGCCCGCTCATGCTTGCTCAACATGTTCAAGGCTGATGGCATAGAATCAAAACCAGGGAGACCAACCTGAAAAACCAAAGGCCAAAGAAGAAACAAGTCAAACCTCTAAAGTAGCTACAAGCATACTGTTAACATAAACAAGAGTCACAATAAAAATGTTAAATATACAAACTTTTTCTGCCAGGACACGGAGTGCTACTTCAGTTGACTCTCCTATTTTTTCATACTTTCCTTTATCATGGTTATACTGCAGGGTGGACTCATTGCAAAGGGCAGAACACATTGCTGTGTGAAGAAGACATGGCAATCGAGCTGGATTGTCAAGCTGTAAAACAATTAAATATTACAAAGCTGCACGACTAATGCAAAATGACCTAATGCCTATTCCAATATTGATTATATAATAACACAGAAAAAAAGTTGTGATACTATATCTTCATTACTTGTCTGAGATAGTGAAACAGAGGCCATCCAATCCTTTTTCTTATCATTTTAAATAGAAGGCCATCAATCTTTAAATTCTCAGGATCAAATCCATATTTTCCAAAGTATTAAGACTTGTATGTTTCAGAAAATGTTGTTTTCCTTCTGGCAAAAAATAATAAAGAAAAAAGAAAAGAAAATGTTGTTTTCCAATGTAGTAGTCAGTAATGCAAAACTTATAAAGTTCAGCAGCATTAAATGTCCATTGTAAAGGGGAAAAAATAAAAATTCCGAACTCAGAATCCTCAAATGCTTGAACTTTATTTTAGGCATGGCCTCAGGGTCCCTTGATCCCTTTTCTTCAAGTTAGCTAGAGAGCTGTCTTTGAGAATTTAAGCGTATGTCTTGCTCGTTAATGAATGCTATAATCTGAAAATCATAAAGAATATCACCTGTACTCCCAAACTGTCAAAGATTATGCCTTCAGGCGCATATGTTGTTCCGCTAACATTGTATTCAGCAACAACAGGACTATGTTTTGCAGAGTGAACCACACATATCTGTGCCAACAGAGAATCATAAGGTGAAGGAATTCTCTGTGAAAGTTGCTAGAAATATATAACTATAGGCAACCTGGAGAGCAAAAATGGACTTCGCCTGGTGGTTGTGTTTCTTCTTCTTTTTTTTTTTTCCGGGGGGGGGGGGGGGGGGTGGTTTATCTTACAGAGTTTGCTATTTAGAACCAAAACATTTCAAAACAGCTTTTATTGTATTTAAGCAGTATCAATGAAAGGGATAGAATATTAGAAGTATATACTTCTTTCCTTTCTTTATTCCCCTCATGCCCCCACTATCTGTCTCCTTTCTCTTACCTCTCTTTCTCCTCTCGCTTTATTACCTAATACCAACCCCCTCCCTTCTTCGAGTCCTACATCAGCACTTTGTATTATTTGTTGTCAGTTAAATATTTTAAATGAGTGCAGTATCACTGAATCAAGAAAAGACAACTTTAAAGACAGAAATTCACACTGACACATCAGCAATTGTGTCAATATATAAAATCCACATGAAGTGCAAGATAATTGAAATTTACGGTTTTAATCCCAAGAAAAGATCACCTTTGTCACAGACATCATATTGGTTGTCAAAGTTCCGGTTTTGTCACTGCAAATTACAGTAGTGCAGCCCAGGGTCTCCACAGAAGGTAAAGACCGAACAATAGCATTCAACCTAGCCATCCGCTTCGTTCCAAGAGCCAAACACCTGTTATAACATGATAAGTAATCAAATCAAGAAAAGAGGGAGAGAATTTAGTTTTTTTTATCCCAGTATATCTATGTTAAATGACATGTTATAAGTCTGAGGACCAGTTAATCCAGAATTTCTGTCCAAATAACAATGCAAAAAAAATCAAGTGAAAACAGGTGGATATAGAATATAGCACAGCCTCCACTATAATCGAGAGGCAACAAGATGATCTATTTTATTGATGAAAGCTTTAACATTTGGCTTCAATATTTTACATCATGTCTATTTTTAAGAAAATCTAATCGTAATAGGCAATAGCTTAAGATTGTGTTTTATGGGAATTCTTACGCGCTGAGAGAAATTAATGTTTCGAAGGCATGACCTGATGGAAGAATCTTAAGAAATTTGCTTCAACTTCTTGGGGATAAATTCCTTATTCAATATGAATACCCTTGCCAAAGTATCTTCAAATATATTGAAAATGCAGCCACCTCATAAAACATTTCTGTGCGTAGAAAGAGGATGAAGAATAATTTTAGACTCACGTTGTAACTACAGCAGGGAGCCCTTCCGGAATTGCTGCAACTGCCAGAGCAACAGCAATCTGGCAAGAATATAAATCAAATAAATTAATGAAGCATTTCTTGTTACAAAGTAAGAAACTATTATCAGAACGATGAAAAAATCAACCATGTAGCCAGAGACACGAAGAACAGAATACCAGAGCGAGTAGAAATCATTGCAAAAAGATTACTGAACAATGAAACTGAAAAATTTTTCTGAAAAAGAAAAAAAATCCTCATGTAGGGTAACAAACCTTAAAATAATGAATGGCACCCTGCAAGAAACCCCCATGAGAAGGATCACGAAAATGTCCGATATTTACAATCCACACCAATATGCAAATCCCTGCAATAACCTAATATACAGAAATTTAGTAAGCACCATATCAATCTTCAAAAATGGGAGAAAGTGAACTTGAAAGGTAAGCAATCCAGAGTTTTGACACACAAATGCTTCTCAAATTCTCCAATATATTTTATCATTTTAAGCACCAAATTAAAGCTTGAATCAGAATCAATTATAATTACTTTCTAGCACACTTTTAAGTAAGCTGTAGGTCAGGAAACCAAAATGGCTTCATTATGCCGACCAACTATTCAAAAGGAACCATAACAACATCTGAATTTGCCAGGAAGCTAATATGGAAATACAATAATGTTAGTGAAATTTATCTGATCAAGTATTATAAATTATAAACTTAATAAAATGTGAAACATAACACTTGAAATATTTAAACCTATGAATTTGGACGCTAAAAAGTGATGCACATAACTAGCAATTACCTTGGCCAAAAAGGTACCAAACTCGTCCAGCTTCTTCTTCAATGGCGTCACCTCCTGCAACCAAAAATAGAATGTAGATGCATTAGTACCATGATGCAATTTTGAAAGTCCAGGTTAGCTTTTCAAATCCACATATCCTGGAAGGATAGATATGTGCAAGAATTCGGCCTTAGAGCATTTTGACCAACTAAATATAATCCTTTATCAGCTGTATGAATAGCTCAACCACATTGATAACCACATTATGACTGCAGGCTTTACACAAAAAAATCATCTTTCAGAATATTAAATCACAAACCATCAGTCAGGTCTTCTGCATCCTAGAGAACTTTAACAAGTGTGCCCTGCTTTGCTTTGAATCCATGCGTACTACTGATTTATTATCCATAATTACTAATTGGAAACAAAAACAAGTTTCCTAGAGCCTAAATTATTAAATCCATCTTTCACAATTATTAAATCTCAAACCATCATTCAGGTCTTATGCAAACTAGAGAACTCTACCACAAGTATGCCCAGCTTTGCTTTGATTCCATGTGTACTACTGATTTGTTATCCATAATTACTAATTGGAAACAAAACCAAGTTTCCTAGAGCCTAAATCATACATCCACTGAAGATCACCTGATGCTCTATCTGTAGCATGAGACAACCCCTATTTCACAAGACGCAAAGCAGCAATACCAATAAGATAATGTATATTACCAAGAGGCAGCAAAACTAAACTTGATAATGTTAGACGATTATATATGATTGATTTTTTGTACCATGCAGGATCTGCATTTTCCTCTCTGTTATTGGTAGAAGAGAAAAAATTCCAGCTTAGATACACATGTCACTGCATTATTTTGTTCTGGATATCATAAGCAAAGTCAAAAGGCTGCTAGTTCACGGATCACAAAATGAAAAATATCCAGAAGCATCTGAGAAAAAGGCATCAAGATATAGCATCACCAGCACAGCATTTAGTGAGCAAAACACAATTCTTACATCTTCTGTTTGCAACATTGAATCTCGTATGCTGCCCATGGCAGTGTTATGACCAACTCCCACCACAATTGCTCTTGCCCTACCAGCAACCACAACTGTTCCCTGACAGGAAAAAAAATAAACCTTTCTAATTGGCAGGTAAAAGAAGTGTACAAGACCCAAATAATAAAAACAATGGCCTCTAACTTGGTTAATTCAAATATCTATGATAGAAATGTATAGAAACATAAGATGCACCAGCCAAAAAGGGCATTGTGGATATCAGAGACTACATCAGGTTATCAGCTTAGCAAGGGATTCATTATTCTCACCGAGAACAATATGTTTGTTTTGTCTTGATATACAGCCTTTGTTGCTGTGGTAATTTCAAGTTCTTTTGCCACGGAGTTGCTCTCACCTACCATCATATTTTAAAAAGTCATTAAACCAGTAAGTATGCCTCGGTCAGGATAGAATTGAATGGCAATGAGATAGCATCCAAAACCCTTCCTTCCCACTCAAAAAACCTAATTTCAGTGTCCCCCCATATTAGGAGGGTCAAGGATAGAATGATCAGCATCATATATAGACAGTTGTGTATGAAAAGAAGAGGACAAAAGAGAGAAAGGTAAAGAGTAGCATGGGCATTATCTTTGTTAATAATCACTTTACACGAAAAGCTTAAATCGTTGTAGCAAAAGCTGATTCATTGTTTTATCAGTACCTCTAGCACAATTCCCCCCGAGAGACATTCGACATAAAAGCATGGAAATGTGCAAGGCCACCATCTCTTGTGCCTTACTTTCAATAATTATTAAGTATGTGGGAGGTAATGATCAAAGAGTAAACCCATATGCCTAACTAAAGCTGTTCAAAGAGTAAACCAGAAAGAAATAAATGGGTGGATTTTTTCTTTTAAAATATAAATTTGAAAATAACCAAACACCAGGTATATAATGATGAATCTATCAATAAATCTATATCTATAATCTAAAATAAAACTGGAGGGAACTGCACAGTTCCAAAGCCATGAACAACACATATCCCTTAGGATGCATGCAAAGAAAGTTCATGCTTTTTCCCTTTTTTGCTTGGTTCCCGTGCACCTCCACAATTCCTACATCTAGTTTGAAACAAGCAAACAAGAAATTGCACAAACATTTATTGTTCATTGAGAAAGCTACAAAGTAAATCATCTAATAATGATAAAATAGAATACCCACCATCATTCCGCAAGTAAATTTTACATTTTTTTGATGAAAAAACTTAACATAGGAAACATTTAAAATTTCTCCAGTGTATGATGTATATATAGGTATACCTGTAAGAATAGCCTGATCAACACGTACTCCATTACTCAACATCTCAATCATCCTCATATCAGCAGGAATTTTGCACCCAACTTTTCAATACACAGACAAAATAGAGATAGTGACTTTCATTCCTACAGGATAATATTTAAATAATTCAGTTCGTCCGTAGGCATTACATAATCTGCTTACCAGAAATTTCCACAATATCGCCAGGAACAATTTCAGTTGCTGGGAGTATGGAAAAACAACCTGCAAAAGACAGATCCTGCCTGCTTTAAAATCATAACAATCTCAAACATCAATTTATGTGTTTTAAGCAATTCATTTAAGATTTTCATAATATCACCATGGTAGATGATAATATCACCATGGTAGATGAAAGAACTCATCAAGAAAATTCAGCACGCTAAGCACATGGATGGAGCAAAAATTGATACCCGACCTAACTACTGTTTTTCCTCTAAACATAGAACAGTCTAAAGGGATGGGGTGTCAACAAAAAAGTGACTTAAAATATGTAATTAATCAGACCAATCGTACAAAATGATCTCATCTCCCATTTCTTCTTAATTGTAACCCCGTGAACTCTTAGAAAAAAGGGACAAAAAATCGAAAGTAGAGACTATTCCATTACGCGACAAAGTCAAAGTAGAGAACTACAAAACAAACTGTAACCAATGTGCATGACAAAAAATCTGATTAAAGGAAATTCAAGATCGTAACACTGTTGATACACATTAAAGGAAATAACCCCACTCAATTAGTCAGAAGTCTTAAAACCCAACAAGCTAAACAAATCAATAGTCAATAGAGCATAGCATGTATTACTATAACCAGTTCCTGTTACCATTTCGAAGTACAGTTGCCACATCAGCTTGATAGGCCCGTAGCTCCTGAATTATAGAAAAGAAAATAAATATACCAATGTGAGGTAAACTTCAATAGACCAATATAAAGAATCCCAAAATAGAGTCTCAGAATTTATACTTTCCAGAAATGCATTTTAATCAGGCAAATCTTGTTGAAAGAAGATACAAGTAGTGAATTCATTAAAAACTAAGATTAAAACTTGAAAAATATAAATAGTTCGGAATCCAAACGAGTCCAATTAGGAGGGGGAAAGATCCAAAACAGTAAAAAAAATATTATCTAAAACATTGTCCAGAAGAATGACGCATGCTCAAAATTGTTATTTGAAATTTACCTCAAGAGCTTTTTCAGCATTTGTTTCTGTAATCACCCCAACTGCTGCATTTGCAGCCAATATCATTAGAATAACCTGAACATATTTTGAAATTAAGACTAAGATTACAATTTTGATAGACCTGACTGACTAGGCAAAACTGACATATTCATACAGAAACTTTCAGCATATTTACTAACTAAATAACCATTAAAAAGGGTGGGGCCTAGTGCACAAGCCTCCCACCAAGTTGGGAATGGGGGAGGGATAGATGTATGCAGCATATTTCTAACTAAATAACCATTCATTTGCATTATTTCAACTTGAACGTTACAAACATTAACAGCTCAACTTGAGTTAGGCCATTCAACATGGAATGCATTCTGCTTGATAAAAATTATTGAAAAAGCAACAAAAAAAAGTTTCAAAATAACTCACAATATAGTAAGCCTCAGCACAAATATTTGACAAGAATTAGGAAATAACCAAACAATAAGCCAGGATAGGAAACCCTATCCAAACTGGATACAATCCCTAGTTCACAATTGAAATTCACAAATTAAATCTCTAATATCCAAATTTTCATCTTAATCAACAATTGTCTTTCACAATGCAGCCTGAACTAGAGACCCATGCAAAAATTCGTTATTCAAACAACAAACTAAGAAGGGTGTGTGTGTATATCATACAGAAGGCTCCAGAAATGCCATTAAGCCCGTTTCTCCATTGATTAAAGCGAGAATGAAAGAGATAAGTGCAGCTGCTATTAATATCTTCACAAGCAAATCATCAAATTGTTTCAAGACCAGTTTCCAAAAAGGCGCCCCTGCATAGAGATTTCAAAAGAATCAGCTCACTACACCAAATCTAGAGGCTTTCAATGGAACAGATAATAGCGCAGTAAAGGCTCCCATAAAAATTTAAAAATTGAGCCAACACTTTAAAACCTCAATTAGCAATGATATAACATATGAGCTTTTTTGCTTTTGGCCAAAATAATGGATGAATTTAAAAGTCCACAACACATGCACAATTGGACTTTCTTCACAATCTCCAAATTGATTGCGATCCAGAAATGAAGCTTGCCAAGGTCAAAGAATTTCCCCAAAATGATCACAATAAGGAATTAAAATAAACAGAAATTGATAGAAACAAATAAAATATGCCTCGAAAAGAGAGTAACTTTTTGTTTTGAGCGCAGATGAATCATATAAACTAATATAAACGAAAAGAAGAGAATTTTGAAAAAGGAATTCCAAGTTCCATATACTTACTTCTCTCTTCCGGCAGCACTAAGGAGCAAATGGAGGACATGCAACGCAAAAAAGAGGGGGAAGTCAGGAAGCAAATAAAATAGCACCAAATGAAAAACTTAATTGATAAAAGCCTGAAAATAAGAAGCCAGGAGGTGAATTCCCTCGAAATTACTTTAAGAAGGATTACTATCATGTGTACCATAGAATGAGAAGCCGCTAACTAAATTTGTTTCCCTTGGAATCATGTGTATCACACGATTGCTATCATGTGGTACAAAAATGTAAATTTGTTTCAGGACAAACTGCATTCCTTCATTCCACTTTTCCAAAAGTAAAAGTAAACATAAATATTAGATAAAAGTACATGCCCCTGCAGGAAAAGACATACCGTTTGCACCATAAAGTCTAGCATGTTGTGCCACCTGCGAAATGAAAGGAAATTTTTTAGAACTCCAAGCAAATTGGGCTCGAAAGCAAGTAGGCCATCACAGTTTTCATGGTCAAAGGTGAACTTAAAATAGCGCTTATATGGATAGGCCTCTTATTTCTACGTGAAAAAAAGAAAGCATCCAAAAAGAACATCCAAGTACCTGGCTATCAGAAAGACCCTTTGTTGGGTTCACTCCAAAGAAATCGAGTACCTAAATAGGATTTAAAACAAGAAAGAAAAGGAAAAGAGTATAAGATTTCATTACACAGTCTAATGAAAAGAATTGTGCAGGTGATGGGTGGTGCTCCAACGACTTTAGTTCTGATGAATACGGTATTAGTTTAATCATGGATGCAGACTAAGAACACTTCGGGCAGATACGCCGAGGTTTGTCTCGTTTATTTATTGAAGCGTGAAAAACAGAAAGCCTATAACCAACTTTCTGAGAGTAAATTTATACAAGATCCCTTATTTTAATTTTGGGTGACTTGATAAGAATCCCACCATCTGTATGCCCTAAACATGTAAATAGTGATTCCATCTCATAAGTACCAGAGGAGCACATCTGAGTTTATAGCCAATTGATTCGAAAAGAAATGGAGAGCGAAATAGAAAATGAGAACACTTGCATCCGGATTTTGAAAAGGAAGCTAAGAACTCAACTTAAATGAAAGAAATGAATGAAGAAATAGTGCTGAGTAAAGATGGTAAAACAAGATCAGGCTAAAATTCTCTCTGTTTAATCCCCCGCGGGATCCAAACATAGAAGGCGAGAACGAGGCTTACCTCAGGAATAGATCTGGCATACGCATCGTCCATCTTAGAATGCAAATGTGGATCGGAAATGAGCGCCTTCTGCTTTGAGTGTTACTTCATTCATCCAGAGCTAGTGCACATGAATTCCATTTTCCTTGCTTCAGGTTCAGTTTCTTTGTAATCAAGAGACCTGGGACCGTTCTGACACTGGATACTTGGTCTAGTGCTTCGCGCGACCCCACTCGATCCCAAGCTAACCAACCAATTGCGGACCCGGCATCATCATGTTGGACCTACTGGCCTTTTGTAGTTCGGCCCATTATTGTATTGGGGATTGGGCCTTTACGGGAAACGTTGGACTACACGGATTCGGAAAAACATAGGGCTGTTTGGCGATAAGATGGAAATATTATTGTCCCAAAAAAAGAGAGATGGAAAATATTCTTTTAGGCCGAAATTATTTGATTTGATTTTTAAAATTATAATTATAAATAAAACAATCAAATATAATATGATAATTAATTCATAAAATATACTTAACAATTAACTAATTAAAACTGGTAAGAAATTTAATTTGATTTGATGAGCTGATAAAGTGAACAATATTTTCTCCAAAAAAAAAAAGTGATCAACACATCAACATAATCATTACAAGAGCCATAAATTAAAATTATTTTTACACATGAAATGCCCCCTCCCCTCAATCCAAAAAAAGAAAAACAAGCAGGAGGAGGGAGGAATCTCCGACCCAAATGCCCGATTTAAAACCCGAATCAAAGCTTCCACTCAATGCATAGCCGCGCTAAAACCCTGTCAAGTGCCAAACCTAGCTTCTTCTTCACTGAGTCGCCTTCATTTTGCTTCTGATGCCCTTCCAAGTTCTTACGTATTCTAGTCGCTCGAAACTCCCGAACGAATATACAAACCCACCTCACGACTAGGGAAGTGTTGCAGCTCTTTTGACAGTGATCCGACTTCTGTCGTAGAATGATTGAACTTCATAGAATCAGTTCAAATTTAGTAGATTGGAAGCCTTCTCCGGTAGTATCTTTAGCAACCAGCGTCGATGGTTTGCAGGTCGCCGCTGCCCGTGAAGATGGTTCCTTGGAGATTTGGCTTGTCTCCCCCGGTTCCGTCGGCTGGCACCGTCAGTTGGTAAAGCAGCTTCTTCCTAGTCTTGGATTTTTTTACCAGTTCAGGACTTGTTTAATTTAATTACTATTATTCGTTCACTTCATACAAGTTCCTGATACATTTAGCTTGGCGCGCGCAGACTATTCATGGAGACCCTAATAAAAGAGTATACTCACTTATTTGGTGCCACGGGGTTTCAAGGGGAATGCCATTCGGTCGATTATTCTCATCTAACATCGATGGTTCAGTTTGTAAGTGGGATCTTTCCCATTTGAAACAGAAGGTGTGTCATGTGCTTTTCTTTAACGTTCTAGCCGCCATGTTTTTTTGCCTTCTATAATTTTGCATCTGAAACTCACGGCCTGATGGCCCCTAAAAAAAAACCTCCACGGCCTACAATTGTGAGTAAGCTTGAAAAACCGCATATATGCTTCTTGTCTTGTTGTGGGAGTTAATCAAGTTAAAAGTTCTTGGTATCTTGTTACAATTTCTTGGTCCCCAAATTCGAAGTATTTCCGGGACTTGAATAAAATCTTAGGAGTGTCAAATATCTGTACTGAGGCGTCAGATCTTTTTAAATTGTCGCTGCGTGCTTTATTTTGTGACTTAAAGAATTAAAGAATCTTCACCGAAAGACAATTTGATGCCACGCTTATATTAGTATATGACTTTATGACTTGCCTAATCTGATAATGCTTTTTGCAGCCTGTGCTAGGTTCAATTGGTGTCTCAATCTGGCAAATGGCACTGGCACCATCTAAAACTGACTTAGTTAATACTGAAGCAGAGCTTGACCCCATGGGGAATGGATATTTGACTTATAATAAAGACAATGGTCTTGATGAACATGAAACCAGTGACAGTGAAGAAGAGTCTGACTCATCTAAATCTCCTGAAACACTTGAATATCCACGTGTAGCAATTGGTTGTGATGATGGATGTGTGCGAATATATGCCATCTCAGACACAGATGAGTTCATGTGTACAAAATCATTGCCTCGGGTCAGTGGTGAGATTTCTTCTCCTTGAGTTATGAGGCTTGTTACTGATTCTCTGTTAATTCTTCCAAGATTTTATTAAGTTCCATTTTATTTCAGGACGTGTTTTAAGTGTGACTTGGAGTACAGACGCAAATTTCATATATTCAGGAAGTAGTGATGGGTATGCGTTGATGATTAATGATCTCGTGAAAATTCTATGACATTATCCCCTTATATATTTCTGCTATTATGAATATGGGTTAATCATTCTGCTCACTGAAGTATACAAAGTAGCATGATCACAGGTACTTTGATTGTTAGCACTAGTGGTTTAAATATGTTTACAATTCTTTGCTGTGCTTTTTCCCTCACAGCTTGATACGATGCTGGGATGCTACTCTGGGTCGTGAAATCTATAGGATTACAGCTGGGCTTGGAGGTCTGGGCAGTGGACCCGAACTTTGTATTTGGTCATTGCTGTCCTTGAGGTAATGCTGAAGACATTTTTTGTATTGAGTTTCTAATATATTGTTAGGGGTCCACGTTTCCTCTTTTGGTATACTCCAGAAGAAAGACATGTTTAGGAGAAGTTATTATTATTTTAGAGTAGTTATTGTTATCTTATCTGTTTGTTAGTTTATACAGTAGTTATTATAAGTAGTTATAGGCAATTATGATGACTGAACCTTGTAAATATGTGTAATTATGTTTTATGAAAGGAGATAATCAGAGAACAATATTATCTAAAATTATTGTGTACTGGCTAGAGTTTATAGATCTCGGCTCTAGATTATCTTTCTTGATATCTTTAAGTTCTATTAACTCAGTACCAGGGTGTGAATCTTCGGACCTGTTAGATGCCACAGTTAACACACGAAATTCCTCTTATGAGAACGATTCTCCATTACATCCAAACCAGAACCCAAAAATCCCACCAAATTCCAATCCTCAGAATGATCCCATTGTGATTTTGGTGCAGCAACGTTCTCAAACACACCATGAGTCAAACAATCAACAATTGGCGGCCTCTGTTGCACAATTGAACAAGATGAATGCAGAAATTAATACTTTGAAGAGGCAAAAAACGCCAATTTCTTATGGGGAGTCAAGTCATATCAACAAGGACACTTACACCGAACATGATGAAGTTGATGTAGAGAATCTTTGGTCAAATAGAAACTCGAGGCGACCTTATTCAAAGGTAGAATTCCCAAAGTATGAAGGAGGTGATCCACGAAGTTGGATTTTAAAAGCTGAGAAGTGTTTTCAATATTCCCAGACTCCAACGGATTTAAAGATTGATATGGCAGCCATGAATCTTGAAGGCGACACGTTGGATACATTTACTTGGATTTCTTCAGGAAGAACTATTCGATATTGGCAAGAATTAGTGCAAGTCTTCCAAGAACAATTTGGCCTGGCTGAATTTTAAAACCCTGTTGTTCATCTCTGCAACATTAAACAAGTCAGTTCAGTAAGTAAATAAAAACAAGAATTTGTCATGCTCCAATCTCATGTACAAGGATGGTGTCTATTAGGAGTCTTCATCAATAGACTAAAGGAAGAACTACCAACGGTTATTAAGATTCTAAAGCCATGAACTGTGTATAAGGCCGTAAGTTTAGCCTCAAAATTTGAGGCAGAATTCCAATCCCAACAGAACCAATGACCGAGTCCCCAAAATCTGATTGCATGAAGGTCAGAAAATATTCATTATATGTATGAAAATAAATAAAAAAATTGCCATGTCAAGCCTAGGACCTACTATTAATTTGAATCCGATGGTTTCATCTCTAAAGCCATTATATTCAACAAATTCGTAGAATCATCCAGAATCCAGTGATACACAATCTTCGGCCTTAAGTGATATGCAGTGTTAGGTACATAATCACCCACCGATCGTGCAACTATTAGCCATGACCGATCAACAACGGCAATTTAGGTGGGAAAAAGGCCTCTGTTTCTAATGTGGACATCGTTTTGTGCCAGGTCATCGTTGCAGCACATCGACTTTGGAAGGAGTGGAGATTACTAGTGAAGCGGACAAGGTATCTGAATTTTTAGAAGATGAACAATGTCCCTGTGAGAATTCGTCAGAAATTTCCCTCTACGCCATTCTGGGCAATTCGTCAATTACTACCATGAAGGTAATAGGAACTTTAGGCATCGATCCGATTCTAATTCTGATCAATAGTGGCTCTACTCACGATTTCGTTTCCAACCGAATAGTGGATGTCTTGAAATTACAATGTCATTCTCTTCCTCCTTTTAGCGTTCGAGTTGGTGATAGAAGCTTGATCAAGTGTAAGTCAATATGCAAGCAGCTTGAAGTCAAGGTCCAAAATTTAACTATTAAAGATTTTTTTTTTTCCTTTCACCCTTGTTAACATGGATATGGTTCTTGGCATTAAATGGTTGGCATTTCTAAATACTGTGGCTGCAAATTGATAACAAATGTTTATGATCTTCTCGATTGATGGGAAGCGTTACAAGCTACACGGTCTTCCTTAGCACATAACGCCAGCTTCTTTATGCAGCTCAATTTCCTTCTTTCCACCTTGAAGACAAGGTTTATTGTCAAGGGGAGGGTATTGTTGGGGGTCCGCATGTCCTCTTCTGGTATACTCCAGAAGAAAGACATGTTTAGGAGAAGTTATTATTATTTTCGAGTAGTTATTGTTATCTTTCTGTTTGTTAGTTTATACAACATTTATTATAAGTAGTTATAGGCATTTATGATGATTGAACCTTATAACTATATGTAATTATGTTTTATGAAGGGAGAAAAGAATATTATCTGAAATTATTGTGTTCTGGCTAGAGTTTACTAATCCTATCTCTAGATTATCTTTCTTCATTTCTTGAAGTTCTATCATATTAATACTTAGGATTCTAACCATTTTGACTTTGTTAATTTTAGTACTGGAATACTATGTGGCCACCAACTTATGTGCAAACTATTTTTCTGATTGTTTGTTCTTTAGATCTGGGACACTGGTTAGTGCAGACAGCAGTGGTAGCGTCCAGTTTTGGGACAGCCAGCAAGGAACTCTCTTACAAGCACATTCATTGCACAAGGGAGATGTAAATGCACTGGCTGCAGCTCCAACTCATAACAGGGTGTTCTCTGCTGGTTCTGATGGCAAGGTATGGAATTGCATATTCGGTTCTTTGTTATGGAACTGAACTGAGTAATATTTATTACATTGTTCCGTAAAGAACTGTTTATTGATGCTTATTTCCTGTATCAGGTCAATGATATGGGAATTATTTGCTATTGGTTATTTACCCTTTTTAATAAAAGTCAAGGGCAGTGTAGATGAAGATTTTGGCTAAACATGGAAGGCATTAGCACTTTTGTAGATTCAGTTGTCGAAAGCATCTAATGAAGGATAAGATAACAAACATAGGGAATTAACTGAACAAAATTAAGTATTAATTTGATCAAGCAATGAATGAGCTTGTAATAAAAATCTTTCTGCAGCTCAAATATGAATACTGGAAAGCTAATAAATCTCTTAATATTAAATATTTTGGGATCCTAGATCCAAATAACTTATTTTGCAATTTCCAATTATTCATACCAACCCCAGATCACCTGATTATCCTGTTGCAAACTTCAAATCCCACACAATAGTCACTGTTAGTGATGTTATATTTATCAATAAAACTAGGTTAACTAACATGGTATTAGAGCCTATGTGACTGATTAGTAAATAATTTGATTGCTTTCACCTCCATTCTTTTGAACTAAGTTGAATATGAAGGGTGTATTCTTTATCATGCTTTTCCGCCCTTCCTTGCATTACATAATTTTCAACCTGATTCATGTGTCTTTGTTTCGTATTTGACATTCTCTTCCTATATTCCGCAAATGAACCATATTTTAGGAATTTCTCATCTCAGGAACCTTTGAGATGTTTTGTCCTTTTATATTTATGACAATAACAACTAGATAATATTTGTGGATGGGAGATGGATATTTATGGTGTGAAGCATTTTGATGTTGTCCTTTTCCAGTTATGTATGAAACAATATATTCTCATATTTTTAATTTTCTTTTTATTTGTAATCCTCTTTCCCTCTATTTCCTATGGTGTCCTATTATCCAATGTTGATTTTTTAGACCGTGTGATATTATAATAATACATGTTTAACTTATTCTATTTTGAAGATTATCCTGTATAAGCTCTCCAGTGAGTCAGTGTCATCCAACAGTGTCGAGTCACCTGCAGTAATGAAGAGATGGATTTATGTTGATTATGTGAGGGCTCATACACATGATGTCAGGGCCTTGACTGTGGCAGTACCAATTTGTCGAGAAGGTTTGTCCATGGATTCAAATCTTACACTCTTTTGAGACAGTTTGTATTAATGCATTTTTATGCATCTGAAAAAAAGATTTTGCTGCTTTTTATTTAATTTGCTGATTCTTTCCATATCTCTATGCTTCTTTTTAACAGACCCCTTGCCAGATGAGACTAAAAGACCTCGTCGTCTGGAAAAACCCATTGATTTTAGTTACCGTAAATGGGCTCACTTAGGTGTTCCCATGCTGATATCAGCAGGTGATGACACAAAACTCTTTGCATATGCAGTAAAGGAGTTCACTAAATTCTCTCCACATGATATCTGCCCTGCACCCCAAAGGGCCCCCATTCAACTAGTGCTAAAAACAGCCTTCAATCAGTCAGCAATTCTTTTAGTCCAGTCTTCTCACTATTTAGATTTTCTTTCTGTACAACCCAAAAAAGGTGTCTTCCCCGACATTACACGTCCGACTTCTGGTGGCTTTGCAAAAAATGAACTGCTTGTTCGATTTAAGAGCAAGTCATCTCGGAAGATAATTTGCAGCGCTATTGCTGATTCAGGTGTGCTATTTGCATACTCTGATCATGTGAAGCCTAGTCTATTTGAATTGAAGAGCCCTAAAGTTGGGGGAAGTACATGGAGTGTTATGAAAAAGCAACTCCCTGGGAAACTACCATTTGCTCATTCTATGATTTTTACTCATGATTCCTCTCGGTTGGTAGTAGCTGGCCATGACCAAAGGATATATGTAAGCTGACACAAAACCTTCTCTCTTAAAATGTTGTCCTTTTGAAACTCCAATCATAACTTTCTGTAGAATATGGTATCTCTTACATTTCTTTGAGAGGCGGTTTCTTATTGATGTTTGTCCCATTGTCATGAGTGACTGATAGTGTTTACACGATCAGATCACACTTGTTCGTTGAACATCAAATACCATAATGGGATACTTTAAGCAACTGTAGATTTTTGTGTTCTGTGCTGGACATGAGTTGATGTTTAGATGTAAAATTTATGTTTATTTTTGTTATCCAATTTAAAATTTATTAATTGCTAGTCTGGACCTTTCCTCACTGGGAATTGGTTATCTACATGGATTGATATATATGAAGCTAAATTAGCGGGCTTGTTGAATAAACTTGTAATATTTTCTTGGGTGTACATTTTTGCCTGTGGTTACCATGTAGACTATTATGTTTCTACATGAGCGTGTGATTCATTGAAAGTTGAAACAGTTTTCCTTGTTGAGTGTTATAGATTGTGGACGTGAGCAGTTCAGGACTAGTGCATGTCTTAACCCCATCCCGTGAGATGCAAGATGAGGGGTTGCCTCCGACTGAACCTCCCATAACAAGGATGTTTGCTAGTTCTGATGGGCAGTGGCTGGCGGCTGTGAATTGCTTTGGAGATGTATATGTATTCAATCTCGAGATACTAAGGTTGATTGCTTTTTCCACTAAATTGATTTTGCCTTTTAAACCTTTGATCGATAAGTTTGTTCTTGTAGTCACACCATTGTGATTGGCTAGTTCATCTTGCTTAAGAAAGAGAATGAAAGGCGTGTTTAGGATTCACATGCATGGTGGTCCAATGACATTTTTCTTATTATTATTTTTTTTTTTTGAATTGGGATTTGGACATGCTTGCATTTGACTTTCCTGACATTCATATAATGATTAGGTAATTTTAATTTTTTTTACAGGCAGCACTGGTTCATTTCTAGATTAGATGGCGCCTCTGTTACTGCTGGTGGATTTCCTCCCCAGAACAACAATGTACTTATAGTTACAACTTCCTCAAATCAGGTGTATGCATTGGATGTAGAGGCCAAGCAGTTGGGAGAATGGTCAATGCGGCATGCATTTGTTCTTCCAAAGAGATTCCAGGAATTTCCTGGTGAAGTTATCGGGCTCTCATTTCCTCCCTCCTCTACATCTGTTGTTGTTTACAGTGCCAGGTATACACCTCTGTTTGATAAAGGTTGATGAAATCACCAAAATAGATGAGAGAAGTAAAATGTGTCATGCATGTGTGTGGAGTATTGGAAAACTAATGCTTCTATAATAATAATGAATCAATTTCTCATGGCAGATAGTCTAGGCATTTTTTTGATCTTTTTTAGAGAAAACCAATGTATTAATTGTTCATTTATATTCTTTTGTAAATTATTGGTATGGGCACATACATAATGCAGATGTGTTTCATGTGAAATGATATTTTAGTGTAAGAAAATGCTACATATAAAATCTAAATAGCTTTTCCCTAGGTCCACCAAACTATTTTTTAAGATGTTTCAAGATCACAAACTTAAATTGTTATTTCCTGCAAAATGGATATTTAAGAATGTCTTAATTTGGTAACGAAATTAGATTTGCATACAGCCTTTACTTTTTCTGTAATTGCTTACAGTGAGAGCTCAGTACGTAGTTATGGGAAATGAAGCACAGATCATGAACCTTAGGAGCGTTTGCTTTCAAATTTGTGATAGTTAGCCTGACTGACTTGAAATTAGAACATAATGGAAAAATTAAATATGTTTATAGATTTTTGGCTTCCATGGTGTATCTGATGTTTGAAACTTGATTCTACCTTCAGGGCTATGTGTTTGATCGATTTTGGGTTGCCAGTGGAGCAAGATGATGATCTATCAAATGTTCCAGATTCAGTGGTTAGAAATTTACAAAATCATCGCAAGAGGAAACACAGACCTAGGAGGAATTTTGAAATTTTGGAATTCAGAGATCCTGTTTTACATATAGCCCATCTTTCGAAAAGTTCCGTCTTATTAATAGACAAGCCATGGTTAGAAGTGGTTAAGAGTTTAGAAGCCCAACCAGTCCACAGACATATTTTTGGGACATAACATCTTCCGTCATTGGGTGTGGTCTCAGCTGGAGGGAGAGATACAACGTGGGATAAAAATCCCTTTGTCCTGTTTCAGTTTTTTTGGGTTTTTTCTCCATCGCTGGGTTCCCATATTATTGTATTTTTGTATCGTTATAATTTAATTTTGCCCCATCAGTAATAGCTGTAGTTCATTATTCTTTTAAATCTACGACTTCGACGTTTTAACATGCATGTGAATTTTTTGGCCTACCCTTTTATTAAAATTCTTGAGCCTCCTATTGTGTGAGCAGATCCTGAATATTGGAAGAGCAAGAAACTTCTCCACTGGCTTTTTAGTGACAATTGCTACAATGAAAAAAAAAAAAAAGATCCTAAAATAAGGAATGGGAAGAAGTGTTGAATTGACAATGACATTATTTCATCACGTGTGCAACGTTAGTTATTTGTTCATTATAGTATGTGATCGTCAATTTTAAATACCGAAATATTTTAACGGTTGGTAATTTTAACTTCAACTATTAGGCTCCTCAGGTGAATAGAAGTTGAAAGTTGTACAAGTTCAACCACGGAAAATTAAAAAAGAAAAAGACAAAGTATTTATAAACGAATAATAAAAAATACAAAATGGAGTAAACAGAATCATAAATTAACTCTAAATTGTTTTTTTTAAACTATAAATAACATGAATATAATTTTTTAACCCCTAGAATTTAGTAGTTAACTTCTCCAAATTTTCAAATTCGTACGATTATGCCATATTGGTAGTTCCTTATTTTACTAATAAAATCCGATAATTCAAGAAATTACTTTGAATATAATTTATAATTAAAAAAAATGTAAACACAAATTTTAAAATTATTACTGGCCTACATTTTAGCAGTTATTTACATACAAATAGTTCAAAGGATCTATTGCATGTCATACTCAGATTTGTGAAATGTTAGAATAACTAATAAGAGGAATACTATCCACACAAATTTAAAAATAAAACATGTTCACTGTTAAATTTTAAAAGCAGAGAATCGTCAACTCATGACTTCGTATTCAATATAGGAGGACCATAATTCTTTTTAACAAAACCAAATAAAGAAAATATACGTTTCTTGATTTTCCTCTATAGCCCCCAAAAAAAGTAAAAGATAATGCATCTCATTTTCTATCCTCTGTCATGTACTGTTTCTCTGTTTTTCTTGTTCACTTCTACACTACCAAACAATGCTTCGGTCTGAAATACAAATTCGAGGGAGCCCACAGGAACTTAATTAACTATATAGCGTACGAAATACTACAAACTTATTTCACCACTGAATGCAACCTCTTAGTAAAAAAAATAAAAAGGGAAAAAAAAAACTAACAAACATATTATCCTTAATCATATCTAAATCTACAGATACAGAGTAAAAGGAACAATAAAGTAGGATTCACTGTCCGTTTATTATCCAAGCTCGTTCTTTGCTTTTATATATATGTAGATCTAGGAGAAGACCAATAAGAAAACACTTGCAATAAAGATTCTTGTTGGATATGCAGTTGCAACCAAAAACGGAACTAATAATTGAAGCAGTGTCACGAATGGATCAAATTGTGTGTGAGTAGCTATCAAATGGTGGTGGGGTTGGCACATTTTGCCTTAAAATGAAGCTTTTGTGTTGGTTTCATTATCTATCTATCTCCAGGTTTTCCCCTTACTATATTTACCATTCCAAAGCACTTGTGTTGTGAGCTAGGCTGGCACTTTAGTGCTGCTTCATAAATGTGGACCACACTCACTTCTCACAAGTCATGTAAGCCCTTCGGCTTTTGGGGTTTCCCTCATAACCTTCCTGTCTCACAAAAAGAATACATTTGTAAAAAAAAAAGACTCATTCTTCTGTTCGAATTCGAATCTTCTGTGTTTTGTCGATTCAGTTGTGATTTTAGAGAATTAAGGCGAAAGGAACGAACTTGACACTAGTGACAACAGAGAACTTGAAGATAAAAATCCTCATTTTGGGTTTTGTATTCTCACTTTTTTTTTTCTTCTTCTACTTCTGCATTAGCAGCATTGGCTCATTAAAAGGACTATTAATAATTACCTACACCAAACTGATTTTTTTATTATTTTTTCGGGTGGGAAAAAAAAAGGAACAGACTAATAAAGGAGTCTCTTGACGTTGAATGGATTCCCCTTTGACGTCCTCTTTGATTGTGTCTTTTGACAGCAACACAGCAACGGCAGAGAATTTCCAGAAGGGAAAACAAAAAAAATCATTTCCTTTTTTCTTCACCGAATCCACCTGAAAAGGAAGACACGTACATAAACCCCAACAAAACAGTCACTTGGTGAGTTTGTTTCCTTGAGGCCTCTGCTTGTAACTAAGAGTGGCGAAAATAATACTACTAGTATATATGTCGGTGAATTACCTGGTTCCCCTGAAGCTTGTTTTCCAGCAAGAGAACGTTCAAAGAAACTTAAGTGCTTCTGGTGTTTAGACTTTACCTGCAGAGAGAGACCGACAAATTTAGCTCAAACTCCGAAAGTGGGTCAGAGGTTATTTATAGACATAATCAAATGAAGAAATCAATAATGGAGCTGCATGTGATACCCTCATTCTTGTTGCAGAAAAACCTTGAGAGAATTCCATTGCATCTTCCACCACTCCATTTCCTGGGAAATTGGCTTTCTTCTGTTCCATAATAATAGGAAAAAGAAACAGGCCATATTAAGTACGATTTTTAATTTTCTGCAAATGAAATTTTCTTAAAGAAAATCAATTCATTGACTTGCCTTGGAACAGTTGAAAACAGGGGAACTTGCAGTATCGTCATCAAGGTGTGAACCCTGTTGACGAATGTCAGATTCTTTCACCTTCTTCTTCGTCATCTTCTTCTCTTTGGTGTGTTGGGAAGAGGAATGATTGGGATACCAATTTCCATAGCAGCATTCATCATCACCATCATGGTAGATTGGAGGCCCAGAAGAAGCATCAGAGACCATGGACAAATTTTCTTCCTCTTCATCCTCTGCAACTCCACCACTCATCTGGAAATAGTTTCCAGAAACAGAGGATTGGTCGAAGTAATGGGTCCAACCAGATTCACTAGCACTATTGTAATGTGGAGCTGATATATCCATTCAACTAGATGAGTATATTTCTTTTCAGATTCTCACTAATCACCATGAGAGATCATGCACAAGAACTCAGTTAGAGCTGCTCTGTTTTCCTCTCTTTCGTATCTCCCCCCTTATGTGTTTTGAAGTGATATTGCTCTCAGTATATGTAGAGGAGAAAAACTCTAGAAGAAAGTAAAATAAATAGATAAAAAATGAAACTCATCAACATAAAAAAGAGGCAGAGAGAGAGAACAAACGATTTGCATTATAATTTTAAACTCCGTGTGTCCTTATGCTCAATCCTTTCGCCTTCTTATTTTATATTTATGCGAATGAATCAATATTGCCAGTGGGCCTTGTGTGCGTGTGGATACTATCGCGTCTATTTTGCGTGGAGAGAGGGAAAGAGACGGAAGAGGTCATCACTCCCTCGACAATTATGGCATTACTGCTTCCATAAAACGACAGTGCTGTCCTATCAAGGAAACCAAAAAGAAATAATAATAATAATAATAATAAAAGCTAATCCTGATTTGCTGAATTCACAGCTAATGATTCTTTCATGATCACCCATTTGCTTTTACATTAAAAGTCCGGCCTACTTCACAAATTGACTCGACAAACAAATACTAATTGGTGCTCCCGCTCCTACTACATATTTGCGTATATTCTGTGTATGCAACAACCAACATACTCTTCTTCTTCTTCTTTACCTCTAAATCTTTACCACTCTGTAATAAGGTCTTTGTTCAACTGTGTGTCTAAGACTTTACTAAAGGTCTGATTTTGTGAAGAGAAAATGAACCACTCAAGCCGAGAGAGAGGACATAGTACAGAAAATACATGGTGAACATGCATGAGGGGTACAAATACAATCAGATACAAATACCCACTATCTGCAATTTGCTGTTTAAGTGACAAAAAAACTCACTTCACCCAAAAGGTAGAAAATCCATAATAGTACCTCCAACGCATATAGGCCCCAGTAAAATAGCTCTACTCTCATACTATATCCGTGCGCTTTGTACTGGAAAATAATGTGACCTTATGAAGCTGGCCTAGGAATCTGACACTGTAGGCAATTGCTGGGGCCTGGGAGGGAGGGAAATTATGAACAGTAAAAACCAATCCCCACGTCGGCTGTGATTGGAAACGTGGTGAAACTATTAACTAGTTTTGATCTTTCTCTGTGTACAATTAGTTTTTTTTTTTTAAATGACCCTACCACATGCCTAGAAGCCAGTGAATCTCCTTTCCATTTATTTCTCCCCCTTGTTGTGAGCGAAGTGACAATGAAATGTGACTTTATGTTAAGATAACAGGGCCACTATATGATTTTCGTCTCATGCAAAACTCTTATTGGTCCCTCCCTTTTAATAGATTATGTCCCTTTGCTGGCTGGCCATATTTGCTCTGTTAAGCACTGAGGTTAATTATCAATCTCAATTATTTCTAAGAAATCAATATGCAGAATCTTTTACTTAAAAATTCTCATCCTTCTCTGTTTTGAAACCACGACATAAGAACAAAACAACTCATAAACCAATTAATTTGCAGCCCCATGGGACACGAATTATGTGACAAGTATATTATATTTCTGATATGAGAGAGAGAGAGAGAGAACAGAGGAAATGAGAGTAAAATAATGGAATGAGGAAGAAAGTGAGGGTACGTAGAGCCTTTAAGGGATGATGCAACCAACTAGAGTAGAAGTATGGGCCTTTTTCTTTTTTCCTGTAGCACAAGCTTTGATACTATATGGTCCCCTTTGTGAATTACCCAAGGTCAAAGATTTCCAATTAAAACACTACCAAAACCACCGACTGTGGAAGGATACCCCCTCCCCTGTTTTCTCTTCAACTTTTCTTTCTCTTTCACAAGCTGGACAGAACAATCTCGTCCTATCACACACACACACACACACACACACACAGATTAGCGTCAGATCTTCAAGCTTCAATTCTCTCTCTCTCTCTCTCTCCCTCCCTCTCGAGGAATGTGACAACTCACCAAGAGACGTGAAAGGGGGTGTTGATGATGGACGGATGATTTTATGATTAGGAGTTTTTTTAGATATATAGCTATATGGTCCCTATTATTAAAGCGAAATTAGGTTGGAAAACTGGTACTAACATGAATTGACAGGCCCTGCTATTCTTCGTAAAAGCTGTCTGCCCTTCAATACTCCACTCAGAGAGAGACCGGAATTCAAGTCTCATCTGAAACAACAATAAGGATGGTAAAACATACTGCCGACCGAACCATGGTAAAAGTAATGAACTAATGTCACGGATTCTAAGGTGAATAAGGTATTAGCACTGGTACCCCCTCACCCTGAACAAAAACACATGATTCAAAGGACAAAATAATATAATGCAAATGGTACTGATATTAATTATTGTAGACTATATAGGCTATACCCTCGTTTTCTTTTTCTTTAGTCTTGTTCTCTGCCTTGTGAATATTTTCCTGCCTCTTTTTACAAATAGGATTAAAAAAACCCAAGAGAAAGGGAATAAACAAGGGAAAAATCTTTTTGAGGTCCAATAAACTAAGAAAATGTTAAAAAAATCCTATAAAAAATTTCGATGTGAAAGATGTTTCACTAACAATTCCAAGCATTAAAACTTTATCTGAGTTTTAAGTTTTAACTTCTTAAAACTTTTTTTATATCAGAATTTTCATTGGAATTTATTTAACATTTTCTTAACCGCTTACAAGGATTTTCCCAGCAAAGAATTGTGACTAGAATGAGAAAGCCAAAGAAGAGGTACAAGCAAGCATATTTTGGGGATGATAATAATTATAAAGCTAGAGGCCGAACAATCCCCTCAGATACAGAGTAACAGGTCAGCGAGACAAAATAGGTAAAAGAAGCCATGTGCTTACCCGATCCCGCCGTTTTGATCTGCTGACGAACCCTTCTTCACATCATCTCCTTCCTTTAAAAAAAAAAAAAACATTTTTTTGGGGTATTTGTTGCACATTTGCACGTCTCATACTTACTTGTATATCGTCATCACCCATGTTCAAGCACGTATATTGTTTAACCCTTCAAGAGTTGTCAGAGGCGCCAACCATTTGGCATTGGCCCTCGAAGTCAGAGCTAAGTTAATAAACTAAAGTAAATTAGTTCAAGCACGTAGATTGTTCCAATGATGGCCAAAAGTCAAAAAGAGCGACTTGATCTTGGACAGTTTGACATATGGATAGTAGGTAATAGGAACAAAAAACTAGTTCACAAAACAGAGTCAAGTGAATACCAAGAAATACTACTGATAATCTGCCAAGAAAAACAAAGAAAATAATTTGAGGAGCTGACAGCTGATGTATTCCTGGTATGTCTAAGCTTGGAATCATGCTGGAGCTGAAAGCAAGAGAGAAACTCAAGATGACTTTGATTTTGTTTTGTGGGTTTTTGTGAGGAGGGGTAAGATGATCAAAGGGGAAATCTTGTGAAGGTGTGTACAGTGTAGCTGATGGTTGATCAATAACTTGCTTAATCGAAGTTCCCTAGATGATACAATTTCTTCCCTACGAGATGTTGGACTATGGCTAGTCCACCCTTGATAGATTAGTCTAAGTCCATTAAGCCATGGGGCTAAAACGCAAATAATATTTACTGTGGATGATTAGTTTTGATATTTTTTTCATATTGAATTTGTGTCAAGGAAACAATTGAGTTCATCGAGTTAAGTTGAGCGGCCATCGGTTTTGTTCTGTTAATGAAGCCATAACTCAAGCTATAGGTTTTGTTTTCTTAATGAAGCCATAACTCAAGTTATAGGTTACACAATGAATGAGAGTATATATATGTGCGTTGTTTTTCCTGCTCTTTGATATATGAGAACACTTTCAAGTCTTTCTCCTCCTCCTATAGGTGGTGCATTTGCTGTGTATACTCAACCGTGTCATAATGTAATCCAGTTTAGTGTGGGTATTCAAGATAGTAAATCGCACTCCATGTATGTCCATTATCTGACGAGAGCTTTCAGAAAATTAAAGGTTTCCCATATTATGGTTATTCCTATAAAAATTGTTGAGCAACCAAGTTATTCATGTAGCTGATGTTTTACAGAAAGGTCGTCAAAAAAATAATTGTGCATCATGTTCTGAATGTGATGAGAGTCTAGATCACTTGTTTTTATTGAGTCATTTTGCTAGTTTATTTGGGGTTAGGTCAAATTTAACTCTTCAGCCTGAATTTGTTCAGCAGAAATCTATCAATCTGGTTGGATTGTTGGTTTGGTTGAAGGATTGCATTAAGAAATGACAACTATGATTATGGCCATTTATTAGGAGAAATCGTTTGTCCATGGACGAACCCGAGTCACTGAGGCAGGAAAACAAGTAAACTACAGTCAACATTGCGACTGTTTTTCATTTGTTATCGGGAAGCTAAGGTTTATCCTGCTAGATCAATAACAAGAAATGACTAAGGAGGAGTGGCACAATTGGCTAAGGCATCAGGCTTCACCTCAAAAGGGAGGAGGTTCGATTCCCGCTAGTTGATGTGAGGGTCTCTTTGGTGGGCGATCTGTAAATACTTCTATAAGCGCTCTTTGAGCCTGAAGGCATGCTATGGCCCTAATGGGTTGCCACCGGTGTCTACCCCCATCTAAACTTTTATATATAAAAAAAAAAAACAAGAAATGCAAATTTGTTGGGTCACTTTTCATTTAGAGAAGTAATTTGAAGAGAGTGCCTACTATAGTGGGCGCGAAGGACAGTAGACAGTAGACACAATTCACTGATTCTTAGAGTTATTCATGAATTATATAGCTCAGGATATTGATATACTCAAATTTGAGGACTTTCTTCATTTGGACGCAGCCCATGGCAACTAAATGCGTTGATTTAGGACTGATCCTTCATTATATACAGAATTTTGCTGTTACAAGGCTGCCACGGGATTGTTTAGTTCTGAGGTTAATATCAATATCGATTGATTGATTGATATTGACACATGAATCAATATATCCATACATTCGTATCAATTCATGTAGACCCACTTAATCATGAAACAAATGATAACGAGGAATGTATTATTGGCAACACGTTGCTTTGCTCTTGAAATTTTCTCCTTCCATTATAAGAAGTAGGGCCATTAATAATTTTGAGCAACGTGGACAGTTTCGGTCCCCTGTTATAATTTAATACATTGATAAAACGATAACATGATTCTTGAAGCCTAAGGATTAAAAGTGTCCCGTTCATTTAGTGGGTGCCCAACTGCCCATGCCTGACTTAATGCAACTTACAAAAGGGAAAGATCGATATTACTGAAGTTCTCTTACCTTGAAGGAAAATTGCACCGAAAATAAGAGCTAATGTCATAAGAAACAAGTAATTACACAGTTTCTTCTGATAATTAAAAATGTAGGTGGTTGAAGGGCAAGTAAAGAGCTTATCAAGCCTGTATAGGAAAGGATAAATTTCATTCTTTTGCCCCATTTGGCCGGAGGTAAGCATAGAGTTTATTACCCTCAAACTCAGCACCACATAAGCAGAATTTCCCAGTAATGTCTTTAGTGATACATGAATCGAGGACAACCATGCAGCTTCATTGAACAAGGCAATACTTCCAATGATTCAGCCAACATTCAGATCCCATGGATTGTGCAAATGAAATATACACAAAAATGAAATAAAATGGCTGCTAAAGTTCGAAGTTTTAACTTCTCAATAGGAATTTACTGTATCTTTACACTAAGATGGTCTAGGTGAGGCAAAGGTTGTGCAATACCATGACTTGATCATACAGACCCAAAGAACTGCTGCACTAAGTCAAGTCATGTAAGAGTTATTGTGTTTCCAGAACATCACAATCTTCAGCTTAGTTAAACCAAGATAGTGATGGCTGCTAACTCTCACACCAAGAGCAAGACTCAAACGTTTCTTGGACCCAAAATAAGACAAACATTTTGAATGTTCATTAATTAAAATGATAACTCTGTGCATCATAACAGTTCAGAATGTGCACGCAGTGGGCACAAAGATAGCAAAATAAGCCCGTATCAGGATGCGATTAATTTGAGTGTTAGAAAAAAATTAAGACTCACCAAGTATCACTGCTAAAACAACAATTCATTTGCTGGATATCTCATTGTGATCAACATTACCATTAGAATCCTCACTCTTTCTAACCCAAATTTTCTGGTCAGCCCTCCTCCACTGAACTTCATGGGCACGAATTCTGCCACAATAAGGTCCAGCCCTGTACTTTCGGTCTCCGATGTTCCTCAGAGAACCACGGGAACCATCAAATGTCTTAACTCTGCTATTCTCCCTCTCATTCTCAGAGTTCATTGATATAGCCCCCAATTTCTGTTCAACATCACTCATCAAATTATTATTCTTACTTCCATTCAATTCAATTTTGGTTTTCCTCTTGTCATCGACCCTCTGAAAATCGGAATTCGCTACCTCTTTGTTCCCCACCGTTGTAGATTGGATTGCATCTTCAGCTAATTTTTTCTTCTCCTTATCTGCCCTACCATGAGGTCTAATCCTGTAATAGCGGCCTCCGTTACTCCTCCGAGAGCCACGGGAACTATCATTTGTCTTAACTCTACTATTTTGCTTCTCATTCTCAGAGTTCATTGATATAGTCCCCAATTTTTGTTCACCATCCATCATCAAACCGGTACTCTTGCTATCCTTCAATTCAATTTTTGTTTCCGTCTTTTCATCGGAATTCACTACCTCTTTGTTCCCCACCGTTGTAGATTCGGTCGCATCTTCAGCCAATTTTTTCTTCTCCTTATCTGCCCTACCATGAGGTCTAATCCTGTAATAGCGGCCTCCGTTACTCCTCCGAGAGCCACGGGAACTATCATTTGTCTTAACTCTACTATTTTGCTTCTCATTCTCAGAGTTCATTGATATAGTCCCCAATTTTTGTTCACCATCCATCATCAAACCGGTACTCTTGCTATCCTTCAATTCAATTTTTGTTTCCGTCTTTTCATCGGAATTCGCTACCTCTTTGTTCCCCACCATTGTAGATTGGGTTGCATCTTCAGCTAATTTTTTCTTCTCCTTATCTGCCCTACCATGAGGTCTAATCCTGTAATAGCGGCCTCCGTTACTCCTCCGAGAGCCACGGGAACTATCATTTGTCTTAACTCTACTATTTTGCTTCTCATTCTCAGAGTTCATTGATATAGTCCCCAGTTTTTGTTCACCATCCATCATCAAACCGGTACTCTTGCTATCCTTCAATTCAATTTTTGTTTCCGTCTTTTCATCGGAATTCACTACCTCTTTGCTCCCCACCATTGTAGATTCGGTCGCATCTTCAGCCAACTGTTTCTTCTCCGTATCTGCCCTAGGTTTCCGTTTCCCACTCTTCCGCTTCTTCTTCCATCGTTTGTTCTTACCATCATTTCCATCTCCAATCTCAGCCTTGGCCTCCACACTCTCATTCGTTTCACAACTGACCTCGACAGCGACGCGATTGCTTTCTGGAACATTCGGATTCTTAGGCCCCGACTTAGCCGGTGGACGTTCCACAGCAGCATGCCCTAACCGGGTTGGATGAGCTGGAATCGCTCCCCATGCTTGTTGCTGAGCCTTTGGTCGATGTTCACGAGGATTATGTTGGGGAAGCTTGGGGATTTGTTGCTGTTGTTTTTGTTGTTGCTCCTCTTGCTGCTTCTCTTGGAGTTGATTTTCCTTCTCCTTTTGCTTGAGCCAGCGCTCTTGAAGCTGAACGAGAGTGATATAGTTGGAAGGAAGAGAAGGGTGGTTGTTCTTTTCTTCCATGGGAAATGCTATTTAGACGAAGATACACCCATGAATGAATGCGGAGATGGTGTGAAGGGAGGAAAAGGAAGGCAAGCAGACCAACGTGGACGCTGATTGGAAAGGAAAAGCTGGAGATAATCACTTTTTGCATTTACAAGTTAAAATTACTTTAACCTATTGATCATATAAAACGCAAAATCAATGCTTCACACTAATCTAAAATGGACAATAAACAAAAATGTGAGTTTGAAATTATGTTTGAGACTTTAAAAGTTTTTAGTCAATTTATAAAAATTATGTTATGTATTTATTTTATATATTATAAATCAGAAAAATTCTTTTTAAAGACTCTAAATAAGCATAAAATCAAAAGGCGCGGACTTGACTTTTTGCAATGGGCTTGCTTCTCCTTTTCCAATTTCCAGTCACTCGTGTGCTTTTTGCAACTTAGTGAAAAATAAATAAAATACATTAGTAGACTTTTTTAATTTTTAGTGATTAATTGGTGGATGATGACTGGGGTGATCGTGCCTTGGTGACCACTCCATACGTAAATGGCCACGTCATCGACTTTTTTGTTACGTTACTTGCAACTCAAGCGCTTTTTTCTTTCTTTACGTGTCTGGCTAGGTGTAGACCGAATTCCTATAATTATAAAATTCATACTACCTTCCGTCTTAATTATAAAATAAAATTGATTTTTTTTGGAGAGATTAAAGAAGTTAAATAAGTTACTTAATTATTTTATATGTTATGTATTTTTAAATTATATATTAATTTATTATTTAAACTAATTAGTTTGAAGAAAAAAATAAAAATAAAAATATTCTAAAGTAATTTAATTAGCTTTCTTAATTTTTTCAAAAAAGTCAATTATGTCTTATAATTAGAATCGAAGAGTACCAAACACTGAGGAATAGGTTATTCCTTTTTTTAAATTATGTTGACTCAGAGATGTTGAAGCTACTGGTATATTGATTATTTGAATTGGTATATTGATTATTTGAATTGCGCCTAATAAAATTAAACAAAGGAAAATAGAGAAGGAACGTGGGGCTATATTATCCGAGTAAATTTAATATGACTTTTCCATTACATTACTGTTTTTGTTATGAATATTTTAATTATGTGGATGTTCATTGACCTTTGGTTGGTAGATGATTTTTGGTTATCAACCCTTGTGACTCTTGGTTGGTAAAACAAATGACCCTTGGTGAACTTTGTTATGTAACTCTTAGATGCCTATAAATAGAGGCCATGTAAACAATGTAGAGATACCTATGAATAAGAACTACTACTCCTTTCTCATATGTGTTCTCTGCTCTCTCTTCATTTAGCTTTTCTTCATTTTCATAACACGTTATCAGTACGATTGTTTCACATAGCTTAGATCTCAAAGTTTCCATCCAGATCTTATGCTTCCTATTATTACTTGTCTTCCTGTTTTCTGATTTGTCTTAATCTTTCTTTTCCTTTTCTTCGAGCAAACTCCAAAGCTTTTTCATGTTCTTCAATATTCTGTTGACGCTCCAGTTCTTGCATCACCTGATCTTTCTCAATCTCAGCCTCAAATGATTTCCTAACAGGATCATGAAAATCTATTTGTTTAGGAATTTCTTTCCTCAGATGACCGAGAAGATCATCAAATTGTATATGGCCAATAATACCGCCGAGACCGGTAGCGTCACCATCGGTGCCAAAGCTGAGTTTGGTGCTGTTAAAGAGACTCAAAAGACACAAAGAAAGAAAGAAGAATCTGCTCATTCCTGTTAGTGTGTGGCGATTGACATAATCAAGAACAGACAAAATTTAATGGAGTACGTAAGATGTTTTAGATATATTACTGTTATTTTCCTGTGGTTCTTACTTTATTATATTTTAAAAAAAATGGAGAATGATGGAGTACGTGAGGATTTATATTATTATATTTATAATTATAATATATTTATTATAATATTTACATAGTGATCGGCAACTGAAAACATGTATGAATAAAAGAAAAAAAATTCCGGAAATCATGTTATCCTAACATTTATACTAATGTTTTCCTTTGTTATTATTTTATGTTTAAGATTTTATTTTATTTTTATCATTATTATTATTATTAATTCGACTCCAAATTGGAAGTTTAGATATAATATTTCTTTTAATTGTTTTGATATTTTAATTCGACTCCAAATTAGAAGTCTAGATATAATTCTTTTAACATAAAATTATCCGTTTTGATATGAATTATGTTATCCGTTTTATATGTCTAGTATATGAATTATCCGTTTTTATTAACGTTTATTTATCGTTTTACTTATTGATATGATTTATGTTTGATTTTTTTTTTTTTTTTTGCTCGGAAGTTTGATATGTTATTGATTTAATACGTTTCTTTACTTTAAAGTATATACTTCTTATTATTAACGTATATATATGTTATTTAAAATTAATCTTTCTTGTTATGAATAAAACGTTTATTATTCCATATTGTAACGTTTAAGTTATCTTATTATTGTTATTAATTTTAATAACATTTACTCTTATATGTTATTAACGCATTTACTTTTATGTTATTAACATTTATTTTATTGTTACTAACGTTTATTTTATGTTATTAACATAACTTTTATTTTATTGTTCCTAACATTTATTTTTATGTTATTAACATTACATTTATATTATTGTTACTAACATTTACTTTTACGCATTTAGTTTTATATTACTAACATTTATATTATTGTTCCTAACATAATATTTACTTTATGTTGCTAACATAACATTTATTTATCTTTCATTGCGGCACACTAGTGTGTGTGTGTGTATTAATAGGCTTCATCTATTTATATTATTATGTTTATATTCTATACTAATATTTCTTTGACTCTTATTTTATAAAATTATATGATCAAAAATCATATATAATGGCCAAAAGTCATATATATAATTTATGTTTATATTGAGGATAAACTGTATATAACATCATGAAATCAAAATGCCATGAAATATAAGACAAAATTGGCTTGAAGCCATGAGGAGACATAAATTAGCCTGAAATCATGAGGAGACATAAATTGGCTTAAAGTCAAGAAGAGGCATAAATTGACTTGAAGTCAAGAGATAAAATTAGCTTGAAACTATGAGACAAGTTGGCCTGAAGTCAAGAGACAAATTATGAGATAAGACTTTATCTGTTATAAAACTAATAAAAATATGAACAAAGAATAGCATAGAACAGAACACAAGAGAGAAAAGAGGAGAACACAAGAAAGAAATGAGGAGTAGTTCTTATTCATATGTGTATCCAAATGTTTACAAAAGGCCTCTATTTATAAATGGAAAATTGACCTTTAGTGTAATTTCCACCTTAGGGTCATAAGAGGTAATTTTCCTTTAAACTTTCACATGTGAGACTATAGTAACATATGTTATAATGGACATTCATATATATATATTTATAATACTCCCCCTTGGATGTCCATTATGAATGTGCCTCGTTAAAAACTTTAACTAGGAAAAACCCAGTGGGATAAAAGCCCAGCCAAAGAAAAGAGTATATTATTCATTGATACACTATCTATTGCTGCCTCATTAAAAAATTTTCTAGGAAAACCCAGTGGGACAAAACCTAGATAAGGGAAAAAAAGTACAGTGTGTATCTACTCCCCCTGTTGACAATATCTGTATTGCTCTCCCTGATGACATCAATTAAAATCTTTGAGTCTTTGAAGACCAATACCATGGACAAGCTTCTCGAAGATTACTCCTGGAAGTGACTTGGTGAATAAATATGCTAAATTTTTACTTGAACTGATTTGCTGAATATCTATTTCACCATTTTGTTGAAGATCATGAGTAAAGAAGAATTTTGGTGAAATATATTTAGTTCTATCGCCCTTGCATTATCCTCATATAGAACTGTTGGAACCATTTTACCAGAAGATAAATGACAAGTAGTTCGTATATAATGAATTATTGACCTCAACCACACACATTCTCGACTTGTTTCATGCATTGCTAAAATTTTTGCATGGTTAGATGATGTGGCTGATATAGTCTGCTTCATAGATCGCCATGAAATAGATGCACCTCCACATATAAATAAATAACCTGTTTGTGATTTTCCATCGTGTGGATCAAACATAAATCTAGCATCTGAATAACCAATCAGTTCATGTTTAGATACATTTGAGTAATATAACCCCATATCCATAGTACCTCTGAGGTATCGAAGAATATGCTTTACACCACTCCAATACCTCTGTGTTGGTGCAGAACTATATTTTGCTAATAAATTAACAGCAAACGATATATCAGGTCGTGTGTGATTAGCAAGATATATTAATGCTCCAATAGCACTAAGATATGACACTTCTAGACCAAGTAATTCTTCTACACCTTTTTCATTAATTACTTGGGGTCAGAATGGATCTTTGTCTTTTATCAAAGATCTTACAACCATTGGAGTACATAATAGATGTGACTTATCCATATAAAATCGTTTTAGGACTTTCTTTGTATAAGTTTTTTGATATACAAAAATCTCATCCTTTAGGTATTCAATCTGTAATCCAAGACAAAATTTTATCCTACCCAAGTCTTTCATTTCAAATTCTTTCTTCAAACAATTAATTGCTTTTGAAATCTCTTCAGGAGTTCCAATAATGTTAATATCATCAACATAAACAGCAATTATAACAAATTCGTTTCTCAATCTTTTTATAAAAATGCATGGGCATATAGGTTCATTTTTGTACCCTTCTTTCAAAAAATATTCCTTAAGACAATTATACCACATGCGCCCTGATTGTTTTTAGCCATACAAGGACTTATTTAATTTGATCGAGTATTGTTCTCGAGAATTTGAATCAAATGCTTCTGGCATCTTAAGTCCTTCAGGAACTTTCATATAGATATCACTATCAAGTGAGCCATATAAATATGCAGTCACAACATCCATCAGATGTAAATTAAGCCCTTCATTTACTGCTAGGCTAATCAAATAATGAAGAGTAGTTGCATCCACTACTGGTGAATATGTTTCTTAAAAATCAATACCAGGTCTTTGTGTAAAGCCTTGGGCTACTAGGCGTGCTTTATATCTTGTAATTTCACCATTTTCATTTCTTTTCCATACAAAAACCCATTTATATCCAACTGGCTTTACACCTTTAGGTGTATGGACTACAGGTCCAAATACTTTTCATTTTGTCAGTGATTTTAATTCTGTATTAACAGCATCTTTCCATAGGGGCCAATCTTTTTGCTGTTGGCACTCATTAATGGATTTTGGCTCATGATCTTCATCATCATTCATTACATCATATGCTATATGATTAGCAAAGATGTCGTCAACGTTGACTTCATTTCGATTCCATTTGATACTATTTGTGACATAATTTATTGAGATCTCATTATTTTCATACATTTCAGGTACCTAAATCTCTTCTGGGGTCATAATATTCTCTTCTGGAGACAATATCTCTTTATGAAGTAGCTCATCCAGAGCTACAATTTTTTCTTGATTATCTTCGACTTGACCATCTATAATCTTGGCTTCTTTTCTTTTTTGAGGATTTTTATCTTTGGAACCGATAGGCCTACCACGCTTTAGGTGTGCTTTTGATTCATTCATAATCGATTGTCCTTCAGGGACATCAATTCGAATAGGAGCATTAGCAGCTGGAATATGTGACTTTGTCACTTTCTTTGGGTCAGTGAATGCTTCTGGCATTCGATTAGCTAGATTCTGCAAATGAATTATCTTTTGAACTTCTAGTTCACATTGTTTTGTACGAGGATCAAGATGAGCCAATGATAATTCATTCCAGCTAATTTCTTTATTCAACTGCTTATTTTCTCCCGCTAATGTTGGGAAGACTGATTCATCAAAATGACAATCTGCAAATCATGTAGTAAATAAATCTCCTGTAGATGGTTCTAAATATTTTATAATTGAAGGAGATTCATACCCAACATATATTCTCATCCTTCTTTGAGGACCCATTTTAGTACGTTGTGGAGGTGCTATTGGCACATATACTGCACATCCAAAAATCCGTATATGGCAAATATTATGTTCTTTACCAAAAACCATTTGTAAGGGAGAAACTTTTAAATAACTAGTTGGCCTTATGCAAATTAACATTGCTGCATGCAAAATGGCATGGCCCCAAGCAGAAATTGGTAAATTAGATCTCATAAGTAAAGGTATTGCAATAAGTTGCAATCTTTTTACTAATGATTCTGCAAGTCCATTTTGCGTATGAACATAAGCTACGGGATATTCAACATCAATTCCAAGTGACATACAATATTCATTAAAAGTGTGTGAAGTAAATTCACCAGCATTATTAAGACGTATTTTCTTGATAGGATAATCAGGGTAATATGCTCTTAATATTATTAATTGAGCAAGTAATCTTGCAAAAGCCAGGTTGCGAGAAGATAATAAGCACACATGTGACTATTTTGTTAATGCATCAATTAAAACCATGTAATATCTAAATGGTCCACATGGTGGGTGCATTGGCCCATAAATATCTCCCTGTATTCGTTATAGAAACGTGAGAGACTCACTTTCTACTTTTGCTTGGTGAAGGTCGAATAATTAACTTTCCCTTAGAGCATGCAACACATGAGAAGTCATGGGATTGTGGTATTTGATTTCGTTTCAAAGTATGTCCACATGAATTCTCTATTATATGTCACATCATAATTGACCCGGGATGGCCTAACCGGTCATGCCAAACATTAAATATGCCTTTATCTGCACATTTCTAGTTTTCTATAACATTTATTTCAATTGTACTAATATATGAATAGTACAAACCAGAAGATAACATTGGTGATTTTTCCAGAACATATTTTTCACCATATCTAATAATAATAATTTGTAGATATTCCTTATTTTTCTCATTTATAGTCTCAATATGATATCCATTCTGGCGAATATTTTTAAAACTCAATAAATTTCTATGAGACTTAGAAGAATACAAAGCATCATCAATAACGAATTCCGTACCATTGGGTAATATTATAATTGCTCTTCCAGAGCCCTCAATCAATCTTGTATTACCCACTATGGTATTGATGCTTGTACTACAATTTGTTAGATGTGAAAAATATTTCTTATCTCTAAGAATTGTATGTGTCGTTGCACTATCAATGAGACATATATCTTCATCCTTATGTTCAATATTTGAAATATCCATGAGCTTCATTAAAAGAAAAGAAATACATTAAAACATATGTAATATGCATAATTAACAACAAGTTGAAATAAAGTGAAATAAGAAAAGAAAAAAAAATTACAATTTATTCAAAACATGTTTAATCATAAAAATCTGCTACCTCCAAATGTGTCATAGCATTATTATGAAGCTCATTGACATCATTATCTATATGAGTCTTATCATCACATTCCACATTATTCACACTCTTTTTTATGGAGGCTTGGTAAAGTTTCACTAAATGTTCTGGCGTACGACAATTACGTACCCAGTGTCCCTTCATACCGCACCGATAACATTTATGTTCTACAACTTTTGAAGGACCTTCTTTATCATTCTTCTGTCCTTCATTATTTATCATTTTCTAGTGGGTATAAGGACCATAATAACCTTTGCCGCCATGATTAGGACCATGATTATTTTTGCCACCACGATTACCACGGTAATAACCACGTCCTTATCCACGACCACAACGACGGCCACAACCACGACCGCGATCATTTCATACACTCATATTCGCTTCAGGGAATGGAGCAGATCCAGTGGGAAGATTTTCATGATTTTTCATCAATAACTCGTTATTTTGTTCGGCTACTAATAAACATGAGATTAACTCATAATATTTTTTTAAACCTTTCTCTCGATATTGTTGTTGTAAGAGCATATTCGAAGCATGAAAGGTAGAAAAAGTTTTCTCTAATAAGTCCTCATCAGTTATTTTCTCACCACATAATTTTAACTGAGAACTTATTTTGAAAACTGCTGAGTTATACTCACTTACAGTTTTAAAATCTTGTACCTTGAGGTGAATCCATTCATAACGAGCTCTAGGCAAAATCACCGTTTTTTGATGATCATACCTATCTTTCAAACTAGTCCACAATTCAAATGGATGTTTTACCATTAAATACTCAGTTTTCAAACTTTCATGAATATGGTGTCGGAGAAAAATCATAGCTTTAGCCTTATCTTGTTGAGATGTATCATTTCCTAGCAATATAGCCGTTCCAAGGCTCATTGCTTGAAGATGGATTTCAGCATCTAAAACCCATGATAGATAATTTTTCCCGGTAATGTCAAGAGCATTGAATTCAAGCTTTGTAAGGCTGGTGGACATGATTCAAACTAAAAATAATAATAATAATAATTAGAATCATAACATAAAATTTTATTATAAATTAAAACATAATTTAAAGAACTGGAAATAAACGTACTAAGAAAATAAGAAGATGAGATAGGAATGGTAATAAACACACAGTGAGACCTAACTCATCCAAAGATAAGGAAGAAGATGCATATGCAAATGCAAATACATAAAAGCAGTAAAGAATTATATGCGTAAATGTTAGTAAATGCATAAAAATAATATAAAAGTTATAAATTAAAAGAACAATAAAATGCATAACATAAAAGAAGAATAAATGCGTAACATAAAAGTTATAAAAGTTAAGAACAATAAAAGTTATGTTAAAATGTTAATAACATAACTTATTAAACGAACAATAATAATAAAGAATAAAATGTGTAAAACAATAATAATAAACAATAATAATAACATTAGTAACTTATGTTAATAATAAAGAATAATAAAGTTATGTTAATAACTGAAAAATAAATGTTAGTAACATAAAATTAAATGTTAGTGACATAAAACTAAATGTGTAAAAGTAAATGTTAGTAATAATAATATAAATGTTATGTTAATAACATAAAAATAAATGTTAGTAATATAAAATTAAATCTAGACTTCCATGTAGGAGTCAAATAAAATGTAAAATTAACGTGAATAGTAAAAATTACTATTTACTGTGAAAAATATTTACTATTCACAGTAAATAGTAAATAATCTCAAATCTTAACCATGGAATCCGATGTTAAAATAATCGGTAAAAGTAGAACTTTAATTCCATGTAATAGTTAAGATTATCCTAGATAGATGAAATGAACATATAATGAAAATAAGAAAAGACAATAAGAAAATCCTACCTTGGTTGAGTAATTGTGCTGATAACGTGTTATAAAACTAATGAAAATATGAACAAAGAAGAGCATAGAACAGAACACAAGAGAGAAAGGAGGAGAACACAAGAGAGAAAGGAGGAGTAGTTCTTATTCATGTGTGTATCCAAATGTTTACAAAATGCCTCTATTTATAGATGGAAAATGAACTTTTAGTGTAATTTCCACCTTAGGGTCATAAGAGGTAATTTTCCTTTAAACTTTCACATTTGAGGCTATAGTAACATGTGTTATAATGGACATTCATATATATATATATATATATATATATATATATATATATATAACATTATCCATATTTTTGTATGTCATCAGTTGTATAAAGGCTTCAAAATTGAATATATGGCATTATAAGACTCCCTTGTTCTTTAGAACAGATTAAAGGGATTGTATGACCACTAGAAGATGGTTGTTCTTCTAAAGTTTGTTGTAAGTGGATGTATCCAATTTGCTCATGAAGTAGTAAAATTGTGAGTTATGAATTAAATATGGTCAAATAAGACAGAGTTTTTGTTGCAAGAATTATAAATTTCAAGGCTTGATTCTATTGTCAAAAGTGAATGAAGTAATGAATGGATCTAACTGTAAATATGAACATAAGTGTTATGTCTGCAGTTTATGTTTAAAGCCTTGGGTAGGATTGTAGTTGTAATTGTGATGGTTCAAATTCTCACTTGAAGTAGAGAAAGATTACTGATAAGAACCACCAAAGGAAAATTGGCATAATAAATATGCTAAAATTTGAAGATGGAATATCACCTAGAGGGGAGGTGAATAGGTGAATTAAATATCTAACTGTTTAATCAAAATTTTCACAAATTAATGGAGTTTAAAGGAGAAGGAACACGAGAGAATTTATCCTGGTTCGGTCTATCCTGACCTACGTCCAGTCCCCAAGAACACCTTGAGATTTTTCACTATCTTCAGAATACAATTACACAACTCGGAATGATCCCTCAAACTCACTCCCCCTTACTATTTGTAATTGTACACCCTTACTTAAGGTTCCACAACCTTAAGATTTTATAAATGAATGAAAAATTGAATGTTTAAATAACTCCTCACGAGTTGAATAATAAATGATCACTAAAGTACAAATTGAGAGTAATGAAACTGTTAAGATAATAACTCAGAGTAAATGCGCAGTGTTTTCGGTAGTTGGCCGAATTGTATGCTTGGGTATTTATACTCTTTCGCCATTAATGCCGTTGGGAGGAACTTGAGAGTTACCGTTGTGACTTATTTAATTTTCTGTTAGACACAGCTTGCTCTCTCTCTTCCTTGTGTAGCCAAATGGACCGTTGAGGCCTCATTAAATGAAATCTGTTCTTTCATTAAATGCGTTGATCGTTGAGAGTGCTTTTGCAGAAGAAAGTCTTGATTAAGTAATCCTTGGAAGAATGTTTCTTCCTGCTGCTCTAGGCTTCTTTCTATTTGCTGCTCTGTTTCCTGCTTCAGCATTAAATGCTGTGACGTGAGCATCAACTTTATGTTGATTTTGAATAATAACTCGTTGTAAGTTCCTGAAATCACTAGTAAACATATTAGAAATATTTTAAACATCATTCCGAGTGATTCTGGAGGTTACAAACCAAAAGCTCAAATTTTCGCAAGATCAGATATCAGTGACAGCGACAAGAACTCGAGTTTTCAAAGTAGAACTCGAATTCTTTTGTTTTTCCATTTTAGTATCTCAGTGTTGTAAGGCAAGAACTCGAGTTAACAAACTAGAACTCGAGTTCTTATACAAGAAGTCGAGTTCTTTTGGTTACTTTTCTGGGTACTTGGTCTGTGTGATGAGAACTCGAGTTGATCCTGGAGAACTCGAGTTCTTCCTTTTTCCTTCAAAGTCATTTTCAAAGAACTTGAGTTCTCAGATATGAACTCAAGTTTATGAACTCGAGTTCTTAAACTTGTTCATCAGGTCATAGAGTATCGTGCAGAGAGAACTCGAGTTCTTAATTATGAACTCGAGTTGATGAACTCGAGTTTGTCACTAATGAACTCAGACTTGAGAATTTTTCCATGACCTGAGCCGCGAACTCGAGTTCTTAACCCAAGAACTCGAGTTCTTCATCTATGAACTCGAGTTGTATGACCAGGAACTCAAGTTCTTCATTTTGCTAAGATGAGAATTGGAGTTTTAAATCGATCTTATGTAAACCATTGATTCACAAGTGTTTAGTTATCATCAAAACTTGGTTGAGAACTAACGAAATTAATGATGTTACTATTATATATATATATATATATATATATATATATATATATATATGGAAGAAATTTGAGTTTTCTTTCAAGCACTTTATTCTGTAAAATATATAGTACTTGAAAATTAAAGTGACAGATAGTTATTGGCTTACTACATATTGATTTATCTTTAAAATAAAAATATTATGCAAGTAGGACATTATTCAATCAGAGTAATTTATATGGAATTGATGATTTTGATAATTTTGGTGATTTTGTATTTCGTATTTTGATGATTGAATATATGAAATCCATGAATATATGTAAAGTATTTGTAACAGACTCACACTTGAAGGGGAGATTGATATAATACAAGTGTGAGTAAGTGAGTTAATTCTCCCAAAATGGATGTCAGATTTGATGATAAATCATAATCTTATGGAAGATATTCTGTTGGCATGACTTATTTGATCATCCGAGTCATATATATAATGTAGATAAGATTATGTATTGACATCCATTGAAGAACCAGAAGATTCTTCATGACTAATCAACATATTATTATGTGCTGCATGTTCTTAAATAGAAATGAGTATAAGAATATCATTAATCATGATTAGAAAATGGATCTCTGGAAATATATCAAACAGATTTATATGGGCCCATTGAAATAACATGTGAACCATACAATTGATAGATGCATCTATAAAAAGGCTACATGTGAGATTATTAGCCTGCAACCTAAAGTTTGCAGTGATGTTTGCAACCTGAAGTTTGTAATAATGTTTGAATATATTATGCGTGCAATTTCCAGATTGAATGATCCAGAAATGATGTATTAAAGTATCCATAAATGGATAGATCAATGATTATGAGAACAAAATTTCTATGTTGGTATATTTGATTTTATTGCAGCATTTATACAAGCCAACAAAATTCTCCTGGTAAAATTGGCTTTTGGTCAGGAGCTAGATTAATTCCATCTTGAAATGTTTGAATGTGCAATATTCTATCAAAATGCACATAGATAGATAAATGTTGTATAAGGACCTCCTCCTTCTTGTTTGTATCTAAATGAAACAAAATGATGTTTCTATAGGATACTTATGGATTTAGGAGACTTATACTGCATGATTAGATGAGGGGGAGAAAAAATAAGCAGATTGGGTAAAGAGATTAACTGAAATGAATTATCATTGGCTTATTTTGATCCTCGTAGAAAGAAATATGTATTAGAAGTTCAAAAGATAATTCATTTGCAGAGTTTAGCTAATTGAATGCTAGAAGCATTTACTGACCTAAAGAAAGTGACAAAGTCATATGTCCCAATTGCTAATGCTCCTATTTGAATTGATGTCCTTAAAGGACAAGTTATTATAAAGCACGTTTGAAGCGTTGCAGGTCCATCGGTTTTAAAGATAAAAAATCCTTGAAAGAGAAAAGGAGCTATAAAAATATAGATGATCGAATCGAGGATAATTAAGAAAAGCTCCAGATGAGCTATCTCCTGTAAAGTTATTATCTCCAGTAGAGATATCTTCAGAGAGAATATTTTGGTCGTAGAAGAGACCCAGGTACCTGAAAAATGTGAAGATAATGAGATCTCAATAAATTATGTTATGAATGGTAACCGATGAAACCGAAATGAAGTCAACGTCGACGAGATCTTTGCTTATCATATAATGAATGGTAATAAGGATCATGAGCCAAAATTCATTAGCGAGTGCCAACGACGAAAGGATTGGCCTATATGAAAAGATGTTATTAGTGCGGAATCAAAATCACTGGCAAAACGAAAAGTATTTGGACTTGTAGTCCATACACCTGAAGGTGTAAAGCCAGTTGGATATAAATGAATTTTTGTACGAAAAAGAAATGAAAAGGGTGAAATTACAAGATATTAGGCATGTCTTGTAGCCCAAGGATTTTCACAAAGACTTGGCATTGATTTTGAAGAAATATATTCACCAGTAGTGGATACAACTACTATTTGTGATTTGATTAGCCTAACAGTAAATCAAAGGCTTGATTTGCATCTAATGGATGTCATAACTGCCTATTTGTATGGCTTACTTGATAGTGATATTTATACGAAAGTCCTTGAAGGACTGAATATGCCAGAAGCATATGTCCCCGAAGGATTGAATATGCCTGAAGCATAAATCCCTGAAAGACTTTAGATGTCAAAAGCATCTAATTCAAATTCTCAAGAATAATGCTTGATCAAGTTAAATAAGTCCCTGTATAGCTTGAAGCAATCAGGGTGCATGTGGTATAATTGTCTTAAGAAATATTTACTGAAAGAAGGGTACAAAAATGACCCAATATACCCATGCATTTTTATGAAAAGATTGAGAAATAAATTTGTTATAATTGCTGTTTATGTTGATGATATCAATATCATTGGAACTCTTGAAGAGTTTTCAAAAGGGCAATTAATTATTTAAAGAAAGAATTTGAAATGTAATACTTGAGAAGAACAAAATTATGTCTTGAAATATAGACCAAGTACCTATAAAATAGAATATTTGTATATCAAGAAGTATATACAAAGAAGGATTCCGACCTCATATAATATGCAAAGAAGATGAAGAACTACTTGGTCTAGGAGTACCATATTTTAGTGCTATTGAAGCTCCAATGTATTATGCTTATTAGCAAGATATAGTTCTTCACCAACACAAAGACATTGAAAGCAATGTTGTCATCAGGGGGAGTAATACTGATATTGTCAAAAGGTGAAGTCGATACACGCTGTACTCTTTTTCCCTTATCTAGGTTTTATCCCACTGGGTTTCCCTAGAAAGGTTTTTAATGAGGCAGCACTGGACAGTGTATCAATAGATGGTGTACTCTTTTTCTTTTGGCTAGGTTTTTTTTTTCCCACTGGGTTTTTTTTTAGTTAAAGTTTTTAATGAGACACATCCATAATGGACATCTAAGGGGGAGTGTTATGAATATCTTAATTATGTGGATGTCCATTGACCTTTGGTTGGCAGATGACTCTTGGTTATCAACCCTTGTGACTCTTGGTTGGTAAAACTTATGACCCTTGGTGAACTTTGTTATGTAACTCTTGGATGCCTATAAATAGAGGCCATGTAAATAATGTAGAGATACTCATGAATAAGAACTACTCCTCCTTTCTCTTATGTGTTCTCTGCTCTCTCTTCATTTAGCTTTTTTCATTTTCATAACAATTTTTGTTTTATTTTGAGCTTTATGCCTAATTGTTAGATTAACCAAGAAATATATCGGGCCGAATTTGTTAAACTTGGTGCTTGGTCCAAGCCCAAGCTCACACCCGCGAATCACCATGATCCCGAACGAGTTGGTCATCACCAGACAAATTAAACATAACAACAAAAATAGAAGAATGCCCTCACCAACAAGAGGTGGTAAATGGTATTGTCCTTGTAAGTAGAGCTGGGAATCGGCTAGATAGGTTGGGCCTTTGAAAGGCCAAAGTCTAATAAGACTTGAGGTAAAAAAAAATATTTGTTTCTTAAAACCTAGTCCGAGAGCATTAGGGTCAGGCTAGTCCTACAGAGCTCGGAAGTTACTAATCCAAATTTTAATTATTTTTTCTTCATTTTTTAAAAAATATAATTAGTAAATTACAACAATTAAAATTATAATTTATCAAATAAATGTTGTTGACATTAATATCCAAATAACACGAATCATCTAACAAATAAATATACCCACTAATTCGTAATAAAAAAACAAACTACTGTCCATAAATAACTTATATAAAACATAAGAATCATACAATAAGCCACATTAGTACAATGACTATGATTGTCATTTTCTCTGTCACTATCACCAATTTCAAAGACATTTGATTGTATTTCACTTTGAATAAGAAACTCTGCCTAATGAGTAAGAATATTATGAATTTCTTATCCTGCATTATAAACACATCTATTAAAAAAACTTGTAAGGTCGACCTTTTTAAACTCAAGGTCAGGGCCAGCCTGCAGAGTTTATTTTATTTAGCTCATCTAATTTTTAAACCTGACCCTTAAAAGGTTAGAGCCTAAACGGGCCAGTCTAACGTGCTCAGGCCGATTTCCTTACTCTACTTATTAGTGGAAGATCACAATTTTTAAATTTTGGAAAGCACACTTTTAAGAGATAAAAACCCTTTGTGCTTGAAAGAAGAGACCCCTCATATGTCAAAACGGTTTTATGAATTTTTGAATTTCTCTGCTCTGCTTAAGATAAAAATAGTTTAAACCTCTGCATCATTGCATCAATGTCAAAACGGTTTTAAGAAGAGACCCCATATCTAATTTTTCAATATCTCTACTCTGCTTAAAAAAAAAAAAGGCACTGGTTTTATGTCAAAACGGTGCAGATTAAAGGAAAAGGAAGGCCGTGGATGGGAAGCTCAGCATAGGAAAGCCAGATCCATCCATCCATCTCACAACGATAAAAAGAAACAAAATTTACACTGCTATGTTCATATTCAATGGTGGATCAACTTCGAGCTAAGGGGTAACTGACAGCTCCTTCAATTTATTTATTTTTTTTACCAAAAAAAATACGCACCAACAAAAGGTGAAAAAAAATAACAAAATTTGAATAGATATCAATCTTAGTATGATAGATAATTGAAGTGTGTATATGATATTGTTAATCAAATAAATGAGATTGCAGTATCATCAGAAGAAATAAGAAAGATTGTATGGTTTCTAAAAACCACTTAAAAATGTAAATCGTATGAAACGTGATACTTTTTGAATCTTCATTAGTTCGTCAGGCTTTGTTTGAGAGTTTTATTTTCAAGGGAAATGAAAGGAAATGAAGGGTTTTGGTAGTCCCTTCTCTTATTTGGGAGTTTTAAAAATAAGAGGGGAGAGAATCAGATATTTTTACAAATCCTCCAAACCCCTCATTCTTCAAAAAAAAAAAAAATGAAGTTCCCCTAATATGGGGAGTTTTAAGAGAAAAAATAGATTAATTAATTTTTTACCCTTGTTCAAATAAACACTCTCATTATTTTTTATCTTTTTTCTTTCTATTGTCGGAATGGACACGAAAATATTTTTTAGAGAAAAAAATATTTTTTTAAGGAAAATTTTTTTTAGGGAGAGAAAATACTTTTTTATGAGATTTTTTTTTTGAATATAAAAATTACATAAATAATTTTTTAGAAAATTTCAATTTAAATTTATTTGTAAAGTATAACAATTATATTAATTTTTTTAAAAAAATAATAAAATGGTAAAAATAACTCATTAATCCTCCATCTTTCTCCCTTACTATTTTTTTAACTTTCAAACAAGGGGGGGATTATCTTTCATTTCTCTTCCTTCTTCTCCCATCTAAACTCCTTACATCTCTTTCCTTTTTTTCTTTTCCAAACTCCCAAATAGAACCTGAGGAACAGAGAAGTCATTGAACGAACCAATATAAAAATAGAATCGAGGAATATTTTCAAAAACTCTTTTTCGCTTCTGACTGAAACTTTGGTCGTTCGCACGGACAAGTGATCGAATGATGGCACGAAACTAAAAAACGTCACGTTTCCCTCTGCCGTTTTGCCCGCACGACTTCAACTGTGAGTTTCCTGCGGCACACAAAATCACGGCTGTTGCACCTACAATCTGAAGATGGAGAGAATCTGGGAATAATTCCTTTTCAATCTTCCGCAACAATCTATGAAATACCTATTTTGGTCCAGTAGAAGACCCTCAACGAAAGCTATACTCCCTCGTTATTTTCCATAGCTTGCATCTTTCGTTTGCAGCCTATAGTAAGTATCTGGGTGATCAGCAGAGAATTATCTTCGCCGGGACTGGAATGGCGAATCTCAGAGACTCAAATTATACGGAAAACGAAAGATGTTCGATTTCCTTCACCGATTTCCCTGAAGATGTCCAGCTTTGTATTCTCTCCTTCCTCACACCATCTGAAATTGCCACCTTTGCCTGCACATCGAAGCGATTCGGCTCCCTCTGTAGCAACGATAGCAAACTCTGGTTTAGCCTGTGCAACAGAAAGTGGGGTTCGAAGACACAGATCGCAAAATGGGGCAATGGGAAAATTAGCTACCGCCTACTGTACAAAACCCTCGACGAATGGGAGAATCTAATTGGCTTTTGGCGTCGAAGTGGACCGGGAAGCATCGCTATTGGGTCTCCGTCGTTGGTTATCTTCGAGTGGGGTCAGTCTTTCCTCGCCGGTTCCAGAGTTTCCCCGTCGAAAACTGGGACCTACGATATATTAAAGTCTCCATTTTTGCGGATGGGTTTATCGTCTGAAGGACAGGTTGTGAATTTTCTCGATCCCGATGGGAAAACTGAAATGTCCGGTAATTTTGATATTTCTGAGCAATTCGACATGCCTGAGAATGAACTGGTTCCGGTCAATGTTAGTTTTATGGGGAAAACACACTTTGTTGTGGAGGAAAATCAAAACTTTGTCCATTTCAATGGTCAAGACCAAAGTAAGCATGGATTCAGGAGAAGTTTGAGTGGCACAAATCTGAGTTCAGACGATTGCAATGTTGGAGAAGATGTGATTAGTGCCGATAGTGGATTACCGGGAAGCTTACCAGACAGATTGATGTCAGACATTTATCAGCATTTTGCTAACAGGACAAGCCCAGGTAGTGATAAATCGAGGAGACAAAGGAGAAGAGAGAAGGAAAGGCTGGCCAGAAGGAAGTGGGAGCCTGAGCATTTCGTGAAGATTGTTAATTGTGCGCCCACTCCATCACGTCCATTGCAAGGTCTATGGAAGGTGTTGAACTTGTCATTCAACTTGCTATGCTCATTAATTTTTCTTATTGATCTTATATATTGCTCTGATCTGTCATTTGATATCATTGTGTGGTCGAGCCGTTTATGGAGAATATATATTTATTTGAGTGCCATATAGTTTCATTTCTGACACTTCAACCCTGGATTAAGTTTAGAGTGGAGGGAAAATGTAAAAAGGACAAATGATTCGGTGTAGGTGGTCTTTTTTTTAGATTTTCATTGCCTGCATAAAGAGTCCTTCCAATGTTGAATGTCTTTTAGGATATGCGACCGTACCATTGAATTCATGTAAAGTGTAAACACAATCAGCAAATCATATTATTCTACTGAGGAAGGTTTTTAAGTGAAAAGTTTACTGTACAATCTCTCTTTTCATTCCATCTGTGAACTGGTTGACTTAAAAACTGATGATGCCGGTGGCATGATGACTGAAATTGGTCTCTTGGATACCAATATGCAGGGTATTGGTGATGACATGAGTTTAGCCTTTTACCTTTTGGTGTATGATGACATCGGTGGTGTTGCCTGCCGGCAAGTTGGGAATCCTCCAGAACAATTTCCCAGTCATGCCCCAGTCTTCTGGACAACAAATGCTACAGTTCTAGAATCACCCTTCTCCCCTGAGGAGGAGTATTTATATGACACTCGCATTCATCTGAGACCACTTGAAGCAGCCAATGAGATTCACCAGCTCATCCCTTTGACAGAAAATGAAGTGGTAAATGGAATTCTCCACATAAACTCAAGCTATGAGTTGATTATTCCAGACCTTGCTGGAACAATAAATCCTAGGAGTGCCGAAGGAAGGATTTGGCAGTACCAGAATGGTACTTTTGGATTTGGCTTCCTTCGGGACAATTTCATAGTAGACCTGAGGCATATTGCCTATGATGACTGTATTTAGATCTCTCAACTGATTAATTTCCTTGTTCTGCATAGGTCTTTTGGCATAAATTATTCATTCATTCGCATGCCACCATACCTCGTGGTGGCATGGTGTTTTATTCCCTGTGAATTTTATGATAATGATGACAACCATGGCTATTTCCTTAGCTGAGATTCCTTGTCTAGTGTCGCATTATTCTTTTCCGTGTCTTTATCAGGACATAATGTTTAGATAGCTTTATCTGAATTGTACATTTCCTCACTAAGGATCCAACAGGGAGGTCACATTATAATTTACTTTACTAATCATTGACTCGTTGATTACTTGCAGTCCTCCCTCAGTTGCCAATATGATATATCTTGCAAGTTGAGCATTGCAATTGTTTTACGGTTATTTAACATTCAAGAACACTGATATAGAGCATTGCCTCGTCTTCTGTGGAAAGGAAAATGGGATTCTGAATTGCCCTTTATAAGTCACTCTCACAAGAGCAACTGTCCACATGGATTCAAATGGACAATTCTGTGTATGTTCGATCGACGGAAAATAAATTTGATCGGGTCACTTAGTAAGTAGACTGGGGAGACAAATGATACGTGAGACAGAAATCAACGAGTGAACTTTCAATTACTGAAGTACATAGTCTGAATCACGTTAATCGAATCAAATGCTCTTACACCACTCGTGGTATTACAAACAATCTCACAACAGAATACAAGAGCAAATTATGAAGATCCATCCACATACACGAACTAGAAACAGAGGAATGCAATATTAGTTGCAGGCAAAAAAGCTTGATGGACTCAAAAATAAATGGGGCAAAAACCAAAAACACAGGCAAAAGGGGTAGAGAAAATATAGGAAATTCGAATAAAGGCAACTAGGCGGCAACTTCTTCCCCATTGATCCTTTCATTTGTTTCACTCTTGTCATGGTCACCTTCAAGCTGGCTTAAATTTCCCTTCTCCTTGATCAGTTGGATATGGTGGTGTTTGCAGTAAAGTTTACCCTCGTGCGCAATGTAGTTCGATGGACTTATAACACACCCTCCATGGCAGCATTTGAAACAACTCTTGTGGTAAGGTGTTCCATTTACAGTAACCTATACTTAAAATAAAAACAGTTTAAACCTCTGCATCAATTATTCAAATTACAGAAAACCAATGAATTGTGTGACATTGGATGCTCTGTACATAATAAGTCAACTACCTTCTCAGTTGGGTAGACTGTTTTCTGACAACCAGTGCATTTATCTCTAGTACCACCAAACATACTGGACGCTTTGGCTACTGCAGGTTTCTGGTTTAACAGCTCAACAATTAGATGAATGCCATAAAGTTGAAATTATTCTTTGCTGCACTAGTAAGAGCCTTAGATCTAATTAAGAGTTTTTTTTTTACCTCAGTGTCAATTTGTTTTTCTGGTTTTGCAATTTTTGGTGTCCCTAATCAGGCAAAAGGAAGTAAGTTTGATTGAGTTATTGAGAAGGAAAAAGAATATGAGGTGAAATTAATGATTGGCGCGTTTGATCCTTTGTTACCTTCGAAGCTTTTGTCAAGACTACCAGTTCTTTTGAAAAGTTGGTCGAAGTGTGGCTTGCAATAAAGAACTCCCTCAAAAGAATTGTAGTTGCTAAGCTGCAAAATACATTGATCAGTTGGTAAACTTCCAAACTCTGTCATCTAGAAACTGCTCAGAGCATCTTAGGAAACAACAGAAACTGATTCCAACCTCATTTGCTCGTCATATAGTGATACAACTAAAAAAAGTAAAAAATTAGGTCAGTTGAGTGTCTTCTGTGTAAAATGAAAAACAGAACATCCGTGGGGTGCAAAGAATCAGATCTACCTTAATTTTCCAGAGTTTGGATAAATGCTAAAATTCATCCAATTCAAAAAATAAATACTTCCATTCAAGGCACTCAACATCTGGATTTCTCTTTGCTTTGTGTGGTAAATAGATAAGGAAAGTGTAATATACTAATACTCAGATTTTCCCATATTTGGAAAAAATATTCCGGGTATGAAACTTGAAGAATTGTTTTCCACATTAAATTCATGGGTTAATCTAGAATTCTATAGCAAAAAATCCTGGTGTGCTTTGAGGACGAAAATCAGATCTGACCGGAAAAACAGAAGATACGATGATACAAGGAACCAATGGAAGTTCTGGCGTTTTAAATGTCATAGGATGAATATGCCTTATTCTAGAACACCAAAGAATGTTAAATTAAAGTGCAAAAAATGATGTAACTTGCTGCTGTGATTCTAGTCAATCTATCTGCTTATTCAGAGGATCAACTTTAGACACCAGATCCAATCCTAGAAAATGGAACATAGAGACTGTAAATAAGTATATGATCAAGTCTCAGATAAAAATCAGAGAGAAAGATAGAGACCTTGAGGGTTCCTTTGCAGTGGTGGCATCGGAAGCAAGCTTTATGGTACACTCGGTTATCTGCTGTTAGTTTGTCAACCAGATAAACTGTTTTGTCACAAGCCATACACTTCTGGGTTGTTCCTGCAAATGCCATACTTGCTTATCCTTTCTTCTCTCTGAGTCTCACCCTCACCCAGCACAAGCAAGAAGATGATTCTCTGAATGTTTGAGTTCCTGTTTCAACAAGGGCAATGAAGATGATCTGAGGGGGAAAAAAAAGAGAATGACAAATGTGTCCTGCAGATAATTGCGGAGACCAAAAGTAGACCTCTTAACAAATATTATGTCACTGACAATCATTTTGTCCAAATCTTATGCACCTAACTACAGTTTTCTCCCACATAATTTATTTTTCTTTCACTATCTCTTAACTGTGGGAATGAATGAGTAAATTTTAAGGAATCTATAGTAGCTTGTAGTAGGCAAAACAGAAAAGTTTTACTTTCCTCTCGTGAAATATTACAACTTTTACTATATTCGTGCCTAACCAGCATTGCTTTTTGATGGCATGACCCTAACATTTTGGCTTTGAAACTGACCAATTGTTACTTATTTCTTCTTTGAATTGTAAATTACAAGTACCAAAGCGAGGGTTAAAAAAATAAGAGCGACTAGATATTTCAGTCCAATCAATACGTATTGCTTTAGAAAGCCACTTTGTGATGGGGAGGTCCCATATCTCCAAATGGGCAACTTTCAGCTATTAATCAGTTAACACCGAGCTGGCCTGCTCTCATTCTCAAATCTAACTTTCCAGATAAAAGCACCTAACCCATTTAGTTTCTTCTGTTACAAGGATTGAAGAAGTTCCATTCGAGCATGTGAGGCCATGACAGAATTTTTTTTAGAAAAAAACTTTTTTTTCCTTTTTTTTACGTAGAGCATCCAATACCCAGGCCTACATCCGTTTAACTGAGAAGATTTATTGAGATATAGATTAATTTGGATTAAGCTAGATAAGACCACAAGAGTGATTAAGCTCTACCACAATATATTTAACGTTACTGCATTTCTAGAACTCAAATTCAGGACTTCTATGTCACTCCTTACTAGTTGAACCAATTGCTTCATAGTAAAATAACAATTTTTTTCTTTTTAGCAATTACAGCCTCTGACAGACAACAATGCTGTGTTAGAGCTGGAAGAGGTTGTTGACAGCCATTTATAGGTTTAGGGAATGAAATAACTTTTGGGAGAAAAATAGTAAAGAAAGAGCTTTTGAGATGACCGAAGCTAAATCATGGAGAGAATAGGCCCCAAGTTTTATGAACAGTGTCTGCACACGAAGCTATAATGATGTTGGGCTTGTGAATTGGTATTCTTCCATCAGACTTCAATTATGATGACAGCTCGCATTTTAGTCCATGACTGTCCCACTTTGCAGGACGCACCCCTTTATCTTTTCCAGGTAAATTTCACAGTTTGATTATTTCTCAATTATTTGTTAATTAATAAATTTTGCAGACCTAACAACAAGTCGGGCGTTTGGTCTAGTGGTATGATTCTCGCTTTGGGTGCGAGAGGTCCCGAGTTCGATTCTCGGAACGCCCCATTTGGTCCTTTTACCTTATCTTTTAGCCAACTTGGAGAAGAAGGTACATTCGATCGAAATTTTGTTGTTTGCTGGCTTTTCTTTGTGAAAGCCAGAGACCACGTATGAAACTTCATCTCTAACCTAACGACTTGCTCAAAAGAAGGCACAATAAACAATTTTCCAATGGGCCCACTCTTTTCACAAGCCGCCACCCTAATCTATTATATAGTTCCTATGTATGCTTTTTCGGATAGAACTACCAAATAGTATTAACACTTTGAAACTAAGCATTGTCATCAGAATTTTATAAAGTTATTCTGACTATTTCAAGTAGACTTCTATAAGGAAAAAAGAATATCGAGGGAGCACGTTAACACTCAGATTTTTTATTTTTATACGAAGCTGCGCAGCTTAAATATAATCTAGGTTTTACCAATTCCTAAAAGATTTGAATTTTTGTAAATTATTGCATAAAGCGACGACCATTTCAGAACGTTGTATCCTATATAAAAGTATAAGAAAGACAGATTAATTTTCTGGTCAAAGCTTCTATGTCATGTGGAAGGATACGTTTATCACAGCGCGTTCCATTATTTGTGTTACCCTGTAGAATTCAGTGCGTGGATGTGTTTGGAAAGTTCCCAAGTTGACTTGAGAAATTTTACTTTTCAGATATATTGGCACACGAGAAAAAGGATTAAATGTACTTTGTTAGTATTGTATTTAGACCTTTTAATGAAATCATGATAAATCAGTTATTTTTTCATTTGAGAAAGCCAAAGATTCAGGCACAACTGTACATTTAAACATTCGGCTGAATCAAACAGGTAAGGAAACATTGATGTTATTGAGTCCCTTGGGCTTTGACATCAAATTAAACGTTACTCTTAAATATAAGATAAAATTTATAGTTAAATTTACACTACAAACTTTATTCTACATTTAAAGTCGAAGAGAGAAATGACTAACAGCTAGATAGCAATATTTGTGAGGTCAAAATAGAGCCACAAATATTAAAATATCACAAATGTCGAAGTACGTTTTTTTTTTTTAGAGTCAGTGAATCTTATTACGCTCTAAGGAATGATTTGAAACTAATAATATTCCATCTCCCTCTTCTCTTTGCATCTCGCGCACCATCTTCAACACCTCTCACCAGCGGCTTGTGTTTCCATCACAAGCCGCCAATGAGTCTTATTTTCATGCTACAGATGAGTCAAAGTTATAGTTTGGAGTTCAAATCTTTCATCTACGATCCTCTCACTTTGAGTTTTGTCAATTGTGGCCTTCTTTCATCCTTGTGATGAGTCCCCGCTCTCCTCTCCTTCTCCAGATTTGATCTGCGGAGGTGAGATTTATTTGTTTTTATTTTCTTTTTTTATGGAACTGGGTTTTGAGATGGTATTCTTGTCTCAAAAAATAAACAAATATGTAAGATCTGCATTCAAATCCTCTTGATTAAATAATTGTTTGAACATTATTAGATTTGATTATTTCTTGATAACTCGGATCTGCGTTCGTAGGGAAAGATTTAAAGAGGTGTTGTTAGGCATATGATCGAGGTCACTAGATCTGCTTGATCGAAAGAGTAGAAGTTTTCTTTAGGACATCATGGGTCTTCTTTCTTCTAAGGTTGAGTTTTTCAAGTTCTTTATCCCAAGATGGGATATCTGTACAACTGCTCTAATTGTAGCTAATGCTTATATGTAGGTATGCCTTTTAGGGTGAGTTTTACAACCAACAATTTTTTTTTTTATCCTTTCTAACCTTGGATATTGAGGAGACCGCTATTGTTCATGATTCTACTTCTACTCTTAATTCTTTAATATATTGCTTTGCTCTTTTTGTATTTGTTTTATTTTGTTGTATTTGATTTAGCTTTGTTTGTATTTGTTTTCAAGTATTGTATCGGTTTGCAATATTAATATTGATAGGGGCGATTTCAGCAAGTGCACCGGTTGTTACAAGTAATAAAGTAGTGAGAAAGTATCGTCCCACGAGAAATAGTTATTCAATCACTAATTCGCTATTTTCATCTTAGTTGGACAATTTTGAGTAATAAAAGATGAGTTGTAACTAAGAATCAAAGAAAGAAAAGAATTCAAGATGAAGATTCGCAAGAGAATGTTTAGAAAAGATAATCAGTTGAGTAAAACGTAGCTAGGACTTAGAATCCCCCTATGCTCCCTCAAGTATTTGGATTAAAGATCTAATTGATTATGACTCCCAGATTGACGATCGATTCTCTAAGGTTAGACTAAGTCCCAATGTCTTGATGCTACCTTAGCCTATTTTATCTTTAAAAACAACCTAATGTCTTAGTATTGTCTAGAAAGATCAAATCTTGAACCAGAATCCTATGATCGCATAAATTCGTAAGCCTATGTCTAGGTCATGCAATTTTATGATGAATTAACAAGTTCCAGTTAGATGCACCAACATCTCTATTGCCATACATCAACCTATGGACAATCTTAAAGGTGATCAATCTTCAAGAAAGCATTAAGCAAAGAAAATTCATTCAATCAAAGAAACCAAGATTCATATAAGAATTCAACCAAATACTCAAATTTGCATAGAGTTCATCCTAGCCCTAACTACAAAAAGGAAATTAGCCAAGCATGGCTAGATTAACAAAACAAAGAAGAAAAGATGAAGATGGAATGATTCTCCAGATGTTGGGAAAGGTGGATCTCCACAAGTGCTTTGATCTCCTCTCCAATGCCGTCGAGTTGTTTCTTGTGCCCGAAGTTCTTCCTCTTTTTGCTAGGGTTGCCTCCTTTATGTTTTTTGATCCAGTTGGGTTTCCAAAAATCTCTAAAATCCTTAATTTTCCTTCCTTTTTCGTGGCTCCAAAACTTTCTAAAAATTAAAAATCAGGATTACCGTACTTCTGGCGCCCTGGGCGCCACTTTTGGAGCCCTGGGCGCCAACTTTCTGTTTCTCCCTAGAAGTGGCGCTTTGGGCGCCACTTTTGCATAGGATTGGCGCCCTGGGCGCCAACTTACTGTTTCTTCTTCGTGGCTTCACTTTTTGATTTCTGCGGAGTCTCCAAATAGCTTCTTTTTATGGATAAAACTTGCAAAACACACATGAACACTTGTGAGGGTATGCCTGACATCAAAACCATGATTTTAGCTTATTATCCTTAAGCTTTTTAATTATATTTGATCAATTTCAAGCTCAAATTGTGTCTTAACACATGGTACATTTGTGGCTCATCAAATATATATATCCTTGGCAAAAAAAAAATCTTATTATGCTCTTAAGTATCATGCGCAAAAAATAACTTTAACCTGATTGATACGTTTTTTTCTTGAAGGTTTGACAATTTTTTGTTGGTATTTAAGGTGACTTGTCATCTTTCTTTATTGCATGTAATTCGTTAGGGTTTAAAATCATACGAAATGGACAATGAGTACATAAAAAACAAACACTTAAATTTATAATTATATAAGCTTAATATAATGTTTGATTTAATAATAATTTATTCACGTTTTAGTTGTTGTCCTTCAAAGAATAAGAGATGATTCAAGTTCTTATTAACTTATATGGGCTAATGTTTTAGCAATAAAAGAAAGAGAGGCCAAAACCCAAAAATTAAAATTTTACAGAACAAAATTAAAATGAAAGTAAATCAAGATAGTCAAATAATAACCCATTAAACTTGAGATTGGGTGTGGTTTAGGCTTACTTCTCGTCGATCTCTTTAATCCCTTCCTCCTTTAGTTCTGTATTTAGTTTGGGCGGAGCAAGCTCGTGATTCAGATCTAGCTAGGTTGTGTTTCAGATATGCAAAGTAGTGGTTCAGATTGCAGAGTTGTGACTTCAAAAGAAAAATCTGTTCCAAAAGCTATATATCACGTACCCCATAGGTGCCTCCAAGAGAAGAAGGAGAACAGGATATGTTTTAGGGTTTAGGTTTAAAAAAATCTTTCTAGACGAGGCTAAAATTTTTTTCTCCATAAATGCTGAGATAATCTAACTCTTATTGATGGAAACTATTTGGCAGTGTGTGAAAATTTCCGCAAACTCCAATCAGACTTTCGGAGCATAAATTAAAATACAAAAAAAAAAAAAAAAAAACTCATGCATGCTAGTTAATTACTTTACACACACACAGTGTTCTTATCTTTTTCGGTTTTAAATTATTTAAAATATATACTTGCATGCAGGCAACGTAACGCTGAGCTTGATTGCGATTCCCACGAGGTCATCATGGGATGGTGGTAATTATATAATGGGTTAGTGTTCGGCTATTTTAATTTGATATATAGTGAAATTGTAAAACTATTTCGAGTACGTAGCTAGTTGGTTACGTTACAAAAAAATACTAATATTTATTATAAAATTATTAAGAAACTCTTGATAATTAATATGGATTTTCTAAGAGATATATAAGACTATACACACTAAGAACTATATAAAAAAGCCTGTTTCCAAATCAAATTGATAAGAATACAGACTTTGAAACATAATTAAATTGATGGTTACATCAGTGAATGGAGAGACGTTGGGTCATTATTATTACTAAAAACAAAAAATAAGTCTCAGGTTTTTTTTTCCCGTTGCCCAACTACTCTTAGTGGCGTTCAATTTCTGCCGATGTCCTTCTCGATCACTTTCAGCAACTAGCTAATAATTTCGATTAACGACAGCAAAAAAAAAAAAAAAAGGGTTGATTACGTCCCTTCCCTTTGGTTAATCTGTATCGTGTTTGTTTAAAAAATTATACTCTAATATTAAAATATTTAACTAACAAATTTTCGAAAACAATTATTATTTTATACAATATAAAATTAATATATTTTAAATATCAAGTAAAAACGGTTAAGATGATATTACTTTCTAAGAGAAAAACACAATTTTATTTCGTGTGATAATGCAAACAGTTAAAAATGTTTGACCAGAGAGTTAAAAATTTTATCTTTAAAAGGACATATTCTATGTGAAAAAGTAATAATTAACTGAAAAATTGAGAATGTTGCATTTTTAAAATAAAATTTATATATAAATTATTTTCTTGTCATTGAATTTGTTTCCTGTATTTTAAAAAATTTAAATCCAGATGAAATTAAGAAATTAAATTGAAATCTAACAAAATAAATAAATAAAATTTAATATTAGTTCCTACTATTAAAGAATTAAGCTCAATTTAGGCAAAATAAAAGATGAAATAGATAAAATTAAAAGATTGCAAATATATTTACATATATGTAACCAATGTGGGTTGACCTTGATAATAGATCCATTATATCGAATTTAATTTACAGGCGTGGAGAGAAAACTTTTAAAGTATCAACGAGACACTATTGCTAATGCTAGGGAAACCTCTACCGGTGGGGCTGTATTGGACCATTAGTTAATTGCTTGCTCAGATACTACTTTTTATCCTAGTTATGGCCTTTTTTATAAGGCACCAACTACCAATTTTCACAAACTAATAAAGTTAATTAAAAGTATTAAAGTTGTCATAAAATTCAAGTGGTTTCCAATATTACCCATACTAATTACCCTAAACTCAAATATATTACTCTCTCTCACTACCCTTATTAAATATGGACAGACATGGAAAAATACATTAATTGCACCTTGAAAACCTACAAGTGCCTTATAAAAAAGACCAAAAACACTTGATAGCTGGTGCCTTATAATAAAGACCAAAGGGAGTATAATACATAGTTAATCTTTTTTAGAGAAATTAATGAAGCAAAATAAGTTACTTAATTTTTTTATGTATTTTGTATCCTTAAATTATATATTAATTTATTAATCAAACTAATTAGTTTGAAAAAAAAAATATTTTAAAATAATTTAATTAGCTTCATTAATCTTTATAAAAATAATCAACTAAATTTTATAATTATAATAAGTGATGAAATTTAGAAGGACAAAAATGGTCCCACACGGCCCCACATGTGGATCCAAATATAAAAAAGATTGCAACTTATCCCTACACCAGAGGGATTTGATTTTCCTACCCATCAGTGCGTCCATATCAATTTTTTTATAAAATAATAATTTTTTAAAAAATAATTAGTTTAGAAATTGGCTTTATTCTAGATATTTTACTCATTAAAATTATTTTTTATAAATAATAATAAAAAAAGAGATTTGAGTCATTTATATGAGATTTAAACGATCCACAGCTTAGAGCTTATCCATACAAATGAGCTCTCCCTATATATCCAAAAGGACGACTAGTAGAGAAACCGCATCCGCATGAGAATATTATGATAGAGAGATAAGCAAGGATTTGGCATTAGAAAAACAGATATCAAGGATCAACCCCTTCCTCCTCAAGCAACAGTAACACTAACACGACGTTCATTTTCTAATCCCCACCCAATTTCTTCCAAATAATAAACCAAACACTGAACCAGGGCATAGTTTCCTCCTCCCCAAGAAAGTCAAACATCAACAAAATCTGATGACCACGTCAGAAACTTCCTCCCTCGTTTTTTAATTTTATAAGCCTTTTGAATTGTCATACAGCCCCGCTTCTATTTTGATTCAGTCTTCTCTCTTTCGCATCTTCAACAGATATATGTACACACTCCTTCCTCTTTCATCCTCAATCCGTTTCTATTCAATCTACCACTTATCTTTCCACAAACATCAAAAACCCCAAAATTTCCCCTCATGCTCAAAACATTCACTTGCGGCACTTTTCACAACGAAGAAGATGATGAAGCATATTACAAGAGCTCTGATTTCTCTGCCTCGCCGAGATCTAAAAGAAGCAAAAGCCATGGCAAGAACAGTAACCCTTACTCGTCGCGTGGGCGGGATAAGTTTTCTGCACTCCTAGCTGATCTAGACGAGAGGAGGCAGAAGATTTATTCGCAGACAACGAATCCTCATGATATATCTCTGGTTCGCTTCGTCTACACCGAAACAGATGATTTCGCCCCTGTGGTGGTCAAAGCGAAGAACAGGGAACCGCGGAAGCACAAGAGCGAAGAGCTGGTGAAATTAAGACCTGCTGCGCCAGCAATTTCAGAGCCGATCGTTGATAATAACAAGGCTGCGATTGAATCTTGTGGTAGTGTGGAAGAATTTTCTAGAAGGCGTTCCAATGCGGAATCTGATCGCAGAAAGGCGGAGAAGAAGAGGGCCACTTGGAATATGTGGAGACGACCGTCGGTGTATCTGCCGTTGATGATGGTATTGATTTTAGTGTTCTTGGTTGTGTTTGGGCGATCTGCGGCTACTCTGTGTACATGTATTGTGTGGTATATTGTGCCAATCCTGCCAACACTAAATACTGAGAGCTCGAAATCGAGCAAGTCAGCGAAGAAGAAAGAGTATGTGAGAGGGGTGAGTGAGAAGAAGATGGAGGGATCTCCGACGCAAAGAGCCAAGTCTCCGGGAAGGCATGGCCATCGGAAAAGCTGGTGAAGGTGATCAGCGATTCATTTCTTTCTTTCCTCCCTTTTTTGTGAAAAGAAACGTGTACAATCCCCTGGCCTCTTGTTTCCGTGAATACATGTTGTGAGTGAATTTTTTTTTTTTTTTTTGATAGGATTAAGGCTGATCTGATGGTAATCATCATAGAAAAAAGTATAATTGTATATAGTTGTTCCATGAGAATAAGAGCAGTTGTGATACAGAATCTATGAGTTGGGAGGTGCGATTATAGAACTCGTGAAAAAACTCTTCTTGCAGATTTACTAATATATACTGTAAATCATCAAAATAACTTCTATCACTAATCCAAATAGCCACATAATCAACCAAATGTGTGGCCTTGAATGAAAATTATGTAATCCAACCTTCAAACCTAATTAAAATTTACAGAGAGATATATATGATGAGGAAATTTTGCACCTGCCACCTGGCTTGGCTAGTTTGAGCCAAAATGCCTCTCATGGTTCATTCCTATTAAAGTCGTGGGATTTGATTCAAGCCTAGAGCTGAGAATCAGGGCCGACCCGGTCCTCTAAGGTCAGTCCGTGAAGGGCCAGGGTCTAACAGGGCCGACCCTTCAGGGCCTGGAGTAAAAAAAACACTTGTTTTTCAAAGCCCGGCCCGAGAGCACCAGGGCCAGAGTCGGCCCACAGGGCCCGGTAATTACTATTCTAAATTTTAACTATTTTTCCTTCACTTTATTTTTTAAAAATATAATTAGTAAATTACAACACGAATCATCTAATAAATAAGCACGGTCACTAATTCATAATCAAAAGCAAACTATATTCACAAATAACTCACATAAAACATAAAAGCATATCACTAAGCGACATCAGTACGATGATTATTATTGTCGTCATCTTCGTCACTATCATCGATTTTAACGACGTTTGATTGTTTTTCACTTTGAGTAGTAGTAGCCTCTAGCTCATGAATAAGAATATCATGAAATTCTTCTCCCGCATAATGAACACATCCATAATCTTTATTTGCAACAAATAATAAATCAAATCATAAAATTAGAATATAGTAATTATATATTTGTAGTTAAAAGAATAAATAACTCTATAACAAATACAAAATATATATAAATTAATAAATTTAAAAAAGAAAAAAAGAAAAAGCTACAGTGAAAAGGGCCTGCAGGGCTGGCCCGAGGCCCTCAAAGGCCGGCTCGTTTAAGCCCGAGGCTCGTTAGGGCCAGCCCTCCAGAGCCAACTTCGCTTATCTTTTCAATTTTTTAGGCCTGACCTTTGAAGGACCAGGGCCTAAACAGGGCCGGCCCAATTTCCCAGCTCCATTCAAACCCGCCATGAGCTGATGAATTAAAGCAGTATCTCAAGAGTGGAATATAAAATAGAAGAAATCCACATTTATAATGTGGCAAACTTTGAGCAATACCAAAAAAAAAGTCCATTTAATTTAAATTTCACCTTCTTATCTTCCCTTTTTTAAAATAGTTATATATTTTCATCTTGTCCCTTAAAAATTTTCTTTTAAAAAAAGTGATATTTTCAAGAACCACAGGGAGTATAAAAATTTTATGGCAACATGACTGTATGTAGACTATATGTATGGAGGAAAAGAGTGTCGCCTCAACTATAGAGTGTGTGTGTGAATATATATATAGAAAGAGTATCGCCTCACCGACGAGTAAATATAAATTTGTGCAACTTACTCGCAGTAGAATAATCCCTTGAACTGGCCAAAAAATATGGAAAAAAAAAAAAGAATTGGCCAAAAACAAAAGAAAAGAATAATCCCATGAACATAAGCTTTGGCCTTTTTTTTAGTAAATGTTTTAGGGTACTGACGGATATTAAAAAAATACTTTAGGATACTGACTGGTGCTAAAAATACGTTTTAGGATATTTTTTGAAGATCATGAAGTATTTTTCCAACACTATTTAGTATTCTAAAATATTTTTTAGTATCCGTCGGTACCCTAAAATATTTATATTAAAAAAAAAAGTCCAAAAACATTTATTGTGTCAAAACGAGGCAGTCTGGCTGCAGCAGCCTCAGCGCACGAAAACTTGCATTAGATGAAGCCAGATCCTTTAAGCATATGCTTATAACTGTACACGCAGAAAAAGGGGGTCTTTACATTATTTTCAAACATCAGCACAAACTGTTTCATCTTGGCGATCAAATCACAAGGCGTTTTTGTCTTCTGCTTTGACAGCTGATAAACATTTAGAGTAATTAATATGGAAGAGAGCTTCTCTGTCAAAGAATAATAAAAAGATGAGGTGTGTCATGTGTGCCAAAAATTATTTAAATGTCATTTATATACTACGGGGACAATTTGACAATGAATACTTCCATCATTTCAAAATGTTCACACCTAACTAATTAGGTTCAAGGAGAGAAATATACTCTCCGGATACTAAATATAGAATATAATTTATAGGATAAATCATATTATAAATCTTGTTCTATATTTAAAAGTGGAAATAGTAATTATTAAGAAATTTTATGGTAAGTTAGTAGCATGTCGTGACAATTAGTTACAAGAAATGACAACAGATATATGCCTACTTAATTTGGGTTAACTTATTAATTATTCAGGCTTTTTTATTATTATATTTATTCCTTAGTACTTTTTAGCAGTTCTTTCAAAAATGTTTCACTATGACTTATAAATATATACACCGGCATGTACTCCCTCTTCCATTCTCTATATTGTCTTGCTAACATTTTTCATGATGCTAAGTAAATTAAAGTCAGTTAAAGTTATAATTGTTTTTGATTTGCCCTTTGATTGGTATCAACATAATATAAGTCATATGCAAATATCAACTCTCATGTGTGATGCTCGTGTGTCAAATTTGTATTCTTTTAATGTTTTGTCATTTATTTTATTGGATATTCTATGTAACTCATTTTAAAACATTTTAATGCGATTTAAATCATTTAAAAAGTGTGTAAAATCTCTTCAATGAATAAGAGTTCGTTTTTCCTCATCCCTTAACTCTCCTCCCCAGGTGCTTAAAGTTCACGTCCCTAATATCACTATCAGCTTTCATACGCCACCTTCGGTCCAGTACGCCTAGCCATGCAAGTTCTATTTATAGAACTTTCGAGATAATAAAATAATAAGACTTTAAATTCAAATCATAATCATAATTTTAAAATAACGAAGATAATTATAGGGCCCTAAATGTCCTATAATCCATCTAGCTCTAGTTTTCTTATTAGCTTAAACCCTCCACTTTTATTTTAAGGGAAAATATCAGGGGGTTCCAACTTTCAAGGTAGAGAAAAAATATTAAAAAAATCTCAATCCCAAATTCCCTTACAAAAAAGTCATTAGGAACTTTTTTTATATTAATCTTGAATAAGTTACGGAATTGCAATATAAAAAAGTCTCGCTGTCAAAATAATTTTTCATGTTGTTAAAATGACTTTATTAGTTGTAAAATGTCCCTATGAAAATCTTGTTGTTAAAATGGCTTTTAATATTGTCAAAAATTCTCTGAGTTTTTTCTCCAGCTTATAGAATTTTAGAAACCTGAAGAATTTTTAGCCACATGAAAAGCCAGTTTAACAACGAGATTTTCATAGAAAAATTTTAAAAACTAATAAATTCATTTTGAAAATATGAAAACTCATTTTGACGAGATTTTTTATGAGCGAAATTTCGTAACTTTTCAAAAAAATTAATATATTAAAAGTCCCTGATAGGAGATTGGGGCTTGAAACTTTTTCAATATTTTTTCTCTACCCTGGGGCTAAATTAAAAATGAAATCATTGCAAACAAACCAAGCTAAATTCATTCTTTTCTTTTTTTTTTTCTTGGTTAGAATGAGAAGTATATTAACTAAAATATGTACAAGGTTACAAAAAGAAGACAATAAAGCCTCAGTTTCAATGGATCGAATGAGGCCAGTGGCCCAAGCTAAATTCAGTATATGATAAGTAGTTTTTTGTTTTTTGGCCCGAAATATGATAAGTAGTATAGCCCACGATTTGCTTCCCCTTAACTCATTTTTTAATTTCATATATTGCCTTTATATGGGGAAAAAAATCAGGTAACTTATAATATAAATAGTTAAGGTGCAAATTTATCTCAAAATTTTTGTCGATAAGTAGTTGAGTAGTGTTACCTTCAAGTTTTTGTGGCAATTAAAATGAAGGACTTAGAGGAAAAGATACTTATGAAGAAGGACTATAAAAATTGTAATTATTTAGAAGGATAAAATATAAAAATATAAAATTAAAAGTATGAAAATGCCCCTAACAAAATCTTATACATTTTTTTTTATATACAAATAAGCAGCCTTGCATTACCTAGCCCTTATCATGTTTGACAATACGTGATAGGGCCATATCAGGACATGAACAACATGGAATCCTGGCAACGAGGAAAGACTTAACTTGACTAAGAAATCAGCAGCATTATTGACACCGCGGCGTATATGTCTAATCTCAACGGTCCATTCTCTTTCTACTAGAGCCTTGACTTCATCAATCAGCAATCGATCTTCATGTGCTTCATTAACAGGGCCCTGTATCAGTCCCACTACATCAGCAAAATCTGTTTCAAGGATAACCTACTTGTCCCCCCTGTCCCACGCCAGCTTCAATCCGTGAAGGCAACCCCAGAGTTCTGCCGTTAAGTTGTCTCCCTCTTCTCCTTTGAACAGAAAAGCTGTTAGAAATTCTCCATGCTTGTCTCGCAGGATTCCTCTGCTCGCTACGCCTGTGGACCATGACGAGAAGGCACCGTTTGTATTGATCTTCACCCACCCAGGAGGGGGAGGCGTTCAACATTCTTCTGGAGTATTGGGGCTCTTCTTTTGACCGTCGGCCAAACGTAATCTGTCACGAGCTTCATTTAAGCATTGCATGAGAGCTAAGACATTAGAAGATACAGTGGTATTCGAAATCTGTTTGCCTTCAAAGACACATGAGTTTTGGCGTCGCCACATCCACCAGCAAGTGATGACAAAAATCTGCTTCCATTCTGCTGAATGAGGTGAGTTTCCACCACAGTTAAGATTCCACGGAAGCCAGCGTTCAAATTCTAGGTTGTAGAACGTACTCCATAGTTGGTGAGGAACAAGTAGATGCCATAGCTCCTGGGCATCAAGGCATTCTCTTAAAACATGTTGAGTGCTTTCCTCGTCAGCCAAGCATATTGGGCATATTGCATCCTCACTCAGTCCTCTCTTATATCGAGACACATTTGTTAAGAGTCGGTTGTGGAGAACTAGCCACATAAAGAACTTGCATCTCTCTGGAGCTTTTACCTTCCAAATGGTACCCTATAGTTTATCTGCGTTACTCTCCGAGGGGCTAAGGCTGTCATAGGCAGATTTTACAGTAAACTCCCCATTTTTAGACCACTTCCATCGCATAATCCCATTTGGTCTTTCTTCAATCCTTTCTCTAACCTTACTCCATGTGCGTTTAATACCACTCCACAAATTTGATCCAGGCCATCCTAGCTCAATCTTTGGCATTAAGTCTGGTCCGCAGTTATATTTATTCCTGACTACTTGTACACAAAAATCATTCCTTATGGTAACCAATTGCTAACCAATCTTCATGAGGAATGCTTGGTTGTAATGACTTGAGAGTCGGAGACCCAGTCCTGCGCTGGTTTTAGGTTTACATATGACATCCCAAGCAACTAATGGGATTTTCCTTTGTTCATCAGTGTTGCCCCATAAGAACCGATGGTTGCTTTGATCAAGATTGTCACACGTGTTGGTTGGTAGAAGGGATGTTTGCATAGTATACCCTGGTATGGCCGAGGTGACCGATGAGATGAGGGTGACCCTGCCCGCGTAAGATAGAGATCTAGTCTTCCATGTTGATAGTCTAGTTTTAACTTTATCCACAATGTAGTGAAAAGATTCCTTCGTCACTCTCTTATGATGAAGAGACACTCCCAAATATTTGCCCAAGTCACTAGTTATAGAGAAGCCCAGCGACTCACACATTTCGCTTCTTCTAGTATGATGCACATTCTTCGAAAAGTATACCCGGGTTTTTTGTTGGTTAACTTTTAGCCCTGAATTGTCACAGAAAGACTTTACGCATCTATTGATCACGCCTACTTGCTCCATTGAGGCCTCTGCAAACAAAATAATGTCATCTACAAAGAAAAGGTGAGAAATAGGGGGTCCATATCTAGTGAGATGGATTGGTTTCCAATGCCGGGCATGGATTTCAGATTGAATAATATGGACCAGCTTCTCCATACATAGCACAAATAGATAAGGTGATACTGGATCTCCTTGCCTCACTCCCCTAGAAGGTTGGAAGCACTCAGCTTTATCCCCATTCCAGAGCAACTACATATAAGAACTAGAAACACATTGATTAATTACCTCAATAAAGTGGCTAGGAAGATTTAATTGTTGGAGGCAGCTTGATAGGAAATGCCAGTTAACGCGATCATAGGCTTTCTCCAAGTCAATTTTGATTGCTAGAAATCCCCTTTTCTGCTTCATGGATCTCATAGAATGAATAACCTCTTGGGCCACAATTATATTATCACTACTGTGTCTTCCTGGTACAAAGCTACATTGATTTGGGGCAATCACCAAAGGAAGGATAGGCTTAAGTTTGCTCACAAGGATTTTGGAGAGGGCTTTGTAAATGACATTACAGAGGCTTATTGGTCTCAAATCCCCCATAGACTCTGGGTGCTCCTTCTTCGAGATGAGGGTAATAAGTGTACCATTAACTTCTCTGAGTGCTTGGGGGTTAGCAAATAAATACTTCACATATGACACAACAGTTGGCCCTATTGTTTGCCATTGATTCTGATAAAAGAGTGCATTAAAGCCATCGGGACCTGGGGACTTCAGAGCACCTATATTAAAGATGGCTTCTTTGACTTCAATATCTGAGATCTCCTTATCACACCTTTGTAGATTATCATTCTCAATGCAAGGGTAAGACATATTGCAACTAACAGGTGATCTGTGGGGATAGTCCTCAGTAAGTAGCTCAGAGAAAAAACTGGTAGCCATGCTTTTAATTTGAGTCGTGTCATAAACCCATGTACCCTCAGCATCCTTAATAGCTTCAATACGTTGGGACTTCCTTCTACGATTAGCACAGGCATGAAAGTACCGAGTATTTTGATCTCCAAAAACAGACCACTCTGCTCTAGCTTTCTGTGCCCAGATGAGAGACTCTTGAAGCAACACATCCTCAAGTTCCCTCTAAAGTTCAAGCTACAACAACTTATATTTTGGCAAGAGGCCATGCCGGGCTACTGCCTGCTAATGTCGTCTAAGCGTCCTAATAGTTGTTTTTTCCTTCCCTCTGTATGCCTGAAGACTTCTTTGTTCCGCCTAGAGCACGCGGTAGTGAACTGTGAAATGTTTTGAGTCCAAGCCAAATTGGGTAACCAGGATTGGCGAACAAATTCATCAAATTGATCATGTAGTACCCAGGCAGCAATGAAATGAAAAGGTCTGTTTGGAGATGCAGTGATCGCATTCTTATCAAGGCAAAGTAGTAGAGGCCTGTGATCAGATTTAAAGAACGGAAGATGTGTGACCGAGGCGTTAGGAAACATATTGAGCCATTCTTCATTTGCCATTAGCCTGTCCAACCTTGCCTCAGAGGTGCCTCGCTTCCAAGTGAATTCTGGGCCAGCAAATCCAACATCTCTCATGTTGTGACCCTCCACCCATTTAATGAAATCTCGATCAACCGAAGTCCGGAAAGTAGCAGTGGAGCGTCTTTCACACAAGAGTAGTGTCCCATTGAAGTCTCCTCCTACTATCCAGGGCCCCTGAATTGTCGCGGCAAGGCGATTGAGATTGTCCTAAAGAATCCGGTGGGTCAAGTAAGTAGGACTAGCATATATCACAGTAAGCATCCATGAACACCCAGCTGCATCAAGAACCTGCAAGTGCATAAATTGATGATGTCGTTCAATTAATGAAATAGATGCTATGTTATGTTCCCAAAAACACCATATACCACCACTAAACCCTTCGCAATCTATTAACTCCATGTTAGGAAACCCGAATTGTTGTGCTCGTCCCTGGGACACCTCCCTAGAGCATCTAGTCTCCAATACTGCAAGAAGATCAATCTTATAATGAGATTTGAGGTCACGGACAAGTGCAGGAAAGCTCTTATTTCCAGTGCCTCTAGCGTTCCAGAAGAAGCAATTCATTGGGCAACACGTTTTGGGTGTTGAGGAATGGCACCCTCCTCCAAAGTTTTATCCTGATCACTCATAGCTTCATCCAACGTCGGCTGGTTCAGTTCCTGTGGCTGCATAGGTGTCTTCCGTATCAACACGTCCAGTGCCCTCTCATTTGGCATTGACAGGCTGATATATCCAATTGTCTCAGTAGTTTCATTTGCCAGAATTGAGCCCTTAACAGGCCCACTAGCGGTTTCTGCACACGTGTTTGGAAACTCAAAAATTGGTGGGGTCTCCAATTTTTGTAATTCAGCAAATGAGTTGAAGGCTCTAGGCTTTGATCCACGGCCCAACAACAATTTTCGTTCATCACGGAGGGTTGGAGGTGAGTTTTCTTTCCCTTTAGCTTTACCTTTTCCAGCGTTTTTCCTCTTTGACCCCACTGGGACCCACTCGACTTTATTATGATTATTTAGCACTGTCATCTCTCTCTTATCCTCCATGATTCCTAATACAGTTTCCTTCCTCACACTCGACCTCCGCATATCTCATTTATCTTCCAGATTTTTCTGGTTGGCGGTTTGATCCCCATTATTGTCTTTTCCTAAAATACGCTGATTTGCATGACCACGAAAATCCCATCGTAAAATCCGTAACTTCCCAAACAAACTCTTGCCGGTTGTGTTACTGCCGTTGGCTTCCAGTGGCCCTTCACCGGAAACTAGGTTCTTCGCAGGGTTTGCATCGCCACCACTCCCTACACCCGTGTCATCCCTCCGTTGCTTACCCCTATCAGTGTCCACATCTACTGACTTCATTTGTGATATATCCCCACAAGCTGCGTCTGCTTCAACATTGCTTTTATACATTTCTTTCTACATTATCTTTTGCATTCTATTTCTAAAACTAAAATAAGATTCTAAGTTTCATTAAATTAAATAATAATTTTCTCAATTTTTCATTTTTCACAACTTGAATATATATCTATGAAAAAAAAAATTACACATTCTTTAATTTGTAAGAATTATAATTTTTCAAAATTTAATTAAAAATTGGATTATATAATTTTAATTAAATTCAATGTCTTTTATAATTTATCGTATATGCTAAACCAAGAAAATTTGTATGATTTATTTTTATTTTAGAAGCAATTGATGTGGTTTAAAAAATTAATGTAATGTTAATGAAATTTAAAAAATATAATTAACCTATTATATAGTAAAAAATATGAAATAATTTTATTTTACATTTTTATAAAAAGAGCTTAATTGATATCAACTCTTGATAATTTAAATTAGGCAATTTGATTATATAAATTGATGAAAAAATAAAAAATTTTAAAAAAATGAGTTTAATCGTTGTTAATAAAATAATATATTGAAACAAAAAGATATGATTATATTATGAAGGGAAGTTTTAGTTTTAACTTTAGTTATTTTTTTTAATTATGAAAATAAGAGATAATCTAAGAGATTTGATTAGAAGCATTTTCTTAATTTTAAATTTATATTATAATGTTTAGTCCTTCTAAGTAATTACAAGTTTTATGGTCATTTATAATAAATATTATTTTTTTAGGTCTTTTATTTTAATTTTCCCAAAATTTTTTAAAATTCAATATTACTCTAAATATGTCAAAATGGAGCAATTTTACCTTTTTCTGTCAATTAATTTTTATGAGGCATAAAATAATAAAATATGCAGCTTATTTCTGAACTTAAAAAACACCACGGGGCCACATTAGTTATACTTCCTTTGGTCCTAATTATATCACAAAGTTTATACTATAATTTGCAATATAGACTTTATCTTATAATTAAGAAATGAGAAAATAAGAAATACAAAGTACTCAGTTTTTTATTTACCCGGAAAGTATTCAGTTTATATATATATATATATATATATATATATATATATATATATATATATCTATCTTAAAACGAAAAATCAAATCAAAGCAACGAACCTTCCAACAGATGCTCGGAATGACCGGCGTAATGGATTAACTCACATGTAGGAAGGCACGCGTTTTATACACGAGACTACGAGGGCCTGATTATAATATCGGGAGAAAAAAATGATTATGAGCAGAATATCCACAATACGAGGGAGGTCCAATCGGAGAAGGTGAAGAAAGCAAGGATCGTCAACAGAGGAATCGAGAAAGTAGATTGTAACAGAAACTGAGGCAGGGAGGGTCTGATAGACGGAGAGATGGGATGCTTTGATTGCTTCGGCGTAGGTGACAAGCGAATGACCAAGGAAGAGGAGAGATTGGCCTCAGAAGAAGCTCGCGCTAACGCTGCCGCCGCCGCCCAGAGAAGGCAATTTCTGCCCCTTTCTCTCCCATTTCTCTCGTGAATTTATCTTCTTCTTACAATTTAATTGTCATGGTTGATGAATTCATGCAAATATTTCGCCAATTTGGGTTTTAACTTTTCATGGAATATCCGCATGGAATATTGGAATCTTTGATCATCGTACGTTTGAAAATTAATCAATCGGAGTCGTAATTATGCATGAGGTTTGTGAATCTTGACGGACTTATTTTGACGTTGGCGTTTTGTGTCTAAAACCTTATGTCGATCCAATCAATTGTTGAGCTGTTGCTTATATTCTGTTTCACAGTTAAAAGTTTTTTTTTGTCCTGGGAGTATATAATTAGTGGTCTTTTCTGCTTCTATCTTACTAGAAGCTTTAAGCAGCCTCAGTATTCAAATCACTAGGGAAAATTCATTTTCGAAATCGATGTCAAAATAGTTAAGCTATTGTAACCTAAATGGATTGGATAACAGGAAAGGACGTGTATGGGACACCATTCAACATTTTAACACGCTTGTGAATAAGCATTCAATAATATCCACGGTAATTAGTAGATGAAGCATAATAACAAAAACTGGCTATGAAGAGGTGAAGCGTCAAAACAAAACACAACACATGCACGGACCTCCCGCATGCAGCAGTAGTGACAGTATAGGACTGCATGTAAATGTTGGCCTAACTTATATGTTCTGATTGTTACTGCAGGCAAGAAGAATTTGATAAATCAGCGGCGGGACGAGCTGCACGTGCACAGCAACAGGCAATGGCAAAGCAATCTGCAAACACCAACAAGGGCGAACCAGTTTTAAAGGTACAATAACTTGAGATATTTTTTTTTTTTTGTTTTGGGCAGGTATGAGTTTTTGCTATTTGTTAAATCTGCTGTTGTCCTTGTATATATCAAGATGGACTCAATCCTTTTTTTTTTTTTTGATATTATCTGAACTTAATCTATATTAATTATGAATATATTTGCACGACTCTGTTTTTTAAAATATTGATCTTTAATGCGTTACTTTTTTCTTTGTGCATTTTGACTAACGATCTTAAATGGTTTAGAACTTATAATATGGTTTGACTCTTGCCATTATGGATGCAGTGGCAGATGGGTTAAGATTCAGCAATTGTCTGTGACAATGTCAAATTCCTTGTAAGGTGAAGTGAATAATCTATCTGATCAAATGTATGTGGCCTGTTGTCTGGTTTTACATGTCTATATAGTTCAGTCCAGTTATGAAAAAAGGAACTCTAGTTTTTCCTATGGCAGAATTCATTGAGACAAGAGTCACCAATATTTTAATGACTCCATTCTTAGTTTGATGATTCAAGCCACATTCATCGTCATTAAATTTTCCAATGTTACTGTTTTTTCATGCTGCTTGGACTGGATATTTTCAATCGAACTGGTAAACTTGCACTTCATATTTTTGTACCAAATTAATTTGACAAGATCAAGGAAACCTATGAAACCAATCTGTTGAATGCTGGGGTAAGTTTGGTGGTTATTCCACAGTAAATAACCCTCCCTAGACTTTATTAATAGATGATTAAAAGACAGGGTCAGAGTAGCTTTGGTCCAGATTTGGCTAATTGTGTGCACATGTTAATTGTCTAAATAATTTTTTTCTTCATTTTATTCCTGGATCAAACCTGCCATGTTTTTTTCCTCCCTTTAGACTCAAAAGCTATCTTGTTGAAAAGAAAACTACTTTGACTAAAGCCAATCTGTCTGACCTACTGAATCAGAGAGAACCTAGTTGGATCGGACGCTTACTGCTTTTTGCTGGTTATTTAGACTAGTGTCACTCCCAAGGGCATAATGTTTGTAACATACTGAACCTTATTTCTTTGATTAGTATCATTCCCTCGTTGTGATCGGTTTCTTTTTCTGTTTTGCAGTACTACTTATAGGTTTAGCCATGTTCTTCGTGCCGCCGGATTCCCTTCTTCCAAAGCTGCACAAATGGTCTTTAACTTAATTTCATCATCCATCAAATATTTGTTGTCTGAGTGCAAGAAATACGCTGATTGTGATGAATTCGTGGTGTAAAGGAAACGAGGGTTAATTTTCAGAATATTCTCAGATATAGTCTCTCGTTGTTGATATTTCATCACCTCAATCTTTTTGTAAGGAAAAAGTTAAACTTGAACAGGACCACCCTGTGTACTGACCTTAAATTGAGTTGGCTTGTATTTAAATTAAATCGTCGTCGGGTACTAGATTCCTTTTGAAGCATATTGATGTCAACTCGTCTGCGGTAATGTGAGCATATCTATTTCCCCAGACCCCAGTCACATCTTTCTCTTAAACCAGATAAGAAATCTGGAAAACGATAGGAGGTATCCAGGCGGAGTAATAATTCAAGATTTAGCCAATGGCCTTATAATCTAATCTAGTTGTATAGGTGCTCCTAAGTAGGAGGTTGTTAGTTTGGTCCCACTTGTAACATTAGGCCTTTAGTGTTTGCCCCTTCAACCTTTTTTTTTTTTTTTTAAAAAAAAAGAGAGGATTAAATACATTATATAGAATTACAAATTCATCTTCTGATTTTCTGAGCTTATCAGAGAAGCAAGAGTTAGATAAAGATGAAAATCTAATTCAATCCATATTGCAAGGAATTCCACAATGAGGTTAGAATAAGGGTGATGTTGCTTTGGAGGACCATGTGGAACTTCATTGAAACTAGGCTGGAACGAGCATTTCGAAATGGTATAGGAAGTTTGAGTAAGTTCCCATCACGTTGTAAAAAAGCAAAGTGACATTAAAAAATGTGGTAGTAGCAATAATCTTGGGGCTTATTTAAGTTGATGTTCGAAAAACACGTTTACACAAATCAAAGCAAAACTCCTTTCAGAAATTTACCTCATGTACAGGAAATCACATTCGTAAAACAGTTTCTATCGCTAATCCAAACAAAAACCAAGCTATCAAACTATTGTCATAAAAAGTTAAACTAAATTCATTGTTTGACAAGATGCTGGTGGAAGCAAAATTTACTCATTGTATAGATGTATTAAGTAACGTCTACATGTACTAGTTCAACTTTGAAATGTAGGACATTTGATTGAGGGCGTGGAGCAGCATGAAGTAGATCTACAGATGAGTAGCTAGAATTGCTATACATTTTGAACAAACATCTATTATGCTATTGCTGAAGCTGACTCTCTCTCGACCTGCGAAGTTACAGGTGTTCCCTCATCTCAAAGTCTCAATTACTCCCACGAATCTTTCAACTGGAGCTGAAAGCTTTAGCTCATATGCAGCTTGGAAGAAATCTGCTGCCTGCTGCAATGAACCTTCCATTTTTGAAATCAATCCAAGGTTGAACCACGCATCATGATTTGTGGGTTCCAACCTTAGAGCGTTCATTAAAAAGCTTCTTGCTATTGGAAGTGTTTGCATACCAGCTTTCAACAACAATTCTGCAGTTGAAATGATGCTGGGGACATAATCTGGTTCCATTGACAACGCAATTGTGAAAGAAACTATGGCTTCCTTGTATGACGATTTAGCTTCAAACAATTTCCCTGCAATTGTGCCGCATCCATGGAATTTTAGTGACAAGTTAATGGATGAACTTATCAAGTTATCATGTTCATAAACACATCAATTATCAAATAAATACTTGAACAGACTGATTTCAAACCTGTAATATGCCAACTTCTGGGAGAAAAGAATTCTATCAGCTGGGCTTTGTCTACACAAGTTTTTGCATCAAGGTAGGCACCTAGATCGGCATAAATGGTTGCCAAGTCCTGCCAGGCTTCCATTTCCATTTTTTTTTCTGTTAATTCCTGCACAGAGAAGGGTTAAAATAAGCAAGAACCTTCTTTTTTTTTTTTTCTGGCAGAGTACAGAAAGCTAAAGGTGACAGAGAGCTCCTCATCTTTTTAGCACCTTCCCACAGACAAGCTTTAATTCTTAACAATCACCTTTCACATCAGTTTAAAGCACACACCTCTTGTCTCAACGTGTTTGCCGGATCGATGCTCTCATATTCAAGCCAAAATTCCTTTCGTGCTTGAATCAGCGCAAGCAAGATTCTGAAGGTCTCTATTGCTTGCTTAGGTTGCTGCCGAGCAATTTGAAGCACAGCTTTCAATCTTAAAAGTTGTAACTGATCCGTCCTTCCAGATTCGTCTAAAGCAAAATCAACTACAGTCTCAGCATCCTTGAACCGGTGCTGTGCAGATACTATAAGTGCTAACAGTTGCCAGCCTTTTCCTGAGCTGCCAACAATCATATCTGAGTACATCACTGCGTTCTCATAAGCTGCCACCAGATTTCTTTGAACTGCATTTTCCAATCCAAGGCTGAATATCACTTCAGGGTCCCAATTTCCAATTATAGCAGCTTGGTTTAAAGAATTCAAAGACTCTCTTTGACATATAACTCTTTCAGAATCTAGTACAGAAATTCTAGCCGCAGCCCCATAGCAAACACCAAGAAATCTGTGACCTTGACCCTGAAAGTGCTCACATTGATGCTTGGCAAGATCAATCACTTTCCGTGACAATTTAATGCCCTCATGGGCATGGTTGGGATCTTGGGAACACAGTTTTGCTCCCAATAAAAAGGAAGGGAAATGGGGTATATGCTTTGCTTCAGAACTACCACAAACTTTCATCAGAAGGTTCAGTGCTGTTTCATTCTGTCCTGCAGCACTATAACACAGGGCAAGAAAGTACCACCTCTCAGCACGACTATAAACACCTGGAAGGATCTGCTCAACATGATCTGCCAATGACTCAAACATCCCAGTAATAGAAAGTGCAAATGAAAGATGATCTAATAGTTCTGAATCCCATTCAATTTCCTGAAGTACTATCTTTCTCATGAGTATTAGTAACAAGAAAACAGATTCTTCAATGTTAGTCTTCGGCGTTGTTACACCCCATACATGCAAATGAGATGGAAGGGTTATTTCAACACCACCATAAAGGAGTGTGACAGCTAAATCTTTCTGAATGGCAGCCAGCCTTTGTGGCTCCAAATTCCACGGCTTGATCAGAGCCCGCCGATATGCAGTGATAGCTTCATCTAGTAAGCCTGCATTGGTCCAAAGTTCTGGAAGCAACTCCAATGCTCGATGGAACATCTCTTGCAGTTTACAATCTTCGCCAAAACCTGGGGGCATTCCAGCTGGTAGTGCAGAATCAACCGTGTCCAGAATTATTTTGCATTCCTTTGCAGCCTCTGGTAAAGAAAATGTCGGAGTCATTACAATTGATACCCGTGAGTGTACAAATACACGGAAATTGCAGTTGTTGACATTATTAATGCTAATATTACTTCGTCTGAAGACAAAACTTCCAACTTCCCAGTTCCCACAAACAACATTTTGGATCATTTGATAACTCATCGTAATCATGAAACTCACAAGAAGGTCCCAAAATGTATAAAAGAGGCAATAATAAAGTAATATACCAGAGTAGCGTCCGAGTGCCTCCAATGATTTCGCTTTGAGCAGAACAGCCTCAAGAAGCAGGCTTACTGAATGCATTGACATTATGGAGGGAAGCACGTGATGGGTCTTAGAACGTGGTTTTCTTTGCTTGGTTCTCTCAGAAATGGACCTAATCATCCTTGGAGTCAAGCCCTTAATGTCAATCCCCTGAAATACTTGAAGGGCAGCATCGAAATTCCCTCTTTGGAATTCAAGCCTCCCCAACAAAGCCCTAGCTTCCTGCAATTCAATCCAACAAGAGGAATAAAAAATTAGTATAGTATATGCAGAATGATCCCTGCACCATTTTCTTTGTGGCCAATTAAAATTTACAAAGAAAGAATACCATTCTACCTCGTAGTTTAAGGAGAGAGCTTCTTTAAGAGTAGATTCAGCTTCATCTACTTGCGCATCATCAAATTTAGATTCCCAATCCCCAGTCCTCGAAGAGAGTCCACTTGCCGAGAAATCTCTAGTGGCGAGGGACTCCGGCGAGTGTGGCGGCTCTTCGAATTTGAATTGCTCCCCGGAACAAGCACACAACATCTTGGAAAACAATCGGGGAAGTTTGGATCCTTCTCTCACAAACGATGCAACAAAAACCAGTTCTCAATGTAGGCCTTCACGAGGAGTGGTCACCTTCAATGAACAGCGACAGCAGAATGATCATCACATCGAACTGACAAGACAATGATAACTTTCTATGTTATTCAAAAGAAATGCCAAAATGCCAGAAAGTTCCCTTTTACCTCTCAGTTCGAATCCTATATATTCAATAGAACACCAGAAAGCGGAGATCCGAAAGTAGCTTAGTTCATTCCATACAAAATCCCTATTTAACCGAAAGCCACACTTCAGAAACCGTCCATACATTTGGGAAAAACAATTAAGCAGATAAAAAGCGCATCAAACTTGATAAGGAGAGGAAAGAAGAAGTAGAGCGAAAGTTTTATCAATTCGAAGAGACACACTGGGGCAGGGTCAGAGAAAGAGAAGAAGACAAAAGGTCGTCCAGAGGAGACCACGGGTGGGAAGGAGCTAAAAACCAAGAAGGGAGCGAGACAATCTATGCGAGCCAGGTTTTGAAATTACCAAGCAGTCGTCGACGCCATGAAAGCTACGCTTCTGTGGGGGTTCCAGTATTCCACAAAGTGCTGAGCGCAACGCCCGAGGAAAGAAGGAAGAAAGAAAGCAAGATAATGACTGCGACTGCTTCAAGAGTGAAAGAGGGAACAAATGTTGTGAACTGGATTCATGGATCTGAATTTAAAAATGGCCCCTCTAAATAGTATTTTTAAATTTTACTCGTTAATATTAATCTGCGACATTCAGAGTGCAGAAAGCTTGGGTACGAGACAGGGGCCAATAAGAGAAAAGATGACGGCAGAGTAGCAGGTATTTGACAGATTCTGCGTCTGGACTCTGGACTTTCAAGTTTCAACGAACTCATGGTGCGTGTTCAGACTTGAGAGAGTTCCCAACGAAGAAAGGCAGTGGCAATGAATGAATGGAAAAAGACTGGCTAGTGAAGAGAGTGAAAGAAGCAGGTAGAGAAAGAAGACGATTATTTAAAAGATGGAAAATGAGAGGTAGGCTAAACTTAACCAGGGAAACTGAAGCTATAGGCTTGTGCTGCTTCCAAGAGGCTCTTCGATCATCAATCAATTGTCATCCTCTATCATTGGTGTCGCCTTAAATGGTTCCTAACAATTTACTCCCCTTTCGGTTCAAATGAGCCTCTCTCTGTTTTCGCCAAATAAAGGCCTTCACCAGTTTAGAGATTTCTCCTTCTGTGTTTCCTGTGTGTAAAAACACATGAAACTCATCAATAATATAAATTTTAAATAACTACCTACCAGTATATACAAAAATAACCGTATTCAACTTCAAGTAATTATAAACAATAAAAAAACTTCAAGTAATAATTTTGAGCAAAAAAAAAACTTCAAGTCATTATAAACAATAAAATTTCCAAATATCATTCTGATCAATTTTATAAGTTCATTTTTTTTTAAAAAAAATAGTCCTTATTATAAGTCAACCTAGAAAATGATTAATAGAAGTGCTATAATTTTTTTCCTATTAAGTGTAATAGAAAAAAAAAGAGTGAATTCATGTTGGAAAGAGAAAAATATGAGAAAGAGGGTTGAGAAAATAACTCATAAATGAAGATAAAAAAACATATATATATACATCGATTTATGATAGTATTTAATTAGTTAACTAATTTTTCTTAATATGTACTAATAATTAAATAATCTTTCCTTATAAGGGGAAAAAAAACCCCGAGTGGTTGGCAGCAATTTTTCATAAACCACTAAACCCATTCATGATTTCGGGTATTTGGTATTGGTTATTAGTTGAGTGTGTTTAATGTTATTAATGAGATTAAGAGGGCTTTAAATTTTTCATCCACTTTTGCGATGTTAAGGCTCTTGAAAAGTAGTTGAAAAAAATAATGAAAAAAAAAAGTAACTTCGGCTAATTATTCTATCAACACATCCATCACTTACTCGGATCTTTCAATATCAGCTAAGTCTATTAAAAGAAAAATTATTTATCCATCCAATAAAGTCATTACTAAAATCAAAGTTTGAATCCACATGTATAAATTTAACATGATGATTCGTAGTGTGTGTGAAGAGTAGATGCAATTTATGAATATAATGTGTGGTATAAGAACGAAGTTCCCCGCTTAGATAAGTTTCTGTACCTTAATAATAGCACGATTTAGGAGTATGGAGGCATCAGAATGCGCCACATAACTGGGGAGAGGAAATTTTCTGCGTACAATCAATCTACTTCCTCCCTAAACTTCTTAATATTTTTTTAATATAAGAGACGGATAACTAATATAGTTATATTAAAAATATAGTTAAATTAATTAATTATAATAAATGTATCTTGATCACTTCCCTATAGCAACCCTTAAAATTATGTGCATTGAAGTTATCCTTTGATAGAAATTCTTTTACTTCAAGAAAAAAATTATAAATTTGATAAATTTTAATTGTAGGTTGAGATTTTAAATATAGAATCAAACTAAACTCTTTATCTAATTCCTGCTCCAAAATGAGGTATATGATCTCTATAAGGATTGGTCTCTTATAATGGAAGTGAACGATTTGCTATTTTGCTTAAATGGAGTTGGAAGATGGATACGTGTTTGTTTGAGATGACGTTAGAATACCCTAATATCGTAAATCGTATATAATGTTGAAAAAATAGCTTATACCCTTAACAACACACTTTGAGAGGGAAAACAATATCACATCAGACCTCCTAGAAACAAAGGCATGTAACAATATGCTACTTAGCTACTTCTCCTAGTTTCTTAGGATAAGATACCAAATAATAATTCTCACAAACTAATAAAAACAGTTAAAGTAAAGTTGTTATAAAATATGAGTAATTTTCAATATTACCCATATTAATTACACCAAATTTTAATATCATATTAACTATTACTCTTACTCACCACCTTTATTAATTATAGACATACATAAAAAAATAATTAATACTTATTGAAAACAAGTAAGTGTTTATAAAAATAACTAAATACGCTTATTAATCAGTACTTTGTAATAGGAGGGATATGCAAATGGCTGCATTTAGAGATAGGATTTAGTTTCTTTTCTTCCATGGTTATTAAAAGAACTCTTTGTCTAATTCATATGTTTATGATCAGGGTTAGTATTATGGATTGACATTATATTATACATTTATGTTGTTGTTGTTGGCCAGATATACGTGATACCATATTAAATTAGATTGCACAAAGCATAGCAAAAAGGGGAGTTTTAAGAAGGATAATGATGAGAGTGTTGTTGTGTTGGCAGGTTATGATTGAAGTTTCACATGGTAAAAAAACACAAATGGCAGGTACAATATTGTTGAGGCATAATAAGTTGTAATTACCAAAAGAAACACTCACACTGTAATATCATTATGTGTGTTTATGCCCTTATGGGCCACCGTAACAGATGATGCGGGGACCAAGACAGTGCAGTCCTGGTGGAAAGCTGCAAACATTGTACTCTATTCCCCATTTCAAATTCAGCTTCCCCTTCTTCTCTTTTATTGGTTTTTTTTTTTTTTTTTGGTTAGGGGATATTTTTATTTTGTAAATTTATTCTAGGTGCAATTTTATGATGGAAGTGTAAAAAATGAAATAATTTTTGCCTCAACCGTTATTATAATTAATTTTGACTGTTAGTTAACTAAATATGTTAAGTTAACAATCTATATGTTATTCACTTTTTTTTTGTCAAGATTAAAATTTGTTCAAAAGTTCAAAATCTAACTTTGAAAAAAGATAAATTAAATGACACACGGAATTATAACGTAAATTTACATTTTAACAAAAATGACATGTGGACTGTTAATTTAGCATAATTGGTCAACAAATAATCAACATTAATTTAGATAATGGATGGGGTAAAATTGCCTCTTAACCCTCTATTTTTAATTTCCCACCTCCATTTTCTCATACATTTTAAAATAAATATATTCATTATCCTACAAAAATGGATAAGTTGATAAGAATTTGATCCTAACACATAAAAATTTGAATCCAAATCAAATTGTCCACATGACAGATTTGGCCATAGTTGATTTGGAAGTATATTTATAAAGATTCTAGTACTCTTCCAGTTCTAAATATAAAATATAGCTTTTAATACAAATTGCATTATAAACTATATTTTATATTTAAAATTAAAAGTAGTATTATAAAGGTATTTTCTAACCTCAACAACTCTTTAAAACCCAATTCATAAACTTTTATTTATTACTCAAGTATGTACATGTTTGATATTATAATATAAGCTGTCACTTTTAAAATATGTCTTGATTTACAATATAAGTCATTTTAAGAGTAATTAATGTTTATTTGTAAGTTTTTATTTATGTAGTTAGTACTTATATATGACTTTTTATATATTCTCTCTTATTTAAAATCTAATTTCATATCAGTGAAGTTGAAAAAGAATTTCAATCTAAGGCATGTTGAATTAACTAACTACCATTTTTTTATTCCCATAAATTTGTTGTAGTGCCTTATATTTTACACAAAAAAGAGTACATCTAATACTTTTTTTTTTGTTGGTGTTTGAAAATCATGTTCATATAAGTCGAAATAAAACCCATATTACATAGTTATCTCACATATTAATTATAAGTCAAGTCAGAAATACAGTTCCCCAATAATCCAAACGAGCAGACAAATTATTTTATGTATCACTACTCATTTGGTGCTTTTTATATACAACTCACTCCCAACATTTTTTACCATAAGCGATAAAATTCCAACTTTTCGTTAATTTTATTTTAAAATTTAATAACTTTTGCAAGGTTTTACCCTTAATTAACACTCAAGTATGCTATCTCATGTGAATAAGGTCTCACAAAATAAGAAATTATAAGAATAAAATCGTATATTTATATAAAAAGATTTAGCAGTATGACTTATAAAAATAATTAAAAAAGAATCCTTCTCTAGAAGTATATTTTAACAAATTTTCTGTTGCCCAGGGATATTTTAACAAACTTATTAATAGTACACCCACGCTTCTTCCCATTGTTTAAAGTCTTCACCATCAGTACACGCATGCTCAACTAACTGCTCTTGCATGCATAGATCGGGTACAGAACAGAATTGATCCCTTTAAATAACAAAATTCATTTTTGCTTCAGGAAATATCATTCATAACCAATTAACCATTAATACCTTGTTTTTCTGTCGGCAAAAATAAATTAAAATAAAATTCAATACTGTGTTCTTCTTTACGGAATAATATAACTCCTCGTGCTTAGATAAAAACCAGTACCATTAAAGTTTTGATTCCTTCATTATTGAACGCGGTGCGTGAGGCAAGCTCGATGTTTTGTCAAAAAGTGACAAAAGGTTGATTTCACACGATTATTTCAAAAGAGTTTTAATTTTTCCCCAATTCATGGGATTAGAACACAATTTGTCAGTCTAAAAAGTCATGAATTATGAGGATAGTAGAACAGTTTGGGTATTGTTTAGTTTGAAATTGAATGAACCCATGCGCGAGATTATCGGATAAATCATCGGTCTTGAGCTTTAACATCACATCTCATCTGGGTTATGGCGCTTCATCACCTTTATATATATGTGTTGTTGAAATTCAAATGGTCGCATATCTCGAGAGATAAAAAAAAAGGGGGGGGGGAAACATTGATTAAACTCAACAGTTGATCAATTAACAACAATACAGAGTTGAAAATCTCAGATCTCTTGAGCGAGAAGTAAAAAAAGAAAACAGAAAAAGCACAAGTAGAGGAAAGAGCAGCTATTGAGCTGCAAGCGGAGTTGGGACTTGGGACTCATAAGCCTAAAATTGGCAGATGATGAGATGAGATGTGATGTGACGTGAGGGAGAAACCTATTAAAATGGGATACTGTTGAATGGACCAGGAATCCCAGTTCGCACGTGGCTGGCAGGTTTCATTGCAGACAGAGGGAAAAAAGGCCTTTTACTCCAGTACCACCTATATCATCAATTCTCATAGCCCTATAAGTCTGGATTTATACGGGATTTTCTGCAGTTCCCCCTCCCCCTTCACCAAAACTGTAACAACTAGCGAAAAATAAATATTTGTAATAAGTAATGAAAATGTGGGGAACACCTGTATAAAAGTTGCAAAAGACTTGAGAATGTAACATTGGTTTGTTTGGTATATTAGTGTCTAAAATAACTTATGTAAAAGTCTGATTGGATAAAATTCAAATTGTGAAATTTATTTGCAATAACTTATGGATAAATAATTTTTGTGATAATTATAAAAGAAAATTTAAAATAGAAATTACCAAAAATGTGAAAAATACTAAATTACAAAATTTGGCAATACTAAAATATATAATTTGATCAAATAAATATTATATAAATAACTAGGAACATAGGTCTATAAACTTGATTACATGATAAGTTAGAGAAGCTGACTTATTCATAAAATGATTATACACCTACTTTTATTCATAACATCGATTGATAGAATATTTCATCCAAATAAAAAGAAGTTATAAGCTTGATTCAAATAGTAAATAAACTCGATTGGCTCTTCAATAAGCCATACCAAACAAACTAAAGTTGTTAAGCAAAAATTCTTAATAACTAATAAAATGTGAGGAATACCTATATGAAATCTGGAAATTAGTTGGAGCAAAAGGTAAGAAGTGAGCGTGCGCACGTGATATATATATATATATTGGCATTATGTATATTGAATTGCATCGGCAGCCACTGAGCCACCAAAATTTTTGGCATGAAAGTGGTGGATATAAATGCGAATCATTCACATATTGATCTATAGGAAATGAGAAAATAAGAAAGAGGAAAGAGGATGAAAAGAGATGAGGAGGGATTCCAAACCACACCTCCACCACTTTACCAAAAACGAGCGGTGAGGGATCAAATCTTACTTTCACCACCTTGGCAAAAAATTATTGTTATCACCTGCAGCAACGCAAGCTCCAGCTGCCAATGAGGGTTGTTATTGTTTTTTTTGAAAAAAAGGGTGCACTTTACCCTGAGGAGCATCCAACACCATACACTTTTTTTGGTACAAAACTATACATAAACTTTTAAAAGTAGGGCAAAAGTACCATCATGTTATATGGGCTTAAAGGAACTTTTTTTTCTTTTTGCAGTGGGCCCCACATGATTAAAGAAAATAAAAATACCCAACTTTTATAATTTACTCTTCCGCCCTTCCTTCCCTATTAGTCCAATGAATAACGCTCTTCAACGAATTCGTATCTAGGCTTGTAGCTGAAATGAATGCCACAAACGGAATGGCCGCAGGAAGATTCCAACAGAGGACTCGCAAAGTCTTCTATGCACCTTGCCACCAAAATCTCATCTGGCTCCTGCATGGTCGTCGACTTCAATTCTGCAAGCAGAGAAGGTACCGGCGAGCTGCGACATCAGGGACGGGGGAGGTGAGCTATTTTATTTGTTTGGAATTAAGAGGGGCTAAAAGCCTAAAACATGGTTAAAATATAAATTAATTTTAATTTCATTTTTTTGATAAAATCTCAAATTCATTTAATTTTTTTTCCTGGTCAAAAAATGTAAGGGAAAATGAAGTGAGGAAGAATCAATTTTGTGAGATTGAGACTAGAGTCTCTTGGTACGCACACCCACTCTCACTCACTTACTCTTACCTCTCTCTGAGTTCACATTACCTCTTCATCTCTTATGTCATTGTTAGGTGCCCATCCCTCTATTAGAGGGATGGACATATTTTTTTTTAAATTTTTTTATATATTGTATTTATTTGTATTCAAATTATATGTTACTTTCTGAATTTTTTTTTCCACCCAATATCTTAAATTAATTAGTTTCCAGTTCTGCATTCAATAATATTTATCTGTAACACCAGTATCATGAAAACTAATTAATTTGAGATAGTGAGCGGAAAAGAAAATTCAGAAAGTAACATATAATTTAAATATAAATAAATAAAATATATAAAAAAATTAAAAAAATATGTTCATCCCTCTAATAGAGGGATGGGCACCAAACAAAGACATAAGAGATGAGGAGGTAATGTCAACCCCTATCTATTTTTCTAATCCTCATCTACTACAAAAAGAAAGAAAGAAAGATCCCATTTACATGAGACGCACAAATAGAGGAGAGCAACGGACTAGCAAGATCCAAAAGAATGTTCGATTAGAACGGGCAGAAATATAATAAGCTAGAAGCAGAGCAAAACAGCAAGCCAGGGTGAAACATAATGACGCAAACAAAAAAAGGCAAGCAAAAGAAAGAATGCACCTCAAAGTAGGTCAAAGAAGATCGTGACAGCAACTGGGTTCACGGGTGACGATCACAATGGCATAACTCAACTGGGGGAATGAAGGTCAAAGAAGAATGAAGGAAAGGCTTATATTATAAATGCCATGCTAAAAAAAAAATCCCAGGGAAGGAAGGGGAGGACTGACAGGGAAGGAAGTGTAGAAGCGGACTGAAAGGGAAGGAAGTGTAGAAGAGTGGACTGACAGGGAAGGAAGGGTAGAAGAGTAAATTACAAAAAGCTACGTATTTTTATTTTTTTAATAATGTGGGGCCCACTTAAAAAGTAATGTCAGTAAAGCCTACATAACAGTCATGATATTTTTGCCCCACTTTTAAAAGTTCATGTGTAGTTTTGCACCTAAGAAAAGTATATGGTGTTGGGTGCTCCTCAGAGTAAATTATATGTGTATTTTTGCATCTTTACCAATATATATATATATATATATATATATATATATATATATATATATATCAGAGCATTTGTGTCCCACTATTCCCTTAGGGATCTCACATGTAACATCTTGAAATTTTCAATATTTTATGAGAAATTAATTTATAGTAAATAAAATTTCGCATGAAATTATTATGAGTAATCTTTCTAAAAAAAACATAAAACAAAAATTTTCTTTAAAAAAAAATAACTTGAATGGTAGTAGATAGTTATGTGGTAGATAAGAATGTGATATTTGATCGGTAGTTAAGTATAGGGTAGTTAGATGATAGATATACATATTTTTGATAGTTAGATGGTAGATGAACTTATGTGTGGTAGATGGATAAGTAGATAGACATGTTTATGGTAGATGAGTAGTAGATAGACATGTTCATGGTAGATGAGTAGATGACTGGTAGATAGACATGTGATATCTGAAAGGTAGTTGAGACCTGAAATATCACTCTAGAAGGTAGGTGAGACTTGAAATATCACATATCTATCTACCAAATATCACATGTCTATCTACCACTCATCTACCTATGAACATGTCTATCTACTACTCATCTACCATAAACATGTCTATCTACTTATCCATCTACCACACATAAGTTCATCTACCATCTAACTACCAAAAACATGTATATCTACCATCTAACTACCCTATACTTAACTACCGATCAAATATCACATTCTTATCTACCACATAACTATCTACTACCATTCAAGTTATTTTTTTAAAAGAAAATTTTTGTTTTATGTTTTTTTTTAGAAAGATTACTCATAATAATTTCATGCGAAATTTTATTTACTATAAATTAATTTCTCCTAAAATATTGAAAATTTCAAAATGTTATAATTCTCCCCTACTAAAAAGGAATTTTGTCCTCAAAATTCAGTTTTTAAGTGAGAACACTACTTACTTGAATAAGTGAGAATAAGATTGTCACATGTTTTCTTCCGTTTCCCAAGTAGCATCTCCAGGAGCCATTCCTCTCCATACGACCTTTACAAGTCTAATGGTCTTGTTCCTTAATTGCTTATCCCTTACATCAACAATCCGCTCTGGCTCAGCTTTATAAGTCAGGTTATCATGGAGTTCTATCTCTTCTACTTCAATAATATGGGAAGGATCTGGTTGGTTCTTCTTCAGTTGCGATACATGAAAGACATCATGAAGGTTTGCAAGTTGTGGAGGTAATGTAATTCTATAAGCTACTGGTCCTATTCTCTCTAAAATCTCATAAGGACCCATAAAACGAAGTGAAAGTTTCTTTGCTCGAATCGCTCTACCAATGCCAGTCATTGGTGTGACTCTCAGAAATACGTGTTCACCCACCATGAATTCCAACAGTCGCCTTCTCCTATCAACATAACTCTTCTGTCAACTCTGAGCAGTGAGAAGTTTTTGTTGAATCACCTTAATCTTTTGAGTTGTTTCTACTACCAAATTTGGACCTATCAAACTTCGCTCATTCAATTCTGTCCAGCAAATAGGAGATCTACACTTTCGTCCGTACAATACCTCATAAGGTGCCATCTTGATGCTTGAATGATAACTGTTGTTATAAGCAAACTCTCCCAAAGGAAGGTGATTGTCCCAACTTCCGACTAGCTCAATTGCGCAGGCTCGCAACATGTCTTCCAGAGTCTATATAGTCCTCTCGGTTTGCCCATCGGTTTGAGGGTGATAAGCAGTACTAAACCTCAGTCGAGTTCCCATAGCATCTTGAAACGCCTTACAAAATTGTGAAGTAAATCGTGGATCACGGTCAGACACGATGTTCTTCGGTATCCCGTGTGATCTGACAACTTCCTTTATATAGATTTTCGCTAGTCTCTCAAGAGAGTATTCCGCTGCGATAGCCAGAAAATGAGTTGATTTGGCCAACCTATCAACAATTACCCAAATGGCATTATGCTCAGACATGGTCGAAGGAAGTCCCGTGATGAAATCCATAGAATGTTATCCCATTTCCATTATGGGATTTCCAGATTTTGTAATAGTCCCAAAGGCTTCAGATGTTCAATTTTGACTTTCTGACAAGTCAAGCAACGAGCAACAAACTCAGTCACATCTTTCTTCATTCCTCGCCACCACCAATTTTGCTTGAGATCGTGATACATCTTGGTTGCTCCAGGGTGAATAGTGTATTCCCTCCTATGAGCTTCCTCAAGAATGAGTTGTCTAATTTTTCCATCATCAGGTAAACACACCCTTCCCTTATACCTTAATATTCCATTTTCACCAATCTCAAACTTCGAACCTCTTCCTTCTTCAATATCTTCCCTAACACTCAATAGATACTCATCTTCAAGTTGAGCGATTTTAATTTCCTTCCAACTTGTACTTTCGATAGTTAAAGCCTCTATGGTAGCAACCAGCCCTGACATTATGTTAATAGATGTACTCAGTACATCTTCAAGTAATTTATGCTCTCTAACCATCAATTGGGCTACATGGATTAACTTTCTGCTTAAAGCATCTGCTATAACATTTGCCTTTCCAGGATGGTACTTATGCTCATAGTCATAGTCCTTAAGAAACTCCATCCACTTCCTTTGCCGCATGTTTAGCTCTTTCTGATCAAACAGGTACTCCAAACTCTTATGGTCACTAAAGACTTCAAATTGTGAACCATGGAGATGGTGCCTCCAAATCTTTAGAGCCAACACTACTGCTGCTAATTCCAAGTCATGGGTGGGGTAGTTCTCTTCGTGTGGCCTCAATTGTCGAGAAGCATAAGCCACAACCCTACCATCTTGCATTAAAACACACCCAAGACCTTTCTTGGAAACATCAGTATACAGGGTGAATGTCTGAGTAGGATCTGGAATTACAAGTACCTGCACTGTAGTTAACTTAGTCTTCAAATCTTGAAAAGCTACTTCGTACTTCTCGTCCCATATATACAGTTGACCCTTTCTAGTTAACTTTATTAAGGGCATAGCTATTTGTGAAAATCCTTTTATATATCTCCTATAAAAGCCAGCCAATCCCATAAAACTTCTGATCTCAGTCACGAATTTTAGTTGTTCCCATTGAAGGACTGCATCAATTTTGGTAGGATCTACAGCAACCCCTTCCGTTGATACGACATGGCCTAGGAATTTTACTTCCTTTGACCAAAACTCGCACTTAGATAGCTTCGCATAAAGCTTATGTTCTTTCAACACTTGTAACACAATTCTGAGATACTCTTTGTGCTCTTCTTCATCCTTAGAATAGATAAGGATGTCATCGATGAAAACTACTACAAATTTATCCAAATATGGCCTGAAAATTCTATTCATGTAATCCATGAATACAATTGGAGTGTTTGTTAGCCCAAATGGCATAACAAGGAATTCATAGTGGCCATATCTGGTTTTGAATGCAATTTTCGGAATATCTTCAACGTTAACCCTTAGTTGGTGATACCCAGACCTTAGATTAACTTGGAGAATATAGACGCTCCATTCAATTGATCTAGTAGATCGTCAATCCTGGGTTAAGGGTATTTGTTCTTTATAGTTACTTTATTCAATTGGCGGTAGTCAATACATAATCTCAGGCTCCCATCTTTCTTCTTCACAAAAAGCACAGGCGATCCCCAAGAAGATACGCTAGGTCTGATGAATCCCCTTTCCATCAACTCTTTAATTTGCTTTTTCAATTCTGTGAGTTCCAGTGGAGACATTCAGTAAGGAGCTTTAGAGATAGGCCCTGTCCCAGGTGCGAGATCAATAGAAAATTCTACTTCTCTCTCTGGGGGCAGACCTGTCATCTCTTTTGGAAATACTTCTGGAAATTCACTCACTACTTCAATGTCTCCTATCCCTTCTTCTACTTCCGCTTGAATGGAGAAAAATACTATATACACTGGACATCCCTCACGTATAGACTTTTCAACTTGCATTGTAGACAACCACTGCAATGTACTATGACTCATAGAGTCATCTGCAAGGGAAATAGTCTTCCTTTTATAATCAAGGATGACGTCGTTTGCTGACAACCAATCCATTCCCTACTATCATGTCGATACCCTTCATGGGCAGACAAACAAGATCTAAAATTGAGGTTCTACCATCAAACTCAATTATCCAATTCAAACAAGCCCTAGAAGTTTTCACAGAAGCTCCCGCTGGTGTAGAAATATTCATATCAACAGGCAATTCACATATTTTTAAATTCAGTTGAGGCACACAAGCATATGATATAAAAGAGTGAGTAGCACCAGAATCAAACAAAGCTTCAATTTCAAGGCCTTCGAGTTTGAGGATACTTTTAATCAGATTTGGTGCAGCTTTGGCCTCCTGATGTGACAGTGCGAACACTCTACCTGGAACTGCAGCTCTAGCATTATTAGCTCCTTGAGAGTCCTCCTCACAAAATCTAGAGATGTGTCCTGGCTTCCCACACTTGTAACAGATTACACAACGTCCTTGATGCATCTTCCCACACCTAGCACACTTCTGATTGTTGGTTGTGCTAGCAACAGGAGCTGTGGATCCCCTATAAGAGTTCTGACCCCCGCTAAATTGACTCCTCGGTGGTCTACTTAGATGACTCCTTGATGGCATACCAAAAGGATTCCTTGATGGTTGACTAAATCGCATCCTTACACCATTAAAGCTTTGGCTGCGCGTCTTATTAATCACTCCCATAGGTCCTATGAAAGGTGTAGCTTTGGATTGGAATCCCTTTTTTGCCTCTTCTTCTTCTTGCTTACTCCTAGCTACTGTGCGCAATTTGTCACACATCTTCTCAAAGGTTTTGATATCACCAATACATGGTGATAATGCCGTCTTTAAATCCGGCCTAACTTTTTCAACCAATCGATCACACATCCACTTAGAGTTGTTTTGCGAATGTTCAAAAAACTTAGACAATTCCAGAAATCAAGCAATGAATTCTTCTTCGTGTAGATCTTCTTGCTTGAATGTAAGGAATTCGGTTTCCTTCGCTATTCTGAGGGTAGTAGGGAAATAATACTCCTCGAATTTTTCCCTAAACTTTTCCCACTTCATCTCAACATCTTCATTAATTCTGGTGCTTTCCCACCATTCTTGAGTTGCCTTGCCTTCTGCAACAATTGTTCGACCACCAACACCTTTTGTTGTGAGCTAATCTCGATAACTTTAAAAATCTTCTCTAGACGTTTCAACCATTCTAATGCTTCAACTGGGTCTAGCTTCCCTTCGAACGTTGGAGGAGCAAACTTCCGAAATTTTTCCCAAACCTTAGTAATAGGTAGAGGTTGATACTAAGAATGGGAGCTACTACTGCCCCTTGATCCAGTGGAAATACGACTGCCACCCCTAGACTGTTGATTGAGAGGAATGTCCTTCCTCTTTTTCTTTTTATGATTACCATCGTTGCCTCTTTTCTCTACTAGTTCATCCTCATGCCTATTCACTTTCTCTCTTACTTATAGAATTGCATCCCGTAATTCTACTATAATGACATTATTGTCCTGAGGAGGGGGACCATTTGGTGGAGGAGTGGTAGTCGAATTAGTCCTTCTTGTTCTTGGCATCCTTTCTTCCTATGATTTACACCGTAGGGGTACTAAGTAAGAAACTAGCCCAATAAATTCTAAATCTAAATAAAGGGAAGTGCATATGTTATGATATTTATTTTGCCACGACCTCTAAAATATTATTTTAAGAAAACAAATACTTGAAAAAAAATTCAACAAAACCACAAAACGTTTACCCCTGATACCAAAAATGTAACAACACAAATCCAACACCAAAAACTTGGCAAAATAATTGAAATATTTCCATCGAGGATGATCACATCCAAATCTTAAAGATACATAAATATTTAAAACAAAGTTCATAATACAAAGTCCAAATAAAATTTCTGAAATGATTTAAATATAAATACAAAGCGGAAGTCCCAGGGTCTTGGCAAATATAAATAACATAACTTAAACCACAAGAGTACATAATAGCTTTATGGGTTCACTCCGTTGGTGCCTTCCTTATGTATATGTATAGTTTTATGAGAATTATATGTATATAAAATGAAATATTTTATTGTTTATTAGGTTTAAGATCTGATATAGGTGCTGTAAATTTGTCTAAAGTACATCTTATACCATGACATTGCTTATACAGAAGGTTACTATTTGAACGTATTTTTTAATAGTGATTTACTATTTGCATAGTAACTTATATGTATTTATGAATATTAATTTACTATTTAAGTCTCAGATTTCAAAATGACTATTTGACCCAATGAAACAACTTACGACGATGATTTATTAATTCTGAATGGATATGTGTATCATGGCGACTGTATTTGATGGGGCGGAGATAGGAGGGATTTGTATGAGTAAATGTTTTAATGCCATCACTCGGTGCACAGTGGATGGTACTTGTCAGGGCTTCTTCTTCCATGTTATTCTCTGGCCAGGATTGCATTGGAGTTGTGGGACATGTGACACCTCCTTAGTTGTGTTTAAGGAGGGGAGCCATAGTCTAGGCTTAAGCTCTATACTTTTGGCCGGGTGTATCTTAAGTTTTGGTGAGCTTGAGACAACTCAGTCAAATGATATGAGTAGTTACTGAGATGTGAAAATCTCATCCCACATTAACATTTTTAGGTGATTATCCTAATAGGGAGCAAGAGAAGGCACCAAAGGAGTGAGTCCATAAAGCTCTTATGTACTCCTGTGGTTTAAGTTATGTTATTTATATTTGTCAAGACCCTAGGACTTCTGTTTTGTATTTATCTTTAAATCATTTCAGAAATTTTATTTGGACTTTGTGTTATGAACTTTGTTTTAAATATTTATGTATCTTTAAGATTTGGATGTTGATCATCCTCGATGGAAATATTTCAATTATTTTGCCAAGTTTTTGGTGTTGGATTTGGGCTGTTACATCACATCTCATAGGAAGATTGCAGTAAAGAGCACCCTTTGAGTTTCTATAGTTTTCAATATATATATATATATATATATATATATATATATATATATAAGTTCAAGTGGATCAAGTCACGCCTTCAGAGGTGTTTACAGAGTGACCACCAATGTGGCCTTCACATAAACTAAAACGGGTATCCAACCTCCCCCCTTTTAAGGTGAAGACCAATACCTTAATTTGTGTAATTCCTTGTTGGTTGTAGTTTTCAAGTTCTTTATATGTTTCAGCACCACCTTGCTTTTGTTGGCTGTATTTTTCAAGTTCTTTATATATTGTCTACCCTTTTTTTTTATATATGAAAATTTTAGGAAAGGGGTAGGGCGAAATCTCTCTTTCTCCTAGGTGACACCAATGTTGAGTAAGGTGAGCCATCTATTACCCTCAGACGTTTATCTAGGCACCCAGGAGCTAAGATGCCTCCCCTAGCACCTTGACTAACTTCAGGATCGAACCTCCTCCCTTTGGTGAGAGTGTCTGACCCCTTTGCCAATTGAGCCTAAAGATGAGGGGTGTCTGCCCTTTATTTATTTATTTTTTTTATATCAACAAATTTTAGGAAAGGGGTTGGGTTCACCCACAATCCAAGGGTAGGGCGAAATCTCCCTTCCTCTTAGGTGATACCAATGTTGGGCAGGGCAAGCCGTCTATTATCCTCAAGCGTTTGCCTAGGCACCCAGAAGCTAAGATGCCTCCCTCAGCGCCTTGACCAACTCCAGGATCGAACCCTCTCCCTTTGATGAGAGTGTCAAACTCCTTTACCAGTTGAGCCCAAAGATAAGGGGTGTTTGCCCTTTATTTATAAGTTTGCTTTTGTTTCAGAGAGTTCAACAGGCCCAAGGCTCATTCAACTTTTGTAGAACTCAATATCATGGGCCTTGATCTGTCGGTACAGTTAGTCTACAAAAGTTGAATGGGCCCAAATTTGCCCAAAATTATTGGGCCGTTGATCTGGCATGAGCAGTAAGAATTATACCGTTGGCCCAATTACGATAGAGTCCATTTGTCGTTCTTCCAAAAAATAAATCAGGGGCGAGTGGGCGACCTATCGCGTACCGCGTACGAAAGGGGGAAGTTTGAACTGGAAGCTGGAGTGGCAAGGCTTTATAAAGGTCTGAATTGAGATTCTCTCTGCAATTCAACCAGAAGCGTGCATGTATTGGAGCGAGATAGAATCTGTGAAGGAGAGGCAGTGCGGGTCTATTCGAAGATGCTTCGAATATGTGGAAGCAGATCAGAGACAGAGAAGAGGGGAAAATCCGCCCAAAATCGTTCGCTCATCGCTTTAAGTCCAATCGCATTGCGCAGCTCCAACTTTCCAATTACAAAGATATTGTTTCTCCTCATAAAGGCGCCGTAAACTCGCTTCAGGTGCTCCACGCTTGTTTTTATTCATTCTTTTCAAATCATCAGCTTCTTCCTGCTCCATTTCAACCTCGCGATTAGTGCGTTATTTACATCTCTAATTTATTTTTAGATAATCATTAGTCTATTGGACTCGTCTTCCTTGAACTGTATTTTGGGTTATAGCAAGGTGGTGCTGAAACAGAAGTCCGTTTGCTCATTAAAAATGTGATATTTCTCATCATACTTAGACTTTCACTGTGCCTGTCTTGTATCTTTAAAAGATGAAGAACAAACTGTAAACCGCTTTATTTTATATATGCCTATTGAACGTGATATTCTAGCATGTAGCTAATGTTTACTTATGGCATTCTAACGGAAATCCAAATCCAATCTTTCTGACCTTGAAATCAGATTGACTTGACAGAGGGAAGATATTTGTTATCTGCTGCATCGGATGCTTCTCTAGCCATATATGATGTTCAACGGGCCGCGGATTATGAAGCTGGTGGTTTGATATCTAAACACAAGTGCATATTTGCTGTTGACAAGCAACACGATCTTGGGCACAAACATGCTATATCCTCGGCTATATGGTATCCAGTTGACACCGGTCTCTTCATTACAGGTTCATATGATCATCATATTAATGTTTGGGACACAAATACCACCCAGGTGACTGTCCTCCATGAATCTTGACCTTCCTTTATTATCTACTTTCTTAAGTCTTAATCTTACCGTTAATAATATGCGTTTATTTTCCTTTTCTATGGTTTATTTACGAAATTCTGTAGGTGGTAATGAATTTCAAAATGCCTGGAAAGGTTTATCGGACTGCAATGTCTTCACTGGCAACATCTCACATGCTTATTGCTGCTGGAACTGAGGATGTCCAAGTTCGCCTTTGTGATATTGCCTCAGGGGCATCTACTCACACACTATCTGGTCATCGTGGTATGTAGGCTGTTATATCTCTCTGAACTTGTGCGCTATTAGTGTACAGGTTCAATTTATTATCTGTGTTTTTGAAGGATGAGGAAGTATTTAAAAATATATCTAAATTCATAAGTCTCTGTCACAGTGCGTTTACATGAGATGCGGGAGAATAGCATGAGTATTTGTGTGTGTTCATAATTTCATGAGATGTTCTGTGATGGCAGATGGAGTAATGACTGCAGAATGGTCTACTTCTAATGAGTGGGTCTTAGTTACTGGGGGTTGTGATGGTGCTATACGTTTTTGGGACATCAGAAGAGCTGGCTGTTTCTTAGTGTTGAATCAATCTTCAACTCAACTTGGAAGGCGCCCACCAGTGCTTAAGCGCTCCATGATAGCTAAGGTTGTTTCCCTGCTACAATTAGGGTTTTATTATAGTTCAGTAAATCCTCTTTCTTCATATATTGATGCGTTAATGGTTATGTCTCTTATTTTTAAAGCTGAAAATTATAAACATTGTAATATATGGCTGAAGTTGGAGCAGATATTTAGCATGTTAGTTTCATGCTAAATATCATCCCACAGAAACGTGTCTTATATTGAAGACTGTCAAATTGATAATTTCATTATCATCACTCATGGGATTCAACATGTAATTCCTTGGTTGGACAGAATCTGAGTATAAAACCACATGCTGGACAAAAGAAACTTTATAATGGGAGTGGTAGCAGAGAGCTGCCGATTGGTAAAGTATCTGCCAAGGGACCAACGAAGCAGAGATCACATCCAGGGATGCTGTCTGCTCAAGATCGTGCAACTGCTCATTATGGTGCCGTGACTGGGCTAAAAGTTACTGAGGATGGCATGTATCTCTTAAGTGCAGGTTGTTTTTCATATGCTATTGCAGAATTACGAGAATTATTCATGCAAAAGATAATTGTTATATATGACTCCGCATTAAATTTGTAGACTGCCTTCGTATATTTCATCAAATCATTAAAATTCTGTGCAAATTGAAGTTGAAGTTCTTACTCTCTTCCCCCCTCTCTGCATTTGGAACCAGGATCTGATTCAAGATTGAGGTTATGGGATGTTGAATCGGGATGCAACACATTGGTGAACTTTGAAACAGTGCGCCTACAAACACACAAACCAATTCAATTGGCCACCACTCAGGATTCTACTCTTGTTTTTGTTCCATGCATGAGATCTGTGAAAGTAATCCCTTCATATTCTTTGTCACAACTTCCAAATTCAAATTCTCCTAAAAATACCTTAGTGAATCCTGATAGAACTTTTTTATATTTCAGTCATTCAATATGTGGTCTGGGAACACATACGCAACATTTCGTGGCCACTATGAATGTGTGAATTCTTGCTGGTTTAATGAGCAAGATCAGGTATGTTCATGGCTTGCTGTTTATTTTCTTGTTGAAAAGGGAAATAGGAGGAGCCGAAGACTTTGTAATTGAATCTTCATGAAATGACATTGGTCTCAATTTTCATTATAGGAGCAGGAGAAACAAAATTTAGATTATGGGGCCTTATGAAATGGCTCCATAATATAAGAAAAAATAACAATATACTTTTTTTAAAATTTAGGACTAATATATCTCTGACTTAGTAGAAGCTGCGGCCTGCAAAGAAGAATCTCATCAACATAGCCATAGGCGTATTTAGATATAAAATATATGATTTTTTTTTTATCTCTATGCTGCCCATGACTACAATATAAAGCATTTTTGTGAAGTTCTACTGATTTTCTGATTTCTACTTTTATTTTTTTATTTTTACATTTTGCAGGAACTGTACACTGGTGGGAATGATAGACAAATTCTGGTCTGGTCCCCGCCTAGATTAATTGATGATGAGACGGTGCATTCTTGAAATTCAAATCTTTTTTGGTTTATTAAGTTTGCTTGCTGACTAACTACCCTTTCCAAGACGTTATCGTTTGACCTTCTTGACATGAACTGCAGAATGGACAATCTGTCGAGGACCGGGATAACTGGAGCGACTAGATGTTTTTAACATCATTCTCCTTAATCTCTGCTTAATTCCGGTCATTTCTTAGGTTCCCCCCACATTTTCCTCTATGGTTCCCAAATGTTTGTGAAGGTTCCAAACTAAACCTAGTTTTGGTTGGGGTACCTCGGAAGTTCTCTCTGTATAGACGTTTTCGTTGTCTTTGTGGTAAATTAAGTTGTATGTAAACAAGCAGTCTTTTCCTCTAGCTTCATCGGACTCGTCCAAGTTTTTTTTACTGTTGCCGAACAATTTCAAGCCTGATGCTCTACTATCCACATACTTTCAACACAGTTTATATATTCTAAAATGACTGGTCAAAAGAAATTAGAGAATTTAGAACAAATAAAAGTAAAATTTAAACAATACATATTTAAATTAAAATTAACAGTACAAATGATTGAACATTGAAGTTCTTTAGGAAAAATATTAGCAAGGCACTATAATAGTGTCGGTTTGAATCATCATTATAAAAATGAGTTCACATAGATGAAGATAAAACTCTTATCATATCTTTATTTAAATATATATTACAAATTATGGTGAAAAAGCAGTTTTTACTGTTAAAACAAATCTGTTTAGCTGGGTGCATAACCCTACTAGAATTCCCCAAGACATCTCCCACCCTCCCAACATAAACTCTGCAACATGTCACACTCAGACTGGAGCAAAAATATTTCTACAACTCCATAGCTATGGAACAAATATTCAAAGTAATCGTTTTTTCTCCTTTACATAGGAAAATACAATTACAAACATGGCTGTAGAAAAGGATTGAAGTACACTCCTAGCAGGGCAGTCACATTTTGAGAATGAATACATCAAATACCACAGTTGCATCACATTATTTCTATGCGATACTGTGTCTACTTGACCAGACATGCACACCATTCTCATAGACAGAATATGAAAATGAGGCTCTCACGATTTACCTAGGTGTGAGTTGCAATTTTTGTAACTTATAAATATTTTTTTTTTTCTGGTTTTGTATTCTATGTAGATAGATTATTTGTTTGGGTATCTTTATAAATGGCATGGGGCTTTATAACAACGTGATGTCGTGGGGACAAACAGAGCGATAATGAATGATTGAATTCCGGCGGTCAACATAATTCCGGTCTCAAGTCAATAGCTCATGACTTCTTCAACCATATTCCCTGCGTAATGGCCCAAGTTTCTGCCCTGTTTGCAGAAAATTAAAAAATAATAATGAATAAGGATCGCTATAACAGTGACCCTGCAACACAAGTGTATTATTCTTTACAACGGGAGAAAATTCAAACCTCAGATAACATCCGTTGCTTTTTAAGTGATTGTGCCCTTTCCTTACTTCGAATTGAATTCGAAGACTTGAACATTCTCTGCAAGAGAATATAATGAAGATCAGAGTGATGAAAATTAGAGGCAAAAATACAAGCTATCTGATAAGCAGCCAATTAGATAAGAGGAAAATCTCCAATAAAATGCAACACATGATGGCTAAGTACAACCGAAGTAAGAAATCACCTTTTCACAATTAGTCATTCGATGTACTCTGTCACTCAAGTTCCTTCTCTTGGGTGTGAAGTTGAAGACATCGTGAAGAAGATCATTTTCCTGATTTTTCAAAAGGAAGTTGGGGGATAAAACAAGAGGGGCGGGAGGAACCACCTAATCAGAAAACACAGTCTTTCCAGAATATATGATAGAAGACTGCCAAGAGAAACCCACCTGCAAGTGCTTGACAAACCCTGCACCCAAGAAATGCTTGAGAAAGTTGATCTGCAAGAAGAAAAGTATAAATTAAAAAACCCAATACATAAAATGAGAGCTCCTTAGGAGATAATAGAAGGAACAAGAAATACCTGAATCACTTGGGTCCATGATGATGTCTGCAGCAAATCACCATTAATCTTCATTGAAATTTCAGGAGAGTGACCATGCTGTTATCACAAGCAATATCAGTTCACAAGCCTAAGTGAACCACAAAATATATAGAGCTTGAAATAATAAGCAATGCAGACATAAATTACCTCAAAAAATTCCAAGATATCTCGAAACAGGATCTTCTGACTGTTCAGATCTTTTTTGGAAGAACCTTTTCCGCCAGCCTCCACCGCAAGATTTCTAACTTGATTTATGATCTTCCCTTTTAAACCGTGGATATGTGCACAACATTCCCGTGGTTCACTCTCTTCTCCAACCATGTCACTGGCACTCTTAGGTTCAGCAGACAAATTCTCAATAACTCCAACCTCAAAAATTAGAGCCAGCGCTTCACCAGCAGCTTTACGCATAGATCGATCTTCCTTGTCTAGAAGACTAGACAAATAAAATATGTAACTGCATGAAAAATTCGAATTTAGTGGTCAGATTCATTGGTTGTCTTTAATCTTGGGATTAATCTATGGCAGCAACAACCTGGATAATCTGACTAATGACAATCCATAGCCACCGGCAAAATGCAAGAATTGCACATAATCGAAGGGCATGAATGGAATGGAACAGGTTGCGCAGCGAGAAGATTGCTTACTTTTGCCAATTTTTAGAGTTTAGCTTTACTTCATCCATGGTGGAGAGGAGAAAGGACCAAGCAGACACCGCAATGGTTATCAACGGAGCAGAGGGTTTGACCATAGCTACCTAGAAAATGAAATAACTCAAGCAGTGAGTTTAATGAAGAAAAATGAGGAACATCAATATAGAAAGAAATCAATCTTGTTTATAATTAGATTGCAAGCACAGATAGCATCTCCAAATTATTATCAGAAACGTGTCACACTTACAAAACTATCCTACTAGCAAGGGTGCTAATCAGCAAAATTAATTTTAATTAATGAGAGTAAAAACTACAGAACATAAATATTTTTGAAACAGAACCTACATTAGAACCAAGTTTAGGATTGATTATCTGCCACATCATGTCCATTGATCTCTGAGTCTCCTCTTGATCATTCCCTCCAACAAAAGAGATAATAGCCAAGCTCTCCACCAACTATAAAATACATGGAATTGAGCATAGAAAAACAAAACACCATCACGGCCGCTCAAGAATCATTCGAGAGAAATTGAGCACAAAATCCAGCATAATTTTGGAAGGGGAAAAAAAAACTTACTGATATCTTTGAAACATCTGATCCCAATGAAAGAGATTCGTCAAGCGAACGGATGGATTCTTCAAATATCTCACGTGCTTTATCACCATATCCAGTAGTCAATATCAACAAGCCTAGAAAAGAGTTAAAATAAATATTCAAGTAGACGAAGACAATGTGGGACCCAAGCACGTTGATCAAATTCTTACCAATGGCATGAGATGCTAAAGCAATCTCCTTTGCAGAGGCCTTTTTGGATCCTTTTCTTATTGAACCAACACAACGATGCAATAGAGTGGCAAATCTAGAAAGCACAGGTAGTAACAGGTAACATAACCTTAAACAGTGAATTACCCATGATTTAACAGAAACTTGTTATAGTCTAACTTGAATTAAAACCCTGAAGGACAAAGAGAAGCATGCCCAACGAAAGGGTTATTCATTTTGAATTACTGAAGATACGGTAGCATTCGACAAACCCAGCAATAGCAATCTGTCTTCTTGTTGCTATTGCAGCAACAAAGCAAACAGCATAACGAAACAAAATAGTAAAATAATATAATTTCCAATTTATATCAGAAATGCTTACTTCTCCTCCACAAACTGATGCTGCATATTGTTACTGAATGCTTCAACTATAAATGAAAGAGCATTCTCCCTTGTGGAACCCCTTCACCCAAGAAAACATCAAATGTCCTTCAGACCCAAGAAGTGGCGGAAATAAGAAATGGACATGAAAAATATACAATATCAATTTGCAAAATATGACGAATATGATTCCATCAATCACATCATTGCAAGGCTAAAGCTCTTCTATGAGTAGCCATCGTAGATGTCAGTAACTACTAAGTACCTCTTTTCATCTAGAGCATCTAGAGCTCGGTCGAGCAAGCTATCTTGATCTAAGTGCACTTCTTCAGCCCCTGACACCTCCAAGAGAGCCGAACGGCCTGGTGAGAACAAGCTCACACAACCGTCATCATCGCTATCCAACATCGCGGCATTTCTACGCTGGGAACCTTCGGTTATTAAGGAATATGTACTTCAACATTCGCCTCGATCATGGTTATAATTTTTTTTTTTTTCCGGGGGGGGGGGGGGGGGGGGGGAGAAAAAAGCGAAACAGCCCAGAAACTCAAAACATTTTAAAGCATAGATACCAAAAGCATGAGGACGTTGGGGCAATACCAAAACAAACAATTCCGTTGAATTTAATCATACTACATACTTTTGATATTGACATATACTGAATGCATGTGCCGAACAAAATTGTACCCATGTAAAAGGATTTACACAACTAGCAGAGAAATTGAATTGAACCATTATCAATCAGAGCGGCTACCAACAACAAATCAATTCCTTAGCGAAAAAGGGGTAGGATATAGGGCTTACGCTTTCCCATGGTGAAGGAACCTTCGCCTATTTCTTCGTGTTAGAAATTGTGATAAGATCGAATAGCAATGTGGAAGACAGCTTACGACGTGGAATATCGGTGGGACTGATTTGAATAGAAATGGCAAAGAAAAGGGAAACGAAAACGGTTAAGTTGGATGAGGAATGAGCCATTAAAATGGAAAAGATGTGCGTCCGAGAGAAACAAGTTAGGTACCAGAGGTTTTTACGAAACGGAGATTCAGCGGCACACAGATGCGAGAGGAGGGAGGTGAGGGCGAGAGGCTACGAGGGAAGGAGATTATGAGAATTGGATGATGAGAACCGGTCCGTACGTGCCAAGTTAATACCGTTGGTTAGGCGAGGTTTATTTTTTGGCGCCTAAAAATTAATTGAGGCGTTGAAGGATCGACTTGCATGCATGGTTAGCTTCTTTTAAGCGATAAATCAGCTAATTATATTTATATATATCTCTCCTCCTATCATCATTCTTATCTTAAAATATCTGTGAGATTGTTTAACCAATTAAAAAAAAAAAAGTGTCCGAGATTTTTCTTTTTTATGATATTGAAATCCCTCATTTTCTCTGTGTTCTATTAAATCCAAAGCTCACTTGGAATATTCAACCAGGAGCGGAAGAAAATAGTGCTTATTACTGCATGCTGCTATATATGGGAAAATCTCAATCAACGATCCCACACAAGAGATTTATTTTATTAACTCCAAAAGATTTTAAAATTCCACGTAAAGGATTTAAGAGAATTTAGGGAGTTAATATATTGACCATTCAAAAAATAAATAAGAAAATTTACAAGATAAATAAAAGATGCCAAATAATCCAGAAAGTTAAAAAATATTTTAGCCATTCACAAAAAAAAAAAAAAAAAAAAGGAGCTCGCAAAAGTCAAGACATGTAAGGAGATTCAAAAAATAAGGCAAAGTTATCATTGTCTTTTCATCCATGAAATTTAATTTCATTTAAAAGGGTGTAATTTCAGAATATTTTTTGATTGAGCGAATAAAATCCCTTCAGTATAGGAACCAACTGGAATTTTTCCTTTCTTATATGTTATATATAAATGTTGATGGCATTGAATATTGATATATACTTGACTTGTTTCCAAATGGAATTACGAATTGATTGATTTGTAATCTAATTATAAAGAATCTGGCTTATGACTTGTAGGCGAGCTCTTTAAATCCAGGATCTAACTCACCAGAACTTTCTGATTAAAAAAAAGCAGCGTCTTCGTTTTTGTACATATCTCCAAGACTCTGGTAGTGGGCTTGACGGCTAGTCGGAGTCACACAATGTGGGCTTCACAGTCCTCATGCATAGCGAAGATGATTTGGACAACGTAGACAAGCTAAGGCAACCTGCGTATTTGGACTGTCTTGGGACTTCTAGAAGAATCCACAAAACCTTTCGGAGCGAAATTGAATGCTCGTGTTTGTTGTTCCTGCTTAATTATCAGTTAGCAGGTTGTTGAGTATCATTTACTACCTAAGATCTTATTCAGAAACTCCTGTACTATATATATATATATATTTTGTTTTGACTATGACCTTTTTTTCCATCTGACATCCCTAATTAATTTTAAAACTTTTAAACTAATTAACTTCTATTGAAAAATAATTTTGAGATTTTACAAGAAATAATGAATTTTCTCATGTATATAGTAGTTCATTGGAGCTCATAATGAGAACCAGAAAGAGTAATTTCTATCCTCACAACTACTTGTGGTGGTAAAAAGAGATCAGGGAGGGTGGGTCTATGGACCAATGATGCTGCAAGAGCCAAGAACAAATGAGGAGTGAGAGTAGGGCAAAAAAGAGGCAAACTCTTCACAAGGAAGGTAAACACAGAAAAGCTAGCAGCGGCTGATATGGTTTGGTGCATTATTAATTAGTTATATAACACAAAACGATGTGGGTATTGGCATGGATATCAAGAGAGGAGCCAGTTTCTCTATTATGTGTATTCATGAAGCCCCAAGTGTTTGGAAATGATGCGATTGTCGCATAGTGGTTGTTTCAGAACATGGAAACACGTCCAAAGATCCAAAGGGCCATGTGTTGGAATTGGAGGTAAAAAAGGCAAACCCTCTTTATCATATAATATATGTACAGTAGTATAAAAAAAGAGGGCCTTGAACACGCAAGGCATGAAGAATGATGGTGGAGACTCACTGGATCTAATACAGGCATGTGAGCACACTGCCCACTGGCTTTCTGGGGAGCCCCAATTAAGTTTGAAGAGAGAGAAAGGGACAGTCAAAGCATCGGAAATTTCAAAACTCCAACACACACTCACTGAGCCTTGTGAAATCAACGTGAGATCTCTCAGTCTCAGCACGCACTTTTGTTGAATGAGAGATGCCATGAGAGTTAGTGTTTGTGGGGTATATACCACCTTCAATTCCCCTTCCTTCTTTCTGTGACAGATTATTTATACAACGCACCTACTTCTACAATTCTATATCCTCCTGCTATATATATATTCACTTTCTTCTGCATCACTTTTATTATTTAACTAAGTTCACCAACCTAGCTCTTGTTGCTATAAAGTCGCTTTCTTCACTTAGCTTGTTTGTTAGTTCTAGTATCGTCCCTTATATTTATTCACTTTTTTCTGCATCACTTTTAACTAAGCTCGACGCGTCTGGCTTTCACAGGAATATATATGTGTGTGTGTGTGTGTATTAGGAGAATATTACTAAGTTCCCCAACATGAGATATAATATTAGAAATGTTCTCATTGATAAGTGAAAGAGCTATAATAACTGATAATTGACAAGTTATGTGACTTGTTGATATATTATTTCTTGACTGATTTATAATGATATTCTTCCTACAAAATTCCCATATATATGAACATTATATTGATCAGAAAGTGAATATTGAAGTGATCAAACTTCAAACCATACCCCATGCTTTTCCATGATTCATCTGCTTTCATAATTGAGTTGGTCAATGATGAGAGAATGGGAGAGATCAGTCACAGTACACGGTGCAGCTTTTACTCATGACTACTACTGTGATTCCAAAAGTCTTTAATTCGTTTCAACTTTAAAATGACCTTCTTTTTTAATGACTATAACTGAGCATGCATGCGTAGCTTTAATTTTGTAAAACTAACCCTACCCAAACCATTAAATAAAGGATAGATTCTATGTGTTGTGTGTATTTTATTCTCTCCTTTCTTTCGTTTCTAAAATAGAGACAATATTTTCGAGCGTCATCAAATGATTTCACACTAATATTCAGTCGCATTAATTGCAGCACACTATTAAACTGCATGCGCTGGAACACATTAACAATTTGCAACTACTGTTAAATATCTCTTTAAAGCTAGTACTGTTGCACTTACCCTTACATGTAGTCTGTATTAATTGATTATAGAATTCTCCTCGGTGGGGGAAAAGTTAAAGTGAATGGGGAATTTATATTGACAAGATGCATGGGGGAGGGGAAAATTACAGTTCATAGATGAACTGTTTAAATAATATATATAAGGATGACTTATTACCAATTTGACACATCCATCCTATTAAGTCCCACTTCTACTTATTATGTGTACGTTTGTGTCTTTATTTTTAACGCATATATGTTTTCATCTCTCTTTTATTTTGAACTTAAAAAATTATAATAAAAATTGGTACCTGGTTGAAACTCCATAGCCACCCATATAAAGATTATTCACTGGTCATTCTTTTCCATTATTAATATGATGTTTCAATGTGGTCGCCAATATTTGTCGAGAATTAAAAGGAATCAGCTTGAAAGTATACATAATGTATAACAATATGATATAATATAATTGCTGTCCTATTCTCAACTAATTGTAGTTTTGTTTTTTTCTTTTTGGTGCTATCAGTTTTCTCATTTCCTACGAATTTCTTACTTCAGCTAATTATATCAACAGTACTGACTATGCTTTTTGAATATGAAGAAAATCCTTGTTTGCTTTTCAATAGATGTGAATGTGGGGTTATTTCAGAGAGAGATTTGTGAACTTGAGGTACTATATTATTATTTTATACATATATAAATTACTTATTGCACATGAAAAGAATATTTTTTTTAAAAAAAAAATACACTAGAATTTGATTTCTTTGCATAATGAATAATGAATAAGTTGCTTTATGGTTGGATGGGTTTGGAGGATAGTGATTTTGTTCTCCTTTAATTTCTTTATTTGGTTAAATAAAATAGTAGGTCGGAAGTGAGATAAATTTCCCTACTAAAAGTGAGGGTATTATTATGGAAGCATCATTCTAATTTCCCTACTAAAAGTGAGAGTGATCCGATCGATTGAAGGAAAATTCCAGTTAATTGATATTAATTGATTACCTTTGAGGTAGGCATGCACGCATATTTCCTTTATTGAATGTTCTGATTTGGAAATCGAGAAGTAATTTAAATACCAGTCTTGCGATCGACCTCCCTTTCCATTTTCCCTCCTAGCTAATTATATATTGACGCATGATTATATATTACACGGGAAAACCAATCAAGCACCGTAATAGAAAAATCATAAGATTCGTTTCAAGATTATTTGGAGCAAAAAAAAAAAAAAAAGAAAGAAAGAAAAAGAAAAAAGAAGGGATCAAAAGACAATTCATCGAGATCGATCATGTACATAGTTTGTCTTGTGTACATGTGTGATATATATATGTTTCTCTGAGTTACATATCTCAAAAGCTAATTACGATCATGATACATGTCATGACTTGAAAAATGTTTGTAAAAATATTTATAAATTATCCTCTTAATAAATACCCACATCATGAACCCAATTTGAACTCTCATCCTTCGTGTGGATTATTGGCAAAGTCTTTCTACCTTTGTTAGTTGAACATGCACAGTATTTGTTTGAACTTTCAAGTGTTCCTTTTTACAAGAACCAATCAAAATGTAACTTGAGGTTACACTATTTGGAAAGTCGTGACCTTTTAATCTCATCCGTTTATGCATGTGATCCAACAACATTATATCTTGAAGGAGATTATACCATAAAAATCCTCTATTTCTTAAAAAAGGGACGGACAACGTTAAAAATTACTTCATCAAGTTCTTTATATATGAAACAAATAACTAATTTTTAAACACTATGAAAATTAGTTAGGTTATTTATTTTAATAAATATGGGTTCATTTTCCTAAAATGTATGCATTTTTTACTTATAATAACCTACAAATAGAAACTCCTTTAACATATGTAATATAATTAAGGTTATCAAACTCAAAGTGTGTAAAATCGTATTGTGGTCTCAGATCATATATAAAACTAAAAAAGTTTATTTAAAGAATCAACTCATAAATTTAATAACAATGGAAGTATGTATCCAATTCAGCTACTTTAGGGGAAAAAATTTGAAATTGAGAGATAAAGGGATTGGGATATTATATTTATTATAAAACCTAACATTTAATTATTAGCGACTGTATCAAGGACAGCAGTCAGTGTAACAAAGACAGACTTAGCTGTCATGCGAAGGAAAAGGAAGATAGCTAGTAGGTTCATAACTTTATATATATATCACTCACGCACACAGATAAATATATAGGTGGCCCCATAGGAAAATAAAATGGAAAAGAAAAGGAAGAGAAAGGCTTTAATATGAAATTTGACGTATTCATTTGCAATGCTTGCGGGGGTGGGAACAAAATGCATGTGGAAGTATGCTTCCAATATATGTAACTGAGAGATTGGGACGACGATAGATAGCAACGTTACATGCAGAACGTCGTCGTACGGAGGCGCCTGCTGGAGGGTCGTCGTCGGTGTCACATAATTAAGTTTTTGTTGACATCTCAAACAGCCGCCATCGATGAGGACAAAACTTGTCTATTATTCCTAAGCTCTTGCTCATCATCATTTCCCTCGATGCATGCTCTCTCTGGTTTTACACACACACACAAAAAGACTAATGGATATGGGGATTCTCTTTTTCCCCATCATCCATAATATATATATACGTCGATGAAATCATTGTCATCACACACCAGAATTTGCAATTAATTAAGTTAAATGTATATCTTACTTTATTATCTTGGTTTGGTGGAGGGAGGGATTGGCGATGGATCTCTCTCTCTCTCTCTTTTGGCCAACAGCGATGCATCTCATAATTATGAGTTAAATTTAATTTAATTTATTAAGGGTCTTTATAAATCTGGGTGTTATGAGACATGTGAAGAATGGACCTAGCTTCTTTCCCTTTCTTTTCCCATCTTGACCCATCCTTTAATTCCTCTAATATAATAATTTATATTTAATGTTTTGTGAAAATGTTATTACAATGAAAAAAAGAGTATAAAGATAACATTAAATATGGATTATTAGATCTTTGATCGAATAGTGAAAAAAAAAAAAAAGATAAAGGATAGGAGAATTAATTAATTAGGGAGATGGAGGTGAGGGAGTGATGAGGAAAATATAATGAGGTGGAGGGTGTGATACAAATTAAAAGCGGATTCGAGGCTGATCTAAGATTATGTTTCAGAGTTAATTAGGATATCGAGTCGTACGTCCTTCCCCATGCATCACATATATCTGTCCGTTTTAGCATCTTACGTGAGCGAACTGATCAGAATATATACAAGTTTTGTGCCAATGCACAACTTAATTTATTATACAAATTACATTCATAATTCACAACTCATCATACTTGTAGGACAACCAACTCACAATTTCACACCCGAGAAAGACTTAAGAAAGATACTTGAGTATTATTGAATCTAGACTGTTAAAATTTTATTTATTTGAATTATAATGATCCAAATGTAAGACTTATTTTTCATATTTGTTACTATTTTATTAATTTAATACTATTTATACTCCCTTAATAATAATAAAATAAGAGAGAGGTAAAGGGATAAGTTAAGGAAAATAACTAAGGTGCTATAGAAAAAAAAAGGTAATATTAACTGATCCAACCAACTTTTTAATCAAATTAAATTGAATAAATATATCTTATATTAAAAATCAACACTAATACATACCAACACCCAATTCTTTATATTAGATGTGATTTATAATACATATTGAACTAATAACTATATAAAAATTAAAGAGGGGGGGGGGTGTAATATATACATTTATTTATACGTACATACGTGGATGGCTTCAACCGATTTTATTGGACTCTCAATTAATCTAATGATAAGAGGGAGTATATATTAACCGAGTATATATATACCAACATCCAGGTTTTTTATATAAGATATACTTTATAATACATATTGCACTAACAATTATATCTTATATTAGTATAGGATTAAGTAGCAATTTTGCCCCGGAAAAACATCTCCAGAAATAATGTTACCCTAATAGTTTTTTTAGACTTAATTTTATTCCAAAAGTATAAAAACATAGCAATATTACCCTTCACTAACAGCACACCTTGATAGTGTTAGCACACTCAAGTGTGAATTACGCACACTCGAGTTGCACAGTTTTTTTTTTTTTTTTTCTGAAGTGCACAATCATTAAGTGCGCACAGTCAAATGAGTGTGCGTAGTGTGCACTTAAAAAAAATCCCTACACATTTGAGTGCGAGGGTATCACATTTGAGTGTACTAACATCGTGAGGGTTTGTCGTTAGTGAAGGATAATATTACTACGTTTTTACACTTTTGGGATAAAATTAAACCTAAATAAACTTTCAGGGCATCATTACACCTGGATGTGTTCTTTCAGGACAAAATTATTACTTAACCCTATTAATATATATTAAAAGTGGGTGTAGTATATACATTTAAACGTGTATATGTGTATATATAGCCTCAATCGATTTTATTGGGCTTTTGCTAAATCTAATGAAGTATTGTGGCTAATATTCTTTTATGTCTTTAATATATGATATATTTAGATAATTAATTTTGATCATAAATATAATATAAAGTTTTTATATTGATACTTTTTCAACAACAATAAAAGAGTAAAGGGAACATATAAGGGAATTAAGAAGACAACTATGATATTTTAAAAAATATATATTATATTACTGAACTTCTTTAATTAGATCAAATTATATAAATATATTTTATATTAATAATCTAGGGATGGAGTCATATAATAGCTTGCCCATTATATATATTTCCTTCAATCTCAATTATAAATAGAAAGGCTGTCTCACATTGTTTAAAATAAAATACTTATTCGTCGTACGAAGTCTTTTTTTTTCCCCCTTGGGTATGGTGATGGTAATTTATTATAACAAATTCTAACTATTCGTCATTTCTAATTTTAATTAAATGAGGAGCACAGTTGAAAACATGCGTTAATTATACTTAAAATTAAGTAATTTTTGTTTGTTTATAATTGAGCTTATATTATGGAGGCAGTTTACGTTTATAGCCTTATGCTGTATACATCCCATGCATCTTGAACTCATGAACATTGAATGATACTTTTTCCAATCTAAATAAACAGAGAGAGAGAGAGAGCTTTTTTTTTTATTTTTTTTGTATACACTACATATGTGAGGCAGTGAACAGTCTACTACAGTAGATTGTAGTTACCCCTAAAATATAAAGGCTAAATGATAAGTTTACTAGCAATACTCATTAGTACTATGTAAGATGTCTGGAATTAAGTAAATTGACTATGCTGCTCAATTGTTGTGTAATTTGTTGGCGATTATATTTCTCCTGAAATGTTACAATAATTCTCCCAATAAATTGATTTGAGTATATCTTTATCCCCTGCATCAATTTGGTTTCATTACAAAATACTGATGGATGACAAAATTTTTAAATGGAAAAAATTTCGTCAGAAATTACCGATGTTAAACTCAAAGATTTCATTTACGATTGAAATCACTAATAAAATTCTATCGATATTATTTTTTGTCATGATTTTTTTTGCGATGGATATTTTCTGTCGTCGATCTAACCGTTTTTATTTTTAGTGTTTGAAGACAAGATCTCAGTGCCAACACAAAAATTAAACTATAAATGAGTCACAATCAGCAATATGACAACTATTATATTTAAATCAATACTATTATAATAATTTATTTTCTCAAATAATCACGAGTTTTCATAACCTTTGTCCTTTTCAGTTTACTATAAAGGGTAATGAAGATATTTAGATGTGCTTTTGAAAGATTAAAGATCATACTTTTCTTTAACTTTTCATTTTGCTTTATTAAGGGTTAGATTTTCACAATCTAATTCCTGACTCTTTCTTCAAGTCTTGGCTTATCTATTGTATAAAAAAAAAAAAAAACAATAACAACAAAGATTTACATAGACGCAAATTGACATCTCTCAGATTTTCCCTTTTTCTTTGTTGACTTGCTAGACTTATAGTCTTCGTTCCGAGTATTATTTTATAAATTAGAAAATAAAAATGCACTCTTTCAGGTTTTTAAATTATTACTCATTGACCTGGACCTGTAAATTATTTTCGCTACGACAATAACAGCTGGCTTTAACTTCGGGCAAGGTAATTAATATATTAAAATTTGTCAGTTCATTCAGTACGTTTTTGAGTGGGGAATTGAATATTTCGATTTTGATGTTTTAACACTTAAAAAGTTGACAAAATTTAATCAGATGCAAAATATTATAAATATACAATATTATTTAGTATTTTAAATAAATTAATTTATATTTTTAGCATATATATGGATATTAATTAAAAAAAGGAGTAAAAATGAATTCATTCATGCTGCGTATATTCAGATCAGATTCTCCATGGTTGGCCATAAGAGTGTTTCATAGAAATCATTAAAATTTTGTTATTATCTTTCCGATGCCATATATAAGTGTAATATATATATAGGGTTAAATACCATTTTTATTATGAAAATTTATTCTGAGGAGTATTGGTTGCCTAAAAGTTTTTTTGGTATCATTCTTGTCCTGAAAGTTTAAAAACATAGCAATCTTGACTATTCGTTGATCTTGAATGTTGAATTGTTGCTTCTCTTTATAAACTTTTAAGGGCAAAATTACTCCTTAAAAAAACTTTCGAAACAAATTTAGTCATAAAAAAAATTTTTATGGCATATTTGTTCCATTTTTAAACTTTCAAGATAAAAATGAGATCAAAAAAACTTTCAGGTGACCAATATTCTTTAGGTAAACTTTCACAACAAAAATAGTATTTAAACCCCCCATATATATATATATATATATATATATATGCGCCGCGCGTATTGTGCTCAGACATCAAGATGTATATATGATTCCTTTAGAAATAACACCGACAGAAAAAAAAAAAAAAAACTATTGATGAGTTGACAAATGCGATCCATTCGCATCCATTCATTTACTTTCTTTTTAAGAGCATTAGTTCAAAAGTAAAAAGTAATCTCCAGTTGCATAACCCTAGTATACAAAACAATACTTTAATAAACGGCATAATAAAAAAATAATGGTTCGCTAAAAAAAAACCATGAAACAAATTGTATTTCAAACATAAAATATATTTTGTGTTTGTTTGTATTTAACAGGAAGATAATATAAAAAATAGTCGGACGCACGTCCTTCTCCATGGTTAATCCTACTGTTTAAGTCAATGCGGGGGTCTGAAATTCGATTAGCTACCTTCTCTCTTATGATACACATTTAATTAAGAACTTGAGATAAATAAGATAACACATGATCGAAAACAAAATTTTAATACTGGTTATTTAATTATAAAATAATTAAAAAATAGGGAGGGTGGGGAGCAGCTAGGCGAATCTTATTTTGTTCTCTTCATTTGCGCCACATCAACTAAATCAAATTACGGAGAATCTTAATTCTATTTAAGAAAGACTATATTGTAGTACTTATACAATAATTACAGTAATCAATAATAATAATAATAATGTTAATGATATGAATGAATATTTGATTTGATGGATTGGTGGTGAGGGGATCAGGACTCTTTATGGGTCCTCCATCACGCCTGTCTGGAACCCGACCCACACTCATACGAGCAGAGGAGTGATGACTGACGAGTGAGGTTAGGTTTAGTTGTGGGACCGGGCCCCGTACGGTTTTTCTGTCCAGGTTGAGAAAAGAGCCGCGACCCGAACCGGGGCCATCTGGGAGGGCGGTGGCGTCCACGCTCCGTAAGGGGTCGCGTGTAGGGGTGACCACTTTTTCCCCTGCGTGTCACCTTTTTCCCAAAACGAAGGCTTTTTATGGTCAAAACCTTGATCATCCTCGATATCCTTACCCCAAAACCCAGAAAAACTCAAATTTAATTTCATGATATTATCGCACTCGCACTGACCCCATACCACTCGCCCCCACATAAAACCAAACCACTGAAATATCGCCTCATTCCCAGCCAATGATCCTTATTACCCATCACTCTCTGATTGTCTTTCTGTCTAGCTTCCTCCTTTAACTGCCATAAACAACAACCTCTCACAGATTTCTTCTGTGTGTCGCGGCTTCTCTTAACTAGCTGCCTGATATTGAAATCAGTCACCCAGAAATATACGCTCCACACATGTTATTTTCTTCATTTTTAAGATAGTAGTAATAAAAATGGATCATTCACTGTCCAGCCTTCTCTGTCAAGAAAACCATCAAGGAGAGGTGGCGGTGGTGTATGAAGATTTATCCGTTCAGTTTGAGGATTCTGGTGCTTCAGAGGATGAGTATTTGCAAGTTTTGATTGAGAAAGAGATCGGCGTTGGGTTTGGAAGGGAAGAATCTTCTTTGTTGTTGATGAGTGATTGGATCAAAACAGCTCGCTTGTATGCCATCAATTGGATTCTCAAAGTTAGTTTCCACCAACATTAACCCATTATTCTCTTCTTTTTTTCCGGTTGATCAGGCTTCAATATCTCAAATTTTGAATCTTTTCTGATGTTCTTTCTCTTTGGGGTGAATTTTGAGACCAGACAAGAGCAACATTCGGCTTTCGCTTTCAAACGGCTTACTTGTCTGTCACATATTTGGACCGATTCCTTTCTAGACGGTTCATTGATGTGAGTTCAACTTAATCCCATTCCCTGTATTATCAAACCATTATCGATCAATATAATTAAAACACAAACTATATATGTATGTTGTTATTAATATATTTGCAGAGTGAGAAGTGTTGGGCATTTCGGTTACTATCAGTTGCATGCCTTTCTTTGGCTGCTAAGATGGAGGAATGCGATGTTCCATCGCTATCAGAGTTTCCCTCACAAGATTATAACTTTGAAAGCAAAGTGATTCAGAGAATGGAGCTTTTGGTGCTCTCCACATTGGAATGGAACATGAACTTTAGTACTCCTTTTGCCTTCTTACCTTATTTCATCTCAAAGTTCTCCAACCAATCCCCGCCACCTCATATTTGGTCCAACATTATGCAACTCATCTTCACATTAATGACAGGCAAGTAATTATCCACAATTCTTCATCACATTAGATGAACTTCCCAATCAAGGAATTGATATAATATATGATTCTATATGCAGAGGTCAATTTGATGGATCATAGGCCATCTGTGATAGCAGCAGCAGCTACTTTGTTGGCAATTGATCCGCATTTGACAAGAAATACATCAGAATTGAAGATTATGAGTTCGGTTTCTCAATATTGGAGTCTCGAAATTGTGAGTTCTATGTTTCTTTTCCGACGACATATATTGATTTTTTTTTTTTTAATTAGTTGAGGGACAGAAGAATGTAACAGTTCAGTCTGATATGAACAGGAGAACATATTTGCGTGCTATAATATAATCCAGAGATTACACAAGGAGAAAACTGAAAGAGACAAGGTTATACATTCCTCGAGTCCTCCTCCGCCGCCTAGGGGACCGGTGGCGCCAATCGACAAGCTTGAGACTTCTTTAGTTAGTTCGTCCAAGAGAAGAAGAATCACATTCACTGATCATGAAGAAGGTCAAGGCAAACAAGAGGGAAGTTAATTAAGGGATTCCACTAGGGAGGAAATCAGATTTTGAATTTGCTTGACAAGTTTCAGAGATTATGAGTTCATTTTTTTATATAGATATAAAAGATACATATATTCTCCTCCAAAGGTATTTGATTGAAAGTGTCCCTGAGGAAGAGTAGGAGAAGGATGAATAATAAAAATGCTGGCTCTGGGCAAATATTGGAGTGCTCAATGGACCAGAAAGGACAATTGCCAGATATGGCATGGAAAGCTACGTGATGAAGATTGAAGAGAGGGCCGATAGTGATATATATATATATATATGAGATACTGTTTTGTTTTGTTTTTTTAACCTTACTTTTTTGCCATTTTTATCCAAATCACTTTTCTCTTTTATTTCTTTCTGCTTGGGGTCTTTTTTAAACCTTGGGAGGCTTTCCTTTTCCCCCACATGAAAGTGGCTGTTTTGTAATGTGACTTTAGCAACCCTACGGTGCTTGGGATGCTCTGTTTCTACAGTTAGTGTCTTGAAAAAGGGGTTATGAGAGTGTGTTGGTGTGATTGGAAGCATGGCTGTGTGTTGCATATTGGGGCATCACAAACACAAAGTTGTGTAAAAAAAGCTGAATGTAATTATAATTTGCTTCAATGTCTGGCCACTGGTGCTGCCTTTAATGCCGACCCTACCCTTTTTTGCCTCCATACTTGACTTGCTTCGCTGTTTTCAGCTCATTGAATTTGAATCACAAGAAATTTGGACTGGACATTTCTTTTTGCTTTTATACGATGGATTTTGGCTTAATCACAAGAAATTATATACGAGGTTTCCGTTGGTTTTCTGCCTTTGTTCATTAATTTTTACACATATGAAGAATCCCAATTCCAGCGTCATAAAAATCAGAAGTCTATTATCAATAAACTATTGATTAATGTGATAAGGGAACTCAGCTTTTAAAAAAGAGAATTCAAGTTTGATATCTCGCACTCGTTTTTGAGATACTGTTGATCAAATCAAACAAGAGTCTTTTTCTCCACGAACCTTTTCCCCGTCGCGTTGGTCTATTTTGGAATGACATCCTACCCTTCCAACCCATTTCCTGTTTTCTTTTCATGCAAGTTAAGAATCTCCGGCCACACTTTGTCCAGACACATAATCAATCACCAACTTGTGAGTCTACAGGCCACAGATTTTATAACCAAGCCGTCAAAAAAGAAACACTTATGGGGAAAAGTAGCCATGGCACAGATGAGACCAGATCTGTGAGAAGTGGCTAAATATTCGGAACGTGTTTGAAAACACGTTCCGCACTTCGATGCTTTTTGGACATGTTTTCAAACACGTACTTGGACAATCTAAAGGAGTATTATAATTAGCTGATCATGAACTTTTATCAACAATCTGTGCACACAATTCCAGTACAATGAGTTTTAAGTTCAATAAAGGACAATGATGAGGCTGTCCTACAGCACCCACAATCATCTCCGAATTACTTTTTCCCTGAGGCCAAGCTTGCTGCTAAAGACACTGACATCGCGCTCTCTGCCCATAATTGTTATCTCTGGCCATTTCTTCTCATAACTTAGTCAACAAAATTAATTTTGATCCATCGCCTGTGGGGAAGCCAACCAACCTGCCAGACGTAATTTTTAATCACAATGAGACATAAGAACGATTCAACTTAAAATAATTTTACTGGTCACATTTCACTCCCAAGCCACTGGATCCATGTTTCCTTGTTTTATAGTACGCGCGCACACACATACAGACTACTAAAAGCAGGGCTTGATTGAGGTTAAGGCATGCCATGCCAAGTTTTTCTTTTTTTTGGTATAAAGAAAGTTTTGAAGGGGTTCGACATCAGTCCTCCACCAAGGCCAGGACACGGCCCCAAGCTTTATGAGCACTTACTGGGGACTTATGAGATCATCTACCAAAGGAGTCCCAGCAACGGTAAAGGGGATCGAACCCACGACCCAAGGGCCTATTCCTGAATTCCTTACTATATGTGCCAATTCTCAATGTCATGCCAAGTTGAGAACAAACATTCTTCTCATGTTTATTTGAGTTGCAAGTTTGAAATTGAATACCTCAAAATGCTGGACCTCCAGAACTAGCCCATTTATACATGACTCGTCAATAATTCTAGTACTCAACCTTATTTGATACAAGATGATAAACTAGATAGCAGCCCAACACTATTCTCAGGTCCAGCCAAGTGTATAAGAGGGCTATGGCAGGGCCAATTTGAACACAAGCATGAAACCCACACTATCCAATATGAGGCATGCAGACACAACATGACAGTGTAAATAATTTTTACCCACTGCATGATAAGGAGCAAAAGAATGTAGAAGGGTAACATAAATAATAATCAAACATATTTGAAATTAACAAAAATACAGCCCATCTATATCAAAACCCACCCCACATTACTATATGGAAGTTTTTCGGTTGATACAGTTCAAATCAGACTGAAATTGGATGGCAGTCATGCAAAATGTGTATACGTTGAGTGCCAGCACCAGAAAGAGACAAAATTTGGCCTTCAATTTGCTGGCCTACTGAACTTCACCCTGAGACATTCTTGAATGGTGGCCAGGTAAGAGGCAAAAGAAGAATCTTGATTTACGTGTAAGAGCATCACAACAAAAAGGAAAGTACACCTAATTTATCTAGCTTGACTTCAGATAGATCACACAGGGATCATCTTTAAAGCTGCCGCAATTGGCATTCCCAGAAATCCAAAGAAAACACTACCAAGCCACTGCTTCCAACTAAGGGGAGATGTGTTTGCAAACGTGCCCAAGAACTCCACAATTATAATTTGAAAGAGGACAGTACAAGTGAGGACAGCCACAAATACATAATTCTTGAGTATACCCTCAAAGACATTTATCTTCTCCATCTCTCTGGAACTGATCTCATTGAAAACCTACATAAAGAATTTGCATGACAAAGAAATACCAGAATCAGAGAGCAAGTAAATAGTCATGTAGCCAATCCCCCCGGGGGATCAAATCAGAATGTCTTACCATGATATTGGCAACTACAAAGAAAATGACCAGGACCAAAACGAACTTCTACCAAGTGGGCAGGGAGTGAAAAATGGAAATTGAACTCTCCTCGTTACATGTTCAACAAAGTACAATGGAAAGAATAAAAAGACAAACACCAGATATGGGCATTTTCAAAGAAAATGTTTTCCAAAAACAGATGTGGACAGGGATGCAAGTTCTATCCAAGCAATTTCTGTCATCTGAGTCAACAAACCATATGGGCACAACAAAAGGTAGACACTATTGATGCCAATATCATGAAGGTCGAATTTTACCTGACAAAATACAAACGAGTTGAAAATGAGCGTGTTCAATGTCAAATCAGTATCCGGGCCTTCAAGATGAAAAGCTACTTTTCCTCTGGTCTGGAGGAACAAGATGATAGCAAACTGATATAAAGCCTGTCCCAAGATATTCCTCCACATCACATTACTGATAAAGTTTCCTTTCCTACCAACAGGTGGCCTTTTCATCAAGTCAACATTAGGAGGTTCAGTTGCCAGCGCAAGTGCTCCTAAAGTGTCCATGATCATGTTGACCCATAGAAGTTGTACAGCAGTGAGGGGAGCATTCCCTAGGAGTTCATGTATAGCAAGAGAAAAGAATGAAAAATTTAAAAATGGAAGAAATAAGAGACCATTGCAGAATAACTTGACTTTGTGTAGGGAAAAGATAAGAGAAGGACTTCATGCTTACTTACCAGTCAAACAGGCAGAAGAGAAGTTGACAATCAAAGCAACAACATTTACAGTTAGCTGGAACTGCACAAATTTCTGTATGTTTACGTAGACTGACCGACCCCATTTGGCCACAGTCACGATAGTGGAGAAGTTATCATCTAGTATTATTACATCTGCACTTTCTTTTGCTACCTGGAATTCATAATGGAATGTTATAAGATATATAAGTAGGAATTCAGAATAATATTCATTTCAAAGATCAAGAACTTGCCAGTTTCCACTGTTAGGCAATAAAAAGAAGTTTAGGAATTGAGAATCGACTAATAAATTTAAGGTTAACATCCACTCAAGTTGATTTATAAAAAACCTCTACTCAAGTTGAGCCAAATATTTCTCTACTTGTTATATAGACCATATTACAAGGTCCCATTATCCATCTTGTATATCCCAAGTACTTTAATCTTCAGTGATGCATATTAGGTGATTCTGAGGGGACAGATTCTCAAAATATATTTGAGCAGTGGCATTTCTAAGATAAAAATGGTGAAATATAACATATAAATCCAATTTACATAGTTCTGATGACATTTAGGACTGAAGATTATGTGCGCGCACAAGAAAAAAAGTTTAGTGTCACATAATTCAGAAGAATTATTGATGCACCTCAGTTCCAGCAATGCCCATTGCAAGTCCAATATCTGCTTCATGAAGTGCAGGAGCATCATTTGTACCGTCACCAGTAACTGCAACTACTTCTTCAAATGTGGTCCTTAAATGTTTTACCAGGGTATGCTTATCTATGGGTGAAGATCGAGCCATTACCTGCAGATGCAGAGATAGACATAGACATATGACGGAGTTAGTAGACAAATTTCTTCTCAGTAAAGGATTATAAATTGGACCAACAATCTCATAATCCTTCCCCTGGCTATTTCTTATAAGATGATGACAGGTTCATAATAATTGAGTGGACCTTTCAAGTTTAGGATAGCATGCATGCAACTGTAAGTGTTTCTTTTCCCTTTAATCCCCCCCAGCACTCTCTCTCTCCCACCCTGCCAAAAGAACTGAAAATATTGATTAAAAATGGCGTCATCATCAGTGTGCACCTGAATTTTGGGAATTAAATCATGCAATTCCTGGTCATTCTTCTCCCGGAACTCAGGACCTTCAATTGCTATGCCATCAGTTAGAATTCCACACTCTCTAGCGATTGCCTCGGCAGTATGTATGTTATCTCCAGTAACCATTCTAACAGACATTCCAGCTGCCCTACAAATGGCAACAGACTCTCGAACACCAGGGCGAACGGGATCTTTGATACCCACAATTCCTATACATGTGTATCGACTACTAGGAATAGCACTTTCAACAGAGTATTCTCTCCCAATCTCCATGTAGGCAAGGCAAATAGTTCGCAGAGCTTCACTGGCAAACTTTTCGATTGTATTCTTCAACTCATTGATGGATTCTTCATCAAGTGGAACAACCTTGCCGCAAGAGTCTATAACCTGGTCACAATTAGTAAGAGTTATCTCAGCGGCACCTTTGCAATGTGCTCTGAAGCTACCATCAGGAAGCTCAAGAACCACTCCCATGCACTTCTTCATAGAGTTAAAGGGTTCCACTTTCACAATTTTTGACATTTGTCGTTCCTGAAGGAAATCACCACCAAGGGATATCCCAAATTCTAATAGTGCACTCTCAGTTGGCGTTCCCAGAATCTCAATCTTGTCATTTTTGTCTTTGACAACTTCTCCTCCAGTGTTAGTAAATATTGATTGAAGGAGAATTCTCATACCAGAATCAGGGACATCAGTTAAGAAATCAGAAGAAATTTTAGAGCTACCTACATCCTTTATCTTCCTACATATGCAAGCTTTCACAACAGTCATATGGTTAGTGGTGAGAGTGCCAGTCTTGTCGCTACAAATAGTAGTGGCAGATCCCATTGTTTCACAAGCAGCCAGATGACGGACAAGAGCCTTATCACTCATCATCTTTTTCATAGCAAAAGCAAGGCTCAATGTTACAGCTAAGGGTAAGCCTTCAGGAACTGCAACAACAACAATAGTAACAGCAATCGCAAAGAATTCCAAAATTTCCCTAGCATCTCCACTAGACCACTTCCAGTGGGACCCTTCTTGTAGTTTGTGGCTAAATAGTCCTTGGACCAAAACACTAAACGTCACAACAGCAAAGAAAAGGCCTATTTTCCCAATAATGGTAGCTACACCATTGAGTTTAACCTGCAAGGGAGTTTCATCATCTCCCCCTTCACTTAAAGTGGCCATTAGTTTTCCCCACTGGGTTCTCATTCCTACGGTAGTTACAAGCATCCTGCAGGATCCATCCTGAACTTTAGTTCCAGAAAGAAGAAAAGGGTTATGATCATTGACTTTCATTGGTTCACTCTCTCCTGTCAAACTTGATTCGTTTATCAACACAGAGAAACCTGACACAAAGAGTCCATCAGCAGGGACCTGATCTCCAATATTTAGGTGAACAATATCACCAGGAAGCAAATCATATATTGAAATCTTCTGTCTGCATCCATTTCGTGTGACCTGAACTGTAATCTTTTTCTTCTCCCTATCTAGATCTTTAAACTGTAATGATTGTCTATAATCACTTGTGGCAGTGACAAACACAACAAGTAATATGCTAGCAACAATACCAATTCCATCATGTGCACCCTTAGGCCATCCTTCCATGATTATGCCAACCAACAAAGAGACTAAAGCACAAACAGCAAGTATCAAGAGGGTTGTATCTTGAAGGGCTTCCCAAAGAAAAATCCAAAACCTCCGGACAGGGCTTTCAGTGAATCTATTAATTCCATAAATCTCTTTCCTCTTATTTAGTAATTGCTCAGAAGTTGGTAACCCCTCATCTAAACAGGTAGCAAGCTTGTTAGAAATACCCTCAATCCCTCCATGAATTCTTAGCTTCTTGACATCACGACTTTCAACAACTGATCCCAACTCGTCAGCACAAATTTCAAAACCTGCAGCTCTAACTTCTTCGGGTACAGTGTATTCACTGGACAATTTTAGACCTAGAGAGAGTGAACATTTTTTTATTATGTAAATGAGAATGAGAATTCTTTATATCAATCATCAAATACAAGAGGCTCACCCTCTCACCATGGATAAACTGAAGTGCAGCTTGTGAAACCAAGACGGCAACTCGGAACTTCTCCTACAGTGTATAGAAGTTGGGAACAAGGACAGAGAATGAGATGCTGGAACATTTTTACTACATTTATTATGTTCAATTCAACATCACCGTACAAGTTTAAACCTTTAGGGAAGCTGTTAATATATCACGGTATTGCATTAAGAAAACCAAAATTCCCAATCCTGCCATAATTATTCAATCTAAATTCAAAGTTCATGAGATGAACTTCAAGAAGTTTTCATCTCAAACTCAAGGATTGCAAGAATATAAAAATGAAGAAATTGCAATGTTTTGCTCAAACATAGACAAGAGAATTAACACACACACACACACACCAGCCAATCTTGGAAGTCTCTTTAAATGAAGACAATACTCTAAGTTCTTTCTGTTTGATCAACGCTCAACAAGTATGACAGTCAGCAATACTTTTACCCCTCAATCTTACTTAGCATAACCTCAAAGCTGATACAATATGCTAAGTGGGCTGACTTAAAACAAGACCAATCAAAGGGCAATTATTGACATTACAAGCATTTTACTAATAGTCTTGAAAGAGGTTCTTCATTCCAAAATCAAGTGACTTAACAACATATCATTAGATATTAAAGCGCAGTTAAGTCAAAACATTTGTTACTTTCATATTTTTATTTCACTTGTGATAATTTTTTTCCTTTGCAATACATTGCGTTTGAGCATTTTACAAATATAGGCGCTGCAAGGGATCCGAATCATGTATCATCACCTAGTATGATATATCTATATATATTGCAAACTTAAATGGTTGGGGTATAGCGATTTCTTGAATATGATTTAAGTGCTTTGAGTCTTTACTCCATCCGAAAAGGAGCATCAAACCACAATTAACGTAAACAACAATTTTTGTGCTCCCTTTAAGCAACTTGTGGAGTAGAGTAACGGCACATTACATATTTATTAGAATATCAGCAGGATCATGCAGTTCATTAATTACCCAAGACCAGCCCAGCTTTCCATTCCATTTGAATTGAGTTGTGAATATGAATCATATAAACAGAATAAGAAAACCATTAACAGATAAAGCAACGAAGCAAAAGAGCCATTCAAATTTATAGACATTGTGGACAATTTGTTGGGATTGGGAGGAGGAATATGAGTTAAAATAGAAAAAGCTGAACCCTGATACTATTTTACCCTGCTTGTCTTCTTCCCGAGAATAAGATAAGGCATGTGATTCCTGCTAAGCTTGTCCCAAAGTTTCAGACCAGTCATAAAAATGAAGGGGCGAAAAGTATAAAAAAAAGAAACCTGATTAGAGCGTCTTATAGCTTCCGCTTCGAATCGTTTGGAGAGATTGGCAGTGAAGCGAAATCTCCTCTTACGGTTTTTCACGAGCCAACAAAGTTTTCTCCATCGCTGGAGCGCTTCCTCCGACGAGTTCTTAGGCTTCACATCCCCAAAGTTCTCATTCAGATAAGTTTCCATCTGTGCCTTCTCTACCTCACAGGCAACTCAAGGCAAATCTAGTGTAAATCCTCTCAGCTCATTCAAAACCACAAATAAAAGCTAAATCAAATCAAATCGTGGAACACACTGGGAATCGATTTTAACGACTGGGATCAGCTTCTCTTGAGTTGATATATAATTACTGCAACGCGATTACTGTAGCTTCGCAGCTAGAGAAGGCTGTCGAACCTTGGAAAAGGCAAGAGTGCTAGTCAACACTCATGCCAGTTGGCCTTTCAGGGAAAGATACAGGATAAAGTATATATTTTTACTTATTAAAGTTTCTGTTGATTATTGGTTGCCAACTAGTAATAAATATATTTAGTTTTTTTAATAAAGTATTTACTTGATTCTAACTAACATTAAATATTATTTTTTATTTATGTCTATAATTAATAAGAGTAATAGATGATAGTAATAATCAATATGATACTAGAATTTAGAACAATTAGTTAAGGATAATATTTAAAATTACTTAAATTTTATGATAAATTTAATAATTTTAACTGTTTTAATTGATTTCTGATAATTGTTAGTTGATGTCTTATAATAAGAAGTAGAGGGATTATAAGGTATATTTTTGTCTATTAATTTTGTAAATACATTTTTAATTCTATAATTCTAACATTTTTAATATTGCTAATGGAAAATGCTGACATAACAAACTTAAGTAATGACTATGCAAACTTAAGTTATGATAATGTAATTAAATGTTATTAATATTATATATATATATATATTAAAAAATATTTAAAAACTTGATGGATGTATTAGTTTAATAATCTAAATATCAAAACTTTGAATTTATTTTTAGTGATTTGTTTGATAAATATATTATATTAAGAAATTAAAATTAAAATATTCCTTTTTCAGCCGTACAATCATATATAAATATTTGTCGTTAACAATATTAACAATATTAGAAATATAGAATTAAAAACATATTTTATAAAATTAAAAGAATAAAAGTATATTTAATATAAAATTTATAAGATTAAAAGCATAGTTTACGTTATAAAATATAAACGGATACATACAAGAGTAGATATTTGCATTTTACAATACTAACTTATGAGAGAGAATTAAATTGCATCAAAATACTATATATTTTAGTTACTTCCATCTCCTTCCTCAAAATCCATCGCATCCTTGGAACCAACCATTACTCTTCATACTCAATGTGGTGGTTAGACTTAGTCCAAAAAAAAATGTGGTGGTTAGACAAAATATCAATTCTAAAATAAAACAGTTTGACGAGTAATATGATAAAGGGTTACGGGAAATTTTATTTTAATAGTTGTTATTGAGAAAAAAATTTGCCCTATAAATGTTAAAAAAGTAGCAATTTTACCTTAGTCGTTATATTAGTTAATTTTAATCGTTAGTTGACAAAATATATTAAGCCAGTAATATACATGCCATCTACGTCATTTTTATTAAGATACAAATTTACCCTAAAGTTTTATTCTAATTTTGAAAAAAAAATGACATATGGACTTTCAAGACAAATTTAAACCTTAACAAAAAATTATGTGCATGATATGTAAACTATTAGTTTAGTGTATTTAGTCCACTAACGTTAAAATTAACAAGGATAACAATTAGAATTAATTTACTCTCTTTTTTACATTTTTTTACATTTTGAAGATAAAAGTGTTCTTGAAGGACAAGTTCGGGGTTCTGAGCAAAAAAAAGGACAAGTTCGGGGCAAAATTATTCATTATCCCTATAATAAATGTGGAGTTTTTTTTTTTTTTCTCAGAGAGTATTATTTTTTTCCTGAGGAAAGAAAAAGTTGGACCTCGAGGGTAGTAACTGTTGAACGGCGTTTGACTTTGTGCTGCGGGGTGCGTGATGTGATTGTATGCGCAACGGAAATCTCGTTGTCCTGCACGTTGACAGAAGCCAATGGCGTATTGACAGAGTGTGCCATTTTCGTCTTTTCGTTTTCTCCTCTGTTCTATATTATTTATTTATTTTATTTCCCAACTAAATCTTTAGTTATACTCATAGAAATTAAACCTGGACCGGACTTTTGGACCAGAAACTGGAGAACCGGCCATGCAACCGGTCCGGAAAACCTCAGAATACCAGGGTCATCAGCCACCCAAATATTAAAAAAATAAAAAAAAGTAGAAGACACAAAGGAACGACAGATCTAGGTTTTGCGCGAGGCTTTAGGTCGGCGACACTGTTTCTCATTCAGATTTGGTTTGTTGGCAAGATTGGAGGTTCTCGTTTAGATCTTTGTCGCTCCACGCTCTCTCTTTCTCTGGTATGAAGCAAGGCTGAAGAACAAAGATGAACAATGAAGAATTTCAAGGAAGGAATGATATTTTATTACCTCTTACTACTTCTGACCATTGGGCAATTGGGGGTGATCAGTGATGGGCTCTTGTCCACCCTTTAGCACAGTAGCACACGTACCAGAGGGAGTACTATCCAAGTTTAATTGGCTGGAGGTGGGTTATTAACATTAATTAATTGAAAGTAACTTTACTGTAAAAGATTCATTTAATTGTTGTCCATAATAATTAAAACAGATAATAAATTGTACTTAATTAATTTTCTTCCCTCTTTTAATATTACAAAAGCAATATTTTGTTTTATTTAGTTGGTAAAAACGGGTAACATCTTCAACTGTAAAAATCGAAAAAAGATGACATATACTTTGGCCACAATTATTTAATTCTTTATCTTAAGGGAAAAAAATGATAGTCAACTGTTTTTCCTTCTCTTTGTAATACTTTTTTTAATTTTTTAATATTGTAAACTTAAAATAATTTCAGAAATAAATTTTAGTATGAATTATAAGGAGGTGGAGATGCATTGGGCCCTGAATTGACCTTTGGGGTGATAGGTCTTATCAATCATCAGTTTCAAGTTTAGTTTATTTGTATCTATATTCTTTATTAAATTTGAACCTCCTATCCGCATTCCCTTGTTTCTTTTTTTTAATTTCATATTAATAATCTAAAATTTTTACTTTCTTACCGGTTTAGCTCCGATTTGACTCCGGTCTGACCCACTAACCCTTAACCCAGTACCTTGACCAGTTCCGTGACCGGTCCGGTTTTAATAACCTTGGTTATACTCCATATACTATAATAAGCCAATATAATATTCTTTTACTAATAACTAATCAATAAAATCATACTCCTCTGTGAGAGTGATATCTGAATGTGAAAATGAGTGTGCATGTTATAATTATTAAATATGAAATTCGTAAGTAGTTGCACACTTGCTTCTTTTATTACAATTGTCAACTGTCAGTGCATCTTATTTCTCAAATTCTTAAAGATTATAGAATCAAAATCTTCAAAATAGTTATATAATTATTATAGACAAATAAGAGTATTTTTAGGAAAAATTTGTCCTTTTTAATTTATAAGAAAGGACAAAAAATATTTTATTTTTATTATAATTAACTAATTTAACTAACTTATATCTCAACATGGTGTTTGTTGTAGTCATTTTAAGGAAGCTTCGGAAGCATTGATGAATAAAACGTTTGAATTGGAGACAGTGACCTCATGCTCTCAGTTGATGTGTTAAGCCTGCCATTGTTCCAAACCCAACCATGTCCTGCTTTGGGCCTAAATCCTAAACATGTCCTTAACTTTTAACGGTGCTCGGATCTGTTTGACAATAGCCCCTTGACATTTTAAATTGAGCAATGTTTTGGGGCTCCATGTACTTCCATGGCAGTACCTGATGAGGCCCAGGTTATTCAGAAACAGGCCCTCGGCAACCCTAAAGACTTTCATGTGTTAAGTTAAGAGTAAATTGCCAATAAAGTTTGTATAAAAAAAAAATACCAATAAAGTTGGCTCATATATAAGATTGTAGATTCAAATTCTATCAATATGAGGTCTAGATTAAGTATCTCTATTAGCACTATCTTTAGTTATGTGTAACATATCTTGAGTTATGTGCAAATGAATTTTGTTTTGAGGACCTTGTTTTGGATTTGAGGTTAAAATCTCACGTATATGAATACTCAGTTGGTAATGATTTGTAAGTATTTCTATAAACGATATCTTGAGTTGCATGTAACATATCTCGAGTTATGCATAAATGAATTTTGTTTTAAATACTTCTACACATAATTAAAGATGGACTGTACATAATGGAAGATATGTTGTACTAGGGAAGGAGATAATCTCCCCATCTTTTTTCTTTTTTTTTTTTCATTGTCTCTCATTATCTTATATATGTTGTTGATTGAGAAGGTGGAAGAAAAGTCAAAATAGTATTGTGACATTTTAGATCAATTGGATAAATATGATTTAAAGATTATAAGAGACAATGACAAAAAGTATGAACAAAGAAATCCAACTTATTGCATTAGAGGTGGTAGTATACATTGAACCCGTTAAAAGCAATGGATCAGGTTGGCAAAATGGGAGCCCAATTTGATGTCGATTGAAACTGCCTAAAGGGGAAGATTGCTTTGAGGTTCTAAGAGAAAAATGTAGTCACTAATATAAAACTGATGAAAAGTAAATACAAGAACAAGAGATTTTAGAGAGAGAGAGAGTAGAGAGAAGTTCTCATTTCAGTGTAATTTGAATGTTTACAGAAGGCCTCTATTTATAGAAGGAAAATGGGCCTTTAGTGTAATTTCCACTTTGGGTCATTTGATGTAATATTCCCCTAATTACATAACTGTACACTCACGGGAATGCATTCCCGTGAGTTGTATTATTTTGTGTGTGGGTCCCACCAAATAGTAAACTACTATGCATGGTACTATGCGTGGGTCCCATGTCATCTTGTAATATTTGGAGACCAGGAGTCAATGGACATCCACATAATCAGTATATTCATAACACTCCCCCTTGGATGTCCATTTATGAATGTGCCTCATTAAAAACTTTAACTAGGAAAAACCCAGTGGGATAAAAACCTAGCCAAAGAAAAGAGTACATCACTCATTGATACACTATCCAGTGCTGCCTCATTAAAAACCTTTCTAGGAAAAACCCAGTGGGACAAAACCTAGATAAGGGAAAAAGAGTACAACGTGTATCAACTCCCCCTGTTGACAACATCAGTATTACTCCCTTTGATAACATCAGTTGAGATCTTTAAGTCTTCGAAGACCAATACCATAGACAAGCTTCTCAAAGATTGCTTCTGGAAGTGACTTGGTAAATAAATCTGCCAAATTTTCTCTTGAACTGATTTGCTGGATATCTATTTCACCATTCTGTTGAAGATCACGAGTAAAGAAAAATTTTGGTGAAATATGCTTCGTTCTATCGCCCTTGATGTATCCTTCTTTAAGTTGGGCAATACATGCAGTATTATCCTCATATAGAATTGTTGGAACCATTTTACCAGAAGATAAATGACAAGTAGTTCGTATATGATGAATTACTGACCTCAACCACACACATTCTCTACTTGTTTCATGCATTGCTAGGATTTCTGCATTATTAGATGAAGTGGCTGATATAGTTTGTTTCATAGATCGCCATGAAATTGCTGTACCTCCACATGTAAATACATAACCTGTTTGTGATTTTCCATCATGTGGATCAGACATAAATCCAGCATCTGAATAACCAATCAGTTCATGTTTAGATACATTTGAATAATATAACCCCATATCCATAGTACCTCTGAGGTAACGAAAAATACGCTTTACACCATTCCAATGCCTTTGTGTTGGTGCAGAACTATATCTTGCTAATAAATTAACAGCAAATGTTATATCAGGTCTTGTGTGATTAACAAGATACATTAGTGCCCCAATAGCATTAAGATATGGCACTTCTGGACCAAGTAATTGTTCTACACCTTTTTTGTTAATTACTTGGGGTTGGAATGGATCTTTTTCTTTTATCAAAGATCTTACAACCATTGGAGTACAGAATGGATGTGACTTATCCATATAAAATCGTTTCAAGACCTTCTTTGTATAAGTTTCTTGATGTACAAAGATCCCGTCCTTCAGGTACTCAATTTGTAATCCAAGACAAAATTTTGTCCTACCTAAATCTTTCATTTCAAATTCTTTCTTCAAACAATGAATGGCTTTTGTAATCTCTTCAGGAGTTCCAATAATGTTGATATCATCAACATAAACAACAATTATAGCAAATTCATTTCTCGATCTTTTTATAAAACTGCATGGGCATATCGGGTCATTTTTATACCCTTCTTTCAACAAATATTCTTTAAGGCAATTATACCACATGCGCCCTGATTGTTTCAAGCCATACAGGGACTTATTTAATTTGATCGAGTATTGTTCTCGTGAATTTGAATTAAATGCTTCAGGCATCTTGAGTCCTTCAGGAACTTTCATATAGATATCACTATCAAGTGAACCATATAAATAGGCAGTCACAACATCCATTAGATGCAAATCAAGCCTTTCATTTGCTGCTAGGCTAATTAAATAACGAAAAGTAGTTGCATCCACTACTGGTGAATATGTTTCTTCAAAATCTATGCCAGGTCTTTGTGTAAAGCCTTGGGCTACAAGGCGTGCTTTATACCTTGTAATTTCACCCTTTTCATTTCTTTTCCGTACAAAAACCCATTTATATCCAACTGGCTTTATATCTTTAGGTGTATGGACTATAGGTCCAAATACTTTTCGTTTTGCCAATGATTTTAATTCTGCATTAATGGCATCTTTCCATAGGAGCCAATCTCTTCGTTGTTGGCACTCTCTCATGGATTTTGGCTCATGATCCTCTTCTTCATTCATCACATCATATGCCATATGATTAGCAAAAATGTCATCAATGTTGACTTCATTACGGTTCCATTTGATATTATTTGTGACATAATTTATTGAGATCTCATTATTTTCATACATTTCAAATACCTGGATCTCTTCTGGGGCCTCAATATTCTCCTCTGGAGATAATTTCTCTTTATGAAGTGGCTCATCCAGAGCTACGCTTTTTTCTTGATTATCCTCGACTTGGCCATCTATAATTTTAGCTTCTTTTCTTTTTCGAGGATTTTTATCTTTGGAACCGATAGGCCTACCACGCTTAAGGCGTGCTTTTGATTCATTTGTAATCGGTTGTCCTACAGGGACATCAATTCGAATAGGAGCATTAGCAGCTGGAATATGTGACTTTGTCACTTTCTTTGGGTCAGTGAATGCTTCTGGCATTCGATTAGCTGAATTCTGTAAATGAATTATCTTTTGAACTTCTAGTTCACATTGTTTTGTACGAGGATCAAAATGAGCCAATGATAATTCATTCCAGCTAATCTCTTTATTCAACTGCTTATTTTCTCCCCCTAATGTTGGGTAAACTGATTCATTAAAATGACAATCTTCAAATCGTGCAGTAAATAAATCTCCTGTAGATGGTTCTAAATATTTTATAATTGAAGGAGATTTATACCCAACATAAATTCCCATTCTTCTTTGAGGACCCATTTTAGTACGTTGTGGAGGTGCTATAGGCACATATACTGCACATCTAAAGGTCCGTATATGAGAAATATTAGGTTCTTCACCAAAAACCATTTGTAAGGGGGAAAATTTTAAATAACTAGTTGGCCTGATGCGAATTAACATTGCTGCATGCAAAATGGCATGGCCCCAAGCAGAAATTGGTAAATTAGATTTCAAAAATAAAGGTCTTGCAATAAGTTGCAATCGTTTTACCAATGATTCTGCAAGTCCATTTTGCGTATGAACATGTGCTACAGGATGTTCAACATCAATTCCAAGGGACATACAATATTCATTAAAAGTCTGTGAAGTAAATTCACCAGCATTATCAAGACGTATTTTCTTGATAGGATAATTCGGGTAATGTGCTCTTAATCTTGTCAATTGAGCAAGTAATCTCGCAAACGCCAGGTTTCAAGAAGATAATAAGCACACATGCGACCATTTAGTTGATGCATCAATTAAAACCATATAATACCTAAATGGTCCGCATGGTGGGTGTATTGGCCCACAAATATCTCCCTGTATCCGTTCTAGAAATGTGAGAGACTCACTTTCTACTTTGGTTGGTGATGGCCGAATAATTAATTTTCCCTTGGAACATGCATCACATGAGAAATCATGGGATTTTGGTATTTGATTCTGTTTCAAGTTATGTCCACATGAATTCTCTATTATACGTCGCATCATAATTGACCCGGGATGGCCTAACCGGTCATGCCAAACAATAAATATGTCTTTATCAACATGCTTCTGGTTTTCCATAACATTTATTTCAATTGTACTAATACTTGAATAGTACAAACCAGAAGATAACATAGGTAATTTCTCCAGAACATATTTTTCACCATATCTAACAGTAACAATTTGTAGATATTCTTTATTGTCCTCATTTATAGTCTCAATATGATATCCATTTCGACGGATATCTTTAAAACTCAACAAATTTCTATGAGACTTAGAGGAATACAAAGCATCATTAATAACAAATTTCGTACCATTGGATAATATTATTATTGCTCTTCCAGAGCCTTCAATCAATCTTGTATTACCCACTATGGTATTGATGCTTGTACTACAATTTGTTAGATGTGAAAAATATTTCTTATCTTTAAGAATTGTATGTGTCGTTGCACTATCAATGAGACATATATCTTCATTCTTGTGTGCAATATTTGAAATGTCCATGAGCTTCATTAAAAGAAAAGAAATGCATCAAAACATATTCAATATAGAAGATGCATTAAAAACATATTTATTATACATAATTGGCAACAAGTCAGAACGAAACAAAATAATTATTACAATTTTTGCAAAACTTATTTAATCATAAAAATCTTCCACCTCCAAGTGAGACATAACATCATCATTTGGCTCATTGACATCATTATCTTTATGAGCCTTATCATCACATTCCACATTATTAACACTCTTTTTTATAGAGGCTTGGTAAAGTTTCGCTAAATGTTCTGGTGTACGACAATTACGTACCCAGTGTCCCTTCATACCACACCGATAACATTTATGTTCAACAATTTTTGAAGGACCTTCTTTATCATTCTTTTGTCCTTCATTGTTCATCTTTTTCTGGTGGGTATAAGGACTATAATAACCTCTTCCACCATGATAAGGACCATGATTATTTCTACCTCCACGATTTCCACGTCCTCGTCCACGACCACGGCCACGACCACGACCGCGACCATGGCCACGACCATGATCATTCCGTACACTCACATTCGCTTCAGGAAATGGAGAAGATCCAGTGGGACGATTTTCATGATTTTTCAATAATAACTCGTTATTTTGCTCGGCTACTAGTAAACATGAGATTAACTCAGAATATTTTTTAAAACCTTTCTCACGATATTGCTGTTGTAAAAGCAAATTCGAAGCATGAAAGGTAGAAAAAGTTTTCTCTAATAAGTCCCCATCAGTTATTTTTTTCACCACATAATTTTAACTGAGAACTTATTTTGAAAACAGCTGAGTTATACTCACTTACAGTTTTAAAGTCTTGTAACCTGAGATGAATCCATTCATAACGAGCTCTAGGCAAAATCACCGTTTTCTGATGATCATACCTATCTTTCAAACTAGTCCATAATTCAAATGGATCTTTCACCGTTAAATATTCAGTTTTCAAACTTTCATGAATGTGGTGTCGGAGAAAAATCATAGCTTTAGCCTTTACTTGAGGGGACGCATCATTTCCTGACAATATAGCCTTTCCAAAGTCCTTTGCTTGAAGATGGATTTCAGCATCTAAAACCCATGATAGATAATTCTTCCTGGTGATGTCAAGAGCATTAAATTCAAGATTTGAAAGGTTGGAAGACATGATTCAAACTAAAAATAATAAAAATAATTAGAATCATATTATAAAATCTTATTATAAATTAAAACATAATTTAAAGAACCGTAAATAAACATGCTAAGAAAATAAAAATAAGATGAGATAGGAATGGGAGTAAACTCACAGCGAGACCTATCTCATCCGAAGGTAAGAAAGATGATGCATATATTATATAATATATAGACAACAGTAAAGAATTAAGATAAACAAATGGAGCCCTATTAGTGCCACCACCATAAAAGGTAAATAAATGCATAAATAAATGGAGCCCACTAATATTAGTGTTGCCACCATAAAAGGTAAATAAATGCATAAATAAATGTTAGTAACATAAATTTAAATGTTAGTGGCATAATGTAAATATTAATAAAGTCAGTATGGAGCTTAATATCGCCACCATGAAATAAATAAAGCAGTAAGTAAAGAATTTAAATTAAACAAATGGAGCTTAGTATCGCCACCATGAATTAAATAAATAAAACAGTAAAATTAAATTACAAATGGAGCTTAATGTTGCCACCATGAATTAATAAATAGGGAGTGGGAAGAATATATAAACATAAATAAATTACTGTAAATAGTAAAATATAAATTTACCGTGAATAGTAAAGTTACTATTCACAATGAATAGTGAATAAAAATAAATTACTGAAATATTAAATCTAGACTTCCATAAAGGAGTCAAAATAAATAGAAATATAAAATTACTGAAAAAGGTAAAATTAACATGAATAGTAAAAATTACTATTTACTGTGAATAGTAAATAGTAAATAATCTCAAATCTTAACCATGGAACCTGATGTTCAAAATAATCGGTAAAAGTAGAACTTTAATTCCATATCATGGTTAAGATTATCCCAGATAGAAAAATAAACAAATAGTAAAGGAGATGGTAATAAAATCTTACCTTGGTAGAGTCTTCGTGCTGATAACGTAATATAAAACTGATGAAAAGTAAATACAAGAACAAGAGATTTTAGAGAGAGAGAGAGTAGAGAGAAGTTCTCATTTCAGTGTAATTTGAATGTTTACAGAAGGCCTCTATTTATAGAAGGAAAATGGGCCTTTAGTGTAATTTCCACTTTGGGTCATTTGATGTAATATTCCCCTAATTACATAACTATACACTCACGGGAATGCATTCCCGTGAGTTGTATTATTTTGTGTGTGGGTCCCACCAAATAGTAAACTACTATGCATGGTACTATGCGTGGGTCCCATGTCATCTTGTAATATTTGGAGACCAGGAGTCAATGGACATCCACATAATCAGTATATTCATAACAGTCACTAAAATGATTCACCAAAGAACAATATACAATGATAAGTTTTAGTGTATGAAATGCAACAAACTCATTAAATAGTTGTGAAACTTTTTAGTGATTCCGTTATTTTCTTAAAATTCGATAGTACTCCCTCCGGTCTTTCATGCAAGACCTATTTGATTTACCTAATTTGACCAAATTAATAAAGTTAATTAATGTAATTCACATGACATATTTATCCTAAAACATCATACTTATCTTTGTTGATCCCTTTCACAACAATGAAAACATTAATAGTGTTAAATTAAAAAAAAAAATGATAAATATAAAAAATAAATCTTAAATCAATATCAACTCGATAATTAAATCTTACATTAAAAATAGGATGGAACAATTCTTTGGGTTTTGGTGAGAGGTGGAGGGAAGAAGAGAAAGGTGTGGGGCTCTAATAAAAAGGGTAGAGAGGCTCGCGTGCAAGAGCAATCCAATCACCCCTCAATTCCTTGTCTGCTTATCCCATCCCTTTTGACTCCGTCTCACTTCATTCATCATTATATTATCTCATCTCCCCAAACACCTCCCAACTCATCATTTCACTGCCCCCACGCCCAAACACGCCCTTTCTTCATTCCCTCGCATGTGGATTGCTCACCCCTCGAAATTCCCTCCTCTAATTATCATCACCAGTCTCTTCCAACTACTAATGTATCCAACCAAAACTCTACTTTCTTGAGACTTTAAACCCAACCACAAATCTGTTTTCTCTTAAGCTAAACACGCATGAGGGATACATACTAACAAGCCCTAGGCCTAGCCCACGTACCACTTCTGTTCTCTTTTCTGTCATAAATATAATATATAGTTAGTAAGTTAATTAATCTTAATCCTACATATAACAAATATTTGTCGATATTTTATTAAATTACTCATGTTCATACTCCCTCAACTTCAATTAATGAGGAGAGATAATGGAGGATTAATAAAGGTGATTAGGGTATTGTACAAAATGTGTTGTATTAACTGAGTAAAATCTAACTTCATTTATCCAATTAAAAAGATTGGAGGGTATTTATCAAATTTCCTTCCATTCAAAAAGATACACAGACCAAAACAACCAGGACACACTCGCGTTGAACTCGATCTTATCCTCTGTATTGTCACTTTTCTTATTCATGGATCGTTTTATTATTGTCAGCAGAATTAGAAGGGGGGAAAAAAACACGCCATCTAACTGGATCCCCATATATATACACCTCATAGTCTTCTGAATCTGATTCCACTTCTACTCTTGTCGTGTGACAATGTGCTTTCAATACTAACGCGTGACAATAAGGATTATCAAATAAATTTATACTCAAAAAGTCAATGGGAATGGGTACTTTTTTTCCTTTTAATTTTGCCTTGAATTATGAATCTCCTGAGATTGTGCTTTAAGTTATTTACACTCATGCAATAAATTTAAAGCTCAAGCCAACAAATAACATCAAATTCTAAATATTCATATTAGTTTTTTTTTTTTTTAATTTGCAAGAATTACAGGCACCCTTCTTCCCAGTTCCCACCTATTTGCGAGGATTTTATTATGATATCCAACACACCTAGACCTTAAATATACAAAAAAAAAAAAAAAAAGCACTTTGATTTTCTCCTGTGATCAGAAGAAAATTAATGATTTATTAATTAATCTATATATTGTAAAGAAATAAAGTCAGAACACGCAACATAAAAGTCACATCATCACAATCCTATTCCCACAATGAAGTGGGAACATATTGGTGGCTGCATGCGTGGCAAGAAAAAAAGATATATCTCCCAACTAACTTTTTATCTTGAATCGTTCATAGTTGATCCACGTTGTGCTTATTATATTACTGGCGAAAAAAGAGGTTTAAGACCAGATTCCTGGTTTCTATATAGGATGAACCTCTCATTATTAAAAAAAAAAAAAAAAAGGCTCATTTGGACTTGTGTTTTTCAGTGGAATTTAATCATTATATCTAAAATATCTCCCGTTTATTCTCTTCTCTAATTATACTTTGATTTGAATGACATTATTATCTCCTTCGATATCGCCAGATACTCCGTTCTTTTATGCCATTATCATATAAAAAAGAATAAACATAGACTTGCTAGGAGATCTATATCCACATATGCTGGTTCAACAAAAACTTGAGTGCTTTAATTGATATACAGTGTTAAGTTTTGTAATTAATGATGAATTCTTCTGACCATTTAATTCTTTTTAATCAGAATATTCCTTGTATAACATCTGATCTCAATTGAAAATTTCAAAATGTATATATTAATATTGTGTGAAGACAAGCATCCAAGCATTTCAAATATTCTAAATAAGGTTTTGAGACTTTGACTGGATCGGTAGATTCGGCCTAAAAACTAGCATATCAGTTCAGTTTGGGTCGAGCATCAACCTGATTCACTATCTTTTTAAAAAAAAAACTAATTTTTTTAATTTTATATTAATAACCTTTAAATCTTTAATTTCTCACAAATTTGTCTTTAGGTTAGCCCCAATCAAATCTACTAACCCTTAATCCAGTACTCCAACTAATTCAGTGGTTGGTCTGGGTTAAATAACCTTAATTCTATCCCATCTTTAAAATAATGTTTTTTTTCACGGTTTACATTTTTAATTTTAATTACTGTTTTCAAAGTCGATTGTTAAACACATTATTATCTTCATCATATATATATATATATATTAAAAAAATAATGAAATAAAGTGATTTCAAAACCTACAATCATTTAAACTTACTTTTAATAACATTAAGAAGTTTATATTAAGTATATATTAGAATTAGTATATTTATGTTTAAACCAAGAAGCACGATTAATTACTATGGGTTGAGTCGATACACCTCCTCCTCATGAGATGCTTTTCTTCCTAAATACATATGTTAGTGGGGCATATTATCATAAGTTTAAAACTTGTTCAACAAGAATTGATGTTTTTGACTTTGAAAGTAATTAGTTGTAAATTATTGTTGCCACCAATCAATGTGTCTTTTTGGCATCATGATGAGACTTTAATGAATTAGCATCTCTTCCTGTATCGCTTATCCTCATGATCAAACCCCCAGAATCCTTCAAAGTGATTACGTACTCATCGATTATCAAAGTGATCTAACAAATCAGAGAAGATAGAATTCGAATCCTATGATATGCACTAATTAAAGGAAAAAAAAATTATCGATCTAGTTTTAGAAGAATGTGTGTCTGAGTGGGCGAGTTTAAAATAAGAAACAATATTATTAACGTTTGATTCTAATTGTTTTACTGAGTGGTTAAAGATGAACTCGGAATATATTCACTCGCAAAGCTTATGTGATAACTCTCTTTGTTTGGCCATTAAAGCATGTCAACTTTGCAGTAATGAAAACTATATTCGGCACTGATGTATTGATCATTATACCCTATTTTAGATGAATGAGTAAATTAATTAAATGAAAAGCCAATTACGTGTTATATTTGGCTTTAATTAGCTATTTATAGAAACAATAATCGACCAATGTGTTATTTTGTACATCTTACAAATTAAACACTGGAATCTGTTGGGCTCTATTATATATTTTTCATGTATCTGATTTTTGTTTTTTTGCTTTTTTTACGAATACTGCAAAATGATGGATGATAAATTAAAAGAGAAAAATTATCATTACTCTTTCCTTGATCTCAGGCAAGAAACCCAAACCACACAGATGGTAGGTTTTCTTTGACTTATCTGTACGGGAAATCCGAAATCCAATACAGCTGGCCGGATAAAGTCTTGGATATGTTGTATAGAAAATATGAAAGCGACAAACACACACACAAACACAAAACACACGGTTCATTACCCTCAAATCTCAGATTTAAATTACGTCGATCCTCCACTAATTATATATTTATATAGAAAAAGAATAGCAGAGATTTTCCCACAAATCATTACGCGGCAATAAAGAAATATAATTGAGATTTGCTGGTTTTGACTCAATTAATTAATCAAACGTGGATTAGTTATACATCTCTCTCACTCTAGAGTCTAGATATATATATCATTCATTGGAGCCAAGACGATGTGAAGAATATGGGCAGATGCTAAATCATGCATAAAAAGCACCTAACTTTTTGGGGGTATGCATTGGATAAAGGTAGAAGATGAGGAGGGCATTAGTCAGCAGAGAACAATTGAAAACGCACAACAAAATTAGCCTCCACACACTGATGGACACGATGCATACAACCTTTGAAATTGAACACCCCTCTACTCCATGTGTCGTGTCTCATATGATGTCCCTGTCCTTGTTTCAAGATGAATGCGCCAATTCCAGGGTCATGGGGCCCTCCACAAAACTTATCTGCACATTATTTGCTTTTCTGATTGTACGTTCATCTTAATTATCTGTTTTATATATATATATATATATATATAGAGAGAGAGAGAGAGAGAGAGAGTTTATAATTAATTAATATAGAGAGAAAAGCATATTATGTGAATAAGAGACGAAGAAGTCTGAAGTAATCTTTGATTTTTCAGACAAATCAAGGGTGTAATTGTTTGTATGGACGTTAATATATTGAAGGCTGAACTGAATCATCAAAATGATAAAAGTCGTTGGCTTCACGAGTGTGATTTCCGTATGGATGGTACGCTGTTCAACTTTAATGCATGCAACTACATGTTCATGTGTCTGGCTTCTCCATCTTGGTTTCTTTTGTGATGCTCAGAAGTCAGATCACGCGTATGGTTGTCGTACGACCATGTCTTCTTGTCGTTTTGGATGATAAAGCGTGTCGATACAGTCTCACTTTGACAGCCTCTTAATGGTGAAAAATATGAATTCCAAAGAAGAGGCCGTCGCTATCAGGGTGTCACCCTTCACTCCATATCTTAAAACATTATATATATATACACCTCTGTGGCTGTTCAATAAAATCTAGTAAGTAGTATATTTTATGCTAGCTTTTCGCTAATCATATGGATTTGATTAGTGCTTATAATACACTATAGTAACTTGATCAGCGTGGCAAATGATGGTTGATGTATGTTGTGGACATTTAAAAAGACAGCAACGTAACTAAGTAAATTAAAAAGACAAGTGTCACAATTACAGTGAGTTTAATTAGTTTGAAGCAGCAAATCTGGAGGCTACATCTTTTTAGATTATTTGGATCTCAGCCTACACTGCTTGTTGGTGATCATGCAGCCTTCACACACAGAAAGCCACCATCTGATCTGTACCCAACATCATAGTCCTATCACCTATGTCCTAATATTTTTATGTCTATTTTCTCATGAAAATTAGCACATGTTAATCAATATATATATATAATTAACACCTGTAGCCTCTCCAAAAGTGAAAACTGATCAACATTAATTTCTCTGTCTAATCAGTATAAAGCACGTTTATGTCCTCTTTTGTGCGTGAGACATTTGAGCACTTCGTGTCTCTTTTAGAATATACTAAGTCCACATTTGATGGATTAGGTCTTAAGTCCAATGCGAATTAAGGCTATTGTAGGAATATAAAAGAAGTATAGGTTAAAGAGAGAGTTTTTCCTTTTATGTTTCATCATGAGTTATGCTTATTCCTATGTAACAGTACATGGAAGAGTTATATTTATTCTTATGTGACCGTATAAATACTATATATATACACTATATAAAGAATTTGAGATTAATGGAATAAGAAATTTGAAATAACACACACTAATGCTCTCCTCTCTAATTCTCTCTTATAAATGTTATATTTTCTTCTCCTCTTTAGTTAGTGTATTTGTTGTGTAATGTAATCAAAATTTGTATCCATGTTTCGTATGGGTTCTTCAGTGAAATGATCATATTTTAAGTACCCTTACCGTTTCAAAATGCTTGTTATCAGTTATATATCAAATTAAGTTAGACTATTTTAAATAGATTTGGGCATTTATAAACTCAAGTTGTTGCTCAAATAACCTCATAGTATTCCATATACACCACTAAGAACTACAAGATCTAAAGACATTAATATAAAAATCAATAAATTGTTGTCGCCCATCGTTCCGTTTTCTACTTATGAGGAGGTGGGGTGGGTGTGGTGGGAAGGCCTCCATACATACATGCGTGTCACATACCCACATCTACTCCCCCGCCCACTAAAAAAAAAAACACATGCACACTCAATGTCTGAAGTGTAGAGATTGTAAGAGCATTCGAACAAATAGATAAATTATAACAAACACGGAACATCAGTGTTAAAAGTTGATTAATTAATTTCCCTATATTAATTTCATTTGACAATAACATGAAGTGGCCTGGTGGTGTGATATACCAATTTCTGCAGAAAAACAAAAAACAATTTCCAATTCAATGTAGGGTTGAACATGGAACCTGCAATCGAATGATAGTTCGCCTGTAATATAGTATAATTGAGCTATTTTGAGTCCATTCATAAAAGCTCATAACGGAGCAACTTAAATTAGTGGACTACCAGCACAGCACATCTTTGGGCTGCTTGTACCTTCCCATTTAATTGTGTCTTTTTTTATTAATCATATGGGCAATAATATCATCATATTACCTAACTTTATATGCACACTTTTCGATAAATGTTTAATGCTTATGTATATTTTTTTTTCCAAAAAAAAAATGCAGGTCAAATGTAACTAGGTTGTCTAAAACCTGGTCACCCTCCTGATCGAAGGTACTTTTGTCGTTAAAGTGATCAATTAAACTAGGTCCTAATTAATTATGCAGTTTAGGGTCAACCTAGGTCATTCTCCCAAGGAGCAAGCTGTGGGTTTTCTTTAGGACTAATTTTCAAGTGATAAAAGATGCAGTAGAATGTAAACAGACCTAAACTAGAATGCAAAATACTACTACCTATATGCAATTAACTAACTAAATGTAATAATGCAATTGACTCTTAAACCTATATGAGAATGAGACTAATCTATATGAAATTGAACGCAATTTTTTGGGGTTTTTTCTTATGAGAGAAGAATTAAAATCCTAATAAAAATGTCGATTAAATGCAAATAAAATAATAAAGGTCTAGTTCAGTTATGATGACGAAGGGGACAACTTAGGAATTGCAAGGAGTAAACTTTCTTAGCCCAAATTAATTAATTAGACCCAAGGGAGATTAATAAATTTAATTATCCAATTGAACACGGGAAACCCTCTAGTTCAATAACACATATTTCACTAGAAAACTCATAATGAAATAAGCGGTGGCTAATTAAACCCGTTAAAAACCAATCATAAAATAATCTTGAAAATCTTGTTTACAATTATCTAATTGAACAACCAGATAATTCATCAACCTAATTAAACAATTAAGATGATTAACCCAATTAACAATTAAATTAATAACGAAAACTCAATTACTAATTTAATTGACAATCCAAAGGTTGCAAACAAGAGTCCAACAATAAGCATAAAACTTCGAATTACCAGTCTAATCCAAAAGAAATAAGTTTACAATCTAAAACTAGATTGTTCTCAATTAACACAACTCGGAATTATTTAAAACTAAATTATTTCAAGTCTTGAATTAAAAAGATAAAAAGAAAGACACTCCCTTGTGGTCTTCAAGAATAAACCCTAGGCCTTAGCCCCCTCCATGCTCCTCCCAAGTTGCCTCCCAAATAACTCACACTGCCATGAAAATTGTCCTCTCTCCAAACTCCAAGCAATTCGCCACAACCATGACGGAAGAATGAGAGGAATTAATGCATATTAGAGTAGATGGTCGTGGGGCCCGTGGGATCAAACGTGAGAATTGAGGCGTGCTTGTTGGTGAATCAATGATAGAAGACGTACTGGGAAGGGAAAGGGATATATGCGTTGGTGAATTGATTAATGAATGAAGAAGAATAGCCAAGCAATATCCTGTGCCTCTGCGTCTCGTCTTTGCGTCGTGCGGCGTCCTTCAGCGTGATGATGGCTCAAAACCTAGAAGCTAGGTTAATTAAAGGGGAGGAAGAGAGGGCTTTTTAGGGTATTAACTTGAGCCCAATAAAATTCAAGTAGTCCCCTAAAATTTCACCATTGGATTTCTTTTAGCTATCCTGAAAAATCCTGCACCATAGGATCTTATAAAATCACTATCTATCATATATCAAGAGATATTATTTAATCAAAATATTAATAATTTAATAATTTAAGCTCAATATCTTATAATTAATTCATATTTATATTATTTCCTAAAATAGGCTAACAATCTAAATATTATCTAATAATTCCAAATTAGCCTAAAATAATCCCCAAAATAAATGAAATAAGGTGGGATAAAATATATAAAATTGGGATTTATCAACTCCCCCACACTTATCTTTTGCACTCCTGGGCAAAACAAATCAAGACCAAGGGAGGATAAAATAAAAGCAAAACTAAAACTAAACTAAACTAAACCAAAACTTCAAAAAAAAAAAAAAATGAATGTTCCAATCACAAGTAATAAGCAAACAAAAGCATTTCAACACTTATCATATCCAAGTGATATTCTCATAAATCAAGGAAACAAACATCATGGCAATTTACTTGACAAAGGGGAACCTAAGCCAAAAATCCCTCACCAAGGATAATGTGTATGTCACTCTTCTCTCTCAAAAGTGTATAGGTTTGTGTTTACACTCAAATCCATCCCTACCTAGTACTCTTTCCATAGGCTTGACAAGAATCTAAGTTCTCCACCACTAATAAAGCAAGTGCATGCATAAATCCAAAGGACTTTTATTAGGTCGTAGTGGGGCTAATGTTAAGAAAGAAAGGGCAAGTGTTTGGAAAAACAAAGTTAAATATCTTAAAAGATGAAGAGAATGATAAATAGAGAATGTGGGATGCAAGAAACCAAACTAAATCTAAATCGAGTCATCATTCTTTTTCTCTTTTTTTCTTCCTTTTTTTTTTTTTCTTTCATATTTTTTTCTTTTTCAATTTCTTTTTTTTTTCTTTTTTTTTTTGTTTTCTTTTATTTTCTTTTTTTTTGTTTTTTTTCTTTTTTTCTTTTTTTTTTGAGATAACCTACCATATTTTTCACAATGACCCAGTTCCTACTTTTATGCATGTTCTTCATCCACAACAGATATAATGCAATTCTCTTCAACTCTCAAGACATTCAAAAGGGTGGATTTTTTTTTTTTATTGACTATGGTTGTAGACAAATTAGAAGGAATATAGGCTCAAGGGGCTAAACAAATGACATATGTATGAAAAGGGTAGGCTTTTTGGCTTATCTGGCTAGAATGAAAATGAATGCCTTTATCATTTTTATAAATACACATGCAGAAAATGTGGCCTCAAATAAGATTCAAATCAAGTTCTAGATCAAGTACAGAGATAGAGGTACACACAGAAAAAGTATATTAGGCTCAAAATCTCACTAGGTGTATATGATCATTAGCCTAAATTCACCAAAGTCAAATTCATTGCCACTTAGTTCACTAACTCAAAACATGATCAATCACTTTTCAAATAAAAATGCATCATACTAAAGTTACTTAAAACTTGAAATTTTCACATTCAACACAGTTGATCCCTCCCCCACACTTAAACATTGCATTGTCCTCAATGCAAAGCGGTCATAGTATATCACAAAGACAAGTAATACGTGGCACTACTCAACTCAGTAGTATGACAATGAGTAATATGACAAAGCAAAATAAAAGAGTGAAGGAAGGAATACAACCGGGGTCTACGTGGTGTCACGTAGTGTAGCAGCCTCCACTGTCTGAGTGGAGAATCCATCAAAAAACGGCTTCAAGCGGTGTCCATTGACAGTGAAACATTTTCCATTTGGCTCTCTTTTGATCTTCACAGCTCCATAAGGGGAGACATCAATGACAATGAAAGGACCCTCCCATCTCGAGCGGAGCTTTCCAGGCATGAGTTTCAATCGGGAAACATATAGTAGAACTTTTTGGCCCACTTGAAATTCTCTCTTCATAATGAGTTTGTCATGGATTGCTTTAGTTCTTTCCTTATAAATTCTAGCATTCTCATAAGCTTCTCTTCTTAACTCTTCAAGCTCTTGCAATTGCAACTTCCTTTCAATACCAGCACTAGTAAGGTCGAGGTTGCACCTTTTAATTGCCCAGTATGCCTTATGCTCTACCTCCACTGGCAAATGACATGCTTTGCCATAGACAATCCTATATGGAGACATGCCAATTGGACTTTTATATGCTGTGCGATATGCCCAAAGTGCATCGTCGAGCCTCTTACTTCAATCCTTTCGGTTAGGTTGCACTGTCTTCTCTAAAATGAGCTTGATTTCTCTATTGGAGAGTTCTGCCTGACCATTTGTTTGAGGGTGGTATGGGGTGGCTACCTTATGCATCACCCCATATTTACTTAACAGGCTCTGCAAACTCCGATTGCAAAAATGTGTTCCTTGATCGCTAATGATGGCTCTAGGAATGCCAAACCTGCAAAAAATGTGAGATCGAACAAAGGAAACCACTACAGAAGAGTCGTTAGTACGAGTGGGGATTGCTTCAACCCACTTTGACACATAATTTACAGCCAGCAAGATATATAGGTAACCAAATGAAGTGGGAAAAGGTCCCATGAAATCAATACCCCAAACATCAAAGACTTCACAGAATAATAAGGGTTGTTGGGGCATCTCATGCTTCCTAGAAATATTACCCACAAACTGACACCTGGAGCACTTCTTACAAAATTCATGGGCATCACGAAATAGACTAGGCCAAAACAATCCACTTTCTAAAACTTTCCTAGCAGTACGTTTGGCACTAAAATGTCCCCCACATGCAAGAGTATGACAAAAAGTTAAGACAGACTCAAATTCAACATCAGGAATGCATCGCCTAATAATTTGATCACTACAAATATGCCACAAGTAAGGATCATCCCATATGTAGAATCTAACATCTCTCTTAAACTTATTCAATTGATGTTTATTCATGTCAATTGGCAGAACAGATGCAACTAAATAATTAGCAATATCAGCATACCAAGGGGTAGAAACAACAACCTCACAAAGCCTTTGATCAGGAAAGTCATCTAAGGGTGAAGATGTTACCGCAGGTGTTTCAATCCTACTCAAATGATCAGCTACCATATTCTCTGCACCACTCTTGTCACGAATCTCCACATCAAACTCTTGTATAAGAAGTACCCACCTAATGAGGCGGGGTTTGGAGTCCGGTTTCTTAAACAAGTATTTGATAGCTGAGTGATCTGTAAAGACAATCACCTTTGTGTGAAGGATATAGGATCGAAATTTCTCTAGCCCAAAGACGATTGCAAATAGCTCTTTCTCTGTGGTAGTGTAGTTAGCTTGAGCAGCATCTAAAGTTCTAGATGCATAGGCTATGATATGTTGTTTCTTCTCTACTCTTTGGGCAAGAACAACACCTAATGCATAGTCAGAAGCATCACACAAGAGCTCAAATGGAAGGCTCCAATTAGGTGGCTGAATGATGGGGGGTGTAGTGAGTTTCTCCTTTAACTCATCCCATGCATACCTGCAAGCATCATCAAAAACAAAACCCACATCTTTCTGCAATAAACGAGACAATGGCAATGCTGTCTTACTAAAATCCTGGATAAATCTTCTGTAAAATCCAGCATGCCCAAGAAAAGAACGTACATCTTTCACACATGAAGGATATGGAAGAGAGGAAATAATATCAACTTTAGCTTTATCAACCTCAATACCCTCATGTGAAACAACATGGCCCAAAACAATTCCTTTCTTAACCATAAAATGACATTTTTCAAAATTCAACACAAGATTATATTGAATGCATCTTTCCAAAACCTTATCTAAACTAGTTAAGCATGCATCAAAAGAATCACCATAAATAGTGAAATCATCCATGAAAACTTCCATGCAATGCTCAAGAAAATCAGAGAATATGGAAACCATGCAACGCTGAAAAGTGCCCGGTGCATTACATAAACCGAATGGCATGCGTCTATATGCAAAGGTTCCAAATGGACATGTGAATGTAGTCTTATCTTGGTCCTCAGGTGCAATAGAAATTTGGAAATATCCAGAAAAACCATCCAAAAAGCAATAATGTGATCTATTGGCCAGTCTTTCTAACATTTGATCTATGAAGGGGAGGGGGTAGTGATCCTTTCTAGTTACCGAGTTCAGTTTTCTATAATCAATACATACTCTCCAACTGTTTTGAACTCTAGTTGGAACTAGCTCACCTTCATCATTGCGAACCACAGTAATACCAGTTTTCTTAGGTACTACCTGAACTGGACTTACCCAACGACTATCAGAAATAGGGTAGATTATACCTGCAGACAGAAGTTTAGAAACCTCTTTCTTTACCACATCAAGGATTAATGGATTGAGTCGTCTCTGTGGCTGTCGTACAGATTTGGCACCATCTTCTAGTAGGATCCGGTGCATGCACACATTTGGGTTGATTCCAGGGATATCAGCAAGAGTCCACCCAATAGCTTTTATCTGTCGCCTGAGTACTTCTAGGAGGCGGGTCTCCTCATCAGCAGCTATGTCACTAGCTATAATCACAGGAAGTGTCTCGTCCTTCCCCAAATAGGCATACTTCAATGACTCAGGAAGTGCCTTTAACTCTAAGGATGGGGCTTGTTCAATTGAAGGTATGAGCGGCTTCATTTCAGCATCTGTCAAACTGGAAACCTGCATAACAGACTCACATACAGAAGAGCAAACTTTCCCACTTTGGGAAGCATCAATAGAAACTGTAAGAGTAGAAGAATCACTAGTGCTACAATTAGGCACAGAAGCATTATGTTTAGAGTATCTCATATTCTTAATAGCATCAGTGAAAATATCAATATCAGCAACATCAAAGTCATCACATGTGTCACAATTACCAATTTTAGCACATGAACAAGAGATACTATCATCTAAACCAGCAATATCACATGATCTACTAAGCATGCTCTCTTCAAGATCTTTAACAGAATCATCCATAATAGCATCAACAACATTAACATCTATCTCTGCACAATCATCAAGGGGATGTTTCATAGATTCAAGTACATTAAATCTAATAGTTTCACCAGCAAATTCTAGAGTAAGGCTACCAGCATGAACATCTATCATAACTTTAGCAGTTTTAAGAAAAGGCCTACCTAAAATTAGAGATGAGTGTCCTTTCTGTCTAAACCGACCATCATCCATATCAAGAACATAAAAGTCTGCAGGGAATATGAAATCTTTTACCTTAACTAAGATGTCCTCTAGGACGCCTTCTGGGACTGTGCAACGTCTGTCAGCAAGGGATGCAACAAGATTAGTGGGCTTAAGCTCTACACCATTGAGTTGATCAAAGACTGATTTTGGCATAACATTGATAGCTGCTCCCAAATCTGCTAAGGCATCTGAGAATTCAATGTCACCAATAGTGCAAGGTATGAGAAAGCTACCAGGATCCTTGCACTTCACTGGCATTGGCATTTGATAAAGAGAAGAGACAACTGCCCCTAAGTCAACCTTGCCTTCGTGCTTAAACTTTCTCTTTGTAGTACACAATTCCTTCAAGAATTTTGCATATTTAGGTACTTGTGTGACTAAGTCAACTAGTGGAACATTGATCACCACCTTCTTGAATATATCATAGATTTCATTTGACACCTCAATTTCCTTCTTTCTCCTTTCAGCTTTAGCCACCACGGTAGGAAAAGGGAGAGTCTGCTTGACCACTTGCTTTACTTTATCATCTTTCTCTTCTTCTTCTGTAGGCACCACTTGTGTTTCTGATAAGGTGGACTGATCCTGTGGTGTGGAAGTAGAAGGAGAGTCATCAGCAACTTCCTTGTCTTTGATGGTAACAGGATCTGCAGAGGGGATTATCTTTCCACGTCGGAGAGATATAGCATTAACTCCACCTATATTGGGATTCTGCTGAGTTCCAGCATTTGGATTGGTCACTACTTGAGATGGAAGCCTTCCTGAACCTGGACTTTGTTCATTACTCTGCATATTAGATAATTGGCCAATATGAGTTTGAAGGCTTCGAATTTGTTGTTGTTGCTGTTGCTGTTGTTGCTGCTGTTGTATTAGGATCTTCATCATAGCATCCATCTTGCTTTCTAACCTTGAACCTTCATCTTGGACTGGTATTGATTGTCTAACTTGTTGAAACATCTTGCTACTAGAATTTCCACCTTGATTAAACTGTGCTTGTTGAAGTTGGCCATTTCCATATTGAAGATTTGGATGGTCACGCCATCCAGGATTATATGTATTGGAGTAAGGATCATATTTTTGGCCACCTTGAGTCATAGGTTTAGAAGGATATATTGCATTGCAAGATTCAGCTCCATCATTCAGGTAAGGGCAAGAGTCAGTAGCATGAGTAGCTAGAGAGCAAATAGAACATAGTGGCCCTATTAGAGCAGAAGAGTTGGGCTGTGAAGTAAAAGTAGTAGATGGTCCCATAGGATTGACCATATTAGAAGAATTTTGCATATTGAACATAGTCATTTTTTCCACAGCAGATGCAAGCCTATCAATTTTGCTCTCCAGGCGAGATTCAGAGAATAATCCTACCTCATTAACTTTTACTTGTTGTCTAGAGCCAAATTGTTGGCTATTCTCAGCTTTCCTTTCAGTCAATTCCCAAGCATCTTCAATAGTCAAGTGAAGAAGAGAACCACCAGCAGCTGAGTCTAACAAATCTCTCTCTAGAGGTAAGAGCCCTTCATGGAAGTATTGGATCAATAGTGTGTCCGGGATTTGATGATGGGGACAGCTGGAACACAATGTTTTAAAACGCTCCAAATATTCATATAAGGATTCCCCAATCATTTGTCGACATCCACTTATGTCTTTCCTGATAGATGAAGTGCGAGAGGCTGGGAAGTACCTTTCTAAGAATAGTTTCTTCAGTTGATTCCATGAAGTGATGAATCCAGGAGGTAATCGAAGCAACCAGCTTTTAGCAGATCCTTCCAAAGAGAATGGGAAGGCACGCATCTTAATTTGATCTTCAGTCACATCGACTGGTTTCATAGCAGTGCAGACCATGTGAAACATCTTCAAATGGTTGTATGCTTCCTCTCCTGAAACACCATTAAATTTTGGAAGTAAGTGTATCAATCCAGGTTTCAATTCGAAATTCACATTCATATCAGGATAATTTATGCACCAATTTTGAAAATGCAAATCAGGAGAAACCAATTCTTTAATGGTCATAGCAGGATCAACATTATGAGCATTTGCATTTGCATTTACATTCTCATTAGCATTAACAACAATATTATTACCGTCCATATTAACCTCAGGATCAGAGGATTCAAAAATAGGATTAACAAAGGAACTATTGCCTATAAGAGTACTAGCTCTAGTTCTTCTTTGTTGATGAAATGTCCTCTCAATCTCAGGATCTAAGGCTAACAGTCTTTCCGAAGAGGACCGAGTCATGCAATAAATAACTACCTACGAAGTCACCTGAAAACTCAAACCTAAAGTCTAACCGTTGCTCCCCGGCAACGGCGCCAAAATTGATCGAAGGTACTTTTGTCGTTAAAGTGATCAATTAAACTAGGTCCTAATTAATTATGCAGTTTAGGGTCAACCTAGGTCATTCTCCCAAGGAGCAAGCTGTGGGTTTTCTTTAGGACTAATTTTCAAGTGATAAAAGATGCAGTAGAATGTAAACAGACCTAAACTAGAATGCAAAATACTACTACCTATATGCAATTAACTAACTAAATGTAATAATGCAATTGACTCTTAAACCTATATGAGAATGAGACTAATCTATATGAAATTGAACGCAATTTTTTGGGGGTTTTTCTTATGAGAGAAGAATTAAAATCCTAATAAAAATGTCGATTAAATGCAAATAAAATAATAAAGGTCTAGTTCAGTTATGATGGCGAAGGGGACAACTTAGGAATTGCAAGGAGTAAACTTTCTTAGCCCAAATTAATTAATTAGACCCAAGGGAGATTAATAAATTTAATTATCCAATTGAACACGGGAAACCCTCTAGTTCAATAACACATATTTCACTAGAAAACTCATAATGAAATAAGCGGTGGCTAATTAAACCCGTTAAAAACCAATCATAAAATAATCTTGAAAATCTTGTTTACAATTATCTAATTGAACAACCAGATAATTCATCAACCTAATTAAACAATTAAGATGATTAACCCAATTAACAATTAAATTAATAACGAAAACTCAATTACTAATTTAATTGACAATCCAAAGGTTGCAAACAAGAGTCCAACAATAAGCATAAAACTTCGAATTACCAGTCTAATCCAAAAGAAATAAGTTTACAATCTAAAACTAGATTGTTCTCAATTAACACAACTCGGAATTATTTAAAACTAAATTATTTCAAGTCTTGAATTAAAAAGATAAAAAGAAAGACACTCCCTTGTGGTCTTCAAGAATAAACCCTAGGCCTTAGCCCCCTCCATGCTCCTCCCAAGTTGCCTCCCAAATAACTCACACTGCCATGAAAATTGTCCTCTCTCCAAACTCCAAGCAATTCGCCACAACCATGACGGAAGAATGAGAGGAATTAATGCATATTAGAGTAGATGGTCGTGGGGCCCGTGGGATCAAACGTGAGAATTGAGGCGTGCTTGTTGGTGAATCAATGATAGAAGACGTACTGGGAAGGGAAAGGGATATATGCGTTGGTGAATTGATTAATGAATGAAGAAGAATAGCCAAGCAATATCCTGTGCCTCTGCGTCTCGTCTTTGCGTCGTGCGGCGTCCTTCAGCGTGATGATGGCTCAAAACCTAGAAGCTAGGTTAATTAAAGGGGAGGAAGAGAGGGCTTTTTAGGGTATTAACTTGAGCCCAATAAAATTCAAGTAGTCCCCTAAAATTTCACCATTGGATTTCTTTTAGCTATCCTGAAAAATCCTGCACCATAGGATCTTATAAAATCACTATCTATCATATATCAAGAGATATTATTTAATCAAAATATTAATAATTTAATAATTTAAGCTCAATATCTTATAATTAATTCATATTTATATTATTTCCTAAAATAGGCTAACAATCTAAATATTATCTAATAATTCCAAATTAGCCTAAAATAATCCCCAAAATAAATGAAATAAGGTGGGATAAAATATATAAAATTGGGATTTATCACCTCCCATTTATATGACAGTTCATTTATATGGGTTTAAATGGGTTGAGGTACAAGTATGTGCTAGCCTATATTTGTACCTCAACCCATTTAAACTCATCCTGTATGCATTTAAAGTTAAGGGTTAAAGTGTAAAAATATATATGAGTTTTTTTCCTATGAGCAAAAATACATATATGCTTTTTTTTTATGAGCAAAAATACACATGTGGTTACCATTTTAGTGCAAAAGTCACATTCCACCGTTAAGTCATTGTTCACCATGATGAGAGAGAAAGAGATGAGGTGAACAGTAACTTAATAGTGATGAACCGTGACTTAACGGTGGGATGTGATTTTTACACCGAAATGGTAACCACATATGTATTTTTGCTCATAAAAAAAGTATATGTGTATTTTTGCTTCTAGAGAAAAAACTTATGTGTATTTTTGCACCTCAACCCTAAAGTTAAATGGGTGGGCTAGGGTATGAGCTGTCTATCCCGCTCGTTACTTTGCCCTAACTTACGTTATGGAGTTTGAGTCACGGCGAACATACCATTTATTCCCCGTCTCAAATCCTCTCAACATAATGCATAATCTCAAGAGCGCAATTATTGAGAGAAGATTCGAGGGGGAAATCCTTGTTAACATAAAAAAAAAATAATTCATAATACATTATGCTCCACATAATGCTCTAACTTACGTTATGCATAATCTCAACATAATGCTCCACAGATCACTTTATATTCCATGCCTCTCAACTAATTTCTCCATTTTACAAATTTGTTACAGACTTGTTGAGTTTAAGTTAGAAAAAATAAATACCTCTGAGCGTATATACGGGGTACATATCTTAAATCATATAAACTTTATTGGAGTACGAGTGCTATGTTGGTATTAAATTAAGTTTATGGTTCTCATCAAGACGTGATGAATGACACTAGACAAATTTTGTGATGTACTAGATAAATATTTCAATCCCTGATCGAATTGGAACAACCCCTTGAATTTCCAATTATGAAGAAAACCTTTTCTATTCTTTTAAAGATTATTGTTATTTATAAATAATAGCTCCTTTGGAGTTTGAATTATGTGCAAATGGTTTTCGAAAGTTTGGATCGCATGTAAATAACCCCCATACAATAATTTTAATGAAATAATAATCATTCAATCATTTTAATTAACAAATTTAAAATTTAAAAGTTTTCAAATTTAAAAAACTATAAATAATTCCACCTTGGTCTTGTGGTGGACTAGCTGTACTACATATATAATGAGTTGAAGAATTTACATAGTCTCAATCTTGATTAGTCAGTTAATTATATACTTAATAATAGAATTCAAAAAAAGAGAGCTATACATGTACATGGGTGGTGAAATTGTTATAAAAAATAATTCATATGCAATTTAAAGTAAGATACGTTTGATGCGATTTAACCTTTAATATTAGAAGCATATAACTATTTGTATTAAATAAGAAATAGGAAAAATTGCCAATATATGAAAATTTATTTATTAATTGGGACCTATAATCTTATGTACAGGTACGGGGTTCTTCAGTGTAAATAATTGTGATAGGAAAAAGATAAAATTACTCTTAATGAAAACATTCCCTTTATGTAATATATCCTTCCTTGTTGTGCAATCTATATTCCTTTTGTGTGTATTCATCTTTCTTATATGCAATCAATCTTCCCTTACGTTGTAAAATTAGTCCGATGTGCAAATTATGTTATGTTTGAACAATCTTCCTTTGATACAAATGATCTTCTCTCTTGTGCAAATGATCTTCCTCATGTGCAACGCTCTTCCTTTCATGCAATCATTCACGGTAAGTGTAAACTATTATCTCTTATGAATAATCCATTTTCCATAGATGCAAAATTAGTCTCATATGTGCAATTACATTTTATGCAAACCATCTTCCCTTACATGTAAATGATCTTCCTATATGCAAATCATCTTTCTTTGTGCAACCTATCTTTCCTTATATGCAATACATCTTCAATAAAAAATCAAAATTTTCAATTTCTTAACCCACAATTCATTTTTGCCCATCCGCATATTCAATCTTATGGTCCTTCTACTTTCATGACCAACAATAGATGTGTGATCACCATCAACTATCCCACTCATTGATGTCATTGCCCTTATCAACCTCCCTGATAATCGGCGGTGGTGGTGCCACCATCAATGACCACTATATCTACTTCACTTAGTGACCTTTGCCTCTTCTTCCATCTTCTCCATCTCCACTTTGAGATCAAGCTCTTTGTTGACACATGCACCTCACATACCCGGGTCTTCTTCAATCTTCTTCGTCTTCTCCCCCCTCCTCATCACCTTCTATCGGTAGAAGCAAGATGACAACTTTGCTTGATATATCCTATTTTGTATATCTTCTTACATATCTAAAGAATAGAACCTTTAACTTGACAGTGAATCTGTTATTGTTGGTCTTCGATATATCAATGGCATGATTTTTTGTTTGTTAGTTTCATTGGCTTATATAGATTTGATATTATTGAGATTAATTATTTCTAAATTGAGTTGGGTTTGTGCTTGAAGATGCATGATGATCTACTCCTTTCCATCGTTCTTCAAGCTAAACCTCATGGAGGGCTCTTGGATGAAATTAGCACCAATGGAGGAGAATTGCTTTATGATGAATAATGCTTGGCTCACAAGAAGTGATTGAACGAAGGGGATGGTTTTAATTTCTTCAGGGAAATTTTACCTTTTTTCCTATCATAATTATTCATAGTCAAGGATCTTGTACCTTTACATGGTCAGAGATCCCATTTCATAAATAAATTTTTAAACAGGGATTTGTAAGCAATTTTCCCAAAGAAATAAAAATATAATCTTGATTCATCAAACAAACCAACAATTAAATACAGAATCTCATGCATTATCTGGAATCGAAGGAATAAAATAGAAAGCTAAATAACGACTTATGAATAATCAGGGTGTCTAGCAAAAAAAAAAAAAGCAGCGTGATATTTTATAAAGAGTTAAGGTGCAAAAATATACATGAGCTTTTTCTCCAGGAGCGTCTAGCAGTACGTGCTTTTTTTGGGAGCAAAAATACACATGTGGTTACATTTTAGAGTAAAAATCACATCTCACTGTTAAGTCACTGTTCATTGCCGTTAAGTTATTGTTCAGTTCATCTCTTTCTTTCTCATCACGATGAACAGTGACTTAACGTTGAGATGTTATTTTAGCTACCAGAGTCAATAGTATCTAATAAGTTTTTTTATTCACCTTTTTCTTTTATTGATTTTGTATCTTTTCTATCTTATCTTACTCTTCTATTTCATTTTTATTCATTTTTTGAATTTCCAATTTTTTCGTTGCATTAGAATTCGATTGCACTATTTGATTCTATTCAATCAACAGAAATCCAAATAGGTTGTATGTATTGTTGCTCCAAAAAAAATACATGGTGCTGGACGTTCTTAGAGAAAAAACTCATGTGTATTTTTACACCTTAATCCTCTTATAAATCTTAAATCAAATAATACAAAAATAATTCATAGTACTTATTTTTATTTTTTATAACTTAAAAAACATAAATTATTAATTTATAAATAGACCCGAAAACAGCGCCCGAGCAAATGGGCGGGGGATTAAAAAAATAATAAAAATCAGGAGATAAAACAGAAAACCCAAACCCCCACAAAGGCACCCGCCTTATTTTCTCCACTCTGCCATAGCTTTGCGCCGGCGCCTAGCTTCCTCCTTTTTTTTTTTTTGGGACAAATAGCTTCCTCTTCTTCTCTCCCATTTGATTCCCGTCAAATAAATTAACTAACACGCCCTCTCTCTCCTCTCATCACTCTCTCTCTCATTTCTCTCGGTTTCAACTTTCAATCCCTCTCCCCCAATACTATGGGCACCTCCATCCTCGACGCTCTGAATGTCCGCGTCGAAGGCTCCGGCGACAGGGTTCTCGTCCTTGCCCATGGTTTCGGCACCGACCAATCTGCCTGGCAGCGAATCCTTCCTTACTTCACTCGCCGCCACACCGTCATTCTCTTTGACCTCGTCTGCGCCGGCAGTGTTAACCCCGACCACTTCGATTTCCGCCGATACACCACCCTCGACGCCTACGTTGACGACCTCCTGGACATTCTTGACGCTCTTCGTGTCACTCACTGCGCTTACGTCGGTCACTCCATCTCCGCCATGATCGGAATGCTCGCCGCCATTCGCCGTCCCGAATTCTTCACCAAACTCATCCTCATCGGCGCTTCTCCCAGGTGACGATCCAAACATCATCCTCTGGTTCCCCTGCCTTCAATTCCTTTTTCCACCTTTAATTTGCGCCCTCCTTTTCAGATTCCTAAACGACAGTGATTACCACGGAGGTTTCGAGGAAGCAGAAATCCAAGAAGTGTTCTCTGCAATGAAGGATAACTACGAAGCGTGGGCTAGCGGTTTCGCGCCTCTGGCAGTCGGAGCGGACGTGCCGGCGGCGGTCCGAGAATTCACGAGGACCTTGTTCAACATGAGGCCCGACATATCGCTGTTTGTGTCTCAGACGGTTTTTAACAGCGATCTGAGAGGGATTTTAGGCTTAGTGAAGGCGCCGTGTTGTATTATGCAGACGGCGAGGGATGTTTCAGTGCCGGCGGAGGTGGCGACGTACATGAAGGAACACTTGGGCGGTCCGACCACGGTGCAGTGGTTAGACACGGAGGGTCATCTACCTCATCTGAGTGCTCCTGCCTACTTGGCTCGCCAGCTCGAAATAGCCCTCGCACAGTAGCGCGTGCCTTGTCGCAGGCGCGTGGCTTTATCGGTAGCGTTCGTGGATAGATAGATCCTGCTAGTATAGGCTCTAGAGGCTCGAGGTGCACGCTGAAGAACCATTGCTTTCCCTAATTACTGGATTGTTTATTTATTCAAAGAAAAGAGGTTCATCTTCAAGTCTTCAATCCTAGCAGAAGGGTTCTGTAGAGAATTGCAGTTTGTATTTAATGCACCAAAGCTGGACACCTTGGGCTGGGATGGTAATGCTTATGACGTGTGAAGGGATAGGAATCGGCACGTGTTCATCCTCTGATGCGGCTGGTGCTATTTGTATTTATAGTAAGCAATTCATAGTTTATATTTCAATACTATGTGCTTTCTTTTTCTTTTTGGTTCCATATATGCTTTGCTTTTTTTATTTCTATATTCCATTCCATGATAGGAGTATCTTCAGGCATTAGATATTTACGAGTGGATAATAAATAAGTTGAACGCCACCGGCAACCCATGAAGTTCAACGAAATAGTTGGAGAGTAACATCAATCGCATTTTAAAAAGGCGGATTTTTTTTTCTCAAAGAAAAAAAAGGCGGCAAGCTTATTAATGTTAGGGTAAAGGTGCAAAAATATTCATATACTTTACCCTCAGGAGCGTCCAGCACCATATTTTTTTTTTTTGAGCAAAAATACCTATGTAGTTACTAAATGGGTGCAAAAGTCACACCGACCGTTAAAAACAAAACGTTTGACTGTTAACTCTCGTTTGACCGTTAACTCTCCTTCCTTGGTCCACGCGCTCTGTCTCCTCTTCCATCCACTCGCGCTCTGTCTTCTCTTCCGTCTATCTCTCTTCGTCCACTCTCTGTCTCTCTTCCCTCTTCCGTCCACTCTCAAACAGACCCTCCGCCGGAGAGGTTCGATTTCGTCATGCTACCTAGGATTGACGGCGAGATGAGGAATTTCTATGCGTTGAAGCAACCCTCTTCGAATTTCTTTAATCTCAGATGGGTTGAAGCGACCTGGCCTTAAGAATTCTTTTTAATCTCAGATCTCACACCTCTTCACATCTTTTTTCTTCTTCTTCGCCGACAAGCCTTCAATTGTCGAAGATAAGAGAAGGTATTAACTGCTCTTTCTGGGTTTGCTTTTCCGCCTAGCTCTGCTTCTTGAAGGTTCGTTTTTGGGTCCTTTGACGACAACTGTGTGCATGCCGATGATCCCTCTTGTTGCTGCGCATGGCGTTGTTCTTGTTGTTCCTGTTCTTGTCCTTGTTCTTCTCCCTCGTTGGTTTTGCCTTTCTTTGATGAGCTTTATGAATTACCCAGGTATGAACTCTCACATTCTTTAAAGATCTAATTGGGGTTCTATTTTCATTTCCTTTAGGTTAACAAACACTGAGATAAGTTGGTGATCATTATTAGTTCCTCATTAATCTGAATGAAACCAGAGTGTATCGATCGTGATGGTGGGAATGGATTTTATGCTTTATGTTTTTTGGTTGGAAGAAGGCTCTGTTCTGTTCCTCATTAGTTCCTTGCTTCTTATTTCCAAACTGATGCAGTTTCCAAATTGGAAAAATCACGGGTTGAATGCTTGAACCCGATTTTAGCCTGATGATTTTGTGTGTTTAGGGCTTGTTTCTTTATCCCCCAATTTTTTCCAGTGCCTAGTCGCTCTTGGTTGAGAAAGGCACCGAAGGAGATGATGTGCGAATCGATAGATTAGGCTTGGGATTTTTTTTAAAAAAAATAATGAATTAATATTAACATTAACTGCAATTTCACGTTGACCGTTTGGTCAACTAACATCAGTGTGACTTTTGCACTCATTTGGTAACCACATGGGTACTTTTGCTTAAAAAAAAAACACATGGTGCTGGACACTCTTAAGGGCGAAGTTCATAGGCATTTTTGCACCTTTACCCTTAATGTTACCTTACTTTCTCGGTGACTAAATAGTAAAGGTTGAGTGGTAATTTTGACTCAAAATCATTATGGAAGAGCAATTTTGCGCTAAACGTTATCGTAGTTGATTTTCACTGTTAAATTAACCAAATATACTGATATGATAATCTACCGCTCACTGAGGTGTATATTCTTGAAATTCATGTGACATCTATTTTATGTTTTAAAAAGTTGGATTTCAAACTGTTTGGGTAAATTTGTTCTTGAACAAAAATATATGGAAATCAACTCAACATATTTAATTAATAAATAGTCAAAATTAATTAGGATAAAGTCAGAGTAAAATTGTTATCTTTTATACTTTTGGATCAAAATTGCCTGCAAAATTGTTTCATAAACCAATAACAAATACATGTCATGTTTTCACCTTCTTTTATTTCTTAATATAAGTCTTATGTTTTAAATATAAATTCTTAGATATAATTAATACTTATTTTTTGAAAATACTCTTGGTAGAAAATGTAGATTTCCTGTCTACCCTTTATATTTTTATAAATGCACTTTTTCTTTCCTCGACATTGGATAGGGGGAATAGTGGTTTAAAGGAACTGGTGTGACTATGTCAAACTTATTTCAAATCTTTATAATGTTAATCATTTACATATATGTAAAGATATATTATACACAACTGAAAAAAAAAAAAAAATTTGCTCAAATTTAAATTTAGGTCTGTCTCGTTAATGAAAAAGCAAAGAGTAACGTTAAGATTTTTTGGCAAGTGATAGCAAGTCTTAGAGAGGAATTTTTAGGAAGGTGTATGAAACATTTATTGACACGGTGTTGATGCTTGCAGTCTGATTGTCACAATCCAGAATTTTGAATCCAAAATAGAGTAGCACGGAGAAACTTGAAATGGAAAGTAGTTCTTGGAACGGTCTGATTCTGCCATAGAAACTCCTTAATGGGATAACCCTGATGACAATTGACGAATAATTTCATGACAATAATACTTCCCAAGGTTTTTATATTTATGGAGTATACTAGTAATATCTTAGCTATCATCATTTATTAAAAAATTTAGTTAAGTTAGTTAATATGATATATATTTTCTAAAGCATTCTAGTCATTTTCTTCAATTCCTTCTTCTTTTTTATTATTGTTGAGAGAGCATCAATATGGATAAATTAAAAAAATGATAAAATTTAAATTTTATTTTATATTTAGAAACAAAATTAACTTCCTAAATCTGCTCTCTATTAAGAACGGGAGTAGTATTATATGAAAATGAGACACCCATCTCTGGATGGGTCTCTGCCGGCAACATGGCTCTCCATATCTTACTTTCAACTATGAGCAGAAGTTGGTCCCATAAAAACACTCATGATCAGAAAATGTGTATGTTCGGTAAAATGTACATTGATAATTTATATAAATAAAAATTCAAACTTTTTGTTGTAAGACCTAAAACCTAATTTAGATTGGATATTACTCCCAAGCGTATTAGATATAAGAGTTTTTCAATGGAATCCTGCGAATTAAGAAAGTGATTAAAGGTAATCAATAGCTTTAGTATTTTTAAGATTATGTTTTTTTATCAGATATATCTTTATTCAGTTTAACTGAAGAAAATGAGTCAATAGGTAGACTCTACTTATTGACTTTTACATTGATTAAATAAGGATATATTTGATAAAGACAAAATTTATGTATATTTGCTTCATATATAACCCCAAATTCTTCAATTGGACCTTGACATTTGTCTGTGTTTCTCGTTTTATCATTTACTTAAAAATAATGGGTTATAATTAAATTTATGATAACATATGAATAGTCGAGATTTAATCAAAGCATTGGTTGTGATGACAAAAGTTTTGTTCACTAGACACGGCCAATAAAATAGCATGCACACTATAAAAAAAATTCTATATCTAAAGATTAAGGAAGGGGAGGAAAATGATTATATATTAAGGGTTGGGAGGAGTATCGTATAAGCTATATTATAATTAAAAGAAAAAAGAAGGGCCAATGTGCTCAAACAAATTTCAACTTTTTTGAAAAGTGTAACAATAACTATAAATTATTTTTTGAAGTAAAAGTAATCATAAATATTATAAAAGAAGACAAAAGCGATTATGATATTAACGGCTGTTACTATGAGCTTTTTATGAAAAATTAACTTACTAAAATAGCTATTGACTTATATCAAAAATGTAAAAGTAACTATAAATTTTTTTTGAATGCAAAAGCAATTAAAAGATGACTTTTTAAACATTAATTCATATAGGTTTTTTTTGGTTGCTTAAGTTGGAGTTTAAGTAGATTTTAATTATGAGATGACCAATAGTGTTGTAGATTTTCCCAACCTACCGTACACATACATGATCCTCCATTGCCTCCTAGTTTTTCTCTTAGATATCTTTCCTTATAATCTTCTCATTGTTGGTTATGAGATTGCTTCAACATTTGTGATGACAATACTGTTAAGGTGAATTCTAGCTTTTAGAGTTTGGGTGACAAGTTTCTTGCTCTTCGTCATTCTTGCTAGAATAAAAAAATGACTTCTTCAAAATTAATTCAAAAGTTTTTCTTTAACTTCTGTCATTTTAATTCCCAAATTGATAAAACACTCATAGTACAAAACCTAAAGAAAAATCCATGAATTAACGTTCAAGAAGTCACATTTTAGTTAATTTTTGCATCCAAAAAAGTTTATAATTAACTTTACACTTCTAAAATAAGTTAATGGCTATTTTAGCATCTTAACCTTTTATTTAAAAACTCACAGTAACAGACGTTAACAAATTATTAACATCATGGTTACTTTTACTCTTTATAATGTTTATGGTTAGTTTTGCTATAAAAAATAGTATGGTATATGGTTATTGTTACACTTTTCTAAAAACTGAAGGTTATTTATCCTCCTTAACATAAAAATGAATCATCTATGTTATTCGATTATTTAACTTCCTTTTCAACATATGAATGTATGTTTGTGAGAGAATTGAAATGTTTATAAATAATTCCTGATAAAATAACATTCTCTGCTTTGCTAAATTTTCATATTAAGGTATTTCAGTCATTCTGATATTCTTCGCCCACTAGGCCACTTTGCCCACTTTGCTTTGAAATATTTCAGTCATTCTGATATTCTTGAAAGCTGATGAGACTATTGTTGATGTCGATAATTCTTCACCTATTAGGCCTTCAATATGCTGTGACTAGTTTGTTTTTGCTTTCTTTTTACTTGTAGGCTTCTGCTTCTTTTGTAGTTGCTGCTTTCCTTCTGTTTATTGTTCCCTTGATTATGTTTGTTTTCACCTTTGTATCTGCTACACTCTTTTGGGAGTTATTAATGGAAGTATCTTCTCAACAAAAAAAATAAATAATAATCATCATTCTGATATTTACTCATTTTCTTTTCTTTCAACCTTTTCCCATCATTCCTAGCGTAAAGAGTGATACTCTTCCAGTTCTTAAAATATAAGACATATTTAAAATTTAAAAAATTGATTTTAGTCCTAAATATAAAACATATATTTTATATTTATCAATGTTTTTTTAGTTTATATCTTTTGATGCTCTATCAGTCATAATCAATGAGGAGAGAATATAGGATAATTAAGGAAGATACTATGATATTTTAAAAAATGCGTGTTATATTAACTAATTTGACTAACTTTCTTAATCTAATTAAATTAGATAGTACTCCCTTTGGTTCTTATTATAAGGCACCAACTACCCATAATTTTTTGTCCTTTTTATAAGGCACACCAACTACATTTAACTAACTTATTTATTACTATTTTCCTATTATACTCTTGCTTTAACAAACTCCTTTAAATCTACATCATTAAAGTAAGGATAAAGTTAGAAACTTTTATCAATTTTAGACTTATTTAATGACTTAACTTCCATTTATTGGTTTGTGAGAAAAGATAGTTAGTGTCTTATAATAAAGACCAGAGGGAATATATCTTATATTTAAAAAGAAAAAGAAAAAAGGGATTGATCTTTTCTTCTCATTCCTCTCTTCTCTTCTCTTCATTTTCTTTCTTCTTACTTTATTTTCTCCCAACTTGCCTTCGGATCCAAGCAGGATGTAAAATAGAAAGAGAGGCAGTTAAGCTTTCGAACATTTAAGGGCCAACTTACTTTACATTAAATTCCCTCTTGGACCCGGTTGTTGCAGATTTAATTAGGTTACCTAATACTCACCAGTACTTGAAAACTGAAATGCCTACTTTTTTGTGGTCTGGTTCATTGAATGTTCTTCCATCCAATTAAGCCACTATCCAAATTCAAACATTGGTTATTCATCAGTGCGCATTTGACTTTATTCGTCTTTATAAACTTGTAAAGTTTACTGAGGTTAAGCATACTTGTAATAAGATTACAATAACATAAACTTATAACATCTGTTCAAAATATTTTGTCAACGTTGATGAATGAATGTTACTCCCTTTGGTCTTAATTATAGGATCACTTTTGTAGTGCAAAATATTGCACTACAAAAGTAGTCTTATAATTAGGATTGGAGGTAGTATCAAATAAGGTAAAAATTATATCATCATGTATATGATAATGCATAAAATTGATAATTTTAAACATAATAGATAATGTATATATCCTGATTAAATTTGTAATTTTGTTGATTGAAACCCTTGTGATAAGAGGATATGACCCCAAGACAAGTTTCCTTCTTGGATGAAGCTGCGTTTCCATTTCATGTATTGAATCAGGTCCCTTCCGTAACAACTTGTTAGCTTTTACACCATGACTGAGTTGCACTCGTTAAAAAACATATAAAGAATCAAACAGTTTAGCTGTAGGTAGCCAAGTGTTTTTATATTTTCTAAGACAAAATTCTTATCACATATTACACGGCACAAAATTACTTAAAGTAAGCTAATATGAGTATAATATTATGCAAGATTATGGATAGCTTTGCTTAGAGAAATATGATTAGCAAATCTGGGAAACAATAAAGTTAAAGTTTAAAGGAATGTAAGTATATTTTTTGTGGGAATTAGTGCAAATCTGGGAAATAATAAAATTATGGTTTCAAAAGCTTTTTCATGCAAATCGAGATAAAATTCTTTTCATATATTTTAGTTACTTTTGTAAATAGTAAAAGCTATTACAAAAATACGTCTTATTGCTTATCATGTTTCAACTTGGCGGTCACTTGGGCCTGCTTGGAGTGCTCTTTAACTTGGCTTTTGGGAAAAAAAAAGTAAAAAAAGTAGGTGAGTTATAAAAAGATAAAGTTTGGTCTGTTTGGAAAACATGGCTGACGTGCTGGGCTTTTTGCACAAAACGTAACGTACCTGAACTTATTTATAAGTTTGAAATCCAAGCTTATTTAAATGTGCTGCACTTATTGCCATTTGTCATTTTGTGGACCTTTTTTTTTACATAATATTTAATTTTTTTCAAATTAAAATTAAAATTTTCATTAACTCAATATATACAACTAATATGTATATGTAGTATTCAATATGATTCATGTCTTTTTTAGTCATTTTATATTTCAACTGACTTTTCAAATAATAATTCAAACACACATCAGTTAGAAAAAAAAGTCATTACTGCAAAAAGTCAAACAGACAATCCAAACACATATCAATTAGCTTAACCTGATTTTTTTCTTATCTAACTTTTTCATATAGCTTTTAAGCCACCACTTCTACTATTAACCTAAACATTAGACCCATTGTCTTTCACGTCCCAAATTCCCAATTTCATCCATCTTTCCAACTTAAACGTCAATTTAAGCCATTCCATCACACAACTCGTTAATTTCTTTGCATTTTTTAAATTGATTTCCTTTTCTTATAAACTTGTATGCATCTTGCGTCAGCTTCTTTTAATATTGTCCGCGAACATTTTGTTTTGCATGTTTATTAGCTACTAGTTGATAACCACCACCCAAAAAAAAAAAACTCTTTAGGTCACCCGGTGGCTCGCGCAATTTTTGAATCACATGATCAGGTATTCGATTATTGGACTAATTTGAGTAGAGACTTTGTGATAAAGATAGCTCTCCTAGGAGCTTTTTTTCAGAACAAGTACTCTTGGGTCGCCTTTTTTTTTTTCGTCTGTTTGGATTAGCGATGATTTATTTTTTATCTGATTTTTGCAGAAATCCGATAAAAAAAAAGTTAGGTTATAAATATAATTTGTGTTTAATGAATGGTGATAGAACCCTCGTTTTTGGGTTCAACTAGCAAAGGGGTCGGACTTTCTCATAAAAGAAAGGGGGTTCGATCCTGTAGTTGGTTAAAGCGCTAGGGAAGGTATTCTAGTTCCTAGGTGCTTAAGTAAATGCCTTAGGGTAATAGACGGTTCGCTCTGCCCAACATTGGTATCACCTAGGAGGAAAGGAGATTTCGCCTTGCCCTTGGATCGTGGGTGAATTCAATCTCCTTTCTAAAATTTTTATAACAAAAAGAAAAATGGTGATAAAAGTGGCGGGACCCACGTCAAAAAGCTGAAAACTTCTTCCTAAACAGATTTTTAAAAACATTTTTTTTAAAAAAGTCCAGTAAACTTAAAGTTCTACCCAAATACTTCACTTAAGACTTTTTTTTCTATTATTACTTTTTTTTTTTTTACTTTTTGTGACTTAAAGTTACTTAAAGCTTTGTCCAAACAAGGCCATTATTCTAAGAAAATAAACTATAATTAGATCAGCATTAGATGTGGTAGTCTCTGGTGAAAGCAGTAATTAGCTGTTAGAGACAGAGTTAAATCCTTTTTTGAGTTGGGTATCGGATACCCACTTTTAGTCCTTGTCGGAAATCTCAGAATAAATGCCTTCATTTTCTTCATTATTATCCACTCCTCCAAAAACTATACCCCTTCGGTTTTTTTTTTTCATTGTTTTACTGTAGTACGCAAATTAAGAAATATAATTCATATGCTAATTCCTTCTAAATTTTCCCAAGTACCTCTAATTTATTTCGATCATTAATGTTGTCTTCTACTCTTAAATTAAATTAGAATTTCGAAAGGAGAAAAAAAGGTTACACTAATTGAGAATAGGGATCGAGTTTATCCATTATCTAGTTTTCGTTTTGGGCTCATGATGTCCAGTACTAGGCCCATATTACTTCCAATTAATGGTTCATGCAAAAGCCCGATCATAATATTGGGCCTATATCGCGTCCCTCATTATCACCAGTAGATTTACTGATCCTTTCCGTATTCATGCAAGTGATCATATTTATCCATGCTGTTCGTATACTCTACGCAATATCAGGTGAAATATATATAATCTGAATTGAATAAAAAAAATAAGAAAAACGAGGATGAATTGATTTTTTTTTTTTTTGGTGGCTATAAGTTTGACGGGATGAATGAGCAGGATGAGTAATCATTTTAAAATGTTTTTTGCACGTGCAAGAAATAGGGAGGACATTTGTGAGTGTTTGCACATGGTTAATATGGAAGAATGTGAACGCAGTGGTGAATATGGGTGGCGGATTATGGGTCCCACATGATTTAGGCGTGTCTTAAATTAAAAATTCTCACCACTAAAGCAATGATCAGTCACTGACTACTTAGTGTGTGGAAACAGAAAACAATGGCGTATAAGGTTCGCAACTATGTGAAAGCACATTATGTATAGCCGTAGGATGTAACTGGGCAGGTGTTCCACAAAGCAAAGCCACGTTTATCTTGTGATTAATTTATGTGTTCATTTTATTTGGCTTGCTCTCTAGGTTTCATACTGAAACTGGATGGACATTATTCCCCGTGCATTGCACATAATAGTGTTTATTGTTTATGATATACTTAAAAATATTAATTTGCTAATTTGAGATGTATAAATAAATTATCTTAATCAAAGGGTTCATGAATTATCTTTCTCATTTGTTTATAGATTCTAACCCTTTGTTCACCTCTCTTCTCATTGGCTTGTACGTGCATCGCACATCATTGTTTGTTATCTCGAGGAATAAAAACTAAATTCATCAATATAATGATTCGTTTGTTGAATAGTTTTCAATATCCCTGCTATGCAGAACATTTTGCATAAATAAATCATGATATCAACTTATTGTCTATATTTAATGCATCTCTTGTACATACCATGCCATATGCATTCATGTTTAAGAACATAGATGATAATATGAATTCTTTGTTGTAGAAAATCATTCAAATTGGAATTTTCATAAGGGAAGAATCTTTGTAATCAACATGCACAATATGTAAACATATAATACTTCTACACAAGAAGGAAAAATAGTAAAAACTCACAAGATTGCCGAATATGATAATGAACAATGGAGAAATCTAAGCCTAACTTTCGTTGTGTCCTTAAGACAATTTTGCTCCCTCAATATGGATGCCAAAGGTTTGTGAACAATTGTCTCCCAGGATAGAGCGGATTATTCGTCTCCAGAAAGATGGCTCTGTCTGTCTGAAGTCCAAGGGAATCCAACGAGTCTGCTTTCGGAACACACAAAATGTATATGTAGTATATAGAAAGAGTGTATGCAGGAAAAAAAAACGTTGTTTTATTCTGTGACTAGGGTGTCCTATTTATAGACTTTGAAAAAACATGATCAGATGGACTTGTCTCTTGTTGGTGAACTGACACGACCGTGGCGAACTGACGCGATCGGTGGTGGCGAACCAGTGGGGCTTCTTATTCATAACCCATAGGATTTAGATATAAAAATCCAAAATCCCTCACATGGATAAAAAGTTAGTCTATCATGACCAAATGTAAATGACTATGTATGCAAAGTGTGATTCCTCTATGAGAAACAACTGCATCGAGAAAGGTAGGGGTTGCCTTTGAACCTTCTCTAGTAAAAAACTATCAGATATACTAGTCAATCAGTGGACGCGCTGCCTTGAACTGTCGACCTTTTATTGTATACCAAGACAATAGGAGTCACACAATTGCTCCTCTAGCATCGTTGGTTCTCATCCTGTGTCTATTTTGGCCCTGAACACCACCTGGTTCTGCGAGTGTTCTAGAAAATCGGCCGTTTTAAATTCTCATAGAAGCGGCCCACACTTCACACTCACATAGGTGATTCCTTGTGATGTAAGTCAACATACATTATCTAAACACATCAGATTAAGAAACCATTAAAAACTTAAAAGCTTACCTTTATATGTATGTATTGTCTTGTCTAGGAATGAGTATGAGTTTAAAACTCCACAGTGTTAACAGTCTAACGGTATCATGTCTACGACGTATATGTCTAGACTTGCCATTGTACATGACATTCTTGGCCCTACCAATAGCCGCTTGACTATCACAATGTATACACACTGCTGGTACCAATTTTGACCAACTAGGAATGTCTTCAAGAAAATTACGAAACCACTCGGCTTCCTCACTAGCTTTATTTAATGCAATGAATTCTGCTTTCATAGTTGATCTTGCAATGCAAGTCTGCTTAGATGATTTCCAAGACACAGCACCCCCACTAAAGGTAAATATATATCCACTTGTGGATCTTGTGTCATTAGAGTTGATTATCCAATTTGCATCACAATGCCCTTCTAGTGCTGCAGGGTACTTCTCATAATGCAAAGCAAAGTTTTGAGTTTGCTTTAAATAACCCAAAACTCTTGTCATAGCTCTCCAATAAAGCTCATTTGGATTACTGGTAAAGCAACTTAATATGCTTACTGCATAGACAATATCAGGTCTAGTGTAGTTCATAACATACATAAGACTGTCTGGCACTTGAGCATACTCTTTTGTTTAACAGCTTCTCCAGTATTTTTTAATAGTTAAAGACTAGTTTCTATAGGGGTCGACATAGGAGCTATGTTTAAACTCTTAAATTTCTGGAGAATTTTAGAAACATAGTGTGTTTGCGATAAAGCTAACCCATTAGATGTTCTATGAATTTTAATTCCTAAAATGACATCTGCTTGACCCATATCTTTCATGTCAAACTTACTAGTAAGCAATCGTTTAGTAGCTTTAATCATTTGATTATTACTACCTGTTATCAACATGTCATCTACATAAAGATATACTATGACAAACCCATTTTCAATATTTCGAATATAGACACACTTGTCATATTCATTAATACTAAAGTCATTTGATAATATAACTTCATCGAATTTTGCATGTCATTATTTCAGGGCTTGTTTAAGTTCATAAAGGGACTCACTACTACAAAAAATGGATATTACTTCCCCAAAAGGCGTCCTTATTTTAAAAAGGGAGTAAAAAGTACTTTAGGCGCCCTAAATTTTATTTAGACCCCCTAAAGTAATTAATTTTAAAACTTCGGTGCCAAATTTTTTTCAAAAAATTATCTAGGCGCCAAAGTGCCAACAATTTAGCGCCAAAAAATATATTTTAGGCACCTTAAAAAAGTTTAGGGCGCTTAAAATATATACTTTAGGTGCCCTAAAATTATTTTAGGGCGCCCAAAAACTTGTGAAAAATTATTTTTTAAACTTTTTTTTTATTTAAGGACTTTAGGCGCTATTATTTAAATTAAGGGCGCCTAAAGTAATTATTTTTTAAACGTTTTTTTATTTAAGGACTTTATGCGCCCTTATTTAAATTAAGGGCGCCTAAAGCCACTTTAGGCGCCTTGAATTATATTTTGGGCGCCGAAAGCTTCTTTTAACTATATCTAAAATCTCGTACTTATATTTTCCCTTCTCATTCATTACCTTGGTGAAACCCTCCCGTGCCGACCCTCTCCCTCCCTCGTCCTTCCTCATCCTCACCCTCCTCAACTATAAATTCATAAAGGCAGGATGTGTATGTTGTGTATGTGTGTCATTCTCATTGTCATCTTGATTGGTTTGCTTTTTGAGTTCGGTGTCTTCACCCATGGATTCCACAAGATCAAGGACACCTTATGCTTCTGCGATCCTTCCGTCACTGGTAGCTTATGCAGGAATTCACATGGAAGATCCTTCCATCACGCACCGCCTCCATTCCACTAGGGTTTTTAATTTCGTTTCCCCCCTATGCTCTTTCTCGATTCATTCTTTCTCAGTTTCTGGGGATTTGTTTCGAATTCTAGAGTTAGGGTTTTTCTTAATTTATTAATTATTACTCCGGTACTTTAATTTGAATTGAAAATTGCCATTTTGGTTTCTGTAAGTATCATTTGCTTCTTCTTGGGATTCTTGTTTGCTTATATTAAATATCTTGCGTTTTTTTTTCTAGCATTGCTCTAATATGTTGTTTATTTCCTATATACAATTTTCGCAAGTCTGTAATTAACGGTTCCGGGAATATCTTGCATTCTTACTCCAGATTCTCTCTTCTCTCTCTCCGTGAATTTTTCGTTTTTCGTTTAGGTTTTGGATCTGGCTGAGGGAAAACCTGGGATTGATTGGAATGGTTGTCAAATAAGCCTTTCCAGGTTTTTTTTTTTAAAAAAAAAAAGTCATTAAGGCGTCATGAATTTATTCAGGGCGCCTTAAATCAGAATTTTTTACTTCCCCCACATAGACGTCTTATTAAAAAAGGATATTAATTGGGTCTTATTTAGGACCTTTTTTAGGTTTTTTGTGGTAGTGTCTTTATTAAGCGACAAACTTTCTGTTCCTGTCCTGAGACAACAAATCCCTCAGGTTATTCTATATAAATTTCTTCCTCTAATTCACCATTCAAGAAAGCTATCTTTACATCCATTTGATGTAACTCCAATCCATTCAGTGATGCCAACGCAATTAACATCCGAATGGATGTAATTCTTGTAACAGGTGAATAGGTATCAAAATAGTTTAGGCCTTCACGTTGTCTGTAGCCTTTTACTACTAGCCTAGCTTTGTACTTATCAATAGTGTCATCTGCCTTCATTTTCTTTTTGAAAACCCACTTAGTTCCTACAGGTTTATTGCCAGGAGGAAGGTCAACCAATTCCCAAGTATGGTGAGACATAATGGATTCAACTTCACTATTGATAGCCTCTTCTCAAAATGGTGCTTCAGGAAAACCCATAGCCTCTCCATAAGTTTGAGGCTCATTTTCCAAAAGATAAGTCAGAAAATCAAGCCCAAAGGATTTTGAAATCTTTTGCCTAGTACTCAGTCTTAGTTCCTCCTCTCCAAGATTATCATTAGTCTCAGTATCCTCAGATATCACTGTTGGTTAAAATTGTTCTTACTTGACATTCAAGCAACTTGTTCATAAGGGTGAAAAACAAAATTTTTCTGTATTTGCGGAATCCATACTGGTTATTTACTATTCATGTGAATAGTATCGGTGAATAATATTTATTATTCATATGAATAGTGATAGTAAAAATATTTAATATGACAATAAATAATTTTTACTGTTTCGGTAAATAGTTTTTACCATACTAGTAAATAATATTTACTGTACCGGTAAATAATATTAACTGCACCGGTAAATAAATATTTACTGTACCGGTAAATAATATTTACTACACCAGTAAATAATATTTACTGTGCTGATAAATAATATTTATTACACCAATAAATAATATTTACTGCATAAGAATAATTCTTTTCTGATGTGACAGATCAGACTAAGCTACAGTCACAGAGCATACTCAGAAAACCTTAGCTTTGATATAGTAAATAATATTTACTATACTTATGGAAATATAATCCTCATGAACCATTAACCATAAACCATGGATCGTAACACCTTACAATAAATATTTAGGATCTACTCGTTAAAACACAAACAGGGTTTTAGGAATACCTGTGATCACTTGAAGACGTCAAATAGTATGATGTTCTCTAACGTTGATCCACACGATTATCTCCTGATTGCAAATGAGAACTCTTTCTCCTTGAATCCCCGATTCCTTCGATGCTTGTTAGGCAGTAACAAGGTGGAGAGCTCAAGTATTTGGATCTTTCGCTTAAGACTAAAAAACTTCCTTAAAAGGAAGAGAGAGGCTTGGGAGATAACTTCTTTAAGAGAAAGAGAGAAGTTTAGGAATTGGTGATTTGGAATGAAGGAAATGAATGCTATTTATAGAAATGGCGGGTGAACTGTGGCCACAATTCTTCTTTCAAAGTGAGCCACATATTCATTTCTACTTCAAATCCAAAGTGCTTCTTGAACAATCAATTATTCCAAGAAGTGATTCTTGAACAATTAATTATTTCAAGAAGTGCTTCTTATAATTAATAATAATTAATTATTCATGAATAGTAAAGGATGAATAGTACTATTCACTTGGCACTATTCACTTGAATAATTTATTATCTATTAATTATCCAATCCAGATTGGATATAGCTTTGGATAATTCATAAATTATCCTTAATCTCCTTTACCTTATATACCAATAGTCTTTGACAAAGCCCAATAATAATTATTAGTCCAAACTCTGCTAAATTAAACAATCAAGAATAATCTTAGTGTGTGACCCATTAGGCCCAATTAGTCACTGACATAGATAAACTTGAACCAATTAAACTCCTTTAATAAGCTCAATTTATCTAATGACCACATAAGACACTAGCAATGATCTGCGGCCCTAGAACTAATCGAGTTGATCAAGTGATCTACCTTTCTTATTTGGATACCGTGTCGACATCATCCCTCACATCGTCGTTCACATTTAGTCGAGAGCAAGGATAAAGCATCATCTCTCTTAATTGACTAAATATAGCTTTTCACAGAACTAGGAATATTCTCCTATTGACTCTAAGACAGATCATGACTCTTCATGATCTCTTACTGTGCACAGATTTCCGAGTCAACTAGAAGTCATCCAAGCCCTACCGGTCTTATGAACAACCAATCCCTTGTAGGGGATTGTGAGTCCTTTCGGCATGTCCATTTATACTCATGTATTCAAGTTATACCTAAGAGTACACTGTTCTCCCCATTTTTCAGGCGGATAGAGTTGTACAGTCAAAGTATAACTCTAAGACATAGTGTTTGATGACATCCTCAAGTCTAGGACGATCCGCACTACCAAACGATAAGAGACATTACAAATCCAATGATACTCTCTACAATGAATCCTTGTGGAGTCTCTTCGCGGGTCAGTTCAGTGCTATTTGTTCTCTAACAGATCCACCCACGACATCAACTAAGGCATCAACATGCCTGCATTCCATGGGGTCCCTACCTTGTATCTCTATACAAGTAGATGATATCGTACTAGTCTTATTGAGATCACCAATACCCATTCTTAGTGATTCAAGACTAGGAACAAGTTTTAGGCAATAGATATATAGTGTTCTCGATTCCTCATGATCGTGATCTCTATCATGGATCCTCGAATGAACACTTGTTCTATTCCTTGGGCCTTTATCTTTAATCACATATTAATCGTAAAATAGGTGAAACATAAATATGATAAAGATAAATTTTGCTCAAATAAATTAATCCTGAAATATCAAATAGTACAAGGTGTTCATTTGATAAAATAGATTGTCTCTAGGACACCTACATATTAACAATCATTGTGTTGTTATTATCATTATTTATATTATACGGAAATACATTTTCAAAGAACGTAGCGTTTCTCAACTCAATAACCTATTTACATGGATATCAGATACATCAGACTTATAAACCAGAAAACGATATGCACTACTATGATGTGTATAACCAATAAACACACAGTCTACTGTCTTAGGTCCAATTCTTAGCCTTTTAGGTTTGGGAATCTCAACCTTGGCCAAGCACCTCCACACTTTCAAATATTTCAAGGAAGGTTTCTTTCCTTTTCATATTTCATATGATATACTTTGTATCGTTTTATGAGACACTCTATTGATTAAAAAGTTAGCCGTTAGAATAGCTTCCCCCAAAAAATTTTGTGGTAAACCGGATTCAATTAATAATGCATTCATCATCTCTTTTAATGTCCGATTTTTCCTCTCTGCAATCTCATTTGACTGTGGAGCATAAGGAGCAGTTGTTTGGTGTATAATACCAGATTCTATGCAGAATTCCTCGAAGGGGCCATCAAATTCTCCCCCACGATCGCTCCTTACTATTTTAATTTTCTTGTTAAATTGATTTTCAACCTCAATTTTATATTGTTTAAAAGCAATAATAGCCTCATCTTTACTATTAAGCAAATACACATAACAATATCTACTGCAATCATCAATAAATGTAATAAAATATTTCTTATTACCCCTAGATGGTATAGATTTCATATCACATATATCAGTATGTATTAAATCTAACAACTCAGTTGATCTTTCAACAGAAGAAAATGGTAACTTAGAAAATTTTGATTCAATGCATACTTGACATTTATCTTTATTTAAACAATCAACTTTAGGCAATAATTCTAAGTTAATTAATTTTTTAATTGATTTATAGTTAACATGTCCTAATCTTTGATGCCATAAATTAGATGACTCAAGCATATAGATAGAATCAATATTATTATTAATAGTACCATTATTGGTGACAGTCATTACATTAACTTTGAAAAGACCCTCACTAAGGTAACCTTTTCCAACATACATATCATTCATAAAAAGTGTAAATTTATCAGAAACAAATACAAGCTTAAAACCATTCTTGCTTAAGAGGGATCCAGAAATCAGATCCTTGCGAATGTCAGGCACATGAAGCACATCATTACGTGTCATGACTTTTCCAGAAGTCATTTTCAATACCACTTTTCTAACACCTTCAACCTTTGAACTAGAAGAATTTCCCATATATAGTTGTTCATCTTGCTTCACAGGTGTATAAGAAGAGAACATTCATTTGTTTGCACAAACATGCCTGGTGGCACCAATGTCCACCCACCATTCCTTAGTATTTCCAACCAAGTTACATTGCATTACCACTGCTGAAAGACTCATATTATCAATCATATCAGTAGCATTATCAACCATATTGGCTTCGGTGTTCTTCTTCTTGAGATTCTTTGGCTTCCTACAATCCTTAGCACGGTGGCTAGGCTTCCCACAATTGTAACACTTGCCTTTGAATTTCTGACCTTTGCTAGGGCCTTGTTTGGATGATACCTCATTAGAGCGTTTTCGTTTCTTGAGCTTCGGACCATCTTCCACAATATTGGCCTTTGAAATTATAGGATTGCTGCCAAATTTCTTTTTAGAAATCTTGTTGTCTTCTTATATTCTCAATCTTACAATCAAATCTTCAAGGGACATCTCCTTACGCTTGTGTTTGAGGTAGTTCTTGAAGTCATTCCAAGATGGTGGCAATTTTTCAATAAATACAGCAACTTGGAAAGATTCACTAAGAGACATCCCTTCTGCATGAATCTCATACACAATCAATTGAAGCTCTTCAACTTGACTTACTACAGATTTAGAATCAAGCACTTTGAAATCCAAAAATCTGCCAACTATAAACTTCTTCAAGCCAGTATCTTTAGTTTTATATTTCTTGTCCAGACTCTCCCATAGTGCTTTGGTTGTTTCCAAAGTACTATATACAGTATACAATGTATTATCCAGACCATTGAGAATATAGTTCATACACAGGAAATCAGAATGCTTTCAAGCATCTATCGCAGTAACCTTCTCTTTATCCAACAGTTGTTCTTCCTCCAATTTTGGGGCATCTTCAGTGAGAAAACGAGTCAAGTTCAACGTGGTTAGATAGAAAAACATTTTCTGCCACCACCTTTTGAAATCGTTTCCGTTGAACTTCTCTGGTTTTTCATCATGTGGAGTAGAACCACTTGGGTTAATCAAATTGATACTTGTATTTGCCATTTCTGTTGTTAAAACAGAAACTTCTATTAATCACACAGATTAATCCACAAACAGTATAATAATAATATTGACAAAAACTAAACACAGATTCAATTTAATACTTCTACCAACGTACGAAATCAGCAACGATATAAATTTACTATATAATGATTTCAATCACGAAAATTGTCTTAAAATTGTTGTAGAAAATCATTCAAATTGGAATTTTCATAAGGGAAGAATCTGTGTAATCAACATGCATAATATGTAAACATATAATACTTCTACACAAGAAGGAAAAATAGTAAAAACTCAAAAGACTGCTAAATATGATAACGAACAATGGAGAAATCTGGGCCCAATTTTCGTTGTGTCTTTAAGACAATTTTGCTCCCTCAATACGGATGCCGAAGGTTTCTGAGCAATTGTCTCCCAGGATAGAGCGGATTATTCGTCTCCAGAAATATAGCTCTGTTTGTCTGAAGCCCAAGCGAATCCAACGAGTTTGCTTTCGGAACGCATTGAATGTATATGTAGTATGCAGAAAAAACGTTGTTTTATTTTGTGACTAGAGTGTTCTATTTATAGACTTTGAAAAAACATGATCAGATGGACTTGTCTCTTATTGGTGAACCGACACGACCGTGGCGAATTGACGCGACCGGTAGTGGCGAACCAATAAAGCTTCTTATTCATAACCCATAGGATTTAGATATAAAAATCCAACACTCTTATTTATGAAGGTGAAATTTTATGAAGATATGTCTTTTTCCTTTCTTGAAGAAACAGTAGGTGAGAACGAGTTAACTGTATGCCATAAAAAGGATTCACCTAAAAATTGAAAATAGGAATTGGGGTAGATTTTTGAATGCTCATATCTAATTAGTTCTTCACCGTTTGTTGTGTCATGTGTTTTCAAGGAATTGGGGGATCTAAAGATAGAAAATATATTATATTGTGGCATTCAAACTTCTGAGAGCATGAAGTGACTTTATATTACTCAATGTTGTTAAGTACTTCATAATTTTTAAAATGGTAGACTTCATCTTCCTTTAATCTCTCGCATGAAATATCCTCTTGCTCTCCTTAATATATCAAAATTATCAATCTTGGTTCCCAGTGTGTATTTCTTGAGTCATCATACGTAGTGACAAGAAAATGCTACACATGTAAGAAAAACTTATGCTTGACAGAATATAACAAAATGTTCTATTTAAAGAAAACCAAGACCTTCAATGAACAGTGTTGTAAAAAAATTATCACAAATTATCAGGTCAACTAACGGTTTCAACAAAACTAAAACTGTTACTTCAAGTTTTCCGAAGATATAATATAATAATATGATGGGCAGCATTCTTCAAAAGGTATTCCAAGTCAATTTTTTTAATATATTTGTTAGTTTTATGAAGAATATTAAATGCATTCCTCTATATTTGTTTTTTCTAGAAAGTTGAAATATAAATTGAGTTTGGTTGTTGAATGGGTAAGAAGGTATTGGTCTGATAGGAACACATATGGAAGATTATTTTTCCCTATTTTAATTTGTTAACGTGATTTTTTGCTCAAGATTTTTTCACTTGTTGATTCTGTTATGAGTTTTGTATGTTGACAGTGATTCTGGGTGGTTGGACTGAAGAAAAAGATGACTAGGGATTGAGAATCATTTTGTCTAAGGCACATTTTAAAACTTTTTGTATTTTCAATTAAACGTTAAAAAGAAAATTCTCCCACTTGTCTATAACAAACCAAACATGATAATGGTAGTAAACAATGCATTGCATCCCCATTTTAGTACCAAGAAGGTCTTCTATTGAACCAAATAGGCCTTGAGTCACTGACGAGTGATGTAAAAAAAAAAAAAAAAACTCAATTATATTCTATCATTACAAATAATGCCATTTCAACAAATGGGACAAACAAAAAAATTTATGGTGTAAAACAGAGCCAAATTCGTTCGTTAGTTGAAAAATTCAATGAGGTTTAGTGTAACATATGAAGCCACATACGTACATCCAATTGTTGCAAAACGTTAACGAATTTGTTTTTGTTGTAATGGTGTATGCAAGAAATTCGTCCTATAAAGAAGAAAACCCAATAAGCCAATATCATTGAAAAAAATTAGAGAAAGATTTCTTGTTTTGTTTCTTACCCCTAATAACATATCACATCACAAGAAGATTACCTTCAACATAGATCATTGATCCAACTAAATCCAAAATATCTGTCATTAAATTACCCATAGGAGAAGAGTTAATAAATAAAAAATTAAAACTGCTTGATTTGGTCTTCTCCCATGCCCACCACGAAATTACCTGACTTGATGTCTTTCTACACAAATCCATTTCAATACAAACATGTGATTCTTGCAAGCTACTATAGTCAAGAAACCAAAATGCCTAAATTTTGCATTCTTGAACTTTACATGAATGCCCCGGCTAATGGCGGTAGTATCAAGGAGTAAAAACAATTACGATGCAAAAAACTTAGTTTAAACTAAATGAAGATAGATGATTTTTTTTTTTTTGAACCATAAGATAGATGATATATAGCTCTATAGATTATTCCATAAAGTGATTCATGTCTTTTCATTTTCCAAGATAGTTTGTTTTAAAGATGGCTTTTGAACTTTAAGGATTTTGTTTTTTTGTTTTTTTTTTAAAGATGGCTTTTGGACTTCAAAATAAATGCTAAATGATAATGAATAATAAATGTTGTTGAAAAAATTGGACCAAATGTAACATACCACTCTGGTCCTGTTTGTAAGTCTTTTTTTACCAGAAAATTTGGTCCTATTTATAAGTCATCTTTTAAGTAATAAATTAGATTGCGACAATTTTATCTTTATTAATTGTACTAATGAAAATAGAGAGAGAAGAAATAGTTAAAAGATACTCATTCATAAATGAGGGCAAAGTTGAAAATTTATTTTATAATTATTGAACTAACTACCTCTCTTTGGTATGTGTGATGTAGTTAAAAGGGACTTAGAAATATGACCAAAATGGTAAGTAATATGTTATAATAAACCAAATTAATAATGGAATCCGTTTCAGAAAACTGTTGTTACTATAAGTTTTCAAGAAATACTCCTTCTGGTCCTTATTATAAGGCACCAACTAACAATTCTCACATGCCAATAAAAACAGTTAAAGTCAATAAAGTTGTCTTAGAATTTAAGTAATTTCCAATATTACCCCTACTAATTACACTAAATTCTAATATTCTATTAATTATTACTATCATCCATTACCTTTATTAATTAAGGGCATACATGGAAAAAGATAATTAATGTTCATTGGGAACAAGCAAGTGCCTTATAAAAAGGATCAAATAAACTTATTAGTTGGTGCCTTATAATAAGGACCAGAGTATATAATAGACAAACAGACAAACAATTAGCAATTAATTAATTGGTGCTTTGTCTTCTTCATTGTTTCAATTTGTTATGAATGTCATGCCAAAAGTCTCACAAATGAAGTGCAATTTACAAGTTTAAAAAGTTGTCATGTCCAAAATATCAATGTGATGAACACAAATTTAAATTTCTTGAATATAATGTAGCATAAACCACATTCCACTTATATTATTAACACACTCTTTCAATTCAAGAGTGATGCAACCAACCCAACCAACTCACATCCATATCTTAATTAATTTATTTGGCTGATTAGGTAAGTTGAACCTGTACGAAATGTTTAATATACCCTCAACATTAAAAAAAGGGAACACATTGTGCTGCTTTCTCTTTTGCGTTTTAAGATGTGTAGAGAAACTTCTTGGTAAAGTCAGATGGGACTTGGGACTGTTTGCTTTTTTCTTTTTTAAATGCAAGTGAACTAAAATAGTATAAAATTCAAGTTGCTTTGTCGACTTCTCTTGTTTTCTTTTTAGGCGCCCATTGGTGGAATAATTAAATTGATGACACAAATTATACTATATTCTGTACTTTGGCCATTTTCAATCATGCATATTAAATTCTGGCCTTGCATAAATAATGACATCACCTCGCAGGAAAAAGAAACTTCACCAAAATATTTCTTAAGATAAGAAATCATAATCAAGAATGAAGAAACTTTAATATGTGCAACAGTTGATCGAATAGACTGAGTAGTCATTTTGTAAATTCAATCTTATTCAATGTGTCCTTGTCTGACCTAACTCAGCTGGATATATAATAGGACCACATTAATAATTAAAAAAATCTAGGATTATTTCATAATTGTTACTAAATCATTTTGAGAAAAAGGAATTTTCACATTGGAAAACACAATTACAACAAGTAAAAGTACGGACTACAAAAACAAAACATGACAACGGATTAGAAAATAACAGCATAAAGCTATGGCGCCTTCACACATGATGTCGCTGGTCGACCAAGATAAAAATCATTCTCCGTGCAAGCTCACAAAATACCAAGAAAGGGGAAGAGGGTAGGTTTTTTTCATCATCCCTTACAATTTTTAAATCATGTCTATCTAATATATTTGAAAGATCATAATATTATTTTGATTTTTCTTTCATCTTTTCAATCAATATTCCAGATGAGCTTATGAGATATGATAAGGAAAAGAGATGTTGAGAGTAATGTTATCAAAAATTAATGTAAAAACGACATAAAAACTTAAGTTTTTATGTTTTTATCGGAGTGTTCAGTGTTAAAACATAGGTAAATACTGTCTTATATTTCCAATCAATATTCCATATCAGCTTATGAGACATGATAAGGAAAAGAGATGTTGAGTTGAGAGGATCTGCTTCTTGAAACGATCTGATGATTTAAGACATGTGTACCACTTGAGATATTGAATAGGACCCTGGCATAGCATGCTAGACCAAGTAAATTGGAACCATATGCGCATCCAACACTAAAGGTGTGACAGGATGATCAGCGAGACAGTAACAACACACTAGAAATATGCAGACCACGTAATTTTTGCTAAATCATGAATATACGGAAATCGTGATGATATTTTTTAAATTTACATGTTTGATAAAGGGTCAATACAAGTTAATTTAACGGTCATAACATTTTTACATTATTTTGAAAACTTTTCAAGTATTTTTACACCAAAGAAAAATTTATAATATTCGATATTGCTGACCAAATTCTTCATGGGCATATTTATATCTTGACTCATATATGTCCAAAATTATAACTATCTTTTAACTAATATTTACTGTCTGCATATCGAACAATATGCATATTGTGGATAGGAATTTTTGTAGGTTCAACTTGGAATGCGTGCAGTGTTGACACACACTTTGACAATACAAGAAAAATAGCAAGGAATCTTACATTAGATACTTGTGGATTTGATTTTTGGTATCTTGATTAAGAGCCACTAGATTAGGAGAATATGCAAAGTGAAAATGGAAGTTAGTTCTAACCCAGTGGATAAATTCTGGATGAGCGCAAATAGAACGGGTCTCCTTACTATGAAAAAGACAGGATAAGCTTTAGCGATAACAAGATTATTGAAATTTTTATATCAGAAAAAATATTATTGAATTTTTTTTTAAAGAAAATATCATTTAAATTTTAAAATCTTAAGAAGATGATTTTCTAACAAAAAGAGTTTTCAATTGTATTGATGTTCTTGTTAATTCTATAATCATTGTTGTCAACAGCATTTTGAAGTTCAAGTTTTTTTTTTCCTCAAGATTTTCTTCTACTTTTAATTTTTAATTATTTATTACTACGCTGGAATGGTTTTGGTAAAAATGAGAAGTGGAACACTCAGCATGACTTCCTGCGTAAACCTTTAAATAATCAATAAAAAATGAATTATAATATAACACTAATATTTAAAATGGACAATGGCATTAAATAGAAATAGAAGAAAAATCTTTTGCAAAAAAATAATGAAAATGAAAGAAAAATATCACTTAAAATTTAAAATATTGTTGACAACAATAGTAATAAAATTTATAAGAATAATCAAGCAACTGACAACTTATTTTCTTAAAAAAATCACTTATTTGATATTGCAAAATTCAAATAATATTTTCTTAAAAAATTATAGAATGCACTTGCCTTGACAAAGTCAGGTGAACTGAACCCTATCGCATGGAAAACCCAGCGACACCACTCAACGACCAGGTCAAGTCACAATCCAACAAAAAAAAAAATTTGAACCAACTGAAAATAACCGATTTGGTACTACATACCAAAATAAAAGTACAGTCAATCACATGTACCACTAGCATTGTCATTTGGTAAACCCTTTTTTTTCCTCAAAAAAAAAAAAAAAAAAAAAAAACCCAAGAAGAAGAAGAAGAAGAAGCAAGAGAAGTGTCCAGTTATCCACTGTCAAAATTATTCTCGTTCCTTTGGTTTGGGGGGGATGTTATTACCTTATTTTAACCAAATTGTCCATAAATTTTTTTAAAGTTTTAAAAATATACTATCAACAAAAAAATATTTTTCTTATCAATGATAATTTGGTAAAAATTCTTCCTCTCCTTCCAACATCTTCTCCCCTCTCTTCTCAAACTAAATACACTGTTAAAATCCATTCAGCATTCGGAAAACTGTAAAATTGAAGTGGGTTGACTTCGATCCTTCTAGTTTCCTTCTGACGCTTTAACTGCTAGTTAAAAGGCATGTTAATGGTATTTGTTAGTTTTTATATTGCAGTAAAAGTGTCCCTTTTTCCCCCTCACTTGGATGCTGTAGATTTAATTTTTTATGTATCTTTTTAAAAAATATTTTAATAGATAGATTGTTTAAAATTAAGATAATCTCTTAATATATTTTTAAAAAAATTATTTTCTTCATTAAAAAAATCAGTTAAAAAAATTTAAATAGTCTGAGCTCTTCTTATATTTTACAAATCCTCTCTCTCCATTGCTTCTTCATTTAAATTAAATGGCTAAATATAATCTTATTCGTGAGCCGTCTTTCAATCCGGCTTGTCTCATTAACGGTTGAAATTTTATTTAAAATTAATGGCTGAGATTTTATTTTTATTTCAAAACGGTGAATCTAAACGGAGACGCAATGGAGAGGTTGCAACTAGTACCCTGGTGCTTGAATGAACAAAGAAAAATAACCATCACTTACGCGCCAGAAATACAAGAAAAAGAAACAAAGGAACCTACTTACGCGGTCTGGTTTGCAACAACGTTGTAAGAATACAAGTTTTCCTCTAACCTTAATGTTTTTCACTAATTTAAAATGTTCAGTCACCTCAAAGGATCAATGTCACTTTTATCTTAGGTTCTGTGAATGGTCATGTTGAAGTACTATATAATTTCATGCTCTATATGTTAATGAACTCGCCTTGTGTTTGTTCCAAATCGGCAAATCCTATGAAAGATTGTGTCCCTTCATCATTTGATGTTGGGGAAGTTATCTCTGTATCTTTGACTTGTCTTTGATCTGTCTCCACTTTCCACAAAACTGAATCCCCTAGATTTAATTACTACTTTTTTATTTGATTATTTCTTTGGCTTCGAGACACATTCAATGCCATCTTTTGATAACGAGGTTTGATGGGCAAAGTCAAGTCTTCGCTAATAATGCCAAGAGATCATGGAAAAAAGAATAAAAATATTATAATACGATTTATTTATTTTTTTGCTCGAGAATATTACAATAGGAATTAAAGGCAAAATAAACACGTAATTAACATAGAGGAAGGGCGCGTAAAGAAAGAAAAAAGAGCCAGAGCCGTCAAGCAAGGAGGGACCCACAAGTGGAATCAATTTGCTTTTCTATAATAAAGAGATTATATATTAATTTCTAGATATACAAAATTAAAGTTGCTCTGCCCCTAACCCCTCATTTCCTTTTTGAGGGGGAAAAAAAACCTCATTTCCTGGCTGCTTTCATTCACGCGTTCCATGTGGACCTTTTCCAAATCAACCATATATATATATATATATATATATATATATATATATATATATAACAACCTTTTCTTAACTAAACCAAAACCAACTATTGCTCAACCTTCCACCCATCTTCCACTTCTACTGTGACCTCACTTTTTTTCTTTTTTGTGTGAAGCGTTTTGTTTTGTTACTTTAGACTGAAAATTATTTCTTTAATTTTAAAAATAAAGTTAGTCGTATTTTATCTATAATGGCAGAAAAAGGAAGAATTCTAGATATGTGTAGTGATAGCTAATGAAAGAACTGGTGGAGGAGTGTTGTCGTCCAAACCCACAAATAGAACAAAACCAAACTCATTTCATTTATCACAAATTTTACAAAGTTTTACCGTATCTAAGACATTTACAATATATCATTTCCTTTCTTCCTTTTTTTTTTTTTTTGGTTTTTTCCATTGATGTACCGAGATGTACGTGAATGTGTCCCTGCTTGATAACAAGAAATAGGCAAGCTGATGGTGAGTGGTGGTGGGGCTTAGGCCGAGTCCTCCGTTGCACGATCAGGGGCAGTGCCGGGTCTTGGTTGCCGCAGAAGCTCTATTAGTGTCTCCGCCTGTCCACACGGACACAAACAATAAGCGACAAGAATCCAACACGTACAGACACACACTGCCCATAACAATTATTACTACCGTTTAAATAATTAACATAATAAGTTCTATTAATTTTGCCCCATAAAAATATTTTTTAAAGATGTAATTATTGGTTGCAGACTAATCATGGGGCAGGCAAAATCCCAAAGTAAGGAAATTAATAAGGTGGGGATAATACGTGGGATCTGACGTGGCGGCAGAGGAAATTGCCACGTCAGTGACAACCGGAGCAAAGGGCCCGATTGATGACCGGATAATGTTAAGACACAGACCTTGTGCTTGGAGCTAGTGGCGCCGGACTGCGACAGAGCCACCAGCGGTGGTATCGCTCCTTCGCGAGCCACCATAGTGCGGTACGTGGAGTTTTCCTCGCAAATCTGTAATAGTATAACCACCGCTATTTGCTTCTGTCTCTGAGACCCCACCTCTAGGATTTCCACCAGCACAGGAATTCCTCCTTCCGCCACCAACGCCATCCTCGCCTCCGGCACCGATACCAGCACGCTCAACACGTAGGATGACTTATCCACCATGTTCGATCCAAAATCAGCCATTAGTTCCACTAACGGCTTCATTATCCCTGCTTGCACCGCCCTTATTTTATTCTCCTTTACAGAACAGAGCGAGTACAGCGCCGCCGAGGCATCCTTTTTCCCTCGTAAACCGCCGCTCTCTAGAAGGTTCACTAGCAGCGGAATCGCTCCCGACCGTCCAATTGCCACCTTGTTCTGTTCTATATGCGAAAGGCGAAGCAGAGCACACGAGGCGTTCTCTTTTGCCGTCGATGTCCCTGTCTTGAGTGCTCGAACCAGAGGCTTTATCGCTCCCGACGAAACTATAAGCTCCTTATTCTCATCGCACAGTGAGAGATTCAAAATCGTGGTGACGCCATACTCTTGGAGTTGGAGGTCAGGCGAGGACATAAGCGAAATCAACGGCTTAATAGCACCGGATTTGGCGATTTTAAGGCGGTGTTCCGGCTTGTTCTTGGCGAGTAGTCTAATCTCCCTGGCAGCTTGCTTCTGGTCGTCAATCGAACAAGAGTGGAGATGGTTCACCAGGTGATCGATAAAATCATCGGAATTGTCGGAGGCACAAGCAATCAGGAGGTCACGGCTCTGGGAAGAAGCCGTCATGAATTCACCGGATCTGTCACTGTTACAATCGCTGAAAGCAGAAGAGGAATGATCATTGACGCCTAATTCGCTGATACTCCTTCCCATGTAAGCGAAATTCACTGAACTCTCCGTCCCCATGAATCTCCGCGCAGAAGAGGAACTATGAACGGCTATTGATCAGGAAGCTGTTCGGTAAGGTTCGAGAGGAGAAAGAGAGGGTAGAGGGTAGAGGGGAGAGGGGTGCTAAATACATGTGTTGTGAATAGAGATAACGGTGTTTGCGGGGAAAAAAAAAATAGAGATAACGGCGTATAATGGTGTTGCCTCCGAGGGGTATGGGCTGGCACGTGCAGGTACTATTCAATGTTGACCGTCCCAGGCAAACACGTGCGACGTGTCAAGTGTTTGCGGGGGGATTATTTTGGGAAATTGTGTGTGCTACAGTAACAGTACTACTACTAAGTATACTCCTCCTCGTGTTAATTTGCCTCCTGGGAGCGGCGAGACTCGTGGCATTTGGTCTCGTTGGGTTTGTTTACAATTTTGCAAGCAAAGGAACTGATAGGGTGTTTTGCCACGTGGATTCCATGCGTGAAGTGTTTACTTGCTTCTCACCCTTCCTTTGTGTGGATCCACTCTCTCGCACTTGCTCTGTTCTCATCTGATCTCAATCTCAAGCCATGATGGGGACTGCCAAGTCAGCTCCTCTTGTTTAAACTATATATATGTGTGTGTGTGTGTATGTAGTATTTCCTATAATCTATGTCATCACCTCTCCATGTTCTAATAAGGTGGTTGGTCCATCCAGATTTGGACCTTGCTTTTTATATATTGGGGACCAGTAACTACATCCAAATTCGAATTTTCTGTGTTTATTAAAGTTAAAAAGAATAATGTTATTATGTCTCATATCTATAGATATAGACCTGTTATTGTTCTGGAATAAGAATGCACTAGAGCATCTGCTCAAACTAGTGAATCATGTGTAGAACTGCTGAAACCTGCAAAACACACTTATTTAAACAGTGCAGATAACAGCAACCCTATTTACAAATTAAATAGCAGTGGAACTCTTGATCTTCATGGGTGCATTGGAATCTTGTTATATTGTTCAGCCTGACTCTGCTTCTCTTCACCTTCACGTTATTCCTTGTCTTAGGTTCCCGGGGATGACTTCAACCAACCGCTAACTACGTTTCCACGCGTATATACTGAGCCATACCTTTTTCCCAAATCAGATTGTTATCAAGACCGAGTTGGCATCTCCACGCGAATATACTGAGCCAACTCGGTTTCATTGTGGTCAAACTCGATGAGCTCGAGCCCACGCTTGATGATGCCTCGAGGCACAGAACACTTGTGTCAGCATGATTTCTATCACTTTTGCAGGCCACGTTTGAATATAAAGTAAGATGTACCTCACTTGAATTCCCTGACGCTGACATGACACGGATAAATATAAAATAATATATTGTGAAGATCAAAATTTATTAATTTTTTTAACTCAACTGATTAACCAAATTCTAAACTAGATATGAGGCTTGTGCTTTTACGTGTATAAAATTATTTTGAAAATATGCTTTCTTATTTTACCTTTTTAGATATATTCGACCTTATCCTCTATCACCCCCACATGACCCTTGATTACCGGCTACTACTTCTTTTCAATATTAAATATAAGATTTAATTAATTTTTTTAACGATAAAAAAAGTTAAATAAATTACTTAATCATATAATATGTCGTGTATAATTAAATAATATATAAATTTATAAGTTAGACAAAATATTTTTTAAAATATTTTTAAATAATTTAATTAATTTTTTAATATCTCTAAAAAAATTAAGTTAATCTTATATTTATGACTGAATATATTATTTTTTTTAGCGCAACACAACCTTTTTTCCCCCTAATTTTTCTACAAATACAAAAAAATTTGGTGGGCCAGACTATCAATGTATCATCTATATATAACAAAATCACTATAGTTGTCACTTGCCAATGAGAGTTGGCACAGATGATAAGGGGTCTAGGACTAGGTCCTTGGGTCATGGGTTCGATTCCCTCTGCCGTCGCTGGAACTTCTTTGATAGACAATCTCGTAAGTTTTCTCTAAATACTTATAGAGCATGGGGCTGTGCCTCTCCTAGTATGAGACTGGTGTTGAATCCTTCCAAAACTTTTATTGTATAAAAAAAAATCACTATAGTTACCACATTTTCATGATTCAGTACGACTTCTCTCTGCTTTAACTATGCCCACGAATAGGCCATCTTAAACTACAGTGCCGGCTCGTGTATTAGGCTTGTCACACTATTATTTGACATCTGATCCTCGAACTATTTAAATTTGGATGCCTTAGCTCCCTCAGATCAGAGTACGTAGGGCTATGCCTTACCACTGACAAGACTAACAAGGGGAGTTTGCAGTTCCTTAATGTGTCGAGGCCTTGTAACTACTCGATGGGGCAGGAGTGGAGCTAATGTTTATCTTTGACATTTATTGCGCAACTATATTTAATTTATTTTGCTCTTTAAATGCTTAAACTAGTTTCATGGTGCTGGTTATGGATATAAAAAATGGGAAAATCTATATTGGGGCCTTTGTAATAAAAAAAAAATAAAAAAAGATCTAAAGATTTTGAAAATATCAGAAAAGACTTGAGAAGCCTTTTCTGGTTTACTTGTTAACGGGGTTGATATAGTTGTTAACGGGTCTAATATAGTTTTAACGTTTTAATGAATTTATACCAGAAAAGACCCATTTTTTAGTATTTTTATAATCTTGAGGTCTTTTTTGAATTTTTTCTGTTATAAGGGCCCAATATGGATTTTCCCTATAATGTTCTGATGCTACATTTCTTGACCATGTTTTCTTCACGAAAATCGTTGGTTAAGGCGCTGGGGGGTATTTTAGGGGTCTAGGAAGCAGTGGTAACGCTGATAGAGGTGGAGACATATGTACTCTTTAGCCAGTATCCCCTGTGAACTGGGCTCTAAGTGCCCTGTCCTTAGACTGTGGGTGAGCCCGACCCCTTTCCTAAAATTTTTAAATAAAAAAAATGTTTTCTTCACGAAAATCAATATAACGAGCATTAACAATATATAGGGATGTATGATTTTATATAAGAAATTCCGTTGGGAATTCTTGGGGATAGTTACGGTAATGCAAATAACTACTCCCTCTCGTCTTTATTATAAGACACTAACTATTATTATTTTTTGGTCCTTATTATAAGGCACCAACTTCCTTTAACTAACTCATTTATTATTATTTTCTCATTATACCTTCATTTTTAGCCAACCTTTTAAATTCTCATCATTAAAGTTGGAAACATTTATCATTTTTGGACCTATTTAATGACACAACTTTTATTCCTTGGTTTGTGAGAAATGATAGTTGGTGAATTATAATAAGGATCAGAGGGAATATTATTATTATAAAAAAACACTGATTAATTATAATGAGAGACCTGAATTCTTTCCAAGTATTGCAGTAGATAGTTATTACCATATTAGATCATAAATATAAGATATAATTAATTTTTTTAAAGATATTAAAGAAATTAAATAAGTTACTTAATTATATTTAATGTTATATAGATTAAATTATATATTAGTTTATAAGTCAGACAAATTAGTTTGAAGAAAAAACGGTAAATATAAATACTTTATAGTAATTTAATTAACTTTCTTAATCTTTCCCAAAAAAATTCAACTTAATCTTATATTAAAGACCGGAGGTAGTATTAGTTATGTTGATTAAATGTTAAAGTATAATTTTAGTTCTTTAAGTTTCACATGAGGTATAATTTTGTCCTATATTTATAACATTATTAATGTTGCTAACTGAAAATGTCAATACTCCAAGTGCAGTTAATAGAGCATATTTAGGTTTTAATTTTTTAAAAATATAATATATTTAGATTATTAAATTAAAATAACTGAAAAATCATTATAAATGAAATCGAGATTATGATATTTAAATTATTAAACTAATGTTTTTATATTTAGATCTTTAAACTATTTTTTTAATATAATCAGGGTTTTAATAATTAATGCTTCATCAAGGATTAAGATTTTTTTTTAAATTTATGCATATTTTAAATTTCAAATTAATAATTTTAATTACATAGTCAACTTTAAGTTTATATAGATATCAGTTGAATTTGCTGCGTCAACATTTTCCGTTAATAATATTAACAATGTTAGAATTATAGCATTAAAAGTATACTTTATAAAATTAAAGGATAAAAAATATACTTCATGTAAAATTAAAATACTAAAAGTGTAATTTAACCTTAATTAAAAATAAACTGATCTCACCTGAAAGTTTAATGGCTCCATCGAAATTTTTGGAGGACCTAATGCTTTAATTTGAGGAAATAAGTTTTTTTTTTGGTCGAATTTGAGGAAATAAGTTACAGTAGACATTACAACGATATTATTCTGTTGCTACTTATAAAGTACTTTCATGTTTCACACAAAGGGAAAAATCTCAAATTTCACTATCTTTATTTTAAAGTTCAACAATTTTATACTTTTACTCTTATTTAACCACACAATCTTAGAGAAAATAATTACCTAAACAATAATAAATGAATGATAAAATTGTAAATTCACAAAAAAAAAATACACTTTCTCCCTAACTTATTTATAATAGGATACCAGTAAATATTTATGATAATCTAAATGTTGTGGCCCCAAAAAAAGATGCCACCCTGAATGGTTCTGTCTCACAGTAAATAAACGAGTCTGATTTTATGTATTTTGTGATTTGTGATCTGTAGTTCTGTACTAGTGGTTCAAGACAACTTCCCAGGTACTGTAATTATAAACTCCAAATATAAATATCCGAAATTCCAGCCCATCCCACGGAGGGAGAAGGGTTTTAGAAAGTAGAAACCCTACATAAACCCCAAACGGGTTTTCAAAAACCTCGAGTTCTCTACTGTACAGGCTCTGACTCTCCCTCTCTGCAGAGATGTCGCGCAAGGGGCCTGGACTCTTCTCAGGCATAGGCCAGCAATCTAGAGGTAAGCCTCACGGTCCTTTCCTTTTCCTTTTCTGTTTTTAAGCGTATTGTGCTTGATCTGTTCGGCTTCGCAGATCTCCTCAACAAGGATTTTACCTCCGACCAAAGGATCACCATTAACTCTTGCAGCGGTAATATTCTGGTGCGTTTATTTCATTTTCGATCTCGATTCTAAACCGGCTGTATTTACTTCTTACTCTCATGAATTTGTCCTCTGTTTATCTCTATACTGATGAATACATGAATTTGCTTTATCATCGATTCCCAACTTAATGGGATGAGAAAACTGTTTAATGTGGGAATTTTTCGTTTATTTTCATATTTTCTCTTGCTTTATAGGCACTTCCTCCAATACTTATTTCCTGATATTGGGAGTTTTGATTAATAGATCTGCCTAGTCTATATAGACACTTGGCATATCAGTTCTACTACGTGTGTTGTGATTTGTTGTTAAACTATACAATATAAAATTGAATGTGTTTTTGAAACTAATTGATGCTACATTTTTGTGAACTCTGTTTGGTTATATTTAATCCAATTCCTAGCATTTCCTTTCCGGGTGATCTTGTTAGAGGGTAAATTATGTTCCTTAATAATCAGGGGACTGATTTTCGAATTTATTTTCAACTATGCATGTTCATTTCCTTTTTCCGCATATTTAATTTTTTATGAGTATTTAATTATTTATAATGTTTACCTCTCGAACATCAGGACTTGAACTCCACTTTGGTTCAAAAAGGACGACTGTCTTCTGGGGATTTCGCAGCAACATTTAGGTGCAGTAATAGCACCGTTGATGTCAAAGTTGATACTGAATCTAAGGTATCTTCCTAGCTTTTATTTCATTAATTACAAAACCTAAAACCTAATTTTCTGAGCTTTGCTTCATAGCAATTGATTTTATTTTACAGGTTTTGACGACAGTCACACTACCAGATATTGTGAATTCTGCAAAAGCCATAGCTTCAATCCAACTACCTGATTACAGCTTAAGCAAGGTGCTGTTATATTATGGAGGTGCAAATTTTGACAGAGATATATAGTCCTTTCAATAAATTATTATTGTACCCTTGTGCAGTTGGAAGTTCAGTATCTTCATGATCACGTGGCTTTTAGTACTGCTGTTGGTCTAAACCTGTCCCCTCCCATTGATTTTTCTGCAACAATTGGAACACCTAGTATTGCCTTTGGAGCAGAAATGAGCTTATTGGCTGCTACTGGAAAATTTTCAAAGTACAATGCGGGGGTGAGCTTGACAAAGCCTAACTCCAACGCATCAGTAATTCTGTAAGTACTTGAGGTGTCTTAATGATTGAGTGTCCAAATAGCAAATTAAAACATCTTTCTGATTGAATACATGAGATGAAACCTTTCTTAAAGTGTTCTAAGAGTTTGAAGAATCATTACTCACATTGATTTTTAAGATATATATACTGTACAATTTCGGGCGGCATGAATCAGCACAATCTTAAGCCTTTTTTCCCCTTCCAATTATTGGAGATATAATTGGTTTCTTCACTTTTTCAGTGCTGACAAGGGAGACTCCTTGAGGGCATCGTACTTGCAACATCTTGATCATTTAAATGGGGGAGCTGTTGTAGGAGAGATTAGCCGAAGATTTTCTACAAATGAGAACACATTGACAGTCGGATGTTCCTATGTAATCAACGGTCAAACTTTTGTTAAAGCAAAGCTGAACAACCACGGCAATCTTACGGCACTTTTGAAGCATGAGGTTATTCCCAATTCATTCTTGACAATCTCTGGCTCCTTTCAAACCCAAGCTTTGGAGAGGAGTCCCAAGTTTGGTTTAGCACTGGCTCTCAAGCCTTGAAACTGCTATACAGATTCATAAATAGGTATAATACTTCAACAATATTCTCACGTTTCTCTTGAAGTAATTAGAATGATAATTACAAAGTGTAGGAAATGTTAGAATGTAGATGGCCTTCCTATTATTTTCAATTGATTGATTCAAGGTTGAGATGAGAGTAGAAAAGCTTATCTTCATGGATTTACGCTATTTGTAGTGTGATTTGTAATCTATTGGAAAAGAAAATGTAAACAATTATCTATTGGCTGGTGATTTATTGTCTAAATTTGCCAAATTCTCGTGTCGTTTTTTCAATTGTATGAATACTTATATGCTGGCTCATACATACCCCGTCTTTGAGACATTTGGAATTTATCTCTAATAACTCATGATTTCCTGATTGTCCGATTTAAAATCAGTTGTAGTAAAGTGAAATTAGTAATATGCTGACCTAATTATTGTCCGAAATTTCCGAATTTCCTCTCCTTATTTTCAGTTACATGGGCACTTTCATGTGCTACCTCGTGCTGTATGTCTTAACAAACCCACGGAATATATCACTAATGGTAGATCATTCATCTCCCAAGTAGTTAGACTTGCATGAGAGGGACTTGTTTGAGATTAAAATTAGATGTTTTATGAAGAAAAACAGGTCATTATTCTAGGATTAAATGAAAAGGTTTTTTGTTTTTTCCTTTTTGATTTGAAGGCGGATGTCATAACTCATAAGGAGCACCGAACAGAACAATATTCTTTGATCAACCCCCGTCACCTTGAAGAGGAGATGGAGGTTGATTGAAGATGCGAAAACTCCCTCCAATACTATGAGCTAATTTTGCTATACGATCAGCATCTGGGATGTCGTCCCTTAGAGTACTGTACAGAATTACCTGCCAATCCCTGCAGAGGAGTAATCTTAATCTAGCTTCCTCGACCATCTCAGAAAAGGGACGAGGGTATTACAGCCCCTGGTTACTAAATAGCCTCAATACATTTGGATAGGAGAAAAACCTTTCCTTTTTTTTTTTTTAATATTGAAGTTTTAGGAAAGGTATTGGGCTCACTCCACATTAAGGGCAAGACGAAATCTCTCTTCTTTTTAAATAATAATAATATTAGGTAGGGTGAACCGTTTATTACGCTTGAACATTTATTTAGGCACTTAGGAGTTATAATGTCTCCTCTAACGCCTTGACCAACTCTAGAATTCAATCCCCTCCCGTTGATAAGAGTGTTTGACCCTTTTGTAAGTTGAACTCCTAGACCAGGAGGTGAGAAAACCTTTCTGTACCCTCTGGCCAACACAAATACAAACCATGGACGATGCCTAAAGCCTCGGCGATGGCTTGGACCTTGGGGGAACCAGTTTGAGCTTGCAGCAAAAAGCCAGAAACCCAAAAGCCCATGAAAAGATTTTTTTCAGACCATCGCACAAAAATGGGAGTAATTTTTTTACAGGCTAAATTATTAGAATGTAAACTAAATTTTTGCTTTCTCTAGTCAAGTATTCAAAGAAAATGTTAGAAAAGTCTCCTGGAGCTATCGGGCGTGTCCTGGGTACAAGCCATTTGTAAATTTTAAATCTTGAAAATATATGCTAGACTAGATGAGTAAATAGCACTATTCTAGAAGAGATAAGATTGAATAAGTCATAGCCGGTACTGTTGTTTCATTTTATTTTAGTTGGTGGATTTTTCTAATCCTTTCTACAAGAACAGTATTCATTTTACACAGTCAATAACTTGAGAGGTCATTCGTGATTACGATGGAGATTGGAATACGTCCCTGCGCATTCTGAAGTCATTCGTTTGTCGATAGCTATAAAGAAGATCCCGTTCTTCCACAGAAAAAAACAAAAAGCTCGATAAAAAAACCAGACGGCAAATTTTATAAAACATTAAATTTGGGTTGTTCAATTTTCAACCTAATGGCGAAGATGTTTAATGTAGAGGAAGTGGATGAGAAGGGTAGAGAAGAGAAGACAAACACCAAAAACACACTGCTAATCATATCGGCAAATAGAAAAATGTTGAGTCATGATGTTTATCAAATATGAACCCAAATCATTACTACAAAAGAAAGTCAACATTTCTGCTGGGTTTGTTGGTCAGTCAGTGCAAATTGCCCGCGCAGGAACTTCGATCTTTGCGTGTTTGTGTGTAGGAGAGCTCGCAAACATTTAATTCGGATGGTCCACGATTCTGATTTTTTTTTTTTTAAATGTAACATTAAAAAAAAAATACAACCATCCAAATTTAGATTGAAAGCAGTCACACCCCTTGAAAATGTGCTGTAAATTATATTATAGATTCATACTAACACACCCTCGTCTGCGACGACTATCCCTATACAAGGAACACAAAGAAAACTCAATCCCAAAATTCAAATGATTTCAGAAAAGCACATACTAATGCCAAGTGTAAAAGAATGTTACAACTTACAAGTAAAGATGAACATAAACTTACACAGACAATCAGTTAAAGATATGTCCAAGTGAAGATGAAGAGAAAATGACTCAGGCAAGAGCATATAGCTTAGGAACAAAAGAGAACCACTTAAAACCACAGCTCCATTTGTCGGGCAAAGAAGGGCACCTGGGAAGCCAATGCCAAGTCCTCCTTGAAACTTTGTAATACAAAATCTCAGGCCATGTATAGCAGCAAATGCAGATCATTCCATGGTGCCAAAAGCAATAAATGTGCTCGTAATTGTGATAACAAACCGACACAAATTTTCTGCACATCAACTCTGGCAACGTCTCCACTTCCACCCAATTCCCCAGTTCACTCATTTCCCATATCTTTATGCTTCTTGAGATTCCATTGCTTCCTATTCCACCTACAAGATATAACATCTCTCCGTCACTCACCAATCGAGCAAACGACAGTTGGCTGGGTAGTGAATTGCTGGGCCTCTGCCATTTTCCGCTCCCAAAATCAAAGCGAACCACTGAAAATGGTTCTGGAGTCGTAAAGTACAAGCCGCCATTGTAGGAAACACCTTGCTGGTGATAGTGGTCGCTGATAAACAAATCGGAACGATCAAATCGTTCCCAGCAAAGTGAATCTGAGTCATAAACGAAGGCGCTATTTGTGGCTGACTCAGAAGAGAGAACGAATATCTTGTACCCGATAGCAGTAGAGACAAGGGTGAGATGCTCCAAACGATAAGAGTAGGTTGGGAGATCGATCTTTCGGGAGGATTTGGCCAAGAGATTGCAAACAAGCAAGGGTGATGAATTGAAGTCAGACAAACAAAAGAGGCCACCGGAGGAAGAAACCAGAGCAGGGTGCGAAGAGATGTGAAATAAATCGGAGAAAGAGAGAGAGACGTCGCGCCAGGTACCAAGCGCACAGTCGTAGAGACGGAATTGACGGTGGAATTGAGGATGAGACAACAAGAAAAACGACGAGAAAGGCGGAGAAGTAGAAGAAGAGTGCTTGGTGATGAAGGAGGGAGAATAAATGAGAGACCTGAAGGCCTTGCAAGTGGATCTCAGATTCAAGAAGGTTTTGAGTGGGAGGAAAGAGAGAATGAGCTCGAGGAGTTCGGGCGGCAACCTGCTCCAGATTCTGCGATCCATTGAAGACGACTTGGCAAGGGACCTGGCGACGGTGCGGTTGTCGGAGTTCTTCATCGGAAATCAGAAAGTGGGACTGTATTGACGGTTTTTGCGTGGGAAGCAAAAGCAGGTTGAGAAATTTGATAGCTAGCCCGTGTGCTGTGAGGAAATAGATACTAAACACTAAATAGAAAAAGCATTGCGAGTCGAACTCGCATGATGAGGAATAAAAAACACAGAAGAGATCACCCACCGCCTTTGCGGCAGTGCGTGAATAATACAACGTTTAGCTTCTTTCATTATTTATTATAAGAAACTAACTATTAAAAATTTATGGTTTGTATTTAAGGTATTAACCAACGCATTTATTATTAATTCTTGTTCTAATTATAAGATAAAGTTAACTTTTTTTTTTGAAGGGATTAAGGAAGCTAGATAAGTTACTTAATCATTTCATATGTTATGTATCCTTAGATTATACATTAGTTTATCAGTCAAACTAATTAGTTTAAAGAAAAAAATAAAAATAAAAATACTCTAAAGTAATTTAATTAGTTTCTTTAATCTCTTCAAAAAGGTCAACTATGCCTTATAATTAGGATTGCAAGGAGTATTATTTTTTAATTATATCCTCATTTTTAATTAACTCTTTAAATTCATATTATTAAAATATAAGTAAAGTTAAAAATATTTATCAATTTTGGATCAATTTAATGACTTAACTTTATTTCTTAGGTCGTGAGAAATAATGGTTGGTGTCTTATAATAACGAATAGGAGGAGTAGTTTTTTTTCCTTATTATTAATTTTTATTTAAAAAGAAAAAGAAAACTATTGACTTGTGGATATTTTTTTCTCAGTAGAAACTGGAATTCGTTGAAACACCTGTGTTTAAGAAACACATTTAAGCAAGTCAAAATAGTTTTTTTTTTTTCATATACTGTAAAATATATTGAAAAAGTAATTTATACTGTTAATTCAAACCATAATCATTATAATTTAGGGACATTGGGTAGTAGATAGCCCTATCATCTTTCACCAGCGGCCTCCCGATAAGAGCAGATACTATTTTAGACACAACTCACTTTCATTCTTATCTTACTTTTACACTCTTTCTTTCTTTATTGTTGTTTTAAAAATTTCGCTTTCTCGGAGGTTAGAGGACTCTTTCATGATTGTATACACTCTCACAAATATAATATCTAATTATTTAATTAATTAACTTATGAAGCTTACAAAGTTAATTATTTTATTATTATCATTATTTAAAAATTATTGTCACTGAACGTGAAAGACCAAAACGGTGAAGAAAATAAATTATTGAGGATAATGTGAGGAAAAATATTGAATGACAGAGAAAACATAGATCAAGATATTATATCTGGGACCAAATTATATTTATAAATATAGATTGAATCTTATATATATATATATATATATATATATATATATATATAATACGAATTGAATCTTATATTTAAAATAAAGTGTTAAATGAATAATTATGGGCCTTTTATTTCTTAAGCGAGCAATAGTGTAGTCCAAAGCTTTCGGCTTTAGGCTCTCATGATTAAGAGTACAAGATAAAGGAAAATGACAGCTACAAACTAACAGAGCCCTTTAGAAGACAATAATAGCAATTGAAGATCTCCAAAAATATTGAAATCGGATCATGGTCACTATCTGTAATTAAAAAATATCAAGGAGTTTACAAAGTTGTCCTTATAAGCAAATATTTAGAATGACTTGTGGAGGACTCAGTTTTTGCGCAAGAAATTTTGCTCCCCACTTCAAAGTGAAAGAGGATACTCTCATTATCTTTTTTTTCATTTTCTCTCATCATCCAATCTAAGTCGTTGATTGGAAAAATGAGAGAAAAATTAAAGTAGTATTATAATTGATTGGACGGATATGATTTAGAGATAATGAGGGATAAGGAGAAAAGGATTATGAGAGAAACCCAACCCCTTTAAAGTTGTTCTGTGCACACTCCTTATCAATGGCGAATGGCAATTGCAGAGTTGTTGGCACTTGTAAATTTAATATTACCTCATGTCCTAATTATAAAACAGAGTTAACTTTATTTTAGAAATGTTAAAAAAGCTAAATAAGTTACTTAATTGTATCATATATCGTATATCTTTAGATTATATATTAGTTTATTGGTCAAATTAATTAGTTTAAAAAAAATAAAAATACTCGAAAATAATTTAATTTGCTTTCTTAATTTATCCAAAAAAAAAAAATCAACTTAACTTATAATTAGGACCCAAGGAAGTACAATTTCAGTTATAAATATAAGACTTAATTTGTTATATTACATTACAAACTAACTCTTACATTCAACATGGAAGGAAAATCTAAGCTTCATTAAAAAAAAAAAAAAAAAAAAAAATCCTATGTTTTCTCCTTTGCGCTATTGCCTCACTCACCTTGTAGGGATTTTATTGGTTTGTTTGCGCATTAAAAAAATCATTATGCAAGGACCACTTCTAATTGAAATTAAAATTGACAGTCAATAAAATTAAAAATGTTAACTGCATGAAAAGGAGAAATAAGTTGATTGCGAAAGTAACAAAAATAATCATGAAACAGAAACCCGTCAAAACTTTCATTGTACATTGTAATTTAAATTTTTTTGTATCATACAAAATTGTTGTTGCTATCCAGAAAAGAAGGCGATGAAACACTCGATATTATTTATCTTACCTATCAAAGAAATTTTGTATCTCTAGCTTCGTTGATAAGTCATTTAACATGCATTACATTACGACGCTTCCCAATATTATGCTGGATGGCTCTTATCCTTTGACTTAAAAAGGATATTTTTCCCCCTTCTGAGCAGCCAAAAAAAAAAAAAGAACAGAGTATGCAAAATACCAAAAAAGCCACGGCCCTTGCCCACCTGATCTATCCATTTGGGGCAGAAATGCCAGTATACGAGTCGAACTCTGGCAAGCAGAAAAGGGCATAGAACATTTGGCAAGGAAGAGGTATATGAAATTCATGCTTCTATTGACCACTCAGCCCAGAGAAGTGCTTCTTCATGGCTCGGTCCTTTCTGTAATGGTTGTTCCTTCCTCCTCCTCCTCCACCCCTTCTTCCTCTGCCTCTGTAATTCGTGGTATTACCTCTTCCTTCGCTCTCAGAAGCATCAGATTGTTTGTCCTGCTGTACAAGAGAAGCACTTGACTTTCCCCCTTCCTTCCTTCCCCTACAACCCGAATTCCCTCTCCCTTCTGTTTCAGGACCTGGGGACTGGTCGTTGTCATCCTTGTAGAGATCTGTCAGCTTCTTTACCGCACCAAGAGGAAGGTTGCCACCGCGTCCAAGACCATGTATTAATTCTACTTGGGCTTGATTAACTAAAGAAGCCTCATCTGAATTTGCAACTGCTATCGCACCTGCCACTTTGTAGCTGTAATTCTTGCCATCTTTGACATAGTATTGGGGCTTCTTCCTGGAGCCCCATTTTGAACTAGGAGCTTTTTGAGCAGTCTCTCCAGTCTCAGTTGGCCCCAATTTCCCTGATTTTGCAGTGTCCCCCAACAACTGATTTTCTTCTATGCCAGAGTCCGCTACACTAAAACCCAAATCATCAAAAGAGTCGTCATATTCATCTTCATATTCATATTGTGAGACAAGGGCAGCAGTTTTTAATGTGTCTTTTTCATCTCTTTTATCCAGAATACTGGAATCGGACAAGTCAGCTTTGGATTTCCTCACATATTTTCCAAGTGATGTGGAGGATGAAACCAACGTTCCCTCTGTCTGTTGCTTCCCGCTAAAAGCTGCAGCGGCATTTGAGGGTATTGATATAGAGTCTATTTGTTTACCTTTTCCTTTATCATTTCTGTTCACAGTAGTTGACTGGGCTGGTTGTACTATATCAAGCGATCTGTCCAAGCATTGCAGATCTTCATGGAGAGTTCCCTCCAAAATCCTTTGAATAACCTCTTCCGGGTTATGATCATAGACTTCTAGACATGCACCTAAAAACCCTTGACCATAATCAGGAAATAGGTCCCTTATTTGACTGATTTTAGACTCAATTATAGCAGCATCTTCATCCGTCTGCAATGATTTGCTCTCTACAGGGGCCCTTACAGACTGTGGATCCTTATAAATCTCTTTTGACGAATTCATAATCCCAGATATATACTGGAACTGCTCATCATCGATGAATATCCAACCTGAACAAAAGCAACTCAATTAGAAAATAATATGTGCAAGCTAATAATTGCTAATGAGACAAACTTAACTGACGGATCGAAGTGGTCAAATTCCATCTTATATATACATGAACAGAAATGTTTTAAGCCAACTTGAAGAGTTTAGAGCATTAAACTTCTACCAAAAACATTCTAAGCTCAACAGATAAACTCAGGAAAGTAAAAGCCATACTAAACTTATCTGCAAGTAACACTTGTGTATATGCAAGATCATTTACCATTATCTCGCAAGCTTTCAATGCTTTCCAAAATATTGTAACTCTTTTCAATATGTTGAATAAATGTTTCCTTCCGCTGGTCTTCCTGTAATTGTAGTGAAACTGCATTGATTTCTCTAAATGTTTGAACCAGAATATCAGCTCTGATAACTGGGTCCTCCACAGTGGCAGGAAACATTTTTGTAGCCGCAGGAAGAGGGTAACTATCTCTGAACACTTCATCACTAAGATAGCTAAAGTGTAATAATTGCCAACCAAACTTCACCAATCTCTTCTGTAACATCTTCAGACTAACAACAATGTTTGACATTCTTCCATCTTTTTCATCAACAATAATGGTATGGAAGCCCTTTAGCAAGGATGGAAGTAGTGAATCATGCAATCTAGCAAGAACGCTTAGCAGCTCCTCATTTCCAGAACTATAAGAATGCAAGTCAACGGAAATTAAAACTTAACAGTAAAACTTTTGCTGCTATAAAAACCAATTAAAGAGGGTTCGACAGGTGATTTATGAAAGAGACATCACTTAGAGAATTTGAAGGTGAGTGCCAAAAATACCATAAGTAATTAACTAAAACATCCATTCAAACTTCTTCTAATGAAAGTTTGTTACATTCAGTCTTACAATAAAATTCAAGCAATTTCAGCCATAGAAGATACCTTATTTCAACTGGGCATGAAAAAAATACAGCTGCCAATTCGTATGCACTGGCAAAAGCATCTAAAGATACAATTGCATCATTTATAAAGTCGACCACCTATAAAAACAAAGTACATTGATCTTATGTTCAGGAAAGCCAAACAACTTGGATAACAAATGACGAGCATTTTGCATCTGAAACTGAATACATTCTCTTCCTTGGACACTATTATAGAAACTAACGAAGGAATTATAAGTTTCCCAAAAGCGAGTTGACATAGTAGATAAGGATAAGATATCATCTCTAAGAATCTGAGAGGGGAGGCCATTGTGTTATATATGAAAGATAGTGAATATATTAGCAATCTACTCATCAGCAGCAATGCATACAAGTTTTCTGGAACTATGATATTCATTAATGGCAATAGTTTAGGCTAGGCCAGTTCATGCCAGTGATGATTTATAAGCTTTCTTGGAATCAGGGCTACTTCACACGAGAAGGAAATTAAACAGAATGAAGAAAGCCAGTACCAGCCATATAATAGGGGGTACCTGAATGGAAAGAAATGGAGGTTGTTCAAGGAACAATGAAAATGTTGTGAGTGCGTGCATAAAGACATGAACTGAGATGAATCAAAGTAGGCAGAGAAGGATTTTGGGTCAGAGCATGGATGAGAAGAGTGAAACACTTGAAAGATCGCAAATTGGCTGTATTTGAGGCTCGAGTTCTGCGCTGTTGTGTTTGCAGGGAGTGTTTGTTTCCTACGTGTTTTAGTCCTTCAGCTCATTTTATTTGCCAGAGTTCTGAAATTGTACTCAATGTGAATATCATCTATGTTTGGTGTAGTTTAGTATTTTATGGCAAAAGTGTCTGAATAGCCTGTAAGTCTGCATCACTGTTTGCATGTATGAATTAGTGTGTAGTATCTGGAAGTAACGTAATTCAGCTTTCCTTTCCAACTTTGCAGCCAATGTTTTTCCCCAGCACACACAGTCCTACTTTATTTGGTTTTGCTCCCTTGCCACTGTATCTGATTTAAATTTAAAGTATTCATATAAACAAAGATAGCTTCCATAAGAAAATGTCACCTCCAGCAGATCAGCTTGAAGCCGAGCAACACTGCCATCATCTAGTTTTCCAGAAGAAAATAAGACCTGAATATAATCCCAGAAAAGAAAAATTAAATGATTTCTATTAATGTAACTATTTTTCATACTAACTTGCTATTGCCAGCTAAAAGAATTGTAAATAACTTTATAAAAGAGTGCTTATGGATTTCATTACAATACTTTAAATAAGTCAAAACTCATGGATGGTGTAAAGAGAGATCACCAGGGGATGATCAAACTGATAAATTTTTTCGTTAGTATGTGAAAGAGCTCAATTTAGGATCGTTTATTTAATTTAAAATTGGACAAATAGCATTCTAAAAAACTAAAACTCAATTTATATTACACCAACATTAAACTAAGCATACTTGTTTTGTGCATTCATGGATTAATTGTTCTTTACTTGTGAAATTATGATAAAAAATGCTAAATGCAAAAAGAATAGCATTTACATTGCAGGCAAGATATCCATCAAAAGAAATTATGGATAACTGTACCAAATAGTTTAACAGCATAATCTAATTTATAATTTACCAAACAGTACAAGACTCCTAATGTAATATATACTTGTAATGGCAAGAACAAAGTAGTGAAAGCTTAGAAAGAGAAAAAAACCTCAATATTGAAAGCAAATTGACAAATCATGGGCATAAGTGCATAACATACTTTAACATCGTCAATTTACAACAAATACCTCCAATGATGAACTGCATCTTTCATGCATTGTGTGGGAAATTCCAAGAAAATGTGATATGACAGCTGTCAGATTATCATGGATCCAAGGCTGAGCTTTCAAAGCATTTCTGACCTGAACGATGTGATGACATAAGAGAGATTAAGACAGAAAAGTAAGCACAGAAGACAGATACCTTAATTCAAAAGCTTCAGCTATTACCAAGAGAAGATTCAAAAGCTTTTTCTTATAATCTCTAACATATAACCCCATACTTTCAGGCATGAAACGTGAGCAAAGCAGAGGCCATCCTATCCCATGCCTTGAGTTCCATTTAACGACTAGACTTATATGCAATTAATTCCTCATGTCTTTACTATCAAGTTTTCATTTCAAAACAATAAGGGCACACTCTCCAACAATAAAGTGTCAAGTGTATGATTTAATTAGAAATCATAAAGTTGTTTGCAAAAATCATACACTTGTCATCATATTATTCAAAAATCATGCACTCAACATGTTATGATAAGACAATATGGAAAAATAAAAACTGCACACAATTTTTTTTTTCTTCTGCATTTAATTAAGAACAACGAAGGACTGCAAGGATTGAGCTCCTGTCCACTTGTTTATATAGGTTTTGTATTATGTCATAAACCACATTAAACAAGAAATAGTAAGCAGATAAGTCAAGGCCCGTGGACAGTTTTATCATAATTTATATCATTTGACAAGGACAAGAAGGTACTATAGAAAACTTGGTTCATCACCTCAAATGAGGCAAATACAAGGACCAAAAAACTATAACTAAACCTAGGCAAGCTAAAGCATTAGGAGCATGAGAGAGTATCATTAACACAAACCACAGACAACAAAAGAGTAATCAGACTGTCATGGGAACCTTCTATACATGTGAGCCCACGACCTCATAGGAAGTGCACAATTGAAACAGACAGAGTTGCAAATCAAGTAACCTATTATAATTTAAGAGGAGGGAGGGAGGACCAAACACCAACGAATATCTTGTTTCAACAGGGACTGACGTGCCCCACCAAGCTAAGGAATAGTTTCCATTGCAGGGTTAAAAATATTTATCTGCTAGATCTAATTGTTGATGACAATAAAACCAAAAAGCATCAAAGGGGCAATCACACGTTTGGGAAACATCTTAGAAAAGCATACAAAATAAACGGCACTCTCTAATATACTCCCATCGATCCCTCTTACAAGAGCTCAATAACCATATTATGTGGTTTAAGAAAATGGTTAAAATTGGTTAAAAGCAATAAGTATGTCTGAAATAAACATTGTTTTTCCAAATATGCCCATATTTATGAGGAGGCAAGCAAGAGAGAGAAAATGGGTAATAAATGAGGGAAAGTAAGAAAGAGAATGAAGAATAGTAAGGTTAGAAAAGAAAACCAGGAGAGAAAATGTAAAAAGTCCACCTTTTAATTAATGCCATATAAATGATTCATGGGGGGCAAAGATAGAAAAAAGTCATTAAATGAGACAATTTTTGTCAGGCTCTTATAAAAAAGACCAAGCCAATTCAAATTTCGAGCTCTCATAAAAAGGACCGGAGGGAGTATCACTACAATTGACAGGTCCAAGACTAACTGATAAATAATAATAAGAGAGCGGATGCCATATTTTAAAAATATCCTTGTAAAATAGAACTTTTTAACCATTTTCTATAGGGAAAATTATCAACAAAGAAAATCATTTCCTACAGTACTTCTTGGAGGAAGTTCTGAAGTTATATATTAACATGTATGGAACCTAAAGCATGCCAAGGTTGCTCTTCATACATATTAAACCTTTATTATTATTAAAAAATTCTTACAAGCAATCTTGTCAACTCTTCATTTTCATGACTGTATATGGCACATATATCTAACAACTTTGGCAAGTCAAGCAACTCTTTCTCCTGCAAAAGAACTACAGGCAGAATTAGTGAACAACAGTGAATCAGAGACCATACATATACCATGCAACTTCCAAACAGTAACCCGATTGTGGACTGATTTTTTAATTCATGGGCTATTGTGTTTTAAAAATTACACCAAGGACTAGTTAAACAAGCAACACATCACACAAAAATGCACGATTTGTACAATCAATTACCACCATTGGATGTGACTGACATGACTTATTCAATGAACGTGCCAATTACTTCCGCTACATCCATAAAAATTGTAGAGCATAGACAAAACCAGTACAAATTAAATCTTCCATGCCACATCAGAATTTATCCCAATACAAAAGTATAAATGAAAAAAGAAGATCACTTATTGAGAAATATATTTTTTGGAATAATTTAAGAAATTATTAAAAAGAAAACATAAGAGGTTCAATGTTAAATTAGTGGGTGATACTATCCCTAAAGCATCAGGAAAGAAGAGCACAAACCCAAGAGGACCAAACCTGCAAAAAAGTTGCCTAATATCTAGGAATATCAAAATTAGACTCCGTATAAATAACCATTTGCAGAACACCAATCTGAAGCCATAAGACAAACCTATCTTGCAACCATGTTATTGACAACTATGCTGTGACAAGATATACAGCATAAAAAAAAAAAAAAAAAAAATTAAGGCTCATGATTTCTGAGCTAAATTACATCTTGTTTTGAGTAAGGGAAAAGATAAGAGACAACCCACCTCCATGGTCTCTCACATTGAGGGTATTAGCAACCTGAACACCTGGATCTTTATTTGAAGAACTGCAAAACATACATTAATGATGATAAGAGCAGTGGAAACATGCAGTTTGAAAAAATTCAAAAAAGATAACCAGAATAGCAATCCAGCTTCAGAAAAACTTACATGCGATACAATACCATAAAAACACGTCGGCTTAAATCAAGCTCTCCAACAATAACCCCAGCGACTATTCCGTTGGCACCACGATATGGGAAATCATACCATCGGCTTCTAAATTTTAGGAAGCTGTCCAGAAACTCATGCAAGGAGGTATCAGTAGCCACTGCAAATGTTGCAGAAATAACATAGTAATCGAGAATTGGGAGATGATATGAACTCAAGAAGCACTCTAACTATGGAACATTGATGAGGGACCTCTGTGTCCCTAGATATGATAAAACCTTTGCTACTTACAAAATTACAAATCGAATAAATAACTATGACGGCTACCTAAACATTAAGCGATGTGTGTTGTGATTGTCAAGAATAACTTGGCAACCTTGGGCGTGTCCAGAATCAACAAAATACATCAATGAAAGCAATAATCGTAAATAAGTACCTTCCTTCCAAAATTCCCTAGGTTTCAACTTAAGCAAACGAGACAACTCTCTATTTAAAAGATCAACAGCCCTCTGAGATTCGACGGGATCCAGTCCTCCTTCCTCAGCGCCGAGCCCAGCAGCCACTGCCTCGTCTTGTGGCAAGTAGTTTACAAAATTACCACCCTGGGCTCTGTTTGACACCCACTCTCCACTGTCGCTCATTTGAACCCTGCCCATCGATGCTGAAACGGAAGGGCTGCTCCCAGTACGGCCATCCGATTGTTTCAGTGAATTCGACTGTCTGAGGGAGGTTGAAAGAGTTGGTTTTGAACCGCTAGGGTTGGTGTTCGGATTTCTGGGAACAAATTTCTTCTGGGCTTTGACGAAACCCTTGTCACTCTCTTGCCTGCCCGGACCATATCGATTCGACATCGTACAAACAACGATAGTATGACAAATGAAACGCAACAATTCCACAACCGAGCAAATAATGCTGATAAACTAATCCTTAGAATCAGATGGCAATGAGGCCGTCGAGGAAAATTCCTCCGGTAGAAGTCTGAAGCAAAAGCACCCAAGCCTGGAGCTGAGTGGTCAAAGTGATTGTCCCCAACTACCAACTCATGCCAAAAAATGCAAATGACACTTCGAAGTTCTGAATTCTGAAAATTCTGCTATATCTGGGAAGCTGCCTGCCTGCCTGTTCACATGGCGGCAAGGCTAAGTTGGGCTTGCGCCACACCATTATCAGTATAAACCCACGGGTAATCAATAACTGTTTTTGTACGGGCCCCCTCCTTTTGCTGAACCCTTTTTCGTTTTTTTTTTGAAACAATAAACATTGTCATGGATAATCTTTTTGGGCCTAAGGGATTATTGTTATTGAGCTTGCCGAGGCAAAGGAATACTATACCGATATTAAAAAAAAAAAAAAAGAAAGGATGGGTTAAGTAGTAAATCCACTTCAAAAAAGCACGTTTGAAAGCAATATTGCCTTAAAAAAATTTTTAAATTCAATATTACCCTGGAAGTCTAAATATGGAGCAATGTTGCTTTTTTCCGTTAAAAAGTTAACGGTTAACATCAATTTTTTAACGAAAAAGGGTGATATTGATCCATTTTTAAACCTCCAGGACGAAATTGAGCTTAAAAAATCTTTCTGGGCAACTTTGCTTTTTGATATATACTTTCAGGATGGATTTGCTACTTATCAAAGATAAAAGGAATCCTTAATTGTAGCAAAGAAAACAAATAATAATATCTAGGTATTATACTGTTAATTTTTCCTTTTTTTCTTGCTCAAAATTATACTCGTTAATCAATCATGACCAGTAGACTTGTTTTCAACTTCTATATCAACCCATGCAGGGTCCCTTTCAAAGGCAAGCTTTGTAAGTGAAATTCGGAGAGAGAATCTTGATAGTGAAATTCGAAATTTTTTCTCTTTTCTGTTTCAATTATTAAAATGTGTTGCTAGATTTTTTTTTTTTATATATAAGAAAGTTTTGAAAGGGTTTGACACCAGTTCTCTACCACGGCCAGGGCACGGCCTCGAGCTTTATGAGCACTTACTGAGGACTTACGAAATCGCTTATTAAAGGAGTCCCAGAGACGTCAAAGGGGATCGAACCCACAACCCAAGGTCCTAGTCTTGAACCCCTTACTATCTATGTCAACTCTCATTGGCAAATGTGTCGCAAGATGAGGATGAGTGATGACACAAAGCAAAGTCATATTTAGCACAACATTCCTAGAGTTATCTCACTGCTTCTTGGTTCTCTCTCTTCCAAAACGCTTGTCAATTTAGCACACGCTTCCAAAACGCACAGCAGCTTCTAGATCGCTCCACAGCACTCTTTAACCATTCTTTTTCTTTTTTAAAAAATAAAATAAAATAAAATCAAAGAACCAACTCATAAGGTCTATAACATATTTGCCACGTGAGCTTTCACTATAAGCATATCAGATAAACTAATTTAACGGAGTTACTCCTAATATAAATTAATACTGTCAAATGCAACGAAGTCCTTTTCAAATTTTAGAGTCAGAGACCAACTGTTATAAGTAAATTTGAAGGACTTAGACTGTCAGTTTTAGGTTTGAATGACCCAAACCAAAATTAAGTTCAATGACTAAAAGTAGTGTAAACTCTTTACATTTTTATAAATTAGCTTTTTTGTTGACTCATCGTAAAGTGTCTTAATTAACTAATGATTTCTACCCATTCCCTTGTTTAGATGATATTTCACCCAGACGTTGATCCTGTTTTGATTTAACAATTTTTTGATTTTGATTTGAGTTTATAAATGGCATCCAGCGTGTAAATTCACATTTATAGGGTGACTTTCATACCATTAAGTTATAAAGTCATTGACGTTAAATTATGACTTAAAATTAGGGTCGGGGAATTTAAGCAGATTCATAGATTAGGTCTCAATGATATAAACAATATCAGGTCCATCCATTGTAAGATGCATGCTCACTTAGGCGCTCACATACCCGTTCAAACCTTGGAACTCTATGTCAGTGGGATGAACCCAAACCATGAGGACTAGAATCTCGAGGTGCTTTCGTATCATTAAGTTATAAAATCATTGACATTAAATTAGTATTTAAAATTAGGGTCGGGATTTAAATCAAGTCTCAAAATGATATACTTCCTTTAATCATAATTATAGGACCAAGTTTATAATGCAAAAATTACACTCCGAACTTAATTCTATAATTTTATTTTTTTTATAAATAAATTTTAGGAAAGGAGTCGGTCTCACCCACAGTCCAAGGGCAGGGTGCTTGAAGCCCATTCTACAGGGGTCAGGAGATACTGGCCAGAGAGTACACATGCCTCTATCTCTATCAGCGTTACCACTACTTCTAGACCCTTAGGATGCCTCCCCCGGCGCCTTGACTAAGGCAAGCATCGAACCTCCTAAAGATAAGGAAGACCAACCCCATGTCAGTTGAACCCAAAGACGAGAGGTAACTTAATCCTATAATTAGAACTGAAAATAATTATTTTTCCATAGAGTCATTTTGGGTTTTAACTAATAGAGGGGAATGTTCTTGTAAGTTGGACAGGATCAAATGATAAGGGCCCACTAAGATCACCCAAAGCAGGGATTGACATCATTTGATTATGCGACGTAGGGTTTTCTGCGTTTCTCGTTTGCTTTCTTTTTTAAATTCCGGTGTATAAAACAAAAACCCAAAGCATCAAATACACCCTGAAAAATATGAATACGCCTGTTTAATACTGTCATGTTGTTTTGAATATAAATAAATCTACATTTCGGTGAACAGAAGATTGAACTGCCTTGTCCTTTTAATGGGATCACAAAATTAAGGACCATACCGTGCTTGATTCATAAAAATGTGCGAATTGCCTTCATGGATAAGAAGAGGGCAGCAGCATTCATATTAGAATATAACAAGTTAGAGTATATAATATATATATCATCATTTTCTTTACTTGTTTACTGAAGTGACATTTCAGGATCACTGGTTTCTTCCATCCTCATGCTTGTGGAGAAATCATGGCTGAGATTCAATCCAATGTCAACCCCATTATAAGCAATTGGAGCGTACATCCACGTGTCATCAGAACTTAAAAGCTACCAAAAAAAAAACATACAGAGCGAATTAGTTTGATGATATATATACATATATAACTTTGGTTTGTGTAAATATCTAAATTCAGAAAAAACTGTCAATCTTCCGCAATGTATGCCTCTTATTACCTTAATTTGGAGCTGCAAAAATTTCACGTAATGGACTGCCTCTTCAAGCATTGTGCTTATATCAACCTGAACCACCGTTTGCAAAATAAATCAGTGATCCTAGTCTTGTACTCTTGTATATTACTCCCCTACCAATTGATGCGGTTTACTGCCCCAATACAACCCCCCCCCCCCCAAAAAAAAAAAAAAAACAAAGCAGATACAGAGAGAGAGTAGAGTAATATAAAGTATCATCACCTTTGTTCCATTTGGAACAAGATTCTGTAGGATTCTCAGTCGTTCATTTATTCTCTCTCTTCTTTTCTGCAAGATTCATAACAAAATGAGTATTATGCACGTCTACACCATCTTATCACATGATGAAAGAATAAATTCCGTGGTGAAAGCAACAAATAAATTACCCTGGCATAAAGGGTCTGGGGATCTGTTGCTGATCCCCTACTGGCTCTGGTCTTTGTGTTGCGAGTCACTAGTGATTTGGACTCTGAGGAAGCTCCTCCACTATTTTCCTGAGAAGCATTACCATCTTCTAAGCTGTAACTACTGCAGCTCTGTCCATGTAATCCAGTATCGGTCTCTTCTGCCTCACAGCCATTTCCTGCAAACTTTTGGTTCTTCTTTAGCTGTGCATTCTTCTTACTCTTTTGAACCTGGATTTGAAAATTACAGTGAGAAACTCTAATCTTACACCATTAATATTATTGGGTTTTGACAAAAATGTAGGATCCAATAAAACACTTACATCTCTTGAAACACGAGGTTTCTTCCTCTGGTTCTCAGATGATGAATTTATGTTAATTCTATCTTCAGCTGAGGCCTCCAGTTCTGGCACATCAGACTTCCTTTTCAGGTGCATCTTTTCGGCTGCAAAAGCTGTGAATTCAGCTTGACTTTGATAAGGATTCTCCAGTTTGTCCCCTCTCCTGCCTTCATTAAAGCTAACAGTTTCTTCTACCAAAGTGTTTCCTGGTGATGGGATGAAAGTGCGAGCGTCGTTCTCATGCATCGTGCAAACATTCATGAACATGCAGGCATCATTTGCTAGTGCCCGATTAGGATCACTGAGATAGTAACTCATATGACCCAGGTTGGCAAGGAAGAAAGCATCGCCACTACAGTCATTACTGAAACTACTCTCTTGAGAAATAAACTGCAAATCTGGGTTGAGAGCATCTACAGAATTAAACATGCGCTCATTTTCTGCAGCTTCAGGAGCAGAGCAAAATGTAGATTCTAATCCTATGAGCATTTGATCACGTTCCCCGAGCATAAGTGAGCATTGGCCAAGAAATTGTGGCGAGTAATCATGCTCTTCTGAGGCAAATATTCCTTGAACGAAACTCATTTCCCCATCAGGGATAACTCCAAGTGGCTCCATTGTTTTCAGTCTACTGAGAAGTCTAAAGAAAATAGTGGCTGTTTTTTGGTGGTCTAATACCACTGCGAAGAGAAGTTAAAGGATGCTTGCCATCAACAAAGACTAGAAACACATTTATACCCATTGCCAATAAAGAGTGTTAGCATAAGGATTGACTTCATTTGTGATTATTTTTTAATTCGCAATCATTGTACTTGGGCCCTTGCTCTTTGTAACTGAACATAAAGAGTCCACTATGGGGCCAATACCCGGCAAATGACAGCTCAGAGGGATACCAAAGTTCATGGTCATGATAAACTAAAATAATGCAATGCTCTAGTGGCCTTTAGGCTTTAAGCACCTTTGACTTCTCAAAAATTATCATTAACAAGGCAACAGAGGTCTAATGATAATCATTGAAGGAGACTAACTGTATGATTAATAAGTCTCTTAGTTAGTGGCAGTAGACGTATGGTTAGAGCTAAGGAAGGAAAAAGCATGCGCTTTTTTATATTGTCAGAACATGAAAGTCTCCCCTGAATATAATAAACGGAAAGAATTCTGTTAGCAAGGAGTACTAAACAATAAGAAGCTTTGGAATGGGCGGCCACATCGTGGGAATGAGTTTGTCATTCTTTATGATAATTTAAAGTCCGACAGAGACCGTGGAGTTCGCTCATTGTCTCCTCAGCCTCACAAGCTCTCCCTTTTTGCTCAAACTCCCACAGAATATACCAGCAATATAATATAATATACTGTTACGAGATTAGAATGAAACAAAAATATTTAATGCACAATTCACTCAGTCTTTCTCCAGATCCTAAGCTGACAGATTAAACTAGTTAACTATGTTCGAGTCTCTTTGCTGTAATATCTCGGAGATCATATCATCTAGGCTGCCATATATCTACACACTAATGAACTCATATATAATATAGTAGAACTTAAACAGGCATGGGAAGTGGGACCCGATTTTTATAACTAGAGAACGAAAATGGAGGACTGCCCCCATTGAAAACCTCATAATCCCAGCCTCTAACATGCACAGTGCCTTGACAATACAAGGCTGTGACTGATAATGAAATGGGTATTGCATTTTTTAGTTTATAGAGTTTGATCTGCAGAGGAGTGGAACAGTAAAACTATAGATAGCAGAAACAAGCCTTTCACGACATTTAGTTCATAATTCTGTTGCTATCTTCTCGGTGCCCTATCAATCAATGGCGGAACCACGTTATTGATTGCCCCCGTTTAATTTTCAAACTTTTTTAAAGAAATAGGGAAAGAAAAAATTTTTGGAGAATGATTCTCTATAAAAATAAGATATACCCCCTCTTTATTTATCTATTTCCATGTGTTGCTGTATATGTATATCTAAAACAGGGAAAGAAAAAATATAAAAGTTTGAAGTGTTCACTTTAAGTGTAAAAACCATGTTTTGTATACTTATTTGATCTTCATTTATTCTGTACAGGAGAGGAGAGGTAAGCTTAAATCTTGAGGTAAGCTTAAATCTTTGTTTGTGGCTGCGGCTAGATTGAGAAAATAATAGAATTAGATATATATATGTATTTATTGGTTAAGAGTAATGAAGTTCCACTGTTATTGAAGGAGGGATTAAAGTTTAAGTTTCTTCTATTTTTTTATTATTATTGTGAATTGAAAATTATGTTAATTGTTACTATTGTCATTTGCCATATTTTAGGATGGAAAAGTATTATACAAAGTCAAGTGATACCAGTACTAAACATTTTCGATTCGAATCTTCCTTAAAAAAAAAAATTCAAGGGCGTTGCCCCTGAACCCTTACCTCAACCGCCCATAGTGCCCTCTGATAAAATTTCTGGCTCATATCAAGCTTTTTTTTTTGGGGGGGCCATTGGTGATCCTCCCCTATCCCTTCCGAATTCAATGACAGCAATAATGTAGTCTTCCACACGGCATTGACATTGCTGGTCGATAATCATTCCCGTAACCCTATAAAGTCAAACCTGCGAGTATTTGGTGGGAAGTAGTAAAATGAGATAACAAAACAAAACAAGTAATGTCAATGATTCGCACAAATACACAAGGAGCCAGCAGTGCAATATCTACGACAGAGCAAAAAAACCTAGCTGTTATATCTTCAGCTAGGATTAATCCATCGTCACAAAATTCTCGTTACCAGAACAAAGGCATTAAACACATTGATAACAGTCATGTTAGGTATCCTTAGATTCCGGCTATCGTCGCGCGATTCCCCCGGACACGCGTCGATAATGGACTACTTTTCCCCCAATTTTTTAAAAACATCATCTCTTCGAAGAAAGTTCATAGCATCTCTTCTTTCTTCACCGGCCATTGGACGACCTTTTGAGTTTGAAATGGCCAAAGGAAACTCTATAACCCCAAACTTGTTAGAGGAGAAAAGAAGGAAGAGGCGGAGAATAGAAAATAATCCAGAAACTAAACAGAACGCGGAAAATAAAAATCTGATTTTATTCCTTATTGATTGATAATCTGCTTAATTAATATCTTAATACTAATAATAATAAGCCTCTGCCTCTCTTGCTAGTTGCTATGGCGTCCGGGTTCCTGGGGATTAGGATTCTCTCTTCTATTTTAGGATTCTAAAATAAATTTAAGTTAGGGAAACCTTTTTAATAAAATAAAAAGCGATCAATTATTTCTTTAGTACATGGGATTTGGGTGCTGCTAATAAAGTTTTTTTTTTTTTTATGATGAGGGCTAGATATTGGGGAAAAGGAAATTATTTTAGGACGTTAAGTGTACTAAATATTAATTTAAAATATTAAATGTTACTGAAAAAATATTTTATGATGATAAATACATTTTGGTAAAAAGAAAATTCTTTTCTAACTTGTTTTAACTACATAGTTTTACATTGTGTTTGATTTGAGGGAAGAATGTGGGAGGGAGTGGGGGAAAAGTTGAAAGAGAAATTTTTTCTTTCGTCTTTACAAAATTGCTCATAACAAATTTTCAATATTCCTAAAATATACTTTTAACAAAAAAGAATATTATTTTCATTAATGGCAATTTGATTAATGTACTTCCAAAAAAAAATTTCCCTCTCACTCCTTCTCACACCCTTCACTCAAATCAAACATAGCCCTAAGCCTCGTTTCTGCATGTTTGTATTAGGCCCCGTGTGGATTAAAGAACAGAAAGGAAGGGAAAAGAATGAAAATAAAAAGAAAGGAATGGAAGGGAAAATATTTTACATTGATACGTTTGGTTCACACTGAAAAAGAAAATAGTTGGATTCAAAAATTTTTGTTTGGCTAAAAGAAAATAAGTAAAAAAATAAAGAAAAATTACATTTTTACCTTAACATATTTTAAGGCCTATTAAGGAAAAAAAAAGGTGCAACAGAATATATTTTTTATATTCTTTAGGCTATGAGCCGGAAAAGAAAATAGTGTGCTTAATATTTTTATTTCATTTTTTGACAAAAAAAAAAAATACGATATATATATTTATTTATTATTTTCCCGTCCCTCCGTACCAAACGAAAGAAGAGAGTTGCTGCGTGCCCTTGACCAGAGAGTGTAACCTTTCATTGTTAGCAAAGGCTACGACATTGACTGAGGAAAACAGCATATAATAAATAAAGATATGATTGATAATTTAATATCAAAATGATAATGAAATAAAAATCCTAATGTATGCAAGTTGTGAATAATTATAATTTATTTCTAAATTGTATGAAATATGTAAAGTACATATCCTTCTAGAACGAATAGCTCAAAAGCATTGTCTTCCTTTTTAAAATCAAGCTTTATTCTTTTTATCAATATCATTTTATTTTCTACTAACTCAATTAAAACAACTAGTAAAAGTTCTTATCGAATTGTTTCAATTTTATGTGAGTCAAACTTAATTACAAGGAGTTTAATTATTCTTTATTTCAAACTAAAAAAAAAACATTCCTCATTATTGGAGACGCTTATGTTTTAAGGGGCGATTATAAACTTGAAACTGGATATCAAATGATAATATGAAAAAACAAAGAGAGAAAAACATAAATATAACATCACACCAAAATATCTCATCCTGTTCTTACGTTTCAAATATTTATATTTGATGATGACGATGAACGTATATATGTTTATATATTAGTCTGCTTGTAAGATAACAAAATAAGTATTGCTTGTGCTCGATGTTGAGTTTTATCAAAATGATAGAAGAAATATTATGTCTTAAATTTATCTTCTTCATGTTTAATTTATTGGTCTAGCCATATGTTTTACTTGACTTCTTTCATACCTAAATTAGGTCTCTACTATTAAGGCTAATCCACGTCATTGACAGTTTAGTATCTTTCTAGAATAGCGATTGGAATCTTTAAAAGTATGTTTTTAATAATAATTTATATTATATGAGATAAGTATGTGAGATGAATTTTATCTAGATACAAATAAATAAACACTTTTAGAATTACAAATGTGATCCCAAACAAACACTAAATAACAAACCAAGCATGAGGTTACACAACTTGACAAGTATGACCGAGTCTTGAATTGAAAAAAAAAATGCAAGCAGGAGACTTTATAGTTTATACTATTAATAATAAACTGTTGAATGTCACCTAAAAATACGATTTATAGTTGAATGGTGTGATATTTTTTTTTTTTTTTGTAAATATGAGGTGGTTAGTTTGATCTTGCTTATAACATCAAACCGTTAGTATAACATTTAGTCTCTACTGTAAGAGTTACTTAAGATTTGATTTAACCCTGAATTTTTAAGATTTTTTAGAGGAACTAACACACATTTTTAACAAACAATGAATTTAATTTTTTTTAATCTATCCGAACCAGTTAAACATGTATTAAAAAATAGAGGTTGCATATATTGAAATGTCAGCAAATTCTAATGACAGAGTAGGATGAGACTCCAAGGCTAAATAATTTGCATGTAATAGAAAACACGCCTTACGTGTAAATGTTTAATAAATTACGCAAAGAAGTGCGTGAAGGCATTATTATAATATAATCACATAATTGTCGTCGCCTGCTGGGATGCTTGATAATATAATTGAAAGTATGAGACCTGAGTGAAGTATGAGGGAGGTTTGATGAGAAAAAGGGGCCAATGAGGCGATGACAACTGTCTTCTCAACCCATTACGTGATTAATTAATTTAAAATTATTCATCAAAATACTTAATCCCCACATGGATGGTGGCAAGTCCACATTATGAAAGTCCAAACATAAATATCGCGATTACTTAAAGAAGGACCGACAATTATGGACTTCATGAAAACATTAATATTTAATTAAGGCTTCATTATATCTAATACTCAATTTTTATATTTCAGGATAAAAAATATTTAGTTAGTTAACCTTCATATGTATTTTTTTTAAAAAAAAATTGGGGGGAGTAGAAGCAAATGAATTTAAAAATTGGGGAGGAAGAAAAGAAAAACAAAGGGAAAAAGAATGTGGTGGACCATAAATGGAAAGTCTAGTGACTTCCACCACAAACAACAGCGATTGCATTTTTACACTCATTTCAATTTTTTTAAATATCAAACAAAAGGTTAAAATCCATAATATTGACCATTAACGAAAACAAGTGATAGTAGACCCCAAAAAAATGTGAATGGAGGACATTGACACCATGCGTCTTTTTAAGACCTTTTTTACCGTGAATTTATGACTTCAAACTTTCTATAAAGCCTATAACAATTAACAAGTATGTGAGTTACAATAAAAATAAAAAAAGGTTAAAATATAATTTTAGTCCTTTAATTTTATGATGTATACTTTTAGTTTTTTAACTTTATAAAATATACTTCTAATCCTATAATTGTAATACTATTAATGTTACAAATGAAAAATGTCCACATAATAAATTAAAGTGATTACTGTATATACTATTCATTTTACATTTAAAACATGTGTAAATTAAAAAATATATGAAAACATTTTCATTAGCAATATTAAAAAATCTCAATTGTTCATGGTAGTTTAAACTTCCAAGAAAGTTGTTAATATCAAAATCTCAATTGTTCTAAACTTCCAAGAAAAGAGGAAACACTCTCTCAACTAAGAATTGTTCTACCACTTCAACAAACCACATCTACAAATTGATGTGATTTCAACAACTTTCCCCTGCAATCGCAGGTATGATGGTTCAAAAGTATAAAGTATTTTTTTAATACAAGAAGACGACATGTTTTCATTTGTAATGATTTATTGGCTCATTTTAGTTTAAGAATCTAGATATACTTAAATATATTTTGTTAGCTTCATAATCATCATCACTTGAATTTATTGTATTAACATTTTCATTAGCAATATTAACAATATTAGAAATATAAGATGAAAAATATACTCCATAAAGTTAAAGGATGAAAAATATATTTTAACGCACCAATGAAGTTATCTTTCTCAATCAACAAAGAAAGGTCGCCTTGGGTCATAAGGATGCGTACTTTTATAAACCACAATTTATATCAAACTCGTATATGTGAAGTGTTGGTCTGGCTAGCGTAGAAGCTACATGTCAGTACTTATAGCACTAATTACTCAGTAAGTCAGCATGCTTAACCCTGAGGGTAGTCATAGCCAAATGGAATGAAATACCCACAACTGATTTATATACCATACTCAATGGTAATCCATACATGCACAACGCAATAGCAAAAGCTGAAAGGTCCAATACGTGCCTTAGACATGTGAATGTTCAATGAACTCATTTCAATAAAGCCTAACAATTCGATTCCTTCACAGCCAAACTAGACCCCAAGCCTGCCCCCCCTCCACCCCAAAAAAAAAAAATTCAATACCAAGAGAACCCACAACGTCTTTCAATAGCTAAAGTTAAACATCACCATAACTCTGAATTCAAGCTGAACTAACTAACACAAATAGCGGCTTGTCCCCAAGCCTATCTCGTCCCTAAAAGAAAATTAGTTCCTTGTCAAAATAAAATTTTACACTGCAAGCAAGATCTGTGCAAGTTAATTCATCACTCCTAACACTCGGGAAAAATATCCTACAAGAACAAGTTATGGACTAAACAATTTGAAAAGGCAATCATCGTAAAAGCTGCCCCCCAATGACCTTGGTATCCTATCCTCAGGTATATGATTTGTATTCTAGTCAAGGATGTCACAAGATGGCCGCTCAAGGAAAGCAATAGATCACTGTCTTGAAAACTACCATAAATTGTAGTGATATGCTGCAGATGACAACCACGGTTTTTACTTTCATGTTTCATATTGCTTGATTTTCTCAAGGTATGTAATTAATGAAGATATATGTCAATTTTTATTAAGAAAAAAGGAAGGGAAATTACAGGGTAGACCGTTCGATCAATTTTAGATACCCTACAAGGAAGGGGATGGTTTACCTGAAACTTAGAAAGAAAGGAGAGAGGGTGAGGATTGAAGTTTGGAATAGCATGCTAGTTACTATGGGATTGGAGGAATAAAAGGAAATTTCAAGAGGACTTTGTCATGCCATAACAGAAAGAGGTAGTTGTAGAGTGGTAAGTGAATGAGAGATAGGGAGAGCAAGGAGGGAATTTGGCCAGGAAAGAAGGTCTAAGAGGGAAGCCAACATCCAGGGGGGACCCCTATGAATGGTTGGGTCAAAATTAATGTGGATGGTGCATACAATAGGGACGCAAAACTAGCAGGTTGTGGAGGCTTAATTAGAGGAAGTAACGTGTGTGGATTAGGGGCTTTGTAAGAAAGTTAAATGTTTGTTCAGCAATAAAAGCTGAATTATGGGCTGTTTTAATGGGGTTTGAGTTAGCTAAATGTTGTAGTTTTAATAGCATAATCCTTGAATGTGATTCATTAGATGTTGTACATATGCTGAAAGATTTGCAAACGCTTGAAGAGGCTGAGTCCAGGTTGCTGACAGATATCAGTAATGCTATAGGAAAGTTCACAAGGATCAAAGTTGTCCATGTCTACAGAGAGGGAAATAGCTGTGCGGACGCCCTTGCAAAATATAGTTGTAAGCAAGAGGATGTTCATGTAATTTTTGACAGTCCACCGCAGTTCCTAAATGCATTACTGTACAATGACTATATGGGTATTTCATGCCGAAGGCTTATAGTGCCTGCTAAATAAGAATGAGCATTTGCCCTGTATTTCATCAACAAAAAAAAAAAAAAGGCTAAAATATAATTTTAGTTCTTTAATTTTATACTAGATGTATTTTTTAGTCACTTAATTTTATAAAATATACTTTTGATCTTATAATTGTAATACCATTAATATTACAAATGGAAAATGTTGATAGAACAAATTCAAATGATGACTTTATAATTAAATGTTATTAATATTGTATTAAAAACATGTGTAAATTGAAAAACATCTAAAAACCTAATAGAAATGCCAATTTTAAAACTTCAATTGTTCTAAACTTCCAAGAAAAGAAGAAACAATCTCTCTCTCAACTACAACAAACCGTACCTACAAATTGATGTGATTTTAACAACTTTCCTCCGCAATCACAAGCCAAGAGGTTTAGAAGTAGACAGTGTTTTTTTGATACAAGTAGGAAATGTTTTCATTTGTAGTGATTTATGAAGTCATTTTTGTTTAATAACCTAAATATATAATATTAAAAAATAAAAACTTAAATATATTTTATTGGTGCCATAATCATCACTTGAATTTACTGTATCAATATTTTTTGTTAACAACATTTACAACGTTAAAAAAAATATAAGATTAATTATATACTTTATAAAGTTAAAGAATGAAAAATATGCTTCAACAAAATAATGAAGTTACCTTTCTCGGTCAATAAGGAAAGGTCACCTTGGGTCATAAGAGTGCACACTTTGATAAACCACAATTTATACCAAATTCGTATATGCAAAATGTTGGTATCACTTAGGAAGAAGAAATATTTCACCCTGTCCTTGGATTGTGAGTGAGTCCAACTCTTTCCTAAAATTTTATTATTAAAAAAAATATATATCAAACTCATATATGTGAAGTGTTGGTCTAGCTAGGATAGAAGCCACGTGCCAGTACTTATAGCACTGGTTACTCGGGAACCAGCATGCTTAATCTGGAGGGTAGTCATGGACAAATGGAATGAAATACCCACAGCTGATTTGTATTCCATACTCAACAATAATCCATACATGCACCGCAATAGCAAAAGTTGAAAGGTCCAACACGTGCCTTCGTGCCTTAGACGTGTCAATGTTCAATGAACTCATTTCAATAAAGCCTAACAATTTGATTCCTTCAGCAGCCAAACTAGACCCCAAGCCCCCCCATTTATTTCAATACCAAGAGATCTTCAGGAATAATATGAAGCCCTTAACGAAGCTCCAGGAAGATGAGAACTCACAACGTCTTTCAACAGCTAAAGTTAAACATCACCATGACTCTGAATTCAAGCTGAACTAACTAGCACAAACAGCGGCTTGTCCCCAAGCCTATCTCGTCCCTGAAAGAAAATTAGTTCCTTGTCAAAATAAAATTTTACACTACAAGCAAGATTAATGCAAGTTAATTCACCACTCCTAACACTCGAGAAAAATACCCTATAGGAACAAGTTATGGACTAAACAATTTGAAAAGGCAATTACGGCAAAAACTGCCCCCCCAATGACATTGGTATCCTATCCTCAGGTATGTGATTCTATTCTAGTCAAATATGTCACAAGATGGCCGCTCAAGGAAAGCAATAGATCACTGTCTTGAAAACTACCATAAATTGTAGTGACGTGCTGCAGATGACAACCACGGTTTTTACTTTCATGCTTCGTATTGCTTGATTTTCTCAAGGTAAGTAATTAATGAAGATATATGTCAATTTTTTTTAAGAAAAAAGGAAGGGAAATCACAGGGCAGACCATTCGATCAATTTCAGATACTCTCTCAATCTCTGTTAACACATAACCGGATTGACAGCGCATAAATTTCCTCTATAACATATAACAGTGATGGCAGGGAAGAACGAGAAACAGAAATAAGGTGTGATCATACCAGCTTATGTGGAAAATACATATCTCAGCTGAACAAACAACTACTAACCATGGAAAGATAAACTGTATTTGCATTTGAGTGGACATACCTTCAACTCTGGCAATTCAATTACACAAGCACACTCAACCACTTCTACCCCAACGCGTTCTACAACAAAGAATAAAAAGAACTGAGAATGTACTGAACATTAATATGTCAAAGAAGAAAATTTACTAATGATAAAGCATGGTTCCACATGAACAAGTCACTTTTAATGTAAGTATACAGTAATAAGATCAGGGTGATACTACACTAGGTGCCCAAAGCAATGTCACCAATTGTCTCCATCCTTATAATATGTGTTTTATGATCTGTCTTTTTTTCCTTGAAGAAAGAAAAATGAAAGAAACACAGCTGTCGCTAGGAGTTGTTGAGGAAAGGCTTCAGCTCAATATTTTTTTGTCATTTTCAAAAATTCATCAAACCTGATTATTCCATCAAGTTTTCTTTCTGAGGTGTTGATTATACAATCAGCCAGATCATCCTATAAATACAAAAAATCATCCTTCCACCAGCGCTTGTCTTTCAAGAGATAGGCCCCATCATATAAAACCAAACATAAAAGTGAGATATAACTTGGGTAGGGTCCAGCTAAAGAATAGATGAAAATTGAGTAATAATCAACATCTATGTAAGAAAATAAATTCTGAAAGGAGCCAACAATTTACAAATCACAAACAGTGTGACTCATTTCAGGCTCAATATAATCTGTTTTTTATCTTTCAATCTTGGTCTATACATTTCATTGGCTTCTGTGCAATTATGTTTTTATTATTTTAATGCTTCCTCAAATATTATAAAAAGATTTAAATGTTAGAAAGATAAACATAACTTTCAAGAAATTTTTCAGTCATTATCTCTCCCATTCATCAGGAAAAAGACGTCTAGCTTCTCTTAAAACATGCATGTTGAAGAGTTAATATCATGCTTTTGCAGCTCAAGGGAAACTTTAAGTCTCAATCAACTACCAAGTAATTTGATTGCAGCACATAAGGTGCCGCCAGTGGCAATAAGATCATCAATGACTAAGGCTCGCTCTCCGGGCTCTACGGCCCCCACATGCATCTCCATTTTGTCAGTTCCATACTCCAAAGAATACTCTTCTGAGATAACCTCCCCTGAAAGAGAATCAAAACACAATCATTAAAACTCTTCTTCGTCGCATGAAACTCAGGTGCTTTATTAAGTATATGGAAGTTAGCACATGAATTTGCCCATAACTTAGAAGACTGTAGACAAAATATATTCAAATAGCTATAGCCATAAATAACAATTAACCAACATGGAGGTCACAAAAAATGGTGGCAGAGAAATGATGCTGAATACTCTAAATTTCTTCAATATAAATTTAACACACAAAAAAGGTGTACTTTAAAGTAGAGAAATATCAAAAGAAGATCTTTGCAAGACTCGCCCCACTAGCTTTGCTTTGAGACATGCACTCGTTCCTGAAGTTTCATCTTTCTATACTCATGTTAAAGTCACTTCAGCTACAAGCAAACCCTTTATAACGCACAAAATACACAGGTGGCCTACCCAGTGTAAACAAACGTTTGATGCAACGCAAGAGGTGATTTTTGAGGTCAACAAATTGTCGTGCTCATAGGTACCATGCAGCGAAAGAATCAAAATCCACCTTGTATCTTATGATATTTTCCTGTTCAGCCTATTAGTTTTAGATTTTCTACTAGAAAGAAAACTGAAGGTAGATGTAGAAGACTTTGAAACAACTTTCATTGAATAAAGGGAAAATGAAAAACAGTCCCTAACTTCAAGATTCACTCAACTCCTTACAGATATAAGAGATCAAGAACAAAATAGCTGAACTAATTGTGAGAACTAATTAATGAATTAATAGAAACTATGAACCAATATAAGATATTTGCTCATTTGGTATAATAAATATGGATACAGCTTAATTATAGAAGCAAATTTAGAAAACCATGCCAAATACTAGTTATTTACTACAAGTAAAAGATCACCAAGCAAGAGTTATCCACAAAGTAAGAATTTTTCCCAAGCATGAGTGTGGTACTTTCTGTAGAATAATGCAAAATATATACCTGGCAATTTATTGGGCTTTCTCATGGGCACAAATTTTGCCCCAATAGCTAATGCAATGGGGGGGCCAAATATAAAGCCTCTTGCTTCAATACCTACATTATGCCACCAATGCAGTTGTCAGGCACAACTGATAGATTTTTCAGTAGATTATAAAGCGGTTGTAGAGAGAGGAAAATTCATGTAAGATTCTGATAACTTGCAGGACCGGTAAGGAAGTCTACTCTGGCTTTCTTCTAATAATGGAACCAGAAGTTCCAAGTGGCATGTAATTGAGCTAACACCATGTACAAATTATAGATTCAATACAATTTGCAATTGCAGAGGTGGCTGAATTTTAACACTTCACAGACAGTGAACACTATTGTCATTGTTTCACAGACCATAAAAAAGCAAATGACGACACACATACACACTTGTGTCTGACACACTCGTGTAAATAACATCATGAACTTGAAATCAAACCTAGAAACTTTAGACTTTCTCACGTTATTATGAGCATACCAATACTTTTACTTCTCAATTCTGATAGTATTCCTTTAGCAATCTTCAATGTCAAAAGAAAGGAACTTTACTATTTTAACTTAAGGTCCGGGAGTATGGTGCTTTAGAGACAGAAAAATGTGTCCAAGTAAACTAAACGTGCAAGGGCCACAAAAGCCAATTAAACAGTGATGTTGAAAAAAGATTCGCAGAAATACCTGCCACAACAGAGATATTTTTATCTCGATATCTCTCCACAAACAAATCAATCGTGTCCTTGAAAGCCTTTGTATCAAGAAGCAAGGTTGTTATATCTTGAAACATGATCCCTGACAAAGTCAAAAGAGTACAAAGATAAAACCCCACAAAGTGTGCGTCTTTTAATCTAAAACTAAGAATCTGAGAAACGTAAAATGTACCATCATCATATCGAAAATAATGGCGAAACTATGAAAACAGAAAAATAACTAGTGGGGTTATTAAAAAAACCTGGCTTGGGAAAATTTGGGATGACTCGGATTGCAGAGGAGATTTTTGCTATACGAGGGTCTTGGCCATCCTTCACAGCCATCTCTGGAATTTGTACAGAGTCACCCGCTGCTAAACAACGATCAGTCAGAGGGAATGAGGTTCGCGCAAATTCGTATAAAGGAAAGGTAGAGGAAAAAAGAAGTGGGGTTCGCTAAGGATGCAAGAGATGTTGAAAATAAATAAAATGCAATTATTAAACCTCACCATCCCTTGTATTCGCAGCTTCACTTGGTGAGAAAAAGAAGAATGGGGGTTAGTGAAGACAACATACAGTTTCGGGAAATCAGATTCCACAAAAGTATATTGAAGGTAATTTGCGGGCATCGCACATATCAGCGGTAAAGGTGAGAAATTACCGGGAGAACGCAAACTTGCAGGGGCGGATCGGTCTGTGTGGAGAGGATACTCCGGTGAGAATGAGGATGGTGGATTCAGGATCCTTAGAAACCGAGGTTGAAGGCGAAGAGAAGAAGGCAGTGAGCTAGTAAAAGGCAGAAACGACGAATTCAACGAGCGCACTAGGAAAGTTGATTGCATCTCTGACCTTAAAAATACGAAGAATGTTTTTTTGCTCAAAGTAAAAATATGATGAATGACATGGATTGTAAATGGGAAAAAAAGGACTGATCACAATTCGTGGCTTTAGACTTACGGTCTAAGCCGCCCTGCCTACTTTCTTAAAGTCTCGTAATTTCATGATGACAGCATCAACGGCATCTAGCGCTCGATCTCAGGTCAAACTCTTGATCAAGTGTAAGGGCATTTTGGTCCAGCAGAGAGTCTGCAACTGCAAGTCTCCCCACTTGGTGTGATTCATGACTTTTTTGTCCTTGCTTCAGTCTCCTTGCGTGTTTCATTGTTTTCATGCTTTTTAGGCCATCTCATTACTTCTTCCGCATGATTTACTCCTCAACCTCTTAATATCTTAATATAAGACTAATTTACTTTATTATTAAAAGAATTAGTTATAAGAATTAACATGACATATTTTTTTATAAAACATAATAGTAATATTTATTAATTTCATTCATCTTTATTATATTTTATTATAGTTGAAAAGATATTAATAACACTAAATTAAGAAAAGATTGATAAATATAAAAAATATTTCTTATATTTATTAGGAGTTAGGATTACCATAATTCGTTCCTATACTAAGGAAGGGAAAGAGTATTGTATGATTCAGATATTAACATCCAAAGTATTTAGTTTGAAAGTTGACCATCTGCCTCAGTTTGAATATCACCTTTTAAAAAATGTTCATTGGGGGAGGGACATAGCTTTCCTCTTTTGCCATTAAGGGTGGTTGCCCTCCTTTTTTCCTATATTGCGCTGTTTTGGTGCAAAAATGCGCTGCTATAGGCTTTTTTTTAAAAAAATATTTTAGATTATTGATTTATATTAAAAAAATATTTTATGATATTCATTGGTACTCAAAAGTATTTCATAATTTTAAAAAATTATTTTAAGATACTGACTGGTATTAAAAGGATAGTTCATGATACTGACTAGTATTGAAAAAATACTTTATAATCTTGAAAAAATATTTCAAGACATGAATTGATACTAAAAATATATTTCAAGATATTTTTTTAAGATCCTTAAATAATTTTTGAAAAATCATAGACTATTGTTTAGTACCAATCAATACTATGACATAACTTTTTAGTACTAGTTAATACTTTGAAATATTTGTTTTTTTTAAAAAAGTCAACATTGCATAGTTTTATGCCAAAAAAAGAAAAGGAGAAGAACAAACCTTGGCAAATGAGGAAAGCCAGGTTATCCTAATCGCAGTGCTTGTACTTTCTTAGGACATTAATTTCATTCATTTTTATTATACTCTATCATGCAAGGACCTAGATGTTTATTTTAGGATCCTGAACATCATAGCGTAGTGCTTGTACTTTTTTACTTGCGTTGAAGTTTTAAGAGGGACACGTTAGAAGTGTTTTGAAATTTAAATCAGGAGATCAAATCACCCAACAAGTAGCAAAGTCAACAAAACAGTATTTTTGAATGGTTGTGACGATCATAAGCACGTGCAGTATAATAGGTGTCCATGCACCAACTTATAGGGGAAGTGTTGTTGATATAAAATAGTATATTGTACAGTAACAGATAAAATATACGTAGTTGATAGATCTTGTTTGATCAATTATGTGTACCACTTGAGTCCTATTTATAAGTTCTTTTTAACTAAATCACACATACCAAAGAAAGGTAGTTAGTTCAATAATTATGAGGTAAATTTTCAATTTTGCCCTTATTATGAATGAGTATCTTTCAACTTTTTCTTCTCTCTCTATTTTCTTTGGTACAATTATTATGGGTAAAATTGTCACAATCTCATTTATTACTTGAAAGAGGACTTATAAATAGGACCAAATTTTTTGGTTAAAAAAGACTTATAAATAGGATCAGAATGGTATATGTAATGTATGTGGTTTACTGAGGAGGAAGGTTGGACTCTGAGTCTAGATCTATCTTTAATGAGTCAAACTATTTAATTAGGAAATGAATAGTCTTATCAAATAATAAATAAATAAATATTAATTATGATTTTTTTTTCGATTTTGGTAATTGAAAAATAATTTAATGTATATTAGAAAATTAGTCAGTTATTAATTTTATAATTCTTACTTAAAAGATAAATAAGAGTGTACATAACCTTTTAATTAGTGGTGGTATCAAATATCTATAAATAGAATATGTCTCTTTGGTTCAACCTCACCCCTACCATTAAGGTTTACGCCACTCTATTAGCCTGAACAGTGAGTTAGGTTTCTCTCATCATCTCTCATAATTTTTAATCATATCTATCGAATCAATTTAAAAAGTCATATTATTATTTTAACTTTTCTCTTATCTTTCTAATCAACGGCTCAAGTGAAGCTTATGAGAGATATAGAAAAAAAAGATGAGGAGAAAATCATCTTTCCTAAACAATGGGAATATGTCTATGTAAACCTCTCCTCACTTTTCCTTCATATAAAATGAATTATTTATTCCAAAAATATTATTTGTATAAAAAAGTCTTTATCACATTGTTGTAAGGCATTACTATGCTCAAGCCATATATAATCCTTTAGAAATGAGTGAAATAAGAGCAAATAAAGTATTTAGTAAAATTATTAATCCAAATCTTTTGACTAATAATTTATCTAAAAATTTGGTTGTTTGTGATAATAAACAATGGCATTATATGTTATTATGTTGTTGGCTGGATTGTACTTCTTATATATTCTTATAATGATGATGTTTATGAATTATGAACTGAAGCGATAACATTGAGCACTTTGATCGATTGGTTTTGGCTTGTTTCGACATATCGCATAGTCTCGTGTAAAGCAAAATCATTAAAAAAAAAAAAAATCAATTGAAGTGATCGACGGTGTATGACTATATGGGGTTAAAAACCCGGAATAGTGTACCTTGGTTCTTCACTTTCGGTTAGATAGGGACTTTGTCTTTAATTTCATTGCGGTCACTGAGATCTAAGAGGAACATAAAACTTAAAAGGTTCATGAAATTGTTGGTGGGATTTTTTTTTTTTATGAAAATTTTAGGAAATGGGTTGGGCTCACCCACAATCCAAGAGCAGGGCGCTTGGAGCCCAATCCACAGGGAATACTGGCTAGATAGTATACATGTCTCCACCTCTATCAGCGTTACCACTGCTTCTTAGACCCCTAGGATGTTTCCCCCAATACCTTGATCATCGTAGGGATCGAATCCCCTCTCTAAAGGTGAGGAATACCGACTCCACGCCAGTTGAATGCAAGGATATGGGGAAATTATTGGTAGGAATTAAAATGTCAGTTTTCTTCAAAGCCTGTTGGGTCGGTATCTTAAAATTAGTTTATGTCTCTCTCTCTCTCTCTCTAATATTTCTCATTTTTAAAAAGGAAAATAAAAACATAAATTTACGAAGTCATCAGCATATTACAGGTAATATTTATGCAATATAAAATTTATAATAAGTGAAGTCAATTTTTTTTTATATAAAAAAGTTTTGAAAGGGTTCGACACCAGTCCCATACCAAGGCCAGGGCACGGCCCCGGGCTTTATGAACATTTACTGAGGACTTACAAGATCGCCTACTAAAGGAGTCCCAAGGGCCTAGTCCTGAATCCCTTACCATCTGTACCAACTTTCATTAGCAAGTGAAGTCAATTATAAATAAATAGGATCCAGGTCATTTCCTAAAATCCCAACCAATCTTATTTTTCCCCAGTGTGAATATTGGGCTGGGCCTTTTCTTCTGGGCCTTTTAAGTATCCAGCCTTCTTTCATGAATGAACCCATTTGTCCCATAACTCTGGGGGAAATGACTGAAGTCTCTCCTTTTTTTTTTTTTAATCGAACAAAAAAAGGGGACGAACCTCAAACGTAATGAGACTCTCACCATTATCTTAAAAATAATTGGAGACTGTCAGTCAAATGTTGCTGAAGAGTGGGTGGTGCTAGAGGGTCTGCAATTGGTTTGGGGAAAAAGGTCGTCATTTTAAATTCGGATATTGAAGAGGTTATTAATTCGATATAAGATGATACTTGCAGTACAAGAAGCAATCTTGTAATGTGAATTAGGGCGATGTTACATATGGATTGGCTTGTTGATTTAAGAGTTATTTTGAAAGATGCTAATAAAGTTGCAGATGCTTTAACTAAGATGGACATTTTTTTAATTTTTTTGGTAATCAAAAGTTTTGGAAGGGTTTGACATCAGTCCCCTACCAAGACCAGGGCACGGCCCCGGACTCTATGAGCACTTACTGGGGATTTACGAGATCACCTACCAAAAGAGTCCTAGCGACGGCAGAGGGAATCGAATTCACAACTCAAGGGCCTAGTCCTGAATCCCTTACCATCTGTGCCAACTGTCATTGGCTCCCTCCGGTCCTAATTATAAGACATATTTAATCGATTTTGGGGAGATTAAGGAGGGGAGTTAAATTAATTAATTTTACTTATTTTCCTAAAATACCCTTATATAAATTTTCAATGACATTAACATACCTCCATAACCTAGAATCTTCATTTTCATGCTTTCTAATTGAAATGATGATCTTGCTATATATACATATACACACACTTATATATGTGTGTGTGCGCGCGCGCATATTTACCCCCAAAAAAAACACATACACCCCCCATAGACACACAAATACAAACCCCTACATCCTCTCCCCCCAAACACACACACATGTATATACATCCACACACATAAAAACATAAATACACACCGTGTACATATAAGTGTGTGTATAAGTGTGTGAGTATGTACACACACATATATATAATGCGTCTCTATGTCTATATGTGTGTGTATACATATATAAATATGTGTAAACACACACATATATATATTGGTAAATTAACGTCAACTCATTGATAAACAAATTAAAATTCAACCATTTAAGAGTTTTATTGATTAAAAAATTCTATACACTTAAATGCATATACTTACCACAAACCAAACACACTTGAGGGAATAAAATAGGGGTGTTTTAGGAAAAAATTGACAAAAATTTAAATTTTGTCTTATAATTAGAATCAAAACCAACTCTCAAATATTGTCCTATAATTAGAACCGGAGGGAGTATAAAATTGGATTGCAAAATTCATTAACAACCTCAACACATACCTCTAATCTTACCATAAAGGCAGAGCAGCCACTAAAAATGTCAATATTCCGCGCACACAAGTGCAGACTGCAAATAATTTAAGGTATGTGGTAAAGTGACAAATTAATAGTTATTTACTCAGAGTTTATCATGATTTTAACAAAAGTTGCTTGTATACATGCATGTACCAAGTGGAGGCTTAGGGAGAGTTGTTCTAGGTGATAGAGGTGGCAAGTGGAAATGATCAATCCCACCCCTTGCTATTTATATACAATTATACATACCTTTCAAGCTTCCAACTTGCAAGTCACGTAATTCCCAATTATACCCCTGTCCCTCCGATTCACTTGTTTCTTCTCACCTTCCTAGATATATGCATCGCAATATATATATACGTACGCCATCGATCATAGGACATTTTTAATTTTATTTTCACTTGACAATTAATGTTTATTGATCACCTGTCCTGACTTATTAATACCCATCCATTCACCAGCTGAAAGGTTGCTTCACAATAATATAATCCCACGTTTTTAATTCCCCTTTCGTTACACTACAATACTAATACATTTCAGTTTAGGTACAGTAGTGACTCATGATCAGTCGATTTTATTCATTCATTCATTATCTATTGTGTTTTAGTCCGGACCATGCATCCAAATTAAAAGCCACGAGTAAAACCAAAGCTTGTCTGGGACCAAATATTCCATAGTCAGTATTCCTTTCGGCTGCGGGGCCTCATTCCAAAACTACCACTAATCCAAATTGTTATTATCATATAAATAAATAATGGAATTGTCAACAAATATGGCTTATTTATCACGTGCTTCTCTTCCCATTCGTCTACTACCTAATCCATCACCTTCCTCACTCTATACTATTTAATAATAAAGCGATACCGTTCCCGGATCTATAGCTAGTTAATTTATTGGATGACTCCAACCTCATAAGTTAATTGCACATTAATCATTTAACATATTTTTTTAAAATTAATTAATGATCAACTTATACTAGACTTGACAGACTGTATGAGATGAAAGTAAGTGAATAATTACAATTTAGCATGATAAATTCGGTGATTTGGACGTACGGGGAAAAAGAAAAGAAAAGAGGTTGAATTTGAAGGTATAGCTAGATTGGTTAATTACTTGGGGCGAAAGAGATGGGAAAGGGTATCTATGCTTTGCAGAGTGGGAATGGAAAAGCCACGACAGTCCCAAGTTGGGATCTGGAAATACCCGCTTTGAAGCCGCGTTACGGTGTCCATTGCTGCACTCAGTTATTCTCAACTTACTAGGAAACACAGATTCTTTAATATTTATATATACTTATAGTTACAGCATTCCATGATCTTTGGCCACTGTGCAGAATACTATTATATTATACTATGTAGTAGCTAGGTGGGGCACCCATAGGTATATAGCTCTTTGTGCTCATGATCAATGCTTCATGATTGGAAATCCAATAATTCTGCAATTATTATTAAAGATGCTGACGTAGCTTAGCACCTAAAATAATTTTAAACAAGAGGGCTCACAAGAACTCCATCCATGATCATCGCCTCCACATATGAAATGATAAACACTAGAAATCTAAATAATAATGCTGAAAAAATAGAGAGAGAAAGCTTAGACTAATAAAACACTAATTGTTTTTATTTTGTCCAATGGCCTGGACGAGTGTTCCGATTTTTTTGCCCACGTTATTCTCGTTTTGCTCTATTTCATTTGATATTTCAAAATAGTTTTACCTCGATTTTAGACTCTAAAAAATGATCACAATCATGTATTAATGAGTCGGTGACAGTAGGGGATGCAAGAAAATAGAAATAGCCCCCGGAGTCTGACGCAGAACCACGTATCCTACTCTCTCTTTCACCGCCACAACCATCCCTACAGCCTGCAGTGGCCGGAAAGAGACCTGTGAGGTATCTCTGGCCACCTGAATAAATATTGGAAGGTAATCTACATTAAAACTAAAACTCATGTATTGTTATAGATTTTGACAACGCATCACTTTATGTAACAAATAGATAAGAACGCATTCGATCTTCTTTTATGTTTGGCCATGTTGGGCCTACATGTATACGTTTGAACTAATTCATGCTAATAACTAGTTTGATGCGTCTGTGGATCAATCCAATTGAGTAATTAATCAATATTGGCTTTCTTGTTTTGAATCATTGGCTGGCTCTGACCCCAGGAGAACGCAGAGCCAAAAAAAAAAAGGGAGGGCCGCCGGGAATCAAGGTCAAAGTCAACGCTTGAATGGAGCGAAATATTTTTGCTAAAAGAAAAAGGGAGTTATAAAAGGGTGTAGAGAACTAAAAAAAGTTGACGTCAGGACAAGCGTGGCGGCATAAGAAGGAAGAAGAGGGTCAAAAAAAAAAAAAAAAAAAAACAGAGACAGAAAATAGGGAGGAGTTCATGAGATTTATTTCGAAGGAGGAGCACGTGCGGGATTGAACTGGATGCTTCGCGTGGATTTCCAGAAGTTGCCTATTCATCATTCTAGAAATATGGATAGCCGACTCATATAACTCCACACAACACCGATGGGCACATCTGGCATTTTTAGTTCTTACCAAATACAATTCTGTTTGATAAGTAAATTAAAATGCATCACGTACCCATTCTTATCAATCCCAACTTGTCTTCTCCCTCCTTTTTCTTCTGCATTCACCACCTAATTCTATATCGATTGACTTCTTCACACACTCTTGTCCAGACAATGTTCTATAATTAGGTGATTATTGGTTAATAGTTAGCTAACTTTGATCTGTAATTATACGCCATGAATTAAAAATGCACGCCGTCAAGTAGTAACGACGCAAGTTTTCAGATTATTAGTGTTTAGTCGTTAGGAGAGAGTTTGTCCGAGCTTATATTTGCCGTTCAATCATGTGTACTTGCTCAAAAACTCCGCTCACTTAATTGTGTATTATATATTGCGATCTACTTTCCCTCTGCTTAACTGTTTGCAACATTAATCATAAAATAAAAACCTAAATTAGAATTTGGAGCTCATCCCCGTCTTGATTAGCCTGCCAGTTCTGTCAACCTGTTTGAATGGCGAGTAACATCCGAGAACTTGGTGTGAAAAAGCGAGGTGAAATGAATTGAAATAGTGTATCGCTTATAGTAGAACCACACAGTAATTTTCCATTTTGCCTGGAGGGAAGTTGAAGGGTAATATCATGACTCTGGAGTCACCGAGACAAATAAATGTAAGGGGGAACACATCAATGAAAGAGGGGATTTTTTTTAAGAAAAAAAAATTTTAAAGAGCCAGTTATCCAAGAAATAAATTTGGGTGGGTTGTTTTAGTGATCTCATGTCAAACATAAGCATTAGATCGGTGCATGGATTGCGACCAAATGGCGGTGTTCTAACTTACAGGTGCATGAACGAAGGAGGATAATCCAGAAGTAATGCATTTAATTTCCAACTCGGTGTTTAATAAAAAAAAAAGAAAAAAGAAATAGATGTTGACAAGGAATAGTCTCAGCCGGCTCCTGTGGACCGACTCTTTTTTACTATTGCAACTCGATCAACTTCCCCAGCGATTCCTCCATTCTTTCATATTTACAAATTCCGAATAATAATTAATAGGAAAAGCCTCCAGTCCTTTTGGTGGATTTTGACTTAGAACGAGTCTTCGCTTCCGACTCTGCTCGGTCTTCATTTCCCTAGTGACTTCGATCCCTCACTCTCACTCCACCAAAAAAAAAAGGGGGGGGGGGGGGTGACACTTTCTTTGACCGACTGAAGGTATGGCTCTTAGCCACCAAGAAAACTCTCGCTTTCTGCCAAGTAGCTTTGGGCCAGTACTCTTTCTGTTAAGATTTTTTTTATCATTAAATTACGAAGCAATGACTGGCACACCGCGCTTACTTTTCTCACCACTTGTCACGCAACTTTCCCATACCCTCCACCTCCTTATATACCCCTTCTCACTCTCACTCCAACTCATTCACCAGTTCAATCCCATTTCATTAAGCAAAAGCTCCTCACTTCTCTCTCTCAGCTTCTCTGTTTCTGATCCTTAGCTTGCTCAGACCAGTTCCTGCTTTGAGGTCAGATCACATGGCTCTGGAAGCTCTCAAGTCACCCACCTCCGCTCCTCCCTCCTTCCCTTTCGAATTGGACTCCAATCTTCACTCCTTCGAGTCATGGACTAAGCGCAAGCGTTCCAAGCGTTCCCGTCTCGACCATCCCTCGTCATGCACCTCCGAGGAAGAGTATCTCGCTTCTATCTGCCTCATCATGCTCGCTCGCGGTGGCTCCGCTGTCTCCCCCACCAATCACACGGCCTCCAACCGTCATAGCTCGCCTTCTCCGGATAATCTTCTCCCTGCTGTATCTGAGTCGGCGCCGCTGTCCGCACCAGATCCAACCACCGCCCCCAAGCCCAGTTACAAATGCTCTGTTTGCGACAGGGCTTTCTCCTCTTACCAGGCTCTTGGAGGACACAAGGCCAGTCACAGAAAGCTCACCGCTGGCACCGCTCCCGGCGAAGATCATTCCACCTCCTCTGCCATCACGAGTACTTCCGCGAACACCACTACAACTGCGTCCAACGCAGGGGGTAAGTCCCACGAGTGTTCTATCTGCCACAAGTCCTTCCCCACCGGACAAGCTCTTGGAGGTCACAAGCGCTGTCACTACGACGGCGGTGCTGCCGCTGCAGCTGGCGGTGGTAGCAGCGCTGTCACTGCTTCAGAAGGAGTTGGATCCACCCATACCGTCAGCCACAGCCAGCGTGACTTCGACCTGAACCTTCCCGCTTTGCCTGACTTCTCTGCCAAATTCTTCACTCATGGCGAAGACGAAGTCGAGAGCCCTTTGCCGGTGAAGAGGCCGCGTCTTTTGATGGCACCGAAAACCGAAGAAGATCACTGAATCAGCATATATTCATATGTTTTGGTTAGAGTCAGATCATTAGGAAGTTCAGATGAAATAGAATCAAATTCTTAGTTTGTTCTTTTAATTTTTCATTTGTGGGGGGATTTTCTGGATTCATTTTGTTCCTGTACATACAGTACACGGATCCTATTCGCTGGTCTAGATTCTGTAGTTTGACAACAGTGAAAATTCAATTCAATTTATTTATTTTAATTGAAATTCATTCATTTATGTTCCTCTGTTTCAATTCATACGACTCCGTTTTCCTTTTCTCCGACGACTCAGTGTCGTGGTTGTGCCGCCTTACCGACGCCGTGACGAAACAGCAGATTCGCGTGACGGGTGGGGCAAGTCCTTGATGCTTATCCGCGTTGTTGACGGTTTTTACTGTTAGCACAGTGTGCACAACACCCCTCATTGTCCAGTGTCCGCCACCACTTCACGCAAAAAGTGCACGCTATCTGCTGTTCCTACCCCTCCCAACCAAAAAAAAAAAAAAAGATTCGATTACCCAACCTATTAGTAAATAACTAAAATCAGACAAATTCTCGTAAAGTAGAAATAACAAGGAGCAGATGAAATGGAGGATGGCTGGGGAGGATAAGGACGAGGTTTTGGACTTATTCTAAGGTTATGGAGCTAAAACGATGACGAGGACGCGTGGATTTGCTTTATCGTTGGTTGTCTTCCAACGAGGACTCTCTGTTAATTTTCTCAGTGACGTGCCCCGTCGTTCAACGGTGTGGTTAAATGGGTAGATGCTAAATTACATAGAACAAGTTACAAGGGGGATGGATCTTGATGACGACGATGATATGTTTTAATTTGAATGTGTGGGAAAAGGAATTCAAATTTTTGTTTGCTTTCTAATAATATACGTGTCCTTCAATTTCTACATAGTTATCTCAAAGAGGCCTTTTCAAATTTTACCCGCGTCTTAATTGATAAGACATAGGGCGGTACCCAACGTTAAAGGTTGAAGGCACAAATCTGAAGGTGTGTTTGGTTGGCAAGGCATGTGCCCAATTTTAGGCCACCTTGTTGTCAACTGTATAAAAACTAAGCATATATTCTTTTGACATGTTAGACTCTGTCCTTTGCGTGTTAATCAATTAGAACCGAGCTTTTTTTTTTCTTTTTAAAACTTACGCGTCCTCGGCTTGTTCACACTTATGGTTATCTATTTGGAGTTTGGCCTCTCTGGACACGTCTTTGTGGTCCAATTAAGCTTTGAAAAAATGGACTGTATATGTATTACACGTTTTGTAATTTTAGCTCACGCGTTCCACAATTTCCACTGTCCTGAAGGATTAATTTACTCATTCACCGGATAACATATCACCCATTGATGAGTAATTTAATTGGACAGTACTGTCGTTTTTGTTCGTTTCATCGTGGATTCGTCGTGCTCATAGTTGAAGCCGCGTGTTTAATAAAGTTTTATGCTGTGACCAACCTCTGAGGATATTTCATATTTTTATATAAATATCAGCCAATCCTGGAGAGTTATTGAGAATCGCGATTGAGTTTATCAAGAGATAAAAACAGAACAAACAACGAGCGTAAGATGGAATAATTGGAACCTTAATTTAAGAATTCAGTAAATGAACGAAGGCAATAAAACAAAATCAATTCGTCCCCAGCAGAGGGATGACAGCTGCATCTAGCTCATGTATAACGAACTGGAATAACCGACAACCGAAGAAGAAGGTAAAGAGTGGGCTGAAGAAGATTCTAAGGCCTAGAAGGGAGGGTTTGGCAGTTTTTGACCCCACAATCACAGGCATGATCGATTCATTATTTCAAGTGCTTTGCTAATAAACCCAAGGATTGGAATATCATATGTGGAAGTGTGAGGGCATCCTAATCCTAATTAGTAAAATAAACGGGTTTTATTAATTGTTCATTTGTTTACGGCATCTCTAAAGATACAAAAGTAAACACGTTAACAAATTAAATTGTTGGGTGAATAATTTGACTCGCAAATCGGAATTATTCATAGTTTTCAGTGAGCTGAACTAGTATTCAGCCAACCCACCCTGTGCGCAGTCGTGTCCAGATTCTTGGAATCACCATCACGGTGTTGATCAGGACGGCGCCGTTTTATTTGTCAGGAAAGATTAAAGACAAACAACGCAAATTCATGCATCATAAAAGCTCGCACGTCCAATTTGCCTCTGTGACGCTTTAGATCTAGGGACTAGTTCTCCTTCGGCTTTATTATTAATTCTTTTAAATGAAAAGGGCATCTGGTAAATTGGATATAAGGCATCTAGGCTACTCTATAATTCTCCTTTGTTATTTATATTTTTAAATTTTTTAATTAAAATTTCTTGTAACCGTTGAATCATATGTACACGTGAGATTAGAATCATTAATACAACTGTGGCAATTATCTGTTTTCACATTCTTTCATTATCGCAGCATTATGTATATAATAAATACAAAATATTTGAGCAAAAAAAATTCAAAAGATTTATATTCTCTGATTTGCAACTTCTAACTGTGCAATAATATAGATTGGGAGGGTTTTGTTTTGTTTTTTAAAAACAACTTTTCCATTCCCATTTCTGTTTCTAACTTTTTATCTTATCACGTTCCATACAAAGGGGTCCAGTCTCTCCATTATCTTGTGTGTTTGGATTAGTGATATAAGCTATTTTTTTAACGTGAATTATGAAGTAAATATGTTAAATGAGTTTTACTCAGCATGCGGGAAAATGATTTTCTAACACTAAAGTGAGATTTCTCTCTCTCTCTCTCTCTCTCTCTTCAGGATGATGTTTATCTCTGCTCTCAATTATTAAAATGTAGTCAGACTCAGAAGTTGTGGCATAAATAATGAAAGCCTCTTCTACTTTGTTCTGTCGTTTTTGGTGGATAATTACACCTTGTCTCAGATATAAGACTTCCTTAATTATTTTTAGAGAGAATAATGAAAGTAAATAAGTTATTTATTTATATTGTATGTTATGTATCATAAAATTAAATATTATCTTATAGTAACTCAGAAGAATTAGTTTTCAGAAAAAAATTAAAAATAATAATACTTTAAAATAATTTGATTAACTTCATTAATTTCTCCTAAAAAATTAACTAGATCTTACATTTATCACCGTTCTTAATGCAATCTCTTTTTGGGTAAAAAAAAAAAACAAAAAAAGCAATCTCTTAAAACAATGTAAAGGGCCCATGCACAATCTAACATTATATGTAGTCAAGTGAGCCAGAAGATTTACCAAAAATAAAAAAGTGAGCCATAAGAAACTCTCGTGAGATGGGCCACGTTCAAAACGAAGAGAAAGGCTATAAGCTGTGGCCCAATATGCAAGCCCATCTTAGGTCAATTAATGCACGTGGTTATATTATGCGCCAAATTCAGATGCTGAAAGGGGTTGCCATTTCAAGCGTCACTAATTTAACATAATTTCATTAGCCACGAACCATACCAGATTATTAACATAATTTCGAACTAATTACCTGGGAGAGTTATAAACCACTAAACCAAAGATCTATCAGATATTAAACTGGATATTCCATTAGCCACGAACCATCAAGATTATTAACACACCATTCTCACTCTGATCCTATTTATAAGTTATTTTTAACTAAATCTCTCATATTAAAGAGGGATAGTTAACTCAATGATTATAAGTTGCATTTCCAACTCTGTCCTTATTTATATATGAATGAGTATTTTTTTAATTTTTTCTTCTCATTCTATCATTAATATAGGTAAAATTGTCACAATCTCATTTATTGCTATGAACCTAGACAAAAAATAGGAAAAGGCTAGTATATAATTTCAAACTAATTACTCTATCCAGTCCTAATTATAAGATATAGTTGACTTTTTTAGAGAGATTAAGGAAACAAATTAATTTATTTAGAGTGTTTTTATTTTTTTCTTTAAATTAATTAGCTTGACTAATAAACTAATATATAATCTAAAAATACACAACATATAAAAATAAGTAAGTAACTTATTTAACTTTTTTAATCTCTTAAAAAAAAGTCAATTATGTTTTATAATTAAAACTGGAGTTAGTTAGTAACTGATAGGGTTTGGCAGTCCAACCTGATGCCTATCAACATTGCAGACGTCCGAGCTGATACACTTTTTTTTTTTTTTTTGCGCTCAAGCGAGCTGATATACTTCATTCAATGCATAATTTAAAATCTCAACAGTTTGTCATACCTCAAATTTACAATAAGCTGGAGCGCAATTTCTTTTCTGTCGTATAGCTTTTATCACTTAATTAGCGTCCTGTTACCTCACAAAAACAGTGTTTTCCACATGAGGATGATATATATATAAAGTCTGTGAAGTAGTATCTTGCAATGATTTAATTTGGTTCGATGGATGGCATCATCGATCTTTCTTAATCCTTGTGGGGTTATGGGGAAATTAACATCTCAAATTATTGGACAACTTTCCAGCTATCAAATGATTAAGAATCACAAAAGTAGAGTGCTTAACCTATGCGGTTAGCTGTAGCATTTAAGGAATGGTAGCTCCACTACTTCCAGTGGCGGAACTATAATTACAGAGGAGGACACAAATTTTTTAAGGAAATTATCTTTTAGCCTATAAAAGTTTTATAATTTTCAGTTTAATCTCTCTATGTGAAGTTATGTGGAAAGATTAAAATGAAAATATTGAAATATTTATAAGGCTTAATATAGTTTCATGAACATTTAGATCTTATTTTATAATTTTTATCTTCAAAATAAAGTTTCACAGATATCTAAGTTTTATTCTGTAATTTCTATCCTCTAACTGAAATTCTTGGCTCTGCCCCTAACTACTTCCAGATATATAAGGGGGCAGCTGTGGTCCACTGCCCCCATATACAATATAAAAGAAAAAAAGAAAAAAAAAAGCCTTGTCTCTATGTTTTGAGGGCAGCAGATGGTCCATTGCAATGGATCGTTGCTACCCCGATATATAATTGCATTATTTCAAGAGGGAAAACTATAGTTTACAAGTTATATAAACTACCACTTAATTGAATGTTCCTAATGATCTAATCATCCGCTCCAACAACAAAACTTTCTCCCCAATTGAAAGATCCAAACTTATCTCCTTCTGCTTCTGCTATAACTATAATCTGCATGGTCTCTACTCTGTAAGAGAAAAACTTGATTTTCCTTCTACGCACCTTTCAGATTATAGATACGCGCAAATATCAATGCACTTTCTGTAGTGTAATCTTCAGATGTGTTATTGCATCAGAAGTGGATCTTCCACTATAAACAAATCCATGCTTATTCCGGATTTTCAAGAGATAATCCCCCCCCCCCCAAAAAAAGCGTACAGTAACTTGAGAGAAAACCATTCTCATTTTAGTTTTTCTTTTTACTAGATGGCACGTCGTCTCAACCCTCTTTACATACAAAGTTGAAAGGAAAATGTGGCATGAAGGAAGTTTTATGAACAAACATATTGCATGAATATTTAGAAAATTAACAAAAAAAAGCGCATTGCGGAATTTCATTTTCCATTTATCATATCCCTTCAGGCTCCGCGTCATTTTGCATCCATTATATGTCTTCTGATCTGCTGTTTGTATATCTTGCAAAAAAAAGAGATAAAATGTCGCGTCCTACAAAGAGTTAGAACTGATAGACTTTTTGGAATTAATCTAAATATGGCTTTTAAATCACATAACGATCGTAGCCCGCTTAAGAATAGTTTGAAACTTGCGGACCACATCTTTCCAATAGAGGTAAATCAGAGGATGCAGATTACCATTTGTTGTGCCCCAGACGAACGATTGTTGAAATATTTTCTTTTTATTTGTCACATTGAATACTTTTGGTTTCGTCCGTATACTGTTTTCCATATTTAATCTTTTGTAGCTGTACATAATACTATATTCTCTTTGAGGCCAACGCGAATTTGCGGACCATTTCAGTTTCTGAGGAAATTTGCAAAAGAAACCCTCTCAAGCTCAAATGGGGATTTAATTTGAAACTGGCTTACTTGCAGAATAATCTTTTTCTAAATTAGCAGATTACGCGGTTCCAATTCTACCATAAATACCAGTGAACTTGCCCTGCACTTGTCAGGCAAAAAACAAAGAAGCCAAACTGAAATTCGAATTCTCAAGTGAGAGGAGACGGTGAGAACAACAAAGATGTTGATCTTCAAGTTGCTTCAGATTGTTCTGCTCCTATTTTTCTCCATTAAATGCTCCATAGCTGATGACAAGAAAACGCAGCACTCTCAAACCACTTTCATTATCCAAATGGACTCGTCCAATATGCCATCTAGTTTCAACGATGAGCTCCATTGGTACGCTTCATCACTAAGATCAGTGTCGGACTCAGCAGAGATACTCTACACCTACAAACATGCAATCCAAGGCTTCTCCACGAGTCTTACCACTGAAGAAGCAGACTTGCTCGCCAAGCAACCAGGATTCCTATCTGCCATCCCTGAAACTGTATATCAGCTTCATACAACTCGAACACCACACTTTCTTGGATTAGAAAAAGACGGCGCTAATTACTTACCTGCATCAGAGAAAGAAAGCGACGTGATTATCGGAATGGTTGACTCTGGTGTATGGCCAGAGCTACCAAGCTTTGACGATGCCGGACTTGGACCAGTACCAAGTAGATGGAAAGGCAAATGTGAGATAGGGAAAGACTTCAACGCATCATGCTGTAACAGGAAACTTGTGGGTGCAAGATATTTCTTAAAAGCGTATGAAAAAGCTCTGGGACACCCCATCAACGAAACCAAAGAATCAAGATCACCAAGGGATACCGAAGGCCACGGAACTCACACCTCCTCTACAGCAGGTGGGTCGAGAGTGGCCAAAGCTAGCTTCTTTGGTTATGCTTCAGGGAAAGCTAGAGGGATGGCCCCAAAAGCTCGACTTGCAATTTACAAGGCCTGTTGGGATTATAGTTGCTTCTTTGCTGACATTCTTGCTGCGATTGATATGGCCATTGAGGATGGTGTTGACATCATATCCATGTCTCTTGGGGGAGATCCAAAGGATTATTTCGATGATGTTATGGCAATCGGCTCGTTTCAAGCCACGGCACGTGGCATATTTGTATCTGCTTCAGCTGGAAATGGTGGTCCTGAATCAAACAGCTTGGCCAATAATAACGCGCCATGGATAACAACCGTCGGCGCCGGAACCATAGACCGTGACTTCCCGGCCTATGTCAGCCTTGGAAACGGCAAGAATTACACCGGAACTTCTCTTTCCACTGCCAAGCACTTACCTTGTTCTCGGTTCCCCCTTGTTTATGCAGGTAATGTAAGCAACCCTCCTTCAGTTTTCTGCGAGGAAAACACTTTAGTCCCCTCCAAAGTCAAGGGGAAGATCGTGATATGTGAGGACGGAGAAACTAACAGGTTGGAAAAGGGTTTCCAGGTGAACAAAACTGGTGCGCTTGGGATGATTTTAATCAATGATAAGGAAGAGGGTGAAGAGCTATTTCCCTCTGAGTATCTCACTCCAGCGGCCTCTTTTGGATACAAAGCTGGCATCGAATTAAAGAAGTATGCTTTGTCTGACCCGAATCCCACAGCCACAATTGCTTTCGGATTCACCAGGTTACACGTTCAACCATCGCCGGTGGTTGCAGATTTCAGTTCCAGAGGTCCAAATCCCATAACCCCAGCAATACTCAAACCAGATTTGATTGCACCAGGTAAGTACATCCTAGCTGGGTGGACCCACGCAGCTGGACCATCTGGGCTGGACTATGATACGAGGCGTGTGAGCTTCAATATCCTTTCTGGGACATCCATGTCCTGTCCTCATGTTAGTGGGCTAGCTGCATTGTTGAAGGGAGCTCACCCAGATTGGAGTCCTGCGATGATACGATCCGCTCTCATGACTACGGCCTACACGACCTACAAAAATGGGGCAACCTTACTCGATGAAGCCACTGGGAAACCTGCAACACCCTTTGATTTTGGTGCTGGCCACGTGAATCCTGTAGCTGCGCTTCATCCAGGTCTGGTGTATGATACTACCATAGATGACTATGTCAACTTCTTATGTGCCTCGAACTATACTTCAAGTCAAATCAAGAAAGTCACAGGACAAGACTTAACGTGCGACTCAAGTAAGAAGTATAGAGTGGAAGATTTCAACTACCCATCTTTCGCCGTCAATATGCAAACAGCTTCAGGCGGAGGAGATGAAGGCTCTGGTAAACCCATGACTGTCCAATACACAAGAATTCTAACTAATGTGGGCAAACCAGGAACTTACAAAGTTTCTGTGTCGTGTCTCCCTTCGTCGGTGAAGATTGAGGTTGAACCGAAAAAACTTTGTTTCAGCAAAATGTACGAGAAGAAGAACTTTACGGTTACATTTACTTCTGCTTCAATGCCTCATGGCACAACCACTTTTAGTCATCTGGAATGGTCAGATGGGAAGCATAAAGTCGTTTCTCCGATTGCTCTTAGCTGGACATGACCATTCCAATGCGTACGTCTTCAACTTTGAAAATATATTAAAAATGCTATTAGTATTAATCTTGTTATAATACTCTGGTGTTGTTCCAAACTCCTTGTGGAGCGCTTTGGCTGAGATGTATTCTGTGTTTGATCTTTTTCAGGAGGCACTCGCTCTTGAGAAATTATAAAAAGAATAATACACAGAAAATTAAATGGTCATATGTGGCTTATATGAATGCAGACTTTTAAACTGTTGCTCTATGGTATTCAAACTTCAAATTTCCGTATTGCTTTTGGAATATATTTTGAAGCAGTAATCAGGAATTAGATCATACTATATATCTTGCCACAATATATCTCTATGAAGTGATAAAAAATTGAAAATATATCTTGTTTGATTCTAAAAAATATTTTTCCATCAAAATATCTGTGCATGATCCCGGCCACAGCTTGGACTCCAGTATTTTGATTCTGTTCTCCGTTCTCATTTTTATTTATTGCCTTTTTTCCAACGGGAAGCATGGGCACAGTTATCTAATTTCAGAGAGTTCATCGAATCAATTAATTATGAGGGTGATGACGATGACACCATTAGGATGGCTAAATCTTGCATGGGCCCATGTTCTTTCACAAATTCATGCAGCATAAAAGCTCGCACGTCTTATTTGCCTCTGTTACGCTTTAGATCTGGGGACTAGCTAGTTCTCCTTTGGCTTTATTATTGATCTTTTTTAAAACGAAAAAGGCATCTGGCAAATTAGATGCTTAAAAACATATTTTATGAATACTACTTGAGTGGGTTTTATTTTTCATTTTTTATAACTTCGTTTGAAGTTTAGCTACTCTACAGTTCTCCTTTGTTATTTAATTTTTTTAATTTTTGAATTAAATTAAAGTTTCTTGTAATCGTTGAATCATGTATGTATACATGAGATTAGAATCATTATTACGATCGAGGTAACAATCTCTTTTCACATCCTTTTATTTTCACATCTTTAATTGCAGTGCTACATATAATATTATGTTCTAATATTTGCATGGCAGCTATACTCCAAAATGTGAGAACTGTTGGGATTAATACACACAATGGAATTAAAAATTTTACGAATCCTGAAGAGGATCGTTCAACCACATTTAAATCAAGGTTTATTATAAGAAACCGTACTTTTCAAAAGCTCGTGTGCGTCTATTCGATTTGAATTTGTGGGTTATCTTCTCGATTAACAGAAGTCGACTCTTCGAATCCGCTGTCCTTTTCACTTAAACCAACTTCCGCTGGTTATCCATCTTGGAATTATTTATTCATGTTAGCCATATATAAAAGATTATCATGAGATGGGTCCAATCTGCAAGCCTATGCAACTCAATTTTGAGCTTAACAGCTTCAAGACATATTGATTATATATTACCTCCAATTCTAAATATATGACAATGTTTATTGTATAATTTGTACTATAAATTTTGCCTGACAGGAGGAACTAGTATATTGCCATATTGCAGACAAAACGTGCTGAAGATTATTCAGTTTTCATGCCAATACATGACAGTACTAAAATTTACCTTTTTGTTATGCTTTAATGCAAGTGGGATATAATATTACTCCTTTTAGTTATAAGACACCAACTACCAAATATATCTGGTCTTTTTTATAAGACACTTGCTTGTTTCTAAAGAGCATTAATTATTTTTTTTCATATATACCCATAATTAATAGGGATAATAGGTGAGAGTAATAATAATATAATATTAGAGTTTAGTATAAATAGAAGGGGTAATATTAGAAATTATTTAAATTATAGGATAATTTTATTGACTTTAATTATTTTTATTAGTTTGTGTGATTTATTAGTTGGTGTCTTATAATAAAGATTTTGGGAGTATAGGGGTATGTGTCAAGTTCAGATAAAAAAAAGGTTCAGATACGGAAGCTGCGGAAATCTAAGTGCTTGTTTGGAAAGTGTAAAAAAGTACTTTTTTTAAGCACATTTTTGTAAGTTGTAACAAAATTGTTCTACATACTTAACGTTGTAACACTACTTTCAAAGAGTTAAAATAAACACCTAGTGTCTCACAGTCATAGAGTTAGAGAGACGTACTCAACAAGACCAGAGATGTGTCAGATATTGGATATTCCATTAGCTACGAACCATGCAACATTATATTCTTAACATAATTCCTGCTCCATTTTCTTTCCCTTTCCTGATTCCTGACTCTCATTTTCTCTACAAATCAATTTGATTCTGGTTGAAACTGATACCAAACTAATTACTTGATGGATTTTGATGGCAAACCAACCCGATGGCTATCAACAATGCAGGGAAACTGATATACTTCATCAATGAATAATTTATTAAAATATCAAGAGTTTGCCATTATTATAGCAGTAAGTAGTAGTACGTAACGTCAAATTTACAATAAACTCGAGCAGTTTCTTTGCGTCGTATATATAGCTTTCTTCAATTAGCGTCCTGTTACTTTTACGAACGGTGCTTTCCACAGAAGGCTGATAAAGTCGAAGAAGTATCTTGCAAAAGTAACCTATATATGCTGTTAATTAGCAATAAGGAATGGTAGGTCCACGTACTCCATTTGTGTGTGTGTGTTTAAAATTGCATCATTGAAGCTGAAAGAACCATAATTTACAAGTTATAAAAACTACCACTCAATTAAATGTTCCTAATGATTTAATGGATACGCGCAAATATGATGCCCTTTCTGAAGTGTAATCTTCAGAGTTCATACTTCTTATTGCATCAGAAAGCCTTCGATATTGAGTGGGTCTTCGCTCACTATAAACATATGCTTTGATATTTCTGAATTTCCAAGCGAAAATTCCGTGTTTTTATTTTTGCCCTCAATGCATAGTAATATAACTTAAGAGAAAAAGACTTCCATTTTAGTCTTTCTTCGATTGCACCGTATGTTTCAACTTTCTTTGTTGAAAGGAAAATGTGGCATGAAAGTGTTATGAAATAACATATATATGGCATGGAAAAAATGCTTAACACTAAAAATGCATAAAAAAGATCAAATTTGGGGTCTTACTCAGAGTGACGAAGCGATAGAATTTGCAGAATTTAATTTATATATGGCTGAGGGTAAATTATGTATTGATCATACGCGCCTAAGAATGTTTTGAAACTTGACAGACCAGATTTTTCCGATAGAGGCAAATCAGAGGATGCAGGTTACTATTTCTTGATGCTCCAGTCACACAATTATTGAAATCTTTTCTTTTTCTGTATCACATTGAAAGTTTTTGTTTCGCATTATTTGCCATCATTTTTCTCTTGAGGCTGTGATGCTACATATTCTTTTTGTGGGCAACGCGAATTGCGGACCATTTCAGTTTCTAAGGAAACTTGCAAAAGAAACTATCCCAACCTCAAATGGGGATTTGAAAGTTGAAACTAACTTACTTGCAGAATAATCTTCTCCTAAATTAATTAGCATATTACGCGGTTCCAATTCTACCTTAAATATCAGTGAATTCGCCCAGCACTTTTCAGGCAAACAACAAAGAAGCCAAATATTCAGTTAGCTGAGAAAATAATGAAGATGTTGGTTGTCAAGTTTCTTCAGATTTCTCTGCTGCTAATTTTCTCTAGCTGTAAGTGCACCATAGGAGGAAAAAAAACCCAGCACTCTAAAACCACATACATTATTCAAATGGACCCATCCAACATGCCATCTAGTTTCAACGATGAACTCCACTGGTACGCTTCATCACTCAGATCAGTCTCAGACACTGCAGAGATGCTCTACACCTACAAACATGCAATCCAAGGCTTCTCCACCAGGCTAACCAATGAAGAAGCAGACTTGCTCGCAAAGCAACCAGGAGTCCTATCTGCCATCCCTGAAACTGTATATCAGCTTCATACTACTCGAACACCACACTTTCTTGGATTAGAAAAAGACGGCGCTAATTACTTACCTGCATCAGAGAAAGAAAGCGACGTGATTATTGGAGTGATTGACACTGGTGTATGGCCCGAATTACGAAGCTTTCACGACGCTGGACTTGGACCAGTACCTAGTAGGTGGAAGGGCGAATGTGAGAGCGAGAAAGACTTCAACGCATCATGCTGTAACAGGAAACTTGTGGGTGCAAGATATTTCTTAAAAGGGTATGAAGCAGCTCTGGGTCATCCCATCAACGAAACCGAAGAATCAAGATCACCGAGGGATACCGATGGCCATGGAACCCACACCTCCTCTACAGCAGGTGGATCGAGAGTGGCCAAAGCTAGCTTCTTTGGCTATGCTTCAGGGAAAGCTAGAGGGATGGCCCCAACAGCTCGACTCGCAATTTATAAGGCCTGTTGGAAATATACTTGCAACGAAGCTGACATTCTTGAAGCGGTTGACAAGGCCATTGAGGATGGTGTTGATATCATATCCATGTCGCTTGGGGGAGATCCAAAGGATTATTTCGATGATGTTATGGCAATCGGATCGTTTCAAGCCACGGCACGTGGCATATTTGTATCTGCTTCAGCTGGAAATGGTGGTCCTGAATCAAACAGCTTGGACAATAATAACGCGCCATGGATAACCACCGTCGGCGCCGGAACCATAGACCGTGACTTCCCGGCCTATGTCAGCCTCGGAAACGGCAAGAATTACACCGGAACTTCTCTTTCCACTGCCAAGCACTTACCTTGTTCTCGGTTCCCCCTTGTTTATGCAGGTAATGTAAGCAACCCTCCTTCAGTTTTCTGCGAGGAAAACACCTTAATTCCCTCCAAAGTCAAGGGGAAGATCGTGATATGTGAGGACGGAGAAACTAACAGGTTGGAAAAGGGTTTCCAGGTGAACAAAACTGGTGCGCTTGGGATGATTTTAATCAATGATAAGGAAGAGGGTGAAGTGCTATTTCCCTCTGAGTATCTCACTCCAGCGGCTTCTTTTGGATACAAAGCTGGCATCGAATTAAAGAAGTATGCTTTATCTGTTCCAAATCCCACAGCCACAATTGCTTTCGGATTCACCAGGTTACACGTTCATCCGTCACCAGTAGTTGCAACTTTCAGTTCCAGAGGTCCGAATCCCATAACCCCAGCAATACTCAAACCAGATTTGATTGCACCAGGAAAGCAAATCCTAGCTGGGTGGACCCACGTAGCTGGACTGTCCGGGCTGGGCTATGATACGAGGCGTGTGAGCTTCAATATCATTTCTGGGACATCCATGTCTTGTCCTCACGTAAGTGGGCTGGCTGCATTGTTGAAAGGAGCTCACCCGGATTGGAGTCCTGCGATGATACGATCTGCTCTCATGACTACGGCCTACACGACCTACAAAAATGGGGCAACCTTACTCGATGAAGCCACTGGCAAACCTGCAACACCCTTTGATTTTGGTGCTGGGCACGTGGATCCTGTAGCTGCGCTTGATCCGGGTCTGGTATACAATACTACCATCGATGACTACCTGAACTTCTTATGTGCCTTGAACTATACTTCAAGTAAAATCAAGCAAGTTACAGGACAAGGCTTCACCTGCGACTCAAGTAAGAAGTATAGAGTGGAAGATTTGAACCACCCATCTTTTGCTGTCATTATACGAAGTGCTTCAGGCAGAGGAGATGGTGCCTCTGGTAAAGCCATGACTGTCCAATACAAGAGAATTCTGACTAATGTGGGCGCACCAGGAACTTACAAGGTATATGTATCGTGTCAGTCTTCGTCGGTGAAGATTGAGGTTGAACCGAAAACACTTTGTTTCAGCAAAAAGTACGAGAAGAAGAGCTTTAAGGTGACATTCACTTCTGCTTCGATGCCTCGTGGCACCACCACATTTGGTCATCTGGAATGGTCAGACAGGAAGCATAAAGTCGTTTCTCCGATTGCTATTAGCTGGACATGACGCCCATCATTTTCTGGAGTTCCTGCGCCTTCAACTCTGAAAATATTTTAAAATGCTATTAGTATCAATATTGTAATACTCCGTTACTTTTCCCAACTCCTCGTGGAGCGCTTTGGCTGAGAGGTAATATGCATTTTACCCTTTTCAGGAGGCACTTGCACTTGGGAAATTACAAAAAGAATAATACACAGAATATTAAAAGATCATGTGGTATATATGAATGCTGTCTTTTAAATTGCATTTAATTATCTTCCCAGCACCATTGTATTCAATTTCCGTACTGCTTTCTGGGATATATTTTGAAACAGTAACCCAGAATTATATCATAATATACATATAGCCATAATATATCCCTATGAAATTATCAAAACATATCTTGTTTTGTTCTAAAAATATTTTTCCATAAAAATATCTGTGCATGATCCCAGCCACTTGGAGTCCAATATTTTGATTCTGTTCTCCATTCTCATATTTCTTTTTTACCCTTTATCCAACTGGAAGCATGCCTATAACATCCAGATAGTTATCTAATTAATTTCAGTGAGTTAATCCAATCAATTAAGAGAGTGATGATGATGACACCGTTAGCTAGGATGACTGATTAATTCTGCATGCATGAGTCCATGTTCTTCACGAACATTCATATATACTTCAAAAAAGCTCGCCTATCCAATTTGCCTCTGTTGCTCTTTACATCTTGGGGCTAGATCTCCTTTGGCTTTATTAATAATTTTTTAAAACGAAAAGGGCGGCTGGTATTGTTGAAATATTTTCTTTTTCTCTCTATCCAGTTTGCTACTATATTCTGGCAGAAATGTTTAATTAGGGATAGTCCGATATCTTCTAAAACAAGTTTGAATAAATTACAAGATAAAATATATGTGTGTGAGAGAGGAAGAAGTGAAACTTTTCACGAATATTATTTGGGTGGAATTTCTTTCATTTTTTCCCGCTACTCTACAATTCTTCCTTGTTATTTATATTTTTTATTAAAATTTCTTGTACTCGTTGAATCATGTACACGAGATTATTCGAATCATTAGTAAGTTTGTGGCAATAATCTCTTTTCACATTCTTTTATCTTCATATCTTTAATTGTAGTATTACGTGTATAATATTATATTCTTATATTTACATGATAGCTATACTTCTAACCGCGTAATGTGGATTAGGATGATTATTTTAAAGAAAATTGTTTAGTCACATTTGGGAAGCCTAACAAGTATTGTATGGTTTATAAGTCAATGAACTTTCTCCTCATATATTAGTCTTTTTTTATGTCTTTCCTTTTGAATTTGTGTTTATCAAATTTTTGCTTTTATTGATAGCCCGGTAGAAAAGGGTATGACAGAAGTGCCGTGATGTAAAGCCGCTAGAGATGTCCCCTCTTAAAGGGGGTGACGATATCACATTGAAAGTCCCAAAAATGTAATGTGGTTTATAAACTAATTATCTTTTCCTTGTAATAAAATAGTGTTTTGAAATCGGGCTTTTACTATCTTGTTATATTCCATACAAAGGGTTCACTCTCTCCATTAACGTGCAATTGCAACCTTGTTCTCTCTCTATCAGGATATTGCTCCGCCCTCAATTATTAAAAACATTGTCAGAAGTTGCGATATAAATATTGAAAGCCTCCTCTACTTTGTTTCTTTCGTTTTTGGTGGGTACTACTTTTTTCTTTTTCAATGAAAAGGGGCACGAGAAAAACGTACGTGTAGGGACTATTTAGTGAAGGAAGCTTATGGTCGAAATCTTCTAAAAGAGTGGCTCCATACTTCGTCAGAGGAACTTTATGACAACAACTTTAATATCTATTTGATGACCTTAAATATAAGTCAAAGCATATTGACAAATGAATTGACTCCTGTTAACAAAAAATCAAAAGTAACATCCGATCATAACATATCAAAAGACGGTAAATTTGTCTAACATGGCAACTGAGAGGATGATCTCACAATAGGTCGCTATTAATTAGTTGTAAAGCTTATGCAAAGCCGCCGATGACAACATTTTTACGATAACCATGATTCTAATTGAGGCAAAGTCGTTGAACCGTGGGTATCATTTCCGTTGTCAATCAAATTTTGAAATAATCTATAATAAAAGGGCCCATGCACTATCTATCAAACATAGTAACACGGAAATATATATAATTTTGCCTCTATAATTTTTACTGAGTTGAGTTGTGACTCAATCTTTATATACTTTGACTTGTTACAACTTAGTCGTCTTGATTCAGTTGTAACACAGTCCCCCAATTTTGATTTACTATAACTTAACTTTTATTTTAAAAAATAAAGTCTAAGTTATAAAATGATTAAACTATAAGGACTGGGTCGAGTTGCGGTACGATAAAGTTGAAAGATCAAGTTATAACTGAATTAAGATTATGGGGATTAAGTTGTACCAAATCAAAATATAGGGATTGAATCAAAACTGTAGTGACCAAAAGATTAATTTTCCCTTTGTCATATATGCAAGCCTAAATATCTTCCCTCAATTTTGCGCATGACAGATTCAGGACATGTTGATTATTTATTGCAGACAAAACGTGCTACTCGAAGATTATTCAGTATTCATGTCGATACATGACAGTACTAAAATCTATTTTTTTGTTATGCTTAATTGTAATGCCGCACGTGAGATATATATATGTCAAGTTCAGGCTGAAGGGGGTATGGGGAGTCGAAGTGTCTCATAGTCAGAGTTAGAGAGATCACAAAAGCAAAGATCCATCAGATATCGGATATTCCATGAACTATCTTGCAATATATATAATTTGGTTTGATGGATTATATCACCATCCTTTCTCAGGGCTCATTTAAAATAATGGTGGTAAAAGTGACTTTTGTCCATATAAGTTTTTGTAAACATAGAATAAAAGTTAGATTCTAAATGTGTTTTGTGTTTAAAATAGTAGTGACAGACATAAACTTTATTGCATTGTAGATTCATTTTTTGACATGGAAAATGACTAAAAATGATATAAATCTTATTAAAATACACACACATTTATTAATTATATATATTATTATTATAAAAAATTAAAAAAACTCTAAAGTACTTAATTAAATATATTCTAATGGTTAAATCAGAATATATACAAATGTATACTTAATAGTAAATTTCTTATTAGATTATCAATCTCTAACATTTTTCTTTAAAAGCTGAAAAAAAAATCACGTTACAAAAAAAGTGACTCATGGAGAAAGTTGTTATTATTATTATTATTATTATTTTGATAAACTCGTCACCCACGCCAAAGCAATTTCAAATGCCTAGTTTTCCGTGTTAGACTTTTACTCACATCCGTTGGTTTTTTTTTTTAAAAAAAAACTTTTGCAACAATGCAAAACAGACACTTATCTCAATGGGGTTTCGGGGGCTACTGTCTCAAATTATTTAACAACTTTCCAGCAACCAAAGCATTGAGAATCATAAAATTTAAGTAGAGTGCTTAATTAACCTGTGAGGTTAGCATTAAGGAATGGTAGGTCCAATGAAGATAATTGCATCATTAAAACAGAAAGAACTATGTAGTCTAGAAGTTATCTTATTCTTAATGTAAAACAAATGCATTTAATATGATTAAATTAAGAAAATTAGTTAAATTAAGTAATATAACATATATTTTTTAAATCATATTAGTTTCTTGCTTGATTGTCACTGAGAGTTTGAAGAACCTGCTTCAAGCATGTTAGGGTTTCGAAAGTATCATGATTTAGAAGAAGAGACAATATTAATTGTCTCGCTGCCTGTGCTCTTCATGAGGCCCAAAGGAGTTGGGTAGCGAGTGGCACAATCTCGAGATCCTTCCATGAAGCAGGACGTATAGCGGGCTAGTGGCTAGAGGATGGGGAATGGTGAACGCTATAAAGACTTTAGCCACTTCCTCATAGCATTTGTAGGTGTAGTTGAGTTTCTCTCATCATCCTTTTTTCATCATCTCTTATAATCTCAAAATTATATATGTCCAATCAATATAATACTACTTTAATTTTTCTTTCTCCTTCTCAATCAACGGCCCAGATGGGCTAATGAGAGAAAAAAAGAAAAAAACCAATAAGGGGATCTCTTTCCTTGGTAGGTGTGGGGCAATATCCGCAATATCTCAATATGAGGATATGATTCGCTCGTACAGAAGTATGAGGAGGACATATTGACCGTAAATTTAAAAATAATTGATTACTGTAAAAAAAAATATTTTATATTTAAGATAGAGATCAATCTAGATAAATTTTAGGGAAAATCCACATGAGGGCCCAATTAAGCAAGATATTCTCAAATAAGGCCTAAAAAACATTCATATGCTAGAAAAGACTTTTGGGCCTTTATGGGTATTAAGTTACAATACGAAATTACATTGTTGCCCTTGGTGAATGTCTGAAAATATGAAGGAATCTGACCAGAGTCTCCATCTTCAAAATCAAAATCGACGCAGCCCTTAGTTGCTGGCTTTTTTCCCAAAGTGCCCCTTTTTAGAAAACTATTTACCAAAATGCCCCCACTTTCAAACTATTTCTCATTATGCCCCTCCTTGGTAACATATTCCCTGTCTACCCCCATTTAGTCGACTAAATGAGGGCTTTAGTCGACTAAATGAGGGTTTAATTTTTTTTTTTTAAAACCGTCGACATTTAGTCGAAGGATTTAGTCGACTAAATGTCGTGGGAGTGGAATTTTTTTCAATAACCCCAACATTTAGTCGACTAAATCCCAAGATTTAGTCGACTAGATGTCAACAGTGAGCTTTTTTTTAATAATAATGGATAATAATGACTATTTAGGAATAAATTAATTCAAGCCATATTATTTAGGAATAAGTTGGATCATATCATTATCTTCTTGATTTGATGATTATCATTATTTTTACTTATATTATTATCCATTATCCATTATTATTATTATTATTAGATGATAATAATATAACATATACATATATTCCCCCTACCTGTTAGTTGGTTAGAGCCTATTATTTAAGGATACCTTAGATCAAATCCTATAATCTCTAATATATTTTATTCGTCTCATTATTGCTTTCCTAATATTGTTATTATTATTATTATTCTTTTATAATTAACCTACTATCCACTATTTTTATTCATTATTGTAAAATACTGGATAGTAGGTTAATTATAAAAGAATAATAATAATAATAACAATATTAGGAAAGCAATAATGAGACGAATAAAATATATTAGAGATTATAGGATTTGATCTAAGGTATCCTTAAATAATAGGATCTAACCAACTAACAAGTAGGGGGAATATATGTATATGTTATATTATTATCATATAATAATAATGGATAATGGATAATGGATAATAATAGAAGTAAAAATAATGATAATCATTAAATCAAGAAGATAATGATATGATCCAACTTATTCCTAAATAATAGAGTTTAAATTAATTTATTCCTAAATAGTCATTATTATCCATTATTATTGAAAAAAAGCTCACTGTCGACATTTAGTCGACTAAATGTCGGGGTTATTGAAAAAAATTTCACCCCCACCACATTTAGTCGACTAAATCCTAGGATTTAGTCGACTAAATGGGTTAGATAGGGAATATATTTTTAAGGAGGGGCATAATGAAAAATAGTTTGAAAGTGGGGACATTTTAATAAATAATTTCCTAAAAATGGGTACTTTAAGAAAAAAGCCCTTGGTTGCTCCTTAGTTGCTCCCTTCTCTCTGCATTCTGTAATCTTTGGCCTCATCTACTTTCCGTCGTCGGTCTTCGCGTCTGCGCCTCCGTCATCATCGATCTACGGCTGTTTCAAAGAGAAAGAGTAACTGTTGCCCTTCTCTATTGCTCCCTTCACTCTGCCTTCTTTGATCTCCGACCTCATCCGATTGTTCGTCATCAATCTGCACCTCTGCCTCGTCGATCTATGACTATTTTAGAGAGAAAGAGCAAGTGTGTTTTTTCTGAATTCAGCTAACAAGCCAGAACCTTTCATATATATTTTTAAATCTTGAATAATGCCTCCAACAATAGCTATAGGCCCAAGAGACTAATGGAAGTTCTTGTTGTATAGTTTGATAAATCCGTTCTATATTTGAAAAGTTTATATGATGACAAAAAAAGGATTAAAAAAACGAAGCATCATATGGAAACCAATTTGTTCTTCCTGAAATGAAGATATCTTCTTATTTTGTTGCTCCCTCTTAATCATTAACTAGAAAGTCAAATTCATAGAGATCATTAATTTTTTTCTCAAGTATCCCTGCCTCTCATTAGGCTCCATTTCATGGTTTTATATCATAAACCTTGTGTCTATCATTAAATTAAAAACTACTTGTTGGCCCCATCTTCCCCTGTAATTTCCCCTATCTTACTGGCCATATACCTTTGTTTTCTATGGGAATGCCTGATGAATATAAATATTGATTACTTTTTGGCTTTTATAACTACAGATAATCTGTTATTCTTTCTTTGGCATGAAAGAAGTATTCGATTTTACCCCTTTATGGCTATTGTGGATCAGGTATAGATATTAATTTTGTGCATTCTGGATAAAATGTAGTTGTGAGCAAGTACTATGTTGCATTGTATTAACTACATCATCAATTATTATCTTGCAGATACAACACCTTATTGTTGTATCCCACCAGCATCAGTAGTGAAGTTGGTCTAATATATATTGCCTTGCCATTTATTAAGGTAAAGAATTTAGAAAGCTAAGTTCACAAGTTTTTAGTGGATGATCCAGTTCCTCCGGTTTTTTGTTGTCTCTATCCTCTTAGTTTATGTTGGTTGATCTTTTTCTTGTTCTTATAATGTTAATGGTTGCAATAACTCTATGATATGGTGGTTTATTATGACTCTTGATTTCAAGTTAATGATAAAGAGTATTTTGCAGAATTCTGACAAGTACTACATAAGGATGCCCAACAAATGGAACTTCTCTTTTGATTACTTCTATGCTGCAATTGTTGCGTTAGGAATCTACGTTCCAAGCATGAACCCAGAATCTTTCGTACTAAAATAAATCATTTAGCTGAATTGTAATTTCCCCTTGGAAGCTGTAATTAATTGGATGGCTTAATTTTATATAGGTAGTCCTCACATGTATAGATACATGCTTGTATTATTTTAAAAATAAATGGCTTATATTATTTGAAGTTTAAAAATGTTGAGTTTCAGGATTTCTTTGGGCCTGTGGTTGAATGATGAATGCTAAAATGTACAATGACATCTTATAAGTAGTAGTTATGTGACAGAAAATACTGATATCATTGCCACAGTATAGATTATAGAATCTATTCAATTTTTGTTTAGGATTTGTGAATAATTTTCATGGGGTATCAGGATAGTTCCTTTTTGAAGAATTTTGTTACTTTGATTGTAGTTTCACTTGCTTGGCAAATTAAGATATGTATGAGTGGTGGAGTTGGCAATTATTTACATTGTTAATTAGGAAGGATAGACAAACAGAGTATTGGTAGATAGATATGTACATAGCAAGACACATAGATAAAACTTCTGATCTCCTCCTGCTTCTTACTTGTTTTGTTTCCACTGTCTTGCTTCTTACTAGTTACCATGTTTTAGTATTTGTAAATTCCCTCACATGTTTTAGTTATTTATATAGAAGTTTTTGGAAACTTGGGTATATTAGTTAGAGCATGGTTTCATCAGCACGGGGTCTGCTTCCATATATGGGAGAAGAGGCATAAACATGAGGTCTAATTCTGAAACAAAACTGGATGAATTGCCCCCTAAGGGGAGTATGAATTTGAGATAATCAATTTTTTAGCTTCATAAAGGTCCTACATTATGTTTACATTATCCAACATTATGTTTTCATCTACTTAATAAATGTTGTTGTTGTTAACAACTTAAATTGCTAGAAAATTTTTTGCAATTTAAAAAAGAGGTATTGTTCAATAATTCGGTTGGAGGAGTTGTTTCTATGCTAGCTTTATAACATGATTTAAGTTATGTTGAATGTGGGAAGATAGCTTGTATGGAAACTAAAACTATGAAACTCTTAAGTTGAAGGAAAATCTTGTTGTGTGTTTTACTTATATTTCTCCTACTTCAGTTTTTGTTTCATAGGTCTATTTGTATTGGATATGTGTTTAATTTCCTTCTATCTGCAGCCAAATGAATGTCTTGCCCCTTGTATATATGCTTTATTTGAGTGTATGGTGCTGCTGAGAGTTTTCTAACTCATACTTCTCTTTGCCTTGATTGTTTCAATTATTCCTGCCCATGTATCAAGTTCTGATCCGACAAAATTTTATTTGATTTTATCGGTGATTGTGGTTTTTTATTGTGATATTGATACAAGTTGTTGGCGTCACTGGTTTAATTTTGACGAAGCTAGATGGTTCTGCCAAAGGTGGTTGTGTGGTTCATCTACTACCCAAATTCTAAGATAAACAAGCATCTCATTTATCTTCCAATTAGGATGAGAGAAAACTAATGTCTAATTTATTAACATTTCAGGGACTCTTGTAGGGTTCATGTGCTTTCATGGTTACAGACGTGGGATGGTTCAGTGCATGGTGATGATGGGTACACAATGTTATTCTTTACTGACGACGAAATTCGGGAATTGGAGGTGGGCATCTTGTGGTGGCTGGTCACCCATCCTCGCAACAGCCATCAGGCAAAAAGTGTAATATTTGATTGAGGACTACCACAAGTAAAAGAAGAGACATTAGGGGGAATACGTGTTAGGGCACGTTCTAGTTAATGATAAATATGTATATGTATTTATGACAAATTTGTATTCATGACAATGACCTTGACCATTTGTTATTTTGTAAATTGTCTACTGATGATGACTTAACAATTTTTGTTCAATGGCAACAACAAAATTTTACTTATATTTTGAAATTTCTTCATGGAATGCCAACTGCAAAAGAATGGACAGGTTGTTATGCCAACTTTTGGTTATGTTCAGGGTATTTATTCAATCATTTGTATCAGTCATATCAGTAGCCACTTACGACAATATCAGGGCCCGTTAACAACAATAACAGGGGCTATTAACAACAACAACAGTACCCAGTGACAACGATATCAGTATACACTAACAACAATATCAGGGTCCGTTAACAACAATAACAGAGGTTGTTAACAACAATAATAGTACCTAGTGACAACAATATAGTAGGCACTTACAACATTATGAGTAGGCACTTACAAAATATCAGTAGACACTTACAACAATATCAGTAGCCACTAACAACAATATCATTAGCGACTTACAACAATATCGGTAGCCACTAACAACAATATCAGTAGACACTAACAACAATATCAGTAGGCACTTACAACAATATCAGTAGGCACTTACAACAATATCAGTAGCCACTAACAACAATATCAGTAGGCACTTACAACAATATCAGTAGGCACTTACAACAATATCAGTAGACACTTACAACAATATCAATAGCCACTTACAACAATATCAGTAACCACTTACAACAATATCAGTAGGTGCTAACAACAATATCAGTCCCTATTAACAACAATATCAGTCTCGTGTAACAATAATATCAGTAGCCACTAACGATATTATCAGTCTATAGTAACAACAATATCAGTCCCTGGTAATAACATTCTTCCATTTGAACATTCATTTGTTGTGGTCTATTGTCATTATTCCAATTTTCTCCAATGTACACATGACAATATTCTTCATTATACCTTATTAAATGTTCTACCTCTTCATCATCTACAAGATCAACAAATGTAGATGTATCCATGCTAAGTTTGAACTTTACACAAATTTCAGTATTTTCTTTCTCAATTAAAGACGCTATGATTCTTTGCAACTCCTCATATGTTATTCCTTCCTTGATGCATCTTGTTCTTACCATTCCACCAATATAATTGCTTTCTTGTCCTCCCCAGTATACAAAGTTACCCCCTACATGGAAGAAACATAATAGGTTATTCCTTGAAGTAGTGACCATCTTTAATTATGATCTGCAACATAAAGTTAGTATTAACAACTTTAACAATCACATTAACAACTTAAATTGTAGGTATTAACAACAATCTAATTTCACCGTTTTCACATTCAGTCATTCCCCTAACAAACAGACCCCCCCTTTGTTTCCATGCCCAAAACTGGAGCAACCTATAACATTTTAACATTTAGGTCGTATTAACAACAATATCAGTCAAATTAACAACTAAAACAGTAGGTGCTAACAACAAAAACAGTAGGTGTTAACAACTATCCCATTTTTAGCGTTTTTTAACCAAATGTAGCTTTACCCCACTAAAAAACACACATTTCCCTTTGTTTTAATGCCAAAAAACAGAGCATCCTTTTTTCCACCCTACCCTGCAGTGATTAAAGATTAACTATAATAGTGATAATGATATCTTGATCAAATTCTTAGTATTTCTTACTTATTTCCTACTCGATAATAACATAAATTTGGCCAAGCTCCAACCTTTCGGCCCCCTAACATTCTAACTAAAAAAAACCTTTAGGAATAGCAAATACATCAATGCAACACAGTGGATGATTGGGAATATATATGTTCTCTGCCTCGCTGACTTGAGCAAATATTAAGCTTTAGGAAAACCATGTGTTCCTTGCGTTTTCTCCCTCGTGTTCTACATTCGCTTCTAATTTCTCCTCTCTTCCTTTTTTTTTTTGCTCCGAATTTCTCCTCTCTTCCTGGTGTATACGTTTCAGGCACAAAAAACAGGGTGATTTTGGTTTTAATCAGATTTCCTTTTTATTTAATTAATACAGGGGTATTAATGTCATTTGGCTTTACAACTTAATACCTATTAGGGCCCTAGGGCATTTTCTGATCAAAGAATTTAGTTTGGGCCTTTTTTGGGATTTTCTTGGTTATTTGGGCCTCCATATACATTTTCCCATTTTTAGGGTTAAGGAGCAAATTTACCAATAAACTATTGGCTCATGAGCACTTAACACAATAAACTCTCTATTGAACCTTAAATACCAACAAAGTTTAAAAAACATTAATGTAGCACAAAACCATCAACTTGTGAGAAACATCTGTTAGCAACAATAGGTTGCTACTCGAGCACGCCTACGATTCCCTTAAACAGATGATGCATATGTGGTATGTTTTTATAATATCTTTAAAACTTCCGTTAGTCTAGTAGCAACAGGTAGAATCATCCACTTCCACAAGTAATACTCTAAGGCCCCGTTTGGTTCGCCATTTTCCCAAGAAATGCTTTTCCGACGGTGACAGATTTTCTTTTAAACTTGGGGAAATTGCTTCCCACCAATTTTGGCGGGAACCATTTTCCAACAAGCTTAGAAAATATTGAAGATAAATTTACCCCCCACCTTTCAACTGATGATGAAGACAGCCTTCACCTTTCACATTTTTTATTCTGGAACTTTCCTTGAGCATGTCTCCAGTCATGCTCGAGCAAAGTTCCACACTAACGGACGTTGCTGCCAAATTAACATTTTTGTACAAAATTAACATTTTAAAAAATTTATTGGTATTTAAGGTCCAGTTAAGAGTTTATTGTGTTGGACGATCCTGAGCTAATAGTTTATTGGCTAAATTACTCCTTAACCCTAAATGTTATATGGATTAAAAGGAGTATCACTTTTTTTTTTTGATAAAGAAAATGTGGTAAAGTGTGTAACCACTTCGGGCCGGGGAGTTGTTTATAGCAAAACCCTCCCCAAATGAGCAACTCCAGGAATCAAACCCTTCCCACTTCATTGGTGGGGGAATGTCCTGGGGCATAGCCAACTTACCACTAGGCCAACCCGCTTTGGGTAGAAGTATCACTTAATTGAAAGTTCCTTAACCAGCAAACATTTATCCTACTTGAAAGCAAGTTAAAACTTATCTCTACCTGCTTGTGTTTTTTATAAATATATATTTTATAATTAAATAGATGTAGATTTGATTTTTTATATATTTTCCTCTCTTCAATCAATTGATTTTGCTATAAAATCTACTCAATTGAATGTTCCTAATGATTTAATCATTCTCTCAATTAGCAAACATTTATCCTACTTAAAAGTTGAGACTTATCTCTACGCGCTTGTGCTTGATAAGCATATACTACCTTCGTTCTTAATTATAAGACATAATTGACTGTCTTTGGAGGGATTAAGGAAGCTAAATAAGTTACTTTATCATTTTATATGTTGTGTATTCTTATATTATATATTAATTTATTAGTAAAACTAATTAGTTTGAAGAAAAAAATAAAAATAAAAATACTCTAAAGTAATTTAATTAACTTCCTTAATCTTTTCAAAAAAATCAATTATGTCTTATAATTAGGACCGAAGGCAATACTTTATAATTAGATAGACCTAGATTTGATCTTTTATATATTTTTTCCTTAGAAGGAATTTTGCTATAAAATCTACTCATATCTTATTTTATTTTCAAGGAAATATTATGACATCTACAAGGGAGAAAGATCATTTCATACATATATACGAGTAATATATGAGTGTGTGTGTGTGTGTAAACAATAATAGAGTAAAAACGGATGAGAAGTCGTGGATCCTACGTTAAAAGCAGTTGAAAAATTTCTTCAGCACAACGTGCCTCGTGAAGCAGGACATATTGGAAGATAATATATTTTATATAATATATTATATGGGATTTAAAAGAGAATCAGAAAGAGATCGTGGATGCCGCGTGAATTAAGGAAGAAAGAAGAAGCAAGACACATGACGCACAAGTAAGGAGTCATGAAGTATATTATATTAAGAAGAGAGACTTAGATGGCAGGGAAAAAAAAAATTACATCAGAGAAACCGAGGAACAGCTATCCATTTAGTTCCTGCAACATCAAGCGACTCCTCCGTTCTTCTTCTCTACTTCGAATCTGAAATTTTATTTTTATTTCATGTATTGAATTAAAGAATTATCCTTTTCCTTGACAAAAGGATTTTAATTACACCCTGAGATGAAGTCATGTGGAATTGGATTATAATTTAATTTGACATTAGGATAAACATATATCTAATGGATACATATAATTGATGAAGAGTGTATTGGAAGTAATAAAGCTAGACATAATAACATTTTATATTTCAGGCGTTTATATCTATTAATACTTAAAATTAATATTGAAGCTAATTAATTAAATGGGAAGAAGATCTAGAGAGTAGAGAGTGAGCTACTAAGGGATTAATAGTTCTATGTTCTTTTTAACCAACAGGGTTGGTATAAGTGGTAAGTACCTTGTGTCGCTTAAGTAAGGTCTCTAGTTCGAGCCTTGTGAATGTAAAAAAAACCCCGTTGGGAGACTCTTCTACCATAGCCAAGTGCGCAACGCGAGTCGGATCCGGATTAGTTAAGGCGAAGCTTTAGATACCAGATGGGCAACCAAAAAAAATAGTTCTATCTTCCTTTTGAAATTAGTAGTTGTCCATTATTTGAAATTCTTTGCCATTAATTTTAAAAATATTATTTACTCTGATTCTTCGTGCGTTGCTCATCACTGCTTATAACTATAATCTGCAAGGGCTCATTGATGGATACGCGCAAATATCATCGAGCGGATCTTCCTCTGTAAACAAATCCTTGCTATTTCTATATTTCATTCCAAGTCAAAATTCCTTTTTTTTTTGCCCTAAATGCATAGCAACTTAGGAGAAAACGACTTTCATTTTAGTTTTCGATTGCACGGTACGTTTCCACTTTCTGTGTTGAAAGGAAAATGTGACATGAGGGTGTTATGAAATAACATATGGCATGAAAAACAGCTTAAATACCAGTGAACTCGCCCTGCACTCTTCAGGCAAACAAAATTCTCGAGTGAGAGGAGGTGAGAAAACAGTGAAGATGTTGATCTTCAAGTTTCTTCAGATTTTTCTGCTGCTAGTTTTCTCAAGTAAATCCTCCATAGCAGACAAGAAAACCCAGCACTCTAAAACCACATACATTATTCAAACGGACCCATTCAACATGCCATCTAGTTTCAACGGTGAACTCCACTGGTACGCTTCATCACTGAGATCAGTCTCAGACTCTGCAGAGATGCTCTACACCTACAAGCATGCAATCCGAGGTTTCTCCGCGAGGCTAACCATTGAAGAAGCAGAATTGCTCGCAAAGCAACGGGGGGTCCTATCTGCCATCCCTGAAACTGTATATCAACTTCATACCACTCGAACTCCGCAGTTTCTTGGATTAGAAAAAGGCAGCACCAACTACTTATTACCTGCCTCTGAGAAGGAAAGCGACGTGATTATCGGAGTAATTGACACTGGTGTATGGCCCGAGCTACCAAGCTTTGACGACGCCGGACTTGGACCAGTACCTAGTAGATGGAAGGGCGAATGTGAGTTAGAGAAAGACTTCAACGCAACATGCTGTAACCGGAAACTTGTGGGTGCGAGATACTTCTTAAAAGGCTATGAAGCAGCTCTGGGTCAACCCATCGACGAAACCAAAGAATCAAGATCACCAAGGGATACCAATGGTCATGGAACTCATACCTCCTCTACAGCAGGTGGGTCGATAGTCACAAAAGCTAGCTTCTTTGGTTATGCTTCTGGGAAAGCAAGAGGGATGGCCCCAAAAGCTCGACTAGCAATTTACAAGGTCTGTTGGAATCATAGTTGCGGCGAAACTGACATTGTTGCTGCGATTGATAAGGCCATCGAGGACGGTGTTAATATCATATCTAAGTCTATCTTGGGAGAGCCACTGGATTATTACAAAGACGTTGTGGCAATCGGATTATTTAAAGCCACAGCACATGGAATATTTGTATCTGCTTCAGCAGGAAATGGTGGTCCTGACTCAAAAAGCTTGGCGAATACTAACGCGCCATGGATAACCACTGTCGGTGCCGGAACCATAGACCGTAACTTCCCCGCCTATGTCAGCCTCGGAAACGGCAAGAATTACACCGGCGCTTCTCTATCCAGCGCCAAGCCCTTACCTTGTTCTCGGTTGCCCCTTGTTTATGCAGGTAATGTAAGCAACCCTCCTTCTGTTTTCTGCGAGGAACACACTTTAATTCCCTCCAAAGTTAAGGGAAAGATCGTGATATGTGAGAAAGGATTAACTGGTAATGTAGTGGATAAGGGTTTCCAGGTGAACAAAACTAGAGGCCTTGGGATGATTTTAATCAACACCAAGGAAGTGGGCGAACAGCTATTTGCCACTCCACATCTCATTTCTACGGCTTCTTTTGGTTATAAAGCCGGCATCAAATTAAAGAAGTATGCTCTGTCTGACCCAAATCCCACAGCTACGATTACTTTCGGATTGACCAGGTTACACGTTCAACCGTCACCAGTAGTTGCAACTTTCAGTTCCAGAGGTCCAAATCCCATAACCCCAGCAATACTCAAACCAGACTTGATTGCACCAGGAAAGCACATCCTAGCTGGGTGGACCCACACAGCTGGGCCATCTGGGCTGGACTATGATACGAGGCGTGTGAGCTTCAATATCATTTCTGGGACATCCATGTCCTGCCCTCATGTTAGTGGGCTAGCTGCGTTGTTGAAGGGAGCTCACCCAGATTGGAGTCCTGCGATGATACGATCCGCTCTCATGACTACGGCCTACACGACCTACAAAAATGGGGCAACCTTACTCGATGAGGCCACTGGGAAACCTGCAACACCCTTTGATTTTGGTGCTGGGCAAGTGGATCCTGTAGCTGCTCTTGATCCAGGTCTGGTATATGATACTACCATCGATGACTACCTGAACTTCTTATGTGCCTTGAACTATACTTCAAGTAAAATCAAGAAAGTCACAGGACAAGGCTTCACCTGTGACTCAAGTAAGAAGTATAGAGTGGAAGATTTGAACTACCCATCTTTTCATGTCACTATGCGAAGTGCTTCAGGCAGAGATGGTGGCTCTGGAAAATCCATGACTGTCCAATGCACAAGAATTCTGACTAATGTGGGCGCACCAGGAACTTACAAGGTATCTATGTCGTGTAAGTCTTCGTCGGTGAAGATTGAGGTTGAACCGAAAACACTTCGTTTCAGCAAAAAGCACGAGAAGAATAGCTTTACGGTGACATTCACTTCTGCTTCGATGCCTCATGGCACAACCACCTTTGGTCATTTGGAATGGTCAGATGGGAAGCATAAAATCGTTTCTCCAATTGCTCTTAGCTGGACATAATCACCATCATTTCTGGAGTTCCAATGCGTCTTCAACTGTGAAAATATCTAAAAATGCTATTAGTAATAATATTGTAATACTCTGTTGTTCCAAACTCCTCGTCGAGGGCTTTGGCTGAGAGGTATTCTGTTTGACCTTTTTTCAGGTGGAACTTGCACTTGGGAAATTACAAGAAGAATAATACAAAGAAAATTCATGTGTGCCATATTTGAATCAATGATGACTTTTAAATTGCATTTAATATCTTCCCAGCTCTATGCTATTCACTTGCTATATTTCACTAGTATCTGTCTAAAGACTTCAAAATTATCAAGTACTGGAAGCAAAGAAAAGTTAGACCACTTTCTTTACTTAGCAAAGAAAATATGAGCGCATGATCCAGCCACCTGGAGTCCAATATTTTGATTCTATTCTCCATTCTTTCTTTGTCTACCTTTTTCCCAACTGGAAGCATGGACCACCCAGTTATCTAATTTCAGAGGGTTAATCGAATTAATTAAGAGAGTGATAATGAAACCATTAGGATGACTGAATCTAGCATAAATCCATGTTCTTTCATTCACATCTTCACATAAACAAACAGATGCGGTAGAATTTTATACGATCTCAGTTATTTCAAGATGAGAGGAGAAAAAGTAACCTGATCGGTTGCTCAGCGCTCAAATCAGTGTTTTTGCCATCCGTCAGTGCATTAATACTAATTATGTCAAAAACATGACAAACAAATATTAAATTTAAAAAAATAGAATCCATCAGTGTTACAATGCATTTGTTTATATTTGCTCTACGTTGGCGGCAGACTAAGTCAAGTGTCAGAAGCACTCCATGTAACGATCCCGAATTGTACAGTACCATTTTGGTAGGTTATAGTCATACAAGCAAAGACATTAGAATTTCAAACCTATTTTAATGAATATTTCACTGAAAACAACAAACAAAAATAGAACTAACATCATTCAGAGTCCCCTGAAGACTGACAGACGGGGAGGTAGTACGTATCGAGTTGCCAATATTTGTGTTTCACACCTTCCCAAACTTGTTCTCCTAAACAATCCTTAACAGGCAGTGGAATTAATTGTGTGGAATACGCCAAAGTCTCAAGCTCAAGAGACACCAGATTGCAGTAAACAACATGGAAAAAGGCATTGCTTCCGCAGAGGCCATTGAAGAATGAATAAATTCCACCAGGCTTCAAGAGCACAGGAAGATGTTGATGGAACTCTCTTAGGTCTTCATAATATTCACCATAGGTGTCAAAGAAAATACCTAAACAAAACACAGATAAATCAACAGATCAAAAATTTAGAACAACAGGTACATTAGTGCAAGAAAGATTCACTACGAACCAGAAATAAATAAATATATATATATATATATATATATATAGAGAGAGAGAGAGAGAGAGAGAGATATGAAAAAGCTAATGTCTTTGCTAATTCGTCAAAACTGAAGCTCCTTGATAATATTTTGATGACCAATTATGATGTTCAGAAATAACAGTCCTCACAAAACATTAGTCATACTGATATTTAAGCATCAAACATAAAGATAATCCCATCAACTAAAATTCTACGAGTTTGCTACTGGGACATGATGTTGCAGATAAAATTTAAGTTACCATCATATGTTTCAAGCTGAGTCAGAACATCTTGCCAACGACCAAAAATTATCTTCACGTTTTCCTTTTGCCCCCAACCTGTTCGAAGCATGCGTTCATAAACCTCTGGATGGGCCTCAACAATGGTGTGTGTCACAGGTGCATATTGCTGAATGGCAGTATCCACAAGACCCATTCCAAATCCAATATTCAGTATGTGACCACCTCCTGAACAAATAGCTTTAGCATGAGCCTCCATCAATGGCTTCTCCCATGCCATCATGACAGCCTTGCTATTAGAGTCCATCAGCTTATCTTCGCTGAAACTTACCCTATCATCCAGATAATCACGATCAAAATTGGTGTTTTTACTTTCTTTCCTTGCAATTGTACCCAGGATCAATTCAGCTTGAATGCCTGATTAAGTAGAACTTAGTAACTACATGAAAATGGCAACAAATACTCAGGGTATGATTGGTAGATTTGAAATTGGAAGGAGTCAAGGGATAGGGATGAAACTTGGCAATGTATTTAGACACGCATTCTTCATTTTCACACGCCCCTAACAGACATCTACTTCATAAGTGTAAGTTACGGACAATCCAAACAACTAAGCGTCAGCTAGTTAACAAAATGTGGGATTGAAGCACATAAGCATCCTAAGGAACTAATCCGCAGGATGGTCACAGGAATTGGAATTACACATGCCAATAGACATAACTATCTACTTTCAATTTTAATCTCGATATATAATTTTGAATGGAGTGGATAGCCAGTTTCTTTGAGTTCTGACTTATTAGAAGACAGTCGAGATTTCATTCCGTTTCACTAAATTTAATTCCGCTAAATATCATGATTTCTTACAATGCGAAGCCACTCATAACTTTTTGCCTATGTTCTTGAAAATCCCGTAGGCCATCGTCATTTTTTAGTGGACCTTTAAGTTTAATCAAATAAATCATAGTTAAGGATTCGCTGATACTTAGTATTTACAAGGAGATAGGAAAAGGAGATAAAGGACACAAGGGCGAAGGGAAACCAAGCAGAGAAGGAATGTACCTGCATTGAGGAGGACCTCGAAGGACTCCTGGTGGCCTTCCTGCATAGCGAAATCGCCAGCAGAGAGGTTGGAAGGAGAAAGAGCATTCCAGGGGGCGCCGGCAGAGAGGAGGATCTTCAGCACTTCGGCGTGGCCAAGCTTAGCCGCGTGCATGAGAGGAGAGAGACCATCGGCGTCGAAACAAGTAACATCGGCTCCGGATTCTATAAGAGCTCTCACCTTGTCGGAGCTGCCGTTCCTCGCGGCCTCGCATAGCTGCTCTGCCTCGTTCATGTCTGTGTTCTCTAAATTCAGTGGCCTGCGGCGGAAAACCCTGCCACTAGACGCAGGAAACGTCAAATTGAAATCGGCTACAGATTCCATTCCATTTCTCATAACTAATCTAATCTGATTCCTTTTACTTTAAAGGGAAAACGGGGAAATCTCGGAAAAATATAAATAAAATTAGGAAAAGACAAAATGATGCTGATAATTTATAAAAAGATTAAAGTGTAAAATACTCATGTGCTTTATTTTGAGGATCATCTAACACGCTTTTTTTTAGGTGCGCACATGTGATACAAAAATATCATTTGACCATTAAGTTTGACTTTTTTTGTTGACTGGACGATGACGTGGGATTTCAAAGTTACAAAAATACATGATCGATGGTACTTTTGTCGTTAAAGTGATCAATTAAACTATGTCCTAATTAATTATGCAGTTAGGGTCAACCTAGGTCATTCTCCCAAGGAGCAAGCTGTGAGTTTTCTTTAGGTTAAAATTTAGGTGATGAAAAGATGCAGTGAAATATAAATGGACCTAAACTAAGATGTAAAACACTCTACCTATATGCAATTGACTCTAAAACCTATATGAAAATGAAACTAATCTATATGAAATTGAACGCAATTTTTGGGGGTTTTTCTTATGAGAGAAGAATTAAAATCCTAATAAAAATGTCGATTAAATGCAAATAAAATAATAAAGGTTTAGTTCAGTTATGATGACGAAGGGGACAACTTAGGAATTGCAAGGAGTAAACTTTCTTAGCACAAATTAATTAATTAGACCCAAGGGAGATTAATAAATTTAATTACCCAATTGAACATGGGAAACCCTCTAGTTTAATAACACATATTTCACTAGAAAACTCATAATGAAATAAGCGGTGGCTAATTAAACCCATTAAAAACCAATCATAAAATAATCTTGAAAATCTTGTTTACAATTATCTAATTAAACAACCAGATAATTTATCAACTCAATTAAACAATTAAGGTGATAACCCAAATTAACAACTAAATCAATAACGAAAACTCAATTACTAATTTAATTGACAATCAAAAGGTTGCAAACAAGAGTCCAGCAATAAGCATATAAGTTTACAATCTAAAACTAGATTATTTTCAATTAATATAACTTGAAATCCTTTAAAACTAAATAATCTCAAGTTGAATTAAAAAGATAAAAAGAACAATACTCCCTTGTGGTCTTCAAGTGTAAAACCCTAGACCTTAGATTCCTCCATGCTCCTCCCAAATTGCCTCCCAAAAGAATTAAGCTTCCATCACAATCTGTCTCACGCCCAAATTATCTTGTGAAACCATGGCCATGAATTGATATTGATAGATGAATGCTTGAATACTCCTACGTGGCTTGTGTGGATGAATTGATGAATTGAAGGAATTGGACGTGGGACCCGTGGAGATCAAATGAGAATTGAGACGAAGAGAGGAATGGAATGAATAATAGATTTTGAGGTGGGCCCTGGGATTGAATGGTAAAAAAAGATGTAGCATTGATGAATTACTCAATCCTGTAGCCTGCCTCTTGCGTCTGCTTCGTGATTCAATTCTCACGGCGTTCTCTTTTCGAGCGTGTAGCGGCGCGTGGTGTGATTCTGAAAGCCTAGCAGTTAGGTTAATTAAAAGGGAAGAGGGGGGAGGTTTTAGGGTATTAGCTTGAGCCCAATAAAATCTAAGAAGCCCAATAAGTTCTACCATTGAGTTTCTTTTCAGCTTCCCTGAAAAATTCTGCACTTATAGGATATTCTAAGATATATTTTTTATTGGAAGAAATTAGATAAATCATGATATATCATATATTCAAAAATATTATTAAATGACAAGATAATAATCAAAATATTAATTTAAGCCCAATAATCTCATGATTAATTCAGATTTACATTATTTTTTAAAATATTGTCTAATAATTCCAAATTAGCCCAAAATAATCCCCAAAATAATTGAATAAGGTGGGATAAAATATATGAAAATTGGGATTTATCAATACACATAAGGTTTGGCAAAAAGAGCTCTTAACACATATGCAAAAATGTCACATCATCGCTCAATCAGCAAAAAAAAGTCAAATTTAACGGTTAAATCGTATTTTTGTACCTAATTTGTAACCATATATGTACTTTTGCACATGAAAAAAAGTACTTGATGTTAGACGCTCCTCGATGTAAAGCATATGTGTATTTTTGCACCTTAACCCTTTATAAAATCTCTAGTCAAATTTGGAGGAAGAATATGGGACTTTCAGTTGTGATCAAAAGACAAAATTTCTCCAAGTACAATAAAAAAAAACAAAGAAAAGATATTTATACACAATTGAATCTTTGCAGAGGATTGAAAATCGTGAGAAAGAGAGAAGAAGAAGACAAACTGTGACTTGTGGTTTTGAAGGTGGTTGAGTGAAGAAGTGGAAGGAAACGATGGTTTTGAGGGGCTTCGCCCGTGTTGGAGTTCGAAGTTGGTTGAGTGAAGAAGGGGAAGGGAACGAATAAGAATGTCATTGAACAACATGTAATAAATATATAAAATTGTGAATCATGAAAGTGAAGCCGTTAATATAAATTGTTATATTATTAACCAATATATAGAGTAATGTTGTTATTGACCCCTAAACCTTTTGTTTCAAAATTATCCTTGATAATGTGATGGTTTTTTTGGATATCAATCAAGTTATGAATTTTGTAACATCTCGACATTTCGTTCTTGATATTGTCTGTTTTGGGGGCCATCGCCCCTTATGGTTTTAAAACGCGTCAAGAAGGGGAGGTATCCAAACCCTTATAAAGCGTCTTTTGTTCCCTTCCTCGGCCGATGTAGGACATACAATGTCCTATATTATATGTTCTGGATACCTCCCCCTCTTGACGCGTTTTAAAGCTGTAAGGGGTGATGGCCCCCAAAGCGGACAATATCAAAAGCGAGGTGTTAGGATGTTACAAATTATAAAAATGAAATCGTTAATATAAATTGTCCAAGAGTAAATTGTCCAAGAGAGTAATGTTGTGTGTTCCAAAATGATCCCTCCTTTTTTGAATTTTAAGTTGTGAATTTTTTAAATTGAATTTCAATGACATTCTTTGTTCGTTCCCTTCCTCTTTTCGATCAAACCATATTCAAACTCCAACACCATCGAATTATCGAAGCCCCTTAGAAAGTGTTGTTCCCTTCCTCATCTTCACTCAAAACACCTTCAAAACCACAAGCTGTCATTGTCTTCTTCTTCTTAGATTTCTCTCTATTTCGATTTTCACTCCTTTGCTAAAACTCGATCACGTATAGATATCTCCTCTATTATTTTTATTGTACTTAGGGAATTTGGTCTCTTGATCATGATTGAAAATCCTAAATTCCTCCTTCAATTCTGACATGAGATTTATGGTAGTGTTTAGAAATATGCCAAAACATAAGTTTTGTGCAAGTTGAGACAAAACTCCTCTTATATACTTACTTCGTAAATCTCAAAACCTTAGTTTTAGGAGGTTTCCAAACACTAGCTTAATAAATTGGTAGCACCATTATATCTTTTCCAAATTTTGTGTGCCTTTTTCTTGGATTTTTCATATTTTAATTTTACTTTATTGACACTGTCAGTATCATTAACTCATGTACAAAGGCTAACAATGCTAACAGAGGAAAGTTACATAAACTAACATTATTAACCGAGCAAAATTAGTTATTTAATTATAAAAACACATATACTTGCAGCTACAATATGGTTCTCTCAATGTTTAATATGGAAAAAAAAAAATTCTTAAAAAAATGTGGAAACCATTATTTCATTCCTTAATGGTCATACTCAACTCACACCACTATTTTACTAGTTGCCTTAATTTTTTTATTAAATCAAAAGTATAATAAAAAAAAAAACAATAACAAACAAGGCTAGTAGTAATGAAGGTTAACATGCGAACTAATAAAGTTTTCGCAAATAAAGTTGGTAGATGGGGCCCTAAAACATTGAACTTTAAATCTTAAGTTGATTAATATTTAATAACACGTGATTTAGGTTCATATTCTGAACAGAACAGCGTGGATATTGAGTTGATTAATTATTACATTCCTAGGTCAAACCGAGTAGGCGTCACCCTTTAGTTTGGCTTGATCGAATTTTTGAGAATTATTATGCCCTTCTGGAGTCAGCTACGGAAGGAGAAGGGCAAGAACAGGGTGGACCCCTGCCCTGGTGGCATTTGAGAAACGACGCCGTAGCAATCTGACATGAAATGAACTTTGCGCGTGCAGATGTACTTGCATTTCATGGTTTAGCTTAGCCGGGAGAAAAGTTCGAAGTCTGCAATCACCAAAAATAATCGAGAGAGACAAATTTATAATTGATTTTGTTGGCCGCTGTAACGCTCGTGTTCCCTTGCTCCTAGTTACATCTTGCAAACACCGCATTATCCTTCTCCTGCAACTAATCGGAACTCTTCTCACGGTTCTATCTTCCATTTTATCTGCTTGTTGAGTTTGATAGCATATTGCAGCCAATATTTCCTCGGCTAGGGTTTTTTGTACTGGATTTATCCTCTTTGCCGTTTATCATCATTCGAACCAGCCCCTTGTTTTCTAATGGCGTCGAGTTTCGATCGATGGGAAAAAGATCCTTTCTTTACGGCGGCTGAAGAGGTTCAGGAATCTGCAGACAGGTACCCACCATTACCACTGCTACCCTTTCGGTCATTTGAGTCGGCTTTCTTAGGGTTCTTTATCATACGTTCATAAGGGAATTATAGAACAAGAGGTTTTATGATCTTCTGGATCATTTCTTACGTAGAGGAATTAATTAACCACTCACAAATTCCACCGGATTAATTTTTGTTTTTATTATTCTTACCTCGAAAATGGGAAGCCTGTGATTTAGCTATTGGTTTATTTCTTTTTTTGAAAGTTGATACCGCAGATTTTCCCCTCTTTATTTTGGCCAACAAAGACATCGTAGAATGCCAATGTTCTATTTTGCATATTTGTAATCGGACGTTCTTGTTATTAATTTTCTACCATTTTCTTTTCAAGGATGGAATCTACTTACCGGACATGGACGCACGCCAAAAACGATGCCTCCAGTAGGTGGGATTCTGAGGAACTCCGCAGAGATCTGCAAACTTCTCTCGGCACTGCAAAATGGCAGGTAACCTTTCCTCCTGCAAACTTGATTTATTGCCCTTGTAAGCATGAAATGGCCTTCTACGCCTAGCAAACGTGCTGAATGCTTGCTTGGCCTATTTACCATCATAATGATTATGGTCGCACGTTGGGTTGGCAATGCAGTTAGAGGAATTTGAACGGGCAGTTAGTACAAGTTATGGCAAAAGCTCAAGCGATGAAGCACGGAATAGGCACCAAGATTTTATAGCTTCCATTCAGGAAAATGTTAGAAAAGTAGAGAAGTCTTTGCAGGAATCCACTGTCTCAGATGGCAAGGCACCTCTGCCTTGGGTGCGTCTGAATGAAGGAGAACGGAATGAGCTCGCATTATTTCTTTCAGGAACCCCTACAAAAAGTATAGGTTACAATGAGTGTAAACAATTAAGCGATAAAGATTCAGGCAGTATTTCAAAAAATCCACTTTCATCTGAATGGAAGCCCTCTGAAACAAAGGAACAGAGTTCACATGGGCATCGTAGGATAGCTAGTGCTAGTGCTGATTTTAGTTCATGGAAGATTGCAGTGTCTGATGATGTCCAACCTTATAGTTCTTCCAATGGATCTTCTGGTCTTGTGCACAAGGTTCCCAGTTTTTCAGGATTTTTTAATTCCATGGAATCTGTTCCTGAGATCAAGTGGCCTAAGAATGCATTTAGAAAACTAAAGGCCTTGGATAATAATCAAGGAGCTGACAGCGCATTGCTGCCGTCATCAGAATTGAATAGGGTGCGCTATAAGTCTGTTTTTGTTTGTTTCTCTCAGTGTTATTCTAATGCTTTTGCTGAATCTACTGCTATGGTTTTTATTATTCTAGCAGGGCATCAGTGTGTGCTATGAAAGAAGTAAGAGTTACCTTGATAGTGATGATAAATGCTACGACAAGCAATTATATGGGTGGTATGGGGCTATACAAAGACAGCTTCAAAGGTCCCAGTACCTAATGCAATACAGTCGACCTGTTCTAATAGTTTTCTGGATGGTTCTTTCCCTTAGCTTGATTGGTAAGCTCTAGATCTTGCTTTTATTGGTGTGAGTGCGTCATGCTTACACATGCGAACGTGCATGCATCTTGCCAGTTGCAATTTTGTCTAGTTTTTGGAAGGCTGGGCTTTAATGAATTGTAACTTTATTGTACACTTATGCTCATGTATTTCTTATTTTCAATACTTTTGGTTGTCTTGTTGGTAATGATTTTCATCTTTTTCCCTTCATCATAATGCTTTGGCTTGTTCTTCAGTTCCATTTCTTTGGAATCCTCGTTAAGAAAGGTTACTCTGTTCTTTCCTGACTTTTCGTATACTTTTTGTGACTTGGTGGCTGTTATATGTTTCATATATATATATATATATATATATATATATATATATATTGATGAGCAAACTTTCAATTTGTCAAACTCTGTAATGAGATGGGCATTCTGTAAGATTCATGAGGAATGAGTACATGAAGTTTGGTACTTAGGTCCTACTTGGTCGCATGGAAAAGGAGGTTTTGAGTAGGAAAAGGAAAGGGAGAGCTTTGTTTATGTCAGTAAGCAATAATTGTTGTTCCCTCAATTAGCCTGCTACCATTAAATTTGGCGAAGTGGTTTACATCATATCTGCTAAAAAAGGGGGCTGCTTTCCCGGGAAGGATATTTTGGAGATGGAAGTAGTCCTCTTTCCCAGACTCCATCCTGCCCTCCTGTTAGTCACCGTCCTTTGACTCCCTTAAGTCCATGGACTTACCCACCTCCAACATTCATGCCAACAAATTGAAGGGCTCCTATATTCTCGCTTCTTCTATTTGCTTACCTCTGTGCTTAAAAACTCCCTTGTAAATTGTAGTTTCTCTGGCTGTGCGCACTGAAGGAGAAGAAATAGCCAAGAGGATATCAATCTATCAGTGCGACAACCCAGGGGTCTGATGTTGTATGCTTTGAGGGAGTTGAGGCCGGAACTCTAATCAAGAGAGGAGTCACTGTTGACGACCTGGGTTGTGATGTTGAACTATGTCCTAAACCTTCAATATACTTGTTTTCCAACACTCCGAGCTTTAGAAAGAGGCGATGCTGCTGCTTTTCCATCCTCTTTCGCTAAACTATTTTAGCTACAGAGACTGCATTGATTCTGTACTCTTTCCATACAGTACGGCAAGGAACTTCAATGCTAAAGGAGGAATTGAAGGACAATTGCCCGTTAATTAAGTGCAGAGCCACATAATGCTGAAGCCATTTTTTCTTATCAAACCGGCTTTTAGTACTTCCTTTGTCTTCTCTTAATGTTTTACTTTGAAACTTCTAATTATCAGTAATAATTATTTGATGTTTTCTGAACTAATTTTTTTTATAACTCTGTCTGTGTACACTTGGTAAATGTTTGAAATTAGGACCACTAACACGGAAGAATGGCAGACATAATATGATTGTGTAATCTAAAAGCTTAATGCAATTGCCCACGGGATGTTTTCTGCCAAGTATCGTGCTTTCTTCTCTGTGACCAATAGTTACTTGATTTTCTTAACATTTATTTGGTGGCTTACACTTGCTGTTATCTCTGCAGTTTTAGTTGCATTCCGTGCGGTTTAGAGGGAAGATTTGGATGCATTTTAAGTCAGTTTGGATACATTCCGTGCGGCAGCATGGAGGGTAACGAGTTTGTTGGTACTAGTCCCTATAATCTATGGTGAGAAAGAGGTTCTCTGATTCTCACGCAAATAGGGTCAATATTCATCAAAATTCCTTTCAACTGCTTTGAGATTAGGGTGCAGAATTACCAGCGTACCATCTCCTGATTTTTTTGCTTTTCTTCGTTTTCTTTTCCCTCTAATTTCTGGGGTGTCCACGAATGTAGTTTTATGTTGTGCTATCGTATGATAGAGGTAACATATTAGCATACTACATGTTGTAATTGTAATGCTTTGGAACGATTCCCACGAAGCTTTTAGCGATGCATGTACAAAGAATATATAAATTTATCAAATGGGAAAATTTTCCTCATGACCCAAGTTGTAGTTATAAAAATATTGTTAAAAACGTTTAAAGAAAAGTCAAATGTCAAAAAAGGCTAAAGAACCTTTTCAAGAAACATTAATAACTATATCAGTATCTCATTAACAATTAAATCAGTTTAGTCAACTACTCTTTAACAATTAAATCAGTATTCATTAACAACTATATCATTAACAACTATATCAGTTATTTGTTAATAAATACATTTTTTTTGAAATAATGTCTGAAGACGTTAGAGCTAACTATTTTTAGAGCCTTTTTTAACAATATTTTAATAACATGAATTTTGATGGAGATTTTCCTTTTATATATCCTTTCTAACCCTTTTAAGTGCCTTATCTTAGCCTGTGAAGATGTGATTATCAATTCGCAAGACTCTAGGGATTGCAAATGTTTAATTGTCACTAACAAGCATCGACCTAATTGTTTGTTTTCCCAAGTTTATAGCTTTAAAAAAAAAAAGGAGAGATTCGATCATAAAATAATATTAGAGAAAACAACATGGGTATTACAATGAAGTTGATGACTAGGAACCACAAGATTTTAGTGTTGAACCCTTATTTAACTCACTTGACCATGAAGTGCGAACTCAGAAGAATGAGATGACTCAGTAACCAATATTGTCAGATCTAGTAACGTATCTGTAACCAAAATAGAGAGAAGCAGCCATGAAAGGAACGAAGAAGTCAAAGAGGGACTTGAATGTGGAAGAAGAGTCGTCTTTGATGACAAAGGCACTCATCTCTTTCTTGGATTCGTTGGTGGCATCGTCTTTGCCACCTAGCCCTTGAACTGAGTGACCTTGGAGTACCCCCACCTGGAACTTGGAGAGCATATTTTTAGCACCCTCGCTGTGCCCAATAGTATCGAAATCCTTGCTCGCATCCTTACCTGCCACTTCTAGCAGAACCTCTTCCCCTCCTGGGTGTTCCTCTAAGAACTTGGTCAAATTCAGCACCTGCCATATTCAAATCCAAATCAAACCATATCAACACTGCATGTAACAGAAACAAGGACAGAGACAGAGAGAGAAGGAATGATTATTACTCTGCCGTACACCACCAGCCAACAATCTTTGGTGGATTTGTGTTGGGCAACCTGTGAGAGAGTGTAAACTTTGTCTTGACCCATGGCTATGAACTGTGAGCTATGGTGGTGAGAGTGTGAGAGAGGTCGAGATGAGGTGAGGCAAATGCAGTTATTGGGAAAACAAGAAGCGAGTTGCCAGATTTGTAAGCCAAGAAATGAGTGTGGGTTTGTGGAGGCAACTCCAGCTACCCACTATGGTTACCTGCGCTTCGTTAGGTTTAGTACCGGTGAGTCTACCTTCTGGAACAAAGCAACAGCCATACGGTGTAGAATGACAGATGAGAAAGCCACATGTGGCCCTGAGCAAGAGCGGACCCGGAAAATAATTAAAGTGGGGCACTATTGGTGGGGAGGATTAAAGGGCTGCCCTGAAAATTTTTTTAAAATAAAGTTTTAAATGTATTAAAAAATAAAAAAATATAAATAAAAAAAATAATGTTAAGTGTTGTTAGAAATAGTAAGACTAAACACAAATAAGTTCAAATATATATATTGTAATAGCAAAAGTATATTACAATAATTACAATATTATCTTTTTTGACCTTATTTTTTGGAATTCTTTCGTAATTACCTCATTATCAATGCTATCAAATACATCGTTTTCAATATAAGGTACTAAGCAATCATTCATCCCCTATCCAATTGTGAACTGCATTCTTGATGTATTTTATAGTTGAAAATGTTTTTTCCACAGATACAGTTAATAGGCAGCAAATTCACACAACTTATTATTGTCAAATGCCGAGAAAGAGTTGCACGGATTTAAACATGTCATGCATTCTAGCAAATTCAAACTAACTTCACTAAAACGATCATTCAACTCTTGAAGTTGAATATCTATTATTGCATAAAATATGTCAATCGTAAAGTGATGTAGATAAGTAACTGGTCTTCTACATTTTGTTCTCCCTTGTACTTGCAATACACTTTTCATATCAAAGATATCTATATTATGTCTTATACAAAATTCAGAAGTCTTCTGAAATAGATTATCTCACCCATTATCAGTAATAACACCTTTGAAACTTTTGAGAGATTTTTAAATCAATGTCAACAAAATGAATGGTGAAAGAATGGGTAAAATTCACATCAAAAATTAAAAAACAATACGTTGGTCCGCCTTCTCACCTTTGATTATCTCGCCTTCTCTCGTACCTAAAATGAATGGTGAATGAATGAGGAAAATTTATATATTAAAAAAAAAAAATACACACATAAGGGTATTTTGTAATTTCATATTGAAAATCAAGGGGGGCACGCATGTACTTCGGTCCGCCATTGGCGCTGAGTTTTATTTTAATTTAAATATTTCAGAAATCTGACACAAAAATACCACTCCTTATTCTAAATATAAGATAAAGTTGATTTTTTTAGGGGTAAATAAGCTAATTAAATTAATTTAATGTATTTATGTTTTTCATTTTTTGTCCAAACTATTTTGCGTAACTTATAAATTAATATATAATCTAATAATACACAACATATAATATGATTAAGTAACTTATTTAGCTTCCTCAATATCTCAAAAAAAATTAATTATATATTATATTTAGAGCCGAAAATACTATTTACATTAAAAAAATTCAAAATGTCCATTAGATTAGTAAAAACATAAATAAAGAATTTAGTAGGAATTTGATATTTTAAAGTTTCTGGGTTTTTGTAATTCAAAAGGGTAAAAATAAAACGATGTGCCAAGTTATGGATTGAAGGTAAACTTTTATTGCTAAAGTAAGTTTTACCAATTCAAAGAGAATTTATCATGGTCTACAAAAATCGTTTTTATTTTCCAATCTTTTATCAAACAATTAAGAAATAAAGATGACCGAATTTTTGTTTTGTTTTACCATGATAAATGTTGCTTCTATATTTGTTTGGTCGGATGGTCACGGGCTTCTTGTGTCATTGATTTTTAAATTATTATTAATTTTAATATTAGTATACATGAATCATATGCTTTTGAAGCCACTCCCCCTGATTTAAAAAAAGAAAGGCCCCATACTCTGTATATCTAATTTATGAAAATAGGCTATATTTCTAATTAATAAATTATATGGAGCTAATGTGATGTACTTAAAATATTCAACTCCTATTAGATCGCGTGATTTAATATATTGTGTCATACTCATTGAATTTCTTAATTCCAAAATTGAAAAATCTCACTAAATAATTCGGTTGCAAAAGTGCTTGTAAGGATGATTTTCCAGCTAATTATTAAGAGATATCATTTTTTTTTACTAAATCATACTTTTAATCTTTTAAGTTTACACAAAGTATATTTTTAGTCTCTTAAATTTTTTTTTAAAAAAATATATTATCCTATAATTCTAACATCTTTAATATTATTAACAGAAAACACTGACATAATAAAATTAAATAATGATGGTATAAATTTAAGTAATAACAGTGTAATTAAATATTATTAATCTTAAATTTAAAATATGTCTAAATTAAAAAATATCCAAAAATTTAATGATGTAGTTATCAAAATCTCAATTTTATTAAAAAGTTTACTTTCTTTTTTATACATAACTGAGTAAAAAATTACTTTAATAATCTAAATATATTAATTTATTAATCTAAATATAAAAACCTCAATTTCAGTTATAGGGATTTGTTGATTTCCAGTTTAATAATCTAAATTTATTATATTAAAAAAAATTAAAACTTACATATATTTTGTCAATCTCATAATCATCACTAAAGTTAGTCGCATCAATATTTTTTATTGGCAATATTAACAATATTAAAAACATAAAATAAAATAAAAAATTTTGAAATATTAAAGGACTAAAATTACGTAAAACTTATAAGAATAAAAATATATTTTAGCCTATTCTTTTTTTATATATCAAGATAGACCATTGTGTTCAGGCATATAAACGTTGTTTGGAATTATTTTGTATTAACCGAGCACTTTAAACAATTCCCATAATAAATGACTTTTTTAATGGACAGGGAAAGAATATCATTCGACAAATAAGTTACAGCCGAGAGCACATAGAAGAACACTAGGGTGTAGTTAAAAAAATCACAGCCATAATTCCAGTCAATATAAAAATAGCGATATTCACATACCATCTGCAACTTTTTTTGGAGTAACCTAATCTAATAAACTCGCATGATATTAATAAGAAAAATGTCACTCAGTATTCTTGTATTTTAAAATATTTCTGCCCCCATGCCATTTTCTTTCACTTTCCATTGGCGTACTGAATTTTCATAAATCTTGAATGTTTCGGCAATGAAGGACATCTTTTGAACCTTTGGCTCTTCTTCAATATTTTTTGTTTTTTGCCAGCTATAATGCTTCGATTCGAGATGATTGCAACATGCTTAATCGTAATTATCTACTGCGTCCATAACTCCCTAAAGGACTACAAAAAAGAGGAGACTATGCCAACTTAGACATCAAACGCACCCACAGTGTTGATGCAGCTATAACTATAAGGCACCCATTGAAAAGGCAATCGTAGAGTGAATCACATTACAGCATTCAAGACTGAGGTGCTAAAAGTAGACCAACTCTAGCAACTATCAAGATCATGGAGCTGTTTAACTTTTAGGTAGGGAGGCAGCTACAAATGCTTTCTCGTAACTTACTAGCATTCTGTTGGCAAAAAACTTACTAGTATTCATATTTACTTTCATGAAGATCTCACTTGAGAATTGCCTTTTGAGAGCTCGTTGCTGATGCCTTTTTCCTTACTGTCGAATTCCAACCCCTGAAATGTGATCCTTGAGGACCGATACTGACTACCGAAAGCAGTGCCGAATCCCCAACCAAGTCCTACTCCAATCCCACAGCCCCCACCTTCAGAATAAAAACCAATCCACATCAAGCCCAGTCAGACATGTCGAATTCAATAGACGTAGAATAAGCTCCACACAATCCATATGTATGAAAGGCAAAGAAAGGCAGATCTAGATTTAAAGCTTGGAGGAAACATTGGTATTTGAAACAAAAGTGATGCTATGCAAGTTATACTTTTCTGCACCCTCTGATATCTTAGGTTTAAACTGTAGTAACAAAAGGATCTTCATTGAAAAAGAAGACTGCCAACGTTATATATAGTATGACATCAATGTATATTTAATTAGAATCAAGTTTACAGATTAATTACTATTTACTAGGTAAAATGTGCATTTTCCTTTAATCTTAACTTCCTCTGCACACTATAGGCCCGCATTGTGATAAATTCTAGTTCTCAATAAATTTGGACAATAAAGTCTCAGGAAATAAAAGTGAAGCATGACATCATGAGCATCATACCTGCACCAAGACCCAGGAAATTTAACGGCATACCTGGAGGAGCAAAAAAGATCACATTAGAAAGGCTTTTTTTTTCCTAGACAAGCAAAGCAGAGGGGAGAAAACCATGTGGACACTGAGCAGCTGCTATTTTGAAGATCAAAATTACTATAGATAACAGACTCTTTAAGCCTTGATTTAGGAGAGAATGCAATAGCAAGGAGCCATCATTTTCAATGGTTCAATTAACACTATAAAGAAAGTGTATGTTCCTTTTGCCAAGCTTGGCGCCACAGCCATTTAAAATTATGGAGACAGCCAGGCAATCAGTTTGGAGACTAGAGGTGAAAGTGCAGCAAATATGCTCATCAATCTATTTCATGTCTGCTACCCCTGATAGCCTAGAGAAAGACATTGATGTTTCTTCTAGGTTCTAACAGATTCATTATTATTTGAATCTTGCGAAGATAATAAACTTTTAAACTCTAGCAGTAGTGCGCATATATGATAATTTTTAAACATTTAGTTCAGAAATTTTAAAATCCAAATAAAAGTTTCCTGTCATCCAGATATGTCAAGTTGTCAACAAATTTCAACTCAACCGAGGTTCTAGCCAGAGCCCAGAAGCCAGATAAAGACAATGCAATATAAAGAAGAACGAAAGGCTTCTATAATCAAATCAAGACTTCTAGCTCTCCCATGTCCGAGAAAATTTAAATTCCAGATATCACTTCCTAAACGTTAGTATAAAATGCGTGAGAAAGTAACTTCCAAGAGTACCAATTGAACATAATAGAATGAAGCTTAAATTTTATAAGCTAGACAGCTAGCAGCCAGAATGTTTAATAGATGAGGAACGGTCGCCGCTGAAACAAAATGAAAGAGATGGGAGGTGGGGGATAAAACACAGCTTAGCAAAACATGAGGGTGTGAGATGAGACCATTAGGATTTAGGGAAATGCTTTATTTTCATTCTTATGCAACCTCATCAAGGGAATTTTTATTGAAGTGACTACTATTGAATGATCTGCATCGCCTAAAGAACTTGACATGAGGAAAGATTAAACAGTGCGCACGATGTTCACTCAATAGGTCAACCAATGACTCATATCTCTGAATCATAAAGCTCAGTGATTTATTGGAGCATACGAGATTGCAACAGTGTAGTATGAAGTTTAAGCATTGCTATTGCGCATGGATGGATGGATAGAAAAGCGTCTGACATATTCCCAGCTTGCAAAACCTCGAGAAGAAAATGAACTAGAAATTGAGAATACGAGGAAAATACAAACCTCCGAAACCCCATCCAACACCAAAACCGCAACCAATTCCGAAACCTGAAAACACAAATTCACAATCAGAAGGAAACTGAAGACTCTGGATTTACACAAATCTAACCAGAACGCAACAAAGGAAAATCTCAGGTAATTAAGGCGTACCAAATCCAACACCAGTACCGGTGAAGTTTGTAAGAACCATTTCTTTCTGGCGAAACGGCTCAGGCGAAAGCAATTCCCAGAGTCGACTGAAGAAGTCCAAATAGTCTGCATCATCATCATATTATGGCATGGAAAAGCCCATACTTTTTCTGCCCACATGAAATGGCCTTCGCTATTGGGTTTGGATCCAAAAATTTAACTCCCATGCTCCATTTTTTTTTCGTTAAGGTACAAAAATACACATAACTTTTTTCCTAAGGGTAAAAATATACATATGTTTTTTTGAGGAGCAAAAATACATATGTGGTTACCATTTCAGTGCAAAAGTCACATCTCACCATTAAGTTATTGTTCACCGCCGTTAAGTTACTATTCACCTTATTTCTTTCTCTCTCATCACGGTGAACAATAACTTAATGGTGGGATGTGACTTTTGCACTGAAATGGTAACCACATGTGTATTTTTGCTCCTAGGAAAAAAACTTATATGTATTTTTGCACCTTAACCTTTTTTTTTTGTTGGCCAAGCTATCATTAGAAAATTAAAAAAGACTAAAATAATATTGAAAAATTTTGTTTTGTTAGTTTTTGATTTTTTTCATCTGTTCGAAAAAATTAATAATAATATAAAATATAGAATCCTTAAGTCTATTTTGTCAGATAATCTATAATCCATAGGTCTTTGTTTGTGATTCTTTTAACAAACTCTATAGTATGGACAAGACTTTCAAAATTATTTGTGTTTTTAAATATGGGTTTTAGTTTTCTCATGTTGCATGAGAAAACTAAATTTCCTACATACACATGAAATGGTTGGATCCACACACACACACACACACACATATATATATATATGAATTCATATATATATATGTGGGTCTCATTATTTCATGTGTGTATGATATGAGATAATATTTCTCATGCAACATAAGAAACATTAATCCCTTTAAATATATATCATAATAGTAAAAGCGTCAACCAAATTTATTTTTAAAATACACAAAAATACATAAAGATAGATTTAATCCCAACATTTCAATTAGAAAGGTACGGGATAAGAAAGGAATTTCCATGCATATGATGCTACATAACAATAACTAGGGAAGACTTTATTATTATTTTTTCAAGTGCATACAAGATTTCACTTATCTTTATTAAACGGTTTATTATTAAAAGGGAGCCATATACTGATATGAGTTGAGAGATACTTGTTTCTAAACGAGAAGAACTCTCTTGAATGCGCACTTAGATCTTTGATATTTGGCCCCAACTCCCACTGATCTTAAGAGGTAGAGTCGAGAAATCGAACCGGTCTTTTTAGGCCCTGGTCCTTTAAGGGCCAGATTTGAAAATTATAGAAGATAAATGAAATAAGCCTTGAAGAGCCAACCCTGTAGGGCTTCGGGCTTAAAAGGGCCGGCCCTGCAAGGTCTCGGGTCGACCTTACAGGCCATTTTAATGGATGTATTCATGATGCAAGAGAAGAAATTTATGATATTATTACTCATGAAACAAAGCCTACTACTGAAACTGGAGTGCAATTAAACGTCTTTGAAATTGATGGTAATGGCGAAGAAGGTGACAATAATAGTCGTCATATTAATGTTGCTTAGTGGTATGCTTTTATGTTTTATGTGAGTTATTTATTGATAATAATTTGTTTTTTATTATGAATTAAGTGAATTTAATTATTTGTTAGATGATTCGTGTTGTTTGGATATTAATATTGATAACATTTATTTAATAATTTAGAACTTTAATTGTTGTAATTTACTAATTATTTCTTTCGAAAAAAAAGAGGAAAAAATATTTAAAATTTGGAATAGTAACTTCTGGATTCTGTAAGCCAACCCTAGTCCTAGTGTTCTCAGGCCGGGTTTCAAGAAACAGATGTTTTTTTTATTTTAGACCCTTTAGGGTCAGCCCTGTTAGACCTTGGTCCTTCAAGGGTCGACTCTGATTCTCATCTCTACCAAGGAAATATTCATAGCACTTGATTAGGTAGACCAGATAAACTCTGGAACGTAAGCATGACATGCCATGCACGAGCGACTATATATTAGAGAAGCGACTTTATTAATTTCATTAATCTCAAGCGAAGCTCAACACACACATGGAGATGCATCATCCCAATGAGGGTACGAATTTAAAACACAAAAACTAAATAAATTTGGGCACAATCTTGTAAGCTTTGGTCTTGTCAATCCAATGTTGAAAGGACTTGGTGGTGTTCCTGAATCCCAAGAAGCCATGCTCCTTGGCTTTATTCATGCTGTCAATTAAGAGCTCCTCAGCCAACACAGTCTCCACGAACCACCAGTGACCAATCTCTTCAAGTTTCAATGGTTGAAGCTCATACTTTTCCACAATCTCGTCCCAAACACCACCTTTCCCCTTCATAATCTCCCTCCACTTCAAATTCCAACCCTCCTCGAACCCGTAATTCTCAATCCCAAACTGTTCGGCCAACACCTTCCACATATGCTTCCACTTGAACAAATCCCCATTGGTACAATTAAACGCTTCGTTTTTGGCATAGGGGTCCACCGCCGCCCATATCTGCTGCTCCGCTATCAACTCCGCGTCGGAAACTGCAGAATAAGACTCCCACGCCACTCTGCCGCCGGGAAATACAAGCGGAGCACCCTCGTGCTTGCAAATAGCGGCGTACACACAAAGTGTGCCCACCATGTTCATTAAGCTGCATGGGGAAAACCCAAAAATTACACGTGGACGATGAATGGACCAGCTTAGTCCCTCCTTCTTCGCCGCATTTTGAAACAGAATGTCCTCTTGCGTGTAGTAGAAATTGGGACCGTCTAGTCGGGGCATATCCTCCGTGTGAGGCGGTTCGTGGGCTTGGATCTTTCCGAATAACTCGAACGGGCCTCTGTAGTGTTTGGCTCCGGTCTGGAGGCATACGTGGCGGAGCTTCGGCGCGTTAGGGATGACAGTCTCTAGGACGTTTCTGAGCATAGAACCGTTGACTTCGCAGTTCTCGGCCTCGGTGGGTCGGTTGGCCCATGCCACGTAGAAGATGTGGGTGACATCCGTCAGTTGGGAGAGCTTGGCTTGGGTTTCGTTTGGGTCCAAAATATCACACTGGATATATTCAATGGGATGATCGGCGTTCCAGTTGGGTTGGGGCCGTCGTGCAACGCCGTAGACCTTCCATGGACCTCCCGGTGTGTCTCCCAGAGGTAGGATTTCAGCTAAGCTATTACCCACGATGCCGGTAACGCCGATCACTAGACCCACGCTCTGGAAGCTTCGGGTTTCATCTTCGTCGAGTTTCTTCTGCAAATTGAGATATAATTTGAGTGAGAGGTAGCGTAAGAGGGGAGTGAGAAATAGGAAGAATGAGGAAGTTAGGGGGTGACCTTGACGGCGCCAACAGCTCCACCCCACCACCAACTCATTACCAATTGTTTGATGGAGAAGAAAGGAATGAAGCGAACACAAATAAGAAAGAAAGGTTTAGTGTGCATGTATTTGGAAGTTTTGGAACAGGTGACACCAGTTAGTCAACTTTGGAAATGGCTGGAGACAAGCCGTTGTGAGTAGTGCCATGCATGACGCATTGGTGAGGGAGGGAAGAACGTGTTTTCCAAATCTCCCTCTTCTGAAACTGATTTCTGCACTGGCCGGTTCAATTCTGATCCCGAATCGGACCATTCCCTTTCTTAATTTCTTTCCATGGCTTTACTTTTGTCCCTTCCATTGTGAACCAAATTATTCGAAGGGAAAGGGGGAGGGCCCAGGATGTGGCTAGCTGGCTATGCAGGTCAATTCAAGATCCAATGGCGTAATCTTCTGATTATATGACTGTCAAGTGAAGCCCCTTGAGTTTTGCTGATGGCGTGAAACTAGTTGCGTACTTGCATGCTGGCTTCTTTGGATGGACTCACCAAACACTAGTATAGTTGTGATTAGTCCTCTAATCTTTCAATGTGATCTGATACATTTAATAGACAAAAATTGTCAAAAACATTTTGATGGTAATTGTCAATAATTATAATCAACACCCAGAAGCTTTGGATTTTGCATCCCACTCCTATATGCATACGTGTCTTCACTTGCGCCCGGGTACGTAATAACAGAGGTATCCTATGAACATTGTGGCACATTTTTCAGACCTCGTGTGTAGGATCCACATCTAATTTACATCAATAGGAGTTAATAACTAATTAAAAATTCGTCATCAGAACTAACATCAAGATACATTATTAACTATCCAGTTTTAATTAATCAGGTATTATGTTAACAACATGGTCTGATTCCACTATAACGATGGATGTGTTCTTTCATGCTCAATTTATATTTGAAACATTATATATGAGATGTAACTATATCCCAATGTAAATCACAACAACATTTTCACGTGGGCCTAGAATGCCCGACAAAACTCCTGTACAGGGCTCTGGATTTTGGGCTACAAAGCCACATGTGGAAGCCCATGAAACAGAACCTTATAATATCAAAACAACGTATGTTGAGTCTAATAGAAGGAGCTAATTTTTTATAATGTGATGAATTAATGTTTGAATATCTAATGGATGATGTGCTCTCATTTAATATCTGATGGTGTATCGGCTCCAGTAGGAGGATGTCTGCAAAAGCAAAAATCTAAAAAATGCACCAAAATATACTCAACATATGGGGTCGAGATGGGGGACTCATGGTCTATGCAAGCAAAGATTGTGGTTTTTACAAATAGTGATGTGCAGATTTTATCCGTGGAAAATAATACAACTGCCCCTCATTCAGCTCGAATAAAAATGGCTGACTCCAAAATCAGTGTGTGAGCTAGAGCTCTCTGCTCAAATAATCAAATTTAATATTTCAGCCCATTATTATAATTTATTTAATCAAATGACCTTATTTGTTTTAATAGAGAGCCAGAATAATGACATCATACCAAATGATTATAGTTGGCAATTAAATAAGCTTATCAATTAGTATAATGCTAGCTAATCCGCACAATATTATTATAATGAAATGATTCCAACAACTTTCTCAATAATAACAACAACAACAAAAGTTGAAAAGAGTGGCCAATATGACCATGGATGATGCCAATGTAAAGATGAAAACAGGGAAGCAAGGGACCATGGGCGCATTTGGCGGCAAGGCTCTCTGTCCTTGTTTCTCTAAGAATACAGATTCTAGAGGGTTCCTACGCGTAACTAGGGCAGGTCTCATCATTGCGACCTTGCCCAATAAGGTCACTTTATGACAGGTGTTCTTCCACCTTCCTCACGCCCCAATCAACGATCCATACCTTTTATTTTCTTTCTTTTTCTTCTTTTTTTTTTGGCATATGCACCTAGTATTCTAGGCCATTCTCTTTATTTGAAAATTTCACTCATTCAAACTAATCCTGGTTTAAGTACTGTATAGGCTAAAGGCTTATAAAATAGGCAATCCTACTAAAGTATAATAGCTTCATTCAGAGCTAAGGATTCAAACTCTGAACATTACTTAAGATGCCTAGTCTCATTGTCCTTTTCCCTTCATTTACATGTTTCTCTCTCCAGGAGGATACTCTCATCATCTATTTTTTTATTTTCCCTCATTAACCTATTTAGGCCATTAATTGAGAAAAAGAGAAAAATGTTAAAGTAGTATTTTGATTGATTGGACAGATATGATTTTAGAAATTATAAGGGATAATGAGAAAAAGATTATGAGAGAAACCCAACCCTGGCTCTCCATGTTATCTGCCTTCTCATAAAGTACTCACAACGAAACATTTCTTGCTCATGAAAATGGCCTAAAGTATCATTGCCATTGGACGTTAAGATTTTACTAGAAAAATATTGAAAGGGCGGCTGAGTTTTTTTTTTTTGTCAAACAAAAAATAAGATATAATATTGGCGGGGTTGAGGTTGAGTACACAATTTGCTCAGGCATTCCTATAGCTGTAAACTGGGTTGTATTAAATGCACTGTTTAAACAAAATGCCATAATTTGTCTTGTCTTTTTTTGATAATTATTAATCGAGAAACACATGATAATTCTACGTCATAGAATCAAACATACACACGCATATGGTTCTCCTACTTTATCTGGCATATCGTCCCGGGCTGTATCACAAGAACCATTTTCATGGTTCTCAAATCAGTAAACTTCGGTGTGTTTTGGTTTCTGTTATAATGGATTAGCTTTGCCGTATAGAAGAGGGCCAGTCCAGATTTGGTGGAAGTCGACACGTACGCAAGGCTGTTGTTGGGGCCATTCTAGTGTGGGTATATCTATATATGATGAGTTAGGAGATTTTGAGGAGTTGGCACTAAGGTGGAAAGACATCGAACACAGAAAAACCAAAACGAACTGCCACGTACATACGTTTCGATATGGGTTTTCTTTTTCTCTAAAAGCAAATAAGAGGTCATACAAAAACAAACCAACTTGGCAGGCAATATGCCAATAAGAACTGCGTGTGATACGCATCGTGCCATCCCTAGCTAGCTGTGATCCACTTGCAACTTTGTGAAGTCATCAATAGATAAACTCTCCGAAATTTAACAGTAAATAGAATCTTCCTAAGTTCCCACATATACCCCCCCCTTTTTTGTTACGTACTATAAATACCTGTCTTCTTCCATTCACAGTCACACAACAACTCTAAGCATACCTTCAGTTTCTGATCGATCACTCTCTTTTTCTCTCAGATAATTAAAGTAATTAACAAGATGAAGCTGGTCTTTGCAACTCTCTTGGTTGTCTGCCTTGTTCTGAGTTCCTCTTTCATTGAGGTCACAATGGCTGCTGGTTCACGTAAGCTCAATGCCTTCACTCGCTCGTTATATATAATTTCTTTGTGCTTTGCACATATAACGATATATATATTACTGATTTTTAATTTCGTTGCTTTGTGGAATATATAGTTTTCTGCGATTCCAAGTGCGGGGTGAGATGTTCGAAAGCGGGAAGGAAGGATATGTGTTTGAGGTTCTGTGGGATATGCTGCGAAAGGTGCAATTGCGTGCCTTCTGGGACTTATGGCAACAAGCATGAGTGTCCTTGCTACAGAGATCTCAAGAACTCCAAGGGCACGTCCAAATGCCCTTAATTGTTCCACCGCTTAACATGTTCTTACGCGTTATTTAGTACAATTTGCTATTCTGTGTGTCTGTGTGTTTGGTTGTAACCAGGATTCTGGGTGTATTTAATTAGGACGGTGTGTCTGAATAATGCTACCTGGATATTCTACTCTTCAAATATATTTATGTAAACTACATCTCTTGGTAATTAATAAATAACAAGCGCTTTTCTATTCTGTAGCAAAGCCGTTTGTTTTGGATGGAGTCATGGAGAGTGGTATTGGATGGGTTCTCACTTTGATAAGGGAAAAAAAAAGTGGTCATCACCGATCTAAACAGTTACTTAGATGGATTTTGGGATAGCTCAGATTTAATTTGATTTAATTTATATATTTTACATAAATTTTAATATTAATATATGTAAAATTTAAAATAAATACAATCTTATAACTATCACTTCTCATAAGAATGAATTTATTATTTAAATAATTAAAAATAAATAAATTTAGACCATTTAAATTAAATTTAAACAGTTAAGATCTACCTTAATTAAAAAATATATATATGCTCATCATTAAGATGAGAAGCGAATCTGGATCCGGAGCTCGTATAGTTGTAGTTTAATTATAGTAGCAGTAAACTGCTTTCCGACCAACAATTATGGCTTTGGAAAAGGTCCGATGATCTCTTTGTTTATGCTACTAGAACTGTTTTTCTCTGCTTGCCAGCCAGAAACGTAACCAATGCAAAATGGTCCAGTAACCTTTCCTTTTCATGACAAGCTTCTTTCTTACTAGTCCTAATTATAAGATATAATTGACTTTTTTGAAAACATTAAGTTAAATAAATACTTAATCATTTCATATATTGTGTATTTTTAGATTATATATTAATTTATTAGTCAAACTAATTAGTTTAAAGAAAAAAATAAAAATAAAAACACTCTAAAGTAATTTAATTAGCTTCTTTAATCTCTCTAAAAAAGTCAATTATGTCTTATAATTAGGACTAGAGGGAGTACTTTGGAACCTTCTAGTCAACTTTTGGCGTTTTTGGTTTGTTCACTAAATGATTCTAGTACAATCTTATTCTCCGCGTAGTACCCCCTCCCTTTTTAAATAATATTTATGAGGTGATGTTGATATTCATTATAGGATAAAGTTCTAATTTTTATCCTTTTTTTTTAAAAAAAAAATATTGTTATCGACACTTTTTTATTAAACATGGGATTAAGGTACAAAAATACACATGTGGTTTGATTAAAGGAGCGTCCAACACCAAATATTTTTTTTAGATGTACAAATGACTATGTGGTTACGTGTAAAAGTCACACTCTACATTAAAAGAAAATGTTCACCGCTAAAAAGGAAGATTTTGACTAATCTGAATGGTGACTTGGCAGCATCTGGATTAAAAAAAAAAAAAGAAAAAAAAGAAAACCTTCACTGACTTGACATGTTTGATCAATCTCCAACATATCGTCCCACATAGAGAGATTCATACACTTGGACCACGACAGTGACTGTGTATCGATCTCCCAAGTGCACTTCTTCTCCTATGCCCTGGTCACTGAAGGCGGCAACTGTGAATGGATGAGCCAAGTGCTCTTCTCCTCCCCCGTCTTAGTCATCGGAAGCAACTGTGAATCAATCAACCAGGTGCTCTTCTTCTTCTCCTCTGCCACAACGATGACATTCTGCCTCAACTGTTTAACACACTCGTTGAACTACATGACTTCCTCCAAATCCATCTCCTCAACCGTACAGTTCCAACATAACCCATGCCTGAAACCTAGTATCAACATTCACAAATTTCTTTTCCTCCTCCAACACCTTCATGGCCTCTTCAAATTCCTACCTCAGCGGCATCGATTCTCTTCAGTGTAGCATCTAAGAATGAGGAGGATGAGAAGGCGGCGCCGGAAAGGTAGTAGCGGATGATGGCGTCAAGGTCAGAGTAGCCGAAGGAGAAGACCTTGCTAAATTGGGAGAAGACAATGACGGCGATTTGGGAATCACAGAGAAGAGATAGTTCAGCGGTGTTGCAGAAGAGGCCAAGTTTGCGTTTTGAGAATGTGACAAGAAGCTTGCTCGTTTGTTCCACTTTCTTAATCTCAATATTGCACCTACATTCTCGAGCTTTGTAGTGAAGATGATGATTTAAGCAAAAAAAGTGAAGATGATGATGAAGTTATTGCACGTGGCAGTGTGTTTTGATGCAGAAATTAGAAGCCCACTCCCAAGTCAGCTTCATATAACAGAGTCAGTTTAGATAACGGAGGGTGTGACTTTTGCACCTATTTTGTAACCACATAGTCACTTTTGAATCTAAAAAAAACACTTAGTGTTAGGTGCTCTTTTGACCAAATCATTTGTATATTTTTGCACCTTAACCCTTAAACATAATAATAATTTAATAATACATATATATATTCTATAAAGTTAGTATTGCTTACAACTTATTAATACAACTTATTAATGTCAGGTACACCCAAATTCTATTAGCCCTAACATTTTTTGGCAGGCGGGCCTTCCATGCTTAAGTGGCCATACCCTATCACACCTTTTATATATATATATATATATATATATATATATAAACTCCAATCATGCCTAATAAATAATATTACAAACTACAAATAAAATCCATAATTCTACAACTTAGGTCTTGAAATAAAAAATACAATCATATGTCTCAAAAAATAGTTAATATCCATAAGTGAATAATTAAATAACATCCATAATCCACTAATACAAGGCATCAAAAAATTGTAATTAAAACCTTGTAGTCATCCAAAATTCCAAGAGGTTGTATCAAGGCCCCAAATTGTCAAAAGAAAGAAGCATATGGAATCAGAAAATGGAAGGGTTAAAAAATTGAAGATAATATATTATAAAAAATATTATATATATATATATATATATATATATATATAGTACTAGGCAGAGCCAAATGGGCAGAGTGACATACCCTGCCCGATGTGTAATATCCATTATTTCGGTTAAACAAAAAAAAAACAAATGAAGACAAAAGCAATGGCATATTGTAATTAAGGGAAAGCTTAATGTCATGAAAATTTTCCATTCTCCCACCCACTTTGACTTGGAAGGATCAATTAAATGATATCATTTCATTAAATAACCTTCAGCTGGACATTTCATTTCGGTGGGCAAAGTGACTAAGTTAAACTAATGGTATGATAGTAATTAAGCAAAAGTTTAATGCCCTAATATTTGACCAAGCCTTCACTGACTTTAACATTTGTAATAACCATTAAATCATCTCTTACCTCATCTATTTTCGGTCAAAACCAGCAAGAAAGAAGAAAGAGAACAACTTACCTATATCAAAAATGGCGTATGACATTGGAAGAAGAGAGGGAAAATTAGTTTAGCCAAAATCTCCTACTAAACCACCTCCGATCCAAAAACTCCCTTCACTAATATTGTTCTACACTTTGAGAGCTTCAATTCTACGGTTTTGGTTTTCTCATAGGAGGAGTTTCAAGTCATTGGGTTAGCCGAAATACTGCCAAGAGTCCGAACCGATTGTAGAATCGTGATAAGGTAAGCGTAAGCTTTGATTTGAACCGATTGATTTGAAGTTTGGTTGAGTTATGAGTATATTATGGAATCTTTTACTTTCAGCCAATTAGGAATTTTGGAGATTTATGGTGATTTATTCATGAATATATGATTATACGATGATTTGAGAGCATAATAACCTAATTTGGTAGATAAATTGTGAATTGGTAAATTGTTACTATCAAATGTAATTTTGGTCTGAACAGGGCATGGTCAAGGAGTGGGAAATTTGTCATTTTAATGGTTCCATTGTGTTCAAAACGAAAAATTGTATAGGGTAGAGGTTTGGTAAAAATTATAGAAGCTCTGGAATTGAATTATGCCGAAATCCTGAAATCTGCCCTGAAAACCTTGTACAAGCAGCGAAATTGTGGCACATTGTTGGGGTAGTAAATGATGTTGGGTTGCCATGAAATTTTATAGGATAAAAGTAGACATCATAAGCTTTAATTTTATAGGTATCAAGTATTTTTCTGAATTATGTGCTAAGAGAAATGAATTTTTGAAAATGACCCTCTGATTATGGGTTTGATTTTAGACAGCAGAGGTATTTCAAGCTATAAACCGATTTTCATTTAAGGTTGGCCCAAGATAGTATTTTTGGTTTAAAATAGACATATTAAGGGTCATTTAGGCTTTGGAGTCAACTCAAAAGAAGGTTCCTAGATTTAATTGTGAAGTTTTTAAGATTGGTCATTGTTTGTTGGAAAAACCCAAAAAATTGATGGAAATAGAGGGAATATAAGCTCATATTAAATTCCTTAATAAGAAAAGGAATTTACTAAATGTGGACATGTGAATTGAGCTTATTTTAAGTTATTAAAAGGAAATATTTACTAAGGATAAATTAATTATATTTGTATTTTACTATTCTAGGGCTATTGTGATATTGTGCACCGGGAGAAAATTATATATATTCGTGATCGACTGCCAAGTAGTTACCTTAATCCTCATATACTCTGTGTGACTTGTGTATGTATGTTTTACCTTGTATATTGCATACATTTAGTTATCATTTATTCCGAGCACTCTAGAACCGAAACATGCTGTGTGCAATAAGGGCCTTGCTGTGTGTCGTGCCCGGTGGTTTGTGCTGTGTGCTATTAGGACTTGCTAGTTCCGGATTTGGCTGTGTGTCTTGCTGTGTGCATGATACTGAATGTTATGTGGCTTGTGTTTTTATTCTTGGGTTTTCTTACATGCATAGTTATACATTTTATATGAGATTAACGGTTACTCTGGGATTCTCTTATGAATCCCAGCCCCTTTTTAAAGTCCTTTGGCAGCTTGTCTAGAGCAGAGCGGGGTGACAAAAGTAAGACCCCGGAGCAGGGATAGTGGGATGACAGATGGTGACGATTTCTTTTGGATACTTGTTGTAATTATCTGGATGACTGTAGTATTTTATTTTGGCCTGTCAGACACTATTCTCAGGTGACTGTATATTTTTTTGATCCATTAGGGGAAAAGTTTATTTTTCAGTATTTTTATCAGTATATGATTGTCCAAACTAGTGTATGCTCTGCTGCTTATACTCTGATGTGTGATGTAAATTAACTTGGGAAAAGTAAGCTAGAATTGAATATAAGTAAAGGATCACACTACCCGCCACTCGAAAGGGCGAGGCCGGTAAGTGTGTTACACGATGCTCGGCCCTGCCCGCAAAATGCGCAGCCCAATTGTGACCAAATTTTTTCAGGCCTACCCGCCACTCGAAAGGGCGAGGCCGGTAAGTGTGTTACACGATGCTCGGCCCTGCCCGCAAAATGCGCAGCCCAATTGTGACCAAATTTTTTCAGGCCTCTTTCTTTCGGGCTAGGCTAGGCGATTTTTTCTTGGGCATGGGCGGGCGCACTGAGCTTTGGGCTTTGTGAACACCCCTAACCAATATAAAAACCTTTAACTTTTTTTCCTTTGATTAAAGGGTAAAGGAACAAAAATACACATGTGCTTTACCTCTGGGACCGCCCAGCACCATATGTTTTTTTTTAGCAAAAATACACACGTGATTACCGTTTTGAAGCAAAAGTCACATCCCATCGTTATGTTACTGTTCACCGCCATTACATTACGTTACTATTCACTTTATCTCTTTTTCTCTCATCATGGTAAATAGTAACATAACGGTGGGATGTGACTTTTGCTCCAAAATGGTAACCACATGTGTATTTTTGCTAAAAAAAAATAGGGAAAATTACATTTTGGTCCTAAGGACTAGAATTAATTATAAAAAGGTCCCAAGCTAGAATGTCATTACAAAAAAGTCCTTGTAATTAATTGAATACGTATTTACAACTGAAAATGCTATATTAACAACAAAAATTCTCAATTCTCATTTACAACTGGAAATGCTATATTAACAACTCAAAATGCATTTTCAGTTGTTAATATAACATTTCCAGTTGTAAATGCGGATTGAGAATTTTTATTATTAATATAGCATTTTCAATTGTAAATATAGCATTTCCAGTTGCAAATACGGATTAAGAATTTTTCAATTAATTACAAAAAAGTCCCACTTTTCTGTAATGGGATTTTAGGGTGAGACTTTTTTGTAATTAATTTTGGTCCTTAGGACCAGAATGTAATTTTCCCAAAAAATATGGTGCCGGGCGCTTTTGGAAGTTCTTTACCCTAATATAAAAGCCTAAGTGATTAGTGTTGGTAGGTTGCTAAATATATGATAAAATTATTGTTTTAGATATTAAAAAAATTAATTAAATTATTTTAAAATATTTATCATTTTTTTAAATTATTTTATCTAACTTATAGACTAATATAATAATCTAATAATACAGAACGTATAATATAATTATTAAGTACTCTATTTAGCTTCTTTAATATCTCTAAATAAAGTTAAATTTATCTTTTATTTACAATCGGAAGAAGGAATTGCTTTTTTTAAAATTAGTTCTTTTGATATGATTAATTATTAATCTGTAAGAAAGGCTTCATTAAATTAATCTGCCACATACTTCCTCCTATCTGCAACACACTTTTTAACAAAATGACATTAAAATAAATAGGGAGTTAAAATTAGTTAAAAATTTTAACTTTTCAAAAAAACAATAATTGATCATATCTTTCCCAAACTGGACCTTCTCTCAACTTCGGTTGCCTCTATTCTCTAAAACACCTGGGGATATATTAAAATGGATATTATACCTTGGGCCAGGTAAAAAAAAGTCATAATATTACAATAATGATTACAAAATTCAAATAAAGTATTAAAAAAGTAATACTAAATAATAATTAAGTTTATATTAATGAAAAATGAAAATGAATCAACTTATAAATAGTGACTTCCTATACCACATATTGTTCTCATCTGCATACATTGTGGTCGTTGTTGTTGTACGTTAACTTAAGATTCAAATGTTTTATTTATTTGTACAGTTGACGTATTTAAATCAAACCATGATGATTCATTTAAAAAAAATGGATTGTCTAGGAGTGACATATCCTTCATCTGACGGCCCACGATGCTTAAAAGTGGAAGTATTGTATTTAACCAAAAAATGATGCATGATTATCTAATATAAAGATGTGAACGATTAAAATTGAGCAGGATTGGGTGAATTGGAAGGGGAAGATAATAAGGGGTGCCATATAATGATGTTCATGCTGTGTAGGCTTGGAAGAGGTGAAATGGGATGACGACGACGCTGATATGTAATGAGGTTGACTAAAATTTGGATATCTTCCCCTAAAATTTTCATTTTCAATAGATGGTTGCTTAATTGGTTGGGTAAACAAGTAACCACTACATCGCTTGCTCAGTCTATCACGAGGAATTTGTGGCCGAGGCAATTCAATTGCTAGTGGAGTAAGTTGAAAGTTCATGTTAAATCATTGTTCTCTAAGTGCAGGTAAAATGTTTTGTTGGTCTCGAATAACTCTATCTTGATAATCAATACAACTCAAGCATGTTGAACAAGCATTAGTCGTTAGCCTATATGACTCCTACACTATGTCAAACTAAAATAAATGACAAGAGATGGTATTATAACACTTTATATATGAAGAAAATAGATGGTATTGATGGGCGAAAAAAGAACAACTTACCAGGCAACCATTGCATCTATTGAAACTTTCTATCAAGTTCATCATGTGCCATTGGAGAATTAATTAACAATAGCATGTGGCCAATTATCCCATACCTGAATAAAGGTTGACTATTGATTAATCCAATTTGTAGTTGTTCTACCCCGTAGTCGCATTTATGTGGTAATTTCATAGATGAACAGGTGGGACATGAATTGGTTGCTGTCCACCGAATTGCCCTCAGCACACGATCAAGGTGATGCCATTCTATGATACTAAAGCATATCAGGGGAATAGAAGCAACCCAGATTTTGGATGTTTCCAAATAATACTCTGGAATCAACTGGTGGCGCACTTTAGGAGATTCATATGAATGCCAAATTATCTCATTATCAACCATTTTATCCAGGAAACTCCTATATCGAAGCAAAATCATGGCAATTGGATGAGGATTTTGTCTCACATTAATGAAATCACATGCTTAAACAACAGAGATCAAATTAAAACCTTGAGGTCTCAAAACTGACCTACATTACCATATAATACAAGATAGTACTTATAGATAGAGCTGGCAATCAGGGTCGGCCTATGAAGGGTCAGGAATAAGAAAAACACTTGTTTTTCAAAAGCCTGGCTAGAGAGCACCAAGGCCAGGGCTGGCCCGCAAGGCCCGAAAATTACTATTCCAAATTTTAATTGTTTTTCCTCCACTTTTTTTTTAAAAAAATATATGTAGTAAATTACAACACGGATCATCCAATAAATAAGTACAGTCACTAATTCATAATCAAAAGTAAACTATGTTCACAAACAACTCACACAAAACATAAAAAGCATATCACTAAGCGGCATTAGTACGATGACTATTATTGTTGTCATCTTCGTCACTATCATCGATTTTAACGACATTTGATTGTTCTTCACTTTGAGTAATAGCCTCTAGCTCATGAGTAAGAATATCATAAAATTCTTCTCCCGCATCATGAACACATCCATAATCTTTATTTGCAACAATTAATAAATCAAATCATAAAATTAGAGTATAGTTATTATCATGTATTTTGTAGTTAAATGGATAAATAACTCTATAACAAATATTATATATATATAAATTTAAAAAAGGAAAAAAAAGCTACAATGAAGGGCCTGCAGGGTTGGCCCGAGGCCCATCAAGGCCGACCCTCCAGGGCTAATTTCAAATATCTCGTCCATTTTTCAAGTCCGGCCTTTAAAAAGCCAGGGCTTAAACAGGTCAACCCGATGGGCCTGATCCGTTTTACCGGCTCTACTTATAGTCAAAATAAGAGGCGCCTATTTTGATTTTTCAAATTGTGAAACCACCACAAACCACCTAAAAATAAAAAAAACAGTAAAATAATAATTATCAAGGGCAACATAAATAAATTTCAAATTAGATATTACAAACTAACATATTAAGAAATAAAACTATAGAAACAACTTACACACAACAACAACAACGAAAAAAAGACCGATGTAAATAACCAAGAATGGAACAACAAAGCAAAAGAATGAAGTAAGAAGGATGAGGAAAGAACTGGGTAAGATGTAAGAATGGTATAGCAAGAACTTGGAATCAAATGATATGAGAAAGCAAAAGAACTGGAGGGTGTGGATGCAGGAATGAAACAAAATATAAAACCCCCTTATTACTATTCACTCACGAGCTTGTATGGGGGGAAGGAGTTGGCATGACTAATCTGGCAAATGGGAAAAGAGGAGTGGTCTGCAAACACGTAAGGAATTTTGAAGGGAGGAATATTGCTGACAAATCCGTTTTTAATTATTTTAAAAAAAGGTAAAAAAAACAGGAAAAAATTGTTCTCGCGAAGAAAGAATTCTAGCTTTTTTGTCAGTCTGAAACTTGTTCTTCACAGAAACGACTTCTTTAATATTTGAAATCCTTATTCGCAAGAACGATTTTAGGTATAGCATTGTAATAAATACCTTCTTCTTTATAACATTTCAGAATTAATTTATACTATTTATAGTATTTCGATACAAAAAACCAGCTAGTTAATATTAATTACAAACTTGAGATTTACGCGTACAGTCTGACATAAGTGAAAATGAGTAAATTCAATTTTATTTAAAAGAAAAAAGGCTCACTCAAGTTTAGCTTTGATTGTTTAATTCAGGTATAATATTTGTCTTTATCAGTTTTATGCTTATGTTAGCACGTTAATATTTGGGATCCCTTGTGCCAGGAAATGGAACAATTTAAAGGTCCTATTTTACCTCTCTTCGATTTAACTGGCCTACTGAACATTAGAAATCACAGGATTAAGATAGAACCAACCACCTTTGGTATTGATCAATTGTACCATCTACGGGAGTATTTACATATCTGATCTTAACTGGGAATTTCTTCATAGAGAACATGAAGAAGCAGTTTGAACCGCAATCAATAGACACGAGTATGAATCTCTCAAAGGGTGTTTACCTTGATTTCCCATGGCTTCAGTTTATGGTTTCTTGGATTCTCAACAGAGTCAGCCGGTAACTTTAGTTAGAATTTTCAATTCTAACAGCTCGCTGGTGAGTTCACATTAACTGAATAGCCCCCACAAATGAGATTATTACCAACTGTAATTTAGACAAAATCAAATGAGTCTACTCCTTGTTGAATATTGTCTACCCCTACGAACAACCGATCTGTGTGCGCTCCCTAGCCACACTCAGCTAGGAAAATCTATTCTGTCCCCTCATGAAAAAAAAAAAAAAAAAAAACTTTTGCCTGTTACATACAAATTGGTTACATCAAAGAATACTGAAGCAGTTTACATGTTATATGTTGTATGAAAAGAGTAAGTCACGTAATGCTGCACAGTACACCTCTTCCAAGGTAAGGGATATTACATCTTAACATGTAACCTGTGCAATTACCTTGCAAAAATGTTGCCGGTTGGCTAAAGTGTTCTCAATTGTCCAACCCCGTGCTCCCTTTAATGCGTGTGCCAAGGTTGGAGACACTGCAAAGCATTCTTCTTGATGTGTGAAGCAAAAGTTCGAAGTAAGATTGTCTAGTAGGAGTTTGCAGTACTAGTTCCAGTCTCTTTCATGACGTATGGATATATTGACTCAAGCCTCAGAGAAAGAAAATCTCTTAATAAGTAGATTAACCCAAGAAAATGGAAGAGCACCACTTATGGAAATTAAATATACAATGAATGCTGCATAAGCGGCTGTGCAGGAGCAAACTACAAAACCAAACAGCAGACCTTTCACTTCAGAAACGAAGAAATCAAACAATAGATACCCATTGATCACCATTATTAGCGCAGCAATAGTCCATGCTACCCTCTACAACAAGAAAGGATGAAAATTCATTATAAAGAAAATTAAGATGATTTTTAAATGCCCAAAAAATCAGTTGACTGAACTTGGAGACAATAAGCAACGCTATAACCTTACACTAAAGCAGCACAATGAACATGAAATAACAGCGAATCATTTATGATCTAAGGATCACTTAATGGCAGAAGAGTAGTACCTCTAAAGACTTTTCCTTTGGACTGGATAGATATTTTTGGAGTAAAATACACCAACCACCCTTCTATTCTGCCTTAATTACATAAACCTCCCTTTTTTTTTTTTTTATTTAATCAAGAGTTTCTCTCTCGAGACTTAGAGGGCAAAAGGTTCACACATCTCCCCTATATTTTAAAAACATACACTTAAGTTCAAACTGTTAACTTTGTTAAGAATATTCTAATAAAATTTCCAAATATGAGCGGGGTTTAGTGTAATATACATTTTAATTTAAAGGGTCTATATGGGTTTTCAAAATAGAGTGGAGGTATAAGTAATTAAGGCAAAACAAAGGGGTAGTTAGAGAATTTTACTTAAAATTTTATAATGATAGTTGCATTTTCCAAGTAATTTACTTTTAACCATGCAGAACCAGTTGATTTCTAATTAAATACAATCGGGCACATAAGCTCAATGTTTGATAGCAGCTTGTAATAATGGTCAATCCCCAATTACAAACAAACTGAAACAACAACAGAGCGGGTAACATAGATCAAGTCCAAGGTAAAAAGTTCAGACTAAACATGAGAAACGCACACAATCAAGTAAAGACAGAACTACCGGGGTGCACTAAAATGGTGAGGAAAATTGGAACTAATTTACACTAAGGTTTGGCAAAACAAGATGGATCATATCATAAGCATAATTTCCACACAGCAAACAGCATATGCAAACTATTATGATCCATCTATATAAATGGATATAGCCAAAGACATAAGATTTTCTGAGTTTTGATTATTAAGATCTTCCTGGCACTGTTGATCCAGACAAAGAATCACCTTAAAATCTTAACGATGGCTGCAGACTACAATCTAAAAGGGAAAATCATATCTCCATACCTTACCATTAAATTCATTGTGATCTTATCTATGAAAGTCAAGTTATAAGAAAATGTAAACACAATTTCAAACAGTGAAGAATGCAGGAACTGGCCCAAGAGATCTTAAACATTGGATGACATGAGCAAATATTGACAAGCAATACTTACCTCAAGAACAAGTCCAACCCTAAAGGTCCCCATGATCTGCTCTTTTGAAACCAAGGTGAGCAGAGGGATAAGTGCAAAAGGAATTTGCATTGACTGAAGCACATTCAGCCACTCATTTAGAATGTCCAATGAAGCTTCGGATGTGTTAAAAACAATAGCTACAACCATAGTTGGTAGAATTGCAAAACTTCGAGTGATTAATGACCTTAACCATTTCTTTAAACGAAGGTCAAGAAAACCTCCCATAATGAACTGCCCAGCATATGTACCAGTAATGGTGCTACTCTGCCCGGCTGCCAATAACCCAATACCCCATATATAAAGAATTGGGAAGACCCCCCCTCCATACTTTTCCTGAAGATACTGCCCCGCATTAACCAATCCTATGCTATCGGCCTGTTTTGAACTAAAAAACCCCTTGGCAAATACTGTTGTGACAAAAAGGTTAATGACAAAGGAGACTGAGAGAGCAACTGTTGATTCAATGGTATAGTAGTTAAGAGCCTCCTGCACCTGGGCTTTCTTACTGGGATCAATTTCCCTTGACTGCACCAAAGCAGAATGCAAGAACACGTTGTGAGGCATTATAACGCAACCCACAACCCCCACAGCCTGGCGAATTGTTTTTGAGCTAAGTCTTGGAACTAAAATACCTGCAGGAAGGATGAAACATAGTTATACCATGAATACACCAAGAACAGTAAAATCCCTTTCTTCATGAACAGCACAGGGGAGGGGAGGGTGCACCAATCATACAGAAGAAACATAGTTTTTCCATATAATAAATAAAATTTATATTCACGCTCCATTATTAGATAAATACCCATCAAGAGTTCTTTTCCACTAGGTTTGGCGTCACCAAACATCCAGGCAAAAGAAAGGGCCATTGTCCCAATGAGAACTGCAAAAGCAGCTTCCAGCTTCCTTACGCCATAATTCTCGAGAAATAAAAAGATGAAACTGTTCAACACAGAGTAAATAAACCAAAGTTAGACATATTTAGACATGAAAATCAAGATGTTCCCGAGCAATTAATTACAAGACTTTTATAAACTAGAGACAGAAAACAGAAACAAGGGAAGGACAATTTCCCTAAGAGGAGAAGAACTGGTAAATAATGGTGGTTCTCTCACAAAAACGCAATTGTAAATTACAACAATCATATTCACCTATAGTGGTTACAGTTGAATCTAAAACTGTATGAGTTACAGAATAGGACCAACGTTTAAAAATTTTGGTGAGCTAAGGCAGTTCAATTTAAAGGCACAGGGATGCCATGATTAAAGAGTTAAAAGCACTAAGGTGTGGCCCAATGAAAAGTTTGAAAATAAACACATCAAGGTGATACAGATAAGCAATGCTCTAACAAAACCTTTAAATAAGGAGAACATGGGAGTAAAAAGAGAGAGGTTGGAACAGGATTGACAATATCATTATCGAGAATGCAATCTCAAGTAGAAAATTTTGATATTGAACATGAAAAAATGAGTCCTAAAGACAACACATGATCAGTTGCTTCACTGATATGTGCTCTAGAGACTCTTGATATACGAGAGATAGAAGTATTACAAAATGGATTAACAGTCATTTGAGAAAAATTGAACATTTTCATGTCTTTTCGATGAGTTGGAGTCTTGAATCACGATGTTTACAATCTTTAACAAAAACTTACCCTAGATAATACTCTTGGCATGTGTTTCGTGTGTTAAATTAAGCATTCTTACAGCCTTCGCCAGCATGCAATAATTAGAAATGCTACTTTGGATTGTCTTCTCAATTTCAGTTTTAGAGACTATATACTGAATTTTGACACTGAAATTGACCTTTCATTCCTTTTTTTTGGACGGGGGATTATTTTGACCTTCCAAGTGCTTATATACTGAGAGTTGTACTTCTGAGTAATACTTGAGGAAAACTATTAATTACAGCTTTCAAGTTAGCAACATCTTAACATACAGAATGTATTAATAATTCTGAACTGCTACCAAAAAAATCATATATAATGTCTAAGCTGAATCCAGAATCTTGCTTCAAGACGTGATAACAATTCCCAGTTGCTCGATCCGTACGATTCAGCATGTAAAGTGACCAAACATCTTTGGATAAAGAGTCATCATTCCCTATGTATTGGTGATATTCATTGATTATGCTTTTTCCATAATCAAATCTGATTTTTAGTCAAAACAACTATAATCATTGTGGCAAAGTCCCCCTTTTTTCCTTCTAAGTTCGAACCCGGCAAGGAATCGCTATGTAATTAGCACGATTCTCAGAACTAAAACAAACAATATGACGCCTTATGAAATTTGGAACCACAGATGGATAAGCTTTCTGACCAAGAAGGATAAAAGATGCAAAGAGCCTACCAATCGGAAGCAGTAATCACGACGCCAGCCCAAAGCGGCAATACCCCGTGGCTAAGAATTTGTATAGCGATGGCACTCCCAATGACCTCTTGAATGTCAGCGCCAATCAAGGCCAGCTCGGCCATGAACCACAGCACCAACCTAGCCCAATTAGGATATTCGTCTCTGCAAAGCTCCGCCAGGTTCCGTCCCGTGACCACCCCGATCCTCGCGGAGAGAAGTTGAATCAACAAGCCCATAATTGTGGCCCACATCAATAGCCAGAGCAGGGAGTAGCCGGCGATGGCTCCAGATTGGAGATCTCCTTCAAGATTTCCCGGATCCAAAAAAGCTATGCTCATCAAGAAGCCCGGCCCCGTGTATAGCCATAGCTTCTTCCACGAGAAAGGCGGCACCGTCGTCGAATCCTTATCATCGATGGAGTCTAAATCTACAATGAGAATTTTCTCCCCTGCCTCATAAGCGGCCTCTTCGTCGTCCAAAGACGAAGGCCGGGATTCAGATTGGGGTTGAAGCAAGCGGCTGACTTCTTCGTCCTTGTCGTCTTCTGGGGATTCATCTTCTCGCGACTGCGGGATCATTGCCGAGCTGCCGGGAGAGTGTTTAAATTAAAGGGTCTACAATGTCTACGTTTATTCAAATTAAATTTCGGGCAGGCTAGAAAAGGAGTGGCCAGCAGCTATGGCGCGCAGGGCAGCGGCAGTGCCGGTGAAGGTGGACAACCAGCTGCCGCCGTGAATTGCAGTATTTATAGCCGTCGCATGGAACCGAATCGTCTAATGTCGTGGAGTGGGCCAATAGTGAGCCGACACGCGAAAAATGACGGGCTATATTCGTCACTACCTTATATGTGTTGCCATAAAAGGCTTCCGGTTTGGTTCGAATCCCTTTTTTTTTTTTTTTGTCAAAGGTTTGGTTAGAATACCTTTTTTTTGGTCAATGGTTTGGTCAGAATACCTGAGGAGAGCATAAGAGGAAACTAGAGGCATGCCCATGGCAAAATAGAGGTCCCTTGCATTGCGCATCTAGCCATCCGAGGCACGTGACATCATGATTATGAAATGGAAAGGGGCGTGTGCCACCCACGTGGATTAACAAGATAATCGTACTACATGAGGGTAATAGAGGAACTTTAACGTCCAAAAAAACCAGAGCCAGGTGGATTCAGTCAACACTTGGAAGTGACGTGGTCATCGGACCCAAATGCCCGCCTGAGCCACACAAACTCTAGAAAATAAGCCCATGAGCCAAATACCGAGTAGGGTTGGGTAGTGGGCTCTGTGCAAAGTATGTTATCCTGCACATTTAGCCTTGCTTAACTATATCCAAAAAAAAAGCCTTGCTTAAAATGTGTATATAATTATATTTAAACTATATATATATATATAATTAAATAAATATTTAATTAAATTAAATAAATAAACATATTTTGTATCTACTTAGCACATATGTATATCTTTTTCATACACATTTTTAATTAAGAAGTAGGTAAATTGAGCTTTTGAAAAGTAAATTACCATCAAATAATAAGAAAATAATCTCAATTAAATTAATTTGTTTTATTAGCCAATGAATTGAATTTAAATTATAAAATCTTAAAAGTACTATGACATAAAATATGTTTTTGAAATATCAAATGATAAACTTGTTTTCTATATTATTTTTTAGGGTTAAGGTGCAAAAATACACATGTGTTTTACTCTCAGGAGTGCCCAGCACCATATGTTTTTTTTTGGAGCGAAAATACACATGAACTTTCAAAAATAAAACAAAAATGCCACCACCGTTAGATTCCTCTAACTTCTGTTAACTTGCAATGTAAAAATACCAAAATGCCCCTAAACTAAAAAAAAAAATCCCCAATTTCATATATACACGAACCACAGAAAAGGTTTCGAGCAAAAAAAACCACAGAAAAGGTCTCCCTACAATCCCTGGCATTTTCCTATCACTACCCAGATTTTTATTCTTTTTATATATTCTTTATGAACCCTAATCACTTCTTATACCAAACTCAGGCGAACAATATTTCACAACAACGGTGTACATACCAGATATTGACAACAATGATGACATTGACGAATGACAATATATTCAACACCCATTTTCAGAGGAATCCTCCTCCACTGTGAACCAATCGAGTGATGAATCGAACAATTTGGTGATTGAGGACAATTACCTGAAGGGGGAAAAACAAAAGGGAAAAAACCAATTGATTGCTTCTTAGGAATCTCCCTTCAGATTTCAAATCTCAAACCGCCCCCAAAACCATTCACACCCAGAAATAGCAAACAAAGCCACCACAAATTCAACTCAACAACATCACAACAAAGCCAAATAGATTAATCATCAAACAAAACTGTATGTTAATTCATAAATTCCTTCATTCCAGTCCCTCTCATAAATTACTTCGCCAATGGAGGTTCTGAGCCCTAGAAAGGGAAAAAAATTCCTATTCCAATTCTAAACCACCTGAAGGGGGAAAAAACAAAAAGAGAGAGAAGAAGAACTTTATATGTACAGGTGTATAATCTCTTCGATCTTCGAAAGGATCTGGGAAAAGAAGCGAGAGAGAGACTTTTCTGTTGGAATATCTCTCCGAGTTCGATCGGCTTTACTAAGCAATTGGAGCTTCAAGATCTTGATCTTCACCTCCGTTGTCTTACTTGAGAAATCACTGGTGTTCTTTGTCGAAAAACCTCCCTCTGTTCCCCTCTCCGCCACCAGAGACGCCACCGTCCAACTCCAATCCTCACCGTCGTCCGATTCGGCGTCGTCGTAAGCGCGTTCCTTCAAGGATTGGGGCTTCAAGCAATTTCCGATTGTTGTTGGATCTCACAATGCTTTCAACGAGAATTTGCAGAAGCTAGACAGAGATGAAGCAATTTTTTTATTTTTTTTTTATTTTTTTGTAATCAGGGCTTTTTGGGATTTTCATGAAAAAGGTGTGGGCCCCACCACAAAAAATAACGTCAGTTAGTATAAATTAACGATGATGACATTTTTGCTCCACTTTTAAAAGTTCATGTGTATTTTCGCTAAAAAAAAACATATGGTGCTAGGCGCTCCTGGGGGTAAAGCATATGTGTATTTTTGCACCTTAACCCTATTTTTTAAATACTTCATTAATTTTCAATTTTAGAAAGATTTTCAGGCACATAAACCCACTTAACCCTGCCCAATTTGAAATTACTTAGGCTTTTATCACGCGAGGCGGGCACTTTGTTACAAAATGTCATATACTCATCTTTCAAACTGAACATCGGGCATGGCCTGCTAATGAACACGACTGGTGAGAATAACATCCTAAGTCACAGTCTATTATCTTATCTCAAAATAAAGCACTAAAGTGTCCTGCTTACTGTGATATAATGATATAGCTGATTTTGGCATCCTGCCTCTCTCGCATCTCCAACCATAACCGTACACATTAGATTTGGTTCATGCAAGAAAGAAAGTGAGCTATGCTCTGCCACTTTCACTGGCTCTGCTTCCTGATTCTCTCAATCACTTCCCCTTCTCACCTTCCCTGCTCAGATGCTTGTTTTTTTTATTCGTTCACAGTTGCCCAAATTCTTCAAATTTGAATTGTCGCTAACTGAGAGGTTCTTGTCACTCAAATAATCGACACTTGTTCTCCACTCAAATTTGGAATGCTCGGCTAACATTCCTTTAATTACTTCAGTCTGAATCAGGAAAATTCGATGCGATGGCGACTTAAGAATTCAGATTATCCATAATTCTAATGCTGGAAATTGCTTGTTACATTTACATACTAATAGGTAGCTCCTCACTGCAGCAACCGTACTGCAATCTTACAGCAGTTAATTTAGCTTCCCTGTTCTTTGTAGGCTACCTTACTTTTTCAACATTTGACAATAAGGTCTTAAATCTTGTTGAAGGAAAAGTTGTTTGCACTCAATTTTTTCCACCTCAAATTATATGGACCATCCGCTATGCTTTAACACGCAGCAGGTCTTTGTGGCAGGTGGAGAAATTATCTGTAATGGAAAAGAGAAGCAGCATCGGTGCTAGCCTATTTACTGGTACTTTAAGCTTAATAGTCTTTTATTTTCCCGCAGCAAAAGCTTTCATAGAACATATTAGGATATGGAAGCAGACAGTGGCAGCAAACAAGACAAACTTTTCAGTGGCTGAATGCAATCAAGTTTCGCAGCAACATTGGTTGACAGTTTACTGACTGGTGACTGGTCTATAATTGTAATTGGGTGGTCCACCTTAAAAGTTGAGCCGTGACACTGATAATGTTCAACATCAAACAGTTCCATGAATATTTAGCCAAACCAAATTAAGATGAGGGGTGGGGGGATCTAAACAGAAGGAGCTGAGCAGGATATCAGTATAACTAATTCAGTACTTTCTCTGCTTAATTTGTTCTTCTGGATCGCATGTGAACAATATTGAATTATTTCTGTACTAGCTCTCCACATCTTTGAAGAGCTTTATCACATAGTTTAAATGAATCAAATGTAAAGAAAGAATGAACTTCAATCTGAAATTAAATGCATGCACTTTGTAACTGACTAATACTCACAGAGAATTAACAATGCTCGTCTATCATAATGATAATAATTTCTGGATAATATCTCAATAAAATCTGCAAGAAGATCTCAAAATCAGAGTAACTCGTACCCTGCAGCTTAATGCAAAAAAAATTCAAAAGCCATGGGATACATTGAGCTACAAATTGAATCGCACACAATGAAGATGATGATATCACAATGTCCTAATTTCTTCTCAAACTTCTCTCACTATCTACAACATCCCTCTAGTTCAGTAATAATCAACAACGTTACGTGTTGAGGCGCCTAACTATGGAATAATCTTCGTGGCTTGTGAATAAGCCTCCGACATATGGGACAAACTTTGCTGTCGCCATCCATAATCCTGCAAAATGCACCTTAATTAGAAACTCCTAGAATTTATTAATAGGTTAAAATCAAATCAACATCTCGAAATATGTGTACCTCTGCGCACAATCATAGCATGTAGCACAATGGCCACAAGGGATAAAGAAGCAGTTGCGCAGTTCATCATAACAAATGACGCACAGTTTTTCATCATATAACTCTCCTGAAGAGGTGCTAGATGCAATTGATTCATTATCGTCGTCATCTTCCTCATTTGTTCCATATGTCGTAGTTTTCACTGGCATCAAAGGTTCAGTTTCAGTAACCCCGCTTGATGTGGCCACAGTACTTGTACGATACGTAACTGTGGTCACATTAGTACTCCGATCGCGATCATCGCAACAGACTCCGAGATATCTCAGTATCAGAAATATAACAGCAACAATAAATCCTACGAATTGAAAAGGGATAAAGCTTAAGCGACAATCACAAAGTTAGACTTAACCTACGCTTCACTGCAGCTGTTTTAGTGCTATTGAACGTACCTAAAAGTGCTATGTAAGTAAGTGCGCGAGCCACAAAAGAAACTTCGACTGCCCAATCCCCAGGAACTCCCTGCCGTCATTTTTTATGAACAGTTTCAGGTTAATTTGGTGAAGATCCACACACACACACACACAGATAGGTTACACATGAATGTGGCTTACGATGTTGGTTGTCATTAGAGTAAGGTAATGAGTGTGAGGGAATAGGAGTCTCAATCTACATAATCCATTCGCAGTAGAGCAGAGCTTCTTGGCTTTGGAGGTATCATAAACCATTGCCGAAACATTAACATGCATGGTCAATATAATATTCCTGTCATTCATGTTTAGAACCCCAATGTGGTATCTATCGTCTTCCTCAATTAGGTATTCAGCTTCTATACCTGGCAATATCCAAGAATATTAATTGACCAAATGAAGGCCAAGCGGGCTGAAGAAGTAAATGTATATGGTTATCAAAGAATGGTTTGAATGTGAAAGTTAATTACCATAAATAATCTCAGGGTCAGCGACTGCATTAAGGAATGTTTGTTTAGGCTGTAGTCGTTTAAACTTACTTTCTCCTGTAAATTAAGAATCTGTCATTAGAGAAATTTGAAATGCTCAATCATTTTAAATATGGGGGTTGGGTAATATTATATTTGGGGAAACAGCACGATGAGAAAACGGGAGAATTCTTCTCAGGCTACCTTTAATGACGACCCCTTCTAGCTGATTTAAATATCTGGTCGGTGCTTCCCACCTCATACGGATCGAGGAGCCCTTATTCAGCCACAAGGAAAATCCCTGGAAATGAAAACACTGTATCTTCATATGCATTCTTTGGACGATTCTGGATGTATCCCAGACTAACATCCGGGAAAGTTTAAAAATAAAATGTGGAATTGGTTACCTTGCGACTGTATGCCGCAACAACTAGGAAATTAGATGCACTCCAATTAGCGAGGACAGTAAGCTCAGGTTTCTCATCAAATGCATAAACAAGAACATCACTGTTATAATAATCCTTTACTTTAATTTGCTTCACAAACACAGAACCTGCTTCCACCAAACGAGATGAACTAGGTCCAAGCGCGAGACGAGAATCCCCAAAATACCCATATCGGATAATGACCGAAACTGAAAAAACAGGGAGAACGGTATGGCCACATGTTAGTAAAAGGAGTCAATAAAAGGAAGATCCAATAAAAGATGAAAAATTACATGCCACATAGCCAAATTGAGAGAGGAGTCAATAATCGCGCCAAAGTCTCTTGCCATCGCTGAGAATGAGAAGGAGTTGGGTGCAACAAGGGATGAATCTGGGTTGCAGGATGCGACCATAATGTCCCGCGCATGGCGTCTTCTTGATGTGTTGAGTGGCTAGTAGTGGGACAAGTTTGACGCAGAGGCCGAAGGGAGGCCTAAAAAAGGAAGAAGAAGATAAAGGAAAATGGGGAAGAAGACTGGTAGGTTTCCGTTGTGGATCGCTGCGTTGAAAGAAGGCGGAATATATAGCTTTGTCAGTATATTCAACTCAACTAACCGTAATCTGATGTCAATGGCGGGTAGAATGGAAAGTGTTTTGAACATTAGGTGTTCGCTGTTTGTTTCGGTAAGTTTTTGGATGGGTCCATTGAATGCGTGGTGAATTTTCAAAGAAAAACGAATGAGAAGGTGGCAATCGAAATACGGATGTACACCTCTTCACATCAACTACCATAGTTAAAAATATTAAAGAGAAATTTATAACGAACCGCTTAGAGAAAAATATATTTATTAATATCCATAATAAAAATTGTAATTATTTAAAAAAATTAAATATTATAATATAATTTTAAAATTACTAAATTATTCCTATACAATTCTTGTACATTATTTCTTTTCATAATTTCAAAAAATGATTAAAATTGAAATTAAAACCGTTCATTATTCACATGTAATATGATAATATTCTTTTTTTTTCCACCATATTTCATACTCATGTAAAATCAATATATTATTTAAAGGGTGAGATTACTTATTGTGTCAACCAACAATTTCTTAGTAAAAAGTTAGAAATATAGTGTAAAATGCCTTAACACCATGGATGGACTTGATCACTGTCTTATTCTAAAGGGAGAATTTCATTAGGTACAACAAGATCAAATTTCCTTCAATCAATGATCAAAATATTCTAAAATTTTATAGAAGAGTCAATGACCAAAATAAAAATAAGTTTTAATTGTAGGTAAAAAATAAGGGTTAATTAGCAAATTCTCTTTGAAAGTATAAGAACAATGTTGTTTTGAAAGTTTTTCTTGTTTCGATGTTGCTCCAAAAGTTTCAAAACGTAGCAATATTGCTCTACTTCATTTAAAAACTAACGTTAATCATTAAATTTTTAAGAGAAATGGGCAATATTGCTCCATTTTAACACTTCTAGGGTAATATCAAACTTCAAAAAACTTCCAAGTCAACATTGCTCATAAGCGAAAATGTTCATGGCAAATTTATTACTTAACCATAAAAATAATTATGCCGTTTGTTTTATTTATTTTTATTTTTTTAAAAAGCTGTGATTGTCACCAAAGCTCCGGGCACCAAATTGGAGTGGCCACCGCAATTGGTCACTGAAGTTCTGGCACAAACCGACTGAAACTCCAACTACTGAAAATTAATGTGCTATTCATAGGAGGATTTTCCTTATTCATGAAAAATTGCACACTTGCTAATGAGACTTGTTGAATTTGTGTTGTTCATTTGGAGGTGCCAAGTTCTTCACGAATAAGTGAAATAGACAAATGAGCAATGCAAATTAATAGGTTAACAAGACAATATAATATAGGACCATGAACAAGCCCCAATTTCAGGTGTCCGTTTCATGAGCAAGTGGGTTTGACATATAAATAGCACAAATTGAACAAATAACATCTATAATATGTTCTGCTATTCACAAACAAATAGACTCCTCTTATAAATAACACAATAATTTTCAGGGGTTGGATCTAAGGTTAGTTTGCGAGTGAAATTGCGATGGTTGAGCGGTGGTGGTTGCTCTAGATTGGCAGTTGTGAGTGACCGATCACTGGAACTCTGGTGATGATCAAACATTTTTTTTTTCAAAAGAGGAAGGCAAGAGGAATTATTGTCTTCTGCCTACAAAATTTATTTTCAATTTGATTTTTGGGCCTGCAATAAAATTTTAGAACGTCTTAGTTATTGAGTAAAATAAATTTAGTCATATGATTCTTCACCGAAATTCTCCCTATTCTAAACCAACCCAAAAAGAACCCTCGCATATGAATGAATGGTCTAGTTCCCATATTCAAGCTAACACCCAACAAAAAAAAAAAAAAAAAAAAAAAACCGACAAGGGAAGATCAGAATTCAGAGGCTCCATACATAGAACTTTCTCTCTACTCTTATACACTGGACTCATAGCGAGAGAAGTCATGATGCAGCGATCTACGAGGTATTCTATACATTTTCTCTTGACCACAGTCAATTATCCCTTAAAAATATTTACAAAATAGCTTTTGTCAAGACTACAAATAAAAAGTATGCAAATTTAAGAAAGATTTATTGTTCTAACTGGCCGTAGAGGATCACTTAGAACATGTTTAAATCCCGACAAGTGTGTCTATATTCACATTATGCTTCAACGTTACCACCTATACTGGGCATAATTTAGTGGGGGGAAAACACCATCCAAACATTACATATGGATTTTGACGTACAATTTTGCATCGGGCATCATATATTTCATATAAATGTATTATATTTTTAGGTTTTAGTTTTCTCATGTTGCATGAGAAAACTAAATTTCCTACATACACATAAAAAGTGAGACCCACATATATATATGTGTGTGTGTGAAATGGTGGGGCCTGCATATACATATATAAATTAATATATGTATATATGGATCCCACCATTTCATGTGTGTGTGATATGAGATAATTTTTTTTCTACAATATGAGAAACATTAATCTCTATATTTATATGGTTAAAGGTGCGAAAATGGTAATAATGTTTGCAATTTGAGTAACTAATAGAATTAATATTTGATGAGTGTAAAAGTAGTAATAAATTATTTTTAAGGCGGTTAAATTGAGAACGCTATTAATTTTGACCACATTAACAGTTATAAACAGCGGACTCCACTTGACAGAAATTATCTACAATTAACAGTCAATGTGATTAAATTTAACCGTGTTATCAATTTAGCTATCTTAAAAATTGTTTATTGCCACTTTTATACCATCAAATGTTAATTATGCTAGGTGCTCAAAGTGCAAAACATTATTAATATTTTTGTACCTTTATTTATATTTCTTGAAATCTTGTAGTAACGGAGGTTTTTTAAAAGCAGATTTCGTTATTGGTTTGGCATATTTCAGCATGTTTCATTACTTATGTTGCATTTGGTCCCTTTTTTTAACGGCCCGGTTTTATTAGAACAACCTTAATTACTCATTATCATTTAACATTTTTTTCTTGAAGTCCGATAGCCATCTTGGAAAAAACATTTACCCTTCAAGTTCAAAAGTCATTTTTAAAACAAATTGATCTTGGAAAATGAAAAGACTTCAATCATTTTATAGAATAATCTAGAGAGTTATATAATATCCATCTTTAGTTTTGGTTTAAACTAAATTTTTCGCATCGTGATTGTTTCTACTCCTCGATACCACCATTAGTTGGGGGCTTCATGTATAGTTCAAGAATGCAAAATTTAGCCATTTGTTTTCTTGACTGTAGCTTGCAAGGATGAAATGTGTTGCATTCAAATGGATTTACGCAAAAAGACATCAAACCAGGTAACTTTGTGGTAGGCATAGGGAGAAAAGCAAATCATGTAGCATTAATTTTTGTAAGTGGTTTTGTATCTATTGACTCTTCTCCTATGGGTTCTTTGGTGGTAGATATCCTGGACTTAGTTGGATCAATGGTCAATGTTGAAGGTATGAATATATTCTTCTGATGTGATCCATCGTTAGGGGTGAGAAATAAAACTAGAAATCTTCCTCTAACTTTTTCAATGATATGGACTTATTGTGTTTTCTTCTCTATAGGAGTAATATATTTCTTGCATACACCATTGCAACAGAGAGAAATTCATTTGGCAACAATCGAATGTACAAGGCAATTCATATGTTACACTAAACCTCATTGAATTTACAATGAAGGAATTGAGCTCTTTTTATTCTACTGGTTTTTTTTTTTTTAATCTTGTTTGTTGTCGTGGAATGATTTGTAATGATAGAATTGAGTTTTGTTTTTACATCGTTCTTTGGTGACTTGGAGCCTATTTGGTCTAGTTGAAGACCCTCTTGGTAAAGCAATGTGGGTGCAATATAGTGCTTATTACCATTAGCATGTTTGGTTTGTTATTGAAAAGATTTGGAGAAATCGTTTTTTTATGTATAACTAGAAATAAAAAAGTTTTAAGATGTGGCTCAGACAAAATGAGTCTCCATCCCCAGTCATCTTTTTTTATAAGGCAAAACACCCATAGATAGTGTCAATATGCAAAACCCATAACAAAATCCACAAGTAAGAAAATCTTGAGCAAAAAACTCACACATTAACAAATTGAAAGGGTAGAAATGCATAAATCAAGTAATATATATATGTGAGCTCAAATAGCAAGAGAGGGAAAAAAAAATCTTTCATGTGTGTTTTCTATGAATATCTGGATAAAACAAATATCGAGGAAAACATTTAACTTTGAATGTTAATTATGAAAGAAATTCAACTTTGCAGCATGATTCTCGAGCAGGTATGTCATGAATAATTAATTTAATTAATAGTGTATTAGGAAAATTATTGTACAATCTGTACGATTTATGTCTAATTCACACGCAGATTGAACCATAATTCCACTCATTTTACTCTAACTCTTACAAATGTTACAACACAACATGACAAGTGTTTTCCATGATCTTTTTAGCAACAATGATGAGTGAAATGACACCTAAGTCATTGTTATTGCATGCGCTATGAGAAAGTTTTCTTATTGCAAGAAGACCCTATTGTATACTCTTTAAAGGGCTCACATGATTCTAGGGGATAAGCAAATATGCCAAATAAAAATTTTCTTTACATGTGTAATATTTTCCATTATTACTTATAATGGCTTGTGACACATAGAGTACTACGATTGATAGTTTTGATACCCAAAACAAAGTGTGAGAATGTTTCATGCAAGATATTAAGGAGGGTGAAACCTACCATTTTTTAAAATTCTAAGGTACTTGACAACATTGATGAAAATAAAATCACTTCATGTTCTTAGAAGTTTGGATGCTACAATATAACATATTTTCAAAATTTGGATTCCCTAACTTTTAAAAACACATTATAGATCACACGAATGAAGAACAAATAGGATATGAGCATTCAAATTGAGTGACCTCAATTCCAATTGTCAAATTTTAAGTGAATCATTTCTATGTCGTACAATTGACTCATATTTACCTATGGTTCCCCCACAAAAAGAAAAAGTTATTTTCATAAAATTTCATCTTCATAGTAGGGAGTTGTGGCATCATCTACATTCTTAGAGATGAAATAGCACGTCGCATGTCATGTACAAGAAATACATCAAATATTGATAATAAATTGATGTCATGCTGATTTAGTTATGCATAATGTTTTAAATGATCATTACGTTGATAATTTTTTTTTTCTCCCAAGTAAAACTCATACAATAAACTGAACGAAAAAAAAAATATCTAGTTATTCAGATAAAGATGATTTAGTCTCACTCTTCCTATTTCGCGTTTAAAATTATAATATCTGAAGTTAATAGTTTTCAACTTGTTAGTTACAAAAACATTAAAAAAATAAATAAAAAAAAAGCGCCTGAAGAGCTATATGCCTGTATCTAAAGCAAAAAGTACATATAAGTGGGCCACGGTGTGGTGCTCTCCTGGAAAACCATGGCGCCAACTCGCGCCAAGTGGGAAAAACATTACTCGTAATTTAAAAGAAAAGCGTTGATTATTAATTTTAAATCAGATTAAAATTTCGACCCAGTCCCAATAGCGGCACCGGCAAACATTTTTCGTTTCATTTTGGTTTTTTGAAAATCCAGACATGCCGCTCTTTCCTCTGGTCTTCTAAAACTCTCACTTACTCCCTCCATTTCCAATTCATCCTCTCTTCTCTTCCCGTCGCTGGCTTCTCTTCCTCTATTCCCCTCCACAATTCCGATAAAGGAGATGGAGACCCGCGCTGCCAAGAGGAGAGCAGAAGCCGCCGCCATCGCCCTGGTTGAATCTCCCAACAAGAAGCGTCTGATATTGAGGGAACTTTCAAATTTACCGAATGTTGCTTTTCCCGCTGTTTTGAATCAGAAATGCCGAAAGAAGACCCTCCCATTGGATCCTAATACCAATATCAAGGACAACGAGGCAGTGCACGTTGTTTCTAAGTTAGATGCTGATGTCAAGCTGAACGATCCACAAGAGACTGATCCTCATGTCTCACAGATCTACCAATACCTTCGTGAAATGGAGGTAATTCTTGGTTTTATTCCTAATTTGATTTTCAAGACAACAGGAAAATAGAACGGATCGGACTGACGCAGAAGCAGAACAGCGTCTTGCTATCTATTTTGGCCCTTTGTTTTTGCTTACGGTTGCTTGTTTCTTAGATGGAGGCGAAGCGAAGACCAATGCCCGACTACCTCGAGAAGGTTCAAAAGGACGTCGGTGCTAACGCTAGAGGAATATTGATTAATTGGTTAGCGGAGGTGGCGGAAGAGTACATGCTTCTCTCGGACACGTTTCATCTCTCCGTTTCTTACATTGATAGGTTCCTCTCTGCTAACATCGTCAGTAGGCAGAGGCTTCAATTGCTCGGCGTTTCATCTATGCTCATTGCATCGTAAGAATTTATAATTTTTGTGCTGCCTGTGATTGTGTATATACTGTATTATTTTTGTTGTGCTGGATAAGCTCGGGACTTGATAATTCCTATCCTCTGCAGGAAGTATGAAGAAATCACCCCTCGTCATGTTGAAGATTTCTGCTACATAACTGATAATACGTACACCCAGGCAGAAGTAAATATTCAGTTTCTTTTCATTACGATTGAATGACCTTATTTTGCATAAGGAGCTTTTATTATCTCTGTTAGCTCCCCTAAGTTCCCCCCTTTGATTGTTTATAATGATCTAGGTTGTGGAGATGGAAGCTGATGTACTCAAGTCCTTAAATTTTGAAATGGGAAATCCTACTGTAAATACATTTCTAAGGCGAGAACATTAAACTTTTTTCTTGGCCGTAGTATTCAATGATGCAAATATCTGAATCTTGATACAAATGAAATTATGCTGACTTGCTGTAATTATTGGTTCAGGAGGTTTGCTGAGATTGCTAGTGAGAATCAGAAAGTGAGCTGGAATATCAAGACATGTCTATCTTAATATTTGAAGAAACGCCCCCCCCCCCCTCTTCTTTTCGGTCTTATATTTTATTTATTTTATTTCAGACTCGTAAATTGCAGTTTGGGTTTCTGGGACATTATCTTGGTGAACTAAGTTTGTTGGATTACAATTGTGTAAAATTCTTGCCGTCTATGGTGGCTGCATCAGCTATTTTTCTAGCCAGGTTTATCTTATGGCCCAAAGTCCATCCCTGGGTAAGTATTTGATGTTGTGATAGTGTTACATTTTCTTGAGCAAAAAAAAAAGATAGTGTTACATTTCTTATTGGGAACTAGTCAATAGTACTAGAGTAGTGTTTCAAAGTCTACCTATTCATCAAGTTTAGTGCTTGTGGCAGACTTCAGCTCTGCAACGATACTCTGGATACAAGTCCCATGAGTTAAAGCAATGCGTGCTTATCTTACACGACTTGTACATAGCTAGAAAAGCGGGCTCTTTGCAAACTACAAGGGAGAAGTACAGGCAGCACAAGGTAAATTGTTTTCTATTCTCCCTCTAGATCTGGATCATTTTACTGGCAGTCACAGCTTCAAGGTAGCAAAATGACTGAATTGAGATATTGATCTGAAACAGTTCAAGAATGTGGCAACCTTGCCATCCCCTCCGGAGATACCAGATACTTATTTCGAGAAATGGCGACAAAATGGTAGTTCTATGGCTTGAAGGGTCTGGGATTCTTATGGGTAGTTATCTGTTCTCTTCTGAAAGGTTCCGGTGGAATGGGGATTGAGGTATTTTTGTGATGCAGCGATGCAGAGTACTAGGCTTCAAAGTTCGAAAGAAATGGTCAGGAAACGAAGCCTGTATAACCCAATCCAGGATAAACTCTTTAGCTGATTCCAGAAACATTTGATTATGGTCTCTATTGATGATTTTTTTTTAAAAAAAAAATAAAATAAAAGAGGCATCAGCGGTTATATATTAATAGCTACTGAAGAGATCAAGTCCCATATAATCATTCATAAGCATTAAGCACTGTCCTTAAGTGTTGCGGACAAACATTAAATATCACATAGTGACAAACCTTCCTTCGATGGGGTTGGGTCAAAGTTTAATTGGGCCTTAATAGATGAATTCATTACTGTGATAAGATTAAGGACTTGGGCAGGTCTCAATTTGGCCTGCCAAACTACCAAGGACCGGGTAGTTTAATTATTGTTTTGTTCGAAGTGAATCACTTAGGATTTTATTTGAATTGAAATATCCCTGCCAAAAAAGAAAATTATGAAATTATTATTTATCTTGTATATAAACTAGAGACAAAACCCTCCAAGATGGGTCAAATGTTTAACGTGATTTAGGGGCAGAGATCGATGCAGAAAGGAAAATTAGGGATTTAGGGGTCAAGATGGTGGGAAATGTGGCCTCTACATCATAATTATAACCATTAATAATTTATGAACACAGCAATAAAGTGACTTATTTAGTACATTTTAACACTTTAAATTTCAAAGTAAACCGACCTCTATAAAAGTAGCATGACCTACATTCACTAATTCATTCCAAATATTGAATCATAACAAAAAATAATAATAATAATAATAATAATTGAAAGATTAGTTAAAAGTTATTGTTTGAAAAATTTATTAGTTATAAGGAAATGATATAATTTTATGTAAAGAAAGTACTCTTACTGCTATTATGAAGTACTAACTCACGTAATATCATATTTAGTTTGTAATGTAATTGTACTACAAAGTAGATATTATACGAATGATTGGAGGTAATATTTTATATATGGAAATGGTGGCACTCGATTTTATTTAACTAACTTTTTAAGAATTTTCATATGTGGAAATTAATAGGGTTTCCGGTGTATGTGTCAAAGGTTCAACTGTATTTGTTTATTTTTTTCAGAAAATATCAGTTAGCCCTGTAAAAACAATTTTATTTAGGTTAATTCCAAACATTTTTTAAATTTTACTGCATCTCTACATTAAAATTAAATTAAACTTTGTGGATGAAAAGAAAATGATACCCTTATTTTACAAAACAAATAAAAGGATTTAGAAGAAACTAAGGAGTTAACAAAAACATTTTAAAGATTATAAGGGAGTTAAAAAAAAAAAGAGCAAGGATATCATTATTTTTTACCCTTAAAATTTAATTTAATTTTCATTTATGAGGTGCAACAAAATTTCAGAATTTTTAAATTGGGTGAAATAAAATTCTTTCTCGAGGTGGACCGAAATTTCTGTTAAAAAAGGTTCCATTGTATTGATGGAGAAGAAGATTACTCAATGCATGATATTTTGAGTAACTGCCAAGAAGAAACTTGTGAGCATCTTAATGACAATAATTCTAGTTTTTTTTTTTAATATTAAATCAAGCACGTACAATAAATCAGAACATCAACAAGCATCCATCATTGTCAATTGTCATTTAATGGTCTCGGTTTATTTAACTTTTACTTTTATTCTGCCAGCAGGAATAAGCAATCTGATATTCAAATAATCTTTACCAAAAATTCTACAATTAAAAAAGCTGTCATTAACTGAACCATACCATCCTGGAAGTGGTAACAATTGACGAGGATTGACGATAGTGGGAATTTTTTTCACCCTCAAATCAAAACCGACTCTCTACAAATAAAGATAAAGTTTTATTATACCCCAAACAAAAATACTTGGAAGGAAAATCAAAACAGAGTAATAGAATAACAGAGGATTATGTCATGATGTAGTTCTAAACATGGTGATTAGGCTTCCGGGTCAAGTGGGAATTAGACAATAAGATAAATATAATTAATTATAGACACTTTAGCAATATTGACTTTTTAATAAAATAACTAAAGAAGTTGCCGTGGAAATGGTGAACATAAAAGATAAAAACCAGAACAATTAACGTAACACGGAAAGACAAACCAGAAAGAACAAGTGGGGATTGGCCAGGCCTGCTTGCCGTGGTTGGCTCCTATACTATTAGAGAATAATTAAGGGCATTTACTTGGAAAAACAACTCCACGTGGCACCTGTCAAGAAAAGCACACGAGAAAATCAAATTGTCATAGTGATTTTTATCATTTTTAATGTTTCAATATTCATGATTCAGTGATTTACTCGCAGGTCATTTGCTTGAATCGCTTAGTTGATTGGTCTCACGCATGATTTGACTACTCAAAGGCGTCTGCTTTAAGCAACACTTTGCCTCATTTGTTTATATTACAAACAAAAAGATCCTGCAAACATCGGACTAAAGCAATGCATGCAGATGTCCTTGGAAGAATAAAGGCACAATTATTCATCCACAAGGAGAAACGGTGTTTTCAGTATTATAAAATACTCTGTTGCATCCAACATTTTGAAAATTTATAAGTATTTCTAACACTTTAAATTATCTAGATTATTAAATGTAAAATTATATAAAAGAACATTTTAGAATAATAAATACACTTAAAAAAAATACTTTGAAGTGTTAAGTACGCTCTCTAATCTTTATAAGACACCGACTTGTTCTCAATGAGCATTATCTTTTTTTTTTTTCTATATATACCCATAATTAATAAGGGTATTGGATGAGAATAATAATTAATATGATATTAGAGTTTAATACAATTAATAAGGATAGTGTTGGAATTATTTAAATTTTAGGACAACTTTATTGATTTTAACTATTTTTATTGATTTATAAGAATTGTTAATTGGTCTCTTGTAATAAAGATTAGAGAAAGGATATTTTAGGATATTAAATATATAAAAAAAAAATCAAATGATAGATGGAACACGACCTTTTTACTTTTTATTAATTACTGGGAGGAGTTGCTCAATTTTAGGTGACTATAATTGGATTACCATAGCATAGCACATAGAGCCACAATAAGCAAATTGGCTGCTTTCCCTTAAGGCGACAAGCAAAGCCAGGACAAAGATAATAGAGAAAAAGTAAAAGAGCCAGATTCTGAACATATATTGAAGCTGGACTGAGCCTTTATTTGAGGAGTCTGGAAGCTAGAAGAGGAAAACAAATTCAGGGAAAAAAATCACAAAAAGGGGTTGCGTTCTCGTGAAAGACAAAAGAATATATTAAAGCAGAAGGCCAGAAAAGTTGCTTCGTGAGATGTGTCCCTTGTTTGCAGGGTGTACTCAATTGATCATCACTCTACATCACCTTTTAGGCGTCCCCCCCTCTCCAAACAAAGCCTGGTAGCTTTTCCCCTCCAATCGAGTGCTTGCCTTTTCAAATCCTCCCTTCTCATTTTCCATTATAAGCACCCTCTACTCTTCGTCACTCTCTGTCTCTCTCCTAGAGCCAAACAATATGCATATACACTTCTCTTTACTGGGTTGGTTTCAGATCAGGGTTATGGTTTTTGTGGTTCTTACATTATTCCTAGTATGGGCAGACAATAAGGAAGAGAGCTCAATGGTAGGGTTGAGCAACCACACAAGAACGAGCATGGTAGGGAATCATCAGAAACAGAGGCAGAGTAAGCAGCTTGGAATGAAGCCATTTGATTTGTACTTGTCAAGAAAGAGGAAAGTCCCAAATGCATCAGACCCTCTCCACAATCGTTGAGCAGCTTCGAGCTTGTGTTTAGTGAGGAAGAAATGCGAGAATAGAGGTTACGATATAGGGTCTTGTTGAGATTCATATGCAGCCATGGAGAGAAGAATTACTGTTAGTGTAGTAGTACCATGTACAATATGGTTTTTGATTTGAGGTTGATGCATTATTTTTGTCAACGTTGATGGAAGGTTGTGCTGGGGAATGATGTTTCCTCCTCGGTAATCACACCCGTGCTTTGCTTGCTTCTTCATCAATCACAACTTTTTGTTTCGGCTCCCTCTTTTCCATATATTCTATGTTGTACCAGAATCTATATATACTGGATTTGTAAATTGAAGTTGAACATATAAAGGTTTGAAACTTTGTGATGATTGAATTATACATGCCTTGGTCTTTCAGTATGGGCCATCTTCCTCCTTTATTGTTGTTATCGATCTTGTGGCTTTTATTTTTCATGGTTCATGATGTAATGCTGAATATATCTCAATATGAGAATCATAAATATCAGGACATGTTAGGAATGATTCTTATTCATTAAAAAAAAAAAAAACTAGGAATCGGGGGACAAAGAAAAAGGAACACTTGCAGCCTCTGGTTTGAGGAGTCTCCTGTCACATTCGATTTGGAATCTGGAGTTTTGTTCTATATATTCTCACTTGTATTAGAATCCAACAAAAGCCAACATAGAAACAACGAGAGAGATGCGTAAAATAACGTATTAATTAATAAAAAGTATCCATAATGTGGTTTAAGCTTGCTTCAAATGGTGTCTCTGCCCATTCATACTTCTTGTTTGAAGAAACTTGCAGATTATTAGTTGGAATCAATATCATACCTCTGCCTAGCGGTGAGCAAAATACCCATAACCCGCGGATCCGCCTGTGCCCTGTAGTTTTTTGGCCCGTTTAGGCCTGCTCAAATTGGGCCCATAACGGGTACGGGCTGCCCCGTACCCGTATATGTTAAACAGGGCGGGGAACAGGTTAGGGCACGGGCTGCCCATTCCCGCCCCGTGTATATTTATATATTTGAAATATATTAGTTTTATTATAATAATTTATTTTTAAGCATACATTGCTATATTTACACTTAGTTGAGTGTTAAGGATTGCACCATACGGCCTTGAAGTCAGCAGTTCTTCGATTCCCTGTTCCCCATACTTACGCATCCTTTTTTCCCTGCCACATTGTTTCATTATTATATTTTAAGAATTTTAAATCTCAATTTTTTTAAAAAAACCCTAACTTACTCTCTCATTATATTCTCATCCTCTCGTGTGTTTCACTATTGTTTCTGTTTCGCCGCCCCCCCACCACCTGCTCTTTCCTCTCCCGACTCTCCTCTCTCAATCTTCATCTTCATTCTTCACCTAAGAACTCTCAGGTTTTGCCGCCCCCTCCACCTTCTCTCTCCTCTCTCAATCTTCACCTTCAATCTTATCTCGCGTTGCAGTTCTCATTTTTTTCCTCCTCACTCGGCCGGCAATGATAGTGACGATCGGTGAGGCAGATCTACTGTCACTCTCTGCGACAATCGGCAAGCATCACAGATCTACCCACCATCTTTCCTTTCATCTCATCATCTAATTTCTGATCTGTTTGGTTTTTTTTTCCTGATTTTTTTTGTGGGTTCTGTTTTTTTTTACTTATGCATAAACGGGAACTCGGAATCCGCAGGAACCCGCTTGTTTTAGCCTGTACCCGTTTATCACGGGTTAAACGGGTTATAGCACGAGTACAGGGTATCCCATACTCATGAAAAGTAAACGGGCGGGACACGGGTTAGGGCACGGGGCAGCCCCGCCCGCCCGTTGCTCAGCCCTACCTCTGCCCAAAGGAGGAAGTGAGGGAGAGAAGCACCTATATTCAAAGAATCAAATGTTGTCGGTATTGATAAAATTAGGAATAAAGAGCAGAAGATTTATTTTGTGAAGGTTATATTAAGTTCTCTGGGAAGTATCAAACAATGATGCAATGTTTTTTTATGTGATTTTTTTTTTTTTACAGGGAAGGGGTCGGACTCACCTATAGTTCAAGGGTAGGGCGTTTAGAGCCCAGTGATAAATCCTAATTTTCATATTTTTATCCCACCTTATTCATTTATTTTGGGGATTATTTTAGGCTAATTTGGAATTATTAGATAATATTTGGATTGTTAGCCTATTTTAGGAGATAAGGTAAATATAAATTAATTATAAGATATTGGGCTTAAATTATTAATATTCTGATTAAATAATATCTCTTGATATATGATAGATTGTGATTTTATAATATACTATAAGTGCAGAATTTTTCAGGGAAGCTAAAAAGAAACCAAATGGTAGAACTTATTGGGCTTCTTAGATTTTATTGGGCTCAAATTAATACCCTAAAAGCCTCTCTTTCTTTCCTATTAATTAACCTAGCCGCAAGCTACAGAGGGGGAGACGGAAAAAAGACTGAACGCCGCGAGAGATCATCAGGACGCCGAGGACGCTGTACGCGAGATTGAGATTGAGACGCAACCAAAAAGGAAATTTGCTGTACAGGAATTAAGGATTCATCAATTCTTCAATTCCAATAGTCACGCATAGCCTCTCAATTCCAATAGTCTCTCACGAGACCCACCTCCAATCCCATTGACAATTCCTTTCCTTTTTCCATCCGCACAAAAACACCACTGGATTAATCTTCATCACCCAAGCATCACGCCACCTCATCAATCTTTATCCATTCTCCTATTTTCATGGCTGTTACTTGTTCGGGGCTTGGAGAAAGGAGGATAGACATGGAAGCTTAAACTATTTTGGGAGACAATTTGAGAGGAGCACGGAGGAGGCTAGAGCCTAGGGCTTACACTTGAAGACTATAAGGGAGTGTTGTTCTTTTTATCTTTTTAATTCAAATTTGAGATTATTTAGTTTTAAATAATTCCGAGTTGTGTTAATTGAGAACAATCTAGTTTTAGATTGTAAACTTATTTCTTTTGGATTAGACTGGTAATTCGAAGTTTTATGCTTATTGTTGGACTCTTGTTTGCAACCTTTGAATTGTCAATTAAATTAGTGACTAAGTTTTCGTTATTAATTTAATTGTTAATTTGGTTTATCACCTTAATTATTTAATTAGGTTGATAAATTATCTGGTTGTTCAATTGGATAATTGTAAACAAGATTTTCAAGATTATTTTATGATTGGTTTTTAATGGGTTTAATTAGCCACCGCTTATTTCATTATGAGTTTTCTAGTGAAATATGTGTTATTGAACTAGAGGGTTTCCCATGTTCAATTGGGTAATTAAATTTATTAATCTCTCTTGGGTCTAATTAATTAATTTGGGTTGAGAAAGTCGACTCCGTGCAATTCCTAAGTTGTCCCCTTCATCATCATAACTGAATTAAATCATTTTATTTTATTTTCTTTTAATCAATATTCTTATTAGGATTTTAATTATTCTCTCATAAGAAAACCCCCCAAAAATTGCATTCAAATTCATATAGTTTAGTTTCATTCTCATATAGGTTTTAGAGTCACTTGCATATAGGCAGTAGTGTTTTACATCTTAGTTTAGGTCCATTTACATTTCACTGCATCTTTTATCACCTGAAAATTAGTCCTAAAGAAAACCCACAGCTTGCTCCTTGGGAGAATGACCTAGGTTGACCCTAAATTGCATAATTAATTAGGACCTAGTTTAATTAATCACTTTAACGACAAAAGTACCATCGATCACCCAGTCTACAGGGGATACTGGCCAGAGAGTACACATGCCTCTTCCTCTACCAGCGTTATCACTGCTTCCTAGACCTCCTAGACCTCTAAGATGCCTCTCCCAGCGCCTTGACCAACGCAGAGATCAAATCCCCTCCCTAAAGGTGAGGAAGAGCGACTCCACGTTAGTCGAACCAAGAACTAGGGGTAACAGTGATGGAATGTTGACGTTTGAAAATGAAAGAACGCTAGAAGCTAAGAACACCGGTAGGCCCAGTGGCTAATCCTACACGATAGCAAGCCCATCTTTTGACTAATAACGTGTACGATTTGACGCCCACCTGGAAAAGCCTTCTCTGTTCATCATATCATCTTTTTATCTGTAAGGTCCCGTTTGGTTGAAAGAATTGGTGGGAAGGGAAAGGAACCTAAACAAGTTCCTTCGTTTGGTACGCAATTTGGTCTAGATCTTCCTAAAACTTGAGTTCCCAGGCCCACTAATCTTCCCTCATATGTGGGAAGATCATATCCCACCAAAATTGGTGGGATTTTAAGTTACCACGCCACTATTTACATTTTTTGATAAATTTACCCCTCAAATTTAAACTTGGCGGGAAAGTTCGAATTTGGCGGGAAAGTTTAAACTTAGCAGGGTTTTTTTTTCAAAAGTTCGAACTGCATAATTTTTAAAAATATATTTTAGCAAAAAAATATTTTTATTTTTTATGTTGAATTAATTACTTTTTAGGGTAAAATAGACATTTCCTAATTCTTTACTAACTACCAACCCTTCATTTTCTTCCAACCAAACAACTCATCATATCTCAAGCCATCTTCCCTCATCTTCCTTTCCCTCTTCTAAATTCCTTTCCCTTCTCAAATTTTCTTTCAACCAAACGGGACCTAAATGATCTCATTTTGCTGCAGCCTGATTTTTGTTGCTCCTTCGGAAAAAAAGATACTATTAATTATATATAGGTTCTCTATAATAATAATTATACGATTTAATGCCCACCTAGATGAACATTAACCCAGTAAACTAACCACAACTATTGAATCATAGGTAGTATGTTTTATTTTTCTCATCATGTGAGTTAACTTATTGATATGTTAATTCTTATTGTTTCCCCTTGGAGTGAATACATATATGTGCATATGGCATTGAAAACCTAAGAAAAAACCTTAATTAAGTGATCACGTTTTTTAAGGTTTATGCTGATTGCACGTTTCTTTTCTTCTTTTTGGTCAAAGATGATTGCACGTTTCCACTAAAGCTGTTGGGTAATCTCTTTAACCGCTACATGTAGCTGTGCCATTGCTAGTTTGCCCGGAGCTAGTAGCCAGCCGAACTCCTCGATCTGTCATAATTTAGTGTTAGATACGAAATCTTAATTCGCTTAATTTATTCATTCAATATTTTCATATTATCTTTATTAATTATATATTTTTTTCAATCATTTTGTCTCTGACATTTAAAGGGGTAATATTTTAAGGGTTTAAGGATAAATTTGTTCAAAGGTTGTAAAAAAGGAACAATGTCCTTAGAAGATTTTTAAAAGCAATGCCATCTTAAAAGTTCTCAAGTCTTAGCATTTTCTGGTAATTGTTATTCATACTAATTTACCATTATTTGATTAAATATGCTCAGTTAATAAGTCAATGTATTGTTCGTGTCATTTTTGTTAAAATATAAATTTATTTGAGAAGTTTTCATTCAGGAACAATATTGCTCTGGAGGTTTCCAAATTCTAGCATTGTTATTATGATCATTATGAAGGTTTAATTTAACCGTTAACTGATCAAATATAATAAACTAACAGTGTAAATGACATTGAAGATGAAGCCACAGATGAAGGAGGAACTCATGTTTGCTAGAGATAAATAACGTGGAAAAAGATTCAATTACTAAAATGTAAGACACACTGGACAAGATTACCTAGAATAAGGCCATCAGCAACCCTCTACTGTTGTACCCTTACGACGTTGAGATAAACATGTAGTTCTTTGATTTTCTCTTTATTGCACAATATTTTTTCACCTTTTTTTCTTTTTTTTTTTTCCAATCACTCCAACATGATGCCTTTTAAAAAAAGAAAAATCATTTTTTATAAATCTTATTTGAAAAAAAAAATGAAATGGATGACACATGAATATGTCAAATAAGCATATTTTTCCAACTAATTGGTAAACTTAAGTAGGATAACAGTCAGGATGAAATTGCTACAATTTAAAAATTTTCGAATTAATATTGGTCTTGAGTAAAAATTTTTAGGATAAATTTACATCTGAACCCAAAATACAAATAGTGTGAATATCACGTGGAATACTAGTTTAACATATATAGCCAATTAATGGTCAAATTTATTATAGATAACGTTCAGAGCAAAATTGATATGATTTAAAAACTTTTGCAGAGACATTGCTCTAAAAAAAAAATCCAAGGCCAGATTGCTCATTTTTTACAACTTATGAAGCAAAATTAGATCTTACCCGTCTTTTAAGGAAAGTGATTCACATTTTTATATAATGATAATAACAACTAAGTAACTAATTTGCTAATCTCTGTAAATAAATAAATAAATAAATTACATTTTATATTTAGAATTAGAGGTATTTTGTTGATTGAGGACAATACATATATAATAGGATTAAGGTGCAAATTTGCTTGGGATTCTTTGCTCAGGAGCAAGGTTACTTAGAGAGCTTTTTTTAGTTCAATGTTGTTTATAGTTAAAAATTTAACATTTAACATTAGTTTTTTTAACGGGTAATATTGTTATGTTTTGAGATTTTCATGATAATATTAAAAATTAAAAAAAAATATCAAGACAACATTACTCATCAATAAAAACGTTTAGGATAAATTTACATCGTAGACCCCTAAAATTAGAAGCAATATATAGAATGGAGGAGGACGCGCATACAGATTCTTGGCAGAAGTCTTATTATTAATGGTCAATAATGTGTGTGCTCTAATCTCTACCTCTATCTTCTGATCAAGATCGATGGGTAATATGGGATAGGATATTCTTACTATCATTTTTTGTTACTACCAATGTTACTACCACTTTTTCACCGTTAGATTAGAATCTCAATAGGAGAGAGAAATGATAAAGATAGATAAAATTCTGATCTAACAGTGAAAAAGTGGTAGTAACATTGGTAGTAACAAAAAATGGTAGTAAGAATATCCTATCCCATATAATATAAAGATTTATTCTTACCAAGAGAATGTACGGATTTCATATATCAGATCAAAATTGGGACAAATAAATTAAAGGGAAAATTTATCAAAAATAATTTTTAAAATATTAAAAAATAAAAAGGTATTTCTAATATTTATAATATTAAAAAGGCGCCAAGATCTTATTTGTCATTTTCAAAATTAAATAGAAATGACAGAAACATCCCTATAAGTTTTAAAATGTGCTCCCATTTTTTTATAAGGGTTTAATAAATTCAGAGAAGGTTTTAATAAATTTTGATAAAATTTTCATAAATTCCAACTAAAAAGTCACTACTAGTATACTACAATGACAACATATTGATTCCCACTTATGATAAAGGTTTCACAACTTTAGATAATGTTCTGACAAGTTCTTATAATATTTTCATAAATTCTAATTTAAAAATCACCATTTGTTACAGTGACAAGGTATTGATTTTCAGTTTTAATAAGGGTTTCACAAGTTCACATAATGTTTTAACAAGTTCTTATAAGATATTCACCCAATTCAAAAATCATCACTTGCTACAGTGGCAAGGAACTGATTCTTATTTCTAATAAGGGTTTTATAAGTTCAAATAAGATTTTAACAAGTTTTTATAAGATTTTTACACGTTCTAATTCAAAATTTACCACTTGCTACAATGATAATAAGGTATTGATTCTCATTTTTTTATAAGGGTTTCTCAAATTCAAATAAGGTTTTAACAAGTTAAGATAAGAGTTTCACAAATTTCAATTCAAAATTTACCACCAGCTATAATGACAAGGTATTGATTCCCACTTTTAATAAGAGCTTCACAATTTTAAATAAAGTTTCAACAAATTTTATTAAATAATTCATCACATTTCATTAGGTTTTAACAAATTTTGTTTGTTAAGTAACATATTCACACTTTCAGGACAAATTTTGTTAAAGCATTCCCCATATTTTATTAGGTTTTGCCAACTTTTATTTATTAAATAAAAAATCTATAACAACATTAAATCAAGTGGAAGCATCTTAAATTGCAAGATTGATCAAATAAAATCAAAGTATATATCAAACCCCTCATCCTGACAGGCCAAAACCCAAAGTTCCACAACTACAGAGATACCATCAAATGTTATGTTTTCATCTTAATGAATGAAGCAACAAACCAAAACTCAAATCAAATAAGAAATTCTAATAGATACACAACTTTCTAGCACAAAAAAACAATAAACACGATTCCATCAAGAAGCATAATGAAATGGCACAAACCATCTCATCATTGGGATCAAACAAATTAAAACCCACTAACATAGGACCAGAAAAATTTGCAAAGGATTTTTTTTCTTAAATTTTTTTTAGATACGCCCAGTCCTAGTCACCCCCTCGTCCATGACCATTAATTGAATTATTCTTTGTGCTTGAGCTAAAGGTGACTATAGACTGTGGTGCTGCTGCTGGAGTTTGAGGTGAGAGAGGAAGAAGGAGAGGACTACTCAAGTGACAAAGATTGAGTGCGACTAAGCTGAGCCAGAGATCAAGGGAAGCGATTGACAGACAACTGAGTCGAGATCATGATTGTGAGAGTGAGAGTGAGAGCAACCGAACAATAGGCTAGATCGACGACGTTGTAGCCTGTGGTGGCTATCGGTTGTCGAATTTACGTCCATCCATAGAAGTGATTAATAGAAAGGGTTAAGGTGCGTCCAGCACAATGAACTATTGGCCCAAGAGCGTCCAGCATAATAAACTATCAAGTGGACCGTCTAGCACAATAAACTATTAAGTTGGAGCGTCCAGCACAATGCCGTTAGTTTCAAGCTAACGTTGTTTTCTGAGTCTGCAAAAATTACAGAATAGCACCCATATGTTTGTGAAACTATACTTAAGCCATAAAAACATTTTAAAATTTTTATTTTAGTACTTCCACGTACTTTATATGGAGGGACTAAATAGAAAATTATAAAATTTTATGGGCTTAGAAGATAATTTTCTAAAATTTTGGGTTCTTTTCTGTAATTTTTGCGGGGCTTAAATTTGCCCCTGGTTACAGGCCTTCTTTTAGACCTTAGCCTAACCTGGCCCGTGGCCTATTAAGGAGGCCTGTAATTTTAAAAATTTGTAAACAACCTAACAAATGATAAGCCTCACCTCAAAACAAGCCTACTTCAGATAGGGCGAAAACATAATTACTTTAAACAGACAAAAAAAAGACATACTTTAAACAGGCTATTAGATCTAGATCTATTTTCGACCTGTTTAAAGTAGGTATGTTTTCACCCTGTTTGAAGTAGGCTTGTTTTGAGGTGAGGCTTGTGATTTGTTAGGTTGCTTACAAAATTTTTAAAATTACAGACCTCTTTAATAGGCCACAGGCCAGGCTAAAGAAGGAAAAAAAAGGCTTGTAACCAGGGGCGGATTTTTTGAAGGGGGTAGGGATGGCCCTACAAAAATTATAGAAAAGGACCTAAAGTTTTAGAAAATTATCTTTTAGCCCCAAAACTTTTTTATAATTTTCACTTTAATCCCTCCACGGTGGAGGGACTAAAATAAACTTTTTGAAATGTTTTTGTGGCTTAAGTATGATTTCAGAAAGATATGAGTGCTATTCTGTAATTTTTGCCGAACCTTCAAAGAACACGGACGTTAGCTTGAAACTAACGGCATTGTGCTAGGTACTCCTTTTTAAAAGGTTATTGTGCTGGACGCTCCTTTTTAAAAGGTTACTATGTTGGATGGTCCACTTGATAGTTTATTGTTCTGGATGCTCCTGGGGCAATAGTTTATTGTGTTGGACGCACCTTAACCCTAATAGAAAACATGGGGAAAATGAACAATATTGATGTTGATGGAGCAAAGGTGAAAAGACCGCTTTTTCACTAAACAATAATTAACCGTAATATTTTCACAAAATCTTTATTAAAGAGTGATAATGGACAACATTTTCTTTCAAGAACACACACATCGGGGTTTAAGGCACAAATTCCACCCGCAAACCCGGAGTCTAGGGCACAAATTCTACCCACAAACTCTTTACAAAGCATCCATAACTTTAGGCACAACTAACAAACAGATTAATACATAACCCACGTGTCTTACAACACTAACCACACAACAAAGAGTCTACACAAAACAATTTTCACACAAGATATAATCATGGAACCACCAAAATATTATAGTGTATAAAATAAAGCCTTTGATCCAACAGTAGATAAGATAGTCATCCGAAAATAGTTAATACAGTATTTCAAAAACATGGGCCCTAGAATGACAATATAAAAATCAATACAACACCAATACCAAAGAAAGGCCCACAATTTCCACAATTTCTATGCCTCTGGTTGCTTCCCCTGTCCTCTAGTAAAATTAGAGGTCTCACCTAAAAAAATATTAATAATGACAGGGTGAGACATAAAGTCCCTGTAACCGAAATTAATTTATCAAATATGCAGGAAAGGATTGTAAGTTAGAGAAGCAGGTTTATTAACATAATAATAATATTATTTAATAACTAAATTATACATAATAATAAAAAATGATTAGAACAAATAATACACAATAATCCAAAACAATCAGAACCATCACCACTCATCCATCAAGCTCCTCCTTATTTCCTTTGGACGTGGTACATCCTATCAATGCTAGTATATCCGAGCAAGGTTAGCTAGTCACTTGAAGGATATTGTGTCTTCCCATGTCGCCACCGATATACTGTAATAGGAAGGTGTCTGTCCAAAACACTCAACTCAAATCTGGGCCAAGAATGAGAGGGTTGATAGGTACAATTTCACCCTCAATCTTTTCCCACAACCTAACATAACCCACAACAGAAAAAAAAATATATCGCTATGATTTTTTTAAAAACATCTTACAAAATTACTATACCATATATAACATCCCAAAACAAACATCATAACAAAAACATTTTAACACAATTATTATTCCATAACAACATCCGACAACAAACATTATAACTATCACAACAGTAACAATCTTAATAACAATATTTGCTAATTTATACAGGTTGGAAAACACACTGCGTCACTGAAATGATTTCATGTTCAAATATACACATAATTTTCCAAAATACATACAAGTAGTATATTATAACAAGAATTGAAAATGACAGTTTGGATTTAAATTTTAAAAATGACCAATACTCCTACAAATTTTATAAATGATAGTTTAGTTCTTAAATTTCAAAAACGACATTTTAGTCCTCGAATTTCAGAAATGACAATTCAATCCTCAAATTTTAGAAATGACATTATAATTCCCAAATTTCAAAACTAAACCGATTAAGATTTCAATAATACATTTAGATTGTAAACTGATTAAAATTTAATGGTAAAAGTATCCTATAAGAAATAAATCTTAAACTTCTTAAATAGAAAAATTAGTTTTAAATTGATCCAATAGTCAAACAATAAATGTAAACTGATTGAAATTTATTATTAACCATGTACTACATATATATAGTCTTCTATTGTTAAAACTCAAAACTCTCCAAAATCCTAACCCAAAAAGTTTTACCAACCAACACAATATTACTTTCATTAGAAAGAAATAAAATATATAGAATAACTTTCATGAAGAAAGTTTGTTGAAAAGAAGCTAATTTAGCTACATAAATAATCTTATAAGATAAATGACATACCTCCAAATAACACCCACCTCTTCTCTTCTCTTCTCCTTCTTTCCTCACACTCTTCTCTTGCCTCTCCCTCATTGACTTGTGTGTGTTTAAATAAAGGGAAAATCTCCATTGGGGTCCAAATTATGAAAATATTGTAAAAAAAAACCCAAAGAAAAGTCACATGTCAAAAAAGGCCCTAGGGCCTTTTCTGGTATATATTATTTCAGAAAAACGTAGTTGTTAACTGGTACTGATATAGCTGTTAGCGGGTAGCTGTTAACTTGACTGATTTAGTTGTTAATGGTGTATTGATATAGTTGTTAACGTTTCCTGAAATAATACCAGAAAAGGTCCTAGGACATTTTTTGACATATGACTTTTTTTGGGCTTTTTTAACAATATTTTTGTAACTTGGGCCCTAAGGAGGATTTTCCCTCAAATGAAAAGGGGTAAGGAAGTGGTTGAAGTGTTGAACCACTTCTCCACAAAACCAAGCAAATGGGTATGGGGCACTTGCCCCCATCGGGCTGCAATTATAGCATTTTTTTTTTGGCTATTATCATAGTCATTGGCGGAGCCACATATGTTTTTATGGGGGCAAGTACACCCATAAAAAAAAAAATATATATATATATATATAGACACACGCACACACATATATACATATAAATTGAGAGAATTTAATAACAATATGTATGGATAGTATAGTTGATTAAGACTTCATATTTTTAGCTTAAGGTCGCCGGTTCAAGCTTCCATCTTCTCTTTTACCTTTTTTCCCCTTTCCCCTTTATGTAGGTGTTTAGTGTTGAACCTATTGAAAGTGCCGTGCTCTCTAGTGGATAGCCTTTTTTGAGGCATGCTGAAGTTGGAGTGCCAGTTTGTAACTATCATTCTCTTATTTCTTTGCTCTATGATGAAAGCATGATAATAAGTCTTATTTGTATTGAATATTGGCATGACACAGCTTCCTTTTCTGCTTTCTTTTGCAGATTTGTTTGCTTCAAGAAATAACTTTATCCTCTCGAATCTTTTTGGAGGTTGATGCAGCACTCAAGGCTAAGCAGATGAAGGCTGATGTAAATGAATATCTAAAGGTAATACCCCACATTGTGATTTTCGTTTATGATGAATTGAAGACGAAGCCAGCATTTTGGTTTGCTTGCCCACCTTTTAGTTATTATAATTCTTCATTCTTTGATTTCTTATAGGTTTCAAGTTCCAACATGTTCTTTAATTTTGTCAAACTTTTTTCCTTCCAGAAAATGTCAATGATACAATCTTAATGTATTTAAAAATTTTCTTAAAAAAAAAAATTCGGGGGCTCTGTCCCCAAACCCCCGAACCCTTATACTAATTGTGCACCCATTAACTCTAAATCCTGGCTCCGCCCCTGATCATAGTTGCAGTTTTTTTTTTTTTTCCATTTCATTTCCTCCAACAGATACATCCTCTCATATAATTATTTCATAATTATATTTAAATTTAAAAGTAAAAATTAAGATGTTACATAAGGGAGCTAGATGGTGGGGAGCAGGGATGTAGGTCGTCACAGTGGAGGGAGAAGGAGAGGCAGATTCTGTCACATGAGAGAGAAGGAAGATAGTTAAGTATGATGTTGAATTTTAAAATCCCAATTTAAGTTCTCACAATTTAATGTCATTATGAATGTTCAAAACATTTCTTTGTCTTTTAGTATTTTCAAAATATTTTAGTTTCATTTTTCCTAAATTAAATAGTCAGTGGAAACTCATTCCAATCATAATAGGTAATTCGGTGGTTGAGTATTTTAGGGTAATTTAACAATTATCAAATTAATACCCTCTCTGATTTTAAATATACACAAGATATTATTTAACCAGTCCACGGATATTTAAAAGATCGATTTAATTAATTATTCATCATTATTATGTAAAAAATGAGTACAATTTTTTCTAAAATGCTCTCAGAAAGCAAGAGAGCATCAAAAGTGAGAGACACAAATTAAAGAGTGAGAAAATTGTTGAAGGAAAATACTCTCATGTCAAGTTCTTCAATTACACATAATCATTGTCCTGTTTTGTTTTTAAATTATTATCATTTAACTATAAACCCATATGAAAAAAAAAGAAGACTCATGATCAATTATGATTTGAGAACTTGACGAAATGTATATAAGAAATTTGATGTAAGTGTGGTCTATTGTGAAATTTAATGAGGTTAGATTTTTTAAAAAACAAAATTGTGGACCTAGTTTATGACCAAGACAAATATTTCAACTAAGATGATGAAGATAAAGATATTATATTAGAACCCTATGAAGCAGTATTTTGAAATTGTTGAAGGCATGTTTAATTAATTACCAGCACCAATTGAAGTCAAACCCTCTGGAAGCACCATGACACATACATGATCGATATTCAAAATTGTAAAACGCATTTCCATTCAATTTCCACCATGTAACTTTCTGTTTCAAGCAAGACTTTTTCTCAATGACATGGGGCGTGATTTGAGTTTCTCCAACACGTATGAATATCATCGGTAAAACTACCAATTAGTCAAACGATTATATATATACTGTACCACAGTCCATTCTTGATATGCTATTGAAACACGATTTTCATAAAATGATGACCTTGTCCAATAAAAAAAAAAAATTAGCGATATTAATTACGTTCTTTTCAGAATATATACCACAAAAGTATGGGCAATTTGTATAGTAATTCATTTCAAGCAATCCATTTTCCATATAGGTTCATTTTTTTCACGAATTATTTCAAAATTCAATGGCCGTGTTATTCTTCTAGAAATAAATGTGATGCAACTTAGGCTCTATTTGGACTTTGGATTAGTGGTGATAGAATTTTTTTTTTTTTTTTCAATTTGACTTTTACAAATTTAAGGTAAAATAAAAGTCATATTGTAAATATGATTTATGTTTAGATTGATGAGAAAATTGAAACTTGTTTGAATGATTATTTAATAAAACAAGTTTAGATGTTAAATTATTGAAAAGGATATTTATCTTATTAAATTATAGCCACATATCCTAATTAATGTCATTCATGTTTTTCCTATTATTTCTAACGAGTCACCAAATCTGAATTTTGTTAATAATTTCAATGGAAAAACAAAAACTGTAGATAAAAAAAATCACGTAATTAGGAAATTTAATATGATTTTGGTACATATGACTATTGAATCTTTTTTATTTTTAGAGATTAATTAAATAGTAATGGCGGAGATTACTTGAGCTTGGGATGAACTCTCATAGTTACATTTTTTTTAGGGCATTTTTTCTAAAGGAATATCATTTCTGTCTTTAAGGCAAAAAAAAATTTTCTGTTTTAAACCAAAACTATGTCGTTTTGACTTTTTTTTTTAAATAAAGAAATGAAAGGAAAAGAAGGGAAAGGAAAAAAAAAAAGCAAAGGAAAAAAACAAAAACAGAACTAAAACGACGTAGTTTTGACTTAATACAGAAAACTTTTTCTACTTTAAAAGCAGAAATAATATTCACTTTTCCTAATCTCAAAATATTGGGTTTTTAGCAATAGTTTTATCTTTTTTATATATATGGTAGTAAGTGGCACGTGGGTACACTTTATCTCTTTCATCAATGTCCTCTACTTCCTCTATTTTATTGCGCTTTTTCTTACAAGCAATAAAAGTTGCTTCATTGATATGGCGGCTTCAGACCAAAAGCTAGATGGAATGAAGGCTTTGTCAAACAGTTTAATAAAGCAAAAGTGACTTTTTTTTTATACACTAAATGGCCTTTTGAAACTAGGAAACGTGATCCCAAACAGCGGCCTAAAAGCATATAAGGTGTTTCTTATTTAAGTGCTTATTATGTGCTCATACCTCTAATTTTAGCGTGAACACATTTTATATATATTTTATTTATTTAAATTAAATTATATGATAATCCTGAAATATTTTTTACATCTAATATTTTAAATTAATTAATTTTCAAGATATTGGTGTTACAATAAAAAATTTCTAAAAGTAGGACTGAAAATTAATTAATTTAGATTCTGAGTAAAAAAACAATTTCAAGATACAACATGTCATTTAATTTAAATAAATAAGATATATAAAAAAATTAAAAAATGTGCTCACCCCCAAAATTTAAAGGATGAGTACATAAGACTAAGAGAAGCACCTAATATCAACCCTTGCCATGTCTGGTAGGGGTATGCGCCTGGACCTCTGATTATTTTTCTTTGTTTGACCAAAGCCAGTGATCTGATTCAAATTGACATACGTAAACTCGTTTACTTTTTATTTTTTAAATTGAGACAAAATACATAATTCCATGAACAATTCAATAATTCACCTGTAAAGGCATAATCATATTGGTTTTATTTGTTAATTAATTCATTCGGATTGTTTCTCTTGATTAATTCATTAATGACATGAAAGTCGTAAGAACAATGTTTATATTTTATTATTTTGATACATGCATGTTAGAGAGACTGCGAAATATTTATATGATTAATGGGGACCGAAACATATCGAGAGGTGTGATCTATCGCTTGAAAAGGGCTTTAAAAATAGGGAAAATCTATATAGGAGCCTAAGTAACAGAAAAAAAATTTAAAAAAAGGTCCCAAGATTCTGAAAATATCAAAAAAGGCCCCAAGGTCTTTTCTGATATAAATTCATTAAAACATTAATAAATTTATACCAGAAAAAGCTGTGGGGCCTTCTCTAGTATTTTCAGAATCTTGAGGTTTTTTTTTTGAAATTTTTTCTGTTACTTAGACCCCTATACAGATTTTCCCTTAAAGTGGATGCACCTTTATATAAAATTATGGGAAAACCTATATAGGCCCAAGTAACAGAAAAGGACCTGGAGCCTTTTTTGGTATTTTCAGAATATTGAGGTATCTTTTGAATTTTTTTGGACCCTTTTTAGTATAAATTTATTAAAACTTTAGTTGTTAATGGGGCTAATATAGTTGTCAATGAGACTGATATAGTTGTCAAGGTTTTAATGAATTTATACCAAAAAATGCCCGAGGCCTTTTCTGGCATTTTCAGAATTTTGAGGTCTTTTTTGAAATTTTTCTATTACTTGAGCCCCTATATAGATTTTTCCTAAAATATATATTACACAAGTTGACGTATATATATTGGCGGAGCCACATATGTTTTTATGGGGGCAAGTGCACCCATAAAAAAAATAATATATATATATATATATATATATATATATATATATATATATATAGACACACACACACATATATACATATAAATTGAGAGAATTTAGAAACAATATGTATGGATAGTATAGTTGGTTAAGAGTTCATATTTTTAGCTTAAGGTCGCCGGTTCAAGCTTCCATCTTCTCTTTTACCTTTTTTTTTCCCCTTTCCCCTTTATGTAGGTGTTTGGTGTTGAACCTATTGAAAGTGCTGTGCTCTCTAGTGGATAGCCTTTTTTGAGGCATGTTGAAGTTGGAGTGCCAGTTTGTAACTATCCTTCTCTTATTCCTTTGCTCTATGATGAAAACATGATAATAAGTCTTATTTGTATTGAATATTGGCATGACACAGCTTCCTTTTCTGCTTTCTTTTGCAGATTTGTTTGCTTCAAGAAATAACTTTATCCTCTCGAATCTTTTTGGAGGTTGATGCAGCACTCAAGGCTAAGCAGATGAAAGCTGATGTAAATGAATATCTAAAGGTAATACCCCACATTGTGATTTTCGTTTATGATGAATTGAAGATGAAGCCAGCATTTTGGTTTGCTTGCCTACCTTCTAGTTATTATAATTCTTTATTCTTTGATTTCTTATAGGTTCCAAGTTCCAACATGTTCTTTAATCTTGTCAAACTTTTTTTCTTCCAGAAAATGTCAATGATACAATCTTAATGTATTTAAAAATTTTCTTAAAAAAAAAATTCGGGGGCGCTGCCCCCAAACCCCCGAACCCTTATACTAATTGTGCACCCATTAACTCTAAATCCTGACTCTGCCCCTACGTATATATCAAGAAAAAAGATAGAGTTGACTTATTTTTATGGATCAAATTTTGACTGAGACTATAAACAACAAAATGCTCCATATTTTTCATGCTCATTGAAATAATTTTTGGGAATATCATTTTTGTCTTTAAGGCAAAAAAAGTTTTCTATCTCAAGTCAAAATAACACCATTTTGACTCCTTTTTAAATAAAGAGATGAAAGGAAAAGAAGGGGGGAAAAATATCTCTTCATTTAAAAAAGAGTCAAAACGGCGTTGTTTTGACTTAAGGCAAAAAAAGTTTTCCACCTTAAAGGTAAAAATGATATTCTCATAATTTTATGCGTGAATTTGAGAAAGAAATCAAACAATATTACTATAAATTAATTGCATACCATTAGCTTTGATCTTTAATATAAAAGCTATTTGACTTACTTTTAAATAACAATGAAGTTAAATAAATTATTTAATAAGCACATATTGTGTATTATTATATTATATATAACTCTATAGGTGAGACAAGTTAGTTTTAAGAAAAAAGATAAATATGTATAGTTTAATATAATTTATTTAATTTCATTATTAATTTCTTAAAAAAAAGTTACTAGTTTTTATATTAAAGATCCGATAAAATGTTGGCGTATTTCTTAAGCTACTATTATACAATGGTTGGGCGGGGAGGTTCTCGTGGAATTGATCAAAATAACCTGAAAAGAAATTGTATTTGATTAAAAATGTAATAAACAATTAGTATTTGTCAAACTTTCATCCTCGTACTCTTGGTCTTAAAATACAGATATCAGAGGTCGTAATTATATGATTAATTATTAGTCTGCTGATTCAAGAAATTGTGTAAATTGATCCGTTTGTGAGAAACATTCATGATCCTCCGTGTTTGCATCGTATACGTCGTTAATCTTTTAAGAAATACTAAATACATAATTGAATAATTTAGTGACATTTTAATGATAAAAAACATTATATAAGCAAAGGAATTTCGGGCCAGGTGTGTAAATATATTCTCTCTCCGTTTCTTCTTTCAGGGAAATACACTTGATTATAAAAAGCAATACTCCAACTAGTTGAAATCTCAGTTTTTTTTTTTGAAAAAAAAAAATAAATCTCTCGGGTGAAGGTAAAAAATATACACGACCTTTGCCCCAAGGTTTGCCCAACACCACGACCTTTTTTCTGGATAAAAAATACACACCACATTACATTTTAGGATAAAAAATACCATGGGCCGTTAGTTAACTAACGTTGACGGTTAACTTGGACGGAAATGAACAGTAACTCGGGTGAAATTACCATTTTACCTCTAGTTTTAAATTTTTTATTTTAAAAAAAACTAAAATAACCCTTTCCTCGCCGATGGGCCTACCACTGCTGGCCGCCGCCATCCCCACCGTTGGCAACCAGCAGCCACCTCAGGCGACCTTCTCAGGTGGCCTTTTTTTTTTTTTAAAAAAATATTTTTTAAAAAACAAAAAACTAAAATAACCCCTCCCCCGCTAGTGGGCCCCACCACCGCCGGCCGTCGCCAGCGACCTCCTCTAGCGGCTTTTTTTTTTAAATAATTTTTTTAAAAACACAAAAAACTAAAATAATCCCTCCCTCGCCGGTGGGCCCCACCGCCGCCGGTGACCACCTTTAGCGATTTCCTCCAGCGGATTTTTTTTTTTAAATAATTTTTTTAAAAGAACTAAAATACACAGCATTGGCTGCAGGCAACAGTGGTGGTGGGGCCCACCGGCGAAGGAGGGGTTATTTTTGTTTTTTCAAAAAAATTATTTTAAAAAAAAAGGCTGTCAGAGGATGTTGCCAGCGGCAGAGAGGGCGGTAGCCGGTGGTAGGGAGGGGTTATGTTAGTGTTTTTTTTTTAAAAAGAAAAAATTTAAAACTAGGGGCAAAATGATAATTTCAGTTTAAAACTAAGGGCACAATGGTAATTTCACCCGAGTTACTGTTCATTTTCGTCCAAGCTAACCATCAACGTTGGTCAACTAACGGCCCGTGGTATTTTTGACCCTAAAACGTAACGTCGTGTGTATTTTTGATCCAGAAAAAAGATCGTGATGCTGAATGATCCTTGGGGTAAAGGTCTTGTATATTTTTTACCCTTCACCCTAAATCTCTCTCATTAATTTCTTCGTTTCTATGTATTTTGTCTTAAGCGTAATTTAAAATTTATTATCATAAAATCATTTTAAATTATGCTGAGAAAGTCATTAGAGTACAAATATCAACGAAAATTCATATAAAAAATATATTAACGAACATTCATTTTTATTTAAATAAGTACATGTAAATATTATTTTAAAAATTATATTCACAATAATCGCATATTACATTGAAACTTTTAAAAAGGAAAAACCCCTCACCTATGTTGACAATTATTCTCCAAAATAGGCTATGATCATCACGAGTTCACGACTTCTTTTCCAAGTAAATTAATTGGCACACCTTTTTTAAATTGGACGTTATATATGTAAACGGTGAAAAAGAAGATTGAAAATAAAGCGAAGGAAAAAAGTCCAACTGTCATTTCTCTCAGATGCATGTCTTCAAAATTCATGAGAACATTTATTATCAATGATGCAACAAAAATGAGACTGATGATGCGGGAAACAAAGTTTCATCGGGGAATGTTACCATTTTTCTAAGTAATTAAGCACATAGGATGAATTAATGCACACATTTCTTGAGTTAAAATTCAAATTAAGATGGATTCAACGAAAGAAGAATGAGAAAATGATAATAAAGTTTTAATTAAAATAATAATATCAAAAAAGTCTTATAATTTATTGATAATAGTTCTTCTATTTGACACTGCTGATGAACATAATTGAGCATACCACTTCACTTCCACAGGACCACAACTTTAAATGGTATATATATGCCATTTAGATGGACTCTCTTTGTTGTTCAATGCCCCTCCCTTTATCCTTATATATATATATAAAATTTTCAACCAAATCGTCTGATTCTAAAAAATAATTAAAAATAAAAATAGTTAAACATAATAATTATGTAAGAAATTTAATTTTCCTTTAAAATGTCTCTATTTATAAATAAGTAAGAGAGAGTAGTAATGAGAAAATGATGAAAGATAATGTATAAAGTAAAATAATTAATTCAGGGCAAAATGAGAAAATATAATTATTATTGAGACAAACTGAAAAAGGATTTACATTTAGGGTCAAACCCCTCAAAAAAAGCTCTTATATATAAAAACGGATGAAGTATAAAACTTATTTATCTAATTTGATTAAATTAAGGAAGTTAGTTAAATTGATTAATATGACATATTTTTTCAAAAACACTATAATTATGTTTTTTTAATTTCCTCCATATAGTTCTCTCACTTATTATTGAGGGGTATTAATAAGGATAAATTTAAAAAAGATTGACAAGTATAATAAATATGTCTTACATTTATGACCAAGATCAACTCTAATATTAGCTCCTACATCAAAGACTATGAGTAACAAACACAACAATAATGTGAAAACATTAAAATCACGTTATTTTTTTTCGCGGAATTATTATAAGGCCCTAATGAAGAGAATTAATTAATAATAAGTCTCATTGACAACAAGGTAGTTTGTAATGGCAAGTTTTCTCATAAAAAATGACAACACCTCAATTACAATTAGTATTTCTTAATATAATGTCCCTTACTTAGGACCTCATTCTCAATGACTTTCCCTTATTTTCCCCCCCTCTAATGGGGGATCGATCATGTTGCAACCGTTCAAATTAAATGATGACAGGCACACCCTCAATCAACCACCAACAAAATTAATAACTAAAGAATAAAATTAAGATAGCTTCGCCAATGAGAGTTGGCACAGATGGTAAAGGATTCAGGACTAAGCCATTGGGTCGTGGGTTCGATCCCCTCTGCCATCGCTGGGAGTCTAGAGCCGGGAAATCGGGCCGGCCCGTTTAGGCCCTGGCTTGATAAGGGTCGGGCCTAAAAAATTATAAGAGATAAACAAAATTGGCCCTGCAGGGCCACAGGCCAGCCTGTTAGGCCCTGTTACTGTATACTTTTTTTTTCTTTTTTTTAAGTTGGGGGTTTGGACAGCTGAACTTGCTTGGTGCCAGCCCACTAAGCCTTTCAGTTTCAGGCCTCAGCCCAGTTTGGTTCTTCTGATCTTAGTGACTAAAGGAAAAAAGAATCAAATATTCATTATTTGATTTATTTCAGATCTTCACGAATCACACCCATAGACAAACCCACTCGGCCACTTTCTTCTTCGTCTCTTCTTTGGAGAAAAAATCGAACACACTCTCGTCTCTCAGCCTCTCACGCACTCGCATCACAACCTCTCTTAGCCTCTCACGCTCTCGCCATCGGTCACTCGCCCTGTCGCCGTCGGTGGTCCACTCCTCCTCAATGTCGATTGTCGAATGGGAGGCGTGGGTGGCTTAGGGTTCTTCTTCTTCAATAATATTCACTCTTCAGATACAGCTGGTCGCACGGCGTCAACTCTCGTTGCCCTAGGAAAAAACTCAGTCTCAGTCCTCAGTCGTCAGTTCTTCAGTTCGCTCCTTGGTTCCTCCTCGTCGGCCATCCGTCACTCATAGCCTCACTGGTTCCTCTAATTCTTTCCTCTTTTCTTCTCTTAATTTGATTTGATTTTCTTTTTGATTTGTATTTTTGGATTCAGTTTGTTTTGATTTTAACATCGATTACTGAGCTATTCTCATTGAGGGTCTGTAATTTTAGCATTGATTATTTACTTAATGCCTCATTGTGTTTCTTGATTTGTGTTTCTGGATTCAGTTCGTTTTGATTGTATAAACTCTGTTTTACTTAATGCCTATTGCTCAATTCTTTGCATTAGAATTTTTGTCTTCATCAACGAATTCACGGTCTGTTTGATTTTGGATCATGACAGTTTTAAAAATGAAGTCATGACAATAAAAGTAATATATTTAGTTTGGAGCATCTACCTTTTATTTTTGCCTGGAAATGTACGAAGTATGTATATTTAATTATGTTTTTGTGTTGAAAGCAAGCATAGGGTTAATTGTTTGATGATTGGTCTGTTTTTTCCCAATTGGGTTCTCGATCTGTAGCCTTTTTTTTCATATGCTTAATGATTTAAACAACATTGTTCAGCCTTATGTCATTCACAAATTTGCTTATATCAATTTGAATATTTGATGTAGCCTAATGTCTGTTAGTATGTAGGTGTCCTAGAGACAATCTATTTTATCAAATGAACACCTTGTACTATTTGATATTTCATGATTAATTTATTTGAGCACAATTTATCTTTATCATATTTATGTCTCATCTATTTTACGGTTAATATGCGATTAAAGATAAAGGCCCAAGGAATAAAACAGGTGTTCATTCGAGGATCTATGATAGGGATCATGATCATGAGGAATCGAGAACACTATATGTCTATTGCCTAAAACTGGTTTCTAGTCTTGAATCACTAAGAATGGGTATTGGTGATCTCAATAAGATTAGTACGACATCATCTACTTGTATAGAGATACAAGGTAGGGACCTCATGGAATGCAAGCATGTTGATGTCTTAGCTGATGTCGTGGGTGGATCTGTTGGAGAACAGATAGCACTGAACTGACCCGCCAAGAGACTCCACAAGGATTCATTGTAGAGAGTATCATTGGATTTGTAATGTCTCTTATCGTTTGGTAGTGTGGATCGTCCTAGACTTGAGGATGTCATCGAACACTATGTCTTAGGGTTATACTTTGACTGTACAACTTTATTCGCCTGAAAAATGGGGAGAACAGTGTACTCTTGGGTATAACCTGAATACATGAGTATAAATGGACATGCCGAAAGGACTCACAATCCCCAACAAGGAATTAGTTGTTCACGAGACCGGTAGGGCTTGGATGACTTCTAGTTGACTCAGGAATCTGTGCATAGTAAGTGATTATGAAGAGTCATGATCTGTCTTAAAGTCAATAGAAGAATATTCGTAATTCTGTGAAAAGCTATATTTAGTCAATTAAGAGAGATTATGCTTTATCCTTGCTCTCGACTAAATGTGAACGACGATGTGAGGGATGATGCCGACACGGTATCCAAATAAGAAAGGTAGATCATTTGATCAACTCGATTAGTTCTGGGGCTGCAGAGCATTGCTAGTGTCTGATGTGGTCATTAGATAAATTGAGTTTATTAAAGGAGTTTAATTGGTTCAAGTTTTATCTATGTCAGTGACTAATTGAGCCTAATGGGTCACACACTAAGATTATTCTTGATTGCTTAATTTAGCAGAGTTTGGACCAATAATTGTTATTGGGCTTTGTCAAAGACTATTGGTATATGAGGTAATAGAGATTAAGGATAATTTATGAATTATCCAATGCTATGTCCAATCTGGATTGGATAATTAATAGATAATAAATTATTTATGTGAATAGTGTCAAGTGAATAGTACTATTCATCCTTTACTATTCATGAATAATTAATTATTATTAATTATAAGAAGCACTTCTTGAAATAATTAATTGTTCAAGAATCACCTCTTGGAATAATTGATTTTTCAAGAAGCACTTTGGATTTGAAGTAGAAATGAATATGTGGCTCACATTCAAAGAAGAATATGTGGCTCACATTGAAAGAAGAATTGTGGCCACGGTTCACCTGCCATTTCTATAAATAGCATTTATTTTCTTCATTCCAAATCACCAATTCCTAAACTTCTCTCTTTCTCTTAAAGAAGTTATCTCATATGCCTCTCTCTTCCTTTTAAGGAAGTTCTCATAGTCTTGAGTGAAAAATCCAAACACTTGAGCTCTCTACCTTGTTACTGCCTAGCAAGCATCCAAGGAATCGAGGATTCAAGGAGAATGAGTTCTCATTTACAATCAGGAGATAATCGTGTGGATCAACGTTAGAAGACATCATACTCTTTGACATCTTCAAGTGATCACAGGTATTCCTGAAACCCTGCATGTGTTTTAATGAGTAGATCCTAAATATTTACCATAAGGTGTTATGGTCCATGGTTTATGGTTAATGGTTTATGAGGATTGTATTTCCATAAGTATAGTAAATATTATTTACTGTATCAAAGCTAAGGTTTTCTGAGTATGCTCTGTGACTGCAGCTTAGTCTAATCTGTCACATCAGAAAAGAATTATTCTTATGCAGTAAATATTATTTACCGGCACGGTAAATATTATTTACCAGCACAGTAAATATTTATTTATCGAAATAGTAAATATTATTTACCAGCATAATAAATTTTATTTACCCGTACAGTAAATATTATTTACCGGAGTAATAAATATTATTTACTGGCATGGTAAAAATTATTTACCGAGATAGTAAAAATTATTTACTGTCATAGTAAATATTTTTACTGAGGCACTATTCATATGAATAGTAAATACTATTCACCGATACTATTTACATGAATAGTAAATACTATTCACCGATACTATTCATAAGAATAGTAAATAACCAATATGGATTCCGCAAATATAGAAAAATTTTGTTTTTCACCCTCATGAACTAGTTGCTTGAATGTCAAGCAAGAACAATTTTAACCAGCAATGTCTTCGTCCCAAAATTTAGAAGGAAAAACTCCAGAGACTAATGAATCATTAGCTATGATGGTTAAGCGTAAGGAATCTTCTCTTCAAGAGACTGATGAATCAAAGCCTAAGAAGGCAAGACATTTGAGTTCTGATGTGTGGAGATATTTTAGTAAAGTTGAAATTGAAGGGGTAGTTAAGGCTCAGTGTCATGGTTGTGGAAATAATTTTGCTACGGGAGGGGACAAAGGAACCTCACATCTAAATCGCTATATTAAGAATTGTAAGAGATTAGATAAATTGGAGGATATTGGGGTGATGATGTTGGATAAAGAAGGCAAAATGAGGTGTAGGAAACTTGATCATCAACGTATTAAGGATATTATTGGTTTGTGCATAATCGAACATGATCTTCCTTATTCATTTGTTGAATATAAATGGGTCAAAGAATGACTAAAGACATTGAATCCTGATGTGAGGCTTATCACTAGAAAAACAATGACAGTTCATATCCAGAAATTCTTCCGCCAGCAAAGGGATATTTTGAAACAAAAAATGAAGAACAGTATTGGTAGAATATGTTTGACATCTGATTGTTGGACTGCTGTGACTTCTGAAGGATATATATATGCCTGACAGCTCATTTTGTTGACGAAAAGTGGACATTAAACAGTAAGATACTTGCCTTCTGTAACATGGAGCCTCTGCATTCTGGATATCAAATGTCTAGGAAAGTGTTTGATTGCTTGAAAGAATGGGAGATTGATGATAGGATATTTTCAATTACGCTAGACAATGCATCTACAAATGATAATTTGCAAGGCTTATTGAAAGACAGGTTACTATTGCAAAACAACTTTAGTTTGGTTTGTAATGGGGAATTTTTCCATGTGAGGTGTTGTGTCCACATCCTCAATCTGATTGTTCAAGAGGGCTTAAAAGTAATAAATTCTGCGTTGAATGAGCTTAGAGAGAGTATTAAATATATGAAGGCCTCTGAGGCACGGATGAATCTTCTCAAGCCATGTGTACAACAAGTTGGTGGCATTGACTCTTTAATGGGCTTGCGATTAGATGTAGTTACTAGATGGAACTCCACTTATGCAATGCTTGAGAGTGGTCTTAAATATCAGCGTGCTTTTGCAAAGATGGCTTTAGATGATACTTCCTTCAAGTTTGCTCTAATGCAAGATGAGTGGAATAGGGCAGATGCAATGTGCAATTCCTTGAGGCCATTTGAGAAGATCACAAGGTTGATTTCAGGGTCGTCTTATCCAACTTCCAATTCATATTTTATGCAAATATCAAAAATTGAGATGTTGCTTACTACAAATATGGTGAGCCATAACCCAGTGATTCAAGAGATGTCTGTGAAAATGAAGGAGAAGTTTGACAAGTATTGGCATAATTATAGCATCATTCTTGCAATTGCAGTGGTTCTTGATCCTCGATAGAAGTTCAACATTATACAATATTTCTATGGAAAGATTAACCCTTTGACTTATGATGAGAAAGTTGGCAATATAAGGAGCAAGTTGAATATGATTTTCAATGAATATTTGAATGTGGGGACATCTTCTTCAAATCTTGAATCAATCACCAGATCTTCAACATTGCCAACCCGTCATTCTTTTCATACCTCAAGTGCTTCAGTGACTGCCTTTGATGATGCCTTTGATGTATGTTTTAATTTCATTTCAATTGAATTTGTTGGGTGCTCAACTAGTATTTACTTGAATGTTTTGTTATTATGTAGGATTATGAAGATATTTATGTGAGTATGGATAATTCTTCTATGAACAAGTCTGAATTGGAAACTTATTCGCAAGAACCAATACTTAAGCCTGATAATTGGAAAGAATTGGACGTCTTGAACTGGTGGAAGAACAATCAACCAAGATTTCCGATTCTTTCAAAAATGACAACTGATATTCTGAGTGTTCCAATTACTACAATAGCCAGTGAATCAGCTTTCAGCATTGGTTCTCGTGTTTTGACAAAATATAGAAGTTCCATTCTTCCGTCTAATGTTCAAGCCCGTATTTGTACTCGTAATTGGATTCATGGATTCACTTATGATGGTAATTCACTAATTTTAATTTATATGAATTTTGTATGTTATAGTCTTATAGAATTATTTATCTATTTCAGTATAAATATATTATAATTATGATTTATGATCTTCCTTATTCATTTGTTGTAGATGCAGATTATGAATGTACTCATGATGTGGGTGAAGAAATTCACGATATCTTTACTCATGAAGCACAGTTTACTGCTGCTAGTGAAACACAGTCAAATATCTTGGTGTTGATGATAATAATGAAGAGGATGTCAATTGACAATGTGTAGTCATCATACCAATTTTACGTAATGGTATGCTTCTTAATATTACATGTGTTTCATTTCTGAACAGTAGTTTGTGTAATTGTCTTGCTTAGATACTAATATCGATAATGTTTATTTAATAAATTAGAACTTTAATTGTTGTATTTTATTAATCATGTTTTTCCGGTGCCCTCGGGCCCTGCGGGAAAAAATCGGAGGAAAAATAGTTAAAATCTAGAATAATGATTTTGCGGCCTTGCAGGCTAGCCCTGGCCCTGGTGTCCTGCGGGCCGGGCTTTGAAAAACAGGGGTTTTTCTTATCCCAGGCCCTGTTAGGCCTTGGCCCTTCACGGGCCGGCCCTGATTCCCACCTCTAGCTGGGACTCCTTTAGTAGGCGATCTCGTAAGTTCCCAGTAAGTGCTCATAGAGCTCGGGGCCGTGCCCTGGCCTTGGTAGGGGACTGGTGTCGAACCCTTCCAAAACTTTTCGTGATAAAAGAAATAATTAAGGTAGCTGCTAAAATAGTTCATTCAATACCTGATATAGGATATATTTATATTTTTAATATAAGAAATATTTATATAATTTAATTAGATTTAGCAAATTAGTTAAATTAATTAACATGATATGTATTTTTAAAAATATTTGAGTAATCTTTCTTAATTTTCTCATTTTCTCTCCTCATTGTTTATTATTGAGAAAGTATTAATAAGGGCAACATTAAAAATATATTAACAAATATAAAAATTAAGTATTATATTTAGGACTAATATCAACTTACAAAATATATTTTACATTAAAAATATGAGAGAATATAGTTTAGAGGCTATTAACAAGTTTTGTAAATGAAAGTGTTCATAAATAAACTAACAATTAGGATGAGGAGATTTACAACGAATATACAATGATTTATCAGCAATTTTCCTAAACATTTATGACCGTCCGTGTTGGTTTACATTTGCTTCGCATTCGTCATTATTTTTTTAATTAATACATATATAATTGAAGAACGTAGTGGCATTTAATGATTAAAAAGAGATATTATCAGCAATGGATTTTGGGGAAGGTATATATGCACAAACAGATTAATTCCCTGTCAAAAATATATATATATATATATATATATATATATTAGTTCTCCGTCTACTCTCCCCTTTTTCTTCTTTCACGGAAGTTCACTTCACTCAGTGTTATAAAAAGCAAGAAAATCCAACTAGTTACATATAATAAAATACCAAACACCAAATGCAAATTCATCTCTCTGTGTGGGCCTGAAATGCCTAAAGCATCCGTTTGGTTCAATTTTATTATATACCTGTAATGATAATCATGATTGCATTATCAACATAATAGTATTTGGTTTCTTTATAGCATGGTAATAGGGTTTATTGTGGTTCATATCTCCCCTCATATAAATACTCATTGCCACTCTATTGCATGATTGGAAAAGTTCAATTTATCATTTAGTTTTATTTGTTTTTGTTTAACTTCTCTCATTTCACCTATTTCACCACGCCACAATTGCCATCGCCACTACCTCCTCCAATCCTACTGCCGCCCGCTGTTACCTCCTCCTCCATGGCTGCAATTGACACTTTCATTGTTGCTGCACTACCACCACTACTTCCTCTCCCTTCTCTACTACCGTCTCTATGACACCTCATCTAAAACGATATATATACTTAAAGTTCAATATGTTATACATCACTTATAAGCTTAGGGAGTCTATCCCAACAAAAGTTGAACAACATTTACTTAATACTTTTAAATGTTACTTTAAAGTTTTAGTCTCAAACAAATAGTTACTAACCAAAATATTTTAGGACGAAAGGTAATCCTAATGTCATGACCATTAAATATAAAGTAGCATAAAGATGCACAAAAAGCCCAAGAGAGCCTTTAAGGCTCGTTCCACAGGTGTCTTCATTTGATTCCTACTATAACATTTACATAAAAATGTTAATATAATAGGATGGGATTTTAGATCTCAGTAATTACTAAAAGTTTCTACTATACACAAACAAACCATATATGATTTAATTATATACAAACAAATAAACCCATCCATTTTACTGGATTGTCCCAAACTTATTAGTTTTTAAGATATACCCAACTAAAGGTATAGAGTTTAAGTATGAACTATAACTTTCATCCTTAAAAAAAATACAACTAAGTAGGTGTGACATATCTTATAGCTCTAATGTCACGCCAATCAAAGGAAGATATGGAAGAAAGGGACCTGACAAGTGTCATCTATTATGTATCGAGTGATGGTATATTATGTGGTAAAACTCCAACCCATCACAAATGCAACTGCCATGATAATTATATTCAATTACCAATAAATATAATATCATTAAAAGACAAGGTATACTAAATTATACTTCCATTTGTATTAAATATAATCACATATTCAAACATTCGTAAAAGGAATACATAATTATCATTAAAACTATGAGAATAAAGTGAGTTATAAAGAAATTTGCTTGTAATGTCACTTACTGGAAAATTCACAATACACACAGACATACATATAATTAAATTCACTTTTTTAAAATAAAAGATAGTCATTCACAATTGAAAGAATATATGGAAGAATATTCATATATAATTTATTGTTGCTTTCTATTTCACAAGTAATTACATAGAGTTAATCCAAAGGTCTCAATAGAAGTCTACAGTATCACACACACACAAATATATAACCATTGATAAACTAATTGAAACTAGTCGATAGTTACTCTAAAGTCACCTTAAAACCGGGTTTTAAAGGTTAACCTCCAAAACTCAAACTCAAACTAGTACATTTTTATGTGTAGGTATATATGGCTACTTCAATTTTAGAGATTTCATATTAAAGAGAGCGTGATTAAGAAATTTCCTATTAAAATATAATACTGAAAGGGATTAGAAATTATCTTATATGGATTATGGACTGTCAAAACAATCATGGATGATATTTATGCAGTAACATAAACAGTGGCTCATTTAACTGTGCACAAAAAAAAAAGAAAAAAAAGAAAAGGATGTTTTGGAGGAATCGTAAGTAGCACATATGGATATAGAAAATGGGTTTTTGATTGTCAAATATATAGTCGATGGAGTGAGAGAAAAGAATGAACATGGTGGATATTACATATTGGTGAAAAGAGCCACGTTTGTAAAAGGAAAATGCAAATAAAAAAAATATGTATCTTTAGTGAAAAGACGTTGGGGTGTTGAGCAAAAGAAATAAGACGTTGGATGGGAGGATGATTCAACAGAGAAGCAATGAAAGATGAATATTGGCATATGGAGGGACAAAAGAAGTAATGACCGGACTCACAAGAAGACAAAACGAGGAGCCATGGGAGGACGTTATTTTGTTTGTTTTGTGGTAGTGCGCCACCGCTACCTTTTCCTTTTCCATCGTTGACACTACCTCCCTCCAACATTGTTGCTGCCTCCATGCCTCTACTTCCTCCTCCTTCACTGTCGTCGCCACCACCCTCCCCTTTTGTCATTGCGATCACCACTACCTCCTCCTCCATCATTGTTGTCGTTGCTGCCCTTGCCAGTACCTCCTCCTCTGTTGTTTTCGTTTTCGTTGTCGTTGTCACCACATGCCACCGCCTTTGCCACATCAATGTCACCACACCTCCACCGCCACAAATCATCACAATTGGACGATCCTAAACGAGATACCGTGACTGTTATGATGAGGCAACGCAATGACACTTAACTATTATTTATACAAAGATTATATTAAAGGTAAAATAGATTTTTTGTGATTATCAATTTTAAATAATTATTAAAAAATAACTTATTTCACCTTTCTTGAAAATCAAATCAAATACTAGCCTTGCCATTAGTATTGTATTATACATTATCATTGCATCACATTGCACTAATTACAGGGTATAATAGGATCAAACCAAACCAGCCCTAAATTTCTTACCAACGCAAATCTCATAAACAGTCACTTGAATCTTCCGTTGGGTAACACCTTTTCTTTCTTATAATTTTTTTTTTTAATTGTGAGAGACACAGTGTTAATTTACCGTTTGCTCTATATATGCATTGTAAGCGTGATTTAAATTTTAGTATCACTACATCATTGTAAAATATGCAGACAAAGTTATTAGAGTGAACATATTATAACGAAATTCATTTTTATCTATTTAATTCTTACGAAAAAATATTTAGAAAAAAGTTGGGAAATGTTCAAATTACTCTCTCTCATGTTTCTGTGAATTTTTCGCCCACAAGTCACAAATATCAAGACTTGGCTAAAGAAGCCCGGATTGATTTAGGGGGATTTGTTTGAATTAATGTTATAGAAGTATGTCTACGTAAGTCTATATAAAACTTATCTCACAAATTATCTTATAGACCGTAAATTATATCAGAAAAATATTTTCTATCACCAATTCAAACAGTATGGGATACAATTTCTCATCGCCATTCTCATAAAACATTAGTTTCGGCAACATTTTCTCTCGGTCTTTTAAGTTTTAATTACCTGAGCTCACATGATAAGTACGTGCAAATATTATTTTAAAAATAACACATTCAAAATAATCAAATATTATATTGAAGCTTTTAAAAGGAAAAACCCTGCATGGTGCAATTTGCTAGATCAATAAACTTATTTATATTGCCATTGTTCTTGACCCCCGATATAAGCTAGATTGAGTGCAATTTGTTCTTTGTAAGATGCACACACGTGTTGTTGGGGAACATTTAGGGGTGCATATTAAAGAGGTCTTGATTTCTTTATATAATGAATACAATCAAGTTATTTCTCCTTCAGCCCAGGCCCAGCTTGACATGGCACCATCAAATGACACAGAACTTCTTCTTGATGATGATGACCCTAGTCTAAAAGTTAGAAAATTGCTTGATCTTGAGGAGCAATTATTCATGGATGAGCATCTTGGTGGAAGGACTAGTAGAACAGAAGTGAATAGATATTTCAATGAAGAAATTGAGCCTAGAAAAGATGATTTTGATATATTAAGTTGGTGGAGAGTGAATAGTCCTAGATTCCCTATTCTTTCTCAAATAGCAAGAGATATGTTGACTATCCCAATTTCTACTGTTGCTTCTGAGTCTACCTTCAGCATTGGAGGAAGAGTTCTAGATTCATTTAAGAGCTCTTTAACACCTAAAGCTGTACAATCACTAATTTGTGCTCAACTCACTTAACTATGTTGCAGAAGTAGGAGATGATGATTTTCAGCAAATGGAACTTGGTAATACTTTTTACATCTATTTTCTATTTTTATTAGAATAATATTTATTATGATCTTTCAAGGGGCTTCTAATTTTGTTGTTTTATTAGATTTTTAAAAAATTGCATTGAAGACAACAGTTGACATATTGTAGATGCAATGCAAATGTCTTTGTAAGTAATTTTTCATTATCTTTGTATTTTGTTAATATTTATTAGATTATTTATTTTCTTTTTATTTGATTTAGGGTTATTTCATTGTGTAGGGTGTAGTTTATTTGTATTATGGTGAAGTCATACTATCTGGTGGTTTGTTAGCTGATTTGTCTTAGACTTGTGAAATTTGAAGCCATTCTTATATTTGTATTATGTTGTGTTGTGTTGTGTTGTACTGTTGTTCATAGCTTCTTATATTTGTATTATATATGTTGTGAAATTTGAAGTCATACTGATTGCTTTAGTTATATTTGATGTGTGTCATGTGTTCTTGCAGGAGGTGTTTTCACTTGATTTGTTGGGATTAATTTCCCCATAGTTATAGTTGTAGTATCTTGTAATAGTCTTTATTTTTCCGTATAAAAAAAAATATATGAATATGCTTTGTTTAAACCAAAAAAAAAAAATCTGTTCAAAGCTTCATATTTGTATTGTGGGCGACTGGGCGTTCTGATTGCTTCAGCTGTTTAAACCAAAAAAACAAAAATCTGAAGGCCCACAAGAAAGCCCAAAAACTGAAATTATTTCACAACTGAACTGAAATATTTCGGTTATTTAGGTTCGGTAATTCAGTTTTGGTTCAATGGTAGAAATTGAAGTTTTTCGGTTTTTACCGAAAAATCGAATCAAACACCGAATGCACAGTCCTCGATGACCCTTGTTCTCTAACATTGGCCATATGACCACCACGACTTTTCTCTCTCAAATAAATTAATTAGCACGACTTTTCTCTCTCAAATAAATTAATTAGCACGACTTTTCAATTTAAACGTCATGTATATGACTATGTAGAAACAGAAGATTGAAAAGACAAGGGGATCGATCAAGTTGCAGCCGTTCAAGTTTAATGACGTACGACCCGCACATCGATCAGACCAACCGCCTAAAGTATTAAACATTAAAGTCTGGCGAAAAAAAGAGAGTTAAAAATTAAGGATGAAAAGGCAGGTAGCTACCAAAATACACTTATATATAGTAGTCATGTACACACTATATGGTTTAGCGGCTATTCCACCAACGCCTTGTTATACACACGTCCTCATTGAGGCAAGTTAGATCGTACGTCTTCGCTCCAATATTTGGAAACTCCTTTGGGCGAAAATGATGATGGAACTTCCTCAGTGGTTTGTTCCAGCTTCGTGTGTGTTCATCTTGATTTGTATATCCACTCTGTTTCTCAGACGAGATGGGAAACGGAAAAACCTTCCACCGGGCCCGCCCGGCTTACCTGTCATCGGCCATCTTCATCTCATGAAGCCACCCATTCACCGGACTCTTCAGAAACTCAGTGAGAAATACGGCCCCGTCATGTTCCTCCGCTTCGGCACACTCAAAGTTCTGGTGGTCTCTTCTCCATCCGCCGTTGAAGAATGCTTCGTCAAGAACGACATCGTTTGTGCCGACCGCCCTGTCACGCTCGCCGGGAAACACCTCAATTACGACTACACGACCGTGGGATTCGCACCTTACGGCGAACACTGGAGAGGCCTCCGGCGGCTAATGAATCAGGAGCTTCTCTCCGTTAGCCGACTGGCCATGTTGAGCGACGTGAGGGTCGATGAAGTTAAGATTTTGGTGAAACAGTTGTTCAAAAGGTCAGGAGGAAGCTGGACGAAAGTGGAGATGAGACACAGATTCGTGGACCTTATATTCGATGTGATGTTGAGGATGATCTCAGGGAAGAGGTATTACGGGACGGACGTGGTGTCGAAGGAAGCGACGGATTTTAAGAACATGATGGACGAACTTTTTGAACTTCTTAATCCCGCTGCGGAGGACCTTTTTCCGGTACTACAACGATTTGATCTCTTTGGGGTGCAAAAAAGGATGAAGGGAGTGGCGAAGAAGCAGGACAGTTTTCTTCAGAACCTGATCGATGAGCACAGGAGAAAACGGAGCTCCAGTGGCAATAACAATGGCGCCAACCAGGAAAAAAAGACTATGACCTTGATTGAAGTTATGTTATCTCTTCAAGAAAAGGATCCGGTGTTTTACTGCGACGCCACCATCAAAGGAATCGCAGGGGTAAGAAATTACTCCCTCCCATCCCTTATATGAGAAAATATTTACCTAACTTTGATAAGTGAGTTAATTATTATAATATGTATCTTCTAAAATATTAGATTCGTCTTCTTTAATTCTTTTATCCATTTTTTCCTTATTATTGATTATTGTTGAAGGAACTGAAATAAATTATGAAAATATTAATAAAAGTGAAAACTTATCTTATATTTAGGATCAAGACAAATCTCTAAATGTGAGGAGTAAGGGACTAATATATGTGGCCAAAATCTTTACTTTCTTATTAATACCAAAGGAGTAAGGCTTTGATCAGCGCAGCTCTCCTCTTTTATTTTTTATTTTTATTTTTAAAGTGGGAAACTGAATATCATTAACAATCTATCATCTAGTACACCCAAAAGAATCAATATGACCAGCTTCCTTCATCACTAACCATCTCTGCGATGGGAGATGGGCTGTGATCTAAGATACAATAATTTCCTATATATGATTCCATGAGAACACTTGACAAGTTGATCCACAAGGGGAGATTCTCCCGGCATGAATGGTTTATCTCAACGTGTCATTTCCTACCGAGGAGTAATCTGGCCTCATTTACAATTTCTCTAAAGGGTAATTATAGTCACATCCCCCGGTGAACTCGACATTTTTTCTTGAAAAATACTCCTTTCCATGTATGTGTTACGCCTGCTGGTCATCATATCATAGACCTATATCTTTTGATTCTTTAATTTTTATTAAAAACGAGAGTCAAATTAAGCCTTTGAGCTTGGGGTGGTTAACTTATTATAAGTACGTACATCGACTACTAGTTTGATTATTTTCGTTCAAGATGGGAGGATTGAAGTTTGGTCATACACCTATATTCTATATCTCATAATTGTTTTAAATTAAGACTAAGTCTACATCAATGACTTGAGATAAGAAGCGACCTAGTCGTAGCTAGTTATTCAATAATTTGAATGCATAGATCAAATCATTTAATTTGTTGATATAAATGCCATCTTTACAATCGAAGATATATGTGTATCGCAAGTATAATATATTTATAAGTTGCGTAGAGATTGATAGATGATACATAGATATCATAAAACTGAATAATATAATGTTATAAAATTTTGATCCAGAAGAGAGTAAATCCTTTCCATCGGCCAAACATGTCACACGCTATAATGTTATATAATTTTGATTACGACAAGGTCCACCCCATAGTTAATTTCATATTGATGATGAAATTGCAGGCGGTGGTAGCAGCAGGGACGGAAACGTCAGCTTCGACCATGGAATGGATACTTGCAGTTCTGCTGAACCATCCCGAGGTAATGGAAAAGTTGAAGGCGGAGATAGACACTCACGTCGGAAAAGACCGATTCATCGACGACTCTGACATAACAAAGCTGCCATATCTGCAGAATGTAGTGTTGGAAACTCTCCGGCTATATCCCGCCGGAGCTCTGGGAGTACCCCACTCGAACTCAGAGGACTGTACCATTGGTGGCTACCACGTGCCAAAAGGAACGATGTTGATGGTGAACTTGTGGGTGCTACACAAGGATCCAAAACACTGGAAGGATGCGACCAAGTTTATGCCAGAGAGGTTCCAGGATGGAAGCTCTGAAGGGTATAGCCTGATTCCATTTGGCGCGGGAAGGAGACAGTGCCCTGGGGCTAATCTTGCTAAGAAAATCATGGCCTTGACCATTGGATCACTGGTTCAGGCCTTTGAGTGGAAGAAGATTGAGGATAAAGAGATCAACATGATGGAGGGAGATGGTCTTACTCTTCCTCGACTTGAGCCTCTCGTTGCACTCATAAAGCCACGCCAAGAGATGACGCCTCTTCTCTCCGCCGGCTTGTGAAGTATTTGAAAATGTTTTCACAGTGCGTGTTTGTTTATAATTTCCGTTGGAACATTTAAAAATAGTTTTTTCATGATGATTTAGGTATATAAAAAAAAATATGAGATAAGTTTTATATTGATTTATATAAATAAACAGTACCTGCTTATTGAGCCTGTTAGATCAAGTATGAAAAATAAATACCACCTTCAATGTAAGATGTCCAAGAAAGGAAATCCTGTTGTGCTATACGTGCTTGGTTTTTTTTTTAATCTTTTAAAAGAAATTTAAAAGTGTATGTAAAAGAAGTTTTGCGCGCTTGTTTGGAATAACAATCACAAGTTATAACCTTTAAAAATAGTTTATCAATTATTTATAATATATAAAGTAAGTATATATGAGATAAATTTTGTCTTAATTTATATAAATAAGTATTTTTAGGTGTACCAATCATCATCCAAAGAAAAGACAATTTTTCATGCCTCTCAAAATTAGCAATATGTACTCTCCAACTATGAATTGTCGGGACAGAGACGTATTTCGTGTTTGGGATTCCCATTTGAGGTGTGTGATGCATAACTTCATTTTATTTTATTTATACCAACATTCCAAACATGCCCTAAACTCTGAGGATAAGACAAAAACGTGGTGTTTCTCATAATGGTCGACCCGGAAATCACAACCGCAAGCAGTTCGGTCTAGGGCTCTGCGACTCCGGCCATGGAAGCTCAATCTCAGCTCAACCAAACCCTATGCTCCCAATCCATTTTGTTTAGCATATGGGCCCCCAACCAGCGTACTCGTGATGCCGTCATCCAACGCTTAATCGAGACCCTTTCTGCGCCCTCCGTCCCATCCAAGCGCTATGGTTACTTTGTTCTCCATCGCTGCTGCTGCTTTTGCCTCTCTCGACTAAGGTGGTATCGAGGTTATTTAGCTCTACTCTAAGGAGATTAGCAAGCTCATGATTGACACTGTCAAAGCCAGAGCTGCCCTCGATAATGACGCTAGCCTCTAGCCTGCCTGCTCCCTGTCACGCGGCGGATGTCTCTGCTAATGAGTCTGAGTCTTAGTCTTGATCCAATGATCCTTATGAGCAGGGCGGAGTGAGGATTGCAATTAAGAGGGGCTAAAATTATAGAATAAAACCTAAATTTTTATAAAACTATATTTTAACCCTAAAAAATTTATTATTTTCATTTTAGTTCCTCCACATAACTATACATGCAGGGACTAAAGTGAAAGTTATGAAAATTTTATAAGCTAAAACATAATTTCACAAAACTCTGGGTTCACTTTTGTAATTTTAGGGGGGCGGGGGCCACCCCTAGCCCCCTCTAAATCTGCCCCTGCTTATGAGGTTTGTTGTTCCATGTGTTCAATTCTTAGGTTTGTCACTGAGGGTCTGAGCTTGATTGTCTATGATGTCAATCTTCATTCTGGATTATTTCCATGATCTTCGTTACATTTCCTGTTGTCTTGATTAGCTTCCTTGTGAGCCACATAATTTTTGAATTCACAGCCCACCATTGTTGTTTCCATCATGTTCTCTATGTGGTGCCTTTGTCTTTGAATTCCTCACTAGATTTTCTTTAACCGGTTGACCGATTTTTTTCAATTAATTTTCTCCAATCCATCAAAGTAAGTGCAAATGCGGAATTAAGGAGATGAGCATATCGAGGGACGAAACTTACTCTGGATATTCGACATTCTAAAAATCGTTCTGAATTTCAAATTGAAAAAAATAGAATAAAATACGTTTTTGTTTAATTTCAACACTCATGTCAGTTTGGTACATTTGTGTAAAGAGGATGTTCATTCGCCATTATCTTGCTTCTATTATGGTCTTGTGTGTGTTTTGCGTTAAAGATTTGTTAGGAAATAAATGTATAGAATCAATTATAATCCCCTTAATTCAGGCCTTAGAATTAGGAATTATCATTATTAGTCATTATTAGTCTTAATGAGCTAGGCTCCTCCTTTTTGTATATATGTAGACCAATTGTACATGTACAAATCAAGGAATACAGATTATTTCACTACATGGTATTAGAGAGAATCTGTTTGTATTTTCTTCATCTGAGTTCTGTTGCGTGAACAGTGTATTTGCTTCATCTACGTTTTGGAAAATCTCAAACAGTGAAGAGGCTGAAATTCAAAATTTGCTCCTGAAAGAATTTTGGAACACGCATCAGCCCACCATCCTCCTCATCCCCCGACCGCTGGACACCCAAAATTTGGTGGCCATCCGACACCTCTAGGGTGGCGTGTGGAGTACACCCGCTCTACTAGCAGTGGCTCTATGACAGCGCGTGGGAGTGCTTTTTCCCCAGTGACCTCCTGTTCTAGACTCCTCTCCTCATTTCTGACGACTTCCACCAGGTGTTGTGGTCTTGGTTCATCGTTTTTTTGATTTGTGTTCTTGATTTGGCTTCTATATTATTGGAAACTTGTGTTTGGAGTCTATTGTGCATTTGGCCTTTGTTAGTAGGCATTTCTGAACAATTATTTGTCATTTGGGGATCTTTTTGTGATCTATTTGCCCGTTGTCTTTTGATTTGTGCACATTTGGGAATTTTTTCTATTGGTATTCTTGATCGTATTTAGTGATTGACTAGTGTGAAATATTTGGTTGAGTCAATGGCTGAATCTAAAACATCTGATATGCTGCCTATGTCTGCTAAGATCATTGATGCAAAATTGTGTTGGACCAATTATAATGATTGGAACAAAACTGTTCGGGTTTACTTATTGGAGCTCGAAAAGGAAATCCACTTAACCCAGGATCCTCCGTCTAGTAATGATGAGAAAAGCTTAGTATGGTCTCGAGCAGACGCTCGTCTTCTCTTTCAGATTCGGAATTCTATTGAACCCCGGATTTTGACCTTTTTTAGCCATTGCAACACGGTAAAAGAAATTATGGCTTATCTAGAATTTATGTTTTCTGGTAAAGGGGACTTCACTCGTATTCATGAAGTTTGCAAAGGATTCTACCACTCTCAGCAGCAGGGTCGTCCTCTGAAGGATTTCTTCTTAGATTTTAAACGATTGTATGAAGAAATGAGGGTACTTATGTCTCCACAGGCAGATCTCCAAATCCGTATTAAGAATTTGGAGTTTCAAGCTATCATTAGTTTTCTCGAAGCCCTTGATCCGTCATATGAAACCATTCGCTCCCATATTTTGTCTAGTCAAGAGCTTCCATTTTTGGAAGATGTGTTCTCCAGGGTCCTTTGTGCTGATAGTCTACTTCGTCTATCTGTTGATCCTAATGCCAGTGCTTTGGCCGAATGTGGCCCATTTAAAAACAAGAATTCTGGATTTAAATTGGGCGCTCCCACTCCATCATCTAGCAGTGTTATCTGCTATTACTGCAAGGAATCTGGGCATGTCAAGAAAAATTGTCGAAAATTACAAGCTAAACAGCAACGTGATCAGCAGCATAGTTTTGCTCATATTGCTCAGACGTCTGATCAGTCAGATTCTGGTCCATCCTCTGCATGGGCCCTTGCTACAGGTACTTGATCTTCTGGCCTTGCCACTACTTCCACGAAGTGAGTCATTGATTCTAGTGCAACCGACCACATGACAGGTAACCATCATCTCCTTTCTTCGTATATGCCATATGCCAACCCATCCTCCATATTTGTTGCCAATGGCTTCCTGGTTCGAGTTCTTGGATCAGGAACTGCTCTACCCACTCCCTCTATTTCCCTATCTTACGTACTTAATATTCCTGATCTCACATTTAACCTTTTTGTTTCCCAGTAAACTAACTCGTCATTTGAATTGCTTTATCTCACTCTACCTTGACCATTGTTTAAATCAGGATCTTTCGATGAAGCAAATTATTGGTAGAGGCTATGAATTTGATGGACATTACATCCTTGATGATCAGGTACCGCGTCCTGTTGCCTGTTCTGGTGGGTCATCTCCCTTTAAAGTTCATTATCGTCTTGGTTATATGTCCCTTTCTTCTTTAAAACGGTTGTACCCTCAGTTTTCGTCTGTTTATTCTTTTGATTGTGAGTCGTGTTAGTTTGCCAAACACCATCGTGTTCATTTAGCACCTCGAGTCAATAAACGGGCTGCGTCCCCCTTTGAGTTAGTTCATTCTAATGTTTGGGGTCCTTGTTCATTTGTGTCTCAAACTGGTTATCGGTACTTTATTACTTTTGTTGATGATTTTTCTAGAACTACTTAGTTTTACTTAATGAAACAACGTTCGGAATTGTTTACTCATTTGCGTCATTTCTGTGCTGAAATTCAAACACAATTCAATACTTTTGTGAAAATTCTTCGAAGTGATAATACAAAAGAATACTTTTCCGCCCCTTTCACTGATTATATGCATGATCATGGCATCTTTCACCAATCCTCATGTGTTGATACCCCTGCCCAAAATGGTGTTGCTGAAAGAAAGAACTGTTATCTCTTAGAAACTGCGCGAGCTCTCATGTTTCACTCTTCTGTCCCCAAATCATTTTGGGCTGATGCCGTGTCTACTGCTTGTTTTCTCATCAATCGTATGCCTTATGTTGTCGTCAGTGGTTCAGTTCCATACTCTGTTTTGTTTCCCACCACTAAGTTGTTCCCTGTTGATCCCAAAATTTTTGGTTATGTCTGCTTTGTTCGAGATGTCCGTTCAAGTGTTAGTAAACTTGACCCCAAGTCCTTGAAGTGTGTTTTTCTTGGTTATTCTCGAGTCCAGAAAGGTTATCGATGTTATTCTCCTGACCTTTGTCGTTATCTTGTGTCCACAGATATGACATTTCATGAGTCCTCTCCTTTCTTCCAGTCTTCACCCTTGCCTGAGTCTTCCTCTATCATTGATGAGCCTGATGATCTTCTAGTTTATCGAGTCCCTCTCTCACCAGTCTTGGTTGCGGTTCCGGATCCTGATCATCTTGATGATGCTAATGCTGCTTGAAACGTCCTCCATATTACTTAATAAATTAACCATATTTTAATTTTGTAATTAACTTAATAATGATAAAAATATTTAATTAAACACCCATAGTATACCGAAACATGCATAATGAACCCTAACGTGGCAATATTCATTTATCCAACGTAAAACATAGAGACAAAAACACTACTTCTAGTAGTGTAGTCTAATCTTCTGATGCTTTCCTTGATGGACCCGAACAGGAGCTCTCACCTGAAAATTGTGATAACCATCAATCCAACTCATTACGAATATCAATGAGTGCTAGTGAGGTGCCAAGTGAAATAAACAATTCAATCCAAAACAAAATAGATCCATTTCAAAATAACAATTCATTTACATCCTCTCTATCCATTATTACTTTATAATTAAGTATCATGATGGGTGTCATAAAACTATTCAATGTCAATACCCAAATACCTCCCATTAATCCATCCGAACCGTCATACTTCCACGACTAGACCCATGGGCTAAGTTACACCCATATTACTGGTTACTCCAAAAGCTCATTGGGCAAGTGATAAGGACCGGTCAAAATCCTCAGAGCACCTATCCCAGACCATGGGTCTTTTCCCCTCTTGAACTGTTGGGGTGTCGTAAGCCCTCTTGAACTATTGGGCTAGTCCCTCTTGAACTGTTGGGACAATAAAAAGTCAACCATCGTGCACCAATTGAAGCATTCACCACGTGGTGTAAATAACTTTCCATCTTCTCCCAATTCTTCCCATTCCATAATTATCATGATTAAATAAATGCCTATATCTTAACTCATAAAATTACACAAGGCAAATCTTATTTAAAATAATCATAATCAATTTAACAAATACTCAATAGCAGCATATTAATAATCATAACAAGTGGAAAGTGGTTACCTCTCGTCAGAGCTAGCTACTTTCGCACTGCTCTCAGACCAGGGCTCAAATATACTTCATAATTTAATCTATACAAATCAATTTTTCTAACAATTAGTAACATCCTTAAAATTCCACATATTAAGAATTATAATTTCTAAATTTTAACAGCATACCGATAATAATACTCCCATTATTTATTTCCTTATTCCTAATAAAGACACATTATTATCATTAATATTATCCTTTTATTTTATTAACTTGAATTCCCAAAATATGGAATTGACACCTTAAATAGACACTAAATACCATATAATTTTTAATGTTTCTCATGGTTTCCTAATATATATAATATTGATTCCCTTTTTATAAGGGGGAACATTATTCATTATTATTTATTATGAGTTATGAAATTTACCATGACTTTCTTAAATTGTTGTATTAGTAGTACATAAGATTTATTGCCTTGGGTTAAATAAGTAAATAAATACCCAAAATATTCCTTTCAAGAAGTGATTAGCATTAAATAAATAATTTATCCCCAATATATTATTTATTTCTCCTAAAATAAATAATAATCTTATTTATTTAATTATTAATTATTTCCTCCTATATTATTATTATTTCACTTTGATAAATAATAATATATTCATTATTATTATTATTTATCCCATCTATTACTTATTAATAACTTACTTAAGAATTTACAATTCCATTACTATTTATTACCTATAATAATTAATAACATTAATTATTACTATAACTTAATTACCTCATTTAGTATTTAATAATTTCCTTTATTATTTAATCTCTTTCCTTAATTATAAGCACTATCTTTATCTATTTTCTTTATTTTGTCCATGATATGATGAGTGCAATAATATCAAAATCAGTTAGTTAGCTAAGATCCTATTATCTGGGATCAATTGAGATCAACTCTTATCTTTTTGAAAATAACTCCTATATTATCTATTTCCATTGTTTATTTATTTCTTTATAATTTTTCAGGCTAATTTATGTAATTAGCTTCATGTGATAAAGATAACCACATTTTAATTTACCTAAGAATTCTCTCTTGCTTTGCTGTTCACAGATAAACATAACATCACATTATTTAGTTGTAGAATATATAAATATATCATTCAACATTTTGGCTCATATTTATGCGTTATGAAAGGATGTTTGGGAAAGGAATTAAATGATTTACACACGACCCACAATAAATCTGCTTGCAATATGAATATATCCACCTATCTGTATCCTATCTATATTTTCGTGAGGCATGCTTTCAGGATCTATCTTTATATTTTAACATCTTCTACCCACCGATATCAACTCGAATGTATTTATATATATAAGTAACAGATGCCAAGTTCTTCCTCTTTTCGTTATGCAGAAGGGCAACACAATATATAATATATATATGGTTCAATCATCTTCCTCTTCTTTTCCACGCCCGACACGCACATATATATAGATGTAACAATAAAAAAAACTTCTCCCTTCCTCGGCATGCACACACACACAGAACCATCCGGAAAACATGCAGCAATCATTCAGTAAGTATTTCTTTGGCTTCTCCTATATATCTATGAATAAAGCTAGCACAGTAAGTAGATGAAAGGAACCTAAAAATGCATCAAAACTCAACGCCAACCGCATGCATTCATTTTCCTTTATTTATCTTTATGCATCAGTTCCTATGACAACATAAGCACAATGGCAGCAAGGACAAAAAGGGAAATAGATGCAACGCTCAGACACAAAGATACTAGCGGTGTGCGTATATCGCTACAAACTACCAGTCTCTATTTTAGCTTCATTCTTGACGGGAAAAGATGAAAAATCGAAGGAAGAAGGAACTCAATGGTTACCTTCGTGGATCGGCTTATGAAGTCGAAAGTTAGCAGCTGGTTGTTGCTTCTCTGTTTTCCAGTGTCTCAGACAGAGGAGTTTCAGTCTCTCTCTCTCTCTCTCTCGCTCTCAACTTTCTTTCACACTCTCACGGTCTCAGTCTTGCTTTCTGTCTCTCTCTGACCGAAGGATTTATGGTGCTGCTGCCTCGCTCTCCGTCAAGCTCTCTTTCCCACTCTCGTCTCACATCTCTTTCTTTCTCTCTAACTCCATATCAGCTCACACTCTCTGCGTTTTTCTGGCTGAAGGAAACGAATGGCAAATGGAGGAGTAATATTGTGCACAAGCTGTTAAGTTCAAAAAGGAACAGTGGGGCATGGGTTCTGAAAGCATGAGACAGTGCTGTATGGTTCTGCACTTCCGAGGAGAATATACGATTAATGGAGTATGGGTTTGCAGAAATCTCAAGACAGTGGAGTATGGAAATAACGCTGAACGCTCTGATTAGTTTTCTCTGTCCCGTGTTTCGGCCAAAGCAAAAATGAGATGTAGAATACATATTAGTCTCCACGTGTTGCTGCCAGCTTACTCACTGCTTCTGTTTCTGGCGAGGTCGAGGTCGAGGGAATGATACAGAGAATATGGGCCAGACCTTGGGTTAAGACAATGGGCTTTATTTAATTTGGGTTGGGCCGTGACAATGGAATCAAATGGGCTACACGTTTTGGGTTATGATTTCGGTTCAAATGGGCTCTTATTTTATTCAACTAATTTAATGGAAAATTAGTCTTTATTTCAAATAGTTCAATTTTGTAATTATAAAAAAAACAAAATAGAAGGAAATCATTAATATTTAATTTCTTTATAATAGTCAAATCGAAATCCCCAAATTTTGGGATGTTACACTACTACTATCTTGCCTTCACCAGTACTTACTTTGCCGATGGATCCCAACCCTAACATCCCTGAGATTACGTCCCCTGCTCCTACTAACGACCCATCTAATGAACTTCCTATAGCCCTACACAAAGGTACCTGTACTCCTTGTCCTCCCAAACGTTATGCTGATTGTACCTATTCTATCTCATCGTTTGTCTTCTACAAGCGATTATCCCCTACTTCCCATTCCCTGGTGACCACTCTTGAGTCCATACCTACCCCTCCTACCCTTCATCAAGCCTTAGCTCACCCGGGTTGGCGTGCAGCGATGGAAGAAGAAGTGATGGCCCTTGATGCGGCTGGTACTTGGACCCTTGTTGATTTACCCCATGGGAAGAAGGCCATTGGTTGTAAATGGGTGTTTGTTGTCAAAACTAAGGCTGATGGTTCCTTAGATTGGTTGAAGGCTCGACTTGTTGCAAAAAAGTATGCTCAGACATATAGCATTGATTATTTAGAGACTTTTTCTCCCATGGCTAAACTTACATCCATTTGTCTTCTTATCTCAGTGGTTGCCACCTATCATTGGGATTTGCATAAGTTAGATGTTAAGAATGCCTTTTTAAATGGTGATCTTCTTGAGGAAGTCTATATGGAGCAACTACCTGGGTTTGTTGCTCAGGGGGAGCATCGGAAAGTGTGTTACCTTTGCAAATCATTGTATGGTTTAAAGCAAAGTCCTCGTGCCTAGTTTGATAGGTTTTGTGGTGTGGTCAAGAAGTTTGGTTTGAACCAAAGTAAGAGTGATCATTCTGTGTTCTATCAGCAATTTGATGCAGGCATGATTCTTCTAGTAGTATATGTCGATGATATTGTAATTACTGGGAGTAACATCTCTGGAATTTCAGAGCTTAAAGCCTTCCTTAACTCCCAGTTTCAAACAAAAAGACTTAGGCCCATTAAAGTACTTCATTGGTATTGAAGTATTGAGAAGCAAGAAGGGCATCATTTTGACTTAGAGGAAGTATGTTCTTGACCTGTTAAAGGAGACTGGAAAGCTTGGAGCTGCACCAAGCAGCATTCCCATGATCCCAAATCCGTTCTTGGATCTTAATGAGAGCATGTTTAATGAACTTCCCGATGACTTAAAGAAGAAGATTGATCCAAAGAAACTGAAGCCATTTGCATATCCTAAGAGGTATAGAAGAATCATTGGGAAGATGAATTACCTAACAGTAACTCGACCAGATATAACCTTCTCAATCAGTGTGCTTAGTCAATTTATGGCGTCTCCAACAGTGGCACAGTGGGAAGCATCGGAACATATCTTGTACTATTTGAAAGGTTCCCCAGGTTGTGAACTTCTCTATTCAGATTATGGACACACTAGAGTTGAATGTTTCTGTGATGTGGATCATGCAAGATCTAAGGCCACAAGACGATCTACTACAGGTTACTATGTCTTTGTTGGTGGAAACTTGATATCTTGGAGAAGTAAGAAACAAGGGGTTGTGTCAAAATCAAGTGCAGAAGCAGAATACAGAGCCATGTCACAGTCAACGCAAGAAATTGTATGGGTATTTCAACTCATGAAGGAAATTGGCATTACCATGACACTACCTGCGAACCTATGGTGTGACAATAAAGCAGCACTTCATATAGCATCAAACTCTATGTTCCATGAACGTACGAAACATATTGAAATCGACTGCCATTTTATTTGAAACAAGATTAAAGAAAATGTTATATCTACAGGGCATGTGCGATCGAATGACCAGTTAGCAGATCTTTTAACGAAAGCTTTAAATGGGACACGGGTTGAGTACCTTTGTAACAAGTTGGGCATGATTAATATATATGCTCGGACTTGAGGGGGAGTGTTAGGAAATAAATGCATAGAATCAATTACAATCCCCTTAATTCAGGCCCTAGAATTAGGAATTATTATTATTAGTCTTAATGAGCTAGGCTCCTCCTTCTTGTATATATGTAGACCAATTGTACATGTACAAATCAAGGAATACAGATTATTTCACTACAAGATTCTTGCTGCATTACATCCGATTATGTTTTACAAATCACTGCTTGTATTAGCATGCTGGGATATGTGCTTGCTGAAAGCTTGCCTGGTTATTATTCCTGCCAGTTGTTGAAACTACATGTGCAAGGTTTATTTTATTTACCACAACGGTTAATTACTTGGGCAATGTTGTTTGCTTCTTTACAAAGGTTATATATATTTGATCTTGTGTGTTCAAAATATCTGTATGGATAGAGACTGAACAGTCGGTAATCTTCACACCATAAGAGGGTACATTTTTTCAGTGTGATGATAATGTTTGAGTTTTTGTTTCTCATTATTCTTCATTCAGGGGAGAACCTTTTATATTCCGTCATAGACATGCACATGAATCTTTAAGCTGTACATTGACAGCAACCTGATTCATGCTTTGCTTGTACACAACATTTCTATGAAAATTGGAGTTACCTTTGGTTTGGGGTTATACATATTTACGCCTGGACAAAAAACCTTTTTAACACCAATATTTAGATCAATTAAAAAAAAAAGATCTAAAAGAAGTGATTTGTGGGATGTTTATAAATAAATTTTCCATTTTAAAATTTTTCATCGGTCATTTCTATATTTACCCAAAAACAATCTAAAAAGTCAATTTAGCGAATCTAACATTATCCTTATTGCAGCAGTGTTGTAAGATCAGTGATAGCGCGAATGTTTATTGTATTTTTTTTTTCTTCTTTCAAGTGATGCCATCATTTCTTTCTTAATTTTTAATTTCAAAAGCTTTTTGTGCCAGATATCTTGAGTAAGAACAATATATGCCAGAGTCAATAAATTTCCTTCTCAATAGCTTTTTGTACAACCAAGATGCTACTCATATTGTAGCCTATAACCGCAGATCACACTCCATCTATATGTCATGAACTCGGCTTCACATATTGAGCCTTGTGCTTATGCAATACTCTGGCAATTTGATCTGTTTCTGTAGAATGGTGCATGCTCCAAGATGTGAATTGTTTTTTTTTTTCCCCTTAAAAAATATATCAAGTGCTACTGATTGTTTAGTTTCATACATTACTCTGTTCTTGAGCTTAATTAAGGGAATCTTGAGTCTGCACTAGCTGCCTATCAAGAATGGTGTTTTTAGTGTTATGCAGGCACTTAAGAGTTGATGGGCGATTACTTCATAAGCTCAATTATATTCATTCACCAATAAATATAATATCTTTAAAAGATAAGATATAATAAATTATGCTTGCACCCGTATAAAATATTATCACATATTCAAATTAAACATTACTAAAAGGAATACTTTAATTATAATTAAAATATTAATTAAGTGAATAAAGTTAGTTATAAAAAAATTTACTTGTAATGTTATTTATTTGAAAATTTACAAAACACAGACACACATATAATTCAGTCCATTTTTAAAATAAAAAACAACCATCTACAATCATTCACAATTAACAAGTATATGGAAGAATATTCAGAATTACTTATTGCTTTTTATTTCATTGGTAATCATAGAGTTAATCCAAAAGTCTCAATTGAAGTCTACAATATTACACACATAAATAGATATTAATAAACTAATTGAAACTAGTAGAGAGTAACTCTAAAACCACCTTAAAGCCACTATGGGTCTTAAAAGTTACCCTCCAAAACTCAAACTAGTACATTTTTATGTGTTGGTATACATGGCTACTTCAATTTTTAGAGATTTCATATTAAAGATACCGTGATTTAGAAATTTCCTATTAAAATATAATACTGAAAGGGATTAGAAATTATCTTATATGGACGGTCAAAGCAATTATAGATGATATTTATACATAGACATAAACAATGGCTCATGTAACTGTGCACCCAAAAAAAATAAAAAAGAAAAATAAAAGGATGTTGGAGGAATCGTAAGTACCACAGATGGAAATAAAAAATGGGTTTTCGACCGTCAAATAGACGAGTATAATCGATGGAGAGAGAGAAAGGAATGAACACGGTGGATATGCACGGTGGATATTACATATCGATGAAAAGAGCCATGTTTGTAAAAGGAAAATGCAAATTAAAAAAAAAAAAATCTACACATAGTGAAAAGACGTAGGGCTGGGAGGATGATGGATAATTGAATATTATTCTACTTATTTTTATCTCTTGGTTAATAATTTAGAGATGTTTAATTGAGAAATAATTGGATTTATTACTGAATTGGGCATTAAGCTTTTAATTAGATTAAATTCATTTTTAGTAATAAAATTTCATATTTACAATGCTTCACCATTTTTGCCATAACTTTTGATCTAGATATCGGATTAGCCTCATTCTTCTTTTATTTTTTAGATGATTTAGAGAGCTACAATTGTTATGAAGACCTCGAAAGCTGATTTGGACAAGAAGATGGACGAAATTGGAGCTAAAGACAGACCCATTTTGCTGAATTTTTATTTTGGACGAATTTTGTAATAAAGGACCAATTATTAGAAGTTTCCTAATTTATTAGAGATTTCAGATTGATTAGAGTTTTCCTATGGTTAGAGGATTGATTCCTAATTGTCAGTCATCTTGATTTATCCTTCCTGTATAAGAAAAATTGTACGGTGGTTGAAAACATTACATTATTACGTTTTACATTGTTATTGGATTAAAAAATGTTTTAATTAAATTCTCTTCGTGTTCTTCGTCTGTTCTTCATTGTTTTGCCCAGCTATGATCGGCTAAGCCTCTCTGATTAACCTATTGATTAAGGATTCCGTATTCCAAAGGACTCACGCTTAACTGGTAACATCTAAACTCATTTCTGCCTTCTTTTATCGGATCTGATTTCTGAATTTGGATTGGGTTTTTGATTAAAAACCCAGATTGATTTATCCCAAGGACACAATTCGAATTGGGTTTAAGTAATTACTGGGCGATTGCTCAGTGACACGTCACTGTTCTAAATATATTCTGGACGATCATTCAGTGGAGAGAATTTCTGGACAAAAGTAGAGATTTCGGTTTGTCCAGAATCAATTACAAGTTTGGTGTATTATTTTAGTTTGATGAAAGTTTTGGAATTCCTAATCTGGGTTTGTCGTTTTTAGTCTAATTAATTTTGTTTTCCTTAACTGTTTCATTTTGCTTTCATTCTTAATTGCATTAAAAAACTCTTCCCCTCATTCTGTTACTATTTTCCTGTTTCTATTGATCCTATTGCGAATTTCGTGGGAAACGATTCAGATTCCTTATACTATAAATCTTTTTATTGAACTTGATTATTTTGTAAGAAGTCAGCATCTCTTATCAATCTTATCAATAATTCAACAGAGAAGCAATGAATGTTGTGGTGAAAGATGAATATTGGCATTTCGAGGGACAAAAGAAGTAATCACAGGACTCACAAGAGGACAAAATGAGGAGCCATGGAAGGAAGATAAATTTTGACCAGATTAAAAAAAAAGGATCAAGAGGGCTACCTGAGTACCTGTAGATATGCGACTACGTCAAACAATGCGGCAAGAAATGATATTTTATAGGGAAAATAGTACTAAGGTCTCAAGGTAGATAAAAAAAAAAAAATGAAAAAATCACATATTAAAAAAATCTCAAAGAAGTTCCAGAGATTTTTTTTATTAATTTATTTTCCGAAATTAAAAATAGGATAAGTCAGATTAACAATAGGAAATGCTATTTTAACAACAACATTTTATAACCTGAAAAATGGCTGCAAGTTACAAAATATTGTTATCAAAATAACATTTCTTGTTGTTAAAGTTAGGATAATCAAGATACTCGAGTAGAGACTAAATCACACTCGAGTAATTCATTTAGCCAAATTAACAGCAGAACAAAGCCATATTAACAACAAGAAATATTATTTTGACAACAACATTTTGAAACGTAGAGCCATTTTCTGGGTTACAAAATGTTATTGTTAAAATAACATTTCTTATTGTTAATATGACTTGTCCTGACCAAGACAATCAATAGACTCGAGTAGAGATCAAATCATACTCGAGTAATGTTAGGAAAATTCTCTGATGCTATTTCTAGGTTACAAAATGTTGTTGTTAATATAATTTATCTTGTTGTTAATTTAGCAAAATGAATTAATAACAAAAAAGTCCCTCAGGATTTCTTTGAGACTTTTTTTATATGTGATTTTTTGTTGAGACTTTTTTGCTATTTTTTTTGTACCTTGGGAACTTAATGCTATTTTTCCATATTTATATGGAGAATGACATATGGTTTTATTTTAACAGTTGGGCTTTTTCTAGATCTGCATATTTTTTTATTTTACACACACACACACACACTGCAAAGCTGTATTACGATGATCTATATCCTCCCGTATTCTCTTGATATCCTCTTGCCTTTGGAGATTATTGCGCTGCTCCAACTCCTCCATTCGCCTTAGTTTAAAGCGGTTTGCATGAGACAGGCGTCTAGATCTATGATTGGAACTTGTTGAATCCGAGGATTAGGTTGATTTTAAGGGACATTTGCATTCTAAGGATTTACCGTGAGTGCTGGGTTGGAAGTTGTATCTAATATGTCTTCACTAACATGCACTGCGTTATAATCTGGAATGTCTTTAGGTTGTTGTTCTTGATTTTGTTGCGATTGATTTTAAGCCAACTGCCCAACTGCCCGTGTAAGGGTATCTGACTGTTGCTTTTGGTATTGATCATCTTTAATCACGGGAATTAAAATTTATTGAGTCCCCACGATCGGTGCCAATTATATTGTTTCGTCTAGATTGACAGAGATGTCTAGTCGGTTGGACTAGTATGTTAATCTTGGATCATAGTAACTCTCTCATAGGTATCTATGAATTAGATATCTATGAGTATAGCAGATCATTATGCATGAATAGAAACTAATTGGCTTTAGTCAAAAGGGGTGGTATGTATGCACAGTGACGGCGAAATAATAATTGAGAAAGAATGCCCATACTTATAGGGTTTACCTATTATTTATAGAGTTTACTTGTAGGGTTTGAGACTATGAACCTTTGTGCTTGCAAACCCAAATACTATGTTGCCATATGTAGGTCACAATCTTAAATTAGTAACCTCTTTGATTGCAAGTGAATCTTAACATATATTGTCCTTTGTTGGGTCGTACATTAAATGAGCCTCATGTATGAGTCTATAACACACACACACCCAAAATAAAAAGGATGAGCACATAAGAAAAACATATAAGGATAAGCTCCTAATGTGAACCCTCCCCATATCTGATATGAGCTTGGACTTCGGATTTTTTTTTTTCTTTGTTTGACTAAACCGAGTGATCTGATTCAAATTGACATATTTTGTGACCACCTATTATATTATACAATCAGTTACTTTTAATTTTTCAAATTGAGTCGAAAATACATAATTCCATGGACAGTTCAATAATTCACCTGTCAAGGCATAATCATATTGGTTTTATTTGTTAATTTATTCATTCGGATTGTTTCTTTTGATTCTTGTTTTTCTTTTCTGAAGCGGGATTTTGTCAAGGAGGGGAAAAAACAAATAATGACGTGAAAGTCGTAAGAAGACTATTTATATTTTATTATTTTAATACATGCATGTTAGAGAGACTGCGAAATATTTATTTGATTAATGGGGGCCGAAATATATCGAGAGGTGTGATCTATCGCTTGAAAAGGGCTTTAAAAATATATTACACAAGTTGGCGTATATATCAAGAAAAAAGATAGAGCTGACTTATTTTTGTGGATCAAATTTTGACCGAGACTATAAACAACGAAATGCTCCATATTTTTCATGCTCGTCGAAATAATTTTATGCGTGAATTTGGGAAAGAAATCAAACAATATTACTATAAATTAATTGCATACCATAAGCTTCGATCTTTAATATAAAAATTATTTAACTTATTTTTAAATAGCAATGAAGCTAAATAAATTATTTAATAAACATATATTATGTGATATTATATTATATATAACTCCATAGGTAGGGGTGTTCATGGGCAGGGCTAGGCAGGGTGAGACCCTTGCTCGATACCCTGTCCGAAAGATCATTGGGTAGGAAATTGGAGCCCAATGCCCGGCCCTGGCCGATAGAAACCCTAAAAATTTGGGATAGGGCGATAATGGGTTGGGCAGGGCGGGCCTTCCTTATCCAACTGACAATACCCTACTACATTTTATGTGAAAAAAAGAACTTCAATCACACTTAATAAACAATATTGTAAACTTCAAATGAAATTTATAATTTTATACTTTGAAATATTTCAAAATAAGTCTACAATTTCAGTCTTGAAATTAAAAAGACAATCATATGTCTTAACAAATAGTCAAATACTCATAAGTGAAAATAAAAAATATAATATACTATTGTATATATATAAAAAATATAATACTATATATACTATTAGACAGGGTCAAATGGGCAGGACGACATACCATGCTCAATGGCCAGCCCTGCTCACAAAAATGTTCAGGCCAATTATGCCTAATTTTTTTGGGCGGCTATTTCTTAGGTTGGGCAGGATGATTTTTCTATGGGCTTGGGCGAGCACTCAGGACCGTGGGCATCATGAACACCCCTATCTATAAGTGAGACAAATTAGTTTTAAGAAAAAAGATAAATATGTATAGTTTAATATAATATGTTTAACTTCATTATTAATCTCTTAAAAAAAGTTAACTGATTTTTATATTAAAGATCGGCTAAAATGTTAGCGTTTCTCTTAATCTACTATTATACAATGGTTGGGATGGGAGGTTCTCGTGGAATTGATCAAAATAACCTGAAAAGAAATCGTATTTGATTAAAAATGTAATAAACATTAGCATTTGTCAAACTTTCATCCTCGTACTCTTGGTCTTAAAATACAGATATCAGAGTACGCAATTATATGATCAATTATTAGTCTGCTGATTCAAGAAATTGTGTGAATTGATCCGTTTTTGAGAAACATTGATGATCGTCCGTGTTTGCATCGTATACGTCGTTAATCTTTTAAGAAATACTAAATACATAATTGAATAATGTAGTGACATTTTAATGATAAAAAACATGATATAAAATCATTGTAAATTATGCTGAGAAAGTCATTAGAGAAAAAATATCAACGAAAATTCATATAAAAATATTAACGAACATTCATTTTTATTTAAATAAGTACATGTAAATATTATTTTAAAAATTATATTCACAATAATCAAATAGTACATTGAAGCTTTTAAAAAGGAAAAGCCCCTCACCTATGTTGACCATTATTCTACAAAATAAGCTATGATCTTCACCACTTCTTTTCCAAGTAAATTAATTGGCACACCTTTTTGAAATTGGGCGTTATATATGTAAACGGTGAAAAAGAAGATTGAAAATAAAGCAAAGGAAAAAAGTTCAACTGTCATTTCTCTCACATGCATGTTTTCAAAATTCATGAGAACATTTATTATCAATGAGGCAACAAAAATGAGACTGATGCGGGAAACAAAGTTTCATCAGGGACTATTACCATTTTTCTAAGTAATTAAGCACATAGGCTGAATTAATGCACACATCTATTGAGCTAAAATTTAAATTAAGACGTATTCATAAAAAAAGAAAAGAAAAGGAAAATACTAATAAAGTCCTAATTAAAAAAAATAATATCAGAAAAATCTTATAATTTATTAATGATACTTCTTTCACTTGTGATAGAGACCGCCCTTATGAACATATTTGAGTATACCGCTTCACTTCCACAAGACCACAACTTTAAATAGTATGTATCTGCTAATTAGACGGACTCTCTTTGCTGTTTACTTCATCTTTATATATAATTTTTTTTTAACCGGATTATGAGATTATAAAAAACAGTTAAAAATAAAAATAGTCAAATGTTATAATTATTTAAAAATATCTTATATGGACCGTCAAAACACAATTATTGATGATATTTATGCATTCACGTAAACAGTGGCTCATGTAACAACTGTGCACAAAAAAAAAGGGAAAAAATAAATAAAAGGATGTTGGAGGAATAGTAAATAACACAGATGGATATAGAAAATGGATTTTTGACTGTGAAATATATAGTTGATGGGGAGAGAGAAAAGAATATAATGAACACGGTGGATATTACATGTTGATTGAAAAGAGCCATGTCTGTGAAAGGAAAATGCAAATAAAAAAAAAAAATCTACATATAGTGAAAAGACGTTTGGGTAGGAGAATGATTCAACATTGAAGCAATGAATGTTGTGGTGAAAGATGAATATTGGCATTTGGAGGGACAAAAGAAGTAATCACAGCACTCACAAGAAGACAAAATGAGGAGCCATGGAAGGAAGATAAATTTCGAGCAGATTCAAAAATAAGGGAGAAACGCCGAACAAGAGAACAAAATAAGGGAGGAAGAGTGCTACCTGAGTGCTTGGAGATGATGCGACTGCTACAGGGGATGAGGAAGGAAATGATATTGATATTTATATGGAGAATGATGTTGGGTTTTATTTCAACAGTTGGGCATTTTCTAGATCTGCATATTTTTTTTATATATATTTTAACTCTAAACTACAATTTAATACACTTATTTAAAGACTATCCATGTATTAAAACTTAGTCAAATATATAGAATTTGACTCTATCCATTTAAAGCGTTGCAATTTTTTTTCTAATTATTATTTATTTACTAAAATAAAATTTGTTGACTTTTATTTAATATATACACAATTATATGTACAAACAAATTTTATATGGTGGAGTTTTATTTAAATTTAATTGTAACTATTATTTTTAAGAAATAAATGTACACTTCATTAAGATGTGAATTAATTCTATAGATAGTCTCTTACATGACCTAAGTTATAATTTATTTCTAAATTTAAAAAGTAGGATGTTACTGTTGTCATGACCTTACATCCTTCCTATCATCGCTACCATCCCTAGTCATTCCCACCTCAACTGTAGCCGCCACTACCTCCCTCCTACACCGTTGCCGCCTCCATGCCTCTACTTCCTCCTCATTCACCGTTACCGCCGCCACCCTCCCCTATTGCCACTGTGATCACCACTACCTCCTCCTCCTCTATTATCACTGTTGTTGCCCTCGCCAATACCTCCTCCTCCGTTGTTGTCACTGTCACCACATGTCACCACCTTTGCCACACCATTGTTATTGTCACCTCCACCATCACAAATAATCGCAGTTGGATGATCCTCAACAAAATATCATGACTGTTATGATGAGGCAATGCGGTGACTTGTAACTATTGTTTATACAAAGATTACATTAAGGGTAAAATAAATTTTATGTGATATATCAATTTTGAATAATTATTAAAAAAATAACTTATTTTACCTTTTTAAAAAATCAAACCAAACATTAACCCATTCATTAACATTGCTTCGCATTGTACGAACTGTAGGAACTGTAGGTATAATAGGATCAAACCAAACAGGCACTAAATGCTTACCAACGTAACTACGAATCTCATAAACAGTCAATTAAATCTTCCGTTGGGTAACACCTTTTCTTTCTTATAAAAAAAGAACTTTTTTTAATGAGAAACACAAAGTTAATTTACCGTTTGCTCTATATATGCATTCTGCTGTAAGCGTGATTTAAATTTTAGTATCACTAAATCATTGTAAAATATGCAGACAAAGTTATTAGAGTGAACATATTATAACGAAATTCACTTTATCTATTTAATCCTTACGAAAGAATATAAAAAAAGAGTTGTGAAATGTTCAAATTACCCTCTCTCATGTTTCTGTGAATTTTTCGCACATAAGTCACAAATAAGCCCAGATTGATTTAGGGGGGTTTGTTTGAATTAATGTTAGAGAAGTACGTCTACGCAAGTTTAAATAAAACTTATCTCATATATTTATCTCGTAAACCGTAAATCACATCGTAAATCACATTAGAAAAACATCTACAACTAGTTCAAATGGTATGGGGATTCAATTTCTCATTGCCATTCACATAAAACATTAATTTCAGCAACATTATTTTCTCTGGGTCTTTTAAGTTTTAATTAACTGAGCTCATAAGATAAGTACGTGCAAATATTATTTTGAAAATAATATATTCAACATAATCAAATATTATATTGAAGCTTTTAAAAGGAAAAACCCCTGCACCGATGACAATTGTTCTCTAACATTGGCCATATGATCACCACGACTTTTTTCTCTTAAATAATTTAATTAGCACAACTTTTCAATTTGAACGTCACTTATAGTATATGACTATTTAGAAACAGAAGATTAAAAAGACAGCATAGGAAAAGGGACCAAATTGAAACAAAGTTATGAGTTTTCATCATGGACTGATACTAAGATTTTCGAGTAATTAAGCACGTACAGACGAAATTAATGCACACATCTCTTGGGCTTAAATTCATCTTAAGACGGATTAATTCATCTAGGGAAATGGTGAGATCCACGTACAACATAAAGTGGCCGGCCTAATGAACAAAATTACCACTTTATTAACTCCCACGTCTTCTTTAATTCACTGTATAATTGATGTACGGAGATAACACAATATGGTACTCAATTTACCTGACCCAGAAAAAGACAAGGGGATCGATCAAGTTGCAGCCGTTCAAGTTTAATGACGTACGACCCGCACATCGATCAGACCAACCGCCTAAAGTATTAAACATTAAAGTCTGGCGAAAAAAAGAGAGTTAAAAATTAAGGATGAAAAGGCAGGTAGCTACCAAAATACACTTATATATAGTAGTCATGTACACACTATATATGGTTTAGCGGCTATTCCACCAACGCCTTGTTATACACACGTCCTCATTGAGGCAAGTTAAATCGTACGTCTTCGCTCCAATATTTGGAAACTCCTTTGGGCGAAAATGATGATGGAACTTCCTCAGTGGTTTGTTCCAGCTTCGTGTGTGTACATCTTGATTTGTATATCCACTCTGTTTCTCAGACGAGATGGGAAACGGAAAAACCTTCCACCGGGCCCGCCAGGCTTACCTGTCATCGGCCATCTTCATCTCATGAAGCCACCCATTCACCGCACCCTTCAGAAACTAAGTGAGAAATACGGCCCCGTCATGTTCCTCCGCTTCGGCACACTCAAAGTTCTGGTGGTCTCTTCTCCATCCGCCGTCGAAGAATGCTTCATCAAGAACGACATCGTTTTCGCCAACCGCCCCGTCACGCTCGCCGGGAAACACCTCAATTACGACTACACGACCGTGGCATTCGCACCTTACGGCGATCACTGGAGAGGCCTCCGGCGGCTAATGAATCAGGAGCTTCTCTCCGTTAGCCGACTGGCCATGTTGAGCGACGTGAGGGTCGATGAAGTTAAGATTTTGGTGAAACAATTGTTCGAAAGGTCAGGAGAAAGCTGGACGAAAGTGGAGATGAGACACAGCTTCGTGGACCTTATATTCGATGTGATGTTGAGGATGATCTCAGGGAAGAGGTATTATGGGACGGACGTGGTGTCGAAGGAAGCGACGGATTTTAAGAACATGATGGACGAAATTTTTGAACTTCTTAATCCCGCTGCGGAGGACCTTTTTCCGGTACTACAGCGATTTGATCTCTTTGGGGTGCAAAAAAGGATGAAGCAAGCGGCGAAGAAGCAGGACAGTTTTCTTCAGAACCTGATCGATGAGCACAGGAGAAAACGAAGGTCCAGTAGCAATAGTAATGGCGCTAACCAGGAGAAAAAGACCATGACCTTGATTGAAGTTATGTTGTCTCTCCATGAAACGGATCCGGTGTTTTACTCCGACACAACCATCAAAGGAATCGCAGGGGTAAGAAATTACTTGTCCCATTCCTAATATAAGAAATATTTCCCCAATTTAATCAGATTAACTCTTTAATAAGATTAAACAAATTAGTTAAGTGAATTATTATAACATATATTTTTTAAAATATTACAATCATCTCCCTTAATTACTTTATCCAATTTTTCTTTAAATTAAATTAGAAAAATATTGATAAAAAATAAAAACTATATTATATTTAAGATTAAGATAAAATTCTAAATATATTCTATATTAAGGTGTGTGGGAGTAATATATATAGCCAAAATCTTTACTTTCTTATTAACACCAAAGAAGTAAGGCTTTCGTTGAGCGCACCTCTCCTCTTTTTTTTTTTTAATATAATTATTTTAAGTGGAAAACTGAATATCATTAATGATAGTACACCCAAAAGAATCAATATGACCAGCTTCCTTCATAACTAACCATCTCTGCGATGGGAGATGGGCTGTGATCTAAGACACAGTATTCCTATGATTCCATGAGAGCACTTGATCAAGTTGATCCACAAGGGGAGATTCTCCCGACATGAGTGGTTTATCTCAACGTGTCATTTCCTACCGAGGTGTAACCTGGCCTCATTTACAATTTCTCTAAAGGGTAATTATAGTCACAGCCCCTAATGAACTCGACACTTTTTCTTGAAAAATACTGCTTTCCATGTATGAGTTACGCCTGCTGGTCATCATATCATAGACTTACATGCTTTGATTATTTAGTTTTTTTTTAAAAATGAGAGTTAAACCTTTGAGCTGGGGGGGTTAATTTATTATAAGTTCATACCACTCCGGTAATATTTATAAGTTATTTTTAATCAAATCACACAAACTAAGGAAATCTAGTTAGCTCAATAATTATGATGTAAATTTTTAATTTTATCTTTATTTATGAATGTATATTTTTCAACTCTTTATCCTCTCTTTATTTTCATTGAAATAAGTAGTAAAATTGTTACAATCTTATTTATTACCTGAAAAAAGACTTATAAATAGGACAAAAAATTTATGTTTAAAGAAATTTATAAATAAGGTTAAAGTGATACATCGAATATTAGTTTGATTATATTCAGTCAAGATGGGAGGATTGATGTTTGGTCATACACCTATATTCTATATCTCTTAATTGTTTTAATTAAAAACTAAATCTACATCAATGACTTGAGATAAGAAGCGACATAGTCGTAGCTAGTTATTCAATAGTTTGAATGTATGGTTCAAATCATTTTTTGATATATATGCCATCTTTACCATGAAAGATAGACGTGCATTGGAAGTACAATATTTTTTTATAAAAGTTGCGTAGAGATTGATGCATGATACATAGATATCATAAAATAATAATATAATGTCATAAAAATTTGATTCAGACGAGAGTAAACCCTTTTCATCGGTAAAAAATGTCACACTATATAATGTATAAAATTTTGATTAAGACAAGGAAGTAGCTACGCCAGTGGCCGAACCAAAAAAATCTTTTTAGACCGAATATAAAAAAACAAACATATTGAATTACTCCATTTGATTTTTATTATAAGATAAAACCTAATAAGTATATTTGATCTTTTTCATAAGGCACTTGCTTATAAGAGCAGCTACGGTTCACTACAGTGGACCATTCATTGCCCCACATGCAGTGTAACACCAAAAAAAAAGGAAAAAAAAAGATATCTCTCTCTCTGCGCATATGAGGGCAGTGAACGGTCCACTGTAGTGGACCGTAGCTGCCCTCTTGCTTATTTCTAAAAATCATTAAATATTTTTTTTTTATATATACCCAAAATTAAAAAGGGTAGTGAGTGAGAGCAATAAATAATATGATATTAGAATTTAATGTAATTAGTATGGATAATATTGAAAATTACTTAAATTTTAGAACAAATTTAATGACTTTAACTGTTTTTATTAGTTTGTGAGAATTGTTTGTTGGTGCTTTATAATAAGGATTAAAAAGAGTATTTACTAAATAGTATCGCATAATATTAAAAATTAAAATAAATAATAACCGACAATTATAAATCAAAATAAGATATAAGATGATACTAACATTTTCGGTAGGTATTTCAAACAAGAATTTTACTTTCCTCTCATAACCTAATGAGTAATGAACCAAACATTATCTTCATAGATAAGATAAAAAATTAGTTAGGGCCAAATTATTGGCTAAATAAAATATCATATAATAAATACATATATATGTTAATAAATTTTAGAATGTCAACCGGCCCGCCCAGCCACGCCTTAGTTAATTTCCTATTGATGATGAAATTGCAGGCGGTGGTAGCAGCAGGGACGGAAACGTCAGCTTCGACCATGGAATGGATACTTGCAGTTCTGCTGAACCATCCCGAGGTAATGGAAAAGTTGAAGGCGGAGATAGACACTCACGTCGGAAAACACCGATTCATCGACGACTCAGACATACCAAATCTGCCATATCTGCAGAATGTTGTGTTGGAAACGCTCCGGCTATATCCGGCCGGAGCTCTGGGAGTTCCCCACTCGAACTCAGAGGACTGTACCATTGGTGGCTACCACGTGCCAAAAGGGACGATGTTGATGGTGAACTTGTGGGTGCTACACAAGGATCCAAAACACTGGAAGGATGCGACCAAATTTATGCCAGAGAGGTTCCAGGATGGAAGCTCTGAAGGGTATAGCCTGATTCCGTTTGGCGCTGGAAGGAGACAGTGCCCTGGGGCTAATCTTGCTAAGAAAATCATGGCCTTGACCATTGGATCGCTGGTCCAGGCCTTTGAGTGGAAGAAGATTGAGGATAAAGAGATCAACATGATGGAGGGAGATGGTATTACTCTTCCTAGACTTGAGCCTCTCGTTGCACTCATAAGGCCACGCCAAGAGATGATGCCTCTTCTTTCCAGCTTGTGAAGTAATTGAGAATGTTTTCATAGTTGGAGAATAAACAGTACTGGCTTATCAAGCCTGTTAGAACAAGTATGAAAATAAATGCCACCTTCGCTTTTTAATATTAGATGTCTTAAAAGGGAAATCCAGTTATGCTATATATATGCTTGTTTGTTTTAATCTTTTAAAAGAAGTGTATGTAAGAGAAGTGATATATATATATTGAAAATGATAATTACAGTCTTTAAAAATAATTTTTCAATTATAATTTATAACATACAAAATAAACATATAAGAGGAGTACTATATCTTGATTTATATAAATAACAAAACACTCTCAATCATCTTCTCAAAAAACTTCTAGAAAAGATACTTTTTCATGCTTCCCAAAATTAGAATATGTACTCTCCGACTATGAATCGTCGGGACAAAAACGTATTTCAATTTTGGGATCCCTACTTGAGGTGTGGAATATAAGTTCATTTTATTTTATTTATGCCATCATTCCAAACATACGTGGCCCTAAACTCAGAATAAGACAAATGTTTCTCGTAATGCCCGACTCGGAATTCACAACCGCAGCCAGTTCGGTCTAGGGCTCTGCGACTCCGGCCATGGAAGCTCAGTCTCAGCTCAACCAAACCCTGTGCTACCAATCCATATCGTTCAACATATGGCCTCCCACGCAGCGTACTCGTGATGCAATCATCCAACGCTTAATTGAGACCCTTTCTGCGCCCTCCGTCCTGTCCAAGCGCTACGGTACTTTGTCCTCCTCCGACGCCTCTGATGTTTCCCGCAGAATCGAGGACGAGGCTTTATCCATCGCTACTGCTGCTTCTGCCACTCTTGACGATGGCGGTATCGAGGTTATTCACCTCTACTCTAAGGAGATCAGCAAGCTCATAATTGACACTGTCAGGCCAGAGCTGCCCTCGATAATGACGCCGGCCTCTGGCATGCCTCCTCCCTCTCACGCGGCGGACGTCTCTTCTAATGAGTCTGAGTCTTAGTCTTGATCCTTATGAGGTTTGTTGTTCCATGTGTTCTTTGGTTTGTCTGCTCGCACTGAGGGTTTGAGCTTGATTGTCTATGATGCCAATCTTCATTCTGGATTCTTTCCGTGATCTTCGTTACATTTCCCGTTTTCTTGATTAGCTTCCTTGTGAGTAACATAATTTTCGAATCCGCAGCCTACCATTACTGTTTCCTTCATTGGTTCTCTATGTGGTGCCTTTGTCTTTGAATTCCTCGCTAGATTCTCTTTAACCGGTTGACAAGTTTTCTCCAATCCATCAAACCAAACAAATGCGGAATTGAGGAGATGAGCTTCGAGGGACGAAACTTACTCTGGATTGTCGACATTCTAAAACCTTTCTGAATTTCAAATTGAAAAAAATAGAATAAAATACGTTTCTGTTTAATTTCAACACTCATGTCAGTCTGGCACATTCGTGTAAAGAGGATGTTCATTAGCCATTAGCTTGCAACTATTATGGTCTTTTGTGTGTTTTGTGTTAAAGATTCTTGCTGCATTGCATCCAATTATGTTTTACAAATAACTGCATGGATTAGCATGCTGTGATTTATTGCTTGCTGAAATCTTGCCTGGTTATTATGCCTGCCAGTTGTGGAAACTACATGTGCAAGGTTTATTTTATTTACCACGACGGTTAATTACTTGGGCAATGTTGTTTGCTTCTTTATAAAGGGTATATATATTTGATCTTGTGTGTTCAAAATATCTGTATGGATAGAGACTGAACAGTCGGTAATGTTCACACCATAAGAGGGTACATTTTATCAGCGTGATGATAATGTTTTGAGTTTTTGTTTTTCAGTATTCTTCATTCTCGGGAGAACCTTTTATATTCTGTCATAGACATGCACAAGAATCTTTAAGCTGTACATTGTCAGCAACCTGACTCATGTTTTGCTTGTACACAACATTTCTATGAAAGTTGGAGTTACCTTTGGTTTGGGGTTATACAAATTTACGCCTGGACAAAAAACCTTTTTAACACCAAAATTTAGATCGATTAACAAAATTGATCTACATGAAGTGATTTATCGTATGTTTATAAATAAATTTTCCATTTTAAAATTTTTCATCGGTCATTTCTATATTTATCCAAAAGCGATCTAAAAAGTCAATTTAGCGAATCTAGCATATCCTTATTGCAGCAGTGTCGTTGTAATGATCAGTGATAGCGCGAATGTTTATTGTAGTTTCTTTTCTTCTTTCAAGTGATGCCATCATGTCATTCTTAATTTTTAATTTCAAAAGCTCTGTGGCAGATATCTAGAGTAACAACAATTTATCCCAGAGTCAATAAATTTCCTTGTCAATAGCTTTTTGTACATCCAAGATGCTACTCATATTGTAGCCTATAACCGCATATCACACTGTTGGAATCGGGATCTGTACAGACAGCGGAATTAAAAAAAAACCTTTACGAATCCCAAAAGGATCACTCAATCGTGTTTAAATCAAGGTTTAAAGAATTTGTATCATACTTATGCTGAACTGGTGTGCATCTCGTTCTATTTAAACCGGTGGGCTACCTTATTGATCAGCAGAAGTCGACTCTTCGAATCGCCTTCCTCTACCGGTATCCACATGAATAACCTTGAACATGGACAACCACGTGCTAGCGCCTTCAGTATTCTCGCGTCTCTCTTTTCTCTGTAGGGTTTCTTGCGGCTTTCTCATACGCTTGACAAAAGTCTCGTAGGTTTTTCTAAACCCGATAGGCGTATTTTATTCAAAATTAATTCTCATTAATTTTGAAATTCAAATTTTGAATCTGGATTAAAAAATATATTAATTGAATCTATCTAATAGATCTAATATAATCTATTTATTTAATCCGAATTAAAAGCTTTCTGATTTAATTTATCTCTATAAATTAAATTTGAGAAAAAATATATATCTATTTAATTAAAATTGAAATACTATATCTTCATTTAAATTAAATCAGATATATGATATATTTAATTCAAAAATTAAATTTGAGATACAATTCTATTTAATTAAATGATTGATTTATCTTCATAAATCAAATCTGAGATACGATATCTCAATTAGTTTTAGTTATACAATGATTAGCTCTTAGAGCATAATTTCCAACACTAACTCCATCTATATGTCATGAACTTGGCTTCACATATTGAGCCATTTGCTTATGCAATACTCTGATTTTGATGTTTCTGTAGAATGGTGTATGCTCCAAGATGTGAATTGTTTTTTTTCATACATTATTCTGTTCTTGAGCTTAAGGGAATCTTGAGTTTGCACCAGCTGCCTATCAAGAATGGGGTTTTTAGTGTTATGATGCGGGCACTTAAAAGTTCATGGGAGATTACTTCATAAGCTTAATTATATTCCTTCACCAATAAATATAATATCATTAAAAGATAAGGTATAATAAATTATGCTTGTACTCGTACCAAATATCACCACATATTCAAACATTACTAAAAGGAATACATTAATTATAATTAAATTATTAGTTATGTGAATAAAGTGAGTTATAAAAAAATTTACTTATAATACTATTTATTTGAAAATTTACACAAAACACACACACGCACAATTCAGTCCATTTTTTATTTAAATAAAAGACAGTCATCTACAATCATTCACAATTAACAATTATTATATGGAAGAATATTTAGAATTACTTATTGTTTTTTTTTCATAGGTAACCATATAGAGTTAATCCAAAAGTCTCAATTGAAGTCTATAATATTAGGCACATAAATAGATATTAATAAACTAATTGAAACTAGTAGAGAGTTACTCTAAAACTACCTTAAAGCCACTATCGGTCAAGTTACCCTCCAAAACTCAAGATAGTACATTTTTATGTGTAGGTATATATGGCTACTTCAATTTTTAGAGATTTCATATTAAAGATATGATTAAGAAAATTCCTATTAAAATGTAATACTGAAAGGAATTAGAAATTATCTTATATGGACTATCAAAACAATTATAAATGATAATTTATACATAGACATAATCAATGGCTCATGCAACTGTGCACCAAAAAAAAAAGGAAAAAAGAAAAATAGAAGGATGTTGGAGGAATCGTAAGGAACACAGATGGATATAGAAAATAGGTTTTTGACTGTCAAATATTCAGTCGATGGAGAGAGAGAAAAGAATGAACACGGTGGATATTACATATTGATGAAAAGAGCCTGGTTAGTAAAAGGAAAATGCAAAAAAAAAAAAAAAAAAAAAAAAAAAATTAGCCTGGTTAGTAAAAGGAAAATGCAAAAAAAAAAAAAAAAAAAAATTATATATATTGAAAAGACGTGGGGGTGGGAGGATGATTCAACATAGATGTAATGAATGTTGTGGTGAAAGATGAAAATTGGCATTTGGAGGGACAAAAGAAGTAATCACAAGAAGACCAAATGAGGAGCCATGGAAGATAGATAAATTTTGACCCGATTAAAAAATAAGGGAGGAAGAGAGCCACCTGAGTGCCTGTAGACGATGCGACTGCGACAAACGATGAGGAAAGCAATGATATTTATAGGGGAAATAGCACTAAGATCTCAAGATAAATAAATAATAGTAAAAAAGTCTCAGCATAAAAGCACATATAAAAAAAGTTCTAAAGAAGTCTGAGGGATTTTTTTGTTAGGGTTAAGGTGCATTTTTGCCAATAGATTATTACCCCAGGAGCATCTCACACAAAAAAGTAACGAGGGTGCCAAGAATACAAACAAACAATTAAAAAGATTTAAACAACACAACGTCATTACTTCCTTATGTGACGGACGTTTAAATGGATATTAAGATGTCCAGGTGGCTGAAACATGTCTTGGTGGCGGACTTTTTTTTTTTGGTCGAAAGGTGGCAGAAAAATTGAAATAAATGTCAAATAGAGACAGAAAACTTCGAGAGACAGATAGAAAACGAGACAGAGATAGAAAGAGAGAAAACTTGAAGAGAAGGGCGAACTTAGTGAAACTCAACGGAGAAGGTGAAATCGAAGCAATGGAAGCGGAAAATGTGAGTGATTCTCTGGCATGGGTTGCAAGCGAGTGTGTTTGAGTAACGTTTGACGACAATCGCGTACGGAGTTCATTATCGACAGTGGTGCTAGGGTTTCAATAGTAGCTGATATTGTAGAAAGGTAGCAGTCAATTTTTTCAAAAAAATTAGGTCTCTTTGTTGTTTATGGTGTCTTACATGCGAAGCATGACATTCTATTGCTTGTGTAACTTGATGCAGTAGTAATGAGGGGAAAAGGGAAAGGCGTAGCTCGTGTAGAACTGGCGACGAAATTTGTGGTGAAAGAGAACGACGAGGCAGTGGAAAAGAACTACTTGAATGAGCTGAAGAAGGTAAGTGAAGTTGTCTCTGTTGCCAAAGAAACTGTGAAAAGCGTGTTGAGAAGTGAAGCTGCTTCTGAGCTTGATGATGATTATATAGAAGAATTAGGTGAGTTAGATGATGATTATATAAAAGAATTAGGTGAGTTAGGGGGCATAGGTGGTTTAGAAGACTTTCCATTGAACCAAAATGTTAGAGGGATAGGGGAAGACATTGGGTTCGACCTGAATGTTGGAGAGACAGGGGAAGGTGATTGCCTCAATAATGCAAGGGATGATGAAGATGACTCTGACATTGACAGTGATGATGATAGCTATATGGCATAGTCAGAGTTAGAATCTTTTGATAGTGAAGAGAGTTTAGATGATGATCATGAAATACATGAAGATCTTGAGGATAGTACTGGTGATGAGGATGTTGAAAATTTAGATAATGGCGGGCCTCCACAAGAGAGGCCTAGTCTAAGGGAGTTGGATGGGTCTGAAAGAAGGGCCTACTTCATGATGGGTCTGAAAGAAGGGCCTACTTCATGGTGGGTATGACATTCTTGGATAGAGGTGAGTTGAGGAGGGCTATTGATAAGTATGCTATTGAGAATGGGGTAGGTGTGAAAATAGTTAAATGTGAGAAGAATATGGTAATAACAACTTGTCAAGAGGGCTGCCCATTTAGGTTGTATGCATCTAGAGTTGGTGTTGGAGTTGGGTACATGTTGAAAACACTAGTACATGAACATATGTGTGTAAGGGTTTATAAGAGTCAAAGAGCAACTATTAGCTGGATAGCTGAACACTTTAAGGATAAAGTCCAAGTGAATCCTCAATATAGTACTAGTGAGATGAAGAAAGAGGTTGAGCAAGAGTTTAAACTCTTTGTCAGCAGATATAAGTGCAAGAGGGCGAAAAGGAGAATAATGCAGGACATTGATAACTCTCCATATTTTATATATTTAAGGTACATTTTAAAGATATTTAGAGAGTTATCTAAACAATTTTGAGAGATTTTTATGAGATAATATTATTTTAGGCTCAAATCAAAGTTGACATATTATTTGTGGGATTTCAATATAAAATAAATGTTTTTGAGTTTAGGAAATAAATTTAAAAAATAATAATAATAAAATAAAGAAGAAGTAAAAAATTTAGTTTTATTATCATTAGGACTATTTCTATTATTTAGTTCCTTTTTACAATCAGGTGGCAGGAGGAAGCACATTGAATACGTGGACCATATTAATGAATGGAAATGGGCCACACGAATGGAATGAGTTAATTGAATGAAGACCTAAATCAAGGATCAAAAACGCACTGGAGGGAGCACTAGTATTTCATTGGCTTTCTTTCAATTGAATGGTAAATTAATTGGCCTGGAGAAGGACAAAAAGGTGGGCCCATGAAGTCGTTGAATAGATCAAAGAAATTAAACCTAAAAGGTATGAAAGGAGGGCAGCCGCGTGAGATAGAAAGAAGACGAGACAGAACAGAGTTGGACGCACGACTTGGAGAGCACACGCTGGCGGCAATCAGAAGAAGTAGATACACGGACTCGACGAATTGAAGAAAAACAGAACCAGAGAGGCATTTGAAGAGCAGCAGAGGCGCAACAGGAACGAAGAGAACACACAAAGGCATTCTGCGAAGAGAAGAGGCTGCTGCTGATTCTTTTGTCTTGGGTCTTGTTATTTCAAGTAACTCTGGTTTCAATAGCTTATTCCTATCCAGTAACTGAATTTTGCAATTCCAGTATGTGGCTGAACCTGAATTTTGAATTTGTTGTTATCTGGATTGAAGCCGGCTAATTTATTTTTCTAACTTAGAGGAACTATGAACTTATTTGGATTTTAGAGATTATTCTCATTAATTAGTTTTGCTTATTTTTAATTCAGTTTATTTAATCTTGTTTTGATTGTTATTGTTTAGTGATTGGCCACCATTGAACATGTGTTGGGGATTTAGGATTGAACTTGGCAAAGGGAATTTTAAATTGACATTGAGATTAAATAATGTGGAATTAAATTCTAGTTTAATTTCCGTCTAGGATAGGCATATACCTAGAAGTTCCGTATAATCAAATTAGAGTGAACCCGAGTGAATTGCATCTTAATTAGTCGTGTGAGGCATTGCATAATTAATTGAGATAGGTATGTAAATGGACCAGAAGACATTTATAAACATTAATACTCTAGATTAGCTGATTAGATTAAGTTAAAATTAATTTAGTGGGAATAAAATCTAATAAACAAACAAGGGATTAGTGACTCTAGGTTGTCCGTTTGATATTGAAATTTGCTCTCTTGAAAAGTTTTTGTCGATATTTATTTCGTATCCTATTTGCATTTCTTCTACTTATTGAAAACAAATCTATTCAACTTAAACGAAAAAAGGAAATTTGACATCTAATCACTAGTTGAGTTGAGTCTCAGTGGGACGACCTTGATTTACCACTTGCTATTTTCATGACCCGTACACTTGCGATACTTAGTTAAATTTTGGTAGCATCAGACATGGATGGGAGTTTTGTAAAAGAATTTGAAAAATTAGAAGCTTATTGCAATAAGCTCAGAGTGTCCAATCCTGGATCTGATGTAAGTGTTGACTTAAGTGCTGAAGCTTTAAATCAAGGGAGGAGGGTGTTTAGAAGAATGTACGTGTGTTTTAATTCGTCTAAGGTATTGTAACATCTCAAATTTGGGAAATTCAAATTTAAATATTATAAGAGAAATTAATAATGATTATTCTTTTATCTTGGTCTTCATAATTACAAAATTTAAATTATTTGAAATAAAGACTAAACTTCCTTGAATTAATTTGGGAAGAATAATAATTTAAGGAAGTGATTATTTTAGGCCAAAAATATTTTGGAAGTATACCAAAGAGAAACATGCCAAAAGGGAAATTAAAGAAACTACTATTATCATTAATGATTAAAAATTTTATTTAACCACAAATGAATATATATATATATATATATATATATATATATATATATATATAAAAACATATAAACACCAGAATTCTATTTCCCCTAGCCCATCTTATTTCCAATTTCCTTTGGCCCATGAACCCAAAAGTCACAACCCAAAATGTCAACCCAATAAAACCCTCCAAACCCAACCCATTTATTCTTCCATATCTGCTTCTCTCTATCCCAGTCAGTTACAACACGCAGAAAGGAGGAGGGATTGGATAGTAACACGCGCAAGCTTCAAGAAGTTTCTGAGAGTAGTAGAAAGAAGATCAGAACCCCTACTTCATCATTTCATCCTCAGTCCTCGAGCCCATCGCTGGTTTATCCGTTGGATTTTTCTTCACGGTATGAACTCTTTGACTGGACCTTCGCTTCCTATTATATACCAATGCCTCCATTCCCCTTTTCATTTCCTTCATCCTCATCGAAAACCAAGAACAGAAAACAGGGACCACGTCTCCCTGCCCATCCTTTGGATTGGCATGGAGAGCCTATCTGCCTAGATTCTGGGCGGTCGAAATTTAATTTTTGTATTTGGTTATTTTTAAATAAAAAAATTATTTTTTTAAGAAATATTAGTAAGAAATTATCTTTACTTATTAAAATAATAATTATTTTTTTTAAAAAAAAATAAATCTGGACTATCTAGATCTCATTTGGATGGCTTAGAAACACTGGGCGCCCCCTACCTATCCAAAGATAGGCAAGGAAACGCATTCCAGAAAACAGAGAGCGAGAATGAGAGTTGCAGAGGGAGAGGGAGAGTGAGAGCAGAGAGAAGGAGAATGAGAGAGTAGATAATCTTTTTCCCCTGTTTTAGTGCTAAGAAGCAGAAAAGTTAAGCAGAAACAGAAAACACAGAAAGAAAAAGGAAGAGAGAACGAGAGCGTGAGGATGCTGTGATCTTGAACCAGAAGAGGAAGGAGTGAGATCACAGAGAACCATTACGCAGAAAAAGAGAGACGAGGAAGGAGAGAAAGTGAAGCTATTCGTGACTATTCATCCTCTGCATTGGACTGTCGAAAACAGAGAGAGAGGTCGCGAACGTTTGGAGAAGGATCGAGCATGCATGAAGTTGAGGTTTGATCAAGGTGAGATGAAAAGGAACTGAAGAACCTTCGACTAGTCATTTTGAGAAGAGAGTGAGAGAGAGTGAGAGATCGAGAGTGAGACGCAAGGGAGCTGGAACTTGCAGAAACTACCTAAGGTAAGTCAATAAGCTTCATTCCTTTTAGTTTAGCAAATCCTTCAAGATGGGTGCTGCATTTGAAGCTTTGAAGTTGTGGTTAGTTTCTGCATGTGGGCACTCCATTATAAGTAACTGAAAACTGAAGAAAATCGGTAACTACATGGAAACAGGGGGCGGTGTGTGGGTAACTATCATAGTTACACATTCTTTTGCTGCCCTCGTGTCCATTCGTTTTGGGTTTAATATATATATATATATATATATAATGTGTTTGAAAAGAGAAGGAAACCCTAGGCATTGTAGTATGTGTGTGTGTGTATTAAGTCGGCATATGTGCATGTGGAACAAAAGAGAACTTTTGATATATATATATGATTGCATGTAACTAATCAAGTGGACTTGCTGAGTGTGTATTAAGTATGTGTGTATATGTATATAATATAAAATCATATTTTTCTTTATTACACACTGGAACCTCTTCTTTAAGTAGAAGAGAAAGAAATATTCTTATGTGTGTGCGTGGTTGCGTCACAATTTCAGGAAGAAGTTTTAGGTGTGTGTGCAGGAAGAAGAAAACTGCCATTACATGTGAACATATATATATAATTGCTATGCGCGCGCGCGCGTTGTATTCCTTTGGAAAGATTATTTATTCATATATATATATATATATATATGTATATATGCACACACACATATATATATTCATGAGAGCTAAATTATTTTATGGAAATATTTATCAAATTAAGTAAGGAGTGATTATTTTTTAGATTCAAATTCAAATTTGCAACTCATAAATAGTACTTTGTGTATTCGTATTTATTGAACTCAGGATTTTAAATCTTATATATGATTAATAATATATTTTTGGAAAGCCATGATAAATACTATAATAAATAGTAATTATTAAATTCCTAATTAAAGAATTGTTCATGTGGTGTTTATTATTGGGTAATTTAGGGATTTCAAATTAATAAAACAAATGAATAATAATACTGATAAGTAATTTTGTTATTATTATTATTAGGAAAAAGGAAATAAAAAATAATAGGAATTATTATCAAAATTTGTAGTACTTGGAGTTTTGAATATTTAATAATGGTTACTGAATTTATTTTGGTAGATTGAATTGTGGAGTGTGTTGAGCTCCTGATTTGAGAGTTGTGTAAATTAATTAGCTTGGGCGAGAGGTAACCACTTTCCAATCAAGCCAATCCATAGTCATGGGCTCATGGCCATCACTATGCACCGCTTTCCCAACTGATCAGTTTGTAATCACGATTAGTGCCGATCTAACACAACAAAATACTCGCTCCTTCAAGGTGGACTACTCGGATTGGGAATATTCACTATTGGTGCGAGTGTTAACCTTTCATATTCCATCAAACAAATTTTCAATTTAAAAGAGCTTTATAATTGACCAGCAATTTCAAACTTTCTTAAACATTTGGCAAGATCCAACAAATTGAGTATTTCTACAACAATTTCTGGCCTCTTCCAATAATTTAAAAAAAATTACTTCAAATTTGTTTAAAATTCCATGTAAAATACTTCATTCAAATTTTAGTTTAGAAAATTTGATCTAAAAATTTCACAATATAATAGGTGCATTGGCAACCCAAAATTTCAATTTTATTTTATTATTATTATTATTACACACACACACCGAGGGCCAACCAACCAATATAGAAAATCATCAACTCCAATTACCTCTCAGGCTCTATCCTTAGCTATACGAGCTATCCATAAGACACCCAGTCCATTCTATTCCCTTTTTTTTTTTGTCTGACCATTCCATAATTAATGCCTGTAACTTTCAAGCTTACAACTTTCCTGGACAATGTGATATTCTTGGCCTAGTAATTATGGGCTTTGCCAGCTTATGAATATATCCGTCACATAGGACTTAAGGCCTCTTATTGCACACAAATCAAACTTAATGTCTTAAGGTCATACCAATTTCGTAAGTCTCATTGCCTACTGAATATTCATTTCGCAATTTCACTCAATGTTAACACTCATATGCTGCTGGAGCACCCTATAGTATTATGTCCAATCACACAAATTCATCTGAGTCACTTGATATGAATTTCCAGTAAGAACCTAGCTCCAGGTATGGTCTCAGATCCAATTTTTCCATATTGGTTTCTCAACCCACATCTCAAGAGTCTATTAGCCACTATCATATCCATGGTTATTGGTCTTGGTCATGAAACTATAGCCTGTGGTTGCAGAGGTTCTAGCTTCTCCTTGATTCCTCCAAGGAAGAAGCGATTACTCATTCTTTCTAAAAATTATCACGAGATTAAAATTATCCCTTATTAAATACTTTCAATTTGGTATCAGAGCATATGATTCTAATAACAGTCATGTATATACTAGACCTAATGGCAATATACAACATTCATACATACCTTCCCTGTTAGTAAGTAGTTGTTTTATTACTCACTGGATACAGTGGGTTTTATCCTTAGGTAGACAGAATGGGAAATACGCGTAGGACTCGCTCTGTAGTCAATTAGCCTTCGAATGAGACCGTCATTAACCAACCTCAGAGTGATCACGAGACAGCCAACAATCAACCTCCTAATGCTAATGAGATACCAATATCTCTAGGGGACGAGGCCTTGTTGAACCGCTTCAAAAACACCTTAATGCTTGCCATAGACGCAAGGTTCTGCCAGTTCGAGGAGGACTTTCAGAAGAAGCTTAGAGAGGAAGGAAGCAATTCCAAGTCAAAGGATCAAGACAAGACTAAGCCTAGCATGTCGGTATCACAGAGACCGGAGCGAAGTGAGTCAACTTATCATGACAATTAAATACAACTAAGAATGAAGGATCATCCGATCCCAGTTCCGAGGACTTAGCAATCAGCAAAGTGTGGAAGGATGTACATCGTCACAACCCTAAGAAATTTCACGGAGATCTAAATCCACTGAAAGTTGAGGCGTGGATCGAGGGCTTGGAAACTTTTTTTCAAGCTGTGGTCTGCAACGAGTACTAGAAGGCTAAGGTGGCCATCATATTGTTGAGGGATCATGCCAAGAGATGGTGGCAAAGCACGGGTGGTTTGGATGACTCCATAACCATTTGGATAGAGTTCAAGACAAAATTCTTTGACCATTACTTTCCTCCGACATTGAGACAAGAGAAGGAAACAACTTTTTATGCCCTTCACCAAGGTGACATGCATAAGGACGACTTTATTTCCACCTTCATCGACTTGTCCCGATATATGACTTACTTGCAGAAACAAGATGACCCAGAATGGAAATCGCGCTAGCTGATTACGAAGGCAAGGCCAGAACTTAAGCCTTTTGTCTCTTTGCATCCTGCCAAGAGTTTTGAGGACACCTGCACCAACCTGAGGGTAGCTGCACCCATGAAGCATGAGATCGACAATGCCAGACCCCATGATAACCGGGGTAAATTTCCCACTTTTAGCAGACCTATGAGTGGACCCGCCAAGTCATTCGAATTCAACTCTAGAAGCACCGAAACTTTCAAGAAGAGTCAAAGTCAAAGGAGTGGATCGCGATCAAATCATTTCCAGAACATGCAAGGTCAAAAGAGTCACGTTGGTGGAAGCCAACAATCTCGTCGTGAGCCGACGATGTCTGCTCCAAGTGTTAATGGTCTGTGCCTAAAGTGTGGAAAGACTCATGGTGGCCAGTATTAGCAATGCTTCAAGTGTCAGAGGTTCGGCCACGTCGCACGGAATTGTCTCAAGCTACAGCAACCGCAACAACATAACAACCAAAGCAGTCGCTCTACTATCCTAGGAAGAGTGTATGCCATGACTAAGGAGGTCGCTGCATCATCTCCAAACGTCATCAGAGTTATCAATTCTCTTCAAGGACATGATATCATTGCCTTGTTTGACTCTGGTGCTACACATTCTTTCATATCATTTGATTGTGTTAAAAAGTATGACTTGTCGATTTTTATGCTGCCATATGATATGAGAGTCTCTACCCCTGCTAGTGTTATAGTGATAACGACACACGCTTATGTAGGTATTGCCCTCCATTTTGAAAATCGAGAATCAATCATCGATTTAGTCTGCTTGCCGTTAAAAGGCACTGACGTTATTCTTGGCATGGACTAGTTAGCGGATAATGATGTCGTACTCCACTGCAAGAAGAAGATGGTAGCCTATGCCATGAATAACGCGTCCATTGAAACTCTTGCACCTCCTATGTTGCTGTCAACTGCTCAAATGGACAAGTGTATTCGAAAGGGCTGTTAAGCTTATGTAGTTTTCTTTTCTGCTAGTGTGGAAGAAGAAGTCGGGATCGATCATATCGACGTAGTAAAAGAATATCCCGAAGTATTTCCCGAAGAGGTAGCCGGATTACCTCCAGAGAGAGAAGTCGAATTCTTAATTGAGTTGATAGCTGGCACATCCCCAATTTCAAAGGCTCTGTATAGAATGGCTCAGGCAGAGTTGGTTGAACTCAAGAAGCAAATAGAAGAGTTGCTTGAGAAGGGATTCATTCGACCCAGTGTGTCCCCGTGGGGATCTTCAGTGCTCTTTGTGAAGAAGAAAGATGGTAGTTTGAGGCTATGTATTAACTACCGGCAACTGAACAAAGTGACTATAAAGAACAAGTATCCGTTACCCAGGATCGACGATTTGTTAGATCAGCTAGTCGGATCGTCAATATTCTCCAAGATTGACTTGTGTTGATATCACCAGTTGAGAGTTTGAGCTGAGGATGTCTCTAAAACCGCATTCCAAACAAGATATGGGCACTACGAGTTCCTAGTAATGCCTTACGGATTGACTAACGCCCCAGCTTTCTTTATAGACTACATGAATAGGATTTTTTGGCCATATTTGGATCAGTTTATTGTGGTGTTTATCGATGACATATTGATATACTCCAAAAATGAAGCAGAGCATAGAGATCACCTTCATATTGCACTGCGAGTGCTGAGGGATCACTAATTGTATGCCAAGTTGTCCAAATGTGAATTTTGGCTCAATGAGGTGAAGTTTCTAGGTCATGTGGTATCCGGAGCATGAGTGGCGGTTGATCCAAGTAAAGTGCAAGCAGTGTTACAATGGGAACCCTCGAAGTCCGTGACAGAAGTAAGAAGCTTTGTGGGATTAGCAAGCTATTATAGGAGATTCATCAAAGGATTCTCTCATATCACAATGCCATTGACCAAGTTGACCAAGAAGAATCGACCGTTTCTTTGGACTGACCAATGTAAAGTAGCTTTTAAAGAGTTAAAGGTCAAACTGACTACCGCTCCAGTACTCACATTGCCCGACCCTACCCGTCCGTATGTCCTGTACACCGACGCGTCTTTAATGGGATTAAGGTGTGTTTTGATGTAAGACAACAAAGTGTAGCCTACACTTTGAGACAGTTACGACCTCATAAGGGAAATTATCCTACTCACGACCTAGAGTTGGCAGCTGTAGTATTTGCCCTGAAGATCTAGAGGCACTACCTATATGGGGTCTAGTTCGAAGTATTCAACGACCATAAAAGCTTGAAGTACTTAGTTGATCAGAAGGAGTTGAATCTCAGACAGCGACAATGGATGGAATTTCTGAAAGATTATGATTTCGAGCTGAAGTATCATCCCGACAAGGCTAATGTGGTTGCGAATGCTTTGAGTCGGAAGTCCGCGCACTTGTTTTGCATGAGTATAGAAGAGCAGAGTTTGTTTGATGGACTACGAGATATCCACGTAGTCCTAAACCATGAAAGGGCTACCTTGATTGCAGTCATTCTTGTGAAATAGTCTTATTCCTAATATTCACTATGGAACTAATGTGGAGCAGTATGAAAATTTACCTTTTACTGTGATTTGTGTTAGGTCGATTGGAAAGTTGGTTGTAGGCCATTTATTGGGCTGTATGGAACTTTCTAAAGGAAAAGCTAGAGGGATTTTGTTGACTGCAGTGGGTTTAGATGCAAATGATAGTATGTACCCAATAGCTTTTGGGTTGACGGAGAAGGAAACGATTGTTAATTGGACTTGGTTCCTTAAATGGCTGAGGTCGTCTCTTGAGCTTCACCAAGGTGATAAAGTGACCATTATGTTTGACATGCAGAAGGTATACAATATAGCATAAGAATTGTTTTTTATTTGCTGATAAAAAGACTTCATTTTGTTTGATTAATAGGTTATTTGTTTCCATAAGTAATAATACGATACTGTATATTATTTTTTCCATTAGCAATAATATTTTATTGTATATTATTTTCTGCATCATAAGGAACTGAAACATAAGGAACTCACTATTCCATACATGTAAGGGTTGGCACAAGCTGTTAGTGACGTCTTACCATTGGCTGAACATAGGCTATGTGCAAGGCATATTTATGCCAACTGGAGCAAAAAATGGGGGGGACATGAGTTGAAGAAGATATTTTTTACTTGCGCATGGAACACCTACAAGGAACAATTTAATGACAATCTAAGGGCGTTGGAGAAGGTTAATAAGGCAGCAGCTGTTGGAGCAGTGAGTTATAATGTGAATGGATGGCAAGGAGCATTTTTTACCAATAGCTGTTGCATCTCTTTTAAAGGAAGTTATAAAAAGGCAGTTATGAGCAAGCACCAAATTATTAACCAACATAGATGAAAAGAACAAATATTCTACTTATGTAAAGAACAACTATCCCCCATAATTATTGCTTCACATCACCACTCAAATTTATCAATAGGTATATAGATATCCTTTGTTTCCAATCTGCGTAATAACTCAGCAATCAACATAGATGAAAAAAAGTTTGTTCCATATGTCTTTTCAAACTTAATGATAAACAAATACTAGCATGAGACACACATCAAATATGGAATTATGTCAACCATAATACACAGATTCTGGGAAGAGTATCAACATCTAAACACCATAATTTAATCCTCTTAGTCTGCCATAATACATAGATTCTAGGTACAAGAGCAGCAAAATATATAGCTTATGTTACAAAGTACCCAATTGGCTAAATTAAGTTCTTACATATAGCTATTTCAGATACAATACACACAACTAAACACATGTAACAAACAACAATGACATTGCTACTTTAAACTTCTTTTCCCCCTTCCTAATTTCCCCATCATATAATTGATGTCTTTGTTTAAGCTTCCTCACTTCACTGTGTATGCCATCAAGCTCTTCACTCAGTCTTTGCCCATGCTATGCTCTTCGAAGACAACAATTTTCATCATATGATTTGTTAATGTCATCTAAAAGCTCCTTAATCACAGTATTTTCCCCTCACTGAATTCTGTATCATGCCAAGCGAAGAATCCACACCCCCCATCCTGTCATTCATTCCATCAGATTACAAATTTCACAAATCACCCACCGAAAAGCCTTTCCACTTTGATTAACCTTGCTTACTTGGTAGTAGTATGGGCAGCCGTGGAACCTCCGACCTGGGTTGGCGTTAGTCCACGCTGTCTATCTCGACGCGACTATTCTATGATGACAATACCTCTTAGGAGGTTCATATTTGTCCTCATGTCTGGCTTGTCGAAGAAGGGCCACCCTCCTTCTGCATCTTGCCGTCAATGATGACGAAGATGTCGCTATTCAACCCTGCATTTGCAGATCGCCTTCGCCTTGACCTCCGAGATCGATTTTTCCACTGTGCCTTCAAAAGTTGCTTTGATTTTTTCCACTGTGCCGTTCTACACTTTGACCATCTTAACTCAAGGCCACCTGGACGTGTTTCAGCCACCTAGACATCTTAATGTCCATTTAAATGTCCATCACATAAGGAAGTAACGGCGTTGTGTTGTTTAAATCTTTTTAATTGTTTGTTTGTATTCTTGGTACCCTCATTACTTTTTTGTGTGAGATACTCCTAGGGTAATAGTCTATTGGCAAAAATGCACCTTAACCCTTTTTGTTATTAATCTACTTTGTCAAATTAACAACAGGACAAGCCATGTTAACAATAGGAAATACTATTTTGACAACAACATTTTATAACCTGGAAAATGGCTCCAGGTTACAAAATGTTGTTGTGAAAATAGCATTTTCTATTGTTAATATGACTTATCCTGTTGTTAAATCCGAGACAAGCAACATACTCGAGTAGAGACCAAATCATACTCAAATAATGTTGGGAAAAGTTGCTGATGCTATTTCCAGGTTACAAAATGTTATTGTTAAAATAGCATTTCCTGTTGTTAATATGGTTTGTCTTGTTGTTAATTTTGCAAAATGAATTAATAACAAAAAAGTCCTTGGGAATTTCTTTGGGACCTTTTTTATATGTGATTTTGTGTTGGGACTTTTTTACTATTTTTTATGTACCTTGGAACCTAAGTGCTATTTACGAGCATTGTCCAAGTAAGTTATGTTGCTTTATTTAATTTTACATGTTAATATTTATAATTTGTAGTTTTTTTATTTAGTAAGTAGTTTATTTATTTATTTTATTATTAGTTAATTAATTATTAATTAAATTATGATACAGAAAAAGTTTAACATGGGAGGCCAGGCGAAGTGGTACTCTTTGTTGAAGATAGGGGATGGGTGGAAGAACGGGAGGAATTGTTTGCACACCCAAAGGAATGGTGATGGGGCAGTTCCTCTGTAGCAGCTGATTGAGAACATCGCAGATGACGTAAACCTCAATGATTGGGAAACTTTTGTCTAGTATAGGAGGAGTGCAAATGCATAAGTACATTTTCAATTAATTATGGTTTAAATTTTCTATTAATGAATTTTCTTAAATGTAGTTTAAAAATATAAATATAGTTTAAATTAATTTACAGTTGAGATTAATATAGTTTTACAAGATTAATTTCATTGCAGGCTCTATCCTAAAGGAACACTTAGAGCACGGCACACCAGACGGTCTATCACACGACAGGATCTAAGACGTTTGTTGTGACTTACAGTGAGATGATATGTTGAAATTTAAATTAATTTGAGGTTTAAAAGATTGATTGTTCCATTTTTTAAATAACAAAGTTTTTATTCTTCTAATTTTTGTAATAAGCGAAGGCGCAGGAGGAGAACCGCCAAACGAACTATGGGGAGCTCTTCACATATACCCATAGACATCGTGATAGGACACCGACCTCTGAGTTGGCAGAGGAGATCATAGTAAGTTAAAAGAAATTATTGATATAGTTAATTTAATATATTCAAATGCAATTAAATTGTTTTATTAACATTTGTTGAAATATGTGTGTCAAACTCGCATTGAGCAGACCACAGTAGAGCTATGAGCTTCCCAGACCCTGGAGTCACAGGGGTCTATGGCCCCTTTAAAAGCTGTTGTGAGTCCAGTTGAGCATCCTGGCCGCGTTAGGGGTATGGGCCTAGGCGCGAGGCCCAGTATTGTGTATGGAAAGTCCTCCGCCTCTGAGGCCGGAACCTCCAGCTCGAGACGTATACTACCATCGAAGGGGTTAGAGGCGATAATTACCAAGCAAGTTGCTGCCCTAGTTACTAAGTAGGCGGCTGCCCTGGAGGCTACATAAAAGGTAGAGAGGGCTCGGATTGCGACGGAGCAGGTTGCCAGGGAGAGGCGCATTCAGTCCTGAATTGACTGTTGGTATGCTTCTCAGAAGCATAATTTTGATGCTGGTTCCGGTGCCCTTACAGAGTTGCTACCTCACAGACACTTTTCACCCCCTAGCCTCCCCGTTTGTTCATCGACGATGATTCCCCCCGCCTCCCCCTCCCCCTGTGTTCATCTATGAGGATCCCCCCCGGCTTGCTACTACTGCTGCTATTGATGATGATGATGAGGGCGTTGTTGCCTCTGCTCCTGCACACGGCCCTACTTAGACAAGACCTAATCATCAGGCTTCTTATTGTTAGTTTTTATTTTCATAGACATATTGTTATTTAAAATGTTTGTTCTCTTGTTATGTTATTTGGTTTGTTAGATTACAATTTAAATACTTAGATTTCATTTATTCTAGTTTATAAATACTTATATCTATTTACATTAGTTTATTAATGTTACTTATAATACATAATTATAGTTACATAAAATAGGTATTGTAAAAAAAATAATATGTAACAAATAAAAATTCATATTTTAAAAATAATTTGTTGTTGTTATTACTACAGATTTCAATTTTGTAAATATTTTTTTAAAAAAAATTTACATATTGATTAAAAATAAATAAATACATTTTGTAGCGATTACATGACTATAACCGCTACAACTGTAACATTAAATACCCTTTGTAGTGGTTACTGGATAAAAACCACTGCAAGTGTCCAACATTTTGTAGCGTATTTTATAGTGATTGCAAAACCATTACAAAGCTCCGGTGGGAACGATTCAGTTTAAATTTCAAATTGAAGAACTATCTAACGGCTTACATTATGTAGTGGTTCCACAACCACTACTAATATTTGGCGGGATGTATTTAGTTTGAATTGTAACGGTTTTGTAGTGGTTTAACAGCCGCTACAAATGGAATTTATTTGTAGCGATTTATGTAGCAATTTCCAACTACTACAATTGATCTAACATTGCATTTAATGGATCTCAAGTAATTTGAAAAGAATTAAACATTCTATCCTAGCTTTGTATTCTATCCTAGCTTTGTTTACTAAATATGGATAAGTCATGGATCAGGTTGCCATGCAATTCTCTCGTATATGTAGTGGGATTGAAAAAAATTTTAGATTTCGCCTTCCCTCATGCTAGCGTTAATGGGAAGATCGTGTGTCCGTGTTGTCGATGCAAGTTTAAGAAGTGACAAACATGAGAGGGTGCTATAGAACATCTTCTTGTCAAGCCTTTCCCGATTGGATATACATTTTGGGGAGTTCATGGTGAGAAACATGGTATGTGATATGGGGATCATCTTCCTCTAAGCTCACAAGTAGAAAATCAAATAGCTCAAGATGATCCAGTTAATGAAGCTGTTCCCGATGCTTGTGGTGTTCAAGACGACAATTTCACGGTAGAAGTTTAGGGTGCAGAACCTGTTTTCCTCAGGAATTTTTCAGCCTCATGGATGAGAGTGATTGTTTGTTGTATCAAGGTTGTCGGAAATACTCCAAATTATCTTTCATGATCAAGATGTGCCATATCAAGTGCTTGTGTGGGATCACTAATAAGGCAATGTCGATGTTGCTGGAATTGCTACAAGATGCTTTCCTTGACGCGGACATTCCCACAAACTTCTACAACGCCAAGAAGAAAATTAACAGATTAGGCTTGAACTACGAAAAGGTCGATACTTGCTCTAATAACTATATGCTTTATTGGGGAGAGAACACACGTAGGGAGCGTTGTAAGAAGTGTCACACTTCAAGGTTCAGGACTGTACAGAAGGGGAAAAGTAGAAGAAGAAATCCGCAAAGATTCTCAGGTACTTTCCTTTAAAACCTCATTCACAAAGATGGTTTTTGTCGTTCAGGACAGCTGAGCATATGAGGGGGCATGAAGCTAACAAGAACGAAGATGGTAAACTCAGACATCCACGGGATGCTCAAGGGTGGAAAGCATTCGACTCACAATTTCTAGATTTTGCGACGGATCCTAGAAATGTTCGTCTCGCTTTGGCGACTAATAGTTTTAATCCACTTGGGAATCTAAGCACAAGCTATAGTATTTGGCCAGTTGTCTTGATCCCCTACAACATTCCCCCTAAATGTGTATGAAACAAAGCTCCTACATTATGTCTATGATTATTCCAGGCAAAAAGGCACCGAGAAATGACATTGATGTGTATCTCCAACCGCTTATCACAGAGTTAGTCGACTTATGGAATGTAGGGGTTGAGATGTATGACTCGCATGACAAGACACTTTTCAACTTGCATGCGGCCTTGATGTGGATGATTAGTGACTTTTCTGGCCTGGAAACATTATCCGAGTGGAATGTGCATACCGGCCTTGCATGTCTAGCTTACAATTTTGACTCTGATTCGGTGTACCTTTCCCATAGTTGTAAGTGGTGCTTCATGGGTCATCTGAGGCTTTTTGATGATACGCACAGGTTTATGTTGCAATGCAATCGCTTCAATGGATAACAAGAAAAAGAGGACCTCCTAAATTTTATCCGGTGAAGAAATTGTAAAACAGATTCATGATGCTGAATTTGAGTTTGGAAAAAGCACAATCAAGCAAAGACAGGTACCAAGACCACCGGGGCTTCTGGTTCTGCACCCCAGTAATGGCTAAAGATAGGCATCTTCTTCACCCTTCCTTATTGGAAAGATAACTTGCTCTGACACAGTCTGTATATCATGCACATTGAGAAAAATGTGTGCGACAATGTGTTATACACGGTTCTAAATGAACTAGGCAAGTCAAAAGATCATCTTCAAGTGAGGAAAGATTTACGAGAGATGGAAGTTCGTGGAGACGCGTGGCCGGATGAGCATGACAGATTTCAACTGGTAAAATTCACCCTGACAAAACTGAATAAGGAAATCTTCCTCGTGACTTTGAAGAAAATTAAAGTTCCAAACGGGTACTCAAGCAACATTTCACGGTCATTTGGAGATGATCTTTCCTCCGTCCTTTTTCATGGTCATGGTTCACCTGACAGTACACATTGTTCACTAAACAAAGCTTGCTAGCCTAATTCACTACCATTGGATGTATCTTATTGAGATGTACTCATTTAAAATTAATTACTTTAGGATAACTACATAATCACACATTTGAGCATCAATGTCTCAACATTTTTCATTCACTACTTTATAGGTTTCTTGGGAAACTAAAATCTTACGTGAGGAATAAGGCGTGGCCTGAAGGTTCAATTGCAGAAGGTTATATTGGGGATCAGGTCTTGTATTTTTGCTCTAGGTACTTTGATGACATTGAGACGTCATTTAACCGACTGCCTTATGTAGATGATTGTCCAAAGCCAGAGCTAGAGTCATCAGCAACAGAGTTGTTAATCCCTCGTGTTGGCAAACCAGTTGGTGGAACTAAGAACTTCAAACTGATGACACTTGATAAGCTTCAAGCACATAGACATGTCTTGATTAATTGCACTAAAGTTGAACCATACCTTCAGTAAGGATTGAGCACATATATATGTTATCATTTATATTTCCTTACATTTTGTGCTCACATTTCATTGTTTTGTTCGCATGTTTAATTATGGGGAATTAAGGAGTTATGTCAAGCGTCAACTGAGATGCATTCATAGACATCATCCGAGATTGATCAAAAGGTCTACAGAGAATTCCCAAGTTGGTTTAGGAGGAGAATAATGAATGACTACAACCTGCACTTGCCAGAATTTTTAGTTCTCGCACTTGGCTCAGTTGACCATACCCAAAGATTTACAGCATACAATGTCAACGGTTTCAAGTTTTGCACCATTTCACGAGATTAAGGATTGTTGACCCAAGCTTGGGTGTATATGGCACGTTTGGGACGAGGAGTTACGCGAGCAGCAGTGACAGGAACATACAGTTTGGTGATGACCCGTATTATGGAAAGCTACTTGATGTGGTTAAGATAAATTACCAAGGCCTTTTCACAATGACGTTGTTCAAATGTTTGTAGGAGAATACGACAACGTCCCGGGGACTCACCATTGACGACTTAGGCATCACATCAGTGAATACCTCCTACCCTATTCACACTGGTTAGTTTGAAGATGATGAGCCGTATATTCTTGCCTCAGAGGCCCATCAGGTTTATTATGTCGCTAATGAGAGGCACAGGGATTGACATATGGTGGTTCACTTAAAACCCTGGGACCTTTACAACATGGGCGATGCTGATAACATCGCCTATGAGAGTGAGCCATTGCAGCCCGCCAACTTTGAGAACTTCTTCCCTAATGACGATGACAATTTACCTATAGTTCAGTACATTATACGCTTTATGAAATAATAACATTTAAATAAAGTTTTATTTGTGTTCAAACAGATTCAACTCACAAGTGGCATTTTATCCATTAATTTTTGTAGGGATGGTGACGAAGATTGAGAGGAAAAATTAAAGTTATGATTACGATTTAATATGTAATCTTATATATATATATATATATATATATATATATTTCAAAAAACTTATTTGTAGCTTTTTTCTGTCCAAAAAAAATAATTTTTAACTTATTTGTAGCGGTTATAAACCGCCACAAAATAACATAAAACCGCTTCAAATATATAACCGCTACAAACACCGTGACCTTAACTGCTACTAATATTAAACAATACAAAAAGTGCAACATCAACCGCTACAAAACAGGTACGCAGATACCAATATATAAACACCCCCACCAAACCATATTTAATATGCTCCACTTTCGTTTTCTAACACATTTTCTCCTCGTTGTCTCTCAAATTTCTACATTTTCTCAAAGAGATTAACTATTTCAAGAAGGTAAGTGTTGTTCAATCGAATCAAATATGATGATTATCGCAATATTTATTTATTTTCTTCTACATTTGTGATTGTGATTCTTCTCAATTAAGAATTGTATGATTTTTTTTTTCTTAAATTTCTTTCCACTTTCATTCACATTTTTTCATTTACTTTCACACACTTATTTTGTCTACCTTCACAAACAATATTTAATTTACTTTTACACACATTATTTAAATATTAAATATTATTTAAATTAACCTATAATAAACTATACATATACAATAAATACATATAATCAATTATCATATTTTAATAAAAATATATATTTTTGATGATAAAATATGTAATTAATTAAATATTTAATAATTATTGAAATATCGATAATGATTAATTATAAATATTATTGATAAATTTTTTTATAAAATATAAATTATTTAAATATTTAATTTTAATGACAACGGAGAATTTTTTTTTTTCCTTTTTATGAAGTTGTAGCGGTTTATTTAACCACCACAAATATAAACAAAAAAATTTCAGAAAAATTGACTAAATAGTTTGTAATGATTACAAACCACTACAAATAACAAACTTGTAAATGGCGGGAAAATATTTTGCAGAGAAAATGGCAGGAATATGTTGTAGCGGTTTTTCAAACCGCTACAAATAACAAAATTGAAAATGGAGAAAAATGGCGGGATTATTTTGTAACGGTTAACTATGAAATGAATTCAAATTGGCCGCAAAATCATTTTTTCGAAACTTTTGACACGGTTAACTAACCACTACTGCATAATGAATTTGTACAAAATTAGTAGCGGTTTTACAGCCGCTACAATAGTTCACCCTATAGCGGTTTATCTAACCGCTACTATTATATGACGTTGACGTCAGGTCAGACTCAAATAGTGGTGGTTATGTTTAACTGCTACAGTTTCATTAGCAATTATGGAGTATGTAGTATCAGTTTTTTCTAACAGCTACAAATCTGTTTGTCATGGTAGATTTCGTAGCGGTTTTCTAAACCGCTACAATGGCGTTTGTAGCGGTTAGAACCGCTACAAATATGTCAATTTAACCACTACAAATTGACCTTTTTTTGTAGTGCTTGTTGAATTTGAGGATTAGGTTGATTTTGAGGGACATTTGTATTCTAAGGATTTTCTGCGAGTGCTGGGGTGGAGGCTATATCTAATACGTCTTCACTAACATGCACTGTGTAGAATGTCTTTAGGTTGCTGTTCTTGATTCTGCTATGGTTGATTTTAAGGCAACTGCCTGTGTAAGGGTATCTAACTACTGCATCTGGTATTAACCATCTTTAGTTGCGAGAATCAAAATTTATCAAGTCCCCACGGTCGGCACTAATTGTTCCGTCTAGATTGACAAAGATGTCTAATTGGTTGGACTAGTATGTTAATATTGGATCAAAATAACTCTCTCTTAGGTATCTATGAATTAAATACCTATAAGTATAGCAGATCACTGTGTATGAATAGAAACTAATTAGCTTTAGCCAAAGAGATTGGTATGGGTACATAGTGATGGCGAAATAGTAATTGAGAGAGAATGCCCATTCTTGTAGGGAATACTTCTTATTTGTAGAGTTTACTTGTAGGGTTTGAGATTATGGGCCTTTGCACCTGTAAGCCCAAATACTATGCCGTCATATTTAGGTTACAATTTTGGATTAGTAACCTCTTTGATGAGCACGTAAGAAAAACATATAAGGATAAACACCTAAAGTGAACCCTTCCCTTATCTATATTTGATATGAGCCTGGACTTTGGATTTTTTTTTTCTTTGTTTGACGAAATCTGATTCAAATTGACATATTTTGTGACCACCTATTATACAATTGTTTACTTTTAATTTTTCAAATTAAATTGAGTCGAAATACATAATTCCATGGACAATTCAATGATTCACCTGTCAAGAGGCATAATCATATTGGTTTTATTTGTTAATTTATTCATTCGGTTTGTTTCTCTTGGTTCTTGTTTTTCTTTTCTGATGCGGGATTTTGTCAAGGAGGGTAAAAAAACAAATAATGACATGAAAGTCGTAAGAAGACTGTTTATATTTTATTATTTTGATACATGCATGTTACAGAGACTGCGAAATATTTATATGATTAATGGGGGCCGTCATATATCGAGAGGTGTGATCTATCGCTTGAAAAGGGCTTTAAAAATATATTACACAAGTTGGCGTATATATCAAGAAAAAAGATTGAGTTGACTTATTTTTATGGATCAAATTTTGACCGAGACTATAAACAGCGAAATGCTCCATATTTTTCATGCTCATCGAAGTAATTTTATTTGTGAATTTAGGAAAGAAATCAAACAATATTACTATAAATTAATTGCATACCATTGGCTTTGATCTTTAATATAAAAGCTATTTGCCTTACTTTTAAATAGCAATGAAGCTAAATAAATTATTTAATAAGCATATATTATATATTATTATATTATATATAACTCTATAGGTGAGACAAATTAGTTTTAAGAAAAAAGATAAATATGTATAGTTTAATATAATTGATTTAACTTTATATTAAAGATCCCATAAAATGTTGGCGTATTTCTTAAGCTACTATTATACAATGGTTGGGCGGGGAGGTTCTTGTGGAATTGATCAAAATAACCTGAAAAGAAATTGTATTTGATTAAAAATGTAATAAACAATTAGTATTTGTCAAACTTTCATCCTTGTACTCTTGGTCTTAAAATACAGATATCAGAGTACGTAATTATATGATTAATTATTAGTCTGCTGATTCAAGAAATTGTGTAAATTGATCCGTTTGTGAGAAACATTCATGATCCTCCGTGTTTGCATCGTATACGTCGTTAATCTTTTAAGAAATACTAAATACATAATTGAATGTAGTGACATTTTAATGATAAAAAAACATCATATAAAATCATTGTAAATTATGCTGAAAAAGTCATTAGAGAAAAAATATCATCGAAAATTCATATAAAAATATTAACGAACATTCATTTTTATTTAAACAAGTACATGTAGATATTATTTTAAAAATTATATTCACAATAATCAAATATTACATTGAAGCTTTTAAAAAGGAAAAACCCCTCACCTATGTTGACCATTATTCTCCAAAATAGGCTGTGATCATCACGACTTCTTTTCCAAGTAAATTAAATGGCAACCTTTTTGAAATTGGACGTTATATATGTAAACGGTGAAAAAGAAGATTGAAAATAAAGCAAAGGAAAAAAGTGCAACTGTCATTTCTCTAACATGCATGTTTTCAAAATCCATGAGAACATTTATCATCAATGATGCAACAAAAATAAGACCGATGATGCGGGAAACAAAGTTTCATCGGGGACTGTTACCATTTTTCTAAGTAATTAAGCACATAGGCTGAATTAATGCACACATTACCATAGGCTGAATTGAGGCAGCAAAAATGAGACTGATGTGGGAAACAAAATTTCATCAGGGACTATTACCATTTTTTAAAGTAGGGTTAAAGTGCAATTTTACACATGTGCTTTACTCCTAGGAGCGCTCAGCACCACATGTTTTTTTCTGAACAAAAATTACACACATGGTTACGTTTTAGGAGCAAAAATACCACGGCCGGTAGTTGATCGTTAACTGACCATTAACCATGGTAAAATTACCCTTTTGCCCTTAGTTTAAAATAATAAAAAAAAAAACCCAACCCCACTCCACCGCCGGCCCCCCACACTGGCAGTTGCTCGTCCCTGGCGACTTTTTTTTTTTAGAATTTTTAAAACTAATTTTTTTTTAAAAAAAACTAAAGGCAGGCTAGCCTCCCCACCGCCACCCTTCCTTCCGCCGCCCTCCTTACCATTGGCCACCCCACGCAGGTGACCTACCGCCACCGCCCCACCGCCAGCAACCACCTTGGCCACTTTTTTTTCTTAAACTAATTTTTTTAAAAAAAAATTAAGGGAAAGCCGGCCTCCCTACCACCACCGCCCCACCGCCAGCAACCACCTCTAGCGACCTTTTTTTTAAACTAGTTTTTTAAAAAGAAAAAAAAACTAAGGGTAGGCTGACCACCCCAGCCGGCGACAGACTGCCGCCACCCCACCGCTGGCAACCACCTCCGGCAACTTTATTTTTTTAAAAACAAAACTAAAGGGAGGCCAGCCTCCCCACCGCCGGCCACCCCATGCCGGCGACCTGCTGCCGCCGCCCCACCTCCGGCGACTTTTTTTTTAACTAAGGGGAGGTGGTCGCCGGCGGCAGCGGCAAGTCACCGGTGTGGGGTGGCAGGCGGTGGGGAGGTCGGCCTATCCTTAGTTTTTTTAAAAAAAAAGTTAGTTTAAATAAAAAAAAGTCACCGGCAATGGGTCGTCAGCGTGGGGTGGCCGGCGGTAGGGAGGGCAATGGTAGGGAGGCCAACCTCCCCTTAGTTTTGTTTTTAAAAAGTAGTTTTAAATTTTTTTTTTTTTTTGAAAAAAAAAGTCGCCGGCAGCTGATAGCAACTTCGGCAAGTGCACCGGTCGTTACAAGTAATAAAGTAGTGAGAAAAAGATCGTCCCACGAGGAATAGAACTCCAATTACTAATTCACTATTTTCGCTTTAGTTGGATGAATCGAGTAACAAGAGATGAGTTGTAACCAAACAAGAATTTAAAGACTTTAAGAAAGAATAAGAATCCAAGATCAAGAATCTCAAGAAAGATGTTTAGAAAAGATAAGCAATCAAGAAAAACGCAGTTAGGGCTTAGAATGCCCCTATGCTCCTCCAAGAATTTGGATTGAATCCTTAATTGATTATTATTCCTACGATTGACGATCAATTCTCTAAAGTTAGACTAAGTCTCAATGTCTTAATGCTACCTTAGTCTATTATCTTTGAAAATAACCTAATGTCTTAGTATTGTTTGGAAAGATCATATTTTTAAACCAGAATTATAAGATCGCATAAACTCGTAAGCCTATGTCTAGGTCATACAACTCTATGATGAATTAACGGTTCGGGTTAAATGCACCAACATCTCTATTGTTATACACCAACCTATGAACAATCTAAAAGGTTATCAGTCTTCAAGAAAGCTTTAAACGAAGAAAATTCATTCAATTAAGAAAATCAAGATCAATCAATAATTCAAACAAAAATGTTAAACTCGCATAAGGTTCATCCTAACCCTAACTACAAAAAGAAAACTAGCCAAGCATGGCTAGACTAACAAAACAAAGAGAATAGATAAAAAGAGAATTGGTCTTCAAAGATTGGGAAAGGTTGATCTCCACGATGATGCTTTGATCTCTTTCTCCAATGCCGTCAAGTTGTTTCCAATGCCAAAAGTTGTCCTTGGTTGCTAGAGTTTTTTCCCTTTTATATTCCTTGTCCAATTGGGCTTCAAATCCCCTAAAGATCCTGATTTTTATTTCCTTTTTCGGGCCCTGAAATCTTTCTAAAAATTAAAAAATCAGGTTTTTCGCACTTCTGGTGCCCTGGGCACCAAAACCTAGTAGAAGACAGAAAGTTGGCGCCCTGGGCGCCAACTCCTAATGGCCAACCAGAAAGTTGGTGCCCTTAGCGCCAACTTTTATTTTCTTTGTCAGCTTCTCTTTTTGACTTTCCTGAACTCTTCCAATTAGCTTCTCCTTGTGGATAAAAATCTGCAAAACACACGAGAATATTTGTGAGAGTATGTCTGACATCAAACCCATATTTTTTGCTTATTATTCTTAAGCTTTTTAATTATATTAGATCAATTTTATGCTTAATTTGTGCCTTAATACATGATAAGTTTACTGCTCATCAGCAGCCGGTCACCAGAGGTGTGGGGGGCCGGCGGTGGGGCCCACCAATGCGGGGGCTTGGGGTTTTTTTTTGTTTTATTATTTTAAACTAAGGGGCAAAAGGGTAATTTCACCATGGGTAACGGTCAACTAACGACCGTGGTATTTTTGCTCTTAAAACGTAACCACGTGTGTATTTTTTGTCCAGAAAAAAGCACGTGGTGCTGGGTGCTCCTGGGGGTAGAGCACATGTGTAAAATTACACCTTATTCCTTTTAAGTAATTAAGCACATGGGCTGAATTAATGCACACAGTACATCTCTTGAGCTAAAATTTAAATTAAGGCGTATTCGTCAAAAGAAGGAAAATGCTAATAAAGTCTTAATTAAAAAAATAATATTAGAAAAGCCTCATAATTTATTAATGATACTTCTTTCATTTGTCATAGAGACTGACTTGATCAACATGTTTCAGTATACTGCTTCACTTCCACAAGGCCACAACTTTAAATGGTATATATCTGCTAATTAGTTGGGCTGTCTTTGTTGTTTGATACCCCTCCCTTTATCTTTATATATAATTTTTTAACCGGATTGTGAGATTCTAAAAAATAGTTGAAAATAGTCAAATGTTATAATTATGTAAAAATATCCTATATGGACTGTCAAAACAATTATTGATGATATTTATGCATTCACGTAAACCATGGCTTATGTAACTGTGCACCAAAAAAAAAATAAAAGGATGTTGGAGGAATTATAAGTAATACATATGGATATAGAAAATATATGGGTTTTTTACTATCAAATATAGAGTCGATGGAGAGAGAGAAAAGAATGACCACGGTGGATATTACATATTGATGAAAAGAGCCATGTTTGTAAAAGGTAATTGTCTCAAGAGACGTAGAGTTCGATGAAGCAAACTACTGGAAATGGAGTGATGATGAAAAAAGAGTGGTAGGATTATTCTTTAAGGAAGATGTTACTCAAAAAACCAAACAATTGAAGCAGATAACGTTTAATCTCCTCCACCAAGTCCTAGTCCAACAACCCTTGCATCTACACCATCAACAACAGGAAGCAGTAACAGTAGCAACAATTTAAGGGGAGTAACAGTAAAAATGAGGATCTTAAGTGATATCTATGATGCTATAGATCCAGTACAAATCACACTTGATTATTCATTATTTTGTTTAGTGGTTGAATGTGATCCAGTGACATATGAAGAAGCAGTAAAAGATGAAACGTGGAAGAAAGCTATGAACGATGAAATCACCGCAATTAAAAGGAATGACATGTGGAAGCTCGCAACTATGCCTAAGAAGCATAAGCCCATTGGAGTAAAGTAGGTATACAAGACAAAGACCAACAAAGAAGGAAAGGTGGAGAAACACAAGGAGCGAGATTAGTGGCTAAAGGCTACAAACAGAAATATGGAATTGATTATGAAGAGGTTTTTGCACTAGTTGCAAGGATAAACACTATCAAACTTCTCAACAATTTTAGCATAAAACAAATGAAAGATATATTAGATGGATGTGAAGTCAGCTTTCCTTAATGGCTACTTAGAAGAAAAGGTCTATATTGAACAAACAGCATAATATATAATAAAACGAGAAGAAGACAAAGTTTACCGATTGAAGAATGCACTATATGGATTGAAGCAAGCTCCAAAAGCATGGAACACAAGAATAGATGAATATTTTCATAAGAATGGATTTGTGAAGAGCCCATACAAGCATGCTTTATACACAAAAAGGAATGAAGATGGAGATATAATGATTGTATGTCTATATGTGGATGATATGATTTTCATAGGAAGTAAGCCATGACTAGAGAATTTGAAATGAAAAATATTGGAGAGATATCTTATTTTTTGGGAGTTGAGATGGAACAAAGGGAGGAAAGAAAATTTATGTTGCAAAAAAATATGCACAAGAGATATTGAACAGGTTCAGAATGAAAGATTGCAAGCCTATGTCAACACCGATAGAAAAAGGAACAAAGTTGACAACTCATTCAAATAGAAAACTTGTAAATCCAACACTATACAAGAGCTTGGTCGGAAGCCTGAGGTACTTAACTTTTACTAGACCATATATTATGTATGCAGTTGGTTTAATTAGCAGATATATGAAGCGGCCAAAGCAAGATCATTTCCGTGCAGCAAAGAGAATTTTGAGATACATCAAAGGAACTATCAATCATGGACTATTATATATGCAGTCACAGAATTTAAGGTTGATTGGCTATTCAGATAGTGATTATGGTGGAGACATAGATGATTAGAAGAGTACTTCGGGGTACGCATTTCATATTGGCTCAGCAATATTTTCATGGTCATCAAAGAAACAATAGACAGTTGCTCTTTCATCATGTGAAGCTGAATACATAGTCGCTGCAGCATGTACATGTAGAGCAATATGGCTAAAGAATATTTTGAATGAGTTATATTATGAGCAAGAAGATTCCATCACCATACATGTGAACAACAAGTCAACAATTTCGCTAGCAAAGAATCCAGTCTCTCACAATTGAAGCAAACATATTGACACTAAATATCATTTTATTTGGGAGTAAGTCAAGAATAAAGTTGTAGAGTTAATCTATTGCAGAACTGAAGAACAACTAGCAGATATTTTTACGAAGCCATTGAAGGTGGATACATTCAACAAGTTCAAACATATGATTGGAATGAAAAATTGAGTTTGAGGGGGAGTAATAGAATTCAAACCCAATTTTGTTGCGCCGCAAGAGTTAATATTGTGCACACATTAGCTGCCAAACAAATAGAGATGAAAAGCATGCGTTGTCAAACCAAGAAGTAGTAGAAGCATGAGGTGTTAAATAGGAGCATGAGTTGTCATGTGATAAAGAAGTAAAGCAATTCTTTCTTTTCTCTTCCACTGCAGGCTAATTAATTGAAGTGTCCTGATGATTACAAAAGTCGACAAAGGAGGATCAAGAAAGAAAAGCTGGAACCAACACGATTGTTAGCTAGAATTAAAATAATATACATGTTACAAAGAATTAGTCAGTTTTCTTAGCCTATAAATATAAGTGTGTTCCAATGTAATGTTATATATGAGTTTTAGAAAGAAAGAGAGAATAAAAAGATTATAAAGAAAATAGAGCTAAGTACCGAAACACTTTGAAAGGAAAAAAGAGTTTTGTTGTGTGAAAAAAATATAGAGGTGTATTGTGTTTGAAGCTATGATAGAAGCAGTATTTTTCCATCTTTCTAAGCTTCAATTTCCAACAGACCATTGCTGTTTCCATCATTGGTTCTCTATGTGGTGCCGTTGTCTTTGAATTCCTCGCTAGATTTTCTTCAACCGGTTGACTGATTTTTTTTTCAATTAATTTTCTCCAATCCATCAAACTTAACAAATGCGGAATTGAGGAGATGAGCGTCGAGGGACGAAACTTACTCTGGATTGTCGACATTTTAAAAATTTTTCTGAATTTCAAATTGAAAAAAATAGAATAGAATACGTTTCTGTTTAATTTCAACACTCATGTCAGTCTGGCACATTTGTGTAAAGAGGATGTTCATTAGCCATTAGCTTGCTTCTATTATGGTCTTGTGTGTGTTTTGTGTTAAAGATTCTTGCAGCACTGCGTTTATTCGAGTCATAGACCTGCACATGAATCTTGAAGCCGGACCTTGTCAGCAACCTGACTCATGTTTTGCACTTTCCCTAGTACACAACATTTCTATGAAAATTGGGGTTACCTTTGGTTTGAGGTTATACATATTTACGCCTGGACAAAAAACCTTTTTAACACCAATATTCAGATCGATTAAAAAAACTGATCTAAAAGAAGTGATTTGTGGTATGTTTATGAATAAATTTTACATTTTAAACTTTTTCATCATCGGTCATTTCTATATTTACCCAAAAACAATCTGTTCCAAAAAGTAAATTTAGCGAATCTAACATATCCTTATTGCAGCAGAGTTGTAATGATCAGTGATAGCGCGCATGTTTATTGTATATTTTCTTTTCTTCTTTCAACTGATGCCATCGTTTCTTTCTTAATTTTAAATTTCAAAAGCTTTTTGTGCCAGATATCTTGAGTAAGAACAATTTATGCCAGAGTCAATAAATTTCCTTCTCAATAGCTTTTTGTACATCCAAGATGCTACTCATATTGTAGCCTATAACCGCAGATCAGACTCCATCTAGATGTCATGAACTCGGCTTCACATATTGAGCCTTGTGCTTATGCAATACTCTGACAATTTGATCTGTTTCTGTAGAATGGTGCATGCTCCAAGATATATGTGAATTGTTTTTTCTAAGAAAAAAAAAATCAGATTGTACCGATTGTTTAATTAGTTTTATACATGATGCTGTTCTTGAGCTTAAGGGAGTCTTGAGTCTGCACTAGCTGCCTATCAAGAATGGGGTTTTTAGTGTTATGCAGGCACTTAAGAGTTGATGGGCGATCACTTCATAAGCTCAATTATATTATTATATTCATTCAACAATAAATATAATAGTTTGAACAAAAAAACAATAAATATAATATCATTAAAAGATAAGGTATAATAAATTATGTTTGCACTCATAGCAAATATAATTACATATTCAAACATTCCTTAAAAAAATACATTAATTATAATTAAATTATTAATTATGTGAATAAAGTGGGTTATACAAAACTTTTCTTATATAATCTTGTACTTACTTGAAAATTTGCAATACACATAGATATACATATAATTCTGTCCATTTTTTAAAATAAAAAATAGTCATCCAAAATCATTCATAATTAATAAGTATATAAAAAAAATATTTAAAGTTACCTATTTCTTTTTATTTCATAAATAATCACACAGAGTTAATCCAAAGGTCTCAATGGAAGTCTACAATATTACACACATAGATAGATATTAATAAACTAATTGAAACTAGTTGAGAGTTACTCTAAAACTACCTTAAAGGCACTACGCGTCTTAAAAGTTACCTCCAAATAGTACATTTTTATGTGTAGGTATATATAGCTACTACAATTTTAGAGATTTCATATTAAAGATACTGTACGTGATTGAGAAATTTCCTATTAAAATATAATACTGAAAGGGATTAGAAATTATCTTATATGGACTGTCAAAAAAATTTTAGAAGCGCAAAAAGGGGGGGGGGGGGGGGGGGGGGGGAAGAAAGAAAAATAAAAGGATGTTGGAGGAATCGTAAGTAAACAGATGGATATAGAAAATGGGGTTTTTGATTGTCAAATATATAATCGATGGAGAGAGAGAAAATATTGAACACGGTAGATATTACATATTGATGAAAAGAGCCTTGTTTGTAAAAGGAAAATCCAAATAAAAAAATATATATATGTCTACATATAGTGAAAAGACGTTGGGGTGGGAGGATGATTCGACAGAGAAACAATGCATGTTGTGGTGAAAGATGAATATTGGCACTTGGAGAGACAAAAGAAGTAATGGCAGGACTCACAAAAAGATAAAATGGGGAGCCATGGAAGGAAGAAAAATTTCGACCAGATTCAAGAATAAGGGAGAAACGCCGAACAAGAGAACAAAATAAGGGAGGAAGGGAGGAAGAGTGCTACCTGCTGAGTGCTTGTAGATGACGCCACTGCTACAGGGGATGAGGAAAGAAATGATATTTATATGGAGATTGAGGTAGGGTTTTATTTCAAAAGTTGGGCTTTCTCTAGATCTGCATATATATATATATATATATATATATAAACTGTAAACTACAATTTAATACACTTATTTAAAGACTATCCACGTATTAAAACTTAGTCAAATATAAATAATTTGATTCAATCCATTCAAAACGTTACAATATTTTTTTCTAATTATTATTTATTTACTGAAATAGAATTTGTTGACTTTTATTTGATATATATACTTATATGTATAAACAACTTTTATATGGTGGAGTTTTATTTAAATTTAATTGTAATTATTATTTTTAAGAAATAGACACTTCATTAAGATGTGAATTAATTCTATAGATAGTCTCTTACACGACCTCGCATCCTTCCTATCGTTGTTGCCATCCCCAGTCATTCCCACCTCCAATGTTGTCGCACCGCCACCACTACCTTTTCCTTCTCCATCGCTGACACTACCTCATTCCTACATTGTTGCTGCCTCCATACCTCTACTTCCTCCTCCTTCACTGTTGTCGCCGCCACCCTCCCCTTTTGTCATCGCGATCACCACTACCTCCTCCTCCTCCATCATTGTCGTCGTTGTTGCCCTTGTCAGTACCTCCTCCTTTGTTGTCTTTGTTTTCGTTGTCGTTGTCACCACATGCCACCACCTCTGCCACATCATTGTCACCATCACCTCCACCGCCACAAATCATCACAATTGGACAATCCTCAACAAGATACCATGACTGTTATGATGAGGCAACACAATAACACTTAACTATTATTTATACAAAGATTATATTAAGGGTAAAATAGATTTTTTGTGATTATCAATTTTGAATAATTATTAAAAAAAATAACTTATTTCACCTTTCTTCAAAATCAAATCAAACACTAGCCTTGCAATTAGCATTGTATTATACATTACCATTGCATCACATTGCACTAATTACAGGGTATAATAGGGTATAATAGGATCAAAACAAACCAGCCCTAAATTTCTTACCAACGCAAATCTCATAAACAGTCACTTGAATCTTCCGTTGGGTAACACCTTTTCTTTCTTATAATTTTTTTTATTATTATTGTGAGAGACACAGTGTTAATTTACCGTTTGCTCTATATATGCATTCTGTTGTAAGCGTGATTTAAATTTTAGTATCACTACATCATTGTAAAATATGCAGACAAAGTTATTAGAGTGAAAATATTATAACGAAATTCATTTTTATCTATTTAATTCTTACGAAAAATATAAAAAAAAATTGTGAAATGTTCAAATTACTCTCTCTCATGTTTCTGTGAATTTTTCGCCCACAAGTCACAAATATCAAGACTTGGCTAAAGAAGCCCCGATTGATTCAGGGGGATTTGTTTGAATTAATGTTACAGAAGTATGTCTAGGTAAGTCTATATAAAACTTATCTCACAAATTATCTTATAGTCCGTAAATTATATCAGAAAAACATTTTCTACCACCAATTCAACAGTATGGGATACAATTTCTCATCGCCATTCTCATAAAACATTAGTTTCGGCAACATTTTCTCTCGGTCTTTTAAGTTTTAATTAACTGAGCTCACAAGATAAGTACGTGCAAATATTATTTTAAAAATAACATACTCAAGATAATCAAATATTATATTGAAGCTTTTAAAAGGAAAAACCCCTGCACCTATGACACTTGTTCTCTAACATTGGCCATATGACCACCACGACTTTTCTCTCTCAAATAAATTAATTAGCACAACTTTTCAATTTGAACGTCATGTATACGACTATGTAGAAACAGAAGATTGAAAAGACAAGGGGATCGATCAAGTTGCAACCGTTCAAGTTTAATGACGTACGACCCGCACATTAGACATTAAACATTAAAGTCTGGCGAAAAAAAGAGAGCTAAAAATTAAGGATGAAAAGGCAGGTAGCTACCAATATACACTTATATATAGTAGTCATGTACACACTATATGGTTTAGCGGCTATTCCACCAACGCCTTGTTATACACACGTCCTCATTGAGGCAAGTTAAATCGTACGTCTTCGCTCCAATATTTGGAAACTCCTTTGGGCGAAAATGATGATGGAACTTCCTCAGTGGTTTGTTCCAGCTTCGTGTGTGTTCATCTTGATTTGTATATCCACTCTGTTTCTCAGACGAGATGGGAAACGGAAAAACCTTCCACCGGGCCCGCCCGGCTTACCTGTCATCGGCCATCTTCATCTCATGAAGCCACCCATTCACCGCACCCTTCAGAAACTAAGTGAGAAATACGGCCCCGTCATGTTCCTCCGCTTCGGCACACTCAAAGTTCTGGTGGTCTCTTCTCCATCCGCCGTCGAAGAATGCTTCATCAAGAACGACATCGTTTTCGCCAACCGCCCCGTCACGCTCGCCGGGAAACACCTCAATTACGACTACACGACCGTGGCATTCGCACCTTACGGCGATCACTGGAGAGGCCTCCGGCGGCTAATGAATCAGGAGCTTCTCTCCGTTAGCCGACTGGCCATGTTGAGCGACGTGAGGGTCGATGAAGTTAAGATTTTGGTGAAACAATTGTTCGGAAGGTCAGGAGGAAGCTGGACGAAAGTGGAGATGAGACACAGCTTCGTGGACCTTATATTCGATGTGATGTTGAGGATGATCTCAGGGAAGAGGTATTATGGGACAGACGTGGTGTCGAAGGAAGCGACGGATTTTAAGAACATGATGGACGAAATTTTTGAACTTCTTAATCCCGCTGCGGAGGACCTTTTTCCGGTACTACAGCGATTTGATCTCTTTGGGGTGCAAAAAAGGATGAAGCAAGCGGCGAAGAAGCAGGACAGTTTTCTTCAGAACCTGATCGATGAGCACAGGAGAAAACGGAGCTCCAGTAGCAATAATAATGGCGCCAACCAGGAGAAAAAGACCATGACCTTGATTGAAGTTATGTTGTCTCTCCATGAAACGGATCCGGTGTTTTACTCCGACACAACCATCAAAGGAATCGCAGGGGTAAGAAATTACACGTCACATTCCTAATATAAGAAATATTTACTCAATTTAATTAGATTAACTCTTTAATTAGGTTAAGCAAATTAGTTAAGTGAATTATTATAACATGTATTTTTTAAAACATTACAATCATCTTCCTTAATTATTTTATCCAATTTTTTTAAGGTAAATTAGATAAATATTAACAAAAATAAAAACTATATTATATTTAAGATTAAGATAAATTTTTAAATATATTCTATATTATGGTGTGTGGGAGTAATATATATAGCCAAAATCTTTACTTTCTTATTAACACCAAAGAAGTAAGGCATTGGTTGAGCGTACCTATCCTCGTTTTCTAAAATAAATAAATAAATTATTTTAAGTGGAAAACTGAATATCATTAATGATAGTACACCCAAAAGAATCAACACGACCAACTTCCTTCATCATTAACCACCTCTGCGATGGGAGATGGGCTGTGATCTAAGACGCAGTTATTTCCTGATTCCATGAGAACTCTTGACAAGTTGATCCACATGGGGAGATTCTCCTGACATAAATGGTTTGTCTCAATGTGTCATTTTCTACCGGGAGTAATCTGGCCTCATTTACAATCTCTCTAAAGGGTAATTATAGTCACAACCCCCAGTGAACTCGCACTTTTTCTTGAAAAATACTGCTTCCCATGTATGAGTTCATGCTGGTCATCATATCATAGACCTATATGCTTTGATTATTTAATTTTTATTAAAAATGAGAGTCAAATTGAGCTTGGGGTGGTTAACTTATTATAAGTATATATTACTCTGGTCATATTTATAAGTATTTTTAATCAAATCACATATTTTAAGGAGATGTAGTTAGCTCAATGATTATGGTGTAAATTTTTTACTTTACCCTTATGTATGAATGGATCGATATCTTTTAATTCTATATTCTCTCTTTATTTTCAATGAAATAATTAATATGGGTAAAATTATCACAATCTCATTTATTACTTAAAAAAGATGATTTATAAATAGGACCAAATTTTTTTTACACTGACTTATGAATAAATGAATAAGACTTGAGTGATACATTGACTACTAGTTTCATTATATTCGCTCAAGATGCATGGGAGGGTTGATGTTTGGTCATACACCTATATTCTATATCTCTTAATTTTTTAAATTTAAAACTAAATCTACATCAATGACTTGAGATAAGAAGCGACCTAGTCGTGGTTAGTTATTCAATAGTTTGAATGTATAGATCAATACATTTTTTGACACACACACATCTTTACAATTAAAGATAGATGTGTGTCGTAAGTATAATATTTTTTATAAAAGTTGCGTGGAGATAATACATAGATATCGTAAAACTGAATAATATAATGTTATAAAATTTTGATTAAGACAAGGTAGCATAGCCACGCCATAGTTAATTTCATATTGATGATGACATTGTAGGCGGTGGTAGCAGCAGGGACGGAAACGTCAGCTTCGACCATGGAATGGATACTTGCAGTTCTGCTGAACCATCCCGAGGTAATGGAAAAGTTGAAGGCGGAGATAGACACTCACGTCGGAAAACACCGATTCATCGACGACTCAGACATAGCAAAGCTGCCATATCTGCAGAATGTAGTGTTGGAAACGCTCCGGCTATATCCGGCCGGAGCTCTGGGAGTACCCCACTCGAACTCAGAGGACTGTACCATTGGTGGCTACCACGTGCCAAAAGGGACGATGTTGATGGTGAACTTGTGGGTGTTACACAAGGATCCAAAACACTGGAAGGATGCGACCAAGTTTATGCCAGAGAGGTTCGAGAATGGAAGCTCTGAAGGGTATAGCCTGATTCCGTTTGGCGCTGGAAGGAGACAGTGCCCTGGGGCTAATCTTGCAAAGAAAATCATGGCCTTGACCATTGGATCGCTGGTTCAGGCCTTTGAGTGGAAGAAGATTGGGGATAGAGAGATCAACATGATGGAGGGAGATGGTATTACTCTTCCTAGACTTGAGCCTCTCGTTGCACTCATAAGGCCACGCCAAGAGATGATGCCTCTTCTCTCCAGCTTGTGAAGTAATTGAGGATGTTTTCATAGTTGGAGAATAAACAGTACTGGCTTATCAAGCCTGTTAGATCAAGTATGAAAAATAAATACCAGCTTCGCTTCTTAATATTAGATGTCTTAAAAGGGAAATCCAGTTGTGCTATATACATGCTTGTTTGTTTTAATCTTTTAAAAGAAATTTAGAAATATGTATGTAAGAGAAGTTTTATCTTGATTTATATAAATAAACACTCTCAATCATCTCAAAATAGACACTTTTTCATGCTTGCCAAAATTAGCAACTGTACTCTCCGACTACGAATTGTCGGGACAAGAACGTATTTCAATTTTGGGATCCCAATTTGAGGTGTGAAATATAACTTCATTTTATTTTATTTATGCATACATTGCTGTTCTTGAGCTTAAGGGAATTTGAGTCTGCATTTGCTGCCTATCAAGAATGGGGTTTTTAGGGTTATGCAAGCACTTAAATGTTGATGGGCGATTACTTCATAAGCTCAATCATATTCATTCACCAATATATATAATATCATTAAAAGACAAGATTTAATAAATTATGCTTGCATCCGTATCAAATATCATCACATATTCAAACATTTCTAAAATGAATTCATTAATTATAATTAAACTGTTAATTATGTGAATAAAGTGAGTTATAAAGAAATTTTCTTGTTATGTTAATTACTTGAAAATTTCGAATACACACACATATATATATAATTCAGTTCATTTTTTAAAATAAAATATAGTCATCCACAATCATTCATAATTAACAAGTATATGGAAAAATGTTTAGAGTTATCTGTTGTTTTTTACTTCATAAGTACATAGAGTTAATCCAAAGGTCTCAATTGAAGTCTACAATATTACACACATAAATAGATATTAATAAACTAATTGAAACTAGTTGAGAGTTACTCTAGAACTACCTTAAAGCCGCTATGGGTCTTAAAAGTTACCTCCAAAACTCAAACAAGTACATTTTTATGTGTAGGTATATATGGCTACTTCAATTTTAGAGATTTCTTATTAATTAAAGATACCTTGATTAAGAAATTTCCTATTAAAATATAATACTGAAAGGGATAGAAATTATCTTATATGGACTGTCAAAACAATTATAGATGATATTTATACATAGACTTAAACAATGGCTCATGTAACTGTGCACCAAAAAAAGAAAAAAGAAAAATAAAAGGATGTTGGAGGAATCGTAAGTAACACTGATGGAAATAGAAAATAGGTTTTTCACTGTGAAATATATATAGTCGATGGAGAGAGAGAAAGGAATGAAAACCGTGGATATTACAATATTCATGAAAAAGAGCCATGTTAGTAAAAGGAAAACGCAAATAAAAATTAAAAAAAAAATCTACATATAGTGAAAAGACGTTGGGTGGGAGGATGTTTCAACTGAGAAGCAATGAATGTTGGGGTGAAAGATGAATGTTGGGGTTTGGAGGGACAAAAGAAGTAATCACACAGGAAGACAAAATGAGGAGTAGGGATGTAAAAAGGCCAGGGGCCTGTGGCCTGGCCTGTTAAAAGCCTGGTCAAGCCTGGCCTGTCAGGCTAAAAGGCCAGGCCAAGGCCTGTTATGAGGCCTGTTTCCCTTAATAGGCCAGGCCCAGGCCTGATAAGAGGCCTTTTAGGCCTGTCAGGCCGGCCTGTTTATATTATTAATATTAATTTAAGTAATTTTGGCCTGTTTTTAGCCTGTTTAAAGTAGGCCTGTTTTCGGCCTGTGGCCTGTTATTTATATTATTAGTATTAATTTATGTAATTTTGGCCTGTTGTTAGCCTGTTTAAAGTAGGCCTGTTTTCGGCCTGTGGCCTGTTAGCTTAATTAAATAAAAAAAAATTAAATTTTTTTTTTTAAAATTTTTTTTTTTTTTTTAAAAAAAAACACAGGCCTTAACAGGCCACAGGCCAGGCCAGGCCTATATACAGGCCAGGCCCAGGCCGAAAAGTAGGCCTGTAACAGGCCACAGGCCAGGCTCAGGCCAGTATGTTACAGAACAGGCCTGGCCTGTTTACACCCCTAATGAGGAGCCATGGAAGGAAGATAAATTTTGACCAGATTCAAGAATAAGGGAGGAAGAGAGTTACTTGAGTGCCTGTACATGATGCGACTGCGACAGGGGATGAGGAAAGAAATGATATTTATATGGAGAATGACGTACTCGTAGGGTTTTATTTCAACAGTTGGGCTTTTTCTATATATATATATATATATGAAAAAACATTTTCTCATATTTGTAGGAAAACCATTTTCTTATATTACACACATATGAAATGGTGGGACCCACATATACATATATGAACATATACTTATATTAATTCATATATGTATATGTGGGTCTTGTCATTTCATGTATGTGTAGGAAACTTTTTTTTCTCATGTAACATGAAAAAACCAAAACCCTATATAATATATATATATAAACTCTAAACTACAATTTAATACACTTATTTAAAGACTATCCACGTATTAAAACTTAGTCAAATATAAATAATTTGACTCAATCCATTTAAAACGTTGCAATAATTTTTTTCTAATTATTATTTTTTTTACTTAAATAAAATTTGTTGACTTTCATTTGATATATATACTTATATGTATAAACAACTTTTATATGGTGGAGTCTTATTTAAATTTAATTGTAATTATTTTTTTTAAGAAATAAACACTTCATTAAGATGTGAATGAATTCTATAGATAATCTCTTTTTTTTTTTGCTCGGATTCTATAGATAATCTCTTACATAACCTAAGTTATAATTTATTTCTAAATTTAAAAAGTAGGATGTTCCCGTCGCCATGACCTCATCCTTCCTATTGTCGTTGCCATCTCTAGTCATTCCCACCTCCAACATTGCTACACTGCTGCCACTACGTTCTCCTCCTCCCATTACTGACACTACCTCCCTCCTACATCATTGTTGCCACCAATTCTACTGTTAACGCCTCCATGCCTCTACTTCCTCCTCCTTCACTGTCATCACTGCCACCCTACCAGTATTGCCGCCATGATAATCACTACCTCTTCGTCCTTCATTATCGCCGATGCTGCCCTCGCCAATACCTCCTCCTTTGTCATTGTCACTGTCACCACATGCCACCGCTGCCGCCACACCATTGTTATCGTTGCCTCCATCTCCACAATTATCGCAATTGGACGATTCTCAACAAGATACAGTGACTGATATGATGAGACAACGCGATGACTCTTAACTATTGTTTATCCAAAGTTTATATTGAGGGTAAATTAGATTTTGTGTAATATATCAATTTTGAATATTTTTTTTTTGTATTAATCAATTCTGAATAATTATTAAAAGAATAACTTATTTTACCTTTTTTAAAAATCAAATCAAACACTAACTCTATAATTAATACTGTACATTACCATTGCATCACATTGCACTAACCGTAGGTATAATAGGATCAAACCAATCAGGCACTAAATTTCTTACCAACGTAACTGTGAATCTCATAAACTGTCACTTCAATCTTCCGTTGGGTATAACACCTTTTCTTTCTTATAGAAAAACACTTTTTTTTTTATGAGAAACACAATGTTAATTTATCGTTTGCTTTATATATGCATTCTGTTGTAAGCGTGAGATTTAAATTTTAGTATCACTAAATCATTGTAAAATACGCAGACAAAATTATTAGAGTGAACATATTATAACGAAATTCATTTTTATCTATTTATTATACGAAAAAATATAAAAGAAGTTGTGAAATGTTAAAATTAATCTCTCTTATGTTTCTGTGAATTTTTCGCCCACAAGTCACAAATCATCAAGACTTGGCTAAAGAAGCCCGGATTGATTTAGGGGGGTTTGTTTAAATTAGTGTTGGAGAAGTAGGTTCACGCAAGTTTATAAAAAACTTATTTCATATATTTATCTAATAAACCGTGGTTAGAAAAACAAATCCTACCACCAACTCAAATAGTATTTCTCAAAGCCATTCTCTTAAAACATTAATTTCGGCAACATTTTCTCTCGTTCTTTTAAGTTTTAATTAACTGAACTCACAAGATAAGTACGTGCAAATGTTATTTTAAAAATAATATATTCACAATATCAAATATTATATTGAAGCTTTTACAACGAAAAACCCCTGCACCGATGACAATTGTGATCTCCAACATAGGCCATATGACCACCACGACTTTTTTCTCTCAAATAAATTAATTAGCACAACTTTTCATTTTGAACGTCATGTGTATGACTATAAACGTAGAAACAGAAAATTGAAAAGAAAGCAAAGAAAAAGGGACCAAAGGGAAACAAAGTAAAAGTTCTGAGTTTTCATCAGCGACTGATCTTAAAATTTTCGAGTAATTAAGCACGTCCAAACGGAATTAATAATGCACACATCTCTTGGGCTTAAAGTCATCTTGAGACGTATTAATTCATCTAGGGGACTGATGAGTGATGAGATCAACATACAACACAAAGAGGCCGGCCTAATCAACAAAATTACCACTTTATTAACTCCCACATCTTATTTACTTAACTGTAGAATTAATGTACGGAGAAAAAGACAGTATGGTACTCAATTTACTTGACCCAAAAAAGGACAAGGGGATCGATCAAGTTGCAACGGTTCAAGTTTAATGACGTACGACCCGCACATTAATCAACCGCCTAAAATATTAAAAATTAAAGTCTGGCAAAAGAGAGAGAAAGAGAGAGAGTTAAAAATTAAAGATTAAAAGGCAGGTAGCTACCAATATACACTTATATATAGTAGTCATGTACACACTATATGGTTTAGAGTCTATTCCACCAACGCCTTGTTATACACACGTCCTCATTGACATTGAGGCAAGTTAAATCGTACGTCTTCGCTCCAATATTTGAAAACTCCTTTGGGCGAAATTGATGATGGAACTTCCTCAGTGGTTTGTTCCAGCTTCGTGTGTGTTCATCTTGATTTGTATATCCATGATCTGTTTCTCAGACGAGATGGGAAACGGAAAAACCTTCCACCGGGCCCGCCCGGCTTACCTGTCACCGGCCATCTTCATCTCATGAAGCCACCCATTCACCGCACCCTTCAGAAACTAAGTGAGAAATACGGCCCCATCATGTTCCTCCGCTTCGGCACACTCAAAGTTCTGGTGGTCTCTTCTCCATCCGCCGTCGAAGAATGCTTCATCAAGAACGACATCGTTTTCGCCAACCGCCCCGTCACGCTCGCCGGGAAACACCTCAATTACGACTACACGACCGTGGCATTCGCACCTTACGGCAATCACTGGAGAGGCATCCGGCGGCTAATGAATCAGGAGCTTCTCTCCGTTAGCCGACTGGCCATGTTGAGCGACGTGAGGGTCGATGGAGTTAAGATTTTGGTGAAACAATTGTTCAAAAGGTCAAGAAGAAGTGATAAGCCATAAACTTACCATGTTTTAAGGAGAAATTGATCTAATATAATTAAAAAGCTTAAAAATAATAAGTAAAAAACATGAATTTAATATCAGATATACACTTACAAGTATTCTCTTGTGTTTTGCAGATTTTTATCCACAAGAGAAGTCAATTGGAAGAGCTCAAGAAAGTCAAAAAGAGAGGCTGGCAAAGAAAGTAAAAGTTGGAGCCGATGGCGCCAACTTTCTGGTTGGCAATTAGGAGTTGGCGCCCCGGGCGCCAACTTTCTGTGTGGCCATATACAGTTGGCGCCAACTTTCTGTCCTTTGCTAGGTTTTGGCGCTCAGGGCACCAAAGTTGGCGACCAGGGCACTAGAAATGCGAAAAATCTGATTTTTAATTTCTAAGACTCGAAAAAGAAAATAAAATTAAGAATAATTAGTGGATTTGAAGCCCAATTGGTCCTGAAATATAAAAAGAAGAAACCCTAGCAACCAAAGACAACTTTTTGCATTGGAAACAACTTGACGGCATTGGAGAAAGAGATCATAATGAAGATCAACCTTCCCCAATCTTTGAAGACCAATTCTCTTTTCATCTTTTCTTCTTTGTTTTGTTAATCTAGCCATACTTGACTAGTTTTCTTTTCGTAGTTAGGGCTAGGATGAATCCTATGCGAGTTTAACGTATTTGTTTGAATTTTTTATTGAATCTTGATTTTCTTGATTGAATGAATGCCCTTTGCTTAAAGCTTTCTTGAAGACTTATCACCTTTTAGATTGTTCATAGGTTGATGTATGGCAATAGAGATGTTGGTACATTTAACCCGAACCGTTAATTCATCATAGAGTTGCATAACTTAAACATAGGTTTACGAGTTTATGCGATCTTATAATTCTAGTTTAAAATCTGATCTTTCCAAACAATACTAAGACATTAGGTTGTTTTTTAAAGATAATGGACTAAGGTAGCATCAAGACATTGAGACTTAATCTAACTTTAGAGAATTGATCGTCAATTGTAGGAATAATAATCAATTAAGGCTTCAATTCAGATTCTTGAAGAAGTATAGGAGGATTCTAAGCCCTAACTGTGTTTTTCTTGATTGTTTATCTTCTTTAAAAATCATTCTTGAGATTCTTGATCTTGGGTTCTTAATCTTTCTTACATTCTTTAAATTCTTGATTGGTTATAATCCATCTCTTATTACTCAATTCATCCAATTAAAGCGAAAATAGTGAATTAGTGATTGAAGTACTATTCCTCATGGGACGATCTTTTTCTCACTACTTTATTACTTGTAACGATCGGTGTACTTGCCGAAGTCGCTATCAAGAAGCTGGAAGGAAGTGGAGGTCAAACACAGATTCGTGGACCTTATATTTGATTTTCGATGTGATGTTGAGAATGATCTCAGGGAGAGGTATTATGGGACGAACGTGGGGTCGAAGGAAGCGACGGATTTTAAGAACATGATGGACAAAATTTTTGAACTTTTTAATCCCGCTACGGATGACCTTTTTCCTGTACTACAACGATTTGATCTCTTTGGGGTGCGGAAAAGGATGAAGCAAGCGGCCAAGAATCAGGACAGTTTTCTTCAGAACCTGATCGATGAGCACAGGAGAAAACGCAGCTCCAGAAGCAATAATAATGGCGCCAACCAGGAGAAAAAGACCATGACCTTGATTGAAGTTATGTTGTCTCTCCAAGAAACGGATCCGGTGTTTTACTGCAACACAACCATCAAACACTATTACAGAAAGTGGATACTACTTCTCCAAAAGACGTCCTTATTTTAAAAAAGGGAGTAAAAAGTATAAGCCAAGACTTTAGGCGCCCTAAAAAAATTTAGGGCGTTTAGGGCGCCTAAAGTTTGCCTACAATTTAACGTTAAAACTTAATTTTTCGCGCGATGGGTGTAATCTGAGTAATTTTTTACACGCCAAGACATATTTATTTATTTTTTTTATTTAAGGCGCCCTAAACGTGTTTCAGGGCGCCAAAAAGCTACTTTATGCGCCCTAAACTTATTTCAAGGCGCCAAAAAACTTATGAAAAATCATGTTTTAAATTTTTTTTTATTTGCCTTAATATGCTTTTCGGCGCCCTAAAAATTATTCAGGGCGCCAAAAAGCTACTTTAGACACCCTAAATTAAATTTAGGGCGCCAAAAAGCTACTTTAGACACCCTAAATTTAATTTAGGGTGTCTAAAGTAGCTTTTTGGCGCCCTAAATTTAATTTAGGGTGTCTAAAGTAGCTTTTTGGCACCCTAAATTTTATTTAGGGCGCCTAAAGTAATTAATTTTAAAACTTAAGCGCCAAATTTTTTTAAAAAAATTATCTAGGTGGTAAAAAATTAGCGTCAAAAAATATATTTTAGGCGCCCGAAAAAAGTTTAGGGCGCCTAAAGTATATTTTAGGCGCCCTAAATAGCCTAAAGTAATTGATTTTAAGACTTAAGCGCCAAATTTTTTTCAAAAAATTATTTAGGCGGTAAAAATTAGCGCCAAAAAATATATTTTAGACGCCCTAACTTATACTTAGGGTGCCAAAACTCACGCTCAAGATATAAAAACCCTAAGCTCTTTCCACCAATCTTCACAACTTCAAGTCCTCAAGAACAGAGCTACTCGAAGTCACATTTCTACGTATTCCTCTTACTTTTTCTCCTTTCCTTTTTTCGTTTTCTTCCCCCCCTTCTTTATTGTATCTATCTTACTTTAAGGCAAGAAATTTTGTGATTTTGTTTCAATCCCCTCGGCGTTTTTTGTTTTAACCCTGATGGTGTTTCCATTTACAGTGATGCTACAACTACGAAAGGCTCAAAAAATGGAGTTTCACCAAATAATCTTAGTTAGTTAATTATTGCATTCACTTCATTGGTTTATCTTATATATCTTGATTTCTAATTTACAATTTTTTGATAGTTTGGATCCGTACTCAAAGGAAAACATTGATACAGTTCGAGATGTTTTGTCTGGACATCTTCTTCTACACATAGGTTGAGAGGGTATGGTTTATATGATGTTGTCATGTGTGAATTATAAAATTGTATGTGAGCACTTTGTTGTAGTAAACTTTGTTGTATGTGAAACTTTGTTGTTGTAGAATTTCTTGTATGTGAGCACTTTGTTGTGGACTTTGTTGTAGAATTGAAGCTCCTTTATAATGATCATTTGAATTGTATGTGAGCACTTTGTTGTTGGAGTCTTTTAATTTAGAATTGTTCATACAAATCCTTAGTTTGATATGAATGGTGTAGATTAAGAAAATTAAAATTATTTCAATCTGAGTTTTTTTTGCTGGGAGCTGTTTGTAAAATCAAAAGATGTATGTCTGCTTTGCTTTGAAAGACCATAAATACGCCTGGGAAATTTTAATATATTCGTAAGCAATATGAAAAAAAAAATTACTATAAGGCGCCCTAAAACGTTTTTAGGGTGTAAAAAGTCTATATAAGGCGCCCTAAAACCTTTTTAGGGTGTAAAAAGTCTATATAAGGCGCCCTAAAAAGTTTTAGGGTGTAAAAAGTCTATATAAGGTGCCCTAAAACATTTTAGGGTGTAAAAAGTCTATATAAGACGCCCAAAAAATTTTTTAGGGTGTAAAAAGTCTATATAAGACGCCCTAAAAATTTTTTAGGGTGTAAAAAGTCTATTAACTTGCCTTATAATGCACAAACTTATAATGCCCTAAAAATATTTTAGGGTGTAAAAAGTCTTTATAAGATGCCCTAAAATTTTTTATGGTGTAAAAAGTCTATATAAGGCGTCTTAAATTAATTCAGGGCGCCTTTTACAAGGCGTCCTGAATTTTTTCAGAGCGCTAAAAGTTAACTTTTCTACTACCCGTTGACAGACGTCCTTGAAATTTAGGGCGTTAATTGTGTCTTATTCAGGACGTTATTTTGCTTTTTTGTGGTAGTGAAAGGAATTGCAGCGGTGAGAAATTACTCCCTTCAAGCTCTAATATATAACATATTTACCTAACATAATTAATTTACTTCCTACAATCTCTAATATAAGATATATTAATCTAACTTAATTACATTAAAAATATTAATTAAATTAATTATTATGACATTTATTTTCCAAAACACTACAATCATCTTAATTCCTTAATCCATTTCTTCTTTAATTATTGTTAAAGGAGAATTATTGGGCTAAATTAGAAAAATATTAATAATTTTTTTTTTTAAAAAATATATTTTATATTTAAGATTAAGATAAATTTAACAACTATATCTTATATTAAAAAGGAACGAATAATATATGGGCCAAAACTTTACTTTCTTACTAGCACCAAAGAAGAAGTAAGGCTTTGGTTGAGCGCGCCTCCTCTCTGTTGGTTTTGTTTTTTTTTTTCCTCTAAGTGGAAAACTGAATATCATTAATAATCTATCATCTAGTGCACCCAAAAGATGAATACTACTAGCTTCCTTCATCACTAAGGGAGATGGGCTGTGATCTAAGACGTAATAATTTCCCATGATTCTATGAGAACACTTTGACAAGTTGATCCACAAGGGAGATTCTCCCGACATGAGTGGTTTATCTCAACGTGTCATTTCCTACCAGGGTGTAATCTGGCCTCATTTACAATTTCTCTAATTAAAGGGTAATTATAGTCACAACCTAGTGACTCGACACTTTTTCTTGAAAAATACTGCTTTAATTTCCATGTTTGAGTTCTTGTTGGCCATCATATCGACCTATGTGCTTTGATTATTTAATTTACATAAAAAATAAGCGTCAAACTTTTGAGCTTGAGGTAGTTAATTAACTTATTGTAAGTTCGTTCATGGACTGCTAGTTTGATTATATTCATTCAAGTTGGAGGATTGAAGTTTGGTCATACGCCTATATTCTATATCTCATACTCCCTCAAGTCTTAATCATAAAATCAAATTGACTTTTTTGGAGAGATTAAGGAAGCTAATTAAATTATTTTTAAATATTTTTATTTTTATCTTCAAACTAATTAATTTGACTAATAAATTAATATATAATGAAACACAACATATTATATGATTAAATAACTTATTTAATTTCCTTAATCTCTTCAAAAAAAGTCAACATGATCTTATAATTAAGACCGAAGGTAGTAATTGTTTTAATTAAAAACTAAATCTACATCAATGACTTGAGATAAGAAGCGACCTAGTTCGTAGCTAGTTATTCAATAGTTGTATAGATCAAATCATTTGTTGATATAAATGCCATCTTTACAATTAAAGATGGATGTGTATCTTAAGTGTAGTATTTTTATAAGTTGCGTAGAGATTGATGGATGATACATAGATAAATCATAAAACTGAATAATATAATATGTCGTAAAATTTTGATCCAGATGAGAGTAAATCCTTTACATCGGCCATGAAGCACTCTCCAGGCCGAGAAGCCTACATTTCGTCATAAAGTAATTTGAAGGTAGAGTACTTTTGTGATTCAAACCATGAAGCTTGTGCTGATACAAGACACATGGTAACAGGCTTTCTTGTAAAGATGAATGATAGCTTAATATGCTGGAAATCAATGAAGCAAACCATTGTTAACCATTATTTCTATCTTTTCAGCGGAAGCCGAGTATAGAGCATTACGAATGACAATAGCAGAGCTAACTTGATTTACAATGTTGCTTAAGAGTTGCATGTGCAAAATGTTGAGCTGATCAAGGTCTATTGTGATAGTAAATCGGCCATTCATATAGCAACAAATATAGCATTTCATGAATATTCTAAACATATTGATATAGATTGCCACTTCGTTAACAAAAAAATTGTTAGTTGGCATGATTGCTTTTGAGCATGTATATTTAGAAGAACAAAAGCGAATAGCGGATGTTTTAACTAGAGTCCTTAAAGAGCCCCAACATACTTATATTATTGGCAAGTTAAGAACTTGTGAATCTCGAGTTCACAACTTGAAGGGAAGTGTAGGAATTGGATAAGTATTTATTTATTATTACTTGTAGTTTAGGGGCATATGTGTAATTATTAATAAGTCTCTTTTGCCTATATATGCTAATTGTGGTCAAAATACTGAATTTTTAGTGGATCAATAATATGTGATTGTTGACCATTTTTAAAAATAGTTTTTTAATTATGATTTATAATATACAAAATAAATATGTGAGATAAGTTTTAGGCATGTCAATCATCATCACAAAAGAGACACTTTTTCATGTTTCCCACAATTAGCATATGTACTCTCTGATTATTAATTGTCAGGACAAAAACAATTTTTTTTTAATGAAAACTAAAATTCATTAATAACTCAAAAGAGTATTTACAATATGAAAAATTACAACTTACTATCTTTCACTAACTACTGTCTCCAGGAATGAAGGTAGGGGTGATAAAGAAGATAAAAATTTCATAGGATATTACAAACTAGTTTGGCTAAATGATCGCTAAACTATTATTTTCGCTAAGAATATAACTAAATAAAACTTACTAATAGTTTGATAATCAAAACCTGGCATTAACTATAATGTCCTTAAAGGGTAAGAATAATCATAACCCCTAGCAAAGCATTAACATAGTATAACAAATTTTTATATCCTTTATTTTAATGTATCTGAAGAAGACCTTGCATGACCCGAATGATTTCAGCTATTGTTGGAGAATTGTCGTGAATTTACATGTGAATCCGCACATCTATGGTCCATCATCTCTACGAATAACGCCTCCACAGCCATTTCTCCCTGACTCTGACTCTAGATGTAGCATCTACCTTGAAAGTGAAATCCTTGATGACGTTCTCGATTAACCCGTCCGGCAATATTCTGATTAGAGGTGTGTGATGCCGATTTGAGATCCTGGCAATATTCTGGACAAAAGCGTATTCAAGTTTGGGATCCCGATTTGAGGTGTGTGATGCATAAACAGGCCCTAAACTCAGAATAATACAAAAACGTGGTGTTTCTCGTAATGCCCGACCCAGAAATCACAACCGCAACCAGTTCGGTCTAGGGCTCTGCGACTCCGGCCATGGAAGCTCTGTCTAAGCTCAACCCAACCCTGTGCTCCCAATCCATTTCGTTCAGCATATGGCCCCCCACTCAGCGTACTCGTAATGCAGTCATCCAACGCTTAATCGAGACCCTTTCTGCGCCTTCCGTCCTGTCCAAGCGCTACGGTACTTTGTCCTCCTCCGACGCCTCTGATGCTGCCCGCAGAATCGAGGATGAGGCTTTCTCCATGGCTGTTGCTGCTTCTGCCTCTCTCGACGATGGCGGTATCGAGGTTATTCAGCTCTACTCTAAGGAGATCAGCAAGCTCTTGATTGACACTGTCAAGGCCAGAGCTGCTCTCAATAATGACGCCAGCCTCTGGCATGCCTCCTCCCTCTCACGCGGCGGACGTCTCTGCTAATGAGTCTGAGTCTTACTCTTCATCCTTATGAGGTTTGTTGTTCCATGTGTTCTTAGGTTGTCTGCTCGCACTGAGGGTTTGAGCTTGATTGTCTATGATGCCAATCTTCATTCTGGATTCTTTCCATGATCTTCATTACATTTCCCGTTGTCTTGATTAGCTTCCTTGTGAGTAACATAATTTTCGAATCCGCAGTCCACCATTGCTGTTTCCATCATTGGTTCTCTATGTGGTGCCTTTGTCTTTGAATTCCTCGCTAGATTTTCTTTAATCGGTTGACAAATTTTCTCCAATCCATCAAAGTAAACAAATGCGGAATTGAGGAGATGAGCATCCAGGGACGAAACTTAATCTGGATTGTCGACATTCTAAAAATCTTTCTGAATTTCAAATTGAAAAAAATAGAATAAAATACGTTTCTGTTTAATTTCAACACTCATGTCAGTCTGACACATTTGTGTAAAGAGGATTTTCATTAGCTATTAGCTTGCTTCTATTATGGTCTTGTGTGTGTTTTGTGTTAAAGATTCTTGCTGCATTGCATCCAATTATGTTTTACAAATCACTGCTTGTATTAGCATGCTGTGATGTTGTGCTTGCTGAAAGCTTGCCTGGTTATTATGCCCGCAAGTTACTACATGTGCAAGGTTTATTTTATTTACCACAACGGTTAATTACTTGGGCAATGTTGTTTGCTTCTTTATAAAGGGTATATTTGATCTTGTGTGTTCAAAATATCTTTATGGATAGAGACTGAACAGTTGGTAATGTTCACACTATAAGTGGGTACATTTTCTCAGCGTGATGATAGAGTTTTTGTTTTTCAGTATTCTTCATTCTGGGGAGAACCTTTTATATTCCATCACAGACATGCACATGAATCTTTAATTATTGCAGCAGTGTTGTAATTATCAATGATAGCGTGGATGTTTATTGCATTTTCTTTTCTTCTTTCAAGTGATGCCATCATGTCTTTCTTAATTTTTAATTTCAAAAGCTCTGTGGCAGATATCTAGAGTAAGAAAAATTTATGCCAGAGTCAATAAATTTCCTTCTCAATAGCTTTTTGTACATCCAAGATGCTACTCATATTGTAGCCTATAACCGGAGATCACACTCCATCTATAGTTCATGAACTCGGCTTCACATATTGAGCCTTGTGCTCATGCAATACTCTGACAATTTGATCTGTTTCTGGAGAGTGGTGCATGCTCCAAGATGTGAATTTTTTTTTAAAAAAAAAAATCAAATTGCTACTGATTGTTTAGTTTTATACTTGCTGCTGTTCTTGAGATTAAGGGAATCTTGAGTCTGCACTAGCTGCCTATCAAGAATGGGGTTTTTAGTGTTATGCAGGCACTTAAAAGTTGATGGGTGATTACTTCATAATTGTGGCCATATCCTTTAAAGGCTCAACTATATTAATTTTTACATGTCACCCTAACAAAGTTGCGTCCGAGAATATCCCTTTCCTGTTTTTTTTTCACCATCCAAGGGCAGGCTGACTTATATGGATAAGTTTCTTTTGCTCTAAAAGATATAGTCATATAGCTGCAACTTCTTTGTTTATCTATGCCACGTGCTGGAACCTTAGACAAACATTTGCATACTTCATTCATTTACTGCGTTTGGGGGTTTACGCTGTTCAGATTTCTTATCTTTTTCCCCCTTACGATTTTAAGCACGCCTGCACTTGTTTCTATCTGCCTTCTGATACTGCCAGCAATTGTGACTCACGATTGTATAGGAAACAATGTTCTGCTCAGCATTTTAGCTACCCCTTTCCAATGCGTTGTGCATGATCTGAGTAACATTCAGGCAAATATCACTGATGTGTATATTAAATTTCCATTTAGTTTGACTAATAGTTAGTTGAGGGCCTTTTCGGTTAAATTCTTACTCATTTGTGTTGGATGGTGTGATTTAATGAAGGCGTTTTGTTTCTCTACAATCTTTTGAGTTATAATGGGTCTGCTGCTTCTGGATTCTTTGTGTACCTGTTGCTTGTGATGGTAAAGGTCTCTGGTAGATTGTACTCTCTTATGACCGAAGGAGTAAACGTCTTATTGGAATAGTAATGAAGAATATATTATCTGTATGTAAATACGGTACAGCATTCAATGTCCCATTACATCTCAGCTCAGAGCTGAAAAGGTGGCAATCTTCTTCCATACTACTCTGATAACTTCATCCACCGATTATCCCAAATTTGGCACTGCATTTGTCTTTGTTAAATAATCCATCAGAACATTGAATTTAATACTTACTATCTTGGGTAAATCCCAAATTCCATTACTTTGGGTTTCCAAGAATGGAATGTCACTATTCCTTTTGCACTCCTCTACAACCTAATATTCCAGAAATAATTTATCAGTATATATTGCAGAACACCGTACTGAACATGTACACCATCAAATGCAAGAAATCCAGCATCCCTTGATCCATTCTTGAGATGTTTCACTTATCAGTTAATAAACACGTTTGATTGCTATTTTGAGAGAGTTAATATTATTTGCCCTCTTAGTAGTCTTCAGTCTTCAGCCCTGCGACATATGCACAATGCAATACCCCCATAGGAGTTGAATCCACACTATGTAGTAATGGCAATCCCTCCAAGTTCAGGGGATCCAACAAAAATCAGATGTTACTTCTAACTTTTTACTCCAGACAACTGAGAAATTATACTGATGGTTTCACTTTGACATAGTACACATGTAAGAGTTGTATCTAAAGAAAGAAGCTCAAGGAGCAGCAGAACCATTTGTTTCATATTGTCAGAAACCAATTTGATACTACAGTACCTTTTGCACGTACGCCTTGGGATGTAACATGCAAAGGGGTACGCGTTTGGTTGAATGGTAAAAAATTGGCCTGTACAGAATATGTCTATGCATTCAGAAAAATTGATCCGCACAAGACAATCTGAAAATGATCGTTCATTGGAGGGGCGGGGGCACTTGTGCAAAGAAGTCTTGCAGGCAAACTTTGATAGTTCATATCGATCCGTATATGGCCTTTGTTGTATGGGCGCCTATAATTGAAGTTTCATAATTTGAAACAAGTTATAATTATAGCGTATGAGTAATTGAAATCCGGATTACTTTATAATATATTAATTAGATTCGCAGAATCTTCCTGTAAAATGAGAGTCGAGAAAGAGATTGTCACGCAAGGAATTTAAGGAAGACTAATAGAGCCAAATTTAATTATATGGATGTGTTAAAAATTTAATCCAAGTATCCTTTTTATATATGATTAATCCCGCGATAAATATATTAGTTTAATTCAAATTTCCATAGTTTAGGGTCACATGGTGCTCGGATGACCTGGAAATTAATTCATGTGACCCAATGTCATGTATCATTCCAGTGTTACTTGCCATTATAATATCAATGCTTGATGTGGTCAATTGGTGCCCTTGTGATGTGGTCAACTCAACACAAAGCGGTAGTTTTGCACACTAAATTGACATAATTTGAACTACATTTTGTCAACAAATTTCTTTGTGTTACACGGTTCACATTAACATTATTGGTTATTATTTATTCAAATATGGAATTCTCAAAAACATAACATTCTCATGATCCTCGTCTTCTTGAAAATATCTTACATTTGTTAAAAAATATATTTATCATCTCAAAAAATTAATCTTTCCATCTTTATATTTTAATGTGAGAGATAGATATGTTTTATCTAAAATTGAAGATCAAATTTCATTCTGATCACATGATAATATATATATCAATAAATGGCAGTGAGGCGTGATCACGTTACAAGAATATTAAAACGAACCCAGACTTTCTGGGAGATCAATGGTTTGGTGGGGTAGCGAACTTGGCGTTTTCCCACTGCTTAAAAAATGACATATATTTCCCTGTTGTGTTTCATTTCAGACCACGTACCTTAATTTGATGCGTGAAAGCATGAGGAAATGTGGATCAGATGAGGTTTTTGGATGCTCGATAATAATATTATAATGTTGAACCGAGAGTACCTATATTGGAATTATAATCAAACAAAAGCAAGAGGAAGAGATTGTTTATCATTGTGGTTGGCATCTTCAATAGGAAGTCAGGAAAACCCTCAAGTCATACCTAATCCAAGTGGCGAATCATAACCTCTTAATTCTTCTTTTCCCCATATATATATCTCCCACGAGACCCGAAAAAGTCAACAGCACAGCTTCTCCTGCTCTGCAATATATATATATATATATATATATATATATATATATATATGGTTTTGTCCACAAGAAGGGAAGAAATTAAGAGGACATTGCCTGAGAGTACGGCTTTGGCCCTAAACCCTGGTCTTAGTATCATTGTTAAGCAGACATTACAATAGCCTGCGAAGTAGTGATGTTGAAGAGAAGAGTGAGGAACTTGTTGAGCACTGTGATGATGCTGTTTTTGTTAAGCTGCTTGTCGGGGCAAGCCCATGGCTCCAGACCCGTGACCCACTTCAAGACGGTTCAAGCTCACTCTGGTCCGAGTCGACGCGGAATCGGCCATCAAATGGTTTCTTAAGTCCACTTATCTTTGCTCGTCTTGCTTCCTACAAACTATTAATGTAAGATCTCGTTTCTACGATACATATTGCGTTAAGGAATAGAGGCAATATTTGCTTTGGGAGTGACGACAAAATGAACGGCTTCTTGGACCTTGCGGTGATTTTTTATTTTTTACAGTTTGATTTCAAGGATGTCATCAAGGACCGATGCGTAAATCAGTAATAGGATATGTATGTTTTCTGAATTTTGCGTAGCATTATTCTTTAATTTTGCACGTCCGCTCTGTCTCTTCCATTATTGATTCCTTCATTGTCAGTGAGCAAATGATTAATTCCCCGAAAATATTCCTGTTATATTTGGTTTTTTTTATAAGATATTTATTTATTTTTAAATGATATTAATTATTTTTTTTTATGTACACCCATAAATAATAAAAAAAGTAGGTAGAGTTATGATAATATAATATTAAAGTTTAGTGTAATTAGTAAGGATAATATTAAAAATTACTTAAATTTTAGAACAATTTTATTGATTTTAACTGTTTTTATTTATTTATGAGAATTGTTAATTGATATTTTATAATAAAAACAAAGGAAATATAACATTACACTTGTGCTTGCGCAGTCTATATGTTTATAAGTTAATAGCGCAACAATCTTGATAATGATTTCCCAAAATTAGACAAGAAAAAAGATTGATATCCAGGATAGAAGACTTTCCAACATAAAAATATTCAAATTTCATTATTTTAATAATTCTTGGAAGTATTCAATTGTATTCGAATAATTAAATAGATCATGCGCAGCGTCTTGAATACGACATCCGTTAATTTGTGAAACACGCATTCCATTTTCTTAATTTATTTGACTGTTTCAGATCCAAATTATATGTTGTCTGGGGAGAATTTTTTAAACAGGCATAACGAAATATAATTTGCTAAATTCTATATTTTAAATTTTGTTGAGTTATTTAGTTTTATTTTCTTTTTTTGAACAAATTTAGTTTTATTTTCTTGATCAAGATATTTTAGTTCGGTTATAAACGGACAAGACCACGTGATCGAAATGGCCCCATGCAGGTTTCGAACCTGCGACCTCCGCGTGCTAATAACGCTCTAACCAATGGAGCAAATCAACTGATAGGCGTTATTGATTTTTTCATCGAGACTTTTTTTTAAAAAAACTAATTCGTTAATTCACAAGTCCACAGTGAGATGAATTATTAATGCACATGATTAATTATTAATCAACGAGATGAATTAATAGTATTTCGAAAATGAAAAATTACCACAATACACACTGGTTTTTACTTTTGGGTATCGGAGTCAACTTGTATAGATTTTTTTTAAAAAAACTAAAATATAAAATATCTTCACGAAACATAAAAAGTAAACAGTTGATGCAATTAAATTTCCGAACTATTAACAATTTCCGAACCACAAAAAAAAAAAAAAGAGCATGTAATGAATGCTCATAAAAGCAATGAATTAATGTAAGTTATTCTGTTTATGGGGGCCAATTAAATTGTTTAAATCCAGTGATGAATATAATTAACAGTTGATGCATTAGTTAACTAGGATTTGTTGGGAAGGAGTGGTGGTGACTGGTGATATAAAAAAGCACAAGACAGAAAAAGCATGAAAATGGAGAGACATCCACAAGCAGAAGGAGAAGAAGTGGAAGGCTGTCCCATGAGCGTCGTCGTGTCCAGTGGGGAGTGGACAACTCCCCCATGGAATCTCAATCAAAACTTGTGCTCCCACTTAATGCGCTTTTACCCATTCTATGCCCAACGCCTACCTATAAAACAATACTGTACTACTTTCACTCTCAATTACAAGATTCCGGTTAATTTTTCTAAAAAATATATATATAAATAAGTTATTTAATTATATTATATGTTGCTTATCATTCGATTATATATATTACTTTATAAATTAGGTAAATTTTTTTTAAAAAAAGAAAATATAAATATACGGTGTAATCAGTTTTCTTAATATCTAATTTGAGTTTTAGAGAAGACGGAGGGACAATCATAAATATTGTTATCTAAACAAGAAAAAGAGTATCTTGTGATATTGAGGATCCAAGCTTTCTCTGTTCCTTTAAAAACATAAACAAAGGAAATTGGTTTAAAGAATATAATCTATAGGAATCATGCTAAATCAAATGTTCATAGTAAAGTTTTTTTTTTTCCAATTTTTGTTACTAGAAAATTCCTTGAAAATGAAAGTTCAATAGGACACTAGTGTTAGGTCTGGTGAAAAAAACACGGTATAAAATGGGTGTTTCTTAAATAATGAATATATAAAGTGGAGTGATGCCCGAGGTGGCAAGGAGTCTCTTCCTTGTTGGGATACTGAAGATGAAACAAACATTATTTTTGATGTGTAGTACTACGTAGTAAACAAGAACTGGTAAGAAAGGTGCAGACTCTTTTTTTTTTTTTTTGAAGAACAGAAGAGGCTAACAGCGCAGGAAGACGATGGATGTGACAAGGGTGGAAGATAAAGGAAAAGGAGAGGATTCTTCTAATGACATGATTAATGAAGGGGAAGGTGAAGACAAGAAAAGAAAAGGGGCCAGGACAAAATCGTCAATCACAGAAAAGAATCAAAGCGCATTCGTTTCTCATAATGTCGTCTTCGAAAAACCATCGAGAGCAGGTGCACCTCCTAATCTTGACCCTTACTTCTCTCGTGCCCCCCGTTATCTTTTCTCTCCAACCCCCTCTAATCCCATTATCACCTTCCTTCCTTCCTTCTTCCTCCTTCCTGCAACTTTATTTATTTCACCCTTCACTACTCCATTACTTCTCATAATCACATGTTAAGCTGCCTCTCGGTTTTTTAATTTCTGTTGCGGGATTGGGGGAGGAATTTTTTTTTTTCTTTTTAAAAATTCATTCAGGCTGAGAGATGAAGCGGCCACATGCTGGCAACGATAAGAAGATGAAGAAGCTGAAGATGGTGGAAGTTGATGAGCGTGGTGAAGATTGGGCTTCAGGCAACCCTAGAGGCTCGGCGTATTTCGACGATAATCTGCTGTTCGAGGTTCTGAAGCACGTGGACGCGAGGACGCTGGCGATGGCAGCTTGCGTGAGCAAGCAGTGGCACAAGACGGCGCAGGATGAGCGGCTTTGGGAGTTGATCTGTACCAAGCAGTGGGCTAACACCGGCTGTGGTGAGCAGCAGCTGCGATCCGTCGTACTTGCGCTCGGCGGTTTCCGTCGTCTCCACGCGCTCTACCTCTGGCCTCTCTCCAAGCCGCAGTCCTCTTCTGCGTCCACGTCGGCCGCCGCCTCTTCCTCCTCCTCGTCGGCGTCTTGGCCTGCGTTCCCGCCGATGATTCGCTCCAAACCATCCCCTCGGTTAGGGAAAGATGAGGTTCATCTCTCCCTGTCGCTCCTCTCTATTCGCTATTACGAGAAAATGAATTTCAATAACAGAAGCAGATGAAATTTTCGCATCTGATTCCTCTTATTGTTATCACCTTCTGCCTGTGAGATTTCGGCTTTGGAGTTATTATTGTGTAGATTTTGAATTTGGATTTCAGATACCAGATCTGTAATTTTATTGACTATGATATGATTGTGGGTGAATTGGGAAGGAATTGCTGAATGAGATGTATTATAATATTGATAAATCGAAAGATTGAATGAGGATTTAATCGCTCGATTTATATGGTATAATTATGAAATTTAGCAAGCAGTGGCTTCTTTATTCAAGAAGCGTAACTGTATGCTCTGGCACCGAATTCTCAGAATGCTCAAATGAGATCGGCACTCCATAATTGTGGCATTAGGCAAACTGTGATTCCCTGTTCCCCGTTTGATACACTGAAACAGTCTGGTCATAGAACTTGACAGCAGGATTTGTCTGTTTCGGACGAATACCATGTTTTTTTTTTTTTTTCTGTTTTCATTTCCCCTGTTTTATGCCCCTTTTTTCTTTTATTTGGTTTTCCGTCAATATCCTTCTTTCGAAAACAATTATGGGGACGTGACAATGAAAGCTGGTGCAACATGATTTGGAAAGATAAACTCATGAATTAGGGCTTTTTTATTTGGGTTTTTGGCAGAATTATACTATTTTTATCCAGGTTAAATTTAGGTTGTTTGACGTTAGCTTAATTAACACTGCTCTTTCACATGTGAACTTTCCCTTTCGCGGAAATAGTTTAATGCAACGAATTTTATTAGCCAGCAGTAATACCTATTCGAGAGCTAAAAACCCAGGTTCTTGATGAAATGTTGAAGCCTCTGAAGGACGACGAAGTGTTTCCGCTGCCTAAAAGAATTACAGTTCTTATTGAGATGAAGATCTGAATTAATTTATAAGGGACGACTACATCTCGTATCAAGCTTGAACGATGTTTTTAGGGGACGCATTGTTTTGAAAATGAATGACCGGAAGCTAAGAAATTTCATGCATATTCTGTTGCCGTTGAGGGGTCCATTCCGTTGAGAAGGTTCCTGAGAAACAGAACCGCCGGAATGAATCCTGAATCCATCACTGGACCGCCGTGGTGTTCTCATTGTAAACTTGTTAACATTAGGGTAGGAAAATTTGTCTGAGTCTGTCGGGCTGGGCTCTTAGGCCCTATTAATTTTTTATTTGTTTAGTTGCCTAATTTTGGGTAGTTTGAGACTTGATCGAGAGTGACTAAATGAAATGACTGGTTGTTACACGAACCCTGAAAATTTAATCATCATTTTTTAAGGTTCAACTTCCACTTCTCTCTCAATGTCAAATTCTCAAACTTCTACTCTCACTACTCAGTTGCTACTCGTCTAAAGACTGATTGCTCTCAAACTTTCAATCTTAGATTCTCAACTCTTAGTAGGCTATTTTAGCTCTCAATCTATGAAAGCGAATCTACTACTCAAAGTAAAATATAATTAAATGTATTTGAAATAGATGATAGTGTCGAAGAAGATGAAAATGATATTCATATTTATGTTGTTTAGTAATAAGTTCTTATGTTTTATGTGAGTTATTTGTAAAAAATAATTTACTTTTTATTAAGAATTAGTAATTGTGTTTGTTTGTTACATGATGCATATTGTTTAGACATTTATATTGACAATATTTATTTAATAGATTAGAATTTTAATTTTTATAATTTACTAATTATAATTCTTTAAAAAAATAGAAAAAGAAATTATTAAAATTTAGAAAAATAACTTTTCACTCTAGTAGTGTTCTCGGATTTAACTTTAAAAAACATATGTACCTTTTATTTTGGGCCTGTTCTTTCAAGGGTGGACCCTGAGGGAGAGAGTCGAGAGAAGTAACAGCCATTAGGTTCAAACATAGGAGGATGTGAAGTGAGATACAGGACCCATTTTTTTTCTTTGTTCGGCCACAAGATTCATGATGAGTCAATTCATTGAATATTGATGCTGAAATTAGTCAACCTTATTTAATTATAATAAAAAGTTAAAAACGCATCCTCTTCTTCAATTAGGCAGAGGAAATGCCACTCCATGAGGATCATAGAGTGGTCATGGAAAAATCATTTTCAAATATTACAGCAGACTATAATTAAGCACAGGAGATGAAGAATAATGGAATTCGGAATTGTGTGGGAGAGACACTTGGCATGAGGAGGGAATGTAGTGCAGAGGTCAAAGTGAAATTTGTCGGTAGAAGCAGCCCATGGCTGTAGAATATACGCAAAGCCTCCAAATCGCGTAGATCCTCCCTTCACCAAACTCCCACCGCCCTCCACTCTCATCCGCCCTCTTTCCATTCCCACGTGGTCGGAGTTCCAAATCGGCGCTAATGCTCTTCTCAAAACCAAACACCTCCTCACTTTTCCATTTCTTTCGGAGTCATATGTTCCTGCTTAATTTCCTTTCTTGACTTGACAACCTCGTATTTGAACTCCACTTGCATTCCCCTCTCCAATAAGAGAAGCTCATATCCAACCTCCACAACCAGATTAACTCACATTTCACAAGCTTCTTCCCATATACATAGCATTGTATTGCCGTGAGAGCTAATATAATGGCTGAAAATCTCAAGTCCCTCAAGCTTGTGTGTGTTTGGCTTCTTCTGTTAAGCTACTTCCTCGTCGTTGCAGAACGTCGGCCTTACCCTGTTGAACATAATGAGAAGAGTACGTCGGAGGGATTAGATGTGAGACGGATGAAGACGGGAGGACCAAGCTCAAAAGGGTTGGGCCACTCCTCCACCGATTCTCGGAATCTCAGAGCCACCACCACGATGTCGGGTCCTAGCCCCGGTGTAGGACACTGAGCCTTCAGTTCCTGCGGGCTCCTTCTTAATATTCTTCGCCACTGTCCCATGTTTTCTTCATTGTCTGTTCTTTTCTGCTTCATTAGCTTATAGCTACCGATCGAGTTTTTCTTGCTGTATCAGTCGAATTTTAAGACCATCATATTTTTTGCTAGACTTGTAATGCATTGCGTATTAGGGAGCTTCGCCATTACACGGTAGCATCTGTCTTTATCAACTACTAGTTGTTTATTCAGAATGATTGAGTGCTCGTTTAATATTCAGATTATGAGAGCTAAAATCTTGATCTTTTTTTAAAAAAAATATCTAAACACTCCTATACATATTAAAATCAATTATAAATTCAAAATTAAATGTTTTTAAAAATAGCTTAAACATTTTTTTTTGGGTATGAGTGAAGAATGTAATTTGTCAAAACTGGGAATGATAATTTATCCTTCACATTCTGGTCAAAATGACAAAACAAAATGCATAAAACAAATAAAATACTCTTATTGTCCTTAATATACGACTAATTAATATTGGTTCTAAATATAAAATATATTTTTTATATTTGTTGTCTTTTTCTAATTTACTTCTTTATTGATACTCCTTTAACAATAATCAAGGAAAATATGAAATAAGTCAATTAAAGAGCGTGATTAGGATGTTTTGAGAAAATACATGTCATATCAGCTAACTTAATTAATTTTTTTACTCTTATCAAATTAAGTAAATATGTCTTATATTAATTATAGGAGTAGTAACAACTATGCATGGCTTCTTCATCATACCTGCAACAGCAAGTTCTCGTTGCAGCAACTGCTGAAGCTGCACAGGACACAGGAGATGATGAGAAAGCTGGCGAAGTTTCTCTTCAAAGCAAGAGTTACGTCATTAATTACAACATTACATAGGAAGAAAGTGTTTCCTGCTATTAACTTGGCTTATGACTAATAATATAATCTTTTACACAATCATTCATTCTAGCTCCAATAGCCCTCCAAAATTTACCATATTCAATAGAACGTGAAAGTTTCTTTTAAATTTTACTCCCCTTTTAACCCCAACGTTCTTACAACCCTTGGATAGTTTAACGTGAATATTACAACTATACTATTATTCTATCAAAATGGAGAGGTAAAAAATCTCCATTAAATATAATTAAGTGCTGTTAACGAAATTCTAGTACTATAAATTAAAATGATACTGTATATAAGTTTCATTAAAAAATGAAGCTAGATTTTTCTCTAAAAAAAATCTAGAAAGATAGATATCAATATTTTAAGGAGAAAAAAAGGTTCGGGTGGGAGAGGGAGGAAAACATTATAAATGGAAGATACAAGGAAATAATTTTAAAAATAATGCACGTGTTTTAATGAACACCTAGATGGAATTATAGTGATTTTATTACAAACGAATTATAATGACTTTTTTAAAATACCGGATAGGTAGAGCACTGTACCCTCTCTTATTTTATTCTAACAACAATTTTCCACACTCTTGGTCTTACCGTTAATTTTACGTCGAATGTGCTCCCTCATTTATTTTTATAAGTAATAATTATTAATATCACACAAATTAAATGTTGTCCGGTTGATCAAAATTAATTATAAATATTAAATAAGTCTTTTTTTAAATACACCTTTATTAACGAATAGGAGCGGAGAGAAAATAAATGGGAAAAAAAAATGAAAAAACGAGTGAGAAAAAAATAAAGATGTGATTTAGACAATGCTTATGTAATAGGACTAAGAGAGAATTTTGGCTTGTAAAAAGGACGTCCGATGGTTTCGTTTCGTTTCGTTTATTAAAATTAATTTTATTTCATTGCTTGGAATTTCTTCGTTTAATGGCACATCGATTTGGGAAGGAGATTGTTTTTAGGGTGGCAAAAGGAGACAGCATAAGTTCGCTGCCAACTCGAGGAGGATAACTCAACGATCGTTTGCTGCGACCTTCGTTGCTGTGATTTCGTCATCCATGGCAGTGGTGCTTTCTATGTAACAAGAAATCAAAAGAAGTGTCGCAAAACTTGAGTCCCGAACCCCCAAATACTAGAACACGCAATCGGTGAGCAGATTGAATGGGAAGCTCCGATACTTCTACTGGAACTACCGATCATTCTGCGACGGAGTCAGACACCAGTAGCAGTACCCACTCCGATAATGATGTTGCCAACAAGTCTGATTCCCCTCCCTACGCCGAAAGTGAGAAAGTCCTCGCCTCCCATAATGGTCGAATCTACGAAGCTAAGGTATTCTACGCTTCCACCTTTTCCCGCTTTTTTTTTATGTTATCGACCTGCATATCTCTGTCTGATTGACCTTAATAATCCGTGCTTCGAATTGTTACGTTCTCTTCTGTTATATGTCGAAGCAACGTGGATTGTTCCTATTGTATCAGCTGATGAATACTTGTTGTAAAGACACTGGGTAATTCTACGAATTGAACTACTCGTAACTGTTATTTGTCTTGTTTCTAAGGTGTTACGTATTCAGCACAGGCAGGATGGATGGAGCTTCTATGTTCATTATCTTGTAAGTAATCTGTTTGCTTTCGATATATCTCTTTCTTGTACCTTCCTCGTGGGTTTCTGGCTTAATCAAATCAACGTTATTTATCTTCCTTTCTCCTCCTCCTTTTTCTTTCAGGGTTGGAAGAAAAGGTAGGCATTTTGTCCTTTCAGTCAGCCACAATGGAAGAAGGTTTTTTACTTTAAAATTTAAGAATTCCGGTATCATTTGGTTTCTTAGTGCTTGTTTCTGCTACAGTTGGGATGAATGGGTCGGGCTGGATCGTTTGATGAAGTACACTGAGGAAAATTTACAGAAAAAAGTTGCACATGAGAAAGATGACAATGACAAGAATGCTAAAGCAGCCCGTGCATCACAACTTAAGTCCAAAAGTTCGAATGGTCAGATACTTGTTTCCTGTATAATTATTTCAATACCCAATCATTTGAGACTTGCTGATTATTTTTTTGGGAAAAAGCATTTACAGTTAACAGTCATCCCCCCTCCTAAAGATAAAAAGGAAAATGCGGGATAGGTGCATTCAACCCTTCTAGGGACTAAATGATAATATTTGGCAGTTAACTATTGAGAGAGTTTGACAATGCATTTGCTGCTATAATTTCCCCCCAGTACAACTACATTAGGCAATTCATCTTCCATGCCATGGTTTTTTCAACCCGTTAAGATAATATAATTGATAGTTGCCATGAAAGCCAGTTGGTCAGGAATACATGTGATCTTAGATATATATATGGTAATAAGGTAATCTTGTCTCATATTTTTTATAAATAAAAAGAGTAAGACCTTATTTTTACAGTTTGCAAATATCTTAAGTCAAGTTTGCTATAGTCTCTCCCTGTGCTTACTCTCTGTTTAAGATATTTTGTTTAACTGTACTGCAGTAGCAAGAGGCAAGAAGCGAAAGAGTGAATCTCTTGTTAAGGTACTCTCTGGCTTTAGATTTTATATAAATCACTCATTGTGCACCCTAGCATTTTTTAAGTGCCTTTGAATTGTAAGTTAATTTTAACTCATTTGAATTAGTCAAATGATATTTTTTTTATTCTATCAAAACTAATATTCATTGAAATATTTAAAATTTCCCTCTTTTTCTTGACAAGGGGACGGTTTTGCTCATTTTTCATTTTGCTGTAGGATGTAATTTAAGTTAATTTTGTTTTGGTTAAATCTTAGGAAAAAGCTACTGCACCTTCTGACAAGTTTGTGAGCCTTCAGATTCCTCCACCACTCAAGAAGCAATTAGTTGATGATTGTGAATTTATTACCCATCTGGGCAAGGTAGCTAGTTATATTGTGCCCATTTATTGCCTTTTTTGAACTATTAATCCATGTATTACTCTCTTTGAAACAGTTGCTATGGCAAGTTATATGACATATAATTTTCTTCTCTAGCTTTTGGTTCAGATGCCTCAATTATACATTCGAGCCATCTTGGTTTTTAATTATCCGTGATGCTTTGAGATCTTTTAAGATTCATTCAGTACACCGTTTCTTTTGTCAGGGAAATTTGGATTCTAGGAGGCAATCAAGATGATATAATGCTACTCAAGATGTCTAAAGGCCTAGATTTAGCTATATGTTTAAAACACGAAGGACATCTAACTCTCTTGAAGTTTTAGCTCTATGAATTTTTATAAATCATCAATGACGTCAATTCTGCTATTACTCCTATACCAAATTTGGGAATTTTAAATAGCATGGTATCTAACTATCTTATATCATGGTATTCATTGTGCTACGGAATGTAAGTTAATGGCTCCTCAGTTGTTTTTTCTGCGGATAGGTTTTGACCCAACAGTTACATAAAGAGAAATTTGTGTATTTATGGTTATTTCCATGTCCTCGTCTTATAGCTATATTGCATTAGTCTGATATAAATGCCTGGTGTTCATTATTTCGTTAGATTTGATGATGTGCTCATTTATTGCATTTTATTCTAGTAGTCATTTGCATGTTTGACTGGGATACTCTAGGCATCCTAAACACTATTCTGTAGTTTTATGTGGCCCTAAAATATTGAAACTCTGCCATCCAACTTTTGTTGAAAAAAGTTTATTATATTCTTTTGTGCAGCTTGTCAAACTTCCTCGTAGTCCAAATGTGAATGACATTGTGAAGAAGTATCTTGATTACAGGTCGAAGAAAGATGGATTGTAAGTTTTTTTGCCGAAGCCCTTACCACCCCCCCCCCCAAGGGCGGATATTTATATGGATGCTATGTCAGAATCAAATAACTCATCTTCTTTCAACCACTGCTAGGTGGCAGTTTGCATAACTTGGAATTGTTTTCTTTTGCCATGATAGGGTTTGAGTACAAGGTCACAAGAGTAATCTGTCTTGTCATCTTGTGTATCAAAGAAAAGGAATTGTCTTATTTTTGGCTGAAAATGTAGGAAACATCTACTATCAGTTTGATTCTTTGGCCAATGCACCCCTCTAGTTTTATTTTTGGCTTTTAACTGCTCAAACTTTCAATAAGTGGTAATTAATTCTTTCCATTCTCTAAAAAGATTAATGTTAAGACCCACTTACAGAGTATGAAAATTGAGCCCCATGTTGGAAGTATAGGATTTGGATGTGGGGCTTATAGGGACCCCGGGCTTTCCAGCCTTTAGAGCCAGTTTTTAGAGCGTAGTCTTTCCAAAGTTTCTAATGGGCACCAAAGTGGGATGGGGACCATCCCCCAAAACCTAATTATCGATCTGGAAGAACCAACTCACGTGTTCTGTAGAACATCTTATAATCTTCAATCTGGGACATGGGTATCTCATACTCTCTTAATTGCCATCAATTGGTCCTTCTTAGAGAGTCAACGTCTTCATGAATACACTTTGCAAGTACTCCACATGTCCACAGGATGACACTTGTCTTCCTCACTAGTTAGAACCCTTCTTTGATTAAAATCCTCTGCAAGTAGCCCTCTTTTGGAATTCAATGGTGTTACTAAAAGAGGCCATCTGTATGCCTTACAATTAAATGGTATTACTAAAAAAGGTCATCTATATTCCATATATTTATGTAACAACATAGACAAACAATCAATGAAACATTTAAATACAAGGCTTAACAGTCAATGGAACATTTAAATACAAGGCTTATTATTCACGCATGAGATGTGAAAATCATTCCACTAGTTGAAAATTTCTCTTTACACTGCATTTGAATTTGTGTCAGTTAGTCTTCCATCAGCATCATAGATAGCATAAAGTTATTGACCTAATGGATGAAAAACAAATTGGGTTCCAATATTGCCCCATCTCTAGAGTAAGACATGTCGTTGAGATTGGCAAGAATATTCTGATATGCAAGGTTAACTCATTGATAATGGATTTTAAAAAATCATCTAAAGCATATAATAGCATTTCCTTTGGAATTCTTGATATCCACCTCTTCATTGTTGGGCTCATGCTTTTTGTCACTTGTTGAATTCATTCCATTTTGCATATTCCCTTATTTTTCTAGTCATCTACGTTGAATTTGTAGGAAATGGCCTCATTTTTAATCAGCGTCAATATTTTGCAACCATTCCGTATATACAATGAGTTAATTGTCATAAACACTAAATTGTCCTGCTTACTCTTTGGTACGACATGTAGTATCCTTTGCTCATAAGATGTAATTGTTAAGTTTATCTGTTTGTTAAATGCTTCAAAAAGAGTATCGATTTTATTTATAACAATTTATTTTTCATGGTGATGCGATAATCATATTTCATTGGCAAGTTTCATTATGATTAATCTGTGTATTTATTTTCAGCTTAGTGTCGATATATGTTTCTTAATATGCTTAATTGCTACTGTTTAACATAATCTGTTTAATATAGGATAGCTGATTCAGATGAAGAAATTTTCAAGGGGTTGTGTTGTTACTTTGATAAAGCATTACCAGTGATGCTATTGTACAAGGATGAGCGTAAGCAGTACCAAGTAGCTTGCCCTGATGATATCACTCCTTCTACTGTATATGGTGCAGAACATTTGTTACGCCTCTTTGGTATGCTCTTTTACAGTGAGGATGGGTCTATGCTATGAAAGGGCCTTTTCTTTTTTGGGTAAATATGGAAGGGCTTTACTGGAACCACTTTGTGAGTTTGTGATTTGTCATTACCTAGAGGGTTAGAACGTGGAGTACTGTGTAGTGTTTTGCTTTGCTCTCTTGCCGAACTGACTTCATCAAAATGTTGACCCTTTGCCCCAGCCTTACATATACATTTAGATTATCCTTTAGGTGTTCTCTGTTATATGTCTCATTGGTATGGCCTCCAGACTAGCATCGGATTTATCTTTTTATTCTCATGGTTTCGCCTTACTTCTTTGGGATGAAGTGTAATTTTTTCAACCACTTCCATTTTGGTTATGTGATATTTCTGTTCTGTGATAGAAAGTAATCTAACTGCTCGGGATTTGCAGTTAAGTTGCCTGAATTATTGTTCCATGCTAATATTGAAATGGAGACAATGATGCAGCTGCAGGCAAAATTGGTCGACTTTCTCAGGTATATTTAGTTTCATTTTAACTCATGGCTATTTGTTCTGTCTTCAATTTCAAAATTGAAGTAAAAGATGGACAAAGAGGGAGAAAATGAAATACGGAGATGTGTGCTTGTAAAGTTTGTGATTTGATCATTGCTGAATTAGGGCCCCGGTGGTCTGATCTCAGCCTTAACATTTTTCAATTCGAAGTGTGGAACTTAAGTGATCGGCCATTACCTTGTGCTTGACTATGATATAAAAGTCTTTGTTGCGGTGCAGGTTTCTGCAGAAAAATCAGAACTCTTTTTTTCTCTCGACTTACCATGTCCCAGAAGACATTGAGAACAGCACCAACAAACAAGAGGACTAGTTCAGGAACCTGTTTGTACATAATACTGCTGAGGTGCTGCGGTGATCGAAGAAGTTATTTAAGAATCGACATATATTTGTTCTGGGCCATCTTTGTTCAAACTATTTACTATCGCATGACTTAGTATTGGGAACCGCATTGTCAGCGTCAGCCATGTCGAGGTTGGGAGAATGACATTTCCAGAATGAATATGACAGACCCCTCATTTTTGTAAATGCATTGTATTTCTGAAATTTGTAATGGCGGCGTTAGTGTCCGGTTTTGCGGCACTTGAATGCGCATTAACCTGCTAGCTTATTCCTTTTTACTAAAATCAACCAAAGAAATCAAAACCTGTGCAACTAAAATTAGGGGCCAGCATCCAACAAATGAATAAGGTCCTTAACATGAAATGTGCAATTTACCACAATACAAGCAGCGTAGATCAAATCATAGGGAGAAGGATTGTCATTCAAGAAGATGCCATCTTGGGTCATGTGGCTTTCAGTCTTAGTGAGTGCTAAGGTACCCAGACCGCATCTTCAAAAACCTTTTCTTGCAAACTTAGATAAAATTTGTCTCATATATTTCTCCCGTAAATCGTAAAAAATATTGTTTAAAAGTTAACCTAAGAACTCACTAAAATATTAGTAAGAAGGCAATTCCTTTGAGTGAGCCAGAGAGAAAGATCTTACCCTTTGGGAACCAAGCCGTTTCCAAATTATGTTCCAACTCTTAATCTTCGCCTCCCTCGCTTACAAATTACAAGCTGAAGACTCTAACACGCTATTACCCACCTCATTCACGCTTCCTCATCAGACTTTTAGCTGAATTTGGGATTCTTTCTTTGTTCTTTTTTTTTCATAATTATTAGAGCTGGGAATCAAGACCAGCCTTTGAAGAGCTAAGGTTTAATAGGGCTGGCCCTATAAGGCCTGGAGTAAGAAAAACATCTATTTTTTCAAGCTCGGCCTAAGAGCATCAGGGTCAAGGTTGGCCCTACAAAGCCCAGAAGTTACTATTTCAAATTTTAACTATTTTTTCTCTGGTTTTTTAAAGAAATAATTAGTAAATTACAACAATTAAAGCTCTAATTTATCAAATAAATGTTGTCAATATTAATATCCAAACAATATGAATCATCTAACAAATAATTACATTTACTAAATCATAATCAAATGCAAATTATTGTCCATAAATAACTCACAGAAAATATAAGAACCATATCATTAAGCAACATTAGTGCGATGACTATCACTGTCATTTTTTTTGCCACTATCATTAATTTTAAAGACATTTAATTGTACTTCAATTTGAGTAATAGGCTTTGTTTTATGAGTAAGAATATCATGAATTTCTTCTTTCACATCATGAATACATTTATTAAAAAAGCTTGCAGGGCAGGGCTGACCCTTTTAAGTCCGAGGCTCTACAAGATCAGCCTTACAGGACTTATTTCATTTAGATCCTTTAATTTTTAAATCTGGCCCTTAAAGGGTCAAGGCCTAAAAGGGCCGGCCCAACAGGCTCAGCCCAACTTCGTAGCTCTAATAATTATAACCATGATAGGCCTGCCAAAATATGTTGCTTTCCTTCTTCCTAATCTTCATCTACGATGGAGGCTGAGAATTCCCAATCAGAAAGTAGGGGTGGATATGGCTTCAACATAGCATGTAGCCTAAATTACATCCACTTCTAAATGTAGAAGTTAGAGATGGAATATTTTAAGATATATGAATGTGTTGTTTGTAAAGTCATGTTCTTATAAATTAAGGGATTTATATGAAGAGTTATGCAAAAAGTTATACAAAAAGTTATAACATGGGTCTGTTTGGTATGAGGGGTTTAGAGGGGAGGGGAATGGAGGACAATTTTTACAAGTTGAATTTAAAAAAAAATTGAAAAAGTGGGGTTACAAAATTTTAATAAAGAAAACATCTAAGACAAAATAGTAAGAAAAATTAATTGAAAAATTTTAATCACACTTCTCTAATTTTTTGAAATTAAAACACCCCCCCCCCCAAAAAAAAAAAATGCTGGCCACCCACCCACTTTCTCTCCCTTCCCTTCCCTTCAACCAAACAAGCTGTAAAATTCACCAAGGTGTCTCTTTAGTTTCAAAGACACATGTATGGTAAGTGTTTTGTGTTTATAAGAAAATCTATAGTATAACTCTTCATATGTTTCTTCATAAATCTAACAAATCATTATGACTTTTCATTAAAGGATGCTGCTTCAAGAGGTACTACCAAGGTTATGAATTTTATGTTTGTGTTCGCACAATCGGTGTGGGGAATTCGGGAGTTGCCCCTTAATTTATTTTAGGAAAGTTTATATGCATTAAAAACAAAATAATATAAACAAGAAAAAGAAAACTTCAGTTTAACATAGAAAAATAATAATTAAGAGTTAACTAAGCTATTACAATAGAACGTTTATAAAAACATTCTTTGATTCTTCATTCATTGAAAATATTGCATTATATCTTTATTATCAATCTTATCAAATATATTACGTTCAACATAAGTTAGTATATATGAGTTAAACCAATAATCACTTATTTAATTGTGCAACTTATCCTTAACAAAAGTCATTGCAGAAAAAACTCACTCAACACTAGCATTTTCTACCGGTAAAACGAGGCCAACTTTATCAACAAATAAACCAATGGATAAACAATATCCTTTCTTTTCTCAACCATCTTCAAAGCAAGGTCAAAAATTATGTTTAAATGGACAAAATCAGAATCAACTATTACATCAACAATAAAATTTCTAAGACTTGAAGAAAGAAAAGGAATATCTGCAAGCTCATCAAATTCCAAATGATGGAATCTAGCAAACTCTATCAATTTTACTTTGTTAAAATTAGCAAATGAATCACGAGGATTAAGACGACTCAAACATTCATGCAACTTGATATTAACATTATCAAATCAATTACTCAACTCTTGAATGTGAGTATCTATTACTGTATTAAATTACTCCACCTTAAAGTGGTACAAGAATGTGAATGATTCTAATCTCCATCTTGATCTCCCTTTAGGACAATAAACATCATTCATATTTAGACAATAAATAATTTATTCCTGATATTTCTGTCATGCCCTCTTCCTATATCACCCATTATACCATAATAATTGGTACTCCATCGGGTTTATGCATGTAGTTCATTTTAAAGACAAATAAAAAACGGGTCCCCATAGTTATCTTAAAGTTAAATTTCAGAAGCTGGCGGTGGTGGGCCTAACCTTCGTTTACACTTCAAGCCCAAAGGCCTTTCATGTTTGAAATCCAAAATTATTAATCAAAATGATTTATCTCATGCATTTCTTTTCCACTCAAGCTTTTAGGATGGCAAATTAACTTTTCTCTCGACAATTTCAAAGCTCTATGGGGAAATTTGTGTCTGCACGTGCGGTCAAGGACTATAGTGTGGCTTCACCATTGCTTCATGACTTATAAATACCTATCACCATTAGTCCACTTAGACATCATAAATCACATAACAACAAAAAATCAAACTTATTGTCTTATCCTTGAGTGTACCAAAACTAAAGTCAAATTATTACTTAGTAAAATTTATCATTGTCTTGACTTGAGTATTGAAAGTACAATTTATACTTTAGGGTCTTTATCATATCATACAGGAAATTTGCTCGTTAATATGAATTGTACCCTATAATATGGTATAGATGAGGGTGAATTAAGCCTAAAAGAAAGTAGTGTCTGTGCTTTAAAGACATTGTGCACTACTTTCTTTTTCATATATTATTATTGTACTTTTAAGAGATCCAAGCCCTTTGAAAGTTAGTTGATACATTTATTCTGATCATAAATGCAAAATCTCAATCTATTTTATCTCACAAATTTAAAAACATTTTTTAAACAATTCTATTAATTGCACATGCTAAAGACAGTTTTTGTCTATAAAGATAAGTTATAATACAAATGATTAAGCGTATTTTAAGAACAACAAACCTCTATTATAAATAATTAACATAACCAATTTTTTTTAAAGATATGTAAGTTAGTTATATACTACCTCATCTTGCGTTTAGCTATTGAATCGAAGGGAATATTCTATTCATAGTAGGAAGAATCTGACAAGCAATACGGAATGCTCCTTTTCTTTATCTTTTTTTATTAAATTGAAATGAATGATTAGGAATTATTTCATCGACATCTATATAGGATGAAAATATGAGACTTGGAAAACATTTTTTTATCTTTTATATTATAAAAAATTGTTTTAAATTTCTTATGTTAAAATATATAATATTGTCTACGTATCTATTAAATGATATAATTATGCCCCGCTGTCAATCTGAACATTATTTATTTACTCACTTGATACTTAATTGATGCAGTACTGGGAAAAAAAGAAGTTAATTGATGCAATACAATTACATCACTATGAGCTTCATTTAATATATATCTTTAAAATACAAATACACATGAAATTTAGAATAGATTATATTAGAATCACCTATGATTAGTTCGGAACTTTACGAAGGATGTGATGTGAATAGAAGTGAAAGATTCAAGCCATTCTAATATATACAAAATAAATAAAATCATAAAATTAAAAAGAAGAAGAAGAAGCAATAACAGAACATTATTAAATATTTAAATATTCGATAAAATTAAAACAAGTAAATTAAGTCAGATAACAATTGACAAACGATAATGTTATACGTCCAATTCATGTGGGCGCGAGAGATTTTTTATTCATTTTGACCAAAGTGCATGACTATACTATGATTGTTTAAAAGTACCCAGTTGATTTATAAAGTATATGTACATAAATCTTGATGAGAAATAGTAGCTCTTATTTGAATGCACATTGGTTTTTCTCTTTCGTTCTCGAATATATATATATATATATATATATATATATGGGTTAAGGTGCAAAAATATACATATGTTTTTCTCCCAGGAGTGCCCATCACCATATGTTTTTTTAGTGCAAAAATACACATGCCGTTAGGTTTTAGGAGCAAAAATACCACTTCTGTTAGTTGACTGTTAACTGACCGTTAGTTGACCGTTAACCATGGTGAAATTAATCTTTTGCCCTTAACTCTTTTCTTTTTTAATTATTTTAAATTAAGGGCAAAAAGGTAATTTCACCATGGTTAACGGTCAACTAACGGTCAGTTAACGGTCAACTAACGGAAGTGGTATTTTTGCTCCTAAAACCTAACGACGTGTGTATTTTTATACACAAAAAAACATATGGTGCTGAGCACTCCTGAAGGAAAAACATAGGTATATTTTTGCACCTTAACCCTATATATATATATATATATATATATATATATATATATAAACGTTTTTTTATTATATATTCATGAAGAAAAAGTTAAAACTACAAAATTGTTCAACATTGTGCATATATCTACGGCACGAATTTAGATTTAGTAATAATTGTAATATATGACTTCTTGACTAGGGAGCAAAATAAGGGGAACTGATGCAGCTTAGCTTATCGATATGCCTTTGACCCAAAATATACTGGATTCAATCTCGCAGTGCCAACATCTGTAGTTGAAGAGGACCCACTTTAACTGGAGGACAGATGTTCCATGCATGAGAACTTGCCTGATTGAAGCATACATTGATAATCATGATACGCTTTCATGGACGAGTCATTTTGATTTTGAACATTATGTTCCAGTGAGGTCTATTATATCCTTGTAATTGTCGTGACCAAAAAGTGGTGCACTCATCGTCTATCTGCAACAGTCTGCAATGAACAAGGATCAAATGGGCAAAGCAGAACAGGGCCCAATGGCTATGGACGCAGATAATGGGCCACAGCCCTTAAGAAGAAGCAGACGGACTAAGAGAAGGTCCTGGAAGCTAAGGGAATTAGAAGGAGATATATAAATAAGGGCAAGTATAGCTGGGGAGGCTATGGAATATTTTGGGAATTCTTCTCTCTGTGTGGTCCCCCTCTCCTCTGTACCCTTCTCTCTCTTTTCTGTTATTCTATTGCACGTTTTCTGTCAGTATTTCTATTTGCTGGTGTATTGCAATGCCGTTATTCAATCATTGACGATGATATACCACAGTTAATACAAAAGTTATACCTTCTGCCCTTATTCTCTGTGTTTATCGTAAATATTAATTGCTTAAGGTCATAACATTTTGGTGCTTTCATTGAGAGAGTCGCCATGGCTGAGAACACGAGGTTGAAAGACCTCCAGGCCGAACAAAAGAAAACGAATGATTTTATCAATGGATTTGTGGAAGAAACTAACGGTCGTTTCACCCGCTTAGAAAGTTTCATGGAGGCAGTGTTACTCAAACTGGAGAACATAGACAAGAAACCAGAGGAAGTTAGTACACCCGCGATGGCTGATTCATCGGGAACACAACAGGGCTGTAATTTTTACTCGATGAATAAGCAAGTAAAGCTCGACTTCCCTCGTTTCGACGGCACAAACGCACTGCAGTGGATCTTCAAGGCGGAACAATACTTCAAGTATTTCGAGGTTCCGGATGCGCAACGCTTGGTGATTGCATCGGTGCACCTGGACGGTGATGTTTTACTGTGGTTCCAAATGTTAAACAGAGCTCATCGTGTTCCACACTGGCAAGCCTTCATCTAGGCTATTGAAGAGCAATATGGACCTTCGCAATTTGATTGCGCTCGATCCCAACTTTTCAAGTTAGTTCAGACCGGCAAGTTGGAAGAATATAACAGTCAATTTATGGCATTGGCAAATCGAACTACCGAGTTACCAGAAGCAGCTCTCCTGGATTGTTACATCGGGGGATTGAAGGCGGATATACGTCGTGATATTTTAGTCCAGAAACCAGGGTCTGTGTTACAAGCCATGACTCTAGCACGTCTATTTGCAGAGGCCGCCGAATGGAGTAAACCTGTCAAGAGCCACAGCATGGGGACCTTCAGTGGCTTAAATACTTCCAACAAGAGTTACTCTGTTTCAAACACGACAAACAGTGGACCGTTGACCACGATGAGTGGAGGAGGCAAGACTAACTTACCGCCGTTACTGCCGACCCCAACACGATTTCCACTGAAACGAATTATGCCTGCAGAAATGCAAATCCGGCGAGAAAAGGGACTGTGCTACACTTGCGATGAGAAATTTTTGCCTACTCATCGATGTACTAAACGACAGCTTATGATCATGATGGAAGACGATGAGCCAGAGACAATGATAGAGCCTGAAGTAGAAGAAGATCAGATTGATGGGACCATGCATCACTTATCTTTGCCTGCTTCTAATGGGACACATGGCGCGACAACCATCCGTTTTACTGGGAATGTAATGGGAATTGACGTACAAATCCTTCTCGATGGGGGAAGCTCCGATAACTTCATTCATCCTCGGATAGTACGACATTTAAACTTACCCATTGAATACACAAAAGAGGTGCGAATTTTGGGCGGCATAGGCCAGGTCATGCGTACGAATCAAGGGGTGACTCAGGTACCAGTTCAAATTTGTGGATACACTTTGCTTTTGACCATGTTAGTGCTTCCTGTTGCTGCAGTGGACGTGGTGATTGGAGCTGGGTGGCTGGAGACACTGGGACCCCATGTGGCAGATCACAGTACATCGACCATCAAATTCCTCAAGGATGGGACATGGGTGACGTTGAAGGGGTTTCGTGGTAATGCCAAGACGCAAGCAGAATACCATCATCTCTTACGACTGCACCATACAGACGCCTGGGCAGAAATCTTTATCATGACTCAAATAGAAGACCCTGTGAGGACTATCAATGATGAGGTACTTGATGATTTGGAGCAGTTAATCAAGATGTTTAGCTCTGTTTTTGAGACTCCGCATGGTCTCCCACCATCTAGGGGACATGAGCACACCATTGAACTAGTACCGAATGCATCTCCAGTGAAGGTTCGAGCCTATCGTTACCCTGTCAGCCAGAAAAACGAGATTGAAAGAATTGTAGATGAATTGTTAAGTGAAGGGCTTATCCAGCCAAGCACTAGTCCGTTCTCTGCGCTAGTCATTTTGGTGAAAAAGAAAGATGGCACATGGAGGTTTTGTGTCGACTATAGAGCTCTTAACGCCATTACCGTTAAGGATGTTTTCACGATGCCTACGGTGGATGAGCTGCTTGATGAATTATCCGGCTCTGTCTTTTATTCCAAATTAGATCTTCGTTCAGGGTATCATCAAATACTGATGAAGGGTTGCGACAGGGAGAAGACAGCATTCCGAACGCATCAAGGACTATATGAATGGCTCGTGATGCCATTTGGTCTTACAAACGCGCCGACCACATTTCAGGCGTTAATGAATACAGTTTTCCGACCATTTCTCCACAAATTTGTGTTGATATTCTTTAACGATATACTAATCTATAGCGCAACGTGGGATGAACACCTGAGACATGTCCGAACAGTGTTGCAGGTAATGGCTGACCAGTGGTTGTTTGCAAAGATGTCCAAATGTGCCTTTGGTCGCAGGCACATTGAATACCTAGGCCATTTGGTCTCTGCGAAGGGGGTGGAGATGGACAACACCAAAGTCGAAGCTATTCAACGTTGGCCCATTCCCCAGTCTGTTTCTCAACTAAAAGGCTTTCTTGGGCTGAGTGGGGTACTATAGGCGATTCATCAGACATTATGCACAAGTGGCTGGCCCACTTACACAGCTATTAGCAAAAGACGCCTTTGCTTGGTCGGAGAATGCACAGAGAGCTTTTGAGGCATTGAAATTGGTGATGACACAAGCTCCGGTGCTGCGCTTACCGGACTTCTCTAAACCGTTCATCTTGGAAACGGATGCCTCTGGGGTTGGCATAGGGGCGGTATTAAGCCAGGAAGGACACCCCATTGCATTCTTTTCAAAGAAGTTGTCTCCTCGAATGCAAAGTCAATTCGTGTATGTCCGAGAGTTACTTGCTATTACAGAGTCAGTGTCCAAGTTTCGGCATTACTTGTTTGAACATTTTTTTGTCATACGGACGGATCACACCAGTCTAAAACATTTTGGTACTCAGACCATTCAGACTCCGGAAAAAGAGGCTTGCCTTCCTAAATTATTAGGGTACCGCTTCAGCATCGAATACAGGTCAGGGCGTCAGAATCAAGCCGTAGATGCGTTATCAAGAATGTTCCATATGGCTATCTCATCGATCCAATCTTCATTTATGGATAGAGTGTATGAACGAGTATGATCTGCACCCAGTATCCAAAAACTTATGCAGCAGATTTCAGAGGGAATCTCGACTCAGGGACTTTATCAAGTTCGCCATGGAGATGTATATTGGGGCAACAGGTTAGTGATTCCTTCCGATGACAAACAGATTATTGCGGATATTTTAGATGAATTTCATGGTTCAAAAATTGGAGGACATTCTGGGTTTTTGCGAACTTTTCATCGGATTGCTACTTTATTCTATTGGTTGCATATGCGGGCTGACATAAAAAATTATGTTCGGAATTGTGTGGTGTGTCAAAGGGCTAAAACTTCCCAATTACATCCAGCTGGCCTACTAGAACCGTTGCCCATCCCTGTTCGGATTTGGGAGGATATCTCCATGGATTTTGTTACCGGTTTGCCCACAGTGCAGGGGAATTCCGTCATTTTTGTAGTAGTAGATCGTCTGTCTAAATATGGGCATTTTATTGCTTTGCCTGCTGGTTTTTCTAGTCAAAAGGTAGCAGAGGTCTTCGTACAAAACATAGTTAAATTACATGGAATTCCCAGGACTATCGTATCTGATAGGGATAGAGTTTTTACGAGTGGCTTTTGGAAGCATTTGATGAAATTACAGGGGTCACAGCTGTGTTACACATCAGCTCATCACCCTCAGTCTGATGGGCAAACAGAAGCCCTTAACAAGTGTCTAAAATCTTATTTAAGGTGTTTTGTATTTGATTATCCGAGACAATGGCTCAGCTATTTACCGTGGGCGGAATATTGGTATAATACATCGTTTCAGACATCAATTGGAATGGTGCCATTCAAGGTAGTTTATGGGCGCGATGCTCCTCCTGTGTTGCGACACTCTTCTATAGAGGATACTCCATTCGATGTTCATGCTCAATTGTGTCAAAGGGATGAAGTTCTACAGTCTTTACAGGTTAATTTGCAGAAGGCTCAGTCTCGCATAAAATATTATGCTGACAAGAAGCGCACCTTTATCGAGTTTCAGGAAGGTGATTTTGTATGGGTTAAGCTGCAGCCTTACAAACAACATTCAGTGGCTTTGCGGAAATACCAGAAGTTGGCTTTACGGTTTTTTGGACCGTTTAAGGTCTTGTCTCGAATTGGGACAGTGGCTTACAAGCTTGAGCTGCCTGTCCATGCCAAGATTCATCCAGTATTTCATGTGTCCTTACTCAAGAAATATATGGGCGATGAGCCCCCTAATCCTATAGTGCCGTTACCATTGACTTCTGTTCCAGAGGGACCGATAATTAAGCCTCTCAAAGTGTTAGCTTCCCGAACTGTACAAGAAGGCACGACTTGGACTCAACAGATCCTAGTTCAATGGGATGATTTTTCAGAGGCGACGTGGAAAGATGCTACGGCTATGGTATCATTGTATCCTGATCTGGACCTTGAGGACAAGGTCCTTTTTGATGGGGGAGGTAATGCAATGAACAAGGATCAAATGGGCAAAGCAGAACAGGGCCCAATGGCTATGGACGCAGATAATGGGCCACAGCCCTTAAGAAGAAGCAGACGGACTAAGAGAAGGTCCTGGAAGCTAAGGGAATTAGAAGGAGATATATAAATAAGGGCAAGTATAGCTGGGGAGGCTATGGAATATTTTGGGAATTCTTCTCTCTGTGTGGTCCCCCCCTCTCTCTTTTCTGTTATTCTATTGCACGTTTTCTGTCAGTATTTCTATTTGCTGGTGTATTGCAATGCCGTTATTCAATCATTGACGATGATATACCACAGTTAATACAAAAGTTATACCTTCTGCCCTTATTCTCTGTGTTTATCGTAAATATTAATTGCTAAGGTCATAACACAGTCTTGAGCTTAAATCAGTTTGCTTCGGACATAAAGCAACATACTCACTGACCTAGGTTTGTGGAACTTGTATTGCATGAGCAGGAGAGAATTGCTGCCCTGCATGACAAATACTATTTAGTGCAAACCATAAACAATATATAATATAGAAGGGTAAAAGAGAATTAAAATTACTATGATCCGATAGAGCTTGCAACTATAAGGTTATCCATTGTAATAATGATGTAAGCTGAGAAGAGTCAACCCGAAGTCCTAAAGCACTACCAAACCAACAAGCTCTAGCAAATGAACAAAAAAGAAACAAATGATCTATAAGGACTCACTAAATAAGCCACAAAAAACACATACCTCCACCGTCGTTAGATGTCTATGCTTCAATAGACAGGAAGTGGGTAGTATTCCTTTTATAATCTTCCATATAAGCAACTGTAATGGTGCGGGGACAAAATATTTTCAAAGCAATTGACAAGTGATATTAATCATAGGGTGAAAAGCAAATCGCTGCACTACAGATGAGATAAGATGCCAATTCCTTCATCCACGTCAATGCAGCATAAGGTCTGATACTCTCAAACATGAATATGACATACACGATTGGTACACAGGCCACCAAATCCGACTATTTAACTTGATGGAGGTCCCACATCACCAACTTGCCATGTAAGAAGGTTAGAAACCACTGTCCCTGCCTTAATGATTTGTTTCCATATGCTAGAACTATTGTAAGCTAGTTTAAAGAGATATTGACAATCAGTGTCAAAATATTTCGAAAGCATTATACGACCAAGCAAAGTTGATTGCTCCACTTTTACTCTCCAAAGGTGCTTCGCAAATAGTGCTGAGTTAAAACATTCTAGCTATAGCAACTGCAATCCCCCTTGATCCTTTGGAGTACAGAGCAGGCTCCAATTTAGGTAATGGGCCCTATATGAATCACCAAGTGATCCCCAGAAGAAGTTGGCTATCTTCATAGAAACTTACTGACAAAACTGTTAGGAGAACATCATACATGAAAAAGGATATACCAGCAAGGAAGACACAGAATTTTTAATTAGGACTAGTCGACCTGCCTGGGAGAGGAGATAACATTTCCAACAACCAGCCTTTTATCAAGTTTTTCTATGATCTTTTCTTACTAATTTTTTTTAGAGTGAGGGTCATCAATATATGTGCCCAAATACTTCCCCAAACACAAATGGAATCGAACTCCAAATATTTCCGATAACTTCTTTTAAAGATGATATGAAATCGATGAGCTAAACATAATACTCGATTTCTGATAATTTATCTCCTGCCCAGAAATGCAAGCATACCTTCGCAGGATAGCTTTGACAATTCTGCAATCATCCTTTGTAGCCTTACAAAATAATAAAGTGTCATCCGAATACATGAGATAAGTTAAAAGTCCAACATGCCGGCCAATACATATGCCTTTCCAACATTGGAAATTTTCTGCTTGAAGAATCATACATGATAAGACATCGGCGTAGAGCAAGAAGAGATAAGGGGATATGGGATCTCCTTGTTTAAGGTCCCGAGGTGGAATGAACGACTTTCCTGGAGAACCATTAATCATCATCTCACAGGATTTCGTGGATACACATTGCATCATTAGATGAATTATCAGCTTTAATTCACTTTATTTATATATTCTGATGTGCGGTTGAGCCAGACCCTCAATGATTAATTAATTAAAACCTCGTGAAGGATGACGACTCAAAAAAGATGGCTCATGTAGATGCTCCAATTCTAGGGTCAACTAATGACGTGGCCTTATTATTTAGCCACTTGTAATTTAATCTCAAGCAATGTCAAGTTGGAAAAATATGCAAGAATCAATTGAATCACATTAATTAATTCCCTCAAAAGTTTTGACCCTCCATTTGCAGGGATAGGTTTCTCTCCTAATATTTTTCAAATTATCCCTCGTAATCTTTAAATCATATATGTACAATCAATCAATTTAAAATGTCATAATATTACTTTAATTTATTTTTCCTTTTCCCAATCAATGATCTAGATAAAATAATGAGGGACGAGAAGAAACAAAGCTTATGAGAGGATCTCCTCCCATTTACATGCCTTGGTTTGCACAAGAGTTAACAAAAATACATCAACGATCATGACTTTGATTCAGCTGTAAGATCATGGAATTTAAAAATCCAACAATGTAAGTGAATTTATACTATTCCATATACGCGTGCAAATATGAGGACAATGAGGTTCATGTAGATGCCCCAAATTAGAGTCCAATATGATTAGAAATAATCATGTACTTGAGTAGTTAGACCGCTTAAATAATGCTAACTTGTTTCTTTAATTTCCAAGCAATCACCACCCACCTAACCTACTGCTGCTGCTGGTTAGGGAAATGAATGAATTATATTCATCCATGTCTTTTTCCCTTCAATTGCATCAATGGTCATCATGCAATCTTATCTTCTCGTAGTTTTCCTACGTCTTTACTTCCAATCATTACTATTAATCATCCATAATCACTCTCACCATTTATTTTGTTGATTTATTCTTTTATAAATGGCCCCTTCTGTTATATGATTAATAATATTATATTCTTCCATGTCAATAACACTGTTGTGAACCTGAGACACATCATCTTTACAACAATCCAATTATAAAGTTATGTAGCTAAGTCCATTAATATATATATACCTGCATGTTTAGTAAATAAAACTGATGAAGTTTAGATCCAGCACACGACAATTAATTAGTTAAATTTGCTTTCATATTTAATGGATTTAGGGACAATCTTATCATCACTAGCAAGTAATTAAGTTCATTTAAGCGCTTGCGGTATGTCATTCTGTCAAATTATTCTCAAACCCTTGGTAATTAACCTTGAGCATTAATTAATTAAGGGAAAGAAAATAGCAAAATCTTGTTAGCAAATTATCGTTCGAGGGACAATATGAGGAGAGGAATGTTTCGATCTCCTACCGCCTTCTATTTAATGTATTCATCATTAGATTAAGTTTTAATTATTAAAATTTATTCTATTTATCCAGTAGTTCTGCCAACCACGTGATATTAGCCCCTTTCCTCGAACATTTTTGGACGAAACAACAAATTATTAGTGGCGCAAGAACACAAGCAACAACCGCTAGACATACAAAACAATGATCCAGCGGGGCAACGAATGAAAAAAAGAATTACATGTTCACGACGAAGATGAGATTATGGTGGACATGGATATTATTGGAAGGATCTATATTCTGGAAACTGAAGCATCTCCACTACTTGGCTCATGGAGGGCCTTGCGTCCATGTCATCTTCCACACACCGCAAAGCCACTTTCACCAACAACTCCAACTGTGCAGCCTCGTAATTTCCTTCCATATTCCCATCTGCTATCTCCTCAATCCAACTACTCTCCCTCTCAGAAGCACCATTCAACTTCTCCTTCACCCACGTCACCAACCTCCTTTGATCTATTCCTCCTCCATTTTCTTGGCTATGTATTCCCATTGGACTTTTTCCAGTTATCATTTCCAACACCACAATTCCGTAGCTATATACATCCACTTTAGAAGTAATTCGCAGATTGTACACCCATTCTGGAGCCATGTACCCTCTCGTCCCTCTTATTCTGGAAAAACCAGAACTGGCACGCTCGTCGCCCCTGTTAAGCAGCTTAGACAAGCCAAAATCAGCTACTTTGGGTTGGAACTCTGCGTCCAAGAGTATGTTTTGAGGCTTCACATCGCAATGTAGAACCCATTCCAAGCATTCTTCGTGCAAATAAGCTAAACCTCTGGCTGTCCCAACTGCAATATTAAACCTTTTGTTCCAGTCAAGTGAATTGGAACAGAGATTCTCTGCTAAAGATCCATGCTCCATGTACTCGTACACTAACATTCTGTGCTTCCCCTCCACGCAGTATCCCCACATGTCTATCAAATTCATGTGGTTCAACATCCCAATCGTGCTAAGTTCAGCCAGAAACTCTGCTTCTCCTTCATTAGTTTCATTAATAAGGCACTTGATTGCTGCCACACGATCGTTGTCTAGTGTTCCTTTGTACACGATCCCTCCTGCTCCTCGGCCTACCTCATCGCTGAATCCACGTGTCGCCTTTTTCAGCTCTGAATATGTGAACCTTTGGAACCCTGTAGCAGAAATTAGTTGCTTTCTTTCTCCTTTATTATTTTCCTTACTGCTTCTAAACAAGAAGAACCATACGAAGAAAATACAGGTAATCTCAAACGCTCCAATCCCACAAACGAACCAAAGCAAAAAATTCAACCACGTCCTCTTTTTGGGATCTTGGTAGGTTCTATCCAAGCTCTGAGATAGATTGGCTGAACACTTCAACGGCACATGTTTCAGAGGAACTTTAAGAGAAAGCAAAGTTGATTTTGGCAATTTGAGATAGGCGTCTCCATCGAAATTAGGGGAATCTCGTCCGTTGAGCAATATTGTTTTGATGTAGCAATTGTAAGTACTAACTTCGTTGAATTTGAGTTGGACGCCTTTACAATCATCACAAAGCTCCAAGCACCTATTTTCACATTGTATCAGGTTTGTTACACGGATTACCTCCAAGTCATAGCCGAATAATTCCATTCTGGGAAGATGAACAAAACCAAAATCCGCGGAATTATTGCAACGAGGGGCTGTAAATTCCGGTTCACAACCCTGAGTCCAGTCATTAGGATTCTTAAGCTTGAATCCTTGTAAGCAATAACAAGTCCTTCCTAAGAAAGGGTCATAAGTGCACATACTGTTAGCTCCACAAAGACCATGAACCGTACATGGTTCGGCTATGACTTGCCATGTGACCTCCCACACGCTAGTTTCCTCACTGAAGCTATAGAGACGCAAGTTACCATCAGAATCCACCTTGAATCGCCTATAGCGTTTAACACCATAATCAGATGGATAGAATTGGAAAGTATCAGAGGAGGTGAAATGGCCAAAGGGATCTAGCAGAGCAATTTTAGTTATGTTGTAGGTGGACCTGCCTTCATCAACGGGAAGTTTCCACGTGGCAGGCCAGTATACGCTAGAAACGTTAGGGCCTTTGAAAAGAAGCCGAAGAACATTGTCGTTGTCGAAGTAAAGCTTATAGAAACCAGAGGAAAAGTTGGTGGTGCTTCTGGATGAAATAAGGCTGGCTTTCTCGGTGAGTGGTTGACCAGGAAGAAGGGTATCGGTTGGGGAGTCAAAGCTTTGCCATAAGACAGTGCCTTGCGAAGTACGAAGTATGAGGTTGCCGTTGTCCCTGAGCATGAGATACACTTCCGAAGAGGACGACGTCGTTGTGGTCCAAATGGTGGTTGCCCCTGCATCGCTCAAAATGAGGTTGCCATTGTTGGAAAGTGTTAATCTTGAAACTTTCCCATTAACAGGTTGATCTCGATTTGCGATCCAGACAAGAGTGGGTTGCTTGGATTTTGTGAACCATATGGAAAAACAGAAAGCATTGTCGCCCACTTTAAAGAAGCCAGCGGAGAAGACACCATTGGCTGACACGAGTGTATCGTTTGGTTTCTCAACTGAGAGAGAAGAACCTTGAAGGAGGGTATCTCTGGCCGCAGATGAACAAGAAGGAATACACAGAGCAAAAGAAAGGAGGAAGACCATTAAGATATGCATTGGACAAGTGCAGAGAGCATGAGATATGGTCTCAGCTATGTGAGTTTCTAATAGGGGCACCAAGTTCCTGTCATTTATTTATATGGATGGCTGCTTTGGTTTGAATACCTAACTTTCCATAATGCGTACAATGGACCGAATGATCATAGTCATGGAAGTTGGCTTGGAAGTCTGAACGGTGTAGTTTGAAGTTTCTATAGCCGCCTTCTTCGTTCTTTCCTTAATGATAGTGGCCATTTAATTTATTTGGATGTGTTCATCGATCCGTGATTCATTTTTTTCCAATTGTCTCTGAACCTTGATCGTAATCAATCAGCTTGCGGGTTTTAGAGTGATTATTATGGCAAGCGGGCCGCACACTGAGGGCCGCACACTGAAATTTAAAACATCCTCCAATTAAGATTCTAGTAGTTCCTAATAAAACAACTTGGCAACTTGCTAGCTAAAACAAAAACTGCATAGTTGTTCTTATATTAATAAATATAAGAACAATGAGGTAATAAATAAGTCACTTGCAGGTAATAAATAATATTTTGTTAGTTTTACCTCTAATGACTTATATTAATAAATGCAATGAGGTGTAAATGCAGAGAATTAAAGAAGTGTGAGAGAAATGTGCATCCTTTTATAAATAAAGACAAATCTAAAAAAAAATTATTCATTTAATATTTTTCTTGATTTACGAGAATAAAATATAAAAGACTTATAAATAGGAATGTGATATACTCCCTTTGTTTGGGGAGTACCATATGAGTGTGATAATTAAGTGACTCAAGTGAGTAGGTGTGGTGCAGTGTACATAAATAAAAACAAAACTAAATGGGGGAAAGAGTTAAATGCGTGCTGTGCTAATTGGGATCATTTTCATGATCTCATTCCGTGGTCGACAAATCTCAAGGCTTCGACTTGTAGCTCCTCCAACGGGTTCACCAGCTCCCACTACGGGATTTTTTATTCTTGCCCGAGGATTCGAAAATACTCTCCGAATGAGATGTTACAGCGAAAGCACAAACAGCAGAATGGTGGGTAAGAGTATACCCGAGAAATTGGGCCGAGCTCGTTGGGCTAATCGGTTTAAGCTCTAACCTTTTAAAAGCCGAACTTGAAAATTTAGAGATTGAAAATTAGAGAAAGTACTATCTGGAAAAGGCTTATGAAAGAGTTCATTGGAAATTCATCAATAAGGTACTTGTGGAAGCTAGTTTCTCTGAGCAACTATTAGAAATTATCATGAGGTGTGTATCAAGCACCTCATATAATGTTCTGTGGAATAGAAGTCGTACAGAATTTTTTCAGCCAGGTAGAGGAATTATACAAGGTGATCCCTTGTCTCCTTTCCTCTTTGTCATGTGCATGGACAAATTGACTCACATCATCAATGATGCAGTAAGAGAAGATAAATGGAAACCAGTATTAATAACCAAGGAAGGCCCGGCAGTTTCTCATTTGATATTTGCTGACGATCTTCTATTGGTAAGGGAAGCTTCAGAGAGGCAAGTTGAAGTTATGATGGAAGCATTGAGTCTTTTTTGCAAAAATTCTGGGAAAAAGGTGAGCCTTAATAAATCATCCTTATTTTTCTCTCCAAAAGTTTCAGCGACTGCAAAAGGTAGAATTAAGAGGATCACAGGAATGAAAATCACCACAGACATTGGTAGGTACCTGGGGGTTCCATTGACTAGGTAGAGGAGTAGCAGACAAACATTCAAGTATGTGGTGGAGAGAGTTAAGGAGAGACTTACCAACTGGAAAGCGAAAGTCTTGTCCACTGTTGGGCGAATTACTTTAGCAAAATCAGTTATAGGAGCGATCCCAATATACCCAATGCAGGTGGCTCAACTCCTAGTAAGCGTATGTGGAGAAACAGAAAGGATTCATAGAAATTTCATCTGGGGAAAGAATGAAAATAGGAGAAACTATCACTCGATGGGATGGAATAGGATATCGGTGCCCAAGAGGTATGGTGGACTGGGGCTAAAGAAACTAACTTCAGTAAATCGAGCATTTGGGGCCAAAATTGCTTGGAATTTAATTCAGGGATCAAAAGGGCTATGGGCTCAAGTTCTTCTTCAGAAGTACTTGTATAGGAGTGATAACTCCTTAATGGAGGCAAGACAGACGGATTCCCCATTATGGAAGTTTGTATGCCAGCAGTAAGATATCATTGAGAACGGAACTAAGTGGCAGATTCGCAATGGGCACTCAGTCCATTTCTTTATGGATGTATGGCTCATGAAAAATAAAAGGATTAAGGATTTGTGCATTAGAGATCTGAGTATTGAAGAGGAGGAGAGCAAGGTGGTTGATTGGGTCCAGTTTTGCACATGGGACTTCATGAGACACTTTGGATTGGTAAACAGTGAGGTGATCCAAAGAATTAGAGCTGTTCTGCCTCCGAGAGATGATGCAGGTGAAGATGCTATGATTTGGGGGGAGACTCCTCATGGTAATTTTACAATCAAGAGTGCATACTTCGCAGTTAAAATCCCATCTCCTCAGTTGTTCAACAATACCTATAAGGACATCTGGGCTTGGAAAGGTAGCGAAAGGATCAGAGTTTTTCTGTGGTTAGCATTTAACAATCGATTGCCTACAAATGCTTCTCGGAGTAGATGGTCGGCAACTTCTCCTCTTTGTCTTCATTGCCAGCAAGAGGTGGAGAATCAGCTGCATATTTTTCGAGACTGCACGTATGCTAAAAACTTATGGCTTGGCTTGATTCAGCGGAGGTATGAGCAAACTTTTTTCTCTCTCCCCATGGATGAATGGATGTCTTTTAATTTCAATGAAGAGGTAGGAGTAGACAATATGGGAAATTGGAGTCAAATATGGGGAGTGGCGGCCTGGTTATGCTGGATATGGAGAAATAAAGTAATCTTTCAGGAGAATTTTCACAAACCTTTAAACCCGGTTCTGGTTATCAGGAAATTGTTGAAATCTTTCTGTAATACAGTGGATACTAATGAGAATAGGACAGCTGCGATCCCGGGCAATGCCTATGGAATGATCTGGGACACTCCTCTTATTAATTGGTTCAAAATTAATGTGGATGGAGCGATAGATAGGTTGGACAGGAAAGCCGGATGTGGAGGGGTAATTAGGAATTATAAAGGAGAATGGTTATTAGGAAAAACTGGATTTTAAAAAAAAATCTTCAAATTGCAAATTTACATTCGATTTTTAAATCAAATTTGAAAAAAAAAAGATTTTAGATTATAAGAAATTGTAAGTTTTTAAATCAATCAAATAATGAAATAAGAACCGGAAAGAGTTCAAAAAGTGATTACAAAGTGCTGGCAAAAGAAAATTAACAAAGTAAGAATCCAAGATTACAAAATGAATTTAATAAATAATTTAAAATACTTATTAACTTATTAGTATTTTTAAAACAATAGATTTCAAAATGAAATTTGAAAAAAATAAGATTATTGAGAATTTAAAAAAAAAAACAAAAAAAATCCGAATCATTTTTTTTTTTGCACTACTTTTTTATTTTCCATTTCAAGAACTACATAGATCTTTGGAAAAAGTTTGTAAAAAAGGTTATGATATCCAAAAGTGTACTAAAAAAAAGGAATTAACAATTTTAACTATAAAAAAAGTACACATGTTAACAAGGAAAAAAAATCAAATCAACTTTTAAAAAAAAAAAGATAGGTGATTCAAAATTAGAGATTTTTTTAATGATGAATCAAAAAATAAAAACTGGATCTTAAAATTACAAGATTATATTCAATTTTCAAATCAAATTTGAAAAAACAAGAATGTAGATTTAAAAGTTGTTGATTTTTAAATAAATAAAATAATATAAAAGAATGGGAAAGAGTTCAAAGAGTAACTTAAAAATGTTGGCAAAAGAAAAATGACAAAGTTTGAATCGAAGATTACTAAATGAATTTAATAGAAAACCTAAAATATGTATTAACTTTGTAGTATTTTTAAACAATAAATTTTAAAATCAAATTTGAAAAAAAAATAACAAAGCAAAATATTTTAACTATAAAAAAATTACATTTGTTAACAATTAAAAAAAATATTTTCTAATCAACTTAAAAAAAGATGGTAGATTTCAAATAGGATATTTTTTTAATCATGAATCCAAAAATAAAAACTGGATTTTAGAACTAAATTATAAAACAATACAACAAGGGATCTTAAAATAAAATATATAGATTTAATTTTCAAGTCAAATTTGAAAAAACAAGAATGTAGATTTTAAAAAATAATAACAATAAGAAAGGGTTCAAAAGGTCATTACTGTTCAACACTATTCTGTTGAACAGTAATTTGTGAGTATATCAACAGTGCACGGCTTATTTTGCTATTGTTATTAAGTTTATATTGATAACCTCAAATATGAAAATAGGTTCATGACCATTCATATTAACCAGATTATGACTTTCACATGTTAAAATATGAATATGCATCTACTACAAATAATTGCCACTAGAAGTAGATCAAGATATCTATTTATCAAATAGCCTGCTGCATATACTTGTCCAACTCAGACAACTAAAGAGAGCAACAAAATTTCCACCCGAAAAAAAAAAAAATTAGAGTCGAAAGTAACAAATGCAGTAATGCTACACTGTTTCAACATTCTAGTATCAAAAAAGAGGCATGAAAAAAGATAGAGGGGAACCTTAAAAAGGAGAAAGTCTTCACAAAAGTAACAATAAAGTAACCTTAAAAAGAACTTCTTGATATGCACTCTGAATGAATAATATAGTCCATGTTGAAGAGACGCTTGGCAATCAAGCTGGAGCGCAAGATTGAGATGGATTAGAAGAAATTAAAGAAGAAATTAAAGTGACGTTGAACCATGACCTCTCCTCAGTCCTCACGCTTGGCTAATATTACAATCTAAAGAATACCTGATTGGTAGGTTGTGCAATAGACCAAGCTGGCTGGCCTTTACAATTGTCTTTATGACACAACACTCTCGTCTAGGAAAAGCTAAAGACCAGACATGCATGGTGAGTTTTCTGTCTCTCGCGCCATAGCAGGGTCTTTTCCTTCTCAAAATAACAGGATTTTTGAATGACTCCAAATAACTTATAGCATAGTGTGCGTGACTTTTCAGTACATTTATTTTTTTCCCCTTTTGTTATAACTCACACAACCAATATACTACTCAGAGATTCAAACTCACAACATCATACTTGATTTTTTCCCCGCTAACAACAATATCACACTTAATTAAGAAAGCTTTAGCGATGTGCTTTGTGTCATTTGGGCTATAAAGATCAACGAATACATTCCATTCATTGGGCAGTTGTTCTCATTTTGTTGTGGTCAGTATGAGATACTAATACTTCTTTTTTTTTTTTTGAACAATTCTAGGTATATTTATTAACTGAAAGAAACTGATCTTACAACTGGTAAGGACGCACAAATGCTAGAGAGAAACAGACATGCAGAAGGAAAAAGATAAGGAAACTAATCCAACAGAGCTAGAGTTCGTAGAATGTAGACAAAAAGCAATTAGAGCAGCAAGCGGGGACAATCCCATGCACTTAATAAAATAGTGATTCAACCAGGGTCTTGGCGCCTAGCCTGGTTCGGGGGCATGATCAGTGATGTCCTATAGCTTCTAGCATCTTCGTCCAGTATTGGAAACAAAGGGGGTAAGGGTATATCTACCCACCCAGATGGACACACCCCCTTACAAGTGGTTGCAGCAAGCAGATCTGCTACTTTATTCCCTATCCGAGGGATGAAGTGGATGGAGTAGCTGGACTTTGATTTAAGAATCTCTAGGATATCATCAATAATGCCTCGCGATTGCCATTCTCCGAGGTCCGGGTTGCTTCTTTGCAGACAGTTCACTAGTGCTAGGTAGTCAGATTCAAAAATAATGTTCTTGTTGCCAAGGTCCTGGGCAATCATGAGAACTCTTTTTAAAGCGAGGGCTTCCGTCATAAAAGCCGAGATTGATTTTACTTTATTCACAAAGGCCCATTTCATGGAGCACCAGTGGTCTCTACATATAATACCTAGTGCGGCCTCCTTTGATGTGTTCTGAAAAGCTCCGTCAACATTTATTTTCAACATGTGCTCGGGGGGGGGGGGGGGGGGTGGGGTTGCCATGAAGCTGATGGTTTAATAGCTACAGTAGCATAATCGTTTTTGTCCTCAGGATGACATGCTTTCCAGTGGGCGCTAAGAGACCGAGCTGCACAATCTATGACTATAGTAGGATCTGGTTCTTCATCATGGAAGACTTTTTCATTTCGGCTTTTCCAGATGTACCACAGAAGCCAACTGATTTGCGCAATATCATATTCGTCAAACATTCCTTTTGGGTTCATCAGCTCCGTCCACCATTGTCTGAAGGTTCGAATGTTGCCGAGATCCCTTGTGATAGATAGCCGACAGCCAAACCAGACGCATCAGACCCATGGGCAATGAAAGAATATGTGTTCTACAGTTTCGGTAGCATTGTGACAGATTGGGCATGAATCAGTGCTACCTCTTCTGCGTTCGACCAGTGTCGTGTTAGTAGCTAAAGCATTCAGCAATACTCGCCATATGAAATTTGTGACTCTTGGAATAGCTCTAATCTTCCAGGTTCTCTTCCATGTCTCACTGGAGATATAATCAAATGGGCCTGCGGACTGGGACTGCATGGCTGGCAGATGATCTGTGAGGTAATAACCCTTTTTTACTGAATAGATGCCTTCTTTTGATAAGGTCCATCTTAATCGGTCATCAGATGGGGCTCGGGGAAGAGGAATGGTGAGGATTGCTTCACAGATATTGTCAGCTACATGGGGCCTGATGGAGTTTAAGTCCCAATTTCCACTTTCACTGATAAGGGCAGACACAGATTGGTCAGACTCTTTCAGGCCTTCATCCTCCGTCGGTAGTCCACCGTTGGGTAAGGTGGGGATCCAGTAATCTTGCCAAATACGCACCGATTTCCCGTTTCCAATTTGCCAGCACAAGTATTTTTTTATAAAATTCCTCCCTTCCAATATACTTGACCAACACCATGAGGTTCGGTGCCCTTTTTTGACATCAAGGAAAGAGCTATGAGCAAAGTAAAGCCCTTTGAGAATTTGGGCCCATAAGTTAGTAGGATTTTGCAAAAGACGCTAGGTTGTTTTAGCAATCAAGGCATTATTAAATTTAATGAAATCCCGAAAGCCCATCCCTCCTTCAATCTTGGGCTTTGTTAATTTATTCCAGGCAACCCAGTGAGTTTTATTTTGCTCTCCCCACCAGAAATGGGACACCATACTATTGAGCTCTTTGCAGGTCTTGGTAGGAAATTTAAAACAAGTCATAGGAAATACTGGTATGGCATTGATAACCGCCTTTATCATAACCTCTCTTCCTGCGAATGATAGATGTTTGGAGCTCCATCCTAGCACCTTTTTGCTAATTTTCTCCCGAACATAGGCCAAAGCTTGATGTTTAGTTTTCCCCCAAACACTTGGAATTCCCAGATATTTTCCTTGGTCATGGCTTTCTTCAATGCCTAGGATGCCACATATTTCTTGTCTCAGCTGTTCAGGGGTGTTTTTTGAGAAAACAATGTTGGATTTGTCCAAGTTAGCTAGCTGTCCCGATGCTTTGCAATAAGTATTGATAATTTCAGCTAGATTTTGACAATTTTTGATATCTGCATGCATAAAAAATAGGGCATCATCTACAAAGAAGCTGTGCAATAATATTGGGCACATGTAATTGAGCTTGATTCCAGTTATTTGGCCCTGTTGAAGGGAGTTATGAATCATACAAGATAAAGCTTCCAGGGATAAGATGAAGAGATAAGGAGATAGGGGGTCTCCTTGGCGGAGTCCCCTACCTGGACTAATTGATGCAATTTTTCCCCCTGCAATACATAAGTTAAGGTGCACGGTTTCCACACAAATCATAATAAGCCGAACCCATTTACAAGAGAAGCCTAATTTGATCAAGACATTCTTAAGGAAGTCCCATTCTACCCGATCATAAGCCTTACTCATGTCCATTTTTAAAGCAAATTCATATTTCTTACCAGTATGCTTACGTCTTAAGTAGTGGAAGACTTCGTGGGCTATTATTATGTTGTCTTGAATCAATCTTCCAGCTACAAAGGCTCCTTGGTTAAGAGATATGCACTTGTCCAGGCACCATTTCATTCTATTGGCCATAACTTTAGAGATGATTTTGTATGAAAAATTGCATAGGCCAATAGGACGGAAATGAGAGACTGAATCAGGTTTATCAACCTTTGGAATAAGGGTGATATTGGTACCATTTATATCGCTAAGAGGGGTCTCATTTTCGAAAAAAATCCTGGACCATCTTAAACATTGTTTCGCCTACCTCTTCCTAAGAAAATTGGTAGAATTTACCTGAGAAACCATCTGGACTTGGGGCTTTAGAACCTCCCAATGCAAAAACTGCTTGGCGGACTTCCTCTCTTGTAATGGGACGAAGGAGAAGATCATTTGTGGCATCATCAATTTTTTTCTCAACAGAGTCGGTAGCTTCTAGGTGTGGATTTGGACCTGAAGTGGAGAAAAGGTTAGTGAAAAAATTAATGAACATATTATTGATAGTACCTTTATCACTAGTCCACACTCCATGATCATCCTTAATACTTAATATAGAGTTTCTTCGCTTTCTAATAAGGGTCGTAAGATGAAAAAATTTTGTATTTTGATCCCCTGCTTGAAGCCAAGAAACTCTAGACCGTTGCCACCAGTAGTTTTCTTCTTGGTCCATTAAATCTTCAATTTGCTTCAATAGTTTAGCTTCTTCCTTCTTGCTCTCCTCATTTTGATAACCCTGATGTACTGAGGCTAAGCATATCTTCAAACGTTCAATAATTTTTTTTCGGTTAGGAAAGGTTATTTTGCTCCAATTAATCAAGAATTTCCTGCAATTATTCAATGTTAGAGCAAAATAATTTATAGCATTAATATTTCGAGAGTGACCAATATCCCAACTATCATGAATAACCTGCAGGAAATCATTATGGGCCGTCCAATAATCCTCAAACTTAAAGGGTCTTATTTTATTAGAAGAAACATGGTGGAAATTAACAAACAATAAGTGGTGATTGGACCCTAGAGGTTCAATGTGAAATACTTGAGCAAAAGGAAATTGATGACAGAAAAGATCGTTCCCTATAGCCCTATCTATCCTTTCTTTGATTGTTGCCTCGCCCTGTCTGCGATTGCACCAAGTGAACCAGGAACCATTGAAGCCCAAGTCAATACGAGAGCAATCAGAAATAATTTTTTGGAAATTAAGAATTTTTCGGATTGCTCTTGGATTTCCTCCTTGCTTCTCCTCATGAGAAGTGATGTCATTGAAGTCCCCTATACAGAGCCAACTTTCTAGTCTTTCTTGAGGAAAGCTAATGATACTGTTGTATGTCATAAGCCTGTCATTTTCTGTTGGGGGCCATAGACAAAGGAGATGTAGTGAGGAAAGTCAATGGTTGGGTCGTGGATTGAGGTGTGTATAAAATTATAGGATGAGGCAAGGATGTTGACTATAGTATCTTTAGTCCAAAACAAGGCCAAACCCCCACTGATTCCTATTGGGTCGATAATTCACTCTTCATCAAAGCCACATTTCTTCCTTATTTTGCGAACATAAGCACTCTTTTTTTTTGTCTCCATTAAGAAGACGATTTTGGGTTTTTGTTTATTGCAGACCTCTTTCAGGTGTTTGACTGTCAGGGGAACCCCTAACCCCTAACAGTTCCAGGATAGAGTACTCATGGTGAACCGATGGTTGCTTGGTGGCAACCATCGGCGTTTTGTGGTATATCTGGATTGGGTGGGAGTTGGCTAGTAACATCAAAATGGCCAGGTATGGGAGGGGCTGGATCAGTAATCTCTGTGACAGGTGTAGCTCCCAGGTTTTTAATTATCCGCTTACTTTTATGCCCTCGGATGGATTTTTTAAGTTTGCGAACGTTCATGGGCTGAGTAATCACTATAGTGGTTTCGAGTGGGGGATCTTGTGTGGTAGTATCGACCTCTTCAAGGTAGGTCAGACGTTTCTTTGTAGGGTTCAGAGCCTGGTCAACTTCCTGGAGGTCGAGGTGGCGCTTCAGTTGGATCCTATTTAGTCTGGAAGTTACTGCTGATATTAGAGAAAGTCCAACTAGGGATGCTAGTAAGGGTTGGGTATCTGTTTTGGAGGGTGGGAACTTTACTCGGTAGTTGGGTGTCTCACTGGAGGTTACGAGTTCAAAGGTATCGGGTGGGGCTTGGGTCGAATCTAGTTGGATGTGAGGATTATAGCTTTGGAATCCATTCGTTGGCAACTGGACATCAGGCTTTGATAACTTCTGAGATTTCTGATAATCAGCGAGTGTTTCTGTGATGTTGGGGATTTCAGTAATCTGTATATCCTGTTGCATGATATCATTAAGCACGCCATTATTGGAGATTTGATCGTTGCTTAATTCCATATCACCTAATAATGGAGGGGCGGATTTCTTGCCATGATACCCGGGGTTTCCTTTTTTGGAGGGATCATCAGAGAGACGTTTGTTCACCGGTTGCTCCGCTGCCGGCGGTGGCTTGACTCTCGTACTCACCTTCTCATCCCAGCTTGGGTCCAGAATTACCACCCCTTCTTCCATGGTTTTTACGTGTGGTGTACCCAGACCAATCTCAGGACGTCCTTCTGTTCCTTCTTCATCACCAGTGTCAGCTATGAATTTGCAGTTTCTTGCCTCATGCCCAACTCTACCACAGTCATAACAATAGTTCTGTAACCTTTCATATTTGATGACTACCCATATCAGCTCTCTTTGAGGACGAGGCACCCAAAAACCAGGAACCAGAGGCTCACGGATGTTGATGAGAATTCTAGCTCTTATGAAGGTCCTTGACAATTTATCATGCAGTATAGGGGATTCATACATCATAATTCTCCCAATTGCCTTGCCCAAAGTCACAACGTTATCATGATCAAATGCTACATGTGGGAGACCGTGAAATTGGATCCAGAATGGACACCAATCAAAGTTCACCTCATGGAAGACAGTGAATTCCTCCCAGTGCTGTAGATTTAGCAGAGCACCTTGGATTGACCATGGTCGCCCTTTCAAAATTCGTTCATAGTCTTCTTGTTTTGGAAACTGAAACAGGAAGGCGTTGTCAGCTGGTAGCTTGTGAATTTCCATGCCCCTGTCCAGCCCCCATCCTTTCTTAATCATGGAGACCACTATTCCTTTGTTCAAATTTTTATCTGTTTCCAGAAGTCCTACGAGGGTTCTGCCCTTGTGGGTGCCTTTAGGAGGATTCAAATTCAGTTGCACCAGCTTGGTGCTCTTTCTGCCACTGTTGGAGTTGCCTTTTTCCATTTGCATGGGAGTGCCTAGAACAGAGTTACAGGTTTCAGAGAGAGCCAAACACTATCCCAATATCGTATTTGAAAAGGATGTTAATCGAAGAGAGGCTCTAAGAGAAACTCTAGGAATTTGACAGGAAGACAACAGCTCTCACAGGGGAGAAGGGTGACAACTCTCACAGAGGAGAGGGAATCACTAACTACGAGATACTAATACTTCATTCATTGTTAATTAAACTTGCATAGTGTAAAAAAAAAAAAGCTCTTATTTAATTAAAAATTTTTAGTCTTTATTACAAAGCACCTTTTAACCATCTCAACGAAAACTAAGAAAAAAGTTGTTAAGTCATTAAATTTGGATGTAAACAAAAAGGGGTTAAGGTGCTAAACTAACCTTCAACTTTTATCAAAAGTACAAAAACAATCATAAACTAACTCAAAATTTGTTCAAAATCTTTTACCCAACTAATTTCCATATCTTACAATGGGAAAAACTAATTTTTTGTTTTTTAAAATTTTGACTCACTTATAATACAGTTCCTAAACTTTTTTGAGTCATCCTATAAGGCAAAAATATGTTAAAAAAACTGCAAAAAATTGCTTAGGTAAATTTTACATATATTAAAAAATATCCCATCAAAAAATGAAATTAACACCCTATTACTTGGTGACTTATAATATATAAGGTCCACTCCTTTGTACAAGATACCTTATGATAACGATGGGAGAGAGTATTTCAATTTATTTATGAAACCAAAGCACAGGTCCTGGAGTGGCCTAATTATAAAACCCAAAGTTAGATGTACTATAATCCTGAATAAAGTCACGTTTTTCTTCCACCCCCCCTCCCGGTTTTTCAGAACAACTCTCCCGTTTAAGATGGGTTTGGTGATGGGACTAGGGAAATCCAAGTTCAGGTCCAATTGCGGAAGCCCAATATCTTGAAACAGTTTCTTTTTGGACAAGCAAGGCTCATTTGGAACGTCATTGTACCCTGACACAATTAATGTTAAATTTGAGGCATGTTGGATTATTCTTCTCTGTTAAATGGTATGCCATTTTATATATTTTATATTTTATACTGATCTCTATTGGATGATGTTATTTATTTGCCCAACGGAGATGGTGTCAATTTTGAATTATAAAACCAAAAAAGTTATATAGTGCTATTAGCTGTAAAGTGGAACAAAAGCAATGCATGCATTGGATGGCTTAGAGAGAGAAGCAGCTCCTTCTCTCTAGGTTTCTCTTACTGATACTCGTCCATGCGACAATGTTACATCCAGTCATCCACCGCCCTTTGAAAGCTAACTCAAACCCGATGGGTTGCATTAAAATCTCAAAGTGCTATTAACAGGTTCTTTTTGAGATGAAGGCATTAAAATCACCATGAGCCGAAGGGTTGCACGCCATGTTCTATCAAAGTCAATGGGAAACAGTGGAGCCAGTCATTCTTGCTTATTTTCAGAAGCTATGGACAGGCACCCCGATACAGACCCTTTTTTGAATCAAACTCTGATAGCATTAATCCCGAAAGTGAACAAACCAAGTCTCATTAGTGAATTCCGTCCTATAAGCTTATGCTCGGCGCTTTGTAAAATGATCACAAAGGTCCTTGCCAACCGACTGAGAGTAATTCTGCCAAATATAATTGGACCATTTCAAACTAGTTTTATCCAAGGCAGAAGTATTATAGACAATATAATCATAGCTTGAGAGGTTTTTTAGTCAATGAGACGCAAAAAGGGCAAAGGCGGTTGGATGGTAATTAAAGTTGACTTAGAAAAGGACTTTGACAAATTAGGCCAGGACTTTATTGAGGATACTTTGAAAGATGTTGGCCTGCCTGGTGCTATGATTCGACAAATAAGGGATTGTATCACCACCTTGACAATGCAAGTCCTTTGGAACCGCACGCCGACAGTTTCCTCTACTCTCAAAAGAGGCATACGGCAAGGTGGTCCCTCTCTCCATACCTATTCGTTGTTTTTTAATGAAAGATTATCCCAGTTGATCTCGGTCAAAGTTAATTCTAGTTTGTGGAAACCTATCAAATTGCGTCGTAAAGGCGTTCCTTCTTCTCACTTATTCTTCGCCGACGATTTAATAATCTTTGCACGGGCCACAAGCTGCCAGGTAGCCTTGATCAAAGAAGTCCTCCAGGAGTCCTGTTGCAGTCCGGGCCATAAGATCAGCCATTCCAAGACTAAAATCTACTTCTCTAAGAATATTAAGTCGTTGAAAAAAGACGCACATTTGTCAAGACTTGGGTTCCCAACAAACAGATTTTCTTTAGGCAAAGTACTACCCTGCTTCCATCTTCATGTCGTAGAAAGCTTGAAAAAATAGTCAGAAAGTTCATACGGGATCACACAGAAAATAGGAGGGGAGTAAGCCTGGTAAAATGGGAAGAACTCTGTCAGCCTATTCAAAATGGTGGGTGCGGTCTATTAAACCTGGAAACCTTTGGGTCAGGGTGTTGAAAGGCAAATATGGCCTCGGATATATGATGCAGGCAGTCACCCGAGCCCACTCATCATGCTTCTGGAGAAATTTAGTCAAGATTGGAGTGGAAGCCAGGTGATGAAATTTAGTCATGGACCAGTCAAGCATCTGTCTTACATATCAGAGCATGAACTATCGAGGCCCATCTCAACATATGTGATGCTTTTTAGCACTCGCACCCACCCTTATGTTTGTATACCGTCAGTCTTTTACTTTTCGCGTTGACTTGTAAAAATTGCTACCGATCTGTCGATGCTATTTTAATAACGAAAGATGAAATAAATAATATTTTATTTTCAGCATGTGTATAGAGAAATCAATAAGTATTATATAAAAGAACTAACTGACCGAAGGATGAAAGTTAGAAAATAGAGCAGAAGCAAAGCTGAGAAATATATGGTTGAATAGCTGAATCGAATGCTCAGCGTAATTCATTTATATATACCTCCAGAATACAAACAAAGAGAATATTTACAGTTGGAATGAATATAACAAACCCAATGAATACATGACACGTATATAAGAAAACAAAACACAAAATTGCATTTCAACAGAATCGTCAGGACCACAGGGACCACAGAACATTCTACAGCCTATTCTTTGCTAATCTTTATTAATCTCTAATACTCCCCTTCAAACGTGAGGGCATCATTACCAGCCCAAGTTTGCTTCTGAAGAAAGAGAACTGATGCTGAGAAAGAGGTTTAGTGAAACAGTCTGCTATTTGTAAAGACGAGGGAATGTATCTGATATCAATTAATCCAGCTGAAACTAGATCTCTAATGAAATGTATATCAACTTCTATATGCTTGCTTCTAGCATGCTGAACAGGATTTGAAGCTAATGCCTTAGCACTTAAGTTATCACACCAGATAATAGAAGGAATTTTAAGGAATAAACCCATTTCAGTCAACAATGAAACTAGCCATTTAATCTCTGCTGAACCATTTGCCAAAGACCTATATTCAGACTCAGCACTAGACCTTGACACCACTCTCTGCTTCTTAGAAGACCAAGATACAAGATTGTCACCCAAATAAACACACATTCCTGCCATGGATTTTCGGTCATCAGTATCACAAGCCGAATCTGCATCTGTATATGTTACCAACCGGGGTTGTGAAGTGCAAAATGGTTTAATGTGCAGACCAAAATTATGAGTTCCCTTGAGATATCTAAAAATCCTCTTTACTGCCTGATAATGAGTGGATCTAGGTTGAGATAAAAACTAACTCAACTTGTTTACAGCAAACGAAATGTCTGGCCGTGTGTTAGTGAGATACTGTAGGGAGCCTACAGCTTGACGATACTCTGTGGGATTTTCTAAAAGACTTCCATCATTAGCTGAAATCACCCTACCAGTTACCATTGGGGTTGACACAGGAGCACAATTTGACATACCAAAACGTTTAGGAAGATCAGCCACATACTTAGACTGATTTAGAAATATCCCTTGCTCGTTTCTGAACACTTCTATACCCAGAAAATAATACAGAGGACCCAAATCTTTCAACAAGAAAACTGAATTAAGTTGTCTCGCAAACTTTTCAACAACTATAGGATTATTACCAGTCACAAGAATGTCGTCAACATAAATCAGTATAAAAACCGTAAGACCATAGGTTTGCAACATAAAGCACGAAATATCGCTTCGCAAGTTCTTGAATCCCCAATTAATCAAAGTATAACGCAACCTATCAAACCAAGCCCATGGGGCTTAGCGCAAACCGTAAATGGCCTTTATCAACTTACAGACATGATTTGGTCTCCGACGATCTCTGAATCCTTCCGGCTGGCACATGTATACCTCCTCGTGCAAGAAACCATTGAGAAAAGCATTATTCACGTCCAATTGCCGAACCACCCATTTGAAAGTCACGACTATTGACAGAATGATTCGAATGGTGGTCGATTTGATGACAGGACAATAAGTCTCACTGAAATCAACTCCAGGGATTTGTTGAAAACCCTTTGCCACCAATCTTGCTTTGTACTTCAGCACAGAACCATCAGCTCGAAATTTCGTTTTATACACCCACTTGCTATCAATCAACTTCTGACTGTTGTAGGGAACCAAAATCCAGGTCTGATTTCATTAGAGTGCCTCAAATTCCTCCTTCATCGCACTCAACCACTTGGGAGATGAGAGTGCTTCACGGGTCGAAGAAGGCTCTAAATGTGAATTTCTAAACCCTTCTGAGATATTTTTTATTTCAACGGACCCAATATATGGGTAATTGGGCCGGGTTATACCTGCCTTGGATCGAGTCACCATTGGGTGCTGGTTCAACGGCCCAGAGTTACCTTCCTCAGTGTGTATCTCATTCTCTACAGATCCACTGCTCAACGAAGAAGTGGAAACAAAGACCTCTAGGTGATCAGCAGCTGTTTGTTGGTTATCACATTGAACAATCTCCATATCACGAGTAGAGCGTTGTTGAATTATCAATGGCACAGAACTTGTTTGTTCTTGGTTTTCTGAAGGTGATTGCATAAAACCTGTGTGAAAAGGAAATATAGAGGAATCAAACACCACATGCCGTGAAACAAATATCTTACCAATTTTACTGAGGCACTTATATCCCTTTTGCTGAGAAGCAAGGCCAATGTAAACACACTTCTCACTGTGAAATTGAAACTTATGGGCGTTGTATGGTTTCAAACAAGGATAACAAGCATACCCAAAGGGTCTCTGCTGATTATACTCTGGTTCTGTTTTGAATAATAAGAACAGAGGCGTTAAGCCATTCAACACCGGAGTAGGCAACCGATTAATCAAATAGACTGAATGCTGAAACGCATCAACCCAGTAATTTAGCGACAATCCTGCATGAGCTAGCAGAGTCAGCCCCATTTCCACGATGTGACGATGTTTCCTCTCTGCTTGCCCATTTTGCGCAGAGGTATAAGGACATATGAGACGAACATTGATGCCTGTGGCTTGCGCAATTGAGATAATTGGTTTAAATTCAGCCCCATTATCACATTGTATATTTTTGATTCTGGTGTTAAATTGATTTTCGGCAAGAGCTTGGAAGATCTTGAAAGCATGAACAGCCTCACTTTTGTATTTTAATGGATAAAGCCAAGTAAAACGACTAAAATCATCTACGAAATGAATATAAAACTGATGTCCACCATGAGAACGATCAGGAGCAGGGCCCCACAAGTCCATATGAACTAACTCTAAAGAAGAAGAAGCTCTGGAAACAGAGTGTGGAAACGGTAGATATTTAGCCTTTCCTAACTGACAGGACTCACAAACAAACTTATCATCAACAAGTATGCTTGAAATCTTATCATTACACTTATTTAAAACTTGCTTCAAAACTTTAACGCTGGGGTGTCCTAAAAGATTATGCCAGTGACGAAAATCGAATTTGACATTGTTGTCCGCCATTAAAATTTCTGGAACCTTGTCAAGCTTTCTTGTCATCATTGGATACATGCCTTCCTTTGGAACTCCCTGTATTAGTAGCTTTCCTGTCACTTGTTCCTTCACATTGCAACCTCGATTAGTAAAATCCACATTCACACAATTATCCTGGATTAACTTATTAATACTTAACAGATTCTTCGTTGCCGAAGGTACATATAATACATCTTTAAGCAACAACTTAGACGGTGATTTGCAAGCTAAAGTAGCTAAACCGATTCCAGCGATTTTACTCTTTTCACCAGTGCAAGTAAGGAGATGATTAAACTTACCAACTGGGTTTATTTCGTCCAATTGATCAAGATTTGGTGTCACATGATAGTTGGCTCCACTGTCCATGTACCAAGCTGGGTCTGTCACAGTGTAAGGATTAGCATAAAACGCTTGTGGAAAGGTTGAAGAAACAGGATAATTGTTGTTCGGGGACCCAGCATCGTCTCGATAATAGCAAGTTGCTATGGTGTGACCAGGTCGCTGACAATGAATACAGAAAGGTCTTCCACCACCTCGACAGCCTCTGCGAGAACGACCTTCGCCACCTTAGAAGCCACGAGAGTTATTTCGCCATCCACCATGAGAAGCATTATCATTTCTGTTGACAGTAGCAGCATTGATTGAAGGCTGGATGCTCAGACTTGAGAAGTAATTCAGTTGATTCAGGCGAGTTTCAAAAGACATCAGTGCCACCTGTGTATCCACCCAGGACAAATCTGGTTTATCGATGAGCTTAACAACAATGGCATTGTACTCTACGTCCAACCCGTTGAGCGTATATGAAATGAGATCGTCAGTAGCAATTGGAGATCCAGCAAAGGGCCAATTCATCGGCCAAGCTTTTCAGCTTATTGAGATATTCTTCCATCTTCAGAGTATTTTTCCGAAGGTTGTGTAGATCATTTTTGATGACCATCACTCTCGCCTTAGTTGACGCGCAGGTTAAATCTCGAGCTCCTTCCCAGAGATCCTTCGCTGTCTGACAGTGTAGAAGTTGGGCGCCAACCTCCTGTGTCATTGTATTTCTCAGCCATCCCACCATCATTCGATCAACGGAGAACCATTCGGAGTAGGCTGGATTGACAGTGCCTGAGATGATTTTCGCTGGTGCTTGAACAGTACCATTGATATGGCCTTCCAGCTGATTGCCTTCTATCAAAGGAAGAACGATGGACTCCCAGACCAAAAAATTGGTACGATCCAGCTTGATTGCGGTGGTTTGGCTGGAGGAACTGAACAACGAATATGACTTAGCATTAAATTGAGAGGAAGCAGAATCAACAGTCGTAGAGGAAGAATTTGCCATGGTTGTAGGAGAAATCCTCTGATACCAAGTTAGAAAATAGAGCAGAAGCAAAGCTGAGAAATATATGGCTGAAGAGCTGAATCAAATGCTCATCGTAATTCATTTATACATACCTCCAGAATACAAACAAAGAGAATATTTACCGTTGGAATGAATATAACAAACCCAATGAATACATGACACGTATATAAGAAAACAAAACACAAAATTGCATTTCAACAGAATCGTCAAGACCACAGGGACCACAGAACATTCTACAGCCTATTCTTTGCTAATCTTTATTAATCTCTAATAATGAAGAAGGGAAGGGAGCGGATTGGAAACTAAAGGAGTATGAGGATGAATAGTAAAATAAGTGAAAATTAAGGGGCCAAAAGTTTACTTTGATCGATTAAGATATGTTGGAAAAACTGTCATTTAAGGGGATATACTAAATTAAAATTTGACCTATGAAATTCAAAATCTCTACATTTGAGGAAAACCTGAAGCTCAGCACTGAGTTGCACTAACGTTAGTTCGATAAATTGGACTTGAACGCCTTATGGTTTTGGGATCTCAGTTTCATATATTAATAGAAATCCTTATTCCTCCCTTTGTGTGACGGATGTACATTGCTATAGTTTTGTAAATCATGTTTCTGTACGTAGGACTGAACAATCAACCCTCTAGTACAAGATCCCCAAAATGGTATAATCTTTGCTTTTCCCCTCCAATTTTTCTAGCCTCATTTTGTAACCTAACCCGTACGTTTATGATTCAACCTTAACTTGAAGCCAAGAGAAACGTGAGGAGAACAATGTCTTGCTAATATAAAAGGCATTGTCATTATCCACGACATTAGAATTAAATGAACCGAATTTTGATCTTCTGGGCAATCGATTAATCAGGATTCCCAATGCGTATAAATGTTGGTCACGTTTATTTATTTTCTTTTTTGTCTACTTGTTTTAATTTTTATTTTTATGCCTAACATTTGGATGATGGCATCAACCAGACACTCAGGGAAGGAGTTGCCTGTCCTGCTAACGGGCAGACATTTTTCCAATAGGACCCCATCTCCTTTCAAACGGATGCACTGCTCATTCTTCTTCCAAATTATCAATGAATACATACAAAAACAGTTGTGCTGTTTCTGTCAGTTCAACAACCTGCTCTTCACAGTTTGTCTTTGTTTGTCTATTTTCACTTTGGGTATTTTTTTTTCTTGACACAAGTATACTGGAATAATGTTGAGACACTAATACAAGGGACTTACCTCCTCCCACTGAAATTGATTTCGCTACAGGGAAAAAAATTACTTGGTAGAGAAAACTCATCAGATCAAACAGTTAGATCTGATTTAGAAAATTCAAAACTCAGTTTTTAAAAGTTTATATTTTTTTAAAAAAAAATAATAAGTATAGAATCTAAAATATAGATATTATCTTAATTACTATTTTAAAAAAAAATCTCATTTTTTAAAAAACTCAACTGAATCCTCCAAACAGATCTTGTAAAACTCATTTTTTAATTACTAGGGAAACGGTCCCCTCCCACTAGGTTCCTCATGTTGGTTTTAGGTCACTGTACCTGTTATATTACTTTCGTCACACCAAAAGAGGGTAATTAGTAAGAAATGATAATGATAATTTTCCCTTCCGTGACAAAAAAAACATTTTCCTTCATTTTTTAGAAGTTTTGAAATGGAACCCATATATGGCTTGACAAATTCACATCAGATGATTTTCTCATCTAGGTATTCCATTCAGAAAATGCGCTATTCGATTAATGTCGTTCTCTTCTGATTTCTGAAACCTCGTTAGGTTCTCCTGTACATTACCGATTTTTTTTTTTTTTTTTGGTTCTGTGTAACAAAAAAAGGGAATTAAAGTAAAAGGAAAACAGAGATCTTTTGCCATTCGGATACTTGGGTTTCTCTCCACTCCGGTTCATGCTGAGTTAGCTGAGCCGGAAGCAGCACCATCCTTCTTCACTCGACCCTGCCCATTCCTATGCTCTTCATCACAGCGTTTCCAATGGCTTCCGTCTGAATACACACACCATTCGGCTCTACCCCAGACATATAATTCCTCACTTCCTTCTTTATCATCTCTTGCATAACCGCCAAAAACTCGGCGCTGAAAAATTGTTTCTCCCATCCTAACTGATCACGTCTCTGACTGGTAGGAGCTGAGAAACGCACTTGCTGTATTGATGCTCCTACAGCTGGTACGGCAGCCGCTGGCGATGGCGGACTTGGCAGTAACTGGGTCGGGCTGACAGACAGATTCGATCCGGATCCATGGTTGGAGGCCTCGAGTGAATCGGATCCAGGCAGTGACAGGCATAGTGATGTCGGTGGATCATGAACCGAAGTGGCATCTTCCGGTTGTTGGGCACCGGGGATTGGGGCGGCGTTCCTAGCAACGGGTCTGTAAACCCGCGTGGGAGACATAGCGGGCAAACTGGTATCGCTCAAATCGGATCCGGATGGGCTACTCGGGCTCAAGTACAATCCGGAGACGGTTGGGGCGGCACCGACGCTGGCAGATCTTTTAAGAGGCTGATGATCGTCGGTTTCGGGATTGCAAGGATCGGTGATGGCGGAGCATTTCCTCTTGAGAGTGGAATTCCAGTGGTTTTTTATGGCGTTGTCTGTGCGACCGTGGAGCAAGCGAGCGATTGTGGCCCACTTGTTGCCAAACCTAGCGTGTGCTCTGATGATGGTTTCGTCCTCCTCGGGCGTGAAAGGCCGGCGCTCGACGTTGGGAGAGAGCTGGTTGCACCACCGCAAGCGGCAGGACTTGCCGGATCGACCAGGAATGGACTTGCTGATCAGAGACCAGTTTCTAGGACCGTAAATCTGGACGAGTCTCTGCAAAGCTTCATCTTCCTCGGGGCTCCACGGGCCTTTAATACGGTCGATGTCTTTCTTCAAAGAAGCCATGGAGATGAAAGGCAGTGTGGGAGGGAAGACCACTGCTCTCAATGGCTCTCTTGTTGGGCTCTGTGTTATCTAAAAAACCGAAACAAGGATGAAAAAACAAAAAATGAAATAAATAATTTATTTAGGGGGCATTAAAATGGGATTATAATTGTGAATCACAAATAGGAGGATTAGGCAAAGAGGGGAGTCAAAATGGAAACAGAGAATGGAGAGAATTTATATGGGAAGGTGATAAGGATGACTGGTTGAACCGGTGGAAGTGAGGAGTGACGAAGGTTGTTCCAGGCAAGTCAGTCGGTATAGGATACGGCTGTCAGGGCGACACGCGTCAAATGAGAGTGTGTGAGAGTAACACGTACGGTCACGCTCTCGGCGCCCATTAATAAGTGGCTGATGGCTATTCTCCGTATCCCCTTCTTCATAAATATCTCTTCCTTCCCAATCACGCCTTTCCTTCTTCCCTCTGTTTTCTTAATTTTTGTTTTTTGGGTTACTCATATCATGCAATTTTTTTCACCTTTCAATTTATTGCCAGCAACTAACTGTTAGGAGCGCGTCTCATTTTCAACTCAAGTTTTGCTTTTGCAACCAAAAAAAAAAAAAAAAAATCATATGCAGTCAACCCCCAAGTAAAAATTTCCGATATTTTTTTTAAAAAAAAAAAAACGTGTCTGCTAGGACGGTAAACGCCGAAAACAAGGTAGGCCGTTTTATTGGTTTGGGTCAATTAAGAATAAAACATTCCCAAAAACCAAAAACATCCTCTAGAGAGAACCTAGCCTTGAGGGCGTATCTACAGGGCAGATGGGTAGTACTCCCTCTAAATCTTATTATAAGGCACTAATTACCTAAAATTTTTTGTTCTTTTTATAAGGCACCAACTACATTTAACTAACTTATTTATTACTATTTCCTATTATGCCTTTACTTTAACAAACTTTTTTAAATCTATCTCATTAAAGTAGGGATAAAGTTGAAAACTTTATTAATTTTAGGCTCATTAGTGACTTAACTTTCATTTTCTTGGTTTATGAGAAAAGATAGTTGGTGTCTTATAATAAGGACCAAAGGGAGTAGTACAGAGGAGTGTAACTTTTTGACCGAAACAGGCTGGACAACATTTTAGGTCCTGTTTGGTTGAAAGAATTTGAGGGAAGGGAAAGGAACTTAAACAAGTTCCTTGTTTGGTATGCAATTTAGACAACTCTTCTCAAGAACTTGAGTTCCCGGGTCCACCAATCTTCCCTCATATGTGGGCAGATCATATCCCACAAAAAATGATGGGATTTCCAGTTCCCATGCCACTATTCACTTTTTTTGACAAATTTGCCCTTCAAATTTAAACTTGGCGGGGTTTTTTTTTCTAGAAGTTCGAACTGCATAATTTTTAAAAATATATTTTAGCAAAAAAATATTTTTCTCTTTTATTTTGAATTAATTACTTTTAAGTGTAAAATCGACATTTCCTAATTCTTTACCAACTTCCACCCCTTCAATTTCTTCCAACCAAACAACTCATCATATCTCAAACCATCTTCCCTCATTTTTCAAAATTTTCCTTTCCTTTCCTTTCCCTCTTTTAAGTTCCTTTCCCACCTTAGATTTTCCTTCAACCAACCAAGACCTTAGAGTGGCTGAGGAAGAAGCAACCACCACCCAATTTTGGTTCCTTTTTTACGAAGGTGAGGAAAAGAAGAAGAAACAAAATTAGATTAGATTCATTTTCGGGAAAAAAAGAAAAATCAGGGAGGCGCTGAACTGGCAAGGAAAAGGACAAGGTTTGAGGGAGAAAGGTGGTGATATATTGTGAGTCCAGCCTGTCATGCCCAATTAAAAGTGGAATGGTGAGCTCAACTTCTAACGGCCTTACTGCCGTCCTGCCCCACAATTGACACGTGTATGCCTCCTCCTCCGGACCGCGATTCCTTACCTATGAGATGTGGTTTAAATCTTTTTATTTTATAATTTTTAAATAAAAAATATTAATTAAAAAGTTATATTTATTTTAAATTCTCTATTGATTAAGAAAAAGGTTAAAAATTAAAAAAAGGACCGTCCAGAGGTAAGGGTTATCAATCATGGGGGACAAGAATGGAAGATAATATAGAAAGCAATGCTAGTTGTCTAGTACTAGGACATTACTTACTACCACTAATAATTCTGGAGTTGGCTTTTTTTTTTTTTTTTCCACTGTTGAATCAAGATTTCAATAGTTTATATTTAACATGTTATAAAATATTATTATAATTTTATTTTAAATATTTAAAATATTAAATCTAAACCGTTAAAATATTGATCCAATAATTAAAAAAGAAAAAGAAAAATGAGAGTAACGACGAAAGCCAACTCCTATAATTCTAGGGTACTCCTACATAACCCAATTTGCTTCATTCTTGGCCCCTCCACTCCCCGCATGCATTAAACTGCTCCAACGTCCCATCTCCTTCCAACAATCCAAAACACCTAATCAACCCATGCTTCTTTTTGTTATTTTTTTCCTCCTCTTCACTTCTGATTCCAAAACCATATATAGTCAATCAAATATTAATTTCATTTTTTTTATTTTTGTATATAATTTAGGATACAAGAATCGTTTATAATTGAAACTGAATTCGTCAAGATGCATGCATCTTTCCTTTCCTTTTGGGTTACAAGACCGGTACCGAATGCCTGCATTGAATCCCCAACCCGTACGTCCTCCCTCGTCCCCGGAATGTAAAACCCCCATGTGCATATTTCACGTGACCCTCCTTCCGTACCATGTTCCTTTTAAATAAATATCTATTTTCAAATTAATCTTTCTATTCAGTAAATTAAAATAGGGAAAATCCCTATAAGAAGATTTTAAGAGGTCAAGAAAAATTATGAAAGAATATTCTAATGTTACAAAAGTCTTGTAAACAAAACAACTCTTTTCAGTATGAGATTAACAATTTCATCTATGTGAGATTTTTTGAGACTTTTCTTACATCAACATTTTCTCTTGAATTTTATTGAAATTTTTTTAGTCCTTTGATTTTTCCATTAAAAGAGCACCCCTTAAGTACTTGTCTTCACCACTCTTCATAAGGAAAAAGAAAATAGAGTAAGTGAATGTTTGAGAATCCATAAAACTATAGTTTGAGAAGTTTTTTTCCGTGAGATAAGATAAAACTTTTTTTATGTACTCATCTTATAAATAAATCGTCAAAAATATTCTTTAAAAACTAATCCAAATTTTCACTAACGTTGAATTAGAGGGCAAGCATTATTTGAAAGCAGGAAAACATGGAAAAGCAGCAGACAGATAAATAATTGACATGCCCAAGAGTTGGATTGATTTATTGAAAGCTGAGTTGTGCATTGCCTTGCATTTCTAGATCTCTGACTAAATATGGATAAGGGAAGCCGTATCCAAAAGCATTAGCGCCAGATCTAACAAATCTTATAAAGCATAATTTCTTTTAAAGATGAAGACTACCACACCCGAAAAAAAAAATAACGTTTCAAAATTGAAAAGTAACATATGACGTTCCTGAAGTTTTATCATGGTGTTATTTCAAAACAATGTTAAACAGTATTCTACCTAATTGTTTTTATAAAACATCAACTAACAATTATATTTAGTATTTTTTTTATAAAACATTTGTTTGTTCCCAAAGAGCATTAAATATTCTTTTCCAAATACACCTATAATTGATATGATATTAGAATTTGGTGTAATTAGTAGGTGTTATATTGAAAATTACTTAAATTTTAAGATAAATTTAATGACTTTAACTGTTTTTATTAGTTTGTGAGAATTATCAGTTGGTATCTTATAATAAAAATCAAAACAAGTAATTTAAAATGAATTTTAGGATGGATTAAAATTTATACAAAAATTAAATTCAATGATTTAAATCACGAAATAATTTTAGGGGAAAGAATAATTATAATATTTGAAATGTATGTATAACGGTAGCAACAGTTTTTATTTTACAGAGATAAGAGTGACGGTGAGTACAAGTTGCTACGGATAGGACAATTAAAAATAAAAATAGGAGGGAATAGAATCACATGGAGTGGACTTGCTCCTAACCAAAAGGAGCTTTCCATTCCATTAAATTATGACCAAATTGCCCAAAGAAAATGACCAATTTGCCAGCGCTCTCACCTGCCTTGTCAGGCCCCTCCTCCCACCCTCTGCCCCCTACTCTTTCAAAACATTCACATTTATAGGGTATAGCCTCCCGCTTTACTTTATTATTCTCGTGCGTAAAAATATTTTTAGCAATAAAGAGATGTGAGAGAAAATATATATTCTTTAATAAAAAAGGGTCAATCTAAAAAAATTAATCAATTTAATACTTTTCTAAATTTATAAAAATAAGATATAAATAATTTATAAATACGTACTGAATAATGTACTTGTCCTACATTTGACTTTATTCAGTTTTAGTGGGAGGCGTAGGAAGAGGGTGTGATAAGTGGTGCCTCCACGTAATCCAAAACATGAAAGAATCGGAAACTTTAACGGATACAACCGTATCACCGGAAGTTGTCTCGCCATGTGGGGCCCTGCCAGCTATCTCCCACTTCCTCTGCTTCCCTCACTCTCACACCGAATCCTACTCTCGGGATTCATTTCTCATTGTCACTTCACTGGGCCCTCCTTCCTTTATTGATCCCCTAGGCTAGGAATTACGCGTATTCTCACCATTTTTTTGGCTCCGAACAAATTATTTAAAAAAGCTCCATCCAATACATATTTAAAAAATAATCATACAGTAATTAATTAGAATTGGTGGTTAAAATCAAAAGAAAAATAAAAAAATAAAATATTATAAAAAATCAAAACGATTGAAAAATTAATAAAATTGTTTAAATAAAAAAAATTATAAAAACATAAAGTCACAATGATAAATCAAAATTTTAATTATCATAATAATACCATGCCGTACATGGTTGGTGGCCTATAATTTGCATGCTGGCTCTTTGGTTTTTTTTTTCTTTGGCTGTTTGCTCGGTTTTAATTGTTGGCGCACTTGCTTTGTTTTCTGCCTTCTGGATTTTTTGTCCTCCTCCAGTCCCATCTGCTTTAATTGGTAGCTCTTCTCCGTTGATCTTCAGTAACTATACTGAACTTCTCTTTGCCTAAAACACAATTGTATATTTCTTTAATGATTCCGCGACTTTCGTCAAACCAATTGGATTGGATTTATTTTTTATAAGTAACGGGATTTAAAAATTTTAAATATCTGTTTCACAAACCATAAAATATCATGATTTTAAAAGTTATTTTTCATAAGATAAAATTAACTCAAAAAAACTATCCTTCATAAACTAATCAAAACTTATGGTACCAATAATTGGCAACACTCAACAAAATCATGTACATGGAATCATGTCCACTCGAGCACATCCCACTTTTTCCAGATCCACACATCATAACTACAAACATGATCAGAACCATAATATATATACATGATCGTGTGGACGTTATTTTATACTAAACTTCGTGTTCTGTAAATGAAAATGACATCGGACTTGTTCCAAGATTGAGTTTCAAGGCCTACGTACCCTTATCAGGGATTAAAGTTTATGTAGTTTGACACAAAATTAAGCATTTAGGCAGAGGGGGTGGGATTTGTGCTTTGTATATGCCGAATGGTAAAAGTTGAGTTAGCAGCATGCGCGTACCTGGTGGGTGTGCCCTAATGTATATATATAGAGAGTGTACCTGGGGCCTTGATCCGCTCTTTACTCCGTTTTTGTGGTCCCTTTTGTAATTGTTCCACTATCTGTGTGACCTATGGTGATTAGTGAGATCACAGGAATAATAACTTACCAGATGGTTCTCTACTCTTATTGGCGGGCTGTGTCAGCATTGGGCCAATTGGGGTGAAGCCCAATCTGCTTGTCCGTAACACTTCGGTTTTAAATATAAGATTTAGTTGGTTGTTTTCAAAAAAATTAATAAAGTTAGATAAGTTCCATAACAATATCATAATTATTGTGTATCATAAGATCATATATTAGTTTATAAATTATGCAAAATATATATTTTTTTAAAAAAAGGATGAATATAAATATTTTAAAATAATTTAATTAACTTTTTTAACATCTTTATAAAAAATTAACCAAATATTATATTTAGAACGAAATTTAGTATGTTGCTTTATAATACACCTTTTTGTATATTATATGGGGTTATTTTTATCAGTGTCAGTTTTTTCTTTGGAACAGATGAAGGAGAATAGGGTGCAGTTGATGTTTAAAGAGAGCTTGAGAACCAAAATGAAAGGATGATGAGCAGTGAAAAAAGATCAGTAAACGCCTTTGACAGAAATTAAAATCGTGTTTCTCGTGTGAATAGCTGCGTGACGCAGCATGGACAGTCAAATGGCCGGTGGTGTCCGTTGAGAATCCTCAATCATGAGAAATGGGCTTCCATAAGATTAAGGACAGCCTTTGGTGATTCTGACCAGATATATATTTAGTGCCCCCCCAACTTTCTCATCTAACTAGCCAAATTCATGTCTTATTATATAAATAATTATTCATATTTTAAAAAATATTTTGTAGCATGGATACATTATGAGCCATATAGAGATATATATATGAGTAGAGAGGTGATGCTATAGTAATTTTGAATTTTATTTCTCAACATGTACAAAAAATACTCAAAACTTCTCTATTTACAAAGTCTTAATTAATTCATAGGAATCCCTATGATACTTTAAATTTGCACATATTTATATTTATAATTATAGTATTATATTTGTTTCTTTTAAGGACATTTAAGGGAATAATCAAAATTTTAAATTTTAAATATTTACTAAATATTTTGTATCTATCTCTTATATTATTAGTTTATAAAATATTGTATGATCACCTTTTCTATCAATTATTTTTTATAACCACTTCTCATTATTATCTTTTCTGATTTATTTTAGTGCTAGGAGCCTGTCATTTTATTAATATATTGGCTAGGGAAACACTTACTACTATAGTTTTATATATATGGTTAAGATTATCAATACTTTTCTGTCTCAACCCTCAATGATTGTCACTTGAGAAAGCTATAATTTATTTTCTGAGCAAAAAAGAGAAAACTATAATTTATTTAAATTAAAATCACATCCTTGGGAGAGGAACTACTTAGATGTGTATAAACTATTCGTCCACTGCATTACAACCAACATTAAATAAATCAGCTTCCCCAATTCAATGTTTCAGTTTCCAACTAACACGTTTGATTCTGAGATGTAACTTCCATTGTTTGCTTCATGTGGTGCCCCGTGGGCCTTAAACAACTTGCTCACGTCTCATCTTCTCTGCACCCGCCACGCATCAAATTGCATTTTATTATTATTTTTTTTTGGGAATAGTATATCTGCCTTTAAGGCAGAAAAAGAATTCTGCAGCGAGTGAAAACGACACCGTTTCCCCTATCTATTTTTCTTTTCTTTTTTTGGTGGAGTGTTACCGTCCTCTGCCATTCCTCCCTCTCTCTTTTTTCTGTGAATCGACATTAACGACGGCATCGGATGTGTTCACGGGGAGTGCAGCCTCAGGGATCATGAGAAAGAAGGGTGTGGGTGGGATTGAGGGGAGGAGAAGGCCATTGAAGTGGGTGGGAAACGATGAGATCGAAGAGGACGAAGGTAACACTCCACCAAAGAAAGGAAAAAAAAAAACAGATAGGAGAAACGGTGTCGTTTTCACTCGCTGCAGAATTCTTTTTCTGCCTTAAAGGCAGATATGCTATTCCCTTTTTTTTTATATATATATATATATGAATTACATTTTATTATACTAATGCACTTTTATACCCACTTGATATATGCACGAGATCGATGATAAATTCTTGTATACTTCCATAGCACCACCTCATATGTGCTTCAGCCAATAAAAATGAACCAACTTCATAATTTTTACGTAATTAGGGACGTCCATATTATCAGATTATTGAAGAGAGAAGAGGCAAGAACGCTTAAACGCTCACTTAGTCTGTTGTTAGAAGGTCAGTTCTTCAGATGCAATTGACTTTGGAATGATATTGTTCCTCTGATTCCAAAACAACAAAATGAAATGTTATATATATACCATAAGCTTTAAGTGAGCGTTTCACTTTGCATTAATACCTCGCTCCAACAGCCCCGTTGTTCCATGTTCATAGGTGAGAGCACATATGAGATGGTGCTGGGGGAGTAGGCAAGAATTCATCAGCATTATATTTGATAAAACTCAGTTCACTTTTTTTTTTTTAAGAGATTAAGAAAATTAATTAAATTATTTTAACATATTATTTGATTAAGTAATTTATTTAGCTTCCTTAATCTCTCATTCACACAATAAAAATTTAATTAAATCTTATATTTAAGATGGCGGATATTATAATTAGCATTGTTGGGATGGACGGTTGGTCGGGCCGTCTCAAGATGAGGAGGTTGTGTTTCTGCAGAAAAAGGCAATCAGGAAAAATGGCCAACATTTAACAAGTGTACCGCATTTAATACTTGGGTCTACCTTTTTGTCTTTACCCTTGTTTGTTATTATTGTGGTCCTCATTTGGTAGATTTTTAAGTTATAAGGCAGCAGAGTATACTACTATACAATATTCTGAAACTTAAATCGAATTGGCCAACTTCACCGATAATTCAACCAAGCTTTATAAGAGACCGACAACGGCAAATAAATAAAATTTAAAAATTTATTTGGCTAACCATTTTCAATAAGTTGTTTTTAAAAAGAAAAAATAATAAGTTGTTTTTAAAAAACTAAAAAATAAAAACAATTCATAATTGTTTTCTTGTTTTTATTTTTTCTATTTTTTATTTATAAAAACTACCATCTATGCACTATTGATATTATATCATTGATGGCGACCACCACCACATCGCCACCGGTAACAACCACCTCACATCACTTCAAAAACAGATTTTTTAAGGTAACTATTCAAAACATATTTTATATTTATATTTTTCAAAACTTGTTTCTTTTTTTTTTGATACATAAAAGTTTTGGAAGGGTACGACACCAGTTCCCTACCAAGGCCAGGGCACGGCCCCAGGCTCTATGAGCACTTACTGGAGACTTACGAGATCGCCTACCAAAGGAGTCCCATGAACGGCAGAGAGAATTGAATTCATGATCCAAGGGCCTAGTCCTAAATCCCTTACCATCTGTGTCAATTCTCCTTTGCAAAAAAACTTGTTTCTAATTTGAGGGGGGGGGGGGATAGAGAATATAATCAAAGAGGCCCATAATGTGGCATCTCCAACCCCTCACGGCCTCACAATTGGAAATGTTGCACCATCTTAACTCAACTTGAAAAATTACTATCACGACACATTCTGAGGGCTAGGTTTCTCTCCTCATCTTTTTTTCATTATCCCTCATAATCTTTAAATCACATCCATCTAATCAATACAATACTACTTTTACTTTTCTCTCACTTTCTCAATTAACGGCCCAGATTTAACCAATGAGAGAAAAGGAGAAATGAGATAAGGAGAATATCTCCTTCCGACATTCTGCAGTCTGCAACATACACATGTCCACGCTGCTGGCACTTGGCAGGTTCTTTAGATAAGTTATATAAATAAAACATATGGTTAAAGTGCAAAAATACGCATGGGTTTTTTTCCTAAGAGCGCCCAGCACCACGTGTTTTTGTTTTTAAGTAAAAATACACATGTGGTTACCATTTTAGAGCAAAAGTCACATCCCACCGTTAAGTTACTGTTCACCTTGATGAGAGATAAAGAGATGAAGTGAACAATGACATAACGGTGATGAGCAGTAACTTAACAGTGGGATGTGACTTTTACTCAAAAATGGTAACCACGTGTGTAGTTTTGCTCCAAAAAAAAACACGTGGTGTTGGACGCTCCTGAGAAAAAAACTCATGCGTATTTTTGCACCTTAACCCTAAAACATATGCTTAATTAACTATTATTGGTTTGAGAACGATTCTTTCGTGGTTCTATTGATACATTGCAAGTTATATGTAGAGCTTATACTGTGGCAAAAACAACAAGCTTAGTACTTAAACTAATTTTAACGGATGATTCGATGTAAGAAAAAAAACATTTATTTTAAAAAAGCATTGAAAAGACGTTCGGCCTCAAGAGTGTACTTATACATATGCTCCCTGTATACTCCCTCTCATGCGAATATTTGATTTTTTTTAGAGAGATTAAAAATATTAAATAAATTATATTAAATTATTTGTAATTTATAGTTAATCATTAAACTAATTTACCTGATTTATAACCTCATATGTAATTTAATGAGCTTCCATAATATATAACTAAAAAATTAATTGACCTTTGTATCAAGGATCATGATAGTATTTACTTTATCAAGTCAGGTTTTGATAGTCCAAATCACGAGGGGAGGTTTACATATCCAAGTTTTCACTCTTCCACTCAAATATTTCTAGTAAATGAGTTTGTGGTGGAAGATAATCTCTTCAAAAACTCACGAGGGACAAGTATATTTAGAATGGGTAAGAATATATTCCCTCTGGTTTTAATTATAAGACATATTTAACCGGTTTTGAAAAAATTAAGAAGATAAGTTAAATTAGTTAATTTTACTCATTTTTCTAAAATGTCCTTATATACATTTAAAATGACATAAGTAAAAGTTAATCAACAACTCTACCACATATATCTCTGACCAATTTTCCTTTCCACATGCTTTCTAATTGAAAGAATGGTCTTGCTAGATATACATATATTATACATATAGATTTATCATACGCGCACACACACACAACCATGTATCTACACACAGAGATATATATTTTGACACATACAAACACAAACACACACATACACACATATACATACATATATATGTTTATAGACATACACATGTGTGTACATATGTGTGTATTGCAACTCATATACATATATACTTATCAAAAAGCAAACACACTTGAAATAATAAAATAAAGGTATTTAAGGAAAAAATTGACAAAAACTAAAAAATTGTCTTATAATTAAGACCAAAATCAACCTTCAAATGTTATCTTATAATTAAGACCGGAAAGAGTAATACATATAGTTCCAACTACAATACAGAAACATAGATTAAACCTGAAGGATGAAGTACTCTTGTACATGGCTACAGAGATTTTACAGTAGCATCTCTAGAAGCTCAATCCCAAAATTATTTTAAAGAATTCAAAGATACTGATTGAGGAGGCTGGCAGAAAGCAAACCTCGCGTAGAGTAGAAGTACCTATATATATAATTGAGCGTAATCTCTAATAGGATAAAGTTAGACGAAGACTTGTGTGTGTGTCTCTATATATATATTACAAGAAGTTGTGGTGTTTGGAACTCATAGCCTCTAGCCTTCAAAGTGGTAGAAGCATGAAATGTGAGCAAACCACCATTTTGGCATTTAAAAACGACACTATAACTATTAAATTGAGCATACTCTTCTGATAGTTAATATAACATATATTTATCTAATTTGATTATATTAAAAAAATTAATTAATATAACATATGTTTTATAAAACACTCTAATTATCTCTCTCAATTCCTCTATTCTCATTTCTCATTGATTATGGTTAAGTGAGCACAAATAAAGGTAAATTAAGAAAAGATTGACAAATATGAAAACTTTATCTAATATTTATAATCAAGATCAACTCTCAAAATATATCCTATATTAAGAACTGGAAGGAATAGGAGCGGCTACCAGATCATACAACAAGATTGGGGTTCTATGGCTGTGATATATTACCACTATGTCCAGCCTAAGCTGGTCTTAACAAAATATTGGTGGATTGAAACTACTGGCTTATATCATGAGCCTTTGATCCCTATCTAAGGATCAAACTATGCAGGTCTACCAGCTCTTTCACGTACTCTGTACTTCTTAGTGATAATTTTGATTTTTAATGCTTTAACAGAAAGGGATGGCAATATTCACAGTTGAGATAACTTGGAGTGGCAATCCAACTGCCTAATGGCAAGGCAATTATAATGGCAAGCTATGAAGTAATGACTTGTACGTGTATCAAAATTGTTTGCAAGGTGCATACAATGTAACTGCTTGCTGGTAATTAGAACCTCAAGTCTAATAATGTATTTAGAGATATCAGCATCTATGCCAAGTGGCTTGCGCGACATGCTCATCATCAGATGCAAAATTACATGAAGGTCGTGGTCAGAGCCATTTGGTCTTATAGTTGTTTAACTGTTTGCTTGTGGTCTTCCCTTTTACCGAAAGGGGAAAAAATGCCATTGTTTGGACCAGAAGTTTCTGTGATGGGCTCTTCTGTGAGTGCAGTCGATTTAAGTATTGTAGGAGTTTCTATGCAGAAGGAAAGTGAGAATTCACAAAGGAGGAATGTGCAACTGAGGCAAAATTGGTAAGAGTAGAATAAGAGATGAAATTAGTATTGGCGAATAAAGTAGACATTATGGTAAAGAGGAACACGTGTGCTGTGGGGAATCCCATTTGGAAGCTGATGGGAAATTTTTTTTTTTTTTTTTTTTTTTTGCTAAAGAAATTTTAGAAAAGGGGGTGGGTTCACCCACAATCCAAGGGTAAGGTGAAATCTCTCTTCCTTTTAAATGATACCAATGTTGGGCACGGCAAGCCGTTTATTACCCTCAAGCGTTTATCTAAGCATCTAGGAGCATCTCCCTTCCTCCTAGGTGATACCAATGTTGGATAGGGCGGACCGTCTATTATTCTCAGGCGTTTACCTAACACCTAGGAGCTAGGATGTTTCCCCCAACGCCTTGACCAACTCCAGGATCGAGCCCTTTCCTTTTGGTGAGAGTGTCCTACCACTTTACCAATTGAACCCAAGGACGAAAAGTAGCTAATGGCAAGTTGATTCTTTCTTTTTTTTTTATAATAGAAAGTTTTAGAGGGGTTCGACACTAGTCCCCACCAAGGTCAGGGCATGGCCCCGAGTTCTATAAGCACTTACTGGGAACTTACGAGATTGCCTATTAAAGGAGTCCCAGCAACGGCAGAGGGGATTGAACCCATGTCCCAAGAGACTAATCCTGAATCTCTTACCATCTATGTCAACTGTTTTTGCGCAAGTTGACTTGGTTGAGCTGTTGATGTGATAAGGTCCAAATGTTAATGGTGAGAGGGAGGCAGGAGATTACAGATCTGGGCCATATTTGTGTTGGGCCGTAAAAATTACATAAGCATGTGCGTCAGCTGTTGTGCTGTACGGAAAGGCTGGTAATGATTGATGAAAATGATGACGTCCCCTGTGTCTGGGGCGGGACTTGTTTGGTCTCAAGCGCTCAATAAATACATGAATGGTATTTTTATATGCTCAGGCCCCTTCCTTCCAACTCTTCATCATTGCCTTCGTTGTTCCTCCTTTCCTCCTCCTTTTTATTTTTTAAACTGTTTGGGTCTTACTTTAAAAGTTTGATTTTATTTCTTTTTTAAACATAATAAAAATAAATTTTATAATACATGAAATGGTAACCCCTGAAGTTCAGGTCCAAGGGTACGTGGGGATGGGAAGGAAAAACGAAAAACGAAAAACGAAAAAGGAGAGTAGTCAAATTCCTTTTTGTTTTTCCATTTGATACAGGCCAAGCTTGCATTTGGTGCGGAGTTGGCTTTTCTCTATTGCCATCTTTTGTCATAAAACGACGACGTTTTAATGTAAAAAGCTAAACGTTGTGCCTTTTTTTAAGATTTTTTTTTTAAAGATATTAACTAGTACTAAAAAGATATTTAAAGATAATAAAGGATAGTAAAAAAAATAATTCATGAGGATCTTGAAAAAAATATTTCAGGGTATTGTCTAATACTAAAAGGTGATCAGTACTAAAAAACATTTTATGATTTTAAAAAATTATTTTGGGATTTTGAAAAAATATTTTAGGATATTGAAGAGCACTAAAAATATATTTCAAGATCCTAAAATAATTTTTTAAAGATGATGTATTATTCTTTTATGTATCATTCAATCTTCTAAAATATTTTTTTTGGTACCACTCACCACCCTAAATTTTTTTTTTGTTTTAAAAAAACACCACCTTTAGTGTTTTACGGCAAAAAATCGTCTAGAAAGGTGGCAGCGTAATCTTCTAATTTATATGATTTGAAAGGCGCTTGGATCACAATCTTCAGTGGGCCATTCCTCCAATTCTTCCTCCCTCTTTTTTTCTCTTCTTTGGTTTTGTCTCCAAGCAAATTAAAGATAAACAGTCATTACTCGAAATTTTTTCAAGGTTATCATTGAGATTATATTAAAAATAAATGAAAATGATTCTGGTGTTAGTGCATTTATGGAGCTTGTGGTTGTGTCTAACGTGCTGCTGCTTATTAGTTTCGTTTGTTTGTTTTTCCCCGTTACTTCTTGCTTTTAATTTCATCTCGAGAAAAAAAAAAAAAACGTGCTACTCCTCTAATGCTATATATAAGATATACTTATATGGACAACATTTATAAATTAGCATTTATTGCTTTCAAAATGATGTATCAGACCAGTCTTCTAGAAAACGAATTATATTGTAAATAGGAGGGTGTGTATATATACTGTAAAGGTTGGTTTGGCCGACCGACTTTCACAACCGCTGATGTTTTGTCGTGGGAAGTTGATTTGGCCATTCAAGTTGCGTTACCAAATTAATAAAATGAGGGTATTTGTTTCCCTTTGAAAGGCGAATGCGGCAGGGACAAATTAAATATGAAACAGAGGCCTAACTGCTGTTTTATGTCAGCATACTTGGCTATCATATTTGATGAATTATAACTAATACAGAAGCAGAAGTAGCCATGTCGGCATGGACACGCACGCGCACGAAAAAGAATGCTAATAAAAAATATACTAAAAAGAGAAGTGGAAAGGTGGAATCAGGGGAAGGGAAGATTCAGGGGAGAGATGAGTTCAAAATGGGATCAAACTGCCAAAAGTCAAATGCATTAATGCCTAACTAAAGGATTGCGTCTCAAGTGAAAGGAAGACATTGCATGTACAGCAATAGCAATGGGAAGCATCTAAGCATTGACAAGTGTCTCCAAATGTCGGTGTTAGAACTAAATCTGATAGCTAATTACAATTAGTATATATTGTAGAATATGCCTTGTAATATTCCTCTGCTGCTTGTATATGTTTGACGCGTGTCTGGCTCATTTTTCCATGTAACGGCCTGTGTACGATTCTGTGGATAATTTGTACGTTCCTTATTCTTATTCCCATTATAAATAAAGCACAAGGTCTGAAGGTCATTATCCTCAGCCATTCGAATTATTAGCGCGTTTGTTTTTTGTTTTCTGCTCTTGCCCTGAATTCTTTCTTGGTATCAGAGCTAGCAAAACTATTTCTTGCAAAATGACAACGTCTGCATCTCAGACCTCCCAGACCTCCGATGAACCTTCGGTTACCTCGGCTGTTCATTCTTATTCCCTTTTTCATTCTTCCAACCAGACAACGTCCATCAAGCTGGATAGGACTAATTATCTGGTTTGGGAATCAGTGGTGCTTCCACTTATTGAAGGGAACAAATTACATAATCACATTGATGTCACTGTTTCTCCTCCATCAAAAACTGTAGTAGTGTCTGGTTCAACTCGTCCCGTATCCAATCCTGAGTTTCAAGAGTGGTATGCTATAGATAGAATGCTTGTAGGATGGCTTAGAAATACCATGACTCAAGAAATAGGAGCTCAACTTCTTCACTGTTCCACAGCCGTCGAGCTCTGGACATCCGCTCGTAACTTGACTGCTGCTTTCTCACGTTCTCGAGTTATGATGTTTCAGTCCGAGCTCCATCGCACTAGAAAGAATGCTCAGAGTATGGAAGAATACCTAGCTAAAATGAAATCTATCTCTGACCAACTCACTCTTGCTGGTGCTCCCATTTCAAACTCTGAACTAATTCTTCATACTCTCAACGGTCTTGATGGTGAATACAACGCCATTGTTGTTAAACTAATTGATAAGGCTGACCTCTCTTGGATAGAGGCTCAAGCTTCACTCCTAGCGTTTGAAAATCGTCTGGAGCAACTCAATCAGTTTGCCAATTTATCGCTTCAACCGACTGCTAATTTTGCAACCAGAGGGTCCTCTGTTATGACTGGTCGAAACAGAGGATCTAGACGAAGCTCTCGTGGGTCCTATCATGGCCGATATTCTAGTGGAGGACGACAATATGGAGGAGGCCGTAATGGGCATCGTGGTGGTCGCCCATATTGCACGTATTGTGAGCGTCACGGGCATTACATAGACACATGCTATCAAAAGCAAGACTCTAACTGGTCTCGTGGTTCTGATTCCCCTCAGGCTTACTATGCAGACACTCAAGTCGTCGCTGATCCAGACTGGTATATGGATTCTGGTGCTAGTCATCATGTCACTCCAGATTCAACGCAACTAGAGTCCACCGCTCCTACAGGTAAAAATTTTTTGTATACCTGTACTGGAGATAAGACTCGGATCCATGGTATTGGCACCTCTTCCATTTCCTGTTCAACATCTAAACTCAGACTTAATGATGTTCTGCTTGTTCCAACAGCTACTAAAAAACTGATTAGTGTTCACAAATTGGTTGAAGATAATCCTATTGCTATCACTTTTACTGACAATGGTTGTGTTGTGAAGGAAAAGGGAACAGGAAGGCTTCTAATGAAGGGAGTACCAAGTCAGGGACTGTATCCCATGACTAAAATCAAAAACTACTCACCCCAGGCTCACGTTGCAGCTGCTAAGAAGGATGATTACTCTGAGTTCTTGCGATGGCATCAGACTTTAGGGCATCCAAGCAATAAAATCCTAAGACAAATTCTACAAGATTGTAATATCAACATTAAACTTAGTGATGACTATGTTTGTGCAGCATGTCAAAGTGGGAAATCAAAGCAATTATCATTTACTAAATCAGTGTCTCGTGCTTCTTCTCCCCTTGAACTTATTCATACTGACATTTGGGGTCCCTCACCGATTCAATCCAGTCATGGTCATAAGTTTTACATACACTTTATTGATGATCATAGTAGATACACGTGGCTCTATCCTCTCAAACACAAAGGAGAGGCAGTTCATGCTTTTAATCATTTCCGTCAGTATGTCACTAATCAGTTTAACACTTCAATTAAGGCCATCCAATGCGATAATGGAACAGAGTATAAGCCATTTATACCGATAGCAAATGATAATGGAATTTCTATGCGCTTCACCTGTCCTTACACATCCTCACAAAATGGTCGTGCTGAGCGAAAGCATCGTCACATAGTAGAGATAGGACTCACTCTTCTAGCTCAAGCCAAAATGCCCTTAACATACTGGACTGAAGCATTCCAAATGGCGGTCTACCTGATAAATCGACTTCCCACACCTGTGATTGATAATGTCACACCTATGTTCTGTTTGTTCAAAAAGGCACCTGACTATCACCTGTTGAAACCCTTCGGATGTGCGTGTTACCCTTGCCTGAGGCCATATAATTCCCATAAATTCCAATATCGCAGTCAACAATGTTTATATCTTGGCCCAGCAGCTCAACATAAAGGCCATAAGTGTCTTAGTCGAACAGGTCGTTTGTATATATCACGACATGTGGTCTTTGATGATACTGTTTTTCCCTGCATTTCAGGTTTCTTCAACCGACGAGAGACTGTGCCCTGTTCTGACGATAATATTTCTCCCCTGGTTATCAATGCTCGTCAAATCTCAACAGTTCTTACTTCAGGCTCAAATGATAGTGAATTGGCTTCTTCAAGTTCAACTCATTCTTCTGATAGGCCTGTTTCGTCCTCTAATCTGCAAGAATTCAATAATAGTCCTGCTCAATCTCTGCAGTCTAGCCCAACTTCAGAGTACTTGTTGCAGGCCCAACCAGTGGAGGCCCAACCTGTAGCCTCTGCACCATCTTCTTCGGATAAAAGTGTCTCGAATTACCCTAATGTTCATCCTATGACTACCAGATCAAAAGTGGGAATCACCAAACCTCAATATCCTTTTGTTGGTTTACTCCGATCTGAGTCATCAGAATCTCTCACACAGGCCAGTACACCTCAGAAGGTAACTGAAGCTCTTTTGTCTCCTAAGTGGTTTCGTGCAATGAGCGATGAATACGATGCTTTGCTTCGCAACAATACATGGATTCTAGTTCCCTTTGACAAATCCAAAACAATAGTCGACTGTAGATGGATTTTCAAAACTAAGTTCAAAGCCGATGGATCTATATTGAAACACAAGGCGCGTCTAGTTGCGAAGGGGTTTCAACAGGCTGCCGGAATCGACTATTCTGAAACGTTTAGTCCAGTAATCAAGCCCACGACGGTAAGACTCATTCTCACTCTTGCTGTCAATTTTCGCTGGTCAATTAGACAACTAGATGTCAATAATGCCTTTCTGAATGGGCATCTTCAAGAAGCTGTGTATATGCGACAACCTGAAGGATTCTGTGATCCCAGCAAACCGAATCATATATGTAAACTTGTCAAGGCTATTTATGGCCTCAAACAAGCACCTCGTGCCTGGTTTGATCGCCTCAGGCTTACTCTGATTCAATGGGGTTTCAAAAACTCCAAGAGTGACACTTCCTTATTTTTTCTCAGAACTAGTTCACTACTGATTTTTATTCTTATATATGTGGATGACATCTTAGCTACTGGGAATAGCTCTGTGTTCATTCAAGATTTTGTTGTTAAACTGAATGACATTTTTTCACTTAAAGACATGGGCTCTCTGCATTACTTCCTCGGCATAGAAATTGTTAGAGACAACACTGGTCTTTATCTTAATCAAGGAAAATATATCTTAGACCTCCTTCATCGTTTCAATATGATGAATTGCGCTCCTGTACCAACCCCTATGGTCACAGGAAGACATTTTTCCTCCACCAATGGAACACCCATGAATAACCCTTCTCTTTACCGACAAGCTATTGGCTCACTTCAATATGTCACCACCACCAGACCTGATATCGCCTATTCTGTAAACAAATTGAGTCAGTATTTGGCTAGTCCTACGGATGTACATTTTCAGGGGGTGAAGCGCATATTCAGATATCTCAAAGCCACTTATAACTATGCCTTACACCTAAAACCTTTCCGATCTCTCCAACTAATGGCTTTCACTGATGCTGATTGGGCAACTGATCTGGATGATAGAAAATCTATGGCTGGTTTTTGTGTTTATTTGGGTGGAACTCTTGTTTCTTGGGCCTCCAGAAAACAGCGGGTAGTGTCCAGAGCCAGCTGTGAGTCTAAATACAGAGCCCTTGCAGATGGTGCTGCTGAATTGAAGTGGTTATGTTCTCTATTCAGTGAACTGGGATTATATCTGAAGAGGCCTTCTGTTATTTGGTGCGACAACTTGAGTGCCAAAGCCCTTGCCTCAAATCCAGTTCATCACTCGAGGAGTAAACATATTGACATTGATGTTCATTTCATTCGCGATCAAGTCTTAAATGGGGATATCAAAATTAATTACGTTCCTTCTCAACATCAAATTGCAGATTGCCTCACTAAAGCCTTGACTCATACTCAATTTACACACTTAAGGAACAAACTCGGTCTCTGTCCCACACCCTCTCGTTTGAGGGGGCATGTTAGAACTAAATCTGATAGCTAATTACAATTAGTATATATTGTAGAATATGCCTTGTAATATTCCTCTGCTGCTTGTATATGTTTGACGCGTGTCTGGCTCATTTTTCCATGTAACGGCCTGTGTACGATTCTGTGGATAATTTGTACGTTCCTTATTCTTATTCCCATTATAAATAAAGCACAAGGTCTGAAGGTCATTATCCTCAGCCATTCGAATTATTAGCGCGTCTGTTTTTTGTTTTCTGCTCTTGCCCTGAATTCTTTCTGTCGGGGAAAATATACAGAGGCAGAGGAGTAGTACAAGAAACAGACTATGCTGCTGAGAGCACCTGGAATGGAACCTATGGATTATGGAATTTGAGGCGCTTTATTTAAACATAAACGCTGCTGTCATATGTGGTTTGTTTTGGGAGGCCAACGCAGTTCATCATAAGCAGTAGGGAGTGCAGATACAAAGCCAAGTTGAGACGGCCAAACCACACGCTATTGCTTAATGCTAATGCTATTGCACACATTTTTCAGGGACCCCCTCACTTTGAGTACTCTTCGTTTTATAATTGAAGAGCATGTCATTGTCATTACCTGGCAACTGACCCTACCCACCCTCACTATTCTTTAGTCTTTTATGTCTTTTCCTTGCACGCCCATCAGTTCTCTCTCTACCTATCCTTCTTGTTTGTTGAGTTGTTTATGATATGCATGTTCACGTAATTAAGCTGAAACATATATGGTTCCTCCCTCAAGCATATATATTTTGTACACTATTGAAAAACTATTTTTAAATGCCCCAGTTATTTTTCCAAATAAGCACTTCGAAGATCAAAATTCACCTCACAATGAAATTATACATCTGCCACTAATCCTTCCTTCCTAATTATAAGATTTTTTCCCCAAGTATGGTTACACTTGTTAAAAAAATATTGTTACATATTAATATACCTAATAAATACAATGATTACATTACAATTTTAACACGACAACAATCGTCTCTAGCGATGGAGTGAATATAAGAATCTTGCACCCTCATTTATTTCGGTCATCAAATTCATTTAGGTGATAAGTGTGAACCCTGCTCTTATTTTCTAATGTTCTCTCTCATCTTTATTATTATAGTATGACCCAACTAACAAATATTTTTTTTATAAGATAGTTATAAGTTTCCAAAGAGCATTTAATTTATCTTTTTATGTCTATCAATAGTTAATAAGTGTAATGAGAGAGTTATGATTAACATGATATTCAAGTTTAGTGTGGTTAGTAAAAAAAATATTAAAAATCACTTAATTTTTTTTGATAACTTTAAGGTCTTTAACTGTTTTTATTATTAATGTGTGAGAATATAGTTATCACTCTAACAAAAACAAAAAGAGAGAGTAATACATTACTAGGCAGCGTCCGGCAGCAAGGGGCCGATGGAATCTTTTGATTTTGGCTTGATCCCCTCAGAGTCATAGCAACAGGAGCACACTTCAATTTTTTCCCAACAGAGAAGCGGCTTTGATGGGGTGGTTTGTCAGGGGAATGAATAATGACCACGCTTTGCTTTTGATTAGGAGAAAGAAGCTCCCCGCTCACACGAAAAAGCATACGTACGTGGACCACAAAAAAAGATTAGAAAGTAGGGGCAGAAATTAAAAAAGGCTGTAAAGGGAGATGAATCTCCTGCTCAAATTTCTTTCCATACACAGAAAATGATCTATTATTAATTTGACAGTCGGTTACATATTCAGAATCACAACTGGAAGAGGCTGATTCCAAAACCAAACTAACATCAACAAACAGACACACACTTCATTCCCAGATTCCAACCTCCATGAAGCCGTCCTCGGTGGCACACCCACGGAACATGCCGTTACAGTTAAACCCATAAGCCACTTCACCGTTCTTGGACACCGCGATCAAGCCTGCCATCCCTTCGTCCAGCCTCTCCTTGATCACAAAGTCCACCGCTTCTTGGAGGCCCAGCCCTTTGTACTCCATCACCGCCGCCACCTCACGCGCCAGCGTCCCGCGTATGATGGCCTCGCCCTCCCCTGTGCACGATACCCCACACAGGTCACACGCGTAGGTCCCTGCTCCGATCAGTGGTGAGTCACCTATCCTGCCCGTCATTTTGTTCATCAGCCCTCCCGTCGACGTGGCAGCAGCACACCTTCCCTCACCGTCCACCACCACGCACCCCACCGTCTCCGGCGCGTACACGCTGATCGGCAGCCCGTTCATTTGCAGCGGACTCTCCACCCCTGAACCGCACGTCTCGTATCCCGCCGTTGGAATCCTGTAGTCAAACTGCAGATTCCCAGAATATCCCAATGCATTACGTCAACGCTCTTTATGACCATTATTCTCAATTATTTATTAATTAATTGACTAAAAGCCGCCACACGATTTGATCACGTACCAGAATAGCGTTCGCTTCCTTTGCCAGCTTCAGCATGCCCACATTCTCAGGGGTGATGAAGTATTCGTTTTCGACCAGCTCCACACCCTACAACAATCCCAATCCCTTTTATTCTTCTTCCCAATAGTTCGTAAACCACAAAAATCACATCATCTCATTGTTCACCATGAAAGGATTCCAGTAATCCGACTATGTCCACCAATATTTTATCTTGTCTTTATCTTATTAATATTGTAAATATTAAAAAAAAAAAAAACCAATACACGGGACGCGCGCAAAAAGCATCAGATGCTCATGAGACACACGACAGCATTCAAATTGAACATGGCTTTGTGTGGATGAAGAAAGACGAACCTGTTGTCTCGCGAATTGTTCGGCGCCGCCGAAAGCAAGGTACGAATGGGGGGACTTGTCCATTACAAGTCGGGCCAATGAAATGGGGTTTTTCACGGTGGTGACACCCGATACGGCGCCGCATCTTCTTTTTGGGCCATCCATGATGCTCGCCTCCATTTCCACTGTCCCCTTCTCTGTCAGAGCAGATCCACGGCCGGAGTTGAACAGGGGATCTGTTTCCAGTTCCCTCACCTGTACACAAGGGGGAAGAAAAACAATTTAACGCCGACCTTTCGCAAAAACAGAACGAAAAGCGCGCGGCAGTTGCATTGCGACTAAGTTTCTAATATAGCCGTCGGGCGAAAGACAAAATGCACATGCGAGCGTGTATAGAGAGAATTGAAAGAGGATGAGAATACAATACATACGACAAGTTCGACGACATCGATGGCGGGAAGGTTGGAACGAAGAGCAGAGATTCCAAGATGGAGACAGCGAGTGAGGAGCTGCTTAGCTTCCTCCTGACGCTGGGGTGGGAGATTTGGGTCGACACCAGCGCCGCCGTGGACCGCGATTGCCCAACCTCCCATCTCTCTCTCTCTCCCCCTCTTATTGTCTCTGCCCTCACAGCTTATAAGTTCGTGAACCACTGCAAATGGCCGAGCGTTGGCAGCGGTTTTATAGACAATCTCGGACTTCAAACCTGTATTGTGTTGGAATTTAATTGGAATCCCCCGATCCTCCCGCGCTGTAGCTGGTGACAACCTATCGTAATTGTGATTTAAAAACTCGTTTGATCAATTGTTTTATGACTGCGTTTTTATGTTTTTATGATTTTTTTATTAAAATGATTTTATTAATTTTTTTAATCTTTTTAAGTTTTTATGAGTCTTTTATGATTTTGTTACATTAAGATTTTACGTTTTACGATTTTTTATCTCTCTTTAAATTTTACGTAAAATCTTGATTTTAACAACCTTAATTATAATTCCATATATGCTCTATAATCTTGATTTATATTTAGGTTAGATTGGAAGTGGAAGTATTTATATTTATACGTTAGTAGTATAATTATAATACTAGTATGCAAAATTCATATAAATGATTGAGCATGCAAATCAGAATCATTGGCTATTGATTTTTCACCCACATATCACATATGTACTATTTCGAAGTATTTTTTGAAAAAAAAAAGAATTAAAGTGCTTTCTTTGGCTCTGCCCATTCAGATTCAGATTTTATTTTTTATAAAAAAAATGTAGTAGTAGTGAATGTTATAAAATAATTTTTCAAAATCATAAAGTATTTTTCAGTATTATGAAATATCTTTTTGATACAAGTTAATATCATGAAATGTTTATTTAAAATCTTCATAAAATATTTCAGAATACTGATTTATACTAAAAAAAAATATTTGAAGGTATTGACTGGAACTGAAAAATATTTAATAATATTAAAAAAATATTTTAAGGTATTAACTGATATTAAAAAGATACTTAAGAATATTAGGTGACACTGAAAAAATACTTTTTGATCTTAAAAAAAATAAAATCTGAACCGAGATATGATCTGGACGGCCAGATACGGTCTGGAGGAGCAGGGAAATACCATGTGTGAATGGGTGGGTGACTCACGTCGAGGAAACCTTCTGGGTTCTTTCCCTGGCATTGACAAGTGGGATGTGCCCCTTCAATTACGAGTTTGCCCCTACCCTCCAGATTCCAAGCCGCGCCGAAACCCAGGCCCAACCGGTTGGCCTTTCTTAAAAATTTCCCTCCATCCTCCTCCACCTACCTCCACTGCCTTATACTTTATTACATTTTAATATTATTATTATTTATACTTAATTAATGATTTGATGAAAATTGGGGTGCATTTTTTTCTGGGCCGCACTTCGTATCTTTGGTAGATTCATGTTTGGAAAGGAATCCGCGTGGGTTTTGCCAATCGCTGCTCCAGACACGCAGACACCCGATCCCAATGAGTCAAACTGCATGGCTCATGTGAATCTTTGGAGATGTGATGGGATCTCCCTTTAAATTACCATTGGGTCCCTATAAATAAGATTCGTTTTTTTTTTTTTTTATAACTTTTGTCTCTTTCCATAAGGTCTCATTTAACTTTATGTCAATAATAAATGTATCTGTACTGATTTTGTCTTTATTTTCTCACATAATTTATTTAACATACATTTTATAATTTTAATTATTTTCTAGAATCATGCAATCTGATTGGAAGGACCTTATATATAGGGTCTAAAGGAATACTTTTTTTTTAATTGTTTGTCCTTTATTTACAAAACAAATGATTACCATTGTTTATAATATTTTCTTTTCCCTTTGTTCCTCACATGACCTTTTTTATTATATCCCCTTTAAATATAAGGCATAATTAATTTTTTTAGAAACATTAAAAAAACTAAATAAGTTGCTTAATCATATAATATGTTATGTATCTTTAGATATATCAGTTTATATATTAATCAAAATAGTTTTAAAAAAATAATAAGTATAAGTATTTTAAAATAATTTAATGAGCCTTTTAAATATCTCTAAAAGATTTTAAACTTTTTTATATTTAAGAATGGAGAGTATTATTATATGAATAAGAAAATGATGATAGATGTCCTATTTGAACTCTTCCTCTATTTTTAATTTATCCGTAGCCTCTGCAGGCGCCCCTGAGAAGTATCTAGCAGTAATAATATAATATTTAAATGAAGATTCCCCTCGTTTCCCTAATATTTTGTCCCCATTTCTCATATATTTCCCCCATAATTATTCATCCATTTTTCTTTAATCACTGTCGGGCCAAAAAATAAAAAATAAAAACACCGTCAGCTCCGTCTCCCTACAGATATTTAATAGCATACTACAGCAGATCAGATTAAAAAAAAAAACAAGGGAAAATTTCCTTTAAGGTCTCAAGAGACCCAAGAAAAATCTAAAAAATTATATTCTAAAGGAAATTCTGATGTTAAATAAATCTCAAGTAGCTGTTAAAACTTAAAACTCACAGAATTTTTTTCTGAGATTTTGTTAATATTTTTTTGTTCATTCAAGACCTTAGAGGAATTCTCCCTCAAAGTTAATAATTTTTTTTTTAAAAAAAATCTATTCCAATAAAATATGGCAGAAGTACCTTATATTTAAGATTACATTATGAGTAATAGTGAATGGAGTTTTTCCATCCAATGACCTCAAAAAACTGCTTCAGGCATGTTACAACTTACAAGTACTCATGGTCTTTAAATAACACACACATGTACATGTACACCCTCAATATTGGTTTTAAAATGAAAACAAAAGGATAACACGGAGGAGGACAAAAGTCAGAGTCACGCTCCGTTTATTCTAATTAATTGATGTTCTTTGTCACATGCATGAATCTAGAAAAATTTTATTGCTTGTATGATACAGGGATGATTCTATTTCCATGGTCGCCGCCAGCCACAGAAAAAGGGAATATCATTAATGGAGAGAGTGAGTGTGGGAGGGAAATTGAAAAGGGATTGAAGCCGCCGGCCGGCAGCATCATGTAACCAAAATTTTTGGTTGCCATCCACCTAAAATTAAGAGAGTTTTTTTTTATTAATAGTTTCTAAAAAAAAAAAGTGATTTTAGTTGATAGATTATATGAAAAAAAAGAAGTGATTTTGACAAAAAGATAGTATTTGAATATTATTATTGGAATCACTTTTTTCCATGTTCAAATTATCAAAAATAACAATATATTTTTTGTGATAATTGCATATGAAGATAAAATTTTATTTTAAATATTTTTAACATTAATTATAAATACCAAAAAATAAATAAATTTGTCTACAAAATTATAGCATTAGCCAATTATGTAACATGATAAAAATAGCTTAAACATATATGTATCAATAAAGTGTATAGATTAAATTTTTGCACCACCATAGTTTTGCCTTCATCAAAAAGCACTTTTGAAATTTTATTCAACCCCGACTCAATTGGTCAAAGCCGGTTTCAACTTTTTTTTCTGTGTTCCTTCAACCGAGGGGCATTCGGCTAAAAATACTAATAAAATTTTCAGCCACTCAAAAATTAAGAGGCCTCGAATTCAGGGCGAAAAGGGGAAAAAACGACAAAATAAAAGGAAAAACCGAGAGAGACCTCCACCATCCTTTGTTTATGGACTGCGATTGGCGAAATTGAGTGACCATCCACGACACGATCGCGCCCCAACTAATTCATTATTTCTTTAAAAGCACATATTTAAGTTTTATTTCTTGTTTTAGTGTTTGTTCCTGAACAATTTAAAAAGTTGTCGTTGTAATGAACGTGAAGATTCCCAGCTATTGTGACGCACATAGACCTTGCTGCTCACAGGCTCAGACTTGAGGCTAATTTAAAATAATTAACTGCCAGATTAAAATAGAACCGTGTTGGGTTGGTCTAGCGGCTGCCTATTATAAAACAGCGAATAATTTATTTATTATTATTATTATTATTATTATTTTAGGGAAAAACAAGGAGGACTGTGACTGGACAGAATCCATCGGTGGATGTAGTATTTTATTGAGGATGCTATGATTAAAATAAAGAATCCTGACCTCCCAGGTTTTGGGTAGAGCATATTGCACGTCCATGTCCTTCTCATTGAGAAAGATTCCTCTGTTTATATATGCTAAGCCTTCTCAATTGAGTTACCCAGTTATCAGATGTTTATGTAATTAATTAGATTCAAATTAGTTATAACTGCATAGTACGTGATTTTCAATCGATTATAGTTTTCTATTTTGGTGGTACTTAAGTCTGGTTTATGATAATTATTATTGTTTCAGTCCTTAATATAAGATATAATTGACATCTTTTAAGGGATTAATGAAATTAAATTAGTTAGTTAATCGTCACATATATCGTGTATCATTTGATTATAGGGTTAAGATGCAAAAATACACATGAGCTTTTTCTCCAAGAGCACCCAGCATCACGTGCTTTTTTTTTTTTAACAAAAATACACACATGGCCGATTACCATTTTAGAGCAAAAGTCACATCCACTGTTAAGTTACTATTCACTCCATCTCTTTCTCTTTCATCACCATGAACATTAATATAACGGTGAGATGTGACTTTTACTCTAAAATAATAACCATGTGTATATTTTTGCTACAAGAAAAAACATGTGATGCTGGACATTTTTAGAAAAAAAACTTATTGTATTTTTGCACCTTAACCCTTGATTATATATTAGTTTATATGTTAGACTAATTAATTTAATATAAAAAGATAAATATCAATACTTTTAAATAATATATTTATCTTTATTAATCTTTTCAAAAAAGTATCCTATATCTTATATTAAGGATGAGAAATTATGATTTATTATGCATTGCTATATATTTTTATTATTCTTGGTTAATGATACCCCAAAAAAAAAACTAGATACAACAAAAAAACTTAACCTTAACATTGTGAATTGCGATTGTTATTAATTATTGTCTTAAACATTAAACAAATAAATGGTTAAAACAAACATGTATATTGTCTTGGAATTATCACTTGAACGAGGGAATAAGAGGGCAGTGTGAGCGAGGGTCGTGGATGGAATTGAAGGTCAATATTGAGTTACGTTGTGCCCTTTGGCATCGTCTTACAATAATTTGATAAGTTATATCGTATACATGGTGGGTAGAGGTGAATGTGAATCCACTAACCCAACAAAAAACATATTCAAATTCGAACACACGAATCACTTGAAACCCTCCTCAGTAATGGTCACTACTGCACTTGGTTTTTTTTTTCCCCTCTCCTAAAAAAAACAGTCGCGTTACTCATAAGTCATATCATTATTAAACATATATAGATGGCGAAAATGGAATAGGGTGGGTGAGGTACGGCGACTTGTGGGATATTGTTATTGTCTTTATTGACATCAAAACTGAACAGCAACATCTTATGTGGGAGTTGAGAAAATACAACAACACTCCCACTGATTAATAAAGAGTTAAATGGTTGTTTTGTCATAAAAAACTTTTTAGGGTAATTTTACTCCAAAAGTGTTAAAAAAAAGAGTAATTTTGGTTTAATCGTTATCTTAGCTTTTTTTTCACCATTAGTTGACAAAAGACGCTCAACTATTATATATTTTATATGTTATTCACATTATTTTTATCAAGCTACCAATTTTTTTCAAACCTCCATGTGTCATTTACTATTTTTTTTTCCAAAGTTAGGTTTTAAATTTCTATAGTAAATTTGTACTTTAACAAAAATAAAATGGTAAACTAATGATTAAAATTAAATGAGATAATATTAATTAAGATAACGTTGTTCCTGGATAACAGCTTTTAAAGATAAAATGGTCTATTGTCCCAATTAAAAAATAACCCTTTCAGCCCCACTTTACCTGATTTTTTAAAAATAAAACGGTAGTGGGTGGCGCTATGGAAAAGAGACCAGCAGTAATACTATTAAAAAGAAAGAATGCAGGAGTCCACATGGACGGTAAACAAGGAAGACAGCGCATCCAACGTTAGAAAAGGTAACGTGGAATGGTGTTAAAAAGTGCACGGGGAAAATGGGAATGAAATGAAAAATAAGTTAGTCTAAATATTCCCTGAAGTCAAGTTTTCACTTGTTCCAAAGTTCTCTTAAATTTTTGGAAAGATCAGTTTCCTAGTGGGAAAATGCCAAATACAAATTTACCCATAAAAATTAAAATTAAACCACAATTCTAATTAAAGTTTTGAAATGATTAACAAAAGTATATGAAGGAGATAATTCACTTTGGTCACAAACAATGACATTGACAGTGTAACTATGAAAAAAAATAAAAAAGCTTAACCAGCCACAAAGAATTGTAGCTAGTAGCACTAGTGCCACCGTTCTATTTTCAGTGTTGCTGCTCATTGTCTTTACTTTTTCTTCTTTTTTTCTTTTTTCCAATTTAATCACTGCTTTGTCTTTACTCTATACTAGAACTCGTTTGATACTTTTAAATTCTGTGAGTGATTCTTAGTTTCATAGCTTGTCATTGCTAGTAGTTACATGTATCTTTATTACTAAAGAAGCCATTTGAGATTTTTTCTCAATAAACATTTGAAAACAATAATTTTGTTTCTAAAAAAAAATAGAATTCTTCTCCAATAAATGAATTCTTTTGCTGAAAAATCCACAAATAAGTACAAATAAGATAAAAGTTTAGGCTGTGTAAGTGTTGCTTTAGGTTGTTCTATTTCACCAACCATAAAACAAGGGCAAACATAATTTTACTCTATTTAAGCAATCGAGTGACAAGAATTGTATTCTCAATTTAAAAGTTATTTAGCAAATTCAAATTTTGTTAATAAATTCGAGTTTCACTTCCAAAAAAAATCCAATTTAAGGGGTCATATGGGTATTTTATATTTTCTTTCTACATGGCATAGGCGCAACACGTTCGTAACTGTAAATACCGGAATCACCGCCAATTGAAGAGCAACCCAAGTGTTGCAAAAATTTCTTACAGTGTGGGTAAATTCTATAAATGAACACATGATCATTTTCAAGCTTGATTTGATGCGGTTCCGGGTATATTTAAAATCTTAACTTACTGAACTCACCCGTGTAATCTTTATACTCTTGATATTGTAATCTTTTAACTTAATAAGATTTTTCACCATATTTCTCTTTCTGTCGTATCTGTAACAGAGCTTGAGCAAAAAAAACAAAAAAACAAAAAGTATCTGTAACAGAGAGCTGTTACCCTGTTAGAAATATACATATTTGATTAAACTTAATTCTTTGCCCCAAAAAGAAAAATTAAACTTAATTTGAAAGTTTATATAGTGTACTGTACTTAAAGTTGTTAAAAACAAGGTTTTATATAAAATTGGAAGAGGTATAAAAAATTGTAACATAGAAAAAACGTAAAAAGATCATAAAAATTTAAAAACATCTGAAAAATAAGTAAAATTAATTTAATAAAAAAAATCATAAAAGCGTAAAAATTACAGTGATAAAACGAGATTTTAACCACCATAAACCATGAGAGAGAGAAAGAGCAAGCCAAGTGGTGGTGGAAAAAGAGAAAGGAGGAAGAAAGAGGGTTGGTGGGGGGAAGGCGTGGGCCCATGGGGAGGAGGGGCATGTGGATTGGTGACCGTCGCATTCAAAGGGACACTGACACTGAAACACACCCACGTTCCTCGGGGAAAGCAGGCGGAGGCAGAGAATCTTTGGGCCAAGATTCCTCCCACGTGCCCTACAACCTCACCTCACTTTAGTACCTTCTCAGTCATTATTTTTTCAATTTCCCAACTGCCCACTGATCAGAATACTCCTCACTGAATCAGCCCAATGCACGTTGCATTGCATGTGTTTGTGACTTGTGAGGGAATCCCAACATAGAGTGGTTGGGACTGATGAATATTGATTCGAGGAATCTACATTTAATTTCCTACTTAGAGATAGAATCTCTCACTTCCCGCCTCCCCATATAAATCAATGGCAGAAGAATCAACGGTTGCTCAACCTGTTTATTTATCATTTTATTAATATAACCTATTCTATTTCTGCCTCTCATTCAAAAACCTATTTAATATCAAAAAAGTTGCCAATGTTTTAACTTAAAAATAAATTAACTCCTATTATTTTTTTGTTGGAGAAAGATGACAAGTCTTTTATATATATATATATATATATATATATATATATATTAAATTTTTAGGAAAGATGGAGGCATGTGTACTCTTTGATCAATATCCCCTATGGATTGGATTCCAAACGCCCTACCCTTAGACTGTGTGACAAGTCTTTTTGATGAAACGACTTAATGGAATATGAGTGAATCTTGTGAGAACAAACTAGCCACCTAACGAAATCAAAGTCCAGTCCAGATCCGCCACAATGAACAGCCTGCCGTCACCACACGACACGTCCCTTCCCATGGTTCACGTTTGGCTGTTTACGTTGCACCCTCTCGATTGGGCCTTTCAATATAATGGAAGGTTAACTTTTTTATTCACCTAAGAAAGTAACCTCCTGTATTTAAAAGTGAGAGTGTTATTCTTGTTTTACTCGTGAGTTCTACGGTTTGCTAGAATTAATGCCAGATAATTATTATGGAGGATGAATAAATTTCTCATGAGAAAATACACAAAAGGTGGGGTTCTGGAATCTTTGCAGCGTTTCAATTGAGAATGGGCCTGTGAGCCCCTCCATCGTTGACTATGTAATTCAGTCCTCTTTGTATTGGGCCAATACTCACATTAGTCAAAACTGAATTGATGGAGCAGGAAAAAGAAAAACCACACCGCCTATATGACCCTAAGTCCATCATATGCATACTTAATCACTCCTCCTACTACCACACAACAACTTTAGCGTCATTTTGGATTCTTGTTTATTATTACAAGTATATGCATTTTCTTAACACCAATTATACTCTTCAATGGAATTGCAAGCCACATGGTAAAAGAAATAGGGGTGGGCATTCCCTCCATCACCCTAAATGCAATATAAAGCGGCCGAATTACACAAAACTTTCCAACACTTGAGATCATCTGCATACAAGCCCGTAATATTTTAAAGTTTAAATTTAACTCTTCAATTTTTTATTTTGTAATCATAAGCATCTCGCGGTTAGCTCAGCGTTTTATTTTTAACTAACATCGCTACATCATATTGATATTAGATACCTCACATCCTACTTGTCTTTCTATTTAATTTAATGTTTTTATAGTACTTATATTGTAACACCCGCCCAGGGTGCCGGCATTATCGCCCATGAGCTTACACAGTAGTGTGACAAAATCAGAAATATTCGATATATACTGATACAACAGAACTTAAATTTGATTACATAAGAGGAGTATTCTCATGGCTTACACCCATTTACAAACATTTACATTCATTATAGATAGTGAAAATCAAACACATTGAATCACCATCGCCCCTCGATTCTTGAACTATCTTTCTGCTGGGCCATCTTCAAGTAACGCTTTCTCCTTGAACCTTGTGCATCACTTCTTTCATATGTTCACCTGCCTACTGGTTCGTAGTGGAGGGGTGAGATTCTGAGGAATCCTAGTAGTAGACAATACCAAACAGTGCATGTAAGAAAAATGCTAATGTATTATATATTTGCTTTACACAAACTTATGTTAACATAATGACAATTCTGTATGCTCAATGTTTCATGCATTATACTCATGGCCATAGCATAATCATAAACAAAGCTTCAATCATTCAAGTATGTTACACATAACAAGCAAGCATAGCAATCATACATACACAATAAGCAATAATATCAACTACATGCAAGTAAAATAAGCCCATTACTTTTTAAGGATTACTATCCTTACTTAGGTTCCTCTTTTGCCAACCTTTGGAGTTGCTTGAAGTTTCTTCATTCTTCTTGTGGCCCTTAGGACACAACCATACCTTTAGAACCAGGGAAAATGAATGTTTATTTTCCTTTTTAACCTTTATTTCATTAGGGTTTAATTAAGTAACTTATACTTGTTACTTTCAACCTTTATCTGTCACTATCCTTAACAGTTCATCAACTTCAATTATTTTTAATTAATTGCACAAAAATCATTTTAATGTTTCGTCAACTATCACGTGTTCCTAGAAAAGTCCCCTTTCATAGAAAAATAATTACAAAGGTCAGAACTTGTCAAATTATTCCCAGGTTTTACGTTTCAACTGACTGTCCTGTTAAGCTTCCAGAATTCATAGCTTATCTTTAAAAATTCATATCTCACTTTACAGAGCTCAGAAAAATACTTATTATGAGTCAAATTAAAACTATGAAAGTCCTCTAACTAACTGGAAATTTTCACAATTTACTCTTACTTCAGTCATTCCCAGTCTTGAAAAACGTCAGGACTGTCCAATTTTGGTTCCCAAATGCAAGGTTATTTTGTAAGATTTCTTTCTCACTGACTAGACCTCAGAATGATATGAATTATATACTGTTTTAAATCTATGCATGTCATCTATCATTAGTAAAATTTTCATAATTTTTAAAATTCGTTTACTTACTTAAAAATGCAACGTCATATGTATACCTCCAGACTGACACCAAAACGTCTTCATATTCATAGCTCAACTTCTAAAAATCATAACTAGAGCTACAAACCTTCGTTTTGAGTGTTCCAAAGCTAAACTTCAAGCTTAAGGAGATTACTATCTCGTGTAAAAGTTTCAGAGAAAAACTCAATTCCTAAACCCCGAAAACGACATCCACAAGATGCTTTGTTTTCGGATCCATGTGCAAAGTTGAAAACAATGACATGCAACCTCATTTTATGGTTTAGATCTTTCAGAAATCAGCCCCCATGCTCTTATATAAGACATTCACTTCAAAAACAAGATGGAAAATCGTTCAAGAGACTCACCTAACACAGATTATTGGGTTGCATGCAAGCTTCTTTCACTTTCTGGTGGTCTCTATCTCAATCTCGCTCACGCTTTCAGCTCTTTTGGTCTTGTCTCTCTGGTTCTATCTCTTTGGAATGGTGGAAAGAATGGGAGAAATAGGAATGTGTGTTTGCAGGAAGGGAGGGGAAGAGTTTTGTGTTTATGTTGTCGCTGAAATGAAGAAATAAGGAAGGAAGGAAGAGAGTTTTCGGGAGAGAGGAGGAATGGAGTTTGTGAAGTGTGTGAGAATGAGGAAGCGAAAGGTAAATGAAATGGAAGAATGGAATGTATGTGTGTGCGTATGCCATCAGCTGAGGGGGAAGGAGTGTTAATGGAAATAATGTGTCAAATTAAGAGGGACACGTGGGAGGCATGTAAGAGGGGAAAGGAAATATGTGTGTGTATTCGGTTGGCTTAAAGAGAGGAGAGATAAAATGTGTGGTGTCTCACCTTTTGAGAAAAATACTTCTTTTATCTCCCTATAAGATTCTTGTTTGCAATTTGGTCCTTCCCTAATTAAATTGCAAACATTGATTAGGTAATTAAAATAAATCCTTAATTCCATTTAAGGATTTATCTTCCTCAATTACTTTCTTTAGGCCACAAAATATTTTCTCTAAAATATTTGGATCAAAATTATTTCCTAACTATATGTCCTTAATTTATGGGAAAATATGCCTTTAATACCAAATATTACTTTAAAATAATTAAGGCCAAAATTTTTCATAACTATTCCCACATCATATTTCAAATTTCCAAATCCCGAAATTTGGGATGTTATTATTAGATGTCTAGCATCCTTCATGGCATTTTATCTATAATTTAGCTATATAAAGCTAATATTCCTGTGCTTCCTATCAGGCTTCTCAGTTTTGCTTTCGGTTCGTGGTTGTTTCAACTATGTTTGTGGCCCAACTCCAGATCCTGTTGCTTTAAGTTATAGGTCATATCTCAGCCTATTACCAACCCAAACACTCTTGATATTGTACATCTGTTGTTCTTGGCCCGTCGATCTACCCGGCTTGGTTTCCCCGATCTCCTTTTTCTATTGTGAACAGTAAGCACAGCCCCTCCCCAATTTGCTAATTTCTTAGAGGCAAGCCATATCTCCCCCATCTGCATTTTTCTCCAGAATTGGACTATACAATCCCCGGTCTATGTGTCAGAAATTATGTTTTTGGCAGAGTCATTGTCTCATTGATGAGCACTTGCGAATTGTGATTGATGTTAGTATGAGAGACTGGGACACAAGATATAGCCAAACTTCAAACGTGATGCTCCAATTCAAAGTTTGCCGCCAATTTCTCAATTGATATCCTTCTTCGGCCTCAGCCTTGCCGGCGCTGATCACAACTTCTACTCATGTCCCTTTCTTCCTCATTATTACTCCCACTTCACACACAAATCACACACTATGCTTCCTCATCTCAACCAAAACCTCCCTGGATTGTTACTCCTTCATAAAATGGTGAAACAAAAATCAAAAGTGTATGTGGACCACGGAGGCTGAACAATATAATGGACCACATGCCAAAGAGTCGTTGGTTCCCAAATTCCAAATACTCACTCATAATGCCAGCAAAGGCTGGTCTACCCCTCCTAGTCTGAGAAGCAGAAACGGGCTTCTTCTAGGTTTGGCATTGCCTAGGTCCTTGGATGGTGGTATGTGGTGGAGCCAGAAATTTTAATAAGGGAGGTGAAAATAAAAAATACTATATTATAATTAAATATAGTTAAAATGCAATACAAATATAATATATAAAAAATTAAAAAAAATCTATTACATAATAGCCTCAATTACATTGGGCTTGGGCAGCTCTAATCCACCAAGAATGGATCACATATATTTTAACAAATTACTCCCTTTGATCCATAGTATAAGATGTATTTAAGGAATTCATTTTTATTCTAAATATAAGAAATAGTTTTCATATTTATTAAAAATAATTAAGGAAGATAATGATTAGGGTGTATTAAAGAATATATGTCAAATTAACTTACTCAACCAACTTTTTTAATCTATCTAAATTAGGTAAATAATCTTATATTTAGGACCAGATGAGTATTAACTAAATTTTTAAAATACAAATGATGAAATGCAATAAAATCAAACAAATTTAGTTTATTAAGCTTGTATATACATGTAGATATATCCTCATATTTTATTAATGTATGACAATTTTAAACTTAAAAGTTAGACACTAAGCGCAAGTTAACATGATGTGAAACTACTATATATTGAGATCAAAAATTTCAAACTCAAAAGTTAGACACTAAGCACAAGTTAAAATGATGTGAAACTAGTATATATTGAGATAAAAAATTTCAAACCTAGAAGTTAGATAATAAGCGCAAGTTAAGATGATGTGAAACTATTATATATTAAGATCAAAAGATAAACAAGTTATACACACACATCTCATCATATATATATATGTGTAGTGAAAATATTAAAATAAGCCGCAGACAAAGAAAAATATCTCGTCACACACACACATCTCATCATATATATATGTGTGCGTGTGTTTTTAAATTTTACGTGGGGCGAGCGCCCTACCCGGCTACCCCCAAGAAAACATCCGCCACTGATGGGGGGACCCCACCAGCCCAAGCCCATAAGGCCCATTCAATAGACACACCCCCTTCTCTCTCTCTCTCTAGATATTGCGTTTGCATGCATGTGATCATCAGGACTGAACACCCCCTGCGTCTGGGGACTGTTGGCAAATTAAATTCCACATTTGGATTCTACTGTGCTTTCTCTGCCTCCTTCATTATGACTCTCACGCTGGGAATGTGTATATCCCCTGTCCCTTCCTCTTTAATTCTCATCCCAATCACTTTGTAATCTCTGTATTCCAGGTCCCACTCCCTTGTTTTCCCCATTCTCAACTCTCTGCTCCTTCCCCACTCTCTCAAATTACACCCTTTTCCCTTCCAAATTCCAATCTCCTCTTATGATTACTCCTGCAAATCCAATCTTGCTCGTACTTTATCGTGTAAACCAGGTCATACTAGTAATACATTTAACCTGCACACACCCGAATCCATATATTATGGTTTTGTGAATCATAACAGCCGATCACGGCCTGGCCTGCCAGTGTCTGTGACCTCTCTCTCCAGTTTCTGTGGGCCCCACCTGGCTGTCCTTTCTTCTTCTAGAGACACAGAACTAATAAAATATGAACAAGGAGAAAAACAAAGAGGCAGAGTACTAGGGTCACATTTTTGAAACTAATATCAGCAGGGGATGGATGGCATACAGATCATATAAAGTACTTGAAAAGCCTTTGCTTGCACACAATGATTTTTCCCATCACCTGTTGAGGGGTTAATGAGGGTGGACCATAACTTTTTTGGGGGGAATGCTAATTGGCAAAGAAGGAGGGCAAAAATGGAGTGAGCAGAAACCTTTTATTTAATTAAGTGGAGGGATTTTGTGTTCACAATTGGCTAGTAAGTGAAAGTTGGCATGTGCTTTGATTTTAATTCCCTCCCAGCAGTGACCTATATTAATGGTCCCGTGCTGCGTAGTGTTTGAAGCATAATAGTACTTTAGACACTCTGCCATTTCTTTTATATCTTTTCAGTCTTTACCCATCTACCTTTTGCACTTGTCTGAGTCTTAATTGAATTAATAGGGGGACCAAATTTTTGTGTTTATCGAATGCGGAAAGAATGGCTGGTTCAAATAAAAATGAGGGAAACAGATAAAGAATCCCAAAAGTCAGAAAGAACAGGGGAATCCCCTAAAGAGGGCAAGCAAGTAATCATACCGTAAATTGTAGCAGTTTTTAGCCTTTAGTGGGGTGAAAAGATGGGAAATACAAAACAAACAAAAAGTAGTAAAAGAACAAGGGATGGGAGGGGGCTCAAAATTTCCCCAGCTCATAGACGCATCAGAGAAGAAAATAAAAAGGGATATTTAAATCTTGGGTTAAGTAGGAAGTTTTCGATAATAAGGAGTAATGTTATTTAAAAGTTTTTCTTATTTCAATGTTTCCTTGAAAATTTTAAAATATAACAAAATTTTCCTATTCCGTTGTAAAATTAATAGTCAATATCAATTTTTTACCGGTCAATATTAATTTTTAATAGAATATGATAATATTACTATGTTTTAAAACTTTAGAATAAATTAAGAAAAACTTTAAAAACAACATTACTTCTAAACTTATACTTTCATAATGGATTTACTTCTTTGTCCTATAAAGTAAAATGAATGCCTTTTTCACCATTCACTTGTACTCTCTCTCTCTCAACACGGTAATTCACTTGACAAGGGAGGTGGCATCAAATTAATTAAAAATGTGCAATATAACTATAATTAATTAATTATAGTTATATTTATCTCAGTTATAAACACAAGAGTCACTTGACTAATTTTGATAAATTTAGGAAGTTAGTTAATTATAATAAATATAGCATAATTACTTTAAAATGCCCTTATATAGCATTAGATTATATATCAAACTATAAGTTGGATAAATTAGTTTAGTAAAAAATGATACTAACTCTAGTCTTAAATATAGGAAATAGTTTATAATGTAATTCAGATTACAAACTATGTTTTATATTTATTTAAAACTGGAGGAGTAAACATGAGAGATAAAATGATTTAAAGTCTTATATTTAGGACAAAAATTCAACACTCAACTAGCTCTTATAAACCTCAAATCCTATTAATAGCTTGATCAAGTTAATCATTTATAAAAATTATAGCTTGTTGATTTATAAAAGCTCATTTAATTTTGTCTTCTAAATTTATAACATTTCCCAAACAATCCCTATTAAGTGCATATGGTAAAGAGAGATCCATCAAAAAGTAGCTTCCAATGCAAATAATAATTACATATAATATGTTAGAAAAATCAACAGACCATTTTTTTTATATAAATAACTACTTTTAGTAATCTCCATAAGTATTATTTAACTCCTATTTTAAATACCACTACGCCCCTATTGTCTTATAAGAGTAAGATGAGTGTTGATTTGGTTTTAAATATAAGATTTTAAGTCATTTTATCTCTCATATTTATCTTTTTTTCTAAATTAATTTAACTTTCTTCTAAATTGATATATAATCTATTGTTATATAAGGGTTTTTTAAGAAAATCATACTAAATTTATTATAATTTATTTATTTATTTAGCTACTTAAATCTACCAAAATTAGTCAAATGATTTTTATATTTAGAACAAGAGATAACATATGACTATAATTATTTATTTATTTTTATATTATAAATTTTTTCATTAATTTAATGTTAGCTTGAAGTGATTGTAAATGCAATGTACCGTGAAGTTCAGTTTCTAGCCCAAAAAAAAAAAAAAAAACTAGATCATAGAGATGGAAGGGAGGGAACGTATTTAAAAAGGAGAGTGGGGACGTATAGTTTCAGTGGTAGTGATCGCACCGAATACGATTCTCTCAAAGACTAGGAATGACGAAGACTTTATCGATGGGAGAGTCAAAAGGATCAAAATAATGAGCAGTGTTCAAAAAGAAAGAGAAGGGTTGCGCCCCCAGTCAAGTTGTTTGTTTGTTTGTTTTTTGTTTTTTAATTGCATGTAGGTAAGGAAAATTCGATAAAACAGTTACTTGAAATGTCAAATTTGAGGTGAAGTCATAGAGAGTTTGCAATATATTCTAAATGTATAAATTTCAAAATACCCCCATTAAATCAATAGAGGGAGGGAACGAAGGTATTAAATTTGCGCTGAAAAAATCTCATCTCACACTATTTTTTTTTTTTGTTAATATCATTAGATCGAAATCCAGAGTGTATGATTCTTTTGGATAGTTTGTGAACTTGTAATTAGCACATTGTAAATATAAATAAAGGTTGGATATAATGCCGTGTTGTATCTAAGTTTCATTTATACAAATTTGTATTTTGATGTCAATTCAGTTGTTAATGTATGTTGTCACTGAATGCACATAGACTTATCAATGAATGTCAATAGACTTGATATTGCAATCCCTTAGACTTGTTAATATATAATAGCTATATGCTTACATGATGTGATAAAAATGTGATAAGATTATGAACAACATTGAAATTCATAATTTTTGTGCACATATTTATAGAATTCCTATGTTATTGTCCCTTAATATTAATTAAGTGGACTATTATTTGGATTTGCCAATGGACTCCTAATGACTTGTCAATAGACACATAAAAACTTGTCAACAAAGGTACATTGACTTGTCAACGCAGATCAAAAGACTTGTCAACGTATGCCTTATTAGTGCAATTCCCTATCTTGTTAGCATATTTGTTTACCTATGCTTATATAACAGGTCAAAGTACAATCAGGCATGTAAATTCTACATAAGCTTACCAAAACACTAATATGAAGTTAATACAATCAGTCTTAACTAATTATGAAAAACATGTCATCAATACAACCACTTTGAACACAGATGCAATTGCAAAAAAAACATGTTCTTAATACAATTAGTATGTACTTGGTCTTTTTTCACCACTAAACCTAGCTACAATATAACTTATAAGCCAATTTGGTTGACTTGCACCAAAGACATAACTTTGTCTCGATATATATTATTAGGATGAGTGACAAGTTACCGTAAGAACCCAATATTAATTTGATTGAGTTCTTCCATCTAATAGTAGGGCATGGTGTAACCATCACCACCTTACTTAATTCTATATTTAACCTCTTTAAATGTATTTAACCCATCATGATCGTCCTCCTTCCCTTCCCCCTTCCCCCTCTCATTCTCCTTTTGCTTCCGCTTCTCCTCCTAGGCACCCTTGGTCCAGTCCCCCCCCCCCTTCCTTTTTTGTATATTTTCCCCCTTCTCCATCTTCTTTGCCTCAAAATAAATTTAAGGCTCATCAAACAATGACAAAACATTAACTGAACTACTTATTAAGTTACACAAGACCTTTGGTTTGATAGATAAAAGTAGTAAATGCCAATAACATGTTATGTGCTATCAAGGTAAAAGATAAAGGTCATAGTCCTTAATTTCTCTTTATAATGTTTCAAAACATGTGTATTGATTCCTTGAGCATCCCAAATCATACTCTAATACTTTAATCACTTGCTTGCCATCTCAAGTCTCAAAACAAAACTTTATGCTCAGTTTTTAAAATTTAACAATCCGATTCAACAGCAAACACCATATGCATCTACTAATATTATAAACATATCTACTCCCTATTTCAAATTGACAACAAACCTAAATGAAGGAAAGTAAATACTCTCACCAACTTAAAATTACGAGTGTGACTAAAAAGTTATTGTAAATAAGTTATGGCAATTCCTCAATCACACTAGGTAAGGACAACAAATATAGATTCAACGAAAAAATTGATATGGCATTGTACCAAACTACTTATTAAAATATTTTTGACAGTTTTAAATGCATCGCTAAACCCAAAGAGTATAAACACTACTACACTAGCGTATAAGTCACTAGGGAGCAGATGCAAACCAATATCATATTATTTAAACATCTTTGACCTAATTTCTAGATCAAATAATAACAGTCATTTCAAGGTACACATGCCATAGAGCATCATAAGATGAGAAACAATAAATAAACCATAAAGAAACATGTTCTAAAGATGGTTAAGGGCCGATTACCTACAAATAATTGGGATGGCAGGTCGAATCTTTCACTATTTCAATAGCTAAAATATGGTTTAGGGCTTTCTATAGAGAGAAGAAAATTGTTTCAAACCAACAATTAGGTAGGGTGACGATGTTGGGTATCAGGAAGACTTACTCAAGTGGGGACTATCAAATTTTGATGGTGAGGAACTACGAACAACCATGCTCACGATGACAGCTTCTGTCAGCCCACAACTTCAATTATGGGAGGAGAGAGGGAGTGAAGGAGCAAATTCTTGCATCAAGTCTCTCCTTTTTTTTGCCACACCCATTAAGGGCATTTCTGACTTTTGAGATTTTAAATATATGGTAAAAAAAATCACGTGGGACTTCACCGCAAATTTAAAATTTCAAGAGACTATTTTATCGTATTTTTTTTTTTTATTTGGGACGTAAATGCAATTTTTTCTTTTTTTTTTCCAGGGAGTAATACTATCATTTGTCTTATTATGGCCTTTTGCTTTTCGGGGTTGAAATACGCACTACAGTGTCTACCCTCCATTTTCAACCTAAAAGCACTCACATCTCAAAACCAAATCAATACACAATGTTCCCCTGTTTGAACATTCCTCTCCTTTTCTTCCCGCCCGCCCCCCCCCCCCCCCCTTTTTTTTTCTGCTCCATCTCTCATACTGCATTATTGCATCCAAAATCTGTTTCATTATCTAATTATCCCAACACAATTCTTTTTTTTTTTTTTTGCTCAGAATCCCAACACAATTTGATCCTCTCTTTTTGGTGCATATTCGTGTACTTAATTCCCTCTTGGTTTGATTTTTTTTTTTTTTTGCTATTAGGTTTGATTTCTTTTTAATTTGAGGATTCGCATAGTGATAGATTCCGTAGTGCCCATTTGAGATTTTTCAAATGTTGCGCTGCATGTGTAAGTGAAACGTGCTGTGTCTTACAGTAAGATTTGCACCAAATCCCTCACCTTCTAAATCTGTACTATACAGAGAGATATGCCATTTTTATATCAATATAGTCAAACATCCCCCGAAACTAGTCATCCATTAACTCTTAAAATAATCTACAAACTCCGACATTCACGGTGCTTCATTTTTTAAAAGATTAGTTTATATATCATCTGATTCTTTACATGTGTACTTGACTTCTCTAGTTTTTTATTTTTTTAAAAAAAATATTTGGCCATCTAATGCTTTGTTGTTTGCTTGTTTTCAAAATCCTTACACTTTTTAGACGAATATATAATGTATATCAAACATAGCATTAAATTCTGGGTGAATAATTTGACAATTGATCAGCTTCAATGTCAAAGATATATCCTGCCATCTCTATCTTTCAATTCTTGACTCGTTAAAAGAGAAAAAATAATCAACGCTCTCATCAACCCTGTCTTTTCTCTTGTTTTGTTATGGGTGCTGAATTTAGTTTCACTGATTCTTGCACTTAGCGTTTTACAGACATATAAGGATCATATTCATTAAAATAAAGGAGGAAAAAAAGAAAGGAGCGCGAGTCTATTCTCCTCTCACCGGCTCTTTTTTATTCATGTAACTTTCAATTAAATGCAACGACACCATAAATGCCATGCATTCTGATACAAAATCAACACTACTAATACTAAATGTTCTACTCTTCTGAGGCTCTCTGTTTTATCCATCAGAAGTAGTCAACCAGTATTTAAATTTAATGAAGCTTCCAAGATAGTATGATTTTCGTGAACGATTTCATCGGCATAATTTCGTTGCAGGACCAGCAAAATCATCAAATACATAAAGACAAAGTTCTTCCTTGGTTTATGCAAAAACAAAAAAGACGCAAGGAAAAGAACTTATTTCTCTTTTTTAAAAATAAATAATGAGAAAAAGAGAGAGAAAGAGAAAAGCAAGGGATCAAATATCAAACCAGCAACCAGCTGGAGAGCTCATAGCAAACGCTTTATTTTTTTTATAACGTCTATGGCAATCTAAACACATGGCGAGCGTGAAGGTATTAAATGTTAAAATTGAATAAACTAATCAATGGAGCACCGAATAACAGCAACAACACATCAAAACAAAAGCGACTCAAAACTGAACACTCTCAACGAGGTCAACACCCCAATAATGGCCATAAAATCTGTATTTTGAATAGTCTCTAGTGGCCGACATGTTTTTTTCCCTCCCATGAATCTCCATTACCAACTCCTCAAACATTTTGTTTTTCCACAAACACAACCACACTCCACTACCATGAATCTAAATCATTCCAGTTTCAGCCAAAAATAATAAAACCAGATATGGATCATATGATTTCTTTGAGCTTTTACTATGTAACTTGGTATATGTTGCTTCATTTCAAACAGATATAAGAAAGTAATACTCATGAATTAATTCATTACTATGATCATGTGCTTTAATTACTTCCGGATAAAATGCCAACGATCTCTGCTCTCGACCGCTTCCAATCATTTACAACAATATCAGAGTTCGTGGAAGGTCTATTTAATGACTTTGCGAGTTGAGAATTGGAGCTGGGCAAGTACTTTAAAGCAGAGACGGTTGGCAATTTAACTTGGCATACAAAAAACAAGAAGATTTAAAAAAGAAAGAAAGAAAGAAAGAAATGGTGATGATAGATTAGTATTATTGAACATACAGAGACGATCCTCAAAGATTAGATGAAGGGAGTGGGGAATTCTGAATTGGGATGGCTTAGAAGAAGCTGATCTTGAGTCCTGGCCTTCTTTGAGAGAGGCTCCGGCGAGGACGACACAGACGCTGTCACGGCCCACGAATCGTTGGAGCTGTCGCAGCTAAACGACGCATCCATCACACCGTTTGGACTTCCGGGAACGGAACCAAACGTGCGTTTGTTGGATTGCTTCACCCTCCACTCTGCTGTAAATTCCACTATAAGCTTGTGACACTCGCCTACCTTGTCCTGTTATTCATTCAAGTATTACACATTAATAATACACAATCTACACTCTAACTAAATTTGCTCACAACTCTAAACTATCAAAAAGTAAAGATAATTTATTAATTTACCTTGTCGATACCCAGAATACCCAGCAGCTGGTTTCTGTACTCAATTCCAAGGCCGGCTTCCACACCATTGACTACGTGCATCATTGTCGCCGTTGCTACCACGGAAGGAAGATAACACATAAACCCTGAATCTGCAATTGGCACATCACACGTCAAACCGTGAGAAATAAATGCATCATCGTTGAGTCGTCAAGGTGTATCATTTAACTGAGCATTGGGAGATTACCTGTAATGACAGACAGAATAATGCCTTGGCACCTCCTGAGGAACTCCCAGCAGAGATAGTCCCTTAAGCCCAGCCTCCGAGTGATGTAATCAAGGAACGATAGTGGTGTCACCGGATTCATCTTCCACTCAAGAGTGGAAAGCACCAAAATCTCCATCCTTTTTATGGTTTTGGCTTCGAACACGTATTTGCTATCTTCCACCTACACGATTGAGTGAAAATAATTTAAAAAAAAAAAGGAAAATGTCCATCCCGATGAAGGACCGGAGAAAGAGAGTCAAAGTAGTACACACCTGGAGGTCGAGTAAAAGAGGGACATGGGCCTCCTCCACCTTGGCGGCAAGGGAAAGACAAGCGACGGCGGCGAGATGGGTCATCCAAGGCTTTCCGTCCTGAACTTGAAAGTGGAACAGAAACCTGTCGAGGTAGTTGACGGCGAGAACGGCAGTGAGAACAGAGAAAGAGTAGTGGGCATTCACTTTCAGAATCCACTCAACGCCTTCTCTGCGAGCGCCAGCGAGAACAGGGTTGGTTTCCAGTAACGTATAGAGTTGGTTTTCACGTTCTTTTGCCAGCAGAGAAGTCAGCTCCTCATCTTCCCACGATAGGTCCTGTTCCAGAAACACCGGAAACAACTTTGTCGGAGCATCACAGCCAAGATAAGACTCGTCGACAAGTTCTAATTCGTGGTGGGAATAATCGGCGCCGGAATGTTCCTCCCAATGCTCTTCCGAACAGTACAGGGCATCCAAATGGAACCTGGGGTTATCTAGTTGATGCTGAGGATGAGCCATGTTTGTGAAGCAACGACTGCAAGTTGGAATCTTTGATTCAGTTGTTCATACGTCGGGGAATAGAAGGGCTGTGAAATGCCCTGATGGAGACATATCTCTGGTTTCTCCGAGTCGTCCCAGCGAGGGCGAGACTGAGAGAGAAAGCAGGAGAGACAAAGGAGATGGAGAAAGGAGGAAAAGGAAGCGTTATATCGGAGTCGTTTCGCTGCGAGTCGTTTTATTATTAATTTTTTTTGGTCAAATTTCGTTTTATTTTATGAAGACCCGAATCATGGGCCACGCATTACAATTACTCGGCACGTGACGATAGCACCGTGCGTGGAGTTTCCAAGCAATACGACTTTTACCATGTCCTAATAAATACTCGCGTTGCTATGCTTCATATACGATTTATTTTGAGATCTTTCAATTTTTTACATTTATTAATATTTTTATAATTTATTTTTATTAGGGCTGCTTCAATAATAATTAGAGAGAATAAATGAGTTAAAAAAATATGACTATGTTGTTTTTATAATAAATATTGGAGGGAGTGCACAAAATATTCACTGTTTAAAATTTTTCGCTACCTTTATTTTTTAGTCACCTGCCAGAAGACAATATAAGGGTTTATTATATTGGTGATTGAAACAAGTTTGATCACAACTTACATAAATTAAATATGGTTATATTAGGGGGTTAAGCAGCTTCAAATAAACACTAAATGGGAGTGAATTGGGGAAGAGAATTCTCATGTGACTAAACTGCAAGAAAAGGAATAGAAATATTCGTTTTGTTTCCGTTTATTTTGTTTTTTATGGGGTAGAGGATGGGCATATTGAGTGGTCACCAAGGGTGCGGATTAGCATTTAGCAGTGTTGTTTAGAGGCATTAATGAAGGGAGAGATAAAAAAGAAGCGAGGGTGGGGGCTCATTTGGCGCAATGGAGCAGCTTAATAATAAATACTAGTTTGATTAAGCTCTTTTCATATATTTATGTTAATTTACTATAAATCATCTCAGAAAATAAATTTCCATCACTAATCTAAACAAGAACTTAATCGAAGTTCCCAGCTTTTCCATTAACAACCCATCTTCTGGTTTTCCCTCCTTTTCCCATTTCATTTTGGCCTCCAAACTGTAGATTCCCTCCATTATTAAATTAACGCTAACAAGTCAAGCTAGCCAGGTCGATTTTCACGATCATCTTCTTTAATATTCAATTAGCTAGGAATCCTCCTCCTGCTTCTTCTTCTCGGTTTAATTAATATTAACTTGGCTTATGTGTGTGTGTCCACGACCCCTGCCCAACTTAGAACTAGATCTTGCCCACTCATTAATTACATTATCTCTACTAGGCTGCAAGCCATATTTTATTCCCCATATCTCACCCTTGTCCTTCTATATATTTTCATACACAAATCTCGAATGCCTGTTTGTTTTATATATACCAAACTGGTTTGTTCGAGAAATATCTTAGTTCCCGGGTTCTGAATCATAATAATAAAGTCTCTTCTTTTAAAAAAGAAAGCGAAGTGAAAGAATATGACTGACTCGTTGAGAACTCACGATGCGTGCCGATCCCCTTTTGGTCATGTAACCAGCTGGTTAGATGGATAAGAAATAATATGCTCGCTACAAATCAGTGTCAAATTGCCAAAGACTCGTACCATTGGATCAGAGTAATAGTCTATATATATATGCTAATGGGCATTTAGAAGAATGGTAGGGGCAGGGCATTTCCATTGTAGGAATTGAATTGCTGGTTCTGTACGTACGTTCTGCTCTTTTAAAAGAGTTGTCGTCGTTGGGTGTATTGACAATTTTGAACATTCGACTCATGGCAGGTCAACTTTATTCATATATATGAAGAACAAAAAGGTGTGGTGTTTTTATCAAAAAAAAAAAAAAAGTGTGGTGTAATAAAGAAGAGAGCTGGGGTTGCAAGTTTAGGTCAGCAATGAGGAAATGGCTGGGTGGGTGTTATAATGTCTTGATGAGAAGGAAGGAATAGGGAAGGAGGTAGCTAATGGAGGGCGATAGAAATATGGAAGCAACAGATGCCCATGTAATTACTCAAGCCATGTAAAACAAAGGACAACTCAATTCTTCTCTCTTTGGTACGATAAAGAGATGTCTCTGAGGAGATAGGCCATATTACAAAATAATGGTGGTGACAGAGCAGCAGGCCGTAGAAGCAGACGTGGGGGAAGAGAGAGAGAGAGAGAGAAATGGTAAAAGAGAAGGTTTTAATGGGGTTTGCTTTGGAGCTACTCAAAATGTTAGGCTACGGGAAGCAGTGGCATGCAAAGAAAATGGGCATATATAATATTAGTAGTGTGTAGGCAGAGAGAACCGTACGTGAGTGTGTAGTGTAGAGTAGGAAACTCAGACATACGTCTGTAGCCCTTTCTTTTCTGCTATCATAAGTTGCTTTTCCTCCCTCCCTTCTTCTCTTTCTTTTTACCTAAAGATTAATTGTTGCTTGAGGTAATAATTGGCCTTATGTTAATAAAGTAAACACAATTTATTTTTTTGGTTATAAGAAAAGTTTAGGTAGGTTCAGTATCAATTCCCCGGCAGAGGCCTCAGGGCTCTTTGAGAGCTTATAAAGGGTTTACGAGATCACCTACCAAATGAGGACTCATAACGGCAGAGGGAATCGAACTTTCATCCTTTTGAGACTTGAGTCTGTTTCTTACCATCTGTGTCAACTCTCCTTGGTAAGTAAACACAAATTTAAATATCAATCGTATATGTTATGTAAGACAAAACCCACATATTATTTCAATCTTAAATATAAGAGTAGTCAACTTTTTTAAATATTTGTAACTAAACAATTCTTTTAAAATATTTATGTTTATCATTTTTTTTCAAACTAATTATTTTATACCATTATAATCTAACTATATTAAACATGTATTATACTTAAATAACTTATTTAACTTCACTAATATCTCTAAAAAATTCGATGAGGGCTTATAAAAGATAAAATGGAAAAGTATCTCACTTTGAAATCAAAATTCGCCCCAAACTGGTTGAACGTTTAAAATTTAAAATCAGAGGAGTATATACAAAGTAGCATTATTTGTTATAATGTTTGTGCATCATATAAATACTTAGTTTTTCTGTTGATAGTGTATGAGCAGTGACTTGTTATATATTTAAATTTTATAATGACCATGTAATTAGGAGAGGCCCATGTGAATTGGAAGAATAAACTGTATTTATTATACATTGGTGATGATTATTTGCGATTAATAGAAACGAATAATATGAGTGTAATTATAAAAGGACAGTCACAGTGGAGAAAAGTAAACTCCGATGAGGTCGTGAAAAAATCAAATTCAAAATCTTACTCAATTGATGGAAGTTCATATTTGTACAGAAAAGCTGTGATGAATAGTGGCGGTTGGAGGAGGCCGGGGGTGGTTTCCAGCCCATTTATCAACATCCCCTTTTTTTTTCCTGTCACAATTCATTCTCTGATTTGTGCTCCGTGGGCGCGTGCGGGAAAGTAATTTTTTTTTTTTTCCTCGAAAAATTTGTTCTTTCAAGTCACCAAATAAAGGTATGAAATTTATTTATGTTAAATTATTTTTCTCATTTGACCTGGTGCATGTACGGCTATTGTTGGGATATACTAACTCCGATCCTAATTACTAGTATAAGATATAGTTAACTTTTTTTTTAAAGATTAAGAAAGCTAATTAAATTACTATAGAGTATTTTTATTTTTAATTTTTTTTCAAACTACTTAATTTGACTAATAAACTAATATATAATCTAAGAATATACAACATATGAAATAATTAAGTAACTTATTTAGCTTCTTTAATCCCTCCCAAAAAAGTCAACTTTATCTTATAATTAGGATCGAAGATAGTATGTCTGTTTGAGTTAGTGTTAGAAAGACACATTCATGTTATTTCAGATAAAAGTCTCCTTATATATTATCTCGTAAATCATAAAACACAATAAAAGAAATAACTTTTACTATTAATCCAAACAAAAACAGGGTCTTTAAATAAAAAAAAAACATGAATCACAAAATAAGGCCCTCAACCTTTTACGGATCTTAATACAAGAATTTATAAATAATTTAAAAGTATGAATAAAAATAATTTCATTTATTTCATTTATCATAAAATTTGGGTGATTTTTAGTATTATCCTAATTAATTATATTAAATTCTTACATCATACTAATTTTTTATTAATATCCATATTGAATATGGACATATATAAAAAAAAATATTTAATATTTCATAAAAGGGTTAATACAATTATTTTTCCATATCATTTATAATTATTTTGGTTTTGGTCCATATAATTTCCTTTTAGCGCATGTAGAGCAAACCATAAAACTGAGGTTTTAGAAGTTTTTTTTTTTTTTCATGATCCCGGATAAAACTTTTCTCATATATTTATCTTTTAAATCATATATTTAAAAGCTAATTTTAACACAGATGTGGCAAGTAGGAGGACTCACAACCTTAGCAACACCATGACACTTAGCATGTAGGCATAGGTTTGTTTGTGTTAGTGCCCAACATTCACACAAATTGAGATAAAAGTTATAGAACTCATTTCACATAATTACCCTGTACATCCAGGTTGAAAAACATCTCCAATTGCTAATCCAAACAGATATGCAGTTTCTAATCATAGATTTTTGAGAAAGGATTCATACCTAAATTACAAATACTAACATTCTAGAAGAAAATAAACCTGAGGGAATAGAATATATAATTTGAAATTATAGAAATTAAAACTCAAAAAAAATAAAATATAAAGACCAAACATTATATACTATTTATCCTTAATATAAGACATATTTATAAAATTCATATTGGTTTTAAATATAAGATATAAATTTTATGTTTATCAATATTTTTTTAAGTTATTATTATTAATATTCCCTTAACAATAATCATAAAAGAAAATAAATAAAGAAACTAAAAAAAATAAGGATTTTTTTTTAAAATATATATTATATTAATTAATTTAACTATCTTATTTAATCTCACCAAAATCTCATACAACCAAAATTACAAAGGAAGGACTTCTGTTTGTAACAAGCACAGCCTCCTGTAAAAGGGCGGGAGTAGTGTGTTAAATCAGCGTGCCCAAGCTGCTGCTCTGTCGCAGCGACTTGCCATCTCGGTCTTTTCATGACAAGATTTTTTGCGTTTTGACTTAATTCAAAGCTTTTATTTTATTTTTTATTTTAAGGTGAAGGAGTAAAAGTATACGTGTGCTTTATTTTTAAGAGCGTCCAACACCATTTATATTTTTTTTAGCAAAAATACACACGTACCATTTTAGAGCAAAAGTGACATTTTACTAATATGTTACTGTTCATCATGATGAAAGAGAAAGAAATGAAGTGTACAATAATATAACGGTGAGATGTGACTTTTGTTTCAAAATGATAATCGCGTGTGTATTTTTGCTTCCAAAAAAACCATATAGTGCCGGACGCTCCTAGAGATAAAACACATTTATATTTTTGTTCCTTTACCCTATTTTTTTTGCCAAACGTCATTAAAAGTAACTCCCTCTTAATCTTATTATAAGACACTAACTGAGTAATATATTTAGTCTTTTTTATAAAACACTTATTTTTTCCCAAGGAGTATTAATTATTTTTTCCATATAAACCTCTAATTAATAAGGGTAGTAGGTGAGAATAATAATTAATATAATATTATAATTTAATACAATTAGTAGGGGTAATATTGATATTAGGATAATTTTATTGACTTTAACGGTTTTTATTGGTTTGTGAAAATTATTAGTTAATGTTTTATAATAAGGATCATAAGGAATATAAACTATTATCTATCCTCCAGTTATAAATATAAAATAAAGTGAATTTTTTTGGAAAGGTTAAGGAAGTTAATTAAATTATTTTAGAGTATTTTTTTTCTAAATTAATTAATTTAAATAATAAAATAATATATAATATACAAAATATATAAAATATGATATAATTAAATAACTCATTTAAATTTTTTAATCTCTTCACAAAAAGTTAATTTTATCTTATATATACACGGTAATATTAGGATTGAACTTACAGATTTTACATTGCATATCCCCGCTTGCGCAGTGTGTCTGTGTGATCTTTATCAGTATTATAATTTTGGGTTAAGATGCAAAAATACACATATATTTTATCTCCAGGAGCGCCCAGCACCATATGTTTTTTTGTGTGCAAAAATACACATGCCGTTAGGTTTTAGGAGCAAAAATACCACTTCCGTTAGTTGACCGTTAACCATGGTGAAATTACCTATTTTCCTTTAGTTTAAAATAATTAAAAAAGAAAAGGGTTAAAGGTAAAAGAGTAATTTCACTATGGTTAATGGTCAGTTAATGATCAACTAACAGAAGTGGTATTTTTGCTCCTAAAACCTAACGGCGTGTGTATTTTTGCACAAAAAAAAATATATGGTGCTGGGCACTCCTGGAGGTAAAACATATGTGTACTTTTGCACCTTAACCCTATAATTTTTTATCTGTTTGGTGTGAAACATGAAAAGCAGAAGCGATTGGCGTGGTTAGTTTGTTTTGTGTATTTTGAGCGAGAAAGTGAGATCTAAAACAAAATCTGCGACTTGCAGAAGAACAGGTGAAAGTCAGAGAAGCCCACACCCTGAACACACAAGAAGAAAGCATTTCCATTGCAACCAAACAATAAAGAAAAACCCTTTCTTGGGACTCATAAACCTCTTTCTCTGCACATCGTACCATCGCTCTGAATATTGCTTCCTCTCATCAATCATCAATTCAATGCCAGTTGCCAACAATTTCCACGTGAAATCAAGACATAGTGCTTTAGTAAAATCTGAGAATTCTTTATCTTATTTTAGTAGGACCTCTGCCCCATTTTTTCCCTAGTTTTTAATATTTATGGGCCGGAATTTATTAATATAGGGTTTGTTTGAATTGGTGGTAGAAGCGATGGTTTAAAAGTTATTTGATTTTAAAAAAATTTTGATAGGAAAAAAATAAGGTTATAGACAATGATTTATATTTAAATTGATGGTAGTAAAAGTGACTGGGTTTATGTCAAAACTCTATGGTAAAGGTTTTTCCTTAATGGGCTTTTTGAACTTTAAGTTAAGTGAATTTAAGCTTAACCCAAACTCAATCGTTAACTGACCTTTTTTTAAAGTTACCATAGAAAAAACTCTTCATACTGCACTCCAAACAGACCCATATAGGTTTATGAAAAAAAATTCACACTATGTATAATTCTTTATTAAGAACTTAAAAAGTCTATGAATTTTAAATTAAGATCCACTAAAATTTTGGTCAAAAAATCATACTCATTATTTTTTCAGATGAGTGTGGACGTGGAAGGCCTAATGAGGAAAAGAGATGTGATCATGGGATGCGGGTGGGGCCCACAAGGATCTTGTCCCAGCCGGGCCGATGGCCACTCAGAAGGGGGGGCCCACAATCCATAGTCAGCTGAATGATAATGTTTTTGCCGTAATCATAGAAAATTACATCACAGTAAATAATTGCTGGTGGGAAGTTGTAACTACTGGTACGAGAGCAGAATGAGACCCAATTAATATATCTAATCATCACTCAGGGGGTTGACCATTTGATTTTACATTACAGAATAGTAAGCTTTTTTACATATTTAATTAAACAAATTATCATTACCATCATGATTATCACTTTGTTTTAATTTGTTTAAACAACATATAATCTGAATCTGAGTCGAGCTCCGCAGAAATGAAACTGGACATGACAATCAAAAAGAAAGAAATAAACAGTTTACGTGCACTGGCAAGTTGGTAGCAAAAATAGTTTTGCATGGGAATCAAATCTTTGGATTATCATTAGGGTTAAGCCTGACACGACGTCCCAACTTCACGACTAATATTCCCTGATACGTCATCGTCATCATTTTGCCTTAGACCCAGATATGAGCTCAAGATCCGTGGAATGAACACTTCCTTTGAAATGCAAATAATTATAGGCATTGGATGGTCAAATTCCTATATTTTCCTCTGAAATTTTTAATAAATGGCACAATCCTATCTGCATTGGAAGCCTGCAAGGGATAACGTCCAGTACATAAGAGATGTGGACTGTTCCTTACCTTCTTTAACATTCAAAACTTAATGCAAATCTGTTTTCTTACTTTAAAAAATGAGTATCCTTCCAACAAAAACAAAAGAAGAATATTGACCTGGTCACACTCATATCGTACTGTGAATTATTGAGGTCCTTGAGGTCTGGTTGAGGCTAATTCATGAGAATGGATCTCATTAAGAGCAGAGGGATTTTGAGTTTGGGTTGAGCGGGAAAATGAATCTGCATTGTTATATATATTACCAAAATTATGGGTTCCTCTGGGCATTCGTATGTCATCTCTAAAATTATTTTCCTTATGAAGAATAATGTATGTATCCAGTCTTTAATATAAGCCTCATTTATTATGTAAATTTCATCATAAATGAGATATTATATTAAAGACAAGAGATATTAAATGTATATCAATAACCATGCAAATGCAACTTAATGAAAATAAATTACGTTAATAATCAATCAAACTAACTTAAATTATGCTTGTTACTTTATTTCTTTAAAAATTCGTTATAGGATCCCACTCCCAATAGATTCTGATGAAGGTTGAAATTGATTCTCCACAGAAACTTCTATTATTTTTAAAAATTAATTTTCTAATTCGATGACAACAAAATTCATAATTTAATATTAAGTCTGATCAAGAGATTATGCTTTACTTCTTGTTTCTTAATATAAGACTAAATTAGAAAATTAAATACCAAACCGCTCCAAAAGAAATTATTATTTTTCTACAAGTCAGACATATAGATATGAAATTTTCAGAACAATTTGCATTTGATTTTTATAGTCGAAATGGGTAACTTTTTTCAATATTAATTCAGACGAGGTCATAGAAAATTGAGAAATGGAGGGAGGTATTCTAATTTCTTATAGAACCAAGAAAAAGGTAATGTCGCTCATGCTTAAAGTTTTAAAGACGCCACACAGGTCGCCCACTAGTGTATGATATTATTGCTACTAGTATAACGGTTTGACTAAATAACAAAAACAACAGGAGGAAGAAAACATGATTGTGTCTCCAGATTTGGCAACACAGATTCACCTTAGCAATCTAAAAGTAGTAGGACGACCACAGTTTCTCGCCGGTTTGACTTGCTCAGAGACCCCACTGAACCAAATCATCAACCTTGTTTGGGCAAACTGCTTCCAGCCAAGGGCCTGATCCTTTTGACTCTCAGTGTCCGACGCTTAACTACTACGACGTACTCTCGCACATCCCGTGACTAAAAATATTACTCTCCATAACTCCATTAGCAAACCCAGAATGAGTCCACCCCACAAAATTCTAGGGAATTCCCAAAATTCCTGCTTAGCCTTCCCCGTACAAGTTTGTTCTACTGTCAGAAACCTCATACTCACCAAACGGCTCCATACTTTGATGGTAGTCTAGTTTCCAATGCTCTAAAGAACGTACACATTAAAGAAGACAAATTTTTCATGATGAAGGTGGTCTATGGCTTGATTCAGAACATCATTCTTTTTGCCTATAGGTTACCTAATCACCAATTTCTGCCACGCTAACAAACAGCATTTCACAATCAGCACAGTCGTGAAGTTCAACTTCAGTCATTTTCTGTATGTTCACTTAACTAAAAGGCTTGATATGAAGGTCAATGGTTATCAACTACCATTGACAAATCGATAAAACTAGGTAGAGCATTGAACAATGGGGACCGGCCGGCCAATGAAATTAAAAAGGCAGCAGTTACGATTTAATTAGATTGAGGAGCCTGGATCAGTAATCATGCTTGGAAATATACATATTAACCACTCCCACGCTTTAAATGTTTTCGAAGAAACCTTTCTGCATGAGATGGGTATTTATATCTAATGTACTCACGAAGGCACTTCTGGTAGGAGAAGTCGATCCAGCCTCCGTCAGTTCTTACAACAAAGAGACACCTTGAGGATCTAAACTGGGGATGACGATCGACCTGAAATACAAGAAGTCCAATAATTTGCAAAAATCTAGAGCAATCTACAAACAATAATAATTGAAAGACAGAAATAGAAATTGGTCTAAAAAAATAAAAAATGCACTGCATTACACATAAAGCATCCTATCCCATCAGAATCATGCATGTCTCACTAATTACGTTAGCTGCTCAAATTCACAGGAGAAGAAATTAAAACTTGTCCGCAGCCAAAAAAAGCAAACCAAGAATATCCAAACCGTTAGGGTGTGACTCGGATTTATGAAGTCAATCTAAGTACATACATGTGTAGACTATTACCTAGGCAAGAACATTCTCTTACTCTCATGTCATTCAATCATCAAAACTACGAGCTGAAAACGAAATGTGATGTTGACCCAAAAATGTAAAGAGATCAATAGTATGGGCAAAGCAGGAATAACATCATCTTCATACCATTCCAGCATAGATAATTCCCTCAACACAATGTATTCATGAACAGCAGAGTATGCCATTTCCTTTTATGTGATATGAGCAGTGAGATAGAAAAAAACAAAGATAATCGCTGCCTAAGACAACTAAGATTATTGAAGCCAATAATATCCTTAAATCCATTATTTCAGTGAGTTTGCAAACCCGTCCACATTTTGACCATAGCAATATGAAAGTAAATTTGTCTCAAAAATTGCAAAAGCATGTTGTCAACAGGTTTCAAAACATAACCTTAAGAAGCATGAGCTTCCATTTTGCACATTTTATTTCCTCCCTACGAAGAGGAGGAAAATGAAAGTATAACTACTTGTATTGGCTGATTAACTAGTCACACAGTGAGTTATTGATTTAGATACATCTTTAAGCATCCTATCTAATATATTTTGGCTCAACTGAATAATGTGTTGAACTATAATTATAGCACAAAAGGTTTCTTTGACCTGTCAATTCATTGCATGTAATTGGCAGAAAAACAATGCTTAGAAGAAATAAATCTCTAAATTTATCTCTTGTAGGTTATCAACAAGCACAGAAGCTAAAGAAACGATCGGCTTGATTGAAAATTGGAAAATGAGAAAATATTCAGCAGTTCCACATTTTGATATAATTAGTTTTCCGTCATAAGCAAATGGACCTGGTGCCCAACAAAGTAGTACAGACAGACCCAAACCAACGTAATCCAGTCCCCAAGAGAATTGAGTATGAGACTGGGTTGGAGAACACTTAAATAAGTGCTTTAGCGACCTACAAGATAAAACTTACATATTTACCTTGTATAACACAAAAGTGCTTAAAATGAGCTAATTCAAAAAAGCACGAAGTCAGAGTTTTGACTGCCAAACAGGTTGGCTTGAACTAAAAATTAGCATTGTCTTATTGAGACACAGCACGGCAGATTTTATGAAACATTTGTAGATGAGCAGCATTATTTACTTCCTAAGGTCTTTGTGCCCAAACCAAGAACCATTTCTCTGAAGTTAAGCTCAAATAAAGTGATAGTTTTGTACTTTGTATTACTATATAAATTCTTCTAGACACACAAAACGAATGCAATAAGAAACATCTTATTCTACCAAAAAAGAATTCGGGAGATAAAGTATTTCTAGATTTTATTGTCATTAGAAACAGAGGCGAGCACTCCATCAGGCCATGCCACAGTATAGCAGGGGGTATCATCAGTTTTAACAAACCATGGCTCAAAGAATTATATATACATATATCATTTTTGGCCTAAACTTGAGAGAACTAAAAGAACGCATTAGCACAGATGTAGCACATAAAGTACCATTCTAGGATGAATGAAGAATAAAATATCCCAAGAAAGTCGCTATATAAATTAAAATTCAGGTCCTAAATGTTCAGATAGGTGGGTAAGAAACACAATCTTGTGATGTTAAATATAATTCACAATTAAATTGATATGTTTATTGTTATTGAATTGAAGAATAGTGATAGAAAAGAGACACAAGAAGTAAGATAGAAGAAGAAGATGGAGGAGAGCTCCTAAGAATCTCTCAATTCTGTATTCACTGCATAGTCATGAAATCTGAATGGACAATTGGAGGATTGAGATATTTATAACACTATAGCCTCCCTCAAGTCTTAACTAACAGTGAGTAGGATTATTTACTAATTATTTAGTTTACAATTAGGTCCTTAGGTCTATCATACAATTAGGTCCCTAAATATAGTTTATTAATGTTCCATATCATTACCCCCTCCGAAAACATCCTTGCCCTCAAGGATGGTTGACAACAAACAAAAATCTGAAACCAAAAATTGAGCCTTGGAATTCTGGGAAAACTTGTGAAATCATGTAGAAATCTTTGTCTTGAATGCTGCTACACACAAATACAACACACTTTTTGGATTCTGAGTCCAAAAGGAAATCATGGGTCTAATGCTGATCCAAAAAGCATTTAAACCAAGTACACAGAACCTTCAACTAAACTAGAACCTTGCATCATGTTCACTAATTGTCCCTTTTTTTTTTTGGTAAAATAATTGTCCCTTGAACCAACAAATAACCAAGGTTCTTGCAGGAGAATATTGAAGGTGAAAAGCCCACATGTGATAACAAGTCATAGGTCCATTAGTCAAAGAACATTGTAGGAATAACTTTGGGCCTAATTTTTTAAAGTAAAACCCATATGCCCCTGATTTTCAAAAGTTTTCAGCCCTTCCAAGTTCCAAGAATATGCAAGCCAGTTGTAACCTTTATTTGTAGCAGGTTGAACAGTGCTAAAAACAAGATAAGCTGGGAAAAAGATGACTTAACATGGCACCAGCTGGAACCCACTAACATGTGATGTCTTCTTCACAGCCTCACACCTGGCCATAGGGTACAAAACAGCCTTAAAACCTTTAATAGAGTCAGAGCATGAAGAACCATTAAGAGCAGAAGTAATTTTCGCATCATTCCTAGGCAATACAGAATCAGACTTGGAGGAATTTGAAATAACACAACCCAAACTTGACACAAGGTCCTTGGGTTTGACCGAAAAACCACTTCTTTCCTTGATTAACCGGGACCTTCTTTCTGCAATCACCAATTTTGCACTTAAGCATGTCTTTGGTGCTTGATTTCCCAAATCAATGGCATTCGTATCTACTGTCGGGTTACTATTCTTCGTTGCACTCGACTTGTTCTGGGTAGACCCAAAGAGATTCAGACTCAATGTGCCTTTAAGGTTTGTGGGTTCGACTTGCTTCTGTTTATGTTCATCGCACCTCGTGCACTTTTCTTGGGTCTTGTTCTTTTCTGGACCAGCAGAAACTTCTTGCACTTCTTGTGGAGTCTTTTGAGAAAAACCACCATCTTCTTTATCTTTCAAGACTCTTCTTGCCTTCTCCAATCGCCACTACAAATATAATTCTTCCGCTCTAGCAATAGAACAAGCTTCACACATGGTTCTTGGTTGAAAGAGTTCAACTGAGTCACAGATTTCGTCTTTCAATCTACCAAAATATTCCACAACCAGGTTCTCTTCTGGCATCCGGAGCTGGAATCTTGTGACAACATCATCAAAAAGTTCATTATACTTCTTAACACTGCCAAGCTGCCGAAACCACAGCTGATCACCATTGTTGTTCTAGGCTGCCTGAACCAGCGCCCTTAATTCATCTCTCAAGCCCCACACAGTATCTTGCAACTCATCCACCTTATTTAATTTTTCTTCAAGGGCCAAGAACCTATCTTCCATGGTTTTTGACAATCTTTATTGGGTTTGTACCATCCACCATAATTCCAATGGTACCGAAGGAAACAGAACCAGAAAATAGAAAAAACAGATCCAGAGACGAATATGACAGAACCAGAACCAAGAAACAGAACCAGAGATGAATCATGGCAGAACCAGAAACGAAACAGAGAGACACAGAAAGAAAACAGAATCAGCAACACAAGAGACAACCAAGGAAGGACCACTATGATACCACTGATATGTTTATTGGTATTGAATTGAAGAATAAAGATAGAAAAGAGACACAAGAAGTAAGATGGAGAAAGAAGATGGAGAAGAGAGCTTCTAAGACTCTCACAATTCTGTATTCACTGCATAGTCATGAAATGTTAACGTACAATTGGAGGATTGGGCTATTTATAACACTATAACCTCCCTCAAGTCATAACTAAAAGCTAGTAGGATTATTTACTAATTATCTAGTTTACAATTAGTTCTCTAGGTCTATCTTACAATTAGGTCCCTAAATACAGTTTATTAATGTTCCATATCATAAATCATCTCTTTTGGGAGCAAAGCAATTCAGAAATTTCGATTCATACAAAAGATAGAATTGCTGATCCTGTAGATATTCCTTTACCAGCAGTTCACACATGGTATGTCATTGTTAATGTACAACACACGCAACTCAGAAGTTGCATGTACAGAACATAATAAAGAAATCGATAGCATTACACCACCATGACAACAACAGATGGCATTGTTGTCATGGCATGTAGATATACATATAGAATTAAACATATTGTACCATAATTGACTCTAGACCGCACCCAATCTTGTCTTCGGAATGTGGATGGTAAGCTAGAAGCTTCTCTACTACGGCTTTCTCGTCCTCGGCTGTCAATTGCTCTCCATCCAAGTACCTAGTGTAGAAAATCGAAGCCATAAGAAGATAGTTTTTAAAGGTTAAAAAAAAAAAATTGTAGAAGCCATATTGGACAATATTCCAAAAATGCAGCAAGCATAAATGTGCGCAAATGATATCACAGAAAATTTGTACAACGTGCTAAGAGACTCAAGCAAGCAGCACTGCTTTTCAGAATTTTTTTTAGAGGATTTGATGTTTTAACAGCAATGTTATGCTTGTTTATCTTCTTATTTACTAGATCTCCTGCTGACACTCGCAGAGTCATGATTTTGCTCATTACATATCTTCAAATATGCTTCAGTTTAGTCACACAATAAGGTACACCATAAAATCCCCATCACTCAACCAAGAAAGCTCAGAGGCAAATGATACTCCAGAGTTTAGTGTTCTGTCAAGGAGCCAATAGTCTCATAAGGAATTTCCAAGTAGAGAATATGAACTTTGGCTTTCGTGCCAGGGAATTATGGGGTTTTCGATAAAAAAAAAGGTGGAGACGAGGGGAGAAACAATGAAGGGCAGCCAATAATGTACAGGTTTATTACTTCATTACAATATAATCTATGAATATATGTTGATAACTACATTTGCATCATGTACATCTGATCATATTAGTAATTACTTTCTGTTGATATGCAGATTAATGCATGTGTTCATTATGTACATCAAATCAATCTTCTGTGCTCAGTAGTGTCACATAGTTTAAACAGAGATGTACATAGAAGAAAAATTCTATCAACAGCATTAAGAGTTGATTTTTCTTCTGCTCAGCTTTTGAACTATAGACTGAAATTATAACTACGTCCTTGATCGCTGTGTAAGTAAATTGAAACAATCTGTATCGTCATGGGTATTCATGCCAAGCTGCCTCCGAACACAAAATTGTCTTCTACTTGCTAGCGGACTAAAATCAAGGGGGCATTATGTCCAATCACATAAATAGAGGGTATCAGGAAAATTGAATGGCACTTAAGAGTAGGCAAGAGAAGCTAAGACGCAGACTTGCAAGCAAGGATGAGAAACTTAAATTATCTCAACGATGAAGTTGAAGTACTTAGTCGGTTGGTCCCTATCTTTTCATCCATTACATAGATGAAGACATGAGATGATCCCCCTCATATGTATTGTCGTTCGGTTATAGATTATAACTCATTTTGTTTGCATATATGAGTATTCAACAATGTGCTGAGAATTCTTAGTAACAACAGCACGAACAGTTAGAGTACGACAAGAAGTACAAAATTTCAGATAAGGAATGAGGGGGAGAGACTGACCTTCGCGAGTGGAGGATATCCTTGGTTAACCTAACGATTGGTTCAATGTCCTTGAGGATATCTTCTTCTTTATCCTTCAATTTCTGATAATTGGAGTCATCCGACCCCGGGTGACTCACAAGGTCCTTAGCTCTCAGCAGCTTGGAGATTTGAGCGGCATAGTTAGCTTTCTCATCTGCGTGTCCCGGCTCCGAATTGGTGGGGGCACAGCAGAGTATGCGGTGAGGCGTCTCAGTCGTGGCGATTCCCGCCACAAAACGCCGGTAGTTATAGGGCGGAAAATGAGGAAATAGGACGTCGCGAAGAAGCAGAGGACCCGCCATTTGAGGTCGAGTGAAACTGGCGCGGGTGATGAGGAAACTCATAGCATGATGTCGTCGGAGCTCAATCCAATAAAATCAGTCCAGCCCGACTAAAGTGGATCCCATTTGTTTTTTCATACATAAAGTGCATCCTATCTATTACTCGCTCACCTTCTATTTAGCCGTTCTCTACCATATTTTCTACTTCCTCTGTGGTGTGGAAGAATTAAAGAAATTAAATAAGTTATTTTATTATTTTATATATTGTGTATATTAGATTATATATTAATTTATTAGTTAAATTAATTAGTTTAAAGAAAAAAATAAAAATAAAAATACTTTAAAATGATTTAATTAGCTTTCTTAATTTCTCCAAAAAAGTCAACTAAGTCTTATAATTAAAACCGGAGGGAGTAGTATAGTATTGATTAAGGTAATTAATATCATATCTATTTTCTAAAAAATATCATAGTTATTTTCCTTAATTTTTTCATTCCACATCTTTCTTGATTATAGTTGAGGAAGTATTAATAGGGGTATAAAAATTATTTCTTATATTTAGGACTAAGATAAATTCCTTATAATATATATCTTATATTAAAAACTAGAAGAGCACTTATTCTTTTTCGTGTTTTTTTACTTGTATACTCTTTTTTCACAAATACGGACATATTTAAAAAGAACATTATATTTTTGATAAAATTTTTTCAACTAACAAGTTATATCTCTCACTACGTTGCACGAGGGAGCATTGTAGCTTAAAGTATTAATTGTGATAGTATTATACACAAACATATAAGGTTAGGTATTATTATTATCAAAATATTTTGATAGGGTAATAAACATGTGACATTGACATAAAAAATTAAATAGAATTAATTTGATTAACATTAAGCAAAAGAAATGTCCGAAATTATTTTTGGATATGAAGGAAAAAATCATTTACACATTCACACATAATTGTTTTGATAACCTCCAAAATTCAATTAGGTAATTATGATGTGGGATTCATGATTTGATGTTTATTTTTTAATTCAACCAAATTGAATTCATGTCTATTGTCAAATCCAATTTTCTTTATTACCTTATCCTCAAACCCTAAAAGTAAAAGATGTGAATTACATGGGAATAATATTACAATATTTTCGAATAACTTCGAAACAAAATGACTAATTTTGATCCGCATTATTATGGAAGAAGTCAAATTTTCTAGAGTAAAGCAAAATTGTCTGTAAAATATGGGAGAATTTGCAATTACTTTTACAAAAAAAGGAAATTACTTGAACATGTATTAACTGAATGAGTATTAATGTAATTACATAAGAATTAATTAAATTACTTGATTACCCGACTCATTTCTGTTAAACAAGTTTTTAGGCGGGTATTACAAGATTTCATATAAAAAGTTGATTGATTGATTGATATTTGATTTTAACGATCGGTTTGTTTTGCACAATAAGAGCAGACGTTGCTTCTAAAAAGGACGGTAGGGAGTAGCTTCTTAATTTAAAATGGGAAAATTATGGGGGAAATCCTCATTGAAAATTTAATTAATGAAAATGACCTAATAATTATTTACACACACGTAGTGCTCTACAAAATTTGTGTGCATAATGTATTAGTACTCTAATTTATATCCTTTTCACCTATTAATTTTGTAATGAGGTACTTTTCCCCTATTCTCCTATTTTAAATAATTTAAATTAAAGTTGGACTAATCTTACTGAACCAATTACAAATGATGCTTAACAATTTCACCCAAGGGGGTGAATTGGTGAAGATCTTATTGGCCTGAGAAACATATGAGCCTAAGTATAAGATCTTTTCTTGATTTTGATTAATCTGGATTCGTCTTAAGTTGGGCTCAAAGTCTTGGGGGAAAAAGTTCTCAGCCCCACTTTCTTCCATTTCCACATCTCAAACCAAGGACGTGATTAAAGGAGAGCAAGTTACTACTTGCTCCCAATGGATGCAGGTCCAAGTATTAGATCTTAAGTCTTGACCCTGCAGCCTAAACCTAATTGAGTGGCATGTAGGCCTCGCATGTTTGTCGGTCTTAACTCTTGAGTCTTGACCCTACTAAATAAAATAAAACAAACAAATCAGTCTTAACTCTTGAGAACGAACTTTTCATACAAATTATCTCAACATCATTAACAAAATAGGTAACGTTTAATTAGTGAGGGGATATTAAAACAAAAGATATTTGGGGGGATATTGACTATTCCCAAACTAAAAACTGGGATTGGATATGTCTTAAGTTTTAACCTTTTAGGATTTGTTTGAGTTAGTATTAGACAAACGTTTTCATATAACTCGAGATAAAACTTATTTAACATATTTTGAATCACATTAGAGAAATAATTTTTATTGCCAATTCAAATAGATATTTAATCATACAAAGACTTGCTTTATGTGGTTGAATGAAGTGTGGAGGCTTTAGGCTATTACAGTGTTTGCATTGACCATGGTCTCATCATAAATAGCTAGTTTTTTTTTTTTGGCTCAAAGGGAATACTCTTGTATTACCATCACAGAAAGCATTACAGACTGAACATAACAGAAATGAAATGTGCAGCATAATACCACACGCTAATACATCTAAAAGCAAAGCCAAAATAACTACCACACAGGCAGAACAATAGTAAAGGTTCAGCAATCTACATAACAACTGATTTGGAAAACATACAAACTACAGCAGCACGCTTCCAAGCTAAATAACAGATATACTACAGGAACCAAATCAACTACCATTCAACACAGGTCCAACTGCAGAGTCCTCATCCTGGATAACTCTGGCCTCCAATCTATCTAAGGTTAGAAAAGATAATAAAGCAGGTGATGGTTTCGCAACCCACCCCGTAGGGTACACTTCTTTATAAGCTTCCGCTGCAAGACGATCAGCTACACGATTTCCCCCTCTCGGGGTAAAGGTCAAATAAAACCCAACCTTAGAATTTAGGAGGTTAATGATATCACTAACAATTCCTCTGCACTTCCAGTCATGCATTTTTGGTAACCTTGCATCAACACATTTCTTGAGGAGTAGGTAGTCAGTTTCAAAAATAACCTTTTCAAGTCCCAAGTCCAGGGCCAACATCAAAGCCCTTTTCAGCGCAAGTGCCTCAGACATAAAAGCTTATATTGATTCCAGCTTACATACAAATCCCCACAGGAAGCTTCCCTCAGCATCTCTTGCTGCATTATTTTCATCGCTGCATTACTTGCATTATTATCCCCAGGATAAAATGATCCATCGCAATTAACCTTAACAAAATCAAGTGCCAAAGGGATCCATACTTCAGCCTTACTATTGATCTCATCCTGTACTACAGATTCCTTACACCCTTTATCCCACGAGTTCCAAAACTCCCAATTACTCATTCTGGCTCTCTCGATTACAGCAAGGGGGTTTGGGGGGACATGATTAAATACATACTCATTTCTTTGCTTCCACGTGAACCAGAGGATCCAACATATGTGAGAAATATTTTGGGAATTTATATCAGTCATACCTGTGATTAAGAGCCACCAAGCATTAAAATTAGATACAGATCTAGCATCGAATTTGGCCCCAAACGAGCTCCCAAACCATATACACCTTGTCCACTGGCAATGGAAGAAAAGATGCTCATTAGTTTCTTCTTTCTTCTCGCAAATCGAGCAAAGGTTAGTGACAGCTCTCTTCCTTCTAAACAGAGAAGAATTCGTTGCAACCGCATTCTGCAAAATTCTCCATATAAATTGCTGCACCCTCGAAAGCACCTTGATCCTCCAAATCGCCTTCCAGCTGGAGCATGGGACGACCACCGATGTGCCTGCTCTTGTTTCCGACTTCATACTAGTCTCCTTCCCCACTTTGTATCCCAATTTCACCTCATAACATCCATCCTTAGCGCCTTGCCATATGAGAAGGTCCTCCAATCCATTATTAGGAATTTGGATTCGTTGTATGGCCTCCCTTATCTCTTCTATCAGATAATGGGCAATTGGAGATAACACCCAGGATCCATTCACAATTAGCTTATGCACCATGTCTTCTCCCTCAAAAGGGCTGGCGTAGTCGTTCGGCTTACCAAGAGGATTTATACCAGGGATCCAATTGTCTTCCCATATCCTTATCTTCCATCCATCCCCCCACATCCCATTTTAAATCTGTTCTAAGACACTCTTTCCCTTCAATTATACTTGCCCAGCACCACGAAGCATGGTGTCCCTTTGTAGCTTCCATAAAAGATTGCTTAGGGTAGTATATACTTTTAAGAACTCTCACTCATAGTTCATCAAGTGTTTTAAACATCCTCCAAGCTGTCTTTGTTAATAGGGCTTCATTCATCACCATCAAGTCCCTAAACCCCATTCCTCCTTGGCCCTTCCCCATTGTGAGTGTTTCCCATGCCTTCCAATGTGTTCGCCCACCTGCTACACTTCCTTCCCACCAAAAATTAGCAATCATGCTGTGAATCTTCCTACAAGTCTTCACTGGGAATTTAAAGCAAGCCATTGGGTATAAAGGAATAGCTTGGATAACCGCTTTTATCATCACCTCTCTGCCCGCGTATGACAATGTAGAATTCCCCCATCCTTGGATTTTGCTCATTACTCTCTCCCTTATGTAGGCCAAAGCTTGGCACTTCGATTTGCCCCAAATGCTTGGGATGCCTAAGTACTTGCCTGGGTCGTCAGCCATGGGGATTCCCAACAATTCTCCCACTCTATTCTTCACAGTCGTTAGGGTATTCAATGAGAAAAAAATACTTGACTTGTCTAGGTTGATCAGCTGCCCTGATGCTTTACAATACTGCTTCAATATCTCAGCTAAGAGGTTGCAGTTTCTTTGGTCTACATTCATGTAGATCAAGGTATCATCCGCAAAAAAACTATGGGTCAACAAAGGACAATTCTTGCTCAATTTGATCCCCTTCAGTTTCATATCTTTCTGATTCTTTTCCACCATCAGCGACAAAACCTCTGCCACAAGGATGAACAAATATGGAGAAAGTGGATCTCCTTGCCTTAGCTCCCTTGATGGGACAAACGAGCTTACTGTCTCCCCCGAAAGGAATAGATTCAGCTTCGTAGATCTTACGCATTTCATAACCAACTCTACCCATATCTCACAAAAGCCAAATCTTCTCAGCGCTTCCTCCAAGAAATCCTAATCCACTCTATCATACGCCTTGCTCATATCCATTTTCAATGCAAATTCATATTTCCCACCCTTTTTCTTTCGACGAAGATAGTGGTACACTTCGTGCGCAATGATTATGTTATCCTGGATAAACCTCCCAGGGATGAATGCTCCCTGGTTTTGAGAGATGCATTTATCAAGTATCGGTCTCATCTTATTAGCAATGATCTTAGAGATTATCTTATACCCAAAGTTGCAAAGTCCTAGCGATCTGAACTGAGACACATGTTTAGGTTTGGTGACCTTTGGGATCAGTGTGATGTTGGTCTCGTTAACATCATTCAGCATTATTTTCCGCTCAAAAAAATCCAAAACCATTCTACTCACCGAAGCCCCTACTTCATTCCAGGCCCTTTGGTAAAAAAGTCCTGAGAATCCATCCAGTCCTGGAGCTTTCGACCCCCTTAAGCTGAATGTTGCGTTCTTAATCTCTTCTCTTATAGCTCTCGTTAACAACCGGTTGTTCATCTCTTCGGTCACCTTCTTCTCAATATACTTCAGTGCTCCCTCCATCTCCTAGTTCTCTTCTGGTGCCATAAATGGCTTCCGATAGAATTGGGATATGTTGTGATTAATCTCTCCCTTGTCGTTGATCCAATTTCCCAAGTCGTCCCTGATTGCCAAAATCTCATTGCGATTTCTCCTTTTGACTGTTGATAGATGAAAGAACCGTGAGTTCTTGTCCCCTGCCTAGAGCCAAGTAACCCTTGATCGCTACCACCAGTACTTCTCTTCCTGCTCAAACAACTTGTCCAGCTTCACTTGAAGATGTGAGATGCTTTCCTCTGTCTCCTTCATTAGCTCTGCTAGACTCAAGTCACTTATCCATGATTTGATCTTGGTAATTTCTTTAACAAAATTGGGAAATTCCCTTTTGCTCCATCGGAATAACTCACCTCTGCATTTTTCCAGGTTGTTAAGGAAGCAAGCTAGTGATGAATCATCCTCTGTTTCCTGTCGGGCCCAACTTCTCTTCACCACTTCTCAAAAACTTGAGTGTTCAGCCCATATCGCTTCAAATCTGAATGCCTTCTTCTTTCGTGGGCCTTGGATTTGGCTCCGGATTACGAGGAGATGATGATCAGAACCCATAAGTACTACATTAAATACTTGCAAGTTGGGGAATTCCTCTCTAAGTTGGGTGTTTCCTAGCGCCCTGTTTAATCTCTCTTTAACTGTATCTGGTTCTGGCCTGTTATTACACTAGGTAAGCATAGGCCCGTTAAAGCCCAAATCCACTAGATTGCAATCCGCCAGCAAATTCCTGAAGCCCATGATTCTCCTCTATGCTCGCGATCTGCCTCCCCTTTTTTCTTCACTCGCCAATACCTCGTTGAAGTCCCCCATGCATAACCAACTACCAGAAATTGAGCTACCTATCCTTCTTACCTCCTCCCAGCATAGCACCCTTTCCATCTCCACCGGTGGGCCATAAATGAAGCTCATATATAACGGAGTTTCAAGCTCCTTAGATTCTACCAATGAATGAATAATATTCGAGGAAGAGTACAAAATATTTACCTGTATCGCCTTTGACCACCAGTGCGCCAGGCCTCCGCCTTGCCCCTTCAGATCCACCAGCCATTCCTCCTCGAAGCCGCACCTTCGTTTGATCTTCCTCACCACTCTCGCCTTCTGCTTTGTCTACATCAAGAAGACTATCTGGGGCTTTATCCGGGCACATTCCTCCCGCAGATTCCGAACTGTCAAGGCAGCCCCAAGGCCTTGACAATTCCAGGCTAGAGTATTCATTGCTCACCAGTGGCAGGATCATCCTGGTCACCGGAGTTGTGATGTGTCAGCTTATCACCTCTTTCCTCTCCCTCTGTTCCTACCAAAATCCAGCTCTCAGGGAAGTCGATCTCACCAATTTCCTGTCTCCCAGTTGATCCTTCCGCCTTGTCACTCTTCCCCTTTTTTCGAATTTGTCTCTTCAGTGATCTGAAGTTCCTCCGTCTTCCTCCTCTCGTCAGACTCTTTCCTTCTTTCACTAATTGCTTCTCTTCCTTCTCTTCGAAGATCAATTTGCGCTGGCGCTTCGGGTCGACTAGTTCAGGGGGATCTTCGTTCTGCCTTTTAATGTGGGTCCGACTTAAAAATTGAGACATGGAGGATATGGGAGATAGCCTACATGTTAATTCATTGCCCATAATAGGCCCTTCATGTTCCATTGAAAACTCCACAAAGTATGGTTGGGCTTCTTTGTATCCAAAAACCCTATTTGAGCTCATTTCCTTCAGGCTTACGAATTGGGCCTGTTTCGCTTCTAGGCCCACCAACTCTATATGCTCCAGTTCTTCCCATTCCTTTTGACTCCCTGATTCCTTTTTCGATAAAGCACTTTGCCTCTCATCTGTCCCTGTTAAACCTGCTTCAACCATCATCTTTTCTTCTTGGGCAGCCTCCTGGATTAGACTTATTCCCTTTGACCTATGGTTCTGGTCTTCCACTCCCCCTTGCTTACACACAATCATCAAACTTTTGCCTCCTACTTCCTGACACACCGTATCTCTAGGCAGCAGGTTGCTGTGATTAGCTTCATCTTGTCCAGTAGTGAGTTCCGACGAGCCAGGTTGGTCGGAGATTTCTTCCTGTAGAACTAGCCTTCTAACCAATCCACCTTACACACCTCCCGAACTTCCTCATCTGTTCGCAGGTTTGCTGTACTCATCAAACTTCCGTACTCTTCCTCTTCAGTTTCCTCCTCACCCTCCTCCTGCCTTCCATTGCACCCCCTACTTTCATGGCCAATCCTTCTGCACTTGCACCAAAGTATCTGCAATCTCTCATATTTAACCGAGATCCACGCAGGTGTTTTCCCACTCCTCGGAACCCAAAATCCTTCTATCAGAGGTTTATCAATCCTGATCAGAGATCTTACCCTAATAAATCTTCTTCCCATTTTTCCGTCTACCTTCGGCCTCTCATACAGACATGCCTCCCTGACTGTGTCCCCTAAGATTTTTAGCATTATCATTATTAAATGCCGAAAGAGGGAGGCCATGAAATTGCACCCAGAAAGGTTCATAGAGGAACTCGATGTCCTGAAGCACCATATTGTTTTTCCAAACTTGGAGACTGAGCAGGAAGCCAAGGATTGACCATGGTCGGCCTTTGAGAACCCTGACAAAATCTCCCTGTTTATTGAACCTAAATAGGAATATTAGTTGGCTACGGTTAAGCTCATGAATCTCCACCTCCTCTCCCATCTGCCAACCCTTTTTAATCATCGCAACCACCGTCAGAATATTTAGGTTCTTGGTCGTGATGATCTTTCCTACCAACATGCCTCCTCCTTCTTCTTCCTTCCTTTCTATGTTCAAAACCACCTGTTTCTTCTTCTTACCACTCGGGCTCTAACTTTCCTCCATCTTCTACTAGTTTAAACCACTTCCTTCTCCTTCAGCAACACCTAGAAACAATCCCCAATGGCAGAATGCCTAACAAAAATGGTTCTCCAACAAACCAAAGTCGCTCTCACATGGAGAGAGAGAGGCGCTCAAGGGGAGCGGGATCTTACTACTTATACTTCACATGCAGGTGATATTCATTTTAAACAATAGCTAGCTAGACAATAGTGAAACTCTTTCAAGCAAAGAGTGGAATAATAGTGTGTGCAACTCTAGTTCAAAGCACTCAGGTATATCAAGTATCAACTCAAGAACTCATCGTTTCTTAACGTTTTGTTGTTGATTGGGTTAATGGCGAAACATCACTATTACCTGCATGCGGATACCCGTACGGTACAGAGTAGCATGAGTTTTTCTCTTTATGTTTCTGGACATTTCATGCACTTCTTTTTGGAAAGCGATCAAATAGGATTAATAAAAAGAAAAAGTAACATCGCAAATACAATTTAAATTGTGAGTAAAGATAAGAAAATTTAGAGAATATAGAATGAAAAGCATGAACAACAGCAGTATCTAAACAAGAAAATAGTTGACAATAGGAGAAGATATCCCTCAAGACGACGTCATTTGCATCGATGCTGGAGCTAGCAATGATTCCAAATTGTTTGATTGAAGCCAACATTTGTAGCCTTTCAGAACCAGAGGAAAAGAAGGGGGAAGGCAAAGACATTTTATTCACTTGTTTCAACTGAACAAATAAAAATATTTATAAATTTGTCACTATGTCTAGATTTAAATATCTCATATTCATAGATTTTAAACTGATTTTTTTTTTTTCGATATTCTAAGATAACTGGATTAGATCCAAACATTATCTTGTTAAATTAGAAGTAGCTTTTTTGAAAGTATTTTTGTATTTGCATAAATTCATGTTTGAGTGGCTAAAGTCCCTTATATTGGGACCAACATTTGCTGGTTTAAGCTGGAAATCTTTAGTTAAAACAAATTAAAACCACTCAACAATCTCAAGAGTACTACATAATTGGTTATTTGTTTTCATTTTATTCAAAATGTAGAATAAAAAAAATAAAAATCCCAAGAAACTATTACCCGAATTTCAAAATTTTAAATACGTGATTTCATAATAAAATGAGTTGTCAATTATTTTATATTTTTTTTAATCTTATTATTATTATTGTCAATAAGATTTTGAAATTCAAATAGTATTTTTCCGTCATTTTCTCAATAAAAAAAATTATTTCTAAGTAAAGAGTTGCGTGGTCTGTGGTGGGGCCCACCGGTGGGGAAGGGTTTATTTTAGTGTTTTTTTAAAAAAAATATTTTAAACCTTAGTTTATTTAAAAAAAACAAGTCGCCGGAGGAGGTTGCCAGTTGCCAGTGGCGGCCGGTGGTGGGGAGGGCGGCCGCCGGCGGTGGTGGGGCCCACCGGTGGGGAAGGGCATATTTTAGTGTTTTTTTAAAAAAAATATTTAAAACCTTAGTTTTTAAAATTTAAAAAAAATAAAAAAAGTCACCGGAGGAGGTTGCCGGTCACCGGCGGCCGGTGGTGGGGCCCACCAACTTTGGGAAGGGTTTATTTTAGTTTTATTTTTTAAAAAAAATTATTTAAAACTAGGGGCAAAATGGTCATTTTAGTTTTAAAAAAAGGGCAAAATGGTAATTTCAGCGGTGTTACCGTTCATTTCCGTCCAAGTTAACGGTTAACGTTGGTCAACTAACGGTTCTTGTGACTTTTGTTCCTAAAACATAAGGTCGTATGTATTTTTGCACAAAAAAAAATGTGGTGCTGGGCGCTCCTAGGGAAAAAACATATGTATATTTTTACACCTTAACCCAACCCTTTACTTGGCTTTTGTTAAAGGGAAGGTTGCAATCAAATGAAGAAAGGAAGACACGTGGCATGACCCAGGATGATTTATGCACTATCTGCACCAACAGCAAGGAGAGCCTTAACCACATTCTTAAAGAATGCCACAGGGCCTCCAACATTTGGAGGAAAATTTTGACGCCTGACATGGCTGTGGACTTTCTCAGACTCGACATTAGGAGCTAGCTGTCTAACATCATCCAATCCTCATCCTGTGACAATTCTTGGAAGATAGGGTTGTGTATCACTTGCTAGAAGTTCTGGGAAGTGCGCAATAAAAGCATCTTCACGGAGGATAGTTTTTCTGTTGAGGGGATCCTTGCTCACATCAAGGCAATTGTTTCCCATTTGATTTCCAGCTTCTCCAATCCCCATTTTAAGTTGTAATTTATTTAAGCTTTGTTCTCTTTTCTAGTGCCTATGGCCTTGTAATTTTTTGACCTATTAATGGATTTCATTTTCATTCAAAAAAAAAAAAAAACAAACAAACCATCTCATGGAAATCAATTTTATTTCCATTTCCAAACCCCCCCAATTCCATCATACCAAAGGGGCCATTAGTTCTTAGTCTTAGAGCATCAAGGAGTGAATTAGGTTGGGTCACTTATATGAACCAACCTGAGTCGTTTTAAAAGAGAAAGTAAGAATAACATTGTGTATTTTTAAATTATACAAACTGATGATTATTGTCCATTAATAATCATACAAGCCGGCCGATTCAAAGTTGGATAAAATATATTGACCTGCCATTTGGTATTTGGATGTAGCTCTGGTTATGAGGAGATAAAATAATAAGATTTGGGTAATGAACACAATCCAGAGCAATGTATCAGACTTGGACTGGTCATCGACCCGGTCGAGGTACTGGGTCAATGGATCACTGGTTGAACCGCATAACTATGACTTAGTCTCGAAAACCATACTATATTTATAAATTTATACAACTATACTTATAAATATATAAAAAAAATGAGTTTACAAAATAAAAATACCTAAAACATTTTTACAAGTTTAAAACATGAATAACTCAAAAGAAGATGGTTTTACAAAATAACCTCCAAACACAATAAAATCATGGCCAAGAATCCAAAGGTGGTGTATCAATGAAAGGCTCTCTATTATCATCAAAATAATGTGGATGACCAACAATATTTTCAGCAAAGTTAAAAAAAAAAAAACAAATGCACCAACTAGTCGGACTGGTTTTCTACAAACCGCCGGTTGGACCGGTCCAAAACCGTTTTCGACGCATAACTGATCTTATGACCAGCTCGAACCAGTTGGGTGACCGGGTCACCAGTTTCCAGGTTGACCCCGCCGGTTTGAGCCGGTTCTGATAACCCTAATCCAGAGACTCATCATACAATTTTTTTTTTAAAAAAAAAAGAAAAATAGAAAAAGCAAGTTAATGTATTGCTGAAGCAGAAAGAAACCTTTGTCCAAAAAAACAGAAGCAGATGCTAACCTAATATTTAAATGCAGACGCATGTTCATTTGTTAGTTTTCATCACAGAGCCACAAGGCCACAAGTTGTCAGCAAAAGTCGAAGAAAGGCAATTTCCCCATCGATTATGCTTTACTCCTTATAATGTCCACTCGCGTCGATTTTAATTTGTTGACCACTATTGTGGACCCAAGCAGCCTCTCTTTCCATTAAAACAAAGAAGAAAAATCAATCCATTATGTTTCACGTTTCAATCCTGATTCTTGAACATTCAAACTCAATCCTTACCCAAATCTTCATTTTGATTATTTTTTCTCTTTTCTTTATGGCGTGGCAATTTGAACACAATTAAGGTGACAAGTCAATGTGACTACCAAGGACCATTCTATTATATTCTACGCCGCTGCATTTTACTATCCTAATCACACATTCCTCCACCAATATTTTATCCAAATCGTAAATCACTACTATTGTTTTTTTTTCATATAAAAGAAGTTGATTTTAATTTTAGATGTAAAATATAATTTTTATATTTATCAATATTTTTCTAATTCACGATACTCCTTCAAAAATAAAAAGAGAAAAGAATAAGAAAATTAAGGAAATTAATTAGAATGATTTATAAAATATATAATATATTAAATAAATAAATATACTTTATATTAAAAACCCAAGTAAAAGTTATTTGGTTTTGGACCGGCGTACCCTACATTTATCTCCACGCCAAGAGAGTCCATGCTCGTATTCATGATGCCTATGGCCCTGAGCGCCCGCCTGAGCCCGTAGAAAAATCACCTTGCCCAACCCAAGAAAAATTGGGCATAACTAGGCTGGATATTTTTGCGGGTAGAGTTGAGCATTGGGTATGGTATGCCGTCCTGACAAGTAGTATATATAGTATTATATACTTTTTTATTTTTTTATACAATAATATTATATATATTTTATTTTCACTTATGACTATTTGACTATTTGTTAAGATATATGGTTGTCTTTTTCAATTTCAAAACTCAAGTTGTCGACTTATTTTGAAATATTTCAAACTATAGTTTTATAAATTTCATTTCAAGTTTGCAATATTATTTATTAGGTGTGATTGAATTTTTTTTTTTCACGGAGTATAGCAGGGTATTGCTATTTGAGCAGGGAAGGCCCGTTCTACCCAACCCATTATCACCCTTCCCAAAATTGTTAAGGCTTCTATCGGATAGGCCGAGCATTGGGCTCCATTTTTCTGCCCAATAATCTTTCGGGTAAGGGTCTTGCCCTGTACAACTCTACCCATAAACACCCTAGATCCCGGATTGTGCACATGATACTCCGTACGGTAAGGGTTTTTCCATTTTAAATAGCTCAAGTTTATAAATGGAAGCACAGAAAATTTCGAAGGAAATCTGATTTCCATGTCCGTCTCTGTGGTCAAAGCTGCAAATCAATTCCAACGGCGAACAAGTCTAATTAGCTCAGAGTGGTTTTCAGTTCTCGCCTTTTGAACTGTGAGACCGGGTAAGTCTGAGAGCATCCTGTTAATATAGAGATTGAAGTTTGTCTTCTTAACCCTCCAATTTCAAGCATCTTCGTGGATGGGCCAGGCTGCTTCCGCGGCTGCAATCCCTTGCCGTCGCCAAACCAGTCACAGCCACCGCTCCACGTCCAAATCCAGACCAACTCCTTTCATATATCCTATGATTTTCAATGGAAGTCACGAGTCCCCAGATGAGGCCATCCAATCAGCGCCTGATTACATCTCTGAGCTTCCCGACGAGTGTTTGGCTTGCATTTTTCAGTCATTAAACTCCGGCGACCGTAATCGCTGTTCCCTTGTGTGCCGGCGGTGGCTTCAGGTCGAGGGGCAGAGTCGTCACCGTCTCTCCCTGAACGCCCAATCAGATCTTCTCCCGCTTACCCCTTCTCTTTTTACACGTTTCGATTCCGTCACGAAGCTCGCTTTGAAATGCGACCGTAGATCCGTTAGCATTGGGGACGAAGCGTTCGTTCTTATCTCTCAACTATGCCCTAATCTCACCCGGCTGAAACTCCGTGCCTGCCGTGAACTGACGGACGCTGGCATGGAGGCCTTTGCTAAGAATTGCAGGGGTTTGAAGAAACTTTCCTGTGGATCTTGCACTTTTGGAGCTCGAGGGATGAATGCATTGCTCAATTATTGCGCCTCTATAGAAGAATTATCTATCAAGCGACTCCGGGGAGCTACCGATGTAGCATCGGTGGAGTCTATTGGACCTGGTGTTGCAGCGTCATCTCTCAAAACTATTTGTTTAAAAGAGCTATATGATGGACAATTTTTTGGGCCACTTATTCTTGGCTCGAAGAATTTAAGGACTTTGAAAATTTTCAGGTGCTCTGGTGACTGGGACAGACTTTTTCAACTCCTAGCGGATCGAGTACCAAATATAGTCGAAGTCCACCTTGAGAGGCTCCAAACAAGTGATGTTGGCTTAGAGGCAATCTCGAATTGCTCATGTCTGGAAGTTTTGCATCTTGTCAAGACTCCAGAGTGCACAGATTTGGGGCTTACGGCAATTGCAGAACAATGTAGGCTCTTAAGGAAACTTCATATTGATGGGTGGAAGACGAATCGCATAGGAGATGAAGGTCTAATAGCAGTCGCTAAATATTGCCCTTATCTTCAGGAATTGGTCCTTATTGGCGTCAATCCTACTAATGCAAGTTTGGAAATGTTGGCATCCAATTGCTTGAATCTAGAGCGGTTGGCGTTATGTGGGAGTGAAACAGTTGGTGATGTTGAAATATCGTGCATTGCAGCCAAATGCTTAGCATTGAAGAAACTATGTATTAAGAGCTGTCCTGTGTCTGACCATGGTATAAAAGCACTCGCAGCTGGTTGCCCGAATTTACTGAAAGTGAAGGTTAAGAAGTGCTCCAGTGTGACATCTGAGGGTGCAGATTGGCTGAGGTTGTTCAGGGAGTCGCTTGCTGTAAATTTAGATGCTGGGGAAACAGATCATCAGGACGCAAGTGCTAGTGATGGTGGAGCTCAAGAACATGGCCTGGAAATTCCTTCAATCCCCAGCCAGGCAGCAGCCTCTGCCAACATTGCATCAAGCAGTACTGGTCGATCAAGTTCATTCACGTCATGGCTCAGGCTTTTCCCTGGGAAAAGCTACTTAGCCTGCACTTTGAGAAAATTGTCTGGTGGTAACCGTAATTCCCGGCATAGTTAGAAGGGAATTTGGGTTACCATAGTGATGGGCAATTCAAGCCGTTGACCATTCATATTATTTGGTGATGTCATCGCTTGATTCTTTCTCTTGTAATTAAAGCTAAAATTTCTTACTCTGTGTTGTGTTTTTGCTTTTTGATATGAATCTTCTTTAGTTAAAATGGCAAGATCAAATTTTCTTTGTTGTTTTTCTCACGAATTATTGTTGCTGTTACGCTAGTTGTTGATCTTACATCTTCTCAGACTTGTCCGTATCTTCCATTTGATTCCTAGAGCATATAGTTTATAAACTGCATCCTGTCAGTTTCAGGGATGATGAATTTAGTTGTTTAGTGATGAGTGTATGAAACTTTCATGGGTTTTGTTAGATTTTTGATAGGTAACCGGAGTAGGGCACGACACAAGATTCTACTTTGGGCAATGGCTTAGCAAAAGAAACAACTGAATTTCTTGTCTGATTCTAGCACACGTATCTTAAGTTTCTCCTCTAATGTATAGGCGAATGGCCTCATTGCTGCAAAATAGATTCGATGCGTTTGTTTGTGATTGAATATTTGGGGTTTAAGTTGATCATGCTGTCAAATAAGGTGAGTTTTCAGATTTATGGGGTTGATTATCAGACCAAGCTTGATGACAGTTGTGGGTTTACTTTAATTGTACAAAGTGTCACTTTGTTCTGTGAAGTGGTTTAAACTACCTGATTCAACATACATGTGGAATTTGATACTATTTCCTTTTAGTTGGTTTGATGCTCTATATTTTAACGGTTTTTTGTTGCCGCCACCATTCTAAATTTGGTTAAAGTTGTAAAAATGGCGATGGATTTTTTACCAAAGTGCGCCTAGGTTTTGGATGGGTTCGAACTTTCGACTGATTGCTTTGGCTGGATTCCCCCCCCCCCCCCCCCCCTTTTTTCTTTTGTGAGTTAAAGCAGCCAAGACGGAAGGGAAGGAAAGAGGAACTGAAGGGATGAGGCCAATGTGTGATTTTTTAAAATTATTTTTTCCATCTTACATCTCTAGAAAACATTTAAATGGTATTTTTCTTTTAAATTTAAACTAGTTATCTATCATGTTATAATTCCTGTGGCATCTTACCAGTTCCGTAGGAACTTTTCAAGTCAGGGATGCCATCATGTTTTGACTTTTTACTGTTTTTGCCCCCCGTGAAGCAGCTCCTCGTCGCATTTGAAGATGGTCTGAGTCTAGCCGTGTAACATGGGAATGAGATCTTCTCATTATTTTTGTTTTTCATTATCTCTCATAGACCCATCTGGGTCATTGATTAAGAAGGGGAGAGAAAAATATTGTAATATTTCAAATTGATTGAACGGATATAATTTAGAGATGACAAGGGATAATGAGAGAAACCTGACCCATATACATATGCGTGACGGGACAAGTTTTCATTGAAGTTACCAAGAGGGTTGGAACTTATGGAGGTAGCCAGGCCTTCATAACTTGATAGACCAATGTTGGAATATCTATTAAGAAAGCCAGAAAGCCGCCTACATTTAATATCCAACTGTATTTCAAATAGGATTACCTATAGAATTAGCTTCTACTTGGAGGATACTTTTGCCAATGAAATTATTTTTTTCCCGTAAAAGTTGAATATTTGATTATTTTCATCAGAGGTTAAGCTAGCACGACATTATCATATATGTGAAACTGACGGGGAAGTACGAATTAATATGATTCTACTATCACCCCTGTATAATATTGAATGTGGTTCGCTTGTATTGTTATTTCTTTTGCCTTGATCCATAATTTTTATTATTCGTGATAATAATTGTGCCCTTGGTATCTGCCTTGACATCTATTTATCTAACTCGAATTATTTTAATTAGTAAATCTCGTTAATCACCTCAACAGAATAATGCTAAATTATCTCCAACATAGAGAGAAATGAAAAAGAATTAGCAATGAAACAAAAGGGAAGTCGGAAAAAATGATAAAGAAATTACATTAAAGAATTGATTAGAAGCGAGAAATTGTATCCCAAGCAGCACTAGTATTATTGATTTGTCGGGAAATTATCTTTTTATCTCCGATCACATGAAATTTGTAGCAGGGGGTGTGACGGAGAAATTTGCGACAGGACAAAACAAATCCAACTCAACAAGTCACTTTGATAGTTTTAAAATGAGGAGAGATTTGTAAATGAAATGTTGAATAAACTCATCGAAAAAGAAAATGCCCAATCGATTGATTCCCTCCGTAAATCTCAATGCTCCATTTTAATTGTGTTCTTGTTAGACTATCTCTCAGACCGACCATGGCATGCTCGGGCAAATCGCATACGTGCCTGATCGAAAACGGATAGAAATTGAACATTCTATGGCTAAGACATTAGCTTAGGGCGAGCACAACAGGAACAGTAAATACCATAGACAGCAGAGAATGCATCATATGAATATGAAATTCATTCACCAATTGCGGCATGGCCAAATTGATCAGAGTCAATCTACAGAAGCTGGAAACATTACAATAATCAAATACGTTCCTGCCTTCACGGCTCGAATACAATAACACGTAAATACAGCCATATGTACAGAGCTAATGCTTTACTATAAACTTTAAAAGTTTAAAAAACCATTTATCAAATTAAGTCCCAAATTGCAGCTGAGGGTATATTTATGGGCATGCAGCATATGACGAAAACAGTATCAAGTATACTATCATTCATTCTACTTTGTCTTCCCTTGGCTTCATCATCCGCTGCTTCAATACTCAAACCATTCACTTAAGCACTGCTTATTTCGTTCATAGCACCAAAAGCCCAGTGGGGTTTAGCTGGAACGCGCTTCATAGCCTTCACTCCAAATGGACTGTTCTTGTTCTGTAAGTGGACAGAAATAGTTTGGTTAATTAAAACGTTAGAGAAAAATCTTCACCCAGTAGTGAATGAAAAATCTTGACTTAGTAGTAAATAACTAGATTCTTAGATTCTTATAGAGTTGAATCAAGAATGAAAGATTACCAAAAGACAAGTGCCCTGTTCAAGGTTGCAGATGGGATAGTCGTGAGGGCAGCAACTGGAGTGGTCTTCACAGCAGGTGGCAGATTCAAGAGGACAACATCCCCAGGAAAAGCAATACTTACCATATTCGTATACGCAGCAGCAAGTAGTACTTGCAGCACAACTGTAGTAATTATCACAAACAGTTGGTGGCTTTACAGGTGAAGGAGGTGATGGTCCAGGGTTAGGAGGATTTGGGCCTTTCTTGATTGGGTAAGATGATTCCATTGCAATTCCACATTTTCCAGTGCTGCTTGTAGCCAAATTACGTTCCAATCTCACATACCCGTCCTCTCCCCAGCTCTTTCCCCATGAGTTTCTAACTATCCAGTAATCAACTCCATTATCTGTACCGTATCCCACAGCTGTGACACCATGATCCAATGATGTTCCACAAGCTCCAGTGAAGACACCCTGACAAATTTGAGGTAAATGGAATATATCAAGTAAGAAAGTTTAGGCAGTCATTTGACTGTAATAAATCCACAGAAAATCATCTTTTAAGTAAGATTCAAGTAGCACCACTTCTGATGGATAACTGATGACTTTTTGTCTACTCATTGTATGCTCAATAGGTGTAAAAGAAAATGAGTGAGAGACTTACGGATACATATAACTGGAATTCCCTGCCGCCACCTTCAATGGCAACGCTCACTGGCTGATTTGCGACAGCCTTTTTCAATGCCGCCTCGTCGTTCACTGGAACGTCCTCGTAGCTATCAATTGAGACGACCTTAGCATTTTTCTGTAGACACGACGAAGGAAAAAATTATTATTAGAGAATCAACTATTTTCCAAGAGGTCAATTCAAGTAAGCCAAGACTCACCCTGTATGTGTCACATCTACCATTAACAGCACGATAGGGGTAATCTTCTTCGGTGTCAATGCCACCGTTTTTGATGATGAACTGAAAGCCATAGTCCATGAGGCCACCGTTGCATCCTTCATTATATGTTGTATCACAGTCGACCAGCTCTTGCTCTGATAGTGAAATTAAATCTCCCGTCACTATCTTGTTAATTCCTTCCACTGCACAGACAGTTGAAAAAGCCCAGCAGCTCCCTTCATAAAAGAAATGAATAGGAAGGGGTTAATGAAAACGAACGTATACGTAGAGTTGGGTGATCAAATGAGACTTATTGGCTATTCAATCGCCAGAAAGTCTCATAACAGTTTTTCCTCTTTCTCTTACTAGCTAATAAATTTCACAATAAATTAAAAACAATCATCACATGGGCCTACATCAAGAAGCCTGATGTTCCCAATCTCCTTCATGTCGGTCCTGCCATCTCTACTAATTTCTAGGAGAAGCCAACCGATATACAGGGAAGAAGGCAACCAACGTTAGAATACAAAGCACACGCAAAGAACATATCAGATTACTTAAGGGGGAATAAGACACTTGCTTTACTATGTTTGGAGTAATAGACAACATTTTCTCACAAGAGAAAAAATACTGTAGCTGATTCCAGGAAAAATAGTATTTAATCACATGTTGCGTTCACTGTCATTACTAAAAAAATTATACCAACAAAGGGTTTCTTAACTTTTTCTTTTCCCATAAGAAAATCATTTTGGTTGGAAAAAAATATTCACAAGAAATACACACTAGAAAGATTACATCCTGGTACAGAGTAAATCCACCAATTACAAAACAGACGTGGTGATATGGAGTTAGGAACTAGGAAGGCTGATGCTTGAACACCACATCAAATATCAAATCAAATAACCATAGTAAAAAATGGAGAAAAATTAAATTTTGAAGTTACATACGATATTAGTACTCTTAATAAATTCTTCAGCCACAAAGCTGAGAGTACACTAGCTAATCACCAAAAAAGAAAGTATACCAATAAAATTTATGGGAAGAAAAAAACTTTAAAATTGCAAAATTTTAAATTAGGTTGGTTCCTCAGAGTGACAAGGGCATGATAACAATTCACAATTTTATTTTATTTTATTTTTTGAAATCCCACATTTAAAATTTTGGAATTTATCTTTTTTCTTAAAATTTTATTAAAAATAAATAATAAAATCGAAGAGAAACAAAAAAAAAAAAAAGTGGGTGAGGCACAGTACTGACCGCAACTTCCTTGGTCTTTGACCTCGACCACGGCGCCTTCCTTCCTCCAATCAACAGAATCCGGCAATTTGTCACCGACACGTGGAGCGTAACGGTTGCTCCTGGTCTTGGCAATCCTTCTCTTGGGATCGATCCTGGTTCCAAGATACTTTGCCCGGAACTCGTCGTTGGTCAGATCGGCGAACCGATTCAAGCCGAGCTTGTAGGTCCGGTTCTCGGCGTTGCGCTCATCGATGAACTTGAGGTTGTCCTTGAAGATCTGAAACCTCTTGTCTTTCTCACCCAAGCCGTTGTAGACCTTGCCATGCTGCAAAAGCCAGTGCTCGTACATGTCCCTGACCTCCTCATCGGTCCTCCAGTTTGAGGCGTCGGCTTGATTTCTGTCGTAGGAGATGATCGACATGTCCAAGGCGGACGACAGGGTGAAGACGGCAAACAAGAGGAGGAGCATCAAAGACGACGGAGACGAAGCCATCAGAGCTGAGTTTGGGATAGAAACTCTCGACCACGGCTAAGAGAGGGGGTGGGAATCTTGAGGAGGATGTGGGGCCTTTTAAGGGCAAAAGGGAGAGGGTCGGGAATTGGATTCTAATATTATTAAAAAAAAATATGTGTAAGGGTATATTATGCAGGAAAAATATCGCCCGAAATAGACGACAATTGGGGATAAGATCTTGGGGGAGTTAATATATGGTTGGCAAACAAAATCAATAATTTTTTTTAAAATAAATACCATTTGGATATCAAAAACCTCAAAAAATCTGTTATTACATGTGGATGACAAAAATGTGACAGGGATCAAAATTGAGATTTTAAAATATTAACAAATTTAATATTATGCCCTCAATTTTTAAATACAAAAAAGTGTCATTCCCAAGCACTAGTATAAGATGACCAGAGTCGAAGCTCCGACTCTAGCCAACTGCTAGAACTCCAACATCAAGGGCTTATTTTTAGAGGGTGGGATCAAACATATTTTTTTAAAAAAAAATGAACCAAGGGGTAGGGGGTGGGATTTGAACCCACCCCACCATTTTGGTAAAGAAGGTAACAAATGAATAATGATATTGACTAAAGGCACCTAATCATTAATTGTGTAGATTACATGTTTAGTAATTATCAGTATGCTTTTAATCAATACCATTACTTATTTAATCATTGTCATTACGCTTTTAGTCAATCTCACTACCCATTTAGTTAATATAATTACGTTTTTAGTCAATGTCATTACTTGTTTGGTAAATGTTATTACGCATTTAGTCAATACCTTATATAGTATGTATTAATTTACAAGTCGAATAAATTATTTTTAAGATAAATATAAATATTTTAATATAATTCATTTAGCTTCATAATCTCTTGAAAAATTAGTCAATTGGCCCTTACAGGGAGGGAGTATTAAATTGTTAACTCACTAGCTATCTGATAAAAGAAAGAAAATGCAATTTCTTCCCTTAGATTTCATTTAAATCATTTAGATTTCAAAGTTTTAAATTGACTTTTTTAAAAATATTTTAAAAATAGTTAAAATATTTATATCCATCATTTTTTATTTAAATTATTTTACCTAATTTACAAATTGATATATAATCTAATAATAGAAAATATATAATATAATTAAAAAACTAATTTAATTTTCTTTATCTTTTTTAAAAAAGGTGAACTATTTAACAATCCCATGCGAGCAGATACTGGTATAAATAAATAATTAAAAAAAAAACACCAGAGTAGCTTGTTGGGCGAAGCAACTAGCGAATGAGGAATTGCCACGTTTTCGATCTCAAGTAGTGCCTTGAAGGGGTAGGAGTTTCCGCCTTGCGGCTTTTTTGGCTGTCACTGTACTATTACTATTATTATTCATTTATTTGGCATGACGCATCCGTGGAGGGGCTGTCTTGCAATTTCACCTCTCTTTTTTGGGACCATTTGGGACTTTCGTGCTTCATTTCAATTATTTTCCTCCCCATCGCTTTCACCCAACTTGTCCCTTGATGACTCACCTCCGCCTCTCCATCATCCAACTTCCCATTTTTCCTCCAATAAAAACGATATTTATACTATGACTTTTAAGATTAAAACATAATTAAGATGATTATTGATTATTAAATTCTGAAGGTTATTTTGATTATTTATGTCATAAACACTAACTAACAGGCTGTGGTCTGGTATCCCAACAGACAACGGAATCCTCTCCAAGATTCACTGCTCCAACTACGACTTCATATTTGGTATGCCCATCATTTTCCCATTTTCCTTCTTTCTCTAAGCCAAGCAACACAACAAAAAATTGTTCTAAAAATATTCTCTTTAGTTTTTATTATAAAGTATTCAATAATAAATATATTTGATGTAATTACTTAATATTAATGAGCATTAATTATCTTTTTTCATGTATGTCCTTAATTAATAGTGGTAGTGGGTCAGAGTAATAAAAATACTTCCTCTAATCTTTATTATAAAGCACTAATTACCAATAATTTTTTGTTCTTATTATAAGGCATCCTATGATACCTTTATTTTGACAAACTCTTTTAAATCTACATTGTTAAAGTATGCGTAAAGTTGTAAACTTTATCAATTTTGGATCAATTTAATTACTTAAGGTTTCATACATTGGTTTGTGAGAAATGATAGTTTGTGACTTATAGTAAAGATCGAAGAGAATATAATATTAGAGTTTAGTGCAATTAGTAAAGATAATATTACAAATTACTTAAAATTTTAGAACAACTTTATCGACTTTAATTATTTAAATTAATTTGTAAGAATTATTAGTTGATGCTTTATAACGTACTCTTATAATCTGTATACCAATATAATAATATAAATAATATAAACTATGAATAATATTACTCATTTCCCTGGTCAAAAAATAATAACAATACTCATTTTGATAAGTTGATGTCAGGGGTGACGCGACAACTGAATAAAGTCAATTTCAAACACTGAACCAAAACCAATTAATCAAAATATTTCGATTCAATACGCTTAATAACCGAATTAAGGGATTATATATATGTATGTATGTATATTATTTTTTATCTTTAAGATTATATTTGGGGGATATACATAAAATAAATTAATTATATTTGAAATATTTATTTATTTTATGTAATATAATTCAAAATCTACATCTACTCAATTATAAAAACATGAATTTATCAAATAGTATAAATTATATATATTTCGGTTTAAGTATTTTTTTTTATAACCAAACTGAAACCAGACACTAAATTGTTAGAAAAATAAAAACAAAAAATTTACCAAAATTCAAATTAAATAATTGAATTGAGTTTGATTCAATTCTGTTTTCGGTTTCGGTTCTAATTTGCTTATTCTTACTCGATGTAACATTAAAAGCCCATATTTGTTTACTCATAATAATGAACTGGATTTTGAAAACGATAACAAATGATTATACATTTTTTTTCAAAATTGAATTGAGACTTTTTTTTGCTCAGAAAAAATTGAATTGAGACTTATAGCGGTGAAAACAAATTTTGATTAGTGACAATAAATTCTTCGGCATAAAAAGGTAAAAAGGGTCATGAGTCATGACTCATGGAAAAAAAGTCAGTGAGGCAGACACAAATTAAAGAATTATTATCCAAAATATATTTAACAAATATGATAATAAGATTTTTTTTTTCGGTATTTAAATAAGTTAAATTTTCTGAAATGGTGCTACTAAAAGGCAAAGCCCCTTAAATGCCAAGCTGAAAAAACCCACAGCATCTGGTGGCATAGGGCTAATCAGTCTGTAGCTGTAAATTTTCAGATTCAAAGAGTTTATGATCTTTTTTTCAAACAATCCTGATTGTTGGCTTTCACTTTCTTGGAATGTGCCTCTAGTTAAAGCTATTTACTTCTCAGAGGTGACTAACAAAATACTTAAAACATCTTTCTCAATTTGTAACGGTGAATATCAATTATATTGGGAAGGTGACGTCTCTGGAAAGGAAAGTACAATGTCAAGCAAGGCTATGCTCTATCAAAGGAAGAGGATCCTCTCCTCATCTTTTTTTTATTTTCCCTCATCAGCCCATTTGGGTCATTGATTGAGAAAAGGAGAAAGATATTAAAGTATTTTTTATTGATTAAACAGATATAATTCAAAGATTATGAGAGATAATAAAAAAAAGATTATGAGAGAAACTCAACCCGCTCTATCCATTCATGAATTCTCAGTTAGAGGAGCTAACCCCTTAAAACATTGGGATTTTATTTGGACAGTACGTTTGCCTCACTAATTCACAACTCCTATTTATTTGGAAGCTGGTCCTTCTTTTTTTTGTGTGTGTAGAACCTACCGGAGAGGTTCTGAAGAAACATCATTTAAATGTTCAAATGTCTTGTTTTTTATTGTCAGACTGAAGAAAAAATTGATCATCTCTTTTGCCCTTACCCCGTATTCAAGCAATTTGGTTTGGTGTACTTTCCCTTCTCTCCATTGACATTTTTAGCAAAGATTTTCACTCATGACCTCTGAAAACCCTCCATCAACTTTATTTTGATGAGAATTTGATAATGCTAAAAGGGATCACATCTTGCTAAACCTCATCTAGACTTAGCATAATGAAACTTTCCACAAAAGTTATGTGGGTAATCTAAACAAGTAACTCTTTTCAATACCTCTTGGATGTATGTAGTTGGTAAGGTCTTTCACACAGTCCTTTAGCTTTTACTTTAATGTCTTTACCTAGTTGTGATATTCACAATGTTTTCAATTCTACTTGGGGTCGGATAATTTTCATGAGAAACCTTAAGATCCTAAAGCATACTATTAACTTTGTTACAATTTTCTTAGTTTAGGATGAAGTTAAAACTTTCAAAAATTATACTATAAGATATTTGTCTCTTTTGCATTTCTTGCTTATCCAAGTAGCTTCAATATAATTGTTGTCTCCTTAAACCATATCACTATAGTCACATTTAAGAAGAATCTTCTCATTGGTCTTGTTCGTTCAAATCCTAGAAGCATTTTAGAAAATAATACAAACTCATTGCCCCTCTTATTTTTTTCCTAGCTACTCTTTATATAAAATTGATGCATTGTTAACTCCCCATTCTCTAGATGACCCTGTTTTTGAAACTTTGGCCGTAATCTTCTTCGCTCACACAACCAATTGAGGCTTGAAAAGATAATGATCCTAGCGAATTAAGCAACCCCAGGTTTAATTTAAAACTCACAAATCCAAAAATTCGTGTAAGAAAAGTAATTCAAATCAATTGATATTCTTTAAATTGCTCCATCATTTCATTCAATTTTTTCTAATTAACTAAAATAAATTCAAACATGAAATTATTTGTCTCTCGATTCCTTTGTCTGCCATGATTTCTCGTCAATATCTATGCGAATAACTTGTAAAAATATGGCTTCCAAACAAGAACCGGAATATATTTGGATGAGCGATACGCCAATTAATAACACCCAACCAGAAGAGAAAACGACCATAGCATTGGTAAAGGGTTGCCCAGCTGTATGGAAAATATCAGAACTTTGATTCGCAAAAATTGATTAAAAATTGATAGAATCAATAAAAAAGAAAATAATGATAATCATTGCGAGAATGCTTTTAGTGCCAAACACAGAAAAAAAAAAAACAAATTATTTAAAAATACATGATGAGGAAGACGACGGAGAGTGAGGAGGCCAGGTGGTAGCGTAGACGTGGGAGTTTGATTGCCCCACGACGCCTGAAACTGAAACAAATATCAAGAGTTTGGTGAAAGAGACACGAGGAATCTTTTAGTTTGACAGATAATCGGAATCAAAAGAATATCTACTAATTCAATTTCATCTTGTTTTTCTCTGAGTGTATGTTTTTCAACTAATCAAACTATATAAAGTGGACATTAAGCCTGCAATTTCCCAGTCCGACCCTTCAAAATACATACACAGCATCATCAAGCCGCCCATAATGTTCAATTCACTGGGCAGTGATTATTCAGACTTGGTGAGAATTTTAAAGTTAACACATGGATTTTTAGAGAGGGAGAGAGCAGTGATTAATTATCAGAAAGCTGTAGCAAGTTGCAACAAGTGGAGGGATATATAATTATTGTCAGAAAGGTCCCCAATCCCCATCAAGGGGTAGGTCCAGCAACACGCAAGAAAATTGTCAGTCCAAGTGTATACGTATATGATTAAAAAAAAAGTGAAAAAATCGAAAGAAGGAAACGAGTGTGAATATGTGATTGATCGATGAACTGAATATTGAGAATGGATAAGGAAATTGGAGATTCAAGCAACGTTGGAGTGGCCATGACCAACCATATAACGCTTAACTGAATCTTGTCGCTTCCATGATCATCTCCATGTGCCTTTCAGTTTCATTATTCCTTTTTGAATCTATATCCCTATCTGGATTCTTCCCAGATTTTGCTCCTACCTTTCATCTCCACATGACACATGAATCTATCTACAAGCCACGTCGTCTCCTTCGTATCTTTCACTCCTCTATATCTATCCATTTTGATGTGTCCCATCCCTCCCCCCCCCCCTCAAACGCTCACAGAATTTATACAAAATTACATATATAGTGCAAATATACTGATTAAATAATGGTGTACTACCTCTACTCTTAAATATAAGACCTAATTAATTGTTTTAGAAAGATTAATATTGTCTGTTTAGATCTTCTTATTTTGGGTTTATCTTCTCCTTATAAGTAAAAGCTGGATCAAACAAGATTTTATAAAAGTTCTTATAATAAAAAGATTTTTTTTTTTTACATGAAGAAAAAAGTAAAAAATCAAAAGCTCTCTTAGATGAGCTTATTTTTTAAGAGAACCCGAGTCTCCACGTAGTGAATCCTCTGCTCGCCTTCTACAACTCCTTTGCGTCCCATCGTCTTTCACGCATCATCTCATCGTCGTTCACGCATCATCCAAACCAAAATAAAAACTTGAAAAGAACAAAAGACATGATAAACAAGGTTCAATTAACACGTGTATGCAAATTTTTACCTATGGAATTAGTTATGATTGGGATTATGAAACTTGTGATTATGACAATGATGCAATGATATTAAAATTAAAAGGGAAAAAAAATCCTCGCCAGGACACCATTTTGTAAAATCACACAAATTTCAAAATTTCATATTCTTACTGCATTACATTTTTGTCATTACTATGTTTTAATAGATTTTTTGACACTTGTAAGTTCAAATAAGTGTCATTTTCCTAAAATTATATCTAACTACTTCAACACTAATGAACTTTTATTTATACTTCCTCTGATCTTTTTTATAAGAGCTTGACAACCAAATTACGTAGTTTAGGAAATTTGTTTAAATTAGTTTTAAAAAAACTAAGTGTGTATAATAGGAAATTTGTTAAATGTTCAGGTGATTCTTGTTAGATAAAAAAAACACAAAGATAATTCAATTTTGAGCTCTTATAAAAAGGATCGGAAAGAGTAGATTTTATAATTTCTTTACTTATTATCTTATACAATTTGGAAATGTTTTTTTAAAAATTAATTATTTTATTTTTTAATTAAGATTATAATTTATTATTATACAATATTGAATCTCAATTGATCCAATAGTAAAAATAATAATGAAGAGAAAAGGGAGAGAAAATTTTGATGGAGACACTCTTCTCCAAAAGAAGCTAGTGTTAATTCTCACATCTAGCACAAGATAATAATGGCTAGGGTTAGTGTTAGAAAACACGTTCATATAAATCGAAACAAAACTCCTTTCATAAATTTAATTTGTATATTGTGTATCATGTTAAAAAAACTACTTCTACCACTAATCCAAATAGGAATTTTTCTTTTTTATTTTAAACCTTGAAACAAAAAAACTAGTAATATATATTACTTCTTATATATGTAAATTATTACTCTGTCATCCTCCTGTTAAATGCAGTAGGTAAGTTGTTAAACATTAATCTGGATGCCAAAGTTATAATTAATATTAACGTATTTATATGAAATAATTTTTTATCACACTACTACAAAATAAAGTTTTTACTTCCCTAATTGGCGTATTATTATAAAAAAAAAAAAGAAGTAAAAAATAATGACGGTGACATTTTTGTAATTACATGTGAGAAAAGTTGAATTTTGGCGTTTAACTTATAAACTTATATGCCAAAAGTGATGTTTTTGGCGTCTAAGTTAAATATTTAGATGCCAAAAGTGGATACTAACACTAAAAGTTAGCATCAAAAATTGACCTGACAGCAAAATCAAGACTTTTGACGTCTAAGAATGAAACTTAAACGTCAAAAGTGAACCCTAGCATCGAAAGTTGGTTGGCATCAAAAGCAAAACTTTTGAAGTTAGATACTAAAAAGTAATGAGAATTTGGCAATATGAGCGATAAATGAAAATTTCTGCACCATAAAACACTACTTTTGGCGTCCTACTATTACTTTAGGACGCCAAAAACACGCCAACGCATCAATAAATTAAATGCATCACTTTCCAAGGCCACAACTTTTGTATATCCCATCAGTAAATTAAATGCATATCACTTTCCAACACCACTCCTTACAAAGCCTAAAGTGCTCTCCCCATTCCATTTCACTTCCCGTTGCTGCATCCCCCCTTCTCCGTCGACCATCCCTCTCCACCGTTCCCATGGCGTAGTTCTCATATCTGCGAGCACCTCCTCCACCGTCGCCCATCTCATTCAACCATCCCTCTCAGTCGCTCCCATGGCGTAGCTCTCAAATCTGCGCTTATTGGTCCTCAATCTGCGAGCACCTCCTCTGTTGTCCCCCTTCTCCGCCGACCATCTCTCTCCACCGCTTCCTTGGCGTAGCTCTCAAATTTGTGCCTCTTAGTCCTCAGATTTGTGAGCATCAACAACGACTTCCATCAAGCACCAGCTACAGCCTCCATTTTCGGTGACGTCAGAAGACAAGGTGAATCCAGACCTGATCATAAGACAACGCCTTCCATTGAGCTCCGATTGAAGCTTCTTCTATTTTTTTTTTTCTAGCCTCCAGCATTGATTGAAGTTTTCTGATTTTGTGTAGATTTGATATTATTGATACTTTTTAGTTTGATTTCCCTTTTTTCATTTTGAAGTTTCAAGCCGTCGAGCACTATTATTATTATTGATTGAAATTTCTATTTTTGTGTGGATCTGATTAGGGATTAGGGAGTATGTTAATTGTTGATTTTTGTTTTTGGTAATTTGTCTTATGTCTTCTGGTCCTCGGTTCTTCTTCATCTAATCACCAGTTCTTCTTCTACGGCCAACCTCCCGAACTTGAAGTTGGGCATTTTTTTTTAAAAAAAACATATAGCGTCTAAAAAAATATTTAGATGCCTTTAATTTTTTACGCTCCAAAAAGGCGTCCACACAAAATAGGAAAGAATATTATTTTGAAGTAATGTCAGTTGAAATGCGTAATTTTTTTTTGGAAAGAATATTATTTAATATGAATATACTTTGTTTAGAGATACGAAAAATAGACACGAAAATATGAATTGTAATCGAAGTAGAACTAAAAAGCTGGGATTGGCCAACAAAATAATAGTACTATCAAAGTAGGGGTAGTCATGATATATAATAGAAGTAGTAAATAGCTCGAATGCAAAAGGAAAAAAAAATAGTATTCCATGTAGATGTATTTAAATAATTGATCTTAGTTTTAAATATAAAACATAATTTTTTATCTTTGTCAATCTTTTTATAATTTATTCTTATTGATATCTTTTAATAATAATTAAAAAATAAAGAGAAGAAGGAATCAAGAAAGATAAATAAGATGTTTTAGAACATGCATGTCATATTTATTAACTTAACTAATTTTTTTAATTAAATTAAATTAGATAAGCATATCTTATATTAAAGAGTGAAGGTAGTAGTAAATAGCAACTTAAACAATAATTGAGAATGTAAATTGTGAAAACTCTATAGCCCATATGGTTCTATGTCGTTCGTGCCTTAAAAATTGTTATCTACGGACAAAGAAAATAGGGTTTGATTTGGAAATTTAATAATTTGCAAACAGGGAAGTTATGCCTTAAATGATGGGCGGCTTCATCATAATTAAGCTTTGGCATCTCAGAATACAAGTATGGAGGTCCTACATCAAATATAATTGACTAAAAGATGTGATTGTTGATTATGATTAGTTTTGATGATGTCTTATATAGATGTCATTAGTAAGAGCAAAAAGTTTATAGCACATATATTGACTAATTGCTACATTTAATGTAGATTTGTTTATATGGAGAAAGAACAAGAGAAGAAAAGAAAGAAATAGTTCAATCATGAAGAATGATCAAGAAAAGAGAAGAAAAAGAGAAAAACTTGCCAAATGGAATGAGAAAATTATCGTACAAGTTTTTAGATTGATTCTTGAAGTCTCCACGATGAAATGAAAGTTAGAACAACTCAATTCAGAGATAAAACAAGCATATATCAGGTTCTGGATGAGCAAGATTGAGCCAGATACTTAAAAGTCAAGTTTACTGCATTACTGGAAGTGATCTGCCTCTGAATTATGAGAAAACTCGAGTTTAGGACACAAACCTCGAGTCTGGAACTCAAAACTCGAGTTAGTCACTTAATGACTTGAGTTTGTAGTGTCTTCAGCAACTCTGACGTTTCTGGATCAGCAAAACTCGAGTTAGACAATATAAACTCGAGTTTGGAACTCAAAACTCGAGTTAGTCACTTAATGACTCGAGTTTGTAGTGTCTTCAGCAATTATGGTGTCTCTGGATCAGCAAAACTCGAGTTAGCCAATGTAAACTCGAGTTTGGAACTCAAAACTCGAGTTAGTCAGTTAATGACTCAAGTTTAGCAAGCTTTCAGCAACTCTGTCCAACTCTATTTTACGATCAAAACTGGCGACCTCTGATAATTCGATGATATCTCCAAAATCCAGAGATCGGTTTAAGGTGAAATCAATTTTGTATAAAACTAGACATCCAATGCGTCATCTGGACAAATTTTCATGCCCAAAGAAGCTGTCATGAGAGAGCTATGAATTTTTGAAGTTGACCCATCTGTTAACGTCACCCAGCAGACCCAGGTTCAGTAATTTGAAGATATCTCACAATCTACAAATCGAAATGAGCTGAAATCGGTGGCATATGAAAATAGACTCACATACCTTTCCAGAAACATAAAGATCATGGAAAACAAAGATCAAATGAGTGAGGTATGAATTTTTGAAGTTAACAATCAATTCAGGATGCTGGAAAAACGTTAGCTAAAGAACAATTTTCGTTCATCGAATCATAACTGTCAGATTGCAATGAGTTTGGAGCTGATTCTTCTTGCATTGGAAAGAAAACTTAAAGAGTCTTATGGAGATAGGTACTGGATTCCAGGAATTGATCTTCATCAAGTCAGAGAGCAAAGAACTTGTGAGAAGAATATTTGATTGGGCCATGGAAAAGAAAACTCGAGTTTGTGTTAGCAAACTCCAGTTTTGGACTTGACAGAGAGCAAGATGTTTTCATCTCTTAAGGAAACTCGAGTTTGAGTTAGTAAACTCGAGTTTGTGGCAGACGGAGAGCTCCTCAATATTTTGATTTGACAAACTCCAGTTTGTGTTTCTAAACTCCAGTCTGGAAGTTCTTGAACTTAGGTTTATCCTCGTAACAAAGCCCCAAACTCGAGTTAGTCACTTAATGACTCGAGTTTAGCCTTATGTTCAAGTGAGCTCCAAAACTCAAATCGCGACATTCCTCTCTGGAAGACCTAAACTCGAGTTTAGATTTCTAAACTCCAGTTTAGCCTGGTGCAAACTCCAGTTTAGTTTTCCAAACTCCAGTTTGCGTTGCTGAAGTATAAGAACCAGATTACGCCAATTTGTGAAATCTTTATGGGTTAATCTAAAATTATCATATCATGTTATATTATTATTCCTAACATTATTGATCAAGTTTCTGATAAGTTTCAGACACGTTCATCACAAGATCAAGGCGAAATCAAGATCCAGAATAATGTGCATTAAATGAAGAATCAAGAACAGGGCTGATTCTTCTCCCTTATCCCAGATGTTCAGTTCGGACCGTTGCAACACATTAAGATCACTTCAAACGATCGAATTAAGATAATAGAATGACTAAAAATCTGGAAAACGCTCTGCAACAACATATTCCAAGATTCCAGTTGAGAATTGAAAGAACAGAGCAAAATATGCAACTGTCATATTCCAGATTTACAGCTGAATTTTGAAGAATCAAAGAGAAGAAAATGCAACGGCTAGTTCCTCTTCTTCATCTATATAAGAAGCCCAGAAACAAAGAACAAGAGACACAGATACAAGAGGAAGAACAAGAACAGGGACGTGAGCTTACACAGTGAAAATGCCAATATTCTAACATCTGCTTCATCTACTCTCTGAATATCTCAATGATCATATATTTAGCTTAGAGAGTGAGATTACATGTATTGTGCTTCAGTGTTTATTCACTTACTTCTGACAAAGAAGATTCATTGTAATCATCATATTATTTTGAGAGTTACTCAAGATTAGGTGATCTTGAGTGGGAAACACTTTGTTGTGATTATAGCTTGTAAGGGGAGTGAATCCGAGTGTGGGATTACTTCGAGTACAGAGTGTGTAATCAAGCAAGTGAATTGATTACGGTTTATAAGGGGGAGTGAATCCTAGTGAGAGGATTACTTCAAGTACAGAACGTGTAACCAAGTTCAAAGTAAAAAGTGGATTGAAAATCTCAAGTGAAGTTTGGGGACTGGACGTAGGTCAAAGATTGGACCGAATCAGGATAAATCACAGTTTGTATACTCTTTTCCTTTATCTTTTACATTTCCAGTATATGATCATCTTTGAATATCTAATTGTCAATTTATAAATTGCGAAAAGTTTTTTTAAAGTTCCTAAAGTTTATCAAACATCCAATTCACCCCCCTCTTGGGTGATAGCCAGGTCCAACAGTAATGTCCATTTATTTAATTTTTTAAATTACTGTAAGATGTGATCTTCATTATTAAAAAAGGGTAATGTCTTTTTTTCCCACAAAAAAAGGTGATGTCGAACTTATTTAGTGAAAATTTTTCTTGTTTTTTCCACATGTCCGAATCTTCGAGTTGCCAAACAGTATGATATAACCAAACAGTGGTTGATAATATAAATTTTATTATAGTTTAAAATATATTTGGTGCTGTTTGGACTGATTTCCTTTCAATCCCTGCATCTCAAATACTGAAAGTAAGGTCAGCAAATTTTTTCAAGGGAAAATCCTACCCAGGCCCAATTAAGCAAAAACAATTCAAAAAAAACCTCAACAACTTTCACATATCAGGGCCTTTTCTGGTATTATTTCATAAAAATGTAGTTGTTAACAGGTACTGATTTTGTTGTTAATGGATACTAATTTTGTTATTAACAGATACTGATATTGTTGTTAATAAGGTACTGATATTGTTGTTAACACCTTCAAAATAATACCAAAAAAAACCTTAGACATGTAAAAGTTGTTGAGTTCTTTTTTGAAATTCTTTTACTTCATCGAGCCCTCGGAGGATTTTCCCTTTTTGAAAAAGAGAGAGAGAGAATAATCCATATGACGTGGATCAATTGGTTTCCCTTACTTTTGGATACATTGGAATGAGACGTGTGGGACTTGTCCTGAGAAGCAGTCAAATATTGCTGCTTCCTGTTTCTTGCCTTTATTAACCTCCATGATCTATCTATCAGCATTAAAAAACAGATATAAGATAGTAACGGTTTGTGGATTTCCCTAAATTAAAACAAATTTCGTCATAAAAAATAAAAAAAAATCCTCATTTTTACTTCTTTCTTTGGTTCTCTATAAAAAATTTTGCATCACATTACAACATTAAAAACAATAAACAGATTATCATAAAAGTTTAAATCTTAACCGTTTACACATATAAGTTACCCTAGGTGCAATGTATAACATCACATAATTATATCTTTTTTTTTCTCATACATTGCATGTAGGGCAACTTATATGTGTAAACAATTAAGATTTAAACTTTTATGGTACGTTTCTTATTTTTATTAACAAAAAATAAAAAATATATCCCATCAAGTCATCAACCCACTTGGAGGAGGTTGCTCTCACCGCTCTTTTTTCCCCCCAAAAAAAAATCTCATCTCTATTCTTAAAATAAAAAAATAGATAATTTATATTTGATATTTTATAAAACTACTGTTATTGTCCACCCTCGTGCTTTTCAAATTCGTAGTCATCTTCCTCTTTTTTATTTTTATAAAAATTTTAGGAGAAATGTTAGGTTCACTCACACTTTAAGGGTAAGATGTTATGACTTTGCTCCCCAATGTATACAGGACTGAGAGTACATATACCTCTATCTCAGCTTACGTTTTCATAAGTTCACATCACTTAGAATGCCTCCCTCAACGTTTTGACCAACTCCAAGATCGAACCCCTCCCTTTGATAAAAGTGTTCGAAGTCATCTTCCTCTCTTCATCGTTCTTCATGTAAGACTTTGCAAGTTTGCTCAGATTATTACAAAAACGCTCAAAGGCCCAGTAGACTAGTTCACAGGCCCATTATCACCAAGAAAATGTGCTTTAACATCAGTCTAAAAAAGGTTTGTATATTTTTACCAAAAAAAAAAAGGTTTGTATATAAAAACCAGAGGGTGCATCTCGTTCAAAAGATATTTCTTTTTTGGTTCGGTATGAAAAAGGCAACTTGCAAGTCCCAAACATAAGCCTCATATATGTATGAAATTCAACGAGAATATTATTGGGCCAAGAACAAGTTCAACAACGTCAGTCTTTGGTTTCATATTTTAAAGTTCAAACCATCATGGCTTTTATTGTTTTTAATTTTTAAGGCAAAACCATTATCTTTTTTTTTTTATCATTATTACTCTTATTTTTCGCTTGTTAAAAATTTAAATAGAAAATGCCATCCACATTAGACGCCCTCGTGCCACCTCTGGTACAATGTTAAAAAGCGCATACTCACTAAGCCACCATAAAGAGCACTCATGAGCAAGAATTGCAAGCCTCGATTAATTTCAAGTAGGCCTGCTTGTGGCATACCAGATTATGTGTATACAATATTTATTATGTATGTTTTACCAATATATATATATATATATATATATATATATATATATATATATATATATATTATGTTTTCTAACAATTATCTGTCTTTACGGTTAATTTTATATGATAGTGTGAATTTTGGTCTAGCTGTTAAAAATTTAACAATTTCGTGAGTGTATTTTACATTTTTATTTGATCAGGCATCAAATCATATGCTAAAAACGATATCATTTGAAGAATTTTTCTAAATGCTGAAGTGTATTTTCCATCTCTTTAGAGGCGATGATTTTTTATTTTTTATTTTAAACATGTAACACGCGCAAAAGCCGTTTCTGTTTGATGATACGCACAGCTGAATAGTTAAAAAATAACCTCATTTTAAACTAAAAATAATAAAATAGTCAATTATAGTTATATGGTAGATGACACATAGTAGTAGACACTAGTATTATATAGGATAGGATTATTTGGTCTCTTAACATAGCTAAACTATAACTGACATGATTAAGGTTATCAAACTCGTGAGTTTAAATAAACTTATGGTAAGAATATAAACTCACTTCATAAACTAGAATAGTAAATTTGTCAAAAAAAAAACTCTTATGGGTTTATTTTTATTGTTAAATAGATATTTATAATATAAAATTAAATTATTAACATATAAAAACTACAATAATTTAATTTAAATATATTTTAAATCTACATAACTGAAATTAAATTCATCAACATTTATAATCTATCATATTTGATAAAGAAATTTATTTAAAATTTATATATAAAATCATTAAATATAATTAAATCAAAAAATTTAACACGAATTTAAGAATGAGTTAATGTGAATTTGTTAGTTAAAAATGTAAAAATGTTAAACTCACAAATTTATCTGAATTTACAATTAGCATGAGTTTACCACAACTCAAATTAATTACTACTCTAGTCTTATTTATAAGTTTATTTTAGCCAAATTTTACATATCAAGGAAATGTGGTTAACTCAATGATTATGAGGGTAAATTTTTAACTTTACCTTTATTTATGATTGACTATTTTTCAACTCTTTCTTCTCTTTCTACCTTTATGGGTATAATTACTATGAGTAAAATTGTCACAATTTCATTTATTACATAAAAGTTAAAAGTTGATTTATAAATAGAGTCAGAGTGGTTGAGATAAAAACAAATAGAAACATAGCTCACCAGATCCACGACAATGGTTGTAGCTCGTTAAAACGTTGGATGTTTCCGTCATTTAAGGGATGGGAAATGGAATCAGAGAATATGAAAAGTCAAAATTATAAAATCACAGTCAAGTCATAATTATCGTTGGTTTTTAAAATTCAGTCAAACATCATAAGCCATGATTTTAAGTAATTTCCGGATTTCCTGATTTCATATTTAATTCGTCAACGAGGCATATATTTCGCAAAGTCCACCCTTCGTCATTCACAATTCTAGTTTCTACTTTTGAATTGAATCCGTATCTGTTTCTTCTTTGTTCCCAAAAATGGTAGAAACACTGGTGGGAAAAGAATAAACAAACTTATCAACTTACCCAAATTACAGTCCACTTTTAAATCCAATATAAAATCTAAACAGGTTGGGGGAGTAAATCCAATATAAACCAAACGCGTCTTTAATATATGGCAGGATTTTTAATAATAATAAAAATTTTAGAAAGTAAAAAACTCGAGCATTTGTATAATGGGAAACGAAAACACGAATTTATGTGGGAAACCCATTAAGAGAGAATCGAATCGAATATAACTGACAAAGTAAGAAGTATATATATCATAAAATCGAATCAATCAAATATGGAGCAAAAGTTGTAACTTTCCCTAAATTTAATTGTTGACCATCTCTGACCAGCGAGCTTGCGCGTATTAAACCCGCCTCTCCCTCATGGTGGAAAACAAAATCCCCACCTTCTGCCTTCCTCGGAGATGCAATATTTCACCCTACACAACCGGTATTGCTATTACTATATTTTTGTTGTATGCTCTGTTTTGCTATCTGTTTGTATTTTGATCACATAAATATGTCAATGGCTTCTCTGCTCAACCGTCACTTCTCAGTCGCAGTGTAACTGTTTATTCTCTCGGATCAGCTCGCCACCAAAGCTAAGTCGACGCAGCTTATCGATTCCAACATACTATTTGTCACAGAGCTAGTAAACTTCCCATTATTGTAGAAAGCATGCCTTCATATGTTTGTATATGCCTTCGCATTGATTTTTTTTTTTTTTTGGTCTGAACCTTCGCATTGATTATTGGGGTTTCATGTTTATTTGGCGCCGCCTATCACACGTCATTAAAAGGTTGTTCTTGAGTTTTCATGGTGATTTCAAATCGGTCATTCATATTTTATTTTTTTTATTAATTTAAATAGTATTAAATTACATGAGGCAAAGATATAATTTTTAGAAAAATTAAATTATTAGTATTAGTGAAAGAATGTCAAAGCTATTTGTCCAGGAAAAAACAAGAAGAATGTCAAAGCTTGAACAAAGTGGAAGATTGGGTTTTGGATGTGAGCCTTGGATTAGTGTCGTGAAAGAGAAGAAAGAGAAGGGGGAAGGGTGTCAAAATATTTACGCGCCTGGCACCATTTAATAAAAAACTTCTCACACTGCCCCCCAACTCCCCACTCCTCAATAACATGACCCCCGAAGCTGCAGAGAGCTTGAGAAATTCCCAGAGCCCTGAGAAGGCTTCCATGGAGAAACCAATCCAAGTCAAAGGTCATCCACGGAACCTTCCAAGTTCCATGGTTCTGCCACGGAACTTGGAAGGTTCTCCACCTGAACGTCATGCATGGTGTTGGTGGTGGTGTGCCGCCGAAATGGTGAGGGCGACGGAGTTGGAGACTTGTAGTCTTGACAGTGTGGGGGGCGACGAAGTTAGGCTTAGAGAGAGGGATTTGAGGCTTTGGAAGTTATACTTATAATGGAAGGCGGGGAAGGAGAGAGGAGTCGGAAGGAGGAGCAGTGAGTGGGGAGAGAGAGTGTCAGAAGATTTTTATCAAATTGAAAAGTACTACAGTTAACGTTATTTAACAGAGGTGACGTTTTTGTTCGTAGATGTGTATTTTTATAATTTCGCCCAAAATGATTTACGTTTGATCTCGATTTCGGTTGAAGGGAGCTTCCGGTGACCGGTTAAAGAGGAAGCCAGTGGGCCCTACCCCACCGAGCGGTCTCAGGCCTTTACCTCCCCATTCCGCATTAAAAGAAGTTAAAGGTCAACTCTGCCTCACTGTCCCCAACTGACACATTTCCTCTCTCTCTCTCTCCAACGGCTCCTTCCTAGCTTTTGACCTTATCTCCCTCCCCTCGTCGGTTCCATTTGTCATAATCAGTTTTTACCCATCAGCGGGCCCCACGTTTGCTTATACGGTCAATTCTCTGTTCGTTTCTGCCACGCGTCCCTATTTCATTCGTCATGCCTTTGACCGTACCTTCCCTTCTCTGCTACTTTCCATTGACACCGCACCCCCCTTGACTAAAAACCTCCTGCCTTCTTTTTTAATTTTTTGTTCTTCTTTCCTTTCTCCTTTTTCTTTCCTCTTCAATCATTTCTCTTGCTTCGTAAGTAATAAAAGATTCAACCCTATGATTATTCTCCGATCACATTCTCCTCCTCTATAACCATTGAAAGAAGTAAAAGGGTCAGTTCAAGTGAACAGGGAAAAAAAAAAGAAGAAAAGAAAAAAGAGGATTGCGAGTTTGTTTTTGCTTCTACCATTCATGCTCTTGGATTAATGGCTGTGGAGCTTATATCGGGTTATGGGGATGATAGTTTTGCAGGCAGGACGGAACTAGACAACACAATCGCGGTGCAGGAAGCTACAGCCGCCGGCATTCACAGCGTCGAGAAGCTCATGACAATAATTACTCAGCACCGAGAGGAGGCGGCTTCCGGCTCCCGAGGAGAACCTTCGGAACTGGAAGTTCTGGCAGATACGGCGATGAACAAGTTCAAAAGGGTTATTTCCCTGTTGGACCGGCCAAGAGTTGGCCACGCTCGTTTCAGAAAAGCTCCTCCGACGACGCAGGCTTCGATTCCTTTCCTCCAGCCGCAGCAGACGTCGGATTCTGAAACCCCAGTGCCTCCTGTTACAGAACACCAACACAACAAAACAGAGCAACCCTCTGCTTTTAAGGTTTATTGCCCCACTCCAGTTTTACGTCTTCCGCCTCTGCCTCACCAGGCGCACCAACCTTTGCCCTTTCATCGTGTGGAGAAGAAGGAGGCCAACGGAAGTGTCCAATTTTCGGCGTCGCCGCCAGTATCCGCAGCCAATTCGTACATGTCCGCGTTGACAGGGGATACTGATAGTATACAACGTTCTTGTCATTCTTCGGGGTTCCAAATCATTCACAGTCAGAGATCACAACAGGGATCTTACATGGGCAAGCCACCATTGTGTTCGAGTTCTTTAAAGAGGAAGTGCAATTCAATGGACGATGCCGGTCTCAAGTGTGGATCATCTTCTGGTCGCTGCCATTGCTCCAAGAAAAGGTATAATCATAAAACATAGATCCACCCTACTTTACTATGGTTTTATTATCATCTGAGGCATATACATAACATAAGGCAAACTCAATGGATGCAGGAAATCAAAGGTAAGGAGAGTGGTCAGAGTTCCAGCAATCAGCTCGAAGATGGCTGATATTCCAGCGGATGAATATTCGTGGAGAAAATATGGACAAAAACCCATTAAGGGTTCTCCTCACCCCAGGTATATATCTATCTCTAGTCATAGTTATATTGTTTTCAGTGTTTTTATTATCAGAGTGTTGGGTTCACAAGTTTCAGCGGCACATTGGGGCTTTCTGAAATGTGTTCTGTGTTTGAATTTTGGAAGGGGTTATTACAAGTGTAGTAGTGTGAGAGGCTGCCCAGCACGCAAACACGTGGAGCGTGCTCTGGATGATCCAACCATGCTTATTGTCACCTACGAAGCTGATCATAATCACTCCCTGGAGGTTGCAGCCGCCGTAGTCCTCGAATCATCCTAGCGAGCCAACCTCTGACCTGTCAACTTTCATGAGTTTTGAGCAACCTGTACTTAGTACCTTCATGTAGGGTAGTATTCTGTTTCTTTTTTTTTTTTTAATCATTGTGCTAATCAGTGGTCTACCCTTTATCCTTCATCCCAGGTCTTTTTCTTTTTGTTCCTTTTCCTTTTGCATTAGTGTTTCCAGAATTACATTGCTATATAAACGGTATAGATGGGTTTAAAATATAGTCAAATACCCAAAGCTTTCCCCCCATCCTGATTGAAGTGCACTAACGCATATATAAAAAATTTAACCTTGAAGGAAATCTTCTCCGATCCGAAAAAGAGAAAAAGAAAAGGAATCAAATTTTCAAACCAAAAATAAAAAAACAGAGAAGGAAAGAACAATGCTGTCACCTTGTGTGAATTGAATGAATGGAATAATTAAGGGAAAAAATGGGATGAGGAAAGGAAGCAGCGCCAGAAATGTATACGGGGGTGATAGATTTTTTGAAATATGGGGTGTTGTTTGGTAAATATTGGGTCATGGGGACAAATTTTCCAAGGGAAGAAACAATGAATGCATGAAGACAGGAAATGTTGGGAGAGGGGATTGGTTTGAAGAGTACGTTTCGTGGGTTGTACGTTAGAGATTGGGTGAATGAGGAAGGAATGGATGCGTTTTGAGAATATATGTTGTTGACAGCTGAACATGGGGTCCGCATGCTCTGTTTAGTGTGAGGGAATCCATTTATTATTTTCTTATAATTTTATTTATCTAAATTAAATTATATGATTTACCACTAAATGCTTTTCACATATGTATCTCAAATTAATTAATCAATAGTATATCTTGCAGATAGAAAAAAAAATTCATTAGAAATTAGTATTCTAGAATATTTTTTCATTAACGCGTAATATTTTAAAATATTTTTCTAATAGTATTCAGTATCTTAAATTAATTAATTTTTTATAGGTCATGTGCCATATAGAGTATTTTATATTTTCAATAGCACTCACTAATTGAAAAAAAAAAACTTTATAGCATTAGATATATTAAAAATTAATTAATTTAAAATAACGGATCTTACTTAAATAAAATAGTACTTCCTCCGTCAAATATAACTCAATTCAAATAGATAAAAACAATCCCCGATTTTGAGGATGAGCATTTGGTGGGATTTTTGAAGGAGTGGGATTTGTTGACTTTTGAGGCTTAAATAACGAGGCACGTACGTAGGCAAGCAACCGCAGTGGTCAAAGGAGCGCAGTGAAAGAGTTGAAACGTTGATAAGGTGCTTCCTTTCCCTTCCTCCCCTCTCGCTGGTCATATACGTGGAGGTGGTACCGGTAATTAAACTTGGACCCTCTTAAGACCTAAAAACCCAAGCTATAAGGATCATGGGTTGCATTCCTTCCCTTTGAGGTGCCGTTGGGAGAAAATTTGAGGAGGGAGATGAATTTAAAAGAGGGAAAAGAAGATTTTGAGAGAAGAGGAAATATGACTTAAGATATAATGGGTCGTTTGGTAGGAAGAAAAATGAAGGGGTGGTAATTGGTAAAGAATTAGGAAATGTCTATTTTACTTTTAAAAGTAATTAATTTAGAATAAAAAAAATATTTTTTTTTCCAAAATATATTTTTAAAAAGTATGCTCTTATAAAGTTCGATGTTGTAAAAAAAAAAAATCTCGCCAAGTTTAAATTTAAGGGGTAAATTTGTCAAAAAATATAAATAATAGCGTGGGAATTTGAAATCCCACCAATTTTGGTGGGATCTGATCTTCCCACATATGAGGGAAGATTGGTGGGCCCGGTAACTTAAGTTCTTAAAAAGATTTGTCTCAATTACATATTAAACGAAAGAACTTGTTAAGTTCCTTTCCCTTCCCACCAATTCTTTGTACCAAACGGGACCTGATTTGATTGATTCGTGGAGTTTATAAATGATGTCCATGTGGCTTATTATTATTATTTTTTCAAAGGTTACTTATATTAATAATTCAAACTAGATACACAAAATGAGGATAATTCAAATATAGAAAATTAACTCATTCAAAGCAAATACAAGAAAGGAAGTTTTGATGAAGAGCACAAAATTGGTGATAAATTAATAGCTTGATTAACCTCCATCTTGTTCCCATGAGGTAGAGCTTGATGAAGAAACCTAATCTGTACTTTATTGTCTTGATTGCTTAACGCAATGACTCCAATATTTATTAGAAAAACTTAAAAATACTAAAGTATACATTTGTTCCCTAAATTTACCATCTCAAATTTTCCCAAATTATTTTCCTTTTCCCTAAATAATTATACTTACACCAAGTTTTTTATATCCATTATGTTAAGTTCTCTAGTCACATGTGATATATGTCTTATTTTGTTCACGTTGCTTTATATTCAAATGATAATATTTTAAAAATAAAAGACATCATAATGTATGATCATTGAACTTGATACAATGAATATAAAGAGTTTGAGGTAAGTATATGGAGTATTTTCTTTTTCCAAAAATACTCATATTTTAATATGGGTATGAACTATGAACATTATATTTAACCTATTCATTTATAAATAAACCAAAAATGAAAAAACATATGTATTGTTTCTACTTTAAACATATATTTTAAATAAATAAAATAAGTTCAATTTAATATATTTTTAAAAATTAATAACAAAAAAAAGAGAGAAGCTTGGAAAAACAAGCTTTGCTTTTTATTTTCTTTTATTCTCTTCGTTTCCTTTTAAAAAAAACAAATCGAAATAAAAAAAAAGAAAGATAGAAATTTAAATTTATTTATTTTTGTAATTAAATTTTAAAAAAGAGAAAAAATAAAGGAAAATCCTATATAAAATTGCTTAAAATAGAAAAACTCTAAATCATGTTAGTATATTCAACAAATTCCTAATTGATTTATTGACCCAATTTTAGATTTCAAAATGTAGGTAAAATGATTCTAATACCCTCTTTTTCTCCAATCTCCTCATAAAAGATTTTGGGAAAATTCTAAATAAATAGAATTTAAACTTGAAAAACTTTAAAAAGCCTATTAATACATGAAAATGACAAATATGTCTCAAAAAACTATTCTAAAATTTTGAAATGTCGTACTTTTACCAAAATGCTCATCAATTATTATTATTATTTTTTATTTAGAAAAGAAAGAACCCTCGTCGGCACCAGTTGCCAGAGCTTAGGTGATAACTTGAGTAATGAATCAACTACTTTAGTGTAAGGACTAATTACTTAAGCTCCATAAACCCTATCCGACATCATTAACAAGTTGAATAGAGACAATAGCAAATTCAGTATAGCAATTGATAAATTGCTCTCATAAAGTTATTAATGACTATACTCAAATTGTCATTACCTATCTTTATTAAACTTATGCAAGACGTTTGATAGAATTCAAATAGTCAATCTTATTACTCAAGTCGTAACCAGAGCTTTAACAACCGGCCGCTGGAGGCCCCTTGGTTGGTGTCAACCATTAGAGTTTCGATAGCACTTTAACAAGGGTTTTTTCTTTTTTTTTAATGAGGGGTATTTTTGTAAGAGTACAACATTTCAAAATCTCATATTGGTCATTTAAGGGCTATTTATCGTTTCTATGTGTTAAGGACTTTTTAAAGTTTTCAAAGTTTAAATGGTATTTATTTAAAATTTTCTCAAATATATTTATTGCTATATAACACACACGCACACACACATATATATGTCACAAAAAATATATCAACATTAATATATGATAAAATAAAATATAATTCACTAAATAAAAAAAAAAGGATTATGAAAAGATCATTGTGGATAATTTAGGCGAAAAAAAAAGTAACTGAACTTTTCTTTGAGGTGCATCTAACCCTTTAAATAATTTAATGGTGTAATTTTATCTTTAATATATTAAAAATTGAGCAATTTTCACCTCTTTCTAACCGATGCTAATGCTGCTCTTTTATTGAGGGAATTAAACATCGCTCCCAATTGAAGTAGCGTTGGATAATGTTTTTCAATTTTTATTTTGTTTCTAAGTAAGAGATGTTCCCTCTGATTTTAAATATAAAACTTAATTAATTTTTTTAGAAGTTAAAAAAGTTAAATGAATTAGTTAATTACAACATATATGGTGTCTTATCTAATTATATATCGAGTTTATTAGTTAGACAAATTAATTTGATATAAAAAGATAAATATAAATACTCTAATATAATTTATTTAATTTTTTTTAAAAAAACTTTTTTAACTTTTCTAACAAAGTTAACAAAGCCTTATATAAAAGATGAGATACTATTAAAGTATAAAAGTATATATTATATCTTGTAACTGAAGGAGCTTCTAGGTTCGAAAATTAGTAAGTTCAAATTTGCTTTTTTAATTGAGGAAAAAAATATTTTAGTTTTTTAATAATACATAGGAAAAAAAAAATCACACTTGAGTTTTGCTTTTTAAAGAACTCAATAACATGTAGGTAATTTGAGTTAATTTCTACATTTTACTTTGCACTATATAAGCAACTTATCAATGATTTGTCATGTTTAGCAACCTAAATTAAAATTTAGTTGTTTCAAATAGCTTTTAAAAGGATTTTCCTGAAATTGAAATTTAGGTTCTTTTTTAGAATTATTTTTCAAAATATAATAATAAAACCATCTTCTTCAATTCTAAAATAAATTTTCTTAATTGAAAAACATACTAGTATCACTATTTGTAAATCAATTTTTTAAAAGTATGTTTTTACCTGTCTTTCCATTTCTTTTCTAATCTCTCTTGTAAAATCCATACTACTATTACCGATATTAAAAAAATCTGAAACAAACTAAAACAAAAAAATAGTAAAATAAAATAAGCAAATAGGGAGAGTGAAGCGGGAGAGCTTTGGCCTGAGACTGGTCACTCCGCCGAGAATCACGATAGCGGGAGCGGACCGGCGACGGTGACCGAAGAGTCTTCACTGCTTCGGCTTTGGGGGGTTGCGAGGAGAGGCGACAGGGGAGGAAGGTTCTTGAGGTAATGATTCTTAACAACTTTCAAATTGGGGGTAAATCAGGGGTTGAAGCTGTAACTCATTTTTAGAATGACTGCTTGGGGCCAAATCAGAGGTGTATGTTTCTGAATCGATTCAAAATTGCTTGCGGCCCGTTACTGGTAGAAAACATGTCCAATTACATGGTCAAGAAACTGTTCTTTACATCTGTCCTTTTTTGAACCACTGCTGAGCACAAGAGTGATGATAATGTTCCTCCACCGCTTCTTTATTTGTTGCTTCACATGCTTCACATTTATATTACTGTAAGTAGAGATTTTGGAATTGCACCGGTATTTCATTTAATAAAAGACAACTTATTTTAACTAAATGATTTCCATTATACCAATGGGAGTTTATATAGTTAGTCTATATACCATTCTGGTTAGTTACATTAATGGTTGTTAAAGAGACTATATGCCAATGTTATCTTAAATGATAAGAAGGAACATATTGGATTAAAGATGTACATTTGAATCTTATTCCTTCCTGAATGCTTCCTTTCCCCAGGTGCTCACTTAGATACATGAATTTAATTCATGTTAGATTGTTGTTTAAGGGGCCTTACGCTTTATGTCAGTTTCAACTTTCAAATAAAGCATGCTCTTGAGATTAGGACTATTGATCATTCTATATATCAATGTCAATAGTCCAAATTTTGGACAGTAAAAGGATATTTTTAAGATGTTCTTATTCAATTCTTCAAATGTATTAATTGCATGCCAAAAGTTGCAAGGTTTTACATAGAGATGGAAACTGATTTGTTGGACATTGATTGCAGTTGTAGATGGTTGCTATCAAGTGAAACAAAGTAATTGGCAACAGCAATCTCTTTGCAGCAAGGACACTTTCTCTTCACAGCAAGTACAAAGAGACATTCTCTTCCCAAATCTAAGTGGGACCAAAAATAGCTATATCCTGTTCATAAGCAGTTCAAGGGAATATGCATGTCACATGTTACTTAACATTGTCTCTCGCCTTCGGTATTCAAGGCTCCTCCCTCCCCAAGAAAAACCATTTTACAAATCTCTATCACAGGCTTGTGCATTTTGCACAGTTACTTCAATTGAAACAAACCTCACAAGGAGAACATTTTCTGATATTTTCCAGCAATGTTCCAATCTGAAGGCTCTGGAACCTGGTAAACAGGCCCATGGTCAGATGATTGTATCTGGTTTTGTCCCCACCGTTTTTGTTTCCAATTGTTTGATTCAGTTGTACTCAAAATGTTCCAACATGGACTATGCGTTAAAGGTGTTTGACAAAATGCCTCATCGAGACTCTGTCTCTTGGAACACTATGATGTTTGGCTATACAGGAAGTGGAAACATGGTGAATGTACAGTCCTTTTTTGACTCAATGCCTCAAAGAGATGTGATTTCTTGGAATACTTTGGTCTCTTGTTATTTGCGGGATGGCTCTAACCAAAAGTCAATTGAAGTTTTTATTCAAATGAGAAACGCAACCGTGCAACCAGATCATACCACATTTGCTGTTGTTCTGAAAGCTTGTTCTGGAACGGAAAACTATGATTTAGGAATACAGATTCACTGCCTTGCAATTCAAATGGGCTTGATTAATGATGTGTTGCCAAGTTGTGCTGTGGTAGACATGTATTCAAAATGTAAGAAGCTAGATGAGGCTTCTCTGGTTTTCTATGAAATTCCTGAAAAAAATTGGGTATGTTGGGGTGCTATAATTGCGGGGTGTGTTCAGAATCATCAGCTTATTGAGGGTCTAGAACTATTTAAAGATATGCAACAAGAAGGTATTGGGGTGAGTCAATCAACATATGCCAGTATTTTTAGAGCTTGTGCAGAATTATCGGCATTTAGAGTTGGCGTGCAATTGCATGCCCATGCCTTCAAAGCAAACTTTGAATATGATATCATCGTGGGAACTGCCATATTAGACATGTATGCAAAATGTCAAAGCATGACTGACTCTCAAAAACTATTTAATTTGTTGCCCAATCCTGGGCGTCCATCATATAATGCCATGATTGTTGGGCATGCCAGGCAAGATCAAGGTAAAGAAGCTCTGGGGACTTTTCTGTCTTTGCAGAGAACGGGTCTTGGCTTTGATGAAGTTAGCTTGTCTGGTGCATTTAGTGCTTGTGCGGCGATCAAAGGGTATTTTGAGGGGATTCAACTACAAGGATTAGCATTCAAATGTAATTTACTGTTTAATATCTGTGTTGCAAATGCCATTTTAGACATGTATGGTAAGTGTGGAGCTCTAATTGAAGCCTATCTAGTGTTTGATGAGATGGTAATGAGGGATGCAGTGTCTTGGAATGCAATCATTGCTGCTCATGAGCAAAATGAAGAAGTGGATAAAACACTCCCACTTTTTGTTTCAATGCTGCGGGCTAAAATGGAACCAGATGAGTTTACTTATGGTAGTATTCTAAAAGCCTGTGCCGGCAAGAAAAATTTAAACTGTGGCATGGAGATCCATGGAAGAATTATCAAGTCTGAGATGGGGTTAAACCTGTTTACTGCAAGTGCACTTGTTGATATGTATTGCAAGTGTGGAATGCTAGAAGAGGCGGGAAAAATCCATGACAGAATGGAAGAGCAGACAGTTGTTTCCTGGAATACAATCATTTCAGGATTCTCATTGCAGAAGCAAAGTGAAAATGCCCAGAGGTATTTTTGTCACATGCTTGAAATGGGTGTGATGCCAGACACTTTCACATATGCTACAATTCTTGATACTTGTGCTGATTTGGCTACTATTGAACTCGGGAAGCAGATACATGCTCAAATCCTCAAGCTAAAATGGCATTCAGACGCATACATAGCCAGCACTCTTGTAGACATGTACTCAAAATGTGGAGAAATGCAGGATTCCCAATTAATGTTTGAGAAAGCGCCTAATCGAGATTATGTTACATGGAATGCCATGATTTGTGCTTATGCCTGCCATGGTCTTGGAGAAGAGGCCATTAAAGTATTCGAGGAGATGCAGCTTCTGAATCTCAAACCAAACCGTGCAACCTTTATCTCAGTCCTCAGAGCTTGTGCTCATATGGGTTATGTGGACAAAGGGTTAGATTACTTCCAGAAAATGCGAAGCCACTATGGTTTGAATCCTGAGTTGGAGCATTACTCATGTATGGTGGATCTCCTAGGTAGATCAGGCCAAGTGAATGAAGCTTTGAAGCTTATTGAAAGCATGCCTTTTGAAGCCGATGAGATCATTTGGAGGACTCTCCTTAGTATTTGTAAGAGTCAAGGAAATGTAGAAGTGGCGGAATTAGCAGCAAATTCTTTACTACAATTAGACCCTCAAGACTCTTCTGCATATGTTCTTTTATCAAATATTTATGCTGATGCAGGGATGTGGGGTGGGGTTTCAAAGATAAGAAGAATAATGAAGGATTATAAGTTAAAGAAAGAGCCTGGTTGTAGCTGGATTGAGGTAAGAGATGAGGTGAATGCTTTTATTGTTGGAGATAAAGCTCATCCAAGGTGTGAAGAGATATATGAGAAAATTCATTTGCTTCTTTATGAGATGAAGTGGGCTGGACAAGCACCAGATATTCATTTTATGCTTGATGATGAGGTAGAAGACGAAGAAGAGACTCAGGAGCTTAGGGCAATCTACACGTAGTTAGATGATATATAGAAATACATCTAAAAAGGAATTAGACTTTCACGAGATTAAAATCCCCTTTTTTTTCACTTTTTTTTTTTTTTTTAATATCAGCTATCCTTTTCTTTTTCTTTTTAATCCCCCCTCCCCCGGAAAAAAAAAAAAAACACATATTTTGGACCTACCTCACTTAACAGGAGGATTTATTGGGCTCAAAATAATTTGAATCAAGCTGGATAGGATCCTTGGTACAATCAAGTATCGGTTGTCAACCTAAATGTATTTGTTACAAGTTTAATGGAGAATCAAGTTGCTCTTGTCTCAACGGAAGAAGAAGACCTTTTAGCAAGAAGCTCCAAAAAGATTAAGAACGTGATCCCAAGGAAGGAGGAGAATATTCTTTAGGGACACTGGCTAGCTTTAGGAGAAAACCAACAACCCTATAATGTTGGGGGCGCTTCTTTTGTTGATACGTTGAAAGGTATTAATGAAAATGAAGAAAACCATGAAGAGGAAGGCAGCAGGAAGGTCGACCCTTGTCCCGATGATTCCATGTCTGAAGATTCCATTGAGGATTCTACTCAGGAAGGTGAGGGTTGGAAATGCAACATCACGGAGGGGCTACATGGGAACTTCCCAACTTTTAGCTTCTCTAGCAAGATGAAGAGGAGGTTGTATAAGGCTTGGAACATGACAGTTATAGTGAAGTTTTTAGGTAGAAGCATCGGATACAGAGCTTTGGAAAAGAGGCTGCAGGTGATGTGGGCTAAACGGGGAGTGTTTACGTTGATCAACATTGGGCATGGTTACTTCATTGTGAAGTTCACTAATAAGAAAGACTACATGAACGCACTCATAGGGGGGCCATGGATGCTATATGATCATTATTTAACAGTTACACCATGCGAGGCTAACTTTAGACCTGATAAAGTAGAAATCGACAAGGCAGCAATATGGTTCAGAATTCCTAAGATGCCTTTGGAGTACTATGATGAAGAGGCCCTGACAGTGATTGGAAATAGGATTGGGAAAACCATCAAGGTTGACCTAAATACATCTTGCCAACTCAAGGGATATTTCACGAGGATTTGCGTTTTGGTTGAGCTAGGAAAACAATTAATGCAAGGCTTTTACCTTAATGGAGAAGAGTTTTTTGTTTAATATGAAGGTCTAAACTTCTGTGCACGAACTGTGGACATTATGGTCACAGGAAGGAAACTTGCTCTAAAGGAAAACCAACTAGTGAGCAGAATCAGGAGGTGGCGATGGAAAATAATGAGGAAGATAGTACAAGACATCAGCAGTCCAGGGCAGAGCAGTAGAGGGTCGTCCACAAACCTTGCCGCCAACGGAAACAAAAAGAAAAGGAGCAAGAATTACCAAAGAACCAGAAAGCAGGGTCGAGATTTAAAATTTTAGTGGACGTGGCAAGGAATACTGAGGAGGCAAACGCCGCAATTATAGCATAGAGGATCCCTGAGGTAGTGGCGGGGAGTAAGGGAAAGTAGAGTAAGCTCCCTGGGGACAGAGTAGGGTCAAAAAAGAGGATTGACGGAGGACTGTAGAACAAAAAGGATGGAGAAAAGGTAGTGGTACACCGAGCAGAAACGAGCATAGTACACCAAAGAGTCAGGAGGATGGAAAAAAGAGCAAGGGAAGTGTCAGAGATTACAGTAGCTACGGGGAATGAGATTTTGATTATAACTTTGGGGGTTGGGTCTGACTTGGGCAATGTTTTCACGAGCAGAGGAAGAAGAGAATATGCGATTTGACTCGCCTCTCCCAAAACCTTTAGAGGACCTTGTTGACCACACGAATAATAGGGGTGAAGGGTTTAGGCTGGACCAGGAGATTACGGAGAGCCCAATGGATGATGGGCGACAAAACACCGAGTTGGGCGGGGACATAGACATGTCTATGGTTTTGGAAACACCTCTCTAGTGGGCTCCCTGGGCTTGGCTCTCTTATTTTGGAAGTCTTTATGGATAGTTTTTTATTTTGGAATAATACAGGCTCCTGTGGATAGGGCCTATGTAGAAACCTAAAGCCTATTATTGATGGACCACGACCTAATATTGTGGTGCTAGCTGACATTAGATGCTCTGATGACGCTAGGCTGACTATTCTTCGTCATCTAGGCTATGATAATATGAAGATGATTCCCAACGTCGGGAACTCTAGAAGATTGGTAGCATTGTGGAAGAGCCACCTGATGTCGGTGACTGTAGCTGAAGAGGATCGCCGGTTTCTGCATATGCGATGCGCAATTCCAGGTATGCCAGAATTCTTTATTTCGTTTGTTTATGCCGTGCCTCATTCTAATTTTCGGGAGATTCTATGGAGTAAGTTGAAAATGTTAGCTCAGGGCATGACTATGTTGTGGATGGTGTGTGGAGATTTCAATGACATTTTATTGAAATATGAAAGAATAGGAGGAGTAGGTGGTAACCGAAGAAGAATAGATTGGTTCCAAAATAGAGTGCAGGAGTGTGAATTGGTCAATCTGGGTGCATTTGGTCGTAGATACACTTGGAAAGGGCCTTGTATAAGGGGGCATAGGAGGCTGTATGAGAGATTAGACAGGGCCTTCGCCAATTAAGAGATGATATCCCAGTTTTCAAATTGTACAGTTAAGGTCTTACCAAGAACAAGTTTCTTTGACCACAATCCAATTCTTATGAATTTGGGAGCTTCTGTCAAAGCTCACAAGTATAAACCATTTAGATTTGGGGCCATGTGGATGGCTCATATAATTTTAATGATTTTCTGAAGGGATAGTGGAATGAAAGCAAAGATCTAGCTTCAAATATGACTAGAGTAAGTAAGGAAGTTCTTGTGTGGAACATGCATATTTCCAGTATGGTGGAAAAACAGATAAGGGAAATACTTGCGAGGCTAAATGGCATCCAAAAATCGTAGTTTTATCCTTATTCAAAATTCCTAAATGAGCTTGAAGAACAACTACAAGCTCGGTTAGAGGAAGTATCAAAAGGGTGCTTAAGTGGTTCCAAAAGTCAAGAATGGAATGGATTACCAAAGGAGACAAAAACACCAAGTACTACCATATCCAGACTAACATGAGGAGAAGAAGAAACAGAGTCATAACTATGCAAAATGATGCTGATGCCTGGCTTGATTTGGAAGAAGAATTAAGAAGCTTGGTAGTGGGGTATTTTAAGTCTTCGTTTAGGGAGGATTCATCGGAGGAAGAGGATGAAGACACAGTGAGTAAATTTCCTATTATTGATCCTGCTCGAATGGATTTATTGGATAATATTCCAACTAAGTAGGAAGTCCATGAAGCTATTAACCAAATGGGACCATATAAAGCTCCCGGAATTGATAGGTTTCCCCCCATTTTCTTCCAAAAGAATTGGAAAGTAGTGGGGTCGAAGGTATATCAGTTTGTGCGTGGAGCCTTTGAAAGGGCAGTTGACATTTCTGCTGCCAACCAAACATTAATATCTCTTCTTCGAAAGAGGGATCAACCACAAAGGATGGAACATTTTCGTCATATCTCGATATGCATGGTACAATATAAGTGCATTGTTAAGATTATTGCGAGAAGGCTCTAAAGTGTTATGAAAGACCTCATCTCACCATACCAAGCTAGCTTTGTCCCTGGAAGACACATACAAGACAATATTATCATTGGGCAGGAAATTTTTAAGCAAGATGAAAAGAATAAGAGGTAAAAAGGGGATCATAGTGATGAAAATAGACCTTGAAAAAGCCTATGATTGAATCAGAAGGTCCTTCATTAATAAGATATTAGTGGAAGCAGGATTTAATGATTGGATAATTGAGATCATAATGAGGCGCATATCGACCACCTCTTATAATGTTTTGTGGAACGGGGTTAAAACATAGTCCTTTAGTCTTGGAAGGGGAATCTGTCAAGGTGATCCTCTATCGCCTTTCATTTTCATTTTGTATATGGATAAACTATCACATATTATATGTGATATGGTGAGCGCAAACAAATGGCAGCCGGTGACATTATCTAAGGAAGGGCCGATGATATCGCAGCTAATGTTTGCTGATGACTTGCTATTATTTGGGGAGGCATCGGAGAAACAGGCAAAAGGAATGATGGAAGCTTTGAACAAATTTTGCAATATTTCAAGGGCGAAGGTCAGCCTAAATAAAGCATCAGTCTTTTTCTACCCAAAAGTGCCTCATGACCTGAAGGGTAGAATCAAATCGTGCACTGGCATTAAGATTACCACTGACGTAGGACGATACCTTGATTTTCCATTAACAAGGAAGAGAAGTAACCAAGAGACTTTTAGATTTGTGATAGAGAGTAAAAGATAAGTTGTCGAACTAGAAAGCAAATTGCTTATCCACTGCAGGGAGGATTACACTAGCTAAGGTAGTGATTGGTTCTGTACCCATATATCCTATGCAAGTAGCTCAAGTGCCTATAAGTGTTTGTGAAGAGATAAAGCGAATACAAAGAAACTTCATCTGGGGGAAGAATGATAATAGCAAGACTTACCATCCTGTGGGTTGGGATAAGATATCAATTCCTAAACAATATGGAGGCTTGGGGCTAAAGAAATTAGTTTCTTTCAATAGATCGTTTGGGGCGAAGATCGTGTGGAATTTGATTAAAGGGTTAGATGGATTATGGGTAGAGGTTTTGCAAAATAGATATATGCTCAGGAGGAGTGATTCCTCCTTATTGGAGGCAAAGAAGACGGGCTCAACCCTCTAGAAATTCATATGTAGGCAAAAAGAAGTAATTGATAATGGAACTAGATGGCAAGTGAGGAATAGGAGATCAACAAGATTTTTCCTTGACTTTTGGCTGAAGAAGGATAGGAGGATTAAAGATCTATGCACTAGACCTTTGGATGTTGTTGAGGAGGTTAGTATGGTAGCTAATTGAGTTTGTTATGGTACTTGGGATCTGAACCTTTTGGCTAGAATAGTTAATAAAGAGTTTATACAGCGGCTAGTTGCTATATTACCTTCAAAGGAGGAAGCCGGGGCTGATGTTATGACTTGGGGGTGATTTGCATGGGAATTTCACTGTCAAGAGTGCATATTTTACTCTTGAAAAGCCTCCTGTACAATGCTTCAACAGGGTGTACATGAAAATTTGGGCTTGGAATGGTTCTGAACGAATCAGAGTTTTCCTATGGATAGCATTTCATAATAGATTACTGACCAATAAGCTGAGAAGTCGATGGTCAATGAGTTCACCTCTATGTCTCCACTGTCAGAAAGAAGTAGGGTATCAGATGCATATTTTACGAGATTGCGCTTTTGCAAGACAGATATGGCAGAATCTAATGCATCAAAGGTATGTTGCTAATTTTTATTCCCTCAATTTAAAAGACTGGATGGAATTTAATTTGAATGAGGAGGTGGGAAGTAAAGAAATAGGTAGTTGGAGTCAAGTATGGGGAGTGTCAATCTGGCTGCTATGGGCTTAGAGAAATAAGGAAAATTTTTAGGAAGGTTTTCATAAACCTTCATGCCTGGCCCAAGTCATTAAGAAGGTATGGAAGAACTTCTACTTAGGGGGAGACTCAAGTGTCTGCTATACCAATACTAGAATAATTAAACCTACTTCTAGTAATTGGGAACCTCCACCTGTCAACTGGATTAAACTTAATGTGGATGGAGCTGTCAACCGAAATTCTGGGAGTGCAGGGTGTGGTGGTGTCATTCAGAATCATAGAGGTGAATAGGTGTTGGGCTTTGCACAACCCTTGGGTATCTGCAATGTAGACGAGGTTGAGGAGTGGGCAGTGCTAGTTGGCTTGAATGTGGTATGGGATGAAGGATTCAAGAGGATTATAGTGGAATCATATTCTATGAATATTGTTGATAAAATCTTAAAAGCAGGAAATGAAGATACTGGAAGCTTGGTTGGTTTACAAATCAAGAGCTTATTGAACAGAACCTGGGAAGTGAAGTTGCAATATGTGGCTAGGACACATAGTGCCTTGGCAAAAGAAGGTCTATCAAGATCTTTTACGTTTCGTGTTTGCCCTCATAGTTTGAGGCCTGTGTTGTCAAACGATTGTCTAGGACTTGATCCCCTTTCTCTATCTTTTAATTAAGGCTAACTGCACCTTTTATACTAAAAAAAAAAAGCATCGGTTGTCCAATTTGCAATGGGGAGTGGGAATCTGGTTGTTATGGTCATGGAGGAATAATTGTATTTTTCGTGAGAATTCATGGAAACCATATAACCCCACTGAGATGATTAAACAATCTTGCAAACAATATTGTGGTGAAAAAATAACTGTGAACAAGAGAGGAATGCCATGAGAATGGTTAGGATTGTCGGCTGGAACCCACTACCTTCAGGATAGACAAAGTTGAATATAGATGGAGCATGTCTCATGTCAGGAAGAAGAGCGGGATGTAGTGGAGTCATTTGTGATCACAAGGGACAATGGGTTTCAGGGTTTACTCAATCTTTAGGACAAAGTGGAGCATTTGAGGTAGAGGGATGGGATGTCCTACATGGATTAAAGCTGGCATGGGGAGAAGGCCATAGAAAAATCATTGTTGAATCTGATGTAAAACTCCTTGTGGATAAGATTCTCTAGAGAGTGGCTGAACTAAACACTAGCATGGTGTTTCTACAAATTAAAGATATGCTGATGTGTTCTTGGGATGTTCTAATTCAGCATGTTCCAAGAGCTTCTAATTCATTAGCTGGTAGCTTAGCCAAAGAGGGACTTTATAGTTCTTCCCTTTTGAATGTTTGTCCTGCTAAATTTAGGATTGTGTTCATGTCTGATTGTATGGGATTTGATCCCCCCTAGATATTCTCTAATATATGATGGCTTAGGCCTCGCTTTTATTCAAAAAAAAAAAAGTATCGGTGGTCCTCTACAGTATTTTTTTAATTTTAAATCTTTTTTTTGCCAGGCATGACATTATTCTGTTGGAAATAATCATATTCAAAGTATTGTCGGCACCATTGAGTGTGCTCATCGATAATCCCTAAGACATTTTGCAACTGTAAACAATTTAACCTTGTCCATGTCCGTCACTTGTCTTGGTTAAGAATCTACCTTTTTGTTTAACCTTTTAAAACTCTCTCTCTCTAGCCATTCATGATTGTTGGATCTTCAATGGACATTTTGATAAGTTCCACTTGGCATTGATCATTGGTTATTAAACCCTCTATGATATAAGACTCATCACAATTTAAAGAAATGCAATAGCACTGGATCTTAATATAAAATATAATCATTTCCCTTTGTTGCATAGTCAATTGAAAAGTGCGATAAAGAGTTATTGGATGATCCTACTTATGTCAAATATGTTTCTTTTATTTTTCTATCTCCTCCTGTCAAAACCAAGAGTTGAAAAATGTCCAATCAACCTATTCAATTCCTCAATCCAAATGAGTTTCATGAGTCTGTAATAAAGTTATATAATTTAGTCACAATTAATATCTAGAAGTAACTGAATTACCATCATTGCATGGTGAGTTGAAAATAAAGATGAACATTGATTAGATGGTATAACTTGGATCAATTAGTCATATAGGTTTTATTTTTTCTTTTATATTTTTCCGCAATAAACTAAGGTTGAATCCTTTACAGCTATTTTATGGTTAGTTAATAAATAAGATAAATAGTGATAGGATGGTTCTATTATTCATTAATGTATCATATAGGTCTCTTTCCATATTTTCTCTACCCTTTAACCAAACCGGGCGCTGAAAACACTAAATCAGCCTATTCAATTTTCTCAACTCACACTTTAGTGAGCTGATGTAAGCTGGTTCATCTGGCCCGGTATGTTCTTTTGAATTATTCAGGAAAAAAAAGCACTATCTAATAAAAGCTGTTTGGTAGAGAGATATGGAAGAGACGGGGAAAAAATTTATGAGATGAATTTTTAAAAATTAGAGAAGTGGGATAAAAATTTTCTAATTAATTTTTAATAATATTTTATCTTACATATTCTTTTGATTAAAATTTTAAATTCCACCTCTTTAATATTTTTTAAATTCAACTCAAATTTTATTCCCCCTTCTCTCCTCTTGTACCAAATAAACAGCCCAATCTAAGGCATAGGCTGAGATATTCTGTAAGAGAAGAACTAGAAAAACAAAAAGAACAAGCTCATCAAATCTGGTCATGAACCTAACCCAGCATCATGTTTCCCTTTTACGAACATTCGAAGAGGGAAAAAAATATTTTATTCATGTGAAGGTGAGAGGGTTGTTTGGTTGATTTAACGTTCGATGAATTTTTCGGTGTTTATTGAATCTTTTTAGCATGTCAAACCATCTTTATCATCTTTACCTTTCAGACATTTTTTTCCTTTAAAAAAAGCTAATCAAAATTGCCTAGTTGCCTCGCATAATTCATTGGTTTTCCATTGTTATGCTGTTATCCTTTTGTATCAGAGTAAACCTTGTTATTGCAATACAACTGATGAGCCACAAATGTACCATGTGTTAAGGCACAATTTGAGTTTGAAATTGATCAAATATAATTAAAAAGCTTAAGGATAATAAGCTAAAATCATGGTTTTGATGTCAGGCATACTCTCACAAGTGTTCCTGTGTGTTTTGCAGGTTTTATCCATAAAAAGAAGCTATTTGGAGACTCTGCGGAAGTCAAAAAGTGAAGCCACGAACAGGAAACAGTAAGTTGGCGCCCAGGGCGCCAATCCTATGCAAAAGTGGCGCCCAAGGCGCCACTTCTAGGGAGAAACAGAAAGTTGGCGCCCAGGGTGCCAAAACTGGCGCCCAGGGCGCCAACTCTCTGTCCATTTGGGGAAAATGGCGCCCAAGGCGCCAGAAGTGGCGCCCAGGGCGCCAGAAGTGCGGTAATCCTGATTTTTAATTTTTGGAAAGTTTTTGAGCCACGAAAAAGGAAGGAAAATCAAGAATTTTAGAGATTTGGAAACTCAACTGGATGAAAAAACATAAAAGAGGCAACCCTAGCACTAAAAAGAGAACTTCAGGCACAAGAAACAACTCGACGGCATTGGAGAGGAGATCAAAGCATTTGTGGAGATCCACCTCTCCCAACATCTGGAGAATCATTCCATCTTCATCTTTTCTTCTTTGTTTTGTTAATCTAGCCATGCTTGGCTAATTTCCTTTTTGTAGTTAGGGCTAGGATGAACCCTATGCAAATTTGAGTATTTGGTTGAATTTTTGTATGAATCTTGGTTTCTTTGATTGAATGAATTTTCTTTGCTTAATACTTTCTTGAAGATTGATCACCTTTAAGATTGTCCATAGGTTGATGTATGACAATAGAGATGTTGGTGCATCTAATTGAAACTTGTTAATTCATCATAAAATTGCATGACCTAGACATAGGCTTACGAATTTATGCGATCATAGGATTCTGGTTTAAGATTTGATCTTTCTAGACAATACTAAGACATTAGGTTGTTTTTAAAGATAAAATAGGCTAAGGTAGCATCAAGACATTGGGACTTAGTCTAACCTTAGAGAATCGATCGTCAATCTGGGAGTCATAATCAATTAGATCTTTAATTCAAATACTTGAAGGAGCATAGGGGGATTTTAAGTCCTAGCTACGTTTTACTCGACTGATTATCTTTTCTAAACATTCTCTTGCGAATCTTCATCTTGAATTCTTTTCTTTCTTTGATTCTTAGTTACAACTCATCTTTTATTACTCAAAATTGTCCAACTAAGGTGAAAATAGCGAATTAGTGATTGAATAACTATTCCTCGTGGGACGATACTTTCTCACTACTTTATTACTTGTAACGACCGGTGCACTTGCCGAAGTCGCCCGGTGCACTTGCCGAAGTCGCCCCTATCAAAAACTGAGATGAAGTGATGATTAGAACAGTAACTAGTAAACATGAAATGAAATAAGGGAGGACCAAACTGAAAAATATGAACGGTTGTGCTCCTACCATTACTAGCTCTTGTGTGTTTTAGTTTTTTTAAATTATTGGTTAAGTGTTGCTAATAAATATTGGTCCAGTTGATAAAGAGTTGACTCATAATCTGCAAGATTTTTGGTTCAAATCTCATTACCAATATGATCACTTTGTTAGCAAGAGATTTATAACTCTTTTTGTTAGCACTCTTTAATATTAGAGACATGCACAAATCCCAATGAGTTTTGAGTGAGTTGACTCACTTAAACTTTTTTCTTAAAAAAACTATTGATTAGGTGTTTGTATCTTAGCATTGTAGATGATAAATGGATACCTTATCTATACCGGTTAAGAATTTAATATGTTGCACATTCGAGGTAACATGAAAACAGATCAACACAAGTGCGACTTGTACATATATATATCGTAGGGAAAGTGACATTTTTGTTGGATGTGGAAAAAAGAAATAACTCACTCGGGTTAACTGTAGTTATACCCCATTCCCCTTTTAAAATGGGATGAGAAAAATAATTGTTCACCAACCCAAAGCGCCATCAGTTCGTTCTCTCGCTTACAGTTTTTAGTATTCTAGACACTACTTTGAGACTCTTCTATTTTGTCTCTGCCCATCTTTTCCCGTTATAAAAACACTGAAGAGTGAGAGCTTTAGGAAGTTATGCCCACTTCTTTCTGCAACCTCTTGCCTCGGAATCTTTCAACTGAAAATCAGCTTTGAGGAGCAGACAAAGATGAACAGGGTTCCTCCAAAAATTCTAGTTTCAACTTTGTACCTCATATTGTTCTTTACTGTCGAAACTCTAGCGCATGTTGCTGATACAGACAACAGTCATAGTGGTGAAGGTGAGGTTTTCAGCAAAAGTTGCCACAATGAATTCCCCTCAATACCCTTCTCTTCCTCATGTCAAAAATCAAAAAGCACTGAAGCATCTCAAGGTTTACCTCTCCAAACAGATGGTTTGGTATTTGCAGATCAGAGACTTGAAGTTGTATACCCAGCGATCCAAAAATTCAAGTCCAGCATCACTTTTGATCCATTAGGCGTCACCAAATCATGGGTTGGTTCTGATATTTGCAGCTACAAAGGTTTCCACTGTGATAACCCCCCAGATAACACTTCAGCCATTGCTATGGCCTCCATTGATTTCAATGGATTTCAACTTGGAGCTCCAACACTGGATGGCTTCATCGATCAGCTTCCTGATATTGCTCTGTTCCATGCAAATTCCAACAATTTTAGAGGCACCATCTCCACCAAAATCTCCAAGCTCCCTTATCTTTATGAGCTTGATGTTAGCAACAATCAGCTATCTGGTCCATTTCCCATGGCTGTGTTGGGCATCAACACCCTAACATTCTTGGACCTTCGCTTCAATTTGTTCTCTGGGCAAGTCCCTCCTCAGATATTCACCCAGAATCTCGATGTCCTCTTCATCAACAACAATGACTTCACTCAGAGCTTGCCTGATAACCTAGGAAGCACTCATATTCTTTATCTCACCTTAGCCAACAACAAATTCATGGGCCCTATACCTAGAAGCCTCCCTAAAGCTTTGTCCACTCTCACTGAGGTGCTATTCCTGAACAACCAGTTAACAGGTTGTATCCCGTATGAGATCGGGTTACTTAAAGAGGCTAGAGTGTTTGATGCCGGGAACAACCAGTTGACAGGTCCATTGCCTATGTCTTTGGGTTGCCTTGAGCAGTTGCAACTTCTCAATTTGGCTGGTAATCTTCTGTATGGTATGGTACCAGAAGTGGTGTGTGGACTAGAGAATTTGGTCACTTTGTCACTTTCAGACAATTATTTCACAAACATAGGACCTTTGTGTAGGAGCTTAATTCAGCGAGGGGTTCTTGATATTAGGAACAATTGCATTCCTGATATTCCATTCCAGAGATCAATGATTGAGTGTGTAGATTTCTTTGTGCACCCCAGATTTTGTTCCCACATGTGGTTTCATAGTTTCATTCCTTGTAAGTTTTCTTTCCACAAGTCTCCAGTCTCTGCCATACCTAAGATAGCTCCTTCTTCTCCCTGACCTTTTTTCCCCCTTTGCTTCTATGTTATGACATGGACTGCAACATTTTATCATTTCTTTTTCCCCCCTTTTGTGTGTTGTGCGGTAATTATGCCAAACATTGTACCGTTCTCCGTCTTCATTCCCTTTAATTATTTCTACTTTTCATTTTCAAGCCTTAAATGAAACATTGGAAGCTGTGTCATGATCGTTACCACTCTATCATAATTCATAATTTTTCGATATGATGACAAGGGAGTGGTTAGCAGTTCAACAGGGACCGTGATGGTTTAATGAGGGTATTACAGGCTATTACCATGAAAATTTACCAGAAAATTAAACAATATTATCATATGATTGATTTTTGGTGCTCAAATAATGGGTGCTATCCTGCAAATCAATAGTGACAAGCTCCATTGAATATAACATTATTGTTATAATTGGATCCAACTATTTCCAAACCACTCTCTAATACTGACAAACATTTGCATTTAAGAATAAGATAGGATTTGTGCAATTAGAGATTGTACGACCCAAATGATCAAATTAAAGGAGTCTCAAATCCACGAGAAGGGTATGGTCCCGTCCCATTATGGTGTAAACTTTCCTCATTTTTCCCCGGTGGTCCCTTCATGTATGAAAAATTAACCTTTAGCCACGAAAAAGTAAGGAAAAAGGTTGCAATATATCTCATGCATAACAAGTTGGGCAAGACATTACGTTTTCTGATTACTTCTTTCAAGGTTGCCGACGTGTTTACTCCTATAAAACAACCACAAACGTTGCTGTTGGCCCGTAGTTTGCAAAGGGTTAAGGTGTAAAAATATACATGAGTTTTTTCCCAGGAGCAAAAATACATATATACTTTTTTTAGGAGCAAAAATACACACGTGATTACCATTTTGGAGCAAAAGTCACATCCCACCGCTAAGTCATTGTTCACCATGATGAGAGAGAAATAGATGAGATAAGCAGTAACATAACGGCGGTGAATAGTGACTTAATGGTGGGATGTGACTTTTGCTCCAAAATGGTAACCACGTGTGTATTTTTGTTCATGGGAAAAAAACTTATGTGTATTTTTACACCTTAACTCTTTTACAAAAATATAAGTGATAATGATATGATGGGTGAAGGAGGCCGAAGGGGCATGGGTTACAGCTCAAAAAGATCCAAACAATGTATGATTATTATTTATTAAGGATGTCATGTTCATAGTAAAGGAACAAAAATCCAAGTCACTAGGCACTGTTGTGGAAGACTTTCGGCTGTTTATCAAACATTATTATAATTTAAAAAGGTTACAAAATTCGAAGAGTGGATGGTGCAACTGTTATAGTTTGACAATAAACTTGAATCACAATTGCAGAAGGAAAGCAATCATTTCTTAAAAAGTTGATGAATATAGAGAGAGTGGCCTTATCAAAATGGAATAAAAACCAGAGCATTGCAGTTATCTGATCTGTGGGCTACCTTTTTATCTTGTTGCTCTTTGTTTTTGGTTGTTCACCAGTTCATTAGAACTTTCGGTTCTGATTAATTTAGATTCATCTGAGTTGGGTTCACAATTATGGATAAAGAGCTCCCAACACTATTTTCTCTATTCTCATGTCTCATATAACTTCTAACATCATTTTCTTTATTCTCACGCCTCAAATTGAGGGCGTGGTTAAAGGAGAACAAATCCCTTACCACTTACTCCTAATAGATGTTAGTTGATCTTGTCGCTCCTGTGCTAGGTAATAAGAGGTCACAGAATCTTTGAAATAAAAACTGAAACAAATTGTGAAAAAAACTCCCAAAAAAAATAGGAAAGAAATTTTAGAGAGCCTTTTGAACTGATGTGTGGGAGAAAAAATCCAAGGGGAAAATGGCTAATGACTTGGGAACGTGCTCTGCAACAATTTTTGTTGCTTTTGTCTTAAAAGAATGATTTTTTTTTTTGATAGAAATAATTAATATATTAATATATGGTGATAACTTTTTTTTTTATATGAAAAAAGTTTTGGAAGGGTTCGACACTAGTCTCCTACCAAGGCCAGAGCATGGCTCCGGGCTCTTATAGCACTTACTGGGGAGGGGATCGAACCCACGACCCAAGGGCCTAGTCCTGAATCCCTTACCATCTATGCCAACTCTCATTGGCATATGGTGATAACTTTTGTACCCAACATTATTGCTAACTTTTATTAGTTGCCGTCACCATACATATATAGCCCAAGTTGTCTGACTCTTGCCACTGAAAACCATCCCTACGTCTGTAGGAATAGTATTATAATATCCTATGAAAGATAATCTTTATTATTGGCAGGTATACTTCTTTTACTCACAAGAAAACGATAAGGATTTTGCCTAAATGGTTTTTATTCTTTTAGAATATAAAAGCCATTTGATGATGTAATATAATCAATTAACTTGCAATTTTTTTTTTGTAAAATCTAAAAAATAAGCCTATTATTTATGGATTGTAAGTAATGTATAGTATCATAAATTCTATTATCTATTGATATAAAACCATATATATATTATCCTGTATATCACATGAATATGTTGTGAATTTGAGATTTTATATCAATGTTAATGATGGTGCAATGCCAAGGGAAAAGATAGAGATCACTAGAGTTGAGAAAATTGAAGTGCGAGCTTCAACCTTTCGGAGATCTTTATATTTCAGCAATATAATATTTCAGATTTTTGGCAATATATGAGTTGCCACGTGATCCACTTGTAAGGAGAGAAAGAAAGACCAGAAGATAGAAGTGAAGTGAGGAGTCATATAAATTCCATGTAACAAATTATGCTAGAGGGTTATCCCAAACGTAGCAAATTATGCTAATAGGGTTTTGCTGACTTACTCCATGCGAATAAGAATATCATATCGTAGTGCAACTTAAGAGACATGTAATGCAACTAATGGTCGAGTTTGCCAATAGCCTAGTAATATAAGAACTCTCTTTGAATGTAGGAGGTCACAAGTTCAATCCTGTTTATAATCTTAGGTCAATAGTATTTGCCCCTTAATTAAAAAAAAAGAAAAAAACTAGTGGTTGAGTTTATGAAGTTAAGGGTCTGAACGATGAAAATCTTTTTTTATTTTTTATAGGCACATATATTGCATAGCTTCATATCAAAAACAATCATGTTTAAGGCCAGATTGGTCAATGAACATCCTTTTATTTTTACCTTTTTTGCTATAAAAATTTTAGGATAGGGGTCGGACTCACCCACAGTCCAAAGATAAGGCGTTTGAAGCCCAACCCACAGGGGATACTAGTCAGAGAGTACATCTTTGTGTTTTTTATAAGTTCAACAAAGATGGCCAGTTCATTTGCCAGGAATGAACAGAGCTTTTTCGCCAGCCCAAATTAGAAGGGATACAGGGCTTTTCTTTTTTGGGTGTTTTTCATCGTTTTTTTTGGGGGGGGGGGGTGAATAAATTGCAAATACGGAAAAAAGCATGGTTATATCCTCTTTCAATAGGATGAAAACAATACATACATATCAGTTAATGTTCTTTACACACATGAAGCCCTTACCATTGGAAAAAAACAGCAAGAAGAATTTCCTTCTGTTGTTATGTAACGGGAAAACACTACAGCATACAAACTATCAACAAAATTAATAATAGGCTCGAACACTACTAAGACAACAGCAAATTACAATTACAATAAGGAATTAAAGACCCTTAATGAACATTTCCAAGAATTCATGAATATTTTTTTCCCTTTCCTCTACTAGTGTTGGTATGAACAGAGTATTTTTCCCCACAAAAAAAAAGTCTAGCAAGCACCTGTCTCCTTTTCAGGCAATTATTTGGGTTACTGCTGGCAACATCACAACAAACCCCACAAGATGCTCCACAAGCAGTAATTATGTGCAAGTTTCCGAGATCCGGATGGCATTATGCAAGACTATAGGCATATATGTATGGTGAGCGGCCACTAATATTAGTATGTTACACTGCAGCAAGAAAAGGTTGTTGTTCATTCAGATCAATGCTTCTTACCAAGACAAAAATAGTTTCTGGATGGTTATTATTGAGTAAAGTATAATTCATTAGCTGGAAATTGAAAAAAAAAAAAGGTACTATGAGTCTTTCCTGGGTTATTGGTCAAGAATAATAAATAACATAAATTGTTTTTTTTTCAAGATAAATTAAAACACTAACAGTCTAATAGTGAAGGCTTCAAGTGCTAAAAAAAATCCATAAAGATTGCTACCTGTACCTAATGTTGTGCTCCATAAAAAGTCATATGTCGATAATCACTCTCTGCTCCAAAAAAGAAAACTAAGCAGCAGTCGTTATCATAAATGATCATGATGTTCGTAGGGTACGTGGCAAAGCCTGTTGACGTGGCCTTGCTCTCATAACTGTCTCATCACTGTGGCGAATCCATTCTGAAAGCCTCCAGGGTTTTTGCCACTTCCACTTGAATTGTACCAACCATTGGTGATGGCTTCTTTTCCACCTCCATAGCTTCCCCGAAGCTTGTCCTACAATTGCTAGTTTTTTCATTGATAGTTGCCTCATGGGTACCATCTGCGTTGACAGCAAGCGTCATGTCCTTATCCTGGTAAAGAAGGCATGTTCAAATTTAATGTAAACAGAAGAAAATTTTTACCTTTCTACTCTGATCTATAAATGCCGCAGATTCCCCTGCTATGCCATTAACAACTCCTGGGGTATACTTGAGCTGTTTTGGTACCGGCACAGATGCTGGAGATAATGCTCCATTCATATCTTCAACGCAGTGTTTCAATGAATTTGGCGAGTTTGCCTGTTGATATTAAATAATGGTGAGATAACCATTAAAAATTGAAGAGATGCATTGATGACAACAACCGTGATTTACAAATACAAGAGAATGCCAAAAGATCAATTGTTACAATGATCATAAATAATGTAACAGCTACAAGGGCACTATGACAAAATTGAAAATTACAAAAACAAAATTACTAAATACAGAAGACAGTCATGACAAACAATCTACACAAGCTACTTGAACTTCCTCAGGAATCTAGTAATTTTTATTACATCAATTAACAGTAAACTAATTACAATAAATTACTACTTAATACTCTGAACTTAAATAGTATGCTTGATTGGAAACACCTTCAATGTCAAACGCATTTTTTTTAAGCTTTTACAATGTCATGCTAACTTCATGCCAAATTGTAAAGGATGTATATTGTAATATGAAGCTTTAAGAAAATAAACTCAGACCAAGAAAAATGTAATCTTACAGAAGGCGGTGTAGCCAATGTGGTTGCAAAATCTTGATCTCTCAATTTTAGCTCCTTCTCAACTTCCTTTCGTTTTATCTCACTCTGCCTTAATAGACCTACAAGTTCTTTGATTTGATCTTTCATTTCCCTGATCTCCATATCTCTCTCCCATAGTTGGCATCTGCAGAAAAATAAAACTTGAATTTCAAAAACATGTACCAATATAACAAATGAGTGCATATCATAATTTGACATGAATAATACATTCCGCTTTTATCAGTGAGCAGGCCTTTTTATTCCCATTCACCAAGCAGATGACTAAATAAGCTTATTCTATCAGCAACAATGAATATACTCTGCAAACTTGTCCTAGTTGGCTCCTTAACATTTGTATTGGTCATGAAAACAAAACATATGTCAAAGGATGAATATTCAGATCTTCATGGAAAACAGAAGGCCATTTAAAGCAATCAAGAATTTAAAATAATTCTCTTTTTAGCTTATTACAGATTGAATTCTTTCATCTTCAATCTAGTAAGAAACAACGTCAAGACCAAACAGGTATCTTCCCCCTATAACCTGAGTGTCTGGAGCAATATCAAAGAAGCAGCAAGATGAAGCCAAATAGAAATATCTGACTCAGAAAAGTGTAAACAACCTAGAGACGTTTGCATCTTCTATCTTAACACACCTCAATTCATTTGACTAAAAAGAAACAAAGAAAAGGTCCTTTTTCTAGCTGAACTTCCTATCTAGGCATGATCAGGTAACATAAAATCCAGTCACAATTGCAGATACGCTAATGTCAAACTTGCAACATTGGGATGTAGAATATAATTAATGGTAAAACAAAGCACCTTGCATCTGCAACAGAATTAAACATATATTGAAGCAAATTCTTGGCTTCTCCCATTGAGCGCAATTGGTTCCAGCGTCCACGATTAGTGAAGGCTCGTTCTCTTTCTTCTGCCTCGGAAAGTTGGGAAGCCATTGCCACTAATGAATTAGATGATATGCTCAGCATGTTCTCAAGTGAAGCTATTCTGGCCATTCTTGCATTTGGTGACATGGAGGATGCTCTGAGAAATGAGACATGTATTAAAATCAAACATAAAGAGCCATGTAAAGAATCCAACACTTTTGGAAGAGGTAGGGAGTGAGGGAATTAGGCATAGACAAGTTAAATTATATGAAGTATACCTGGCAAAACCATTCTTTCCTCTTGGAGGAGTGAGGCCCTTTGCAGCAAATTCATTCACTTGCTTAAGTATGGCTAACTCTTCAGCAAGAGCAGCTCGCCTGAAGATTGTATCATAATAATTAAAGACTACACCAGATCAGCCAGAATGAAAATCATCAATAAAAATACGTTTTACATACACTTGGCTCTGCTTCTCATACTCAAAACGGACTTCATGCTCTTTCACCATGACTTCTAGCTCATTATCAAGCCACCGTTGTAAGGACTTCTCATTGCTCTGATGATCGAACATGGAAACTTCAATTATTTTTCATCTCATAGACAAGTAAAAGAAACCTAGGAGGAGGTGGAAAAGATCATTACCTGTCCATTTGTTGCACTTCCATTGATAGTAGCTGGAAGATGAAATAAAAGGGAAGAAAAATCAAACAAAAGGGAAGATGTGTGTGTATGAGCACGTGCACATACACAAGGCATTACAAGAGAATAACTAAAATCATGCTTCTTTTGTCTCAGCAGTAGTCTCTAAATCTCAGTCTATGTCCACCATCCACAGTTCATACCTGAAGTATCTCGGCTGGAAGATTTGCGAGCTTCTAACAACTCCTTTAGCCTCTTGGTGGCCATGGCAGCTTCTTCAGTCTTTCTTTGAAGGACCTGAAAGAAATATACATATTTATGTCTCATATCTGTAACGAACAATCACAAAAGTCAATAATAGCAGTGGACTCTTCCCTAGCAATTTCTCTTCTAGTGATAATCATGCCACATACAAAAATAACTTGTGACAGTGTGGAAGACAAGAACAATAAGGATAAAATTCAGCGAATTAAACAACATATAAATACTCACCATTTTCTGGCGCTGATTTAAAGCTTGTAGCTTGTGTCGTTCATACTCATTTTTCCTTCCTTCCTTTCGTAACTGTTTTTGCCAAAAAATAATATTGTTACAAGGTTTTCGCAGATATAATTTATACAATGGAGGGATGTAAAGTCTTATTTCAGTTTATTGCACAACAAACGTTGTGATCAAAATGTGTACAGTCATGCTCAGCAGTAGCACTGACAGTGAATGTAAATCAAAGTACAAATTGACCATGAACTTCAGTACCATTTCATAAATTTTGCTTACATAGAAGCTTTGAGGCAGCACAAACTACTGGGATTCAGACTAAGTACCACAAAAAAATTATGTTGGAAAAGAAAACAATAAAATAGTAGAGGAAGCTTGACATACTTGCAGGAGCTCTTTCTCTCTAGAAGCCTTCCACTGCCGAAATTGTTCTGCCTCTTGTTTAATCCTTTGTTGCAATTGAACCTGCAATGTCAATCAGGTTATAAAGATAGAGTATCGGGCTATTTCTACTCTACTAAGTAATAAATACACTATTCAACCTTCTGGGCTTTTATAGATTGTATTTCATCTTGCAGTCTCTTTGCCGCTTCATCACTTTTTTGCTTCTGCTTCAGAAGCTGAACCTGGCTCTCTTGTTTCTTCTTCAGATCCAGAATCTAACATTCATGAATTTTGAAAATTTCAAATCTCTTCCATTTTTAACCTTCCTAATGGAAAAATTAAATTCAATAGAACTTGAAATTAAATTCTCCACCTGTGCTTCAAGTGATTTCAATTTTTGGGCATGGACATCCTCTGATTTGTGTGTTTGTCCATCAGAATTGGCAGAAAGATTTTCAACCTCGGCTAAAAGATGATCCCTCTCTCGCTACATTCAAAAATCAATAATACTTGTGAATACCAGTCCAATGATGAAGAAAAATAACTTCGCAGAACTTCTATTGAACCTGGACAGCTCTTTTCTCATCCTCTAACTCCATTATTTTCCTTCCAAAGTGCTGCTTGAGTGTTTCGGCATCAGATGCTCCAAAAAGCTTCATTTCAGTCTGGACAATAATATCATTAAGGACATTAGTAGGAAAAAAATAAAATAGAGGTGGTGGTTTTAAATACATTCAAGGCAAAATGTTTTCTTAAAGATGATGGTAGAAAACCAATCATTGCTGGTGTTGTGAATTTAGTGTCTTGCAAAGGTGAAATCCCATGTGATGGAGAATATGTGAGATGAATCTTTGAGAGAGCGACACCTCAAAAGCTAGCTTTTGGGCTTGGAGAGCACAAGACTTACTATGGGTCTGAAAATTTTACCATGTAGCTTGTCAGCCCCACACTGCAGGAGGGAGGGGAGAAAAGGTAGAGGGTAAAGGGAGCCTTTGATGCCATTGACATGAACATTCAGTGGAACCAACCCCAAAATACTAGCTCATGAGATTGGAGAGCCCAAGCTCCATATAAATCCACATTTCACACATTAAAGTCACATATTTCCAATGTTGACTCAAGTTCTCTACCTTACAGTGGTCCATAATCTGATGTGGGAATCAGATTGAAGGAAAATGAATTAAAGAAGAAAAGATATCCATGAGAAACATGATTGAGCAGAAATAGCACATGGTTGTATTGATTAAAATGTGTTATGATTGTGGTATAATATGCGTATAATATGGCATGTATTGAAAACTCAAGGATGCTGATCTATATGCATTATAACAACCTCTTTCTGCTCCAAGCGTTTATTCAACTCATGTAACTCTCTATCCATACTATTTTGCAGAAGTGTGTGCTCCCATTCTTTTGCCACTTCTTCAATTTCTCTTGAATCACCTGCTAAATGAAAAAGTTAGAGGAAGGAGTGCGTTAGGCAAGAGGATGTTTAGTGCATGCATTAGTAACAGATGACAAAGATCAGGCAATAGAAAAGCCTTGCCTGTTGTTTCATTCATCGAATAATCAGATGCTATGATAGGAAAGCTCCTCTTAAGCCCATCAGTTTTAACAATGCATGTGCTTCCATCCTGAAACAGTTTCAAAACATGCATTTATAGCCTACCAAGGCAATAACTTGAGCTCACTTATAGCTATAACAGATTAACAGTAGATACAAGTAGTCCATTAGATGGGCATGCCAAAGATAAAAGCACAAACACATGTTAAAACATTGTCAAAAGAGAATCAAAACACATACATGAGGATCCTTTTCACATTGTTCTACGACAGAACATCTACTACGGTATTCGTGAAGTTCGCGGCAAAGATCCTCATTAGCGGCTTCAAGCCAAGCAATCCTTTCCTTAAGGACCTACATAACCAAGTATAACAAGATTATATAATTAAATTATAAAAGTACAATTATTTTAACCAGAATAAAAAAAATAGATCATACAAGTCTCCAGCAGTAAAAAAAGGTGCACGAGTCAGCTTTAGGCTAGAAAAAATTTCTAACCAATACGAACACTTAAATTGATAAAAAAAAACATTTTCAATCATGTAGAATAAACCATGTCCATTTAGTGTTAAAGTTTACTTATTATAGGATTATACTAAAGTAACTAACCATTCATTGAGGAATCCAGTAAACAAAAGCAAAATACCTGAACTTCCTCAGAAGAGCCCCCAGAACGAGCACAAAGTTCAGCTTGCAAATACTCTAGTTGTTGCCTCATTTTCAGCATCTCGTTGGACATGGGATCTCTGTTGATCTATGAAAAGGTACAAGAAAAAAGGAGAGCCAGACTTAGCATAAAAGGCATCAAACTGTCTCAAGTTTTTTTAATGAAAGGAAGGGACGGCTAAACAACTAAATACTTACAACAGGTTTATTTTTAATGTTGCGCGCACGATTTGCATACTTCAAAGTGTTGAGGGTTTCCTCCGCATTAATGTCAGCAGGACTTATGCAGGCTACAAAAGAAACATCTTTTTGTGTAAGAAAAATAGATCCATTCAAGCCCAAGTTGCTTTAGATGCAGCTTGAAAGATTAGAAGGGGAATCAGAACCAAAGGCGTGTTTATCCCTTGTCTTGAATTATTTATAGCTTAAGAGAAGTTACAATTAATCTAATTACTACTTAACACTGCCGAATAAGCATTTCAATAGGGTGGGAGAAGGAAGGCCTGAAAATGAAAATCCAGAACACTAATTATATATACATACCCAAACATTCATTTCCTTGTTTTACTCGTGTTTAATATTATGTTCCCTCCCTCCTATTTTTTATAGACTCGGCTGTATTTATGAACTTGTACACTGTAGAGTAGAAAGACTGAGAAATCAATTGCGTTCCATTTCCCCCCCTTCTTTTAATTTTTTTTTTAAAACTTCACTCCTTCAAGGGAAAAAAGAATTAAAGTTTGATTGGGATACAAGCAAAAACAACAAACCTATCATAACAGTTCTGCTGTTACCACCAAGTGAATCCTGCAAAATCATACAACTTTATCAAAATACATAGATTGTAAGGAAAATAAATATTTCTTTATTTATTTCCCCCCCCCCCCCCGGGGGGGTTTGAAGAAAAATCTTGAGGTACCAACCCAACACTCAGATCTATAGTTATGTGCTTTTTCACAGCTTAATGGTATATGGGGACATATATCTGATAACCTTCTCAGAGATGGCAAGAGAATTAACATCATTTGGAGTTTTGGACCAGTAGAAACAAGAGAGAACAAGCATCATTTATAACGAAAAACTCAATAAATTCCTGTTCACATGAATATAAGCCATGAAACAACATTTTTATTTTTCTATAACTGGTTTATAAAATTTTTTATCATGCAATTATTACCCATCTGTTAGCCACTGCACCTTATGATGAGCACCAAATTATAATAATGAATTATTTGACCATCTTCACGTATATTCACCATTATTCTAAAGAAGAGTGTGTGCTACAAGAAATCTACATATAAAGATGCCAGACCTGCAAAAGCCTAGTAAGTTTACTATCCCTGTAAGGAACATGAAAACCTTCCTTTCGCTTCTTTTCGTCACCAAGTGCACTAATAACATTACCAAGAGCCAGGAGGCCCTTGTTAATATGAATTCCTGTTTAAAATATGGTATAATTAGTGGCTTCTCAATAATCAAAAAGCACATATGCTACAAGTGGGATGTGGTTACCTTCCTTAAAACGCAAACCATCAGAACCTGTTCTTTTAGCTCGTTCTGAGCCAGCAAGATCCACAAGGTGCAACTTAGCACAAAGATACTCGTCATTCATGGACTCATTTAAACTGTTCTCGCCAGGAATAGCACCATTGAGTTTACGCATTTGCTCTAATGTGATGGTGAAGATGGCATGCGAACGACTAGTGAGAGACACAATAGAAGAAGAATGAGTAATAGAAGATATCCTCAGCAGGGTAAATTTTGAAGTGCAACATTTAATGATAGATCAGAGGCAGCAATAAGTTGCCATGATTAACCTAGATTGATTGTTCATATTTGTGCTCCCAGTAGCTCTGCTCAATGACCCTTGTTCCAGGCAAGCAGCCATTTCTTTCAGTGTTGAAACACTTACTTCAGTAGATCCAGCCAACGTAATAACACCATTTGACGTCTCACGAATTTGTATGAGAGGTTTACCGGGGACCGTCACTTTTCCTGCATGTCCATTAGCAGCTTCTTGTTTGCTCATGGAAGAAGGATCCAGCAAGTCTCTTACTTCTTCTTTAAGAATCTTTACACCAAAAAGGAAATGTTGGCACACTTAATTGAAACAACTTCTAACATTTGAACTTTATTAGCTTCAGATATTAAAATACAATAAAACTTCCAAAATAAGGCTGCAAAAAATTTATCAGCAGACCTCAATGAAGGACACATGCAACTGAAATTCAATCTGATGCTTTAAAGCCTCAATTTTGCTGAACAAAACATTCATGACTTGGGGTATTATGCCTGCTTGGTAACAATCTTTAAAACCAGTGCCCATGGTGTATGTTTTCCCTGAACCTGTCTGCAATCAATGAAGTGAAAATGTGACATCTCAGGCGAAATAGAAATAATTGTAGAGGAATTTCACTATTTTCACCCTAAGTAGTAGCTTTACCTGACCATATGCGAGAACAGTAGCATTATATCCTTGAAACAAACCATCAACAAGGGGAGCAACACATTCTTCAAACATATCAGATGAAGGAGAACCCATACTCCCGTATACATGATCAAATGTAAAGGAATGGGCACCAATTTGCACCTGTATTTTAATCACAGTTAGCAAGCGATTCCAACCAAATTTTCCTGCTCAAGAATACTATAGGGAGGTGCTATCCTAGATAGGGGGAATAAAGACTATGACAATCGATACATTCAATATGCAAAAAAGAAACAAAGTATTCTGAATGCCAACTTTTTTCAGGATCAGAGAATCATTACTACTTTGATAAGAAGAAAGCGCATCAAGATATATTCATTGCGACGGTTGTGATAAAAAGAAAATTGACCTCATATTATAAAAGAAATCAACTGACGTATAATAATGTAATTTGAGCTCAATTTGGAAAATAAATACACGAAAGGCAAAAATCAATGTGACTAGCAAGTGGGTTGTAGTTCGTATGCCACCATTAGATTAAAGAGACACTTTAGTTTACCAAGACTCACTTGTCATATCGTCCACTCAAAGTCGCTTGCATGCTAAGATCCTAACAGATAAGAGCGAAATGGCAAAAACTGGTGGCGACACTCGTCCTCGTAGTAAACACACACATCATGAAATGCCTTCATGGCCGATCACCTCAATCCCCAGAAGAATGTTTCAGAAAATAACATTTTTGTTCCCAGGTTATGTTCAAACCAAAACGACACTACCTAAGAATTGGATGGAGTAAAATATCCCAATTAAGGAACCGACGGATCATAGGATCATCATAAAAACAACTTAAAAATAAAATAGAAAACGCAGATGCTTATGTCACACCCCAAATTCCGTTCCTCTCTCATATTGAAGTATGCATCTTTCTTATGCAAGCGATTTTGGATCCAGATCTCTCGAAATAAATCAAGTCAAAGTTCTATGCGTCACAGAATACAATGCAAAACCGAAGCATCAACAAGCATAAAAGCGATCCCTGCCTCCCCAAATGAGTCAATTATACGCTTTTGACACCAGATAGACGGAAATGGACCATCACATTGTTGAGAGAGAGTGCACCTGAGGCTTCCCAGGGACGACGGTGACACAATCTTTACACCCCTGAAGCTTTTCATCACTGATGAGCGGTCGGACATGGACAGCAACCTTGACACAACAATCTTCCCCTGCTTCCATTTGGAAGCAGCTCAGAAAAGGAGAGATGGGAAATGAAAGAGAGAGAGAGCTCCAGCAGTATGAATGACTCAGTGAGAGGAAAAGATCCAGTGGCTGTGACAGCCGTCGTCAGCAACGTTGGCAGAAGAAGAGTTGAGAGAATTTTCCAGGATGAGGAAAGGGATGCAGCAACTATAGGAGCAAGAAATGAAGAGAAAGCACGGGACAGCGGAAGAGAGAGAAAGTATAATATAGTTAGAGATGAGGGGTGAGAGAAAACGAGGGGTGGTTGTGGAAATAGGGGGAGTAAGAGCGGAGGACACCAAAGCTGCTCAAGGTAACTGTAAGGACAACAACAACCACTATCATTTTCCTTCAGCTTCACTGCACACCAGTCCTGACGGTTGCGTGCTGTGAGTCTTTTAGTGACAGCTTTCCCAAACTGCCCTCCCTATTTCTCAGAACTTGGGACCCTCGCACATTAATAAGGTAGGGCTGATAGAAGAAACTATTTTTTTTTTTCTTTTTCTTTTTTTTGTAGAGGAGAATGAAATCTACTGTGCTGTGTGGGTTGGTGCGTAGATTTGAGAAGAAGATGGAGAAAAGGGAATAACACAGCGCACAAAGCCACGTGATGCGGAACCGGATACACCATTATTTCCGGTAGCCCATCATTGTCACAGGTGCCCTGCTCCATTTGTTTATGTGACACGCTTCACGTATTCTAGCCTCCCCTCTTTAAACAAAAAAATAGTAATTAATTAAATTAACCCGGTTTAATGAATGAAGCATCACACAATTAAGGAGTTAATTAAAAAGAGGGAAGGGATGATATTTACAGATCCGGTGTCGCACCGAAAGACATAAAAAGAGAGGGAAGAAAAGGTGGGAACGGAAAAGAGAGGGCATCAGGGAAGCAATGGAGGTGAGGGAGAAAGTGACCCACCTATAGGACACATCCAGCTGTGTGGTCTCTACCTTCACATGGCGATCAAAGCTTCCTCAGTGGGCTCCATCCCTCCCTCAAGACTACTTCCCTTGGTCGGCCTCTTCTTCATATGGTCCCTCCCTCGCTAGTCTCTACTCTACGCATTTTCATTTCTTCTCGGCATCGAATTAATTCGTCTCTCTGCAGTTTTCTACTTTAAGCATCGTATTCGTATCGTATCCACTACTTTCTCTCAAGTGTGAACACTGATCGATCTCTTCTTTTTCATTCATGTACAGCTCATCTTCCCTTTCTACTCTCGCAATCCCAACGGTCACATACTCCTTCTCTCTGCCTCGCTTTTCTTTTTATTTTATTTAGCTCGTTGATTCTTTTTTCCCTTTTTTTCGTTGAAATTAAGGAGGATTATTATATGAAAATGACAATTAGGAGAATCAGATTATAGAACCCGCTAAAGTTAAACCCAGTCCTGTGTTCTGCGAAAAGTTTATCTCAGCTCTGGTTCAACAGGTTCCGTTCGCGAATTCAGAGACAGAGTCCAGATTGATTGAATCGGATCTCATCTGGATCTCATGTCAAGTATTTTGCGACAGTTAGCGGAGGACATGCATGGATCAATAATGATAAGAGATGATGCAGACATGGAATCGATCTCAACGATGGATCTTGTCACTGAAACTATCTTTGTCGCGAATGGTCCAGAGCCTATTGACCGTTACCGAGCAAGAATGACTGTTTAGAAAGACAATCCAGCCTCTATGATGCCTCCAGAAGAAAATGGAGCAGAATTTTCCAAGTGCCACCTGCTCGTCTACGCCGGTGTTGCAAAGAGCCAAAGATTCTGGATAGATTTTTATGTCTTTTTTTTTTGGACAAAAAAAATAACTCAATGGTCACCCTTCATTTTATTTTTACCATTTTCCATAAAGGCCAATGCAAAAATTTTAGAAGCCACGTATTTTAAAACAATCACACATTCAAAGATAATAAATTAATATATCAATACATTGAAAAAAAATCTGTGAAAATTTCTTATATTAATCTTATTGAACGAGAGGGGCCGATGCATTGCTATAATAATAAGCATTGTATTGCGAGATCGGAGAGAGGATTGGAAGACCATCGAGAGTGGATTTAAATATCTTTTCTAAGAACACAATGGGACCCGCGAGAGTAGAAAGATGAGGGTGTGCTAGAATATGTGTAGAGTTGGATTTAGAGAATAAATTAGTTCTTTGGATAATTGCAGCGGAAGAAGCCTTTAATGTAGAATTATTATTACAAAAAGTAAATTTAACGATATTAATTAACATATGTGTTTAAAAAATATAAGTTAAAAATAAGGTGGTGACATTTTTAAAATCTTGGTTTAACTTTTAACAATTGTTTCTAAATAAATTGTCGTTAAAAGTTAAACATTCAACAACTATTTTAAGAACCATCGTTAAAAATTAATTTCAACTAATGTTTCTTGATTATGGTTCGTGTTAGCACTTCCACCATGAAAATACTATTCAACAGGATGGAAGTTCTTGAATTTGTTCCATCCAGGGTACAAGACAGGGAGATCCATTTAAGTCCTTACCTTTGTCATACATATGGAAAGCTAGGTCACTTAATCAGATTAGAATGTGGGAGATAAAGGTGGAAACCTTTAAAACCCAAGAATGGGGGATCAGCTATTTCTCACCTCTTTTTCGTAGATGATCTATTTTTGTTTGCTGAAACATCGGTCAAATGGAAGTAATCAAGCAAGTGATGGGTAGATCATGTGGGGCATTAGGTCATTTGAACTAGTCCAAAGCTTTCTTTCCTAAGAATGTCAATTTTAATAGTTATGCACTTGTCTCAAAGATTGGGAATTGGTATAACAGCTCACCTAGGGAAGTATTTGGGAGTGCCTAAGATTCATAAAAGAGTCACCAATGATACATTGAGTCACATTACCAAGAAAGTTAAGTCAAGACTCAAGACTCTCATCTTGGAAAGGTAAATTTCTCACTATGGCAGGTTGAGCAGTGCTTATTAAGGATGTTTTAGCTACTTTACCCCCACACTCGTAGTAGTTAAAATCTTAATGTATTACCGTGATTTTATGTTTTTAAATTTTTTCTTCATTAAAACGATTTTACTAATTTTTCAATCGTTTTTTATGTTTTTACGATACGATTTTACGATTTTTTATCCCTCTACATAAAATCTGAATTTTAACGACCTTGCTCGCACTAAATGCAATCTCCCTTGCTTACTTGGTATGCTAGAATTAGGTAAACTAACTTAAAAAAAAAAAAAAAATGAAAGAGGCACACTTTTGGAAGGGCATATAAGTATGTAACTCTAATTAATGCGATGTTAAATATGTACAAATTAGCAAAGTCTTTTAAATATACTACGAGTATTATTGATAAAAGTCAATAATAGATCTATTAATTATCTATAAACGAATGTTGAATAGTTGGACTTCTATTCTATTATATTAATTTGAGAGAGAAAAACTGGAGTACATTGATAGAAGTGGTTGGGTTTCATTCATAATCATTTTCTTATTATTTTTATAATCTTTGAATTAGTCCAATCAATTAAAAAAATATTTTATTATTTCTCTCCTCTTTTCAATCAATAACTCAGATGAACTGATAAGAAAAAATAAAAAAAAAATATGCGGACAGAATCTTTTCCAGTAACTACGGCTCCATATTGAGACTTATTGATGTCATAAATGAAAGCAGGAAACCGACGGTATTAAATGCGAGTGTTTGACAAATAGTTCCAGTTACGGGTACGCTGGCGCGATAGGGGTTATGACTTTTGAAGGCGGCTCGCACGCAGTCTTCAACTTGCACGCACTATGATATCAGCTTGCAGATTCATGAAGCTTCCCCTATAAATACTATTCCCATTAGGCATTTAGACTAGCCTTTTGTTTCTTCTCATTTTTTGTTTTTCCTCGGAATTTCTTGCAAGAGTCAGTACCAAGGAGCGTGGCAGTGGACCATATGATTGGGACGTCATTTCCTGCTTCACACTGTTACATACTCTGGAGCCATTCATCATTTTGGAGCTTAATACGAACATACTTTACGAAACGAAAGCATGTTTGCCCCTATCTCAAACAACCAAGTAGCATTACTCCTCAAATATGTCGATGGCTCATCTTTTTTTTTTTTTTCCAAGTTCAGTAAATTTTTATATCCTAATCAGATAGCACAAGTGTTCTTATTTTATTGTTCTATCACTATGCAGAAAATGACCCCTCCTCTGTTTTTGTGGCATTTTTCTTCATGTGGTGGACTACAAGCAAAGCAACACGACACGGCAAGGGGAAAAAAATCTTTTTTTTTTATCCCCTCGTTTTCTTCTTCCCTGCGATTCTAGGCTCCTTGATTCAGAAGGAAGAAATAAGAACTGTAGAAGGGTGGGTTGGGAGTTGGGTACATGAAATAAAAACCCAACCTCAAGCTTTTCTTTTTTTCTTTTTTAACCTAACTCCACATTCATTGGATTTCATCTTCCGAACGTTAGCTCAGATGCAAGCAAAGCAACCACAAAGTGGTCCCCACCATTGAAACTGTTTACTTCGGCTTCTCGCGGCAACATTTATCTGTTAATTAATCACCCTTGATTAAGCGGATATTAGTAACATCACCGGGGAGAGTTATAAGTAGTAACAGTATTTCTTCTAGATGTATGTGTCCGACACTGTCACTAGTCCCTCGGATAATGACCTTTTTAACCACTAAGACATCATCTAATAATTAGATTAGAGTTTTCATTTGGGAAAATCACTCTCAGATCCCAAACTCTAAAAAAAATACAAAGAAGTATCAAAGAATATTCTCTTATAAAAAAAAACTCCCTAAGAGATTTCATTGATATTAATTTTGGATGTGAAATTATGTTCTTACCCACATAGATCAAGTTATATAATTAGATGCAAATACTCCATATGATCCTTAATATAAAACACCAACTAATAAATATTTTTTGTCTTTTTTATAAGGCACTTGCAAGTTTTCAAGGTGCAATTAATTCATTTTATGTCTGCCCATATTTAATAAAGGTAGTGTGAGAGAGTACTATGTTTGAGTTTAAAATAATTAATAGGGATAATATTGAAAATTACTTGAATTTTATGACAAATTTAATGCTTCTAACTAATTTTATTGGTTTATGAGAATTGGTAGTTGATACCTTATAATAAGGATAAGAGGGAGTACTTATTAATCATCACTCTCTCTATGCATTCTTAAAATAGACACGTGCACTTGTCAACAGTGTCAACGAGAATTATTTTGTTTAACATAAATTGACACTACACTTGTCAAAATATGTATATATACTTGTCAAAATAAGCACATAGACTTATCTAAATAAGAAAACAAACTCTTCATGTTATAAGTTGTCAAAATAAGCAAATAAACTAGTTATTTCATAAGTTACCAAAATAGGCATATAAACTTGTTAAAGTACTCTCAGACTTCTCAATTTATAATCTATCATTATAGGTACATAAACTTGTCAAATTAAACATGTTAACTAATCATAATAGGCAATTAAATTTATCATTTTATAAGTTGTCAAAGTAAGCACACACACTTGCTATTTTATAAGTAGTCACACACTTACCAATTTATAATTTGTCAATATAGACATAGAAACTTGTTAGATTTTACGCATGTTAGCTTGTTACAATAGAAAAATAAATTTATCATTTTATAAGTTATTAAAGTAAATACATAAATTTGTCAAAATAGTTATATAAACTTGTCATTTTATAAGCTTATGTAAACTTGACAACAAAAGGGTTTAGGGTTTGTGTCTATTTTGATAATTATATGTGCATATTTTAATAAGTATATGTGTCAATTTATGTCAAGTAAAACAATTCATGCTGATAAGTGTATGTGTTTATTTTTACAATGTATAGAGTGATGATTGACAAAGTATTTATACTTAATCATATAACTTAATCGGTGGGATCAAGAATGTAAATGAGAATTAGTTTCAATGTAGTCTTAGAGAGAAGTCAGGGAGTTTTTATTAGCAGGGTATGCTTTAGGATTTTTTGTGTGTGATTCTTTTATCGTTGGGACTAAGTGTGATTTTCCCTTCTAATTACCGAACTTACAAACCAAACGAGCTTTTCACTCACCCAGTCCCTGTCAGCTCAATCCCTGTCACTGTATGTGTGTGTGTTGGATTATATGTGAGCTTGATGAGCAAGAGAGGTCCTTATCCATCAAAAAACGACAAGAATCACATGATTAGAGAAAAACTATAATAATATTATTGATATATTCCTTCCAATTCTTATTATAAGTCACCAACTAATAATTCTCATATACCAATAAAACTAGTTAAAGTTAATAAAGTTGTCCTAGAATTTAAGTAATTTCCAATATTACCCCTACTAATTACATTAAATTCTAACATTCTATTAATTATTACTCTCACCCACTACCTTCATTAATTAAGGGCATACATGGAAAAAGATAATTAATGCTTATTGGAAACAAACAAGTACCTTATAAAAAAGACCAAATGAACTTACTAGTTAGTGCCTTATAATAAAGACTAGAGGAAGTATATTCTTTTGACGAAGTAGGCAGGCAGTAGCTTTTTTTGCTTTATGCTTTCAGTGAGTGAGCCTAATAACTCTGCAACAACAGTGCATAAAATATAATGTGCTTGCTTTATTCTGAAGCCCAACCTCCTCTGTTTTTGTGTTGCCCCACCAATTTTTCTCTCTGCTTTCAATTTCATCATCTCCCATGTGGAACTTTAACTCACATGCCCCATCCCTAACATCTTTCCTAGTCAATATAAGTGACAGCGTTAGTTAAGACATTCTTCACCTAAAAAAAGGAGGAGATTTGATATTCATTGGTCGACATGAGAACTTCATTGGTGGTGGATGATTTGTAAGTATCTTTGTTGGCGTTTTTTGAGCTTGAAGACATACTCTGACCTTGATGGGATACCGATGTCTACCTCACCCAAACTTTTATATATATATATATATATAAACCATCATTCCTAATCCCACTTTTTCTGATCAATCCCTCATCTTTCTGCCTCCTCTCGCCCTATCATTCTCTCTTCCTTTATTTATCAGAATCATTAACCATATAATTACAACATAACTTGGCCTATCTTAACTAAGCTCCAATAGCGCAGTTTAGTCACTCCTTTCAAAGTACCTCAAAAACACAATCTTTGGTTCCTCCATACCCAGGATATTGATTCTTATAACATCATTATTACCTGTGGCCCAATGCCAATCTAACCATGTTTTACCATTTGATTTATATATATATCTTCAACATGTAGCTCCAAATTAATTATCTTCTCTCCTCTCTGAACTGGGCTCTCCCATTGGAGACACAACATGTGCATCACGGTAAGCTTTTTATCATTAGCATGCGCCAATGAGCTGTCGGGAGCCTAGCCAGAAAAAAGTACCCATATGCCACTTTTAGGACAATCACTAATGGCTTATGAATGCGATCTGTGACCCATCTATCAATGCTGTTTCGGATATTCTCGTATTCGATCCTTGTAGAAGGTCACTGATAGAGGAAAATCATGCACGTTTTTTTATTCTTTACCTGTATGTTTTTTTTTTTTTTTTTGTGACACAACGGAACACTGCGTAGGAGATGATCCAAATAATTTCCATGATTAATATCCCACTCACATGTTTGTTTTCCTCTCTATAAAAATATTCATTCATTTGTCTGATCAAGATAGTTTAACGAGTGGCGTGCGTTTGGGGAAAAAAAATGGCTCTTGATTGGAGACCCAATGATAGGAGGATGAGAAGCCCAAAGAGATATTTTTGGGCATTTCTGAACCCAAGAAAATCTGCAATAGATTGTTGATCCATGACTTTATGAACCTGCTTCTGGAAACTGGGGCCTGGGCCCACTAACACCAACCCATAAATTTATAATTTCATCCCTTATAGGTTTCTTTTACTACGAGCGTGACAGTCTGACACACATATTTTTGAGAACAAAAGGCCCTACATTTTTCTAACTGCTCATAACTGCATAAAACTTAAAAGAAATTTGCATGACTTTGGTTACTAAGTTCTACTAGTACCTTCTACTGTACCAAATGGTGCAGGCATTTACAATGGTTAAAGAAGATTGAGTTTGTGGTATGGCAGTGTGGGTTGAGCTCACGCAAAGTTTGGCATCCCAAGAAAAAATCATCTGAATGGCTTTTTGGGCAAAAACAGAAAGATGTACCTTGCTTTCTTGCTTTAGTTCCTGAGAAATATATTTACTGCTCATGGCGGATTTTTTTTTTTTTTTTAAAAAAAAATCTTTGGACAAAATGTTAGATAACATTATGGAACATGGTTACATCATCTTTATTCCTTCGTCAAGTTACACTTCTTGTAAGAAAGGTGGTATTTGGTCAAAGAAACACCGGCGATAATCTAAATTGTCTCGTCCGTCATTATAAGATTTTTCTCTATTTATATGAACTAAAGTCATCTACCAATCCCTTCCTAACAATAACCTAATATCGTCAACAATTTCAAGGGGTGACTACTGTTACATCGTGTCAAGACAGTACTAACAGCTTCAGCACAATCATAAAAGAGAACAGTTTATTATAGCCCTGTTCCAACAGAGGTGGAGACCATGCAAAATTCCAAGAAGCTCAACTATCATTAGAGGTACTGCCACAAGTTTACAACTGAAATAAAAAATCTAGCTCTGGGCAGCGTCCGAGCAATTCCACCACTGCTAACAGAAACTTTTGATTTTATGTTTTTAATTATCAATTTTTATAAGTTTTAAACCCAATGAACTATTTCCGGTTAAAAAAAAAATCTAATAGACCATTTTACATTGAGTTATTCTCAATTAAAAAAATTATAGAAATTGAATTATGTTGAAGGTCAAAGTTCAAGAATTGATCCATAAATTACTAACAACTTGCTGTTAGACTAACACATTTAATTCACATTTAGTTATCAATATTCAAAAATGTGTTGGTCGTACTTGGAACAAACGTCACATCTGGGGAGAAGGAAAGAGACGAAGGACGTCGCCACTCTGAGAAATTTCGCCACTAATGGCATTCCTGCCTCGAAGGGAAAAAATATCTAAATCAAATTCGACTTGTTTGACCCTTCCATCTTCCCCCATAGTTATATGCATATCGCAGAATTCATCGAAGGACAAGCAGATTTATAACCGTCCTTCCTATCTCTGCTACATTTCTACCAGCATAACAGCGAGGTAATTTTAAACATCGATCATGGTCGAATCTTTCAGATATGGAGCTGAATTGATTAATTGTAAATGGTTGCAAAGTGCTTCATTTCATTGGTATCATTTATGTTTCGTCCTGCGGATCACCAAATCGCCGGCCTTCCATTTTTAGCCGTGCAACTTTAGTTAGCAACAGTCGTGCATGAAATTAGAATTTCGGGCGACTATTCATGTGGTTTTACGTCTAAGGATATGGCTCGCGAAAGGTTATACGGCGGCTTAGTTTCACTTGAGATCAACATGATATTGACAAAATTGGATGATACGTAGCTGACAACCATTGACTTCAGTTTTGCTTAATGTTTGTTTTGCTTGCATGTAGCTTTTGAAGGGATGCTGGGGTTAATTCCTTCTAACATAAGAACCGTCAATAGAGATTTGGATTCTCGAGCGAGTTATGCATTCATTCATTGCAGACGCCTATTTGATATTGTTCGCCAAAGATGAAGATGCATTTTCCTTTTATGAGATAGCTTTATTTAATTTATTTCCAACTGTTTTTAAGGATTAGTGATTAGTTTCTCTGAACTTTTTGAACAAGAATATTCATCGCAACCTACTTAGATTTCAGTCTAGTATCACTTTATTATCCTTAGATAGGTAAGAGTTAGTCTTGGTTTGAAATACTTGTTGCATTAGATAGCTTATTTGGGTAGTTGTCTGTGAGTAACAAATGAAGAAGTGTCTTAAATGATTTCAAAAGTTTCTTCAAGGCTGAGATATACTTTATGGTGAAAAATACGTGCTGGTGAAAATAAATGCTTTATGATGATTACTTTCATTAGTCTTTAACTGTTTTATTAACTATATAATGTGTTTTAAATGAAGCAACATCGCTGTAAGCCTGTAACTATCATGTTGCCATATGTTGCAGTTGTTTGAGCTGACTAGCGGAGCTTCTATGGAATACATGAATGATGCTGATGGCCTCATTATTTAACTAACTGAGATATTACAATTATAATGGCATTAGCTGTCAAGAATATTCTAAACACAACGTTAGAATGGATGGCATTGGCTTTAGATGCTCCTTCTGCACGAACTGTAGTTTTTGGAGTGCATATTGGCGGTAGAATCTGATATCCATTGACTGAAATACCTTTTCCTTTTATGGATGATACAACATGTGATTGACTAATTTCCTATTCCTCACTCTTTCCATCTGGTTGAAGGACATTTTTTTGTTGAAGCTGTTCTCTTTGTGGTTATTCTTTTCCTCCTCTCCCAGAAAAGTTACAAGCCTCCTAAACGGCCTTTGAGAGAAAAGGTTAGTTTGACGGTCTTCTTTTAACTCATCGAATATCTCTGTGTGGCAAGGTCCAAACATCTAGTTAACTGCTAGGCATGCTAAACTTATTTATTGGCTGCCCAAACCCATTAGTGAAAGTCAATATGACATTTTAAAGTCTATAAATGATATTATTTCACAGATTAACTATTACTTTGGTTAGTTCATTAAAGTTAGGCAAGCTTTGCCCCTAATTTGTGTGTGAAATTAGGATTTAGTTTTGTGTACTTAAATGGCTACTTCTATCATTGTGTACAACTTTGAAAAAAAGCATTAAATCTAAATAAATATTTGCTTAGTGTGCTTTTTAGTATTCACTTTTCAGTAATTCTAGGGACCTAAGGTGGTTTATGACTCTCTTGAGCTTCTGAGGTTGATGCTCTCTTTCAGTTTTCTCTAGTTAGAAATGCTCTTTGGATGTTTACTCTGACGATGCTTTTTCTTCTCATATGCTTAATTTTGACACTAATTTGGAACTAATCTGATATTTATGCTCTCTTTTCCGTTTTCTTTAAACATTATGTGGTTTAAAATTTAATAATTGAAATGTTTCTGTATATGAATATTGGATTTTATCATTTGCCCGTGGCAGTAGGTTGTATATTAGCATCTTAATATATTATAAGGGGCTTGTTTTTGGGTTGATTAGGTGTGCAGTTGTAAACTTGTAATCTTCAGAAACACATCATGGGAGGGTTAAACTTAAAAATTGCAGATTGGAAGAGATAATGTCTTTGCAGGACAGTCATTTCAGCTTGCTTGCCTATTTTATGTTTTTGGTTATTATTTTATTATCTTAGTATGCGACATGACTGTCTGAATTTACTTGAATTTTGTTCAACACGTGACCCTATTTTGTAATATCTTTAGATAACCTTATTCTATTGAGTGGATATATAAATAATTTGAAGCCATCAGACTTTTTTCAATAGTTTCCAACGTATGGTATTTAATGTTCTAGTTATCTAATGTAGTAATTCATGTTCTACCCACTTCTGAAATGATTCATCTTGTAGATTAGACATTATTATAATGCATGCCTAATGTGAATGTTTGCAGGAAATAGATGAGCTATGTGATGAATGGGTTCCAGAACCCCTGATTCCTCCACTTAGTGAAGAGATGCAGTATGAACCGCCAGTGTTGGAAAGGTGATGACACTGTTGACTGATGACTTCTGGATGAGAACTTTTATTTACTTTTTATGAGGGAAAACTATACGATGATTACACTTTAGAAGTAATACTTTTACCCTTCTAGACTATCACAAAAAGTAAAATTATTGTATAGTTGTTAAGACTAATGTTCAATAGCATGTAGTACTTTAAGTGAAGGCAGGGATATGGGCAGACGACAGAGATATGAGGTTTCATGCTGCTTTAGCTATTGGTTTCAACTTTCAACTAATACGTAAAATTTTCACTTTTTGAGGTAGTCGAGGGGGTTAGTTGTTGCATTTTAATGTTTACAATTACAAACCAAAGCTGTGATTAGGCTATATTAGGGATTATATGTATTTTCCCTCTTAAAGACATTGTTCTTTAGTTATCATTTTTGTTTCTTGTTCATGTTGCTGATGTTGTGCCGTTCCTGGAATTACATTCATGTTATGTTCTGCTTGTCAACCTCATCATTATCGTTATACTTTGTTTCCTTAGTGTTAGGACTACTTTTGAAAACTTGGGAAAATACATGATAAAGGAAAGGCTCTTTTTGTGGATCAGAAGTTTGACAATCTCTATTGGAGAAAGAAATAGAGTAGGTTGGCTATAGGACGGCCCCAGTCAAAGTCTATGAGGAGGGAGGTGGGAGAGTCACTTTTTGTGGTCTTTAAATATATATACTGATCCAGAGACTGAGGCAGAGAAGAATTTGATTTGAGTGGGGCTTTGGCCTTAGGTGGAGAGTGCCTACCTCTCGAATGCTTGGCAAGTATGTGTTGTGTTGTATGCTCATTGTGGTGTCCTTTTGTTCTGTTTCTTATTGAGTTGTAAGTTTCACTTTGTAGTTTATGTTTCTGGTTGTAAGAATCACCCCCTTTGTAACTGCATTATTGTTCTTAAGTGTGTTGCATCTTTGAGTTTGAAGCTGTAAACTTACCCCTGCTGTATCAGTCCGTTAGGTGTCTTTCATTGTACTAGTGCTGTCAAGCTCAAGTTATTTCCCTACTCCCTTATGTTTATTTATGTTTTTAGTCTCAATATCTTCTGGATTAGGGTATGAGAAAGTAAAGTGACGTGAAGGAATGAAATTGAATTGAATTATTCACAGTAGGTATACAGAGTTATATAGGGGAGTGCTATGTACACGTGTCATAGTCTGTTACAAGTTTGTTACAGCTGGACATAGGTATAACAATATATAAGCAAACTATATTCTAACATCTTCCCTCAATTGGAGCTACCCTCCTGAACTACAAACACTAAGGAATTTCTTAAACTTAGAAAAGGAATTCTGAGAAAGAGCTTTGGTGAAACCATCTGCAACTTGATCTCTGCCAGGAACATGCTGAACTAGAAACTCCTTCTTGATTGCCTTTTCACGCACAAAGTGGAGAGCAAGCTCGATATGTTTGGTTCGAGCATGCAAAATAGGATTTGCTGTCATCATAACAGTACTAAGATTGTCACAGAGAACACGAGCTGGACCAGAGAGGGTAACATGAAGTTCTTGTAGTAAAGACTTAATCCACAATACTTCTTGAACAATAGAGGCCATACTGCGATACTCTGCCTTTGTGCTTGATAAGCAAATTGTGGCTTGCTTTTTAGAGGACCAAGCAATTAAGTTGGAGCCGAAATAGATACAATAACCAGAAGTACTTCTTCTATCATTACAGTCGGATGCCCAATCTGCATCACAGTAGGTTGTGATAGTGTTATGAAGACAAGGCCGAATGAGAATACCATTTGTAGTGGAACCAGCTAGATAACGAAGGATGCGTTTAACTGCCTTCCAGTGAGCTACCTGTGGATCTTGCATAAACTGACAGACCTTGTTGACAGCATAGTTGATTTTAGGTCTGGTGATTGTGGCATATTGGAGAGCTCCAACAATAGAGCGATAAAGATGAGGATCAGCCACAGGAGCATAATCATTCTTGAAAAGTTTGAGACCAACAATCATGGGAGTAGCAACCTTCTTAGCATTGAGCATGTGTGCACGAGCTAGAATATCTTTAATGTATTTGGTTTGGACCAGCTGAACTGAACCATCTGATCTTGTTTTAACTTCAATGCCCAAGAAGTAATGCAAAGGGCCAAGATCTTTAAGTGAGAATTCATGGTCTAAATCAACAATAAGTTTCTGAATATTAGCATGAGATGACCCAGTAATAAGGATATCATCAACATAAACCAAGACAAATAAAAGTTCACGGGAATTTCTTCTAATAAACAGAGAAGGGTCACACCTACTGGATACAAAACCATACTTGGTAAGAGCACCTCCCAAACGTTCAAACCAAGCACGTGGGGCTTGTTTGAGACCGTATAAGGCCTTTGATAATTGACATACCAAGGATTTATCCTTGCTTTTAAAACCAGGAGGTTGAGTCATATAAACTTCTTCCTGTAAATGACCATTGAGGAAAGCACTATCAACATCAATTTGATGAATATGCCATTTTTGAGACATAACAATACTCAAAACAGTTCAAATAGTAATAGGACGAATAACAGGGCTAAAAGTCTCATGAAAATCAGATCCCTCTTGTTGGTGAAAACCTTTAGCAACTAGGTGAGCTTTGTACTTCAAAGAAGAGGTGACTGGATTAACCTTTATGCGGAAAACCCATTTGCAACCAATGGCTCGTCTGGCAGCAGGTAAAGGAACAAGAGACAAAGGGCCATTTCTCTTAAGGGCAGCAAGTTCCTCTTGCATAGCTTGGCACCAATGAGAAGACTGAAGAGCATCTTTAATATTGGTAGGTACAGAATCAGTAATGGCAACAAAAGCCTTAGGTTTGAGATGGCCTATTTTAGATCTAGTAATCATGGGGTGAGAAGGGACAGCAGGAGGAGGGGGTGTAGGGCAGGAGATGGGAGGTTGAGAAAGGTCTGGAATAGTTGAGGCAGCAGGTGGAGATAAATGTGTAGAGGAGAGGGATGGAGAATTAGGTGAAGAGGAAGGAGGGGATTGAGCTTGAATAGGTAATGATGGGGGTATAGTAGGTATGGGAGAGTTTGAGACTGATTTTGGAGGTGAGGATTTGAATAAACTTGGATAAGGAAAAACTTGCTCATTAAACAATACATCTCTCACAATGAACAATCTGCCAGAAGAAGACAAACATTTGTACCCTTTGTGAACTGAACTTGGCCCAAGATAGACACACTCAACAGATTTAAACTCAAACTTGTGAGAATTATAAGGGTGAGTAAAGGGAAAACAAGAACAACCAAACACACGCGGCCTACTGTAGTCAGGAAGCTTTTGAAAAAGAGCTTCAAAGGGAGTCTTGTTATGTAGGACTGAAGAGGGCAAAACATTGATAAGAAGCACAACCATGGCAAAAGCATCAAACCAGTAAGACAGAGGTAGAGAAGCTTGAGCAAGAAGGGTAAGCCCAACCTCAGTGATGTGCCTATGTTTACGCTCAGCCACACCATCTTGTTCATGTACATGAGGACAACTTTGACGATGAAGAATACCATGGTCAACAAAATATTTAGTAAAGGTGACATATTCACCACCACAATCAGACTGAAAAACTTTGATGTTCTTTTGAAACTGAACAGAAACCATGGCTTGAAATTGAAGAAAAGCCTTAAATGCTATAGACTTGTGTTTCAGAGGATAAATCCAAGTGTATCGAGTACAAGCATCAGTAAAATGAATATAATATTGATAGCCTTCACGTTTGTAATAGGCGCTGGGCCCCATAAGTCTGAGTGAATCAAGTCAAAAGCAGTAGAATAGGATGTATCTGATCTAGGAAAGGGGTGTTTCCGTGATTTACCAAGTGCACAGGCATTGCAGAAATCAAACATAGTCGTTTTATTGAAAGAAACATTACATGATTTCAAAACAGAAGCAACAACAGTAGGAGAAGGATGTCCCAATCTATTATGCCACAAATAAAACAAAGAGTCCTTAGAAGTGGAAGAAGAAGCAATATGACAGCTATGATTAGCAGTAATGACAGAAAAACATTTTTCCTTTAGAGATTGCAATTGAAGAGTTGATGCCGGATACATTCCATTCTTGGCATCACAGCGATAGAGAACACAATTAGTCTGTGTGTCCTTCACGCGACACTGTGTATCATCAAATTCAACCGAGACACAGTTATCACGACAAAATTGATGAACTGAAATCAGATTCTTGACAATTGAAGGAACATGTAAGACATTATCAAGCTTAAGAGACTTAGAATTGGTAGAAATAACCAAAGAACCAATATGCTGAATTGGCAAACTTGCACCGTCGCCGATATAGACCTGATCTTTTCCTTTGTAAGAGGAGCTTTCAGTTAGGTTGCTAGCATCATGAGTGAGATGGCTCGTAGCACCAGAATCAAAGTACCACGCAGGGTCAGCCACCACATCAGATGTTGCAAGAAGAGCAGCAGGATTATTAGTCTTAGCAGAGGCAGATGAGGAAGGAGAATCATGAATGGAAAGGTCTTGGAAGGACTGATCAAACTTGTGCCAACAAGTCGCAACAATGTGGTCAGATTTGCCACAGAGTTGACAAACAACAGAAGAACGGGACGAAGTGTGCTGAATTGGCAAACCTGCACCATCGCCAATATAGACCTGATCTTTGCCTTTGTAAGAGGAGCTTTCAGTTAGGTTGCCAGCATCATGAGTGAGATGGCTTGTAGCACCAGAATCAAAGTACCACGCAGGGTCAACCACCACATCAGATGTTGCAAGAAGAGCAGCAGGATTATTAGTCTTAGCAGAGGCAGATGAGGAAGGAGAATCATGAATGGAAAGGCCTTGGAAGGACTGATCAAACTTGTGCCAACAAGTCGCAACAATGTGGCCAGATTTGCCACAGAGTTGACAAATAACAGAAGAATGGGATGAAGTGTGTGTAGAGCCACGTGCACGTCGGGCACCGCCATGATTTCGACCACCACAAGATGAAGGAGTCAATCGCAGTTGAGCAAAATTGGCGAGATGAGGAGGAGCTGCAAAGGAATTCGAATCTATGTTGCGATTCTTCTCGATGCGAGACTCCTGCGCCATTAAAAGCGCTTCAACCTCAGCTACTGTATATGGTTCGAGTCTTTTTGACATCGACGTAATAAAGGAATTGTAGTCTTCAGAGAGACCATCAAAGATGTATTCTAGCTGATCCGACAGGGAAATCGGTGATCCGATGGCAACCAGAGCATCGAAGGTTGATTTGATTTTTAAGAGATACTCATTCATAGATGAGTTCGCTTTCCTCGTGTTCTTCAGAGAGGTTTTGAGTTGTTTGATCTTTTCCCTGGATTGAGAAGCAAAGAATACGGTAATGCGATCCCAGACTTGAGCAGTGGTTTCGCAGCCAACTGTACGAGTGAGAACAGATTCCATCATAGAAGAGAGAATCCAGGACATAAGTAACTGGTCTTGGCGCATCCACTTGATGTAAGTTGGAGTAAGAGAAATTCCTTAATCTCCATCATATTCATACTGTTCAGAAGGAGAAATTGATGAATCGAGAAAGGATTCAAGAGCATAACCACGAACAACACTGTGAATTTGTTGGCACCATAAGAGAAAATTGGAGTAGTCTAACTTTACAGAAATAGAGTGATTAAAAGCAACGACATCGGTTGGAGATGAAGTTGGAGGAACGAGCAGAAGTGAGGATAGATTCCATGGATGAACCTGAAGCTCTTGATACCATATGAGAAAGTAAAGTGATGTGAAGGAATGAAACTGAATTGAATTATTCACAGTGGGTATAGAGTTATATAGGGGAGTGCTATGTACACGTGTCATAGTCTGTTACAAGTTTGTTACAGCTGGACATAGGTATAACAATATATAAACAAACTATATTCTAACATAGGGGAGGGACGTAACACTTAGATTCATAAGTTTTGTTATTTTGAAAAAAAAATGTGAAAGAAAGTAATTACACAGTCCTTCCCAGTGATTCAACATTTCAGGTATTTACTGTTTTTCAATTTCAGAGTGCCTCATAAGCCGCATTGTTCATAGTTTATTTTGTGGGATTTAAAGTTCAAATTTTAATTAAGGTGTTGCTTGTAATGTTTGGACATTCATCCAACCTCATGGGATTCTTTATGTAATCTGGAAAGATAAGTGCTATTGTGGGGTTCAATGTTTTGGATGCCAATTTATAGGTTTATTAGGGAGAATATGGACTTATGTTAGTGTTTCCTCTCATGAGCTATATTTCATGCAGTGCTGCTGGGCCACATACCATAGTTAATGGGAGAGAAGTTGTTAACTTTGCTTCAGCAAACTATCTTGGATTGATAGGCCATAAGAAGCTACTTGTAAGGAAATCATTCACATATCACTACAAAGTTTTACCTTTGATAATTGGGTTAATGTAGTGCATTGATAGTAATTCTCTCTTTCAGGAGTCATGTTCTTCTGCTTTAGGGAAATATGGTGTTGGTTCTTGTGGTTCTCGTGGATTCTATGGAACAATTGGTAAGATTCTATATTATAGAAGATACTTGTTTAAATATTTTGTTTTAATCTTATCTGCAAGAAAATGCTTTTCTTCTGATTATACTTTTCTTAACCCCAGATGTCCACCTGGACTGTGAAGCCAGAATAGCAAAATTTCTGGGAACACCTGATTCAATACTGTACTCTTATGGATTTTCCACCATGTTTAGTGCAATTCCTGCTTTTTCTAAAAAGGGAGATATAATTGTTGTGTAAGTACACATAAGCTTGTCTTTAGCTATCAATTTTTTGGTTTTATTTAGATTTCCTATTCCTCCTTTTTATCCTTCTAACAAACAAGCAATGATAACAAGACATTGCATAAAGGGTTTGTCGAATGGATGTACGATATCAATGTGTTTTCCTTGTAAGCTAATAAAATATAGCCTAAGCCTTGCAGCATAATGACATTTCCAGTCATATATGATTTCAGAACCTATAGTGAAATGGGATCTATTGATATAAAGTGATGAATGGAGGCTGTAATGATCTAAAATCTGATGTTCAGAGGTAAACTAGTTGAATGGTTTGCACCTGAGTCTGTTGCCATCCTAATCTTCAAGGCTTCTAATATCGCAACAATTTGACTTTTTGGTGTTTTTACTGCTAGTTCTTGTAAATCTTGGGTTTACTTTTTAACTATAAGTTGGATTCATTTTTTACAGTGATGAGGGGGTCCATTGGGGGATACAGAATGGCCTTTATCTTTCAAGAAGCACAGTGGTGTATTTTAAGCACAATGACATGGACTCTTTAAGAGAAACTCTGGGGAAAATTACTGCTAAAAATAAGCGGGCCAAGAAAGTGAGGAGGTACATTGTTGTTGAAGCTGTATACCAGGTAGTTATAGTTTGTCATGCATGATAGTTTAGTTTTGCATCGTTACATTAACTTTCATATGCGTTGACATAACTTGAAAAGGCAGTTTTAAGGGGAGAGGGTTCTTCCAGACCCTATTTTATAATCAGGTGGTTAATTGAATTGCTGACTTTTTGTTGCATGTCGGTAATTTATTCCAGAAGAATTATTGTTATATAGGACTGCAGATGGTGGAGTTATCAGCAATCGTAACCTTTTCGTTGTTGTATGCATAAAGTTTTTAGCAAATTACTTTTCTTTAGATGCAAGATAATAAAATTCATATGCCTAAGGTGCTTGTCAGTTTGACGCAAGCTCTTTATATACACGCGCTTTGTCCTTATGTTTTATGGAATGAGTTTGTAACTAGGGTGTAAAAATACAATGGATGACAAGCTGGTGCAGTATTCTATATGAAAGAATGACTTTGTTGCTATTAGATCTGTAATGTTGGCTGCAATGTTATTGACTTGTTGATTAGGAATGACTATCCACCCATTCATTGGGCTTTCCCCCTCACCATGTAGAATATTAATAGAAAAATGACTTTTCCGCTTTTGGATATGTTTTGTTGTTTGCGACTTGTTGATAAGGATTGACTGTCCACCCACTCATTGCATCCAGTTACTAAAAACTGAAATTGCTGACCAGTACATGTTAACATTTTTTTCCTTTGAAATTTGCAGAATTCTGGTGAAATTGCCCCCTTGGATGAGATCATTAGATTGAAAGAGAAATACCGTTTTCGTGTTTTGTTGGATGAGAGCAACTCAATTGGAGTGCTTGGAAGTTCGGGAAGAGGCCTCACTGAACATTTTGGAGTTCCGGTATGTACTGAAATCAATGTGTGGGCATGTGGGTGGGTACTTGGTGCAATTTGTGTATAATTTGAATTGCATTGCAATTTGTGATTTATGATCATACACTGCACTGCTGCAGGTTGAGAAGCTAGATATCATCACTGCTGCTATGGGACATGCACTGGCCACAGAAGGAGGATTTTGCACGGGAAATACTAGAGTTATAGATCACCAAGTATGAAAATGCCGTACATTGCATCTAAAAGTATTGAGTTTGGTCTCTGGATATACTGGGAGATTTGATAGAGTTTTTCATCAAGCAGTTTCTTCCATTTATTTTCCTTCCATAATTTCTTGAATCTGATAGAAATATCACAATATTATGATACCAGCAATTTGTTTTCCTCATCCATCTTCCTGTTATTATTACTAACGATAATCATCTTCAATCCCCCAGCGATTGAGTAGCTCTGGCTATGTCTTTTCTGCTTCTCTGCCCCCATATCTTGCTAGCGCTGCAATTTCAGCTATTGACGTCCTAGAGGAAAATCCCAATCTGGTAACAAAGCTGAAGGCTAATATTGCTTTGCTATGGAAAGGTGGGCTTTGATAACACTCCCAGCTCCTCAATGAATAATATAATTGCATGGCGGTGTCTTTGTTTTGGATTTTGTCAAACATATGAAGTACCTTGTTGAACAAAGATCTTTTTTCGTTAAAAGATGCATGGGCTGATGCAGGGTTATCAAACATGCAAGGCTTGACGATAGCAAGCAACCCAGAATCACCGATTGTTTATTTGAGATTGGAGAAATCAACAGGTTCAATGAAAAATGACCTGCGTCTGCTCGAAGATATAGCCAAGCGGGTATGAGAATCTTATTTGATAATTGTGACAGTTTATCATGAACTTCTTACCTAATGGCAATGTAACCGCAGGTTCTGGAGGAAGATTCTGTGTGTGTCGTTGCTTCGAAAAGATCAACTTTGGACAAATGCCGTTTGCCGGTAGGAATCAGACTTTTTGTTTCGGCGGGCCACTCAGAGTCAGATCTCCGTAAGGCGGCTGAGTCATTGAAGAGGGTTGCAGCCTTAGTCCTGGGCCGCCATTCTTGAACGCTTCTGATTTTCCTTCTTTTGTCCATTTTTTGTATCTACTCATTTTTGTCTTGGTCAATCCTCTTGTTATGTAGTGAAACATTTTTTTTCCATGTTTAGTTCTGCAATTTTGAAGTGTAGACCGCCTAACGCCAGAGTAGGTGATTAGTGGACGCAATATTTTGGTGTAAAGAAGTTGAGATTATGTTTAAAAACTTTTATAAAATAAACTGCTAATAATCAATTATCAAGTATTTGTTAAGTTTATAGTTATTAATGATCTTGTACAATAATAATTAATAATTCAGAAGAATGTTAAATTGTGCTAATAATTGATAAATTGAACAAATTGTCAATAATTCAGTTTTTCCATTTTTGATATAAAATTAGCATGAGGTAAGAGAAAGTATATATAAAACCTGTTGACCTTTCCTCTATATATACTGCTTAGTGCTATATGATATATTTGAAGATCTTGTTTGTCAAGAAGAATTAGAAGAAAGAGATCGAACGGAAAGATAATGTAAAAGATTTTAGCAAAGCTTGCTCTAAGTGGAATAGTGAATTTTTTGGGTTCACTAACAGAAGAAAGCACTCGATTCGAAGACTTGGTGGAATCACTATAGTCCTTTCACTCTAATGTTTGAAGAACTTAGCATCATCTATTGAAACAAAAATAACTAAAAATGAAATGAAATAAAATATATATCGTCAAATTTAAAGAATTCTGTTTCATGATGACCAGCCCGTGTTTGAATTACTCTATCATCTATTTTCCCTGAGCAAAATGTTCTGGTTTGTGTGTGGATTATTTTGTTTTGGCTAAGGGTATAAAAGCCAACTCTCTCACACACCCATTATCACCCAAAAAATAAAAAGAAAAAAACTCTTACACATTCTCATTCTTTTTTCTTTTTTCCATTTTCGTCTCTAGAATAATTAAAATTCTTACCGTCATTTCTTAATAAATAATAGTACTGCTAAACGGTTATGAATATTAATTATAAGGATGTCTTTTGACTCATTTTAGTCTTCATCTACTTAGCTACATTTAATAATTTCTTATCTTTATTCTACTTCCTTCCTAAGCCAATAAGACTTGCTCTTTAAGTTCAGCAAGACTTGTTCTCCAAGTTTCCTATCAATGATGGCTTTTGGTGCAAGACTCGTTAAGACCTCTAGATGGTGGTCTTGTGCAAGCATTCTAACACACACGAGTGAATGAGAATTATCCCTCTCTTTCTCTCTTCTTTTATCTTTTGCTCTCTCATTCCAGATATCTTTTATTTTTATAACACGTTATCAGCACAATAACTCTAACAAAGGTATACTTCTCTCAAAGTTACCTTAACAATTTCCTCTACTTTCATTCATCGTATCTTTATTTGATCTTAATTTATCCGGAATAATCTGAGCCACTACATGGAATTAAAGAAACTCTTATGGATTGTTTAAAACATCGGGTTTCATGGCTAAGATTGGAAATTGTTATTATTTTTATATCTTATTTTAATCTCTTTTACAAATTCTTCTATATTATTGATATTGTTATTTTAGTATGGATATAAGCCATATACCTATGATTTCATATTCTGAAATTATATAGCCAAAAGCCATATTGCTCTGATTTCCTATTATATGCCTTGAAACCTTATTCTTTTGATTCCTATTTTGAGATCATATGACTAAAAATCATATCACTTTAATTTCTTATTTTGATATATTATGGCCATAAGCCATATTTCTTTTATTTCTATATTATATGGCTAGAATTCATATACATTTGTCTATCTTACAATATGGCTAGAAGTCAAATTCATTTGATTCCTTATTTTTATGGCCAGAAGTTATTTACTTTTTCGTCTTCTATGTTATTGAATGGATATAACTTTTATTTATCTTGAAGATAAAATACCAAAAGTCATATAATTCTATTTTCTCATCATTGGCTTGAAGCCATGGGAACTACATGACATGAAGCTATAAAGGTTTTAATTTTGTTGTAATATTTTATTTTCTGAATTATTTCTTATTCTTATGAATTTCCTGTTATTATTATTAGTGTGTTTATATTTCATATTTTAACAATTCCCATTTATTTATTTAATTAATTTAAACCATGTCAAACCTTACAAAACTTTAATTTCGGGTTCTTGACATTATTGAAAAGAACTATTTATTTTGGATACTTGATGCAGAAATGTATCTAAATGCTTATGGTTTGGAAGACACAATTAAAGAAGGGAGTCATGCATCTAATCAAGATAAAGTCAAATCTATGATTTTTCTACACCACCATTTGCATGAAGGTCTAAAAATTGATTATTTGACCACAAAAAACCTACTTATTCTTTTAGAATGATTTAAAAGAAAGGTATGGCCACCAGAAGATGGTCACCCTTCCAAAAACTTGTTATGAGTGGATACATTTGTGTTTGTGAGATTTTAAATCTGCGAGCAAGTTTAACTCAGTCATGTTTAGGATTACTTCTCAATTAAAATTATGTGGAGAGTATGTTACTAATAAGGATATGTTAGAAAAAAAAAAATCTCCACATTTCATGCATTCAATTTGCTCATGCAACAATAATATCATGAAAAGGGTTTCAAGAAATATGCTAAATTAATTTCTTACCTCCTTGTGGCTGAACACAACAATGAGCTTTTTATTAAAAAATCATGAATTCCGTTCAACAAGCTTGACTCAATTCCCATAAGCAAATGTAGTAATGAATGAATCTATTTGTGGCCATGGATGTGGGCATAGACGTGACTATAGCCATGGTCGAATGGTGGTTCAAATTCCTACTCGAAGTAGGGAAATATTGATAAGAACCATAAAAGGGAAATTAGTGGGCATAATAAATATGCTAAAAGTCCTTGTTATCACTGTGGTAGCAAATGTCATTGGTCTCGTACATGTCGTACGTTAAAAGATCTGGTTGAACTTTACCAAAAATCACTTAAAAATAATGGTAAAGGGTCAAATGTTGAAGTAAATCATGTTGATAAGGTTGAAAATTCTAAGTATAGAGACATATATATTACCCATTTGGATGTTTTTAATTTCTTACTATAAATTATCCTTGTCTATTTGAACTGCTATATTTTAGTGTGTTTAAAGTTTCTTCTATCATATGTATTTATTTTAATTATGTATTTATTTATTTTCATACCTCTTTTAATGAATAATGAATCTTATTAGCATCAATTCTAAAGATTTATGCCTCATTGATAGCTCAACATTGCTATATTTTAGTGTGTTTAAAGTTGCTTCTATCATATGTATTTATTTTAATTATGTATTTATTTTTTTTCATATCTCTTTTAATGAAGAATGAATTTTATTCGCATCAATTCTAAAGATTTATACCTCATTGATAGCTCAACAGTCCATACCATACTTAGAAATGATAAATATTTTTCTTTCTTGGTAATACAAAAAGCCAACAATCAGACTATATTCGCTAGAATAAATTTAAATGAAGGTTTCGAAAGAGCTAATGTTACCTGAAGGAACAAATTATTATGAATTGATAATGCATTTTATTCTATTTTACCATGTATAAAAGAAACTTATTGAATTTCAAATATATTCGCAGAAATGGATTTCATATCATATAGAAAAAACAATTGAAAATAACGAAGAATGTCTCCATATTATGAATTTAGTTTCTAGTAAAAATTCTTTCTATATACATTTATAAACACAATTGAAACATATGCTTTTAAAAACCATGAGTTTCCCAATGCAGATAAGAAGTTTGCCAATACAAACTAGCAGTTTAACAATATAAACCAAAAGTTTACTAATGAATCTAATGTTTGGTATGGTCGTTAGGCCATCTCGGGTCAATCATGATGCAAAAAATAATTGAGACTTTATGTAGGATTACCGTAAAGTGTAAACAAATACTACAATCCCATGATTTCTCATGTGCTGCATGTTCCAAGGGAAAATTAATTATTTGGCCCTCACAAAGCATAGTAGAAATTGAGTCTCTCACATTTCTAGAACGGATACAAGGAGATATTTGTGGGTCAATACACCCACCATGCGAACCATTTAGGTATTACATGGTTTTGATTTATACATCAATAAAATGATCGTATGTTTGCTAATTATTTTCTCGCAACCTGGCATTTGCGAGATTACTTTCTCAATTGATTAGATTAAGAACACATTACCTTGATTATCCTATCAAAAAAATATGTCTTGATAATGCTAGTGAATTTATTTCACAAGATTTTAATGAATATTGTATGTCCCTTAGAATTGATGTTGAACATCTTGTAGCTCATGTTCATATACAAAATAGACTTGTATAATCATTGGTTAAACGGTTGTAACTAATTGTAAGACTTTTACTTATAAGATGTATTCTCCCAATTTTTGCTTGGGGTCATACCATTTTGCATGCAATAATATTAATTCACATTATGCCAACAAGTTACCTAAATGTTTCGCCCTTACAAATGATTTTTTTGTTAGAAACCCAATATTGCCCGTATTAAGACTTTTGGGTGTGTAGTATATATGCCAGTAGCACTAACACAATGCACCAAAATGGGTTCTCAAAGAAAAATGAGAATATATGTTGGTATGAATCTCCTTCAATCATAAAATATTTAGAATCATCTATATGAGAGTTATTTACGGCATGATTTGTCGATTGTCGTTTTGATAAATCACTTTTCCTAATATTAGAGGGAGAAAATAAGCAGTTGGGTAAATATATTAGCTGAAATGAATTATCATTGGCTCATTTTGATCTTCATACAAAACAATGTGAATTAGAAGTTCAAAAGATAATCCATTTACATAATTTAACTAATCAAATGTTAGAAGCATTTATTGACCTAAAGAAACTGACAAAGTCACATGTCTCAATTGCTAATCTTCCTATTAGAATTGATGTCTCTAAATGACAATCTATTATGAATGAATTTAAAGCACACCTGAAGCGTGACAGACCTATTGGTTCCAAAGATAAAAACCCTCAAAAGAGATAAGGAGTTAAGAATATAGATGTGAGGATAATCAATAAAAGTTGGTAGCTCCAGAAGAGCTATCTTCTAAAGAGTTATTATCTCCAGTAAATATATCTCTAGAAGAGAATGTTGTAATCCTAGATGAGATCCACGTACCTGACATGTGTAAAAATAATAAAATCTCAATAAACTATGTTATAAATGGAATTCAATGGGACCGACATGAAGTCAACGTTGACAAAAAATTTGCTTATAATATTTCATTTGATATCATGAATTATAATGAGGATCACAAGTCAAAATTCATAAGTAAGTGCTAGAAGCACAAGTCCCCGAATGACTTAAGTTGCTAAAAGCATCAAATACAAGTTTTTGAGAACAATACTTGATAAAGTTAAATAAGTCTATGTATGGCCTCAAACAATTAAGGCGCATGTGATATAGTTATCTCAGTGAATATTTGTTGAAAGAATGATATAAAAGTGATCTAATATGCCCATGATGTTTATGGAAAGATCTAGAAATGAGTTTGTTATAATTGTTATTTATGTTGATGATATCATCAACACCATTAGAATTCCTGGAGAGCTTTAAAAGACAATTAATTGTTTAAATAAATAATTTAAAATAAAGAACTTGGGAAGAGCAAAATTTTGTCTTGGATTACAGATTGAGCACCTGAAAAATAAGATCTTTGTATATCAATAAGCTTACACGAGGAAGGTCCTAGAGCATTTTTACATGATAAATCCATTCATTATGTACCCTAATGGTTGTAAAGTCGTTGTAGGTAGATAAAGACCTATTTAGACTTTGAGAAATGAGTGAAGAAAGTGATGAAGAACTACTTAGTCCAAAAGTACTCCCCCTTAGTGTTATCAGAGTGTTCATGTATGTTACTAATCACACATATCCTAATATATCATTTGCTATTAACTTATTATCAAGATATAGTTCTTCAACAACACGAAGACATTGGATTGGAGTAAAACATATTCTTGATTACTTCAGAGGCATCATAGACATGGGATTACTCTACTCAAATGTACCCATGCATGGACTGATTGGTTATGCAGATACTGGATTTTTGTTTGATCCACATGATGGTAAATCATAAATAGACTATTTGTGTATACGTGGAGGTACAACTATTTCATGATGATCTATAAAATAAACTATATTAGCCACATCATCTATCCATGCAAAATTCTAGCGATACATGAAGCAAGTCGAGAATATTTATGTTTGTGGCCTATAATACATCATATACAAACCATTTGTAGTTTATCTCCAGGCAAAATGATCCAAATAGTCCTATATAAGGATAATGCTACATGAATTGAACCACTTAAAAAAGGATATATCAAGGGTGATAGAACCAAGTATATTTCACCAAAATTCTTCTCTACTCGTAACCTTCAAAACGATTGTGAAATAAATATCTAGCAAATTCGTTTAAGTGAAAATTTAACAGATTTATTCATCAAGTCACTTCCATGTACAATCTTTGAAAAACTTGTCCATGATATCAGTTTTCGAAAACTTAAAGATCTCAACCGATATTGTCAAGAGAGAGAGTCAATATACGCTGTACTCTTTTTTTCTTATCTATGTTTTGTCCTATTAGATTTTTCTAAAAAAGGTTTTTAATGAGGAAACATTAAAAAGTGTATTAACGAATAATGTACTTTTTTCTTTTGTTAGATTTTTGTTTCACCAGGTTTTTCCTAGTTAAAGATTTTAATGAGGCTTATTCACAATGAACATCCAATGAGAAGTGTTATGGATATTAATTATGTGGATGTCTATTGTGTTATATCCTAATAAGCATCTACTTGACTACATTTTATAATTTCTTATCTTTATTTTGCTTCCTTCCCAAGCCAACAAGACTTTCTCTCCAAATTTTCTATTTTTTTTGCTGGGAGTCCAAATTTTCTATTAATGGTGGCTTTTGCCTTTAAATAAAGGTTTTGTACAGGCATTATAACACAAACAAGTGAATGAGAATTACTGCCAACTTTCACTCTTCTTTTATCTCCTCTATCTTCTCCTAGAGATCTTTTATTTTCATAAAACAAACAAATATTCTCAATTTTTTTTATTGGTGCTTTAATAAATTTTCCCCCCCACACAGAAAGGTATAGTACTATAGTAACAAGGATCAAAGGACAATCAGAGTGCTGCGGCGTGGCTAATGCCAAATTGAAATTTTTGGAAAACCGAAACGTCGAAAGCAGAATCGACAACGGGAAAATGTCTGGCGGGATCGCGCAGGGTCGCCTAGCCGAGGAGAGAAAATCCTGGCGCAAGAATCACCCGCATGTAAGTAATATAATCCTTTTTCGTTTCTTCTATCTTCACTGCCGGGTTATCTATTTGTCCCTATGTATTTCCCTCTCTGGAAGTCGCTCGCTAAAGTATTTTCCTTTTTTTGTGTTTAGGGTTTCGTGGCGAAGCCAGAAACTGGTCCAGATGGCTCTGTCAATTTGATGGTGTGGCATTGCATTATCCCTGGCAAGAGCGGGGTCAGTGCTCTTCTTTCATATTCTGCTTTCTTCCGTCTTTAATTCAAAGATTGTGCTGATAACTTTTCTTGTATTGGCCAACACGCATAGAACTTAATTGGCCTCTTAATGTTTTCTTCTGTCAACTTGATGGTTAGCTATCAATTTTGAACCATTGACTCTATTTTTGTATGATTTCGAAATAAATAAATTGACTTTAGTTTTTGAAGTATCTTCATATCATATATGATGATTGCTATTGTGGGATTGTGAAATAACTTAGTAAGCAGTGCGTCAGTATGGATGTATGGTAGTCCAATTTGAAGATTTGGACGATACTTGTCAAACTTATTTTTTAATACCTAAGCCTTTAAAATATGTTATACTCTATTGTCTTGGATTGCTCGCTCTGTCAGTCAGTGAGGGGATGACAAATTGAGAATTGCCTCCATTCTCAGCTAGTTTATATTCTTGGATGGAACAGTGGTGGATGCAGTTAGAAATTAGTACCTTGCTAGTTGCGCGCCCTGAATTCAGGACCGTGTCCGCCACTTTGTTGTTTTCCTCCAGGTGCTTGGTTAAGTTATTTGTACCAATTTCTTTACGTTTTACCTATCTTTGCCCCTGGTTGGTGCTCACCTGTATGCAGGTGAAACTCTGTAACTTGTTATAGCATTATGACATGACGTCAGATAATCTTCAGGCAATTTTGAATTACCTTATCTTCTTAATAGGGGAAGAATGCAAGCGTCTGGAATACCATTCCCAGATGGCTAGGTCCGTATACAAATTAGTGAATAACAGTATTTTCACAATCTTGTCCTAGTTGTAAAGGCTAGCTAAAAAGAGCTGTGATATGTTATGGGAAGTCTTCCCTGGAAGTTGTTGGAAATGCTCCTACATTGTGAATGCATATTTTTAATTTTACTTATGGTAACTAGTCTTGAGGCAGTTCTGACTGGTATTTATTGTGTAATTGTTATAATTTTGCCATTGGTTTATTCCTTTGGATGCAGACTGACTGGGAGGGAGGCTACTTTCCCCTTACTCTTCACTTTAGTGAGGATTACCCCAGTAAGCCACCTAAGTGCAAATTTCCTCCGGGCTTCTTCCATCCTAATGTCTATCCGTCAGGAACTGTATGCCTCTCGATCCTTAATGAGGACAGTGTAAGAGCAGAAGTCTACTATTTATTTTATGTGCAGATTCTGTTATTTTGATTTGGATTACCTGTTTTGATTCTCTTATTTGTTTTTTCTTAGGGTTGGAGACCTGCCATTACTGTGAAGCAAATTCTTGTGGGCATTCAGGATCTCATGGACCAACCCAACCCTGCTGATCCTGCTCAAACTGATGGTTACCAGCTTTTCATCCAGGTTCTTCTACATTTCCTCTGGATACACACCTGAAATTTCTCATGTTGCTGGCGAACACACCATGATAAACAATGTTGTATATGCAGGATCCTACTGAATATAGACGAAGGGTGCGACAGCAGGCCAAACAATACCCCCCTCTTCTTTAGCCTTGTGTTCTTGTTTGTTTATATGATTGACCTTTTTTGTTGGCTTGATAAATTAAATTTTAAGAGTTCTGTTTGAGAATGAAGCATTGATTTTCTAGGTGAATTTTAAGGCCATGAGTCGCTAATGTCTAAGGTTTTTGTCTTCCTTTTCTTTTAAAAAAAAAATTGTGGTTCATTTTATATTTTTGGTTTATCTTTATGTCCATGAGGATGAGGGTGCGTTTGATTTTAAGGATTCTGTTTGAGACTGAAGCATTGATCTGGGGTGAAGACCCTTCCACTCGTTAGTGAATGATGGTTCCATGGAAGGTGATAGGTGAAGCTCACAAATTACTGAGATCAGTGTTGCATCAAACGTACCAAGTAACTCTGCTTTGTTGAGAAAACGGAATTTTTTCATTAGTACTTTTGATTGTTACCTCCGTCATCTATTATAAGCATTTTACTCTTTCATCTTAGAATTACATCAATGATGTCTCGTCTTCAATCACTACTCTGAGTGATCCTTGAATTTCCTTATTTTTTGTATAATCTTTACAGTGTTGAGCGTGGCGCTCGTCATGCTAGAATTATACAAAACGTGTTCATTATCTGTTGCATTTGTAGTCCTAGTGACCTTGTTCATGTATCCCCTTTTCAAAGTTTACTCATTTACACCTTGTTATATATAACTTGGAAGAGTTGAGTCTATAATAATAACACCTCAGATTTGAATTATTGCTAGCTTATTTTTTTGAAAATAATTAATTTAATTTGAAAACATCATGAGGTCATATGTTATTTACAATTATATAACATTTAAAAAAGTTAAAAAAATATTTAAAGCGAAATCATATATTTGAGAGAGTATATTAACTTGAGAACTTGTAAAGATTATTCTTAAAAATGTATGTTTTCAATATATTTTTATTGGCCATTGTATATTGATAGTTTAACTGAAGATTATAATAAATCTTCAAGTTTTATAAAAGAAAAAGGTTAAGTCAATATATACAAGGTACAACACCAGAATGAGAATGATTTCTTTCACATGTTTTCGTAAAAATAAAAGAATATGTATTTTTTTTTATTAAGAAATACTATTAATTTCCTCATAAAAGAAGAAATACTATTAATTATTAATTGATAACAAAATATTTATACAATTTAAAGACACGTCAGAAAACATGTCAACCCCGGGTTATGTTACCACTACCCCCGCACGTGAACACCAACTTTCTCCGGATACTCCTTGTTTTGCTAGTAAGGCGTAAATACTCTCCAGACTCCCGAACTTCCTCCGCAAGTTAATTGAGTCATTGAATCTATATCTTGTTCTTTTATGGCCTTATAACTCATTCGACTTTGTTCCAAACCTGTTTTGTTCAAAAGTTTTTCTTTCATTATTCTTCTGATGGAATGATGAATATGCAACTTCACCTGATCCAAAATGGGATTTGTTGTCAGTGGATCAGCTTCTCTCATCTCGCTGTCTCTCTCTCTCTCTCTCTGCAATAAAAGTCAAGACACTTAGTAACAGAGATCCTTACACTCTATTGATGATTAAATGATCATATTAAGATACATCAAGGTAACAGATCCTTCGCATTAAAAAATTGCCAATTGTTGCCTCCCAATTGCGCTTTCTTATCAAGGTATCTTGAAAAAATAACAAATAAACTGTCTTCTGCGTTTCATGTTAACAATATCACCTTCAAATCTTCAATGAGCTTAAGGTAACTCGGAGGTTGGTGTAACTCCGGTTGATGCGGGAAGCAGCTACCGTTTACTTTTCTGTCATCTCATCTGTCCACTATTTCCCTTTCATATCAGACATATAGTTCTGGTTGTGAATCCTTGACTTGAGTGCGAGTAATACAAATGAAGGTTTTTCTTCTTTATTGAATTATCTTGGCTGTTTGATATTCGAAGAATTGATAACACACGGTGGAACATACACATGCAAGAAAAAAAGAATCGTTTGGCTAAGTACGTGAGATATTGAAATTGCGACGTTAGCTATGCTTAACATTGCGTTAGAACGGGTGACAATGTCTTTATCTGCACGAGCTGTAGTTTGTGGATCCTATGTTGGAGGTAAAACCTTATTCCTGACGAGCTGATATGCCTCTTGATTCCGTGGACGAAACAATTACTCACTTATTTGCGTTTTCCTCATTCCTGCGCGAGCTGATATGTTTCATAAATTTTGTCATCCAACTGATGAGTTGTGTTTAAAATGCGGTGCTGCTGGGCCACATTGCTATAATTGATGGTACGTAGAGAAATTGTTAATTTTGCTTCTGCAAACTAATTTGGATTGATAGGTCATGCGAAACTTCTTGTAAGTTCTACTTATATCATTCATAAATTTTCTTTCGGATTAAGGCATAGCAGTAATATTTACTAGTAACGTCCTCTTTCAGGAGAACTGTGCAGCTGCTATAGAAAAATATGGTGTTGGTGATGCCTCTAGTTCTCGTGGGTTTTATGGAACATTCGGTAAGATTTGATCTTTATACTTGGATTGATTTTCTTTCTTCCTTTCCTCCTCCTCCTTCTGTTTAAGTTCTTCGCAAGAAATGCTTTTCAATTGATGATTACTCTTCTTTATTCCAGATGTTCACCTTGATTTTGAAGTCAAGATATGAAAATTTTCGGGAACCTCTGATGCAATTCTGTACTCTTATAGTCTTATGGACTTTGTACCATGTTCAGTGCAATTCCTGCTTTCTCTAGAAAGGAGACATAATTGTTTTGCATGTATACTGAGCTATTCCTTAACCATCGACTTTAAGCTCCCATTCAGTTCTTTTTACTCCTCCTTACCCTTGAAGGCTTGTATGACCTCAACGGATACTTCATCTTTTACAAGGATGAGGGAGTCCACTGGGGGATCCAGAATGGCGTTTGTCTTTCTAAAAGCACAGTGGTGTGTTTTAAGCACAATGACATGAACTCTGACACAAATACTGGAGAATATTAATAAAAAGCACAAGATAGACAAGAGAACGAGGCGTTACATACTTATCTACCAGGTACATATCATATTGTCTGTCTGTGTACATTTGCCTCACATTTTCACATTATTATGATTACAAACCTGTCTGTCTAATATGAAGTTTTCATAATTCAGGCCAAATTGCCCCTTTGGATGAGATCATTAGATTGAAGGAGGAATACCGGTACCGAATTTTGTTGGATGAGAGCAACTCATTTGGTGTGTTTGGAAGATCTGGATCGAAAAGATCTTACGAATACTATGGAGTTCAAGTATGCATTGGAAACCAAAGGTGTGTCTTTTTACACACACATACACACACATATATATAAGTAGTACTCATATACTCTACTTTGAAATGCATTTCCCCTTGTGATTTATAATCATGCACTGAAGGCTGAAAGTTAGATATCATAGCTGCTGCAATGGGACATGCGCTGGCCACAGTTGGAGGATTATGTGCTGGCAAATTCGCCAAGTATGCAAGTTCGGTGATAATACTAATCACTATCTACGATTGATAAGTGTGGTCTCTAGAATATATATATATATATATTGTGTAAAGGAAATGTGGAAGTTTAGGATGTTTTTTAAAATTCAGTTTACTTACTTTCCTGGACCCGAAAGAAGTCCTAACTAACTGTAATGAATTTATGAGGGTGCTAATGTGTAGTAATGTTTTCATTGATGAAAAGGGTTGCCGCCTCAGTCCTGAGTGGTCATAACTCTAGTTGAAGGCTTATCTCTTCTCGTGTGTTATGTACTGAAAATGAATTTATGAGGGTGCTAATGTGTAGTAATGTTTTCATTGATGAAAAGGGTTGCCGCCTCAGTCCTGAGTGGTCATAACTCTAGTTGAAGGCTTATCTCTTCTCGTGTGTTATGTACTGAAACATCACTTCAGTTGCTGGAGTTGAACAACTTTCTATAGTGATGATGGGGAGGACAGATTTAATACATTATCAGTGCGGTTCTTGATTAAGACTATTAAATTCTGATTTTTATCATATGTATATTGCATGTTAGAAGATAACTTCTAATGAATTGTTTCTTTTTATGTGAAACAGAACTTTAAATTTTGGCACTATAACTTGTGCATTTATTACTCCAATCCTTTTTATGGAGCTCTTTTAGCGTTATTGATTAGTAGAATCAAGAAGAAACTCGTTGACATGGATGTAAACATTTTTAAGTTTTCCCTCATTTAAATACGTATCTTGAAACTTTAAAAAATGAACCAATATGAATTAAAGATAATATGAGAAATATATAATAAATATCCCATATAATATCTTTACAAAAAAGATAATTTTTCCTCTAAGCGTTTTATAAAAGGGACTAGACGAAGTATGTTGAGACTATATCTCCATTGTCCATTCCTATAAAGAAGGAAAGCTTGCACAACTGGGAGATGCTAAGTACTCAACAAGGACATCCAGTTCTTCCTTCAATCTTTTTATGTTGTTTCTTATCTTGTAATTTCAATATCATATTTTAAGTCATATGCTAATAGGTTTCTTTTTCCATGTGATACTTTTGATATGTAATATCTTTTAACATTTAACATCATTTTGCTTTGATTTAAAAAAGAAAAAAAAGAGGAACTCTTGCCATTATCTCTACACGCTAACTTGGTTACATGGTGTACTAAAAAATTAAACTAAATGAACTTTTTCAAAATATGTGTTACACATGTACTAATTAGGCCAATATCATCAACAATTTATTTGCTATAATTTATTAATATATGTTTAGTTCCCCTTCAAAAAAGATAAAGTCTTTAATTTGTTTTAGCTTCATAGATAATTTGTCTGATTTATTTAGATAACTGTATGCAAAGAAAGCTATTACCCCTAAACTTGAGTTTAGTAAAGAGCGTGGAGATGACTAGAAACCATTTTAATAAAAATTTATGATATCACAGTAACGAATCTCCTCACTCAAACTTATTAATCTGATAATGTTTGCACATGAGCAATGGACATAAAAAAAATTATATGACAATTATATACAGAGAAAAAGAATATTGTCATGTCGCAAAAGACAAAACTATATTTTTGACGCCCGAGGTGAGGGGGAGGACAAAGCTGTATGTGACAAGTTAGTTGTGGAAATTAAACCCTCCTTCATGTGAAACTACAAAGAGGCCTGCAATGTCTATGAACCTCTGTCTCTGTGTATTTGGGATGATCCTATAGGATCTGGTGATGTAGCACCAATTAAGCCCCTACGTTATGTAAGATATCGATCACTGAGATGATGTGAGATAGGACAGGAAACACATTTCCAAATGAAGGCCATGATGCTTGTGACAGAACCAGGACACACTTGGATTAGACATGGATCATCTATGGAAACTACGACGTCGTTGAGACGTGAGTTTTTTCTGAACCATCCAAGACGATCTCAAATAGATCAGCCTCGGACTCTTCATCAAAATCTACAACTCGATTATTGGCCCCACCATTGTGGCTGCCTTTGGTTGCAGGTCGATTCAACCACTGAGAATCAATTCTTCCCATTGAAAAAAGCTCCTTGCTGTCGTCGTAGCCCAAAGTATTGGTAGAGGAATTCACAAGAGGGGCTATAAAGCATGGATTTGGTGTTCTTTGTGCATTCGCAGGCGCATACTTGAAAGCACTTTGCCCAAAATTTACTGATACTAGGATGTCGATATTTGCAGCCAATGTTGGATATAGCGGAGTCCCAAATTCCTCTGACTGACAATGAATTACATGGACCAACTCTGAGTCCAACGTGAACAAAACTTTCTTCTGCCTCGGATCAAACCCACAACCTATTACCTTATCACTTCCTACCCATTCTGCTGTATCCGACTCGAATACCAGCTTCATTCCTGAAAGAAGAGATGCCCAACACCGAGTCACATGTACGTGTCTCGTTACTCGAAACAAATAGCAGATCGCCAATAGACAAAAAAAAAAAAGAAGCAATTTTTTCGAGGTAACTGTGCCAGTGTACGCGTGATGCGTCCACATGTTCTTTCTTTTTGGGAATGGCTTCACATGAATAGATTTGTTGCTAAAGGTTGTGTCATTACACTGGGTTGTAGGAAAACATTTCCTGTGGTCCTATCATAGTGTTAATCTTTTAGGTGAAAAATGTGAGTTGAGTGGGTTTATTCTGTTCCCTTCCTAGCACGTCAGTACAAAACAAATTTTATCACTGCCACCTACAGACTCTGTCCTCTGTTTACAAATCTTAACAAAAAGAAATATACTCTGAAATCAACTCTGACTATGAACACCTCGTTGAATTGGTGAAAGAACACAATAAGCAACGATAACAACAAACAAAAGTTAAGAGCAGTTAATTTACCATCAAGAAAGACAGAACCGTTGGAATTGAAGCCGATGCTCCCAGGATAGCTACCTGGAACTCTCAAAGGAACAGAGCCTCCTGCTGTTAACCCCAACGAAAAAATCACAGATTCACTTTTTTTACCATCAAGCTTGACTTCTTCAACATTGTTAATTTTATGACTACTGGTAACACGGACCAAAGCCTCCGATTTCCCTTCCTGAATGAGTTTAATCTTCTCACCTTCTCTATTCTTCCCAACCGATTCATAATCATCATCTCGGGAATACAGAATGGTAATTTCAAAATAGGCCTCTTGAGGGAAGGAATGGTTACCCAGAGGAGGGCCAGGTAGAGGCAAAGCCGTCCTGATCACCGAAGCAACACTCATAGAAGGATTATTCGGATGAACCCTTCTAAGCCCAGGATTCAATCTTATCTTCTGCATAAATTCGGCCGATCCCTGAGTCACTTCCCAGGTCAACTCGACCTCATTTTCTTTTCCCTGATCCTCTGCTGCGCATACTCCCAAAAGAGCCGATCTTTTTGAAGGAGACGACGACATGTGGGTCTTATAGGCCGTGAAAGCAAATCGGGACCATCCGTTTTCAACAGCATCGGCGGCCAAATAAGGATGATCAGACCAATTGAACAAAGGCCTTCCTGAGATCCCACGATGAAACACAAAATAATTTCCCCTGTTCTTGGTTCCCTGATCAAACGGATGAAGAACACTAGGTTGTTGTGGAGGATGTTGGGGATGATGAAGCCTATCAGTGGCTGCTTGGAGGCTCGTCATTCTGGTGAGACTTCCTGGTTCGACGAAATTTCTTTTCTTTCTGCGATAACACCAACGCCAAACAAACACCAACAAAAGGGTTGAAAGACATCCGACGGTGGCTGCAACCGCCGCAACATTTACCCGCTCCGTCATGTCTTGTTATTACGGCTTTCTTTTCCTCTCAGATGTTGATGCATAGATTGGTTTCGGAGGACTTATCGTAAAGGAAGAAAAGAATGAAGGAGGTAGAAAAGTGGGGGCTGTGGAAGTTGTGGACTATAAGACTGGTTCAATTAAGGCATGCAGGGAAAGAATCCAGCTTACTGTGTTACCCAACAGTGAAAGCGAGAGGCAGCGAATTTTGTGAGACCAAAGACTATAATTTAATGCAAGCGAACTGACCAGCTCTCGTCGTTAATAAGCAATGAACGCGTTTTCTTCATTTACATTGGTGGGAGAGGGACTTGTGGAATTTCATCATCCAAAATAACAAAGAGAGAGACAGTTGTAGAAAGCTAATGGTTTTGGTCCATCTGTAATAAATTTGTAGAGATAACTTCGTCGGGAGCACTCCTGAATCCTGATTATGCTGTTCTTTGACATTATTAAGACTTTCATAATATGTTTTCCCTCTCTTTCTTCATATGTGTGAGTGCATATAGTTGGACATTGGACAAAAATTACTTAATTCCTTTTTAATTAAACTAATCCAAGCCTGATTTCATCGAAGCTTGATAAGATTGACTTGTCAATTGGAAAAGTTACTTGAAAACTCTGCATTTAATTTAAATTCAAGTTCACCTAATCTACTTTCATCCAATCAATTCAAATCAAAAGAAAACAAGTTAGTCGCACAGTGTTAATGATATTAATAATAGCAAAAAATTGTTAATGAATAATATATAAAAATTTTACCTGTTTTGATTTGAATATTTGATTATTTATATGGCCTGAATCTACCGTCGTGTTAATTATGTTTAAAAGAGATTTTCTATGCAAAACAAATGTATTATTTTGTTATAAAATAAGCATCGATTGAACTCGATTTCATTTGTTTGTGGATTATTCACGTGTACTTCTTTTTTTTTTTATGATTTTATTGTTAAATTAAGTATAACATATATAGACTCAATTTATTTTATTTTCTAAATTTATAATTTTCTCTGGACTATAGTACTGATGGCATATTTTTTAAGAGATTTCCATCCATAAGAATATTAGGATAGGCTCCAAATAAAGGGCACATTTTGGGAAAATTAAAACACATTTTTATGAATCACTAGCCCAATTAATGTATTCACCCTTTGTAAATTACTTATATAGTTATTATGTTTAGAACAAGAATAAATATTATTGTAAAAAATATGGTTAAATAGTCCAATTGAATTACACAAAGAATGTAACGGAGTCACTTACATGATCTGTTATTTTGTTTATTTTATTTCTTGATCAATTGTAAATGTTAGTTCAGTTGTAAATGTTTCTGTTACTTAATTTAGTTTCATTGTAATTGTTCACTCCTATATATAGGAGCACTGTGCAGACCCACTTTTCTAAGAGCATGTTTGGATTCTCTTATTTTTAAGTTAAAAGCTACTTTTAAGTTAAAGCTAAAAAAAAGAGTTTTTTTTAAAAAGCTAAAAGTTGTTTGATGATAATATAATTTTTTTAGCTTAAAAGTTACTTATAAGCTGAAATTTAAAATAAGTTATTTGGTAAAATTTTTGTCATAAGCACTTTTTTAAAGTTTTTTTTAAGAAAAAGTCGCCGGCGGTGGGGCGAGTAGCGGAAGGTTGTCGGTGTGTGGTGGCCAGCCTCCCCTTAGTGTTTTTTTTTTAGAAAAAAAGTTGCTGGAAGTGGTCGCCGGCGATGGGGCGACGACGACTGCCGGTCACCGATGGTGAACCGCCGACGTGGGGTGGCCGACCTCCCCTTAGTGTTTTTTTATATAAAAAAAAAAGTCGCCAGAGGTAGTCGCCGGCGATGGGGCGGCAGCGGCTGGGGTGGCCTGTGGGAGGGGGTTGGGGTATTTTAGGTATGTTTTTTTTCAAAAAAAAGTCGCTAGAGGTGGTCGCCGGCGATGAGGCGGAGGCGGCTGTCAGTCACTGGTGGTGTCCGTCGACGTGGGGTGGCCGGCCTCCCCTTAGTGTTTTTTTTATAAAAAAAAAAGTCGCCGGCTGTGAGGCGAAGGCGGGTGCCAGTCACCAGTGGCAGCCTCCAGTGTGGGGTGGGCGGGCGGCCTCCCCTTAGTGTTTTTATATAAAAAAAAAGTCGTCGAAGGTGGTCGCCGGCGATGGGGCGGCGGTGGCGGGCGGCAGCGGCTGGGTTGGCCGGTGGTGGTCACAGCGTAGAAACTAGGGTTCTCTTAAAAAATAAGCTCCTCTAGGAGAGCTTTTTATTTTTAGTTTTTTTCTTCATGTAAAAAAAAACTCTTTTTATTATAAGAGCTTTTGTAAAATATTGTTTGGTCTAGCTTTTACTTATAACGAGAAGATAAGCCCAAAATAAGATGATCCAAACAGGCACTAAGTTAATGAATATAATTTTCTCAGTTTCCTTTTTCTTTCTCTGGTCAAATTCGTGTTATGGTATCAGAGGTTACTTTCCCCAAACACTTCCGCTTAGTTTCTTCCCTTTCTCTTGGTTTTGACCTCATCGAGCCTCTTTTTCAGTATCTCTGTTCAGATCTGATTCCTCTTTGATTTCATTTTTTTGGTTTTCTACAGTAATCTTGTGTCTTTCTCACTGTGATTCTTGGATCTGAAATTTATTCGATCTACTTCCACCATGACTACCAATAGCACTTCTTCTGTCGTCTCCCCGTTAACATCTATTCAAGACCCTTCCAATTGCTATTTCATGCACCCAAACGAAAATCCATCGTTGGTGCTTGTGTCTTCACCATTATATTAACTGGTACCAACTACCACCATTGGGCACGAGCCATGATGATTGTTCTGATGAGCAAGAACAAGCATCAATTCGTTGATGGTTCTCTGGAAATTCCAGCTATTACTGATCCCCTGTTCTCGACGTGGCAGCGATGTAATACCATGGTTCTGACTTGGATATTTCGCTCGATATCTCCTTCCATCGCTCAGAGTGTGATTTGGCTTAATTGGGCAGTGGATGTTTAGAATGACTTGAAGGAGCGTTTCAGCCAAAGCGATGCATTCCGAGTTGTAGAATTGCAGGATGAGCTTTTTCAGATTTGATAAGGTGATCTCTCTGTATCAGATTATTTCACTAAGGTCAAGATTATTTAGGATGAATTACTTAATTTACGTCCAATAGCTGACTGTTCCTGCTCTTCCAAGGATTATTTTCGACAAGATTATGTGATCCAATTTTTAAAGGGCCTTAATGATAGATTTGCTAATGTTCGATCTCAAATCTTGTTAATGGATCCCCTTCCATCAATCAATAAGGCCTTCTCCTTGGTTGTTCGGCAAGAAAGAGATCTGATAGGGACTATAAAACCAAGTATCTGCCTGACTCAAACGGACACTACACCTAAGCTTGCGTATCAGCCTCACTTTGTGTCTAATGCTAAAGTATGCACCTTCTGTGGTAAACCTCGACATACAGTTGAAACATGCTATAAGAAGCATGGTTATCCTCCTAGCTACAGAAATCGCTCTAAGGCTTCAGTGAACAATGTGGTAACATCTACTCCTGACCCTTCAGCTGGTATTTTGTCTCCAACTCCTACTGCTGATAGTTTCTCAATTAGTCAAAATCAATATAAACAATTGTTTGCATTGTTTCAACCTCATCCTGCTGCTACTCACGGTTCAGTTGCTTCTCCTTCCAATCCTGATGCATCTTCTTGTGTTAATCAACTTTCTACACTCATTTTACTTCCTAATGCTGACACACAACGTATGTATACTACTTTAGCCTTTAATTCTTCTAATCGATGGATTCTTGGAGCTACTGCTCATGTTTGTTCTTCTTTAAATATGTTTAGTTCATATTCTTCTATACCGCCCATTCGCATCACATTGCCAAACAAATCCACCATCATTACTACCATCTCTGGAACTGTCTTTATAACTGACCATATTAGTCTTTCCAATGTTCTTTATATTCCAGAATTCCAATTCAATGTCATATCTATTTCTCAAATGACTAAACAATTACCTTGTTGTCTCACTTTTTCTTCCTCTTGTTGTGTCATACAGGATCTGCGGACATGGAAAACGATTGGTTTAGCTGAACTTTCTCAAGGCTTGTTCCAGTTGAATAGTCACTTACCTATGACTGCATGTGTTAGCTCCCTTTCTAGTACACCCTTAAAACAAAGTTTAGCTTCGATTTGTGGCATTTTCGCCTTGGCCATTTATCTTCATCTGTTTTACATGTTCTGAAGCAACAATTTCCTTTCATATCATGTACTCTGTTTGGTGCCTGTGACATTTGCCACTTTGCAAAACAAAGAAAAATACCTTTTCCTACTAGTGTTTCTAAATCTAATTCTTGTTTGCAATTATTACATGCTGACATTTGGGGACCATATCATCTTTCTTCAATTCATGGTCATCGATATTTTTTAACTGTTGTTGATGATTTTACGCATTACACTTGGGTTTGTCTTTTAAAAACAAAATCCGAAGCTTGTTCTTCTTTGCAATCACTCATCCTTTTTCTTGAAAATCAATTTTCAAAGACTGTTAAAACAGTTAGGACTGATAATGGTGTAGAGTTCCAAATGACTTCTTTCTTTGCTTCTAAAGGCATTCTACATCAAACTTCTTGTGTTGAAACCCCTAAACAAAACAATGTTGTGGAACGCAAGCATCAACATATTTTACATGTTGCTAGAGCACTTATGTTTCAATCTCACTTACCTTTATCTTATTGGAATTATGTCATTTCCCATACTGTTTACATCATCAATAGACTTCCTACCCCTGTTTTGAATAATGAAATCCCTTTTTTCCTCTTGCATAACACGAAACCTGATTATACTCAATTTAAAGTGTTTGGTTCACTATGTTTTTCTTGCACTTCTTCTTCTCACCGCACTAAATTTGATTCTCGGGCTAGGAAATGTGTTTTTCTTGGTTATAAAGCTGGCACCAAAGGTTACATTCTTCTTGCTCTATTTCCATTCCTCATGAACCTCGCAATTATAAAGAAGCACTTAAATATCCTGAGTGGCAGCAAGCTATGAAGGCTGAAATTTTAGCATTAGAACAAAATCATACTTGGATTTTGACTGATTTACCTAAAAACAAGCCTATTATTGGTTGTAAGTGGGTGTTTAGGACGAAATTCCATGTTGATGGTACTTTGGAGAGATATAAAGCCCGGTTAGTGGCAAAAGGCTATACCTAAACTGAGGGTGTTGATTATTTTGACACTTTCTCTCCGGTTGCTAAAATGACCACTGTAAGTTTATTACTTGTTGTTGCTGCTTCTAAAATTTGGCATCTTCACCAACTTGATGTCAATAATGCATTTTTACATGGTGATTTGCATGAGGATGTTTATATGTCCCTTCCTCCTGGATATTCTTCTTCTTCTAACAAAGTTTGCAAATTGCAGAAGTCTCTTTATGGTTTAAAACAGGCCTCCCGGCAATGGTTTGCCAAACTTTCTTCTGCTTTATTGTCTTGTGGTTATATTCAGTCCAGATCTGATTATTCCTTGTTCACTCGCACTTCTAGTGCTTCTTTTACCACTATTTTAGTTTATGTGGATGATCTTATATTGGCTGGCAATGATTCTGTGGAAATCAGTCGTATTAAGTCTTTTCTTGACACCACATTCAAGATTAAGGACCTTGGTAACCTAAAATTTTTTCTTGGTCTTGAGGTTGCACGTTCTTCTAATGGCATTTCTTTAAATCAATGTAAGTTTGCTCTTGATATATTACATGATGATGGATATTTGGGTTGTAAGCCTCTTTCCACTCCTATGGCTCGTCACACTCGATTATCTCAAGATGCTGGTACTCCACTTACAGATGTTGCTCCTTATAGAAGAATAGTTGGTCGACTTTTATACCTCACCACCACCAGGCCAGATATCTCTTATGTGGTTTAGCAGCTCTGCCAATTTACTAATGCTCAAACTACAGTTCACTTTCAGGCAGCCTTGCGTGTCTTACGGTATCTCAAAAAGTGGCCAGGCAAAGGTATATTCTTCCCTGCATCTTCTTCTTTGCAATTGAAAGCATTTAGTGACTCTGATTGGGCTGGTTTCCCTAACACATGTCGCTCTCTCTCTGGTTATTGTGTATTTCTTGGTAATTCTCTTATATCTTAGCGTTCTAAGAAGCAAACTACTGTTTCCCTCTCTTCCTCCGAGGCTGAATATAGAGCCATGGGCTGTGTTGCTTGTGAAATCCAGTGACTACTTTCTATTCTTGCTGATCTTCACATTCCTCATCCTTCTCCCACTGTTCTCTATTGTGATAATCAATTAGCAGTTCATATTGCTTCCAATCCAACATTTCATGAGCACACCAAACATCTTGAGATTGATTGCCACTTTGTTTGTGAGAAGGTTCAAGTTGGAATCATTAAACTTCTCCCTGTTCGAAGTATCGATCAGCTAGTCGACATATTCACCAAACCTCTTGATCCCCAACCGTTTCATGGTTTTTTATCTCGACTTGGCATGATCAATATATATGCTCCAGCTTGTGGGGGGTAACAGAGTTAGTTACATGATCTGTTATTTTGTTTATTTTATTTCTTGATCAGTTGTAAATGTTTCTGTTACTTAATTTAGTCTCATTGTAATTGTTCACTCCTATATATAGGAGCACTGTACAAACCCACTTCTCTAAGTCAATGAATATAATTTTCTCAGTTTCCTTTTTCTCTCTCTAGTCAAATTCGTGTTAGAATGCACCACATACGAGAGAGAATAGGAATAGCCCATTAACTCAATCACTAAGACAATGAGTAAGTAAGTGAGGTGTGAGGCGCATCCTATTTAGAGGGTCATGACTCATGAGGACAACTAATATGTAGGAAGCCAAAGAGAGTTGGCATAGATAGTAAGGGATTTGTTCAAGTCCCAAAGGGATATGTGTTCGATCCCCGCTGCCGTCGCTGGGACTTCTTTGGTAGGCGATCTTGTAAGTCCCCATTAAGTGCTCAAAGAGCCCAGAGCTGTACCCTGGCCTTGGTGGGGAGCTGATGTCGAACCCCTCCAAAACTTTTATGTAACAAAAAAAAACTAATATTTAGGAAAATGAAATCTCTCCCAATTATCACATGATTCTCATCACTTGCCAAATAGGGGAACTAATTGCTCGTTAATTTCATATTAATGAGGTTTAATTCCTTATTTCTCAGTTCTCTAGTAAGTAAGATTTAATGTTGATTTATGATCTTATGAGTATTTTTTGACTGGATGATTTATCCTCTTATTTGTTATATGTTTTCTATTTCTCTAATTAAATAGTTTGACCTATTAAGAACAGAGCTGATCTAAAGTCCAACAACAATTAAACCTAAATCATGATAAATTTATAATTTATTTGCAAATTTACATAAAATATCAATCATCAATCATTCAATCAACTATATTCTTTCAGGCCAAAAAAAGAAAAAATCAACTATATTCTTAAAAACATAAAACCCAATCAAATTATTAGGAAATAGGTCGGTTCAGGGTTCCACTCATATTTGGATTTCTATACAATATAAGTTATTGAAGTATTAATATCCCAATTAATAATACCCCAACAACTTTTCTTTTAATATTTCTAAATATCTCCCTCCAAATCAACGTATTAATATCCCAATTAGGTAATCATGTGTTTAAAGAATTTTTTTCTCCCACAATTTAAATAACTTATTTAATTTTTAACTAAATGCTTTTTTTAAAAAAAATCTATATAAGTGCTTCACTTCATAAAATCAAATACTAATGCCTTTTTATTTCAAAACATTTTGAATAGTTAAAATCTCGATTTATCACTGCGATTTTACGTTTTTATGATTTTTTGTATTAAAACGATTTTATTAATTTTTCAAACGTTTTTATATTTTTAAAATTTTTTTATGTTACGATTTTACGTTTTATGATTTTTTTATCCCTCTTCTGATTTTACGTAAAATCTTGATTTTAAATACCTTGATCTTGTCGGGCCTATCACTTAAGAAATATTTTGAATGCCCTAATTACATGTTAATATTGTGTGTTATTAATGATGGTCATCCCATTTTCAATGGTAATTAGTGGATTGACGAGTGAGTTTTAGAAATCAAGTTTAATGGCAATGTATTAATGCAAATATATAGCAGAAACGTTTCAGAAAGCATGAAATAATAGAAATGATGCGTGAGTTAAGCCAAAAGAAGAATTTTCAGGGGTGTGAGAAATAATTTTTTTGAGAGCAAAAGGGAAAAAAATATAACAGAACAATTATTAAAAAAATAAACAGCTTACAGTGAACTTTACATCTATGAAATAATCTCATTTATATTTGAATAATTGGAATATCACATCTATGTGTGCACGCTCGCTCACATGTGTCTCCCATGCATCACATAGGGAGGGAAGGATCTAGGAAAAATAATATATATTTTTAAATTTAAAAATTTTAAACCACCTTTAGTTAAGCCTCCTGCTCTTATATATTTCCTCTGACATTTAAAATTTAAAAAGGATAAAACCAATTATATTACTTAATCGATATTTACTAAATATTCATATGACTATATTATTTTATTGCACCACTCAATATGTCTATTAGCTCTTCTGATAATATATATATATGTATCTATGTATGTATGTATGTGTCTATTAGCTCTCAACATATTTTCATTCATTGTACTACCTATACATGGCAAAAGCACTGATGTAGTAACTTTCATTAAATATTGTGCCTAGTTAAAGCACTTTCCATAAATTTTATTTAAATAAGACAATCAATGACGTTTTGTCAGGCAACGCCATTAATGACATAGACACCTGTGACGCCACTGTCCTCTGGATCATCAAATTTGAATGGAGATTGGTAGTGGCGTCATCCACCTTAACACCATTAGTGGCGTCAAGAATGTTGACACCATTAGTGACGTCACGAATCTTGACACCATTAGTGGCATCACGGATCTTGATGCCATTAAGGCCTCAAAATTCCTAACACCCTACGCCCCACACATGCAATGGCTCTTTCTCACCATTCACTCCTTCACTCGTCCTCATCCGCGACTCCTTCCCTCTCCCTCTCATCATTCACTCCTTCCTTCTCCCTCATCTAGAAACCCCCTCTGTCCTCCGTTTTCTTCATTCTTTTTCACTCTCACTTATAGCAGCCACTCGTCATACACACACACACACCTCCTCATTCTTCCAATCTCCATCCCATTCACTCCTTTCCTGAAGCTGAGAAAACGCCGAGAGAGGTTGAGAAACTTTAAGACCTAGAGAAGAGAGAATCACCAAAAGAAAGAAGAAGGATGCTCAAATTCTCTCTCTCACTTCTAACTTCACATTTGCACAGGTAACATTTAATTTTTTTTGTTATGTTTATTGTTTAATAATTTGATTTAACTTTTAATTATATACATTTATTTATTATAGATGCTTAAAAAATGTATAGCGGTAGGATAGATGCTTAATTACTTACAAATTATTAATAATTATAAATAATAAACATAGTAAATAATAATTATAATTAATAATTTAGGGAATTAAAATATTTAAAATTTATTATAAACCTTAGGATACAAGACTAATTAGTAAATTAATTACTTAGTGAATTAATTATGTATTTTGTATGTTAATTATAAACCTTAAGATAGATGATTGATTATTTAATATTTTGTAAATTAATAATTTGATATATAAGTTGTCAGGTTCATTTACCATATAGTCACTTTCTTCTCTATGTGCAACGATTGATTGTGTTGGTTGAGGTGTATCAAAATAAGCCATATAATGTGACTGATTACTTAGGTGGAGTCCATGAATTGGTATTGGTACACCCTACTTTGACGTCTCAATATCCACATATAACTCAACAAATTGGGATGTATGGTTTTCATCGAATGTTTGAACAAAAACATCCACATCCTCATCATCGGATATCTCAAAACCCACATATTTGCGGTTTCCACAATGAACTCTACCCGTCACTAAAGATATTATTTGATTTTGTTGCAGCTTTAACTTTTGATGCATCTTTTCATTTAAATCTTTAGCAGACATGTCTCGAACAATATATATTACTCTTTTTTCACCTTCAAAGCTCAATTTGTTTGCATCTATATTTTTAGAACTATTATAATATACAAATGAATGAATTTGATTCATTTTTTGCTTATATTATATTATGAAAAAGAATAACAAATTACAAATAATAACAACACAAATTGAAACTGAGTAGAAGAAGAAAAACAATGTACATAAGGAATTAAAAAAAAAAGAAATGAAGAAATAAAACGTGATCAAAACACATGGTCAAAAAACAGATATATGATAAATAAAAGAAACTGCAAGATAAAAATACAATGTGATAGAACACCGAGTGTGAATTCATAAAGCTTCACAACACATAAATGCCGTATACATAGAGAATTATAAACTAGTGGCGTCATCAATCTCTATGCCACTTTGCTGAATTTTGGCTAAATTCCAGATACAATTATACAACGTAAATTCATCTGAACTAACTACGACACCACTGAGTGGTCAAGCGATGCCATTGAGTGGAATCTTGACCACTTAGTGGCGCCATGTGTTTGGACATCAATAGTGGTGTCACAACTTGACATCAAACACATGGTACCATTAGTTATTGGTGACACCATTAATAATGCATAGCCAGATGACACTATTGATTGTCTTATTTCAGTAAAACTTATTTAAGGTGTTTTAACTAAACACTTTATCTGATAAAAGTTACAACAATTGCGTTTTTCCCACCTATAAATCTCTCAATCCTTTCACACTCCATATTGGGTTATGTCTTTATTTGTATATGCCTTCAAATCACAAAGGTATCTTTATAATATGCTGCTATAAATTAGAATTAATCCCTTCGTAGTCAACACTTGTCGTACAACGTAAAAGAAATATATCTAGTTTTTTTTATATATATATTTTTTGTAAAAGTACACTAGCATAGGCAAATCTAGGTACATGACTAGGGGCTGGGGGATTTTTTTTTAAATAATAATAATACATGTTTGAATTATTGTCTATCCTTAAAATAAGTAATCACCTTTAAATTAAGTGCTCACCCTTAATATATCAATATTGCACTTTGTAATCGGATAGAAAATGAGTGGTTGAATAATTATTTAGTGTCTTATATTGAAAAAGATGTATTTGATAGCATTGATAATAAGAAAATTATAGTGGTGAATTAAAAACTGCCTCTCTTATCATCAGTATTCACTTAATTTCATGAATATTTTTTTATTTTCTTGTTTATATTCTTTTATTTTTTAATGCATTTAAAACTTTCCTTAAAAAAATATTCAAGGGCGAATCCCCTCACCATTAGTGCTCACCCTTTATAAAATTTCTGGATCCGCCAGTGTACATTGGTGCATCCGTATTATATTATTATGGCTAGCTCAAATTGGAACGATCTGATCAGACCTAACTATGTGGGTATATTTTGATCGGAGTTTAAATCTCCTGACACAATATAATAAAAAAATTTATTATCATATATTAATGGGAAAACATTTTCTTATGTTGTAGGAAAACCATTTTCTTATGTCACAGACACATGAAATGATGGAACCCACATATACATATATGAAATATATGTATATTTGTATATATGTGGGTCCCATCATTTCATATGTGTGTAAGAAACTTTTTTTTTCTCATGTAACATAAGAAAATCAAAGCCCTATATTAATAATAGAAAAAGTTAAAGAAATAAGATATTAGTCCCATACCTGTCGGTTAAAAAGAAAACTACGGTACAAATACAATCACCGACACTTTCGATAATCCAACAACAACATTTGTGTTTACGTTCGTGGGTTGTTTCAATACAGTTTTCTTTACTCCTCGCTAAATCCAATGTCCATTATTGTTGCATCTATTGCATGGTTGCTTCTAGCTATTAGTGTGATGACCATATTCTCAATTTTTAAATGTTTCATGACTTATGGGACGGTGCTACTTATTGTACCCAAAAAACACTCCCACATGTTATTCTTGTCTTATTCCACATCACTTTGCTTGCTTTGTGGCTCTACCAAATCTTGTCAAGTTGGGTTCGCACAATTGTACTAACATATCACATATCACCCATTCCTTATTCCACACTCTTAATATATATATATATGGAAAAACCATTTTCTCATGTTATATATACATGAAATGGTAGGATCCATATAGACATATATTAATACATATATGTATATGTAGGCCTTACCATTTCATGTGTGTGTAGGAAACTTTTTTTTCTCATGTAACATAAGAAAACCAAAGCCATATATATATATATATATATATATATATATATATGCATGCTTTTCTTTTCTATTTATTTCACACCATCCTTGCCACGGATTTCTATATATGATATCTATTGATCTATCATCATAGATTTAATTTAATCTCAATTTTAGTCGAGGGACACATTTCTATCTTTCAAGTTTGAAGCTCATGGCTAGGTACGGACTTAGTTAGAGAGTCTTGTCTCTTCAAAAGCAGATTTTGTCCTCACTGCGTTTTCAGGAAAATTCAGGTTGTTAAACGATCGATGTGGTTTTGGGCTTTGATTGTAGTAGGAGTAGTAAAGGGGCAATCAACCGTATTATTGATAATCATTATCTGACCAATTATTAATTTTTATGATGGTACATCATTGTACTGCTTTTTTTCATTAAAAAAATCGGATTGATGCAACTGAGAAAAGTGGGCATTATTATTTAAATTATTACGACAGAGGGCTTTTATATTCATCAGTGGTGCAGGATGGTTATCTTGACATTTCATTCCATGAAAATAGTAATCTAAATGTCTTGAGCCAGGCCAATAGGAGTTTAAATTCTCGCATGCTTTTTCTAATCCGTGGGATAACCTTGAGTTTGTTAATTTTTAATTAATTAATTTGATTAAATTAAATATGTTAGTTAAATTAGTTCATATAATATGTTTGTATTATAATATACTCCAATCCTCCTTCCCTCCCCATACCTGATTATTATTGAGGAAATATGAATAAAATTATTTTAGGAAAAAAAATTGATATATATATATAAAATAAAACTTACATTTAAGATCAAGATGGTCAACTCCTTAATTAGATTCTACATTAAAAAATTGAAGGCATATAATTAATCTGAGTGGTATGTGAATTAGAGGTTAATCCAAGTAAACGGCGGTAAACTAATGAAACTTCTAGAACTTTTAAAATAATATTGATGAAGGAAAATGAATGTTATTTATGGCTATATGTCAAGGCTTGAAGTCAAAGAAAACCAAAAATGAACAACGTTGATATGCTTAAAAAAATGTGAAGTCTGAGGAAGATGCAAAGGAAGTCGTAAAGCAAAGTTAAAGGCATATATATAAATTGAGGCCACAAGTGAAGAACTTTGCTTTGTCAGAATGAACAGTGAGTTGGATTTTGGTACCTTTTAATAAATTAAGCTAAGAATTTTGGTGTTCTATATTCTCTCATGGGGTCCATGGGTGCTATATATATATATGCGCCTTTGTCATGATGGGGAATCAGAGCCATCCTTAATTATTCTTCGATCCCTTGATAAGCACTTACATCTGTTTAGAGTTAAACTCAACTTAATCTTGTTTAGTCTTTATCAACTAAAGAAGATGGAATTAATTATGGAAAGAGAGAAATGGGAGGCAATGAGTAGCAAGTCAACCGAAACAGAAAGCTGTGTGCACTCTTGTCTTAAAAGATGAACAGAAATGCAGAAGGAAAGACAAAAAAGGGAACAAAAAAGGGAACAAAAAAGCTCTTTTTTTTTTTTGGGTTGAGAAAGAGTGTGTGCGGGTAATGATGAGGGTAGGGAATTCATGGCAGAATTACAAGGAAAAATAACATATACTCTAAGTAAGAGAGCTCATAATCTGGTTTGTTCCTCCGGGGATCGAGGTTCTTATCAGCCAAAAACGACGTGTCATACATGCGTCACCACAACGTACGACTCTACTCTTTTTGGGGAATTTTATTAATTAGGCTCACACACAAGGGAAAAGGGAAGAAACTACAAGGGAGTATTAATGTGTCAGTTTATATCCAAAAAAAAAAAAAAAAAAGTATTAATGTGTCAGTGTTTGCTGGTCATAATGTTCTTGAGCGTGCCTCCTGCTTTCAATTAGGATGCCTAAAGCTGCCATCATCTGCCCAGCAGGATTTACTACTCTATGATTCTAAGGTTACCCTATAACTAAATCATTCCATGCTAATGCTCATGGAAGTTCTATGTGTTTGACCCCAAAAAAAAAATTCTGTGTAAGTAGGAGATTACAGGTTCAGTCTAAGTTATAATCTCACATAATTTCTTTAATTTTTTTTTAAAAAAGTATATATGAGTTTAGGTAACTTTATTCATTCCAACTCATTAAACAACATGAGAATGACTGGATTGCTTGCATTTTATTTTGTAAATCTATATTGTACGTATCAACAATGTTACCGATTATATATTAGGAGGGGGGAAATTAACAGGAACAAGTAAGATTTTTTCCCCCTAATCTTATTAGAGGCAATCATGTTTGAGACACTGATGTCCATTAAATGTGGGCATCTCTCCCAACAAAGTAAGATTTGTTTTCCTCATTTCTGACTATTCACTGGACTTGCATATCTGCCCACTACCTGTTTTTCATTTTTGGGTTTTCTGTAACACTGGAGGCCCAAGGCTCAGAGTATCATTCAGAAATGGGCTTGATTTTGCTTGCGCTAAAATCTGTTCTTGGATGGCCCCCATTATTTTCATTTTCATTTGCTTAAAGGTAAGGATTATTGCTGACACATTCTGCACTCTTTCTACAAATAGTTGGCTGTTGTCTTTTGACCCGTTCTCCTTAACATTGGAAACTAGCTCGCCTTTTGAAAACCGCTCTTTTTTATTTTTTGGTCGAAAAAAAACCGCTCTTTAGATGCTATCATGGAACAAATTACTAAAATTATGGTATCAAGATTTAAGCTCTTTTGCCGTATCCATTTTAGTTAATGAAATGCAGCATTTTACCATTTCAAAGCGAATGCACTTGAAGGTCAAATCTGAATCAATATTTTGTGCACTAATGTATATTTGTACATATGAACTTAATTTGTATTAAATTGGCTGTAAAACAATAGAATTCATCCTTAACTCCAAATTAAATATATACACTCACGTTGATTTTGTGAACTGTAAAGCTTTGTCCACTTACTGATAAGACATTGATACAATAGTATGTACAAAGATCAAGGGCTGACGCTGACGACAATTATCGGAAGTCGACTTAATGCGTAAGATTTGGAACTGGTCCGGCATGAGTTGTTATGGCTCCACTACAATACGGTGCAGGGAATCCAGCATGAGACCAAAATAAAATAAATACAAAGACAGAAACAGGTTGACGATCGAACTCATAAGAAACCAGACAACCAAATTCACTGCGAAAGTTGAAGTTATAGCTGCAAAAGTATGAGAAGTTTGAAGGGGCATGACTGGAAATATTATAGCACTTGCTTATATTTCAAGTTGTTTGAAGTAACAGTGAGATGCGGGATGTAGTGAAGGCCAGGTTTTGACTAGGACCCGTGCGTCCCTTCACCCACTTCATTTTTTTTTTCCCGGTAGAAACAACCGCTTTATATTTTTCTATAGTAGTATATATCTTCCTCATCCAATAGATGATATGCTTAAATTAATTTGGTTCCCAATAGAAGGCAGTGAGCAGAGGAATATTGAATTACAAGAGCAGTACTGTGAACTTGTTCCTAAAAAAATAAAGTGTGATAGTGATATGGGATTTTCTATTTGTCATCATGCTGGATATGATCCGTTAGTTTATTTATTAGAGGTGGTTGTGGTCTAGAGATAGGTGTACTGAACCTAGCCCTTAATACATAATAATGGATGGCTTCAGTGTCTGGTTGCCGTCAAGTGTTAAAGTGGCCTTCTGCAGTTCTGCGTGCAAGTTGCAGGGTTTGTTCATCAGCCCTGACCATTTCATGGCCAGTTCATGCATCTTTACTGCAGGTTAAATATAAAGGAGAAGGACACGAGAGACATAAGAGTATTTGTTTTTATTTTAATGGTAATTGTAATGGTGTATATGTATATGCTAATGCTTTAGGCATTGATAAGGACTGTGTGGAATAGTAATGTCAAAGTGCGACATGATGATGATAATGAGGTGAAATAATATGGGAATTGTTATTAGTATATGGTATTATTATTATGATGACGATGATGGCGGTAGCGGACAAAATGGACTGCCGTCTAAACCGCCTCCACGTTGGGCAGTTAGGTGGTGGCCCACACCCTCCATCACCTTAATTTGCTTCTTTCTTCATCCTTCTTCCACTCTAATTAGGTATCTTTTTGTGTAATCATCATGTGAAAGATCCATGATCGTTTTGTGAAGAGGATGAGAAAATCATCCTTTTGGTCTGTATATTTTTAGCTTTTTTAGCTGGGTTGTAATTTAATCCCTACATTTTGATTTTAAGCAACACAGTTTCTATAATTTTAATTTGATTGTAACTCAAATTCTGAAGTTTGACTCACTGTAACTCAGTCCTTGTAATTTTAACCATTTTATATAAGGACCGGGTTGCAGTGAGTCATAATTCAGGGACTGAGTGACAACCGAGTCAAAACTATAGAGGCTGCACGAAAAAAAATGTAGGGATCAAGTTGCAATAAAGTCAAAATCATAAAGAGTAAAAGATTATCTTTTTTCCAAAATTATATTTATTTTTAACAGTTAAATTTCAATCTTAACAAAATTGGTTAAGAATTTTTTAAAAAAAAGGTAAGAAAAAATTTATATTTGAGACAACCATGTTGCTAATAGGCACTAAACATATCTTCCCTCCCAACAGGAATTCAAGCCTTGATTCACCATATTATATCAGGCTCTAACCCATTACACTAGACTTAAACAGATTGATTTTAGCTGGATCAATTTTAATCAGTTTATATATATATATATATATATATATAGAAAAGAGAAGCATGATTGGGTTGTGGGGTGCCCAACATCAATATTTCCCGTCCCACAAATCATGGCCATGATGAACCCAACATCAAACTTACTATCTTAATTAATAAATCCTAACTTGTCCTGATAATGAATCCTCTTTCTTTTCCCACTTAGATTTAGAAATTAAAAGTGTTGAATTTCCACACAAAAAAGATACAACTTTTTAATGATAAATTGACCCCAAAAAAAAATACAAAATCTAAACAAGAAACATATATTTTTATAAATTAGAATTTTTCATGACTATTCATGCAAAAATTCAAAGAGAAAACAGTGATACAAAGAGATGAAAACCATATATATAATTATTTTGTTTATCTCCATTATTAGATGCAATTAAATAGTTAATGACGGTATTATTATAAGATTGAAACTAGTAGTTTGACGAGGAAAAGGGTGGAGGGATGTGCCGCCACAGGCAGTGGTCGTTGCGTGGGTATATGCGGGTGGCCCATGAATTCCTCATTCCCCAACTTTCAGTTGGTTTCTCTCCCTTTCTCGTTGCTTTGCTCAAAAGATATTCTTTTCTTGTTTTAGTTGTTTAAGGGTGGCAGTTTTCTTTTGTTTTCTTTAGACATGTCACTGCCTATTCATTACTGTGCTTCATCATTTGATGTTAACACGCATGCATATTTAACAAATACACCGTACTGTTTAATATTATTAATCGAAGGAAGAAATATATGGAGTGTTAATTGGTGTAGCTTACAATAATAAGCACACAAACAAACAACAGATTTTTGTTGTTATGATTATTATTATTATTCTGTGTTAATCTGATATTTATTTTTGTTTATTGCGTGGACGGAAAGTCATCCTCACAGTTTTGCTCTTTGCCTCATCCATACATCTACCACCCACTTCTCTCCCCCTCTTCCCATATTATTCATCCACTTGTCCTCTCTCCACCCACCCATATCTCCCTCCCCCTCACCCTCTCGATCATTTCATTCACATCACTACCTCATCACACCCACACGTCTAAATCATTTGTTTTTCCACATCTCACGCTTAATCCCTTTCACTAATTATTACTATTATTTCCCACTTTTTTTATTTATTAATCACCTGCTTTCCTAATTGTACAAAAATACATTCAAATGCGTGTATACGCATATAGCATAACTAGGGGATCCATGGAAATTCATTTGTAATATATCATCATCTATCCCTATTGAGGACCTTGTTTGGGCAATCAATCAATACCTCTATATTCTAAGTTTGAGCTGGAGAAATGTCCTAGCCTCCCCAATGAGTCTTGAGACTCAACTCTGCTAAATTTTGTTATAAAAAAGTTACTTCTTCTGATAATTAATATAAGACACATTTATCTTAATTAATTATACTTCTTATAATCTTTATTATAAAGCATCAACTACTATCATTTTTTTTTCTTATTATAAGGCACCAACAACCTTTAACTAACATATTTATTACTATTTTCTCATTATACCCTTATGTTAACCAACTATTTAAATTTTCATCATTAAAGTAGGGGGTAAATGTGGAAATATTTATTAATTTTGGACATATTAAATTACTCAACTTTCATTCCTTAGTCCATGAGAAATGGTAGTTGGTGCCTTATAATAAAGACCAGCGGGAGTATTAAGGAAGTTAGTTAAATTAGTTAATATGAAATGTATTTTCTAAAATACCGTAGTCATTTTTTTTTAATTCTTCCTTTCCTCTCTCTTTAATTACTATTGAAGGAGCATCAACAACAGAGGTAAATTAAAGAAGATTGACAAATATAAAAATTATGTCTTATATTTTTTTTTTTTGAACAATATGTCTTATATTTAGAACCTATATCAACTTCTTAAATATATTTTATTAAGGGAGTAACATAGAAATAATGATATAGAACTTAAAATTGATAAAGTTTTTCACTTTATATATCTCTTTTAAATTTTCCAGATAAGTACTCCAGGATCTATGGCTATATGTAGAGTACATATATATGAAAGAATATCGTATACTCTAGTATTGAGTATATATGCAGTGATAGGCGCAAGCGGTCCTCGTCGGCGCTCAAGAGTATGATGAATCTATAAACAAATTGGCCTGTCAAATGGGGGGAAGAGAGAGAAAGATGGGTCTGATGGATTGTGTCGGCCATGTTTGGATTTATCTTAAAGGAAGCTCAACGTGGCGGCCGCGCCCAGTCGACAGACTAGCAGCCAAGTACGAAACTTATCTCTCTAAAAAGTTAGTAGAAAGAATAACAACGCCCAAACACATCATATAAACAAGTATCCTTTCTCTCTTTCTCATCATTTTTCGTCTATATATATAAACTAATACAACAGCAACATGTTTTGGCGGCCAAGTCTTTTCAGCTGGGTGTGGAAAACCGAATCTTCTTCTTAAACTTTCAGGTCTCTCACAACCTGATATTTATTTATTGACAGATCTATGCGTGCACAAGCGAGATGAAGCAATAGAAATAGCTTTCTCTTTCATCTTTTGTGGGGAGGGAGAAAGATAGGTTTTTGATTGCTACCACAAAAGTCGGTGGGTTGGTACAGTAATAATTAACATGGAAGAAAGAGAGTGTTGTTCGAGGGATTCAACGATCACAACGAGCAGAAGCAGCCCGCCGGAGAAGCCGCGGAAGCAGCAGAGGCAGAAAGCGGCGGCGAAGGACAAACCATACAGGGGGATAAGGATGAGGAAGTGGGGCAAGTGGGTGGCTGAGATCAGAGAACCAAACAAGAGGTCAAGGATTTGGCTTGGTTCTTACACCACACCCATCGCCGCCGCACGCGCTTACGACACCGCCGTTTATTACCTGCGAGGTCCTTCTGCCTCCCTCAACTTCCCCGAACAGTTGTTCCAAGACGGCGGCGACGCCCTCACCCGCGGTGACTTGTCCGCCGATTACATTCGTAAGAAAGCCACCGAAGTCGGCGCAAGAGTTGACGCCCTCCAAACTGCCCTTCACGCCGCCTCCTCCTCTCCCTCCACCAGTTCTACCCAAACCACCTCCCAAAAACCCGACTTGAATGAGTACCCGCAACCCGAAGAAGACTCCGTCGAGGATTAGAATTACTAGTCCATACACACATATATATACACAAGCAACTACGGTATCTCCTGAATCTATATATCCTCTCTAATTAGTTCCCCACTAGAATAGTCCGTAGCAGTAGGTATACATGATATAAACATATATAGTCTTCTGGGTGAAGCTTATGGTGTAATATTCCCAACTGTAACAAGGTACATGGTCCAGCTCCAAGTAGATGGTGGGCATATGGTTCTGTTGGTCTCTGATAGTCATCCAAATGAATTATCTCTTGTTTGTTGCTACTAGAAATTTTTAATTTTATTTTGGGTTATTAATTCGTAAGGAAAGATCAACTTTTCTTTTCTTTTCTTCCTGCCATATATCTTGCCGTAATTCATATATGTGTGTGCGCGCAAACTAAAGCTTTGATTGCTTATGTGAATAAAATATGTTGTATGTCCTGTGCGGAGACTGTTTTTAGTTATACTTGTATGTGAATGGAATAGGTGAGAGAGGGATCGGATAAAGATAGGAATTGAGATCGAATTGTTGTGGAAGGAAATATTCACGGCGAGGGATCGAGTAGGCAGCAAGTGGATGAAGAGATAAGGGAGAGAGTTTGGGGTGAGATTAACTGTGGAGACCACACAAAGAAGAAGGAACAGGGGAGTGGAGAGAGTTAAGGGTTAGCGGACCTCAATCACAAAATTAAAGCTTGTCCCTCACCCATCACCCACCTTTGCCTACGATAGCTTTGTTTACCAGAGTTTCATACATATCCCACTGCAATGTTAGCCAAACCTTCATGTTCAATTCGGTTCTGATGTTGAATGTCAACAATCTATCTCTCTCCTGATCTTTACTAAGTTTATCTTTCTGTATTCCCTATGTCTCAATTAACAGTAGTGTGCTCTGTGTGTGTATAATAATATGTATACCTTGTTATAATATTTTAAAAGGGAAATTTGCATATATAAACCAAAAAAAAAATTATCAAAATAGACTAATACTCAAAAATTTTAGATTTAACTTAGTTGGTGACGCCACATCAGCGGGCGCCACGCGTGGCGCCACCTTGTGTGTGGCGTGCCACATTGGCAAGCCACAAAGTGGCACCGCCACGTGGGGCGCCACTTGTGGTGTGCCCACATGGCACGCCACACAAGAGGCGCCACGCCACGTGGCATCTCTTTAACAATTTTTTTTCCTTTTAATTATTATAATTTTTTTAGTTTTTAATTATTATAACTTTTTAAAATTTTTAATTATTATAATTTTTTTTACTTTTTAATTATTATAATTTTTTTTACTTTTTAATTATCATAATTTTTTTAAAATTTTTAATTATGATAATTTTTTTTAATTTTTAATTATTATGATTTTTTTTAATTTTTAATTTTTGATTATTATAATTATATATTATTATATTTAATACATATTAAATTTAAATTTAGTGAAAATAAATGAAAACAAATTTAATATAAATTTTTAAATAATTCTAAACTTTTTGCACGTTAATTCTACACGTTACCACATTCCCACGATTCTAAAATTGTGAGAGCAGTTTAAATAACGTGTAGAAATAAATGAAAACAAATATTTTTTGCACGTTATATGTTTCTGCTTCCGATCCTACAAAAATAATTCTGAACTTTTTGCACATTAATTCTACACGTTACCACATTCCCACGATCCTAAAATTGTGGAAGCAGTTTAAACTGCTCCCACAATTTTCACTAAAATCGATATTTAGTAAAAATTTAAATAATTCTGCACGTTATTTATTTTCACTAAATTCGAAAAATAATTCCGAATTTTTGGTCCCACCATTTTTGCACGTTATATGTTTAAACTGCTCCCACAATTTTAGGATTGTAGGAATGTGGTAACGTGCAGAATTAACGTGTAAAAATGATAATAATTAAAAATTAAAAAAAATTATGATAATTAAAAATGAAAAAAATTATAATAATTAAAAACTAAAAAAATTTATAATAATTAAAAATTAAAAAAAATTATAATAATTAAAAAATTAAAAAAAAATTGTTAAACAGCGTGGCGCCTCTTGTGTGGCGTGCCATATGAGCATGCCACAAGTGGCGCCCCACGTGGCAGCGCCACTTTGTGGCGTGCCCACGTGGCACGCCACACACAAGGTGGCGCCCGCTAACGTGGCGGCACCAACTAGGTTAGATCTGAAATTTTTTTGAGTATTAGTCTATTTTGATTTTTTTTTTGTTCTATATATGCAAATTTCCCTATTTTAAAATGGAGTGATTTAATTGTTGAAAAGTCATAACCTTATAAATTAAAAATTTTATATGAGGGATTGTATAGGGAGAGTATAACATGGTTATGATTAACAGATCTTGGTGAAAGGTTGTGTTGGCTTTTAAGAAAATCTTACTTTCTATAAAGGTTAACTCTTCATAGAATAATTATTTTAAATAACTATAGGTTATTTAAGTTATGTTAGTTCATGAATCTGACATATAGTTAAGACTTTTAATTGAAAAGACATAGTTTTTACAAATTAATGATTCAATTTTATCTTTGTGTGTCCTCAAGGATAAAGACAATGAATTTGATCTCTTGTTGTTTCTAACAGAAGCGATGATATAGGATGTTTATAGACCATAAAGTGATGTCTTGAAGAATGTCTCTTGAAATAACACCTCTTCAATTAAAAGTCATAACTATATGTTAGATTTATGAACTTTCAATAACTAACATAGCTGTATAACTAATAGTTATTTAAAATAACTCTTTAATAAAGAGTTATACTTTATAGTATGTAGGATTTTTTTAAAAACCAACATAATTTTTCACCAAGAACTTTTAGTCATAATCTTTCACATATCTTTTTAGGAACCAAAGAGACATAACATTGGTAACTTTTAGGTATTGTTTAGTTCAAGGATTTTCAGAAGAGAAAAATGGAGGGGAGGGAATAGGAGAAATTTTATCTTTTAATGTTCCCTTCCCATCTTTATGCGCCCCTCAAAATTTTGTTTTTTTTTTTTAGGTGTGAGAAATATTATGTCTTATCCTAACTAAAAGAACCATGCTAATTTTTTTTTATCCCAAATTTACCCATTTGATTATAAAATCCATATGATTGTTTACTATGATCAGCCAAATAAATCAGAACAATCTATCTAATAATATATATATATATATATATATATATATATATATATATATATATATATATAATCTATCTTATCAAATCCTATCTGACTTTAAACTTGATATTAAAACAAGAAATAAAATTATGAGGATGACTCTCCATATTAGTTCTGACGTCTTTGAATTGTCTCTCAATCTTCCTCCCAACGTACACCTAGAAACCTACTTACGTTGAATATTCCAAAGTGACCAAGGTATGTTCTACTGTTTTTAATTCTTCTATCAGATCTTAAATTCCGTTTAACTTTTCTATATTTGCTATTTCTCAGTCATTGTTGATCACAGATTTTTGTACTAGAAGTTTTGTGAGAGCGATCTCTCTCTTATCGCCACCCTTTGTAGTGGTGGTTTTCTGGCATCATTTGGATGCTTTATCAGCATTCAGTCGTTGTTTTCTATTTAAGATTTATGTTTAAATTTAAAAAAATATATTAAATTTGATGAGTTAACATGTTATATTAATAAAATCACCATTTCATATATATATATATATATATATATATATATATATATATATATATATATATAAGTGAGGAAACAAGCTTTTTTTTGTACTAAGGGTGTACTTTTCAATACCTAATTAGCTCACTTCCCTTTTAATTCCCTCTTGAACCAATTAACAAAAAACTTCTTTTCCTCTTTCCTGGTATCCAACCAAACAAATTTCATAACCTCCTCTCCACTCCATTGAACCAAAAACAAGACCCTAGTATTATAATTTCCTACACAATCCTTCACATAAATTATTTAATTCATAAGTATATGACTTTTCAACAAACACATCACTTCATTGTAAAATATTCCAACATACATATATATTCCTTGTGGTCGGTAACTATTCCTCATTGTTTGTCAACTTGCACTCTAATCATTGTTTCATGTTTGTTTGAAATAGTAATTAAAGTTTTTAAAAGTAATTTTTTAATTATAATTTACAATAAACGAATTAAGTATGTAAAAAATAATTTATCTCAATTTGTTTTGAGATATTCAAAATTGATATTAAATAAGCATATTATATTCCAACTGGCTCACCGCCATCCATGAGTGCGAGAATTATTTTATTGTAATTTCTTATACCTTTTGAAAAAGATGTACAACAGATAGAAACTGTACAGGTGATCCCTTCCAATTTCTTATCTATAAAAACAAGTTTCTTCCAATCGGCTTGAAGATGTCTTCATTGAGTTTTAAAAGCATCAAAAGAAGACGCATTCATTTGTTCAAAAGAATACTGTATTATAAGAATTAATTAATTAGTTATAGCACCGGCAATCAGGCACAGATAGATATTGATGGGGGGGTCATATATAAATTAATAACATATATGTGATGTGATGAAGCTGGCCAGGATGAGAGAGAAGATTTTTTTCAATTGGGGATTGGTGTAACGAGTGAGTCAAAAGATTAGACAGGAGCTTACGAATGTGAGGTTTAGTTTACAAAGGACGGCTGAGAATGAAGGACAGGGGCTGAGTGCTGCCATATCCAAATCAATTATATTTAATTCTGACTAAGCAATTAGCATCACGACAAGAAGACAAACGAGTTGAAATTTATTAACAAGATGTGAAACTCGTATCAATGACTTCCTGATGCCCCTGAAGTAATTTTTTTTTCTTTTTTTACAAATAACTTTTTTCCCCCCAAAATTAAAACTATTTTTCATATTTCTGTTCAATATATATTGTTATAGTAATTATCTTTCACTCACCACTAATTGTCTTCCATTTACTTATTTATTTTATATTCTCTCTTATATTTTATACTTATATTCTCTTAATTTTTTTATTTATTTTCTCTCCGATTCTTTTTTCATAAATAGAGATATATTAGAAAGAAATATAACCTTTTTATATAAATATATTATTTTTAATTAATTTTAATCGTAATAAAAATAAAAGTTACTTATAAATAAAATAGGAGGGAGTACAATTCATTTTCCACACAATGGAGGACGATCTACCGTATCTAATATTAAACTCGATATGTGTTAATTACGCAGAAACATCCCAAAGCTAGCTGACAAATATTGTCCCTGACCTAACGCAATTGATCACGACCCTTCATTGTTACATGGATAGGCCATATATATATATTGATAAAAGCAACCAGCATTTGTCCTTTAAATGTTTGAACGAAAAAGAATAGTGATGAAAAAATAGAAAAAATAATATTATGATTGAAAATTTCCACATCGCGGTTAAAAATTTATCGCTTTTGAGGGTTTTTCTCATAATTTTCTCTTCATCTAAATGTAGAGGTAAATAAGTTTGAAATGGATGTCTACTTCCCTATTTCTCTTTCCGATAAAAGCCACCCCACTCCCCTACTCTCCTTTTGTCAAATTTAATTCGAATGACTTTTTACACACACACACACAGCATTCAACTTCAAATGATCTAGAAGATAACATTTTTTCTTTTTATATATGATTTTTTTTTTTCCTTTTCTAATGGGATATACAATATTGCATGCCTTGTGCAGAGCTGAATTTTGATTATGGATAATTAAATATATAGTCACAATTCAATCATATTTCCCTTAGCTTTCCTTAATATAATAGCCAATTGAATTTTTTAAAGATATATATTAAAGAAGCTAAATAAATCAAAGCTTATAAAAAAAATCAACTAGGTTTTATAGAAAGTAATAAAAAAACTTAGGGATTGCTAGAAAGATGAAATTACCTTAATTAATTAATGGAAAGAAGTCTTGATGTGTCCAGCAAGTGGTAGACCCCAGAAAAAGAGAGCTTAATCAAGTAGGTGTTGATCCTCATTAAGAGTTATAACTATTTAAAAATGAGATTCTTAATTTTAAATTTTTGTAATGTAAAAGATCGTAATGTCGTATAACCCATTTCTTTAATTTGCCTCTCGAATGAGGATATTATCGTAAATATGCTAGCATCGATCATTGTCCATAAAGAAAGAGCATTAGGTATATCATCAACACAATCAGTTAAATGGAAGAATTCATGAACATTGGATGGCTTCTGGTCCTTCTGGGGACAAGGAGCAACCAAATGCGCTTGACCGTTGACAATGGGACGAGACATACGTACGTTGTTACTCCTTTCCCATCCATTGATCACCTGAAATTTCACGAACCAGAACTTTTTTTTTTATGTAATTTTATTTTCTGTACATATAAAATACATAATAATAGTATAATTTTTTAAATCATGTCAAGGTAAATTCTTACGATTTGCTTAGGTATAATATACTTAAGCAGCTTGCGTAGATAGTGAAGGAAATGATGTCAGAGAATGGGTTGGTACTCATCATCACCAAACGCTACCAATGAATTGGAGAAGCATCGTGTCCAGACTGAAAACGAGACATATGATGTAGCCTTTTGCTTCTGCACTTATCATACCCAATGGAATCATATTTACTTTATCAACTACTAATAATAAAGGACATGATAAAGGCTTTCTCAACAAGTCGTCTCTTCTCATCCCTGCATGATTGTGATGCTTAACACACTCTTGAAATATCACACTGCCCCAAGAGTTCACTGTAACAGCGCCAGGTATATCACTAAACGTGCGATGCCAAATTTTTAATTAATTATAAATTTCAAATCCCAATTCACTCCTTTTTATTTATTTTTGTGACAATTAAATGTGCGCTTTTTTTACTTTTTAAGCAAACTAACACGTATTTGAATGTAAATAACAAAAGAACACCATAAATATTGATTTTGTTTCATATATTATGTATGCATATTGATTTTTATAATTTCTTTTGAGGAAAAAAGCACAACTGTTTTTATGCTCCATTTGAATATGCTCTACGCCAGCTGCCCTATATAGCAGTTACTCTTGTGGTTATTATAGTTAACATCACATGTATTTTTTAAAATATCATAGTTATCGTCCTTAATTTTCTCATTCTCTCCCCTTCTTGTTTATTATGGAAAGAACATCAATATAAATAAATTAGGAAAATATATCTTATATTTAGAACTACGATAAACTCTCTAAATATGTCTTATATTAAGAACCAAAGAGAGTATCTCAATATCACATTTTTAACGGGTATCATGATTCTTGCTGGATGCAATTATGTACTGCATCAGTCCTAAATTAAGATTTAGGGCCCGTTTGAGATAGCTTTGATAGAAGTGGCTTATGTTTCTTATGGACTTTTGTTAATGGACTTTATTTTCTGATGAACTTTTTCTAATGTGATTTGTGTTTGGGATAGCGGTAGCAGAAGTGGCTTTTGTTTCTAATGGGCACTTGTTTGGCATAGCTTTTAAAAAGATAGATAAGATGAAAAATGATAGAAAATGACATGAATCAAATTCACACACATACATGCGTTGTATAAAATGTGATAATTTGGGATAAAAAATTAAAAATAAATATAAATTTACTAAATAAGATAGTAAAATTACTATGAAAAAAATTACAATACAATGAAGTACTTCTAATGAGATAATGGTAGGGTGACTTCGGCAAGTGCACCGGTCGTTACAAGTAATAAAGTAGTGAGAAAGCATCGTCCCACAAGAAATAGTATTTTAACCACTAATTCGCTATTGTGGCCTTAGTTGGATAATTTTGAGTAAAAAATGATGAGTTGTAGTTAAACAAGAATTTCAAGAATTTATGAAAGAAAAGAATGCAAGATCAAGATTTGCAAAAGAATGTTTAGAAAAGATAATTAGTTGAGAAAAACGCAGTTAGGACTTAGAATCCCCCTATGCTCCTTCAAGAATTTGAATTAAATCCTTAATTAATTATTAATCTCATGATTGACGATCGATTCTCTAAGATTAGACTAAGTCCCAATGTCTTGATGCTACCTTAGTCTATTGTATCTTTAAAAGCAACCTAATGTTTTAGTATTGTCTAAAAAGATCAGATCTTGAACCAGAATCCTATGATCGCATAAATTCGTAAGCCTATGTCTAGGTCATGCAATTTTATAATGAATTAACAAGTTCTAGTTAGGTGCACCAACATCTCTATTGTCATACATCAACCTATGGACAATCTTAAAAGTGATCAATCTTCAAGAAAACATTAAGCAAAGGAAATTCATTCAATCAAAGAAATCAAGATTCATACAAGAATTCAACCAAATACTCAAAGTTACATAGGGTTCATCCTAGCCCTAACTACAAAAAGGAAATTAGCCAAGCATGGCTAGATTAACAAAATAAAAAAGAAAAGATGAAGATAGAATGGTTCTTCAAAGGTTGAGAAAGGTTGATCTCCACAATTGCTTTGATTCTCCTCTCCAATGTCGTAGAGTTCTTTCTTGTGCTAAAAGTTTTTTTCTTTTCTTGCTAGGGTTGCCTCCCTTTATGTTTTAGGTCTCATTGGGTTTCCAAATCTCAAAAATCTTTAATTTTCCTTCCTTTTTCGGGCCCTAAAAACTTTCCAAAAATTAAAAATAGGAGTTTTCGCACTTCTGGCGCCTTGGGCACCACTTTTGGCGCCCTGCTGGTGCCTCCAGAAAGTCGCCGCCCTAGGCGCCAACTTTCCACTGGGCGCCAACTTAGGGCTTCCTTTGTAGCTTCTTTTTTTTACTTTTTTGGGCTCTTCCAATTAGCTTCTCTAATGGATAAAGACCTACAAAACACACGAGAATACTTGTGAAGATATGTCTGACATTAAATCCATGTTTTTAACTTATTATTCTTAACCGTTCTAATCATATTAGATCAATTTCACGCTAATTTTGTACCTTAAAACATGATGAATTTACGACTCATCAGATAATAAGCTAGGATATCTAGCTTCATGAAATAAACACCTTCAAGCTTTGAAGCTCATCAAGACATGAAGCTATGTCAAACACTAATTTTTTTGCTTTCTGCTTTTAATGGGTTTTTAGTGAGCTTATTTTAGTTTTTAAAGCCATACCAAACAGGCCATTAGCTTACAGTATAAACTCCAATTCTACATTTAGAGCTTAAAGTAGTACCACGCAATGAATGTATTATTAATGTTTTGCTAGCTAGGCATATTATTTGAGTGATGACAACTTATAAATAATGCAACTTCCCATGAATTATAAATATAAATATAAGTGTAAATCAGCTTGTCCAGACTTTGTATATTTTTTTGGGGTAAAAATAGCTTCATTTAATTTGAAAATGTTCTAAGCTCATTTTTTTTTGTTACGACCCACACACCAATTATACCCTTCACACGGAGTTCAAACTCACCCGCTTAGAAAAACTTTAAAAGAAGTGTTTTGGTCTTAGTTGAGTCACAAAGCTCCAATATTATTTAATGGCTTCAAAACAAGAGTTTTGGTGCTCATAACGTTATAGATAGGTTAGGGAAATGAAGTTAGGTAAAGTATAGAAGAAAATAAAAAAGAAGTGGGCCAAGCCGTCTCACGTGTGGCTAGGCGGCAAAATTCGGCCCCTTCCATTGGGGCAACTTTTCCCAAGTCTAATATAAAAAAAAAAAAAAAAAAACTTTTCCCAAGTCAGCCTTCACGGACCACTCTCTCACTTCCACCCCCATTTTTAATTTCTAGAGCTTTACAACAATAAAATAAGATGGGATGGGATGTAACTAAAAATGTGCAAACCATGCCAGCTGGTAAAAAAAAAAACAAAAAAAAGCCAAGATCAGCCACGTCAAATTTAATGATAAAATAATATTATTTTGATTCTACTTTTATTTGATACATCGATCTTGATTGGTGAGATCAAAGGTGAGATAAGCTGGTATGTAGTTAAAATTTTGATTTATTAATACATTTTTTTGATTTTTTTCCCTATTAAAACGATTTTATAAATTTTCCAAATGTTTTTATGTTTTTATAATTTTTTTACGTTACAATTTTACGTTTTATGATTTTTCATCCTGGCTAATATATTCTTGACAAAATCAGTCCCTCAGTCCTCAAGTCAATCAAGAGGCTAAACTCGATCTATCTTTTTGGCTTAGCCGAAACTTCCTATTTTACGTAAAATTTTGATTTTAGCTACTTGGGTCTAATAAAGTTGTCGTGGTATATATTATTAATAATATAAATAAAATGATTTTGACGTATTTGAGAAGAAAATATATGATCCCTTCACTTTCGTTCTCCCCGAGTGCAAAAGAATTTTCTCAATCCCCACGGTGAAGTTGGATCCCAGGGTATATTGTTTTCTTTTTGCTTTCTCCTTTTTTTTTGGTTATAAAATTAAAATCCATTATAAGGAAATAAATTTTGTTTGGGTCAACAAAAAGATGAAACAAAACTTTTTAAAATTTGATCAAGGATATCGAGCTTGAGACTAGAGTTTTTATGAGATTCAAACTTGTATATATATCACCTCAATCAATATTTTTTTTTTATTTGTTAAACACACATTATTTTTTATTGGAGTTAATCATATTTGAGGTACTGTTGGGCACTATATCAATATAGGTAGACATCTCTCCCAATAAAAAATCAAAATCTAGATTCATTGTGTTGTAAGGGACTAATTTATTCCCTTTTATGGGAATCAACAATTATTTTGTTTGGAGGTAAAGTAAAAACTAAACACAAACAGGACTGGTACGAAAACCCATTCCTCATATTTAATGAGTAATAGAGTCTAGTGTCTAAAGTAAACACACAGGATGCATGGGCCATTCAAGCCCATTCTATCCGCTCAACAACTACGGACTGTACTATTTAGGACTGTACTATTTAGCACGGCATTGTCCTTGAATTCAATTAATAAAAGAGTCAAACTTTTTCATCAAAAGGGAGAGGATTCGATCCTGAAGTAGTCAACACGCTAGAGGAGGTATCCTAAATGATGTGAACTGGTGAAAACGCAGGTTGAGATAGAGACATGTATACTCTCAATCCTGTATACCTTAGAGACCAAAGTCATACCACTCTGCCCTTGATCTGTGGATGAACCTAACCCTCTCCCAAAATTTTGATATAAAACATATATATATATATATATATATATATATGAACCAACAAGCGTAAGACTGTAAGAGTGCATATATATGCAAGATGGCAAATGAACTCGGGGATTTATTTCAAACTTTCATTTCAAATGGATTTTTATGCAAAGCCTATATAACTCGAAATCTCAACACACAAATCAAATTCCAACTCACACCCCTATTCATCTCCGTAATCGTTTTTTTTGTTACTGTTATTGACGGGATCTCCATTATCATTCGAACTTGTACTAACACAAACAGTTGTAACTAGTAAGATCGATGGCGGATTGGACAATAGGATTCCCTTATATGTGGAGGAAAATTGTAACTGTTCAATTTTATTTTATGTAGTTTTTTCGTGAGATGAAAAAGAAAAATTGAGAGAAATCCCTCAAAAGTGAATGGTCGAATCATCTATTGAAGCTTAATATGTGAAGCTTTGTTTTGGATGGTCATACATTGAAATCCTCTAACTTTCCAAGAATTTTAGTGAATGGAGTCACATTTGCTGTAGTTTTATTTGAGTGATTCTAATCAATTTGATGATCAGATGATGACTCGTTGTCTGATTGAGCTGAAATTTTGTAGGGTAATTTGAAATACAAATCTCAAATCTGAACGATGGCATTGTCGATTGGATCTTCCTATCTTCCTCAGATTTGGTATATATGAACCTCGGAACACTTACTATGCACTGCAATTTGTGTCACGGTCGTGATTTAGAAGGCAATTGAGTGGTGATTTAATCTTTGTCCTGGCTGAATTTTTCCATGGAAGATCTACAATGTCTAATCTTTATCATTTATGGTGTGTTATATATAGTTTGATAATCTCTAGCACACACGCAGATCGTGTCTTTCGCCCAAGGCCCAAGAGATACGTATATTTTATAACTCTAACTATTTGCTCTTCTATTATACCCACACACACTCTTATATAATCCATTGGCAATTTTTAGATGAGATGAAACTACTTATCCTCATATGAGATAGTGGGTCTCTTTGGAGTGCAGGGATAAGAACTTTTTCTGCAGTAATTTTCAAAAAAAGTCAATTAGTTAGCTGATTTTGGGTCCGTTTTGGTTAAACTTAAATTCACTGAACTTAAAGCTCAAAAAGTCCATTAAGTAAAAAGCTCCACCAGATAGCTTTTTTCAAAAAGCTCTCAGCTTTTTGTTGTGGGCCCCGTCACTTCTGCTACCATCAATTCAAACATAAATCATTATCTATAACCTAACTTTTTTTCCTACTGAGTTTTTTTTTTTTAAAATAGATAGCTTTTAAACTACTACTCCTACCGTCAACCCAAACAAGCCTAGTGAAATCTTTCGCTTTAGGACTTGCAATTGAGAGAGAAATAGTTCCGTGTTAAATCTCAATTTATTATTTTTCTTGCTCGTTTAATATTCTTGTTTCTTTACTCCATATGATTTTTGTCATTTGGAATACATAATCTTTGCCCCACTCTTCCTAATAGGCAAGGAAGCAGATTCTTTCTTTATTCTTTTTTTTCCTTAATTCTCATCAGCCTATCTAGACAGACTGTTGATTGAGAAGATAAGAAAAGAGTTAAAGTAATATTATGACTTTTTATATTGATTAGGCAGACATGATTTAAATTTGGAGATTATGAAAAAGAGATGATGGGAAAAACCAAATCCAACAAACAATGGCTGGTAGCACTCTTCCAACCTCGGTAATTTCTCTCTATGATGATTCCCTTCCCCCTCAATTTTTTTCCAGAAGACTAATTAAACTGTTGGAGATAAATAGATCAGGTGAGTAACGGTTACTGCTAGCTAAACATAACCATCGAGCTTCCTGCGGATATATTAAAGTACATCAACTAAACGTATACTTTAATCGGAATAAAGTTTTTTTTAAATATTACTCAACTTGTTGAAGGTTATGCAAAACCTAATCAGTAGTTTATACACTACTACAAAAAACCTAAAAAAAGTCTTAAATAAGACTCAATTAACATCTTTTCTCATAAGGACGTCTGTGTGGGGTAGTTAAAAATTTTGACTTTTGACATCCTAAATTTAATTAAAGGAGCGTCCTTATAATATATAATATAATATATAAGGACATCTTATAAGGCTTCCTTATATATATATAACGATGCCTTATATAAGGCATCTTTATATATATTCAAACAAACAGCTAATGAAAGAAAACATCTTATCTTGACCCATCTATCTCTCACTCTCTAACAAACACATTCACTTGTAAAAAATACCCAAACAAACAAATGCAGATACAAATCAGATACATCATCTTCACTCAAATAAGATAATATAGATCCAAAGTCAATGAATATATTAACAACAACAGTATCCGATATGTGAAAGAGAGATATATTAACCAAACTAATAAAAAAACATATTAGATCTAGAGTAAGAACACACACGCCAAAACAATATTTAGTTCAATAATCTTAGAGATTACCTACCAAGTTAAATTATAAATCATAAATTTAAAAAACTAGATACCAAATATCAAGAAAATTGTGATTATTTGATAAAAGATTGTTGTTTTACTCACCAAATCTGTAAAATTTAGTACCCACAAACCCTCACATATTGTTCCTCTTCTCTAATACGACATCTTAACAGCTCCTCTGGTTTTCCTACACTGCTGGAGGAAGAACCGAAGAAGAACAAGATGCACGCCAAAGTTGAAACTTGCAAGCGAACGTGTGGTTGCTTGCTGGACGAAAAAAGAGAAACCTAATTGAAAATTAAATGGACGACTGTATATAAATACAGAGATGCGAGGGTTGGTTTACCTAAAGGAGTTGTGAGAATCAGATCCGCGAAACTCAAAACCTCGATTTGTTGATCAACAACCCAGCAACCTAGATCTGTCATCCTCCCACTGCGTTTCGCCGTTTGAGCACGCGGATATGGACGAGTGAGGGAAGAAGGAGGGAGGAAGGAGGATCAAGGGAGGGAAGAAGGAGGGAGGAAGGAGGATCGAGGGAGGGAGGACAAGGCATGAGATCTGAAGAGTGGGAGAGGAGATGAGTTTAGGCAGATCTGGACAAGTTTTGGCGACGAGAGAAATGGAGAGTGAGAATCGGGTAGCAAGAGAGAATTTTTTTGCTCAGATAGCGAGAGAGAATTGAGAAAGTAGGAATGAGAAAGAAGGAATTATATTTTACAAAAAGAACATTGGCGACCTGAATTAAGATATAGGACGCCCAAAAAAATTTTTTGGCACCCTAAATAAGATTCAGGTTGTCTTAAAAAATTTCCTGGCGCCAAATATTTCATTTTAGGCATCCTATATACTAATTTAGGGCATTTTAAAAAATTTTCTAGCGCCAAAAAATTATCAAAATGCGCCAAATATTTCATTTTAGACGTCCTATATACTAATTTAGGTTGTCTTAAAAAATTTCCTAGCATTAAAAAATTAATTTTAGGCGCTCTAAATATAAGTTTAGGGCGTCTAAAATATTTAGGTGCCTAAGTCTTAAAATTAATTTTAGACGCCCTAAACTTATATTTAGGATGTTTAATTAAGTCTCCACCTACACTTTTTACTTTCTTTTTTAAAATAAGGATGTTTTTTGGGGAAGTAGTATCCACTTTTTGTAGTAGTGATACTTGTTGTTGGGAGAGCTTTGTCGACTCTGTGGCCCTTGTTAGCTCAAGTCAAATTGTAGGTCAATATATAACTGCTGAATATACAGGCTAAAATACTTTTATTATATAAAATTAAGCATCTTTGTTTTTCCTCCATGGTATTGTTTAGGCAATATCTTCAATTTATGTATGTATGTATAGAAAAGATGGTTGAGCATTAAGGACTTAATTAACCGCGCCAAATCTCTTTCAATGATAATCTCATCCTCTCTTTCTTCTTCTTTTTGTTACCTGTACGAGAAAGCTACCAAAAATAACAACAGAACATGTATATGTGAATTTGTTAACTGAAGACGTCAAATTAAATAAAAGTTGATTGATATATAAATATATATAGACATGACATAATGGGTTGGCAATGTGATGTAGTTTGTATTATTGGCATGTGTTGTGGCGGGAAAACGAGATGGACGACGTCAATATCCCTTCCAGTTAACTTTTAGGCGCACTTTGTTTCTGTTTTTTTTAACTCATTAAGAAAAGTGCATAGAGAAGATGATCGACCAGAGAGAAGGCATTATAGTTGAGAAGAGCGGTGGAGATTTTTCTTTTTAACTCATAATCAACCGAGTTCGTGCAAAGTAGAAACAGCACAAAGAGGTAAAAAGCAACACATAAGTAAAAGGGAAGAAAAGAATTTAAAAGGCAAAAGAAGGAGAATAGATCGATGAGAGGAAATAGGTGAAAAGTTTGTGCAGTGAATGATGTTTCAATGCCATCGATCAATTCAACTAAGTGTGCTTGTACTGTCATCCATTTAGTCGATTAATTCACTCTCCATTTTAACAAAATTAATATTATTAATTATCTTTCTTCTTCTTTTTTTCCCCGGACATTTGCACCCACTTTGCCTTACATGAAATGACAAGTATTTCACGAAGCGATCATGCTCTTTCATTCTTCTCCTCAGCTTTCTTTTACTTTTCTCGGGGAAAAAAAGGAAAAGGAAAGAGGGGAATTAAAACACTGTGCAACATAAAAGTCATGAGTTGAGTGAATATATATATATAAAGATGCCCCATCTAGATCTTGGTTGCGAATATATTTCTATCCAAACAATGATGATTCCCGCATTTCACTTTATTTATTGTGCTTTATACATTAATAAAGCAACCATCAATCCTTGTCCATCAATTCCCAAGCTAAAAGGTTTCCAACAAAAATATGAGGTCTATGAGAATAGAAATAAAAAAAAGTCACCTCACTGCTTCCTCCTTCTCAACAGTGACTTACACAAAGTCATTTTCACCTACGTCTAGATTTTATTATATATTTCAGCCTCATGTCAGTGTATCAAGACATTTTACCTACCAGCGTTTTGGAATTATGCTTAGCATTAAAGCTAGTAAATTGTTCGATCTCCATGCCCAACCTAATGCAAAAGCTGGGTTCGGGAGTTCATTTTATGTAAATTTATTTGAGCTTCTGTGTGTGTGAGTGTGTGTGTGATTTTTTGCCTCTGACAATGACGATTTTTATTCCAATATGGACGGTTTACTGATGTTTCTAATTACTGGTATAATGCAGAAGTCTCGTATGAGAAATCCTATAGAGTGGTGGAAAGAAAGAGACTGCTACAGAGGCATTATATAGGTGTTATTTGTATCTTCTCCATCTCCACATAAAATTTATGCAAACTTTCTACTGTCTACAGTACTAATGTACTATGTATGTTTTCCAATCTTGAACCCTTATGATAAAATCTCGGCTCCACCACTAATTCTAACTGCTAGAATTTTAGAATATCTACGTATTACAATCACAATCATATATGGTATAGATGAAACAACATCTCCTTGTATCCATATATATAAATAATAATAATAATAATAATAATAACCAAACAAGTGTCTCTTTTTACCCATCTATACATGATACCACCCTTGTAATGAATATATATGAGAATTATATATCTAATTTATAAATATTAAAAAATTAGTTAAATTGATGATTTATTAGAAAATATGTGTTGATTTTTCTAAAATGTATTATTCCATTTGTATTGGAAACTACTCATGTTGATGAAAGTTGTTGTTTAATATATATAATAAACAAGGATAATTTAAGAAAAAATTATAAATCTATGAAACAAAAGGAAATGAAAACTTACATTTACCCTTTAACAAGCTTATATGTTTTAAGACCGGAGAGTATATATATATATATAAGAACCCAATATTTATTCATGAATGGCCTATGTAAAGTATGAGTTCATGTTAGTTAATTTTAGATTTCATGTTTAAATATCATTGTCAAAAATAGCGTTGGGAAAGCATAATTTTTTTTAAAAAAAAGTATTTTTTTTTAAATTACCGTTTTGTAAAAGTAGCCTTCTATAAACTGATGGGGTTTAAAGGGTAAAACCTATAAGAAGAGAGCTAGATATATAAAACAAACATTCAATGAAAACCGAGTTTTGCAAAATTGGATAAGGAGCTCCAAATTCATCTCCAAGTACGAAGCTAGCTGAAAGCACAAAATAAACTCAATTATTACAATTGCATTAATGAAAACATTATAAGTGTATAAAAGTCCCTTTCTTCAAGATCGCGGTGAAAATTAATTAGTAAACTAATTAATCAACAACGGGCAAGTTTATATAATTATTACCCAAAAGTATGTAAACAAAAATAGTGAGCTAACGTAGGCAGTGAGGAGTCGTATTAGCTTAATTATGATTGGTACGCGGCTATAAGTTCATGGGGGAAGAACTTGTCATTCTTGTGGTTTCATGAACCAGATCAGTCAATGGGACTCTAACTTCTTAAATGTTCATAAAAAAGAATAGATTTTTCAAAAGTAACTTATAGCTACACACTCACACACACACATGTACAAAACCAAATGAAGGAGAAGATTAGATAAAAATGAGAATTAATGTAAAAGAGGAAGCAAGGTAGCCAAGAGAGCAAAGTGTCAGTGAACAAGTGAAGCTAAGTTTTCGGGGGGGATTGAAATGAGTATGGTCCATGGACACGTGCAAATGATGGCCTTGTCTTCCCCTAATGATGGATCTCCACCGCTTTTCCTCCACCGTGTGGGCTCCACTTCCTATCATGCCACCCAACCCCTTCCTCCTTTATCTTTGACCCACATTTTCATTTCTCATATATCTCCCTCCTTCCTTTTTCACATTAATTCCTATTTACTCCTCACGACAAAACCTTCTCATCCTCCACTCATATCACTGCATCTGTCCTCTCTCTCAACCTGTTTCGTTTCCGTTACCTCTGCCTGTCTTCTCAGTTTCATATATGGCGCTTCAATTCCTCTCTCACTCATCATCATCATCATCTTATTACCGTACAATCATCTGTAGCAGTCACGTATTATAATTATGTTGTTCATTTTGTTTTTTTTCCCCGCCTTTAATTTGCCAGCTCCGTCAACATGTTTCTTCATTGCCTCGACATTTGATTTATTCATGCCAAGCTTCTGCACCTACCTAGCGGGTGTTTCAACGTCTTTCTGAATCATAAACATTTGTCATACGTACGGCTATTTCTTCGCTAACTGGTGGAAATACTAAACAATAACGTAACGGAACGACTTGCCTCGAAAAACATGGGAATGAAGGGACTCTTTTTCAGTTCAAAATAAAAAGAAGGGACTCTTTTTCAGTTCAAAATAAAAAGAAGGGACTCTTTAAGTTTATAACTTCACCTATGTGTTAGATGGGGAGTTTGTGCCTTACGAGTTCAATTAAACCAAATGCATTTGTATCCCAAAAAACAAATTAAAGATCTGATCTGTTCAAAGTCAAGAAGCAAATAATAGTGCGCCCGTATGACCAGCAATATGCATTTGTATTGGATGGAAGTCGAAGTTTGTTGGTATGAAACACGAGCGGAAGTGGAAAGAAGTCTTAGATGATATAATTAGATCAAGAATCGGGATACACATATATAATTGAAAATGATTTATGGAACCACAGTTTTAAGGTATTGGATAAGCATAAATCTATCTGCATATAATAATATTATCCTACGGTCTAGTTAATTCTATGATGATTACGGGTTTGAAAATGATATCTATTCCACCTTCACCTTCCTCGGCAGACGAATAATTATTGAACTATGAGTTGTATCTATAATTATACAGACTCACGTAATACTTGGCACCATATAATTGCGTAGGTTTAGGAAGACACGAAATGACGTGGGGGGTATAATTGACATGTAAGATTAGCTGGCTAGAAGTAGAACGAAGCTGTTCCTGAATTGGATATTTGAAGATAAATAGGAATAGAATCATGAAAACCTCTAGATAGGCGGTGTTTCTAGCTAGATATTGAAGGAAAGAAAATGTTGCTTTGTGTTGTCGTGATTGAAGGCCGATAAGATGTAAATGTGTGGTGCAATCAGATACGGGATCTGTGTTGAATGGAGCCAAATAAAATGGACTCATCGCCCTCTTAATCTCCACATTTGTCAACTTTGGTATCATTATCTCTCCCATTTCCACTTCCACATATAGCGACAGCTGGCCAATCCCACACCAGATTTAATTTAAAATTAAAAGTTAACTCAAATCAATTTAATCTTTCCCTTTTAATTTAACTACAAGGCAGGAATATTAATAAACTATTTGCACTGATTTCACACCATGCAACTCATCAAATTTGATCATTAATTATTGTCTGGATCAAAAGTTATTCAACATAACTTGTGAAAATTATTTTATACATCTCTCTCAGTGCTGGCCATTACACACTTGATTCACCGCCCATTATTTTCGCACCGATAACGGCAATATTTCATTTCTCTGGAAGGGCTTTAAAAAAGGTCAATTGGATAAGCTCGTGTAACTCGTTACACAGACTGCCAAAAGAAAATTTTAACCTGAAAGGAGGGATGCAGAATAAAGTTAAGTTACACACTCAAGTAGTCATGGACACTAACAGAATGATCTAAGAAAATGGAGGCCTAGAGATCACAGTTAAGTTCCCATCAAGATAATAAGCAGATATTTTTCTGGGAAAAAATCAACCTCTTTTTCGTGCAAAAATACAATAAAGGGCTTGAAATTCACATAATGCATTTTTTATTTCCCTGTTTATTGTTTTTCTAGGTTTAAAAGGAGTTCTGGTATTTGAAAGGGAATCATATCCATATCGAACCATTTAACCTTACCCAACTTATGTAATGAAATATACTTGTCCGAATCACGAATCCTTCTAAGAAAATCTACCCAAAAAATAAAGATTAAATTTGGTGGGTGATGCGTATGTACTTTCACCTTTCCATCTATAAATGTGCGATCCTGATGTTGAAATTTATCACATCATTTATATCGTCCTCACTTCTTTTTTTGTTTCATTTTGGGGGATTAAACGCTAATCGACTAATGTAATATTTGCATGTGTGAACAACAATATATACATTCGCATTAATTATGTGGAATAACTAATTCTGGAAGTCAAGTAAATTGCATATAATTTGGTTGGAGAAGCACAAATAAGGAAATAGATTGAACTATACCTAAGAATTATTGCCACCAACATTATTACCAGGAACAAGAAAGCTTTCTGTTCTCATATGTTTGGACAGTCTCCTCACTGGTGGGATTCAAATAATGGCGAGCAATAGCAGCAGAAGGCCAATAATAATGTTAAAAATCAGATCGAGTCATCATAATTCATGAAAGCACCCTCGCTTGCGGGTGCATAATTGTGATGATTACCCATCATATATTTTGACCGAAACACGTGTGCGGTGCTAGCCTCTCGTGCACACGTATTGAAACGCACGTGTGTGACTATACGTGTTGGGATAATTTCTTGAATATATGTTTAATTGGTTGCCTTTACTCACGTGATGAGTTGGTTGCCAGCCGCACTCAAAACTCAATAATGTATTTACGTGGAAGTGATTATTGCCCAATCCAATTATTTCATTTACACACGTACACGCACGTTACATGTATAGTATATAATTTCGTTTGTGGTAGGTGACACAAATAATTTGCATATAAAATAGCGCGTAGATATGGAAACAGGCTAAATGGTGCATGGTCTGGTCTCTACTACATATATTTTATCAGTATATATGGGAAATGGAGATACAGTTCTGAAAGAGGAGTGGGAAATTGTGAGAGTATAGATTTCAGATGTTGTGAAGTCAGTGTTTTCAACATTCTCTGCCACTTGAAAAAAAAAAAAAGGAAGGGAGAGAGAGAGAGAGATTGATTAGCCACGCTTCTCTCCCTCATCCATTCACATATCAATATATATAAATAAAGAAATGAATGAATGAAATCCGTATCTAGAAAAGCAGATCAAGGGGAGAGCATTTTCAAGTTTTGGGATTGGAGGAATCTTTTTTTCATTCCTCTGCAGTGAGGTCACTTTAATGCCAAAAGCTTTGAAATACAGAGAGAGCCAAAGAGGCCACCGAAAAGCATGGAGACCTTATCATTACACCCCAAGAAAGAAGAAGAGAAAAATGGATTTGACGGGCCAACACACAAGTGAGAAGTGAGTGTGGGGTTATTTTATTTAAAGGAGGGAAATGCAAAGTCAACCGGAGCTCATGATTTGGTCTTGGTTGTTGCAGGCACCACCTCACTCCCCACTTGGTGACTTTAGTGAGTGTGTCGTGTTGTATATAATGAGAGAGGTGCGTAGCCTCAATTTGTCGACCATGGGAAGCATGAAGGTTCATCACTTGGCACGTGCACTGTGGGAACACGATCCCTCCCCCTCCCTCGGCTGCAAACGCCTCCGCCCCCTCGCCCCCAAGCTCCCCTCCTCCCCCACCACCCCTTTCGACCTCAAGACCTTCATCCGCCCCGAAAGTGGCCCCCGCAAACTCTCCGACGATCCTCCCAGAGACCCACCCCAGGTACAATAAGCAGCACTAGGCTACAAAGTCATTGAAACATGATGTGTGCTTCTAGCTAGAAGCTAAATATAATGCTTTTTTGTATGTGCAGGTGGAAACGCATCCGGGAGGGACGAGGTGGAATCCGACGCAGGAGCAGATAGGGATATTGGAGATGCTGTACCGAGGTGGGATGAGAACCCCGAACGCTCAGCAGATAGAGCAGATCACGGCTCAGCTAGCCAAGTATGGCAAGATTGAGGGCAAGAATGTGTTCTATTGGTTCCAAAACCACAAAGCACGCGAGAGACAGAAGCAGAAACGAAACAGTCTTCGCCTCTCTCAAAGTCCCAGATCCACTACTACTTCTGCGATCACTTTTGACGCAACCCTGGTACGTACATGTATTATTATATATTATCTAACACACACTCAAAATTTTAATTATTACCATCTCCACTACTTCATAGGGGTCCATCACTCAGTATGTATTAATAATTATATATTTTGGAATCTGAAGGGTGAAGTAATAGGCACAGAGGAGGATAGTCCGTACAAGAAGAAGTGTAGGGGTTGGACATTTCAAGAACAAAGTGGGTCGTGTAATAAAGAGCGACAACATACAACTCTAGAGCTTTTCCCGTTGCACCCGGAAGGCAGATGAAGGAGTTTCATCATTTATCCACCACCATGCCCTCTCTCTCTCTCTGCGACCTGCAGCTTTTGTAACCACCAACGTGATATCTTTCTACTCAAATACTGATTGAATTCTATTAAGCGCGCTTTTCTTTATTTTTCTTCTCGCCCTTTTGCTACTACTGTTGGGGAAAGAAGAAAGACAAAGTTGTGTCTCTCTCTCTGTAGTACTCTACCACTACTTAAATGCTATTCTCTCCTGACGACTTTGCTACCCATCGTGGCCTTTTTTTTCGTTTGTCTTTCACTTTTTTCTCGATTTTCCTCTTGGAGTGGGTGTGTGCCTTTGAAAAAAAACTACCCTTTTCACCACAGAAACTTGTGAATCGAAGCTTTTAGGTTAAAAGTGAGGAGCTAACGAACACTGAAGTCCACGCACCCACTTGTTCTTCCCCTTCTTAAGCTCCCCTTTTACATCTTAAATAAGCTCGTTAACGAAAAAGTATGATTGTCCTTTAGCCAAAAAACTTAAAAGAAAATCATACTAGATACTCCACTCACCCCATTATTCTTTCGACTTTCATAAAGTTGGCAGGCACACCAACTATCCAAGCAAACATGCGTTTTTCTTAAAAAAAAAAAACCCCATCATTGTGACCTGCAAATTTCTTATTAATGGTTTGTAGGGCCACTCCTTTACAATTTCTCTCAGGAATTAGGAGGGAAAAGAGCGGATGGGCAATTTAAACGTATGGGAGCCAACCAATTTCTCCCTTTCTATGTAGAAAAGGGAAATTGGGTCAAGCCCGTCGGGCCGGCTCGTTTAAGCTATGACCCTTTAAGGGTTGGGCCTAAAAATTTAAAGAGATAAACGAAATTGGCTTTGAAGGGTCTTGGGCCCTGGAGGGCAACGGCCAGCCCATTAGGCCTTGCGTAATTTTTTTTAATTGAAATTGAAGTAGGGCCAGCCCATTAGGCCTTGCGTAATTTTTTTTAATTGAAATTGAAGTAGGGTTTGGGCGCTTCAAATATATGATATTTTTTACTTATAAAATAAAATCTATTACGGTTAGTGAAACACAATCAAATATTTTTGACATTGATAATAGTAATGAAGATGTATACGCTTCTTATATTTTATGTATATTATTTGTGGACAGTAGTGGACTGTGAATAGTAGTTTGTTTATGATTTTGAAGTGATGAATGTGTTCATTTGTTAAATAATTTGTGTTGTTTGGATATTAATGTTGATAATATTTGTTTGATAAATTATAACTTTAGTTGTTATATTTTACTAATCATATTTCTTTAAAAAAACGGACGAAAATAATTAAAATTTGGAATAGTAATTTCCAGGCCCTGAATGGCTGGCCCAAGCCCTGGTACTCTTGGGCCGGGCTTAGAAAAAGAGGTGTTTTTCTTCTTCCGAGCCCTGAAGAGCCGGCCCTAATTCTCAACTCTATTTCTATGTCGCGACGTACGTTACATTACTAACATTGTTCAATGGCTTAGGAACTAAATTTAACTTGAAGCAAAATTAACTCCTCCTCCTCTAATATTATTTACCTAATTTAATTAGATTAAAAAAGTTAATTAATATGACATATATTCTTCATGTTTTAAATGTAGAATATAGTTTGTAGTGTAATTTACAATAAATACTATGTCATATATTTAGAATCAAATGTAGCATTTTTTTTTTTAAATACTCTAATCACCTTCTTTAATTCCCTTATTCTCTCTTCTCATTGGTTATCGTTGAAAGAATATCAATAGAAAAAAATTAAAAAATATTGATAAATATAAAAACTTTATCTTATATTTAGGAGAAAGACCAATTCTCCAAATATACATTTTTAGGAAAATTACAGTGGATGATCCGCATGAACGGTAATAACTAAGAATTTGGAATGCAGATCCATAAGACATCTTAAAAATCATCAATCAATCAACTAATTTTTTTCTTGAAAACTTGTAATACCGATTTCATAGGAAACGGATGGGACACATCCATCATTTAATGGCTTGTCTTAATCAGTATTTCATAATATTTCCTAATTTTATATATTTATGTTTTTCATGTTTTATTAGTTAATATTTGGAAATGATTTGATAATTTTTATATTCCCTAATTTTCTCGATTTTATGATTTCCTCAGTTTGAACAAAATAAAAACTTCTTAAAAATGATAATATAGTTGCGGAAATTATCTCTCCATCAATCATTTTACATCCCCATAAATAATGATGATTTTTTTCATCCCATAAATTATGTCCTAATTATACTAATTTGATTTATGAATAGTAATTCCATTTTTTCTCAATAGCTTATATATTCAGATCTTGATAATCTTCAGACATTTTCTCACAATAATCATTGATAATATATAATTATAACATTCCAAATTTCTAGTCGAAAAATTAGGAGATTATTAAGGACAATTATCAAACTTTTAATGATATTTAATGTATTGCTAAAAATTTGCAGAGACATTTTAGAAATTCATGAAAATTTCAATAATAATTAATGGATTAATAGAAATCTGTACAGATTTTTAAATAGTTTAATGATATTTAATTGATTTTTAAAATGTACAAAAATTATATTTCCAAAATTATTTCAATGTCATTTATAAACATCATCTCTTATTTCTTTTATTTATATGCCACTAAGCATGGAAATAGAGATCAGACTTTGGTCAAACAAGCCTAAGCCTATAATGAGGACAAAAAGCCTAGTTGAACTTAAAGTCTTTTTTATGGCCTGCTTAAATGTATGCATTTAAAAAAATTAAAAAAAAAAACCTCATATTGCAAGCCTTGATGGCCATAAGTAGCCTTTGAGCCTATCAAAACCTATATAAATTAAATTTTCGGTAGACTTCAAAGCATAATATTTACGAATTGTCACCTTAGCCTACATATAATTAAAATAAAATATTATTATTATTATTATCATCGAAAAATGATTTCATCTACATTCAAAGTTAATAATATAATCATCCAAAATAAAACATTATCATTACTAAAGAGAGTAGTAAGGATATGCAGTCATGAATAAGAGGAAGTTCCAAAGAAAATTTCCTAGAGAATAGTAAGGGTAGTAATGTAATTCACTAATTATAACTTGAAATTAGAATATAAGAATGAAAAATAAATAAATATTATGTTATTTGTATAATATAAATATAATTATACTTATTTAATGTATAAACAGACTTGTTTGAAAGATTACACCTCAAGCCTTAACAAAATAAACATAACCTATTTATAAATTTAGACCCTTAAATAGGCCTTTGTGACTTTTTTAACAAAAAGGTAATGCCAGGCTGCAAGCCTACTGCTAAGGATTTGCGTATTCTCACCCCTATATGCCACAACCATGAATAGTCCACTTTTATGTCAATAGTGATAGTAATAGTTAGTTCATTTATATTTTTTCAGGCGTTATTTTGTTGAAGTCTGACAGCATGTATCCTTGCGTTGTGCTCAATGTAGCCCATGGCGTGTTCTTAGTCATTCACTCATTTCCTTATTAAATAATTTGGGCATTGAGTGGCAGAAAATAGTGGGAAAAAAAATTATCATTCTATGAAATGGAGAAAGCAAAACCAATTGTTGAAGTGCTGGGGAAGAAGAGGAAGTGAGCATATAGTAATTTTAGGTAATCTTCTTTAATTTGGTAACTGGATTAGTATAGTACTCAACACTACTTCAACCTAAAGATGAAGAATACCTTTGATCACGGGCACTCGTCATGTGACCAATGGCAGAATTGGTCATTGGCCAGTTGAGGCCAAGTTGACCTTTTAAAATTTATTAATATATATATGTATTTATTATATGATATTTTGTTTGACTAATAATTTGACCTCAGCTAATTTTTTATCTTCTCTATAAAGATAATGTTTGGTTTATTACTCATTAGGTTATAAGAGGAAAGTAAAATTCTTGTTTGAGATACCTACTAAAAAGGTTAGTATCATCTCATATTTTATTTTAATTTATAATTGTCAGTTATTATTTATTTTTATTTTCAATGTTATGTTATACTATTTAGTAAATACTCCCTCTAGTTCTTATTATAAGGCACCAACTAACAATTTTCACAAGCCAATAAAAACAGTTAAAGTCATTAATTATGTCCTAAAATTTAAGTAATTTTCAATATTATCTATACTAATTACACTAAACTCTAATATCATATTAATTATTACTTTCACTCACTACCCTTTTTAATTATCGGTATACATGAAAAAAAATATTTAATACTTTTTAGAAACAAGCAAGTGCCTTATAAAAATAACCAAATACACTTGTTAGTTGTCACCTTATAATAAAAATCAAAGGGAGTAGTTCAATATGTTTGTTTTTTGGCCCAAGCAAAAAAAAATTTCTGGTTCTGCCACTGCATATATGTGACATGTATCTATTTATCTCTTTGTGTGTGTATACTACCACAAAAAAGTAAAATAACGTCCTGAATAAGACACAATTAACGCCCTAAATTTCAAGGATGTCTGTCAACGGGTAGTAGAAAAGTTAACTTTTGGCGCCTTGAAAAAGTTCAGGACGCCCTGAATTAATTGAAGACGCCTTATATAGACTTTTTACATCCTAAAAAATTTTAAGGCGTCTTATAAAGACTTTTTACACCCTAAAATATTTTTAGGGCGTTATAAGTCTGTGCATTATAAGGCAAGTTAATAGACTTTTTACACCCTAAAAAATTTTTAGGGCGTCTTATATAGACTTTTTACACCCTAAAAATTTTTTAGGGCGTCTTATATAGAATTTTTACACCCTAAATTACACCCTAAAAACGTTTTAGGGCGCCTTATATAGACTTTTTACACCCTAAAAAGGTTTTAGGGCGCCTTATATAGACTTTTTACACCCTAAAAACGTTTTAGGGCGCCTTATAGTAATTTTTTTTTTCATATTGCTTACGAATATATTAAAATTTCCCAGGCGTATTTATGGCCTTTCAAAGCAAAGCAGACATACATCTTTTGATTTTACAAACAGCTCCCAGCAAAGAAAACTCAGATTGAAATAATTTTAATTTTCTTAATCTACACCATCCATATCAAACTAAGGATTTGTATGAACAATTCTAAATTAAAAGAGCTCCAACAACAAAGTGCTCACATACAATTCAAATGATCGTTATAAAGGAGCTTCAATTCTACAACAAAGTCCACAACAAAGTGCTCACATACAAGAAATTCTACAACAACAAAGTTTTACATACAATAAAGTCTATTACAACAAAGTGCTCACATACAATTTTATAATTCACACATGACAACATCATATAAACCATACTCTCTCAACCTATGTGTAGAAGAAGATGTCCAGACAAAACATCTCGAACCGTATCAATGTTTTTCTCCGAGTACGGATCCAAACTATCAAAAAACTGTAAATTGGAAATCAAGATATATAAGATAAACCAATGAAGTGAATGCAATAATTAACTAACCAAGATTATTTGATGAAACTCCATTTTTTGAGCCTTTCGCAGTTGTAGCATCACTGTAAATGGAAACACCGTCAGGGTTAAAACAAAAAACGCCGAGGGGATTGAAACAAAATCACAAAATTTCTTGCCTTAAAGTAAGATAGATACAATAAAGAAAGGGGGGAAGAAAACGAAAAAAGGAAAGGAGAAAAAGTAAGAGGAATACGTAGAAATGTGACTTCGAGTAGCTCTGTTCTTGAGGACTTGAAGTTGTGAAGATTGGTGGGAAGAGCTTAGGGTTTTTATATATTGAGCGTGAGTTTTGGCGCCCTAAGTATAAGTTAGGGCGCCTAAAATATATTTTTTGGCGCTAATTTTTACCGCCTAGATAATTTTTTGAAAAAGGGCGCCTAAAGTATATTTTAGACGCTCTAAACTTTATTTAGGCGCCTAAAATATATTTTTTGGCGCTAATTTTTACCGCCTAGATAATTTTGTGAAAAAAATTTAGCGCTTAAGTCTTAAAATCAATTACTTTAGGCGCTCTAAATAAAATTTAGAGCGCCTAAAATATACTTTAGGCGCCCTAAACTTTTTTCGAGCGCCTAAAATATATTTTTTGGCGCTAATTTTTTACCACCTAGATAATTTTTTTGAAAAAATTTGGCGCTTAAGTTTTAAAATTAATTACTTTAGACGCCCTAAATAAAATTTAGGGCGCCAAAAAGCTACTTTAGACACCCTAAAAAATTTAGGGTGTCTAAAGTAGCTTTTTGGCGCCCTGAATAATATTTAGGGCGCCGAAAAGTATATTAAGGCAAATAAAAAAAATTTAAAACATAATTTTTCACAAGTTTTTTGGCGCTTTGAAATAAGTTTAGGGCGCCTAAAGTAGTTTTTTGACGCCCTGAAACACGTTTAGGGCGCCTTAAATAAAAAAAATAAATAAATATGTCTTGGCGCGTAAAAAATTACTCAGATTACACCCATCGCGCGAAAAATTAAGTTTTAGCCCTAAATTGTAGGCAAACTTTAGGCGCCCCAAACAAGATTTAGGGCGCCTAAAGTCTTGGCTTATACTTTTTACTCCCTTTTTTAAAATAAGGACGTCTTTTGGGGAAGTAGTATCCACTTTCTGTAGTAGTGGTATGAATAAAAGCTTTAGTTATTTTAATTAAACAATATTGAAAAATCACTATATAGTTGAAAATGAGTTGACTGCACTTACAGATATTTAGAACATACAAGCATGTGGTGAAAAACATTGGAATGTGGTTGTCAGTAAGAGCATTAGCATGAGGGTAAATTTTCTAGTGGAGTTGGTTCTATTTACACCAGGTGCAATACTTACTTGGTTTCCATTTATGCCAGAATTCCAAACTAGGCTTTTATACAACTAAGCATTTAGCATAGGACTTCAAATACAACAAATTCTTCTATGTTGCAAGAACAAGTAACACGAAGTTGAATTGGACATATTGAAGATGAGTTTAGAAATATGGATAGATTATAGTTGTAAAATATTCCTTTATTTTTAAATTTTATGTAATATTATCATATAATTTTATAAGATATTAAATATTAATAGTTCAAATTTTAAAATAAAGGTAACTATAGGGTGAGGAGAAAAAGATGAGAATAGTATCCAAATCTAAATTTAAACCAAATTTGAAGTTTTTTTTTGGTGGCGCGAGGGGCGAGGGGCGAGGGGCGAGGTTCAATTTGATATTTAAATCGTTTAAGTTGGGATTATGTACTTCAATCTGATCCTTATGAGTTATTTTTAAACTTTGACGCCAATGCTAATTATCTTGTCAACATAATCATGCCACCTAATTAAAGTTTGTTCTTATAGATTCTCCCAATTCAAGTAGGGAACATTATCATATATATTATTATCACAGGTGTGGGAAAACACTTCTTTTGCAACGCACAGGGATATATAGCATATGCCAAAGTATCAAGACCAAACCAACAAGGTGTTAGTTGCGGTAACAAGCGCCCTCACCAATTTTTGGAAAACATATTCATTGGGATTGACGAAACCTTGAAAGGGATTAAACCTTTGACCAATTCAAAAAAAAAAGGTACTCCTTTTAGTCATTAATATATGACATATTTAAGAAGTTAATCTTAATTTTTAAATATAAGACTTATTTTTTATATTTGTCAATTTTTTTCCTAATTTACTCATATTAATACTCCCTTAAAAGTAATCAAGAAGTAGAGAAAATAAGAGAATTAAAGAAAATGACTAAGATGCTTAAGAAAATATATGTCATTAACTAATTTCTTTAATATAATAAAATTTAATAAATAAATCATATACTAAGAACCGGAAATGTATCATGATTTTTTTTTGGGGGGGGGATCATATGTCCGATGAGTAAACTACCATATGGTTATCTTATCACAAAAGCGTTTCTATTTTATCGGTCCTTAGTAATAACATTTTGAAGAAATTATTATTTTTTATCCTGAAATATAACCATTTTATTTTTATAAATGGTATGGTGAATAAAATGAAAAAATTACAGCTCCAATATATTCTTAAACAAGTTTGGCCAGTAAGCATTGCTGATGAAGATTAGTTGAAAGTAGATTAAATCATGTTAAGATTTCTCGACAAGAAGAAATATAATAAATTCTTTTATAAATAACTATTTGAAAATTTGGTCACTATCTGATTAGAAATTTAACTGAGAAATTGTCCTTAGTGTGTCATTTTTCTAATCAGGTTAATTTTTATTTTATTTTATTGATATTAATAGCGCGAACCAGAGTTTCAAGATGAACAATATATAAATGTTTATAGACACTCTCCTAATAGTTCTTTCATTCAATTTTATTTTTAAAATGATGTTTAAGATGACCTTGAGAATTGAGATGTTGTTTTAATCTGAATATTATATGGTTTCCACATCGTCGGAGCTTTAATTTGTTTTACACATTTCTTTGTCTTCGAGGGTACGCTTAATATCTCTCATAATGATTTTTTTTGTTCTGCAATTTAAAGAATACTGACCAAAAATGGGAGGATTACACTGTTAGACCTAATAAGAAGGATAGACTTTCTCCAGCTGAGTTCCTATGCTTTGCCTTCTGTAAATCGGGCTTTGGTCATTTCTAAGTCACTTTGCCTGTATGTCACTTTTCTTCCCGTAGTGTTCCGAACTGTGGCGTACGTTTAAAGGCTTGTTTTGTATTATCATTGGCAAAAATGAATTGTATCCCAACCAATTTTTATAAATTAAAATTGGAGTAAAAGTAAATTAATATGATGTAATTTATATTTAAATAGACATCAGTTTGACAAATTAAACTAAAACTTATGTAAATGCTGTGTTGATGAATGTTGAGTTTTTATGTGAAATGACTGAAAACATAATGAGTTTTATAATATATGTGTTTGTTATATGTATATAATTAAATAATTTGAAGAGAAATATTAAAAATAAAGCTCATCAAATTATAGAAAAAATAGCTAATATATTATTGGAACAAATTTGTACATACTAAAGTTTTTTATATCAAAACAAGTTCACCTTGGCATGTATTTTTTTTTTTAAATATAAACTCAGAGTATCCACAAGTCATTTTGGATTTGAGTCTAATCTCTGTCAAGCTATAAGTATTGAGGTTAAAGCTTAGATCTCCCAACAAGCACACTTATGAGATTCAAATTTATGTTCTTTGTCTAATGAGAATGAGACTGCTTACCCTATCAATCGATAATTTATTAGTAATCTTAATTAAAACACATGGATTAGAAAATAGAGGGGGTTGAGGTGATGTAAGGAGAGGGGGAGAAAGCGAGGGGAGGATAGCCATGTGGACGCCAAGCAATACGTTGGGGCTTGCATTTATCAACCCACGGCTAAAAAAAACAAAACAAAAGGTAGCTTTAATTTTAAAGTCAAATTGGAGCATAAAATCAGTTGGACTAGGAAAAAAAAATTGAACAAAAATGCTTCTAAGACTACTCAATTTTCTGCTATATACACTTTCACTGCTGCAGAAATGTGCTCTTAAACCACCACATTTAGATTAGATTATAAAAGGTCAGGTCTAAAAAGTAGGACAAGTGACAGTTTCATAAATATAAAAAAATTTTTATACCAGATTATAGAGGATCAGGTAAAAAAAGTATGACTGGTGATAGTTTCATAAATATAAAAATTTTTTTGTAAATTGAATTATAGAGGATCTTATCTAAAAAGTATAATTAATTACAGTTTTATAAATATAAAGAACTTTTTTATATCAGATTATAAATGATTAGCCTAAAAAGTATGACTGGTGATTACGGTTTCATAAATATAAAGAACTTTTTTTTAAATCGGATTACAGATGATTAGGTCTAAAAAGTATAACTAGTGACTGTTTCATATTATAAAGGACTTTTTTTGACCAAATTATAGATGATTAGGTCTAAAAAATATGACTGATGATAATTTTATATATATATATATATATATATATATATATATATATATATATGCATATATATATATATAACTTTTTTAAGACCAAATTATGGATGATTAGGTGTGGAAATTTTTTTTTAAAAAAATATATATTGCTTTTAAGATTGGTTGTTACAAATAACCAGTTTAAAAAGTTAACATTTCAAACATCATTTTTTTTATAATAACCAGTTTAAAAGATTTTTATTAGAATCCTCTTTATCCCGTGAGAAAAATTGAATTTTCACCATCTTTGTATTTTGTAAGATTTAAGGCACGATCTTATGCAATAGACCTGTGATTGAGTCCGGTGAAGGATCGAAGAACGCTACTACTACTACAGCGGCGACTGTGGCTGCTGCAGGAGGTCGCCAGATTTTCACCGGCGTTTTTCTGCCTGTGGTGCTATTGTTCGTTATCCTTCTACCTTTTCTCTTTGTCATAACCGCATTCTTGGTGCTCCAATGTGCTGCGATTTGCTTGTCGTTAGGTATTCAAATATTGCATTTATTCTTCTTCGATCATCTTTAGATTTTGCTTCATAGTGTTTTTTCTTTGTCACTCTCAAATCGAATCAAATTCTCATGTTTTGACAATCATCCTTGTCTTCCCTCAATCAATTCTCACGATGATACTTGTGAAAAGTGGTTTTCTGGCGCTATCTTGTGTTCTATGTGGAATAGTTATTAATATTTTAGATTTAAACTTAGAAGTTACTATTTGTAATTCCAAGGTTGATTGATATTAGAGTCTCTGTTATGCAGAAAAGCACAAGGGAAGAAGGTACCTACATAGAGGGTCTTCTCTTTGCAAGAATTACTTTCAGGGACAAATAATTTTAACTATGATAACAAGCTTGAAGAAGAAAAATTTGTCAGTGTCTATTGGGGCCAACTTTGGAATGGATGACAAGTGATATTATATATATAACTTTCTCTTATTAGTTTTTGTTGCATCACATCAATAATCAACTTCAGTTTCTGGTTGTTTTTTTTAATCTCCATGTTCAATTTATAGGTCTCGACTTGTGGTGATTAATAGTGCACATCACATTATGCTTACTGCTATAGATATCATTCGCTTCTGCTAAATTTTAATGAGTAATTCAGTTTAAAAGAAATAGATAAGCAAAATAGAAGCTCATCATGTGCTGAACAGTTCTGGCGAAAACCCCTTTTCCTCAGGTGATTAAGACCTCACTCGACGGTGCTACCGAGTACTGATGGAGGTGGTCCCATCTGCCACTGTTCTCTTCGTTCGCTGCCGTTCTTTGGTGTTAATGGATACCATTGACGGAGGAGGAGGTCTTTTGATGACGAGGCTGTGTGTTCGATTTGGTCTGATGGTGAATATGGTTTTGTTAGGAAATGGGAAAGGGGGAATATTTTTTTTCCTTTTTTGTCAACTTATTTTTTAGACCGACTTTTAAAATATTAGGTATTAAAAATAAGATCTAATATTTTAAAAGCCCAATTTTAAAAGTTAATTTTTAAGACCCTATATTTTAAAAGTTCGATATAAAAAGTCAATTTTTAAAACCTTATATTTTAAAAGCATGCTCTAAAAAATATTTTTTAAGACTTGTTATTCAACCAGTCTAACAAGTAACAAATTTTTAAGATCACTTATATTAAAATTGATTTCAACTAGTCTAAAAAGCCTTTTTTTTTTTTTTTTAATAGTAATGTCTGCTTCCTTGGGAGCACTTTGTGCAAAGCATTTTGGTTAATTGAGAAATCAGATCCTTTAAAAACTAGAAGTTTGGAATAGGAAACACCATCCCATTCCAAACAGGCCCTGAAAACGAAAAAAAGAGATAGAAAGAATTACTCAATTTATTTTTTCTCGATGTTTAGTTCTATCAAATTAAGTATATAATTGTTTTTATTATCATCCATAAAAGGAGCGTTAAGCAACGAACGTTGATCTAATAATTGATGAAAATAATATTAATATTCCATAAAAGTATAAATTAAATTCGAATGTCATTTGTAAAAGATCCTGCTATTATTCGAATGAGCCTTGGGATAAAAATCAAAATTATTATTTTTAACTATTATTCATGTGCCAAAAGGCTCATTGACATGCAAGAATTATGAATAAAACGTTGAACACCAACATCACTGTTATGTTTCAATTCAAAATTTGATTTGATCATATAAAAGGGCATGTCGGAAGAGGCATAATAAGATCTGTGGCCTTTGTTCATCTGTGCCTTAACTTGTTTGGTATGAGGAGAGGGGAGGGAAAGTGAGCAAAAAGAAACAAAAATTGAGTTAGATTTTTTAAAAAAAAGAGAGAGAGAGAGAGACAAGTGAGCATGAAATTTTTTAATTAATTTTTCTTAATTTTTTTTATCTTACATCTTATCTTTATCAAAATGTTATGACCTCTTTTCAATTTTCTAAAATCCAACTTTAAAAAAAATTCCCTTTCCCTTTCAAATCCTCCTACCAAACAGCCCCTGGAGGACTGGACAAGTCAAATAAATAGCCCATTCATGTGCTACAAAATCTTTAACCTTATGGACCAAACTGCATCGGTCGTTTTGTTAAAAAAAAAAAACATCGTTTAGGGCTTCTGGGCAAAGCGGTGATCACTTGGGCCTTACTTTTTCTTACCAAGACTTGGGCCTTACTTGTGCATGCTTCTGCCTTGTTGTCACCCCCGGGATTAAACAGTGTTATTCCCCCCCCCCCCAAGACTTTAAACATTACTTTACAAAAAAATTCGGAAAACATGAAAATACTTGATAAAATCAAACAATCTCCATTGTTAACCCCTCATAATCCTTGTTAGGAGGACAGACACTTGATTACATATATGGTCTCTATCTAAAAGGCACGGACCTCCCATGTTTTATGTTTATAGGTGGAAATAGGTTAAGCCGTTAATAAGAAGCCTGAATACAGACTCAACCTTCAAATCTCTGTTGTAGACCCTTACCTATATAGGTAAAGTGTAGCTTAACCTGTTTCCAATGGCAGAACTAGGAATTTTAATTATTGGGGGCGAAAAAACATTATACTATAAATAAAAGTATTTGAAATACAATATAAATCTAATATACAAAAAATTAAAAGAAATCTACTGCACACATTAAGAACACTTAAATTGACTCTTACTCTAGCCTTCTTTCTGAAACATATAAACAATTTCCAACACACCTTCTCCTTCAAAATCAAATTTTGATAGGTACATCATTTTAATTATATAATTCTAAAAGAAACTTGGATTTAAAGCATTATACATTAATGTACATATTTGTGACCAAGAATTAATGTTAGTGTTCCAAGACTGTGAGTTGCTAGATAACAAGCCATATAATACCAAATAGTTAACTGGCCAAAACCTATTACACAGTAGGGTTAATAGCCTTAGTCCAAAGACCCTTGAACCAAATAGCTAGCTGCCTAAAACCTATTACACAGTGGTGTTAATAGCCGCAGTCCAAAGACCTTTAAAGTTAGAGAAGTCAAGCCATTAATGCGCCAAATATGAACTAATGAAATGAAACTAGGCCCATGGGAATTGCAGAAAGTCGCCTCTGTGTCTTCTCTAGCAATACAAGATATATGTTGCACGTTCTTAAGGATATGTTAAACCTATTAGTGTGAGTGTGAGTTAATCTTGCATGTTCTTAAGGATTGCGTGGTATAGAAGTGTCAATTGCCGGTTGGTTGGCATGAGTCATTTTTTGGCATAATGGATCAAAATGATTGGTCCAAATGTGCTTGGGAGAGAAGCATTTGGTGTAGGGGTATGAGTTACGTCTCTAATTCACACTGTTATGTCACCACATTTGGTTAGCTCAGAATGATCGTGTTCTGATATAAGAACACAAATATATAAATAATATCAAAATACCTTGGTATCCATAACCAGAAGTCCAATGGACAACGACGGATCGATACAAGGAATCAACACTATTACTGAGTATATCTTAGTTGAACGTCTGTAGATCACTGCGTCACACACTACCAATAAGTGAGTGGGGTGTGTGCTCAGTGGAACTGAATATAGAATAGACGAACAGTATGTATGTACCTTATGAGTAGTCTCCTATTTACAGCATCTGAGGCCGTGATCCACTCCCCTGTCTGCTGGTAGTGCGCCTAAATGCTCCAATTCGTGCCTACTCCACTACTTGCTTCAGGCATCAAGGTAAACGAGATTTTAGGAATAGCATCTTACCAAATATTATGGGCTCCGCCCTTGGGCTCCCTTGGTACTGGGCCTTCTGTTGGGCTTGATGTTACAAGACCCATTTTGCTAATCCGTAACAGATCGTTTACTCAATAACCACATTTGGAGTAAAGAATCTGTCTTAACCCATACACACGTATGCCTGTCATGGGGTTGCACAAGTCATCTACAATCGTAATTCAAAGGGATCAATCAATATAACTGGACACCTCCGCCTCTTGGTTGGGTGAAGATTTCCAACAGGTCCTGAAGTGAAGACTCTGGTTTGAGTACTTACGGTGGTGTGCTGAGGGACCATCATGGCGAGTTTATACAGGGATTTATGTATACAGTTTGTAATGGGGTCTGTGGTCTCGACTGAGGCATGGGGAATTGTTCGGGGTCTTAAATTGGCATGGGATAGAGGTCTCAGACAGGATACTATCAAGAGTGATTGTCATAAAGTTCTCTAGTTGATTCAGGCTACAATCTATTCAAAGCACCCCGATAATAAATATTATCTTGGAGATTCAAGCGATACTGGAATGTAAGTGGTAGGTGAAGCTAGTACAGTGCAGCTGTGATGCGAATTCTGTTGCAGATGCTATGGCTAGAGAAGCATGGCACATGACGGCCGATCTATTGATTGTCGAGGTACCCTCTGATGATGTCAAGCATTTAATGTTGAATGAGAGTGCCTGATCGCATGTTGGGTCAAGTGGTTAGTGCCTGAAAGCTTTAAGTCCACCATTATATAAAATACACACGCACACACTATATAATAGACGAATTTGAAGAAATTAATGAAATAAATCATTACCTCTGAATACAAGTTAGACAAATAATTTAGAAATATTAATGAAATTAGCTAAATTAATTATTCATAATAAATATGTTTTATCTTCTTAAATTACCCAATTTAATCACGTGCCTTGAACTCCCTTTTAAAAATTACTCATAATATATGCAATAAACAGGGATAATAAGAGTAAAAGAATTATAAATTTGAGAGTGAAGGTAATTAACGTCTTATATTTAACACCAATTCATTTAAAGATTTGTGTTATAAATTCGAGAGGTGAGGGTAATTAACGTCTTATATTTAACACCAATTCATTTAAAGATTTGTGTTATAAATTTGAGAGGTGAGGGTAATTAACGTCTTATATTTAACACCAATTCATTTAAAGATTTGTGTTATAAATTTGAGAGGTGAAGTTAATTTATGGTCTTATATTTAACATAAATTGCCGCTCGAAGCTCTGGCGACTGTGACTGGAATTCCAACAAACTAATATTTTTTTTTTTAATTTCTCAATTAAAAGTTGTCAATATATATAAATAGTTGAGTTGTTAATTGTGATATTAAACACTACTAGAAAATTCATTTTTTGCGGCGGAATTTTTCCGTCGCAAAATAAGCATTTTCCGTCGCAAAATAATTTTGCGGCGGAAAAGTGTCCGTTGCAAAAAAAACACTCGCAAATCAGTTTTGCGACGGAAAAAATATATTTTCCCTCACAAATTCAAATTTTGCGGCGGAAAAATTTTTCCTTACAAAATCTCGAATTTTGCGAGGGAAATCAAATTTCCCTCGCAATTTGCGAGGGAAATATTGTCCCTCGCAAAATTTGAATTTGCGAGGGAAATATTTTCCCTCGCAAAATTTTCAATTATTTAAAAAAAAATTAAAAAAATCTGAAAAAATAAAAAAAATGTAAAAAATAAATTAAATTGTATATCAAAAAAATAAAATATAATGTTCCAAAATATTACAAGTTTACATTGTAAAAACAAAATATTACAAATATAATGTTCCAAAATAAACTAAAAACACTCCAAACAGCAACAATCTGGTTATCGTCACCACTAGTGTCGTCGTCACCATCAGAAGGCAGCCCCGTACCCTTGCCCTTCAATAAAATATTTATTATGAATTCAAATATTTGCATGTAACCTACAACAATAATTTAAAAGAAACTATAATATTCACATGTCTCAAAGTTTTAAAAGAACTTTATTTTTCAACAAAACATGTCTCAAGATAATTAAGTATGAAATAACATATGTATTCAAACCCACTACAATAACTACACATATTTTCCTAAGCAAAAAAAAAAATAATAATAACCCACTAACAAAGTCCTCTTAAATCAACAACCACTTTAAATATTCCCTATATTACTATATCCTTTAATATTAACAAACCTATATCATCCAGCCATCCACATAGACAAAGAACCAACAGGAACCATATCTAAATAAATCACTTTCTTCACACATATGTATTGTTGGCTTCCAAAAATTTAAAAATAAAAATAAACGGTGTTTGTCTTGAAGGAACACATATCTCTTGAAGGATATCTTGAGGTGGAGAAAGAAGAGAAGGGACGGCTCACAGGTGTGCTTGGACTGGAGATTGGTCGTGGAGGAAGAAGGCAGATGTAAGGAGCAACACGACAGAAGAATAAAATCGTGGCCGTGGAGGAGGAACGAAGACGCAAGGACAAGAGAGAAACGACAGAGAAATGAAAATGAGAAGGGGGGTGAGGATTTTAAAAACACTTTGTGGCGAAATAAATATTTCCGCCGCAATTTGCGAGGGAAATTTGAATTCCGCCGCAAATTGCGAGGGAAATTCGAATTCCGCTGCAAATTGCGGTGAAAATCTAATTTCTGCCGCAAAGTTTTTGCGGCGGAACTCTGAGTTCCGCCGCAATTTGCGACGGAAATGTGAATTCCGCCGCAAACTGTCGGTGGAGCCTTCCCACCGATAGTTTTGCGACGAAACCTGAGTGTTCCGCCGCAATTTGCGGCGGAAATCTGATTTCCGCCGCAAATTGTGACGGAAATCTGATTTCTGCCGCAAATTGCGACAAAATTTGGATTTCCGCCTCAATTTGCGGCGGAAATTGCATTTCCGTCGCAAATTCTCCTAAATTGCGACGGTTTTTCCTGTCCGTCGCAATTTTGAGCAATTTTGTGACGGAATTTTATTCCGCCGCAAAGTCCGTCGCAAATTTTATATTCTCTAGTAGTGAAAGTTGTAAACAACAACCTAAAATATATATATTTTTATTTCTTAGTTAAAAGCGGTCAATACGAATACTTAAGTTGTTAATAGTTTTAACGTTTTTTACAACTTAGAAATCTATATTAACAACTTTAGCATGAGGAAAAAAAAAGTTGGCCACCGGAGCTCCAGTGAAAATAATTAGAAAATATTCAACATTTAACCCATTTACAAATTTAGTATTATTATTAACAACTAAAGTATTAATATTAATGACTTTTGGTCAAGAAATTTTAAAAATATATATTTATTTGGCTTTTGTTTATAACTTTAATACCGCTATTAACGATTTGTAGTATCTATATTGATAAGTTTTGCTTTAGAAATTTTAAAAAAAATATTTATTAGACCATTAAAGCTTCAATCAAAAGTTGTTGCCAGAATACCTGTCATTGGTTGGCTTTGCTGTAGTCTCTACGGGTGTGCATGGCAACCATTCTGTTCCCCAGCACAGTTTCTAAGATGAAACAGTATTTTCTGATTCCGTGTGTGGGAAGAGTTCTGAGAATCAGAATTACGTTTGTTAACGCTTTTAATTTTTCTGATTCTGTGTCTGGGAAGAGCATTGGTGGGGAGAAAAATGATTCTGATTTTGTGCCCTGGAACAGAAAAGTAGAAATTTTTTGCTTTTTTTTTTTATTCCCTAGCACAGAAAACTAAACCTGTTTAGCTCGGGAACAGAAAAAAAAAAAACCGGATTTACCAAACACAATTCTCATCCATTTTTATTCCCAAGAACAGAAATTGAGAAAAAACTCATTCTGGGAACGTTACCATGCACACCCTACGGGCGCAAGGGGTCAGGGATTTTTATTAAAAAAAAAGAATAGTTTAGTAATTTCTTAAGGGAATATCATTTATGCCTTTAAGGCAGAAAAAGTTTTCCACTTTAAGTTAAAACTACGTCATTTTGACTCTTTTTTTGTTTTTGTTTTTTTTCTTTATCTTTTTTTTTGTTTTTGTTTTTTTTCTTTCTCTTCTTTTCCTTCTATCTTTTCATCTTTTCATTTAAAAAAGAGCCAAAACGACGTAGTTTTGACTTAAGGCAGAAAACTTTTTCTACCTTAAAGGTAGAAATGATATTCTCATTCTTAAATTTTGAAATATTTCAAAATTTCAAACCAATCATTTAAGAATTATTGAAATTCAATATACCTATTTATTTTTTATCAATTTTTTTTAAAATATTTTTCTTTCAATTACCAAAAAAAAAAACGAAGATCCCACAATTTTTTCTTTAAAAATATTATCCCTTTTCCGAATACATTTTTAATAAAATTCTAAGGTAGAATTCCAACCACAAACTGGCCTGATTAGACATGGTCGCCAAACAGAGGTATCTGGTGATGCGACCAGCATGCCACGTGTCCCTCATTCTCAATCAACCCACAAGGATAGAATTATCTCTGATTTTTTTTTTGTTTATATATATATATATAGAAAATGAATTATCTGCTTTCTGATGATTTATTTAAAAAGTAGAATTATCTTATTTCTCTCCATTGACCCCACTTCATATCGTCTTCTTGATCCGAGCCGTTGAATCGAATCCCCATCATTCTAAGAATCAAACTAGGGTTTCCGAACACCACTATATAACTCGTACAGTTACCTGCTAGCCGGCGCGGTGCAGGTAGAGTCTGCCCTCCCAAAAAAAAGAAAAAAAACTTATCAGTTTCTGGTTTTTCTTTGTGCGGCCGCCGTTCGGATCTCCGACGGGTTTATCCTTTGTTATCCATCCCTATCCATCATGATTACTTAAGAGAAAATCCACAAACTGTTATAGCTACTTTGTTAGATCACCAGGGTGTATCCTTTGATAATTATCAATTTAGGGTTTGAACTGTGTAATTGGTTTTTTCCCCCTCTAAAAGATTTCCACCGTCAACTAGAGGGGGCGGGAGTGTAGCCGGAATACCGCGAAACACCGGAAAAGGCGAAAGTTGAGAAGGAATAGAAATAAGCTTCTTTGTTGTGCGTGAGATGGCGCAAATGCAGGTGCAGCATCCGAACCCCTTGTCGGCTCCCAATGGCGTGGCGCCGACTCCGACTGTAAACCAATTCCCCGGTGCATCCTTGTACGTTGGGGATCTTGACCTGGACGTGACTGATGCCCAGCTCTACGATTTCTTCAACCGGCTGGGACAAGTTATGTCTGTTCGAGTTTGCAGGGATGTCACCAGCCACCGATCCCTTGGTTACGGTTATGTCAATTACAGTAATACTCAGGATGGTTAGTCACATCTCTCTTATGTTTTTCTTTAACTAGTCTTGACTATATTGTTATGAGCATCCTTTGTCATTGATTGTTGGTTATTTATTCTCGAGATGTCTATAATTTCATCTACTTCCTTTATACTTTCCCTTAGAGCAGCAGTCATTGAATGGGCGGATTAGTTTGCATTGTTTACGCCTATATTTTCCTAGCCTGCATTTGCCCGTGAAGTTTTGAAACTCTGTTCTGGACATATCTTATATATTTTACTTTTGCTCTATTCCTTTGTGAATCCTATTTAGTTGTTAATAAGATTAGCATTGTGTTTTGTTTTGTTACTCATAATTCGTAACTGGGAAACACTCTTCTGTCACGCACTCGCATTTTTTATGCTCAAAAGTCACGCACTCATTAAGTTAACCAAAATGCACAAATATGAGAAACGATGTATGAGGTCAGTGATTGCTTATTATTTATTGCCATATTCATTTCCAGCGGCCCGAGCAGTAGATGAACTGAATTTCATGCCTCTGAACAACAAGCCCATCAGGATCATGTATTCCAATCGGGATCCTAGTAGCCGGAAGAGTGGAGCAGCGAATATATTTATCAAGGTACTTCTATGAGTGGTGGTCATTTAGTGAATTATTTTTTTCCCTAAAGTGTGGTCAATCGAGGGGAAATATATTTTTTTCAATCTCTTGTTTCAATCATTTTATTTCTTGTTCCAATGGTGGTGCAGAATTTGGATAAGACAATTGACCACAAGGCTTTACACGAGACTTTTTCTACTTTTGGGAATATTCTTTCTTGCAAACTAGCAACAGATGTATCTGGCCAGTCCAAAGGATATGGATTTGTGCAATTTGACAAAGAAGAATCTGCGCAAAATGCGATTGACAAGTTAAATGGCATGCTTTTAAATGATAAACAGGTCTATGTAGGGCATTTTCTGCGAAAGGAAGATAGAGAGAGTGTTTCTAACAAGACAAAGTTCAATAATGTCTATGTGAAAAACCTGTCAGAGTCAATGACAGATGAAGATTTGAAGGAAGTTTTTGGAGAATATGGGACCATTACTAGTGCTGTTATAATGAGAGATGCAGATGGTAAATCAAAATGTTTTGGTTTTGTCAATTTTGAAAATGCAGATGATGCTGCTAAAGCTGTTGAGGCACTTAACGGAAAGAAGTTTGATAATAACGAGTGGTATGTTGGAAAAGCTCAAAAAAAATCTGAAAGAGAGCTTGAGTTGAAAGGACGATTTGAGGAGAGTATGAAAGAAGCAGTTGACAAACATCAAGGGATGAACTTGTATGTCAAGAATCTGGATGATACCATCACTGATGAGAAATTGAAGGAAGTATTCTCTGGATTTGGTACCATAGTTTCTTGCAAGGTAACTACATACAATTCTCCTTTTTGTCAGGCATATATTTTGGTCAAACTATCAATCTTATTGGTAGCAAGATTTTAATTAATGCAGTTCTCTTTACTTAAAACATCAGGTTATGAAAGACCAAAATGGAATGAGCAGGGGATCAGGATTTGTTTCCTTCTCAGCTCCTGAAGAAGCCTCTCGAGCTGTAAGTCATTACCTGCTTGTTACAATTTCATATCTTTTAACAAGGATCTAGTATGTTTCTTCACAAGTCTGTTTATAATTCTAGCTTGCAGAGATGAATAGTAAAATGGTTGCCGGCAAACCTCTGTATGTTGCATATGCTCAAAGAAAAGAAGACAGAAGAGCAAGATTACAGGTATTGACGCCAAAATAATTTATAGATGCTGTGAGCCCTTTTCTGTGGTGTTTGTCATTACATTGCCATTGCCATAATTATAGGGCTAGGATAGCTGGGATCATATATCTAAAGAGAAAGAGCTATGAGTTATTATTTTAAATTATTATTCTTTAATTGTTATTTGGTGTTTATCCGGCATAAATAATTGTTTCGTTCAGGCACAATTCTCACAAATGAGGCCTGTTCCCTTGGTGCCTTCTGTTGGTCCACGCATGCCGATGTATCCTCCTGGTGCTCCAGGTCTGGGACAACAATTTTTGTATGGGCAAGCTCCTCCTGCCATCATTCCTCCACAAGTAATTCTTCACAAGTTATATGCTTTTCAATGTTATAGTCATTATTCTTATTATCACCATGATTGGCAACCCCACTGTGCTCATCTTTTTTTTAATCATGTAGTATTAATTGAAGTGGCAATATCTCCCTTGTTAGCTTTTTTAAAAAAGAAATTAGAAGGGGCTAAACCAGCCCTGGGGGATTGAACCCACCACCTCCCCCATGCAAGTGGATTACTTTGCCACTATAGGGCAATGCTCCTAGTGTACAATATATTCCTTCTGCATCTGTTACATCTTTAGGTTTTGCTATTATCTGCTTTTGTTGCATTTGGAGTATGTTGTGAACATTTTCTTTACACACATTTGAGTAATTAAGTAATCAACCCTGTGAACCTCAATTCAGGCTGGGTTTGGTTATCAGCAGCAACTCGTTCCTGGGATGAGGCCTGGTGGTGCTCCAATGCCAAACTTTTTTGTCCCAATGGTCCAGCAGGGTCAACAAGGTCCACGTCCTGGGGGACGCCGTGGAGCAGGTCCTTTGCAACAATCCCAGCAGCCAATGCCTCTGGTGCAGCAGCAGGTTTGTACTTGAACTGTTTTGTTTGTAATTTTTCTTCGTGTCGTTCTGCATGGCTGATGGGTTAGGTGCTTTCTGTGTTCCTTGTATAGATGCTTCCAAGGGGACGTGCCTATCGTTACCCTCCTGGTCGCAACATGCAAGATGTTCCAATGCCAGGAGGAGCTGGTGGAATGCTTTCTGCCCCTTATGACATGAGTGGTTTGCCAATCCGGGATGCTGCTGGGCAACCATTGCCCAGGCAGGCATTGGCTACAGCCCTCGCAAATTCTCCGCCTGAACAGCAGAGGACTGTAAGTCCTGTTTCCTTCTATTGTTTTTGTATTTGAAGCAGCCCTTTGTTTTTAACCTTTATTTGCACAAGATGATAGATCTCTGCCATACTGACTGTGTCTCATGAATGGTTTGTGTAGATGCTTGGTGAAGCTTTATACCCTCTAGTAGAACAGCTGGAGCATGATGCCGCAGCTAAGGTAACGGGCATGCTTTTGGAGATGGACCAGCCTGAGGTATTGCATCTTATCGAATCGCCTGAAGCTCTCAAGGCTAAAGTAGCTGAGGCCTTGGAGGTTTTGAGAAATGTTTCTCAGCAAGTTAGCAGCCCAACTAATCAATTGGCCTCGCTCTCTCTTAATGACAATCTAGTTTCTTAGGAGCTTGCGAGGTCAATTAATTGCAATCTTTGCAGTCTTTGGTCACTTCCGACTGCTCAAACTCTTTCCTTAATATTGATGGCAGTCAATACAAAGGAAAGCTATATTTTGTTCTTGAATTCTGGAGTATTCTATTTATTGGTTGGGTTTAGTTTCATTTTCGGGATCTTTTAGTTTATTTATTTCAGTTTGCTTTCTTCGCCCTTGTAGTTCTACTGGATTGTTTTGCGAGATTGACGTATTTGACTTTTGATCTTTAGTTTCTATCATACATTGTTCTGGTCATGATTATTTGTTCTTCCTATTTGGGCTTATTTATTCAGCCATGCGGTAAACCGGTGAGGGCTGTGTCAGTGACTTAATTTGGGATAGGGGTGTTTATGAGACTCTTGCCCGATACCCTACTTGGAAGATCATTAGATTGTAAAATATAGCTCAATACCCAGCTTTGTCTGATAGAAACCCTAATATTTTTGGGTCGGTTAATAATGGGCTGGGCAGGTAAAATTATAGAGACAATCATATATGTCTTAACAAATAGTTAAAATACTCACAAGTGGAAAAAAAAATATAATGCTATATATACAACCGGGTAAGGCCAAATGGATAAGGTGGCATGCCTTGGTGGATGTCAAGTCCTACTTGCAAAAATCTCTAATCCAATTATATCTATTTTTTTCTGAGTTGTTTATTTTTTTTTTATTTTTGGGTTGGGTATGATGAATTTTCTGCGGGCTTGAGCACCTACACAGGATCATGGGTATCATGAACAATCTTAATTTAGGATAGCCTTTTGTTTCCCCCGCCAGACTTTAGTTGTATTACGCTCTAGTGGGTAGAGTCTTATACAGACTGGAGGTGGGAGTAGTTTAGAAAGACATCTGTTAAAATATTTTCACAGAAGGGAGTTTTGTTAAGTTTTAATTTTTAATTTCAGTGCTTGAACACGCAAGGGTCAATCTGTGTGTGGAGTTTGCCAAAACGTTGCTGTCTTCACTGATAACTGAACGATGGCCAAATTCAAAATACAACATAATTTAATACTTTTTTGTAGAATAAATAAAATCATTACCAACAAAGATATGGAAAATTATAAGAAAATGCCACTTAAATTTTAAAATTTAAAGTAGGTGATTTTCTTGTAAAACAAGTTATCAATTGTTCTTTTATTTTTGTTAATTCTATTATTCTTATCGTCAACAGAATTTTTAAGTTTAAGTGTTATTTTTATGTAATTTCTCAGAAGATATTTGTCTTTACAAACTAGCCACACTAAAAAATGTTGTCCTATAGTTAGGGGTGGAAACAGGTCAGGCCAAACCTGTTCTATAACATACTAGCTTGAGCCTGGCCTATGGCCTGTTATAGACCTAATTTTTTGACTTGAGTCTGGCCTGTATATAAGCTTGGCCTGTTAAGGCCTGTTTTTTATTTATTTTTATTTATTTTATTTAATTAAGCTAACAGGTTACAGGCTGAAAACATACCTACTTTAAACAGGTTAAAAACAGGCCAAAATTATATAAATTAATACTGATAATATAAATAACAGGCCGAAAATAGACTTACTTTAAACAGCCTAAAAGAAGGCTAAAATTACATAAATTAATACTAATAATATAAACAGGCCAGCCTGACAGCCCTAAATGGCCTCTTATTAAGCCTGAGCCTGGCCTGTTAAGTGAAAGCAGACCTCATAAGAGACCGTGGCCTGGCCTTTTAGCCTGACAGGCTAGGCTTGACCATGCTTTTAACAGGCTAGATAACATGTCCCTGGCCTTTTTCCACTCCTATCTATAGTAGCACCCATCAATATAGAGTTGGTCTAGTAGTTGTAAGGGTGTTAGACTTTTTTGAGTCTCGACTAGGGGTGGAAACAAGTCAGGTCAGGCTTCACCCTTAACAGGCTAGGTCTGTTCTGTGACATACTAGCCTAAGCCTGACTTATGGCTTGTTACAAGCCTAAAAAAATTTTCAACTTGAGCCTAGCCTATGGCCTGTTAGGAGGTCTATTTTTTTTAACTTATTACTATTATTATTATTTATTTAAGTTAACAGGCCACAGGCTGAAAACAAACTTACTTTAAATAATCTAAAAACAGGCCAAAATTCTATAAATTAATACTAATAATATAAACAGACCAACCTGACAGGAAGGCCTTTTATTAGGCCTTGGCCTGACAAATATGTCTTATAAGAGACCTTGGCCTAGCTTTTAGCTTAACAGGCTTGACCAGGCTTTAACAGGCCAGGCCACAGGCCCTGACCTATTTCTATCTCTAGTTTCGACTCTTAAAGTTCTTTTCTTAATAGAGTCATTTGTATTGATAGGGATATTTATGAATGTTGAATCGGCTATTGACTGATGATATAATTAAAAAAAAAAAAAAAAACTCTAAAGAACTTTAGATGTGTTACATTACTTGGCCATACCATTCAATCCCAACGATGTTCGCATTTTTCCATGAATAATTTTATGAGAGATTGGATTCTCAGCTGGGATAGAAATATTATATCTCCTGCGAGCTTGTCAACAATGAAATCCCATTTATGCTGCCAAGGGAACAAGTTCAAAGATTACACGGCCATAATAAACGTGATTTCAAAACAATAGCTAGCTTAATAATACAGGAAGAAACACAAACAATGGAAAGAGAAAATATGCCCCCAGAGTAGAAAGACTCAAGGCAAAGAAGTCATCAGTTCTGAAAGGAGGTTCCTCTTCCATGTGGGTATGTACTAGCAGAATCGGAAAATATTTTTAGCCTAGGCTAAAGAATAAGCATATTGAATTATATGTACTAAATAGTATCCTATAATACTAAAAATATAAATAAATAATAATTGACAATTATAAATTAAAATAAAATATAAAATAATACTAACATTTTTAGTAGGTATCTCAATTTTCAAACAAGAGTTTTACAGCATGATGAATAATTTCAGTAGGTATCTCAATTCTCAAACAAGAATTTTACAATACGATGAATAATAAACCAAACATTATTTTCATAGAGAAAATAATAGATTAGCTGGCCCAATTATTAGCCAAAATAAAATATTATATAATATCCTCAATAGATATATATACTAACAAATTTTAGAGGATCGACAGGGTTCAACTGGGCCTTGGCCAAGGCCCCAATTAGCCAACAAGTGGTTCCACAATTGTTGGTATGTAATGACCAATACCTCCTCCAATCATCTAAGCCAATTTGCTCGACGTCCTGTAAACACAATGACACGGTAAGGAGATGTATTAATCCGAAATTCGAAAGTTACATAGGGGATTATGGTAAGCCTTTGGCGATTATGGTAATGGTTCCGCGCTCCAGCAACTTGTAGGCACAAAAAATGAAAGTTCAAGATGTAAAAATACCGATAAATTTATTTCAGAAGAGCACTTGGCACCTGTAGACTTTTTTTGACGTAAAAGTGCCTATGAACTTTTTTAGATGAGAGTAAAACTGCCATCACTATTAGAGGAAGGCAATTGCCGTTACTTTTTGGCTAGTAGACCCCATATATTACTTTTGGGTGCATAAATGCCTATAAATTTTTATCAAAAGTGCATTTAATGTCACATACTTTATATATATATAACATGTAAACTATCAGCATTTTTGCCCCTTCATGTGAAGGGATGATGTCAAATTCACAACGTGCCTCCGATATGTCATTAACGCAACTCAGAATATCTACCGAGTGCAGAGCTTCAAGGGAGAATATAATCTACCCCTCTTGTATACTGAAAATGTCTCAAATCAGGTAAGTTAATGTGAAAATTGTACGATTCTATGAACTAGGCGGCAGATAATGAGGCAACTAAACATGTTGTGGGAAAAGGAAGTACATGATTAGAACAATCAACTTTTAAGTGTTTCAAATTGTGTGTGCTATGGCTCAGTGCATATGAAACCTTTTGCCGTCAAATCACACTTTACACACACATATATATGTATATTCAAAGTGTATATGATGTTTGACGCATTTATAATAAAAGTTAATAGAATTTCTTCACCCAAAAAGTTAAAAAGTTGATTGGCACTTTTACACAAAAAAAAAAAAAAAAAGAAAAAAAAATTATGAGTGCAAGGTGCTTTTCTAAGGTAAGTTTTATGGATGTTTGTACATCTTAACCAAAAATCAATAAATTTAGATGGGATTTTGTGGCTCTCGGAGAAAGAATATTATGAAAATATGTGGGAGGGAAAGATATGAAATGCCATGAATACTGTAAAAGTATTACTTTCAAATGATTAATTAAATATAACACGTAGGCTGCCATAGATTTAATTTATTGAGTTGGAATAATTTGATTGTCCGGTGTTAAAATGATATGCTGAACTGGTTGCATATTATTGGAGGCAGAAATGTGCTGGGCCATTGACAGCTGGTTGGGTGGCTGGTTGTGCAAGACATGAGCCCCAGTGTCAGATGAGAGAGTGACTGAACAAGCAAAGCAGATAAGCCACCTGTTAACTTAAATATACTGTTATCAGCTCCATTGTCATATTTATAAATGTTTTGAAAGTCATATTTCCAGCATTGTCATATCTCTGAATAGCGAGTGAAGATGGATTCACAGCCTGCCGTCCGACGTATCTCTGAATGCTTCATCAAACCACCCCTTCCACCCAATGACTCCAACCCCATCTGCTATCTCACTCCCTGGGATCTTCTTTTGTTGTCCGCTCACTACATCCAAAAAGGCCTCCTCTTCCTCAAGCCTTCTTCTCAGAATTCTCCCCTTTTCATTGATTCTTTTCTCAACCGCCTCAAGCGCTCTCTTTCACTCACCCTCCTCCATTTTTATCCCCTCGCCGGCCGCCTCGTCACTACACGTCACCCCTCCTACTCCATCTTCCTCGATTGCCACAACGGTGACGGCGCTAAATTTATCTACGCCACTTTAGACATGACAGTCTCGGACATTGTCTCCCCCGTCTATGTCCCTCCCGTTGTCCAATCATTCTTTGACCTTAACAAAGCAGTCAACCACGACGGCCACACCTTGCCTTTGTTGTCCGTACAGGTAACCGAATTGATAGACGGCGTTTTTATCGGCTGCACCATGAACCACTGCCTCGGCGATGGCACTTCCTACTGGAGATTCTTCAACGCCTGGTCCGAAATCTTTCGAGCCCTAGAAGCTGATAACAATGACGGTGATTTTATTCCCATCTCACACCCACCGATTCACAATCGTTGGTTCCCAGAGGGTGTCGGTCCCCTAATCAATCTTCCCTTCAAACATCACGACGAGTTCATAAGCAGATACGAATCACCCGTTCTTAGGGAGAGAATATTCCGTTTCACAGCAGAGTCTGTTGCGAAACTGAAAGCAAAGGCCAACCGAGAGTCCAACACCACCAAGATATCATCCTTCCAATCATTATCGGCGCTCGTCTGGAGGTGCATAACACGCGCCCGGAGTCATCCCCATGATCAGAGAACAAGCTGCAAGATGGCGGCAAATCACAGGTCAAGACTAGAGCCGCCATTGCCGGAGGAGTACTTCGGGAACGTGTACTACCCGGTGGCTGCGGAAACGACGTCGGCGGAGTTGCTAGAGCATGACCTTGGACGGGCGGCGTGGAAACTACACATGGCTGTTGCGAACCACGATGCTAAAGCTGTGAGTGAGTTTGTGAAGAAATGGTTGGAGAGCCCGATGGTGATTCAACCGGGTCGGTTGTTTAACCCGTGCAGTGTGTTGATGGGGAGCTCACCCAGATTTGACAAGTATGGAAGCGAATTTGGAATGGGTAAGGCGGTGGGTGTTCGAAGTGGGTACGCCAGCAAGTTTGATGGCAAAGTGACGTCGTATCCTGGTCGTGAAGGTGGCGGAAGCATTGATTTGGAGATTTGTCTTCCCCCGGAGCTGATGACGACGCTGGAATCCGACGACGAGTTCATGAATTTTGTATCTTAAAACTGTTCAAGCGTTTTAGTGTCCATTAGAATATTTAATAAGGATATTTATCCATTAGTTATCATTTTTCTTATGATTACTGTTCCGGCGTTTATCCGTTAGTTATAATCCGACAACGCGTGTAGCAGAGCGTGAAAGAAGAATTAGTTGTGATTTTTATTATTAATAACTACGTTTTATTCATTAGCATTAGGATTTATTTATTTATCTGTAGTCATTGGGATTTAAATTTGAGTTTGAATTGTTATTTTATTATGGTTCAAAAAATTGTTATTTTATTCACATTGTGTTATTTCGTAGGATTTATAAATAAAGATGTGGTTATTAATTGCAAGAATAAAATATATTAACTACACTTTTATTTTACTTAAATTATAGAATCCTCTCCTTTAGTTTAAAAATGTAAAAAGACATTCTTTAAAAATAAAATGGGTGTTACAAAAGCCATCCTCATATATTTAATGTGACCAATTTCCTTTTTTTTGCTCAGCACCTACGTAGTACCGCACTAGCTAATTATCCACTATTTCCAAAATGTTATTTCTATGTTATATGTATAGTCGATCGAGCTTAGAAGCATGAAGCATGTTGCGTTGAAGAAGTGAGCTTATACTTTCCCTTGCTCTTCTGCACATGTTTTTCATGTTGCATTCGAAACTAGGTGACTTTATGAAACTATACATATTACAAGTAACAAAGGAGGCACTTTTAGCTCTTCACCGTCAAATGAATTGTGAATTGGGGGGAGAGAAAGAGATGAGACACAAGATAAAATAAATGTGACGTGGTATATATTTATTGGACAGTATATAAATGATGTGATGCTCTCGTTGCAGGTCAGAATTTCTCCTCATAAAAATCCAAAAGACAAGACAAGCATGAGGTCACCAAAAAAAACAAGATGGATTTGGCCCATATCCACTTTCTTTTTCATCCTTTTCTTTATCTCAACCGTTGGATTGAACGATTTAAATTTTATTTTTTAAAAAATATTAAAATAAAAAAATAATTATAATATTTTTATAAAAAACAAAATCTGAACGGTTAATATTTCGATCCAACGGTTGAGATGAAGAAGAGGATGACAGAAGATGAAAAGGGAAGTGGATGGGAGCCACTTCCAAATGGGACAGGGTGTCCTATGCTCGTGATTGAGGATCCAGCTTCTATCCTTTGCTTCTCCCGTCCGTTGCCATCCGATGCCTTTTATTTATTTATTTATTTTTCAATTTCTCATATCTCTATCCTCCAATCTCACAAAAACACGTGACCCTCCACTCACTCCTTATAATTTTTTACTCCAACCTCACTCCTTATGTTAACACGGTTTATACAAATTAAATTCAATTTTTTTTTAGAATTTTAAAATAATTATTTTAGGATCTTAAAAAAATATTTTAGGGGATTGAATACTATTAAAAAGATATTTTATGATACTAAATGATACTAAAAATATATTACAGGATATTTAAGATCTTAAAACAATTATTTTAGGATCTCAAAAAAAATATTTCAGGGTACTGATTAGTACTATAAAGATTTTTCAAGATACTAACATAATTTTTTAAGATCATGAGATATTTTTTCAGTATCAATTAGTATCCTGAAGTATCTTTTTAATACCAGTCAGTACCCTAAAATATTTTTTCAGAACCTAAAATAATTGTTTTAAGATCTTAAATATCCTGCAGTATATTTTTAGTACCAGTTAGTATTATAAAATATCTCTTTAGTACCAGTTAATCTCCTAAAATATTTTTTTAAGATCTTAAAATAATTATTTTAAGATCCTAAAAAAATTTGAATTTAAGTTGCATAGACTGTGTTAACATAAGGAGTGAGGTTGGAGCAAAAAATTATAAGGAGTGAGGGAAGGGGCATGTGTCTTTGAGGGATTAGAAGATAGAGAGATGAGAAATTGAAAAAAAAAGGGGGGCAACAGATGGCAATGGAGGGGAGAAGCATAGGACAGAAGCCAGATCCCGTGAGTCATCACGTGTGTAATCACTTCAAGCCATAAGCTTGCGAGTCCGGTTTCTCTACCCGGCGGATCCCTCTCCCCATCCTCATAGTCTCATCTCGGCCATCCAAATCTGGATCCAACGGGCGAGAATGGTTCTTTTATATATATATATATATATATATATATATATATATATATATATATATATATATATATTAAAAAAAAATCATTCTTGGCTATTGGATCCAAATTTAGACGGCCGAGATGGGACTGTGAGGGATGGGCAGAGGGGTTCGCCAGACAGAGGATCCATTTCCTAAGCTTGCCTCTTGATTCGGGGAGGGGGGGGGGGGGGAAGGCCACAATTAAAAAGTATGGTTAAAATGTAAAAATACACATATGTTTTTACTCCAGGAGCACTTTGCACCATATGTTTTTTTTTTGTGCAAAAATGCACATGCCGTTAGGTTTTAGGAGCAAAAATACCACTTCCGTTAGTTGACCGTTAACTGACCGTTAGTTGACCATTAACCATGGTGAAATTACTCTTTTCCCTTAACCCTTTTCTTTTTTAATTATTTTAAACTAACGGCAAAAAAGTAATTTCACCATAGTTAACGGTCAACTAACGGAAATGATATTTTTGCTCCTAAAACCTAACGGTGTGTGTATTTTTGCACAAAAAAAAAACATATGGTGCTGGGCACTCCTAGAAGAAAAACATATGTGTATTTTTACACCTTAACCCTAAAAAGTATGGGCTTGCATTTAATTTTTCTATTCAGTTTTGATGATAATCAGAATAATCCAAAAATCGAATAAAGCTACTTTTATTTAAGTACTGAACCGAAATCCACTAATTAAAGTAACTGAAACTGAATTAATCAAAATATTTTAATTCGAAACTGAATCAGCCGAAGTTTTTATTTATTATTCACAAAATAAAATATATATAAATAGAAAATTACCTTTTATCCTCAATAATAGGTTTAGGAAAAAATATATAAAATGAATTAAAGAGATTTAAATTTTGAATGTCTATAGAATTTATATATTATAATTTAAAATCTACACATATTTAATTATAAAAACGTTGACTTATTAAATAGTATCTATTCAATATAAATATATTATATATTCCGATTTTGACCAAATTATTTTTTAGTTATATAACCGAAACCAAAAACTGAAATTTTTAAAAAATAAAATCCGAATCTTCAACACAAAATTAAATAATGGAACTGAAAAACTGCGTTGAGTTCGCTTCAGTACGATTTCTTATTTTGATTATAATTTGCTGACATGTGAAAACAAGCATCAAGTTGCAGCGTAATGAAATTTAAAAGGACAGGGAATCTTTTGGATTTAGCTTCAGTCCGCTGCATTTAACATCCGCTCACATCCTCTACGGAAAAACGGTGTCGTTTTGGGGTTTTGTGGGTGCCTTTTTTCTTTTCTTTTTTTTTTTTAAAAAATGTTTTAAGGTAGTGACTGATACTAAAAAGATACTTTAGGATCCTAAATGGTACTTCTAAATACGTCATGACCTTGAGAAATTATTTTAGAATATTAAAAAAATATTTCAAGGTATTGACTAATACTAAAAAAAATACTGATTAGTATTGGAAAAATACCTAATGATCTCTTAAAAAACTACTTCATGATCTTGAAAAAATATTTTAAGATCTTTAAAAAAATCATGCAGTATATTTTTAGTACCGGTCGGTACTCTTAAATATTTTTTCAAGAGATTATGAGATTTTTTTTCAATACCAGTCAATATTCTAAAGTATCTTTTAGTACCAGTCAGTACCTTAAAATATTTTTTAATATCCTAAAATAATTTTTTAAGATCATGACGTATTTAGCAGTACCATTTAGAATCCTAAAATATCTTTTTATTATCAGTTAGTATCTTAAAATATTTTTTTTAAAAAAAAAAAAGAAAATCACCAACAAAATTCCAAAATACCACCGTTTTCTGTAGAGGATGGCAGCGGATGTTAAGTGTAGCGGACAGAAGCCAAATCCGAATCTTTTAGAGGGAGAACCTGACAAATATCTCAGACCCATTATTTGTCGTCTTATATGATCGTCTATACTGCGTCCAGATCAAGCAGCTAGGCATGAAAATTGGTCACAAGACTAAACCCCTGTGGTTCTGTAATAGAGCTAAAAGGCTGAATGAAGATTTTTATTTTTTAAAAAACTTAAATTTGAGCCTTCATAAGACTTAATAAAGCTTGAAATCTCTTAGACGATCACTTGTAATATAGGTTTTTAAAATGCTTCATATTGTAAATATTAAAGGTTATATATAGGCCCTTTTTTAGATTGAGTTTAAACCTACATAACACCTGGTAAAGCCTAAAGCATTTTTAAAGGATCACTTACAATATAGAACTTTAAAAAAACCTCATATTACAAGACTTTAAGGTCATGAATAGATTTTATGCACTTTGAACCTATCAAAACCTACATAAATAAAGGCTTTTACTAGGTTTCAAAACATAATATTTACAAATTGTTCTCTTTAAATACGCTTTTAGCCTACATATAATTAAAATAAATTATTATTAATTAAAAATTATTTCACCAACATTCAAAGCTAATAATGTACTCATCCAAAATAAAACATTGTTATAAAAGAGAATAATAAGGATGGAGCCATGAATAGTTAAGAAGATGTTCCCAAAAAAAAAATCCCAAAGAATAATAGGGGTAATACTATAATTAGTTAATTATAACTTAAAATTAGAATATAGAATGAAAAAATTAAATGTTTTGTTTTTTTGTGATATAAATATAATTATATTTATTTAATATGTAAACACATCTGACCTTAATAAAATAGGCTTCACATATTTTAACATTTAGACCTTTAAATAAATCTATACCTGATAATTTTAACAAATAGATTAGACAATATCATACTTTAAACAAGTCAGACTGCAAACCTGATGGTATGATCTATTCCACATAGCTTTCAGGGTTTCCTTTTAACCCTCGTACTTCTTCCTAGGAGGCCCTGCTCACTGTACTGCATAGGACTATAACTTTCGTGGGCCATTACATTTGGGCTCAATGCAAAGAATAAGGCTGATGCGGGTCTTGCCGGCACAGTGATGGCTCGACCATTTTCAAGGAAACAAAATTGAAATATGGGAAAATCTTTCCCAGCGCCCAATTAAATAAAATAATTTTAAAAAAGGTACCAACAACTTTTACATGTAGGGTCTTTTATGACATGTGAATGTATGATGAAAATACAAGAAAACTCTTCACACTACCTTTTCTCTCATTTGTCAGATTACATGTGGGTGTTTTTGTCATTTACGACACATTTACATGTCAGAAAAGATCTTAGAGCCTTTTATGACATGTAAAAGTTGCTTTTTTTGACATGTAAAAGTTGTTGGACTTTTTTTTAAAACTATTTTGTTTAATTAGGCTTTGGGGAGGATTTTCCCTCAAAATATTTCTTCTAGGTTGGACGACCCTCTCACCAAAACAAGTTTTGGGACCTAGACACAACCTCAAGCATATCAGACCAAAAGTCAGACTCCATCTCTCAGTCTCTCACCATTCGTTCTCTTCGATGTCATCCATGATCCAATCCCCAACTGCTCTTTTTTAAAAAATAAAATAAAATGATCAATTCCTTTGACTAATGAATTAAGGTTTGAGGTGGTAACCGAGGTCGTTCAATGTAAGATGAAAAATGTAAGTTTAAATTTTGGAAAATGCACTTATTGAAAAGTGCAAAAATATTTTGCAATACAAAACCTTGAAAGGGATTATAACTTAATAAAATAAAACAAAAGGGACCAACAAGTTGTTAGCAAAGGTAAATACTTTTTACACTCTAAACTTTAAAAAGAATTATACCTTTAATCAAATAAAAAAAAAATGACCAATGAAGATTCTTTCTAATAAAAAAGGTTAGTTTCTCACAACGTAATGAATCAAGATTCGAATCTTTCTAGAAAAGGCGCCCACGTTTAATATTTGATAATGCCTAAAACAAGATTGCTTTCAATGTATGACTAAAAAAATATAAAATTGGACCAACAAATTACTGATTAAATTAGTAAGCAGAAAGCACACAGGTTGTAAGATGGAAAAACCCTTTAGCTTAGGGATATCCATGATATGAAGATTAAATTAAAGTGAAAATCTAAATATCATTCTAAGAATTGCAACTTTCTGTAGTGCACAATTTCATCATTTTCTCTACATATTTCTCCTAAAGTACCGCAGATTTCATTTCATATACCAATAGCCAATTAATTTTCTAAACGGGGCCTTCTAGCCAATTTCCCTAAAAATAGAATAAAATTGGCCCATGATAATCTTATTTTACATTTATACGTCCATTTCACATCGTAATTTCGGGGTGGGAGGGTCAGGGTGAAGGCTGGCAGAGGAGTCGTCGCTGCGTTTTGCTGCATATTTTATAATATATGCAGCAAGCAACAATGAGATGAGTCGTCCATCTAAAGTCATCATTGAGCTCCAAGCCAACATGAATTCACCCTCCTCCGTCCGACGTATCTCTGAATGCTTCATCAAACCACCGATTCCATCCAATGACTCTAACCCCATCTGCTATCTCTCTCCCTGGGACATTCTTTTGTTGTCCTCTAACTACATCCAGAAAGGCCTCCTCTTCCTCAAGCCTTCTCCTCACAATCATCCCCTTTTCATTGATTCTCTTCTAGACCGCCTCAAGCGCTCTCTTTCTCTCACCCTCCTCCATTTTTATCCCCTCGCCGGCCGCCTCGTCACTACACGCCACCCCTCCTACTCCATCTTCGTCGATTGACACAACGGTGACGGCGCTAAATTTGTCTACGCCACTTTAGACAAGACCGTCTCCGACATTGTCTCCCCCGTCTATGTCCCTCCCGTTGTCCAATCTTTCTTTGACCTTAACAAGGCAGTCAACCACGACGGTCACACCTTGCCTTTGTTGTCCGTACAGGTGACCGAAATGATAGACGGCGTTTTCATTGGCTGCACCATGAACCACTGCCTCGGCGATGGCACTTCCTACTGGAGATTCTTCAACGCCTGGTCCGAAATCTTTCGAGCCCTAGAAGCTGATAACATTGACGGTGATTTTATTCCCATCTCACGCCCACCGATTCACGATCGTTGGTTCCCAGAGGGTGTCGGTCCCCTAATCAATCTTCCCTTCAAACATCACGACGAGTTCATAAGCAGATACGAATCACCCGTTCTTAGGGAGAGAATATTCCGTTTCACAGCAGAGTCTGTTGCGAAACTGAAAGCAAAGGCCAACAGAGAGTCCAACACCACCAAGATATAATCCTTCCAATCATTATCGGCGCTCGTCTGGAGGTGCATAACACGCGCCCGGAGTCATCCCCATGATCAGAGAACAAGCTGCAAGATGCGGCAAATCACAGATCAAGAATAGAACCGCCACTGCCGGAGGAGTACTTTGGGAACGTGTACTATCCGGTGGCTGCGGAAACGACGTCGGCGGAGTTGCTAGAGCATGACCTTGGATGGGCGGCGTGGAAACTACACATGGCAGTTGCGAACCACGACGCTGAAGCTGTGAGTGAGTTTGTGAAGAAGTGGTTGGAGAGCCCGATGGTGATTCAACGGGGTCGGTTGTTGGACCCGTGCAGTGTGTTGATGGGGAGCTCACCCAGATTTGACAAGTATGGGAGCGAATTTGGAATGGGGAAGGCGGTGGGTGTTCGAAGTGGGTACGCCAGCAAGTTTGATGGCAAAGTGACGTCGTATCCTGGTCGTGAAGGTGGCGGAAGCATTGATTTGGAGATTTGCCTTCCCCCGGAGCTGATGACGGCGCTGGAATCCGACGACGAGTTCATGAATTTTGTATCTTAAAACTGTTCAAGCATTTTAGTGTCCATTAGAATATCTGATGAAGGACATCCTTTCTCCTTTAATTTTTCCTCGTCACCCCTTTTTCTTCCGTTGATTGGAAAAGAATGAGAAAAATTAAAGTAGTATTATATGGATTGGATAGATATGATTTAAAGATTATAATTTAAAGATTTAAGAGATAATAAGAAAATTATGATGAAAGAAACCAGCTTTATTTATCTATTTTTTTCTGTGATTACTGTTCCGGCGTTTATCCGTTAGTTATAATCCGACAACGCGTGTGGCGGAGCATGAAAGAAGAATTTGTTATGATTTTTATTATTAATAATTAGGTTTTATTCATTAGAATTAGGATTTATTTATTTATCTGCGGTCTTTAGGAATTATATTTGAATTTATATTTATATTTTATTCATATTGTGTTATTTCTTAATATTTATAAATAAAGCTATGGTTTTAATTACACGAATAAAATATATTAACTTTTACTTAATTTATAGAAATCTCTCATCCAGTTTTAAAATATATAAAGACATTTTTTGAAAATAAAATGCGTGTTATAAAAGCCATCCTTATATATTTAAAATTTCATTTTCATCCAAATATCTATTAATTGATCATTAAATTTGACTATCAACCGCTTCCTTTAATTAAAAAAATCCTCTTTTGATAAATAAATGAATAAATAATTATATTTATCTAAAAATAATTTTTTATACAAAAAAAACATAATGTATAAATGTTTAAAACTTTCAATATACTGTAAAATTTATTAGTTTTTGGGGGAAGAAAATATCTTTTGAATTTCAAGATCTCAATTCAATCTGTATGCATATAGTAATTAGTAACTCATTTTTAGTAGGAAATCACTCATTTGGGATCTTAAAGTTCATGTGGTATTTTCTTATTTCCCCCTTGTTTTTGTAATATTATAAAACTTTCAAATTTTATCATATTTGTTACAACTTTTTTTTTTAATGAATACAAATTTATTTATTTCTTTTTTCTGCCATGAAGACTATACCATTGAAAACATGCCTGAAAGACTTATTTTAACTCATCATACATTTTTTAACAATGTAAATTTGAGGTATTATATAATTTATATTAGTTTTGAATTTAAATTTTATAAATATAGTTTTTATACGAAAATTTATAAACACATATATTTAAATATGCATATATTATAATAGGAGTAACCATATCTTTAATTAAATTTTCCATATCTAGATTAATTAAGCCTTTATCCCAATATGATAAAAAAGGAAAATGACAGGAAAAATGGAAAAATGGGAGAAATATAACTTTGAAATAGAAAAAAATATTAAATTATGTTTATTACCAAAAATTGATAAGGTAATTACGATACTTGATAAACAATTTACCACTCATTTTATAGAATTATGTTTCTAACTTGGAAATATTACGCATTTGTCTTGTGAAGTTTAATATTTTGCATTTAAACTATTGATATTGTCCGTCACCTGAGGCTGTATAGCCCAAACTTATTCGGCCATCATGTGTATATTGTTTCAATACTACCAGCAAGGCATGGCAAGTTACGACAATGCTAGAATGATCAAATTAAAACGTTTAGCACGCACATGGGAAAACACATGCATAGAAGGGGATTTGGAGTAGTTAATTCAGAAGCTTGAACCCGAAAGAGTCCATTTAGAGATTAAGTTCAATATACATTATCGTTGTATCAAAATTTTGTCTGTGTAGCAAATCATTTTTCAGTTAATTTCTATTTTGTTTGGGCAGCAAATCATTTTTCATTTATTTTCTATTCTATACATTTTTTTTTGTCGGATTTGAGGAAGACGATAAGATCCAGCCGACTCTATCCAAACTTTTCTAGTTTAACTCAACATTCTCATTTTTGGAGATCAAACCGGCCTTCCAAAAGTTAATTTTAATGTGACCAATTTCCTCTTTTATGCTACAACACTTACTGCACTAGTTAATTGTCCACTCTTTCCAAATGTGATTTATATGTTATATGTATGGTCATGCCTAGGGGCGTGTTAGTTGAAGTAGATTCTCTTTGATCAATCAAAACTCCTTAATCAAGTTAACGATTTGAATTTATGTGTATGTTTTTAAAATAGAGGCCGGGATGTTTATGTAATTAAAGAAAATTGCAATAGAAAATAACATAGTTTACTCTAATTGTAATCAATCTTTTGATGATGGAATATAATAAATGACATGTTGATCTCTCCTCCTCCTCTCCTCTGGATATTCTCTTCTCCCTCCTTTAGTCCATCTTCCTTACTTCTCTCTCGATCCTCTTCTATAAATGTCTTTCCTTCCTCCTCTGTCTGTCTATTCTATGCCCTCTTCTGTTTCTTTCACTTCCCTATAATAGAGAGAGAGAGAGGAGGTGAGACACAAGATAAAACAAATATGACGTGGTATATGTATCTGTTGGACTGTATATAAACATATTATTCTTTTGACAACCAAACTATGGATAGGGTCTAGTGAAAGAGATTAGTCATTCACAACGTGGTGAACCAATATTTGAATTTTGTTAGGAGACATGCCTACATTTAGTGTTTGATAATGCCTCAAACATAATTGTCTCCAATAATAGGATACTTGTGCCTAATAATAAAAAAGTGGACCAACAAATTGTTAGTTAAATTGATAAGTAGGAAGCGCGCTAGTTGGAAGAGAGAGAAACCCTTTAACTTAAGGAGATCTGTGATGTGAAAATTAATAAGTTAGAGTACAAATGCAAATATTTTTTAAAGAATTGCAATTAAACCTCTGTAGTGTACAATTTCATCATTTTCGCTACATATTTGTTTCTCCTAAATTACCACAGATTCCAAGTACCAATAGCCAATTAATTTTCTAAACAGGGGCCTTTATACCCAATTGTCCCAAAAAAAAAAAAATTGGCCCATGATAATCTTATTCTATATTTATATGAACATTTCACATCGTAATTTCGTGGTGGGAGGGTCAGGTGAAGGCAGGCAAAGGATGTTGACCAAAAAAAAAAAAAGAAGAAGGCAGGCAGAGGAGGCGCTGCCGCGTTTTGCTGCATATATTATAGTATATGCAGCAAGCAACAATGAGAGTCATTCATCATATTGCACATCCATCCAAAGTCATCATTCATCTCCAAGCCAACATGAATTCACCATCATTCATCTCAAGCGCTCTCTTTCTCTCACCCTCCTCCACTTTTAACCCCATACCGGCCGCCTTGTCACCACACGTCACCCCTCCTACTCCATCTTCGTCGATTGCCACAACAGTGACGGCGCTAGATTTATCTACGCCACTTTAGAAATGACCGTCTCCGACATCCTCTCCCCCGTCGATGTCCCCTCCGTCGCCCAATCATTCTTTGATCATGACAGGGCAGTCAACCACGACGGGCACACCTTGCCTTTGTTGTCCATCCAGGTCACCGAATTGATAGACGGCGTTTTCATTGGCTGTTCCATGAACCACTGCCTCGCCGACGGCACTTCCTATTGGAAATTCTTCAACGCCTGGTCCGAAATCTTTCGAGCACTAGAAGCTGATAACAGTGACAGTGATTTGATTCCCATCTCACGCCCACCGATTCACAATCGTTGGTTCCCGGAGGGCTGCGGTCCCCTCATCAGCCTTCCCTTCAAACATCACGACGAGTTCATAAGCAGATTGGAAGCACCCGTTCTTAGAGAGAGAATATTCCATTTCACGGCAGAGTCTATTGCCAAACTGAAAGCAAAGGCCAACCAAGAGTCCAACACCACCAAGATATCATCCTTCCAATCATTATCGGCGCTCGTCTGGAGGTGCATAACACGCGACCGGAGTCTCCCCCGTGATCAGAGAACAACCTGCAGGTTGGCGGCTAATAACAGATCAAGAATGGAACCTTCGCTGCCCGAACAGTACTTTGGCAATTTAATCTACGTGGTGGCTACGGAAACGACGTCGGGGGAGTTGCTAGAGCACGACCTTGGATGGGCCGCGTGGAAAATACACGTGGCTGTTGCCAACCACGACGTTAAAGCTGTGCGCGAGATTGTTAAGAAGTGGCTGGAGAGGCCGATGGTGATTCAACCGGGTTGGTTCTTTGATCAGAGCAGCGTGATGATGGGGAGCTCACCCAGATTCGACATGTATGGGAACGACTTTGGAATGGGGAAAGCGTTGGCTGTTCGAAGTGGGTATGCCAACAAGTTTGATGGCAAAGTTACGTCGTATCCGGGTCGTGAAGGAGGCGGAAGCATTGATTTGGAGATGTGTCTTCCGCCGGCGGTGATGGCGGAGCTGGAATCCGATGCCGAGTTCATGAATTCTTTATCTCTGCAAACTGTTTCCACGTTTTGATGCACTGTCACGTACACTTGCATGCATACGGATAAGAAGACAAATGTCTGCATGTCCCGTGATGTGGAAGAAAATAGGTGTTTTTAATCTTCAACAATGAAATAGACCTTTTTTTATCTCTGCAAATTGTTTGCACTGTTATGTACTCACACTGGCATGCATACAGATAAGAAGACAAATGTCTGCATGGCTCGTGATTTGGAAGAAAATAAGTGTGTTTAATCTTCAACAATAATGAAATAGCCCTTTTTTTAATCTCTGCAAACTGTTTCCACGTTTTAATGCACTGTTCCGCACACTTGCATGCATACAGATCGATAAGAAGACAAATGTCTGCATGTCCCGTGATGTGGAAGAAAATAGGTGTGTTTAATCTTCAACACTATGAAATAGCCCTTTTGTTTACCGGGGAAAAGAAGCCCTTTTTTGCGAGATACGATGTGCTTTGTTTGGGAATCAGTTTCTAAGTGGGAGCCCTCTTCCCTTTTGGACTGTCTATTTTTTTACTTTTTATTTTTTTAAATTGTATTATTTTAATAGATAGAAAATCGAAAATAAAAATAATTGTTAACAAATTTATTTTTTAAAAAATGATTTTTTGTTTTTACGAAAAAATCAATAGTTGAAAAAAAATCTGGACCATCTAAATTTATAAGAGTTCTGATGAATAGACAAATTGGTTCCGCTTTGTTTGAGCATGTCTTAAAAAGAAAACGTACGTGTTCGTGCGTGCGTGTGTTTTGCGCGAGTCCTACCAATCCCATTTTCTTAAATACACCAAACGTCTTTTATGTTATCGTAAGTGAAATTAATTTAATCAAATTATTAATAGCAAGCATCTATATGCGTGTACTGATTGGGATCGACAAGCTTCTGGAATATTTAATAGTCTATCGTAGTATAGTAGTACCGTAATGAGATATTCAATCCCACGTTCTTGCTGGGATGAGTTCAAAATTTTCTCCACCACCTGTAGTTTGCCGTTTAATTGTAGAGGTTTTATACTGTATTAAAAATATTATTATAATATTAAATATTAAATTATAATAATATTTTTACAGAACAATATCAATCATTAAAAGTCAATGCAATTATGAAGAAATTAAGTAGAGAGGGTTAGCGTGGAAATACTCTTTTCTCATCTATTAAAGACAGATGCTCAAATTCAATCCGCACTTTTGGGAATATTACAATGTTGTATTATGAAGTTTAATAATTAAAAAATTGATATTTTCCGTCACCTGTGGCCCAGACTTATTTGCCCATGATGTATATTGTTTCAGTAATACCAGCAAGCTAAGGCACGGCATTATAAGACAATGCTAGAATGATCTGAAACAAGTATAATAGCCCTCACAATCAAATTAAAACGTTTAGCACATGGTAAAATAGTTTCATAGAAGGGGATTTGGGTGTACGTAGTTATTTCGGAAGCTTGAACCTGAAAGAGTCAATCAAGGGATTAAGTTCAAAATACATTATCGTTGTATCCAAATTTTGTCTGTGCACCAAATCATTTTTCAGTTATTTTCTATATATTCTACACATTTTTAATTTTGTTGGCTTTAAGGCAGATGGTAAGATTCAGCCGGCTCTACCCATTCCTAATTACTAGTTTTATCCCAACATTCTCACTTGTCTGAATGTTGCTGAGCAATTTTTGGACATCAAACCAGCCTCCCCAAAAGTTAATTTTAAAGTGATTGGTTTCCTCCTTTTTGCCGTCAGTTTTGCTATAGCTCCTATTACGCTAGCTAATTGTCCACTCATTCCATATGTAATTCTCTATTATATGTATGGTCGTGCCTATGAGTATATTTGTTGAAGTATAGATTCTCTTTTATCAATCAAAACTCTTTCTCAAACAGTACTGATCCGGTGTAGATCACAAGTTGGGTTGGACTTGGCCCGGGGTGAAATCCCGGGGTCCTACGTACCACAGTGTGGATCAAAGTCCACGTAGTTCGAGGGTATACGACAGGCTAATGATAGCCAGTGGGGGTGGTATGTGTGCTCTGTGTGAATAGAAAAGCTAGAGTTTTTGAAGTGTGTACCTTGTAAGGGGTTTACCCTATTTATAGGCGTACCTGTGCCTTATCTTAATCAGTTGGATTCATCCTTTATTTTAGGGATATCAAGATATGCGTTTTTGATAGATATTCTTGATACATAGGCGGTTATCATAACAATAGATATTTTGATAAAACCACTCCTATTTTCAAGGAAGCGGCTATGAGCATAACTGAAGTCATTTTGACTAGGCTCTTTAGTTATTGGGCTGGGCCCATTTATGAGATATCCGTAACAGTTGCCCCCTAGCCCGGTTGTTCAGGGCTCCGAGCAGCCGGGATGTACTTGTCAGGTTACGTCCTTTGCTCTAGTTCATTTCGCTGTCCTGAGGTTTTTGATTTCTAGTTCTTTTTCCGAGGTCGGACCTTTTTGGTTCCCGGGTTACCCCCTCTATCATCAATTTGCATTCCGGTTTATTTGAGTGGGACACGGCTGCCCCCCCATCCCGGTTAACGCGGGTTGCATTCGTTTGCTATCCCAAGAGAACATTAATGTTTGGTCTTAATGTTCTATAATTTTGGTTCTAGGCCGAACTCCTCCCATGCTTTCTCGAACTTCCCCTCTTTATTCGTGTCGGGTAGTGTTGATATTTCTATATCGTCTTACTCCCCGTTTACAAGTACCTTGTCCAGTTTTTCGTGGATCGGGACTTGTTGCCCCCAAGTTTGAGATTGCACGGGGAGTTAGGTCGGGCAACCGGGGTGTATTCATGTGGTCGGCCACGTGAGCATTTCGATCCGGGATCATTGTCCGCCTCATCTGTTGATCCAACACTCGTCTTATCTCGAGGCCACGAGTGTCATCATTGCCTTCTGCTGATTTGATGTTTACTAGCCGGCCTCTGAGTAGAGCAACTGCCCCATTATCTTGGTTTTCGTGTTTGCCTACCATCAGCATTAAATGTGCACGCCTTTTAACGTCCACGTCATTATTTGTGTATGGGCCCTTTGGGCTTTTGACGGTTGAGTTTCTTGACTCTCACCCGTCTGCTTGTTTTGCTTATAAAAGCCTTCGACTTTCTGCTTCTTGCATTTTGAAAACTGCCAAACCTTGAATTTTCCTTCTTGAGAGAAACTTGCAACCAGTCACCCGTTCATCTTCCTCAGATTCCCATTTCTGCTCTTCGTGGCTCGCGCATTTCCTCTTCCCTTAACTTATTTCAAACCAGGTACTTTCCTTGTTTCCTTCTCTGGTTATTTGGCTATGTTTTCTTCTTTCTTTCTCTATCTCTTGGTCTTTCTTTATTCTGGGTAGGTTATTGTGAGTTCTTTCAAGTTTCTTCCCCTTTGGGTTCTGGCTTCTGCTTTGTTCTTGAACTTCTCTGAACTTCTGGTCTATTCAATCCTTTTTCTCCGTCTTTGGTTTTCGGTTTCCTGTTTAAATTCTACCTTCTCGGGATGAGCCATTAAGGTTCTCCTCCGTCTTTTAATCCAAATGCTTTTTCCCCGGAAGAGGCCGAGCTTATTCAGCGTATGCCTCCCCGGACAGCTTGGTGGCTGTACGGGAAACCTCTGACCGAAGAACAAAAGAGGGAAAACGTTCTCCGTGGTTATGGCGGAGAAGGTGGTAGTCAACCAGGTCGGTTTGGTCGGGTTAGGGGAAGGGCTCGAGGTCGGTCTGAGTCTGTAGAGCCCGAAAGTCTAGGCCGGGGGATTGCTGCCACTAGGGTTTTTTCTTCAGAGCCGCCCTTAGGAAAGGGTAGGGGGAAAGTCCTCCTCTACCCGCCTCTTCCTTTCCTTCACGCGCGGAGCCCCTCATCTCCCTTACTCGGCCTATCGGCCCGTGCGAGGAGTGTTCCTGGCTGATATATGAGGCCACGATGGTTGGCCGGTCATGGGAAGCTGACGAAATAGCTTCACGATGCCGGCATATCCAACCGCGGGTTGTTGGAGCCGTTTCTACCCGTCTCGCTTTACTATCTTCAGGTATCATTTTCGTTTCTAATTTATTTTTGTTTTGCCTTTTCTAGGTAGTATGTCAACTTCTCCGCGTCCTATCGAGGATTCCGGATCCGTGGAGTCAGCAGCCGTCAGTATTCCATGTCATATTGCTGAGAAGTAGGACTGGGTCGCGACCAGGGTGCTGTCCAGGCTATCAAAAGCCACGACCAGTCAGATCGCCGAGCTCCCATTAGGGGACCGGGATCATTGTTCTTTATCTCTTCTCGGCCCTTCTGAACCGGTGTGCGTTGCCCGGGAAGGGAACGAGCGCTCCTTTTTCTTCTTCTATCTAGACTTCGTCAAAAAACTCGGCTTTCGTTTTCCATTTTCTAGGTTTCAAGTAGATCTCTTAAACATTCTTCAGCTGGCCCCCACTCAGATTCATTCCAACTCTTGGGGCTTTATTATTGCATTCGAGCGGCTTTGCCGATTTTTAAATTGTACTCCCACCACCGGGACATTCTTTTATTTTTTTAACATCCAACGGGCTCGTCAACCCAGGGAGCCCGAAGAAAAGAGGGGTTGGGTTTCTTTTCGGGGGAAACCGGACAAGAAGCTTTTCCATGTGGCAACTGACACCTGGAAAGGCTTCAAGGCTTCTTTTTTCAAAATCAACGCTGAACCCGGTCATAAACCGTGGTTTCTTAAGGACGTTGATTCCAACTCGGTGGAGCTGCTGTTTCCTCTATATTGGTCGAAAGCTCACTATGACCAAGACCAAAGCATATTTGCATCCTCCGATGATAGCCTAGAGCCAGCCGAGGTTGAAACCGTGATGGCTCTGGTTGACCATGTGGCCGAGAAGGATGTTATTGATTCCCGGATTTTTATCCGACAGTTGGTGGAGGAATTGTATTCACCGAGTATGATTTCTGTTGGATGTTTTTTTTTTTTTTTTTTTGTTTTTTTGGGTATGCCCCTTGTCATTTCTGATGTTTGTTATGTTTTTTGTAGTGCCCGACATGGGGAAGGCTTCTTTCCAAGAACTGGCCGAGAAGCTCCGGGCTAAGGCCAAAAAGAAAGGGGAGTCCTCTTCCCAGAAGAAAGCTGTGGCTGCTCCTTCGTCTGCCAGGACTACTGCTGAAAAGAGGGCTGCGCCCTCTCCGGCCTCTACGGATCTCATTCCGCGCAAGCGATCGAAGTCCGTGGCGTCGTCGATCTCGGTCGCAGAAGAGAATCCGGCCTCTGTCCCGGACGCCGGTGCTGCCACAAGCGTCCCTCCTCCCCCACTTCCTGGTAAGTCTCGCCTTCACTCGCAGGGTGAGGTATGGACTGATGGGGTCTCGGAGGAGCTCAAATACGCGGTGAAGCCTCCCAGCAAATATTTTAGTGGTGAGGCCTTTGCCGACTCCGACCTCGATCACCTGCAGGTCCTGCAGGACCACTTAATGGAGACAGCCGGCGTGCTGGACGCTTATGCTTCTGTTAAGCATAAGTACGCCAGGGCTGCAGCCGAGATTGCCAAAGCTCGGGTTGAAAAGAAAGAGGCCGAGATCAGGCAGCGGGAGGCTGAGGAGGCGCGCCTGAAAGCAGAAGAGGCGCAGATAAAGGCGGTGGAGGAGCTATCAAAGGCCCTTGCTGAGAGGGATCATTTCTCCACTGAGCTTGACGCCAGTCATGCCCGGGAAGACACCCTCAATGCCTCACTGCACGCCCTGCAGGGTCAGTATGCGGGGCTGGTGAGGGACCTCAATCTCGCCCAATCCGACCTCCACGCTTCCAAGGCCGAGCTCGTGGCGTCCGCTGCCGAGGTGGATAAGCTGGAAGTCCTGGTCGTGGAGACGGCTGCTGAAGCTTTCAACGTATGCCTGGCCCAAGTCCGAGCTCTGAATCCGGACATTACGATAAACTTAGACGCTGTGGATTTCAGAGCTTCGGTAGAGGACGGGCAATTTGTACCAGCGCCGCTTTCTCCGGTCGAAGAGTCCGAGCATCTCGTGGAGGATGACCGTGTTCAATTAGCTGAGGAAGATGCTCCGACGACCGACGCCCCTGGCTCTCCTGTGCCCGGCCAAGCCCAATCTTGATGCCGTCCTTCTAGGATCTTTTTTATTTTTTCCCATATGTAGTATTTTCATTTTCATTTTTGTTTCTTCTGTAATCTGGGGCCTTTGCCCTCAAAATTAATAATATGACAAGCCGGTGTTCCCGGATTTTTCTAGCATCCTCAGCTCGTCCATCTTACATGTATTTATTTTCATCCTTTAAACCAAACTCGTGTTTTAATTCACCAGTTGATGAGTAAAGGGGAACGTAATCCGTGCACGAAGCTCGGTTCTTTATTTTATGACTTGGCCAAAGTCAAGATATATTGCGCAGAATCTGCTGGTTATTCAACCGGCGTTTTAACAAACGGGCCACGTTTATTAATGGTCGGGCATTCTAAACAACAGACGATTTTCAAAAATCATCTAAGTACTTTATCTTGTAAAGTACCGTACCGAGATGGTAGCCAACTGCCACATGTTCGGGCCCTAATATCCTTTTTGAATAGAAGCCTAAACATTTCGACCTGATCAGGATCTTTTATGGCAATCTCACACCACCCCAGGGGACAGTTTCGATGCATCGTAAGGTTTACAAGACTTGTTGACAAATCTTATCATGACCGGGATCGCGAACCCAAGTCTTTGTTTAATTATCTTGCTTTTGTCGCAGCCTGTCTTTGCATTGATTTCACAAGTAATAACTAGGTTGGCCCATGAATTGAACCACCTTTTTTATTGATTGAAATAATTGGAATTACACAATTTAAAATCAATGGAAAATACTGCTAAAAGCAAAACAATGCGTAATAAAAAACGGTTCTCGGTCACCACCGACATCCGTTGAAGCTAAAAAGCGGTTCTCAGTCACCACTGACATCCGCTGTGCGTTTATTCCGAGTGCATCCCGGTCTTTAGCTGTAGTAAGTCCTTAGTTTGTCTGCGTTCCATGTTTGTTTGATGGGCGTGCCATCTAACGTCTCAAGGGCATAAGTCCCGGGCCCCATTTTGTCCGAAACACGGTAAGGACCCTCCCAGTTTGCTACAAGTTTTCCATCTCGGGCATTCTTATTTCCGATATCCGCTCTGCGTAATACCAAGTCACCTTTATCGAACGCTCGCGGTCTAACTTTGCGGTTATACTTAGCCGCCACCAGCTGCTTCGTTGCCAGATCTCGGCAGTGTGCCGTCGTTCTCACTTCATCGATGAGGTCTAACTCGGCTGCTAACTGCTTGTTGTTAGCGTGTTCTCCCTCTTCCATGACTTTGGCTTTCCTCCATGATGTTTGCCCAATTTCAACCGGGATCATGGCCTCGCATCCATATGTCATTCGGAAGGGTGTTTCCTGGGTCGAGGTTTGGACACTAGTTCGGTATCCCCAGAGTATCGGGTATAGTTCCTCGACCCAGTTACTTTCTGCATTACTCATCCTTTTCTTGAGCCCGTCAACAATGATTTTGTTGGCTGCCTCGGCTTGCCCATTAGATTGCGGATGCTCTACCGAGGCGAAATGGTGCTTGATTTCGAGCTCGGACATCAACCTCTGGAAACCTTGGTCCACGAATTGAGTACCATTGTCAGTTACGATCTCGGCGGGAATCCCGAACCTTGCAACAATATTTCTTTCGAAGAATTTTTGTATTCAAGCAGCCGAGATGGTCGACAGTGGTTCGGCCTCGATCCACTTAGTGAAATAATCCACAGCCACCACAAGCCATTTCAGTTGCCCTGCGGCCGGTTTGAACGGTCCAAGGAGGTCCATACCCCACTTAAAGAATGGCCAAGGAGCCGTGATGGTTTTCAACTCGATGGAGGTGGCCAGAGGATCCGAGCATGTTTTTGGCAGCTTTCGCACGTCCGTACGTGCTCTCTGGAGTCCGCGACCATTGTCGGCCAGTAGTATCTAGCCCTTAGGGCCTTCCGAGCTAACGCCTTTGCCCCCATATGTTGTCCGTTTATCCCTTCGTGTATCTCTGATAGCACGTACTCGGCCTCTGCCTGGTTTAAACATCTCATCATCGGGGATTGGAGGCCTTTTCGGTAGAGCTGGTCATCGACCACCGTGTACATTAACGCGGTCTGTGCTATCTGCCTTGCTTCCCCGGGATCGTCTGGGCTAACTCCCTTTTCCAGGTAATTTAAGATTGGCTTTCGCCAGTCTTCTGCTGCCGCGATGACCATGATACACGTGGGCTCCTTGAGACTTTGTTGTATTACAGTCCGATTATTTCCTGGGTTCCTGGTGCTTGCTAATTTGGAGAGGATATCTGCCCTCGCATTTTCTCCCCTGGGGATGTGGGTGACTAGGACCTCATCGAAGTCGGCCATTGCCTCTCTGACTTTCCCTAGATATTTAATTAGCAAGGGTCCCTTAGTCGTGTATGAACCGTTGATTTGGGCCGCGACTAGTTGAGAGTCGGTAGAGAGATGAACCCTCCTGGCCCCATTGTCTTTTGCCTGTGATAGCCTGGCTAATACAGCCTCATACTCGGCCTGATTATTGGACGTTCTGAAGTGTAATTGTAGGGAGTGTTCCATGGCGACTCCTTCCGGGCTTTCGACTATGATCCCGGCTCCACTTCCTTTGACGTTTGAAGAGCCGTCTACAAATACTTTCCAAACGTCAAGGGCTGCTTTCGGGACTACCTCTGTTGGCACCAGTTCTGCAATGAAGTCGGCTAAAGCCTGGGACTTAATAGCACGCCGAGCTTCATATACTATGTCGAATTCGGATAGTTCGATTGCCCAACTCATCATTCTTCCTGCTAAGTCAGGTTTGTGGAGTATTTGACGTATTGGCTGACTGGTTCGGACAATTATTTTATGCCCCTGGAAGTAAGGGCGTAATCTCCTCGCGGCAGTTAGGAGCGCAAAGGCCACCTTTTCCAACCTTTGATATCTTAGCTCCGAACTGTGCAAAGCCCGGCTTGTAAAGTAAATCGGTTTCTGTTCCTTCAAATCTTCTCTCTCCAGGGCGGCACTTACTGCTTCTGGGGCCACGGATAGATATAATATCAAATCTTCCCCGGGCTCGGGTTTTGTCAGCACGGGTGGTGATGACAGGCATTTTTTGATCTTGTCAAACGCGGCTTCACACTCTGAGTTCCATTCTCCATGCCGTGCTTCCTTCTTCAATAACTTGAATAAAGGAAGAGCATTTTCTGCCGATTTCGGTAAGAACCTTGTCAGCGCGGCCAGTCTGCCAGTCAACTGTTGTACCTCTTTTTTGTTTTTTGGGGCAGCCATATTGAGGACGGCCTGACATTTGTTCGGATTGGCCTCAATCCCCCGGTTTGTCAACAGGAATCCGAGAAATTTACCCGCTGGTACCCCGAATGCACATTTAGCTGGGTTAAGTCGGATTCTGTGAGCCCGGAGCTTATCAAATGTTTCTTGCAAATCTTGGATGTGGTTGGATCGCTTAACTGACTTTACGATCATATCGTCGATGTAAATTTCGACGTTCCTGCCGAGTTGTGCCTCAAACACTTGATTCATCATCCTCTGGTAAGTAGCTCCTGCGTTCTTCAGCCCGAAAGGCATGACATTATAGCAGTAATTAGCTTTTTCCGTGATAAAAGTTGTTTTCTCCTGGTCTTCGGGATGCATAGCTATTTGGTTATAGCCGGAATACGCATCCATGAATGAGAGCAGCTGGAAACCCGAAGAATTGTCCACCAGTTGGTCAATATTTGGCATGGGGTAAGCATCCTTGGGGCATGCTTTGTTGAGATCGGTGTAGTCGGTGCACACCCTCCATCTGCCATTTGGTTTCTTGACCATTACCACATTTGACAACCACGTGGTATATTGGATTTCCCTGATGAATCCCGCATCCAGCAGTTCTCTTACATGCTCGGTTAGGGCTTCCTGACGGTCCGGTGCAATCTTTCTTTTCTTCTGCGAGACCGGCGTATATCGTGGATTTATGGTCAATTTGTGACAGCAGAACGCCGGGTCAACTCCTGGTAACTCCGAAGGTTTCCAAGCGAATACGTCCTTGTTTCTCCATAACAGCTTTTTGAGCTCGCTTTTTTCTTGCTCGGCAAGTGAACTCCCGATCTGGGTTATTTGTCCGGGATCCTCTCCTAGTTGGTAGCCTGTGAGCTCTCCATCAGGCTCTGTTTTCATCAACTTTGCTTCTTCTCTTACATCCAGCTCTACCACGTTGACCGAGCTCGGCGCAATTGGCGCTGAATTTCGAGTTCCTTTCTGCTGCGAGCTAGATGTTCCGGGTTCATTGTTTTTAACTGTCGAGAAATAGCATTGCCGGGATTCCTTCTGATCACCTTTGACGGTGACGACTTCATTGTTCCGACTTACCATTTTCAGCTTCTGATGCTTAGTTGATATGAGCATGTCCCAACTATGAATGGTTGGTCTGCCTAAGATTATATTGTAGGACGAAGGGAAATCCGCTACAATAAACTTGACTCGCTCAGTCTTAAAGGCTTCTTTAGAGCCCAAGGTCATTTTAAGTTCTATACACCCTTTGGGATTTGTATCCTGTCCGTTGAACCCGATTAAGGTTGTCCTGCACGGCTTTAGATTCTCTGGGTCGAGGTCCATGCGCTTAAAGGCATCCCACAGGATGATATCCACCGCGCTGCCAGGATCGATGAATATCTTCTTTACACGGCATTTTCCCAGGAGGCCGGTTATGACCAGTCCGTCTTGATGTCCCGGGATTACGTCCCTCAGATCTTCCTGAGTAAAGAACAGCTTAGGAGGCTCTTCTGTTTGCGATGGCTCCGGCTTGAAGGTTGGTCGTCCCCTGATGGTTAAGACTTCCCGAAGGTATTTCTTCCGCTGATTGGCGGTATCGCCGCCACCTCCATAACCTCCACTAATGACATTGCAGTCAAACTCTGCTTCCGGGAACTCGTCCTCATTGTCGTGCTTTCTCCGGGCTTCCTCCGGTTTTCTCCTCTGGGAGACCGGGCTTGTACTCCGATCCGTCTGCTTGCGCTTGGCTTTCTGCCCTTGTGTTTTAATAACGTACTGACGTAATTTTCCATCTCGGATAAACTTTTCCACCGCATCTCTAAGGTCCCAGCACTCATCCGTTGTGTGCCCGGGTCCATTGTGGAATTCACAAAACCGTGTGCGGTCCAACTTTCCCTTATTATAAAGTGGTCGGGGTCGCTCCACCTTCCTCATCTCGGTCAGGGCTACCTCTCTCCATAACTGTGAACGAGGGACATTTATTGGAGTATATCTCTCATACTTCCCCTCATGCCTTTGTCCTCGTGTTTTCTGATCCAAGTTACGGGGTCGGTCTCTTGCTGCCCGGTCCTTCCCTTTCGGAGGTGGGCTTTTCTGTCTCTCTTTTCCCAACGCGTTGGCTATCTGCATCTGCTCTATGTCCAGATACTTTTTGGCTCGTTTATGGAATTCTTCCAGCGTCTTGATCTCGCCAGATATGACCGATCTCCCCATTCTGGATTCGCTATCTAAGCCCGAGATGAGCAAGTGTACGTGGACGCTTTCCGTTAATCCCTGGATTTGTAATGCGGCAGCCTTGAAACGATCCAAATACTTCTGAAGGGTTTCACCGGGTTGCTGCTTGATTCTGTCCAGCGTGTAGACCGACCTGGGTTGCTTTTTGCTTGTCGCAAAATTCAGCAGGAACTTCTCGCTCAGGTTGGTGAAGTCGGTAATGGACTTGGGAGATAGAGTCCGGAACCAAATTTGGGCGGCTCCTCGTAACGTTGAGGTGAACAGCCTGGAAATGATTGGCCCCTTGAATCCTCGGACCAGCATCTCAGTGTCGAAAGTGTTCAAGTGTGTCTGGGGATCCTGACTTCCGTCGTACTTAGGGAGGTCGGATGTATTAAATTTCCTTGGGTACTCAGCTTCCGTAATTTCATCTGAGAACGGGCTGTTGTTTTGTCCTCCATCCCCATACCACGTCTTGTACCTGCCGGAGTCTTGCGGAATTCCCTGATTGTCCGAGGTACGACTGTCCTTCCTATGTGCCCGGGCTTGATCCTCCTGACTCGCGTCCCGGTGATTATTTTGCTGAGAATTTTTTGTTGAAGCTATTCGGCCTTGCCCGGGATAATCCTCCTGTAGGGGATCAATAGTTTGGTGATTGGTTTCTTCGTCCTCATTCTGCTGATCATCCCGGCGTTCCTCCTGAAGAGGGTCTTGTAAGTGTTTAAGAATTTGATTCATCACCTCGGTCATATGGTCAATCTTCTGGTTCTGAAGATTGTCGCATTCTTCCACATTCTCGATCCGTTTCATCATTGACTCAGCAATGTTATGTAGGAGCCGTATGTCCGGGCTTCCAATCTGAAACTTTGAGGGACCAGCGTGGTTAGTATTTTCCAGCGTTTGGCCTGCTCGTCCATCCAGGTTCGAGTCCGGGGACTCCTCCATTTGTTCCTGATTAACGCCTTGAACGTCCTGCTGTTGGGTCTCGCTAAAATTTTGTTCCTGACCTTGCTCGTGTGCATGCGGGTGGCTTTTGCTTCTGGTATTAGCCATCACGGGTCACGGGAATAGGACTTTACAGTCCCCACGGACGGCGCCAATGATCCGGTGTAGATCACAAGTTGGGTTGGACTTGGCCCGGGGTGAAATCCCGGGGTCCTACGTACCACAGTGTGGATCAAAGTTCACGTAGTTCGAGGGTATACGACAGGGTAGGGTTTTTGAAGTATGTACCTTGTAAGGGGTTTACCCTATTTATAGGCGTACCTGTGCCTTATCTTAATCAGTTGGATTCATCCTTTATTTTAGGGATATCAAGATATGCGTTTTTTATAGATATTCTTGATACATAGGCAGTTATCATAACAATAGATATTTTGATAAAACCACTTCTATTTTCAAGGAAGCGGCTATGAGCATAACTGAAGTCATTTTGACTAGGCTCTTTAGTTATTGGGCTGGACCCATTTATGAGATATCCGTAACAAGTACAATTAGTTTCTCACAAAACACAGGGCTTTCTAGATGTAGATGATGATATATCAATAACGAAATATCATCGCAAGAGTAAATATATAGGAATCCAAATATGCCAAATATGATCTTCTACCTCTTCGGTCTTCTTGTTGCTTTATAAAATGGGCAAACGAATAGAAGGAACATGAATGATTTAATAGAATGACGATTCTCATACGCATGGGAAACATTTTTTTCCCCCTTTTGTTTTTCCCCCACACAGGCACTATTAGATATGCTAATTGTAATTAAAAAAACAGTCGCTTATACTTCCCTTTTCTTAGGCCTTCTCATTCCTTCTTCTGCACGTGTTTAATTTTTCCTGTAGCATTCAAAATTAATGATTTTGTGAACTTCAACATATTAATTATAGGTAACAAATTAAAAAGGCAAAGCAAGGAGAGGGCAGAGTAATATAAGGTTGATGTGGGCCATGCGGGCAAAGTGAGACTGAAACAGAATTGAACAATTCCTTAAGCTTCGATCGATCCTGACTCAGCCACAACCTCAACCATATCAGCCCAAAAGTCAGACTACATCTTTGACCATTCATTCTCTTCGATGTCATCCATGATCCAATCTCCGACAGCTCCTTTTTTTTTTTAAAGAATAAAAAATAAAATAAAATAATCAATTCCATTAAAGAATAAAAATGTAAGTACACGGTTTGCTGGAGAATGACCTGGGAGGCCCTTGCTTGACTTGGCCTTGGTTATCCTTGTAAATAAAACATGGTCAAGGTATTGTTTGGTTAGCAATATATATATATATATATATATAGACACACACCACAAACAATATATACATTAGTCACCTTAAACTGGATGTGAATTTTTTTTTAACTCATGTTTCCCTCACATAATTGTTTTGGAAATAGATCCTTTCTTTTCCTATTTATCTCTTTTTTCTTAAAATCTTATCTCCACATTTATATTAAAAAGATGGATGGCTCAAATCGAATATTTCATAAAATAATCATTATAATTTTTATAGATTAAAATTTAATTTTATCTGTAATCCCATTATGGGAACACATCAAAGTGATAAAGACATACTTCCTCTAGTCCTTATTATAAGATACTAACTAATAAATATATTTGATCATTTTTATAAGGCACTTAGTTGTTTCCAAATAGCATTAAATATTTTTTTCCATGTATGCCCATAATTAATAAGGTAATGGGTGAGAGTAATAATTATCATGATATTAGAGTGAAGTGTAATTAGTTGGGGTAATATTGGAATTTCATTTTAATTTTAAGAAAAATTTAATGACTTTAACTGTTTTAATTAATGAATTTAATGTTTTTGTATTTGCTGCAGAAACATTTTTTCTGTCTCACTTCTCTTCTTTTTATAATAGGACCTACTCACTTTTATGTGAATGAGATAGAAAAAATATTTTTGCGGCAAAGGTAGAAACATTAAACCCTTAATTAATTTGTGAGAATTGTTAGTTAATATCTTATAATAAATATATATAAGAAGGAATAGTTATAGCTCTTCTCAGCTACCATACCTCTCTTCAAGGAAACAAATCTCATGACCTCCCATACCCATACCTGCCCTACCTACCTCTAATACCACCCCCCCCCCCCCCCCCCCCCAAAACACACGCACAAACAAATCCACTATTTTATATACTCTTTCGATTTTTATATAAGAGCTATTTTATTTAAAATAAATAATTAAATATGATATAGATAGACCATGGTCAACGTCTTCGTTGGGGAGCAACCTACACACAGAATATTTAAAGTCCAAACAAATCATTATTAAAAGCCATGTTTATTTCATGCCATAAATTTTTAAGAAAAATATTAAGAAAATACCATGTAAAATTTAAAACCTAAATAAGTGGTTTTCTAAAAATATGAGTTGTCATGTTATACTAATTTGTTTTTATTAATAAATCTATTTTGACAAAAAAATTTGGTTTTATTATAAGCCCAGTTTCAAAATAATAAATACATTTTTTTTACATTTTTTCTCCTATTAATTGCCATAAACAATTTTTTATTCATGTTAACTTTTAGAAATGATCATAGACAAGGGCAAAATTGAAAATTTAGCTCATAATTAATGAGTTAGCTAACTTTCCTTGATATGTGAGAGTTAGTTAATTAAGACTTATAAATAGAATCAGAATGACATTCTTATAATTAATTCTTATATTCTTATAAACAACAAGATTGATTTAAAATTTTCCTAATTTTTATACTTATATAATAATATTTTTTTTGCTCAAGGCCTATATACATAATATGAAAACTTATATAAAAATCATAATTAATTAATGTAATTATGATGCACAAACTTCAAAACAAAAATTAAAATATGTCCATAATCTTGACTTTGTGGGAGATACGATTGGTTCTCTCATTGTCAATTTTCTCATCATCCTTTATAATTTTAAAATTATGTTGGTACAATTAATTTAAAACTAAAAAAATAAGATATGTCATCAAGTTATCAAACTTTTTTCTTCTCTTCGCAATTAATAGTTCATATTGGACTTATTTTAGATAGCTTATAGGAGGGGCTTTTGAGACTTATTTACTATTTCAATCAGGTTTATGGGTTTTTCTTCAATTTTTCATTTGGATAAAAAATGTGGGCAATTGGACTTGTGGACGAAAATAAGCTTATTTAAAAAGCTTGGTTTTTTGGCTTTTGAAAAGTTATAAACTCTTTATTTACTATTTCAATTAAATGCTACTTTTATGGAAGCTGAAAATGAGAATATTAGTGTAGATAAAGAGTCTTTATCGACTGATTTTGTTGGAGAATCTTCAACCCAAATAAATCATTTATCTTTAAATTAAATAAATCAGATTCGTGACACAATTATATACCAAATTGTATCTGGCATAAGTTCCTAGTTACTTATGTAATATTTATTTGATTAAATTATGTATTTTAACAATGCCAAATTTTATAATTTAGCAGTTTTAATAATTTTGGTAATTTTAATTTTTCTCATATAATTATCTCAAAAGTTATTTATCCCTAAGTCATTCCAAACAAATTTCAATTTTATAAAAGTTACTTATGCAACAACCAATTCAAACATAAATCACATTTCACAATCTTATTTTTACCCAAACTACTTTTATCCAATTAACCTTTTTCATAAGTTATTTTACTCACCGGTCTCCCAAATAAGCCGATTATCTGATCTCCCCATTAATGATCCAGAAGGACTATGAAATAGGGTTAAGGTGCAAAAATGCACATAACCTTTTCTCTCAGGGGCGCTCAGCACCATAACCTTTTTTTGGTGCAAAAATACGTTCCACGTTATATTTTTAGAGCAAATGTCCCACAAGTGTTAAAATAGCCAAACGTCTGTTTAAATAAAGTTAAGTTGGCTAGGTCAGTGATTTTTTTTTTTTTTAAAATTACGTGGCTTTATTTTGAATATTTGACACACAATTAATCATCCCCATTTGACCGAACCAAGAAAAGAAGATTCACCCAGGAGCTTGTTAGATAATTAGATCTTATTTGTCTGATAGCAGCCTCTTCATATCATTTTTGTTTTATAATTGTAATTTGACATCGTTGGTCGAGTTCAATCTCAAGGATGGCGGAAGAGATCAAGACGGCTGACCTAGGATCCTCTGCTACTACTTCTGCAAAAACCACACGCTTCTGGCCTTCTATTCTTCGTTGGATTCCTACTTCCACCTAGCACATCATCGATTCCGAGAAGTGTCTTCTTTCCGTTGTCAAGTAATTATTTTCTTTATATGCTCTTCTGAACCCTAAATTTTCTCGGCAAAATCATCTGGGTAATTAGTCACTGTAGAAAATTTGGGGTTTCCTAACAATTGTAATTTGGGGTTTCCTAACAATTGTGATTCCCATTGAAAATTCAAATATCATAATTTTTCATTACCATCACAAACCAATTTTCCTTCATCACCTCACAATCGCAACCCCAATTTTTCTACTTCCAATGTTCGACATTAGCATTTTTCTTTGTCGCTCGCGTGAATATTTTGCTTGGCTGGTCTTAATCTTTTTGCTTGCAATGTTCGACTTCAGCAAATTTAGGGTTTTCAATTTTGCTTGGCTGATCTTTGGCTTTCTGCTTGCAATGTTCGACTTCAGCAAATGTTCGCCTTTAGCAAATTTAGGGTTTTCAATTTTCCTTGGCTTCAACAAAGGTTCGAACTCAAGTTTTAGCTCTTAAGGATTTTGTTTTAGTGAGTACTATTATTCATGTGGCTTTCTCAATTTTTCCATGTCAGCATTTTACCTTCCACTTGGCTTCAATATGTTCTACTTCAGCATCCACCTCAGCTCTGTTAGTCAAAACCTCAACTTTAACAGTCAAATTTAATACTTGTGTGACATTTGCTCTGAAAATATAACGTGGAAGGTATTTTTGCACAAAAAAAAGGTTATGACGCTGAGTGTTCTTGAGAGAAAAGGTTATGTGCATTTTTGCACCTTAACCTTATGAAATATGATGAGAAAATAAGATACCAATGAATATGCTTCCTAGGCATTGGAGAGGCCGGCTTGTTTAGTGCGGAGATTTTTAAATAAAAGGAAATCATTCTTTAAAAAAATTAATTAATAAATATCTTTATACAGATAAAAATATTTTTTTTTTTAAAAAAAAATAAAAGTAGAGGAACTCTTGATGCTGATTAGCACCAAACACGTAACACTGATCCAAGACAGACGTCTCTGAGGTGAAGTGCTGGTGAAGATGAATCCACAGCCTGCTGTCCGACGTATCTCTGAATGCTTCATCAAACCACCCCTTCTTCCCAATGACTCTAACCCCATCTGCGATTTATCTCCCGCCGACATTCTTATGTTGTCCGCTCACTATATCCAGAAAGGACTCCTCTTCCTCAAGCCTTCTCCACGCAATTCTCCCGTTTTCATTGATTCTCTTCTCCGCCGCCTCAAGCGCTCTCTTTCTCTCACCCTCCTCCATTTTTATCCCCTAGCCGGCCGCCTCGTTACCACACGTCTTCCCTCCTACTCCATCTACGTCGATTGCGTCAACAGTGACGGCGCTAGATTTATCTACGCCACTTTAGAAATGACCGTCTCCGACATCCTCTCCCCCGTCGATGTCCCCTCCGTCGCCCAATCATTCTTTGACCATGACAGGGCAGTCAACCACGACGGGCACACCTTGCCTTTGTTGTCCATCCAGGTCACCGAACTGATAGACGGCGTTTTCATTGGCTGTTCCATGAACCACTGCCTCGCCGACGGCACTTCCTACTGGAAATTCTTCAACGCCTGGTCCGAAATCTTTCGAGCACTAGAAGGCGATAAGTTTGATAGTGACGGTGTTTGCATTCCCACCATCTCACATCCCCCCATTCACGATCGTTGGTTCCCAGATGGTTGTGGTCCCCGTATCCCTCTTCCCTTCAAACATCATGACGAGTTCATAAGCAGATTAAACCCTCCCCCTCTCAGAGAGAGAATATTCCATTTCACAACAGAAACTATTGCGAAACTGAAAGCAAGGGCCAACCAAGGGTCCAACACCACCAAGATATCATCCTTCCAATCATTATCGGCGCTCGTCTGGAGGTGCATAACACGCGCCCGGAGTCTCCCCCGTGATCAGAGAACAACCTGCAGGTTGGCGGCAAATAACAGATCAAGAATGGAACCTTCGCTTCCTGAAGAGTACTTTGGCAATTCAATCCATGCGGTGGCTACGGATGAAACGAAGTCTGGGGAGTTGTTAGAGCACGACCTTGGATGGGCGGCGGGGAAGATACACGTGGCTGTTGCCAACCACGACGATAAAGCAGTGCGTGAGTTTATGAAGAAGTGGTTGGAGAGCCCGTTCGTATCTCAACCGGGTCGGATGTTTGACCCGTACAGCGTGATGATGGGGAGCTCGCCCAGATTCAACATGTATGGGAATGAGTTTGGAATGGGGAAAGCGCTGGGTGTTCGAAGTGGGTATGCCAACAAGTTTGATGGCAAAGTGACGTCATATCCTGGGCGTGAAGGTGGTGGAAGCGTTGACTTAGAGATCTGTCTTCCGCCGGCGTTTATGACGGCGCTGGAATCCGACGACGAGTTCTTGAATTATGTATCTGCGCAAACCTTTTCGGCGTTTTAATGTACTGTCACGTGTGGTAGGTGTCGTACGTGCATTCAGATAATAATAGTCAGTTTTGCAAACATGATGAAAACAATAAAGCATTCTTACACAAATGATTCCTATTCGTCAAGAATTGTACCAGCTCTAAGACAAGATGAGCATGCACGCATTAATTCTCTATCTTGGTGTATTTGTTTGCTAGGGTGTGTTTGAAATATGGCCAATCAGAGAGGGAGTTCAAAGTTCAAACTTGGCGCAGTCCATTCCATACCCTAATTAATTAATATAATTCACGTAATCTTCCCTTAATATGTGCATTATCAGTGGGGAAGAAATATTGTTCTGAGGGGACAGATGCCCCCCACTATTATATTGTTATAATCTCTTCATTGAAGATTCACATTACTTGTCGGGTCAAATTATAGTAATTGGGCCAAAGGCTTCTATTGGGCTTTTAAGCGTCATTTGAGTATAAAGATGGCTTGAGATAGGTAGTATCAAAAAAAAAAAAAAGGCTTGAGATAGGGCTGTGGAATGGATGTAAAAAGGGAAGATTCATAGAAGAAGCTGGGATATGAAATAATCAGGTGCGTATGCAGTCTCATGCAGGATCAAAAATTTCATTTGATCGAATTAAAGATGGGTGTCTAGGTGGAGATATATATATATATATATATATATATATATATATATATATATGAGAACTTTAGTTTTGTTGAATAATTGATTTTTGGGTTAAGTATCATTCTTGTTATGGAAATTTATCCTAAGAAACACTAGTCATTGGAAAGTTTTAATTTTTTAGTTTAATTTTTTTCTTGGAAATTTAAAAATATAACAATATTGTCCATCTGTTGATTTTAATCATTGAATTGTTACTCTTTTTTGTAAACTTTTAGGGGTAAAATTACTTTTTTTAAAACAAAATTTTGGGGCAAATTTGCTTCAAAAAAACCTTACAAAGCATAGTTGCTTTATTTTCAAACTTTCGGGGCAAAAATGAGATAAAAAACTTTTGGATTACCAGTACTCCTTAGGATAAACTTACATAACAAAAATAATATTTAACCTTGATTTTTTTACCGAGCTCCCAAACAAACACTTACTTGAAAGAATATTGTATTTGCTAATAAAGATCAAATGTTTTATACACTAGGAAATGCTTATTATTTTTGGCCCTCCGTCCGAAATGATTCTTATTTTGTTGAAGTTTCATTTGCGTTGTTATAGCAATTTTTTTTTAAAAAAAATTTCAACGTTGTTGTTGACGGACTTATTTTCTTTATTTAATTTTTTGAGCGCCTTATTAATTATAAAAAATAGAAGTTCAGTGATTTTTTTAAATATAATGTTTCTTTTTTTTTAAAAAAAAAGATTAATGACGAGGATGCTTATATTCCCAGCGAATCTAGCAAAAGACTCGATTCCCGGATTGTACTGAACCCATGAATATAGCATTACATATCAATAAAAATCTTGTATTAAAATAAAATCTTGGAGCTTTTTAATTATGAACGATATACAGATAAAATGTATGTCGGAAACAAAACAAGGAAAGGGTTTCGTAACTAATTTTCATGAAATTATCACTGCTTTACGGCGTGTATGTCTTTCTTTTCCTAGTCAACATGCCTGCGTCCTCCCTTAATATCCTACGTACTTCCCTGTCGTTTTAAGTCAAACAAAATTTATCCCATCTTAATAATTTATTGAAATATAATATCCAGTTGATTTTTTTAATGAGATTAAGGAAATTAAATAATTTATTTAATTTATCATATATTATGTATGATTAAATTATATATCAGCTTATAAGTTAAAAAATTAGTTTTCAAAAATAAATATAAATACTTTAAAATAATTTAATTAATTTATTTATATTTTTAAAAAAGTAAATGGGGTTTTTTTTTTTTTTTTATATAGGATCAAACAGTATATGATAAGGAAAAAAAGTAGCATATGTGTTAGAGACACTTTTTTATCGTTATTGATGGTTGTGTTGATGAGCAGATAGAAGTATGACAATATGCGCGAGTTTCGGATGAAGGGAAAAACACGTTAAATTGCAAAAGTATATATGAGATTTTATAGGAGGTTTGTACATGCCAACATTAAATTTTTTTAGGGGCAAAAATAATTATTAATTTTAGAAATTAGAGCAAAAATAACAACCGCCGTTAAATTTAACATAAATCCATTAATTTTATGGTGTTTGAGGTAGCATTCAATAAACACGTTCACGTAAGTCGAGACAAAACTCATCTTACATATTTATCTGTACACCATAAATAACGTTAATTTTTTAGCTACAAACCTACTCAGGCACCTAAGCCGTTTTGGGGGTGAAACCTCAATTGGAGCTAGTTAAAAAATTAAAGTGACAAATTGTGGTTGACAGTACGTATATGCAAGTGTGTTTGTGTTTGAGAGAGAAACAATGTCCTGATCAATTATTAATTTGTATAGTTACCAATGCATTAAGCAATAGGAACTAGAGGAAGAAGAGACAAGTAGAGGTGAGATGGGCATAATGATTGCAATAAACACAGCTTATTTGACAATGCCTCGCTCCTTTCATATGCTAATCCAAGTGACCCACTTCATTATTCATTGCCCTTTCTGCTGTAAATCACCCACTTCATATTCTTCCCCTAAGTAATTCACATTAATTAACAACGAATTTCATACTTAGCTCAGTATTGTATTTAAAATGCATTTACAGTAAAATCAACATGAAGTGCCGTATCTAACAATGGCTGTCAAGTTACCTGCACTGCACTGCACTGCAACCCCTGTCCAAGCACCTAATGGTGCGATATTAACAATTAATAAATAGACGTGCATGTCCCTAGCAGATGTGCATTTAATCGTGCCGTATCTAACAATGCTTGTCAATTTTTACTTTCTTGCGGATATATACGTGTACATGTGACATGTGTCTGCCTCTATTTATACACACACTTTTGACTTTACGGGATGTATAGACTATAGAGTATAAAGGAGAGTATGGTATACCACAATGGATGAGCATCAGTGGCCAGTGGGTAACAACTCTTTATTATGTATAAACGTATGAAGTAGGATATATTAAAAAATAAATAATACTGGAGACCACATTAATAAGAAAAAATTAAGGTTATCAAAATGGGACAGGGTAATCAAATGCTGGCAGTTCAAACCTGAGCCAACTTTAAATAAAATTCGTCATGATTAGAATAATATTTTAAAAGCCAAGCAGCTTGTAGCACGATGGCACTAGTGCCAGACTTAGGAGTTTGGCCTCCCCCCTCCCCTCAGGGGTTCGACCCCTCCAGTTGTATAAAAAAAAATATATTTTAAAAAACCTTAATCAAAATAAGTATACAAAACATCCATATACAAATTATACATAATTTGACAGTACAGAGTTATTAAAGTACAAACATGATGAACAAAATGATGTGATTTCAAGGAAAATAAGAAAAAATATATAAAATTCAACACAATTGATTTACCTGACCAGACCATCAATAAATCGATTCACACCAACATGGATTGAATTAAAAGAAGATGACTAATTCCTCAAAATATCTTGAGGTAAAGTTTTAATTTGTTGGGAGATATGTCTGTATGTTAATATCCGATAATGTTTTGATTAAATAGTATTACATTTAATAAGACAATACCTATATCTACGTCTAGTTAAAAAAAAAAAAAACCCGGTAAACATACCGGTTCACTAGCATGAGTGATTGATTGATTTGGATTGGGTTCTAACATGGCCAAGAAAAATAAAGGTAATTAAAAAGCGTGGATGACTTGTTGTGATGTTAGCTTTGGTGGTAGATTCATTATAATATTCTAATGATATTGGATATTGGAATCTTTAGGAGTTCGATGGCTTCGTTGGTTGCTTTTGGAAGGTGTCATGTAAGCGAGCCAAATGAGGGAACCCACAATCACAAACCCCCTTGCGTGGTGCCATAAATCCCAATAAAATATTCATTTAGTGGTTAAAGCAACCCCCCATGAATCATGGCCTGCGGGACACAAAATTAAAGCAAGTGGGAAAAACAAGAAAACTGGCAAAATATATTCACCAAACAGCACCACCACATATGTTAAAACAAGATCGGAATCCAATCGTTGCATTATATACACAGATTGAGAGAGAGAGAAAAACAAAAGGAATATATAAAAATGACCGAAAGAAAAGCAAAGATTGTGAGTTTGTGTGTGTGTGTGTGGTGGAGCCTGCCAACGTACCCCAAGAATTTTAGGTCAGGTCCATGTATTTATTCACTCCTCCCTCTTCACGCTTCTTTAAAGCAAAGTCAAATCATACCATAAAATTGGTTGTGGCCGGTTTCTAAGTTTTTTTTTTTTTTTTTTTTTTAAAAAAAAAAAAAGCCTAAAACACTGTAAGTTGCCTCTCTTTACGTTACTATTTGGTTAAGTTACACACCTAAAATTGCCCCGCAGCGAAATTGACTCACTGAGCGACGAGTGACCCAACGATGTCTCCTTTTTTAATTAATTTGTGGCCGCATAATTTGAGATGAGAAAAGCAAGTCCATGAGACATGGGGAAGAGTCAAGATCAATACAAGGGAAGCGCCCAGATTTTGGGATTTAAAAAAAAAAGAAAAAGAAAATGCAAAGTCATCAAGGTGTGGGCCCGATATGATTTAAAATAAAGCCACGTGTAAAATCATGCGATTTGTTTCACTACAAATCAAATGGGGCCCACAATCACAAAGTAGGCAGGGCATGTGAACGTGAGTGAGCGTGTGAATGTGAACGAGGTGGTAAAAGAAAGGCTGGTGCTTGGCGTGAAAGAGATTGAAATAGAGAAACATCACCAGTGGAAGCCGAGTCTCTAATTGGGGTACTAATCTTCTTCTTAATTCTTACATTTCATTTATTATTATTTTCATTATTATTATTTATTATATTATCCGTTACAGTTTTGAATTGGGTTTATTTTTCGGATGGACGTCAGAGAAAAACAAAAGGGAAAGAGGTGTGTGAGCTCTTGAAAACAGGCTTTGGCTTCCTTTCCTTGTCAGTTATTACCCTAACATATTAATCAAGGTTTTAATTTATTTTTCTTTTCTTACAAAAAAATATTTATTATTTATTCATGTCTTAGTTGTAAATTACTGTCTGTCTCTGACTCTCTGTAGGGTCATTTTGTAAATTAAAAAGATTACTGTCCTCTTTAATCTCTCTCCCTTTTCATTCTTTTTTCTCCCATTGCTCTCTATCTCATTTCAATCCTCCACCACACCACCCAAGCTTCTCTCTCCTTCTGCCTTCCTCATTTCTGACTCGGTATTCTGCCCCTCTTTGGCCTGTAGGGAGGAAGGAGGCGACGGACGTTCTATCCGCTCAAAGCCGCCAGCTGCCAGCATGAGCGGTTCCCTTGTTCATCTTCTGATTTTTCGGTAGATCGGCCTTCTTTTAAATGCTTTCATCTGGTGAGTACCTTTCACTTCTTCTACTTTTCTTTCGTTATCTTCGGTCTGATCAATCGTTGTTTTTGCTGAATCCATGAATATCAAAGTTTTATTCACCCGGTATATTTTATAAATATTTTGTTGTTGTTGTAAAAATTCGGATTTCATCTCAGTATTGAACTATTGATCTTCTATGATGCTTTGGGGCTATCGAATTTTTTGCTCATAACCTTAAATCAGCTTGTTTGTTGAATTCTGCTGGTTTTTTTGGGTCTTCTGTTCACTTCTTCATAGCTGGAATCGCCTAATTCTGGCTGCTCTTGAATGATTTGTATCCTATTTTGTGCTGTCAATGATCGAGCTGATCTTACAGAGACTGTAGTTCTTGTTCCGCTTGGTTCATCTTATCATCCTGCAAAATGAGTTGACTTTAATGTGTGTCAACCATATGGTCTGTTTCTTCTTTGGGTGAGTTATTTTATCAATAGGTTTTGTTGCATTTGTGGGATTCCTTTTATTTATTAAGCATCTATATTGCTTAAACCTCAAGTGCTGAAAGAGTTTTCAGTGGTGCTGGATATGATGTCTGGTAACGTGTAATCATTCCCCCAATTGGGTTTCAGCAATAAGCATGCTTTGCACCGTCTTTAGTTCTTATATGTCGACTTTACTGACCGATTTGGCTTTGGTGTGTTGAGAGACATCTCTTTTATTACTTTGTGGCATCATGTACAATCGTGGCATTGTGACTATACTAAGCTACATTATAAATTTGAGCCATGACAGTGGTTGATATTTGACAATTTACTGAAGTAAAAGCAGATAACATCTTATATCAAGTAGTTCTTTACCTCTAGGCTGCTTTAGTACTTATACTGTTGCTGCATCTTTTCAAATAATAGATAACGCTGATAGAAGCCTTTTATGTTCCCAGATCATGGGTCTGAGCTGATTGTGCTTGATTCTACTGTCATGATATTCACTTACCGAGCATGTGCACAGAGAGCACATATGTAAACGCTCACATCTCTCTGCTTATTTAATGTTGCCACTGCAATAGAAAGTGAATTAAAATATGAAATTGTGAAGGATTACTGTGTAGAATGATGATTTTGAAACATTGGATAACTGTTGCCTTCTGATTTTGAAAAAGATATAGATTTGGTTTTTTTCGTTTCTACAAGTTCAATATGATAGAATGCATACATATAATGCATTATCAGTTGGCCTAATAAATCTAAATTATACTAAGAAGCATTACAAGTTTTCTACTAGCCATTTTAGATTTCCTGTGAAATTTAAGTGCTTTCGGCATAAAGAAACAAACCAATTTGTAGTGCTTCACCAAATGAGTACGCCTCTGTTAAGGTTTTCAGGAGATATTGGTGCTTGTAGTTGTGAATGCTTTCATGGGTTACGATTGCATGACAAGTTGCTTGAGCAGACAATGATTATTTAGCTTGCGACTCTAATTCTTGTTGGTGATAGTGAATTGATTAAGATTTGTCTGTTTTCAATGCCTAATGATCATTCTTTCGTTTTATTGTTCAGATCTGCCAAACTTGATGCACAGAGCACTTCATTGTTGAGGTTCTCTATACATATTCACCCGCATTGTATAGAATATCTTGTAGTGCTGCCCCAATGCAAGGTCAGAGGGGTGCAATTGGTTCCTTGCCTGAAACCTTAGAATTCAATTGTGGATCCACATCAAGTAATCCTACTGTGGACCAATCAATTTGCTGGACTAATATGCGGAATCCTGCTGATAATGTTAGTGATATACCAGAGTATGTACTTCCTTTGAGCAATATGAACCCACCTTATATGAATCCTATAAGCCATGAATGGCAGAATTCAAGTGGATGGAGCTTAGGTGAGCCCAGTTCTAGTAACACCCAGAGTGAAATCAACAATAATCAGCAGAAAAGAGATCTTGGATGGACATCTCCAATCAGTGCTAATGCTGCAGCTGGTCCAAGAGCGGAAGGAATGCGCTTTGAACCAACTATTGTTTTTTCGGCTGACAATGTCAATTCCAGTCCTATGTATATGCACAACTCCAATTCTCACATGTCACCAAATCTCAACTTAAATGCTGACTTGGCAGATGGTGGTGGTGGAAACAGCCAGCATTTGGAGCACCCTATCTTGCAGAAATCTAGTGGATCAGGAAATGATCATGTTCTTCCTGGCATTGTTTCTGGTCCCATTCCTCCTCCTCCTGGAAATAACAGCTTTGTGCCAGAAGGCACTGATGCTAGGCCTGGATGTTCTGTAGATGCGCATCATGCGTCCTGTAAAAGAAAGGCCATTGAAGAAAATGTTGGACCATCTTTGGATGGTGGAAGTTCTAGTTCTAGTCAGCATACAGAAAGCAGTGCTTGGAACACTCTTCCAACTCAGGATAATGCTAGGAGCAGTTTATGTAGGTCTGCTTCATCTGAACTGATAAATGCTAGACTTGGGCTGGGAATGGGGGATGAAGCACCTGAAAACCTTCCTGATTCAAATGATGCAGGGAGCACAGAAAGCTTCCGCAGGAATCTCCGTTTGAGGATAAGTCCTTCAAGCCAACAAAATTCAATTCCTCCCCCTGTGTTCTCTTCTGGGAGTGGGATTAGGCATTCTAGTATGTCAACCTCTTCAATGTCACAAAGGTTCCCGCCTGTTGATAACCCCTTGGACTTGAGGGCAGCACCAAGGGTAGATAATATAATTCCTCAAAGCCAGCCCCTTGTGATCCATGTTCCTACTTTACCAAGGAATATGCAATCATTGAGATGGAATGGTAGTTCTAGCTCAAGCAACAGCCAATCATCAAGCACAATCCTTTGTGCAGATAGGGATAACCAGCCACGGGAAGAATCAAGCTCAAGAAGTATTTCTAGAAACATTTTTGATCGCCCTGTGTTTGTACCTGCAACTGATTTAAGAAATCTTGTTCGAAATCCAACAGTTAGAGCTTCAGGTAGTGCAAATTTAAGCATGTCTGGAAATGTTGCTTCCTCTTCACGGGCCGGATCAAATTCAGCTATCAACCAATCATCTACCTCAACGTGGGTTCCTCGTCCTAATCCTCCACAGTATCCACGTAGATTGTCTGAATATGTTCGTCGATCTTTGTTTTCTCCTCCTTCTGAGACCGCTGGAAGTCAAAATCCAAGCAATAATTCTTCTTTGCACTCTGGTCCTACTTCTGCATCTGAAGCAAGGGTGCCATCATCTGTGGCTGGTGTCCAAGGACATCATCAATCACACCCAAGATCTTTGTGGATGGAAAGGCAAGGTGATACTGAATTTGGAATTCCATATTCATTGCGAAGTTTGGCTGCTGCTGGTGAAGGAAGTAATAGTAGACTAGTATCTGAGGTCTGTATTTGACTCTTCCTTTCCTATGTTCATGTTTTCAATGGTTTCTTATGTTTTACTGCAGGGAAAGATTTTTTGCTTTGATATGGTATTGGAGATATGGAGGCACTTGGGTGATTGTCTGTTTTTAACATAAAATTTAAGCATTTTTTTTTTAAAAAAGGTTTTAGCTTAAACTGACCTTCTAAAAATCTGTATTTGTTGAATTCATTTCATTCGACTTACTCTGCAAATGCTGTCAAATGTAATTTTAGGCTGTAAGTTTTTGAGAAACTCCAGGATGGGGATAGGGGTAGACTTCTGAAGATAACAACTGATATTAGTATTGATTTCCGGTGAGCAAAACAAGTCTAAAAACAAGCAGTGTTGTTAGAAAAAATTATATCATTCATCTTCAAGCTTGAGTTCTCTTACTGCTTGCCTAGAACATCTTTGGAGCTGTCTGTTCTTTATACCTTGACAATTACCATGTTTAACTTGCATCTCTGAATATTTTTCTCTTGCAGTTAACATTTTCTTTGCCCTTTTGTTATGCAGCTTCGTAATGTTTTGGGCCTCATGCGAAGGGGTGGAAGCCTGCGATTTGAGGTTAGTTTTCATTAAATCTATTGTGCGGGTTAGCAAACTCCAGATTTTGATGAGACATCTTTTTTCTTTGACTAATTCTCTTTTAGCTTTCAATGGTGTTTTTTTGATATCTGATTAAGTTGTATTATACAAGATATGATTACTTGTGCTGTAAATTATCATTGGATTGATGTGTTATTTTGGCCTTTGCAGGCCTGACAGTGATGTTGGTTTATTTCATAATTCTGATTGAACTTTGTTTTACTCTTGAATTCCTGAAACCCGTTATTTTATTCATAATCACATTTATCACGTATGAAAGGATTATTATTTGAAGTAAATGCAGTAGGCGAGTCTAAAAATGCAAAATTGAACATAAATTTTCTTTACTACGTAAAAAATATAAAATATTTCATGTGAAGTGTTCTCTCCCTCTAAGATGCAAGCGTATTTGGGTGGCTCATAAATTTTTGTAGATTTTTTTTTCCTGATTGGGGAAGCTGCCTCTGCCATCTACCTGAGCCCTTCTTGGAGTTCAAAAAATAATTTTTTTAAAGTTAGTTACATGGATGGATCTTTATCTGTTCATCATTTTATTCAGGTAGGAGTGAGTTATTAAATTAGTCATGTAATATCTATGCCTTAACTTTGTCCCAGGATGTTATGATTCTTGACCAATCAGTCTTTTCTGGAGTGGCTGATCTTCATGATCGACACAGGGATATGCGCCTTGATGTTGATAACATGTCATACGAGGTAGGAAAATTTGACCTTTGGTTTCCTTCATGTGTAATCCCTACTGTATATAATTCCTTCCTTCATTTTAAAACGACTCCTTTTAATTCATAATTATGATGATAGGAGCTGCTTGCTCTGGAAGAGCGAATTGGAAATGTGAGTACTGGATTGAGTGAAGAAACCGTAATGAAACTTTTGAAACAGAAGAAGTATTCAGTTGAAACAGGATCCAAGCTTGAGGCAGAACCGTGCTGTGTCTGTCAGGTAAACTTGTGTGTCTTCAACTTTTTTGCTACTTTTATCTCCCCAACCATGCACGTAGGTCCAACTCACTTGATTGTGTCATGTGCAGGAGGAGTACAACGACGGAGACGATATTGGAATTCTTGATTGTGGGCATGACTTCCACAAAGACTGTATCAAACAGTGGCTAATGCATAAGAATCTGTGTCCCATTTGTAAGACAACAGGCCTGTCGTCATGAGACAGACAAGAGAACCAACCATTCAGTTGTCAGGCATTTGATTCCATCTAAGAAAACAAAATTGGAGATGAAGATGGAGAGAATTGGCACAATTGCCTTAGGTTAATTGAAGCGGAATTCTCTGGTGCTCTGTCAGTTCAATCTATAGTTTTAGTGAATGCTCAAGCACCTGGTTACCTGACAAATCATACATGTCTTCCCTTCCCCCTCCTCTCATTTTCGTTTGTATCATTTTGTTTATTTATTTAAAGCCAATGATCTCGCACTTTATGGGATTGATAATTGGTGTCGGGTGAAGGAAGCATTATTCCTCTTTATTCTGGCTAGCAGCTTATCAGGATTTTATTTATGCTTTTTACTGTCTTCATCAAAAGCATTTTTACATTGCCGATATGTTTTGAATCATTTGCTTTGATTTACTCTCTTTTGTTCTTATTATAAAACACCAACTACTAATAATATTTTTTTCTTTATTATATGACACCAACTATCTTTAATTAACTAATTTATCATTATTTTTCTATTATGCCTTTATTCTAACAAACTCTTTTAAATCTATATCATTAAAGTATGGGTAAAATTGGAAACTTTTATCAATTTTAGATTAATTTAATGATTTAATTTTTATTTTTTAGTTTATGAAAAATAATAATTATAATAAAAATAGAAGTATTATGACTGATGCTTGACAAAAGAGCGACTCATTTTGGCTGAAAAGCTGCAGTTCGGTGACAAGCATGTGAGGGGCTCGGCCGCTTCTCCCGTTATCGTCATTCCATTCACGCGTAATTCTTGTGATTATCGCCTCGTCCTGGATTTTCACACAAAAAAAGAGTAAGAAAAAATATTGATGTTAGTTTAGGTTGATGCGATTAATTTCTGGGGGGTACTTTCTATCTTTTCAAGTATTGATTAATTTCATATTTTGTGAAGACACTTTAATTCTATAATTTGATTTTTATTCTTTAATTTTATGTTTACTCCTTATGATTTTTATCACAAAGCACTTACTAAAAATTCCCACAAACTAATGGAAACAGTTAAAATCAATTAAATTTGTTCTAAAATTTAAGTAATTTTCAATATTATCATTGCTAATTGTATTAGAATATAATATCATATTAATTATTACTTTAATATACTATCCTAATTAATTATGAGTACACATGGAAAAAAAATATTTAATATTCTTCGGAAACAAGCAAGCCTTATAAAAAGGATTAAATATACTTATTAGTTGATGCGTTATAAAAAGAAAAAGGGTATCAATTAGTTAAATTTAATTATTCAAAATTCTGTAAATCTATGTTTCTTTGTAATCTCGTGAACACTGATATAAATAATAATAAAAAGTCATTTTTTTTTAATTTTATACAAATTAAATGCAGCCACGCAAACAAACATGCCAATTTTGGCGGTCTTTGGAATCTTGGAAGGATGTTACTTTTCAATTTTTTTTTTCCCCACGCACTAGAGAAGGCAAATCCTATTCGAGAGAGATTGGGAGACGTTAAATAGGGATACCTGTTGAGGAGCAACAGTTTAGGTTTGGTTGTGGGCTGCTTTTGGAGCCCATAAAAGCAATGCGAACATGTCGTGTACGGTTCTAGAAAGAGAGAAGGGCCAAACAAAAGTGTTGGCAGGATTGGTCGTAGCTCTGGATTTTTTTAAGAGGTCTAGGGTTCGAGTTGCAGTAAAATCACTCGTAATCCGTCTTGTATGGAAATACCATTGTTGAGAGGGTCGTTCTTACCACTGCAGAACCTAAAATGGTTGCATAATTGCCACCATTTTATCTTATAAAAAAAAAAAAAGTGTTAGTTGGAACATCGAAAGTGGAGATCAGAGTGCGGTGAAAAGCTGCCTCGGGAATTGCTCTGCCTTGGGTCCCTATCCTCAATCTTCAAATAAAAATAAATAGGCATTGTGCTGATTTGACTTTTCTTTTTTCCTTTTATTTTTATTTTGCTGAATTAAATCATTATCGCCCTTCCTTCTTAACCTCTTACTTCCCATCACCGCCATTAAATGTCCCAACTCTAGCTAATGCATTCATTCCTCACAATACAAACTTATCCATAGGACTCGTTAGAAATCATATTGTTCATTGTTTCACAGTATAATTTCTCTCACATACCCTCATTTTTCATTTTCTTAATTTTATTAATAGGAAATAAATTTATATATGATAAAAAAAATCAAAATATAAAGCGGTGTAAAGAGATACTTTTTTTTGTTGACTTTTTTTTTTTTTTATAATTGACAATATTTTCAGATTCCATAATTCATTAATATTACCAAAAGAAGTACTCTGACAATTCTATATTCTGTAAGAAGGAAAAAAAAAAAATCCTAGAAATTGAGTAAGGGATTACATCAAATTTAAAAATTCATACCATTTCCTTTTTGGGTAATGTAATCATTGGTTCCTTAAGTTGACATTCAGTTTGATTTTAATTATCAAATTTTAAACTAGAGAATATTGGTCTCTATTATTAAAAAAAAATCTGACCCCTTTTATCCTTTAAGAGATAAAAACCTCTTATTTAAACATTAAGAGACCAAAATTAAAATGAAAAAAAATTTGAGGGATCAAGTATTATATTAACCCTTCTCTTTTTATTAATTAATGAATCACTAAATATGAATAAAAATGGATATTTTTACATTTTTATAAGTATATGTAGAGATTGCAAACAAATTTAAAAGTTCAAGCCAAAAAAATAAAAATATTAATAGTCGTTAAATAATTATCCCATATAAATTCTTAACGGAAGAACATGAATTTCTAAATATAAAATTCGATCACTTTAAAAAAAAAAAAAAAAAAAACACAGGAGAAGGAAAGATAAAGTGGAAAAAGTATTAAGAAAAGATTGGTTGGTTGGTAAAGAGAAAATCCAAATACGCAGGGCGCTCAGAGGCGCAGGTGATTCACTTTCCCTGCTCGTCGTAGTAGGGAGCGCTCCTCCGCCTTGGGAGGAGTACTGGGAGATCTGGATGGTCTAGATCTCTCCAAAGATAGACCGCCATTCTTTTTTATTTTTATAAGATTTTTGAAAAAAAATATTTTTTTAAGTATCAATCAATATCTTAAAATAATTTTTTAACTATCAATTAGTATTCTAAAATAATTTTTTAAGATTCTAAAAATTATTTTCAAGAATATAAAATTTTTTTCAGTGTCAGTTAGTATCATAAAGTATGTTTTTAGTCTCAGTCAGTACCCTGAAATTTTTTTTAACATTACCAGTCAGTACCCTGAAGTATCTTTTTAGTCTCAGTCAGTCCTTTGAAAAATTTTATAATGATAAAAGATAAAATTATTCAGGGGACTGACTGAGACTAAAAAAATACTTCAGGGTACTGACTGGTACTGTTTAAAAAAAATTTAGAATACTGACTTTTGCTAAAAAATACTTTATCATCTTAAAAAATTATTTGAAGATCTTGGAAAAATATTTTAGACTATTGGTTGCTACTAAAAAGATATTTTAAAATACTTATAAATACTGAAAAAAAATCCTGATTTTTTTACAAAAATCTTATAAAAATAAAAAAAAATAAACAGTCCAAATCTTATAGAGAGATCTGGACCATCCAGATCTCCCAGCACTCCTCCCAAGGGAAGGAGCACTCCCTGCTCGTCCACACGACGAGCAGTAGGGAAAGTGGATCCGGGTCAGGTAAGTGAAAGTGGGCGGGAGTGGTGAACAGTTGGCGCCAAACGACGTCGTTTTAAGAGCTGGAAACTTCAAAGCACGTTCAAATGTAAAACACACTGCTAAATGCAAATTGCAAGGCTTAACCAAAAATGGCCGAGACACTGGCACACAACTGAGAACCCAACAAAACTACAAAAGATGAACGCAGGCGTTTTTACGCAATTTGAACTTGAATCCAAATCCTTCTTCCTAACCTCCTAAACATTCTCTCTTTCTTCTTTTGTTTCTATCGACCTATGGCCGATATGTACGGTACTCCTCCCTCTCTGCTCACCGCCTCCGCCATGCCCTCTGATTCCGACGATTTCTCCACCTTCTTCTCCCACCTCCTCCATAACTCGACTTCCGCTTCCATCCTTTCCAAAGCCAAAACCTCACCGCCTCCGTGGCTCCCTCCGCCGGTGGGAACCGCCGGGATAGGTCAGTCGAGCTCGGACTCACCTCACAAGAATGGCAAGCCCGTTGATTATTCCGGTGCAGTTTCTGATCCTTTCGAATTTTCTGATCCCTATGCTTACGTTCCGGCTGATGTGAAAGAGGCTGCTGGAAATGAGTTCTTTCCCGCTGGTATCGACGATTCTGATGAAAATACTACTTCTTTCAAAGAACTTAGGATTTCGCCAGAGATTGATCCCGGCGATTTCATTTGTGCCCTCGAGGTAGCGCTGCCCGTATTAGACGGAATTCGTTTTGGCTGCCTGATTTACTCGAATTCTTTTCTTTTTCCCTGTAGAAGGTGATAAAAATGAAGATATGTAATGAATTTGACACTTTTAAGTTTTAACTTTTGAATTGATCTTTTCAAATTATTGCTTTTGGGAATCCCCTTCCACTCAGTACAAAACAAACAAAATGTTAAGATGAGGTGGACGTTTTACTATACTTATTCAAATATTAAAATTGCATTTTGCCTTAACTTTGAAAGTTTCTCTTCTTTTTCTTCATTTATTTATCTCAAGAAATCACAATAGCCAAACCGAGATTCAGAATTTTTATTAATGAGTAACTCTGTTCTGGGTGGATTCTTTTTGAGTCTAGAAGAATGGTGAGTCGTCGCAGACAAAGCGATTCCCAGGACGTACTTCCTCAAAGAGGAGCAGAGCAGCAGAGGTTCATAATATGTCTGAAAAGGTTAGCTTTTTAACTGATCAATTCTTATATATGGTACCAATTTTGGACTTCATGTTGACAAGTCTTAATACTGACGGGGCAGAGAAGGAGGAGTAGGATTAACGAGAAAATGAAGGCCTTACAGAACTTAATTCCAAATTCTAACAAGGTATTCTATTGACCTTTCCTGCTGAGTTTGATCTTACAAAAAACATTTCATTTCTCTTCTTTTGGATGCTTTAAGTTTGTTTGTTTTCAATAGACGGATAAAGCTTCAATGCTGGACGAAGCGATTGAATATTTGAAGCAACTTCAGTTTCAAGTGCAAGTGAGTTTTTCTGTCAGACTGCGTCTGTGGTCTATATATGACTATATTTATAATATCGTTTGTCGCTGTTCTGCAAGTCCCACGTTTATTTTTATGGGTTGTTTAATTGTTTCACATCGAATGATAACCTGGACACATGCATAACCCAGTAACCACCATAAAAAATCTGCTTACCATTCTATTCTGTTTCGATTTTGTTCGAGGTGTCATTTTTGTTTATCCTGCTAGAGGATGTTATTTCTTACCTCGGACGGTTGATTATCAAAGGAATGAATTTGCATGCCACAAACACGTCTCGCGTAGACTCGAGATAAAAAGAAAATTTACGAAATCTGTTTTGATCGGAGCAGTATATCACTTCTAGGCCACGCATTCAGAACTAATAACAAGTTTTGAGAGTTTGTTAACGTGAGACTTCTAAAACAGTGAAGTGTGATTCTTGAGTTTGAAATATTGAATTAATAGAAAAGAAAAACATTATATATTATTGTTGAAATTGTGTGTTTATGTTCTCAAGAATGATTTGCGTAGAAGAATTGTTTGACACGGTAATCATAACAAATTGTTATTCCTTCATATTACAGTCTGTTAATTCAGCACACTTGTACATGTTTCTGCAGATGTTAGTGATGAGGAACGGTTTGAGCTTGCATCCAATGTGTTTACCAGGAGGACTGCAATCTATGACACTGCCTCAGACTGGGTTGAATTTTGACGACTCCGATATATATCACAATTCTTCTCGTGGAATTGCCTCATCGTCCCTGAATGCTGACTTGGTGCCCCCACCAGACTTGAGACTTTCAAAGCATTGCAGCATCTCTGATCAAACTGTGATCATCCCCTCCATGGCCAACCCAGATACCTCATCAGGTTTCAGATTTCACATTGGACAATTCAACCCTTCTACGTCATCCAAGGTTAGATAATTATATATCATATAAAATAGTGCAAGTTGTTTGAATTTTTAATGTTACTCCATATATAAGCACATAAATAACAGATTATTGTGTGTAACGTGAAGGATGCACTCTCTGATGGCGCACAACATCTCCATTTGGACGCCACAAAGATTGAAAAGAGCGCGTCTTCAGATGTCTCCTAAATTAAATTGAAGGCCACCTTATTGATCCCTAGTTTTTTGTTTTTTGGTTAAAGGACACTATAATCTACAGAGGAACCTCGAAATTGCTGACCATGACACGCCATGTCAGGATGTTCTTTGTGCGACGTTTGACCCAATTGTATGTGGGCTCCCCCACCTTATCGAAATGTACAAACTTTCTGTTTATCCATCGCATACCCCATTAGACCTTGTGCTTTGGGCATTCTGCTTCTTATGTTGGATTCTTTTTTTTTTAAAAAAAAAAGTTTAAACATATATTGAAAAAGGCAGGTAAAGGAAGTTGCTAATGAACACTTCAAAACATCAAACACTTTGATGTACAAGTCCCATGCATTTACTTCTCATGATTTTGTATGTGCTTTCCATTACGTTATTTTGGGTGATGGCCAAATTTTCAGATCAGGAAATCTATATTATAATCCATGCAAAATTTAGTTTTGATTGAACGTGCATGCTGATGTTGCAGAGCATGCCCACTAATGTTTTCAAGTTTTTTATAGGTCTATTTAATTTGGTTTGTTGGAAATTGGAATGGCCATGTATAAATACTAGTGCCTGATATATAACTATAAAATATGAAATAATACTGCAGTATATAGCAAGCCTGACACTCTTACATTTCATTTTCGTCCAATTTTCCATAATACTATGCCGGATTAATTAATTTTACTAAAGAAACTTGTTATTGACAGATAGTTAAAAGATGATTAAATAACAAAAAGATTATTGTCTTTTTGCGCTCCAATGGCAACCTTCAATAATTCACCTACTGCATAATCTATCAATCTCCATTATTCTTGATACTCTGATGATGAAGCGTTGGTGAGAAGCTAGCTGTAGAAGAAGGCTACAAATTTCATAGAGAAGAGGAAATGGAATAATGCATGCGCAGAGAAGGGCGGGAGGTTAGGCATATATATAATGAAGATAAAGCCACCTGTGTTGGTGTCAGAAATGAAGGCGACATGGTGGGGCTCCTTCCCAATCACAAATAGGGCGGTGGCCAGACTACTCAATAACTCATTATTATAATGCCATTCGTTTCATTTTAGTCACTCCTGTTTCGACGTGAATTTCGGCGCAAATCATTTACTTTTACGGTGCACGGGATCAATATATGTTTAAAAATATTATTAATTTGTAGAAGAATATTATTACAGATCAAGTAATTTAAGTTCTCGGGAGAGAGTAAGAAGAAAAATAAGCAGGACAGCATAGTGTGTGAAATTGGAGGAAGAGAAGCAGAGCACCAAAAAACGGAATCTCTAATGGTTTTTTATGCTTGAATTATTATGAATCATGCTGGTTCAAGTAACAATTCATGATCGAAATGCGTTTTAATTTGCTTTCGACAATACGAACAGATCGAGCTTAGTTATAGCTCACTAATTAGCAGACGCAGTTTGAGCTGTCGGTGGAAGTGAGAACTTGTAGGGCACGTGGTTGAGTTTCATGAAGTGGGTAGAGTCACAGATTTAAGTTCACCTTCCTCAGTAAGATTGAGAGAAATAATGTATATATTTTCTCTCGGGATTCCCATTGTTTACTGTACACATACAGTAGTCAATCTCCGCTCACCAAAGAAGCATTATGAATGAAGAAAATAATTAAAAAAACGAGGGAGCAATAATTATAAGGACGAGAGGGTGGTGGTGATCAATCTTGTTAGCTTCTGCTATATTGCAAGAGTGACAACAAGAAAGAAGGTTGACAGGTTGTCTCGAGAGAAATCTCCAAAACATGACATGCACACACATTTATGCTTCCCCGACCCAACCCAAACCTTCCCCATTGTTATCATCATCTCATCAATTTTGAGAACGACACCTACCAGATCCTCTCTCCCACTTTAACTTTTATTATAAAACACTAATTAAAAAGAGTATTTAGTCATTTTTATAAGGTACTCATTTATTTTTTTAAAGAGTATTAATTTTTTTTTTTATATATACCCATAATTAATAAGAGAAGTGAGTGAGAGTAATAATCAATATGATATTAGAGTTTAGTATAATTTTAGAGGTAATATTAGAAATTACTTATATTTTATAACAATTTTAATGATTTTATTTGTTTATGAGAATTGATAGTTAATATCTTATAATAAAAATCAAAAGTGAGAGTTGAAACCAATATATATGCATTAAGGACAGTTAAAAATATGTTCCACGTATCAGAAACTCATACGGATATTTCGTATGTATTATTGCAACATAGCGTTTCACTCCACTCCTCTCTCAGTCTCCCATTTTCTCTCGTCCTCTGAAACCTACTAGTTCTTCTGCATATAGGAGCTATGGGTCAGACCACAGAGTTGAAATCTTTACTTACTTTGCTCGAGTTATTTTTTGGATGGATAGTGTTCATAACATGAAGAGGAGGGTGATCGTGGGCTCTGAGTTATATGCAGTGAGTGGGTCCACCTTCTTAAGTAAGATTCGATTGTGTTAGTTTATTAATTATTCATGTCAGCTCCATTGGTTCTTTAAGCAATTAGTTAAGAGTTCAATTCCTGACGGTATACAGAGAGGGTCTTGTGCCCTCAGAAAATCGATGATTCGAAAGGTTTTTTAAGCATTTAGTGAGTGATGATTCAGTGAATACCTAAGCCGACTCAAAAAAAATTATTCATTATGGCAGCCCAAATCCTACATGCCACAACCCCATATGCATTAATAAATGCAGCCCCCACCAATATTAAAAGGGAATTAACATTATTTTGGGCGAGTTGGGGAAAATTTACCAAAACGGGCAAAAAAGAGAGAGAGAGAGAAATAATCCTTTGACCCGATTAATGAAGGCATCTCTTTTTCAAACCGAAAAAGAGAGGGGGGGGGGGGGGAAGGCTTACATAAGTAAAGGAACAAGCACCAAGAGGCAGGAAGTCTCCGGGTAGGGTCGAGGAAGTGAGCTGATTAATGGCTCTAATATTTATTTAATTATTTAATACCATTAATAATCCAATGTCCGCATCCAATGCTCCACATGAAGATGCTGCCGTATCCAGGATTTTGACCTTTATCTCTGTCTTAATTTCTGCACCTTGGTTATTAACTGCCCACGCAGACCATACAACATATTTAAAACAAAATATGTCACAAAAACGTCACTGATCACTCCAGAATTGGACCTTCAACTACCCCTGTTCAAGCTCCATAATGCAGATTACATACGTATCAAATTCAACCTGCTCACAGTCTCCGAGGTAAAATGCCAAAAGTAACAGGAGGTGCACGTTTTCTTTGTCGTAAGAAAGAGACCAATAACCCATAGTCCTCGCTCCACTGTCACTCTGCTGTTTCACCCTACTCTTCTCATCCTTCTTTCATAGCTTAGGTAGGGGAGCAGAAGAGAACAATGACGAACTACGCGTTTCTGAACGATGAGCTCTCAAAGCATACCTCAATTTTTGGGTTACGGCTGTGGGTGGTGCTGGGAATATGCGTCGGAGCAGCCATTGTCATTTTACTGTTTATCATATCATTATGGTTCGTTGCTAAGCGCAATAATGCTTCAAAGCTCAAGTCTTGTCCGAAACCCACCAACATCAACATACCAAATGTGTCCAAGGAGATTCAGGAAATCCGGATTGACCATCCTCGTGAACCAACCAAGCCAAACCTTGTGCCCGACCCCGACCCGTTTCCGGAATCACAGTCCGAGGCTCTAGATAGAGCCCAAGCCATTCTTCTTCAGCAGGAAGACGAAAGCCCAGCAACAGGGCCCCACAAAATTCACATTGAAATCGGAAAGGGCCACCGGATTTCGTATCCTGAGAGGGCTGGTGGTTCGTCGCATGGCAGCGGGGAGGTTCGGTCCGGTGAGCAACCCTCCATTTCTGTGCCGGAAGTTTCTCATTTGGGTTGGGGCCATTGGTACACTCTTCGAGAGCTTGAGGTCTCCACCAATTTTTTCGCCGATGAGAATGTCATAGGTGAAGGTGGCTACGGAATTGTTTACCGAGGGGTGTTGCAAGATAATACCAATGTTGCTGTTAAAAATTTGCTCAACAATAAGTATGGGTTGCATGATTTTAACTTTCTCTTTGAATCGTACCTCCACGAATTTTTCTAAACTCCTAATGAAGTTTTAACTGTTACGCATTTAATGTGACATGGGCGTATGAGCTCAATAATGAATTGTAATTAGCATCGCTTAGAAGAAGGTTAAGATAGTCCTTTTCTGCCTACAGGGGTCAAGCTGAGAGGGAATTCAAGGTGGAAGTTCAAGCAATTGGACGCGTTCGGCATAAAAATTTGGTGAGGCTGCTTGGATATTGTGTTGAAGGAGCTCATAGGTATTTCGATATATTCATGATAAAATATTCAATGCTTTTATTTATTATCTTCTTATATGTTGTGGCCGTCTGAACTTTTTGAACTGTTTTAATATGAGTAATATGCATTTGGGTACTATTCATGTGTTTGAAACATTGCAGGATGCTTGTTTATGAGTATGTGGACAATGGAAATCTAGAACAGTGGCTACATGGAGATACCAACCCTTCGAGCCCCCTGACGTGGGATATCCGAATGAATATAATACTTGGAACTGCTAAAGGGTAAATGCGATATCCTCTTATTTTTTCTTCGAGTTCATTTTTCAGATTACTCCTATTTTCATGGTGAAAGCTTAGTACTTTTTAATTGTAGGTTGACATACCTTCATGAGGGGCTTGAGCCGAAGGTTGTTCATCGTGATATCAAGTCGAGCAATATATTGCTTGATAAGCGATGGAATCCGAAAGTTTCTGATTTTGGGCTTGCTAAACTTCTGGGATCCGAAAGGAGTTATGTGACGACTCGCGTGATGGGAACATTTGGGTTGGTTGAACTTTTCATTGAAACACTGTAGCCACTTTCTAACTAAATAAAAGTGATCCAGGCCTAACAGGACAGAAATGACCTGTTCTGTTTCACAGATATGTGGCGCCAGAATATGCTAGCACTGGCATGTTGAACGAAAGAAGCGATGTGTATAGCTTTGGAGTTCTTCTTATGGAGATAATTTCTGGTAGGAACCCAGTTGATTATAGCCGTCCTCCTGGAGAGGTATCAACCCCCACTATATACAGTGACTCTGTTTTTTGGTCTCTTAGGCATCTTCGCTATGTTCTTCCTCCACCAAACATGCTCTTTGTGGTGATAATTGGCAAGTCAACTTTGCAGGTGAACCTGGCTGAGTGGCTGAAGACGATGGTTACCAACCGAAATGCAGAAGGTGTACTGGATCCTAAACTACCTGAAAAACCTTCTTCTAGAGCACTGAAGCGTGCCTTATTAGTAGCTTTACGGTGTGTGGATCCAAATGTCCAGAAAAGGCCAAAGATGGGACATGTTATACATATGCTCGAAGCTGATGAGTTCCCATTTCGAGATGTGAGTTTGCCTAGAAATTTTGAATTTTTTGGTACTATCATCCTTAATATATCAGGTTATAACTTAATAAATCATGTCTGCAAACTGTTGGAGCTAGATCAGTTCTCTGCATTTTCATTTAGTTGGTGCTTCGATGTTTACTTGCTGGAATTACATTGAGTATTCAACTTTCTTGCCTGAAACTGAAAGCCATACCTTATGTGATATTCGGAACACATTGTATTAATTTTGATATTGGAATCTTTTTACAGGACCGTAGAGCTGGAAGGGAATATGGACGGCCCCATCAGGATAACATGAGAGATAGGTTGATGGAAAAGCGAGTAAGCGAATCTGCTGAAAGCAATGCGTATGAAAGTAGTTCCCACACTAAATAGGTCTTTGTAGATACAGCAAGAACTTGAAGGACAGTAGCGTTACTAGGGATGCTTTTGACACTGTCTTCTTCCCTGTACATGTTATGTTTTTGTTAGTCAATATAGCACTACAACTACTAGATGCCGTTTAATTCAAAGCAGTAAGCCGAAGGTCTTATCGGCCTTAGTCATGTTTGCTTTGGTTTTTTCCCATTTTTACTAAATTATATTCACGACTGCGCGACTCTATAATGTTGCTTACCTATCTGTGTCTATTACTACCATCAACACACATTTAATGATCCATTTCTAATTCATCTTGGAACTTTATCTTTCTTCCCTTAAACCTTGGTTGACTTCAGCCCTTCCTTCTCTACGGTCCCAGAGCTTATATCTTGAATTTCAATCTGTTGTGGGAAAATGAGGGCTTAATGGTGCTCAAATTTGAGTGTGATGCGTATTGTTTGGGGTGGCACTTGGATATGCAAGTCGTTTGGCCATCTCAGTTCGTATCAGTCGGTTCAGAAAGTATTCTTTGTTGTTTGTTAGATTAAGCACAATTCCTTATTTCTTAACTGTTTCTGTGTTCATGGGTTTGGTGGAAGTTTTCTGCATGTTTGCCCGCTTTCTCTCTCCTTGCCTAATATGTCATTGTTAACTAAACGGATGGTTTCTAAATGCTGGTTTAATGATCTATTTTTCAGTTTCTGTAGTTGGATGAAGTTCCATCTCTATATTTCCTATATTAATCTGTTATTTGTTTTTGTTTTGTTGTTTATGATCTCATTAAACTTCTTATTGTAACTAGCTAGGCATACCTTGCGGCTATTCCTTATATATCTCCGCATGTAACCTTATAACGTTATTACCATGTCTCTGCTGCTGCTATTACTCCATATGACATTTTTTCCTGCAATGTGTTCTACTGGATATTTTCTCCTGAATCCTTCTTCAGCCCATTAAATTCTGTTTCATTGTGTGCGGGTGTTCCTGTGGGGGATGACTACCTTAAGGCAATTCTTTATGGGGTGTTAGAAGGAGCAAGGCTTGGTTACAGAAGCTAATGTTTTATATTCCCAGCTCATCATTCTCTAGACCTGCACTAGCAGTACGAAATTTCATTGAAGAAGGATTTCTGAAGGTGAAGGAAATGCATATAAATTATGCTTGTAAAAGCTATTCTCAAAAGCTAATCCAAACATGCATTTAAGTTCTTCTACTTGTTATTAATTGAATTTCTCATAATGATGTCCAAGTACTTCCTTTGGAGGAGCTGAGGGTGAGGGGTTGAGTTCCATTCCCCAAAAGTATGAATCAGAGGGAGTTTCTCTGAACCTGCTTAAAATTCCTTTGAAATTTGTGTTGCCAATATAAATAGTCCATTAACGTGTGGACAAAGCTAAGTGCATGTGTTTAGGAATATAGGCTATTTTTAAATGTCAGAAATATTTACTAGTGACAGTGCCTCCTTCTTCCTATGGTCCAACAACGTTGAATTTCTTGATATTTGCAATGCTACAAAATTTTTTGTATACCACAATTTCTGAGCTTATTAACTTAGCTTGAGGATTCAAGCACTCCTGGATGTGTGTTTGTTTGATTTTTTGCAGACTTTTACTTGGCATTTCTTATGAGCATTATACGGCATATATTTCTACATGTGACTAGAGTTTGAATGATTACTATTTATTCTTTGTTGTCAAATTGAGTTTTGTTATACTTTATAACTCTACTGCTGGATGTGGTCATCTGAATGAGTTTATTTGAAACGGTGATGGCAAATGGTTACGGTGGTCCCTGTCAAAAAACCATTGCGGGTTATTGAAATAATGAATTCCTTGTTCTTATAGAGTGAATTACTTCCTGCGTCCCTAAAGATAAGTTCTAATACAAATTTCTAGGTATTAAATTTGCACATCAGTTGATCACTTAGCAATTTAAAGCGCATGCACAGTGGCGTGATTTTCGCTGAAGACGCTTACCTTTTATCTGGTCCTTTTCTGAATCTGAGGTTTGGACCAGATACCTTAAACATGCAGGATATGTCTGCAAAAATGAGTGGTTCTGGCACCGAACAATCCCCTGATTCCATCACAAGTGCCTTATTTATGTCTACAGAAAACACAAGGAATAACAGGGAGATTTAAATTATTTGAGTTTTGTGAGGAGGGAGCATGTCCTGCTTTAGATATAGCCATGTTTTGTCCCTTAACTTACCTATGATGATCAGAATTGAGTTCACCACTGATGGGTTATCATTATCACGACACTTTATGTCGCCACCGATGGAAATAAATCCCAACAGGCTCACTAACGAGGACAAGTTCAACCACATCTCAAAACTAGCGGTTAAGGTTAAGTAACTCAAAGTCTTGAAGCTCAGTCAATGTAAGACTCATGATATACCGCATACTGTAAGGCTTTGTTTAGGAGTAAGGCTTTGTTTAGGAGTTTGGAGAGAAAGGAAATAAAAGGGATGCAGGGAGTTTAGAGGAGAGGAGAAGGAAGGGAAATAAATGATATTTTTTCATTTGTTTAGGAGTTAAAAAAATAGTAAGGGATAAAATGAAGGATTAATGGGTTATTTTTACTATTTTGTCCTTTTTTTAAAAAATTAATATAATTATTATACTTTATAAATAAATTTAAATTTTCTAAAAAAATTATTTATGTAATTTTTATATTCGAAAAATATTTTCCTCTAAAAAAGTAGTTTCTCTTTCTAAAAAGTATTTTCTCCCAAAAAAAGTATTTTCTCTCTCTAAAAAGTATTTTTTCACTAAAAAAGCATTTTCTTTCTCTAAAAAGTATCTTCTCTCTGTAAAAAGTATTTTCCCATAAAAAAGTATTTTCTCTCTCTAAAAAATATTTTCCCATAAAAAATTATTTTCTCTTTCTAAAAATATTATCTCTCTCTAAAAAATATTTCCGTGTGCATTCCAACAATAGAAAAGAAAAAAGAAATAAAAAATAACAATAGTGTTTTATTTGAATGAGGGTAAAAAATTAATTAATCCATTTTCTCTCTTAAAACTCCCTATATTGGGAGACTTTATTTTTTTGAAGAAGGAAGGTTTTGGGGATTTGTAAAGATCCTTGATTTTCTCTCCTTTTATTTGTAAAACTTGTAAACAATAGAAGGGACTAGTAAAACCTTTCATTTTCTTTTCTTTCCTTTCCCTCCAAAATAGAACTCCCAAACAGACCCTAAATGTATGGGTTATCAAGATATTTCAAGTCCAAAATAGTGAAAGAAATCCACCCCAATTTAATTTCTAAGGCAAAGGGGGACAAGTCGCAATTCGTAGTTGGGCCATGTGGTGTGGCCGAAAACAAAGTTTTTCACTGCGGTGAAACTTGTAAAAATGATAGCTGCAAGTGGGTGAGAAGTCTGAATCGGTTATTTATTTTTACATAAGAGAAGGCAACAAGGCCAAATTACAATAGACAAAAAATTAAAATATAGGGGAAATTAATCCCAAACATTTTTAATCTACCCAAGCCTTTAACATTATGGATAATCTCCCAAAATGTTAGAGTTAGACAAACCCAACTTTGCAAGAGCCTATTACCTCTTCACATGGGATATGACGAAGAGCAATTAGCCAATTTCTATCCATCAATTCTTTTATCTGAAGAAACAATAGGCTACCAGTATGGAAATTGACATTTAACAAGTTAACAAGAAGATCATTTGCATCAAACTCTAAAACTATCTTTTTGAAACTCAAATCCCAGGCAAGCTTCAGTCCCTCCAAAATGCCCCACTCTTCAGCACTGTTAGCATTGCAAATTCCAATTTTCTTAGAAAAACCAGCAAGCCATTCACCTTGACAACCACTCAAGACCCCCCCCTCCTCTTTCGCCGAAGAAGATCTTAAGCTCATCGGCCATCAACATTTAATTTTACCGAATCCACAATGGGCCGTTCCCAACACCCAGGTCCATTGTTACCTAGACTACTATCATGGTCATTCAATTCCAAATCTTGAGATAAAGCAAATTTCCTCCATATATGAAGGATAATAGCCGCAGGAATTGGGGGTTTCACAAAATTTGTTTGAAAAATGTACGTGTTTCTCCAACTCCACAGTTTCCAAATAGCAACACCAAACATAATATTCCATCTAGGCCCCACTCCTCTGCTTAGCTTGCCTTTAAGATTCATAGCTATCAAATCTCTAAGCTTTGTAGAAAAGAAAAAGCATACATACCTTGGAGATAAAAGGGACATCCACATCTGTTTAGCAAAAGGGCAATCCTGTAGGATATATAATGTGTCTTCCACACCATTTTTGCAAAAGTCGCACAAAGTAGAAGACCGAGCCCATCCGCTTCTCCACTCATTGGTACGTAGTTTGTTTAGAGCAGTCATCCATATAAAAACTTGGATTCTTTATGCTTCTCTCCATTTCTATATTTCTTTGTGCAAGTTAAATCTAAGGTGATTGGGATTTTTGTCAAGAAGAAAATAAGCACTTTAGAGAAAGTACCATCCTTGAAAGCACCCCAAACCATAATATCATGTCCCGCTCCCGATCTAAGTGGTATTGATGAAGCAAGTCTCTAAATTATCTCAAGGACAACACAATCAGCAAGTCTTGTATAATCCCATGCTCCTTCCCTAACCCAGTCCACAATCATAGACTGTTCCTCCTCAAGAGTTAAGGTTCTTTTACAAAAATCTTTTATTCTACGCCCTTCAAGCAACCAATGATCAGTAAAGAAACTCACCATATGCCTATTCCTAACATGCCATTTAGTGCTCGAATCAATATGCTCACGCTGAGAAGAAAGGAAAGGCCACAACCTTGAGTCACCCGAACGATAAACCATAACGGATTCCTCATCTCTCATCATATATCACTTTGGCGCCCAGGGCGCCAACTTGCTGTATTGGCCGAGAAGTGGCGCCCTGAGCGCCACTTTTGCACTGGAGTGGCGCCCTGGGCGCCACTTTTGGTTCCCCTTTGTGGCTTCTTCTTTTTGATCTTCCGCGGAGTCTCCAAATAGCTTACTTTTATGGATCAAACCTGCAAAACACACAAGAATACTTGTGAGGGTATGTCTGACATCAAATCCATGTTTTAGCTTATTATCCTTAAGCTTTTTAATTATATTTGATTAATTTCAAGCTCAATTTGTGCTTTAATACATGGTAAATTTGTGGCTTATCAAACATTCCCAGATTTAAATATTGATGTCCTCATCAATAAACAAGAATAACCAGTATGATGCAAGCAAATGATCTTGAGATAAAGCACGTTAGATGTAAGCATGATATTGCATTGACAGAATGATTAAGAGCAGATAGTCAGAAGAATACTACACTAAGCATGAATTAACTGTTGTCTTGGAATATATGAACAACATTTTTCAGTTCATATAGAGACATAATATCTAACTTGCGTGCTCCTGACTAGAATAAATATTTCACTCATCACTCAAGTGTTTAGGGAAGTATTCACTCAATCCATCAGTGTAGTAGCACTACCATAGGCTTGATCCTATTCTCAAGTTCCTACAGATGAGGAACACAGACAACATGCACAGATTGATCAAAAGGTCTTTTCAAGGTTGTAATGTGGCCTGGTTTAGGGGTAGGAAAATGTTTGGGAAGTTGCTAAAATCTATGTATGAAATTAGAAGACATAAGTTGAATTTAAATTCACACAACTCAATATAGATTTTCCAAACCTTTCTTTTTACTTGACCAACCTCTTTCTTTTAGAACTTTTTCATTTGCCACCCCTCACTCTACTTATTTGCAACATTGGTTTTTTTTTATATATGTATATATTTTTTTTTCTTTTTTTTTTTCAAGAAAGGGTGGCTTTTTGAACTTTCTTTTCCTTTCTTTGCTTATTGATAAGGCAAAATTTCAAAGCCTATAACTCCGCAAGTGTACGGGCCGTATCAAGTAATAAAGATGAGTAAAGTATCGTTCCCACGAGGACTTAGTACCCACTACTTCAGTTAATAATTAATCTTGCACTTTTCGTTTAAGTCGAGCAATCAAGTTTAATTTAACTAAGAAAATAAAATCAAAATCAAACAAATAATCTACGCAATAATCAAACGGGCAACCTAGAGGCACTAATCCCTTATTAATTTCATAAACATTTATCTCACCAATTTAATTACTCTTAATATAAATTTTGTTAATCTCGAGTATTAATAATTATAAGTGTCTTCCGGTCCACTTACAACCCTCTCTTAAGTAAAAGCTGTTATGCCTAACAAATTTACTCTAGAGGCAATTTAATCCGGACACACTCTTCTACAATTATATGGGGCTATTAGGTATATTCCTATCCTAATCGCAAATTAAATTATAATTTAATCCCATATTGCTTAATCTAGAGCTTAATTAAAATTCCCTTTGCCAAGGTAAATCCTAATTCTTAAAATCCTATTTAAAGATGGTCAGTCAATAAATAGTCAAAACTAACCAAGATTTAAGCAACCAAAATCAATATTAATCATAATTAAACGATGAGAAATAAATCCTAATCCATTAATAGGTCTCTAAGTTGCAAAATAAAATTAGTCAGACATGGCTTCAATCCAGATAATAGCAAGATCAAAACTCAGGTTCAGATTCATGGAGAATGATAAGAAATTGGAACTAGACAACACCAAGATCAAGAACAATTAAAACCAACAACCTCCTCTATTTCCTTTTAATCTGTGCGTGTTGTTTCCTCTTGCTCTAGCTGTGTGCCTCTGTTTCTCCAATTCTTGTTGTCACCGTCTCTCCTCCAGCCGTCACTCTTCTTGCATCTGTGCGTTCTCTGTTCGCGTCCTCTGTTCTTTAATTGTCGCCACCTAGTCTTTCTTTTCTATCTTCAGATCGTGCCGCGTGAAGCCTCCTTCTTTTTTTGATTGCCGCTCCAGCTGCGTGTTGCCTCTTTGCTTTTAGGTTTCCATTCATTGATTCGTTCTCTTGCGTGGGCCCACTTCCAATTCATTGTCCAGCCCAATTCATTCCTGTGCGTGTCTTGCTTTTTGATTGATTCAAGTCTCCATTCATTTAATGATCCATGGGCCCACGCACACATTCAATTCATTCAGCCCAATTGCCATTCAACCTGATGCAAGATGATGCAAATAAAAGGATTATATAATAATAATAATAAAACTAAATCCTTATATCTTCTTTAATAGTTTTTTTTCTTTTCTTTAAAACTTCTAATTACTATTATTTATTTCATAAACTTAAAAATTTTTATTTTAAATTGAAACCCCACAAATGATGCACCAACTTAATTTCTCTTAAAATCTTAAGAAAATCTCTTTAATTTAGTGTTAATGACTTCCTAACTATATCAAAATATACTTCAAATCTATTAAAATTAGGAAGTCATCACTTATCAGCCTCTCTTTTTTTTTTCTTTTCTTCATTCATCTCTCCTTCACATTACTTGCCAAAAATTCTCTCTGAGCTGTGAATTACATATTATCCTTTAATCTCATTCAAAGGTAGGATTGCTTGGGGTCCTGAGCTAAGTAATAATGTAAGGTGAATAAGAAAAATAATAAGTCTCAAGCTCAAAGGGGCTGACAATGGAAGATATCCTTTTGAAGGTGGTCTATTTGGGCATTTAGGTGTTTTTTTAAAAAAATATATTGTCTTTGTCTTCCCAATCTATGCATGCATCAAAAGAGAAATGAAGCAAGTTCTAGAGTACTACCACAGTGAGTTCTCTCAAGAAGAAAATTTTTACTATTTAGGCTCAAATCCTCACATGGCTTTTGACTCAAGCTAAGACACTATTCCCAGATTTATCATTCAAATACTATCCAGACATTCACAATCTAACAGCTAATCCAAACAAGCAATCATATTCTTCAAAGAATTTCAATGCAACCTCATAACAACAATATAAATATAAAACCTCAAATGATCATTGATGCTTCATACAGGCTATTCAGGTTTAATACAAGTTAAGCTCATGTTCATTCCGAATTAGCTACATAATGACCCTAAAGGTCTCACACAAGAGCATAACAAAATAAGAGGACATAGATAAAATTAAGATCTCTTCCCTGGTATTTGCAGATTTTGGCCACCATTCCTATATTTAAAATGTTGCTGTCCTCAGCAATTAACTTGAAGATGGACGCATGCTCAGTCAAAAGTCATTGGAGTGATCATCGTCGTCCTCTGGTGCGACCTCATCATCCTTCCTTACCTACTAATAATAACTAAGAGAAATAAAAATAAAAATAAAAACTAGTGGGTTGCCTCCCAATCAGCGCTTGTTTAATGTCTCGAGCTTGACGGATGTCACATTAATTTTCCGCTTCCAAAGCCACAGAGGTTCTGCCTCTGTCAATGGGATAAGTGTCATTCTTCCCTAGAAAAACATACTTTAGATTAAAGCAACAGGTGATGCATACTTTAGAAAGCTCCTTTAGTTTCACCTTAGGAGTAACAGGTGGCGCATCATAATCCTTCTTCTTCAACTCTTCAACCTGGAAATCAGAATTCTCATCTGCAAAGACCTCTTTTCCCACTTGCAGCAATTGAGCAATATCATCCTCCAAGGACTCATCTGAATCGTCTTGAAAAAGATCCTTATGAATGGCTTCATCGACTACATCAATTCTGAAACAATCACTATTATCAGCTGGGTATTTCATGGATTGAAACACATTGTAAGTAACTTTCTCATCTTTCATTTGGAACTCCATTTTTCCTGCAGCTACATCAATTACTGCTCTAGCAGTAGCCAAGAAGGGTCTTCCCAAAAGCAAAGGAAGTTTGGCATCTTCCTCCATGTTAAGAACCACGAAATCCACCGGGAAGATGAATTTGTCCACTTTTACAAGCACATCCTCAATGACACCTTCTGGCTTCTTAATGGACCTATCTGCCAACTGTAATGACATCATAGTAGGCTTCATCTCTTTAATGCCAAGAGCTTTTGAAACAGATAAGGGCATTAAATTTATACTAGCTCCCAGATCACAAAGTGCTCTACCCACATTGATATTCCCTATTGCACAAGGAATGCTAAAGCTGCCCGGATCTTTAAGCTTCGGTGGCAACTTTGTTTGAATAATAGCACTACACTGCTGATCAATGACACTGTTTTGGCCTCTTGCAACTTATGCTTCTTAGAAAGCAAATCTTTCATGAATTTTTCATAATTAGGCATGCTTTCAAGAGCTTCTGCAAAAGGGATGTTAATTTCCAGTTTCTTAAAGATGTCCAGGAATTTGGCATACTGTTGCTTCTGAACTTGCTGCTTCAACCTCTGGGGATAAGGAGGTCTTGCATAAGGAGGAATGGGAGACTTCTTTGTATCTATCTCCTTTGGATTCTGCCGCACATTGCCATTCTCATCCTTTTCCTTCTCTTCTTCAGACTTTTCCTTCACTGGAACTGATTTCTCAACTGATTGAAGCACTATACCACTCTTTGTAGTTATAGCCTTGCAATGCTTCTTTGGATTGACCACAGTATCACTAGGGAAGGACCCTTGGCTCCTCTCTACTATTTGCTTTGATAACTGACCAATCTGATTCTCCAAGTTCCGAATTGAAGCCTCCTGATTTTTGAGAGAAGACCTTGTTTCATTCTGGAAAGCTTCTGAATCCTGTATGTATTCGATGGTAGTATGAGTCAACTGTGTCAAAGCCTTTTCCAAATCAGTAGTGGTGGTTTGATGGAACGGTTGAGGTGCTGCTTGAGGTTTATAGGAAAAGTTTGGGTGAGATTGCCAACCAGGATTGTACGTGTTGCCATACTAATTAAACTGATTCCTAGGAGGATTACCCATGTAGTTAACCTCAGCTTTTTCTCCAATAGTGATAGCTGTACAATCTCCATTTGCGTGATCCCCTTGGCAAAAATCACAAGCAAGAGAGGTTAAGACGTGATAGATGAGACTTGAGAAGAGGCAAGCTGTTTAGTGAGGACAACTAATTGTTGTTGGATCAATTTGTTTTGTTGGACGAGGTTCTCATTGTAGGCCAAGAGTGTATTGTAGGTGTTTAATTGAAGAACTCCCCTCTTTGGCTGTGGAGTAGAAATTTCATTCTCAAGAGACCCCATATCCTCAAACAACTCTAATGCTTCTTCTGGGGTTTTATTTTTCAGTGAACCACCTGCTGTAGCATTAATCATCATTCTAGAAGATGGAAGCATTCCATTGAAGAATATTCTCACTTGATCATAGTTTTCCAGATCATGTTGTGGGCACTTTCTAAGCAACTCCTTGAATCTTTCCCAAGCTTCACAATATGACTCCCCATGACCTTGATTAAAGCAACGGATGTCTGACAACAGCTTCGTGTACTTGGAAGAAGGAAAGAATTTCTCAAGGAACTTTATGGTGATGATTTCCTAAGTGGAGAGACTTCCAGTAGGACAAGAGCGAAGCCAAGTGCTTGCTTTTCCCTTCAAAGAAAAAGGAAAGAGCCACATACGGATAGCATCTGCAGAAACTCCATTCATCCTGATTGTATCACAAATCTGTAGAAACTTCTCGATGTGTTGATTAGGATCCTCCAAATCACTCCCACTAAAAGAACTCTATTGAACCAAGCTTATAAGGGATGGCTTGATTTCAAAGTTGTCCGTGTTGATAGTAGGATTGACTACGCTAGTTGCAGCTCTGGTAGGATTAAGTGTCATGTAGTCACCCATAGTTCTTCTTGGAGGAAGAAGACGAAGATGATCTTCACCATTCTCTACCATTATAATCAATTCAGTCTCAGTACTAGAACTACCACCCTTTTCTTTTCTCTGTTTAGCAAGTTTCCGATTCTTCTTTGCCGTCTTTTCGATCTCAGGATCAAATTGAAGCGAATTCCTATCCGTGGTACCTCGCATAAACAAAGTAGAAAGAGTAAAATATCCAAAAAGAAAGAAAAATCCAATCTAGAGTTTCAATAACTACTCTTAGTGTTGAAATAAAACTATTCTCCGGCAACAGCGCCAAAAACTTGATAGGGGCGACGTCGGCAAGTGCACCAGTCATTACAAGTAATAAAGTAGTGAGAAAGTATCATCCCACGAGGAATAGTTATTCAATCACTAATTCGCTATTGTTGCCTTAGTTGGAAAATTTGAGTAATAGAAGATGAGTTGTACTTAAACAAGAATTCCAATAATTGAAGAAAGAAAAGAATTTAAGAACAAGGTTTGCAAGAGAATGTTTAGCAGAGATAATCAGTCGAGAAAAACGTAGGTAGGACCCAGAATCCCCCTATGCTCTTTCAAGTATTTGAATTAAAGATCTAATTGATTATGATTCCCAAATTGACGATCGATTCTCTAAAGTTAGACTAAGTCCCAATGTCTTGATGCTACCTTAGTCTATTATATCTTTAAAAACAACCTAATGTCTTAGTATTGTCTAGAAAGATCAGATCTTGAACCAGAATCCTATGATCGCATAAATTCGTAAGCCTATGTCTAGGTCATGCAATTTTATGATGAATTAACAAGTTCTAGTTAGATGCACCAACATCTCTATTGTCATACATCAATCTATGAACAATCTTAAAGGTGATTAATCTTCAAGAAAGCATTAAGCAAAGGAAATTCATTCAATCAAAGAAATCAAGATTCATACAAGAATTCAACCAAACACTCAAATTTGCATAGGGTTCATCCTAGCCCTAACTTCAGAAAGGAAATTAGCCAAGCATGGCTAGATTAAAAAAAATGAAGAAGAAAAGATGAAGATAGAATGGTTCTTCAGAGGTTAGGGAAGGTGGATCTCTACAATTGCTTTGATCTCCTCTCCAATGCCGTAGAGTAGTTTTTTGTGTCCCAAGTTTTCTCTTTTTGTGCTAGGGTTGCCTCTTTTATGTTTTTATGATCCAATTGGATTTCCAAATCTCCAAAATCCTTGATTTTCCTTCCTTTTCGAGCCCTAAAAACTTTCCAAAAATTAAAAATCAGGATTCTCGCACTTCTGGCTCTACTTTTTATGAGGGAGGCAGTGAGTTGGCGCCCTGTGTGCCAACTTACTGTATTGCCCGAGAAGTGGCGCCCTGGGCACCACTTTTGCACTGGAGTGGCGCCCTGGGCGCCACTTTTGGTTCCCCTTTGTGGCTTCTCCTTTTTTATCTTCCGTGGAGTCTCTAAATAGCTTACTTTTACAGATCAAACCTGTAAAACACACAAGAATATTTGTGAGGGTATGTCTGACATAAAATCCATGTTTTTAGCTTATTATCCTTAAGCTTTTTAATTATATTTGATTAATTTCAAGCTCAATTTGTGCTTTAATACATGGTAAATTTGTGGCTTATCACACTTCTAAAGAATCTCAGCCCATAAGTCGTCACAGCCAACTGCCAATTTCCAAGCAATTTTCACCCTATATGCTTGGTTAAAAGAAGATAGTTTCCTAAACTCAAGACCGCCAAATTCTTTAGTCTTGTAATAATATCCCAACCTACAGGGTGAAATTTATAAAGGGACTCATCATGACCCCAAAAATAAAGTTCCTCTTCAATCTTTCCACCTCTAGGCAAACACTCCTAAGGATTCTTGTAACCTGCATTGGATACAACATAATGGTACTTAAAACCGATTTTGCTAAAGTAATACGACTAGGAGTGGATAGACATTTAGCTTTCCATGCCGATAGTTTTGAGTGGACTCGTTCTATGATGTAGTTAAATGTGTTCCTCCTATTTTTGTTTCTCAATAGAGGAAATCCCAAATATTTTTCAATCTCACAAGAAATCTGTATTCTAGTCAAATCTTTGATCCTCCTTTTTGCAATCTCCGTCACCCTATGAGAGAAGCAAATAGAAGATTTTGCATGATTCACCTTCCCCCCTGACGCCTTAGAGAAAACCTCTAAACACTTCATCATACAAGCCACTTGGTCCTCGGAGGCTACCCCGAATAATAAAATACCATCCGCAAACATCAAATAAGAAACCTTCGAGCCAACTTTAGAGGTTAAAATAGGTTTCCAACTTCCATCATCCACCACATCACAAATCAAATGAGAAAGTTTGTCTATACAAAAAACAAACAGAAGGGGAAGATTGGGTCACCCTTACGTAGACCCTTTTGAGGGGAGATGAATTCAGTTTAATTTCCATTCCAAAGCACACTATACGATACTAAAGAGACACAATTGATAATGAGGTGAATAAAGCTTTCCTCAAAACCAACTTCAATAAGAACCTGTTTTAGGGAATCCCAATGGATCCTATCGTATGTTTTTTCAAGATATAGCCATGAGACCTTGCTTGCTTCTATTTGTGCTCATAATGTGGTGAAGCTCCTGACCAATAACAGTATTGTCTATATATGTCTCCCTTTAATGAAACTAGTTTGGAAGGGAGAAACTAATTCATCCATAACACCTTTAAAGCCTTTGTGTGAACATGTTGGAAACACACTTCACCGTATAGAGTGAAATTGGTCTAATTTGGTCACTTATGTGCTGGGATTGATCACTGTCTTCACTTCACCATGGAAAATTCAATCCTGAAGCCAGAGTAGAAGGAGAATGATATGATGGCCCAATACGCATGTGGCATGGTCACCAAGGGAATCACTTCACTTATTTATAATCCCTTCATTACACGTAATCAACGACCTGTCCTTTTATATTCTACTCATATAAAACACCAACTAACAAGTATCTTATAAAATACTAATTAGTTTTCATGGAGCATTGAATATATTTTTTATGTGTATATGTCTATATTTAATAAGGGTATATAGTATGAGAAAATAATAATTAATATAATATTAGAGTGTAATAAAAGTAATATGTGTAATATAAGAAATCACGGGACAAGTATCCATCTAATTAGCCCCTTATTTACGCAACACCCCACACTCGAACTTACCTTTCAGGAGAACCCTTGTCTATATGGGATTGTGGGCACACCGCAGGATTCCCGTTCCACCATCTTTCTTCAATAACATGCCTAGCATTGAGTATATTATAATTACTAATAATACCCCTCTATCGCTTTCTTCAACACTCTCATTCTCTTTTTGTCCCTGCACTTCTTGTGATCCATGCATGCTCCTACTTAATACCTCTCCAATTCATCTCTGTTTCAGTGAATGCGCAGAGTAGGCATCAAAAACATGAATTGCTCACTACTAATTAAAATTAAGTTCTGATCACATAATCCTGATAAAAGTAAAACGAGAGAAGGATACAGGCCCACAGAACACATGGGCATGGCTTGTTGATAATGTACACGTGGTCCAACAGTAAGATATATACCATTAGGATAACTTGGTAAATAAGTGGTGACGGGAATCTCTTGGGGCCTAACCATACCCCTCCCTTCTCTATATAAGTCTCTGACCTCAGTGTCTTGTCGTAAAACAACCATCCAACTTCTCCATCCTGAACTAGTATTAGCCAGCAATGACTGCTACTGATATTTGTGTGTGTTTGTGGTTATCCTCCATTGCGATAATCCTCCACGCCGTCATCTTCACATTGGCTGATCAGTCTGACAACTATATCATCCACATGGACGTATCAGCCATGCCCAAAGCCTTCTCCACTCAACAGAACTGGTACTTGTCCACACTTGCCTCTGTACTCAACAAACCTGACCTTGTTACCACTAATCTCAACTCTTCCCCTTCTAAACTTATCTATACCTACACCAACGTCATGAATGGTTTCAGTGCACACTTAACACCTTCCCAGCTTGAAGCTCTTAAAACCTCCCCTGGCTATATCTCATCATTCCGTGATTTGCCTGTCAAACCTGACACCACACACTCGCCCCAATTCCTTGGTCTCAATCCCAAAGTAGGAGCATGGCCTGCCTCAAACTATGGCAGTGACATTATCATCGGATTGGTCGACACCGGAATTTGGCCGGAAAGTGAAAGCTTCCGAGACCAAGGGATGTCTGAGATCCCTTCAAGATGGAAAGGACGATGTGAAAGTGGCACCCAATTCAATTCATCATTATGCAACAAGAAACTCATCGGCGCTCGATTCTTCAACAAAGGATTGCTCGCCGAGAACCGAAACATCACCATAACCGTGAATTCCACCCGTGACATGGACGGTCACGGGACCCACACGTCAACCACCGCAGCAGGAAGCCATGTTGACGGTGCTTCTTACTTCGGGTACGCTACTGGATCAGCTATTGGTGTGGCTCCAAAGGCTCGAGTGGCTATGTATAAGGCTCTTTGGGAATTTGGTGCCCACGCTTCTGATGTTATAGCTGCCATCGATAGTGCCATAACGGACGGTGTGGATGTCATTTCATTATCGTTGGGGTTTGATGACGTAGCTTTGTACGAAGACCCTATAGCCATAGCAACTTTCGCAGCCATAGAGAGAGGCATCTTTGTGTCCACGTCAGCAGGTAACGAAGGCCCATCTCTTGCAACTTTGCACAACGGAACACCGTGGGTTATAACTGTAGCTGCTGGTACCTTGGACCGTGAATTTCACGGGACCCTAACACTCTGCGATAATAATAATGGAGTTCGGCTCCATGGCTTGTCTCTCTATCCTGGAAACTTCTCAGCAAGCCACAACTTTCCGATGGTCTTCATGGGCACGTGTGGCAATTTGAAGAAACTGATACGAGTTAGGAACAAGTTTGTGGTGTGTGAAGAGAAGAACGGTACCCTCGGCGATCAAGTGGATATTCTTGGCAGAGCAAAAGTTTTGGGGGGTGTGTTCATTTCAGATAGCCCTGAAGTCACATTTTATTTTCAGACCAGGTTCCCGTCCATCTTTATAAATCCAGAGAGAGGAAAAATTGTCAAAGATTACATAATGAAGAACTCAAATCCAAAGGCAAGTATGGCTTTCAATATGACGGTCTTGGGGACCAAACCAGCACCAAGTGTGGATAGTTATAGTTCTAGAGGACCTTCAAAAAGCTGTCCGTTCGTGTTAAAGCCTGACGTCATGGCTCCCGGGACATTAATCTTAGCTGCATGGCCCCAAAAAGTTCCGGCAACGGCGTTGGAGTCCCAAAGTTTATTTAGTAACTTCAATTTACTATCTGGGACATCCATGTCTTGTCCACATGTCGCCGGAGTAGCTGCTCTTTTGAAGGAAGCACACCGTGATTGGAGTCCCGCCGCCATACGGTCTGCCATAATTACTACATCCGACATCCTAGACAACACCCTCGGACTCATCAAAGACATTGGCGATGATTACAAATCAGCTTCTCCTTTGGCCTTGGGAACCGGTCATGTTAATCCTAATAGAGCCCTTGACCCTGGACTTGTTTACGATGCAGGGACTGAAGACTACGTGAATCTTCTTTGCGCATTAAACTTCACCCAAAGGAACATTTCCATTATCACTAGATCCTCTTCCAATAATTGCTCCAATCCCTCCTTGGACCTTAATTATCCCTCGTTCATTGCTTTCTTTGATGGCGGTGGGGTCACCTCATCGTCGTCTTCTACCCGTGATAAGTCAAAAACGGTGGTGAGAGAATTTAAGAGAACAGTGACCAATGTTGGAGAGGGGAAAACAACGTACAAGGCAAGCATTACAGCTGTGAAAGGGTTTCGGGTCTACGTCATCCCGGATAAGTTGGTGTTCAAGGAGAAGAAGCAGAAGCTAAGCTACAAGTTGAGAATAGAAGGACAAAAAATGATCAAGGAGAAAGTGTCTTTTGGTTACCTGGTTTGGAAGGATCTGAAACACGTGGTTCGAAGTCCGATTGTAGTAACCACTCCTGTCCAATTAGCTAGAGCTAATTAATAATGCCTCTCATATTAGTCAGGTCAACTTTATATACACATACGCTTCAATAATAATGCTTTAATTTATCACTTCTTATGGTTAATCGTAATTTATAAAGTATATCTGTAGTGTTGGATAGGGTTCTGCTATATAGTATTGATGTTATTGAAAGGATATGCAGGAATGGGTTGTATCTAGACTCTAGAGGCGTGGCATATTAATTACTAGTAATTATTCAGAACAAAAGGGACAATTCAAGGACACTAGAGAAGGAAGAAGTTGCATTAGGCCGGAACCTTTACTGATCCATGTGGAGAAAGAAAGGTATCCAAATCATGTATTTTTCAGTTAAAGTGAGGCCATATGGATTTCTTTCATTTAATTTACTTGATATTCTGTGGGCCAAATTGTTACTCTTTTCTGTTGGTCCTCCCACAGTCCCACAATTGGTATATATACTGATGAGTTAATGTTAGCGAACGATACCCAGATAGAAGATATATTTCACTATCCATAATATTCTGTTAATTGTTTGTATCTTTTCTGTAATCAAACATATGATATAATATTAGATCAGATATTATAGGATATTGGAGGGATATTTGGGAGAGATGCTGGTGCAACCGACACTCTGAATAAAATGATAGCCCACCAATCTGTTGCCCAATATTTAACAGTTAATAAATTAGTATCCTCTTGCTCATTGATGATAAGTATATGAATATTAATTATTAACTTAACCCCCTTTGACCCCGTTTTTTTGTTCTCAAACAAGAACGTCGTTAATATTTAGGCACTGCTGTATCAACCAACGAGAATGGGATCTCAGTGCAGTCAGTTTATGGTAAAATTGAGAAGTCCCACAATGAAGATGTTATTTTAGGTCTTGATTATCCGTACGTTACGTTATGTTTATACTTGTTTGGGCTCAGTCACGTTGAGCTGTTGCTGCTGATACAAAGCTAGGAATAATCAACCTCAATTCCTTTGGTCAGGCCGATCGAGGAAGGGCCAAAAAATAAATGATAACTGATATGGAATACTTAATCAGGAGGTGGTACCACTAATCGAAAAGAACTTGAAACCTCTAAGACCAAGCCATGGTGGAAACTACAGAACACTTGAACCAGATTAAAACAAAATTAAAAAAGATACAGAACATGATCGTGTACGTTGGTAAATATAATGAGAATGGGTTCGGCTTCATTTGACAAAGAAATGGTTGGGAACGTATGAATCCTAAACGCTGAAATTTTTACCAATATCACAACCACTAATTAGAAAACGGTCAATAACTGTCTAAATGATTATCAATTATAAATTATTATATTAGCAGGCATATAAACACGAGAACCATCCCTTAATTCGTTGGGTAAGAGATGTTTTTTTTTTGACGTCAAACTTTATTTAATCAGAGAATATTTTCCCCCTCTCCTAACACCGACGTTGATCATAAGAGCACCGACACTTTTTCTGTGAATTACAGTTTTGTCCTTATAACTTATACCGATTCACCTAATAATCCCTCCAACCTTTGGGATGATCATAGATAAGATAATGCGAGTAGAGAAGTATATACTCCCCGTTCTATAATCTTATAATTAGTTTTTTACATGATCATATATAACACGAGTAGAGAATTATATCTATCCTCCATGGTCTTTAATTTTTATATTTTTCCATACATCCACTGTATAATTTATATTTATTTCTTTCATAAGCGAAATCTTTTTTGTCATTATTAAGTCCTTTTATCCAGAAAAGAAAAGTTTAAGAGTGATTTTTTTTTTTAAAATTCATTTGTACAAAATCACAGCAAAATAAAATATACCTTACACAGTAGCAGTAGTAGTTAGCATACGCAATTCAAAAATAAAATATACATGATTAGTATAGGTGGGCTTATATATGGTTTGTTTTTATAGTACTTCAATCTAGTTAATTTCAAAGAATTTTAGCATTCGAAGTAATGTAGTTTAATTTTTTACTTTTTGGCAAAATACAGATGATATGTTTGAAACGCAGACTAAACATTTATTATATTACCTCTGGTTCTAATTATAAGATCTAATTGATTTTTTTTAAAAGATTAAAGAAGCTAATAAAATTATTTTAGAGTATTTATATTTATATTTTTTTTCAAACAGTAGTTAATTTTAATTAATAAACTAATATATAATTTAAAAATACACAACATATAAAATGATTAAGTAACTTATTTAGTTTCTTTAACCTCTAAAAAAAATAAAGATAATAAATCTTATAATTAGGATTGGAAATAATAATAAGAAAATGATTGACAAACTTAAATGATCCAATTATTAGCTAGTGCAAACGAGGAAACCGAGCATGCTGGAGAAACATCAGCGTCATAATTTCACAATCGTACAAGAACTACTCATTTTTTGTTTTTATTTTGATAAAGAAAGCAATTAACAGTTTTGTAATGTTGAAGAGGCAATATATGTTGGGTGTTGGCAATATATAAAAAGAATAGAGTAAGAATTTTAATTTTGGCTAACGTTTATCAGATTGTATAGTTTTTCCAAGCCAGCTAAAAAAAAAAAAAAAAAATTGTGAATTTAGAAGAGTCAGAATATTATGATCTGAGTATTTAATTATTTAGATGCAGGAAACCAGCAAGGTAGTGATATCATCACCCAACGGTGCCATCGTAGGCATATTCGCGTTAAATGACAACTGGAATGTGGCTGTCGGCTCAATCATTTTAAAAGAAAGGGGATTCTCTCCTCTCTCGTCTGTTTTCATCATCCAATCTAGACTTAGAAAAGTGAGAGAAATGTTAAAACTATATGAGTATATGAGTATGATTAATTTGACGGATATAATTTAGAGATTATGAATGAGAAAAGAGTTATGAGAGGAATTCAACCCTAATCATTATATTAGGGTTTTATTCGTTTCATGGCACATCTGCCATTTTGTCTTTGCCCTCACTCCCATGTGATGTGGTTCCTATGTTTTTACTAGTAGTTAATACTACTATTACTACAAGACACAACATATAAGAATTAATTTTTTTTACTAATATTGAAATAATTAAATAAATTATTTAATTATATGATACATCATTATATTATATACTAATTTATATATTAGGTAAAATAATTTTATAAAATATATTTAAATATAAATATCTTAAAATAATTTAATAAACTTACTTAATGTTTTAAGAAAATCAACATTGTTAATATCTCTAAAATTTAATTTAATTTAATATTTAGGATATACGAAGGTTTTAGTAAAGTAGTGTACAGTGTAAAAATGTTTAACAACTTGATTGCCCCACTAATGCATTTTCTTAATTTTCCTCTCAAACCGTCCCCTTCATAAAAGGTCAGCTCACAATCAAGCGGAAGCAGCTCAGAAAAGAAACTTGCGTTGAGCTGGAGTTTGGACAGATCCCAAAATGCACGCCAAGACGGATTCTGAAGTGACCAGCATCGCCGCTTCGTCTCCGGCTAGATCTCCTCGGCGGCCGGTGTACTACGTGCAGAGTCCTTCTAGGGATTCCCACGATGGAGAGAAGACGGCGACGTCGTTTCACTCCACCCCTGTGCTCAGCCCCATGGGGTCTCCCCCTCACTCCCATGCCTCACTGGGTCACCACTCTCGCGAATCTTCCTCTAGCAGGTTCTCTGGATCTCGCAAAATAACTCCCAACGATGCTTCTCGAGCTCCCCATGGCAAGTCTCAGAAGTCATGGAAGCAACCCGATGTGATTGAGGAAGAGGGTCTTCTTTCCAATGAAGACCACCACAAGTCTCTCCCTCGTCGCTGCTATGTCCTCGCTTTTGTTCTTGGCTTCATTCTTCTTTTCTCCCTCTTCTCTTTGATCCTCTGGGGCGCCAGCAAGCCTATGAAGCCCAAAATTACCATGAAGGTTTGCATTCCCATCCTTAATTTTGATAGTTGAATCAATTCCTGATTTGATTTTGATCTATTCGCATTCCCATCTTGCAGAGCATAAAATTTGATCATCTCACGGTTCAGGCCGGTTCGGATGCCACAGGAGTGGCCACTGATATGATATCCCTGAATTCCACTGTGAAATTCACATATCGCAACACTGGCACGTTTTTTGGGGTACATGTTTCCTCAACACCTCTGGATCTACTCTATTCGGAAATCGTAATTGGTTCCGGAGAAGTAAGCTACGAAACCCATAATTCCATTCATTTGCTAAAAAATTTAGCTACAATCCTAATGTCTCTTTGAATATCCATACTAATGAACTCTGGGGGTTACAGATGAAGGAGTTTCATCAATCAAGAAACAGTCAAAGAACGGCGAGTGTGGCAGTGATGGGTGACAGGATTGCTCTGTATGGAAGCGGGGAGGGCCTGAGTAGCTCAACCGGTGCGCCTACTGTTCCAGTACAGTTGAAGTTAAGTTTTGAGCTTCGATCCAAAGCTTACGTTCTTGGCAAGTTGGTGAAGCCGAAATTTAACAAGAAGATCGACTGTTCTTTAACTCTGAATCCCAAGCACATCAACGCCACCATTCCTCTGATGAATTCCTGCACATACGATTGATTCGGAATTCCAAGAAACCCTGAAGGGGGAAATGGAAAAAGAAAAAGGAAATCCAATACGTGCATTTATTTCATTGGTTCTTTAGGATGTGGAACGGAATGTGGGCTACAGCTGTAAAAGGCCTAGGGGCAGGACACAAACGCGTTTCTGAGCATTTTCGCTGCCAAACACTATTATATTGCATAGTGGAGAAGATGATGACAGGCTGTATTGAATTGCCAGGGAGAGACATATACTTGTGAGTGATCTGTTAATTATGGTTTTCCTTTGTGTATGTAATTTTTTTGCTTGCGCATTATTCTCCAATTTCTTCTTAGTACTCTTTTTAAGGTGAAAGTCAAATAATCTACACAATCCCAGATCCTCCTAACGTGAGACTTGCATTTTTTGATAGAGTTTACCTTTGATTCTACGTACATGTTGGCCCAAAAAAACAGAAGCAATCTCTCAATTGGTGCAAGTTCTTAGTTATTGTTTGGATATTTCATATGAATAAGCAACGTGAGGAGGCATTGTTCTGTCGCGATTCAGCCGAATGAATGTTGTGTTCCTTTGTCCTGCATTGGGAAGCCATAATTCTGGTGCACGTGCTTGACAACCTAACATTAGCAACTCTTCATCTTACAGATCGCAAGGTTCCCATAATCCCCGTTTCATAATTGGAAAATTAATAGCGGGCAAAATAGGAAATGAAAAAGTTTAAATTACAATTTAAAATTGATAAATATTTTTTTTGTTGCGCAAGTGGCAGCAGCCCAGAAGATATAAGAATAAGGGGAACTCATAGGGTACATACATTTTTTTTTTTTTAGCAAAGAGAAACTTATAATTTTAACTTCTGCCTACAAGAGATTGCTTGACCATAATGCGTCGAGTTTTTCAGTTGTCGGCATGACTTGTTCTCCAGAAAATCATAATAAATCCTTATAATGCCCTAATCTCCTGGGATGGCGGTTTTGATTAAAAATTAATAATTCCCAAATTTAATAATAAATGTGTTAATCTGTCAACATTTAGTTGCCAACGACGTAGTATTAGTTTATTTATATTGCTCACCAGCACCAAATGATATTAATATAATCGGTATAGTTGTGAGTTGTGTGTGTGGGGAAGAAAAGCAGCCTCGAAACGAAAGCAGAAGGTCAACATTCTACGGGCCGCATTAGTTGACTGTGTGAGAAAGAATGCAAAATACACACAAGGACCTGAAATTTTTTGAAAACACAATCTTCACTGTATTTTGTTTTCCTCCATGCCTGGCTCTAAGTCCTTTATGATATTTTCCAAAATTCCAAGTCTTTCAATATGGAGTATTTTGTTTGCCACCATACCATGGTCATTCGATGTCATTCTCTCAAAGTTAGAAATAAAAAGAAGAGGGAAGGAGGGCGGTAGTTGTGAAGGCAAAAATGGAGCCAATGGCCGAGGAAGGAACCAAAGTAAAGGATGATTCTTTATTCAAAGTGGTTTCGTAAGGATTACTACTAAATGGTTAGCTTCTCCCGTAAGTTTCCATTTTGATGCTTTTCAAAGGCTAAAATATCATTCAATGGATCTTTACTTGATTTCCAAACTACGATGAGGATTAGCTAGTGGAGTTCTATGCTAAATCGATAGCCGTAGGTTTATGTAACATCTGGTTTAACAAAAAAAAATGAGGTCCATCAAAAAGCATTGCGGTTTCTTTCTTTCATAAAATATCAAGCGGGGTTTAACTCATCTACAAACCAAAGATATAACGCTTGCTTGATTACATACAACAAAATAGTCTATCCGTTACATACAACTCAGCAACCTATTGTTGCATGCGGCCATGGTATGGTTAATGCATACCTAGCATTAATCATGTGTCTGGGAGTTAGCTCCAATTTCATGCTTTTATTGAGTATAGCATGCCTCCCCCTCTACCATAACAACTATAGGAATTGAACTCATTCCTTTTATTGAGTTTGTCCAACCTTTCTGCGTCCACATACACTCCACTGAAAATGTTGGATAATCAAAATTAAAGGCACTAAAGAAATATGAGTGACAGTGCTGCCTTATATATTTATTACGGTATTTAATGACATTTCATTGTTGCGGAAGAGGTGCAGGCACAGTGCCTTACCAATGCCTCTTCTCTGAGTATTTTATACTTGATAGTTGATAGCGCAGTGCCAGTGATGTTTATTGCAAAACAGAACCCCTCCAAAAAAATTTGAAGAAATCCCCCCCCCCCTTTGAGAATTTCAGGAATTATGAAAGGTTATCTCCGACCTTTAATATAAGATTGTTTATAGTGTAACAATATTATAAGATTTACAAAGGATTGTGAATATCAAGTCCATGGGTTTTCCCTGTGTATATTGTTATCAAATTGAGCTCAACTTACCTAAAATGGGAGCAAGTGGCAAGGAGTTTACTCTCCTTGAATCATGTTTTCGTTTTGAGGTGTGAAAATGGATAAAATGGTTTTGGGAGCTTTCCCCCACAACTGTGGGTCCGAATCGGAGAGAATTTGGATTAGTTGAAACTAAAGGTTTTGATGGATTGGGTGAGAAAACAAAAAAGAAAAAAATGGACCTCAACCTTCCCCACCTTGGTTTTGGGCCTGTTGGATCGAATTCTTCAGGCGGTGTTCTCTAAAATTTGGGCTTTACATTATACGCGTACATCTAGAGAAATATCAAGAAATGGAGGGGGCAACTAGAAATTTCAGAATTTCCTTCGTCCACCTCACCTCTTTATTTTGACAGAACCTTCCTTCTCTCTCTCAGGACAACCATGGCTCTCCCTCAGCACCACCTGCAACAACACTACCAAACCCAACCACTTCAACCACAATCAAAATCATTCAGGCAAATACTGTCCACTACCATCTGAAATTTCTTAGTAATTCAAACAATTCTTTTTCTTTCTGCCTTTCATTTTACCGACCTTTCTTTTTGTAAGTAATCTGTTAACTCATTGTTTCCTTCCCCTTCTTTGTTCCTTTTGCGTTTCTTGCAGAGCTTTACAGACAGCAGATGGTCAGATGTCGCAGCCAGTTGCCTTCTATAATCCAGCTGATTTGCAAGATCAGGCCCAGCATCCTCCCTATGTTCCTCCTTGTACGTAAAATTTTCAACTTTGGCTTTGCCCCTTTCCCTTTTTGTTAATGTATTTTGTTTGTGTGTGCTTGTCTTTCTTCATTTGGAAGTTTCAGGAGGATACATCTCTCTGTTACTTCAAAAAATTTCTAGCTTGTGAAAAATAAAGGAAATGAACTAAATTAGGGTTTTGGCACCACTTGATCAACTTGAATTCAAAATCTTCTTTTTATAATTGAATAATCGAGTTTCTGAGTTTAAATTCTAACTTAACATTTTCCTGCTTTTTTAAGTTTGGTGCTAGCAGGCCTAGCTACTTTCCTTTCCTATCATGTTGATATATAAAACCAACCCCTGAACTTGTTGGGTTCTGCTATTTTTCTAGTTCACGTTGTGGGGTTTGCACCCGGTCCATTTCCTCCTGCTGACGGTAGTGATGGTGGAGCTGATTTGCAATGGAATTACGGGTTGGAATCCGAGAGGAAAAGACTTAAAGAACAGGATTTTCTGGAGAACAATTCTCAGATATCTTCTATAGATTTCCTCCAAACTCGATCGGTTTCCACTGGATTGGGTTTGTCACTTGACAATACCCGCATAGCTTCCACTGGAGACTCGGCTTTGCTATCACTCATTGGTGATGATATTGAACGTGAATTACAGCAGCAGGACGCAGAAATACAAAAGTATCTGAGAGTGCAGGTTAGTGCTGCACATCTGGTTTAATTTACTTAGCTACTTGTTAAGATCAGAACTCTGTATATTTCATTGAAACTGGATTTTATTTTCATATGAACACACCTTGTCGTTTAAGCATATTTAACAGTATTGTTTATTATTGAGCGATGATGAATCAGTGTTGTGACTTTTATAAGTGATCTAACTTAGTAGAATAAAATTGGCATGCTGATTGTTTTCTGGATTAGCATTGATTGTGGCTGCTAGAACCCAAATTGCATCAGTGAACTTTATCTTATGGGCACCCATGTTCAAAGGATTACAGATTAGAAGGGGGGGTTGGATGTTGCAGAAATAGAATGTTAACCCAATATTCTTTGTCATTGTGTGGTTTTTGGATTCCATATGGTCTGAGAAATTTCAGTTTTATCTTATCTATGATCTCAGTTCTCCATTCTATTCTGTTCAATGGGGTTGAGGGCACTTGTATGGATTGGATGACAAATTTTAGGTTAGATAGTATTGCAATCCCTTGCACTTCATGGAATCTGGACAAGCCTGTGATACTATAGTGAAACAATTAATTCACCTTTCCTTAGATTCTATTTTAAATATCCGTATACCTCATAGTAATAACAATTCTTTTTTTTTTTTTTTCCTTTTAAAAGTATAATATGTTTGTTCTGTTAGTGCTGACTGAAAGTTCAGTGTGGCATATTTGTACTATAATAATTGTGTGGTCATTCATGATAAATAGGTGTGAGCATCTCCATTCTGTGTTGGCTTTTTTCTTTTTTATTCTATTCTTTTTATAATCAAAGTCTTAAAGGAGACTTTCCTGGGAGAGGATACTCTCCCCATCCCTTCTCTACCCATCCCTCCTCATCCTCCATCCCCACCTTTAAAATTTGGATCCAAGGGCTCAAAAATATTTTTTAAAAAAACAGATGCAGAAGGGATGAGGAGGAATTTTTTTTGGAAAATATTTTTGGGCCCTTGGATCCAAATTTTAAAGGTGGGGATGGAAGATGAGGAGGGATGGATAGAGAAAGGATGGGGAGAGGAACCGGATCCGACTTTCCTCCCTCCCTCCCACCTCCCCCATCTCTTGATTCTGAAATGGTTGAGTGCGATCTCACAATGGGTTGGTGTAAATTTTGAGTGGCATGCATCTGTAAGATTCTAGTTTTCTGGGTCAGCTGCTGGAGAGCCATGTCCTTCCCATATCTCTAAATGTCAGTGGGTTGGCAATGATGATGTCAATATACATTTTTGCTTGAAAAGATGATCAAAATGTGTGCTCTTATATAAAACTTTATCCGAGTTTACTTCTTCCCATTTAAGTGATGTGATCAAATTAATGTCATGATCTTACACAACTTCATACTTCAAGAAATTGAATCAGTTATCCTGATTCCTCTGCGCCATGAGATGGTCAACCAACCTTTTTCTCTCAACTACATACTCATTTTAACTTGGGTTGGCTACCATAAAAACTGTGGAAACTCAATTTATATGAAAATTGAAGATAACTACTTCAATTATCTCCTTTCTGATAGGGTGAACGTTTGCGGCAATCAATCATGGAGAAGGTTCAAGCAAGTCAACTTCAGAGCATATCACTTGTTGAAGACAAAGTCCTACAAAAACTTAATGAGAAAGAAGCAGAGGTTGAAAGCATCAATAAGAGAAACATGGAACTTGAAGAGCGTATGGAGCAGTTGACAATTGAAGCGAGCGCTTGGCAACAACGTGCCAGATACAATGAGAACATGATTGCTGCTCTCAAGTACAATCTTCAGCAAGTATATGCTCAAGGAAGAGACAGCAAAGAAGGATGTGGTGACAGCGAGGTGGACGATACTGCTTCATGCTGCAATGGCCGTTCAATTGATTTTCATCTGCTCTCCGGGGACAACAATGATATGAAAGAGATGATGACTTGTAAGGTATGCAGAGTCAATGAAGTCAGCATGCTTTTATTACCATGTAAACACCTCTGCCTTTGTAAAGATTGTGAGAGTAAGCTTAGTTCCTGCCCCTTGTGTCAATCCTCAAAATTTATTGGCATGGAGGTCTATATGTAACTGGACTGTCAACACTTAATATGTAAAATCTCTAATTTTATATCATCATGCCTTTGTTTGTTAGTCAAGCAGTATCTTCATATTGCATAGACAGTTACTCTATAATTTCTGTGAGATCTCCTTTGTAGTGTATATTGCGAGATCTTATATTAAGAACTAGGCACAGATTACGATGTCATGTATATTTATAAGAGAATTTCCTCTAACTCGATTATAAGAAATCAAACGTGGCTATCTCAAGTTGAGAGGGCGAAGTGTGTTTGCGCTTGTTTGGGTATCTATTACTACAAGTCATTTGCTTATTGCAGTAAATCAAAATTGTGTTGTAGTGAATCGGTTAGCATGTGACACCATGTGATGGTGAGTTATGACTTGGCTAATGCCTAACAATGATAATGGCCTTGTTTGGGATAGCACTTGTTTGGGATAGCAGTGGGCAATCAAATTTATGGAAAAGTTTGATTGAGTAAAAATTCAATTGTAAAATATGATTTATGTTTGGATAGGTGGTTGCATAAGTAGCTTATGGAAAAGTTTGATTGGATATAACTTTGTTTGAAATGACTTATAAATAAATGACTTTTGAGATGATTATAAGAAAAAAAATTAGAATCAAAATTACCAAAAATAGAAAAATGTTAAATTACAAAATTTGACAATACTAAAATATATAATTTAATCAAATAAAAATATTGTATAAGTAACTAGGAAATTATCATAAAAGATTATTATAAGTTTTTATTCATAAGCTGCCATAAGTTAGGAATTGAAACTTTTGAAATAAGCTTAAATTCAGCTATAGTTCTTTTGCTAACTTTTTTCACTCAAACAAAAATTTTGAGAAAAAACTCATAAGCACTTATCTTCTCATATAAGCTCTCCCAAACATACTCAACATAATACATGGAAAATGCGGCAAAAGAGCTGATGAGCTGTCCAATGAAATAAGTGAAGGCATCGAAATTCACATAGATTGAAGTGCTTAGATATTGACCGTTGATCTCAGAAGAACTTTCTGCGACTGATGCCTCTACATCATTATATTCGATTTCCCACTGAAGAAGGCCCATTCATTGAAATGGGCTTCTCGGTTTCATCTCAGGTTTAGGATGTTAGTAGCCTACCCTCACGAACTCAAGTGGGCCTGTTAAGACCTTTTCAGCACTCGAATTCAAATCAAGTTCCATTTTTGTAGGCAATGAGAGTTGACATAGATGATAAGGGATCTAGAATTAGGTCCTTGGGTCGTGGGTTCGATCCCCTCTACAGTTGTTGGGACTCATTTGATAGGCGATCTCGTAAGTCCCTAGTAAGTACTCATAGAGCCTGGGACCATGCCCTGACCTTAGTGGGAGACTGGTGTCGAACCCTTCCAAAACTTTCTTATATCAAAAAAAAAAAAAAAAAGTTCCATTTTTGTATTTAATGTGAGGGCGAATATCGCGTGAGCATGACACTTGCATTGCGATTGCATATTCAATGTGTTTAAGGTCTCTTTTGGACAGAATTAAGCGTGCAGAGCTATAAAATGCAGTTTGAAACTAAAGCCTCCTTTTTCATGTTCACAACTTTTATCCATCTTTTACTGAAATCACATCTCTCAATTAATTTGACAGTATACAAATTATTGGTCTGAGTTGAAACGAAATGTGGAAAAATAACATGTAAATAATTATTCATGGACATGACATGTTATAGGAGGAGAGAGAATGGCTTTAGTGTGAGAGAAGTGGGATAAAGAAGATTGATATACTTTTTTCTAATCATGCTATAGAAAGTGATGACAAAGAGGAAAGTGAATATGCTTCACCCATTATTTGAAGCCTCTCTCTCTCTCTCTCTCTCTCTCTGTGTAAATGTATCTTATTCTTATTATTATAATTATTCCCACCACCTCCTCCACTTCCACCTCCTTCCACCGCAAACTCCAGTCGATCTAAAGGGCTGTCACACTCATGTCTCTTTGTCTTTTCTTCTTTATCTCAGTTGAAAGCAAATCATCAGCCCTGGAAAATTAAATAGAGATAATCAATTGTAATGTACGTGCCAAAAGATTATTTCATAAATTTAATTAATCGGAGAAGAGACAAAGAGAGAGCTAGAGTTTTTTTTTGTTCAGTTCAAATATTTCAATCATGCAGCTTCATCCTTATTCCCCATAAAGCTGAATTTAAGCCTTTTTCTTTTTATTTCCTTCTTCTTTAGTGGGGTCTCTGTGGCCAGCCTTCTCTTACTAGGCCAGCTTCCTTCCACTTTGCGTAAATATGCCATTCTTTTATCGCAGAGATAGTAACATATAAGGCTCTCTGTGAATTTCTGTTGTGAGTCTCCAATTTCTCTGCTCTTTTGCTGTTAAAGTTATTCCTTCTTTAAGCCGAACCCTGTAGCAAGTTATGCCCACATCTGCTTTTTGATGGATATTGCGTTCTGATGCAAAAAGCGTCACCCCCACGTAAGTGAATCCTTTGTTCTTTTGCCATATCGCTCACCCCCAAAGTTTCCATGTTGAAATTTTGATTTCGTCCATAATATAAAACTTAATTGATTTTTTTTTTTAAAAGAAATGAAGGAAGATAAATAAATTGTTTTAAACAATATTTATCTTTATTTTTTTTATACCAAACTAATTTATCTAGCTTATATAAATTAAAATATAATTAAATGATCCACAACAAAGTTTATGATAAACTAATTTATTTAACCTTTTTTAATTTCTTCAAAATAGTCAAAAGGGTCTTATATTAATAACCAAATGTAGTATAATAAATCCTTCTTTAGGAAGATATAATTTTTTACTAAACTGCTCAATACAAGGTTTATATACGTATTCGATAGCTGCTCTTTTCAACTAAACTGAAAACATACATTTTTTCTTGGACTAGGGAACCATAATCCAGTTAGAAAATTATCATCCGACATTAAAATAATTTGGCCTATCATTTGATTATAATTACGTACAATGATTAATCTAATCGAAGGGGAAAATGTTCGAGGAATAACACTAGCTCATTGTGTGAGGTGATTGCTGCTGTCTTCATGAATAACCAATAAAATAAAAAGATGATATGAACATCTCTGCACAAATTATAAAAGCCGGAATGTAGCCGACCAGGAAGCATAGAATCTGCTCATGACATAGCCTACGGAGCTATAATAATGAAAAAAAAATAAAAATAAAGACATGATCGATGAGAGACAACATCGTTACGAAGGACTCGGGGTTTACTAAAATGTGAGGAAAAAAGGTGGGAAAATGACAGTTGTGAACTTGGGAGGGTATATTAATGACAGTTAAAGATCTCTCTTAGTGTCAAAATGTCATGAAAGAACCATTATCTTTATTTGTAAGTAAAAAACAAATGACTTTAAAACATTGCTCTTATTACCCATTGTTTTTTTAAAAATAAAAAATCAAAGGAAGGTCACTCATGAATTTAAGAAAAGTTAACTGTGAATTAGTGGAAATCCATTATTGTAAATGGATACATAGTGTATTATGAATTTATGTCTCATAACTTGAGAAATTAAGGATAGTAATTAACTTGTGAATGAATGAATTAAGTGTCGTGAATTCATGCATCACCACTTGTGATTTATGGACGGTCAGTTGTGAATTTAAAAATATCAATTATAAATTTATAAAAATTCAATTGCCAATGGATAAATAGTCTCCTGTAATAAATATATGCATCATCTAATCATGAATTTTAAGATGTCACTTGTAAATATATGAAATAGTCTTATATAGTAAATATATTATTTAGTGACCCTCTCCTGTTTTTAAATATCCACCATGCTTATCACCACAGAAATATCCACTATATGTTTTTGTCCCTAATGTTCTCACTAGGCATGCAATTGTATATTTTACCTGTATTCAATGCTGGTATGAACAAAGTTTGACACTGTCGCTATTGAATTTACTTTGCTTTGCTATACGTCTTAATAAGATCAAGCTAATTAATTACTTGATAAAACAAAGTCTCTGTTTCTATTTGATCTCTAAAAAAAACTTACGAGTTTTTAGTTACTTAAAACAAAACCTTTGTGTTTTTATTTGATTTCTAAAAAAACTTACGAGTTAATTGCTTGTGAGAAACTGAAAATTATGTTTTAAGCATCTGTTCACTCCTCATATTTAATTTTTAGGGAAAATTAGAACGAAAGGTCTGAAATAACCATAAAAATTATAATTATTTAGAAGAACCAAGGATAAAAATATAAAATTAAAAATAGTAAAATTCCCTTAACAAAAACTTCTGCATTTCCTCGTATATTATCTCTCGCATTTTATTTTTAAAACTAATAAAAACTTCTAAGTTTCCCTAAATTAAATAACATTTTTCTCAATTGTCATTTTTCAACTTGTACAGATATCTAGAAAAAAAAAAAATTTACTCATTCTTCAATTTTGTAAAAATTATAATTTTTTTGAATGAAGAAAAATTTTAATCAAAAATAGAAATATATATTTTTAATAAAACTCAAGGTCTTTTATATACCAGTAAAACCAAGAAAGTTATGTGATTTACTTTTGTTATAGAAGCAATCTACGTGGTTTAAAAACTCATCTAATGTTAATAAAATTAACAAAAATCTATGTAATCTATTATATCTTGAAAAGTATGAAATGAGTTTAGTTTTTATTTTTATAAAAAGAGCTTAATTAATATCAATATTGATAATATAAAAATTGAACAACTTGATTATATAAATTGGTAAAAAAAATAAGTTAAGAAAAATATGAGTTTAATTTTTTTAATTAATATTGAAAATTTTAAAAAATTACGATAATATGATAAAAAATGATTTTTGCTTTAATTTTAGTTACTTTTTAATTATGAATGCAACATACAACGTAAGAGGATTACTTATAGGCAATTTAGTTTTTTAAAATTTATATTATGATATTCAGCCTTTCTAAGTAATTACAATTTTTATAGTTTTTTATAATAAATATTATTTTATCTAACTCCTTTATTTTAAATTTCCCTAATTTATATCAACCCTTCCCTTGGCTAAACTTCATTTTTTTGTTCCCATGACCAAAAAAAAAAATTGGATGTGGTGGGAGAGCTTGCCCCATAAAGACCGTTCAAATTTATTTTTTTTTCCAACTAGTGATTATTAAATGAAAAAAGTAAATTAAGAGAAAATTTTTGTTTTAGATTTTCTACTAATTAAAATAATTTTTTTATAAAAAAAAAATCTAAACAATCCAAATGTCATCTGGATGACCGAACTCTCCTTACTCATCTTTTAAATGAGCCGGAAATTGGCGGTTCCCTATTAGGTACATTCTATCTACCTAAGTAGTCTCTGGCTGTGTTTGGATTTGCGTCGAAGGGAAAAAAGATGCAGCAGCTTAAAAGAAAACACTGAGGAGCGAAAAAGTGCCACCAAGTGCCGTTTGAGTAACGCGTTGAAAATATATTGAAAAGTAAAAATATTGAAAAGTCAACTTGATTAGCAAGGGAAAAAAAATTTATTTAATCTAAAAATAGTAACCAAGCAAAAAATAATTATATTAAAAAGATTCTAGGAGAGTTACTGTGATTTCTTTATCATAATAATTATAATCTAAAAATATATTTAATTAAATACTTTATTGTTTATTAATTTTTTTAATAATTATTTAACTTTTTTTTTCAAATTAAAATTTTTGTCTTCAGTTATTTTAATATATATAACTAATATGTATTATGTATATGTAGTATTCAATATGATTCATGCTCTTTTCATTCATTTTCTATCTCAACTGACTTTTCGAATAATAATCCAAATACACATCAGTGAGAAAAAAGCCACTTTCGCAAAAAGCTAAATAGACAATTCAAACACAAATCAGATAGCTTGACCTGACTTTTTTCTTACCTAGCTTTTATAAAAGTCAGATAGCTTTTAAACCATCATTCCTACCGCTAACCCAAACAGGGCCTCTATTGTTTGGATGTTGAGAGCTAGTTTGTGAGGGTAGACAAAGGAAAAAATGAAAATGAGGAAAAAGAAAATATGATTGAACAGTAATTTCCTTACTTTTGGTTCGTAAAACATTATTGTTCCATCCAAAACATTTTTCAAACTAAAATAAAATGTTAAAAACTAAAGGGGAAAAGACTTCGATTCATAATAAGTTTTTTTTTTTAAAAAAAAAAAATCCTTTTTTTTTTTTTTGCTATTTTAATTTAACACTTCCAATACAGCAAATTTAATTTACCAGAATACAGAAAGTTTTTATTCATTGTCCTCCATAATATATTTTTTTAAAAAAAACATTTGTCCTTCCTCTTCATTATCCTTCATGAAGTAATGGATTTTCTTAATCCCTTCCTTTAATTTTGCCTGAAGGAGTAATCAGGAATGGTAGGGGGAAACAGATGTGCACTTTCTTACTGCCATAAATTTTAGCTTCTAGAATAATATTATTGGACTAAAACCTGCAAGACCTTTTGAACCTGTTTTGACAACCACAGATATATGCAAGTTTATCATGCTTTGTCGTCTTCGTTATTTGCTAATTTGAAAGCTGAAATACGAAAAGTAATATTCATCTCTATCTTTGTCTCCACCATGAACTTAAACGTACGTACGCCTTATCTTGCTTTCCTTTACGCATCTGGTTGTCTTCAACATATATATCCACAGACATGATTTGGTGCGTATCTATGCTAAGTTTGGTAGGACTCCAAAAATTAACAGCTTCACATTTCTTCTGTAAATCTTAATAAAGCCAGTGCCGAAGGCTGTTGGTTCGCTTGGTTACAAGATATGCTACTTGTTGTACACATATATTACTACCTCCGGTCCTAATTATAGGACCAGAGGGAGTACTTCATGTATACTCTTCGTACATCTTTCTCCTTTCACGTCGTTTAATTATTTGATTCCCCCCCCCCCCCCCCCCCCAAAAAAAAAAAAAGAACACAGGCTGAGATTTAACAACAGATTATAGTATTATATTTAATAGTTCAGGACCCTTTCTCGCTTTATATCTAACATTCCTCTGGAGTCTGGACCAAGTGTGGTTTGCTTCACTAGCTACTAATAATAATAGTCATTGCTTTAGCGAGTGTTTTTAGCCATATATATGATTAAAGTCAAATTACTTTGTGTCATTTCAAGAGGCGGACTTGAAACTTGAAATAAAAACGGATGAAATTTTTTAAATGGTAAAGAATCAGGGGGATATAGTCAAATTATTCGGAGAACTAAACACCAGTTTTCAGTGCTGTTCACCGTCTGATAATTAACTAATTAAAGATGGATCGCCGCATGCAGTGTGTCTATATATATATCACTTCAACAAGCGGCTCTGGAGAGAACTTTACGACTGTGATAATAATATCATATATTTGATGAAACCGTCAATTCCGTTCTCGGGTATATCGAGAAGCTAGTGACTGTATCACCATCACCATCATACACCAGGTCGCACAAAGATTAGAACTTTATATGCCCCATCATTGACTCCGCCAAAAGGGTTACTGTTTAGTGGTTAATTGGTTGGGCAATCCGGCAATTATATTTGTATCATTATAATAGGGAAATTACACACACCTATGTATATCTATCTATCTATCTATTGGTTATATTATTTATTCAAAGAATCAAAAGGAATAATTAATGATTGCAGGGAACGGGACAGTCCGGATCTATGAAACAAGGCAAATGATTTTCCGATCACAGCATCATCATATAAATCTGGATTCCGATGGGCTGTTCACGATATCCATCAAATTATTTCTTTCTTTACCAGAAATCGATGAGAAGATGATGAGAGTGAGGCTGATTTCTCTCTCACAAGGTGGTCGGGTTGCGATTTTGATAGCTCGCACTCATGCATTATTGGTTGTCATCACAGAGAAACAAATGGCACTTTAAGCAAAATGCTAACTTTATTAGGCAATATGATGGACGAGAGAGAGGTGGGTCTTGTTTAAACTATGTACTGCTAGCTCTATATGCATGAAATGATGAGGGGAGGGACCCAGTGTGTAGGTTGATCATCTAGTGGATTCTCTTGGACGACTGACGATGAATTAGAAGCAGCCTTAAACTTTTGCAATCTTATTGTGGAATGTGGGTGTGGAACATTTTATCCGATTAGTTACCTTTCTTATTATTATATATTAAGGTGCAAATTTATCTTGAGAGTTTTGTTCTAAAGCAATGTTATATTAGGAGTTTGTTAGGGTTCAATGTTGTTACAAAAGTATTAAGAATAAGCAATATTGTCATTTATAATTAAAAATTTAATCATCAATATATACTTCTTAAGTATCAACGTTAATTTAACGGTATGAGTATCATTACTCTTTTTTTATATCGTTGGCACAACATTACTCCTCAACGAAAACTTTTATAACAACCATTATTTCTCCATTACTTCTCAATGAAAACTTTTGAAGCAAATTTTATTTTAACCTTGTTATTATTATTGGTTTTTGTTTAACGTTCTTGAGCCACCGTGTATGAAAAGAAGAGGAGGATAAGAGAAAAAGATTGTGACATGCATGTGATCCAGCAGCCTTTATGTTCCCCTTTAGCTCTCACCTACTAATCATCTTCTCTTCTTCATCCTGCTTCTTCTAAACCAAATTTACCACCACCAGCTCTTCTGTGTGTCTTTCTTGACATTTCGGTGAGTAAAGCTTTTTTTTCCTTGTGATTAATCATGTTTAAGTCAAGCAGGGATCTTCATTACTTAATTGTACAGAAAACATTATTTGGGTCCCACTAATAGACATGCGAGGTCGGCCATATATAACTGGTATATATGCATGCGTGCCTTTGAGCTATATAGTTCATCCACATCCACATCAAAAGCATGCTTTTAATTAGTGGAGTTACTTCTCAGGCCCCACGTCAAATTAAAGGGCTTATATAATTTAATCGATCACTTTGCTTTGCTTTGCTTTTCTTTTAATCAGAAAAAGATTGACTCTTTTGGCGCAAGAGTTTCATGGTAGAATGTGAATATACTGCTCTTTCGTCCATTCTTATTCTTTAACAGCAGGCCATTCAGGTATCTCATATCATATGTGTAAATAGAAAGATCTCCTTTTTTTCGCGTAGAATGGACGTCGACTCTATGAAAGAGAGAAAGGGGGAAAAAATAAAGGGAAAGAAAAAGAGAGAAGAAAAAAGAAAAAAGAGGGACGGGTTACGTTGAAAGATTGGGGAAAGGCCTCCCTTGTTGAGTTGTTGTTCTCTCCTTTTGATAAACTCTAAAAGATGTAAAAATTAGTCTTTTTCCCTTATTGATGAGAAGCAATGATATATATGTATGTCATGAAAGCCTAATATTTAGATTGGAGATAAAATTATTCTTCGAGTGCAAGTTGCTTTTCAACGTCTTTTTCCAGGGCTCGAAATCAACTTTTGCATGGAAGTATATATTCCATCTACGTATTTTTTTTTTTTTTAATTCCTCCGCCTTAATTAGGGTCTCACTTTCCCTCCGACAAACAACTTCTACGTAAAATTTTTTAATATGGGAAACATAATTCAATTTGCTTAGATATGCACTAGTAAGGCGTAACATAGAGAGAGGTTCACTTTCAGAAATCAAGGAGTTTTTAACACTTTTTATGGGGGAGAAATCTGACACGTAATATCTGTAACATAAATGATAAAATAAATACTCCTACTAAACTGTTGGTTTTTTTCTGGGCTCCATTCAAGAGCAAAATTAAACCTGTTGGGTCAGATTAGCATAGATGCTGTTTAAAATTAAATATTTCCATCTATATGGTTAGTCTATTTGAATGAACGAGATAGATCAAAACAAATATTTGAATTGTTTTCAGAATCGATTTGATGGAATGGAGCGGACATCAGTTATTGGGAACATTGAAATCAGTATCTGCAATAGCTTCACAAAATTTGATGGACAAAAGAAAATGCATGGCATTAATTATCCAATAAATTTATAGGAGTTGTCATAAGAATCTTAATAGTAAGTGGGTACACTAATAATGTGACGGGAAAGAAGTATGGGATCCAAGAGGGTGGACGTGATGAGTAGAAACTTTTTTCGTAAACATATCACTCCAATAATATACGGAAAATCTATATTGGGGTCTTTTTAACAGAAAAAAGCTAAAAAAAAATTTAAAGATTCTGAAAATTTTAGAAAAGGCTCCAGAGTATTTTCTAATATAAATTCATTTAAACGTTAACAAGTATATCAGTCCCATTAATAATTACATCAGCTCGATTAATAACTAAAGTTTTAATGAATTTATATTAGAAAAGATCATGAGACCTTTTTTAGAATTTTCAAAATCTTTAGGCCTTTTTTTTTTCCTATTAGAAAGCCCCATATTGATTTCCCAATATACTATTATCGATTAGAAAAAGTTGCCAGAATATTTAATGAGTGCGTTCATGAAGTAGATTTAATTAAGAATATTCATTATTCACTACATTTACATTTAGATTGTTTGAATTAATAATGGTGTATGTACAGATGATGAGAAGACAAGAGAGCTCCTGGGGTACTATATAATTTGAAGAGTTGGAGAAAGACAAAGGAGCATCCTGTCCGGTCCTTTATTATCAGAGAGCCAATTCCTGCTGCCATCTATGTATAGGCCCTCGTGACCTTCTCTTTCATATTTTCCATTTAAAACCCTTTACTTCAACTCTGTTTCACCCATCTCATGCTTCACTCTAAAAGAGTATCAGTAACTTGTTTTTATGCATGGCGCAGAAGAAACAGACACAATAAAACAACCTTGGTAGCTTTGTGTTTGTTTGCTATACCATAATTGCCAGCTCCAAATTTGCGTCATGATCGATCCCAAATAGTTATCTGGGTGTAAAATATCGTGTTTATACTGCCATTGAGCCAAATAACTTTTTCAACCAAAACTTAAAATCAGACGCTATTTCTTGTAGTTTTTGGATTTTCATTCACAAATACATCAAATCATAAATCATATATAATAAATAAATCTTACATCTGATATATCATATAATTAATACATAAGTTTTTTTAGTATTTGCAAATATTTTTTCAATAGCATAATATATATCTTTTATATTTATAGCTACGGGTTTAATAATTTTTCTCAAGATATCAAATTATATATAAGTTTTAGTTTAATTTGTCACAGATTAATTTTTTTTATAAAATTATATCTAACCATAAATCACATACATGAGTTGATTTTTAGCAAAGTTTTTATCTATGTTAACGAAAGTTTAGATAAGGTGGCTCTCAGGCTCACCAGGATGTGCAGTGTATATTTTAGGATTCAAAGAGTGTTAATGAGGTGATTATTGCATATCATCTATCAATAAAATTCTCAAGTCAGTAACATGATTTGAAGCAAGACTATATACATTATGATTTAATTCTTTAGTAACTTGATCAACATTTATTGAAGGGTTAAGGTGCAATTTTACACATATGTTTTTTCTCTAGAAGCGCCCAGCACCATATGTTTTTTTTTAGCAAAAGTACACACAACGTTACGTTTTAGGAGCAAAAATACCACTTCCGTTAGTTGACCGTTAACTATGGTGAAATTACCCTTTTGCCCTTAGTTTAAAATAATTAAAAAAGAAAAGGGTTAAGGGCAAAAGGGTAATTTCACCATGATTAACGGTCAACTAACAGGAGTGGTATTTTTGCTCCTAAAACGTAACGGAGTGTGTACTTTTGCTAAAAAAAAAACATATAGTGCTGGGCGCTCCTGGAGGAAAAACACATGTGTAAAATTACACCTTAACCCTTTATTAAATACCATAAAGTGGATTGTAATTTGTGCAAATGTCAATAATTTTCAAAAGCTTATCCCAACAACTTCTTAGTGGCATCGTACGTGAAAATAGAGCCTTTTAACTTTTTTATTCTTTCGGTTGGGAAGGATAAAAAATATGAGAAAAGAATATGTGGGTTAATGGTTAAGCAATTATTTATGGTGTGGACTGGAGTGAATTAGCGTGTGGAGGAGGGTGTGATAAAGCAATAATATGAAGAATGATTTTATTTGAAAGGTGCTGGAGGTGGTCACGTGATAGGAAGACAGTGAGTGGGGTTGGTTTTCTCTTTCACAATGTTATAGAAATTAGAATAGAATCTTCTTGGCTCTCTTGAACATCAAAGAGTAGAGAGAGTGTGCTTTTGGTGGGTGAAGTGAATTTCTCTAGTCATGCTGGTGGGCTCGCTAGGATCTGTCCCAGTCGCTGACAACTTGTGAACCAAATATGAAATAATTAACCCCTCTCCTTCATTTTCTAGATTTTATTCTCTCTCTTATTTCTTTCATACAAAGCATATCCTTATCTTTTCAATGATCAGAATCATCAGAAGGAAATAAAGTTAATAAATTAATGTGGTGTGTGTAACTGTGTATCCATTAACTGCCAAATTACCCCCAAGTACTTTTTCTGTCTTTCTAGCGGTTCTCTTACCAATCACCTACAGAAAATAAAGGACCCTACCCTATATCTGATGGACCCACCCTAATCCCAGCTTTTTCATCCATTGATAAAAACATAATTAGGTCTAAGACTAATGTGATCGGGTAAAGACAATTGACTGGCCGAATTTTCTGGAATTATGACCAAGGTTGAATCTTGAGAAGAAGTAAATGACTGCCAAAACTTGGGAACCAAGTAAAAAAAACCTGCTTCGTCAGTCTCAAAACTAATGTTTGGAAAATAGGAAAAGTAAGTAGGAGTATGCAGAAATAGGGTCGTCATTAAAAAAAGAGGCTATAAATTTTTTTCTAAAAATAAGCATGTAAACATGAAGAGGGGGAATTGGGGAATAGGTGGTGGTAAGAAATGTTTGTTCTTAACAGAATAAAAACAAGAAAAGAATCACGAGGCTATGAATTACACTATCACAGGGGACCGTCGAAATAAAAAATAAAAAAAGGACTAACGTACTACTGTCTCCATGTCAGTCGCTGCAATGGTTCAGACTCAAGGGTCAGTGAGAGATTGAACCATATTCTGATGGGAATTGGGGCAATCTAGAAAAAGAAAAAGGAGGGGTTGAGTTTCTCTTCCATCTTTTTTTTATTATCTCTCGTCATCTTAAATTATATCTATCTAATCAATCACAATACTATTTTGATTTTTCTCTTCACTTCTCAATCAATGACCTAGATGGAGACAATAAAGAAAAAAGAAAAACAAGGCAATGAGAAAATCTTCTCCAACCAGGAAGAAGAAGCAAAACGAAAGACTAAAACTCGGAGGGCATCAATGTTTTCCAAGTCACTACATAATTATCAATTATCAGTTTGGTCCTTTTTACCCTTTCTTCTTCATCTTCACAGATAATTCTAGACGCTAGACTAGGCTAAGGAAAAGAAGCCATATTTTCCATTTTTAGTTAAATATCGGGACTTGAAGTTGCTAGTATTCCTGGCTAGCCGTTTCTTTGTTTTTGTGATATTTCGACATCAAAGAAATAATTAATATATATATCACGCCATGCATGCAAGAGCAATGAATCTAGCTAAAGATAAAAATTAGAGATGCTTCCTTTATTCCTTATTATATACATAAGACATCAACTAACAAGTGTTTTTAATCATTTTTATAAGACATTTGTAATTTTTCAAGGTGCAATTAATTCATTTTTCCATATCTATCCATATCTAATAAGGGTAGTGTAAGAGAGTATTATATTTGAGTTTATGGTAGATCGTAGAGGTAATATTGGAAATCACTTAAATTTTATGATAACTTTAATGTTTTTAACTAACTTTATTGGTTTGTAAGAATTGGTAGTTGATGTCTTATAATAAAGACCAGAAGGAGTAGAATTTTAACCAAAAAGTAGGGTAAGATTCTTAGGAGCGATGCTGTCACAATATTACTACAGGTCAACGATTGAAGTACTGTCTCATTATATTGTGCAATAATTTTGTTTGGTTTCAATTAATGTCTAAATGTTAGTAGTAAAGTAAATTTACTGCTGGGCAGCATTTTATAGAGTAGTCAAATTTAGTAGTAAATGTAATAGCTCTAAAAGTACACGTATGAATGGGTAGGGACAAATTCAAACATAAACTTGTTTGCCTGCTTATCTGAGTGGATTAGCTAGTGCTAGCTAGGAAGCAATGAGTAAGCTTTAAAATGTTTCCATAAACCCCTTTTTTTCGTTTTTTTGGGATCAGAAAGTTATGGCTTCTCTCAGAAGCTAAACCTAGGTTTTTGAAAAACTCAGGAGTAGATATTATTATTTATGGGGATTTAATTATATGCACATTGAATCCGAGAAAAGCCGCACAGAGAAATTGCAAAGTGACGAATAATGATATGGGGAGTGGGAAGCTGGGACACAGTTGAGAGCGTTGCTTTTCCAATATAGAGAATGATACTCCACATTATCAAAATAATCAGTCATGGTATCTGTCCGAAATAATTACTCATCATTTTCCTATTGTTATTGCTTTGGCCCCTCTATGCTCTATCTGCTTCTCTGTCCCTACCCTTTTACTTTCACTTACTACCACAAGATCAAAAATATACGACGCCTCACTTTTTTCGATATGGAATGTACAAAAAGAAACTATTTAATTTGAGCCCATATATTTCGACGGGAAAAAAAGTGAACAACATGAATTCCAATTGAAAAGACTGGACTTGAACGAAGTAACCAAATACACGCAACTCAACTCTAGTGAAGGTTTTTTGTCCACTTTTTAGGCTGATGGTATTTACAAGTGTACATATATATATTCTTGTATGCTTCATTCAGGGGATACATTATAACTGATGTTTAGGAGGATTATGTATTGAGGTGGAAAAGCTGTAAAATCTTTTGAGGTCAATAATTCAATTAATCACCTGAGGCACGTCAGCCGAAATTGAAGAATCAAAGCAGTAGTACAGGAATAAAAGCGAAGGAGCTAAACAGGGATATACATCTATACTATATAACAAAAGGGTAGGAGCACTCAGAGACTAGTGTCCAGCCCACATATGTTATTGAAGTTTGAGACGTGTAGTATTTGCCAAAAAGACATAAAACAATTTTTTTAAAAAAAGAAAGTGGTAAAGAAGAGAGGAGAAAAGGGTCAGAGCAAAGCAGATAGAAGAAGAGAAGAAATAAAAGGGGAGGAAGAAATGTCGTCACCTCTCGCAACAGTAGTCTTTAAATCACGTTATACGATCTGTGTGCTTTGCCTTATAATATCTTCTAGAGAGGGCTTTCACCAAAAAAAAAAAAAAAAAATCCTCTAGAGAGGGCAAAAAAATGACAGGGATTCGAAATTGGAGCTTGTGTTTGGTTGGTGACTTTAAACAACAAAAGGAAAACTACAAACTGAAAAGAGAACACTGGTTTGACGTGAAGCTAACCTAAGCCAAGTCTCCCCCTTCTCTCTCTCTCTCTCTCTCTCTCTCTCTGGTTACATCTAACTTCACTCTACCTATTTAATAAACCAGTGGAGTTGGCCGGAACACCCTTGTAACAACGAGGTTTCTCCTACCTTTGGATACATCCTTAAGGCCGTATTTTATTGTTTATGGATTAACCAAAGCTAGATTCCAATGAGTTACTCCCTGTAATTCTTATTTGAAAATATCAACAGTGAATTCTCCTAAACTAATTAAAATAGTTAAAAATATTAAATTTTTTATAAAATTTGAGTTATTCTTAATATTATCCTTACTAGCTATTCACTCACACTATCCTTATTAATTACTACAGACAAACATAAGAAAATAAAATAAATAAGAACTTATAAGCACCTTTTTAAAAGGCACGAATAATATTTGTTAGTGTAATTATAGTTTACAACGCGGGCAGATAAGAGAGGTATTTTTGTAGGGGGTTTGACTAGTACGCACTTGGGAGTGGATAAAGAGGGAAAAGGGAAAAGGAAGGAGGACGGAATAGTAAGTTCGCATGGAGGGGGAGGTTCGATTCTAAGAGGGGGATCAATGTCAGGGAGGGTCAGTGAATGAAACACACAAGTAGAAGAGTGAGAGAGAGAGTCACGGGTTTGTATTGAAAGGCTCTTATATTTCACAGTCCTAGACAGACAGACAGACACATATTCCCCCCTCTCCCTAGTTATTACTCCTTAACCGAGGAGGGAAACCACATTATAATAATACCCCTCATCTCCCACCAAAAATAAAAACCAAAGACACCGCCAAATTACCGCATTACACAGTAGAACTAGTACTACTACTTCTATTCCTCTGCCCCCTCGTCATTTTTATCCACCCCCCATCATTCGCTTCCTCGCCACTTCCTCCTCCTCCTCCTTCCTGATTTTTTCCCCGCTTATTTGTTTGTGTTTTCAATGGCTCTGTTGTTGGACGACTGTGAGAGCATTTTACTGTCGTTAGAGTCACACAAATCAGTTCCGGCTCCATTCCTGACCAAGACATACCAGCTGGTGGATGATCCCACCACCGATCACATTGTTTCTTGGGGAGAAGACGACACCACCTTCGTCGTCTGGCGCCCTCCTGAGTTCGCCCGAGACCTCCTCCCCAACTACTTCAAGCACAACAATTTCTCCAGCTTCGTTCGCCAGCTCAACACTTACGTATATATGCTTACTCACCCCTCACCTTCTTCCTTTATTCCCTTCACATTCTAACTTCAATTTCTTTCTTTCTTCTTTTTCTTAAATGAACTAGGGTTTTAGGAAGATCGTGCCAGACAGATGGGAGTTCGCGAATGAGTTTTTTAGGAAGGGAGCGAAGCACTTACTGTGCGACATCCACAGAAGAAAGACGGCTCAGCTTCATCATCACCAGCATGTGCCCGTTAATCATCCTCCTCACCATCATCATCAGCTTCCGTTGGGGCTCAACGTTCCTACCTTTTTTCCCTTCTCCAGCACCAGAATCAGCGTCTCTCCGTCCAACGACTCCGACGAGCAGCCGCCCCATTGGTGTGACTCGCCTCCGAGTTGTACGGGTGGTGGTATGGTGACGCTGTCAGAGGATAACGAAAGACTGAGAAGAAGCAACAACTTGCTCATGTCTCAGCTGGCCCACTTGAAAAAACTCTATAACGACATCATCTATTTCGTCCAGAATCATGTCAAGCCTGTCGCTCCCAGAAATTCTTTCTCTTCCTCCTCTTTTCTCCCACCTAATAATACATGTTCACCATCACCCATGCCTCCTGCTACAAACGTTTCCATGGTCCAAAGGCAAATGAACCAGCTTCTGGGTTATTATTCTACCTCTGCTAATAACCCTAAGCAAACTACCACCCCTCAACTATCCCGGTTCGTGAGACCTCCCATGACCTACACCTCAAGAAATTCAGTCTCCATTGTGGAAGAACCCTGCAGCAATAATAATAATACCAAGCTTTTTGGTGTGTCCCTTCTATCCAAGAAAAGGCTCCATCCTGATTCTGATACTATTACTCCTTCCAATCCCGAAATGAACAAGGCTCGATTGGTCTTGGAAAATGATGACGACCTGTCCTTGAATCTCATGCCCCCTTCGGCATGTTACAATTCTTAGCTACTATATACCTCTTTCTTTCTTTCTTTTTTTTAATTACTTCTCATTTTGTTTGGTTCTCTCCCTCTCTCTCTCTTTTTTATTTAGTCTCAGTGAAGGAGAATGATATTGATGGAAACTCAAGTGTGCGCGTGAGTGCGTGTCAACGTTGTTTGTGAGTCCGTGTACATATATAGCACCAATATTTATCTTTAATTCCCCCCCACAAAATCAAATCATCCATGTGCGCAGGTAGGTTTTGGTTAGAGCGAAGTCGAAATTAAAAGCAAAACTTTAAATGCTCATGTTCTATCTCTGGATTCTTGTTGAGTTTTTCTTTCTGTTCATTGGTGCAATTTATTGCTCTACTTTATTATGGGATTATTTTTCTTCCTCTTGTTGATCTCCTTCTGTTTCTGATTACGATCTCTGCATGTTTCAGTTGCATTAATGGCAGCCATTAAAAAAAAAAAGGAGTTAATGAGAAGGGGTTCCTTTACAGTTCTATTGGTTAAAAGCTGAGAACTGCGAGTGTAACAGGCTGGCCTGTAAACACTAACTTCTCTGGGGCTTTCTCTACCTAGCCCCATGTACGATACGAGCTATCACACTCTCATTTCAATTCAAAATTCGATAAAAGCCGAATGATGTAACAAAAGATCCACGGATCGAGCTGACACCGAATGACATATGTTCGCTCAAGAACAATTCCATAATTAGCTTTACATGATTCTGCTTATTATTGCTGTTATTACCATTTAATTATAATTTACGGAAACAGAAAGCCATCATACCGCGGGACTCTTCGTTATTTCACCGAGAGTTGTAGTTTTCATCCTTTTTTCTTTTAATAAATTGGGAGGAGGACTGAAAAGTATGTAAGGAGTCTTCCAAAAAGAACGAAATGGAAGACTACTACAGATGTTTGTCCAAAAAAAAGAAAAGAAGACTACTACAGATGGAGATGTAAGGAGGGGAATATAAAAATTGAAGATACGGTTAAAGAAGAGGAAAACAAGGAATTGAATAATTCGATGAAAGCGAAATGTAAGGAAAGACCAACTTTAAAACGTTGTTCGACACGTATCTGTCAAGGCTTCTATACTTCCTTCTCACAGAACTAGAAACCTTTGCCTTTTCCTACTTCAAGTAGTCATCAGATTAGTGTTTATACTACTCTCTCTGGCTTACACTCTCCTTTTACCTCTCTGCCATCTCTCTAGTATGTTGGAACGCTTTGATGCCAAGGGACGCTCAACCCATTTGGGTTGTCCAAATTCCCATATTTAAATTTTTTACTTTTTTTAAAGAAATTATTTTAATGAATAAAAAATCTAAAATAAAATAATCTCTTAACTAATATTTTTTTTTATAATAATTTTTTTCATTTGAAAATCATTAGATTAAAAAAATTAAATATGAACCGTCTAGATAGTAAGTGTTCTAAATAAGCAGGAAACACACTCCTAATAAGTTTGGGTAAAGTATTTCTTTTTAAATGTCTTGTACGTGTATATATATAATAAGGGGGAAAGGTATTGAGAAAGTTATAGGTGAGCATTTCCACATTTATTGCCTTTCCTGGTCTCTTAGGCTGTTTAACCAATTCATGGGGAGTATTATTAAAATCTGAAGCAGATAAACAGTGCGAGAGAAAGCAAGTTAAGAAAGAAACATTTTTGGGGTCTCCGGTCAAGAGAGAGAAAGGGTACTGTAGTAGACAAGGGAATAAAGATAAAGATAACGGCAAATATTAAAGAATAAAAAGGTTGAATATCTTTGTCGTGCACTGCAATAATATAATTTCGTCTCATACGAGCAAAAAGCTTTAAGGAGAGCGGGAAAAAAAAAAACCAAAAGATAGAAAAGCCAATAGAGCACTAGTTTTTGAATTGTGTCCTTGATGGGGTTTTTGTCTTTTGGGAAAGAGTTGGCACGTGAAGGGGAGTGGCAGAGTTTAGTTATGGATGGTTTGAAAATCGGGTGGGTTTTAAAGAGTGGATACGGATCAAATGGCAAAGAGGCTTTAGTCTTTAGCCTTTGCCTCTGAGGTTTGAACAGCCTTATAGAACCACTGACTGAGGCCTTCACAGAGAGCATTAGACAAAAGGTAAACAAAAGATGGTTTGTGGATTGTAAAGTCGTAAACTGTAAATACCCCTCTCCTCTGCTATATCCTCCTTTTTCTTTTTTCCATCACCTTTTTAAATTTATTTTAATTGCCTTTTCACATGCCCCCCCCCCCCCGGGGATCTTTATTCTCTCTTCTTTTAGTGGGGAAAATCATAAAAGTCAAAGTATTGCGAGTCAATATGGAATGAGTTCAAAGCAAAACCGGGTAAAATGCGGAGCCTATTTGCTTGGCCCAAATGAGAGTCAAGTTTGGCCTTCTTTAACCAGATCTGATACTGTTCCTCTAGAAGTGTTTGTTTGGCCCAAATTCTCTGCTAAAGTGTTCACTCGTCAGAATTTTAGATGATAATATTTTTAGCCTAGTTCTGATTTTTGAAATTTCGTATCATGTGAAACACGAAAGTGTCTGAGTGAAATAGCACAAAATATGATGAACCAAGACTGGGAGGTTAAGCTACATAATATCTCTAGAGCGCAAAATATTCTTGATGATGCCTTAGTTAGCAAAGGAAGGTTTATCTTTTTCATCTTCTTTAAATGTTTGTCCGCTTCATCTACAGACTTTGTTTCAGAATGATTGTATGGGATTTAAACCCTTCTTAATCTAATTATAATACAAATGGGCATCTGCCATCGCTTCTCACAGTCACAACAACAAAAAGAAGAATAAGAAAAATAGCACAAAATAGTGAAAGGGTAGAATTTCAGGAAATTAAAATTTGAATAGCATTTAGTATATTTATTTTGGTAAACTGTGGCTCAAAGGTTAAAATGAACAAGATATTTTATATCTTGCAAATATAGTACTTATATTTCTTATGTTTAAACTTACCCCATGTAAATATGAAAATAAATATTAAAAGAATGACAACAAATTAATTTTGAAGCTTCCACTGTGTTATTCCCTTCAGATGAAAAAAAAAAAATAGGAATCCGAGACAGATGCCCAAGTGAGAGCAACATACAGACATTATGAGGTAAAACATGAGGCACCCGTAAATTGTGATTCCACTCTAAAATAACTGTGCCATATGTATAAGAAGATCGATGAACTTGTACACACGAAGAGTTTGAGTTTTGCTTCTCCCCGGAAAAGCGTGCAGTGAAAATGAAGTAATAGAATGTTGAATCCAAACAAGTGGGTTGGATTGTGGCAGTACAACATGCAGAATAGGGCAACCGGAAAATGATTTAACTCTAGAAGTTTATGAATTTTATGCATGCACACAGACAATCACGCAACAGGGGCGGGACCATCTCATTCGCCCTTTAATTAATGCTTCTCTTCTTCTCTCGTTTCCCCATAGCATAAAAGGTGGCACATATTCAAACACCAATAATCTTGTAGTACATGCTGGTGGTATTAATTTTATACTATTTTATCAGTTTGTTTGGTATCCTTATAATAATACCAATAATAAGGGTTGCTGGTAGAATCATCATCGACATTAATGTAAAAACAACAACTGGGTTGCGGGCAAGATAAGATAAGATGATAACAGGTGATAATGCAGAGTAAAAATATATCACCAACAAGATCTATCTCTCTCCTTTGGATTCTTCAACTATCAGACCGGCCAGGCCAGCCTCTCTGGCACAGAACTGTCCCCACCCTTCACTTAAATATGCATACGACCACCTTATTTTATTCTTTATATATACTGGCTTCTGTTAATTAGTTTAACATTAATATACCTGAGAGAGAGAGAGAGAGAGAGAGTGAGAGTGTGATGGTGTAGTCAGTTGAGGCTGGGGACCAAACTTTGAAATAAGGATTAATTCCAATGATGCTTTCCTCCGTAAATCACAGTTTATAAGCGGCGTAATCTGTGGAAGGAAGTACATATATGTGTCCTTATAACAACATAACAATTAAGTTTCTGGAAATGTATGGAATGTGCCACAGAAGTATATAGTAAGTAATATTAATTTAGGGGGGTGGCCAATCATAGCAAAGCATACGTGTTTTGCAGCAAATAGGAGCGTGTGGCTCCCCGGCGGGACGATGGCAATATTGCATACATGAACTTGTCTCCCAACCTTATCAACGTCTGCGTCACATTATAATGTGCCCTGTCGCCTTCACATTCTTGGCCCACCTTTCCCTCCTCAATTGCGGATGCCAATATCTCTATATATCATTTCAATATTCTCATGCAATTAATCCATCGATTTTTAAGTTTATTGGCACAATAATTCTTGATACGTGGCGATAATATCAACTTTTTCGTTTAATTTAACCTCATCGATTGCCTTCACCCAAGATATATTCATTAATTCGTATGTTTATTGGCGCTGATTATTTTGTTTATCGGGCTTTAATTTCAAACAACTGGCGCCCAAAAGTTGCAAATTATATATACAAGGAGTTATTTTGGCCTAAAATAGAGTATAATATCTCTATCCATTTTGTCGTAAAAAAAATTCTATTGACAAACATAGGAAATTAAAGGAGTTTCCATCAAGGATATTTTTCTTAATATCTACAAATTAATTATCTAACTAGCTCTTATATTAAAGGTCAAAGGGAATATATCTTTTGAAAATTGTTTACATGTTTTTTTATGCTCCATCAATCGCTATGTACGTATATAATTTCATTAAGCTTAATTTGGAGTTGCATCTTATTCTTTGTTTTTTCTCCTTTGTCAAGGGGATATTGGATTTTTAATAATTTTATTTATTTTTAAATCAAGCGAATCTTGTATACTAAAAGTCAATTTATTAAAAATGAAAAAGTTGAAAATAGAAAATTCAAGTAGGTTATTAACTTTTCGCATTAATCTAATATCTTGCAAAAGTGCTTGAGTTTTTATGTGATCCCGCTGTCATAATATACATGATCATGTCCAATAACCTATATATATACTCCATCCATATTATTCTTATTACTCCTTTTGATTTTTATTATAAAGCACTCACTAGCAGAAGTTTTTTGTTCTTATTATAAAGCATCAATTACTTTTAATCAACTCATTTATTACTATTTTCCAATTATACCCTCATTTTTAACTAACTTTTTAAATTCACATCATTAAAGTAGGGGTAAAATTGGGAATATTTATCAATTTTAGACTAATTTAATGACTTAATTTCTATTCTTTCGTTCGCGAGAAATGGTAGATGGTGCCTTATAATAAAGACCAGAAGAAATATAAGGCACCAACTAATAATTTTCAGAAACCACTAAAAACAGTTAAAGTCATTAAACTTGTCATAAAATATAAGTAACTTTCAATATTATCCCTATTAATTATACTAAACTCTAATATGATACTCCCTATGATCTTTATTATAAGACACCAACTAACAAGTGTATTTAATCATTTTTATAAGGTATTGACTTGTTTCCGATGAGCATTAATTGTTTTTACTTTTCATGTATGCTCATAATTAATAAAGGTAGTGGGTGAGAGTAACAATTAATAGAATATTAAAATTTAGTATAATTAGTAGGGGTAATATTAAAAATTACTTAAATTGTAGGACAATTTTATTAAATTGTAAGAATTGTTAGCTGGTACTTTATAGCAAGGATCAGAAGGAGTATTAATTATTACTTTTACCCACTATCCTTATTAATTATAGCTATACATGGGGGGAAATTAACGCTATTTGAAAATAAACAAATACGTTATAAAAATGGTTAAATACACATGCTAATTGATAGTGGATATTTTATAATAAAGATAATGGGGAAGAAAGTCATTTGAAGCAGCTTGCATCACAAGTCAGAACCTGATCCTTCTCGAATAGCGTTCCCTTTTCATTTATTTCTTCTTTTTGTTTCTTTCCCCCAAAATTTCTTCTTTTTTTTTTTAACTTTATTAATATTGCAATTCTGTTCTACTATTAATTTTTTTTTCTCCTACGAATCACAGACAAATTGTTCCGCCTGTAGTGTAGCTGCGCCACATGACGCATCATATGATTTCACTCATTCATCAGTCTCCATCACTTCTAATTGGTTTGCATCTCACTAATTCCTTCTTCAATTCATCCAATCCCACTCGATCCTCACGATTTCAAATTTAAATTTAAATCCTTCAAACAAATTCTATTGAATGGCTAAGCTCCTCCTCCTCCTTTCTTTTAAAGAAGACAAGTTTTGTTAAATGGCTAAATTTGGGGTGGCGTGCACTTAAGCATTACGTCTCTGCTCCCACTTACACCCTATTTTTCTATTGATCCGTTGACTCGATAGCTTACATTTCATTATCCTAAAGTTTGATTCCAATTAGGTTAGGATTTAGTTATTTATGTCAAGGCCCTATCACTTGCATGCGATATTGCTTCACCCTCGTATATATATAAATATATTCTTAGACAGAGTAGATCTTCGTGATGGTATCCTCTTATCATTAGAGATATGTCCTTCAAGTTCAGTGGCTCATATGGCACCCACCCTAGCTAATGCCCTTTCAAGTTTTCCTCTATCATAATTATAAAGTAAAATCAACTAATTTCACATTTTTAAGAAATAGTTTATATTCTTAATCTCATAAAAATGACTAACCTTTTAATTTCCCCCCTTCACGCACTACTGAAATTAATTATCCCAATAATGTCCTCTCTATGATCGAACTAAAAGCATGTCAACAAGTAGTGCTTGTTTGGAGCTATTTAAATATCATAAGCACATTCACACTTCACACAAGTTAACAAAATTTATTTTACATACTTACTTAAATTACCTTATCCACCGTAAATTAGACTGAAAAGCTAATTTTGAAGATTTTTATTGTCATTTCAAACAAATTCTCAATAAGAAAGAGTAAAGATAGGAAATAAATCTAATCATTGCAACTTTGGCATATATTTAAAACTAAGTAAAATTTTAAAAATTTGACATATAATTATAAGATCAGAGGGAATAATATATTGGAACACATTTTGTGCAAGTCATTCTGACGAGCATGATGTGCTTATCACAAAGCTTGACTGTACAAACTTAATTTAGATGGTTTAAATTGGATGACCATCACTCCTGTCAGTGTTGTTTTTCTTTATTCAAATTTCAAAAGTGTATTCTTTCCCGATTATAGGAAGTCTGAAATATTAACATTTCAGGAAAAGCAGCATGCACTGTGAAAAGAATAAAGAAAGCATTTCCCTCTAACTATAATAAATTATGATAAAATAATACTTGTGCTTGAACCACTTGTTATATATAGACACAGTAGCCAATCCTCTGAGATATTGATTCAAATCTGCTATTGCGTTCTGTACATCACATCTATATTGATTTTTTCCCCAGTACTATTGTTCCTTCATCATATCAGTCTAAGCCTTGCTTACTGCACAATCTGCCATTAAACTACCGCTTCACTGCTCTTCTCTTCTCTTTCATCTTTCCGACCTCTCTGTTCATCATCCCCTGATTTCCCAACTTCTTTGCAGTTACGCCATCTTAAATACTTCTCCGTCCTATCAATTCTTCTTTCCTCTGAGCAGTGGCATTAAACAATATTTAATACTAAATGAACAGCGAAGATCTGTTGAAGTCATCCACTTTGAACCACCAGGGCAATCAGATGGAGACGATGATGATGCAACTTCCTGAATTCTCCGGAGCATACAGCAACAACTACGTCGTTTCCGACGACTTTGCACTGCCTGAGATCTCCCCGACCGCTACTAGGACGACGGACACCGACATACACGGAACTATGCTGCATTTTTTGGACAACTCGCCTGTGACGTCGCCGTCATCATTCACAAGCTTACAGTCTGCTACAATTTCCTTCACTAACCCTACTCCGGTGCTACAAGAGCGAGATCCACCGCCCTGCGGAGGAAACGCGAGCGGCAGAGCGGCATCGGAGAAAGGGATGTCAATGGCGGCGATGAGGGAGATGATATTCAGGATAGCGGTGATGCAGCCAATACACATAGACCCGGAGTCAGTGAAGCCACCGAAGCGGAGGAACGTGAAGATCTCGAAGGATCCTCAGAGCGTGGCCGCTCGCCATCGCAGAGAGAGGATCAGCGAGAGAATAAGGATACTGCAGAGGCTGGTTCCGGGAGGGACTAAGATGGACACAGCTTCCATGTTAGACGAAGCCATTCACTATGTGAAGTTTCTCAAGACTCAGGTTCAGTCACTCGAACGGGTTGCAGCCAGTAAGCCTACAAGGATAGGATTCCCTGCGGCCATGTCCACTGCTGCATCTTCCTCCTCCTCTTATCTTCCGATCCCATCAAAACCTTACCAACTTCCTCCTCAAAATGTTCCGCATTACGGACATGATGCATAAGATATTAATAATATATCAATTATATGTGTATCATTGAGCATAAACAATCAAATCATTATATATCTGGACTTTTTCTTTTTTAATTAGGCTTATATAGCCAGCTAGTTCAGAATCATGTATCATTCTTCTTGTCGCTTTATTAACTTGTTGTTACTCCCTTCAAGAGCACTATGGCCAGAAATTGTGCACACAAATTGACAAAATTAAAATTTCTAATGAACTAATTAACCTAAGATAATAATAATAAACTAGTATGAGATTGTTGACGGGGCTGGATCCATATAACACACAACATATATGAAACATACAACATAGACATCACAGCATGTAACAAATAAGTGATTAAACTTATTGTTTCATCCCTTTTATTTTTAAGGGCACACAAAAATAAAATCAAATTATTATTTTATAAAAATTATTGTTGTCTTCGCTAGCTTGAGTGTTGAGAGTGTAGTCCATATATAAGAGTCTTCATTGTATATTTCAAGAAATTCTCCAATCAATTTCAATTACACCCTATAAGATATATATAGGTGGGGGCAAATTAACTTTAAAGGAAACTGTTGCCTATACGTTAAGGACATTGTGCACTATTTTTTTTTTCATATCTTCTTATACTTTTTCGAAAATCGAGTCTCACCAATAAAAAGAGTAACTAATTGAAATCTATTTTGTATTTGACCCTTAGGATTGGTTGACTAATTAATAAATGGTACTCCATTTGGTCTTTATTATAAAACATCAACTATAAAGTGTTTTTTATCTTTTTTATAACGCACTTGTAAGTTTTCGAGATGCAATTAATTTATTTTTTCATATTTGTCCATATTTAATAAGGGTAGTGTTAGAGAATACTATATTTGCGTTTAGGAATATTGAAAATCACTTAAATTTTATAACGACTCTAATGCTTTTAACTAACTTTATTGATTTAATTTGTGAGAATTGGTAGTTGATGCCTTATAAAAAAAGAGTAGAATGAATGCTTCTAAAATAGCAATAATAAAAAAGAAAGTATAGTTATAATGATACAATGAAATGAAGATAAAGAGCAATGGAGCAGCGCCCAATGTGTTTGTAACTCGGAGGAAAAGATGTGACATTTTCGACGCCCTTATGTGGGGAATTGGGTAGAACGTCCGTTTTTTTAGATTTGAAGCCGCTTAGTATTTTAAAGGAAGCATGAGGAATGAAGAAATTAAAGAATGAGATATACTCCTAAATAAGTTTTGTGAATTTCATTTAATAACAATTAAGTTTTCAGAAATTGAAATGAAAACTCTGTGTTGCAACTGTTGGGGGACACGTGTACGGTGGTTATGGGGGAGACTGAGTGGGTGCGATTTTCCTCAACCTCAAAAGACGAAGATGCAAATCCAATCCCCTGATTCAATGCACTTAGCTGGGAAAGTAATAATAACACCACTTGTGTTGCCTCTTTGGTTGGGAGCTGTAAGAATCCCAGGATCATTATGGTCATTGGAGTTTTCCTCCGCTCAGACAAACCACTTTCTATCTTTTTTTGAACATTATTAAAAACTGGAAAACATAAAAACAAAACCTATCATTCACGTTCATATTTTCCTTACAGTATCATATAACTGTTTGTGTGGTCTCAAGTAATTAAAATTAAAACAATCTGTGCATAATAAGGTGAAAGGCCATAAGGAATCAAAGTCTTATAGCTTAGTGGTATTAATGTTTTAATTTCATATGAATGAAATGTCATGGATTTGATCCCATTTATAACTCCAGATATTAGTGTCTTATTTTCTATTTTTTATGATCTTTATTATAAGGCATCAATTAACAATTCTCATAAACAAATAAAAACGGTTAAAGTCAATAATTTTTTTTCTAAAATTTAAATAATTTTTAATATTACCTCTAGTAATTGCATTAAAATCTAATATTATATTATTATTACTCTTACTCACTACCCCTATTAATTATGGGCATACATGAAAAAAAATAATTAATTCTCCTAAAAAAAGCGAGTACATTATAAAAAGGACCAAATATACTTATTAATTAATGTCTTAGATTAAAGAGCATACGGAGTAATAACTTAAAAAAAAAGAGATAGACAAGGGCAAATTAGGGAGGAGGGGGTGATTATTACAATGGGGGGAGAGACTAGGGAGAGGAAAGGAAGGGAGCATAAGGAATGCACGTAATCGGATGAGAGGGTGCAGTAGTTGCTTTTACGAGTTGGGACCGGCGATGACGTCCATTCTTGTCACCATCCTCACACGTGATTTCCCCCTCCACGTCGGATGATCTTTAGGGCCTGATTGGTACAAGAAATTTGGACCGGTTGAGAAAATTTTTCTAAACAAATTGAGGAATTGAAGTTATAAAATTTTAACAAAGATATGTTGTAAGATAAAATAGTAGAAAAAAATAATTTAAAACATTCAATCTCACGTCTTTTATTTTCTTAAAATCCAACTTTTTTTTTTTGTCCGCTCACTTTCACTTCCCCAAACCAAACAAGCCCTAACATTTTCCACTTGTCCTCCCTCACTCACACAAGATGCTTCTTGTAATTTCAATTTGCCCCTTGAAATAAGAAAACATAGTATGAAGGCCCGCAAGTTACAAGTTAAAACTGGCCCATTACTGTTTTAAAGGACCACAAGTTGGCCATTTTCCTTATACCAAAAAACAATTTTCTTTCCTTTCTAACAAAAAAAAAAAAAAGAAAATGATATTCTTTTCTACAATGCTGTCTGCTATTGGGCCTATAGGCCCTGTTTGGTACCCATAAATTGAACTTTGATGGATTTGGGGTGCCGCATATTTCTTTAAGGGAAACATGTGATTTGGACTAGTAAAAACAAAGATTGAGATGAAAGCATGCGCACTCTTATTCTTATATACCCCAGGAAACAAAGTCATAGCATAGTGCCCTGTCCTTAGTCTATGGGTCAACCTAACCCCTCTCCTAAAATTTTATATATATATAAAAAAAAAGTGTAACATATGATATCTTATATCTACTTTTTAATTCAGAAGATTTATCAAAGATTCAAACTAATCTAGATTGAAATCAGACCAAACTACAAGGGGGCTTTAAAGTTCTACCACCAAATATCTATCAATGTTACATCCCTAAAACTCAAACTCAAAAACAGCCGCATTAGTTCATCATGGCTTTCCCGCAATTAATATATTAATAGTGGGAAATGATATGGAAAAGGGAGTGGCCGATTCTGAGGCATCTCCTTCCTGCGTGGTTAAGTGTGAGTTGATTGATTAATTAAGCAAACTAAGTGCGTGTCACATAATTAATAGCACTTGCACTCCCCAGCTAAATCATTAACACGTCCCCTCCCCAACTTGGTGAAATATGTCATGGAATGTGGCTTGCAATATCAGAACAAATCAAAACCCATAAAAACAAAGGCACAAACTATACTTGCTAAGGTGAATAGAGGGGTTTGATTGTGCGGAGGCCAGGTTAAAAATCTGAGCCATTCTAAAGTCAACACATTATATTTACACATATGTTCCCTAACCAAGTCAGTTATAAGGTAAAAAAGTGAATTTATTAACCGCATTAATGAAATATATAGTGTGACATCTTTACGTACACTCTATACACCCACACTACATTATTACTATTTTGTTGGACTCTCTCCGAAAGAAAACAAATGAAATTGCACTTGTTAAAATGATGGATTTCTTCACCTTTTGTATTTTTAAATCTAGACGGTATCCTCCAACTGATAATCACAAACTTATTCTCCCGAGTCATTTGTAGAAATCACCGAACTTCACCTTTTTAATTAAAACTATCTCTAGAATTTCTCACAACTCATGTCTAGCCGTTTTTCTAACTTTATTAAGTAGCGAAATAATATATAAGGAAGAAAAACCGCACCACCGAGACCTATCACTTGACCTCTCTCGACTCTATATATGCATATCATCACCTGTCATTTTGGTCGATCGACCCTCTAAAATGGAACACAGGAAATTATAAAAATATATAAAATACTCCCCCTCAATATATATAAGACATATTTAATGAGTAAATTTCATTCTTAACTTGTCAATTTTAGGAGTTTGGAAAATTTAGATTGAAGATGACTAAAAATAACTTAAAAGGCCGTCTTAAACACTTTCTATTTCCCATCAGGAATTATTTATACTTTTTATTTGGAAATTAGGGCTATGTGTTATTTTCAGGCTAGAGTTGACAGATTCCTAACCAAAGAAAAACAGTCGAGTATAAATTAATGAAAGTCCCTTAAAACACAGTGGCCTCAAGGATAATAATGTGTTTTTTGGTGTCCTATTCAGTAACAAAAATTAGGGGCATGATGGCTATCGTCCCCATTCAATTAACTTGTTTGAATTATTGTTATATAGAGGATGAATTGGGTTTGACCCTAAAGCCACTTTAATGCAATCCTCACGCCTAACAAAAACATGATCAACATGCGTGGCTTAGAATTCCCACAATGATTTGACATGTTCTAACATTTTAACACGTCTAAGATCGATCAGTCCGAGAGACTTCAATTAATTATTCATCTATATCTCCCAACCTTAATATTTTAGTCTCCGAACTTTCCTTCTAGCATTCCCATGTATGACTTTCAAATTAAGGGCCTGATCAATGATGAATAATTAACCTTTGCTTTCTCATGTTTCCCCCTGCTGAATATCACTCTTTGATATTGATTTTCAAATCCACCAATTATATAGACATGGTGCTGGTCGATCCTCAGCTTTCTTTATTTGGTTTTTATTTTTATTTTTTTACAAAAAAGAAGCTTCGGCAAGGGGCCGTACATTAATTGACATGAGGAATCAAGTTCGACGTCAGTAATGGATCTAAATTAAATAAGAAAGTGGATCTTGATTATTAATACAAATACTAAATAATGAAATATTATATATAAGCAATTTGCGAATGGAGGAAGAATATCAAAGGCATGTAATGATGGAATAGCGGAATTCAGGCCTACGCTATGAATAATTTATAACATTGACTATCGATTTACTTATTAATTAATTAACAATTATTTGAACGCGTTCCGCTTGGCCGTGATTATATTATTTCCTTCAAGTTCTAATTCACACCTATATTATATTATCCATCATAAAATGAAGGTGGACTGAGCTTTTTTATCATCCGAAAAAGAAAAAAAAAAAATCTTCCATTAAATAAATTTTTCAAAATTGTTCATCATATGCATAATGTGATCGCTTGCAATTCTATTCCTTGCAACTCGAGTTTTATTCTGGGTAGGCGTAGAAAAAGAAGCCTGAGCCAATACTTTCAACAATCAATCCATTAGAATTAATCCGAATCAACTTAATTATCAAAAAATATAATAATGACAAGTTCCCACATTATGATTTATTCTTCCAGTTAAAAAACAAAACAAGGTCTAGTCATGATTTTGGATAGGTTAAGTAGGATGGTAGGAGAAGATATATGCGCCGAAAGGTGTTTTAAGCAAATATCGCGATAATAATGGTACGTACTATGTAATAGATGCGTGATTAGACCCGGATGATCGCCTATTAAACGATCGAGAGGATCAAGTCCACAGAAGGGTACGAGGGTAATAATGATACGTACTATGTAATGCGTGATTGGGTAGATTAACTGCACCTACGAAAGTACTCCAAAATCCACAAGCATTCCAAGGATGAGTGGTGTTATTTTGTTTTGAGTGTCAAGATTTACATCCTCTATTTTGTAACTATCACGGGACCGCATATCACATCCACGAAACCACTGGAATTAATTTGGAAGTAGATTGTGGTCTGGGTTTCATCATTAATGACTATGAATTTGTTGGAATTAATTAATAAGAGGTTGCTACGGCTAGCACACACTGCACACAGCTATGGGAAAATGATATATGAGCAAGGTTATTTGCCACAAGGGTTTGTTTAAATATTACTACATCCGTTACTCAACATGAGTTTAATAACTAATTTGGGTGGATTAAGAAGATTAGTTATATATATTAGTTTTTTGTAACAAATGTGATCTAGTTTTTTTTTTTTTTTAAAAAAAAATATCATCTTTCATCATAACTATTCTTAAATTTAAAAAAATTAATTAATATGTGTAATCAATAGAGATATTTAAAAAAATATATTAATAAATGTGAGAGATAAAATAAATTGGGGTATTATATTTTGGATCGAATCTAACCCCTAATTGGCTTCTCCTATTATGGTAATACTGTAGATTGTTTAAACTTTCGCCATTTAATTAATCATTTTTTAATAACAAAATATATATAACTCTTGGTTGTCTCAATCTTGCCGTGGCCTAGTATTAAAAACTGAAACTCATTGTTTAAATATGTTCTTGTGTTTCTTATAGTATAATTGATTAATACTAATCATAGAAAAAGTCAACAAAAATTAGTTCAACATTAATGTAATTATAATTAAATTAAATTATCCGTTATATTTTATTGATTTGTTCATTTGAGGAAACCTTCCAAGTATTATTATAAAATTTTGCACCTTAGGCAAGACCAACCAAGCGAGCTGCTTGCATATAGACAGAAACAAGAGCGCCAAATGAAACGTTGACACTACAACTCATACCTCAGATAAAAATATAAATCATCACCATCATCATTATCTTTTGTTAAATAAGATTCCTCATTGATTGTTTAAAGCAAGCTATGGCTTCCAAGCTACCTTTTAAAGGTGATTACCTGTTGCTGAAGCCAGAAGAAGCGAGTGTGTTAGATCTCATCCGCCTCCTCTTTTCTTCTAAATTGGATGACAGAAAGTTTGTCGAGTGCCCGGAAGAGCTCCGGTACACCGAATTCCGACGTCGATGGATCCTCTTCATCTCCGTCGCCATTCAGATGGCTCTTCTTGCCTCCAAACGGTCTCTCAGCAAAATAGGCTCCATGGTGGAGACATGGCTCAACCTTCTTTCATTCAATGGGGGCTTCATAAGGCTTCTGTTCAACTTTCTCAAAGGTTAATTAATTCGTCTCCACGACCAAAATATGAATTATTATTATTATTCACTGAAGCTTCCTTCCGATCTATATATGGCTCATATGTATGCAGGATCGGTAAGATTACCGGAGAGATCATCCGCAAAGTTTACATCAGTGGTGGGAAGCCTTGACTGGCGAATGAAATTAGACAAGAATGTTCGACCTGACGATACTAAGTATAAAGGGTTGTTGTCTATGATGGCCTCTAAATTGTCCTACGAGAATCCAAACCTCGTTGAAACGGCTGTCACAGATTATTGGGATGTACGTTCATTTCATTTCATTGCCTTGATCTCGTGTTCATCATCACTGTCTCTACACTGTATATAATATGTTAGCTGGAGAGAGAGAAAAACCCTTCATTTATTTAATTATTTTGTCTATTATATATGTTAATGATCTAATAGGCCAATAGGTTATTATTGTTTAATTTCTTTTTCTTTATGATGGTTATTGCAGATGGATTTCTTGGAGTTCTACAGATGCTGGAACGGTAATTATAAAGCTAACTCTTGAGTAATTTTTGCTTTGAAGATACGAAATATATCTGAACCTAGTGAGTACTTCATAAGCGAGATAATCTCTTTGATTGAGTTGGATTTTCTGCTGAGAATATAATCTTTTTCAACCTGAATTACTTAAATTACGATTATTCTTCTTCAATATGCATGCATTTTTTGCCTTTTTATAGTCTAAATTATATGTTGACGAAAACAAATATATATATATATATATATATATATATATATATATATATATATATATATATATAGAGAGAGAGAGAGAGAGAGAGAGAGAGTTCAGGCTAGCTGTGAGCGTTAATTCTTAGAATATGACTCTTGTATAGGCACGAGAATTCCCACCTAACCTTAATTTGTTGGAATTAAACTTCTGTTTATTTGGTTGTATAAATTTATGTGACCTAAGAACCTTTTGAATAGAAGATAATCTCGCAGGGAAACTTAAATATTAGTAATGTAAATTTTTAAAAATGTTATATATATATATATGGAGATTATAGATTATAGATTAAAAGCCATGCATATTTTTCATGAACTCTCTATTCACTTGTATAACATTGATAACCATATGGTTATATATTTGCTTTTATTACCGCTGCCAGCATTGGTTAAAAAATGAGACTACATAAATTTGTTTGAGAAAATGAGAAAAAAGAATTTTGAAATTACAAAAGCTTAAATTAAGTTTGTTACTAAAAATTGATAAAATAATAGTGAGACTTGATAAACAATTCACAACTCATTCTACAAGAAATACTTAATTTAAGATTGTATAATTTCAAAGTCAATTTTCTATATTTTTTCTTGATAAAAGGGGCACTTTAGCTTCTTTTTTTTTTTTTTTTTTGCTAGAGTGTTAGCAATATTAATTAAATCAGTTGCGTTAAAGTCAATAATCTCATGTTAACAATCTCTGCTAGAATCTACACACACACACACACACACATATATCAATTTTTCTTCGTAAGAATTAATATTTCAGATCAATTTTGTAGCAAGAAATAAATAATTACGAGTATTTATTTTCAATGTCTAACATTTGAACTATAAAACAAGCGGTTAATTGTATTATATATGACAAAAAAACAAATAAATGAAATTAAAATGAAAGACAATTTGGGATTGTTAATTTTTTTTCCTCTAAAAGTGAAACAATGCATTTGACTCTTTACTCATGTTTTTGAGGGATTTTCTTGTCGCCGGTTCCCTACTTATTTTTTTTAATTAAGGTGAGTCACTTCCCTCTTGGAGACATGTCATTGGCAGTATTATTGTATTACAAAAAATATAAATATTGCCAAGCATCATTATATTTGGTTATTATATATGATGCGCAGGTAGGTTGGTTGTCACTGTATAAATAAAATTTATACACACACACACACTCTTTCACTGAAAGGAAATGAACTTGAAGTTCATTAAATAATTTTTTTATCATCTAATTAATTAATTATTTATTTCTCTGTAATTTTTTAACCTCATAATGTTATGTTATTACTTATTAGTGGATCGATAAAGAGCTTGGAGTCGGTGATGCCTGTATCCATCTGTTTGACGTACATTTTACCTCTTTTAATTTTGTAGGCGTCAACAACGTAACAAGCGAGTTATCGTCACTCCACAAGATATTTTATTCCGCTCATTATTGATTATCAATGAAGTAGCAGACCAAAACAATGTTACTTGATCAAATTTTCATAGAGTTTCGTTTATCATTTTTTTTATCTCTACTTCTGCTGTTGGTAGAACGTACATGCATAGTTTAAATCCTAGTGGGAATTATTTACGCTCTAACTAAAATAAAATAATGATGTGCAGAATACCAGCAACGTGACTCCACGCGAGCAATCATGCTGCGAGACACAAACTCTGAACCCAACTTGATCGTAGTGGCATTTAGGGGCACAGTGCCTTTTGATGCTGACCTATGGATCACAGACGTGGATATTTCTTGGTACGAAATTCCCAAAGTGGGCAAAATCCATGGAGGCTTCATGAAGGCCTTGGGCCTTCAGAAAGATGGATGGCCCGAGGAGATAGACCAAACCAGCAGTGAGGCCCAACACAAATTTGCATACTACACAATCAGAGAAGAGCTGAAACAGATTCTGCAGCAAAACGAGAGTGCCAAGTTCATAGTGACAGGTCACAGTTTGGGAGGAGCTCTGGCCATTCTATTTGCGGCAGTTCTAATTCTTCACGACGAGGCGTGGTTGCTGGATAAGTTAGAAGGCGTTTATACGTTTGGCCAGCCCAGAGTTGGGGACAAACAGTTTGGTGATTTCATGAAGGGCAAGTTGACAAAGTACGATGTGAAGTATGTAAGGTATGTGTATGGCAACGACGTCGTGCCTAGGATCCCTTACGATGACAAAATCCTCTTGTTTAAGCACTTTGGTCCCTGTGTCTTCTTCAATAGCCTGTATCAAGGGCAGGTATGAATTTATGAATCAATAAGGTTTTATTGTGTGTGTATACAATTGTTAACAGGTTTATGGCTTTTGTATTGAGATGCAGGTTTTGGAGGAGGAGCCAAACAAGAACTACTTCTCCTTGTTGTGGGCCATACCCAAGAACTTAAATGCAGTTTGGGAGCTAGTGAGAAGTTTTATTATCCCGTTGGTAGAAGGTGGGGACTATAGAGAAAGTTGGTTGATGAAAATATTCAGGCTGATTGGATTGATCTTTCCAGGATTATCGGCTCATGTGATCCAGGATTATGTGAATCTTACTCGACTGGGTACATTAGCTGCATCTACAAAGATAGAAAACACACAACATTCCAAGGATGAGTGATGTTGAAGGAGTGCTGTTTTGTATGAGTGCAACTGATCAGTAGTTTAATCGGAAAGGCCTCTAATAGTGCAAGACTTAACATTAAAAAAACAAAAGAAAAACAACTACAAGATCTGGAGATGTGCAGATTCTTCCATTACCACCTTATTCTAGTCTGCTTCTTTTGAGGCCTGCGTGCCTTGTTTAGTTTTGTTGTTTTATTTCTGTTTAGTCCAATAAAAGTAAGTGATACCTTTCATAAACAGAGTTCTTTTGTTTGAAAAAACTATGCAGGATATTTTAAATTCTCTTAATCAAAGTATTTCAACTTTTGCACAAAACTAGTGAATTATGGAATACAACCAATAAATTAAATACCACCTCTTATAATTTGTACTCCTCTAGCCTTATTTATACTTGTTCTTATTTATTGTGTTGATTGACTTTACTCTTATAGCTAGGGTATAATGTATATTAGATGAAGATAATTGGAAAGTTGTTGAATTTTATGGTATAGTTAATAAAATTGAAGGCTTTTTTTTTTACATGTGTTAGATATATTAGAAGTAACTTATCAATAAGATTAAATAAGTAATTGCTAATAATGCTCTGAGCTATTGGGCCGTATTAGTTGTTTGTAGTTTGCACTGAAATTACAATCCTTCGTTCTCAAGCCGAAAACCCATGATAATTGAAATGATACTACCCCTTATCATTAATATAAGAGTCAATTAACACCCCTCGTCTTTAGATTCAACTGGCATGGGGGTCGGTCTTCCTCACCTTAAGGGAGGGGATTCGATCTTTGTGTTGGTCAAAGCGCTGAAAGAGACATCTTAGGGGTTTGAGAAGTAGTGGTAACGCTGGTAGAGTTGGAGACATGTTTACTTTCTGACCAGTATTCCCTGCGAACTGGGCTCTGAACGCCCTACCCTTGGACTGTGGATGAGCCCAACCCATTTCTTAAAATTTTCATATAAAAAAAAAAGAGTCAATTGACCATTTTGAAGAGATTAAGTTGGGAGCTAAATAAGTTAATTAATCGTAACATATGTTGTGCATCATTAGATTATCTATCATTTTATAAGTTAAGAAAATTAATTTAGAGAAAAAAGATAAATATAAACAGTTTAATATTTAAAAAATTCAACAATGTTTTAATATAAACATTTCATTATTTAATTAATATAAAATTGAATTTAAAAATCATTTTAGAATGTCTTACAAAATATTGCTAACAATATTAAAATTTAAATGGTTTTGGGGTATTTTTGTCTCTGAAGTTTTCACCAAGGGATAATTTTGTTCTAAAAGTTTTTAAGGTGCAATTTTCACTACAAAAAAAGCCTGATTTGTAGCGGTCATAAAACACCGCTACAAAATCAAGTATTAGTAGCGGTTTTACAAGAAACCGCTACAAATTATTTGCGGAAAAATAGCTCCAAATTTGAGGTGGAAATTTGTAGTGGTTCCACCACAGAAAACCGCTACCAACTTGTCGCCAAATAGCGGGAATATTTGTAGCAGTCAATTTGTTGCAGTTACTAGACCCAACCGCCACTAATGTGGCGCCAGGGTTTCGGGCAAACGAGCGCGAATCTTTGTCGCGGTTTATTTGTCGTAGTTACGTTACAATACCCGCTACAAGAAAGCAAATTAAATGACACATAATTGTTGCGGTTTGGGCTTAGCGACACACTAACCGCGACAATTCATACAATTTAATAGCAGTTAGTCCGTAAAACTGCTACTAATGTTCAACATATATAAAGAGACCGTACAAGTCACAGAAATATATATAAAATCCAGAGAAATCACCGGATTCGACTGGTAAGTGAATGAACAACGTCGGTTTACTAATGAAAGACATGCAAATATCTGGAGCACTAATCTCTTCTCTCGTTCTAATGAGTGCAACAAATATTTGTCTGTCTCATCCATCAAACCGGAGGTTGTTCTTCAGTTACCACCCGATTTGGTTTTTTCTCTGGTGTGAACGCTACTTCTATTTTTCTGAGAATCGTCTAACAAGCGATCGAAGGTTGGGTTTTGACTGTAGCCACCTTTCTTTCTGTAAAGTACGTCGGATCAAAATGACTCGGTGAGCCTTTTTAAGAGAGATCGGTGTCTACATTAAATCCCAATATTCATGGGCTTGTTGGACTATTTTCAATACACTTATTGAAAATAATTCTTTTTTTTACCAAACTAATGAAAACTAATAAACTAATTAGTTTGGATTTTTTTTTCAGAAAAATAAAATTAGTAGCAGTTGATTCTCTAACTGCTACAGATATTGTAGTGGTTTTGTATACAACCGCTATAGAGTTGCAAACGCCAGACAATTAGTAGCGGTTGTTGCAGCAGTTGAGTTTAACCACTACCATATGTTCATATTGGTAGCGGTTAATGCAGCGATCAAATTTAACCGCTATAATTTGTAAATATTAGTAACGGTTTCTTAGAATAACCGCTACCAAGTGACGCGCTATTAACAATGGTTTTCCTTATGCTACTGTTCATTTCTTTTCACTTTTCACTTTTCACTTTTTTTATCTTCTCTGTACGGTTAAATATGGATAAAGGAAAGGGTAAGGCTGTCCTAAGAGGAAACGATAGTAGACGGGGCCGTGCGAGAGGCCGTGGGCCTAGGAATCTGCTTCCGCCCCCTCAGACGGGGAGTGGTATGCCTCCACCCCCTCAGACGAGGAGTGGTCTGCCTCCGCCCCCTCAGAGGAGTGATTATGAAAACATATTTGTTGATGAAACGATCCCTGAGATAGAGTCCCTAGAGAGGACAGTAGGCGGGGAACATGGCGCAACTCTGTCGATCAGTGACCTCGACGAAGATGAGGAGGTTAAGATAAATTTCTCCGTGAGCGAGGCCCAACAGTTTCTCGACCGGGAAAACAAGCAGGACCAAGGGGACCCCCGACCATCGTCTTCGCGCTCCACCGGATTTGCGGTTGACGTGGAAGATAAATGTAATTAGTTTTTTGTGAAAATTTAATTTCTATTTTCTTATATTTATTTAAATTATGTTTAAAAGAAAAAATAACATTTTTTATTTACTATGCAGATACAAATGGGAACATCAGCAGGAGGTTGCTGGACATCAGAGCAGTCACTTTGATGCGGGGCGCTAAAGTAGTGGTCCCCTGGAACACGAAGACGGACCAACCAATTGAGAACGGGGGTCACCTGTTCAACCAATTCCTGTCTGATTTAGGCAGGAATTAGGCATGGTTTCCGATATTCTTCAAGGATTGGAAGCACGTTCCGTCCAACAACAAGGACAAAGCATTTACTGACATTGTCTAGGTAAGTTAAGGTGCTTTATTTAATTTTACATGTTACTATTTATTTTGTTATTATTTTATTAATTAATAATTTATTATGATACAGGATAAGTTTACCGTGGGAGGCCAAGTGAAGAGGTACTCGTTGCTGAAGATTTTATATTTTTTTTTAAAAAAAACTTATCTGTAGCTTTTCTCAAAATATATTAACTTTTTTGTAGCGGTTACTAACCACTACAAAATATATAAAAATCCGCTACAAGAGATGCCACTTCAGCTGCTACATATGAAAAACCGCTACAAATAGTGAACCGCTACAAAAAGCGACACGTCAACCACTACAAAACAGTTATGCAGATACCAATATAAACACCCCACCCACCCTATTTAATATGCTATACTCTCGTTTTCTAACACATTTCTCCTTGTTTTCTCTCAAATTTCTACATTTTCACAGCGAGATTAATTATTTTAAGAAGGTAAGTGTTGTTAAACCGGATCAAATATTATGATTATCACAATATTTATTTGTTTCTTCTTGATTTCTGATTATGTTTGTTTTTTTATTAAAAATTGTATGATTTTTCCTTTTCTAATCTCCTTGCACCTTCACTCACATTTTTTCTTCTACTTTCATATAAATTATTTTATCTACTTTTTTTTTTTTGCTCAGAAATTTTATCTACTTTCACACATAATACTTATTATATTTTTAGACATATTAATTTTAATATTGGATATCATTTAAATGAACACATAATAAATTATTTTTATACAATAAATATATATAATGAAATTCAATTTTTAATATCATTTTTTTAGGTAATATTTGTATAATTCATGATAAAATATTTAATAACTTTTGAATGATTAATTATAAATACTATTTTTATAAATATCTTACAAAATAATAAATTAACTGATTTAAAAAAATTGTTGCAATTTTTTTTAATGATTTTGTAGCGGTTTTGTCAACCGCTACAAAGATGATAAAAAAAATTATTAAAATATTACTGAATATTTTGTAGCGGTTTTAAACCGCTACAAATAACAAAAATGAAAACAATCGCGGGAAAATATTTATTTTTGAAAAAATGGCGGGAATATTTTGTAGCGATTTTGTAACCGCTACAAATAACAGAAATGAAAAGATCGCAAGAATATATTTATCTTCGAAAAAATGGTTGGAATATGTTGTAGCGGTTTTCTAACCGCCGCAAATATGAAATGAAAACCGCTACAAATATGAAATGAATTCAAAGCTCAACAATAGCGGGAATCATTTGTCGCGGTGAATGAACCGCTACTAAATAACTTACTTGTACAAGATTAGTAGCGGTGCAGAAAACCGCCACCATTGTTCAACCTGTAGCGGTTTTTTTGACCGCTACTATAGTATGACGTTGACGTCATGTCTGACACATATAGTGGCGGTTTTGTTTAACCACTACAGTTTCTGTAATGGTTATTGTGTATGTAGTATCAGTTATTTTTAACCGCTTCAAATTTATTTGCGACAATAGTTTTAGTAGCGGTTTCACAAACCGCTACTAATGTCGTTTGTAGTGGTTAAAACCGCTACAATTCCCTCATTTTAACCGCTACAAATTTGCCTTTTTTTGTAGTGTTTGCTTAGAAAGTTTTTAAAATAGAGTAATTTTGCCTTAATCATTATTCTAGTTAATTTTGACCAGTAATTGATCAAATATGCTGAGTTGAAAATCTACGTGTTATCCACGTCATTTTTATTAAAATACAATTTTGTTGTAAAAGTCTTGAATCCAACTTTAAAAAAAAATGAAGTAAATGACACATGACTTTCGCACACAAGTTTTCACCTGAATAAAATGATATGGATGACACTTCCAGCCCGAAAAACTTCTAGAGTAAGATTGTGGTGAAAACTTTTAGGGTAAAATTACTCTTAACTCAAAATTAAATAAATTTCAAGATTTGAAAATAGAGGGGACACTCTCTGTAATTTTGTGTGTGGCTAAATATAATAATTTTTCTCATGTTCGAGACACTATCATGCCCTAGATGTGAGTCCTCTCCTAGCTAGAATTCATAATGTTAACAAAACTAAAATAAATACAAACACGCCTCTTTTAATGGCTGGGACCGTATTGGTTGGGGGTGTAATAATCGGAGGAAGGGCACTGTGGCTGATGGTTATGTATGCATTGTCAGTACTCGAAGTAATGGCTTCTTTCATATTGATTCTGATGTGTTTTGGAAGCAAATTAAAAGACTAAGTCTCATTCCTAGAGTCATTTTGCTCCTGTGGAGGTTGGTTGATGAAGCTTTCCCTACTAGCCACTAGGAATCTAGGACGACTTTGCATCGTCACCATATCCAGGTTGATGTCAATTGTTTATTTTGTTCACGAGTCAAAAACATGTAAACATTTGTTTTCTGCATGTCTTTGCTCTTTAGCAGTCTGGTTGGTCAAGTGTTGGCGTTTAGTATGGAGAATTTGAGCTTTTCTTCACCAGGCCAATGGTTTCTCAATGTTTTGCAATGTAACTCTGTTGAGGTGGGGCAACAAGTGTGCTGAAGTGCTGAACCTTATATTGTTTTGGTTCTTTAGAAGTAGAAAATTGCTTCAACATGAGGAGGAATCGTTGGGAATAATTCAAATGATTTCAAGAGAATTTAATTACTATCAATCTCTTCTTCAGTTAGATTCTCAGGGGATCGACTATAACATACTTTGGAACAGATCTTATAATTCAGCAGATGCCCACATTTTTTATACCAGATTGGAAGCTTCAAGTGAGTCGATGGCGCACTCATGTTCAAAGCAGAAGGAAAATCTTAGTGATTTCAATTTTCTTCCGCGAAGCCTTATTCAGAGAAATTTTCTATACCAAACGGCCACAACTAGATCAATGGGTCTTCATGAGTTCGCACTTGCGAAGAGCATTATTGTTGTTTACGCGCGACTCACCATGACGTTATCACTAATTAATATGCACTTGCATGGGATATAGAGGATGGGCTTAATTACCAGGCTGTTCCAGGGGCAATGATTAAGCATGATGGAGGCTTTTTGTATGTGACTGTTTATTTTTATTGAAGTTATTTCCTAGTCATATGTTTCTTTAGTCTAGATACAAGGTTGTCTCTTTTTATATTATCGTAATATCCCATAGAAGAAGTCCTAGAAGATCACTACTTGTAATGTAAACCGTAAAGTGATGCTACTTCAACTTATTATAGGCATGTCACTTCACATCAAATGCTGAATATGTAACCCCTGGTCTTTGGGCTCAACTGGTAAAGGGGTCAGACACTCTCATTAAAGGGAGGGGTTCGATTTTGGAATTGGTTAAGGCGCTGGGGGAGGCATCCTAGCTCCTAGGTGCCTAAGTAAACGCCTGAGGGTAATAGACGGCTCGCCCTACCCAACATTGGTATTACCTAGGAGGAAGGGAGATTTCGCCCTGCTCTTGGATTGTAGGTGAACCCAACCCCTTTCCTAAAATTTTTATATATAAAAAAAAAATGCTGAATATGAACGTACGATGACCTCTTTATAATACTCCTCTATATATTCACCCACATTTAATTAGTTACTCGTACTATTTTGATCAAACCTTCCAAGAGGAGATAAAATTACATCAATTCGTTTAGGTGATGAATTTATTCGCCTTTTTATATCAATTAATCAGTGTATTTGATCATTTTTATAAAACAATTATTTGTTTCTAGTAAGCGTTAATTATTCAACGTAGTAGGTGAGAATAATAATTAATATAATATTAAAATTTAATACAATTAGTATGGATAATATTAGAAATTATTTATATTTTAAGATAACTTTAATAACTTTTACTGTTTTTATTGGTCTGTGAGAATTGTTAGTTATTACTCAGTGGGAGATAGCATGTTTTTAAATCTCATGCAATGTAGAGACAACCTGTTCAAGATAATAAAGCCGTTAAATCAACACATCACGAACACTAATAATTTCACCAAACCGATCGAACAGAACCCATCGTGTCACTAAGACACCTATATCCTTATCTTGACACTAAAATTTAGACTGAAGATGACTAAAAATAACCTAAAAAAGGCCATCTCAAACCCTTTGTATTTCCCATCTGGAATCATTTATACTTTTCATTTGGAAATTAGGGCTTGTTATTTGCAGGTTAGAGTTAACATATTCCAAACCATAGAAAACAGTCAAGTAGAAATTCATGAAAGCCCCTCAAAACACATTGGCCTCAAGGATAATAACGTGTTTTTTGGTGTCCTGTTCAGTAACAAAAACTAGGGGCATGAAGGCTATCTTACGTCCCTCCTCAATTAACTTGTTCTAGAGGGATGAATTTGTTTTGACCCTGAAGCCACCTTAATGGAATCCTCACGCCTAACCAAAACATGTTCAACAACGATTTTACATGATCTAACATTTTAACACGTCTAAGATCAGTCCGAGAGACTTGAATTAATTATTCAGCTATATCTCCCAACCTGAATATTCCCATGTATGATTTTCAAATTAAGAGGCTGATCAATGGTGAATAATTAACCTTTGCTTTCTCATGTTCCCCCCTTGCTGAATATCACTCTTTATTATTGATTTTCAAATCGACCTATTATTTAGACATATGTTGCTGGCAGTGGCGGACCTAGAAAATAATTGAAAAGAGAGTACCATTGGCGTTCTGGGGCGCTTTTTTTTTTTTTTTTTTTTTAAGCAGAGTAGATGCATTAAAAATAGAAGAATAAAAGGGAAAAACAAGGCTAAGTGTGATTAAAAATAGCAAGGTTTAACACTAAATAAGTTTAAGTGCATATATAAGGCATTCTTCTAGGCCTTATTTTATGGAATTCGATCATAATTATCTTATTATCAATGCTATCAAATATATCTTTTTCAATATAAGGAACTAAACAATTATTCAACCATTTATCCCTCATCTAATTACGAAATGCAGTCTTGATGTATTAAAGATGTGCACTTAATTTAAGGGTGAGTACTTAATTTAAATATGTATTAATTATCTAATTTAAATTTCCTTCTTCTTTTTTTTTAAAAAAAAAATTGTCAAAGTTTAGGGGGCATTGCCCCCTCAGTTGAATACCTCGGTCCGCCACTGGTTGCTGATCGATCCTAAGATTTCTTTATTTGGTTTTTATTTTTCACCAAAAAAAAAAAACTTCGGCAAGGGGACATTAATTGACATGAGGAATCAAGTTCGACGTCAGTAATGGATCTAAATTAAATAAGACAGTGGATCTTGATTATCAGTACAAATATTAAATAATGAAATATTAATATATAAGCAATTTACTAATGGAGGAATCTAAGGCACGGAATAGTGGAATACAGGCCAAACACTTTGAAGAATTTATAACATTGACTTTCGATCTACTTATTAATTAATTAACAATTATTTGAACGCGCTCCGCTTGGCCGGGATTATATTATTTCCTTCAAGTTCTAATTTACACCTATACTATATTATCCACCATCATATAAAGAAGTTGGACTGAGTTTTTTTATCATCCGAAAAATAAAAATAAAATTTATAAAACATCTTCCATGAAATAAATTTTTCAAAATTGTTCATTATATGCATAATGTGATCGTCTTGCAATTCCATTCCTTTCAACTCGAGTTTTATTCTGGGTACGCGTAGAAGAAGAAGCCCGAGACAATACTCTCAACAATCAATTCATTATAATTAATCCGAATCAACTTAATTATCAAAAAATATAATCATGACAAGTGCCCACGTCATGATTTATTCTTCCAGGTAAAAAACAAAACAAGGACTAATCATGATTTAAGTTGGAAACGGTAAGTAAGATGGTGGGAGAAGATATAGATAATGATGGTATATACTTCTCCTTACTTAAATATATGACATAATTTATAGTACAAATTGTATTCTATATTATAGATTTAGAGGTGTTAATATGGAATTGATGCAAGATTAGACCCATATTATCGCCGATTAAATGACCGAGAGGACTATGTCCACGGAAGGGTACGAGGTTAATTATAAAAAATATTCAAGCCGCTGGTTGGATTGAAATATATATAGTTCCTAGATTATCAGTTCATCGCACCCGATTGGGTACATTACCTGCATCAGCATCTACGAAAGAAATCCACAATGCACAAGCATTCCAAGGATGAGTGGTGTTATTTTGTCAGTGTGTCAAAATTTACATCCTCTGTTTTGTCACGGGACCACGTATCACATGCACAAAACCGCAGGAATTAATTTGGGAGTAGATGATGATCTCATCATTAACTGTGAAGAAGTTGTCGGAATTAATAAGAGGTTGCTACGGCTTGCACACACAGTACACAGCTACGGGAAAATGATATATTCCCTCTCACCAACTATTAATTCTCATAAATGAATAAAATTAGTTAAAAATATTAAAATTGTTTTAAAATTTAAATGATTTCTAATAATACCTCTACTAACTATCCTATACTCAAATATAATACTATCTTCTACTATCCTTATTATTAAATATAGAAAAACATAAAAAAATAAATTAATTGCACCTTAAAAACTTGTAAGTGTTTTATAAAAATGATAAAAAATATTTGTTTATTAGTTAATACTTTATAATAAGGACCAAAGGAGTATGAGCAAGGTTATTTGCCACAAGGGTTTGTTTAAATATTACTACCTCCGTCCATCGATATCTAAGTTTAATAACCAATTTGGGTTAATTAAGAAAATTAATTATATTAGTTTTTTGAAATCAATGTAATTTAGTTTTTTCTAAAATATCATTTTTCATCGTAACTATTTTTACATTAAAAAAAAGCTTCTTAATTAATATGTACAATCAATAAAGATATTTTAGAAAAAGATAAATAAATTTAGAAAATAAAGTGAATTGGGGCTTATATTTAAAATTAAATATAACTCTAAAGTAGCTTCAAGGATGGTAGTACTATAATAAACTATAATTGTTTAAACTTTCACCATTCAATTAATCATTTACTAATGTCAAAATTTAACTCTTGTTCGTCTCAATCTAGCTGTGGCATAGTATTAAAAACCGAAACTCATTGTTTAAATATGTTCTTGCGTTTCTTATAGTATAATTGATTAATACTAATCATACGTACAAAGAGTTAACAGAAATTAGTTCAACATTAATGTAATTATAATTAAATTAAATTATCGGTTATTGATTTGTTCATCTGAGGAAACCTTCCAAATATTATTATAAAATTTGGTACCTTAGGCAAGACCAACCTAGCTAGCTAGCTAACTTGCATATAGACAGAAACATGATCAATCAAATGAAACGTTTACACGACAACTCATACCTCATATATAAATATAAATCATCACCATCGTTGTGATCTTTTATTAAATAAGATTCCACATTGATTGATTAAAGCAAGCTAAGGTTCGAAGCTACCTTTTGAAGGTGATTACCTGTTGCTGAAGCCAGAAGAAGCGACTGTGTTAGATCTCATCCGCCTCCTCTTTTCTTCTAAATTGGATGACAGAAAGTTCGTCGAGTGCCCGGCAGAGCGCCGGTACACAGAATTCCGACGTCGATGGATCCTCTTCAACACCGTCGCCATTCAGAGAGTCCTTCTTGCCTCCAAACGGTCTCTCTGCAAAATGGGCTCCATGGTGGAGACATGGCTCAACCTTCTTTCATTCAATGGGGCTTCATAAGGCTTCTGTTCAACTTTCTCAAAGGTTAATTAATTCGTCTCCACGACCAAAATATGAATTATCATTATTATTATTATTATTCACTAAAGCCTAGCTTCCTTCCTCTACATATGACTCATATGTATGCAGGATCGGTAAGATTACCGGAGAGATCGTCGGCAAAGTTTATATCGGTGGTGGGATGCCTTGACTGGCGAGTGAAATTAGACAAGAATATTAGACCTGAGGATACTAAGTATAGAGGGTTGTTGTCTATGGATCACAGTGCCCTTTGATGCTGACATATGGATCACAGACGTGGACATGCCATGGTACGAAATACCCAAAGTGGGCAAAATCCATGAAGGCTTCATGAAGGCCTTGGACCTCCAGAAAGATGTTGGGTGGCTCAAGGAGATAGACCGAACAAGCAAGGAGGCCCAACACAAATGTGCATACTACACAATCAGAGAAGGGCTGAAACAGATTCTGCAGCAAAACGAGAGTGCCAAGTTCATAGTGACAGGTCACAGTTTGGGAGGAGCTCTGGCCATTCTGTTTGCGGCAGTTCTAACACTTCACGACGAGGAGTGGTTGCTGGATAAGTTAGAAGGCGTTTATACGTTTGGCCAGCCCAGAGTTGGGGACAAACAGTTTGGTGATTTCATGAAGGGCAAGTTGACAAAGTACGATGTGAAGTATGTAAGGTATGTGTATGGCAACGATGTCGTGCCAAGGATCCCTTGCGATGACAAAGCCCTCTTGTTTAAGTACTTTGGTCCCTGTGTCTTCTTCAATAGCATGTATAAGGGCAGGTATGAATTTATGAATCAATAAGGTTTTATTGTGTGTGTATACAATTGTTAGGAGTTTTGTGGTTTTTGTATTGAGATGCAGGTTTTGGAGGAGGAGCCAAACAAGAACTACTTCTCCTTGTTGTGGGCCATACCCCAGAACTTAAATGCAGTTTGGGAGCTAGTGAGAAGTTTTGTTATCCCGTTAGTTGAAGGTGAGGACTATAGAGAAAGTGGGTTAATGAAAATATTGAGGCTGATTGGATTGATCGTTCCAGGATTATCGGCTCATGTGATCCAGGATTATGTGAATCTTACTCGACTGGGTACATTAGCTGCATCTGCGAATCTAGAAAACACATAACATTCCAAGGGTGTGTGATGTTGAAGGAGTGCTGTTTTGTTTGAGCGTAACTGATCAGTAGTATAATAGGATCTTTTAAATTTCTTTAATAAAAGTATTTCAACTTTTGCACAAAACCTCTAGTGAATTATGGAATACAGCACATAAATTAAATACCAGCTCTTGTAATTTGTACTCGTCTAGCCTTATTTATACCCGTGTAGACTTATTTATTGTGTTGATCAACTTTATTCTTATAGGTTATAATTAGAGCTAGGAATCAGAGCCAACCCAACCCTCCAGGGCCAGCCCGTAAAGGGCCAGGGCCTAATAGGTAGCGGTGAGCATTCGGTTTTCGGTTCGGTTTTTCGGTAAAAACCGAAATACTCTTATTCTAGCCACCGAACCGAAAACCGAAAAAATCAAACCGAAAAAAACCGAAATATTTTGGTTCGGTTTTGAAGATATTTCGGTTTTTGGGCTTCTTTTGGGCCTGTAGGCCTTCAGATTTTTTTTGGTTGAAATAGGTGAATGCGCGCGCGCACACACATATATATATATTTCAACTGGAGAATGTATTAAACGAAATTGAAGGAGACTTTTGTTTTTTTTAGTAAAAAAGAGACACACTAGGCCTTATATATTAAAAGAAGACAAGGAAGAGTACAGGGGATCAAGTCCCAAAACATCAAGAGTAAACACACTTAAAAATAGCGAACAGACACGCACAACATCAGATTATGAGAGTCCTTGCTTTGCCATGGCATCGGCAACTGCATTATCCAGTACTTTCCTTTGCATCGGATTCCAGAATCAAGACCCTTACAAATACAAATAAGAAGCCATGGACAACATAATACAAATATAAGAATGGCTTCAAATCTCACAAGTCACAAAGATAAGCCATGGACAACATAATACAACACCCTGCATAATGAAAAAAATCCTAAATCAAATAAAAAGAAAATAAATAATCTAATAAATATTAACAAAATACAAAGATAATGATAATGAAAAATTACTTACAAAGATATTTGCAAGTCTGGACTCCTACACCATGGCTCTGCCCATTAAACCATTCACCAGCGTAAGAATCCCCAGTATAGAACCTATAAACCCCATAGCCATGTCTCAAACCTTGCCTATATTGTCCCTTGTAGGCTTGTAGCGACTACCTCTTGCCCAACTCTCGATTCCGTATCCATCATACCTACCATCCAACCAATCACCCTCGTATCTACCGTTTACAAAGTAATTGTAAACCCCACTGCCGTTACATTTTCCCTTATGAAACTCGCCCTCGTAGAAGTCGCCATTGCTGTAAAATTCAACCCCTTCACTTATAATTTTCTTCTCTTTTCGGCCTTTGGTAGCAGGGGAATCCCTGATGAACCAGTGAACAGGCTTGGAATTAGACTTTGAAAACCCGAACCTTTTTACATTCTCATCCCAAGAATGCCTCAGAATTGAAAGGCCCCGGTGGAACAGACTCTTGTTCTTGGACGCAAAGTAGAGAGCGACAGCGATGAAAATAAGCGCTAACAACAAATTCTCCGAAGTGGGTATTTCTTCACTCCCGAGATAGAAAAAATAGAACAGGTAAAAGAACAAAGAACACAAGCAAAAGAAACCCAGAGAGAAAACAGAGGCAGACACACTTGAAAGATAGACAGTGAGAGACGAGACGGAATTGAAAACAAGCAACTGATAAAATAAAGATAGAAGGCTGCTTTTTCCGACACACGGCAGAAAGCAAGCTGGATCAGCCAGGATCCAAAGGTCTGAGCTGGGTTCGATAAAAACATCAAATTCAAAATAACTCCTTTTTAAATTGACACCAACAGATCCTGAGTAGAATATGAAGATGAGCACTAAAGCAAAACCTGAGAGACGCTAATTCAAGTGCGACAACACCGGATCTGTGACCGTGAGAGCTCCAGAAGGAGAGATGGTGCGACAAACGATCTCGAGTTTCCACTTCGACCACCGGATCTGTGACTTGGGCCGTGACTAGTGAGGCCGAGGGGTAGGGTTTTCAAGCAAGGTGAGAGTTTGAGGGTGAAGCCGGCGAACTGCGTCGAGACTCGAGACGAGAACGAGAGGGATGCTTGAGGCTTGACGGTTTGAAGGAGTGAGTGAGGACTGTGCTTTTTCGTCGACTGAGACTCTGAGAGACTGAGAGAACGAGAGGGATTTTTGAGACATTGAGGGTTGGGTTGGGTAATTAATTGGGCTTGGGTTTGGGTATATTTTCAAAACGACGTCGTATGAATCATATATTTTCTGTTGTTCGGTTTTTAACCGAAATAATTATATAAAAACCGCACCGAAACCGAACACCAAAATAAGTAAATTTTAAAAACCGAACCGAAACTGAAAACCAAAAAAATTGAATAAGCTTCGGTTCAGTTCGGTTTTGATTTGCTCACCCCTACTAACAGAGCCGGCCCTGCAGGGCCTGGAGTAAGAAAAACACTTGTTTTTCAAAGCCCGGCCCGACAGTACCAGGGCCAGGACAAGCCAGCAGGGCCCGGAAATTACTATTTCAAATTTTAACTATTTTTCCTCCACTTTTTTTTAAAAAATATAATTAGTAAATTACAACACGAATCATTCAATAAATAAGCAAAGTCACTAATTCATAATCAAAAGTAAACTATGTTCACAAATAACTCACATAAAACATAAAAAACATATCACAGTGACATTAGTTCGATGACTATTATTGTCATCATCTTCGTCACTATCATCGATTTTAACGACATTTGATTGTTCTTCACTTTGAGTAGTAGCCTCTAGCTCATGAGTAAGAATATCATGAAATACTTCTCCCACATCATGAACACATCTATAATATTTATTTACAACAAATAATAAACCAAATCATAAAATTAGGGTATAGTTATTATGTATTTGTAGTTAAATGAATAAATAACTCTATAACAAATACAAAATATATATAAATTAATAATTTTTTAAAAAAAAACTACAGTGAAAAGGGCCTGCAGGGCCGATCCGAAGCCCTGCAGGGCCGACCCGAAGCCCTCCAGGGCTAGCCTGTTTAAGCCCGAGGCCCGTTAGGGCCAGCCCTCCAAGGCTAATTTCAAATAACTCGTCCATTTTTCAAGCTCGGCCCTTAAAGGGCTAGGGCTTAAACGGACCAGCCCGATGGGCCAGACCCGTTTTTCCGGCTCTAGTTATAATGTATATTAGATAAAGATTAAGTTAGAAAGTTATTGAATTTTATGATATAGTAAATGAAATTTAAGGTTTTCTTAATATGCGTGAGATGTGTTAGAAGTATCTTATAAACGAATTAAATGAGTGACTGCTAATAATGCCCTGAGCTGTTGGGCCTTATTAGTTGTTTGCAGTTTGCATTGAAATTACAATTTTTCACTCTCAAGCGGAAAACCCATGAAAAAAATTGAACCGATACTACCTCTTATTTTTTATATAAGAGTCAGTTAATCATTTTTTAATAATTAAGGAAATTAAATAAGTTGTTTAATTATAGCATATGTAATGTATCATTAGATTATATATCAGTTTATAAGTAAATAAATTAATTTGAAGAAAAACGATAAATATAAACAGTTTAATAATTTAAAAATGAGATAATGTTTTAATATAAAATTTTCATTATTTAATTAATATAAAATTTAATTTAAAAATCATTTTAGAATATTTTACAAAATATTGCTAAAAATGTTAAAAATTAAATGGGTAAAGGGCATTTTTGTTTCGAAAGTTTTCACCAAGGGATAATTTTACACAAGAAGTTTTTTGGGGGGTGATTTGGTCCAAACAATTTTTAAAAAGGAGTAATTTCACCTTGATCATTATCCCGGTTAATTTTGACTATTAGTTATCAAATATGTTGAGCTACCAATTCATGTATCATCCACATCATTTTTGTAAAAGTGTGAAATTTGCCATGGAAAGTTTCAATATAACTTTAAAAAAAATGAAGTAAATGACACATGCACATAGACTTCCATACACAAGTTTTCATTTTAACAAAAATGATGTTGATGGCATGTGCACTGCTAGCTCAACATATTTGGTTAATTAACAGTCAAAATTGATTAGGGTGATTGTCAGGGAAAATTTGCTCCCTTTTCAACACTTCCAACTCAAAAAGCTTTTGGGTGGAAAATTGCTTCTAGGTGAAAAATTCTGGAGAAAATTTTCCCCATAACCCAAAATTAGAATAAATTGCAAGATTTGAAAGTAGGGGGGAAGCTCTCAGTAATTTTTTTGGCTAAATACAGTAAATTCTCTCCTGTTTGAGACACTTTCATGCGCAATATGTGAGTCCTCTCCTAGCTAGAATTCGTAATTTTAACAAAACTAAAATAAATACAAACACAACTCTTATAATGGCTGGGACCGTGTTGGTTGGAGGTGTAATAATCAGAGGAAATGCACTGTGGCTGGTGGTTATGTATGCATTGTCAGTACTCGAAGTAAGGGCTTCTTTCATATTGATTTTGACGTGTTTTGGAAGCAAAATAAAAGACTCAATCTCATCCTAGAGTCACTTTGTTCCTGTGGAGGTTGGTTTTTGAAGCTTTGCCAACTAGGATGACTTTGCACCGTCACCATATGGAGGTTGATGTCCATTGTTTATTTTGTTCATGAGTCAAAAACATTTAAACAATTGTTTTTTTCATGTTCGTGGACTTGAGCAGTTTGGTTGGTCAAGTGTTGGCGTTTAGTATGGAGAATTTGAGCTTTTCTTCACCGCCAGGCCAATGGTTTCTCAATGTTTTGCAATGTAACTCTTGAGGTGGGTCGACAAGTGTGCTGAACCTTGTATTGTTTTGGTTCTTTAGAAATAGAAAATTGCTTCAACAGGAGGAGGTGGAATCGTTGGGAATAATTCAAATGATTTCAAGAGAATTTAATTACTATCAATCTCTTCCTGAGGGGACTATATATAACATACTTTGGAACAGATCTTATAATTCAGCAGATGCCCACATTTTTTATACCAGGTTGGCAGCTTCGAGCGGGTCGATTGCGCACTCATGTTCGAAGCAGAAGGAAAATCTTATTGATTTCCAATTCCCATTTCTGCTACTCACATTTATTAAAGTCTATTTCTTATTTTTCAATTTATTTTAAATTATATATTTATTCTTGCAGCTTGAGGAAATTGCGGCAAGGAACTTCATGGTACTTACAATTGTGATTTGGTCCTTATGAACAGTTTCCTCTAATTGAGACGTAAGATTTAGGCTAAAGATTGGAGGAAAGAATAAATTAATAGAGCTGCGTGCATAATTTTGTTCTAATGTAGCTAGATTACACTTGACCACGAACAGTAGTCATCGAGGCAGAGAAGTTTACAAGAGAAAGCTTATTTCTAATGTTTGGCTTAAGTACATACATGTCATTAATCAGTCACTCTCAAGGATGGGGAAACCTGGGCCTTCAAATATGGTGCTTTCCTCAGAGAGAGAGAGAGAGAGAGGATTTAGATCTTCTGAAGTTCGCCAAATTCAAGCCTTGAATAAAATAATTTGTCATCTACCTACTAAAATCATTCATGACACGTGAATAATCTAAATGTTCAACCGTGCATCATATAAGATCTAACGAAATGATGTTTGCAGTTGAGTATTTAGATTGCTCACGTGCAATGAATTCAGGTGACAAATTAATTGATTCAATGGTTAATTTGGACTAGACAACATACAGATTATAGATTTATTGGGAAAGCCAAAATGAATACCAGACCAGGTGCTGATGTTATGAACTGCAAAACTTCAGTAACACCAAGTGAGTGTCAAAATAGTAACTGCTCTATGTTGCACAGCATTCACTCAGAAGCATATAGTCCATTCAAATCATTCATTAACCTGGTGACAGTCACAGAAGCATTATGTCTTCTGTTAGAGTAGCGTGCACAGGCTTAATTATAATGAACAGTGCAATTAGCCAATTAATGGTGCAATATATTTAAGGCCATCGAACGTTTGGGTGAAGCTCTAGCCAGAAAATGTTCATGGATTTCATATAATTCTTGAAGATTTCAGAAATAAAAAAAATGACATCTGTCGGACACAGTTCCACTTGAAATTGATTCCTGTACAACAAGCCATTTTACTTTCCAGATGCATATTGACAAAAATCATAACTTTCCAAATTTATGCGAAAGCTCGGGTTGTGCAGCACTGCAGCTTACACCTAATTTTTTTTTTTTAAAAAAAACCTTATTGCATCAAAGATTTGAAAATAAGTGTTTTCTTAAAAAGGATAAGGTGAACATGGAAATTTACCCAGAGTCACATGTACAGTGAAATAAACAGTTTAGGATGACGCATCAAAAGGCGTGGCAGGTGAAACATCCGCTTAGAGAACTCATCTGGCCGGGTCTACGGAAAGATAGAGCCCTGTGGAAATTTCTGCCAACTTGATGAGCCTGGTTGTAGGAAACTGAGCTTCTCATTTCCTGAGCTTTCTTTTGAGCCGATTTCAGCTTGTTCATAATCTTATCCATAGAAGATGATCTTTTCTTCTCCAACTTCATCTGAAGTAACAAAAATAATAGTAAGTATAATGCACCATAAATTCCTCTTCGGGAAAAAAAGCCCGTTGGAGGGAAGGAGGTATTCTGGATAATCAAAAGAAGTTCAGCAGAGCTGGGGATTAAAGAGAATAGTATCAAGAAAAAACCTCTAGTTTCCTTATTGCTGCCTCAGCTTTCGCCTTCTGCAAGTTCTCCCATGCGGAGATTCTAGCTTCCTCCCTCTTAACCCTTACAGTTAAATTAGCCAGCATTTAGTTGGAAAAAAAAAAAAAACAAACATGAAGCATTCATCAACATCATATGGTTATCAAAAATATTTGTGGCTCCTATTCAAGCAATTTAAAATGTTGTTATACAACCCAAGAACTACACCGGAGTAACGTTCCTGTGAAGTAAGCCTTAATTAATTATCCATATTGGCCAAGAAAGATTGAACCGAATTTATACAATACCGAAGTGGACATACTTTGAAGCACTCTTTGCAGTTTCAGAAACATCCCAGGCTGAAGACTGCGCACTTCTTTCTTTCTTTTTCCAGTTCCCAACAGTTTCCGAGCCTCTGCCAATGAATAAGGCTCTATGTTTGTTGGACCACCGGGTCATGGTAACATGTTCATCTATCTGCACATCCCTAATATCCATATTGGAAGAGGCACTCAGCAAATCAATGATGGGCAGCTCAGGCGTGGGCGAGACAGAGAAAGAAGCCCTCATACTGGGAGAGGAGCATGGACTACCCTCTGGACTCATCTGGGTGGCCATGTCTCTCCTCGAAACAGCACGAGATACATTGGTGGCCGCATCTTTAGAACCATCTAACTTTTCCTCTGTGTATCAAGACAATAGCCAGAGAGCAAGATCAGATGCATGGCAGCATAGTTAGCAAGGCATTTGTAAAGAATATCACCATCTATATTTGTGATGACATAGGCATACGGTTGTTTACATTTTCACTTAATTTCAAATATCTAGCTATTATTAGTGTCAAAGAAGATGCCAGCTCCAATCGCACCACCTAGCAACACTAAAAACGGAATAGTTCGCATAAGACGAAGGACTAATTGAATGAAAGCTAGGTAATGAGACTTAATGTCAAATTCATCGAAAGTCAACGCTTTCGGGCCATGCTTTAAACAAGTGACCTTCCAGTGTTGATTTCGAATCGACGAATATAATTTTAGGTATGACTTCACAAATATGTCAAAATTCAGTGTAAAATAAGGTCCAAGGATGGATGAAATGCCTTGGGAAGATAAAGATAGCTGATTCTGCATCTCAGAGCATCCATGCACACTAGCAGAGCGGGCCATGCAAGGATCTGCTCGAGTCGGAAGTACTGCACCATGACCACTGGAATGGATTGTCAATCCATCGGCTCGGATAACACCGGCTGTAAATGGAGAACCTGCCATGAAATTTCCAGTATCTCCACCTTCTACCATGGGCACTGCCGGTGAATAGAGAGAATGATACGCAATTCCAGGGGGACCAAGCGGACCACTCTTTGACTTTGGCCTCCTCTGGGGTGGTGGAAGGGAACATCTCCCCCTACCATCTCCTGAAACAGGGCTGAAAATCCATCTCTCAGCATCTTCCCATTTTGATGGCAATGTTCTTCCATTATTTAAAGGCAACAGAGCCGCACTGACTTGCTTCCTGGTAGCACTGGTATGCGAAGGAACTCGCTCAGAGCTCCAACCCTTCTGCATTACCACTCCAGCTTGCCGATAATTCGGTGTTCCTGGACTAGGGAAATTGTTAGACCTGCGAGTTGATACTGAACTCTTCTTCATGGTTCCGAGTCGAGGTGAAGATCCGGCTGCATTGTTCAGATCTAAAGAAGCAGGCCTGCGCCGGTCTGGCTTTTTCAATAAAGCTTCAGATCTTGATCTCCGATCTTGGCATTCTTTATGTTATAGATGAGCAAAGGAAAATATTAGATTCTCAGGATTTAAAAAAGTAAGTAAAGAGCCTAATGCCCAAGCTCTGCTACGGATGGTAGTTTGGTACCTTTAAGGACCAGAGAAAAGGAGTTTCTAGCAGAATCCAATTCCAAGAGATGATTACTGTATTCAACGTCGTCAGCATCGCTTTCTTCCTTTTGAGCTGGGTGAAATGTGTTTGCATAGAGGGAGTGAGACCCATAGGCGAATCGCTTATAGAAGTTGGCAAGGCCTGGTCGCTTTGCGAATTTTGGATGTTTGTAACATAAAAAAACAAAACAAATTAACAGTACCTTTTGCTTTTTCTTCCTCTCTCAAGAAGCGACTATGGTTCTTGTTCGGTGCATGTTTGTTTGGATCTGAATCTGGATCTTGACCACTCCAATTCTCGGTGGGAGAAGATTCATCATCATGCATTGCCAATTGCTGAAAGAGACCCAAACTTTAACACTAAGAATTGGACGAATCTCAAATGTTTGAGCTTAGATTCTGATCTATTCAGACGCGTGTCAAGGCAGTTCGTACTCTGAAATGGAAGGTTACTATCCCCAAACATTTAGAAATAATCCTCTCAGGAATTTGATTATTTATATTATTAACAAGTCCAAAATCAACCCAAAGAAAAACCAGGACGCTCTGATTAGCTCAGTTATTTCAAAAACAGATTAAAGGGGAAAAAGAGTTGAAGTCGAGTGACATTTATATAAGAAACAGAGGAAACAAGTCGACGAAATTACAAGTAGTTCCAGTGTACGACTTCCACGGGTGTATTTCACTCGGAGAAGAATACAATAGAGAAAGCAGTGATAAAAGAGAAAGGGAGAAGGTAACAAAGGACCAAGTACCAGGGAGATTTCAGAGACGAGAGAGTCATGATCATGAGCATCAGATGCAAAGGAACAGCGATCGACACTAGCAGAAGCAGAGGAAAAGAGACTGAAGTTAGATTCAAGAGTAAAGATAACAGAATCCGGGCTACAATCGCGAGGTCTGAGTTCCACCCTCGACGATGATCGCTCCGGTAACCCCAACTCCGGCATTGCTCAATGTTCGAAGCAGCGTTCAGAGTAGTCTAACGGAGTAACGGAGAGAACCGGCAATCTGCATTGGCGCGTATCACAACCAGGAAAAGGACCCCTGAGATATGACTCGTGAATTGTTATGGAAGGCCAAACAAGCAAGCGATTTAAGGATATATAATAATGACGTGAGGTTCGTGAATAAAAAGAAGAGTGGGCCGGAGTGAGCGGGCCATCCAAGAAAAAGGACAAACGATTTTCCGATAATCTGTCTCATCTAATTCTAATTTGACCAGAGCATATGTGCCTTTGACTTCAATTTTAAAATGATGATATTGACAGGCTGGGTGGGCTCGGTTCCAGTGAGGTTCAAGTGCTTAGGGCTAAGCAAATGAATTAGAATATAAGCATATAGAGGAGTAAACTACTCCCTCTCTCTCTCTCTCTCGTCCTTATTATAAGGTACCAACTGTCATTTCTCACAAATTAAGGAATATAAGTTGTATCATTAAATAGGTCTAAAAATAAAAATATTTCCAATTTTACCCCTACTTTAATGATGTAAAGTTAAAGAGTTAGTTTAAAGTAAAGGTATAATGAGAAATTAGTAATAAATGAGTTAGTTAAAGGAAGTTGATGTCTTATAATAAGGATAAAAAAATAATGGTAGTTAGTGTCTTATAATAAGGACCAAAGGGTGTAGTAATTAATGAGTAACTAATCTCTCCACTACAACAGGAAGAGCATGGTGATTATGTCAGGCGTGTAAGTTTATCTCTGCAAGTGACACCCTGTAGTTTCTACCTCTGAGATTAAATTAAAATAAGATTACCATTGTCCGTACTAATTAACAAAAAGGGAGAGATGAAGATTACTTTCCAGGCCTCGACACAAGAAAGAACAGTATAGGCAATGGTGCATTTAGAGAGAAAACCATCATAACTTCCACTAATTACGCGCCATTATCCCCAGTTTACCACGCCCGCCGAAAAAGAAATTAAGTTAAGCATTACGCATCATTATCTATTTGAACTAAACATAATTATAAATCATATATATAACTTTGTTTTATCAAAAAATTTTGTTTGTAAATAGGATATTCATAAATTATAGCTAAAAAGATTTTTTTTGTTTTTTGTTCTTTACAAATAGCAATCTGGTGTAACAAAAAGGGATATTTATTACGAAAAGTATGAACTATTGGTCCCAAAAAATGATAATGTTTGGTCCCAAAAATTAATAATGTGGGGCGGGCGTGGGTGGATCATGGATGGGGAGTATAAAAAATAAAAAATTTATAATAAATTCTTCTCATAGTGTGAGATTTCGCATATAAATTTAGAATAACTATTTCTAATTTAAATTACACACTACTCCTAGTATTTTTCAAGAAATTTAAAATATATCATACCAATAATGGTGAATCTCTCACTCGTTCTTTGTCGTTTGTGATCCGTGACACAATATGAGGGGGGGAAACACATGAACAATGAAACAGTGAGTTGGCGAATAATTTAATAAAAAAGGGGAAATAAAAGTTGTATAATTACTTAATTAGGACTGAGCTTGAAAATCTCTGTTCCATATTTTGTGAATAGTAGCGAAATGGCAGGCTCACACATGTGATGTGATGCAAGATTCTGACACCCCCACTGAAAAGAAATTAATGTAGCGTGGCACGTACAGTACTACTACTGCTATAGAAATTGGACTTCGACTTCCCTGTTAATTATACCGTGATTCATTATTTGTGTTACGGCAGTGTTCACCATCTTTTCTCTTGTTTGTTGACTTCAAGTCATCTCCCAGTTTCATAACAATACAAATGTCGGCAAGAAAATATAAATATAATTTGGCCAAATAATAGGGCATGTTATTGGTAACTTTGGAAACAAGGATGATCGGACTTGACCGAACTGGACTGGCTTGATCTGAATTTAGTTGACGAACTGTATCCTATTGAACAGTAATGATGGTACGGCCGGAAAATAAAGGAGTTTGTTTTTTATGGTCTCAAAAGACAAAAATAAAAAATAAAAAAGTCTCACAGAAAATTTTAATTCAAAAAAATTGTTAATACCTTACGTTATTAATAAGAATTTTATAATAATAAAATTTTTTGTGAAATTTTTTTTAATGTTTTCTTGACCTCTTTAAATCTTAAAGGAATTTTCCCGAAAATAAATAGTGGGGGTGGAACATTTATTTACCGTCTTGAATTTGCGCTCTGCAAAGTAGTGTTACTGCGAAACAAACATGCATGGAGTAGATGAGAAAGAAAAATGCAATAATAAATGCACCGTCACCTTTCAACGACAAAATCTACCCATCAAGAGTTTACTATTTGAAGCCCCCCCTCACAGTAATCCAGCTCACATGACCATTGAATCCAACATGACCTGAGTCTCTGCAGCTAGGAACCCTCCCTAGTCCCTACCTGTGGCTGTGAAAGCGAGTGGAATAGTTTTCAGGATTCGCCCAAAGCTTGACCACTAAATGACTACATTATAATTCGCCTCATAAACTTGTACAAATTGTCCTTTCTGCATTTTCATAAAGTGCCCCCTTTTTCCCCCATAAAAAGTTAGTTGCGAGGTAAACATCTCTCCTTAAAAGATCCAACAGTGAAAGACGTTAACTTCAATACCCCCATTGTTGTGCAAATAGTTGTAAACAACTTGCAAGTTCGTTTTTCAGGTGAATTAACTTGTTATGGAAAAAGATATATGGTAGATTATATTATTTACTCCTTATAGCCAATTACTCCAATTCCCTTTCTTTTTTTCAATTACCAATCATACAAACATTTTTTCAATTACTCCACAAACCTTTCAGATTTGATTTGAAAGGTTTAGATTTTTTTAAAAAAAATAATAATTTTAATAGGTAGAAAATCTAAAATAAAATTAATCTCTGAACTAACATTTTTTCAAAAAATAATTTTTTTCACATAGAAAAAATAATAAAAAAATTAAAAAAAATAATAAGATCTAGATGTGAACGGTCTCAACCAAATCCCTCAACATGAGCGTCAGTACCTTGCTTTAGTTTTCAACTCTTACACACCTATCGAAATTGCGGGAGGGAAAAAATTATATTTTAGACGTTTCTCACCTATCGAGCCTTTTGAGAATCTACTCACGCCCCTCAAAAAGTTTGGTTGGATCAATTAGTTTTACTCTCTTTGATAATTATAGTAGGATTACATAAGATCGGGTTGATAGGCGATAGCCTGTGCCTTTCTTATTTATCTAGCAGTCTTTTTTCAAATAATGAAATGGAAAGCCTTCAGGGCTTTGTTCAATTGATCTTGTATCTAATTCGCAGCTTCAGATTCGTACTTCCCTCGTGATCTCGTGAATCTGTTTTCCAAGGTTGGTGGTCAGTGACATCACTACCTATATTTGCTAAGAGTGTTCAATGGATCAAAGCCAACTTCACCAAAGAAAAATGCTAAATTAGGCACCGTGCAATAACTGTGCTTTACATAAATCAAGACATCTACTGTTGCCATTTACAGGTAGGACAAAAACATGTATTGAATACCACAACTTCAACATAACCTGGGCTAATCAAAATGATTTTTCCCACCATGGAACAAAATGTTGTCCATGCAATGGAAAAGAACCAGAAGAGGAGTTGTACAAGTTAGCGCCTTTCAACTGTTGTATCACTGAAGTAGGCAGTTACTGCCTTCAGTTTACCATTCAAAAAAACTTTCTCCACCTGAGATCATTATAGCAAATAAGAATTGATTCATCCAGTTAAATACATAATCTGTTGAACAATAATGGCATACAAATAAATTAGTTAATCTTCAAACAAACAAAATAATAATTAAAGATTGTTCCATTTCACCCATTTTGTTCTAGAGGTAAAAAAGGTTTATATTTCGCCTATTTCACGTCTTTGCCTCAAATTTCTAGTCTTGAATATCTAAAGGAAGATTCGTGCAATTCTCAGCCAAGCACAAGTTTATAAACGTTAGATATATAAAATTTGGACCAAAATTACTGTATAATCCATGTTCATCTCATTGAATTTGCACTTCTTTTTCAGGAAAAAATACCTCCATTAAAATCTAATTCTATCATATTTCAGAAAATAGTTCTGGAACCAGGTCGTTGAAGTCCAAATTAACATACTGCTGTTACATAATGTTGACGTTGCTAATATAAATAATCCCAACTATTCTCACGCCAGAAAAAGAAGGAATGAATTAAAGCAAAGCATGACAGGAATAAATTAAAAAGGATCAATTAACTGTGCATACCCTTCTGTTAATACCTTCTACTTTCAATAGAGGCACAAAATCACATCATAAATCGCTTTTAATACATTTATTTTTCTTTTATCACATCCTCCATAAGAAGATATCCCAAAACCATAATCTAAAATGGACATTTAGGGCTTAGTGGAACACAGTTAAAAGGAATATTTATGAGTATTGAAAGAAATAACAAATCACCATTCTCACCCTTTTTTCCCAAAGATCTTTTTATTCCCCCTTAGGAGGTGGGGGCTTTGAGAACCAGGCTTCCACTTGAAAGTATATTAAATAAAAAAGGAGTTAACCAATACCTCTAAAGACCATGGAGGACAGGCAGACAGAGATAATTCTGCCAATTGGTTCAAGTCAGTATTTCTTGGCAGGAACATGACAACTTTGGATGCAATTTCCTTCGCAGCTCTGAAGAGAACATATCTGCACATCAAAAGTTCAAATAAACAGGACAGCCAAAACTATTTGATCTATTTGAAAAGATGAAATAAAGAACAAAGCCCCCCTCCCCCCAAAAAAAAAAAAATCTACCAACCCATCATGTGGTTTAAGCATCGTCTTCATGTCATAAGTCATAACTTTGGCATAATCAGGTCCCCCCCACGGAGGAGATAAGAAAACAGTATCAGCCTGCAGGACAAGCATTTTAACTGAAAATCAAATATTTTTGGTATAAACAGCATGTTCCTGATTAGTTTATGAGCAGATAAACAGAGAGAACTAGACAATGTCTTGACCGCAGCTTGCAACCCTGGAATAAAAGGGTACAGGAAACATCTGTCATGGATAGCAGTGCATGCATATTTATAATGAAAAAGTAAGCCTACTCATCATCCATCTAAAATAGGCTCCTTTTCAGATGGTTAAGGAAGGCTCACGAGCAATCCTCCCCCAATCTCCGCACTTTCTTTTTTAAGATACTCATTTTTTAACTTTTCTTATTAAGTATCTCTCTGATGTCACTACAATTGTCAGCATTTGATACAGAATGGCACGGAACCATGATTAGTACTCTTAAAGTACAGGAATAAAGTATGATTTAAATTCTTATAATGAAAAGGAATAGAGCATAATGTCATTACTACTTATCTTCAATATCTCTGTTGATCACATTTAAAACATACCAAAAGTAAGAAGCCTAACTACAAAATATCAATTATGACTCTGACCAGTCCGCACAAGCTAGAAAAGATATAACAGCAAGCACAAAATATTGTCATTTATCAACTTTTGTACCTTAAACTTCGGTGCCAAAAGGAAAAAGTCTCCTATAATGAAGTCAATCTGATCGCACACTCCATAGATAGCAGCATTATGCGTTGCATAATCAATCTTCCTTGGATCAATATCAATTGCTATCACATGTCTGCACCTGTAAGTATGATATCAAATAATAAACTTCCATTTACAGATATCAAATATCTCTCAAAGAAACGAGAATGTATCAGGAAATGCCAAAAGCATTGGACAATTACAAGATAAAATCTAGAAAGAAAACAAAATTTTCCAGCATTATTTCTTTACCCTCCTGTCACTCTACCTACAATCTTTTAAACCCGGTTAATGACATTTCTGTCTCCTATCTATTCATTTCATCCCCCAGACCCATGTACCATGTGACAAGTTAGTTATGCATGGGACCCCTCAACCTGTGGCACTTTATCATCCCTCTCACGCCCCCCTTCCCCCAACCCCACCCCCCCCCCCCCCCAAAAAAAAAAAAAAATTGTGTGTTCTTTCAGATATATACTGTAATGGGAAGTGGTGTAATGGACAAGAACCATCATACATTTTTTTATTTACTGAAAACTAATCAGTCCTATCAATTTGGAAAAACTAAACCATGCTGAGCAGCAACAAGTGACTATTTAGTACTCACCATTTTGCAAATTGGATGGCATTTCCACCAACGCCAGTGAAACAATCAATTATGATACCACAAGCACAACGTAATGCATGATGCTGAGCAATAGGCTCTGGAGTGACAGAAAACCATCCTTCCTCGTCCATTTTTACACCATGATCAAATCTAGAAAATAAACTATATCTCTGATGCCAATATTTGTCAATAGCAGCAGAATACTCTTCATGCAACTCTTGAAATTTGCAAAATGAAAAATCAGTAGATTAAATAAGCATCAACAATTAACAACGTATTACAAGTACAGGAAGAATTCAATGAATACAATTGGTTATACTGTTTCCTATCAATGTAGGAGGCAAAACATATTATAAAGCATTAATGTTTCAAGGCATGAAACTTCAAAAATCATTTTCAATCAATCAATCAAGCATCTATCTTTGGTTAAAAACGCTATAGATCCAATAAAGAAAAGAATGATCTATACATGATCTGAATGTTATAACTTGGATCATAAAATCACTATAGTATGGCAATATCTCCATGGATCTAGTTTTCTCATTATTTGACACCAGCAAAGCATTAGTAAAATTGGAGCCACGTAGTAGGGGGGTGTTAAGAATTAGCAAAGTTATCACAGAAGCTAGATGATGATCATGTAACATACCTTTAGTTTCGTTATACAATCTTCTCCGTCTTGGTTTTCTTTTGACTTTCATTTCCTGTATTTTCATAGAAGAATCAGATTTAGCCTGCAATCCATTCACAACGGGAACGGTGATATCCAAGCATGTGTCATTACCCTCTGAAGTTGGTTTGATGCATCTTTTGTGAGAGCTGTAAAGCATATCAAGTATGAGGAGAGCAAGTAGAATATAGAAATCAGAAAGGTGAGTTGAAAGAAGCATTTTCTGATAACTAATACTTTGTATTTAATGGTTTTAGCACTTTGTTAGCCTTGCAAATTAAATGAGTTGTCTTGGAAATGTAAGTCTCATTAAACATATCAAGAAGTGATAAAGTATCCAGTATAAGCGTATAACCTTCCAAATAAACGCTTTCCAGGGATGATCATAACATGATAAATTAAGGATGAAGGATTTGCATCTCTTATACTGGGTTTAGGTACAAGATGTAATACCTGATGCTATCATCCAGGGCATCTGACATTGAGCAGAATGAAACTCCATCATCACAGCTACTACTCTCAATCAATTTGAAGGATTGGCCTTCACTCTGTACACTGATATCAGATATCATATTGTCAGAACTAAATCCAATGTCAATTGAACTCAAATCTTGTTTAGCTAATTTAGCTACAATCAAAGATTCCTCAAGGGAGTTAGTTTTCTTCTGAGAACCATTCTCATCTGTTGATGCTACAGTGGCACCATTATCCATTCCTGTACAACCACTAATTGCAAGATGTTGCATCCCTGGAGGTGGGTCCCATGTGGATACTTGTGTTCTGATATTATAGAAGTAGTTTCTCTCATAGAAAGTATCCCAATACACCATCCATTCCCCAGGTTCCCCACAGTCACTTGAGTCAGCAATCATGTCACAGCCAGTTCCCTCTGAAGTCATAGGAAATGAATCTGATTCATGAGTCATTGGCTGTGAAATAACATTGTTACCATTGCAAAAGGTCTCATGTTCCGTATCTTTGCAAACGAATGATGAAACTTCCAAGCATTCATGATCAATCAACTGATCACCACCTTCTATTCCGCAAAAGCTCACACCAGAAACTGTCAAACTGCCTTCACCTCCAGCAGAAGATCCAAAAGGTGAACTTGATGCAACTTTCAAATCATCACTTAACAAAATATTTCTAATTAATAAGTCACCATCCTGAGCGCCATCAGTTACATCCTCATTTTTGTCATCATGATTTTGCTCCCTGATAACATTAGGCAAAACACCAGTATAAATTGCTGCACTGTCTTCTTTAATGGAGACATGCTGAGAGTTATCAACACCCACTGAATCATCACAATGACATGGTTCGCTTACACCCAGCATTGATAAACAAGAAAAAGAATTACTTGTATTATCACAATAAATGTCAGGAGATACAACCTCCTTTACATTCACTCTGGAAAGCGCCTCATCTGCTGGATCATGATGATTATGTTTACCCTTTCTTTTGCCTTTTAGTTGTCCATGTCTCTATAATAAGATAATTCAATAATATAATTAATATCAGCTTTGACAGCAATTAACAAGTAGATAAGGAGTATGATGAAAATGATAAAGGATAGTGAACAAAGATGCCTATATTTAAAATTGTTATCAACAATTGCTATGGGAAAATTATGGCTTTTGAAAGACACATCTTCATAACTGAATGTCCTCTGTCTCAAGTGCATGTATCATTCAAATGTTCTCCGGAAAGTGCACTGAGGCTGTAATTATATTATGTTTGATTGTGAAGATTTCAGGCATTGAATGACTTGAAATACAAACTTACATGTTTGGCATAATTTTAAAATATTTAATTAAAAAGAAGCACATACTTTTAAGGAAAGCATTGATATAAGAACGTTTGTAGGCAACTAAGGATACCTCCTTATTTGTGTGAAAGGAAAGAGGAAGCCCCAATGCACTCATCTGCCTTGTAAATTCCATATCTTCAGAGAACACCGGCATAACAACATAAGAGAAGAAAACTATTAAATACAGCTCCAAGCACAGTCAATAACATGAGCACTGTAAAACATACTCACAAGTAAGGGCAACATATTTTTCCCGATTAAAATGCTTGTAGGAAAGTGTTTTCTGGTGGTTAATACAATGAAGTTTTGGAAAACAACCGCCAGTTTAATAAGAATGACTTTGGTTTGACAGAATATTTCTTTCTTTCTTTTTCCTTTTTCTTGTTTTCCTTTTCCCCCTGAAGACTGCTTCGTCCATTTTCTGTTAAGAGGTGCAAAAAACTTGTAGGCAAACCAGGAAATCTTTCAAAAACTCCGATGACACAACTGAGATGTAGAAGTGCTAGGGAGAGGGAGAAACACTTGCCTTCAGTTGTAGGAACGAAGTGTAAGCCTTGACCGTCATCAGCTTCGGCCGATCTCTAGGTAAGAAAAGTGTGAAGAAACCAAGTGAACGAGAAATCAGATAACAAATACAAATACAAAACAAAAAAAAAAAAAATAGAAATAGAAACATTCAGTTCAACACACGGCTAGAAAACTAACTGATGATGAAGCATGCGCGCCATCGTCCCTGCAATTAATGAGAGCGTTAAACAGAGGGAGCAAGAAAAAGGAATAGATAAAGAAAAGACCTAGCATATGAGCGAGACAAAGGAGTAGCACCATAGGAAGACTTGGGTGAGCTTGAAGAGAGAACCAAGAGCTTCGATGGAAGGGCCATAGCATTCGGAATCCGCGGTGTCCATCCTATTGTTCAGTGAGAAACGACTCGGGTCACCTCGCAAGGACTCCAGCCCCTCGTTTCCCGCTCCTCTCCCGCCGAACGGTCACTCCCTTTCTATCCCGCCCGCCTACGTCACTGTTTCATTTAGTTTTCTTAGTTTTTAATTAGTCTGAGGTCTATCTTTATTCCGAAAGTTGTTGCCTCCTAATCAATGTGTCACGAAATTTTAAAATTTTAGCAATTCCATTTTGGCCATTATTTATATTAAATTTTACTATTAATTAATCAAATATACTTCGTCCTTATTATAAGGCATCAACTATCTTTTCTCATAAACCAAGAAAATGGAAGTTAAGTCATTAATGAGCCTAAAATTAATAAAAGTTTCCAACTTTATCCCTACTTTAATGAGAAAGATTTAAAAAAGTTTGTTAAAGTAAGGGCATAATAGGAAATAGTAATAAATAAGTTAGTTAAATATAGTTACTGCCTTATAAAAGGACCAAAAATTTTGGGTAGTTGGTGTTTTATAATAAGGACTAGAGGGAGTACTAACTTCACAGCATGTCACTTACATCATTATTTTTTGTAAACATGTCATTTTTGCTAAGATAAAAATTTGTTTTTCAAGTTTTCACTCATAAGTAATGTTACCGTGAATATTTTTTTGGGTTTAATATTGCCTTAGAATATTTCAAATTGCAGTGGTGTCACATTAACATTATAAAAGTTAAATTTGACTATTAATTGATTAGATATACTAAATTGATACTGTAAATAACATTAAAGAATAAACTATATAAGGAAGAGGAGCCAACGCTTACTAGAGAATAATAAAGAAAAAGATTTAATTACGGGATTTAAGACACACTTAGCAAGATTACCAATAAGGCCACTAATAATTCTATGTCACTATGGCTCAATGACATTAGGATAAATAGGCACCTCTTTTATTTTCTCTTCACCATATAAAATGCTTTCACATTTTTAATTTTCTCCAATCATTTAGATAGTTTGTATTTTTTTTAAAAAAAAATCCTTATTTATAAAATAATATTACTTGAAAAAAATAAAGTGAATAATAACACATAGACTTGCCATAAGTATATTTAGCTAACTAATGGATAAACTTAACTTAGATAACAGTCAAAGGCTAATTGCTACAATTTAAAAATTTCCAAAGTAATTTTGCAACTAAACTCAAAATAAAAATGACAAACTCAAAACAAAAATAATATAGATGTCATGTGAACTGTCAACTCAGTATATTTGGTCAACTAATAGTTAAAGTGTTGTGCAAAAAAAGCTAATAGTCAAAGTTAACCTAGATAATGGGCAGGACGAAATTACTACGATTTAGAAATTTTTAAAGCAATATTGCTATAAAAAAAACATCTAACAAAATTGAGATTTTCTTACAACTTTTGAAACAAAAATCGACCTAGACAATTTTTAATTCAATTCATAATACATATATTAATATCATAGACATGGTAGCTAATTTGTGGTTAATTTTATCTATAAGACGTTTCTCTATTTTTTTAACTAATTTATCTAATTTATAAATTAATATGTAATTTTATTTTACATAAAAATATTTTAGAGAGGACATGTGCAGATGTATTTATTTAGCTCCTACAAACTAATTAAATTGAATAAATAGTATTAAAGAGTAGGGATAACAAATAAGTTAGGCTAGACTAGGCTTTAGCCAAATATGTCTAGGTCTATGATAGAGGTCGAAGGTCTGAGCCTATATATAGATTTTTTTAAAGTCTGAGCCTAAGCCTTTAAAAAACCTGAGAAAGCTTAAAATCTATTTAAAAACTTACTTAAAATTTGGGTCTTTAAATATGCTTAAAGCTTATTAATCTAAGTTCAAATATAATATATCTAGTGTATTTAAAAGCTTACTTTATATCTTAAAAGTTTAAAGATTCGTTGTCATATGAAATAAAAAAGTCAGTAAGAAAAAGAAAAGAACACATGGTAGCAACAATTGTTTGAGTAAGCAGGAGATACAATTTGTTAAAATTAACCAAGCACAACAAGTGACATATAAAGCTAGATTCTACCTATTGTTTTTCTTGCATAAAATGAGACAAACTCTTAATATTGGGAATGTTTTCATTTTGGTGTTACTAAAGTACGCTTGTTGCAATTATTATATTGGATCAAATGACACAAATTGAGAGAGGGGCAGTGAACTCACACCATTACCTCAAGTTATCGAAAAGAAGAGAAGTAGATGTGATTAATTGATGAATGAAAATGTTAAACTTATGAATAAATGATGAAATATTAAACTTAGGGTTAAGACTAAGTTATTAATTTTATAAATAATTTACAAAATTAATTTAGATTATATTATATATAATTATACATAATAATACTTTTTTAAAAAATAGGCTAGGTCTATAAGCTTGTAGGCTAAGTCTTATGAAAATAAACCTAGTTTACCTAAGCAAACCTGACTTATTTACTAAATGTCATAGACTTAAAATAGGCTAAGTCGTAGGCCTCTGATAAAGACCTAACTTATTTCCACCCATAATAAAGAGTGCAAGGTTCTCTCTCTTTTTTCTGTCCAGAGTCCTTAATTTAAGCTATTTTACCAACAAGAACATTAAAACAATTGTAAATTTACTCCCTTTTGGTTCTTATTATAAGGTACTTCATCTGATCCTTATTATAAGGCACCAACCAATAAGTGTTTTTAGTCCTTTATATAAGGCACTTGCAAGTTTTAAAGATGCAATTAATTCATTTTTTCATGTCTGCCCATATTCAATAAGGGTAGTGTGAGAGACTATTGTATTTGAGTTTAGAATAGTTAGTATGGGTAATATTGGAAATCACTTGAATTTTATGAAAATTTTAATGCTTTTAACTAGTTTTATTAATTTGTGAGAATTGGTAGTTGATGTCTTATAATAAGGACCAGAGGGAGTACCAACTAGTAATTGTATTTGGTCCTTTTTGTAAGATATTTGCTTACTTCCAAAGAGTATTAATTGTTTTTTTGCCATTTATGTCCATAATTAATAAGGGTAGTGGGTGAGAGTAATAATTAATGTAATATTAGAGTTTAGTGCAATTAATATTGGTAATACTGGAAATTACTTAAATTTTGTATTAATTTTCTTTTTCCCATTTATGCCTATAATTAATAAGGGTGGTGTGTGAAAGTAATAATTAATGTAATATTAGAGTTTAATGCAATTAATAAGGGTGGTATTGAAAATTACTTAAATTTTAGGATATCTTTATTAATTTTAATTATTTTTATTGATTTGTTAGAATTGTTAATTGATACCTTAGAAGAAGAAGGAGTATATTCAATTCAATATTATCCTTCATTAATATTATTAGTGGTTGGTTCAAAAAAAAATATCAATAGGGTTAAGGGGATAAGCAATTTTTTCTTCAGGGATAACACAGATTCCAATCTAACGAACATAATTGTTGGAATGGACGAAAACCATTTGCTATTTTTCAGTTTTTTAACGGTCACAATACTCCATCCGGTCTTTATTATAAAACACAAACTAATAAGTATTATTGGTCATTTTTATATGGCACTTACAAATTTTTAAGGAGCATTTAATTTATCTTTCTATGTCTGTCCATATTTAATAAGGGTAGTATGAGAGAGTAATAATTAATGTGATATTTGAGTTTAGTGTAGTTAGTAGGGGTAAATTGAAAATCATATGAATTTTATGACAACATCATTGCTTTTAACTATTATTATTGACTTGTATGAATTGATAGTTAGTGTTTTATAGTAAGGATAAGAGGGAGTACATGTTAGTGTTTTAAGTTAAAACAATGGGAAAAACACTTCTCATGTTGTAGGAGAAGTGTTTTCTAATATCACACACAAATAAAATGGTGGGACCCCCCACACATATACATATATATGAATTTATATATATATATATATATGTATGTGTGTGTAGGTCCCACCATTTCATGTGTGTGTAGGAATCTTAGTTTTTTCATGCAACTGAGAAAACTAAACCCCTAAAACAATACTGTTACGTTTTAAATATTTAATAAAATTTTCAGGCAACATTTAATCTAAGAAGATTTGGGGGACAACTTTGTTTTTAAACAAAAATTTAATTTTGGGGACAAGTTTGGATCATAACTTAATTATTACAATAAAATGAATGTGTGGCTGCATTTTGATAACTTTCAGTGTTTTTACAAATTTAGAAGATGTTTGAGGATTTTACAAATTCAAATGATATTTTAATAAAATTTTTTCTTTAATTATTGTTATTTATTAAAAAAATATTTTTAAATACGGAGAGAAGTGAAGAGGGAGGCTCTCCTTGGGCTCAATTGCAAGCAGCTGCGGGCAGGAATGGAAGACGGTGAGATAGAGGAGGGGCCTGTGCCAGTGGAAGTGGAAGACCAACGTGATGGACAGTCAGCGGGGGGATGCAAATCGGAGGAATATCCTTACGAAATGCTGCAGAATAGCAAAACTTCGGTAGAAAAGATCGTTGCTGACATGCTCTCTCTTAAAAGAGAGGGTAAACCTAAGTCGCAGCTCCGAGAGCTCGTTACTCAGATGTTCCTCAACTTTGTCACTCTGCGCCAGGTCAATATGCTCTTCGTTTTCTTACCCCGCACCCTTTTGCTGCTTTTGGGTTTATAGCTAACTTCGCGGCTTAAGTTTTGTCTGTAAATTCAAAATAAATAATGCATTGATCTAACCTTGGTGCATAAAGCGGCCGGCGAAGTCTGAGGTTAAGCACCCAACAGGTTTCTGACAAGAGTAGAATATTCAAATTGCCACTTCTGAAAAAAAATGAAAAGGCATGAAGGCCGTGCACTAAGGTGATGTACAATTTTGATTTCAAATTCGGGAGTAGACGAAACCATTGAATGTTGGTTTAATAGGGACATCAATCTCATATGCGTGGTCCGGCAATGAGGATTTTCCCCATAGAGTGGGCAATATGTTTTCATGTGGACTTCAGGCATAATTGGTATGAGAGGTGGAAGTAGTGGAAGTTGTAATGAAGCAAAATAGGAAGGGCATCGAAAATGGAAATAGATAGAAAGGTTTTGATGCTCATTCGTTGGTGCTTTTTAGAGAAATTGGAAAATGAAAAGTTTGCAAATTACTTTGGCCCAAAGAAAAAAAGAAAGAAACTCTGCGCATTGTATCTTCAGTCCGTTTTAATTCCTTAGTTTAAGTTGAAAATATTTGTTAAGAATGAAATGAATATTGATGGCTGGCTTTTTACTTTTATGCCATTATTTTTCTCCTCCAAGCAACCAACCATATAATAGTTCTCCTCACAATTTAAATTCAGTATTATTCATCCCCACCAGGCCATCCTCTATAATATATCTTAGATACACATTATACAACTATGGGTGTTTTAAGGAATTTCATCACATGTTCTTCAATGATATAAGTAAAAAGTATACGGCTTTCTAGCTGGATTTGAGATTACAATTAACATCTAACTATGTTAAAATTGGCTGTTTTTCTAGCTATACTAAATCATGGTAAGGTCTGTTGTTTTTCATCTGCTAAATAATTAGCTTTTCAATTTTATGGCCTGAAATTTGTCTCACTGACAGCCTTATGTACCGCGTTGACAAACTAACTAACTCTTTTCTTCAATGTGTCCTTTACCTTCAGCATATGAATTGTTATGCTGCACATATTAGTTTAGCTCCCTCCATTTTCTCCTTAGGAACTTTATGCATGGTATATTTAACTGTACCCATGGCTTGAAGGGCACTGACCATCCATCTATATATCTGTTCGAGGTTCAACCATTTAATTTACCAAGAACCTATTCCTTAAAATTTGCACCTTTGTTGCATTAAGCTAAAGGCATTAATATGTTTTCAGGCAAATCGTTCCATCTTGATAGAGGAAGACCGTGTTAAAATGGAAACAGAACGTGCAAAGGCACCGGTGGACTTCACATCCTTGCAGCTCCACAACCTGATGTACGAGAAAAGTCACTATCTTAAGGCAATAAAGGCTTGCAAAGACTTCAAAACAAAATACCCCGACATAGAACTTGTACCTGAAGAAGAATTTTTCCGTGATGCAACTGAAGATATAAAGGAATCCATATTGTCTAATGACAGTGGCCACAACTTGATGCTCAAGAGACTAAATTTTGAGATATTCCAGGTGATATTTTGTTGTCCTATTTCAATCAGCTACTTGCTACTTGTCTTAGTGGGCCTGTGAGAAGTAGCTATGAGGTGGATTTGAAGGAAGGAAAAGAAGTGAAGATAAATTTCATGTTTTTAGATGATGCCATTGGTCCCACTTGTGGCATCTTAAAATCTTTGGCGTTCATATATTGACATCTCTCAACTGAGACGTTGTTAAAGCCTTAAAAATTATATGGTTGGTAAGGAAAATTGTGGTGTAAAAGATCTCAATCATTTATTCTTGGAGGAGGTATATGTTCTTTGACATGGATTTAAGAAGCTGAAGTTTGAAACTTTAGACTAATAATTTTGTGAACTCCTGGGTTCACCTCTTGCAGGAATGAAATATATTGGAATCAGTGAAGTGTTAGATGATTTCAAGTTACAATTTATTATGCCTCTTGCAAAACTTCCATATTAACAAATAGAAGGATTATTGGAGGAAAAAAAATGCCCTTTGTGTTAAGCATCTATAACTTTTTTATTAAAATGTGTTGTTTACTTTTGATCAGCTATGGATTAAAGTTACTTGATAGTTTTCTTTGTTATGTGGATCAACTTTTATTTTGTGTTTGCCTGTTGGGTGTGATCATGCCATATTAGGTAAGTATTTTAATATGCTTCCGGCTGTACCATGTTGATTGAAAACTATTAACTTCAATGTTTTGTCATTTTATCTCTTGTTAATGACCTGCCTTTATGTTTTTTTTTTTTTTCTGGTATCAATGCCTAACATGTTATAAAAATTTATGAATTTGTATCAGCGCAAAGAGCTTTGCAAGCTTCATGAGAAACTGGAACTGCAAAAAAAGAGTCTTTCTGAGACCATTGCAAATCGAAAGAAGTTCCTCTCAAGCCTCCCTTCACATCTCAAGTCTCTTAAGAAAACGTCCTTGCCAGTGCAAAATCAATTGGGAATTTTGCATACTAAGAAACAAAAGCAGCATCATTCAGCAGAGTTGCTTCCACCGCCTCTTTATGTGATTTACTCGCAGCTGTTGGCTCAAAAGGAGGCATTTGCAGAATCCATTGATCTGGAGACCGTAGGAAGCATCAAAGATGCTCAAGCTTTTGCCCGCCATCAAGCTCAAAAGGACCCTGGTAATAAAGAGTTGACATGTCAATTCCAGCAATTATTCAAATTAATCAGATAAATGCAGCTGGAAGTGTCTACTTAATTATGAGTCTAACCTGTGAATATATTTTTGATGATTCAACTTTAAACTAGACCATTACTGCAACATTTATATTTTAGACCAATATTAGTGTCCAGTTTCCATGTTTGCAACAGGCTGAGATTACAGGAGAGGCAGTTTTATGAGTAATATCTAGTATTCAAGTACTGTCATTTCACCTGGTCGTAAAGTACTGTCATTTCAGTACTGATCTTTGTTCCATGTTTTATTGGCTCAATTGTAGTAGGTTCCTAATTCCTATTAGGTTCCTTGTTCAAATTTGACATCAATATTATTTCTGACCCAAAACTGAACATCCGGAAGTTTTGTGACATGGTATTATTTACTCAGGCATTGCCCCCACCGTGGAAAGTTCCAAAATAGATGATGATGCACCTGATGAGGAAGAAGATGGGCAGAGGCGGAGAAAACGACCAAGGAGGGTTCAAGGCAAGGAAAGTCTTGATCAGGCCGGAGTATTTCAAGTTCATCCACTTAAAGTCATCCTCCATGTGTATGATGATGAGAGTTCTGATCCCAAGTCAGCAAAACTTGTTACTCTAAGATTTGAGTACTTGGTGAAGTTGAATGTCATTTGTGTTGGAACTGAGGCATCTAATGATGATCCTGAAAATGATATCTTATGCAATTTGTTCCCTGGTGACACAGGTTTTGAACTTCCTCATGTGGTATGGATATATCATTTGCATGTCATTGGCTCGTTCTTCATTCTACCTGATTTGAACTTTCAATTCATGTCATTATATTCTTTTTTAATGTAATTCAGTCAGCCAAGCTGTCCGTTGGGGACTCTATTATGTTCAATGGCCATAGAACTTCACGACCTTATAAATGGGCACAGCACCTGGCAGGTATTGATTTCTTGCCAGAGGTGTCTCCTCTACTGCTATCTGGCTGTAAAGCATCAGGTTACAGGACAAAGAATGAAGGTGTCACATCTGGGCTTTCACTTTATTGCCATCAGAACCGGGTACAGACAGTTCTAAAGAGGATTCGTTCACGTAGAAAAGCTCAGTTGGCTCTTATGTAAGATGCAGTTCTTCTATGTTTCTGAAGTTTTATAATATGAAGGACCCTCATTGATACTCAATGAAAGATAAAATCTATTACAATAATGTTATCTACTCAAACCTCTGCTATAGTGTGACAAATGGTCATATTTTTCTTTGCCGGCCCTTCCATGTTTTATGCTCATTTAAGATTTTCAAATTCAACATGCCATTCTAATTTGGAGGACTTCCCAGTATTGTGTTTGTTGTGATTGAGCATACCCGAGTTAAAATTTGTTGCATTCCTTTGCTGGCTGACAGGGAGCAGCTTGAATCTCTTGTGAAACTTGAGTGGCCTCTTCTATCCTGCAAAAATGTTCCATGGGCTATGCACACTCCTTTGTGCATTTTGGATGTTTGGTCACCTGTAAGATCCATATCAAATGAGTCTTCATCCCTGGCAGTTGTGGATAAGGAAGAACACAGTCAGGAACCAATGGATGTTGATGTAGGTGAGAAATCTGCAGCCACAAAGGAGGAACTAGAGGGTACAAGGGAAGATGGTGAACTTCCATCTTTGCTGCCTAACATCTCTGTTGTAGGTGATGTCAAGCCACCTTATTCAAAAGGACCTAGTCTAGACCATTCCCAACAGCTGAGTTTAATTTCAAAAAGCATCACTCCCCAACTCAACAAGGTTAAATCACGAAGTTTCAAGAACTTTGATGAGAACTCTGACTTTTTGCTGGATGATGAGAGTGATCTTGACGAGCCATTACTAATTGAACCAGAACCTGAGGATACGGCAAATGATCATTGCTCCAGAAAGTCTGAGATTTCATGTATGGATTATGGGGTCAAGGAATTTTGCCTTGTTCTAAGTGGAAAAATTGGGGTGGATAAGAGGAATGTGTATCTAGAAGCAAAGGTATGTGAGCCCTTTTTCTGTGAGTTGTCAGTTGTTGGTTAATCAACATGTTCACCTAGGTTTTACTCTGTTCCTTCTGACAGATCAAGATCAGCATGGAGTATCCTCTTAGGCCTCCTCTTTTTGCATTGACTCTTTGCCCTGCATCTTCTGGGAAAAAACATCAAGATAATGATGATTTGGACTGGTACAATGAACTTCGTGCTATGGAGGCTGAGGTGAGTAACTGATGTTCTTCCTGAGAGGTATCATTGCAATAAAATCACCTCACCTTAGGGATATGAATCTTTAAGGGCTGGGGATTCATTGGAGGGTAATGCAGTACGGTGTTTAAGCTTATAGTTACATCGATAGGTGAGCCAGATGTTTGAACCCCCACCCCCCCCCCCCCCCAAAAAAAAAAAAAAAAGGAAAACAGGAGAGTAGAAGAAAACCCTCCTGCGGATTGTTACCGCTTTCTTGATTTCTTTTATCTCTCTTTGTGGCGATATTCATGTTTCCCTTATCTCAATTGTAGGTCAATCTTCACACGCTGAGGGGGCTACCTGCAGATGAACAAAATTATGTGTTAGCTCATCAAGTGCGCTGTCTTGCTATGTTGTTCGACTATCATTTAGATGAGGCTTCCCCATCATCTGAAGGGAAAGGTTGCACCTCTGTAGTTGATATTGGTCTATGCAAACCAGTAAATGGAAGGTTCCTGAATAGATCTTTTAGAGGAAGGGATCGAAGGAAGATTATCTCATGGAAAAGCTTTGATTAACCCCCAACTAATTCCAATAATCAAGGTCTGGAGGTGGAAATGTATACTAGATAAACAGGGCTTATCTTGATTTAGCTGAAGAGAATGTACTTTTTGTGTTTCTTCTTAATGCAGCCATGGGGTTTCAATTTACTCACCGGACAAGCAAACAGAACTGAAGCTGTGGTAGAGCTTATATGTTTCAACTCAACCAATGAATAGGTGTGATTAAGTGGCGGACTAGCACAGCTACTCTTTGTCGATTTTTATCTCGATATCTTGTTTTGCGGATGCTTCGGAGACTAGGATGCAGTATTTTATTAATGGTACTAATTTTAGGGGTCATAATTTTGTACTAGAATACAGGATAGGTAATTTAATTGTAACAATTTTTCACTGAATCCGACTTACCAAGTAATAGTAAAATATGTTTTTCTATCATCTGAAATCATGAGGTGTCATCATTGTCATTATAGTTTGTATTGGCTATGGGTGTTCAAGGAGGCATGTTTGGAATGACTTATGTGGGCCTATAAGTAACTTTTCAATTGGAGTTTGTGGAATACGGGATAAGTATGTAAGAGAAGTTTTGTTTCAACTTATGTGATAAGTCATACGACTCTAGTTCTATTTACAAGTCTCTTAATTAAATCACATATACAAAAAGACTCTAGTTCTATTTACAAGTCTCTTAATTAAATCACATATACAAAAAAGAGGTAATTAATTCAATAATTATAAGGTAAATTTTTAATTTTGCCCTTATTTATGAATTGTTATCTTTGAACTCTTTTTTCTTTCTCTATTTTCATTAATACAATTAATATGGGTAAAATTATCATCTCATTTATTACCCAAAAGAGAACTTGTAAATAGAACCAAATTTTTTTGTCAAAAGGGATTTATAAATAGGACTAGAGTAGTAAGTAGTTATAAGGAGCTTTTGAAACGGAATGACAAATATATATTAATACTCCCTCTGTTTTTAATTATAAGGTACCAACTAACAAATGTATTTAGTTATTTTTATAAGACACTTGCTTATTTTCAAGGAATTTTTTTTTTTCCTATGGATGCCCATAATTAATAGTGGCAGTGGGTGAGAGTAGTAATAATATAATATTAAAGTTTAACGTAATTAGGTGTAATATTAAAAATTATTTAAATTATAGGATAACTTTATTGACTTTAACTGTTTTTATTAGTTTATGAGAATTGTTAGTTGGTGGCTTGTAATAAGGACTAGAGGAATATATCTGGAGCTGAGTCATATCGAGTCTCTCCCCCAAACTCATTTATTTTCTGTCTTTTTTGGGCCATTGGTACTGATGAATTCAACTGAAATACGCAAGGTTCACGCTATATTCGAGATCCCCAAGTACTGCAATCGTTTGTGCAGATAACAGCAAAGGGATCCGGAAAAACGACCTTAAAATGATAAAGAGATTACATTGTCGTAATGTTGAGTAAGTCAAACAGTAATCTTAAGAATTTGTATTCATTACCTTCTTACAACGCATTTGATAGTTAAAGTTCATCACGTGGTACAGAATTCAGTTGTCCACTATATTACTATTAATATGAGGCGTTGAATTATGAGTTGCACTGTATGGCCTATGGCCTACTAGGGTGTCTTAAATACAAACAACAGGATCACTCGTATTTCTGGCCTCCCCAACAAGTAGTTTCCGCGTTAATGCAACTAGAGAAATGACCGCCAGATAACTCGTATACTCTGAACCACCAATTGTGCGACAACGGGTTAACTTTAACACCAAAACCTTTTAATGTGCAAAACTCACGTCCAGCGACGAGCAGACTGCGCAAGATTATAACAAATGGGCAACGGGGGTATGAAGTTGGATGCGTGCAAAAACATACTCACACGATATATATTTCAACCTTGCCTAATCTAGAAACTACCTATGAATCTACCCCAGAATGTTGTTTTATACGTATGTACATTAATCTAAGATACACGGCTTTCAACTGTGGAGCCAACGTCCCATTTTCACTCTACCATGGTCCAGTTTGTGTTCGTCTTAAGCACCTTTTCTTAACTCCTTGTTGCACATTCGTCATCTCCTTTACCTGAGATGTTACCAAAAGCCACAAAATTCAGGACAAAGGCATTGTCAGTCCTCATCGCATTATGAAATTTACTTCTAACACATGTTCCAGCATGTCTTTGAATATTACAGTATAACCGGCTGAGAACAAATGACAAATAATACAACTTTGAAGCAGCAAGCACTTCCAAAAAAGCTATCTCTATTTGTCACCATTTATTACGGGGAAAATAAAACAGATGTAATCTAATGCACGGCTGGTTCGTATTTCAAGAAAATGTACACATATGTAACATTTCTCCATTAACAAAAAACTTCTTGAGAAGATTTCCTCATTATTACATTTTTTACTGAAGCGGCCAATTTGGAACATTCTATCTTTGGAAAATTATTAACTATATGCATGCTAGTTCTTAGTCACTCAGTGCATATATCAGACTGGAAGAATTCCATATAGGAGACCAAACAGGTTAAGTATTTATTTGGTGAAATTGCACTAAGGACTCATTTTATACAAAAGGAAATGAGAATAGGAAATCTCCCTCATATAAACAGCTCTCTTTCAGGGGAAAAAGCTACTTTGCCATTTGACAAACACAACTAAAAACATTTTCCCTCGACTTTTCCTTATCCTTAAATCCCTTTTTCAGGTATCAAATGCCGCCTAAGAGTAAGATTCAAGGGGCAGAAAAAAAAGCATGTTATACGTACAAAGTTAAGACCATGACACCACGTTATTCTGGGCAATTAATCCAGAGACAAGGCACAATATCGGAAATGAGATGGCCAAAACAAACATATAAACTAAATAATGAAGAAGTAAATCAATCTGGCATATAAAAAATGGAAAATGAACCAAGGGATAACTTACTTGATTCTCTTGCATTTCCATGATTTCTGCCTACAGTATCCAGACAACAGCCCATTAATAAAAATAAGAAGAATGAAAGAAAACTTAAGCCAAATAGCTGTAAAAATATGCATGCCAGCATCTGTTGCTGACTAGCAGCAATAGCTAAACTTACCTGCTTCCTCCTAAGTTCTTCATTCTCCTCTTTTAACTTTGCAACTTCTGCCTCCAATTCCATGGTATAGGCCTGGGAGAAGGAAACGTGGAAATGGGAGACTGAATTTGCAGTAAATATCTAGATACATATATATACATATATAGCATATTGTGTACTTTCTACTCATTTCATATCCCCACTGAAACCAAACTCAAAGGTGAAACGTACTGAACTTATAATCAGATTTTATTTCTTTTAACAAGGCAACTGCTTTTTAGGTTTCCTACACCAGATGATCCATTACCTTGTAATAACCCGGATCTTTACAACTTCTCATGACCGTAACTTCTCAAAATCTTTCCCTTTCATCCAGTTCAGATTGCTATCATATTAACATTCTTGCTGCATAATCTTTCATGAATCTAATTTGGCATACAGCATGTCCAAACAGGATAAAAGCAGAATGTCAAAGGCTAGTAGTAATAGTAATTAGTAAAACAACAATGCAAATCATTCTATTGTCTTTTGACAACAACAAGCCTTATCTCACTAAAGTCAGCTACCCAAATGTCACAACTCTCTCGTATTTTCTTTTAATTTGAAAAAATTGCTTATGATATTAAACCTTCTCGAAATATCCTACACACAACGTTGTGATAGTTAGGATCATGGGAACTCTTCTCTGATTCGAGTTATTAGAAGCACATCTACATTTACAGGCACAATTAGCTATTGCCGGACAGTAGATAGAAGGCAGCAGTACTAGAGTTAAGGACGTGCATACACAGTCTTCAGGGAATTTCACATGATAAAAGCAATTGTCCCAGATCCTCCCTTGTATTTTGAAATGAAGGGGAAAAATATTTATTCTATTGCACCAATAATTCGCTTGAATGCGCAGATGCAGCTACCTCAGACTGCTTAATTTAGAATAATCATGAGAAAGATGCAGGGTTGGAGGAAGATGGAGAAGAAGATAAAATGAGGTTCCAAAACAAAAATTTACCTGCTTGCGAGCCCGGGACCTAGCAGCAGACTCTCTATTCTTGATCATTCTCCTCTGCCTCCTCTCAATAACCTTCTCCACAGCCCCACCGTTTTTCCTCCCTCTTAAACCACCATTGAACACATAAGGAAGTGGCGACACTGACGAATTGTCATCATTACTCTTTCCAATATCATCGCAAGACAGCTGATTAGCTGGTGATCCTGTGGTTACGCGAACAGCCCCAGGTCCTAAACCAACCATACCCATCCCTCCACTTTGCAATGCAGAACTCTGAACCAGATTACCATTCAGACCCTGATCGATTCTACCTGCCATTCCACCTCTCATCCCCTGATTACCTAGCTGGTTGTTGTTTGCTAATGGTATCTGACCAGCATAAGGCATGGCAGGCTGCTTAGGAAATATCTGTGGCTGTGGTGACTTTGGATTCGGAAGCTGTTGCTGATTCGATCTAGCACCGTTTACATTCAACGGCAAATTGGTGCGAGACTGAAGAGAAAGTTGGTCATTATTCCCAGTAATTTCGTTTGCCATTAAGAATGCACCCTTATTCATCTGCTGAAAACTCAATCCAATACCACTATTGTTTGCAGTACGAGAAAAATCGGGGAAATCCCCACCATTTGGCTTTCCCATCAATTGTGCTTGTGCATCTTCTCTAACAACCCCGGCTCTCACCAAGAACTCTTCCAACGTCATCTCTCCCAAAGTCTGCTGCCTCTCTGGCATGTTTGGAGCATCCTTCCCCACCGCACCATAGTCCTTGGAAATATCCTTCCAAACCTCGTCCACGGTTTTCTGGCTAAGTGTTCGCGGCAACGTCAAGGAGCCTTGTCTCTGCAAAGGCCCACCAGAGGCACTTCCGCCCTGTTGACCACCACTCAAGGAAGCCGTTGTTTGAACCTCTTCAGCAGTCCAGATGTTCTTGAGCAGCTCATCCATGTTCATCGACCCAAAGTCCTTTCCCGAACTTCCCATGGTACTCAGAAACTCATCGAATGTCAAGGAGTAGACTGACGGTTGCCGTATCAGAGGAAAATTTCCCGGCGGTCTCCCGCCGCCGGTGTTTCCGCCTCCATGGTCGTTTCCGAAGTTCATTTTAGACCCAGTAAAGGTAAATTCTGAACGAAACAGAATCAAAAGCCCATCCAATCTTACACCGGCACAAATCTAAATAAGTAAATACTCCCTCTCAATTCCACAATCAAGCTAAATAAAATAAAGAAACATATTCACTGTACAGAGAACCGATTGACCATAATCCACAATGAAATCCCACAGAAGCCTAACTTCAGGAATCAAGTAAAAAGGGGTCAATTTTCTATGACCAGATCAGAAATCTATAAAGTCTCCATGTTGGAAAGCACAATTAGACTAAATCCACACGCAATAATCCACAATCGGAATCAAAACCGTGGAAAATACTAATTGAGCCAGGCGTCCCTAACCAGAAACACAGAGCTAATAACGGCAGTATCCTGATAAACACGAGGCAGTGTTTAGAGTGAAGACAATTTTCATTTCCACAAAAGACGAAAATAACAGGAAGAATCAACCCAAAAATGAAAAATCGAAGGATGTTAACAAAAAAGTAGCAAATGAGTAAATAACAGGAAAACGGGGAGGGGGGTTGATAATGAGATCTCAAATCAAAACGAGCATAAATGGGGGAAGAAGAGAAAAGTGTAATTACCTTGGTATCAGTTCTAAAAATATAAAGTTGGGTAGTGAGCGGGGAAGGTGGGTGAAAGGGAAGAGGCGCCAAGTGTCGAATGTCCTTAGCGATTCTCCATTTGGTTGGCTTATAAGAAAGACATAAGGTGGGGGGACACAGCACACTGCCGACATTCGAACGTGGACCAATCATCGCTGCTTTCGAGCCCTATGATGTGACCTCCACCCAATCACATCCCACTTTTTCCATCACAGAATCCTAGCCGTACACGACTCCTTCCTCACATCGCTAGTGGCATCCCACAGGCGCCTCCGCCATCTATCCCCAACTACATAACCAACAATACTTACTTTTTTTCTCAAAAAGGATAGATTCATTTATTATTCTCTCAAAATTCCGCATGAACCACAAACACAGTCTTATAACAGTCTGAATGCATCATTTCTCAATGGCAAAGGGTCGGACTTTCTCACTAGAGGGAGGGAGGGGTTCGATCTTGGAGTTGGTCAAGGTGCTGGGGAAACATCTTAACTCTTAGGTATCTAGATAAACGCCTAAGGGTAATAGATAGTTCGCTCTGCCTAACATTGATATCACCTAGGAGAGAGGAGATTTCGCCTTACCCTTGGATTGTGGGTGAATCTAATCCCTTTCTTAAAATTTTCGTATAAAAAAAAACAGTGTCTTATAAGAGTCTGAATGCATCATTTCTCAATGGGTTTTAAAATCGTAAGAGTGATAGGAACCTAATAGCAGACAATATGAAGGGCAACACACTCGTTTCTTTTAAATGTAGAAATTTAATATCATTGTTGATACTTATAGTTTCATTAAATTTTAGTTTTAATCCTTATAATTTCGAATCGTTAATTTTGATTTATATAGTCTCATAAGGATTTAATATAAATTTAAACGTATGACTAAAACTAAAACTTATTAAAAATATATGGACTGCCAGGAACAACTCTTTTTATGAAAATGATGAGGATCAAAACTAATAATTTAAAATATGGTGGGTAATAATAAAACTCGATTAAACTATAAGGAGTAATAACAACATTAAACTCGTTTTGGTTCCTTGTGTCAGAAGCATCGCTCCAGAAATGTGAACAAATAAAATGTTCATTGTTAGTTGCCTCCCCTCCATTGGTTCATTGCAGTGACTTGTGAGTTCCCTCCACTATCTACTCCCCCCTCTTATCCAAACAAGGCACCCTTCCAAAAGAATTTTTAGTACATAATTTCTTAGTGTGTGTGTGTGTGTTTTTTAAGTTATTAAATACAGTAAGCCCTATTAATGTTAGTAATTTTTTTTTTTTAATTTGTTAAGTCATTTTTAACATAAACAAATCAATTACCCTCGAGATTATGCACGGTGACTTATAAAATATCATTATTCACAATTCATGAGTGATACAGTTTATTTAAAACTCTATATATATTTTAAAGGCTTTAGTTTTCTCATGTTACATGAGGAAAAAAAAAAATTTTACACACACATGAAGTAGTGGGACGGTCCCACCATTTCATGTATGTATGACATTAAAAAATGGTTTTCTTACAACATAAGAATATGTTCTCTCATATTTTAATGATGAAATGTTTTAAAGGAAACCTAAAGAAGAGGACACACGGTGATAGGGTTGAAGCACGTAAAAGGGGAAATGGGAACAGGGTTTGAGGGCAGAGAGATATTTACACACATGAGTGACTTGGCTTGAATTGAATTACGTGGTCAACAGGTATGTGTATGGTTACTTATTATATGCTTTCATTCTTATCCTCTTACTATTTGTTTATTTTGGCCTCACTTTATATTTTCAAAACTTGACTGCATGCCCAAGGATTTTGGCCTGTCTTCATCTCCAAAGTTGACAAATATTTTCAAAGTAGCTGTTATGCAATTCAAATAAAGAAATTTGCTCATTTTAGAAATGAGCACGTATTCTCTTTTTTAATATATATTTTCGGTCTTCAATTAAATAGTTTAGGAAAATGAAGTCGGGTTCAACTTTTCAGCTACTTTGATTTTTTCGCGGGTACAATAACTGTTTTTTAAATTATAATATTTCACAGGGAATTTGAAATGGTGAAAGAAGCATTCGTTAGTGGAGGGATAAAATTAAATAAAAGGGGTAACATTTTGCAACAATAGTAGGATCTAAAATTTGACGGGTAAAGGTTTCAAAATTTATAAGAAACGATAGAGAGAATTGAAGGAACTTATAAAGCGTCCAAACATTGCACGGGGAAAGGGATTCTTTGGCATAACATCAAAGTCAAATGGATTTATAGAAAAAAAAAAAAGCAGCTTACCCAACAAGCCTAAAATATTGCAGCTTCAAGAATTCCACCCGTTGTGCAGTAAATGCAAAATTAATTCCCACAACTAATTTATATACAATTTCATCTTGAAATTCAAATTTTTTAATAATAATTTAAGGGTTTTAGCGTTTTTTTAATAATATAATTTTTTTTTATGAAAATTCAAATTCAAATTTTTATCTTCAATTATCATAATATATATACATAGTGTTCCAATAAAATTTGTGTTATTTTTAGTCATTTTTTACCTCAACTAATTTTTTAAATAACAATCCAAATAAGAGTCTATTTGAAAAAAAGTCAATTCTACTAGCGACATTCTAAACATAAATCACTTTTATCATCACCATACAATACAAACAAAAGAAGTACTTGTGAAAAGTTAGTAAGAAAATGAAGAGGGGATAGGAGGAAAAGAAAAAAAGAATATAATTAAAGTGGAAAGATAAAGTATCAGGGAAAAAATGTAAAAGATATGAGGCTCATTGTGTCTGATTAGGAATCTGTTTATTGGCTTGACCACAAATAAAATGGTCGTTTTGGGACTTGCAAGAATTTCTCTAACCTTCAATGTACACATGTAATTACAGTGAATATAAATTTAGATATATACATATTGTTTAAAAAGTTTCCATATGCATGAGGGTGTGTCTTGTTGTGTGTGAACAGTCGGGCTTCGTCCTCTCTCTCTCTCTCACTCATAATCACTCTTAGCATGGCAATAAAAATTGTTTTTTTAAATGTGATTTACGGTATACGACATAAATTTGTGTCTTATTTTGATTCATATAATGTGCTTTTCCAATGTCCAGACTTTCCTGCGTCCCCAGCCAAGGTAGGGTGTGCCATGAGTGAATGTTTGCTTTGTTGGGGGTTAGGGTTTACTTTTTGGGTGTGTAAGTTGTGGTTGGAATTCATCTTTTCCTTGATAGTTTAGAGTTAGGCTAGTTTAGGGTTAGGGTTTATGTTAATTGGGCTTTTATCTCTTATGTTCTGTGGAGTTTGTGTGTCTTGTTCTTTTCCTCTGGGAAGGTCAGGTTAAGGGTATTTTTTTTTTCCTTAGAGCTAAATTTAAATTTCTTTTTGTTAGCATTATAAAGCTCAGGGCCGTACCCTGACCTTGGTAAAGGACTGAGGTTGAACCCTTCCAAAATTTTTATGTATAACAAAAATAAAAAATAAACAAAGCTAAGGTCCCTCATCAACCACCCACCGCCTCCTGAAAATAAGGTGGTGGGTGATCATTGGCCGTAAATTAAAAAAAAACAGAACACTTTTTCGGGCCTTGACATACATATTTATGTGAAAATAAAATACTCACGAGTAAACAAATAAAATGCATAGTCGCGTGTCAATGAGAGTTGGCACAGATGGTAAAGGATCTAGGATTAGACTCTTGGGTCGTAGGTTCGATTCCCTCTACTGTCGCTGGGACTCCTTTGGTAAGCGATCTCGTAAGTCCCGAGTAAGTGCTCATAGAGCCCAGGGCCGTGCCCTAGCCTTGGTAGGGGACTGGTGTCGAACCTTCCAAAATTTTCTTTATATCAAAAAAAAAAAATGCATAGTGGCGTCAAAAGAAATTGACATAGATGGTAAGAGATTTGTTTAAATCCAAAAGGGATGTGTATTCGATCATCACTGTCGTCGCTGAGACTCCTTCAGTAGGCGATCTCGTAAGTCCCCATTAAGTGCTCAAAGAGCCCGGAGCCGTGTCCTAACCTTGGTGGGAGACTGATGTCGAACCCCACAAAAACTTTGGTTTTATTAAAAAAAAAAAATGCATGCTGGCGTGTGCAACACATGCCCACGCTCAACACGCACATGGATGTAGACCCCACACGCGTGCACATAAAGTCGCACTTTTTTTTGGGGGTGGCCCTTGGGATGCCTGGACTTAACGGCCTACATAAACTCCAGGAAAAGTCACCTGGGTCGGGCTTTGACTATAATTTAGTAATTTACGTAACAACAATGTGTCGTCCAACTACTTATATTTATGTCAAAAAAAAAAAAAAAACTACTTTTGCTATTTAGCATAAATTATAAAATAACCCCATAGGGACACACACTCTCTGTAACGAGACGACAAAATGGGAATAGCCCATTAGCCCATAATGATCCCCAGATCGTCATGGACTCTTGGCCCAACTCCAGTCTTTTCAATACTGATTGCTGTTACCCGTTCTTTCTTGCTTTCTTTATTATTTTCCACATTCTATGTTTTATCCTTTAAGCGAATTTCACAGAACTTAAATCCATCACAACCTGTAATTAACAAATATACTTAACATGAATAGATAGATATGTTGCCAGCAGTTGGCTGAAATTGGCCGGAAGGAAAAAAGGAATAGGCATTTCACTATGAAGGAATAAGAGTGAAGCTTAGAATGGAAACATCTTCAAATTTAGAGTAGACACCAAATGACAGATGATCCATGCAATGGCTATTGTTACCACTAGAACCGCAGCAACATACATAGTATTACATTAACAAATCCAAAAATCGCTAGCATGTTTTCATGTTCAAGTTAAGCCAAACCCTGTTCAGCTGATACCTCACTGGTGAATTGATGGCTTGATGCTTATACTATATAAGCTGCAGAAACACAGTTGTCGCCGGTTACATCTCCACTGGTACGCTACTTGCTCAGAGGCACTATCTAAAAAAAGAGCATTTTGAAATGGATGATGATACAGAGTTTTAGAATTCTGACAACGTTCAAAACAACTCAAGTCACACGTATATAAACCAATTACCTGGTTACCTGGTCATTGTATTTAGCATCAGATTCCAGATATTTCAGCCTTTTCACGTTACTGCTTTTCTCGCTTCCCTCTACGCCTTCCACTTCTTCATCAATGAAGTTCTGATCTGACATCTCTGCACCAATCAGATCGCCTCATTAATATATTGGTGGGGAGGGAACTGTAAGACATATTAAAGCTAAGACAGTGTGTGAAGCAAGTAGAACTAGCCGCATGTGGATAGACTTGCAACATATGAACTATCACAATAATCAGCAGATATGGATCAAGATTGCGATGAAAACCTGAGATGATAGAGCAAATTGTGAAAGATATGTTTAACAGAGGAGACAAGAAAATTTGGAGCACCTGTATCATCACATAACGCATTTTGCTCAGATGAGCGAGATTTACAGAGGTGAACGTGCCCTGGACTTGTAGGTAATCCAGAGACAATACCCCTCCTCCTCCGGCCTGAGCCAGTCGCATCCATTGTAGAAGTAGCAGTTTCTTCAATTGCAGGAGATGTAACAGTTCCTTGTTTGCTTGAAGATCTGAAGTGTTGAATCCAAGGATTTTCATTTAAATCATGGCATTCATTAGCTCTAGTTATATGAGGACTTTCTCTTTTGAAGTTGATGTTGTGCCAACTGCCACCTCGAAGCACCTTGAACTGAAATGAAACGGATCAAATGACTAAGCACAAAGAGATAGATAAAATGTAAAACAGGTCTTATATGCAGACAAAACTGGTTTTCAAATATTTAAGAACAAAAGAAACAGTATAGACCTGGCCAGAAGAGGGGTGAGAAGTGCCTTCACGGGATATCCGACCAAGAATCGCCCTGGAATCATATAACTGGTTCACAAATGATGCTTCCATGGACTTCAGATACAGACAGTGTTTCTCATTTGTCCACTCAGCCGCCACTGACAAAGGTTCTGCCTCTTTTATGCCCTGAGATGAACTCCCAAAACATTAACATACAAGAAGTCTATGCAGGGTAAAAATAAGCATATCATCAATAAATTACAAGCTTCTATAAATTTAACAGTTGCTTCAAATAAATAAAAAGAGTTAGATGATTATAAAGAGGCATTGTAAATGTTCGGAACAAAGAAAAAGTCCCCAAGTTTTTGTTTTCCAACAAAAGGTTCCTAATTCTTAAACGAAGACATACATGATATGTTGTTTACCACAAAAAAATACCAAAAACACAATAAGAAGAAAAAAAAGAAAACATAAATGGTGTGTTATAAAATCCTTCTAAATTCATAAAGGATCGGAAGCCTCATGTCAAAATCCGGAGGAAAAAAAATATTGCTGCAAAATTGCACCAACAGGAGAAATCCAGGGTTGACAAGTCGTCAACGATTTTGAAAGGAGTTTGTCAGGTTTCTAACTGATCAGATACAGAAGCACTCTGAGGAATCGTTAGTTTTTTTTCCCCAAAAACGGAAACAAAAAGAAAAGAAAGATTGAACACGGGGACAAAAATATTGCATTTTATTCAAATTAAAAGAAAATTTCAATACGAAGATTGGGATTATACTGTTATTTAATATTTGTCACGTAGAATGTCTAAGAAAATTATATAGAAACGAAAAGAGCCATCTCAATAACAATATCGAATTAACAATCCTAAAAAAAAAAAATCGAGTTGTCTTTATTTAAGGTCAAGGAAAGACACAATCCCATGACGTAGTGTTCTTCTAAAATTAGTCTGTTTCCTGAAGCCATGAAGAACCAATATATAATAACCTAACAGCATGAGTAACAACGATATATCTGATTCATAAAAAACAGGCGAATCTTCTGGTCGGATGAAGAAGCGAGAAAAAAAATACAAGAGCGAGCGAAGAACGGAAAGAAGCAATTCGGAATCAATTGAAAAGCAGAATTAATGAAATATACCTGCATGACGCCAGAGGGAAAAGGCGTAAACTCGGTGGAATCGTTATGGAGGGCGGGTGGAATCGTTCGAGTTGCTCGTTGTCTGGTGCTCTTCTTCATGGGGGAAGGAGAAGAAAATGGAGTGAGAGAGGAAGAGGAAGGCGAAGAAGATGGGAGAGGAAGGAGAAGGGCGGTGTTGGGGCTAAAAAGGAGATCACAGTTGTCCGCACTTTTACACGTGTCGTGGGACCATCGCATCGCCACGTCATCATATTAGGCGCCAAGACAAGGTGTGATATTTTTATCGGATGACTGCATCAAAAATATCTGTTATCCTCAAGTTTATCAAAGATTGCGACAATTATTCATCGGAATAAACCATTCTTTTATATATATATATTATGGGATATAATTTATTTATTTATTTATTTTTGTATTCTGATTGTTTGAATATTTAATTAATATATTACAGGTGGTGGTTGGGGGGGGGGGGGGGGAGAAAAAATCGTAAGAAAGGAATCTGAAACTCTGCGGGCGAGATCTAAAAACAAAGGGCTAAGAAAAACGAGATATTTATATGGACAGGTGTCTCTGTAGACTGTAATTGAAGTTGGTGTGACCTCGAATCTGCCTCCAGTCAACTGATGATAAGATCTCTTGTTCTTGATATTTTTAAACCACTAGCCCATTGCGTGAACGGTGCAATATCAAGTAAGCCGTAAGCGTTTCACTAGCACCTCACCATTCATGAACGCCGTGCAAATTCCCCAAAGCGATGATCTTAGACAAACACACACATATATAATATATTCTGCTGATGATTGTCTGGTACTGTCTGTTGTGTTTATTTTGATATAAAAGTCTTATGATCATTCGCATTTGTTTATCACGCGTGACTACTAGGCTCTCAAATCTTTTTGTCTAAGACTGTTTTAGATATTTTCTTTGGAAAAAGGATGTAGGTTTAGATATATATTCCTCACTATCACTATCACTATCACTTTCAGTTTCAAGCCTTATTTAGCACACATCAAACCTTACTGTTATAAATTTTTATTATTTGTTACATAATTTATTGCTATCCTACTTTTTAAAGTTCTTTTATATTTTATATTTTTTAATACATGTTTTTTATTTGTCTGTATGAAATAACTGTGGATAAAATGCAATAAAAGCATTGCTGTTTACTAATACTTTGCCAGTCTTTCATTCTTTGTATGAATGCGCCCGCTGATACCCTTTATACTATTCCAACTGTTAAAATATTGCGTTGGTTTTGGGATCTGTCTTTTGATGATGGACGCGCAACATATTTAGTAAAATTGTTAGCTGAATTAATTTTATTATATTGATATCAAGCACACATGCATTATTCACAAGATGAATGAAATATGTGATATTTCTTATGGTAAATATCTCACCCGCTAATATTATACGCGGAATGAAACTCTTTCTATCTCTTTTTTCTCATGTGAAGGCCATCTGATGTGCCTAAATATAATAGGCTTGTGTTGCATGGCGTTAGAGGTTCGAAGTTACACATTTTCCTAATGGAAACTTGGCGTTGTTTTAGAGGTGGATTCAAATTTCTTGTAGAAACGTTATGTTTTTTCGTGTCAATTATCGGGATAAAGGTCCTTGACCTTCTAGCCTTCGGTGATGTAGTTAGGTCCAGTCACTATAATTGTAGTCACGTTGTCGCACACAAAATGCTTAATGCTCAGAGTACCCTATTTGACCGTTTAATAAATGTATGGGAAATCAATTCAGGCCCATTTACCTCTTTTGGGCCACAATGCAGGCCTTGTTGAGGAATCAGGTTTAGTCTATCTTTCCCTCCGTCAAAAAAAGTATTTTAATAATGTGCAGAACCTCTCTTCTTTTCCTTCTTTGTGGTTTTAATAATGTGTGTCCCTCTTCAACACAGTGAAGAGCTAATTAAAGACCAAGGATGTCACTACTGTCCCAGATTTCTCCCATTTTTCATATGGTCGTAATCAATTAATCCTATTTTGGAGGTGCTTTATAAATATTAATGTCTGCATCAAACATTAACCGGTTGAGTTTATAAGTAGGATGAAACTCGTGATCTCTCACTTGCAATGAACCTTTCATGCCATTAGTCTACAAAGTCATCACCAATTGACTTGGTATGTTTTTTGTTTATTTGATCAATGTTTCCTCCCTATAGTTAGAGGGTAAATGGTTATCACATTTCTCAATAAGTACAATTTTTAGTATTCGAACTTGTGTTACTCTCCTAATAAGGGTAAGGCTTCTTACCAGCTTAATCAATGACTTGTTGGTAATTGACCGTGCAAGGTTTTTTTTTTTTTTTTTGGTATCCTACTTAGTTCATCAAAACTTTCAAATAATTCAGATTTCCCTCGTATCAAGCCCATGGTCATGGGAGAAGAGCTAGCAACACCATTTTTTCTGTTCAACACCTCAAACTGAGGATGTTGTGAAGGAAGAGCTGGTCTCTTTTCACTTACGCCCAATGGATGTTAGTTGATTGTGCACATCGCCCATCTAGGTTTTCGTACTGGTATAGAGATCATGAGTAGTTTGGGCTTTTGGGCCTTTATTTAAGGGCCCGATCCAACAGTAGAGTGCAGGGTTGACGAGAGTGCTTTTTCTGTTGGATGGATAATGTGGGAGTGGGTTATGATGCCTTTCACAGCTGGCACTTGATCAAGAATGGGCCCCGGGTAAAATGGTAATTTTATTTGTGGTGAAAGATGCTACCAACCATCCTTCATCCTTTGGCGGCGGCCACTTTTGCTGTCTTCCTAGTTACTCCCTCAACCCTCAATTATAAGTTCCAGTCTTGGGTCAGAGACTGATGTGTGAAATATTTGTTCTTCTCTCCAATTCTGTCCTTATTAAATGAAATAATGAGTTATGTTTAATATTATGAAGATGAGTGATAACTAATACGGAGTATTTTTTAAATCAATCACAATAAGATTGTTTATATTGTGATTCCATATATTAATTAAGTAGTTATTTCTAGGGGTGAAGTAGTACAGTCATCAATCTCCAGATCACCGCTAAAGCTTTAAACCAAACCTGGCTTTTCAAATAGCTAGTTGTCACCTTCATGATTTTGTCGTTTCATTTAATTGAATGTGTTACTGGTATTCTTAAAAGTAAAATGGTAATTGGTCTCAAAATTAACTCCTTTCCAATAATGTTTTGGTTGTCGGCTTGGGCGACTGAAGCTCTGGGGGCTAGCGGTGGAGATTTTTTTTTCCAAATAAACTATGGGCAATATGATCATTACACAACAACACTTAATTTCAGAAAAATCCCTAAAATTCAGGGTAATACATATTTTGAAGTCCTGAATTGAAATATACATATTTGGGAGGCCTATTTTGTGTCATTCTCACAACATATAAAATATAACGTAGATAATGTTATATATCTTATTTTTTATATAAAAAATATAATTTCTTCCCAATAAACAGATCCTTAGTTGTAAAGCACATATATCTTGTCCTTTTTATTCATGTCTCTGTTCCATGGATTAAAAGCAGTAAAAAAGATATACGGCTGAATGGATGACAGGCTTAAAAACTAATTATTAGAGGAGATTGCTTTTTATCTAGATAAAAAAGATCTTTGAGAATAATATTAATTTTTATTAAAGAACTAATTTGAAGTGTTCATACTACATAAATTTAATGAACGTATTATTATTATTATTTTTATATAGATGTCTCATGTCGGCAGGGACTGCTGAATCAAATTGGAACACATTACATTGACGATGCAAGTATCATAATTAATAAAGGTTTTTTTTTTTTTTTTTAGTTGCACGATTAATTTTTTTTTTTTTTTTTGTATAGAAGAATAATTTTAATTTGCACATTTCTTTATTATATCCAAAGAATTGAACCTAGACCTGGAACCATATATATATTCCACAGAAAAATTATTCCAGGAAAATTTCAGTCAACCCCTATGAAAATAGTTTTATTTTGATTTAAGGTGTGTAATGAAATTTCAAATTTTTTTTTACTTGACTGAAATAAAATTGTTTTTATTTTGGCTGGCTGAAATTTTCCTAATTATTTTCTTTATTTTTTAAACGAAATTATATTGTCATTACCTAAAGAGGATAAAAAGGTGTATGAGAAGAGGCGGGCTTCTCAATGGAAGACATTCTGTTACGTTACTCAATTTGTGAACGTCCTCTGAAAGTTTCACTTCGATCTCTTCTTCATCGTCATCCATGACGTTCATGGAAATTATTTTCACTCCTCCAACTTGATCCACCATACTATGCTTAAAGTACAACACATGCAATATGTGTGTGTATGATCCAGTAATAATCATCTATCAACTGACTTATCCTCAACAACAGTCATATGGTGGGTGGATATGTAGTTTAAGATATTTCTTCTTGGACAACTTCTCGACATCCACGCATGTTGTCTCGCTCAATCAAATTGAACCGCACATTCGAACTTTCTCATTCTCAATATATGCATACACTACTATATATTTGGGTTTTTATAATGTCTACTGTATAACAATTATAACTAATAATTATCATATATATCAAAACGGAGGTCTCGTAAAAATACACAACGCTTATAAATAATGGTTAATTCTGTACACCGTAATATATTAAGAAGTAGAATTCGCGAAAACAGTTATAACAGTTCAAGTTAACAACTATAATATATTAAGTGACAAACATCATTAGCTCTATTTAATTTAGTTTTTATTTATTTTGTAACTGTTATGATGATATGATCTATTGGTGTACTTAGGGAAGCACTGGATGCCCATAGTGGTAAATCCAATTCATAAAAAGATTTGGTTTTATGGCTCTATGGGTGGGGATAGACAAGAGATCATACATACATGCAGGAGATATTCGGCCACTAAGTTATCTATTCATAATCTCTTATCATTCAGTTTAGCTTGCATGTTTCTATATATACAATTTTTTATTATATCTTCTTAAAGCGATTTATAGGTATCACATAGGGAATGGTCTATATTGCAACAACTGCGACCTCACCAACGGCCCCTTTAGATACGCCTTCTAATGTTAGTGTCTGAAAGTATATGTATTATTTACCAATAACTATAATATTAAATTGAATCACACATATAGTTTATATATCTAAATGACTGACAAATTTTTCTTCTCATTTCTTTATAGTACTCAAAGTAAACATGAGTAGTGATTTTGGGTATTGCATAATGCAGTACATGAAGGACATAATCAAGCACGGTCTTGAAAATATTGATACAAATAAAGTATATTATGTATTCAATTCGTTCATATATACACTTGATCATCTATATATTTCAATATCTAACTACCATGTATTATTTCCTTTTTGCATAGTATTTGAATGCCTTCTAGAAGATGTTCAACAACTCACAAATGAAAGAAGTGACTAAAGAGTTGGTGGCACCTATGCAACGTTAGTTGGAGCGTAAATAATCCATAATATGAATGTAAATTTATAGATACTAGTGGTTTGTTTAATTTGTTTTAATGTTTTAGTTTTAATAGTATAACATGTACATGAATGATAGTAAATATATTTTGATTTGTTATATTTTTCTGTATATGGATGAAAACGCGTGCGAGAGCATGTTGTGATTCACTCTATAAATTTATATGTAGGGGATCTCGAAAGCAAACCCCCCCTTTTTTTAAAATAGCTTCTATAAATCATTGTTATTACCTAACAACTGTTAATTACTTCAATATTATATAATGGTTCAGTTGTTTGGAAAGAACCACTATATATGTTAGTAGATATATAACAGTTGTTAAATTGGAACCGTTATACAAGCATTATTATATATTATTACTGTTTTTTGCCTATGCTTGTTGATTATTATCACAACAATGAGCATATTATGGCCTCTCCGAGCCTCAATATATAACGAGTATGATATTATAATTGTTATAATAAGTTTTAAATAAATAATGGTTGACAACCCCAATGTATCTATGCAAAGCTTTTATATTGCTCACATATATATAACAATTTGAAATATTCATGTATCATAGTTAATAACCATTATGTATAGTGAAATCTGTAATAGTGACATTAAACTGATCAGTATAAGTCAAAACTTCTTTTCTTTTCCCCTTTATTTCTCATAAGAGTATAATATGACTCTTTTTCACAGATTGTTTAGAATATTAACTAACAGAAAGTTTGAAGATATGAAACAATAATCAGGTGAGACCTTGTACATTGTTTGTAAGAAGTCCTTATGAGAAATATCGCAGTTTGTTATAGACTATATAACTTGCAAATAAACAGAATAATTTGTTATAATTGCTGGTTGCAACCTTTTTATTTTTATTTTTACAATGCCGGGTGCAACTTGGTGACCGACCCAAGGATATAGATTGATGAAGATGGAAGTATTCAATTCATTGATAACATCACGTCATGCCCATTGACTAATATGATGAAGGTACTCGATAGAATCGATTGTGGAGATATTCTTAGGTACTCAACAGGGTACCCTATCATTCATGGGCTGCCTGATGATATCACAATATACTACCTCTCGTTCTTACTATACTACATATTTAGGAATTAATCTTAATCTTAAATATAAAACATAATTTTTATATTTATTAATTTTTTTATTTTATTTTTAGGGATACTCACTCAACAATAATCAGGAAGGTGAGATAATTAAGGAGAATGATTGTGATATTTTAAAAAATACATGTCATATTAACTACTTTAATTTAATCAAATTAAATAAAAATTTCTTATATTAAATATTAGATGGAGTATCAAATATCTCAACCCGGAAGTCAACCTGGGTGGCGGTTTTTTCTTCATGGAGTGTACGCCATCCCGTCCAAAATACAACTCCTATAAAGAGTTATTAATTACAATTTTTCACTTTTACCTTTATTTATTGGTGATACAAATGGAATGACAAGAAGAATGAGAAATGTAAGACATATTCTTGAATAGGGACAACGTTGAATTTATTTTAAGACAAATTTTATGAGTTAACTGCCCTTTTTTAAATCCAATGATGTGTTTAAATGTGATTTATATTTTGAACCTAAAACCTTCTGAATTTAGATGAATATAGGAGGGAGCCAAGAGATTTGCAAAACAAGGGAAATAATATGGGAATTCATAAGGCTCAATTCTCAAAATTATCAAAAATACGGGATATAGAAATTAAACATACGGGGTTGTTTAAAATAGGAAGCCTCAGAAATTCGGTTGAGAAAAAGCTGGTTGAGGGGAAAAATATGTGTTGTATAGCTTGTGGGTAGCTAATTTTTTACTTATCTAAGGTTGATGCAACTATTTCTGATTTCTGATTTCCCCCTGTATTTAATTCTTTTGAAACTCACTTTCAAGATTAAGATAAATTTCTGTTAGAGTGATTTTTTAATAAAAGCTCAGGACACTGATTTTTGCCCAATTTCTTATTATAAAAGTCATTATTTTCAATGTTAATCCAAAGAAGCTATGATTTTATTGGACTGAGCATAAATGATGTTATCCTGTCATAATACCTAAGAATTTCCCCCCATATAATGTCCCTCTCTTTAGTCAATTAGGGGCCGCCATATACCCTTACATGTTTTCTTTTCCTTTTTGGCCTTTTTTCTCGTAGATAATGACTGAGATTCGAACAATAATTCATCAACTTTTTTAACACGCTCGCCAGCTGGGAAAAATAGCGATCTGTGATCACTAATATTGCGTATATGTGGCTCCATTTGCTGCATCTTTCACGTAAGCAAATGGGGTCATTTTGAATTGCACCACACACTCTCACTCATGATTGGGACAGAAATATTTAGAGGTCTCTTCTCTGATTTCTTATTAACCACAACTTTCATAACTTGTGTATATATCTTCCTTCCTCGTTTCACTAATTGGTCGATTCACTATGATGATGCGCCAATGGCTCTGCGTGTTGTGTAGGGCTTAACACTTACAAAGTTGTAAGGACCCTACCCCACTAATTATTCGTTTTAGTGCCTTTTTTTCTTTTGTTTCTTTTGCTGTTTGATGCTTTGCTTTATGAATGTATCTAGTCCAGCAGCGACACAGCCGAGGAGGATAAGAGTTTGCGTGGCTTTCGACTTGTCATAGTTCAAATTGAAGTTACAAAAGAATGTTATTATTTTGCATACGAAAGTACTGAAAACTCTAACCTACACTGCCTGCTTTTAATTGTTTCAACCCAAAATAAATTGATAATTTATGCAGGAACTCTATATATATCTTTATTCGTTGATTGTGTATAATACTTATAAGGTGATACATAGAAGGGTTTAATCTAACTAAACCTAATAGAATCTCTCATATGATCAAGGAGTATTCAAAATTCAAATAAAACAACATAACAGAATAATCTAATAATAATAATGATGATGATCTTTAACCTAACTCTAATTAAGGTTAGGGTTTCAGCCATCATACGTCAAATGAATCCAACTTCCAATACTCCCCCTCAAGTTAAGGAATAGATGTTGATCATTCCCAACTTGCTTCTAAGTCTTTCAAATTTATCTTGGGTGAGTGACTTCATAATATCTACAATTTGCTTTCCTAATAGATGGAATATATGTAAGATAGATAAATGACGATCTTGGCTTCCAATTTTTCCTGAATGAAGTGTCATTAATCTCCACATGCTTCATTATTTTTCCGTGTTGGATAAGATTGTTAGCATAATTTTAATTGTTGACATATTATCATACCACACTTTAAGAGGTCCATCGTCTCTGCTTTAATTTCCTTTGAGAGTCGTAAGATCCAAATCCCTTCACATACATACACCCAAAGACAAAGCTTTATATTCAGATTATGTTGAACTATATGAGACAATTGGCTATTTCTTGATTTTCCATGTGACAAGATTTCCTCATATGTATGTGCGATAACCTATAATAGAATGTTGGCCAACCTTGGAACTACCCCAGTCAACGTCAATATATAACTCTACACCTCTATTACTTTCTTTAGCAAAGAATAAACTGAGGAGTTTTTTTGAGATATATGATGAGGATTCTCTAAATTTTCGTCATATGCTCCTTCTGCGAGTTGCTTGAGAATTAACTCACAACACTAACGGGAACCCTAGCTATATCAAGTCAAGTGTGAGAAATATAGAATAACTTCCCCACTAACTTCTGATAATAAAAAAAATATATGATGAGGATTCTATTAATTTGTTGTACCATCTGATCGAATGGTTAATTTAATTTCTAGTTTAACTCTGTTAGAGTATAGGTTGGTCTAGCCCTTAGCTTGCCTGTTTGTTTTAGCAAATCCAAAGTGTACTTTCTTTAATTTGTGATGCACTAATCCCTTCTAGAGTTCTTGGTACTTTCATTCCCAGAAAATATCTCAAGGATCCAAGATTTTTTATGTCAAATTCAGTAGTCAAATTCTATTTCAATCTAATAATTTCTTCATCATCATCACCGATTACAATAATATCATCTACATAAACAATTAAGATTAATTGGTACCTTATTACAGTGTTTGATAAATAAGGTATCATCATATTGACTTTAGGCGTAACCCCAAGACTTGATAGCTCAAGTAAATCTTTCAGACCAGGCTCTAACCCATCAAGAAATATATATAGTTTGCAAATTTGATGTGAGTTTTTAGAAGTTCTTACCCCTAGAGGAATCTCCATATATACTTACTCTTTAAGATTTCCATTAAGATTTTCAAATCCATTTGATGAAGAAACCAATCCAAGTGCGCGAGTGCGCGCATATCGAAAGATCTCACTCACTCAAGGATAAAAAATATATATTGAAAGAGTCTGAGTGTAGCTTTTTTTATCAAAAAAGTTTCTAAGTATTTTAGTAACATAGATGGACTTGTCAACGTACGATTACTTTATGACTTGTCAATATTATTATAAAGATAAGCTCACAATTGAAATCTATATGATTGAGCTCCTTACGAAAGTTTTTACTAAAGTAACCAGTGGCGGAACCAGAAAAAATTTTAGCCTGGGCCAAAAAACAAACATATTGAACTACTCCCTTTGGTTCTTATTATAAAATGGCAATTAACAAGTGTATTTGGTCATTTTCATAAGGCACTTGCTTGTTTCCAAAAAGTATTAAATATTTTTTTCATGTATACCCATAATTAAAAAGGGTAGTGAGTGAGAGTAATAATTAATATAATATTAGAGTTTAGTGTAATTAGTATAGATAATATTGAAAATTACTTAAATTTTAGGGCAGATTTAATGACTTTAACTGTTTTTATTAGTTTATGAGAATTGTTAGTTGGTGCCTTATACTAAGGAGTAGAGAGAGTATTTACTAAATAGTATTACATAACATTGAAAATAAAAATAAATAATAATCGACAATTATAAATCAAAATAAAATATAAGATGATACTAACCATTTCAGTAGGTATCTCAAATAAGAATTTTACTTTCATCTTATAACCTAATGAGAAATGAACCAAACATTACCTTTATAGAAAATATAAAAAATTAGTTGGGGCTAAATTATTGGCTAAATAAAGTATTATATAATAAATACATATACATATTAACAAATTTTAGAAGATCAACTCGGGCCAACTCAGGCCGTGGCAGATCCGTCACTGAAAGTAACCTACATTGACACTTTTTTTATACTCTCACTGGTCCTTATTATAAGGCACTAACCACCATTTCTCACAAATCAAGAAATGAAAGTTAAGTCATTAAATTAGCTCAGAAATAATAAATATTTCCAACTTTACCCCTACTTTAATGATGTGAATTTAAAGCGTTAATTAAAAATGAGGGTATAACTGAAAAATAGTCATATATGAGTTAGTTAAAGGTAGTTAGTGCCTTATAATAAGAACAAAAAAGAGTAGAAGAATATATACTAAAACTTTTTTAATATTTTTTCTTGTGATTGGAGAAAACACACACACACATATATGAAATATCATTTTTGCCTAACGCCAAAACGACGTTGTTTTAACTCTTTTTTAAATGAAAAGATGAAAGAAAAAAAGGGGGGAAAAGAGCCAAAACGGCGTCATTTTGGCTGAAGGCAAAAAACTTTTTCTGCTTTAAAGGTAAAAATAATATTTCCATATATATATATATATATATATATATATATATATATTTCTCCACGCGAGTTTAAATTTTTTTTAAAAAAATGTTTGTTGCTGGTGGGGCTACATGTAGTGCGGGCTATTCGGGTACTATATTCAGCCATTTTGTTAGTACTTTTAACTCGTGACAGGTGTGTTTTTTTTTGTTTTTTTGTGTGTGTGTGTGTTGGGGGGGGGGGGGGGGGCGGCATTTTACTCGGTCATATTTGCCATGGTTTTACATTATGATTGTGGCCAAACTCTGCAAAAGCATACAATCAAAATTATCTGCATAATTATATTAATTACAAGTAACGGTAAGATTTTTATAAGACGCGCATTTTAAAACAGTTAATATTACGTTGTACAATTTCCCTCAAAGCAAACTTTCAAATCACCGCACAACAATACTGGACATGCACTCTGCAAATTAAACCAGCAGGATCAATGGATTATAGAGGAAAGCTAGCTAGCTTAAGGTCATTTTGCTGATTACACAAATACATACGAATAAATGTATATAGTAAGTGGTCGAAGAACGATATATAGTGAGACGACAGTGAACGTTCATATCCACATATACATGGATGTCTATCGCCTATTGCATGGTGACGTGAGTGACCCAGCGGAAGTGATGAGAAATAGACACGTCGCCTTATAATTGACAGCCCAAGTATCTGTGGGTAGATTTGGCTGTCAGGCTGATACTGGTGGATTCATTCATATTTCAACACGTTTCGATCGAACCCACGCGATATGTGCAGAGAAGCAGACGACACCTGTAAAGTGTTTGTCATACGGTCCCAGGTCTTAGCACTCTCGCCATGCGTGATTGTTAACGTTGAAGGATACAATGTTCCCAATAAGACCAAACCAGAAGCAGTGCGAGAGGGATCATATAGAAGGTGGTATGTAGTCTCTATTAGCTGGATGGTGTTTGCAGAGAGAGTCTAAGCAAGTGGCGGATACGTCACTTTAATTACCACGTGCTCAGTTTTCAAATAATGGAAACAAGAACAACAAATTAAACCTAGCTAGTGTTTGGTACATATACGGGGGATGTGATTGGCCCCGATACATTGATTAAAATTCAGGCCGGTTACACACTATATGTGTTTGGTTACTAATGCCATAATATGTTTAGTCAAAACTCCTGGCTATATATATCATTGCGTTTACCGTATTCTTCTGTTTGTTTTTCTCACTCGCTCAAAGGTCGTGGCGCACTTTTCTACTGACCTTTTACCTGTCCAGTTTTTATTGGCAATTACTTAAGTACTCTATAATCATCTTACCCAGATGAATAACTGCTTCATTCTTTTGCATTAATTCTCCATCAAAACGCATACTTTTTATTACGCTTATGAATCCACCAAGTTCATGGCCACAAATTATCAGACTTATGACGTGGATTGGCCACACACACGCGCGTCCATACATACGTACGTACGTACGTACATATATATATCAGTTCCAAGTCTTGCAATATCATCTTTTTGTCGTATATATGCATGGGGTAAATATGCTTTGCTTGGTTTGCTCCTCAGGACCTGTTAATATATATTCCAAGCTTAAGCCTTCTCGTAGTCTCAAAATAAAAAAGAAATTAATTATTTGTAAAATAAATGTGTTGGTTTCTTAATTAAATACCTTCTTAAATTTCTTACATTGAAATTATTCATACCCTTAATGAAAACTTCCTTAATACTTTTTTCAATCCTAATTATAAGACCGGGTTGATTTTTTGTTTGGAGAGATTAAGGAAGCTAAATAAGTTACTTAACATATCATATTTTGTGTAGCCTTAAATTATAGAATATATTAGTTTATTAGTCAAGCTAATTAGTTTGAAGAGAGAAAAAAACTCTAAAGTAATTTAATTAACTTCTTTAATATCTTTAAAAAAAATAAGTTGTTCTTATAATTAGAATTAGAGGGAGTGTGTGTCAACAATATATAGGGATAGTTTGATTTTTTTTTTTTTGGATAAATTTAGGTCATAAAATTGATTAAAATTTTGGACCACAATAAACCCTCTGAATAGAAGGATGAAGAAAAAAAAAATAATTAACAAACGTATTCTTAACATATTAATCAATAAATAATGATGAAAAGGAAGATCATACGTGCACACAAAGTGATGTGAGATTTGGCCAAAATGGGAAGAAGAAGCAAACGGCCAGAATTGAGATTGCAAGTCAACGGACATGTCATCCTTCAGTGATTGTAGATTCGTAATTATGTATACACATACAAAAGAACGATGAGAAACCGATAGACAAATTAATTAGGAAACCCAATCGGATAATCACAACTGTATACTACACAAGGCTGAACTTATGAAAAACGATAAAGTAGAAGGTAAATCAAGGAACACTAAATTAAAATATATTTCATTATTATGAGAAACCAATGACAGCATGAATAATTTTATGATCGGAAGTCGCCAGATTCCAGAAAAGATGTGCGTGGGGGCAATAAAATTAGAATGGACTGAAAAATGAATTATATCTCATAAAATAAGGACAATAAAACCAGCCAAAACTCGATCAACAAAAAAAAAAACACCAGCCAAAACAAATTAATTAGGAATATATAATATTCCCCTAGTCTGTATTATAATACATTAACTAACTAGTAAATACGTTTTATCTTTTTTATAAGGTACTTACTTATTTCAAAAGGCATTAATTTTTTTTTTCATGTATGCCTATAGTTAATAAAGGTAGTGGACGAGAGTAATAATTAATTTTAATATTAGAGTTTAGTGTAACTAGTAAAGATAATATTGAAAATTAATTAAATTTTAAGATAAATTTATTGACTTTATTGTTTTTATTAGCCTGTGAAAATTATTAGTTGGAGTTTTATAATAAAAATTAAAGTAAGCATATGTATATCACAGGGTAACAAAGCAAAACATAAACTTGTGGAGATCGAAAATTGTTTCTTGTTGTTTGTAATGAAAAATAATTAATAGCCAAGAAAAAGTCTGAATTTCAATTATGTAAAAGGTTGGTCCAGAAAATATTTATCGAGATGTAAGAAGTGCGTGGCCTGGCGAAAAGGTGGTGAGGAAAAATCTGGGTAAAGAAGGAAAGCATGAGGCGCTGAATAGAAAGTGGGGGCTGAGGAAGCATGTCGCATGTCCGTGGGTGGGGTAGGAATTTTCTGGAAATGGACCACAAATCTATTGACAGGTGTCACTCCAGCTGGCCTCATTATGGCATTGGTCAACTTCAAATTCCACCTGCATATGCATTCAGGAGGGGGACCCATAGATTTTGAGATCTGCTAGGTCGGCCTAGGCACTTTTTTTTTGGAAAAAAATACTGTGGGCCCCACCCTCATGAAACTTGAAACTTCAAAAACACACTACTCTCGCACCACCGCCTCATCAAGGTAAGAACAACTCTTTAATCGTGGTTGTGTCCATGACATAAATATGGAAATAGAGTTTTACTTTAGTTTGAGTGGGTGTATATATATATATATATGATAAGCAGCTTTAAATAAGTGCTCTCTTTAATTTTTATTTTATATAATGTATAAATTAATAATTTATACCAATCAATAAAATAGTTAAGTCAATAAAACCATCTTAAAATTTAAGTAATTTCTAATATTACCTTAACTAATTACATTAAACTTTAATATTATATTATTATTATTTTTTCCCCACCTTTATCAATTATGGATATACATGGAAAAGAACAATTAATGCTTTTTGAAAACAAGTGTCTATAAAAAGAACCAAATACACTTATTAATTGATGACTTATAATAAAGGTCAAAAAGAGTATTGAGTTTGTTTGGAATTACTTTGGACATCCGAAAAATATTTGTTTACATAAATCGAGATAAATCTCCTCTTACATATTTGCTTCGCATATTAAATCATGATTGAAAATATGTTTTTTAAAGTTCCAATCAATGTTATCAGACTCGGCTCGGATCGGCTTGGTTGACCCGGAAACCGGCGAACCAGTCACCCAACTGGTGTGAGTCACTAATTGGATCGGAAATGCATCAAAATTGGTCCAAAACTGGTTTGACTGCCGAGTTTAGAGAAAACCGTCGAACTAGCCGGATCTGTGAAACCCGACCGGTTGGTGTTTTTTTTTTTTAAAAAAAAAACTTTACTGAAAATATTGTTTGGTCATCCACATTATGTTTATAATGATAGAGAGCCTTTCATCGATGCACCACCTTTAGATTCTTGGCCATGATTTTATTGTGTTTGGAATTTATTTTATAAACCCATCTTCTTTCTTCGAGCAAAAAAAAAACAACCATCTTCTTGAATTTTGCTTCTAGTTAATTGGATTATTCATGTTTTAAACATGTAAAAATGTTGTAGATACTTTTATTTTGTAAACTCATTTTTATATATATATATTTGTAAGTATGGTTGTATAATTTATAAATATAGTATGGTTTTCGAGACTGAGTTATAGTTATGCGGTTCAACCAGTGACCCACTTATTCAATCAGTGACCCATTGACCCAGTACCCCGACCTGGTCGATGACCGATCCGAGTCTGATAACATTGGTTTCAATCACAATTCTAAATTAAAAATAAAAAATCTAGAGGATCTACATATCAGGTCTGATCTTCATCAAAGTTGAGTTGTATGTTGTCAAGTGAAAATGTTGATCAAATTAAGATAATAAAATGCGCCGGTAAACAAGACATTCAAATTATTGGCAAAGAGATATTCTGCATTCTTATGTCTTGAAGCAAGTGGACTTCAGCTAACTATTCCATAGTGATTATTCGAGTTTATGCTTCATACAAATTAAAGTCACCGGCCACCCTTCGTCGTATGATAAAATGACACTAACTCAGAGCCACATTACATCACATGAAGCACCGGCCAACAAGAACCAACCAACACCTCTCATGACAGACGAAACTCAGACTGCATGGTGAGTTAATTACAGTAAAAAACCTTTAATTAGTAACTTCTCTAGTGGGATCATAGAAGTGTTATATTTTAAAAAAAACTTAAGATATTTTTTGAAAATGAAAATCAGGTAAAATCGCCCTTAGAAATCTTTAGCGTACCCTGCAAACTTTGTATGTGATTCAAGTCATGATATGATACTGTTAAGTACTAATTGAGAGCATTATTTCTTTTTGCAAATATTTAAACATTCACTAGTATTAAAAAAAAAAATTAGACTGGACGAAAAACATCTTTTAGAATGAATTTGAAACTGGTCTCAATACAAGAAGTCTAAAAAATCTCTTACTTTTAAGACTAGATTCGCAACTAGATTTAAAAAATACTTTTTAAACCGGACTTTTAAAATAAGAGGGTTTTTTTAACAAAAATATGAGGTTTTTAAAAATAAAACTTACTAGATTGGACTTTTTAAAATCTGATCTTAAAAACATTTTAGACCGAATTTTTTAAACATTCAGTCTCAAAAGTAAGTTGACAAAAAAAAAAAAAAAAGAAAAGCAAACACTGATCAGAATTATATAACAGCCTCAATTTGGGATCGATCTCTCTATTTTTCTTTTGCCAAATCAATTGATTTCGACTCCATCAGATTCTGGAAAAAGCTTGCTCTCAGGCCATCCATAACTTCTGATGAGCCACAAAATTACCATGTATTAAGGCACAAATTGAGTTTGAAATTGATCAATTATAATTAAAAAGTTTCAAGATAATAAGTTAAAAACATGAATTTGAAGTCAGACATACCCTCACAAGTATTCTTGTATGTTTTCCAGATTTTATCCATAAGAATAAGCTATTTGGAGACTCCAAGGAAGGTCAAAAAGAGAAACTAACAAAGAGGAAACAAGTTGGCACTCAGGACGCCAAACCAGTGTAAAAGTGGCGCCCATTTCGGCTAGACCAGCAAGGGCGCCAACTCACTGCCTCCCTCATAAAAATGGCGCCCAGGGCGTCAGAAGTGAGAAAATTCTTATTTTTAATTTTTGGAAAGTTTTTAGGTCCCGAAAAAGGAAGAAAAATTAAAGATTTTTTAGATTTGGAAATCCAATTGGACCTAATAGATAAAAAGAGACAACCCTAGCAAGAAAAGGAGGAACTTCTAGCACAAGAAAGAGCTTGACGGTATTAGAGAAAGAGATCAAAGCAATTGTGGAGATCCACCTTCCCCAACCTTTGAAGAATCATTCTCTCTTCATCTTTTCTTCTCTATTTTGTTAATTTAGTTATACTTGGCTAATTTCCTTTTTGTAGTTAGAGCTAGGATGAAGCCTATGCAAATTTGAGTATTTGGTTGAATTCTTGTATGAATCTTGATTTTTTTGATTAAATGAATTTCCTTTGCTTAATGTTTTCTTGAAGATTGATTACCTTTAAGATTGACCTTAGGTTGATGTATGACAACAGAGTTGTTGGTGCATCTAACTAGAACTTGTTAATTCATCATAAAATTGCATGACCTAGACATAGGCTTACGAATTTATGCGATCATAGGATTCTGGTTCAAGATCTGATCTTTCTAGATAATACTAAGATATTAGGTTGTTTTTAAAGACAAAATAAATTAAGGTAGTATCAAGACATTGGGACTTAGTCTAACCTTAGAGAATCGATCGTCAATTTGGGAATCATAATCAATTAGATCTTTAATTCAAATACTTGAAGGAGCATAGGGGGATTCTAATCCCTAGCTACGTTTTTCTTGACTGATTATCTTTTCTAAACATTCTCTTACAAATCTTGATCTTGTATTCTTTTTTTTCCTCAATTCTTGAAATTCTTATTTAACTACGACTCATCATTTGTTCCTCAAAATTATCCAACTAAGGCCACAATAGTAAATTAGTGGTCGAAATACTATTCTTCGTGGGACGATACTTTCTCACTACTTTATTACTTGTAACGACCGGTTCACTTGCCGAAGTCGCCCCTAACAACTTCCATACTTAATTGCTACCTCCTTTTCCTTAAACTCGCTATTGCAAGGAAATAAAAGTAGAGGCTTACTTCTCAAGAACATATTTTCTTTTCAAATCTTTCACCGTTTCCCCTGTTCAATGTAAGTTTGCAGTAGTGGACTCATTACTAGAAGTAAATGCAACAAAACATAAGAACAAACGTAAATAGACGTTTAAACTTAGACCAGAGGCAAAGAAATGGAAGGAAGAAGAAGGAAAGCACAAACACGTGCCTTGTCTTCAATCGCGACATGGAAGAATAGGCCAACTGAAGATTTAAATGAACCTGCATGTGAAGTAGCAGTGCGTTATCATTTTGAATCTCTCACGAGTCACGACATAACTTCAGTTTTTCTCTGTAGATGACTTTACCTGAGAGTTTCCTGGATAAACCACCAACTTTGCTTTTTATGTTCTTATGGCCTGCATATTATTAAGCTGCAGGCTTACATAACGTGCATTCAGTTTAAAATAAAAAAATAAACAAACGTGATCGAAAAATGAAAATTTGGAACATTGAACAACAAAATATTAAGCTGCAAGCTTACAAGCAAGGAAGGAAAAATTTAAGCAATGCAAGCAACAGGCAACAAACCATATTAGAGGTGACATGAGAGGTGAGAGGATTTTTTATTATAGATCTGAATTAATCTTCCATGGATGAATGAGAGGTGAGATAGATAGATGGAGATTGTAGTTGTAGGCGAGACGTCAATTAGAAGAGAATGAAGCTGCAGAATGAGAGTTATCACTATGGGAAAAAAGGTTCATATCGCGAAATTCAATTTTTGGCACTAGAAAAGAGAAGATTTATATTTTAGACCAGACTTTTTAAATATTTAATCTTAAAAGTAGATTTTTTAAATGAACTTCTTAAACATTCAATTTTAAAAGTTTTTTATAATTATAAAACTATAACCGATCATACTTTTTAGATAGGTTGTTTGAAAAAAACTAGTTTAAATAATTTTTTTTAGACTTTATATTAAAGGAATCGGTCTAAAAAAAATTATATTTACGAAACTACTACTACCACCGGTCATACTTTTTAGACATGTTTTTCTATATCCGGTTTAAATATAACGGTCTAAAAGCTCATTTTTATACTAATGATTTATTTCGGTAAGTGAGGGATTAGTCATCTCCATGATCTAATTCTTGTTGATTGAAGTGTTACATTTTGACTAGCCAAAGCATATTATTGGAGTTTTTTGGGAAATTCACAGATTTAACCCAAAAAAAATTATCAAAATAGGTCAGTAAGAAAAAAAATTTCGCATCTAACCTAATTGGTGGCGCCACGTCAACAGGCGCCACACGTGGCGCCACCTTGTGTGTGGCGTACCACGTGGGCACGCCACACTGTGCTGGCGCCTCTTAAAAAAAATAAAAAAAAATAAAAAGTGGAAGCGCCCTGCAACAAAGCTGCTTGGTGGCAACTTTTCTAAAAGCTGCCACCGAGCAGCTGGAAAATTTTTTGGGGGGGGGGGGCGTGAATAATTCACGCCCCCCACAGTGTTTTTTTTTTTAAAAAAAAATTCTTCTTCTCTTCTATTTAAACAACCACACACACATACATTCACACACATTCACACATTGCGGAGAGGAAGAGACGTTGGGAGCTTGCTTGAAGAAATAAGAAGAGGAGAATACATCAGTTGAAAGTTATTTTAAGGTATGTTATTTATTGTATAAGATTATTTAAATAGCTAAATTAGAATCTTTTGATAAATGTTCTTCATAAAATGTTTTATATCTCTATTTGTCTCTACAATGATGGTAGTCATGTGTCGGTTAGAAAAAATGCTAGAGTTACAATTTCTTAGAAGTTGTAAGTTTTGACAATAGAAGACTGTATTTGTGTAGTGATTGATTAATAATAAATTTTAATCGGTTTAGATACATTTTTTGTTGTTTCAGAGATGTAAAACTAATTTTTACATTTAGAAAGTTTAACATCATTGTATTATAGGATATTTTTACCGATTAAATGTTATGCAAATAATATATTTGGGTTAATAGAGATATTATGGAAATTTTAATCGGGTTAGTTTTGAAATTATTTAGTAGTACATTAGAGAAAATATCAAAGTATGATGAGAAATTTAAATTAAAAATAATTATTTAATATATTATAAATTTTATTTTTTCGTTTAATTTTTGTTCTTATTTGTTGATTTTGATTTATTTTACTTAAATAAATTTGTATTTGTTGAATAATTTTCATTATTATAATATAATATTTATTATTTTTATTATTATTAGATGTTCCGAATTTTAATATTTAAATTAATTTTTTGTTCTTAGCATTATATTATTTTCGGTATTAATAAATAACTTTGAATATTTTTACTGATTATGAAATTTGATTTTTTTTTAATTAATTTTCATGTTTTATATATAAATTTCGTTATTTTTATTTTTATTATTAAATATAATGAATTTTAATTCTTTGATTAATTTTCGTTAGATTATATTGAATATGTTATTTTGATTATTATTATTATATATTAGTAGTTTCATTTTTTTAATTTTCGTTATTATTAAATAATTTTTAATAATCTTACATATTATCAATTTTTATTTTTTTATGAAGTTTAATTTTTATTATTATATAAACTTTGTTATTTTTAATAAATTATACTATGAATTGTAATGTTTAGATTAATTTTTGTTAGATTATATTATATATGTTATATTCATTAAAATTGATATATATTTTGATTTTTCAATTTTTTATTATTTTTCTTTGATATTAAATAATTTTTAATAATCTTACATATGAATTTTTATTTTTTTATGAAGTTGTATTATGATTAACTCAACTTTGTTATCTCTATTATTAAAATATACTATGAATTGCAATGTTTAGATTAGTTTTTGTTAGATTATATAATTTTGAATAATTGTACTTATGAAGAATTTTGAATTTTTTCAATTTGTTTTCATTATTGTTACATAAATTTTTCGAATGTTATTATTATTACTAAATATTATGATTTTTATGTTGTGACCATATTTTCGTTACATTATATTTTCATAAATACTATCATTAAATTAAATTATCATTACATAATTTTTTGACCATATTTTCGTTACATTATATTATATACTTTGATTATTATTATTATTATATATTACGAATTTTCATTGCTTGATTAAAGTATTTACATAATAAATAATTAGTAACTTAATAATAATGTGTTATGTGAGCGTAAATTTGTGTTAGTCAAATGGCTTATCAACCCGACCCCACAATTCATCCCAGTCCCAAAGAGTAGGGACTTCTTGATGAGGAGGTGCAGCGGTCACACCGATCACAGGTTGTGTGGAACGAAGGAGATTGTGCTCCCTTGAGGGTGAGGTGAGCCACACAAGGGCCTGGAGATGTCCATGACCCAGATGGCATCCCACATGAGTTGCAGCAGCACCTTCTCCGGGCAGGGTTTTGGCACGTGTGTCGCATGAAGAGACTCAATGTATGCTTTATTCTTAATGTAATTAATTATATTCCTCTAGTTGTCTGTACATGTTACGGATAATGAATATGATTACATATTTGATCTCTACTTTTATGTTAGTGCAGATTGACAAAGACCTTATTACTGCTTTGGTTAAGAGGTGGAGGCCGGAGACTCACACCTTCCATATGCCAGTTGGTGAGATAACCATTACTTTACAAGATGTAGAGGCCATTTTAGGTCTGTCTACTGAGGGTCGAGTAGTTTCCAGTAAGACACATGCCAACTGGGGAGCAGTCATGCATCAATACATGGGACTAACTCCCAGTGAAGAGCACTTGATTGGCGGAAACATCAAGATGAAGTGGTTTGCTACCCATTGGGGCCGATGGGATGATCACTCAGGTACTATAGAGGGCCAGCTCTTGTACACACGTGCCTACTTCCTACTCCTATTCGGTGGATTTTTGTTGTGTGACAAATATAGCCATGAGGCACCTTGCTGATATATACAATTACTGGGCGGTGACCTCTCGGAGACTGCAGAATACAGCTGGGGGTCTGCGATACTCGCTACACTATTTCGTGAGATATGCCAGGCCACGGCAACTGAAGCGCACGACATTGGGGGTTGTTTGTTGTTGTTGCAGATATGGGCTTGGTCCAGATTTCCTTTCATATCATTTCCCATTCCAGAGCCCAGTCTCGACGGTGGTCATTATGGACGCAGGTTCAATGGTGTATCCGTGCGGTCGGTGCACTGTGATCTAAAGACATACCGCATAAAGCTTGACCAGATGGGGCGCGATAATGTACGAAAAATAAATTTGAGCTTACGAAAACGCATACAGATTAAACTAATTCGTGTTATATATGTCACCACCTCGTTTACATGTGCAGGTTACATGGGAGCCATATTTAGATGCCCGGTATGAGTTTATGGGTGTGGATGTTGACACACAGGACATGTGGAGGGCGGTGACACCCATAATTGCTTTCCACGTGGTCGAGATGCACCAGCCCGATTGGTGCATGCGGCAATTTGGCATGCAGCAACCCATCCCCGACCCGGCCGCACAGCTTAAAGGTGCTTACGATCTGACCTTACGTGGTAAGACCACCGAAGATTGGGAGGTGAAGCTGGGCTGCTACATTCAATATTGGGACACACGACATGAGAACATCTGCACTACAGATCCACAGGAGGAGCCGATGTCCCCGAACGCGGAGTACATGACGTGGTACTTCACCAAAACCCGCAGGTTTATGACGAGACAGGTGGCGAGGCTCGGGCATGTGGTATGTATTTATCTTGCTTCCCTATTTTTTTTCTTGCCACTTATTTCATATGAAATTAATGTCATTTACGTTATTGTACAATTGCGGGTTAAAAATGTCGAGTGGATTTGGTGGACGTGTTCCCCACAGTTTGAGGCTGAATTCAACAAGAAGAGTGTGCAGAATGTCTGTCAACAGTTGCTCTCTGCGTTTAGAGAGTTTGGAAGGGTAGCTGAGCCTGGTCCCGATGCACTGATTGGCTTATTAGCTGGTGTACCCGATGCGTTTATAGAGGTCCCGCCCCGTGCGAGGGAGGGACACGGAATTACCAAACAACGACCACAGTACCCTGCACAGCCATATGAGATACCACATCCAGGACCCCGCGGTGGAGGTGTTTACCGGCCACCATTAGGTTTCAATATGGCATATATGCCGGTTATGTGAGACCCAGAGCACTATTCTTCTGCGTCGTCACCATATGAGCATCCAGAGAATGCTGCACAATCCCCTAGAAAGATGCCATCTCATGTGTCTCTACATGTGTAGACACCGGCAATGCAGCCACCCCCTCCATATTACCCACTGATGAGACCAGTGATGTATGCCCCCATGCTGGGTTACGGGTCACTGCCAGAGTCGATGTTTGGTGGCCAGACACAGGTTCATCATGTTTATCCGTGGCCATCAAACAGCCCACCGACCGACTTCTCTGGTTCCAGCACATACCCGCGGCCATATGACCATGCTTTTCACAGGTGCCTGTGGTTTCCAGCCATACGAGCATGGGCAGAGCAGCAGTGACGTGGCTAATCCATCACTGAGTTATAGTCCATATCAGTCCGGCCAGCATGTGAACACGCCGGTTGATGCACTCGGCCCGAGCCGGAGTCCGCACCAGGCAGATGACTCCTTAGACCCATCAAACGACTTCATGTGGGTGGCTATAGATGATTTCCGCCATCGCCACAATGCTAACGCCCCTTGGAGGAACCCCGATCGTGATGCGCGATCAAGACAGTGGCCTGCTTATACTCCTCCATCATGACCGCACTTTATTTTATGTTGTATTTGTGCAAATTGTTAAAACACTTTATTGGACTTGTTTTTGTATTTAATCAGTTTGTAAGTTTTATTTTCCAGACTTTATTTAAATAATATTGTATGTTAGAGAAATCAATAAATGGATAAGGTAAAACAAATCAAACAACCTTATTTTTCACAATATTAGGTTATTTTGTAATCAAATGAGGAAATAATCTAAAATAATAAATGAAGTAATAAAAATGGCTGAAGAAAAAATATTAACAAAATAGGATTAAGAAAAAATAGCTATTTTTACATTCAAAAAAATGTACGGACCATATAATATAAATATTATTGTCTTTCATCAACTACGTGCCTTGTAAGACATGCACGCCTGTTATGTCTAGTCTGTCTACATATAGTACATCTAGTTCGACTGGAGCTAAGTTGGGACTCCACCTCATCCATCTCATTCCGAATGCGGGTAGATTTAGGACGCCCCTTACCACACAATTTTGATTCATCAGGGATAATCACGGGTTCGTCAGCGGGCGGTATTCCGTCTTCACTTCTGATCGGCTGAAATGGTGAATAGTAAACCTGCATAATGTGGTAGATCCAGAATACCGGTTCCACGTACTAGTGCGCATCATGGGCTACAGAAGAACATGCAGCAATTACATGACTGCAAGGGAATTTGAATACTTGAAACCTCCCACACTGACATTTCCCCTCGGTCAAGTTCACAGAGTATGAATCGCCTTGATCGTCAACTTCAAACGTGGTCCGGCCGGATTGTAAGCCTGTACACGCATCGATGTTGCTTTCTCTCCATTCTTAGTCAATGATTCTGTAATAACGCTTGAAAAATACTTTCCGCTGATGGTGTCATGTTCTGCTTTCCTCCCTCTTTTAACCCAGTAAGTAGCAAGTCGTCTATAGGTGCATTTAACCAACGATGTTATAGGCATGTTCCTAGCCCCCGGAAACCTTATTGATTGATTCGGACAGGTTGGTTGTCATGTGACCATATCTCCGTCCTTCCTCATCATAACTCCGACACCATTGCTCTTTTGGGATTCTCTCGATCCATTCAGCCACTTCAGTGCTATGACCACAAAATTGCGCATACGACTCGTCAAAGTCTATTTTGCTTGGCATATATGCTGTAAAGAAGACAGAAAATATAACGCCATTCGTGACATACAGTAAAGGAAAAAAAAAGTCATTCAACATCACTATAAATATATTACCTAGATTCTTTAAGGTTTTCTGCAACTGCTTCTCCTTGAAGCGGGTAGCAAAATTGCTCGCAACATGACGTATGCAAAACACATGGTGCGCATAAGGAGGCTGCCATCCAAGTGTTGGATTCCTAAACGCTGATATTATGCTTTTGTGTCGATCAGAAATGAGGCACAAACCGGCCTTGTTGGTAACATGCTGTCGTATATTATACAAAAAATACTCCCATGCTTCTTTTGTTTCACCTTCAACAATCGCAAATGCAATGGGAAGGATCTTGTTATTTCCATTTTGGACGGTGGCTATGAGTAATGTCTCCTTATATTTACCATATAGATGTGTACCGTCCACCTGTATGACCGGTTTGCACTAGTCGAACGCCGCACGACATTGACCGAAGGTCCAAAAGGTTCGTTGGAAAACAACAACCCCATTAACAACCCGCCGGTTCACAATATATGGTTCATGTTGAATATGGTAAGAGGCTCCCGGGGAAAATAAGCACATGTACGCGAACCAACTTGGCAGCCATGCATATGACTCTTCCCAATCACCGTAAATCTTAGCCACTGCCTTTTGTTTTACCCTCCATGCCTTTATGTAAGAAACATTATAACCAAACATTCCGGTTACCCTTTCTTGTATCAGTGACACAGGTACCGAAGGAGATTCCCTGACCATGTCTGCAAAACCAATCACAAGAAATGCAAAGCATGATTGTTATTTGTGCACACTAAAAAACAATAATAAATTCACTTGAAGATAAATGGATTTATGCACCGTACCGGTTATAGCCTCAGATATTACTGTAGAATCAAGTTGTGTGTGATCCTAAGAGAGAGTTGTGCTCACACATGTGTGATTCCTACCCCATTTAGACACCATCCAAGTGTTGCCATTCTTCGGCTTCATTGCTCTAACTCTCCAAGGGCAACCTTGTTTGTGATTCTGACATTTCATTGAGAATAACGTTGTAGTACTCTTATCCACGGTTCCTTCATGATAAACCTTCATGCAATAATGTTTTATTGCGGCCTGGACATCACCCTTGGACTCGAATTCTTGTTTCATATATAGTGCGTCCCCTCTCGCCCACGGTCGCCGGCCCAAGCCTTCGACATCCAGTATATCCTCATGCGGGTAATCGTCATGAATAGCGTCATAATGCGGAATCTGGCTCCAAAATGGTGTAATTTCTGCAAATTCACAAATAATACTGTTTATGTGAAAACATGTTAACTAATAAAAATTATAATATAAATTAATGATTGTTTAATAACTAACCTGACGATGGTAACATGCTAATATGTTGTGGCATGACAATATTTGCAGGCTCTTCATCATCTGTATTACTATCATCTCCATCAGCGTCATTTGCTAATAATGTATCATCATCTTCTTCTTCTTCTTCGTCCTTGTTCTCGTTGTCAAATTCATCTACCAGATAGTTGTTATCTTCTCCGTGCGCATTGGTAGGATGTGTTGGATGACGTGTACTAGAATAAGTGATGTCATATGACTCTTTACCGAGGTAGAGTCTATCAAACGTTATTGGCACATCTCGATCCTCTGACGTTTTAATATCCACATAGAACTCAGCAAATTTATTTGTAGGGCTTTCTTTAAATGTTTCACAAAACATGTCCAAGTCCTCATCATCACCAATCTCCACACCGGTATATTTGTCGTCCTCAATGGCAACCCTAACCGTCACACAAGATATTACCTGCTCTTGTTGCAGCTTTAACTTCTAACGGAACTTTTCAATTAATTGTTCAAATGACACACCTCGAACAATATATATTGCTCGTTTTTTACCTTCAAATGTCAACCCATTTGCGCCAATATTTTGTGAACCATTATAATATACAATTGCACGAATCTTATTCATTTTTTTCTTATATTCTAGAATGAAAAAGAAGAAAAATTACAGATAAATCAAAACACACCACGAAATTCATTTCCTCTCGTTTCTACGTCTGCTTCAACTGATGAATAATTGTGTATTCTATACAAAATACATGAATAAGAACAAATCAAAATTGTGTAATAATAACGGAAAATAATGGAAAGTGCAAATTCATAATATATAATAATGATAATGATAAATACAGAAATTATTCAAAAAATAAAAATTCATAATAAATACTAATAATAAAAATAAAATATATCATATAATGTGAAAATAAATTAATGACCAAATCAAAATTCGTAATCTTTAGTAATAATAATTATATTAACGAAATTTATATAATAACAATGAAAATAAATTCAAAAAATTCAAAATTATTCATAAGTTCAATTATTCAAAATTTTATAATAGTAAAGAAAATTAATGTAATGTAATGTATATAATATTACAAAAATTAATCTAAAAATTAAAATATATAATATATTATACTCATCAACTTTAACGAAATGTATATAATAATAAATAAAATTAAAAAAAACTCAAAATTCATAATATGTAAAGAAAAAAGATTTAAATGAAAATTATTTAATATGAACGAAAATTAAAGAAAACATTTGAAAACTCATAATATATAATAATTTTAATCAAAATAACATATATAATGTAATGTAACAAAAATTAATTTAAACATTACAATTCATAGTATATTTTAGTAATAAAAAAATTAATAATCATAAAAATTAATAAAATAAATCAAATTTCATAATAACAAAAATAATAAATATTATATTATAATAATGAAAATTATTCAACAAATACAAATTTATTTAAGTAAAATAAATCAAAATCAACAAATAAGAACAAAAATTAAACAAAAAAATAAAATTCATAATATATTAAATAATTACTTTTAATTTAAGTTTCTCATCATACTTTGGTATTTTCTCTAATGTACTACTAAATAATTTCAAAACTAACCCGATTAAAATTTCCATAATATCTCTATTAACCCAAATATATTATTTGCATAACATTTAATCGGTAAAAATATCCTATAATACAATGATGTTAAACTTTCTAAATGTAAAAATTAGTTTTGCATCTCTAAAACAACAAAAAATGTATCTAAACCGATTAAAATTTATTATTAATCAATCACTACACAAATACAGTCTTCTATTGTCAAAACTTACAACTTCTAAAAAATTGTAACTCTAGCATTTTTTCTAACTGACACATGACTACCATCATTGCAGAGACAAATAGAGATATAAAACATTTTATGAAGAACATTTATCAAAAGATTTTAATTTAGCTATCTAAATAATCTTATACAATAAATAACATACCTTAAAATAACTTTCAACTGATGTATTCTCCTCTTCTTATTTCTTCAAGCAAGCTCCCAACGTCTCTTCCTCTCCGCAATGTGTGAATGTATGTGTGTGTGGTTGTTTAAATAGAAGAGAAGAAGAATTTAATTTTTTTTAAAAAAAAAAACACTGCGAGGGGCGTGAATTATTCTCACCCCCAAAAAAAAATTTTCCAGCTGCTCGGTAGTAGCTTTGTTGCAGGACACTGACGCACCCTGCAACACTTTTTATTTTTTATTTTTTTAAGAGTGTGTGGCGTGCCCATGTGGCAAGCCACACACAAGATGGAGCCACGCCACGCGGCGCCACCAACTAGATTAAATCTGTGAATTTCCCGAGTCTTTTACGAGGGGCTACTCCTTTCTGCTAAAGTGAACCCACCCGCTCTGTTGATTTACTAGAGTTTCTTACGCAAAGAATTTCTGGAACCTTCAAGGCTTTGGTCTAATTGGACCGAAGCACCACCCCGACCCTAGGTGGACCAGCACACAGGTTCGGATATCCTCCCAATTCCGACATGCAGCACATTAGCTGGAGGCCACTGCCCCCTCCAATTCCCTCAGCTAATCATGTAACCTGAAACTAATCAAAATATCCTGTCCCACGTAGTCCCTTTGGAATTTGAAATAAGCTCTCATCAAATTTAATTTGTAATGGGATATTTATCCATATTGTGTGTGTTTTTCTAAAAAAATTTATAGTCCCTTCTTCTTTTTTACTAGTTACTCCCTCTTTGATCATTATTATAAGAAAACAACTAATGAGTACATTTGGTTCTTTTCATAAGGCATTTGCTTACTTCCAATGAGCATTATTTTTTATATATATATATGCATAATTAATAAGAGTAGTGGGTAAAAGTAATAATAATATAATATTAGAACTTAATGCAACTAATAAAGGTAATATCGAAAATTACTTAAATTTTAAGACAACTTTATTGATTTTAATTGTTTTTATTGGTTCATATGAATTTTTAGTCGATGCTTTATAATAAAACCAGATAGAGTATTTTTCAAAGAAAATTTTTTAATTTTATTCATATGTATGTCTATTTCAAAGTCTAAGACAATCTCACATCTATTTCAAAATCTCTATTCGTAGGCACCATAACTAAAATATCTGAACATCAATAACACATGGTCAGATTAGAGATGCTGCTGATAGAATGAAGAATAGAGAGCGCTACTTGCAAACTCACCAGTATGATAGCATTAGAAAAAGAAGGATAGAAAACAGCTATAGTTGCCGAATGATAAGTTCAAACTAATATCCTAAAATAAGAAAATTAATTAATTAATTATCCATATAAGGGTATAAAGATATAATCCATTGCATATAAAAGAAAAAGATAAGGAAATCTAAATAGATAGCGATGGCGAGCCACGTCTCAATGTCGAACATATCTGACTCGCTAGCTAGCGTACATTGGTATTGCTTTCTCACTGGCTTTAATTTTTAACACTTACCAGTCTCGTTCTTTTTCTAAGTCCTTTTTAATCAGAAAATTTTATCCTATTAATAAGATATCTTTTAAGTAATAAATAAGGTTATGACAATTTTGCTCATATCAATTGTGCCAATAAAAATAGAGAGAAAAGAAAAAGTATAAAGATATCCATTCATAAATTAGAGCAAAGTTGAAAATTTACCTCATACTCCATCTGGTCCTTATTTTAAAGCACCAATTAATAAGTATTTTTTGTTCTTTTTATAAGGCACTTGCAAGTTTTCAAGGTGTAATTAATTCATTTTTCCATGTCTGCCCATTTTTAATAAGAGTAGTATGATAGAGTACTAGATTTGAGTTTAGGATAGTTAGTAGGGATAATATTGGAAGTCAAATTTTATTACAACTTTAATATTTTTAACTGACTTTATTAGTTTGTGAGAATTGGTAGTTAGTGTCTTATAATAAGGACTAAAGGGAGTAATTATTAAGCTAACTACATTCTTTTGGTATGTGTAATTTAGTTAAAAAGAACTTAAAAATAGAATCAGAATGATATCACTCTGATTCTATTTGTAAGTCTATTTTGACCCCCAAAAAAAATTGTCCTTATTACGAATCTAATTTCTAAGTAATAAATGTACTTTTTACTTTTTTTGTCTTTATTAATTGTAATAAAAAAAATGATTCATATTGATTTTTGAAATCAATTATAAATAAAAATAAAACTAGAAATTCAGTTAGTAATTAATATGTTAACTAACTCTCTTTATTATGTGGGAGTTAATTAATTGAAACTTACAAATATTCCAAGAATGATAAATACTATGACATCCTTCGATATCCTTTCTTGCTTATTTCCTTGCTGATAGGTCTGTTTTGTCTCAGGTCAAACCCATGGAGACAATATTTCCTCTGCGAGTTGACTCAACCCCACATTAATTAACATCGGATGATCCGGTAGTCTAATGATGATTCTTCATTTCGTCTCTTTTTTTTGAACCATTTCATTTCGTCTCTTGACTTAAGCCTAGGGTGATCATGATTCATGAGTCCCCTTCCTTTGACTTGGCTCTAGCTTAGTTCAGAATTATTCTGCTATGCCATTATGGGTCCTTAATAGTTCAAATCTAATGTTAAACGCACAAATAATGAAACTAGCAAAACAAAATTAAATCTTGGGAAAATCTTCCTCATAGCCCAATTAAACAAAATAATTTTAAAAAAGATTCCAACAACTTTCACATGTCAAAAAAGGCCTTAGGGCCTTTTCTAACATGTGAAAGTGTGGTAAAATGACAAAAATGCCCACTGACAAATGAGAGAAGGGGTAGTGTGAGGGATTTTTTTTTAATCTTTTCATCACACATTCATATGTCAGAGGGTCTTTTCTGACATGTGAAAGTTGTTGGGGCCTTTTTTGACATTATTTTGTTTAATTGGGTCTTGGGGAGGATTTTCCCTTAAATCTTATTATGCGTCTTTAGGCATGGAAATATATTAGGTCAGATCAAACTTTAGCTAAACAGACTTGAGTCTATAATAAGGGTAAAAGGCATGAGCGGTTGAGCCTAAGCCTCAACCTGAATGCAGGCTTCTTTTTTTTAAAAAAAAAAATTATACTCATGCTTAAGCCTACATAAGGCCTGATTGAGTCTGAAACTTTTTTAAAGGCTTACTTATTGCAGGCTTTGAAGCCCATGAATAGATTTTGTGCACTTTGAATTTAGAATATAATAATTAAAAATAAATAAATATTGTGTTATTTATATAATATAAATATAGTTATATTTATTTAATGTGTAAATAGGTCAGTCCTTAACAAAATAAGCATGACTTATTTACACATTTAGGTTTTTAAATATGTATTGGTTTGACATTTTTAACAAATAAGTCAGGTCAGACCAGACTCTAAATAGGTTAGGCTGTAGACCGCCTGATAGGGCCTGGCTTATTCCCACATCCATGAATCTGCTCTAATGAGAGAGCAAATTAAGAGCCTGTTTGAGTTAACGGTAAGAAAAATGATTTATTTTCAATTTGACGTTTGTAAAAGCAAGATAAGATAAAAGTCATTTTGTAAATGTGATTTGTGTTTGGATTGACGTAACAAAAGTGACTTTTTTCCAATTTGAAATGTGTTTAAATTATTATTTTAAAAAAATATTATTAAAAAAATAATAAACAATAAAGTCTTTAATTAAATATATTTAATAAATAAAATTATATATAATCCTTCGTAAATGATGAGTTTTATCGTTGTTTCTTGTAAGTTTGCTCAGTACATCCTTAGATGAAATTGAAAATTCTTGTGCAAATTACATCCAAAGCTGCTTTAATTTTTTTGAGGGGAAAAAAGTTGCTTTACTTTTATCCATGTTGATATTTCTATGTTGCATATTATATATATACCCAGTTGGAAAATTTGTAGAATTGGGTTCCTTTGCCAATTGCCATGTCTTTGGAGCAGGGTGAGCAAACAACAGAGAAGGACGAGTAATGGAAGTGGGGATTGTTGAGCTATATATTATCTTTGTGGAAGGCACGCAAGTTCCTGGAGCCACTACAAAAATGGCGAACAAACTAGACTGTGGCCAAAATTCAACCCACAAATTTAGAAGTCTGGCGATTTCCCTTCCTGTTAGAAACCCAATAAACAAATTTAGAAGGTTGCGCACGTCACTCCGGACTCTTCTTCCATTCATTTTTGTTCACCATTTATCCAAGATATAGATTATGCATGCTCTTAAAATTAGCTCAATCATATCGGCTAACTCGTATTGTTTTATATATACAGTTTGAAATTTGAAAATTCATTTTTTGAGTTTCTTTTATATTTCATTTCATCACATACATACATATTAATATTTTAATGCATTGAAATTAAAGTTGTTACCTGATTTTTTTTTTTAAATTTTCATAAAACATATTGATGTTTAAAAATTTATAAATATTTTTTATAGAAAAATTGTAAATATTTGAGACATTACATCATTTAAAATAATCTCTTATATAGAATATTAAATTTACATTGGGGTTAAGGTGCAAAAATATACATAAGCTTTTTTTACAGGAGCGCCTAGCATCACATGCTTTTTTTTGGAGCAAAAATACACACATGGTTACCATTTTAGAGTAAAAATCACATCCCACCGTTAAGTCACTGTTCATCGTGATAAGAGAAAAAGAAATGAAGTGAAGAGTAACTTAACGGCATTCAATAATGACTTAATGGTGGAATATGACTTTTACTCTAAAATGATAACCGCATGTGCATTTGTGCTGAAAAAAAGTAAATGGTGTTAGGCGCTCCCAAAAAAAAAACTCATTTATATTTTTTCGCTTTAACCCTTTACATGGAATCGTATTATTACGAGGCCATGATAATATATTCTTATATAGTAAATTGCTTGTTTTTGAGCAATAAGACAAAGTAAATGATTAGTATATATCTAGAAGATCGTTGGATGAAGAAAAAGGGACTACTGTAACATAAATCGGATCGAGGGAGTGAAAATCGACAGCTAATTTCAAACGTAATCCGAGTTTGATGTCATCAAGTACGCCCGAGGGTCTGTAGAGACATCTTGATGAGAAAAGTATGATTTTACAGAAGCTTTCAATAAATTTTCGGGAAATTTGTAGTTATGTTCTAAATAAATAAAAGAAAGATAAACTACTCCTTTGAAATTTCGAGATTGTAGTGAAAACTTATGAGACTTTTTTGTAATAATTTATATATATGAAAAGACACAAATACCCCCATATGCAAACATTAACAAATTTATGAGCATGTTTTAATAAGTTTATATATATGCGTTGACAAGTCTATTTGTTTAATGATGACATTTGTGTCTTTTCACATATAAGAAATATTGTAAAAAAGTTTGATAAGACTTTAGAACAATTTTGATATTTCAATGAATAATTTTATCATATTTTTCTTTGCTTCGGGCTTAGGTACAATTTTCCCTATAATTTTTATATATTTATACACATTTTCTATATAAAAGAAACAAAATACTTGAATACTCTAAAATATCTGTTAACAAATAACAAATGAAAATGACTCTAGGTCACAAAGAAGAATTTGAAATTTTGAAATGTTACAAAATCTTCCTTAAGCAAGTCCCCTCACAGCTTAGAGCTCTGCCAACCGTAGTGTTCGAGCTATAATGACAATTTGAGTAGAGCAAACTTAACTACTGCCTGAATATAGAGATTAATAACCTAAGCACTCTAAGCCCTGTAATTTTATGGTGCGTCATTTCCAACCAATAAAATTGAAAAGAAAAAGAAAAAAATCCTCGATCTTTCATGGCGACCTCATCAGGATTACAACGTGTGGCGTGGGGGCCATCTTATTTTTTTTTTTAATTTGTGAGGATCCCCTCCGCAGAGTTTCCCATTTTAGAGCGTTAAAGTTCAGAGCACCAAAAAATTTGCTGGGCAAGCCATGTCCATCCTCATCGTCATGAGTGGCTGTGTACTAATTCCCCGAACCCTCTCATATCGTATATAGAAAATAAATAACTGCATCTTTATCCCTCCCACCTATTCCTTCGTTCTATATTGACTCACGTCTACGTCTGATGTCCCTCCCTCCCTCCTATATAACTCGCCTCCCTCATTCTCCACACTCTCACACCTCTAACATTCCCTGCATTTCTCTCTAAATCTTCACTCTCTCCCCCAATGGATTCGTTTCTTTCTTTCTCTCTCTTATTAGTTCTCATACCCTTCTTCTCTTCCCTCTTCTTGTTCTTTAACAAGAAACTCACGAAACCCCATTCCAGTCCCCAGCTTCCTCCTGGTTCCATGGGATGGCCACATATAGGAGAGACCCTTCAGCTCTACTCTCAGAATCCCAATGTTTTCTTCGCCGCCAGACAGAAAAGGTTTCTCCTCTGTTTGTCCTCGCTCTTGTTTTGTTTTCTTTCTTGTCATTTCGTGGTTGTTCTTCGTTAATGGGACGATTAAATTGATTCACAGGTATGGTGAAATATTCAAGACCAATATTCTGGGTTGTCCCTCTGTGATGCTGGCTAGCCCCGAGGGGGCTCATTTCGTGCTTGTGACTCACTCTCACTTGTTTAAGCCTACGTATCCTAAGAGCAAGGAACGTTTGATTGGTCCCTCTGCTCTATTTTTCCAGCAAGGTCAGTACCATATGCGTTTGAGGAAGCTCGTTCAGGATTCGCTCTCCCTCGAATCACTTCGCAAATTGGTGCCTCATATTGAATCCTTGGCTATTTCCGCCATGGATTCTTGGGCTGACTCGCCACTCGTTAACACATTTAGTGAAATGAAAAAGGTAGGTTCTTCGTTTCTCTCTCTCGCTGCCATTGTGTGTATGTCTATACCCATCATTGGAAACGATTATTATATTGTTTATATTCCAACATTGGTTTGTTACGTTAATTTGCTTTTTCTGTCATTTCCTTCCCGTACACCCACACAAACTATAATAAGTATGTCATATGCGGAGTATAAATTAACAAGTATCAATGATCAAGTGGTTGTTACCCCTGAAAATGCTTGCAGTTTTCTTTCGAGGTGGGTATCCTCCTGGTTTTTGAGCATGTGGACCCCAGGATTAAAGAGGAGCTCAAGAGGAATTACTGTATAGTAGACAGAGGCTACAATTCCTTTCCCACCAGCATTCCGGGAACCCCATTCAAAAAGGCACTGTTGGTAAGAATTTTTTTAAAAAAAAAAACTCCTTATGTCATAGATATATGTTTGCTATGACATTGGAATGTTCCTCTATCACTGAACCCTGAATGAATATATATAGGCAAGAAAGAGACTTGGCGAGATCATAAGAGAGATAATTAGCGACCGAAAAGAGAAGAAACTGCATGAAAAGGATCTCATGGCCTGCCTATTGAGCTGGAAAAATGAGAATGGAGAAGTCTTGAGCGATGAGGAAATCTCAGATAACATAATTGGGGTGTTGTTTGCTGCTCAAGACACTACAGCTAGTGTCATGACATGGATAATAAAATACCTGCACGATGAGCCCAAACTTCTGGAGGTTGTAAAGGTATGGTTAATAGGTTGGAACCATTAATTTGACTTGATGATGTTTTAATTTCTCAATAATGATATAACTGGTGCCCGATCTGCAGGCGGAACAGAAGGCTATTCACAAGTCAAATGATGAAGGCAACCTGCCGTTGAGTTGGAATCAGATAAGGAGCATGCGTATCACCAACAAGGTACACAGTTAATGCTGTGTCTTGCTATCTCTAAGCTAAGCAATATTAGCTTTTCAGAATATGTATGTTGCAACGTACAAGTGGACACAATGTTATTGATACACCTAATTATAGATGTGGGGGCAATTAAGAAAAGACACTACCTCCAGTTCTAAATTTATGACATAATTTGTAGTATAAATTGTACTATAAACTAGATCTTACATTTAGGATTAGAGCAGTAAATTAACAATGAAAGAAGTTTTAGTAGACTGTTACGGTTATTTTGCATGAAAGGCTAACAATGGAAAAACCGTGGACTTGCTCAGGTTGTCTTTGAGAGCTTGAGAATGGCAAGCATTATATCGTTCGCTTTCAGAGAAGCAGTGGCTGATGTAGATTACAAGGGTAAAACTCAAATATGGGAATTAAGTTTTAGTACAATGGTCCTTAGTCAAAGACTTCATCATGGCTAATGGAATGAATGACTTGACTATTTGGAACAGGGTTCCTAATACCAAAAGGCTGGAAAGTTTTGCCTCTGTTCAGAAACATTCATCACAATCCAGATTTTTTCCCCGATCCTCAGAAATTTAACCCTTCTAGATTTGAGGTATACATGCATGTCTGAACAGTCTAATTCCTTGTGTGAAAATATGTGTATTTCAACATATTTTAAGACAGCTGAATTTATTTATTAGTAACATGTGTATTTGTTGTCGTTTGTTCATATGTAGGTGGCACCAAAACCCAATACTTTCATGCCATTTGGCAGTGGAGAACATGCCTGCCCCGGCAATCAGCTTGCTAAGCTGGAGTCTCTGATTATGGTCCACCACCTGGTCACTAAGCTCAGGTACTGCAACTAGGAAAGTAGGTGAAGTGAAAAAAAGGGGAAAGGAAAGTAGCATTTATATAATTATACGAATAAAAAAATTTGAAAATCGGAGTTGAAGTAATGGTCAAAGGTTAACCAAGTACTTGAAATAATAAAATGATTAACAAAGTTTAGATACGGTAAAGAGAAAGCAACTAGAAGAGGTAGGTGCCAGGTGAGACGAGAGAAGATGGTGGAGGGTGGTATTATGTATATGATTGCTAACAGTAACTCTTTTGTACGTGTGTGATTTAGGTGGGAAGTGAAAGGATCACAATGTGGGATTCAGTATGGCCCATTTCCAGTGCCTGTGGATGGATTACCAGCCAGGTTTTGGAGAGAAGAATCTAACAGCTAGAAAGCAGCATGCAAAGCATCTCATCTTAATCATAATCCTTGATCGGCCATCATTCACTTTCACTGTTATTCCCATTTTTCTTCTGTAATTTTTCCCTAGCTGTTATAAAATTCTTGCCCCTCGATCCCCATTTTCCTACCATCTCCCATTACTTTGCCCAAAAAAGAAAGAAGCAAAGAAAAAACCTCAAGCGGGGGAAGATGACTCTTTTTATCTTCAAGCAAGATATTGGGTAATCATGATGTATTATTAGATTTAGATCTGATAATAAAAGGGGCAATGGAGCAGAATGATTTGCTGATGTGAAGCTTAAAAGATACTACTTTCAGTTTTTAATATAAGATATAGTTTCAAAATGCAATTTGCACAATAAACTATATCTTATATTAAGAATAAGAGGGGTATATAAATGATTAAGACTAGCCCAGTGTTTGTATGTGTTGCATGAGTAACATGAAATAGCGACAAAATTAGAAAACACACGCCCTGGCTTCCAAGGGGATTAATGATTCGTAGGCTAGAGGCTGAAGTAGAGTCACGTTTTGCCTTGCGTGATCGCTTGAGTCATTTTTTTGTTTGATTCATGCATGATGCTTGCATTTAAGGCAGCCCCTTACTCTCTCACCCTCTATGCTTGGAGTATCTGGTTCTTGTCTCCTCTGCATCTTCTTTGATATTTTGCTTCTCAGGACCACCCTCCTTGGCCTCTTCTGGCCTCCTAAACCCCTGTCTGTTATATTCTCTTCACCTGAAATACAAACACTAGCGGTGTGTTTAGTTTGAAAGGAGGGGAGAGGAGAGAATTTTTTTTCCTCATATTGACTAAATTATCCATGAAACATTTTTAATATTCCAAAAATACAATCTCAACAAAAAAAATATTCTTTTCATTAATGATAATTTAATAAAAATCTTTCCTTCCCTCAAACCAAACACACTATGCTTGATGATAGTTAAGACCTGTTCTATCTCTTAAGAAAACTGATAACTGCCCTTCAAAATGATAGGAGCAACGAAAAAGGTCAGGGTCTGCTCAAGGAACTGCATGTGCATAGCAAATTATCTGGTATTTCTCAAGTCCAGGCTTGGAAGCAACTTCAGTTACTTGAGCACTAGCAGTGCACTCTTTTCGATCTCTTCCAACAAACGGTTAAAGTACTGCTCCAGAAAAAATTATGCAAGTAAATAAATTGAAGACAGAGACGTGAAGGTATACAGGAAAATCTTCCCACAAATGAAAAAGGGATAAAGTAAAATATCCGCAATTATACAACAGCCATGATCAGGTGACTGCAACACTTGATATATCTGACTGTGACTGTAAATATACAGAAACAGATAATTATTCTGTGTGTTATTCATGTTTAACAAAACTTGAGCACAAAGTTATGCATCAGCACCAAACTTGCCCTATCGCTTCACGGTCAACTCAAAATATCTTGGACTTGAAGAGATGAATGCTTGAGCAAGGCTTCAAAAATCCTTTCTTTGTCCCTGGTTGCAAATGCTTCCACCAGAACCCCATTTTTATAGAAATGGAATAGAGGCACACTCTGCATCAATTCATTTAACTTAGTTCGGTGGATCGAAAAAACTCAATGGTAAATAAAATACAGATATATGAACACCTAAGGTTAGCTTAGATGGTAGAAGCAGAATGTCGTGTGGATGTTGATTAAGAGTTCAACCTCTCCTGATGTAATCAATAAAAAAAAAAAAAGGGAGAGAGAGAGAGAGAGCACATAGGGATATCTAATGCAGATACAAAGAAAGTGGTTTGAAAGAAAAACTGCTATGTGATTGAGAAAGACTAGAGGTTCTCAAATAAAACGAGAAAAGAACACTCTGTACCACGGAAGTCACTCAAACAAGTATAGAACCATTGAGTTAAATATAGTCAGGCGTGCAAATCAGTCAGGTGATTAACTATCCCTCAGGTCTCTATCGTAGTGATTAGAACTTTATTTAAATCAATCAACAGATATAGTAAGGGAAGTACTCTGATCCTCAGTCGTTCAGCAACCTCTGATTGTTCATCATATTCGTCAATGACCTGCAACCAAAGGCATTGTAAGTCCCTTCATAATAAAAAAAAAAAAAAAGATCATCATCTCACATTTTTCTGAACCATAGATGAGCAAAATAAAAGGCAAAAGGATACTAACATTATGCTTTAAAAAGATTACAGGAGCTTCATGATCACCAGTTTTCTTGCACAGTTTAGAAAACCCCCGCTCAATGTACTTGCAGCTTCCGCAAGAGGTGCGGAAGAAATCAACCACAACTAAAGATCCAGCTTCCTTAGCCTTGTCCAGGATTTTGTGGAACTCTTCATCAGTTTTGAATTCTCTGACGCATTCAACGGGACAGAGATCATCATCTTCCTCAAAAAAGTCTTCTTGGTAGTCATTGGCAACTCCTATGTTACAAGGGCCAATAGTACTGTGGCTTCTTTTTATTATGGGTTCAATTTTCGCTCTACCAAGACATAATTTCTCGTGAACATGCCCGGAAACCAAGCTGAAAACTGCATGGGAGATTCTAGAAGCTAGTTGGTTTTGTGAATGTCTGTCACTGAAAAAGAACTTGCCATACATAAAATTATGCCTCTGCACGACAACCTGCGGCATTCTTCCAGACAAAATCTTATGTGTATTGGAAGGAAACTTTGATCAGTTAGACACTAGACAGTGCCCAATACAATAGAACCAACGGGTTTCTTACTCATTCATTTCCTGTTAATAAAAGCGTTATCACAAGGGAGGGTTCGAAATATTATCAAATCTATCAGGAATGTATATAAAAATCTATGCGTATGCCAATTTAAGCTGAATAAAATAGCTGTCAAACAGACGAGAAAGCTTATCAATAATCACGCGTCAATGTTTCGGAGACACGGTTCATCGTTAAATCAAACTATTGACGACAACCACACGTTTGACACCGAGATCCCTCGGAATTTCGTGAAAGCAGTAATCTGTAACTTCTATGAGACTGTTCGGAAAAGCAGCCAGTTGCAACTGAAGCCGAAACTGAGAGTGAAAAATATTATTAATTGGTTGGTTCTGGGTTGAAAAGAAAATGAAAAAGGAAAACAAAAAATTAGCAGCCGTACGTTAGCATTTTAGTTGTCTCCTCAGGATAAGGTTCTTCGTATGCTTTCAGGAGCAACACGGACGGAAAGATTCGTTCTTTTCTTTCCTTTTCTGTTTTCCCTGTAAAAAAGTTTCTCGATAATTTAAAAAGGAAAACAGAAAGCCTGAGCAAGAACAAAATAGTTTGGCAGCAATTTTTTTTTTTTAAATAAAAGAGTGAAAGTATTAAATACATTTCGGAAAGTTTGGCAGCAATACCCAACATTCCAGCAAGCTGAAACACTGATTCTAATGGGTCATCGTGACCTTATTCCGAGAAGATCATACAAAGGAAAGGCACAATCACTTAAAATGCAAAAATTAATTAAAAGAAAAAAAAGAATAAAGAATACATAGAAGGAAGACAGTGCGTCGGAGAACCGAAATGGGACGAAGCATTTCAGTTGAGGAGGGGAGGGAAGGGAAGGTTACCGAACAGTCGCCGGCGACCGTTGAGCGGCAAGCCCTTAGCGATACCGTTACTCAGAAACTTCAAATGGCAAGTTGACACGCAATCACACCTCACCCACCCCTCACTGTCTTCTGCTCCAACAATCCGATATTTTCACCAATGAGCTTAAGAGCACCTTTTATATCATAATCTTTGACTAGATTGGAATAGTAACCGGAGCTTTTAAGAATAATTTTTTAAGTTATCATCATGAATATTCTTATTATGTGGATGTTCATTGACCTATAATCTCCAAATACAGGATGACATGGTATATACGCATAGTAATCTCCTATTTGCATCCTTCTATAAATAGAGGTCTCCTGTAACTATTCATTACACTTGAATGAGAATTCAATTCATCTCTCTAGAATTTCCTCTGACTTCTCTCTAGAATTCTTTCATGTTTTATAATACGTTATCAGCACGATGGCTTCTCCTTCGGCTGATAGCTTCTACCTTCTTCTTTTCTTCATTCTGCAGATCTCTATGCGTTCTTTCACCAAACTCATCCCTTCCAACTTTTCAGCATCATTTTCGCCCTTCCTTCTCAGTTTCAGTTTCAGATCTATTTTTCCCTCTAAAAAAAAATAATATAATATAATAAAAAAAAAAAGATGCTTCTGCCTACAATTCTTTTGAGTAGGTAAGGATTAATATAATATATATTATAATATTATAATGTATTAAAAAAAAAAAAGAAGATGCTACCATCATAATTTATCATCTTCACTTGTCCTTTTATACATACATCATATACATGTTTTACATAGTTATTGCAGCCATATCATTCATTATATTATATATAAACAATACTACTCATGAATATATTTCACGTAGCTCATACTAATTATATAATAAAATATAGTTAGTTTAATGAGTTTCTCAACATTATTATTTACATTTTTAAATAATCTTTATTGTTGTTAATTTTATTTTTATTATTGTGACTAACATTTACTTGTGTGTATTTATTTTTATTGTTACTAACATTTATTTTTATGTAACTAATATTTACTTTTACGAATTTACTTTTATGTTATTTATTTATTGTATTATGCTTTATTTATTCATGGTAGCAACACTATAGTGGGCTCCTTTTATTTATTTACTGCTTTCTATATATTATATATATATATTTACATTTGCATATGCATCTTCTTTCTTATCTTTGGATGAGATAGGTCTCGCTGTGAGTTTACTACCATTCCTATCTCATCTTCTTTTTATTTATTTAGTATGTTTATTTCCAGTCATTTATTTTATTTTATTTATTTATTTATTGCTTCATATATTTACATTTGCATATGCATCTTCTTTCTTATCTTTGGATGAGATAGGTCTCGCTGTGAGTTTACTACCATTCCTATCTCATCTTCTTTTTATTTATTTAGTATGTTTATTTCCAGTCATTTATTTTATTTTATTTATTTATTTATTGCTTCATATATTTACATTTGCATATGCATCTTCTTTCTTACTTTTGGATGAGATAGGTCTCGCTGTGAGTTTACTCCCATTCCTATTTCATCTTCTTTTTATTTATTTATTCCTATTTCATCTTCTTTTTATTTATTTAGCACGTTTATTTCCAGTCTTTTATTTTATTTATTTATTTATTGCATTATATCCCCCTTCCCTTTTATTTTTATTTATTTACTGCTTTATATCCCCCTTCCCTTTTATTATTTATGGCAACGACACTAATATATACATATTAGTGGGTTCCATCTATTTATTTTATTATGCTTATATTTTATTTATCCTGAAGATAAACTGTTAACATGCCATATGTATCATAAGATCAAAATGTCATGGAGATATGAGGCACAAATTGGCCTAAGTGATATGAGGCATAAATTGGCTAGAAGCCAAGAGATAAATTAGCTTAAAGCTAAGAGGCAAGTTAGCTTGAAGCCAAGAGGCAAGTTAACCTGAATCCAAGAGACATTATGAAATAAGGCTTGATCCATAAATTTTGTATGTCATCAATTGTATAAAGACCTCAAAATTGTATATTTGGCATCTAATACTCCCTTAAATTATGAGACAAGGGATTGTATGATCATGGTTGATTGTAAATACATATATCCAATTTGCTCTTGCAGTAGCAAAATTGTGATAAAGTCAAGAAATATTGTGGAGTAATTGCCATGATCAAATAGATCAGTGAGTTATGAATCATGAATTTTATCCAAATTCATTCCCAGAAGTGAATGAAGCAATAAATAAATTGTGATTATGGTTATTTTACTATTATTTTGTGTTTAGATAATTATAACAATTTTTGTGAATACAAGAAAAAGAATATTTATAAATAAAACAATTAAATAAAAGACAATATTATTTCAACAAAGTTTAATAGCGAGTGGCTCAACTCCATTACAAACCTTAATCATCTCATTTTGAAGATATTTGATGTCTTCTTCTTTTGCTTCTCTTGAGATGGGATCCAGATTAGGCAAAGCTCTTCGTAATATCGAGATTTGCATCATAAGTTTCTTAAGTTTTTTGTGTGGCCACTCAGTTAACCCTCCTTTTTGATAGATCTTTTGTATGGTGTGAGTAGACATATTTAATTGTTTACTCGCATCATCTAGGGTTAAGTGAAAATAATCACTTAAATCATGGTGCGTAGTTTTCTTTATTCTTTCTCGTTGCTCCATTGTCAATCTATATAATTCACCCTGATTAAGGGATGATATATCATATGGAATATTAACCGCGGGCTGTTTTCCTTTATCTAATGGATTTTCAATGTTGGTTTGAAATGAACTCCGCGGTAGTTCATTTGGATTTTTAGCCCATTCCGAACCAACACAAAGGACCTCATGATAGTCCAATACAGGATCACACATCAAGTTATATCCTGATGCTTGTAAATCTATACAATACTGTGTCAGAAAATGTTTGATTTCTCCAAAATTTTTGTTAGTAAAATCAAACATTGGAAGCCTGTCAATATTGTAAGATTTATCCTGTACATTTTCAAATAAAACAGCGTGGGAAATCATACCTGTTCTCCTTCCGTGAACTTCAAGTTTATGACACTAAAGTCCGTTGGTATGTATGATCTCCCGTAAAATATCACAACAACTACATTCCAATAAGTAAGTAGTTGCTAACTGACCAGTAGTCACTAGCTGACTGGTTGTAGCTGGCTGGCTGGTTATTGTTGGTTCAATGATTATTGCTGACTGACTAGACATTGTTTGCTGGCTGGTCATTACGGGCTGGCTGGTTGTCGTCACTATTGGCTGAACTGGAATGGTAGACTCCATCAATTCTGCCATAGTTCTACACCTTTTAACAGGCCTCCTTGATGAACCTGCTTCAGTTGTACCTTCAATCCTTGTTGATTGAAGAAGAACATTTGTTCTAGGGGGAGAAGTAGGTACATTTGAAGCAGAAGGAGGAATAGTAGAAGGCGGAATAAATATGTCTAGAGGTTCAGAAAAGAGTAAAGAAGAGAATGACAGGTTTGTCTGATCATCATACAACAAAGCATCAAGTAATGCTGTTTCGGATGTATCAGAAACTGGAATAAAATTGCTTGGACCTGCCATTGTAATAATATAGCGATAAGAAGGAAAAATGTGTGAGTATTTGGTAGTTGATACTATCAGATGCTTGAGTGTTTGTGAGGCATGTTTGTTTGTCTTTTTCTATTTATAGTCGAATTAAATCCTATTGAATCTCTGCAGATTTGTGTAGTCCTGTTAAATCTCTGCAGATCTGCTTCCTATAAAGCACGAGTCTGGAATTTTTTTTTGACTTTATATGCATACGACAATCTGAGTTGTTGCGCCTGTAATTCCACAGTGATGCGCCTGTGATTACACAGTATTGCGCTTGTGAATCTGCAATTATACACCCGATGATTTTGTATTTAATATATATTTGTTTGTTGATTCTGGAAAATGGAAATTTTGTTACCAGAAGTAACAAAATTATGCATTGATAATGCATTTAAAAATCTGTGGAATTTTAATGAAATAGATATCATTATCATGAAATATTGTATGGAAATTCCATGAATTAATTTTTAAGGTCTCACACTTGAAGGGGAGAATGATATATATCAAGTGTGAATATTTATGTGATAATTATTTATGAATGTTTCTGTGTTGATTCCCCCAAAATGAATATTAGATTTGATGATAAATCATATAGAAAGTTGGCATGACTCGTTTGATCATCCGAGTCATATAGCTGCATGTTCTCAAATAAAAATGATTATGAAAATATTATTGGAAACGGATCTCTGGAAATATATTAAATTGAAAGAGTACATATGAAATTATTGATCTGCAAAGTTTGCAGTGATGATTGCAACCAGATGTTTTCAATATATTATGCGCGCAATTTCCAGATTGAATGATCCATAAATCATGTATTAAAGTATCTATGAATGGATAGATCAATGATTATGAGAACATTGTTCATACGTGTATATTTGCAGCTTATAAGCCAACAAAATTCTCCCCGTAAAATTTGGCTTTTGGTCAGGAGCCAAAATAATTCCATCTTAAAATGTTTTAAATGTGCAATGATTATTAATCTACTTCAATGCACATAGATGGATATACAAAGAAAATTGATGATTTGATGAGGGGGAGAAAAATAAGCAGATTGGGTAAAGATTTACTAAAATGAATTATCATTGGCTCATATTGATCCTCGTACAAGGAATTGTGCACTAAAAGTTCAAAATGATAATTCAGTTGCAGTGTTTAGTTAATCGAATGCCAAAGGCATTTACTGACCTAAAGAAAGTGACAAAGTCACATGTCCCAATTGCAAATGCTCCTATATGAATTGTTATAAAACACGTCTGAAGCGTTGCAGGTCCATCGGTTTTAAAAATAAAAATCCTCGAAAGAGAAAAGGAGCACTAATATATAGATGATCAAGTCGAGGATAAGTAAGAAAAGCTCCAGAAGAGCCATCTCCTGAAGAGATGTTATCTCCAGAAGATATATTACAAGAAGAGTGTATTGTGGTATAAAAAGAGACCCAGGTACCTAATATATGTGAATATAATGAGATCTCAATAAATGATGAATGAAATCCGATGAGACCGAAAAATAAAGTCGACATTGATGATATTTATTTTTATAAGATAGCATATGCTGTAATGATGATAATGAGGATCATGAGTCATACTATATTAGTGTGTGCCAGAAGCACATGTTCCTGAAGAACATAAGGCGCTAGAATAAGTCCCTGAAGGACTCAAGATGCTAGGAGCATCAAATTCTCGAGAATAATTAATTAAGTGAATTCATATGTAGCATGAAGCATTTATCGTGCATGTGATATTATTATCTGAATAAATATTTATGCACATGTATATTTATGATTTTACTTGAAAGATTTAGATCTTGCAGGTATACAATGAATACTTGATGATAGAAAGACAATGAAGCAATGTGGTCATCAGGGGGAGCAAGTCTGATGTAATCAAGAGGGGGAGACGATACACGCTGTACTCTTTTTCCCTTATCTAGGTTTTGTCCCACTGGGTTTTTCCTAGAAAGGTTTTTAATGAGGCAAAACTTAACAGTGTATCAATGAATGTTGTACTCTTTTCTTTGGCTAAGTTTTTATCCCACTGGGTTTTTCCTAGTTAAAGTTTTTAACGAGACACATTCATAAATGGACATCCAAGGGGGAGTGTTATGAATATTCTTATTATGTGGATGTCCATTGACCTATAATCTCCAAATACAGGATGACATGGTATATACGCATAGTAATCTACTATTTGCATCTTTCTATAAATAGAGGTCTCCTGTAACTATTCATTACACTTGAATGAGAATTCAATTCATCTCTCTAGAATTTCCTCTGACTTCTCTCTAGAATTCTTTCGTGTTTTATAATAGATCTTAAATACATAAAATGAGTTCATTTTTATTTACGGAAATAAACCTTTTTTAAGATCTTAAAGGTGATTTCAAACAAGCTTATATGTTATTTCAAGATATATTTTCTTAATCTTTTTTATAACACACTAACAAATAATTTTTATAAATTAAATAAAAGCAGTTAAAATCATATAATTTATCTTAAAATTTAAGTAACTTTTAATATTTTTACAAATTGTATTAAACTATAATATTATATTAAATATCATTCTCACCAACTTCCCTTATTAATTCTGAGTATATATATGAAGAAAAAAAAAAGTATTCAATGCTTTTTAAAAACAAACAATTATCTTATAAAAAAAATCAAATATATCTGTGAAGGAGTCTATAATTTAATTTTTAGAAGTGAAAGTTTATTTATGCATGAGATTGAGATAAGATTATGTAAGTTGACTTGTAAAACATGTGGTCGTGAAAGCTTTCAAGAGATTGGAAAAATCTTAGCATCCAAAAAGAAAAATGAGTTAAGGTGTAAAAATACACATATGTTTTTCCTCCAGGAGCGTTTAGCACCATATGTTTTTTTTTGTGTGTAAAAATACACACGCCGTTAGGTTTTAGGAGCAAAAATACCACTTCCGTTAGTTGACCGTTTATTAACCGTTAGTTGACCGTTAACCATAATGAAATTACCTTTTTGTCTTTAGTTTAAAATAATTAAAAAAGAAAAGGGTTAAGGGCAAAAGGGTAATTTCATCATGGTTAACGGTCAACTAACGAAAGTGGTATTTTTGCTCATAAAACCTAACGGCATGTGTATTTTTGCACACAAAAAAAAACATATGATGCTGGGTACTCCTAGAAAAAAAACATATGTATATTTTTACACATTAACCCAAGAAAAATCAAAGCTATACATGATAATTGACTTGATCGTACTATCATAGTTCCCACTTCGGCTCTACCGATAGAGATTTGATGTGGTTTTGATTAATTCTTGAAGCGGACTGGTATTTCTTTTGCTTTGAATATTTTCCCTGAACAACAAAAACATTTACGCCATCTAGGTCTATGATTGGTTGGGACTCCTTTGTAAATTAACCGAGAATTGAATTTAGAGATGGCCCATTTTAGCCCAATTACTTTTTGGGTCCTAAAGCCCAATTATTTAAATTACAGATTTCAGTTTAAAATTGATTTCTAATCTTTATCTTCCCCTTTCTTCACCTCCATTTTTAGATTAAGGTGTAAAAATGCACATATATTTTTTTAAGGAGCATCTAACACTAAATATTTTTCTTATGTGCAAAAGTGACTACGTAGTATAAATTATGCGTAAAAATATCGTTTAACCGTTAAATTTGACTTTTTTTAATTGATTGGAGGATAATGTGACTTTTAAAAGTACAAAAAATACACATGTTTTTTAGCCAAAAAAGGACCCACCACCAAGTGTTATTTTAGGTGCAAAAATACATATTTGATTTGGTTAAAAATATCATTTGACTGTTGTTACACCCCAAATCCAACACAAAAATTTTGGCCAAAATATTTGAAATGTCTTTCCAAATAATTAAATTACATTACTGTTTCAAATAAAAATCATAATACAACGTAAGAATAAATTTCTAAAATATATTAAAGTTAAATAAAATTTGGAAGTCCTAAGGTAATGTAAATAAAAATAACACAATATAAACCACATGAGTACAAAAGAGCCTTCAAGGTTCACTCCAGAAATGTCTTCCATTGCTCTCTACTAGAACATTCACATGAAAAATATTAATATGAGATGAGATTTCACGTCTTAGTAACTACTGAAAGTTTTTACTGTACACAAATAAATTACACATAACAAAAAACAGGAGCTAATTACATATATATTTGTATATATCATAATTTTTCATACAAAATTCTTTTACAAAATTAATTATTATTATGTCAATCTGGGAATTATACAATTATACAATTTGCAATATGTAGTCTCCCTTATATTATCGTCCATCCTTATACCACTGATTGGAGCCATAGGCTAACACATAGTGTACCAAAAACTTATCTATTTGATTGTATTGTCTTAGACTCACCAAAACTTAAGATATACCCAGTCAAAAGTATAAAATTTTAATTATTGAGTATGACTCCCCTCCTTAAAAGAACAAAATTTAGGAGGTGACGCATGTCTCATATTTCAAATGCAATTCCAACCAAAGGAAAACATGGAAGAATGGGTACTAACAAGTACCATCCAGTATACATTGAATGGTGGCTTTAAAACATTTTATTATACCAACTCCTTTTTACTCCAATCCATCACAAATACAGTTGTTATGATAAATATATATAATAACAAAGTATATTAAAATATGCTTCCATTTATATCAAATATCATCACTAGGTAAACCAAACATCTCATAAAGTTTTTTTGGACTAAAATGCCATTTTTAGAATTTGATGGACTAAACTGTCATTTTGAAATCCAGGACTTAAATAGTAAATCACTATACAATAATTGTCAGTTTTTTTGGACGCTCCTTGGAAAAAATACGTGTGCATTTTTAGATCTTACCTCTCGATTTTTTATTTTATTTTTTGAATTTATTAAGATCATATTACATTTACCATCAGTTCATCGTCATAAAAGGTAAAAGTAAAATTAGGCCTTGTTTAAATATGTTTTCTGCTTTTATGATTTTGCGAAATTTTATAAAATTATCTTTTAAAATAAAATTTAATCTAAATATATGCTAAGTGAAGGTTGCCAATCTACAACTAATATTATTTTCATTGCAAATTAACAAATTATGAGCATTGAACCCATGATTATAAGTAAGAAAAATATAAAACTTAACAAATAAATTTATGGGTTAAGGTGCAAATATGCACATGTGTTCTCTTTTGAAGAGTGTCTAACACCAAATGCTTTTTTTAGTTATAAAAGTAACTACATGATTACAAATTAGGTGTAAAAATATTGTTTGACCATTGAGTTTGACTTTTTTTGTTGATTAGACAATGACTAGTTTTCAAATGTACAAAAATACACTTGTGGTTTGATTGAAAGAGTACTAAACACCAAATACTTGTTTAGGTATAAAAATTCACATGTGGTTTGACCAAAAATATCGTTTGACCGTTAATTTGACTTTTTTTATTGACTAGACGATGATGTGACTTTCAAAGCAACTGTGTGGGAAAAAAAAAGCATGACGATTGGTTGTGAGTTTGAGTTGGGAAGAATTAATATCACCATCTCTATCTCTCAATTCGCTTTTGTAACAACACTGTACCTAAAAATTACAACCTGTCCAATGCGGATATATTTGTCATTCACACACTTTAGCTGTATGAGTTTCACAAGGCTATTTCTGAGGAAGTGACGGGTATGCGTCGTATGATGCATACTTGCTCCAACCAACGCTATGACGGTTCAATTTTAATGGGTTTTTTTTCCCACGCAATTGCTTTAAAAATCATGTTATCGTCCAGTCAATGAAAAAGTCAAACTAACGGTCAAACAGTATTTTTAGTCAAACTGCGTATATGTTTTTGCACTTAAAAAAATATTTGGTGCTAGGCGTTCATTTAGCCAAACCACATTTATACTGTTACACATTTGAAAGTCACGTCATCGTCCATTTAGGAAAAAAAATCAAATTTAATAGTTAAACGGTATTTTTACACCTAATTTATAACCTGTAGTTATTTTTATACTTAAAAAAAATATTTGGTGTTGGATACTCTTAAAAAAATATGTGTATTTTTACACCTAAATTCTAAATTTATAGCAAGTTATATATAAACTGTTTACCCTTTTTTATTAGGGGTTTTTTTTTTGCTCAGAATTTTATTAGGGTTAAATTGAAGTTATGAAACACAAAAAAATTCAACAGACAAACATTGTGTCATGGGAGCAACTCCGGTTCCCATAGAGGGCTGGTGCCACTAGGCGGAAATGACAATTTTTTCCTATATATATTTTTTATTTTTTGAGCAATTAATGACGCTATGCTTGTGAGTTGTGATAAAAATTTCACAACTTATTATTTTATGACAAATCAATAATTTGAGTTTTTTTTTTCCCCACAATAGAGTTGGAGAATTCGGGAAGATTTTACGCCGAAAACACGTCAGCAAAAAAACACCACATTGGGATGTGTGAGGCCTTGCTCATCCGATCCCGATCCGCTGAACGAAATTGTACCGTTTCTCAACCGTCTCACTTATTAAGATTATGAAGCACGAAAGCTTCGAGTGATAATCAGAGCAGGTAGAGACAGGCGAACGTCATGGCTAATTCCACCACCGATTTGGTGCTTAAATCCGATGCTATTATGGAGCAGATGAAGCAACATCTCTCCACCGACGCCGGCAAACACCTTACCACCAAGATTGGCCTTGTCTATCAGATTCAGATTGGCCCCAAGGTCCTCCTCCTTTTATTTTTCTGTTTTCTTCGATTTCCCCTACTATCTTCATCTTTTCGCTCTTTTTTTTCTTTAACAAATTTATATTTCCTGCATCAATTACAGAAAATTGGAGTCGATGAGGTCATCTACACCGTTGATCTCAAGAAAGGGGAGGTCAAAAAAGGTTAGGTTTCTAAATTTCGTCCTGTTATTCCCTCTATTTCAAACATTTCGTTATTTGTTTCTCCCTATAAGAATTTCATTAGGCGTTGTCTTATAGCTGCATTGATCATGAACTTGAGCTCCTTCGTGTGAATTTTATTTTACGAGGAATTGTTGAATGATTGCTCAAGTTCACCTTATCTATCTGATACCCAGTCAAATTTATAGTAGCACGTGCCTCTCTTTACCCAAAAAAACAGCGCCCAGCTCTGTCACCGATAGAAGAACAAAATCATCCGATGACAGCAAATGATTAGAACGGGTAAATCAAAGTAACACTGTAATCAGGGGAAGACTATGATATACATAGCAGGAAAATGTATGTTTCAGTGTGCTTTGCCTATGTGCTAATCACGTCTACTTGTGAGGTTCAAACCTTTGTTTCTATCACAGTAGCAAAGTTTGTTACTAATCTGTCAAATGGATACTTTAAATTAAGTAGTAGCTCTGAGATCCAAGACAAGTGTGGATCTGTAATGTTGCTCCGCTACTGGTCTGTTAAGCAGTGTCTTGTATTCTGTACATGGATGAGAACTTCAATGCTTCAAATTTCCTCAAGCTACCAAAGTTGTCCTCTGACCTCTACGTGTTTACATTGATGTTAGGCTGTGCATTTGACCATTTTCTGGAACTAAATTGGTCATATTTTGGGAAGAACTGTGCTGAGTTGTATGTTCATTTGTGTATGTGGCTGTGTAGGGCCATACGAAGGAGGGAAGCCTGATGCCACATTTTCATTTAAGGATGAGGATTTTGTGAAAATTGCACTGGGCAAAATGAATCCACAGATGGCTTTTATCAGGTATGACCTTTCAGTGTATCCTCAGGTTCTTGGCTTTTCTTTCTGGATAGTTCCTCTCAGGAGATTGAGCATTTTAATCAATTGCATTTTCTGAGATTTTAACACGCATATTTTTTGTAAAACTAGAATCTTCAAGTAAATCTGAGCCATCTGTAATTGCAAACGATCGTTTCTTTTTCGTTCCTGTACTTTTTGTGCGAACTAATTTTGTGGTGATTTATGAATTCAGGGGTGCAATGAAGATGAAGGGAAGCTTGAGTGCTGCCCAGAAATTTACGCCAGATATCTTCCCAAAGCCTTCTTCCAAGATGTGAGAAAAGATGGCAGTGACTCCGTGCACCAGATTTCTTCATTACCCGCGCGCACCAATCAAATAAAGTAGATAGCCAGTGCATGTATTTAATTTACACGTATCATCCTTCATAAGACAATATACGGCTCATGATTGTATTTCTGTTCTGAAGTACGTTGAGGTGATCTTATTATTTTTAATATGGCGTTGAATTTATTTTATTTAAATTTATTTAAATTTATTTAAAGATGCCCATGGTGTTATTTAGCAGAGTACGTCCTCTTCTGCCTATGAGTTGCTGTCATATCGCAAATTGCTTTGTTAAATGTTTCATCCAATGTTAAAAGTTGACTTGGAAAAGCCAGTGCAAATGTAGAGGCTGTTTCTTTATGTGCACTCAAACTCTCGTTTGTTGTTTAAAACTTCGTACCTGGGGATGCCTGATTACCCCATGTAACCCGGAAACTGGCCTACATTCTGTTTAAGGCCGAACATTGATGGCTAATTTCACTATTTCAACAAGGTGGAATCACTGCACTTCAGTTCAGTCCATATAGTTTTAGTTTACCGTACTTTTTTTGAATCAAATCAAATCTGATTTTAACGTTGCACCCTTTAGAAGATAATGTATTTTTAGGTCCTTTTATCAGATATGAATTCATGTTACAGTTTGTGAGCACTTGTTATAAGATTGATGAACATGACGAGTAAAACATTTTTATAGCTGTGTAGAAAATGAGTGTTTGGAAAACAATAAAAATCTTACTAGATAAGATGGATTAATTCTTTCATCAATAAAATCTTTAAATATATTGTTAATTAGAAGCACTGTATCAATAAAATCTTTGAATATATTGTTAAAATTGTTAACTGGAAGCACTATCATCAATAAAATCTTTGAATATATTGTTAACTAAAAGCCGATAATTCAATGCCATTGTTATTCTTTGTCCCTTTCATTTTTGTGTATGGAAGTTTGGAATGTGCAATTTCCCTTCTCTAATCAATTTAGGACCTGTTTGATATGCGGAGGATAGGCCGAAGGATAGGGAAGATTATAGATCTTCCATCACAGAACGCGTTTGATGCGTTGCTCTCCCAGGAAGATGACTTCCCACCTCTGCCAATGTTCCTTTAAATGTGGGAACCTTCATTCCATTCGAAAAATGAAGGGAAAGTTGAAATATTCCTGGAGAATGAAACCCTATAATGAAATTGGCCTTGAAAAATTTTCCCCCAATTCTTCTTCTTTTCAAATACTCAATCCACACATTTTTCTTGTCCACCAAAAAGTTTCAATCTTCACACACAGTTCTTCTTCTTGCTTCTTCTTCATAGCCACTTGCTTCGATGGTAGGCATCACCAAAACCCACTGACCCTCTTTGAAAAAGCCAAGGGCCTCCAATTCGATGATAAGTCAAACAACTCCCTAAAATTTTGCCAACCCTCTTGCTCCAATCGTGGGTCTGTGATGTGGAACAATTGTGAAGAAGAAATGGAATAACATGAACAAGAACAAGAAGACAATGTGTTCACCGATGGTGGGTCTGTGATGTAGCTTTTACTGTCTTGCATTTATATTACTATTGTTTCTGTAAAAAATGCCTATTTCTGTTTCTGTCATATTGTTGTTCTTGGAATATTCGAATATAAATAACTGCACAAGTTTGTCTACTGTTCAATTTTTCATTTGAACGTGTTGTCTCTTTAGTGCTTTACGTTCAAATCCAACACCAGCGTTTGAATAGTTTAGGGGCATAATAGGAATTTCACATAACCTTCCCACTTAATCAACACCCAATTCTTCATACCAAACATCTCATTTTCCCTCAACTTAAGTTCTATTCCCTAGTATATCAAATTACTCACATTTTTAAGTTCCCTCCTAATCTTTCTTTCTTTTCCTTTCACTTCCATTCCTTTTCTTTCCTTCTTCAAATCTTACCAATACCAAGCAGGGCCTTAGTTTATTGGTCCTTAACTCTCACCATCATCAAATATATGCAAGAGGGTTAGGTCTCATTGTTTCAAGTACCAAATTTGATTTTACTCCCATGCCCTAAGTTCATTAGCCCATCCCACCCCAACCGGCGTCTATCCATAAGAGTTTGACATCTTTTGCTTATTCAACATTAAACTTAAGTACTCCTCGTCTTTGGGTTCAACTGATGTGGGGGTTGGTCTTCCTCATTTTTAGAGAGGGGGTTTGATCCTTGCGTTGGTCAAAGTGCTGGGGGAGGCATTCTAGGAGTCTAGAAAGCAGTGGTAACGCTGGTAGAAGTGGAGACATGTGTACTCTTTAGCCAGTATTCCCTATGGACTGGGCTCTAAGCGCTTGTCCTTGGATTGTGGGTGAGCCCGACCCCTTTCCTAAAATTTCCTTTATAAAAAAAAAGTAATAATAAACTTAAGCGATGATGCAACGACACTCACTCATTAGATGCCTTGTACGGGCAATAACATAATGTTAACACAATATTTTTATCAATCTATGTTCAAATGAGGTTTGATGAAGTTTTATGTTAATTGTAAGGGCTTAACATAATCCTTCTCTTTTGTCGGGCTTAGGATGACCGGCTATGAAAAAATATAGATACATGCTAAAATATATTTTTAATTCTTTAAATTTTACATAAGAAATATTTGTGGTTTCTTGAATTTAGAAAGTATACTTTTGGTCTCATATTTCTATTTTATTCATATTTGTTAAATGAAAATGTTGACATAGCATTCTGACAAAGTATATTTGATTGTTAATTTTTTAATATAATATATTTAGATTATTAAACTAAAAGGAACTCAAGTAATTTGCAAATTGTTGCAAATTGTTACTAAGCTATAATATAAATATATTATAGCTTAGTAATATATTTATATTACTAAGCTATAATTTTTTAAATTTATATTATTAAATTAATTAATTTTTAATACAATTAATGTTTTGATGTTGATTGTTTCTTTATGTTTTTAGATATTTTTTAATTTACGCATATTTTAAATTTAATACTAATAACATTTAATTACACAATCATCACTTAAGCTTATACGATCATTACTTGAGTTTGTTGTGTTAATATTGTTTGTTAGCAACATTAATGATTTTAGAATTATAAGAGCAAAAACGTATAAAATTAAGGGATAAAAATATACTTTATGTAAGTTTAAAGTGCTAAAAGTATATTTTAATATAGATTAAAAGGGATGTTATATTAAAGGAAGAAGGGAGAATTTTGATAGAATAAATTCAACAACATATGTAGACAATTCTTTCTCCATTTCTGTAGATTTTGATTTAAATTATATATGAATTTTCCTTCCTTTCTTGCCGTGTGGGACAAGTTTAATTTTTTAATCTTCTTATCCAGACTTATCCAGACTGGTATGCTTATGCTCGTCAATAATTGCTATACGTGAACAGCAAATTTAGAGACACCACATCACATCAATTTTTAATCATGATCTACGATAAATATAAAATATAAATTTTGTTACGATTTACATGACTAAAAATCCAAAACATCGCAATTAATCTTCTTGCTTCTTATGAGTATCCCTTAGAATTTACTAGGTTTTTTAATCTTCTTCCATCTTATGAGTATCCCTTCGACTTTACTGGTTTTCTCTTGACTTTTTATCGTCATCCAAATTCCCAAATGTACGCCAAACCCAACGGGTCTTTTTTCTTTTGCGCCAATCAAAGCTACCTTCCAATTGATGGATGGTGCACCCAAAAATTTTAAGGATAGTGGTGAAAATAAAAAAATACTATATGATAAATAAAAGTATTTAAAATACAGTATAGATATGACATACAAAAAATTGAAAGAAATCTATTATAGAAATAAAAATCACTTTACTTAACTCTTATTTTATGTGTTTTCATATTATTAAATTTATCTATAATTAAATTCGTATTAAAACTCAAAACAATTTCTTTTTCAATATATGTAATCAAAGAATTATCAAGAAATTGGTCTTACATTTTATTTCGAAGCATGTTATTGATTATCTTTATAATAGAGAAAGATCTTTCGATAATTGCAGTAGAAACTAAAAGAGTAAGTACAAATTTAATTACTCAATCAATGATAGAGTGTAAATGATGGACTTTCCAGTTCTTGCTAACCCTTAATATAATTCAAATGTAATTAATAAATTAATCAAATCTAGATATTTAAAAATGTCAAGCTCAAAATGTGGTAACTTCTTCTTTGAATACAATTTTTCCTATTCTGTAAAATCTCTAAATTAAAATTTATCAACAAGTTTGCAAATATCATCACTATTAAATGACTTATATTTGTTTCTTGGATATAAAGTCATTCTTAATGGAAGTAATTTAATAGTATTATCATTGAACCTGTTATTTAATTATTATTGATAATTAGTTGTAGTATAAAAATAATTTTTTAAGTAGAAAAATCACCTTGTTTATTTCGAGCACGATCTCTCTTTTTAATATATTTTGCATTCATATTTAGAATGTTAATGTCATATTTTATACAAAATTCTTGAACATGAACAAAGAAAAAAATCTCAACTCCTCTTTCTTAATTTCTAAAGTAACTATTTTATAGTTGAAATCAGATATAAAACATTTAAAATATATTGAGATTCTTGTTGCAAAGTCTGACAAAAGACTTCACTAATACCTATAATTTCTTTCATAAAGTGTAATATAACAACAAAATCAAAAGATGTCAATGATGAGTATGCATTATTTCTATTTACATCTCTACGATGTGACATTGTCTTTCATTCAATAAAAATATTGTCTTTGACAAAAAAAAAAATATTGTAAAAAACTCAACATGTGACTCAACATTTTAAACAAACTATTTATAGAATTAGAATGAGAAGTCAAACAAGTATGTGTCTCTCTTAAACAAACTGCAAATAAATTATTTTTTTTTCTTTTAAATTTTATGGGGTGGCGGCCAACTTAACTTCCTCCAGACAATAGACAATACTGTTTTTGTCTGTTATATATGGCTTTCGAGCATGGCCTTATATTTTAACCCTCTAATAAATTCACACAGAAATTAAAAGAAGCCGTCCGAGTTAACTTAATGCATTATGTACACTACTAATGATAATCAATTTTCCCTTTCTTGCAAGGCCTACTGTCTGGCAATCATGCACTAATTTTGCATAAACCGGCATCCAATAATACGTCAAAAAATGATCAAACGTGCTAATAATGCCGGATTTGACCAAAAAAAAAAAAACCTATAGTTGATTGCTTGTAGAAAAGACAATATGCAAAATCAGCACCTGAAATAGATTGCCGTTTCTGGAGGGGATATGGTAAAGCAGGTCAATTTTTCATACGCTAATAGACGGGGAACAAAACGGTCCTAGTAAATCCAATCTAAGTGAAACAAAGTGATTATACAAACATTAGTTTCTGAAGATAACCATAAATTTCTCCACAAATCGACAAAATAATGATCCTATAAAAGCCCATGCCCACGCAGAGACACAACACAAGCAAGCACTTGGGAGAAGCGCCATTACAGAAGTGAGGCCATGACTTCCCTCCATTTCCCCTGCATATTTTGCCTCTGCCTATGCCTCTGCTTCTTTCCCCTTTCCTCCTCCGCTGCTCTGCTCTTTCAGGTTTCACTTCTTCTTTGTCTTGTTTCCCCCTTACAACATCAATTGAATTTAGCTTTATCGCAATCATAATGGCTCACGAATATCAGTTGTGATAGGGCTTCAACTGGGAATCAAGTAACAAAGGAGGATGGTACAACTCCCTCAAGAACTCCATCTCTGACCTTGCCAGTGTCGGAATCACCCATATTTGGCTCCCTCCTCCTTCTCAATCCGTTTCTCCTCAGGGTAAACTCCAATTGATTGATAATAATTACCATTTCTCTTTTCAATTTTTGGTCATGATGCTTTGTTTTTTGACTTGTTGCCCAATGCCCAGTTCATATGCTTAAATGCTTTCTCTTTGTGATTCCCTTGATTGTCAATTAAGGATATCTCCCGGGAAGGCTATATGATCTGGATGCCTCCAAATATGGTTCCAAGGATGAATTGAAGTCACTGATCAAGGCTTTCCACCAGAAGAGAATTAAGTGCTTGGCTGATATAGTCATCAACCACAGAACTGCAGAGAGGAAGGACGGAAGAGGAATCTACTGCATCTTCGAAGGTGGCACCCCTGATTCACGTCTCGATTGGGGTCCATCGTTCATCTGCAGGGACGACGTCGCTTATTCTGATGGCACGGGAAATCTCGATAGTGGAGAACCATACGAACCCGCGCCGGACATCGACCATCTCAATCCTCAAGTTCAGTCAGAGCTCTCAGATTGGATGAACTGGCTGAAGACAGAAATAGGGTTTGATGGATGGCGTTTTGATTTCGTAAAGGGCTATGCTCCCAATATCACTAAGATCTATATGCAACGAACCTCACCAGACTTCGCCGTTGGAGAAAAATGGGACTCTCTGTCTAACGGGCAGGACGGGAAGCCTGCGTATAACCAAGACGCTCATCGCGGCGCGTTGGTGAATTGGGTGGAAGAGGCCGGCGGAGCTGTCACTGCCTTTGATTTCACAACCAAAGGGATCCTTCAGGCCGCCATACAAGGGGAGCTATGGAGGTTGATTGACCCGACTGGGAAGCCACCGGGAATGATCGGGACAAAGCCAGAAAATGCGGTGACCTTCATTGACAATCATGACACAGGTTCCACTCAGAAACTGTGGCCCTTCCCTTCAGACAAAGTCATGCAGGGATACGCATACATTTTAACTCATCCCGGAACACCATCAATAGTATGCCTTCTTTCTCCAATTTCATGCTTTTTAGTTTATATGAAAAATTTTGTTTTTTTCCCCTCAATTGTGAAATGTTAACCAGAAAAGCTGTCTGTAATGTTGGTTTTTGTTTTATAGTTCTACGACCACTTGGTGGATTGGGGGCTGAAGGAGGAGATAACGAAGTTGACTGAGATAAGGAGGAGGAACGGGATCAATGAGAGAAGCAGTGTGAAGATCTTAGCAGCAGAAGCAGATCTGTATATGGCAGAGATGGATAGCAAGGTCATCATGAAGATTGGGCCAAAGTTCGATCTTGGAGGACGCGTTCCTTCTAATTTTCAACTCGCCACTTCGGGCCAAGACTATGCTGTGTGGGAGAAACCTTCTCAGCATTATGTTGTATAATATACTCTACTTTGCACCAAGAAAACCCCACACTAGCTGTACTTTCTTATTTTGTTTTACTTTTAAATTTACCTATGAATGCTTACAAATTGTTGTATAATCTCTTATAATATAAATTAAGATATGAAAATATGGATTTGATATTTATAGTTTGTTCTTGTTTTTGGCTTTGATCTGTCAAATATTTTGCATCTATGATGTTAGATCAAATAATTTAATTGAAACATATGTCAGTTTGCCTCTCGATCAAACATTATATCAGTCATGTATAGTGTATTCATTCTATTTAATTTATTAAAAAATTTAATAAAGCTATCATTTCAATTCGAACAACCATATGATTTTATAGTAGACTTTGCAGACGATGACCTGTCAAGAGTTACGATTGATCTTTTGAATCAGCTATCATAACATTGCTTGTACCCTTGTACACGGTAGCTTCCTTGTTTCGGAACTGGCTTACCTCTGTCACCATTATCATCCGCTCCCATCCTTTTTTTTCATACTGCACCCTTTTGGTGTAAAAGCTGGTCCTTCTTCTTCTTCTTCTTTTTTTTTTTTAATATTTCATGATACTGATAAATAATAAAAAAATACTTTAAAATACTAACTGTACCAAAAAATAAGGGCGACGGAGGTAAGCCAGTCCCCCTTGTTTCTTGCACGAAACGCCACAGAAACGTGAGAGGTTTGTGTGGTTTCCCTGTTTCATTTGTGTTGTCATAGCACAACAGTGGCCCTTCTCACTTCAGTTTCCTGAATTTTTATCCACGACATCGGTGTTACCAGTAATCGACTATTTTGGTTTAGGGTAATGTAGGCCGACAACAGGAAAACCTCACTACCTGCAGGTAATTATTAAAGTTACATATTCAGGACTTAAACTCAAAACTACTGATCAAGCTTAGAATAATTCACGGCCAGTTGTTATGCTCTGTTTTAAAGCTCTTTTGAACTTAATTATGATCTTTAGGATATATTAGGAATTTTTCAAAAAAATTCTTTAATGAGTGTTATGAATTAAGAACCAATGATTCTTAGATTTATGCCAAAAAATTATTATGAAAGTAAACATGAAAATAATGTGCATTTTTAATGATATTAAATAATTTATTGGGGGTATAAAATAATTAAGTGTCTTAACTATGATTTCAAAAAATGGAGTATGTTTGATCTTAATTCTATATGTTATTTATTAAATTGAATATTTTTACTGATAAATTGTTAGTTGAGGTCTCAACCTTATAAAGAGAAGAACAGATGTTTGAATTTGGGACACTATAAGTAAATTGAGTACTTTTACTTGATTCAGTCAATTGGTATTAAACTGCGCAATTATAAAATGGTAATGTTTGAGTGAGAAGCATTTGGTTGCTGTGTGCCAATCGTCCCATGAATATTCCTCTCATCAGTACTTCAGCATTTTTAACGGGCTTATATGCTGTTGAGTCTATCATATGCATGAGGCCAGAGACCTTTGTTCAAGCTGAAGGATAATTAAGCATTTTGGGATCGATCTGAACTGCTATTATACATGATGAATCTGTTTTAGTTTTAATATTATTTTGATTAAGCTTAACACAATTAATTGATATCATCATCCCGTAGTAGCAGATACAGTCAACTCTCTTCATGAAAATATATATCAATTCCATATATTAAAATGAAAAAATATTCTTCCCAACTATCCATCAGAATTTGTTTGATGCGTTAACTCAAATAATAAGGTTTGAATGGGGTTTGTCAAGGGGAAAAAAAGTTTGAGGGGAGTTTAGGTGGGCAGATTTTTAAGAAATATAAATTATTAAGTCTGATTTAATTAATTTATAAATCAGATACGCATACACGTGATAAATAATCAAAAGTGTGCAAGAGATCATTAGTTTCACATATATAGTTCCAGATTGGCAAAATCATTTTTCTAATATATATATTCAAACTTTGTTTGTGGTTTGTTTCACACTTATAGTATCTGTAAATTTGTAAAGTGATGTCGATTTTGATTATGTTTTTATAACTTATCCCTTACTGGTATAATAAATGATCCCGAAACTCGTGAGACTTATCTCATAATATTATAATTATGAGTCGATTTCATAATATTCAAAAATGGGATTTTGATCTCTCAACTCATATATTAAATGAAATTATGCCATATAACCCCTAAATTAAATAATTTGTGTTATTTATTACTGTAACCTCCAATGTTGTATATATTGTGTTATAATGTTGATTTATTCTCCTCCTTATGATCTTGTAACTGTTTGAAGGGTTAAAGACCTTTAAATAAAAGGATTGATACAAACAATTGAATGTATATAAAAATAATAAAATACATATAAATAAGAATTATCTCTTATTCCCCATCATCTTTACATTTCTCTCCTTCTTCTACGTGTGTTGTTGATATTCACCTTCAAAATTTTCATGACACATTTTATAGTGCACCACAAAAAAATTATTAATATTTATATTTACCTTCAATATTTTTCATACATAAATTCGCTGAATGTGGGTTCTTCTAGATGAAATCTGTTCTTGCTGATATACCTGGATTTGTTGCCAAATGAACAAAATAAAGTCTCTATATAAAGCCACACTCGTCACTGACACACAAGCACTAATCAGAAAGTGAGGCCATGGCTTCCATCCTAGCTTGGCTCTCCATATTCTGTCTCTGCCTTTGCTTCTTCCCATTTTCGTCAACATCGGCTGCTCTGCTCTTTCAGGTTTCACATCTGTGTTTTTGTTTTCCCTCACAATAACATGAATTTAATTGAAATCAAATATCTGTGGTGCAGGGTTTCAACTGGGAATCAAGTAACAGAAGAGGATGGTACAACTCCCTCAAAAACTCCATTTCTGACCTAGCCAATTCAGGAATTACCCACGTTTGGCTCCCTCCTCCTTCTCAATCCGTTTCTCCTCAAGGTAACTCCAATTAATTGATATGATAATCACTATATCTCGATCTCATCACTCAATTTTTGGCTATTAAGCTTTGCTTTTGACTGTGTCATTATTGAAGGATACCTTCCGGGAAGGCTATATGATCTGGATGCCTCCAAATATGGTTCCAAGGATGAATTGAAGTCACTGATTGCAGCTTTCCATGAGAAAGGGATTAAATGCCTGGCTGACATAGTCATCAACCACAGAACTGCAGAGAGTAAGGACGGAAGAGGAATCTACTGCATCTTCGAAGGTGGCACCCCTGATTCGCGTCTTGACTGGGGCCCATCTTTCATCTGCAAAGATGACACTGCGTATTCTGACGGCACCGGAAATGCTGATAGCGGCGACCCATATGACGCCGCACCGGACATCGACCATCTCAATCCTCAAGTTCAGTCAGAGCTCTCCGATTGGATGAATTGGCTGAAGACGGAAGTAGGATTTGATGGATGGCGATTCGATTTCGTAAAGGGATATGCCCCAAGTATCACCAAGATTTACATGGAACGAACCTCGCCGGACTTTGCCGTTGGGGAAAAATGGGACACTATGCCTTCTGGGCAGGACGGGAAGCCTCAGAGTAATCAAGACGCTCATCGTGGTGCGTTGGGGAATTGGGTGGAGGAGGCCGGTGGAGCTGTCACCGCCTTTGATTTCACGACCAAAGGGATCCTTCAGGCCGCCGTACAAGGGGAGCTATGGAGGTTGAAGGACTCGAACGGGAAGCCGCCGGGAATGATCGGGACAAAGCCAGAAAATGCAGTGACCTTTATTGACAATCATGACACAGGTTCCACTCAGAAACTGTGGCCATTCCCTCAAGATAAAGTAATGCAGGGATACGCATACATTTTAAGTCATCCCGGAATACCATCAATAGTATGCTTTCTTTCTTTCTCCAATTTCTTGCTTTGTATGATGAATATTAATGTGTTTTAATGGTGAAATGCTGTTTCTTTTTTATAGTTCTATGATCACTTTGTGGATTGGGGGTTGAAGGAGGAGATAGGGAAATTGAGTGGGATAAGGACGAAGAACGGGATCAACGAGAAGAGCAGCGTGAAGATATTAGCAGCAGAAGCAGAACTATACATGGCAAGTATAGATGAGAAAGTGATAATGAAGATTGGATCAAAGATGGAACCAGAAGGTGCTGTTCCCTCTAACTTCCAACTCGCTGCCTCGGGCCAAGACTATGCTGTGTGGCAGAAATCTTGATCCTCTTACCGTTATCATTGCATAATATGGTTATCAAGAAAAATGTAGCATGTAATTTGCATCGTGCTTTTCAGTGCTTCACTACGTGGGGCACGTTGTACTGTACATGAACAGGCCAAGGCCAGTGGGCAATGAATCCGAATAAACGCCGCCATCCAATTCAGTGTAATTTTGTTAAATCCGCCCCCATCCACTTCTTATTATTATTTTTTTTTATCTCAACTGTTGGATTCTAACTTACACAGTATTTCTATAAAAGATGAAATCTAAACTGTATAGGTTATAATCCAATAGCGGAGATCAAGAAAAGGATGAGAAGGAAAGAGGATGGGAGCCAAATCCAATTTTACTATATAGTACGAGTATGTTAATTAATTTCTCATTAAAATATATTTTTATTTTATAAAAAAATTAATGATAAGAACATGAAAGAAAAGGCAAACTTTAATCCTTTGATAAAAACTACCACTGGCTTAATTTTACATTTTCTTACATTTTTTTTTCATTTTTACCATCTAAACTGGCGAGGGTGATTCTGGCTTAATTTTACATTTTCTTACATTTTTTTTTTTATATTTACCATCTAAACTAGCGAAGGTGATTCTTTTTTTTTTGGTCGAACAAAGGATGAGAAGGAAAGAGGATGAGAGCCAAATCCAATTTTACTATATAGTACGAGTATGTTAATTAATTTCTCATTAAAATATATTTTTATTTTATAAGAAAATTAATGATAAGAACATGAAAGAAAAGGCAAACTTTAATCCTTTGATAAAAACTACCACTGGCTTAATTTTTCATTTTCTTACATTTTTTTTTTCATTTTTACCATCTAAACTGGCGAAGGTGATTCTGGCTTAATTTTACATTTTCTTACATTTTTTTTTCATTTTTACCATCTAAACTGGCGAAGGTGATTCTTTTTTTTTTTGGTCGAACGAAGGTGATTCATATAATGTTGGATATTTTGTTTATGCCTTTCTTTGACCAACTTTATAAATTAGGTCATTCTCCCAGAGAAAAATACATAAATTAGGTCTGCATGTTTAGCAAGTAGCTAACACACAAAAAATTTACATATAAATATACCGATATAAAAAATTAAGCAAATAAAAATATTCTTTATAATTTGAAAAATGAAATAATAAAATAGATGATGCTTTGTGATAATTAAATTGTAATAAACACTATCATATATTTTAATTTTTGTACTGTAAAATGGAAAAGAAAAGAGTTTCCATCAGAGACGCTTTAGACTTTGTTTGATAAGTAAGGATAAATAAAATATAAATGAAAACGCGACAAAATTACTTTATGAATAAGAAGTATTTTTGTCTTTAAATAAGATATATTAAAAATAAATGATTGATGATGAATATTTAATAAACAATAAATATCTTATTTATTTTTGGGCGAATTTCTGAAATTACTTCAAGAGGTAAGTTATCGTATTAAGACTAATAAATTTATGTTGTTGCCCAAATTGTTTTTAGCGAAAGCGCGTCTCTTATACGACGACCTATGTTCCATATAAAACTCAAACTTACGGGTCCTAATACGAAAATTTACTATTTGGATATCATCAATCATAAATAATTAAATGGGCTAAGGTTGAATTTTGTGTTGAGGCTTTACGTTGGAGCTATGGATGTCTGAAAAGGTTTTCATCAAATATCAGTCTTCAGAAGAAGAGGACTTACTGGCGAGGAGCTCTAAAAAGATTAAAAATGCTAATCAGGGAGGAGATAACCATTTCAAAGCTCAGTGGCCAGTGCTGGGCTCAAAGAATCACGGTGCAGGGATGGGTACGATATCCTTTGCCGATAAACTGAAGGGAACGGAACATGTAGAAGAAGGAAACCCAGGACTAGGCAGTGGTGGGACGGAAGAAAACATTTCCGATGATTCCATGTCTGATGAGGATGAACCCTTATGCGAAATAGTAGAGGACCCTGGGAGGAACTTTCCTACCTTTATTTTTTCGGGTAAGATGAAAAAGAGGATGTATCAAGCGTGGTCAAATGCTGTTATCATAAAGCTCCTGGGAAGGAACATTGGGTATAAGGCCTTAGAAACAAGAATCCAGTCCTTATGGGCGAAACGTGGAGTGATAAGATTGATCAATATTGGAAATGGCTATTATGTAGTCAAATTATCCAATAAAGAGGACTTTCATCATGCGCTCACTGGAGGACCATGGATGATTTACGATCATTACTTAATCGTAAGACCATGGGAGCCTCTTTTTAATTCAGCCACTGCCACAATTGATAAAGTAGCAATTTGGGTGCGTTTGCCGAGCATTTTCATGGAATATTATGATAAAGAAGCTCTCACATGCATGGGGATAGAATTGGGGAAACGGTGAAGGTTGATATCAACACCTCGTGTCAATTACGGGGACACTATGCCCGCTTGTGTGTGTTGGTAGATTTAACCAAACAATTGATGTCTGGATTCACAGTGGATGGTAAAGATTATTATATAGAATACGAAGGTCTTCACTTGCTCTGTTCTTAATGTGGTTTTTATGGGCACCAGAGTGATTTATGTCCGACGAAAAAAACGCAAAGCAACATAGAGATACCTAAGAGTCAATCAGAGCATGTACAAGGGGTGGAGGAAGCATTGCTAGGTTGTGAAATGGAGGCCGGACTAGTATGGAAGGTGGTTCAGAAACCTCGGCGACCACGGAAGAATAAAGAGAAATAGGGAGAAGTTTTCCGGCAGGCTCAAACTGGTTCTTGTTTCTCCCTCCTTGCTGAAGTAGACGGTAAGGAGCAGGAAGGTGATGCCTATGCGATGCAATAGTTTGCCCCTCGAGGTATAGCTGAGGTACAACGTGGTTGGCAAGAGCGCACGACTTAGGTACGTATTGAAAGGTGGAAGGAAGAAGGGGCATAGTGTCATATCCTTAGTGCAAAAACGAGGAAAGACAAGGTGATGGCTATCTTTGAGTATTCTCCAATAGGGACTCGACGTGTGGACAAAAGAGCGAGGGATAAAGAGATGGTGGGTATCAAAAATAGGAAAGGACAGTTGACTTTAATGATGGGCCAGGAAAAAATGAACCCTGATGGGCTTGATGTTGGGCCGCATTCATCATCAGAAGGGAACCCAGCTTTATCTCATCCTGCGACCCATGACCCTGGACCAACGATTGATGCAATTGTGGAGGATAAGGAGACCAATAAAGAGAAACTTCTTGATAGCGCAATGGATAGTGAAAATATCTATGACGGGCAGGGGGACATAGTATTAGTCCCAGAGACCCAATTGTCTAATTGAGCAGTTTTTTTTTCTATCTATCCTCTTTTGTTTTTTATTGATAGTATCTTTTACTGGAATGTTAGAGGAGCCTGTGGTAAGGGTCTCCTATGTAATTTAAAACCCTTTTGTAATAGGGCCAAACCCAAAGTAATTGTGCTTGCTGAAACAAGAATTGAAGATGGAGCTCGATTAGGAGGCCTAAGGCAATTAGGCTATGATTCAGTTCACATTATTCCGAGTTCGGGTCGGTCAGGGGGCTTAGCAATTGCCTGGAACTTGCAACAAATTTCTCTTTCTTTAATTGAAAGCAACAGACAGTTTTTTCATTTTGAATGCAGAAATCCAGGTGTCCCGCCTTTTCTAATAACTGTAGTTTATGCAACACCTCATACTAATCTCAGGACCAGGCTGTGGGAGGAGTTATCGAGGATGTAGAAAGCTATCACAATGCCCTGGGCAGTGATGGGTGATTTCAATGATATTCTATCTATCCAAGAGCGAATTGGAGGGAAGGATGGGAATCTGGCTCGGATGCAATGGTTCAGGGATCGCATGGCTGAGTGTGGTTTAACGGATATGGTTATATTGGAGCCAAAATGACATGGAAGGGTCCTCGCCTAGCTGGCTGTGAGAGGCTTTTCGAACGATTAGACCATGCACTAGCCAACAGTAACTTCTTCATAGAGCTAGCGGACTCATATTTCAAGGTATGTCCTAGAACTCAATTCTCAGACCATAATCCAATTACTCTGTTTGTTGGAAATAAATTGGATGTGAATATTAGGAAACCATTTCGATTTGAAGCAATGTGGTTAACACATGATAAATTTAATGACCTTATTACTGCTAAGTGGTTGGCTCAAGATGATCTTGAAGCTTGTTTGAAAGATTTTCAGAGAAGTGTCTCAATCTAGAATAAAGATGTGTTTGGCCTTGTTGAAAAAAGAAAAGCTAAATTGTTGGCTAGACTCCATGGAATCCAGAGCTCTAGATCGTATCCATCATTATATTATCTTCATTCTTTGGAACTTCAGCTGCACCGAGAATTAGAAGAAGTTTTGAGAGCTGAGGAGCTTAAGTGGTTCCAGAAATCGAGAGCGGTTTGGATTTCAAAAGGAGACCGCAATACTCGTTTCTATCACCTTAAAACAAGAATGAGAAGAAGACGCAATAGAGTTCTCACGCTTAAAGATGAATCAGGACATTGGGTAGAGGATGAAAATGATGTTAAAAAACTGGTGCTGGACTATTTTAAAGGCTTATTTCAATATGATTGCCTTCCTGCTGCCCCCTTGAATACCTTAACTACGTTTCCCTCAGTTGATCAAGGAATATTTGCCAATCTGAGCATTCTGCCTAGTAATGAAGAGATAAAAGCAGCAATATTCTCCATGGGACCCTATAAAGCGCCTGGTATTGATGGTTTTCCACCGGTGTTCTATCAATCTAATTGGAATACGGTAGGGCCAACAGTATGCCACTTTGTGAAGGGTATGTTCGTTGGTTCTGTCAACATGCTAGAAGCTAATAGCACACTCCTATCATTAATTCCTAAAAGGGATTGCCCGGAGGTTGTTGGTCATTTTCGTCCTATCTCGCTTTGTACAGTTCATTATAAATCCTTGTCTAAGGTTCTGACCAGGAGACTGAGAGGAATCATGGATAGTCTAGTATCTCCTTTTTCAAGCAAGCTTCATAAGAGGACGACAGATCCAAGATAATATAATTGTGGGCCAAGAATTGATGCACGTGATGAAGAAGGCGAGGGGTAGAAGAGGATTCATGGCATTAAAGATTGATCTTAACAAGGTGTATGATTGTATTGACTGGTGCTTTTTGTATCAAACTCTTAAGATGGTGGGTATTGAAGAGGATCTGGTGAATTTAATTATGAAATGTGTATCTTCAACAACGTATAATATACTCTGGAATGGAGAACAAACAAAGTTTTTTACTCCAAAGAGAGGGCTTCGACAAGGAGACCCTATATCTCTCTACCTCTTCATCTTATGTATGGATAGGTTATCCCATATAATTTGTGATTCTGTCAACAACAATGATTGGAAACCTATTAAGACATCTAGAGATGGTCCATCAATATCTCATCTTATGTTTGCTGATGACTTACTTCTTTTTGGGAGTGCCACTGCTCATCAGGCTAGGATTATGGTAAAGTGTTTGACTGTATTCTGTCAAGCCTCTGGAAGCAAAGTTAGTACAGAGAAGTCCTCTATGTTTTTCTCCCCAAAGGTTAATCGAAGCTTAAGAAATCAGATTAAATAGATCATTAATATGAAGGTCAACTGTGAAATTGGGAAATATCTGGGTTTTCCTTTGTCAAGGAAAAGGAAATCAAGAGAGACCTTCCAATATATTGTGGAGAGAGTTAACTCTAAATTGGCAAATTGGAAAGCTAATACTTTGTCAATGGCTGGCAGAATAACTTTGGCAAAGTCAGTAATAAGTGCAATTCCTATGTATCTGATGCAAGTCTCTCAACTTCCTCTTAGTATTTGCAAGGAGATTGAAAGAATCTAGTGCAACTTCAAATAGGGCAGAGGTTATCATAATCTAAGTTGGAAATCCTTAACCTTGCCGAGAAGTTATGGGGGTTTGGGATGCAAGAGTCTGATCGCCATGAATAATGCTTTTGGTTGTAAACTAGCCTGGAAGTTAGTAGCGGGCGAGAAAGGTTTATGGGTAGATATGTTGTTCCATAAGTATGTCAAAAGGAATGAAAGTAGTATGGTCGAAGAGAATTCCCAAGACTCACACATATGGAAATTTATTTGCAGACAGCAAGGTATTCTAGAAAAAGGAATTAGATGGTGGGTTAGGAATGGGGAGTCAATATGTTTTTTCTCTGATTGCTGGCTAGCAGGAGAAGTGAAGATCCAAGACAAATGCCTCCAAGATCTAACAGAGGAAGAAGAAAAGAGTAAAGTGAAGTATTGGGCAATAAATGGATCATGGGATTTTGCACGTCTGGGTTCAATAGTTTCCACTGAAATTATTCAAAGATTGATAGCCATTCCTCCACCGATGGAATCAGCAAGAGAGGATAGAATGATGTGGAGTGGGTCATCTAACGGGATTTTCTCGGTGAAGTCAGCTTACCACATGATTGAGGAACCAGATATGAATTTATCTCATTCATGTTATAAGCTTATCTGGAAGTGGCCGGGAGTTGAGAGAGTGCGTATTTTTCTATGGCCGGCATTCCATAATCGCCTTCCTACGAATGAATGGCGGAGTAAGTGGTCAAGCTCCTCACCGTTATGCCTTAATTGTAATTCTCAATCAGAATCAGTGATGCACATATTGTAGGACTGCTCTTATGCTCAGAACCTATGGAAAGAGTTAATTAGTCCAACACATTATCGCAGCTTTTTCTCTGCAGAATTGAGAGATTGGTTCCATCTTAATCTTAAAAGAGAGCTGGGTAAGCATTTGGAAACCAGCTGGGGCCAGATCTTTAGAGTCACTATGTGGAAGTTATGGATTTGGAGGAATTCATTGATATTTGATCCTAACTTTTGTTTGTCGGTGAGACCTGAGATTGCAATTTGGAATCTAAAGAGGCTTTTTACTGAAACCAAATTGATCTCAAATTAAGGACTGGGATCTGCAGTTAATAGAGCATGGCAAGCTCCTACTTCTAATTGGAATAAGATTAACATTGATGGTGCCGTGGCGTCTTCGAGAAGGTGCGCTGGATGTAGTGGAGTCTTTAGGGACTTGGATGGCAACTGGATCGCTGGGTTCTCATATCATCTTAGGCAATGTGACCCATATGAAGCAAAAGAATGGGCAGTTCTCAAGGCTTTAGAATATGTCCAACAGCTCAACCTCACCTCTATCATTATAGAATCAGATTCATGTAACTTGATTAATTCTCTTCAGGCACAAGAGGAGGAGGAAGGAAGTCAGAGTCTGGTTTCACTGAAAATCAGATCCTTATTGAGTTTAAACTGGGAAATCCAACTAATTTTTAGTCCAAGAGAGTGTAACAAGGTGGCAGATAAACTTGCTAAGTTTGGTCTATCCAAATCATGTTATCTAGACAGGTGTCCTGATTTCTTAAGGACTGAGGTTCTTCAAGATTGTATGGGAAGCCATTCTCCAAACTTTCATTTTTAATTTAATATAGTCATCATTTATACCCAAAAAAAAAAAAAATCAGTTTGGAAGTATTAAAAAAAACAACACCCTAACTGTTGTAAAAAAAAAATGTTGATAATTAAAAAATTAATGTTGACTATTAATTTTTTTTTTTAACAACTAGAAGAACATTGTTTATTTTTTATATACATCCCCAAAAAAAAAACTTGTATACCCATATCTCCTATGTACAAATTTCTGGAACAAAATTAAAACTTACCTATTCCTAAATCATAAATTTATTGTAAACAGGTAATTTGGTTATCCCAAGTTCTTTCCTTTCAAAGGAAGACCCCGGCTCTCTTTAGAATAATTTAAAAAACCTGCGGTCACATAATTTTTTTTTTTTTTTAAGTACTACCTTCAATACTTAATTTAAGAGTCAATAAACTTTCTTTTGAGAGATTAAGAAATTAATACTAAATAATTTATTTTTATTATTTTTCTCCAAACTAGTTAGCCTGTTTATAAACTTATTTATAATCTAATAATACACACTACTATAAAAAAAACACTTCTAATACCTGTTTTTAGGTCTTTTTTACGTCCATTTTCAGGGGACACCTATGCCAGCAATATAATAAAATCTGAGAACAACAACCCTTACAAAAATACTTTGTAAAAAAATGCATTGTAAAAAGGGAGGCCATAAGTCTTTTTCTTCAAAAAAAAAATAAAAACCCCAACCTGCAATGTTCCAAGCAACTACTGAAGATGGAGGAGCGACAGTGGGTAGTAACATAAAAAACCAAGCATTGCATAACTTGAAAACATTCCAACCCATTGTAGCTCCAGATTTATGCATAATCACGAATAAGAAAAAACTGATTTTATTTTAATCGAAAAATCTCAGACTTTTCCTGTTCACTTTGAAGTAGAACATGGGCATAGTTTTAGGTAAATCATTGACGATTTGCTTGAAAGAAACAGATTCAAGTCGATACTGCTAAAGTGAACAATTTATAGTAAAAATGACCTTTTGTAAATCTATGGTAGATCGTAAAGGTCATGCGCGTCATGTCATCGGATCTAAGGATAGTGTAGTGTGAGATGAGTTAAGTAGTGCCGCGTTGGCCTCCTTCACTGGCCTTTCGAACGTGCTCTCGCCTCCTTCAGTACAGCGTCACACGTCATCGTCGTTAGATATGAGGAGAATGTACTTTTTCGTCGTCGGATCCGAATGTGTTGTAGCCTCCTTCAGTGCATTTCACATCGTCGATGTCTCCGGTGCCATTCTTGGCCACTTTTCCCTCCTTCTACATCGTCGAAGAAGGTTAATTTGGGAGATAAAGCAAATCGAAAACCAATTTATTTTTTTTTGGGGGGGGGGGGGGTGGGGGGAGCTCAATGAGCAAGGTCACCAAGCAGGCACACGATGCATGCCGACAAGGCTAGCCTTCTTTTTCTCTTTGTTGGGGGGGGGGGGGGGGGGGGCAGTAGGAATTTGGGGAAATGAGAACGAACGAAGAAGGATGGGTGTGGTAGTGAGAGACATGACACAGTGAACTTATGTGAAAAAGTGGGCCACTCTTTAAGCGTCCAAATTTTAGATTTGAGTCTTTAACTTTTTGCGTCTCAATTTTAAAAGGGATAATAAAAGTAGTGTAAAAGGTCCAATTATGACATTCTTTTTATAAATTGAAGAGTAGACTTTTGTCATTGTTTTTAGAATTGAGATTTTAAAATCCCTTTCTTTTAACGTCTCTTTTAGAAATTAGGGCTCGAAAAATATACTTTTGATGTTTGTTTTTGTTAAAGGATATCCAATAGTTTAAAATTCTTTCATAGAATTACAAAAATAACAACGTCTTTATCTTTAACTTTCCTTTTATAAAAATGAACTTTTTTTGGAAAAATAAAATCTATATTTTATAGTAGTGATAGGACATGTGCTATAATTAAGTAACTTATTTGACTTTTTCAATCACTTAAAAAAACACAACCGACTTTTATATCAATCACCAAAGGAAAGGTAGTAATTTTTGCCGCTGTTACCATCATGGTCTTGTTCAAAGTCGACGAGTTCAGGGCTTCCGGGTCCCTAAGCCTTAAGGTTCCATAATTTCCACGTCGTGTCGTAAGGGTTTCGCTTACTCGTAGTGGCATGTATGCGGAATATTATTTGCCTAATTAACAGTACAAAAGATGGATAGTAAGCAATGAATGTCTTTATTGATTTCCCTATTTATTTAATATACTTATCATTAGATCAAATTTTAATGATTGAAATTTATTTTATTTACCATGGTATATTATATTGTTATTATACTTAATGTTATAATATTATTTTTATATAATATTAAATCCCAACAATTGAAATTTAATATAATAATACATACATTGAATAGAACGGAAATAGGGAGAATGAATGAAATTATTCACTCTAGCATGTTTATTCAAAGCTCTCCCTTATAATTAATGCATGTGCAATACTTTCCTAGATATGTAGTCTGCTGTTATAAGTGCTGAAATTCGTGTTCGCAAACCTAACTTACGAAGAAAACGATGCCCCATATAGGCCATAGACGAGCATAAAAATTAAAATTTAAGAAAGATTCAGGGAAGGAGATAGATATACATATCGTGAGCCACACTTACAATCTTGACTTTTTAGCCCCTTTATGTTCTCCCTCAATCACTCCATGATTTCATGCTGCCTAGCTACATCCTCTCTTTTCTATTCATCTTTATCTTTTTTTCATGAACATTCCATATTTTGGACTTATCTCATTTTAACTCGGTAGATTTATCAGAGTTCAAGCTAATCCAAATCGAGTCAGGTTAGACCACAAAGACGAAAAACTCCACCACCAAATATTGCTGCATTCTCAAAATTCTACTCATTTGGATAACTATTCTTTCTTTGCTGTGGTCGTAGATAGCCGTAGCCGCCTCAAACAAGTTCAACTCTGTAGAGGCTAGAGCTTTCTCCATTCATTTCCTAATGATGATATTTATATTTATTGAGAGCGAAATGAAAGGATAGTTTCTATCCACTTCTACATTATTCATTCAAGTTGTCAATGTTTTAGACAGAAAAGGTAGCATTTTGTTGAAGTCAGTTCCCCAATTCTTAAAAATAATTATATGTACAAGGCACTAATTAATATATACATATATCTCATATAAAACGAATAAAATCAATTAAAGTTGATTAAACTAATTAAATTTATGATAAGTCATATTTTTAAGAATTTTCCCTTGATTGAGGGAGGGGTTTTGGGCAAAAGTCAGTCAATGGTAAATAATTGGAAACCCATGCTTAGTTTTTGGTTTAACAATACTAATGAGGGGCATTCCGGAATACGTATAGAGTGTGACTTAGATTTCAGATCACCAAAAAATTCGAACGAATACTATAACAAGCATAGTTTTAATATTATTGTCCGTCTCAACGACTAATTCACAAACGCAAAAAAAGGGGTCTTTTTGTGTTACGAAATATTTTTACGGTGTTTATTATATTTTTTAATTATTATTTAAATATTTCAGTTTGTATTATTTTAAAACATAACATAATGTTTATTTTCTCCATTTATTTATTATCTTATTATGTGGATCAAATGGATTTTAATGCGAAGTGTTATCTTTAAATTAACCACAGACCTTTTAAATTTTAAATTTTGAGCAAAACCCGGGAAAATGAAGATATATACAAAAACTTCTTAATTAAAATCAATGAGACATTGATACCAATCAAGTTAATGGAATTACGTAGTCAAGTGGTCCATTGACGCGATATTTTCAACTAAAAACTCGATGAAAAGTTTTTTTCCGGCCCAGACATAATCTGACATATTCAATGCCTAACAATACAGTACAAGAGGGGACACGCGTGTTCCTTTGAAATTTCAAAGGATATAGCGCTGGCTGATGCCTATAAATATCTGAGAAATCAACCTCAAACCTCAACACAAAATCTAAGAAACATGAAGTCTCTCGCCTCTTTCTGTTTCGCCTTCTTCTGCATTTCCCTTCTCCCCTCTTTCTCCTCCTCTTCCATAGTGTTCCAGGTATCAATATTCATTTCCTTCATTACTCATTCACTCTTAATTAATACACACACGCATGCCGGCGCACACACACACACATATATATAGATAACAGGTGCAGTTAAGTAAGTAGTCTATAGTCTGTATAAAATGTTATTGCTAATGTATTAAATGTATAGGATAGCGAGATTTATACCATGATAAGAGAGAGATTAATTATAATTTGAGTCTCTCTTTATAGAGAAAAGTTCCTTTTATATCCATAGAGTTATAGAGTTAGTGGTTAATTACCTTTAAATATGAGAGATGATAATCATTGAACTCAAGTGAGTTATAGTTTGTATGAGCATATTACTACTATATGGTTAATGAATTACTCTTCATATTCTCAAGTTATGTTTCTCTAATTACTATGGATTACAACACTGTAGGGTTTCACCTGGGCATCCTATGAGAAAGCTGGAGGGTTTTACAACTATCTCAAGACCCAGGCGCCTTTAATTGCCGATCTCGGAGTCGACTATGTTTGGCTTCCTCCTCCCTCCAACGCTCACCCTGATGGTCCTCAAGGTCCGTACCCTTATAAAACTAGTTAACACTTTTTGATTGGTTCTTTCAGCATGGTTGTTGTAAATCCTTGTTTTATTTCTATATATATATATATATATATATATATGCATTCAAACGTGCATGCAGGATACTTGCCGAAAAGATTATATGATCTTGACACCTCAAAATACGGTAACAAGGAGGAATTGAAGTCGCTCATAGTGGCATTCCGTGAAAGAGGAGTGAAATGCATAGCCGACATAGTCATCAACCACAGAACTGCAGAGAGGCTGGACGAAAGAGGACTTAGCATCTTCGAAGGTGGTACTCCCGACGACCGTCTCGACTGGAACGTGTCCGAAATCTGTTCCTCAGATACAAAGTTTAAGGGTGCCGGAAATCCCGACACCGGCATGGACTGGGGGGATGCACCAGACATCGACCACACCAATCCCAGAGTGCAGAGAGAGCTCTCTGACTGGATGAACTGGCTTAAGTCAGACGTTGGATTCGTAGGATGGAGGTTCGACATGGTCCTAGGCTACGCTCCAAGGTTTACGAAAATCTACCTGGACAACACCAAACCAGAGTTCGCTGTCGGAGAGCTTTTTGAGGCGGTGGCCAATGGCTCAGATGGAAAACCCTTGGCCAACCAAGACCCGCATCGTGCTAAACTGGCGCAGTGGGTGCAAGATGCTGGAGGCGCCGTCACAACCTTCGACTTCACAACCAAAATGGTGCTGGGCGCCGCCGTACAAGGTGAGTTGTGGAGGATGAAGGACGCAAACGGGAAGCCACCAGGGATGATCGGAACCGACCCGTCCCACGCCGTCACCTTAGTAGACAACCACGATACTTTGTCCCAGAGAACCTGGCCGTTCCCAGATGGCAAAACCACGCTTGGTTATGCTTACATACTCACTCACCCAGGCCATCCCTCCATTGTACGTACCTCGTTTTTCTTTAGTTTCCGTTTGTTACAGAAGAATAGCTAGGGATAATGCAGAGTTGCTTACTCTGTGTTGCGTTTGTGTTTGCAGTTCTACGATCACTACATCGATTGGTTAGAACAACGAGCTCCCATAAAGAAATTGACGGAGATAAGGAAGAGGAATGGGATAAACCCAACGAGCAGCATCAACATTCTGGCGGCGGATGCTGATCTGTACATGGCTGAGATAGACAAGAAGATCGTCGTCAAGATTGGACCCAATGGTGATCTCAAAAACCTTCTTCCTCAAAATGCAGTGCTCGCTACCAGTGGACAAGACTTCGCCGTTTGGGAACTCCACTGACGCTCCATCACTACTCAACTCGGATTAATTAATTAATTAGCAGCCCTCTCCAGTAAACGTGATTCCGAATAAAAAAAATATGTCAATTTCATTCCCATCAATAAGCATAAAATAAATAAATTTCTTATGGCTGCGGAGGAAGTAACAAGGCGTAAAGGGATCAAGTAGTACTATTTCTTGTCTCATTAATCATAAATGGAACGGATCAGAAAAGCGGAAAAGAAGAGAAGAAAAGGGAATACAGTTTAAAGATAATAAAGTTGCGTGACGTACGTAACGATATATTTGGCTTAATTAACATCGAAGGGTTGGGAGATGAAGGGGCGTCCAGCTTCCATCCCTCGCGGCCTCCAACCTTAGCCTCTCCCATAACCATATCTATACCGTTTTGGGTGTAAATTGGGGGTGTTACATTTTTTCTCTCTCTCCATATTTTTCAAAATAACATTCAACTCCTTGAAATATTTTTTTCATTAGCACTTAATATTTTAAAATTAGGCGCTACCAAAAAAAATCCTATAAGGGCTTGAATGTTATTTTCAAAAAAAAAAAAAAAAGGTGTAGTTTTGGCTACGAGAGAGGCTGAGGATGGGAGCTGCAGTGGGAGGGAAGCTGGACGCATATGAAGAGCAGCATGCATGCTGAGAAGAAAATAACTGTAAAGCAGCATTTAATTTCCTTGCTAGCTATCCGATGACGAAAATTTAAAAATCTTCACCACATGTAGATAACTGGGGGAGAGTTGAAAAATTTCAAAGAATATTTAGCTTTTTGAGGAAGTAAAGTGAATTCAGTATAACTTTTCGATTAAAAAATGACAGTTTGTTCATCTTAATCAGACTACCAAGGATTAATTAATTAATTAATTAATGAGAACGTGGAGATGAGCAGCCTTGCGTCTTATAGAGTAGTACACTATCGCATGGGATAAACAGCTAGAGTACTTTGCCCCCTCTTTTCATGTTTCAATTTAGAAATTAAAAGAGAAAAAATCATAAATTATAATATTAAAAAATAATTGATGACTGTGTTGACTGATGAGAGCGGTGAGTATTTGTTAATTAATAATAAATTCAAAACTCTACCATATAACAAAAATAAATAAATAAAATGTATAGCTAGAGCTGGCTTCAAGAAATATTAAGACGGTAATTAGAAGATCTGACATCTAATTAATTCCTAATTAAAATAATCAAACTGCAATTAAGACTTAAAATAGCTGCAGCATAGTACTACTAATCTTAGATTGCAATTAAATTGCTTTAGAAATGCGAACACTGAACAGAAACAAAATCTATTTCATCGAACCTATTCAGATCACTGGAACACCATTGGACCGTTTGGTGTGACCCATTTAGTTTTGCAAATCCCTGACCCGGGTGGGCCGCGGGTCACCAACCGGTCATACCGGGTAGCCGGTGAATATGTAGGGGTTTCCTACCTTCTTTGGCTATCTATCTTATAGCACCATTTCAAAATTCGCCGATTTCAAATTTTGGAACTCGCGCTCAACGTCTTCTGCATCTTCTATCTCCGCTCCTCAGATCCCATCTTTTGGATCTTCTAATCCGAAGCAGCAAACATGGGTGGGGCTCACAGTCGTGAAGATTTAGAACTCTCCGATTCTGACGAAGACAGTGATTCTCCGAACCACAGCGATGGAGAAGCAAGCTACCAGGATGCCGAAGAAGAGCACAAACATTCTGCGGACCGGAGAGTAAGCACTCCGTCATCACTCGACGAGGTGGAGGCGAGGCTTAAGGCCTTGAAGCTGAAATACTCGTCTTCCCAGAATCCTAACGTGAAGAATGCCGTCAAGCTCTACCTTCATGTAGGAGGAACAACCACCAAGGCTAAATGGGTAACTTCTGAAAAACTCACTACTTACAGTTTTGTTAGGACCTCCCGGGTTGACGATGCTGATGGAGGTATTGATGACGATGAAGAAGACGAGGAAGGAAACTCATGGTGGGTTTTGAAGGTTGGTTCGAAAATTCGAGTGAAGGTGGATACCGTGATGCAATTGAAAACTTTCGGGGACCAACGTCGTGCTGACTTCGTTGCTCGGGGTGTTTGGGCCATGAAATTCTTTTCAGAGGAAGATTATAAGGCGTTTGTCGCTCAGTTCGAGAACTGTTTGTTTGAGAACACGTATCGCGTTGAGGCAACGGAAGAAAGCAAGCTTAAGATTTATGGTAAGGATTTTATTGGATGGGCCAAACCAGAGGCTGCTGACGATTCTATGTGGGAAGATGCTGATGATAGCTTTTCCAAAAGCCCTGGTTCTGCAACGCCAACGCCAACCAGATCAAACCAAGACTTGATGGAGGAGTTTGAGGAAGCAGCAAATAGCGGGATACAGAGCTTGGCGTTGGGTGCATTGGACAACAGTTTTTTGGTTGGTGATTCTGGCATTCAGGTTGTGAAGAATTTTGCTCATGGAATTCATGGAAAAGGTAATTTTGTGAATTTTGGTAGTGGGTATAAAGGTAAAGGTTCATGTTTGGTAAGTGCTGCGCCCAAAAAGACTCTTCTCATGAAGGCTGAGACTAACATGCTCCTCATGAGTCCAGTTGATGCTGGGAAGCCTCATTCAACCAACCTTCACCAGCTTGATATTGAGACTGGGAAAATTGTAACAGAGTGGAAGTTTGGAAAGGATGGGGTTGACATTACAATGAGAGATATCGTCAACGATAGCAAGGGAGCTCAGTTGGATCCTTCAGGATCTACTTTTCTGGGATTGGATGACAATAGGCTTTGTAGGTGGGATATGCGTGACCGCCATGGAGTTGTTCAGGATTTGGCTGACTCTAATACCCCTGTTTTAAATTGGACCCAGGGGCATCAGTTCTCACGAGGGACCAACTTTCAATGCTTTGCCACTACTGGTGATGGTTCCATAGTTGTAGGATCTCTTGATGGGAAGATCCGTTTGTATTCAATCAATTCAATGAGACAGGCCAAAACAGCTTTTCCTGGCCTTGGTTCACCTATTACACATTTGGATGTAACGTTTGATGGGAAATGGGTTGTGGGCACTACTGACACCTACTTGATCCTTATTTGTACTCTTTTCACTGACAAAGACGGGAATACAAAAACTGGTTTCAGCGGACGCATGGGAAATAGGATAGCTGCTCCAAGGTTACTGAAGCTGACTCCTCTGGACTCACATTTAGCTGGAACAAATAATAAGTTCCGCAATGCTCAATTTTCATGGGTAAGGATTTTTTCTGTTGCTGCTTGATTATGATATAATATATCCCGTGTTTGGCACAACAAATTCTTCAATCTTGAATTACCTTTTTGTGTTTGTTGAATTCGAAATGCTAGTTAGTGTTTGAAGTGATCACGTCCAACTGTCTTTCAGACTTGCCCTGCGTCTTCGAATTTTTTACTGGTCCATGGAAAAGTTTAGATGGATTTACCTTTCCGATGATTAATAAAACTTCTTAGTCAATTGAAATTATGCTAGATCTTTTGATGTTCCACTGACTAGTGCTTAGACCGTTTAATGCAACCTTTTTGTATTCCTGTTTTGCTATGGGAGTCATATAGAAAATTCTATGAAATTTGGAATTCTATTGCGTGCTTACTTTCATTAGCAGATATTGATAAGCTAGTCTGACCGGGGTTTTAGATCATTTTCAATAAAGCAATTAAATGCTCATCCACTTGATCGTTTAAATTGCGTGGTTTATTTTCTAGAGATGATTGCTTGCTTCCAATTGTCAGAAACGCACTGCTGTGCTTATCCTTTTGGCGTTGAAAAAATGGCTTCTGACTTTAACTTGAGATGCGGTTGTAGGATATTGTTATATGTCAATTGGATTTCTATGCTCATGTTCACAAATACTGAAGCATTCAATCTCACCGGTTGTTCAGGTCACAGAGAATGGAAGGCAGGAGCGCCATATAGTGGCCACAGTGGGGAAGTTCAGTGTGATATGGAACTTCCTACAAGTGAAGGACGGTTCTCATGAATGCTACCGTAATCAGCAGGGTCTCAAGAGCTGTTATTGCTATAAGATTGTCCTTAGGGAAGATTCCATTGTTGATAGTCGTTTCATGCATGACAAGTTTGCGGTCACTGATTCTCCTGAGGCTCCATTGGTTATTGCGACCCCAATGAAAGTTAGCTCACTCAGCATATCCAGCAGGCGATAATACCTTTGATTAGCATTATATTTTGATAGTAAGATTTTTGGTAGCTTAACAGCTTAAGTAGTGACACGAACATACGAACATTCTAGTTTTCTGAGCGTTTCATTGTGCACTTCGCAATTGTATGTATGATGCTTGTTTGACTGGGAAATTAGATGTAGTTGTTGTCAAGTTGTACCAGTGTATTCATTCAGTTCTCTTAAATTGTAATGTTGGACCTGAAAGCTGGAATCTCAGTAATCTCATTTGTTTCTACTCGGATATTTCCTTTTCCTTATTACGAATCTCGAGTTTATTACTATGATTTGAACTCATTACTCGTTAGGTCTGAGGAATTACCGTAAAAACAATTGAGGAATCGACCGACAATAGCAATACTACTTCTGACTGTCTGGTTTTCTAACACCTTTCTTAGTTTATCATGGAATATGTTGAAACAAATTCTGATTTAATTAGAATCTTGGAGCCCGTGAAGTCGGATATGATTTCTAAATAGTCATGTGCTAAAGGTTGGAGAACGAGTTGGTATGGCAACGCCCAGGCCTCATAAGCAAACATTTCTTATCCTTGTGTCCAATGTCCATGGATAAGTGGGACCATGTTTTTTGTCTTGTATTTTTTATTTCAACTGATACAAACAAACATGCCTATGATTATGTGGTATTTGTTGTGCTAGTGAAAGTAGAAATTTTGAGTGCTTAATTTGACGTCCTTGAATACGAGAGAAGATAAAGGATGGCCTTAGCAACAGGAAGAAGCATCCCTTTACAGCCATGCTCTTTATTTAAAAACATGAGCATTCATAAATCTCCAGCGTGTGGCACATCCTCGTGGCTCAGGCTCGCTGGTGCAGAAATTACAAAGCCTTGTAAGCGAACTTGTATTGCGGCTCAACAACGACCTACGTGGCTCCCAGGGCTCGATGCTCCCCCTTATCTTGATGGAACGTGAGCCTTTTAACCTTTCTTACTTCTAATTCATCTTCTTTCTCGTGATTTTTCAATGAACACCATTGTAAGTTTTACAGTTTGGCTGGAGATTTTGGGTTCGATCCACTTGGACTTGGAGAAAACCCGGCAAGCTTGAAGTGGTATGTGCAAGCAGAGCTGGTTCATGCTCGCTTTGCAATGATTGGAGTCTCTGGAATTCTGCTGACAGATGTGAGTTGCATCACTCCAACTTTTATTTTTCCTTTTGGGTTTCGGTATTAATCTGTGATACTTTTGCTTTGAAAGAATTCATAATTTAATATCAAGTTCTTACGCTCTACCTATAGTTACAAAGGTAATTTTATGTGCTTCCTGCTATCTCTAACACTGTTGTGCAGACACTTCGCTTCGCAGGACTTAAAACGATACCAGTTTGGTACGAGGCCGGTGCAAAAACATATTTTGCAGATGCAAAGACCCTGCTCATTATCCAGCTATTTTTGATGGGGTAGAATTTTATTCTGTGACAATTTACGCAAGAAAAAATTGGGGGCTTTTATATATATTTTTTCCTGCGTCCGATAATATGCATGAATTGGTCGTCTTTTCTTGCGCAGCTTTGTTGAAACAAAAAGGTATATGGATTTCGTTAGTCCAGGATCTCAAGCTAAAGAGGGATCCTTCTTTGGACTGGAAGCTGCATTTCAAGGTCTAGAGCCAGGGTATACTTGATCAACTAAAACTTGTGCTCCATCTTTTTCTAATAATCTTTCTTTCAATTTTGATTCCGTGAGTGTGTGACTCTGCTCTTTATTGATTCTACTGAGCATGAATTCGGTCTCTTTGTACCTACTACCTACCATAATAATGCACATAAGGTTGATGGTTTATGTTTCAACAAACCAGGTACCCTGGAGGTCCTTTACTAAATCCTCTCGGCCTGGCTAAAGATATAAAAAACGCTCACGAATGGAAACTTAAAGAGATAAAGAACGGTATGCTTTTCAGTTTTCACAGTTTGCATAATTATGATTTAAACTGATCTTTTTTTTTGGGTAATTTAATATACATGTGGAGGCTTAATTCCATGCTGGTAACACTCACACTTTCAGGGAGACTTGCTATGGTAGCAATGCTTGGAATCTTCGTGCAAGCTTCAGTGACTCATGTTGGACCAATTGATAACCTTGTGGAGCATCTTTCCGATCCGTGGCACAAAACCATCGTTCAGATCCTTGGCAGCTCTAGTTAAGGGTGCTCTTCTCTGTTGCGTGTAACATAAAAGAAATTATTAGATTATGAAAGAAATTATTTCCTCCTCAGCCAGTTAACCACTAGTATACAGAACAATGGTGGATTGTATGCAAATAACTGCTAACGTTTTTAATACATTCATCAAAGTATGATATTGATGTGATACAGACAATAGAATAAAAACTGCTATGGTTAAAAAACATTGGATTCGTGAGCTCCAACTTCTAGACTAGCCACTGCAAAAGAAAACCTCTTACATTTCGTCAAAACTCACAGCTTCACAAAGCATATTTCAGCATATCAGAAGCGCCTATACACAAATCAGATCCCTCTTATTCTCTCTTTTCACCAAGAATGGCGAACTTATTTTATGTCCTTATAAATTACTACCAAGCAAGCGACCCCTCTTATCACTGGAGCACAAATCAATTAACCAAACATATAATAATCACCCAAACTATAGAGGTTCAACATAATTTAACAAATCTGAGCGGATTAGAGGAGTTTTTTAATCCTTAAAAATGGATAACAGAGGGTTAAGTTGGGGAATGAAGTGTTACTGAAGCTAGAGAACAGGCATGCCGTGCTAATTCACTGGTCTGAAATTTAAAATGGGTTGGATTAAGTTGCAAATCCAACTCAAAAGTTTTTATTGAGGAGTAATGTCATCCGACATTTTTTTAAGGTTTAATTTTACTTTAGAATAGGGTTGTCCAAAGATCAGACCGAGTTGGAGATCAACCCGAGGTCTGGCCCAATAGAACCTTAGGCTGGACAAGTTAGCCCAAGGTCTGGTTTGGTCCCGTACTGGCCCGAGGTCAAGTTAGACCGGACCGGATTGCCTGGACTAGTCTAGGCATTCCAATTTTCATTTTTCCAGTTTTCCCCCCCTTCTTGGGAGATAAATTTTAGCTTTGGTTTTACCAGACTTCCAAAAGTAATAAAAAATGACTAAGTGAAAGGTGATTCCTATAAATTAAAAAGCACACTATGATATCCAAATTTCAGTGAGTGGTAGGGGTGGAAACAGGTTAGGCTTCACCCTTAACAGGTCATGCTTGTACTGTAACATACTGGCCTGTGACTTGTTACAGGCCTATTTTTTGGCCTGTGGCCTATTAAGGACTGTTTTTTTTTAAAAAAAAATTAAATTAATTTTTTTTTAATTCAATTAAGTTAACAGGTCACAGGTCGAAAATAGGTCTACTTTAAACGGGTTAAAAACATGCCAAAATTACATAAATTAATACTAATAATATGAATAACAGGCTACAGACCGAAAACAGACCTACTTTAAACAGATTAAAAACAGGCCAAAATTACATAAATTAATACTAATAATATAAACAAGCCGGCTTGACAGGCCTAAAAGGCCCTTTATCGGGCTTGGGTCTGGGCTGTTAAGTGAAAACAGGCCTCATAAGAGGCCTTGACCTTTCCTTTTAACCTAACAAGCCAGACTTGACGAGGCTTTTAATAGGCCAGGCCTTTGGCCTTTTTCCACCCCTAGTGAGTGGCTAAATATAGTGGTGATTTACAAACAAAAATAAAAAAAACATTGTGTCGGTCCAAACCAGTCTAAGAGGTCTAAGCCTTTGGACCAAAGTTCGGTCCCACCCGAACAATTTGGTCTGGTCAAATTGTCTTGGACCAGATTTTTGTTGCCTTAGACCAGGTCGGGGCGACCAGGTCAAACTAAACCAACTAGACCATGGGTTTTTTGTACAACCCTACCTCAAAAGTGTTAAAATAGAACAATGTTACCCTTTTTGTTAAAAACTTAATAGTCGATGTTAGTTTTTTAGCGGTGTATGACATCATTGTTATATGGGAAAATTATAATGAAGGACCAAGTGGAAAATATATTTATTAACAAGGACCATAAATATTGTAATTATTTAGAAGGACCAAATAAAAATAATATGAAATTGAAAATACTAAAATGCCCCTAACAAAATCTTTTGCATTCTCTCCTAGATTTTTTCCCACATTCTATTTTTAAAACTAAGACAACATTCTAAATTTTATTGAATTAAACAAAAGTCTCCTCAATTTTCATTTTTCAAAGCTTTCGTAGATATCTATAGGAAAAAAATTACACCTTCTTCAATTTTGTAAAAACTATAATTTTTTTTTAAAAATCAAACAAAACAATTAATAAAAAATAATATATATATAATTTTAAAAAAAATCAAGCTATTTTATAATTTATTATATATTTCACACCAAGAAATTTTATCTGATTTATTTTCATTTTAGAAGAAATTTTATGTGTGTTAAGAAAATTCATTTAATGTTAATAAAATTAAAAAAAAATGTAAATAATTTATTATATCTAAACAATTAAATGATATATCGATTAAATGAATATGAAACTTGGTTAAAAACATTTTAAAAAATGAGTTTAATTGTTTTTAATTAAATAACACATTAATTGCGCGGCATTAATTTTGATTGTATTTATTTTTAAATTATGAATATAAGAGATAATGGAGGAAGTTTAGTTAAGGGCAATTTAGTAATTTAAAATTTATATTATGATGTTTGGTCCATCTAAACAATTACAATTTTTATGGTCCTTTATAATAAATATGATTTTCTCTAAGTCCTTTATTTTAAGTTTTCCTTGTTATATTTTGAAACTTTGGAGGTAATAATAAAGTTTAAAAAACTCTAGGGCAAATTTGTACATTCACATATGAAAAATCTTCATTCAACTGTCCATATTTGTTTGTTAAAAAAAAAATTGCCCATAATTGGACTGGGCTTGTGGCCCGCAAGTTAAATATTGAAGCCTGCCAATAATTAAAATGGTGGGCCGGCCTATCATGTAGCCCAGACAAGTCACTTCCCTCATTCGCCCACAAGATCTTTTAACACACTGAATCATGAAGCATCTTCAAATTAAGGAAGAAAATGTATGGAAAGCTAATTTTATACAAAGGCAAATCAATGTTCTTTCTATTTATCACCTTGCAAGTGTTTATTATTTTTCAATCTAAATTAAACGCATTCATTTTGTCCGTCGCTGATATTTGGAGGCTGGACCACATTTGAGGGAAGCAGACACTTGCTGATTAGTTTGGCACCACTTTTGGTAATCTGATCGAAATGACAGTTTGGTGAAAATAAAGTCAAAACTTACAAACTTATCTCGCTGGCTGGTCCAAAAGTCTACTTATGATAATTTCCTAAAGATAAGGGTGTACCTGACGTATTAAATAAATAAAGCACAAAGAAAAAAGTTCGAGTTGTTTTCATGCTATAAGCCATACAGAAAAATGAAACAAATAGTAATAAAAAAGAATAATACCACTAACAAACAACAATAATAATATAAAGGTTCGTTGATTGAGTAGGTGCACCTGTCCATGGGTTTGCTCAACCATCGTTGTATGATGGTCAATTAATTCTCTCTCACGGAGTCTTGCATTCCACCCAATCATTTTTAAAGTTTCTGCTTCAGAAAATTCTGGCATTTTAGTACTCTATCTGACACTGACCCCTCACCTCACATTACTTAACTCCAAAATTTGTTCATTATGTAACCAAAAAACATGAATTAATTGTAACGAATGAAAACTCGTACTAGACGGGCTGATAGGACCGCAAAACTGGACCCCAATCCAGTTTGATTCAGCATTTGGTTCGAGGGAAGGGTCGACTTGATCAATTCTGAGTCGACTCGGGCAACCAGTTGAGTGGAGTGGGTTGCCTCGACTGGTTGCCCGAGTTAAATATTTTTCTTGGAAATGTCTGAAAACAATGCCCTTTTAAGACATTTCAGGGGAAAAAATAGAAATAAAGTTGGGTTCGAAGTAAGTTTACTCGATTACCCAACTCAAATATTCACTTTTCGGATCCAACTTTCATCAACTTTTCTTCCTATCCTCTTCCATTTTTTTTTTCATCTTAACCGTTTAATTGAAATATAAACCGTTCAGATTTCAACTTTTATAAAAATATTATTTTTTAATATTTTTTAAAAGATAAAATTTGAACCATTCATATTTCAATCCAACAGTTGAGATGAAAAAGATGATGGAAGAGAATAGGAAGGGAAGTGGATGGAAGCAAAATCCTCACTTTTCACCTGGCTTTCACTGAGTTTGAGAGGCTAGGCCTCTCTTTAGTCTACACCAAGAGGATCAAAGAAGCCAAAATCGTGCCATAGCCCCTAGCCTGAAGAGACTCTCTTCCTCTCGACTCTGCAATGTTGATTCAACGAAATTGAAGTCGACGACAAGCGACAAAGGTGAGCGTCGACAGCAAGCTGCAACTGTCAGAGTAAGGAGTGCGAACTTGCAAAGGCTTTCAAACTTGCAACTGTGATCTTGAGCTGCAACCAGGCAGTAAAAGCACTCACTTCTTCTTCTTGCTGAGTACTTTATTGATATTTCATTATCTTGCCATCCTGTGTTGTTATAGGAACATTGATACTACCATTGGTTCCAGTGTTGAAGTCATTTGGAAAGCCATTTGATTGGATATACTGGTATAGTTTAGGTTCACAATTAATGATCCAAAATGCATAGTTGTGACTTTTGAGTTGCAAGTTGATTAGACACTTAGTGTGTTTATCTAAAATAAGACTTCTTATTCTATTTCTGCAGTCTCCATAATTATTTCAAATTTGAATCTCTACAAAAGAGCATTCTTTCTTTGATTTCTTCAATTCGAACTTTAATTGAAATAGACAATTTGTCCTTATATAGGGGACTTTCTCAGAAAAATCGTCAGAGCACTGCGTCATGTTATGCTAGGTAAAAGTTGGAAGAGGATTTCCTCAGTATCTTTCCCTCAGTATTCCTCAGTATCTTTCATCTGTACCGTTGATCTTAACTAAAAGTACATATGAGATAGAAAAGGAGAGGGAAATGAATGGTTGGATGGAAGGATACTGAGGAAAGAGGAGGAAATGATACTGAGAGAATCCAAGTCCGTAAAAGTTACTAGGTAATATTATGATATATAAAAGTTCACTAGGTGCTTATGAAGTAAAAATTCATTGGCCAATCTGCACCTAGATAATGAACATTATTTTTTTCTAACAGCATTGTATTAACTACACGTTTTTAAAAGTTTTTTGGTATTTTTGGTTCACTTGAAAAAGGGAATAGTTTATTGACTAAATTGTTCATTGACCCTTTAAATTGTAATATCTTAACATGTTGAGTTTGACCTCTGGTTAGGTTCTAGTTGATCCAATGACCTTTGAACTTGTGCCACAATTGGTTCATTACTTGGACCAATTTTTCGTTCCTTGATTAATACTAGTACAAGATCAAGGGTAGTTGTTGAAAATATATATGATTCTTACTTGATGACCCTACTTCTGCTACTGTTGTTTGTATATATCATCATGTGTTCCCTTTGCAATAATGCCAACAAGATAAGAAAATCATCGACTACTTTTTGTAGTGCAGAGTAACATGTGATAAATTGATCGAAAAAGAAAATAATGTTGTGTTTCTGGTATTGCTCTGCTCTCAACCAGCACGGACGTACTTTTAAGTATAATACTTTATATGTCCAAATCAAAGCAGATCTTCGTGCTCGCTAACGTATGAAAATAACTATGAAGTTCTGTCGTGAGAAAAACGATGAAAATGTACGATAAATCATCATGCTTATCACTAACGCATGAAATTTTACCAACGAGACGACTTATTATACATGTAAAGTTTAAAATTTTAGTATACAATTCTTATACTATCAATATTCAAAATTAAAGAACCTATAACAAAGATTGTTATTTTCAAGCCATAAATTAACACCACAAATTATATTCTTACAGAACGAAAAAGGAAAAACTCATTTTAGAGATAATATAATGCAAGGAGCCTCGCCTATTTTTATACACACTGTAGCTGAATACTATATAATATGATTTTGAGATAAAGAAATGAAAACATTTACTAATAGTCTGATGGTGTTTGTCCCTTTAATTAAAAAAGAGTAAGAAACCAAAAGCCTCATTTTTTAGTAGTATGAGAGTTCCTTAAATCGGAGGTCACAGGTTTAATGTCATTTGTAACATCATACCGCTAGTGCATTCCCCTTTAACTAAAACAAAGGAGAGAGCAAGAAAAACATTTAAATATATTATTTTATTTGATATTCCAGGGGTTGGAATTGGAAGAGGGTTGATGGTACGTAATTCCCATGTTCTATTTTGTCTATAAGGAATCGGAACAACATATTGATATTAGTATAAAATGTACCAAAAAAAAAAAAGAAAAACAGTGCAAATTACGAGTATTATCTTTCTCAGACCGATAATAACGTCCTAACACAAAAGATGATTCTGTTTGGGAAGGAATATTCAAGAATTCAGGAATTGAAGGTATCACTATTCACACATAAATAAACTATGCATTGGAAGATGTCCAATAAATTCTATGTCTGTGCCATTCAAATGCAAGCAAAGCGCGCAAAAATGCGCCGGCAAAAGAAGAAGAAGAAGAAAACGAAGATGGCATAATACAAAAATTGACAACTCTAATCCATCAAAAGAGAGCCAGCTCGTCTGGGATCTGTAATATTGATTTTCCAGTGATGATCTGGCAATCCCTTCTTTCCGGCCCTCCTCCTTTCCCAATTCAACTCCGTACGACGTCGTCTCGTCAATCTACAGAAACTCTGCAACTTCTCATCCATTTCATCGTACAGCTTCCACCACCTCCGGTGAGCCACGTCGCTCGCATACACACGTTGATCCTCAACATCCCAATTACAATCATAGTCCCTGTAACAATGCCACGGCTTCAACCCTAGATAGTGAATCGCGTACAGCCTCGGCGGATCCGCCCCGAACAGCCCATTCTTTACGCTTGATTCTAACGTCGTATTCGCCCAGAAATTCTTGAGGAAATTCACCCTCCGCGGTAATCTGTGCCACCACACGAAGATCTCGTTCAGAAACCCCTGATCTCCTCCATTGTAAGAAATGACTTTATCCCGGCTGTCCATCAATACACGGAAGGTACAATTGGAAGGTTCAATGACCATAACGCCGGAGTTGAAGATGGATTGGTCGTTGCCGGTAGCGGACATTTGGGGGAAGTGGAAGAGGATGTCGAGGCTGCGGAGGACGATGATATCGGAGTCGATGAAGATTACCTTGTCATAATCGGTGAGCTGCCAGAGGCGGAACTTACTGTAGTTGTACTCGTTGTAAGTGCCATTCTCGGCTCTTGGATTCCGAATCCGGGTGATGATTCGGATCTTCCAACCCGCATCCGCCAGAGCCTGGCGTTTGGGAGCGGAGATAGAATTATCTATGAGGAGGATAAGGTCGCGATTGGTTCCGGTTTGAAGGAGGCTCTGTGCCAATGTAATTGCCCCACAAACATAGGATTCAGAAGAATGCAGGACTGTGGCGTAGGCTTCGCGTTTCACTCTTGTTCCGCTTGCCACGCTTTTCCGAATCTTCGACAAGTCGTACACTTCGTCAATTCCTGAAATCAATGTCGTTTTTTTGTTAATATTTTTATTTATTATCTTTTTGGCCTGTCTACTCCATTTGTCAAAATTTAAAAATTAAAAAAAATGCAAAAAATCAGGTTGAAATGATCATAGGATTTAAGGTGAGTTAAACTTATTTTTCTGACCAAGTGGGAAAACGATTTGTTGAAACTTAAGCTAAAGGACACTAGCTATAATATATGAAGAGAGCGTCAGCGAGTTGGTAGGAAGCATACATCTCATTTAGTTGTTTATATTAATGTCAAACCGGTCATCGACCCGGTCGGAGTACTGGATCAATGGATCATTGGTTGAACTAGTAGGTCACTGGTTGAACCGTATAACTATGACCCGGTCTTGAAAACCATATTATATTTATAAATTTATACAACCATACTTATAAGTATATAAAAAAAAATGTGTTTACAAAATAAAAGTACCTAAAACATTTTTACAAGTTTAAAACATGAATAACTCAATTAACTAGGAGCAAAATTAAAGAAGATGAGTTTACAAAATAACCTCCAAACACAATAAAATCATGGCCAAGAATCCAAAGGTGATGCATCAATGGAAGGCTCTCTATTATCATAAAAATAATATGGATGACAAACAATATTTTCAGCAATTTTTTTTTTTAAAAGCACAAACCGGTTGGATTGGTTTTATACCGGTTTTCTACAAACCAGCTGGTCGGACAGGTCCAACCCCATTTCTGGCGCATATCCGATCCTATAACTGGATCGGACCGGTTGGGTGACCGGTTCACCGGTTTCCGGGTCGACCCTGCCGGCCTGATCCGGTTCTGATAACACTGGTTTATATGACATGAAATTCACGAAAACCAATGGCAGGAGCAAATGGTCCGATCCTCTAACTTCGTTTGCTTAGTAGAGAAACAGAAATAAAACTAAAAAATCATTATTAGTAACCAATGCCTCCTCTATAATGATCATGTTGTTGTACCTTTTATTCATAAAGAATGCTCTATCACGAATAAATGATATGTATGTTGTACCTTTCTGAAAGTCGATGGATCAACTTCCATCATATAGCTATAGTAAAATAATCCGACCCGTCAATTATTCAATATATTAATTTAATTTAAAAAGATTTGTTTTAGTTTAAATCATAATTATTAATTATTTTATATATATATAAAAAAAAAGCTAGCGACATTAAAAATATTTGTTTTGCAAAAAGCCAAATGTTGTTGAGTCTTTAAATAAAATTTTAAAAACCTTAGAATCAATTATGGGCTAAAATTAAGCGCCAGTGGCTCAGTGCATAGAGAGTCTGTTTCCTAAGCAGAAAGTCAATGGTTCTACCCCTACCTGGTGCGTAGTAAAAAGTTTTTAACTTTTTTTTTTTTGCGTTGCGTAATTACTTAATTTTTTTTGCTCAGATTGCATAATTACTTAATTGACGGAGAGAAAGCTTAACAAATTTGATTCCCCTTCTCTTTATCCTTTAATATAAGGCGTTCAGCCTCTTTCTTACCCCCAAAAAAAAAAAAAAAAGTTAAAGAAACGGTAAGGTGAAAAAATTGAGATGTGAATGCTTACCTTGTTCCCAGAGGGGCAGAGCCAACTTACAGGAACCAACAGGCAATGACATTTTGTTCTCAAGCCTCTTCACCTCTGTTTCATAATACCACCACTCACCTTCCTGTGTCACCAAATCGTCACATCTAAACAGCTCCATCATTGGTCTACACTTACTCCACAATACCACCTTCGTCTTCCAATCCCAGTCCTTCTTCCCTTTCTTCACTGCCAGATTCGCCGCTATCTGATGAACTTGTAGCCTAAACACGTCCCTCCCCCACCCTTCCTCTGGATACTTGCACGGCAATTTTGCCACGATCATGTCCATGTTTTCGTATGCTTCAAACTCCGGCATCGGTATCTCCGGGCACGACGGAACATCGCTTTCTTCTTCCTCGTCTATCCACTCAGGGAACAAATCTGTCCAGTTGAACATCTGTGATACCCTGTCGAATTCAACATGTATTACTTCTCCTCTTGATCTCCAATCCTCCACATCATCTTCATCCATGTTCACCATTCCTATCTTCATCCCTTTCCCCATTTCTCGAACGAAGCTTGGTACCTCTACTTTGCTCGCAATACCCTTTGGCCTCCGTGAATTTACCTGATGAGGCTGCTCCAACACTGCTTTCATTTTAATGCTATTTTCTGCCTAGAATAATGATCAATGACCCATCAGAGAACACGTTTAACAGAAAGATGAAGGTTGAAGACAAAATAACATGTTAAAAAGTTTTCAAATAAAAACGTAATAGCAAAAAGACCCATTAAAGCAGGCTCACCTTACCTTATGATGGCATTCGCGCAAGGAGCATCTCACCACGGAGGCTGCATTCTCGAAGTAGATTGAAGAAGATGGCCGGAGAAGAAAGGCTGCGTAGGCGATGAGAAAGAAGGCAAAGAAAACCAAATTGATTCTAATGACTAAAGCTTTGGATGGTGTGGCCTTCACCATCCTTTGGAGAGCCGAAATTTCCATCCCTTTAGAGTAATTTTTTGCAATGCCTGGTACGGGAACAAATTTATATATCTGAGCAGTTTCCCAACTTTTTAAGTTTAAGAGCAGTAGTTCAGCATGATGATTAAAATAAGAAGCAAGGATATATTTGGAGGTAGTTGTTAAGAGAATTAGAGCAAACCTTTAAGCAAGTCTGACCATTTATATAGCTCCATGTGTCTTCCCTTTATCTGGAACCCTTATAAAATCACCAAAATATCCTCATGTTTTCCACGTCTCAGCTTAGTTTATTTGGCCGGACCAACCAGGTTCAACAAATGAGAGCTCAGTTCAGATCTGAGGCATACAAGGGAAGGGCAGAAAAGTAAAAGCAGAGCATAAATTACCGATTAAGATCGGTATTACGGGCAGGTAAGCCGGCACGCCCAACAACTATTTGGTTGGGAAGTCAACTTCGAACAGGCAAAGGAAGGATCCTTGTATTCGATACTGAATCGCGAGACTCCACCGATTGCCGATAGATGATAACAAGTCCCTTTTTTTAAAGCTGATCTTGTTCATTATTTAAATAAAAAAGGTTTGCTGGTGGTGCGTCAGTATATCAGAAGTTCTCAAAATGCGTACATTGCATGTTTTGAACGAACACAACCCAGAAGAAAGGTAAAACTCACATTTTTCCGAACGCAAGCCATCCTTTCCTACGATGATTAGACTAACTGGGAATGGGGCCAACCTAAAAAAAGAGCTGAGGGCTATCAATCTACAAAGAGATGGGTGGGAGACTAGGTCAACCATGACTTTTAGTACTCCCTCCTACTGTTTTAAATATAACACCCTTTAATTTTCAGAAAAATTAAAAAAATTACTTAATTATATTATATGTTGTATATTATTACATTATATATTAATTTATAAATTAAATAAATTAATTTTAAAAAAACAATAAGTATAAATATTACAAAATAACTTATTCAGCTTTCTCCACCTTTCTAAAAAAGGTTTTAAAACTGTAATTTGGTGAAATCACTCTCAGGTGGCGAATCGATTATTCTGACAAAAACTGACTTTCCTCAGCCCAACAACAATAAAGTTGTAAAATTTCAGTGATCAAAACAAAATGTATACGAATATTAAGCTGTACAGATACGGGTAGAAACTCGAAACATCTTTCATAAATGAAATATGTAATACACATAGTATAAGCATTCTATTGACCTCCCATTGAAATGGATGTTAGCAGCTATGCTCTCTCTCACGTACACAAATACCTTGTATTCCGTGAATCTCTGCATCAGAAAGACTTTCTTTTAGTCAAGGAGAGGGAAAACGCAACAATTGATGGGGCAGAGAGTTCCAAGCATCTTACCCGCTAGATGGTGAGAACAAACGCACCCAATTTGCTCGGGAAACAACATGAAACTTTGGTTAGCTTAAGTTGCACCCTGGATTCAGGCAGTAATTTCTCCTACGTATTGGAAATAGCTTTTTCCGGGAGGAATAAAAATCAAATCTTCCCACCCAGAATTCCTTTCACTCATCTGCATTGGAGAAGGTTGAAAAATTGGTAACACTCAAATTATTTCATAAATTTTAAGAAACTTAATTGTTCCCAGGCAAAGTACCTCCATTTTTTTCAGTACATCTTCCAGACTGCCGACCTATTAAAAGAAAAGAAAAATAAACTTCAAGTGAATGATAAAAAACACAACTAAAAAAAGGTGCTGTAAAAAATCTACTACACCAAGTTAATTCTCTTGGACATTAAAATTTTCTCTCACATGGTCTGATTTCAACTTTATCAAATTGCTGAAAAACTATACTTTTGCAAAACACAATTCTGATGATGTATTTGCATTGTGGGATTCATTGGGTAGGGGCTGATTCACCGCCAAAACCTTTAGTGTTGAAGAATGTAGTTTGATATATTATTTTTTGGCTAATCCAGAGATTCAAAATACTCCAACCTGATCCCAACCTAGCAACAAATTGGGTTGGGATACTTGGGTTGAACCTAGTTATCAATATGACCAAGGGCATGCCACCAGTTACAAAAGTACGAAGTATGAACCTGCACATGTATAGTTATGATAGAAAATCTATAACTAAGGAAGAAGATTAGGGAATAAGAGAAAAGATCGAGTGGCAGATCTTGATGATTAAATCCAAGAACAAGAACCCCAGGCTAAATTTAATTTAATACAGCTCCTGCACAAAAGCTAAAGATGCGAAATAAACTTTTTTATTTTTTTAACAATGTGAATAATCAATTCCAAATTTCAAAGATAAAATTTGTAAGGACTTGAGAGGATGATGTAAAACCTCAGGCAGATTTTGTTAGCATGCTAAACATCATGTCAATATTTATTAGAATTAATTTAAAACCATTTCCAAGTTTCTGACAGTCTAACATACTCAATGAAATAAGGAAATGGATGGCAGATTTCATACCATAATATGCTGAGAAATTCCTGCTCCTCTAGATGCCCTAGACACCTTAGATAGTTCCTTCTCAATATCTTCCTGTACAGTTAATCAGTAATATATAACATCAATATGATATAATTCCGCAATTCAATATGATATAATTGATGTCAAAATAATTTTAAGTAAATCCAAAAGGAGATTAATGGGCGAAACAAACCTTTGAGAAGTATACAGGACAGTATCGCTTGTTCTTCTTCTTTACAACCAGAAGGTCTGACTGTAAGAATATTAGTCAAAGAGGTAAAATGGTTTATAAAGAACCACCACAGATTTAATAACTTAAAAGGACATTGTATGCAATTTAGAGGTTACAGGAAGGAAAAATATGCTAATTACAAATTATGCGGGGGCTAAAGATATTTAGCTAACAAGGGGCTGAGTGGAACGAAGATGCATTGGAATCATTAGTGATAGAATTGTACCATTACACACACACACACACATATGAGACAAATAGACATGCTCACTTGTACTATTTATGCATTATAAACACCAAACCCTCCGTCTTTTTCTCTAATTCAAGAGAAACAATTTCTTAAAAAAAGAGAGACCAACCATATAATAGTACAAGATAGTGTGGGATTTTGTTACTTTGTAAATATAAATAATCTTACACTATATTTGCACCAATATAAATATGTTTAGAGATCTTAAATTTAATAAACAGGATAATATACCTGAAAAACAGGAACTCCATCAAAACCACTCTTACTGGCTGCTCTCAACTGTTAAAGATGAAGAACAATATGAGAAACAAAGTTAAAGCTCAGCAATCCAATGCCAGGTTTACAATTTCTTCAAGTAATTGAGTATTAGTGTCAGAAAGGCAACACACTGAAGGTTGTCAGCATGCCAGTTTGAAGTTTCTTTATTCTTATAATTTATATTCTCGTCAATTGGCTTAACTTTAAAGTATTGTTACTGTCTGTCAATAAAAATACCAGTGAGGGTTTGCAGACCAGAGTGAGTGAAACTTATACAAAAACCATAGGAGATTCTGACCTCCAAAGCATTCTTTATCTGAACAGGATCTGGCAAAAATCGGAATGCAATGCCTTCAACCTTCAACATATATACCTACACCGCAAAGAAGTATGTCATTAAATAAAAAGAGGCTTGAAAACAGAACTTTCCCATTATAAGGTGCATTTCAGTTGTGACTGGCATGAGGTTCCCTGTTTAGAAGGGAAAACATAAGGTCATGAGCATATAAAGTATAAACCACAGGTATGTGTTCAAAGAACACGACAAATTGGTCAGTAATAAATATGCTAAATACGAAAAAGTATACAATACTCTAGCTCTACCCAGGGGTGCCTGATACAACAGTCCCCCTCTATTATAAAGAGATGAACTGATCCTCCAGAAGCCAAAGTATGAGCAAAATCTTTGATTAAAAATGTAACTTTTTTTTTTTGGAGGGGGAATCCTTTTTTACCTCTATTTTTAATGTCATATATTTTATATTGGGAACCATAAAGTTAATTTACTCTAAATTTTTCAAACCGATTATTTTATATTGGTCAATAGCATGTTTCCCAATTGTTATAATGTATTAATATACAAGGATAATTTGGTCAAAATAAGTGTAATTGCAACTTATCATTGATGCAGGGAAATGTCCAATGCATTTATAAATTTCAAGCATGTGAGTTTAGATTCTCAAAGGAGTTTGGTGAGACTCAAGGAAGAGCATGCTTAAGGTATAAACAAGGCAACTCAAGAGTTAACACAATAATCTGGGCATGGGGATCCCTTACATACCTTAGAGAGTTTCCAACTAAGAACAGTGATTGATGAAAATTTCGAATATAATGTGGGTATAGAACATGGTAGTCTCTTAAAAGTAAAGATTATAACAGAAGTGATACAGTGTTGACAGTAACACGCGCAAATAAGCTAATACACTCAGAATCGAATTGCAACAACAAGTTAAATGCTCTATCACCCAGAAACCTTGGGGAGTCATGATTACAGAAGACTTACTAGCTCTAATCCAATCTAAAAGTAATCAGCCTAGTGAAGTAATCAGTACCCTGCAATTCTGCAAAGCATTCTACTGTGGAAATTTTGCTTAATAATGACTGACTCGCAAAAGCATAATTAACATGGGATAGTTATGACAGTGGAATAACCTGGTCAAGAGTAATGGGGACAACCCTAGGCTGGCCTCGCAGTTCTCTTTTCCGCGACCGAACCTTAAAAACCAAGCAACAAATTAGCATGCAAAAGAACAAATCTTAGAATAAATAGAGCAGCTTGTGCATGACTCAACTTCCAACCATAAATGCACAAGTGTGAATTTAACCAAAACGCAACCCTTCATACAGCGCAATCCAGATGCAACGGATTCTTAAAACAAGAAAAAGATAATAGCATTTGCACTCAGCAAAGATGAATTTTGCATACGCATTTCCCATTTACTATATCTATGGAAAAACAAGAAGGTAAAGACACAAACTTGCGCAAGAAAGGCTTCAGCGTCCTCTTGGCGAAAGCAGAGCAATCCAATAGACTTAGCTCCATCAGGATCAGAAATTAGAACAAACTCATTGTTAGAATTGCTAACTGTGTAAACAGATGTGCCAGCAAGGGACCTAGCGACGTGGTCTGAGCTCAAAGTAGCAGCGATAGCGTGTTTGGGCTGTGCCAGAGAGGCGAATGGAGGCGGAAACGCCAGAGAAATAGAGGGACGCGGCCAATTGCCAGCGAGCCGCTTGGTTTCTTCGAATCGGCTCGAAAGCTCAGCGCCTAGACGGACAAAGTGCTGATGGACGAAGGAGGAAAACGATAGCAGAGGGTTCGTTGAGGACTCCATGTTCAAACTTGGAGACATGGAAGTCTCGACTAGAACGCCAGAGTGAAAATAGCTCCGTCTTGCCTGCTCTTCTCGCTGCCAGCTTGCTGTTGGATAAATTGGTTCAAAATGGGCCGGCCCGCGTGGCGTACCCGATTGAATAAGAATGCTCCAAAAGGCCCAATACGGGGCCATCATTGATTGGGCCATGATGAATTCTAGATGGCGATGCCTAGATTTGGCACAGATGGTAAGGGATCTAGTACTAGGACTTTGGGTCGTGGGTTCGATCCCCTCTGCTATCGCTGGGACTCCTTTGGTAAGCGATCTCGTAAATCCTCAGTAAGTACTCATAAAGCCCGAAGCCGTGTCCTGGCCCTGGTAGGGGACTGGTGTCGAACCCCTCAAAATTTTTTTTTTTTTTTTTTTAAAAAAGGTAATCATTTTATTGTGTTGTGCCATGCCATCATTTTTTCCTTCCTGGACTTCTCTCCTTTTTGTTCTTTATATCATCTTCCCCTCCTTTTCTATTTCACCATCCATCTTAGTCTTTAAATTAAAATTTGAGTAGTTCAAATTTCATGTTTTGTAAAAATATTATATAGTACAGTTCAGTGGTGGAACCATAAAATATTTTTATCCCGGGTAAAAAAATAAATATGTTGAACTATTTACAAAATAATATCGCATAACATCAAAATACAAATAAATAATAACCAATAACTATAAATCAAAACAAAATATAAGATGATAATATTTTCAGTAGGTGTCTCAAAGAAGATTTTTTTTTTTTTTTACAGCTCAATAGTAATGAACCAAATATCATCTTCAAGATATCACAAACATAATCATAATAATAATATGTGTAATGAAATTTAATAAAATTAACACTTAAATACGCATTCCACCCACTTTAAGAAAAAATAATAATTGAAGAAAATAAAATAAATACAATATGAACCCCAAAATTTTTTTTTTAAAAAGATCTTATTAAATTTCAGCTAAGAAAATATATAAACTTATAAACTATTTTTGAAAAGGGAAATTCATTATAAAATAATAAGACAACCAAATAATAAATCTAAACTGATTAAAATTAGTCATTAATCATTTTCTACATATATATAGTCATCTATTGTAAAAACTCAAAACTATGCCAAAATTATTATCCCAAAATTTTCATTAATCAACACAATATTACCCTTATTAGAAAGAGTAAAGTACGTAGAATAAAATACTTAATTGGGCCAAATTATTGGTCAAAATAAAATATGATATAATACATATATATAAAAATACATAAGATAAGAGAAGGTCAGTTGGGGTCTTGGCCCCAGCTGGCCAAAATGTGGCTTCGCCACTGGTAGAGTTTTAAATCATCATGACTAACATTTAGTATTTTTTGAATTTATTTATTTATTAATAATTTTATATTTTATTAGTTTTTTTTAATAAAACATTAACATTGGATTCCTCATATTTCAATGTAAAGGTTGAGATTAGCTGTGGGAGAGAAGAGGAGTGGGAGATGATGGAAAGGGCATATGGGGGAGGTCAAGTCTTTTATTTATTTATTTTTTTTTTGGGGGGGGGGGTGTTTATTACCAATTTACATTTTGAGTTTTCATGAAGCTAAACTCCATGCTTGGAAAGTGGGAGAAACATAGGGGAATGAATATTAGTAAGAAAAACTTTTCAAAATAGTAAAGAAATTTATTATTTTTTGAGGTTTTCTCTCGTAATATTTTTTTCCCCTTATTTGTCTTTCCATCCAAAACATAGGAGAAAAGAAAACCAAATCGTTTGCTCCGTTGTGTCTCACGTGTATGGCCTAACTTCCTGAGGGCAGGAGCCTAATCGACTTTTTTTGGAGGTAACCCCGCTATTCCCATAAGCGTGCTAATAAGCTTAAGGCCTTAATTTCATTTTTATAAGAAAAAGAAATGTAAATTCCTCAATGTTAATCTGATGTGAAGGGCATCTTTTGCTCATACCACAAAAGAGAAAAGAAGCAGGCATCTGCATAAATAAATCCTAAGACATGGGATATTTTATCTATATTAGATACCGAGCAAGTGTAAAGGCAAGCCATAGGCTGGTTTATCCTCATGCATCGCACCAGATAAGACTGATGAGTTATTTACAGATCAAAAAGAGTAATATATATAGCCCCCAAAAAAACAAGACCAATAAGAAAGAGAGGACTTGGAGCCATGTGTGATGAAGAAGCCATTGAAATTTGTTCAGCCAACAATGACGGGCAAGCGGAGACCAAGGGTGCCAACTCACTAATTATATTATACACCCTCTATTGAGTATTGGACTCCCTTTGGTTAAATGACTTGTGTCATAATATAAGTTATTTAAAGAATAATTAATGTTTTTTCTGTCGATTTCACCTATGCAACTAATGTTTAAATATGTCTTGTTATATTTCTCTCTCTCTTTTATTCAAAACCTTATTTAATAAGAGTAATGAGAGTAAAGTTGTAAATTTTCTTTAATTTAAGACAAATTTAGTGAGTTAACCAAATTATTTTTTAGTTATGATAAATTGATTAAAGTGACTTATATTGTGAATTGAAAGGAGTACATCTACTCCATCCTATTGTAAATCTAAAAAAGTTGGATAATTTGTAATGCCTATGTAAAACATGCGTTAGAAAAGATGTTTTTTTTGTGTGTTAATAATTATATTTATATTATTACCTATTGTAAATATATGAGTATATGTGTGGGTGTTAAAGAAACTAATCTCACATTGCTTGGAAATAAGAGAGCAAAAGTCTATATATATATATAATCTTATGATATTGAGTTTGAAAATTAAAGAAGCCTAGAGGAGTAATGGGCTTACGCCCACAACAATGGGCCACCAAAGGCAAACTGAAAAAGAGGCTAGGGGAAAAATACTTTGCTCCCCGGAAATATTATTTCAATTGTCTAAAATAATAATTTATTTTTGGAGGCTTACTGAAAAATCTTTCATAATCAAACGTTGTCAGCGGTCGAGCATGTCCTTGAACGGACTTCAATTCATTTTTGGAGGCTTATTGAAAAACCTTTTGTAATTAAGCGTTGTCAGCGGTCGAACGCATCCTTGAACGGACTTTCCGTTGTCAGCAGACAGATTTATCTTTTCCAAAGGTGATTGTTGGGTTATCTGTGGATTGTGTTTATAAAAGAGAATCGAACAAAGTGCTCGGTACGATATAACGAAATCTTTCCTCCTCTGCTTACTTGCTGTCATTACTATTATCTTCTGCTAGTTCTACTGCCTTGATCAAAATCAAACATTGTCAGTAGTTGAGCGCGTCCTTGAACAGACTTTCCGTTGTCAACAGACAGATTTGTCTTTTCTGGAGGTAACCGTTGGGTTATCTATGGATTGTGTCTATAAAAGGAAATTGAACAAAATGCTCGGTATGATATAACGAAACCTTTCCTCTTATACTTAATTGTTGTCATTACTATTACCTTTTGCTAGTTTTACTACCTTGATCAAAGTCAAACATTGTCAGCGGTTGGGCATGTCCTTGAAAGAACTTTCCGTTGTCAACAGACAAATTTGTCTTTTCCTAGAGGTGACTGATGGGTTATTTGTGGATTGTGTCTATAAAAGGGAATCAAACAAAGTGCTTGGTACGATATAACGAAATCTTTCCTCCTATGCTTTCTTGCTATCATTACTATTACTTTCCGCTAGTTCTACTACCTTAATCAAATTCAAGAATGGTCTGTTTAATCCTGGCAACCGCTTAATCTTTACTAGAGGTTAGAGAATAACTCTATAAGATAACATTTTCGGAATGATTCAGATCATCCATATTCTCGTTATACCAGATTGCTTGAAATATATAATATTATCTTCGGACCGAAAAATTACCATGTTGACTTTTTCTTCACTGTTGTATTTTCGATCGATTCGAGGTTTTTTATAACAATATTACACGGGATTTCGATGGAATTAAATGTGATATGATTCTGTAGACGGCCTTATATATAAATAGGAAACAAGAGGCTTATGGCAAGCACGCAGCAATAAGAAGGAGCAATATGGCGTTCATTGAACGGAGTGTGCCGTGTAATGGGAAGAGAGTGAGGAGTCTGGAGGAGTTCAAGCGGTGGCTTCAAAGTTTTGATTCCAACGGCGACGGCAGAATCAGCTGTTCTGAACTGAGAGAGGCCGTGAGACTCGGCAGAGGTCTTTTTGCTTCCTGGAGGAGCAAAAGAGGCATCAAATCTGCTGACACTAATGGCAAAGGTTTCATTGACGACAACGAGTTCAGAAATCTTGCCCACTTCGCTGACAAGTACTTGAACATCAGAGTCACTAACTTCTGATTTTTCGTTTTACTTACTTTCTTTCCATGCTTTTGTTGCAACTAATCTCTGCGATGTGGTTAGTTTGAAATAAATCCCCGGCATGAGACGCACTTCTTATCTTATTATTAAAAAAATGATATTATAACTTAGAAATAATTTCTATAATTTTTTTTTATTAATGATAAGAAAAAGTATACTTATCCTACACTTGAAGTAAATTACATGCATGCATGCTTCGTAGTTCGCGTATTCAATTCAGAGCCCCTGTGGTTCAAGTCAAACATGTTTATTTCGGTCGCGCATGTTTAAATATTTGATCATTCTTTAACATTAGGTTCATCAAGCTAGATCTACAATTCCCTTATAATTCCATCAAATCTGTGACTCAACCGAATTACAAAATGTTGTATCTAAAATGAAAAGAAAGCGCCTAGGTGGACTGGCTCGCTAAGTACTATCTCATGGCAAACAATGGTTACGTTCATGATTTGTCCAACCAGTGTTCATAGAATAAAGAGATTCCACCTGCACGTACTAACATGTTGGTATGCAATGAAAGAGAAGATAATTTGATGGGAAAATTTATATTTTGTAGGCTAAAAATGATCATAGATATACAGATGAATAGGAAGAAATTCCAATGATACCATACATTAACCTTAATCAGAAAATACATATATTTATTAATTATTAGTTCTTACTAAAAGAAGTAGTTAATAAAATTAATATAGATCATTTTAGTTAGCATCCGTTGTAATAAATTATTTTATTTTTGTTTAATTTAATAGCTTTAATTAAATTATTCAACTAATTATCATATTGAATGTGAGATCCATGCACCGGAAAGAATTTGGCTCTAGTTTCATCAAGATAAAGCAGGGAATGGCTCTCCGCATTAGCTACTTCTTTGTAATGTTTTGGATTTAGGCCTGATTGGCTTTATAAAAACAAAGTTAGCCACAAAAAAAAAAAAATTCATTATCTCCATTTCAATCTATGAACGTTTTTTTTTAAGGTGCCTATCAGTGAACAACAATTAGTTTAGTTAGACTCTAGCTGTAACAAATTCAGTTACTTATAAGCTGCCACTTGTGTACACTCACACACGTGTCAATCTTTCTGTTAGTTTGTTGTGATGTAAACAAATTAGTTTCACTCTCCTGTAAAGCCACTCACTCTCTATAAATACTATATCAAGCATCAAGCGCTCTCTTCAATACAACTTGAGAATTATCTCTGAATTATATTCTTGATCTCACTTGTTGGCATGGTATCAGAGCTTTTGCCACACCAGCGAAGTTTTGTATCTCCGGCCAAATAAAGCAGATCAGAGACATTGAAAGTGATCAGTCTCCTTCACTCTAGATTGACAGATCACAACAAACAATGTCCGGAGCTACCACTTTTTCGGTGTCTGATCTAGGCCAAAACAGTTTCAGCTTCACGAATAAGAAGATCACAGTGAAGTTAGATGACTCAAACTACTTGATTTGGAAGCAACAAGTGTACTTCATGGCTAAACAACATCGATTATTCTCATATCTTGATAGATCAGTTACTGTTCTAGCCAGGAAAATTCGTGATATTGAGAGCGACAGAGAGATTGACAATTCGGATTTTGACACCTACGAACAACTAGACTCAGCGCTTGCATCGTGGCTGCTGGCATCAGTCACTGCTTCTGTTCTTCCAGATCTAGTAGGACTCGAAACTTCAACTCAGATCTGGTATAAACTCAATCGACTGTATTCAGATAGATCAGATTCTAAAATTCTGCATTACAAGAATTTATTAACCATTCAACAAAAAGGTGAACTCAGCATGCGTGATTACTTAGCAAACATAAAATCCATCTGTGATCATCTGGCACTTCTCGGTGAGCCAATTACTGATACAACTAGAATCTCTCACATTCTAAATGGTCTTACTTTGGAGTTTGAATCAGTTATAGCTATTATCAACTCTACCAAACAGAAGTATGACTTGGACACAGTTACAACTATGCTGCTGGACTCTGAGGCAAGACAAAAAACTTTCATCAATAACTCTGCATCACAAGCTCACTATGCTCAAGATACATCAATGGCCTTCACTGCTCAGCCTTCTACTTATCCAAGTGGAAGAGGATAAATGATGAGAACTCAGTATACTAACAACAGAGGCAGAGGTCGTGGCCGTGGATCATTTTTTCAATCCAGACTATCCTGTCAAATATGTCATAAGATCGATCACTTAGCTGATGTGTGCTATTTCAGATATGAAGCCTCTGATCATACTAAGGCCACAACATAAGTCCACTATACTGACGGCTACTCAAATGAATTTTCACCTGATGCTAGTTATTACCACAATTGGCAACCTCATGAAAGTCCACTGCCAACACTCACTATACTGACCAGATGAATAAACAACCCATCAACACTATTTCAAATACTACAGATGCAAGTGTAAACACTAAGTTTGTTGTACCTAGCGCTACACCAGTCTTGACTGAACCTCCACTACCTCAAGCGTTTGTAGCTTCACCAGAAATTATCACAGATGAAGCCTGGTACCTTGACTCAGGTGCTACTCAACATATCTCAAACTCAACAAACTCACTTCAAGCTGCTGCCTCTCCAACAGGTAAATGTACAGTTATTGTTGTTGGTGGTGATAGACTCCCTGTATCTTATATTGGCCATACCTGCTTATATTCATCTGCTTCATCAAAATTATATCTAAATAAGGTTCTATGCGTTCCAAATATGCAAAAGAACTTGGTATCTGTTGCTCAGGCTACAAAAGAAAATAAAGTATCTATTGAATTATTTCCTCATCACTGTCTTGTTAAGGACTTGCAGACCAGGAAGGTTCTTATGCGTGGAATTGAATCGCTTGGCATGTACAAGCTAGACACAGTTGCTGACATACAAAAAATTACTAAAATTCAGAGGCGCCAACAATCAAGGTCTAGACAGTGTTTTCTTACTCAGCAAAATTCAAGCTCATCGACTACAAAAACTCCACAGTCATGTTACTATACTACTGCTTTAGACAATGTTATCTTATGACATAGGAGACTTGGCCACCCACATATTGACACAGTAAAAAATGTACTCTAGTCTCTGAATATCTCTACTGGACAATCTATATCATCTGTAGACTGTGCTTCCTGTAAGATGGGAAAGAGTCATAGATTACCATTTGTAATTGATGCTACTAAATACAATAAGCCACTTGAATTGATCACTATGGACATATGGGGTCCAGCCCCTTTCTCTTCCAATGGCTTTGTCTACTATGTGGCATTTGTAGATGCTTACAGTAGATTCACATGGATCTATCTTCTACATAAAAAATCTGACGCACTTGCACGATTTAAGGAGTTCAAATTAATGATTGAAAACATATTAGGGACCAAAATCCAATAAATACAGAGTGACAATGGTGGCGAATTCATGTCATTTAAACCATTCCTTTCAGCTTGTGGTATTCATCACAGGCTTACATGTCCATACACCTCGGAGCAAAATGGTCTTGTTGAAAGAAGACACCGAACCATAGTTGAGACAGGATTAACCATGCTAGCTACAGCCTCTCTTCCCTTGTTTTATTGGGCCGATGCATTCTCATTCGCTGTATTCTTGTTAAATCGCTTGCCTACAGTTGTACTTTAAGGATCTACACCATATCAGAAGCTTTTTGGTGTTTTACTTGACTACTCCTTACTGAGAACATTTGGCTGTGAGTGTTTTCCATTGTTAAGACCATACAATAAACATAAATTAGAATTCAGACCAGCTTCATGCTTATTTCTTGGTTACTCCACTAGTCACAAAGGCTATAAATGTCTTCACAGGCTCACTAGTCGAATATACATCTCCAGACATGTTCAGTTTCATGAATTAGTATTTCTAGCCTCATCACAATTTAATATATGACATGCCTATGACCTATCTAATTCCCCAAAATTTAAACCCCCCCAAACCTCATTACCTTCTAAAACTTCAATCCACCCTCCTATATGTGAGCCTGTCATCTCTTCCCCACTCATGAGTACTGATCCCACACTTCCTCAAAACTCCTCCCAATCGTCTTCATCACCCATACCAAATAATCCTTCACCAGATAATACTTCCATTCCCATTCCCATCCACAAAACTCACCCTATGACCACCAGGAGTAAAGCTGGCATCTTCAAACCAAAGATCTTCACAGTGGCTGAAAACACAAATATTCCCAAAACCATTGAAGAAGCCTTTGCTGATCCCAACTGGAAAAATGCAGTGGAAGAGGAGTGTAATGCTCTTCAAAACTTTCAGACTTGGAGTCTTGTACCTTGGCCTCAAGATAGAAAAGTCATTAGCTGTAAATGGCTCTGCAGACTAAAGACTCATGCTGATGGGTCAATTGCAAGATACAAAGGAATGTTAGTTGCCAAAGGATACTCACAAGAAGCTGGAGCTGACTATCATGACACCTTCAGCCTTGTAGTCAAGGCTACTACCATTCGGCTCTTGCTGTCACCAAGAGATGGAAATTACATCAGGTGGACTTCAACAATGCTTTCCTCAATGGTGATTTAACTGAAGAAGTGTTCATGGAACAGCCACTTGGATTTGTTAAGTATGATGATAAAGGCCAGCCACTTGTATGTAAACTCAAGAAAGCACTCTATGGTCTCAAGCAAGCACCTAGATCATGGTTTACCAAGTTGAGCACCTATCTCAATAGACTTGGTTTTACTGCATCAAAAGTTGATTCCTACCTCTTTATTAACAAGCATGATAATCACATTACATACCTCTTGGTATATGTTGATGACTTAGTCATAACTGGCTCAAATGAAAATATTATATAGGAACTCAAGAAGAAAATGGGTACTACCTTCTCTCTGAAGGATCTTGGTGAACTATCATTCTTTTTAGGTATCGAATTCAACAGATCATCCAAGGGTATCTACCTCACTCAAAAGAAATACATTCATAATCTCCTGACCAAAACAAAAATGATTGGAGCACATGCACTAGCCTCTCCTATGGCTGTCAATGTCCAACTATTTGCTAAAGATAGTATGTCTTTTGCTGATCCAAAGCTATACTGTAGCACAGTGGGGTCCCTTCAATATCTCTGCTACACCAAACTAGAGATAGCGTTTACAATCAACAAGTTAAGTCAATTCCTTCAAGAACCCACTATAAAACAGTGGGAATGTGTTAAGCATCTTCTTAGATATCTCAACAGCACAAGCACTCATGGCCTTATGATCAAACCTGTCCAGCAATTCAGTCTACAAACTTATTCAGACTCTGATTGGGGAGGTATTACCACTAAGAAGAATAAGAATAATAAAAATCAAGAAATTCCTGTTCTACCGGAAAACAAACGATCTACTAGTGGCTATTGTATATTTCTGGGCGACAATCCAGTCCTGTGGACTTCCAGGAAACAAGTTGTGTCTAGGTCGGCCACTGAGGCTGAATATAGGAGTGTTGCCGACTCCATTCAAGAAATCATGTGGGTTCTATCGCTTCTAAAGGAAATGAATGTTGAAATAGTAAAAACTCCATATATCCGGTGTGACAACATAGGTATTATTGCATTGGCCTCCAATCCTGTTCTACACTCCAAAACCAAGCATTTTGAACTAGATGTCCACTTCATTCGGGAAAAGGTAGCAGCTGGAATTGTGGTTGTTGGTCATGTACCATCATCTTATCAAGTGGCAGATGTACTCACTAAGCCTCAGGTCTATAGTATGTTTGCCTTCTGTCGTGACAAATTGAACTGATCTCTCAAGACGAAGTGTATAATGGTGAATCAAGATGATTCAACTCTCGGTGAAGGGAATACCAGTGAACAACAATTAGTTTAGTTAGACTCCAGCTGTAACAAATTCAATTACTTATAAGCTGCCACTTGTGTACACTCACACACACGTGTCAATCTTTCTATTAGTTTGTTGTGATGTAAACAGATTAGTTTCACTCTCCTGTAAAGCCACTCACTCTCTATAAATACTGTATCAAGTGCTCTCTTCAATACAACTTGAGAATTATCTCTGAATTATATTCTTGATCTCACTTGTTGGCTTTATGTTTTAAATTTAAGGTGGTTGACTTCGAACGCTCTTCAATAATTAAGAATGAATTAATTAGGGGTTAATAATGAATGAAGAGTTTATATATTTATATATATATATATATATATATATATATATATATATATATGCAAAATTTTATTTTTTATTTTTGAAAAAAAAAAGTTCAAGGTTCCTAAGTCCTAACCTATACAATTTGCTCTAAATTAATATGTTTTATAAATTGAAATAGCGGGATGGAAAGAAACAACTTGTTATGTGCTATGTATGAATAACATTGTGGAAAATAGTAAAAGGAATCAGGTAGGAAGAATTACATATAGATGTTAAGGAAGATAAAAAAAATCACTAACAGATCTCTTGTTTTTTTTTTTTTTTTTTTGTCGAAACAAACAGATCTCTTCAAATTGCAATGAAATTGTACAAAACATGGGTTAGATGAATTTGAATTGAGAAAAGACTACTTTGGACTTATTAATCTGAGCAACCAATAACAAATCACTGTATCGCTGGTGGAATATAATGTTGCCGTACGTACTTTCTGAAAATCACTGTCAAATTCGAAAATTCTCGCCGCGAATAAAAAATGTGCTTGCATCCACTACGTTGTGCTCTGTATTATTCCTTTCTCAAGATGCCTTCTCGACAAAGAAAAGGAAAACTGTCGTTCTCGGCTGGTGGTTATTAATTTTGACAAATAAAGGATTGGTGGTAAAAATAGCAGGAAAAATGACAGCAAGGCAAGTAAGGATGGGGGCAAGATGGGATGGATAGTATCCGAACAAGATTCATTCACGGATTCACCTCTTCCCTCTCTTTAATTTCCTTGTTTTTTCTTTTTTTGCTCGGGAATTTCCTTGTTTTTCTTAAAGAAGCAACAAAAGCAGTATTCTATTTTCAGTGGTTTTGGTTTGTTCTAGAATGATAAAAAATGTGTTTCTATTCCATCTGTGAAAAGTGGTTGTTTTATTGTTGACATTAATAATTATCACAATTATAAATTGTTAGAAGTATTAACGTGATAATAGTTGGTTAGGATCTTATATTAATGGCTTAAGGTCTTGTATTGGTTAATTGAGTGACCATAGTCTTGAGTGTGTGGAGTAGTATAAATCTCTCATCAAGAGAAGGTAACACTGGTCTTTACTCAAATTCTTAAGTGGGTTTAGTTTATTACCCTCAAGTAAGGGTATATTGGTAGTGTTCAACTCAAATAGCTTACAATCGTTATATAAGCATGTTGCTATGTGGTTGTTAAAGATGATATTCTCCATTTTAATTTATTCTCATTATTTCTCTCTTTGATATTGTTAGCATCGATTATCATATATTATTTGTTATTGATCTTCATGATGGCTACAATCTCCTTGAAACATAGAAGTTGAAATTACAAATGAGATAGTAATTGTCATCATTTATGGTATTAAAACTTTAATTTCATTGAGCACTAACGCTTAAAACCAGATTGGTGTACACACACATAAAATAGTTGTCAATATTTAACTTGTATCAAGATACTATTCAATTTTTTATTGCTATATGGTACTTGTAATTACATTCCAGTGCAATTTTAAATTATGGATAATATGATAATTTGTTAAGAAATGTCAGGAAATGACCAAAACTCTAGTGTGCAATTAACTCATTTTATAGGACTTCTATGTTAATTCCCTATTTCCATGTGGTTCACGTGTTTTTATGCCTCCAAACAAGGGCGACAACATACCTTGAACAGAACAACATTACACTCGACAGCAGGATGATTCTTTACTCTTCTTATGGAGCTAGCACGCGATTCTTTCTATGAACTGTTGGGGTATATATATACTACACTGTTAGAGAACAACGTAACAATTAACAAGGCTGTTTGGTATGAGAGACCAAGAGGGGAGGGGAAATAATAATTTTATGAGATGGATTAAAAAAAAAATCAGAGAAGTGAAGTTATAACATTTTAATAATAAAAAAAGATGTAACATAAAAAGAGTATAAAAAAAAAAAATTAGAAGTTGTAACATGAAGAGAAGATGCAAATAGAATAGCCGATTATCTTGTCGACTCTTCTTTCCCGGCGGTTCCTGGCCCTTGCGTGACTCTGTCGACTGATTTGGATCTCTGCTAAAGATTGATCAGGTCAGTCTAGATATTATGAAAAGAGTAGATTGAGGATAGACCCTTCATCCATCTCAAGTTAAAAAAAAAAAAAAAAGAGTATTTAAAAAATTAATGAAAAAATTTTAGCCCCACTTCTCTAAAATTTTGTAAATTCAACTCATAAAAATTTCTCCCTTCCCTCCAAATCCCCTATACCAAACAACCTTAGGTTTGGCCAGTCTCTGTATACCAAACTCGATTAAATTGACAAGAAGATCTATTAAATGCCAAGGTAAAAAAGGACAATTATATTATTTATGATAGATTAAAAGAAGACTACATAAGAATAAAAATCAAAAGTCAGACACGCGAATATAATCCATCCCACAATAGAGGAATATGTTGTATCCAGAAGAAAGCATCACTGGAATAAACTCAAGCAAATGAATCCTATGGTAATAGTACATTAATTAATACACAACAAATGTTGAAGAGAATAAATATAAATTAAATAATCAAAGAAAGAAAGACGTGCATGGAAAAAAGAGAAAATTGAAATCAACAGATGATAATAAATACGCAATATTAATAAGAAAAATGATGCTGTAAGATAAATGCATTGACATTTTGTCTAAATTATAAATGAAGACCTATATATATGTGGAAGCGAACAACAAAATATAAGAAAACGTTGAAAGAAGCAAAACCGCTGGATCTTGCCATCTTACATTCTTACCCTGCATACCCGACCCGGGTCAGGGGGCCGACGGCACGAGATGACGAGAGTGTTCCAAAGGCCCAACTCTTAGACTCATTGACTAGGCCTTCAAACAAGCAATTTCTTTGTTCCTAAGATACCGAGCTTTGCTATGAGGTATCCAAACACCACATTATTTACTCTGCCTTGTATTATTATTACCAAAAATTAATCAGTGATTGTCAACAAAAAGTAATCCGTGAATTATGTGAAATGTTGAAATAAGAATGAATTCACACCTCTCATTGATATATTAGAGGCACATACCAATTAATACAACAAGATTATTTGAGTCCAAATTCAAAGCAATGCCTATTGTACCCTCTTCAAATTCTATCAATTCACCCATCATTACTTCATCAAGACCATAAATACGAGCAATGTTATCACCTACTTGAAGTACGGTACCAATATTTACAACCTTTACTTTGGTATTATATTGCCAAGTTGTTCACGGATAATTTTACTAATTTCATCTACACGAATAATGGTTACCATGAGTATTTCTTAATTCTTTTTTAGAAGAAAAAAAGAGTAATGCCTATAATAAGAAGGACTAATCTGTTATTTTATTTCTTTCATTGTCCAAAACATGCCAATATTAGTAGTGACCGTATGTAAATATAACTCATTGCTCAAGCAACTATTCAAAGTTCCTAGAGCTCCCTGTAAGACTTATTGGAAAACCTGTTGTCGGACTTGATTAATCATCTTTTGTTGTTCATACATTTTAGTACATGATTGTCCTTATGGAGAGTATCATAAAAACCGTATTTCCATACTGATATTTAAATATTTCAATAATATAATTATAATATTATAATATCAAATCCCGTGATATATTTCCTTCAAATGCTTATAGTTTACCTCAATTTTTTTTCATGATTTATCTTCTTGAGGATAGACCCTTATAGTTGGAATATTTGTCATGGGCATTTATCCTTGTCTACACAAATTGTTTATTACAATTTGTATAATTTCATGGACTTTATAATTTGTGTTGGGAGGAGGGATAATCACGAACTTCAAATTGGATACTGGATAATAATATTAAATAAATAATTCACGGACTTTATAGAATTCCAATTCCTTGGTTTCTTTTCACACCATTTTAACAACAGTGCATTTTTATAAATGAAGATATTTAAAATTTATAAAATTAAAATTAACATATCAAACGATAAGAACCCAATTCAAACAAAATGAATTATGTGAACTTGATTTAAATTAAAATTGAGATAAATTATCAGGACTTGCCTATTAGTTTCCCCTGTTGCAATTGTTCTTATTCTTCTGATCTTCTTATTATTATTATTTGACATGTTAGAAAATTAGTAATTTAGGCTCGGACGTATTCATCATTCGATATGATGTGAAATGAGTATGGCTTCTTTTGGGTCATACAGGCTGTGAAATGAGTATGGCTTCTTTTGGGTCATACAGGCATGCATGCGGGATGTAATTCTTTATGATAGATAGCATTAGAGAGGATTTGTAGTACTCCAATGATAATTATGCCCTTAGAATTAGAATCTTAGAATTAGAATTTCTGAATTCTTAATCTGTAAGAAGCAGCATATATACTTTTTGCCTGCAAGTTAAGCACAGGAAAGAGGCTGCCTCTAATTTGATTGCACAGTTTTATATCTAGTAGTATCGTGCTGGAAATCTTATTCTTTCGAATAAGGAATAAGCAAAAGAGGCACATAATTAATAATAGAAAGCAACTAATTAATTATTGCAAATATATTGAATTGCATGTTGATCAAAGGATTTAAGGTAAGTTAAACTTATTTTTCTGACCAAGTGGGAAAACGATTTGTTGAAACTTAAGCTAAACGACACTAGCTATAATATATGAAGAGAGCGTCAGCGAGTGGGTGGGAAGCATACATCTTATTTACTTTTTTTTTTTGATAATATTATTTAGTTGTTTATACATCTTATTTAGTTGTTTATACGACATGAGATTCACGAAAACCAATAGCAGGAGCAAATGGTCCGATCCTCTAACTTCGTTTGCTTCGTAGAAAAACAAAAATAAAACTAAAAAATTATTATTAGTAACCAAATCTTGAAAAGCGAGAGAAACATAGGGGCGGGAATGAATAATATTAGCAAGAAATGCACGTTTTTCAAAATAGTAAAGAAATTTATTATTTTTTGAAGTTTTCTCTCATAATATTCCCCCCCCCCCCCCTTATTTTTCTTTCCATCAAAACAAGAAAACCAAATCGTGTATGGCCTAACTTCCTGAGGGCACAGGAGCCTAATTATCGACTCTTTTTTTTTATCAACTAATTATCGACTTTGTTTGGAGGTAATTAACCCCGCTATTCCCATAAGCGTGCTGTATAAGCTTAAGGCCTTAATTTCATTTTTATAAGAAAAAGAAATGTAAATTCCTCAATGTTAATCTGATGTGAAGGGCATCTTTTGCTCATACCACAAAAGAGAAAAGAAGCAGGCATCTGCATATATAAAACCTAAGACATAGGATATTTATCTATATTAGATACCGAGCAAGTGTAAAGGCAAGCCATAGGCTGGTTTGTCCTCATGCATCGCACCAAATAAGACTGATGAGTTATTGACGTATCAAAAAGAGTAATATATATCGCCCCCCAAAAAACAAGACCAATAAGAAAGAGAGGACTTGGAGCCATGTGTGATGAAGAAGCCATTGAAATTTGTTCAGCCAACAAAGACGGGCACGTATACTTTTTCACAAAGTTCGGCATGCAGAGACGAAAGGTGCCAACTCATTAATTAATTATATTATACACCCTCTGTTGAGTATTGGACTCCCTTTGGTCAAATGACATGTGTCATAATAACAGTTATTTAAAGAACAAATTAATGTTTTTGTTGTTGTCAATTTTAACTATACAGCTAATGTGTAAACATGTCTCGTTATATTTTTCTTTCTCATTTAAAACATCATTTAATAAAAGTTATAGATTTTTTAATTTAAAATAAATTTAATGAGTTAACTATCATTTATTAATTATGATGAATTGATTAAAGTGATTTTATATTAAGGATTGAAAGGAGTAAACTCCGTCCTATTGTAAATGTAAAAGTTGGTTAATTTGTAATGTGTAGGTAAACATGTGTTAGAAAATATGTTTTATTAATAACTATATTGAGTATATCATTACCTTAAGGCCAAAAAAAAAAAAATTGAGTACATTACCATATGGACTTTTTCTTCACTGTTGTATTTTCGCCCGGTTCGAGGTTTTTTATAATAATATTACGCGGGATTTCGATGGAATTAAATGTGATTCTGTGGAATGCCTTATATATAAATAGGAAACAAGAGGCTTATGGAAAGCACGGAGCAATACGAAGAAGCAATATGGCGTTCATTGAACGGAGTGTGCCGTGTGATGGGAAGAGAGTGATGAGTCTGGAGGAGTTCAGGAGGTGGCTCCGAAGTTTTGATTCCGACGGTGACGGCAGAATCAGCCGTTCTGAACTGAGAGAGGCCGTGAGACTCAGCAGTCCTGGAGGTGCAAAAGAAGCATCAAATCTGCTGACACTAATGGCAACGGTTTCATTGACGACAACGAGTTCAGAAATCTTGCCCACTTCGCTGACAAGCACTTGAACATCAGAGTCACTAACTTCTGATTTTTCTTTTTCACTTACTTTCTTTCCATGCTTTTGTTGCAACTAATCTCTGCGATGTGGTTAGTTTGAAATAAATCCCCGGCATTAGACGCACTTCTTATCTAATTATTAAAAAAATGATATAAAACTCAGAAATAATTTCTATATTTTTTTATTAATAATAAGAAAACATATACTTATCCTAAACTTGTAGTAAATTACATGCATGTGCATGCTTCGCAGTTCGCGTATTCAATTCACACGCCCGTGTGGTTCAAGTCAAACGTGTTTATTTCGGTCACGCATGTTTAAATATTTGATCATTCTTTAACATTAGGTTCATCTTATTCAAGCTAGATCTACAATTTCATTATTATTCGATCTGACTTTAAATAACCTAATTACAAACTAATGGTTGTATCTAAAATGAAAAGAAAGCGCCTGGGCGGACTGGCTCGCTAAGCACTATCTCATGGCAAACAATGGTTACGTTCATGATTTGTCCAACCAGTGTTCATAGAATAAAGTGATTCCACCTGCACGTACTAACATGTTTGGTATGCAATGAAAGAGACGATAATTTGATGGGAAATTTTATATTTTGTAGGCTAAAAATGATCATAGATAGATGAATAGGAAGAAATTCCAATGATACCATACATTACCCTTAATCAGAAAATACATATATTTATTAATTATTAGTTCTTACTAAAAGAAGTAGTTAATAAAATTAATATAGATCATTTTAGTTACCATCCGTCGTAATAAATATATTTTTTTGTTTAATTTAATAGATTTAATTAAATTATTCAAGTAATTATCATTTTGGGACGCGACTTGCGTCCTATACTTTTTCGTCCGTTGCGCGTTCGATAACCTCAAACGGCACTGTTTGGTGCAAAATACCTAGTTCCTTCCATTTTTTTTCAAAAAAAAAAAAGCATTCACTCCTGTTGTATTTTTTAAGTACTAGTCAATACCTTTAAATATTTTTCAAGATTCTAAAATAATTTTAAGATCTTGAAAAAATATTTGAGGTTTCTCACTAGTATTAAAAAGATACTTTATGATATTGAAAAAATATTTTAGGATACTGACTAGTACTTAAAAATACTTCATGATCCTTAAAAATTATTTTAGGATCTTAAAAAAAAATTTACGATCTTATTAGTACCAGTCAGTACCTTAAAAAAAAATATTTTGGGTACTGGCTAGTCCTAAAAAGATACTATAGGATACTGAATGGTATTGAAAAAATATTTCAGGGTGCTGATAACTTAAAAAATACTACAAAATGGTGAATGCTTTTTTTCTTTAAGATCATAAAATAATTTTTAAAGATATTTTAAGTACTAGTCAGTATTTTAAAATATTTTTTCAGTATCCTGAAATACTTTTTTAATATCAGTGAGAAATCTCAAATATTTCAGGGTATTGACTTAAAAAATACAACAGGAGTGAATGCTAAGAAGGAACTAGGTATTTTGCGCCAAACAAGTGCTGTTTGAGGGTATCGGATGCGGAGCGGGCGAAAATAGCATAGGACGCAAGTCGCGTCCATCATTTTGAATGTGAGACCCACTGAAAGAATTTGGCTCTAGTTTCATCGAGATAAAGCAGGCAATGGCTCTCCTCATTAGCTACTTCTTTGTAATGTTTTGGATTTAGGCCTGATTGGCTTTATAAACATAGTTAGCCAAAAAATAAAATTATTATCTCCATTTCAATCTATGAAACTTTTTTTAAAGTGTCTTTATGTTTTATAATTTAAGGTGGCTTGAGGAAAATAATGTTTTATTGACTTCATTCTAGGAACGCTCTTCAATAATTAAGAATGAATTAATTAGGGGTTATAATAAATGGAGTATTTAAAAGATTTTTTTTAATAAATATGCAAAATTTTATTTTTTATTTTTGAAAAAAAGTTCAAGGTTCCTAAGTCCTAACCTTTACAATTTGCTCTAAATTAATATGTTTTATAAATTGAAATAGCGGGGATGGAAAGAAACAACTTGTTATATGCTATGTCTGAATAAGGTATATACACTATTAAACTACCTCAATAACATTGTGGAAAATAGTTAAAGGAATCAGGTAGGGAGAATTACATAAGATGTTAAGGAAGATAAAAAAATCACAAACAGATCTCTTCAAATTGCAATGAAGTCATAGAAAACATGGGTTAGATAAATTCGAATCGAGAAAAGACTACTCTATACTTATTAATTTGAGCAACGTAACCAATAACAAATCACGCTACTGGTGGAATATAATGTTGCCGTATGTACTTTCTGAAAATCACTGTAAAATTCGAAAATTTTCGCCGTGAATAAAAAATGTGCTTGCATGCACCACGTTGTGCTCTGTACTATTCCTTTCTCAAGATGCCTTCTCGTCAAAGAAAAGGAAAAATTTCGTTCTCGGCTGGTACGGTGGTTATTAATTTTGACAAAGAAAGGATCGGTGGTAAGATCAATAGCACGAAAAATGACAGCAAGGCAAGTAAGAATGGGGGCAAAATGGGATGGACATCAGTATCCGAACAAGATTCATTCACCTCTTCCCTCTCTTTAATTTCCTTGTTTTTCTTTTTTTGCTCGGGAATTTCCTTGTTTTTCTTAAAGAAGCAACAAAAGCAGTATTCTATTTTCAGTGGTTTTGGTTTTTTCTAGAATGATAATAAATGTGTTGCTGTTCCATTGGTGAAAAGTAGTTGTTTTGTTGTTGACATTAATAATTATCACAATTATAAATTGTTAGAAGTATTGAGGTGATAATAGTTGGTTAGGATCTTGTATTAATGGGTTAAAGTCTTGTATTGGCTAATTGAGTGATGTTGAGCATGTGAAGCAGTATTAAATCCCTCATCAAGAGAAGGCAACAGTGATCCTTACTCAAATTCCTAAGTGGGGTTAGTTTATTGCCCTCAAGTAAAGGTATATTGGTAGTGTTCAACTCAAATATATAGTTTACAATTGTTATATGAGCATGTTGCTCTATGGTTAATGAAGATGATATTCTCTATTTTAATTTATTCTCATTATTTCTCTCTAATTGATATTGTTAACCATCGATTATCATATATAATTTGTTATTGAGCTTCATGATGGCCACAATCTCCTTGAAACATAGAAGTTGAAATTACAAATGAGATTGTGATTGTCATCATCTGTAGTATTAAACTTTTCATTCAGCACTACCACTTAAAACCAGATTGTTACACACACACACATGCACATAAAATAGTTGTCACTACTTAGCTTGTATCAAGTTATTATTGAATTTTTAATTGTTATATGGAACTTGTAATTACATTCCAGAGCAATTTTAAATTATGGATAATATGATAATTCGTTAAGAAAAATTAATTCAGGAAATGATCAAGACTCCAGTGTGCAATTAACTCATTTTATAGGGCTTACACGTTAATTCCCTATTTCCATGTGGTTCACATGTTATTATATATGCCTCCAAACTCGGGCGACAACATATCTTGAACAGAACAACATTAAACTCGACAGCAGGGCGATTCTTTACTCTTCTTATGGGGCACACGATTCTTTCTATGAACTGTTGGCTATACTACACTGTTAGAGGACAACGTAACAACTGTTGGGGCTGTTTGGTATGAGAGACAAGGAGGGGAGGGAAAATATATAATAATTGTATGAGATGAATCAAAAAAAATTCACAAAAGTGAAGTTATAAAATTTTAATAACAGAGAAGATGTAATATATAAGAGAAGTTGTAATACAAAGAGAAGATGCAAATTGAGTGGCTGATTATCTTGCCAAGTCTTCTTTACCGGGGGCCTATGTTGTGAACTCTGTCGACTAATTTGGAGTCTCTGCTAATAAGGACTGATGAGGTTGGTCTCAATATCATGAAAATAGTAGTTTGAGGATAGACCCGGCCTTCATCTATCTGAATAAAAAAGAAATAGTATTTAAAAAAAATTATGAAAAACTTTTAACCCCACTCCTCTAAAATTTTTAAATTCAACTAAAAAATTTCTCCCTTCCCTCCAAATCCCTTATACCAAACAAGCCTTAGGTTTGGCCAGTTTCTATATACCAAACTCGATTAAATTGACAAATGCTAAGGTAAAAAAAAGACAAATATAAGATTTATGATAGATTAAAAGACTGCAAATTAAAGGAATAAAAATCAAAAGTCAGACCCCGAATATAATCCATCCCACAATAGAGGAATATATTGTATCCAGAAGAAAGCATCACCGGAACATACTCAAGCAAATGAATCCTATGGTAATAGTACATTAATTAATACAAAACAAATGTTGAAGAGAATAAATATAAATTAAATAATCAAAGAAAGAAAGACGTGCATGGTAAAAAGAGAAAATTGAAATCAACAGATGATAATAAATACGCAATATTGATAAGAAAACTGATACTGAAAGATAAATGCATTGTGTAGTGGAAACACCTGAATGAAACCCTAAAAGCTCTCTCCTGCACGGCGCTTCGCAGGTCACATTCTGTTTGGTCTTCTGCCTCGCCGGCGGCAGTCTTCTCTTGAGTTTCAACTGCGGTAAAAGTTCAGATCGAACCTCGTAGAGCCAAGAGCAGGTGAGTTTTAGGTCAGAACAGAGATCTACAGCGGCGACCGCTCTTTTTCTCCGACACCGGCTCTTCCCTGGTCTCCGTCCTCATCGTCTCTCCGGCTGTGGTGGTCATCTGCTTTCTGAGTTTGGTGTGGCTCGTTCTCATCTCTGGTAGTGGAGCTACTGTCTCGATGTCTCCCCATCCGATGGTCTCCGGCGAAGAGGATGTCGTCGGCGGTGGGAGCTATGTCCCTTTTCGTTTTTGTTTTCTTTCTTTCACTTTTTTACAGTGGGTAGAGTCTGTCTATGTTCCTTCGATTTGTGGGTTGCATCTGTATGTTTCCTTTTTGTTTTTGCTTTCCTTCTCGCTGTCTCGTTGGTGGTTGTGGTGTTTGTTTCTATAGTTTTCTTCTATTTTCTGTCTTCAGGAGCTTTGTTCCTCTTTGGTTTTAGATTTGCAATTTTGGGAGAAGGTTTCTTGATATGGTCAAGTGTGCTTTGTGTTGTATCTTTGAGAGGGTTGTTGCTGGATTTGTTCAAGGGTGGCAAATCCAAATCTTTGAGGTTAGCTTAAGTTTGTTTAGTAGGTGTTTACCAGATCTTCTTGATTGAAGGAGAAGAAGTAGTTCCAAAGTCTTCACTTATTTCCTTTTTGAGGTTGGGTTGGTTTTGTTTGTTGCCCCCATGTCGAGGTGTTTGTGTATCTGATTTATCAGCTTATCCTTATAAGAAGGTGTGTCCGGTAGGGTAGGTTTTGTGACCAACACTTTCTTTCTTGTGTCTTCTAACCTTGGATATTCAGAAAGTAGGTGCATTCTCTGAGGCTAATTTTATTTCTTCTGTTTTATCCCTCTTTCATTTGGATTTTTTTTGTTTTATGTGTTTGTGTTCCGGTTATTGGTGTTCTTGTTCTTATTAATTTATTTTAGTTGTAATTGTTATGGGTATTTTATTACGATTGTAATAGCTACATTTGGATGTATCCTTTATTTTGAGTATTAATATAAGTATGTTTTGAGAAGAAAAAAAAGAGATAAATGCATTGACATTCTGTCTAAATTATAAATGAAGACCTATACAAATATGGAAGCGAACAACAAAATATAAGAAAACGTTGAAAGAAGCAAAACCGCTGGATCTTGGCATCTTACATTCTTACCCTGCATACCCGACTCGGGTCACGGGGCCGATGGCACGAGATGACGAGAGTGTTCCAAAGGCCTAACTCTTAGGCTTTGTTTGGGAGTTTGAAGAAGAAAGAAAGAAAAGAGATGCAAGGAGTTTGGAGGGGAGGAGAAGGAAGGAAAATGGAAAATATTTCCTCCTCTTGTTTGGGAGTTAAAAAAATAGTAAGGGAATATTTTGGGGGGTTTGTGATTATGAAAGCTTTGAAATTACAATGATCAATATAATTACTATTTTCTATATATCTATAAATTAATCAGAAATATGGTTGGTAATTGCTTATATGGTTATAAAATGTATTAGTGTCAAGCAAACTTAACTTAGAACAAATCATGGGAATCCTTGTGATTTTGATGTTAACGAAATGATGTTGCTTCCTCTAGAGGCGCATTGGATGGCTCGTTAGGCCCTCAACAAAGGAAGAAGTCTAGCATCAACCTCTTTTTCTTTGTTTATATAACAAAGACCTTTCCGCTTTCTAATTCTCTTGAAATTTCAACTCGACACTTCATTGTAGATTTAATAGTCTGTGTGAGTTTTGGTTTATTTTTTCCCCCACCAACACCGCTATAAGCCCCTTACCATACTCATATTTGAACCAGGCCAAGATCAACGCATCAAATGCCCTACAAAATGGTGATCAGCCGCTATAAAGAGTATCTTCTCTCTTTAAAAAATATTTTCTCTCTTTAAAAATATTTTTCCATCTAAAAAGTATTTTCTCTCTTTAGAAAATATTTTCCCTTAAAAAAGTATTTCTCTCTCTAAAAAATATTTTTCGTGTGTATTCCAACAATATAAAAGAAAAAAGAAATCAGAAATAATGAGAGTGTTTTATTTGAATGGGGTAAAAAAACAATTAATCCATTTTCCCTCTTAAAGCCCCCATATTGGAGAACTTCATTTTTTTGAAGAAGGAGGATTTTGGAGGATTTGTAAAAATCCTTAATTCCCTCCCATTTTATTTTTAAAACTCCCAAACAAGGAAAGGATTATCAAAACCCTTCCTTTCCTTTTCTTTCCCTCCAAAATGGAACTCTCAAACAAAGCCTTAGGCTCATTGACTAGGCCTTAGAACAAGCAACTTTTTTGTTCCTATATCAAAAAAAAAAAAAACTTCTTTGTTCCTAGGGTATCGGGCTTTGCTATGAGGTATCCCACACCACACCATTCACTCTGCCTTTATTATTATTAGCAAAATTTAATCCGAGACTGTTAAAAAAAAGTAATCCGTGAATTATGTGAAATTAAATGTTGAAACTGAGAATGAATTCACGCCTTTCATCGATCCATTAGAGGCACATATATATACATTTTAGTACATGATTGCGATTATGGAGAGTACTATAACAACCGTATTTCCGTTCTAATATATAAATATTCCGATAATATAAATACAATATTATAATATCAAATCCCGTGGTATATTACCTTCAAATTCTTATCGTTTACCTCAAATTTTTTCATGATTTATCTCGCTGAGGATAGACCCTCATAGTTGGATTTGTCAAGGGCATCTATCCTTGTGTACAGAAATTGTTTATTTCAATTTGTATAATTTCATGGACTTTATAATTTGTGTTAAGACGGGCAGCAACAAATCTCAAAATGGATACCAGATGATAACATTAAAAAAAAAAATCATGAATTTTATAGAATTTCAATTCCTTGGTTTCTTTCCACACCATTTTAACAACTGTGCATTTTTATAAAAGAAAATATTTAAAAATTGTAAATTAAAATTAACATATCAAACGATAACCCGGCCAATTCAAACAAAATGAATTATGTGGGCTTGAATTAAATTAAAATTGAGATAAATTATAAGGACTTGCCTATTAGTTCCCCCTGTTGCTGTTGTTCTTATTCTTCTTCTTCTTCTTCTTATTTGACATTTTAGATAATTAGTAATTTAGGCTCGGACGTATTTCTCATTCGATATGATGTGAAATGAGATTGTCTTGTTTTGGGCCGTACACGCATGCATGCGGGATTTAATTCTTTATGATATATAGATAGCATCAGAGAGGATCTGTAGTAATCTATATTAGAAATATAACGATCTAATCATGCAGAATACTAGAATTGCAATTAGATCAATGCGGAAAAATAAAATAGGGATCACAAATACCTCCTGCCATTGATTCAATCCAGAAGTAAGAAGAGACGAACACTCACGAACACTCCAAGTTTCAGCCCTTCCGATCCTGTGCTCAGACTCTGCAGATGGTGTGCTTCTTCTAAAAGTCAGAGCAAGTTTCAGGGGACCAAAATTTTTACAATGTCTTTTTCTCTCTGGCCATCACAGAGTTAAAAAAGGAAACACATTCAATACGCATTTATTGCGTATTAATTGGGCCGTTACAGTATTAATGGACGGTTACAAAACCAGCAATAATGTGGGCCATAAATAGAAATAACGGAATATTGATTACTAAATTAAATATTCCAACATTCTCCCACTTGGTCCACATACTTAAGTATATATCTCTGAGAAACAAAATGCATTGATCATAGCGATACGTCCTCTTAAAGCGAGTAATATCTTCCATGTATCACAGTGCATCATGTTTCCCAAGCCCAAATAACTTAATGAATAAACCATACGTTTATTCTTGGTCCAAACTCAATGATGTTTCTCAAATTTAAACAAATAAATGTGTACACAAACTGGAATGAGAAAAACATCACAAATGGGGTTCCATAAAATAACAACGTTCTTACAACGAAAGAAAATCATTCAAAATGAAATTCAAAGAAGGGCACTAATTCCCATTCTTTCTACATGATCCATAAACCTCATAGGTGGCATGCCTTTTGTTAAAGGATCTGCTATCATCAACTTAGTGCTAATATGTTCAACAACGACTATTTGATGCTTGACACGTTCTCTTATGGCTAGATACTTAATGTCGATGTGTTTGCTTCGACTACCACTTCTGTTGTTCTTAGCCATAAACACAGCAGCCGAATTGTCACAATATATCTTCATTGGCCTAGCAATTGAATTCATGATTCTAAGCCCACGGATGAACCCCTTCATCCACACACCATGTGAGGTAGCCTCAAAACATGACACGAACTCAGCTTCCATCGTAGAAGTAGCAATCAAAGATTGCTTCTTGCTACTCCATGACACAGCTCCACCGGCTAGCATAAAAATGTATCCAGAAGTGGATTTCCTTGAGTCAATGCAACCAGCGTAATCTGAATCGGAGTAACCAATCACTTCTAGATTGTCCATTCGTTTGTATCTAAGCACGTAATTCTTAGTCCCTTGAAGGTATCTCAACACCTTCTTCACAGCTTTCCAGTGGTCCATACCTGGATTACTCTGATATCTCCCTAGCATTCCAACAACAAAAGCAATGTCAGGTCTGGTGCAGACCTGAGCATACATAAGGCTTCCTACAGCTGAAGCATAAGGGATGTTTTTCATTTGTTCCCTTTCAAAATCATTCTTTGGGCACTGGTTCAAACTGAACCTGTCACCTTTCATAATGGGAGCTACGCTTGGTGCACAATGCCTCATCCGAAATCTTTCCAAAACTTTGTTGATATAGGTCTCTTGAGACAGACCCAGAACACCTCTATGTTTGTCTCTTTGTATCTTAATGCCAATGACATAAGATGCAACTCCCATATCCTTCATTTCAAAGCTTTTGGAGAGGAATTGTTTCACTTCATGCAATAAGCCTTTGTCATTGGTTGCAAGTAGAATATCATCCACATACAGAATCAGAAAACAAATCTTGCTCCCACTGACCTTCTGGTATATACATTCATCCATGGCGTTCTCCACAAAACCGAAAGAGGAGATAACGTCATGAAACTTTAAATACCATTGCCGGGAAGCTTGTTTCAATCCATATATGGATTTTCTGAGCTTGCATACCAAATGCTCACCATCACTAGAGGAAAATCCTTCTGGTTGTTTCATGTAAACCTCTTCCTCTAGTTCTCCATTGAGAAATGCCGTTTTCACATCCATTTGTTGCAACTCAAAATCAAAATGTGCAACTAATGCTAGAATGATGCGAAGAGAATCTTTCTTAGATACAGTAGAAAATGTCTCCTTATAATCGATTCCTTCTCTCTGAGTGAATCCTTTAGCTACGAGTCTTGCTTTATGTCTGTCAAGATTGCCTAATGAATCTCTTTTGGTTTTGAAGACCCATTTACATCCAATGGCCTTCGCCCCATTAGGCAATTTAACAAGATCCCAGACTCTATTGGATGTCATAGAATTCATTTCATCCTTCATAGCATCATGCCATTACGCTGCATTTCTACAGTTCATGGCTTGTGAAAACGTTTCAGGATCATTTTCAGCTCCTACATTATAGTCAGATTCTTGCAGATACACAATGTACTCACTAGGTATCGCTGATCTTCTTGTTCTAGTAGATCTCCTTAATGCTGTCTCATTATCTTGAGGAACTTGTTGTCCAACTGGTTGTTCAACAACTTCTTGTTGTTCCTCATTAACAACTTGATCTACTGGATCAATATCAGCCGGTTGTGGATCGTGAATGACTGGTTGTACAACACTTGGTTGAACTAAAGGAGCATTATTAACAACCAGTGGCAAACTTGAAGTAGAAGGTTGGCTATCTGAATGATCATTTTCAGAAACAAGGTTTCTAAATTGATCGCTCCCACTAATCAAGTCATGTTCAAGAAATTTGGCATTCCTTGATTCCACAAACCTAGTGGTATGAGATGGACAGTAGAACCTGTACCCTTTAGACCGTTCGGCATATCCAATGAAATACCCACTAATGGTCCTTGGGTCCAGCTTCTTTTCTTGTGGATTATAAATTCTAACTTCAGATGGGCATCCCCAAACGCGTACATGTCGCAAACTCGGTTTCCAACCCTTGAATGACTCAAATGGCGTCTTGGAGACAGCCTTGGTTGGAACCCGGTTTAATATGTACACTGCCGTCTTAAATGCATCAATCCACAAGAACTTAGGTAGCTTAGGGCTACTAAGCATACTTCTCACCATGTCCAATAATGTTCGGTTTCTTCTTTCTGCTACGCCATTCTAGTCTGGAGAACCAGGCATGGTGTATTGGGCAACAATCCCATGTTCTTGAAGAAACTTCGCAAATGGACCAGGTGCTTGTCCATCTTCAGTGTATCTACCATAATATTCACCACCTCTATCTGATCTCACGATCTTGATTTGTTTACCACATTGTTTCTCTACCTCAGATTTGAATACCTTAAAGGCATCCAATGCTTCGTGCTTATTATGAAGCATGTAAAGATACATGTATCGTGAGTAATCATCAATAAAGGAGATAAAGTATTTCTGACCATACGCGTCCATTTCAGGACTACAAATGTCTGTATGTATAATTTCTAACAATTCAGTACTCCTCTTAGCACCTTTCTTTGATTTGTTAGTCTGCTTTCCCTTTATGCAGTCTACACAAGTCTCAAAATTAGTAAAGTCCAGAGTACTAAGTACCCCTTCCTTCACCAATCTTTCAATTCTCTGAATGGAGATATGTCCCAATCTCCAGTGCCACAACATAGAAGAATCCTCATTCATAATACTACGTTTCGAACCAACTGAAACATGCATGGCATCATAAGTAGTATCATGTTGTAAGTAAATAAGAAAAAGACCGTTAGACAATGTACCATTCCCAACTTTATTTGATTTATAAAACAGATCCAAAGATGTCTCATAAAACATACAGGAATAATCCAAACGTACAAGTCTTGAAACAGAAATTAAGTTCCTAGTGAAACTTGGAACATAAAAAGTCTTTTCCAAATTTAAAACATAGCCACTACTTAGAACTAAACTGCAGGTCCCTACAGCCTCCACATGCGAACGAATCCTTCCACCTGAGTAGATGAATTGTTCACTTCCCAATGGCTTCCTTAGGTTTTGCATACCCTGCAAGGTATTCGAAATATGGATTGTAGAACCAGAGTCAACCCACCAAGTGCCATTAATGTCATCAACCATATTAGATTCATAACAGACAAGTGAGACTGACATACCTTTCTTCTCAAGCCATTGCTGGAATTTGGAACAATCCTTCTTCATGTGTCCCTTCTTTTTACAGAAGAAACACTTGGATTCCTTCTTAATTCCACTTTGGGGTGTCATTGGTCCTTTCCCCTTCTTTTTGGCTTGAGTCTGACCCCTTTTCTCGGGACCCTTTTTCTCGGTTGTCATGAAGGAACTCTCTCCCATTTCCATTTTCAACCTTCCCTCTTCCTAAACACACATGGTCAAAAGTTCATTAATTGACCATTTATCTTTATGTGTGTTGTAGGATATCTTGAAAGGTCCATATGGCTGTGGAAGGGTGTTTAGAATGTAGTATACGAGAAAAGAGTCAGACATGTCAACCTCAAGTTGCTTTAGTTGAGCTGCAACGTCCCTCATTTGCATGATGTGCTTACGCACACCTTTCACTGTAGTAAGTCTTAGGGATGAAAACTTCATAATTAGGGTACTGGCTAATGCCTTTCCTGAAGTCTGAAATTGATCATCGATCGCCTTCAGAAGTGGCCTAATTTTGTCATGCTGTTCAACAGAACCACGTATACCAGCAGAGATATGAGTCTTTATGAACATTACTGAGAGACGATTAGATCGCTCCCATTTTTCATAAAGATCAACCTGATCTGGAGAGCTGGTTGCAGTAATGGAGGGTGGTTCGTCTTTCCTAATAGCATAATCAATATCCATCCACCCCAATTGGAGAAGAACTCTTTCTCTCCATATCTTATAGTTATCACCCCTCAGTTCGGGAATATCATTTTTCATATCAGAGAAATTCGCAGGTTGTTTTACTGCATAATTAAGAAAAATACATGCTTAAAAATTAAGATTTGAGACTAATAAACAATATCATGCTTTACCAATGTAAATCATGCAGAATATGTAAATCTACTAACATACAACTTGCCTGTGGACTAAAGTTCTAATTTAATAAGATTTACAATTTAATGATAAAACTGTCAAATTATTTCTTTATTCTTAATTCCTGTGGGAAAGTTAAGAATATAACTTGACATTCTATCCTAATTGATCATATTAAAACATATAATAAAAATTCCTGTGGGATAAGATTTATTATATTACATATGATTAATTACAACTAATGTTATCATGTGATCATAAAACTAAATATATATAATTTTAATTAATTAAAGATGTTGTGGCTACTCTCCAACTAATTTTAAAATATATATATATATATATATATAAATCACTCAACATTATTATTTAATATTGCAATAATCAATAAGCAATATTAAAATAAAATTAAATATTCATGTGTCATATTACTGAACTAAATATTGTATGTATTATGAATTAATAATTAATACATACAATTCAATAGTATAATCACATGAATCTAAAATAAATTAAACTTCAGATTTATATTGAAATCCGAAACATAACTATTTATATAAATTAAGTGCGCATAGCATACACAAGTGTGGGTTCGGCCTAATAGTCTGAGGTTTGAAATTAAGGCCTTGACCTTTATCTGTGAGGACACGTGTTCGAATCCTACTAATGACATTTTTCCAAAATTTTGGCATTTAAATGGGAAATAATTTAAATTCATTATAAGTCATTAACAACAACAATGGAGCACGTGGCTCAGCTGGCAGCAGATCTGCCTTCAGGCACCCACGCGCCCAGGTGGTCTCGGGTTCGATTCAGGCTGAGACCAATTCATGCGTTTTTTTTTTATTTAAAATGAACAGTGTCGTCTTCCTTACCCGTTACAGACCCGACCCAACCCGGAAACCCGAAAATTTCCAGCAAATTTCAGACGCACGGAATGATCAGAAATAATGCGTTTTTGACCGCAAATATCACAGAAAATGATCCAGACCACAATATGCTTGATATAATCATTAAATCGATGCAAATATCACCCAAAACAGATTAAATCAAACAAATCCGAATTTTTTTTTTTTTTAGAAAATCCAGATTTCATGAAAACTTCTCCAGATCCAGATTTGAAAATCATAACTCCAGAATGATACATCAGTCACAATGCAATTCAAATAAATTGCACGGATCAAGAAAACATTCAGACTGAAATCCATATATTCATGCGAAAACTTAATCGAAATAAAGAACATCATGTAGTCAATACAAATTTCAATGGAAAAATGAAAGACATGCATCAGATCTCAGATTCCAAACGATGGCTATAATCATGAAAAATAAATCGAAATGGAATCATCTCATATTAACCCGAAAAACATGGTTGGAGGTGATTAAAAGAGAGGATAATGTTCCGAAATCATCCCAGAAATACATTGATCACTGGCATATAAGTAAAATTATATGAAAAGTTCATGATCGTATATCTGATTTCTTGATCAAATAAACATATATATATTCAAATGAAATCCAGAAAAGAAAAACTCAGATTTAATATATGCATACAATCTCTCCAAACAGTTGAAGAAGATAAAATTTCATCGGACAAAAATCAAGGCAGAGGAACCTTGGCTCTGATACCAAATGTTAGAAAACTAAGCGATCTAAACATGTTAAACACAGATTAAAATTTAGATCAATGCGAAAAAATGAAATAGAGATCACAAATACCTCCCGCCATTGATTCGATCCAGAAGCAAGAAGAGACGAACACTCACGAACACTCCAAGTTTCAGCCCTTTCGATCCTGTGCTCAGACTCTGCAGATGGTGTGCTTCTTCTAAAAGTCAGAGCAAGTTTCAGGGGACCAAAATTTTTACAATGCCTTTTTCTCTCTGGCCATCACAGAGTTAAAAAAGGAAACACATTCAATACGCATTTATTGCGTATTAATTGGGCCGTTACAGTATTAATGGACGGTTACAAAACCAGCAATAATGTGGGCCATAAATAGAAATAACGGAATATTGATTACTAAATTAAATATTCCAACAATCTAATGATAATTATGCCCTTAGAATTAGAATTTCTGAATTCTTAATCTGTAAGAAGCAGCATATATACTTTTTGCCTGCAAGGTAAGCACAGGAAAGCGGCCGCCTCTAATTTGTTTGCACAGTTTTATATCTAGTAGTAGTATCGTGCTGGAAATCTTATTCTTTCGAATAAGGAGTAAGCAAAAAAGGCACATAATAATAGAAAGCAACTATTAATTATTGCAAATATATGTAATTGGTACGTGTTGATCAGCCCCAATGGGCACTATAAATAGGGAAGGACGCCTTAGAATCAAGAAGCACATAGCTAGCAGCAAGAAGTAGCAGAGAAGGAGATCATATATATATATATATATATATATATATATATATATATATATATGGCGTTTATAGAACGTGGTTTGACGAGCGACGGGAAGAGAGTGATGAGCGTGGAGGAGTTCAAGCGGTGGCTCAAGAGATTTGATTCTAACGGCGACGGCAGAATCAGCCGATCTGAGCTTAAAGAGGCGGTGCGCCTCAGCGGAGGGCTCTTTGCTTCGTGGAAGAGCAAAAGAGGCATCAAATCTGCAGATTCTAATCACAATGGCTTCATTGATGACACTGAATTCAAAAATCTTGTCCACTTTGCTGACAAGTACTTGAACATCACAATTACTAGCTAACGTACGTCTAATTACATATATACTCCCTTCCTCCTTAGAGTAATTGATTTTTTTTAGAAGTAAAAAAAAAATTAAAAAAATTATTTAATTATACTATATGTTCTATATTATTATATTAAACATCAGTTTATAAGTTAAACAAATTAATTTGAAAAAGAACTATAAATATTAATAATTTAACGTTATTTAATCAATTTTCTTAACTTTTTCAAAAAAATTAATTGGCTTTTGTAAGAAGGACCGGAGATAATATATTTGTTGTGTTTACATCTACGTTCCCCATTTCCATTGTTCTTTTTAGTGAGTAGTTTCATGCTTTTTTATATTCACCCAAGTTAAACGTACGTACGCACGCGTATCTTAATTTTCTGGGTAAAACGTGTTCAACTGTGTCTGTACTGTTCGATCTTAATGAATAAAAGCTAGTTCTTCAATTTCCGCTCCATCTAATCTGTCTCTGCAATGTCAAGAATCTTAATTCCCTGTTGGACTTAAAACTGATAATGCGAGCCCTTATATATACAGGTATAACGAAAGTGTTCTTAATAATTTCGCTGTATATTTTTATATATGATTAAAATTTATTTTTCATATATTCTTTATACATATCCAAACAAATATAATTAATTTTCTATTACTTTATTTTCAGTAGCTAGGTGTTTCCCCAACTTTTCCATGTCCGAACTGTTCAATCATGTATGCGGATGTGTGTGTGTGTGCGCGTGTGTGTATTCCAAGGTTTCTTAATTTAGACAATGAAACGCCTATGTTGGATTGGAACCAGCGATGATGGGAAATAGATTTGAATGAAAAGTTCTGCTTCGCCCACAATTTACATGGGTTCAAATATCATCAAATCACTTTTTTCTTATGCTTGAATGGAGAGAAAATTAGGGTGGAAAAGAAATTATAGGGGAAAACTTTCAAATACAGTAAATTTTTTTTACCATTTTATGATGTTTTTCTTCCTAATATTCTTTCCCTCTATTTTTCAAATACTTTTCTTTCTATATAGTGATAGGTTTTATATTTCGCTTGAGGCTGAATAGATGCGACGGAAAAGTTAACTCCAATGTTCGATGGATCGAGGGTGCCTTTATTTCCTTCCAATTTCGTCCTAAAGGAATTATGAAAATGATGATATTTTATTATTAATATTTATATCAAAGGTTATATATTTATCATAGTGTAATTAAAATTTGATGAAAAAGTTTAGGTAAATTGAGCTTGATGAGTAGCTTATTAAGGATGAGACTTGTCCTAAGCTGAGAGTGTATATATTGATAGATCACTTACTAATAAAATCCTTAATTAATTATATCCACAATAAAATTTGAATTCACAACATTGTTAGTTAAAAGTTAACTTCTTATTAATTGGAATAATTTTTATTGTTGCTAATTCGATGACAAAAATATTAAAATTCTACAATTAAGTTAAATCTTTTTAATTATCAATTGTTAATGCACGTACCGTATGTTAGAATTTAGAGCCATTTTTGTCGTACTTGTTTGGCATGATATTCATGCCATCAAAAGCTACGTTAGAAGCTGAAAAAGCCAAATAGATCCCCAAAACAATGTTTAGTTAGTGTAACATTAGGGCCAAATGACTTTTTGCGCAAAGCTAAGTTAAAGTTAAAGATTGTTTGTTGGCGCTTATGAAATTGTATTTTTAATATATTATCAAAATAAGTATTAGATTTACTTTTTTTTTTTTTAATAAAAGCGTATTTAAATATAAGTTATATCATATCAGTTGACTTTTACCCAACTTCAAAATTGCAAGTTATAGTTGGGATAAAAGTCACATTTTCAAACACCAATCCAAATAATTTAAAGCTTATTTTAGCCATAGGCGGTAGTTACAGATCAAGTTTGAATCTAATGTTTGAATGAGTAAATAGTGCTTGGAATATGTTCTATTAGCTCATGTATTTTGAACTTAGTCAACATTTTTTTTTACCAAATATGATCAACATCTGGGGACCCAAACAGTAATACACAATTCCTTACTCCTCTTGAGCAGAATCCGAATCTTCTGACCGTAATTATAGTCAATGCACAAATCACAAACGTTATCTAGCAATTTGTTGTGTGCCTAAACCTTATGCTTCTCCTTTTTTCTTTTTTCTTTTTTTCATTTCTTGGTTCATGTAATTAGCAGCCAAGACACACATGTTAGTATTATTATATTATGAATACCAATCTCCACCCCCCCGGCCCCCCAAACACTCCATAACTTTCATTGGTAATGAATTTAGAAAGAAATATGGAGGCGGCCAGAAGCGTCGCTGTCCTAATATATCGTAATTAGCCTGTTACAGGTGTGAATGCCCCAACAGATTATATTACATTTCAATTCTTAATTTGCTGATGACGGTGCAACTGCTAATATTATATAGCTAGGGTGTGTGTGTGTGTGTAAACAGATAGATCGAGTAATAGGATTTTTATTCTTCAACAGCGAATGAGCAAATAAATATGATAACGTGAATGGAGTATTATATTTATGATATTTTGGCGCATGTTTGTCCCACTATAAATGTGTGATCATATAAATAGAAAAGGCTTATAAATCCGAAGGAGAATTCACACCAGAGAGGAGCGATATAAATGTAATAGGAGTAGAATGGCGTTCATGGAACGGAGTGTACTCACGAACGATGGGAAGAGAATGATGAGTCTGGAGGAGTTGCATTGGAAAATTACCTATTATACTTTTCTATTCAGTCCTATTTATAAAACTAACAATTTTCTATGGAAAAGCTTAAAGCTCATTGACTCTATCATAGAACTCAACAACTTTTCAACTCTACTCCTACGTAATATATATAATAACAAATAAAAATAAAGTCAATATAATAATAAATAAAGGGTTAAATTTTATATTAACTTCAAAACTTTAATGAGCTAAGGTGTCTTATAAATATAACTAAAAAAGCTTCTCTTTCTACCATATGATGATCAAAGAAGTAATCAAAACTCTGACATTCACTGATTGGGCCTTAAAACAAACTTCTTTGTTTCCCAGGTACATGGATTTACTTCGGCTCAAAATATAAGAACCACATAACTATATTATGCATTTGAAAAGTTTGTTAAAATTGGTTTAAAACAATAAGTATGTAAAAATATAACTTCCTTTTCTAAAAAACCTTATTTATGGAGAGGGTGAGTGGAGGTGGAAATAGGCTAGAGTAGGTTAAACTTTCTCTAAATAGGTTTGGACCTACAATAGAAATTTAAAACCAAGCATACTTAAAATGTAAACCTTTAGATAGCATTTAAAGCCTATGTTACCAAAATCATATATTACCTTTCATATTATTTACAATCATACATTATACCTTAAAAGTCTACCGTACATCTATTCTTGTCGTAATATAAGAATTTAGTAAGGAAAAGAAAATAACATCTAATGACTATAGTTGTTTGAACAAGAAGGAATAAGAAAAACTAATCATTTATCAACTAATGAGATATATTTTCTAAAATTAACCAAATATAACAAGCAGTATATAAAATTGGACTTTACCTCTTTTACTTTTCCTACATAAAGTGGAATACATTCTTCCTACTAAGATTATAATATTTGATTTGATACTAAAATGAACTCATAGCAATTATTACTTTAATGAATGACACAAATTAGATAAAAGAGAGTGAGTTTGCATTGCCATCTTGAACGATGGACCAAAGAGAAGAGAGAGGTATGAGTAAACGATTGATGTGAAAGTAAGGGTTGGATGTAATGATAATGAGATATATGTGAAACTATTAAGGTCGAGGTAATAAAAACTTAGGATTAATAAGGTTGACTTTGTTAATTTATGAATAATTGTAAAATTATTTAGATGATATTACTATATAATAGTATAATTTTTATAAAAAAAAATTAAATAGGCTAAGCAAGGCTTTATATATAATGGTTTGACCTAATTCTATACCTAAGGATGAGTGGTAGATGAGAGGATGAGCAGAAAAAGAAATGAAAAAGGGGTAAAAACGATAAATGAAAGGGGCAAATAATTAATAATGTGTAAAATTGAAAAAAGAAAAAAGCATTAAATGATAAGACAAAAACAGAGTGACTCTTATATAAGAAACCACACACTCTCACAAGTTTACTCTTATATTTCAACCACGAGGAGCAGGACTCCGTTATGTGAAAATCCACACCACATTATTCTCTTTAGGATATGTTTGGTTTGTTGGGAGAAGATGATAGGAGAGAGAAAATAATCCCCTCCCCGCATTTAATAATTAGTTTAAAATTTTAGAAGAGAATGGAGTCAAAATCTTAAACCACTCCCTCTCCACTTCAACGAAACAAATGATTTTTTCCCTCTCTTATTCCCTCTAACAAACCAAATATACCCTTCCCTTATTTCTCTCTCCTCAAACCAAACACATCATGTATATTAATTTTATTTTTTTGGTGTAGGTTTAGTCCCTAATGTATTTATTATTTGTTCAAATGGGAAGAAAAAAGTGTAAGCGCCATCTAATGCCTCAACCTATGGAATGTTTGTACACTTTTTCATTAATCATTATATTTGATCTCAAATGAGAGTGAGATTTTGATATTTTATGGGAATGAAATTAAATGGTGCAGTCTTGAAATTTTTATGATTTTTTTTTTTAAAAATCAAAACTGTATTTTTAAAAAAAAATTATAAAAAATTCAAAATGCCGCATTTAATTTCAATATGTCATCACCATGCATGTTGCTTTTTTAATGTAGAGTCTAAAGATGAATGAAAAAAAAGAAGAAGAAGATAAAAATACGTTTGAGAGAATTAGGGTATTACGAGCAATGGGCTTTAGAGGCTCCTTAATTATAATTTTTTTTTAAAAAAAAAAAAAAGGAAAGAAGAAGAAGAAGGCTTCTCCAGGGCATATCAGTTTGTGCTGATACAACGTATTACAGACGATTTGTAGCAATCTAATTATAATAATGCCCTTATAATTGGAATCTCTGAATTCTTAATCTGCAAGCACCCTGTACTTTTGCCTACTAGTTACGCATAGGCCGGAGCGACAGGAAAGCGGCAGCCTTCAATTTGTTTACTCAGTATTATATTTATATAGTATCGTCGATCAAATCTTATTCTTTCGAATAAGGCATTAATTATTGCATATATATGTAATTGGCACATGCATGTTGATCAGCCCCAGTACTATTGGGCACTATAAATAGGGAAGTCCTTAGAAACCAGAAGCGCATAGCTAGCCAGAAGTAGCGCAGAGAAGAAAGATATCATATATATACATATATATATGGCGTTTATAGAACGTGGTTTGACGAGCGACGGGAAGAGAGTGATGAGCGTGGAGGAGTTCAAGCGGTGGCTCAAGAGATTTGATTCTAACGGCGACGGCAGAATCAGCCGATCTGAGCTGAAAGAGGTGGTGCGACTCAGCGGAGGGCTCTTTGCTTCGTGGAAGAGCAAAAGAGGCATCAAATCTGCAGATTCTAATCACAATGGCTTCGTTGATGACACCGAATTCAGAAATCTTGCCGACTTTGCTGACAAGTACTTGAACATCACAATCACTAGCTAGCTAACTTCTGATTATGTATATTTCTATTCACCCAAGTTTTTTCTGGGTAAAACATCTCCAACTGTGTCTGTACTGTTAAATCTGAATTAAGAAGGGCTAGTTCTTCAATTTCCGATCCGTTCAATCTAATCTGTCGCTGCATGCCAAGAATCCTAATTTCTTGTTGCGGTAAACTGATCATATATACGAATCCTTGTGTATACATATTTATATATACATACATGACGTCCTTTTCCTTGCGCGAAAGTAAATTGTTCGATTTTGTACATGCAATAATAATAACAACCTTTTAACAAAAATTTTTATTCTTTGTTTATTAATTTTCGTAAGTGCTCTTAATTTATCTGTATATTTTTGTGTATGATTAAAAAAAAAATTAATGATCTTCTTGACTCATATCCGAACTAAATTAATTAATTTTTTTATTACATTCCTTTCAATAGGTGTTGCCCTACCTTTTCCTTGTCCAACTTGGTTCAATCATGGCTGTGTGTGGATGCAATATTCCCATAATTACATAACTGTATACTCACGGGAATGCATTCCCGTGAGTTGTATAATTTTGTGCGTGGGTCCCACCAAATAGTAAACTACTATGCAATGGTACTATGCGTGGGTCCCATGTCATCTTGTAATATTTGGAGACCGGGAGTCAATGGACATCCACATAATCAGTATATTCATAACACTCCCCCTTGGATGTCCATTTATGAATGTGCCTCATTAAAAACTTTAACTAGGAAAAAACCCAGTGGGATAAAAACCTAGCCAAAGAAAAGAGTACATCACTCATTGATACACTATCCAGTGCTGCCTCATTAAAAACCTTTCTAGGAAAAACCCAGTGGGACAAAACCTAGATAAGGGAAAAAGAGTACAGCGTGTATCGACTCCCCCTATTGACAACATCAGTTGAGATCTTTGAGTCTTCGAAGACCAATACCATAGACAAGCTTCTCAAAGATTGCTTCTGGAAGTGACTTGGTAAATAAATCTGCCAAATTTTCACTTGAACTGATTTGCTGGATATCTATTTCACCATTCTGTTGAAGATCACGAGTAAAGAAAAATTTTGGTGAAATATGCTTCGTTCTATCGCCCTTGATGTATCCTTCTTTAAGTTGGGCAATACATGCAGTATTATCCTCATATAGAACTGTTTGAACCATTTTACCAGAAGATAAATGACAAGTAGTTCGTATATGATGAATTACTGACCTCAACCACACACATTCTCGACTTGTTTCATGCATTGCTAGGATTTCTGCATTATTAGATGAAGTGGCTGATATAGTTTGTTTCATAGATCGCCATGAAATTGCTGTACCTCCACATGTAAATACATAACCTGTTTGTGATTTTCCATCATGTGGATCAGACATAAATCCAGCATCTGAATAACCAATCAGTTCATGTTTAGATACATTTGAATAATATAACCCCATATCAATAGTACCTCTGAGGTAACGAAAAATACGCTTTACACCATTCCAATGCCTTTGTGTTGGTGCAGAACTATATCTTGCTAATAAATTAATAGCAAATGTTATATCAGGTCTTGTGTGATTAGCAAGATACATTAGTGCCCCAATAGCACTAAGATATGGTACTTCTGGACCAAGTAATTGTTCTACACCTTTTTCGTTAATTACTTGGGGTTGGAATGGATCTTTTTCTTTTATCAAAGACCTTACAACCATTGGAGTACAAAATGGATGTGACTTATCCATATAAAATCGTTTTAAGACCTTCTTTGTATAAGTTTCTTGATGTACAAAGATCCCGTCCTTCAGGTACTCAATTTGTAATCCAAGACAAAATTTTGTCCTACCTAAATCTTTCATTTCAAATTCTTTCTTCAAACAATGAATTGCTTTTGTAATCTCTTCAGAAGTTCCAATAATGTTGATATCATCAACATAAACAACAATTATAGCAAATTCATTTCTCGATCTTTTTATAAAACTGCATGGGCATATCGGGTCATTTTTATACCCTTCTTTCAACAAATATTCTTTAAGGCAATTATACCACATGCGCCCTGATTGTTTCAAGCCATACAGGGACTTATTTAATTTGATCGAGTATTGTTCTCGTGAATTTGAATTAAATGCTTCAGGCATCTTGAGTCCTTCAGGAACTTTCATATAGATATCACTATCAAGTGAGCCATATAAATAGGCAGTCACAACATCCATTAGATGCAAATCAAGCCTTTCATTTGCTGCTAGGCTAATTAAATAACGAAAAGTAGTTGCATCCACTACTGGTGAATATGTTTCTTCAAAATCTATGCCAGGTCTTTGTGTAAAGCCTTGGGCTACAAGGCGTGCTTTATACCTTGTAATTTCACCCTTTTCATTTCTTTTCCGTACAAAAACCCATTTATATCCAACTGGCTTTACATCTTTAGGTGTATGGACTATAGGTCCAAATACTTTTCGTATTGCTAATGATTTTAATTCTGCATTAATGGCATCTTTCCATAGGAGCCAATCTTTTCGTTGTTGGCACTCTCTAATGGATTTTGGCTCATGATCCTCTTCTTCATTCATTACATCATATGCCATATGATTAGCAAAAATGTCGTCAATGTTGACTTCATTACGGTTCCATTTGATATTATTTGTGACATAATTTATTGAGATCTCATTATTTTCATACATTTCAGATACCTGGATCTCTTCTGGGGCCTCAATATTCTCCTCTGGAGATAATTTCACTTTATGAAGTGGCTCATCCAGAGCTACGCTTTTTTCTTGATTATCCTCGACTTGGCCATCTATAATTTTAGCTTCTTTTCTTTTTTGAGGATTTTTATCTTTGGAACCGATAGGCCTACCACGCTTAAGGCGTGCTTTTGATTCATTTGTAATCGGTTGTCCTACAGGGACATCAATTCGAATTGGAGCATTAGCAGCTGGAATATGTGACTTTGTCACTTTCTTTGGGTCAGTGAATGCTTCTGGCATTCGATTAGCTGAATTCTGTAAATGAATTATCTTTTGAACTTCTAGTTCACATTGTTTTGTACGAGGATCAAAATGAGCCAATGATAATTCATTCCAGCTAATCTCTTTATTCAACTGCTTATTTTCTCCCCCTAATGTTGGGTAAACTGATTCATTAAAATGACAATCTTCAAATCGTGCAGTAAATAAATCTCCTGTAGATGGTTCTAAATATTTTATAATTGAAGGAGATTTATACCCAACATAAATTCCCATTCTTCTTTGAGGACCCATTTTAGTACGTTGTGGAGGTGCTATAGGCACATATACTGCACATCCAAAGGTCCGTATATGAGAAATATTAGGTTCTTCACCAAAAACCATTTGTAAGGGGGAAAATTTTAAATAACTAGTTGGCCTGATGCGAATTAACATTGCTGCATGCAAAATGGCATGGCCCCAAGCAGAAATTGGTAAATTAGATTTCAAAAGTAAAGGTCTTGCAATAAGTTGCAATCGTTTTACCAATGATTCTGCAAGTCCATTTTGCGTATGAACATGTGCTACAGGATGTTCAACATCAATTCCAAGGGACATACAATATTCATTAAAAGTCTGTGAAGTAAATTCACCAGCATTATCAAGACGTATTTTCTTGATAGGATAATCCGGGTAATGTGCTCTTAATCTTGTCAATTGAGCAAGTAATCTCGCAAACGCCAGGTTTCGAGAAGATAATAAGCACACATGCGACCATTTAGTTGATGCATCAATTAAAACCATATAATACCTAAATGGTCCGCATGGTGGGTGTATTGGCCCACAAATATCTCCCTGTATCCGTTCTAGAAATGTGAGAGACTCACTTTCTACTTTGGTTGGTGATGGCCGAATAATTAATTTTCCCTTGGAACATGCATCACATGAGAAATCATGGGATTTTGGTATTTGTTTCTGTTTCAAGTTATGTCCACATGAATTCTCTATTATACGTCGCATCATAATTGACCCGGGATGGCCTAACCGGTCATGCCAAACAATAAATATGTCTTTATCAACATGCTTCTAGTTTTCCATAACATTTATTTCAATTGTACTAATACTTGAATAGTACAAACCAGAAGATAACATAGATAATTTCTCCAGAACATATTTTTCACCATATCTAACAGTAACAATTTGTAGATATTCTTTATTGTCCTCATTTATAGTCTCAATATGATATCCATTTCGACGGATATCTTTAAAACTCAACAAATTTCTATGAGACTTAGAGGAATACAAAGCATCATTAATAACAAATTTCGTACCATTGGATAATATTATTATTGCTCTTCCAGAGCCTTCAATCAATCTTGTATTACCCACTATGGTATTGATGCTTGTACTACAATTTGTTAGATGTGAAAAATATTTCTTATCTTTAAGAATTGTATGTGTCGTTGCACTATCAATGAGACATATATCTTCATTCTTGTGTGCAATATTTGAAATGTCCATGAGCTTCATTAAAAGAAAAGAAATGCATCAAAACATATTCAATATAGAAGATGCATTAAAAACATATTTATTATACATAACTGGCAACAAGTCAGAACGAAACAAAATAATTATTACAATTTTTGCAAAACTTATTTAATCATAAAAATCTTCCACCTCCAAACTTATTTAATCATAAAAATCTTCCACCTCCAAGAGAGACATAACATCATCATTTGACTCATTGACATCATTATCTTTATGAGCCTTATCATCACATTCCACATTATTAACACTCTTTTTTATAGAGGCTTAGTAAAGTTTCGCTAAATGTTCTGGTGTACGACAATTACGTACCCAGTGTCCCTTCATACCACACCGATAACATTTATGTTCAACAACTTTTGAAGGACCTTCTTTATCATTCTTTTGTCCTTCATTGTTCATCTTTTTCTGGTGGGTATAAGGACTATAATAACCTCTTCCACCATGATAAGGACCATGATTATTTCATAACACTCCTCCTTGGATGTCCATTTGTCACTTGTTATCAACAAATATTCTTTAAGGCATTAAATATTCCCTTAAATTATGAGACAAGGGATTGTATGATCATGATTGATATTATAAATAAATATATTCAATTTGCTATTGTAGTAGCAATATTGTGGATTAATTTCTTGCCATGATCAAACAAATCAGTGAGTTATGGATCATGAATTTTTATCCAACTTCATTCCCAGAAGTGAATGAAGCAAATATATTATTATAGTTGTTATGTGATTTCTATGATTATAACAATTTTTATAAATACGAGAAAAGAATATTCATAAACAAAATAATTAAGCAAAAGGAAATATTATTTCAACAAAGTTTAATTGCGAGTGGCTCAACATCATTACAAACTTTAATCATCTCATTCTGAAGATATTTAATGTCTTCTTCTTTTGCTTCTCTTGAGATGGGATCCAGATGAGGCAAAGCTCTTCGTAATATCGAGATTTGCGTCATAAGTTTCTTGAGCTTCTTGTGTGGCCACTCAGTTAACCCTCCTTTTTGATAGATTTTTTGTATGGTGTGAGTAGACATATTTAATTGTTTACTCGCTTCATCAAGGGTTAAGTGAAAATAATTTCTTAAATCATGGAGCGTTGTTTTCTTTATTCTTTCTCTTTGCTCCATAGATAACCTATATAATTCACCCTGGTTAAGGGATGAAGTATCATAGGGTATACTTACTGCAGGTTGTTTTCCTTTGCCTAATGAGTGTTCAATATTGGTTTGAAATGAACTTCCATGGAGGTCATTTGGATTTATAGCCCATTCCGAACCAACACAGAGAACCTCATGATAGGCTAATACAGGATCACGCATCAAGATATATCCTGATGCTTGTAAATCTATACAATACTGTGTCAGAAATTGTTTGATTTCTTCAAAATTTTTCTTTGTGAAATCAAACATTGGAAGCCTGTCAGTATTATAAGATTTATCCTGTACTTTTTCAAATAAAACAGCATGGGTAATCATACCTGTTCTTCTTCCGTGAACTTCAAGTTTATGGTACTGAAGTCCGTTGGTATGAATAATTTCCCGTAAAACATGACAGCAACTACATTCCAATAAGCTAGTAGTTGCTAATTGGCTTGTAGTTGTTGGCTGGCTAATTGTTGCTGGCTGGCTAGTGGTTGTTGGTTGGCTGATTGTTGTTGTCGGGCTGGTTGTTGCTGGCAAACTGATGATAGTTATGTAATTATGGGAATATTGCATCAAATGACCCAAAGTGGAAATTACACTAAAGGCCCATTTTCCTTCTATAAATAGAGGCCTTCTGTAAACATTCAAATTACACTGAAATGAGAACTTCTCTCTACTCTCTCTCTCTCTAAAATCTCTTGTTCTTGTATTTACTTTTCATCAGTTTTATATTACAAGAACAAGAGATTTTAGAGAGAGAGAGAGTAGAGAGAAGTTCTCATTTCAGTGTAATTTGAATGTTTACAGAAGGCCTCTATTTATAGAAGGAAAATGGGCCTTTAGTGTAATTTCCACTTTGGGTCATTTGATGCAATATTCCCATAATTACATAACTGTATACTCACGGGAATGCATTCCCGTGAGTTGTATAATTTTGTGCGTGGGTCCCACCAAATAGTAAACTACTATGCAATGGTACTATGCGTGGGTCCCATGTCATCTTGTAATATTTGGAGACCGGGAGTCAATGGACATCCACATAATCAGTATATTCATAACACTCCCCCTTGGATGTCCATTTATGAATGTGCCTCATTAAAAACTTTAACTAGGAAAAACCCAGTGGGATAAAAACCTAGCCAAAGAAAAGAGTACATCACTCATTGATACACTATCCAGTGCTGCCTCATTAAAAACCTTTCTAGGAAAAACCCAGTGGGACAAAACCTAGATAAGGGAAAAAGAGTACAGCGTGTATCGACTCCCCCTATTGACAACATCAGTTGAGATCTTTGAGTCTTCGAAGACCAATACCATAGACAAGCTTCTCAAAGATTGCTTCTGGAAGTGACTTGGTAAATAAATCTGCCAAATTTTCACTTGAACTGATTTGCTGGATATCTATTTCACCATTCTGTTGAAGATCACGAGTAAAGAAAAATTTTGGTGAAATATGCTTCGTTCTATCGCCCTTGATGTATCCTTCTTTAAGTTGGGCAATACATGCAGTATTATCCTCATATAGAACTGTTTGAACCATTTTACCAGAAGATAAATGACAAGTAGTTCGTATATGATGAATTACTGACCTCAACCACACACATTCTCGACTTGTTTCATGCATTGCTAGGATTTCTGCATTATTAGATGAAGTGGCTGATATAGTTTGTTTCATAGATCGCCATGAAATTGCTGTACCTCCACATGTAAATACATAACCTGTTTGTGATTTTCCATCATGTGGATCAGACATAAATCCAGCATCTGAATAACCAATCAGTTCATGTTTAGATACATTTGAATAATATAACCCCATATCAATAGTACCTCTGAGGTAACGAAAAATACGCTTTACACCATTCCAATGCCTTTGTGTTGGTGCAGAACTATATCTTGCTAATAAATTAATAGCAAATGTTATATCAGGTCTTGTGTGATTAGCAAGATACATTAGTGCCCCAATAGCACTAAGATATGGTACTTCTGGACCAAGTAATTGTTCTACACCTTTTTCGTTAATTACTTGGGGTTGGAATGGATCTTTTTCTTTTATCAAAGACCTTACAACCATTGGAGTACAAAATGGATGTGACTTATCCATATAAAATCGTTTTAAGACCTTCTTTGTATAAGTTTCTTGATGTACAAAGATCCCGTCCTTCAGGTACTCAATTTGTAATCCAAGACAAAATTTTGTCCTACCTAAATCTTTCATTTCAAATTCTTTCTTCAAACAATGAATTGCTTTTGTAATCTCTTCAGAAGTTCCAATAATGTTGATATCATCAACATAAACAACAATTATAGCAAATTCATTTCTCGATCTTTTTATAAAACTGCATGGGCATATCGGGTCATTTTTATACCCTTCTTTCAACAAATATTCTTTAAGGCAATTATACCACATGCGCCCTGATTGTTTCAAGCCATACAGGGACTTATTTAATTTGATCGAGTATTGTTCTCGTGAATTTGAATTAAATGCTTCAGGCATCTTGAGTCCTTCAGGAACTTTCATATAGATATCACTATCAAGTGAGCCATATAAATAGGCAGTCACAACATCCATTAGATGCAAATCAAGCCTTTCATTTGCTGCTAGGCTAATTAAATAACGAAAAGTAGTTGCATCCACTACTGGTGAATATGTTTCTTCAAAATCTATGCCAGGTCTTTGTGTAAAGCCTTGGGCTACAAGGCGTGCTTTATACCTTGTAATTTCACCCTTTTCATTTCTTTTCCGTACAAAAACCCATTTATATCCAACTGGCTTTACATCTTTAGGTGTATGGACTATAGGTCCAAATACTTTTCGTATTGCTAATGATTTTAATTCTGCATTAATGGCATCTTTCCATAGGAGCCAATCTTTTCGTTGTTGGCACTCTCTAATGGATTTTGGCTCATGATCCTCTTCTTCATTCATTACATCATATGCCATATGATTAGCAAAAATGTCGTCAATGTTGACTTCATTACGGTTCCATTTGATATTATTTGTGACATAATTTATTGAGATCTCATTATTTTCATACATTTCAGATACCTGGATCTCTTCTGGGGCCTCAATATTCTCCTCTGGAGATAATTTCACTTTATGAAGTGGCTCATCCAGAGCTACGCTTTTTTCTTGATTATCCTCGACTTGGCCATCTATAATTTTAGCTTCTTTTCTTTTTTGAGGATTTTTATCTTTGGAACCGATAGGCCTACCACGCTTAAGGCGTGCTTTTGATTCATTTGTAATCGGTTGTCCTACAGGGACATCAATTCGAATTGGAGCATTAGCAGCTGGAATATGTGACTTTGTCACTTTCTTTGGGTCAGTGAATGCTTCTGGCATTCGATTAGCTGAATTCTGTAAATGAATTATCTTTTGAACTTCTAGTTCACATTGTTTTGTACGAGGATCAAAATGAGCCAATGATAATTCATTCCAGCTAATCTCTTTATTCAACTGCTTATTTTCTCCCCCTAATGTTGGGTAAACTGATTCATTAAAATGACAATCTTCAAATCGTGCAGTAAATAAATCTCCTGTAGATGGTTCTAAATATTTTATAATTGAAGGAGATTTATACCCAACATAAATTCCCATTCTTCTTTGAGGACCCATTTTAGTACGTTGTGGAGGTGCTATAGGCACATATACTGCACATCCAAAGGTCCGTATATGAGAAATATTAGGTTCTTCACCAAAAACCATTTGTAAGGGGGAAAATTTTAAATAACTAGTTGGCCTGATGCGAATTAACATTGCTGCATGCAAAATGGCATGGCCCCAAGCAGAAATTGGTAAATTATATTTCAAAAGTAAAGGTCTTGCAATAAGTTGCAATCGTTTTACCAATGATTCTGCAAGTCCATTTTGCGTATGAACATGTGCTACAGGATGTTCAACATCAATTCCAAGGGACATACAATATTCATTAAAAGTCTGTGAAGTAAATTCACCAGCATTATCAAGACGTATTTTCTTGATAGGATAATCCGGGTAATGTGCTCTTAATCTTGTCAATTGAGCAAGTAATCTCGCAAACGCCAGGTTTCGAGAAGATAATAAGCACACATGCGACCATTTAGTTGATGCATCAATTAAAACCATATAATACCTAAATGGTCCGCATGGTGGGTGTATTGGCCCACAAATATCTCCCTGTATCCGTTCTAGAAATGTGAGAGACTCACTTTCTACTTTGGTTGGTGATGGCCGAATAATTAATTTTCCCTTGGAACATGCATCACATGAGAAATCATGGGATTTTGGTATTTGTTTCTGTTTCAAGTTATGTCCACATGAATTCTCTATTATACGTCGCATCATAATTGACCCGGGATGGCCTAACCGGTCATGCCAAACAATAAATATGTCTTTATCAACATGCTTCTGGTTTTCCATAACATTTATTTCAATTGTACTAATACTTGAATAGTACAAACCAGAAGATAACATAGATAATTTCTCCAGAACATATTTTTCACCATATCTAACAGTAACAATTTGTAGATATTCTTTATTGTCCTCATTTATAGTCTCAATATGATATCCATTTCGACGGATATCTTTAAAACTCAACAAATTTCTATGAGACTTAGAGGAATACAAAGCATCATTAATAACAAATTTCGTACCATTGGATAATATTATTATTGCTCTTCCAGAGCCTTCAATCAATCTTGTATTACCCACTATGGTATTGATGCTTGTACTACAATTTGTTAGATGTGAAAAATATTTCTTATCTTTAAGAATTGTATGTGTCGTTGCACTATCAATGAGACATATATCTTCATTCTTGTGTGCAATATTTGAAATGTCCATGAGCTTCATTAAAAGAAAAGAAATGCATCAAAACATATTCAATATAGAAGATGCATTAAAAACATATTTATTATACATAACTGGCAACAAGTCAGAACGAAACAAAATAATTATTACAATTTTTGCAAAACTTATTTAATCATAAAAATCTTCCACCTCCAAACTTATTTAATCATAAAAATCTTCCACCTCCAAGAGAGACATAACATCATCATTTGACTCATTGACATCATTATCTTTATGAGCCTTATCATCACATTCCACATTATTAACACTCTTTTTTATAGAGGCTTGGTAAAGTTTCGCTAAATGTTCTGGTGTACGACAATTACGTACCCAGTGTCCCTTCATACCACACCGATAACATTTATGTTCAACAACTTTTGAAGGACCTTCTTTATCATTCTTTTGTCCTTCATTGTTCATCTTTTTCTGGTGGGTATAAGGACTATAATAACCTCTTCCACCATGATAAGGACCATGATTATTTCTACCTCCACGATTTCCACGTCCTCGTCCACGACCACGGCCACGACCACGACCGCGACCATGGCCACGACCATGATCATTCCGTACACTCACATTCGCTTCAGGAAATGGAGAAGATCCAGTGGGACGATTTTCATGATTTTTCAATAATAACTCGTTATTTTGCTCGGCTACTAGTAAACATGAGATTAACTCAGAATATTTTTTAAAACCTTTCTCACGATATTGCTGTTGTAAAAGCAAATTCGAAGCATGAAAGGTAGAAAAAGTTTTCTCTAATAAGTCCTCATCAGTTATTTTTTCACCACATAATTTTAACTGAGAACTTATTTTGAAAACAGCTGAGTTATACTCACTTACAGTTTTAAAATCTTGTAACCTGAGATGAATCCATTCATAACGAGCTCTAGGCAAAATCACCGTTTTCTGATGATCATACCTATCTTTCAAACTAGTCCACAATTCAAATGGATCTTTCACCGTTAAATATTCAGTTTTCAAACTTTCATGAATGTGGTGTCGGAGAAAAATCATAGCTTTAGCCTTTACTTGAGGGGACGCATCATTTCCTGGCAATATAGCCTTTCCAAAGTCCTTTGCTTGAAGATGGATTTCAGCATCTAAAACCCATGATAGATAATTCTTCCCGGTGATGTCAAGAGCATTAAATTCAAGATTTGAAAGGTTGGAAGACATGATTCAAACTAAAAATAATAAAAATAATTAGAATCTTATTATAAAAACTTATTATAAATTAAAACATAATTTAAAGAACGGTAAATAAACATGCTAAGAAAATAAAAATAAGATGAGATAGGAATGGGAGTAAACTCACAGCGAGACCTATCTCATCCGAAGGTAAGAAAGATGATGCATATATTATATAATATATAGACAACAGTAAAGAATTAAGATAAACAAATGGAGCCCTATTAGTGCCACCACCATAAAAGGTAAATAAATGCATAAATAAATGGAGCCCACTAATATTAGTGTTGCCACCATAAAAGGTAAATAAATGCATAAATAAATGGAGCCCACTAACATTAGTGTTGCCACCATAAAAGGTAAATAAATGCATAAATAAATGTTAGTAACATAAATTTAAATGTTAGTGGCATAATGTAAATATTAATAAAATCAGTATGGAGCTTAATATCGCCACCATGAAATAAATAAAGCAGTAAGTAAAGAATTTAAATTAAACAAATGGAGCTTAGTATCGCCACCATGAATTAAATAAATAAAACAGTAAAATTAAATTACAAATGGAGCTTAATGTTGCCACCATGAATTAATAAATAGGGAGTGGGAAAAATATATAAACATAAATAAATTACTGTAAATAGTAAAATATAAATTTACCGTGAATAGTAAAGTTACTATTTACATTAGTACCATTGTATGGTGTGAGTAGACATATTTAATTGTTTACTCGCTTCATCAAGGGTTAAGTGAAAATAATTTCTTAAATCATGGAGCGTTGTTTTCTTTATTCTTTCTCTTTGCTCCATAGATAACCTATATAATTCACCCTGGTTAAGGGATGAAGTATCATAGGGTATACTTACTGCAGGTTGTTTTCCTTTGCCTAATGAGTGTTCAATATTGGTTTGAAATGAACTTCCATGGAGGTCATTTGGATTTATAGCCCATTCCGAACCAACACAGAGAACCTCATGATAGGCTAATACAGGATCACGCATCAAGATATATCCTGATGCTTGTAAATCTATACAATACTGTGTCAGAAATTGTTTGATTTCTTCAAAATTTTTCTTTGTGAAATCAAACATTGGAAGCCTGTCAGTATTATAAGATTTATCCTGTACTTTTTCAAATAAAACAGCATGGGTAATCATACCTGTTCTTCTTCCGTGAACTTCAAGTTTATGGTACTGAAGTCCGTTGGTATGAATAATTTCCCGTAAAACATGACAGCAACTACATTCCAATAAGCTAGTAGTTGCTAATTGGCTTGTAGTTGTTGGCTGGCTAATTGTTGCTGGCTGGCTAGTGGTTGTTGGTTGGCTGATTGTTGTTGTCGGGCTGGTTGTTGCTGGCAAACTGATGATAGTTTGCTGGCTAGTGAATGCTGGTTGATTAACTGCCGACACTATTGGCTGAACTGGATTGGTAGACTCCATTAGTTCTGTCATAGTTCTACACCTCTTAACAGGCCTCCTTGATGAACCTGCTTCAATTGTACCTTCAATCCTTGTAGAATGAGGAATAAACATTTCAAAGGGATTAGGAGATAACAAAGAAGTAAATGACATGTTATGCTGATCATCATACAACAAAGCATCAAGTAATGCTGTTTCGGATGTATCAGAAACTGGGATAAAACTGCTTGGTCCTGCCATGGCAATAGAATTTAGAGAAATATGTGTGAGTATCTGGTAGTTGATATTATCAGATGCTTGAGTGTTTGAGAGGCATGTTCGTTTGCCTTCCTCTATTTATAGTTGAATTAAATCCTATTGAATCTCTGCAGATTTGCGTAGTCCTGTTAAATCTCTACAGATTTGCTCTTTATAAAGCACAAGCCTGGAATCTTTTTGACTTTATATGTATACGACAATCTGAGTTGTCGCGCCTGTGATTCCACAGTGATGCGCTCGTGAATCTGCAATTATACACCTGATGATTTTGTATTTAATATATATTTGTTTGTTGATTCTGGAAAATGGAAATTTTGTTACCAGAAGTAACAAAATTATGCATTGATAATGCATTTAGAAATCTGTGGAATTTTAATGAAATAGATATCATATATGCTATTATCATGGAATATTGTATGGAAATTTCATGAATTAATTTTTAAGGTCTCACACTTGAGGGGGAGAATAATATATATCAAGTGTGAATATTTATGTGATAATTCTTTGTGAATGTTTCTATATTGATTCCCCCAAAATGAATATTAGATTTGATGATAAATCATATGGAAAGTTGGCATGACTTGTTTGATCATCCGAGTCATATATTATGTGCTGCTTGTTCTCAGATAGACATAATTATTGGAAATGGATCTCTGGAAATATATCAAATTGAAAGTTTACATATGAGATTATAAATCTGCAAAGTTTGCAGTGATGTTTGCAACTAGAAGTTTGCAATATATTATGCGCGCAATTTCCAGATTGAATGATCCAGAAATAATGTATTAAAGTATCCATGAATGGATAGATCAATGATTATGAGAACAAAATTTATATGTTGTGTATATTTGCAGCAATTATATAAGCCAACAGAATTCTCCCCGTATAATTGGTTTTTGGTCAGGAGCCAGATTAATTCCATCTTGAAATGTTTTAAATGTGTAATGATTATTAATCTATTACAATGCACATAGATGGATATACAAAGAAAATTGATGATTTGATGAGGGGGAGAAAAATAAGCAGATTGGGTAAAGATTTACTAGAATGAATTATCATTGGCTCATATTGATCATCGTACAAGGAATTGTGCACTAAAAGTTCAAAATGATAATTCAATTTCAGAGTTTAGTTAATCGAATGCCAGAAGCATTTACTGACCTAAAGAAAGTGACAAAGTCACATATCCCAACTGCAAATGCTCCTATATGAATTGTTATAAAGCACTCCTGAAGCGTTGCAGGTCCATCGGTTTTAAAAGATAAAAATCCTCAAAAGAGAAAAGGAGCTATAAAATATAGATGATTAAGTCGAGGATAATTAAGTAAAGCTCCAGAAGAGTTATCTTTTGATGAGATGTTATCTCTAGAAGAGATATTACAAGAAAAGTGTATTGTGGTCCAAGAGAGACCTAGGTACCTAATATATGTGAATATAATGAGATCTCAATAAATTATGAATGAAATCCGATGGGACTGAAAATGAAGTCGACGTTAATAATATCTATGATAGCATATGCTGCAATGAATGATAATGAGGATCATGAGCCACAATATATTTGTATGTGCTAGAAGCACATAAGGCGCCAGAAACACATATGTCCCAAAAGGACTCAAGATGATAGTGCATATAGCATCATTATCTGAATAAACATTTATTGAATTTCTATATGCACATATATATTTATGAAAAGATTATTATGACTTTACTTGACAGATTTAGATCTTGCAGGTATATAATGAACAATCAAATTGGGCGTTTCTAACAGAATATTTGATGACAGAAAGTATAATATGCTCAGAAAGACATTGAAGCAATATAGTCATCAGGGGGAGCAACACTGATGTAATCAAGAGGGGGAGACGATACACGCTGTACTCTTTTTCCCTTATCTGGGTTTTATCCCACTGGGTTTTTCCTAGAAAGGTTTTTAATGAGGCAGCACTAGAAAGTGTATCAATGGATGATGTACTCTTTTCTTTGGCTAGGTTTTTATCCCACTGGGTTTTTCCTAGTTAAAGTTTTTAACGAGGCACATTCATAAATGGACATCCAAGGGGGAGTATTATGAATATACTTATTATGTGGATGTCCATTGACTCCCGGTTTCCAAATATTAAAAGATGATATGGGACCCACGCATAGTGATTTACTATTTGCATAGTACCACGCATAGTAGTTTACTATTTGGTGGGACCTGCACACAATTATACAATCACTCACGGGAAGGAAATCCGTGAGTGAATAGTTTAGGTTTTTGGGGAAAACTACACCAAATGACCCAGAGGTAGAAATTACACTAAAGTCCCATTTTTCTTCTATAAATAGAGGTTTTTTGTAACTATTCATTGATTGAATGAAATTAGAATCTCTCTCTCTACTTTATGGAGCCCACTAACATTAGTGTTGCCACCATAAAAGGTAAATAAATGCATAAATAAATGTTAGTAACATAAATTTAAATGTTAGTGGCATAATGTAAATATTAATAAAATCAGTATGGAGCTTAATATCGCCACCATGAAATAAATAAAGCAGTAAGTAAAGAATTTAAATTAAACAAATGGAGCTTAGTATCGCCACCATGAATTAAATAAATAAAACAGTAAAATTAAATTACAAATGGAGCTTAATGTTGCCACCATGAATTAATAAATAGGGAGTGGGAAGAATATATAAACATAAATAAATTACTGTAAATAGTAAAATATAAATTTACCGTTCTTTAAATTATGTTTTAATTTATAATAAGATTTTATAATATGATTCTAATTATTTTTATTATTTTTAGTTTGAATCATGTCTTCCAACCTTTCAAATCTTGAATTTAATGCTCTTGACATCACCGGGAAGAATTATCTATCATGGGTTTTAGATGCTGAAATCCATCTTCAAGCAAAGGACTTTGGAAAGGCTATATTGCCAGGAAATGATGCGTCCCCTCAAGTAAAGGCTAAAGCTATGATTTTTCTCCGACACCACATTCATGAAAGTTTGAAAACTGAATATTTAACGGTGAAAGATCCATTTGAATTGTGGACTAGTTTGAAAGATAGGTATGATCATCAGAAAACGGTGTTTTTGCCTAGAGCTCGTTATGAATGGATTCATCTCAGGTTACAAGATTTTAAAACTGTAAGTGAGTATAACTCAGCTGTTTTCAAAATAAGTTCTCAGTTAAAATTATGTGGTGAAAAAATAACTGATGAGGACTTATTAGAGAAAATTTTTTCTACCTTTCATGCTTCGAATTTGCTTTTACAACAGCAATATCGTGAGAAAGGTTTTAAAAAATATTCTGAGTTAATCTCATGTTTACTAGTAGCCGAGCAAAATAACGAGTTATTATTGAAAAATCATGAAAATCGTCCCACTGGATCTTCTCCATTTCCTGAAGCGAATGTGAGTGTACGGAATGATCATGGTCGTGGCCATGGTCGCGGTCGTGGTCGTGGCCGTGGTCGTGGACGAGGACGTGGAAATCGTGGAGATAGAAATAATCATGGTCCTTATCATGGTGGAAGAGGTTATTATAGTCCTTATACCCACTAGAAAAAGATGAACAATGAAGGACAAAAGAATGATAAAGAAGGTCCTTCAAAAGTTGTTGAACATAAATGTTATCGGTGTGGTATGAAGGGACACTGGGTACGTAATTGTCGTACACCAGAACATTTAGCGAAACTTTACCAAGCCTCTATAAAAAAGAGTGTTAATAATGTGGAATGTGATGATAAGGCTCATAAAGATAATGATGTCAATGAGCCAAATGATGATGTTATGTCTCACTTGGAGGTGGAAGATTTTTATGATTAAATAAGTTTTGCAAAAATTGTAATAATTATTTTGTTTCGTTCTGACTTGTTGCCAATTATGTATAATAAATATGTTTTTAATGCATCTTCTATATTGAATATGTTTTGATGCATTTCTTTTCTTTTAATGAAGCTCATGGATATTTCAAATATTGCACACAAGAATGAAGATATATGTCTCATTGATAGTGCAACGACACATACAATTCTTAAAGATAAGAAATATTTTTCACATCTAACAAATTGTAGTACAAGCATCAATACCATAGTGGGTAATACAAGATTGATTGAAGGCTCTGGAAGAGCAATAATAATATTATCCAATGGTACGAAATTTGTTATTAATGATGCTTTGTATTCCTCTAAGTCTCATAGAAATTTGTTGAGTTTTAAAGATATCCGTCGAAATGGATATCATATTGAGACTATAAATGAGGACAATAAAGAATATCTACAAATTGTTACTGTTAGATATGGTGAAAAATATGTTCTGGAGAAATTACCTATGTTATCTTCTGGTTTGTACTATTCAAGTATTAGTACAATTGAAATAAATGTTATGGAAAACCAGAAGCATGTTGATAAAGACATATTTATTGTTTGGCATGACCGGTTAGGCCATCCCGGGTCAATTATGATGCGACGTATAATAGAGAATTCATGTGGACATAACTTGAAACAGAAACAAATACCAAAATCCCATGATTTCTCATGTGATGCATGTTCCAAGGGAAAATTAATTATTCGGCCATCACCAACCAAAGTAGAAAGTGAGTCTCTCACATTTCTAGAACGGATACAAGGAGATATTTGTGGGCCAATACACCCACCATGCGGACCATTTAGGTATTATATGGTTTTAATTGATGTTTCAACTAAATGGTCGCATGTGTGCTTATTATCTTCTCGAAACCTGGCGTTTGCGAGATTACTTGCTCAATTGACATGGCCCCAAGCAGAAATTGGTAAATTAGATTTCAAAAGTAAAGGTCTTGCAATAAGTTGCTTTTCTTTTACCAATGATTCTGCAAGTCCATTTTGCGTATGAACATGTGCTACAGGATGTTCAACATCAATTCCAAGGGACATACAATATTCATTAAAAGTCTGTGAAGTAAATTCACCAGCATTATCAAGACGTATTTTCTTGATAGGATAATCCGGGTAATGTGCTCTTAATCTTGTCAATTGAGCAAGTAATCTCGCAAACGCCAGGTTTCGAGAAGATAATAAGCACACATGCGACCATTTAGTTGATGCATCAATTAAAACCATATAATACCTAAATGGTCCGCATGGTGGGTGTATTGGCCCACAAATATCTCCCTGTATCCGTTCTAGAAATGTGAGAGACTCACTTTCTACTTTGGTTGGTGATGGCCGAATAATTAATTTTCCCTTGGAACATGCATCACATGAGAAATCATGGGATTTTGGTATTTGTTTCTGTTTCAAGTTATGTCCACATGAATTCTCTATTATACGTCGCATCATAATTGACCCGGGATGGCCTAACCGGTCATGCCAAACAATAAATATGTCTTTATCAACATGCTTCTGGTTTTCCATAACATTTATTTCAATTGTACTAATACTTGAATAGTACAAACCAGAAGATAACATAGATAATTTCTCCAGAACATATTTTTCACCATATCTAACAGTAACAATTTGTAGATATTCTTTATTGTCCTCATTTATAGTCTCAATATGATATCCATTTCGACGGATATCTTTAAAACTCAACAAATTTCTATGAGACTTAGAGGAATACAAAGCATCATTAATAACAAATTTCGTACCATTGGATAATATTATTATTGCTCTTCCAGAGCCTTCAATCAATCTTGTATTACCCACTATGGTATTGATGCTTGTACTACAATTTGTTAGATGTGAAAAATATTTCTTATCTTTAAGAATTGTATGTGTCGTTGCACTATCAATGAGACATATATCTTCATTCTTGTGTGCAATATTTGAAATGTCCATGAGCTTCATTAAAAGAAAAGAAATGCATCAAAACATATTCAATATAGAAGATGCATTAAAAACATATTTATTATACATAACTGGCAACAAGTCAGAACGAAACAAAATAATTATTACAATTTTTGCAAAACTTATTTAATCATAAAAATCTTCCACCTCCAAACTTATTTAATCATAAAAATCTTCCACCTCCAAGAGAGACATAACATCATCATTTGACTCATTGACATCATTATCTTTATGAGTCTTATCATCACATTCCACATTATTAACACTCTTTTTTATAGAGGCTTGGTAAAGTTTCGCTAAATGTTCTGGTGTACGACAATTACGTACCCAGTGTCCCTTCATACCACACCGATAACATTTATGTTCAACAACTTTTGAAGGACCTTCTTTATCATTCTTTTGTCCTTCATTGTTCATCTTTTTCTGGTGGGTATAAGGACTATAATAACCTCTTCCACCATGATAAGGACCATGATTATTTCTACCTCCACGATTTCCACGTCCTCGTCCACGACCACGGCCACGACCACGACCGCGACCATGGCCACGACCATGATCATTCCGTACACTCACATTCGCTTCAGGAAATGGAGAAGATCCAGTGGGACGATTTTCATGATTTTTCAATAATAACTCGTTATTTTGCTCGGCTACTAGTAAACATGAGATTAACTCAGAATATTTTTTAAAACCTTTCTCACGATATTGCTGTTGTAAAAGCAAATTCGAAGCATGAAAGGTAGAAAAAGTTTTCTCTAATAAGTCCTCATCAGTTATTTTTTCACCACATAATTTTAACTGAGAACTTATTTTGAAAACAGCTGAGTTATACTCACTTACAGTTTTAAAATCTTGTAACCTGAGATGAATCCATTCATAACGAGCTCTAGGCAAAATCACCGTTTTCTGATCATTTATTTCATGGTGGCGTCATTAAGCTCCATTTGTAATTCTTTACTTACTGCTTTATTTATTTATCTCATGGTGGCTATACTAAGCTCCATACTGACTTTACTAATATTTAGTTTTATGTCACTAATATTTATTTTATTGTTACTAACATTTATTTATCTTTTATGATAGTACATTAGTATATTTACTAGTGGGTTCTATTTATTTATTTTAACATTTATTTTTTTTTTTTATGGCGGCAACATTATTTATTAGTGGGCTCCATTTATTTATTTTATTTTAGATTTATTTATTCTTCATGGAGGCACACTAGTATCTATTAGTGGGCTCTATTTATTTATTTTATTTAGAGTTTATTTATCTTTTATGGTGGTGACATTTTGTGGGCCCCATTTATTTTATTTTAATTCTTTACTGCTTTATTTATTTTTCATGGTGGCAACACTAGTATAGTGGGCACCATTTATTATTTACTGCTTTATTTTTCATGGTGGTAACACTTGTATAGTGGACTCCATTTATTTATTATTTATTTACTGCTTTAAATCCCCTTCCCTTTTTATTTTATCGTTTTTTTTATATATTATATATATATATATTTACATTTGCATATGCATCTTCTTTCTTATCTTTGGATGAGATAGGTCTCGCTGTGAGTTTACTACCATTCCTATCTCATCTTCTTTTTATTTATCTAGCATGTTTATTTCCAGTCATTTATTTTATTTTATTTATTTATTGCTATATATATATATCCCTCTCCCTTCTTATTATTTATGGCAACGACACTAATATATACATATTAGTGGGTTCCATCTATTTATTTTATTATGTTTATATTTTATTTATCCTGAAGATAAACTGTTAAAAGGCCATATATATTATGAGATCAAAATGCTATAGAGAGATGAGGCATAAATTGGCTTGAGACCAAGAGGCAAGATAGCCTTAATTTCAGAGGCAAGATAGCCTGAAGCCAAGAGGCAAGTTAGCCTGATAACAAGAGACAAATTATGAAACAATATTTGATTCATAAATTTTGTATGTTATCAGTTGTATAAAGGCCTCAAAATTGTATATTTGGCATTAAATATTCCCTTAAATTATGAGACAAGGGATTGTATGATCATGATTGATATTATAAATAAATATATTCAATTTGCTATTGTAGTAGCAATATTGTGGATTAATTTCTTGCCATGATCAAACAAATCAGTGAGTTATGGATCATGAATTTTTATCCAACTTCATTCCCAGAAGTGAATGAAGCAAATATATTATTATAGTTGTTATGTGATTTCTATGATTATAACAATTTTTATAAATACGAGAAAAGAATATTCATAAACAAAATAATTAAGCAAAAGGAAATATTATTTCAACAAAGTTTAATTGCGAGTGGCTCAACATCATTACAAACTTTAATCATCTCATTCTGAAGATATTTAATGTCTTCTTCTTTTGCTTCTCTTGAGATGGGATCCAGATGAGGCAAAGCTCTTCGTAATATCGAGATTTGCGTCATAAGTTTCTTGAGCTTCTTGTGTGGCCACTCAGTTAACCCTCCTTTTTGATAGATTTTTTGTATGGTGTGAGTAGACATATTTAATTGTTTACTCGCTTCATCAAGGGTTAAGTGAAAATAATTTCTTAAATCATGGAGCGTTGTTTTCTTTATTCTTTCTCTTTGCTCCATAGATAACCTATATAATTCACCCTGGTTAAGGGATGAAGTATCATAGGGTATACTTACTGCAGGTTGTTTTCCTTTGCCTAATGAGTGTTCAATATTGGTTTGAAATGAACTTCCATGGAGGTCATTTGGATTTATAGCCCATTCCGAACCAACACAGAGAACCTCATGATAGGCTAATACAGGATCACGCATCAAGATATATCCTGATGCTTGTAAATCTATACAATACTGTGTCAGAAATTGTTTGATTTCTTCAAAATTTTTCTTTGTGAAATCAAACATTGGAAGCCTGTCAGTATTATAAGATTTATCCTGTACTTTTTCAAATAAAACAGCATGGGTAATCATACCTGTTCTTCTTCCGTGAACTTCAAGTTTATGGTACTGAAGTCCGTTGGTATGAATAATTTCCCGTAAAACATGACAGCAACTACATTCCAATAAGCTAGTAGTTGCTAATTGGCTTGTAGTTGTTGGCTGGCTAATTGTTGCTGGCTGGCTAGTGGTTGTTGGTTGGCTGATTGTTGTTGTCGGGCTGGTTGTTGCTGGCAAACTGATGATAGTTTGCTGGCTAGTGAATGCTGGTTGATTAACTGCCGACACTATTGGCTGAACTGGATTGGTAGACTCCATTAGTTCTGTCATAGTTCTACACCTCTTAACAGGCCTCCTTGATGAACCTGCTTCAATTGTACCTTCAATCCTTGTAGAATGAGGAATAAACATTTCAAAGGGATTAGGAGATAACAAAGAAGTAAATGACATGTTATGCTGATCATCATACAACAAAGCATCAAGTAATGCTGTTTCGGATGTATCAGAAACTGGGATAAAACTGCTTGGTCCTGCCATGGCAATAGAATTTAGAGAAATATGTGTGAGTATCTGGTAGTTGATATTATCAGATGCTTGAGTGTTTGAGAGGCATGTTCGTTTGCCTTCCTCTATTTATAGTTGAATTAAATCCTATTGAATCTCTGCAGATTTGCGTAGTCCTGTTAAATCTCTACAGATTTGCTCTTTATAAAGCACAAGCCTGGAATCTTTTTGACTTTATATGTATACGACAATCTGAGTTGTCGCGCCTGTGATTCCACAGTGATGCGCTCGTGAATCTGCAATTATACACCTGATGATTTTGTATTTAATATATATTTGTTTGTTGATTCTGGAAAATGGAAATTTTGTTACCAGAAGTAACAAAATTATGCATTGATAATGCATTTAGAAATCTGTGGAATTTTAATGAAATAGATATCATATATGCTATTATCATGGAATATTGTATGGAAATTTCATGAATTAATTTTTAAGGTCTCACACTTGAGGGGGAGAATAATATATATCAAGTGTGAATATTTATGTGATAATTCTTTGTGAATGTTTCTATATTGATTCCCCCAAAATGAATATTAGATTTGATGATAAATCATATGGAAAGTTGGCATGACTTGTTTGATCATCCGAGTCATATATTATGTGCTGCTTGTTCTCAGATAGACATAATTATTGGAAATGGATCTCTGGAAATATATCAAATTGAAAGTTTACATATGAGATTATAAATCTGCAAAGTTTGCAGTGATGTTTGCAACTAGAAGTTTGCAATATATTATGCGCGCAATTTCCAGATTGAATGATCCAGAAATAATGTATTAAAGTATCCATGAATGGATAGATCAATGATTATGAGAACAAAATTTATATGTTGTGTATATTTGCAGCAATTATATAAGCCAACAGAATTCTCCCCGTATAATTGGTTTTTGGTCAGGAGCCAGATTAATTCCATCTTGAAATGTTTTAAATGTGTAATGATTATTAATCTATTACAATGCACATAGATGGATATACAAAGAAAATTGATGATTTGATGAGGGGGAGAAAAATAAGCAGATTGGGTAAAGATTTACTAGAATGAATTATCATTGGCTCATATTGATCATCGTACAAGGAATTGTGCACTAAAAGTTCAAAATGATAATTCAATTTCAGAGTTTAGTTAATCGAATGCCAGAAGCATTTACTGACCTAAAGAAAGTGACAAAGTCACATATCCCAACTGCAAATGCTCCTATATGAATTGTTATAAAGCACTCCTGAAGCGTTGCAGGTCCATCGGTTTTAAAAGATAAAAATCCTCAAAAGAGAAAAGGAGCTATAAAATATAGATGATTAAGTCGAGGATAATTAAGTAAAGCTCCAGAAGAGTTATCTTTTGATGAGATGTTATCTCTAGAAGAGATATTACAAGAAAAGTGTATTGTGGTCCAAGAGAGACCTAGGTACCTAATATATGTGAATATAATGAGATCTCAATAAATTATGAATGAAATCCGATGGGACTGAAAATGAAGTCGACGTTAATAATATCTATGATAGCATATGCTGCAATGAATGATAATGAGGATCATGAGCCACAATATATTTGTATGTGCTAGAAGCACATAAGGCGCCAGAAACACATATGTCCCAAAAGGACTCAAGATGATAGTGCATATAGCATCATTATCTGAATAAACATTTATTGAATTTCTATATGCACATATATATTTATGAAAAGATTATTATGACTTTACTTGACAGATTTAGATCTTGCAGGTATATAATGAACAATCAAATTGGGCGTTTCTAACAGAATATTTGATGACAGAAAGTATAATATGCTCAGAAAGACATTGAAGCAATATAGTCATCAGGGGGAGCAACACTGATGTAATCAAGAGGGGGAGACGATACACGCTGTACTCTTTTTCCCTTATCTGGGTTTTATCCCACTGGGTTTTTCCTAGAAAGGTTTTTAATGAGGCAGCACTAGAAAGTGTATCAATGGATGATGTACTCTTTTCTTTGGCTAGGTTTTTATCCCACTGGGTTTTTCCTAGTTAAAGTTTTTAACGAGGCACATTCATAAATGGACATCCAAGGGGGAGTGTTATGAATATACTTATTATGTGGATGTCCATTGACTCCCGGTTTCCAAATATTAAAAGATGATATGGGACCCACGCATAGTGATTTACTATTTGCATAGTACCACGCATAGTAGTTTACTATTTGGTGGGACCTGCACACAATTATACAATCACTCACGGGAAGGAAATCCGTGAGTGAATAGTTTAGGTTTTTGGGGAAAACTACACCAAATGACCCAGAGGTAGAAATTACACTAAAGTCCCATTTTTCTTCTATAAATAGAGGTTTTTTGTAACTATTCATTGATTGAATGAAATTAGAATCTCTCTCTCTACTTTATCTCTCTAGAGATTTTAGAGAGAGAGAGAGTAGAGAGAAGTTCTCATTTCAGTGTAATTTGAATGTTTACAGAAGGACTCTATTTATAGAAGGAAAATGGGCCTTTAGTGTAATTTCCACTTTGGGTCATTTGATGCAATATTCCCATAATTACATAACTGTATACTCACGGGAATGCATTCCCGTGAGTTGTATAATTTTGTGCGTGGGTCCCACCAAATAGTAAACTACTATGCAATGGTACTATGCGTGGGTCCCATGTCATCTTGTAATATTTGGAGACCGGGAGTCAATGGACATCCACATAATCAGTATATTCATAACACTCCCCCTTGGATGTCCATTTATGAATGTGCCTCATTAAAAACTTTAACTAGGAAAAACCCAGTGGGATAAAAACCTAGCCAAAGAAAAGAGTACATCACTCATTGATACACTATCCAGTGCTGCCTCATTAAAAACCTTTCTAGGAAAAACCCAGTGGGACAAAACCTAGATAAGGGAAAAAGAGTACAGCGTGTATCGACTCCCCCTATTGACAACATCAGTTGAGATCTTTGAGTCTTCGAAGACCAATACCATAGACAAGCTTCTCAAAGATTGCTTCTGGAAGTGACTTGGTAAATAAATCTGCCAAATTTTCACTTGAACTGATTTGCTGGATATCTATTTCACCATTCTGTTGAAGATCACGAGTAAAGAAAAATTTTGGTGAAATATGCTTCGTTCTATCGCCCTTGATGTATCCTTCTTTAAGTTGGGCAATACATGCAGTATTATCCTCATATAGAACTGTTTGAACCATTTTACCAGAAGATAAATGACAAGTAGTTCGTATATGATGAATTACTGACCTCAACCACACACATTCTCGACTTGTTTCATGCATTGCAAGGATTTCTGCATTATTAGATGAAGTGGCTGATATAGTTTGTTTCATAGATCGCCATGAAATTGCTGTACCTCCACATGTAAATACATAACCTGTTTGTGATTTTCCATCATGTGGATCAGACATAAATCCAGCATCTGAATAACCAATCAGTTCATGTTTAGATACATTTGAATAATATAACCCCATATCAATAGTACCTCTGAGGTAACGAAAAATACGCTTTACACCATTCCAATGCCTTTGTGTTGGTGCAGAACTATATCTTGCTAATAAATTAATAGCAAATGTTATATCAGGTCTTGTGTGATTAGCAAGATACATTAGTGCCCCAATAGCACTAAGATATGGTACTTCTGGACCAAGTAATTGTTCTACACCTTTTTCGTTAATTACTTGGGGTTGGAATGGATCTTTTTCTTTTATCAAAGACCTTACAACCATTGGAGTACAAAATGGATGTGACTTATCCATATAAAATCGTTTTAAGACCTTCTTTGTATAAGTTTCTTGATGTACAAAGATCCCGTCCTTCAGGTACTCAATTTGTAATCCAAGACAAAATTTTGTCCTACCTAAATCTTTCATTTCAAATTCTTTCTTCAAACAATGAATTGCTTTTGTAATCTCTTCAGAAGTTCCAATAATGTTGATATCATCAACATAAACAACAATTATAGCAAATTCATTTCTCGATCTTTTTATAAAACTGCATGGGCATATCGGGTCATTTTTATACCCTTCTTTCAACAAATATTCTTTAAGGCAATTATACCACATGCGCCCTGATTGTTTCAAGCCATACAGGGACTTATTTAATTTGATCGAGTATTGTTCTTGTGAATTTGAATTAAATGCTTCAGGCATCTTGAGTCCTTCAGGAACTTTCATATAGATATCACTATCAAGTGAGCCATATAAATAGGCAGTCACAACATCCATTAGATGCAAATCAAGCCTTTCATTTGCTGCTAGGCTAATTAAATAACGAAAAGTAGTTGCATCCACTACTGGTGAATATGTTTCTTCAAAATCTATGCCAGGTCTTTGTGTAAAGCCTTGGGCTACAAGGCGTGCTTTATACCTTGTAATTTCACCCTTTTCATTTCTTTTCCGTACAAAAACCCATTTATATCCAACTGGCTTTACATCTTTAGGTGTATGGACTATAGGTCCAAATACTTTTCGTATTGCTAATGATTTTAATTCTGCATTAATGGCATCTTTCCATAGGAGCCAATCTTTTCGTTGTTGGCACTCTCTAATGGATTTTGGCTCATGATCCTCTTCTTCATTCATTACATCATATGCCATATGATTAGCAAAAATGTCGTCAATGTTGACTTCATTACGGTTCCATTTGATATTATTTGTGACATAATTTATTGAGATCTCATTATTTTCATACATTTCAGATACCTGGATCTCTTCTGGGGCCTCAATATTCTCCTCTGGAGATAATTTCACTTTATGAAGTGGCTCATCCAGAGCTACGCTTTTTTCTTGATTATCCTCGACTTGGCCATCTATAATTTTAGCTTCTTTTCTTTTTTGAGGATTTTTATCTTTGGAACCGATAGGCCTACCACGCTTAAGGCGTGCTTTTGATTCATTTGTAATCGGTTGTCCTACAGGGACATCAATTCGAATAGGAGCATTAGCAGCTGGAATATGTGACTTTGTCACTTTCTTTGGGTCAGTGAATGCTTCTGGCATTCGATTAGCTGAATTCTGTAAATGAATTATCTTTTGAACTTCTAGTTCACATTGTTTTGTACGAGGATCAAAATGAGCCAATGATAATTCATTCCAGCTAATCTCTTTATTCAACTGCTTATTTTCTCCCCCTAATGTTGGGTAAACTGATTCATTAAAATGACAATCTTCAAATCGTGCAGTAAATAAATCTCCTGTAGATGGTTCTAAATATTTTATAATTGAAGGAGATTTATACCCAACATAAATTCCCATTCTTCTTTGAGGACCCATTTTAGTACGTTGTGGAGGTGCTATAGGCACATATACTGCACATCCAAAGGTCCGTATATGAGAAATATTAGGTTCTTCACCAAAAACCATTTGTAAGGGGGAAAATTTTAAATAACTAGTTGGCCTGATGCGAATTAACATTGCTGCATGCAAAATGGCATGGCCCCAAGCAGAAATTGGTAAATTAGATTTCAAAAGTAAAGGTCTTGCAATAAGTTGCAATCGTTTTACCAATGATTCTGCAAGTCCATTTTGCGTATGAACATGTGCTACAGGATGTACAACATCAATTCCAAGGGACATACAATATTCATTAAAAGTCTGTGAAGTAAATTCACCAGCATTATCAAGACGTATTTTCTTGATAGGATAATCCGGGTAATGTGCTCTTAATCTTGTCAATTGAGCAAGTAATCTCGCAAACGCCAGGTTTCGAGAAGATAATAAGCACACATGCGACCATTTAGTTGATGCATCAATTAAAACCATATAATACCTAAATGGTCCGCATGGTGGGTGTATTGGCCCACAAATATCTCCCTGTATCCGTTCTAGAAATGTGAGAGACTCACTTTCTACTTTGGTTGGTGATGGCCGAATAATTAATTTTCCCTTGGAACATGCATCACATGAGAAATCATGGGATTTTGGTATTTGTTTCTGTTTCAAGTTATGTCCACATGAATTCTCTATTATACGTCGCATCATAATTGACCCGGGATGGCCTAACCGGTCATGCCAAACAATAAATATGTCTTTATCAACATGCTTCTGGTTTTCCATAACATTTATTTCAATTGTACTAATACTTGAATAGTACAAACCAGAAGATAACATAGATAATTTCTCCAGAACATATTTTTCACCATATCTAACAGTAACAATTTGTAGATATTCTTTATTGTCCTCATTTATAGTCTCAATATGATATCCATTTCGACGGATATCTTTAAAACTCAACAAATTTCTATGAGACTTAGAGGAATACAAAGCATCATTAATAACAAATTTCGTACCATTGGATAATATTATTATTGCTCTTCCAGAGCCTTCAATCAATCTTGTATTACCCACTATGGTATTGATGCTTGTACTACAATTTGTTAGATGTGAAAAATATTTCTTATCTTTAAGAATTGTATGTGTCGTTGCACTATCAATGAGACATATATCTTCATTCTTGTGTGCAATATTTGAAATGTCCATGAGCTTCATTAAAAGAAAAGAAATGCATCAAAACATATTCAATATAGAAGATGCATTAAAAACATATTTATTATACATAACTGGCAACAAGTCAGAACGAAACAAAATAATTATTACAATTTTTGCAAAACTTATTTAATCATAAAAATCTTCCACCTCCAAACTTATTTAATCATAAAAATCTTCCACCTCCAAGAGAGACATAACATCATCATTTGACTCATTGACATCATTATCTTTATGAGCCTTATCATCACATTCCACATTATTAACACTCTTTTTTATAGAGGCTTGGTAAAGTTTCGCTAAATGTTCTGGTGTACGACAATTACGTACCCAGTGTCCCTTCATACCACACCGATAACATTTATGTTCAACAACTTTTGAAGGACCTTCTTTATCATTCTTTTGTCCTTCATTGTTCATCTTTTTCTGGTGGGTATAAGGACTATAATAACCTCTTCCACCATGATAAGGACCATGATTATTTCTACCTCCACGATTTCCACGTCCTCGTCCACGACCACGGCCACGACCACGACCGCGACCATGGCCACGACCATGATCATTCCGTACACTCACATTCGCTTCAGGAAATGGAGAAGATCCAGTGGGACGATTTTCATGATTTTTCAATAATAACTCGTTATTTTGCTCGGCTACTAGTAAACATGAGATTAACTCAGAATATTTTTTAAAACCTTTCTCACGATATTGCTGTTGTAAAAGCAAATTCGAAGCATGAAAGGTAGAAAAAGTTTTCTCTAATAAGTCCTCATCAGTTATTTTTTCACCACATAATTTTAACTGAGAACTTATTTTGAAAACAGCTGAGTTATACTCACTTACAGTTTTAAAATCTTGTAACCTGAGATGAATCCATTCATAACGAGCTCTAGGCAAAATCACCGTTTTCTGATGATCATACCTATCTTTCAAACTAGTCCACAATTCAAATGGATCTTTCACCGTTAAATATTCAGTTTTCAAACTTTCAAGAATGTGGTGTCGGAGAAAAATCATAGCTTTAGCCTTTACTTGAGGGGACGCATCATTTCCTGGCAATATAGCCTTTCCAAAGTCCTTTGCTTGAAGATGGATTTCAGCATCTAAAACCCATGATAGATAATTCTTCCCGGTGATGTCAAGAGCATTAAATTCAAGATTTGAAAGGTTGGAAGACATGATTCAAACTAAAAATAATAAAAATAATTAGAATCTTATTATAAAAACTTATTATAAATTAAAACATAATTTAAAGAACGGTAAATAAACATGCTAAGAAAATAAAAATAAGATGAGATAGGAATGGGAGTAAACTCACAGCGAGACCTATCTCATCCGAAGGTAAGAAAGATGATGCATATATTATATAATATATAGACAACAGTAAAGAATTAAGATAAACAAATGGAGCCCTATTAGTGCCACCACCATAAAAGGTAAATAAATGCATAAATAAATGGAGCCCACTAATATTAGTGTTGCCACCATAAAAGGTAAATAAATGCATAAATAAATGGAGCCCACTAACATTAGTGTTGCCACCATAAAAGGTAAATAAATGCATAAATAAATGTTAGTAACATAAATTTAAATGTTAGTGGCATAATGTAAATATTAATAAAATCAGTATGGAGCTTAATATCGCCACCATGAAATAAATAAAGCAGTAAGTAAAGAATTTAAATTAAACAAATGGAGCTTAGTATCGCCACCATGAATTAAATAAATAAAACAGTAAAATTAAATTACAAATGGAGCTTAATGTTGCCACCATGAATTAATAAATAGGGAGTGGGAAGAATTAATAATGGAGAAGTTCTCATTTCAGTGTAATTTGAATGTTTACAGAAGGCCTCTATTTATAGAAGGAAAATGGGCCTTTAGTGTAATTTCCACTTTGGGTCATTTGATGCAATATTCCCATAATTACATAACTGTATACTCACGGGAATGCATTCCCGTGAGTTGTATAATTTTGTGCGTGGGTCCCACCAAATAGTAAACTACTATGCAATGGTACTATGCGTGGGTCCCATGTCATCTTGTAATATTTGGAGACCGGGAGTCAATGGACATCCACATAATCAGTATATTCATAACACTCCCCCTTGGATGTCCATTTATGAATGTGCCTCATTAAAAACTTTAACTAGGAAAAACCCAGTGGGATAAAAACCTAGCCAAAGAAAAGAGTACATCACTCATTGATACACTATCCAGTGCTGCCTCATTAAAAACCTTTCTAGGAAAAACCCAGTGGGACAAAACCTAGATAAGGGAAAAAGAGTACAGCGTGTATCGACTCCCCCTATTGACAACATCAGTTGAGATCTTTGAGTCTTCGAAGACCAATACCATAGACAAGCTTCTCAAAGATTGCTTCTGGAAGTGACTTGGTAAATAAATCTGCCAAATTTTCACTTGAACTGATTTGCTGGATATCTATTTCACCATTCTGTTGAAGATCACGAGTAAAGAAAAATTTTGGTGAAATATGCTTCGTTCTATCGCCCTTGATGTATCCTTCTTTAAGTTGGGCAATACATGCAGTATTATCCTCATATAGAACTGTTTGAACCATTTTACCAGAAGATAAATGACAAGTAGTTCGTATATGATGAATTACTGACCTCAACCACACACATTCTCGACTTGTTTCATGCATTGCTAGGATTTCTGCATTATTAGATGAAGTGGCTGATATAGTTTGTTTCATAGATCGCCATGAAATTGCTGTACCACCACATGTAAATACATAACCTGTTTGTGATTTTCCATCATGTGGATCAGACATAAATCCAGCATCTGAATAACCAATCAGTTCATGTTTAGATACATTTGAATAATATAACCCCATATCAATAGTACCTCTGAGGTAACGAAAAATACGCTTTACACCATTCCAATGCCTTTGTGTTGGTGCAGAACTATATCTTGCTAATAAATTAATAGCAAATGTTATATCAGGTCTTGTGTGATTAGCAAGATACATTAGTGCCCCAATAGCACTAAGATATGGTACTTCTGGACCAAGTAATTGTTCTACACCTTTTTCGTTAATTACTTGGGGTTGGAATGGATCTTTTTCTTTTATCAAAGACCTTACAACCATTGGAGTACAAAATGGATATGACTTATCCATATAAAATCGTTTTAAGACCTTCTTTGTATAAGTTTCTTGATGTACAAAGATCCCGTCCTTCAGGTACTCAATTTGTAATCCAAGACAAAATTTTGTCCTACCTAAATCTTTCATTTCAAATTCTTTCTTCAAACAATGAATTGCTTTTGTAATCTCTTCAGAAGTTCCAATAATGTTGATATCATCAACATAAACAACAATTATAGCAAATTCATTTCTCGATCTTTTTATAAAACTGCATGGGCATATCGGGTCATTTTTATACCCTTCTTTCAACAAATATTCTTTAAGGCAATTATACCACATGCGCCCTGATTGTTTCAAGCCATACAGGGACTTATTTAATTTGATCGAGTATTGTTCTCGTGAATTTGAATTAAATGCTTCAGGCATCTTGAGTCCTTCAGGAACTTTCATATAGATATCACTATCAAGTGAGCCATATAAATAGGCAGTCACAACATCCATTAGATGCAAATCAAGCCTTTCATTTGCTGCTAGGCTAATTAAATAACGAAAAGTAGTTGCATCCACTACTGGTGAATATGTTTCTTCAAAATCTATGCCAGGTCTTTGTGTAAAGCCTTGGGCTACAAGGCGTGCTTTATACCTTGTAATTTCACCCTTTTCATTTCTTTTCCGTACAAAAACCCATTTATATCCAACTGGCTTTACATCTTTAGGTGTATGTACTATAGGTCCAAATACTTTTCGTATTGCTAATGATTTTAATTCTGCATTAATGGCATCTTTCCATAGGAGCCAATCTTTTCGTTGTTGGCACTCTCTAATGGATTTTGGCTCATGATCCTCTTCTTCATTCATTACATCATATGCCATATGATTAGCAAAAATGTCGTCAATGTTGACTTCATTACGGTTCCATTTGATATTATTTGTGACATAATTTATTGAGATCTCATTATTTTCATACATTTCAGATACCTGGATCTCTTCTGGGGCCTCAATATTCTCCTCTGGAGATAATTTCACTTTATGAAGTGGCTCATCCAGAGCTACGCTTTTTTCTTGATTATCCTCGACTTTGCCATCTATAATTTTAGCTTCTTTTCTTTTTTGAGGATTTTTATCTTTGGAACCGATAGGCCTACCACGCTTAAGGCGTGCTTTTGATTCATTTGTAATCGGTTGTCCTACAGGGACATCAATTCGAATTGGAGCATTAGCAGCTGGAATATGTGACTTTGTCACTTTCTTTGGGTCAGTGAATGCTTCTGGCATTCGATTAGCTGAATTCTGTAAATGAATTATCTTTTGAACTTCTAGTTCACATTGTTTTGTACGAGGATCAAAATGAGCCAATGATAATTCATTCCAGCTAATCTCTTTATTCAACTGCTTATTTTCTCCCCCTAATGTTGGGTAAACTGATTCATTAAAATGACAATCTTCAAATCGTGCAGTAAATAAATCTCCTGTAGATGGTTCTAAATATTTTATAATTGAAGGAGATTTATACCCAACATAAATTCCCATTCTTCTTTGAGGACCCATTTTAGTACGTTGTGGAGGTGCTATAGGCACATATACTGCACATCCAAAGGTCCGTATATGAGAAATATTAGGTTCTTCACCAAAAACCATTTGTAAGGGGGAAAATTTTAAATAACTAGTTGGCCTGATGCGAATTAACATTGCTGCATGCAAAATGGCATGGCCCCAAGCAGAAATTGGTAAATTAGATTTCAAAAGTAAAGGTCTTGCAATAAGTTGCAATCGTTTTACCAATGATTCTGCAAGTCCATTTTGCGTATGAACATGTGCTACAGGATGTTCAACATCAATTCCAAGGGACATACAATATTCATTAAAAGTCTGTGAAGTAAATTCACCAGCATTATCAAGACGTATTTTCTTGATAGGATAATCCGGGTAATGTGCTCTTAATCTTGTCAATTGAGCAAGTAATCTCGCAAACGCCAGGTTTCGAGAAGATAATAAGCACACATGCGACCATTTAGTTGATGCATCAATTAAAACCATATAATACCTAAATGGTCCGCATGGTGGGTGTATTGGCCCACAAATATCTCCCTGTATCCGTTCTAGAAATGTGAGAGACTCACTTTCTACTTTGGTTGGTGATGGCCGAATAATTAATTTTCCCTTGGAACATGCATCACATGAGAAATCATGGGATTTTGGTATTTGTTTCTGTTTCAAGTTATGTCCACATGAATTCTCTATTATACGTCGCATCATAATTGACCCGGGATGGCCTAACCGGTCATGCCAAACAATAAATATGTCTTTATCAACATGCTTCTGGTTTTCCATAACATTTATTTCAATTGTACTAATACTTGAATAGTACAAACCAGAAGATAACATAGATAATTTCTCCAGAACATATTTTTCACCATATCTAACAGTAACAATTTGTAGATATTCTTTATTGTCCTCATTTATAGTCTCAATATGATATCCATTTCGACGGATATCTTTAAAACTCAACAAATTTCTATGAGACTTAGAGGAATACAAAGCATCATTAATAACAAATTTCGTACCATTGGATAATATTATTATTGCTCTTCCAGAGCCTTCAATCAATCTTGTATTACCCACTATGGTATTGATGCTTGTACTACAATTTGTTAGATGTGAAAAATATTTCTTATCTTTAAGAATTGTATGTGTCGTTGCACTATCAATGAGACATATATCTTCATTCTTGTGTGCAATATTTGAAATGTCCATGAGCTTCATTAAAAGAAAAGAAATGCATCAAAACATATTCAATATAGAAGATGCATTAAAAACATATTTATTATACATAACTGGCAACAAGTCAGAACGAAACAAAATAATTATTACAATTTTTGCAAAACTTATTTAATCATAAAAATCTTCCACCTCCAAACTTATTTAATCATAAAAATCTTCCACCTCCAAGAGAGACATAACATCATCATTTGACTCATTGACATCATTATCTTTATGAGCCTTATCATCACATTCCACATTATTAACACTCTTTTTTATAGAGGCTTGGTAAAGTTTCGCTAAATGTTCTGGTGTACGACAATTACGTACCCAGTGTCCCTTCATACCACACCGATAACATTTATGTTCAACAACTTTTGAAGGACCTTCTTTATCATTCTTTTGTCCTTCATTGTTCATCTTTTTCTGGTGGGTATAAGGACTATAATAACCTCTTCCACCATGATAAGGACCATGATTATTTCTACCTCCACGATTTCCACGTCCTCGTCCACGACCACGGCCACGACCACGACCGCGACCATGGCCACGACCATGATCATTCCGTACACTCACATTCGCTTCAGGAAATGGAGAAGATCCAGTGGGACGATTTTCATGATTTTTCAATAATAACTCGTTATTTTGCTCGGCTACTAGTAAACATGAGATTAACTCAGAATATTTTTTAAAACCTTTCTCACGATATTGCTGTTGTAAAAGCAAATTCGAAGCATGAAAGGTAGAAAAAGTTTTCTCTAATAAGTCCTCATCAGTTATTTTTTCACCACATAATTTTAACTGAGAACTTATTTTGAAAACAGCTGAGTTATACTCACTTACAGTTTTAAAATCTTGTAACCTGAGATGAATCCATTCATAACGAGCTCTAGGCAAAATCACCGTTTTCTGATGATCATACCTATCTTTCAAACTAGTCCACAATTCAAATGGATCTTTCACCGTTAAATATTCAGTTTTCAAACTTTCATGAATGTGGTGTCGGAGAAAAATCATAGCTTTAGCCTTTACTTGAGGGGACGCATCATTTCCTGGCAATATAGCCTTTCCAAAGTCCTTTGCTTGAAGATGGATTTCAGCATCTAAAACCCATGATAGATAATTCTTCCCGGTGATGTCAAGAGCATTAAATTCAAGATTTGAAAGGTTGGAAGACATGATTCAAACTAAAAATAATAAAAATAATTAGAATCTTATTATAAAAACTTATTATAAATTAAAACATAATTTAAAGAACGGTAAATAAACATGCTAAGAAAATAAAAATAAGATGAGATAGGAATGGGAGTAAACTCACAGCGAGACCTATCTCATCCGAAGGTAAGAAAGATGATGCATATATTATATAATATATAGACAACAGTAAAGAATTAAGATAAACAAATGGAGCCCTATTAGTGCCACCACCATAAAAGGTAAATAAATGCATAAATAAATGGAGCCCACTAATATTAGTGTTGCCACCATAAAAGGTAAATAAATGCATAAATAAATGGAGCCCACTAACATTAGTGTTGCCACCATAAAAGGTAAATAAATGCATAAATAAATGTTAGTAACATAAATTTAAATGTTAGTGGCATAATGTAAATATTAATAAAATCAGTATGGAGCTTAATATCGCCACCATGAAATAAATAAAGCAGTAAGTAAAGAATTTAAATTAAACAAATGGAGCTTAGTATCGCCACCATGAATTAAATAAATAAAACAGTAAAATTAAATTACAAAGAAGTAAATGACATGTTATGCTGATCATCATACAACAAAGCATCAAGTAATGCTGTTTCGGATGTATCAGAAACTGGGATAAAACTGCTTGGTCCTGCCATGGCAATAGAATTTAGAGAAATATGTGTGAGTATCTGGTAGTTGATATTATCAGATGCTTGAGTGTTTGAGAGGCATGTTCGTTTGCCTTCCTCTATTTATAGTTGAATTAAATCCTATTGAATCTCTGCAGATTTGCGTAGTCCTGTTAAATCTCTACAGATTTGCTCTTTATAAAGCACAAGCCTGGAATCTTTTTGACTTTATATGTATACGACAATCTGAGTTGTCGCGCCTGTGATTCCACAGTGATGCGCTCGTGAATCTGCAATTATACACCTGATGATTTTGTATTTAATATATATTTGTTTGTTGATTCTGGAAAATGGAAATTTTGTTACCAGAAGTAACAAAATTATGCATTGATAATGCATTTAGAAATCTGTGGAATTTTAATGAAATAGATATCATATATGCTATTATCATGGAATATTGTATGGAAATTTCATGAATTAATTTTTAAGGTCTCACACTTGAGGGGGAGAATAATATATATCAAGTGTGAATATTTATGTGATAATTCTTTGTGAATGTTTCTATATTGATTCCCCCAAAATGAATATTAGATTTGATGATAAATCATATGGAAAGTTGGCATGACTTGTTTGATCATCCGAGTCATATATTATGTGCTGCTTGTTCTCAGATAGACATAATTATTGGAAATGGATCTCTGGAAATATATCAAATTGAAAGTTTACATATGAGATTATAAATCTGCAAAGTTTGCAGTGATGTTTGCAACTAGAAGTTTGCAATATATTATGCGCGCAATTTCCAGATTGAATGATCCAGAAATAATGTATTAAAGTATCCATGAATGGATAGATCAATGATTATGAGAACAAAATTTATATGTTGTGTATATTTGCAGCAATTATATAAGCCAACAGAATTCTCCCCGTATAATTGGTTTTTGGTCAGGAGCCAGATTAATTCCATCTTGAAATGTTTTAAATGTGTAATGATTATTAATCTATTACAATGCACATAGATGGATATACAAAGAAAATTGATGATTTGATGAGGGGGAGAAAAATAAGCAGATTGGGTAAAGATTTACTAGAATGAATTATCATTGGCTCATATTGATCATCGTACAAGGAATTGTGCACTAAAAGTTCAAAATGATAATTCAATTTCAGAGTTTAGTTAATCGAATGCCAGAAGCATTTACTGACCTAAAGAAAGTGACAAAGTCACATATCCCAACTGCAAATGCTCCTATATGAATTGTTATAAAGCACTCCTGAAGCGTTGCAGGTCCATCGGTTTTAAAAGATAAAAATCCTCAAAAGAGAAAAGGAGCTATAAAATATAGATGATTAAGTCGAGGATAATTAAGTAAAGCTCCAGAAGAGTTATCTTTTGATGAGATGTTATCTCTAGAAGAGATATTACAAGAAAAGTGTATTGTGGTCCAAGAGAGACCTAGGTACCTAATATATGTGAATATAATGAGATCTCAATAAATTATGAATGAAATCCGATGGGACTGAAAATGAAGTCGACGTTAATAATATCTATGATAGCATATGCTGCAATGAATGATAATGAGGATCATGAGCCACAATATATTTGTATGTGCTAGAAGCACATAAGGCGCCAGAAACACATATGTCCCAAAAGGACTCAAGATGATAGTGCATATAGCATCATTATCTGAATAAACATTTATTGAATTTCTATATGCACATATATATTTATGAAAAGATTATTATGACTTTACTTGACAGATTTAGATCTTGCAGGTATATAATGAACAATCAAATTGGGCGTTTCTAACAGAATATTTGATGACAGAAAGTATAATATGCTCAGAAAGACATTGAAGCAATATAGTCATCAGGGGGAGCAACACTGATGTAATCAAGAGGGGGAGACGATACACGCTGTACTCTTTTTCCCTTATCTGGGTTTTATCCCACTGGGTTTTTCCTAGAAAGGTTTTTAATGAGGCAGCACTAGAAAGTGTATCAATGGATGATGTACTCTTTTCTTTGGCTAGGTTTTTATCCCACTGGGTTTTTCCTAGTTAAAGTTTTTAACGAGGCACATTCATAAATGGACATCCAAGGGGGAGTGTTATGAATATACTTATTATGTGGATGTCCATTGACTCCCGGTTTCCAAATATTAAAAGATGATATGGGACCCACGCATAGTGATTTACTATTTGCATAGTACCACGCATAGTAGTTTACTATTTGGTGGGACCTGCACACAATTATACAATCACTCACGGGAAGGAAATCCGTGAGTGAATAGTTTAGGTTTTTGGGGAAAACTACACCAAATGACCCAGAGGTAGAAATTACACTAAAGTCCCATTTTTCTTCTATAAATAGAGGTTTTTTGTAACTATTCATTGATTGAATGAAATTAGAATCTCTCTCTCTACTTTATCTCTCTAGAACCTCTGCTCTTTTTAGAGAGAGAGAGAGTAGAGAGAAGTTCTCATTTCAGTGTAATCTGAATGTTTACAGAAGGCCTCTATTTATAGAAGGAAAATGGGCCTTTAGTGTAATTTCCACTTTGGGTCATTTGATGTAATATTCCCCTAATTACATAACTGTACACTCACGGGAATGCATTCCCGTGAGTTGTATTATTTTGTGTGTGGGTCCCACCAAATAGTAAACTACTATGCATGGTACTATGCGTGGGTCCCATGTCATCTTGTAATATTTGGAGACCGGGAGTCAATGGACATCCACATAATCAGTATATTCATAACACTCCCCCTTGGATGTCCATTTATGAATGTGCCTCATTAAAAACTTTAACTAGGAAAAACCCAGTGGGATAAAAACCTAGCCAAAGAAAAGAGTACATCACTCATTGATACACTATCCAGTGCTGCCTCATTAAAAACCTTTCTAGGAAAAACCCAGTGGGACAAAACCTAGAAAAGGGAAAAAGAGTACAACGTGTATCAACTCCCCCTGTTGACAACATCAGTATTACTCCCTCTGATAACATCAGTTGAGATCTTTAAGTCTTCGAAGACCAATACCATAGACAAGCTTCTCAAAGATTGCTTCTGGAAGTGACTTGGTAAATAAATCTGCCAAATTTTCTCTTGAACTGATTTGCTGGATATCTATTTCACCATTCTGTTGAAGATCACGAGTAAAGAAAAATTTTGGTGAAATATGCTTCGTTCTATCGCCCTTGATGTATCCTTCTTTAAGTTGGGCAATACATGCAGTATTATCCTCATATAGAACTGTTGGAACCATTTTACCAGAAGATAAATGACAAGTAGTTCGTATATGATGAATTACTGACCTCAACCACACACATTCTCGACTTGTTTCATGCATTGCTAGGATTTCTGCATTATTAGATGAAGTGGCTGATATAGTTTGTTTCATAGATCGCCATGAAATTGCTGTACCTCCACATGTAAATACATAACCTGTTTGTGATTTTCCATCATGTGGATCAGACATAAATCCAGCATCTGAATAACCAATCAGTTCATGTTTAGATACATTTGAATAATATAACCCCATATCAATAGTACCTCTGAGGTAACGAAAAATACGCTTTACACCATTCCAATGCCTTTGTGTTGGTGCAGAACTATATCTTGCTAATAAATTAATAGCAAATGTTATATCAGGTCTTGTGTGATTAGCAAGATACATTAGTGCCCCAATAGCACTAAGATATGGTACTTCTGGACCAAGTAATTGTTCTACACCTTTTTCGTTAATTACTTGGGGTTGGAATGGATCTTTTTCTTTTATCAAAGACCTTACAACCATTGGAGTACAAAATGGATGTGACTTATCCATATAAAATCGTTTTAAGACCTTCTTTGTATAAGTTTCTTGATGTACAAAGATCCCGTCCTTCAGGTACTCAATTTGTAATCCAAGACAAAATTTTGTCCTACCTAAATCTTTCATTTCAAATTCTTTCTTCAAACAATGAATTGCTTTTGTAATCTCTTCAGAAGTTCCAATAATGTTGATATCATCAACATAAACAACAATTATAGCAAATTCATTTCTCGATCTTTTTATAAAACTGCATGGGCATATCGGGTCATTTTTATACCCTTCTTTCAACAAATATTCTTTAAGGCAATTATACCACATGCGCCCTGATTGTTTCAAGCCATACAGGGACTTATTTAATTTGATCGAGTATTGTTCTCGTGAATTTGAATTAAATGCTTCAGGCATCTTGAGTCCTTCAGGAACTTTCATATAGATATCACTATCAAGTGAGCCATATAAATAGGCAGTCACAACATCCATTAGATGCAAATCAAGCCTTTCATTTGCTGCTAGGCTAATTAAATAACGAAAAGTAGTTGCATCCACTACTGGTGAATATGTTTCTTCAAAATCTATGCCAGGTCTTTTTGTAAAGCCTTGGGCTACAAGGCGTGCTTTATACCTTGTAATTTCACCCTTTTCATTTCTTTTCCGTACAAAAACCCATTTATATCCAACTGGCTTTACATCTTTAGGTGTATGGACTATAGGTCCAAATACTTTTCGTATTGCTAATGATTTTAATTCTGCATTAATGGCATCTTTCCATAGGAGCCAATCTTTTCGTTGTTGGCACTCTCTAATGGATTTTGGCTCATGATCCTCTTCTTCATTCATTACATCATATGCCATATGATTAGCAAAAATGTCGTCAATGTTGACTTCATTACGGTTCCATTTGATATTATTTGTGATATTTTTGTGCAGGTCCCACCAAATAGTAAACTACTATGCGTGGTACTATGCAAATAGTAAATCACTATGCGTGGGTCCCATATCATCTTTTAATATTTGGAAACCGGGAGTCAATGGACATCCACATAATAAGTATATTCATAACACTCCCCCTTGGATGTCCATTTATGAATGTGCCTCGTTAAAAACTTTAACTAGGAAAAACCCAGTGGGATAAAAACCTAGCCAAAGAAAAGAGTACATCATCCATTGATACACTTTCTAGTGCTGCCTCATTAAAAACCTTTCTAGGAAAAACCCAGTGGGATAAAACCCAGATAAGGGAAAAAGAGTACAGCGTGTATCGTCTCCCCCTCTTGATTACATCAGTGTTGCTCCCCCTGATGACTATATTGCTTCAATGTCTTTCTGAGCATATTATACTTTCTGTCATCAAATATTCTGTTAGAAACGCCCAATTTGATTGTTCATTATATACCTGCAAGATCTAAATCTGTCAAGTAAAGTCATAATAATCTTTTCATAAATATATATGTGCATATAGAAATTCAATAAATGTTTATTCAGATAATGATGCTATATGCACTATCATCTTGAGTCCTTTTGGGACATATGTGTTTCTGGCGCCTTATGTGCTTCTAGCACATACAAATATATTGTGGCTCATGATCCTCATTATCATTCATTGCAGCATATGCTATCATAGATATTATTAACGTCGACTTCATTTTCAGTCCCATCGGATTTCATTCATAATTTATTGAGATCTCATTATATTCACATATATTAGGTACCTAGGTCTCTCTTGGACCACAATACACTTTTCTTGTAATATCTCTTCTAGAGATAACATCTCATCAAAAGATAACTCTTCTGGAGCTTTACTTAATTATCCTCGACTTAATCATCTATATTTTATAGCTCCTTTTCTCTTTTGAGGATTTTTATCTTTTAAAACCGATGGACCTGCAACGCTTCAGGAGTGCTTTATAACAATTCATATAGGAGCATTTGCAGTTGGGATATGTGACTTTGTCACTTTCTTTAGGTCAGTAAATGCTTCTGGCATTCGATTAACTAAACTCTGAAATTGAATTATCATTTTGAACTTTTAGTGCACAATTCCTTGTACGATGATCAATATGAGCCAATGATAATTCATTCTAGTAAATCTTTACCCAATCTGCTTATTTTTCTCCCCCTCATCAAATCATCAATTTTCTTTGTATATCCATCTATGTGCATTGTAATAGATTAATAATCATTACACATTTAAAACATTTCAAGATGGAATTAATCTGGCTCCTGACCAAAAACCAATTATACGGGGAGAATTCTGTTGGCTTATATAATTGCTGCAAATATACACAACATATAAATTTTGTTCTCATAATCATTGATCTATCCATTCATGGATACTTTAATACATTATTTCTGGATCATTCAATCTGGAAATTGCGCGCATAATATATTGCAAACTTCTAGTTGCAAACATCACTGCAAACTTTGCAGATTTATAATCTCATATGTAAACTTTCAATTTGATATATTTCCAGAGATCCATTTCCAATAATTATGTCTATCTGAGAACAAGCAGCACATAATATATGACTCGGATGATCAAACAAGTCATGCCAACTTTCCATATGATTTATCATCAAATCTAATATTCATTTTGGGGGAATCAATATAGAAACATTCACAAAGAATTATCACATAAATATTCACACTTGATATATATTATTCTCCCCCTCAAGTGTGAGACCTTAAAAATTAATTCATGAAATTTCCATACAATATTCCATGATAATAGCATATATGATATCTATTTCATTAAAATTCCACAGATTTCTAAATGCATTATCAATGCATAATTTTGTTACTTCTGGTAACAAAATTTCCATTTTCCAGAATCAACAAACAAATATATATTAAATACAAAATCATCAGGTGTATAATTGCAGATTCACGAGCGCATCACTGTGGAATCACAGGCGCGACAACTCAGATTGTCGTATACATATAAAGTCAAAAAGATTCCAGGCTTGTGCTTTATAAAGAGCAAATCTGTAGAGATTTAACAGGACTACGCAAATCTGCAGAGATTCAATAGGATTTAATTCAACTATAAATAGAGGAAGGCAAATGAACATGCCTCTCAAACACTCAAGCATCTGATAATATCAACTACCAGATACTCACACATATTTCTCTAAATTCTATTGCCATGGCAGGACCAAGCAGTTTTATCCCAGTTTCTGATACATCCGAAACAGCATTACTTGATGCTTTGTTGTATGATGATCAGCATAACATGTCATTTACTTCTTTGTTATCTCCTAATCCCTTTGAAATGTTTATTCCTCATTCTACAAGGATTGAAGGTACAATTGAAGCAGGTTCATCAAGGAGGCCTGTTAAGAGGTGTAAAACTATGACAGAACTAATGGAGTCTACCAATCCAGTTCAGCCAATAGTGTCGGCAGTTAATCAACCAGCATTCACTAGCCAGCAAACTATCATCAGTTTGCCAGCAACAACCAGCCCGACAACAACAATCAGCCAACCAACAACCACTAGCCAGCCAGCAACAAGTAGCCAGCCAACAACTACAAGCCAATTAGCAACTACTAGCTTATTGGAATGTAGTTGCTGTCATGTTTTACGGGAAATTATTCATACCAACGGACTTCAGTACCATAAACTTGAAGTTCACGGAAGAAGAACAGGTATGATTACCCATGCTGTTTTATTTGAAAAAGTACAGGATAAATCTTATAATACTGACAGGCTTCCAATGTTTGATTTCACAAAGAAAAATTTTGAAGAAATCAAACAATTTCTGACACAGTATTGTATAGATTTACAAGCATCAGGATATATCTTGATGCGTGACTTTGAAATAATATGGAAAACCAGAAGCATGTTGATAAAGACATATTTATTGTTTGGCATGACCGGTTAGGCCATCCCGGGTCAATTATGATGCGACGTATAATAGAGAATTCATGTGGACATAACTTGAAACAGAAACAAATACCAAAATCCCATGATTTCTCATGTGATGCATGTTCCAAGGGAAAATTAATTATTCGGCCATCACCAACCAAAGTAGAAAGTGAGTCTCTCACATTTCTAGAACGGATACAGGGAGATATTTGTGGGCCAATACACCCACCATGCGGACCATTTAGGTATTATATGGTTTTAATTGATGCATCAACTAAATGGTCGCATGTGTGCTTATTATCTTCTCGAAACCTGGCGTTTGCGAGATTACTTGCTCAATTGACAAGATTAAGAGCACATTACCCGGATTATCCTATCAAGAAAATACGTCTTGATAATGCTGGTGAATTTACTTCACAGACTTTTAATGAATATTGTATGTCCCTTGGAATTGATGTTGAACATCCTGTAGCACATGTTCATACGCAAAATGGACTTGCAGAATCATTGGTAAAACGATTGCAACTTATTGCAAGACCTTTACTTTTGAAATCTAATTTACCAATTTCTGCTTGGGGCCATGCCATTTTGCATGCAGCAATGTTAATTCGCATCAGGCCAACTAGTTATTTAAAATTTTCCCCCTTACAAATGGTTTTTGGTGAAGAACCTAATATTTCTCATATACGGACCTTTGGATGTGCAGTATATGTGCCTATAGCACCTCCACAACGTACTAAAATGGGTCCTCAAAGAAGAATGGGAATTTATGTTGGGTATAAATCTCCTTCAATTATAAAATATTTAGAACCATCTACAGGAGATTTATTTACTGCACGATTTGAAGATTGTCATTTTAATGAATCAGTTTACCCAACATTAGGGGGAGAAAATAAGCAGTTGAATAAAGAGATTAGCTGGAATGAATTATCATTGGCTCATTTTGATCCTCGTACAAAACAATGTGAACTAGAAGTTCAAAAGATAATTCATTTACAGAATTCAGCTAATCGAATGCCAGAAGCATTCACTGACCCAAAGAAAGTGACAAAGTCACATATTCCAGCTGCTAATGCTCCAATTCGAATTGATGTCCCTGTAGGACAACCGATTACAAATGAATCAAAAGCACGCCTTAAGCGTGGTAGGCCTATCGGTTCCAAAGATAAAAATCCTCAAAAAAGAAAAGAAGCTAAAATTATAGATGGCCAAGTCGAGGATAATCAAGAAAAAAGCGTAGCTCTGGATGAGCCACTTCATAAAGTGAAATTATCTCCAGAGGAGAATATTGAGGCCCCAGAAGAGATCCAGGTATCTGAAATGTATGAAAATAATGAGATCTCAATAAATTATGTCACAAATAATATCAAATGGAACCGTAATGAAGTCAACATTGACGACATTTTTGCTAATCATATGGCATATGATGTAATGAATGAAGAAGAGGATCATGAGCCAAAATCCATTAGAGAGTGCCAACAACGAAAAGATTGGCTCCTATGGAAAGATGCCATTAATGCAGAATTAAAATCATTAGCAATACGAAAAGTATTTGGACCTATAGTCCATACACCTAAAGATGTAAAGCCAGTTGGATATAAATGGGTTTTTGTACGGAAAAGAAATGAAAAGGGTGAAATTACAAGGTATAAAGCACGCCTTGTAGCCCAAGGCTTTACACAAAGACCTGGCATAGATTTTGAAGAAACATATTCACCAGTAGTGGATGCAACTACTTTTCGTTATTTAATTAGCCTAGCAGCAAATGAAAGGCTTGATTTGCATCTAATGGATGTTGTGACTGCCTATTTATATGGCTCACTTGATAGTGATATCTATATGAAAGTTCCTGAAGGACTCAAGATGCCTGAAGCATTTAATTCAAATTCACGAGAACAATACTCGATCAAATTAAATAAGTCCCTGTATGGCTTGAAACAATCAGGGCGCATGTGGTATAATTGCCTTAAAGAATATTTGTTGAAAGAAGGGTATAAAAATGACCCGATATGCCCATGCAGTTTTATAAAAAGATCGAGAAATGAATTTGCTATAATTGTTGTTTATGTTGATGATATCAACATTATTGGAACTTCTGAAGAGATTACAAAAGCAATTCATTGTTTGAAGAAAGAATTTGAAATGAAAGATTTAGGTAGGACAAAATTTTGTCTTGGATTACAAATTGAGTACCTGAAGGACGGGATCTTTGTACATCAAGAAACTTATACAAAGAAGGTCTTAAAACGATTTTATATGGATAAGTCACATCCATTTTGTACTCCAATGGTTGTAAGGTCTTTGATAAAAGAAAAAGATCCATTCCAACCCCAAGTAATTAACGAAAAAGGTGTAGAACAATTACTTGGTCCAGAAGTACCATATCTTAGTGCTATTGGGGCACTAATGTATCTTGCTAATCACACAAGACCTGATATAACATTTGCTATTAATTTATTAGCAAGATATAGTTCTGCACCAACACAAAGGCATTGGAATGGTGTAAAGCGTATTTTTCGTTACCTCAGAGGTACTATTGATATGGGGTTATATTATTCAAATGTATCTAAACATGAACTGATTGGTTATTCAGATGCTGGATTTATGTCTGATCCACATGATGGAAAATCACAAACAGGTTATGTATTTACATGTGGAGGTACAGCAATTTCATGGCGATCTATGAAACAAACTATATCAGCCACTTCATCTAATAATGCAGAAATCCTAGCAATGCATGAAACAAGTCGAGAATGTGTGTGGTTGAGGTCAGTAATTCATCATATACGAACTACTTGTCATTTATCTTCTGGTAAAATGGTTCAAACAGTTCTATATGAGGATAATACTGCATGTATTGCCCAACTTAAAGAAGGATACATCAAGGGCGATAGAACGAAGCATATTTCACCAAAATTTTTCTTTACTCGTGATCTTCAACAGAATGGTGAAATAGATATCCAGCAAATCAGTTCAAGTGAAAATTTGGCAGATTTATTTACCAAGTCACTTCCAGAAGCAATCTTTGAGAAGCTTGTCTATGGTATTGGTCTTCGAAGACTCAAAGATCTCAACTGATGTTGTCAATAGGGGGAGTCGATACACGCTGTACTCTTTTTCCCTTATCTAGGTTTTGTCCCACTGGGTTTTTCCTAGAAAGGTTTTTAATGAGGCAGCACTGGATAGTGTATCAATGAGTGATGTACTCTTTTCTTTGGCTAGGTTTTTATCCCACTGGGTTTTTCCTAGTTAAAGTTTTTAATGAGGCACATTCATAAATGGACATCCAAGGGGGAGTGTTATGAATATACTGATTATGTGGATGTCCATTGACTCCCGGTCTCCAAATATTACAAGATGACATGGGACCCACGCATAGTACCATTGCATAGTAGTTTACTATTTGGTGGGACCCACGCACAAAATTATACAACTCACGGGAATGCATTCCCGTGAGTATACAGTTATGTAATTATGGGAATATTGCATCAAATGACCCAAAGTGGAAATTACACTAAAGGCCCATTTTCCTTCTATAAAAATAAATGTTAGTAACATAAATTTAAATGTTAGTGGCATAATGTAAATATTAATAAAATCAGTATGGAGCTTAATATCGCCACCATGAAATAAATAAAGCAGTAAGTAAAGAATTAAAATTAAACAAATGGAGCTTAGTATCGCCACCATGAATTAAATAAATAAAACAGTAAAATTAAATTACAAATGGAGCTTAATGTTGCCACCATGAATTAATAAATAGGGAGTGGGAAGAATATATAAACATAAATAAATTACTGTAAATAGTAAAATATAAATTTACCATGAATAGTAAAGTTACTATTCACAATGAATAGTGAAAAATAAATTACTGAAATATTAAATCTAGACTTCCATAAAGGAGTCAAAATAAATAGAAATATAAAATTACTGAAAAAGGTAAAATTAACATGAATAGTAAAAATTACTATTTACTGTGAATAGTAAATAGTAAATAATCTCAAATCTTAACCATGGAACCCGATGTTCAAAATAATCGGTAAAAGTAGAACTTTAATTCCATATCATGGTTAAGATTATCCCAGATAGAAAAAATAAACAAATAGTAAAGGAGATGGTAATAAAATCTTACCTTGGTAGAGTCTTCGTGCTGATAACGTAATATAAAACTGATGAAAAGTAAATACAAGAACAAGAGATTTTAGAGAGAGAGAGAGTAGAGAGAAGTTCTCATTTCAGTGTAATTTGAATGTTTACAGAAGGCCTCTATTTATAGAAGGAAAATGGGCCTTTAGTGTAATTTCCACTTTGGGTCATTTGATGCAATATTCCCATAATTACATAACTGTATACTCACGGGAATGCATTCCCGTGAGTTGTATAATTTTGTGCGTGGGTCCCACCAAATAGTAAACTACTATGCAATGGTACTATGCGTGGGTCCCATGTCATCTTGTAATATTTGGAGACCGGGAGTCAATGGACATCCACATAATCAGTATATTCATAACACTCCCCCTTGGATGTCCATTTATGAATGTGCCTCATTAAAAACTTTAACTAGGAAAAACCCAGTGGGATAAAAACCTAGCCAAAGAAAAGAGTACATCACTCATTGATACACTATCCAGTGCTGCCTCATTAAAAACCTTTCTAGGAAAAACCCAGTGGGACAAAACCTAGATAAGGGAAAAAGAGTACAGCGTGTATCGACTCCCCCTATTGACAACATCAGTTGAGATCTTTGAGTCTTCGAAGACCAATACCATAGACAAGCTTCTCAAAGATTGCTTCTGGAAGTGACTTGGTAAATAAATCTGCCAAATTTTCACTTGAACTGATTTGCTGGATATCTATTTCACCATTCTGTTGAAGATCACGAGTAAAGAAAAATTTTGGTGAAATATGCTTCGTTCTATCGCCCTTGATGTATCCTTCTTTAAGTTGGGCAATACATGCAGTATTATCCTCATATAGAACTGTTTGAACCATTTTACCAGAAGATAAATGACAAGTAGTTCGTATATGATGAATTACTGACCTCAACCACACACATTCTCGACTTGTTTCATGCATTGCTAGGATTTCTGCATTATTAGATGAAGTGGCTGATATAGTTTGTTTCATAGATCGCCATGAAATTGCTGTACCTCCACATGTAAATACATAACCTGTTTGTGATTTTCCATCATGTGGATCAGACATAAATCCAGCATCTGAATAACCAATCAGTTCATGTTTAGATACATTTGAATAATATAACCCCATATCAATAGTACCTCTGAGGTAACGAAAAATACGCTTTACACCATTCCAATGCCTTTGTGTTGGTGCAGAACTATATCTTGCTAATAAATTAATAGCAAATGTTATATCAGGTCTTGTGTGATTAGCAAGATACATTAGTGCCCCAATAGCACTAAGATATGGTACTTCTGGACCAAGTAATTGTTCTACACCTTTTTCGTTAATTACTTGGGGTTGGAATGGATCTTTTTCTTTTATCAAAGACCTTACAACCATTGGAGTACAAAATGGATGTGACTTATCCATATAAAATCGTTTTAAGACCTTCTTTGTATAAGTTTCTTGATGTACAAAGATCCCGTCCTTCAGGTACTCAATTTGTAATCCAAGACAAAATTTTGTCCTACCTAAATCTTTCATTTCAAATTCTTTCTTCAAACAATGAATTGCTTTTGTAATCTCTTCAGAAGTTCCAATAATGTTGATATCATCAACATAAACAACAATTATAGCAAATTCATTTCTCGATCTTTTTATAAAACTGCATGGGCATATCGGGTCATTTTTATACCCTTCTTTCAACAAATATTCTTTAAGGCAATTATACCACATGCGCCCTGATTGTTTCAAGCCATACAGGGACTTATTTAATTTGATCGAGTATTGTTCTCGTGAATTTGAATTAAATGCTTCAGGCATCTTGAGTCCTTCAGGAACTTTCATATAGATATCACTATCAAGTGAGCCATATAAATAGGCAGTCACAACATCCATTAGATGCAAATCAAGCCTTTCATTTGCTGCTAGGCTAATTAAATAACGAAAAGTAGTTGCATCCACTACTGGTGAATATGTTTCTTCAAAATCTATGCCAGGTCTTTGTGTAAAGCCTTGGGCTACAAGGCGTGCTTTATACCTTGTAATTTCACCCTTTTCATTTCTTTTCCGTACAAAAACCCATTTATATCCAACTGGCTTTACATCTTTAGGTGTATGGACTATAGGTCCAAATACTTTTCGTATTGCTAATGATTTTAATTCTGCATTAATGGCATCTTTCCATAGGAGCCAATCTTTTCGTTGTTGGCACTCTCTAATGGATTTTGGCTCATGATCCTCTTCTTCATTCATTACATCATATGCCATATGATTAGCAAAAATGTCGTCAATGTTGACTTCATTACGGTTCCATTTGATATTATTTGTGACATAATTTATTGAGATCTCATTATTTTCATACATTTCAGATACCTGGATCTCTTCTGGGGCCTCAATATTCTCCTCTGGAGATAATTTCACTTTATGAAGTGGCTCATCCAGAGCTACGCTTTTTTCTTGATTATCCTCGACTTGGCCATCTATAATTTTAGCTTCTTTTCTTTTTTGAGGATTTTTATCTTTGGAACCGATAGGCCTACCACGCTTAAGGCGTGCTTTTGATTCATTTGTAATCGGTTGTCCTACAGGGACATCAATTCGAATTGGAGCATTAGCAGCTGGAATATGTGACTTTGTCACTTTCTTTGGGTCAGTGAATGCTTCTGGCATTCGATTAGCTGAATTCTGTAAATGAATTATCTTTTGAACTTCTAGTTCACATTGTTTTGTACGAGGATCAAAATGAGCCAATGATAATTCATTCCAGCTAATCTCTTTATTCAACTGCTTATTTTCTCCCCCTAATGTTGGGTAAACTGATTCATTAAAATGACAATCTTCAAATCGTGCAGTAAATAAATCTCCTGTAGATGGTTCTAAATATTTTATAATTGAAGGAGATTTATACCCAACATAAATTCCCATTCTTCTTTGAGGACCCATTTTAGTACGTTGTGGAGGTGCTATAGGCACATATACTGCACATCCAAAGGTCCGTATATGAGAAATATTAGGTTCTTCACCAAAAACCATTTGTAAGGGGGAAAATTTTAAATAACTAGTTGGCCTGATGCGAATTAACATTGCTGCATGCAAAATGGCATGGCCCCAAGCAGAAATTGGTAAATTAGATTTCAAAAGTAAAGGTCTTGCAATAAGTTGCAATCGTTTTACCAATGATTCTGCAAGTCCATTTTGCGTATGAACATGTGCTACAGGATGTTCAACATCAATTCCAAGGGACATACAATATTCATTAAAAGTCTGTGAAGTAAATTCACCAGCATTATCAAGACGTATTTTCTTGATAGGATAATCCGGGTAATGTGCTCTTAATCTTGTCAATTGAGCAAGTAATCTCGCAAACGCCAGGTTTCGAGAAGATAATAAGCACACATGCGACCATTTAGTTTATGCATCAATTAAAACCATATAATACCTAAATGGTCCGCATGGTGGGTGTATTGGCCCACAAATATCTCCCTGTATCCGTTCTAGAAATGTGAAAAACTCACTTTCTACTTTGGTTGGTGATGGCCGAATAATTAATTTTCCCTTGGAACATGCATCACATGAGAAATCATGGGATTTTGGTATTTGTTTCTGTTTCAAGTTATGTCCACATGAATTCTCTATTATACGTCGCATCATAATTGACCCGGGATGGCCTAACCGGTCATGCCAAACAATAAATATGTCTTTATCAACATGCTTCTGGTTTTCCATAACATTTATTTCAATTGTACTAATACTTGAATAGTACAAACCAGAAGATAACATAGATAATTTCTCCAGAACATATTTTTCACCATATCTAACAGTAACAATTTGTAGATATTCTTTATTGTCCTCATTTATAGTCTCAATATGATATCCATTTCGACGGATATCTTTAAAACTCAACAAATTTCTATGAGACTTAGAGGAATACAAAGCATCATTAATAACAAATTTCGTACCATTGGATAATATTATTATTGCTCTTCCAGAGCCTTCAATCAATCTTGTATTACCCACTATGGTATTGATGCTTGTACTACAATTTGTTAGATGTGAAAAATATTTCTTATATGCTATTATCATGGAATATTGTATGGAAATTTCATGAATTAATTTACAGTAATTTATTTATGTTTATATATTCTTCCCACTCCCTATTTATTAATTCATGGTGGCAACATTAAGCTCCATTTGTAATTTAATTTTACTGTTTTATTTATTTAATTCATGGTGGCGATACTAAGCTCCATTTGTTTAATTTAAATTCTTTACTTACTGCTTTATTTATTTCATGGTGGCGATATTAAGCTCCATACTGATTTTATTAATATTTACATTATGCCACTAACATTTAAATTTATGTTACTAACATTTATTTATGCATTTATTTACCTTTTATGGTGGCAACACTAATGTTAGTGGGCTCCATTTATTTATGCATTTATTTACCTGAATAAACATTTATTGAATTTCTATATGCACATATATATTTATGAAAAGATTATTATGACTTTACTTGACAGATTTAGATCTTGCAGGTATATAATGAACAATCAAATTGGGCGTTTCTAACAGAATATTTGATGACAGAAAGTATAATATGCTCAGAAAGACATTGAAGCAATATAGTCATCAGGGGGAGCAACACTGATGTAATCAAGAGGGGGAGACGATACACGCTGTACTCTTTTTCCCTTATCTGGGTTTTATCCCACTGGGTTTTTTCCTAGAAAGGTTTTTAATGAGGCAGCACTAGAAAGTGTATCAATGGATGATGTACTCTTTTCTTTGGCTAGGTTTTTATCCCACTGGGTTTTTCCTAGTTAAAGTTTTTAACGAGGCACATTCATAAATGGACATCCAAGGGGGAGTGTTATGAATATACTTATTATGTGGATGTCCATTGACTCCCGGTTTCCAAATATTAAAAGATGATATGGGACCCACGCATAGTGATTTACTATTTGCATAGTACCACGCATAGTAGTTTACTATTTGGTGGGACCTGCACACAATTATACAATCACTCACGGGAAGGAAATCCGTGAGTGAATAGTTTAGGTTTTTGGGGAAAACTACACCAAATGACCCAGAGGTAGAAATTACACTAAAGTCCCATTTTTCTTCTATAAATAGAGGTTTTTTTGTAACTATTCATTGATTGAATGAAATTAGAATCTCTCTCTCTACTTTATCTCTCTAGAACCTCTGCTCTTCTTCTTAAATAAATTACTGTAAATAATAAAATATAAATTTACCGTGAATAGTAAAATTACTATTCACTATAAATAGTGAAAAATGTAAAATTACAGAAAGATTAATCTAGACTTCCATGTAGGAGTCAAATGAATAAAATGTAAAAATTACTGAAAAAGGGGTAAATTTACTGTGAATAGTAAATTACTATTTACCGTAGTAAAATAGTAAATAATCTCAAATCTTAACCATGGAACCCGATGTTAAAATAATCGGTAAGAATAGATATTTAATTCCATATAATGGTTAAGATCATCCCAGATAAATAAAATGGAAATATGAAATAGATGGTGAGAAAATCTTACCTTGGTAGAGTCTTCGTGCTGATAACGTGTTATAAAACTGATAAAAATAATAAGAAGAAGAGCAGAGGTTCTAGAGAGATAAAGTAGAGAGAGAGATTCTAATTTCATTCAATCAATGAATAGTTACAAAAAACCTCTATTTATAGAAGAAAAATGGGACTTTAGTGTAATTTCTACCTCTGGGTCATTTGGTGTAGTTTTCCCCAAAAACCTAAACTATTCACTCACGGATTTCCTTCCCGTGAGTGATTGTATAATTGTGTGCAGGTCCCACCAAATAGTAAACTACTATGCGTGGTACTATGCAAATAGTAAATCACTATGCGTGGGTCCCATATCATCTTTTAATATTTGGAAACCGGGAGTCAATGGACATCCACATAATAAGTATATTCATAACACTCCCCCTTGGATGTCCATTTATGAATGTGCCTCGTTAAAAACTTTAACTAGGAAAAACCCAGTGGGATAAAAACCTAGCCAAAGAAAAGAGTACATCATCCATTGATACACTTTCTAGTGCTGCCTCATTAAAAACCTTTCTAGGAAAAACCCAGTGGGATAAAACCCAGATAAGGGAAAAAGAGTACAGCGTGTATCGTCTCCCCCTCTTGATTACATCAGTGTTGCTCCCCCTGATGACTATATTGCTTCAATGTCTTTCTGAGCATATTATACTTTCTGTCATCAAATATTCTGTTAGAAACGCCCAATTTGATTGTTCATTATATACCTGCAAGATCTAAATCTGTCAAGTAAAGTCATAATAATCTTTTCATAAATATATATGTGCATATAGAAATTCAATAAATGTTTATTCAGATAATGATGCTATATGCACTATCATCTTGAGTCCTTTTGGGACATATGTGTTTCTGGCGCCTTATGTGCTTCTAGCACATACAAATATATTGTGGCTCATGATCCTCATTATCATTCATTGCAGCATATGCTATCATAGATATTATTAACGTCGACTTCATTTTCAGTCCCATCGGATTTCATTCATAATTTATTGAGATCTCATTATATTCACATATATTAGGTACCTAGGTCTCTCTTGGACCACAATACACTTTTCTTGTAATATCTCTTCTAGAGATAACATCTCATCAAAAGATAACTCTTCTGGAGCTTTACTTAATTATCCTCGACTTAATCATCTATATTTTATAGCTCCTTTTCTCTTTTGAGGATTTTTATCTTTTAAAACCGATGGACCTGCAACGCTTCAGGAGTGCTTTATAACAATTCATATAGGAGCATTTGCAGTTGGGATATGTGACTTTGTCACTTTCTTTAGGTCAGTAAATGCTTCTGGCATTCGATTAACTAAACTCTGAAATTGAATTATCATTTTGAACTTTTAGTGCACAATTCCTTGTACGATGATCAATATGAGCCAATGATAATTCATTCTAGTAAATCTTTACCCAATCTGCTTATTTTTCTCCCCCTCATCAAATCATCAATTTTCTTTGTATATCCATCTATGTGCATTGTAATAGATTAATAATCATTACACATTTAAAACATTTCAAGATGGAATTAATCTGGCTCCTGACCAAAAACCAATTATACGGGGAGAATTCTGTTGGCTTATATAATTGCTGCAAATATACACAACATATAAATTTTGTTCTCATAATCATTGATCTATCCATTCATGGATACTTTAATACATTATTTCTGGATCATTCAATCTGGAAATTGCGCGCATAATATATTGCAAACTTCTAGTTGCAAACATCACTGCAAACTTTGCAGATTTATAATCTCATATGTAAACTTTCAATTTGATATATTTCCAGAGATCCATTTCCAATAATTATGTCTATCTGAGAACAAGCAGCACATAATATATGACTCGGATGATCAAACAAGTCATGCCAACTTTCCATATGATTTATCATCAAATCTAATATTCATTTTGGGGGAATCAATATAGAAACATTCACAAAGAATTATCACATAAATATTCACACTTGATATATATTATTCTCCCCCTCAAGTGTGAGACCTTAAAAATTAATTCATGAAATTTCCATACAATATTCCATGATAATAGCATATATGATATCTATTTCATTAAAATTCCACAGATTTCTAAATGCATTATCAATGCATAATTTTGTTACTTCTGGTAACAAAATTTCCATTTTCCAGAATCAACAAACAAATATATATTAAATACAAAATCATCAGGTGTATAATTGCAGATTCACGAGCGCATCACTGTGGAATCACAGGCGCGACAACTCAGATTGTCGTATACATATAAAGTCAAAAAGATTCCAGGCTTGTGCTTTATAAAGAGCAAATCTGTAGAGATTTAACAGGACTACGCAAATCTGCAGAGATTCAATAGGATTTAATTCAACTATAAATAGAGGAAGGCAAACGAACATGCCTCTCAAACACTCAAGCATCTGATAATATCAACTACCAGATACTCACTCATATTTCTCTAAATTCTATTGCCATGGCAGGACCAAGCAGTTTTATCCCAGTTTCTGATACATCCGAAACAGAGCCTTCAATCAATCTTGTATTACCCACTATGGTATTGATGCTTGTACTACAATTTGTTAGATGTGAAAAATATTTCTTATCTTTAAGAATTGTATGTGTCGTTGCACTATCAATGAGACATATATCTTCATTCTTGTGTGCAATATTTGAAATGTCCATGAGCTTCATTAAAAGAAAAGAAATGCATCAAAACATATTCAATATAGAAGATGCATTAAAAACATATTTATTATACATAACTGGCAACAAGTCAGAACGAAACAAAATAATTATTACAATTTTTGCAAAACTTATTTAATCATAAAAATCTTCCACCTCCAAACTTATTTAATCATAAAAATCTTCCACCTCCAAGAGTGACATAACATCATCATTTGACTCATTGACATCATTATCTTTATGAGCCTTATCATCACATTCCACATTATTAACACTCTTTTTTATAGAGGCTTGGTAAAGTTTCGCTAAATGTTCTGGTGTACGACAATTACGTACCCAGTGTCCCTTCATACCACACCGATAACATTTATGTTCAACAACTTTTGAAGGACCTTCTTTATCATTCTTTTGTCCTTCATTGTTCATCTTTTTCTGGTGGGTATAAGGACTATAATAACCTCTTCCACCATGATAAGGACCATGATTATTTCTACCTCCACGATTTCCACGTCCTCGTCCACGACCACGGCCACGACCACGACCGCGACCATGGCCACGACCATGATCATTCCGTACACTCACATTCGCTTCAGGAAATGGAGAAGATCCAGTGGGACGATTTTCATGATTTTTCAATAATAACTCGTTATTTTGCTCGGCTACTAGTAAACATGAGATTAACTCAGAATATTTTTTAAAACCTTTCTCACGATATTGCTGTTGTAAAAGCAAATTCGAAGCATGAAAGGTAGAAAAAGTTTTCTCTAATAAGTCCTCATCAGTTATTTTTTCACCACATAATTTTAACTGAGAACTTATTTTGAAAACAGCTGAGTTATACTCACTTACAGTTTTAAAATCTTGTAACCTGAGATGAATCCATTCATAACGAGCTCTAGGCAAAATCACCGTTTTCTGATGATCATACCTATCTTTCAAACTAGTCCACAATTCAAATGGATCTTTCACCGTTAAATATTCAGTTTTCAAACTTTCATGAATGTGGTGTCGGAGAAAAATCATAGCTTTAGCCTTTACTTGAGGGGACGCATCATTTCCTGGCAATATAGCCTTTCCAAAGTCCTTTGCTTGAAGATGGATTTCAGCATCTAAAACCCATGATAGATAATTCTTCCCGGTGATGTCAAGAGCATTAAATTCAAGATTTGAAAGGTTGGAAGACATGATTCAAACTAAAAATAATAAAAATAATTAGAATCTTATTATAAAAACTTATTATAAATTAAAACATAATTTAAAGAACGGTAAATAAACATGCTAAGAAAATAAAAATAAGATGAGATAGGAATGGGAGTAAACTCACAGCGAGACCTATCTCATCCGAAGGTAAGAAAGATGATGCATATATTATATAATATATAGACAACAGTAAAGAATTAAGATAAACAAATGGAGCCCTATTAGTGCCACCACCATAAAAGGTAAATAAATGCATAAATAAATGGAGCCCACTAATATTAGTGTTGCCACCATAAAAGGTAAATAAATGCATAAATAAATGGAGCCCACTAACATTAGTGTTGCCACCATAAAAGGTAAATAAATGCATAAATAAATGTTAGTAACATAAATTTAAATGTTAGTGGCATAATGTAAATATTAATAAAATCAGTATGGAGCTTAATATCGCCACCATGAAATAAATAAAGCAGTAAGTAAAGAATTTAAATTAAACAAATGGAGCTTAGTATCGCCACCATGAATTAAATAAATAAAACAGTAAAATTAAATTACAAATGGAGCTTAATGTTGCAACTCAGATTGTTGTTGTCGGGCTGGTTGTTGCTGGCAAACTGATGATAGTTTGCTGGTTAGTGAATGCTGGTTGATTAACTGCCGACACTATTGGCTGAACTGGATTGGTAGACTCCATTAGTTCTGTCATAGTTCTACACCTCTTAACAGGCCTCCTTGATGAACCTGCTTCAATTGTACCTTCAATCCTTGTAGAATGAGGAATAAACATTTCAAAGGGATTAGGAGATAACAAAGAAGTAAATGACATGTTATGCTGATCATCATACAACAAAGCATCAAGTAATGCTGTTTCGGATGTATCAGAAACTGGGATAAAACTGCTTGGTCCTGCCATGGCAATAGAATTTAGAGAAATATGTGTGAGTATCTGGTAGTTGATATTATCAGATGCTTGAGTGTTTGAGAGGCATGTTCGTTTGCCTTCCTCTATTTATAGTTGAATTAAATCCTATTGAATCTCTGCAGATTTGCGTAGTTCTGTTAAATCTCTACAGATTTGCTCTTTATAAAGCACAAGCCTGGAATCTTTTTGACTTTATATGTATACGACAATCTGAGTTGTCGCGCCTGTGATTCCACAGTGATGCGCTCGTGAATCTGCAATTATACACCTGATGATTTTGTATTTAATATATATTTGTTTGTTGATTATGGAAAATGGAAATTTTGTTACCAGAAGTAACAAAATTATGCATTGATAATGCATTTAGAAATCTGTGGAATTTTAATGTAATAGATATAATATATGCTATTATCATGGAATATTGTATGGAAATTTCATGAATTAATTTTTAAGGTCTCACACTTGAGGGGGAGAATAATATATATCAAGTGTGAATATTTATGTGATAATTCTTTGTGAATGTTTCTATATTGATTCCCCCAAAATGAATATTAGATTTGATGATAAATCATATGGAAAGTTGGCATGACTTGTTTGATCATCCGAGTCATATATTATGTGCTGCTTGTTCTCAGATAGACATAATTATTGGAAATGGATCTCTGGAAATATATCAAATTGAAAGTTTACATATGAGATTATAAATCTGCAAAGTTTGCAGTGATGTTTGCAACTAGAAGTTTGCAATATATTATGCGCGCAATTTCCAGATTGAATGATCCAGAAATAATGTATTAAAGTATCCATGAATGGATAGATCAATGATTATGAGAACAAAATTTATATGTTGTGTATATTTGCAGCAATTATATAAGCCAACAGAATTCTCCCCGTATAATTGGTTTTTGGTCAGGAGCCAGATTAATTCCATCTTGAAATGTTTTAAATGTGTAATGATTATTAATCTATTACAATGCACATAGATGGATATACAAAGAAAATTGATGATTTGATGAGGGGGAGAAAAATAAGCAGATTGGGTAAAGATTTACTAGAATGAATTATCATTGGCTCATATTGATCATCGTACAAGGAATTGTGCACTAAAAGTTCAAAATGATAATTCAATTTCAGAGTTTAGTTAATCGAATGCCAGAAGCATTTACTGACCTAAAGAAAGTGACAAAGTCACATATCCCAACTGCAAATGCTCCTATATGAATTGTTATAAAGCACTCCTGAAGCGTTGCAGGTCCATCGGTTTTAAAAGATAAAAATCCTCAAAAGAGAAAAGGAGCTATAAAATATAGATGATTAAGTCGAGGATAATTAAGTAAAGCTCCAGAAGAGTTATCTTTTGATGAGATGTTATCTCTAGAAGAGATATTACAAGAAAAGTGTATTGTGGTCCAAGAGAGACCTAGGTACCTAATATATGTGAATATAATGAGATCTCAATAAATTATGAATGAAATCCGATGGGACTGAAAATGAAGTCGACGTTAATAATATCTATGATAGCATATGCTGCAATGAATGATAATGAGGATCATGAGCCACAATATATTTGTATGTGCTAGAAGCACATAAGGCGCCAGAAACACATATGTCCCAAAAGGACTCAAGATGATAGTGCATATAGCATCATTATCTGAATAAACATTTATTGAATTTCTATATGCACATATATATTTATGAAAAGATTATTATGACTTTACTTGACAGATTTAGATCTTGCAGGTATATAATGAACAATCAAATTGGGCGTTTCTAACAGAATATTTGATGACAGAAAGTATAATATGCTCAGAAAGACATTGAAGCAATATAGTCATCAGGGGGAGCAACACTGATGTAATCAAGAGGGGGAGACGATACACGCTGTACTCTTTTTCCCTTATCTGGGTTTTATCCCACTGGGTTTTTCCTAGAAAGGTTTTTAATGAGGCAGCACTGGAAAGTGTATTAATGAGTGATGTACTCTTTTCTTTGGCTAGGTTTTTATCCCACTGGGTTTTTCCTAGTTAAAGTTTTTAACGAGGCACATTCATAAATGGACATCCAAGGGGGAGTGTTATGAATATACTTATTATGTGGATGTCCATTGACTCCCGGTTTCCAAATATTAAAAGATGATATGGGACCCACGCATAGTGATTTACTATTTGCATAGTACCACGCATAGTAGTTTACTATTTGGTGGGACCTGCACACAATTATACAATCACTCACGGGAAGGAAATCCGTGAGTGAATAGTTTAGGTTTTTGGGGAAAACTACACCAAATGACCCAGAGGTAGAAATTACACTAAAGTCCCATTTTTCTTCTATAAATAGAGGTTTTTTGTAACTATTCATTGATTGAATGAATAGGGAGTGGGAAGAATATATAAACATAAATAAATTACTGTAAATAGTAAAATATAAATTTACCGTGAATAGTAAAGTTACTATTCACAATGAATAGTGAAAAATAAATTACTGAAATATTAAATCTAGACTTCCATAAAGGAGTCAAAATAAATAGAAATATAAAATTACTGAAAAAGGTAAAATTAACATGAATAGTAAAAATTACTATTTACTGTGAATAGTAAATAGTAAATAATCTCAAATCTTAACCATGGAACCCGATGTTCAAAATAATCGGTAAAAGTAGAACTTTAATTCCATATCATGGTTAAGATTATCCCAGATAGAAAAAATAAACAAATAGTAAAGGAGATGGTTAATGATTTATTTGATTGAATGAAATTAGAATCTCTCTCTCTACTTTATCTCTCTAGAACCTCTGCTCTTCTTTTTAGAGAGAGAGAGAGTAGAGAGAAGTTCTCATTTCAGTGTCATTTGAATGTTTACAGAAGGCCTCTATTTATAGAAGGAAAATGGGCCTTTAGTGTAATTTCCACTTTGGGTCATTTGATGCAATATTCCCATAATTACATAACTGTATACTCACGGGAATGCATTCCCGTGAGTTGTATAATTTTGTGCGTGGGTCCCACCAAATAGTAAACTACTATGCAATGGTACTATGCGTGGGTCCCATGTCATCTTGTAATATTTGGAGACCGGGAGTCAATGGACATCCACATAATCAGTATATTCATAACACTCCCCCTTGGATGTCCATTTATGAATGTGCCTCATTAAAAACTTTAACTAGGAAAAACCCAGTGGGATAAAAACCTAGCCAAAGAAAAGAGTACATCACTCATTGATACACTATCCAGTGCTGCCTCATTAAAAACCTTTCTAGGAAAAACCCAGTGGGACAAAACCTAGATAAGGGAAAAAGAGTACAGCGTGTATCGACTCCCCCTATTGACAACATCAGTTGAGATCTTTGAGTCTTCGAAGACCAATACCATAGACAAGCTTCTCAAAGATTGCTTCTGGAAGTGACTTGGTAAATAAATCTGCCAAATTTTCACTTGAACTGATTTGCTGGATATCTATTTCACCATTCTGTTGAAGATCACGAGTAAAGAAAAATTTTGGTGAAATATGCTTCGTTCTATCGCCCTTGATGTATCCTTCTTTAAGTTGGGCAATACATGCAGTATTATCCTCATATAGAACTGTTTGAACCATTTTACCAGAAGATAAATGACAAGTAGTTCGTATATGATGAATTACTGACCTCAACCACACACATTCTCGACTTGTTTCATGCATTGCTAGGATTTCTGCATTATTAGATGAAGTGGCTGATATAGTTTGTTTCATAGATCGCCATGAAATTGCTGTACCTCCACATGTAAATACATAACCTGTTTGTGATTTTCCATCATGTGGATCAGACATAAATCCAGCATCTGAATAACCAATCAGTTCATGTTTAGATACATTTGAATAATATAACCCCATATCCATAGTACCTCTGAGGTAACGAAAAATACGCTTTACACCATTCCAATGCCTTTGTGTTGGTGCAGAACTATATCTTGCTAATAAATTAACAGCAAATGTTATATCAGGTCTTGTGTGATTAGCAAGATACATTAGTGCCCCAATAGCATTAAGATATGGCACTTCTGGACCAAGTAATTGTTCTACACCTTTTTTGTTAATTACTTGGGGTTGGAATGGATCTTTTTCTTTTATCAAAGATCTTACAACCATTGGAGTACAGAATGGATGTGACTTATCCATATAAAATCGTTTCAAGACCTTCTTTGTATAAGTTTCTTGATGTACAAAGATCCCGTCCTTCAGGTACTCAATTTGTAATCCAAGACAAAATTTTGTCCTACCTAAATCTTTCATTTCAAATTCTTTCTTCAAACAATGAATGGCTTTTGTAATCTCTTCAGGAGTTCCAATAATGTTGATATCATCAACATAAACAACAATTATAGCAAATTCATTTCTCGATCTTTTTATAAAACTGCATGGGCATATCGGGTCATTTTTATACCCTTCTTTCAACAAATATTCTTTAAGGCAATTATACCACATGCGCCCTGATTGTTTCAAGCCATACAGGGACTTATTTAATTTGATCGAGTATTGTTCTCGTGAATTTGAATTAAATGCTTCAGGCATCTTGAGTCCTTCAGGAACTTTCATATAGATATCACTATCAAGTGAACCATATAAATAGGCAGTCACAACATCCATTAGATGCAAATCAAGCCTTTCATTTGCTGCTAGGCTAATTAAATAACGAAAAGTAGTTGCATCCACTACTGGTGAATATGTTTCTTCAAAATCTATGCCAGGTCTTTGTGTAAAGCCTTGGGCTACAAGGCGTGCTTTATACCTTATAATTTCACCCTTTTCATTTCTTTTCCGTACAAAAACCCATTTATATCCAACTGGCTTTACATCTTTAGGTGTATGGACTATAGGTCCAAATACTTTTCGTTTTGCCAATGATTTTAATTCTGCATTAATGGCATCTTTCCATAGGAGCCAATCTTTTCGTTGTTGGCACTCTCTCATGGATTTTGGCTCATGATCCTCTTCTTCATTCATCACATCATATGCCATATGATTAGCAAAAATGTCATCAATGTTGACTTCATTACGGTTCCATTTGATATTATTTGTGACATAATTTATTGAGATCTCATTATTTTCATACATTTCAGATACCTGGATCTCTTCTGGGGCCTCAATATTCTCCTCTGGAGATAATTTCTCTTTATGAAGTGGCTCATCCAGAGCTACGCTTTTTTCTTGATTATCCTCGACTTGGCCATCTATAATTTTAGCTTCTTTTCTTTTTCGAGGATTTTTATCTTTGGAACCGATAGGCCTACCACGCTTAAGGCGTGCTTTTGATTCATTTGTAATCGGTTGTCCTACAGGGACATCAATTCGAATAGGAGCATTAGCAGCTGGAATATGTGACTTTGTCACTTTCTTTGGGTCAGTGAATGCTTCTGGCATTCGATTAGCTGAATTCTGTAAATGAATTATCTTTTGAACTTCTAGTTCACATTGTTTTGTACGAGGATCAAAATGAGCCAATGATAATTCATTCCAGCTAATCTCTTTATTCAACTGCTTATTTTCTCCCCCTAATGTTGGGTAAACTGATTCATTAAAATGACAATCTTCAAATCGTGCAGTAAATAAATCTCCTGTAGATGGTTCTAAATATTTTATAATTGAAGGAGATTTATACCCAACATAAATTCCCATTCTTCTTTGAGGACCCATTTTAGTACGTTGTGGAGGTGCTATAGGCACATATACTGCACATCCAAAGGTCCGTATATGAGAAATATTAGGTTCTTCACCAAAAACCATTTGTAAGGGGGAAAATTTTAAATAACTAGTTGGCCTGATGCGAATTAACATTGCTGCATGCAAAATGGCATGGCCCCAAGCAGAAATTGGTAAATTAGATTTCAAAAGTAAAGGTCTTGCAATAAGTTGCAATCGTTTTACCAATGATTCTGCAAGTCCATTTTGCGTATGAACATGTGCTACAGGATGTTCAACATCAATTCCAAGGGACATACAATATTCATTAAAAGTCTGTGAAGTAAATTCACCAGCATTATCAAGACGTATTTTCTTGATAGGATAATCCGGGTAATGTGCTCTTAATCTTGTCAATTGAGCAAGTAATCTCGCAAACGCCAGGTTTCGAGAAGATAATAAGCACACATGCGACCATTTAGTTGATGCATCAATTAAAACCATATAATACCTAAATGGTCCGCATGGTGGGTGTATTGGCCCACAAATATCTCCCTGTATCCGTTCTAGAAATGTGAGAGACTCACTTTCTACTTTGGTTGGTGATGGCCGAATAATTAATTTTCCCTTGGAACATGCATCACATGAGAAATCATGGGATTTTGGTATTTGTTTCTGTTTCAAGTTATGTCCACATGAATTCTCTATTATACGTCGCATCATAATTGACCCGGGATGGCCTAACCGGTCATGCCAAACAATAAATATGTCTTTATCAACATGCTTCTGGTTTTCCATAACATTTATTTCAATTGTACTAATACTTGAATAGTACAAACCAGAAGATAACATAGATAATTTCTCCAGAACATATTTTTCACCATATCTAACAGTAACAATTTGTAGATATTCTTTATTGTCCTCATTTATAGTCTCAATATGATATCCATTTCGACGGATATCTTTAAAACTCAACAAATTTCTATGAGACTTAGAGGAATACAAAGCATCATTAATAACAAATTTCGTACCATTGGATAATATTATTATTGCTCTTCCAGAGCCTTCAATCAATCTTGTATTACCCACTATGGTATTGATGCTTGTACTACAATTTGTTAGATGTGAAAAATATTTCTTATCTTTAAGAATTGTATGTGTCGTTGCACTATCAATGAGACATATATCTTCATTCTTGTGTGCAATATTTGAAATATCCATGAGCTTCATTAAAAGAAAAGAAATGCATCAAAACATATTCAATATAGAAGATGCATTAAAAACATATTTATTATACATAATTGGCAACAAGTCAGAACGAAACAAAATAATTATTACAATTTTTGCAAAACTTATTTAATCATAAAAATCTTCCACCTCCAAGTGAGACATAACATCATCATTTGGCTCATTGACATCATTATCTTTATGAGCCTTATCATCACATTCCACATTATTAACACTCTTTTTTATAGAGGCTTGGTAAAGTTTCGCTAAATGTTCTGGTGTACGACAATTACGTACCCAGTGTCCCTTCATACCACACCGATAACATTTATGTTCAACAACTTTTGAAGGACCTTCTTTATCATTCTTTTGTCCTTCATTGTTCATCTTTTTCTGGTGGGTATAAGGACTATAATAACCTCTTCCACCATGATAAGGACCATGATTATTTCTATCTCCACGATTTCCACGTCCTCGTCCACGACCACGGCCACGACCACGACCGCGACCATGGCCACGACCATGATCATTCCGTACACTCACATTCGCTTCAGGAAATGGAGAAGATCCAGTGGGACGATTTTCATGATTTTTCAATAATAACTCGTTATTTTGCTCGGCTACTAGTAAACATGAGATTAACTCAGAATATTTTTTAAAACCTTTCTCACGATATTGCTGTTGTAAAAGCAAATTCGAAGCATGAAAGGTAGAAAAAGTTTTCTCTAATAAGTCCTCATCAGTTATTTTTTCACCACATAATTTTAACTGAGAACTTATTTTGAAAACAGCTGAGTTATACTCACTTACAGTTTTAAAATCTTGTAACCTGAGATGAATCCATTCATAACGAGCTCTAGGCAAAATCACCGTTTTCTGATGATCATACCTATCTTTCAAACTAGTCCACAATTCAAATGGATCTTTCACCGTTAAATATTCAGTTTTCAAACTTTCATGAATGTGGTGTCGGAGAAAAATCATAGCTTTAGCCTTTACTTGAGGGGACGCATCATTTCCTGGCAATATAGCCTTTCCAAAGACCTTTGCTTGAAGATGGATTTCAGCATCTAAAACCCATGATAGATAATTCTTCCCGGTGATGTCAAGAGCATTAAATTCAAGATTTGAAAGGTTGGAAGACATGATTCAAACTAAAAATAATAAAAATAATTAGAATCATATTATAAAATCTTATTATAAATTAAAACATAATTTAAAGAACGGTAAATAAACATGCTAAGAAAATAAAAATAAGATGAGATAGGAATGGGAGTAAACTCACAGCGAGACCTATCTCATCCGAAGGTAAGAAAGATGATGCATATATTATATAATATATAGACAACAGTAAAGAATTAAGATAAACAAATGGAGCCCTATTAGTGCCACCACCATAAAAGATAAATAAATGCATAAATAAATGGAGCCCACTAATATTAGTGTTGCCACCATAAAAGGTAAATAAATGCATAAATAAATGGAGCCCACTAATATTAGTGTTGCCACCATAAAAGGTAAATAAATGCATAAATAAATGTTAGTAACATAAATTTAAATGTTAGTGGCATAATGTAAATATTAATAAAGTCAGTATGGAGCTTAATATCGCCACCATGAAATAAATAAAGCAGTAAGTAAAGAATTTAAATTAAACAAATGGAGCTTAGTATCGCCACCATGAATTAAATAAATAAAACAGTAAAATTAAATTACAAATGGAGCTTAATGTTGCCACCATGAATTAATAAATAGGGAGTGGGAAGAATATATAAACATAAATAAATTACTGTAAATAGTAAAATATAAATTTACCGTGAATAGTAAAGTTACTATTCACAATGAATAGTGAAAAATAAATTACTGAAATATTAAATCTAGACTTCCATAAAGGAGTCAAAATAAATAGAAATATAAAATTACTGAAAAAGGTAAAATTAACATGAATAGTAAAAATTACTATTTACTGTGAATAGTAAATAGTAAATAATCTCAAATCTTAATATTTACATTATGCCACTAACATTTAAATTTATGTTACTAACATTTATTTATGCATTTATTTACCTTTTATGGTGGCAACACTAATGTTAGTGGGCTCCATTTATTTATGCATTTATTTACCTTTTATGGTGGCAACACTAATATTAGTGGGCTCCATTTATTTATGCATTTATTTACCTTTTATGGTGGTGGCACTAATAGGGCTCCATTTGTTTATCTTAATTCTTTACTGTTGTCTATATATTATATAATATATGCATCATCTTTCTTACCTTCGGATGAGATAGGTCTCGCTGTGAGTTTACTCCCATTCCTATCTCATCTTATTTTTATTTTCTTAGCATGTTTATTTACCGTTCTTTAAATTATGTTTTAATTTATAATAAGTTTTTATAATAAGATTCTAATTATTTTTATTATTTTTAGTTTGAATCATGTCTTCCAACCTTTCAAATCTTGAATTTAATGCTCTTGACATCACCGGGAAGAATTATCTATCATGGGTTTTAGATGCTGAAATCCATCTTCAAGCAAAGGACTTTGGAAAGGCTATATTGCCAGGAAATGATGCGTCCCCTCAAGTAAAGGCTAAAGCTATGATTTTTCTCCGACACCACATTCATGAAAGTTTGAAAACTGAATATTTAACGGTGAAAGATCCATTTGAATTGTGGACTAGTTTGAAAGATAGGTATGATCATCAGAAAACGGTGATTTTGCCTAGAGCTCGTTATGAATGGATTCATCTCAGGTTACAAGATTTTAAAACTGTAAGTGAGTATAACTCAGCTGTTTTCAAAATAAGTTCTCAGTTAAAATTATGTGGTGAAAAAATAACTGATGAGGACTTATTAGAGAAAACTTTTTCTACCTTTCATGCTTCGAATTTGCTTTTACAACAGCAATATCGTGAGAAAGGTTTTAAAAAATATTCTGAGTTAATCTCATGTTTACTAGTAGCCGAGCAAAATAACGAGTTATTATTGAAAAATCATGAAAATCGTCCCACTGGATCTTCCCCATTTCCTGAAGCGAATGTGAGTGTACGGAATGATCATGGTCGTGGCCATGGTCGCGGTCGTGGTCGTGGCCGTGGTCGTGGACGAGGACGTGGAAATCGTGGAGGTAGAAATAATCATGGTCCTTATCATGGTGGAAGAGGTTATTATAGTCCTTATACCCACCAGAAAAAGATGAACAATGAAGGACAAAAGAATGATAAAGAAGGTCCTTCAAAAGTTGTTGAACATAAATGTTATCGGTGTGGTATGAAGGGACACTGGGTACGTAATTGTCGTACACCAGAACATTTAGCGAAACTTTACCAAGCCTCTATAAAAAAGAGTGTTAATAATGTGGAATGTGATGATAAGGCTCATAAAGATAATGATGTCAATGAGTCAAATGATGATGTTATGTCTCTCTTGGAGGTGGAAGATTTTTATGATTAAATAAGTTTGGAGGTGGAAGATTTTTATGATTAAATAAGTTTTGCAAAAATTGTAATAATTATTTTGTTTCGTTCTGACTTGTTGCCAGTTATGTATAATAAATATGTTTTTAATGCATCTTCTATATTGAATATGTTTTGATGCATTTCTTTTCTTTTAATGAAGCTCATGGACATTTCAAATATTGCACACAAGAATGAAGATATATGTCTCATTGATAGTGCAACGACACATACAATTCTTAAAGATAAGAAATATTTTTCACATCTAACAAATTGTAGTACAAGCATCAATACCATAGTGGGTAATACAAGATTGATTGAAGGCTCTGGAAGAGCAATAATAATATTATCCAATGGTACGAAATTTGTTATTAATGATGCTTTGTATTCCTCTAAGTCTCATAGAAATTTGTTGAGTTTTAAAGATATCCGTCGAAATGGATATCATATTGAGACTATAAATGAGGACAATAAAGAATATCTACAAATTGTTACTGTTAGATATGGTGAAAAATATGTTCTGGAGAAATTATCTATGTTATCTTCTGGTTTGTACTATTCAAGTATTAGTACAATTGAAATAAATGTTATGGAAAACCAGAAGCATGTTGATAAAGACATATTTATTGTTTGGCATGACCGGTTAGGCCATCCCGGGTCAATTATGATGCGACGTATAATAGAGAATTCATGTGGACATAACTTGAAACAGAAACAAATACCAAAATCCCATGATTTCTCATGTGATGCATGTTCCAAGGGAAAATTAATTATTCGGCCATCACCAACCAAAGTAGAAAGTGAGTCTCTCACATTTCTAGAACGGATACAGGGAGATATTTGTGGGCCAATACACCCACCATGCGGACCATTTAGGTATTATATGGTTTTAATTGATGCATCAACTAAATGGTCGCATGTGTGCTTATTATCTTCTCGAAACCTGGCGTTTGCGAGATTACTTGCTCAATTGACAAGATTAAGAGCACATTACCCGGATTATCCTATCAAGAAAATACGTCTTGATAATGCTGGTGAATTTACTTCACTCTGGCATTCGATTAGCTGAATTCTGTAAATGAATTATCTTTTGAACTTCTAGTTCACATTGTTTTGTACGAGGATCAAAATGAGCCAATGATAATTCATTCCAGCTAATCTCTTTATTCAACTGCTTATTTTCTCCCCCTAATGTTGGGTAAACTGATTCATTAAAATGACAATCTTCAAATCGTGCAGTAAATAAATCTCCTGTAGATGGTTCTAAATATTTTATAATTGAAGGAGATTTATACCCAACATAAATTCCCATTCTTCTTTGAGGACCCATTTTAGTACGTTGTGGAGGTGCTATAGGCACATATACTGCACATCCAAAGGTCCGTATATGAGAAATATTAGGTTCTTCACCAAAAACCATTTGTAAGGGGGAAAATTTTAAATAACTAGTTGGCATTTTGGTATTTGTTTCTGTTTCAAGTTATGTCCACATGAATTCTCTATTATACGTCGCATCATAATTGACCCGGGATGGCCTAACCGGTCATGCCAAACAATAAATATGTCTTTATCAACATGCTTCTGGTTTTCCATAACATTTATTTCAATTGTACTAATACTTGAATAGTACAAACCAGAAGATAACATAGATAATTTCTCCAGAACATATTTTTCACCATATCTAACAGTAACAATTTGTAGATATTCTTTATTGTCCTCATTTATAGTCTCAATATGATATCCATTTCGACGGATATCTTTAAAACTCAACAAATTTCTATGAGACTTAGAGGAATACAAAGCATCATTAATAACAAATTTCGTACCATTGGATAATATTATTATTGCTCTTCCAGAGCCTTCAATCAATCTTGTATTACCCACTATGGTATTGATGCTTGTACTACAATTTGTTAGATGTGAAAAATATTTCTTATCTTTAAGAATTGTATGTGTCGTTGCACTATCAATGAGACATATATCTTCATTCTTGTGTGCAATATTTGAAATGTCCATGAGCTTCATTAAAAGAAAAGAAATGCATCAAAACATATTCAATATAGAAGATGCATTAAAAACATATTTATTATACATAACTGGCAACAAGTCAGAACGAAACAAAATAATTATTACAATTTTTGCAAAACTTATTTAATCATAAAAATCTTCCACCTCCAAACTTATTTAATCATAAAAATCTTCCACCTCCAAGAGAGACATAACATCATCATTTGACTCATTGACATCATTATCTTTATGAGCCTTATCATCACATTCCACATTATTAACACTCTTTTTTATAGAGGCTTGGTAAAGTTTCGCTAAATGTTCTGGTGTACGACAATTACGTACCCAGTGTCCCTTCATACCACACCGATAACATTTATGTTCAACAACTTTTGAAGGACCTTCTTTATCATTCTTTTGTCCTTCATTGTTCATCTTTTTCTGGTGGGTATAAGGACTATAATAACCTCTTCCACCATGATAAGGACCATGATTATTTCTACCTCCACGATTTCCACGTCCTCGTCCACGACCACGGCCACGACCACGACCGCGACCATGGCCACGACCATGATCATTCCGTACACTCACATTCGCTTCAGGAAATGGAGAAGATCCAGTGGGACGATTTTCATGATTTTTCAATAATAACTCGTTATTTTGCTCGGCTACTAGTAAACATGAGATTAACTCAGAATATTTTTTAAAACCTTTCTCACGATATTGCTGTTGTAAAAGCAAATTCGAAGCATGAAAGGTAGAAAAAGTTTTCTCTAATAAGTCCTCATCAGTTATTTTTTCACCACATAATTTTAACTGAGAACTTATTTTGAAAACAGCTGAGTTATACTCACTTACAGTTTTAAAATCTTGTAACCTGAGATGAATCCATTCATAACGAGCTCTAGGCAAAATCACCGTTTTCTGATGATCATACCTATCTTTCAAACTAGTCCACAATTCAAATGGATCTTTCACCGTTAAATATTCAGTTTTCAAACTTTCATGAATGTGGTGTCGGAGAAAAATCATAGCTTTAGCCTTTACTTGAGGGGACGCATCATTTCCTGGCAATATAGCCTTTCCAAAGTCCTTTGCTTGAAGATGGATTTCAGCATCTAAAACCCATGATAGATAATTCTTCCCGGTGATGTCAAGAGCATTAAATTCAAGATTTGAAAGGTTGGAAGACATGATTCAAACTAAAAATAATAAAAATAATTAGAATCTTATTATAAAAACTTATTATAAATTAAAACATAATTTAAAGAACGGTAAATAAACATGCTAAGAAAATAAAAATAAGATGAGATAGGAATGGGAGTAAACTCACAGCGAGACCTATCTCATCCGAAGGTAAGAAAGATGATGCATATAAATGGAAGATTTTTATGATTAAATAAGTTTTGCAAAAATTGTAATAATTATTTTGTTTCGTTCTGACTTGTTGCCAATTATGTATAATAAATATGTTTTTAATGCATCTTCTATATTGAATATGTTTTGATGCATTTCTTTTCTTTTAATGAAGCTCATGGATATTTCAAATATTGCACACAAGAATGAAGATATATGTCTCATTGATAGTGCAACGACACATACAATTCTTAAAGATAAGAAATATTTTTCACATCTAACAAATTGTAGTACAAGCATCAATACCATAGTGGGTAATACAAGATTGATTGAAGGCTCTGGAAGAGCAATAATAATATTATCCAATGGTACGAAATTTGTTATTAATGATGCTTTGTATTCCTCTAAGTCTCATAGAAATTTGTTGAGTTTTAAAGATATCCGTCGAAATGGATATCATATTGAGACTATAAATGAGGACAATAAAGAATATCTACAAATTGTTACTGTTAGATATGGTGAAAAATATGTTCTGGAGAAATTACCTATGTTATCTTCTGGTTTGTACTATTCAAGTATTAGTACAATTGAAATAAATGTTATGGAAAACCAGAAGCATGTTGATAAAGACATATTTATTGTTTGGCATGACCGGTTAGGCCATCCCGGGTCAATTATGATGCGACGTATAATAGAGAATTCATGTGGACATAACTTGAAACAGAAACAAATACCAAAATCCCATGATTTCTCATGTGATGCATGTTCCAAGGGAAAATTAATTATTCGGCCATCACCAACCAAAGTAGAAAGTGAGTCTCTCACATTTCTAGAACGGATACAAGGAGATATTTGTGGGCCAATACACCCACCATGCGGACCATTTAGGTATTATATGGTTTTAATTGATGCATCAACTAAATGGTCGCATGTGTGCTTATTATCTTCTCGAAACCTGGCGTTTGCGAGATTACTTGCTCAATTGACAAGATTAAGAGCACATTACCCGGATTATCCTATCAAGAAAATACGTCTTGATAATGCTGGTGAATTTACTTCACAAACTTTTAATGAATATTGTATGTCCCTTGGAATTGATGTTGAACATCCTGTAGCACATGTTCATACGCAAAATGGACTTGCAGAATCATTGGTAAAACGATTGCAACTTATTGCAAGACCTTTACTTTTGAAATCTAATTTACCAATTTCTGCTTGGGGCCATGCCATGCCTGCAGTAAGTATACCCTATGATACTTCATCCCTTAACCAGGGTGAATTATATAGGTTATCTATGGAGCAAAGAGAAAGAATAAAGAAAACAACGCTCCATGATTTAAGAAATTATTTTCACTTAACCCTTGATGAAGCGAGTAAACAATTAAATATGTCTACTCACACCATACAAAAAATCTATCAAAAAGGAGGGTTAACTGAGTGGCCACACAAGAAGCTCAAGAAACTTATGACGCAAATCTCGATATTACGAAGAGCTTTGCCTCATCTGGATCCCATCTCAAGAGAAGCAAAAGAAGAAGACATTAAATATCTTCAGAATGAGATGATTAAAGTTTGTAATGATGTTGAGCCACTCGCAATTAAACTTTGTTGAAATAATATTTCCTTTTGCTTAATTATTTTGTTTATGAATATTCTTTTCTCGTATTTATAAAAATTGTTATAATCATAGAAATCACATAACAACTATAATAATATATTTGCTTCATTCACTTCTGGGAATGAAGTTGGATAAAAATTCATGATCCATAACTCACTGATTTGTTTGATCATGGCAAGAAATTAATCCACAATATTGCTACTACAATAGCAAATTGAATATATTTATTTATAATATCAATCATGATCATACAATCCCTTGTCTCATAATTTAAGGGAATATTTAATGCCAAATATACAATTTTGAGGCCTTTATACAACTGATAACATACAAAATTTATGAATCAAATATTGTTTCATAATTTGTCTCTTGTTATCAGGCTAACTTGCCTCTTGGCTTCAGGCTATCTTGCCTCTGAAATTAAGGCTATCTTGCCTCTTGGTCTCAAGCCAATTTATGCCTCATCTCTCTATAGCATTTTGATCTCATAATATATATGGCCTTTTAACAGTTTATCTTCAGGATAAATAAAATATAAACATAATAAAATAAATAGATGGAACCCACTAATATGTATATATTAGTGTCGTTGCCATAAATAATAAGAAGGGAGAGGGATATATATATATAGCAATAAATAAATAAAATAAAATAAATGACTGGAAATAAACATGCTAGATAAATAAAAAGAAGATGAGATAGGAATGGTAGTAAACTCACAGCGAGACCTATCTCATCCAAAGATAAGAAAGAAGATGCATATGCAAATGTAAATATATATATATATAATATATAAAAAAAACGATAAAATAAAAAGGGAAGGGGATTTAAAGCAGTAAATAAATAATAAATAAATGGAGTCCACTATACAAGTGTTACCACCATGAAAAATAAAGCAGTAAATAATAAATGGTGCCCACTATACTAGTGTTGCCACCATGAAAGATAAATAAAGCAGTAAAGAATTAAAATAAAATAAATGGGGCCCACAAAATGTCACCACCATAAAAGATAAATAAACTCTAAATAAAATAAATAAATAGAGCCCACTAATAGATACTAGTGTGCCTCCATGAAGAATAAATAAATCTAAAATAAAATAAATAAATGGAGCCCACTAATAAATAATGTTGCCGCCATAAAAAAAAAAAATAAATGTTAAAATAAATAAATAGAACCCACTAGTAAATATACTAATGTACTATCATAAAAGATAAATAAATGTTAGTAACAATAAAATAAATGTTAGTGACATAAAACTAAATATTAGTAAAGTCAGTATGGAGCTTAGTATAGCCACCATGAGATAAATAAATAAAGCAGTAAGTAAAGAATTACAAATGGAGCTTAATGACGCCACCATGAAATAAATGAATAGGAAGTGGGAAGAATATATAAACATAAATAAATTACTGTAAATAATAAAATATAAATTTACCGTGAATAGTACTGAGAAGGAAGGTAGCAGTAAAAGAGAAGATCAGTGATCCATGGGTCACGTCACTTTTAACTTACTGGCTTCAGACTTACCATTGTTGCCACCGGACTTTTTTTTTTTTCCTTCTCTACACACACTGCTGGGATCTGAATGAAGACGTTGCGCTGATGGAAGGTAGATTTTGAACGGTGGAGAAAGAAGCAACAAGTTGATAGTAGAGTAGACATTCTGTACCAGAACCACGTGAAGATCCGTGATTGATGATGGTGAAGGAATGAAGATGAACAATTCAAAATCCTAGACCTCATCGGTTTGCATGACAGTGGTCCCTGAAGAAGAAGTCCGAGAGGGCGGAGATGGAGAGGAAGATTTTTAAGATGCTGGATCATCCTTTTCTTCCTATGCTCTACGCTGATTTCGAGGCTTCACACTTTTCTTGCATTGCGATGGAGTTGGTGGAGCAACATGGCAGTCACGGACAGGGAACACAGAAAGAGGCGCGGTTCAGGTATGATTTCCAGTATAAATCTTTTAATGAATGATTAAAGTATCCTATATCTCTAAATGAATGATTAAAGTAGATTTGATAGCTTTATTTTATTTTCTTGCAAAAAGAAAAGAATGAATGGGACGCATGATTGATATGTCAACTTTAACTCCATTGTCTGCATATATTTAGTGGAAGAGTTGGTGTTAAAAAAAAAATGGAGATGAACGAAAACATGGAGTAAATGGTGGAGCCATTGAAGCTGGTCATATGTTTATTATTAGCTCCTCTTATATGAACCCTTTTGTTCTGAGGGGGAAAAAAAAAGAACCCTTTGTAATATTATTATTATTTTTGTGTTAGTGGAAGAAAAACACCTAAATTATTGAAGATAATGGAAGAACTTTATGTCAGTGGTTTTTATGTGCTGGGCTCATTTTAAATTATTCATGATTCTAAAATATTGATTGTGTTGATTGTGATAGAAAGTTGCCCTGGACGCATATTGATGCTATTTGATATATTATTTAATTAATATATTGTATAAAAGTTTAACTTATTTTCTAATAATATATATAATACACTATTTATTCCGAGAGAAAGAAGGAAAAGAAAACAAAGTTAGAGTGGGTAATGTATTATAATATTAAAAAAAAAAGGATGCTATGCTCCACATGTTTTTATTTTATTCAAATTATATATAACATATTAAAAAAGGTGAAAAACATTGGTTCACGGGGATATGCAAAATTTCTAGTGGGTTCTATGTGTTTGTATTATTTAAATATAATATAACATTAAAAAAAAATTGAAGATTTCATCCCTCTTTGGCCTATGCTTCAGCGACGTGATTTTGCACAGATAATATTAAAAGTTGATTTATATGCATATATGCTCAAATGTGTGGGTCAAATATGAAGAAAAATTTGAGTAAGACAAAAATGAAATTATAAATGAAGTAGGAGTGACTAAGAAATGTAAATTTGTTATAAATATACTGATTATGTGGATGTCCATTGACTCCCGATCTCCAAATATTACAAGATGATATAGGACCCACGTATAGTAATATGCATAGTAATTTACTATTTGTATCCCTCTATAAATAGAGGTCTCCTGTAACTATTCATTGTATCTGAATGGATTTCATCTCTCTAGTATTTCCTCTGACTTCTCCTATTTATAGAAGAAAAATGGGACTTTAGTGTAATTTCTACCTCTGGGTCATTTGGTGTAGTTTTCCCCAAAAACCTAAACTATTCACTCACGGATTTCCTTCCCGTGAGTGATTGTATAATTGTGTGCAGGTCCCACCAAATAGTAAACTACTATGCGTGGTACTATGCAAATAGTAAATCACTATGCGTGGGTCCCATATCATCTTTTAATATTTGGAAACCGGGAGTCAATGGACATCCACATAATAAGTATATTCATAACACTCCCCCTTGGATGTCCATTTATGAATGTGCCTCGTTAAAAACTTTAACTAGGAAAAACCCAGTGGGATAAAAACCTAGCCAAAGAAAAGAGTACATCATCCATTGATACACTTTCTAGTGCTGCCTCATTAAAAACCTTTCTAGGAAAAACCCAGTGGGATAAAACCCAGATAAGGGAAAAAGAGTACAGCGTGTATCGTCTCCCCCTCTTGATTACATCAGTGTTGCTCCCCCTGATGACTATATTGCTTCAATGTCTTTCTGAGCATATTATACTTTCTGTCATCAAATATTCTGTTAGAAACGCCCAATTTGATTGTTCATTATATACCTGCAAGATCTAAATCTGTCAAGTAAAGTCATAATAATCTTTTCATAAATATATATGTGCATATAGAAATTCAATAAATGTTTATTCAGATAATGATGCTATATGCACTATCATCTTGAGTCCTTTTGGGACATATGTGTTTCTGGCGCCTTATGTGCTTCTAGCACATACAAATATATTGTGGCTCATGATCCTCATTATCATTCATTGCAGCATATGCTATCATAGATATTATTAACGTCGACTTCATTTTCAGTCCCATCGGATTTCATTCATAATTTATTGAGATCTCATTATATTCACATATATTAGGTACCTAGGTCTCTCTTGGACCACAATACACTTTTCTTGTAATATCTCTTCTAGAGATAACATCTCATCAAAAGATAACTCTTCTGGAGCTTTACTTAATTATCCTCGACTTAATCATCTATATTTTATAGCTCCTTTTCTCTTTTGAGGATTTTTATCTTTTAAAACCGATGGACCTGCAACGCTTCAGGAGTGCTTTATAACAATTCATATAGGAGCATTTGCAGTTGGGATATGTGACTTTGTCACTTTCTTTAGGTCAGTAAATGCTTCTGGCATTCGATTAACTAAACTCTGAAATTGAATTATCATTTTGAACTTTTAGTGCACAATTCCTTGTACGATGATCAATATGAGCCAATGATAATTCATTCTAGTAAATCTTTACCCAATCTGCTTATTTTTCTCCCCCTCATCAAATCATCAATTTTCTTTGTATATCCATCTATGTGCATTGTAATAGATTAATAATCATTACACATTTAAAACATTTCAAGATGGAATTAATCTGGCTCCTGACCAAAAACCAATTATACGGGGAGAATTCTGTTGGCTTATATAATTGCTGCAAATATACACAACATATAAATTTTGTTCTCATAATCATTGATCTATCCATTCATGGATACTTTAATACATTATTTCTGGATCATTCAATCTGGAAATTGCGCGCATAATATATTGCAAACTTCTAGTTGCAAACATCACTGCAAACTTTGCAGATTTATAATCTCATATGTAAACTTTCAATTTGATATATTTCCAGAGATCCATTTCCAATAATTATGTCTATCTGAGAACAAGCAGCACATAATATATGACTCGGATGATCAAACAAGTCATGCCAACTTTCCATATGATTTATCATCAAATCTAATATTCATTTTGGGGGAATCAATATAGAAACATTCACAAAGAATTATCACATAAATATTCACACTTGATATATATTATTCTCCCCCTCAAGTGTGAGACCTTAAAAATTAATTCATGAAATTTCCATACAATATTCCATGATAATAGCATATATGATATCTATTTCATTAAAATTCCACAGATTTCTAAATGCATTATCAATGCATAATTTTGTTACTTCTGGTAACAAAATTTCCATTTTCCAGAATCAACAAACAAATATATATTAAATACAAAATCATCAGGTGTATAATTGCAGATTCACGAGCGCATCACTGTGGAATCACAGGCGCGACAACTCAGATTGTCGTATACATATAAAGTCAAAAAGATTCCAGGCTTGTGCTTTATAAAGAGCAAATCTGTAGAGATTTAACAGGACTACGCAAATCTGCAGAGATTCAATAGGATTTAATTCAACTATAAATAGAGGAAGGCAAACGAACATGCCTCTCAAACACTCAAGCATCTGATAATATCAACTACCAGATACTCACACATATTTCTCTAAATTCTATTGCCATGGCAGGACCAAGCAGTTTTATCCCAGTTTCTGATACATCCGAAACAGCATTACTTGATGCTTTGTTGTATGATGATCAGCATAACATGTCATTTACTTCTTTGTTATCTCCTAATCCCTTTGAAATGTTTATTCCTCATTCTACAAGGATTGAAGGTACAATTGAAGCAGGTTCATCAAGGAGGCCTGTTAAGAGGTGTAGAACTATGACAGAACTAATGGAGTCTACCAATCCAGTTCAGCCAATAGTGTCGGCAGTTAATCAACCAGCATTCACTAGCCAGCAAACTATCATCAGTTTGCCAGCAACAACCAGCCCGACAACAACAATCAGCCAACCAACAACCACTAGCCAGCCAGCAACAATTAGCCAGCCAACAACTACAAGCCAATTAGCAACTACTAGCTTATTGGAATGTAGTTGCTGTCATGTTTTACGGGAAATTATTCATACCAACGGACTTCAGTACCATAAACTTGAAGTTCACGGAAGAAGAACAGGTATGATTACCCATGCTGTTTTATTTGAAAAAGTACAGGATAAATCTTATAATACTGACAGGCTTCCAATGTTTGATTTCACAAAGAAAAATTTTGAAGAAATCAAACAATTTCTGACACAGTATTGTATAGATTTACAAGCATCAGGATATATCTTGATGCGTGATCCTGTATTAGCCTATCATGAGGTTCTCTGTGTTGGTTCGGAATGGGCTATAAATCCAAATGACCTCCATGGAAGTTCATTTCAAACCAATATTGAACACTCATTAGGCAAAGGAAAACAACCTGCAGTAAGTATACCCTATGATACTTCATCCCTTAACCAGGGTGAATTATATAGGTTATCTATGGAGCAAAGAGAAAGAATAAAGAAAACAACGCTCCATGATTTAAGAAATTATTTTCACTTAACCCTTGATGAAGCGAGTAAACAATTAAATATGTCTACTCACACCATACAAAAAATCTATCAAAAAGGAGGGTTAACTGAGTGGCCACACAAGAAGCTCAAGAAACTTATGACGCAAATCTCGATATTACGAAGAGCTTTGCCTCATCTGGATCCCATCTCAAGAGAAGCAAAAGAAGAAGACATTAAATATCTTCAGAATGAGATGATTAAAGTTTGTAATGATGTTGAGCCACTCGCAATTAAACTTTGTTGAAATAATATTTCCTTTTGCTTAATTATTTTGTTTATGAATATTCTTTTCTCGTATTTATAAAAATTGTTATAATCATAGAAATCACATAACAACTATAATAATATATTTGCTTCATTCACTTCTGGGAATGAAGTTGGATAAAAATTCATGATCCATAACTCACTGATTTGTTTGATCATGGCAAGAAATTAATCCACAATATTGCTACTACAATAGCAAATTGAATATATTTATTTATAATATCAATCATGATCATACAATCCCTTGTCTCATAATTTAAGGGAATATTTAATGCCAAATATACAATTTTGAGGCCTTTATACAACTGATAACATACAAAATTTATGAATCAAATATTGTTTCATAATTTGTCTCTTGTTATCAGGCTAACTTGCCTCTTGGCTTCAGGCTATCTTGCCTCTGAAATTAAGGCTATCTTGCCTCTTGGTCTCAAGCCAATTTATGCCTCATCTCTCTATAGCATTTTGATCTCATAATATATATGGCCTTTTAACAGTTTATCTTCAGGATAAATAAAATATAAACATAATAAAATAAATAGATGGAACCCACTAATATGTATATATTAGTGTCGTTGCCATAAATAATAAGAAGGGAGAGGGATATATATATATAGCAATAAATAAATAAAATAAAATAAATGACTGGAAATAAACATGCTAGATAAATAAAAAGAAGATGAGATAGGAATGGTAGTAAACTCACAGCGAGACCTATCTCATCCAAAGATAAGAAAGAAGATGCATATGCAAATGTAAATATATATATATATAATATATAAAAAAAACGATAAAATAAAAAGGGAAGGGGATTTAAAGCAGTAAATAAATAATAAATAAATGGAGTCCACTATACAAGTGTTACCACCATGAAAAATAAAGCAGTAAATAATAAATGGTGCCCACTATACTAGTGTTGCCACCATGAAAGATAAATAAAGCAGTAAAGAATTAAAATAAAATAAATGGGGCCCACAAAATGTCACCACCATAAAAGATAAATAAACTCTAAATAAAATAAATAAATAGAGCCCACTAATAGATACTAGTGTGCCTCCATGAAGAATAAATAAATCTAAAATAAAATAAATAAATGGAGCCCACTAATAAATAATGTTGCCGCCATAAAAAAAAAAAAATAAATGTTAAAATAAATAAATAGAACCCACTAGTAAATATACTAATGTACTATCATAAAAGATAAATAAATGTTAGTAACAATAAAATAAATGTTAGTGACATAAAACTAAATATTAGTAAAGTCAGTATGGAGCTTAGTATAGCCACCATGAGATAAATAAATAAAGCAGTAAGTAAAGAATTACAAATGGAGCTTAATGACGCCACCATGAAATAAATGAATAGGAAGTGGGAAGAATATATAAACATAAATAAATTACTGTAAATAATAAAATATAAATTTACCGTGAATAGTAAAATTACTATTCACTATAAATAGTGAAAAATGTAAAATTACAGAAAGATTAATCTAGACTTCCATGTAGGAGTCAAATGAATAAAATGTAAAAATTACTGAAAAAGGGGTAAATTTACTGTGAATAGTAAATTACTATTTACCGTAGTAAAATAGTAAATAATCTCAAATCTTAACCATGGAACCCGATGTTAAAATAATCGGTAAGAATAGATATTTAATTCCATATAATGGTTAAGATCATCCCAGATAAATAAAATGGAAATATGAAATAGATGGTGAGAAAATCTTACCTTGGTAGAGTCTTCGTGCTGATAACGTGTTATAAAACTGATAAAAATAATAAGAAGAAGAGCAGAGGTTCTAGAGAGATAAAGTAGAGAGAGAGATTCTAATTTCATTCAATCAATGAATAGTTACAAAAAACCTCTATTTATAGAAGAAAAATGGGACTTTAGTGTAATTTCTACCTCTGGGTCATTTGGTGTAGTTTTCCCCAAAAACCTAAACTATTCACTCACGGATTTCCTTCCCGTGAGTGATTGTATAATTGTGTGCAGGTCCCACCAAATAGTAAACTACTATGCGTGGTACTATGCAAATAGTAAATCACTATGCGTGGGTCCCATATCATCTTTTAATATTTGGAAACCGGGAGTCAATGGACATCCACATAATAAGTATATTCATAACACTCCCCCTTGGATGTCCATTTATGAATGTGCCTCGTTAAAAACTTTAACTAGGAAAAACCCAGTGGGATAAAAACCTAGCCAAAGAAAAGAGTACATCATCCATTGATACACTTTCTAGTGCTGCCTCATTAAAAACCTTTCTAGGAAAAACCCAGTGGGATAAAACCCAGATAAGGGAAAAAGAGTACAGCGTGTATCGTCTCCCCCTCTTGATTACATCAGTGTTGCTCCCCCTGATGACTATATTGCTTCAATGTCTTTCTGAGCATATTATACTTTCTGTCATCAAATATTCTGTTAGAAACGCCCAATTTGATTGTTCATTATATACCTGCAAGATCTAAATCTGTCAAGTAAAGTCATAATAATCTTTTCATAAATATATATGTGCATATAGAAATTCAATAAATGTTTATTCAGATAATGATGCTATATGCACTATCATCTTGAGTCCTTTTGGGACATATGTGTTTCTGGCGCCTTATGTGCTTCTAGCACATACAAATATATTGTGGCTCATGATCCTCATTATCATTCATTGCAGCATATGCTATCATAGATATTATTAACGTCGACTTCATTTTCAGTCCCATCGGATTTCATTCATAATTTATTGAGATCTCATTATATTCACATATATTAGGTACCTAGGTCTCTCTTGGACCACAATACACTTTTCTTGTAATATCTCTTCTAGAGATAACATCTCATCAAAAGATAACTCTTCTGGAGCTTTACTTAATTATCCTCGACTTAATCATCTATATTTTATAGCTCCTTTTCTCTTTTGAGGATTTTTATCTTTTAAAACCGATGGACCTGCAACGCTTCAGGAGTGCTTTATAACAATTCATATAGGAGCATTTGCAGTTGGGATATGTGACTTTGTCACTTTCTTTAGGTCAGTAAATGCTTCTGGCATTCGATTAACTAAACTCTGAAATTGAATTATCATTTTGAACTTTTAGTGCACAATTCCTTGTACGATGATCAATATGAGCCAATGATAATTCATTCTAGTAAATCTTTACCCAATCTGCTTATTTTTCTCCCCCTCATCAAATCATCAATTTTCTTTGTATATCCATCTATGTGCATTGTAATAGATTAATAATCATTACACATTTAAAACATTTCAAGATGGAATTAATCTGGCTCCTGACCAAAAACCAATTATACGGGGAGAATTCTGTTGGCTTATATAATTGCTGCAAATATACACAACATATAAATTTTGTTCTCATAATCATTGATCTATCCATTCATGGATACTTTAATACATTATTTCTGGATCATTCAATCTGGAAATTGCGCGCATAATATATTGCAAACTTCTAGTTGCAAACATCACTGCAAACTTTGCAGATTTATAATCTCATATGTAAACTTTCAATTTGATATATTTCCAGAGATCCATTTCCAATAATTATGTCTATCTGAGAACAAGCAGCACATAATATATGACTCGGATGATCAAACAAGTCATGCCAACTTTCCATATGATTTATCATCAAATCTAATATTCATTTTGGGGGAATCAATATAGAAACATTCACAAAGAATTATCACATAAATATTCACACTTGATATATATTATTCTCCCCCTCAAGTGTGAGACCTTAAAAATTAATTCATGAAATTTCCATACAATATTCCATGATAATAGCATATATGATATCTATTTCATTAAAATTCCACAGATTTCTAAATGCATTATCAATGCATAATTTTGTTACTTCTGGTAACAAAATTTCCATTTTCCAGAATCAACAAACAAATATATATTAAATACAAAATCATCAGGTGTATAATTGCAGATTCACGAGCGCATCACTGTGGAATCACAGGCGCGACAACTCAGATTGTCGTATACATATAAAGTCAAAAAGATTCCAGGCTTGTGCTTTATAAAGAGCAAATCTGTAGAGATTTAACAGGACTACGCAAATCTGCAGAGATTCAATAGGATTTAATTCAACTATAAATAGAGGAAGGCAAACGAACATGCCTCTCAAACACTCAAGCATCTGATAATATCAACTACCAGATACTCACACATATTTCTCTAAATTCTATAGCCATGGCAGGACCAAGCAGTTTTATCCCAGTTTCTGATACATCCGAAACAGCATTACTTGATGCTTTGTTGTATGATGATCAGCATAACATGTCATTTACTTCTTTGTTATCTCCTAATCCCTTTGAAATGTTTATTCCTCATTCTACAAGAATTGAAGGTACAATTGAAGCAGGTTCATCAAGGAGGCCTGTTAAGAGGTGTAGAACTATGACAGAACTAATGGAGTCTACCAATCCAGTTCAGCCAATAGTGTCGGCAGTTAATCAACCAGCATTCACTAACCAGCAAACTATCATCAGTTTGCCAGCAACAACCAGCCCGACAACAACAATCAGCCAACCAACAACCACTAGCCAGCCAGCAACAATTAGCCAGCCAACAACTACAAGCCAATTAGCAACTACTAGCTTATTGGAATGTAGTTGCTGTCATGTTTTACGGGAAATTATTCATACCAACGGACTTCAGTACCATAAACTTGAAGTTCACGGAAGAAGAACAGGTATGATTACCCATGCTGTTTTATTTGAAAAAGTACAGGATAAATCTTATAATACTGACAGGCTTCCAATGTTTGATTTCACAAAGAAAAATTTTGAAGAAATCAAACAATTTCTGACACAGTATTGTATAGATTTACAAGCATCAGGATATATCTTGATGCGTGATCCTGTATTAGCCTATCATGAGGTTCTCTGTGTTGGTTCGGAATGGGCTATAAATCCAAATGACCTCCATGGAAGTTCATTTCAAACCAATATTGAACACTCATTAGGCAAAGGAAAACAACCTGCAGTAAGTATACCCTATGATACTTCATCCCTTAACCAGGGTGAATTATATAGGTTATCTATGGAGCAAAGAGAAAGAATAAAGAAAACAACGCTCCATGATTTAAGAAATTATTTTCACTTAACCCTTGATGAAGCGAGTAAACAATTAAATATGTCTACTCACACCATACAAAAAATCTATCAAAAAGGAGGGTTAACTGAGTGGCCACACAAGAAGCTCAAGAAACTTATGACGCAAATCTCGATATTACGAAGAGCTTTGCCTCATCTGGATCCCATCTCAAGAGAAGCAAAAGAAGAAGACATTAAATATCTTCAGAATGAGATGATTAAAGTTTGTAATGATGTTGAGCCACTCGCAATTAAACTTTGTTGAAATAATATTTCCTTTTGCTTAATTATTTTGTTTATGAATATTCTTTTCTCGTATTTATAAAAATTGTTATAATCATAGAAATCACATAACAACTATAATAATATATTTGCTTCATTCACTTCTGGGAATGAAGTTGGATAAAAATTCATGATCCATAACTCACTGATTTGTTTGATCATGGCAAGAAATTAATCCACAATATTGCTACTACAATAGCAAATTGAATATATTTATTTATAATATCAATCATGATCATACAATCCCTTGTCTCATAATTTAAGGGAATATTTAATGCCAAATATACAATTTTGAGGCCTTTATACAACTGATAACATACAAAATTTATGAATCAAATATTGTTTCATAATTTGTCTCTTGTTATCAGGCTAACTTGCCTCTTGGCTTCAGGCTATCTTGCCTCTGAAATTAAGGCTATCTTGCCTCTTGGTCTCAAGCCAATTTATGCCTCATCTCTCTATAGCATTTTGATCTCATAATATATATGGCCTTTTAACAGTTTATCTTCAGGATAAATAAAATATAAACATAATAAAATAAATAGATGGAACCCACTAATATGTATATATTAGTGTCGTTGCCATAAATAATAAGAAGGGAGAGGGATATATATATATAGCAATAAATAAATAAAATAAAATAAATGACTGGAAATAAACATGCTAGATAAATACGGACCTTTGGATGTGCAGTATATGTGCCTATAGCACCTCCACAACGTACTAAAATGGGTCCTCAAAGAAGAATGGGAATTTATGTTGGGTATAAATCTCCTTCAATTATAAAATATTTAGAACCATCTACAGGAGATTTATTTACTGCACGATTTGAAGATTGTCATTTTAATGAATCAGTTTACCCAACATTAGGGGGAGAAAATAAGCAGTTGAATAAAGAGATTAGCTGGAATGAATTATCATTGGCTCATTTTGATCCTCGTACAAAACAATGTGAACTAGAAGTTCAAAAGATAATTCATTTACAGAATTCAGCTAATCGAATGCCAGAAGCATTCACTGACCCAAAGAAAGTGACAAAGTCACATATTCCAGCTGCTAATGCTCCAATTCGAATTGATGTCCCTGTAGGACAACCGATTACAAATGAATCAAAAGCACGCCTTAAGCGTGGTAGGCCTATCGGTTCCAAAGATAAAAATCCTCAAAAAAGAAAAGAAGCTAAAATTATAGATGGCCAAGTCGAGGATAATCAAGAAAAAAGCGTAGCTCTGGATGAGCCACTTCATAAAGTGAAATTATCTCCAGAGGAGAATATTGAGGCCTCAGAAGAGATCCAGGTATCTGAAATGTATGAAAATAATGAGATCTTAATAAATTATGTCACAAATAATATCAAATGGAACCGTAATGAAGTCAACATTGACGACATTTTTGCTAATCATATGGCATATGATGTAATGAATGAAGAAGAGGATCATGAGCCAAAATCCATTAGAGAGTGCCAACAACGAAAAGATTGGCTCCTATGGAAAGATGCCATTAATGCAGAATTAAAATCATTAGCAATACGAATAGTATTTGGACCTATAGTCCATACACCTAAAGATGTAAAGCCAGTTGGATATAAATGGGTTTTTGTACGGAAAAGAAATGAAAAGGGTGAAATTACAAGGTATAAAGCACGCCTTGTAGCCCAAGGCTTTACACAAAGACCTGGCATAGATTTTGAAGAAACATATTCACCAGTAGTGGATGCAACTACTTTTCGTTATTTAATTAGCCTAGCAGCAAATGAAAGGCTTGATTTGCATCTAATGGATGTTGTGACTGCCTATTTATATGGCTCACTTGATAGTGATATCTATATGAAAGTTCCTGAAGGACTCAAGATGCCTGAAGCATTTAATTCAAATTCACGAGAACAATACTCGATCAAATTAAATAAGTCCCTGTATGGCTTGAAACAATCAGGGCGCATGTGGTATAATTGCCTTAAAGAATATTTGTTGAAAGAAGGGTATAAAAATGACCCGATATGCCCATGCAGTTTTATAAAAAGATCGAGAAATGAATTTGCTATAATTGTTGTTTATGTTGATGATATCAACATTATTGGAACTTCTGAAGAGATTACAAAAGCAATTCATTGTTTGAAGAAAGAATTTGAAATGAAAGATTTAGGTAGGACAAAATTTTGTCTTGGATTACAAATTGAGTACCTGAAGGACGGGATCTTTGTACATCAAGAAACTTATACAAAGAAGGTCTTAAAACGATTTTATATGGATAAGTCACATCCATTTTGTACTCCAATGGTTGTAAGGTCTTTGATAAAAGAAAAAGATCCATTCCAACCCCAAGTAATTAACGAAAAAGGTGTAGAACAATTACTTGGTCCAGAAGTACCATATCTTAGTGCTATTGGGGCACTAATGTATCTTGCTAATCACACAAGACCTGATATAACATTTGCTATTAATTTATTAGCAAGATATAGTTCTGCACCAACACAAAGGCATTGGAATGGTGTAAAGCGTATTTTTCGTTACCTCAGAGGTACTATTGATATGGGGTTATATTATTCAAATGTATCTAAACATGAACTGATTGGTTATTCAGATGCTGGATTTATGTCTGATCCACATGATGGAAAATCACAAACAGGTTATGTATTTACATGTGGAGGTACAGCAATTTCATGGCGATCTATGAAACAAACTATATCAGCCACTTCATCTAATAATGCAGAAATCCTAGCAATGCATGAAACAAGTCGAGAATGTGTGTGGTTGAGGTCAGTAATTCATCATATACGAACTACTTGTCATTTATCTTCTGGTAAAATGGTTCAAACAGTTCTATATGAGGATAATACTGCATGTATTGCCCAACTTAAAGAAGGATACATCAAGGGCGATAGAACGAAGCATATTTCACCAAAATTTTTCTTTACTCGTGATCTTCAACAGAATGGTGAAATAGATATCCAGCAAATCAGTTCAAGTGAAAATTTGGCAGATTTATTTACCAAGTCACTTCCAGAAGCAATCTTTGAGAAGCTTGTCTATGGTATTGGTCTTCGAAGACTCAAAGATCTCAACTGATGTTGTCAATAGGGGGAGTCGATACACGCTGTACTCTTTTTCCCTTATCTAGGTTTTGTCCCACTGGGTTTTTCCTAGAAAGGTTTTTAATGAGGCAGCACTGGATAGTGTATCAATGAGTGATGTACTCTTTTCTTTGGCTAGGTTTTTATCCCACTGGGTTTTTCCTAGTTAAAGTTTTTAATGAGGCACATTCATAAATGGACATCCAAGGGGGAGTGTTATGAATATACTGATTATGTGGATGTCCATTGACTCCCGGTCTCCAAATATTACAAGATGACATGGGACCCACGCATAGTACCATTGCATAGTAGTTTACTATTTGGTGGGACCCACGCACAAAATTATACAACTCACGGGAATGCATTCCCGTGAGTATACAGTTATGTAATTATGGGAATATTGCATCTTTAAGAATTGTATGTGTCGTTGCACTATCAATGAGACATATATCTTCATTCTTGTGTGCAATATTTGAAATGTCCATGAGCTTCATTAAAAGAAAAGAAATGCATCAAAACATATTCAATATAGAAGATGCATTAAAAACATATTTATTATACATAACTGGCAACAAGTCAGAACGAAACAAAATAATTATTACAATTTTTGCAAAACTTATTTAATCATAAAAATCTTCCACCTACAAACTTATTTAATCATAAAAATCTTCCACCTCCAAGAGAGACATAACATCATCATTTGACTCATTGACATCATTATCTTTATGAGCCTTATCATCACATTCCACATTATTAACACTCTTTTTTATAGAGGCTTGGTAAAGTTTCGCTAAATGTTCTGGTGTACGACAATTACGTACCCAGTGTCCCTTCATACCACACCGATAACATTTATGTTCAACAACTTTTGAAGGACCTTCTTTATCATTCTTTTGTCCTTCATTGTTCATCTTTTTCTGGTGGGTATAAGGACTATAATAACCTCTTCCACCATGATAAGGACCATGATTATTTCTACCTCCACGATTTCCACGTCCTCGTCCACGACCACGGCCACGACCACGACCGCGACCATGGCCACGACCATGATCATTCCGTACACTCACATTCGCTTCAGGAAATGGAGAAGATCCAGTGGGACGATTTTCATGATTTTTCAATAATAACTCGTTATTTTGCTCGGCTACTAGTAAACATGAGATTAACTCAGAATATTTTTTAAAACCTTTCTCACGATATTGCTGTTGTAAAAGCAAATTCGAAGCATGAAAGGTAGAAAAAGTTTTCTCTAATAAGTCCTCATCAGTTATTTTTTCACCACATAATTTTAACTGAGAACTTATTTTGAAAACAGCTGAGTTATACTCACTTACAGTTTTAAAATCTTGTAACCTGAGATGAATCCATTCATAACGAGCTCTAGGCAAAATCACCGTTTTCTGATGATCATACCTATCTTTCAAACTAGTCCACAATTCAAATGTGTAATGATTATTAATATATTACAATGCACATAGATGGATATACAAAGAAAATTGATGATTTGATGAGGGGGAGAAAAATAAGCAGATTGGGTAAAGATTTACTAGAATGAATTATCATTGGCTCATATTGATCATCGTACAAGGAATTGTGCACTAAAAGTTCAAAATGATAATTCAATTTCAGAGTTTAGTTAATCGAATGCCAGAAGCATTTACTGTCCTAAAGAAAGTGACAAAGTCACATATCCCAACTGCAAATGCTCCTATATGAATTGTTATAAAGCACTCCTGAAGCGTTGCAGGTCCATCGGTTTTAAAAGATAAAAATCCTCAAAAGAGAAAAGGAGCTATAAAATATAGATGATTAAGTCGAGGATAATTAAGTAAAGCTCCAGAAGAGTTATCTTTTGATGAGATGTTATCTCTAGAAGAGATATTACAAGAAAAGTGTATTGTGGTCCAAGAGAGACCTAGGTACCTAATATATGTGAATATAATGAGATCTCAATAAATTATGAATGAAATCCGATGGGACTGAAAATGAAGTCGACGTTAATAATATCTATGATAGCATATGCTGCAATGAATGATAATGAGGATCATGAGCCACAATATATTTGTATGTGCTAGAAGCACATAAGGCGCCAGAAACACATATGTCCCAAAAGGACTCAAGATGATAGTGCATATAGCATCATTATCTGAATAAACATTTATTGAATTTCTATATGCACATATATATTTATGAAAAGATTATTATGACTTTACTTGACAGATTTAGATCTTGCAGGTATATAATGAACAATCAAATTGGGCGTTTCTAACAGAATATTTGATGACAGAAAGTATAATATGCTCAGAAAGACATTGAAGCAATATAGTCATCAGGGGGAGCAACACTGATGTAATCAAGAGGGGGAGACGATACACGCTGTACTCTTTTTCCCTTATCTGGGTTTTATCCCACTGGGTTTTTCCTAGAAAGGTTTTTAATGAGGCAGCACTAGAAAGTGTATCAATGGATGATGTACTCTTTTCTTTGGCTAGGTTTTTATCCCACTGGGTTTTTCCTAGTTAAAGTTTTTAACGAGGCACATTCATATACTAACCGGTGTATAAATGGCACTATTATAGCAGTAATTTTTATCTCGCTAGCCGGCACCACCCCTCCGACGGACGGGAACTTCAATGACAACTAAAGTAAAGTGATTAATTACATGAAGGTAGAGATTAACAACTTGAGCTTCCTAAACCCTATTATACAAATATTCTTTTTCTATTATAGACAATTCTTGTTATCTAGATATAAATTGGTAATGTTGTTTTCTTATATTATAAGGTTCTAATGAATCTTTATTTTGTTTTTCCTTTTTTTTACAATATCGGATTGGCCCCTATTTAGAAATTCAATAAAATCCAAATTTTGACCATTGACGTTGAATAGAGGTAATGACAGCGTCAATATAGCAATTAGTAACTTAAATGCAGATCATCAACCTTTATTCTTAAGTTGTCATTACCTTTAATCAACTGGTTAGCCATACCTTATAAGGCTTAGGGAGTTTAAGTTGGCAATCTCTATACCGAAATAATTAATAGCTATGTTCAAGTTGTCACCAAAACTTTGGTATTGTTAATGGTTCTTTATTTTTAAAATAAAAAATAAAAAATTGAGGGGTATTTAATAAATTAAAGTATAACATTTCAAAATTCCCATATTCCTTACTTGTCACCTATGTGTCATTTTAATGTTTTAACACACTTTTCAGACTCTTTTAAGTTCAAATGATATTTTAATAAATTTTTCCTTGAAGAATATGCCTACGTTGGAACAAGCGATGTGAAAAAGATTTAAATGAGAAGTTCTGCTTCACCCACGAATATCTTCAAATCACTTAAAATCTCACTTGATAGGTAACTCCTTTTCAAATTTAGAAATTCACGGACGCTTGCGGTTAGTAGAATAGAGGCAATGGGAAAAATTAACTGCAAATCGGGTCGAACAGACCGAGGGCGTCTTTATTTCCTACCAATTTTGTCGTAAAGGAATGAAAATGATGATATTTTGTTACTAATGTATTGTTGACGATTTTATGTGTGTGTTTAAATTCACATTTGATGAATAGTTTAGCTAAGTAGGAAATAAATACATGCTTAAATTCACATTTGATGACTAGTAACTTGGGGCTCATTAAAGTTAAGACACGTCTCCAACCATAAAAAGAATACTTGCAAAGACACTTTCAAAACATCTATTAACAAGGTTTTTATATCGGTAGGGATTTAAACTTATAATCTTGTGAGGTTATAAGCTAAGACCCAGTTGAACTAATCTTTGTTGGCAACTTTGATGACAAAAATGTCAAATTCTGCAATTAAGTTAAACCCTCTTAATTATCAAGTTAATGCAACGTGCATTAAAACTTAGAAGTCATTTTAGTAATTGTTTGGCAGGACATTTAGGTCCCGTTTGGTTGAAGGAAAATTTGAGGTGGGAAAGGAACTTAAAAGAAGGAAAGGAAGATTCTGAAAGATGAGGGAAGATGGTTTGAAATATGATGAGTTGTTTGGTTGGAAGAAATTGAAGGGGTGGAAGTTAGTAAAGAATTAGGAAATGTCTATTTTACCCTTAAAAGTAATTAATTCAAAATAAAAGAGAAAAATATTTTTTTGCTAAAATATATTTTTAACAATTATGCAGTTCGAACGAACTTCTAGAAAAAAAAGAAAAACCCCCCGCCAAGTTTGAACTTTCCCGCCAAATTTAAACTTTCCCGCCAAGTTCGAACTTCCCGCCAAGTTTAAATTTGAGGGGCAAATTTGTTAAAAAAAGGTGAATAGTGTCGTGGGAACTGGAAATCCCATCATTTTTTGTGGGATATGATCTTCCCACATATGAGGGAAGATTGGTGGGTCCAGAGTGGACCCAAGAACTCAAGTTCCTGGAAAGAGTTGTTCAAATTGCTTATCAAATGAAAAAACTTGTTTAAGTTATTTTCCCTTCCCTCAAATTCTTTCAACCAAACGAGACTTTAGGTTATCAAAAGCTGGGTTTAAAACTGAAAAGGCCCATGGGAACCCAAAACCATGTCTGTTATAAAGCTTGGGATGAAATGATTTTTGTTTTTTTTTTTTTGGGGTGAAAAACAAGTTAAGACCTAAGTTGGTTTTTTGGAGCTTGTGAAACTTAATTTCTTTTCATTTCAATATAATGATGTATCACTTAATTGTTGGCAAAAAAGATTATCAAGTTTCTATCAAACTGACTATTTTTATAAAAGTGCATAAGTGGCGTATATTAATTAATTTTTATCTCAACTTCAGCTTGTAAAATATAGTTAAGATAAAAGTTACTTTTTCAAATAATTAATCCAAATAATTTAGTGCTTGCATTTAGTCCTGGGCGGTAGTTATAAATCTAGTGTTTGAATGAGAAAATATTGCTTGGAATATGTTCTAAACAGTGAGGGCTTCAAATTCTTTCAGCTCATATATTTTGAACATTGACCAACTATGATCAGCATTAGGGCACCCAAACAGTAATACAATTCCTTTCTCTGCTTGTGGAGAGTCCGAATCTTCTGATTGTAATTGTAGTCAATGTACAAATCAACTTTATCAAGCAATTGGCCTTGGCGTCCACTGTTTTGTGCCCAAGCCTCGTGCTTCTCCTCTTTTGTTTGTCATTTCCTCGGTCATAATATATTTTACAGCCAAGACAAATTCATTTATGGATGGATACTTATTTCATGTTAGTGTTATGCAAGCAACTTGTTGGTGGGTAATATGTAAATATTTCTGTAAGTACTTTTTAACACCCTAGTCCTGATGAGTCCACGTAACATAACTCACATAAACTTTTATATACAAAAAAAAATGTTAGTATTATGTATACCAATATCAACATGTGGGTCCAATGAAATGGGCTAATATTTCACATAAGAGGAATTGGTTTACTGGCTAAGCAAATTTACTTAGCAAGGAAAGTTAGGCAGGTTTGAGCCGTCATATTTGATTTAGATGATCCACATCTGACTTTTTAAGGGTCTAATTTCTTTTAAAAAAATTATTTTAATTATATAGAATTTAAAATAAAAATAATCTTTTAACGATTATATATTAAAAAATGATTTTTTATTTAAAAAATTATCATTTAAAAAAAAAAAAAAACTTAGATCTAAACCAATGAGATCAGATCTAGATGGCCGAATCTACTTAGCTTTCCCGGTTAAGCGCTTTGCTTAGTGGGAAACCATGTCTTCACAAGAGATAGCGTGACTGAATCAATATTCGGTTCTTTATTGGAAGAGATATGTTTGTATTTTCGACAGTTCTGAAGAGGATTGCTTAGAAAAAAAATGTATACCAACCCCCCCCCCCCCAAATCACCCCAGAAAAAAAAATAAATCGTAAAGTAGATCTAGAAATATAAAGGGGAGGGACTGTCCTTTTTTTTTTTTATATGAAAAAGTTTTGGAGGAGTTCAACACCAGCACTCCATCAAGGTCAGGGTATGGCCCCGAGCTCTATGAGCATTTATTAGGGACTTACGAGATCGCCTATCAAAGGAGTCCTAACGATAGTAGAGGAGATTTAACCCACGACTTAAAGACCTAATCCTAAATCTCTTACCATCTATGTCAACTTTTATTGAGAGGAGGACTCTCCTAATACATCGAACCTGTTAAAGAAGCGTGAATGCCCCAACAGATTACATTTTTTAATTTGCTAATGACATGTACTTTTGCTTTTTGATTTGGTACAGTGGGATGGGATGGAGGCGGTGCAACTGCTAGTATGATATAGGAACGTGTGCATATATAAAACCAGGCCATATTTCTCCAATGAACCATTTTCCTATCCTAGGATTCTTATTATCTTCTCCAATAAACCACTTTCTCTACCATGTCAAAGATGATGGATATGGAGAGCCCCTCCCATCTGGACGGACGGTCAAGACTTAATTTTTTTTAACTGTCATTTTTTAAAATAAAAAAATTATTTTTTAAAAATATATTAGTTGAGAGATTATTTTTATTTTAAATTTTTTATCATTAAAATAATTTAAAAAAATAAAAATAAAAAAATAAATCTGTACTGTCTAAATCCCATCTGAACGATCTAGATAGGAAGAGCTCTCGGAAAGTGTTCCCAGTATAATAGCGAACGAGCAAATGAATATCAAAACATGAATGGAGCATTATTTTATGTTATTGGCGCATGTTTTTCGCTCTGGAAATGGGGTGATATGAATAGGGAATGATTATAAATCAGAGGCAAATTATAGCAGATAAGGAGCTACACATCAGAGAGGGTGAGAAACAGAGCAATATAGAGAATAGAATGGCGTTCATGGAACGGAGTGTAGTGACGAGCGATGGGAAGAGAATGATGAGTCTGGAGGAGTTCAAGTGGTGGCTCCGGAGTTTTGATTCCAACGGCGACGGCAGAATCAGCCATTCTGAACTGAGAGAGACCGTGAGACTCAGCAGTGGGCTTTTTGCTTCCTGGAAGAGCAAAAGGGACATCGAATCTGCAGACGTTAACCACGATGGCTTCATCCATGACAACGAATTCAGAAATCTTGCCCACTTTGCTGACAAGTATTTAAACATCACCGTCACTAGGTTCTGAAGTTACTCACTTTCGTGTTTATTGTCTTGTCGTATCGTAATTCATTTGTTCTTTAGGACGCAGTTCCGCAATTTTCAGCTGGCAATCCAATATGAATCTTCCCAAAGTGACCCCTTTTCAAATCCCTTTTTCCCCATTCTCACATGGAGAACATGCTCGATGTGTTTGTCTCGTATATAAGGATCCATTTCAAGCCTATGCGTACTTATTCTATATTATAATCCCCCATCGAAGATGTATAAATCTTTTGTTAATTTCAATGAGTATTAAGATATTTTTCTATATCTGCCTACTCAACAAGGGTAATGAGAGTGTAAATATTAATGTCTGTAATTAATAAGTAGTACTCAAAATCACTACCGTTTTGACTGATATGTGTGAATTCATTAAAAGTGATTAATACTTGGTATCAGAGTAGTATTTTATCCACCACAATTAAAGAATCTAGCAAGTGGAGTATACGGACTGTAATTTTTTTTAATTCCCTGTTCAACGTGCTTGTAGACTAAGAATCTAAAAGAAGATCGAACTCTTTGGCTTCAAAATATTTGAATACCATGGGATGTGTTTGATTTGAGGGGAGAGGAGGACAGATAAATTTTTTACCTCATATTGACCAAATTACTCATGAAAAATTTTCAATATTTCAAAAATATACTTTCAGCAAAAAAAAAAATCTCATTAATGTTAATTTGAGAAAAGTCCTCTCTTCCCTTCCCTCTCTTCAAACCTACCTTACACAGTGTAAAGAAAAAGAAAGGGAGAACGTAATGGCCATAGAATTTCAGATAAAAAAATGGAACGAGAAACTGGAGAAAAGAAACCGAAGAAACTCGGTTGAGTTTATTATATACAAGCACAAACTTAGACAAGAAAATGAAAAGTGCTTAACTAAGGATCACTAGTGAGAAACAATGCTGCATTTTAAAAATTGATCATGCCCAAGAATTCCAGCGACCTCTTACTCACTTATCTGTTGAGTGTTCACACACGCAAGTAATTTTTCTGACTTCACAGAATGAACAAGGAAGAGGATGATGACTTTGAACCAGGAGGGAGGAAATTATCCTGCTCTTTCACAAATCTTCCATCATCCGCCTTTTGCGTGCCAATACATCAATCCATCTATCAAGTACACGCTATGTGCAGAACGAGAATCTTGAAACTACCACACAGATCACCTGAATTTGTCAACAAAAATTTTATAATGCCAGTGCACAAATGTACTCCTAAAGTCCTAAACAACATATTCTGTTAAGGTTAGTTGAATTAATGTCAATGGCATCTTAAAGAACCAGGCAAATTATATGAGAAAACTTTAAAGAGGTTAGAAATTCATGAAGTTTCTGACTAAAAATGACACCAGTGCAGATATTTAAGACGCATTGAAAGATATATCTAACAAATCGGAGCAAAAAATTCCTCCTATATTTGGTGCTAAGAAAGAAATTTACCCGAGTAATTCTTCAAGTAGCACCTTCATCCATCCATACTCAGACCAACTCAATCAAGCAATGAATGCCCCGAGGCTATTTCAATTATTTAAAACAGGAGGAGGTAGCTTCCAGTAATTCCATGAGTTAAAATCCTCCTGCATCCAATGTAAGAAAAAAACACAACAGGATGTGTATCTGAATAAGACACGAATTTGATTCAGTAAAATTACCAGACTCCTACACTCTGGACAATGAAAAAGAAAATTCTTCTAGAACTAAACCTGCTCATATGTGTCCGTAGGGGGGAACATCCCATGCACGAGAGCATGAAGCGAAGTGTAAGATTTCGTGTCATGTCGGTGGTTCACAACAATCTCTCCCTGCAGACTCATGCATATAGGAAAGTTGCTTGACATATAATTATATTTCATATACTTCTAGAACTTTTTCTAGATTAATTTAAAGGACTTGATTTACCTTCGGATTAATAATGAAGATTTTCCCTCTTGGAATTCCAACTTTGAGGTAGCTGATCTCATCAGTATCTCTATTTCCAAAGCCAGCATAAAATGGGTTGCATTCAGGAGGAAAAAGTGCCTTGATATCCTGGAAACATCGAAAGACAACCATATCACTACCCGTGAAGTTCAGTGATGCACCATGACTTGGATCTGGATTGTAAATACGCCTAAATAGAACAAACTTTTTTTTCCCTTTTTGGGAACAGAACAGCCATATTTGCTTTCCAACATTTAATAATAAAATAGGAACAAAGAATAAACATCAAATGTTTGAAGAATCTTTTTTTCTGGCCGGCCCTGAGGAACAGACTGGTTACTGGCGGATTGAGATGTCATAGAGGCATAAGTCAAAGCTCAGAAAGCCCATTCGGATGCAGCCAGTAAGATGATGTCATTCAGGCCCTCAGATTGCAGTAGCGTCGGAGATCTGGAAAAAAACTGGCGTCTCCAATCAATGAGATGATTTTTTCTCTATAAACCTTCATAACTGGTTCGTATGGAACTGCAAGGAAGAGACAGGCACCAGAAGGGCGGGAAAAATTTTGTGGAAGGAAATGTATGTATATGGTTGTTGGACTATGAAATATTGTTTGAGGTGGCAAGTGGTCTCACTCTTGTAAGAAAGGAGAACACAAGTTCGAAATTCGAGAAGCGCACTTGTTGGAGAGACAACTGTAAGCCTCAAAAGGAATATCCTTGACCAAATGAAAAAAAAGGTGCAGTAATTTTTTTGAAGACAAGGATAAATCAGGAGGTAATAAGGGGAAAATATAGACGATCAAGCTTGTGGGGAGACGACGATATAAATGGTAATGGACATGAAAGAGTTACTCATTGGAGGATACCAGACCAAGGGGAATGGTGCGTGCACATTGATGAAACCTCTAAAATGGATGATAAAGCATTGTGTGGTGAACTTGTGAGGGACGACATGGGCAATTGGATCAGGGGAAGGTTTTTATCATTGGAAGATCGTGGAACTGTGGGACATAAAGTTCGGCCTTCAGATCTGTTGGCCCAAAAGCAATAAGAAGATACAAGTATGTTGTGATTCAATTCAAGCTTTGGAACTTATAGCTAGAGAAAATAACTCAGACCACCAATGAGATTAGAGACTTGATGGTACAAGAGTGGAATGTCCAGATGATAGCTCGTATCATGAAGCTAATGAATGCATCGACTGGATTGCCAATGAATCCAATGGGGAAAATATGATTATTAATGTTTTTCATGTACCTCCTTCTGGTAGTATGAATTTTATTGTCACTAACAGGGAATTCAATGTGAGTGATATGTAGTTACCATTTCCTGGCTTCATTTGATTAAAACTAAATAAATAAACCTTCAACCCCTTGTGGACTGTTCAACTTATTCTGCCACACACACATTAGATTTAAAATGTTAAAATTATGTCAACTGAAGTAATTGAGAATGGGGAACTAACCTCCAAGCTTGCGATTTTAAACTCATGAGGGGTCCTTCTAATAACTGGAAATGGAAAAGTAGGAAATCTTAGTTCACATATTTCAGAGAGGGAGAGAGAGAGGCATGGCCAAGGAAACATTCAAAATGTCTATAGCACCATTTAGTCATGTGTCTTTGTTTCACTGCATAGTACTTATACATCAATGATGATTTTTCAAGTCCAGTAATGATCCTTTTACGACGCTAAGTATTTGCAATTTGAGTTGGAACAAAGGCACATTACCAGAAGGTGTAGAAGACATTTCAAATGCAGCCAAGGAATAGGGATTAGAAACCAAAAGAACTCCAACATACGAGGAAGGAAAATAAAGAAATGGGAATAGCAAAACAGATAAGATAGAGAACAAATTAAATACCTTCTCGATATAGAGAGGGGAAAATTCCATCAGGAGAAATAACTACAGGACCATCAGGCAAAACTTTTCCATCCTACTTATACAAATGTGATAAGAAGTGTGAATTTATTTTATACTTTTCTTTACTAAAATTAAAAACCAATCTTTGATTTCTAAAAATCACCTGCTTAAGATTAACCAGGAATTGTCTGGTTTGATAGGCCTGAGAAATTGATCGAGCACTGAGAAAAAGTAGTTTGTAACCATTTTCCTGCAAATTTTGAAATACAAAGAGGAAAGCGCAATCTGTTATAGGCAAAGTAAGGGAACTGCTTTGATCGTAAAATCCCCCAGAAAATAAATTAAGAAAGGTTAAACAACTAAACATGTACATGTGAGCTACAGTGTTGGGGTATTAACAGAAAAGCTACCAATAATCTGTAAGAACCCCCTGCTAAAAAACTTTGCTCATGCAGCACGGTAAGATCATGTATTGAATATTTACCACAATGTATTTTCACATAGAAATTTGATGTATAAATGTAATAAAACTTGAAAGTTAGTTAATGCCAGTTAGAGTCAGCTGTTAGAGAATTAGTTAGTTAGGTGTTAATTGCACCCTCACCCCTGCCTCTATAAATAAGGCATAACCCCATTGTGTTTGACAGTTTTTGACATGTAATGGATTACTAGAGATTGATTTCAGAAACTCTTCTCTCTAGCTCTTTCTATTCTTCTCTCTTCTTCCCTTCAACCCTGTAATCTTCTTTCTATCCCTAATCTCCTAAATTCATATTACAAAGATCTATCAAAATTGCAAAAAAATCTAAACACGTGAGCAAGATAAACAAACCTTGATAGCTGAGAATAAATGTGTAACACCTGTCTGTGACCAGTCTACTCCCACTAAAGGCATGACCTGACCTAGAACGTCTGACCTATTAGTAATAAAACAAGAGAAAGGAGGGGGAAAAAAAAGATCGTCAAACAATAGAGCAGTGTTAAAACTGACAACAAAGAGAATATACAAAAAAGAAAAAGAAAATAGAACCAAAAGATGAATGTTTACAGGTCCTGCCAGAATACAAAAATAGTTTCTTATTCAATAAGTACATACTTTGTAATTGTCCCATCCACATCTGAGATCACTATACGACTGTTCCATTTCCATAAAAACATTTGGGCATCAACCTGTTAGAAAGGCTTAAAAACATAAAGTACATGAAATAGTTTTGAAGGAAATATGGGGATAGATTCATGCACTTAAAGTAAAATCTCAGCAAAAAGCACAAATGCTCACCTGTTCATCCTCCGCCGTACCCATAGAGAAAGTGAAGGTTACAGTGTTCTTCCCTTCCTTTAGATTCAAGGAAGCCAGCTGTTCAGCTGTTGGTGTTTTTGCCCTGATTAACTTTTTCAATAGCTTGGGTTTGAGCTCATTTTTGTCTGCATCTTTGTTGATTGAACTCTCTGAAGCATTAGTATCTTTGTCATCAACAGCAGGCACCGCAACCTTTTCAGAACTTGATCTCCTGAAAGAGAAAGGCCAAAGCTTCCAGTTCCCACTGGGGGAAGGTTTGGGTGCTGATGAGACACCTGTATTGTTTTCTCAACTTGGTTAACTAGTATAACATGCCTTTCAGTTCACATATTTTTTTACTTTCAGAAGAAATGATGAAAAATAGGAGGAGCTGCATCCCATCAACTGTTATGATGGTCAATCTTGAAAACAAGCCTATTATCCCTTGCTATTCAGGATTTAGAAAAGGAAATCTATCAATGTCCAATTTTTCATGACCAAAAGCTTTAGAAGTAGCATTAGCTAGCATTCCATCATATAATAAATGCTTTCAAACTTATATATGTGTAAAGCACAGTATAGCAACTACCTGCAGCACTGCATAAACAGTATTTAAGAAAACCACAAAAAGGGGGAAACCATGCCAACTTGATCTGCTTTTATAGAATACAAGCCTAGTTGTTAACCATAAAACCGTAAGAGATAAGTTGCTTCAAAGCATTCTAGCAAATTCTTAAAAACCAGTATTTTTGGTTTTATCCAGAAAAGATACAATTATTTGGTACATTCTGCAAGAACTATATGTGCATAATATGTGAAAATCTTGATTGCTTCAAATTAAATAAAAAGCATAAAATATTAACAAGTTGAGGATCTATATTTGTACTTTTTACATCCCCCAAATTATTGTTGTCCTCGAAGCATGATTCCTCAGATAATAATTGGTCATCTGGTTTTGGACATTTCACATCATCTTTCCCAAATGAAGGCTGCTTCAAGATATTGCATGCCGAGTCCTGTGAATGAATTGAAGGATGACATAGATCATGCTGGTCCTCAACATTACTAAGAGAATGCAAACTACCGGACAAGGATTTTGTCTGCTGCATGTCTTCGTCTCCACCACCCTTATTATTAAGTGCAACTGTAGGACTGGATGTTACTCTCAGCTTTTCAGGACCAGCTGTTTGACATTCTGAAGATAAATGAAAACTGTTAAAAAGTTTATCATCTTTGTCTACAGATTCAAAGGAGATCCCTCATGTTGATCCTTGAATCTGTACTCACCAAGGTCACTGAAAATAAAATCTCTTTCCTTTGGATTTGCATGCGGCTGTCTGCTTGTTTTTCCAAATACACAATCTCGAGCAGACTTCGGAGACGTCAATGAGCTTGAAACTTCTTCAACCTTCACAAACTTCTCTTCTAAAGCTTGGTTACCCAGGCTGCTGTCAGGTGAAGTAGCAGCAGCACAAGTTGATCCATCCTCCTCAGTTGAACAAAGTCCAATATCCAGATTGATCGCTTGTGTTTTTGGCAGTGCTGTTTGGTCTTCAATATCTGCCACAATAGACTTGCTAATAGCAGGATGAGTACAATTTGATTGCTGAGAAGTCTGAGAAACCATCATTTCAGGCATCATGACATCAGCATTTTCGGTGACTTCCTCATTTTTGGTAACCTAAATAACTTCAATATGTCAGCATCAACTGAAAAGGAAAAACTGTACCTTATTTAATCATTTCAGTATATATGTTACAGTTATTTTCACTGATGATTCAAAATAATTTACTTATATTATTTCCTAGTCTAACGTTAATTGTTGCTTTTGAGTTCACCTCAGGTAGTACTGTTGTCGCTTCCAAATCATTGACGGTTCTCTCAGTTATAACTTCCTTCTTTTTCCTGTCATGTTCAATGTCCTCTACAATATCACCAATCAAGGGCAGTTCAGTTATCACTTCAGATTTCTGTTTTGAAAGGCTAACTTCAACCGTAGTGCTTGAACATGGTGAGCTTATACCGTTATCTTCATCAAGTCTTGAGGGAACTTCAAGTTCAGGGTTGGAAGAGAGGCCTTCTTGCACATTAAGGTAACGAGATTCATCATGTAAGCTACGTTGGTTTGAAGAGTTGTCCATGTTACCACGCTGAGATTTTCTCTTTTGAGATTGTACACGATCTTTTCGAGGTGGTCTATGACCAGCGAGATTGGTAGACCACCTTACCTCCAACAGGTTGGCTGCAATCTCAGCGCAATCCGACGAACATGCAGCAATTAAATCATTTTCGCCAATGACAAGCGCACCTGCCACTGATCCATCAGAACTAGTTCTGGCAAGCATGTTTCCTGTGTTCATGTCAACCTGATCCATATAATTTGGTTTGTCTGATTCGAAACAAAAACTTTTGGACTTCAAATGTCGCTTATCCAGAATATCTGTCTCATCCCCAGAAGATTCTCCCTCTTCCACTTCGACCTCCCTGGGAAAGAAGGCCTGCCCTCTATGATCCATGAACATATGGAAATTTGCTTCCTCCCCATTGACATTAATGCTGATCATCCTCTCTTCTGTCGTTAAAACGCCATGGGACTTCCCAAATCGGACGTACCAAGGCGACGACTTGAAGCTTCCATCTTGCTGTTCAACTAAAACAATATCTACAGCGCCACGAACGGAGCCTGACACAGTGGATACACCCCGACTAATGTAGCTGCCTAGCCTCCCCACCACTTGCATTCTCACAAATTATTCTAATCATTCATAATGCCATTCCTATCGACCCCGCTTACGAGTTACGTGTTTCAACCCATTAAGACAACTTAAACACATGAGAGCCCGATCCATCAGAATAAACAGGAAATTCTTATTCTCCTTATCTGAAAAAAAAAAAAAAAGCACGCGCAATTAATAATTTTAAATTCCCCTAATATGACCAAATCGTGATTAATATCAAAGGTTGTTCTTCTATCTATGCACACGAGAGAAGGAAAATTAGGAGAAAAAACCTTGTAACATGATCAGACAGCAGTGAAGAGGGAAAATGGAACCAGCATAGAGGTAGCGAAATGGAAGAAAAATTGGATTCAACGATCCGAATGCTCGGAACCAACATTGATTCATCCGTCATTCAAGGGCTACGGTTCTGTATCAGAAGTTGAAACGTGGAAGTAACAAGGAAAACGAAAATTAGGTTCATCTCCAATGTTCAGACTTCAAGTCCGTAAGATAAATTCTGGATGATCCTCCAAGCAATTAATCGAAGTTTCGAAGCGGAGGCGGGAGGGCATGAAGAGCGATGAGAAATGCAGCAGGTCTCAAATCTAAAGCAGACTAATAAATTTTGAAATTTCCTCTCCCTCTCTATGGTCGCATCGTGGCATGCATTACGCAGTAGCGTCGCACCATGATAAAAGGTTCGCTATCGCTTGCTATTCATTGCCTCTCTCTCTCTAAGGTTGCAAAGGTCAACTCTCAACCAAAAAAATGTACCTCCTGTTCTAATTATTTGATCAAAAAAATATATTAACCCTGATCCTAATCATAAAATCGGATTAACTTTTTCTTTTGGAGATATTAACAAAACTAAATAAATTACTAAATTATATTGTGTGTTGTGTTAGATTATATATTAGTATAGGTTTAATGTTTCTGCCTCTATTAGTATACTAGTCAAATTAATTAGTTTGGAAAAAAATAAAAATATTATTAAGTAATGTAATTAATTTTATTAAGGGAAAATTAAAATAAATGACCTAAATAAAATAATATTTAATTAGAATGACCATAAAAATTATAATTATTAAGAATGACCGAATAAACTCAAAAGTACTAAATTATCTTTTAGCTTTTCCAACATAGAAAACAAAAAGCAAAGTGTCTTTTTCTGTCCTCCCGTAAATATCAATGTAAGGTCATTTGAGAATCCAGTATTGAAAATTAAAAATGATGATATTTGGTAAAAGTGTATGCATAGTAATGAAGTTCAAGAACAACTTTGTTCTAATTAACTTTTTGTTTTCATGGGATTACCAAAAATCTCTGTTTTTAACTTCTAATATTAGATTTCCAAATAGCCCCACCTTGATATTCAGGGAATGACGGAAGAAGGTATTTTGTTCTTTGTTTTCTGCGTTAGAGAAGAAAAAGGGTAATTTAGTACTTTTAAGATTATTCGGTCCTTCTTGATAATTACAATTTTTATAGTCATTCTAATTAAATATTATTTTATTTTGGCCCTTTATTTTAATTTTCTTTTTTATTAACCTCTCCAAAAAAAATTAACTTGGTCTTATAATTAAAGAGAGTAACATGTATTCAAAAAGCTCCATCACGTCAGCATCCTCAATATCAATATACCACCTTAATATCAGAGCTGTGGACGATGGGTTAAAGAAACAGAGAGAGACAAGTTAGATATATATAGTAAATGGGAATATCATTTCTGCCGTAAGTTAAAACTATGTTATTTTGGCTCTTTTTTAGATGAAGAGATGAAAGGAAAAGAAGGGAAAGAAAAAAAAACAAAAACAAAAAAAGAGCAAAAAAAAAAAACAAAAACAAAAAAAGAGTCAAAACGGCGTAGTTTTGACTTAAGGCAGAAAACTTTTTCTGCTTTAAAGGCAGAAATGATATTCCCATAATAAATATATATTACATTTTTTAAAATATTATCTTTCATTAAAACCATCCTAGATCAAAACTCCTTAATATGTGAAATTAATAGAGAAACATCTGGAAAATTATAAATTTAAGAGATAAAGTCATTTAACGTCGTAGTCTTATATTTAGGATCAAACATAATTTCCAACTAGTTCTTAAATTTAAATTAAGCATACTAGCTACTATTATTTATAAGTAAAATGCTTTGATATAAACCTATCATAGAACCAACGGGCTATTGCAAAAAAAAAAAAAAAAACAACAATAACAACAGGATCCTACTTTGTTTTTTCAAACTTGTTCTGTCTAGATTAAGAGAGATGTTTAGCTCGTTGGATTGGTATGTTGATATTAGATTAGATATTGGATTAGATAACTCTCTCTTAAATATCTTTAGATTAGATACCTATGAGAATAGCATATTACTGTGTACGAATAGGTGTTAACCAAAAGGGGTGGTGTGTATGCATAGAAACGATAGAACAATAACTCAGAGAAAATCCTCACACCTGTAGGGTTTACCTCTTATTTATAGAATCTACCTGTAGGGTTTACCTCTTATTTATAGAATCTACCTGTAGGGTTTACCTCTTATTTATATAATCTACCTGTAGGGTTTAGACTCTTGGGCCTTTGTGCCTCAAGCTCAAATGCTTATGCCGTCACATATAGGTTATAATCTTGGATTTAATATCATTCTTGATATCCTCCTTGATTATAGGGAGATTCTACTGCAAATAGCCCCTTGTTGAGCCATATATTAAATGGGCCTCATACGAGTCCGTAACGGAACCTTTTTTTATTTGGAGATTTTACAATTATAATTAGATTCTATTTTTTTTTTCACTGGTCAAATAAATGTCATTGAAGAATATGTGTGTGTTACTGTTACATATACAAGAGAAAATTTTTTAAAGGGTTAAGGTGCAAAAATACACATGATCTTTTTCCTCAGGAGCGTTCAGCACCAAAAACTTTTTTTGGAGCAAAAATACACACGTGGTTATCATTTTGAAGCAAAAGTCATATCCCACCGTTAAGTCACTGTTCATTGTCGTTATGTTACTGTTCACTTTATCTCTTTCTCTCTCATCATGGTAAACAATGACTTAACGTTGGGATGTGACTTTTGCTTCAAAATTGTAACCACGTGTGTATTTTCGCTCCAAAAAAAGTTTTTGGTGCTGGGCGCTCCTAGGGAAAAAGATCATGTATATTTCTGCACCTTAACTCTTTTTTAAAAAAGTGACCTTGTTCATTTTATTGTTAATTTTTTTATTTAAATATGCTTCATTATATTTTTATCCAAACATTATCCATTTGATATTTTAGAGGGGTAGTGCATGCAAGTCAATGAATTTCAGTCAGAAGAGGCCTTTGGATGTATTATTGGAGACAATTGTTGATATGTGATCTATGAGAAGAAGAATTGCCGCCTGACAAGAAATGTTATTTCAAGAGTTGAGATAAAAGCATAGTAATAATACTTTTTAGTCATCAGACGCAAGAGCAAATTAAAAATCAATATTTGTGATTTTCACTGTCATATCTCTATTTTTGAATGGAGACATATGCTTTTGTTATTATTTTTCCTAAATTCTCTTATGCTTTAACTAATTCTATTTCAGATTTAACTTCCTTAACTTCTAATCCGCCTATGCTACTTTTTTAGGGTATATCCAAAAAGTCATTTGAGATAATAAACAAAGCCCACGTAAGGAAATACTTGTTCTTATCCTTAGTACAAATAACCTTTAACTAATTCACATATACCAACAAAAATGATAAAAATCATCACATTTATCATAAAATTCAACTAATATTTAATATTAGTTTTATAAACTACACCAAACTTCAATATTATGTTAATTTATAACTTCTTTCACTATCCATATTAAATATGAACATATATCAAGAAAAAAAAATTACTAGGATGGGAATACTCCATAAATAGAAATTAGAGGGAATATTATTTAAATACCTTCTCATCAAGAAAATCTTTTAGGAAGTGCCTTGTAATAGAAGCTAGAGGGAGTATTTAATTGGGTTTAGTGTTTCTGTTTTTGCTTGAGAAATTTTTTTCCTACCTTACTCAATAAAAGTGAATGGATCCTATTGTAAAAATAAGAGAGAAAAATTATTCGTGTGACTCACTCACTTTTATATGAGTGTAGTCGGAAAAGTATTTCTGCAAAATCAAAAACATTAAACCCTACTATTTAAATATAAATATACTAATGAGACGATAGCGTACGGCTTATTGGACCAACATTGAAGATTGATGCCTCTGTATTGTTCACTGTCCAGATATAAGAAGCTGGGTTTCTAGGTTCGCAAACCCATATATGGATTTGGATTCTCCCGCCTAGTGCAATCGCGCCGCTCAGTGGTCCTCATGCACATCTTTCTATACATCTCATTATTATTTTATCCAAAAAAAAAAAACATACATCTCATTATTATTACCATCCTTTTCATTAATTTATTCATTAATCATCCTATCATCTTTATGCTTTCCTCATAACCTCCCCCTCTCTGTTAGTCTGTTCAGAAAATCGCACCTTGGGTAGGTAAACCCAGTAACTGTTGTGCTTGTTATTTACCCAAACACTGATGGTATATAAGGTTACAAGCATGATGAAACGGATGACCTCTCGTTTATAGAGAGCTTACATGTCACGGGCTCATTTAACGATTGTGTTATATATGTATGCAGCCATCACATCCAGTTTCGAGACCCACTTGATGCAGACCACACCTTTTCTGTGCGCCCTACCTTCTTTACATGTTTCATGATTCAAAATACTTCTACTTTCTCCTTCTTCCTTTTCCAATGCATCTGACTCCTTTTCCAATGCATCTGACACCAGAGATTTCTTAACCTTTTTGTCTTCATTCTCTTTGTTTGGTATCAATCAGTGAGTGTATTTAAACTGTCATTCTGAACTCAAATCATCATGTATTTAACTGTGTTGTATACACTGGATTGAGAGTTTTATTATTGTCCTTGCAATTTTCAGAAGATGTTTGATGATTGATGAACAAGTTGGCACTATAGCTCTTTGCATATATCACTGACAGTTTTGCCTTATCCCTTTCTTAGAATTCTGACGTGACTGCGACAAGATAGAACCCCATTATGTGGTTTGGAATCTGATATATATGGTCTAGTTTGTCTCAGGTTCGACTTGTGTTGGATATAATTTTGAAAAAACACACATGAAAAAGGAAAAAGAAAGGGGAAAAAATAAGGAAGAACTTGGTTGTCGCACAAACTCTCAGACGAGACACTATGGGTCGTCTATAGTAGAATGTCAGAATTAACAAGGCACTCACAGTGCAATAACTCTGACGTATATATGGTTGTTGTGTGTTTATTACCGATATGTCAGAGAATCCATGTAGACAAGTACGGTGAAATAACAACAAAAGCACTACAGTAACTTGGTACTGACAATGTGCCATAAACCGTTAGCGAGATAAATATTTCAGAATTTATACTAGATACTCTGCTTCAACTGGGCTACAAACCCAGAAGACAGGAAGTACCATTCGCCCTTTTTTTGAGGTTTGAACTGAAAGTAATAATATTCTTTGAGAATTGAGATGTAACAACTAACACTTACAGTGGTGCTTCCATAAGGGATCTAGCTATGAGAAGTACATTATCGTTTATGTATCTAATTATGCACAAAATATCAGATAAGGGGACAATATATAATTATTAATCAATAGGAAAAGCAGATGCTAATTAAAAACACTCTGAATTTACCCTTGAATCAGCATTTGAGTTTATCATCTTTGGCAATTGAGTTTTTGCAGTGGGCAATTGCAGCTTGAATGGCAGCTTGGAGCTCTTCCATGGTACTGTCACTAGCGGGAGGGAATGTTGGGGTTGGAAACAAGAGGCCACTGTTTGTAGGCGAAGTCCTCATTGAAGCTGGTGCTGAATACTCTCCTCTTCTTCCTTTGACCACTTCTCTCTTGTTTATGGTACTCATCAGATTACCTGAATATGAATAAGACTCTCTGATTTTCTCTTTTCTCCATCGGAAACTCACAATTGGCTGCACCATTCTCAAGTATTTCTTCACAACACGGACCATATCAAACCTCACCTTCCTCTTGTGCTTCTCTTTATCATCTTCTTCTTTCTCCGTAACCTGAAACTCTTTACGCCCTCTTGTAAATCCGAAGATTGAGAAAGACTTGGACCTGCTTCCTCCCTTTCTCGGCCCACTCTTATTCCTCCTGCTTTCTTGGCTGCTACTACTGCTACTATTACTGCTGCTGCTGTTGTTCTTGTTGATACCGTCGTCCATGGTAAAGTTGCTCTTGTGGCTGCTAGTGATGCTTCCATAGTCCCTAACAGGGAGGGTGAAGCTGTCCATGGAAGCGGTAGAAGAGCGAGGAGAAACAGGAAGGTGAGAGAGGAGGTGAAGAGGAAGCAAGTGGCCATGGAAAAAGATGTCATCTGCAGGAGATAAATCAAGAGCAAATGAAGAAGAAGAAGGTGGAGGTTTGGATTTATCTGGGATTGTGGCTGATGATGAGCAAGTATTGTGCAGAGAGATTGTGAAGGAGAAGTCATGAGCTGGGGAAGAAGATGCTGAGGAAGATGATGCTTGTGCTTGTGCTTGCTTTATTCCACTCTCTTCCCTTACTAGCTTGGATCCTTCACTAGTTTTATTTTCCACATCCTTTTCTTCAAACTTTTGGTGCTGATGATGCCTTTCCATCATTAATAAGATTCTGCTCAACTCTAACAAAGAATGGAGACAACAACAATATATCTGAATCTCTTGATCTGCAACTTTTTTCTGGGTGAGTGAAGATCAGGTGAGGGGTCTACAATCTTTTCATGTTCTATGGATGTCAACAAAGCTATGCCTATCTAATGGGAGAGATAAAGGAATCCTGGAGCAGGGGGGGGGGGGATTGTGAAATTAACTGTTTGATATGATTCATGAATGGAAGGAGAGATGACATTGATAGATTTCACTCGTGTGTTAAAAAAAAATTGGCGCCTTTGTGGGGGCCAAGGCAAAGCACAAGTGTCCAACAGCAATTTCGGTAGTGATATTGGAAATGAGGTCAGAAGGATCCAAATTTTGGCCACTAAAGCAAAGATGGGATTGGCATGGCTTAGCAAAACTTGGCTTTTGCAGTGAAAAAGGTCCCCTCTTGAGCGAGAGAGAAATATAAATACAAAACCCCTCAATATCAAAATGGAATCTTTCGAATCCATTTGCTCAAGAAAATTATCTGCTTCTTTCACTGTCATGATTGCCACTTACCTCGTGAACGTGCAGAGAAAACAATGTTAATATGCTATACAGTTAATCTTAATCTAATAAATATGAAAAAGGCGATCTACTACAATTCATATGGGTAATAACATTTGGTCGAGATAGAGTAGTAAAATCAAATTATAGAGAGTATTGTTGAGCCCCATTATTGATGAACACGAAAGCTCAAGGAAACAAGAGGACTAACGTCTCATGTGAAGGTAGCCCCCCCTTCTATATGGACACGACGATGGGGACGAATACTGTATCAAATCAATTTAAATTTGAATCTTCTACATTTATAATAGATGGACATATAAATATAAAAGTATAGAATTAAAGCGTGTAGAGCAAGTAGAGAACGAACTATGAACTGACACGGAAAGAAAGAAGGAAGGGGGAAGAAAACAGAGAGGTAGGGGAGAGACCCACATTACAAGTTTAAGAGGTGGTCCACATTGTAGTATAAAGGAATTTTGTACGCATGGTTCAGGTCAACATCTTAATCATGAAGGCATTATTTGGTTGGACTGTTTCATCAACCCCACTTATATTTTTTACCACTTAAAATCCCATATTTGTGATGATTTCCTTATTTTAAATTAGATTTCAGGACAAGAGATCGAGAAAATTGCAACATAGAAACAGACACTTGACATTTCACACAGTGATGCCTTTTCTTTTGGGTGGGGAAGCTCTATCTTCTCTGCTTCTGTTATGAGCCATTCGATTCAATATCCATCGATCTTTCTCTATCTAAAGTTCAAGCTAATAGGCATGGAGATCGTAGGACTAAAAGCCAGCAAGAAAACATCGTTACAGTCCGTGTTTTTTGTGTTCCAATTTCAAGCAGCCAGAAGTGGCGCTCACACTGAAATTAGATACTGAGACATGAGGGAAAGTGACCGTTGAGATTAGCTTCAATTAATTTTTCTCATGATGAGCTAATCTGGTTGTGGTGGTAATTAATTGTTGTTGGACAATAGCTGTTGAATATCCATTTGGAATGCAATTCAAAGAGAAAGTGCGTAAGAAAATTAAATGTGAGTTCAATGCATTTATATCCAATGACTTGTAGATAATGTTGATTGCTCTCTGCTTTGTTGTCCACTGTCAAATTACCTGTTAGCTATTCAAGACAACAAACTTGAAAACTTGAGCACTCCTTTGAAAAATATGATCAACATTACATAGACACAAATAGAGGGGCATAGTTAATTAGATCACTTCTCGAAAGGGTTCATAGTCTTCTGCTGTTATTGCATGAAATCAATACAATAATAATAATAAAAAAAAAAAGCTAGATAAATAAGGATCACGCTCCTTTTACACAAATACTAAAATAATTGTAATTTATTTAATGATGGTGGCAACTATGGTGGTAATGTCGACAACGTTGTTGCAAAGCTGACAAGGCGGTGATAAAGAAAAAGAAGTTCAGCAAAAAGGCGACAAGAAGAGGGAGTTCCTTTCTTTACTTATTCTTCTTTTCTTCTTTTTCTTTTTTTATGGGTGAATGTTGCTAATATAGAAGGTTCTTGTCTAAAATATGTTTTACAATTTCATCCATTCGCCCAACTCCTCTTCAGATTTTTTATTTATTCTGAATTCCACCACCCAAAGTAATCTGGTCTTTTCACAGACAGCAATTGATAACCAAAATAAATCAGAACTAACATTTACGACAGTTCACATGCCGAATCCATGAAACTGAGAACTACTTTCATATAACATATGATTGGTGGTGCCATTGCATGGAATCGTGGCAAATGAAAAATATATTTATATTTATATTTCAATTTTCAAGCATGACTATTACATTTGATGTTTGTCTGTTGAAAGGAATGGTCAAAATCAAATTCTACAACAATAAATAATTCACAGTGCTTTAGAATATCTCTAACCTATTGTGAAATCGAACTCTAGGAAGTCTAATTAAACTCCGCATATCACATTACAACGTAAGTCAATTTTCCATACATATGAATATAAAAAATACAGTACCTCCGCCATACTCTTGTATGCTATACCACACCTAGCACAGCCCCTCACAACACATGGATGGTTGCCCTTTCACTTCCTGCAAGTCAGATTTCTTTCTAACAAGCTGCTATTGGTAGTCTACATTTGCAGCCTTAAAAAATGAGAGAAAAATCCATATGGATTTTCACGTGGAATAAATAAATAAATCGAAATTCAGAGACTCTCCCGTGATAATAGAAGGGAACCATTGTGACATGGAGGTTTGACCTCCCTGTTATCTGAACCTCCTTTAGCACCCTCATTAAGCAAATAAATACACACGAGAATTTGTCAGCCACTTCCACTGCTCAGTCTATCTGAAAGCGAAAAACCAAAAGGGTTATAAACAAATGAGTCTCCAGACAGACAGATAAATAGAAGAGTTGAGCTTATTAGAAACCTGATGTTCTTTTCCCTTCCATTGCTTCTTTCTTCTCCTGACAACTAAAACAAAGAAAGGGTCCATCCCAGTCACGCACTTTTACACCTGCATGAATTGAAATACCCTCTCCAGGTTTGATCTCCTTTTGACATACCGCACAAACAAACAACTTGAACATGCGGCGGAGCGGGTATTTTGTATCTAACCTGCAGTTAGGATTTAAAAAAAAAAAAATCATGTCAGGAGGCACAGAGCTTCAGAGCAGCTGCAAATTTAACTAGCACTTGTTACAAAACAGGACCTGTCTGAAAGCATAGCAGATCCTTCCTCGTACAGTTCCTCTACCACATCTGGTTCCTGGTACTCTTTGTCATTACAAGAAGATGATTCAGAGGACTTTTTTCGAAACATTGACTTCAACATTTTTCCTGCCTTTTTTGGTTGTTGCACAGGAGCAGGTGGCTTCTCTTTTGGTAATATATCAACAACAATGCAGGTAGTATCATCTCTAAGTCCCTTTGGTTGCAAAGCTTCCTGAAGTTAGAACAATACATTAAATGAGTAAAAATAACAATCACTCCATAAAATGGCAATACTAAGGGAGACTACAGTCCACTGCATAGAAGGTTTCATTCTGGGATGTAAATGGATATGTTTAGTGGGTATTTACCCTTTTGGAAACTAAGACAGAAAAAACGCACAAAACTTCTGGTTCAGGTATGCCTTATTTAGGAAAGGATTTAATTTAAGTATGATCAAATTATGACCAAATCACCCAAATTCTGCAGTGTTAGAGAAGGTTAAAAAATTAAATTTATTACTTTAATATAATATTTGGGTATTCAGTCTAGGTATAATGAAAAAAGATGCCATTAACCCTGATCCATTTACGTCCAAAGTAGTTTGTGGAGAAATCATAATATAGTTTAAAAGTGAAAAACAAGCCAACAAAACCCATTTTGTTATATGATTCAAAAGATCTAAGCATACTCTAACAAGAAGGGATGCTGCAGCATCTGCTGCCATGCCACGACAACAATCAATGGCTGCTTCTGCAGTCAAAGCATCCCAAACACCATCACTGCAGATAATAAGCCTGCCTCCAGCTGTGGACAGCTGCATAAAATGATGCCAAAGGTTAAAAGCCAGAATTAAGGTATCTGGTGAGGAGGCCTATTTACAGTAATAAATAAAGAAAACTTAAGTCTTTAGAGCACAGTAATCCCAGTTGGATTTTTTTCAAGATTTGCATCCAATAATTTTTTACCACCTTACAAAAATCTCAAGGCGATCCAATATGAAAGTTTCAATTCTCAAGAGATTGGGCTTTCTAAAGCAAATCGCTGTCTTTCACAAATGCATCAAAGTATGTTCTTTTGGGGAAAATGACAAGATGAATTAATAAGCCTGATGAAAACTTTACAAGTGTCTTGGGTAATTTGCAGAAACCTACAACATAAGATACTTGGGAGGGGAGGAAAGGCGGAGAAAGATATCTCCAAAGTATGAATTCCAGAAATTATGCAACAAAATAATTGTTTTTTTATTTGAGATAGAAAAGGGAAACAACATCACAGTATTAAATAATATATAGAAACTATATGCACAGAAATCAGGTTATCTAGGAGGTTATATTGTTTATTCACACACACACACACACACACACATATAGCTAATCAATAATCAATTAAAGGTCAACAAAGATGGTAAAGACCAACCTTCACTTGCTTCACATAAGGGACAGGAACAATATATTCACCAATATCCATATCACCAATGGATCTTGAAAGACACAAGCCGCCAGGCCAACACCTCAAAGGACCAACCTACAAAATCAACTATAACAGTCAAGCAAAATAGTACAAATCAGTCAAATTTGTTCAAGAAAGATAATTGGTAGTCGACTGTGAAAATAAATTTATCTACTCCACATATGGTCACTAAAATTTTATACTGAAAACAACAATTCCTCAGAAGATCGTGAAGTGTTAGTGATCCCTTATTATGATGGTCCTATGCATAGCATCAAGCATCATACAGTGACCAGTGTATCAGCAAGAGGTAAACATTTTGATTCAAGCAGAGGGAACTGTATTTGCATCTCCATTGACTGTGGTATGATTAATCAGTTTACTTTTCTTACTCTCTGGTTATGTAGCTTAACTGAAAAAACATCATATCTAAAATATAGAATAACCAGATGCATTGGATTTATGCACAAGGCACAAGCAGAGCCACTTTCTTTTGGCTGTGAACAGGTAGGTAAACAATGCTTTTTAGCACAGCCAGTACCTTATGGGGTAAAAGGGAGCGAGTATGATTGAAAGAGGGTGTACCTGTGCACCTCCACCAGTATTTAGACGACCAACCTCACCACCGCTAGCAGTTATACGCTCCCTCCTAACAGAAAGAAAACAAAGTGTGAAGCTATGCTGAAATAAAGTAAAAGCAAAACAGCACACAACAAACACATTGATAACAACTTACTCCTCTTCATTAGTTTCAAGCCTATGATCTGCTGACAAGTAATACATCCCACCTTCGGAAGGCTCAAGTATGCAACGGGAATCACCAACTGATGCAACTGTAACAACCCATCCTTCAATAATCACAAAGGTTGCTGTTGTTCCAGATTTTTGTCCTGTAAATGTGAAGGTAACAATGTATAAAAGTGATGCAAGCAACTAAACAGATTAAAAAATAATCAGAACAAAATGTTATATTTGGATAAGAACTACTTAACATAATAATAGTTTGGTCACATCTCATTAACACGAGCCTATAAACCAGTGTTCATCCAGAAATTACAAAACTTCAAAATTCAAAATGAATGCTCAAGCCAAATCAATGTCACGATTAAGTTAGTTGGAGCTGCTGTCCTAAACAAGCCTGGATCTATACTTAGTGTCTGAAAACAGTTGCAACGTTGCAAAAAGAGCTTACATGGAAATGCAGAGAAAAAGCCAGACATTCTCATTTCTGATTGCAAACTTCCTCATCAATGAGGATTCAAAGTATAACAAAGTTCAAAATATTGCCATAGCTGAACAAATAAGAGAGACATGTTCATCAATCAGCATGTATCCCTACAAAGTCATTTATTTCATTTTCAATATTTTTAATTTTCAGACTACGAGAAATGACAAGCCCTTAAAACTGGCATAACCTTTGATGACTTCTTGTGATAATTAAAATGAAGATTCATGTTAGAGGAGAAAAATTTGCCTCTTCCAATCAAATGATTAGGACAGAGGCCAGAGCAAATGCCATAAAAGGAAAATCTAGACATACCTTTCTCTTGGAAATCTTTATCAGTTTTGACAAAGCCTGCAACCAAAGCCCTAGGCAATGCTGACACCCACTCCTCCCTGTTAAGCTCTCGGGGAACCGCACTTAAAACATTATTTAATAGATTCTCCTTGGCATAAATTGCAGCAGCAGATCCATTATGCCCATCAAATAACTGTAAAACTTTGGAATTAATATTCGCGACAGATACTAGAAAAAGAAGAAACTAGGGAATATGGTATGTCACGTTGAGACAAAAATGAATAATTGAATCCATCGATGGCTGAAATTCTTGTGATCAAACTCATTATGATTGAATAAGAAAAGAAAACATAAATAAATATACGGCAATCAAATATATGATGAATTATGAAAAAACGATACACTCGACGCTACGTAAATAAAAACTAAAACTAACCAATCAACAAGCAGCACGCTTAAAATCATTACGTTCATCGGCAGCTTTTACTTTCAATAAAATCATCATGTTTCATCCTACCATAGCAATATAAGATACTTAGAAGGTTTACGTGTACCATTCATTATGTCATGTTATAAAGCAATAACCATCACATATTGACTCCAGATGTATTGCATCAATATCCGAGATAAGTTATAAACTCATAATCCAGGAAAGCCCAAAAAAAGTCAACGTGCTTGACATTCAAAGTATAAAAATTCAAGAACGCACCCCAAAAACAGAATAAGTAGACACCCCATCTGCCGCCGCCCTTTGGCATTCCGTCTTTATTAGCGTGATATCTTCGCCTTTTTTGCTCTGGCTGGCTTGACCATGCATAATTTCTGGTTTCTCAATTTTCTCGTTTGCCAATTCCCGCTTCAGAAGCACCGAAAGGGGGACGGTCTGGTGTTCATTCCTTGCAGACATTTTTCGCGCCCTTCAACCTTACAATTCCAATAAGACCTACTGCAGAAGAATGCGCATAAGATTAATCCTTCATGCGTTAACAGAGCATGCACCTGAATAAACACAAGTTCGCACACACAAGTGACAGCTTAATATTCTTTCCTTTTCCCCAATTTATATTTCAATGCTGATCAAGCATTTATATTCATTTACTTTATATGAATAAAATGTCAACACGACGATGGAAAATATGCCAACCGCCCGAAATGGTGAGACACTGAACATCGTCGATCGATCAGAAATGAAATTGCATGCGATAAAATAATGAGGAAAACTTCACAAAAATCCAGGAAATTTGATTAGGATAGAAAAAGCTCTGGAATTACATATAAAACGGAATACTAATCAATGAGTTTAAAAAAATTGTAAAACACGGCAGATAGCAAAAACACGTGAACGGCGGGAGGAAAAAGAGATTGGAAGACATGAAAGGAGAAAGAAGAAGAAGAATTTACAGGAAGAAGAAAACAGAAAGAAGGATTATCAGGCGCGAAAAGAAGGAACCACGCTGAATTGCACTACTATCGGTGATCGAAATACGCGGATCCCTGCGAAAATTCCATTGTCGATAGACGAGGACTTTAACGAAAGACGGAGGGAGAAAGAAATATAAAGCGCCAATGAGACATCGTCCACCTTTTCCTTTTCATTTTGGGGAAGGAAGGGAAATGAAAAGGAAAAATCACACTCCGGTAAGGTCTAAGGATAAAATTAAAAAAAAAAAATCAGAAAAATGTCCCATGGTAAAAAAACCCTTTAAAGAGTACATTGACATTAATTTTGAATATAACTTGAGAAAAAAAATTGAATATAAAATTATATTCTTACTTCTATTAATTAAGTTATATGATAAGGTGCAAGTACTTATTAATCATCACTCTATGTATTGTTAAAATAGGTACATGCACTTGTCAACGGGAGTTGTTTTATATAACATAAATTGATACATACACTTGTCAAAATAAACACATATATATTTGTCAAAATAAACACATGAACCTTAAACTCTTTTGTTGCCAAGTTTACATAAACTTATAAAATGACAAATTTATATAACTATTTTGGTAAGTTTATATGCCTACTTTAACAACTTATAAAATGACGAGTTTATTTTCCTATTTTAACAAGTTAACATGCATAAAATTTAACAAGTTTATGAGTTTATTTTGATAAGTTAATGTGTCTAAATTGACAAGTTATAAACTGGCAAGTGTGTAACTACTTTAACAAGATTATGTGCATACTTTAACAACTTATAAAATGGTAAGTCTATTTATCTATCTTGACAAGTTTTTACATCTATTTTGATAAATTTATGTACATATTTCAACTAAGTCTACGTGTCAATTTACGTTGAGGAAAACAACTCCGGTTGACAAATGCATGTATTTATTTTGACGATGTATAAAATTACAATTGTAAGTACATACACATAATCATATAATTTAATCAATGGGGTAAGAAAATAGGGTAAAAAGGTAATTTCACATTTAGAATTAATACCAATGAAATCTTTTTTTTATATATATAGAGAATTCTGTTTTGACACTTTTTTGTGATTTGTTTAAATTTTTCGGAACTAAGTGTGATCCCCCCCAAAAAGAAAAAAAGAAAAAAAAAACTGAGGGAGATGACGTGCTAAAAGATCCAGCTTAGCCACTTTCGATGTTCATCGTTCTTGCTGGCATCCATACAGCTGCAAAAATGGATTTTAGGCCGTGTCACAGATTTCTTTAATTTTGTTAACCCCTAATGTACAATATGTACGTTATTTGAAGTCATTCTGAATAACTATGTATCTAATTCTAATACACTCAACCATATATTATATATGAGCCAAGATTAACCTGCAAGACTTGAGCACTCGCGGTTCTTATTACCCAAATGTTGATAGCATACTTTGAGGCTCGTAATTCACAGGAGTCAATTCATAGACCAAAATATACGTTGGCCCACATAGTGACATGAAAAGCGTCCCATAATAATCCTTTTTTGGGGATTTTCCTTAACCAGAGACAACTGATTGGTTCATTATCTGAGACAACTCGCTTATCAGCGTGCTTTTAATATTCATTTTCATTCATACGCGCTGATTAAGGACAGATTAGACCCAGTCTGGTCAAACGACAACCTGACGGGGAAATTGCCCTGCCGTGACCAATGCGTCCGAGACCACTGCGAGTAAAGTGGGCCCAGTGATGGGCCCGTTCTTAATTGGGACAGCCCAATTCAATTATTTTTAATCCAAAACATTGACCCCCAATTTGGGAGACCCCGGAGTCACCGCACTGATTATCGCTAACACAAGTGTCAGCGTCATAGCTTAAGGTCAATACAGACAATACTCAATAGTACAGGAGTATAATATCAAAATTAAAATATTAATTATGTGTTTTGTTATTAATTAATTAAAAAAATATATGAACATGCTTGGTACTGTACGATGAGGGCTTTCAGTGCGGTGGTTCCATACGCGAACATCAATTATGCAGCATAATGATCACACTTCCATATTTTTGTGTCTGGATCCGTTTTTTTTTATTTTTTTATTTAATTACGAAAAACTGCGATACAGAGAAACTTCTTCGAGGATCTTGCTTTTGTGTATTGTTCACAAGACGCCATATCCAGAACAAAGAGAATAAGTAGAATTATTGTTATTTTTAATGATTCTATGCGTTTAGCGCATAAGATGCTCCACTAAGAATTATGCTTTTTGCAAGCTGGGACCATTCATCAAAACATCCACCACCGCATCGGATTTTTTTTTTTAAAAAAAGAAAAACATGTAGTTCATTACAGCTCATTACAGCTTAACGGCCCCACAATCGACGTGCTCCAATAAGAACAACAATTGTATTTGTTTTGCGAACGAGGAGTGGCACACTTATAGCTAAGGTATCGGCTTCACCCAAAAAAGAAAAAGAGGAGGTTCGATTTCTATTGGTCGATGTAAGGGTCTCTTTGGTGGGCGATCTGTAAGTATCTCTGTAAGTGCTTTTTGAGCCTAGGGACATACTCTAGCCTTGGTGGGTTACCGGTGTCTACCCCTACCTAAATATTTTAATATAAAAAAAACAATTGTATTTGGAATAAGCTTTTTTTTTTAGACAACGTTTTAGAATAAGCTTTCAAAAGTAAATTTTCATTGTTGTGATACATTTTGATTCTATTAATAAATTTATTTTGACTAAAAGTTTGGATCCTTATTATAAATTCAGTTTTAGAACTAAATAAAAAAAATTATTTATATTGATTTTTGGAACCAATTAAAGATAAAGATAAAATTAAAAATTTAGCTTATAATTAATTGGTTATCTAACTCTCTTTAATATATAAGACTTAGTTAATGTGTGTTTATAAGTCAAACCAGAGTAATAAGATGTAAATAAATAAGAGAAGATTTATCTCGATTTATATAAAAAAAAGTTTCTGTGTATCCAAACAAGCACAACATGTAATCCAAATCAATCACCAATTCAGACACGTAGAACCAGACGTTGAGGGCCAAACAAAGTCAACACAAGCACTAGCTGACAATTCCAGTTAATTACCCCCTTGTCTTGTGTGGCTTCCAATACATATCTGACACGTAATTTCAGATCGCACCCCATTTACACACGACTCATGATTCTTAAGGGGTGGGGACATGCAATATTCTTATTCTTCTCTTTAAATCTTGAGTTTCTGGGTATAATAATAGAAATTAATCAAGAATGAAGATATGTATGGATTAAACGATCATGCTTACTCTTGTATGAGTAGAGATATACAAAACAAGTTCAGTCTCTAGATCTGTAATAGTCCTGTACTCATAAGTTTAATAAGGACCTGAGCCCAAAAGCCTAATTACCACATAAGCTGGTTCGTACCTGGGGAAAAAGCAGAGATACCTTTATGACTTGGAGATTTAATAAAAATTGCACCATAGCGTGAGTCAGGTAACTTCACAGAAAAAATCAGGATTACAACAAGTGCTGGAAGGAGTCCAGGTGTCAAGCTCTTATGTACCCCTTAGGTGCCCATCTTTCCATTAGAGGGATGGACATATTTTTTAATTTTTTTAATTTTTTATATATTGTATTTATTTATATTTAAATTATATGTTGCTTTCTGGAAAAAAAAATTTCATGTAGTATCTTAAATTAATTAGTTTTCAGTCCTGCATTCAGTAATATTTATCTGTAATACCAATATCATGAAAATTAATTAATTTGAGATACTGGGTGGAATTTTTTTTTTAAAAAGTAGCATATAATTTAAATATAAATAAATATAATATATATATATAAAAAAATATGCCCATCCCTCTAATAGAGAGATGGGCACCTAATAGGCACATAAGAGCTTGGCACCTAATGTGAACTCTAGCTGAAGAGGCAAACGTATGGATCATGTTTAAGTTGAAGACAAAATGGACCTACCATGCAGTGATTAGTTGGTGCAGTATTTTCAGTATGAGCATTAAAAAAAAAAACAAGTTTAGACAACATCCACCAAATAAATAAACTACTCCTTCTGGTCCTTATTATAAAACACAAACTACCAACATTTTTTTGTCCTTATTATAAGGCACCAACTTCTTTAATTGCCTCATTTAATACTATTTTCCCATTATGCCCTCATTTTTAACTAACTCATTTAAATCTACATCATTAAAATAGGGGTAAAGTTGGAAACATTTATTGATTTTGGACCTAATTAATGAGTTAACCTCCATTCCTTAGTTTGTGAGAAAAAGTAGTTGGTGCCTTATAATAAGGATCAGAGGGAGTAAAAGTAAAGAACGTGAGGGGAAATTTTAAATGAAACCAACCACACCCAATTTAGAAGTGCACCTAACCACATGGTACAATATTACTCCTTTGATCCTTTAGTTTATACACTCACTTTGTCAATCTTCTTTTTAAAGTAAGGACCGGATTTGGAGTTAGTATTATTTGTGCGACTAGGAGTGAACAGGCTAAGCAGACAAGAGCTTATACATGCAGTGTCAAGATAGTAAGCAGCCAATGAACAGAACCTATCTGGAAATTTACATTTTCATTCCAAGAGAAATTTCTGAGGCAACCAAGAGAAAAAAAAAACAATGGCAGTGACATCAGCAACATCATATCCAACTGAAGATGTCTAAGATTCAATACGTTCACCAAGTAAAAGAAATACCTAGAATAATTTGAAAAGCTCCAAGTGCCATTCATTTACAGAGCTAATTGCGCTCTGTAGGAGTAGGACTCTTCACTCTAATAATGTGCACCTGGAAGAAAATATAAGCAACTACGGTATGTCATAGTCTATAATCTTGAACATAGAGAGTATGTAGACTCTGTAACTGAACAAACAACAGCCAGTAACTACAACTGTTTAAATATCAGCAAAAATAAGTAAGCCAGCCTTAGAAACTACCTCCAGCCTTTAAGACAAGAGCTATATAACTAATCTGGGATATTAAGGAAATTAGTTGAATTTTTTATCTATAACAAATAAATCTTGTTTTTCCTAAACTACTCTATTTAATCGTGTGCATTTGAACTAACCTCAATTGGGAGAACCCTTAATTAAAATGTTTAATCAAGAAGAATACTTTGGGCAAAAAATTGATAGCAAAGTAGATTTAAGTCTTATATTTAGAATCAAATGAACTCCTTATATAATTCCTAAGGACTAGAGGTAGTAAGATCAAGCTCAAAGGAAGGCCTAAATAAATCAAAATTCAATCTCGCATCACCTTAAATGCTGTAGGTCTGATTAGCTGAAAAACTAATGCGTCCCCATCTGCTAGGTTATGAGCAACCGCAAAACCTTTCCATCCACCGCTGAGTCCAGTTTTACGGGCCAAATATACCGTGGGATACTCATCCCCCTCTTCATCTATCAAAGTAATCATTTCGTCCCGCTTTGGAAGATGAGTCTTGCAGAACTGGACTGTAAGACCCTATGGTCCAACATTGCCACTTTGGTTAGCCCTTTATAGATAGCACGACATATATAATAAACAAAAGAAAATTTTTCTAAGCATTCAAAGAAACTGTTTCTCTTGTGCAGTAGAGTACAGAGGTCACAGTTACTGATGATGCAGGGCATAGAGGATTTTAGGTGTTTTCGTAACAAGACATAAGTTGAGAAAACATGCTAAGAAGGAAGTCTTTTGAAGCGTGAGAAAACTAACTTCGAGTGAATCAACAGAGTCAAATAACAGATACATTTCGATTTTCAACAACCTTGTTATCATTTAAGCGCTACCTATTTGACAAGGAATAAAAATTTAAGAATGGAACATAGAAGAATGTAAACTAACATAGAATACCAGAACATTACCACTTACCAGCCAAAATCCCCCGCTTACATGTGACGGAAGCATTGACTTTATGAATGTCGGATATTCAGTTTCTAAATCCGCGAGTAACTTCTCTGCTTTTTCAAAAGCTTCCTCTCTGGCCTCCTCTGAAGCGTGTACGAAGTTTGATAAATTTCTTTTGGTCCCATAAACCCTACACACGTAAAGTATGTCAGTTGTCTTCTATCAAAACAAAAACAACCAAAAAAAGATCATTACTTGAGACCACGAGTACCTTCTAGGTATTGCCACACGATCAATAAGCACCTGTAGAAGATGAAAATGAGAGACCACAACGCAATCAAATGCAGGGTAAACTAAAAATCATAAATGAGAAATGGAATCATGAAAAGGGCACACTTCTTTGTAAACAGGAGCCACCATGTTTGCGACCCGACCAGACCTCCTTACAGCAACAATCATTTTTTCCGTTGAGCGAGATTTGGTGTGCTTCATCTGTAGTAAAACGAACAAGGAAGTGCGTTATAACGATTTTGATACAGAACAATGACAGAGGCTAGAGAGCAAAGACTACAGGAGAGGGTTTGGGAGAAGGGGAATTTCGGAGGGCTTGAGAAAGCTGGGTCAAATTGAGGGCCTCGATTCGCTTCTTGTTCTCCTCCATTCTTTTGCGGCGACTCTCCTCGTAGGATGATAGTTTGGGCGCCACCATTTTTGTGAACGCAATCTTCGATCACACTGTGCTTTCTTGCGTTATGCAGCTGATCTTTTTGTGCTGCGAGGGCACTGCAATGGAAGTTCAAGTGACCGTTGGCTTCCCACTAGCCAGAGTATGGGCACTGGCTTCATGGTGCTTTTCCGTAGTCCGTACACGCCACCTACAGCCCTACTTAATTTGAATCCCATTATTAATTATTAATATTAAAATGGAAAATTTTCCATAAATACTTGTTGGAAAATTTTATTGCTTATAAAGCACGGATCTGGCTTCTCTCGATATCTTTCTCTCTTCTTCCCTCACTATCTCTCATCCCAGCCATTCATCTCCTCTCCGCTTCCATCTCAGATTAATTTTTAGTTGAGATGAATGGCTGAGATGAGGGAAGAAGAGGGAAGGAAGAGGAGAAAATCTGCTTCCTATAAAGCACTATCCTGTTTCCGTCTGGTCTCAACTAGGTGCCTGTTTGAATTTAGTTTTTTTTACCGTAGTTTTTAGGATTTATGAGGTAAGTTGTAAGAGAAGTTTTATCTCGGTTTGCGAAAAATAACTCTTGAAACCTAAGTTTAGGGTTTCCCAAGCAAGCTCCTTGTCTCAGAAATTTTGAACCCATAAATTTCCCATCCAAGAGTATTGGGACCAGGATTGAGACAAGAATCAGGATCACTCTTGAGATCCTCGTCCGGGTCCTAGTTTCTTTTTTATATTTTGCCTTATAGATTAGTTTATCCTGTTATTTTTATATTTTTTACCCCATAAATTAAATTATCATTTGATAAGATATGTATCACATATTTAGTTAGAGTTAAACCATAGATATTATGATATCAATCGTAACTATAAAATCTTATATGATAATAATGAAGACGATGATGATGAGGAAATTTTATTCTTCAATTCTAGATCCATTTGTGAAATTATTATGGATTTGTCTATAGGGCCGAGAAATCAGGCTACTCATTTAAACCCTTTTAAGTCAAGAGTCAGGCTTTATAAATTAGAGTCTTGAAAGAAAGTTGAGCCTAAAAGAGCTAGTTTTGTAGGGTCAAGGGCTTAAAAAAACTAGTCTGTTAAGCCCGTTAATTTTTCCCCCCTCACTTGTCCCGCCTTTTGCCTTGACTAACTGATCATCCTCTCCCTAACCATAAAATTTCATTAATTTATATGTATTTTGTATTTATTATAGAGTTATCTATCCATTTAACTGCATATACATAATAACTATACTTTAATTTTATGATTTGGTTTATTATTTGTCACAGATAAAGATTATGGATGTATTCATAATGTAAAAGAATAAATTTTTCATATTTTTACCCATGAAGTAGAGTTTAATACTCACAATGAAGCACAATCAAATATCTTTAAAATTAAAAATAGTGGTAAAGAAAATGAAAATGATAATCATCGTACTCTTATTTCTTAGTGGTTAGCTTTGTATACTTTGTGTAAATTATTTGTGAATAATAGTTTACTTTTAATTATCAATTGGTGATTGTGTTTGTTTGTTGTGTGATGCGTGTTGTTTAGATCTTAATATTGACAATATTTATTTATTAAATTATAAATTTAATAGTTGTAATTTACTAATTATATTTTTTTTAAAGAAAAAACACAAGAAAATTTGTTAAAATTCAGAAAAATGGCTTCTGGCCCTAACCTATATGTTCAAGTGCCAAGCCTTAAAAAAAACACGTTTTCCTTACCTAAGCCTAAAAGGGCTGAGTTGACACTGATTTCAAGCTCTACTTGTTAGTTGTTAAATGGTCATTTTAAACAATAAAACATAGAGAATTTAACTAATATAATGATTAATTTTTTTTCAAAAAATTGGGATTTCCTCGTCCCACCAAGACTGGGACTGGGAGGCAATTTACATCTCGGCCAAAAATCGAGACCAAGAAATCCTGGTCCCATCCCGGATTTTGAACACCTTTTGTGCTCATCCACCGAATCAACGCCGTCGTTTTAGTGCAAAATAGCACATGTTGTTGGATGAGCTAAAATTAACTAAGCATGTAGTACAGACTCCATTTAGAGTATCTTGATATTATATGACCAATTTTTTCATATTATATTATAATACTCCCACTTTTATAGTTTAAATTTTTTTAATAACACCATGTACTATTTTTTAAATTATATCTTGGTCTACCCAAATTTTAGTCTAAGACACGAGCAAAAACAATAGAGGACAGATAAATAGGGGTTAAGAGAGTTGAAAAATGGGAAAACCCCATTAAAAAAGTCCAATAAAAATGGTAAAGGACAATATGTGATTGCAATAATAATAATATATGAGAAGTGTTATTTCTTATTTAACATTTTTTAAATTAAAAGAAAATGATATAAATATCCTCACAAACTTTTTTTTAAAAAAGTAACCCTACCCATGTTGCCCAGCAGTTGCTAGCAACACCCACGCATGGAGACTTGATATAGATTTACCAAGTTTGGATTTAAAAATAATAACTTCATATATGAAAATAACAACTATCATTTAAAAATTAGAAATTATTCCTATTGGAGTTGCGATGGTGGTTTTCTGGTGCACCCTCTTTGTCGTCTTCTCTTTTGCCATCCCCACCACCCTCCGTCACTTTTACTCCTCAAGTGCGTACCTCTCTTTATTCCCCCTTTTCTCTCTTCCCATCCCTCTCCTCCTTTTGAATTCCCTCTTCTTTCACTTGGAGATCCCAAAGAAATATAAATAAGTTGGAGTCAAATGATAAAATTGAGTCTCTTCTTTCACTTTATTTTCGTATTGTAGAAACAATACGAAACATAAAGTTTCTACTACTTAAAGTCAAGATACAAAATTACACACACAAAACATATGAGAAAAAAACATAAATCACTATTCAAAATTCAATGAACAACTTCATATTTAAAATGTATAAGTTACATTACTATATAAAATATAAGTAAAAAAAACACATAATTTAACAACTTCTACAACTAAATTCTAAAAATCAAAAGAATAAAATTTAATAATTCCTAAATTATATTAATTGATTCAAATCAAACTAACATTAACTTGTATGTCCTTAATGCCTTCTTATCCTACTCTTATAATATATTTATTTGCAAAATTTGAAATATCCAGATCATGATTATCCACATGTTCCCCCACTTCAACTTCAATCAAACTTTTCTCATCATAGGCATTAGCATTTAAATTGTTTATATCTTCCCAATCTTCTTCATTTTCCACTATCCAATGATCATTTAAATTATATGTATGAGAGTTTTGACTTTTCTTTTTCTTACTCAATCTTGAATTGATAATTACAAAAACAGTATTATTCATAGTCTTTTGATTTGAGGAAGTGAAAATAGAGTTTTTTTTAAAAAAAAAAGTAAAGACAATAAATACAGTAAAGACATAAGGTTTTACATGGCATTTTTACAAGCTTCTACTAAGGAAAGTAAGATAGTTTTTACTTGCTTCTTCACACATATCACTCCAGTAAGTTTTAAATTTTTACACTAGTTTAAGATGTCAATAGAGCCACCAACTAAATTCCTAACCTTTCAACATTTTAGGAGAGAGAAAAAGCAACAACCTATGTCAAATTTGAGCCCAAAAAAAAAAAAAGTCTTTAACCATCAAAGCTGAAAAGGAAAAAGAAGTTTTTTCTTGATTTATTTTCAGCCAATACCAATTGTAAGGTGACAAACACACAATAAAAACTGTTCACAGAGAAAAGAGATCAAATTCAAAACAAAACGAAAAGAAACCAAACGCAAACATCTTCCAGGTTCGCTCACAGACTGTGAGACAATGAAATACGATTTAGATCTTCATTTGACAGCTTTTCTATAAGAGACCAGAAAAGTCCATGGATTCAGAGAAAAATCATCCAAGCCACAGCTCACAAAACCAGCGCGACAATAGCATTGTCGTCTTCGTCAAGGGCTTCAACCTTCGACCCGCTAGAGAAGCTGACCCCTCCAAGTTCTATTGGTTTTCTGGCTGGGATTTCAGCTCCCCCAAGTACCTACCCACTTTCGACGTCATTTCCACAAGCTCCACCCGGGGTGTCGTCGATGAGCGACGAGGGGGTATTGGTTACTTAAAAAAAAAGGAATGTATGATGAGTCATGACATTTATGTTATTTCCTTTTAAATTATTAATATTGGAATTACGTCGGTCCTTTACCATTTTTATTTTTATTGGTCCTTATGTGAGATTTTCCCTATAAAAAAATGTAATACTATTTTTTAATTATATCTTGATCTGCCCAAATTTGTAGTCTAAGACACATGTGAAAACAATAGATGACCGAAAAACAGGTGAAAAGAGAGTAGAAAAATTGCCTTAGAGTAGAGATACGGTCATACAGATCTCACCGTCTAAGTTACTACTTTTTCGGTTTTTAATATAAGACATATTTACTTAATTTAATTATATTAAAGAAGTTGTTTTAATTAGTTAATATAACATATATTTTCTAAAACACTCTAGTCATTTTCCATAATTTTATCATTCTCTCTTCTTCTTGATTATTGTTGAGAGTGCATTAATGTGGGTAAATTAAAAAAAATTGACAAATATAAAAACTATATCTTATATTTAGGATCAAGATCAACTCTCTAAATATATCTTTTATTAAAAATCAAAGGGAGTATTAAATTAGACTTATAGACCTCATACCTTATGCTTTGAACCGCCGGGGGGGGGGGGGGGGATCTAATACTTTATTTTAAACTCTTGTTTTACAAAACAAAACACCATTAATATATTTTCATCCTAGCATCCTTTAACGCCAAATCAAATAAAAATAATCCAATCCAAACAAATACTACATCAATCTAAGAACAAATGACTAATACTCTTTCAAATCCTTAATATAATATATATTTACTTCATTTAGTTACATTATAGAAATTTATTATTATGATATATATTTTCTAAAACATCTTCCTTAATTCATTTTTTCCTTCTTCTCTTTGATTATTGTTGAAAGAATATCAATATAAATAAATTAAGAAAATATTGACAAATATACAAACTATATATTTATGACAAAGTTCAACTCATCAAATATATATGTCTTATATTAAAGACTAGAAAGAGTAATATTTTGTAAAATTTATTGCTGTTAATTGAGATATTGATTATTAGTCATCCTCACTATATCTTAACAAGTCATATTCACAGATCATTAATAATACAATACAATTTATCTTTCAAGGTTTATGAATCACATCAAATAAACACCCCCAATGTGCAATCCTTTTTCTTTTTTTTTAATTCTGTTACCATTCCAAAAATTTTAAATTTTAAGTTTTAAGCTCCGAAACTGCTGTTGCCATTAATATAACTTCGTCAATCGCCAAATATACAATAAATTACATTAGGGGTGTTCACAATGCTTAAGGCCTGGTGCGCCCGCCCATACCCATGAAAAAATCGCCATGCCCAGTTCAAAAAAAAGAGGCCCAAAAAAATTTGGGCATAAATGGGCTGAGCATTTTACGGGCATTGGGCAAGGTATGCCGCCCTGCCCATTGGCCCTGCCCAGTACTATATAATATATATATTTATTTTATAATACATTATCTTCAATTTTTTGATTCCATATGCTTCTTTCTTTTGACAATTTAGGGTCTTGATGCAACCTCTTAAAATTTTGGATAACTATAAGGCTTTGATTACAATTTTTTGATACCTTGTATTATTGTATTATAAATGTTATTTAATTGTTCACTTATAAATACTGACTATTTGTTAAAACATATGATTGTCTTTTTAATTTTAAGACCCAAGTTGTAGAATTATAGATTTTATTTGTAGTTTGTAATATTATTTATTAGGTATGATTGAAGCTTTTTTTTATATAAGATGTAATAGGGTATGGTCACTTGGGCATAGAAGGCCCGCCCTACCCTGCCTATTATCGCCCTGCCAAAAAATGTTAAAGCTTTTATCGGGCAGGACCGGACACTGGGCCTCATTTTGCTGCCCATTGATCTTCCGGGCTGGGCATCGAGCAAGGGTCTCGCCCTGCCCATCCCTGCCCATGATCACCCCTAGATTACACCGTTCCATCCTCTTCTTTTTTCCCCTAAAACCCATTCCATCCTTCTATCCACATTTTTGCATGACGAAGTACACGAGAGGATAGCCCAGAACCCAAAAAGACACAGAAGAAACATAAATGAGCCCATTAACAAAGTAGTTGTTATGCCCAACTTGACCGTCCTCATAACTAGGAAGTGATGAGCCTTACATCCGATTGAGAACCCTGTGGTGACAGTATGAAAATACAACTTAAGATTGCATAAGTAACTTCCTTTAGTTTCAATCTAGTCAAAATCAACAACACTATTGATTGATCTCCAGCATCACTTTCTGGAGTGCTTCAGCTGCCAGAGGAATGTACAAGCAATCTTCACCATCGGAATGCCTCCTAACCTTTACCAATTCATGGTCTTTAAACTCAGTTAAGTGGGAATTCAATGTAACCTGACTGCTTACAAGGAAGCGTTCTCGGCAGACCGAGTAAAGATCACTGATTGGCATGCCTGAATGTTAGAGGCCAAAAATTAGCAAAATACTATATATGCATCTGCTATTAGATGAAGAACCGGCAGCATATCCAAGAAAAGTTGAAGTCACTTGCCTTCCTCATCAGGATGAGTGAGTTGGTGTTCTGCAAGAACTTTAAATACACTCTGGGCGTTGGGTGTCAAACTTTGTAACACTATTGCAGCTGTTTTAACACTTTGATTGGAACCACCCTGTGCGAGAATCAAAGGATAATACATGCCTTCAACCTTGTATGGGGTAAAGGTGGGGACGTGATGCCAGCACCAATTAAATTGTCTGTGAACCATATTCTTGTCCCAGACTATAAACAGAACCAGGATGGAAATCCTTAGGAAGTAGACATAAATACTACTACAAATATTCTTTCATCGTGCCACACAAGCATCATTACTTTCCTGAGAACAATTTTAATAAGATACTAGTGCATACAACATACACCAATAAATAGCAGCAACTAAGTCTCGAGAAAATTTTTAGATATTGGGCATTCTGAGGGGTCACAAGTTAGCACATAATCATATAGTCCACTTTAAACCAGCCTACTAGAGATAATAACATATGCACAAAGGACTTCACACATCAAGGCAACATAGATCAAGAAAAAAATTAAACATATCTGGTTCTGCAACAGCATTCAAACTTATTCTGCATTGTCAACTGACGATAAATGCCTACAAACAAGTTTACACAGAGAGAGAGAGAGAGAGAGAGAGAGACCGATCATTGAACTTCTATTTACACGCTGAAAAAAGTAATTCAAAATGAAAAGAAAATAGAATTATCCAAAGTTCCAAAACCTGAAAAAATAATACAGTCAAAGAAGAAGATTAAAAGTAGTTCTAAAGTTAGAACAGAGGTGAATATTTCTTGATAAGATAACGACTGAAATAGTAAATATACTTACGAAGAGGAGCATTTAAATGGTCAATTGAGGCAACAATACGAATATGGGAACAAGCAGCTAGCCGAGCAAGATATTGTTGGGCTTCATAGTCTCTTAATCCAGGTCCATCAATATTGTGAATGACGACACAAACAAAACAATTTTCCTCCTCTGTTTCTGCTCCATCCAAAAATGCAAGAAGGTCTTCTATGGATTGAGAACTGAATGGCTGCTCACTTTTGAAAACCTTCTGTTTCGTTTTTACTTGATCTGATAACACTTCAGCTAAAGCTATCATGACCTATATTCAGAAACATTAATATTTGTCATGCTTCATGAGGAGGATGAATTCTTATAGTGTGATCGTATTTGCATTTTCTTTTCGGGTCCTGTTAAAGCATGTATCTTTAGAAACGCCAATGCTAAAAAGGTACCTGTTTTAAGTTAATGGCTGGAAGATAACCATTGATAACAATTACAGAATGTTCAGCCAACGCAGTTGAGGCAAAATCTTCAAGTAAAGCCTTCTTAGACCCAAAACCATACATTAGTAAGGAAAAAGAACACCTAGTTCATGAAATGGGGAGGAAAAGTGAGTGTCCAATCTACAATGTGGTACGGTTTATCTAAGTGGACATCTAAACAAATTAAAAGCTATGATGCAGCAAGAATGGACAAGGACAGAAGACGCATTATGAATCCCTACTTTAGTTAGCACAAGGCTTTGCGCCTTGTTTTAAGATTATTTTGGTTAATGGATCTCGTTAACCAGCAATATTGAGGTACGGAATAGATCTCCGCCCATATAGGAAATAGGGTTTTCTAGATTGTTATATAGTTTCAAGTGATGTGCTTATAAAGCAGTTGTTTAATTCTGTGGAGTTCATCTAAGGCATTTCAACAAAATTGCTGGAAACGCATTGTGGTATAACTAGAAAAACAAGAGAAGCATTAACTTTTATATCAGATTAGTAATAAGCAGGAGAACCATACCTTAGGGCAAAAACCCATTCAGAATACATATTTTTATAACCATCAATTAATGAGGTAATCTCCTTCTCATGCTTGGGCTCAATATTGGCTGCTGCAGCCCTCAACTCCTATATGTAGGAAACATTCTGATATTGCAGAAACAAAAGTTTATAGAATGAAGAGGAATGAGTCCTAATAGTTAAAATAAATACCTGTTCATCAACAATGTCAATGTCGGAAAGCTTGTGAGTTGATTTCTTGCTCGAGGAGCCCAATTCCTTTGCCAGAAAATAATTTCTTGAGAACCCAAATTCTCCATCTTCCTCCTCACTGTTGATGTCCATACCTCTAAACCCAGCTAAATTTCAAGATAGGCTTTTCCTTTTTTCAATCCCTACTTCAAGTCAGATATGCTCACTAAGTTATATTGGTTTAACAAAAAATAAAGGCAAAAGGGAGGGAACCGAAAAAAGAAAGAAAATCAAAATGCTTGAAAAATGAAGGCCTGAGACAGGTTACGACAGTTGGTGACAACGGCAGCAGGGAGCTGGGTGCTGAAGAAGGGGGCAGAGAGTGGAATTATGCCAAAGAGAAGAAGAGAAGAATGGGTGGGAAGGAATGAATAAACAGAACAAGCCAGACAACAATAAGACGAGTTCATCTATAGCTATGTGATCCATGTCAAGAATTTTACCATAATCAGAATCAGAAAACATTCTACAAGGGGGAAATTTTGACCATATGCCATATGGGGAACAACAACATACTACATGGATTAGTAAAACATAATGCAGACATGAAGCACATGCAAAGCAATTGGAGGATTGGTTTTGCAATATTTCTGAAAGGAGTATGTCGTTCTTCTCAAAGACAAGTGTAGGAACTAGAAAGCCTTCTTTCCAAATAAACATTATTAAAATGGGCAGGAAATACTTATGCCTCCTAGCTGCAATAACCAAGTTAAGACTACTCTGAACTTAATCTAATTCAACCAAAGCCATCTGATCTCTGACCTAATGACAAACAGAATCATTTCATGGATTAATTTTCAGAAGAAAAAAAGGAAATACAAGTTTTAGTAGGATATCATCAAGTTCATGCTACTCCACATTATAAACAGAGTCTATTTTTTTTATTTATCAAGAAAAAAAAAATTTAAAAACGAACACACAAAAATTTGGCATAGACAAAAGGGAAAATATATCTTCTTTCACGTTAAGTTCAAAATACAATGATAATTATATCCTTCAAATCAAACACAAGAATTTGGCACAGAAAAAGGGACAAAGATGAAAAAGGGGGAAAGTTATCCCTGACATATTCGTTCTGCGATAATGAATAGGCCATCAAAATCTCTCATCCTTATATAAATTAAGTCTTAAATCTAACCTTAACAATCTAAGGTTAATCATATTAGCATAATGGGTCTATACGATTTCAGAACAAACTAGCAGCAATAACCGCAAAATATTCCCTTGTTTTGGATTGCATGTATTAAAAATTACTTTATCTTGCTCCATGGCTCCATGGATTTCATCTGTATCTTAGCATCCAAAACCAAAAGAGAGAAAAAGCACTAAGAAGAGGAGGGAAACACACTTGAACGAAGAAGGCTTGATGACGACATGGCGGGGAGACAATGTCTGGGGGCACGCACACAGAGACGCCGCAAGAGAGGCGACTATCGAGATGGAGTGGAAGTCGACTGGAAGAATGAATCTGAGGTGGAGTGGAGTTGGAAGCGCCCAGTCGATTGGCGCGCGAAAAATCAAGAACAAAGAAGAGGGCGCGAGGGCAGACGAGAGCGAAAAATGAGTGTTTCCTCCCTATCATTTTTTTTTTAATAGGTATTAGAAAAAATCTTAAAAAAATATTACTTAAATTTTAAAATAATAAATAGATGATTTTTTTAATAAAATGAGTGATTAATTATTTTAATTTTATTGTTAATTTTATTACTATTATTGTTACAGAATTTTAAAGTTCAATTGATATTCCTCTATCATTTTCTGTTAATGTTTTTCCTCCAGATCTCTCCAGGCGTGTGATAGAAATTTGGGGGATATTTTTTTGTTTCCTTTTCATTTTCACTGGCCAAAAAATGATATTTTTTCTTTCAAAAATTAAAAAAATTGTTGATAATTAACTTTTCTTCTAGTTTTCTTTGTTAGCTCATTCCATTTAAACAAGAGAGTAAGGCCAGAGCCTAAAAGCAATTGATATTATGATTTGTATTTAAAAAAAAAAAAAATCGCTTCGCTAAATTTTGGGAGAGGTCGAGTAATTTGCAATCATGGTATAGGAAAATTTCCACAAGGACCGTCGTAGAGAAACAGGGATCGTTTAAAAACATAATAAAGAATAATAAGTATAGGAGATTGTTTTAAGAATATCATTAGATTGAAAAAATATATTAAATTAAACTATTTCTGTATCACAGGAATATTTTAAAACAAAAAAAATACGTTTAATTTGGCCAAAGTTAGTGCAATTGACTCTCAAAAAATTTATGGTTGTGGGGCAGAACCGAACAATGTCTACCAATTCAATTATTAATATCGCGAACTATGTAATAAAAAAATGTTTGATTTATTAAATTTCTGAGGTTGAAATGCAAATATTTTGTACTACTTATTACCCTAAAAAAATAGTAAAATAAAATTGAAAAAGCTTTTGCGTGGACTCTGACTTTTGGTCTAAACACTTTGGCTTCAGCTTGAGATGATATAGATAATACTATTACTCAAAGAATTCCATTCCATTATTGTCTTAGGTAATACTTCTGAGTAATGTTGGAATTTAGGAAGAAATCCCATAGTTTATGAATAAAAAGAAGGATGGAAAAGAAGAGGAAAAATAAGAAGGATTGTGTGTGTAGTACTAAGTCCCACATTGGTTAGGTGAAGGAAAGTTGGAGGGTATGTAAGCCCCAACTTGGCTCCTCCTAGTTGGGCCCTTGGGCCTACCCACTTTTGTGGAGGGGTGAGGACTTAAGCAACCATTGGTCCACCACACGCGCGCCGCCGGCCCGGTCCGGTTCGATCCGCGCGTGTGAAATAAAATAATAATTTTTTATTAAATTATTTTTTGAATAAAAATAATAATAATAATAATCCTTTTATTTTTATTTCCGTTGTGCCTCTCCGTTTTTTCCACCAGCAGCTACGTACAACTCGTTTAGCTCCGTCTGGTCGTGTCTGTTCGTATGACCCATCGACCCGTTCGGCTTCGTCTGGTGCGTCTGTTCGTGAGACGCACCAGTTCGCCGACAACAGACGTGGGTCGCCTCTGTTCGTTCCGTTCTGGTGTGTCTATTCGCAACGTACCAGTTCGCAGCAACAGACGAGTCCATCTGGTCGTGTTTTTCCGGAGTCTATAAATAGGGGCCCCTAGTCACAGAATGTTTGACGTTCTTTTTTCTCTGCATACACTCTTCCTGCATACACATTTTGTGCGTTTCGAAAGCAGACTCGTTAGATTCGCTTAGGCTTTAGACAGACAGAGCCACCTTTCTTTCTGGAGATGAACAATCCGCTCTATCCTGGGAGGCAATTGCTCAGAAACCTGTGGCATCCGTAGAGGGAGCAAAATTGTCTTAAGGAGACAACGAAAGTTGGGCCCGGATTTCTGCATAGTTCATAACCATATTCGGCAGTCTTGTAAATTCGTTTATAGCTTTTTCATATGATACAGACTTGTTATATGCTCTCTGTATGTTATACTTTGTTAAACACAGATTGTTGTTATACAGTTTTGTTTACTGCATATTCAATTTCTACCTACTCCATACGTTAGAAACAACAAGTAATGAAGTAGGTAAAGTTAGCTTCTAGCCATTTAGAAGATTCCAAGAGTTTAGGTTAAAAAAAGGTTTATATAAAGCGAGTCTATAACAAGAGACCTTCATTCGAATATCAACATTTGGAGTATACGAATAGGAAGAGGGCACAAGAACAAGATATATGAAACTGTCCCTTTTCCTCAGCTTTACATGGCTGAAAACTTTAACACCTGCACTTGTGCTATACTTTTGTGCGATTAAATTCCTCAATCTCTTTATGGATCTTTCCAATTCTTAAGAATGCATTTGTTGAACATGATGCCAAATACAAGATTCTGTCAACTGAATTACTATACAAGATATTTACAAAGATACACGAAGAGTAGGTAAGAAACGAATACACTTGCAATACCAAACTGTGCACTAGTTATTAACTTCATATGGACTTGAGTTTTTCCAAGTCGTAGGCTTTCTGCATAATGAACATATATGCATTATATTAAGCAATTAGAATAATAGGCAATAATTAAATGCACCAATAAGAAGTAATATCTTGTTTTGAAGCATGAAATCGAGCTTACCAGAACACAATGGATACCCTCAAGAAATGGTCCAAGCAAAGAAACGAAAATCTTTATTCTCTCTGTCTGGGTATCATAGGTTTCATCGCTTGCCTTGAGGAGATCTGTGAAGGTTTTAGTATCAGGCACTAGTTTCAAAGCTACCTGCGAAATTTAATTTATACATGTTACCTTAGCAGATAGTGAAGATTCAGAAGCAAGACAGGCACATTCATTCAGGAGATCAAAAGAAATGTGTTACTCTATAAGCAGCTGTTGAAATCCATCCATGCCATGGTTTTAGAGTGATGTTATAAGCCTCTTCCACTGCTTCCTCCATCTTTTTCTCAGAATCTCTTGACAGTGTCTGTAATAAAGCTGAGGCGAAATCCAGGGATCTGCAGAGCAAACATTTATGTTTTTTTCCTAAGTGAACATCACCCAATTATTGCGAGGAACAACATATTGCGATGATAATTTTATCACCTAGTGAGCCAAAAAAAGGCCTTGCTGCAACTGGCACCCTTCTTTGCGTTGCCTTGACTTGTCTCGGTTTTCAAAATCTCGACCAGATTTGAATTCAGTGAGGGATTTAATTCAAGAACCATTTCCAATCTCTGCAGCGATATAGTTTTTCAGTGGTTGCCTGTAGATTAACCTAAAGTGAAGGGAAAGAAACTGAGACCTGGAGATTTTGGTTGTGCGCCTCACCTTGATATTCTGATGAATATCTTGTCTCAAAACAGCCATTGTTGGTCCTATCTTATCTGCACAAGCATCAATCCGAGACAATTAAAACTTGTTTGACAAAAATTTGCGATTAAGAGGACAGGGATTAAGTAAACCAACCCAGAACTTGTAAAATCAAGTAACACAGAGATAGGAAAGGTTTCGTGGGGATTAGGGTAGCTTCATGATTATCTCCAGGTTTAACCAGAACCAATACTGAAAGCTCTTCGATGGCTGAGATTATCTCCGAGCTCGGCCTAGTCTCTGTACCCTTCTTCTGCTTCATTTTTCTCACTTTCCCTGGTTCTCCCTCCTCTCTATGTTTTGTCCCGACTCAAACTATATAACATAAAATTACGTTTCCAAATGCTTATATTAAATTTTCACCCATAAAAATGCTTACATTAAATTAAATACCTTTACTTCGACTTGCTAACAGTAACCAATTGCTCCAGAAAACTACACAAATTCAGAAGAGACTCCTATTCCTATGAAGGGGACACAAGTACTAAATAAAATAAAGTGGCGGCCTCATCCACGTTGAGCGAGTCTCTCTTTATCTTTTAATTATTATTTTTTCTTGGAGGGGCTTTTATTCTTAATATCTAGGGCTACGATTTTTCTGTGTAAGACATTGATGGTGACCTTATATTTGACCTTGGAGTGATCGTCTCTAATCATACTCAGACCTTATGTCAATCCAGAACATTATCCCTGAAAAAAATTAATATGTCAATCTAGACCATTATCACGGAATAAACTAAACCCACGTAGGTCCCATACCTGAAAACGTAGGGTGGATCCTTTCATAATCTCTTTTCATATAACCCAATCTGGACTATTAATTGAAAAGAGAAGAAAAAAATCTAAGGAATATAACTTGATGATGTGATATTTCAGATTGATTGAACAGATATGATTTAAAAATTATAAAAGATGATAAAAAAATAAATGATAAAAGAAACCTGGCCCCTAAAAACGATATAGGCCATCCTAGTTTCACAGATTTTAGCCGAGAGGCTTAGACGGGTTGGGTTATGAGAATCAAGAACCGTTGATGTTTCTGGTTGGATATCCAGCTTGATCTGGAGGAAGACTAGAAAACTGCTGTCTTGTGAGTAGCTCCGGGGGATTGGAGTGACACGTGGCAGCGCGTGAATTAAGCGGAGGAGACGGGGATTGCATCAAGGTGTGGGCTCCACACTTGGGCTGAATATAGTAATATTGATGCCCATTAAATATGGTGAACGGTCTAAAGCGGAATATCAAAGGATAGGCCGGCCCTGTTTGAATTTGGATTCTCTGGAGTTTAGGTTTAATTTTATTATCAAATTAAAAATTATTTGTTAAAAATTCATTAATTAAGATATTATCTTTATTTTAGTCAATTACAATATTTTTTTAAAATTAAATAAAAAATTAAATTTAGACGATCCATATAAAAAGAATGCCCAAAAGATTGCGGAACATATTTCTTCTAAAGCAATTTGCTTCATTGTAAGCTATCTAGTTGGGTCAGGTGTTATTATGGTGAGGATTTCATAGCTAATATTAAAGCTTTTTTAAAAAATTTATGATGCAATAGGTTAGTCACGGGATACAAGAGAAGATCCTCTCATAATCTTTTTTCTCATAAGTTAATCTGAACCGTTGATTAGAAAGAAGAGAAACAAATCTAAGGAGTATAATTTGATGATGTGACATTTCAGATTGATTTAGACTTATATGATTTTTAGATTATGGGGGATGATGAGAAAATGGATAATGAGATAAACCTGACCCCACTGGATACCTTGAGTCTTAAAAAGATAAAGAATAAAGCTTAAGCAGCCTTTGCTTAGATTACACAGTTGATTTGTGGATAAAATAGCTTCTGCCATAGTGATCAACACTAATAGTATTCCTTTACATAAGGACAAGAGCATGAATAACGCTACAACTAGGGAAGGCACCATCCTCTTCCCAGCATAACACAACTTCAACAGCATATATCGTTATAACTTATCATTATGGATCTAAACTTGAGTCTGGTTAATATTTAAATAATTAGATAAACCAGCCAAAATTAGTCGAGAGTGAGAATAAATTATTTTTGCATGTAAATTTACCCGTCCTAGCCAGTAAACACGCCATTATTTAATTTTAGCATCACTGCGTTGTTATTTTTATGTGGAAAAATCTACCTGGGAAAATTATGTGGGAAATGTATGATGACCTGGCTCTAGCGTGTCCCTCCAGAAAGCGCTTTCCGCATGCTACACACACACACACACACACACATACACACACACACATATAGCATACTATATTTGTTAACTCTATATACAAAATAATTAATATTATAAATATAGTTATACAATAGAGGATAATCTCACATTAAGGATGAACATGTTTTCTTGTATGGTTGTTTTGTTTTGTTTTTTGCCAGTAGGCTATTTTGTTATGTTGTAGTCAATTAGTTGAGTATCCATAATCCAGTCCTAAATATATAGATAATTATGCATTATTTATTCACTAATAAATATGTACGGTTTAGAATTTTAAAAACTTGCACTTACATCGTCCAATTATTTAAGTCCACACGTATATATATGTGTGTGCATGACCACCAAGACCCAGGTCCTTTAAAAATGTTGGACAGCAGTATATGAAAAGCAAAAGGGTAGCAGCTTGATGCATGCTTAATCGACTGTATTTATATACATATATATCATTTTGGTTATATTTATAAGTCCACTTTAACCAAATCTCACATACTAAAGAGAGATAATTAATAGAATAATTATGAGTGTAAATTTTTAACTTTACTCTAATTTATGATTGGGTATTTTTCAACTATTTCTTCTCTCTCTATTTTTGTGGGTACAATTAATATGAGTAAATTGTCAAAATTTCACTTATTACATGAAAATGGATTTATAAATAGGACCATTTTTTTTTGACAAAGTGGACTTATAAATAGGACTAAAATGATATATTATATTTATATATTAGTGGGTAGTGGGATCTTACGCCTATTAATCAATATTTATCTCTTGAAGTTAAAATTGTGATACATAAAATCTCTACCCCCACCAATAGATTGGAAGACAATTGTTGTGGATTAGCGCCAAGAATGGAGTGCATATGGTGAAGATGAGTTACCATTGCCGGAAAGATTGGAATTCTATTAAGGTAGATAGGGCAGGGTCATAGACTCTCATCCACATCACATGCTAGAACTCGATTTGAAAAATTAAAGTGATCTCTCAAGTACAACATTTCATATGGCACTTTTTGAATAGTCCAATTGCTACCAATTTTGCATTGTATCGGCGTAGGAGGTCCCCAGACAACCAATGCCTAGTATGTGTTGAAGTAGGGGAGACTATTGAGTATGTATTCTTTCATTGCCCCTGGACTAAATGTATCTGGTTCGATTGCTCACTGAGTGCTAGAGTTGATATCTCCAGAATTTCAAACTTTAACTTGGTGGATCTTGATGATAGGCACCCCCAATTAAGTAAACATGATCTTTCTTTGATTTGTTGGCTTCTTCTGTGGTTTACTTAGAAAGCTATAAATGAAATGATTTTTAACCATAGACAGTTGAGCTTGGGTATTATTATTGAATTGGCTAAGAAAAACAACTTCAAATTTTGGGCTAACTATGATACAGGGCTTAGGGATAATTTTTTGGGGAGAGGTTGTGATAGTCCTAACGTTAAATGGTCCCCCTGCTTTAGGTACCCTAAAAATCAATTATGATTGAGCCTTTCACCTTATGAGAAAGATGTTACTACTGGGGCAATTTTCCGCAATCATGTTGGCTTTTTTAAATGGGGTTTTGTGGATAAAATCAAGTCAATCTCTGCCTTTATGATTGAAGTCTTGGCTTTGAAAAATGCCTTACTTCTAATTGTGGACCTTGGGCACGATAGAGTGATATTTGAATCTGATTGTCTTTTTATACTTACCTGTGTTATGGCTAAGTCTTTAGATTTGTATGGTTGGAGGTGTAAAAGTATTATCCTGGAAGTTATTTGTCTTTTAAGGTTGAGTTCTCTTTGTCCTTTACCTCGAGAGGGGGCAATCATGTTGCAGATCTTCTTGCAGCGGATACTTATAAAAGGGTGTGTCATATTGATTAGGTTTCATGATCAACACCTGCTTTGTTTTTAGTCCTAACCCTGGAGGCAGGGACGGAACTTGCAATAAATTTTTGGGGGGGCCAAATGCAATGGTGGATTCAAAAAATTTATAAAGGGTTGGTGGGGGAATTCAGAGGTGCTGCCCTTGAAATTTTTTTTTAGGGAAAGTTTTAAATACATTAAAAAATAAAAGAATATGAACAAGAAAATACAAAAATATCAAAAAAATATTCATGAAATCAAGTGAATACTAATGATGTAATAAGAGTGACTATTATTTTACAAACCTATCATTTAGAAAAGTAAGGCTAAATGCTGTTAGAAATGTAGCTACATAAATTATAATGAAGGGTGGACATTCAATAAGTTCAAGTACATATATTTTAATAACAAAAGTATATTATAAAAAAAATAATTACAATATCATCCTTTTAGGCCTTATTTTGGATAGTATTGTCAATGTTATCAAATACATCTGACCAAATGTATACTCATGAACTAAAAAAATATTTGCGGTGACCAAATGTATTAGATAAAATACATTTTTACATTATATTAAATTTAAAAAAAAAAATCTAAAAAAAATTTTGGAACGCCAAAAATCTTGTGGGAGCCATGGCCCCCCCAAGTCTCTTCTATGTTCCGTCTATGACTAGAGGTTCTAAAGACTAGTGTTGGTGTTGATAATTCTTTGTACACCAGTCTCTCATTGGACAGTGGCTAGCTTCCATTATTTTAGTTTTCATGTTATTTTTGTTAGTTTTCTTGTTATATCTACTTGCTTTTGTAATGTGTTGTTGTTTGTTAGTCTAACGGTTGTATTCTCCATTTTGCACCCGTCACTTCTGGGAAGTTTATTAATAGATTCTTCTGTTGACAAAAAAAAAAAAAAAAGATTTTGTTTATTTTTTTTTTAAAAAATCTTGTACGGACTTATATTTTGATGTCACGGATGACGTACGTACGATTGGTGATATTAGAGATATTAAATGAAGTGCTATCTTCTCTGCATGCTGTTTTTGATACCGCCCAACTGTTCGAGTGTTCATTCATAGCTGATCCATGTTATGAGCATTAAAGGATAATCATACCATTTATGAATAACATGAAACTAGCTTATCATAGCTTTTATATCTTATATCAATATTAAGCTCGTAATCAAGATTAATGTACACGGTCTTCAAGATTAACGTACAAAAACATTAAACTGTGCGCGTGTGTGGCTGTCGATCTCTATCGTATATAGATTAATGGGATTGTACGGAGTTTTGATGTCATGGATGACACTTGGGTGATATATCTTAATGGAATGGAGTTCAGCTAATTCTTCCTTGCGTGTGTAATGCCCTCATTATTGAACTGTTTTTTTTTGTCCTTGATGATGCCCGATGAATGAATTGTATTATCTATAATCTATAACTCATAAATAACATTATTGAATACTAATTTTGTGACATGCTGAGCGATGTCAGTGATTGGTCTGTCACACCAAATTAAGTTGAGCTGAGAGCCAAAAAATAATCGAGTCCACATTTGATGTGCTTCTTATGTGCTAATCCTTCTATTAGAGGGATTAGCATATTTTTTTTAATTTTTATATATTATATTTATTTATATTTAAATTATATGTTGTTTTCTGAAATGTTTTTTGTAATCAGTATTTCAAATTAATTAGTTTTCAATCCTGTATTTAGTAATATTTATCTGTAATACCAGTATCATGAAAACTAATTAGTTTGAAATACTGAGTGCAAAAAACATTTCAGAAAACAACATATAATTTAAATATAAATAAATACAATATATAAAAAAATTTGAAAAAAATATGCTAATCTCTCTAATAGAGGGATTAGCACATAAGAAGCACCCAAGAGAATGGTACCAAATGTGGACTTAAAAAAAAATCGACAACTAGCTCTGTCCACGGTTTAATTTTTTGTCACGTCGATATTGAATTATTCGATTTACTTTGAGTCAAACCAAACCATCCAAGAGAAACAGATTAAAAAATATTGTTAATTACATTATTTGATTTGCATGGAATATCCTTGACATGTAATTAATAGTATAAGTTTAACTAAAATGAAGGAATTTGGTGGAATAATTTCCCTCACACTGGGTTGTTCAGTGGTATATATGAAGAGTAAGAAATATACAAGGTATCTAAAGTCCCATGCATAGGGCAAACAAAGTGAAAAGGTAACGGATACAGTTAAAAATAAAGAATTTAGTGGAATAATTAATCTCATACTTATCAGTTTGTGTCTTATAATATAAATAAAAAGGTACTTCCTCTGCTCCTTATTATAAAGCACCAATTACCCACAATTTTTTGTCCTTTTTATAAGGCATAAACTACATTTAACTAACTTATTTATTACTATTTCTTATTATGCCCTTACTTTAATAAACTTCTTTAAATCTATCTCATTAAGGTAGGGATAAAGTTGGAAACTTTTATTAATTTTAGGCTCATTTAATGACTTAACTTCTATTTTCTTGGTTTGTAAGAAAATATAGTTGATGCCTTATAATAAAGACCAGAGGGAGTATATATTATTAGCAGCAGGCATAGAAGATATATAGCTGACCTGCAAGTCCCAAGATGTGGCTTCTATCATTTACGGTTAATATATCCGATGTCGTCCCTTGCTATAAATGGGTGCTGTTTTGACACAAAATACAAGCCGATGCCTCTCTCTCTTGTTTTTTTTTTTCAAAGATAAAAGATTTTAAGATACTCACATGGATTAAAAAGATACTTCAAATACTGAACACTATTGTAAAAATGCCTCATGATTTTAAGATATTGAAAAAATATCCTACAATATATTTTTACTGTTGGTCAACATCCTAAAATAATTTTTCAAGATTATTAAGTATTTTTTTTAATACCAGTAAATATCATGAAATTTCCTTTTAGTATTAGTCAATTCTCTAAAATATTTTTTCAAGACTCTAAAATATGCTTTTTAACATCTTGACTTATTTTTTCGATATCAGCTAATATCATGAAGTATCTAATTTTTAATAATAATCAATATTCTATATAATATTTTTTTAAATTATGACCTGCTTTTTTGAGCACTGCTTCGTATTTTTCAAGTATAATAAAACACAAAATTTTGCACAAAGCAAAGATAGCGTTTTCACTAAATTTCATGGACCCAGCATCCACAAAATCGATTAGTTCAAGCAAAGTTTTCCTCTTGACGTCTTTCTTAACGGGGTCAGTAAAATCGAAAGTAACACAACAAAGGCTCAACATGCTCACAAACAGGTTCATCTTCTCCGCATTGGGTACATCTTTTAGGCTTTGTTTAAGAGTTGCATTTTTAAGGGAATTGAAAGAAAAGAAAAGAAAGGGTTTTGGTAGTTCCTTTCTTGTTTGAGAGTTTTAAAAATAAGAGAGGAGGGAATAAAAGATTTTTATTAATCCCCCAAAACCCTCATTCTTAAAAAAAAATAAAGTTTCCCTAATATGGGGTTTTAAGAGGGAAAATAAATTAATTATTTTTTTTACCCTCGTTTAAATAAAATATTCTCGTTATTTCTTATTTCTTTTCTATTGTTGGAATGCACACAAAAATATTTTTTTAAAAAATATTTTTTAGAGAGAGAAAATACGTTTGTAGGGGAAAATATTTTTCGAGAGAGAAAATGTTGTTTTAGGGAAAAAAATTTAGAGAGAAAAAATACCTTTTTATGGGGAAACATTTTTAGAGAGAGAAAATATTTTTTAGGAGAAAATATTTTTTGAATATAAAAATTACATAAATAATTTTTTTAGAAAATTCAAATTCAAATTTATTTGTAAAGTATAATAATTATATTAATTTTTTAAGAAAAGGACAAAATGATAAAAATAACTCATTAATTATCTATCTTCCTCCGTTATTATTTTTTTAACTCCCAACCAAGGAAAAGAAATATCTTTCATTTCTCTTTTTTCTCCTCCCCTTCGAATTCCTTGCATCTCTTTTCTTTCCTTCTCCTCCAAACTTCCAAACAAAGAGCTATTCCTGTAATAGGATCATCTTTGGTAGAGTTATTACTCGGAAGTGCTAGTGTGGGCCAATCTACCTTGACTCGTTTTTATACTTTACACACTTTTGTATTACCAAAACTAGGGGTTTGATCCCAGACATGCTGCTTGCTGAAAAAAATGTCGAAAAAGATGTGTGTTTGGCACTGTTATGTCGAACGGAAGAATTCCCACTGTTTGATCGATTGCTCCTGTCGACTCCTATCGTTAATGCGTGCTGAAGTGTCCTGAGAGAGACACCCTGATTTGATCGATTGCTCCTCGGCTCCTGTCGTTAATGCGTGCTGAAGTGTCCTGAGAGAGACACCCTGATTTGAGCCCTGATTTGATCGATTGCTCCTGTCGGCTCCTGTCGTTAATGCATGCTGAAGTGTCCTGAGAGAGACACCCTGATTTGAGTGTGTGCTGAAGTGTCCTGAGAGAGACTAGAATGAGAAGAATCACCCTGATTTGACTCGTTTGAGTCGGATTTGGATGACTTCTGAGCAGTGACGGATCTTGAGATAAAGAATCACCCTGATTTGACTCGCTCGAGTCGGATTTGTTTGACTCGTTCGAGTCGGATTTGGATGACTTAGCAGTGGAAGATCTTGAGATAAAGATTTGGGGGGGGCAAATGTGTAACATCCCAACACCCATCAAGAGGGAGAGGTATCTAGACCCTTATAAGGCTTCTTTCGTTCCCTTCCCCACCCGATGTGGGACATAACACTCCATCCACCTTTGTTCCCTTCCCCACTCGATGTGGGACATAACACTCCATCCACCTTTGGGCCCAGTGTCAGTGCTGGCACCCGATGTGGGACATAACACTCCATCCACCTTTGGGCCCAGTGTCAGTGCTGGCACGTCAACCCACATCAACCCGAGCCTGATTCTGATACCAATTATAACATCCCAGCGTCTCGCTCTTGATATTGTTCGCTTTGGGGCCATCGCCCCTCACAGCTTTAAAATGCGTCAAGAGGGGAGGTATCCAGACCCTTATAAGGCTTCTTTCGTTCCTCTCCCCGGCCGATGTGGGACATAAGACTTCACCCATCTTTGGGCCTAGCGTCCTCGCTGGCACGTTTCCCCAACCAATGTGGGACATAACACTGGACGTGTTTTTAAGCCGTGAGGGGTGATGGGCCCCAAAGCAGACAATTTCAAGAGCAAAGTGCTGAGATGTTACAAAAAGTATACTCATTGACTAATTAAGAAAAAAAATTATTTGAGGGAGCCAAATGTATAATTTTTTAGGACAAATGTATACATTTTTTAATCCCCACACACACACATATATATCTTATTTTCATTCACAGATTTTTTTTTTCCGGGGGGCTCTTGTCTCTACTTAGCTCCACCATTGCTTCCGAAGAAGCTTGCTGAGAAATTGCTTCAGCATAGTGATGAGTGCAAAAATCTATACAAGCTTAGCTTGTTCAGATTGAATCCATGAAGAAACAATTTAATCCTCGAGACAAATCTGGACATGAGCCAGGAAAGGGGAAGCAAGAAAATTCTAAATCTCGCTCACGGAAGCAAGCACAAACTTTTTACAATGTGGGATCCGCATAACAAAAGAAGAGTGGGCTGGGGAAATTTTTGTGACATTGCAGGGTGCATTGATGAAAAATCAAAGCTCGAAAGTCGCGGGGTCCAACAATGAATGCAGAAACTCAAAAATGCAGAGAAATGCAAGAAAATATGTTCCAGAAGGAGCGAATGACTGCAGTGAAAATGGGCTGCTGTGTAGATAAAAACTTCACACGCAGAATCTCAAATAACAACTTCGTAATTTGTTATATAATTTAGGGGTATATTGATATTTTATTAAGATTTGAAAATTCCAGATTTTATTTTTCTTGTCTGATATTGAGCTCCCATCTTATCCAAATTTTGACAATATTTTTCTCGGACTTTCCCAACTAAATATTCAATTTCAACTGAACCAAACTAACTCCATCAATGAGTTTTTTTCTCCAAAGAATAAAGTACTTACATATAATTTATTAATAAAGACTTTATGATAGTGAAATTCGAATCCATAATCTTATAATTTTGAGTTAATTCTTTACCAATTGGACCAACATTTATTAGTAATTTCATCAATCAGATTTTGTTTTTGATTGCCCATCAATCAACTTTGTTATGCTTATTTTTGCCTAAAACTATGCCAGCCTAAATATTTTAAGATCTGTGTTAATCTGGGCTCTAAAATAATTTTAGTTTTGGTGCTTGAGCGCAAGAACTCAAGGTGCTAAATACTAGGGCCTAGGTGTGGGTCTTTTGAGAGATTATCTCCCAATGAGGTCATATGAGCCCAGCCCATTAGATTCACACAAAGGAGGTTGCAGAGCGGAACGGGGACCAGAAAAATATAGTTTATCTGCAGCGGGGTGATGACGGAGAAGGAGAACTGAGCACGTCATCTTACGGTAGCGTAATCAGAAATGACTGTAGCTCTGGGCGTGTCTTCGTTAGGCTCGCTTTTAGTGCATTTACCTCGGCAATTAGTTGTTACTTCCCCTGAAGGTTTGCGAGTACGTTCTTTTTCAAAGTTGGGTTTTCATTCTTTGCAGTTAAAGAGAGCTTCGTCCCCAAGAAGGATCGTAATCCGAGCTTCCAGAATGGAGTCCACGAGGGTCACCTTGGGTTTTAGAGCTCCGGAATTTCAGGTAGCTACTCTCCTGTTCTTGTTTATTTGTTTGTTATTTGAGCAAGGAATATACTAGTACTTGAAAGAAATTAATCTCTATTTTCCTCCTGTATTGTTGTTCGATGGATTAATTAGCTTCCAGAGCCTCTCACTGGGAAAATATGGAAATTAGAAGATTTTGAAGGACATCCAGCCCTTCTGGTAAGATGGCTTATGCTAGATAGGGCCTCTGCCCCCTGCTGTCGATTATTTCTGCCTTTTATCATGTCTGCTTTCTCCTTTTGTTAGTCTTCGACTTGTTCCGTTCCGTGGTTCTCTTCCATATTGGGGTCTAATGAGTGGTGAAGATTTCAGCATCCTTACAGAATTTAGAAGTTAGCTTCAAATTATATTCACCGGTTTGTCGGTCTAAGAGGTCAGGCAGATGTCTTAAAATTAACTCACTGACTAGTGAAGAAAATACTTTTTGTAGAATGCTAGATAGATGCTGATTCCTGTTTGTTTCCTTATGAGTTTATCTTGATCTAATTAAACTATTTTTTTCCATGTTACTTGGAGCAAACATCCTCATGAGAATTCTTTTTGCTTATTTTCATTTACTGTTCTGCCTTATTGTATAAATTTATGAGTGTTTTGGTAATAGTTACCTCTCTAGTGGGAGTATTTTCTAATTTAATGAACGATTGATCTCCTTCCTTGCTTTCAATATTGATCATGCTTTTCTTGTTTTAATATATGCCTTTTGTTTTGTGTTCACACAGGTCATGTTTATATGCAATCACTGCCCATTTGTCAAACACCTGAAAAAAGATATAGTAAAGCTTACAAATTTCCATATGCAGGTAGTGAACTTGTCTGCCTTAGAGGAAATTATTTCTTTCTTTTAGCAGCACTGCAGCAGCATCTACTTGCATAAGCAAAATGTTAAACAATTGTCTTTGGTCTTCCTACAGAAAGGTCTTGCAGCCATTGCTATATCTTCAAATTCTGTGACCACACATCCTGAGGTTCTTGTAACTTCATTTTGATAATAAAGCTTTTTTAAAGATATGGCATCAATTGTCCAACGTGGGATTTTTCCTCACAGGATGGACCAGCATTTATGGCTGAAGAAGCTAAACAGTTCAACTATCCTTTCCCATATCTCTATGATGAGGTATGCTACTATAAATATTAAAGCGTTCATTGTTAATCATTTGCTTTAATAATTGCACAAATGCCTTTCTGATTTTATTTGTTTACCCCAATTATCAACTGGTTACTTTTGGTGAAAATCTGCATTGTCATGTTCATATATTAACATGATAAACTCATTTGTTATATTCTCTATAGTCAACTTTTATAGCTTAAAATTGGGTTGGTCACTGATGTGGATTGAATTTGATACTGATAATTGGTAAACCTATTTCATTCATAAAGTTAATTGAATATTCATTATGAAGTTTTGAGAAATCTGAGGCCTGATATGAAGTATCCCTAGGAATATCAATTTCTCAAGATATGAGTGAGATGCAATGCAACTTGTTCATCATTATATCTTGAATAACATGTTTTAAATATTTAGCGTGTTTCTAAGTCATACTGACAATTTTATAATAATTTCGGAACTCCCTTTTTCTGATAGCATAAACTTATGTAAAAGCAACTGCATAGGGTTTTTAACTGACGAGGGTAATTGAAAACAACTTATTGAAGAATTCGTGAATTCTTCATCTCTTTCTCTAAGTTGGTAAAATCTGACATGATAATAGCGGAATATGTTGGAGTGCAGTACCAAGATGTAGCAAGAGATTTTGGAGCAGTCTGTACACCGGAATTTTACCTTTTTAAGAAGGTAATCACTTCTTGAGTACCCCCCTCTCTTGGAAATTGATAGGTTAAAATCAACCTTATGAGCTGGCATATCAGTTGCCTTTGTGGTTCAGTGTTCCTGAATTAACAAAGGTGTGTGTGCTGGAGACCTGGTATCCGCTTCTTTCTTTGAGACCCTAAATCAACCCTATGAAATGACAGGATGGTCGGAGGCCATATGAGCTAGTTTATCACGGGCAGTTTGATGATTCACGGCCTAATAGCACTGTGCCTGTTACTGGAAGGTTGGCTTCTTTAATGCTGAGCTTAATTGAACTGTCAACCGATGGATCTATGTAAACATGTGGTAACCTGTACTTTTATTTTTCTGTTAATAAATAAAGGGACCTGAGTTTGGCAATAGATCGAGTTCTCAGTGGCCAGCCAGTACCATCAGACCAAAAGCCCAGGTAACACGCTTTGCTATTCCTCTCAAATTGTTCGGCCATCTTTGGTCACCACCATAAATCATGCTAACGTACTCAGAGTCATCATTTTCTTTTTGTATAAAGCATGGGATGCAGCATAAAGTGGCATCCGGGGAAGAAGCCGTAATAATGTGAACTGCGAAAATCTCTCGTGATCTTTATGTAAGTTCTAGTTTCTTATTCTCTCCAAGGTGTTCCGGGATTTAGTGATTTACGGCCATTGTAATTTTATTGTTTCATTTTATCACCTGAGTTTCCAAAACGTGCTGTTTAAAAGGCAATAATGTTGTGCTGGTATGATTCTCCTGTTTGTATTTTTTTTTTTTTTTTTGGGTCGAACTCCTGTTTGTATGTTGAGGAGATGCGCTTTTAGAGAGTTCCAGGCTCCCGTTCTGTGATGAAACAATTGTTTTTGCCCCATCTTTTTATCAGCATATATTGCAAGTTTGCAACTCGCAACCTTGGGTTCTATTTTGTAATTCTTCTGGAAATTGTCGTGTTAATAGTTTTTGTACCATGAAAACTCGACGTTTGACTTTCTTCGTGGACTGGTTGTTTTCTCCATCGGCGTTTTTCTTCAGCTCGTTTAGAATATAATCCTTTACGTCAGTCACTACAGGGTTCCTATATAAGCTTTGTTTGAAGAATGTGCCCAAGCCCTTACCGATAAGTTTCAATGGTCATAGACATAGTTGCAGAGCGGTGAGATCGATACGGCATAAGTACAATTTTTTTTTTTTTTTGGACCTTGATAAATAAATCTTCAGCGATATAGAATTTTAAATTTCAACTGATAACTAAGCATTACAATGACCATTCAGGCTGCATAACGTTCTAATACTCCTTTCCAACCAATTCTTACCGACCAATAAAATTAGTTAAAAACATTAAAGTTATCATAAAATTTAAGTGATTTTCAATATTATTTTTATTAATTACTTTAAACTCAAATATAGTATTCTCTCACACTATCCTTATTAAATATGGACAGACATGAAAAAATAAATTAATTGCACTTTAAAACAAATGCCTTATAAAAAGAATAAAAAATGCTTAATAGTTAGTGCGACTATAGGGTACCAAAAACACCGGTATATGTTGAAGGAAATGAGAGGAGCTTGAGCCTGCGAGCACGCGCGCCGGTTTCTCGTAAGTACACGATGATCAAAACGAATCCATACGTGTGAATCTATCCAAATTCGAAGGGATCTAAGTATGCATCCCAGTTCTCTGGGTTTACTGAAATATTTTGAACTCTGCGAGGATATTGAGTTGACTTCAATTTAAATAACAATAAAACATTGAATATTAAAAAAATAGTTAAAAGTGCACTTTTAAGTCTTTGACTTTATTTAAAGTTTCAGCTTGATCTTTTAATTTTTAAAACTGTCATCAATTCTTTAATCCTAACATAATTAATTTTAAATGGCAATTTTTTAATAATCATTGTTATTTGAAAAAATAAATTTAATATGTTAATATTTAAAAATATTTTACCAATATTAAAAATTTCAATGTTAGCATTTCTTGTGATCATATTAGGGTTACGAGATTGAAAAAAACATTTTCTAAGATTAAGGGATCATATTCGTAATGAAACATTGTGTGGAGTTGAATGATTAAATTCCACTTTCACCCAAAAAAAAATTATAAAATATAATATATCATAAGAATCTGAAGAAGGTTTCTAATTTATTTATTTTTTTAATTTGTAGGTGCAAATAATTAACAGTTATTGATTCAAAGCAAACCCTTATATTAGTGGAAACAAGAATGTTGCATGTGTTCAAGATGGTGATTGTCTTAGGAAAGAAAGATCCGGCTCCAGCCCTATTGAGTGCTGAAGAAGATGATCTCCTTGCTAGGAGCTCCAAGAAACTTAAAAACGATGTTAACCGTAGGCTGGATAGCGAATGGCCTAGGCTGGGATTAATCGACAAGGGTCCTAAAGAGAATGTTAAGGTGGGAATGTCTTTTGCTGATTGTCTGCAGGGTATTAACTCTGGGGAGAATGTTGCTGGCGTTCATGCACACGTCGAGGCCCATGCTGAAGATGTTTTGTCTGAGGAAGATCCCATCGAGTCGGATAAAGAGGACTCTGAACCTCTCTGTCTTATTACTGAGGAAATGAATAGGAACTTTCCAACCTTCTCCTTCTCTAAGAAGATGAAGAAACGATTATTTAAAGCTTGGAGTAAGGCTGTGATAGTGAAGTTGCTTGGCAGGAATATTGGTTACATGCTCTTGCTCTCGATCTTGCAGAAGCTATGGGCTAAGTGTGGAGTTATCAGTTTGATTAACATTGGGAATGGTTTTTTTGTTGTGAAGCTGTCAAATAAGGAGGACTATCTCCATGCTCTCACAGGTGGCCTGTGGATGCTTTTCGACTATTATTTGACTGTGAGGCCTTGGGAGCCACTGTTCTAGCCAATGTCTGCAACGATTGACAAGGTGGCAGTTTGGGTGCGTATGCTGAATGTCTCCTTAGAGTACTATGATCGAGAGGCTCTAACTTGGATTGGGAATAGAATACATGAGACTATAAAAATTGATATAAATACATCCTCTCAACTCAAGGGCCACTATGCTAGGATCTGTGTTTTAGTAGATTTAAATAAGCAATTGATGCCAGGCTTTACCCTGGATGGGAAAGAATATTTCGTAGAATATGAAGGTCTCCATTGGTTATGTACTACCTGTGGGGTCTATGGTCATCATGCAGAGCATTGTAAAACAGAGTCTACAAAAGCAAAAACAGGGGCTATTTCGAAGGAGGCTGAGACAATACGGAACTCATATGAGGAGTGTATCGTTGAAAAACCAAAGCAGAACTGAGTTTGATACATGGCAAGTGGTGAATAAACATGGGAGAAGGAAGAAAGGAGGGAAGGAGAAGAAGTCCAATGATCCTCGTCAAGGTAGCGGCTCTAGGTTCAATGTGTTAGCGGATGATAAAAGTAAGACCGGTGATGTGGGTAAAGGGGAGGAGTTGGCGGATTCGGCGCTTGTAGGGTCTTCTGGTGAGGCGACCAAGATACTGGAGGATTCGAGGCTTGACATACTCATCCTGCGTAAAAGAGGAAAATTCAACAGGACAAAGAAGAAGCAAAATAAAGGGGATAAATCGCCAGGTGATAACGAAAAGGAACAAGGAGGTCGTCGGGGGCTGAGAGCTGAAAAGAGGAATAGGGATAAAGTGCATACAGAGGAGGAGGTAAAGGAATTGTTACGTATTACCTATGATAAGGTCAACAATAAGCAAGACAAGGAGCTTATGGAGACAGGTCTACACCCGGTGGAGGACAAGATGTTGGAGGCAATGAATTTGAATGAGAATTCCATTCCCTTTCTGCCACAACATCCGATCCATGACCCAGGAGATTTAAGTAAGGCCTCTGGTCTAATGGGCCGGTTCTGGGCCCAGCCGGACCCACCTAATGATGATGGAGAAATTGTTCTTGAAACAGTTAACGAATTAATGGGTGTTAGGCCTGCTAATTCGTGTGATCAATTGGGAGGCTCCATTGGGCCAGAGGCCCAATATCATTAATCCCCTGTGTGTCCCTCTCCTTAGTGGTCGGAGCTTTGAAGCCCAATGACTAAGATCTTGTATTGGAATTGCAAAGGAGCGTGTAGAAGGAATCTGGCTCAGAACCTTTGCCTGTTAGATCGGAAATATCATTTCTCCCTTATTATTCTGGTAGAGACCAAATGTGAGGATGAAAACCGTCTAAAGCATCTTGGATCTCTCGGATTTGACGATTTCTCTTTTGTTCCTAGTGTAGGCAGATCAAGAGGCCTAGTGGCAGTTTGGAAGAGCAATTCAATGGATATCTCGACGGTCATCAAGAATCGTCAGTTCCTTCACTTTAATTGCTCGATTCGTGGCATCCCTAATTTCGCTCTCATCGCGGTCTAGGCGCACCCTAACCATTTACTAAAGCAGATGTTGTGGGGCGAGTTAGAGAAGTTAGCGTCTGCGACTGTGGAACCCTGGGCAACCTTGGGCAATTTCAATGATATAATCTCTTCGATGGAGAGGACAGAAAGAGCTGGAGGCGATGTTGCTAGATTCAGGACTTTTGTGGATAGAATATCCAGATACAGTCTAACTGATCTAGGTGCATCCAAGCCCAAGTTTACCTGGAAGGTCCTAAACTCCTTGGAGGTAGAAGGCTTTTCCAGTGTCTTGATCGTGTATTGTCAAACAATGCATTCATATTAGACCTGCCTTCTTCTTTGGTCAAGGTATTACCCCGTAATAACTTCTCTGATCATAACCCAATCTGTCTGACTATTGTGGAAAATGGGTGTGGGTGGTGTAATGACCGTCCATTTTGCTTTGAGGCTATGTGGGTTCACCATGTTGGTTACCCTGATTTCTTGGCTAGCTCTTGGTCTAGTGGGATTCATTTAAATTGTGCCCTGTCCAATTTGCAACAGTAGTTAGGCCCATGGAATAGGAATGTCTTCGGTATGGTCGAGAAAGATAAGCAGATTATTATGTCTAGATTATAGGGGATTCAACGTTCTCATGCTTACCCTTATTCTAGCTACCTATGACAATTGGAAATTGAGTTGCAAGATCGCCTAGAGAGATTGTTAAGGCTAGAAGAAATTAAGTGGTTCCAAAAGTCTTGGGCGAATTGGATCACTAGTGGGGACCGCAATACTCGATATTATCACCTTAAGCCAAAGATGTGTAAGAGCAGAAATCATATTACTATGTTGAAGAATGACAGGGGTGTCTGGATTCATGATGACTTGTTTCTGAAATGTATAGTGTCTAACTACTTTAAGGACCTCTTTTGTGCTGCTCTTGCAGGATCTATCGATCTACACACCATCTCCAATTTTCCGCTGGTTGACCCTAGTCTGTTATCGGACTTATCTAGAATTCCTTGGGATGAGGAAATCCATTCTGCCCTATTTGCTATGGGGAACTTTAAAGCCCTCGGGATAGATGGTTCCCCCCTTTCTTTTATAAGTCCAATTGGAGCATTGTGGGCCCCTGCCTTATGTAATTTTGTGAAGTAGGCTTTCCAGGGCTATATTGATGAGGCAAATAAAACCCTCATTACTCTTATCCCTAAGAAAGCGAATGTAGAGTTGATATCCCATTTCCGCCCTATCTCGCTCAGTGCACTATAAGTGTATCACTAAACTCATAGCGACGCGCTTGAGGGGGGTCATGGACAAATTAATCTCCCTATTTCAAACTAGCTTTATTAAGGGTCGGAATATCTAGGATAATATTATTGTGGGCCGGGAAATCCTTCATACCATGAGTAAGAATAGAAGTAGAATAGGTCTTATGGCTTGGAAAATCGACCTTGAGAAAGTCTATGACAGAATCAGTTGGCGGTTTTTGCGTCAGGTTCTTTTGGATGTTGGCTTTGAGGGAGCATTTGTTGATCTTACTCTGGACTGTGTTTCTTCGGTGTCCTACAATGTCTTGTGGAATGGTACTAAAATGGAGCTCTTTCATCCGAGTAGAGGGCTCCGCCAGGGTGATCCTATCTCCCCTTTCCTATTTATCTTATGCATGGATAGACTCTCACATTTAATTTGCGACTCCGTTGAGAGTGGAAGTTGGAAACCTATCTTTGTCTCTAGAGAAGGTCCCAAAGTCTCCCATCTTATGTTTGCTGATGATCTCTTATTGTTTGGTGTGGCTTCTCAAGTGTAAGCAAAGTGTATGTTAAATTGCTTGGAGAATTTTATGTCGGCATCTAGGGGCAAGATTAGTACCTCCAAGTCCTCCTTATTCTTTTCTCCAAAAGTTCCACTCCATGTGAGGCTGAGAATTAGTGAAATGACACACATGCAGATTTCCAGTGAGATAGGTAGGTATCTTGGATTTCCTTTATCTCGTTGTAGGAGGAGGAAGGAGGACTTCCAATATATCATTGATCCTGTTAGGACTAAATTAGGAGTGTGGAAGGCTCAAAGTCTATCGATGGCTAGACGTATTACCTTGACTAAGACTATCATTGGTGCTGTTCCCCTCCACCCTATGCAAGTCGTCAAACTTCCCTTGAACGTTTGTCAAGAAATTGAGAGATTACAAAGGAATTTTGTGTGGGGCCATGTTGGGACTTCCAATCATTATCATCCTGTGTGAGCTGGGAGCTAATGTCTTAGCCCAAAGAGTTTGGAGGGCTGGGGTTTAGGAACTTGTCTAATGTGAATAGGGCTTGCGGTATGAAGTTGGCATGGAAGCTAACAACTGGTTGTAAGGGGTTGTGGTACGATATTCTATTGAATAAGTACATGTTGAGGGATGGGGAATCTCTCTTGAATTTTAAGGCAGGTGACTCCAAGCTTTGGAGATTTATTTGTGCCCAAAGGATCTGGCCAAGAAGGGAGCTAAATGGCAGATCCAAGATGGTAGTTCGGTGAGTTTCTTTCATGATTGTTGGGTGGGAGTAGGAGTTCAGTTGAAAGATTTCTGTATTAGGAACTTATCGGATGATGAAATGTCCTCGAGCGTGAATGAGTAGGTGAAGGAAGACAGATGGGATTTTACTACCCTTAGGAATACTATTAGTGCTGATGGTATTAACAGGATTGCTCCTATTTTAGCCCCAAGGAAGGAGGTTGGCCATGACTTTATGATTTGGGGTGTGGCGGGTGATGGATGTTTTTCAATCAGGAGTGCTTACTCCCTTATTGGACCTGATATGTCTCTAAGGCATGACAATCTCTTCAAGGTCATCTGGAAATGGAGGGGTGTGGAGACAATTAGATTATTTATGTGGAGAGTCCTATTGAATAAGCTGCCCACCAACCTTTGGAGAGGCTATTGGGCGCAAGTTTCCCCTTTTTGTGGTCATTGTAATTCTAATATAGAAGATGCTATTCACATCCTTAGGGACTACCCCTATGCTTGGATTTTATGGAACAGACTTATTGATATTAGGTATGCCCATTCCTTTTATTCTGCTGACCTCAGATCTTGGTTAAGTATGAATTTACAGATGAACTTTAGGAGCCTTCTTGGGGAGCGGTGGCATCTATTTTTTGGGGTGGCAATTTGGAAACTCTAGGAATGGAGGAATAGATGCATTTTTTATGCTAATTTTTCTAAACCATCCAACCCAATTGCTATTATTTTTAATATTTGGAGGCTTTTCATAGCTGACTCCGATTTAGAGAATGCTAGTTCCAGCCCTATTACGGTTCCTAGATCAGGTTGGATTAAACCTCCTATTGGCTGGACTACTGTTAATGTTGACGGGGCAGTAGTTAGAGATACTTCTCTGGCGGGCTGTGGGGGTGTTTAGGAATAGCTCTGGTTTGTGGAAGTTGGGCTTCACCAAGAAGCTTGAATTTTACTGTGCTCACATGGCGGAGGAATGGGCTATTCTCGAAGCATTGCAAATTGCCTGGGATATAGGGCTGAAACGAATTTCCCTTCAGTCTGATGCTGCGCAAGTCGTTACACAGATCCTTGATCATTCCTTTTCAGTGGGTAGCTTAATTTTGATGGATATCTAGGAGTTATTAAGCCGTGATTGGCAAGTTACCTTGCCTGTTATTAATAGGGACTCTAATAAGATAGCTAATGCTTTAGCCAAAATAGGTATTTCTTCTTCTACTATTTTACAGAGTTGCCCTCTTCGTTTGAGATCTTGGGTTACCCAAAAAAGCCTGGGATTAATTTCCCCTACAATGTAATATTTTCTTGTTGTATCTGGGCCGTTTAGCCCTCTCCTTTTATCAAAGAAAAAAAGAAAAAAAAAAGAAAAGAATGTTGCATGTGATCTCTTTCAATGATTTATTACTATTAGTACTATCATCCATATTTTTTAACTTTAAAAGGTACTCACAGAGTTGTCATATTTTTTCATGGTTCACTTAATGAATCATTATTACTCTCCTTGTTGCTAAACATAAAACATATTCACCTAATTTGATTAATTTAAAAAAGTTGGTTAAATTAGTTAATAATATATGTATTTTCTTAAACACCTTAATAATCTTTCTTAATTCCGTAATTCCCTCTTTTCTTTTATGATTGTTATTGGGTATAAATGCAGTTAAATTATAAGTTAAATTATAAAAAAATTGACAAACATGTAAATTATGCCTCATATTTAAATTCAAGAAATACTTCACAAATATGTCTTGAGGAGTATTATCCATATTTATCTTATCATCCATCTAATGAAAGGAACTTTTTTATCCAACCTAGCACGCTCATCAAACCATACAAATCCAATTCACAACTTCACACTAAAATTTTTTTTTATATCTAGCACCATAAAAAAATAAAGTTACAAATTCCATTTGCTTTGGCTGTAAGTAAAGATATGCTTTCTTGATACTCTTTTTCCCCCCTTGTTTTTCGCAGAAAGGCAATTAGACACCTGGGTCATAGAAGATCGTATAGCTTCCATCAAGATATCCACCCCCACAAGTATATTAGGCGAAGCAATTAACGCTCGAAAAAACTTGTCTTCTTTGTGGCACAATGTTCTCGAGTTGTCATCATCAGCGTGACAAGTCCCTCTTTCTGATTTCTGGTATGCTCGTCAGGCGAAATCTATTATTAAGAGACACTTTAATGAAAAACTCCTTTCATTGCCTTTGTCGTTATTGTTTCTTTAGTACACTTATTCTGCTCCCAAAAATCTGTGGGGTAGGTTCTTAATATATGCATCCATTTTGTATCATTAATCCCGCCCAATACTTAGATTCGGCCTCCAAAATACACGTGTAGAGTCTGATCATGTTTCTCCTGTAGCATAAATTCGCTGAACATGGTAGGTTGGTTGTGCAAAGAATGAAAGCGATTGGTCACTGTTTCTTGTATGATTGCCTTTTTTTTTTTTAAATTGAATTCAGTTTTATGATTGATTACAACACCCAATCTAATAAAACGCCCAATACTGAAGCTTTTTTCCTTTCCTCTTTTCCTGCTTTACAGCTTGATGGTTTGGTATCAGCTGCAGGCAATTCTTGCATAATCCTCACTGTAGATATAATTAACGAACAAGATTAACCTGTGTATGTGGATCCCATATATAGATATGAAGAATTCTTTGGCTGCAGATGATACTTCTGGGTTCTATGTGTACTGGAATAGTATTAGTTGTACTTTTCTCTGAGTCATTTCACATATCCTCACCTTTCCTTCCGAATTGTATTGCTATGATCTACACGCCAGGAGATTATATAATATGATGTAGTTCTAGATGAGCAGAATTACATCTAGATGTAGTACCTTACCTTTTAATTTTGAGGTTCATGTTTTCTTGAATGGGAAAATACATTGTGATTACTTAACGTTGGTGATTGCTTGAGTTCTTAACTAGTGGACATCTGATCCATTACACTATCTGTGGACCAAGGATGGTCTCCTATCAATGACTAAGAGCTAAGTATCTTTCAAGAACATGGAGCAGCAGCTCGCTCGCTCTCTATCTTCACAGAAATGATTGTTGGGGACATTTGAGAGGGTGGTGGCCCAGATGCTTCTCTATGATTTTTACCCTCTATAAGGTTAACGCTAAGATAGGCCCTATCAACTAGGCTTTTCTCTGGCCCTTCTCTCCATCCATTTGGATGCTGTGTCTGTTTCTTCGGGTTCCTTATCTTGTTAGCTGCTAAGGTTGAAAGTTTAGTTACTTTTATCACACTATTCAATATGTTTACTTCCTCAGCCATTTGTTGTCGGCAGAAACAGGTTTTTAGACTGTTAAGACTTACGACAGAGACCTGAGTTCTCAAATAATGTTCGTTTCGGGACTGGATTATGCTGTACTCTATGGACTATGGCTATATGACAAGGCTGTTGCAGCTACACCCACTTGCAATCAATGGGTTTGAGACAGCTGCAGAACACACAAAAAAGTCTATTGGAAGTGAGTAAGAGTCCGACGGAACAAAATAGGTGTTTGGAGGACTTCTATGGATGATGGGCTTTTCAAAAAAGTGATTTTTTTTAAAAGGTCACTAGAAGTCATTCTTTTCAGCTTAACGTAATTTTTTTAAGTTGTTGGAGAAAAAATATAAAGATAAATGATCCGATAAACAATATACTATTAGATATATATTTGTATGTATTCTAACTTATCCATTAGAAAATATTTAATTAAGTACTTTAGAGTTTTGTAATTTTTTAATAATAATTTAATTTTTATATTCAATTGTCACAGTATATACAATTAATATATATGTGTGTAGTATTTAATAAGATTCATGTAATTTTTAGTAATTTTCCATCTCAAATAATCTTTTCAAACAAGAGTTCATTTGTTAAAAAGTCACTTCTGTCTTCGTTATTTCAAAAATAAATCACATCTACAATGAGATTTTTATTCTATCTCTCATTTGTAGAAGCCCATCTAGAAAAAAAAAAATCATTTTTGTTACCACTATTCCAAATGGGCATATATATAAATTATATAAGACGTTGTATGTTATTCTTATCATCTTATGAAAAGGATACACAAAATGCACAAAAGAATATTACGAAATGATACTCATATTCTATGAAATGGAGGACTTAGAAGGATGCATGATTCCAGTATCTCTGGTTTGCTTTGAACTGAAGGGTTAGCCTGTATATGTATATCTTCCATTCAAAAGGCAGAAATTTGGAAGTGTTATTTGATACTAATCTATACAATTATTATGTCACTTGAATGAACATATATATAAAGTAATGTGGGGGAGGATTAGGAAGAAGATGACGAGGACGTTGATTCTATCAGTGGTTCACATGATCTGGAGAAACTTGAACAGTGAACTGCGACTTTTGGATTGGGGACTGCCCCTTTTTGGAGAAAACTTGGTTTCTCAAAATTGTCAGTTTCATGTCTGATCTCCTTGAGCATTGCTGTTACATCTTTCATGGTGGGTCGTTCTTCTGGGGATGGGTTTACACATAAGAGAGCCACCCCTAGGACTTGAAGCATCTCTGGCGTTCTAGTACCGCATTGCAATACTAGTTGTTGGTCAAGAATGGATGTGAAGTCCTTTTTCTTCTCTCTGATTTCCCTGTTAACCCAAGTGACAATGTGGGCACCCTCTGGAATCCTAGTATCAGTAGGTTCCATCCCTGTCAAAACCTCCAGCAGCACCACACCATAACTGTACACATCACTCTTCTCTGTGATCCTTAGGCTGTATCCATATTCTGCAGTTCCACAGAAAAATTCTTAGATTATTTGTCATAAGTCAAATGGTATGGAGGATGAACAAAATAATGATAAAAAAGTAGTGTTTTTAACAAATCGATGATACATGACACAGAAAATCAATAACTGGTTCAAAGAGCCTCAGAGCAGGTAAAGTTACCAGGAGCTATGTACCCATAAGAGCCTGCAACTATGGCAGAGGCTTTTGAACACTCAGAGGAATTCACCAGTTTTGCAAGACCAAAATCCGCAATGAAAGCTTCAAATTGCGGTCCTACCAAGATGTTGTTTGCCTTAATGTCCCTATGGACAATTGGAGGTATACAATCATGATGCAGATATTCTAAACCATGAGCTGCCCCCAGTATGATCTTATACCTTGCATCCCAATCCAAGAACAATCTCTTTTCATGGAGCAAACCACACAAACTCCCATTGCTGATAAAATCAAATAGGAGCAATCTTGTTCTTCCATTGTTACAGCATCCTAGCAGCCTGACTATATTTTTATGCCTTATTGATCCCAAGGTCTGAACCTCTGCAGAGAACAAATCCCTCTCTGGTGGCTCGTCAATCTTTATTGGCCAGAGCTTCTTCACTGCAATTATCTGTTTCGTTGGAGTCTCCACTCGATAAACAATCCCTGAGCAACCCTTTCCTACAACGTTTGAATCTGATAACTTTGTGATAATGTCATTGATGGAGAAGTTAAGTTTTTGAAATGGAGTAAAGGTCCATTCCATTTCACTTTCTTCATCAAATTTCCTCTCAAATGTGACCCCATGAATTCTCAGAGCAAAAATTACTCCAAAAGTAACAAACATAGCTGTTAAAATAACCCCAAGAAAAGTGTAAATAATAACATTTCTTACTGACTTGATGCCTTGGTGATTCCGATTCATGTCACACCTGCTAATGCAAAGCTCAGGGTTACCAGCAAACACAGCAGCAGGGAGATCATGAAAGAACTTTGTATCTGGAAGTGAACCAGAAAAACTATTGTAGGAGACATTCAAAGACACTAAATTGTCAAGACTACCCAGTATTCTGAGTCTGCCTGTTAGCTTGTTGTGGGAGAGGTCCAAGTTGGAAAGTTTTGAGAGATTTGAGAAGCTCTCTGGAATAGGACCTGTTAGAGAATTCCAACTCAAGTTCAAGAGGATATCAAGTCCTTGCAATTGGCCAATCTCATCTGGGATGGAACCAGAGATTTTGTTGTTGCTAATATCCAGCAACTGCAAATTCTTACAAAGGCCCAGTGACTGAGGGATCAAACCTGTAATGCTGTTGCCACTGATTATTAACTTATTTAAAGATGTAAGCTTGCCCAACTTTTGGGGAATACTTCCAGTTATTCTGTTTGTAGAGAGATCTAAGACATTAAGAACAAGTAGGAACTCAAAGGAGGAAGGAATTGTTCCTTGCAGATTATTCTTGTGCAAGTCAAGCATTTGTAGCTGATTGCAGTTGCCAATCTGGTCTGGAATTTCTCTACTGAGTAGATTATCTGACAATTCAAGAAAGCTCAATCTGCTTAGAAGACCTATTTCTGGTGGAATTGGACCAGAAAGGTTGTTTGATCCCATCCGTAGCCTGACCAAGTTGGTGCAGCTTCCAATATCTGGTGGAAGTTGACCTGAAAGTCGATTTGATATCAACAATAGTTGAGTTAAGTTCTCTAGATGAAAGAGAGAACTTGGAATTGACCCAGTGAGGAAATTGTGTGAGAGATCAAGTGCCTCAAGTTTCTCACAGTTGGATAGTTCTGTTGGTATGCTTCCATAGAGTTGGTTCTGCCAAGCAAAGAACAAGGACAGTTCCTTCAGCCGTCCCATAACAGGTGGAATCTCGCCAGAGAATCTATTGTTATCTAATTCAAGCTGCTTCAGTCTGGAAAAATTGCCAATAAAGGAAGGTATTTCTCCAGAAATGTTATTATCAGAGAGAAGAAGCTCCTCCAATAAGAGCAAATTTCTAAGAGTCACAGGGAGCTCACCTTCCAAGGAATTCAAAGAAAAATCTACAACCACCAGATTTGTACAGTTCCCCAAACTTTCTGGAATGGTGTCAGATAAATTGTTCTGCCATAGCATTACTCTCCTCAGGCTTTTCATGGAACCCAATTCATAAGGAATGTCACCAGAAAGCTGATTTTCATACAGAAACAAATTCTCCAAAGCTGAACAATTATGAATCTCTGGTGGGATATGACCTGTGAGGTTCGCTGTGTAGACAGAAAGCGTCTTGAGATTCTTAAGTTCTCCTATACTTGATGGAATCTCCCCTGAAATCCCAGTATCTGCAAGACCCAGCAAAGTGAGAGCTTTGCAGTTTGAAATCTGCATTGGAATTTCACCGTGGATTCCCTGATTTCCACCTGCCCGAAACATCTCTAGATCTTTCAAATGGCCTATCTCTCCAGGAATCTTGCCAGATAGCTGGTTGTCAAACAGTTCCAGCTGACGAAGCTTGGAACAGTTCCCAATTTCTGTTGGAATCTCACCATGTAAGGAGTTTGAATTTAACTTCAACCACTGCAGATTAGATACCTTTCCTATTTCTGCAGGAATGGTTCCTGATAAAGCATTGAAGCTGAGGTCCAAAGAAACCAGAGACGACAAGTTACTTACTGAACTTGGAATCTCACCAGTAAGATTTCCATTTGAGATGACCAGAGTAGTGAGGTGACCAAAAGAGAGGAGCTGCGTTGGGAAGCTGCTACGAAGATTAATAGATGTTATTATAATATCTGAAACAAACCAATCTTTGGAACATCTTATATAATCCCATTTGCAAGGACTCTTGTCGGTTGGATTCCATGAAGAGAAGAAGGAAGTAGCAGAATCAGAGGAATTGAAGGTTGAAAGCCATGAAAGTAGGGATAGACCTTCCTGGTTCAGAGTATTGACGGATGGAAACAAGGAGATATTAAGAAACAAGATAAGGAGAGTTATTGCTTTGCTTGACATGATGAGGTCGGTGTGCTGCTACTGTTGTATCTCATCAAAACTGCACTGCACTACTAGTCTCTCAAAATTACTCTGCATGTTCCCTTTATCATTGATAGTTGGATATTGAATTCCCATTACGCCATTTAAAGTTCATGATAAAGACGCAGACTGTTCCTTTATTCTCCTTCCTCAAACCGTATTTTTTTTATATTTTCTTTGAAGCAAGTTTACTTTCAAAAACAGAAGAAAGAGACAAATTTGAAGGTTGGCGTAGTAAATATGGTAAAAGGTAATTGAAGGTTGACTTTTTTACTTGGTTAAGTAATAAAAACCAATGACCCTTTCTTTCAATAATTCTTGTTTTTAGGAGTTAGGACTGGAGTTTTAAACTGTAATAACTATTTTTTTAATGTATCATGTACCACATTTCTATCATATTGAACAAAATTTTAATAGAAGTTTCAGCAGTATGTAATGGAGCTATTAGCCAGATGTAAAGTAAGAGAATATCGGCTGTGAAAATGACTGTATTGGCTTATATATTGTTTTCTGGATGGTAACTTGCCTGATACATAATAGGACAATATAACTGGATAACATGAGTGCTCTTCGGAACTGTTGCGATGTTTTTAATCCTTTAAGAATATTTTGGTCTCCTCCTCTGTATTTTTCTTCTCTTTTAGTGCTAATGTTCCTTTTATTTATTTATTCGTTCATTATATTTTGCAGTTGTGGCAGAATTGTTTATTTGTTGTGAAGGCGTGAAGCACATAACAGCAGTTATTCTTCTGCCTAGTCCTTTTAGGTGCAAATGACAGTAGTTGCTGAGAATTTCTGAAGCCACCATAATGATGGTTCATCTAATTCGGCATAACAATCCAAGATCTGAGATGGACCAGGCAACACCCAACAAATAATAAACAAAAGGCTTATTAATGAAAGAGAGAAAAAGTGGTAGAGACCACAAAGCCTCAACCTTTTCTGTTATATATGCATGGTGAGGTCTCAAAATCATGTTATATTGATAAAGTCGTTTCTTATCATGAAAGTCAGCCAGTGACTTTCCAGAAAAACAGTGATATAGGTGCATATATACCTTTCTTCCGTTATATGCATGAACCTTCCTCAAATTCCAATCTTCCCCTGATCTAAACCTAACCCGTGTAATTTCTAATGGTCGTAGAACACTGGAACCAGTACTGTTGAAGCCTCCCAGGAAAATGAAAATTCAGCAGGCTTTCCTGTAACTATTGTGGAGGTGTGTGGAGATATAGATACGTGGGTCAGATCATGGATAAGGGTTGTGAATTCTACTGAGATATTTATTATCAGTCACTGAATTATTACCAAGTGACTTATTCGTCGTATATGATATGATACATAGAGATGTGTGTGAGGTGGTGTACTGATGTTAGTGTGAAGAGAACATCAAAGAGAACTTTGAAACAAAGAAAACATACAAACAGAAAAATTCAGAAGGCAGAAAACGATCTCTCAGGATCACGGGTCAGGCGGAGATGTCAAGTGAGACACCTATGGCCCAAGTTGTGGATTTGGAAGGTGGGGGCAAATCATTCCCCAACCACAACAAGAGGTTACACGCTAAGCTTCTCCAATATTGCTTCTTCTTCTTCTTCTACCTTTCCATTCTTCCAAGATTGACTCTTTCTAACTATCTCCCTCTCCACAGGAAGCGACAAAATAAGGTGGCAAGTTACTCTGCTTCTCTGTACAGAGAAGAACTCATTGTCCTTGTTACTATACTATATGATCCTCATGATATAAATATAAGACTTAGTTTGTAATGGTCAATAAAAAATTAATTATTCATCAGATGAATCCTTGTCCATATTTATGGTACTAAAGCATGGACTGGTATGTACTCTTATCATTGTTAAGTTGTTTCCCATAATACAGAGAAATACGAGTGGCGTGTTAATTATTAGGGCTTTGTTTAGGTATTGGAACGATTGAGATGAGGACATTAATAGTGGTACAGAACAGAGTGAAGGGTCCACTGTGTTCTCCCGAACTGAAAGTTATGGTTGAGGGGAGAAGTGTGATTGGCTAGCATGGGCCCTTGGCACATGTTCAATCCTCATCTTTTCATAAAGTTTAATTATTATTAAGGGTTAAGGTGCAAAAATACACGTAAGTTTTTTCTCCAGAAGCATCCAGCACCACATGTTTTTTTTAGTGCAAAAATACACACGTGGTTATGTTTAAGAGCAAAAGTCACACAGGCGGTTAGTTGACCAACATTGACCGTTAACTTGGACGGAAATAAACAGTAACTCCGCTGAAATTACCATTTTACCCTTATTTTTAAGTTAAAATTATCATTTTACCCCTAGTTTTAAATAAATTTTTTTTAAGAAATAAAACCAAAATAAACCCTTCCAGGCCCCACCAGTGGGCAATGGCCACACCACCACCGGTGGCCGCCCTCCCCACTGCCGGGCGCTACTTCCGGCGACTTTTTTTTTTTAATTTTTATTTTAAAAACTAAGGTTTTAATTTTTTTTTTAAAAACACTAAAATAAACTCTTCCCCACCGGTGGGCTCCACCATCGGCCACACCACCACCGCGCGGCCGCCTTGAGCACTACCGGCCGCTAGAGGCCACCTCTGGCAACTTTTTTTAAATTTTTTTTTTTTAAATTTTAAAAACTAAGATTTTAAATATATTTTTTAAAAAAACACTAAAATAAACCCCTCCCCACCGGTGGGCCCCACCTCCTGCCACACCATCGCTGACAGTCGCCCTCCCCACTGTCGGCCGTCGCCGGCAACCGGCGGCCGCCTCGACGACCTCCTTCGGTTTAAATAAAACCCCTTAGTTTGTTTTTTTAAAAAAAAACCTTAGTTTTTGTGGGAAAAAAAGTCGCCAAAGGTGCCCGTCGGTCACCAACGGTGGGGAGGGTATCCGCCGCAGGTGGTGGGGCCCACCGATGGAAAGGGTTTATTTTAGTGTTTTTTTAAAAAAAAAATATTTAAAACTTTAGTTTTTAAAATAAAATTAAAAAAAAGTCGCCGGAGATGGCCGCTGGCGATGCTGAGGGCGGCCGCCGATGATAGTGTGGCCAATGGTGGGTCCACCGGTGGGGAAAGGTTTATTTTAGTGTTTTTTTAAAGGAAAATTTAAAACCTTAGTTTTTAAAATAAAAATTAAAAAAAAAAGTCGCTAGAGGTGACTGGCAACGGCCGCCGGCGGAGAGGGAGGCCGCCAACGGTGGTGTGGGCGGTGATGGGGCCCGGAAGGGTTTATTTTAGTTTTATTTTTAAAAAAATATATATTTAAAACTAGGCGCAAAATAGTAATTTTAGCTTTAAAATATAGGCAAATGGTAATTTCAGCGGAGTTACTGTTCATTTCCGTCCAAGTTAATGGTCAACGTTGGTCAACTAACGGCCCATGTGACTTTTGCTTCTAAAACGTAACCACGTGTGTATTTTTGCAAAAAGAAAAAAATGTGGTGTTGGGCGCTCATAGGAAAAAACTTATGTGTATTTTTGCACCTTAACCCTAGAATATATATCTTTGAGGTCGATAGGGAGTTTTTAATCAAATAGGGGAATCTACACTTGGCCTTTTTTAAAATTTCTTTCTAGTCATTGGGAGTGTGATTTTCTCAAAACATTTGGTCCTTATTATAAATATACTTTTAGAGTAATAAATAAGAGTATTATAATTTTACCCCTATTAAAAGTAGAGAGACAAAAAGAGGTGAAAAATATCATTCATTAATGAAAGTAAAATTGAAAAATTTATCAATTTAACTCACACACTTATTGAGTAACTAACTTTTCTGCAGAATTAATTCATCTATAGTTACATAAATAGGAAGAGTGGTTCAAGTTCAATAGTCCCTCTACCAAATTTGACATTTGATATAAACTAACAAACCTTACCAAACCAAAATTAAAGTTGCCAGTCACATGGATCAGCACCCCTTGCTAGATCCACAATAAATTGAAATGTTATTACGGAGGGATCGGATTTAATTTGCAAGGTTTGAATATCGAAGTTGTAAAGCGTCGAGAGATCAAGTAATTAAACGGAGAGAATAAATAAAATCGAAAGAAGCAAACATTAAAATATACTGTCAGTCATCACCGGTCTTTTTTCCCTCTTGAGATTTTAACTCCGGAGTTTCTGTCTCAAAAATTAATTGAAATCATTTCAAAGGATTCAACGGCAGAGATGTTCTAGTATAAAATCGGACTTAGTAGTAGTGTGTGTGGGGGGCAGTTGAACCGCATGTGTTGGAAAAATCTGTAAAGAAGCAATAAAATATTTGTTTCAAGTCGTATTCAATAATAACAATGTTTTTTTCGCAACCCTCCCAATTGATTGATAGGAAGTGACAATCTCTTGAAATTAAACCAACCCTTCATGTAACGATACAAGGTGATAAAACCAGTAGATGATAAAGTAACTCCATAAGATATAATCAAGACTTCTTAATTCTCTTCTTCTTATGATGATGTCATGATGAGGGTATTTATAACCAATAAATTAATGTTTTGAAGTTGTGCCTCTTGAAACACTGTAACCCTTCAAATAAATTCATAACCATTTATTAAATTCATAAATCATGTTCAAATCCATTAATTTATTGAAACATGAGCCCTCAAAACATATCCTTTTTATTTTAAAACATTTCAATAATAGTTGAGAGACTCTTTCTTTAAGACACCCTTACACAATTTTACAGCAAACCGGGTATAGGGTAGCGGTTTAACAGCTACGTACCGCTCCTTCACTAATCACTTGGCCATGGAAGTGTCTGCAGAGACTCACAACCTCCCTCTGCCCTCTAAAGCTTAGTAAGAGAGACGCCTTCGCCTTGCTGTGGAGATTGACGTATAAGAATTCCTTACCAAAAAAATGTTCGTCTCTTCACATCACCATCATTAACTTCTCTCCCTGTCTTTAATAATACTGCCAATAATGCTCCTTCGTATCATGACTAGACCTATAAGCTGACATTTGACAGGTTGACATTTACATTATTATATCTCTCTTGTGTTTTTAAATAATGCGGATTTACTATTTAAATAACCTCATATGTCGTGCTCTTCAATTGGGAAAATTGATTTCAGGGCCCAAGCTAGGAAAATAATTATAAAAAAGGCCCAAGAAACATTCACATACCAGGGCCTTTTCTGGAATTTTTTCAAAAAAAAAGTGTACAGATATAATTGCTAATTGCTACTGATGTAGTTGTTAATTGCTACAGATGTAGTTGTTAAAATGTAGTTGTTAATTAGACTGATTTAGTTGTTAACGGGGACTGATATAGTTGTTAAACGCTACTAATATAGTTGTTAACGCTTTTTGAAAAAATGCCAGAAAAGGCCGGGCCTTTTCTGGCATGTGAATATTTATTAGGCCTTTTTTGTAATTATTTTACTAACTTGGGCCAGAAATCAATTTTCCCACTTCAATTCGCGGTGTTATTCATATATGGACAACATCCTATAGGTCTGAGCAAAAAAGACAACATCCTATAGCATTAAAAGTGAGTTCTCTGGCACCTTTTCCTCCCTATTTTTAGGTCTTAAATAAAATATAGGGATTTTTAATTTCTTTGGTAGCTTTAGAGGAAATTAATGGACGTAGTAGATGATAGATCAAAAGTCTCTCAAATCATGTTTACGAGTGTTGTGATTTGTGATAGAAATTAAAGAGGTTTTTGTCCGTAACATTTGGAGGTAGGAAGAGAGGAGCAAGCAATAATGGCTGGATTGAGCAATAATATTACCGATTAGGGTCTTTGGGGCTGTAAGCAACACATTCCTGTTGCTTGTAATTGAGGATTGAGGGGTCCGGTTCTTGTCGCTTCCTAGTACAACATTATATATATTATTATTCTGTCCTGTCACAGCTTATGGATTATTGATCAGAAATGTGAGAAGTTCATAGAGAAAAACATATATATACTTGTACACACAGAAATTTTACATATTTATATAGCAGAGCCTCTGAATCAGCGTGCAAGTATCAACCATATGATCTCCGAGGATGAAAGAAAAAAAAAAAAAACTGGAGCTGCTTGTTTGCCTTATATTGTTTGCCCAGACTTTGTGACTTTAATAAGACGGACATGCTAAGCCTTCTACAACTACAACTTTTCCGATAACTTTGGTTTTTAATTTGTTCCGGAATCTGACTTTGTAACAAGCACCATCATTCATAATAGTATACGCTTAGGCTGAAGATATATATAACATGGGCCTAACCCTTGTTTGAAAATTATTGAAGGGCAACTTACCCAGCCCATAATCCTAATCGATTCCTTTCGAGTTATTGGGCTCATTCTGTTGCACTCCTTGAAAACATCGTGTAACTAATTAAAAGCTATAAATGAACAGTGGCCGGAAACTTGTTTCGGATCTGTTTGATTCAAATGGGTATATGAGAAGCCGAGAGTTTGGCATGGTAAGGGATCTAGAACTAGGTCCTTGAGTCTTGGGTTCGATCCCTTCTGCCATTGTTGAGACTCCTTTGGTAAGCGATCTCATAAGTCCCAAATAAGTACTCATAGAGCCCAGAGTTGTGCCCTGGCCTTGGTGGGGGACTGATGTCGAACCCTTCCAAAACTTTTCATATATATATATATAAAGGTATCTGAGAAGGAAATTCGAAAACAGTTGGATGATGAAATAGCAATATAGTAGGAATGATGTGTCACGGGTATACAGACATCATAGAGTGAGCTGAGTCCACTGGTAAATTCCTCTATTATCATACAAATGGACGCAATATATAATTAAGTTATAGAAGCTGAAATCGTCGTGTATATGTTTGAATATATGTATGTATGTGTATAGATATATATGCCCTCAATGACCAGAAACATTCTCTATTTTTATTTTACAAGTCTTATCCCACAACTGTTTCCCATAACCATCCAACGTTTGCAACGCGTCACCCTCTCCATAACTGCTTTTGTCCAATTCATGCATCACTTAGCTTCTTGCCAGGCCAGCTGCCAACCCATAAATATCCAATTTTCCTACTGTTATTTAATGACATCCTTGTTTGAGCTCATTTGTTTCCATGTATATCCAATACTTGTCTTTAATTTAAGATAATTGTAGAGAAAACAATGTACATACTATGGGCCTTCTTAGCCTCTGGCTTAGTATACGTTAATTAATTGATTTGCTGAAATATAAATGTATTATTAATTAAGTTGGATGCTTTGTACGTGTGTTGGATCTTGAGCTTAATGATAACTTATTCTATCCCCTTAATTATTATACGGTTTTACTCTCGACCTCAATCGAGCTGCCCAGCCTCATTACACATACATAATGCCCGCATATATCCATACATATCTACGTGCCATTTTCAGAATGCACTCATTTCATCTTAGCTATAAATTATAGGACACTTCCGACATTTTTCACACACATCAAATAAAACTTTAAACCTAATTAATTCTACCATCTTTGCTTAACATAATACCAAATGAAAACAAAGTAAACACATAATAAGTGAAAGGTATTCACCTCAAAACCTTAATGATGTGCCTTATAAATAGGAAAAAAAGGTTCTATAAATTTCCAAGAAGTTGGCATTTAAGCCACTGAAGCACAACTTTATTTCTACTCTCATTCAATGTTTATTTTAACAAGATCAATATACTATTGACTTTTTATCCACAGACTACATATATATATCTATAAGCATTTTATTTTTGTCCTTCTCTGAAGTAAAAGGAAGAAGAAAATTAAAGAAGTAATGGAGTAACAAATATATATTTTTATATATATATGAATTGGACCTAATTAAGGATCAAGAGGCCTTGATGATGAGAAGGCCTGCAAAGTAGGAAAATCGAAGGAATTCCAATTCCAGGTATAATCGGCGACGGTAGGAAATTGAGCAACCTCATCATAATTGAAAGGCAAGGGATTGTCCAACTCCTCCGGCAACTGCATCAGTGGAGGTGGTGGTTGCCACATGACAGACGATGAAGACGACGTCGTAGCATCAGACAAGCAGAAAACATCATCTTGGACCACTTCTCCGCCGTCACCACCTCCTAACAAGCTCTCCCACTCTAACTCAATTCCACTCATCACCGACGACTCGTCTCGAGGAAAAACCATGCCCTCTCCCTCTACCACCGGATCGGACGGCTGAGTCGCATCGTTACCAGAGCTCAAGTAATTAGCAAATACCACGGCCATGTCAATATCAGACCCGTTGGTGTCGGAGTTAGTAGGAGCGTGGTTGGTGGAAACACGCTGGCTTGGCTGGAGCCTGGTGGTCTTAGGACGGCGAGATTTTCGGGAACCACCGCGGACGGGGACGTTGCGGATAAAGCCGCCTTTGGTCCAGTAGCGACGGCAAGATTTACACAAGTACCTGGGCTGGGATAAGCTGTAGTTGTTGTAGTAACAGAATTTGGTGTTGGAAGAAGAACAGCGAGGGCAAGGAGGAGAAGGAGGCTCCACATGGTGGGGCTTCCACCTGGGGAATGGCTTAGCATCAGACGACGCAGCCGAGAATTCACAACTACCTGACATCATCGTACACATAAGAGATATAGATGTATGTGAAGTACTAGTGGTGGAGAGAATATTGAGGTGAAAGAAGGAAGAAGGGTCGTATTAGGAGGAGTGAGAGAGCCACAGAGCATGTAGTTATAAGAGAGAAGAGCAGAACGTGGGGGTAAAGTCCCAAGCAAGTAACAGGGGACTGGACCGGATTGGGTGAGATTCTATTAAAGTAATCAAATTAAGACTTGCAACAAACTTATATATAATGAGTAGAGTAATTAAATAATAATAAAAGTTAAAGAAGAGGGTTTTCTTGCGAGGAACACAATATAAAGTATAAACCCATTGGCGTGTGGAATGGTGAGACGTGGCATGTGGGGATTGGGGCAGAGAGGGGGCTGAGAAGAAGTCAAAAAGGGTTACATTTGAAAAGTAGGGAAGCCATGTGGGCCATGCAAGAAGTCCGTGTCAATCACACATACAGTGATGAGCTATATATGCATGGAGTGCTCAAGTGCGGTGCATGGGGTCACGGGGAGAGCAAGAGAAGCCATGAGCACGTGTCCCTGAGAGATACGTGGCATATCTTCCTTAACCCTAAATCCATAGTTGACCCTCCAAATTAATTAATCAACTATTAGTATCACAGTAACAGCCCATCCCAGCGTGTACTATATATTACTGTCATTTATTCAAAAAAAAGTGAAGTGTTGTTTATCTTCATTTGAATTATCAAGGATTTAGAGCCTAAACCCTCAATACAACTGAGCAGTAGCATTACTATAATGGCCAGATGATCCTTTACAACCATGTCTTTATGGAAGAAGTGTTATTTATCATTTCGAGGAATCCTTCCACCCAATATTATGCTCTGTTCGGTTATTAATACAGATTATATTTACCTAATTTGATTATATTAAGAAACTTAGTTAAGTAATTAACTAACATGACATGTATATTTTAAAACACTCTGGTTAACTTCATTAATTCCCTCATTTCTTTTTGTTTTTGATTACTGTTGAGAAGTATCAATAGGGATAAATTAGTAAGAAAATTGACAAATATAAAAGTTATGTTTTATATTTAGAACAAAGATCAACTCTTATAATATCTCTTATATTAAGGAGCGGAGGGAGTGATTTTTTTTTTTTTAAGAGAGCACTGATTGACCTTGAAAAAGACTATCCACAAAAAGTTTGATGGGCAGAAGGTGAGTGATCAAGTGCCTGATATGGAGCTCCTCGTCTGGGTTCTCCATTTTAAACTTGTGTTTCTTCATTCCTCAACCGTACTTCTTTGTTCACTTACCCCTCACTATCACTACATACCCATGCCACCTCTGATCTGGTTATGTAATTAATTGACTATCTGAGTTCTTAATTAATAGATGATATTAGAATCAGGTCGCAACTGAAAAGTCGGCTATATAAATAAAATGAAATTAAATACCAGATGATGATACATTCATATACAGCGTTGGCAGAGGAATATACAATAATTATATATATGGGAAGGACTCCGAAGGAGAGATCCCAGAAATTAACATTCGAAGCACGTGGGGAGTTTAACGTTGCTTTCACTTCTGTTGTTCTCGAGGATCCCTCTCCTCCACGTCTCCTTTTAATTTATATAATTCCTTCTCTCCTCTCTCGCCTCTTCTTATTTAAACCAAATTTATTTGAATAATAATAATAATAATGCAGTATAAATTGGAAGTGTTTTCGTTTCCCAGATAATAACAGGGCACATACCTGATAATATTAATATTCAAAATTTTACTACCCTACTTTCACAAGTACTTTAATTAGCTTCCAAAAATCATCATGCTTTAGCCGGGCTATGTAACCAAGAATATACAAAAATATATTATTATAATGTTTAGATCACTTGGTTGGGCAATGTGGTCGATCGAGAAAAAAAGATAAGTAATTACAAAATAATTAGTAAGCTCAACACCATATTTAGTACCATTTTGGATTTTGCAAAATCAATATTATTGACCTTAGTAGTGGTTTTTTTAGTAAACCTTAGTTTTGATAAATTTACAATGAGAAATTTCTTTGAAAAGTATTATAGTATGTTTGTATATGAATTAGATTACTTACACACACTATGTTTCGTGTGTCTCCATGTTTAAGCTGATTACAATAATGCCTTGAGACCAATGTGGTTAAAATTGAGATTTTACGTAAAATCAGAAGAAGGATAAAAAATTATAAAACGTAAAATCGTAACATAGCAAAATCGTAAAACAATGAAAGTGTTTGGAAAATTACTAAAATCGTTTTAATAAAAAAAATCGTAAAATCGAAGTAATAAAACGAGTTTTTAACTATTATGTTTCAAACTTCAAATCTTATTTGACTCATTTGGGAGATGACGAATGGATCCTCCCAACTTTGACCCAAAAAAAAATCCTCCCAAACCCGTCTTTAATTTGTCTCATCTCGTGTTGTGTAGGGTTGGGACATCTTTAAGAGTCGGGATAGGTTGGAGAAGTTCACCTATCATATTTATCGAGACATGGCTATTCCAATATCATGACACACCCAAGTTAGTAATTAAAAAAACGGGAAATTTGGGAAATCTTCTATTCTTTTTAAGAAGGCCTCAAGGCCCATTCAATTGAACGAAATACAAGTTTTGAAGAATGGGCCCATAAAGCCCAACTAGAGATATTGTCAGAAGGCCGAACTAAAAATGAACTAATAATAGGGCACAAGTTCAAATTATTTTGATAAGCACACCTTTTTTTAAAAAGGTGAAAGCCATTTATATTCTAATTTTTTTTTAAAAAAAAAACTCTTACATTGTACCAAAAAATAGAAGAACTAAAGGATGCATTCTCATGCGCCTGTGTTTCAATTTTCAATCTCGTGCATAAAACTTAAATTAACAGCATTTTTTCTGTATATTTTAAAATTTAAATATTTTCCATACTAAATTATCAACATAAAAGTTTTTTCCTAAAATATTTCTATAATTTTTTTATTTTCTATAAATTTAAGCGTTACTTTGGTTGTACAAGTCATAGATTAGTTGTGTATGTGACTATGTGTTTAACATAAGGGTAATTTATCCATTTTTTTTTAATTAAAATGGTATATTTACTTGGCACAAGTTGCATCGTTATTTGTTTAGCTATGCAGAGAGAGCCACAAAACACCTTAACTTAGGGAAGCGGCTTTGGTCCTATTCTCTTTAGTCTGCTGCGCTTTTTTTTCTGAAACGGCACTGTTTTTTGTGCCAAAATATAATGTTTTCCTTTAAAAAAAAACATAACATTCACTATCATGAAACTTTTTTTTTGTATTAATTAGTATCCTGAAATATTTTTTTTAAAATGCTAATTTTTTTAAGAGTATGAAGTATTTTTTCTGTACCAGTTAGTATCCTAAAGTATTTTTTTTAGTACCAATAAGTATCAAAAAATAATTTTTCAAAATTATGAAATATTTTTTCAATATCAGTCAGCATCCTTAAATATCTTTTTAGTATCAATAAATACCCTAAAATGATTTTTTAATATCCTAAAATAATGTTTTAGTACTACTTAGTATCCTGAAGTGTCTTTTTAATATCATTAAGTATCTTAAAGTATTTTTTTTAGTACCAACTAGTATCCTGAATATTTTTTTAAGATTTTAAAAAAATTTAGCATCTTGAAAAAATATTTCATGGTAATAACTAGTTCTAAAAAAATATTTTATAATGATGAATGTTATTTCTTTTAAAAAAAGTTATTTTAAATAAAAAAAAAAAGGGCAACATTGTGTTTTGGCACCTAAAATGGTGACGTTTCAAGAAAAGGAGCGCAACGGACCAAAGGAAAATAAAACCAAAGTCGTCCTAACTTACGCTGTACCTCAAATGTTAATATGTCTCTAAATATATAATACTCCGTATTATACTTCCTCCAACTCCTTTTTTAAGAGTTTGATTGTTAAATTGTACTGTTTAAGAAAGTAATTAAAATTAGTTAAAAACAATAAATATGTTTAAAAAATATTTATTTCCAAGTATGCTTTTTATACATCATAAGGGGGAAATAAGAGAGAAAAATATGATAAATATAGGTATCACCAACCTTTTAATTAATACAATTTATATAATTAACGAGGCGCGAAAAAAAAACTCAATAAACATTTTAATCAACAACTATTGTCTCATTCTTATAAAAAAATTAAAACAATTTAAATTTTGGATTCTTATATACAAGAGCCATTATCTAAGAGGGATGAAATCAATGTTCGAAAACATTTCGTTTTCTGAACAGGAGTACAATAGCGACAAAACATGTGGTTGAGTTGAGTTTAAAGTGTCGTACCGACTTGAAATTTTTTAGTTGAGGTATCTAGCCATACACGGATAGGCCATTACGACTTAATTACAAGCCTTAAATGTCACAATTATCAGAAGATATTTATAATAATACACTTGTTATGAAAGACAAAAACTTTTTACGTTCTAAGTCTTAAAAAAAAAAAAAACTAATGGATGTATTTTCATGTGCCTGTGTTTCAATTTCCAATCTCGTGTATAAAACTTAAGTTAACAGCATTTTTGTTTTGAAAAAAATTTGCGTTCCTATTTTTTAAGATACATTTAAATTTCATAATAGTTTTATTTTTAAAACTTGTATATTTCAAAATTTAAGTATATTCCATACTAACTTACTAACACAAATACGTTAAAAATGTTGGTTAAAAACAATAAATATGTAAGTAAGTTTTTCTCTTTCTTATTGATTATACACTTATTTATAAATAGAAAATATAAATAGTGAGTAGAAAACTATTGATGAAAATTAATGAATGACATATATTTAAAAAGAGTAAAAATGATTTGACCAATTTAAGCTTCCAAACAAACAAAAAATTATTATAAAGGACTATTACTATAAAATAGATTGTTAAAAGTATCCTGAACAAGAAAACCGTTAACCAAAACATTTTTTTTGGCCATAAACTAAAACATATTCTTAATATAATTAGGTTCTCAAAGATATGCATTGACTTTGATGATAAAGATGAAATTGACCGGCATTAAGAAATGATATATGCAAAGTGGGTGTATTACCCCACTATAAATAATTGTAGCTGAAACCATGCATATAATCTAAAGCTCTTATCTCTCTGCAATCTCTTAACTCTCTGAACGAAAATGGCATTATCTCAACATGTTTCCTTCATTTCCCTCGCAATTTTGATTGCTTTCATGCTGCCTATGACCTCCCCAGGTGAATGCTCAAGTGTTGCAGTTGCACGATGCACTTGGCGAAGTCAATCTCGGTTTGTGTACTCACACATCTTTAAATTACAGAATTATATTGCATGCTTTTAAATTAAATTAGAAATGGGCTATATACGCCAATCCTATATATAGCAGATTATTGAAACCACCACGCTGCTCGTGTTCAGGGGTTTATTATTTGGCCATTAGGACAATGCACTCATGCCAATATTGCACGTTTCATTAATGAATATGTTCTTCGATATGTGATGAACATGAATGTGTACGTCTACTCTCTTAAGCATACGGATTTTATTATAGGTAGTACTTTTATGCCTGTAATTATAATTATATACTGAAATGACTGTTATTTGGAGCTGTTAATGACTGACGCACAAGGCAAACCATTTGACCGTAAATAATTTTATTTTTTGGGGTTTATATATGCAGGAAGAAGAGTTCTTCAATGCAATACTACCAGGCGCGGAGGCGGAGCATACAATTGAAAAGTATTTTGAAGTGAAATAATTTGCAACACACACACACACACAGACCTTTATTGTTCGAATGCTGTTTGTACCTGGTATCCTTTGTTACTATTTAGTAAATAAACTCGCCATGATGAAGGAGGAAAGCTGTACCAAGTAGTTTTGAAACCTGTTGGTGTAGTAGGTTTGTTGATATTTACTGTAGTTTGAAATTAATTTATAAACTTCACTCTCTTTGTTATATATATAAATTTGAGTTCATGTAAAAGAAATTCCTTAAATAGTAGGAGTATATGAACATATATAACGCACGCATGCACTTACCGAAGACAACGTAACGTGCAAATTATCAAAGTAACTTTGAGGGTCTGATTTTCCAACTACTTTGATTAATCTTTGAACTCTGAAATTAAATCTTACTAAACGAAAGAAGGGTCCATCGACGCAAGCATACAAGTGTACAAGGTGGATCTAGTTTTAAAACCGCCAAGAACAACACTAGGAAATCAAAAGTCTTGAAAAAAAAGAATTTTTCCGTAAGTTGATTCAGTTGACTGAATACGAATGATACTCTATGGTGTTAGTTTGAATCTCAATGTCATTATTCATGTAAAGACGTATATATAGGTAAATCATATATAGTAGTACATTTATAAATATGCTTATAAGTTAAACTTCTACAATCATAGGTCTGTTTGAATTATCGTTTCAAAAAAACATTTATATAAGTCGAAACAAAATTTATTTTATACATATATTGTAAAATCATATAATAAAAAAGTAACTTCTACTTCTATTTCAAATAGGCACTATGAAACTTTAAACTTAGACCGACAAGTGATTTGACTTGTAGAAAAATATTTCATGCAAAACATATATAAAAGAAACTCAAACTTGATGATAGTCATGCTCATGCATACATATCAACTTCCACAAAAACCATCTATAATCTTTCAACATTTCAAGTTTTGGGTTAAAGAGAACTTTTACTTCTACTTAAAGTACGTTTAGCATCATGTATTTTTCAAAGGTGCAAAAACATTCATAAATATTTAAAAGGTGAGAAAAAATGTGAGTATTGTTGAATTTAATCTAACACCATTTCATTTTTTGCATATGCATATATAACAATGTTAGAATATAATTAATGGTGCGGGCATTTTTCTCTTATTTTGAATATTAATTTTTGCATATTTAAAAAATACATGGTGCTAAGTAAAGGTTTATAAGTATTTTTAGACTGTTTATTAGCTTTTTTACATTGTTTTGTGTGAACACAAACTCACCACCCTGTTCCTATTTGATTGACGTCCGTCCAACGAAACAAGGAGTGACTTAAGGTGTCATTAATGGTGTGAACAAGGCCCAAGCGTTTGATCCTGTAACGCAGTTAGTTGATAGTTGTTGAAAATATATGCCCTGACTCTGACTAAAAGGATGAGATTAATTGACCGGCGTCCCCTTTCTTTACACAAGTCCCTATTCATATGAATGCTTTTACTGTAACTGATCGATTAGGAATCAAGGAAATCAAAGTTTGATTAAGCTCCTTCAAGAAATTAAATGAGAGTCTGATTAATAGATCATCAGGACCTCTGATGCCTTAATATATTATCGGAAACAACTTGAAATTTGGAAGTTTGATTAACCATTTTGATATTTACGAATTTGCATGCATTCTATTGTAATTGTTATCATAAATTATATGATATTATGTACTATCACATTATATTTAAGTATAATCAGACTGAACAGTTGATAATTTTATTGGGGTATTTTTTAATCCATAAGGATTAAATCCTTAATCTTACTTAAGAAGGACTAAACACCTTCCCCTCGATCCAACATCTTAGAAATTTTATCATATTTTAAAGTCATAAAAATAAGATATCCTTCGGGAGCGCATAAACTTCAGGAAAACTCGTTCTTTTCTTTTCTTTTTTCTTTTTTTTGGTTTTGTAAACTACACACACTGTCATTTGATATTTAATATTATTACATATCACTAAAAAAGTTCTAATCCAATCATTGAGTACAAGTCAACCAACAATTTAATAAATAAGCGTGGAGAAATAGAAGTCGGTCACGTTCGAATCATCAAGTCCACCTCATTTTAAAAGCTACAGACACGCCATGTGAAGTTGGCCCAACACTGAATATTTAAATTCAGAAAACTGGTTCCACAAGCATATATACTGTGCTTCAATTCTGGTGACTCTCAATTAATTAGTCCTTATTTCCATTCTCCTTAGACATAAATACGCTATTAGCCGATAAGCAAAAATCATTATTATCATAGCAACAACTTCCAGTTCTCTCCCGAATTTAGTCTCACTATTATTTTTCACTAAATGAGACTCACTGCAACCTGATACAGAAGTTGAATCCACACATCCATACTGGATTTTCAAAAGCAACCTGTAAGTGTGGTAGTTGAAAGAGAGGTAGCGAACCCATGACATAAACCTTGGCACTTGCTGCAATCACAAATACATAATTAATATAAAATAATCAATCACCATACATTCATGAATTCTTATTAGAGACTTTCCAAAAGCCAGGTCATCGTTTTCTTGAACTTTTTTGCTTTCCCTGCTGGTTTAACTGAGCTGAGGAGGCATATTTAGGATGATCATGAAGATTTGAGGGATATTACTACGTAAAATATATGTGTGTGTGTGTGTGTGTGTGTGTGTTGTCTTACTTGGCTAAAGAATCCACCAGTTAGCATGAAGGTCATGACAACGATTGAAGCTAGTGTTGTAGCTTTCTTCACATCCAGAAATGCTGCACTTAAGGTTTGTCCAAGACCCTGCACTTATCGTGCACAAAATGCTTTGTGGTCATCTCTAAATTATACTTCACAAGGAGGTAATTACTGGCATGCATGTGGTTAAAAAGAAAATTACCTGAGCTGCGAGAACACTGAGAAAAATTGTGAGGACGGTGAGGGAAAATGCAGAAAATTGCAGCTTCAAGCCAACCATGAAATAAACAATCAACATGAACACTGGAGGCATCAGAAGCTCCATTGGGACATCACTGGTGTTCTTAGCTAAGAAGTAAGCACTGAGTTTATACATGTCAATCGATCTCTCTTTCACTAGCATTGCTCTTTCTTGTGGGAACATGAAGATAGCAGTAAATAGAGGATAGAAGCCCCAGAACACAGAAAGGAAGAATAATAGCCCTGCCTGCAAGACAAGCAAATAAGCAAATTTTTGAAGAAGTTACGTTATGTTCTGAGATGATTCCAGCAAATAGTTATAGAGCTTGCCTGATCATGGAGAGAAGAAGAACCAGGGTTCCACCAAAGTAGTCCAACAATAATTGCAGTTGATATCACTTGGGTTACACGCAGACAGCTGAAATACTCGTGGCGCCTCTCCCTAATGCCTCTCATGAAGAGAATGCAAAATTGTTGAGACCAAGTTGCTCCAAAGTCCCTCACCAATGGCCTGCCTTGCATCACCCCACTCTGATCTCCCCTTATAGTCACAGATTCCAGAAGCATTGCTTTCTCTCTTTCTGCAAGCCTTATTTCATAGGCCTTGACAAGAAACTGCAGGACCAACAAAGTCATATTTTTAGTATGTTGTTTGTACAATGTTCAGTATTGTTTTGATTTTGATCCATTGGAAAACTCAAACACACTTCAGTAACATGGCTGACCTCGTGTACATCAATTGGGGAGGGTATGCTGTTTTTTATGTTGAGTCTTCTGATTCCATATTGGAACTTATCCTCAAGTTCTGATGGGACAGATTTGTCAAACATGTTGCCATTTGCAAGGTCAATGAGGAACTCTGCAGGGTTCATGGCTATTAATGGAGAACAACCAATAGAGGAGAAATACATCATTGCATCAGATGCTTTTCCAAAGTACAAAGTGCTTCCTTTTCCCAACAGAATCAACTTGTCAAACATGTTGAAGAGTTTACTTGACGGCTGGTGTATCGTTGTCACCACTGTCTTTCCCTCCTAATAGAAAAACAAAATCAAGAAAGAAGATTACTGTTTCATCTAATTCCTCTAAGAAAAGAAAAGAACAGATGAAAGACATGGTAGTACTTTTGCAATGTTTTGAAGAATCTGAACAATTTTTGACGCAGTGGTTGAATCTAGACCAGATGTTGGCTCATCTAAGAACAGAAGTGATGGGTTGAGAAGGATTTCTGTGCCAATGCAGACCCTTTTTCTCTCACCCCCAGAAACCCCTCTAATAAATTTGCCACCAATTACTGTATCCTGGCATCTGAAATAGCATATTTAACAATTAATTTGTCGCACCCTATATGAAGAGTATATTATTTAGAGACTGTGAGTAAAAGGGGAAAAAGATAGTACTTTTCGAGGTATAGTTCACTTAAAACATTCATAACCCTCTCTTTTTTCTGTGTTATTGATAGATCCTTGGAGAGACGGAGCAAAGCTACATATGTGAGAGTTTCCTTGACCGTAAGATGAGGGAACACAATATCATCTTGCGTTACATATCCAATCCTGTGTAAAACACACAATATGAGATGTATTGGGCTCAAACAACTTTTTCAATTTTGAAGTTATTACGATTTCAAATGAGCCTGCCTTTATTAATTATACCTCTGCTTTAATGACTTGGTATATGGTTTGTCATTGTAAGTGATAGAACCACCATTAAACTTGGTCCTTCCGCTTAAGATATTGAGCAATGTTGTTTTACCACCTCCTGATGGTCCCATCAGAGCAAGAATCTCTCCTGGGCGTACTGAACCAGTGATCCCATGCAGAATATACTTTCCTTCTTCAGAAGACCTCTCACCTTTCTCTGGAACCTTGTATTTCACATCTTCAAACTGCAAGACAATGGAACCAATATAAATTACACGTATATAAAAATGGAAGGTAAGAGTTAATAATAAACTTATCTATTAAACTTATCACCTTCAGATGTATTGGCAAGGTAGGTTCCATGTGCATTCTTGTCAACTTGCATGAATTTGATTCATCCTCTTCAGAAGAATCAGATGTACCAGCTTCTTCTGAAAAACAGAAGAATTCGAGAATAACTCATTGTATGATGATGATTCTCACCCAACAGGAAGTTTAATGTTCGCATATGTGAACTTTTGCTAAATAACTGTTTCTTACTGCATTTGGGGCTTGGAAGCTTCAAGACTTCTGAGAGTTCATGTGAGAGTGAGGCGGGGCCAGTGAATGAAAGGGAATATCTTAATTCCTTGCTGGAGGAACCAATTTTAACGTTGGAAGCCATCTGATGATAGCTTCCTGCAGCATTATTGATTAGGCCATCAATGTTGATCAAGAAGTGAGCACTCAATGATTTAGCTTTGCGAATGACAGTTCCACCACCACGCGAGTTCTCCGACCTCTTGTCGAAGCTCAAACTGTGAGCTGCAACATCCTTGTTTTCTCCAGTCTGAGAAATGTGAGAACTTGTACATCCAAACTTTCCATGACCCACGAAAGCTCCATCGCTGCTCAATGTCAGCTCTCTCTTCTCTTCCATTTTTTAAAAGGATGTACTGTTAGATAAAACACACAAATTAATCACTAGTCAGTGCAAATTAGATAAAATATATATAAGGTTAGGCAAAGTGATATGAATATACAGTATGTATATGATACACAGTATCAAGAATTTGGAAAGAGAGTTACTTGAGGAATGTACTTGAAGATAGGAATGCAGGACAGTCTATCGTGCAATCTGTAAGGCCAAGCAATGTCCTGAATACACATATATATAGGCCTTTTACATTGGTGACTTTGCCCCTTGTCAAGGGCATTCTATAGTGACAATGATCAAATACAATATCGAAATACAAAATCTAGGCCACTCTTATAAATTACGGATCCATTCCTCACAAATTTATCTGATATAAATGTGTCTAGTTTGTGTAAAGACAGACCATAGTGATTGGTTTAGAGTGTAGACACTGCCTTCTGTCTTGTTGTTTTCTCCTCTCTCTCTCCCCCCATCCCCGGTGCTTGTCAAAAGAGAAAAGGATGTCGTACGCATGCATATATATAACTATTTCATTTAAAGTTCACCGACAGACACACACATAATTTCTTCAGATTCAATACGACCAAAAAAAAAGGCGGTGCCCAAGATGTTAGGGCACGTCAGAATTAGAGTACATTTTTTATGGGGCCTCAGAATGGCTGAAGCGTGCAGAAACCGCTATATCCTTTTATAGCCATGCGTATATTGTTCTTTTCCGCATCACCATTAGCATATTCCAAGCTTCATGAACTTATCTAACCTTCAGAAAAATAACAAATCAGTGTTAATTAGCTTAATGAATCCATTTTCATTCTATGGTCTTTTAACTAGTATATCATTAGCTAAAACAGAGTGATCAGAACAGGGGAAGCTGTTTTGGTAACAAATCAATCTGGCAAATCCAAGATTTCCCATAAGAACACAGCCAACCTGCGACTAGTTCATGAACAGTGATTAGGTTGTTGAATTAAAGGTTTGGAACTCGGCAACGAGGAGGATTAAGATTTTGATTCCATGTACATCTGCATTTTTATAATATTGATATGAAGAAGGAATGGTTGTGAGATAAGCCACAACCCACAGAACCAAAAGAAGCCACAAGTTGATGGAGGCCTGACCAGGAAACAGTGACATGCAGCCAACTTCCCGTACTGTACGAAGTAGATACGCAGGGCTTTCCAGCCAAAGCTTATAAATATTGATGCCAAACTTAGCCTCATATCATTGGGTAGAACACGTGAACAAGTGATCCACTAGCACTTGAGAAGGATGGGAAACGAACGACCCATTTGTCGTTGAGCCAAGAAAAGCGAGTTCACTGTGGGAGCAGACTGTTCAAGGAGTACGAGCTTAAAGAGAGTGGACGACACTGAGTGGGATGTCGTTTTCGCTAACGTGAGCAGAGCTTATCGGTAATGGGTACAGTATCGAAGGACAGAGAGAGAGAGAGAGAGAGAAACGTGTGCTTCAAGAGAGTTCGATTTCGACGGCATATATGCGTGTGTATACGAGCCTTTACATTCGGTGATTAACAGTTCCGACATGCACGTGCCTTTTCATGGCCACCGTTCATTCATGGACCACCGCCACCGAATTCAAGCAGACCATTACATTGATGCGCTTGACGGCTTGAGTGACGTTATTATGTCCTCGCAAACCCTCCATATTAGAAGGTAATCTATGTAATATCTATATATCAAACATGATATACAACTGTAACATGATCAAGATCGAGTATTAGTGTTTGAATAGTGTGTATGAATCGATTTACGGGCCCATCTATGTAATATCTATCAAACATGATATTATGGTGTGGCCTTATGGGTGTTAACATTTGAGTTGAGATGAAAGCGCAAGTAAGGAGACGGATTCGGATTTCTTTATAAGCATCTTCTCTTCAATATCCCTTAGAAGTGTCTTCAGACCATTGATCTCCCTAAAAGTTAATTTAAACCATTCATTTTATTTCTACCTCGCGAGGTCATTTAACCTCACGAGGTAGAGATGAAATGGATGGCTGAGATTAATTGTAAGGAAAATGAATGGTTGGGATTGAAGGATGTTGAGGGATTTTGAGAATTGAGATACTGAGGAAATCTGGTTCCGTAAGAAGACTCTAGTAATAATATTTTTATTCATAAAGTTTGAATCCGAAATCTGAATCAAGAGATGTTGAAAACTTACAATGGGGAATTAATTACCCAAAAATGAAACCTTTTACCGGAATCAATCACGCTTCATTCTCGTGGTTGTTAATATTTGTTGGGGAATTACCAACCGACAGAAACCAATGTTTGAGTATCGTGTGAAGGAAAAGTGCATACCTTTAATATCGGATAACACGATTGCCTCCTATAATAAGATTTATAAAAAACATTTGAGGGAATATTAATGTGATATACTCCCTATTATAAGTTAATAGGCATCTTCAACTTTCTTTCTTTTTTCTTTCAGAAAATATATTTCATTAAAACTAACCCAAAGAAAGATACAAGGTCAAAATAAAAGTTTGTAAAAAGTAAGCCCGAATATAATAATACAAAGAGGGAGCCACCGCTAAGAACCCTACCACCTTCATAATAATTTTACTAGATTCTAAAGGTAGAAAAATGTTGTCACAGGCTACAAAGCCATTGTAAGAAGTGATTATTCAACAAATCATCTTAAGTGATCGACCGCTTTTATTGGCAATAAAACAACCAGAGTGGTTGTTAAAGAAACTTAATGAGAAAATCTAATAGAAGAAAAGGCACCCACAAACACCAATAAAAAAAATGAAGACAGAAAAACCAACATTCGCACAATGAACAACACGGTCTTGATCATGATTCACAGTAGCTAATAATCCATAATAATTTTTTCAGAGATGGAGCTAACAATATATAAGACTATAAATACCAATTCTCAATCCCCAAAACCACGAAACATAGCCACCAAGTGAGACTAGCAGCTATTAATACTCCAACTCAATGTATTGCCATAAAGAAAATCAACACTACTATAAAAAAATCCAAAAATAAATGAAAATAAACAGAAATCAATATAAAATACGGACGACTCCACCCGAGGCCGAAATTGAGGAAGGAGATGCCTTGAAAAACTCTTGCCCATTGATGAGATAAGAGCTCCCACCACCTAAGCAATCGAGATGAGGGAGAGAGAATGAGGAGGGGGACTAGTATCTTTAGTTAAAAATACTAAGGAAAGGTAGTCAAAAAAACATTAAATTTGCTAAAAAATGGAATATATATATATATATATATATATATATATATATATATATCATGAACTATTCTTATTAAAAAAATCATGAATTATGTTTTGAGAAGTGATAAAGAAAAATTATATCAAACTGTAAATGGAAACAATTTTAAACAAATATAACGTTAGAATAATTTCACTGCAACCCTTTATAACAAATTATTTTCTAACAATCCTAAAACTTTTTGAAAATTCAATGCACCTCTAGAGCTAAACTAGAATTTAAGTTTTTTAGTTGAAAAGAGATTTATACTCTTGTCTTGTATATGGCTAAGACAGTCTTCTAAATTCTCACACTTAATTATCTTATAAATACACATATTTGATTTGTATATTCTTACATGTGTTTTATAAAATAGCATGTATTTATATGAATATGCTCAGTGTCTTGTCCATGGTTGAAATGTTTTTGTAATTGCACTTATTTGTTTTGTAAATAAGTATATTTAACTTGTATAAATTTTGATACGTATCTTATAAATGATCATATCTAACTTGTAAATTAAAGTAAAGGCACAATTATCTTTTTACCGAAAAATTTTATTTTTAATTTAATTCTAAGATGCGGCAAAAAATTTTAGAGGTTGTTTGAGAATAATTTGTTGTATAAGGGTGTAGGGTGTAGTCAAATTTTCTCTATAATCAATAGTACCTCCCTTGTTAACTGATAATGAAAATTACTACTTTTTCAGCAAAGTATCACCAAATAAGTGATTGGAGTAGGGGATGGGGGTGGTTTAGGTGAGGGATCCAACCAAGGTCTTGCTTTAGGACATGAGATCAGACCCACTGCTTTACTTTGACCCTTCTCAGCCATTCACCTAATCCGACTCTTCCTTCTATTTTCTTCATTCCTCATTTAGCGCAAGACAAACTTGACCCTGCATTCATACATAGCACCACTTTTACTTGTCCTCCGTTTTCTAGAAACTAAAACAAAAGGGCAATACTAAGAACAGTAGGTTAAAGAAGTTTAATTTTTCCGTTCTCGGTACCCAGAAATTTTTTGTTGCTTCTGGAATATATTCCGTGTTTACTAACCTAAAGTTTGTGTCTTGGATTATTTTCTTAGGTAACTTTAACTTTTATAAAAAAAACGTAACAATAATCATAAATTATTTTTGATGTAAAAGTAACCATAAACTTTTAAAATTAGGACAAAACTATTAAACCTAATAAACTTTCATCTATTAAAATATGAAAGTATTGAAATACCATATTTTAATTAAAAAAAAAAAAACTGTTGCTGTTGTGCAATCTTGTGATTTTTCGCGTTCTTTCCCCTCTCTCTCACATTCTCTACTCTTCATTATCACCACCACCACCATCTACAATTCCAAAAAAATCAAGGGATTTATGCAAAGGACCATGTGATGGGGAGAAGTTTCTGATGAATAGTAGGACCTAGATTTTTTGAAATTGTAGATGGTGGTGGTGTGGTGATAAAGGCGAAGAGTGGAAAATATGAGAATGAGAGAGAGGGATAGAAGGTGAAAGCAGTTGTTAGAGAAAGAGAAATATAAAATCACCGGATTGCGTAATAGCCATGATTTTTTTTTCTGACCAAAAAAAAGTAATAGCCATGATTTTTTATTAACTCAAGGTATTTCAGTACTTTCATATTATAATAGATATAGGTAGTTAGGTTTAACGATTTTATCTTGATTTTAACAGTTTATAGTTATTTTTACTCTAAAAAATTATTTATCATTACTGTTACATTTTTTATAAAATTTAATGGTTATTTTAGCATATTAACCCCCTTTTTTTTCCTTGTGTTTGATTTTTCTGGAAAAATAAAAATTATTTTGTCTTGTCGTAGGTCTTGGCATGGACTGAGGTCTAGTGAAAACTTAAATTCAGGTCAACCTCAGCTGACCCTTTCCATATCTTGTGGTAGAGGCGTGAAGCCATCGACAGAATTTTCAAATTTTTAATCAAATATTACCTTTAATGTTTAATATAAGATCTAATTTGTAATTTAAATTGAACTACACATAAAACCTTATGTTAAGCACCGAAGTACTTCCAAGCCAAAAAAAAACTACTGGAGATACTGATAAAAGTTCAGTGCTTTGGACAAAAGTTCATGGTACAGAGCCATGGATATATATAATTTTTCCCAAAAAAGGCGTCAATTTTAATTTGATTAATATTAGACTAAAAATTGCACTATAAATATATGTGGTGCTTCCTATTTCATGCCTATTGGCTAATAAGGTGAGCAATTTCAAAGCTTGAGATACAATTTTTCTGATTATGTTAATGTTGAAAACGTAAGAAATAGGCAGCTAGAGCGAGACAATTGACCAGTTAAAAAGCATCATGGCCATATTCAACGTCTATGATATCTCTATCAGGTAATTAAAAGCAAGTGGTGACCATCAGTATAATTAATTAATTTATAATTCCCCAAGTTAAACCCTCATTTATTTTATTAATAATTCTATTAAAACAAAAGAGAGCAAGTACTTGTTTTTTAAAAAGCAAAGAACGCTGTGAATACAGAAGCGAGAGGTATTTGTATAGACTATAGTGATTATATATAAATGAAGGAAGAGGGTTTGTTTTAATTTTAATTAATGAATAAGGAGTATAATGTAGAAATACAGTTGACATGTTCAATAAGAGTGAGTAGCTAGGGTCGTTCAGACTTTAGAGGCTGCTGAAGATGGTGTTGGTTGGGACAAACCAAGTCATAACTTAAATGTAACATACCCCATAGTTGATTATTCTTTACAAATTAATGTCTTCCTTCCTTATTATACATCGTGTTTAATTTTTAATATGTATTACAATCCAAATTCTAATAAAAATTAATCTCTCTTTATTTCAATCACACACACATATGTAATATGCATTTTCTTACTCCCTAATTTCACCCTAATTTATAATTATTTTTTAACCCAATTCGAACCATCTAGAACAGTTAAGGGTCATCAAATCAAAATTTGATTATAAGGGCCAAAATTGAAATATGGGTGTTTGTAAAGTTCGCATAAATTTTGGAAATGACAATGTAATATAATATACACCAATAAGAAAGTTACAAAAATTTGAAAAGTTGGGATGTTGATGTGTTATGAACTTTCTCCAACAAGCACTTTTATGATTGAAAGTTGAAACCAATTCAGAAGCCACTTTTTCCTACATTTTTATAAGCTATTCTCCAAAATTTTATTTTTTAAATTCACTTTATCATTTTTCTTCTAAACTTTTTCTTTAAAAACATGTTCTTAAAAAGTATTTTCTGAAGAAGCACGTTTCGAAAACTTAAACAGAAAAAACAGGTGTAGGAGGCTGAGATTTGCCTATCGAGCCTACCTAACCAGGTTGACTTAAAAGCACTTAATGATAAAATCACAAATTTGCATAAATTTTGAAAATAAAAATACCTAATGCCAATTGCCAATATGATAATTAAAAATTTTCAAAACTTGGGGGTCAATGTATCACGTCTTGTTCTTAAGGAAAAATATCACTTAGTCCCATGGGAGCAATTTTATTTCATAACCCCTAAAAATTTTTGAAATTTCACTGCCCCTCCTTAGGTCAAAATGAAATTAAGTTTTATTGGTGAAAAGATAATTATGTCTTGTTTTTTTTTAATTCTCTTATTTATCTTGTAAACACCCATGCATATTTGTCTTCTAAACTTTCTCATTTGTCTTGTGAATGACAAACTTTTATAACCCCTTGAATTCTTTTAGTCCCTTTATTTTTTTTTTTTTTGTAAATGTCTTTATTTACTTTGTGAATAGTTAAAATGTTCTTGTTAACTTCTTGATTTTCTTTGAATATATTTATTTGTCTTATAAATTCTCTTATAAAAAAATAAAACAATGGTATGATTTTCTTTTCATTCATAAAACTTAATTTTATTTTGATCTAAGAGTGCAATGAAATTCATAATCTTTCAAGAGTTAACTTAAATAAAATTACTTTCATATAGGGGATTAGGAGAAATTTTCCCTTTTCCCAATTCCTCCTTCCTCCTTGGGTAAATATATATAAAAAGTAATTTTTTACTTTATTTAATTTCTGTTAATTTGTATTACAACCTATAATTTATCTCTCATGCGCATTTGGTTCAAATGCAACACAAACTAACCCTAAATCAAATTTTCGGTACACATACTCATACTAAAAACAACATGTATACCTCCGTTGATCCAAATAATGCTCTTGTCGTTTTTAAATCACAAGTCTTTTCTTCAAAGGATAATAGCAAACAAAAACAAAAAAGGAACTAGCTGTTGCGTTGATGCAGGTGGGAAAAGCATGACAAATGGAGGAACCATATATATCATGTAGAAAATTAAACATTAAAGACAAGTAGAGTAGTTAATTAATCCCAAGTCGCAACCTGCTTTTACTTGTCTAGCTAGCTAGTGGGAATGCATAGATCTTCCATTTGGAAAACCTTTTGGCTCCATTCATCAACATAAACTAAACTAATAATTAATTAAATGCCATACTAGATTATATATCTTTGTAATATATACGTGGCCACAAATTAAAGGATTAAATTAATAAATGAAGTGGGAAATTTGAACTCTGAAAGTGAAAGTGGAGAGGTCTGCATGAACGTTACGTTGCAGGAGATAGGTAGCTGGATATTTAGATGATGAAGCCGTCAAATGAGACTTGTAATTCAGGAGCCGTAACAACAAAAGCCTTCTAGATGATTATTGCACATTTAGATGCGTCTTGTAATTAAGCTATCATTCAACGTAAAAGTAAATTTCAAAACAAATTGAAAACCAAGCTAGAAAGATTCAAGTAGACGGAAGATCTCACTTTTTGTACCTTTACTTTTTATATGGCGTTAAATAATATATTAATGCAGAACATTCTATGGTAAGTCAGGCTACTTGCATTTCTCCTTTTGACACACTTCTTTATAATATGTGGAAAAACAAATTACGTCTAAATATAGCATAGTACCAATTTTTTTACTACCCCTTGTCGTGAGAGATAATTTTAGAGTTGAATTTGATTCTAAACATAGGACTTATTTCTTATATTTATTAATTTTTTTCCCCCTAATTTACATCTATTAATAGTCCTCAACAATATTTAAGTAAAAGAGAGATTAAAGGAATTAAGAAAATTAGGGTATTTTAGGGGGGGAAATGAGTAATATTAATTAACTTAATTAACCTACTTAAATTAGATAAATAAGTCTTACATATAAGGACCCAAGAGGGAGTTTTAAAAAATCCCAATTACTACATAAATTGTTTCATTATGCTGGGGACTGCTAGATGCACTATCTGACCTGATCTTTATTTACAATTAAATTGTTTTTCTGTATGTGGTATGTGTTAACTTACAAAAAGAATAAATCAAACAACTAAAGCAAACAAATTAAGTTTTTTTAGAAGAATAAAGTGCATATTTGCTTTAATAAAATAGTTTTTGGAGGACCCAATAAAACTACAGCTAAATATTAAAAACAATGAATTCTAAGTCGGGAATAATTGATCATCAATTAGGACGTAGACTGGGAAAAAATTAATAACTTCAGACTTGTACACCATTATATGATGCAGATGAACGGTTGGATGTAGATGATCCAAGTCTAGCTACCTTCTTTCTTTTTTACTGACAAAGTTTTGATTTGTTGGTCATGAAGAAACAGCCAATTGTCTTTAGCTAGATTGATCCAACTTTATAAAAGTAGTGTCGCTATATATAGGCAAATCCACTTCTTCATTCTTCAACTTATTATAATTGAATAGAATATTACTTATAATTTTTTTGTTCTGGGAGAGGGTTTATATAGATCGACAATTTGCTGATTCTCAAACAATTTTATTTTATTTATTTTTTTCTGGGGGAAGCATAATTGCCGCGAGAGCTTAACTGAGTTCAAACATCATACGTGAGCGAACTTTTATGCTACCTCCGGTCCTTTTGTGTTTTCTAACTTTTCTAAAATATTCTAGTTATCTTCTTTAATTTAATTTTATTCTTTCCTAATCCCTTAAGTACTTAATTATTTAAGAAGTATCAATAAAAAATAAATTAAGAAAATATTAACAAATAAAAGAAATAAGTTTTACATTTAATATCAAACTCCAAATATATTCCATGTTAACAATGATAAGATGGAGTATATAAAAGAGATAAAGTGAAGGGAAGTGTAATTATGAAGCTAATAAAGAGATAAGTACTAGTTTCTCCGAGGAGCTAGCTCTTGAATATGAAATAATATTGGGAGGAAGCTTAATTACATGAGACGTCATTATCTCCGACTAGCTAGCTCTGATTTGTGATTAGTGATATGAATGACCCGTTCAAACTTAAAGAATAGACACAGCCAGAGTCCAAACAAGCACAACATCATCTCGAAACCGGCCTTGCTCTTGAATTAAACCTTTAAAATATTAAAGTTAAAGGATGCCAGAGTTTACCAGCAAATAAAGCACACACCATTAAAATATAATCACCCGCCCTAGCTAGCTTAGCTTCTCGTTGACCAAGGATTTCAGTAGTAATTATTCTGCCTTTGGCTCTATATATATATATATATCCTTGTTCATCCTCCTCCTTAATCCTCTCATATCAAAATTGAAACTTTATTATTGGTACCATAAATATGGAATTCTCAAATCCCACTGGGAAATCTCCCAGAAGATCCTCAGAACTTCAAGGCCCTCGTCCCACACCTCTCAAGATCAACAAAGAATCTCAAAAGATCAAAAAACCTCCACTTGCTCCTCCTTATCCTCCTCGCCGACCCATTATCATCTACACTGTTTCTCCCAAGATTATTCACACCACTCCTTCTGATTTCATGAGCCTTGTTCAACGCCTCACTGGGTCTCATTCTTCTTCTACCTCAACTAATAATGATCCTTTTGGTGTTGCTAATGGTAGCGACGTCGGCGCAACGGTTTCTCCGGCGGCGCGTTTCGCAGCTATAGACAAGGCTGCTAGGTCATCATCACCCAAGAACTATAATAAGTTGCAGCATCCGAATGAAGAAGAAGGGATAGAGTTCAATAATGGGACCACCACAACCACAAGCAAGTCTAATGGGATTTTGTCACCGGGACCCACTTCTCTGTCTCCGATCCCTTCGAGCTTCTTCTCGCCATCGTCGTCGACGTCGGAGCCCGGTGTGGTTAGTCTTTTTCATGATTTCAGCCCCGTGATTCAGGGTGGTCTCATCCCTAGCCCTTCTAATTACTTTGTGTCACCTCGTACTATTGATTTATTCAACACTTTATTCAACTGACACTGGTCAATAAATTCATAGTTTTTATGTTTACTTTCAGTTTAGTTTAGACATTTGGTTTACACATTTCATGGTGTAGTTAGTTTCTCAGACAAAGGAGGATTGCATATAGACACACACACGTACAACACAAGTGGGCTTAAATTGGAAATTTGGTTTAATTTGGTTATTCTCTTGGATGCTAGCAGATTGGAAACTTCCCGATGGAATTACCATTTACGTATCTTCCACTCATAATTAATTTCCTTTGATATTAATTAAGTGGGCCATCTATCGTATCTAATGAGATTAATCATCGTTGATGTTTCATATATATATATATGGCACTGGTTGGTTGGCATTTGGCAATACATATGATTGCTTCCCATCTTTCTTTGTTGTTTGCCACTCCCTTCGTTTTATGATATATATATATATTCTAACTGAATTTAATGAGATTAATTAGTTTTTGAAATTTTCTTCTTGATGTCTCTTGTACATTGAAATGGAGGGATCGGAATACTTGGAATTTCACATTGTTCTTGGTATCAAAGTCATACACCAGATATAAAACTCACATATACAGCCGGCCTATAATTAGGGGGAACAATAATTAATGTATCTGATAAACACCTAAGTCTACTTCTAGAAGACATTTAAATTATTTATTTGTTTAGGTATTCATGTTCAGCTTATTACAATAATATGAACCGCGATTGATGTAATTCGTGTAATGAAATGATGAAATCTGTGGGTATCTATACATTTTTTTTTTCTGAATATTTCTTTAAATTTTGGGAGAATTACGGTGTAATCCCACCGATTTAGGCCCTCTAATGTTCTCCCTCTTATGGCCTTCATAATGTTTTAACTTCCCAAATATTTATTTTCTTTTTTCTTTTAATATAGATTGATATTTTATGGGCATGAAATGATGCATTTTTATTTTTTTGTGATTTTTTAAAGGAAAAAATACTTTAAAATTCTGCTGCTTTGATTTAATTATTTTATAAAAAATATCATAAAAATCAAAACTAATGATTGAAGCAAAGAAAATGGAATTTTTTTTGAGATGTTGGGGTATTATAAAAGGCACCAGAGAGCACTAGATAGAGAAACACACATTAGAGGCCCCAAGCCCTCACTTCCACATAAGCCATAAACAAAATCATACCAGAGTTCAATTAAAAAAATAATAATATCATAAAAGTTTATAGCCTGTGAATGACAAGTAAAGAAATAATCATTGACAAATGAGAACGCTATTATTAATAAGTTATTGGACTTTTTTAATATTATTTTTTTAATTAGGACATTGTTTTCGTTTTTCTAAAAAAAAAGTCTCATAACAAATGAACAACATATAATAATAACATATGTCGTATCCTAGGAAAAATACTTGTTGGGACAAGCGAATACCCGTTGAGTTCTAAGCCTCGAAAGAAAAACTCTTGACTAAATAAAAAAACATATGTGATAGGAAATTATAATAAGTTATGACATATTAAAAATTCAAGGGACTTTTTAGCTAAACTTTTTATGTGGGGCTACACAGTAAATTTGATTAATCACATATATAGACTAATTGATGAAGCAGAAGAGATTTAATTAGATTAGATCATAAAAGTGGAAGATATTTATTAAGAAGGGTTAAAGGTGATTTTGCCTTTGGAAGTTTTTCGGTGAGCAATTTTGTCCCGAAAGTGTAAAAAATTGAACAATGTTGTCTAACTGTTATCCTTGTTAATTTTGACCTTTGTTGACTAAATATATTGAACTAAGAGTCTAAATGTCATTTACATCATTTTTATTAAGATATAAATTTGTACGGGAAGTCCATATATCATCTACTTCATCTTTTCTTAAAGTTAGATTTAAAACTTTTGGGTAAATTTACACTTTAACAAAAATAATGTAGATGACATGTAAACTAATAGCTCAATATATTTGATCAATTATCAATCAAAATTAATTAGGATAACAGACATAGAAAAATTACTCCATTTTTAACACTTCAGGAACAAATTTACCCTGTGAAAAATTTTCAGGACAAAAATGTAAAAACTTCAGAAGTGAAAATGTCCCTTAGCCCTGTTAAGAATAATTTTGTGAGGTGCGACACTCAAAACCAAAATGTGCTCTTCTGGTATGTGAGTAATAATGTTTAATGTGGACAAAAACAAAAGTAATAATGTTTAAATGATCCGGCAAAAAAATATAATGTTTACATGAAACTTGAAGAAAATTACTTATCGAAATGTTTAATTAGTAGAATTTCACTAGAGATTCCAATATGAGGAATAATTTTTATTTTAATTACTTAAAATATTGAGAGTTGTAAATTAATTTTTGTCCAAGTGACGTGATCATAAGGAGAAAAAAAATGAGATAATTCTTGGAATGCAAGTTGTTAGGTGATAATCCCATGTATACGAACTAAATTGTTTTTAAAATACTTGTTACGCTGGATGACGATGTCCTATTCGGAAATACAGGGTATACATATATATTAATTGAACAAGTTGAAAGTTATGGTAAAAAAAAAAAAAAATTGAAAATTTATGAATGCCTATAAGTCAAATTAAAAGCATATTTATTAGTATTACTAGAACGGTAGAAGAGAGCTCCTATATATTGTTTTTATGTGTTTCCATTTTTTAACCCAAAAAAAAAAAAAGATTCCCTAGGAAAAATTTCATACTATTTGGCATTTGCCCAGATCGATCGCAGTACAAAAATTATAAACTAACCACCTTTATTTTGCTGTTCATATTTTTGGCTACACAATATCTTAGGGTCTGTTCAAAGTGCAGCGTTAGGAGTTTTTTCTATGATAACTTTAAAAAAAGTCAGTTAACGTAGCCAGATGATTTTAGGTCTATTTAGTTTAAGCTTAAATTCACTAAATTTAAAACTCAAAAAGCCTGTTAAATAGAAAGCTCCACCAGAGAGCTTTTTCCAAAAAGCTTCTTAGATGCGTATGTTAAAGTCAATTTCTCGGGAAGTTAATTCGTATTGTTTAGATTTAGTTTTTAGATGATAGCTTCTAAAATTTACGAGATAAGTTATGAGAGAAGTTGAGCGTGGCCTTGCGAAAAATAGTTTTTGAAATAGACTAACTTTCTTGACAAATTTAACTTCGATTTTTTTTTCTTAAATATGTTATATATATTAAATTAATAACAACGTAATCCCTGGACATAAAATGAATATGGAACATAGCCCATCTTGCATCCCGTCCCGTCCTGTTCCAAATTTTATCGGGACAGCTCCAGTTCCATTCCAAAGTGACGGGTGAGGAGTGAACAGCCCTCGTTGGAGGGACAATGGGACTGGCTGGAAAGTGTCAAGAAAACGATGTCTATTCGAGGCCTTAAAAGACATGGACGATGAGAAGATAAAATTGGGTTCCCCAAAGTCAAAAGTTTAGCGCAAATACTCAACCAAATACTTGTGTATATTATAATAAATAGTTGGCCACCATAAGAGAAAGCTTGATTAAAAAGATTTAGTACGTAAAAGCGAACAAACCTTTATCATCAAATTGCTTTATAATATAACAATCATAAGTGCTTGATGTATATTTGCCTGAAAGGGGGTTTGATATAAATTAAAATTACACGAGGACCATTTTTCTGGGGGAACAGAATGGCACCGAATAGAGTAGAGTTTTTGAATGGGAATCACACCATATTAATAATATTAAGAGGTCAATATAATTATCAATGGTATGTTATCTTTAACATACTCCCTCCATTTGTTATGTTTGAAAGCGTATGTTGCTTTACAATTTTACTTCTTTGGTTTCCTTTTTCTATTCTGTCCTCATTCAATGCTAACGCTCACTGATCCATTTCTGTTTGTCTTTTTTCAAAATTAGCACTCATGTTGCTTTAGAATTCCCATGTTTGGTTTGTTTGTTTTCAATGCCCTTAACATAACAGTTGATTTTTTTAAGAGTTCAAGGACACTAAATAAATTATATTAAAATATTTATATTGATTATTTTTTTTCTAAATTAATATGTACGAATTATAAACTGATATCTAATCCCCCTCTAGATATCTAATCCAGTAATACAAAAAATATATTATAATAATTAATTTTTTTTACTTCATTAATCTTTCCAAAACCAATTACCGGTTAAAACTAGAGTTTAATTATTTATAATGTCCTCTTCCCCCTCTAGATATCAGATTTTTGCGTGAAATGAGTCTGTTATAGTTCATTTTTCATTATGGAGTACTATTTTGCATTTCTTAATACATTTTTTACTTCATGTGTAAAATTTTCTACGACAAAAGGATAGAAACGAGGCAAATATATGCTTGGTTCCCGTCATCACTGAACTTTTGGTGAAAAAACAAAACTCTTCATTGTCAACCAACATGTATTTTGCTGATATGATTAGATAGCGGCATGGATTTCATCATTTTTCTCCTTCTCGAGGCATTTACTTACACAAGCACTTCAATTGCTCTCCATGTAGGTTTTTAATCCGCGTCTTTTTAAGCTGAAGAAAGTGTTCACGACATAAAAAAGGAAGAAAAATTATGGTTTTTTTAATTTCAGTCCAAATATATATAACGTTTAAAAAGAAACGCCTCTCTCGAAAAGAGAAGCCTTTTGTTAGAAGCAATAAACAGAATGCAAACGTTCCTAGCCTATAGTTGAACGTTGTCATTCAACAATTGTGCAGAAGCATCAATCTATATAGCTTATAAAGGAATAAATACGATGTATGTACAACTACTAAGGTTCGGGACTCTCACGATGGGCCATTAAGGCAGTGAGCTAATGCCTTGTCCGTATCATTATCATTCATAATCAAGGCTTCCGCAATGGTGCTTGTTGCAAACCCCATTTCACGCAACAAGCTGTAGCCTTTAGCAAATTCTGGAACCTGAAATTAATCAAGCAATTGGTTACGGCAACTTAAAAGAATTGCAGGTAATTAAAAGCAAATTGCAAAAAATGTTAAGCATCTCTTCTAAAAAGTATTCGCAAGTTCTCCTTTGTTAGGGGTAACCATCAACAAAACATAAATTCCAGAAAAACTTGGCACAACCTAATTAAATGAGGGATGACGCTGATAGTCCCCCAAAAGAAAAAACAAAGAAGTGCTGGCTATCATCAAGAAATATACCGCTCAAATTGATTTCCGGACATTTCTACCAAAAAATTTTCAACATCAAGCTGTTTCCGGTAAGCAGTGATAGGCCAACTCAAGTACAAAAGAGCAACACAATTAAAAGTTGGAAATGAAACTAAGATCCAGGGCATCCATCACATGACTATATCAAGTCCAGAAAAATCTTGCCCGTGATAGCCAAGCCCGAGATCACAGGTAGTGATATTTGAATGAGAGATGAAGTCAAGGTCAAGGAAGACAGGTAGGAGGTAAGAAGCCAGAAGTGGAGCATGATCAACTTCAGTTTGCTCAAACTAAACTTAAGGGTATTTTCTAAAGAGAGTTTGACCTCTCAAGAAGTCAATGTTTCGCCATTGAATCTCTTTGATATTAGTGTAAAGTAAAATCTCATTCCCCAACAGACAAATCTGAAAGTGATCTAACATCAAGAGACTGAATATATCGTAGCAGAATCTAAATCTAAATCTCAATCCACAACCTTTTCCATTAAGGCTTAAAGCACAACGACTATTGCAATGACATCCATCACTTAAAACAACTGTTAGGCTTCGTACGACCATAGATCCTTCACAGTAAAGACAGTGGATTTTGGGAAAAGAAGAACCAGGGGTTCAGAGGCGTGGAAGATAACCATATGTTTCGCAGATCAAACAGAACCTATGCAAATATACCAACTCTGAAACAGCAGGTAAAATTGCTCAGTAACTCAAACCATGTTAAAACTTAAAAAGATCATTTAGTGGTTTTGGTGTATGTGATGGGTTCGTCCTACCAAAATGGAACAATCACTTTTCATCAAATACAAGGCAACAAGTTCAGTAGTATAAAGGAGGGAAAGATTTTAATGCAGTAAGGTGTCTATGCTATTCTTTGGAGCATTTGGTTAGAGAGAAAAATTTGTGCTTCAAGCACCTATATCTGATTCAAGAAATAATCATTTAAAAGTAGCAGATAGGAAATAATGACCATACTTTTCATCAATGCCTATTAAAGCATCACGTGCATAGTGAGATACAGGGATCAAGCATATACCTTGGTTGGATTATCACCATAATGGGCAACAGCAATAGGAACAGCCTCTCGGTTCAGCCCTGAAGCAATATATTTGCTCACAATAGGATCTGAAACAGGGCCCTGCAAAAAAAATAAATAATATCCATTTCTCATATCAAGAGCTGGAAGATAATTTAATAGAGTAAAACACACAAATTCCCAGGAGGTCTGATGAAGTTAATTTTCTGCACAATAAGCGTCCCTTCCAGAAATAATTATTGAGCTATCTACTGTTATAATATTATACTCTTCATCTTGAAGTTTAGTATTATCTCAGTTGCCTTTACATCAAAATCAAAATATCACACTAAAAATATAACAAGAAGAAGAAGCCATTTAGGTGGGGGGTATCTTCATATTGCTAAAAAAATAACTTTGACAAACATTAAATTGGAAGAAAGGTTTCTGCAATGTATACACATATGTTAGCAGTGCCCGGGAAAATATTTGAAACAAGAAGGACATCAAGTGTAACTTGGCCCCATTTGGAAGGATGTTCACGTTATTTAATTTTTCAATCAATTATAATTATAATAGCCCATTTTTCTTAAAAAATGGATTTATTTTCAAATAAATATATTAAGTAACATATACCAAATTGCAGTATAGCATGCACCCACCAGTTGGTGGATTCACTATCAAAATAAAGAACATACCTTTGGTGATGCAGATTCAACACTCTTAGCTGGAGGAATTTCCACAACAAATCTACTCCAATTGGAGTTTTGCTTCTCTGCTTCTGCCAAAACTTTTCTCTCCAAGTCAAAATCAAATTGAAAGTTGCTGCGTGGTATATCTCCACCATGTGGTAACAAATGAGGCTACGCAATTGGCAAAACCACACAAATAGTTTATTACATTGTTACCATGGAATTAAGTCATGATGCAAAGCAGGATCAGCCAAAAACAACATGAGAATGAAAGTAAATCAACATTAATCTCTTAAACATAGATGTCAGCAATCCACATTGGGTTAAGAATTGTTAAGGCAAATATATTAATATATAATCTTCCGCCCCAGCAAACAGAGCTATAATATACTTTGAAACAGCCACCTTCACAGATTTGTGAAATATTTGAAAGCAATAAAAGCAAACAGGACCAGCAAAGAGATGGGTATTGCATCTCCAATAACTCCAGAAATTACCATATGAAAACCAGTGGAAAAGAACGTCTGCCTGCTTTCAAACCAAATTTTTCTCAATTTTACTATATTTAACAAGAATTCACAAAAACATCCACGAGCCCAATTCTATGGGGGAAAAAAATCAAAATATACCCAAAAATGTACTCATATTAGATATGGGAAGTCATCAATCTCCACACCCAGGTGGCAATGCAAAATGATGGATGACATCGACAATCAAAACATCTAATTTCCGGGAAGAATTAGAGGTGCAGCAAATGCAAATGAAGAAGAGCTAGAAACAGGATGAATTTGAAGTTGTTAGCCCACACGAAAATTTAAGATAAACAGCATCCAGTATTGCAAACAAAAATTTAACGCGAGCAGAGAAAAGTAGCATCTAAATATCTAAGTTGTACAACAGAAGCGATTAAATATATGCAAGGGTAATTCAAATGGAGGAAGATGCAGAAAAAGAGGTTCTTTGAATTGAGATAACTAACTAATTACCGGGAAAACAAGCTCCACAACAATGAAATAATGCCCCTTCAAAGAGGCTTACAAAAGTAACTGTAGGGCAGGCTCATTCAAGGACAAATATCGAGGAGCAAAGCTTCATAGGAATAAGAAACAACACATACACTATAAAGTACACAACTTCAAGTTCATCTGCAACATAACCTAACGAACTCATTTCAAATCAAAACTTATGATAGCAAAAATAAAAGTAAATCTTACCGGCGGAGTGATCCTATATTCTGGCTTTAAAGCAACCTTAATGCCCAATCCTGCTGCAAAAGGAATAAGAAAAACACCATGATTTAGACGATGCAATCAATTTAATCACAGAACGAGACATATCAAGCTCCTCATAATTTGCCAGAAAGATAAAACGTTAAACATGAAATTTCACGTCTATTTTGATTCGGGTAATCAAATTACCACGACCCAACATAAAGCCCTAACACTCAGTCAGATTCAGTTCAACAACAACTATGGAATGTTACAACGTTCCGAGCGACTGATTGCATATCCTCAAAATTTCTAATCTTAATTTCGGATGAGTATAGAGAGTTGTAAAATTAAAACAGAAGAGAGAGGAGAGGGGTGTATACACGGAGCGGTGGGGGGAGAAGCCTGATGATGCGGTGCGGGACGGGCGGTGGGAGAAGGTGCAGCATGACCGTGCTGGCCGACCTTCGGATACAACGAGGGGCCGTACATGGGATGGGTGGGAGGCGAAGACGACGATGATTGACGGAAGATTGGAACTTGTGCGTCGTGGGGGTGACCGGACCTGCTTCTGAGATCGTAGTTCATGACCTCGCGCGAAGAAAATCTTTAGCGGCAAGACCAGGCCCCGACGCGTGAAGAGTAATTTGCGATTTGCAGATGCCACGTCTCACCACAAATCTAATATTTTTTTCTTTTATAACAATTAAACCGCGGTCTTTTTTTTTTTTTAAAGTCATAAAAATAATTTTATATATTTATCTTATAAACTATAAAAGTTAATCCAAACACAATAACATAATCCTATAAATTTTTTTTTAGGCCACAATACTATACTTTATAGTAATTACAAGCTCTCTGTTTTAATCTGAAAGTTCGATAGAGAAGATTAATTTTTATCTAAAAAGATCTCAGTCTATCTTATTTTATATATTTCTTATTATCTTTAAATTAATTTATCTAATTTATAAACTAATATAGAAGTTAACATAATACAAGGATATGTTTGAGATATCGTGTAATGAACCATTTTTTAAAAAAAAAAATCAAATTGATATATAATTTATAAAAATACTTCTTCCGGTTCTAATTATATGACATAGTTGACTTTTTTAGAGAAATTAAAGAAACTAATTAAATTACTTTAGAGTAGTTTTATTTATTTTTTCTTCAAACTAATTAGTTTAACTAATGAATTAATATATAATATAATAATACATAACATATGAAATGATTAAATAACTTATTCAGCTTCCTTAATCCTTCCAAAAAAAAGTTAACTATATCTTATAATTAGGATCAGATATTAGGGTTGTGCATGATGCCCAAGAGCCAAGTGCGCTCAGCTCAGCCCAGTAAAAAATGGCCCTGCCTAGCCCAAAAAAAATGGGCATAATCAAGCTGGGCATTTTTGCGGACAAGTCCGAGCATCGGGCAGGGTATGCCACCCTGCCCAGTAAGTATATATATATATTTACCAATACTAATACTCTAATATATTCATTGAGTATTTGACCATTAGTCCATTATATTAGTAATGATGCTTTGTATTTAATAGACTATGGCATGTGTATTTGATTGTTTGTTAAGACATATGGTAGTTTTTTTAATTTCAGGATTCAAGTTGTAGATTTATTTTGGAATATTCTAAGGTGCATAATTATGGATTCCATTTGAAGTTTACAATATTATTTATTAAGTATAATTGAATATTTTTTTCCCACATAGGGTGTGACAGGATATCATCATTTGGGCATAAGAAGCCCGCCCTGCCCAGCCCAAAAATATTAGGGCTTCTATCGGGCAAGGCTAGGCACCGGGCTGCATTTTACTCCCCAGTGATTCTTCGGACAGGGCATTGGGCATAGGTCTCGCCCTACCCATGCTCACCCCTACCGGAAATAATCTAATAAGTATCAAGAGGAAGTTAAAAAAAATTATTTATTTTTTAAGCAAATAATGGTTTTTAGCTTAATATCATTACATCACAATCTAATAGTATCCAAATCCAACTTATCACACTTTTAAAACTAGTGTAAAAATCTTTACATGAAAGATATTATAGATAAAAATTATTTAATTTGGACTAACATTTAGACTAATATATATTATCTTATATTATATTCTATTTACTCAGTAAATATTTTATAGGAAAAATGATAAAGAAAAAGAACTTGAAATTTTTAAAATCTCAAATCAAGTATTTTTTATAAAATAAGTTGTGAATTGTTTATCAAATATAGATATAAAATCCTTTCTTTAAAACTCAATTCTCCATACACTCAATTAAATATTCTAATAGTCAATTAGAGTTGGCACAAATGGTAAGGGGTCCAGAACTAGGCCTTTAGGTCGTCGATTCAATCCCCTCTGACGTTGCTGGGACTCCTTTGGTAGGCGATCTCGTAAATCCCCAGTAAGTGTTCATAGAGCCTGGGGCCATGCCTTGGCCTTGGTAAGGGACTGGTGTCGAACCCTTCCAAAACTTTTTATTATAAAAAATAAATAAATATTCTAATAATAAACAATATTATGCAGTAAAAAAGAGGAAAACTTAAACACGAAGGTCTACCATTGTATAAAGGGTGAACGGTCAAAAATACACATAACCTTTGCCCCAAGGATCACCCAACATCACGACCTTTTTTTTGGATTAAAAATACACACGACGTTACGTTTTAGGGTCACCCAGCACCACGGACCGTTAGTTGACCAACGTTGACTGTTAACTTAGACGGAAATGAACAGTAACACGGGTGAAATTATCATTTTGCCCCTAGTTTTAAATTATTTTTTTTAAAAAAAAAACACTAAAATAAACCCTTCCCCGCTAGTAGGTCCCGCCGCCCTCTCCCCCGCCGGCCGCCATTGGCGACTGGCAACCTCCTCCGGCGGCCTTTTTTTTTCTTAAATAATTTTTTTAAGAAAACAAAAAACTAAAAAAGCCGTTCCCCTGCCAATGGGCCCCGCCGCCGGTCGCCGCCCTCCCCCCACCAGTCGTCGTTAGCGTCCTCCTCCAGCGGCCTTTTTTTTCCTGAAATAATTTTTTTAAAAAAATAAAAATAATAAAATAACCCCTCCCCCGTTGGTGGGCCCCACTGCCGGCCACTCTGGCGGCCCTTTTTTTTCTTAAATATTTTTTTTTAAAAAAACAAAAAACTAAAATAATTTTTTTCTTATTTTAGTGTTTTGTTTTTTTTAAAAAAATATTAAAGAGAAAAAGGGCCATAGAAGGAGGTCGCTGGTGATGGGGAGGGCGGCGGGCGGCGGGGAAGGGTTATTTTAGTTTTTCTTTTTTAAAAAAATTATTTTTAGGAAAAAAAAAGGCCGCCTGAGGAGGTCGCCGCCGGCGGTCTCCGCTGGCCGACGGGAGGAGGGCGGCGGTTGGTGGCGGGGCCCACTGGCGAGGGAGAGTTTTATTTTATGTGTTTTTTTAAAAAAAAACTAAAACTAGGGGCAAAATGGTAATTTCACTTGTGTTACTATTCATTTCCATCTAAGTTAACAGTCAACGTTGGTCAACTAACGGCCCGTGGTGTTGGGTGACCCTAAAACGTAACGTCGTGTGTTTTTTTAATAAAAAAAATGGTCGTGGTGCTGGGTGATCCTTGGGGCAAAGGTCATGTGTATTTTTGACCCTTCACCCTTGTATAAAAGATAACAACTCATCTTTAATGTTAGTCATAATAGAAAAAGAATTCAACTAACCATCTGAAAATAATACCAAGGTAATAAAGGATTTAAATCACCAGAGATATCTACCGAAGATAGAAAATAATAAAACTTGTCATTTAAAATTTATCATGGATAATGAAACTCCTTTCATCGCTTTACAAATTAAATCATAATTAATCAATATGCTTGGACCTTAGACTTGTCGAAGTTCAAAATATAATCATTTGATTACAAGTCTAATATCAAACTTAATTATTGAAATACTACTGATAAAACTTGTCATTTTAAATTTATCATGAATAATAAAACTCTTCTCATCGCTTTATAGATTAAATCATAATATATCAACATGTTAGGACTTTGGACTTCTTAAAGTACAGAATATAATCATTCGACTGTAAGCCCAATATCAAACTCAATTATTGAAATACTCAAACAACAATTTTCTCAACCATCCACCTGAGTTATCTATCTACGATAGAAAACAATATAAATCACACCATAATATTACATCAGAGTATGCAACATAAACCCTATAGTGGCAATACATAACAATTCATCACATAAATAAAAAGGACGAGACTTTACAAAGATTATAATAACAATCAAGCTTCCAGAGCCTTCCTCAACTAATAAGCAAATAACTATTACTTGGAAAATATTACATCAACGAGATGAGGCAGAGCCTTGATAATAAACTATTCAATTCATCATGCATGCTAATATGTGCTCATGAAGCGCAAAGTGAAACAATTTATATAACAAAGTATTAGGGATATAATTTACAAACTTCCAAACCTTAAATTTTTGTAGCAAAATTTCTATATAAAAAATTTCATATCACAAATTATGTATCACAATTTTTATATTAGAATTCTCAAGTTGCCTCCATCAATCCAACTAAGCCATTTTATTTCCGCCAATTAGACACATGGTTTAAGTTATTATCTATGTTATTGATCACTCAATAAACATTTCAAAGTACTCATTCAAATATCTAATCAATATCAAAATACCATTTTCATTTTTGTAATTATTTTACAAAATACTCATAATCAACATACTTACACACTGGAAAATGGTTATCTCTTATCAAAACTAAATTTATCACAAAAATCCATTCTCCAAACTCAAACACAATTCACAAATCAATCTATAACAATTAATTGAAACCACAATTTAGTATTCAAACTAATTGAATCTTACAACAATAACTTTGAGGCCTAAAATCTCTCTAGAGCCTAACCGTTGGTTTTCATTCATTTCAGTCAATCAAAATCTCGAATTTATAACTCAGGGTGCTTATCTTTTTTTTTTTGGACAACAGGGTCCCTATCTCAAAATACTTATTTGAGAAGAATCAAGCTTAATTAATAATCTAAATCAATTAAACTTCAAATATAACACATATTAACATAACACTAATATTAATCCCTATTTCCAATCATCATAATATCAATATCAGCCCAAAGTCTAACTCAAAAATTAAAACCCTTAACGTGAATCTTAATATAACCTCTAAATTTAAATTGTTCGCTTTAAATAAAGTCTCAAAATCTCAATTTTACTCACTTTAATCCTGAAAAAAAAATAAATAAATTGATGAATAATTTTTTTATCAAATCATCATCACATTCTCTTTTCTTCCTCCAATCAATTCTTTTTCACCCTCTAAAGTCACCAATTAATTATAACCTCATCAATTTATTTAAAAACACAATTTCCTACACTTAAAATTTCACCCAAAATCCTTAATATTCACGTTCTATCATAAACCTCAAACCAAGTTATTCAATCATCAACGTAGCTTTTAATATGTTAACATAGATCATTAAATTTGAAATTAACATATTACATCCCATAAATCACAATTTCATGACCAAATCCTAACTTTAGTTCTACAAATCACCCATTCAAACAAAAAAACCCTAAAAACAAAATGATAAACTAAAAGCCTCAAAATTTTCAAAATCTCACGAACCCCTATATTTTTCCTCCATAATAAAAACAGATATAAGAAAGGAGAAATTAAAAGAAATAATAGGAAATAGATAACTTACCAAGCATCATGAAGAAAACAATCCATCACTCTCTCTCTCTCTCCCACACACACACACACACACAACGCTGCAGCACTGTAGAAAACAAATGAAAAACGCGAAGATGGCAGCTGCTGGGAAGAAATGGGGGAATGGGATCCATTTATTGAAGGGGATGCCATTTAATGAAATGGTAGGGGCGGGTTATTGTTTGACCGTGGTTTATTTCTATTAGTCTTTTAGAATAGATTTTATGCATAATATAATGTTTGAAGAGTTTTATCTCAATTTATATAAAAATGTTCTTAAAACCATAACCATGGTTTGAGTATTTCTCAACATGAGTGTGGGGTCACGTGACCCTACTAATCATTCCTTTTTAACCATATTCTATCAAACTATTTTTTATCGGTTCCACAAGCTTCTTTAAACTTTAGTATATGCTTGAATTTAGTTTTTGGAATTTATGAGTTAAATTATGAGATAAATTTTATCTTAACTTACGGAAAATAAGTTTTAAAATCTAGATTACAAACTTAAATAATTGGGTTAAGTATCTTCACATAAACTTTTTGAATCATAATGCATTAATTAAAAATCATATTCTAACTACTTTTTATTTAATCGAACCAAACTCTATAAATCTGTTCATTCTTCCAAAATCATAGTTTATAAATTATATCTTAAAAATTAAATTCCATTTGATCAAAACTCTGCTTGCACAAATAATTTCATTATAAATTCCAATTACCATCAAATAATCCCATTAAACTCAAATTATATAACAATAAATATTGATTATATTAGATTTTATATTTTTCATTTATAAAAGATAATTAAATACCTTATAAAAGTATAATCAGGCCCTAGCTAGATTAGGATTTTCTACTTCAGTTTTCACTCATATTTTATTCTATTCTCAATTTTATATTTCAAGATTTCACACAACCTATTTGATTTTCTTTAAATCTCAAGTTAATTACGGATAGATCATACATACTAATGTTACCTAATCTCATAAATAAATTTCCGGAGCTGAGGTTACAGTAGTTATTATCTTATCAATTTTAAGCAACAAACCTAATTTAGGATCTTTCAATTTTCAACTACTTTTTCTATTATTTTTCCTATTTTATATTATGATGGTTAAATTACTATTTGCATGTGTTAATTTTCTTTGATATCAGGGTTAATCGCTTGTACGTAAGTTGTCAGTAACATCTTATACAAATGGACGCAGTTGAGAACTTGAGTACAGGTTATGAGAAATTTAGAATAATAATTAGTAATTTGAGTATACATATTAACATTTAGAGAGCGCAAATTATCAATCTCTATTTCCAAATTGCTAATAATCATACTTAAGTTGTCAATGACACTTGATACAAACTTGAGTATAGAGATTGACAATTTGTATACTGGATTTCATTGTTAACTTGAATATAGGCAATGACAAGTTGACAACTTTATAACAGCAATTATTAAACTAAGTGTACACATTATAACAACTTGGAAAGCAAAAGTTAATAATCCCTATACTCAAGTAGTTAATTGTTTTATTCAAATTCTCACCGAAACTCCAGCTACCAACAATGAAGCTCCAACGACCAGCTTGCCGACGGGATGGTTTTGGCTTGGCAGAACGCTAGCGGTGGTAGGGGTTCTTGCTTCTTCTTCTTCTTCTTCTTTTTCAAAAAAAAAAAATTAAGGGGCATTTTGGTGAAATCATCTAAATTTCAAAAATCCAAATTAATTATTGATGACATATAAATTAGTTTAGTAGACATTTTGAGATTTTAGTAATTCTATATATAGGATTTTTCTTTCGTTTTTCCATACCATAATCAACAGATACTTGTTTGATTTCGATTTGTATACAACGCGTGTTGATTCTAGAATTTCAACACCTCTTATTCTTCATAAAGTCAGCCAATAGGTCACTTGATTTGCTTTGCTTTGCTTTATTTCCCATTGGAGCTTCCATTGGTGATTTATTTGCAAGACGTCACTTCATAGAACGGACTTGTTTGGACTAGCCCTTGAACCTCGAAAGCTCTCTAAAAACTGATTTAAAAGCTTAAAAATCAGTTTGAGCCTAAAATAATTTTTGGATCGACAATGAACTCCAAATCATTTTTCTCCAAAAGCCAAGTTAAACCTACAGCTTTATTTTAGAATTTCCCAAGTTACAAATGGCAAATGACAAAGTGAATATTCAAATTAAACTTTTCTTTAAAAAAACATATTTAAATATAAAGCATATATAACCACGACGGGTGGACGTGATGGTTCAGCATCTCATCCCTTAAGCAAGTGGTTGGGGGTTCGATCCTCAACTCTTGTGAATGGAAAGCATCCCATGGCCAGCCCTTTACCGCTTTGTGCGCTGACCCGGGGTGGGGGATTAGTCCCATGGCTATCGGCTGTGGGATTAGTCCCATGGCTATCGGCTGTGGGATACCTCGGTGAAAAAAAAAAAAATATATATATATATATATATAAAGCATATATCACACTAATTGAGTTTTACCTTAATGTTAGTTTACAAAATGCAATTTGGATAAAAGTATTTATTACAAATGTTAATTGAAACCGGCCCCAGGTGGATTTAAAACTTCTTTGACTATTTTCATTTTGATCTGTCGAGAAAGTCAACGCCTTACTATTGTGTATAGTTTCTGCATAAGTTGCCTTTTCTTTATAACAGATGGCCGTCTCGTGGTGTTTCTTTTGTTTGTAGGCTGACAAAACACATAATACATAAGACACTAAGACAGTTGGTGCTCTCTAAAAATAATAAATTAAACTTGGCTAATCATTTCCTAGTGAACTTATATAATCATTTCCTAATGAACTTATATGATTATGTTTGACACCTAATACTTTCATATTAAATCATGAAAGAAAGTTGTTAATCTCATTATTAAAATTACTTCATAAGAAAGCCTCTGAGTAGTAATCAAACTCATCTATAACATGTTCCATGCATTCATGGTTGATGCAGCTTGAAGCCACATTCGTGGTCAAAAATAAATTTACTGTATATAATTTCACCCTAGTTACTTTCAGCGCACGATAGCTTTTCAATCTTTTAAATAACAACCCGGCATATAATCCTGTTTGGTCAATCAATTAATTAGGATTTCTTATTAAAAGATCACGATCATGAAAGTTTTGGCATTTGACTACATTTTTCTCATGTGAAACTTAAAGGTGGTTGTTGGCAACGGTACAAACAGGATTTGTCCAAAGCGATGTCGCTGCATTTTGATTGGTCCCTCATGCTTCAAAGTTTAACCCTATTGCTTTCGGTGGAGTAACATCATGCATGGAATCAAAAATGGCGGAACCCAAAGTCAACGAATTTTGTCTCTGAACAAGACAGCTCCTTTTACCACGTTAAAATACCAACGACCAGAAAGTTGCCCGTGCGTGGGGGGTCCCTCTCCGTCCTCGTCTTCCCTAATGCTATTTTCATTACAATTAACAAAACAGTTTAAAAGAAAATTAAACCGATTCCCATCAATGTCAACTATACCATGTTATTCAAAGCTGTATATTAATTTTCTAACTAAAAAACCTTATCAGTTAGAATTTAAATTAGCTCCAAAATGCCACCTCACAGCGTGGCTGTGCTGGATCACATGGGGTCGTCTTGCGTGTAAACCAGAGCTCAAAGACAAGGCTCGTGAGGTCACTCCTTGTCCTGTTTTTTTCATACTCAGAATCCTGAAGTTTCTGCTTTTCACTCTTTGTTCTATCTCCATTGTTTTTTCCCACTCCTATCAACAACTCTAACAAGATTAGAAACTAAAACAAGCAACTGTCCGTTATCTAAAACATTACATCGCTTATATTCAAAGTTTATGAAGCTTAATCATCCGTACTACGTAAGTTATATTATATATATTGCATGTTGATCTTCATATTATTATATTGCATTATTATAGGGTTCCTACTCCACATGCCCCATCCTGTTCGTGCGGCATAAAATATTGTGAGACCTTGAACCTCTAAAATGATTACAAATATGGATTCAATTGTTTTCTTTTGCATGTGAAGCTGCCGATTCCACAAGCATATACCAGCTCATCTTCCTCATCACGACCAAGTAATCCCATCATTGCAACGAACACCACCGATTTTGGATTTTCGCCCATCCCAACTGCTTCTGAAACACGATTAGTGTCCTGTTTCTAATATATGCTTCTACCGTACTAGATTTCTTCTTGCAGACCCCAATTCGTTGCTTGTGGAGAACATTGCCGGCTTACCTCTGGATCTTGATCTAGTTTCCGTGTCTTGGAATCCACAAGTAAGTATTCTTTTTTTTTTTTTTTTTTTGCTTTATGATAATATCAAGGATGGATTGTGTGCTCGTCTATTTTATACCAATAAATATCAACTAAATATTGGAGAGCAGATTTTAGTTTCAAAGCTTTCTGTGAGTTGAGCTAACAGAGTAGGTGAGTTGAAAATTAGGCTGATTAATTTGGAATTCAACCATGAGCTGTTTAATTTTGACCCGCAATATCAGGGAAAACTTCATTTTCATTGAATTATCTAAACAAATCTCACCCTGTTTGGCTTTTGGTTCATCTTTGAATAGATATTAATACCATTGTTTAATCCTCAATCCTCTGTTTTCTCTCCAGTTAATTAACCACATGAAGAAGCGACCAGGATCTTGAGGAGAGTCCTTTGTTCAAGTTTCTTGAACAAAGATCTAACCATCTTCATTTAAGCCAGAGAAAATGGGCAAGGAAATGAACCTATTGATAACTTTATCAGCAGCCGCCTTCATCATTGGGGCAATTTTCGTAAGTGTTGGTGCTGAACCAGTGGAAGATAAAAAAGCGTTGCTTGATTTCTATCGCAATATTGGTCAGTCTCATCCTCTTAACTGGGATGAGAATTCTTCTGCCTGCAAAAGCTGGAGAGGAGTGTTCTGTAACGGTGAACAATCGAGAGTCATAGCTCTCCGTTTACCCGGAGCTGGGTTGCATGGTCCAATCCCATCTAATACTCTTAGTCGTCTCTCAGAACTTCAAAATTTGAGTCTTAGATCCAACAGAATAACGGGTCCTTTTCCTTCTGATTTCTCTGAGCTAAAAAATTTGAGCTTTGTTTATCTCCAGTTCAACAAGTTTTCTGGTCCATTACCATCGGATTTTTCTGTTTGGAGTAATCTTAATGCTATCAATTTGTCCAATAATTCTTTTAATGAAAGCATCCCTTCTTCCATTGGAAAGTTGACTCATCTCACATCTTTAATCTTAGCCAACAACTCGCTCTCAGGCGAAATTCCTGACATCGATATTCCTAGCCTAAAAGAGCTCAATTTAGCCAACAACCACCTTAGTGGGGTTGTGCCTAAATCCCTCGAGAGATTTCCAAGTTCAGATTTTGCTGGTAACAACAATCTTACAACAGAAAATGCAGTTCCTCCAGCTATTCCACTTGAACCACCGACTGCTCCACCGAAAATGAAAACCACACTAGGCGAACCAGGATTGTTAGCTATTATCATTGGTGGCTGTGTGATATTGTTTCTGGTGATTGCAGCTTTCATGCTTATCCGCAGCCATCAGAATGCAGATGAACAAGTGCAAGCAATGAAGTCAAAGAAAAAGGAAGAGTCTCTGAAAAAAGAAGCATCTGAAACTGAAAGTCAAGACAAGAACAAGATAGTGTTCTTTGAGGGTCGCCATCTTGCCTTTGACCTGGAAGACCTGTTGAGGTCATCTGCTGAGGTACTAGGAAAAGGAAGCTTCGGGACAACATATAAGGCCGCTCTAGACGATGTAACTACGGTGGTGGTGAAGAGATTGAAAGAAGGTGTGGTCGGAAAACGTGAGTTTGAACAGCAGATGGAGGTGGTGGGGCGGATTAGGCACGATAATGTGGCTCCACTGAGGGCATATTACTATTCTAAGGAAGAGAAACTCATGGTGTATGATCACTTTGAACAGGGTAGCGTTTCTGCAATGTTGCATGGTATGTTAAAGCCTTTTCTTCTACCTTCTTCCTTGTACAGAGAACAATTAGTTCTTTCAGTCTTAAGATCTAGTTGGTTTTTTTTGAGATATTAACAAAGCTAAATAAATTATTTTTAAGTATTTATATTTAATCATTTTTCTTCAAATTAATTTATCTGACTTATAAACTAATATATAATATAAATGATACATATCACATACTATAATTAAGTAATTTATTTAATTTTCTTAGCTCAAAAAAAGTCAACAGAGTAATATATTAAGCACTAGATAGAATACTTGCTAACTGTAATAATGCTCATGCATCTCCATTATGCAGGTAGAAAAGGGGAAGGCAGGGTTTCTTTAGACTGGGATAGCCGGATGAGAATTGCAATAGGAGCAGCAAGAGGGATAGCTCACATCCACACACAACATGGAGGGAAACTAGTACATGGGAACCTAAAAGCCTCAAACGTCTTCTTAAACTCTCAAGGATATGGCTGTGTATCTGATGCAGGTTTGGCCACATTATTAACAAGTTCATTACCCTTACAGGCACAGAGAACTGGAGGGTACCGTGCACCGGAAGTAACAGACATCAGAAAAGGGAGCCATGCGGCTGACGTATACAGTTTCGGGGTGCTGGTGCTTGAGCTTCTGACTGGGAAATCACCCATACACGCCACGGGGAGCGAGGAGGTGGTGCATCTGGTGAGGTGGGTGAATTCTGTGGTGAGAGAGGAGTGGACAGCGGAGGTGTTTGATGTTGAGTTACTGAGATATTCAAATATTGAGGAAGAAATGGTAGAGATGTTGCAGATAGGGATGGGTTGTGTGGTGAGGGTGCCAGAACGGAGACCAAAAATGCAAGAAGTTGTGAGGATGTTGGAGGAAGTTCGTAAGGTGAATACTGGAACCCAATCATCCACAGAAGGCTCCACACCGACCCCACAAGCAATTGTTGATATACCTTCTACGTCCGCTCCACAATAATATTCTTTCGTGTTTAGTCCATTTGTTGTTAAGATGTATGCAAGTTTAATTTTATCTGCAAAGGGAAAAAATTGTTGATTGATGTCCAGTGTCTCTTTATTGTTGGGAAATTGATGCCTGTTGGCGTTAAGCAGCCAGACGACGGACTCAAGCAACATGAAAGATTCTTTGTATTTCTTCTACTTTCCTGGTCTCTTAGGCCATTACAAATAGCCTTGTTATTTTGGAAGAACTGTCCAAGTCGTGGCCCTGCTCCTTACGACGAGAGAGTTCTTAAGATTATTATGGTCGTTTGATTAATGAAATTTGAAGCCATTTAAGAACAAGAGAGGTTTGCGCAGCGCAAACTAATTTAGCTATCCATTTCATTATGGCAACCATTTGGTCCCTTTCAACCAGAAGAAAATGACAAGAATAACAACCCTGATCTATTTTATCTACAATTTCTTTTTTGCTCCACCCTCATGTTTACTGGATTCACAAACTAGCACGCAGCATCTTGATCAGGTTGTTATTCTCAAGTGGTATGAGAATGAGATGAGATAGTGGAGAGATCATAACAGATTAACAACCTCCATTCCATGATCGATAATCAATTACAATCAACTTGAGTATTTAAAGACGGAAGAGTGTCAGCTGAGCGAGCCAGTTGGCAATAGAGAGAATGAAACAAGATTAAAAAAGGATGGCTGGCTAAGGATAAGAACTCCACGGGATCCATGGGCCATTTTCATTCATAAAGAGAAATCCGCCAATCTGGCTTTCAAGTAAAATTTTTACATCATGTAAATGTATGTTTCTTTCATTTTGAAATTTGAGGTATCAGAATTACAGGGAAATTTCAGACAATATAAAAGAGAAGCCAAACTATGCCCGTGGGAACCTTGGTCACACGATCATCCGATAATCATTCACTGTACGTATCTCCTACTAAGTTTACAGACATCACAAAAGAGACACTGCAACTCACTTCCTCAAAATTCTTGTTTTCACACCCCCTACAATTAATAAAGCAAAAATAAGACAAGCTTCACAAAATGGAGGCAGAAATTACGCTACACTAAAGAAAAAAAAGAATGGGTAGAGTGGTGGAATATACCTTCAACTTCCTCAAACTGGATTTCCTTCACAATGTCAGACGCAGCATTATACTCAAACCTACAAAGGAAAAGCAAAACATTCTTTAGTGATGATTGATTAAGATTTCCAAGTCAAATTGTAAGTACGTAGATCATTTGATTGTATAATATGGACGACAAGGAGTCAAATTTTGCACAACAATCTGAATATTTTTCAGGTTAAAAGTGCCTCGGGGCTCAATTCTAATATGCCTAACCGCTTAATCTGAACTACCACATGGATAGCATTGTAGATCACTTGAGCAAGGATGAAGCATTAAAGAAGGAATAGATTGGAATTCAAGAACATATGCACAGAGTAATAGACGTAAATTTTGTTTACCTATTGGAGAAAACCACATCAAGTTGATAATCAGAAGCACTCTTGGTAGCTTCTACTAACACAGTGACGATTTCAGTCTTTCGAGTACTGGCCATGAATAGATCATACTCTGTTGGAATTACTATTGCAAAGAAGTTATCACTTAGTTCGCTCAGACACATCCTCTCAACAGCTGCAAGGGCTATCCTCCTTTTAAGGGTGCCGCTTTCTGAGTTGATAATGTAAATGGCGAAATCAGTAATTAAGAGAATATGTTTCTTCATCTTCCCCGAGCTAGTGAACTTCAAAACTTTATCTGCAAACAGAACTTGCTTGTCCCCTGAAAGAACATGAGTGGAGATTAGAATTCCATGACTTGGTAAACCGTATACTACATCTTCCTCTCTCCCGCCCCATTTTCTCTACAACATTTATCAAAAAATGCACAAACATGATGCATGACATCCTATAAAGCCAAGAAATAAAAAATTGAGCCTTTTCCTTCGACACTGAGGATCAGAACAGACATTGAGTCAGATGCTTTGGCATTTTTCAAACTTCTCTATATTAATCGTGCATCTCATTGGTTTAAAATCCCTGAATTTATATATTGATTGTATATTTAATATCATTCTTCAATTTAATTTTTCAGTTTTTGACTCCGTAAAGGTCTCACCTTCCTGCAGATATCATAAATTGATTAAATTCAAAGAGTTAAGCTTCCATTTTTTGATAAACCCTTGACAGACGTCACATTCAAGAGGAAAAATAAAACTCCAGACTCAAGCATTGAATCATTTGACCGCACTCGTCAGAACGATCTGGAGTTCAAGAACTACATCACCTAAAATATATTTCGCTCCCTAGTACCTCATAACCTATGTTGTCTTTCATACATAATATGGTATATCAACAAAAGGGTAAGACAAATCAGTATTCTTCTACTTTTATCAGTGATCACAATTCACAGTAGGATGTGATTATTCAGCACCATGAAAGACTCCGGTGTCTATTTGCAGAAACATGACTCACATTAGTAAACGCACTATCTAAGAACTAAGATCAATCCAAATTACCATTTAATGTATCCTATAAGAAATTGCTAGAATTATAAGTACGTGCTTATATCACAGAAGAATCAATCTACTAACTGATGGAAAGTGTTAATTGGCACTAGTTGCACATGTCCTTGTTATTGAACAAATCAATTGTCGCATTAAATTATCAAATTTCCCAGTCAGCAAGCCCTCGGTAGAGAAACACCAAAATCCGCCAGATTTCCATAATGCTAGTTTCGAGAACACCGAACTCGGCATTCCACAGCTATCAAACGAGTTCGACACAGCCGTAATACGATTTGATAAAGAGATATTTGCGTTTTAAGACTAACCTTGTTTCTGCAAAATTTTCATCAAAAAAGGCTGTGAGGGAACATCGATGTAATCCCCCTTAAAATCTCTGTGAAGGGATGCCTTTCGTCGGACCTTGACGCCCATGAATGGCTCCTGATCTTCGGAAACACTTCCGTTGGAGAAACTCAAGCGCAAATTTCCCTCTTGTTCAAAGTCGTTATCGTACCGCGCTTGGGAGGAGTCTTCATCCTCGACATCACCATCTTTGGGAGGATCAGATCTGGAATCTTGAATCTGGACCCGTCTCTCAGTCCTGAACCGTTCCATCTAGAGGTGGAATTTCGGAGCAGTCAGGGGACTCGGAGACGGAGGGTAGCGGTGCAGCCTGCTAGAGCGGTGCTTGTTGATGCCTTTGGGAATTGCTTGCAGTTGCGGAGTTGCGTGACGCGTGTCATGGTGGGACCACTTGCTCCTGAGCCTCCTAACCATCGGGTTCCAGCTGGCTCATACGTCAGCGAGCCGCTCTTGTAAATTGTGAGCCAGAACGGTCCAGCTCCGGCTAGGCGATTGTTTATTGATTTATTGATTCTTGATGCTCCCTCACTCCGTTTCTAACGTTTAACCGAATTTTATTATTTGAAGTGTAAAAAATATAACCATATTTTACTAAAACACTTTTATTTATAATGACATAAGGAACAAGAGAGGTAACGATAGTGAGGAATTGAGGATGGTAGAAGAAAGAAAATAAGAAAATAAATACAATAAAAGTAGCAAGTTTTTCAATTATGAAAATTTATTATATTAAGTAAGGGTAACTAAATATAGACAAAATAAGAAAATAAAAAATAAGATATTTTTTTGAACGTTTTTTAATAAAAAAATGAAAATACATGAGAGGGTTGTTACTTAGGGCCTGTTCGGGAGTTTTATTTTAGAAGGAAAGGAAAAGAAATTGAGGATTTTGATAATTTCTTCCCTTGTTTGCAAGTTTTAAAAATAAGAAAGAGGAAATCAAAGACTTTTACAAATCTTCCAAAATTTTCCTTCTTCTAAAAATAAAGTTCCAGCAATATAAAGGGTTTGTAAAATACTTTTTAGGAGAAAATATTTTTTAGATAGAAAATATTTTTTAGAGAGAGAAAATCCTTTTTAGAGAGAGAGAATAGTTTTTAAGGGGAAAATATTTTTTAGGGAGAGAACTAACTTTTTAGAGAAGAAATATTTTTTAGAGAGAGAAAATATTTTTTTAGGGGAAAATACTTTTTATAGAAAAATTTTTTTTAGGGGAAAATATTTTTTAATATAAAAATTACATAAATAATTTTTTTATAAAATTTAAATTTAAATTAATTTGTAAAGTATAATAATTATATTAATTTGTAAATTATCAAAGGTACAAGTGCTTTGTTTTTTTGGAAAAAACCTACTGCTTTAGTTTTGCACATTAGGGGTAAAATTGTATTTTGCTTCATTTTCTTTCGACCGAATAAATTTTTTCTATCAACCCATTTTCTTTTCCAGTATGAATCAAATGTATCAAAATGAAATATTTTTCGTTACATTTCATTCTTTTCATTTTCATTTCTTTATATTCCTACCTTTTCTTTACCAAACGGGCCTTTAATTTGATATTATTACGACCTGATATGAAAATGCATTCAGTTCAGAAAAATAATTCACTTGTGAGTTTATCTCTATTCGTTAATGACATTTTGGGGGTGGTTATTATGTCTTTATACATTTATTTATATAAAATATATAAATATCTATATTTTTGTTTGCCAAAATTTAAAATAACCACCCCCAAAATGTCAACACAACATTAAGCGTGCAATTGGAAAATAAATACGAATAACAATCATATTACTAGTCCTAACCGGAATCATGGCAAAGCCTTTTACCATTTTGAAAATATTTTGGCAAACTATTCCACGAGGAAGAGATCCAAACAAAAAGAGAGGATAATCAACTTTTTGACACAAATCATGTCCAACTTATTTCATCTAATATCACGCTTATGCAACATATCCAACTCAAAACAAAATGTAAATCGAGACACATCTTTTTGTTAGGGTTATATGCTCTTTAGTCACTTAAACCCAATAAGGCTTAAATGAGACTACAGCCCAAAAACTCTATGACCCATGCAGTTTAAGGTTAGGTCTTGGATGTAGTAGTATATAAATCCACTTTCACTTGTTTGTAAAAAAACAAGAAAGAACAGGAGGTTATCATTGAAAACAAATCCTAGAGGCAGACGTTCAAAATCTGAACGGTTGCCCACACAACCATCCTATCTCCCTCGAGAGATAGTCTGGAAGATCGATCATAGAGCGGATTATGACTGTTTGTGAAAAGGCTTTTAAATCGCTGCATCTTTCTAGGTAATCAAAACGATAAAGGTTTTTACTTTTTCTACATCGTATTGGTACGATTCGCTTCCGCGTTTCTGGTGAGATTTCTACACTTTTCTCATGTACTTATTTTGTATATTGGAAATTATAATTGAAAAGATATTTTAAAGGCTTCAATCACTGTTCCAAACAAACACATGGGAGCTCAATGTTACTAAAATGAAAATATTCGGTTAGCAAAAGTTTGGATGAAAATATCAAGACAAGTTCGTGTACGTGTTGTTGGTTCTATTGAGAGAACAGCACAAAACGTGTGAAAGCAATCAAATCGGATACTTCCTTCATTAGTGCATTTGGATGCACGCGTTATTCGTCTCTTGTACAAATCTTCATTCCTCTTATGTCGAATTACATTAACGAAGATCGTAATTCCACCAAACAAATCATCCTACTCGTCATTAAGCTTAAATTAAAAAAGGGCTTGTGTTGTATTTGCATCAATTCAGTTAGCAAATCATCCTAAACTAGGTTTTTTTCCCGTCAGAATTAGAATGACTTGAACTCTAAATATTTTCGCAATCTATTTCACTCTTGTGAGCTGTGATGAGGGGATAAAAGATTTCGCCAAAAAAATAAATACTCCATCCGGTCTTTAATACAATACAATACACACACACATAACGAATTTGATTAAATTAAAGAAGTTGATTAAGTTAATTAATATGACGTGTATTTTCTATAATATCATAGTTATTTTCCTTAATTTTCTCATTATTTCTCCTGTTTGATTATTATTAATAGAACATCAATAGAGATGTAAATTAAAGAAAAATTGACAAATATAAAAAATAATTTTTTTTAAGACAAAAATCAACACCTCCGATATATTTTATATTAAAGGGCAAAGAAGTATCAAATTGAAATTTATTTTTTAGAATTGAAAGCAATTAACCAATGACAGTTCTGAGTTTCCCCTAAGTAACGCGTTTGGGACGTGGACTACTTATCGCCCTATAGCAAACCATTGCAAAAATTTAAAAAGAATTTAAAAACGTTTGAAGATATATCATCTACAAGTTTTTATCATTTGAACTAATTTTAAATTAGGTTATTATAAATTTTTTTATCAGGTCCTTATACTTTCACCATTTTTAATCAACATATTGAAGTTTCCTTTCTTTTTATCAGGTCCTTGTTGTTTCAAGTCCTTGTAGGTTTTTTTTAATTTTAATTTTAATTTATTAATTTAATTGAAAGTCAAATAAACGAATAATGTTAAAATATAATTGTGAATAACATATTTAAATTAATAATTGTATAATTAAAAAAATAATAAAATATAATTAATTAGTAATCCTTATTTAATTAATTATAATTTTATTATATTCTTAGAAAATTATCATAATAATTCAAATTCTATAATTCTAAAAATAAATAAAAATTATTATTTTAAAATAAATAATATAAGTACATGTTTAATAGAAAAATTATAAATAATGTTTAATTAATTAATAATAGTACTAATTAATTATATCAATTATTTTTAAATTATATTATTATTGACTGAAATTTATTATTCATGAATTATATTTTAATATTATTCGTTTAATTAAGTTTCAATTAAATTAATAAAATAATATTTTAAAAAACCTACAAGGACCTGGTTAAACAATAAGGACTTCCTTAAAAAGGAACTACAAGAACCTATTTAAAAATAAATGAAAGTATAAGGACATGAGAGAAAAATTTATAGGAACCTAATTAAAAAATTGGTTGAAATCATAAGTGGGGAAGCATATTACTTATTTTTTATTTTTATTAGTTACTACTAACACCTGGATATACAATTTTGATAAATAATATATTTCAATTAAGCTATTATGTCAAAAATAAAAATGAAAAGAACAAGTGATAACAACATAAAAGAAAATTATATCAACATCCCGTCTAGCGGCCGAGTAAAAAAAAAAAAAAAATCAAATGCAACGTTAAAAAGAAGTACAGCGCTCGAAGGCGTGAAATCAAGATGTCAACGACGGCTTTGAGGAGGGTTGTGGATTGAGGACCACCGTTCCTTTTCGGCGGCCACTTTCGGCATGAGAGAGAAAAAGGAAGGGATTTCGTACAGAAAACGCCAAGTAGGGACCCACTCCTGCGAAGAGGAAATAAATTATCAATAATAAATAAATCGAACAATCGAATAATAATACGATAAATAACACTAATAATTAATGAGAGAGGCAACAATGCAAATCAATCAGAGAAAGGGAGGGGATCGATTCCGGAGCCGCCCCAGACATTTATAAAAGTCATCGTCCTTGGCCTTCCATTTTCATTTTACTCCTTGTTTCTCTCCTCCTCCTCCTTCCTCACAAATCCGATCCCAAATCCAAAGGCGTGAGGAGGATCTCTCGGTTTTCTTTTAGGTAAGATAATGCATCCCTCACTCTCTTGGTTCCTGGTGCTCCGTGCATATTATGCGCTTATGTATTTGTAGGCCTAGGCTTTGATCTGAAACGATTTTTTATTTTTGCGTAGGTTTTGCGATGGCCTCCAAGCGGATCTTGAAGGAGCTCAAGGATCTGCAGAAGGATCCTCCCACATCCTGCAGCGCCGGTATTGCACTTCTCAATGCTTCTGGCCTAGTACTCTCATTTTGATTTTTCGTTCTCGTAATTGCCTGGATTATTTGGCTCATGCCTGGGTTTCGCATTTTTGTTTAGAAAGTAAAAATCGGTGCTAGTTATATTCGATGGCTGTCATTTAAATTTTGTAATAATGAGTGCAAATGTTCCTTTCTGTCTGACATTTCTGATTGCTCCTAGTTTCTGTTAATTCTGTCGACATGGAAATGATAAGCAAAGAATATTTTGGGTCATACCGCCGATTGTGGTGTCTTCTTACATTTAGGATATTTCGTATATGGGGGTTTATCGGTTATGTTTTTTTTTTTTCCTATTATTATTATTTTGACCTTTGGGGTTATGGGTACATGGAGCATAGCCTGATAAAGCCAAAGTCGCGTAAATGGCACTGAAATCGAATAAGTCGTATACTTAACTTTAAATTGGGGTTTGTATGTTAAAAAGATTACTTGATCTTACAACTGAGGTCATACGTATCTTGCTGAATAATTAAAGCTGGTTAACAATGCATTTGTTGGGAATATAAATGTTGGTTTTATTTGCTTCTTAATTGGTTGGATGTGTCTTTTATTTGAAGTCATGTTTGCCTTTTTTAGTGGACCGTGTCATGCCTCTCAGCTATTACTATGCCTAGAATGCATTTCATTTTCTTGCTAGATTTTGCAGTTAGGAATTTGTATTTTCTATACTTATGTGACTAATGTTTTAATTTTCCATATCGCTGTGAAATCATGCTACCGTTATTATGATCAATCAGCCATATATGTGATATTGGTATTTTTATGCTATTCTTGCTTTTTATTACTCTTTTGGGATCTCTGTGCATTTTGGTTATGGCATGAGGAGGGGGCGAGAATCAAACTAAAGTTTCTTTTGTTATAGGGTTCTCTTTTTTATCTTTTGGCATTTTAGTGATATGAGGGTCTTCAAATTCTAGTCAGTTTTTTAATTGGGAATGATTGATTCAGATGAATCAAGAGGCATATAAATATATAATTGCTTTTTCTAAAATGCTATGGAAAGTCGTCACTTGTTACTGTGACTTAAACCTAGGACGCTCAAAATGTGCGCTTACTACCCAAGCCAAGCAGGGTGGCAAATGGCAATAATCATGCATGCTTAGATCCTCTCAGCAATCAGCTAAAACTACTGGAATTTTGACTTTCTAACTTATATGAGCAAACAGTCTGTTCACCAACTGCATGAGATGTTTCATTTTACTGTTTGATGTTGACAATGTGTAACTTATAGTTTTGTTGGCCTTCTTTTTCATGTGTGCTTATATTGTGCATCATCATTTATTTCTAAACATTGAAGGTCCTGTTGCTGAAGACGTGTTTCATTGGCAAGCAACAATTATGGGCCCTCCAGACAGTCCTTATGCTGGAGGCGTTTTCCTAGTTACAATTCATTTTCCTCCAGATTATCCCTTCAAGCCACCAAAGGTATGTAATTCATTCGCTCATCTATTTATTGTTGTACTAGTATTGTTTTTCTTGTTTCCTTCTTCACTGTCTTTACATGTTCGCCTATTCAGTTTTACTTCGTGATTGCATTTGACTTACATTTAGTTTGTATTTTGCCTCCTGAGGCAGGTATATGAATTTTAAACACGACTTTTTTGTCATTAGAACACTGATTCCCTGACAAAGCAGAATATTATGTTTGGGGTCAAGCTTTGAAGAAGCATGTCATTTATGACTTAATCTAAAATTTGTGAAAAATGTTTACTTTTGGATTCAAGTTGCATGCTTCATTTTATATCAAAATCTGTATACTGTTTCCTTCAGTATGTAAAAGTACTTATGGATCCTGGATTGTAGCCCTTGTTACATTTTAGATTGATCTCTTATTTCCATCTTGCAGGTTGCATTCAGGACGAAGGTATTCCACCCAAATATCAATAGCAATGGAAGCATTTGCCTCGACATACTGAAGGAGCAGTGGAGCCCTGCTCTAACAATTTCGAAGGTTTGTGTCTTTTTTATTTCAGATATTGGGGGAAAAAAGCTTCATTCCATAGAAAACCTTGTTTAAGTTTCCAAAGAAATTCTTCCATCAACTCAGATTCAACAATTTTTTAGTGTGTGGTTCCGTGTAAGGTGAATTTACTTAACTTTCTGTACGGTTCTGATATAGGCCAAGTCCATTTCATTCTGAACGGGTTTCATCGCACTGTACTGGTCAATGAAACATAATTTTATTTTATGTAGTCGGGGTTTTATGCTCATCAATATAAAGTCCTATTTCGTTTACGTTTTGGAATTGCAACGAATCACTGCTTTGCTTTCTTTAGGTGTTGCTCTCAATCTGTTCCCTGTTGACGGACCCAAATCCTGATGATCCTTTGGTCCCAGAAATCGCCCACATGTACAAGACAGATCGAAACAAGTATGAGACAACTGCAAGAAGCTGGACTCAGAAATATGCCATGGGCTAAGAGAACTGAGATGATGTGTGTGAGGAAGATCTGTGTGATGAATATTTGTTGTCTTCAGTCTTGAATTGATTATGGTTCCTCCAGTTAAAGATGTGGATGGGGCTTAACATTTTTTTTCTTCTCGTGTATTACAAACGTACCTTCCTCCGACGCTGATATGGGGCCTAAAGAAAACGTATGACTAAATTCTTAACCCTGCTTTGATATCATCAAATATCCATGTTGTTTTGATGCCTGTGAATTGACTAAATTCAAAGTAACTGTGTGATTGAAAAGGAGGTTTTTTTAAAAATAAATAAATAAATAATAATAATAATTGCATTTGTACTCTTCCAGTCCTTGATGTAATTTGAACTAGGTCTTGCGTTGAGCGTCGGAGGCATTATCTTCTAGGATGGAGGTGATGAGTGTTCTTCACTTTTCATCTCGTTTTTAACGTTGAAAAGATTATTGAAGGTGGGGTTGAAATCATCTTCGTCGTTGTAGGATCACTTATCATCTTCGTATTTATAAGATAAAATGCAAGATTTGAAGAGTGTTTAATATTTTTAACACTATGTTTGGTTTGAGGGAAGGGGAGGGGAGGGGAGGGAATGGGAGGGAAAATGGAGAGAGAAATTTTTTATTCCATCTTTACAAAATTGTCCATAGAAATTTTTCAATATTCTTAAAATATATTCTTAATAAAAAAGAATATTATTTTCATTAATGGTAATTTGGTAAATGTACTCCCAAAAGATTTTTTCCTTTCCACTCTCTCCCCTCAAACCAAACATAGATTCTGCATTCCCCGGGAATAAAGAGGGTGGGCATACTAATAATGTATAGAAAACTGGAAGTTTAAGACATGACTTAGCAAAATTAGTATGATTGGTGTGTGAGATTTTAAACTCGTGAGTTTAAGTAAACTCATGATAGGAATTTAAACTCAGACATGAACTTAAATTGTAAACTCATAAGAGTTTATTTTTATTAATAAATAGGTGTTAAAAGTATATAAAAAATAATAGCAATATAAAAATGGCAATGATTTAATTTAAACATATTTTAGATATAAATAATTAAAATCAAATCAATTAATATTTATAATTTGTAATATATATAAAAAAAGAAATTTTTGTGAACTTTATATATAAATCAATTGAACATCATCAAAAAGATCAAACTAAAACTCGTTTGAGTGTTGGTTAACATATTGAGTTTATGGTTAGTATAAGTTTATGTACAAATATGCTGAATTCTATAAATTAGAAATGTAAAATTTGTAAATTTGTAGAGTCAACTTTTAAGTTTAGCAACAATATGTGAAAAGTAGGTATTTATTTGGTTTATGGCTATGGTTCAAAATATAAGTCCAATTTAATGCAGCATATTGACTTTTCCCAAGGCGTATTTAGAAAGTTTCTCAAATTCTTTAAATATTTAATGTTATAACAACCTTTAAGCTACTCTTAATATCTTTAGGTCATGTGAGGTAGTTAAGTTAGACTTGTATCATGAATCGGACCAGTAATTTTGTTCTTTAAATAGAAACCCGGGGTGTAGATTTAATTGAATTAAAAGAGGAAGTTGAATTGAAAATTTTTATTTGTATTTTTTTCATTATAAAAATGACATGTGTCTTTCTTTCTTTTTCTTCTCCTATCATAAGAGAACAATTTTATTAACACTCCCATGAACCCTTTCGCCATGCACTATTCAACTAGTCGCTGTATATACTTATGTTCAAAAAATGAGTGACGTTAAGCTGTTTATTCAATCAAAAATATGAAAAATATCATTGGCCCAAAAAAATTAGATGAATTGAATTGAGATGGCTAACGAACAAAGCTATTAGAAGGGGAAAACTCATGCTGGTTTAGATTAACGGTTAAAACTGCTTTTTTGATATGAATCTGTGAGGGAGTTTTGTCTTAATTTACGTAAATTTAATTTTTAGATGCTAACTGAATCATGATAATATCATGTTATCAATTTGGCCTCGTTACATCATATCAATCGTCCTGTCCTCTTTGTTCGTATCTTATTGCAGTGATCTTCAATTTTGTCGTAACGATCGCGGCCTGCCGAACAGATCATTAAGACACCAGAAGCGAAAATAACAGAACCAACAAAAACTGCAGCAGCACCTTGTCCCTTATGCTGACTGCATCCATTTGGACTTGGGCCCACCGTAGGCCGTCTAAGATTAGGACTCTCGGCCCATTTTAAAATGGATCAACTCAGCCCATTTACAATGCTGTGGATTTAGACGAACAAGAAAGCAATGGCCATTATTGTTTTGAAATACTGGTGAATGCCAAAACCCAGATGTTCAAAGTTCTCCATATGAGAATAGTGTTGGGAGGCCAATGAGAGTTGACACATATGGTAAGAGATCCAGAATTAGGCCCTTGGGTCATTGATTCAATCCTCTCTACCGTCACTGGAACTTCTTTGGTAGGAGATCTCGTAAATCCCTAATAAGTGCTCATAAAGCCCGGGGCCGTGCCCTGACCTTGGTAGAGGACTGGTATCGAACCCTTCTAAAACTTTTATATATATATATATAAAAAGAATAGCGTTGGCAGATTTTAACCTTTTTCCACTTGTGTCACCATCACAATACTATTTAAATTGATTAGTTTCAGTATGGAATCCCCATTTCCAATTCCCAACTTGCAAATATTATTTGTTTTTAGGTTCTCAGATTAAACTGGAGAGTAGAGACGAAAATGGAGAGAGGGGACAAAGACATTAATGAAGAGAGAGAATGGTCAATTAGGAAGTGGTAGGGGTCTTCGAAGGCTTTCCATAGGCTCGTTTGAGCTGTAGTCAAAGGTCAAACTTACCGGCTGCTCTTCAATATTCCAAAATTGCCCATATCAAACTTCACATTTTGTTTTTACATTCCTTTTATTAGTTTCAGAGGATCGATTCACGAGATTTAGCATGAATTTTAATGTACATATTTAATTATACTACAGATTTTGAATATGCGCGATTTGGAATATTGAAGAGAGTATTTTGTAAACTAAAAACAGAGCCACAATTCATCAGGCGTTTTTTTTATTAAACTATACTACAGTTTTTTTTCTTTTCAAGGACGCCATAAAATAGAAACTTTTAATTAGAGAGTCACTGAAAAAATAAGGGTTAATATGCAAAAATACACATGAGTTTTTTTCACAGGAGTGTCCAGCACTACGTGTTTTTTTTTAAACAAAAATATACACGTGGTTACTATTTTAGGGAAGTGAACAGTAACATAACGGTAGAATGCGACTTTTGCTCCAAAATGGTAACCACATATGTATTTTTGCTCAAAAAAAAAAAGCATGTAGTGCTGGGCGTTCCTGGGGAAAAAGCTTATGTATATTTTTGCACTTTAACCCAAAAAACAATACTCCCTCCAATCCTAATTACAGGACAACATTTAAGAGTTGGCTTTGGTCCTAATTATAGGACAAAATTTTAGTTTTTGTCAAATTTTTCCTAAAACACCTTTATTTCATTCTCTTAAATGTGTTTAGTTTTTTATGAGTATAAATATATGGGTTCAAAAACTCTTTCAATTAATAAAACTTTTAAATTATTAGATTTTAATTTATTGATCGCTTAACTAATATTAATTTGCCTCTCTCTCTCTCTCTCTCTCTCTCTCTCTCTCTCTCTCTCTCTCTCTCTCTCTCTCTCTCTCTCTCTCTCTCTCTCTCTCTGTGTGTGTGTGTGTGTTATGTGTTGGTGTCCATATGTGTGTACACACACAACATACATACATACATACATACATACATACATATATATATATATATGCATGTGTGTATACTTATATAAATATGTGTGTGCACACACACAACATTCACATATATATCTATGCATATGTGTATACTTATATAAACATGTGCGTGCTCGTGTGTCTATATATATATTTTGTATATGTGTTTATGTGTTGGTGTCTAGATATGTGAGTACACACACAACATTCATATATATATCTATGCATGTGTGTGTGTGACACTGACACACACACACACTTAGACATGCATTAATACATAAATATATACACATATATATCTATCTATATATCTATCTGTGTGTGTGTTTATGTATGTGTGTAAATATATGTATATATAAATACATACATACATGTGTATACATGTATATAAGGGCATTTTAGGAAAATGAGTAAAACTAACTAATTTAACTTTTCTCCTTAATCTCTCCAAAATCAGTTAAATATGTCATATAATTAGGACCAGAGAGAGTATTAAAAGAACCAACGCGCAGCAATAAAAAATTCAGAAAACATTCATTCAAAAATTTGGCCACGTAGGATAGATCCGTTGGTGAAGTTAGCACAACAAGAAAAGGTAATCACATTGAACATTTTTTAAATCATCGAGGACGTCTCAGACTAAGCTCTTGATGCCCATAAAAAGGAATAAACTTTAGGATGAAATTGAAACTTCATTAAGCTGACAAGGAAAAAAGGAAGTTTTTATTGCACTTGAACCATAAAACTATAATTTATAAATGTAAAGTTTTGCTAAAATTCATTTTGTTTAGTACATTCTATATTTGTTTCACAATGCGTTCGTTTTTTATGCATGTTTGTGTGATCAATTAATGATACATATGAAACATGGTAGAGATCATTCAGTATATATGATCAATTAGACACAAAACTAAACATTAATTGGTTCTAGTGAGCTAAATTATTTTTTATGCTAAAATTCTTTTTTGGTCATACCTTGAGCATTGTAATAAATCGCCGATCAATTATAATTAATTAGTCTTATCATTTGAAAGAAACGAACCTATATATACGTCAACGTATTTATACCTTTTTATGTCTCCTTGTTGACCTTGAAAGCTAATAACACCACTACCCCCAGCAAACTAACAAAAATTAACGGACAAGAAAGCCTAGGAACGCCGATATCTATGTATATATCATATGCACTATGCTGAGAAGAAGCCAACCCGCGAAGCATTGCTTAAAGAATTAATTAAAAATTAATAATAATTAATAATGTAGTTAACTATCTAAAAGACAGTGTCATGACCCATGTCCTGTGTATTTACAATATTATTTCTTTTCATGGCCCTACTGAATACTCTCATTAACTTATTCACAACCTTACGTGTCCAACATGCATACCTATATATACATGATATCGTATTTTCATAAACGATGAATTTGGCGGGCTTTTCATTTCATTAAAAGAAAAGAAGAAGAAGAAAAAATACAAATCTTGCAGATTGGTCGTGACCCCACGATTGGGTTTAAGGGGCGTGGCCCCTGAAAATCTGGTTCATATTAGGTTGTAAAACTAAATACCTAATCTCACTTGCGTATGTACTTGTGGTCTTGTCTTTTTCTGAGGACAGAACCACACAAAAACCGTACCTGAAGACATCTATAATAACTAATATTAATCACTGCACTAATCAATGAATGAATCTCAACAGTGCAATTTTACACGTATGTCGCCACTTAAATTCAATGCATATCTCATTCTGAGCTGGACTTACAGATGATTAGTGAATTTTTAATCTTAAATGATAATATGAAGCCCACTGAGAGTGTTGATTATAATGTTATATATGCATAGAATGTTGAATCATATAGCAAGTTAGGAAGAGGAATCATAAGACATATTATTCATTTGTTTGGGGGAGACAGGATGTAAAGAAAATCACATGTTTGGCAATAAGAACAAGGGAGTTTTAAGCTGATAATGCATAGAATACGAATAAAGTTGATTGAGGTCACTTTGGCCATATTGGATTCTCTGCACATATACGAACAAAATATTATTAGTGAGCTTTGCTTTTACAAGACATGTTCTTGTTGGAGTTGAGCTTTTCATATACCAAATCTCCCTTATCTTCTGGGTTTAGCCTTCCTTCATGTCTTTCTTTGGTTTTGGTTTTTCCTACTTTTTTTTGTCTTCAAAGGAAAACGAAGGGGGGAAAAACTGGGAGGGTGGTGGCAAACCAGACATTATTCTGTATGTCCGTAACCAAACCATTTTATTCTTAAATCATGGGATTAAAGTTTGGAAGATAACAGCAATTATGGGTCTTCCATAAAAAGTAAAAAAGTATGTATGAATCCACTTTGTTTTCCCCCTCTCCTACTCGAAGTCTTTCATTTTTATCTGATTACAAAGGTTCTATAATTAAAAGATAGTGGTATACTTTGGAAGATCCAAATTCCAAATTATGTATCCTCCCATTTTGCCCTCTTATTCAGAGAAAAATTCGATTCCCAAGTGTAAATCAACGCATTAACAATATGCTTGTATGGTTGGTCCAAGAAAAAAGAAAATACATGTTTTAAACATAATGAAACCGTACACTTGTCCCTTCATAGTTACTATTAACTCTTGTACTATAAGATATTGTTCATAGGATACCACGAATAACAATAATTAGACCTATTTAGTATTTACCCCCTTCATTTCATTATATTTGTACTTTAATACTATTATTATCTAAGAATTAAAAAATTCAATAAATATGTAAACATATAATATGTGTGGGTGCACATTAGGTGCCAAGCACCTTATGTGCCCCTTAGGTGCCCATCCGGGATGGGCATATTTTTTTTAATTTTTTTATATATTGTATTTATTTATATTTAAATTATATGCTGCTTTCTGGAAAAAAAATTTCATCCAGTATCTCAAATTAATTAGTTTTCATTATACTGGTATTATAGATAAATATTATTGAATGCATGATTGAAAACTAATTAATTTGAGATACTGGGTGAATTTTTTTTTCCAGAAAGCAGCATATAATTTAAATATAAATAAATACAATATATAAAAAAATTAAAAAAAATTAAAAAAAATATGCTCATCCCTCTAATAGAGGGATGGGCACCTAAGGGGCACATAAGGTGCTTGGCACCTAATGTGCACCCTAATATGTGTACTTTACCAAATTTATTGGTAACAGCATGCCTCTAAAAACATTAGTTTATTTCAAGGGTAAAACAAAAAACGTGATATTGAATATTGTTATGGGATTGAGAAAGGACATGTAATATGGAATAATGAAGCAGTTTTTTTATTTTAATAGATACCGTCTTATTTATTACTTTATTTTGTCAAAAAAAAATTCTTATTATAAGTCTATTTTTAAGGTAATAATTTTTTCCCACTTTTTTTTGTCTTTTTTAATTACAATAAACAAAAAAAAAATTTATCATGTTGACTTTTGAAACTAATCATAAATAAAAAAAATTAAAAATTTAATTCATAATTAATGAGTTAATTAACTTTCATTGATATGTAAAAGTTAGGTAGTTTAAATTTATTAATAGGACCAGAGTCACTATCTGAGAGTTAATTTCTAAAAGCATACTAGAATCTAGATGAAAAAAAATAATGAAGGTTAAGGGAAGTAGACGTGGCATTTGCAGGGAAGGCGTGAACAACGGTGGCAACTGGCGCTGAACAGTCAAGGGTGTGGGGGGACAAAACCCCTCCTCAAAGGAACAGTGTAGCGCACTAATTACCGCCTAATCCCATCTGCATTATTTTTTTAACTTATCTTTCCATCCATTTTAATTCTATCCCATAATTTTTTATGACTAAAGTATATTTTTAGTCCTCTAAGTTTTAGATAAGACATACTTTTGGTCTCTTAACTTTATGAAGTATGCATTTGGTCCTAAAACGCTAACACCGTTAATATTGCTAACAGAAAATACTGACGTGGCGAACTCAAATGATGACTAATATCATTTAATTAAAAAAAATTATATATTTTTCAATTTACCCATATTTTAAATTTGAATTTAATAGTATTTAATTACACAATCATCACTTAAGTTTACACCGTCATCACTTGAGTTTATATTTTCCGTTAGTAAAATTAGTGGTGTTAAAATTATAGGACTAAAAGTATACTTTATAAAATTAAGGGACCAAAAATATATCTCATGTAAATTTAAAGGACTAAAAGTATACTTTAACTATTTTTTATTTCCTAAGTTACACATATAATTATTTATAATTTCATTCAACATGTGTGTGTGTGTCATATTTTCCTATTTAGTATTTACCTCACGAATGTCTCAAAACAATATATACATATATGATCACTTTGAATTTAGAAACATTGATTATATGGCATCTTAATGGACGAGAATGTCCAAACAAATTATGTTAAAAATATTGATTTCTAGTTTTTTAAAAGGGAAAAATACATGTAAATATCTTTTAAATTTAGAAAACTCTAAAATGTCTACTAAGTAAAAAAAAAAATTTGGTCGAAGTCTACTAAATAAGTAAAAGGACATATAAGGCATTTGGAATATTAAAGTTTGATTGAAAAGACTTAAAGGCCCTCCAATTTCTTGTCACTGCTTCTTCTCTCTCCTCTGTCTCTCCATTCCCTCCACCTCGCGCATCCCCTTCTATCTCATCTTCTCCGAGGGCTGCCTTTTTTTTTTTTTTTTTTAAACAGTATTCCTCGAGGGCTACTTACCACTAGATCTCATCTAAAACCTCATCTTCTCCATTCCATGGACGCGCAACTCTAACAGTCATTGCCCTTGCATTGTGGTTGTAGTGAAATTGCCTTCACCATCGTCGATCCCCAACTCTTGCGTCCATTCCGAGTTGGTTCTAACAACTTGGCGAGTACTGCTCCAGAAATCTACAACAAATCTCAAGAGCGAAAGCGAGAAGGTGCCTTGGGTTTAAGAGGAAAAAGGAAGAGGAATTTATGATTATTTGTCTCTGGGATTATTTGAACAACACTCTTGCCTCTCCAACCCAAAGCTTTGATTTCCCTTTGTTTTGTTTCTGGATCCTATTTATTTGAACATCCTATCTATATATTTCTCCTTCGTTCTTGTTTTTCCTTGTTGCGGTGGTAATTGATTCCCCGAGTGGACGTCCATTTTCTTCTTTGATTCTTTTAAATTTTGAGTTGGTTTTCTTTTAGTAGTGATGATTTGACAAACATATATTTCTTCAATATGTAATGCTCTTCCATTGTAAGCATCTGATTTCTCTGGAAATGGGATTTGTGTGTGCTGAGAATCTCTCGTACCTATTGTCACTTGTTCAAATATCTTATTACTAGCATATATTTAAGCTGATGTGACCAACACCTGATAAGGGTATAGATATTTGATAATTTAAGCATAGGCAATGACAACTTTAAAATAGTAATTAGCAAATTAAGTATACACATTAACATTTGTGAAGCTCAAGTTATTAATTTGTATACCCAAGTTGTAAATTATTGCACTCAAATTGTATTTTTTTATACCTAAACTATCGATGACGCTTGATAGAGGTCACTGACAACTTAAGTATGAGAAATAATAACTTGAGTATATTAATTGCTTTACTTAAATTGTCACTGAAGTTCCAACCATTAGCGCTGGAGTTCTGATGGCAAGCTCATAGGCAAGGTGGGGGTGGCCATGTTGTCAATGAGGGTTCTTTCCTTTAAAAAAAAGCTTAAGAGGCATTTCGGTAAATACATACAAATTTCAAAATTCTAGATTCCTACCATATCACATTTTTGTCATTTCCATGTTTTAATAGACCTTTCAGAATTTTCAAAGTTTAAATGGTATTTAACTGAAATTTTGTTTGTTGAAAAATTGTGATGTATATTATATTTCTAAAACACTGATTTTATAATTTCAACAATGTTAAAGTTTACTTTTTTTTTTTCAAAATTAAAATTGTATTTATGTAGTTTAAGCTTGCTGTAGACATACGTACGAGTTATAAAGGGTTAAAAGTTAAAACAATGAATAATTGGCTCAAGAATATCTATCATTTATGTTTACATCATGTTTTATTTAGTCCTTTCGTTTATATAGTGCTTTTAGTGTTTCAATTTTAACACCTTTAATCTTGATTAACAAAAAATATGCTAACTTATCAAACTTAAGTAATAACTATACAATTAAATATTGACAAAGCAGGCTTGCATTTTTGTCTTATATAAAATTATTGTAAATTAAAATAGGCTTGCGGTAAAAATACAAGCATGCTTTATTAGTGTTTAATTACATATTCATCACTTAAATTTGGTAAGTCGACATTTTTTGGTTAATTGATACAAACAATGTTAAAATTAAAAGATTTAAAATGCACTATATAAAATTAAAAGCACTAAAATAAAATTTAATGTAAACATAAAGAATAGAAGAATACTTTGACCATGAATAATTACATGGCAACAAATTCATAGCTAGGTACAAAGTGACTAAAATGGAGTGGGTTCCAGAGCTGGTATCCCCTCCTTGATTCCAAAATAATTAGGTACAATAATATAGGAATCACATGAAATGTATTACAACTAAATATAATTTTTTAATTGACAAAATTTTCAACCACAATTATTATAAAAAAAATAACATTATAATTAAGGAGGGAAAATAATCTAACTAAATATTTTGTTAAAATATGCTTACATAAAAATTACAAATGTACGAGAAGAATTAAAAAGTCTTTCGACTAAAATAAGGTAAATAAATATGAAATATGTTCAAAATTGTGAATTAAAAGAAATTGTTCTGTTAATGTATAGAAAACTGTTGCAAGTGTCACGGTTATGATCCAACTGATGAAAGTTAAAAACAGGTTTTTTATAACTCTTAAAATAAAATTACTCTCACATTATATTTTTCTAAAAATGAAATCTAATGAAATCTAAAAATTATTTTTTGGGACTGAAAATCTAAAATATTTCCAAACATATAAAATCAATCTAGTTCAACTTAAAAAGATCTGTGCTCAAACGCTGTTACTGTACTGTAATCAACAATATATAACAATCTTAAATCAGCGGGGACTTTCTGGTACAGCTAGTATAATATTAAATGCGCTGCACTTTTAGTCAAATTCATGGAAGCAAATACAGATTCGTTTTTCTTTATTCACACACAAGCGCACACAGTATAAATTGAATAGATCGAATCCGAAATTTACAGTAGTCTTTGCTAAAAGAGTTGCATGGAAAAGGCCTTTTAATTTAGCCATTTTAATTTATGGGACCAAACTTTACTTTGAGAATGGTCGAACATGGGAGTGAGACCAACTGGTACCAACTTTTAATTCTTCCACTTCCTACTCACTAAATGTTGGAATAAATTAAATCTGAACTGAGTGAGAGTATGATAAAGTTAAGTTCCTGTTACTTTCAACTCCATATATTCATAGATTTTATTTTAACTTTCTCGGTTAAAAAAAGATCTCTCATGAAACTTTCTTATGCATGACGCTTTTCCTTTTACACAAGACTAGTAATTAAATTTAGATCCCATGCACCATGCATGCCTATGATCAGATAATAAAGCCTTTATTTATTGAAGGGAGTCGAAAATTTTGCAGAGACAAGCACGTGATGTGCTTCAAACAGTAGTGAATCTTCTTTCACAATCCTTTCATTTGAAAATTTGAATCCTGCCAAAGGTCCCCTCTATATTCAACTTAACATATTATAGCTATACATATAGCCTTATCTTTTTCTCCATCATTTTTCTTTCCCTAAGTGCTTTTTCAGGTTGTGGTCGTTCACTATAATATAATATAAGATTAATATTATTGTTGGTTTTTTCAATTTGCTTGATTTTTTTTTTTTTGTGTTAGTTAATTTCTATAATTTCAAATCGTTGGTTTTGATTTATATAGTTTCATAATGATTTTATAAGAGTTTCATAATTACTTCTTATTCTTTTAATGAGTTTGGTTTTAGTCTCTATGCTTAAGTTCAAACTGTGTCTTTATGATTATAGATTGTAAAGACCAAAATGATATTTAACCCAACAATATATATATGGAAAAGAACCATCTGTAGGGCTGCTTCGTTCCTAAATCTGATTCTTCATCTTGCACAAAAATAAGCTTGACAAGAAATAAAGTTGCATTTCACTAACGAAAGAAGAACAAAAGATGACTTTGAACTTTAAAGTTTAATCTCCTCTATCTACAACAAAAATAAAAAATTCACTCGTGGGGGATGAGAGGATTCTGCCACTTACTTTGGGATAGAAAGTGAAGGAGAATAATATAAACCAGAAAAGTATATGAAGGCAAATCTTTTTTTTCCCCTACTCACAAAGGAGGAGGTAAAAAGAGAGGAAAGAAGGAAAGAAAGAAAATGCCTACATAAATATAATGGCTTGCTTTTAATTTACCCCTTTTTCAATTTTCCTGGGTTTCCTTTTATGGCAATGTATTCATTGCAGCATCTTTGTCCATTTATAAAACTCTTTTGTACAAACAGGATTAAAATTTAAACTATTTTTTATTAAAATTTAATTGGATTGCCCTTTCCCCTCTTTTTTTTTTTTTTTTTTTGGCTCAGAATTGCCCTTCCCTCTCAAGTACTTAAGAAAGAGGAAATTAAAGAGGAGGGACAAGCACGTGCCATGTTGACTTGCTGACTGAGGCTAATAAGATCAGAAAAATCTTACCTACCAGGATGATGATTGCATCAACTTTCACTGTTTAGGACTAACTTCTATCAGATTTACAAGTTACTCTGGATAAAAGTGGAACCCATGATTATTTTACTGTTGTCACAGAGATCTTTACTGTAAATTAACAACAAAAAAGTGAGACTCATCTTCCAAACATATGTAATATATAGAGTGATATGATTAAAACAGAAAGAGCTACATCATAATATATAGCCATAAATACAGACACAAACACACTTGATTTAATAATTATAACATGTCATTTTCCTTTTTGGTCAAGTGGTCAGCCATGTGGCTGAAGACTGTCGTAAGCGCGCACACAGAGAGTTAGCAAGAGAGAGTAAAAGAAAACCAACATCTCTTGCTTGGAAGAGAAGATTATTATTATTGTGGAGGGAGAGTAAAAAAGAATTAGGAGATGAATAAATGATTAATGTTTGGATATATAAATATTAATTAGTATATTTTCTGCAAGCGATCGGAGAGCACAGGTTTTTGTTTAAATTTTGGTTGGGGTTATATGGGAAAGCGAGCAACGTTGTTTGATAATGAATCAGTAACACAGATACTAAGATGTCCCACACATGATAATAAAGCTCCTCACTTCTGACCCAAAATGACTCTTCTTTTAAGAATAGATCTGGCTTTCATTTGTTTAGTTATATGCGTGTTACCTGCGGTTTATTTGCAGAAACATGGGCATTACTCATTTGTTTAAATCTGAATCATCTGCCATTCTGCCTTCTGTTAATCTAAACTAAAATTCAAAGAACAAAAGGAACAAGAGAAGGGGAAAAAAAGGCTGTATTTTTCTTTTTATTGTGTTGGTGAAATTATCTTGTATATTTTCTTCTGTGCTTGATATTCCGCGCACGCACCACTCGGTTTAGATAATAATTTTTAAATTAGTTTAATATTGAATTGCACTGAAACTATATGCTTCCAGATCTTGTTATTAAATTTGAGAAAAGTTTAGAATGTTATTTTGTTGGGAAAATTATCGATGGACTGGAGAGAAAAGGCAAGGCGAGGATAAAAACTTTTAGGGAGACTACTCAACTCAACGTATAAAAAATTTCACAATGATACATGAATAAATAATTAAGTCAATTAATTAGTTCTTTTATAGTACAGTTATTTTTTTACCATATTGTATGACTTCATCTATTTTCTTTAACTAAAAACACTATGATATAACTTTTATATATTAATATACAATTAAAATTGTTGAAGGAAACACTGACGCGCATGAAAATCAGAAGGACACACACATATATGGAGGTGCATGTCAGTTAAATAAATAAATCATGAGAGAAAATATACAAATTTGAAAATTTTCATCAACAAATTGTTCGTTTGCGTGGTAAGGGGCTTCATCTAATAAGCCGAAAAATATAAATTATAATCCTGGGAGTGCATTTATTAAAAGAAATAAGAACCATTTGTCCTCTAAACCTCCACAACTTAAGAATATAAACTGGAAAGTTTCAATATAAGAAATGACGACAAATTTTTTCTACTCACTTGTCATTTGAGACTTATTAGTAATTAAATCTCTTCATTAGTCCTCATTGTAACTCACTTATACGCATAGTTCCAGTAGCTAGTAATCATATATACTAGGTATATTATAAGTTTTACATCGAAAAATATCACAAATACAGTGTGATTTACAGAGCTATATATATTATATCTTCTAATAATAAAGCCATCAGTCTTTTTTGTAATGTGAGGGAGCATCCTTTAAACTTGTCTTCACAACAGATTTGATCCAGTATGTGATGGATCGGAGCATCTTGATGAAATGAGTTGGGAGTAAAATAAAGGAGTAAATAGGAGGGGGAGGCGGTGACACGAAAAGCAAGGGCATCGATTTACGTAGAGACAGCGGAGGATTTGGAAGAAGAAATTGAAGAAGAGACGAAGACTCACATCTTCACAAGGATCCAACATGTTGCAGCACCTTGGACTCGATGCCCCCATTGACTTCACTCCCAATAATATGCAGCATCTTAATCCCTTGTTTAATTAATTATGATAATAGTTAGAGAGAACGTGAGGCTGAGGCAGACACCAGCGAGCTGTACGTGTTTGTGATGAAGGGAAGAAAGTGAGTAAGCATTAGGAGTGAGGAGAACGAATTGAAGACGCTCGTTCTCGGGTGATTCAACGTAATTAATTAAAGTAATATAATACGAGTAGTAATGAAAAGAGCAAGTTGGGGGTTTGTCGAATACGGTGTAAGAGGGAGTGAGTGTCTTTAACTGTTTATACGTAGTAAAAGCCTCGCTTGGCTCGATGTAAAAAAGACAAGACACTTAGAAAGCCATTTGCCTATATCACTCACACTCCACTAGCTTCCTCCTTCCAATGCTCCAGCTCCAGCAACTTCACCTTTTTGTCCTTTCTCTCTTCATCCTTCGCATCTTCTCTCTTCAAAACACACACTCGAACTTCTTTTCGTCCTGGTTTTCACACCCCTCCCTCCTTTTTTATTGTGTAAGTCCAAGTCTCTCTTATCAAAATCTCCAACACCTTTTTCTCAACTAGCATTATATTCCCTTTCTTGGCCTTCCCAACGCATGTATATGTGTTTTTTCTTTTCTTAAAAAATAATTAAAACATGTACTCCTTTTTGTTCATAATATAGGAGCATACTTTAACTAATTTACAGAAAATAATATATAACGGGCATCTAACTTATTAAATTGTACTAAATCAAAAAAAAAAAAATCACTTTTACTCTTCTTGAAAAAATGTATTTACGAATTTAATAAGTGAACATAAATTAAATATAGGCATTAATTACAAGGAAATAAATGAAAAACGAACGTTAAGTGTCTTATAAAAAATGACTTAGTTCCTTTGTTTTGCAATATAAGTCGCTTACAGAAGAATGATTTAATCTATAATATAAGTCATTTTGAGAGTAATTAATGTTTTTCTTTGTCAATTTTACTTATGTAATTAATGTTTAAATATCACTAATTGTATTTCTTTTTCTCGTTGAAAACCTTATTTAATATGGATATATGTGTAAACTTTCTTCAATTTTGGGCAAATTCAATAAGTTAACTACCATTTTCTGTTTTTGATAAACCTGTGAAAGTAACTTATTTTGTACACTAGAGAGAATATATGTTGGATAAAACTATTATTCTAGAAATGTCCAATATTGTGAACTGGAGAGAGTAGATTTCTTAATAAATATAAACAATTACTACCAAGTTATTTTTATTTCTATCAAAATTATTTTATATTTTTAAAAGTATCATAGCCATTTGTGCTAAACGTATGCTATACAGGTACTTCTCTTAAGTTTAGTAGAAATTACATGTGATTGAAGTCAGGTTTATCTATCTATATATTTTCTTTATTATAAGGCACCAACTAGCAAGTTTTTTTGGTCATTTTTATAAGGCACTTGCTTGTTCTCAATGAGCATTAATTATCTTTTTCCATATATGCCCCTAATTAATATAGGTAGTAGGTGAGAGTAATAATTAATACTCCCTCTGGTCCTTATTATAAGACACTAACTAACAAATCACACAAACCAATAAAAACAGTTAAAGTCAATAAAGTTGTCCTACTCCCTCTAGTCCTTATTATAAGGCATCAACTATCTTTTCTCACAAACCAAGAAAATGGAAGTTAAGTCATTAATGAGCCTAAAATTAATAAAAGTTTCCAACTTTATCCCTACTTTAATGAGATAGATTTAAAAAAGTTTGTTAAAGTAAAGGCATAATAGGAAATAGTAATTAATAAGTTAGTTAAATGTAGTTAATGCCTTATAAAAAGGACAAAAAATTTTGGGTAGTTGGTGTCTTATAATAAGGACCAGAGGGAGTATAATTTAAGTAATTTCTAATATTATCCCTACTATTTGCACTAAACTCTAATATTATATTATTATTACTCTCATCTACTACCCCTATTAATTATGGGCATACATGGAAAAAAAAATAATCAATGCTCCTTAGAAACAAGCAAGTGCCTTATAAAAAGGACCAAATACATTTGGTAGTTGGTGTCTTATAATAAGGACCAGAGGGAGTATAATATTATAATTTAGTGTAATTAGTAGGGGTAATATTGAAAATTACTTAAATTTTAGAACAACTGTATTGACTTTAACAACTTTTATTGGTATGTGAGAATTGTTAGTTGGTACCTTATAATAAGGACCAGAGGGAGTATATTGGAATTTTGAAATGTGTGAAAAATCAGGGCAGGGAATTTCATAAAACGTAAGAAAATTTGATAAAATTTATTTGTTATATAAATGGTGGTGTATATCCATGCTATATATAAAAATACAGAACAAAGTGCATGTACGTAGACAATCAATAATAATATTGAATTTATTCGAGGAGGTTATAATATAAATATTTAGTGTGATGAGAAGAAAGAAAGTGAAGAAGTGAGGGGTAGGGTAAGTGTGGAAACAAAATAGGGAAACATGAAATGATAAAGTCACGTGATTGAATTAAATCACACTCTCACACCCATGTTTTACGCTCTTCTACTGTTCCCACTCGTCATGTGACCCCCCCATTATTACCTCCATGCCCCTCAACTTGCCATTTTTCTATATACCTACCATCAAATTAATTAAACACTCCTCCTCACTGCACTATTCTTAAATTACACTTATTCACTCTAATTGGGAAAAATATTTCTTATAACGCAAGAAATAATATTAATGCAATTAATGAAAGCTGTTTTTTGTGCGTCGATATTTATGGTTGTGTTCCACTATATCTGTGTCGGAAAAATGTAACACCTCATGTGACTAAGTCCCTTAGACATATGGATCACTCTTTTTGATAGACATGACCAAATATGTAGCACATATTAATAACAAACGTTTTTTTTTTTATTTAATTATGTTTGTTTTTTTTTTTTTTACTTTTATCCAAAGAATATATAATAATTATATTCAAAACTGAACCAGCCGTTTTTAAAAATCACATGCATCTGTGTACAAAGCGATGCTACATAAACCAAAATAGCCATCCCCTTCCAAATCGGCAAAAAGCAGTCCCTTGAATTTATGTGCAATTTGATTCGCTCCCTATTTTATTTATTGACTTTCTTCTATAAAAAAAAAAAAAAAAATCGTTAATTGTGAATAAGAAAGGCTAACCACCAATGTTTGCGTGCCACATAACGACGCGCTGTTATACATAGACTGGGTAGAGCCAAGTCAGAGCCACCATCACTGGAGTTTCCACTTGCATCTTCTTCTATTTTTTCGTTATTTCTTAAAAATGCTCAGATATACAACCAAGGAGGGGTCGGCCTCTTTGTTTTATGCACTGTTTTAGTGTTACAGGTGTGTGTCACATTTTCTCAGCGCCGGTTCCGGCATATATATTTCTTAATTTTTTTAAAAAGAATTAATTATAGTCAGTATTTCCACAGAGAGTGATGCCTTGTCTTGGGGATAGTGGGCAGCGAAAATATCATCGGATCCGGTTTTTTTTTTTTTTTTTTTTTAAATATTTTTAATATGATACTGTAAAATGTTTTATTACTTTCCGTAAACCGGATCGGACAAGCAGTTGTATACGCTAATTTATATCGCCAATGTAGCAAACCTCCCTGCTTGTTGGAGCTCTTGCACAACCATCTCACGCTGCTTTTGACTTGTATTATTAACCACAAAATAGCTAAATAAACAGCAATTTACTCGCACAAAACAACAATGAAAAGAAATAAAAAAATATTTAGATGTTTAAAAAAAAACAGTATTTGGATATATATAAACTCGAACTTTGTTAGCTGTTTTTGTGCTAGTATTTTTTTTTTTTTTAAAAAATGTATATACGCCGAAAACGGAAAACAAACACCAAAAAGAGAATTTTATTAAATAGTTACATAGGAATTAGGCCGTACGCCTTCAGTTAGTTTGGTTGTGCATAATGGAAGCTTTTTAATGGACTTGACAGCGCCTATAGTCTTAAGTGGTCCATCCTCATTAATGGAAGTGAATTAGTTGTTTTTATTATAAGGCACCAACTATCAAATGTATTTAGTGTTATTTATAAGACACTTGCTTGTTTCTAAGGAGTATTGATTATTTTTTTTTATGTATGCCCATAATTAATAGGGGTAGTAGGTGAGAGTAATAATAATATACTCCCTCTGGTCCTTATTATAAGACACCAACCATCAACATTTTTTGGTCCTTATTATAAGGCACCAACTTCTTTAACTACCTCATTTATTACTTTTTTTCTCATTATGCCCTCATTTTTAACTAACTCATTAAATTAGGGGTAAAGTTGGAAAGATTTATTAATTTTGGACCTAATTAATGAGTTAACTTTTATTCCTTGGTTTGTGAGAAAAAATAGTTGGTGCCTTATAATAAGGACCAAAGGGAGTAATATTATAGTTTACTGTAAATTGTAGGGGTATTATTGGAAATTATTTAAATTATAGGACAATTTTATTAACTTTAACTGTTTTTATTGGTTTATATGATTTGTTAGTTGTTGCCTTATAATAAGGACTAGAAGGAGTAGTATATTATATGTTTTTCTTTAGCAAAATGAGTCTCACAAAAAATCATTTACCGCGTAAATATAAAATAATTAAAAGTGGAAAAGTTATTATTATGAAATAAAGCAACGGTGGTTCGTTTCAGTTATATCGATGGAGGAGGAGGAGGAGGAGGTTGTGATGGTGGGTACGTGTACGTCGATGGAAGTGGGACCCACAAGTTGGTGTGGAACCACCACTGGCACGAACGATGTGTGTGCCTCTGCGCTAGCCACCGTATCACCTTCCCCTAAAGCACGCCACACTCTTCCTCCTTTATTACTCTCTCACACGCGCTTCTCCCAAAAAAATAAAAATAAAAAAAACTTTCCTCTTTTTTTTTTCTCTTCTCTTTTCTTGTGCCCCAAAAATATTACCAATACGAAAGCATATTGCTCTTTTTCTCTTTAGAATCAGGAGCCACCCCAAAAAAGAAAGAGAGGAATATTACAATTTTAGACGCTTGTTTTGAACAAGTGAATATTACTATGTGATTTGCACAATTTGTCCCCGTATGTTTTTAACTCACATGCTTGGAACGTAATTACTGTATTAAACGTTGACTTTCTTCAATTACTTGATTTATAAGAAACAATTAATTCCTTTGCCTTCCTTCCATTTAAAAGCTTTCCTTCTTTTTGTTTTATCAATGACTTAATGCAAAAAACCAAACATTCCACCCTGCCCATCACTTAATGCAGCTTCTTTATTATTTAAGCCAACCAAATATACTGAATATTCATTCCTATATGTACAAAAGGAAATAAATCCAACCTCATAGTGGATCCAACTAATAAAATATATTAAATTTCAATCACACTGATGATTCATTCTCAATTAACGTTACTAGTTTAAATATTTGGAAAAAATATAAATTATATTCAAACGTTACTTAAGTGGGTCAAAGCCGGTCCTCCCACCTGATTTTTATTTTTTTTTGGCCGTATCCTATAATCCCTTTAAACATACGCAAAGCAAAGCTCCATTTACACAATAATGGACACTGAGTACAATTAATTTTTCACTAGAGAGTGTGGGGCACGAGGACCTACTGCGCGTAAGAGGGGCATTTCTCGATTTGGTGAACAGAGAAAAAACCCAGAGACGTACAGAATCGAATTGTAAATGGCGGCGAATTCAAGGTTGCCCGCCACGTTAGTTCTTAGCTGTAAAAAGTAAATAAAAAATCTGTTATTGAACAGAACCCCGAAATCCAAGTTTAAAATAGAAACTCTTTTTTATTTCCTTTTTTTTCATCTTTAACCGCTAGAAAAAAAAAAAAAAAAAATCATTGGCCCACCATATGGCCACTGGCCAGCACAACATGAAGTGTTTCCGGAGGAATCACCCTCCACCTTCCCGCCTTAATCACTTGCGTTAGTGCCTGTTTGGTTACCCCATTCTTTCCATTTGGGTAAGATTTATGAAACCTTGATCAACCGTGATTTATAAAAAAAAATTATTGAATTCATATCTCTTTTATAGTAATTATACATGTATAAGTTATTTTAATAAATGAAATCTAAATATAATTGAAATTCCCATATTTACCATAAAAAGTATCCAAATAAAAATCACGATTAACCGGTATAACTTTTAACAAGTATCACTCATAAAAATTACAGTCACAGTGTCCACCGCGAATACAAACCAGCACTTAGTCAGCAAATCTGATGCATAAATCATGGGAAAGGGCAAAATTAGGATCAAAGATGAAAGATCCTCTGGGTTGGTCAAAACAATTTGACCGATTAATATTAAATGACCGGGTATCGACCGGCATGGCGATGTTGGGATATGATTACTCAGCACCGTTGATGTTTCTCAATAGGCTCAGTTTGCCCATGTGGGTCCCATCTTGGCTACGTGTCAAAATCCTAAGGATGCGGGGATATCTCGCTGTGCTCCACCACCACCGGTTGATCTTCCTTTCACCTCCTGTAAAAGGGGCAGTATGAAAAAATCAGATGGATTCGTTATATTTGTTCGCGGAAAAATATACAAGTGGGTGGAAAAAGTGATTTTCATTAAATTTAATTTTTTTATAATTTATTAATTTCTGATGCTGTTTGATCCTATAAAACAGCTTCGGCGTTTCGGTCCCCTCAACATCTAGAGTGTTGGTTCTTGGTCCTCCATTTGAGCGCTCTTACCCATTCAAACCAGCAAGCAAGCACGCTCTCTCTCACTGCTTAGCTTTGTTCTCCATTCCCACAGCCACACATACAGAGAGTGCCCAGGGCCCCAGAATCTCTCCATCTTTTTCTCTCTTTGATATTTTTTGAATCCCTGATAGTCTTCTTCCCATCCGCCAAACAGTACTGTGTTTTCCCTTTTGAAGCTTCAAGGAAAGTGTCGCCGAGAATCGCTCGAGATTATCGGAATCCCCTTCCCCAAATAATTCTCCTTCGGCTTCTCCTTTAAGCCTTCTATTGTTCTCGCTCTCTCAGATTTTTCGCTTGTCCAGTTGTTTCTTTCTCTCCTCCGTGATGTTAAAAGCTCCTCTTTTCTCTTTATTCCAATATCTTTCTCTTCTGTTTCCGTTTCTTCACTGACCCCCTCCCATTCCATTAACACTATCATTATTGCTTTCTTCTTCTCCCCCCTTTGGATGTCTTTTTGGCAGATTTATCAACAAAAGACCTTTGGAGTGCTCCTCTTAAAGTTTCAGTCTTCTTCTTCACGGTTCTCTTTTATTCCCAAGACCGGGCCTATTTGTTTCGCCCTCAATACGCTCTGTTTGGAGTAGAAAATCATGGAACAGAGTATCCTATGCAAATACACTGTCCACGAAAGTGTCACCAAGAAGTACACCAAGCCGGTGGCCGCTAACAAGGCTTCCGATGTTCACTGTCCCTTTGAGCCCAGGGTGGTACGGATATCTGTCACCGATCCAGATGCCACTGACTCCTCCAGCGACGACGAAGGAGAGTTCTGCTTCAGCCGTCAGAGAGTGAAGCGTTATGTGAACCAGGTCAACATCGAGCCGAGCTGTAAGAGCGCGGTGACTTCCAATCCGCGAAAGAGGGCCGCCGGAGAAACTCAAGCCTACCGGCGGCCGGTGAAGGTTTCTTCTACTAATAACGGAAGGAAGTTCAGAGGAGTACGACAAAGACCCTGGGGGAAATGGGCGGCGGAGATTCGGGATCCCGCTCGTCGTGTACGCGTGTGGTTGGGCACTTTCGACACTGCAGAGGAAGCAGCCATGGTTTATGATAATGCAGCGATTAAGATACGCGGACCAGACGCGTTGACAAACTTCGTTACCCCACCGCCGAGGGAAAAGCCGGAAGAAGCAGAACTGGCGGTGAAGCCGGAAATCAATGTGGTGGTGAAGTCGGAAGCATCGGGCTCCGGCTACGATTCTGGCGACGAATCACATCGTCTGCCATCTCCCACCTCCGTGCTGCAATTCAGAAGCAACTGCAGCGAAGAGGCCGAACCCCAGAAGGCAAGCGAACCGGAGAAAGAAAGTGAGGCGGAGACAGAGGTGGCCCAAGTGAAAGATGTGTTCCGGGAGTGTGAAGGCGAGACGAGTCAGTTAGACGAGAGGGCGGACTTGTTCGAGTTTGACATGCCAAATTGGGAGCAGGTGTTCGATTTCTCAACGGCAGAACCAGAATATTCATTACTGTTCGAAGAACCTCCTCCGTTCCTGGGGGAGACGGCGATGTTGGCAGAGGAAGATTTCAGGGTGGGGGATTTCTTGGTGGGGGATTCAGAGTTGGAGCTGGAGAAATCATTCTCGCCCTCGAACCTGTTGCAAATGGACGATTACTTCCAAGACATATGATTACTTCCAAGACAAATTGTCCAGTTCGGACCCTCTGGTGGTGCTGCGAGACCGGCACTCAATGAGTAGTGGAGTGTGAGCTCTGCTTATCGCCGCCGTCTGTGGCCACATTTTGCTCCGGTGGCAGCCATAAATATGAATATGAATGAGAGCATTTGTTTCTTAACTAGTAGTATATGATTATATTTATTTGTCTCTAAAATCTCCGTGATAAATAGCAAAGCGGAGAGAGTTGAGTGAAGTTTTGTTTAAGAATTGTAATGTAATTTACACTTGGCTTGCTTATTAATAACGATAGCCTTGAACGGGAGTGTAACCTATTTGCCCGCGAATCCAAAAAAAGTATCAAGTTGTTCCGTATAATCCCGATCCATTGTCATCGTCATTCTCATAATGGGATCTGGAGCAAAAGTTGCAGGTGCCAACCAAAATCAAAGTGCAAGATATTTTTGTGCGGATTAATTTCTTATTTTATTTAAAAAATGGATGAAATGGAAAAGGAGGAAAGGCGGTGATTGCGGTGGTAGGCAGCAGGTGTGAACGGCAGGCCACAAGAAATGAGGAGGGAAGCGTTGAGGCAGAGGCGTGCGGGCAGCAGCTCGGTTTTTTTTTTGGTATTGATGTGTGAGAGAGAGAGAGGGGTGTGGCCGCAAAGCAGGTGTATAAAGGTTGAAAAGGCGAAGGAAGGAAGATGAGCGAGTCACCTCATTGTCTCTACTTCCACTCATTCAATTCTCAGACCTTTTGATTAAAATGAAAATGATATAGGGAGCGTGGGGAGTTACAGTAATTTTGAATCTGGGTAAAGTGATAGATGACATAAAATGGAAGTGAATGGGGAACGTGTGGGCAGATGTGGTCGCCCTGTGAAGGTCAAAGGAAATGTGAAATCTTGTGATGGAGCAAATGGGTAAGGTCCCATTAGAGAGATCAAGCGAAGACTTGTATTAGAGAGATCAAGCGAAGACTTGTAATCGTCCAAATCATCGACACTTCAGATACAGTTTGCCTAGAGGACAAAAGGGGAAGCTTGATATTGACACAATTCTAGATTCCATTCTGCAATATTATTGAATGTATGGAGATTGTGGTTGAACGAGTACAGATTCACAATGACAAGGGAGTGTGATGGAGAAAATGAAAGTCCCAGAGAGAGATCTAATTGCTTAACTGTCACTCCAAGGAAATGAATGATTATGATTGTGTCTGAAGCGAAATAGTAAGAGGCAGGCAAGGCTCCTTCCCATGTGTTAGAAATGAGGAAGCCATTATTAGTGTCACGCGCTCTATTCAATTTCAGTCCACACTCACTAGTCACTACCCATCTATTCTAAGAATCTAACATATATGTGACCATCTCTTATTATTATTACTATTGATAGCTGTGTCTCCTAATTGACATATCCCCACTTCCCTCCCTCTATCACATCTCATGTCCTCAATTTGGTCTCTTTTTCTGAACTTGCAAATTCCACATACATATATATTAATTGCATGCTTGGGCTCCATTTTCAGGCTGTAAATATAAAAAAGAAAGAAAGAGATGGAGTAGGTCAAACATAATCCCAAGCTTTTTGCCACTCTCCTATTATTCCCCTCTTTAACCACCATGTCAATTACTATCTCCACCCCCATCATTTTCCCTTTTTCCCCATCCCTACTTTATGCCTTTCTTCTTTTTGAGATACCAATACATCATCACTCCTCCTTTCTCAACATCCCTTCATTCTTCCACAAACTTCACCGTGTTTAGCCTTATCCCTTTCTAAATTCGTCTATAATATGGGGCACTTCTAAAAAGAAGGTATAATCCAGAATATAAGTTACTTCAAATTAAATTAATACTCTTTTTCATGTTTTGTCCTTATAATTAATACTTACTTTTCAACTCAGCCTACTCCTTATATCCCCCACTCTCTCTAAAATAACATTTACAATGCAAGTAAACACACTTTATAAGAATGATAATAGTAAAATAATATTTACAATTTATAAGAATGATAATAGTTGAAATGCTCTATATTCACTACAAAAAAGCTTTAGATTACCCATAGAATTATCGACGGAAAAAATTCCGTTGGAAATTACCCACATAAATTACCTACGTACATAATTCTGTGGATAATTCCCGTTGAAATTTTTTTCGTCGGTAATTCTGTGGATAATCCAAAATTTTTTTTAATGTGATTGTAGATGAGAGAGAGTCCTCCATATTGAACACTTCTCATACTTGAGCCTCACATCAAAAGTCTCCGCTATGAATCACTCCCTCCATAATCAAACTCATAACTAACTAAGATTGACCAAATGCATATTCGGTTCTTTAACTCTACATAAGATTTCATCCCCCCCCCCCCCCCACCCTCCCTCTCTTTTATGAATAATCTAACTCTGACACCGTTCATCGCATACATAAATTAAACAATTTCAACTTTGGAATTATAAATGTTGACAAAACATTTATGAATAATGACATGTTACAAAGACTAATTTTTTAAAATAACACTTATTGGCCCAAAAATAATATCATTTCATACTAACGGTGTCGGGATTAGAAGATTTCATAGATATTTTATAAAATCAATAAATCAAACTTAAATTTTGCATAAAATTAGTGTAGGAAACTTTTGAAGATTTACGAAGATATCTTGATGATATAGAACTTTGCCGAAAAAGGCCTATCATCATTCTCGAATCGTTCTTTATTTTATTATTATTATTATGTTTTTTCTTGAGAATGAAGTCGTCATCCACCAACCACAAGAGAAGAAGCCAAAAAAAAAAAAAAACCATGAGGGAGAAAGACAGAGTCCAGCGTGGCGAAAAGAGAAATACAGTGGAAAATGACAACAACATTATTCCAAAACCATAATTCCCCTTGTATTTGTCTACGAATGAATTCTATCATTCTCACAGCTACCTAGCTGGCAACCTGAATTCCCATTGTGTCTTTTTCAATTTTGTATGCCAATTAAACCCCACATCGTATCGTGCCTCTCCATATTCCTTCCTCGTATTCGTATCCATACGGTGTGTCTATACGTACGTACGTACTCGTGAACTTTGAAGGGTAAATATATATATGGATTTTAACAATGGAGCTTAACGGATCAGAGCAGTGTTGGACGTGAAGGTGCGAGTGTATGGCTTGTTGGAATTAAATGACGTCGTTTTGAAGCCATTACTTCTGGGACTCACAGTTTACCAACTCAGCCTGATTGCATTGAAACCAAGTGGTGGGTTCATTTATATTTGAAGTTCGTTTTCACGTATTTTTCTGGTCTCCCACCTGATGAGGTTTCCTATTTCAAATTAATTTATAAATATTGTTGCTGCATTAATTCAACTCTTGAATTCACTCTCTGCTTACCCCACTACTACAGTATGTGCACCAGGCTTCTGTCTGCTATAACCCTCCAGGCATTTAAACATCTCACCTAATAACTTGTATGTTCTTCAATATTCATGCACCTAGCTGCTGTACTGTACGTGTCGCGTTATATTCCTATTATTTAGATTCACTCTCTTTTCTTAGTTTGGTTTTAAATTCTAGCCTCGTGTCTATTTCTTATTCTGAATTTTGCAACATAAGTCACTGGCATGTAAGAAAGTTGCAGAGACTCAATAATACGGCTGTAGGAAACCACGCTCCTGCAGAATAATTTTTTAAATCTTTGGACTGATAAATCAATATAGAAATATGAAAGTATATTCAGTAAATTAATTTTTTTATGAATTGCTTTCGACAAAATTGGCGAAAAGTCACACACTTAAAATTTTGTTGGTCATAAATTAGAGTATCGCTATTTATTATGTACAAAATTAACAACATACTATTTGTTAAATCCTTCTTACTTATAAAAATTCCATAAAAAATTTACAACATACATTTTTTAAAAAAATTCATTTTTTTTCTCAACATTGTGTTGTTATAAAAAGAATTAATTTAGAATCCCTGTACATTAGTACATATAAATATTAAATTGCATTAAATAATAAAAAAATTTTGCATTAAAATTAACATGGTAAATAATCCATACCAAAATATATTAATATATAAAATACATGAATGAATATGTAAATAGTTTGTATAGTACTTAGATTTACACAAGTAAGCTCGGAAAATTATATATGATTTAAACAAAACTATTGAATTTTCTAAACTTTAGGAAAATAATGACAAAATTAATTGTGAGGAATCAAGCGGAAAAATATCATGATTTTAAGTAAATTTTTTGTTGTTGCGATGCACAATTGCTATAGTAAGATAGTAATATAGTACATCAAAGTATTCGAAAATATCTATTTTTCAAGGAAAAAATGTAATTCATGAAATCAATAAAAAAATATATAACCATCCCTGGGAAATACATATAAAATTTAACGAACCAGCTCCAAGTTCATGATTAAGCACCAGGCATGGCTAGGAGTAAGGACATGTTTGAAATGATGGTTTCATGATTGGAAGGAGTTCTAAGAATTTAAAACATTATCTTACGCAACTCGTTTCAGTAAAAAAATATCTTCATGCTCATAAAATATGTTTTTTAGTGTCAAAGTTTCATGATATCTCCCTTCACGTGAGATATAATTAAATTCAAGAACTTCCTTCTATTCACTACTCTGCACCACCCACATCTCCAAGCACTGTACTGTTTATAAATAGTTTGGCTACTTTCACTGTAGCTGTTGGGTGGTGCATCACTTTTGGAAAGTATGTAAAAAAAGCTTATAAGGACCTGACATTTTTAAGAGTTTATTGAATTCTTTAAAACCTATGTGACTTGCCAATAGTCCCTAAGTCGTGTACAGAACCCATAATAAGGTCTCCTTGTAATCTGAAGGTACTTCTGCGGTTCTGCCATTTTACAGGCACGGGCATGCAATTAATAATTAAAAAATAAATAAATTATTCAACCGAGCTGGGGAATTCCTTGAAAAGACTTATAATATATTCTAAGACGACACTGATTGATCTGATAGACAGTTTCAGTTCCGTATTGGGTTTCATAATTTGCAGGCGGTGATTCATAATGATGGTGTTCTGATAAATGGGTACGAAGCAAGAGAGGTGTCCAAGAGGAAGAGGCAATTAACACAACGAGGAAAGTGAGAAGAATATAATGAGAATGAAGCACAAACCCTTTTTTGAAAGAGAGATATATATACAGATAGAAGTATAGAATAGTGAATGGAGGAGTACTTGCGACAATTGTAAAAGCTGGTGAGGCCATTACAAGATTTGGGGTGTGTGCGTGGCCGAGACTTGACAAGGGCGAAGGAGCTTCAGAATTGTACTGTGCAGATAAGTTAGGGTTTGTTTTGTTTAGCAGGAGCAAGGGGTAGGAATTTATGGGGGAATACGAAGGGTGGGTGTGGCTGCTCAATGTCAATCATGTAAGATTACAAGTTGCAATTAAGATTGTACCTTGAACCAGATACATTGCATGATACAGTATTTTTTGCATCCGGCTAATATTCTTGTGAAATTACAGAAAGGGGGAGAGTTAGTGTATTAATGGCGACCATATGATGATATAATTTCACAGCCACAACTAAAACCAAGTGATGTGTTTTTTGAAGGTTGTGTATAAATTAAGGAACTTAAATAAAAATTTGTGTAAGTAGTATACCACTATATTTTGTTTGATACGAGGGATTTGGGAGAGAAAATTTGATGAGTTTGATAGAAAAAAAATCGAAGAAATGGAGTTAAGAGTATTAAATTAATTTTTTTAACTCATTTATCTCACTTATTCTCATTTCTAACTTTACTTCTCCATTTTTTTAAAAATCCAACTCACAAAAATTTACACTCCATCCCCTCCTTTTCTTTTTAAATCCCTCATAACAAATGAAGGAGGAGGAGCAAGTTAGGTGGGGAATTGAAGAATGGAATTAAGTTACTCTTCTCACTGTGTTTTTCAATGTATCAGATTTACACACAAACATGTACGGATCCCACCGTTCATGCAATTCCTGTTCCACGTTTTGTTGTAAGAACACAGATGTCCAGTCTAAAAAGACTAAGGAATGTTTATGTCGGATCAATATAATTTTTAAAGAGTTTATAGGAGATTAAACATCTAGGACATGAAGATTACTCAGTGATATCTATGGAGAAAATACCACACAGAGCTTCTGCAGATTACTGTACTACATAAAAATGACGATAGTCAAAGGAGTGGGGTGCGCACAATGAAACGGAATGTAGAATAGATGAAACAAACTTGTATATCTTATAAGCAATCTCGTATTTATAGAGATTACCTAGAGTTATTGGTTGTGTCTGTTAGTAGTGCGCCTCCATGTTCAGATCATGCATGCTCCACTATTTGTACCATGCATGATCATGAGCATGATTATAGAGAAATTAGTATTTTACCTGATTAGGGGGATTCTGTCATAAAATCCTCTGTAGGGCCTTGCTTTATGGAGCCCATTTCACCGGTTCATAACACACATAAAGCTGAGAAAATGCATTATTAATTTAGTATCTGCACCATCAACACGGCCATATAAAAATTCTATGATAATATTTATTGATCGCCAATAAACCAAAAAAGAGGACATCAGATGTGGCGACTGGGGGAGGAGTAACTTCGACCCCAAAGAGGCGAAGCCGTTATGTCGTACACAGGACTCTGCGAGGACGAGCGAGGTCGTTCGAGCAAAAACGCTAATCCATCAATATTAGTTGGTTGACATAATTATGGTAGTATTTTTGTGTCATTTTTTTTTTGAGTTAAAATAAAAATTTTCTGATATTTTTACTTCTTAAATTAAAAAAAATTAGAAAAATAAAACAAACTGCATTGAAAATGGGGATGTGACTTACAACTTACCAGTTATCATCGGTGTGTTTGGTTTGAGAGAAAGAGATGAAAGAAAAATGAAGACTTTTATCAATTTACTTTTACTTTTAATAAGAAGAATTTATATTTTTTTTTATTAACAGTGTATTTTTTAAATATTGAAATGTTTTCATAAACAATTTGATCAATATAAGATAAAAAATTTCTCCCCCTTTTATCCCTCCCGTCGCTTCTTTTCGCCTCACTCCAAACACATCAAATAGGAACGATGAGGATGCGTATGATGGAACGCGTGGCGTGATCGTGGGCGAAGAGCCCCACAGAGGCACAGACTCTGATTCCCCGCCCCTCTCACCCACCGACATCACTGTGACTCCCAATTTCAAATCCATCTTTCCTCACTATCTCAAATACTCCCTTTTTATTCTAAATATCGGAGAAAACTGATTTTTTTTATAAATATTAAAAAATTAATTACATTTTTAAAAATAAATTTATCTAACTTATAAACTGATATATAATCTAAATATATAAAATATATGATATAATTAATTAACTTATTTATTTTATTTAATCTCTAAAAAAAGTCAATTCTTTTTTATATTTAAGATTAGAGGAAGTACTTTTATACACTTAATTTCCCCATCCACACTGCTAAAAAATGAGGAAAAATGTTTTATATTTCCAAAAGTAGGATCAACGTATGGTCGTAATTTCACAGCTGAAGGATTATATACCCAAAACAAATACGAGACTAAGATCCCTTCTAATGGGTGTTAAAAGCAAAATCCACCTTTGACTCTAAACCATCACATATAATCAAAACGGGGCCCTTTTCGTCAACTTCCTTCCAAATGCATCAGAGAGAAGACAAATGTATTGGTAATTAGTAGACAGTGATCGATCGTTTTTCACAAAGCAAAACCAAACAAGGATCAGAACTCTCACGAACCTTGAATGGAAAAAAGGACAGCGTCAAAATATGAATAACTAATTTGCTATACCTTCCATTGTCAAGTACTAAGAAATTAAGCACAAGACACGATGCTTTCTGAGAGAGATTTGATGTTTGATATCTCGCTCGTTCTCTCTTGACAATCACATGGCATGTTTTCAAACGTGAATAACTAATTTTGTAATACAATGTTATGGTCGGGCCGTCCCTAGATAGAAGAAGCAGAGTTTGAATTCCCAACTAATTAATTAGTTGATGGGATGGGGCCAAATATCTTAGCAAGTTGAGCTCTAGCTTTATATATGCACCTGACACCTTCCAATCTACGTAGACACAATATCTTTTGATGGGCCTTGGGAGATCATTAAATTAAAAAGTATGTAAAGCAAAAGTGGGTTAACAGCAGAGGGAAAAAGGAACAGCGGAATTTGGAGAATGATGCAGAAAAGTTGGACAGTGAAGAGTCGATGTGTTTTCTGGCTGTCGTCGATCAACAACACTTGAGTGCTTAATTCTGTAGATAATATGTGTGTTTGTCTGTTTTTTTTCGTTTCATGCAATTAATGTATCCAATGGGAAGTCAAAGCAAGTGTTTAGACGTAGCTCAAATATCAAGAGTGCTAATTATGGCTTCAAACTTCTTATGCTGCTTTATTTCGTTGTTCACGCCTTTTTTTTCTTGATGATTATTAAACCTCTAAAAAAGCATGGGTCAAAAAGTTAACAGGAACATTTATATTTGCAGATAGAAACAAAAACTTTCCGACATTTCCTTCGTTTTGACATTTTTCCTCAAATCGCGTTTTGACTAGAAGTTCGACCCGTCCACATCCGCGGGAAATCCCAATGTGAATCAGTTTGATTGACAAAAGTTCGATCCATTTTTTAAGAACGTGGTGAAAACAAAATGGGAGTAACTGGTAACCACAGAGCCATCATTTCCATCCAAAATTTCAGCATCATAATTATTTTCTAATTCCGCAAAAAAAAAGGGCCCTTATTGTTTGGGAAGAAAAATTTCATTCCCAATAAAAAGACTCCGTCAACCTTCACAAATTATTAAAAAAACATATATTTTCGGAAAAGGGTCGACTACCAAGAAGCTGGACATTATTGGTATTTTTGCTTAACCAAGTTATAGACAATCGGTCATCGGCCGTGAAAGAAACATTTCTTCCGAGTAAAGGTCCATTCAGCTAATGGACCAAGGTGTTGCACGAACTTGGAGCAAAAGAAAAACCATATCAGGCCCAAAAAGAAATCAATACGGTGTTAGCGTTTGACCAATAACATCTTAACGGATTGGACGCAACAGTACCAGAGGATACAACCCACATGTACAAGTTTTCTTAACATTAAAAAGGGTTATTTATAAATATATATATATATATATATATATAAAATACATTAAAAAGGGTTAACCGAAAGTTTTTTTTTTTAATAATAAAACTTTTGAAAAGAAGTTGAGTTCACTACAGACCAAGAACAGAGCGTTATGACTTTACTATCCAGAACATACAGGACTGATTAACCGAAAGATTTTGTTAAGGAGAAGTGGCATGAGTATCTGAAAGTGTTTTTAAAAATTTCACCTTGGAAGTTTACAAAACTTCACGAATTTGCCCTGCCATCCAATATTAAATTTGATCGTTACATCAGTCAAACTTCCTACATATGTCGTACTCCAACACATCATTCAACATCACCAAGCCATCATCTCCACTTGCCTCTCTTCCTCACTCACTCGTTTTTTTTCTGGAAAAATCCATCCCCAGTCCTTCGATCTGAATAATCACCCCACCCACAAGGTAATCAGATTTTTTTTCTGAACTCTAAGGTAGTCGGGTTTTTTCCCATTGAAATGCAAGACAAATACAAGCCATAATCACATCATTTTCAATTTTCAAATTAATAATAAAAAAAAGAATCCAAATGTTCCCAATTAAAACGAGAAAAAATTAGGAGGAAAGGGGAAACCAGATTGGACCTGAAATCGAAAATGGCACCAAATGGTTTCAGTGAAAAGAGCGAATGTTATTGTGATTGGTTTTGTTGAAAAAAAATCAGAGATTTGCATACCAAATCGCTCAGACCCTGAAACAAAGTTCTAATTGCAACAAATTCTCAATCACCAATGGAAGCCAAAAGGATCCTAAGATAAACTATCGTTTTCTAGTTTTCTTCTTATTTATTTTTTCGTTTCTAACGCAGCACCATGAGTAAATGTTGGAATCAACATCTTCCACTCTTCCTAATATATACACATGATCTTGACCCAAAATTTTTCTTCGGGTATACAAAAGGACACGTTGATTCATGCGTTGAAACAAAACGACGTAGAACCATTTGTGGAAGTGCAAGTACGTCGGTTACAATTACAAACACCTTGTATGGAGGGGCACTTCTGTGATGAGGAAATCAAGCATACTGCAGACTATGTCATTGGTGACATGTAAATTAAATTCAAATCGCTAACAAGGGATGGATGGAGGGAGAAGAAAATCTCAAGTTCATACCATTTCAGCACATTCTAACAAATTCAATTATAATATTGCGAAGGCGACTTTTTTCAAAGAAAACATGACAGCATCTACTTCACAAGAAAGTATCCTAAGCAAACAAGTGAGGGAATGCAGCAGCCGAACAAATAAAGATTCGCCCTGGCATTTTCCTAATCCAAAATAAAAAAATAAACCAAGTAAAAGAAAGGCACTCAACAGATTACAATCTATTCAGTTGGGTGATGGGATATACATATTGGCCTTCGAACAGAAAACAAACAAAAGCATTAAAAAACTCTCCAAGTGTTTGCTACTCAACTTTAAAACCGATAGGGTACAAGTATACCTACCTTGAGCACTCCGCTGTAACCTCAAATGGCTTAAAAAATCATGGAGGCGAGGGAAAGCTTCAATATCTGAAAACTTGACCATCCATTCACTAATATCAGAGAGCAAAAGAGCTTTTTCTTTCAGTGCCTAGCCCCTGGCCAGCAATAAATTCAGATTACGAGAATGTGAATTAGACGAAGCACCCTCTGCTTGAAATTTTCTTCTCTCAGTTCTGTTGCTGTAAAGATTATTTTCTTGCCTATGTGGAAGCTCCTGATATGCTACGTGATGAAAATGTAGCATAGCAACCATGCTAACAGCAACCAAAGCAGCATTGCCCACTATTCCGCTCATAGTATCCAATCTGAGGGCTTTTTTCACAAAACTGACACTTGATAGGAAGACGTTGATAAAGATATTAGATTTCTTCTCTTTATCAGCTGCAAAATTCTTAGCAGGAGTACAGCAAGGTTGACCGCAAAGGTTTTCCTGCAAAAGAACACGGCCTGTGCCCTGCACATCTCCAACAAAAGCCAGAGCTTCTTCAATGACTTTGTACTTCTTACCATGATGTTCTGCCAATCTCATGGCAAGAACCATTCGGCTTTGTTCTAATCGGGCAATTGCAGCATCCCTTTCAGCACGCTGCTGTGTTTGAATGGTCTGCACATTATTAAAACAAATTCCACATAAAAAATGATCATTTCTACAAGTCATAGTGAATGGCAATAAATACCCGTAGAATCCTTCAAGACAGATTAATAAAGTGCTAAAATTTCTAATGTACGAGAAGAAGTTAAATGATAGACAAAGTATCAATAAATTGGGTCCATTTTACCATTCACAAATTACTGCAAGGCACATAGGGATCCAACACAACGATAATAATTCATCATAAAAAATTCAATGTGGTTGAAGACTGCAGAGTCTCCAGCCAATCATTCAGAACTTGACAATATAACAGAACAAACTCAGGCACATCCAAGGAAACTAGACTCTTCCCCACAAACCACTTCAATTTCTCCCTTGAACAGCCTCCTCTCTCCATTCCTTCTTTTTTCCTGGTAATTTTTTCTCCATACAGAGGCCATCATTGGGTTGCTATGGACACCTTGGCTAATCAAAATAATTTCCTCTTCCTGTCTCTGCACTTACCTGGGCTTATAGTGAAAAAAGTCTCTAAAGGCCTAAGTTTTTTTCTAGATTTGCTGAAACAGTTCCTAACATTTCTTAGCAAAGGATTGATGAATGGAATGATCAGTTCATAAGGTATCAGAAGAAACCAGAAAATGGACAAGTCTAATGCTTATATCCTTCGGATCATTTTTAATTTCTACAGCACTTTCATTAACCATACAAAGTAGCCTTTTCATGGAATAGAAGATTCTAGCATACGCATTATGCAAAATTTTGTTATTGCACTGGGCCAAATGAAACTGGCAGGTGGTTTAACAACTGTTTGGTGGTGGGGATAAAATTTAAACACATTAAACTAACTGTCTATTTGCAGCAAGTGCCAAAAAACCGGACTTCAGACATTGTTCCACTGAATTTTAATAAGCACAATTCCTCATTTTCCTTTTCTCTCGTCAGCTTACATGGTGAACCTAGGACATCGTGTATTGTCATGTAATTCATGTCAAAGGCAACCAATATCAGGCATAAGGAATGTATGAATGAATGCAAGCAAAATAGAGTGAAGCAGATTAACAACTCAAAACAAGGTATTTAATTTTTCAAATACCAAATATTATAAGACAGTTAACTCCTCATATGAAACTGATTATACTCCACGCATCCGCCAGTGACACACTTAATCACATTTTTGAAGTTGAGGTGGTTCTACAGTCAATGCACACCCAAACCTACATCACTATTCTTGTAACCATCTCCTGTGGCCTTGCGTGTCACTATTACGTGTTTTTTTGACCCCATAGAACTCTGAACTGACACTCAAGTAACTCGATTTTGGTCCATATAAAGTTGCTAAGAGTTAACAGTTTATGATTTAATCTCAAATAACTGTAAGAATTAGTAGCCCCCTACTTCTCAAGACAAATTAGAAGATAACTCAACACGCTGGTTCAACCATTTTCTCAGCAGTGATTTTAAGGACTTGACAAAGAATAGTTCCGAGATTCTGGCATTTTCTCGGTTTTCACTTTTCACGAATCAAAATTAGGAAGGAGCCCTGCGACTGCACCGGGCAGGCAACCTAAATGAATCGTCATGATATCGAATTCAAAGGTACGATAGTAAAATGCAACCGGAATCTCATTTTCTCGCAATTCTGTTTTTGAAATTTCCCGCGAGAAACGATATAACATAAAACCTAGGGGCAAGAGAAAATGAAACTCACATGGTAGACCTCAAGCTGATCTTCAAGGTTCTCGAGCGCGGTCCTGATGGCGTTTAGACTCTTGGCCTCCTGAATCAGCGAGTCGTCGGCTTCGAGTCGAAAGTCCTTGACAAAAACAAAGCCAAGGCCATCGTCAGAGGAGGATTTATTGTTGGGGGATTTGCGGAGGGTTTTGATGGAGTTGAGGAAGTGAGTTCTAGAAATGGAGTGGATTGTGTCGCTGAGCTTGTCGTGGAGGTCCCAGATTTTCTCCAGAATCACTTCGATATCCTCCATCTCCATTTCCCACTTCATTTCATAGCTTGCAATACAGCAAGTGCTTGTTCCGGAGGCCAAAAGAAGTTTTCTTTTTCTGGGTCTCAACGTCATGTCGTCTATGTCCTACTGGAATTTATGGAAGGTTGTCGTTGGCGCTTAAAACGCCAATTAAATGGTCCCCCCCACTCGCCTCGACAATTGATTTGAATAATAATACAAGTAATTGTTTTAGTCCTTATTAAATAGGAAAAGTGCAAAGATTCCGGGTTGAATTTCAAGTCTCTCATGGATGATCGGTTCACAAACTTTTGAAATGGAAAAATAAATTCCTAAACTATATAAAAATAAAATAAAATTGGTCTCCAATTTTGAAGTTTGACCTATTGTGCGGCCAGAAAAAAATGAACTGTGGCAATATGGCATTATTGTTACGTTTTTTTTTTAAGAAAACAATTAGTGTGGCAAGCTTGCATATTTATCACCAAACAAATCCGCGCCAATTATTATGTCGAACAGAAATAGTAAATTAAATTAATGTTCATTTATACCCTCATGTGACCCAAATTGCCAAAAAAATTCAAATTTCTCATTTTTTTTTGGGTAAAATAAAGTTTAGGAAGGGTAGATATTGATATCCCACTAGAATCAAGACATGCCTCACATATCAATGAAACCCTCATATCGAACAACGAAGAGCGACGCTTTAATCAATTGTATCACTTCTTGACAACAAACCATAAGGCCTAAATCCATTGTCTCATATCAAAGTGTTTTATTTTTATTTTTTTTGGGAATTTGTTTCACTCTAGGTGCATAGTTTTTTCAGGTTCTCATGTAGGTAGAGTAACGAGGGAGACTATGAGTGTGTGTAAAAGGTGGATAGAGATACAGTTGGAATTCTCTCATAAATTATTTTCATTATTTCTAAATCATATTTATCAAATCAATCACAATACTATTTTAATGTTTTTTTCTATATTCTCAATGAGGGTTCATATTTACCCATTAAATGGCCCTACAAACTCCCTTTGAAAGTTGTTATGGAGTTTTTGTTTTTGTTTTGTCAGAGAAAGTTGTTATAGCTGATATTGGTCTTTACCTACCAGTTATTTAAGCTTCATTAATTAATTCACCAGAGTTTTCAACATAATTCAAAGCCATTCACATTTCACTTTATATATGGTTGTTGTGCATCAAGTTAGACAGAGATCTGAGATCAATTCTTTTCGTCCAAATGCAATTGAACGAATAAAATTTTATCACATACACCATCCAAAAACATATTAATTCTGTTGCTAGAGTTTAGTATACTTAGCTTGCTCGATCTGATTTCGCGCCCTAGTTTTTCAGCTAAATAAAGTTTTATGGTTTACAAGGAGAGATAATTTTATATGGATGGTAGCTAGTCTTTATTGTCCTTGTTGTGAATATAATTAAAGCATTTATAAAACAGCGTCATTGTCAACCTATAGCAAGCCAACAAAATCATCAAGCCAGGGCTTCTCAAATTAAAACGACCTCTCAAAGCGATTCGTGGATAATAGAAATTCCCTTTCTTCATATACACGTACATGTCGATTGTTCCAAAACGTATAAAACTAGCAGGCAAAAAAAAAAGGTATAAAATCAAGGAACACATGCATGTTTCCGTAGCTCCGTATATTTTTTAATTAATATTGATTAGCTCAACTATATGTTCATCCAGTTGTTTTAAAAAGTGAAGAGACGTGTATGTATTCTTATGTAGTTATAATTTAATTACTCGTCATGACTCGAGATTATATGTCTAATTAATTAACTTGATTCAACTCTTACCATGCTAAATTAAGGTTCATAATTGAATATCAACGCATACTAGAAAATTATATATAGAAAGGGATCGGTTATATAATATTTAACTCGTGACAAAATTAAAATACACATGTTAAATTAAGTGATTTCATATAAAAGTAAAGGAACAAACACAATTAGAAGCTCCCTTTTTTTGTGTGGAGGAAATTAAAGAAGCCCCCCATTACAATCTTTATTATTTTGTATTTCTAGCTCAACACTCACTGAATCCTTTTATTTGGTTCGCGTTCTTCCACACGCACACATATATACTTTCGTTACATCGTCTCGGTGCGATGGCGACTTCCCTGTGGAAACATCTCAGAAGCCTTGGAAATATGAGGGTTTGATGTTGGTTCATTATCCTCGCCGCCATTCTCACCGGAGATTTCCTCCAGCGATCTTCCTTTGGTTTCCGTCACCAAGAACGAACAGCCAAATCCAATCAGGTTGGTCACCGCCAAAAACAAAATGGCCTTCTTGACATTCCCCTTCAACGTGTACGTCTGTACCCCAAACGCCGCCACAATAGCACCCGCCTTCCCCGACGCCGCACTCAGCGCGTGACACGTGGACCTCACTCTCGTCGGAAACAGCTCCGCCGGGAGCACAAAGGTGGTAGTGTTAGGCCCAAAATTGGCAAAGAAGAAGGTTAGCCCATACAACAGAGCAAAGACGTACTTTTCTGTCTTGAGTTGATCGTATTTAACCCCGATGACGAACATGAAGAAGGACATCATGAAGAAGCCAATAAGTTGGATCTTGAAGCGTCCAATCTTCTCAATAAAGAACACTGTGAACCAATACCCTGGAAACGTGCCCAACAAGGCAATCACAAACATGGCCAGTGACGTCTGACGAACTTCCTCTAAAGCACTCATATTCTGTGCCGGGTCAACCAGCCCCGTAGCTGAGAAAATATCCTTCTGGGTCAAGTTCTGGCTGTAGAACGCGATGTCCAACAAGAACCACGTGCTCATCGTCCCTATCAAATGCCGACCATGTCGCTGGAAGAACTCTTGGGAGAACAAGGTGTACTCGTTCGCGGCTTTCATCTCACCCAACTTTTCTTGCTCGGCTGCGATGTCAATGTTCAAAACGCCGGCCATATCCTTAGCCGCTTGCTTTGCGTTTCCTTCTATGAGAGACGTGTAACGAGCTGTCTCTGGCATCTTCATTCGCCAGTAGAACGTTAGCGTCGCCGGCATGGCTCCAACCATGAGAATTATTCGCCACAGAAAGTCAGCTTCCGGTGGTGTCGACGACGTGGGGTCTTTACTATACTTGGGGGCAGGGTAGGCGCTTATGAAAAGTTTGGAAACTATGGTGGACACCAATCCGGCGCATATGAGTCCGACCCCTTGCATGGCAAAGACGGCAGCGATGAAAGAGCCACGTGTCCTTTTGTTGGCGTATTCTGACATGATGGTGGCTGAGAGAGGGTAGTCGCCGCCGATGCCAAAGCCGAGCCAGAACCTGAAGAAGCAGAGAGTGGTCATCACGGCCTTAGGGGATGTACCCATCGATAGGCCTGAGCAAATGGCACAACTGATCATGAGGATGAGGGTTATGCCATAGACTTTCTTGCGGCCGAGCTTGTCTCCAAGATAGCCGAAGAATAATTGGCCGGTGAAGGTTCCGATGAGGGCGACTCCGGTGACGGCGTTATTGACACCGGGAGGAAGTACTCCGGGTTCGGGGTTATCGGGGTCGGGGTAATACAAGCGTCCTAAGAGTTTGGAGACGGTGGAGATGCAGAAGAGATCGTAGGCGTCAGTGAAGAAGCCCATGCCGGCGATCACGACCGTCGTTACGTGGTACCATTGGGTACTGGCTGAGTCCAGAGCTTCCAGCACCTCCAGGCCCATTGTGCCTCTCCTTTAATTTCTACGGTGGTTCTGTGGGAAATTTTGGTGCTTTAGTTAGTGTATATATACAACGGGAGGACGACCAATTCTATGTTTAAGGGGATACGAAGAAAGAATATTGGGTTTGATTCGTGGCATTGATATTCCCTATAGCTTGCATTGGTGACATAAATGGATATCCTTTTTGTCTGGATTAAATGGTTTGTTACGAACAAGAACAATATACTATGTACACCACCTAGGTAAACTCACTGATCTCCTGGCTTTTTCAACCACAACAAATTCCTGCCATCAAATCGATGTTCTTCCCGCCTTCCAGGTGTTGAATATATGTTTATCTGACAATGGTCATCATCTCTTTTACTTCTACTGGCATCCATATATAGAAGATTAAGAGGAAAACAAAAGATATATATATATATATATATATATATATATATATATATATATATATATATATATATATATATCTTTTCTCTGGTCGGATAAACAACCTACAATAATATAATTTTTTCTTTTGTGAACAAATTTTAGGACCCACCCCTTGGCCAACTCATCTAAGGGGCTAAGCCTTGGCTTTAAAGATGTCTCCTCAAGAAAGGGTATGGGAAGAATTTGAACCTTTTCATTTAAAGCAGGCAAAATGACAAAGATTCAAGTCATTTCCTTTAACTGAAAATTGAAAAATACTCCTTCTAGCTAGAGTCCGAATCCTTCATCATTAATATCAATTATATTGACATCAAAACTTATTTAAAATGAGTGCCATTATTTGCCCATAATTAAGAGGATTTTGAGGCCATATAAATTTTACTATATATGTACATTTTTTCCATTATGAAATATATCTATACACTTTTATGAAAATTCATCAATATCCAAAAATGGCTTTTAAATACAAAATATTGGGAGACATTTTTATTCCATTGAAAGTGGAATAGAATTATAACTTGGCCAAAATATTAAAAAAGCTTGCTTGGATTAGGTGCACATATAGGATACGAATCTGTCTAGTGAGAGTAATGCATAGTCGATTAATATTGGGAGACATTTTTACCAAATAAGCCACAAATAAGCGCTCCGCGAAAAAAGCAAAATCAGTGGCCACATACCCAACAACTCCGCCCAAAATGCTGACCAGTCCCTGCGACAAGAATGGCATCATTTGAGTCTCTCAAATTTAGCAATTTTTTTAGGGAGAGGAGATAAAATAGAGTCCACATTTGGTGTCCATCCCCTTTTATGTTCATTATGTGTTCATCCCTCTATTAAAGGGTGAGCATTTTTTTGTATATTGTATTTATTTATATTAAAATTATATCTTGCACCCAATATCTCAAATTAATTAGTTTTTATGATACTAGTGTTGCAGATAAATATTACTGAATGCAGGATTGGAAACCAATTAATTTGGGATACTGGATGCAAAAAATATTTTAGAAAGCAGCATATAATTTAAATATAAATAAATAAAATATATAAAAAAATTAAAAAAAATATGCCCATCCCTCTACACATAAGGACGGGCACCAAATGTGGACTTGATAAAACATTGCATTTTGTTGATTTTGATCACCCCCCCCCCCCAAAAAAAAAAAAAATTTCTGTGTCACTGCGCTCGCTTTCTTGCCTAATGAGTAGTTCTATTTTAATTCTTTATATTTTAGGGAGACGCGGCTCAGGTAGGGAAGAAGAAGCATTTCCCTGTCTTTATATTTTAATTCTTAAATATAAAAATCATTATATTAAATAATAAAATTTACAAATGCAGATATGCTTTGTCAACATTTTCCATTAGTGAAAGATAACGGTGTTAAAGCTAAAGAACTGAAAATATAATTTATACACTTAAGAGACTAAAATAAAACGTCAAACGAATTTAAAGGGTTAAAACTACACTTTAACCTAAAAAAAATATCTAAAGATAACCTAAATGTGTGAGTGTGTTTGATCACTTTTTCAACAAGCAATGTGTAATATCTCAAAGATTTATATGGTACTATTTCTACTTTTTGGTATTTAAAAAAGACATCTTTTTTTTTTGCTCAGAAAAAAAAAGTGGGTGGATGAAATGAAAAAATGGGTTAAACCGATTTGGGCCGAGTCCCAACTCCAAATAACAAGTCCATTCATTAATATAAATTATACTTGAATACGGCCGGAAATCGACGTATAGAGATGAGTTTTAAGTGTATTTCCCTCTTTATGGGCTGGTTTGAAATAGAGTTATAAAAGCACTTCACATAAATTAAAATAAATTTTTTCTCATATATTTACATCACACATCGTATCATGTTGGAAAAGCCAACATACACTTAAACATTTTTGCTCACCTCACTTCACTCCCATTTGTCATTCAACTAGCCAAATCAAATTAATAAAAAACAACAGAGCAAAGTAAAGCTTCTAATCCAAATCTCTTCTGATTCAAAAACAGACCAAGAAGCGTCGCGTAATCCATTAGGTGAGAGCAAATACCAAGAAGGATAACAACAAGAAATATTGGAAAGGCTTCAAAATCTTCAAGATACGATAGCAACAGTCACAATAAGGACCACATAAAGTAGCCACACAACCAGATTGCAACACAACAATCTGAAAACAAATAGATGAGTAAACCAGAGAAGGAAAGATGCCAAATGAGGCTTCAAGGTCCTCCAAATACAACAGCAAACATCACACTAGTGACCAAATAGAAGCAACAATCATCCCAGTCCAAACAACAAACTTCGACATCCAGAAGACAAACAACCAGCGAACCAGTAGCCAATAAAGAAAGACCTGAAAAGATAAACTTAGAATTAGGTCACGAAACCACCTTGAATAGACCCGGCTCGAGGAGTCAATCACGGAGAAGCAAGCAGCGTCGCAAAAGTCGCCAGATAGAAAACTCACACACCGGTGAACCTATGGGTGGCACATGAAGACACACGTGCAATTGAATCAGAAACCAGTCGATGGGGTTCCACCGATCAGGATCTTCTGAGTCCAGTAAGGCGGTGCGTGGGTCACGAATCAGAGCACAAACAAAAACCTAAGTTCTCTCTTGCACACTGTTACGAATGGATGCAGTATAACAAATAGAGTTAAGGTGTAAAACACATCAGCTTTTTCTCTAGGAGCCCAGTATCATATGCTTTTTTTTTAACAAAAATACACATGTAGTTATCATTTTAGAACAAAAGTCACATTTCATCGTTAAGTTACTGTTCACTTCATTTCTTTCTTTCTCATCACGGTAAATAGTAACTTAATGACGAGATGTGACTTTTACTCCAAAATGATAATTACATATGTATTTTTACTCCAAAAAAAAGTTCGTGGTGCTGAGTGCTCATGGGAAAAAGCTCATGTATATTTTTGCACCTTAACATTAAAAAATATTTAGATCATCAACTCGAAAGCTCATATACATGTATAACACAGAGAATGAGAAAGTATAATATGAATTCCTTATTTATTTATATACACAAGAGAGATGCCATAAAGTTAATGGCACGTTATGATAATTGATTTCTATTAATCCCTAATTCTTAATTCTTTGTAATACTAATTGATAATATTTAGATTAATTATATTAATATCTCCTAACAATAATAAAGGCTAACTCAAAAAGGAATGTGATGATCCAGGGCTTGAGAAATTTATATTACTCAAAGAGGTTAAGGCATGAAAATTCTTATAAGAACTTGGTGAAACCTTGTCAATGTTTATGAAACTTTTATAAAAAATTGTGAAACCCTGTTCATATTTGGGAATTTTGATTCATTGTAAAATTCTGTAATTTGTTAAAACTTTATCCAATTTTGTTAAACCTTTAACATAACTTGTGAAACTCTTATATCAAATCTTGTTAATTTTGAATTACAACTTATAAAATTATTTAAGGAAATTGTGAAATTCTTTTGAGAACATGTAAAAATCTTATTTGAACTTGTGAAATTCTTATCAAATATTGTGAATATTGATTTTCAACTTGTGAAATTCTTTTAAGCATCTGTGAAAATTTTATCCGAATATGTGCAACTCTTATAAAATCTGGTGAATTTTGATTTACAGTTTGTAAAATTCTCTAAAGAAGTTGTTAAGTTTTTTTAGAATTTATGAAATCCTTATAAAAATTTGTGAATTTTGATTTGTAATTTGTATATCATAAGTCAAAAGAATCATCCTATTGAAAATCTACATCTTCCTCAACGATTATGTCGAACTTGGGAGTACCAAAAAGCCTCTGAGGGAATTCCAAAAGCAAAGGTACCATCTCCATCCATATCTTCATACCCCACCCCATCTTTCTTCTTCTTCTTCTTAATGGACGACTCCTCTCTCCTTCTTTTGTGGGCCAACGAGATCGACAGACTAAGAGATCAGATTACCTCACACAATTAATTTAATGCTCGGAATCATTGGCGCTTGCTGAAATGGGAAGCTGATGTTTGTGACTACATATAAGGAAGCTTGAACCAAATGAAGGAGCCACATGATCATGATAAATGTTATTACCAACTCACATTTCACACTATTGTTAGAGGAGGCTGCCATTGCTATTGTTCTGAGCTGGGGTTGCTAGAACCCCTTTGGCATGGACCCCAAAGAAGAAAAAAGAGAAAGAGGACAAAATAAAGTTTAAAAGATATTTTTTTTTATTAAAGTTTAAAAGAGATATAATGAGGGCATTTATGTCATTTCTTTTAAATTTAAAAAAAATAAATCAGACACTAACATCTCTCTAGTATTATGAATATCCAAAATATCATTTTATCTTTTCCTATTTTTGAAGTTCTTTTTGTGGGAGTTTTTCAAAAGTAACACTTTAAAATCTTATGAATCCAGAGACGATTGTTAAATTTTACCGGTTTTGAAGCTGCCACCATGTACGTTGTTTGGCTAGCTAGATATTTCCTTCATGCTGAAAGCCTTTCCCAAGCGTCTTTTTACATTTAGCACAAAATTCCCTTTTCGTATCTTACTTCATTCAATTTTTATCCAATTTCTTTCGTTTATTTTGGGTATATAATAGAAGTCACACTTTACAGAAAATATAACATTTTATCTTATTATCAAAAAAAAAAAAGAAAAAAAACAGACAGACAAAAGTTGGTGGGCTAATCAGCAAATCAAAATTAGATTGTCATGGGAGAATAAAAATGTATCCAAGAAGGCATCATTCCGTTTACATTTCTATTTCTGGGTTTCTGGTCAAATATATATAAGCGTGCACCTCAAGACTCAGAAACGCTCCCTAATCGCCCGGTGGCTCAATGAATGAGATAAGTGAGCACCAGCGCCACCAGCATCAGGAGATACGCCACCGCTTGATCCACCGATGCTCCTGCAAGTTTCAATTCACCCATTTAATTATTATCAAAATCATCTAAAAAGCTACACTATGAAACAGATTGATGTATGAAGAAGAAGAGAGAAACCATCGCTGGTAGGAGAAGGAGCAGGAGCCGGGGATTGAGCAGAAGCGACGGAGAAAAGAGCGGCGCAAATGAGGCCCACCAAAATGACCAACCCCAATGAAGCACTTGAAGCAGCCATTAATCCTCTCTCTCTCTCTCTCTCTCTCTCTCTCTCTCTGTTTTCCCTTCAACGATTTCTCTCCCTCCCTCTGCCTTCAAACTTCAAGACAGAGAAGAGAGAGAAAGGCCCGATGCACAAGTCCTGGGAGAGATGTTCGGCTGGTCAAGTTGAACATTCATCATACTTCCCTTTTATAATGTTCTCATTCTTCTCGGACTCATTTCTCCTTTTGTGCGTGTCATTAAGTCACGCTATTCTTCTCTGTAAGTTCCAATTTTATCGGATGTCTCGGATTCTCAGATGCCTCCCCGCGCTTTCCTTTCCCCTTCTACTAACTTGTGGTTTACGTCTTGCCTTTTTAACTTGTGGCTTACAACTTACATCCCAACATTCTTCATCTTTTTCATCGCGCGCGCGCATACATACATACATAATATATATATATATACTATACACGGATTAAACCGTTAATATTAATCATATTATATATAAACTTGGCCACCGTCTGTGCAGTACGATGGTTTTATTCATTTACAGAGCCATTCCCTCAAATCCATCTGCATTTATCTTGCACAATCATCATAATCTGTTTCACGTTCCTTGTGATCAATGCATATCTCACAAATGCATATAGTAATTAAATACTCTCTCCAATCCGTAATATTAGACATGTTTGTTTGACTTAATTAGATTAAAGAAATTAGTTAATATGACATATATTTTCTAAAATACACTATTCATCTTCCTTAATTCTCTCATTTCCTCTTCTCCTTGATTAATGTTTAAGAAGCGTTAATAAGGTTAGATTAGGAAAATATCGATAAATATAAAAACTATGTCTTATATTTAAAATTATGATCAACATCCCAACTTCAGGCACCCCCACTTTTTGCTAGAGCAAAAATGAAAAAAATCTTGTATTGTATGTAATCCGCCCTCAAAGAGAGCTCAGCTCAAGGGGACTACATTCAACAGAAGAACGAATGAAAAAGGAATTCCTACAGGAAAAGGCAAATTGAAGGCTTTGGGACAACATATTAGAATATAAAAACAAAGAAAGACAGAGATACATCTTACATTAAGAAGGGCAGTGAGTACCAACAATCAAGTCTACCATATATGAACTAATATCTCTGCGGGGATTCAAGAAAGTAAACGCGTTTACATATCCTAGCCAGGACAGCACATACTTACATAGAAACAAACCAAAAAAACCTTTTGTCATTATAATCATTTAGCAGTAATATAATTAGTTAATTACACCGCCTAAGAGGCTAATTAATTCAAAGTATATGTTGTTGGTCTATGTACTCAAGGAAAGAAAGGATCTTCTTTGTTGTTGTAGATTTCAAAAAGTTGCTTTGAGTAACGAAGAGCCATTGTTCTGCATGTTTCAACTCCTCTGGCATCATATTCCTCCAATTCCTTTACAGTCTTTTCCACATCGCCCCGGGGATTTCCATCGGTGATGAACTCAGCCAAAGTACTGCCTCTGCACAAGGCAAAACACAAGGAAAGATTATGTAAGAGTTGATCTCAGAACATGCACATAGAGAGTAGAGGCGGGCATGAATCATTAGCAATCAGTTCTCATACGATAAAACCTATGTCCAATAGCATAATTTATCACAGTTCTCTTTTGTGCCCACCTGAAAGCATCAACATTGTTGAATCCTCTTCCATTGTAGTGCAGTGATCCCTTCATCGTCCGTTCCTCAGAAGTTTGCTGCCGATAAAGCGTACATACAGCCTTCATGCATAGTTGAGGATCCCTTCCAAATGCTGCAAGCATGTCACCCTCAAATTCCCACTTCCTTTTTGGGATTTTATTCCTTTTGATTTGTGAAAGAATATCTTCAAAGTTCAGATCCTCATCGGATTCATCCTGTGAATCAAAGCCTACCCCACTATCAGATGCATCATGCGGCTTATTTGACGTGTCTTCAGATGAATCATCGTCACAGACAATAAAACCTCCTAAGCTTCCCTCCTCATTGTCTGATGAATCCTCTTCCAGTTCATCATCGTTAGTTTCCTCGTTCAAAGGGATACTTTGCTTGTGCTTGTCCTCACTAGGTCCACGTGAAAACTTTTCATCTTGCTGACTCTTAATTGCACATTTTCCATGACGCACTAGACGCCGCCTATGGGTTACAGTACCATTGGCCTGGTCATCCATAGGAGAAGTGGCAGTCACTAATTCATTCGAGTCGAGTCTGACTTGATCAGGACTTACTTCCAAAAACTGCTGCATCCTCTTTTGTTGAGAAATTGGCACATCATCATCATCATCACTTTCAGAGTCAGTGGTAACAACATTGCGAGCTCGTTTCCTCTTACATGTTGCAGTAAATTGGACGTCTGTGCCAGAATTCAAATCTTCATAGTCTCCACCATAAAAACACCCTTTCAAACTGTTATCAGACAACTTTTCTTCTTCTGCAGCAACATGCGTTGAAAAAGAAATGTTACCGCTATCCTGATTATCCAGCACAGGTTGTTGGGTAGTATTAGGTTCATCATCACTGTCAATAACGTAAATTAAACTGCTAGAAGTAGGTTTTGCCCCCCTAGGTGTACATGAAGCTATCTTGTTGCTAGGACTCTGCTCATATTTGAATTCCAGACGTCTTCTAGCTCTCCTGTGAAGCTGTGCTTTACCAAGTGAGAGATTTCCCCAACAGGTTTCATTAGGAGGGGTCCCTATAAAGTCTCACAGATAAGGAGATACAAACAGACACTGTCAGGAATTGCTTAGATGTCTAAATTTTGTAAGTAACAAATTGATGCATGATAAATTATTTTAGCCTCTGGAAAATGTACCATAGCAGAAACACACGCACACAAACAACTAAAAAAATATTTGGTAAAAAAAACAACTAATTTTAGTCTCCAAGACTTATTATAGAAGTGGCTAGCACAGAAGTTGTCCCAAATGACACTTGCTGATAATTCTTGAGAATGTAGAAGCTGCTTAGGAGGAAACAAATCACTAGATACACTCTAATTATCAGAAGTTCAAAACTCATGAAACACAGTTAGCTAAACCTTACTAAAAGATCAGACCAAATAACCCTATCCAAAGAAAATTAATTCCATGCTATAAAATGAAACTCATAATCACCTAGATGTGAATGTTCTTCAGGTTTAACCAAGACACTATCTCGCTTTCCATTTTCTTCATGACAATCCAAATTGGCTAATTTCAGCCGTGACTCCAATGCCTTTGATTCCAATTTCTTGAACCTTTCTTTCCAGACCTGAGCCTCAGTCTCAGCCCTTTTCTTCTCAATTTCCAAGACCCTTATTTCAACTTTCAGTAGAAAAACCTTATTTTCCCCATCATTCTCCTCTTCTAAATCAACAACATCATTTGTCTTCTCTCTTTCACCACTCACTCTGCTCCCTTTAAGCGCTTCAAGCGCTGTGCTCAAAGACTTCAGATTATCATCCATTCCAAATTTTTCTTTTTCTAGCGAATTAAGTTTAGCCTCAATTGCTTCACAATACTCCATATTCTTCTGAAGCTCCAATTCTAGTTCAGCACATCTTGCTTCAGCTTTCACACTTCTCTCTTCCAATTCATTACACTGACAAATTTCTGCATTGTTAACCCTGCAGCTTATCATTTCCGTATCTCCTACTTCTCCCATAGGTATCTCCATCAGCCCCAAAAGTTCTTTCAGTCCAGAAAAGCCATCATAGTTTCCCTTCTTTTATTCTCTCGCAACGCTCGTTTGAGAAACCTGCATTCATAATTCTCAAGCAATAAAAAAGGAGGATACTTCATCAACTTCCTAGTGTTACAAATGTTCAAACTTTCATCTTATTTATCACACAAATCTCACGTATTACTTATTATAAATTTTAATTAATATATTTTTTAGAAGATTTATTTGATTAATATCTTGGAAGAAAGAGGAAAAGAGAAATAAGGAAAACCCCAACCCAGGCTGCCAAAAACAATACAAGAGAAAGCAAATACAACAGGCAAGACAAAACCAGCTCGAAATCATAACAAAATAGTAATCAAAAGAAAACAATGTCATTTCCCCCCTCTTTTTCTGGGTCAAAATACGTCCATCTGACGTTCAAATTCATTACATACTTTTTTCCTTTTTCTCAGCACCCAACGGAAGTCAGGAAGGGAACGGGAAGCACAGTCAGGAACCATAAAGATTCTAACTTCTTCCAAACTAAGCACAGTCAGCTGTGTCGAATTTTCCCAATTATCAAACAGAAAAACAAAAAAGCTATCTTGCAATTGTTAAAAACTAATGCGAACTTACACACACGGTTAACTTGCAGAGAAAGCAGGAAAATCTTTCAGAAGTCACAGCCGACAAGAGGGAACCTTGAGGACGTCGTTCATCAAAGCTTTCTCGATGGGCGTTGGCATGTTAACAAAGGTGCCAGAGGATCTGAACTGAGTTGAGGTGGAAAAGAGGATCCCCCGCGCCAACCTTTTTTCCAGTCGATTCATTCGATAGATTCATTAATCAATTTTATGAATTAAAGTGAAGGGAAAATGTCAGAAAATACTATTTGAATAAAAAAATATCAAAATAATTATAAATTAGTAAAAATGTATATAGATAATTTAGTAGGAATTTGGGACTTTAAAGTTTGAATGGTGACAATTTAAGTATAACCACAATTTAAAAATAGTAATTAATAACTTGAGTATATATAATGACAACTTGAGAAATTTAAATTGTCAATTTATACCCAAGTTCTTAAGTGTTAGTGTTTGTTTGGTTTAACATTTCAAAAGTTTTTTTTAAGATTTATAAGGTAAATCTGAGAGATGATCAACTTAGTGAAAAGTACTTTTTAGAGACACCTAAATGAGTACTTATACTCAAATTATCAAACATCTAAACTTCAAAATCTCATATTTTTGTGGGATAATCTATTTGTCCTATTACTAATTTAGTAGACATTTTGATGTTTTTATAATTCAAATCATTTTTTTTGTCGTTTTTCCTGAAGTCAATCTAATATTCAATGGTAATAAATTGCATTTGGTATAAAAAATTAAATGCTGCTTAAAGTTTAAAATTTTAAATAAGTGACTTTTCTATTAAAATGAGTTATCAATTGCTGTTATCTTGTAATTAATACTTATATTCTTAAAGATAATTACTAATAAGACTGATTTTGAAATTCAAGTGATATTTTTTTAAAATCTTTTTTCTATAATATTTAATTGGAAAAACTGAAAAGTTGTTCAGGATTTTTTAAGTGATATACCATTTATATACTCTATATGAATTAAGCTTGTAATTCTTTTTGGTAAATTTTTATTCTTTTTTTTTTAGAAAAAAAGGCTTATACATAACACCAACATTCAAAAGCACATTTAGGCTAGTTGAAAAAAAAATTATCTCACATAATTATCTCATATATCATAAATCATATTAGAAAAACAACTTCTACAGCCAATACAAACACATACAGGGATTTATATATATTATGTTAATCAACTTCTAATTTAAACGGGGCGTATATGTTTAATTAGGAACGTGGTGTTGGTGCTGGTCAAATTAAAAAAAAAAAAGGGAACCCGGTGTCGAAAATGGGGAGGTTTCATAATGAGTGGTTTGCATTGTTTGATGGCTCTAACAAGGTGGGGGACAGTTATAAACCGAACATTAATCCCATGCATACAACTAACAACCACAACCTCAACGTCAATGGAGAGACATTCCATGTTCTATTCTTTAATTTCTCGTCTTCGACTATTTTTTCGCGATCATTGTTTTTTGACAGTTTGGTGTCTTGTACTGTTGTGATCATTTAATTTGGATGTCAAGGAATAATGATGGAAGTTGGCTCCTCCAATGCTGCTGAAACTACACAAATTAAACATGCATCTATCTCAGAATAAATAAATTGGGAGAATTACAGATAAAATATTACAGGAGAGTAGAAGGATTAGCCATAGCTTCAGGGGTCGTTGTAAACATGCAAAGAAGAAAGGTCATTCTCGCTCTTTCCTCCTAGATTAACTGATCAAAGATTTATTTTTTGAATGATTTTTGAGTTGTACATTCAAAGCTTAAGTAAATACTCCTTCGATCATTAATATAGAAATTAGATAACTAATTTTTATAATAAGTTAATTACACCACCTAAGAGGCTAATTAATTCAAAAGTATACGTTGCCAGCCTATGTACTCAAGGAAAGAAAGGATCTTCTTTGTTGTTGTAGATCTCAATAAGTTGCTTTGAGTAACGAAGAGCCATTGTTCTGCATGTTTCAACTCGTCTTATTCCTCCAACTCCTTCAGTCTTTTTCACATCGCCCAGGGGATCCCCTTCGGACTTCGGTGATGAACTCAGCCAAAGTACTGCCTCTGATCTGCACAAGTCAAAACACAAAAAGAAAGATTACGTAAGAGCTGATCTCAGAACATGCAAATAGACAGTGGAGGCAGGCATGAATCATTAGGAATATAATTCAGTTCTCATATGATAAAACCTATGTCCAATAGCATAATTTATAACAGTTGTCTTTTGTGCCCACCTGAAAGCATCAACAGTGTTGAATCCTCTTCCATTTGTAGTGCAGTGATCCCTTCATCGTCCGTTCCTCGGAAGTTTGCTGCCAATAAAGCGTACATGCAGCCTTCATGCATAGTTGAGGATCCTTTTCCAAATGCTGCAAGCATGTCGCCCTCAAATTCCCACGTCCTTTTCTGGTCTTTCCTCCTTTGGATTTCTGAAAGAATCTCTTTTAAGTTCAGGTCCCCATCAGCTACAGCCTGAGAATCAGATTCTATCTCACCATGATGCATCATGCGACTTACTGGATGGGCCTTCAGATACGTCAGAATCATGGTCAATAAAATTACATAAGCTTCCCTCCTTATTGTCTGATGAAACCTGTTCTGACTCATCATCATCTCTCCTTATTTGTAGGGATACTTTGCTCATGCTTGTCCTCGCTCGGTCCACATGAAAACTTTTTATCTTCCTGACCATCAGATACATCGTGTGAATCAGATTCTACCTCACCATCAGATGCTTCTTGCTACTTGCAAGATGCATTTTCATAAATAGATTCATCAGAATCATATGGACTACAAAATTACTTAAGCTTCCCTCCCCATTTGTCTGATGCAACCTCTTCCAATTCATCATCATCATTCTCCTTAGTCATAGGGATGCTTTACTCATGCTTGTCGTCACTATGTCCACATGAACACTTTTTATCTTGCCGACTCTTAATCACTCATTTTCTGGGACGCCGCCTATGGGTTACAGAGCAGTACCAGTGGCCTGGTCATCCATAGGAGATGTGACAGTGACTATTTCATTCAAGTCCCATCTGACTTGGTCGGGACTTACTTTCAAAAACTGCATCCTCTTGAATTGAGAAATGGGCAGATCATCATCATCACTTTCATCACCATCGTCATCACCACCACCACCTCCACCACTATCATCACCATCAGTATCATCATTTTCAGACTCACTGATAACAACATTCCGAGCTCGTTTCCTCTTGCATATTGCAGTAAATTGGACATCTTTGCCAGAATTCAAATCTCCATTGTTTCCACCATAAAAACTCCCTTTCAAACTGTTATCAGACAACTTTTCTTCTGCTGCCGCGTCACGCGTTGAAAAAGAAATGTTTCCGCTATCCTGATTATCCAGCACACACTGTTGGGTAAGGGTAATAATATTAGGTTCATTATCACTGTCAATAATGTTAACTTCACCTGATATGCGCAAAGACTTCCGTTTATCATCGAATGCATTTTTTTCTTTTTCCAGCGAATCATGTTTAGCCTCGAGTGCTTCACAATACTTCCTTTTCTTCTGAAGCACCAATTCTAGTTCAGCACACCTTGCTTCAGCTTTCACGCTTCTCTCTTCCAATTCCTTGCACCGACAAATTTCTGAACTGTCAATACTGCAGTTTATCATTTCCATATCTCCCACTTTTTATATACGTATCTCCATCAGCCCTAAAAGTTCTTCCATTCCAGAAAATTCATCATAATTTCCTTTTTTTTCCCTATCTCTTAAAGCTCGTTTGAGAAACCTGAATTCAAAATTCTAAAGCAATAAAAAAGGAGGATACTACAAAGTCGCAAAGTTTTGTTTTTTTTTGGCCACGAACAAACTTGCAAAGTGCCTCCAAAAAAATCTAAACAAAAACAATACAAGAGAAAGCAAATACCCTTTTCCCGTCAGAGAACAGGCAATACAAAACTAGCCGGAATTCTTAACAATGTCGTCTCTTTCTTCTTTCTGGGTCAAAATTTCTCCATCTGACGTTCAAATTCATTACCTTTATGTATTCTTCTCAGCACCCAACAGTAGTCGGAAGGAACCCCCAATGTACAATCAGTTACCATAAAGATTCTTACTTCTTCCAAACTAATGCGACTAATTTCAAAATTGCTCTCTTACTTCTATAGCAAAATTACCCCCAAAATAGTGAAAACTTCCGGGCAAATGCCCCTTAACCCATCATGTCGTAAAATAAATAGTGAATTTTTTTATTTTTTTAAATGAGTGAATAAAATATGATTGCGCTTTTTTAAGGTTCAGATTTCACCCCCAGCTAGTACGTGCTTTCGGGCTTGCCATCTGATTGGGCTGAACCACTGTGTCAAGTCTTTTTCCTCCTGTCAGCTTTTCTCTCAAGGACACTCATTTTCTGACTATCTTGAAGATCAATTACTTTTTGGGCCTTAATCATTAAGGCCTCATGAACGCTGAAGAAAAAAACAACAAAGGCAATGGATCTAGTGGAAAGACTCTGCCCTAACTTCCGGAATTCAATTGACCTAATTTTTTTTTTTTACAAAATTAATTACTCCCTCAGATATTTAATATTAGACGTGTTTATAAAATTTACTTTAATTTTAAATTTAAGATATATATTTTATATTTATCAATATTTTTCTAATTTATCCCTATTGATGCTCCCTCAATAATAATTAACGAAGACATTAAATAAAGAAATTAAGACAGATAATTAATGTGTTTTATAAAATACATATATATTAAATAATGCAACTAACTTCTTTTATCCAATACTAGGGTAAATATGTAATTAAGGACGGAAGAAGGAAGTACCATTAAATAATCTAAACTGGAATACAACAAATGAGAGCTTGGTTTTTATGCAGGAGACTTGTCGAAGGATGAAATGGCCAACAAATTCGCAATTTAAGTTATGATGGCCAGCAGCAAAAGACGCTGGCAAATGCCAAAAAAAAGAAGACAGATACTACCTCCGGTAACCTAACTATTTTTTTTTTTTATTGAACTGGATTTTATATATTAAGAATTGGAGGGAGTATTATATATAAGGTGAGATTGGGTTTTGTGATTAGAACTTAGAACAAGATATACAACCAGCTGAACATTTGCCTGAAAGTGGAAAAATTAAGGTTGAAAACAATAATGTGCAAAGGTGGTTTCATCAAACACGATAATAGGTAGAGGATCGGACAAGATTAATTGGAAGGTGTATGTGGTGCCAACAAGAGCGTATATAGACAACAATCATAAGCTTACCAAAAAAGGTACGGCCACATTTATACTCCTTCTTTAATTCATGACTTCCCAGTGTCATCAGTTTTTTCTTCTAAACAAGTAAACCAGAGGGAATTAAAAAAATCATTAATATTGGTCCTTCCTCTCCTTCCTCCATTTCAAAATCCCCATATATATGTTTCCCTGTTTTATTCCACCGCTAATTATTTTCTTCTTTGCCTGCTACTGCTACTTAGTTAATTCCTTTCTTGTTATTCATGGGGTTTGACAAGTTTTTAAACCAAAATAAGTTCAAATGCTCACGAACTTGATATTCGTCTGATGTTATAGCAATAGGTGTTTCCGATCGACTCCTATTTTGTTCGTCATTTCACAGTTTTGAAAATCGTTAAATTACTCTTTTTTATACATTTCCTAGGTTGAAAGCTTTAAAACTCCCTCTCTCTTTAGTTCTTAATATAAAACACATTTAAAGAATTGATCTTAGTCTTGAATATAAGACAAATTTTTTATTTTTGTTAATCTTTTCATAATTTATCCTATTAATGTTTCCTTAATAACAATCAAAGAGGGGAGGGAATGAGATAATTAAGAAATGTGATTATAGTGTTTTAGAAAATATACATTATATTAACCAACTCCGTTAATTTAATCAAATTAAAAAAAATATGTCACATATTAATTAATATTAAGAACCAAAGGAGTACAATAATATTGGAGGTAGTGAAAAAGAGTAAAAATTAGTATGATAATAGCTACATTTAATTGTTTTTTTCACTACATGAATGATAATTATTTAGTTAAAACTTAAAAGTGACAAATACGTTCAAGAACGGGCATGCATATATCAATTTATTAATGGAGAGATACATAACGGAGTTGTAATACTTGTGCACATTGTTCTCAAACTCACGATTTGAGTTTTTGAGTTTACTGTTTTATGTTTTTAATGTATATATCGAATCAAGTCATTGATAAACTCATCATTCCTATAAACTCGGTTAAACTCATGAGTTTACATACTGAGTTTACCGTTTTTATATTTATAGTTTACAAAACATTGTTAACTCACCATTGAACTCATATTAATTTCTTCGATTTGATCATACTCATTGACTTCATATATAAATTTTGTAGAAATTTCGTTGTTAAATATGATAATTGTGAATATGAAGGACTTAATTTCAATTATTTAGATTTAAAATATATTCAAATCAAATTGTTATTATTTATATATTTTAATTATATACTATTAATACCTATTTAATGATAAAAATAACTATTACGATTTTATAATTTGAGTTTGTGATACAAGGTTATATCATTACCATATGTTAGTTTAAACTGATAAATTCGACAATCTTTTATTTATACGTATAACTTGACAACCTTACTTGTACGTATCAAAAGGATCATAAAATACACAAGGCTGTGCCGTACACATTATTTAATATGGAAGGACCCATTTTGCTGAACTGCACTGTTGGCTAAATTATCATGACCAAATATTGTGGTATATCTTAGCTTTATTGTCATTCCTATATACCCTTCTCTAACAAAAGGTTCCTCAGGCTGCATTGAATCATGCCACCTCATCAATCTCCAAGAAAAAATCGAACAAGAAAAAAACTTCCATATCTCAAATTTAAAAATATGGTTACATTAGAATCCAACATCATCATGTTCTTTTTTCTGCAAGATCCAACATCCAACTCTAATTTATGATGTATCCAGTACCATCCTAATGTTATTTCTTCTTGCATTTACCAGCCTCTGAAATTATTTTACACCCTAATCTTGTCTATGATTTACGGTAATTGATGCATTATGAATAAGGTTAATTAGGGTGTTTGGGAGAACCAAAATAATAATACTTCTCTAATCCTAAACATCCTAGTTTAGAAGTGTATTTTGACCATAAATGTAAGATCTTTTTTATTTTATCTCTTATATTTACCATTTTTCAACCTAATTTATTAAACTTATAAACTAACATGTAATCTAGTGTAACACATATATTATAATAACGTAAATTATTTAGTTTTCTTAAACTACTCAAATTCGACAAATAAATAATAAGAGGAGTACAATGGTATTAGGGTGTAGAATAACTAATATTAGGATGCTACATGTCACTTTGCCGAGAATATCTATGAAAAAAAAGGTTTAAAATTTGTCGTAGATTTGGAATTTCAACTGCACAAAAGTTCTAAATGAGAAATTCAATTTTTTTTTTTGGGGGGGGGGGGGGGGGGTGGGGGGATCAATTTTAGAAAGTACAGTATACATATCTTAAATTTCAATCCAAAACTTTAAATATATTATTTTTCCCATGAAGAATCGTAGAAGCGGTGGGGATGAGCAAAAAGTAGTTATCAGAAGATATGGAAATCTGGATGTGGGACTCACAATCGAACACGCTCCACCCAATTCCATTGCCAACACTCATTACACACAATTTCCAATACTCTTCACATCTCTTTCCTCGCCGGCGTGAAGGCCAACGGACATGCCGGGAGTAAGAGAGAGAGATAGAGAGATTGCTCGGGTGAGAAGATCGCTTTATTTATGTTTTTCTCACATATTTCATGGGTGCTCTTCAATGTCTCTTCTCTGTTTGCCATATCAATCAATTAATCAATGAACTTTTCTGGTCCCTGACCCACCCCACATTCATTTCTCTTCTTCAATTCCTCTTTTAAGCTTTCTCTCTTTTTAAATTTTGTTCCATTTCACCTCAGCATTTATATTAAGCATTATTGAAGGATGGGTGACATATTAATTGAGAATATGGAACAAGCATTATATAACGGACCTAGCTACAACCTAAACGCAGTCGTTGTGAGTCTTTAGCGTTGTAGATGTAGGGTGACATATTGAAGAGCCTGCTCATCACCACCCTATAGATAACCCTAGATATATATCTTGTTTATCTTGTTTGCTGCTGGCTGACACATTAATAGCTATGACGGGTTTTAGGTTTCAAAACATACACATTCAATACGTCCTTATCTGTCGCATTATTTGTCTGTTTAGGCCTCTGCTATGAGCTTTGCTAAATCCCTTGTGCTTATGTGTGAATTAGGAGTTCCTTAATATGCACACGGAGAGAATAAAACTGAGAGGGAAGGACTGCATTATGACGTGGATGATTGAAAAGTGGAATGTTGCTTTAGCTAGCTAGCTAGCTATAACCTAGAAGACATCGATGTTTAATTTATAGCCTCCACTATTATAAAAAGTTTATTTAACAACACTAATTAACATTTGATTTTAGAAAACAAAAGTTAAAAAGGAAGTGGTGGTATTTTCAAAATTCCAGCTTAATTTTCAATAACGGTTTCTAGATATATCGTCGTTGAAAAATGTTTGTTTATGGATAAAGAGTCATTGAAAGTTAAACTTACATCATCCAAATCTATAAATCTGCGATGCCCTGAACTTTTTCCAACCACCTCGAATGGTATTCCTCAAAGGAAAAATCAGTACTGAGTAAATCCCTTCAAGCTGAAGAGATCATTGTTGGGGTTTTAGACACTGGGATTTGGCTGGAGAGTGAGAGCTTTAATGACTCTGGTATGAGACCCATACATTCTCACTGGAGAAGGCTAGCTGGGTTTTTCTTTTTTAGCTTAATTGCCTGTTTTTGGGTTTTCTTGATCTTACTTATGTTTTTTTTTTACTAATGATGATTCAAGAAGTGTAAGTTTAAATCAAGATTAATGAGAATCTTAAAAAGTTCATATTGAGGTACTAAAATATATATACCTCTATATATGTTAAGGACATTATTTTGTATGGCTGTACAAAAATAGAAACATCAATATTAAGATGAAGGACTTCCTAGATGACATTAACTCAAAAAAAAAAAACAATTAGGTCTTACAATGACTATTTTTTAAAAAACAATCGTTATAAATCAGACTATTTAAAAACAGTTAGTTTGTTTTAAAAATTTCAACAAAAACAGTTAGTTTGTTTTAAAAATTTCAACGACATTCATATATATATATATATATATATATATAATATAGATAAGCAAGTTAAATCATTGAAGCTAGATAAGAATTCTCTAATACAACATGATCTATATACATGCATGTACTTAGAGGTAAGAAGTGTCTTTTACACAGTTGAGGGATGAGGACCCTGTGATTAAACCCTTGAAATTAAAGTTGGTTTGGGAAATGACATGTTTGTTTAAGTATGGAGGGAGATGTTGGTTGAGGGTGAGGTAGATTTGGAAATTGACGCTTGAGAGGGGGAAAATGGACGCATTTGGAGAGGAAAGTCCAAAAAATGAAGCCATGAAACTTGCAATTACTTCTCACCTATTTGTCACACACTCGTATCACCCACCCTGCCACACTAGTGACCCCTCATTCACTCAGAGATATAATGAGAGATCCTGCGTGTATGTGTTGTGTGTATAATAATTAATTGTGTAGTATAATTGGATGTGTTATGATTGTGTACTGTGTGTGTGTGTGTGTGTTTTATTTATATATAGTGATTTTGTTTTATGGACATTGAAATGAGGGATGATTGGGGACACGGATATGTCGTGCCTCCATATTGAAAGCCTAATAAATGGAGCAATGAAAGCTTGGATCAAAATGTGAACTGTAGAGGAAGGAGACAAGTTGCTGAACTTTGCCTCTGTCCTTATCGTTATAGCTACCCTCTGCTTGGTCCTGACATCCCCTCATTTATTTCTCTCCTCCATCTAATTGTGCATGTTGTCCTCTTCACTTGCTTCCTCATCAGACCTCCATAATTTTCAACCTTGGATTACAATCAATTCCATTATATTACTATAATTCATCCTGTAAAATTGAAACTCTGACACACAGACACACACGTAGAAAGATAAGAGGGAGTATTAGAGTTTGGCATGCATTAATGGCACTTGAGACTTTCACTTTTGTGCCAGGCTAAAATAAATAGCTTAACCCACTGCATATGGACTCACCTCACGCTTATATAGCTTTGGTTATTAATACTCTAATATAATATCTCAAGGTGGTTTCACAATTAGAGGAGTGAAGAATAATAGAGAGCCTTTTTTTGGATAGAAACTAACAAGTATATATGAATGGTAATATATATTGCATCATTTCATGGGCACAACATTGATATTCCCATATTTGTCTGTGTTTTCTTTATTTCACGGGTTTTGCTTTGAACAGTGACATTGATGCTGCCCTTTTTGTTTCTAGTTTAATTCCCTGTAAGGAGGGTAACTTAACTTCTCAAAATTCCTCCAACTGTCATCTCTTCCAGCTTCTATATACATCTGAATCTGATGGGACTATTCAGATTTCTGAATCTTCATATCAGACACATGTAATTACTCCTCTTTTTTGTGCGCGCCCGCCCTTTGTGTGCGCCAACTCTTTGAATTAATTCATAATTATTAATGTTCCCCGGCCACACTGAATATTCAAAATTAACATACATGTATGGCTGACGAGTCCCATATTAGGAAGGTTACCTTAACTCGAATGAAAGGTTTTCTAAGACCTTAGATTTTTCAATATAATTCCAACCGTTAATTTTTGGGGTACAGCCTAGTTCGTTTTTTGACTACTACTTATACTTGTTACACAAGTGTTTTGAAGTTACCTTAAAAATGGGCCTTATAAGTCTTATTTCTGACGCCACCACTTAAGATTATATCCAAGTGAATATAATTTACTAGTAACTTAAAGTTTCTTTCTTTCTTTCTTTGTTTTTGTTTTTTTGTTTTTTGAATGAATCAACAAGAAGGAATAGTTTGAGTACATATGGGGCAGGTAATCGAAAAGGGGAGATACAAATAAAGGAGTAAAGCAAGACTGTAAGAAAGCTAAGGGATTGAAGAGTAAATTAAAGATGAAAGTGGGAGAATGGGTTCAGTGTATATATTTAATTTGAGTGTGGGCACACCGCACACACAAATTGCGCCCACTGCAATAGCCATGAGATATTCATGACATTTCCCTGGGAGTATTAATTAACTATATACGTATGCATGTATTCAACTTCAAATATTTCATTCTCCATTAATGATTATCTAAATTTAAAAATATACTGAAGCAACAGACCGTATATTTTACAAAATAAATGGAGAGCATGTATTTAGACAGAGAGAGAGAGAGAGAGAGAGAGAGAGAGAGAAATGAAGTAATATGAGCACCTGCTAGCTAATTGTGAGAGACATAGATCTCATACATCTACGTACTACTTATTTATATTTCTCTTAGAATGCACAATCTTCATTTACTACAATGTAAGCAGAGAGACCAAAGGATCAGAACAGGGGTATTAATGAATGGTATTTGTGATGTCTCACTCTCTATCCTAATAACAAAATACTAATAATGGTTATTTTCCATTGGTGGATGCATATATATATATCTCGAAGTTGTAGAGTTTACTGAGATCAGATCAGGAGCAAAATAACTAACACGGAAAAATATATCTGCATCAATATATATAATATTCAACATTAACTTTCTCCCTATTCAGTTAATTTATGGAAAATGATATTAGTCTCGGCTAAGGACACTAATATTAGAAAAGTCCCATAACAAGTCAAATGATAACTGGGAGAGTAATCATTAATAATAGAGGAGCTACAATAGATAAATTTTAAAGCTTTTCTGATATTATTTTTCTTAATTTTAAGCTTAATGTCATTTTCCCACTAATTTATTATATCTTCAACACGTTCCTTACTCAGCCAGTCAGCCTCATATAGAAATAGAGCCCTCTCTTTCTTCTCGTTGCTCACTCTCTCTCCACCTCTAACGGCTCTCTGGTAGAACTGGGTCATTTTCTCTGCTGTTAGTCTGATACTGCCTCTGTTTTCTCTCTGCATCCAAATCCCATGGGATTCAGTGCGCCACACTACGCTTGCTGAATAGTCTGAGAGTGACATCTTGTTTACTCCTTTTCTCTTCATCCTAACTATCCCCATTAATCCCTCTCTATCCTTTTCTCTCACACAGCTTTCAACTGAGACCCCCGAAAGAACCTTAGCTTCAGCTGAGATCATGGACGACGGCTTCTCTGATATTTTCGAAGACAGAGACTTAGACTTGGGTGGAGACGACCTGCTTGCTATTTTGGACTCCCTCGAGGACTTCACCAATTTCCCTCCCGTTGAAGAATCCCTTGCCGTTACCTCAAAAGAGAATAATAACGACGAAACCACAAGCCCTCTCCAATCTGATCATTCACTATCCACGACCAGAAGCAACAAGAGACAGAAGCTTTCAGAGTCATCATCTGAAGAACCTAAGATATCTCATATCACTGTGGAGCGCAACCGAAGAAAGCAAATGAACGAGCACTTGTCCGTCTTGAGGTCCCTCATGCCTTGCTTCTATGTCAAACGAGTAAGTAGTCCATCTTAACTCTTCTTTCCACCTTCATCAATACAACATGCTTGCCTTTCTTTAAAAAAACTCAGTTGATTTTTTGAAACTAAGGAGGTTAATTAAATTACTTTAAAATATTTATATTTAGGATAATATATAGTATTGCTCACGAGTGAAGTAAATAACTTACTCCTTCCATGTTAGGGTGATCAAGCATCAATAATAGGAGGAGTGGTAGAGTACATCAACGAGTTGCATCAACTTCTGCAATCCCTAGAGGCCAAGAAACAGAGAAAGGTGTATAATGAAGTTCTGAGCCCTAGGCTAGTGTCAAGTCCAAGGCTTTCGCCGAGAGTGATGCCGCCGGTGAGCCCTAGGCTAAACCTACCCATTAGCCCAGGCACACCACAGCCAGGTAGCCCCTACAAGCCCCAACAACCCAGACTGTCCACCTCTCTAGAACCTTCTCCCACATCTTCTGCTTCTTCCTCCATCAACGACAATATCAACGACCTCGTCGCAAACTCCAAGTCCTCCATCGCCGATGTCGAGGTTAAGTTCTCAGGGCCCCACGTACTCTTGAAAACCCTATCTCCTCCAATCCCTGGACAAGCGACAAAAATCATCTCCGCCCTTGAAGATCTGGCCCTCGAAATCCTTCAGGTCACCATCACCACTGCTGAACAAGGCGTACTTAATTCATTCACCATCAAGGTACGTATAAATATCTTATGATTTACTCTATGTTCCTAGTATATAATGAAAATATAAAAAAAAAAAAAAAAAACATGAATGCACCCGTTAACCTTTGAATTACAGCAATATCAGATATTGGCTCGAGTATGGTGGTAGCAATAAAGAGTATAATAGTAGATGTTTTGAGACAGTACATACATGCACACTGATTACTGAACAGTATATTATTTACTGCATGTGCCTGGGGTATCAGGAATTGTGATGACATCTTGCAGGCGCTGTCTTTATTTATTTTGAGTAAACCATATGTACGTTATAGAAACGATTATTTTTACAGCTTGTTGATCTCTCTAATTGTGTTTGTTTATGTAAATCAAGACAAAATTCTTCTTATATACTTGAAAAACTGTTTTTGAAGGCTTCAAATTTTTATTTTAACAAACACATGAGTTGTATTTTAAATACTGATATGGAGGATTGAACTCACCAAACTTTTTTGAATATTAAAGTGTTCTTTAATTTATTGGTCTACTAATTATGAAGATTTGATTTTTATTATGTAGATTGGAGTAGAATGTCAGCTCAGTGCTGAGGATCTAGCTCAACAGGTCCAGCAAACTTTCTCGCCACATGGGATTCCCTCGTGACTTCTTAGGGAATCAAGTTAACGCGCAATACTAGACACAAACTCGTTAATATTACTAAATAAATTTTAAATATGTCAACACATATTTCAAATTTATTTAATATTATTTAACGAGTTTGTAGTGTGTTTGATATTACATTCTAGCTAGTCCCATCAATCCCTCTCATTGGATCAATAGTAGTGCGTATATAGATAGCTGCACAGCCATTAATTTACTAGCATTTTCTTGTTTATACTGACTCTTGTAGTTGGTCAAGAGGTGTGTTAGATTCAGTTCTTGTAATTGACTGCTGTCAAGTTTGAAATTTAGTTTATGAATTCAATTTTCATTTAATTACCAGAAATAAGACCGAGCAAATACTATTCATTATATTTTAGCAAAAATTGGAGAGAGAAAATGATCCATCGCTCCGTCAAATGAGAGAATTGGCTGTCTTCCTAAATTAAAGCCTTCAATTTTGTTAATCTGATGTCTGCTTGTACTGCCACATAACTATTAGGAATGAGATAAGTATTTAGACACTAATTATAATATTATCATAAAGTTATGTATCGGTTTGAATACAGGAATGGACAAAAGTTGTGGGTTTGGGAGGAATTTTTTCAAGTACTGGCCATGATAAAAATAATGAATCTCTGTAGTTTGATACCTACTCTCTAACATAACAAGATTCATAGTCTACGTTTAATATTTATTTAGAATTTTACACTCTCATCAATCAATTTAATAATTAATATGTCAAAAGAGAGAAAAAACAAAAATTCTCAGAATGGGCCAACTACATTAATTAATCATTGAATTGTACGCGTACACTACTACCATTTTACAAACATTGTTCAAAAATAGGCGATCTCTTATTTTCATCAAAGAAATAAATGCCGGATCTCCGTCACTGTCTCTCACCAAAAAATGACCCACCATGTTTCTCCATCAAAATGTTTTGAGAAAGCACCTGGAAATGGTCCTCTTTTGCTTGGAAACCCCACTAACCTAATTTTTACCCTTAATTTACTATGTTGTGCCATTTTAGGACTCGTTTCATGATGATTTAAAGAACATTATTTAAAGAGGAGCAAAAGAAAGATAGTCGGCATATAATGACAACGCCTCAGCAAAACTGTTTCCCAACATGGGGTTTGAACTTTGAAGTGAAGGGGAAAAAACAAACACTTGTGTTCAGAAAAAGTTTTAATTGAATTAACACTGGGGAACCGAGTGTTTTTTTCCCTTCCAAAAACTGTTAGTTGAAACGTGAGCGAGCGCTCTGCCATTTGAGCTACATCCCCTGACGGGCCTGACCTGTTACTACTAAAACACCAAGTTTGTTAAGGAGGGCCAGTCTCGAGTATTGAGATTCTATGTGAGCCCACATTAATTGATAGACTTATTTCTTGGGCCTGAAACATGTAATCCCGGATCATGTCAAGACTGGGCCATTATCTCTCATTTAGTTTATGATACAAGCTGTATTTTGCTCACAAGGAAGAATTTTGTCTTTTAATCAGAGAATAATTGTTCTGTTGTTACAGGCTCTGTATCTTTAAGCCCCAAGTGGGAAACTCCTCATGATAACTTCATTGAATTAAATGTGGTTCTGTATTCCCCACTAGTTAATTTACCTCTGTTTATGGCCTAGGCCTTCTTGTATAATAAAAAAAAGGGGCAGTTCTTTTTGCACGAAAATCTGTATGCCATTAATTCAACAAAAGTCTACAAACCATAACAGACATAAAAAACAAATTAAAATCTGTAACACTACTCTACGGTCCTTCATCCATAACCAACTCTTAATGGGGAGGTGGTGGTTGATAAGGAGGCTGAAATTCTCTACTAAATCTTGAGCAAGTTTAGCTAAACTATCTGCTATGCTAATAGATTACCTAGAAACTTTACGAATTATAATATTCCAATCTCTAGGGATATGGTGTACAAGTGGTCAAGACACATAAAGAAATGTTACTATTTCTCTTCCTTCTAGAAACAAATACAAAGCCTTTTATCATATGCTTATTACGCATAACTGTTTTTTCTGTTATTCTGAATATGGAAAAGTAATTAGAAGAATCGGTGGTTATCAAAGGTGAAGTTGTGTCCATCAAATCCGAACTGATCAAAAGGGAGGTCTAAACCAACGGTTGGGGAGTTTGCGGCGGAAGTAACGGCTGAGATTGTGTCGTTGATCTCAGACCCAGAAGTCGCCATATTTGGCATCTCAGCCAAGGACATGTTATTGGCTGAAAAGTAGGTAATTGCTGATGTGGCTGGGGACATATAGGAAGGATAAGAAGAAGTAAGGTTTTCGGCAAAATTGTTTTCCAACATGGAGGAGCTTGTAAACATTTGGTTTTGGTGACTCAAAGTGGAGGAAGTTGAAGCTAAAATAAGTGAGGCAAATGGTGATTGCTCTGGATTGGGGACATCTAGGTTGTCGGTTTGGACTCTGAGGCCAGCTCGAAGGTTGGCAAGTAGCTGTTCCTGATGAGGATCTGCAGCGTTTGGATGATTCAGTTCATGGGTTTCTTGAGTGCCAGATGGAGGAACCGCATTGGATGAGGACTGTGCACAGGTGTGCTTCCCTCTGTAGGTGATTTCAAATATATTGGGGTCTTCATCAGATCTTTGCACCTGCTTCGTGGCCAAGCACCCCTGAACATTTCTATGGGTGCATCTGTAATAGCCTCTGCATTTACACCAAATGCAGCACTATAATTATTAGCCACAAATGACCCATATATATATATATATATAGTTGATCAATAGAGATTATATATATATAAATATACCTGGGAAACTTGGCCCCCAGAATATCTTTCTGGCCATATTTTCTCCAGCTATATCCATCGTCAAGAGTGCCTTCCACTGCCATCCCTGGGCTAACTCTGATCTTCTTTGTCCACCTTGGCATGCTCCTTCTGAGATAGGTACAAGAAAGAAGTTCATAAATCTATCAGAAAATGTTCCTTTAAGTTGGAGAGAGATGTGTGTTAAAATTAAGTACCTCTTTTTGGAGGCATTCTGGTCTTGGAAATCTCTGTCAGAGTCTTCGCTGCGAGGACTACCACTAAAAGGTGGTGACTCAGAAGTTGGGAGTCCAACCCGAGCGGGGTTTGACGGGTCACCCACCGACGACGATCCACCATGGAAGTTTACCGTAGCGAGTGCCCTTTCAAATGCGGCTATGATGCTCTGGATCAAGTACTCGCGGGTTTCGTGGGAAGACGACGGCGCGTGGAGGCACATCTGGAGTTGCCTCGCCAGCTCCCTGCCTTGTAGTAGCTCATTGATAAGCCTACTTTCCCACTCTCTTATGTTGACCTTGTCCATTATGAAGCAACGATAGACTTATAGTTATACCCTAAATTATTGGTGGAATAATTTGAAGGTCGTCGTCAGAGTCGGGGCTTTTGCAGACGCATGTCAGAGAGAAGGCCAAAACAGGGGATGAGAAGAGACAGAGACAAAAGCCAAGTATGTGAAGTTGGGTTTTGAGATTTTAGGATTGGAGATGGTTAGCTTTTTGTGTGGGTGGTTGTGAAGATGATTCAAAATGATTATAATAAGATGAAGGTAGGGAATGAAGGAGAGTTCTGTGAGTGAGATTTTAAAGGACGAGTAATGAAGGGGAAGTTTGACTGAAGAAAAGGGAGAGTTGAAATTCAAAAGGGGAGAAGGGTGGGACTGGTCTTTGGTCATAGAAAGGGTTCAAAGAATGAGGGATGAGAAGTCCGATTGCTGACCACATCTATTATGCACAAAGCTTCCTTGTGATTGGCCCTTGATCAATTTCATCAGGGAAAATTTTAATTAGCCCTGAGAATATGATATAATTTCAATCAACTCTAAAATTTCCGAAATTTTATTATACTTATAAGTTAAAATAAAATTCAGTTTTTAGAGTGAACAAATAATAGTGTCCTTACTTTATTTATTTTATAAATCATTTTATTTATCTTGTGAATATCCGTAATTATTTTGTAAATGTTCAAAATACCTTAGGTTCTTTAAATTATTTTAACTATTTTGTAAATATCCTTATTTATTTTATAAATGATCTTCTGAAAAAAAAAAAAAAGAAGGAAGTATCGATATCTTTTTATCTACAAAGCTTACTTTTATCTTAAGAGAGGAGAAGTTTGAAAAAGTTCTAGGATTAAAGTATGTTACTTCCTTGTGAATGAAATTTTCCCCTTTAATTAATTTACAAGGGGGGGAAAGTGAATAGAAGGATGGGAAAAACGAAGACCAGGAATCTTCAAAATAAAATAATATAGGAGCTTCCGCGTCGATACTGTTTCTGCATTTCCAAGTTCCAACGTGGCTGTCCCTTGATGAGAGAGACCAACCTGTGACGTTTCTCCCCTACGTCTGCTCTCGTCATCATCTCCCTTCTTGTTTTTATTTTGTATTTTAAGAGGTGGTACGAGGTATCCTCAGGCTCAGCTGCTATTTTGTTCTGCCTTGGGAAGTGTACCTAGATTATCATACACTTACATAGGCTTTTTTCCTAAAGTGTCCTTTTTTAGAAAATTATTTACCAAAATGCCCTTACTTTCAAACTATTTCTCATTATGCCCCTCTCTGGAAACATATTCCTTGTCTACCCCCATTTAGTCGACTAAATAGAGCTTTAATTTTTTTTGAAAACCTTCGACATTTAATCGACTAAATTCTAGAATTTAGTTGACTAAATGTCGTGGGAGTGAAATTTTTTTCAATAACCCTAACATTTAGTTGACTAAATCCCAGGATTTAGTCGGCTAAATGTCGACAGTGAGCCTTTTTTTCAATAATAATGACTATTTATGAATAAATTAATTCAAGCCTATTATATAGGAATAAGTTGGAGATCATATCATTATCTTCTTGATTTTATGATTATCATTATTTTTACCTTTATTATTATGCATTATGCATTATTATTATTATTATTATTATTATTATTATTATTATTATATGATAATAATATAACATATACATATATTCCCTACCTGTTAGTTGGTTAGATCCTATTATTTAGGGATACCTTAGATCAAATCCTATAATCTCTAATATATTTTATTTATCTCATCATTGCTTTCCTAATATTGTTATTATTATTATTATTCTTTTATAATTAATCTATTATCCACTATTTTTATCCATTATTGTAAAAATATGTATTCATCAATAACTTTGCAAAAACACACGTATGGCTCTCTGACTTTTTTTTGTTTCAGTTTACACGCACTCACGGAAAAATAATCATGCAGAGAAGAAGAAGAAAACGACGAGGATCTAGAAAAAAAAGAAGAACATAGTTATAGATGATCATAATGATCACTGTGAGTGTGTGTAAACTGAAACAAAAAAAAAAAAACCCATGACATTTAATATTATCCAGGATTTAGTCGACTAAATGTCGGGGTTATTAAAAAAAATTTCACCCCTACGACATTTAATCGACTAAATGTCGACGGTTTTCAAAAAAATAAAAAAATAAACCCCCATTTAGTCGACTAAATGGGGGTATACAGGGAATATGTTTCTAAGGAGGGATATAATGGGAAATAGTTTGAAAGTGGTATTTTGGTAAATAGTTTCCTAAAAATGGACACTTTGGGAAAAAAAACCCACTTACATGTCTTTATTTGTGTAATTATTAAAAGATGAGAGAGAAAAAAGGGTTTCACTCTCTTATATATGTAAATATGACCAAAAAAAAAATGTTTTCTGCTTCAGAGGTATAAACATTAAACTCATAATTTAAATACACATAGCAGATGTTATGAAAATCAATTATCCCTCTAAATTTTAATTTTGACAATTCTCATTCAAATATACCCTCCCTCCCTTTTTATGTATAAGAGTTTTTTTAATAGGTTTTTTTTTTTTAAATGTAAGATTCTTTCTAAATTTGTCTCAATAATAAATGTTTTTTTTTTTCATTTTGCCCTTTATTTATTCTAATACTACATATATTCTCTTTAAAGCTCTTTTATACATAGGGATGGAGGGAGTATTGATCGAGTCAATTATAAAATCATCTTATCAAACAAAAAGAGTCCATGTAAAATAAACTACTACTCTCTTATGTCCAGAATATAAAACACTTCTATAAATCATCTTCAGTTGAATTAATATTCTTTTTCCTATTTTATTTTTGTGATTAATACTTACTTTCTAACTTTTGCCTACTCATTATATTTTCTTTCTAAAATATTATTCTCAATACAATTAAACATATTTATCAATAAAGAAAAAAGTGAAAAAAAAATTACATTTTATGATATATTAAATAACTTAAGTGATATTTCTTGTTTTCTGTGATATATAATTAAAGTGCCATTATGAACTAGGGGCCTATAAAGATTATTCAATTCAGACTTGAGGGAAATTATAAAAACATGCATGTTCATGAATTTTCCCCATAAATTTTATATGTCTATTTTTTATCCTTAAAAAAAACAGTAAGTTCTAACCGTTTTTATTTTATGGGTTTCTAAATTGATAGATGAAATTATTATTAGAACGAATTTTTCTGTTCGGTGTTGGCTTATTTATTTACTTGTTCGTTACATATTAGAGATAAGAATGTAGGGCTCATAATTCATTTTTTCAATCATCCCCTCCTTCATTTATTGCTATTTTCATGATTTTTAGTGAATTGTTATGTTTTAAATTTTATTATTATACTGTGGATGTTAATTTTAATTAATGGAAAAAAATTAAAATTTTCATTTTTTTTTTTGGTCAATTCAAGACCACTAAGGCTAAAGTAATCAGTTGATCCTCTAAATTTACGCGAATTTCTAGTTTAGTCCTTTGATATTAACTCGGTAAGTCTCATTTGACAAAAAAAAAAAAAATGTCAACTCAACAAAATTAAATAATACCTCTACAGTTACATAAAATATGTTTAAATATTTTATGATAAAAAAATTATTGCATGTTCCAGAGTAGCACCTCACCATCACATTTAACCATCTAAAAAATAACACTTAATTTAATTTTAACTCTCACATTTTAATATGTTAAGTGAGCATTTTTTTTTATAAAAAGGTCAGCATTTTATATTAATAAGACTCATGTGTTAAAATTAAGAGAGTAAAAATATAATTTATAAGTTTAAAAGACTCGCTGAAACTTGATTTAAACTTAAAATAAAAAAGGACAAAACTTACGTCCAGTGCCTTATTCCTGATTCCTCCAGTCACCAATTAAAATATGACACTGGGACATTTTTACACATCAGCAATTAACTCCGTTACCAGGAAAGCCCTCATCTCCGTTACGTTATTCCTTTTTCTACTGGTTGAGCCCTAAGCATCTCCAGCAGCGTTCATGAAGTGGAGCTACCGCTACGATGGCGATCGTGGAGGAGAGGATAAAGCATCCTACGGAAACGGCAACGGCAACGACCTTTAATTTATAGGATGGCGAAAAGGATTTGTGGCCGAGGACGGCGCCGCAAACTAACGGCAGCGCTATCAGCGAAATTGGGAATGGGCGAGTGATATTATTCCTTTCAATTTTTTTAAATTTTTCGGGTCGTCTTTGATTTCGGTCAATGAGCTGTATGAAACGCCAGGAAATTTCCCCCAATTTTCGCAGTTCGGATCTAAGTCTGATTATAAATAGCGTTTCTGATCACTGTGTGCCCAAGTCTGATTCGAACTTTCGAAGTCTTCATTTCGAAGATATCTCTGTGACTTAAATTTAGGTTCTATCCCCTTTTCCCATTCACAATTGTTCTTTCGGTGCACTCCGCAATGAAGTTATGCGAGAGAAGCATGTTCGAGCTTCATCTCGAAGCATTTTGAGAACAAGATTGAAATTTGCTTATTATCGGAGAGAAATTACTCTTCCCCTTGAAATGGCAGCTTCGCCTGTCAAGTTCTTCTTCAGCGCCAGTCAGTAAAGAAATAATTGAATACTAGCATCAATAACAATATCTTATGACACAAACACTAGTTGTAAGGGATTTGTGCATCTTGTGGACCTGCGACAGATTTTTTATTTGATCCCTGTGTTTAATAACTCATCTGATTTCGTTTGATTTTTTGGTGTTAAAAAGTCGAATCGATTCATGGGAAAGCTTATCTCTTAAACAGAGATGCTTCTTGAATGTCGCCGGAGATGCTTAGTTAGGACCCAACCAATCGAAAAAGAAAGAATGGAGATGAAGGGGATTACGGGTAACGGAGTTAATTGCTTATGTGTCAAAATGTCCTGGTGTCATATTTTGATTGGTGAACTGGACGAGGCACGGGATGTAAGTTTTGTAAAAAGGGAAAATTGATTACAGGGCCCAAGGAAAAAAAATAATTACAAAAAAGGCCCAAGAAACATTCACATGCCAGGCCTTTTCTGGCATTTTTTTAAAAAACGTTAGCAACTACATCAGTAGCGTTTAACAACTATATCAATCCCAATTAACAACTAAATCAGTCTAATTAACAACTACATTTTAACAACTACATCTGTAGCAATTAACAACTACATCTGTAGCAATTAGCAACTATGTCCGTACACTTTTTTTTGAAAAAATGCCAGAAAAGGCCTGGTATGTGAATGTTTCTTGGGCCTTTTTTGTAATTATTTTTCTTCCTTGGGCCCTGTAATCAATTTTCCCTTGTAAAAAAAAAAAAGGTGTGTACTTTCCATCCGCTGAGGCGCTGACCATTTATTTCACATGAACGGTGAAGTTAATTAGGACAAAATAGAGTTCGCGTGAATTTATGTGTTTAGTATTATTGAATTATTGACTATATTTAAATTAAACCACTGGATAATTAATAAATTAAACTAAATCCCGCCACGTGAAAAACAGCGATGATTCGATGTTCAGATTCATTGCATCATCGCCCCTTTCAAAGTACTAACATTGAACTGAAATTGACAGCTTCTTGATTCTTTTAATAAAATTTTAAACACGAGGAGCAAACAACATAGGATTTATATATATGTATATATATAAATATACAGGAATCTAATCTGCTGCTCTCACTTGTCGTTGTTAATCACTAATTAAAGTTTCCTTATTTAATTTGCACGTTTCGCTCCCTCTAAACGCGCATAGATCTCACAACTAAACGAACTTCTTTTGACTTCTTCCAAGGTTGAATTTAAACCGCTCCAACTCAGTGCCTCCTAATGTTGAACAAATATTTCTAATGACCGCGTTTTTACTTGTTGTAGTATTCACAAATCTTCAAAATTCATCTTACCTGAACTTCTATGACTATCCATCTGAAAATACAATACAAAAAACTAATAAGATATTCTATTTATAAATCATGAATAATTTAGTTTTCATCGTGTGGTACACTGTATCGGGTACGATTCCTACCAGTTTACACACACACGAATTAAGTTTTAAATCAAGTTTCAATATTTATCATTATTATGATAATTTATTTGTTAGTTAGTAATTTAGAATACTAAAAAGGGATTTTTTTTTTTTTTTTTTCATAACTCGTATCCTCACTATTAATTATTTGGTTCAAATGCACAACCTCACGGTTTAATAAAGCCTTATAGGAAAAAAGATTGAATGATCATTTGTATTTTTTATACATAATAAATTGGTATATAACTATTTAGTTTCATTTTACTTGACATATGATTCATGTTTAGTGGGCCCTATCCTTGTGACAGCATAGGCTAAGTCTCACTTTTGAAGCACTATTCAACTCTAGAAAGTTTAGACCAATTCAGACGTGGATGATTGACACCAGACAAGGTGTAAACCATTTTGCAAGCGGCATAGCTAGCCTAGAGTTGAATTAAACCAGAGGCCTTCTCTTTGGTTTAGTTCCCTTAATCAGAAAGTTGAATTGGTGGTTTGGTATGAAAAGGGATGAGTCAGTGAGGGAAGGACTTGCCGCAATATTGTTATGGGCCCTTTACCATTCATAGCAACAGAACACGCAGGTCCCTGCATGAAGGTTCCGAATCTTAGACTAAATCAAAGGGCTTTCCTGTCATTTCACCCTCAACATTCTCAAGTTTTCCGATCAGTGTGTTTTTATAATAAAGATGGAGTATTCTCCAAGCATGAAAATTGCATATTATAAAATGATATAATGGACTGTTTTAAATATGATTCATTTGTTTTAAAATCCTGAAGCCCCAATGGAAATGGGAGAAACATATGTGTAACTATATTCTTGTTTCTAAGAACAACGCTTGAAGTTGAGTGCGTGACATGGGTTAGATTTAGATTAGTCAGAGTGAAATTCTAAAAAAACTGTGGCTTGAAAATCTAATTTTCCTATGAGGAGACAGAGGGTTAGCACAGAATATTCAAATAATAATTATTATACAAGAAACAATTGGAGATATTCCTAAATGAGATAAGATTTCAACCAAGGACCATGCCCGAAGTTTCCTCGCTCCCTCCCATCCCTCTAGACTAGGACCCCATTGACTCTGTCTCTCTTTCAAGTTTCAACCTTCGAGAAACACAGATCAAAGCTGAGGAACGTGGCGTGGCGGGTAAGAGGCCACGTGTCGTGGGCATCCAAGCAAGTCGCTGTTCAAACATCGGCGCCTCAATACCAACCCTCAATCTATCAACAGGGTTACGGACGGACGGACGGACTTACTTGTAATAGAGTATCTAATTAAACCAGTCCTAATAACATTGCTGGTGCAATTTTATGATTTTGGTTTCATGCAGTTTCAAATTTTGATTTTTAGTTCATATGCTTGTATAACCACTTTGTCTAGCTTGACACCATTAGAGTCGGTTTGAGTTAGCGTTAGAAAATCGCGTTCACACAAGTCATGACAAATCTTCTCTCGCAAACTACTTAGCTCATATATTAATTATAAATTATGTTAGGAAAATAAGTTATACCGCTAATCCAAATAAACAATAACTGTATTAATTTAAAAGTATTTGGGTCAAAATCAAAACCCATTTGGCCCAAAACTAAAAGTTAATAAAAGTTTAGGGTTGCCAGTGTTTTGATTTTGGTTCTTATATTTTTGCAGAATTTTGGTTCTAGTCACGTACTTATTAAATTATAGCAACTAAAAATCATGATTTGAAATTATGGGGACTAAAATTAAAATTCAATCAGGTTGTCTGAATCACAATAACAGTAACCCAATTAAAAAGAAGAGACGAAGAAGAAAACAATGCATAATATCTTCAAAGCGTGGACAACACTTTCCTTTATGCTTAATTCGTCTCACCTAACTTGTCTTATATGGTACAATTTGGATTGACTAGTGAATTTTCTGCATAATACAATGAAATCATCATTTAGCATGGGCTGCACTCCCAACACTTAAGCTAGGACAACAATAGCTTTTACAAAGTAATAATTTGACTTTACTTTTATGTGCACTCCAAAATAAAAGTAATGAGTTTGATCTCTTATTATTGTGTATTTTTTATGTGTCCAAATGACTATAATGATGCTAGATATTGGTCGATCATGAAGTAATGCCTCCTAAAACAACAACTCTTTAATTAAAAGTTATAATTATTTATTAGATTCATGAATCTTATAATTTTGCTTTATGAACAAAAATATAAAAACTTGTACATTTATATTATGAAGAGTTTTCTCTTAACACAACACAATTTTTCACTAAACGGTGGCTATCACCCCTCTCACCCCTTGACTATAATCTTTTACATATGCTTTTAGAAATTGAAGAAACGCAATTTTGGTTAATTTTTCATACAAATCCTTTGATTAATGAAGATAACTTTATAAAAAACACACCTCCACGTCTTTAAATATTCCAACGTTTGTTCTATATTAAATTTTATTATATGTCACCATAATATATAATCATTCATACGTGGCATGGAGCCGGCAGCTTCTATAGTTTACCGCTTGAGGAGGGCACATATGGCTTGCTATGTATTTATGGATGCTAATAGTGGAGAATTTTGAAAACACAAATGATTTGCATGTGTTCTAGAACGCATGGAATGTACTGTAAGATAATTGTGTAAGCACACGCACATCCAAAGCAGTAAGGGGTCAAAGTTTTTTATTTCTATGAACTGAGTTTTTATATTTTGTCACTTGATTAATTTAATGGTTTGAAATTGTTATGCTAAATTAAAATTAATTTAGCATAACACATATCAACAGTGATGAAGACAATTTACTTATTCTGAATCTAATGTTGCCGCTGAATTTTTTTTTCCCGGAATTTAAATCTGCCATTTATACCAATCACTAGTATAAAAATAACTATTTTTTTTTTTGGTCAGACCTTAAAATAACTAATTTAAACTGCCAATTTAAAACCGTTTATGAAATCTAAGATTTAAAAAGTGTGACAGGAGACATCTTGTAAATATTAATTAGTAGACTACTTAGAATTCATTAATTAAAATGACTCATTCAAAATAAAATTTTCAATACAATATTGACTTTCAATCTCTTTCTGAAATTCATGGTAAATTTTCCCCATTGGTTGACGCCCCACTAATGTCATTTTTTTTAAAAAAAAAAATGTTATACAACATATGTCATATATATTTATATCATTAGATTATATTTTAAATGTGTTTTTCATAATTTGAACTTGTATTTCACCTTTTTAGAGGATGAGATCTCTGGCAATGTAAACTAACTAACATATTGTTGGTATATTTCTGTATATTTAAAAGTATAGTATACAATTTTCATATGATTTATTAAAATGAGATTAATATTTCTGCCTCTAAAGCAAGCAGAAATAATTTTTCTGCCTCCCTTATATTTAAGTGAGTAGAGCCCATTTATTTTTTCTCTTTCTTCTTTTAATAATGAGTCCCACCCACTTATATGTGAGGAAGGTAGAAAAAATATTTTCACCTCACAGGCAGAAATATTAATCCCTATTAAAATTTACCTAAATTATATCCAATTTGTAATCAAGTATAGAAATTACAAAATCGATTGAAATGTAGTGGATTATAATTCTTATAAGAATTAAAACACGGTCATTATTCTGGCAAGAAAAAACATCAATAATTATAGTGCCAATTTAAAACTTTATTTTCTGGCGCCAAAAGAAATGAGTGATAAACAGATTTAAGAGTAAATTACGCAATTTAAAAAGGATAGTTTGGTATATACAAGAAAAGGCCACACACCTCAAAGCTCCGTGATCCACTTAAATTAAATTAATTCATGGTTCGATGACGGGCAACGTAACCAAGAGACAACCTCTTATATTGGGTGCCACGTAAATTTGTGAGAATTTGTGAGAGGCTGAGAGCCAATCACGTGTCCAAGATGTCATCCACAATTTCGCGCAAACTATCTCCTCCCCCACTCCAAAAGCGCCACGACGTCCTACTCGCTTCCAGCTGTCTGCCACGTCATTTACATATCTTCCAAATCACATCCCACGTGTGTCATCTTTCACCATAGATCAAATTGACCGTCGCTATTGGCCGTTGATTAATCATAGATATTATTTGTGGACGCCGTTATTCTCGTAATTCAAGTTTAAGACTCCAACCTCACGAACTCCTTACACGCAGATTCTTCGGGAGATCAGTGTACACCCACTTTTGGAGAGCTCGTTGCAACATCATCGCACCTCAATCTGACTCAGGTACTATGTTTTAACCTTCAAATCGCTGTGCAGTTATCTATCTTGAAGTATTTGGTGATCGTTTGGTCGTTGAATCGCTTAATTTTGTAACGAAATCTTGAGGCTTTGAAGAGCTTTTCAACATTTTAGCGGCACCGTTTGGTAGCTTCCGTTCTATATTTTGTTTATTAATTGTGTTGTGCGAGTGTTTTTTGTTTCTCTAGTTCGAGATTGATGGATAGAGAAACACAGAGAATGGTGTCTTTAGTTCTGGTGACGTTCTGTGCGTGAAAGTTATAAGTGCAAGTGAAGGATCTGCACTCTTCAGCGACTGAATTGTGTTCATTTTTGTTATATTGTCTACACTAGTTGTATTTCAATCAGTGAAATTGAATTATAAGTTATACACCGTACACTTTCAGCAAACATACTGGTCTGCAAAAGTTAAATTTTGGTTTGGTGTTTCAATGTGCTTTGTTTGGGTTGATTAGCAAGGCTACAGTGTTATGCTAACATAGCTAGAAAGAACCAGAGATTATATAATGCCATAAGTAAGCTAGCTGAGAGAATTTGCTACATATAATCACTTTCTTCCTTGGGTACGGGAATTTTGTTTTAGTTTTTAAACACGCTTATGGTTGGTGGTTGTTTGGAGCCTTATGGTTTATAGAGCAGTATTCATGGTGGCAGAGTACGTGGATAATTTTGAACATTCGATTTCTTTTGGATGAGTTTTTGAAGTTTTCTTATTAGTTTTTGAACTTGGGTGAGGAGATGGAAACTCCATGGTAGAAAGCTTACATAGAAATTTTTTCCTCATTTGTAGGATCCGTGCACTGGAGATCTGCCTATTCATTTCAATACTCAGCTTAAACAAATTGTTATGGGAGTTGTGACTGTATCTAGCTCAGCTGCGCGGACTCCTTTAGGACTGAATACAAAATTTTCAAGTCATTGGCCTGCACTAAAGAAACCGACAATTGTAGCATTTAAAGGAGATAAATCCAATAATACAGCCTTGGTTGCGCCTCAAGAGCAGATTCCTCTACTGATAGAAACAGCTAAGGCACAACGTAAAAAGATAGCAAAAACTAATAAATTACCAAAGAGAGTGAAAGCTGACTTCACTAATGAAGCATCCCGATCCGCCTTGGATGTGGATTACAATGAAGCTGCTGCCAAACTTGAAAATATATTCAAACTCAGCCCATTCTCTGATACTTGTATTGAGGAAGATGTAGATGGTAGGATCAAAAGAGTCTCACGAAGAAGGAAGAAGACTGATAGTGACAATCAGATGGATAATGATAGTGTGGTTAGAAACCAGAATAAGAAGGTCAAACGATTGAGCCTTTGTAAGAGAATTGCGTTAAAGAAGAACAAAACAGAGGAGGTGGCTGCTCCCACAAGAAAGAAAAGAAATGTGAAGAGTAGAGCTGAGAAAATTGATGAGCTTGTTAGGGACTATTCAGCAGCAACCGATTTAGTTAGCTTGGACTGGAAAAAAGTGAAGATACCCCCAGTTCTTCCCTCGTCAGAGCATACTTGGTTGTTCAAGTTGATGCAACCTATGAAGGTCAGTTTTGATTTTCTTTTATCTCTCTGGTTTTTTTCTTTAAAAAGTAGCTCGCATTTTTTTGCTCTTCTTTCCTGATTTGATTTTTTTTTCCACAAGGTAAAAATGTGTAGCTATTTTCAGGTCTGCATGTCAAGAATTCATTTAGCCTGAATGCTTTAGCTTCCAAGTGATGCTAGATTTAACTTGAAGCATTACAAACTTATTTAACATGTTCTTCGTGTTGAGCCTCTTGACTTGAAGCATTACATAATGCCTGTGGTGAAATTTAACTTTAATGGGAACGGGAGCAACATATATCAAATCCTAACTTATATTCATTCTAACATTATCATTTAGGCTCTCCTTCGAGTAAAAGAAGAATTACAAAAAGATCTCAAAAGAGAACCAACTGAAGATGAACTAGCTGCTGCAACAAATATGAGCAGCATTCAAGTGAAAAAAGCAATTGAAGTCGGTCGAGCTGCACGCAACAAGCTCATAAAGGTAACTAAAATGTTTGTTTAAAGAGATTCACTGTGGTGATAGCCAAAAATGTTTTGTGTGCCTTCATTTCTTTTGGGTTACATTATTTTTGGAGTGATTTGCTGATATTCTATGGAAGAAGTAATACATTAACACATTCCAAAAAGATATAATACATCAACACTTAACAAATCATACTGATATTGTTGCAGCACAATCTTCGGCTTGTCTTGTTTGTGATCAACAAATATTTTCAAGATTTTGCAAATGGCGCAAGGTTCCAAGATCTTTGTCAGGCAGGAGTGAAGGGACTTATAACAGCGATTGATCGTTTTGAGCCAAAAAGAAAATTTCGGCTATCCACATATGGCTTGTTTTGGATAAGGCATGCCATTATTCGTTCCATGACCCTCTCAAGCTTCACTCGTGTCCCCTTTGGACTTGAATCGGTATGGTTTCTTCCTGAATAAGCTAGGCATTAAAATTTTGGGTGAAGTAGTATATCATTAAAATGCCATTATTCTCTTTTTTAGGCAGACAACATTTTCCCCATTTAAACAGCCTTATACCACATAGCAGTTTTGAGATGTTAAAAAATTCTAATCATCCAGATTGGTGTGGTTTAAATACGGAAAGATCCGTGAACATGTTCATTAGCTATTAGATTTAGAAGGATTTTACATCAAGACTAGAATTTGAAAACTGAAAAATGTATCCTACTCTGGCTGTTGGTACCCCTGCTCAAAATGGGTGTCATAAGATCCACAAAGTTGTAGACCTATCTTAGTTTATTTGGCTGTGCGGCTGCGCCTGACGCCTGAGTAAAATCTGCTCATAACTTCAGCACTTGTGATTGAGCAGGTTAGGGTGGATATTCAGAGAGCAAAGCTTGAGTTGACATTCGAGCTTCAGAGGTTACCATCTGAGGAAGAGATAATAGAAAGAGTTGGCATTTCTCCTGAAAGATACCATGAAGTAATGAAGGCCTCAAAACCTATACTTTCCCTTCATTCGAGGCATGCAACCACCCAAGAGGAGTTTATAGATGGAGTCACCGATTTCGAAGGCGTCAATAGCGATGGCAGGAGGCAACCTGCTGTTATTAGGCTCGCACTCGATGATGTGGTAATGGCCTAATCTCCAAGAACTCTACCTTGATACTGTATAGCTCATTGTAACATGTCATTCTATAGGATTATGATCATGATTAGATTGTGCATGGTGAACTTCCATAAGTCTGTTGAATTTGTGATGAATTCTGCGCTTAAAAGATATTTTGAGAAGTATGATTAAAAAAAGAAAAATGCCTTGTTTCTCAGTGGTAATGCTTGGGACTAATCCTTGAACATTTCTTGCAGCTTGATTCCCTGAAGCCGAAGGAAAGCTTGGTGATCCGACAAAGATATGGACTTGATGGTAAGGGAGACAGAACATTAGGAGAAATTGCTGGGAACTTGAACATTTCAAGGGAAATGGTGAGGAAGCACGAAATCAAGGCTTTGATGAAGCTCAAGCATCCTGCCCGGTTGGACTATCTTCGTCGTTACGTTGTATAAACTGACTGTGTATAATGTATATGCTTCCCTTCTAGAATTGCCTGCCATTGTGGATGGTAGTCCCGCGTTATGCAGTCAATGACAGCAGGTTGATATTTAATTATTTGTATCAGTCATTTAAGGGCACCCAAATGTAAAATGTGAGACACGAGATTGCACGTAAATATACACATAACCACCTATACTTGTCACACGTAATATTATTGCATATGTATATATTTCTTTCCCCTGGATGAGGCTTTTTTGTGACATACACTATTTTTTTTTTTTTTTTGCTAAACGAAAAGTTTTGGAAGAGTTCGACACCAGTCACCTACCAAGATCAGGGTACGGCCTCAGGCTCTATGAGTACTTGTTGGGGATTTACGAGATCGCCTACCAAAGGAATCTCAGTGACGGCAGAAGGGATTGAACCCACGAACCAAAGGCCTACTCCTGAACCCCTTACTATTTGTGTCAACTCTCATTGGCGCCATACAGTATTTTCGATGGATGTTCTTTCTGGCTAGTTTGTGTTGAGCACAACTCATAGAAAATTTCGGCTCAAGCCGCAGAAGTGTCCAAATCCGAACCCATTTAAACTTAGACCCAATATTGATCAGCATGTTGGACATGATAGTTTTCTCTTTTTGGGTTAGATATTGGAGACACTTGTTTTCCCGTCTACCATTTGACAAGAGCCCGAATTGCTTGAATCCCATATGGATATTAAAATATTATGAAGATCCCATTCTCCAATTCCTTTTAGTTAATGATTAAATTTAAAAGAAAAGCACTTCTGCACTACGTGAGGTAAATAATTGGAAAAATAATTTTGTCTTAAGTGTTTATTAGGGGAATGCAGAAACTGTTTTTTTACCACTTTTTTTGTAAATCGATACAAAACTCCATTTTCCCCCCTTAATACCATTATTTTCAGCTAGTTGGAGTGCAAAGTTGCGGAGTAGCAACCTTTTTTTTAGGGGACATGGCAGTGTTGGATGTGTGATTTGAGTAGGGAAATTCGATGGGGAAAGGGACAGGAAGAGCACTTAATGTAATGGTTGGAGGGTGACTTGAATCCAGGTAAGCTGATTATATGATATGGTAGTGGAGTTAGGCATGATGAGTCTAGAAAAGAGGAAAAGGCTTCGGCTTTTATGAGTGGGAAGACATGTTTCACGAAGGGAGTTCTGTGAAAACTACATTTGCATCATTTTTTGTCAACATACTTTAATGTTATTGTTTTGTGGGTGTTCCTGTTTTAACAAATCATTGTAGTCCCCTCTAAATATCGCCCCATTTCTCTTTTGGCTGCCCATGCTGATATTTCTTAGATATCCTCCTCTGTTGTTGTTTTTTCAAGTCTTTTAAATGTGCTTCAAATGAATCACTTTTATTTTAAGAAATGAAATTAGATTTAGATGTAACTTACTAGTATATGTTATTTAAAAATTACATTTTTGAGTAATCCAACATCATTTCGCAGTAAAATAGCACAGGGGGGAAGGTGGGGCTTCAAAGTAAGGCAATGTCTATAGTGGGACTAATGAAGAAAATTACTTCTTGATTATAGCGGGACATAATTATTGAATTTGTTTAAGGGGGTGGGGTCGCAAGTAGAAAATTGTGAATGGAATTGTTTAGCAGCCAACAAGAACAGAGATAGATATGCTGGAAATCTGGAATGGAGTTTGGTGTCTCCCAACGCATGTCCACACGACGTGGCCTCTCTCTCTCTCTGTAGCTTTTAGTTGAAGACTGGATTCGATGCATTGTGTCGGCCAACCATGAGCTCCAAGTCATTCTAGTTCTTCAATCCGGTCTCTTTATCATCTCATGCATCTTTGAGAGAGGACAAATTGTAGGTCTTTATTTTTGTCTGCCATCAAAACATTCAATCACCACCGTTAAATGCATTAAATTTATGCCAAACACACTTTGTAGTAGCTTTTTCCAGAAAAGCTCTAACAATCGATGAAATAAACATGCGAGAAGAATTTTATGTTGAGTAGTTAAAAAGACTTTCTTAAATTACAGTTTCAAAGTTTCGTAAACTCAATCACTAAGACGACATTGTAACTTTGGGTTGATTTAAATATAATCTGTTTCTCTGTTGGCAAAAAAAAAAAAAAAACTGTATTCATGATCTATAATATTAAGGGCACATCTGGTAACTAATTTCTTTTTTTTGGTCGAAAATCTGGTAACTAATTTCGACCTCCCATCAATCTACTTCAACAGTAATATTGAATTCCTATCTGTACGGTCAAGAAATTCCGTGGGTCCCAATATATTGGTATATATTATTTAATAAAAGGGGTCGTGAGCTATAATAAATTTAATAGTGTGACTTCTTTTATAAACTTTATATTTACTTCCAGTTTTACGGGTTTTATCATTTTTCCCATGTAACACTTCTTTTTATGCATTATGTAAAATTAGAAAAATGAGTTGTATTATTGATAGGTCTCTGCATTTTTATAGATTTAGCATGCTATTAGGCATATACCCTCTCAATCAAAATTAAATGTGAAAGTAGGTACATACAGGCAAAAGTACGGAAAAAACCTTAATTAATTAATTACCAAAATGCCACTGAGGCAAAAGTATTAACTCATTTGCCCCCTGTAATCGATTACAGGGGGCAGATCTTTTTTTTTCATCTTTTGCACTATGTAATCTATTACGTCACTGTTTAGTAATCGATTACACAAAATTTACACTATGTAATCGATTACGATAAGTGGCGTAATTGATTATATAAAACCAAAAGACAAATGTGGCAGTTACCACGCCATGTAATCGATTACGTCACTATTTAGTAATCGATTACACGAAATTTACACTATGAAATCGATTACGATAAGTGACGTAATCGATTACATAAAACCAAAAGGCAAATGTGACAGTTACCACGCTATGTAATCGATTACGGAACGGGCCGTAATCGATTACATATTGCAGAATCAGTTTTTAAAAACGTCAAACACCTCATTTTCCCTCATTTCTCATTCCTCTAACCGATTAGAGCTCCCCCACTCTCCTCCATTGCGATTTTTGGCCAGAAAGCTGTGGATTCAAGTCGTGGGTTGAGGAAAAATAAAAAATTTGCTCTCATTTGCGTTGATTTCGATAGGTTTTCGGTACCCATTGCGAATTTGTCTCTATTTTCTTTGTTTTTCTGAAGATATGGTTCATGTAATTGATTAGGATTTGTTTTCTTTGGGTATGTAGTGTTTTGATCATTGATTTGAATTGTTTGTTGTTGTTTTTAAACAAGTAATAAATTAAATTGATGTTTTTGTGCGTTTCGGAAACAATGTGTGTATGTTTGCATGTGAAATTGATGTAAACAGTGGGATTGAAGCACAAATTACATGTTATTGTGTGTATGGATATTGAAGATTATTGATTATGTGGAGTTTGATTGTTGATTGTGCATTTTTCTTTCAATTTCATTGTCTCCGTTGACCGATATTGATCATGGATTGTGATTATGTCATTGTGATTATGTCATTAATCACATATTTGTTTCATGTTTGTTGATGGTTTATATTGTATTTTTTTAGGTATTTGTTATGATCATGCCTCCACGCAGACGAGTTGACCCTCAGAGCGAGAGCCGTTCGAAGGCACGGATGGAGGGTGAGACATTCGGCTCTCAGTCACAACCAGCAGATCTCCAATACGGAATTCTCCTGGGCAATAATGCAGCATCCCACATATCCTTCGTTCAGCACTTTGCGGGCAGACCCGTGATCAAGCCCAAGTCACTGGACATGCAATTTTTTACAGAGGAGGGATTTGAGATAGTCCTACTGGTGGAGGGTACGCATCTACGTGGCTTGGTGGAGTTCGTCAATCACTACTTAGAGGATATGGTTAGAGCCTTCTACCATAACCTCAGTTACATCAATGAAGTGCTGAAGTTGCGTGTCTGCGGCATTGACATAGAGATGACTGCTCCGATATGGGCCCACATGCTGGGATATGATTTTGATGGGGCGGGTGTCTTTCTGTACGATGGGGATACCAATGTCAACCTGCCTGGATATGACCGAGTCGCCGCCATCAACGATATCAGGAGGCCTTTGGGTCAGAGAGCTCTTTTCACTGTAGGCCAGCTGACTATGGATGCACGGATCCTTTTCTACGTGCTGACCCATATTTTATTCCCTCGGGCCTACAATCACTCCAGGGTGTTGAAGGTTGATATCCCAATCATGTGGGCCTTCATTCACACCAGGCCAGTGAACTGGAGACACTATATTTGCTGGATGATGTCCAAGGTGAAGCAGAAGGAGAACGCCGCCCTCCCATTCGCCTACCTAGTCCACCATATATTGCTCCACTTCCGTGTGCCGATGCAGGGATTTGAGATGGTGGACCGGCAGCATTGGAACGCTATCTTCGGGAGGCGCCTACTGGAGCAGTGCAAGATACAGCAGAATACACAGGGGTATAGATATGCACTGTCGCTGACGAGGACAATGCACCACCTGCCCCCCCCCCCCCCCCCCGTGGTTCATCCTGAAGTCCCTATGCCGGACGATCACGATGACGATAATGAGGAGATGGTTGAGTCGGATGGTGGATTCCAGCTCCATGACGTCATGCTGCAGATGAGGCAGATGGACCTCCGACAGAGATAGCGGTGGAGGAGCCACGAGCAGCAGTGGAGGAGCCACGTTGAGAAGGAGAACGAGCGGTGGATGCAGAGCCGGATGCATGGGCTGGAGGCCGGACTTCGGCAGTTACAGGACAGACAACACCAGGAGGCAGCCGGAGAGGAGGACCAGATGCCTAATGTCTCCGATGAGGAGGAGGAGGAGGAGGATTCAGAGGAGGATGCAGATTAGATAGCTATGTTTTTTTTTGTCAGACATGATGTTTGTATTTGGATCTTGTAATTTTTTTTTTAGACTTGGTGAAGTTGTACTAACTATGACATTTACTTTAGTTATGGATATTTATGCTTTCAGTTCATATGATTTGAGGTGATGAATTTTGCAAATGATATGTCGTAGGATGAAAAATGGATACAGCGACATTGATTGACTAGACATAGTGTAGATGGTTAATTGTTGGTAAAAAGACTTCCCCAAGTCACATTTGTAGGTAAAAAGAAGTTGGAAATCAGTTTCGTCATGCACCAATTCGAAATCTCTCCTTCATTGTGCTTCTGCAGCTGGTGTAATCGATTACTAAACAGTGACGTAATCGATTACATAGTGCAAAAGATGAAAAAAAGAGAGATCTACCCCCTGTAATCGATTACAAAAGGCATGTAATCGATTATAGAGGGGCAGATGGGTTAATACTTTTGCCTCAGTGACATTTTGGTAATTAATTAAGGTTTTTTCCCGTACTTTTGCCGTACATACATATATATAATATAAATATACATACACGCAGATATAAATATCTTTTTGTTGTATTTTCTTGATAATATTATTTATTTATATTTTTCTTCTTGGGTCATGATTTATTGCTATAGAAAAGGCTTTTTATGACGGTTATTATAGAACACATATATAATGGTTCCGAGTTGTTATATATGAAAGATATATAAAACGGTTCTTTGTTTATAACTCTAATATATTAAGTTTTTTAATTAAATATAGTTATTTTTATTATTTATTTTTAGAAAAAAAGACATAGAAATACCATTTAATTACCAAAGCTCCAAAAACTCTGTTAACACTTGTCAATGATAAAGAGGTAATAGGGGATCAAATTGAGATTTTAAAGTGCTAATGATTTTATTATAATTTTCCTCAATTTAAAAAGAAAAGAAAAGAAAAAAAGAAAAGGGCACCTTGTCGAAGCACAATCGCCGGCCAACCAATGGAGCTCTAGCGCCAATCCCACCTCATCGCGTTGCTTGTCATCAGAGCTCCTGATAACAATTTCAGTAATGCAATTAACAACTTTGGTGTAGAGATGGCCAACTTGAGCTGCTCAAATTGTCAATTTATATACACAAATTGTTAATTGTTATTCTAGAATTGTCATTGTCTGTACTCAACTCGTCAGCTACACTTGAAACAAGTATTGATAACTTGAGTGTAGGCAATGACAAATTCAAAATAGCAATTAGCAAAACACAAACAAAAATTAAGCTCCAAACAAGCCAAAATGGGGTAGTTGCTAATTGTTATACTCAAATTGTCATAATCTATACTCAAGTTGTCAAAGACACTTGATAGGAGCGTTGACAATTTGAGTATAGGTAATGACAACTTTATAATATCAATTAGCAGAACACAAGCAAAAACCGAAAACACAAACATAAACATAGCCATAAACAAAAATCAAATTCCAATTGGTGACTAAAATGAAAGAAAATTGACCTCTAAGTAAAAGTTCCTTGATCTCCTATAAGTTCTTGTTCTTGATCCTTCGAATAGCTTCTCCCTCATCCCTCTCCACCAATTTCCTTAACCCTAAAACCTCTTCTCTCCCTCTCCACTAATGTCTCATGATTGACAACTATAACCCTTCATCCATTCATGATGTTCTCTGCTACACCAGATCTCCCATCTCCTGTAAGGCCCTTCAACTTCTTACTTCTGTTGCCCTCATCTTCACCACTTGTGTTTGATGGAGGTTTGTGGCTGAGATCGACTATGACAAAGAATGATAAAAAGGAGAGGTTGGTGACTGGGATCGATGGTGAGAGCCAAATCTTACCATTTCTTGTCGATGAGAGCAAGATCAATGGTGAGAGCTAGGGGCACCATCGAAAGGATAATAAGGATCGAGATCTACAAATAAGAAAATGATTGGTGACTGAGATCGACGATGAAAGCTAGGTGCACCATCGACAAGAGAAGAAGGACAGGTTTGTGGAGGTTGGAGCGGGGGAAGCGATGAGATTTAAAGTATGGGGAAGGAGATGATGGGAAGAGGGAAAAGGTGGCGAGATTAAACAGGTAGTGGAAGATAGGGAAAGGAGTTGAGGAAGGAGAGAGAGAGGGAGAACGACGATGATGAAGTTTTAACTTGAGGAGCATTTTGGTCATTTGTCACAAACATAAAAACCCAGATTCCCCCTCAATCCCCTTTGACTTTTACAATGTTTTATAGGTTTTGGAAGTTCACATAGTATTATGCGTCTTTTTCTCTTATATTATTTATTTTAACTATTAATATTTATTATATTTGACAAAATATAATCACTGATAATAAAAAGATAACAATATATATTAAGTAGAAAACTTATGTTTATAGGATTCAAAATCCAATACATTATAGATAAACATCAAATTTTAAAAGAAATTAATAATTTAAACATTCTTATGATAAAATATTATCTTACAATGTTTTGAATTTTGAAAGGAAATCAATTAATAATTTTTTTATAGTATTCTCTATTGTATTTGTTGTAGATTTTCCATAGATTACTTAGCAGCACACTCCAAGAGTTCCCATCACACATCCTTTAACTACAAAGGGATAATATAAATATAAATACAAGAACATATACAATAAAAGGCTAAATTATACAAAACCCTTTGAATTATGGGTCAATTACATATAACTCCATGACATTTTGAAGTTTAAATTAATCGTCCGACCTTTCATTTTTTACCTATTAACCCCTTGTCATTAAGTGACTGTTATATTTTTAGTGGAACTTGTAACATCAAGTTATAAGATGACACGTGGCATCTTATGTAAATTGTTAATTTCATAAACCTTGCTGAATTTTCAACAATTTCAAAGAATCCCCTGAACTTTCATCAGTAACAAATTAAATAACCCACTAACATTTCAAAATTTAAATTTAAGTAATTTTTATTTATAATAGTAAACTACATTCCATTACTTTTATCATTATAATAAATTTATTAAGTTTTTTTACCATCATTTGTCAATTAAAATAGTTTTTTTTTTCATGACAAAAAAGAATAATAATATTTTAAAAAATAGATAAATAAAAATGTCATCATTTGTGTAACATTTATTTATTTTCTTGGGATAACTGAGCATTGATGGCGTAAAAATGTCATCATTTGTGTTGAATATATTTTTTAGATGATTGGACATTGATAATTTAAATATTACATGTGTTTGATAATAGCTTTTGCCCTTATTATTTATAATAAAGGCACTTTGTGAAGAACCATAATGTGCTATTAAAATAATTAACAACTCTTAATAAAGAATCGTAATGTATTTTTAAATAATTTTTGTAGATCTCACCTTCTTATTTTTTATATCTTTCATGATCTTACATTTATTTACATCAAAAAAAATACTTAATGACTATTTGTAAAGAACTGTAATATATTGTCAATTTTTTTTTTTAATTATCATGCCTCCTTATGCACGATATCTTTTAGAATCTTACTTTTTTATTCATATTAAAGAATGCTTAACAGTTCTTCTAGGAACCGTAATATTTTGTCAAATTATATTTTTTAAGACCCTACTCCCTTATATATGATATCTTTAAGAATTGTACCTTTATTTACATTAAATAATACTGAACGGTTATTTATGAATAACAATAATTTTTGTTGTTGTTACGTATTCTTGAAAAATATATAAAAAAAACTATCAAATACAATAAAACAAATTTTTTAAAATCATGCTTCTTACATGTGACAATTATTATTTTTAACTGTTAAGTATTCTTAAAAAAATATAAGTATCTAGGAATTATACCTTACAGTTAATTATTATAATCGTTTTGTATTTTCTTTTTGTTGATATAAATTGTGAAAAAAAAAATTTTAAAGTTTTACATGACAATTATTTCGTAAGAACTATTATATTTTTGCTGTTATATTTTTGTTTTCATGAATTATGTCTCTCAATACATGATGGTGCCTATATTTAATCATAAGGTTTCAACTTTATATATTCTTGCATGAAGTCCACCAAAATATATATAATGTTTATTTTCTATAAACATTATTTATTAAGCTTAATATATGCATGAATATGTAGTAGTAACATTTTCTACTCCCGCCACTATTATTTTAAACATTTTATAAAATATGATGAGGCCAATAACTTTTTCTTTGGCAATTTTTTATGGAGACGAGAATTGAAATTACTGTTGTTGAATGCAAGAAGAGTTTTGGGGTAAAAAATAAGGAGAGAAGCGCAAAATTTTGTTATTTTATATCGTCGTGGACTTTAATCCTTTTTTAAACTATACTACAGTATAATTATTTAGTTTATTTATTTTTAAAGCTGATATGAACCTTTTATATCTCGAAGAGCTAGATGATCCTCTTGCTAGACAAGACAAAAACCAATCCTATAACTACAAGATGATACCTTAGTTATGAACAAGCATCTAATCTTTTTTCAAAAGTTCGTTATAGAATTTCTAAAAATTATTTAAAATATAATAAAGCATCTCTTTAATTCTTTTTCCCGAAAAATAATTAAAATTTAGTATGAATTATGCTTCATGTGCGTAAGTTAGGATATTTATGGTTAGGAAAAGGAAATGGAAAACGCCAAGCAAAGATATGGCTAGATAATGACCTTTCACACATTTATTAGCTGAATGATTGACACTCTGTATAATTTTGATTGGTTAATTAGCAGAAAAGTTTGAAAGCTGTAACATCATTTTCCCGCATGCATGTTGGGAGTAAAAGTAAAAAAAAATATAAAAAAGTATTCATTCAGGGCCACCCTTTTAATTACCACTATCTTTCGGCGAAGAAAAAACAGCTAAAGAAATAAAGGCATGATAAATTAAATATGAAATGACAGTATATTTAATTATAGCAACAGGTTCGTCCTAAAATATTTTGTTAAAGGGATTTAATTTTCTCATGTTATGTTGCATGAGAAAAAGAAAATTTCTACAATGGTGAGACCAATATATATATATATATATATATATATATATATATATATATATATATATATATATGGGTCCCACCATTTCATGTGTGTATGAATTAATCATACATATATGTGTGTTCCACTATTTCATATGTGTGTAAAATGAGAAAATATTTCTCCTACAACATGAGAAGTGTTTTTCCCTTTGTTAAATAACTAATTACAAATATTTGTTTAGACTGTTCTAAAATGTAAATTCTAAAATCAATTAATATAAATAATTAGAAGTGTCTGGCCAAAAAAATAAAAATAGAAGTGAGTTATGCCTTATAAATTTCTTATTTATAATCAAACACCCTTCTATTCATAACACTATAATCTATTTTTCTGATTCATTTTTTAAATCAAATTAATGTTAAATTAATCTTGTAGAATCTAAATGTCATTTAAAAAAGAGATAGAGAAATTTCTCTACTATGCAAGGGATAAATCTTTTGAAAGACTGAAATTTTGTCCCTCACTTTTCCCATGCATAAATATTTGCTCACCAACTTTAATTCATTCTTATATATTGTTATCTGAGCTTTAATTTAATTAGTAAGCGTTCGGATTTAGAGGATATATATCTTTAATTTAGAGATGATGCTCATTAATTAGATCATGTGGCTCATCCTTAATTATAACTGAAATTACTCACACGCGCACACATATAATATAGATTGGCCGGAAAACTAAGGGTGATGTGATATATGAAATCCCATTGGATTACGAGCAAAAAGACTTGTCTTTTATATTTGTTAGGACATATTACGTGTGATATAAATGCTTAAGTGAACATTAACATTTTTTTGTATAATAATGGTTTTGTGACATGTGCCTTTGATTGAAATAGATCTAACGGTCAACATAATAATTTGGGATTTCATCGAAAGAAACTTAATAATAGAACATTACCAACACCAAGCCAACAAATGTTTTGTTTGGATAGGGCTATTCAAAGAATTTTGGTCCTGATCCCTACCGTTCTGGCCTGGTCTCGGACACTTTAGGACTCAAATGTCCCGGTCCCATCCAGGGCGGGGACAATTGGGACCGCATCTGGTTTCTCCCTTTAGATCGTAGACATTTAGATCGATTCCCGTGGAGGAATCAGAATTGTTCTACACTCTTCGGAGCGATAGTCACCTGTTGGGGATTGGCGCTGATCGAACACGAATCCATAGAAGGCCTGACCCGCCGTCATGCTCTCGCGGAAGACCACATCGAAGTAAAATGTCTAACTCACCTGTGGAAGCACGACAACTTGCAACGAGAACTACTGCTGAAAAGGGAAGCGGACGGAGCTAGTGATACACTACTATAAAAAAGGGTTTTTACTTCCCTAAAATGCGTCTTTTTTTTTTTATAAAAAGGAAGTAAAAAGTAAAGATGGTGACGTTTTTATAATTATATGTGATAAAAGTTAACTTTTGGCATCTAATTTCTATACTTAGACGTCAAAAGTGATGATTTTGACGTCTAATTCGTAAACTTAGACGCCGAAATCCTTTATTTTTTTTTAAAAAAAATAATCACTTTTGGTGTCTAATTTTAAAACTTAGACGTCAAAAGTGGAAAGAATTTGACAATATGGGTGGCAAATGAAAAAAATTGGCTCCATAAAACACTACTTTTGGCATCTAAGTAAAAAATTAGACGCCAAAAAAGGATAAAACACTGATTTTGGCGTCTAATTTAATAAATTAGATGCCAAAACCATGCGCGTCCTGTGATTTTTTTTTTTTTTTTTGTGTTTTAAAACATTTGGCGTCTAATGTATATAATTAGACGCCAAAGGCATGCATCTCGTGGACTTATTATTTTTTATTTTTTTTGTGTTTTGAAACTTGTGGTCTAGACAATTCCACGGCTTTAAGAAAATGGCTAGAGGTTGGAATATAATAAAAAATAACAAACAAACAGGAAAACTTTTGAATTGCAAACCCAAAGTTCTTAGGAAAACTTTCGTTGAAATAGGAAAACAAACAAAACCCATATTTTCTTTCACTTCAAAACAGTTAACACCGAACACACTCTCCATCCTCTCCGTCTGAGCACCACGTCCGACGAAGTCGAGCCCAACACCACCACCACCATCGATGGAGTCTCGCCCAATGCCACTGCTCCTCCTTGTCACAAACCTGGCCGCCTCCTTCGCTGTCGTCGTCGATCTTCAGGTTCTAGTTGAAACTTTGTGTTCTCATCCTTAAGATCAGATCTAATTTTGGATCTGATTCTATATCTCTACCTTGTGCCTTCTTTGTGTTTGACTGAAGTTTAGAACTAATTATATGTGTTTCCAACTTTCGATTGCTTGTACTGTGATATTTGGGCAGATCTAAAGAAGATGACTTTGAAGACGGATTTGGAATTTTGGATCTCTGTTGATATTTTATGTGATTTGATTTGGATTTTATTTTTCCTTTTCTTTTTATGTTAGATCTGGAATTTTGAATTTGTTGGATTTGTTAGTTCGATTTTTAATTTATGCTCTTCCCTTTCTCCCTCTCCATCTTAATTTTGGATTTGGATTTTTCTTTTGCATCCTATAGCTTTATCTACAAGTTGTGTTATTTTGTTCGACAAGTCTGGTTCTTCCTCCATCTTTCCACAGCCAACCCTCTAAGGCTAATCCTAAGGTTTGGGTTTTTTTTTTTTTAAAAAAAAAAAGCACTACGGTGTCCTAAAAAAAGTTTGGGACGCTGTAGTGCTTCACTACGGCATCCTAAATTTTTTAGGACATCGTAAAGCTTACTTTACTACGTCTGCTGGATAGGCGTCCCACCAAAATAGGACGTAAAATGGGTTAAAAAAGGCACGTTAAATAGCCTTTTTATAGTAGTGATAGAGGGTATAAGTCGAGAGAGAGAGAGAGAGAGATGGGAAAAGCTGACTTAGTCAAGGGGGAAGGTATTAACTGTGTGAAGGGAAAAGGATTTTTTCAAGGACTTGGGCGTCCCAATTTGGAATTAGGACACCTAAAGTGTCCATACAGGTGTCCCCATTTAAATTTGGGCTGCCTAAAGTGTTCTAACAAGCGTCTTAATTCTAAATAGGATATTGAAAGTAGCACTTTTGAGGCCAAAAGCACTACTTTTGATATCCCAAATTTAAATTGAGACGCAAAAAGTCCACTTTAGGCATCCTAATTAAATTTGGGACACCTAATGTCCATTTTAGACATCTCAATTCTAAATAGGAATGTCTAATATATAGAAAATTTTTCACATAATTACAAAAATGTTATCGTCTTTATTTTTTACATCCCTTTTAGAAAAATAAACGTTTTTTAAAGAAGTAAAATTCATTTATTATAGTGGTGATAATGATATAATAATAATGAAATAACAACAAGAACAATTTTATTCTTTTAACTCTAGATCAATTTATGTAATTATATTATAACCTTATTAGTTGTTATAAATTATCAGTAATAGAATATGGAACATTTGAATTATATTACGATATTTTTTTGGTTTATTATTTTCTTAAAAAAAAAATAACTTGTGATTTTCCGTTCCCATCCTAATACTACCATGACCAAGACAACACCGAACAACACTGAGACAGGGATTGCGACCGGTCCTGGCCAAAAATTGGGACGAGGAACTAGGATGCGGTCCTGGTTTTGAACACACTCCTAGTCGGTAATTACAGGGTTGTGTTGTAAGCCTTCAAGTTACAACTTCAAATTTCACCGCTAATGTTACAACTATGATGCTATGAGGTATGCACTAACGTTAATGATGAGCCTTTAGAAACTAGCTCACCTAAGCATTTCTTGTTGAAACAAAAAAATCAATGAAAACAAAAGGACGTGACATTGGAGCTAGATATGCGGCAAACGCGGGAAGTAATGAGGTATCATATCGTTAATATTTGATTTTCTAAATTTATCAGACAAATTTCTTTGCATTCTTTCCGCTTGACTACATTAATATTCAGAAGATAAGGATAATGGGGCAATTCTTGCTTTGTCTGGTATAGAAATGCTGTGAGTTGAGGAATCAATCAAGTCGTAAACAAAGTCATAATGGGAGGACACTGTTTATTGTCAAAAGGAATCCATAATCCATATATAGTAACTTTGATTTATATGCCTTGCACCATTAGTAATTTGAAATGCTTGGTGTAGCTACGCGTGATTGCGTAGCCCAACTTGGCCACAAGAATTCCAGAATCTTATCCCACGACCCTCGTTCACTCTATTTCCCCCCTTTAAACTTTAACCATCCACTCTTTCAAACTACTTGTTCTCTCTCTCTCTCTCTCTCTTAATGATTCCACTCCCATTTGTGCAACTCATGAAGTAACTTATGACATTGACAATCTCTATCATCATATCTTTCTAAACATATTTCTTCTTCTTCTTCTTCTTTTTAAATAATTTACTATATTTTTGTGTGTGTTATAACTTATTTGATTCGAAGTGTAACATATATATATATATAGGGATTAATGTTTCTCATGTGTAGGAAAAAAATTATCTCATGTCACACACACACAAAATGGTGAGACCTACATACATATATATTAATTCATATATGTATATGTGGGTCCCACCATTTTATGTGTGTGTAGGAAGTTTAGTTTTCTCATTCAGTTTGAGAAAACTAAAACCCTATATATATATATATATATATATATATATATATGTAACATATATATATATATATATATATATATGGTGTATGGGTCAAGAGCTAGCCTACCCTTCTTTTTGTTGTATATATAGACCAATAATGGATTCGATGTTTCAGAGTATAAATTCCACTGTAATACTGGGCTCCACCATGATGGCCAAACGTGGAGTATTTCTTTATTTATTCATTTTCCCTAAAAGCCAAAAAAAAAAAAATAATAACAATAACAACAACAACTGACTACAACAGTTACTATATATGTATATGCATACGTGGAGGAACGAACATGTTTTACCCGTCTCCTTCCAATTAGCTTTATGAATTGGCAACGCATAATCGAGTTAACTTGTTCTTATTTGCATTGCATTGTTAAATTATTTGCACTACCCAAAAATGAAATCGAAGATATTTAAGTGATATTTTTTTTTAAAAAAAAAAAACACCAAGCTAAGGCAGAGGATGACATATTTTACCGCATATAAGTTTAGAGATAATTATATACAATACGTATGGTATGGCAAAAAGCCTGATGGATATTCCCTGCACATTTATAGTAAAATACATATAACGTCAATAGAAATGAGTGGACTATATTATATTCAATCCTAATTCCCATCCCATTAATCAAGCAAGCATATTAATTAAACCTAATGCATGGTTTTCCACATGCTGTATCTTGGATCGGTCCTAACGTAATCGATTATGTATGCTGTATATATTTTCGGGTGTGTGAAAATGGACCTGGTCATTCCTGGTTTCAATTATCTCCATCAGGATAATAAAACTCTCCCAAAAGTCATTTAACACGAAAAACAATATTCTTACACGCATCATTTTAATTTAATTGAGACAATTGGATTAATTAAACTAGTACAGCCCCCATGGTCATTCTTTCACACACACAAACAAACATTGATGCAAATTAAACCAATATGGTTCCGCGCATGTTCATCATTTTTAAGAAGAAAAAGTTTTCATTAATGGGATGTTCGCTTTGGAGTTTGTGGGCTTATTTTTTGGGCAAGTTGTGTTTAATCAAAGACTAAAGGGTCTTTTAGCAAAAAAAAGACAAAAGGGTCAAACATTAATCAAACATGTATACAAAAAATAAAAATAAAAACAGAGAGTATACTAACATATTGAACGGTGGCTTTTCTAAGCACGAGCATTTTGATACCAGGTTGGACGCCAAACACTCGTGGTTTTCCTAAGTTGTCCTCCTATAGGTTCAACCCCTACACTTACCCTTTAGCTTTAGCCCACTTGGCGCCTCCCTTCACATTAATTAATTTATAAAATAAATTGAATCAATTCAATTCCTTCTCATCACCTCATCATCAGCATCTGAATAATAATAAACGAGCAATTCAGTTATTAAAATTCAATTCTCACTGTATTGCGTAGACTAAATTCAAAAACTTAAACTTCAATTCCTCTTCTATCAATTATGGCAAAGGTATATATTCTCAAGTAGTTTAGGTTTTTTTGGTGAAATGAAGTAGAAAAAGGATGATTGAATAATATTGTGATGATTAATGATTGATTATCTTCCCCCAGGACGTACGATCTGATGACTTAATTAAATACAATAATTAATTAGTGTTGACTTAATTCTAAACGCGTACGTCGATATGTGTGTGATTCAAGGGTTTTGCAAGTTGTTTCTTAATAAAATTTCAATTAAACAACGTTGACGTCATTCGACATCAAAATATCTTCCACGTTTTGGTCAAATCCATCCCCGTCCTGTGGGCGCCAAATATATATCAATCTCAGCCCCTCATGATGGAAACTATTCTCAGTCGTTTTCAGTGAATTATGTTATTAATTAATTTCTGTTGAGCTGCGCATATGTTATTAATTAATTTAATTATTCGGCACTTTGCAGAGCTTCTATTCGTGTTTGGTCCCCGATACATCCCAATCCAAGAACAGCATCTTGGACTTGCATGTAACGTTAAAAATAATATAAGCCCGAACCAAAACATGTTATTCCACGTTATTATCATTATTTAAACTGTATAATGGTGAATGACTGTAATTATATTAGTCAATTAATCTGATTACCTTAGCTAATTCCACTCATCAAAAGAGATTTCGTTTTCTATATCTAATTAAAAAAGGCCTATCATGCATCCCATGCATGTTTACTAATTATAGTTATCGTTTCAGAGGTGGATTTTTTTTTTTAAAAAAAACTAGGTCGAGATTTAAAATCCTGTAAATACAAACACTTATGGTGGAAGAGTTCCCTCCTAGTTGAACATAATTAATTATTAGATTTACATTGATTGATTTCATCTTCTACCTCCGTTTTTAAATATTAAAGATCTTATTTATAATATAAAGATCTTATATTAAGAACTAGAGGTTATATGTCGATATATTTTAATTATTATACTATAAATTTACTTAGTCCCAGTCATATTTATGATACTTTTAAAAAATAACTAAATATTTTGAAGAGAAGGTGAATAGTACTTTGACGTTACAATTTTGTTTTCGCAAACACTTTACTTGAATATATACTACTAAATTACCCTACCTCTGGTTTTTAATATAGAAAATAATTGATTTTTTTTAGAAAGATTAAGGAAGGTAATTAAGTTATATTAAAATATTTATATTTATCGTTATTTATTTGATTTATAAATAAATAAATATATAATTTAATAATATATTATAAGAATAAGTAGTTTATTTATTTAATCTATAACGTGACTCCAAATACGGGTTAGGTGTATATTTTAGCTAAAGTGATATACTATAATACTATACTGCTATAGTATATAGTTATAGCGGATATCTGGGATCGAAGAAAATAAAAATTGACTTTTAATTTGTCAACTTCAACGCGTTGGTGTTCATACATTCGTGCAATCCATATGTGTAGGATGACATATGTGAAAAGGATGCGTCGTTTCGGAAAAAACCCTTATCATGACGAATTGAACTCATGATACAATTTGAATGAATTAGCTTCTAACTGACAGCGACACAACTTAGCAAATAAAATAAAAATATAACTATTGCACGCACAGTATAAAAAAAAAAAAAATCAAAATCGACTTATATTAGACATTCATATTTTAATTAAAATTGGTTATTTTTTGTATCTTGATTTTTAAGATAAATTGCACGTAGAATCTCCTACAGTGATTTTTCTTGTCATGTGAGATTTTATTTTTCTCTAAAACCAATTGATTATTGTCCATTAGAATTACACAAAAATACTTAGACGATCTTACAGGAAAAAGTATGATTTATTAGTTTAGGAGGTTCTGGTAATCCTTGTTTTGGGATGTGCTTTTTCCCCCCTTTTATATTAATTGAACTACATAATTAAAATTCCACGCGCTATGTGATAGAGAATTAATCAAAGTCATTAAACTACATAATATCACTACTGACTAATGATGGCTAAACCCCCCCAAAAACAATATCCTATTAACGAAAAGCTAGCGCAGCCAATGTTTTACCCTAAATTAAGAAAGAGAAACCTTTCTTAATACACCTCTCTCTCTCTCTCTCTATCTCTCTAGTGAGGATTCAATCATCCCACATGCTCTTAATCTGCGAATTAAAACCCTTGATGCAGATTCGGATCACTAAATATAATATATACAGGATGTTAACCAATTGGTGTAAGATTTAATTTATTAAATTAAAAAAGAGAGAGATAGTCACGCGTGATTAGGATTATTGGAGAGGAAGGAAGGCGTATAGAGGAGGGAGGTTAGGTTGAAAATGATGTGGGTTGGTAATGTGACCCCACCATATCCTTCGTCCTACTCATGAACTACTCGGCAGTGACACGGATCCAACTTCGTCACAATATCATTCTACCCCAAATACACACTCAGATCATCCATGATATGTTTCTAAGGCGAAGCTAGCTAGGTCAAAATAAATAAAATAAACCCTACTCTAAATCCTTAAAGTGGTGAAGCAGGAATACGAGGTCTAAAACAACAGCACCAACCACATACACAAATACAAATTAAATTCTGTATAGCCAGCCATCCTTAACAAACCACAATGGTATTTGTATTACACCAACGTTGCTATCATCAAACTCATCACATTGTCACCTGCGCAGCCCATGTGATGTCTCTGCATAAAGCCCCCATCGGAGCTGCCTCTCTTTCTGCCTTCCCACTGTCTCCCTTCAATCTCTTTCTCTCACCATCCCATTCACAGCTCATAATTATGTACGTATAATATTTTTTTAAAAAAAAATTGAGATTTTAACTTTAGAGTGCGTTGGAATTAACTTTTGGAGAAAATTTATGAAGAAAGAGTGAAAAAAATGATTTCAAAATAATATGTTTTAGATAATACTTCATCTGGTTTTTATTATAAGGCACAAACTAACAATTTCCACAAACCAATAAAAACAATCAAAGTCAATAAAGTTGTCCCAAAGTTTAAATAATTTTCAATATCACTTTTATTAATTGCATTAAATTTTAATATTATATTATTATTAATTTCACACACTACCTTTATTAGTTATAAGCATACATGAAAAAATAATAATGTTTTTTGGAAGCCAGTAAATACTTTATAAATAGGACCAAATACACGTATAAGTTGACGTCTTATAATAAAAATCAGAAATACAGCAGTTTATGGAAAGGTACAAAACTATAGTTTTGTAGCCCCAATCCATAATTTTCAGTCAAAACTACAGTTCTACAAAATTTCAGAGGGTTTGTGTAATTTATTCAAAATCATAATTCTCAATGAAAATTATAGTTATACAGAATTTGGCAGTGTTTGTGAACTTCACTTCTAAAACTCCTTAAAACCATGGTTTTTGCCAAATCCATCGTTTCCTGAGATATGCCACGTCAAGATGACGCCGAACCCATAGTTGCATTTCTCAATTCTCATGCCAAGATAACATTTTTTATGTTCCCACTTCCCACTGACTTGGGTCCCGGAGCTTTGTCTAGTTACTATACACACTGTTTTCTTAATTCTCTCTCACATTCTCTGCCTAATGCTAGGGTCCACGTGCATAATTGTCAAAATTGAATTGCCCATTTGAAATTGTTGTTATTATGAGTGGGAGAGACCGCTCACACAATAAATGCGAAACATGATCCATAAACAGGGTCTCCAACCTCAATTCAAAGGGACGTTTCTCCATACTAAAATCATTCTCTATCCCTTGTACAGTGTATTCAATAAGACGTAAATTTAAAAAAAAAAAAAGAAAAGAAAAAAAAAGAGACAAGTCCTAGGAAATCTTGCATATATTAATATTTAACAGCATTATTGTGCAAGATCAGTGAACATATTTTGGTATGATCTGCGGCATGTATATATGATATATCCACTGAGAAAAGCTGGTTTGGCACCAACAAATATAATGGGTGAAAATAAAGCTTCACTCGTATATATATTGGGGCTCGAATGGGAGGGGAGCCCCAGCCGAACTACCTGCTCTTGCACTAATTCATTATTTAATCATAATGCTCTTTCAGATGTTTATTATAAGATATCAATTACTAATTTTTATAAACTAATAAAAATGATAAAATTTGTGTTAAAATTTAAGTGATTTTCAATATTATCTATATTAATTACATTAAACTCTAATATCATATTAATTATTATTCCCTCTCAACACCTTTATTAAATATATGCATTTATGAAAAAATTAATTAATATTTTTTGAAAACAAGTAAGTGCTTTGCAAAAAAGTTAAGAATATTTTTTAATTAATGTTTATACAAAGGAGTAACTATTGTTGAAGAAGATAAAATAATATTAATTAAATGAGAAGTGTCGACACACGTAACGTGTCACTAGTTCGTGAGTGGTGACTTAGACAACAATCAAAATTGTCTATATTATTATCGATCTCCCACGAGTCATGACGTTTTCTTCTTTGGATGGACTATCTTTTTTTTTTTTTTTTGGATATATATATTTTAACTCATTGAGTTGAAGTCTAACTGGGGTCATGGTCATGACTCGAGTCACGTGACCCTCAAATTTGATAGTACGAAACATGTACTTGTATTATTGCAGATTTTTATTTATTTACACGCAAATAACTGTCCTCGCACTCTATTAGCATCGCACAATTATGTAGTGTCTGACCGTGAATTGAATGGATATATAAGTATCGTGCTTCATATCTAGAAATAATGAAGAAAAGCTGTGTTTCTCGGTTAGCGACGAAGTAATATTATTTAATTATCAAATTAAAAGAGGAAATATGAAATTATGTGTGTATGCGAAAACAAAACCTCCATATTGTTAATTCTGGTTCGTTCCTGGGATTTTGCTTGTACTTTTTAGCCATTTCCCATTATTGACTATCAACCCTTTTTATAATATATAAATGTTGTCATTTCTCTTGTAGTTACCTGTCTTCGTCGTTTCCTTTTGCCGTCACTGTTCTTCATATACTTTATGATAAAGATCTTTATTATTTTTTCCCTCCTTTTCTGCCTCTAATGTGCTTCCCCTTTTCTTTTTCTAAAATTACCCTAATTTTTCATCTATGAAAAATTCTAGGTGAATTGACCGTTAAAAATTCATAAATACACTTATGATAAATATATAATACTATTTATACCAATAATTAGTTGCACCCAATTAAACAGGTTTACATGACTCACTGTGTATTGAGATTCTCTATACATATATTATAGAGCAAGGAGACACAAAGATGGCAGGGAATGAAAGAACGCTTCTAGTGCACACTGTTATATAAATGGTTTAGATTTTGTTTACATGTTTTAAAATTCTAATAAGAGAAATAACAAATGGGAGTATAAACCATGGGATGATATTGTTTTAAAAAATCTGATAGTACTACCGAGGAGTTGTGGAAGGATAAGAATCATAAATGGTGGAACAAGATTGGTAAATAAACCAAAAGATAGAGAATGCTAAAAAGAATGGGAATAAGAATGGAAAGAGGAAGTAACGATGAATGGGAGCCATTCAATTCAATAAAGAGGAATAATAATGCTGGCCAGCTCATGATGGTGGCCTTTGTGTTTTCCCAGAACACTACAAAAGTGCATGGCGTGTGGCTCTGTAGGCTGTGCTCTTAATGCTCCCACCTCCTCGATCTCATTCGTTGTTTTAAAAAAGAAAATGTTGAAAAATCTTCAATTATATAACATTTATTATATTGTCTAAAAATACTTAAAATTTGTCAAGCACTATTATATGTACCACTTTGGTTCTATTAATAAGTCCCTTTTGACAAAAAAAATTAGTTTTATTTATAAATCTAGTTTCAAAGTAATAAATGATATCGACAATTTTACCCATATTAATTGTATCAATGAAAATAAAGAGAGAAGAAAGAGTTGAAAGATATTCATTTATAAATAAGGACAAAATTAAAATTTTACCTCATAATCATCAAGCTAGCTATTTCTTTTTGGCATATGTGATTTAGTTAAAAAGAAATTATAAATAGAGTTAGAGTGATACAGCCTAGCTTTTAACACAAGCAATTGTATTTTTATTATGTGTAATATGCCTTTAAAATGGAAAACATCACACACACACACACATATATAGTTGATATGTAACATGTATAGCCGAAAAATAGTTATACACATCCAAAGAAAACTTATACTACTATTTTTTTCCCCAAAGAAAAGAAAACTTACACATGCCCAAGAACCTGAGTGTTTTGATTTTTTTTTTTTTTTGGGTTGTTTTAAATTTTGTGGCCATCAATTTTCACTTTTCTATTTAGATTATATTGTTGATTAGACCAGCTGTTTTACAGAACTGGTTTTCTTACTCGTTGCTTAGGCTCTCATCTAGACCGTCTATATGAGATATAGACGATCTATATTTCCTTTTTTAAAACCACTATTTTTTAGATAAAATCATTTTTTTTTCAAAAAAATGTTGGTTAGTTTAGAGATGATCTTTATTTTAAATTATTTACCGTACTCCAAAAAGGGTAGGGGCGCAAGTAGTAGACATAATATCAGCAGCAGGAGAGCTCCCCTCAGAGAGACGGGAAATCCGCCCCGACCATTCCTGACTTAGAGCCTGTTTGGCAAAAAATAAAATCTAGGTTTTGGAGACAAAATCTAGGTTTTGTACTAAGTCTGTCAAACACCTTTTTTTTTAAAAAAAAAAGCTATTCTACATCAAAATCTAGGTTTTGTCATAAGCTTACCAAATACATTTTTTTTTCCAGAATCTATTCTGCATCAAAATCTAGATTTTGAACCCCAAAACCTAGGTTTTGTCAAAAGCTATTTCTTTAAGCTTTTTCTCTCTCCTCTATCATCATCAGTATTTTTTCAGTACTACTTAGTATCCTTAAGATATTTTTTAGTATCTTTTAGTACCCTAAATATTTTTTCAAGATCAGTCATTATTTTTTCAGGACAAGTCAGTACCTTGAAATATTTCATGATCTTAAAAAACTATTCTACGGTATTAAAAAGATATTTCAGGATAATTATTCTTACAAAAATATTTCATAGTTTAGGAGAGACAAAAAAAAATACTGATGATGGCAAAGGAGAGAAAGAAAAAGCTAAAAAAATAGTTTTTGACAAAACCTAGGATTTGAAAATGGAAAAAAAATAGCTTTTGACAAAACCTAGGTTTTGGGGTTCAAAACCTAGATTTTGATGTAGAATAGCTTTTGAAAAAAGTAGAGATGTTTGGTAAGTTTATGAGAATAACTTTTGGAAAAAGTAGAGGTGTTTGGTAAGTTTATGAGAAAACTTAGGTTTTGATGAAGAATAGCTTTTAGAAAAAATAGAGGTGTTTGACAAACTTTTGCTTAAACCTAGGTTTTGATGTATAATAGTTTTTTGATAATTTTGGGGTGTTTGACAAACTTTTGTCAAAACTTAGGTTTTGAAATTATCCAAACACTATCATTTTTTTCCAAAATCTATTCTTCAAAAGTTATTTTCCAAAAATCATTTTTGCCTCGTAAATCCCAAAATCTATTTTTCAAAATCAATTCTCCAAAAGCTATTTTTACCCAAAATCATTTTCCAGAAGCTATATCCAAACGGGCTCTTAAGGAATGAATGAAATAGAGAATTTAGATGATCCAAATGACAGCTTAAGGGACGAGCCTCAGCTCGTGCAAAGGACGATTTGCACAAGCAGGGAAACCGGTTGCTTTTACAGTCGAGCTTTGTTTGACACATTTTGGCCTGGGGTTTCTTGTTACCCGTTTTTCAAGATGCATGGTTGATCACCGAGTTTGATCCCTCCAAGATTTTTCGGCGGAATTGCATGCGTTTTGTATGATGAAAATAAATTAAAATATTCATTGAAAAATCTCCTATGGAAAAATCTATTTTTTAAAGGTATCTAATGACTTAAACCCTTGAGTGGGATGGAACATATTTTTGGCTGTGTGCGTAGCACAAATCTTTAGTTGTGTACAAATATTTTCAATTTTGTACGTAAGTATGGAAGAATCACATCTGGTAAAGATAGCTAGATTGCACTTCACCGCTTAAACAAAATTTAGAAAGAAAGATTTTTCAGAAATTTTCTATATATAAAGAAAAAAAAATCTATCCGATTTGGATACTGTTACAACTACTCCATCTAACAAATTCATATATAGCACAATAGCCTAATTTCTCAAATGATTGAAGCTATTTAATCAACATGAAATATTTATTATTTTTGCAGAGGTTGAAGTCATATTGGGTATGATTATATTATTGTTTAGTGGGAGAGGAGAAATTTGTTCTTGTCTTGTTTTCTATATAACTGGGGTTATGGTTTATTTTGGGTGATAGCACACTTTTATTTTAGGAATTATAGCTTGATGATCATGGGTTTAAATATTGGACTTTACTTCGTAGAAGCATTATGCACCGGCCACATTTTTTGTTCACAATATTGCGCCATTATAAACCCTAACAAAACTATCGCTAATGGATGGCCCTGCATTTTATAGCACATTTACTTGTTTTGGCATGTTTTCTGAATATCAAATATACGCCTCTAAAATACTGACCCCTTCATTGGTTTGAGAGGCCACAGCGGCTGCTGATTCATCTTTATTATATGCTGGGCCAAATCTGAGTCTTAAATATATATATATATATATATATATATATATATATATATCTACAATGATGGGTCTCTATGCAAAGTCAACTTTTTCACCAGAACCTTTGGTCGGTAACCTGGGGTTGTTTGTAATATATTATACTATTAACATGGAATTTTTGGGGAATATGCATATGATATGCGAAACAAAAAATGGTCTGACGTGGCAACTCGAAAACGACAAGATATTTTGAACCTCCTGCGGCTAGATATTTTTTTTGTTTTTCCGTCTCTTGTAGAGTATAATTAAACCTATAATTATCAAATTTAAAAGTAGACACACACACGGGGGCAAGCATGTGAAGCGATACGCGGATCGGTTCATGTCCATAAACATAAAACAGATATCGTATTATTATATTGTATGTATAATGTGTTTGACACACACACACACACACTTTTTTTAAAAAAGTATCGATGCATAACTATAGGTTAAAATATCTAGAGTACCATAATTTCTTCTTGTTATATATGAAAAATCAGATTATAGTTTAGAACAACATAATATCATTCTAGCAGAAGCATGTGCAGACGAAACACAGAGGCTACTTCTAAGTATCAACATCAAATGGGAATATTATTTGCGCTTTTCATAAATCAAATATATATCAAAGGCTTGTAGCTACCTAGTAATGCTTCTTTTAAATTATATGGGTTCATTAATAAGAATATATTCACAACATATTGGATCATATATCAATGTCACTTTTACGTGTAGCTGGTTGTCCATCCACAGAACCAGCTAGACCTATTCGAATATGCAAATAAAAAGCTAGCTAAGCTATGCACGCTTTGCTCACATTGAACGGTCTAAGGTCATTCTGATTCATCAAGTGGATATATATTTCATCCAATCCATCACCATCCCAATTGACTTACACCCTGGAACAGATTTTTATTTTTTTTTTCTTTTATCTGCTCGAAAGATTTTAATTTTGTGACCAAAATATATCCGAGGATAATCGATATATAAAACTTGGCTTTTGTCGCATGTACATGCTATTTGTATAGTCAGAAAAGTGAAGCTGTAAATTTGACCCCTCCACCTGCCTGTTGCAGGTGAAATTTTGTACGAAGGAGCAGGTCCAGCTATTTCCCAAGTCAAAAATTGAGATTTTTTTTGCCCACTTGAATGCCATCATCGGCACATCATTTTAGGATTTACTGGTCGTGGTTACGATTCACTCACTGCAGTCCATTACCCCTAAAGCTACAGTGAAGCAGGAAAAAAGGTAAAAAAAAACAGACGGCAGTGGACCGTAACCACGCCCGGATTTACCACCCTCAAGTATATATTTTTTTTTGACAACATTTACTATATCTGTATTACATGAAAATTACATTAAAATATTGAATGCATACAAATAATTTTCAAATGGTTGAGTGTTAATATCATTCATCACCCAATTGATCGAGTGCCTGGGACAGATTAAGCATTCAACATCACAATCTTCTATCAAGATATTGTTTCTTAATTTACATTGAATTTACTGCGGAACGCTCAATTTCACCTGTTTATTCTACTAATCACTTCTCCATGTGGTTCTCTCTCTCTCTCTCTCTATCTGACGTCACGATCAACAAAAATAACCTGCCTTTTTTGCTTTAATTGGATTATAATTCTGCTAGTTTCTTTTGATAAACTGAGAGCAGTATTGAAACCAGAGGTGTAAATTTTTTTCCTTGTCATTAATTATAACGAGCATGATATTAATTTGTCTCATTAGATAACAATTAGCACGGTAGATTTTTTTTCCTTTTGTTCACTTTGTGTCCCCACCGAGATGGTTTAACTAATTAGAAATCCTTGGCGGTTAACCTCATACAGATACTTGTTTGCTGTCATCAAAAGAAATGTACATGCAATAATATAATAAGACGCCAAGCTAGACCCAATTGACGTGCAAGAATTCAAAAACTTACCCTCAATGCATTCCTCTCATTCCAGTTTATTTTATCACTTTTCGTCTCTTGTTACTTCACGATGCGGTTAAACAAGGGAAAAGGATGATGAAAAAACTATGTAATTGCAGACAGATTTTGAGAAATGTTACACAAATTAATGGACATACGTAATAATGATGAATAATCATATATTACCTATAACAAAAGTATCACCTTCACTTTAATTTTTAATTGATTTCTACGGTGCAATCACCCTCCCCCCCCCCCCCCACCCCCAACCCCTCTCCTTATTTTTAGGTTGACCAAAAGCAAAAAAACTTTTTTTTAAAAAAAATGACACTAATGGCTGGAGATTATTAGTTGGATAGAAGAGCTTTTTACACCATTTTATTACAGGACGATTTGGCTTTTAGAATCAAACTCTATGCATGAATAACTTTCAATAAGAACATTTTTCATTTATGAACATAGCGCAAGTCTGAGAAGATAATTCCACCGTTTATAATGAATTCTTCAGTCTGCAGGCAGCCAAAATACAGTCCCATATCTCTAGAAAATGGAGGCCACATCACCAAGAACAGTGCCCTTTATTGAGTAAATTTTTTAACTCATTATTGGCTTCTTTAATGCCATGATACCAGAAAAAATCAGACTCCACTCAACAAATTGTACCCAAACCAGTTCTCAAAATTAATTTTTCAATAAGAGGCAGATGTTTATATTTAAAAGCTAACATTACCTCAAAATAACATTAAAAGATATTGTGCTTAAAGAATATCACAACGGTACTACAATGATAGTTGTCAAAAAAAAGGATGGTGCAGTTCTGGTACGTTGCAGTACCATTCAATACACGCATTCTTTGCCTGTACTGTATCGTTATCCTCCAAAGAATGAAAATAAAAATCAATAATAAACGAAATTAGGTAGTAGCCTCTTGTGTGTTATGCAAGCTGATCGAATTGAACAAAGTTTGGCGTCCACAAGTTTATGAAAAAAGCCGGAGACAGCACTTCCTCCTTGTTTCAATAAAATATATATTCTATTTCCATGTTATTTAATTTATTTTTCCCCCGCTTCACCAAAGATGGGCATTATTAAATTTGCAACTAGGCTTCCAACAGTACTCTGTGGACCTATAAATATATCTTCCAAGCCTCACATCCCACTCATTCATTCTTTCTTTCACATCTCCTCTCCTCTCATCACATATCAAAGAACTATAAGGATGGCACAAACTTTTCGCATGGCCATTGCAATTCTTGGTATTACTTCGTTCTTTTTCTCAGTACTAGCATCCGATATATATATGCGAGTCTTCATCAGAAAAGTGATGACTCATTTTCTGTTTCTTCCCTCTTGTTTTTTTGCAGGGAATGCTGCTTCAGTAGCTCTCTATGCTGCTCCAATGTAATCAACTTTCGTTTCAATTTTCTTGTCTTCTCTCATTTGCAGAGGAGTCAATCAAACTATACTGAGAGATTTTGACACGGCTTTTATTCCTTCTTTCTGTCTGCAGGGTAACTTTCAAAAGGGTCATAAGGAAGAAAAGCACTGAGGAGTTTTCATGTCTTCCTTACATCATTGGACTCTTGAACTGTCTCCTTTTCACTTGGTATGGCTTGCCTATTGTAAGCAACAAATGGGAAAACTTCCCTCTGGTCACAGTCAACGGAGTCGGGATTGCTCTTGAGTTAGCTTACGTTCTCATCTACTTCTGGTATGCTTCCTCAAAAGGAAAGGTAATAATAATAACTCACAAGTGTGACCTTACTTCTTCTTCTTTCTTTGCTCATTTTGCATGTACAAGAAGACAACATGAGACTTACCAAAAAACATATATTTCAGGTGAAGGTGGCCTTGACAACGATACCAGTTATCGTAGTGTTTTGCATAATCGCTATCGTCTCAACTTTAGCCTTCCATGACAACAAACAGCGAAAGCTTCTAGTCGGAAGCTTTGGCCTCGCTGTTTCCGTCGCAATGTATGCGTCTCCTCTTGTGGCCATGGTAAGTCAATAATATTCCATAGTCATTATTACAAAGCCAGAAACAGGGGAGTTCATAACTCACACAACGTCGATTTCATTTTTTGCAGAAGAAAGTAATAAAAACCAAGAGTGTGGAGTTCATGCCATTGCCATTGTCATTGTGCTCATTCCTGGCTGGCAGCCTCTGGATGACTTACGGATTTATGATCCGTGATATATTCGTTGCGGTTCGTCTTCTAGTTTCTTCATGGCTTCATAATAAATCTCTGAACAAGAAGAAGATTTGACCATATTGATTTAACATTCATTTTACCATAACTTTTTGACAGGGACCAAGCGTGGTTGGAGTTCCCTTGGCCATTCTGCAACTTGTCCTCCACTGCAAGTACTGGAAAAGAAAACCTTCATCAGAAGAAGAAGAACCAGACAAGCTGAACATGGAAAAGGTAGATGTGACGGTGGTTGCAGCAGAAATGGTGGATTTGGAAAAAGGAGAAGCAGAAATGAAGATGTCAAATGATCCAATCAGCAAGATCAACAACAACCAACAACAACAACATTAGGCAGAAAAAGCTCAGCAAAAGTTGCCCAGATTTTGAGTTTGATCATGTCTGGGTCCTGAATAAAATAAATGTCATCTTTTTTATTTTTCAGAGCAAGTAGTTTAATTTCATGATTTGTATTTAGCCCATAAATTTAGTGTACTTTGCTAATAGAACATGGGGGTCATGCGTGCGTTTTCCCCCCTGCGAACTTGTTTTGCAGCCCAGCTCAAGTTTCCAAGCATGACTTGCTTGCTTGTATTAGGAAGTATACTTGCCAAATAATAGGAATGATGACATTCAAATTCTACACTTCACGATCTTTTGCTCATACTTTTCTATTTTTTTATCATATATATATATATAGAGTTAGTCAATGCATCGAGAAAAATCATATAGCTTAATATATAAAACTCGAAGAAGAAGATCAGATATGGAAACAGAGAATGATTCTGCAAGCTATTAGTATATTAAAATATTGATGATATGAAGTTTATGGCCACATTTTAGAATACAGAATATATGGGTTTTAGTTTTCTTATATTGCATGAGAAAACTAAACTTCCTACACACATATGAAATGGTAGGACTCACATATGTATACCATTTAATGTATGTGTGATATGAGATAATTTTTTTTCTACAACATAAAAAACATTAATCTCTAAAGAATATTTGTTTACGAGGCCTGAGGAATTAAATGTAAGGAAGCGGCCAAATTCTCATGCAATAGCCAATAGCAACCTACAAGTCACTAACAAGTTGTCACCAAACCCGTATGTATGACCAGTGCTTTCCCATACCTCTCCCTTTCTCTCTCTTCTCCTTCTCATTCTTTTTTTTTTTTTTTTTTGGCATTTGAGATTTCGGCCAGGGGGGGTCTAATTTTTCTCACATTTTTCCTTCTATAAAATTAAAAATTTATTATTATTTTTTAAAATTTTGTCTGGATATATTGTTCACAATTAAAGTAAAGCAACAAAAAAATCGACTTTATAAATTATTTTCATAATAGTTTACAACTATAAACTGTTTCAATCGAAATTTTAATATCTTCTATGTATTTTTTAAAAATTACTTTATAAATATTAAATCTAAATTGTTAATAAACAATTTTTTTGCTAAAAGATAGTTAAGAAACAATGACGAAAAACGAGATGGACTGCCCACTTGAGAGTGAGCAGTGAGTTAAAAGTTTGAATTTTGTGAAGTCGGCGGCAGACAGAATAAAAGTTGAACCCAAAACATTCTTCTACTTGCCTCAGGCCCCACTCCCCAGGGTTTCTTCCAGAGGAATTATAAATCCATGAAAGTATCAGACACCGCTTTCCTTCTTCAGAGCTAAAATAGTTTTCCAAGATGTTCAATGTACCAGTTAGTATTATAAGATATACAGTTAGTATCCTGAAATGTTTTTTTAAAATTATGAAGTATATTTTAGTATTGTTCAATATCTTTTTAGTACCAATTACTATCTAACCTATATTTTTTTCTTAAAAAGGCACAGCTTCAGTATTTCACGTCAAAGCGACACGGTTTTATAATAAAAGAAGGCAGCGGACGCTAGAAGCAATGGGAAAGTATCTCATATTTCACTTTAAAGCTGTGACTCCAGTGTCATATACTATTAAAAATATGTCAATCTGACCCATCTGGGCTGAGTATTTTATGTTTCCCCTGACCCTATAGTAGTAATGTTATTTGTATTCATTAACATGTACTAGGATTTTCTGGGGAAAAAAACATATGACTAGTAGTATTCATGTTACTCATACCAAAACTATATAGCTAGAAACTTAGTTTTTTTTAAAAAAAAAAAAAAACTTAGCACTCCCTCAGCCTTTAATACTAAACTTACTAATTTAATTTAAAAAACTGATTAAGTTGATTAATATGACATGTATTTTTTAAAACATTATATCCACCATTTTATGTTTTTTTTTTCTTAAAATGAAAAAACCAAAACCATCGGTGTAGTTGGAGAATAAACGTGCTACGGTCCAACAAAGCTTTTAATAAATTAATCGATAGAGCAGATGGTATCGGGCCAAAAATCCACTTGACTCTTTTCCTGCCATATATAGAAGCAGGTTCTCTGCACCAAAAACAGCTGAATTAACTTGGCTGATATCATGCAGAATTTAAGGGTCAAGAGTCGTTATTACAACAATATTTTAATGAAAAATGTAATTTCTTGAATGAAAGAAATCAAACTAAAAAATTGGAAAATGTCCCCCTGTATGGCAATCAACAAAGCTTTTCAGGTTTCACATGCCCGTCTAATTTCTCTGTACTCAGGGGCCTAGGGGGATGTTTACACATGGGATCATGACCCCTGGGGTGATAACCAAATTACAATGATCCCACGTCACCACGACAGGGAGGGTCAAAAAGCTTTTACTTTTTACTATTTGCTTTGTACGTTCGTGTTTGTGTTGTGTCTGATCCTTTCTGCCAAACGCGTCATCCCAATTATTCCTTTGTCGTTTATACCAGAGCCTCAACCTCATTCTTCCAGTCTTGAACTCGCAGTCTCATTTCCCGAATTGCGCGTTTCCAGGTACACACCTAATCTCCTGCTAGCCTGGACTCACATTACTTTCCAAGACTCGCATCTCATTGTCGTCCTGTTATCATATCATTGTCCCCATTAACTGCATTATATATTATCGAGCCCACGAACCCGGGTAACATGCGTCTCGATCTACCATGTTCTTTTATTCTTCAACCCAACCAACAAAAAGTGTAAGCACATCAGACCCTCCTTCCAAGTAGGCCACCAAGAAAGATAATTTTTGACAACAAAAAACGATCTTGTCACTCCAAGCTAAATGGGTCAGAGGCGGCCCATTATCGCGAGTGATGAGTTCCAGTACCGCCACGTGTCGCAGTGTGGAACAAAACTCGGAACTCCATGCATGACGCCGCGTGTCCCTCGCTTCCGTACCATTGCCGCTTGTCCCTCGCCTCCGTTCCTGCGCAACGCTACCGCATGAGCACTTTTCCCCCTTCCTGGAGCAAGCGCGAAAGCACTGTTTCTTACCGCGCGGGAATTTCTCATCGGAATGGTGAAGCTCGCATCGGCGCGAGATTTCCGTACCTATGGAGCCGGCATGAGCCGGAACCGCTACGAGTATATCAATGCCGGTCTCTACTTGTTTGCTGCCGTAGTACTCACTTGCGGATTTGCGGCTCAGTTATCATCCGAACCCAAATCCGGTCTCGCCCTCCTCCTCATTGCCTTCGGCCTCATCTTCATCGTCAATTTACATGATCTTATCGCGCATCTCGCCGGAATCGATTTCCTGATGTCGTTGATGGAGTTCGATCTTCAGCTCGCTCTTGTCGAGTTTGGAGTTCCAATAACTCAGGCCGTGGGTTCGCTTCTCTCCTTTCTAGGGATTTTCTTCATTTTCATTCAGGTAAAATATCGAGGATGTTTCTCTCCATTATTTTATTGAACGAATTTTTTCTTACAACTTCTCCAAGAGACTGAGGTAGAAAGTAGAAACATAGTGGACCCATTTGAATGACTAAACTACATTGTGTAGCCCCCCGATACGTCTCGTTGAAATTGACACGATAGCCTAATCGTAAACACTTCGTATGTAATTAGATATTGATAATTTGTGAAATTTTGTTGATGTTAAGTGTGATGTTTATTGCACAAAATGAAGGAAGAGAAACGTTTTGGTTACTTCAAATTGGAGAGACATGCTCTGAACTTGCTATTGGCCGGGCCTCTGTTATGGGTGATAGGATCTATCCACAATTCTTGCCAGATTTATGAGAGGGCGGACGGGCATGTTCAAATCTTGCTGAACAGTGTGCTTATCCCATTTCTGATGGGGAGTTTGCTGTTCTTGCTTGCTGCTATTCTCAATCATTATGAGCAGTCTGGTGTGATCCGCCATGGCCTCCACTTGCTTGTAAGTAGTACTCTATGAATAATTCTACTTTCTTTAGTTGTTTATTGCTTGATGTCTCTGCTGTCCAGTAAATCACGCGTTATGAATTGAATTATTGCTTGATACAGAATCCCAGAGTATTTGATTTGAAGGCCGTGTTATTGAGAAAAGACCAAATCAATAATTTGATGCTGAATTGCTATGATTATTCACGGTTTGTCGCCAAAACAATTAACCATTCGATAAAAAGGACTAATATGCTATGTCTAACTTTTTGAAGACCAAGTTGTTCATTTAATGTCGATACAATATTTCCCTAAAGCAGCCATAAATTCTTGTCCTTGTTCGTGCTTGGTTGAATTGTATTCATAAACACAGAGTTGGGTGGTTTGGTCTTGTTCATTTGATTAACGAATGTCAGCTTCTAGTGAATCATATCAGACATGAATCAAGTTGAAGCACAAAATAGAGAATCCTAACTTTGAAACAGCCAGTTTCTAGCTTCTAATTACATGCTGTGTGGGATACAATGATTAATAATGATGGTAAACTTGAGAGATTTTGTATTTTGATGATGGATGCAGGGTAGGACATGGGTGTGGCTAGGGATATTTGGAAGCATGTTGCTGTTCATGGGTGGATTGACCAATGTAGTGAAAGTGTTCAAGATGCAGCAAATCGATGGGCTGAGGCTGGAGAAGCTGCGGGGTGGGGCACAAGAGAGACTAATGAGTGAGAGGGAAGGAAGGGTGCCTCTGATTCTGGAAGACCAGAGAAGGAGAACGTGTCATGTGGTGGAAGACGCTGAAATCGTTGAACCTGCTCCTACTCCTTACAAGGACGTTCTTATTGGCAACACTTGAACTCCATGATGATGCTTCCTCCTGTCACACTCACTACCACTTCCTCTTTTTGCTTATTTTTTAACATTTGTTTCTCTCACCCTTTTGCAGCCAATGTCTTGCTTACAGTATGATCTTGTTGAGGATTACTTACAATTAGTAATAACTAATGTTGCCTTTGCGTAATTGATGCACGAATTTTCTGTTTATGTTATAAAGCAGACAATATATAAAAAATTCACATGTCGATATTAACTTTATATAAAATTATCTAGGACTTTTTTGACACTGAATTGATACAAAATTCGTCTTCGAGAACTAAATTGATAATCGAGACAAACTAAAAAAAAAAAAACTAAAGTTTCATTATTCTCAAAATTCTAATCAAACGTGTCTTAAAAATGTTAATATTTTTTTATATCAATAACATAACATTAAAGTATATTTTTAATTTAAAATTGGTATATGCATTATGAAAAAATTAAGTGAGTTGTAACACTTTTTTTTTTCCTATAAAAAAGACAAAATGATGTTAGTCGAAATAATAAGGTCTCTAAGTTACAAGTAGACATGGAACATAAATTACTACCTATAGGACACAACTTAGAAATGGTCCTAACAATAACATTCAAGAAAATCAAATATGGTAAAGTTAATATTTCCTGTACATGTCAGGTGATATTAAGTCCTAAGGAGAAGTCATAAAGAATGTAGTTGAAGTATTTGTTGACATAGTAGATGACTAAATGACACTAATAGTCTTACTGCTGCAACCTAGAATTCTTAATAAAAAATAGAGCAACACAAAGATATTTGGAATAAAAACTTGTTTCGGGAATGGCCTGATTCTACCATAAAAACTCCTTAATGAGAGAACCTTGATGGAAAATAATTCCATGACAATGTTTCCCAAGTATTTTTATACTTATGGAATATAATGTATTAGCCATCACCATTTATGAAAAGATGAGACACTATTATATTGTTTAAAGTGTTAGACTGTTAGTGTTTGAAAACCTTCCAAAATTTAAGTTTTCATAATATGAAGTAAGTATGTGAGATGAGTTTTATCTTGACTTGCGTAAAACCTAAATTTTGAGTTCTATCCAAATAGGCACTTATCAGTTGAGTAAAAATAGGAAAAGTTATATTGCCAAAATTAACTGTATGTTGAATTCTCTCAATCAATGCCATTGGACTATCTCTTTTCACTTGATGCAAAGCTAGATTTTGCTTTCTCCAAATGAAATTGAAGAGGCAAATCAGATGGCTTACCAATTGAGTGTGACCACCATTCTCCAAAGTCATCAACAAAGTATCTTGTAATCAACACTTAAATTCAAAGAATGAAAAGTTTGGGTAGTCAAATATTATGTCCTCCAACCCACAAACTCTTGGTAAAAGGATAGGAAATGAAGAAATGCTCCAAAGATTCTTGAATATCACGTCCAGATAAGTAAAGAGAATGTGAGGGGAGATGATGCCAATTTAAGACGTCATTAGTGCACACAACACAATGTAAAAGCTTCCATATGATAAGCAGTTGTTATATGGAAGTTTTAATCTTCATAAGAACTTCCAAAAAACATTAGCAGCTATTGCAACAATTGGTGAATGCATATGTGATAACTCACTTACACCATCCTTGAAAGTATAAATCCTTGCAATATTACTTGTCTAAATTAATTTGTTAATGGATTTAGAATAGAAATAGGCGTGTCCATAATGGCCTTAGCAATGATTATATTGGTGAGTTTGTGAATTGAAGTTATTGATGATTCCATTGAAGAGAATCCTAAGAGTAAAAAATATGCACTAATGGATAAGCTATGTATTAGATATTCAACAAGGTAGCATGATCTTGCTTTGTGGGCCATCCAAGGCACCAAAGGTGGTGATTAATGCGAATTAAACATCCATTCCCTACACATGCCACTTTAACTTCTCAATAATGACACTTGCATTTTTTTTTTCATAAATTCCCTTCCAAATCCAAGAAGTATAACGAATCTTGATAAAAGATGGATTGTCCAAATCAATATACTTAACCTTCAAAATAGAAGCCAAAAAAGAATGCGATTATGATGAAATTATTCGTCAAGGTTGCTTTGTTAAAAGTGCTTGATTAACAATGCTTATGGGTTTTAGATCTAAGCCTCCCTTATCAAGGGGACAAAAAAGATAATCCCGTAGATTAATTTTCCTTTTAGATTTAGAAAAACCCTAGAGAAAACTAGCATAACTAGTGTTAATGAGATTACACGTTGGATGCAAGATAAGAGATGTATATTTATTGAAGCCAAAATAGATTTAATGAGAGTTAATCTCGAGGCTTGTGATAAAGGCTTGACTTGCCATGTATTGATTTGCAAATTCATAAAGTCAATCACTTGTCGGTATGTTAAGCTTTTACTTCTATCAAGATCAATCCAAGTGTCTAAGTATTTTACAAATATTGAGGAGAAAGAAAATTCCAACATTTTCAATAATCTGACTCTGTTTGCATGTGAAACATCAAGACTGAATACAAAGAATGATTTGGTTCCATTGCTACATTGTGCAAGCCACAAGCCATACATATCAAGCACCATCTTAACAGAACAAAAATTAGTTGTCGTGTTTTCAAAGAAAAAGTGGGTTCTCTGCATAGGGTAAACATGAGACAAGAACTGCTCTTTTACAAGTTTCCATCCCTTTCCAATGACTGGTGGGTTCTAATTTGGAAATCATACATGAAAGTACATTAGAAAGAATATGTAAATAAGGTGATAAATGATGACCTTGAAGAATACACCTATTTGGAATAACCACAGGAATTTGTTGCCCATTCGAGAAGAATCTGGCATGACACGGTGCAGATGTACTGCACAATTAAATTTAATTTACCCACTTATTCCTTAGAAATAATTATGAATTATTATGGCTTTTAAGATGATTGAAATAGATAAATGGATAATTATACTTGTTTTAAAACAAGCGCTGACTCCCTTTGCTCGTTGCGCGGGAGCAACAACTTGAAATCTTAGCACACAACCTTGCCTTCATGAGTGACCCATTCTTAGATTCAAAACATGTACATTCTTCAATAAACACAAAACAATTTTCTTCAATGTCTCGTATATTGGTTTTATTTTACGATGTATGATTCACCAGTTAGAAGCCATATATGCTACCAAAATATATACCAAAACCATAAGATATTTCCACTTAATACATAGATGATTCAACTTCAACTGAAAACACTACACACAAGTTATCAGCAAACCAACATTCATTTTTTTTACCCAAAAAAAAAAAAATCTTCATTTTAATTGAGATCCAAAAGAAACACTTATTGCATCCCAGAATGAAGTTATATCCGGGCCACCTGAAAAAAAATGCATTAGTTGAAATAGAATACTAAAATATTTGATGTACATTGTTTAAAATATAGAAGTCCTTGAGGAGCTGTTTGGCATGAGAGATTTCAAGAGGAAAGGAGGGATGAAAATTTTTATGAGTTGAATTTAAAAAAAAAATTGGAGAAGTGGGGTTGAAAGTTTTTAATTAATTTTTCTTACTATTTTATTTTGCATATTGTTTTTATTAAAATTTTATAACTTCACCTTTTCAATTTTTTAATATCCAACTCATAAGAATTTTCCCTCCCCTCTCTTCCATTTTTCTTCAGCCAAACAGACCTTAAGTTATATATAGGATAGATGGATAATTATAGGAAAAATTAAAATAAATAACTTAGAGAAAATCATATTTATTATAAAGGATCATAAAAATTTTAATTATTTAGAAGAACCTAACATCATAATATAAATTCAAAATTACTAAATTGCCCCTAACTGAACTTCCTCCATGATCTCTTGTATTCATAATTTGAAACTGACAAAAATCAAAACTAAGACTATCCATCATTCACATGTCACATGAATGTATCTTTTTCTTCTTCTTATTTTTAACCAAGTTTCATATTTTATTTAATCAATAAATTGATTAAATAACAATGATCAAACTCATATTTTTAATTTTTTTTCCACCAAGTTCAATATTTATCTAATCAGTATATAAATTATATATTTTTTAAATTTTATTAACATTAAATGAATTTTATTAAAATAAATTTTCTTCTAAAGTAAAATAAATTGTATAAAATTTATTGGTTGAAAAGTTATGATAAACTATAAAATACCTTGAGTTTATTGAAATGATATAATGTTTATTTTAAAATTTATGATTTTCTTAAAAAGTTATAATTTTGACAAAACCAAAAAAATTGTAATTTTTTCCATATTCATAGATATCTATGCAAGTAGTCAAAAATAAAAATTGAGAAAATTTTAATTTAATTTAATGAAATTTAAAATTTTGTATTAATTTTAGAAATATAATGTGAGAGAGAATGTATGAAGGAATGTAAAAAAATTTGTTTGGGTATTTTAATATTTTTATTTTTAAATAATTAAAATTTTTATGGTCCTTGAAAATAAATATCTTCTAATTTATTTTTTTCTCTCTTCTTTTAATAATACACCTCACTCACTTATATGTGAGTGCAACAGAAAAATGTTTATGTCTCTAAGGCATAAACATTAAACTCTTTTGATAATTATCCCACAAAGCTTAATCGATTACATAATGCAAAGTTTTAAGTAATCGATTACGCTACAGTGACATAATCAATTATATAATGTAAAATTTTTTAAAAAATAATAATCTGTCCCTCGGTAATCAATTATATAAGGCATATAATAATCAATTACGGAGGGAATATGAGTTAATAGTTTTATCTGAAAGCAGCATATTCGGTTCATCCACGTTTGACTGCTCCTACCCGATTCACACTTCACGGCCCACGGGGACCAATAGGATAGGTAGACGGCGTTAACGTCAAGAGGATCCATACATCCCTTGACCCTTCTCGTTTCTCATCCACCTCGAAGCTTGCGTCTTCTGGGAACCCTAATCTGGGCAAGACCACACCCGCTGGACATCTTCTCCCTTTCTCATCCCCTCGAAGTTTGCGTCTTCTGGGAACCCTAATCTGGGCAAGAGCACACCTGCTGGACATCTTCTCTTCCGATTGTTTCAGGCAATTGTTATTTCCTGTTTTACATCCCGATTTGACGATTTCTTCTCATTGCTTTTCGTTTTCGTTTTCGTTTTTCTCCCCTTCATCCATATCTTATCCTTTTCCTTCGCCCTAACCTATATCTTGGATCTTTATTAGACGAAGCGTCTTTTTAAACAGCTTAGAATCGATTGTTCATACATGGACGTATTGTTAACACATGAAATCGTTTACGTTATTTAACTGTAATTGGTATTACGTCTTCCTTTTCATTCTATCCATGGCCTTTTCAATTCGGAATTGTAATTGTGGCTACAGTGTGTTTTTTCCATAAATTTTAGAACGGTGGCTTTGTTTCCCATCGCCTCTTGCCCCATCTGTTGGTGTCCTAGATTTTATGCCCTTTGTGTCAATGGTTGTTGACTTCATTAATGGTTATATACTAAGTAGTTAGGTGTATTTTTGAAGCTATTTATGCTTCCTTTACAGATATATGATTGTGAATAGTTTGTAGTCCAAGTGATTTCAATATTCTCTGGTTCCTTTCAACAGGCTTAGGATTATTATCTGAAATGGCATCAGTGTCTAGTCAACCACAGTTTCGTTACACGCAGCCTCCATCCAAGGTGCTTCATTTGAGAAACTTGCCGTGGGAGTGCACAGAAGAGGAACTGATTGAACTTGGGAAACCATTTGGTAAAGTTGTGAACACAAAGTGCAATGTTGGAGCAAATCGGAATCAGGCTTTTATTGAATTTGTGAGTGGAGTATATTTTTTCTTTTTATTTTATTTAGCCTTTTACCGTTGGTTATGAAGGCATAAAACCCTTCCTCATTGAGGAAGGTCACGTGTTTGACCCCTTGCTTGTGTGTTGGGTGTGTGTTCAACTGTTAATATAGAAAAAGAAAAAGTGAATACTTATTGGTGACGAATTGTGTATTTTATCTTCTTTAGTCAGATTTGAATCAAGCTATCGCAATGATATCATATTATGCCTCATCCTCGGAGCCTGCTCAAGTACGGGGGAAAACTGTTTATCTACAATATTCCAATAGGCAAGAAATAGTAAATAACAAAACCGCTGCTGATGTTGCTGGAAATGTACTGTTGGTAACAATCGAGGGTGCAGATGCACGCCTTGTCAGCATTGATGTTTTGCACTTGGTAAGCTATTTCTTGGCTGTCTGTTCGTGAATATAAGTTGTCACCATGAGGATGCTGGTATTTTAGTTTGGTGATTAGGTTTTTTATTGTCATGCTATGGAAAGCTTTTGTTGACATGTATGCAAATGAATCAGCAGGCCCATGTCAAGGCAATATCTTCGATGGCAGCTTAGTGCATGAGAAAGAGCGCATGTGTGTTTGTCTCTTTTCTCCTTTCCTTAACACTGCCTCTTTCTTCCCTCTTCTCCCTCCAACTCCTACCATTATTATAGTTTAGGCTGTTGCTTGGCTTTTTTTTTAATCCCTGTGTATCCAAACTTTGGTGACTCATGATCTGTCATGATTTTTTGCTTGTGCGTTTTGTAGAGTCAGTTTCTGCTTCTGTGTATTAAGCACTTTAATCTTGTTTATATTATTGTTTCATGAGGTTGAGATTTCACCAGTCTTCCTGAAAGTAGGCAAACTTTGTCCTTAAACTTCCGGCTACTGCTTGATTATCACACGATTTGTAGTTGGCAACCTTGTGGTGGTAGCTTATTTCATACTGCCGTTGTTTGAATTTAAGTGGTGTCTTATAACTTAGTAATTAATTTGTTGAAGCAAGTTTGTTTCTGAAAGCCATGATATAAGCTGAATCACTGTGCAAAACTCCCCCCCCCCCCCCCAACTTTTTTAAGCTGTTAATGTCCAGAGTTTCTGATAAACCTTTGACAACCTTATACTTGGTTCTTCATGTTTTGTTATCTGTTGGTCTTTACTTACAGCAGTAGCTTTATGAGACACCGAGAGACTGAAAAAAAGCATCCTTCTGAAGGCTATTAATAGGATATAATATGTTGCTGAAACATGTGTTGTGATACTTTTTGTCAATTTGCTTTTACTCATTGATGCTTTTTCCTCTGTCTGAGCTATGCGGTAATTGAAGAAGTGGGGAAATTTATGTTAGTAATGGATCTGTTTTTTTAACCTGGATTTCTAGATTTAATACTTTTGCTCAGTTGTACACCCTAAATAGGCATCAGAAAATGATCTTTTCATGTTCAGTTAATAAGAACTGTCTTTGTATCATTTTCATAGTGCATTATTTGCTGATGCAGGTATTTTCAGCCTTTGGATTTGTGCATAAGATTACTACTTTTGAAAAGACAGCCGGATTTCAGGTTTATTCACTGTTTAATTTTGTTAATTGAGACGCATGCATATATAAAACGTGATCTATGGCTTATTTTATATGCCACTTTTCAGGCTCTGGTGCAATTTTCAGATGCAGAGACAGCCACTTCTGCAAAGGATGCTTTGGATGGTAGAAGCATACCAAGGTATCCTTTGTGTTACTGTTTTGGCATGGTACTTTCTTGCTATCGACTTTAAGGTTGTACAAGTTGTGTATATATGCCGAATTAGATCACTAGTGGGATTGTTGCGCATCCACATTTTAGCATTTTCTATATTGATGCATCTGTATGTGTTGGTTTACATGTATTATGGTTAGTTGTGTCATCTCTAAGACATGTGATGTTTGAAGTATACGTTTGTGTCTTTGTTTGTTTGAGAGAAAAGGTCTGTTGGTTGGTAAATATTGGGGAGTGAGGTTCAAGGTGGGTTTAAGCAATTGGTAATTTTGTGTGTGGAGAGGCTGTGGTCTTTCAAATACCACGGGAAAGTTTTTGTGTGTGCTTTTTCATGTTTTCTACTTATTTTCAGTATTTGAATTTAATTGGTGGTTTGGGCTCCATCAATATCTGTATTGTAAGATCATTTAAACATGTTCTTGCCCCACTGAAGTTTTGTGGGATTGTATGGAAGATTTAAGTCTTATATGTCTGCTTTGAGATTGTGACCAAGATGCTGAGATCTTTTTTATTATTTATTTTTTAAGAGAGTGAACTCAATGTTGGCCCTTGGGTTGGTCCAGAAGAGGCAAGTACCCTCCCTACCTGATAACATGAGTTGTCGTTTGTGGTTGTATGCAGTTTTCTTTGTCTGGTTCATGCTGTAGTTTGTCTTCTTGACTGTGCTTAACTATCATGAATTATTGTTAAGTTTTTATCTTGGGATTTGTGTCTTTTATGACATATTTACAGTCCTCAGTCAGATCTTACATTTTAGTTTATTTATCCTTCACCCAATTCTACAAAAGGTTTCAATTCTGGACAACCTTGGTGTTAAGCTTGACTGCCAATTAGTGTTGTTATTTTAACACCCCTTTGCTTCAATGGTTCAGTTGTGCCTGTCATGCATTATTATTGTAAAGGTTTTGTTGGCTTATGATGACTGGTTAGTATTGTATTACCTTGGTATCAGGTATCTGCTTCCTGAGCACGTAGGACCATGTACCCTTAGAATTACATATTCCGGTCATACAGATTTAAGTGTCAAGTTCCAAAGCCACAGGAGCAGGTATTGCTGATTTTTTTGTGCAATTTTCTGTTTTTATTTGCCTACTTTCTCTTGCTGCAACTTATGAGCTAATTTACTTCTGTTGCAATCTTTGTTATTTTTCATTATTGTAACTGCACTTTTTCTTGCTCTAGAGACTATACAAATCCTTACCTTCCGGTCGCTTCATCAGCCATAGATGGAAGTGCTCAGGTAATGTTTGTGGGGGAATTTACATATGATTTGAGGGAGAGTATCAATATTATAGATCTTCTGGCCTGTTTGTTGTGCAGTACTAAGCTTATCAAATTTCTTTTGAATACTCACTTCATGCACAGAAGCAAGGCGTGAGCCCACTTCCCAGGGTTTCCATGCTTGCTGACTTGCAGTTTACTGAGACATGCGTTTGGGTTTTGCAGTTTGGTGTGGGTTTGGATGGGAAAAAGCTTGAGCCTGAGAGTAATGTTCTTCTTGCATCTATTGAAAACATGCAGTATGCTGTAACCTTGGATGTGTTGCATATGGTATATCAAACCACTATAATTTACTTTTGAGAGTTCAATTTGACCTGGAAGTTTAGTGAGTAAGATCTTTTTTCCCCTTTGCAACTGCAGGTTTTCTCTTCTTTTGGGCCTGTCCAAAAGATTGCAATGTTTGACAAGAATGGCGGTTTACAAGCTCTGATTCAATACCCAGGTAGGGTTGTATGTGGAACTTATATTCATCCTGCTGAGATAGGGTTGTATGTGGAACTTATATTCATCCTGCTGAGATAGCGTGCTTTTGCTGTTTAATTTAAAGTGTTATAAACAAGCGAATGTGGTTGCCAATGTTCTCAATGTTGTCTAGGTATTAATTATCAAGGTACTCTTTGCATCCCTAAGTTTTTGCTGACTTTTGTTTTTGTCCCAGAGTGAAGTTTGGTTCAATATCATCCTCAGTGTTCATAAAATATTCAATACTGCCTTTTAACTCTGTTAACTCCATATATGTATCTTACCTACCTGCGCAAACAGTGATGAATGTATGCTTATTCTATTTAGGATTACGATCATTGCTTTATATCACTTCAACAGTGATGAATGGCTCTGATGGCTTAATTTATTATATGCGGACTGTGTCTGCATGATGGCATCTAATTTTGGTGTCATTGATGTTTGGATACATTTTTACTCTCCCACCCCCACTTTTAATATTGTGTGTATGTGTTGCTGTTTTGAGATGTTTACATGCCATGGTTTACAGATGTACAGACTGCTGTTGTGGCCAAGGAAGCCTTGGAAGGTCACAGCATTTATGATGGGGGGTTTTGCAAGCTACACATCTCATATTCGCGTCATACTGACCTTAGCATAAAGGTACTTTGCTTTAAAATAAGGAGAGCTACTTAATTATATCCTTTTTTGTGATTATTTGACCATGTCCTTGAATGATAAATAAGTGTTAATTGGTTATGTAAGCAGAGTCTGTCCTTTTGTTTGGGTGTGCACGCTTTTGTTAATTTTTGGGGAAAAGAATGATGAGAAACAGTTTGGCCAATCTTAGTGTGTGTGTTTATGGGCTGTTTCTTCTCAAAGAGGTGCACGTACTAGTAGTAGCTCTAGGGTTGTAATGTTGATGGCTTCTTGTGTGATTACAGGTTAATAATGATAGGAGCAGAGATTATACCATTGCTAATGCACCACCTGTTGTGGACACTCAGCCCCCTATATTGGGGCAACATCCAGTCCCCATGGGCGGCCCTGCTGTTCAATACAACAGGGCTCAGTATGCTCCAGGCCCTGAGCAGCCTTTGATGCACCCGCCTCAGGCCGGATGGGCTCCAGCTGCTCCAGCAGTTCCTCAATCTATGCCCCCACATGTGCAGAATAATCATTACATGCCACCTGGCTCTGTGCCGCCACCAATGGCTCCTGGAATGATGCAGTATCCAAGCCATAGCTCAGTTCCCCCTTCCTCAACAATGCCCGCCTATGGATCTGGTCACAGCCGATAGCACGTCTCTCGCATGAACCTCAAGTAAACCAAAGAACTAGAGCTCTGAAATTAGGGTTCAACTATCCTACACTGGCCTGCCATGAATTCTGAATCCGCGTAGGTCGCATTTTATATGCCCCTCCTCGCTTTTCTTTTTCTCTCGTTGCTTTTGGGATTTGGAAGTTCTGTAACAATTGGTGTGGACCTTCTAGTTGACTCACCAATGACATACCATGGAACAAGTTGTTCAGCTTTAATTAATCTTCCTCGTTCCCCCTCCTTGTAATTTCAGAACTCCAATTTGTATCACGAGGTATGCAGCCAAGAATTAGTACTAGGAGCGTGACACAACTTCCTGTTGGGTGAAATATTTTGGGAACTGAATAACGTGGAAGCATTTTGCGGAGTTTCTGTCATATCAAACATTTTGTGGAATGGTGTTGTTAGCGAGGTCTCCCTATACTTAATCAGAAACTCTGCACAATTGGAGGCTTGTCTACTTTGACTGATTTTCCTTTTCGAAACGCTCAGATTAAGTTGATAAATGGCCTTAGCTTGTTTCTCGCCTGAGTTTTAACGATCAACATTATGTTCCATTTGTCCAGGAGCAACATTCTCATAATTCTAATAAAAGCATGTTTTTAACAATAAAAATAAAAATAAAAGCATGTTTTTCCCTCTAGTAAAAGATAACTAGAGAGAAAAACATGCATTTAACTCCGTTATACTCAAATATTGTTTTATATTGTTTTACTCATCCGAGGATAGAATTGTCAAAACATCCAAGTTTAAAAATCTCAAATCAATAATTTTCTACTAAAATAAACTGTGAATTTCTTAATTCTCTTATTGATTATGGTAGAAAACAAGCTGGGTTTTGAGATTGTGAGATTTTGGATGTCTTCTTCCCCTAAAGATGGATGGAGAGTAATGGAGACTACAGTAAACACGTCAGCGACTCACTGATTCGCAACGGCCTAGAATCGAGTACGAAGTACAACTTGATCCTGGATTCCCCACGGAGGGAAATCTTAAGCCGGTGCCAACTTTGATACCGATGATAAAGCAACGTCCTTTCTCTGATGCAACGTACTCGCCTTTTCTAATATGAGGAAGTGAGGATTCGGTTTACTCCTCATTCTTTTCTCATCAGTAACCAAAAAAAAAAAAAAAGAATCAACATTGGATCTGGTTCCAGGGAAGTGAGCTCAGTGATAAACGTAAACCTAGCAATGGCAAAACGTCAAGCTTCACTTTTCTACAAACCTCACATACAAAGCGACGGCTTCATACACCATTCTTTGTCCCTCTCCTTCATTTCATTTTGTCCCTACAATGTCATATTCATGAGGTCAGCCCCGAATCTCATAACATGCGATTTCGCCTGCGCGGTACTTTTACCTTCTGTACATCTCGACGTGAGAATGTGAGTTCACGGTCTGAATCAAATTTTATGTGAGATGATATTAGTTCTGTTGATGAAGAATTGGATATTGATAGAAGTGTTTGGGGGCGGGGGATTCAGGCTTAGTGGAAGTCATTTCGGCTTTAGTCCTAGAAGACTTGGTTGATGTTGACAATGTGTAGAAAGGAGGATGGGGATGCGGAGTCGCCGATTCTGGCGTTTTTATAAGGTTGTGGCCGAGGACGCGAGAAGGCTTCCAAAAGGGCCTTCTCTTAGGGAGCGAGGAACGTTTGGCGCTCTTAGTTGCTGAGAACGCAAATCTCGAGGATGCGGCAAAGCAAACTGCATTATTTGATGAACTCAATAAACACAGGTTTGGCAGTTCACTTTTAAAGCTTCTTTACTAGCCTCTAGGGAAGAACGCTCAGTTGATGAATTCTCACCCAAAAACTATTTAGCGTTGTTCATGAGGCTTTGATGTGTGCATTCCTTGATTTTCTTCGATTTGGCTTCTCAGACGTTAGAGCAAAATTTTAAAGGAGAAAACAACGACGTGGCATACAGCATACATAATGATGCCATACTGAACTTTAGCGCAAATAGATCTTTAATCTCTTCTTAAACCTTGCATAAAGGGTGAAGGTGGTTGGACTGTGTTGAATAAAGTGGTTGATAAGTAATGTAACTTGTTGTATGCTCTTCTACTTCTACAAGAAGTCTGTCTCAAAAATTTTCAGTATCATTAATATTCAAATCTAAAATTTTAATTGTGTATTAGTCCTGAGTCTGTTGTCGAACAAACTGAACAAGGGATCGTGCAGTAGGCAGTAGAGGAGTTGCAGAATATCTCCGAGCTCTTGTCAAATGCCATTTCTGACTATCTTCCAGATGAGGATTTTGGAAAGCCTTCTAGACGGAGACCTTGGTAACCAGTGTCCAGTTGCCTCATTGACGACCTTCTTTCTTTATTAGTGTTTTCTTTTATCTTGAATAATGTCCATTTATCTGTTTTGCTCTTCTATTGCACTTGGGAAAATATATTTATTGCTGTTAAGTTCAAAAGGGTCAACTCAAATCTTTTCTATTTTCATGGCAACAGCATGAAAATTAGTTCCACACAACAGTTGTCTTCCTCTTTGTTTTTTTGCATCAATACATGGGAGTTGAGACTGAAGTTAGAACATTGATTTTATAGCTGATATTTTCTTTCTTGGTTTCTTGACCGAGTCTGACAGAGTCTTCGCATATATAAAAAATTGAAGGTGGTAATTCATTTTTAGATTATTTTTCGTTCTGTTCTGTTCAAACGCATGTTAAACTATGTACGGGCCAGATACGTATCATTCTGACGTGATGGAGGCTGATGAGAACACAAGTGCAGCAAAAGAGGAACCGCCACTCAAAGTCAGATGGGGCAAATGGTAAAGAGTATTATTTTGTTATAAATATGTCATCCAGCCGCTTCAGTGTGTTTTGAAAATTAAATGGTCTGATTGCTTAGGCATTGATCAGCTAGAAATCTGGGTTGTTGCTGAGAATGTTCAATGAGATTGCAAGTACAATAGATGAGGGAACAAAGGCTGTGCTACATAGTACATGTATGTTTCTTGTTTCTCTTTTGGCGAATAGGCCTATATAATGCTAGTTCATTGGTCAAATGATTATTAATCAGAAATTATGTCTACTTCAAGTTGTGAAATATATTAGACTTGATCAAGGGAGTAATTTATATATATATTTTTTTAATCTGAAAGGTCTTGCATTTAAAATATTACTTCTCCTGGCCTAAATATACGACATAGTTAATAGTGTCACTACTACAATTTGCACTATAAACTATGTCCAGTATTTAAGAGTGGAGATAATACTAACTAATAAGAAATTTAGCCAGTATTTGGTATTGTCTGTCTATATCTCTATGTTTCCTTGCTTACAGAACGTCAAAACATTTAAGGACTTGAAAGGCAGTGATGATGCAAAACAAGAGCTTACGGAAGCTGTGGAGTATCTAAAAATCCAACTAAGTTCCTCCGGGGACATGCAATAAATATTGGAGCGATGCATAAAATTGGATGGTTCATTTGATATTTGTATATTCATTGCAATTTCTCGTAATATTTACACGAAATATGTATTGTTTTTACACCATAAAGCATTTGAATATTTTAGCTGAAATGATCGAATTTGCAGCGGGACTTCTCTTTTTGCAGAGGTAATAATCTCTTGTTGGCACACACACACACACACACACAGAGAGAGAGAGAGAGAGAGAGAGAGAGAGAGAGAGAGAGAGCTAATAATCAAATGATGTTCTTATTACCAACTAAGGCTATTGGTATCTGTTTATTAGAAGTATCCTCAAGCACCAACTGTTGATTTTACTGCAACCTGAAACTACCAACTCCACCAATGGAAAAAATTATACTCACCAGCACTTATATACAAGACCCAAGGCCACGCAGAAGCACCTGGTGTTTCTCCTTACACTGCACTGGATTCAGACAAAGTCTGATTATGCTGATTAAATAGACCATAACATATAACAAAGAAGATTATAAATAGCAAACCATAGTAGTCTAACACTGCTACTCTGACATAGATGGAAGCAGAATCATTGCCAGTCTGTCTCCTAAGCCCTCCCTGATTGGAAAGCCCCTGAAGCTTCATCCATGGCAGCCAAGTTCTGACACTCCTTAATCATCCATTTCTACATCGTATCAATTGGGTCGGTGCGGTCCTGCACGGCCAGCCCTTCTGAGACATCAGCAAGTGACTTGAGATTGCATTTTATCAGGGCTTCAACAAAGTAACAGGTCTCGTCCTTAGTGTTGCCCTCGGGTACATCCACCACAAAAGACTCAATTACCAGTGTGCCTGGCCTTCCCTCAATAATTTCTGGGTGGAGAGACATGATAGACGAGTAATTCTGAAGATTAAAAGATGATTCTTAGATTGCCAGCCGAAACCATTATTTGCAGGAAAAGAGGCTAAGTTGTAAGAGTCAACAACTTACAATTGTGCAATTGCAATAAATTTACCACTAAACCAAAATCATTTCATTTATAGGATTCGACAATCGTTTAGTTCAAGGAGGATCCTATACAAAATATATCTTGGCATTCAATTAAAAAATGGCACTCGATCAATGAATTCTTAACTTAAAGGGCTCCTTTATGGTTACCAATATCACTAAAGATCTTTAAAACTTCCAAAAATTATTAAATACGAATACATTTCTTCTAAAAATTAAGTTGCTGCTCGCCTCAAGGAAGTTAGAAAAAAGTGTAAATTTTGAGAACCCCAAGGATGCATAAAAGATGCAGTAACAGTGCTCCCTTCAAAATGGATTGCTACTTTTTTCACGAGAGAGAAAAATTCAAATACTAAGAACAATAATCACTACTTAATAAGAAGATATTTCATACCCTGAGTCTATGATCGCCACCAATGATCCTGATGCTAAGGACATGTTCATTGTCATCAAGAAGCTCCAATCTTTCGGTGCTTGTGGTAGCAGGAAGCCCTGACTTAACATCAACTTCTCTAAGACTCCCAATTTCAAGGTTACCCTTGACAACACACCTGCTCACGAATGGCTTGTACTTTTGTGGTTGGTCGAATCTCCTCACCAAAGACCATACCTAGAGAAAGCAAATCTATACCCCATAAATAAGCAAATCACAGGACAACCTAATCAACTAAAAGCAATATGAAAGAGTTGGATTGACAGAATAAGTCCAGCAGTCTTAATCATAATGGCTCCTGCTTTAGAAAAAATGTTGTCAATAAGCATGCCAAACCAACTAAAAAGCACAAGAAGAATCAAGCCAAATCAGAGGAAGAAAAAATAGAACATTTGACGGTTGTTGCTTATTGTCTGATTCACCCATATTACATTTCTACAGCAAATAAACCAAGTTTATTAAACTTGAATATTTCTTATACCGCAGAGCATCAACCATCGAGAGCCTTGCCAAGGCCCTCAACAATAACTTCCACTCCATCAAAGGAATTGCACAAAAAAGGTGAGAAAAGCATTATCTAGTGCAGGAATTCTATTTGCTCAGCTAGAGTAATGAAATATCTTTGGTATAAACCATCTTCCACTTAACTATGACCTAGTACAAACAATTGTTGCTGGAGCCTGAAAAGATTAATGGCAGATTCGAATGGTCTTGAAAACATATCGACCCAAAGATAGAGAACAAAAATAGGATGAGTTCTTCAAACGCGTTTTTTTGGCGGAGGGTAAGAATATTCGAATGCTTTTAATGAAATCAGTTCAGATTCATTGACCTTTGATCTATAACCCCATTGTTCCCTCCCAATCAATTCCCCTCTCCCCCAAAAAAAGGGAAAAAACCGAAGAAAGCATAAACAGCTGCAACAAATCCAAAACGCTGATCCCAAGATACCTTGGTAAATCCACCGATCCAATAAAAAGGGAAGGAGTACTCTAAGAAGAAAAACACATTCCTAATTTACAGTAAGCTCATCTCGATCACAGTAACTCTTGCAACTACAACTGAACAAAGAAACGCGAGAACATAGATTGACTTGGGATAAAGTGATTAGTACCAGAGGAACCGGCGCTTTGATATGCTTAACGAGGGCAGAGCTACACTGATTCTCTCCGATATCATGTCTATGGTGCCTCCTAATGTACTCTAACTCCAAACTGCTGAATCCTCTATTTCCAAACCCATTAATATCTCCATTCATCTTTCTCCCCGCGCAAGAACCGACGCCAAACGACCTGTACCTATAAAACTTACAATCTCCACAAGAAACAACCAACAACCACCATGAAATTCGGATGCAGGATCGAATCGCGTGAAATAGCCGATTTCGGTTACACGGAGCTAAGATCGCCGCGGGCGGAAGCTTCCAGAGAAAAAGGAAAGATTTCAGGGGAACAAGATGTGTACGAGAGTCACCGCCATCGATGAACTACCGCATCACAGGTCCCCGATTAATTTATCTTAAAAAAATGAAGAATGTGTATGGAAAGAAGATTATTACTGTGACATCAAAAAATTATATAAACAACAAAAAGTAAATCAATCAATTCTGTTGACACGCCTTCCACTTCATCGTGTTATTACGAACACGCCATCGCTTTGTCCGTTTCCGCTCCTGTCGTTTTTCCGACCAAATTGCCCTCCACCTTACCTCATATTTACTCCTCCTTCATCAAAATTGTTTAGGAATCATCCCAGTTTATATATTATTGGACAAAACAACAGTATATTTTGATATTTTCTGATCTTAAGTATCTGTGTGAAGAACTTTTTACAGAATCCTAAAAAAACACAAGGGAATGTTCTCTTGTCTTTTCCCATTTTTTGACGGCCTAATTATGGCGCAATAAGTACCTAGGCCGTTGAATTGAAGGCCGCAGCCTTGACAGTTAGTAACAGTCAATCCAGAAACTCAATTCTCAGGAACCCATTTATCATAGGAGGCCTAAGGCTTAAAAGGAATTATCTAGTTGATCAAATGATTTTAAAAAAAAAAAAAAAAAATAGGGAGAGATCTTAAAGCCTTAACATCTGCGTAAACAGTTGACATAAATATTCCATTTATGATTATGACTTGCAAGTAATATAATTTTTAATAAAACTTGTAATTATGGTGATTTCTCATATGATGATGGTGTGTGCTTAATTAGTACTGTAGTTCTATTATAAATGCCATAGACGTTCACATCATACCCGTGAGCATTAAATGGATTAATCTGTAAAAGGGTATCAGTTCTCTGGTCTATCTTGTTTCAATTCCTTTTTTTGAGAGACTTCTGTCATTAAAAATAAATAGGATATTAATGGGTTAAAATGAGAATGGATTCGTCGTACCTTCTACAAAATGTTGATTTATTGAATGTTTAACAATTAGAAAGAAATTACGCTGAAAGAATATTGGCGAAAAGACACAAACACCATGTTAATTAGAAAAACCCTAAAAACTTGTTAGCACATGGGAATAATAAATAGGTCTTAAGGGATAAATATAAGTTTTTGAAATATTGTGTTTTTACCCAAATGCTTTTCAATTTTTTTCTTTTTTAAGGCAATGACCTTTGGTAGTGTCAGAATTCTGCCAGCCAACACCACTCTTCTAAAGTTTTGATGACAACTTGAAAAATATCATTAACTAATTGGGTATAAAAATTGACTGCTTGAGTCCTTTTAGCCCTATAAGGCATTATTGACAAGTTGAATTGGCAATAATAACATGAGTATAGTGATTGACAACTTACAATGACTAGGTTACAAACGGCTTTACTCAAGTTGTTATTACCTATACTTGAATCGTCATTGCTTTTATTCAACTTGTCAATAACACTTGATAAGATTAAGGGAACTCAAGTAGTCAATTTCTACACTCAAATAGTTAATTTCATTACTCAACGTCAATGACGTCTAATGAAGGTTCTTTCCTTTTAAAAAAAACTTGATAAGCATTAAAAACATGGGAGCAGCTACGGTTCATTACAGTGGACTATTCCCTACCCTCCTCATGCAGTGTATAATTTTTTTTAAGAAAAAAGGCTCTCTCTCTTTCTCTCTCTGTGTGTTAGGGGTAGCGGATGATCTACTGCAGTGGACCGTAGCTACTCCCTAAAAACACAACATTTTAAAATTCCAGATTCTTGTCTTGAGACATTTATTATTTTCATATGTTAATAGATTTTTAGAGGATTTCATGATTCAGATGGCATTTATCTAGAATTTTCTCAAGAATATATTATGTACAAGATTATTCTTGTACACTTTTTCTTCATCTCAATTGGGTCATATAATGTGATTATGAAGATAGAAATTGCCATAAAAAAGATGATAGATAGGGATCCCACATGGATAAATGTCAGTTCATAATGAGCAGCGGTAGTAAGAGAAAGATGAACAATATGCATTTTTATGGTTTTTCTTTTTCTTTTTCCCCCTTTTCTATGATCAATTAATCAGCGTGGGTGTCACTGTCACTGACCTTTTGGACTTTTGGCGCCTGCACCATAAAAATTCACAATCCATATACGTTCTCTAGAACTATAGCTAGCTTGTCCAAGTTCCAAGTACTAAATAATAGATGATGGCCTCTGGAAATTGGGTTGAGTTTGATGTGTGAATAAACCATTTTTATTTTTCAATTTCGTTTATCATAAGATAAAAGTAATGGAGGAGATATAATTGGATACCCTATGACTTACTGACTGGAATGACTAGTTTTGTTTATTTAAAAAAAAAAATTGTATGATTAAAATAACGGAGATATAATTAAATGTAGTTTGATACTTTGATGAACAAACTTAATTTCTTATAAGTAGATGTTGGTTTGTTCTTTATTATGTAATTTTTTATAAGTTTATCTATACTTGTTTCATTAACTTGTATAATTTATGAATTTATCCGTGACAATTTTTTTTTTTTTGGTGGTAAAAATCCGTGCCAAAATTCATTCTATTGTTTGTGAGAAATAATAAAATAGAGGGACAATGGGCCGGCCCATTAATCTGATTGTTTAGGATTAGGCTTTGCATATCAGGACCATTTTCTCTAATCAAGCTTTGAATAATGCCCTGTCCTAATTCCCACCCCAATTGTATGCTATTGCTTACACAAGAAGACGACGATAGGGCACAACACTTCATTATTATTTTGATTGGCTATGTATCTCATGCATCCAATGCAATTAAAAAAAATTATGGGTTATTAATGTAACTTGTTATAAAATTGATATATATTAATGCTGATTATTGATACTAATTTTATATCTTTTTTTAAGATATAAATTTAATTTGATAAATTGGAATAGACTTTTCATTTTTTTAAAAGGTGCATGAACTTGGGAGGGTAGTCTTGAAAGGGAAAACAAAGTAACGTGGAGGCCTATCCTTCTTAATTTCTATCTTTATTTCATTTCATTTCATATTGTCCCCCTTTTTTTTTTTTGAAGTAGATCCTTTCATGATATTTTTTCCTTATTATCCTTAAGCTTATTTGAATTGTTGATTAGAAATGTGAAAGAAAAGTTAAAATAATATTGTAACCTTTTAGATTAATTGAACAGAAATGATTTATAAATTATGAAAAATGACGAGGGGAAAAAAAAAATGATTAGAGAACTGGATCCTCCCTTATTCTCAATACTCTCCTTTTGTGTGGTTCTCATGCAACTTTCAAGTTTACTATGAAACTTGGCTTCTTGTTTTGTGTACAAGGTATAAGGTATAGGGTAGCTTAGCTTGTCATTTCCTTCTCATGCCAAAACTAGTTATGTCTTTATTTGTCTTATATGATGATACATCACTTCCTACTAATGAGGGATAAGACGGAGTATAGTTGCCATTCATCAATAGCGAGTCTTGAGATAAGCATATTAAAAACATGCGTAAGATAAGGGTTTTATTTAATGCCAGGGCCTCAAATATGACCATCAATGTTAATGGAAGCTTTTGTTGCATTTTGATTCTAATAACTAGTGACTTTTTGTATTCGGGGTTTAATATAAAATATATTTGATGATGTTATGAATATACTTATTATGTGGATGTCCATTGACTTACGGTTTCCAAATATTACAAGATGACATGGGACCCACGCATAGTACTATGCATAGTACCATGCATAGTATTTACTATTACGTGGGGCCCGCAGCCAATATTTTCCTCCCCTTCCTTTCGGCGTTCCGTGTTGATAACACGTTTAATTATTATGGCCTAGGGGAAATTACACCAAATGACCCAGAGTGGAAATTACACTTAAGTTCCATTTTCCTTCTATAAATAGAGGACTTCTGTAACTATTCAAGTACAGTGAAATGAGAACTTCTTTCTACTTTATCTCTCTAGAATTTTCTCTTCTTCTTATTTATTTTATTAGTTTTATAACACGTTATCAGCACGAAGACTCTACAAAGGTAAGATTTTATCACTATTTTCTTTACTTTATGTTTATTTTTATCTATCTATGATAATCTTAACCATTATATGAAATTAAAGTTCTACTTTTACCGATTATTTTGAACATCGGGTTCCATGGTTAAGATTTGAGATTATTTACTATTTTACTACGGTAAATAGTAATTTACTATTCATAGTAAATTTACTCTTTTTCAGTAATTTTTATATTTTATTCATTTGACTCCTATATGGAAGTCTAGATTTAATCTTTCAGTAATTTTACCTTATTTACTATTTATAGTGAATAGTAACTTTTACTGTTCATGGTAAATTTACATTTTTACTATTTACAATAATTTTACATTTTTGTTCTTTTGTCTTTACATGGATGGTTTTACCTCCTACATAGATATCTAATCATAATATAACATTTACCTTTATGTTATTTATTTTTATTTATCTTTTATGGTAGCAACACTATATATCAGTGGGCTCCATTTGTTTAATTTAATTTGACATTTATTTATTTTCATGAAGGCACACTAGTATCTATTAGTGGGCTTTATTTATTTATTTTATTTAATGTTTATTTATCTTTTATAGTGGTGACACTGGTATAGTGGACTCCATTTATTTATTATTTATTTACTGCTTTTTATCCCCCTTCCCTTTTATTTTCATTTATTTATTTACTGCTTTATATATCCCCTTCTCATTTTATTATTTATGGTAACCACACTATTAGTGGGTTCCATCTATTTATTTTATTATGTTTATATTTTATTTATCCTGAAGATAAATTGTTAAAAGGCCATGGAGATATGAGGCATAAATTGGCCTGAGACCATGTGGAGGCATAAATTGGCTAGAAGTCAAGTGATAAATTAGCCTGAAGCTAATGAGACAAGTTGGCCTGAAGCCAAGAGACAAGTTATGATACAAGCTTTGATCCATAAATTTTATATGTCATCATTTGTATAAGGCCTCAAAATTGTATATTTGGCATTTAATACTCCCTTAAATTATGAGATAAGGGATTGTATGATCATGGTTGATTGTAAATAAATATATCCAATTTGCTCTTGCAGTAGCAAAATTGTGATTAAATCAAGAAATATTATAGATTAATTTCTTGTCATTATCAAACAAATTAGTGAGTTATGGATCATGAATTTTATCCAACTTCATTCCCAGAAGTGAATGAAGCAAATTTATTATTATGATTGTTTTGTGTTTTCTATGATAATTGTTGTGAATATAAAAGAAGAATATTCATAAACAAAATGATTAAATAAAAGACAATATTATTTCAACAAAGTTTAATAGCGAATGACTCAACTCCATTACAAACCTTAATCATCTCATTTTGAAGATATTTAATGTCTTCTTCTTTTGCTTCTCTTGAGATGGGATCCAGATGAGGCAAAGCTCTTCATAATATCGAGATTTGCATCATAAGTTTCTTAAGCTTTTTGTGTGGCCACTCAATTAACCCTCCTTTTTGATAGATCTTTTGTATGGTGTGAGTAGACATATTTAATTGTTTACTCGCATCATCGAGGGTTAAGTGAAAATAATCACTTAAATTATAGTGCGTTGTTTTCTTTATTATTTCTCGTTGCTCATAAAAGGTTAATACAGGATCACGCATCAAGTTATATCCTGATGCTTGTAAATCTATACAATACTGTGTCAGAAAATGTTTGATTTCTCCAAAATTTTTATTACTAAAATCAAACATTGGAAGCCTGTCAGTATTGTAAGATTTATCCTGTACATTTTCAAATAAAACAGCGTGGGAAAGCATACCTGTTCTCCTTCTGTGAACTTCTAGTTTATGACACTGAAGTCCGTTGGTATGTATAATCTCCCGTAAAACATCACAACAACTACAATTCAATAGGCTAGTAGTTGCTAATTGGTCGGTAGTCACTAATTGACTAGTTGTAGCTGGCTGGCTGGTTATTGTTGGTTCGATGGTTGTTGCTAGCTGGCTAGTCATTACTAGCTGGCTGATTGTTGATGGCTGGCTGATGATTGCTTGCTGGCTTGTGATTGCTGGCTGATTGATTGTTGTCACTATTGGCTGAACTGGATTGGTAGACTCCATCAGTTCGGCCATAGTTCTACACCTTTTAACCGGCCTCCTTGATGAACCTGCTTCAGTTGTACATTCAATCCTTGTAGATTGAGGAAGAACATTTGTTCTAGGGGGAGAAGTAGGTACATTTGAAGCAGAAGGAGGAATAGTAGAAGGCGGAATAAATATGTCTAGAGGTTCAGAAAAGAGTAAAGAAGAAAATGACATGTTTGTCTGATCATCATACAATAAAGCATCAAGTAATGCTGTGTCAGATGTATCAGAAACTGAGATAAAATTGCTAGGTCCTGCCATGGCAATAGAATTTAGAGAAATATATGAGTATCTAGTAATTAATATCAGATGCTTGTGTGTTTGTGAGGCATGTTCGTTTGTCTTCTTCTATTTATAGCTGAATTAAATCCTATTGAATCTCTGCAGATTTGCACAGTCCTGTTAAATCTCTGCAGATCTGCTCCTTATAAAGCACGAGCTTAGAACCTTTTTGACTTTATATGCATACGACAATCCGAGTTGTTACGTTTGTGATCCCACAGTGATGCATGATGCATCGGTGATTCCATAGTACTGCGCTCGTGAATATTTTTATTAGATCGATGATTTTGATAATCCCGATGATTTTGTATTGATATGTATTTGATTGCAAATTCTGGATGAAAATTTTGTTACCAGAAGTAACAAAATTGTGCATTGATAATGCATTAAGAAATCTGTGAAATTTTATTGATATCTGCAGAAATAGATATCATATATGAAATTATTATGAAATATTATATGGAAGTTACATGTATTGATGGACTCACACTTGAGGGGGAGAATGATATTGATCAAGTGTGAGTGTTTGTATTCTCCATGAATATTTGTGTTAATTCCTCCGGAATATTATGAGAATATTATTGATTATAACTGGAAATGAATCTCTGGAAATGTATCAAATTGAATGATATAGGATACATGTGATATTATAAATCAAATAAGTTTGCAGTGATGTTTGCAACCAGAAGTTTGCAACAGATTATGCGCGCAATTTCCAGATTGAATGATCCAGAAATTATATGAGATTATAAGAACAGTGTTTATTATATTAGCCAACAAAATTTTCCCCGTAAAATTGGCTTTTGGTCAGGAACCAGATTAATTCCATCTTAAAAGTTTTGAAATGTGCAATGATTATTTATCTAATATAATGCACACAGATGGATACACACTACATGATTAGATGAGGGGGAGTAAAATAAGCAGATTGGGTAAAAGAGATAAAGTGGAATGGATTATCATTGGCTCATATTGATCCTCGTACAAGGAAATGTACACTAAGAGTTCAAAATGATAATTCAGTTGCAGATTTTAGTTAATCGAATGTCAAAAGCATTTACCGACCTTAAGAAAGTGACAAAGTCACATGTCTCAACTACAAATGCTCCTATATGAATTGTTATAAAGCACGCCTGAAGCGTTACAGGTCCATCGGTTTTAAAGATAAAAATCCTTGAGGAGCTACAGGAATATAGATGATCAAGTAGAGGATAATTAAGAAAAGCTCCAGAAGAGCCATCTCCTGAAGAGATGAAGAAAAGTTCCAAAAGAGCTATCTCCTGAAGAGATGTTATCTCCATAAGAGATGTTATCTCCAGAAGAGATGTAATTACCAGAATTGAATATTATGGTCCTAGAAGAGACCCAGGTATCTAATATATGTGAATAAAAAGAGATCTCAATAAATGAAATCCGATGGGACTAAAAATGATGTCGACGTTGATGATATTTAAATGATAGCATATGTTGTAATAAATGATGATGAGGATCATGAGCCACAATATATTAGTGTGCTAAAAGCACATGTCCTTAAAGGACGTAAGGCACCAGAAACATGTCTCTGAAGGATTAAATATGCCAGAAGCATAATTCTCTGAAGGACTCAAGATGCTAGAAGCATAAAATTTTTGAGAATGATGATAAGTTTATATATTGCCAGAAGCAATTAGAGTGTGCATTTATATGCACATGTATATTTATGAAAAGATTATTATGATTTTACTTGAAAGGTTTTGCAAGTATACAATGAATAATCAAATTAGATGTTTCTGTAATTGTTCTACAAGTGAACAACAGTATACTTGATGACAGAAAGAGAGTTATGCTCAGAAGACATTGAAAATTATGTAATCATCAGGGGGAGCAAATCTGATGTAATCAAGAGGGGGAGACGATACACGCTGTACTCTTTTTCCCTTATCTAGGTTTTGTCCCACTGGGTTTTCCTAGAAAGGTTTTTAATGAGGCAGCACTTAACAGTGTATCGATGAATGATATACTCTTTTCTTTGGCTAGGTTTTTATCCCACTGGGTTTTTCCTAGTTAAAGTTTTTAACGAGGCACATTCATAAATGGACATCCAAGGGGGAGTGTTATGAATATACTTATTATGTGGATGTCCATTGACTCACGGTTTCCAAATATTACAAGATGACATGGGACACACGCATAGTACCACGCATAGTATTTACTATTACGTGGGGCCCGCAACCAATATTTTCCTCCCCTTCCTTTCGGCGTTCCGCGTTGATAACGCGTTTAATTATTATGGCCTAGGGGAAATTACACCAAATGACCCAGAGTGGAAATTACACTTAAGTCCCATTTTCCTTCTATAAATAGAGGACTTCTGTAACTATTCAAGTACAGTGAAATGAGAACTTCTCTCTACTTTATCTCTCTAGAATTTTCTCTTCTTCTTATTTATTTTATTAGTTTTATAACAGATGAGTTGATTTTGGTCCTCAATATAACACAGAATATTTATATTTGTTAATCTTTTTCTAATTTACTACTGATGATGCTCCCTCAACCATAATCAAAGAGGAAGGGGATGAAGAGAATTAAAGAAAATGACTAAAGTGCTTTAAAAAATAAATGTCATAGTAACTAACTCAAACAACTTTATTAATTAAATTAAATTAGATAAATATGTCTTATATTAAAGATCAGAGAAGTAACTCTTTGGGCCACGTGCATCTAATGCTTTTTTTAGATCATGTTACCACACATATAGGTATAACCAACTAATCTGAATCAAAACTTTACAGATTATAATCAAAATGTCTGCCTCCGAAATTTTTTTAAACAAGGTGAGATTTAAAGTCAATTTACTCACTTTATAGTTTAGCTAGTCCACCATTATACCAAATAGTGGGGTTCTACTAACTAGTGACTATCACTTTATGTTACTGCAGAGTCTCTCTTGTCAACTTAAACTGCAAATTTAATCTTTACATTGATATGTTTATTTATTTGAAAATGAATTATAGGTGCATACGGTGTAGTTTATATTCCAGTTGTAGTCTTTTTTACCTTCATCATCATCTCTTTAAATTTCTACCTTTTCTTTTAAATATAAATTGAATATCATTACTCACAAGAAGAGATTGCATGTAAACCTAACAAATCATGATAAGGTGATTAACAGCTAAGATACCACTTCTCAATAATAAGGAGTAATATAATATATTTCTATATCCTCTTGACCAATCTAAATACAATTCATAAATAATACACAACAATTCCGCAATGGCTGGAGGAACTCTCTTCAATTTGCAAGTAAATTCCCACAACGCATGGTCATTCGCATCATGAGCAACCCCTTCATATCCACAACTTTCCTACTATAAAACAGAACCATCCACCTCTGGTTTGATGAAACCTTCTGGAGTAGTCTGAGTTCCCTTATGGTAGAGAAGCTCTATTTCCATAGAACTCACTTCAGCCTTGCAATTCTGAACTAAACTTGAACATGCTCTGTAGAAGCTGGACTGGGGCATTTTGACAATACAGATAAGGGCCCTCTCCAAATACGGTGCCACATCTATAAGTCCAAATATAACACAAGCATTTATTTTACAAATATAAAAATATTCAGAATAACTTTTTAATCGCTACTGCTGGCTTCTGTGCAACAATCAACTGATTCTGTTAATTTTCTTGGGGAAAATCAACTTTAAAAATGTCGACAAAAAAATAAAAAATAAAAAAGGTGTTCTGAATATTCATAATCTTAAATGAGTGTTAGGGTTTGATTTGTTCTTTTCAAAATTAAAATGAAATAATAGAATTGTCCTTCGAAGTTTAATTTTTATTTTGACAGAATTTATCGTGAAACTTTATCCAAACTAGTAAAAATCTTATCTGAACTTGTGAAACCATTTTCATATCTTATGAATTCAAATTTAAATTTGCAACTTATGAAATTATTTTGAGAACTTGCGAAAATTTTATCCGAACTTATGAAACTTTTTTCAGATTTTGTAAATTTTGATTTATAACTTATGAAATTCTTACAAGAAATTGTGAAAAACTTATCTACACTTGTCAAAACCTATATTAGAATATGTGAAATCACATCTTACAATTTTATCATTTCTTTTTTATTTTGAAAATTATGATCATGTATTAACACCTCTATGATATTATGAATAGTTAGAATATCTTTTTGTTTTTTGATATTTTTAAAGTTCTTTTTTAAAAAAACAATCAGTTTATTTTTTAGAAGTCCAAATTTCCAGTCACTTTCAAAATTGAAACTTTTGTTTTTGATGTACTTTGAAAAGGGCTATTTAACACACACACCCTCATTTGATTAAATGATTGATTAAGTTAGTTAATATGACATATACTTTTTAAAATATTTCAGTCATATTCTTTAATATTCTCTCCTCTTTGATTTTTACTAAAAAAGCATCATTAAAAAATTGATAAATATAAAAACTATGTCTTATATTTTATATTTATAGTGAAGGTTAACTCGCACAAACTTATATTATTAACTAACGAGGGAGGGAGGAATAATAATCTTCCTTCGCGGCGCAGTTTTTGGGACTGTTAAACATCGGAGCACACATTAATTCATTGTATGCAAATTTTTGGGATTCAGTGCTTCCATCTGTCTTCTGGTTTTGCTATGCCTACAGATTCCCTGGTTTGCGAGCAAAGAAACAGACCCATTTCTTCTTCTTGTTTTTTTTTTCCAGTTAGTCCCATTTTTTTGTTCTGATCTGCTTAGATATGTCAACTTCTGATTTAATATATATGCTTATACCTAAGTATTAAGTACTTCTCTTTTCTTAACTCCAGACCAAACAGTTATAGGTCAAAATCACTCAATACCAGTAATAGTTATAAGCAAACTTGCATGTCTAAGTTACAGGCGTGCTTCAATGGGCTGCTTCTGAGAGATAAAAGCTCTATAGCAGCCAGCCAGAGCAGTTACACTCTTTCTTGAACCCTATTTATAAAGCTCTAGTAAATACAAAAAAAAAAAAAAAAAAAGCTTAACTTAATCTACAACCCAACTACTTTAAAAACTATCCCACTTTTTTCAAAATCTACACTGGGAAAGTAGTTAGATATGCATGCACTGCAAAAAGAAAAAAGAAAAAAGAAAAACTCAATTTCATGACTTAATTTATACCCCTTAACCAAAATGCAAAGGCATGTTAATTGGACCCAATAATGGGTTTCCTCCATTTCGCCAGACGTGACAAGAAAATTAGCACTTCTGATGGGTCTCGCAGAGAATACTGAGCTTTTGTCTCCTTTGGAATTGAAGACACTATAATTGGATAGCCTTGTCCTCTCTTTTGTATCACCTACACATACAATGTTAATTACTTGTATTAGAGACATATATATCATCTAATTAAGGAGAGTTATGTATGATCATGACAACACCAGCTCAAATTTAAACCTTAAAAGCATCTTCATCGGTTCGATCATCACCGATGTACACCGGAAGGATATTGCTGGAACTGCTTAATCCCAGTGTGTCCAGAAAATATTCCAGTGCATGACCTTTGTTCCATTCTATTGATGGCCTTATCTCCAGAACCTATATTATGATGAGTTAAATTTTTTGATCATTGACCACTCAAAGCAATAAGATTGATAGAGTGTCTGTATATATATGTAGGACATGTTGTTCATGTACCTTTTTACCCTCAGTCAAGCAAAAGTCTGGATGTTTTTCAAGCACAGACTTCACCCTCTCTTCTAATTCAACATAGTCCTGAACACACAAAATTAAATAGCTGTAATTGCTTGCTGACTTGATATTTTCAGAGGAAAATGATGAAATGAAGGTTACCTTTTCTTCAACTTGCCGGAAGTGTACAGATATGCAGAATCCATTGTCCTCTAGCCTTGCACCTTGTATGCCTTTGATTTTATTCTCTAACAGTTTCAATATCTGTTTTGCACAGTATTTGTCAAAAGCCCAAATTTAATTAGTCAAGAATAGTTCAGGTGGGGATTCTTCAAACCAAAGCAAGCAAAAATGAAGCAATAAAGAAAATTTAAGCCACTTGAATTTGTCTGACCTCTCGAATCGCAGGCAAGAATTTCTTCGCGGGTTGAAAGGGAACTCCATGGTCCTATTAAAGAACACAGATTTACTTTAATGATTGAATCATAGGGACAAGCAGAGAGTGAACCGATGTGTTGTACTTTATCACCAATACACATGTTGGATGACCAAACAAATAATAAAAGAACAAATTAAAAGTAATCGGACGGAGACAGTGATGATCAAGTGACTCTCACCTTTGTGGTGTCGAGGGCCAAGTTATAGAGGTCGCCATTAGAAGATATAGCTGGCACTGATGGTGCCATTATATCCATCCCATGACTTCCAGCATAATACACATTATTTAACTTCACAAAGTCTTTAACCTGCATGTCAAAAGATAGATAATAAGAATAAAGAAAAATGTAATAGTTACAAAGATCCAATTAATTCAAGTCAGCTCTCAACTTACCTTGTCTCTGCTTCTTCCACTAATGATTGCAGTTGGGAAATTTTTAGCAACTTCACACACTGCTGCACGCATCTGGCATAAGATTGATCATCACCCACAGTTGAAGAAAAGTCTTACAGAAAGGAAGAGTACTACAAAAAAAAAAAGCTAAAAGGAAAAACTGTGTGTACCTCCTCAGACATAAAAGCACGGTCAGGGTCATTTACAATGGGTGATAAGGTTCCATCATAGTCTAAAAACACAACCATGTCCTTCCCATTTGCTGCTTTCATCAATCTATCAAATGAAAGCAACCCTGAAGGATGCCTCGCCTGTTCATTACGTCAAACACCTATTAGTCTCATTACCAACTTCTAAAATTTTCATGAATTGCATCCTTTGTTAGTGTGAGTGTGTGTGTGTGTATTAGTATAAACTTGTTGGGTTGAAACGTACCATCCATGAATCGTAGGACGAGGGAATGGGTTTGGTAACAGGTTGCCCTTTGGTGGGTTTACTTGAATGGGCTGTTTGGAATCCCATTGCCCCTTGCAGCTTGCTGAGCTTCTTCTTGATAATCTATGTGGAAAGAAAAAACAAGGCAAAAAGGGAAATAAAAAATATTATAATACTGTTTAGTTAAGAATCTAACCTCTATAATTAATGAAAAGAGGGCATGTTTCGATGATTACCTTGAAAGTGACAATGAGAAGGAAAATGTATTTCATATTGATGCTATAATTCTCCAGTACTAATTCTTTCCAACGCTGATTACCTGCAAAACAGAACAGTAACGGATTCGAATTAATAGACGGAACAATAATTGAATCTAATCATTAATAAAAAAACAACTGTGTGTGTGTGTAAAAGAGGGGGGTAATGCCTTGCGGAGGAATCTTCTTGCCCTTAAGATGGGCCGATATTTGTACATCATTCAATGGGCTTAAAGCCCAATACCGACAAACAACAATCTTGTCCCAAAAATATAACACATGATCTTTTAGAACTTGACACTAACTCGCGATCCATGGTTTTGGGCCCAACTCAAGGGGATCAAGAGGTGGGCCCCTTGATCGGAGTCGGTGAGGTTGACTGACAACTATCTCCAAACCTTTTCATCCTTCAATTAAAATATTAACAAAACTAAATGAGAAGACCTTTTCATTCTATATTTTTTTAAAATCCTCCGTATTTAATATATGGGGACGCTGCTACTGCTCTGAGTCGGTGAAGAATAAACAAATAGCAATTCAATTCTTTCTTTTTTTTTTCCCCCTTGTTTCGTTGCTTTCTGGTTGATTGAATTTCAAAAGCAGAATATTTATTTGTTTGGTTAATTTGGTGATAGCAACGGAACACACACATACATACATATTAAGTTTACTTGCAAACGCGGAATTTGCATTCGTCTACGTCGTGATTGAGTCATTTCAATTTTTTTTTTAATTAAAGCAAATAAAAGAAACTTTCTGATCAAATGATTGTCCGCCATGTGACATTCAGGTAATTGTCCGCCAAACCAATAATTTTTGTTCTTATACAGTATGCTTCAAGATGCTCTTGGATGGAAATCTCTCGAATTGAGAGAAAATCTAATTTGTTCTGCAATTTCAAATCCCACGAAATGGAATTTAAAATATTCACCTATAAAATAATAAGAAGTCGGTTTCTCCAGCCAACAAACGAAAAAGAAAAAAGAAAGAATATATATATCAATCAGAATCAAGTACAGGCTAGTTCAATATTTAAAAGGTACTCAGTATATAATGAGTATGAAGGGATTAAAAAACATTGCGTAAGTCATTTTCGTCCAACGAGTTCAAGAATAAATCTGGACATGGAAAATCAGGAAGTTACAGATGTTTTTACTGTGGGCGAAAGTATAAACAGACATGAAGGTCGTTTTCTAAGAGACGAGGATTTTTCTTTTGTTTGGTTCAAACAAACAAAAGGAAGTACAAGTGTCAACGGTAAGAAAGATAAAACTAAAGAGGAGCACTCATATAGTTGAAACAATAGTAGAAATGACGAATTGTCCACATAATAAAAGGTAAGGTTTGAATGATACCGGCGTCCTAAAGGAAGGTATATTAGTCGATTCTGAGTCGGATGAGAGTGACACAAGCTAAAAAGCTACAAATTTAAGTCTACATCAAGGGCCCTTACATTTTTGGCTCCACTCAACGATCCCTAACCAAACTTCCCACCTCCCAACTGATTCAGTTTATTTTCTTTTTTGACTGACCCATCTTTACAATATAGTATAATAAAACTAGAGTTTGATATGGCTTTTAATTGATGCCAGGGTTTCACGAGAGGAACGGTAACTACCGCAGTATTATACGAACTAGAGAATTAAGAAAACGACCTTTTTTCCAGTATACATGTTTGTTTAAGGAACATAGTTCCTGGCCTACAGGGCAGGAACAGAGTGCTTGACCAAACAAATTCCAAATTTTGAACACTGAGTACAAGACATTGTGTACAGCTCTCTGGTTATGGACAATTATTACAGAGCCACAGTTAAGAGATGGCCTTGTCCTTGTCCATAAGTATAACGAAATGAGTTATTATATACGATGAAACATGAGTATAATATACAGAAGCAAATGCGGCGAAGCTAGACTAATACAGCATCTGTATGTGTGCTATATATCTTTCAATTCCATGTAAATAAGAGGAAACAAGTTCTTGAATAAAAATGTTTCCTCAAAATGATATATTTCCATAGAAACAATAATAGGTTTTACCTGCCATTCAATAAAGAAATCTTCAGCCTTACTTGGAAAGAAAAAAAACTAAAATATATAAAGAATGCAAATGAGAGTTAATTGCTGCATGAAAATGAATAATAATGAAAGATTCCCATCATATAACACCAACCTTCATAATTAAAATTAACAACATAGAAACTTGAACCAACTATGAATGATTGCCAACAATACATGTGTATGTGTGTGTGCAAGTGAGTCTGGTCATGTTATTTGCTTTCGGATACCCACAGAATCAAGAGTTCAGAAAACATGCTAAAGAAAAACAGGCTGGAAGCTTGGCTTGTTAGGTGAACTTCTTCTTATAATAAAGAACAGAAACCATAAGTTTGTGAGCAGGGTTAAAAGAAAGAAAATGAAATAGAAAGATCACAAGCAAACAAATGAAAAAAGAAGAAGCAGACAAATGCCACGCACCAAGATTACACGTGTAGCATACGAAACCAGAAATTCTCTTTTATTTTTTTATCAGTTAAAAAAAGAAAGCAAAAGGGGAAGATATGACAAGAAGTCAAGAACAAAAGGACTTGACTTTTGGAACCGAAAGTGTGAGCACACCAAAAAATAAAACAACATTAGTGAAAAAAGTAACCTCCTGGATATTAGTTTAATAATAATAAGAGAAGACAAAGATATTTCACGTGTCGCTTAAGGAAATGGTTGACACAAAAAGCTTAAGCATCCCGGAGATTTGAGAGGATGACACGTTTCTGTGAGTAGGTTGGTCTAACAGGAAATTCGTCCCTACCAGACTTGCTACTCGCTACCTGGCCAGGACGAAGGGTAATGTACAGTATATTAGAAAAACTAGTTGGATCTAAAGAATATGATTGAACTTCTCTCCAACAAGAATATTATAACCAGATCAACTAGTATTCTGGGAAATGTGTGATCAGGCCTAATATATTAATTCTATCATAGTCAAATATTATAATCATGATAGAATAAGTCCAAACATATCGATTTAATTAATTAATGGTAAAGGCCCAATGCATGTCTTACTTAGAGACACCAAGTGGTTCTGAAATTTTTTCTTGTAAAGCTTCCCTACCTAGTCGTCACCCACATATTTTAATTATAATAAACAAGTATATATTGAATGGACAAACAAGGGACTGGTATGGGAATTTTACGTACAAGGACCGCCGCCTACGGTTGAAACGACAAAGAGTACGTATAGCAAATACTTTTTGTTCAAATCATAAAGTATTAGCTCGGCTAAATGAATCCTGGTATCATAGAGTATTAAAAAAGACATAGAATAGAGCTTTTTTATTACCCAAAAAAATAGAGATATTCTGCTGGCAAAGAAACCATCAACTGGGCGGTATTATCTATCTGTTCAGCCTTCAGATGCTGCACACTTCTCCGAAATCAATTTTCCTTCGTTTATAAAAACAGAAAAAAGATAAATCTATCTTATAAACAACAGAGATATCCGCGTTGGCTGAGTGTGTGCTATTTAATAGCCATTACTACGCTGCCAGAAAGACAATCCAGCAGTCAATTTTTACAGGGTACGACTAGAACTCTTGATATCAAGAAGCAGTTCTTGAAACCAGCACCCCAGATATACTAATGGAAGCTCAAAACGTAGTTGAAATCTCTGTGTTCTCTAGTAATGCAGATCAACCCCCAAACTTCAAAATGCTTAAGCAGGGGGGAAAAAAATCCTTTTAGAAATAAATCCCGGAATAAGTGATTTTTAAAACAAAGTAACCTTATTATGGTGTTAGCTATTATAAACTCTATGAGGGGTTGACACGAGTAAGCCAAGTGCATGCCACAGAGGCTGTCATGAAACAAGTGGCTATCGGAACATGCTCCTATCACAAAGTAGTACCTCCTAACCGTTTCGTGGCTAAAATGTCTTTTTTCATCCAGGTCTAGACTAGGCCACCTCTGTCCTTAGCTAGGGCCCTTTTCCCCACTATTTTCAGACCCTTTGCGGGATCGTTTCTCCCGAACCCACGTCATCTCATCCGTACACGTGGTGATCTGACTACACGCGGAAATTTACCGTACGCCTGATGCACACGGCGGTCGGGGGGTCAGATCTCCCAAACCAACACCTCTGAAATAATGTCGGGAAGTGGACTATCAAGCCCAGTCAAACCGTGGGCCCGTGTTTGCCACGTGTACGGACATATGCTGGACACTTGCAGAATCTGCTTAACCGTAGACTCCCAAAGGAAAAACCTGCATAACCGGAGAAAGACACGCACACGAGGGTGACAGGGTGCCTAGGTCAAGCATAACAGCGCGTGACACTAACACTCCCCCCCGCCGCTGAAAATTTGAGGCACTAAGTGGGGGTTAAGGGGAAACACGCACCACGAGTAGCGCGTGGAGAAGCGGTGGGGGAGTGAAGGTTGTTTAGGGGTGGGAGAGTAAAAAGGGAAACAAAAAAACGAATTCCAACCGCTTTTGTGGATCCCAGTGCACGAATACTATTAATTTCCACCCCATATCAAAATGAATAGGGAAGGAAAACGGAATTAAAAAAAAAAAGAAAGAGGGAATAAATTAAAATAAAATAAAGAAGGGGGACGGTAAGAGTGAATAATGAGAGACGTGAGTGAAAGGGAATCAAAATGATTAAGAATGTGCGCCGAGCAGGCATGAAGTGATCGAGAACCAGAAATTGCAGAAAACACGTAATATTCACACCGACAGATTCAAAGCAATTCAGAAAATAAAATAATAACAAAAATAATAACGACGCAAGCAGAAGAGGAATATAATGAGCTTAGCTAGGGTGAATAACGAAAAGGAAGGGAATGCAAAATGACAAATAATAATGGAAGATTGATGATGAACAGAGAGAGATATAGCAGAATCAAGAATCGATCAGAAGAGAAAACATAAAAGGAAGAGAGAGAAGGAGAAGCTTACCGAGGACGAAAGAGCGAGAGGGGAGGGAATGAGAGGCGGAGAGAAGAAGGGGAGAGAAAAAGAAGGGAGGGAGGGGAGTATTTATAGGAGGATTTTTTTTTTTTTTTTTACACAAAAAAGTTTTGGAGGAGTTCGACACCAGTCCCCCATCAAGGCCAGAGTATAGCCCCGAGCTCTATGAGCGCTTACTGAGGACTTACAAGATCGCCTACTAAAAGAGTCTCAGCGACGACAAAGGGAATCGAACCCATGTCCCAAAGACTAATCTGGATCTCTTACTATCCGTGCCAACTCTCATCAGGCATTTATTTATAGGAGGAATTGGAGGAGGGGTGACAGGTGCTCGAGGTGGGCCCATCCTGGGATGCCATTAACTGCAATATTTTGATCTCCTTAATTCCCTTTTGATTTCTTCATAATATTGGGCCTACATTGGCCCTCCCTCCCTGACCCTCCTCCTTGATGCAATACACATCTTTCTGGTTTCTGCTACCTTCTCTGCTCTTTTAACTTACTCTTTTTGGTTGGCCGTCTTCTTTTTTGTTTCTCCACTTTCAAAATGGGTAAAACTTTCGGTTCGAAATTTTATCAACGACAGGGACATAAGTTAAAATACTGGAACCATATCATACTTTCTATAAATAAAAATTTATTACGTATTTTTATCAATAATTTTTTTTATGCGGACTTTTCTCCAATTTTCTCTTATAATTTGGCTGTTACGTTGCATGTATTGCGTTAAGGTTTATTTGGTACAAATATTTTTTAAGTTACGTCAATAAAATACTTTAGGCTACTATATGCATGCTTTTAAAAAACATTTCAACTAATAATATGAAGCTTAAAATACTTTAAGACAGTAATTGCAATGCATGTACTAAATAACTTCAACCTCAACCTTCTGTTGTTTGTATTATATAAGTGGAAAATCATTTTAGCGGATGTCTGTTATATATGTATGTATAAATTTCACAAAGCCCGAACTCCCTCTCTGACTTCAAGTCTTCAACCCCATAAAAAGTCATATACCTCTTTTTTCCTAAAAGGGAAAACTATTTTTGAGGCACTTATAATTTTCTTTAATTTTAAATTCAATCTCTATGTAATTTTTTGCTCAATAAATTAAATCTGTTGATTTTACTCTTTCAGCACTGATAGTGGCCTTTATAACTTTATTAGTATTGTCAGCACTTAGCCCCTTTATAGAAGCTAGTTAAGTTAATAGAGTTAAATTAAATGATTTATTTGAGAGAAAATCACACACACATGTACTAAATTAAAAAATTGAATGAAACTATAGATACCTTAAGAGTGATTTTCCTTTTTTAATATGTTGTATCCTTTTAATTTTTCAGATCTCCATTTTATTGGACTTGTTTCGGTTAGCGGTGGAAGTTATAGCTTATTTCTTATCTAACTTTTTTAGAAGGCCAGTAGGAAAAAAAATTAGATTATAAATATGATTTATGTTTGGATTGATAGTGGCAGAAGTGACATACCTACGTCAAAAAACTGAAAACTTTTTTAAAAAATTTATCCCATGGAGCTATTTTTTTAATAGGCTTTTAGAAGCCTTTTTTTTAAAAAAAAAAAAATAATGAATTTAAAACTTAACCCAAACACTAGACTTAAATTTTTTTTTTTTTAATAAAGCTTTTTTACCCCCAATTTTAAGCTACCTACAACTCTCTCCAAATAGGGTTATTATCAATATTTATCTTGTAATTTAGCTCTTTCAGCTTCCCATATATGCGGATCTCTTGTGTCTGCCGCTGTCATTTATCAAATTGACCAAATCTAACTTATTAACTTCTCAAATTTGATGAAGACGACTTTTTCCCCCAAGTGTGTGCATACACATTATTCAACTGAAATATGAATCATCAATATTGTCTTTTCATCATACACTCCGCTTTCAATCTTAATTAGGGATCCGATCAGACACGACACAGGCATGGCTATGTTATTAATTAAATTTTAAATAAGGGTTTGTCTTGAATTTGCAATATTATTCCTATCCTCACTTTTTCTCGCGTGCGCGCGTGTGTTTTTCCGGTTTAACTATCAATATTTGCCCAGCAAATTCAAAAATTGTATGCTTTACACGAAAACAAATCTTTGGATTAAGTCCAACAACATATTGCTATGTGCTCTGTTTTTAGGGATGCACACTCTCATACGTATGTATGTATGTATAATTTGTGTCTCATGTTTTAGACATTAATTTAAAACTTTCATTGATTGTTTATGTTTGTTCTCTCACACACACACACACACAAATATGGTTATTCAAATAGTGTAAATGATTATACCTCAACCTTAAATATAAGATATAGTTTATAATGTAATTTGTATTACAAACTATATTTTATATTTAGAATCAGAGAAATGTGTCTCTTTTAGTTGTCCAAATCACCCGTGCTAATATGTTAAAAAAATAATATACTCTCACAATCCTAAATGTCTTCCATACCTAACTAAATAGCTAAATTAATTTTATTGAGGTTAACTTTGGCATTTTATAAGAAATATAACTGCTTTTGATTAACTTATTTAATTTATATAAAGTTGTTATTAAGTACTTATAATAAGAAATGGGGGGAGTACTTGATTATATATTTTTTTTCACAAACAAAATTTCTGAAAACATAAGTTAGACATATTCTAACATCAACTATTAATGTTGTAATTCAATTTGAGAGAATTTTATTAAGTTATGGAATGATTAATTAATTTTGCAAATAATTCAATAGAGATTGTAAATAATAGCTGACGCGTTGAGATTTATTCTTGGTCATATTTCATTATCAAATTAAATTATTTTTACTCATTTTATGGTCTGAACTAATGGCTATATAATAGGTATAAAGTCTAAAATACTAATAATTCAATAGAGATTATTAATCACTTTGTTGGCAAAAAAATTGTCAGTCTCTTTGCCCTTTCATTACACACTCACGCATGAGAAGGACGTGGATTGTAAACCGATCATGCAGAGTTGCAAAGTCCATTAGTTATTCCATATTAATATGTATTGTATACGTAAAATAAAATATTATGAAGGATTAAAAAGAATTTATTCATTTATTATTATTTTTTACGCGGTCAATTATGTTATTTTTTAATGTGTACCGTTTTTGACACGTAAAAATAGAAGAAAACAGGGGGGGAAAAGCATGCATTCTAAATTAAATTGACCATAAGGAATGATGTTGATGTGATTAGGTATTATAAACAATCTTGTCTCTAATAGAGTCCTTAATATTAAGGAATTGTTGGTATATATTAAAATATATGTCATTTTGGAAAATGAATGTTGTATTAACAACAGTATTTTTTTTTCCCATTTTTGCCCTTGTCATACTCCCTCTGTTATTTTATTCTCGTTCTTAAGAAAACATTTTTAGTCCTAAATATAAATTACTTTACATAAATTTTTGTATATTTAATATTGTTTCTTTTCAAATCCATCCTGCACATTTTCAATGCAGGTCTGTTTAAGGTGATGGTTTTCATTATGGAAAAAGATAAAAAAAATTATACAACTTTAAAATTATTTTAACAAAACAAATTTTTCCATAATTTTGATGAAAGAGTTACAAGTTATATACATTTAAGACTAGATAATAATTAATATGTTGTTAGAATTTAATATAATTAATAAGAGTATGGATAGATATATAGTCTACAAATTATTTTTCGTCAAATTCATTTATTAGTGAATTTTTTTTCCTTGCCAACGGTTAGCCAACTTCATCTACTCTCTCGATCAGTAATATATGCAAGACATTAAAAGTGAAATATATTAGTTTTATATATATATAAAATTATTCTATTAACTAATAGTTTATTCCACCAAATCAAATTCAATAAAGATTCCGGGTGGTTTAATTTAATTAAAATAATCTCTGGCAAGGAAAAAAAAAAATCTCATCATTTCACGTACAAATTAATGAACCTGCTAGCTTCATACTTCTAAAAATACACTCCCTCTGGATCACTAGAGTATATAAGAGAAAGTGATTACATCAAATTAAATACGCACGCCCAAGCATATATAAAATATAATCGAATTGACTTTTGGTAAAATCAAGCTTATATTACATTTTTTTTAACTTGTTTTAATAACAAAAATTTACTGCTTTTAATTGTATCATTGACAGTAACAATGTATTTGTTTTTAAACTTCATGCAGCACTCACTTTTCCTATTTTTCTTTTTCTTTTTTTTTATTTTTTGGTGAAAAAAAGGCTAACAATGAAGTAATTTCGTTACTAAAACTCAATAGACGTTCCGTGCAAGTTAAAAGGTAGCAGTATTTCTTCGATTGATAATAAGATTCTGTCAAGTATAAATTCCTTATTAATTCAAAAGAAAACATCAAATTATAAACTACAAGTCGGTGGAATATTGACCAGTAAAAACGTATAAGATAAACTCATTTAACAATAAAGATAATAGAAAATAAAGAAAGTACTCCATTGTTCCAGTAGCACCTAATACTACAACTAACGTTACTTTTGAGATTCAAACTCCTACGACTAACACATTAAACAACTTGGAATTCCACATGATGCGCCAATAGTTTCGACAGAAGATTTGGTGGCATATTGATCTGTACGTTGACTAGAGAACTTAATTACCAAAAACCACATGCTAGATAATTTATGATACTACGTACTCTGAGCAATCTGAGGATCGGAGAGGAGGAAGAAAAAGGAGAAGATCTGGGAAATATACACCAGCTTCATTCAATTCCATGCGACAATTACACAAACACCCCTACAGGACTAGGTCACTTGTAAAGGAAGCACGGAAACTTAAAGAGTAGTTAAGAGCTAGGAAGTGAAATATTCAGAGATCTATTAATTAAATATAGAATGGATTGGCTTTGTCTTACAAGGGGGGTGGAACCTTGACAACTTTCTCTTTAAATTCCTTGAATTTTAACCACTTTTGGGAGTTGTCTATGAACCTTCCTCAGCTCCATTTGTCAAAGCATTCATATGGCTTTTCATTTAATAAAATCAGAATTGGGAATGTTGCTTGGGATTCTCGTTCTCATGAAGAAGATGCCTTTTTGCAAAAGTGCTTCCGACAAAGAGACACAGTAAAAATACTATAATACTACTATGTAATCTGCTGAATCGATCCTTGTGTGGAGGACTAAGTCCACGAGAATCTAAAACATCAATGTCTTCATAAATTGTTCAAAGCCGGGAAGCGTACGGTGTGATTTTATTAGAATTAAGTAATACCTTCTTGATGGCCAAGTTTCATGTATAGCATCTTATGGACGTTACGTTACACTTCTAAACTGATATCTGAAATACTCTTGGATTTATAATAACAAAAAAAGGCGTTTTTTTTATAAAGAAATTAATATCAGAGTTGTGTGCAGTGCAGTGAATGGATTAGTAATTAGTAAGTGATGCGCTTTTGGATAAACTTTTTCAGGAAAACAAGAAAGTTAAGCTATGGATCTGGCTTGATTTATAACAATGATTGTGGATGTTTTATTATTAGTGGTGGCATGACTAGATGGAGCATCAAAGCAAGAATTGAATATTTATCGGAGTATATCAATAGCCTATATTTTGAAAAATCAACATAGCACATCTAGTATTGGAATTTCATCAGCGAAAGTAAAATGGTCTCGGATTTTTAACCGGACCAAGATGGCAAAAAAAGAACAATTAACATATATGTTTTATTCTGTTACTCTTGTGGGGCTTCTTTATTGGAATTAGCTTATGTCCTTTGTAGATTGGCATCCCCTGCCATCCGTCCATTGCCATCTGCGGCTCCAAACGGGCGTCATTCGGCGCAAAACAAACTGCTCCTTTTTTAAAAAATAAAATAAAATTAGGGTATTGTTGAATACTAAAAAGATAATTTAGGATATTGAATTAAAAAACTATCCTAGAGTACTAACCGGTACCGAAAGGATATTTTAAAATATTGACTGGTACTAAAAAAAATAATTTATGATCTTAAAAAATTATTTCATGTATTGACTGTAACTGATACTAAAAATATATTTTCAGATATTTTTTTTCAAGATCGTAAAATAATTTTTTAAGATCATAAATTATTTTTTAGTACCATTTAATATCTTGAAGTATCTTTTAGTATTTTGAAATATTTTTTTAAATTCCTAAAATAATTTTTTAAGATCATGAATTATTTTTTCATACCAGTTAGCATCCTAAAGTATCATTTTTAGTACCAGTCAGTATCCTAAAATATTTTTTCAAAATCCTAAAATAATTTTCTAAGATCATGAAGAATTTTTTCAATACGATTCATTGTCTTAAATCATCTTTTTAGTGCCTAGCAATGCCTTGATTTTTTTTTTTAAAAAAAAGGAGCATGTGTGTTTTGCGCCAAATGGTACCATTTGTAGCAGCCGACGCAGATCTGCAAAGGATATAAGCCAAGTCCTTCTTTATTAGTGGGATGCTGTGGATTCAAACTCACTTATAATCTCAAAATATTAATACCCACCCCTTTGTATTAAAAAAAATACATGTAACCCATCAAATTAAAATCATGACCATGGCCACTTAAAATCATATTGGAACATATTATATTTAACAGAAAACTGGAACTTAGAACCAAACCAATTCTGTGCAACTTCCCACGATGCGTTGCATTTTGGAACTGGGCATGAAGCTGCGATTTGGGAAATGAATCTGTCAATCTGATACTACTAATAACTCAATAGAGATTACAGACAATGCCTGTCTGTACTAAAACAAGGAAAGGAGCACCAGGTTGTCACCAAGTGACACCGTAATTTAAATCTTTTTGCCAGCAGCGTGGACTCATTGACTTTTGACTATGGACATACACAAGTCTACACATAACAAAGTTGTACAGAAAAACGGAAGAAGCTGTGAATAACAGAAGCTGTGGATCCCTTCGATCCAATTATGAACCAAAAAAAGCACTATGGATGATACGGGTCAAGCTTACAAAATCAAGAGTCAACTAAGAGGGTGTAGTTTCATCAATGATCAATTTAATTTTTTAAGCCTATTTGCATCATCCGTCACCTCAGCTTACTTTTCTATTTTCTGTAGAGTCGTCTATCAACCTTTGCTATGTAAAAATCTCGTTCAATTGTTCCCCTCCTCTTGTTTCTGAAGCTTTCTCCATTTCGTTTGAATTGGGCAAAGCGTCTTTGACAGGCCTTTCAGCACCCGATCCCTCATTAGGTTCCGTAGTGGGTTGAAGAAGGTCTAAAGGTGTAGCTGCTGGATCCAACTCTCGACAACCCTTAGGAGCATTATCAGCTTCTTCGCCTGAAAGCATGTAATTAGGAACCTGGTGTGAAAAGCGAAACATCTCCCCTTTAGGAATCCTGGTCACGCGATCAGGGTCAGCATACCTTCTAAACACAGTCCTGAAATCCGTAAGCTTGATCAATGGGGCAACTAATACCCCAAGCTCCTCGTCAAAATCTTCAAGCACCTCCACCATATCATATTTGTGTATCACTTCGTCTGGAGTCTGTTCGTTCCAATCAGGAGACCAGTCCTTATAAATAGCCCATACTTCCCCTTTCAAGGGAAAGATGCGAATGACTCCTCTGGTGCCTTTTGTCCACCTTACCTTGTGTGAGAACGAATTTAATGACTCAGTTATTTCATGCCTGCCAGTCCTAAAGTCCCCACAAGTTTTAGTAAAACCAGCACCTATCCAATCTATAGGACCCAATTCGCTGTTGCTTCTAGAGTTAAGCCAGCTTATTCGCATTCTAAATGGCTCCATGGATAACACCTTGTGAATTCGAGCATAATAACGGGGCATTCCATCATCATCATCATAAGCAGCCCAGACCTGGTCCTCACCAAAGGCATTTTCAGTTCTATCCAAGTCAAAATTGTGGAAATCAGGGTCAGGAACATTCATAATGATGTAGGATTGATCCTCCTTAACCGCATTATCAGATGCGTCAGGGAAAGAATCACCTTCTACACGACCACTTTTATCAAGAATGGACTCTTTATGTTTCTTTGGATCAGATGTTTTACCAGTCATTGTGCTTTTTTGTCTCTTACTCTCTTTGAACTTGCTTGTGATCTCAGATTGAGCTAATTTCCATTCTTCAAGTTTCTTACGAATTTCACTTTGTGCTTTGTCCACCAACATATTTCGGATTTCAAACAATGACAACTCTCTCGTACTGTTAGACTTCATGCCTGAAAAACCATAGCTTCTTTCAGTTTCCCAGTTAGCTTTTCTCAGATCAGAAGCATATCCCGTACCAGCTGCTCCTTGGCCCATGGTCATATGGTTTGTCATGTATCCTTTAATACCATTCATACCAGCATCGTCTGGCCTCCTCCTCTTCCAAGGTTTCTCCACTTTATGAAAAGAAGCATCAGCCCTCTTAGACATTTGACTTCTCTCCCATTCAGCAATTGATGGCGCTCCCTCCCTTTCTCTCCTGACTTTCTCACTAGCCTGTTGCACAACACTTGCAGCTTGAGCAGCGACAGATGATGATCCATCCACACCACCAAAACCAGCCATGCTAGAGTGAGGGCCCCACTGAAAGTTTGTTTTACCATATGAAGACATGCCTGCAGCACCACTGGCTTCCAAATTCTGAGAAACTGTATGATTTTTTCCTGCATTGGCTTGATTATTACCTGAAGTATGATGTCGAGAACTCTGATGCTGCTGGCGAGAAGACCAATTTGTTGACTTGAAATAGTTGGGAGGTGGCTCCTTCTCTACAGCCAAGAAAGCCTCGTTACAATTGGGACATAGAAGTCTATGATTCAAATAGACCCTAAGGTATTCATAATGAGTCCTGCATCGATTACAAATAGTCCAAAAAGTGTCAGCCTTCTTCTGTGGACGAGGAATCGAGGCATGGCGCACCTGGGCATTACTATTTCCAGCCCTGACATCTGAAGTTACATTCTTGTTAAAATTATAAAAACCATTTGAACCAGGCACTTCTGATTGAGATCCAGCATGGTTGGGAGTTTTATGTTGAAAACCTTTCAAACTCCTCTTCAGGTTATATTCCAGTCTCTTGGTTTTATCTGACAACAAACTCCATGCCTCTGAAACCAGCTTAAATGCACCCTCTGCACCTAAAGACTTGTTTTTATCTGGGTGAAGAGTAAGAGCCAGCTTCCTGTACTGTTTTCTAACCGTCTCTTCATCATCAAAGGGGTTCACTCCAAGTATACCGTACCAATCCATTTCTCCACTAACTTTATTCTCAGCAGAGATATAAACATCAAGGTTGGTCAAAAACTGTGAAAGACCATCCAGTGCAGGATACAAATTTAGAGCCTTGAGAGCAAACTTCTTAGCACCAGCATATTCCCTGTCTGAAAATTTTTTCTCTGCTATTTCCTTGGCCCTAACAGCCTCATCTTTGTTGCAATCCATCATGTTCCTTCCTCAACACTTAATGTATTTCTTCCTTGCCTAGCTAAAAGAAGGCAGGAATTTGACTAAGCATTGGATTCTATACCATGCCACCTTTGATTTATTGAAACCCTAGAATCTTTTACCTGATCAAAAGGATAAAGAAAATGAGACATGTCACTCACTGAAACTAAAATTAGAAAGAAAATAGACATGTTAAAGGCATCTACTAAGAAGTTAGTACTAGCAAAAGATAAAATGTCCGTATCTCATGTGATCATCCAAATACCAAATGTTACCTTAAACTTGTTGAGATTCATCCAGAAAAGGGAAAGTACTCACATGGAGACTGTGAGTTACAAAATGATCATGAGTCCGTTGGACCCATAGCTAATGGGCCGAGCTGGTAACTAACTCTTTGGCTAAGGTGTAATGTGTGTGAGAGAAAAGGGCTATGAGTTTTATATATTTGAGGACTTAGGGTTGAGAGAGTAGGCAATTAGGGAGTGTTGTTTGGGAGATACTGTCTGTTCTAAAATGCTAGAGGAGTGGTGTGCGTTGGACTATGTCTGAGTTTTATGCTTATTTTCAGCATTTCTAGGTTCTGGCCGCTTAGATCATATTCTGGCAGTGTTTGTTATCCTTTGAATATCGTTTTGGACTTGGAGAGTCCTGCTACATATTATTTCACTGAACTTCTTATCAAGTGGTAGGAACTTGAACTCTGACTATAGCTTAGTGTTGTTAGATCACATTTACAGACATGGAAAACTATTGATATCCTGGTCATAAATTATAACATAGAAATAGACCAAAAAATGGAATTGGGAGAGTTGGCAAGCAGTCATCCTATAATAAAAGAAAATGACAGGCTAATGGAGTCTCGCATAAGTGATCCACAAGTTATCATTGAAGGATGAAAAACAGTCACTTATGAGAGAACTCTGGGAGTTATTTGTCTATCAAGGATGTCATTATAGGAAGTGCTAGTTACTCAAATTCTTGAATTATGATTATGCCTCCACATGTTACTCATGTCGTGGCATTCAGGTTTTTAAGTCTAAATGTGTTTTACTTTTAATTTATCAGGGTTTTGTCCATAACTAGTAGAGGGTGAGCCTAGCCATAGCGGTAAGGTTGATGCCATGTGACCTAGAGGTAACATGTTCAATATTGGAAACAACCTCTTCAATTGTAGAGGTAAGGCTACATATATCTATCTCTCCCTAGATCCCACATGGTGGGAACTTTACGCACCGAGCCACCCTTTTTTTAGTAGAAGTTTAAATATTCTCTTGCTATACATAAATGTTAGAATTACAAGTTGTCAAGATCTCGATCTCGATGCTAAGATTGTGCAATCTTATGATCCTACGCATAGCAATAAATTCCAATCATATACAAGATCCAACATCTACTAGAATCACATTGGGATTGCAATCCAGTCCACTCAATCCTATCATGGAAACTTACCTTTAATTATTTTTAAATAAAAAATCTAAGCCACAACAGTGTCTCCTGGCATAAAGAAGAGCTGGCTTGTTTAATGACGGATATTAATGTAATTAGGACTTGGTAACTGTTTTTCCATTCCCTTCTGGGCAGAATTTCTAACCTGAACAAAGTTTTAGAGTTCCCCAAATCCTTACCAATGACTAGGTCCTGCCATATCCTTTCTTTACCTTATTTCACTTTTCCTGTCTTTCTATTGAAGAACAAACTTGCTTTCTTTTCCATTTTTCCTTTTTGTGGTGTTAGAAGGTGGTAAAGAATTTAGATGGGAGAGAGAGGGGGGGGGGATACAGAGAGAAAGTGGAAAAGAAGGGAGAAAAGCAAAGAATAATCAGAATGACATCAGTCTTATTGAATCACAAATCAAATCATGCATGCTGCCCTTATTTATAGGCATAAGTCCAAAGAGATATAAATCTTGATATCCTAGTCTATCCAAACCTACTAACATAATTAAATTATATCTGTTCTGGAAAAAAAATATATTATATCTAGATCCCGCTACTATCATTTAAGTCCTATTTAAATCATTTATTATTGATAATTATAATTACATAACAATAGCCCCTCCCCTGAAAGACCCTTGTCCCCAAGGGTCAAGTATACTGAACATTGAAAAAAAACCCAGACCGCATTAACATCATAATTAGACTCCTTTAAACCATATCAGAACAAGCAGCTGAGTAGGGAGGAACTGAATAAATGAAGCCCATTTAAAAAAAAAAGAAAGAAAAAACAGCAGCAGCAAAGAAGCAGGAACAGAGCCAACAAAGAAACCTAGAGCACCCCTCCATCCGGAAGAGACCAGTAGTTTGAATCACTCCAGTAGTCCAGTACTTACTTAGGCATAGTTGCAGTGCATTTTTATTTTGATATCCTTTATTTTCGTAATGTTTGCTGGCGTTTTTTCCTTTGATACCTCAACAATCAGATTAGGCCATAATTGGCTTGCCAAATTATCCATAAGAGGGATGCAACCCCTAAGTGGGTCTCATGATTTTCCCTAGCTCAAGCAAGAGTTAGCTAATAGTATATGTCTTTCTAATTCTGTTCGGCATTCTTATATGTTCAAATTCTGGCGTTCTATACCCATTATTGTGTTTTGTTTTCTTTCCTGCATTTTATTGTATTTGAACTTCTGTTCACTGAATAGGCATAAATAAAGTATTAAGAAGACATAGATATTGTACTTCAGAGTCTTTTATGTTGCTTTAAAGTACAAAATTTTGTGACTTTTGCAGCTCAGGACCGGTGATGTCATTGTTTGTCAAGATTTTTATCACGTTGTGCTTGTTTTATAATTATATATAACTATATTTTTGTTTAAATTTCATTTGATAAGGGGTAAGATTTTAAAGCCCTTGATTTAATTCTGACTCAATCTTTTTGGTCACTTGGCCAATCTTACGCTAGAGTAGTACAAGTTCGTGACTACTAGGTTAAAGTAAGTAAGTTGAGCATTCCTCAGTTCTATTATCCTTCTACTAGACTAAGTGATGATACAAGGAACTTGGCTAAGCAAATTAGGTTCCATTCAGATTACTCCTTTCTTTTAACTAATAAAACTTACCACCTACTTCCAATGACACTAATATACCTGCATTTTTCGTTTTCAAAAAAACAAAGTGTTGAATGGCACATTTACAGTGCTAGATCAAATAATCCATTAAATTTTTATTCTATGCAAAAGAAAAATGTAATATCCCATGATTACAAGCTGCTCCTAAATAAGGTCATGAAAAGCAGGCAGGACAGGTAAGTGCGAGAAGGGGGAAAAATACTATGGAAAACAAACGGCTTCAGTAAAAAGTTTATGGATCAGGTTAAGTTTAAATATATTACCACAAATTGTAAATGCATATTTCCAAAAAGTTTATGGATAAGGTAATTCAGAAGAATCGTACCAACTCTTGATACAAAATTCTTTCCTCCTATTATATGCATTCCACACGCAAGTTTAAACATCTCGGAAACAAACATAAAGCGATGCCCGCAAAGACTTAACACTGCTCATTCAAATGGACTAAAGCTTAAACGTCTTGGAAGTAATGACTAGTAAGGAAAAGCATTCGGCATTTTCTCCCTAAAGAGCCAATTCTCTCATCCCACTAGCAGAAAATGGAGAGGGGAAAAAAACAAAAAAGATATTCAATATGAGATTTGCTGGATCTCATACTCATATGACTATTCCAGAAGATACAAATAAAGCAAGAAGTTTCCAAAGGAGAGGGAAAAAAGTCAAAAACGTTTTTTTTTTCCTTTTTTTCACACCATCACCTTATCGCGATGTCATATATCGTAGTTATGATTTCTGAATGAAAACAAGAAATGTCAAATCCAAAATGGAACTTTTTTCTTGGTATTAGTATGTATTCCTTTATTTCTGTAAAAATGGGGAAAATAGAGGTCAATATATCAGTAAATTTGCTTTCGTTAATTAAAAAATTGCCATGTCTGAACAGCTCCATTTTGGTAAAATAATATAAGAAGACAGATTGCGCAGGGGATTCAATCAGTAGTCGTTCGGAAACTCAATTCATATAGTGAGGCATCTTCTCTGGACCCTATACAACACTTGATTTCATAAACTCGGAAGCTAGCATAATTATAAATCGTCACAAATAAGAGTACGAAATTTGATTCTTAAACAACAGTTACATCAAAATCGTAGAGTTCATAGTGGGAAATCATCCAAAATCAGATTGTAGCCTGTGAAAAACCATCATTCGTGTCCATACACACACAGAAATCATGTGAAACTCATAAGTGAAATTTTCCCCTTCATGTATCTCCATATAAACTCTTGCAAGAAATACCAAAAAAAGAAAAGAGGGAGAAATGGCAAGCAACTCAGTAGCAACATTCAGAAATTACCTCTTTTCAGACACAAAGTTCGAACTCGAAGTCAGCTGATGCTCGCCCAGGATCTACAGCGATATGCATTTCAAATAACTTACAACGGTCGAAACAAATTTGAATTCTGCAATTCAGTAACTTGAACTGAAACCCTAGAGTTTGATGTATCCCAGATCTAACGAACGATTTAATTGCGAAGACAATCTTTCGAGGAGCAACAACGAGAGAAGGGATGAATAAGTAAAATTACCTAGTAGGAGGGAGGATGTGACGCCAAGCAACTTGAATCTGAGATGACTATCACCATGTACAATGACTAATCTGTAAAAAGGCTCGAGAAACTAAGAAGAATCTGTTTGCCACAAAACACAAAATACTTGAGAAAAAGAAAATAGAAAAATACAAGGGAAAGTAAGTATGGAGCTGGTTATATATAATTCCTTTTTTCTCATTTATTGTTAACCCAAATGCACCTTTTTTTATAAGGAGTTGTGACCCAAATCTTAACCAGGGTTAACTTTTAACCTTGAGTTTGGTTTTGCTACAAATGGTCAAATATTGCCTTGTCCATAATTAATAATTAAAAACTACAAAAATTTTATAGCTTAATGACATTTTTTCTAAATTACAAATATTTGTAATTTTTAAGTGCAAATGTACTAGTTCATTCAAGTAATATAATTCAAATGTTAAAAGTCTGTCTGTGTCCGTACACACTTTAATTTTTTTTTTTTTTGGTTGGAAAAAATGGCATATTAGAAATTCAAGTGAAACTTTCAAACCAAATATCATATTTTCTCCATTACATCAAATATAACTGAAGTTGTTTCCTTTGACCAGAATATTACTGTTGTTGTTAGAGTCATATATTTTCTCCACTTTTCAGTCTTCCAGGTGAACATCAAAATGGTGAGATCTCTGACCATTTTGATCTCTATATACTCGGATTTGAGATGTAAACCTGAATCCCTTCTTCCACATTTTATCAGCATTAATATTTTTGTACAAATTTATATACGTAATTACTAATCTTAGAATATTCCGTTGCTTCTTCCTTCGTTAAACCAAAAAAAAAAAAAAAAAACCTGGGAACCACTCAATGGGATCTCAAATGATAAAAAAGTGAGAATATATGCGAGTATGACCAAGGATTTCGAACCATCTAATGTGCTAAAAAAACATTAAGACCCCACCATTAATCATGATTAGGTCACACAGCTTTCACAGGCAAATTCGCATATATAGACCAAAAAAAAAATTATCAAAATAAATCAATACCCAAAAAAATTTCAGATCTAACATAGTTGATGGCGCCACCTTATGTGGCACACCACAAAGTGGCGCTGCCACGTGGGGCGTCACTTGTGGCGTGCCCACGTGGCACGCCACACAAGACGCGCTTCTTTAACAAATTTTTTGTTTTACTTTTTAATTATTATATATTTTTTATTTTTTAATTATTATAATTTTTTTTAGTTTTAATTTTTTAAAATTTTTAATTATTATAATTTTTTTACCTTTTAATTATTATAATTTTTTTTTCATTTTTAATTATCATATTTTTTTTAATTTTTAATTATGATATTTTTTTAATTTTTAATTATTATTATTTATTATTTATTTTTAATTATTATAATTATATATTATTATATTTAATATATATTAAATTTAAATTTAGTGAAAATAAATGAAAACAAATTTAATATAAATTTCTAAATAATTCTGAACTTTTTGCACGTTAATTCTGCACGTTACCACATTCCCACGATCCTAAAATTGTAGGAGCAGTTTAAACATATAACGTGCAAAAATGGTGGGACCAAAAATTTGGAATTATTTTTTGAATTTAGTGAAAATAAATAACGTGCAGAATTATTTAAATTTAGTGAAAATAAATGAAAACAAATATTTTTTGCACGTTATGTGTTTCTGCTTCCGATCCTGCAAAAATAATTCCGAACTTTTTGCACGTTAATTCTGCACGTTACCACATTCCCACAATTCTAAAATTGTGGGAGCAGTTTAAACTGCTCCCACAATTTTCACTAAAATCGGTATTTAGTGAAAATTTAAATAATTCTGCACGTTATTTATTTTCACTAAATTCGAAAAATAATTCCGAATTTTTGGTCCCACCATTTTTGCACGTTATATGTTTAAACTGCTCCTATAATTTTAGAATCGTGAGAATGTGGTAACGTGCAGAATTAACGTACAAAAATGATAATCATTAAAAATTTAAAAAAAATTATGATGATTAAAAATGAAAATAAATTATAATAATTAAAAAGTAAAAAAATTATAATAATTAAAAATTATAATAATTATAATAATTAAAAACTATAAAAAAATTATAATAATTAAAAAAATTTAAAAAAAAATTATAATAATTAAAAAGTAAAAAAAAAATTGTTAAAGAGGCGCCAAGCCTTGTGTAGCGTGCCACGTGGGCACGCCACAAAGTGGCGCTGCCACGTGTGGCGCCCCACATGGCAGCGCCACTTTGTGACGTGCCCACGTGGCACGCCACACACAAGGTGGCGCCACGCCACGTATGGCGGCAGCTGACGTGGTGCCACCAACTAGGTTAGGTCTGAAATTTTTTTGGGTATTGGTTTATTTTGATAATTTTTTTTTTGGTCTATATATGCGAATTTCCCTCTTCTCACATGAGTAATCTAATTCTAAATTCTAACCAATTTTGATACTTTTGTTCCATTTATTTCCATTGTTGACGAGTGCAGCGATTATATGTCCATTTTATTTATCTATATAGTTGACCTTTTAGCTTCAAAACCATTCCTTAGATTGGTTTTGTGTATGGAAACGTTATACCTCGAAGTTGCTCAATGACAATGAACTCCTATTCTACCAAGTCTTGAGACTTATGAGGCACAAATGAAGTTACTGCTTTCCAGCAGTCTGAAATTATCAGAGATATACTCCTTCCGGTCTAAAATATAAGATAAAGTTGATTTTTTTAAGAAATTTAAGAAACTAATTAAATTACTTTAGAATATTTATATTTATGTTTTTTTCTTTAAACTAATTAGTTTAATTAATAATTTGATACATAATATAAAGATACAAATATAACATATGATATGATTAAGTAATTTATTTAGTTTCCTTAATCTCTCTAAAAAAAGTCAACTATGTGGAGTAATTAACAAGTAATTGGGAAAAAATTGCTGTTTCTACATTAGATCAATAGCCAATAAATTTCATGAGATGAATAGGAAGAGAATAACGTATTTGTCAGCATAGACGAAAACCTTTTAGACTCTTAAGTCTCTCAAATCGTTTTCCCTTGTTAAATTAACATCGCCTAACAATGTTAACTTAGAGGTGAAAATAAAAATAAATGAATGAATGAATCTCTAGTCGGCCTTTTTCGTCGTCCTCTGTGTAGTAAAATCAGAAAAGAATGTCTTATTTGTTTTTTTACCTGAATAACACGTGTCTTATTCGCATCATCATCTGCTCTAAAGTGTATAAATCCAACAGAGTCTAATAAAACCAACAAAAGGAGGGAATCCCACTCACCGAAAAAATGCACGGTGCATTTATTGAATCAGAAGAAAAATACCAAACGGTGCTCCACAAACCGTTGACTTGAAAACCAACCATATGAACAAGATGCTGGAGAATCAGTTCCAAGAGACCATGATTAGATATGCAAGAGTGACTTAAGCTTACAAAAGTAATGAATAAACAAATCGCAGCTCGGCTTGCCCAGTCAGTCACTAGTGCATGTGCAGAGAGCCAAGCCTGTTCATTTAACTTAAAAGACATTGCTGGATTCTAGCTGGATCCTGAACCTGCTACCTCAGAATTAGCTGGGCTTGCTTTATCATGATGGAAGCGCACCACAATGCAAGTTATGTTATCTGCACTGCCCCGACTAAAGGCGGCTTCAGTAAGCCTACGAGCAGCTGCTTCGGGTTCATCTTCAGCACGGGCAAGAGAAGCAGCGTCCTGTACAAAGATGTTATATCAGTAAACATGTTAATGAGGGAATATAAAGAGAGCGATAGTGACAGAGAAGGGGAAAGGGAGCTCACATCATTCGGTACTACATCCCATAGTCCATCGCTTGCAAGTAGCAGCAACTCCAGCTCTTCATCTATTACCTGTTCCTGAAAGTGACAAAGAAATAGATAGAGTGTCAGCATACTTGGGGGCATCTGACTAGTCCCCTGACATGCAAACTTTCAAACGCAAAAACACACCTGCAAGTTGCGACATACAAATCTGATTAATTTTTATGCATGGCATCTCTCACAAGATCCAACCCTATGTTGCATTCAAGTTCCTCATCTTTCTTTGCAATTATTATATTCAATTCAATACCCAAAACTGAAACGGAAATAATAGTTTTTTTTCTTAGGGTATTCCACCATGAAAGTAGAAAGTGAGTAGTTTCTGTCAGACTTTCCCAATGTGCGAGTACCCAATATAAGCATCAATGAAAGGAAAATAATTACTTTTGTGGATCATTTAGCAATCACTAAAGCAACATAATCAAGGTTTACCTGGATCTCAGGTTCTGCCACAACATATTGCTTCAGCATACGGTTACCAAAAGCCCGGGACATCGCAAGCACTCCTCCTACCCTCCAAGTACCTATCAGCATAAAAAGAAATGTAAATGTCTGCTTCCATGAAATAACCACTACAATATATTACCACCCACAATATGGTAGATTTTATCAGAACGATGACTGGTCAGGTCCAAAGGAGAAAGGATGTATACGTTAACACAGTGCCATATCTCTACTTTATCTACTATTCTGTCAGAATGCATGGAAAATCTGATGCATCGGAAAAATTATTCCTAAAGCCAAGGATATTTTGAATCATTTCGTTACTGTCCAAAGGCCACTTAGAAAAATAAAGAAGTGATCAAAATTTGCTATCTTCTTGAAGTCATGAATAATATCTAACTATTAAGGGAAAACAGGGTTAACCAGGTGCAAAGCACTGGATTTGAATCTAAATACAGGCAAATAAACAATAAATCTACAAGAATTCTAAAATAGAAAAAGATTTAGCTTTATAATAATATATTGATGATTAATAAAAGAGGGCTCACGTTAATGAGCCTTTACATGTTACCATGTAAGCACATATTGTAGGATCAAAAATCTATAGGATCAATAATAATTTCTTTGTTTCAGATGATAGACATTACCTGCCCACATTATAACACCCCCAGCATTCTCAATTCTCTTCCGCTCATCAGTTCTATTTGGCTTATGATCCTCAGAGAGAGCTATGGCTGTCAAAAACAGAAGGACAAGATTAAGAGGTCCCTATCATACTCCCATATTCAACATGCATCACACGAAGTGAATAGGAAAGTCAATAAAAAAGTGATATTGGATTAATAGGCATGGAAACCATTTTTGGAAATACAATAATTTCCACGTAATCTCTACGTTACTAATTTTCTTTTCCAATAATCACATCACTAAGATACGAGAAGCCATGCTTAATCAAATTTATATAAATTCCTCTTGTTGGATTTTCCTAATCTCTTGTTGGAAAAATTTATAGAAATTTCAGAAGTACCACAATCTGCAGATATCAAAACATTATAGGGCATCTCAACAATACCTTTACCAGCTTTCGATATTATAGTCCTAGAATCTCCAACATTGGCAACGTAGAGGTGGTTATCAACCATAACTGCTGTTGAAGCTGTAGAACCATCATCCCGGAAAGTATCCTTTTCAGAATCCAGAAAATCAGCATCAGTCTGTTGGTAAGTTTCACCTGCAAGCTTACTTAAGTTATTATGGTCACACAAACAGATGTTGGAAAACAATGCACATGCAGGGATTCAAACCATGTAAAAAACAATCGGTCCATCACTTAGTGGATGCTAATTCAAAAACATTTCCACCAATGTTGGATCCCAAAATGATACATGATATTTTTCCAACACTAGAAGTAGTGTATAACAGTAACAAAAAAGAGAATGAGAACACACTTATAGCCAATTTGGTATCAGTAAAAAATTTTGGATGCTTCATGAGGTTATCGAAGAGATGCTCCTTCAAATACTCAGCAGCACGAGAACCCCCATGACCTGAATGTAAAAATTTGAAATAGAAATATTATAAGAAACTAAGTCAACAGTAAAAGTCATATTACCATGACAACAGGACAGATGATTGTTTACAAACATTGATATTTGTAATTAAAAATCATGCACCCAAATAGAAATTATTACCAAGCCCTTTCTTAATTTTTTTTATCTTGAATTTTACTCCTGCTCTTGTTCTAAAGGAGATTAGACCAATAACAAGAAGTTTTTAGTCTTTGATTTTCAGACCTTCTGCACTACGAATTTGCAACATCATTTCTTGAGGAGATATCATTATGCTTACCTAAAAGCTAAAGAATTAGTAGCATGAAGCCAAAAATATGCGGGAAAAATTAAAATGTCCAAATTTAATTAAGCATGCTATTTTATTTAATTGCCCTGTGTTGTGTCCTGAATTCGAAAGGTTATCCTGAGTTAGTGATCCTGTCAATAGGTCTAACATGACAGAGTTTCAGCAATTATGTGAGGCTAGACATATGCAAAATAATATATAAACTATAAAATAACTACCAAGAAACCACTTGTATTGAGCATGGAACTATATAGGAAAATTTTATTTTGCAAGGCAAGAAGAAGAAGATGTAGGTACATTTCTCCCAAGCAAAACATGACAAAGGGATTTCACCCAAAAAAAAGCATCACAATGGAAAATCTTACCATCAAATATTCCAAACAAGCATACTGATCGACCATCAATATTCGATATCTTTATATCATAAAAATCCTCCATGGTGACCCTTTTTCCTCTAAAACTTGAATACCCATAGCTAAGTCTTCCATCTTCACTGCCAATTAAAAATGCAACTGCATAAGATTAATCTGATGACAAGATAAAACGAGGCATGGAATTGGGAACAAGACCTTAACCAGCTACACAAGCATAATAAAGATATTCATCAACTTCATTCAGCAACTAAAAGCCCAAGCGAAAATTCCATATTGATTGAGCTGCTAGTCTAGACGAATGAAGATAATGAATTCAGTTGAGGAGACAACCGCCCCTGGAAGAAAAAAAGGGGGGTGGGGGGGGGGATAAATTTAATCCCCTTCATAATGTGATGCACAATATCCCATCAAACAAACGATGACCTTGCAATGGAATGGTGAACCTTAGAGTTCTGTCTTTTTCTTTCCTTTAAATTGTTTGAGTAAAGACAGGATCAAATGAGAGAAGGTAAAACAAAATTCGAAACGCTCAATTAAGGCAATTGAAAATAAAATAATCACCTTTTATACCCCCCACTGGCAAACCCACCACCATCATCTTTCTCTGGCAACATATCAACAATGGGTCCCGCGTTTGACATAGCACCTGTATTAACCATCATCCCTATGCTTGTCTTAAATCCACGATTCCACGAATAAGTAATGGAGGGAACTTTATGCAGACTTCTCACACTGTTGTAGAATTGCACTTTATTGGTGAAGGATCCAACTTGAACTACCAAAGACCTTATACAACTGCTGTAAACCATCTAAACGACTAAACTGGCAATTCAACGCCAGATCTTGTGTACTTATCTGTCTAGCATCATACAGAAAATTACTATATCATGACAAAGATTCTCACGTACAATTGAACACTACAGGGGAAGACAAATTTTCGTTTTTTTCAAAACAATGGATTGATTCACTAAGTAAATACTAAAAATGCAACGAAATAAAATCAGTCTCCCGTTACTCACGAATGAACCACATATACAGCTACAAAACGGGAGTGAATTGTGCGAAAGTAATCATTATCCAACCTATAAAACTCCCTTAATGTGCACTTAACCTCCTTAGTGCGCTAAGAAGAGAAAAGAAGGAAAGAAGAAAACACATTACGACAATAGAAGCACAGATGAAGAGCAAAAGAACCAAAACCCGTCAAATCTTACACTGTGTAAGCCACTTTAAGCATTCAAATAACCGATCAGAAGAGACTAGTGGACCGCTCCCAAAACCAATTCAATGAGATATTCCCATATAACAAGGCATTTGTGGCTTGAATCAGAAAGTTCAACCGGGCAACGAACCGGATCAGAACAAATGAGCCGAAAAAGACATTGATACCATTCAAACGGATGATCCGAATCTAGAAAACGTTAAAAAGTTATAGGAATCAAAGAATATAAACTAAACGGGAATCAGAAACCCTAAAGTAAGTTTCAGAGAGCTAGAGAGAGGGCGAGATTGGCAAAAGCAGAAGAGAGTGAGAAGATGGCTTTATGAGTGAACTTCATGGCTTGCCCACCAAGGGTGATGGCAACGTGGCAAGCCGCCAGTCTTCTTTGCGTTTTATTGTGTGTGCGGTGTACTATCCTCTACTTCCCCAGCTTCGGTGTAGCTTTGTTCAGTGCAATAACAATGTGCCACGTCAACCCCCCCCAAAAAAAAAATCCCCCGTGAGGATTTTTCTCAAGCAATTCCACCCTATAATTCTCCTTTCATAACGTTATTTTTTGTTTTTCTGATAAAAATATAATTGTAATTATAAAATACTTATTGGTTGGTTTCCAAAGGACACATTCCATCTTTTAATTAAAAAAATAATAAAATCAATCTTAATTATTAGAGAAAGATTACATCATAATTCTCCTATAATATATATTTACCTAATTTAATAATATTTAGGAGATTAGTTGTTAATATATTATCTTCCTTATTTCTTTCATTTTTTTTTTCTTCTTCTTGGTGAGTATCACTAGGGATAAATTAGGAAAATTTAACAATTATGATAATTATTTTATATTTAGTATAAAGATCAACTCTCAATTTTATACAAAACTCAAATTTAATAACTAATAAAGATAAAAATTCTTAAGTTATTTGCCATTTGGTCTAACCATATTATTTAGTTATCAGGTAAAGAATAACTATATTACTTAACCATGTCCTCTACACATTCGCATGAGTGGAACCTTGTAGCCCAACCGACACAATGCGCTTTTCGTGATAAGGTTAAACCTCGGATGAGGATATAATAGATGAGCTAGTTATGGCAGAAAAAGGCAAAGGTAGAAAAATTTTAGGGAAAATTATATTGAGGTTCCAAGGACCATAATTAATTATAAAAAAATCTCAAACCAGAATCTTATTATAAAAAAGTTCTAAAAAGTCTCTGGGACTCTTTTGTAATTTATTACCTAAGATGACAGAATCCTTTAACAACTGCAAATGTTATATTAACAACTGTAAATACTATGTTAACAACAAAAATTCTCAGTTGTTAATATGATATTTCAAGTTTTTAATACAGCTTTTTAAGTTGTGATAATTTTTGTTCTTAACATAGTATTTTCAGTTGTTAATATAACATTTCCAATTGTTAACGACTTTTGTCACCTTGTCATCTTGGTTTACGAACTTTTTGTAATTAATTTTGGTCTTTACAACCTCAGTGTAATTTTCCCAAAATTTTATATGCATATCTTTCTTCATTACTTTTACTCCCAAAATAATTTATTCTATGTTTTAATCATTTGAATGAGTTGCACAATCTGGGCTTGCACTGTTGGAAACTTCTTTAAAAGATTTCATAGTGTCTCTCAATGGGATTGGGATCAATACATGCATGCATTGCACGAGATATTTATCTTGTGCTCGTAGTAGTCGTGGGCATTGTATAACATGTTATTTAGACAATATTATAAATGATGACATTACCATAATTCTCAATTCATGAATCCAAATAATGTGTTGTCAAATTTGAAGATTTGCCAGCTCTTGAAATAGATAGAGTAATTAAGTACCTGAGATTTCAGTGGGACATGTATTTGGTCAGAACAGAAGATAAAAGTATACACTGTATCTGATACGAAATAATGAGAAAAATATCAAAGAATGAATGGAAAAAAAGCAATGGCGCTGTGTTGATGAAGAGTGTAAAAACATTGGATGTAGACAAGAATTAAAGCATACATTGTTGGATGCAATGGATCGATCTAAATAGTTAGTCCTATCATTTATAATTTATGGATAATAGCATAAGTTGATAAATGTGAAATAAAATTTGTTAGAAAAGATATAGGAGAGAGACATGTCATATTCGAAGACATTTCATATTCGAATTTAAAACAGTCTGTAGATATATTTACTCAAAGAATCATCCACTGAATCTTATCATGTTAAAGCACAACAGATACATCTCAAAAAAGAGAAAAGTGATTGAGTCGTGTGTTTCTATATATTCACAGAGGCTACTCTCTAAATGGAGTATGTGGGCAACATGTTTTTATTATTATAAAATGATCAATTATGTATAAGTAATGGAGATTATATAGCTAAAGTTAAAAGAGTAAGGTATAAGGAATGAGAAATTATCAGTACATCAACTTTAAATAAAGACTAACTAGAAAAAGATAAGAGCACAGAGTTTGTCTCCTTTTTCTAAGGTGCCTATGATATTTAAGGTGTGTTTGGCGTTTGAGGGGAGGGTGTGAAAAGAAGAGAATTGACCAAATTGCCATTAATGAAGGGAACATTCTTTTTTGTTGAGAGTATATTTTAAGAATATTAAAAAAATTTCATGGGCTTTTTTGTAAAGAAGGGGGTAAAAGTTTTATTTCTCCTCTCCCCCTCCCTCAAACCAAAGTGGACAAAGCCTCTTCTTGTATAATTGTATGTAACTATCGTGATATATGACATATCAAACATCTCAATTGTATTTATTTTTCATATAACGATTAAGTGATTATCATCCATATCAAGTATACTAATCTTGAATAACTTCTTTTTTTATGCAAGATAAAACGATAATTAAATATTTTCAATCCTATTAAGTCGTGTCAGATCCCATGAGCTAAGAAATGTCATGTAACTGTAAATCGAAAAATTAAATTTGTATATTTATATTTTATGTAAAATACAACATTAGGAAAAATAACAGAAAACCATTTTCATGTATTTATACTTAATTTTTAATTTGGCGCCTATCCTTTTTTTTTAATCTCTTTATTAAATCAGATAACACCTTTAGCCGTTGGTCCTTATATAAAGGCTAACAATGTTAACAAAATAAAATTATTAGATTTAATAAAAAATAATAAATGTTAAATTAAAAATTGGAGAAAAGTATAATAAACGCACAATGGTTTTCCAAACAGATAATTTTGACAAATGAGATTTTGATTGGGTGATTTGGCATACCGCTAATATACTAATGAGCTAACCATCTTGAATCTCATTGGATCCATTTATCACAAGCAGAAATGCTCGAAGCACTATCCGATGGAATTCTTTTTACCTAGTGGATTAGCTATTATCTTTACAATAACTATATCATATATTTATCAATGGAAATTCGATCTAACAAAAGAGAAGGGTCAGTCTTTTATAATGTGACAAACTAATGTTTTTTTTTTTTTTGGTTGGAATGACAAACTAATGTTTAAAATCCTATTGGAAGAGATGTCCAACAGTGTTTTAAATATGATTGCCTCTAATAGAAAAATACATATATCTGTGTCTACAAAAAAATATAACCATACCTTTTTATTCCGTAGCGTGACTGAGAAGTGACAAGTGTGTTTTTATTTTCATCGAGTGCGCAACTCACTGAGACCTCCCAAATACCTTCATGCGCGGCAGACTACAACCAGTGTCACTACATATTTTATTCTCCATTAAGAATAAAAATATTCATATATTATGATTTTATTGACGCAGTTGATGACAAGCTCTTAAAAACTAAACCTAAATTATGTCTAAAACTATGATCTAGCTTCCATAAGAGCTAAAAAAGCAAGGACTTAATCCAAAGTATGGCGTGTCAGATTTAAATTCTTGGGGGTGGAAAGGGATGTAATGAATCTCGACAAGTTCTCATTCCTTGTTTTGCACCTTCCCTTGCTCCAAATGATTCAAAATCTGGTCCATTAATCTGCTATCAGAAAATAAAAAATGCCCCCTGTTTGTTCACTTTGGACATGATATGGCAGATGCTAGCTTCTTCGTTTCCTCTGACCCAAAAGGTGTATCCGATAACATATTACATGTAGTTTCCCAGAGTTGACGTGCTAATTTGGGGTTTCGTGAAAGTTCTGAAGAGCTGGTAACCCTGCCTTTTCCCCCAAAAAAGTACGCTCCTGATGCTTCCTGGAATCAAATTACGAGAGGACTAAATAAAACTTAAATATCAATTGGCAAATTTGGTGTGCTATAAGTATATATAAAAGGGTTAAGGTGGAAAAATACACATATGTTTTTCCTCTAGGAGCACCCAGCACCATATTTTTTTTTTTGTGCAAAAATACACACGCCGTTAGGTTTTAGGAGCAAAAATACCACTTCCGTTAGTTGAGTGTTAACTGACCGTTAGTTGACCGTTAACCATGATGAAATTACTCTTTTGCCCTTAACCCTTTTCTTTTTTAATTATTTTAAACTAAAGGCAAAAAAGTCTCAACAAACGGAAGTGATATTTTTACTCCTAAAACCTAACGGCGTGTGTATTTTTGCACAAAAAAAAAACATATAGTGCTGAACGCTCTTGGAGGAAAAGCATATGTGTATTTTTACACCTTAATCCTATATAAAATTGCAGCTGTCTTGCTCAATCAACATAATCTCATGGTTCATTTTCAGACCCAATCAACCAGGCCACCTTTTTAAACTATTTGAGTGAAAAGGATAGGTCATGTACACAGGTAATTAATTTTACATGCATTAAGAGAAGGAAAAGCCTATACAAGCTCTTAACAAGATCTTATATTAAGGAATGGTGCAATGACGTATGGGTTCTTCCGAGGAACACCAGAAATAAAGTAGACATATAAACAGGACAAGCTGTACAACCTCTATATACAAAATACGCCAAAAAAAAATGCTTACGGGAGGTGCAAGGGCTGCATCAATAATAGAGCTAATCCCGTGTTCGGGGGTTTGCAATAGGCCCAAAAGTCCTAGGACTTTGGATGCCAAACTAGATAGAATTGAAGGAACTTCTCGCATAATGTTGGTTTGCACAGCTCCAGGATCCGCAGCACTATAGAGCAAACCACAGGTGAAACTGAATGATTTAATTGAATCATGAATGTGCACAACCAAAAAGAAAAATGTAAAAACAAGAGGTGTCGTAGACTACGAATCTCTCCCTCTCCCTCTCCCTCTTCTGCGGGTTTGGGAGTCCCTATGTCAGCTTTTATCAGACTTCCTCCTTTCTTTTTTCCTTCAAGAAGATTAGATATAGCCAATGATCTAACCCCAATCATTTAAGAGCAACAAGGGCCACAACAACAGACCTCAACATGTGATTGACGCCCAAATAGAACTAAGTTTCTTAACGCACGTATTTCATGCATGGCAGGTGATTAGCAGATGGGAGAATATGAACATTGCTTTTGTCAAAAGTGAGAAGATAGAAAATTAAACTGGCAATTTATGGCAAGGCAGGTATGTGTGCATCCCAACGTGATAGTTGCCAATTATATGTAAATAAATAAATAAACTTTCCACAGTTTGTTGGTATGATAGCACTCAAAGAAGAAAATAGTAGGAAATAGAACAAAACTGTAATTACATACGTGACAGATACATGCCAGGATTTACCCACTGAGCTAAGCTGTCGATGGAGCTCATAGGAAAAGAGCAGCAGGCACACTTCAACAGAGTAAATGCTAATTAGGAGCAATAAAGATTATCTTCACAAAATCATCCAGAACATGCACCTTACATTTAGAGTATTCATAAATTTGAGCGCATGGGTATTGTTTTGAACTAAAAAATCTTCTTCCAGAAACAGTTCTCTCATCAACCTGTATATCATTAACTGCAGTAAAAACCAGCAGTCATAATAAAGCATCAATGCCCCACAAACATTTATATCAGTGCAATTTTCGCTCCACAAGCACACTAAAAGACTGTTATATGTAGAAGGCCAAGAATCCAAGTAGATGAACTAAATATTAAAGAAACCTCACATCATATCAATCGACCACAACTATTGAAAGTATTGATAAGCAATTCTAAAATAGAACTACTGAAAGTATTGATAAGCAATTCTAAAATAGCTCATTTCGCCTCATACTTATTTAACAAGCTGATGGATTCTTGAAGAGGTATGAGTTTCTTTTCTTTTCTTTTTGGTTCAAAAAGAGGTATGATTTGAATGAAATAAGAAGGAAATAAAATGAATTCATACCAGATTAAGACGGATAAGCACCAACTCATGAGCCAGGTCCCTCAAACTTCAGTTAGGAAACTAGTACAAAGATTATAAACAGAAGTGTGAACTGAACTCTTGAGAGCATGTTCTGTCATGAGTTCATTCATAATACAATATTTACCTTTTCCCTTTTCTATTGGATTATGGTGTCAGGAATACGTTGTTTGGTACTAATAACAGTAATTTCAGCATAATATGACAAGTGACAATCAAAACTAAGCTTAGAAAATTTTCTAGGTGATGCACAGTCGCAGAGTGGGTCGTTATCAATATGCCAAATGAGAAACGAACTCAAAGCATGGAATCACCAGACGATAAGTTGCAAAGAATCGTGTTAAATAAAGAAGTATTGATTATATGATATTTTTACCACTTCGATGAGTAAAGGATGTCACATTCACAATTCTTGAAGTTACAGGGCTGCTTTCCAGAAGTGGTAACATCAGCTTTGTCAAAGCGAAAGCACCTATGTAATTTGTACCAATCATCCTGAGAGACGAGTAAAAATATATTGATTCTTAGGATCTATGCAGAGAATAAGAAACTGGGATACCGTAAAAACAGAGTAATTGAAAACGGTAAAAAACATGAATTTTGCACAGAAATACTTGCATGCTCTAATAATGGAATTCTTTGATTCTATGTAGGAGGGAGGAAGAATGTTTATTACTGATCATATCCCTCAGCGGTGACTTTATGTGATGTTGCAAATATTCCAGCATTGTTTACAAGTATTTGTACTGAGCAGTGCAAGTCAGATTCCAAAAGCCAGTGCTGAAAGGACTTTGTGAACGTCACAATTGACTTTATTGATGACATATCAACCTGGAAAGCTTTCACTTGAACATCTTCATTGCAATCTTTGATAATTTTTATGGTCTATCAAACAGTGGAAAAATTCATAAGAAAATATCAAGCTTAAAGGCATAATTACTATGACCTTGATAATTTAGAAACATACCTCCTCCAACAACTGATATGATCTTCCAACTGCATCCACATTTCGAATCTTAAGGGATGCAATCTTAAAAATCAAGCTACTTGGTTCAAAAGAGACAAACTACTTGCATGACCAGAAAAGCAAATAAATACTCATACTTTAATCAAACAATCAAAATAGCATTCAGTTTAATCACAGTTGGGTTGTTTTCTGAACCCCTAATTCCAAAGATAAAATTTCACTCAGCCTGAAACCATGCAAGCTCTAGAAGGCGTTTCATCAAGTAGTTAGGGTTCAGAATCAGTGTATGGGTAAGCACAGAAGCAGTATGAGTGAGAGAAGTGATATCTACATGGAGCTCAATCATTTGATGGTATCTTAAGGAGATATCTATACCAATCATGTGTTCCTAGGTGAAGTTGAGCAAGATAAAGGCAATAGCCCCACTATGTCTATAAATCTCTCCTTACAGTTGATTTAATGGGCTGCATAAAAAATAAACAGAGGGGGTTCCAAGTGCTAAACAATGCTTTTTGATATTGAAACTTAACTGAAAACCAATAAAGACTAAAACAACATTCAAGAACTCGTCTAGCATTAACGTAAATGAGAATTGCAACGAGCATTGGATTACCAATAACAACAAAATATCCTTCTTTCGAAAGGGCGAGAGCAGTAGCAGCACCCAGGCCAGATGTTGCCTACACAAACCAAATAATGATATTTCCGTAAGTAAACAGCATGCTAAGGTTTTCAATTTAAACAGGGGAAAAAAAAAGAGATAGCTGGAGAAGATTTGATTACGAAGCCCAATTTCACTTACACCAGTGATGACGCAAACAGGCCTAAAAGGAGATGTTGAAGGAGAGCATCTGGGATAGGATTTGAGAATCTCAGATTCTTTAATCAATTGCCAATATGATGATATAAGAGAATACGTCCACAGCACGGACATTCTCAAGAATTCTAATGAGCAAACAAAAAATAAAGCATCGCTCAACTCCTTCATCGCCATCTACAATCTCGATATTCGATTTTGTTCCAAAAGAGCTGCTACATTCTGTAGGCTGGCCAAACAAGGTGAGTACATGAGCCTGATCGGAACCCCCCTTCGGCGAACATCAAACCGAAATCAAATGTCTATGGGGAATGATGTTCCAGTTAGCATTAAATTCAGAAGGTACGCTAGGAATGTCCTCACGTCCACGTTATTCTTTTCTTGCTCATAAAAGTCCACGTCATTCCGGGTATTCAAAGAGGGAACTTGGCTGAATGCTGAGGATCTATTATTGCACGCCAGGGAATCACGCTCGCTCTTCTTTACCGCCATGATAGATAAAACCCTAGTCTAAAAAGGGATTGATTTGGGTAATAAATTCCCAAGGATAAATATTAGTAGTAGCTCATCTTTTTTTTTTTAAAAAAAAAACACTTTTAATAAATCCTGGCCTACAAACTTGATTAAGATCTATAAATATTGTTAAAAGACCATAATACCTCCTTATAATTTAAAAAATTTGAAGATTTTGAATTACAAACTCTTCTTCACTTTTAATCCTAATTTCAGGATCCACTCCCTCCTTAATTATTGTCATCTCAACTTTTAGTGGACTGATCAAAATTCAAGGGTGAATTCTCATAATTTTTTTAACCCTAATGTCTGTGCAATTTACATGAAATGTGTGTGGGATGATTAAAAAAATAAACACCTATGATATATTCTCGCAACTATAGATTCCTAAAAATAATTATCTTCCATTTGTCTAGAAATAAAATCAACCAAAATTTTAAGGTAATTATAAATACCTTCAATAGGAAAGCTATTATGTGAACTAGTTTTGGTTTCCCTATTTCTAATTTTTCATTCTGATAGACCTGTTGGTGTTTTTACAGGACCTTGATTATTATTTTTTTAATCAAAATAGTAATTTCACTAATATCCAAAAAAATATTACAAACACCAATATGGGAAGCCAAATAAACTACTACGAAAAACCTAGTAATACAACCTATCACTAAAAAAAAAAAAAATCACCACAAATCAACCTATACCCAAACTACACAAGCAACAAGCAGTAATTCTATTTAGTTCATCACTACTGTATACAATTGATTAACAATAAGGCTATACCAGTCCTCCACTGTACCTCATTCTGCAAAATTTGGATGTCCATTACCATCAAAGAGTTCAGGGAGGGTGGCAGCCTAAACAACCATCCTTCTGGTCCCAGTCCTCTCATTACCTCAGCTGCCAAACAATCTGCAGCTTTATTACCAGAACGAGCAACCGACGACATTTGCAACTATCGATCAGAATGTGCCTGGTTCAATATTTGTACGCATTTTTGTGCAACATCCACACTTTCCCATTCACATCCACCCACCTACTAATTCTTAACTTTGTCATATAATACTTGACAATCTGTTTCCAACAATGCCAAACTTTCGGCTTGAAAGGCAGAACAAGCCTCCACCAATTTTCCCAATATATAGCTGCCCTCTTCTTCTTTGAGCAAAATGCAGTATCAATGTTTCCTCTTCCACATGCAGGGCCTTGATTCTGGTTCTCCAAATTTGTACTCTTATTTGCTTAATCCCTGCAATTTGCTCATCTTTTCCAACATTGCTTTGATGCTAATTATTGCTGAAACGATTGGTTTGCTTATCTTTCAATTTCATCCCCCAGCTGACCAGCTTATTCTTCCGTGTTAGCTTCTTTTTAATTTTTTGGGTCCTCACAACGCAGCCCAACCATGGAGTGCTACTAACTTGTATCAGGCTCTTCTCAAGTCAAATTGGGCCTCATTTTTAAAAACCAAGCCCAAGTTGTACTTGAATCGGGCCCCCCACTTCTCAGCTAGCAAGTCTAGCCATGTCTCCTTGCACCCAATGCCCCTCCCATCTTCATCCAATTCCCAAAATTATTTTCAATTAATTTAACTATTTGTATAATTTATTAAAATAATTAAAAAAATTAGTCAAAATATGAAAAATTAGCTTATATTGTTTGTGGCACAATTAAATATTTTATATATTTTTAAAACACTAAATATAATTAAGAAATGTATGCTAGTCTGAAGTATAAAACTTATTGTAAGGCCCAATATTCTTAAAAATAATTTATTTTTAAAATTTTTCTATGTACTCCCTCTGGTTCTTATTATAAGGCACCAACCACCATTTCTCACAAACCAAGAAATAGAAGTTAAGTCATTAAATTGGTTTAGAAATAATAAATATTTCCAACTTTACTCCTACTTTAATGATATGAATTTAAAGAGTTAGTTAAAAATAAAGGTATAATTGAAAAATAGTAATAAATGAGTTGGTTAAAGGTAGTTGGTGCCTTATACTCCCTCTGATCCTTGTTATAAAGCACCAACTATCTTTTCTCACAAATCAAAAAATGAAAGTTAAGTCATTAAATGAGCTTAAAATTGATAAAAGTTTCCAACTTTATCCCTACTTTAATAAGATAGATTCAAAAGAGTATGTTAAAGTAAGGGCATAATAGAAAATAGTAATAAATAAATTAGTTAGATGTAGTTGGTGTCTTATAAAAAGGATAAAAAATTATGGGTAATTGGTACCTTATAATAAGGACCAGAGGGAGTAATAAGAGTTTGAGGAAGTAAGATAGAACTTAGGGAACCCAACTTATTTTAATAAGATTCCGTAAACATGAGTTCTTCGGTAACAGATTTCAATTTTTTATAATTACAGATAAATACTCTATATACAATCAAATAGTTCAATACATAATATATTAGATAAAATTTAACAAATAAAAAATTAGCTATTCTTTTTTCTTACACCAGCGGGAATAAGGGATTAAGTGGGAACAAAGGTCTTGGTCGTTTGAAAATGAACAGTGCCTGGGCGTCGCTTCCGAGCCCACTTGACTATCATATTCACGTTATGAATTATCAGTACAACTGTTGACTTTCATTTCCCGCCCCCCACGACAATACCCCGAGCCATTCCCATGCATTAATATTTTTTTTTAAAAAAATTAAATTAATCATAGTTGTAATTTGTTACGTACAAACTGGACGAGCGTTGAACCATTCCTTCCATTTATGTCTCTCTCTCAATACAGCTTGCATCACTTGTTTCTATCCAGTCAAAGTGATTCGAAAATTAATAACCTCACAGATGATAAAAAATATTTCACGTTAAGTTCACGGAGGGTCACGAATCGATTATAAAAAGCGAAGGAATCAATTCTTTTTTTTTTTTATACTCTTCCAATTTCAAAGTCAACGTATAAAAGGAAAACTGTCTTCTCTCAACTAAAAAATTGCTTTTAAGATACCGTTTTTTCTCGCTTAAGTCTTAACCATCGAATGAATTAAGGATTCGAAGAAGAAATTAATTTTCTTAACGGAAACACAAATATTAAACTGATCACGTTTGGAGTCAAAGAACTTGACTGAACAAATGCGAGCCAGTGGTGCAAAACAGGGGTGGGGCCCGATACAGGCAAGAATTTCTTGCATCACACCAACGTCCGCCTTCCCACACACCTTCTCTCTTCTCTGCGTAAAAGCACCATTACTGAGAGTATCTCCGTTTTTTTTTTTTATTATATTTTTCTCTGGCGAGCAAAACGATTGAAGGAGCCATCGCTTCCCTAGTGCTTTCCGCGAACTTTCGTCTTGCTCTCTCTTTCCTTCTCTCAAGTGTTCGAAAGAATCAGAAATCCCTCGCTCCGGCTTTGATTCCTCATGCAATCCCCAGCCTGGACGACTACTGTCTATCTCCTGATTGGGTATCCTTCTTCTGCTTCTTCTTCTTGTTCATGATCTTGTTCTACTATTTCTCTCACCTATTTTGTTTGCTGAGATTTTTATTGGGAATCATTCTTCTTCATGGTCCCTTTGCTATTTCTGTCTTCATTTTTTACGCTTTGTTTCACTTGTTTCACATCATCAGCGGTTGCTGAGTTTGAATTAAGTGCTTTGTACGTTTCTTCTTTTCCCCTTTCTGTTATAGATTGAGTTTAAGTGCTTTATTACTGGTACTCCCCAGTCCCAGAATAAAAGATTATTTTTTGTCCAACTGCGTTGTTCCCTCCTCGAATTTGTATTTTCATATGGGACATTCAGAATTAGATATTATGTGTTATTTATAATTCAGTAACAGACGGTTGGATTTGGAAGAATTGGAAAATTTTCTGGATAAATAATACATTTCGGAGTTGCAGTCCTTTTTTTATACCATATTGTTCTGAATATTTATTTTCAGACTCGATTATAATCTCTTAAACAAACTCTTTTAACCCATTGCTGATGATGATGTTACGGGCGAGTTTGTGCCTTTCAGGTGCTGGCAGTGAAAATGTTGGTGCATGAGGGATTTGTTCGGATTCAGTAAGATCTGCAAGACAGATTCATCTTATCCAGCATATTTTTCCAAACTAAGCTACAGTTATGAATGAGCAAGAGAAGTTTGTGAGGTTAGTCTAATATGCATCCACCAATTTACTTGCGGTTTTAAGTGTCATCTATGGCACTTTTGAAGCATTTTAGTTGTGCTTGGATATGAAGATGAAAAAAATATCTTGGAGGCTGGTGCTGGACTATGAATATAACTTTCGAAAGTTTGAAGGTGAAATAAATAATCACATGTGTGTATCTACTTCTCATATTCATTAACCGCCCTATGCGGACGTTTGGATTGCAACTGGCACTAATGGATCACTGCCATATGGTGTCCTTTTTCTCCTTAATGCCATATTGCTGGAATAGGGAAGCCAACCTTTAATTAATGTAACTAAATAAGTCACTGGTCTTCAAATTGCCCTTTTTTTTCCCTTTTGGGTTGGTGTGGTATTTTTTTTTTTTTTTTTGGGATGGAAAATTTGAAATCTAATTCTGTAGAAGATTTGATTAATGTACTGATTTCGCATTTGTTTACTTAATGTTCAGGTTTCGGGATTGGAATTCAGACAAGGGTTCTGAAAGTCAGTATTCTGAAAATTCCATAACCCACCCGGGGAGAATAAGAAGCGCACTAAATTCAATTTCATCCAAGTTTCAAAGGGGATTTGAATCTGGTTCTGAGAGTATAAAGAGATTTAGAAAATCATTCAAATCTTTTCCCTCTGACAATCATTTGGGCTGGAGTTTCAGTTCTAGAAAGAAAATCCTTGATCCACAAGGCCCATTCCTTCAGAAGTGGAACAAGATATTTGTATTATCATGTATTATTGCTGTATCACTAGATCCTCTATTCTTTTATGTCCCCGTCATTAATGATGAGAAGAAATGCCTTTCACTGGACAACAAGATGCAGATAACAGCCACTATTTTAAGATCTTTCTCAGATATCTTTTACATAGTCCACATAATTTTCCAATTTTGTACTGGATTTATTGCACCATCTTCTCGAGTATTTGGAAGAGGTGTTTTGGTTGAAGATGCTTGGGCAATAGCAAAGCGGTATTTGGCATCATACTTCTTTGTTGACATTCTTGCTGTTCTTCCCCTCCCACAGGTAAGAGAAATTTCTCAGAAATAGCATCCCCCTCCCCCTTTATTCCCTCTATTCTTTTTCCTGGTCTTCAATTGTATATCTGATGGAACCTTGAACAGAGGACTGAGGAGTAGGAGTTATAAAATACATACAATAGCACTTGGGATGGAAAAACAGCCAAAAACAAAAACCTCTTGTTATTTGAGACACTGGAATTCTTACATACATCACTCTATACTCTGTCCACGCCTTTCCTCTTCTTGTTACCCTTTTAAACCATATAACTACCTCAAAATCATTCTGAACGTTACAATACATGTCTTCTACCCAAAACTGTCCAGCAAGTTACATAACCACCTGTCTGTGCCTTCCCAGCTCCTTACTCCTCTGTTTAAGCCTTCTTAAATAGACTTTCTGAGGAGGTGTAAAGACCTATGTGCTATTGAGTTTTTGTGTTATGCGCTGGCTACCTCTTTTTTAGGTCTCTGATGAGCTTCCGTCCTTTTGTGTGATTAATTTATCAACAATTGCTTCCTATGTTTAGACATATTTACCCACTTAGACATATAATGGGAAATGGAGGATAAGTTCAATTCTTTAAATTAAATATGTTCAGTGTTTTGTGAGGCTTTAGATTCAGAAGTTACTTAGCTGGATTCATTTGTCAACTTGTTGACTCACCTTGCTCAAATATTGGTAGGTGGTGATTTTAATCGTAATCCCAAAGATGAGAGGCTTTAAATCGTTGAACACAAAGAACTTGCTGAAATTTGTTGTTTTCTTCCAATATGTGCCAAGGGTTTTACGAATTATTCCATTATATAAAGAAGTGACAAGGACTTCTGGCATCATCACTGAAACTGCTTGGGCTGGAGCTGCATTTAATCTCTTTCTTTACATGCTTGCGAGTCATGTAAGTTTGGCGTGCTGTTTTTTTTTTAAGATATTTTTTCTATTATTGCTTTTACTGTATACTTTCTCAGCTATTTCTAATGTATTCCGGGTTTATTGATCTTTTTATTCCATATAATTTCAAGTTTATATGCTTGCATGTGTTCTGATTTTATTTTTCCTACAATTGAATGTCATCATGTCTTATTTTGTTAGATCAATTAAGCTTATCTGCTAGGACAGATGTTGCTTATAGTTACTGTAAGACTACACACATTTGATTTTGATCCTATCTTAGTATGGATTTGAATATGAGGTAGGAAGCGTATGATTTTGAGTATTTCACTATTTAGACTCAGATATTCTGTTTTCATTAAAATACCGATTGATGTGATTTATTTTATTAGGGTCTTAATTGTGTGTTTAATAAACTTCTATTTAATGGCATAAATCCTAGAGTCTAAATAGAGCTGAATTACATTATTAGCTGTAACATATTTTTTGCATTTTATTGGGCCGTGTACTGGAGGAATTTTGAACATGATAGCGGAGGCCTGTGTTTTAGATGAATCAATTCTTAAACTTCATTATTTTTATGAAAATTTCGTTTTTAAATTATGCATGGACGGATTATATTGTCAATGTGTGATTATTAACATGGTCATACATTTCACATGCTACTTTAGACATCAAATGTTGTAAAATCATATGCTCAGTCTAATAGAACTTAAAGAATACCAAGTTTATAGAACTTAAAGAAAGTAAGCAAGTAAAAGTAATCTAGAGCCAGGATCTGTAAACTTTAGCCAATAGACAATTATCTTTCATATAATATTCTTCACACCTCCATAAAACATAGTTACACATATTTATGACGGTCAGTCATTATAACTGCATATAACTATCTATAATAACTGTTGTATAAACTAACAAACAGATAAGATAACAATAACTACTCTAAAATAATAATAACTTCTCCTAAACACGTGTCTTTCTTCAAAAGAGGACACATGGACCCCTAACAATACCCTCCTTTTGAAAATAAGCCTTGTCCTAAAGGCGGAAAGAAGGAAATTGAGCTGCATAAAGAAGCTGTAGTTACTTGCTGAGGAAGACCTTGTAGTTTGTAATGCTTCCCATCAACCCAAAAGATCATAAACTTCTTTTGCCAATTTTCTGCCACAATATTTAGAGATGCCAACCATTTAATGCCAAGAACCATATGGTGAAAGGAAAGAAGTTGTCCTTAATGGTTAGCTCTTGTATTTTAACCTCCAACTGTGTATATATTGACTTACAAACAACTATGCTTCCATCATCAACTTGGACGCCGAAAGGAGGAAGAGGGCGTGACTGTAAATTCATGGCCTCCACTACCTTGTTGGACACAAAGTTATGAGTTGAGCCACTGTCTATAAGAATTAGTATTGTTTTATTGCCCAACGTGCCTCTTACCTTCATGGTAGTTGTCGAGGAATTGCCAAAAATGGCATGAAGAGAGATTTCAGCCATGGGAATGCTGGAGACATGTTCCTCTTCGGCAAGTTCCATTTCTTCATCCTTACCCTTAGAAATTTCCACTAATTTGAGTGTCGATGTTTTGCAGCGATGTCTTGGAGTAAACCGATCGCCACATCTGAAACATAACCCTTTTTCATACTTGTATTGCCTCTCGGGATCGTTATTGGCTGAGGAATGCATGATTATGGGAACCGTTGAAGATAACGGTTTGTTAGGATAAGATGCCGTATGATTTGTGTTGGCGGAATCATCCTAGGGCTGACGTGGCATAAATGCTTTATTTTCTCGCCAATTATTTTGAATTTCCGAGCCATGTGAAAATTGGTCCAAGCCCTTGAATACTGATTATGCAGAACGGATCTTTGAGGAGGTTGGGATTGGGCTTTTGCTTCAAACTCCAGGACTAAACTCGTGGCTTTATACATGGTTCTAGGTTTTTGAATTTTGACGTCCGCTTGTAATTCCTCCTTTAATCCATTGATGAAGACGCCTAAAAGACAATGTTCAGGCCATCCTGGAACTTGAGATTGTTGACGTACAAATTCTTGCTTATATTTACCTACAAGCACCAATCTGCTTAATTCCACAAAGATGAATGTCTAGGTTCTGAAATTCCTCTGGACCAAATTGTTCTTGGAAAACCTGCACCAATTCATCTCATCATCTTATAGTTCTTCTCAAAGAAACCCAAGTAAAAGTGTCTAATGTGTCACCCTCTAGATTCATTACAGCTACATCTACTTTCAAATCTTCAAATGTTTGGTAATATCAAAAATATTTTTCTGCCTTTAAAACCTAGCCTCTTGGATTGCCTCCTTCATATTTTGGAAATTCAACCTTCGAATAAGGTCGATTAGAAGGTTTTCTACTCCACCAAGGATTCTCCATATAAGCTTCTTGTTCACAGTAAGTATCTCTAATATTATGGCTTGTTGCTCCATGACCCATCATTAGCGTCTTCTACTTCTTCAAAGCGTAAATTTCTGAATTCATCAAGTTCAATTGTGCAAGAATGGCCGTTAGTTGTTGATGATTGGACTCTGGTTGTGTTTGTGATGGTTGTTGCACCATAATTACAGTAGGGTCATTCTAAGGATTGGAATTGGGTGGGATTTATGGGTTTTGGTTTGGGTGTAACGGGGAATGGTTCTCATAAGAGGAATTTCATGTGTTAACCATGGTATCTAACAAGTCCGAAGATTCATCGCTCTAATATCAAATTGATAGAACTTAAAGAATACCAAGTTTATAGAACTTAAAGAAAGTAAGCAAGTAAAAGTAATCTAGAGCTAGGATCTATAAACTCTAGCCAATATACAATAATCTTTCATATAATATTTTTCATACCTTCATAAAACATAGTTACACATATTTATAATGCTCTGTCATCATAACTGCCTATAACTATCTTTAATAACTGTTGTATAAACTAACAAACAGATAAGATAACAATAACTATCTTAAAATAATAATAACTTCTCCTTAACATGTGTCTTTCTTCAAAAGAGGACGCATGGACCCTTAACACAGTCATGAAGTGAAAGTTTCCTACAAAATTTCTTCGAGCTTGAGTACATTTTCTTGCAACTGCATGTCATTTTTTATAATGTCTTTGATGGGCTGATACGGTGATATATCTAGTTTTCACACTTTATGACCTATGCCTTTTAGTGAGTTGTGCTATGAAAATTATCCTTCATTTGAGAATGTTAGGCATCATTATCTGCATTTCTTTATGATTGTTGAGTTAGTTTTCACTTTTAGGTTGTAGGTGCCTTTTGGTACTTGTTTTCTATAGAAAGAGAGACAACATGTTGGCAAGACGCCTGTCTAAGAAATACTACTACCTGCAAAAAGGCATATTTGTATTGTGACACAAGTCAAGGGTTGAGCAATATTGCAACATTCTTGAATGATTCTTGCCCAATAGTGTCGGATTCAGAGAAATTCAATTTTGGAATATTTCTTGACGCGCTTCAATCTGGTGTTGTGGAATCTAGAGATTTCCCTCAGAAGTTTTTTTACTGCTTTTGGTGGGGCCTCAGAAATCTAAGGTGTGCTTCATGATTTTTTTAAAAATAAATTGGATTAAATTCTAAGTTTGTGATCTTTTTCTGCATGATACTTCTAGAACTTGGATAATTATGCTGTGAAGTTTGATTCAAGTGAAGGAATATTGATTGAGTAAACCCATAGTTGTGCCTGATTCCCTCTCCCTTTGCGTTTATGTCTTATGATATGCAAATATGTGTCTATCCATGTGTTTGTTTTTGTATAAGCGTGGATAGGCAGGGGGTAATTCTTGTATAATATTTCTATTAATGGTGAGCTGAATCTTGTCTCTGATTGAGAAATAGAGAATGATATTGGCTTCAGTTTTCAACCTCCGAATTATTATTTTTATTTTATTTTATTTTTTTTTGGGGGGGGGGGGTTCTCAGTCTAATATTATATTGTGTATTCCAGTTCATAACAATGAGTGCATGATTATATTTAAAAATACTGATATAGAGCCCTTTTTCATTTATTGGATTTTGCTGACCTTTTAAAATTGTTCCTCCACCCTCTGGGGGACTTGGGATGCCTTCTTTGTTGCAGTTCTCTTGGTCAGAACCTGGGAACAAGTACCTTTGTATGGGAGATTTGCTTTGCAGTTTTCATATCCATCTTTGGTTTGGTGTTGTTTTCGTTTCTCATTGGAAACATGCAGGTTAGTGCGAAATGCTTCTGGAGAAATTTACCATGTAATACTGTTGACAATCATATACACTGAATCTGATTGGTTGCTGTTACGTAACTCATGTACACTGAATGTTTTCAGTATTGATATACTGTCTCATTATTATTTTAATATTATTATTATCTAGGTTTTGACAAATTGAACTTGTTTAAAACAGACATACTTGCAATCAACAACCACAAGACTAGAAGAGATGAGAGTGAAAAGGAGAGATGCAGAACAGTGGATGTCTCATCGACTACTCCCAGACAGTTTAAGACAGAGAATTAGACGGTATGAACAATACAAATGGCAAGAAACCAGAGGTGTTGATGAAGATAATTTGATCAATAATCTTCCCAAGGATTTGAGAAGGGATATTAAGCGCCATCTTTGCTTGGCTCTGCTGATGAGAGTAAGTTTTTTCACCTTGTAATATTTTCCTTTAAAATTTGTACTCTGCTATCCTTAATTCCTTTCGCATCTTGCCATTGGAACATTAAGTACTTTGGCATTTGGCTTTGGCAAATATTGTCTGTTCTCTGAAGTCTGAAGTCTCTTGTTTGAACATATGCTGGAGCTGGATGTTTGAACATTTTGAAGGAGTACTGTGACATATTTTCATAGTATCTTAAAACAGTTCCCTGTTTTCAGGATCTGATTAGAATTGAGAGATGCTGAAAACAGTTTTATGTGAAACAGCCATTAGTTTTTTTTTTTCACACTTTTTTTTTTGCCAACAAAAGGATATCAGGGTAAAGAGGCCCTGTGTTATCTTCATACAAAAAGTCACAGGCATCCTGAACGGGGTTACTTAAGACTCTTTAACCTATATCATGTCCATGTGAGTCTGCATTTAGCCTGTTCGCTACCCTGTTTTCCTCTGTCTGAGTGATCCTCCTCCCATTGATAATTTCATCAGACATCTGGTTCGGTTAATGAGATTAGCCATAGGAAGAGGCGAGCTGTTCTTTTATGCACCAGATTCAATGTCTGTTTAGGAGTCTGCTTTGTGTCAAACTTTCTTTAACCCAAGTTCTGTGTCCTCTCCAAGCCTGTGCACATCCCCCAAAGCTTGGTTCACTGTACCTTTCTTGTTCCAACATTCCTTGTAAAGGCCTGTATCCACTGTTAGTGGCATCCTTAAGTACCCCACCACATGCGCTAACCACTCCCAAAAAAAGAAAGGGAAAAAATCTGAGGAGTAAATAGTTATTTGAATCCCTATTAGCAGAATTCTTCTATGCATCCTCGACATTGATGTTTTATTTTGAGATAATAAGACTTTTGGTCTCTCAAGTTTAATCTTTACCAATCAAGTTCATTAAGTTTCAGGGCCATACACAATTACGCTACATGTATGGCTATGTTATATATCTTTAACTTAGACATTAATCAACCTTACTCACAGGCATCTTACATCCACACCCTTCTTGTAATCCACCTTATATCTTCTTCAAGCCATAAGGACTAGTTGTGTATAGTTTTGGAATTGTAGGGACTTGATCAACAAAGATTAAACTTCAGGGACCTAATTGATAATTGAGGCAAACTTGAGAGACCAAAAGTTTTATTATACCTATTATTTTTAACTGAAATAAAACCAATCTTCATTGCTTTCATAAGCTTTGAAGGTTAATATAGGCTTGATTTTTTGTCCCATATTTACATAGTTTTGTGTGAAATAGTAACTAGTTATACATTAAATCCTTGTTTTTGGAATTATTTTAAGCTTCCTGGAGATTGATCTGGAGTTAATCCATAGCTTTAGATGCAGGGAAGGGCTTATGCTTGATTTTCCCTCATACATTGTTAGTAATAACTAGAACTTGCCTCGTATGTATTTAAGGTGCCAATGTTCGAGAAAATGGATGAACAACTGTTGGACGCAATGTGTGACCGACTCAAGCCTGTGCTTCACACTGAAGAAAGCTGCATTGTTCGGGAAGGAGACCCTGTCAGTGAGATGCTCTTCATAATGAGAGGCAAGCTGTTGACGATGACTACCAATGGCGGGAGAACAGGCTTCTTCAACTCTGAATACCTCAAGGCCGGCGATTTCTGTGGAGAAGAGCTTCTCACATGGGCTCTGGACCCACATTCCTCGTCCAATCTTCCTATCTCAACCAGGACTGTTCAAACCCTTTTAGAAGTTGAAGCCTTTGCTCTAAAAGCCGATGACTTGAAGTTCGTGGCATCACAGTTTCGACGTCTTCACAGTAAGCAGATTCGCCATACTTTCAGGTTCTACTCGCAACAATGGCGTACATGGGCTGCATGTTTCATACAAGCAGCATGGCGCCGCTATATTAAGAAGAAGCTTGAAGAGTCTCTCCGGGAAGAGGAGGATAGGCTGCAAAATGCTCTGGCCAAGGCAGGTGGTAGCTCTCCTAGTTTAGGTGCCACAATATATGCTTCTAGATTTGCTGCTAATGCACTTAGAGCTTTACGTCGAAATAGATCTAGGAAGGCGAGGGTACAGGAGAGACTACCACCCATGCTGCTTCAGAAGCCTGCTGAACCTGACTTCACTGCCGAAGAGCAGTAGTAATATGGTGTCTTGGTGCAAAAGCCAGTTTCTTGAAGTATAGGATGAATGTATATTATGAACTGTATTTATATTACTAGTACTTTCTATTTTCTTATACATTCCCGATATATGAAATTGAAATTGTGGAATAATGTTCTCCAACGACGCTTATAAAAACCTAACATATCCTGCATTCAACATTTAAACTACATATATTTTATGTAAAAATATTTTCAAACTCGCGTCTAAAACCAATATATATATATATATATATATATATATATATATATAACTTTAATAATTAGTCTATATTTATATCATGCAGGTTTTCTGCAATGACAAAGAAAATAAGAAATTACTTATTTTATTCATAATTTGTAATAATAAATTTGATAATCTAGGGTTGACTGGGCTCATGATCAATTTATTTTACTTTATTTTTTTTTTTTCTAAAGTGGGGGTGGGGCCACATGCCCATAATTCATAAACAACACGAGTAACACCTGCACAAAGAGAAACTCCCACTAACTCTAAATGGGTTTAGATTCTTCCAAAATTCTTTTTCTTTTTTTTTTCTTACTATTTGATCTTTACCCTCAAATTTAAAAAATTAGATGGTTCAGATTTAATATTTTATAAAACTATTATTTTAAACATGAATAAACAAATTTAAACTGTTAAATCATGATGTACACAATTCATAATTATAATACAAACAAAATTAATAAAAAAAATAATTTATAAAACACTATCATCATAGTTTTAGAAAATATTATATCTGAGCCATCCATTTTTTCATCCAAGGGTGGAAATGATATTCTGAGAAACAAAAAAAGAGAAAAGAGAATCTAAAGATATCTGCTTCCAACTCCAAATAATAAACGAGGAAGGCCACAACGTTGCAACCCATAGTTCGCAAGATAGTCGGCTACTCAGCTACATTATTTCCCTCTTTATACTTATGCAGGAGCCATATTTTGGCTAAACAGTAAACACATTTAATTTCCTACAGATCATTCTGCAACCTATCATGGATTGCAATCCAAAGGGAAAACCTGAATTCTTCTAATCACTGGGACTTACCACACCAAAGTCCAAATACATATAGCACAGATCTTCTGCACAATATCACCGTGCAACTTTCTTTGTTTTTTTTTTTTTTTATTTGATCAGGGTTTCCTATTTTGATATTTAGAACACAAAAGATTTTCGTCTGTCCTTACCGCTGCGTTTTACGAGATTCATACTTATATTCCGCCTTCGCCTTGAGCAACAATTTATTGGTGCTTACTTTAATTCTTTTGATTGGATGATGTTGATTCGTAGTACTCTATTGCTTGTATTTTTTGTCATTAAATGTCATTTCCAATTTTATTCAAAAAATAAATATATTTGATATTATTTGATCAAAAACGTATAATCATTTGGCATATACTATGCAGCTTTTCTAAAATAGGCTATATGATTATGTTTGACTTTTTTAAAAAATTACATGAATTATGAAAACACTACAACAACATCAACTTCATATACTTTGATCCTACTAAGAGAAGATAGAATCATTTACAATTTTTTTTTTAAAATGCAAGATTTTTTTTTTTTTTGATAATCTTAAATGCAAGAGTTATTTGGTCAACCCAGGAAATGGCCAGATTGGACCAGGATCTTTTGCGATTAAACGGCCCAATCAAACCAAAAACTAGATGCACCAGCAAATTTCTCCATGACCTGCCTTGGAAAAATGGAGCCTATAGCCAATGAGAGTTGACACAGATGGTAAGGGTTTCAGGACTAGGTCTTTGGGTCGTGGGTTCGATTCCTTCTACCGTCGCTGGAAGTCCTTTGATAGGCGATCTCGTAAATCCCCAATAAGTGTTCATAGAGCCCGAGGCCGTGCCTGACCTTGGTGGGGACTGGTGAGGACACTCCAAAACTTTTTTATATATAAAAAAAAAATTGGAGCCTATGAGGAAAAGTTCTGCTCCCGTTCCGTTATCGTCAGAAGAGGATGATCTTCTTAGCAGAAGCTCAAAGAAACTCAAGAATGAAGGTAGTCATGTTGTGGAGGACGAGTGGCCGAAACTGGGATTGAAGTTACAGGGTATCAATCAGAACGGTCAGGAGGCTGGTGGACTGGATAAAGGAAATGTGTACTCTGATGATACTTAATCTGAAGATTCGGATAAGGATGATTCTGAACCCTTATGTTGTATTTCGAAGGAAAAAAACAGGAATTTCCCAACGTTCGCTTTTTCAGAGAAAATGAAAAAACGCCTTTATAAAGCATGGAGCAAGGCAGTGATAGTGAAGTTTCTAGGAAGAAACATTGGATATAAGCTTCTTCTTTCAATACTTCAATCACTATGGGCGAAATGAGGGGTAATGAGTTTGATCAAGATCGGAAATGGGTTTTTTGTGGTTAAGCTTTCTAATGAAAAGGACTGCCAGAATACTCTAATTAGAGGACCCTGGATGGATGCTGTTTGATCATTATTTGACGGTGAGACGGTGGAACCCCTATTTCATCCATCGACAACAACTATTGATAAAGTGGCGATCTGGGTTAGAATGCCTAAAGTTTCGTTGGAATATTATGACCGAGAATGTTAATGTGGATCGGTAATAGGATTGGGAAGACCATTAAAATTGACATCAATACCTCTTGTAAGCTGAAAGGTCATTTTGCCTGAATCTGTGTGTTTTGGTTGATCTGAGTTAGCAGTGATAAGTATATATTTTATAATTAAATAAGTATAGATTTTGAGATATATGGGATTAAATTTCTTTATACTTTATACTTATTTAATTATATTTTATATATTTTTCTATCTTTTAATTAATTAGAAGATAAAGGAAATTTTAATATAAAATCTATCAATATCCTATTTTTATTTTGCAGAAAATATCATGAGATTTAATGGCAATGTATCAATTGGTCAAAAAGTCAAACGATTAAATAATAAAAAATAATAATAATGTGCCAACGTGAGATGCTCCAAAAGATATGATTGATCATATCTTTAATCAATCTATTGGCATGAAGAGACGTGGACCCCGCTGCACACAAAAACCCATAAAAACGCTGGGTATAATTGCAGAAAGGGGGAGGCGAGCGGCAATCAAAAAGAAGCAGCTTCAAGCGGCACGATCTGGAGATAGAAAAAAAAGACTTGGCGGCGAGGACAAAGATTTAGAGAACGAAAGCTGAGACAGAAGGCACGCGTCGGCAATCAATTAAGAAGGAGAGAAGCAGTCATGCACAAGAGAGGCAAAGACGTAGCATAGGAGGCGACATACAAAAGAGGATTTAGCCGGGCATCAACGATTTGGAGGGAGAGATATTCTTGATTCTTTTTCTTTATGAATTCTGAATCTTTATTGTTATTTGCTGAGATGAATTTAAATAAAGTTAATTTTCTTTGCAACCTATAAGACCTTATGAACTTGTTTAGATTTTAGAGATTATTTCCATTAATTAGTTTTATTTATTTTTAATTTAGTTTATTTAATCTTGTTTTGATTGTTATTATTTAGTGATTAGCCAACATTGAACATGCTTTGGGGATTTAAGATTGAACTTGGCAAAAGGAATTTTAAATTGACCTTGAGATTAAATAATGTGGAATTAGATTTTTAATTTAATTTGCGTTTAGGATAAACATATATCTAGAAGCTCCACATAATCAAATTAGAGTGAGCCTGAGTTGGATTGCATCTTAATTAGTCGTGTAAGGCATTGCATTGCATAATTAATTGAGATAGGTATATAAATGGACCGGAAGACATTTATAAACATTAATACTCAATCAAATTAAGTTAAAATTAATTTAGTGGGAATAAAATCTAATAAACAAATAAGGGATTAGTGACTCTAGGTTATCCGTTTGATATTGAAATTTGCTCTCCTGAAAAGTTTTTATCGATATTAATTTCTTATTCTATTTGCATTTTTTTCAACTCTTTGAAAACAACTCTATTCAATTTAAACGAAAAAAGGAAATTTGACACCTAATCACTAGCTAAGTTGAGTCCCTGTAGGATTATCTTAATTTACCACTTGTTATGCGGTGTTTAATTAAATTTTGGTAGCATCTGTGTGGATTTACTTTAGATGGGTAGGAATATTTTGTAAGGTATGAGGGAATTCATTGGTTATGCGCTTCTTGTGGAGTTTATGGACATCATGCGGAACATTGCAAAACAAGGGATGGAGCGGCAAAAACAGGGTTTGTCTTGAATCCTACTGTTGAGGTTAATGCCTCTGAAGGTGATGATAGGGAAGGGGCTAACCGAATCGAGCAAGATGTTTGGAGAGTTGTTCATAAACTCTGGCCGGAGAAAGAAAGGGAGTAAGGAAAAACTTCCTGGTGATCCGTCTTCAACCAATGGCTCGAGATTTAGCATGTTAGCGGAGGACGAGGAAAGAGATGGTGATGTTGGAAATGGCAGGCTTTCGGCGGAAGTAGCAAATGTTGTGAAAGCTAATGAGATGAAAATTGTGGAGAAACCAAAGAGTGATACGTTTGTCCGAAGCAAGGAAAATATTGGCGACAGATTGAAAAAGCAAAGCAAAGGTAAGCATTTGATGAGGGAAAATGATAGAGTAATAGCAGGCTAGAGGGTGTGAAGGTCAAAGAAAAGAAAGAGAGATAGAGAGATAGTGCCCAGAGTGAGGTCAAAGGGAAGAATTCGGTGAGTCTAATATGCTATAAGGTCAACCAAGGGGGGGACAATATGGAGATTGTGTCAGGTCAAGATTTTAGAGGAGAAGGCTTACTTGAAGTAATGGGCTTGGAATATGCTCATCTTTTAATATGAGCGTATTCCAAGCCTATAAGATCAACCCGCTTTCTCCCTTACTGTTTGTTATGTGTATAGATAGGTTATCTCATTTAATATGTGATGTTTCGGAAGATAGTTGGTGGAAGCCTATATTTGTTACTAGAGGTAGGCCTTATGTGTCCCATTTAATGTTTGCAGACAACTTACTTTTGTTTGGAGTTGCTTCTGAAAGTCAAGCAACATGTATGATGAACTATGTTCAGGAGTTTATGAGGGCTTCAGGAGGGGGGTCAACATTGAAAGTCATCTATTTTCTTCTCCCCCTAGAGTGCCTTTGCATACTAAAATCCAAATTAAGGCAATGACTATTTCTAGTGAGATTGAAAGCTACCTTGGTTTTCCTCTTTCTCAAAATAGAAGACCAAGGGAGAAATTTCAGTACATGATTCAAAAAGTCAAAGCAAAGTTGAGTGTCTAGAAAGCAAATAGTCTATCCATATCCATGACTGGTAGAGTTACATTCGCCAAGTCGATAATTAGTATTATTCCTCTCCATACTATGCTATTTGCTAGACTTCCGACAAGTGTTTGTAAGGAAATTGAGCGTTTGCAAAGAAATTTTATATGGGGGTATGATGGAGGTTGGCAAGCATTTCCATTTGGTTGGGTGGGAGCAAATTACTAGACTTAAAGAGTATGGTGGATTGGGTATTAGAAGGCTTAGCTCAATTAAACAAGCTTCTGTTGCCAAGTTGGCATGGAACTTAATGAGGCGAAGGGATTATGGGTTGAGATCCTATTCAAGCGTTAAACGTTATATGATGAGGGATTCTAAGTCACTTTTGTCTTATCACCTCAGGGATTCCAAGTTATAGAAGTTTATCTGTGATCAGAGAGAGGTTGTAGATAAGGTTCAAAATGGCTAATTCGTAAGGGGATGGTTGTTATTTTATTTTATTTTTTTCATGATTGTTAAGTCAAAGATGACATCAAGCTTTCAATTTTTGCCTTCATTCATTGTCGACGAAAGAGGAGGATTCGGTGGTGTCTGTTTGGGTGGAGGGAGGGGTTTAGAACGTTGATAAGATCTACACCATCATCAGCCCAACATGTATGAGAAGAGTTGATGTGGTCTTGCCTCCTAGATTGAATGCAGATTTTGATTGTCTAGTGCTAGGAGCGTCTGGGGACGGCCAATTTTCAATTAGGAGTACTTATTTTCTTATTCAACCTAATCCCCTACCTCTTGGACAAAGTCAATAAGGATATATGGAAATGGAAAGGAGTTGAAAGAATCAGAATATTTATGTGGAAAGTGGCCTTGAATAAGTTGCCTATTAATCTATGGAGGAGTTCATGGTCAAATAACTGTAGTTTGTGGGATGTGTAATATTAGGGCAAAGGATATTTTGCATATTCTGCGTGACTGTATTTATGCTAAGAGTATGTGGTATGATTTGGTTAACCCCAGGTATGTCTCTTTCTTTTTCTCTTTTGGTTTGTGGGAATGGTTATTGCTTAACCTAAATAACCAGGTAGGGCATAAATGGGAAGGATACTGGAGTCTTTTCTTTTGGTGTGGCTATATAGAAGCTTTTGGGTAGGAGGAATCACTGTATTTTTTATTGTAATTTTGTTAAGCCTTGTAATCGGGCACAGTAATCTCTATGCTATGGACCAGATTTGTTGCTTTTAATGGGACATCGAGTCAATCAAATCTAAGGTTTGGTGATCAAATGTTGGGCTGGGAAAAACCACCTCACGGCTAGTTGAAATTAAACGATAGAGATAAAGCTTTACAATTGTCTAACGCAGGATGCTATGGGGTGATCAAGATTGTTTGGGTAACTGGATGGTGGGATCTTCCAGATCCACCGGTAACTATAACGCTAGTACAGCAGAGGAATAGGCTATTGGAGTACAGCAGAGGAATAGGCTATTGGAGAAGGGTTGCAACTGGCTTGGGATTTGGGTTACAAAAAGTTAGTGTTAGAGTCAGACACATATAACATTATTAATCAGGTATTAGATCATTCTTGTCTCACTTGCAGTAATCTAGTGTTGCTGGCTTTGAGTGGCAGGTTAGAATTATTCCAATAGGTTTCAATAGAATAATGGATGCTTTAGTTAAAAAGGGCATTTCTAATTCTATTCTCCTGCACGAGTGTCCTAGTAACTTGAGTGGTTGGTTGGACCAAAAGTGTTTGGGATTAAATTTCTCATTTGTGTAATTTATTTTCTTATAATGTAGACTTTTATGCCATCTTTTATAGTGCAAAAAAAAAAAAAAAAAAAAAATCGAATCCAAACAAGTTTTCATACCAAGCAATTATTGTAGTATGAAGTATCTTTCGCGGCCCACGAAATCTAGCATTTGTTTCCAAATAAAAAAGGAAGTCACTCCAACATAAACTGTATAACTAACCCGGAACGCAGTAATATATTAAAATAGATTGAACGACTATCTTAAATGCTTAATGCATTCCGGATCCCACCATACGGGTTCAAATTAGAAGCCATGTACGAATATTATTTCATATCGGAGTACTTCTCCTAAATGCGAGCAGCTGCTGATGGGGTACTCAACTCTTTCTTTAGAAATGATGGCAAGGCAAAAGCCGCTGAGTGCACCTGCAGGAAAATCGACTAATCCGAATTCACTTGCAAGTTATGACTATCACAACCAAGTGTCTTTCGACACTAATAGCCCTATATATTCTGCTATATTCACTTTGATCTCGTTGTTAAAGAATACATTATTGCATGTAAGCAAGAAAACATGGAGAAATGAATGGATCTAGGTGGATGATAAGGGCTTTACCTGTGAGTTATAGAACATCAGTTCTCTTTGGTGCTTAAGAGCACCTTCCACCTTCTCAATGGGGTTGATGGGGTTTCTAAAATCAACAGGCGGCCCTTCCGTGGAACACAGAATAAAACCTATCACACCACTGCATTCCAAGGATTTTAGATGAAGAAGGAAACTTAATACCAACATTGAAGAGAGAAAGAGAAAGAAAAATAAAGGTTTAGATCCACGGTTTTTCAGAAAACTCAGTTAAACGGCAATACATTTACAATACTGAGCAGCAGATTTCGCTTTGGCTTTAGAGGAGTTTCGTTTTTGTAACTATTACAGTTCCAAAATGCTTGCTTTCAAGGCAAACACATTACACACGCTTCTTTAACAGAAACATTTACCCGTGTGGCAACAAAGTACAATGAAAAAGCGTTTCAAAGCCATAGAGAATACTAGTCTATCAACAATTTGAAATATGTAATTACCTTGGGTATGTCGGAACACTTGCCCATGCATAATTTACAGAGCCTTTAAATGTGTCTTGGCAAATGGAGATCATATCTTGAATAAGGTGTGTGTGAAGCCACATACTTTCGGCCATATTACAAAGAACTCCTCCAGGCTTTAATGCCTTAGCTATGGTCTGGAAAAATGGCTTCTCTACTAGTTCCTGGGCAGGACCTAAATTACCAAGGTGATTTTGTGAGTTGTACACCAAAAATACGAAGGAAAAATCATAGCATAGTTTAAAGATTTCAATAATCATAACACAGTATATGGGTTTAACGATTCAGCAACTCAAATATTTAAACAAGGGTGCTGGTAAAAATACGATCATACCAGCCAACATAAAGCTAATCTCAAAATGGAATTTCCTCTTAAAGCATGGTAAAGAATTCATGAAGGATGGTCTAATACATATATATACTTTTGGAATGAAAATAAGTTGGGGGAACTTCAAAGTTCAGGGCAACCTTATCCAATCTGACATGCTTATAGGTGAAGACCACAGTTCCAGCTCCAACACTGGTCTAAAATTCATATCCAACAATTTATTTGTGACTAAACCTATCAGGTTTAAGTATTAAAATGAAGTAATGCACATCTCTTTGAATTAAAGAAACAATATAAATTGTCATACCCACAGGATCTGAAGAATCAACAATGATAGCATCATACTTCCCTTTTGAAGCTCGTCGAAGAAATTCAATAGCTGCCAAATTTCAATTTATGTGAATTCAGTATACAGGGATTGGCATCTCAACAAACAAAAATAAGCCAGCAGATGACAGATATTGATACCATCGCCAACATGAAGGTGTACTCGAGGATCTTCAAATCCGACAGCCAAATCTGGAAAATACTTCTTTGAAACCTACAGAATAGCCATGACAATAAGCCCTTCAAGTTATAAATGGAAAAACAAGTGAGACAAGCCATCACTTACATCAATAACCATCTTATCTATCTCACAAATATCAATGTGTTCCACAGAGCTATGGCGGGAAATTTCCCTCAGAACTCCACCATCTCCACCGCCAACGACCAGGACCTGAATTCAGATTAAAAAGAATTTAGCACAACATAAAACTTTGGAGTAAATTTGAAGACAAGCAGGTATTAACACACAACAAAGAAATCATTTAAGTTGAATTTGCAGAATCATTTGTCTCTTGGTGATAAAGACCATACTTTCAAATAGAAGACACTATTGGTATGACAAAAGAAATGGAATGAAAGTTACAGCCAAAAAATATGTCTTGAAGCCAAAACAGATTATTTGAAATCTAGCACTTCAGTCAATTGAACCCTGCCAAATGGGCAAAGTGATTCCCATATCTATTAGACAGCTCACCATGTTGAATTGACAATACAAGTTCAAGGCAAGTGAATTCGGCTACTTGATTTCAATATACATTACCAATAACATAATGTGCTCATATGGGAGTCACTTCATCGGGTAACTTCCGTCATTCATGGAGAAAGGCCTAATTAATCTAAATTATTCAACAGATCCTAAAATAAATTAATATTATGATTCACACCCACTTGTTTACCATCTTTTTCTTGGTAATCAGCTTCTTTAAACCAACTTTTAAAATACTATTAGCACATATCACAAAACAAAAACAACAGCTTTGTCAAATAATAACATTAACTGCGATTATGCCATTTTATCAACATACTGTCAATTACACAATGAACATAACCTATTTTTAAGTCCACTGTGTGCTTTAAACAAAGGAATACGATGCCCATTGCCATAATTTGTTGTTAAAATTGTTCCCAGATTAAGACAAACATATCCTGCACAATAAAACAAAGAGGGAAGCTCTATTCTTTATTTAGAAGTTGATCTTCCACAAGGAAAAACCAAAGACACCAAAAGAAAAAAAAAACGAATATTAAAAGAAATGAATACTACCAAGAAAGCCCAGTTTTCCTACTCTTTTTATTTCAGTTGCACCAGTTCAAAGATATGTCTGCAACATATAAATTAATTAAAGCACGGACATAACCAACAGCTGTTGGTCTTTGTGGAATGGGCTTTAACTACTTAAGTAAGAAGTCTTGGGTTCAAATCCTGCCTATGGGAGAGCTACCCTAATTGAACATGACAACACTCAAATTTAACTCAATTGGATAGTTATATAATGGGCTTGTTTGGGTTAACGGTGAGAGCAATGTCTTAAAAACTATCAGACTTTTGTAAAAGCCTAGTAGGAAAAAATTCAAATTGTAAATGTGATTTGTGTTTGAATTGCTTGTTTAACTTTTGTAGAAGTGCATTTTTTTCTAAACTAATGAATGTTTGGATTATTATTTGAAAAATCAATTGAGATGGAAAATGACTGAAAAGGACATGAATCATATTGAATACTATATATAAATATTAGTTGTATATATTGAGTTAATGAAAATTTTAATTTTAATTTGAAAAAAAAAAGTTAAATGATTATTAAAAATAATAATACAATAAAGTCTCTTTAGTGATTCCAAAATCAAAGAGACCCATCAATATCAATATGCTTTGTTAGACACACGAGCATTGCTTTGATGAACGTCAACTCAGTCACGCTCACAGAGGCCCAGTGCGTCTCTCTCAGACACACAACGTTCATCGACACTCAAACACGGGCCCAGTGCGTTAGAGATTAAGCTCCAACTTGGAGCTTCAAATTAAGCCCAACAGCGTTGCGCTTTTTTAATAAGCCTACTGGACACAACAGGCAACCCAAACAAGCTTCATCAAGCTTTTTTTCCACTGGCCCTTTTTCTAGCTTTTTTTAACTTAAAGTTGATTCCAAACAGGCCCAATATAAAACACAGGCATATAATCCAGCAAGGGACCAGGTGAATACTTTTATTTTACACAGGACCACCAACATCCTTAAGAGAAAGCAATCATGATGTTCCAATTTCAACAAGCAAATACTAACTTACAATCTTTACCTGCACCACCAAAGAGGTTTAATTTACATGACAAAGCGGAAAATAACATTACAGTAACACACCAAAAAAGGGGTAAACCACTGTTCTTTTCCATGCAGTAACTTGTGTGGGTGTGATCAAATCAAACGGGAAGATGTGTTTTCACAAGAAAAGCACCAAATAAATAAAAAAGATGCACAACATAGTACAGCGAAAATAACTTGTATGTTAATTCAACCCAAAAAAAAGGGTGAACCCTGGGTATTTAATTCAAAGACAATTAGATTAAATGTATTACCGATTTGGGGGATGGAATTGAACAAAGGGGAAGGTGAGCTATCATCTCCTGGTAAGCACATTCATCTTTCTCAGTCAACTGAACAATCCCATCAAGAACAAGCACTTTTCCATATGTTGATGACTGCAAACCAATACAATTGGCGTTAATCACTTAGAATTGCTGACAAGAGCAATTCCTGTAAGAGGATATACTAAACCTCAAAAACCAAGACTTCTTGATACTCTGACTTTTCCTTGTACAATATTTTCTCCACTTTGATTGAGTGTGCTTCTCCTGATGATAAGCCGAAAGCTATTGAAGTTAGCAATGCACAGAAAGATGCGCCCTTAGTATTAAATTTTACAAATATAGGAAAATCAAGGACATTGCATGATTTGCTACATACAACGTTCCAAAATCTTTGACAAGGTTTTCAAAGCTAAAGAGCTCCATGGGAGAATATGAACATGGTTTACCCAGCAAAACCACAAAGGTAATGAACAAAAATACATAAGTGGACTGACGAGCAAAGCACTAAGGTCTCATTTCGGAGACAGAGTGAAATGAAATGAAATGAAAAATGACACTCCTGTCCTTAGATTAAAAAAACAAAAAGCATATCAATATTAATAACAAACACATAATAAACAATTAAACATTACATCTCATTCATTATGCAGTGGAAAAGAAATGCTTCTACATCCAAGATACCAATCGGGGCTTTTAGACCTACCTGGCCACATAGGGTTGTTGAAATAAACAGATTTTCCAGAATTTTCTGTATCATAGAAGAGAAAGAGGCAAAAAGAATGAGTTATAGAAATCAATGACAAAATATCATGACTATGTACTGTTACTTAAACAGAACAGACTTTCCCTAAGGTGAAAGGGAGGGGGGATAAATCTAATACAAAAATAAATAGCAGATAATGACCAGAGCAAGACTGAGATTCTGAGAACCACCCAGAAACAACAGTAGAATGACACTTCGCCTCAACCTCTGGAGAGGAAGCTTTGGCCTTCAAACAACAGGAAGGAATTCCCTTCTCCGCTGCACTAATGTCACTCGCCTTCCCATCCATAATCTTCTGGCATTCCAAACCTCTTCCTGCGTCTCCCTCCATATATTATCCTTTTCTTTTCCAGCTCCAGTCTCTGAATAAGGAATATAACTATCACATATAATTTCAGCTATGATAATCAGATTTGCAAGACCAAAAACCAGTTCCCTTAAGTTCAGAATATATCATCACTTTAACTTTAGAACTATATAAGTCAGAGAAAATCTTCAAACATGCACAAACAAGAAAAAAGCATAGAGAAAAGGAAAAAGAGGAAGCAAAATACAACAGCGCAGTGCCATCTCTTTTTCTTTTTCCTCTCATATTTTCCTTCCGTTTATTGAGAAAGTGAGGAAATATAAAGCTAGGAGTAGTGGAACAGCTGGATCAAGGAAAGAAGTATAACAAGCGTGAAAGACCTGAATTGCAAAAACAACGAAGAATTTAATTGAAGCATGAAAACTATGTATGCCGGTTCCAAATGGCACATGCATAAAAGAATCTGCCAAAAGAACAAGACGAAAAATAAAGTTTTGTGACGGTAACTTTATACCAGTAAAAAAAAGGCCCTATAATCGATTGGGTACTTTGGTTATCAAGCAACCGTGAGAAACTAAGACTGGATAAAAAAGAGAGGAAAAAACCATAAAAACATCGGATTCCAAGGCTATGCTAGACCATTGATCGAAAATATTGGACTAGTTAGCTAATAACCTACACCAAACGTGAAGTCTTTTTGCTTTAATCGCCTATCAACCATAACAAACGCAAATTTCCAAAACTTGCGTAGTGTGATTACTGCTTAACCATATGGAAGCACTAGGGTTTAGCAAAATTAGCCAGAGAAAAAGTAAACCAAAAACTTGCGTCGAACCTCCGTTAGTCCAAGCTAAAGAGTAGCCCACCAAAAAAAAACGAATGAGACGGAAAATGTTGCATCATTTGGAAGACCATCAGAGTAACGTCAATTAAATGTGCATTCAAAACGAAAAGCCGACCTTGAACAAATTCAAGGTGATAAAAAATACGGAAAACTTGCCTAACGTTAAAGGCAGAAGGCTGTTATTAATGGATTCTACAGCGGACAAAGGGCACAAGTGAGGGTTGAAAATAGACAGGGAGACTCTATCCTGTGACCTTCTTCTGCTTCTCTCTGTCTTGAACACCTCTGCAAGCTTTTGCGTGGTTTCGTCGATAATGGAGTGTCAACCCTCCAGCCGTATTTATTCGAGATTTTTTCTTTTCTTATTTTATTTTCCCCGGCATCTAAAAAAATTCAAACTGGACTGCATTGATTCACTTAGAATCAAAAATAAAGGTTGCCCATCAAACTGCCATTTCTTTACCAAAAAAGCTATAAAAAGGGGAAAAACAAGTGTTATAAATATAATATTGGGTTAAAAGTAGTAAGTCCATCTCGGAAGTATGCACTTGAGAGTAATATTGCCTTGAAAGTTTTTTTGAGCTTAAGGTTGACCGGAAGTCTAAAAATGGAACAATGTTTGTCATTTTCCGTTAAAAAGTTAACCATCAATGTCAATTTTTTAAATGGTCATCGTTATTTTTATAATGGAAGAGGACAACATTGCTCCATTTTTAAACTTCCGGAGCGAAATTGAGATGAAAAAAACTTTTAAGACAACATTGCTCTTCGATGCATACTTCCGGGATAGATTTGTCACTTAACCCTATAATATTTTGTGTGGATTTTCATATAGATCTGTAGAGTGTCATATCTTCATTTCTTGAAGGCAAAAAAAAAAAAAAAAAAAAATCTCCAGTACCCCATAAGTATTTCTCATAACAGTCAAATCTATAGATTATATTAAGATTATAAAATTAAAGTAGGTCTATCAAATACACCTTGATAGTGAACGATTCTTACTCTCATATTATGTGTTACGCTACCTATATTTTGGGTTGACTAGGAAAGGTAGGTGCCAATGTGCCGTTGATTTGGAAGTGTGAAGGGAACCTCAGTCCTGTTTTTACGCCACCTATATTTTAGGTGGGCTTGGAAAGGTAGGTTCCAATGTGCCATTGATTTGGAAGCGTGAACCAGAGACAATTTGAGGACGATTTGGTTTAGTAGTTTAAGATGACAGTCTGAAGACCATTTGGTCAAATGATACAATATGTGTTTTTGGTGACATTAGGTTTAAGGTTGGATCCCTAATTCTTCATTAAGATAATGTGTCAGACGGTTAGTGCCCCAAGTAACTATATACTCGTCTAATATTTAATATAAGATGTATTTAGATAGTTTATCTTGTTCCTACATATAAAATATAGTATATATATTGGTTAATTTTTTCATAATTTACTTCTATTAATGCTCCTTTAACAATCATTAAGAAAGAGAATGAATGGAGGAATTCATGAAGATATTTAGGATGTTTAAAAAAAAAACATGCCACATTAATTAATTTAACTTACTTCTTTAATTTAATCAAATTAGGTAAATATATCTTATATTAAAAAACATGAATACAAAATTAGTCTCAGTTAATTATTTACTTATTTACTGGATCAATCCAATATGGTCGATCCAATTAAGATTTTAATACCATATTTGTAAACTGTTTTTTTTTTTAAAATTATTTCACAGTAAGAATAGAAGTTTAGTTGTCACCTAATTGCTGAACATAAATTACAGCCATTTGCAGCTTTGTGTGTAGACTATTGGAACTCAGTGGTGAGTAGATTTCATAATCTTGTATCCCAAAAACTGGGAGCATACTTCACGTTTTCATTTTCCAATTGGTGAAAGCTTTGTGTTAAACACAGTGGAACGATACAAAAGCTTGCAAGTTTATTTTCAGTATTTTAAAATAAATTATAGAAGTTTAATTAGTTGCAAACTGTACAGCGACGCATGAACAATGAATTATAGTGACAACTTGTTGATTTCCCAAAAGGTCAGTGTATAGATCAATCACAACACATAAATGACCGGAGTTTAGGTGCAAAACAAGGAAAACGTGTTGCGAAATATACAAGGAAAGTGGCTGTCAAGTTCTAAAGTATGGAATTAATCACAAAAAAAGTCTCATACCAAACAAAAAAGTCCCTAAAGTTTTTTTGTGATTAATTACCAAATTCTCTTCATTGAAAAGTCTTATTGTTAAAATAGTTTTTTCATGTTATTGAAATGATTTTATTAATTGTTAAAATATCTCTATGAAAATCACATTGTAAAAACGGATTATCAAGATGGCTTTACATATTGTCAAAAATTCTCCGAGTTTTTTTTTCTAACATATAAAAAGTTATTTTCACAACAAAATTTTCATATGGACGTTTTAATAATTAATAAAAACATTTTGACAATGTGACTTTTTTATGAGAGGAATTTTGTAGCATATTCACAATCACAAAATGAGGGAAATATGGTGTAGAACTTTTTTATGATTGATTCTTTACCTTAGAATCTGAACCTGACAGTGATTTTTCCAAATACATGTGATAATTTTGTTGTTGATTTAGTCTAAAGCCATTTCTACTGTTTTTATAACCTTTTTTTTTTTTTTAATCTAAAGGCTTTCCTTGGGCTTCAACCAGTTCAAGGGGTTTTAGCTAGTTTCTACCATATAATAGTAAATACACTTATCTAAATTGTATATATGACATCCCTTTTCTTGGGTTCAACTGGCGTGGGGGTCAATCTTCCTTATCTTTAGGGAGGGGTTTCGATCCTGCGTTGGTCAAGGCGCTAGGGAAGACATCCTATGAGTCTAGAAAGTAGTGGTAACGTTGGTAGAAGTGAAGGCATGTGTACTCTCTAGCCAGTATCCCTTGTAGACTGGGCTTCAAGCGTCCTGCCCTTGGATTGTGGGTGAGCGCGACCCATTCCCTAAAATTTATGTATAAAAAAAAATAATAATAACAAATTGTATATATGGCTTGTTAGTTCAATTTTTCCATTGATTGAAAAACAAATAAATATTCCTCACTTTCTCAGTATAAAACTATGTCATACATTTAAAACAAGAGGTCCGTAATATACTCAAATAAATATGAGGGAAAAATTACATGGCAATAAACTATGGGGATAAAAATGGAAAACTAATTGTATATATATTCTTATGATAACTTTTCTAATAAGTATTAGGAAGACTATGATACCTTACTATATTATATTTGAAGGAATACAAATTTTTAAAATTGTATGATGAGGGGGAGATATTGCATCTCTCCTTACTAAAAAAAAATCACAATCTACAAAATTAAAATAAATTCACTAATTGCCGGTGCAAGCGAATAAATATGTTCGAGGTGGGATGATTATATAAAATTTTAAAAAATTGAAATGAGTTGCATGTGATTTTGGCTCAACAAACCACCTTAGCTTTCTTACGTGTGAAGGAGCATCCTCTGCTCCTATCGAAACATTTTTTTCAGAAAAGAAAGCACTATCACAATTGTTTGATAAACTAAATTAAATTAATTATTATGAACATGCGTAGTGTACTGCATCATTAATAATAAATAAAGGAAAAAGTCTAACTCAATTGACGGCCGAATATTGTTTTTTAGTTGTCGGACAAATAAATAAACTCGAGAGTGTTTTTTAATTGGTTGGGCATCCCAGTTAGAAAGAGACTGGATCGATGATAATGATAATAAAATATCAAATAGTGGAGAATACGAAGATATCATGAGATTATTATTATTATTATGAATTACTTTCTCCTGTGCTTATTATAAGATATCGAGTAATAAGTATATTAAATCATTTTTATAAGACACTTATTTATTTGTAAAGAATATTAATTTTTTTTTTCATGTATACTGATAATTAACAAAGATAGTGGATAAAAGTAATAATTAATATAACATTAGAGCTAGACTAGTGAGATTAATATAAGTAATATTAGAAAATAATTAAAGATAACTTTATTAACTTTAACTGTTTTTATTAATTTATAAAAATTATTACTTAGCGGCTTATAATAAAAGAATATATTATACAAAGAAGCACCGTAATTGAGGAATAATGGGTTGATTTTAATACTATAAGATAATGATACGCATTCCATTATTTTAAAAGATGGATCTGATACGTGGCGGATGCTTGATGGTTCTCAGTCCAAAGATGCTTCGTTGCTTTCTAACCGCACGATTGTTCAACGTGACGGTTCAGCTTATTTCGTCTTGGAAGGCTCTCGATGTTTTTAATTTTTTAACTGTACTTCCCTCGATTCTTTTTTGGATAAAATAAATAAATAGCTGTATTTATGTGTATTTATTTTTTGCTCGAAGTATTTATGTGCATTTAGATTTATGATAGAAATAGCTTTTTTAACGAGATAAGTTTATAAGATAAGTAGATGTATTTATGTTAATGAGAGTCTTCTGTCACCCCAAATATTCCCCACTATGCTCTTTCTCTCTCTTTCTTTCTCTTATGCTCTCAATCCTCTCATATGGCATATTGATGAAAGTAGGTGTGTCTGTGGTAAAAGAGAAAGGATAAGGTATTTATAGAATTTATGAGTTTTAATCAGTGTGTCTGCAAGTGCAGACACAAAATATATATAATTTAAAATAAATAAATAATTATATATGTAAGTGGTGTGATGGTAAACTTAGTCAATTCTTACCATTAGATCCCCAGTTCGAATCTAGCGAGCGACTCTGCCCGTTTTTTTTTTCTTTTCTATTTCCAATCCAACCCAGCGACTCTGCCCCTTTTCTTCATTCACACGTGCACCTCAGTACTGTTCTCATTCCTATATTTCTACGCCTCCCTCTATCTATTTCTCCATACCTCTTTCTTTTTGTACTTCCCCTACACACTCCAAACCTTAAAATGCTTTCCCTTCCCAATTATTAATCCATCGTCCTCTTCTTTTTTCGATATTGCAACATAAGAATAAAAGGAAACAAAATCATTTCAACTTCAAAATTCTAAATTAGTATTTTAACTATATAAGAATATATGTATTAACTATATTTCAGAACCTCAGATATATTTTAAATTTCAAAATCATAAATAGGTATTGTTGATAACTCATTTTAACAGAAAATTACTAATTTGAAATTTTGAAGTTTACATATTTTTCTTACTTTTTTCCTTTAGTAAAAAGTTGTTATTAAGAAAATACTCTTTATCTGTAATATAAAACCAATTGGCATTTTTTCAAGAGATTAAGGAAGTTAAATAAGATACTTAATCATAACATATATTGTGTATCATTATATTATCTATTTATAACAAGTAAACCGGTTTTAAGAGAAATGATAAATATAAATACTTTAATGTAATTTATATAACTTGATTAATATTTTAAAAATAGTCAAATGATTCTCATATTAAATAACATAGGTAGTGTGTGTATGTATAACCTGACTGATTTCATTTCATGTATAAATACTCATCTCATCCTAATAAATTGTTAACTTTACCCATATTCAAGATATATATTTTTGTAGAAAAGTAACAGTATATACAACACCATATAGTGGTGTGATTGGTTTAACTCATGCATGCTAACTTATGTTGAACGCGATATATTTGATACAATTGATGATGGAGATATAATGTAATATTTTCAAGGAATGAAAAATCGAAAAATACTTTTATAATCGTTCTGATGTAAAGGTTAGTTGACTTTTGATTATTATTTTTCTATGTTAAGTTAAAGTTTTTTTTTATTATTATTGTTTGTATTCTTTTGTTTTCTAATGTGTTTAAAACTTTCCTTAAAAAAAAAAAATTCAAAGGTGCTGCTCCTAAACCCTTGAATCACACTACTAATTTTGCACCCATAAATTTAAAATCATGGGTCCGCCACTGGTCTCAACTACCTTTTAAGTATCATATATCTATATCTACTATTTAACTACCACACACATGTTCATCTATCATCTAAATATCAAATATATGTATATATCATCTAACTATTAAACACATGCCCATCTATCATCTAACCATCAAGACACATGCACCTATCCACTCTAACTACCAAATACATGTATATTAATCTAATAACTATTCTCTCTGATCAAGGCATCAACTATCATTTCTCACAAACCAATAAATGAAATTTAAGTCTTTAAATTTGTCCAAAATGGATATAGGTTTCCAACTGTACCCTTAGTTTAATGATATACATTTAAAGGAGTTTGTCAAATTAAAGACATAATAGGAAAATAGTAACAAATGAGTTAATTAAAGGTAGTTTATGTTTTATAATAACGACAAAAAATTGTTAGTAATTGGTGCGTTATAATAATGATCAGATGGAGTGTATGCTTATCTACCGATCGAATATTATATGTTTATCTAGCCCATGACCATCTACATACTAATCAAGTTAATATTTTTAAAAAAATTCTTTAACTCTATTTTAAAAAAATTTACTCATAATGAGTAATTACATATATGGTAAATTAATTTCTCCTCAAGTATGAAAAAAAAAATTCAGCATGCTATAATATTTATTTTTTAAAACACTCTAATCATATTTCTCTCACTCTATTTACCCCTTAATTGTAGTTGATAGAATATCAATAGAGGTAAATTAGAAAAATATTGGCGTATATAAAAACTATGTCTCATATTCAAAATTAATATCAACTCACAACATATATCTTATATTAAATATGGATGATTATTATTTATTTATTTTACCAAACAATGTTTCCTCTTATTGAAGATAATATTATTCGAAACATTGTCAGGTACTGAATATGAACACTTTTCTCAATAGGTATTTAAATTTTTATTTATTATGTTATGAAAGATTAGCACCCTGCAACTATTTTTTGGTACAACTCATTATTTTTATTTATGCTTTATTCGGCCGGGTCATTGCGTTATTCTTCATTGGGTGGGTCAAAATTGAGTTCCTGAAATAGACAAACAAGCCCAAAACGGGGTGGCGTCGGGGACCCCCCACGTGATTGGATTCTCATGTGTGATTGCTCCTTTGAAGGATAGAACGACACGCCTCAAGATCGGATGTAACAACGCAAGAAACATGATTATTAGCACGCAGACTCAAAAACTGGGCACAAATCAGTTGAATAATGCAACATTACTATGTGCTCCCTCCGCCCTCATATATATCGAGCACATTTTGAAAAAAAAAAAAATTTGGGTGCATAATATAAATTACTTTGTCTGTCATTAATGAAAATTTTCTAAATATTACCCATATTAAAATATATTTAGAGAGGATTAAAATCTAATGCAGTGTTAAGGGGTTAAGAGGTTTAGTTACGTTCAGTACCTTAAATATTTATCAAATACTATTTTTCTAAGTGTATTCACTATCATAAAGTATTTTTTAACATACTTCTATTCTTAAAATATTAATTTTTCAGGAGAAATTTTTTTCATAAAATATTTTTGAAGGAGCAATCCTTGAACTTCCAAAACGCCTTCTAAATGAGAGTGTATTAAACACCCTAACTTATTTATTCTAGTGTGCTAAATGAATCATAATCTACTTTATGCCTTGCTAAAAAAAATATAAATTATTTTAGAATATTGAACACTCCTAAAAAAAACATATAAATTGCAGGATGATAGACACACCTTAAATACTAAACGTAGACAAAATTGGAAAAAATTTTTGATTCTCTATCTAAATTAACCACCTTTCCTTCATTTTGATTTTTTTTTTTGTTTTTTTTTGGGGGGGTAACTTGGTCAACTCCCATAGGAGAACTCCATGAAGTAAAAAGTTCATTACTCTTGGACATCAGGACATGAGCTCTGATCCCAAATTTCCCAACATGTCTCTGACAGAGAGAGCCCAACTGCAGTACTGCAGTGGCAACAAGAAACAGAATAAGAGCATACAGATGCCCAGCCAAGTTTTTACACACACACACACATATATATATATATATGAAGAATACACACAGAATTAACATCATCAACTGTACTAGCAGCTTCAAAGAGACCGATGTTCGTTATTATTAATGTGCCTCCTAAGCTCAACTACTATCACACTCGTGTTATCTCTGCTTCCTTTTGCCATTGCTAGTTTCGCTAACACAGCTGCCGCCTCACTTGCCGGGCTTTGATGATTTTGAAGCTCCGGCGAATTATTATTCCGCCGTCCTCGCCCACTTAGACACTTCCTTACAACCTCACAGGCAGCTTCACAAGACATCACGTCCCACAAACCATCACTCGCCAGTATAAGAAACTCATCCTTGTTAGTTCTCTTCGTCACCGTCACTTCTGGTTTTGATATTACGTAAGGTCGAAGGTATTGGTCCCCTGCATTGCTTCAGACTTTCAGTACATATACAGAGCGTGAGAGGAATAAAGCGCAGGAACACATAATTAATTAATGACGCTATAAGATATTACAAAAAAATACCAAAAAATAATATTTTTTAAATTAAACAGAGAGAGAGAGAGAGAGAACTGGACAAGTGTTGTTTTCTGCAGACTGCACCAGAAATCACGGTTTTAAATTTTTTCTATGTAAGTCTAGACAAGATTCATCTCACTTATATATCTTGTAAATTGTAAAAGTTATTTTCTGAAAGTTAATTTAAGCATGCATTTGTACCATGCATTTATACAGAAAAGCATGCATGCCACGGAATTACGCAGCTGCTGGGAACGTGGGGATAAGGACTGGGGCACAGATCCGTCTTCTCAGTGTGACTTCTTGTCCATTTGTGTCTGGTTGATCTATTAAACCATTAATTTCGGCTTTTTAATTATGCAGCCTAATTAAGTTCCGAGTTCAAATGTTATTATATTACGTATATAGAGACTTGTCTCCGCCAGAATAATTGGACCATCCCAAGTGTTTGACGGAGAGAGCATTATTGTACTATTCGCGTGACCCTAAAACCTAACACTCCAATTATAATATTAGATTTGATATAATAAGACGTCAAACACAGCTGCTTTAGCAAAGGTAGAGCCATCGAAGCAATGGCAGGTCATTACTCATTACTATTAGCCGAAGATAACATAATAAATGAGCAAGCGAGCGTGCTTATGAAGATCTTCGAATCTCATTTCCCATATAATTATATAAGCCTATATTTGATTTTCCTTTAATATTCGTTGCTTCTATGAATTTAGATCGATCTCTAAAATTAAAATAAATACTCTATATAGTAGCTTAAAAGACATTATTTATTTCCAACGAGTATATTGTAAAATATCATTTTTTTAATAGAATTCAGAAACAGAAAAATGAAACAAATAATAAATGATAATGTAGAAGTATATATGCGAATCATATCGTTCATCCTTCTCCACCATTCTTTTCTCACTTTACCTTCTTAACTCTATTCTATAAGACTGATACTAAAGAAAACGTACGGACTCAATGTTCTATACTTCTAGAAAAGTGTCATTTAACGATAGATCTAATATATGGAGAGGGCAAATCACGTGGTTAATTAACTAATCAAATAAATATATGGATGCGGAAATCACGTAACACTAACCAATAGATCTGGAGGTAGCAAGAACTCCTAGAACGCGTTGGCCGTTCCAGTTTATGACCCTTCCACCGGCGGCTTCTATTCTCATCAACTCATCAGGCCTATCAGGCTGTGAATGGTAAAAAAATAGTGTGAATTACGATGATTAATTAAAGCTATGTATAAATTCAACGATCTTAGAAAAAGCCTATATTAGCTTGCAAGCTCACATTAATTTAAATAATTTGGGGTATTTTCATGCGACTGATCGAAATAATTAAAGCTTATACGTGCGTATGGTACCTTATGATCATCAGACAAGGCGAAAGCCTCACCTCCTCTTCCCATCACCGCCCTACTGTCGCCGCAATTGGCCACAACCACCTCATCCTTTCCCACCACGGCAACAACCGCCGTAGATCCCACCGTCCGGACTGCTGCATTATCCGCAAGTTCGCTATCCATTTTACCAAAACACCCTTCCATCATTGCCTCCCAATCCACTTCGCCACCATTCCTTCCACGCCTCTCCAACTCTTCCGCCACCAATTGGTACAATCGTTCCCGGCACGCCTTCGCCACCTGGGACCCACCGTGGCCGTCGTAAACCGCAAAGAAGTCACACTTTGTTCTCTCCCTCACCACAAACCCCGCCTCTATGCTCACCGCATCTTCCATCTCTTTCCTTCTACCTATCAACGACACCGAACCGTAAGATAAATCCTCCACACCACAGCAATTCTCTTTGTATTTCTCGCCGTTCTTTCCTGCCAAACTCAGCCGATCATCCTCCTCCTTCGACGCCGCCGTCGTTAACGACAATGATATCTGCATCGATTCATGAATCTTCCTACCTTTAATCTCCGACTCCACACAACGGATCTCCTCCTGACGATCTCCGGAGGCGACATGAATTTTCGCTTCACAGCTATACTTCAATCTCAATCGCTGGATTTTAAGTCTTCTCAGCCGAGCATTCTTCACTTTCATAACAGTGTCAGGGCACATAGAGTTGGAACCGGTATCTACTTGCCGGAGGCCCGCCGTGGGCGACGGCAGGTGACGTTTTAGATTCTTCATGATGTTAGTATGTGGAAGAAGAAGGAAGAGGCACAGCTGCTGATGGCAAAATTTAAAGTGGGGGACAAAGGAGTGAGAGATATAAAGGAAGTGAATGATGGCTGTTGGATTAGGAAAGGAGGGAGTGGATCTGGTGACACATGGGGTGAGTAAGAACCAGAGGGAGGATATTAGGGAGATGGACGTGGACGGCTGAGATGAGAGGCAGGGGCACGTGGAGGGGCGATGGAGAGGTAAGTGATTGAGGGGTGGGTAAAAGATATGTTGGGATCCGGGAAGGTGGGGTCGGTTGGTAAAATGTGGAGGAGAAGGGTGTTTACGTGGCGTGTTCGCGGTTGCTTTCCGTACTTTTATAACTTTTGTTGATTTGTCCCTCGTGGGACCCAAGAATTTGCATTCCGTTTGGGCGCCTGTCGTGCGCCACGTGTATACTGTAGGTGGGTTGCGTGTTCCATTTGGGCCCTATCTCCCTAGATATTTTTGAACCGGCGACTTCCTCTTCCTTTAATTTCGTCTCATTTTAGGAATTCTCAATCTGTAGGATGATCACAGTATCAGGCTCCGTTGTCCATCCTCTGATATATATATATTTTTTTGTGCTAATACCATTATTTTCACATGAATCATGTTTATCATGTTTGCATAAATTATCATTAACCTTTTATTTTATTGATAATCGAATAATCAAGCTTTTGGGAGTCGGATCAATGGATTCCATCGTCTTGAAGCTTACAAAAGGGCCAAACAACGTAGTTTCTTTCATTCACAGAAGGCCATGATCATGAATGCAATTGACAGCATAGTTTGATTCTTGTCTGACAAAACAAGAATGGTACAGTTTGATGAACTAAAATGGTGCAATTTCTTGCGTCTTTCTCAAAAGTAAAGGACCAAAAGTTGAAATAATGATAGATTTGCAATTTTCACGAGGATGATATTTAGACTGGCAGGGTCCCAGATTGAATGGCTCGTTACGAAGTTGAGATATTTGATGGGGACAAGCATCTGCTTCTCATGTGCCAAAATGCGGCACGCAAAGGATTCACCCAGAATTCGGGTTCCATGGCCTGTCCAACTAAAAAGATCATGTTCTGTTACCAAAAAAAAAAAAAATCACATTTTTAAATGATCGGGAAATCATTTCTTAAGGCTTTGTTTGAGAGTTGTATTTTGGAGGGAAATGAGAGGAAATGAAGGATTTTGATAGTTCTTTCCCTTATTTGGGAGTTTAAAAAATAAGAGGGGAGGGAATTAGGGATTTTTACAAATCCCCTAAAATCCTCCTTCTTCAAAAAAAATAAAGTTTTCCCAATATGGGGTTTTAAGAGGGAGAATAGATTAATTATTTTTTTACCCTTATTCAAATAAAACATTCTTGTTATTTCTAATTTCTTTTTCTTTTTCTATTGTTGGAATGCACACGAAAATATTTTTTAGAGAGAAATATTTTTAGAGAGAGAAAATACTTTTTGTAGGGGAAAATTTTTTTAGAGAGTGAAAATACTTTTTAAAGGATAAAATATTTTTAGAGAGAGAAAATATTTTTTAAATTTATTGCAAAGTATAATAATTTTTTAATTTTTTTTTAAAAAAATGACAAAATGGTAAAAATAACTCCTTAATCTTTCATCTTCTTCCCTTACTATTTTTTTAACTCATAAATAAGGGGAGGAATTATCTTCTATTTTCTTTCCTTCTCCTCCCCCTAAACTTCCTATATATCTTTACTTTCCTTTTCCTCCAAACTCTCAAATAAGCTTCCGCTTGATGATTGTCCCATAAGTCCATAGGATGGATCTCTCTGTTTTTTTTTTCCCCCTTTTCTGGTGTGTATCTATCTTTTTGGAGCCAATTCTATTTAGGATATTGTCGAAAACTTAATATGGACGGACATCTCTGGGTGCAACGAAAAAACATGAACGTAACATCTATAAATTCATCATTTGAATTTTTTCCCATAATTTATTAATTTTGACTGAACCACTCATTCAACTAATCAGACTGCATGATCTTTACGAAGCAACTATATATATATATATTTTTAATTGTTTAAATCAATAGCAATTTCACTAAAAAAAAATCAATGCTCTATATATTTTTAATATGAGATATATTTGGGGAGTTGACCGTGATCCTCAATATAAGATATAGTTTTAATTTACTTCTATTATGTTGAGCTACCTCAACAATAATTAAAGAGGAAAGAGATTGAGAAAATTAAGGAAGATGATTAGGTTGTTTTAGAAAACATGTGTCATATTGATTAACTTAACTAATTTTCTTAATTTAATCAAATTATATAAATATATCTTATATTAGGGATAAGAGGGTGTAGCATTTTGTTTCTGGGCCTTAAGAAACCTCTAGCATCTGACAATTCATGGACGGCTAAAATAACTGAACCGGGCTCAAATTAATTCGTTGTTCACATAATGACCCAAAAAGACATCAGGGCCTTCATTTCCCTATATGATTTGGGCGATAGAGTTGCCAAGATTTTTGCTGGGTCCAATGCTGCACTCTGAGAGTTTTCTGTTCGGGTTCATGTTCTCATATTTTCTCTTTAAAATCCATGTTTGAAATCTCATAGCATCAGTATTGCAAAAGTAAGTGTAGTTTTTCAAATGTTAAAAGCTTTGGAGTAAAATGCACTGCAAGGCAAATAACTCAAGTAATGTTATAAAATACTGATATGATATTTTAAATGAAAGACGTTCAAGAAATACATGATCGTACGTTAAAGCAGACTGTTGAACATTGAACTTCTTTCATAGTTCTAACGGAACTATTTCCATTGCTACCGCTAGCTATTCTCTGGAATCAATAGTGGAAGAATTTATGTAGTCAATGGAAACTCCAATGCTAAGTTGCTAACTACACCTTATTCAATTGCTCATCTTTGTTGCAGTTAAGCTCCTCAAAAGTTCATCATAGAAAGGAAAAGCAAAGTTTTAATTCAAGTAAAGACAAGGGGTCAGATTCAAATTCATGCCGCATCTTAATGTAGTTAACTTGGTTGGCTTCATCAGGGAGGAATTCAGGCCAGCTCTGCTTTCTAAATCTGCCAAGTGGTTCATTTCAGAAGTCCAAATCTGACTCGTCAAAAACTAGCTTTTAGGGAGAGATTTTGCAGGATATAGCTATGAAGCTTGAAATTGTGGGACTGAGAGGCATTTAGAGATGTTTTTTATCGTATGGAGGAAGTAGAAGGTGATTATTTAACCCCGTCACTCATCTCATTTGCTTTGCTGACCCTGTTTTTTCAGAAATCAGATTGCAATTTCTTGCTTGGAACATAAAATATTCTCTGTAAATACCAATTTAAAACTACATCTTTGCAAAAATAAAATATAGTTTTGCATATTCTACAATCATTGAAGCAAAAATTCATAGCAAGGTATAATAATTCAAGCATTGAATCAAAACACTGACTTGATATTTTAAATGCAAATGTTCGAGCAATACATAACTGCCACAAAGCAAACTTGGTGATCATTTAGCCACTTTCATCAGTTCAAACTATTTTGGTTGATAGAGCTGTTCTCTGGAACATCATCACCAGCATCAATGGAAGAACTTATGCAGTCACCTGAAGCAGATGACAATGTTTGGTCAGAGTTGAATTCATGTTCCTCCACAGCAGTTCGATCGTTAGGATACAACAACGGCTTTGGAGGCATCTCAAGGCTCTCAACTTTTGCTTCTAACATCTCTATTACTTTGTTCATGGACGGGCGATCTGTAGGTTTCAGTTGAATACACCACCATGCTATTATGAACATTTTCTTTGCCAAATCTTTTTCTTCATCCGTCAGATCTTCCATTTCAATGTCTTCCTCTTGAGCGAATTGATCATACATCCATAAAGGAAAGTATGCATTACTTGTGTGCTCAGTAGTACGCGGATTTGTATTCCTTTTTCTACTTGCCATTTCCATTAGAAGCATTCCAAAACTGTAAACATCAGCCTTGTAAGAGACTCCTCCAATATTTTTATAGAATAATTCAGGAGCCATATATCCTATAGTTCCTTTTGCTGCAGTTAAAGTGACGATACTGTCATCAATGGGATATAATTTGGCAAGGCCGAAATCCGCAACTTTTGGAATAAAGTTATCATCAAGTAGAATATTGTGAGGCTTGATATCAAAATGGAGAATCTTTTTATCACAACCATGATGAAGATAAGCAATCCCACGTGCCACGCCCAATGATATTTCATATATCTTGTCATAGCCTAGTGTTACTTTCCCTTCTTTGGAGAAAATAAACTTATCAAGAGAACCATTTGGCATGAATTCATAAACAAGAGCTCGCTTTGAATCCTCCATACAAAATCCAACAAGACGAACCACATGAACATGGTGGATCCTTCCAATAGTTGCAACCTCACTTATGAATTCTTGACCAATAGCTTTAGATTTACCCAACATTTTAATAGCTACGTAAGGACCACTCCGTAACTTGCCTTTGTACACAGCGCCAAAGCCTCCTTCACCCAACTTATCTTTGAAACCTCTGGTCATCTTCTTAATTTCCTTGTAGGAGTAGTTTATGGGCACAATGTCACCATGCTGCAAAAAATCTTCAATATTTTCGTATGCAGATAAGTGTCTTTTTCTCCATTTGAAAATTACCAGCACGATGAGAAATATCAATCCAAATAGATATCTAACTCCCACCAAGGATATTAGTCCGTACCATCCGGAGAAAATTGAGTCCACAAAGAACGGACCAGGAAAGGGTCCATTACATATTGATGGTGAACGAAATGTTATTGCGCAATACATCCCTGTACAATTATAAAGCAACAAATTAAAACAATCAGGAGAAGCTGCCTTTGCATGAACAAAATAGTGTTTTGGCGGGTCATCAAATCTTCAATTTTGTGCAAATTATATATCTAGTATATTATAACAAAAGTCCCGCTAATAATGGTGCCCTGCCCATTTTTTTTTTTAATTTGTAGAGATATAATTAAAGTCAGAAATTATTTTACGTTTGGTTACAATAATAAAAGATTTTCATATTTTATGATAGACATCAATGGATCTTTGTTCATGGAAATATGATTTAGTATTTATCTATTTTAAAATGTTCTGACATCTCTGCGTCTATCTTCGTATTTTTATAACATTTTCTCTCATTTACCACGTCCAATTATTTTAAGAAACTAGTAGTACTTCTCAAAATAATCAGAAAACTTACAAAACAAGTCTCACAGAACTTCACAAATAGATTTTATTTTATTTTAAAAAAGGTGATTTTTCATATAAAAAAGTTTTGAACTTGTCTAATTTTCAATGACACAAACATTTATAATTTTGGGCAAATACTGAAAAATACAGGGGATTATTTGGTTCCTTTTCTTCCCCTCTTGCAAGATCTTACCCGGAATTGATTGGATACAAGTGAAAACACATCTAAACCTATAAAAAAAAAAAAATACTAGTTTTATTGAAAGAGAGTGTGTGTGTGAGTGTTTTGACGCACAAGAGTGCATAAATATGTGTATTTAAGACTTTACTTGCATGATGTTCTTTAAAACAAATAAACTTTCTTCTACCTCTTAAAACAAATAAACCCAGGCTATTAAAAAAGACAAAGCATATATCTATGTGTTTGTGTGCAAACCGTTAGGGAAAATTTTAGTATGCTCAAAGAGACCAAACACATAACAAAGGGATTAATAAACTAGTAAACTAAGCTACTACCAAAATTAGACTATAAATAATAGATATCATCTCCAAAAGCATCAAGCATGCATGAACGTTTCAATCAGAAAAAGGTTTGAGAGTGTCAAGATCTTACCGTTTAATATGCCATAGAGGTTTACTGCAAGGGAATTTCAAAACTTCGTTAAAATATATCAAAATAAAAAAAGGAAATTGGGGGAGAAGCCCCCATTAAAAATTTTGTTACTGAGAAAAATCTTTTTATACAGAGAAAATACCGGCACTTTGTGAATTTTGTGCCCTATTAATTTAGGTATTCTCATTAATAAAATTTATAATGTGAGATTTTTCCCAATTCAAATAAAAATGATGGACATAATTTCAAATAAAAAGAAATTAAAGTGAGTACAATTTTGTCATTTTTCCCCTCTTTTACTACCTTTTCCAGTCCCCGCTTGTAATTGAGAAGGTCTTTGATCATTATTTATTAATTTTAAAGATGAAACGCACCAATATATGTTTTTCTTTCATTTTTATAGAAAAGTCTATATATACTAGGTTGGGTTGGGGTTCAATTTTGTTCTAAAAATTTTCGTGTAGGAACTGTTCCATTAGTTATTTTGGGTCAATCTCACTCCAAAATTATTGAGAAATTAAAGGAGCCATGTTACCCTAAACTGTTGGTGCCCCTTTGGTTCATGAAATATGAGAGGTAATGTAATGTAGTAATGGAATGTAATAATGATTATTAAATGAATTTGTTTGATTGGTCATATAAGAAAAGATGATGTTATAAATAAAAATGTTTGGTTGAATTACATAAAAATAAGAATATATAGAAATAATATAGCAAAAGATAAAATGACCCATATCTACACATATATGTATAATGTACACAGTGTATTCAAAGTAATTTTTTTCCTTTCAATTTATGTAGTGTATGCATTGAGTTTATAATAATTTTATTCATATTTAATGGTGGAAATATATGAAGAGGTTCATGGTAATTTTTTAATATTTAATTTTGGGAATATTATTTAATGGGATAATTTAATATTTTTAATCATGGAATATAATTTTTAAATTTTTTAGAGGGGAAATTTTTTTAATTTTTTTATATAATTATTTATTTAAAAATATAATATTTAATGGTGGTAATTATTTAATATTTAACATCACTTATGGGTGGACACTTTGGTCAAATTAAAAAATTCTAATGGCAACATTGTCATTTTCACTTGATAAGTCCTAACAGTGTCAAATGCATCAAAATTGTAAAATGTAATCATCTTTACATTTCATAAGACCAATGTTATATCGAGATTATATGTAATAATCTCTCATGGAATTGAACCAAACGGGCGATTAAAAATGTTGGATAACTTCACTTTTTTATGGTAACATTATTTTTTTTAATAATTAAGGTGAATTTACTCAATTTTTAACACTTTACAGGGTGAAATTGATGGGGAAAAAACCTTTCGAATATCACAACCACGATACAAAAACTTGTAGAATAAAACTGAACCCGCCTAATACCAGGCTATAATTAATTTCATTTGCTCACAGAATAAGTTAAAGATGAGTTTAGAAGGAATTAGTGTTTGTTAGAAATCCTAAGGAATTAAGGGAGTGTGGATTAATATTTTTTGGGGGCCTTCCTTCCACTTTCCCGTTTTCCTTTATTTAGTTGAGTTTTTGTTCTTTAATTATGAGGAGAGATACGGTGGGATTTGGAAGGGCCACGCTGAGTAGTCAGTTAGCTAGCTAGTGGGGTGAAATTGAGGTGAGACGCCGAGTGGTCAAGAGAAACTGTGATCGAGTTGGAAGAATTTTTATCATGTATGTGGAGCTGAGTTAGAAGCAATTTTTTCCATCAAAACTGAGTTAAAAAGGGTAAAAAGAAAATGGATTGAATCATAGGCAATTGAAAAGTTCAGAAATTGAGGATAGTTGAGGGAAAACGTACAGAGTCAAAAGTTAAAGGATTAGAGAAGATATATATACAAGTATGGAAGGAAGATTCAGGTGAAGATGTTACCTTGGGCGGGAAATGTGACAGACACGATCGGTTTTTCTGAAAGGGAAGGACAAATAATGCAAATGAAAACAGGTATATATGTGTGTGTGTGTGAAGTGCTAGATGAAAGTAGCCACAAATGGGCGCTTTTCTGATACATACCGCTCTGTCGGAGGGACGCGTCAATGGAATGGCAGTCTTGCATGAAATTCCAGGAAAGCTCAAATCCGAAGACCTGCAGGTGGCGATGGACGAGCCTGTAGGACAGGTTAAAAGTATGGCTATAGCTATCACCATAATCGAACGACGAGATTGGCGTGACGGCGATCACACGGCACCCAATCTCCAACTCTCCGATAGATATATCCTTACCAACCACTGCGTAAATAAGGGGATCCAAGCAGCCTGTGGTAGGAGTATACTTCAAGACAGACTCCGGAGTTTCGCACTTGATGTATATTACGTGTCCAAAGTCAGGGCCCGATGGATCCATGTTTGAAAGGGGATTAATCGATGGATACACTTGATTCCACAACAAACGCAGGTTGTCGTATGTGTCAGGACGACATAAATTGTATTGGTAGAGGAAGTAGCGAGGGAGGGAGGAGCAGTTGGGAGAGTCATAAAAGTTGGGATCCACCAGCCGGATTGTCGAGTTGTCGTAGTTGACAGATTTGACATAGAATTCACGGGACAACAAGGGTAACACCGCCGCGCCGTCTTCTTTACATACTAACTCGTAGTTCTTCTCGCCGCAGGAGCGGGGGTCCCCTCTCACACGAAACGGATGCCTTATGTCGACTTCGCCGCACGAAGATGCACAGACCGCCGCCCCAACCTGGGGCAACAATCGAAGCACACTAGTGATGAACAACACCAAACCCACCACCACCCTCTTCCCTCCTCTCCCTGATGTAACGCTCCCCAACATTATCTTCAGACGTTACTCACCCTCTCTCATATTGCCGGACATGGATTTATATTTTTTATTCATATAATTCTTTTTTTTTAAATGGGAAAATTGCACTTAGGTTCCAAAATAAAGAAAGATATAACAAAATAATCTCTTAAAATCTAAAATTTGCAGTGAAGTCCTATGAGACTTTTTTACAGACACAATGCAAATACCCCTATTGAATAAATGAGAGAGGGAATGATAAAGTTTGTAGTAAAAGTCGGAAGACAGAATTGGCATGCAGCAAAACACATGGAACAAAGGTTTTGATCATGAGATAAGCTTAGGGAGGAAGGTACATAATTTATGTCAACACCTCTATCATCTTCTTTAATTTAATTGATCTTTTGTGTTGATCATGTGAACCGATTGTGAAGTTTGTATCATTCATCTTCTTTTTACCCTAAAATATGAAAAAATTGTCATCTTTTGGGTCCATAGGTATTAAAGTGATCACCTTTGTTGTTTATCCTTATATTTATAAACTATCAAGGCGACCTAGTTAAATGCAATACATATGCTGTGGTTGTGGTTTTAATATATTTAGATAGGGTTTAGTATGTTATACAGTTGTCATTAACAAATTAATCACGTATATTAATAACTCTTGTTGCATCAATTAATACCACATTTTTTTCTTTGCACATCAAGTGTTGTAACCAGAAAACTTTCACTTTCACCTTCATTTGTTATCCCTTGCAATATAGAAACAAAGCATGCTAAACTCTACCCAAATACATTAAAACCACAATCACATCATCTAGATTATCTTTAACTATGACTACCTTAATAGTTTACAAATAGAAAGGAGGACAATAGAAGGTGATCACTTTAATACCCCCACCCAAACCTAATCAATATTTAAACAAAAAAGATAACAATTTTTTTTTTTCATATTTTAGGGTAAAACTCAAAATTAGTTTAGATAGTTAATAGCGAGAAATTTACCTATTTAAAAATATATATATATATATATATATATACACATACTAAAACGAGGCATTGTTCAAACTTTTTACCGATTCAATGATATTAATGACGTTACCTAACACGACGCTACAAGTGACGTCGTGTCATTTGACGCTACTAACAAAATGGCATTAGAAATATTGACGCCACCACTTAGTGGGGTTAGTACCTCTAACGTCATTTGTGATGTTAGTTAAAGCAAGGCGTCAGATTTAACGCCTTGCTTTATTAATTAAAAAAAACAAATTTAGGCGTAAGGAGGGAAATAGAGAAGCGTCAGGTGATGTCTTGTCTTATCTTCCTTCACGTGTCCGCTTTTGTGAATTTGTGCTACCCCATGTGCTTACAACTTCTTTATTTTCTTACCCACACATCTTTCAACCTTTTCAACCATCATCGCCTTTTTCTTATATTTCTTTTATCACCACAATAATAAATAATAACTTCAAGAGTAAAATATTCTAACAATCATTATTTTTATCTTAACTATATAAACATTCACTCTATTCTAATTAAAAAAACATTTTTAGCACCTTATTAACATATTTTAATTAAAAAATATTTTTAGCATCTTATTTAGACAAATTCCTAAGTTTGGATAATTAACTGGAATTAATTTTGTCTATTTTTTTTTAAAAAAACTAGCTATATTCAGTAAATGAGGATTTTTTTTTTTTTTTAAAAAAAGGAAGGCGTAGGAGATAATGATAATAAAAGTTGAAAAGGGGATGAAAGAAGTGGGTGAGGGTGATTAAGGTGGGGTCCATGTGATTAATGGGGAGAGTAGCCACGTGGATAGAGAGTGAGTAGAAGGTGCACATGGGGAAGCACAAATTCACAAAAGGGGAAACGTGAAGGAAGATAAGACAAAACATCACATGGCGAACACGCTTTTCTATTTCCCTCCTTATGCCCTGCACTTTAAATTTGCTTTTTTTTTTAAAAAAAAAAAAATTTAAATAATAAAATAGGGCGTCGGATCTAACGTCCTAATTTGACTGATGCACTAATAGCATTAGATCGGTAAAAAATTTGAAGAGTGCCTCATTTTAATATTTTCTTTTAAATCTTCTTAAATAGGTAAATTTCTCCAAATAGAAAACATTAATAAAATGGAATAATCCCGTGAACATTGAATTCTTCATTCGAGAATATTCTCTTATTGAAGGCACGCGCTTTTGCGCCTAAGCCTAACTTTCCCAATCTCAAAGCCATAAATCATAACAGACTCTGCAGGCCTAGAAACAGAGGTTGGGTTGGCCTAACACTAACAGGAAGATGCTGATGAACTCCAGAACTTGTTCGTGGAGCTTGGTACTGCTCTTGCTTATCCACACGGGGTGGTGCCAACAACGTCACTGCAAGGAATTAAGGTGCGGACGTCATGGCGTGGTTCGATTCCCCTTCCGACTCAAAGATGAGCACCCGGCCGAGTGCGGCTATCCTGGCTTTGATATCACCTGTTATCATAACCGCCAACTCCTCCTTCAACTGCCCACACCTTCAGGTTCCGTAGACCTCTTCATCAAACACATTGATTACCCTTCCCAGTCACTTCAAGCATATGATCCCCAAAATTGCCTTCCTGCCTTGTTACACAAACTCCACAACTCCACGATATCACCCTTCAAATTTAAGTCAGCCAAACGGTTCGCCAACGTTACTTTCCTTAATTGCTCTTCAGACGGCCATCGGCACATAAACCATTTCACTAGCCGCGTTCAAAACATAGACATGGTCTCTTGCCCGATTTATGTTGGTTACTCCCACTACTCTTTCATGGTGGAGGACCTCCTATTCTGTACCAAGATTATCGATATTTCATCAAATCAGCTCAATAACATAGGGCAGAATAATGTTTTGTCCTTCAGTTGGATGAAACCCAATTGTACTGGATGCGAAAGGAAGGGACAAATGTGTAAATTGAAGAAGAATAACGGCACAAAAGATGAAATTGAATGTGTTGACCATGATCCCAAGATATCTAGATCAACTATTAAACTCATAGCAGGTGAAAACCGTTCACTCATTCGCTTCTTTCTTCTCTATTACGCTAGTTATATATTTGAATTACACAATGTTCAACTTTTTGCAGGTCTAACCTCGGGTTCAGTTGTGTTGCTTCTGGTGCTCCTTGCACTCTATCAGTACTACAGATATTTGAGATTGAAAGGTGAAGATCTTGCGAGACTTCAAAAATTTTTGGATGACTATCGCTTGCTCAAACCAACCAGATTCACTTTTTTCGATCTGGAACGAATCACGTGTGGTTTTGAAGAGAAGTTAGGTGAAGGTGCTCATGGAGCAGTGTTCAAAGGAAAGCTTTCTGATGAAATTTTGGTAGCTGTGAAGATGCTCAACAACTCAAAGGATGATGATGGCAAAGAGTTCATAAATGAAATGGGAGTTATAGCTAAAATCCACCATGTCAACGTGGTTCGCTTATTGGGCTTCTGTGCTGATGGAATTCACCATGCTCTTGTTTATGATTATTTTCCAAATGGTTCCTTGCAAAACTTCATATCTGCTCCAAATGGCCATGGCTCATTCCTTGGTTGGGAAAGGCTGCAACAAATTGCTCTTAGTATAGCCAAAGGGATTGAGTATCTGCACCAAGGTTGTGATCATCAAATTCTTCACTTTGACATTAATCCTCATAATATATTATTGGATGACAACCTCGTTCCAAAAATCTCTGATTTTGGTTTAGTCAAATTGTGTCCAAAAAATCAAAATACAGTGTCTATGACAGCAGCAAGAGGAACTCTAGGTTATATTGCTCCAGAAGTTTTCTTTAAAAATTTTGGAAATGTTTCTTATAAGTCGGATATCTATAGCTTTGGAATGTTAATGATAGAAATGGTAGGAGGAAGAAAGAATACGGACACAATTCAAGAAAAGTTTCAAGTTTTATATCCGGAATGGATTCATAGTTTGGTTGAGGGAGGTGGCGTACATATCATGATAGAAAATCAAGAAGACATTAGAATTGCAAAGAAACTAGCTATTGTAGGACTTTGGTGTATTCAATGGCACACAATAAATCGTCCATCCATTAATAAGGTAGTGCAAATGTTGGAAGGCGACGAAGATGAGTTGGAAGTCCCTCCTACCCCATTTGACTCCTCTTCCATCAACACAACTATGGTAGCTCCTGCAAGGCATTTAGGCTTAGAGTTGGAAGTGATTCATGAATTGGAATAACTGTGTCTTTAATTAATAAGGGTTTCCAATTATCAATGCTACCTTTTACTAATATTAAGCGATAAAAAAAAATAAAGCATTATTGTACAGATCCATCTATTGCGCTAAATCGGACTTGCTCGCTCAGGACTTTTTGCTAAGCATAAGTGTTTTATAAGACTCTAAATAAGAGGATCTGATTGGATAGTATTTTTTTGTCTCGCACAGATGGAAGTATTTCAAATAAAAGAATACTTTGCTATAAACAAATCCCTTTAGATTTTTCTGATCCAATGTAGTTAGTAGAAATTCAAGGAATTATTCATTGGAAGTGAGAGATTTAATTGATGTCTTCGGAATGTTTCCTGCAAAATAAAATGTTAGGATCTTAATTGAAAGTGAGGATTATCTTACTGACAAAATTAGTTGATTAATTAACTTTGTCTAAAAAGAAATATTTTTCAACGTTGTCATATTTTTTTGGGACTAGAATGTTGTCTTATTTAAAAGTGTGTAAGAAAAACTCTACGTTAGAGTTTAAGTCCTATTTTAGTATATTATAATAGGAGTAATACTTTTTTTTTAAAAAAATTGTTTATTAGTGAGCTACTAGTGTTGCCTTTATATCACCAATTTGTGAAACAAACATTTCAAATAACATATAAATTGGCCAATGGTTTGTAGTCTAGTAGTATAGACACTCTTTAGTAAGTGGGAGGTAATAGATTTGATCATGTTTATAACATCATGTTATTAAAAAGCGCATAAATTTATGGGAAAACGCCTAGCGGACAACGCTTGCCCCAATTGGGGCTCATCAATAAATTAGGTAACTTTGACTGGTGACTTTTTCTTATAGAAAACTTCATTTGAAATAACGATTGAAACTCTCAAAAACAACTTTTCAAATAATGATTGAAGCTCTTAAAAACAATTTTTCAATTATAATTTATGATAATAAGATAAATATGTGAGAAGAGTTTTGTGTTAATTTACATAAATAAACATAATCTCAACCAATAAATAGTATGGGCTGATTGAGTTTGAAAGGGAAGTGCATGGTTGAAAATGATTGTAATTCGAACGGAGTATATGCCCTATATTCAAGAATTACGTATTAGCTAATGAGAGTTGACATAGATAGTTAGGGATTCAGGACTAGGTCCTTGGGTCGTGGGTTCGATCCCTTCTGCCGTCGTTGGGACTTCTTTAGTAGGCGATCTCGTAAGTGCTCATAGAGCCTAGGGCCGTGCCCTGGCCTTGGTAGGGGACTAGTGTCGAACCCTTTCAAAACTTTTTTTTAGCCAAAAAAAAAAAGAATTACGCTATTAACTTATTGTTAAATAGTCTGTTTTTTTTTTTTTGGGCCATCATTAAATACTCCATTCAATCCTAATTATATATACAAATGTTTCTCAAATTTTCATGCAATTACTACCACAAGTCTTATCCCACCAATATATAGGGTTGACTATATCAATCATACAATACCATTATACTCTATCAACAACATTTTTTAAAATAGATTGTTAGTTAAAAGGTCAAGCTCAATGATTTTATTGAGTTTTCGGTTCTGTCGTTATCTAACTTTCTTTAGAAGGCTCTATACAATTTAGAAAATTTAACATTTCCACTACTATAGCATCTCAAAATTAAAATGCGTGAAAACACCTGCAAGTTTAAGTGTAACACCCCAAATTTCCATCAGTTATAATAACATAAAATAGCGATGATTTTTATAAATAATACTGAAATTCAAAATAACTAAATTTGGGAAGTGTTACCACCGCACATGTACTAGAACAAGTGCAAGGCTAACTTATTAGTCTACCATAAATCCAAAACTAAAATAAAACATTTTATTTGGAGTATAAAATAAAAAAAAATAATTTAAAAAAAATCTAAAATTCATTGAATCCTTCCTCACTTCTCACTGCTAGCCATTAGCCCCAACCTTTGACACTTGTTTCACTGAAATTCTACTCCCCCGAAGGATCATCGTAACCCATGAACAAAAAAAAAACATTAGCAAGCTGGTAATCATAATAAAACAAAGATAATATAAAAAGAAATAAAATAAAATAATTACATAATAAAAATCTCATATGTGTGTGAGTAATTAAAAGGAGATGTCAGTTTTATTATTCTTTCTGAAATTTACTTAATGGGAAGAGAACCATGGTGAACCCGAATATCCTGCCAGTCTACCCTATAACCCGGAAACTTGCTAGTCACAAATCATTAAATTGGCCATAAAATATTTCTTTCTAGTGTGCATACCTCTTCAGAAAGTTGCTACTAGTGTCCTGAAAATCCTGCCAGACACCACTTTAGGAAGAACGAATACTATCGGTTCATATCACATAATATTTCGGAGGCATAAAGGTTAAGGGTGTGTTCATCACTTTAAGAGGTACCATCCCAAAGCTATCCTCCCACTGCTAAATTATTTTAAACAACTCATAATAAAATTCTTAAATTATTTCTATGCACTCTAGTGTCCCAAATTGAATTTATTCATATTTTATACTTATTTAATTATCTTTCCTACACTTTTCTATCATTAAATTAAATATAGGATAAAAGAATAATAAAAAAAGAAAAAAAATCTACTCATACACTATTTTATTATGCAAAAATATTATATAAAGAAAGAGATAAAAAAATTAGATAAAATAACATCAGGCCAGCTGGCATCTACTTTCAACATACTCATGTATAGTGGATGAGAATAAAGCTCCGCATGTGAAAACAAATGAGTCAGAGATGTGACCTAAAAATACGTGCCACTATGAATCAGAGATGTGACCTAAAAATACGTGACACTCATGTTTCTTCACAAATATATAAATACCTATACATGAATATATTAACTAAAAGAGCATAAAGAGAAATGATTTTTAAAAACAGTTATGGATGAAGACGTGTGGACTCCACAGCAAAAGGAACCTAAAGTATATACTCCTATATTAAAAGGCAAGGGGGAACGGTTGGGACTCACGCAGGAGGAGGGAAATATACGTGATTATATGTATACCAAAAAAGGTCCTAGGATTTTCAGAATCTTTGAGTTTTTTCTGAGTTTTTCTTCTATTATAAGGACCCCATATAGATTTTCCCTATTTATTATAAAATATAAGATACTTCTAATTAATTAAAAGCATAAATCAAGAATAGATAAAAATATTAAATTTGTCACAAACACTTATCTCCAACATCATATAATTTCCACTATCAAACCATATTTATTAAATATGGACATATATTATGACAAAAAAAAAAAAGATAAAACCTTTAACAAGAATTCTTATAATAAAAACAAGAGGGCGTATTATAAAAGTCATGATATTGGATGAGGACAATTATGACAGCAGCTATGTCAAATTTTCCACGCTGCGTGTTGAATTTGTCACAATAGAAAGAGATCTCTAGACTGGCAAAACAAGTTAGAAAGGGATGATAAAAACTCCAAAAATGTGACTTCTTTTTTTCGGCCAAAAAATTGACAACCCCACCCCGGGGATCAGGACGTCAACATTGGAACATTATATTAATTTCCACTATCTAGCTATCTTTATTAAATATAAATATGAGCATAAAAAAAAAGACAAAAAATATCTTTAACAACAATTCTTATAATAAAAACAAGAGGGCGAATTATAAAAGGGAAAATACCCTTTAAAGTCTAAATTATAAAAATATTATCAAAAAATATTTAAAAAAAAGTGGTGGGTTTAATAACCTTATGGGTAGTAGGAATATAAATTTAAAAATAAAAAATTGCTAAAAAGTCCCCCAATTTTCCCAAAAAAATTGAAAAAAGTGACTGGATTCTTTGGATCCATTTTGCCATTTTTACATTTTTGGCGGTGTAAGCGCTTCGCGGCAAGAAGTAAGAGCTCGCATGTGCGAGGGAGAAGACGTACTCCAAATTTCTAACAAATAAAACCTTACACGTGTACCACTTGTCAGGAAATAAGTAATTCTTGTGGCTTACGTGTTCTGGCACACCATCTAACCATGAAACCAGAGTTATTAAACCCGGACCGGTTGGTTCAGACCGAAACCGTCGAACCGGCCATGTAACCGGTCCGAAAAATGATAGAAACCGGGGTTGGTATTTTTTTCAAAAAAAAAAAACAGTGGAACAAGGGTCCGAATGGAGGAGAAAGGAGATGCGAGAAACAGAGCAGCAACGACCTCCACATCTTCCACTCTCCACTCCACCTTCGCCGTCTTCTTCCTTCCTCGTCGGTGACCTTCACTTCACCGTCACCATAAATCTTCGTCGCCTGCGAGCTCCACCCTCACCACCACAGAAACTGTTCTGATCTGTCAATGTTTAACGTTTAAGGTGGTGGAGAAGCCATGACTAAACGCCTAAACATGAGAGAGAGATAGAGAGAAAAGATATGTATAGAGAGAGAGAGAGAAGGGAGAAGCTTTGTGATAGATGAAGAGAGAAGGAGGTGAGTAAAATGTGGTATACGTGCTTCCTCTAACCTTCAGAAGAGGCACAACGTTAGGGAGCAAATATATCCCAATTGAATTGTCATGTTTGTCCCAAGCATAGGAAAACATATAAGACATGTGTGAGGGTGGAATCAGTAATTTCACAAGAGATATGAAGAATTCAAAGTAGAAAAGTGGGGGATTGTCTGCACTGTCTGCACCTCTCAAAAAATGGTGGTGTATTTAATATCCAAATGACAAAGACATGAGGAAATTGCATACTTTATTGGTGAAATGACATTTCACTGAGTCCTCTCATTTATCCAATAGATATTGAGTATAGCCAGATATCCTTTTGACTAGAGGGTAATAACTATAATTAAAAATTATTTTCTTTATAATTTTACATTTATAATACTGAAATTTTCAATTTCTTACCAGTTTGATCCCGGTTTAGTTTTGGTTTGACTCCGGTCTGACCCACTGACCCTTGACTCAGTACCTTGACCGGTTCAATAACCGGTCCGATTTTAATAACCTTGCATGAAACATTCAATAGTCAACAATTGCTCAAGCGAGGGGTTAAATATCAAATTTGCCACGAAAGTTTTGCAAATGGAGCGTTTAGCACCCGGAAGTATTCGGGATACCAAATTTACCCTGGAAGTATTAAAATGGTAATCAAAATTACCTTGGAAGTTTTTAAAAGGGACCAAATATACCCAAGACTGACGGAACATCGAACGTCCATTGGCCACGTCGGAAATGTTTTTTTTGGGTTAAAGTCCAAATTTGCCACGGAAGTTTTTTGCATGGAGCGTCCAACACCCGGAAGTTTTTTTTGGGTACCAAATTTACCTTGGATTTTTGCCACATCATATAGACACGTCAGATTTTTGTTTTTGTTTTTTGTTTTTAGAAAGCTTCATTTTCTCTGGATCCCAGCACCATTCTTCTCGGCCCATACATCCAATCCATATACTTACTGATCTTCTGTCTTCCTCACTCCCTCTCTTTTTGACCCAGCAACTTTACGTAAATAGATCCAGCGCCATTACGTGAAGCAGATCCAGGGCCATTATGTGAAGCAGATCCAGGGCCATTATGTGAAGCAGAGCAGATCGCGTATTAGTAGCCAAATTAGCGGAGATCACAATGAAACACAAACCAACCAAACGCGCAAGAGCAGTTGATTTGCGATGAGCCATACCTCTCGAGCCCTGTGCTCTTTATTTAAAAGTTCATGCGTCTAGACCCTTATGTTTTATCTAGCCGATGAACTTCTATTTAAAGGGGTCTCTCTCTCTCATCTCTGTGCCATTTGTTAGGTGTTGAAAATGAATTCGAAAACAAAGCTGAAAAATGAAACTAAAACAGAGGGTTGTTTGTGAGCTATGTTTTTGGCATCGGTTTGCTGGGTTTGTTAATGGTACTAAAATTATCCCAGAAGTATTAAAATGGTACCAAAATTACCCCGGAAGTAATAAAAAGGGACCAAATATACTCAAAATTGATGGAACGTCAAACATCCATTTGCCACGTTGGTGCCACATCGTTTTTGGGTATATTTGGTACCATTTTAATACTTTTGGGGTAAATTTGGTACCCCGAATACTTCTGGGTGTTGAACGTTCCATTTGCAAAACTTCTGTAGCAAATTTGGCCTTTAACTCCTCAAGCGAGTGAAAAGCTTGTTCATGAAATGCCAGAGTAGGTGTTTGACTAAAATTTTGCTCTTACGAAGGATCATCGCAGCCCATAAATAAAAAAAGTACCAGCAAGCTGGTAATCTTAAAAAAACAAAGATGATATAAAATAAAATAATTACATAATAAAAATCTCATACACACACACACACACACACACACACACACACACTTAGTGGGAAGAGAATCATGGTGGACCCGAATATCCTGCCAGTCTACCCTATGACCCGGAAACTTGCCAGTCATAAATCATCAAATTAACCATAAAATATTTTTTTCTAGTATGCACACATCTTTCCAAAGTTGCTACTAGTGTCCCGGAAATCCTGTTAGACACCACTTCGGAAAGAACAAATACCATCAGTTCGCATAATATAATATTTCGGAGGCATAAAGCCTAAGAGTGTGTTTATCACTTTAGGAGGTACCATCCCAAAGTTATTCTCCTACTGCTAAATTATTTTAAATAACTCATAATAAAATTCCTAAATTATTTCTATGCACTCTAGTGTCCCAAATTGAATTTATTCATATTTTATACTAATTTAATTATCTTTCCTACACTTTTCTATCATTTAATTAAATATAGGATAAAAGAATAATAAAAAAGAAAAAAAAAGAAAATATACTCATATCCTATTTTATTATGTAGAGTATTATATGAAGAAAGAGATAAAAAAAATCAGATAAAATAACATCAGGCGAGCTGGCATCTACTTTAAACATACAATGCAATATCTTTAATATATCATATATAATGGATGAGAATAAGGCTCTGCATGTGCAAGGCACGAAGCAATGAAAAAAAAAAAGAATCAGACATGTGACCTAGAAAGACGTACACCTATGAATCAGAGATGTGACTTAAAAAGACGTGTCACTCATGTTTCTTCACAAATATATAAATACCTATACATAGATATATTTTTTTTTGCTTAGAATATGAATGAATATATTGACTAAAAGAGCAGGAGACAAATGATTTTTGGGAAAAACATTTCTCATATTGTAGGAAATGTGTTTTCTCATGTCACATACACATGAAATGGTGGGACACACACACACACACACACACACACACACATATATATATAGTAATTCATATATGTATATGTAGTTCCCATCATTTCATGTATGCGTAGGAATCTTCGTTTTCTTATGCAACATAAGAAAACTAAACCCCATGATTTTTTTAAAAAGTTATGGATGAAGACGTGTGGACCCCACAGCAAAAGAAACCCTAAAGTATAATATATATTAAAAGCAAAGTTATTAAACCCGGACCGGTGACTAAATCGGTTGGGGTAGTGGGTTAAGGGTTAGTGGGTCAGACCGGAGTCAAACCGGAGCTAAACCGGTAAGGAAATAAAAATTTTATGTTTGTTTTACTAATATGAAATTATATAAAAAAAAAATCTTTAATATCTATTGGATAAAAAGATGTATGGTTAGAAATTATCAAAAAAAAAAAAGATGTATGGTTAGTATATATCCATTGGATAAAAAAAACACCCATGCCTTTTCATCTCTTCATACACGTGATTATTAATGTCTTGGGGCCAGCTGTGTACCACACTCTTCCTCTTTAATATCATTGAATAAAAAACTTCCATTGAACAATCAAATCCATCTCCAGTTCTTTCATGCAGCCACGCAGGGTTTTCTCTTCGTCTCTCTCTCTTCAGCCATGGCTTCTTCGTCTCTCTTTAAATTAGTGGTGAGTTCAGTGTTTTCTCTTCGTCTCTCTCTTCGTCTCTCTTGTTTCAGCCATGGTCCTTCTCCGGTTCTTTCACGCAGGGTTCTCTTGTTTTCTCTTCGTCTCTCTACCACTCTTCGTCTCTCTTGTTTCTACATTTTCTCCATTTTTCTCTCCATCTCTCTCTTTCTCTGTCGGTAAATGCTTCACTCGACCTTTTTTTTTTATTTTTTTAAAAAAAATTTGTAAACCCGATTTCTACCCTTTTCCGGATTGGCTTGACGGCCAGTTCGCCGGTTTCCGGTCCGAACCGGCCGGTCTGGTCCGGGTATGATAACCATGATTAAAAGGCAAGAGGGAACACACAAAAGGAAGGATTGGTTGGGACTCACACAAAACAAGGAGAGAAATATATGTGTAAAGGCACTGGGTTTTTAGAATCTTTAAATATTTTTTGAGTTTTTTTTTTCTGTTATAAGGACCCTATATATATTTTCTCTATTTATTATTTATTATAAGATGTAAGATACTTTTAATTAATTAAAAGCACAAATCAAGAATAGTTAAAAATGTTAAATTTATCATAAACACTTATCTCCAACATCATATTAATTTCCACTATCAAACCATATTTATTAAATATGGGCATATATGACAAAGAAATTTAAAAAAAAAGTACCTTTATCAAGAATTCTTATAATAAAAACAAGAGGGCGTATTATAAAAGTCATGAGGATGACGACAATTATCACAACAGCTATGTCAAATTTTCCACGCTGCGTGTTGAATTTGTCACAATAGAAAGAGATCTCCAGACTGGCAAAACAAGTTAGAAAGGCCCACCCTGGGGATCAGGACGTCAAGATTGAAACATTATATTAATTTCCACTATCTAGCCATCTTTATTAAATATAAATATGAGCATAAAAAAACAACAAAAAGACGAAAAATTTCTTTAACAACAATTCTTATAATAAAAATAAGAGGGCGGATTGTAATAGGGAAAATACCCCCTCAAGGCCTAAATTATAAAAATATTGTTAGAAAATGTCTAAAAAAAAGTCATATGTTAAAAAAAGGCATTAAGACTTTTTCTAGTATTATTTTAAAAAACGTTAACAACTATATCAGTACACCATTAACAATTAAATCAATCTAGTTACCTGTTAATAACTAAATCAATATTTTTTAACAACTATATCAGTACATGTTTACAACTACGTTTTTCTGAAATAATACTAGAAAAAGCCTTAAGACCTTTTTTGACATGTGACTTTTCTTTGAGATTTTTTTGATAATATTTTCATAATTTAGGCCTTGATGTAGATTTTCCCATTATAAAAGTCATGATAGTGGATGAAGACAATTATGACAACTACTAACAGTGCTAGAACTAGAAAATATTGTTAGCTCAGGTCAAAAAATAAACATATTGAACTATTTATTAAATAATATCGTTTAACATTGAAAATACAAATAAATAAGTGCCAATGTTAATCAGTATCTATTGTCATTAAACATGAATTCTTATAGTACTACTCAATTCAGAAAATTAATACTTAAATGCACATTCCACCTACCTCAAAACAAAATGATTGAAGAAAATAAAATAAATATAATATGAACCCAAAAAATATTTTAAAAAATATAGAGATCTGATTCAATTTAGCTAAGCAAATAACCCATTATAATCTATTCTTTTAAAGAGAAATTCATTATAAAATAATAAGACAATCAAATAACAAATAATAAATCCAACCGATTAAATTTAGTCATTAATCATCCTCTCTCTCTCTCTCTACACACACACATCTATTATCAAAACTCAAGACCCAACCAAAATCATAATCCCAAAATTTTCAATAATCAACACAATATTACATTTATTATAAATAGAAAAATATGTATAATAACTTTTATAAAATGAATGAGGTGAAAAGAAGTAATTTTGAGTACATATTTAATCTTTAAAGTTAAGATGTATAGCGCCAAAGCTCGGAAGTAGAAGAAGTTTGACGCCTCTAAATCATCTCATACTCACGAAGAAAATGACAAAGGAAGGTGGGGATGTATTTGATTTAATACCCTCTTCCACGTACAAGCTAAAGGGTCACAGGCTCTTTCAATTATTATTATCATTCTTTTTCTTAATAGGCCACGATTTTTTTTTTAAAATTAAAACAAGATATAAAATGATACTAATATTTTCAGTAGGTATTTCAAATAAGAATTTTCCTTTCCTTTCATAGCCAAATAAGTAATGAATCAAAAATTATCCTAAAAAACGAATGTAATTATAGAGAAGATAAAAGATTAACTAGGATTAAATTATTGATAAAATTAAAATATTATATAATACAAACATATAAAAACATAACATAGGATAAGAGAATGTCAACGGTTCAACACACACTTTTGCCATTGATCGCTATGTCAAATTTTCCACACAGTGTGTCGAATATTTGTCACAATAGAAATAGAAAGGGATCTTTAGACTTGCAAAACACGTTAGAAAGGGATGATAAAAAATCTCCCAAAAAAAAAAATGTACTTCTTTTTTTGACCAACTTTTTTTTTGGGGGGGGGGGGGGTTGAAAAGAAGACCAGAACGTCAACACATTGAAAGCATCTGTCCAAGTCATATTCATTTCTACTGTCTAGCCATCTTCATTAAACATGAGTATATATGAAACAGAAAAAGACGAAAAATAACTTTAACAAAAATTCTTATAATAAAAACAAGAGGGTAGATTATAAAGGTCATGATAATGGATAAGGACAATTATGACAACAGCTATATATGTCAAATTTTCCACATTGGGTGTTGAATATTTGTCGCAATGGAAAGAAATCTCTAGACTTGCAAAACAAGTTGCAGTAAATGCTAAGAGACATCTCATTCCTCTGCATCTTTAATTTTGTTAGGAAATGCTAAGAGCCTGAAGCAATCATATTATGTGTAGAGTAACGAAACGGATTCTTATTTTGGAATGCCTTTCAATTAAAACTAATCATTTAACTACTTAGCATAAACCGTTCCAAAAGCAAATGACTTCATAATCTCAATTTTAGAAAACTGAAACAACAAACTTATGCATGTCAATAGGCTCGTTCCCTCTTCAGACAATATAATATGGGGCCGATGATATATTATCTCCTTCAAACAATAATTTATCTAAAATAAAAAGGAAAAATTCTATTTAAATCCTTTTTGAATTTGTAAAACCCTCAAAAGTCACGTGAATTTATAAAATGACTGAAAAGACATGTAGACATTTAAGGAATATATAAATTCCGGTGAATATACTCTTTTGTCCTTAGTTTTAAAATAAATTAAAAAAGAAAATATAACCCTCTCCAGAGGGCCACTATGGCCGGCCTACAACTGCTGAATTATGGCCATCGGCAGCTTGAGATCCGACGAGTTTTTTTTTTCCTTTCGTTTTTAGTGGAGGTTTGAATCTTGGTTTTTAGAAAAAAAAAATTTAAGGAAAGTGAAGGAGGTGGAGTTCGAACCCACCCCTCTTGGTGGAAATCAAGTGGCCGTTTCCTTATATATATATATATATATATATATATATATATATATATATATATATATCCACTAACAGATATATACTTTTTATTTACGTAGAGTTCGGAAAATTTCAACTTTTTAATAATTTTTAATATACTTATGTATTAGTTATCAAATAATATTTATTTCTTATTATTTTTCATATTTAATATTTTTTGCTAATTATTTTAAATATGAATTATTTAAATAATATTTTTATCAAATTTTCTTATATTCAAATAAGTCAAATTAGTTAATACATATTTAATATAAAAAATCAAATTGAATAAGAAAATTCAATAAAAAATGATAATATTAAAATTTTAGTATTAAAGGTCAATTATAACAAAACTTGTAATGACAATTACCAAATTTTCAATGGTAGTTACTAATTTGACAATAACATTTACCAATACGTCATTTAGGTTTACCGCTTGTGTCTCTCATTAAACAAGAAATAAAGTTTAATTATAACAAAACTTGTAATAACAATTATCAAATTTTCAATGGTAGTTACTAATTGATAATAGTATTTACTAGTACGTTATTCAAATTTTCAATGGTATTTTCCATCAACATCAAGAACATACGCAATGCCATTACACAAAATCTTTCTGCTGCCAACCCATTGAAATATGCCTCACCACTTGTGGCCCCATACAGTGCCACATTACCCATTACAATGTTTTCCTTAGGGTCAAAAATTGCTTTCCTTAATTAGGAGGATATACTATAATCTTGCCACCAGATAATCCTTTACCAAATTTTGTTCAGCATTGCTTTTTTTTTTTTTTTTTTTTTTGTGATTGCCAATGTCGTTCCTCCTTCTTTAGTGGTTGCTCCTCCCAAACATGGTAGTTTGGGGTTTTTTTTTTTTTAAGAAAAAGGTCCTACGGCGTCCTCATTTATTGGGGACGACGTAAGTGCCACTTTTGGTGTTTTCATACATTGGGGATGCTGAATCTTTGACTTACTATGTCTCTTAGGTAAGCATCGTTCTATAAAAGTACGTTGAACGTGCAAAAAAATGGATACAAAAGAGGTTTTTTCTAGTAGTGCCTTAATATGAGAGATATTCAAGGGGTTGACTTTAGTTTTAAATGTACGTCATAATTTTTATATTTGTCAACATTTTTCTCAATTTAGCCCTCTTATGTTAATGGTCCCCAACAATAATCAAGGAGGAGAAGAATTGAAGGAATCATGGAAGATGATTAAGGTGTTTTAGAGAATGCATGTTATATTAACTAATTTAATCAAATTAAGTAAATATCTCTTATATTATGAATAGGAGGGAGTAGCATTCTATTTTTGGGCCTCAAGACACCGCTAGCATCTAACAATTCATGGACGGCCCAAATAACTGAACCCGGCTCCAATTAATTCGTTGTTCACATAGACCCAAAATGACATCAGGGCCTTCATTTCCCTATATGATTTTGGGCGATAGAGTTGCCAAGATTTTTGCTAGGTCTGATGCTGCACTCTCTGAGTTTTCTATTCGGGTTCATGTTCTCATATTTTCTATTTAAAAGCCGTGTTTGAAATCTCATAGCATCAGTATTGCGAAACTAAATGTAGTTTTACATATGTTAAAAGCATAGGAGTAAAATGCACCGCAAGGCAAATAACTCAAGTAGTGTTATAAAATACTGATATGATATTTTAAATGAAAGATGTTCAAGAAATACATAATCGCACGTTAAAGCAGACTGTTGAACATTGAACTTCTTTCATCAGTTCAAATGAAACTATTTCCGTTACTACCACTAGCTATTCAATTCTCTGGAATCAATAGTGGAAGAATTTATGTAGTCAGTGGAAACTCCAACGCTAAGTTGCTTACTACACCTTATTCAATTGCTCATCTTTGTTGTAGTTAAGCTCCCCAAAAGTTCATCAAAGAATGGAAAAGCAAAGTTTTAATTCAAGTAAAGACAGGGTCAGATTCAAAATCATGACGCATCTTAACGTTGTTAACTTGGTTGGCTTCATCAAGGAGGAATTTAGGCCAGCTCTGGTTTCTAAATCTGCCAAGCGGTTCATTTCAGAAGTCCAAATCTGACTCGTCAAAAACTAGCTTTTAGGGAGAGATTTTGCAGGATATAGCTATAAAGCTTGAAGTCGTGGGACTGCGAGGCATTTAGAGATGTTTTTTTATCGTATGGAGGAAGAAGGTGATTATTTAACCGCGTCACCCATCTCATTTGCTTCTGCTGACCATGTTTTTTCAGAAATCAGATTGCAATTTCTTGCTTGGAGCATAAGATATTCTCTATGAATACCAATTTAAAAGTACATCTTTGCAAAAATGAAATATAGTTTTTCATACTCTACAATCATTGAAGCAAAAATGCATAGCAAGGTATAATAATTCAAGCATTGAATCAAAACACTGACTTGATATTTTAAATGCAAATGTTCGAGCAAAACATAACTGCCTCAAAGCAAACTTGGTGATCATTTGGCCACTTTCATCAGTCCAAACTATTTTGGTTGATAGAGCTGTTCTCTGGAACATCATCACTAGCATCAATGGAAGAACTTATGTAGTCACCTGAAGCAGATGACAAGGTTTGTTCAGAGTTGAATTCATGTTGCTCTGCAGCAGTCTGATCCATAGGATACAACAATGGCTTTGGAGGCATCTCAAGGCTCTCAACTTTTGCTTCTAACATCTCTATTACTTTGTTCATAGACGGGTGATCTGCAGGTTTCAATTGAATACACCACCATGCTATTATGAACACTTTCTTTCCCAAATCTTTTTCTTCATCCATCAGATCTTCCATTTCCATGTCTTCCTCTTGAGCAAATTGATCATACATCCATAATGGAAAGTATGCATTACTTGTGTGCTTAGTAGTACGGGAATTTGTATTCCTTTTTCTAGTTGCCATTTCCATTAGAAGCATTCCAAAACTATAAACATCAGTCTTGTAAGAGATTCCTCCAATATTTCTATAGAGCAATTCAGGAGCCATATATCCTATAGTTCCTTTTGCCGCAATCAAAGTGACAAAACTATCATCAATGGGATATAATTTAGCTAAGCTGAAATCTGAAACTTTTGGAATAAAGTTACTATCAAGAAGAATATTGTGAGACTTGATATCATAATGAAGAATCTTTTTATCACAACCATGATGAAGATAAGTAATCCCACATGCCACGCCCAATGATATTTCATATATCTTATCGTAGCCTAGTGTTACTTTCCCCTCTTTGGAGAAAATAAACTCATCGAGAGAACCATTAGGCATGAATTCATAAACAAGAGCTCGCTTTCAATCCTCCATACAAAATCCAACAAGACGAACCACATGAACATGGTGGATCCTTCCAATAGTTGCAACCTCACTTATGAATTCTTGACCATTAGCTTTAGATTCACCCAACATTTTAATAGCTACGTAAGGACCACTCCGCAACTTGCCTTTGTACACAGTGCCAAATCCTCCTTCACCCAACTTGTCTTTGAAACCTCTGGTCATCATTCTTAATTTCCTTGTAGGAGTAGTTTATGGGCACATTGTCACCATGCTGCAAAAAATCTTCAATATTTACGTATGCAGATAAGTGTCTTTTTCTCCATTTGAAAATTACCAGCACGATGAGAAATATCAATCCAAATAGATATCTAACTCCCACCAAGGATATTAGTCCGTACCATCCGGAGACAAATGAATCTATGTTGTACGGAAGAATGGGTCCACCACATACATATGGTGAATGAAATGTTATTGCGCAATACATCCCTGTACAATTATATAGCAACAAATTAAAACAATCAGGAGAAGCTACCTTTGCATGAACAAAATAGTGTTTTGGCGGGTCATCAAATCTTCAATTTTGTGCAAATTATATATCTATATTATAACAAAAGTCCCGCTAATAATGGTGCCCTGCCCCTTTTTTAAATTTGTAGAGACATGATAAAAGTCAGAAATTATTTTGCACAGTAATTTTTTTTTTTTCATATTTTATGATACACATCAATGGATCTTTGTTCATGGAAATATGATTTAGTATTTATCTATTTTAAGATGTTCTGACATCTCTGCGTCTATCTTCGTATTTTTATAACATTTTCTCTCATTTATCGCATGCAATTATTTTAAGAAACTAGTAGTACTTCTCAAAATAATCAGAAAACTTATAAAACAAGTCTCACAGAACTTCACAAATAGATTTTTTTTTTTAATTTAAAAAGGTGATTTTTGATATAAAAAAGTTTAAATAAATCGGCCCTTGAACGTGTCTAATTTTCAATGACAAAAACATTCATAATTTTGAGCAAATACTGAAAAATATAGGGATTCTTTTGGCTCCTTTTCCCCCATATCCCTTGTCTCCTTTTCTTCCCCTCTTACAATATCTTTCCCAGAATTGATTGGATATATGGGAACAATTTTAGATGAGACTAACTATAAGTGAAAATACATCTAAACCTATAAAAAAAAAATACTCTCTTTCGATCCAGTTAAAAAAGTTACTTAATCATATCATATATTATGTATCCTTAGATTATATATTAGATTATTAGTTAAATTAATTAGTTTGGAGAAAAATAAAAAAATATAAAATAATTTAATTAATTTCCTTATTCTTTTTAAAAATTTCAATTCTATTTTATGCGTGTAGCTGCTAATGTGTATTTAGGACTAGACTTGCATGTTCTTTAAAACAAAGTAATCTAGGTTTAGAGGAGATCTAGGCATATAAAAATTAAGATTTGAAAATAATAATAATAATAATAATAATAATAATAATAAAATATATCATCAATTTTTTTAAAGTTGATTAATTAGCAATGATAGATGTTATCGATAAGAATTATAAGGAAAAGAAAATATGTAAGGGAAATATATTTATGAAATGATGTAATCTATATCTAAATAAAAAGAAAAGATATGAGAGAGAAAGTGCTTCTAATAATTTTAATATTCCTAAGAGAATTTAGTCATTATTATTTGGGAAAATTACATTCTGGTCCCAAGGACCAGAATTAATTACAAAAAAATCTCAGGCCAGAATGTCATTACAAAAAAGTCCCAAAAAAGTCTTTGGGACTTTTTTGTAATTAATTGAATCTGTATTTACAGTTGAAAATGTTATATTTACAACTGAAAATGCTATATTGAGAACAAAAATTCTCAATCGGCATTTACAACTAAAAATGTTATATTAACAACTCAAATTACATTTTCAGTTGTTAATATAATATTTTCAGTTGTAAATGCGGATTGAGAATTTTTGTTGTTAATATAACATTTTCAGTTGTAAATATAACATTTTCAATTGTAAATAGGATTGAGAATTTTTCAATTAATTACAAAGAAATCCCAAAAGGGATTTTTTTGTAATAAAATTCTGGGGTGAGACTTTTTTGTAATTAATTCTAGTCCTTTGGACAAAATATAATTTTCCCTCATTATTTTAATGGGATCAAATCTTAACCCTATTCTTATAAAATCCCTTCTTCCTTCTCATTCTCCACGCCCAAGGCGCCGCTCTTGGTCAGGAGGTACTCTTCTTTTCTTATTCGTTTATTTTCTCTTGCTTGTGTCTTGGCCCCATGTCTCCTCTTCTCTATTTCTCTTCGCTATAGCATGTCTTATCTTCTTGGCTTTTCAACTCTTCTCCGATAGTGTGGTGTGTATTACACCTTAGACCTTACAAGAAGCTACATGCCTTTTCGTTTTTTTTTCTTGGGTAGGTTTGCATTTAATTCAACAATCATCGCCCAACTCCTCCTCTCTCCCTTTCATACGTGTGTGGGTGGGTGTTAATTTGTATAATTTATTCGTTTCCTCTATTTGTAAACACCTCATGCTCTCATACACAGAGCATACATATGCATATATATACCTAATTACACACTTTGTATGTGTATATATACATATGATGTTTCCTTCAAAATTTTCCCTTTTCGGCACAACAAACCCGTAATCACCCAAACACACACGTGACAAATAAAGTTGTTGACTTTTGAATAGGGGTGTAGAGGGTATTTTTAAGTATTTAGACTTTCTTGAAAGCAATTCCAAAGTAGTTTCAGTTATATATTGATAGATATTTATATTGGTAATCTTGTAGACTCATTGAGAGCTTTGAAGTAGCTCTTATGTGATTACCTGTAAGCTTGAAGTAGATGTAAACTTGGAATAGAAGTAACCCTAGTTATTCTTTCATATACTTGTAGTCAACCGTATATATATGTATATATTAAATTGTTTTGCGATTTATTGTACCCATGGAGAGCTTGATTTGGATTTATATATTTGACTAAAATTATATTGATGAGATAAGAAAATTTTCAAGTATGCTTGTGTGTTATGATCAAAATATTATTTATCTTATTGTGATGGTTTGTCATTGATGTATATGAATGATGATACATTTGTCATGGGTCGGAGTAGAGAGAAATTTTTCTAATGAGATTTGTTTATGCCATCATTCGGTGCAATGGTACTTGTTAGGCCCCCTCTTCTATGTCTTCCTTTGGCCGAAATTGCATTGAAGCTGTTGAACAAATGACACCTCCTTGTTGTGTTCAAGGAGAGGAGCGATAGTCCAAACTTAAGTTTTATACTATTGACCAGGTGTATCTTAAAATTTAATGAACTTGAGACAATCTAATTAAGTGGACGGGTTTTTGTTGGATTATGTGTTAGCCTATGGCTTCAGTCAGTAACATAAGGTTGGATGGTGATATAAGGGAGGCATATTGCATATTAAATAATTGTATGATATATATTATATGATATGTTTTGTGAAAAATGTTTTGAAAAATGAATTATGATGTTTTGGAACTTTTTTTGAGTGGGATTTTTGGTAATCGAGTCGAGAACAATTTGTGAAAGGTTTTGTATAAAATTTAATATAAATATATTTATTTTGAGATGAACTATATTTTTGAAAACTGAATGTTCTCGATTTTGGTTTGCATTTATATTTTTGAATAACCAATGGTTATTAAGATCCTTGGATTTTATTGTTTTTTTTTCTTTTCAAGATATTATTTTAGTAGGGAGCAAGGGAAGACACTTATGGAGTAAATCTTAAAGGCTCTTTTGTATTCCCAAGGTATGTTATGTTATTTGTATTTTTCACGATTATAAGACTTCCACATTTTATCAACTCTGAACTATTTTAGAAATTTATTTTGACACTAAATATTTTTGGAAATTAATTTGACCCTATAAAAATTAGTTTTTGGTTAAGTAATTGGTCATTGAAAAGTGGATGTTACATCTAAGGACTTTTTTATGGAATTCCAATATAAAAAAATTTCCCGTGTCAAAATGACTTTATTAGTTGTTAAAATGTCCCCATGAAAATATCGTTGTCAAAATGACTTTTAATATTGTCAAAATGACTTTCATATTATAAAAAATTCTCCAAGTTTTTCCCCTGGCATGTAGATTTAGAAATCTGGAGAATTTTTGACAATATAAAAAACAATTTTGACAACGGGACTTTTTTGCAAGAAGAATTCTATTACTTTTCACTTTAATATCAGAAAATTCCGACAGGGGTTTTGGTGTTGAGACTGTTTTGATATTTTTTCTCTACCTTGAGACCTTATTGATATTTTTCCAAAAAAAAACCCACACTATTAAAAAAAGAAAAGAAAAGAAAAGAAACCCCGTATATCTATGTTTTTCTGCGTGCAAACCGTTAGGGAAAATTTTTGTGTGCTTAAAGAGACCAAACACATACAAAGGGATTAATAAACTAGTAAACTACTACGAGAATTAGACTATAAATAATAAATATCGACACCAAAAGCATGCATGAACGTTTCAATTAGAAAAAGGTTTGAGACTGTCAGGAACATACCGTCTAATATGCCATAGAGCCTTGCTGCAAGGGAATTTCAAAATTTTGTTAAAATATATCAAAATAAAAAGGGAAATTGGGGGAGAAGCCCCCATTAAAAATTTTGTTAGTGAGAAAAATCTAATAAATTTTTATACAGAGAAAGTACCAGCACTTTCTACATTTTGTGCGGCATTAACTTAGGTCATTCTTATTAATAAAATTTGTAATGTTAGATTTTTCCCAATTTTCCCAAATAAAAATGATGGGCATAGTTTTAAATAAAAATAAATTAAATTGAGTACAATTTTGTCATTTCCCCCCTCTTTTACTACCTTTTCCAGTCCCTGCTTGTAATTGAGAAGATCCTTGATCATTATTGTTATTAATTTTAAAGATGAAACGCACCAATATATGTTTTTCTTTCATTTGTTTAGAAAAGTTGTTATATACTAGGTTAAGGTTTAATTTTATTCTGAAAGTTTTCGTGTAGGAATTGTTCCATTAGTTATTTTGGGTCAGTCTCACTCCAAAATTATTGAGAAAGGAGCTATGTTACCCTAGACTCTTACTGCCTGTTTGGTTCATGAAATATAGAGGTAATGTAATGTAATAATGATGATTATATGAATTTGCTTGGTTCATCGGTAAGAAAAGATAATGTTATGTATAAAAACATTTGGTTGGGTTACATAAAAAATAAGAATATATAGAAATAATATAGCAAAAGATAAAATTACCTCTATCTATGTGTGTGTGTCTATATAATGTACACGTTGGATTCAAAGTATTTTTTTTTCAATTTGTGCAATGTATGCATTGAATTTATAATAATTTTTTAATATTCAATAGTGGAAATATATGAAGGGGTTCATGATAATTTTTTAATATTTAATGGCTGGAATATCATTTAATGGGAGATTTTAATATTTTTTGTTGGTGGAATATAATTTTTAAATTTTTTAGTGGGGAATTTTTTATTTGTATATAATTAATTATTTAAAAAAATATTTAATGGTGGTAATTATTTAATATCTAATATCATTTATGGGTGGACACTTTGGTCAAATTAAAAAATTATAATAGAAATATTATCTTTTTCACTTGATTACTGGATACATGCATCCTTTTTCATCAGTCTTAACAATATAATCTTTATATATATACAAAAAAAACAATATAATCTTGATTACATCAAATAATGCAAATGAAAATAGGTATATATGTGAAGTGTTAGATGAAATTCGACACAAATGGGCGCTTTTCTGATACGTACCGCAGGCGGTGGGCACGTAATAGTAATAGTAATAGCAGTATTTAGTGAGCGTGAACTCCCAGGAAAGCTCAAATCCAAAGACCTGCAGGTGGCGATGGACGTGACAGTAGGACTGCTTAAAAGGCTGGCCATCACCATAATCGAACGACGAGATTGGCGTGACGGCGATCACACGGCACCCAATCTCCAAGGCTCCGATAGATATATTCCCAACCACTGCGTAAATAAGGGGATCCAAGCAGCCTGTGGTAAGAGTATACTTCAAGACAGACTCGTCACTCACCGGAGTTTCGCACTTGAAGTATATTACGTATCGAAAGTCATCAGACGCCAATGGATCGTCAGGCGCCGATGAATACAGGTATGAATAGGGAATAAATCGATACCATTGATCCCAATCCCCAGGCCCGTCGTCGTATGGGGCAGGACGACTGAGATTGTGTTGGTAAAGGAAGTAGCGAGGGAGGGAGGAGCAGTTGGAAACGTCATAAAAGTTGGGATCCACCAGTCTGATTGTCAAGTTGTCGTAGTTGATAGATTTGACATAGAATTCACCGGAGAACAAGGGTAACACCGTCGCGCCGTCTTCTTTACATACTAACTCGTAGTTCTTGTCGCCGCCGGAGTCGGGGTCCCCTCTCACACGAAACGGATGCCTTATGTCGACGTCGCCGATTTTGCCGCACGAAGATAAACAGGTCGCCGCCCCAACTTGGGGCAACAATCGAAGCAAACTAGTGATGAACAACACCAAACCCACCACCACCCTCTTCTTTCCTATGCCTGATGCAACGCTCCCCAACATTATCTTCACGCGTTACTCACTCACTCTCATAGCCGGACATGGATTTCTGTGGGAATATATATAAAAATTATAGATATTTCAAATAATATCATTAGATATTTTATCTTCATAATTTTTAAAAAAAAAATGGGAAAATGACACTTAGGTCCCGAACAAAGAAAAATATGACAAAATAATCCTTTAAAATCTAAAATTTGCTGTAAAGTCCTATAGGACTTTTTAACATACACAAATACCCCTATTGAATAAATGAGAGAGGGAATGATGAAATTTGTAAAAGTCGGAAGACTGAATTGGCATGCAAAACACATGGAACGGAGAGTTTGATCATGAGATAAGCTAAGGAGGAAGGTACGAAATTTATGCCAACACCTCTATTATCTTCTTTATTTGATCTTTTGTATTGATGTGAACATATTTTGAAGTTTGCATTATTCATCTTCTTTTTGCCCTAAAATATGAAAAAATTGTCATCTTTTTTTATCTGTGAGTATTAAAGTGATCACCTCTATTGTCCACCTTTCTATTTATATAAACTATCAAGGCGACCTAATTAAATGCAATGTATATGCTGTGGTTATGGTTTTAATGTGTTCAGGTAGGGTTCAATATGTTCTACAGCTTTCATTAACAAATAAATCACATATATTATTAACTCTTGTTGCACCAATTAATAACACATTTTTTTCTTTGCACATCAAGTGTTGTAACCAAAAAACTTTCACGTTCATCTTCATTCCTTATCTCATGCAATACAGAAACAAAGCATACTAAACCCTACCTAAACACACTAAAACCACAATCACATCATATACATTTTCTTTAACTCTGACTACCTTAGTAGTTTACAAATAGAAAGGACGACAAACTTTAATACCTACACACCCAAACCCAAACCCAATCAATATTCAAACAAACAATATGACAATTTTTTTCATATTTTAGGGCAAAACTCAAAACCCGTTTAGACAGTCAATAGAAAACATTAATGAAATGGAATAATGAAGATAATAGAGGTGTTGACATCAATTCAATAGCTTACTCTTTAAGCTTATGTATGATCGACACTTCCGTTCTAAGTTTTTTTAGCGCCAATTCTGTATTTAGTTTTTCACATATTCCTCTGTTCCTTCCCTCTATTTAAATGGGGGTATTTTACTTCACTGCACATTTATCATTTCAAAGGATCATTTTGTTGAATTTTTCCTTGCTAAAGACCTATGTACAATTTTCACTTAGCAGAATGCCATGGACTTTTGTGTGACTTTTTGGGATTATGTTTCTTTAGACTTTGATTTTTTCCAATTATCTAACCTGCATTATTAGGCTTTGAATTGAATGCTTTGTGGTCCATATGCATATAGGCACGCGCTTTTGCGTCTAACTTGAACATCTCCCAATCTCAAAGCCATAAATCATAACAGACTCTGCAAGCCTAGAAATAGAGGTTGGGCTGGCCTAACACTAACAGGAAGATGCTGATGAACTCCAGAACTTGTTCGTGGAGCTTGGTACTGCTCTTGCTTATCCACATAGGGTGGTGCCAACAACGTCACTGTAAGGAATTAAGGTGCGGACGTCATGGCGTGGTTCGATTCCCCTTCCGACTCAAAGATAAGCACCCGGCCGAGTGCGGCTATCCTGGCTTTGATATCTCCTGTTATGATCACCGCCACCTCCTCCTTCAACTGCCCACACCTTCAGGTTCCGTAGACCTCTTCATCAAACACATTGATTACCCTTCCCAGTCACTTCAAGCATATGATCCCCAAAATTGCCTTCCGGATCTGTTACTCAAACTCCACAACTCCACGATATCACCCTTCAAATTTAAGTCAGCCAACGGGTTCGGACACATTACTTTCCTTAATTGCTCTTCAAACGGCCATCGGCACCTGAACGTTTTCGACAACAGCTATCGAAATATAGAACCGTTCTCTTGCCCGATTTATGTTGGTGACTCCGACGACGATTTCATGAAGGAGGACCTCCTATTCTGTACCAAGATGATCGATATTTCATCAAATCAGCTCGATAACATAAGAAGCAAAAATGTTTTGTTCTTCAGTTGGATGAAACCAAATTGTACTCGATGCAAAAGGAAGGGACAAATGTGTAAATTGAAGAAGAATAACGGCACAAAAAATGAAATTGAATGTGTCGACCATGATTCCAAGATATCTAGATCAACTATTAATCTTATAGCAGGTGAAAACCGTTCACTCATTATTCTTTTCTTCTCCATTACGCTTATTATATATTTGAATCACACAATGTTCAACTTTTTGCAGGTCTAACCTCGGGTTCAGTTGTGCTGCTTCTGGTGCTCCTTGTACTCTATCAATACTACAGATATTTGAGATTGAAAGGTGAAGATCTTGCGAGACTTCAAAAAATTTTGGATGACTATCGGTTGCTCAAACCAACCAGATTCACTTTTGTCGATCTGGAACGAATCACGTGTGGTTTTGAAGAGAAGTTAGGTGAAGGTGCTCATGGAGCAGTGTTCAAAGGAAAGCTTTCTGATGAAATTTTGGTAGCTGTGAAGATGCTCAACATAACTCAAAGGATGATGATGGCAAAGAGTTCATAAATGAAATGGGAGTTATAGCTAAAATCCACCATGTCAACGTGGTTCGCTTATTGGGCTTCTGTGCTGATGGAATTCACCATGCTCTTGTTTATGATTATTTTCCAAATGGTTCCTTGCAAAACTTCATATCTGCTCCAGATGGCCATGGCTCATTCCTTGGCTAGGAAAAGCTGCAACAAATTGCTCTTAGTATAGCTAGAGGGATTGAGTATCTTCACCAAGGTTGTGATCATCAAATTCTTCACTTTGACATTAATCCTCATAATATATTATTGGATGACAACTTCATTCCAAAAATCTCTGATTTTGGTTTAGTGAAGTTGTGCCCAAAAAATAAAAATACAGTGTCCATGACAGCGGCAAGAGGAACTTTAGGTTACATTGCTCCAGAAGTTTTCTTTAAAAATTTCGGAAATGTATCTACAACTTTGGAATACTACTGATAGAAATGGTAGAAATGGTAGGAGGAAGAAAGAATACGAACACAATTCAAGAAAAGTTTGAAGTTTTATATCCAGAATGGATTCACATTCTGGTTGAGGGTGGTGACATACATATTTCGATAGAGAATGAAGAAGACATTAGAATTGCAAAGAGACTAGCTATTGTAGAACTTTGGTGCATTCAGTGGCATGCAATAAATCGTCCATCCATGAATAAGGTGGTGCAAATGTTGGAAGGCGACGAAGATAAGTTGGAAGTCCCTCCTACTCCATTTGACTCCTTCCATCAACACAACTATGGCACCTCCTACAAGGCATTTAGGCTTAGACTTGGAAGTGATTCATGAATTGGAATGATTGTGTCTTTAATTAATTAGGGTTTCCAATTATCAATGCTACCTTTTACTAATATTAAGCGATGTAATAATAAATAAAGCATTATTGTACAAGAATGATATATATGCAGCTCCATCTATTGCGCTAAATCGGACTTGCTCAATCAAGATTTTTTTGCTAAGCATGTGTTTTATAAGACTCTAAATACGAGGATCTGATTATATACCATTTTTTGTCTCGCATAGATGGATGAAGTGTTTCAAATAAAAGAATACTTTGCTATAAATAAATCCCTTTAGATTTTTCTGATCCAAAATAGTTAGTAGAAATTCAAGGAATTATTAATTGGAAGTGAGAGATTTAGTTGATGTCTTCGGAATGTTTCCTGCATAATAAAATGTTTGGATCTTAATTGAAAGTGAGGATTATCTTACTGACAAGTTGATTAGTTAACTTTGAAAAAGAAATATTTTTCAACGCTGTCATATTTCTTTGGGACCAGAATGTTGTCTTATTTAAAAGTGTAAGAAAAACTCTACGTTAGAGTTTAAGTCCTATTTTAGTCAATTATAATAGGAGTAATATTTTTTTTTTAAAAAAATGTTTATTAGTGAGCTACTAGTGTTGCCTTTATATCACCAATTTGCGAAACAAACATTTCAAATAACATATAAATTGGTCAATGGTTTGTAGTCTAGTAATATGGACGCTTTTTTTGTAAGTGGGAGGTTCATGTTTATAACATTATGTTATTAGCACTTACCCCTCTTATTAAAAAAACACATAAATTTGTGGGATAATTCCCAAACGCCTAGCGGACAACATTTGCCCCAATTGGGGCTCATCAATAAGTTAGGTGAGTTTGAGTGTTGACTCTTCCTTAGAAAACTTTATTTGAAATAACGATTGAAGCTCTAAAAATAACTTTTCAATCATAATTTACGATAACGAAATAAGTATTTAAGAAGAATTTTGTTTTAATTTACATAAATAAACATAATCCCAGCCTATAAATAGTATGGGCTGATCGAGTTTGAAAGGGAAGTACATGGCTGAAAATGATTGTAATTCGGACTGAGTATATGCCCTATATTCAAGAATTAACTATTAATTTATTTTTAAATAGTCTATTCTTTTTTTTTTTTCCGGCCATCATTAAATATTCCATTCAATCCTAATTATATATAAGTGTGTCTCAAATTTTCATGCAATTACTACCTCAAGTCTTATCCCGCCAATATATAAGGTTGGCTATATGAATTATACAATACCATTATACTTTATCAACAACCATTTTTTTAAAAAATAGATTGTTAATTAAAAGGTCACACTCAATGATTTTATTGAGTTTTCGGTTTTGTCTTTATCTAACTTTATTTAGAAGGCTCTATACAATTTAGAAAATTTAACATTTCCACCTCTATAGGATCTCAAAATTAAAATGTGTGAAAATACCTACAAGTTTAAGTAATGACAAACGAGCCATTTTTTGCATTTGCCTACATTTTGGTGGAAATCTTGTGGTCTACAAGATGGTCACAATTAAAATCATATGTACCAAGCTTTCCACAATGTGTGTAGAATGCTCACCTCTCTAGAAAGATACCCCTGGACTTGCAAAATGAGTTAGAAATTAATGAAATTGACAAAATATTCAAAAGTTTTAGTTAGTACTTTCAAAAGACTTAACATTGAATCAATGTCTCTAATTTTCCACATGATAGTGTTATTTTTTGTTGAAAACTTTTCAACCCTAAATATGCCTGTGACTTGTAAGTCAAGATAGAAGTGGAACAACTACTAAACTCAACTTTTTCACCAGAACTGTCTTTGTTTAAACGTGTAGAAAAATACTACATTAGATTTCAAGTCTTATTCTTGTGGATTATAATAGGACTAATATATTTTTTTAAAAAAAAATGTTTATTAATGAGCTACTAAGTGTTGCCTCAAACAAACATTTCAAATAATAATAATGGCTTTGTAATTTAGTAGTATAAACGCTTTTTTATAAATAAGAGGTTGTGAGTTTGATTTTGCTTAATTATAACCTCATGTTATTAGTATTATTATCCTTCTTGTTTAAAAAAAACGCATAAATTGATGGTATAAATTAGATTTTTTTTTTTTTGGGTATATAAGATGGCTAAGAAGCCAATAAAATTAACACAAACATTACATAGAAGGGAAAATTAATCCCAAATACTCTTGATCAACCCATGTTCTTGAATGTACCGAACAAGCGCTAAGTATAGAAGACTTAGAGATACCCATCTTAACTAAAGCGTCTACTACTTGTCTACTACTCAGTTCATCTCCCTCGATATTTGGGCGACAATGACTTCCCAATCCAAACTAACATGTCCTTAATTTTAATTTTAGACACTAGTAGGCTGTCCGAAATGAACAGCTCCCTTGAAATTAAATTGATGGCTCCAGCCCCATGCGACTCAAGAACCACCTTCCTTATATTCCACAACAGCCCATAGTGCAGCAGTCAATGCCTCACAAATTCCAATGCTTTTAGTAAAGCCAGCAATCCACAACCAGGATCATTCCTTAAAACTCCACCGCATCCCGCCTTTGAAGACCTTAAGCTTAGATGACTTTGGCTGTTGACTCTTCCGATCCCTTTGGACGTCCCCACGCAATTTAATTTTTAAGCAGATAAGCGAACAGTAAAAATAAATAGTATGGGCTGATCGAGTTTGAAAGGAAGTGCGTGGTTGAAAATGATTAGATCGGAATGAGTATATGCCCTATATTCAAGAATTACATATTAACTTATTGTTAAATACCCTATTCAATCCTAATTCTATACAACTATACAAGTGTTTCTCAAATTTTCATGGAATAATTACAACGAGTCTTATCCTACTACTACATGAGGTTGGCTATATAGATTATATAGCACCATTATGTTCTATTAACAACCGCTCATTTAATAGTTTGTTAATTAACATGTCGCAATCCATAATTTTATTGATTCTTTTCTTCGTTCTTCATCTTATTCTTTTGAGAGAGTTACATTTAAAAAATTCAAGATTTCCTTTTCTATAGTAATTTAAAATTAAAACGCGTGGAAAAGCCGATGAGTTTGAGCAATCACCAAAAAGTAGATTTTCACATTTACATTCATTATGGTGGAAATCTTGTGGTCCACAAGATAATCACAATTAAAATCATGTATGCCAAGTTTTCCACAACGCGTGTAGATTGTAGAGTACTCACCTCTCTAGAAAGATACCTATAGACTTGTAAACTAAGTTAGAAATTAATGAAATTAAAAAAATATTCAAAAGTTTTAATTAGTCAAACTTTCAAAAGACTTAACACTGCACAAGTGTCTCTAATTTTCCACATGCGGACGTCATTTTTGGTTGAAAACTTTTCTCCCCTATATACGCATGACTTGTAAGTCAAAATAGAAATGGAGCAACTACTTGATCAACTCATAACTTTACAATAAATAATATAAAAGGAATTGGAATACCACAACTCCCCACTCAAAATTACTATCTTTCTTCTTTATTATGAGAAATTTTTGTATGAACTAATCTATCATGGCATTTATAGTTTAACCAATTAAAATACAACAATTAGACGAGCATACCTTCGAGTTACTCTTCTAAACTCAGAAGTAGATGATGCAAAATCTGTATCATTGATTCTATTGGTTTTACGCCTCTTTCATGTTGCAAGCACTACAGTACCATGCTGGCTTCTTGTTACTTCATTTTGCTCATTCCCATCATTGCTGCTTGCAACATCATATTCCTCGACAATCCTGATTTTTTATGTTTTTTTGCTCTCAAATCAGTTGCTGGTGGTTGCCAAAGCTTGGACAAAGCTTCTCTCTCTGGTAACCAATTACGAGTCATAATCAGAGAAATACTCCATTTTCTATATATGTATGCCCGTCAGATGTGTGAGTGTGTGTGTGTGTGTGTATAAAATATAAAAAAAATAATTGAATGTCACGCCTAAGAGGCGTCACATTCAGTGACGCCACTTTAGTGGCGTCACTATACATGGGGTCACTAGTGGCACTATATGACGTGGTGCCACGTTGTCAGTGGTGCCATTTGACGTAACACCACTTTTGGTGTCATATTAGATGACACCACCAACTCCTTCATTTTGAAAAATTTTTTGAACAGTATTTCATTTTGACAAATTTTTTTAAATTTATTCTTATTTTGACAAATTCCCCTATATACAAGTGTTTCTCAAATTTTTATGCAATTACTACCTCAAGTCTTATCCCACCAATATATAGGGTTCATTATATGAATCATATAATGTCATTATGCTCTATTAACAACCATTCCTTTAAATAGATGTCACACTCAATGATTTTATTGAGTTTTCGGTTATGTCTTTATCTAACTTTATTTAGAAGGCTATATTAGAAAATTTAACATTTCCACCTCTATAGCATCTTAAAATTAAAATGTGTGGAAACACCTACAAGTTTGAGCAATGACAAACGAGCCGTTTTTCACATTTAATTACCTACATTTTGGTGGAAATCTTGTGGTCTACAAGATGATCACAATTAAAATCATATATGCCAGGTTTTCCACAACGTGTGTATAATACTCACCTCTCTAAAGATACCTCTGGACTTGCAAAATAAGTTAGAAATTAATGAAATTGACAAAATATTCAAAAGTTTTAATTAGTACTTTGAAAAGACTTAACATTGAATCAATGTCTCTAATTTTCCACATGATAGTGTTATTTTTTGTTGAATACTTTTCTCCCCGAAATATGCCTGTGACTTGTAAGTCAAGATAGAAATGGAACAACTACTAAACTCAACTTTTTCACCAGAACTGTCTTTGTTTAAACGTGTAGAAAAATACTACATTAGATTTCAAGTCTTATTCCTATAGATTATAATAGGACTAATAAATGTTTATTAATGAGCTACTAAGTGTTGCCTCTGTATCACCAATTTGTCAAACAAACATTTCAAATAACACATAAATTGGCTAATGGCTTTGTAATTTAGTGGTACAAACACTTTATTATAAATAAGAGGTTGTGAGTTTGATTTTACTTAATTATAACCTCATGTTATTAGTACTTATTATCCTTCTTTTTTTAAAAAAACAAAACAAAACTCATAAATTGATGGGATAAATTAGATTTTTTTTTTGGTATATAAGATGGCTAAGAAGCCAATAAAATTAATACAAACATTACATAGAATGATCAATTAATCCCAAACACTCTTGATCAACCCATGTTCTTAGATGTACCGGACAAGCGCTAAGTATAGAAAACTCAGAGATACCCGTCTTAGCTAAATTGTCTGCTACCCATTTATCTCCATGGGTATTTGGGCGACAATGACTTCCCAATCCCAAACTAACATGTCCTTAATTTTAGACACTGGTAGGCTGTCCGAAAGGAACAGCTCCTTTGAAATTAAATTGATGACTCCAGCAGCATGTGACTCAAGAACCACCTTCCTTATATTCCACAACAGCCCATAGTGCAGCAGTCAATGCATCACAAATTCAAATGCTTTTAGTAAAGCCAGCAATCCACAAACCATAATCATTCCTTAAAACTCCCCCGCATCCCGCCTCTGAAGACCTTAAGCTTAGATGACTTTGACTGTTGACTCTTCCGACTCCTTTGGACGTCCCCACGCAATTTAATTTTTGTGCAGATACGCCAACAACAAAAATAAATAGTATGGGCTGATCGAGTTTGAAAGGAAGTGCGTGGTTGAAAATGGTTAGATCGGAATGAGTATATGCCCTATATTCAAGAATTACATATTAACTTATTGTTAAATACCCTATTCAATCCTAATTCTATACAACTATACAATTGTTTCTCAAATTTTCATGGAATAATTACAACGTGTCTTATCCTACTATTACATGAGGTTGGCTATATAGATTATATAACATCATTATGTTCTATTAACAACCACTCATTTAAATAAATTGTTAATTAACATGTCGCAATCCATAATTTTATTCATTCTTTTCTTCGGTCTTCATCTTATTCTTCTGAGAGAGTTACATACAATTTAGAAAATTCAACATTTCCTTTTCTATAGTAATTTAAAATTAAAACGTGTGGAAAAGCCGATGAGTTTGAGCAATCACCAAAAAGTAGATTTTCACATTTACATTCATTATGGTGGAAATCTTGTGGTCCACAAGATAATCACAATTAAAATCATATATGCCAAGTTTTCCACAACGCGTGTAGATTGTAGATGACTCACCCCTCTAGAAAGATACCTGTAGACTTGCAAACTAAGTTAGAAATTAATGAAATTACAAAAAATATTCAAAAGTTTTAATTAGTTGTACTTTCAAAAGACTTAACACTGCACAAGTGTCTCTAATTTTCCACATGACGATGTTATTTTTTGTTAAAAACTTTTCTCCCCTAAATATACGCATGACTTGTAAGTCGAAATAGAAATGGAGCAACTACTCGATCAACTCATGACTTTACAATAAATAATATAAAAGGAATTGGAATACCGCAACTCCCCACTCAAAATTATTATCTTTGTTCTTTATTGAGGAATTTTTGTATGAACTAATTTATCATAGCATTTATAGTTTAACCAATTAAAATACAACAACTAAACTAATATAATCTTACTTGGTTGCTCATATAATTCAAATTTTTATTTTTCTTTAACAAATAAATCCCTTAATTAAGATTTCATAATTAATGAAAAAGTAAATATTGTGAAATCTTTTAATTTTATTAATATGCGAGCTAATATTTAGATTATGCCAAGTCAGCTCATGAGTTGTTGTATTTTAATTGGTTAAACTACAAATGACGGGTCAAGTTAGATTAATGCAATAATTTCTTATTTATTATAAGATATAAGATACTTTTAATTAATTAAAATGTACAAATCAAGAAAAGTTAAAAATATAAATTTATCATAAACACTTATCTCCAACCTCATTAATTTCTACTATCAAACCATATTTATTAAATATAGGGGCATATATGACCAAAAAAAAAAGATAAAAACAAATGGAAGCAGATTTTCTCCTCTTCCTTCCCTCCTCTACCCTCATCTCAGTCGTTCATCTCAACTAAAAATTAATCTGAGATAAAAGAGGAGAGGAGATGAACGGCTGGAATGAGGGATACTAAGGGAAGAAGAGAGAAAAATACTGAGAGAAGCTAGATTCAAAAACAAATACCTTTAAGAAGAATTCTTATAATAAAAGTCATGATATTGGATGAGGACAATTATGACAATAGCGATGTCAAATTTTCCACGCTGCGTGTTGAATTTGTCACAATAGAAAGAGATCTCTAGACTGGCAAAACAAGTTTGGAAGGGATGTTAAAAACTCAAAAGACGTGACTTCTTTTTTTGGGCCAAAAAATTGACAACCCCACCCAGGGGGACTAGAACGTCAACATTGAAACATTATATTAATTTCCACTGTCTAGCCATCTTTATTAAATATAAATATGAGCATATAAAAAAAAGATGAAAAATATCTTGAACAACAATTCTTATAATAAAAACAAGAAGGTGGATTATAAAAGTCATGATAGTGGATGAAGACAATTATGACAACCGCTAATAGTGCCGGAACCATAAAATATTTTTGATAAAAAAATAAATATATTAAATTATTTACTAAATAATATCACTTAACATTAAAAATATAAATAAATAAGTGCGAGTGTTAAACCAGTATCTTTTGTCATTAAACATGAATTCTTATAGTACTACTCAATTCACAAAATTAACACTTAAATGCACATTCCATTTACCTTAAAATAAAATGAATGAAGAAAATAAAATAAATATAATATGAACCCCCAAAAATATTTTAAAACAAATATACGGATCTAATTCAATTTAGCTAAGTAAATAACCCATTATAATCTATTTGTTTAAAGAGAGATTCATTATAGAATAATAAGTCAATCAAATAATAAATCCAAACCAATTAAAATTAGTTATTAATCATCCTATATATATAGTCATCTATTGTCAAAACTTAAGACCTAACCAAAATCATAACTCTAAAATTTTCACTAATTAGCACAATATTATCCTTATTATAAAGAGAAAAATACGTAGAATAACTTTTATAAAAGGAATGAAGTTAAAAGAAGTGATTTTGAGTACATATTTAATTCTTAAAATGAAGATGAATAGCAACAGAGCTTGGAAGTAGAAAAAGTTTGACGCCTCTAAACCTTCTCATACACATGAAGAAAATGATAAAGGAAGGTGGGGTGTATTTGATTTAATATCCTCTTCCACGTACAAGCTAAAGGGCTACAGGCTCCTTCAATTATTATTATCATTCTTTTTTTTTAATAGGCTATGTTTTTTTTTTAAAAAAAATCAAAACAAGATATAGGATGATACTAACATTTTCAGTAGGTATCTTAAACAAAAATTTTATTTTCCTCTCACAGTCAAATGAGTAATGGACTAAAAATTGTCCTAATAAAAAAAAGAATGTAATTATAGAAAAGATTAGAGATTAGTTAAGATTAAATTATTGATAAAAATAAAATATTATATAATACAAATATATAAAAATATAAGATAAGAGAATGTCAACGGTCAACACACACTTTTGCCACTGACCGCTATGTCAAATTTTCCAGAGTGTGTCGAATATTTGTCACAATAGAAATAGAAAGAGATCTTTAAACTTGCAAAACAAGTTAGAAAGGGATGAAAAAATCTCCAAAAAATGTGACTTCTTTTTTTGACCTTTTTTTTGGGGGGGGGGGGGATGTGGAGGGTTTAAAAGACCAGAACGTCAACACATTGAAAGCATCTGTCCAAGTCATATTCATTTCTACTGTCTAGCCATCTTCACTAAACATGAGTATATATGAAAAAGAAAAAGACGAAAAATAACTTTAACAAAAATTCTTATAATAAAAACAAGAGGGTAGATTATAAAGGTCATGATATTGGATAAGGACAATTATGACAACAGCTATGTCAAATTTTCCACATTCGGTGTTGAATATTTATCACAATAGAGAGAGATCTCTAGACTTAAAAAACAAGTTGCAGTAAATGCTAAGAGATATCTCACCTCTCTGCATCTTTAATTTTGTTCGGAAATGCTAAGAGCCTGAAGCAATCATATTAGCTGTACAGTAATGAAACGGATTCTTATTTTGGAATGCCTTTCAATTAAAACAAATCATTTAACTACTTAGCATAAACCGTTCCAAAAGCAAATGACTTCATAATCTCAATTTTAGAAAACTGAAACAACAAACTTATGCATGTCAATAGTCTCGTTCCCTCTTCAGACAATATAATATGGGGACGATGATATATTATCTCCTTCAAACAATAATTTATCTAAAATAAAAAGGAAAAATTCTATTTAATTCCTTCTTGAATTTGTAAAACCCTCAAAAATCATGTGAATTTCTAAAATTATTGAAAAGACATGTGGACATTTGAGGGATATGTAAATTGCGGTGAATATACCCTTTTACCGTTAGTTTTTAAATAAATTAAAAAAATATATATAACCTCGCCGGATGGCCACCATGGCCGGTTGCCGGCAGCCTGAGATTCGGCAAGATTTTTTTTTTTTTGTGGGGGTTTAAATCTTGGTTTTTAGAAAAAAAATTTAAGGGAGGTGGGGTTCAAATCCACCCCTCTTGGTGGAAATCAAGTGGTTGTTTCCTTTAATATATATATATATATATATATATATATATATATATATTAACAAATATATACTTTTTATTTACATAGAGTTTGGAAAATTTCAACTTTATAATAATTTTTAATATACTTATGTATTAACTAATTATCAATTAATATTTATTTCTTATTATTTTTCATATTTAATATTTAGTAATATTTTTTGCTAATTATTTTAATTACGACTCATTTAAATAATATTTTTATTAAATTTTTTTATATTCAAATTAGTTAATACATATTTAATATGAAAAATCAAATTGAATATAAGAAAATTCTGATAATATTAGACATTTCATATTAAAAGTCTATTATAACAAAACTTGTAATGACAATTACCAAATTTTCAACGGTAGTTACTAATTTGACAATGACATTTACCAGTGTGTTATCAGGTTTGTCACTTGTGTCTTTCATAAAATAAGAAATAAAGTTCAATTATAACAAAATTTGTAATGACAATTACTAAATTTTTAATGGTAGTTACTAGTTTGACAATAGTATTTACTAGTGCGTTATTCAAATTTTCAATGATATTTTCCATCAACATCAGGAACATATGCAAATATGCAATGCCTCCGCTCATACCCGCATCAAAGTTTCTACCAGTTTTCCCAAGCACAACAACAATCCCACCAGTCATGTCTTCGCATCCATGATCACCAATACCTTCCGCAACTGCCTTAGCCCCCCGAATTCCGTACACCAAAATCTTTGTGCTGCCATCCCATTGAATATGCCTCACCACTTGTGGCCCCGTACAGTGCCACATTACCCATTGCAATGTTTTCCTTAGGGTCAAAAATTGCTTTCCCTAGGAGGATATACTATAATCTTGCCACCAAATAATCCTTTATAAAATTTAGTTCTGCATTGCTTTTTTTTTTTTTTTTTTTTGGCGATTACCACTGTCATTCTTCCGTCTTTAGTGGTTGCTCCTCCCATACTTGGCCGTTTGGGTTTTTTTTTTTCAAAAAAAAGAGAAAAAGGCCCTACAGTGTCCTCAATTATTGAGGATGCCGTAAGTGCCACTTTTGGGGTATATTAGGGACACTGAATCTCTAACTTACTATGTCTCTTTGCTAAGTGTCGCCCTGTAAAAGGATGTTGAAAGTGCAAAAAAATGGATGCAAAAGAGGTTTTTTTTAGTAGTGCCTTAATGTAAGAGATATTTGAGGGGTTGACTTTAGTCTTAAAAATAAAAACATAATTTTCACATTTGTCAACATTTTTCCTAATTTCCCCTTCTTATATTGATGGTCCCTAACAATAATTAAGGAGGAGAAGGATTGAAAGAATCATGGAAGATGATTAGGGTGTTTTAAAGAATGTATATTATATTGACTAACTTAACCAATTTTTTAATTTAATCAGATTAAGTAAATATATCTTATATTGTGGACCAGAGGAAGTAGCATTCTGTTTCTGGGCCTCAAGAAACCGTCCGGATCTGACAATCCACGGACGGCCCAAATAACTGAACCGGGATCAAATTAATTCGTTGTTCACATAATGACCCAAAATGACACCAGGGCCTTCATTTCCCTATATGATTTTGGGCAATAGAGTTGCCAAGATTTTTGCTGGGTCGAATGCTCTGCACTCTGAGTTTTCTGTTCGGGTTCATGTTCTCATATTTTCTCTTTAAATTCTGTGTTTAAAATCTCATAGCATCAGTTTTGCAAAACTAAATGTAGTTTTGAATGTTATAAAATACTGATATGATTTTTTAAACGAAAGACGTTCAAGAAATACATAATCGTGCGTTAAAGCAGACTGTTGAACATTGAACTTCTTTCATCAGTTCAAATGAAACTATTTCCGTTGCTACCGCTAACTATTCTCTGGAATCAATAGTGGAAGAATTTATGCAGTCAATGGAAACTCCAATGCTAAGTTGCTAACTACACCTTATTCAATTGCGCATCTTTGTTGAAGTTAAGCTCCTCAAAAGTTCATCAAAGAATGGAAAAGCAAAGTCTTAATTCCAGTAAAGACAAGGGGTCAGAGTCAAATTCATGATGCATCTTAACGTTGTTAACTTGGTTGGCTTCATCTTGTAGGAATTTAGGCCAGCTCTGGTTTCTAAATCTGCCAAGTGGTTCATTTCAGAAGTCCAAATCTGACTCGTCCAATACTAGCTTTATGGTGGAGAGATTTTGCAGGATATCGCTATGAAGCTTGAAATCGTGGAAGTGAGAGGCATTTAGAGATTTTTTTATTTTTTATTTTTTTATTTTTTCTCGTATGGAGGAAGCAGAAGGTGATTATTTAACCCCGTCACTCATCTCATTTGCTTCTGCTGAGCCTGTTTTTTCAGAAATCAGATTACAATTTCTTGCTTGGAGCATAAGATATTCTCTATAAATACCAATTTAAATCACCATCTTTGCAAAAATTAAATATAGTTTTCCATACTCTACAATCATTGAAGCAAAAATGCATAGCAAGGTATAATAATTCAAGCATTGAATCAAAACACTGACTTGATATTTTAAATGCAGATGTTCAAGCAATACATAACTGCCACAAAGCAAACTTGGTGATCATTTAGCCACTTTCATCAGTTCAAACTATTTTGGTTGCTAGAGCTGTCCTCTAGAACATCATCACTAGCATCAATGGAAGAACTTATGTAGTCACCTGAAGCAGATGACAATGTTTGGTCAGAGTTGAATTCATGTTCCTCGACAGCAGTTCGGTCGTTAGGATACAACAATTGCTTTGGAGGCATCTCAAGGCTCTCAACTTTTGCTTCTAACATCTCTATTACTCTGTTCATAGAAGGGCGATGTGCAGGTTTCAGTTGAATACACCACCATGCTATTATGAACATTTTCTTTGCCAAATCTTTTTCTTCATCCTTCAGATCTTCCATTTCAAGGTCTTCCTCTTGAGCGAATTGATCATACATCCATAAAGGAAAGTATGCATTACTTGTGTGCTTAGTAGTACGCGGATTTGTATTCCTTTTTCTACTTGTCATTTCCATTAGAAGCATTCCAAAACTGTAAACATCAGCCTTGTAAGCCTTGTAAGAGACTCCTCCAATATTTTTATAGAACAATTCAGAAGCCATATATCCTATAGTTCCGTTTGCCGCGGTCAAAGTGACGATGCTATCATCAATGAGATATGATTTGGCAAGGCCAAAATCTGAAACTTTTGGAATGAAGTTATCATCAAGTAGAATATTGTGAGGCTTGATATCAAAATGAAGAATCTTTTGATCACAACCGTGATGCAGATAAGCAATTCCACTTGCCACGCCCAATCATATTTCATATATCTTGTCGTAGCCTAATGTAACTTTCCCCTCTTTGGAGAAAATAAACTTATCAAGAGAACCATTGGGCATGAATTCATAAACAAGAGCTCGCTTTGAATCCTCCATACAAAATCCAACAAGACGAACCACATGAACATGGTGGATCCTTCCAATAGTTGCAACCTCACTTATGAATTCTTGACCATTAGCTTCAGATTTACCCAACATTTTAATAGCTACGTAAGGACCACTCCGTAACTCGCCTTTGTACACAGCGCCAAATCCTCCTTCACCCAACTTATCTTTGAAACCTCTGGTCATCTTCTTAATTTCCTTATAGGAATAGTTTATGGGCACAATGTCACTATGCTGCAAAAAATCTTCAATATTTTCGTATGCAGATAAGTGTCTTTTTCTCCATTTGAAAATTATTAGCACGATGAGAGATATCAATGCAACTAGATATCTAACTCCCACCAAGGATTCTAGTCCGTACCATCCATAGGACATTGATTCGATTAAGTACGGACGAAAGGGTGCAGTATCATCGTTGTCCTGGAGTACTGATGGTGAACGAAATGTTATTGCGCGATACATCCCTGTACAATTATATAGCAACAAATTAAAAACAATCAGGAGAAGCTGCCTTTGCATGAACAAAAATAGTGTTTTGGCGGTTCATCAAACCTTCAATTTTGTGCCAATTATATATCTATATTATAACAAAAGTCCCGCCAATAATGGTGCCCCTTTTTTAATTGAGCATAGAAATCAAGTGATTTTTTAAAGGTTTTTTAAAAAATAACTTATTTTAATTTGTAGAGATATCATAAAAAATCATAAATTATTTTACGTTTTGTTACAATAATAAAAATAATTATTATTTAACGACTTTCATATTTTATGATACACATCAATGGATATTTGTTCATAGAAATATGATTTCGTATTTATTTATTTTAAAATTTTATGACATCTCTGCGTGTATCTTCGTATTTTTATAACATTTTCTCTCATTTACCGCATGCAATTATTTTAAGAAACTAGTAGTACTTCTCAAAATAATCAGAAAACTTACAAAACAAGTCTCACAGAACTTCACAAATAGATCTTTTTTTTTAAAAGGGTGTTTTTTCATATAAAAAAGTTTAAATAAATCGGCCCTTGAACTTGTCTAATTTTCAATGACACAGCCATTCATAATTTTGGGGAAATACGTACTGAAAAATACAAGGAATTCTTTTGGCTCTGTCCCCCCATATCCCTTGTCTCCTTAATTTTCTTCCCCTCTTGCAAGATCTTTCCCGGAGTTGATTGGATAGGAACGATTTTAGATGAGACCAAATATAAGTGAAAATACATCTAAATCTATACCGATCAATTCCGGGAATGATCTCATCTCACATTACAAATTGTGGTATATATATAAGAAAAAAATACTTAGTTTTATTGAAAGAGTGTGTGTGAGTGTTTTGACGCACAAGAGTGCATAAATATGTGCGCGCGCGTGTAGTTGCGGTAATGTGTATTTAAGACTTTACTTGCATGATGTTCTTTAAACAAATAAACTTTCTTCTACCTCTTAAATCAAAAATATACCCACGCTATTGAAAAAGAACGAAAGCACGTATATCTATGTGTTTTCTGTATGTATGCAAACCGTTAGGAAAATTTTAGTATGCTTAAAGAGACCAAACACATAACAAAGGGATTAATAAACTAGTAAACTAAGCTACTACGAGAATTAGACTATAAATAATAAATATCGACTCCAATAGCATGCATGCATGAACGTTTCAAAATTTGAGTGTCAAGATCTTACCGTCTAATATGCCATAGAGGATTGCTGCAAAGCAAATTAAAAATTTTGTTAAAATATATCAACATAAAAAGGGAAATTGGGGGAGAAGCCCACATTAAAAATTGTTAGTGAGAAAAATCTAATAAATTTTTATACAGAGCAAATACCGGCACTTTCTACATCTTGTGCAGTATTAATTTAGGTCATATTAATAAAATTTGTAATGTGAGATTTTTCCCAATTTCCCCAAATAAAAATGATGGACATAATTTCAAATAAAAAGAAATTAAATTGAGTACAATTTTGTCATTCCCCCCCCCCCCCCCTCCTCTTACTACCTTTTCCAGTCCCCGCTTGTGAGAAGATCGTAGATCATTTATTTTATTAATTTTAAAGATGAAACGCACCAATATATGTTTTTCTTTCATTTGTTTAGAAAAAGTTGATATACACGGGCTTGGATTAAGGTTTAATTTTGTTATGAAAGTTTTCATGTAGGAACTATTCCAATAATTATTTTGGGTCAATCTCACTCCAAAATTATTGAGAAAGGAGTTATGTTATCCTGTCCGTTAGTGCCCATTTATTTCATGAAATAGGAGAGGTAATGTAATGTAATAATAATGATTACATAAATTTGGTTGGTTCGTCATCAAGGAAAGATGATGCTATGCATAAAAACGTTTGGTTGGATTACATAAAAAATAAGAATATAGAGAAATAATATAGCAAGAGACAAAATTACCTCTATCTACGTGTATATGTATAATATACACATTGGGTTCAAAGTAATTTTTTTTCTTTCAATTTGTGCAGAATATGTGTTGGGTTTATAATAATTTTTTAATATTTAATGGTGGAAATATATGAAGGGGTTCATGGTGATTTTTTAATATTTAATGGTGGGAAAATTATTTAATGGGATATTTTGATATTTTTTATTGGTGGAATATAATTTTTTATTTTTTTAGTGGGGAATTTTTTTTTTAATATTTTTATATAATTAATTATTTTTAAAATATGTAATTGTAGTAATTATTTAATATTTAACATCATTTATAGGTGTACACTTTGGCCAAATTAAAAAATTATAATGAAATATTGTTTTTTTTTTCACTTGATTATAGGATACATACATCCTTATTCATCAATCCTAACAGTGTAATCTTGATCACATCAAATAATGTAATCAAGATTATAAAATATAATCATCTTTATATTTCATAAGACCAATGTTACATCAAGATTACATGTAATCTTCTCTCATGGAATTGAACCAAACCGGCTATTAAAAATGTTAAGGGACAACTTCAATTTTTCACCGTAACATTTTTTTTTTTATAATTAGGGTGAATTTACTCAATTTTTAACACTTTACGGGGTAAAATTGATTAAAAAAATAAACCTTTCAAATATCCACAACCCCAACACAAAATCTTTTAGAATAAAATTGAACCTTAGCCCAATATCAGGCTAATCATTTTCATTCGCTCACAGAATTAGGTAAAGATGAGTCTAGAAGGCGTTAGTTTTTGTTAGAAGTCCAAAGGAATAATTATTATCGATTAGATAAGGGAGGGTGGATTAATTTTTTTGTGGGGTGAAATTGAGTGCTGAGTAGTCAAGAGAGCATGTGACGCAGTAGACGTGAAATTGTGAGTTGGAATTATTTTTATCATGTGGAGCTGAGTTAGAAGCAATTTTTTCCATCATACGGGTGATTCAAATTAAAACTAAGTTATAAAAAAGTGAAAAGACAAGGGATTGAATATAGGCAATTGAAAAGTTTAGAAATTGAGGATAGTTCAGGGAAAACCGAGTCAAAAGTTAAAGCATTAGAAGAGTAATTTCAAAAAGAAGGTAAAATTAAAGGGAGAATGAGCTGAGAGAAGATATATATACAAGTATAGAAGGAAGATTATGGTGAAGATGTTACCTCGGGCATATCTGACAAACGTGATCAGGTTTCCTGAAAGCGAAGGGCAAATAATGCAAATGAAAATAGATATATATATATATATATGGGTAGTGTTAGATGAAAGTAGCCACAAATGGGCTCTTTTATGATACGTACCGCACTGTTGGGTGGTCCTGTAAATGTAATAGCAGTAATGCGTCAACTCCCAGGAAATCTCAAATCCAACGACCTGCAGGCGGCAATGGACGTGCCGGTAGGACACCTTAAAAGGCTGGTCATCACCATAATCAAACGGCGAAATTGGCGTGACGGCGATCACACGGCACCCAATCTCCAAGGCTCCGATAGGTATATCCCCAACCACTGCGTAAATAAGGGAATCCAAGCAGCCTGTCGTATTCTTATTCTCCAAGAGATCTAGAGACTCGTCACTCAACGGAGTTTCGCACTTGATGTATATTACGTATTGAATGTCAGACCACGATCCATCCTTGTATAAATAAGGATTAAATCGATACATTTGATTGCAATCCCCAGGCCCGTCGTCGTATGGGCGAGGATGACTGAAATTGTATTGGTAAAGGAAGTAGCGAGGCAGGGAGGAGCAGTTGGAAGCGCCATAAAAGTTGGGATCCACCAGTTGAATTTTCAAGTCGTGGTAGTTGATAGATTTGACATAGAATTCACCGGAGAACAACCGTAACACCGCCGCGCCGTCTTCTTTACATTCTAACTCGAAGTTCTTGTCGCCGCAGGAGTCGGGGTCCCCTCTCATACGAAACGGATGCCTTATGGCGACTTCGCCGCACGAAGATGCACAGGCCGCCGCCGCCGCCGCCGCCCCAATTTGGGGCAACAATCGAAGCACACTAGTAATGAACAACACCAAACCCACCACCACCCTCTTCCTGCCTCTGCCTGATGCAACGCTCCCGAACTTCATCTTCAGACGTTACTCTCTCTCTCTCTCTCTCTCTCTCTCGTATTGCCGGACATGGATTTCTGTGGGTATATATATAATAATTATAAATATTTTAAATAATATCATTAGATAATTTTTCTTCATACAATTATCCAGGGGAATTCACTCCGAGATCCCATGGAGATGTAATCACCGAAAAAACAAAAATTGGAAAATTTGTATTTAGGTCCCAAACAATGTAAAATATGATAAAATAGTCCCTTAAAATATCAGTTGTGGTGAGGTCCCGTGGGGCTTTTTTGCATTATATTCCAAATGTCAAAAGACACAATAGCCCCATTGAAAAAATAGAGACAGAGAATGATGGAATCTGTAAAAGTCGGAAGATAGAATTGGCACGCAAAACATATGGAACAGAGGCTTTAATCATAAGACAAGCTTGATTAAAGACAATTGATACCAATACCTCTATTATCTTCATTATTCCATTTGATTGATCTTTTGTGTTCACCATGTGAATATATTTTAAGGTTTGCATTATTTATCTTATTTTTGCCCTAAAATATGAAAAAACTATCATTTTTTTGTTTGTTTATGAGTGTTAAAGTGATGGGCTTTGCTGTCCTCCTTTATATTTGTAAATTATCAAGGCGACCTAGTTAATTGCAATGTATATACTGTGATTGTGGTTTCAATGTGTTTGGGTAGGGTATAGTATGCTTTGTTTTTGGACGTAGTATGCTCTCAGTCTATATTGCAGAGGATAAGGAATGAAGATGAGGATGAAATTTTTGTGGTTAAAACACCTAGTATGCGAAGGAAAAAAGGTATTGTTAATAAGTGCATCTATAGCTATCAATATATGTGATGAACTTGTTAGTGACAACTATAGGTCATATTTAAATATTTTACTTGTAGTTTAATGTCATTTGGGAAAGGTTTCAAATGTTTGCTATGTTTTTGGGTATTTTGTGCTCTTTTTACTCATTAAAAGTGAGAATTAGTCAACATGGGGTGAAAGTTGTGTAGTTGGAACTCTTGATGTACGAACTCATAATGAGTTGTTAATAGGGGTAGCAATGGTTACTAATATAGGTAGTAAACTTGCTGATGACAATCGTATAGTGCATGTGGACAGTGGTGATGGCTACCACGTCTGGAAAAATCTATTATGTTTCCTTCATATGGAGGGAAGGTTTGTAGTTAGTAGAAACGATGATATAACATATGTTGGGGGAACAGTGAGATCAAGAACCATTAAGGAAGACACAAGTTATGAAGAGTTCAAAACATACATCTACAACAATTAAGTTAATTCATCGTAGTGTGTATTCGTATGTTGATTATTGCTACAAACTGTATACCTAAGAAGAAATATATGTGACTCCCATGAGGCTTGTAGCAACCCATGATGTTTAGGTTTATCATTATGGCAAGAGAATCGTCAGAGGAAGAGAACCAAATAGGCTAATAAGTTGGATTGTAGTTAGGAATGGTGGTGCAGTAAGATCAAGTACTGACTGATTGTATTAATTACATGTTTTTTGCTACTGCATTTGTGTACAGAGTGATTGTATTGATGACATGTTTTTTGTAATTATTAAGTAAAGATTGATTGTATTGACTTCATATTAGTGTTTCGGTAAGATTATGCAAAATTTATGTGCCTGATTGCACTTTGACTTGTTATGTATGCATAGGTAAACAAATATGCTGACAAGATTAGAGATTGCACTGACAACTCCATGGGTGTCCATTGACAAGTCCATGTGCATGCATTAACAAGTCTTTAGGCTTCTATTGACAAATCCATAAGCAAGTGTTGGCAAATCTTTTGGCTTCCATTGATAAGACTTTGTGCCTGTGTTAACAAGTTCATGGGCGTCCATTAATAAGTCTAAATAAGTATGTCCACATAATTAATATTAATTACAATAACATAGGAATTTATAAATATGTCCACACAAATTATGAATTTAAAACTTGTTCATAACCTTGTTGCATTTTCATCATAGCATGTAAACACACACACACACAAGTGTAGGGGATTGCACTGACTGGTCCATGGGCATCCAATTACAAGTCTATGTGTGCCCACTGACAACTTCATGTCCATACATTGACAACTAAATTTACTTTTCATAAATGAAACTTGGATACAATACCCTATTATATCCCACCTTCATTTACATATGCAAATGCATCTACAATGTGCTAATTACAAATTCACAGACCATCTACAAAAATCATATGGTCTGCATTTTTATCTGATGACATTTACAAAAAAATAGTATGAGATGCATTTTCCAAAAACAAAAGACTCAAATCACCATCATTGGATAGCTTGGATTAGGATTCTTGCACGTTTTGATAGTGTAGCCAGCCTCATTACACCTGCCACAATGATAAACTTGTTTGTTTTGAAAGTGAGATTAAATCTCTTACTGCCATTGTATTATCATCTTTAGTTTCTCCTTCATCTACATATACATGCCTAGTTTCTCCATTAAAATTAATTAAATGTTCAATTGTTTTATCATCTAATCTAATAGATCCACAAATGTTATTGTATCAAATTTCACTGTAATCTTCATAATAAGTTCGCTACTCTCTTTTCCCACAATGGACTATGGAGGATATCATTGTTTTAAACTCTTCATAACTTGTGTCTTCCTTAATGGTTCTTGATCTCACCGTTCCTTTAAAAAACACACACACACACACACACACACACACACACACACACACACACACACACACACACACACACACACATTATATTACTAGCTCCACTAACTACAAACCTTCCCCCATATGAAGGAAGCATAATAGATCTTTCTCAAACGTGTTAGCCGTCACCAATGTCCACTTGCACAATACAATTGTCATTTATAAGTTTATTACTTAAATTAACAACTATTGTTGCCCCCGATTAACAACACATTCTCACTTTGTACATCAGCACTTCCAACCACACAACTTTCATCCCATCTTGATTAATTCCCATTTTTAATGAGCAAAAAATACCTAAAAACATAGCAAACATTTGAAACCATTCCCAAACACTATTAAACCAAAAGTAAACATTTAAATATGCTATACAGTTGTCATTAACAAGTTCATTACACATATTAACAACACCTTTTTCCCTTTGCACACCAAGTGGTGCAACCACAAAAAATTCACCCTCATGTTCATTCCTTAGCCCTTGCAATACATAAACAAAGCATACTAAACCTACCCAAACACATTGAAACCACATCATATACATTGCATCTTATTATGATTGCCTTGATAGTTTATAAATATAAAGGAGACTAATAAAGATTATCACTTTAATACCCACACACAGACCTGATGACAAACTTTTCATATTTTAGTGCAAAACTCGAAATCCGTTCAGATAGTCAATAAAAAGCATCAATGAAATGGAAGTGTTGGCATCAATTCCATACCTTCTTCTTTAAGCTTCCGTCATGATTGACACCTCCATTCTGAGTTTTTTCAGCACCAATTATGTATTCAGTTTTTCACATAATCCTCTTTGTTCCCTCCCTCCATTTGTTCAATGGGGGTATTTTGGATTTTTAACATTTATAATATATTGCAAAAAAAAAGTCCAACTAGACTTCCTGCAAGCCAGCAGCATGCCATAGACTTTTGTGAGATTTTTTGGGATTATGTATCTTCTTTAGACTTTGAATTTTTCCAATATCTAACCTGCATTATTAGGCTTTGAATTGAATGCTTTGTGGTCCATATGCATATAGGCACGTGCCTTTGCGCCTAACTTGAACATCTCCCTATCTCAAAGCCATAAATCATGACAGACTCTGCTAGCCTAGAAATAGAGGTTGGGTTGGCCTAACACTAACAGGAAGATGCTGATGAACTCCAGAACTTGTTCGTGGAGCTTGGTACTGCTCTTGCTTATCCACATAGGGTAGTGCCAACAACGTCACTGTAAGGAATTAAGGTGCGGACGTCATGGCGTGGTTCGATTCCCCTTCCGACTCAAAGATAAGCACCCGGCCGAGTGCGGCTATCCTGGCTTTGATATCTCCTGTTATCATCACCGCCACCTCCTCCTTCAACTGCCCACACCTTCAGGCTCCGTAGACTTCTTCATCAAACACATTGATTACCCATCCCAGTCACTTCAAGCATATGATCCCCAAAATTGCCTTCCGGCCCTGTTCCTCAAACTCTACAACTCCATGATATCACCCTTCAAATTTACGTCAGCCGAAAGGTTCACCCAAATTGCTTTCCTTAATTGTTCTTCAAACGGCCAACGGCACCTAAACGGTTTCACAACTGACTCTCAAATTATAGACACGTTCTCTTGCCCGATTTATGTTGCTGAATACTACGACACTTTGATGAAGGAGGACCTCCTATTCTGTACCAAGATTATCGATATTTTGTCAAGTGAGCTCAATAACATAGGGCAGAATAATGTTTTGTCCTTCAGTTGGATGAAACCAGATTGTACTGGATGCGAAAGGAAGGGACAAATGTGTAAATTGAAGAAGAATAACGGCGCAAAAGAGGAAATTGAATGTGTTGACCATGATCCCAAGATATGTAGATCAACTATTAAACTCATAGCAGGTGAACACCATTCACTCATTCGCTTCTTTCTTCTCTATTACGCTAGATATATATTTGAATTACACAATGTTCAACTTTCTGCAGGTGTGACCTCGGGTTCAGTTGTGCTGCTTCTGTTGCTCCTAGTACTCTGTCAATACTACAGATATTTGAGATTGAAAGGTGAAGATCTTGCGAGACTTCAAAATTTTTTTGATGACTATCGGTTGCTCAAACCAACCAGATTCACTTTTGTCGATCTGGAACGAATCACGTGTGGTTTTAAAGAGCAGTTAGGTGAAGGTGCTCATGGAGCAGTGTTCAAAGGAAAGCTTTCCGATGAAATTTTGGTAGCTGTGAAGATGCTCAACAACTCAAAGGATGATGATGGCAAAGAGTTCATAAATGAAATGGGAGTTATAGCTAAAATCCACCATGTCAACGTGGTTCGCTTATTGGGCTTCTGTGCTGATGGAATTCACCATGCTCTTGTTTATGATTATTTTCCAAATGGGTCCTTGCAAAACTTCATATCTGCTCCAAATGGCCATAGCTCATTCCTTGGCTGGGAAAAGTTGCAACAAATTGCTCTTAGTATAGCCAAAGGGATTGAGTATCTTCACCAAGGTTGTGATCATCAAATTCTTCACTTTGACATTAATCCTCATAATATATTATTGGATAACAACCTCGTTCCAAAAATCTCTGATTTTGGTTTAGCCAAAATGTGCCCAAAAAATCAAAATACAGTGTTTGTGACAGCAGCAAGAGGAACTCTAAGTTATATTGCTCCAGAAGTTTTCTTTAAAAATTTTGGAAATGTTTCCCATAAGTCGGATATCTATAGCTTTGGAATGTTACTGATAGAAATGGTAGGAGGAAGAAAGAATACGAACACGATTCAAGAAAAGTTTCAAGTTTTATATCCAAAATGGATTCATAGTCTGGTTGAGGGGGGTGACATACATATCCCGATAGAAAATGAAGAAGGCATTAGAATTGCGAAGAGATTGGCTATTGTAGGACTTTGGTGCATGCAATGGCATGCAATACATCGTCCATCCATGAATAAGGTTTCTTCTTTTGCTTTTTCCCTTTCTGTACGGTCCTGAACCTCGAAGTGTGACACTTCTTACAAGTCTCCCTGCGAGCGTCTTCTCCCCAATAAAGCATACAGTCGTTCGGGCAAGCATTGATCTTTTCGTAGTTCAGGCCTAATCTGTTAATTATCTTCTTGGCCTCATAGAAGTCTGTGGGAATGTCAACTTCGAGGAAAGCATCTTGTATCAATTCCAGCGACATCGACATTGCCTTGTTAGTGATACCACACATGCACTTGATATGGTACAACTTGATCAGGAAAGATAATTTCGAGTATTTCCGACAACCTTGATACAACAGACGGTCACTCTCATCCATTAGGCTGAAAAATTCCCGTGCTGCTTCATTCCTGAAGAAAATAGGTTCTGCACCCTGAACTTCATCCGTGAAGTTGTCGTCCTAAACACCAAAAGCATCGCGGACCACTTCATTAACCGGATCATCTTGAGCTACTTGATTTCCTACATGTGAGCTTCGAGGAAGTTGATCGCCATATCGCATACCTTGTTTCTCACCATGGACTCCCCAAAATGTATATTCAACCGGGAAAGGCTTGACGAGAAGATGTTCCAAAGCACCATCCCGTGTTTGCCACTTCTTAAACTTGTATCGACAACACGAACAAACGATCTTTCCATTAATGCTAGCATGAGATAAGGCAAAATCTAAAAAAATTTTCAATCCCGCTACATATACGGGAGAATTGCGTGGCAACTTGATCCATGACTTATCCATATCTAATCAAGAAGTTAGGCTAGACTACTAGAACACTAGGATAAAATGTTTAATTCTCTTTAAATCACTTGAGCTCCATAAATGTACTCTGAACTCATTTGTAGCAGTTAAAAACCGCTACCCCAACCGTTACTGATAGAAAAGATCATTTGTAGCGGTTAGAAACCGCTACAAAACCTGCTACAAAAAGCACTGCAATTTGAAATGTCCAATTCCCGCTACAAATTAGTAGCGGTTATACAACCGCTACTTTTACCGCTACAAAGTTATTATTGTAGCGATTTTCTCAGTACCCGCTACAAAGAGGTAGCGGTTTCTTCTTCTAACCGCTACAAAATGTATTTATGTTTTTTTTTAACTCAATATGTAAATATTTTTTTCCGAAAGATTATTTTCAAAATTGATACCTTTAGTGATGACAAAAATAAATTATATTATTTATTGTTCAAAAAAATCAATTTTTATTATTAGATACCTATTTTATGCAATTTAGAATGTATATTTATGTAACTAATTTGACGAAATATAATACTTATAAACTACAATACATGAACGTTAAGTATTTAAATTGTAATCAAACAAACCAAATATCATAAACATCCAATAAACATTTGAAATAAATATCTGTCTCCAAAAATAAAAACTAGCAACCAGGCGCTTGATGATCAGGTCCTGTCTCAGTAGTGGCGCAGGCAGTAGCAGAGGTAGCAGCATCCTCATCATCACCAGTAGTAGCAGCAGCACCGGCAGCAGCACCAGCAGCAGCAGTAGCACCAACACCACTAGCAGCACCGGCAGGCGACGGGGGATCCTCGTGGATGAACGACTCGAGAGGAATGAGGGGCTCCTCGTCGATGAATAAGGGGGAGGCTGGGGAGGTGGAAAGTGCCTGTTGAGAAGCAACTCTGTAAGGGCACTGGCACATGCATCCCAACTATGCTTATTCGAAGCATACCAATTGTCGATCCGGGCCTAGATACGCCTCTCCCTGGCAGCCTGTGAAGCCAAAATCCTCTCCCTCTCTGCCGCCTGTACAGCCGTCAGGGCGACTGCCTTCTCAGCAACCAGGGCGGCCACCCTCTCCTCAATCATGGCCTCCAACGCCTCCGGTGGTGGCATACGTCTCGCACTGGAGGTTCCAGCCTCAGGGGCGGAGGACTTGCCATAAACAGTACTGGGCCTCGCGCCTAGGCCCATACCCCTAACGCGCCCGGGATGCTCGGCTCGGCCTACACCAGCTTTTAATGGGGCCGTAAGGTTCACGGACCCCTGTGACTCGGGGGTCTAGGAAGCTCGCAGATCTGCCGTGGTCTGCTCAATCCAGGCCTGACGGGAAGATTTCAACAAATATTAATGAAACAACTTAATTGAATTTGAACATATTAAATTAACAATATCAATAATTGTTTTCAACTTACTATGATCTCCTCAGCCGCCTCAGATGTCGGCCTCCCATCACGATGTCTATGGATGCGTGTGGAGAACTCCCTATAGTTTGTTTCACAGTTCTCCTCCCGCGCCTGCGCTTGCTGCAAGAATTAAAAGTTAAAGAAAGTTAGTTATTTTTAAAAATGGAGCAATGAATGTTTTATTAAATTTATTTTAAATCTCAACATACCATCTCACTGTAGGTCACAACAAACGACTTCGATTTTGTCGTGTGATGGACCGTCTGGGCCGTCTGGGCTGGCCGGCTCCTGGTGTTCCTCTGGGATAAAAGCTATGCATCTGCACTCCTCCTATACTGCACAAAAGCTGCCCAGTCATTGGGATCCACGCCATCTGGGACATTCTCGGTCAGCTCTTGTATGAGAGTCATCCCATCTCCATTCCTCCCGAGGTACAAACGATTCCTTCGGTTCTTCCACGCATCCCCCATCTTCATCAACGAGTACCTCTTCGTCTGGCCCCCCACTGTAAACTTATCCTGTATCATAATAAATTACTAATTAATAAAATAATAACAAAATAAATAGTAACATGTAAAATTAAATAGAGCAACTTAACATACCAGGACAATGTCAGCAAATGCTTTGTCCTTGTTGTTGGACGGAACATGCTTCCAATCCTTGAAGAATATCGGAAACCATGCCCAATTCCCGCCTAAATCAGACAAGAATCGGTTGAACAGGTCACCCCCGTTCTCAATGGGTTGGTCCGTCTCTGTGTTCCAGGGGACCACTACTTTATCGCCCCGCATCAAAGTGACCGCCCTCACGTCCATCGACCTCCTGCTGACGTTCCCATTTGCCTCTGCACAGTAAATAAAAAATTTTATTTTTTCTTTTAAACATAATTTAAATAAATATAAAAATGTTATTTTCACAAAAAACCTAATTACATTTACCTTCCACGTCCACCGCAAATCCGGTGGAGCGTGAAGACGACGGTCGGGGGTCCCCTTGGTCCCGCTCGTTCTCCCAGTCGAGAAACTATTGGGCCTCGCTCACGGAGAAGTTTATCTCAACCTCCTCATCTTCGTCGAGGTCGCTAATCGACAGAGTTGCGCCATGTTCTCCGCCTACTGTCCTCTCTAGATTCTCCATCTCAGGGATGACATCATCAGCAAATATATCTTCATACTGACTCCTCTGAGGGGGTGAAGGCAGACCACTCCCCGTCTGAGGGGGCGGAGGCAGACCACTCCTCGTCTGAGGGGGCAGAGGCAGATTCCTAGGCCCACCGCCTCTTGCACGGCCCCGTCTACTGCCTCTTTCTCTTAGGACGATCTTACCCTTTCCTTTATCCATAGTTAACCGTACAGAGAAGATTGTAAAAGTGAAAAAGTGAAAAGAAATGAACAGTAGCGGAGGGGAACCGGGGTTAATAGTGTGCATTTTGTAGTGGTTCACCTCAGAAACTGCTACTAAAAGTAACCAATTATAGCGGTTATTTTTGACCGCTGCAGCAACCGCAACAAATATGAAAAATTAGTAGTGGTTAATATTAACCGCTACAAATTTTATTGCGTTTGAATTCTATAGCGGTTCAACAAGCAAACGCTACTATACCAGTAGCGGTTTCAGAGATTAACCGCTACTAATTTTGTTTTTCTGGAAAAAAAAAACCAAACTAATTGGTTAATTAGTTTGCATCTAATAAAAACAAATAGATGAAAACTAATAAACCAATTAGTTTGGTAAAAAAAGAAAAAAAATTATATTCAATAAGAGTACTAAACATAGTCCAACAGGCCCATGAATATTAGGATTTAATGTAGACGCCGATCTCTCTGAAAAGGCTAACCAAATCTTTTTAATCCGAGGTATTTTACAAAAAGAAAGGTGGCTACAATCAAAACCCAACTTTCGGTCGCTTGTTAGAAGATTCTCAGAAAAATAGAAGTAGTGTTTATATCAGAGAAAAAACCAAATCAACTGGTAACTGAAGAACAACCTCCGGTTTCAAGGATGAGGCAGGCAAATATCTGCCGCACTCATTAGAACGAGAGAAGAGAATAGTGCGCCAAATATTTGCCGTCCTTCGTTAGTAAACCGACATTGTTCATTTAGTTACTAGTAGAATCCAGTGATTTCTCTGGATTTTTTATAAGTTTATGAGAGTTGTACGGCTTGTTTATATAGGTTAAACATTAGTAGCGGTTTGACGTTTTAACCACTAATAATTTGTCAGCATTGTCGCTGTTATGGTGTCGCAAAGCCTTAACTGCAACAATATTGTGTCGTTTCGCTATCTTGTAGCAGTTATTGTTACCTAACCGGGACCGCTAAACCGCGACAAACATTCCCACCCGTTGGCGGGAAACCCTGGCGCCAAATTAGTGGCAGTTTGGTCTAGTAAACGCTACAAAATGACCGCTACAAATATTCCCGCCATCAAGTGCGAAATTTGGTCGCGGTTCTTTGTGGTAGAACCGCTACAAAATTCAACCTCAAATTTGGCGCCAGTTTTGCGCAACTAATTTGTAGCGGTTTCACATTAAACTGCTACTAATACTTGATTTTGTAGCGGTTTTAGTTGGCTGCTACTGTTTGACCGCTACAAATCAGTCTTTTTTTTTGTAGTGTAGAGGGTGTTTTATAAAAGTTATGATATTGGATGAAGACAATTATGACAACGACTATGTTTTAAAATTTCCACACTGTATGTTGAATATTTGTCACAATAGAAAGAGAATCTCTAGACTTGCAAAACAAGTTAGGAGGGAATGATAAAAACTTCAAAAATGTGACTTCTTTTTTTGGCCAAAAAATATGACAACCCCCGCGGGATAAGAAGACTAGAACGTCAACATTAAAACATCATATTAATTTCTACTATCTAGCAATCTTTATTAAATATGAGTATATATGAAAAAGAAAATGACGAAAAATACCTTTAACAAGAATTCTTATAATAAAAACAAGAGGGTGGATTATAAAAGTCATGAGGATGAGGACAATTATGACAACATCTATGTCAAATTTTCCACACCGTGTGTTGAATATTTGTCACAATGGAAAGAGAATCTCTAAACTTGCTAAACAAGTTAGAAAGGGATGATAAAAACTCCAAAAATGTGACTTCTTTTTTTGGGTTAGAAAGGGATGATAAAAACTCCAAAAATGTGACTTCTTTTTTTGGCCAAAAAATATGACAACCCCCGGGGGATAAGAAGACTAAAACATCATATTAATTTCTACTATCTAGTCATCTTTATTAAATATGACTATTGTCTAAAAAAAAATCTTAGATATGAGCATATATGAAAAAGAAAAAGACGAAGAATACCATTAACAAGAATTCTTGTAATAAGAACAAGAGGTTGGGATTATGAAAGTCATGATATTGGATGAGGACAATAATGACAACAACTATGTCAGATTTTCCACATCGCGTGTTGAATATTTGTCGCAATAAAAAGATATCTCTAGACTTGTAAAACAGGTACGGGAAAAACCCTAATTAATTAATTAATTATCAAAATGCCACCGCGGGAAACTATTAACCCATCTGCCCCTATGTAATCGATTACATGGGGTCAGATGTTGGTTTTTTTCAAATTTTGCACTATGTAATCGATTACGACACTATAGCGTAATCGATTACATAAAACTTTGCACTATGTAATCGATTACGATTTGTGACGTAATCGATTACATAGAGTAAAATGTTATGTAATCGATTACACCAGTATGGTGTAATAAATTACACCAGCTCCAGAAGCACAATGGTCAACTGAATTCGAATAGGTGCATGTCCAACATCTTTTTACCTATAGATGTGACTTGGGGAAGATATTTTTGCCAACAATTAACCGTCTACCCTAGGCCTAGTCCATCAATACAATTACATATCAGTTTTTGTTCATACGAAGCATGACAATGACATAAACTATTTGGACATTTGCATTCAAGCATGTCTAAAACAAATAATTATAAATTGAACACCAAGTCACATCAACAAACGCAATACACATAACTTGTCCACTTTAATCCTGCCTATTCTGTTGGATATATGCTCTTAGTCACTTAAGCCTTATTGGACTTTAGTGAGACCAAAGCCCATGAGGCTTAGGGTTAGGTTAAGTCTTGCACTTAACCCTATATATTCTAACTTACTCCTGCTGTGCCTTCTAAGGATAACTCATCAGAAATAGACCCAAGACGTAGACGTTCATCATTTGAACGGTTGCCCACACACCCACCCCATTCTACTCGAGAGATAGTCTGGAAGATCGATTATAGAGCGGACGAGGACTGTTCGGGAACTGTTCGTGCAGAGGCTTTTGACCGCTGCATCTTTCCAGGTAATCAAAACGATGAAGACTCTTATTTTTCCTACATCGAATCGGTTAAATACGCTTCCACATTTTTGATGAGATTCCTACAATTGGCATCAGAGCTAGATTGATGAGGAAAAGAACCCAGTTTTGATATTCTTTTATATTTCATGTGATTCGTATCAAAAATTATTTTTAAAAAATATGGTATCTGTTTCTATATTTGTTATTTAATTCATGATAATTATTCATTTATAATTCATATTTAATATTAGTTTTAACTTTAATCGCTTTAATCCATGGTTAGATTCTCCTTGTATTTCTTGACTTGTAACAAGGAGGCTAATCTTATATGATTAGGTTTCCTCCTTACTATTTTTTAGTTATTTTCAGAATTTCTATGCAATTTATGAATTTCTATAAAAGTTGGAGATCAAGAAACTGCGAAGAAAGTGAGCGATCAACACTGTAAGACACTGTTCATGAACTTTTGGACCTCGGAATTAGACAAACCATATATGGTTGGAAAGAGAACGGAAAGACAAACACAGATCCGGAAACCCTGTCATCAGAAGCCAAGCCACACGCCGCCACAAGGGATGCGAGTGGCCTTCATGCGCCGGCAAAGAACAAGCTAGGCCTGACTAAGTTTAAAATAGATCAGGCCACAAGCCCCTAGTCTTTTTCCACCCCTAAGTGCAATGAGGGGAGTGGAAGGAAAACAATAGAATTATAAAATTTAAGAATGATGCGATAAGATGCAAGATACATGTGTCAAAAAATTGAATTAAAAACTTTTAACCTCAATTCTCTACCTCCTTATTGTAATCAAACTCAAAAAATTTTTGCCCGCCCTCACTTTCCCTCCCCTCCCCTTACACTAAACATGCCCTGATTGTTGTAGTTTATATACATATGCTATATAATGATTGATATTGATATGAATTTTATAATTTAGTTTTTGTGGCCGAGCTCGCTCTCATGCCTTGACATACAGTTTTTTCTGGAACCAACAAATATTGTAAAATAGGTAAAAGTTTGAGAAATGTTCGTTTTTTAACAACAGCTGATTGCTCCTTACATCACTGTGAAGAGCCAACTATGGAGCTTGTTGGCATAAGATAAAATAAAATCTATGGAGCTTGCTTTAGGCCTCCTCCCCCACCAGCTTGCATTTAGCTACGTGGAAATAACTAAAGTGATACGAACTTATATATTTGTTAAGGTTTTATTATTAATATCCATTATTAATTATCTAATTTTCCCTCTTTACGTAATCAAATAAAACAATTGGAAAATAAAAAATAATCTTTGATTTGCTACATTAATATATTATTATATAATGGAACGTTTGGAAAGAGTTATATCCATGAATAATAAAAGTATAGCTGGCCATCCCTTATAATCTGTACAATGTATAAAGTTAAAGTAAAGTTAGATTAAAATACAAAGATATGTGTAACAAATTTATGTAGTAAGAATTATACTTTTGATGTTTGCAATAAACTCCTTTAATCATGAACACAGCCTCGACGAAAAAATGAGAGCAGAAACATCTCATTCCTTAATCTGTTTTGGGGTCAGAGTTTCTTCCCTTAATCGAGTTTAAAGATATGAGGACTTTTTTTTTGGGTTGGAAGCCCATTTGTGGGCCTTTCTTGATTTAAGCCCGTAGCTTATACAACGCTGAAAAAAAATGTGTATGCACATATGGCCTTTTAATTATCCTTCAAAAAAAAAAAAACTTTTTCCGAAGAACTAGCAAGCATTTCAAGAAAACACCAATACACCAATTAGAGTTGGCACAGATGGTAAGGGATCCGGATTAGTCCCTTAGGACATGGGTTCGATCCCCTCTGCCGTTGCTGAAACTCCTTTGGTAGGCGATCTGTAAGTCCCCAGTAAGTACTCATAGAGCCCGAGGTCGTACCCTGAGGCGATCTGTAAGTTCCCAGTAAGTACTCATAGAGCCTGAGGCCGTACCCTGGCCTTGATGGGGACTGGTGTCGAACCCCTCCAAAACTTTTTTTTATATAAAAAAAAAAAAAAGAAAACACCCACGTATTTCTTTAAGGGCATATATCCATAAATCAAAATGAGAAGAATATAGCTGTTCAAATATTACGAATTCGTAAAAACACTGCTAAAATATTTTAGACAAAAGCTTAAATATTAATATTAATAATAAAGTGTATTCAGGACCCTGAGGTAATTTTTCACGTGCATTTATTCTAAAGTATTTTGTCATAAAGTATTTTTGTAGGAGCAGCCATCGCTTCAAAGTATTAATTTGTGTAATTTTATACTTAACAATTTAGATAATTTAAGATTTTAGTTATATTTATTTTAGGGTGTTGGATGCACCAAAAAAAAAATTATAGTATTGGACTTACATAAAAAAATAATTCAAACGCTAGGTACATAAAAAAAAAAAGTATTTTAGGATGGTGGTCCAGGGCATCACAAAATATTTTAAAATATTGAATACATTTCAAAAAATAATTCAAGGTGTTGAATACTCTTAACCTTGATATCTAGACACATTATTGATAAATAGTGCAGCTAACTTTTTAAATATTATAAGAAAAATCTTTAAATTTTGTTGCCAAAAAGAAAAACCTTTTTATTTTATTTTGATTTTCCCCCTATACCAAGTGCTTCCCATCCCCTCCTTTTTTTTTCCTGGGCAGGAGGGAATTCTATTCAATGATAGAAATTGTATAGACACATACGAACTATTTTACATTCTTTTGAAAAAAAAAATTTAGGAGAGATATTGGGTTCTCCCAATGACATATAAGATTAAGAGTACGTATGTCTCCACCCTAACCTAACCTGTGTATCCATAAATTCACACCGTCTAAGATCTCTTCCTCAGCGCTTTGACCAACTCCAAGATTAAATCTCTCCTTTTGGTGAGAATATCCAACTCCTTACCAGTTGAATCCAAAGATAAGAGGTAGAACTATTTTACTTAAGTGTATATAAAAGTGAGCAAAAAAATCCACAACCCGTCTAACTGCTCGCAAACTGTGATTTTTTTCCTAAATTAAATGTCTATTTGAATTCTTTTATTTTTAGTTTATCTTCTCTTTATGAGCCGAAATTAGGTCAAATACGGTTAAACAAAATTTTTATAATAAAAATAATAAATTTTTTTTTTATGTAATGAAAAAAAAAGTTAAAAGCAAAAGGTGCTCTGAGAAGATTTTTTTAAAAAACTCTTATCTTTTTTGGGAAAATTGATTACAGGGCCCAAAGAAACAAAATAATTACAAAAAAGACCCAAGAAACATTCACATGCCTGAAATTTTTTCAAAAAACGTTAGCAACCACATTAGTAGCGGTTAACAACTATATCAGTCCCCATTAACAACTAAATCAGTCTAATTAACAACTACATTTTAACAACTACATCTGTAGCAATTAACAACTATGTTCGTACACTTTTTTTTGAAAAAATGCCAGAATCTGGCATGTGAATGTTTCTTGGGCCTTTTTTATAATTATTTTGCTTCCTTGGGCCCTATAATCAATTTTCCCTTTTTTTAAGTGAACCCTACTCCTCACAAGTCGATTCGACTTGGATGTTTCATGTAATTGCTGCTCCATTCATCTCTACGCGTCTGCTCTGCTCCTGACTGCTCGTTTGGCTCCGGAGAACCCATCATCTGCAGCATAAATCGGCGCCGTCGCCTTGGCCTCACCGTCATCTTCAGCGTCCATTAGTGCCGTTTCCGTCCTCTGCTTTTCCGCCACAGGTTTTGCCGTTACCTTTGCTTTATGATCTGCGTCGTTTCTTATCTTCCCCCTGTTTTTTTTTGCATCATGTTTGCTGCTTCTCTCTTTTATTTTTCTGCTTTGTCCTTCACCTCTCTTGTTTGTTTCCACAAGAAATATATTCGTAAATTGGTAATATATTCTGCCATTTTAATTCTTACTCAGAAGAAAGCGATTAATCTCTAAATCCGTCAAAAACCAGCAGAGGCAATTTTTGTCTTCACATCCTTCCCCTAATCATTCAGGCTTTTATACGTTATATTTCAATCTTAATTTTCGAAGTTTCACATCAATTTTATTAAAGACAAGAAAAGTCCTGCCTCGTATATCTATCAAATAAATAATCTTAGCTTTTTATTTAAGCATGACAGTAAGATTTTAGCTTGAAAATTTAGCTACAACGGAAGTCGGCTTTCAGGGTTTTGTTTGAATTTGGAATACGCAAATTTGTCATTCCCAAATAACTAGATTTTTGTTTGTTATATAACTACTAATTACTGTGGGCTGAAATTAGTTTACTCATGATTGTTGATTAAACGATGTTCTTTTGTTAAATTTTTTGAGCACTCTGATTGTTGCACTCCAACGCGAAGCTCTTTGTCATGTTGATTGGATATCTGTAGTTTTAGAACATTGAATCCCATATACTGATTCATCATGTTTTAATTGGCAAGTGTAAAGCACTCGACAATTGTATGCCTTGATCCATGTATTTTGATTTTTGAGTCAATACTGTCATCAACATCAGGGGTTTCGTATTTCTATTTTCTCTAATAGGCCATGGAGAAAGATTGGATTAAGTTGTATTTTCAAACTGGAGACTATATCAAACTTGAAAGGATAGGTCAGAGATTCACGATAGCAGGAGACTCCATTTAGGATTTCTTCTTTCCCATAGCTAAATAGATGCAGGAGCACAAGTTTATACCAAATATTGCAAGGTGTAGATCCCTCTTGCAAACATTAGAAGATGTTCTTGATATGAGAGAGTATAGATCCCTCTTACAAACATTAGAAGATGTTCTTGATATGAGAGAGAAAGGTCTAGAAGTCGTGGTCTAAATTTCTGAATATAAATGAAACCTGACTTTGTATATCTGCGGCATTAATAGGGTTAATACTATTTCATTCTCTATGTTTTCCTTAGCATGCATCCTGGGTATTGATGGCGAGATGCTGGCGGTGAAATATTTAGTCATTGAGTTTGTATTAAGGTTGGACTGGCTGGTACTTTTTGTGAACACTTCGTCGTTGTGGCCCTCAAACCTATTTGTGACTTATCTGTATAACTGTATTTACTGGGTAACAAAAGCTCGCCTTTTATTATTTAGTTGGAACTACTGTTTTAATATTAGAATATGTATAAATAAGGTTTTATTGTTCCTCAAAAAGAGGGAACATCTTCAAGCTCGTTGGGAAAAATCTCCGGGAGGAGAAACTTAAAATATTTCAATTCTGCAATTACCAGCTCTGCAAGAGTAGTGGTGATTGAAGACGTAGCTTGAGTTGAGCTAGCGACTATGTCATCGACTCTGTTGGAGGTGACTCGTGCGGCCCACGAGGAGGTGGAGAGGCTTGAGCGTCTCATAGTGAAGGACCTTCAAAATGAGCCCACTTCGAACAAGGACCGCTTGTTTCAGAGTCACCGTGTGCATAATATGATCGATACTATCACTTCTACCACTGAAAAGCTTGTAAGTTGGTTCTCTCAACTTCGAATTTCAGCTATTAGTTTGTGTTTGCTCCTCGATGAAACTTCTGTTGTAGGTTAATGCGAAATAAAAGCGAAGATAAATTATAAATTGAAACTCTTTTATTCTGTGTTTCTGAGGTGGAAGAATTCTTTGCTTGATCTTCAAAATCTGAAGTAGCTACTCTGTTGAGTTGATGGGAACTGACCAAAAAATAATATTTGGGAAGAGGGGATGGTATTTTCAATCTCTTAATGTTCTGCTGTCAATGTGGAGTGTTGTTGTTGTATGGTCAATTCTGTTTCAAGTAAATGAGTTTTTGTGAAGTAAGATCCAAAGTAGAATTTATGTTTTATTTCCTTGTTTTTTTATTGGTCCTTCGGCCTGGCCCCTGAAGATGGGTGTAATCTCTCTGTCCTCTTTATTTTAATTTACTTCTCATCATCTTGTCTTGTGAATTGAAGCAAATAGGTTAGCTGATTTTCCGTTTGTGGGTTTCAGATTGATATATACGAAGATAAAGACAATGCAAGGAAGGATGAAATTGCTGCACTGGGGGGTCAAACTGCTACTGGGACAAATGTGTTTAGTGCCTTCTATGATAGACTTAAAGAGGTAATTTATATTCTTGTAGTTTTTCAATATGTAAGAGCTTGATAATAGAAAAAGGAGAAATGCCTTTTTTGAGTCAGAAGTTGTATTCTGTCTGCATAAAATATCTTTGATAATCTCTTTTACCTTGTCTTACCATGTTATTCTCCTTTTGGGTTATACTAGTGACAACTATCTAGCAGGATCTTGGAAGATCAACATTTCTTTTTGCTTAACTTTTTTTACATTTGCATATTGATGTAACTCAGTGTATGTGGAAGTTTTCATTGAAATCTGAGCTGGTAAAAATGATAGCATGTTTATGTGTATTTTGAAGCTGAGTTCTCTTGATTTATTGGATTTTAATTGCTTTTATATGTTTATCGCATCATTATCTTGTGATATGTGCAGATACGAGAGTATCACAGAAAGCACCTGGCTGCACGTGTTGTTGATGCTAATGATGACTATGAAGAACTTCTTAAAGAGGAGCCTCAAATTGAGTTTAGTGGAGAGGTCTCTCTCTCTCTCTCTCTCACACACACACACACAGCTGATTCCAATGTTGCATAATTACACTACTTGATAGGTGATAAAGAAACATGTGTAGTTTTTTTGGAGCAAAGGAAAATTATTGAACTTCCAATTCTCTGAAAGATATAAAGAATTCTTTTTGCTATTTGACTAATGATAGTTTGTAGGATAAACTTGTCAAATTTTAAGTTCAAGGCTTCCCTATACTTTTTGTCCAATCTTGAGTATTAAAGTAAATAGCAATTGGTATAAAATGATGGTATTATCACCTGACTACCTGGGCATGAATAGTTTGGGTCTTGGGGCCACTCCCATTGAGATTTTAAAACGTGTTTCTATTTACAGAATTACTTTACAGAAATTATTGAATAAGAAATGTTTAAGAATATAACCTCTTGGAACTTAACGTCCTATTGACCTCAAGCTGGTGGTGTGTTTGCGTATTTTAATAGTCCTTCTTTTCCATCAGGAGATCCAGAGATGAGATTCTTGTATGATGCCCTTCGTCCTTGGGACGGTGGTTTTAGTGAGTCATGCAAGATGGAATCTTATATGTCCTACAGTTAGGGTAGATGTTGCTGCAATTTTCAAACTGAGAATGTTTGCTCTTCCACCTTTCCTGGTTATTTATTTCCTTGTGATATTGGTTTCAGGAAGCTTTTGGGCGGTACTTGGACTTGCATGAATTGTACCATCAATATATTAATTCCAAATTTGGTGAGCCAATTGAGTACTCTGCTTACCTTGATGTTTTTTCACAACCAGAGAAGATCCCACGCAAAATGAAAATGACTAGGTATATTCCCTTTCCTCACTCTTTCTGTTGCATGTTTTTGTTTATTTGGCATTTAGATGTTCGCCCAATTTTGGTAAGTCATTTTCTTATATGTCTTAGTTTCTGCCATTCAATTTTCTACAGGCAGTACAGGGAATATATGGAGAATATTTTAGAGTATCTCATATATTTTTTCCAGCGTACAGAACCCTTGCAAGATCTAGATCGAATTTTCTCTAAGGTGATTATTTTTATTATCTTTCTTTGGCTTCGCAATTTTGAGCTTGATTTATGTTCTATTTGTGCTAGGATGGATAAATCTGTCTTAGTTATATAATTGCAGTCAGAGTAGAAATTGTATGGCTCTCTGCTTGAAATTATTTTTCCATCATTATACTTTGGCTATAGAAGTGTCCTATAAATATGTGTATTTTTCTGTAACCATTAATTAAAAAAGGGAAAGTAAAATAAAAGAAAAAAATATCCTTTAATTACTATACCTTTATACTCATGCAAAATGGTGGTCAATGATGCAGTATGTTCATCAAGAAACGGTCAAGATTTTCTTTAACAAAACCTCACTAACTATGAAATGCTTCATTCCCTACTATTAACTCTCGTTACTTAATTGTCTGAATAAACTTGTGAATCAGGCTACATGATTATTATTATTATTTTATAATTTTATATGCGCAAATGCATTAATTGAATGGCCAGTTTGACTGAAAAGTGTCATGTAGTTCCTCCTTCAAGTTTCAAGTCTGATCCTTTATCTGTGGGCGAGAGTGTTGTTGAATTAATGCTATATCATGAAGTGCTTGAACCCACCAAGATAATTCTCCATTCTCATCTCCAGGACACCAGGGATTCCTTGTGCATTATTTCATGTTTCTCTTTTTGGGTAGTGAGTGTCTGATTGAATTGCAGGTAACAGCTGAGTTTGAAGAAAATTGGGCGGCAAACATTGTTCCTGGATGGGAGAATGTCAGTCAAGAGAATGGACATGTACCTGCTCAACACGATGTAGTTGATCTTGATTACTACAGTACAGTTGAGGAGTTGATGGAATTGGGTCCTGAAAAGTTAAAAGAGGTGAGTTAAAAATTGGTAACGTGATAATTCACTTATTATATATTTAAATTACCTGTCTCTGCCATTTGGAATGGAGCAACAACACTGTTTGCACCATTTCTCGTTTGAATACTGAGTAGTGGCTTGAACTTAATATTTACCATATTGATTCAGATTTTATCCTTCGACATCTTATTATGGTTTTTTGCTTTGTCTATTTAGCTTCTCACTTATAGTTAGTTTAGGAGTTATAAAAAGTTTTAGCAGCAGTCATTTTCACTGTTGTGCCGATTTGATACACAATTTTTGGCGATAACTCCTCAGACCAGAGCTTCAGTTATGATCATTGTATTTAGGGTAAAGGTGCACTCAGCACCCTAAACTAATTTTGGAGGTGCAATCAGCACTCTAAACTATTTGGTGGGGCAATTTTGGCTCTAATGTATTAAATCGGTTCAATTTCACCCCTTGACTAGCTGTTCCAAAACGTCCCTTAACATAGATAAGGAAAAACCCCACCCCTCATTCTCCTATTCTTCGAAATTGCTTTCACTTCCCTTCTCTCTCTAACACCCAACTTTTTAACTGCAACCTCTTCTCCAATCTACTTAGCTGTGGCCAATGCTTTCAATGCTCTCTTTGAAGGTGGTGTGAAGAATGAGTTACTGTTGCTCTCTTGCAGCATCCTACTTCTTCAGCTTTCCCAGAGAACAAACAAGAAACAATGGCTCTCTGCAACAAGAATTTCACACAGATTCTTCAAATTAACAGAAAGCAACTAAAATCGTAAAGAAATTCTGCGAATAAAATGGTGATTATGATCCAGATTTAAGAATGCATACGAAATAGAGATAAAACTCTGATCAAGTTTGTCTCAGAGATGAGACCACTACTTGCTGAGGAAATGCTTAAATTTTATAACCACAGATTGAAATTGCAAGAAAACTAAGAATCTTTAAAAAAAAAAGAGAGAGAGAGGAAAATGATGCACATAAACTGGATGATTTAAATGAAACATTCAGGGTAAAATCCAAGAGAGGACATGGTTTTGTGATTTTGATGATCTAAACGGAAACCAAAAAAACTGTAAAGAAACACAGATTGTTGAAAGGAAAAGGAGCATCGTTTGGAGGAGAGGTTGCATTCAAAAAGTTGGGTGTTAGAGAGGAGGGAAGTGAAACCAAGTTTGAAGAATAAGAGGAGAAAGAAGCGAATGAGGCATGGGTTTTTTGCTATATGCGTTAACAGACGTTTTGGGACAGTTAGTCGAAGGGTGAAATTTAACCAATTTTAACACATTAGGGCCAAAATTACACAACTAAATAGTTTAGGGTGGTGCACCTCCAAAAACAGCCTAGTGTTCTCAATGCACCTTTACCCTTATATGCATTACCCTTGTATTTAGTACTACTACTTTGCTATCTTAAACTTCTTTCTATGTCTATGAATGGCTAATATTAGGCACTGTTCCAATCAAGTTAATGATTTTAAAACAACTTTGCTTCATTGATCTCCCTTTTCTTCGGTATTCCAGGCGTTGGCTGCATTAGGACTTAAGACTGGGGGTACGGTTCAGCAACGGGCAGAGAGGCTGTTCCTCACAAAGGTGACTCATCCATCTTTGCAAAGTATATTTTGTTAGGAACGAGAAGGGGAATAAGAGAATGGAAATGGGAATGAGGATATGGTGCTTCAAAGAATGAGATGTGTATGTTTGGTATGTTAAATGAAGGAATGAAAATTTGTGTGGTTGGACTGTAATATTCCTAATACAAAAATATATTTAAATATTTATTATGATTATTAGATTTATTTAATAAAATGGTAACTATTCAATTTTAATATATTCAATTCATATTTTTTAAATATTAAATAATTTTTGTCTATCAATAATTAATAATCTTATAATTACAAATAGTTTGTTACATTATTATTACAATTGCAAAAAACGACATAGTCTTATCCCACTAGATGGGGTAGGCTATATTATTACAATTACAAATATGATAAAATGTGTTCATAATATTTTCTACTCATCTTTATTCAGAAACGAAATGTTATTTTATGCTTCTAGAAATAATTTTTAGTAAATAATATTATTGATAATAAAATATCATTTTAATTTTTGAATGGTGATTATAATATAAAGATTAAAAAATTCCAGTATTGAAGGCTATTTTGGTCAATTTAATGTGGATTCCAATGGCTCACCATTCCATCAAAAGATTGATGTAATCAAGATTCCTAAGCCTTTTGGAATATTTTACTATTAGGAATGGAATCAAAATTTTATTCTACCATCCAAACATCCCCATCATGGAATACGTCTCCCATTTCTATTCTGAACACTATTACCATGAACCAAACATAGCATTAGAGCTGTGTCTCAAATCTAGATATCCTGTTAAGGTTGCTAACTTGCTTTGTCTACTCTCCTTTCGTGGTTTTCTTATTCAGCATACACCTCTTGAGAAGTTGGACCGGAAGCATTTTGCCAAGGGATCACGGGTTTCAGAAAGAAATGGCACTGCAGCAGCTGTGCAACAAGATGAAAATTCAAAAGAAATTGCACTGATGGAGGCCAAAATGTCTAAGTTATGTGAACTTTTACAAGAGGTTAGCATATCTTGCTCGCCACTTTGTCCTTCTGCTTGTTTAATTCTACAGTTTTGTCAGTTGGGGCATTCAATGACAGTGTTTTGACCAAATATTGGCTGCATAGAACTTCCTGCATTTATGAATTTTCTCTGACCATGATACAGACAATTGCTCGAACAAAAGACAATGTTGTGAAGAAACAAGCCTTGACATATGAAGAAATTGAAGCAGAACGTGAGGAGGTGAGTTGAACTCAACATCAATGTAGATATGTTTATTGGGCCATAGTTTCATAATTTTGTAGAAGACACCAGACTAATTATAAATCTTTTCTATTTGATTGCTATATCTCAACACATGACATGTACATATCTTGGCATAGTCATATCTTGGTTTTGAATTAACTATCATGCTTAAGTTCAAAATTGATCTTGATAATTTCTTGGCATATTCATTTCTCAAGTTGGCTCTCCTAACCAAATAGAAAGTGGAACACTTTTTTTATTTTTACCTTCAGGTTCATTAATTTATATTGAATTTCTTGTGTTTAAAAGTGGAGATTGAGCTGAGCTTCACATGTAGTGTCTGGTATAAATTGAAGTTGGTCCTTCCTTACAATAACCAAATGTGTAAAACAGAAAATTCCTGTCGAAATCAAGTTTTTTTTCCTGTGAAACCAAGTTGTTGCTTAAGTTGGTGATGAGGTTTATTTATCTCTTAATCTATCAAGTGATTATGCATTACATATGACAGCCACAGAAGTTTCTGCTCTAGGAAGGTTTCTTACATTTTCTTTCTATGAATTGTATATTCCTTCCCGACATGAATAGAGAATATCTTGAGTTCTTTGCTTTTTTAATTACATTACTTTTTTTCCTTCGATTCTGGATGTAGATAATGTAAATTTGTAACTTATATTTCCATATCGTTTCCAGGAAGAAACACATGCGGAATCTGAAAGTGAAGATGAGGAGCAGCAGATATATAATCCCCTAAAATTGCCCATGGGATGGGATGGGAAACCTATACCTTATTGGCTTTATAAGCTACATGGTCTAGGCCAGGTATTATTTTCCTTTCAAGTTAGAAACCGAGATTGTCATCCTCTCATTAGAAATCTCTTGTGGTTATGGGGATTATCCGTGCTGGTAATTATTATTTATAAATACTGGTCCTACTTAAACTCGGTTTGGGGCTTACCCTTATACTTTGGAGACCACTGGATTATGATCACATAAATGTAATTTGCATTTCAGGAATTCAAATGTGAGATATGTGGTAACTACAGTTATTGGGGGCGTCGAGCTTTTGAACGGCATTTTAAAGAATGGCGCCATCAGCATGGGATGCGCTGCCTTGGTATACCAAATACCAAGAATTTCAATGAAATAACGTCAATTGAGGTACACTTTTTTCTTTGTTCTTTCTATTCCTTTGCTGATGGTGTAACATATTTCACTAATCACAAGCAATGTCATAGAACTGCTCATGTGTATTGCTGGAGACACTTCATCTTGTTACATAGTCATTATTGTATCCTCACCAGGTTGGAGATTGAATGCACTTTGCATCAAAATTATTCATTTGTGACCCTTGAACTATCTAGTGTTGAATTTCGTTGTCCATATATCATACCGTCAAAGGTCCATTTTGTATAACATAGGAAACACACTTCATTTTTAATGCATAAAAAAATGACATATACTGTCTATTATATCTGTCATCATTATCAACAATGATTGCCTTAATCACGCTTCGATGAAAAGAGTCTATTTTGAAATGGATTTGTCATTACTTTACGAGAAATGGATCTTTTTAACATGAGTCTTGTCAAAGGGATTAATTCAGCTGCTGAAATCTCAACTATTTCACCTCTTAACAAAACTTGAAACATGTGGGACATCTGTGATGCAGGAAGCAAAGGAACTTTGGAAAAGAATACAAGAAAGGCAAGGAGTGAACAAGTGGCGCCCGGATCTCGAAGAAGAATATGAAGATAGAGAAGGCAACATCTACAATAAGAAGACATACGCTGATTTACAGCGCCAGGGACTTATATAAGAGAGAGCCGCTCGCTCCTAGCTTGACTTTTAAAAGGGGAATCGTGGGAGCGATTGCACTTGAATTATATTGGACTACGAGGTAGAAGGGTTGGACGTAGGAGCAAGGTTTTGGGATTAGTTGTACTTACTCTATGTGTGATTGATGATCCAATGAGATGAGGGAAGTTAAAAAAGCGTTGTCATTCAGGTTAAGTGGCATCAAGGAAGATTTTTGCATCACAATTTCTTAACTGCCCAAGTTATTTGTAGCCTATTTATCACCTGTCCAGTTTTTAGGTTATTAAGAAAACAATGTACGATGTTACTGGGGAATGGACGTTGTCAGTTCCAACTAGAATGCCAGTACCAAGGCGGCATTGTATATGTACTATTTATTGAAACATTAGACATCCGTAGCTGAAACAATAGCACCAATTAAAATGCAACTGCCATCCAATCTTCCAATATAGCCTTATATATGAGTCAGGCACGTACTCCTCTAGAAATGCCACGACAATAATTTAAGGGAAAATTATATTTTGGTCCCAAGGACCATAAATAATTACAAAAAGATCTCACATCAGATTCTCATTACAGAAAACTCCCAAAAACATGCCTGATGCTTTTTTTGTAATTAATTCAAAATGTGAAATGACTCTTCTGCCCACTGTTTCAATCGCCTGAATGAATCACTCATTTCAGTTTCTGCTTCATCAACTTACCCAAGCAGAGCAACTTGAGGAGAGGTGAGAGAACGGTGGTTAAGGAGAGGTGAGAGAATAATGGAGAAGTTAGAGGAGTGAGAGACGACCCAACCGACATCAAACGAGAGGAGTAGAGAACGTTGAAGGAGGAGATTGCAATTGGTCATTTGGGGGAGAGTGAAGGGTGTTTGAAAGAAAATGTAACAGATGAGAGCCTGTCGCACGAATTTACTCGAGTAACAACATTTTTACCTATATTATATAATTTCTATAGTATGAGTAGGGATGGAAAGCCAAATCTTAATCTTTTTAACACTTTGAATAAAAAAAATTTATATAGATAATTGTATAATCTTTAATTTTTCTCTTTAATTAATATTAGATAATTATCTATATAAAATTTGATTATTTGAATAGTTAAGAAAGTAGACAAGTTAAAAAAGTTATCATGATTATGAGAGTATACGAGGATTTAGTATCTGAATTTTTGTAATAGATTAAATATTTTAATTTATCCCATTGGCATTTAGATTTTTGATTAGTTTTGGATTTAAAAAATGAATAAGAAATTTGTAATAATGTAACAGAGTAACCACATATAATATTAATATTAAATAGTTTAAGGGTTAAAATCATTTTTACTATGGAAGTTTACCCTGAAAAGCACTGGTTACTTGGAAGTTTTTTTGGTTTCATTTTTTTCCCGAAAGTTTAAAAACAAAACAAATCTACTGTGAAAGTTTTTTTTAAAGATCAAATTTGTCCCAGAAGTGTTTTTTAAGAGCAATTTTGCCCCTAAAAGTTTACAAAAAAGAGCAATAATTCAACGGTCAAGATCAATGGTTGCTACATTTTTAAACTTTTAGGGCAAAAATGACACTAAAAAAACTTCTGGGTGGCCAATGCTCCTTAGGGTAAACTTTTGTGGCAAAAATGATATTTAACCCATAGTTTAATTTGTTCCTATGAGACATTTCCAAGTGACATTTAAATGAGCATTCAACTTGTCACACCACCATTTACTAACAATATCCCTTTTTGCTGAACAAATGGCCCTTCTATTTTAGTCCACTTGTCACTTAGCCAGCACTACAAGTGGCTCTTCTAGTATAGCCCAATTGTCAGACAACCAGCTCTAATAGTATCCCTTATGTTATATAAGTAATAGATATTATACTATCTAATTATTGAATTAATATGTGAGTTTTAACTAACCCGCAAATTGCGGGTTTTGAACTTGATGTTTGTCATATATGTGTTTGTTCTCTTGACCCATTTTTTCTCTATATTTATCTCTATACTTTTCATCCTTTTGTATCCTTGTTAGGTTCATCCCTAGAAGATTCACTTCTATCACAACCATTTCCATTGCTTAAATCACCTCTCCTTTTCCTCATTTGCTTTGCTTTTCAAGCTGGTTATCAAGTCTTTGAAGCTATTCCAATCCCTTAAAATATATCCTTTTTCATACCATTGAAGAAGGAGCTAAAGATTGAACTATAAGTTTAGACAAAAAATTAAAAGGCCAGACATCAGGGGGAAACAGTAACAAAGCTAGATACCTTACAATAATAAGAAAAGGAGGCTACCTAAGGTTTGGAGACAAAGTCTCATCGCGCTAAAGGCCCTTGCATCTAAGATCCTCCTTCAATGTAAAAGACATCTCACCATTAGTCTTCAACAAATGAAGTCAAGGCATCCACATGCTATACATTGCCGATTACGACGTTTAGACTGATTTATTATTCTATTTTTATCTAAAGGCCTGTTTGGGAGTTCCATTTTAGAGGAAAATGAAAGAAAAAGAAGGGTTATAGTAGTCCATTTCCTTGTTTGTAAGTTTTAATAATAAGAGGCGAGGAAATCAAAGATTTTTACAATCTCAAAACCCTCATTCTTCTAAAAAAATAAAATTCCCCCAATATAGGGGTTTTAAGAGGGAAAATAGATTAATTATTTTTTTACCCTCGTTTAAATAAAACATTTTCATTATTTCTTTTTTATTTTTTCTTTTCTATGGTTGGAATGCAAACGAAAATATTTTTTATAGGGAGAGAAAATACTTTTTTAGGGAAAAATACTTTTTAGAGAGAGAAAATATTTTTTTTAGGGGAAAATATTTTTTAGGGAGTGAAAATACTTTTTTAGGGGAAAATATTTTTAGGGAGAGAAAATACTTTTTTAGGGGAAAATATTTTTTGAATATAAAAATTACATAAATAATTTTTTTAGAAAATTTAAATTTAAATTTATTTGTAAAGTATAATAATTATGTTAATTTTTAAAGAAAATGACAAAATAGTAAAAATAACTCATGAATCCTCTATCTTCTTTTCTTACTATTTTTTAACTCCCAAGGGAAGGAAATATCCTCCATTTCCCCTCCTTCTCCTCCCCTCCAAACTCACTCATCCCTTTCCTTCCCCTCTAAATTCTCAAACAAAGCCTAAGAGTGTATGAACTTAATGATACTATAGAATATTTATAGATTTCAGATCACTACTGCTCTCGAGAACCAAAGATTTCAGATCACTGCTGCCGGCGGCGGTGGCTGGCAGCAGCTTTTTTTTAAAAAAAACAAACTAAGGGGAGTCTGGGGGCCCCACCACCGGCCACACCACCGCCGGTGGCCGCCCTCCCCACCGTCGGCCGCTGGCGACGGCCACCTCCTTCGGCGAATTTTTTTTAAAAAAAAACCAAGGTTTTTTTTTTAAAAAAAAAAACTAAGTGGCCTCCTCCGGTGACTTTTTTTTAAAAAAAAAAATTCGCCAAAGGTGGCCGCCAGTCTCCGGCAATGGACGGCAGTGGGGAGGGCGGCCACCGCCGGCGGTGTGGCTGGTGGTGGGGTCCACTGGATTCCCCTTAGTTTTTTTTTAAAAAAACTTATTTAAAAAAAAAAAGCCGCCACCGGCCACCGCCGTCGGCCGACGTCGACAGCCAGAGGTGGGGTGGGTGGCCGGCAGTTGTAGGGCCAAAGGGGGAGGGGTTATTTTATTGTTTTTTTTTAAAAAAAAAACATTATTTAAAACTAAGGGCAAAATGGTAATTTCAGCTTAAAATTAGGGGCAAAAATGTAATTTCTGCGAAGTTACTGTTCATTTCCGTCAGATTTAACGGTCAACGTTTGTTTACTAACGGTGCGTGGTGTTGGACGCTCCCAAAACGTAACTTCGTGTGCATTTTTGGTCCAGAAAAAACTCCGTGGTACTGGGCACTCCTGAGGGCAAACTTCATGTGTAAAATTGCTCCTTCTCCCTTTAAAATATTTCCGTTTACTTCTTTTCTCCAAACTAAATTATTTGACTTATAATTGATACATAATTTAATCACACATACACAATATATAATATGGTTAAGTAACTTATTTAAATTTCTTAATCTATATCAATCTAATTATATTGATCACACACATGAATTTATTATATTAATTATTTTCCTAATTATGTGATTATTAAATTAAATATTAATATTTATGTTTTAATGTTATTCTTTTATTTAATTTCAAATTACATTGACAAATAAAAAAATTACGAGGATCTAATTAAAAACAAGTGAAAGTATAAGGACCTAATAAAAAAAAATATATACTGACTAAATTTAAAATAAGTTGAAACTATAAGAATTTACAGATTAATTTTCCCTTCATTCTTATAAAGGTTTTTAATGTTTTCATGCATAGATCAAGAAATTATTTCCTTATGTCATTAATATAAAATAAAAACCAAAATGATTTTTTTTTTTAGAAATTAAGGGAATGAATTACTTATTAACTTATTATTTTTCTCAAAATTAATTTGCTTGATTTATATGAAGGACTAAAAAAAGTACTATATTATATTTTTATAACATACGGTATTAATTGAAATAAGATTATTTCATCACCTTCACTCTAATGTATCAAAATAAAGATATAAAAATAGCTAAAACATCTTAATATAGACTTGGAAATGACCTTAGTCATTCAAGCCCCGGTTGACTAATTTGTAATTTAATTTTGTAGTTAAATTACCTAAACGTCTCTAATTATTTGTTAAACCGATGTCATTGACAACAACTTACTAACACCCATCAATGCAAGAGTATAAATTTTCATGAAATTAGCCTTCAATGACTAACAACTAATCTAAAATCAGAAAGATGTTATGAATATTCTTATTATGTGGATGTCTATTGACCCATAATCTCCAAATACAGGATGACATGGTATATACGCATAGTAATCTACTATTTGCATCCTTCTATAAATAGAGATCTCCTGTAACTATTCATTACACTTGAATGAGTATTCAATTCATCTCTCTAGATTTTCCTCTGACTTCTCTCTAAAATTCTTTCAGTTTTATAACACGTTATCAGCACGATTGCTGATATCTTCTTCTTATCCCGCAGATCTGTAGATCTCTACAATTTTTATTGCCAAGATCTTGCTTCCTCCAAGTTATTGAGTCCAGTTTTCATAGTTGCAGAAACTTCAACCACCTGTACATCCCCACCCCAGCGACCTCTTTTTCCTTCCTCCTCCTCCGTTGTTACACTTCTACAACAACAATCCCATCAATAAGAAGAAGACCTCACGATCCAATCTTTTTCGTTTCTCCTTACCCAGATTCAATCTTAAGAAGACTCTTCTTCTTACTTCTTCATTTTCTTGATGAATATGACGCTCTAATGGTGGACTTGGAAGGGATGTCACTCGTTAATTGATTATTCTCAAGATGAATAATCTTCAAGTCCATGCATCCATGGATCCATAACCAAGGAACAAGCAGACATGGATCACCTCCCTCTTGCCTCCACACACCACTCAGGGCGCTTATAATCACCTGGGGATCAGATCAACGTTATTGGAAATAAAATAAAAAAAATCCAAGAATCAAGGTTGCTGCATCAGATGATAGAGATGGAGGGACCACACGTTTTAATTTTCTTTCACATGCGCATAGTACCACTCAATTATTCAGGTACGGTTGTGATACCCTTCTCGATTTATCAAAAGAAGTTAGGTAATGTTAATAATTAATTCTTTATAGTTTATTAATTAAATAATAAATCATATGGGATGTCGTTGTACTCTGAAACTTTTTTTTTTTTTTTGATAAATCATTATATATTCTACTGAGAGAAAAGAATAATATGAATCAAAAGAAAATTATACATAGTCTATTTGTATATGTGATGCACGAATTTGGAAATAGAGTAGATCAAGCATTAAGCACCAACAGTTTTCCATGGACCCCACATGTTATTAGAAAACGCCAAAATTTTCCAACATGAAGTCACGAAAGATGAAGGGAGAGTTCCTTCACACTATTGCAGGCTCCACATGTTTTTCTCTTAGGATGACAATTATTCATTCAACATTTCAAAGTTCAAGTGAACCAAAAGATAAAATTCACATGTAGTAGGGTCCTCATGTTTTTATTTATCTTGCAAAATTATTGACGCGGACTCATGATACTATAGACTTGTGATGCAGCGGGCTTTTCATCTTTTCTATTTATATCTTATATAATTTTTATTATTGTTATTAATTTGACTCCAGATTGGAAATCTAGATTTAATTTTTCTTATTAATTGTTTTAATTTGATATTTTATTATTGTTACTAACTTTACTGACATTTATTTTACGCATTTACTTTACTGCTTTATTTATTTTTCATGGTGGCGACACTATATATTAGTGGGCTCCATTTATTTAATTCAAAATTTTAATTCTTTACTGTTCTATTTATTTTTCATGGAAGCACACTATATTTATTAGTGGGCTCCATTTATTAATTTAATTTTACATTTATTTATTTTTCATGACGGCACACTAGTATCTATTAGTGGGCTCTATTTATTTATTTTATTATTCTTCATTTATTATTCATGGTAGCAACACTATAGTGGGCTCCATTTATTTATTTATTGCTTTACTTATTTCTCATGGTTGCAACACTATAGTGGGCTCCATTTATTTATTTATTGCTTTACTTATTTCTCATGGTTGCAACACTATAGTGGGCACCATTTATTTTATTATTTACTGTTTTATTTTCATGGTGGTAACACTAGTATAGTGGACTCCATTTATTTAAATTTTTTATTTACTGCCTTCTATATATTATATATATATTTACATTTGCATATGCATCCTCTTTCTTACCTTTGGATGAGATAGGTCTCGCTGTGAGTTTACTACCATTCCTATTTCATCTTCTTTTTATTTATTTAGCACGTTTATTTCCAGTCATTTATTTTATTTTTATTTATTTATTTACTGCTTTATATAAATCCCCCTTCCCTTTTATTATTTATGGCAACGACACTAATATATACATATTAGTGGGTTCCATCTATTTATTTTATTATGTTTATATTTTATTTATCCTGAAGATAAACTGTTAAAAGGCCATATATATTATGAGATCAAAATGCCATAGAGAGATGAGGCATAAATTGGCTTGAGACCAAGAGGCAAGATAGCCTTAATTTCAGAGGCAAGATAGCCTGAAGCCAAGAGGTAAGTTAGCCTGATAACAAGTGACAAATTATGAAACAATATTTGATCCATAAATTTTGTATGCCATCAGTTGTATAAAGGTCTCAAAATTATATATTTGGCATTAAATATTCCCTTAAATTATGAGACAAGGGATTGTATGATCATGATTGATATTATAAATAAATATATTCAATTTGCTATTGTAGTAGCAATATTGTGGTAAAGTCAAGAAATATTATGGATTAATTTCTTGCCATGATCAAACAAATAAGTGAGTTATGGATCATGAATTTTTATCCAACTTCATTCCCAGAAGTGAATGAAGCAAATATATTATTATGGTTGTTTTGTGATTTCTATGATTATAACAATTTTTGTGAATACGGGAGAGGAATATTCATAAACAAAATAATTAAACAAAAGGAAATATTATTTCAACAAAGTTTAATAGCGAGTGGCTCAACATCATTACAAACCTTAATCATCTCATTCTGAAGATATTTAATGTCTTCTTCTTTTGCTTTTCTTGAGATGGGATCCAGATGAGGCAAAGCTCTTCGTAATATCGAGATTTGCGTCATAAGTTTCTTGAGCTTCTTGTGTGGCCACTCAGTTAACCCTCCTTTTTGATAGATTTTTTGTATGGTGTGAGTAGACATATTTAATTGTTTACTCGCTTCATCAAGGGTTAAGTGAAAATAATTTCTTAAATCATGGAGCGTTGTTTTCTTTATTCTTTCTCTTTGCTCCATAGATAACCTATATAATTCACCCTGGTTAAGGGATGAAGTATCATAGGGTATACTTACTACAGGTTGTTTTCCTTTGCCTAATGAGTGTTCAATATTGGTTTGAAATGAACTTCCATGGAGGTCATTTGGATTTATAGCCCATTCCGAACCAACACAGAGAACCTCATGATAGGCTAATACAGGATCACGCATCAAGATATATCCTGATGCTTGTAAATCTATACAATACTGTGTCAGAAATTGTTTGATTTCTTCAAAATTTTTCTTTGTGAAATCAAACATTGGAAGCCTGTCAGTATTATAAGATTTATCCTGTACTTTTTCAAATAAAATAGCATGGGTAATCATACCTGTTCTTCTTCCGTGAACTTCAAGTTTATGGTACTGGAGTTCGTTGGTATGTATGATCTCTCGTAAAACATGACAACAATTACATTCCAATAAGCTAGTTGTTGCTAATTGACTTGTAGTTGATGGCTGGCTAGTGGTTGTTGGTTGGCTAATTGTTATTGGCTGGCTAATGGTTGTCGGTTGGCTGATTGTTGTTAGCTGGATCGTGGTTGATGGCTGGCTGGTGGTTGTTTGCTGGCTTATGAATGCTGGCTCATTGATTGTTGTGACTATTGGTTGAATTTGACTGGTAGACTCCATTAGTTCAGCCATAGTTCTACACCTTTTAACAGGCCTCCTTGATGAACCTGCTTCAGTTGTACCTTCATTCCTTCTAAATTGAGAAAGAACATTTGTTCTTGGGGGAGAAGTAGGTATATTTGAAGCAGAAGGAGGAATGGTAGAAGGAGGAATAAACATCTCAAAAGGATTAGGAGATAATAAAGAGGTAAATGACAGGTTTGTCTGATCATCATACAACAAAGCATCAAGTAATGCTGTGTCAGATGTATCAGAAACTGGGATAAAATTACTTGGACCTGCCATTGCAATAATATACGCGATTAGAAGAAAAATGATAAGTTAGTATCTGGTAGTGAATGTTATCAGATGCTTGAATGTTTGTGAGGCATGTTCGTTTGCCTTCCTCTATTTATAATCGAATTAAATCCTATTGAATCTCTGCAAATTTGCGTAGTCCTGTTAAATCTCTGCAGATCTGCTCCCTATAAAGCACGAGCCTGGAATCTTTTTGACTTTATATGCATACGACAATTTGAGTTGTTGCGCCAGTGATTCCACAGTGATGTGCCTGTGATTACACAGTATTGCGCTCGTGAATATATTCCACAGTGATGAGCCTGTGATTCCATAGTGATGCGCCTGTGATTATACAGTATTGCGCTCATAAATCTGCAATTATACACCTGAAGATTTTGTATTTAATATATATTTGTTTGTTGATTCTGGAAAATGGAAATTTTGTTACCAGAAATAACAAAATTATGCATTGATAATGCATTTAGAAATCTGTGGAATTTTAATGAAATAGATATCATATATGCTATTATCATGGAATATTGTATGGAAATTCCATGAATTAATTTTTAAGGTCTCACACCTGAGGGGGAGAATGATATATATCAAGTGTGAATATTTATGTGATAATTCTTTGTGAATGTTTCTATGTTGATTCCCCCAAAATAAATATTAGATTTGATGATAAATCATATGGAAAGTTGTCATGACTTGTTTGATCATCCGAGTCATATATTATGTGCTGCTTGTTCTCAGATAGAAATATTTATTGGAAATGGATCTCTGGAAATATATCAAATTGAAAGTTTACATATGAGATTATAAATCTGCAAAGTTTGCAGTGATGTTTGCAATCAGATGTTTGCAATATATTATGTGCGCAATTTCCAGATTGAATGATCCAGAAATAATGTATTAAAGTATCTATGAATGGATAGATCAATGATTATGAGAACATTGTTCATACGTGTATATTTGCAGCTTATAAGCCAACAAAATTCTCCCCGTATAATTGGCTTTTGGTCAGGAGCCAGATTAATTTCATCTTGAAATGTTTAAAATGTGTAATGATTATTAATCTATTACAATGCACATAGATGGATATACAAAGAAAATTGATGATTTGATGAGGGGGAGAAAAATAAGCAGATTGGGTAAAGATTTACTAGAATGAATTATCATTGGCTCATATTGATCATCGTACAAGGAATTGTGCACTAAAAGTTCAAAATGATAATTCAATTTCAGAGTTTAGTTAATCGAATGCTAGAAGCATTTACTGACCTAAAGAAAGTGACAAAGTCACATATCCCAACTGCAAATGCTCCTATATGAATTGTTATAAAGCACACCAGAAGTGTTGCAAGTCCATTGATTTTAAAGATAAAAATCCTCAAAAAAGAAAAGGAGCTATAAGAATATAGATGATCATGTTGAGGATAATTAAGAAAAGCTCTAGAAGAGTCATCTCCTGAAGAGATGTTATCTCCAGAAGAGATATTACAAGATAAGTATATTGTGGTCCAAGAGAGACCTAGGTACCTAATATATGTAAATATAATGAGATCTCAATAAATTATGAATGAAATCCGATGAGACTGAAAATGAAGTCGACGTTAATAATATCTATGATAGCATATGCTGCAATGAATGATAATGAGGATCATGAGCCACAACATATTTGTATGTGCTAGAAGCACATAAGGCACCAGAAACACATATGCCCCAAAAGGACTCAAGATGATAGTGCATATAGCATCATTATCTGAATAAACATTTATTGAATTTCTATATGCACATATATATTTATGAAAAGATTATTATGACTTTACTTGACAGATTTAGATCTTGCAGGTATATAATGAACAATCAGATTGGGTGTTTCTAACAGAATATTTGATGACAGAAAGTATAATATGCTCAGAAAGACATTGAAGCAATGTAGTCATCAGGGGGAGCAAGTCTGATGTAATCAAGAGGGGGAGACGATACACGCTGTACTCTTTTTCCTTTATCTAGGTTTTGTCCCACTGGGTTTTCCTAGAAAGGTTTTTAATGAGGCAGTACTGAATAGTGTATCAATGAATGATGTACTCTTTTCTTTGGCTAGGTTTTTTTTTTCCCACTGGGTTTTTCCTAGTTAAAGTTTTTAACGAGGCACATTCATAAATGGACATCCAAGGGGGAGTGTTATGAATATTCTTATTATGTGGATGTCCATTGACCCATAATCTCCAAATACAGGATGACATGGTATATACGCATAGTAATCTACTATTTGCATCCTTCTATAAATAGAGATCTCCTGTAACTATTCATTACACTTGAATGAGTATTCAATTCATCTCTCTAGATTTTCCTCTGACTTCTCTCTAAAATTCTTTCAGTTTTATAACAAAAGATTTATTTTTGTCTAGTTACAATATCAACACACAAATGGGACAATTCTCACCTTAATCTCTCCATGTTACTTCTAAGTGCAAGACTCTTTTAGAGTCCAACTACGTTTTACTTTGAGACCAATTTATCACAATGACGTGGCAGAAAACGGCGGGTAACGGTAGGACCGGCGGATGGAGAGAGGATGTCGATGGCTGGCGGAGAGGCCCGAGGAGATATTTGGGGAGACGGACGTGGACGTGCGATGAACCCGTGGAGAAACGTTTCCAGCATTCCGCCGCACGCAACTCTCACACGCTTCCTTTCTATATATCACTGAGCGGCGAGTTGTTAATTTATCTCTGCGTTGCTGGTTAATCCTCTCCAACGACTTCCGATTCTTGATTCCGATTCTGGTAAGTTTATAGCCACCTGTTTGTTTCTGTTTTCGTTCGTCTTTCACGCTGTCTTTCTTTTTCTATGGAAATGCCTGCTTCTAGTCTTGTGATTTCGCTTGATCCAAGTAAGCTCCCCAATGCTTCTGTTGGACTGATTGAAGTCCTCAATGCTTCTGTTGGATTAATTGAAGTCTCTCTGTGTATGCGTCTTATGGTTTGATTTTATTCGGTCAACAAATCAAGAGTTGCATTTACCTGGTTCTTCTATCCGTAAAAATCATAATTACTTACTCGAAAAATGTGGGATTCAGAAGAAGGGTGTATGATTCATTGATTCTTGACGATTACATCCTGACGAAGCTCAATTTAGTATTCACTTATTAATGAGTTCGTTAATACGTTCAACTCTTAAACAACCCCCAACGCTGAGGAATCTTTCATGGCTTTTACATTTACATTTTCATGCATGCTGGACTCTTTCTGAAGATTTACTGATGCTATTGCAATCGTTTATGTTCAGAGTTGTAATCTATGGCGCTCTGGAGTACTGGGCCAAACCCAACACTAGACTCTAATAGCTTAGCTTATTCAACCCGAAATTTGTCGACAAGACTTCTTGTACCTGTTCCCTTGCGTTTTATTGGGAAATTCTCTAATTTAAGCAGGAGACGACATGAAGGAGTTTGCTGTTCGTCATTAAGGAAAGCCGCCTCTGCATCTTCTATGGAGTCACAAGAAGATCCTCCCAGTGCTTTATCAGCTTCTGTGGAGGAAGAACTGGATCATGTTATGCGGTTCAGAATGTCAGACTTTAAGATTTTAGATCGCATTAGTGTTGGCCTTGGGGGGCGGGTATGGGGTCTAAAATAAGTTTGTTATGAGTCATGAATGGTTTGAATTTATGTCGGTGGTCTGATTGATTTGAGTTTTGCTATAGGCGGATGAGGTAGTTTTTGAAGCCATTGTGATGGATGTTGGTAGGTAAGTAAATTCTTTTCTTGGTTCTGGTCATGGAGATATAGGTTAGTCATGAGCATAATGTCTGTCAATTCATTTCCAGCCCCTTATATAATACAAGAGTTGTACTTCTGCAACTATCGAGTGTGCAAGCTCAGCGTCGAGGGAAACGAGCAATAGAGGTGGGTAATCTCACAGCAACTCAGCGTCAAAATTTAAATAGGCCCTGTTCCTTCATGATTCATTGTTGATGTCTTCTACTTCTAGGTATTGAAGAAGCTGGTTCGTCGTAGACTTATGTATCATTCTTACTCGTTGCAAGTTCATGGCTATATCTCATTGCCTGCAAGTGAACGTCGGGGCTCATTTATCCTTGTCCATGGGGTAGGTTTTTAATAATTGGAGATAGATTTTTTTCTTTCTTTTATACATGGTCGTGCAATTCCTTGTTTTGAATAAAATGTTTTGACAGAGTCTAATTTGATTAAAAATGTGTAACAAATGAACATGCAATTTCTAGTTTAGAATGCTTTGTCTGAGTCTAATTCATGTGCATGCTCTTTCTTGGTTTGACTTTTTGTGGTTCAGTATCATGGTAGTTTTTCTTTGAGGCATTGGCTTCAACAGTCAGATTGGCTTCCAACTTTAGAGGCCACCCTTGCACTGGATGAAGAGTCTGTTAGGAAGGTTGGAGAAGACACAACTGGAGGTCCTGCTCTTTCTAGGCAGCTGAGGATTATTCGCTTATTGCTGAGGGATCTTTTAATTGGAGTAAATTCATCATCTCTTAATTGTTTCTTTTCTGTGGAAGGCATCTCTCCTCTTATAAGTACTTTGTATATTCCATAAAGCATTTAGAAGAATGATAGTTCTTCCACTAATCATTTACTGTAGGTAAATTACTTGCACAGCCATGGTCTCGCCCATACTGAATTGAGGCTAGAAAATTTGCATATAAGCCCTGTGGACCGGCATATTAAAGTAAGCACAGCTATTTGTCCACAATTTTTTCGTTGTGTCTTTTACAAGGATTACCTTAGTATTTCCTCAGACTGAAGATTTGATGGTGTGATCTGATATTTGCATCCAACCCACTGTAAATAAATAATTGTTGCTTATTGACATATAATATATTAAATTGATTTCTTGGCTGAAATTAATCATTCCAGCCTTTAATCTTATATTTTCAGGTAGGTATATTGGGAAATGCTGCTGACTTTTATGAGGATGGTTCAGATGCTGGTTCAATGGACAGGATGGACCGGCGGCAGATGATGATTGCATTTGACATGAGGTAGTGTTTGGGAAAATGTCACTGAAAGCATGGTGTACAACTATGTGCATATTAATTAATCTAGAAAGTCTTCTTGATACCTTATTATTTGTGTTGCAAAGATGTGTTGGTTTCATTATGGCAAAAATGGTGTTGCGGGAACTTATGGATCCTTTGATCTTTGCAAAGTTCAAAGCATTCCTCACAAAGGTATGAGAAGCCAAAATTTGTGATTAATTTTAGATTCTTGACTGTTTAAATATCACTTCACCGTCTTCCTTAATAAATTAAATCTTAGACCAAGAAGCTTGAATTTTTAAGTTATGACTCTTTTTTATCACATAATCTCTTATATAAGCTATTCAAGCAGTCTTTGGATTCACTGGTGATTTGATAATACACATAAGCAATTGTCATGAAAAAATGCAGTGATGTGAACTTTTTAATTTATTATTTATATCATATACCTTATTGCAGTGATGTGAACTTTTTAATGCTTGAGTATGTACTGTCCATTTTATTCCTGATCCCTAATGCAACTTCAGGGGTATGATCCTTCATGTTTACGTGAGCTCATGTTGGAAATTGTTGGTGGGAATTCCTCATCTGGAAATGCTGGAGTACAAGTAAATTTATGCTTCTTGAGTGCAATTTATTAGCATTTAGAGTTCTTGTCTCTAATATGAGTCTTTTAATGACTCCTTGATGATACTTTCTTGCAGATACTTGATAGGAACTGGGGTGCTGGCTGGCATCTCTTATCCTTGTTGCTTGCAACTAATCCTTCCAAGAGGATAAGGTAAGATGTGGAGCACAATTGTTCAGTTTGAAATGTTGAATATAAAATGAACCATGCTCTCATGACCAATAGTCATCAACTGTATTTTGTAATTGTGTCAAGATATGGGATTGCATAATGTTGTTAATGATAGAAAGCCATCAAGAGAGATATTGGATTTCAAATACCATTACTTAGGAATCTGCATCAAAGCTATTTTGAAACTTTAGTCCCGTAATTTTTCACATCATAATTTATTTAAAACTTTATACTCAATTATGAGCAGCTTCAATGGAAAAAGTAACTTCCATTTAAACCTTTACGGAGTTCTCAAACTTTGTGTACTTGCTTTCTTGCTAACCCAGCTAGACAAATGGGCAACCAGTCCAACAGAACTGATGGATTATGGGCTCAGTCCCAAATCCTAAACCAAAATAATGGCCAGGTTGTGTTTACTTGAAGAGTCCATTAAGATAGTAAAGTGAGATCTAATTATTTGTAAAGCATTCATTCCAAAACCGGAATAATTAGTATATATTTTTAATATTTTGAATTAAATGAAGCGCTGTTGTTAATTTTTGAGACTCTCTTCTACACACACATTGTGTTTCCAGCTTCATGTATCATAATACAATAGAAGTCCGGGGTAAATAATCAGTTGCCTATTGAAATTTGAGCCACAAGCTATAAAACAAGAAAAGCAATACACAGGGTAGTCCAATGTGGGAATACAAGAGAAGGAACCTACACAGGGATGCACCATATTTGTCTCCGATTGGATGAAGAAAGAAAGTTATGAAGTTTCTAATGCCCCCCCCCCCCCCCCCCCCCCCAAAAAAAAAAAGTCTGTATAGAAGAATCTTGATTATCGCTGAAATTTGAAGGGCTAATTTGGCTGTTTTCTATATTACGATAGAATTTGAAATTTAGTTTTGTTCTGCAGATTATTAAGTATTCTAGCCTTTTCTTTTTGTGGACATAATCTTTTGGCAACATATATCTATCATCAAGTGGGGTTTGATATGCATGAAATTTCTGCGACAATTGGTTGCTAAAATTGAAGTGTTGGGCAGGGATATATTTTGGATCCATGGTATAACAATCCTAATTTAATTGACAATATGAATTGTGATACAGTTGTTTGGACGCTCTTAGACACCCATTCCTTTGTGGGCCAAGATGGCGAGTAGTCCCATCAATGGAAATTATTCGATGGGGTCTTGGGTCTACTGCAATGCGAATTACTGAGGAATACATTTATCGTCAGCCTCAGGTATTCATCCAATCATGGCAATGGGGCCCTTTTTACTTCCCATGTATATTGGTCCTCATGTTGGAGCTTTCGTAGTTGCTAATGTCTGTTGACCATGTATTTTTCCACAGAAAAGTTTCATCTGTATTTTCTCTTTGATGCCTCACTGAAACTTTTTACTCAGTAAATTAAAATTTTCAAATGCATAAGTTATGTGATGAGAATCTGACTAACGTCGTTATTTCTGTCTTTTAGCGAAATAGGCTTGCCCACTTCATGGAGTTAATGGAGATGTTGAATCCTCACCCAAAGCCGAAGGTAATTAAGTTGTTAATTGTTTTAAGATTTTGGTAAGAAGTAAAATATGTGTGTGCTTACTTTTACTTGAGAGAGAGTCCATGTCCGACTCTCTTAGTAAATTGCATAATTAGAGTTTGGCCTCATTCAAGCTCTTGAATGCCTATTTCAGTCATTCCCTCTCAATTATTCTGCATGGTTGAAAACATGAGGCATATATTCCGCATGCCATCATTTTAACAGAGTATGCCAACTGTTCCTATCTATTTGTGTAGAACTGGCTGGAGCTGCTGCCGGGCAAATGGCGTCTCCTGTACTGCACTGGGAGGCATATTGGGCTGACCCTTCGTCAACCTCCTGCCCGTGTACTCATTAGAGATGTGCATCTTACTGTCAGTAGAGCATCAAAGTTGAAGGCTAACCTTTCATTCGTCTCTAACATTGGATTCACTGTCATGATTGGTCAGGACTGGCCTCATGACAAATCCGGTAAAAACGGGAGTTTGGAAGGGAAATCTTTATTTGGATTAAAGGCCGGGAGGCGATTATATCTGAAGCAAGAGGAGCAAGAGAAGTCGACCGAGAAGTTCTCCTTCGGTCCTTCCAGCAGTGAGATGGACTTGGCTCAGAAGCTATCTGGCAAGAAATGGAGAAAAGTAATCCCCTTTAAGGAGTTTCCCTCAAGTCTCCCTGCAGCCAAGCTTGTAGCAGGTGATATTGATGTGTCTATGACTCTTGATGATCCATTGAATCAAGATGTTGGTACGGCAAGAAATGTGCTTCAAGAAGTAAGAATGCAGATTCCCCCTGAAATGTTTGATTTGTCCAAGTTGGTGTGTGGAACGTATGTGGATTCTAGGCTTCTTGTCCTTCGTGGGGTTAATGGTTCAGCTCTCTTATTTACAAGGTCTTTTGTGAATGACAGTAGTTGCAGATAAGTATTTAGACTCAATGAAGCATTTTTTCTATGTAATACAATTTCTTTTGTGAATAACAGTAGTTGTAGAATAATTGTGTTATCACAATTCATAAATGCATCTATATTCTATTCTAAATGCAAAAATATAAAATCTAGCCAAATTATGATGAGTTATCCAAAATAAATAAATAAATAAATAACTAAACTAATTTGAGTCTGTGTAAAACAATAGCTTACGCTGGCAAAAAAAAAAACATTAGCTTACAATCTAGTATGATTGTATAAATCTATTTTTTGAACCTTCATTGAAAAAATGTAATGAGTATAGTTATGAAAAAAAAAAAAATAACAAGTATTATACTCTAAAAAGTGTCAACAATTCATGTTTGTATCTATCTTTAGTTTAAGGGGATGAGAGGGAAGAAAGGTCGAAAAAAATTTAATTACTAGTCTTTAAGTTTAAACCCTTTTCCAACCTTTTCCCTCGAACAAAACACATTCTAAAAGAAGAAAAGAAGGTCTAGTTTTAATCAAGTAATTCTCTCTCTTTTTTTTCTCTAATAAAGAGGTTGGCTTTTTTCTCAAAGTACCCATTTTTAGGAAACTATTTACTAAAATGCCCCCACTTTCAAACTATTTTCCATTATGTCCCTCCCTGGAAATATATTCTATGTCTACCCCCATTTAGTCGACTAAATAAGGGTTTTAGTCGACTAAATGGGGGTTTAAATTTTTTTTTGAAAACTGTCGACATTTAGTCGACTAAATCCAGGATTTAGTTAACTAAATGTCATGGGGGTGAAATTTTTTCAATAACCCCGACATTTAGTCGACTAAATCTCATTATTTAGTCAACTAAATATCGACAGTGGGCTTTTTTCCAATAATAATGGATAATAATGACTATTTAGAAACAAATTAATTCAAGTCCTATTATTTATGAATAAGTTGGATCATATCATTATCTTCTTGATTTCATGATTATCATTATTTTTACTTCTATTATTATCCATTATTATTATCATTATTATATGATAATAATATAACATATACATATATTCCCTACCTGTTAGTTGGTTAGATTCTATTATTTAGGGATACCTTAGATCAAATCCTATAATCTCTAATATATTTTATTCATCTCATTATTGCTTTCCTAATATTGTTATTATTATTATTATTCTTTTATAATTAATTTACTATCTACTATTTTTATCCATTATTGTAAAAATATGTATTCATCAATAACTTTGCAAAAACGCACGCATGACTCTCTAGCTTCTTTTTTTGTTTCAGTTTACACGCACTCACAGTGATCATTATGATCATCTATAACTATGTTCTTATTTTCTTTCCAGATCCTCGTCATTTTCTTCTTCTTCTTCTTCTCTACATGATTATTTTTCTGTGAGTGCGTGTAAACTGAAAAAAAAAAAAGCCAAAGAGCCATGCGTGCGTTTTTGCAAAGTTATGGACGAATACATATTTTTACAATAATGGATAAAAATAGTGGATAGTAGATTAATTATGAAAAAATAATAATAATAATAACAATATTAGGAAAGCAATAATGAGATGAATAAAATATATTCGAGATTATAGGATTTGATCTAAGGTATCCCTAAATAATAGGATCTAACCAGCTAACATGTAGGGAATATATGTATATGTTATATTATTATCATATAATAATGATAATGATAATGGATAATAATAGAAGTAAAAATAATGATAATCATGAAATCAAAAAGATAATGATATGATCCAACTTATTTCTAAATAATAGGACTTGAATTAATTTATTCCTAAATAGTCATTATTATCCATTATTATTGAAAAAAAACCTGGGATTTAGTCGACTAAATATCGGGGTTATTGAAAAAATTTCACCCCCACAACATTTAGTCGACTAAATCCTAATAGGACTTGAATTAATTTATTCCTAAATAGTCATTATTATCCATTATTATTGAAAAAAAACCTGGGATTTAGTCGACTAAATGTCGACAGTTTTTTTTAAAAAAATTAAACCCCCATTTAGTCGACTAAAACCCTTATTTAGTCGACTAAATGAGAGTAAACATGGAATATGTTTCCAGGGAGGGGCATAATGGAAAACAGTTTGAAAGTTGTGGCATTTTGGTAAATAATTTTTTAAAAAGGGGCACTTTAAGAAAAAAGCTTAAAGAGGCTTCAACTAATAGGTACTTCTACTTTTTCTTGTCTTTACTGTTCAAGCTAATTCCAATAAAAACTAATTTTAACAATATATGCTATATTGACACGCTTATCAATAAAATCAGTAAAATATATAAGTTCTATCTTTTTCTTTTTAAAAAAAAAAAACATCCATCAAATCCTAGACAAACTTTTTGGATTGCACGGACTTCTCAGAATTGAATTGTGCATGTTTGTCATTTCATTTTAAAAGTTCCTTCTAGCCATTTAGAATTTATACATATAAACTGAAATAAAACTCCTCTCATATATTTATCTTGTATTTCATAAATTCTAATTAAAAAGTTATTTATAGGGTTCCATAAATCATCCCAAATATGCCCTGCGAATTTGGATTTTGGAGAATCATATCTAAACATTTAGTTTTTGATAAAATACATGACGTGACCAAGCTCACTCATAGAAATAAAACTTTGTCGTTGTTCTTGTTTTAAAGAGACTACTGTTCTTGTTTTTATTAGGGTTTCTTTCACTTTTAAATAGCTTTTTATTTTTCTATTTTCTTTTCATAAAAAAAGTAAATGAAGTCGGGTGGGTACAGCCGTGCCCACAGCACACTTGAATACCGTGGGAGCATCGGGTTGAAACAAATGAGAAATAGAAAAAGAGATTAACTTCAGAATAAAATAGTCGTAGCACAACTTTCGGCCACCTCCTCCGCTGCTCCGTCCTCGCCATTTCAACTTTCACGGCCACCTCCGTGATGAACAGGTACACTCACTTACATATGCTCATGTTTTTCTTCTCCTTCATTTTTGTTACAACACTCGCACTTGATTTCACAATTTCGGATCCTGAAAAAGAGACTAAGTAAACGAAATCAATTCTCAATCCCCTCCACTACTCAATAGATCGCAAGTTTGGTCAAGAATTACATAATTCTCGATTTGGCTTCATAAATTTAGTTCGATTTGACATGGCCTTTAACTGTTTTTCCCCTTCAAATTCCTCCCACCCGAATGTAAGAGTAGAGACTTGGGCCGGAGATAGGCTAGGATAGGGTAGGGCTCTGATTGAAAAGTCTGAATTTGACAACCTGCATGTGTATGTAGTTTTTTTAGTGCCATGTAAGGTGTGAAACATGTTTAAAGTCTAATTTAAAATGTAGATTTTTAAATAATCTTTAAAACTTAAGTTTCCAAATTTATTTATATTTGTTCACGTTTATTTACCAATCTTAAAAAGTCTAATATTCACTCTTATCGTAATATAATATAATGGTTTAGTGAGGAAAAAAGCGAATGTTTAGGGATAACAATTATCCCAACAAATAGAAATAAGAAAAACCAATCATTTGTTGACTAATGAGATGTATCTTATGAAATCGATCAAGCATATCAAATAGCATATAAAAATAAATTTTACATTTTTAACTCTTCCCACATAAATTGAGATAAACTCCTCATACCTACTAAAATTATTATATTTCACTTGACATTAAAATAAATGGATAGTAATAATTATGCTTTAGTGGACAACAAGGGACAAGGGAGAGGGAGTGAGTTAGCTTTGTCATCTCGAGTGAGTGAAGAGAAGAGAGGTAAGGGTGATCGATTGCTACAAAAGCAAAGCAAGGTTGAGTGTAATGACGTAAAATTTAGAATTAAAGTTAAGTTGATAAATTTATAAATAATTTATAATAGTATTTAAATGATTGGATATACTTATATAATAGTATAAATTTTCAAAAGTTAACTAGATCAGACCTGTAGGATCTACCATGTTTATTTAACTAGGCTCAACAATAAATCTGAACCTGACCTATTTACTAAATAAGTTAGGTTAGGTTGTAAACTCCTATTAAGGGTTTGACCTATTTCTAAGACTTGTATTTTCAATTCTTCACATCTAAAACAATTTTGCAAACCAAGCAGGTTATCTCCCTTCCTCGAAGCAGAAAAAGATCCATTACTGACACATAATCACAAATTCATGTCATGCTGCTATGGTTTCGTTTTCCGCGATAGCATACCTCTGATTTTCGTATCCAAAGAATCCCAAAATTGACCTCCACAAAGATTTTAGTCGCTCTCTGAAGGAGTTTGAGCGAACTAGATCTCTTACTACCATTGACTCAAATTCTGTTTTCCTCATAAAAAATAAAATGGTTAGATTTTGCTTCAATTTCATCTTTACGTGATAAGGGAAGCAAAACATTTAGTTCAAGATTTTCTCTTCATCCAGGGTGAATTTGAGTAGACTCCTCTGGACTTGTCAAACATCCTCCATAACTCACGCGAGGCCATCAAACATTTTCCTTATAGCGGATAGACGAGAAATGGGGAAAAAAAAAAATGATGTTTTGAACCTTTCTATAAGCATTAAAGATAAATTATGCTAAAATCAAAACAAATTTTTAGCACCAATTACACTTGCATTGAATTTTCAAATGCCAAAGAAAACATGTTCCACGTATAGGGAGAGAGAGAGGTCAAATTTTTTTCCCTTGAAAGAACACCATCCCATTATCAGATAACAACTCTCTTGATTTCTGTTTCTTCGTTGCAGGTCGAATCTCTTTTTATTTTAATTTGATAAATAAGCCAATTGCTTCCATTAAAATAATAAAAATGCCATCATTCTCAAGTTCCAATATCATCCGAGAGGTGGGTTGGGTGAAGAATTAAGACCATGTTTGGTATGAATTATGAACAAATGAATGAGATTCTCATTTCCTTAGCTTCTTATAATGTCTATGATACATTTATAATCACAATTCAACAATTTAAATCTTTTTTATTATTGTTCAATATCATTTCCCACTTTCTGGGTCCTGTACCTGGAACTATATTAGTATCCATACAACTAGAGGTCATGGAAAAAGAACGATACGTTAAAACCTGCTGAACAGGAGGGGGGTTAGCATTATAGTATGAGGATAATGTAATCTTTTGTGAGACATTTACAGAGACGCCGAGAGCCAAAAGCTGCTAAATCTATAGCTTTTATTGGGCTGCAATGAATGTCCAAGGAAAAAGGAAAAAAAATACAAATCAAAGTAAAAGACCCAAAAGTACTTGAGGTTGAGAGGATAAACACACTTTTTTTCCCTAATTTTCCTTTAGCCTTGATCAGAATTGCAACTTGGGTATAACTGTAAGAGACCCGCCGATGAGGGGAAGGAAGGGTTAGTGATCCTTGCGGAGAAACAATAGGGGTGTAATATGAACTAACCTCATGAGCTAACTTTTTTGGAAACTGATCCTCCAAATCTTCTATCAAGGTATCTTCTATATTTACTAGTTCATGAATTTCCGGCAATTTGGAGCTTTACACAAACATGGTACTTTGTTTTCATCTGGCTCATCAGGATCAAACAAGTAGTCATAACTGCCCAGATACAACCAACGCACCAAATTAAAGAACTGAAGAGAATACAGAGGGTGACAATACAAGTGTAACATACAGGGGGAGAGACATACGTTAGTTCATCACCAGCAGTAACATTGGTCTTGGCAATGAGTACGATACGGCTCTCATCATCACCGACACTCATAATTCTTGCATAGCAATTCGGCATACACTACAAGAATCAAGCAGTGGTAAGAAATGAGACAACTATGAATGATGTTTCCTGTATCGTCAATCAATCGCCATATATTTCATGGGAATCACTGCTTTTCTTTGTATTAAATCACGATGCTTAGAAGCTTGTTTGCTACTTTTAAGAAGTGAGAACAGGCAAGTGTTCCAGCCAGAAAATTAAATCAAGTAATGCATGTTCAAGTTAGATCGACTTACAGAATGGTTGATAAGCCGGGCAATATTTCCTTTATCAGTGGCATCTACCACCACTTCTTCACTTATCTTAAAAAGCTGCAACAACAAGAAACCACTACAGTTTAGAGCCGTTGATTCCAAACGGTTAAGGTGACCCAAAAATTCCCAATACAAATTGGAAACTTCATTTCTAATAATTTCAACATCCCAATGGTGGACATTAATTATGAAAGTCATATTAATAGAGGTGTTGGGTTGGTGAATCAATTCAACTCACATAGCAATCTTTGCCTTCTTTCTTATAACGTGCTTCCCTCAGATCAGCCATGCTGCGTCTCACTTGTTCACCACGATACTCAAGAACCTGTTCGTAATTACATCATGTTCATTATTATTGATGGGGAAAAAAACCTCTACTATGATAAAGAAGATGAAGAAAATGATATTATACTGCAGCCGGTATTAGGATAATATTTCAAGCTTATGTTATGGAAACATCTGAACCAAAAACCATTCCTGAAGAATCCATTAAGGGGACGAATAGAGAGCTAAGGGACCTTAGTGTAGGATAGCATGAAGGGGACGAATAGCAATAAGCAGCACCTGACCTCTCAAAAGTCAGGCAGGAAATTCTCTTTGCTGTCTTTACTTTCTGATTTATGTTATCAGCTATTATAGGGAGAATTAACAGTATAATCTGGTTTTCCCCAAATTCATTAATGTTAATCAAGTTCAAGATCTTCATAAAATACTAATGTTTAAGCCTAACATTCATACCATTTCTCCTTCTTGTATATTTCTACGAGCAAAGAGGCCCCATCCATGTATGCCCGATCTACCGAAGCAAACCCGTTCATTTTCGGTTTTCTGGATAAAAGTACGCATACCCACTTTGCGGTCAGAGCATTTATCACCAAAGCATGATGTCACTGAAAAAGAGAATACTTACCTGTAAGTGGTACAAACGTTCTCTAAAAGAAGAAAATGTTGGAGGCTCCTCTATTACCTGTAAGGGAAAAACATGAGAAAAGAAAAGGGAATGAGGGAGGGGAACCATGCATCAATTTAAATCCAGAATTTAAGCTTGAAAACGTTAGGAAAAGTGCAATCTGATTTGAAAAGAGCAAAAAAAAAAAAAAAACACTTTTACCCTGTATGCATTTAATCTCTTAATTGTGTCTAAAGGATGATGGCAATGACCTTTCACTCGATGACAAACGGCCTCATCTGCTGCTCTCTAAAAGGTCCAAAAATATATTAAAAAAAACATATAAATGTTAATTGTCTGGTAAGAACCTCATCATGCTGCAAAAAGTGCATCATCATACAAGAAGGAAAACAAGGGGCATCCTAGATTGCTTGTCAGTTGTAGCATTCATCATTTATTACTAACATAGATTAATATATTTTCATATTTAAGCACAAAAGAACCGTAAACAGAAATATAAATTGGACAGCAAAAAAGGTAAATAACGTTGTTATATCATGTACTATCTTTAAGCATCACCGCCATGGACAAAACTTCTCCAAGCTACCTTTTTGCTGAGATTTGTTCTTTGAAAGACACGGAACCTTGCAGCAGAAAATGGTTGATCCTCAATGTTCTCTACAGGAGTGTCTTCTAGCTTTATTCTATTGGATGAAATTAACCTTGACCCATATTTTTTCTTATTTTGGAGAAGGCTTTTGGTAGAAATCACTCCAAGAGGGGTTTGCATAATCAAAACAGTGTCTGGATTTGGAGCCCTGAAAAGAGTTAAATATGATACACAAATGGTCAAATTAAAACCCATACCAAAGACATATAGATTTGAACAGTCTAGGCTACAACTGTGGGCAGTAGCACATGCTATAGGAACTCTAGAAAGCAACAAAAGAAAAAGAGTAACAGCCTTCTTTGTTCTAATTGAGGATCCCATACCTGTGGTATGCACAATAAGAAACCATTTTTGTTGTCTGCCTACCGTTTTTCTCTGAACAATGCAACTGCATTTGAAGGGGAGAAAATTCAATTAAGTACTGTCACATAAGAATAAATGCAACTTACCAACTTAAAGCAAGGAAGGTAGAAATATACTAGGCCAAAATTGCATAGGAGGCTCATAGAAGCTCTAAGTGTACCACTGTCATTATCACTATATTTTAAGACTTTTATCATGCCAACAGTATGTTTTGTTTTGAATAGGCATCGGAGTTCATATTTATCCAGTAGTTCAGAAAAGATCATTGTGCTTTATTTATAGCAGGCTAACTCTAACAAATTCTTCACATGTTAATTTTAACACAAACAGGTAGTTATATTTTCATATAATTATTCAAAACACGCACACACAGAAGTTTGCAATAGCAACCCAAGCATCCTCTTCATTATCAGTCAAATTATAATATAATAAGATAACCAGTTCTTGACATGTGAAGAAATTATGCTTGACTATCAAAAATTGTAGCTATTAGCATTTACATTTTATTATAAAGGAACATCGGTATTGTGGTTCAGTGGCCTGACAAGTATCTTAAATTTCATTAACGCAAACGGATTATGTAATTTAGGCAATATTTAATGGGGAACACATTAAAATAAGATCTAATGTATAAAAGCATTTTTTCGGGGGGCAAAGTTTTCAACCATATATAGGCTACTATGATCCTCCTAAGTCTTACAACACAAGGACCCGCAATTTTATCCTATTAAAGCCCCCCTATAGTTCATGCAATCTCATGTACAAATGTAATAGAGGTGATCTGAGACTCTGTATCAGACATCAAACTGCTTGATCGAAAGAAAAGTTATTTTGCATAAACTGGGGGAATAAAATGGAACCGACAATTAAACCGTTTTTATTACAAAGTACAAAATATAAAAATTTAAGCAAATGCAAGTTAGGTCAATCTTGATGAATACTCACCTCCATGCGATATCCAGCTCTTGACGCACACATGGCATGAAAATAAGTGGAACACTTGCAACATTGTGTGCACGAACCATGAATTTGCTTACATATAACACAAATCTGAAAATTAAGTAAATAAGGAAGCCTTTAGATTGACCAAGAGACTAAATGATAATCACAGTAATAATCATGGAATGTAGATCATTTCCTACTCCCTGAAGTTTAAAAAAAAATAAAAAATCAGATGCTCTTCAGAATTATTGTGTGGTAATGCGTATGCATAAACATGAAAAGCACAAAGAAAGAAGTAACTTTAGATTGTAACTAACATTAATTTGGGGGGATAGATTTATCTGGCATATCATAGTATCATACTATAACTACAGCATATGTTTATTGCCACAAGTTTACTTATAAGATAGCTTTTCATTAATTTGATCTCAATGTTGAAATACATCGTCAATTCTTGGATGAAGCCCAAAAAGAGCCGCTAAACAGGTTAAACACTCCACCTTTACAAACGAATTTGATGGAATACTCAGAATACCCAAAGCAGGCTCCATCTTTTCATCACTAGCAAAAGAGACTTCAGGTCGAAACCAAGCACAAGTGACATGAACCCATAGTGTGTCCACATCAGTTGGCTTTAGCGCACCACCTGGGGGTGGGGGGAAAATATAGTAGCATAAGATCAGATGCATAAAAACTTATTTCCTGGATGAAAACAAATTTTACCCAAGCTTCACTGAGAAAATTATAGCATTCAGAGTAGTAAGACCTCAATTATTTCAGAAAAGAAACTTCAAAAAGAGTTGAAATATAAAAATTGCTGAACAAATAAATATAATCAATTTTATATCACGCATCTAAAATGTCCAAGAAGGCTTACCCTTTACAGGACAAAGACAACACTCTCGTTTAATGTCAGGTGTTTCACAAGCTTTACAAACCCATGATGTAAAGTCTCGAACATTTCTTGCTCCATAGCACTCTTGATGAACAGCTATTTGACACCTAAAAACATATGTAATATATCACACATATTTAAATTGATTGCAATATATACCATATAAATACAGTAAAAGAATATAGCAACCACAAATTTCTTGATTCACATCATGTTAAAATACACAAATAATTATAATCTGTTGCTGATTATAGGCTACAATCCTTAGATATATGCAATAATTTGCTTTAATTCAACATCATTGTGCCTTGAAGATACACATTAAGAAATAAGTCATAATATTACCTGTTGCAAATGATAATTTTATTATAGTCCCAATCTTCTACCCATCTACAAACAGCACACCGTTCTGTTGTCCACTTAGCATAAACGGGTTCATACTTCTCTGTTTAAGAAAATAATTGGCAGCACCATCATCACTCCGAGATATATATAATTGGCCACCTTTTCATATGACCAATATAAGCAAAAGTAAGGGGCAAAATGGTACCTTGCAAAAATGCAAGCAACTTCTGCTTCCTTTCTTTTAAAGAAGGTTTTTTAGGTTTGACAGAAACTTGAGCATTTTCATGAAATTCAGCCAATTGCAGCATCTGAGTAATTAAACCAATTTACATCAGTTAAATGTACCCATATCCTAAACCACTCAAACCTAGATGACGCATATCACCCAAAGAATAGATAAAAGACCACAACTATTACTGGTGTTTCTTAACAGGTCAGTATTATTAATATTAAAAAAAGTGATCATATCTATAAGACTTCAAGCAGAAATCAGCAAAGCTTTAATTAATAATGCTAATTTGAATGATTTAGTACAGTACTCATGTATGCATCAAATGTCCAAATATCTTAGATATAGCACACTAAATGAGTCAGAGTTGATCAGGTTAAGTGGTGGTGTTTCAACATTCAGAAATGCAGAAGATTATGTGTAAAATCAAACAAAATATTCATATACAAACCCATTGTTCCAGTGGGAGCATAGAGCCTTTCACCCTAACACTTGTTCTCCAATTTCTTGATTTGGAACCTGTGTGACGTTCCCATTCACTAAGTGCTTGCTTCTCCGTCCCACAAAAACCGCATTTGCACACAACTCTGGAAAAGAAGATTATTTGAAGCCATAAAAACCAAATTTCTCCATTTATAACCCCAAATAAGGATTTGAAATGAGTTATTTTCCAGAATAAAAAAGTAATACCAACAAACATTTAACACCGACCAAGAAATCAAAACATAATGTCAGAAAGTGGCACACAGCATTTTCCATATCCAACGGATACGAAAGACAAGTAAGCCCATGCCATGAAAAATATTCATGACTATCTACGCCTATTCATTTGTCAGTTTTGATGCTTGTGAATAACAGCCCATGACTGAGTATTTTAATAAATAATCTAGAAAATGAATTAACCTATTCCAATCTGGGAGCTGAATCAATTAACTACATTCAAAAGCAAAAAAGGCTAATTAATTAGCTATTAAACAACTATGTAAATGCTTACAAGTGAAGGCTAGGAAAATATACGCCTTCCACACCATTGCAGAGAACAGTGACTTTGTTTGGTAGCACTAGCTGCCCGTTGTTCTTGTTCCATCTGGGACAAAGCCTCTTTAATCATTAGAATACATATAATTAAAAAAAGAACAATATTTCTAGAATAATACATAAAAATGTTCGAATCAGCAGTTGAACTTCAATCCTAACACCAGGTAGGGTGTTCATGAAAACTCTACGAGTAAAAATTAGGTTCAGATGCAAAAGGACACGCCTGTGACAAAAAATGCAATAATTATAAAATACTCACTTGACTTTTGGCTGTGACTTTTCTGAATCAGATAACTCAAAGTCAAACTTTGCTTTACATGTTGGGCAGTAATAATCAGTTCCTCCAAGATTCTTCAAAATAGAAAAATATACAAGTCAGGAAAAACTGAAATATCCCTACAAATTTCAAATGTAAATGGAAAAGGAGAAAAATTCAGTTATCAAGTGTAGCAGAAAAACCTTGAAAAGGTTGCTGGAAATTTTGTCACATTCTGCATGCACCCAAACTTTACATCCATCACAACGCACCTAATCCAAAAGGGAGACGTTTAGTACAAAAAAGCCATGTTTTGCGGAGACAAAACATAAACCTTGATCACATAACAGGGTCGAATTCACTCACCCAGCTTCCACTATCTGAATGATTCCAAATTTTCTTGCATATGCCACAATAATGTTTCGATTTTGTTAGCTGCCCATAAAAATATAAAGATTGACACGTTACAAAACAAATAGAGAACTTCATTAATGATGTTCCACAACAGAACTTGTATAAAAACAGTCAGCAGAAAAAGGAAAATTGGACAAACCCTGGCACATGTTTTACATAAAAATTGGCCACCAGGAGTTGAATCCTTCATTTTCTTTGATGTTTTAAAAGGAAGATCCAAGCCACAAGCTTCACAGGGCCGTGTATCTTTCCTCTTATCAAAAAAATCCTGCATGTAGAATTAGGAGGAGCAAACAGTTAAGCAAGAACGAACTCAAGCACTTTCGTGGAGTTTGGGGCAAAGGAGTTGTTATGTTGAATAAGCAATTTAGACCACGGCCTACAAATAAGAGAAGGACCAAGTAGAACAGGTATCAACTTCCAGTTGCCAGCTAAATGTAAGTCGTCGTCTTTTCTTAGGTGTCCAACAAATATGATACATGATCATTACAACAGCAAATAGCTCCCCCAATGTTAAAGAGCACCTGTAAACTAACCAGGCTCAGAAAGTGACATCCTGCAAACTGCTTTGAACCAGGGGCCTCCAGTATGGCTTTTGGAAAGGTTTCATCATACCCTGTGTTGCCAGCTGCTAAATTTATATCTGCTATCAACCTCTCTGTAAATCCCCGATCTGCCAAGAATGCCTCCTCTATTGCTACTTGAAAATCAGAAGCGCTATAGAAACTCAGTTCCGCCTGTCCCTGAAACCTAAATATAGCGATATGTTTCCTGTTAAGCATAAATCTTTTATCGATGAAAATAAATGAAAAATTTAAAGAATTTAATAGATAACCAACAATACCTGTCTACATAATCTATAAATGGGAAAATCATCCCATGCTTCACCCATGCATAGTCCTGCTCAGTATCACCATATCACAGTAAATGACCGTTTTATTTTACAATACATGTTAAGTAGCAAACAGGCTCTAAATTAGAAGTCACTTACGTACCCTTTGATTTTCATTTGCAGAGTACCCGAGAAACATCACACAAGCTGCGTCAGGTATACAAGACCTAAGGACCAGCTCAGGTGCCTGAGACATTGGATCGATGACAATGGCTGGCCAAAAGGGCTCCTTCTTCCCTGCTCTGGCCCACACTATGTCACCAGCGTAAAAGTCTTCTGGTCCATACAATCCATCCTTTTTCTCCCCATTATCCTTCAAAAATCTCTCGTTAACTGTTATATCGACTTCGTCCATATACATAAATCCGCGTCTCTCATCTTCAATTAATTGCTCGCGCTTCGGATTGAGTGCGCTAGAAGTTGAATACTTCCTCGTATCAATATTCCTATACCTTACAGGCCCCTCCCCTCTCACCTCATCATCCTCCTCATACAATGCCGAATACTTTCGAGACTTATAGCCATTTTTATCATCATTTCTCCCTTTTCTGGTATTCTGATTGTATGATTTCGGCGTCCTAAAACTATTCTCCTTTCTACTATCTAGTTCGTCTTCATAACTATAATCACGAGAGTTCGTCTTACTCTCTTTCCTCCAATTCTCAATAACTGAATCGTTGAAACGCGAAGGGAGTACCTGAACTCGGCCTCTTGACGTTCTGACCAGCGGCGGCCGTGGTTCCTCAGCAGGCCGATTCATCCTAGCTGTTTCAGAGTTCCCAACCCTGGCCTTTGACTCCGCCTCAACAGGGGAGCACGGGACTTCCTCACACCATGATGCAGAAAAGCCCTTCTCAGAAACACCAGCGCCCAGTAAGCCATGGAAGCTAACAGGAAGGATACCGGCGGCGACATCGCCGAGAAGATTCAATGGGTAATACCCATTAGTCTTCCTCTTCTTCCGAGCCGCGGAGCAGTCGTCGTCGTCCCCGGCCGAGTCACCGAGTTTGCACCGTTTCAGACTCGGCATTTGGGTTTTCAAGTTCCGCTTGATTATCATTCTCACTGGGAAATATCACAGCATTAATCAAAGTCACAACTTCGATCAGAATTCTATCCACCAGAGCCCCAAAAATTTCACATCGAAAGACCAATTTTGAAAAGACAGTCCAAAAACCCTAATTCGAGATAAATTCCGAGAAACAGAGCAACAAACAAAATCCAACCCAGGAAGCAAGCAGAAATTCAAAGCAGACAGACAGAGAGACCAGACAAGAAAGTACGATGAAAAAGAGGGAATTGAGTAAGGGAATGTCAGGAACTTCGATCAAAAGGATCGATATAGCAGAGTCTGCAAAGAAGGGGGATCTGTAAGTTTCGGCAAGCTCTCACCAACTGCCTCCCGAAGGCAGAGAGAGAAAGAAAACTCAAAGGAATTCGTAAAACAAAATAAGCTATTTCTCGTACAAATTGAAATGCAATTATATTTTTATAGAAGCCAAAGCTCGCATAGGTCAGGATATAATTTACGATTTTTTTATAGAGAGAGAGAGAAGATGGAGTAAACAAGAAAAGGGTGTGGGGGTGTGACAGAGTAGGACTAAGAGAGAGAAACAAGGCTCGGCGTTATCCTGAGTGTGTAATGTATGTGAATCGGGGCAGAGTCTAACTTGCGCCTTACGTGTTCGCAGCGCAATTTCTTCTTCGCGAGCTTGGTTATGGCAATCTGCTTCAGAAGCAACAACATGGGCCGGGTTTTTTTGGGACGAGCCAATATTGTTTCCGAGCTTTTTAATGTTGCAACCAGAGAATGAGAATTACTGGGTTACTAGCTAGCTACGTAAAATAAATAACCAAACACAAATTCAGCTCCCAAATTTGTTCCAAGAAAACCGGAGTCACAATAATGTTCGCTACAACCAACACGATCGTTCACGATTTGGTGCGATTTTGAATTATGTACTGTGTCGTGGATTAGTACTTTAGTGTATTGGGTTGCTTTTAAAATCCGAAATTCATATATATGAAAATGGCAAGTTTTGGTTTTGTGATCTCCGGTGCGGAGGGGTGCGATGCGACATTTTGAGTTGCGTTGTGGAATTTATAAAGTCTAGAATGGAAATATTTCTGTGGTTTTTGTTATGTTCTTTGAATCTTAGTGGACAAATAAGGGAATTCCATTAAGGTTGCTGGGTTTATTGGAAGAGTCTGGTCACTGGTGGCCGAACGCTATAAAGTTTTTAATTTTTGGGCAAAGTTCTCTCTATCTCTCTGGTTTATATGTAACTTGTAAGAGGACGATGTGCTACAGTGCAGCACGAGCCAGCTCCGACCTACGTTATGTCATATCAGTTTTTTAGATTTTTTTTTTTAAAAAAAAGCGCCCTTTTTTTGTTGTCTTTTAAGGGGAAAAAAACTGGGAAATAATTAAAGCTGTAATACGATGAATGGGGTGGAAGTTTCGCAGGACTTGAGAATTGAAGCTAGCGTTTGGTTGGTCGTTCGCAAAACATGAAGGTGCCAGAGGAGGACATGTATAATAAGTGGGTGGTTTTTTTTTTTTTTGGGGGTAGGTGGGTGAATCTGAAAATCACAGTCGGCTATAAATGGGCTTGACTTCATTTCGTTTCTGTTTAAAATCCAACCTCTGTTCTTTTTCCCCGGTGTGGCTTTTCTCTTCTTTGCACCCTGTGATACTGATGATTTTCAGTCTCGGTATAATCAGACAGACATCATAGGACAACGAGAAGGCTCTTAGATTAAGAAAAACTGATTTCTCTTTTTGTGGACGAGTAACGAATATATATATATATATATAAATCCACGTTTTGAAGCACTCGTGACTTGATGGGCGTGTTATCGTTTTATCATGTTATCGTCTGAAGGGAACGTGAAGAAGAGTCTATCTGCTTCCGAAGCTTGTACTGCGAAGAGATTCCCCAACGGGGTTGAGCTGTCAGATCTACTCCGAACAGGAATATAATAAATATATATATAATTTCATTATCTATCTTTTTTCTGCAGAGAGGGCAAGAGGATGTCTGGGGCCAAAATAGAGAAGATGCATGGCGACTATTTGAAGATCATGTCGGAAGTTTAATTTGGAACTTCCAATATGTAACGCCGGCCACCGGTAGAGCTAGCTGTGCCGGCAAAATATGATTACTTACCGAGCGATGAAGTTCAGATATGTTGCCCCCTAATTTTATACACAAACATGTATAGCAATTAAATATTCCTTCTATATATGTACGAGTGACGGGGCTAAATTTGGAAGTTCCACGAGAGGCATGAGATGACGTCAGGATTAGAGGAGATCCATATTACTTGTTGGGGGTGGCTGATAGATTCGAGAGTAACTGAAGAATGGTAAACACAGTAGGATTTTGATTCTCTTTGTACTTTGTACAGAGAGCGGTAACGAAGGTCAACGATTTGGGTTGAGGGTTACGAAATAGTACTGCGACGGACGATAACGCCGTTCACAGTGTTCGGAGGGAGCCACCAGCTTACTAATTATATATCATGGGAGCCAAGTGGGATTTTCCTTATATTTATTTATTTATTATATTATATCTCTAATTATTCCTTTAATCATATCATAAATTATTATATGAAATTCGAATTTTATTCAATATAATTTTTCTGTCATCCAAGAACGCAGCTACACAGTGGTTCCTCTGTTTTCCAAACTCTGCTTCTTTCCGATACCAAATAGTTTTTGTCTGAACCTTTTAGGAAGGACGACAATAAAATTACTCCGAGAGAATCTTTTATTGGCTGATAAAAATTGGTTTACTTAGTAAGAACTTAACCAATAATGATGGGTTGATGGGTGATTAATTAATAAGAAATATGAGAATTTTGTTTGAGTGATTTATAAGTTACCTTATCGTAAACAAGTTTGGAGGCATGTTTAGATTCTGGAGAGCTTATAAAACTCAACTCACCTTATATTTTTATACTATTATTTAAAAATAATATTCGTCACGTTGAGAAATATAGAAGCTGTGCGTCAATTTTCTTTGACCAATTAGATTTCCTGCTTCTTCGTAACGAAATCTGTTATTTTCGAGTCCAGGTTGCTGTCATCAGTAACTAAGAAAGTGCACTCATATAGTAATTAATTACACTGACATTAGTTTGTTGTACTCCAATCTTATTATAAGACATCAAATATCATTTTTCGTCAATCAAAGAATGAAAGTTAAATCATTAAATTAGTATAAAATTGATAAAGATTTCTAACTTTACCTAAACTTTAATAATGTATATTTAAAGGAGTTTGTTAAAATATGGGTATAATGGGAAAATAGTAATAAATGAGTTAGTTAAAAATAGTTAAGGTCTTATAATAAAGATAAAAAGTTGTTGATAGTTGATGCCTTATAATTAAAATCAGAGGAAGTATATAAACATCAAAGAAACCAAAAAACAAATCACATTATCTGTAAATAATGCAACTTGCTATAATAAAATATTATTGTTTGTGTTGTTTGATTTTGATGATATAATAAATTGACAGATGAATGATTATTGGATCCTGACGTTCTGACTAGAAAGCAAGTGGCTAGAGCAAGGAGGAGACTAACACGATGAACTCTGATTAAAGTCAAGGTCAGGTCGGTCCTAAAAGACTAGTTCTTGAAAGGTCACAAACTAACAAGGCCGACCCTCTATGGCTTAGAGTAAGAAAAAAAATATATTTTTCAAAATCTGACTCAAAAGCACCGCAGTTAGGGTCGGCCCTGCAGGACCCAGAAGTTATTATTCTAAATTTTAACTATTTTTTCTTTATTTTTTTTTCAAAGAAATATAATTAGTAAATTATAATAATTAAAGTTTTAATTTATCAAATAAATATTCTCAACATTAATATTCAAACAATACGAATCATCCAACAAATAAATACATTCATTAATTCATAATAAAAAACAAACTATTGTCCATAAGTAACTCGCATAAAATATATGAAGTATACCACTAAACAACATTAGTACAATGACTATCATTGTCATCTTCTTTGACACTATCATCAATTTCAAAGACGTTTAATTATGTTTCGCTTTGAGTAGTAGGCTCTATTTCATGCGTAAAAATCTCATGAATTTCTTCTTCTGCATCATGAATATATTCATTAAAATGCCCTATAGAGTCGGCCCGAGGCTCTACAGAGCTGACCCTTTTAAGCTCGATGCCCTATAGAGCCAGCCTTGTAAGGTTTATTTCATTTAGCTCCTCTAATTTTTAGGAAGCGGCTTTGGTCCACTACTTATTACACTCTGCTGTTGTCCAATACCTGAAATGGCGCCGTTTTAGGCGCAAAACAATGAGCAATTCTTGTTTTTTTTTTTCAAAATACTAAATAGTACTAAAAAGATATTTTATAATACTGATTGGTACTGAAAAATTACTTTATGATCTTAAAAAATCATTTTATGATATTCGAAAAATATTTCAAATACTGCTTGATACTAAAAAGATATTTTAGGATGCTGACTCGTACTAAAAAAATACCTTATGATCTTTAGAATTATTTTAGAATTTTGAAAAAAAAATTAGGTACTTACTAATACTAAAATTATACTTTTTAGGAAATTTTTCCAAGATCATGAGATATTTTTTAAGTATTCTAGAGTATCTTCTTAATACTAGCCAGCACTCTCAAATTTTTTTTTTAAGATCCTAAAATGATTTTTCAAGATCATGAAATAATTTTTCAGTACTAGTCAGTATCATGAAATATCTTTTTAGTACCATTTAGTATCATAAAAAAAACAAAAAAAAAAAAACAAGAATTGTTCATTATTTTGTGCCTAAAACAACGCCATTTCAAGTATTAGACGATAGCGGAGGGTAATAGGCAGCGGACCAAAGCCGTGTCCTAATTTTTGAGCCTAACCTTTGAAAGGCCAGGTCTAAACAGGCCGGCCTGATTTCCCGGCTCTAACTTTGATCCATGGACACACAGGTTGGGTTTCTCTCATAATCATTTTCTCATTATCCCTCATAATCTCTAAATCATATCCGTCCAATCAATTACAATACTACTTTAACATTTTTCTCACCTTCCCAATCAACGATGTAAATTGGATGATGAGAAAAAAGATGAGAAGATAATCCTCTTCCTAGAGACACATAAGTTGAATCCAAGATTACAAGTTGCACTTTGTTTAGCTTTAAAAAAAGTTGTTCTTATGTTCTACTACTATAACATAAAACTTTTCTCGTGTGTTTATGTCATATCACATAAAATTGCTTAAAATAAAATAATGCTCACCCACTTTAAGCCCGGACATAAGGTAAATTCAATTGATAAAAGAATTGGCTCACAGTTATAAAATTGTGGATTCAAATAATAATAAAGATCTGGTAATAAGCAATATATACATATATAATGGATTCTTAGGATTCAACTCACTTAAACTTTTTATTATAAAAAAATAATAATAATTCACATGCACTTAATAATTACAAAAATACCATATTTAGAACCTGACATAATGGACATGAGGAATTTAACCCAAATTTTTTCCTTAACAAAGTTGGGTTTGTGATTGGATTAGAATACTCATCCCATTCAATGTTAAGTTTCTTCCCAAGAAAAGAGCGAAAAAGTTAGGTTGGGATAGCAAAATTTAAAAAGTATATCATAAAATAATTTAAAACACTAGGTAATGGATTAATATGAATGCCTGAAATGATTATAGCCCATGAGCACATAATATGCGTAGATATAAAACAAGAATCAAATAATGAGTGGTAATTAGGGAGCAACGCAGACCGCAGGCGCATAATTATAGTAAATTCCTCATATCTTTAATATATAATCCAATAAATTGAATAATTTAGAAAGATTAACTAAGTTAAATAAACTACTTAATTGGTATATATTATATGATCTCTTAAAAATACTTATATGTATTTTATTAGATTTCATATTAGTTTACACGTCAGGTGAGTTATTTTGAAAATAAATACATACACACACACATTTCAAAATAATTTATTTAACTTTCTTAATTTTTCTAAATAACTTTTCTAAATTCTAAATTCTGAGTAAAATGTTAAGTACCGAAGGCAGTACTTTCCAATGATCAAATGACCATCTTCTATGGGGCCAGATTTTTTTTTTTTTTTTTTACACGAAATTTTACTATTCTGTATTTAGTGGAAAGGCAGGGGCATCTGTGTAATTAGGCTCTTGTATAAACAAGAGACATTGTCAGTATGAGTGAAACTCGAACCACCATTTCTGGATAATACTTAGGAGAATAACATTTCATTTAAAAACATTATATATATGTATATGAACAAGGGGCAACCTCTTTTTCCTTCTATTTATTTAAACAAACCTATGTACAAATTTAGAAGGCCATTTCTGTCTACAAAAGTGGTGATTTTGCCGCACATAAGAGATGAACTTAGTGTTAAAGTAGATTCCATTTTCTTGATCTTCCACTCTGAAGTAGCGTACTTTTAGGATCTTTTTTATATAGCAGTGCCTCCTCCAGTTTTGAAACTCCACCATCATCATCTCCATATGCACACATTACAATTGATCGCTTCCTAGTTTAGATATTTTACACTAAGATCCATTCAAAGTTATTACCTCTTGACCTCAGATTCTTCAGTTTTCGCAAATCTTCCTCGGATTCTCGGTTGGCTATCAGCCAGAGCCTTCCGGCAGGCATACTGAGAAATAAGAAAACAAGGTTACTTTGGTTAGCAGATTTCATTAGAGTCTACTGACATAGGCTGAACTTAGTGTAAATGAAGCTATTTCAACCATAGTGAGGGATTAAGCATGATGATTACTGAAGCTGGTTCTGACTTCATTGATCATAAAACTACAGCAATGAAGAGTGAAACTTTCACAAGCTTCAACACCTTAAGTAATTATATTCATGAAACAAACTACTAATGCATACTCCAAGACGACACAATCCATACAAGTGAAGAGGCAATCAATGCATTACTCCAGATTATGGACAGCGTTCATGTTCTAATGAAATACTCCAGTCAGTTCAAAAGACGGAGAATTATTTCCTTACCTTGATTTTCCTGCCAAAATTTCTCTTGCTCTTCTTGTTCCTGTATCTAGAGAGCTTTTCCTGGCGTTCCTCACTGGTGCAGTTGCTGATAACAAGGGGCCTCTCGAGAGAAGATTGCATGAGGTTCATATTATTACCATTGCCATTATTACCCAGAGCCTGTCACCAAAAAAGGAAAAGGGTGTCAATCATCATCTAGCTCCATCCTGGAAAAGTGGCCACAAGTCTATAGATCTCACAAAGTGAATTGCTATGTTGTATTCTGCTCTGAGTAAATAATAGATGTGGAAAGGCATGTTGTTTCACAAAAAGAAGTATGATTTCCTAAGTGTCCTGTTTGTGAATGGAGAGAGAGGATCAAAATAATGATTATGCTCGTTAGATTTGAACTGTAGACGAAAGCGAAAGGATTCGTTCTTTTGACAAAATAATTGCTGTACTTTGAGAGCAGAGTTTGATAACTCATCACATAAGCATATCATGAAAGAATCGAGGGCTATAAGTAATGAGGAAAGATTGCTGTTTGAGCAGAAAAGAATGTAAGATAACAAACAAACTCAGATCATGCCAAATTAGAGCTAAGAGGGTGCTAGTAGTATCAGATTCTCACTATGTTAGAGCAAAAGGAAGGATACTCTGACAGAGTCTGAAAAATCTAACAGCTTCACAACATAGCTATCATGTTTCATCATACTAGTTTGTTTATCTATCTATTAAATTTTGTTCCACTACTCTAAAACATTTGGGAAAGAAGCAAAAAATTCTGAAAACATCAAGGGTTAAGCTCTAGTTTTAAGACTGTTGCACTTGCAGCCACATCTGTAGTGCTCTCAGATCTCTTTCATACATCTTTGCCAAAATAATGGACTACTTCTAACCTCCTAGAAGATTATTCCCTTTGCAGCTTGATGCTGCTAAATTTATTGAGAATTTAAATCCACTGAAAAAAATAAGATGCTTAACTTGGAGTAGAGAAATTTTAAGTCAGTTAGGTGACAGTTCTGACCTTAATATCTCCTTCGCTGAATGCCCTCCGCATGCCATAAACCTCATTGAAATCTATTCCCGGGAATTCGAGAAAAGAAGGCTTGATTACACCTCCTTGCATCCAGTCCACTGAGCTCAAGCATCCCATACTGACACTTTTTGGTAACGGCATGTCAGGAATTTGCTTGTTTACTTGAATTTTACTTTCATCTGATGTATTGAGAATAGGAACCTTGATATCCAGAATCTCACATAGTGGTGACTCTATTGCGGTCTTCTCTAAAAGATCCTTTTTGCACTCATAGAATACCTCACTTAGAAGTTGCTCGCTTTGAAGAGCATCGATGTGTGTGGATTTTAGTCCCTGCGAGGAGACAACATCTTCCCCACAAGATATCATTGAAATGGCTACTGCCACAGGATCCAGGTCCATGGCCGGTTCTTCAAGGATAGGTTCAGGAGCCTTGAACAGATCACCCTCTGCAGCCAAATCATACTCCGATATGGCAGAAAAGCTGACAATGTCACTCTGCAACAAACACAACAAGGCTGAGACACCAAAAGTGATGAACAAGTTGGAAGGTATTGAAAAGGAATCAAACTTAACCCCAACATGGCATAGTTAAGTGCAGAACAAAGGAGAATACTAGCTTTAAAACCAGAAATGAAGGGCAAGATGTTAAAAGGAAATCAATTTAGCTAGTATAATGTACAAGTATTGCAGCAATAACAAATTAGCAATAAAAGGATAATTTATCATAATGACTACAAAGTTACTAAAGGAGAAGAGAAATATGCAAAGAAAGTCAGTCTGAGCACATCAAAACTAATAGGACATTTTACCTCTTGTATTTATCCAATTGTTTCAACTTTTAAGCTTGTGGCCGTTGATTTGCTTTATGATGCCAGAATTTTTCGTGATAAAACTTGCCTAATCCTTCAATTCATTGACTGTCCAAATTATGAACTTGTTTGAGCAGGAAGGAGGTTCAAATTGTATGTCATCACCATCCTACTTAAACAAGACCTACAGACAGGATTTGGACCATGACTTTTAAAGAATTTGAAGTACAAAACCTGATCTGCTCAAAATTCTTTGAGCATGGATCAGGTTAAATAACAACAAATTAGAAAGAATATTACAGAAATATTTCTTGAAACTTTATAGACCTTAAGTAAAACAAAAAGTTACTCAACACTAGTTCAAATTTTGTAACTAAATACGCCTTTGTTAACCTATATATCTAATTTTTCAAACTAGGAAAAAAAACTAAATGGCGGGTACCTTGGTCAGTTGGATTAAAGTGTATGGCAACTTCATACTTGAAGGAAATTTGTACATATAAAAATTGAGAGAGATCCGTGTAGTCTATTGTAAAAAATAAAGACAAGAACTTTCTAAATTTCATAACAAATCAACCACCAAATCTAAGTGCCAAACTCCAAATTCATACAGTATAGCAGAAGCCTGGTGCAGAAGAAAGACTTTAGACACACACACTCAGTAGCTAAATCTGGAAAATATCCATGGGACATTCAATCATTCGGATTTTAAAGACTTTATTTTGAGTTCATTGAATAGGATCAAGATTTTCTTACCAGAGAATACCAAAAAGAATTAAACTTGGTAACCCCCATAAACAATTCACTGACGGAAATAAGCGAAGAAGTCAGGTTTTAATTAGTCTGGCGCATCAACCCTAAATACAAGAGTTTCTAGCCTTAAAAAAGAACTTTGCTTTAATAACCACTACTGCAAGCCATAGCAGCAGGAGAAAAATTTTTCAATACACCACGCTTTTCTCCTTTGTCAAACTAAATTTAGTGCCCGACAAGCCCATAAAGAAATGATTAAGTTGAACATTGATCATCCCTTTTCCTCCAACTTCTTTTTAATACAAAGAACTAAAGAATATAAGGAACTTTACCCCTTTAATCTCCCCTTAGTGCGACACAAAAAGACAAACCCCACTAAGAAGCCTCACCAGAAATGAAAAAAATAAAATAAAATTGGAAGAAACATTATAGAACACGGAACTAGAACAAGGGAAATATTATTGCCTACTTATAATCTCTTCTTCCTTTTCCAGATCCAGTTTATAAAAGCAAACTCCAGCTGGTTCCGGTTGTGCCATGAAAAAACAGTCCAAAATGAAAGTATAGAGAAAACAAATGACTTCCCCAGGAGAATAAAAGCAGAAGAATTAAGATAACATTTCGCTTCTCCGCTGAGACATCATCAATCAAGTGAGAAACGTTAACTTACAACATAACATATTTAACTAATTCTAGAAACAGAGTGTTGCACTTTGGTTTTCCTCATTCGCTCCACAAAAGAGCAGAGAGCAGAAGAGTCAAAAACGAGTGTCAAAGGCTTCCAAAAATAACAAGCAAGAAGGCATGAAACAAATGCAGATTAACGAAGCATGAATAAAGAAAGAAGCTGGAGAAAACCAAGGAAGTAAGAAAGATGAGTTAAAGTTTGTAAAAGATGGAAGGAGAGTACCATAAAAGCATTGGACTTGTGGGTGTCACAGTATTCCTCAAGTTGTTGAAGTTCTTGGGAAAAATTCTGGAAATACGGGAACAGGAAGCCAGTCTCTGCATACATTTCTCCAATACAAATACACTTTATAAATCTAAACTCAGAGAACTTCAAGAAGAAACAGAGAAATCAGTTTCCAGAGAACCAGAGTGAAAGCAGAGCAGCTGCAAAAACAGGCGGAAACACAGAGAGAGAGAGAGAGAGAGAGAGAGAGAGAGAATAGAAAGAAGGAGGAAGGTAAGGAAGTGGAAGTGGAAATGGAAATGAAAATGGAAGGCAAAGATGATATTTTGGGAGGAGATATGAATATATATATATAAGGAAAAATGGTAGGGAGTGAAAATAGGGGGAGTAATTAGAGGACAGAATAGGACTTAAAGGAGAGATGATGTAAGAAAGAAAGTACTGCGTATATAAATATGTTAAATAAAAACAAAAGTGGGAAAAGGACAAATCATTTTATAATGGCAGTGTCCCCATGTCCCATGGTGATGCACTTCCAAGAAAAATGAGCTTGGGGTTTATATTTATATTTCATAATTCTTGAGGGATCGATAAATAAAACTTTAAAACTAGTAGCTCGGCTAGTAGTAACTACTACTCTACTAGCAAGTAGCAGTATTTGCCATTATTATTGTAATTGCAAATTGTAGGGAAAGGCAACATCAGTGGCCTTACTGAAGTGGTGGACTGGACTGTGACGATCGTCAGTCACTCATCACTATGTGCAAAGAGAAAACACTTAGGTGCCTATGCTCTGAAGTTTCGTCACACTTCTCCTTCACTAATATTGTTTTTTTATTCTTGCAGTCATTTTCTACCATTTTTATTAATGTGATTTTTTATGAAAAAGATAAAAAGGGAAAAGTGTTTGAAAAAATAAAAGGAAGAACCATACTTTCTCTGTTCTTTTTTTTTTTTTGGTCTCTGATCTGCGGTGTACTCTTTCTTCCTACAAGGTGGGTTGGGGGAGGATGGAGGGGCCAGACAAATGAGAAATTGGTAATAAAGGACTAAAAATAATCTATTTGGCAGAAATCAATATGGAATTAGACTAATGGTATGATACTTAATTCCATCTTTTTGGGTCTTAAATTTGAATTCTGAAGAGGTAAAAGTAAAATACGCACGGCCGCCTAACCGTGGAGAATTGTTTTGCGTCAAACTCTGGCCGTACTACTTTACATGCACTCATCAACCACATCTTCCCATATTCACTCCAATCTTTCTTCCTTCCTCCATCCAACTTTTTGGAACTTTCAGTAGGATCGGGTGTTTTTGGTTTTCTTAGAACTGTTTTTCCTAAGTTTGAATTAAAAAGGTTAAAGGAATTCTGTTCACAGTATTCTTTCGCCAAACGAGCACTTATAACATGTTATAAGAAAAAATTGTTGAACAAAATTATATTACAAAATTTATTGATTAGTATTTAAAAGACCAAGTATTCTTTAGAAAACTCATTTTCAGTGAATGTAACTGTTTTCAATTATGTGCAACATATCTTCAATTATGTGCAAAGACATTTGCATATAATCAAAGATGAGTTGCATATGCATTATAAGTGAAAAGTAAGTTGCACTTATCCTATTGTTATTAAAACTAGACCAAACCTGCCAATTTGAGCAGAAAACTAGCAAATTAGTCACTTAACCGATTGAGTCCGGACGGTTTGACTGATTCATTATTTTTATTTAAAAATAATTTAATTTTTTATTTTATTCAAAATTTTGTATTAATAACCCAAAATCTTCACTTCCTCTTGTCTGTGAAGCCCTCTCTAGTTTAATTAGGGATATTCATGAGCAAGGCTGGGTAAGGCAAGACCCTTGCCAAATGTCCTGCCTGAAAAATTATTGGGCAATAAAATGCATCTCAATGCTTGGCCGTGCTCAAAAGAAGCCCTAACATTTTTGGGCTAATTAAAAATGGGTTGGGCAGAGCAAGCCTTCCCTACCTAAGTGGGGATACCTTACCACACTCTATATGAAAAAAATAACTTCAATATACCTAATAAACAATATTGCAAACTTCAAATGAAATCTATAATTCTATATTTTGAAATGTTCTAAAATAAATCTACAACTTTAGTCTTGAAATTAAAAAGACAACCATATGTTTTAACAAAGAGTCAAATACTCATAAGTAAAAATAAAAAATATATATAATATTATTGTATAAAAAATAAAAAATATATAATACTATATATACTACTGGGCAGGACGGCATACCATGCTCGATGGCCAGCTCAGAACACAAAAGATGCTCAATCCAATTATGTCCAATTTTTCTTGGGCTACTTTTTTCAGAGTTGGGCTGAGCGATTTTTTTGCGGGCTAGAGTAGACGCACCAGGCCATAGACATCATAAACACCCCTAAATTTAACTCTGATTTGACTCACTAATCATTAATCTACTACCTTAACCAATTCAATAATCGATTCTAAGTTAATAACCTCGATCTAAACCTTTGAACAAATTTTAGATTCCTTTGATTCTTTGAACAATAAATTCTGTAATTTGTGATTTTACATATCACCCACCAATTCTCCTTTTTTTCCTTTTGAAAATTTATTTAGCCAAATACTCGTGTAAATTTATTGACGTACAACAATTAATTATTACTCTTATTTATTCTGTAAGGTGAGAAAATTAACTCTTCAACCAATTGATTCCATCCCTGATAATTATTGAAATTACTCTCTTAGAAGAATTATTCATGTGTTCAGTATAAAAAATATTTTTTAAAAAAATATGGCGCTAATAGCATGTAATAATCGTGTTCTTAGTATCAAAATCGTTAAATAAATCAATTAAAAAAATTATAATTCGAAGCAAGCATAAGGTTAAATTGGAGATTCTGTTTTGTATTCCATAAACAGGAGAACAAGGCAAAGTCACGGTACAAAGATATTTTGTTGAGCCCTTTCTCTCATGAGGATGTGAGGGTGAATATGCATGTGAGGTTGCTACTATATATCTCCCATATATACACAACACGTTGTGACCTATGATTAGTAAGTGTTCTAACAACCCATTCATAAAAAGTATAAATACCAGTTTTTTTTCCAGTTTCTTGGAATATCCCATTTGTACCTTCTTTTGATCCCTCTCATCTATAATTGTATACACCATTTAAAACATGTACCGTATTATAGTTCATCATCATGTTACTTTTTGTTTTTGTTTTTTTGTTTTTGGCCGTTTTATATTATGTTTGGTTTGGAAGAAAGAAATCGAATGTAAGGAAAATTCTTATCTTGTTTAAATCAAATTTTCTATGAAAATTTTTCAATATTTCATAACTATATTCTCATTGACACCCACAACACTCTCTTGGGCTCTCGGGTCTACCTTCATCATTCTTCAATCATCGCTGATCGAGAGGGACAATGAAAAGGGAGGGGGAAATTGTGAAAAATTTCGCTCCACACAATCCACTTGAGGCGTCAACCGGTCGACAATCATCTTCCTCACAAAGGATGGAGGACAAAGTGAAGAAGAAGGAGGAGCATTGTTGGTTGTCGGAGCCAAAGAAAGGAATCGGAGATGGCAAACAATGATGAGGGATTAAGAGAGGGGAGGAGGAGGGTTAGGGCTAACTTTGACTCGAGACTCTCCTCTAGACTCATTCATGAGTAATTTGGTAAAAAATCTTTCTCCTCTTCTTTCAAACTAAATACAATTTTAAATAATTTTACGCTATAAAAAATAAATATTAAAAAAAAAGTCTGTATTGTGAAACATAAAGATAATTTTTGGGGTTTCCCAAACACCCCTTTGACATTGTAGTAAAATGTGTCCCCTTACAAAATGATAGAACATTAAAAATTACCGCCAACCTAAATTCACCAAGATATACATCCATTAACATCCAAACAAAAATATCATGTCAATCATACTATCATTATCCATTATTGATATGAAAATTATCATTGATCAAATAAAAGAATGATGATTTATTTTTTTAATGCACATATATTTTATTTCTTTATTCTAATATATGTATTATTGATTATACATAATCTATTACGTTTATTATAGAGAGTGTAGAAATGAATTTTTTTGGCAAAAAAGAAAAATTGGAAATGAAATGAAGTGTGCAATAATCTCTGCACAACACATCAATGGATGGATTTCTTAATTAAAAAATTAATTAGAATAGCATATTCCATCATCTCTCTTATTTGTCATCTGTATGGGTTAATTGATTAATTATTTAATGCCGACCCAATACGAAGTCTAATTTAATGATCAATTTATCCTCTATATAATTATAGCTCACTGTATCTGCATCAAATTATTAACGTTTTGAAGTTAGCTATGTGATTGTGCAATAGAAATTAATTAAATTTTCTCCTCTGTCCCCTCGTTCGCTAATTAAATTATCAGATTTTATTCAAAGATGGTATTATAAGGGATTAAATATTGATTGGTGATATGAATTTAATTTTTCTTTATTGCTGTCAAGATTTCATGAATCTTCTAGCGATTAAAAATGAATAAACAGGTGAACATATCTAAGAGTGTGGAAAACATATTTTAATATAGAACTGAAAGTCATTATACATCATCTCAGATATTTTAATCAGAGTATGTGGGATATATCATATATGTCCTAAGTTCATTCTCATGGCCAGAACAAATATAAAAATTAAAACTTTAGGGTGTAGATTTTCACGAACTGGTTCAATTTCGCACTATGACCCTTATTTATAATCTTAATTTGTGATATTTATATTTTGGGTTTTTCAATAAATTAAAAACACCACTCCAATCTCTACTCTGTTAAATTCATATCATTAATTTATTCCCTTGAATTCCAAGGGGTGTCAAATAATGGGCCAAGACTCTTGTTTTTTAATGTAATTTGTGAAATTGAAATTTTATCTCTCAACATACATCTACAAATTAAATAATACAGCATTTTCTATGACCAGGACGCGTCACCATCAAACGGATTCAAACCCACCCTCATAATACTAATTAAAATTCCCAAAAAAAAAAAAAGGTCAACCTAATCAAGTAGAGGGATTGAGTATTTAAAATGAACATCAGTTGCCTCTGTGTAAATTGGTTATCCTTGCAACTTAAACATGTTTTTATACAATTACATGATATTTGATCATGCTAGCTTCATATAGAATCAAATTTAAACAATATAAGTCTAATTATAATTATAATTATAAGGGTCATTATGTAATTTCGAACGAAAACGGACAAAGGATACAGTATATAATTATATATGGATCCCCTGCGTGACCATACCCCACCGAACTAAGACTAAATTTATTTTTTAGCCTCATAATAAATCTAATTAAGCCGTTGGCCTGAAAAAAAAAAAATCTAATTAAGGAACAACCTAATATTCTTTTTCGTTTTTATTATAAGGCATCAACTATCAGAAATTTTTTGCTCTTATTATAAGGCACCAACTATCTTTAACCAACTCATTTATTACTATTTTCCAATTATACCCTCATTTTTAACAAACTCTTTAAATTTATATCATTAAAGTAGGGGTAAAGTTAGAAATATTTATCATTCGTGGACCAATTTAATGACTTAACTTACATTTCTTGGTTTGCGAAAAATAGTAGTTAGTGCCTTATAATAAGGATGAGAGAAAGTATAACTTTGCAGTCCTGCGCACCCAATCAAATGATCAATATACTGTATCTAATGTTTATTATAAGACACCAACAAACAATTCTAACAAACCAATAAAACTAGTTAAAGTCAATAAAATTGTCCTAACATATAAATAATTTCCAATATTACCCTTACTAGTTGTATTAGACTCTAATATTATATTATTATTACTCTCATCCACTACTCCTATATTTATGAGCATATGTAAAAAAAAATACTTAATACTTCTTGAAAACAAACAAATGTCTTTAAAAAATGACCAAATGCACTTACTAATTAGTACTTTATAATAACAACGAAAATGTAGTACTTGTTTAATTATAACATCAATAATATAATAACGATGCTGGGCAAAAATATAAAAATATGACTATAATTTTTTATATTCTGAAAGATAGAAAAATAGAGCTGACCATATACTAGTATTTTTCATTGTTATGGTCAGAAAATTTATCCAATATACATATAATATATAATTTTACAATATTTTATCATATAAATGTTTAATAAAATTCTCACGGCATGTCGGTAAGCATGTGGAAGAGGACAAGAAAATACGCAGAGGCTAGAGGGCCTAACAAATGACAAATAAATCATAGGGTGCAAATTGCAAATGCCAACTAAGTTTATGGGTCTAGATTCTCTCAGAAGCAATTTTCTCAATATCCCTTAGTATCCAAATTAGGTCCGTCCAAATAATTTAAGCAATAAAAAATTATGAGAAATTAAAATAAATGAATGGCCAGGATGAGATACTGAGAGATACTGAGAAGAAATGCTTCTGAGATAATCTGTTTCCGTAAGTTTATATAGTTGTTATTTTAGGCAGTTACAAATTATGTTGTCCTTTTCACCATCCTAATTGGACTCATTTGTTTCTACTTCAATAATCACTTTCCAACATCCTAATCCAATATGCCCCTTTTACTTTTTCGTTGTTTAATTAACTCGGTAATTTTATTAATAAGTTGTTGATTAAGATGATAAATAGTCTTATTCTCATAAATAGGGGTGGGAATAGGTTATACCCTATCAAGCGGCCTGCAATATGGTTTATTTAAGGTCTAGCTTGACTTGTCCTATTTGTTAAAAAAAGTCAAAGCAATGTCTATTTAAAAGTCTAAATATGTAAATAAGTTAAACCTATTTTGTTAAAATTTAACGTATTTATACATTAAATAAATATAATTTATATTTATATCATATAAATAATGCAATATATTTTTTTAAGTCTTATATTTTAGGGTTTAATATTTCTACTTTTACTATAGAAACATTTTTTCTGTCTCACTCATATAAAAGTGAGTGGGTCCCATTATAAAAAAAAAAAAAAGATAAAATATTAGTAGAACCCACTCACACCTAAGAAAAATAAGGGAGATAGTGTAATTACGGCAGAAGGCCATGACATTTCCCTCATTAGTTAGTTAATTAATTAATAAATAAAGTGGCGCGTAGCATATAATTAAGGATAGGCCCTTACTGTAAAATTCAAGGTATGCATCATTTAATTTGTAAGTGTAATCTAGTATATCATTGACCTATCTACCAGTCAATTTTGTCGCCGGAATATATAGGGAAAGTAATGCTTAACCCCTAAACAGATATTAAATGTTCGATTATTTTAATATTTAAATATCTGCTGTGAAATCGTGAATTGATGTTTTTAATTTTGAAATGGAGGAAGGATAGATTCTGGGTTCCAATTAACTTTCCAATTTGGTCATATTATTCAAATTCGCCTTTCAATGTGGTGGCAAGCCATATTCCTCCTTATTCGCAAATTGGATTCAACAATTTAATTTAATATAGTGTGAACCCAAATTCTATCGTCTTTCCTCAAGCTCAAAGCATAAAGTCCAAGCCTTAATATGTAATGAAAATTAAGTATTTATTTTTAAACAACAATAATAAAGGAGGGTAAATATCAAAGTAAGGTATCCTTACTAAACTTAAGTACTTATGCTCTTATTTTTTTATTCCGCAGAAAACAACAATATTGAAAGTAGTTTATATACTAGCTACCTTTGATTATATTGAAATCCGTAGTGGAAGGATTAATCACCGAACTAATTAGAGGGACTGGAACCCTTAATCATTCATGATAATGACGTGAGGGTATCAATGAAAGATTAAAGCAGAGCGAGCACGCAGAAGTACTCTTCTGATTCTAAGAGCCTCTTTGGATTTAGTTTTTAAAGAACAGTTTTTAGGATTTATGAGGTAAGATGACTTTTTAGAGTAGTTTTTTTTTTTCATAATGATGATTATTAAAAAAAGTCATTTGGATGTGTTGGGATATTATTATTTGAATAACTTTTTCATGCTCAAATTATCAAATATGACATTTGCCTTTGTAATAATTGTATATAAATGATCAGGTTTTATTTTACATATTTTTAACATTAAATATTATAATAAATACGAAAAATTAGTAAATTTGTGTATAAAATTAAAATACTTCAAGGTGCTAGTTAGCACTAAAAAAAATCAGAGTATTGACTGTTATTGAAAAAATGTTTCATAATCTTCAAAAGTTATTTTAAGATTTTGAAAAAATATTTTAGGGTATTCACTAATCTTAAAAAAAATATTTTAAGGTACTGACAGGTACTTAAAACATACTTAAGGATATTGATTGGTACTGAAAAAAATACTTCATAATCTTAAAATTTATTTTAAGATCTTGAAAAAATATTTTAGTGTACTTACTGATTTTGGAAAAAATATTCAGAATACTGATGAGTATTTAAAAGATACTAAAGGATACTGACAATACTAAAAAAAATTACTTCATGATCTTAAAAAAAATTATGATCTTGAAAAAATATTTCAGGGTACTGATTGATCTTGGAAAATTTTTTTAGGGTGGTAAAAAGATACTTAAGGATATTAATTGGTACTTAAAAAAATATTGATGATGACAGAGAAAAGAGAAAAATATGAAAAAATAATTTTTTTTCCTTAAAATCTAGGTTTTGTTGCAAAATAACTTCTGGACATTTTTCTACAGTTTGGCAAATTTTTACCAAAACCTAGATTTTGTTTTCATCCGAGTAAGTTCTAAATTAATATAGGAAATAGTTTGTAATCTAAATTACCTTATAAATTAAGTCTTATTTAGAGTCGGGAGTTGGGAGCCGGGAATCGGGTAGTAATAAGTAATAACATGAGATTTGAGATAAGACAATTAGAGCGAGATAAGTTAATAATGACGGGGTGATTACGTTGAAAAGCCAGGTTTCATTAATGAATTAAAACCAAGTTGGGAGGCAAATGGATGATGATATGATTAGGAGGAATATGAACAAGTTGGGGTCTAAAGTGAACTCTCGCTTTCGTCGCCACCACAAAAACTGAAAGGCTGCAAAGAATCTGGGGCACTCTGGCCTCTAACTCTAAGGGCATGGGCAATAATGATAATAATAATAATGGTCGATTCTGGAGGATGCCATGAACCTTGAATTCCCATTTTAGGAAATAAAATAACCAAAGAGACATTTCTATAGGAACCCATGTCCAGTTCCAAAACGGCCTCAGGTTTTGGTTTTGTAGGTGCCCCGTGCTATGCTAAACAACTCATTTCTTCCCCAGCAATGGTAATATGAGACACCAATGGTAAGAAGTTGTATCAACTTAACCAGATATTTCAAGTTTAAGCTATAGGAATATAGCATTGTGTTAAATACTTGGTGATAGAGTTTTGTGACCCTTATGATCATGTCCGACTCAATCCGGATTAGTCTAGATCCCAATATATCCTCTGAATTAAAAAGAGGTAGGTCGAAATAGTAGATGTTCCATGTAAAAAAATGGTGACATGAGAATTTTAATTTGGAGCATGCATGTATAATCTCACTTATAACTTCAAGTTATCCTCCGTTTGCCTCTTTAATTCTAGGTAAAAAAAAAAAAAAATCTTATGTGGAAGCAATAAAATATAATTATGGGGAGTGAGGACGAGAAGAAGGGTGTGCAAAAAATATTTGTAAAGTGATTACGAAAAATGTCCCCTCCCATCCTAAATGCATGCGCATAAAAGTTTGTAAAGAGATTTGCTTCCAATTGTAAATAAAAATCCCAATTCACCTGATTTGCCAAATTTATTAATTTTTTTAAAAAATAGATATTTTTAATACAGATGATTAAATCAGGTTTCATGATAAAATTTAGAAAAAATACAAAAAAAAAATACAATCAACATTGGTACAAGACAAATAAGTATATTGAATTTCAATAATTTTAAAGAGATTGATTTGAAATTTTGAAATATTCTCAAATTTGAGAAATTGCTTAACCACTCTTAATTTTTTTGAATTAAAAATCCTCAACCCCCTTACCAACCGCCGATGACCAATGGCAGAGGCCGTCACGAGAGCTTTGGTGACTTGAATGGGGATCCAACAGCCTAATAATTTTTTTGTTTTGAATTTATCAAGTAAAAATCGTTAGTATAGATATTTGAATTGTTAATATAGATAATAAAGTTGTAAATAAAATTCACCAAAACTCCAGCGGTCTTATAATTTTTTTTTTTTTACTTCCTCAAGCAAAAGTCGTTAATGTAGATATTAAAGCTATTGATATAAATACTAAAGTTGTAAATAAGGTCGACCAAAGCTCTAGTGATCTCATATATCTTTTTTGAATTTCTCAAGAGAAAGGTGTCAATATAAATACTAAAGTTGTAAATAAGGTCGAATGGAATTACTCACATATATTTTTTACGACTTTAATATCTATATTAACAACTCAAACATCTATATTGACAATTTTTATTTGAGAAATTCAAAAAAAAAAAAAGAAAGAAAGAAACCACTAGAACTCTGGTCAATCTTATTTACAATTTTAGTTTCTAAATTAACAACTAAAGTTTTTATATTGATGACTTTTATTTGAGAAATTAAAGAAAAAAAAATATGAGACCACCGAAACTCCAATTGAGTTATTTACAACTTTATGATCTATATTAACAACTCAGATATTTATATTAATGACTTTTTCTTGACAAATTGGAGAAAAATCAGACTGTTGGAACTTCAGTCAACCTTATTTACAACTTAAGTATCCATATTAACATCTTAAGAATTTGTATTAAAGACTTTTGCTTGAGAAGTTCAGAAAAATATATGAAACCGCCATAGTTTCAATCGACCTTATTTTTAATTTTAGTATATATATTAACAACTCAAGTATCTATATTAACAACTTTTTCTTGAGACATTCAACATAATATATGAGACTGTTGGACCTCCGGTAAACTTTTTTTATAAATTTAGTATTTGTATTAACAATTTAAATATTTATATTAACAACTCTACTCGAGAAATTCAAAAACATATATGAGACTATCGGAGCTCCGGCTACTGACAAAGGGTTGATGATTTTTAATTAATAAAATCTAAGAGTAGTTAGATAATTCCTGAAATTGTGTATTTTTTAAAAATTTCAAATGAGTCTTTTTTAAAATTATTGAAATCCGTATATGATTTTTACCAATTTTAATTGTGTTTTTCAGTCTTTCTCCAAAGGTTGATTTTCATGATAAAGGCACTGGGATTTGTGAAGGCAACGGGAAAGCGAGATAAAAGTAACAAGACAAAAGCAGGGCCCACGTTATGATGCATGATGGCTTCTGTTCGTATATATTCTCAAAACAATAACATTATTCCCTACACTTGAATATTGCATGTAGCGTGATTAGTGTGCGTATAACCAATCACAAGAGATTCAAATTGGTGTAGTTGATTCTCGCATACACACACCTACCTCCCTACACACATAAATATATAATCACCCTCTATTTCTATATATAAAAGCCTTTTAATTGAATCGTGAGATTCTAAAATACAGTTAGATGTAATAATTATGTAGAAAATATTTATTTTTTAAAAAATGTCTCTATTTATGAATGAGTGAGAGAAATAGTAATAATAAGGAAATGATTAAAGAAAATAAATGTAGTATAATAATTAATTGAGGGGAAAATAAAAAAGGTATTTATTATTGAGACAAATTCAAAATGAATATTATATTTAGGGATAAGCTTATGAAAAAAGATTTATATATAGCAGAAAAACAATAAACTTGTCCATTTATGGTTTCTCTTGGCCTCTGGAGAGGAATCTCAAGTTGGATCAGACACCACAATTCTCTTGTAATCCTATAAAAGGAAAGATGGATGCGAAATTTGAAAATGACAAAAAATGACCAATAATAACGTGATTTATTATTATTATTATTTTTTTAAAAAAAAAAAAAATCATCAAGGTGTAGTGGGGATGCCACACAAACAAACAACCTACAACACAAACAAATAACCATCAACATTATTATTATTATTGATTGTAAGAGCAAGAATATAAATATTTTTTTTTTGTTGTGTTGTGTTGTGTTGGATGAATTTTTGAGGTGAATATTACCTTATAAACGTTGAATTTGGAGTTTTGGAAGTATTATTAGGGAATGAGGAAGCAAACAAAACGAGAAAGGGATATGGCTTCTCAGTCACAGCTGGATGAGGCTGCCCACTTTGTGTTTTGTCTCTTTACACTCCGATCTCTTTTTTATTTATTTATTTATGTCTTTTTTCTTTTTTTTTTTTCTTTTTTTGCAACGCCCACACATTGTTTACTTTATATCGGACTTGCTTCGCTAGTTAATTAATTAATACTTCAAATTTTCACCTTTTTTGCTCTGAATTTGACCAAACAAAAGACAATAAAATTAAGAAGATCAAATTAAATCCTTCGCAGTTGCACACAAAAATGTTTGTGTGTGTCGATATTTGATACATGAGAAGGTCCTGGACCTTTATTCTATCTTATTCCATCCTATTCATGAGTTAGTGAGTAACTAAAAACGTATATTTAACTCGGAAAATCCTCCCCAAGGCCTCATTAAACAAAAAAAATGTTAAAAAAAGTCCCAACAATTTTCACATATCAGAAGAGGCCTTAGGGCCTTTTATGACATATGAATGTATGATAAAAAGACAAAAACGCCCGTTAACAAATGAGAGAATGGATAATGTGAGGGGTTCTTTTTTTGATCTTTCATCACATTTTCACATGTCAGAAAAGGCCTTTTCTGACATGTGAAAATTGTTGGGACATTTTTTATTTAATTCGACTCTGGGGAGGATTTTCCCTATTTAATTCAACCAAAAAATTAAAAAAAGTATATTTGATACATATAAATAATAATGATATCTACTAGAATCTCGTTGCCTTTATGTAAATCTTATTGATGAGCAGTTTGTAAGTATTATGTGAGCTCATTTATGCTCTAATTTTGTTGAACTCTCAAGATTCAACTAACTTAAACTTACACGCACACTCTTATATAATTTTTTTGTATTTGTATATTTTTTTCTCTTTAAATGTTTTAACATATTATAATAATTACAAGGATTTCTGATTTAAAAAATCCAAATTCATTTGAGATGAATTGTGATTGCTACATGCCTTTGTAATATTGATACACTATTTATTACTGATCACTAGTGAAAAATACTAATTTAATGATTTTTTTTTATGTATGCTGCAATGTATAATTGATAGTGGAAAATTCATAATAAAAAACTTTAAAAATACTAAAAGACAAAAATGTGTTTAGAAGATTATAATCCCAGAAAGATGTTAGGTTCAATTTTTTTTAAAAAAAATAAAAAAATAAAAGCAAAAGACACACTTACATTTTTTTTTTATGTAAAAAAATTACCTTTCACACACACACAGCTCTTATGCTTATCACCCATATTTACCTTTAGATCAATTTTAATATATTTTAAATAAATTATTATTTTTTATACGCAGAATTAAAAATAAGGATAATCTTATAACTATCAATTTTTATAAAATTGAGTTTATCATTTAAAAGTTCAAAAAAAAAATTAAATTTATACCGTTTAAATTAAAATGTAAATGGTTAAGATCTCATATATCACAACGAATAATTAATCATTGATGAGTGTGGAATGCCGACCTGTCTCTATTCTTCTTGAATATGCGTAATTTCTTCCTTTCATTAATTGTCCGTTTCGTTTGAAATTTTTTGCCGGAACCATTTAATTCAACAATTGAAGATTACTGATTGTGACATTAAATTAATAAATATATTTAGTCACTGCTACAAAAACAATTCATCATCGTAATTTTTTTCTTATGATTCTTTTTTTTTTTTTCCGTCATCGTTTCTATGATCACTTACACAATACTATTAAATGCACTAAGTAAACAAAAAAAAAAACTACTAAATGCACGACCATCAAATTAAATGGACTTAGTAAACAAATTATGGGTGGAACCATTATTGTCAAACTCGCGAGTTGACTCTCCAATTTTACTGTTTTTACGTTTGTAGCTTATGAAAACGAGTCGAGTCACTAGTAAACTCGTACCACTTGTAAACTCGGTTAAACTCACGAATTTATGCATCGAGTTTACCCGTTTTTACGTTTCTAGCTTACAAAATTGTGTTAACTTACCATTAAACTTGTATTAAAAATTTTTATTTGATAATGTTTAACAACTTTATATAAAAATTTCTTTATTAAATATGATAAATAATAAATGGCGATGGATTTAATTTCAATTATTTGGATTTAAAATATATTTAAATCAAATTGTTGCCATTTTCATATTTTAATTATTTAATTATACACTAGTAAAACGTATTTAATAATAAAAGTAAACTCTTGAGAGTTTACAATTCGAGAGTTTACGATATAAGTTTACATCACCGTCACGAGTTTGCTTAAACTCGTGGGTTTGACAACCTTAGATGGAACGATGAATCAAATTGAAGATATAGCTAGAGAAGAAGTACTGAAAGTGTCTATAGCATTTCCAATAACCTGATTTAATACATAATCTCTAAAATTGAATTACTTCAAATTAACAAATTATGAATTTATTGAACCAATGTTGAGGCATTGATTGACCTCGTGGAATTTTAGAATAGTATAAATGAATGGCTGAATGTAAGAAACAGATCGATAGAATGTTATCTAGTACGATCCAAGCCTTGTGAACACATTAATTATACATTACTTCCCCCCCCCCCCCCCGAACGATTATATATTTCGCAATTTGTATATTTTTTACAATGTATTATATTCGATTATGATTGTATATCTTGCATCAAAATAGTATTAGTTAATTAATTAGTACATTTTTGTTGAAAAGTCTGTTTGCGCATATATTCTTATAAATTTTATAAGATATCAATTGATAAGATTTTTAATTTTAAAAAGGCTAGTCTCATCCTCATCCTCTTAATGATTGAATATTTCATAAATAAAATTATTTGACAACAAGATACTCCTCATGCGGCCTGTACCAATTTACTGTGGTTATGAAAATAATTAAGTTAATTTAGTTATTTATCAAAAACATGTGTCAATTACAAATCACTAAATTAAAATCCCATATTTATTTATTTTTTTCATTGGAGATGTCCTTTAATAAGTACAATTAATATGAATAATTTAGAAAAATATAAAATAGAGAGTAGAGGTGGATGAAGGTTTTTCAAGACAAACGAAACCTACATCGTACATTATTGGTAGGAGTATCTGGTTTGTATTAGAAAAAGGAAAAATTGTAATGAAGTCCAAAATTAGAGGAAATACGATGACAAGATCCCTTAAAATTTCTAACTCTTATGGAACATTTGTATAATAGAATTCAATTGTGAAAATATCAAAATACATTTGGTGAATCTCACAAGACTTGGGGTAATGTAATCAAATTCACCAAGAGTATTTTAGCTTTTTCACAATTGGGTTGTATTACCCAAATGTCTTATGAGACTTTTTCTGCAAATTGGATATTTTAAGGGACTTGTCGATTATACATTTTTTAGTTTGGGAATTTAATGAAATTTTTTCTTAAAAAGGGACTATATATCAAGTTTATTCCTTATTTCAAGGTAACGAAACTGAAAAAATTCTTTATTTTATACTCCGATTTTTTTCCACATTTATAAGTGAACTAATTAATCAAACTCCTCTGATTTATACTTTCGTTATCAAGCGGGACCTCTTTTTATCTTTTTCTATCATCCGATTTAAACTTTAATGATATAAATAGAAATGTGTCCGAAAATAATGATAAAGATACAAAAAAATAAAACTTAAAATTTACTCTCAATCAACTTCAAGGATGGAAATGGAGTAAAATTGAATGATTATAGACGTTGAATTCATTTCCTCACTTTTGTTAATTGTGATCAATGAGAGAAGACAAAAAAAAAAATTAAAATATAAAAAAGGTCTATCTAGGTAGGAATTCATTTGTGACGGCTCCGTTTCTAGGTTCACACCACTCAAAGTTGCAAGGGTTACCTCAAATAAAAAAGTATAATTATATAATTTATAGGAGTGTGAGATAATATATAAACTAGTTTAAATTAATGAAATTATTTTTTCCCTAATAATAATAATAATAATCTGTCTGTAAAACTCTAGATGACTTATAAGCATAATTTCCTCTTAGACTTGTGGCCCAGCTAGAAAACAAAAAACAAAAAAAAAAATCAAATCAGCGAAGAAGCATTCCCACAAGTTGTGATAGAGATGTTATTTAACAAAGTTATAGCAGATTTTCAGATGTCTTTTTAGATTAAATTATTTGCAGCCACTTGCACGGGATCGTCCTATGTAAATTTAGCACAGATAAATTATCATCCGGAATAATAATGATATTTTCATTTCATTGGCAGTACGTATTGTCACGCCTAATCCCTTTCTCATGTAATTTCAATCCACTTTTAAAAGAATTCACGAGTGAAATGACAGCTAAAATTGATTCAACAACTTCAAATATCCTGATGATGAGGACCCCGATCATAATTAATTAATACTGATAACTAATAACAATTAATTTTATAATGTCAACAATAATTTTCAACCTTGTACACAAGAGTTACGGTCACGGGGAGAGAGGTAGTACCACTCACATGGAGTCGGGAATGCGGGCCAACCTCCGACCTAGGGGACTCAAGGTGCGAGTATGTGCGGCTTGTACTTTTACGGGCTGTCATTAATTGCAGTTGCAGGTTGATAGGCCTGAGGGCTTGTGTTTTCTAAAATATTTTTGTTCATGTTTTCTTAAGATAGCCGAAAACCCAACAGACATGTCAATAAATTTGTCACTCTAACATCAATCATTTTATTTATAAAAATTCAAGAACATAATTCATATTTTAAGGGATAAAGTTATAAAAATTTCAAAAGTTTACTGACAAAAAAAAATCAAATAATTCTCAAAGTATCAAAATATAATGGAATAAAAGGTACCAAGAGGGAGAGTATGTATTATGGATTTCGTAAAATTATCATATTTATAAAAAAGCAAAAAAATTTGCAGGCAAACCCACCAACCATGTGGGTTGGCTCGCATCAGCCAATGGGCCACGCAGGTTAGGTTTATGCAGCTCACACTTTTACAGAGCTGGGAAATCTCCAATCCTAACCTTATCAAAACCTTTCAGTTACAAGTTAAGCCATATTATCAACTCTCCACTCACATACACCCTGAGGTGAGAACTATAGTGCCTAATATTTAAGTGAATTTGCATCTCACTAGAAGTAGGAGAAATCATATTAGGATTAGAGAGTAATTTCTTATTTATGTTGGGAATACAGCCATTTGATTATGAGTAGAAGATTAAAAGACCACCATCACATAGAAGTTTGAAGCATTTAATTCTTATTTTGTGTTGATACAAAAGAAATAAGATAAATATAACACACACCCAAAGCGGGAACATTGGCAAATTAAAAGAGGCTTTGTATCAATTGATCTCGTGATCACTGGCAACATCTATACCTAGTTGAATTATTGTAGTTGCTGGTTTCACTAGACGACCAGTGATATTTTTTCACGCGTTAAGTGGTTTTTCACTTTAATGATTTTGATATCTCTTTATTGCAATTGGGCTATATGTAATTTATAGCATACATGTATTTAATTATCTATTAAGGATTCTTACAAATGACAACAATAACAAAAATTCCTCAACATATGAATTATATAAATTATTGAGTTGTATTTTTCTCATCATATTCCTCACTGACTTCATACAAATTTTCTGTATTATTAATAAGACAGGAAGTAGTAACAAGTTGAATTCATGTAACTTTTTTTAAATTACTATAAGATTCTTACTAATTTGAGTTCATATGCCTTTGTGCTCTAAAAAAATGTCCATGATAAGTGAATCAACTGCAACTGTTAGTTATTATTAATTTTTATTATATAGTAATATTTTTTTATTTATATAAAAAAATGTTTGATGTGGGGTTTTACATTTTTTTAAAAAAATTCTGTCATTCTCCTTATATATTTAGCAGTTTTTTTTAAAAAAAAAATAATAAAAAATTTAACTATGTCGCTCCTAAATAAAAGGGGTCATGTCAGTATGCTCTGGGACAGAACAACTCTCCAACACACAATAATAGCATTAACACAAAAATCCAAAGTTTGATGTGCCTTGTGGGTTCTAGAGGGATGTTTGGGGTCAGGAATTGCTTGGACCCACTGGCTACTGCATAAGCACTAATGATAGAAATATTAATGTGTGAAATTAATTTTTATATGAAATATGAATGGGAAAATTCTAGAATTATTCGTTTAAATCAGAGAAAAAATAAACAAAAGAGTCTAACATCACACATTTTAAGCCAGAACTGTAGAAGAATCTAGGATTTGAAATTTTTTCAAATGATAAATATGCCTCCAACTATATTGAGTATAGAGAATAATAATTTAAGAATCATAATTAACTCAAGTATAAATATTAATAACTTGAGCTACATAAATATTGTCAAGCATCAATGACTACTTAGATACATAGAATAAAAACTTACACATCGCAATTAACAATTTTAATATTCATATTGTTAACTTGAGTTCCCTAAATGGCGACAACTTTATATGTAATAATATTTTGATGCTACACATGTTGGGCGCTGCTATCTACTTAGTATAGATAATAACAACTAAAGCATCATAATTAACAACTTCAATGTTAATATTAACAACTTGAGCTCCCCAAATGTCATTAAAGATAGATTAGTCATTTATAAATATTTACAAAAATATCATATTTCTCCTACATGTCTAATTTGCAATTTGTGATGTTGAATTTTCTCGTATTTGTCTTTTTTCTATTTTAAGTGATTTTCTCTCGTATTTCCTCACAATAAAGATCACGAAATTGTCTTGGATTTTCTCACAATAAAGATCACTTAGGGCATATTATTTATATATAAGCTATCTGAATAATGTGGTGGGTTTAAAATTCAATGCAATTTTATCAGATGTCCCCGAAGGACAACGAAAAAAATATATTCAATGAAATATTTTTTATTTTAAATATTTCTTAACACTTCTAACTTGGCTGTGCATTATTTTATTTTTAATTTTTAATGTTTCTACATGTTTTAATGGAAAACACATGAAAATTATTGTTTTGGTTATTTTATATAAAAAATAGATTAGTTTGACTATTAAAACACTGATGCATGCAAGCGGGGAATAAGTCACTTTCAAACAGGGGCTGATTTTTCTGAGGAAACGTCTTCCAAATCTGGTTTACGGCGGTTTCTCATTTTCAACTTAATTGCATTATTATTTCTTTATTTGACTAAGTAAATTAATATTTTTAAAAAACATTTGTATTTACTCTTTTTCTTATTCCATGAATATTTATTCGATATTTTTATCTAAATTAAGAGTAATTCACGTCGTAATGTTCTGTTTTGTGTGCATCGATTGATACGTTTTACCAAAATGGGGCTTTCCTTTGCAAGTTGTGAGACATGATAAATCACCAAGTTAATATACATAATTTTTTTGGGTTTCATTTAATTATTTATTTTTTCACACCTACTTAATTATTTATTTTAAACAGTAGTATTTGATGAAAATGAACAGAAAATAAAACAAAGAGGTCATTTTCTGGATCATAATATTGAAATTAAAGCCAAGAAACCTTCCCCAAGAAGAGACCAAAGGTGGAGGTAACATTTACATCCTGGAATACGGGCCAACCCGCGGGTTGTGCGGTCTGCACTTTCATGGGTTGGGAAATAGTCAACCCTAACTTGTATGTGTGGTTTCATGAGCAATTTTTTTTTTTTAAAAAAAATCTCTCCCCTATTTTTTATATAGTTTTTTTTTCCTTGTCTTTTCTGCTATGTTGTAACTGCATTGTACACTACATTCTAGTGCATATAATATAACTTATACATAAGCTATCAAAATTAGTTACAAAAAAGTCCTAAAATTTACCAAATAGGACATAATGAAAATGAAATAGTAAAATGGGTTAGGATTTCTTTACACTTTGGGTTAATAGGCTTCACTATAACAGAGTAAAGACAACTTCATAAGTTCACCTCAATATTTAATTTAAGAACAAAAAAAATTGCAGGCCAACCCTCAGGTTAAACAACGCGGGCGTGTGCATCCAACATTTTTCACACCCTGAAAACCCCAACCTTAACCCTGTCAGAACCCACGGGCTATGAGCTGAGCTTGTTTTACCAGCTCTAGTAACATACACCTTTATGTGGAAAGTAGCATTTTCGACTGTGACATTGCGCAATGGGAAAATGACGATTAAATATCATTTGGATTTCCTAAACCCCAAAAATTCTCTTAACCTTTTAAAAAGGCATAAATGTGACAGAGATCACATTGAAATTTTTAAATGTTAGTTCATTTATCATTTTACCTTTATTTTTAAAATAAAAAAGAAAAAAATGAGCCTGCCAAAAGCACCATTGCGCCCAGCCACCGGAGCTCAGGCACTGGCCGACTTGCAACCACTGGTGCTGGTTTTTTTTTTTGGGGGGTAGGGTTGCATTTTTGTTTTTAAGAAAATTTAATGAAGGTGTAAGGGGTGGGATTTGAATCTACCTACCCTCATATTAGAGGAACTAGGTGGCTATTGGGCCACCAAAGCTCTTTTGATATATATATATATATATATATATTCTAGTTAACAATTTTTCAATCATAAAATGCTCTTGTGAATCCTATAACATGTGTTGTGAATACTATTGATGAACTTGTTAATCCTATTATGATTTTTGTTCATAGTTCTCAAATGTTGGTGAACCTAGACTAACATGTTTTAATTTGACAAATGCTTTTGTTAAACTCATTATGAGTTTTGTGAATACAATTGATGAACTTGTTAAGCCCACTATGACTTTTGTTCTCTGAAATTTTCATTATCTTTCAATGATTACACAAGTTTTTGCAGAGTAATCCTTGTCATAACTCACTCCCCCTTATAGATGTAATTGAAGAATCACACTCAAGGTCCACTAGCTTGAGATTTTACATCAATCAATTGAATGGTAATAACTCTCTCACATAGTAAATATATGAACACTGAAAAATTAAATATCAAAAGATATTTCATAGGGAATTATAATGAGCAATAAGTTTGATGGTTTGTTGGTTGGTGGCATTGTATTGAATGCTTCGACTTTTATAGATGAACTCTGTTAATAATAGTTAGAGAAGCTTCAAACTATCCGTTATGAGATTTCAAACCTTTCGTTAGATCCAGAAGCTTTCCATTAGACACATGTCGGAGTTGTTGACACATATGAGAATAAGTCGCTTTCGTATCGCTACAATTGACTTTCAAAATTTTCTTCTGATCTTTGTCATCTTTATGTCCTTTCAAAATGTTAGCAGACTTTTTGGAGTTTGAGAATTTCAAAGGGTATTTTATCGTCATTTTTCCTTATGCAAATATGTAATACATACACAATAAGTAATTAAGTTATCTTATTTTTATTGGAAATTTCAAAAAATACCATGGCATCAATTGGAACCCCAACAAATCAATTTCAGACTCTAAATTTATGAAGGATAATTAATTCGCAGACCGTTATAGTTTTAACCAACATTTAATAAGGTCCTTATAGTCCCCCCCCCCCCCTCTTTTTATCATGTCCTTATACTTTCTCTTATTTTTAATCAGGTCCTTGTAGCTTTTTCCCTTTTTATCATGTCTTTATTGTTTCACAACATTTTTAATTGGGTACTTGTATGGATTTTAATTTATTAATTTAATTTCAAGTTAAATCAATGCATAATATTAAAATATAGTTTAAGAATAATATATTTAAATTAATAATTACATAAATTAAAAAATATTTCAGGTAAGTAATTAGTAATCCTTAATTAACTAATTATAATTGAATTCATTTTTTTTGAAAAAAATATTATTATTATTATTCAATAAAACCAATGAGACTGTACCATGTCACATCCTTAAAATAGACAATAAGAAGAAATCAAGCATGGAAGATTTTACATGGAAAAGTTCAAACAACCTTATCCTTATAAAATACTGAAATACAAATGAATTGTGCAGCTTTCATTAGTTGATATATATATATATATATATATATATATATATATTATAAAATCGTATCTTCATACTAATATTTACGATATTAATTAATAAAAAAATTATAATATTATCACAATATTATAATATAAAAATCATGTGATATTCTCTTATATATAGCCATCAATCATAATAATATTCTTTATTCAGCACCCTTATTGCCACTCTGTATATTTTGTTAGGTTAAGTAGCAAATCTGCCTTGTAAGTACATGCTCGAAAGCAATGTTACTCTGAAAGTTTTTCGAGCTTAATGTTGCCCGTTTCCGTTAAAAAATTAATGATCAACGTTAATTTTTTAACAGTCAATATTAATTTTTTAACAAAAAAAGGGAAACATTGTTTTACTTTTAAATTTATGGGGTGAAAATAAGATTGAAAAAAATTTCAGGACAACATTATTCCTCGATGTAATGTATAGTTTCAGGATGAATTTACTAGTTAACTCTATTTTATTCTATCATAGGTTGGATATGATTCGGTAATATAAATAGTAAATATCAGGTAAGTATAAAGGAGACACATCAAGTTGAATGCATAATCACTGTGGTTATTTTGTTTTATTGAGCGTCTAATCTACAATAATTTTCATCCTCCTATTTCATCGGTGGTACAAATTTTCGATTGCAGTACAGTTTGAATCGTGAAAATTGACACTTGACAGTGACTTTTTATTCCATAATTCATTGATGACACATATTTTCAAACCACTGGCTAGGGGGAAAAAAAAAACTGCTCACAAACGGTAAATAAAGGAAAAAAGCTTGACTCTAAAAATTTACCAGCCAATTAGTTCATCTTAACACGTATGGGAAGCAGTTTGCAATTACGAAGTTAGTTTTGGCTTGGATTTTAAACTGAATAAATAAGATATATATTTGGTAGTAATATATTAAAATTATAAAATAAGTAATTGAAGTATAAGAAGTTAACAAAATTGTTGTCAATTGTGTGGGCAGACAAGAGTTTGTGAGTGAATGGGACACAATCTCATAATGGCATGCAATTGAACATACATGCGTGGAGATAATATGTCAGTTCCATTCAAATAATTGAGCCAAAATGTGACAAAACTTTAAAAAAGACGTGTCTCCTTTTTCTGAAATTTCTCATGAACATACTATTTTATCTCTGTTCATGAAAGATACAACCTCATGTTTTTTTTTTTTCTTTTTGAGAATATTGTGTTTCGATTCTAGAGAAGAAAAAATGCGGTAAAATAATCATTCAAATTTTAAAATTGTATTTAAATCTTGTAAGACTTTTTTACAATATATTCAAATTGTTAAATGACCATAAATTTGTTAATGAAAGTCCATGAACTGGTTAATAAACGTTTATGGAGTTGTCAATAGATACCTTTGGATTGGTTGGCAGACACCTATAAACTTATAAGCAAAATTAGAATTAATCGTAAATTTTTTTTAGAGATATAAATACAATTTTAAAAATTTAAATGATCATTTTATTATATATATTTTTTCTTATCTAGGACCCAATCGTAGTTTTTCCATATTGTTTATCTTATTTGTCGCATGTATGAGGTTAAAGAGACAGCGATCCCTATTATGCAAATAAAGCCAATCATCGTATTCAAAAGGGTAATGATAGGCATCCCCTCCAATCATCCATTAGTTATCGCCGTGGTTTTTATATCTCTATCTTATAAAACCACTATTAAACTTGTGCTAATCATAAATTTAATTAAATTTGTGAGTTTGCACATATGTTCACCATTTTTACGTTTTAAATTTACCAAATTGCATTAACTCATTATTGAACACGTAAAACTTTCATTTTGACTATGCTTAGTGGCTTTATAAGATTTATAGAATTTTTTTTAAATTTTTTTATGAGTATGACAAATTATGACTGTTGATGAATTTAACTAAAATTATTTGAATTTAAAATATATTTAAATTAAATTTTTCTATTTTTTTAAATATTCTAATCATTTAATTATACACTAGTCATACTTATTTATTGTTAAAAATAAACTTTTACAAGTTAACTTCATTGTCCTGGGTTTGTTACAACAAATGAATTTGACAACCTTGACTATCATTGAATCCTTACTCTTTACACAATTAATTATACTCTTAATTACTCAAACCCTAACTAATAAAAAAATATAATTTTTTATTTACAGAGAGTTATAGTAAAATTAGGCTTAAAACTTTCAAGTCCTTGGAGTTTTTTTTTTTTTTTGGTAAGGGATTAAATTTTGGGTCCATTGTGCTGGCTTTAATTTGATCAAAACTCCTACCATTAGTGCTAAACATCATTGCCACATCAACAACACGTCATTATTAAGATTTCTGATCCGATTTTAACACAGTTCTAAGGATTGATTTCTTGATGAAAAAGTTACAAAGATCCTAATCTAAGATGACTATAACTTTAAATACTAAAATTTATGCTTTCCATTAATAATTTTTAAGAATATCATTTAAATTGCAAGAGAATAGCTATGATTTTTATGCTGACATGAAAGAATAGCTACAAATTAAAAAGACACACACAAAAGAAGGCGAATTTATACTTATGTATGATTGGCAAGTAATTTATTATTCTTCCGGTTTTAAATATAAGATAAAATTAACTTTTTTTATAAATATTAAGGAAGCTAATTTAATAACTTAAAAATATTTATATTTATCATTTTTCTTCCAAACTATTTTACCAAATATATAAACTAATGATGCATAATATATGATATGGTTTAATAACTTACTTACTTTTTAAACCCCTTCAGAATAAATTCCACTCTATTTTTTGAGTTTCAATGATTTAATCATTTTTTGAGATTAAAAAAGTAAGTTAATCGCTTACTTTCAAAATCACATGGCCATAAAAACAACAACACAAATTTTGAGAGAATGAAGTTCGCATGCTTGTGCACATATATAGCAATGATTTAATAAAACTCCAAACCACTAATTATGAAATGATTAGACTGTGGATTAAATGAGGGAAGACTATTGGGAGTGCAGAAATAGATCATTTTTATACAGGGATTGCTGATTTTTGCAAGGAGACGTGCTCAAGAAAATTATTGACCCAGAAAAACTGGTAAGTCAGAAATGTTAATTATGGAGATATTATGCGGCCGATATACAAGAAAGTGACATAGATCAACATTATGAGACCGGAGATTATGGCCTTGTTAGTACTAATTGGTAATATGACCACATTTAAGCCGTCTTTGCACAAGAGTGTGTGGCATAACTGACTTATCAACAGACACTTTCCCTTTAAATTATTCATTAATTGAAACGTGAGATCTTGTTGAACTTATGAGTTTAAATAAACTCGTGATGATGACGTGAACTTAAATCGTAAATTTGTAAGAGTTTATTTTTACTATGAAATATGTATTAATAATGTATAATAAATAATTAAAATATAAAAAGATGACAACGATTCGATTTAAATATGTTTTAAATCTAAATAATTGAAATTAAATTCATTAATATTCAAAATTTACCATATTTAACAATTTTTTTTTTATTAAACTTGAATATGTAGCCATTGAGCATGATCAAATAAAAAAAGTTAATACGAGTTTAAGGGTGAGTTAACATAATTTTGTAACTTTGAGATGTAAAAACAGCTAATTTAGTGTATAGACCCATGAGTTTAATTGAGTCTACAATAGTCATGAGTTTTACTAATAACTCGACTCGATTGGGTAAACTAGAAACATAAAAACGGTAAACTTAGAGAGTCAATTTGTGAGTTTGACAACAATGCTTAAGACACATCAAATAACCTATTTAATTTATTTTAATTTAATTTTAGTTTTTTTTTTTAATGAGAACATATAAAACGAAAAGGAGTCATGATCAGATAGAGGAGCGTATAATGATGGGTTATACGCATATAAGCTTGCCCTGCAACAAGACAAAGGTGGAGGCACCATCTACCTTTATGTGGAAAGGGGCTTGTGACAACCATCCTTGTTTCATTCATAGCCACGGGTCCTACCTTTCATTGCTATGTCTAGTGCTTCAACTAAACTTGTTTATGTATTCCAAAACTCATCTACGTAGCTTATGACAATAAATACGACTCACAAGATGAAGTTCGCAATTTTTTTTTTTTCAGGTGTATATAAATTTTTGTTTAAAAAACTAATCTGTAAGTCCTTATAATTTTTATTTGTACTCTTTTATTGGTCACTTGAAATTACACAAATTTGATTGAAAAATAAAATGAAACTACAAGTATATGATAAAAAAAAGAAAAAATTATAGCGATCCGACTAAAAATTAAGTGAAATTATGATCATTTGCGTGTTAATCTTGATCTAGAATTGTACAGTATCAGGGCATGCTTCTCCGCGGGGCGTTGTTATGGGGTCTTCCCTGCAAAGCCCATAGGCCCACGAATCAAGTAGTGGGCTTCTGTTTATTTTTATGCAAACAGGCCACAACTAGCCGCCCAATATTCCTTTTGTAGAAAGAGGTACCGACTAGGCCTAAGCTTGGGATTTACCTAGAATTTCCAATTTTGTTGATAATTCTGTGCTACAGCGTCTTACCTCAGTCCTACCTCCTAGAGAAGCAGCGGGGCATGATTTTATTATATGGGGAGCTGAGGGTGATGGGAATTTCTCAATTAAAAGTGCCTACTCATTAATTGAGAAAAACCCACCTCATCTATGGTTTGACCTCTTTAGACAGATTTGGAAGTGGGGTGGAGTGCAAAGGATCAGAGTCTTCTTATAGAGAGTGGTATTAAATAAACTTCCAACCAACGAATGGAGAAGCCGTTGGTCAAGCTCATCTCCGTTATGTGGGTATTGCAATTATGAGGTTGAAAATCTTTTACATATTATCCGTGACTGCCAATATGTTAGATAGATGTGGATGAAATTGCTGTCCCGAAGGCATGTAACACCTTATTTCCCAATGAGTCTTAGGGATTGGGTAGCTATGAATTAAAAAAATAACTGTGGTAGGGGGTCTAATGCTAGCTAGTGTTTGATATTTGGGGTGGCTGTTTGGTTGCTGTGGGGTTGGAGAAACTCCTTTATTTTTTATTCCAACTTTGCTAAGTCTATCTGCCCTGCCTTGGTTATTCTTAATTGCTGGAGAAAATTCTCCATTTTGAAGGATTTTGATCCGGTTTGCCATGAGCCTGGCTGTAAGTCTTCTATTATTAGCTACTGGGAACGTCCACCAATGGGGTGGATTAAATTGAATGAGGATGGGGCTAGCTCTCTAAATACTTCTTTAGTTGGACGCAGGGGCGTATTCAGAGATAACCAAGGACATTGGCTAACTGGTTTTTCGAAGAACTGGGAATTTGTGACGCTTCCAAGGCTGAGGAGTGGGCTGTTTATGAAGGGATTCGGTTAGCTTAAGACTTAGGTTACAAAAAGGTGGTGCTTGAATTTGATGCTTTGAATCTGGTCAATTTCCTTCTCAGTGGCAACAGCCATAATGCAAGTCTGCTATCCTCCTGTATAGGCGAGTATTTGAAGAGAAATTGGGCTGTTTCTATACGATTCATACCTCGTGAGCATAACAGAGTTGCTGATGCTATAGTGAAGATGGGTTTGAGTAAATTATCTATGTTAGGAGAATGCCTGGTCTTTTTAAGGGCCTGGTTAAATCAGGATAGTTTGGGAAATTTTTCCCCTGTTGTTTGAGTCTTAATTGCTTGTACTTACTTTTTCCATGGCTTCTTAGCCTTCTCTTGTATCCAAAAAAAAAAAAAAAAAAAGAGAGACTAGGCCTAAGCTTTAGTATAAAATATAAATGATTTGGAATGATACGAAAACCATTATCCTCACACTACACTAAAATATGTAACTTCTGTCAACGGTTTAGATCTCTAAATGTTATGGGAAAAAACATAAATGTGAGTGACTAAGCAATACTTTTTTTTAGAAAATCATTAAATGTAAACAATATATATATGGTAGTATTATTAGACAGCATGTGCGATGAGATTTTTATCCACAGCGTCTCGAATGAGTTTGAGGGATTGTTGGAAGTCGTCGCAAAGAAGATGAACGTCAGGAATAACAGTTGGATCCGCCGCCATAGAAAGGGTCATCTTGTTATAATAGCTCTGGAAATGGATGGTTAGTGCTTGCAACTGCAATACACAAACAACATAATGAATCTTAATTAACAGCCAACAACTGATATTGAAAGGGAAGAATATTACAGACATGAGGGTGTCCATATGTAGAAGGAGCAATGTAGGCCAAAGGATGGCCAAAGCAGCTAATTTCTTCCATGGGACCAACCACGTTAGAGAAGGCCATGGTTGTGTTGGAGAAAACTCTCCTTATTATTGCTGAAGCCACCTGCCTCTTCCAACACAATACCATAATAATTACTACAATAAGCGCAGATCATTGTCATTGTTGGAGCAGGTTTTGAGTGACATAGATATACCTTGATTCCGAGAAAGTTGAGGACCAGTTTAGCGCAGTAAAAAGTGCAGAAAGATTCTAGAGAGTGCTTCTTGCGATTGATCATGGCTTTGGCTTGACCAACATACTGTAAAGGATCATCATTTTGAGAAGTAATGGGGAGAGGCACAATAACGAACCCTAAACAATTACCCCATCCCCATCTTGCCTTTGATTTCTCTCCCATCATGTCTGCCAGCTCCTGTATGTAATGTACTTATAATATTATTGAAAATAATCTTCTTCAAAATTCTTAGCAAAAGAAATAAAAAGAACGAGCAGAGGAATAAGGAATGCTCACCTGGATTCCTGCACTTGGTCTAACGTTGACCATAATCGTTGCCCTAAGCCGAAGATTCCTGAGCTTATGAATATGATTTGGATCCACAGCTCCTGTTCCATCATTTTGGTGCATACATATTCAATTTCAACTCTCTAATTCGGAAACACACACACACACATATATATCAGTTTATAAGGAGACTCACCGTATGTTCGATTTAAGTAACGAGTCAGAGCAGCTTGTGTTACTCCCAATAAAACGTCATTGATGGTCTAAATATCCTCCATTCATTTAACAAAATAGAAAAGTCAATCGTAAAAGCTCGTTTCAATTGCTTGAGAATTTGTGTGTATAGAATAGAATACACACACTTACTATTTACTATAAAACATATTTATCTAATTAAATTAGATTAAAGGAGTTAGTTGAGTTATTCTAAAATATCCTAGTTATCCTTTTTAATCCTTATTACCTTTTATCTTTGATTATTATTTAGATTTATGAGAAAATTATAAAAAAATTGATAAATATGAAAACTACGTAGGTTTAAGACGAAAAACAACCCCTCAATGTGTCTTATGTCTTATATTAAGGACTACCATTTTCATTGCAGTCTTGACGAGCTTGACGTCATCCAAACAGAGGTGACGGTGGATGAAACGCATCGTATGGAGCTCCGCCCCAGCAGGAGCACCTTTGAGAGGAGTATCTGAATCTCTGAGGAACAAGACAGTCAAAGCAAACATTACCAAGTCAACGAGAGTGTTCCAAAACAACGTCACTATACCCCACACGGCCAACAAGAACCGCCGTAAGGAGCAGCCATTGGAAAGACGGTAGTGGTCGGAGGTAGTAGTAGTTCTGCTCAAGACAGGCACAGTTGGGAGGGCAAGTGGGTCGGAGGTTTTGCGAGAAGCAGCAAGAAGAAGGGACATGAGAGAGGCACCATCTCCCAAGGAATGGTGGATTCGCATGACGCAGACAGCTTCTGATTCGGAGGTTTTGAGGTTGATGAGGAGGTGGATTTCCCACAGAGGCTTCGATATGTCTAGTGGAGTTTTTGTAACGTTAGAAACGTAGTCTTCAAGGAATCGGTCAGCTTCGGGAAGGTCAAGGTTGGGCTCTGTTTCTGCAACTATGACGTGGTCTTCTATGTTCACCGTAGTTGGATTCCATCTCCATCTCCTTCCCTCCTTTACCTGTCCCCAAGAGATTACAAGTTAGAACAGCCCAACGTACAGAATACTATGTGTGAAATTTCCTCAACCAGTCCATGGTTTTTATAGGAGAAACTTGAAAGTTTGAAAATCCTCTGTTACTTGTGTTTATTTGAGGGGAGTGGATGGGACACCTAGAAAACTTCAAATTATTAGCCGTTTAGCTTTCCCTCCCCTCCCTACCCTCCAACCAAACAGAAGAAAACGGAGGTCCCATATCACTGGTCTTTGTTTCCTTTTATTCGTCCACGTCAAAGCTAATGTAGTAAAGGGACTAATATAGTATAACTTCTACAACATAATTAAATAAAGTAATAAAATTTAACAAGGCTATCTAAAACAATAATTTTTATATTACTTCCCCTCCTAAATTTAAGGCCGACTTTACTTTTTTTTTTCTTAAATATTAAAAAAGTTAAATAAGTTACTTAATTATATCACATGTTATATATAATTAGATTTATATTAGTTTATGAGTTAAATAAAATAGTCTGAAGGAAAAAATATATAAATATTTTAAAATAATTTAATTAGTTTCATTGTTTTTTAAAAAAGAAAAAGACTAGAAGTAGAAAAAAATATTGAAAAAATGAGAGAAAATACTAATTAAACTTTAAAATCTTGTTAACAACAATAATAATAAGATTAACAAGAAGAATAAAATAATTAACAACTTGAGTTGAAATTCAAATGATATTTTTGTGTTATTTTCTATAAAATATTGGCAAGCATCCCAATAGGATTGTGTACAAGATTATCTCTATGTCTAAGTATTATATTCTCTCGAGTCTAAAAAGACAAAAACCAAGTTTAATTAGGAGTAACGGTGACAACCGAGAAACTGCACTATATTAGTTTGGCTTAATGTTTTCGCTGTAGAACATTAAACCCATAGTCTATACTCTATACTCATAAAACTGTACATCTATTGACGAAAGCAAACTCCATTCTCAATAAAGGCACTAAAATAGCGTTTAATCTCTAGGACAACATCACATTGTTTTTGGCGAATCAGGGAGGGAAACAAAGTCAAACAAAAACAAACTGAGAATTAAGGAGAAAATAGTGGTGGGTACCAGAACGCTGGAGAACCTGGGATGGTTGAGCAGAGTATTGACTAAGCCTTGCTTGACGACTTGAGGATCGATCCTTGTCTTCACCCCCATGACTGCAATTACATAATACTCGAAGCCAGGCGCGTGGAATATCCTCGATCCTGGACTCACTGCCTCCCCCTCTCCCCTACCCATCGTCTTTCTTCTGCTACACTTTCTGCCTTTTCGAGGTTAATTATGAACTGCTTCTGTGCTCCTAGTTACCAACTTTTGTCGTCTTATCCTTCAACTGGGAATGGGGAAACTACAGTTTTTGTTCCAACCCAATTTTAAAGTTAGGCGGGAGCCCATAGGCACTGATCTGCCGTTCTTTTTAGCGGCACAACGACCAGAATCTTCTGATCCAGGCCAAGTGATCATCAGAAGAGGTGTTTTAAGATGTAATTTTATCAGACAGATGCTGAATTCATATGAAAGTGACCTTGGGTATTCGTATCTGCATTTTACCCTATCAACAAAGGAGAGAACGAGGAAAGATTCTGGTATAAATTTCTTTAGGCCAGTCCAACCTTCAAGTAGGGGGTGTAGCTCATATGGTAGAGCGCTCGCTTCGCATGCGAGAGGCACGGGGTTCGATTCCCCGCACCTCCATTTTTCTCTAATCGTCTACAATTTTTGTTGCACTTTTTTTTGACGGCCCAAAAAACAAAAATTAGTACCGCGGATTGTATTATATTTATACGGGCCCTTACAGATCAATCGTACGGTCAACATATCCTCAGATGCCTACACGTGCTGATCGTCAAACCCAACCCCTGTTGATCCGTGTTCTTCTTCTTCTCCTACTTCCTCTCATCTTTTTAAATTTTGAAGTGTCCTCTCATGTCCCTTCCTTCTTCCACTTCACATCGTTATGGCTCCCACAGCCACACCAAAGCTTCACGCCTCCGACATCGGAAGCATCAAAGCCTTCGCCGACTCCAATGGAGATTCCCCAATCCCTTCCTCCTACTATTCTATCGTTGAAGCCCGAGACGACGTCGCTGACCACCTCGCTTCCTCCTTCCCCGTCATCGATTTCTCCCTCCTCACTTCCCCCGACCCTCAGCTCCACGCCGACGCTGTCTCCCAACTCGGCAAGGCCTGCGCCGAATGGGGCTTTTTCATGGTAAAATTCCAATCCGTCTCTGTTTTTTTTTTTAAAAAAAAAAAAAAATTTAAACGTAGGGTTTTCAGTTCTGTCTCCAGTTAACGATGTGTAAATTGACTCAGCTCACAAATCATGGGATCTCGGAGAAGTTGATGGAGGAAGTGATGGACAAATCTCACGAATTCCATAATTTGCCGGTAGAGGAAAAGAAGGAATTCGCCGACAAGGGTCCCTTGGCACCCATCCGACACGGCACCAGCTTCTACCCTGAATCAGAGTTGTTTCATTACTGGAGAGATTACCTCAAGGTCATGACTCTCCCAGAATTCAATTTCCCCTACAAACCTCCTGGTTTCAAGTAAGTTCATCCTCAACTCTGTTTTCTCATATGGTAGCTCCCCTGTTAGCGTTGACATGTTTTCAAAGAGATTAGAGAAGCTAGTTAAAAAATAGTTCTTTTTCAAACTAAAACTAATTTGCGTAACAGTGTTATTAACGGTACAAACCGCTTTCCAATTTAATTTATAGTATACGAGGAGACATGGGAAATTAGAGCCCGTTTGGATATAGCTTATGGAAAATGATTTTGGTTAAAAATAATTTTTGGAGAATTGATTTTGAAAAATAAATTTTGGGATTTACGAGGCAAAAATGATTTTTGGAAAATAGCTTTTGAAGAATAGATTTTGGAAAAAAATGATAGTGTTTGGATAATTTCAAAACCTAGGTTTTGACAAAAGTTTTCCAAACACCCCAAAATTATCCAAAAACTATTATGCATCAAAACCTAGGTTTAAACAAAAGTTTGCCAAACATCTCTATTTTTTCCAAAAGTTATTCTTCATCAAAACCTAAGTTTTCTCATAAACTTACCACACACCTCTACTTTTTCCAAAAGCTATTCTCATAAACTTACCAAATACCTCTACTTTTTTCAAAAGCTATTCTATATCAAAATCTAGGTTTTGAACCCCAAAACCTAGGTTTTGTCAAAAGCTACTTTTTTTTCCATTTTCAAAACCTAGGTTTTGTCAAAAACTATTTTTTTAGCTTTTTCTTTCTCTCTTTTGTCATCATCAGTATTTTTTTTGTCTCTCCTAAACTATGAAATATTTTTGTAAGAATAATTATCCTGAAATATCTTTTTAATACCGTAGAATAATTTTTTAAGATGATGAAATATTTCAAGGTACTGACTTGTATTGAAAAAATACTAATGATCTTGAAAATTTATTTTACGATATTGAAAAAATATTTTAGGGTAATGACTGATCTTGAAAAAATATTTAGGGTATTAAAAGATACTAAAAAATATCTTAAGGATACTGAGTAGTACTGAAAAAATATTGATAATGATAGAGGAGAGAGAAAAATCTTAAAGAAATAGCTTTTGACAAAACCTAGGTTTTGGGGTTCAAAATCTAGATTTTGATGCAAAATAGATTCTGGAAAAAAAAGGGTGTTTGATAAGCTTATGACAAAACCTAAATTTTGATGCAGAATAGTTTTTTTTTTTTAAAAAAAAGGTGTTTAACAAACTTAGTACAAAACCTAGATTTTATCTCAAAATCTTAGATTTTATTTTTTTGCAAGTTTTGCCTTGGCCTACGTGCTTGAGCCCAACCTGATAGATAATCAAATGTGGTTTTTATACTATGACTCCGTACTTTATTGAGCTAACGTGCACCTTAGTCATTAATGTAAAAAGTCAACTGCCTTACACACACACACTGTATATATTAAGGACAGTACTTGGATTGACCTTTGTATAATCCAATGTATGTTACTGTCCGTACAGGGAAGTGGCCTATGAATATAGCAGCAAAATAAGGGCGGTGGCGAGGACTTTGCTCCAAGGGATATCGGAGAGCCTTGGATTAGAAGCCAACGCCATTATAGAGTCCGCCGGTTTTGATTCTGGTTTACAGATTTTCGTGGTCAACCTGTACCCTCCGTGCCCTCAGCCAGAGCTAGCCTTGGGAATGCCTCCTCACACCGATCATGGCCTCCTCACACTCCTCTACCAGAACGGAATTGGAGGCCTTCAGGTCAACCACAACGGCAGGTGGGTCAACGTCAATCCTCTTCCCAACTGTGTCATCGTCAACACTGCAGATCAACTTGAGGTAACTTAGACGCTTCAATTTTCAAATACTCACATTCACTTACAAACCACTATTTTTATGCGGGGGTTAAAACATTGATGTTAATGAACTAGACGGCGAGTAATGGGAGGTACAAGAGCATATGGCACAGGGCGGTACTGAACAACAAAGACACAAGGTTAAGTATAGTGGTGGCAAACGGACCAGACTTGGAGGAGGAGATAGCACCACTGCCAGAGCTGGTGGAGAGGGGGGAGGGAATAAGGTACAAGAAGATGAAGTACAAGGAGTACTTCTTCAAGGTTCAGCAGGTGACGAGGTTAGTGGACACAAGTAGATTGGATAAGGTTCAGATTAATCCTCAAAACTAATGTTGTCAGCATTACTACTAGCAGCTCTCGTGAGTTGAGAGCGGCGTTTTATTGTTGTATATGCAGGCTTTGTGGTTATTGGTTGGCGTAGTTAATGATCAGGAATTTAGGATTAACATATTTATTCTTCAGATTTGAGGTTATATGTACAATTCACCTATACATAAAGAATCAGCAGACGAAGGCATATTTACATTTAGGATCTGCAATTTTAAGCTTCCACTTTCACCTCAGATCCTCGTATCTCGCAGCATCCTTGGCGTATTTATAAGGTTAGTTGGTATAGGTTATACTCTATGGCGACGGTTTCTCCAATCTTGAACGTTATCAGTTTTTGTTTTTAATAATTCTTCGTTATAGGGAATGCGTTGTTTCAAGTGATGCAAAACATGTAAGTGGGTAAGCAATGATGAGATATTGATATTATGGGTGTTAGATTAGTAATGGTCTCAACTCTCAAGTGTGGAATAAATCAGAATGAATTAGAATGTGTGATTTGGTATTAGGAGCCTCATTATTTTTAAAAGTTTTGGGCTGTCACAAGATGGGCTTTTGTTGTCCAAAATAATGTTCCTCCGTGCTGGTTTACTTTTATAGATTAATCCAATTTGAAGTTGGTTAAGTTCTATTTTTTTTTAAAAAAAATAACACTTGACTCAACATTGCATTTGCAGTTTTCAGGTACATCTTCATTCTTCCGCTCAGTGGATCCCAAAATATGAACATAAAATGGCATTCTCTATTTAATTATATGTAAATTTGGGATTTTTCTTTTTACCAACTGTTGGTTGAAATGATAAGAGGTTTTACCTTTATAAAAAAGAGAAGACGAGTTTAAATCTCAGAAAATACACTTGATTGAAAGAAATGAGAATCAAATTTGGGATTTTTCGTTTTACTAACAAATTGATAATTGAGATGGTAAAAGGTCTTACCTTCATAAAAAAGAAAAGACGAGTTTGAATCTCCGAAAACACACTTGATTGAAAGAAGTGAGAACCTTTCACTCTACAAACTTTGAAGGGGAAACTTTTGATCACAATGATGAGTTTGACACTCACCGTTGCAAATTACGCCTATGCGAAGATCACACCATTCAAGCATATATCAAAGGACTCCAAAGCGACTGTGCAAGATAGGTTGTCTCCAAAGGCCTCGATCTTTATTGGAGGCAAGAAGTGTCGTGAAGATTTACGGGTTGAGTTTCTTTCATAATCTTTTTTTCATTATCCCTTATAATCTCTAAATCATATCCATCCAATCAATATAAAAAGCACTTTATCTTCTTTCTCCTCTTCCCAATCAACGGCCCAGATGGGCTGATGAGGGAAAATGAGAAATAAGATGAGGAGAAGATCTCCTTCCGAAGATTTACGAATGCAATATTCAAGAAGAGACATTCTCCAAGACGTTTCCACTGCATACTAACGGTGACACTCCTGGCTCTCTGTTTCGTTGAAAGAATCCCAAGACTCCATCCTTTTCAAATGGGTCTTAGAATGTCGATAATAAATCAAACTCTTCGGCCAGACCCAATGTGTATTTGGGGAAAACCAATGGAAACTTCTGTGTTGGTTCTTCGACAACTTCCACAGCTCTAACAAGGGCATCTAATGTGAAAGGGATGCCTGCTTTCAACCGAGAAGATTTGGGTGATCTTCACACCAAAAACCTCTTTTTTTATTGCCATAAATCGTTCTCTCGTGGTCATACCTGTCCTTAATGTCAACTGATGTAGGTTCAATTGATAGAACTTGATCATGATAGAGCAGGGAATGACGCAGATTCATTAGAAGAGAACAATACGCCTCAAGTTGAATTCAAGGGAGTGTTGTCATCGTCTCTATGAAGATCTAAGGTTATGTGGGACGTCGACCAGTACAAGTCTTGATAGATAATAGGGCCTCTCACTAGTATCTCAATTACAATTTAGCCCGCAAGTTTAGATGGAAGGAGAATTCAAAATCAGGGGGGGAAGTGGAGGTTGCTGGTAGAGCCCGATTATAGCTTTTTGTCATTTGGAAGAACTTCAAATGGAAAATGCAAGGCCAGGATTTTACTTTTGATTAGAGAGTGATGGAAATCAAAACCTATGACATTGTGCTAGATTGCATTGGTTACAAGACGTAGTGCATCATGCATCCGTGGAACTATGATGACTTGTTCATGAATTTTTGATACAATGGCTCCATGTGTACCTCGAAGCCCACACCATATCCAATTGCAAAGTGGTTAGAATAATTGAAGACCATATGACAAATGGCAGTTAACTTTTCTTACTTCACTCTCTGAAGGAGTCTGAGACACAAGTATATACTCTAAGGGATAGTCACGAGGAAGCCACGAGTGGTATTAAGAAGTCGCTAAAAGAGTTTGGGAATGTTTTTTCTGAACCCAGTCTCCTTACCACAATTGCGCAAGGGTCATAATCACGCTGTGGTCTTATTTGATGGAGCTGATCCTGTTTTATGTATATTGGGATATATGTGGCAGTCAGTTTTCACTGTCCAAGCTTTAGTAGTTGGGGATAAGCATGATAGAGATAGAGAGAGATTCTATAGTTTCGGGGGAACCTGACTTGTTTAAAAAAGTAGTGATCCCTGAAATCTCTTACCATAGTTTTCCCATACACAAAGCTAACAAGGGTATAATGCTAATGGCTCAAGTTTGGAAACTAAGTGTTTAATATGAATGTAATGTAATGATTACGTACAGTTTTGAAGCGAACTAAATATAGTGAGTTTTAATATAAACTACAAAGCTAATTAACATGAATGACAAGTGTGACAGAATGAATATGATGTTGCTGGGAGTGATAGTGATAATGTCCCTTATATTTTTAGAGTGGAGTATTTATAGCCTCTGAAAAACCGTTGGGATACACCGCTCTCTATCCTTGAAATCTTTGGTTATGGCCGATAGTCTCGTTCCTTGAGCTCCAAGCTGTTCATGAATTAATGTGTATGTGACCTTGACATGGATGTGTATCATTTATAGGCCTAGCTATTCTCTTTGGATTATAGGCCTAGTTATGGCCGATAGATCAAGCAAAAAGTTATGGCCAATAGTCCCTTTGAATCCCTCTATTATTTATAGGAAATCCGTGAACATGTCATTTAATTGGGGCATCAACCTGATTGAGAATTTTTTTAAAAATAGATTTTTTAAAAAAATTCTTCAGAATTTCTTATTAATTACCCTAAAATCTTTAATTTTTCTTCGGTTTGACCTTGGGTTAACTCCAGTTTGATTCTTGTTTGACTCAATGACCCCTGACTCAGTATCCCAATTGTTTTAGTGGATCTGGATTTCAGAACCTTACTTTGGATTGGTATCCATGTTTAATTTAAAGCACCTAGCTACCATTTTGATTCATGAGGCTTTTGTTAGCTTTGTTTTGTTTCCACTACTCTGTTCCCTTTGGTTTCTGCTTGTGTTTTTCCAATGCGGTATGTTTTTGACTTTGGATTTGATTTTTCAACATTATAAGGGTTAAGTAGCAAATCCGTCCCAAAATTATACGTCGAGGAACAATGTTATTATAGAAGTGTTTTTCAGGTTTAATTTTGCTTCGGAAGTTTAAAAATATAGCAATATTGCCCTTTACTGTTAAAAAATTGACGCTGACTATTAGCTTTTGAATGGAAATGAGCAACATCGCTACTTCTTTAGATTTCTGGGGCAACATTGCTCTCGGGCGTGTAGTTTCAGGACAAATTTGCTACTTAACCCAATACTATAATCTCTTGAGCTGAGAAATATCAAGAACACCACTTTATTTCAACTCTGTCCAATAAAAATATAACAACTTAAATTATTTTATCATAGTGAGTTGATAACTCATATGAAAAGATTTTACATTTTATTTTGTATTCAAGAAAAATACACATATTAATATGAAAAAAAAAAAACCAAAATGATCTTAGTTGTTCTATTTCTTAGGGAAAGTTTATATGACGCTTTTACGTATGTAGCTATTTCTCACTCGGGATATATGATATATAGAGGTTTCTGCTTTGCAGGGAGCATCCTAGACTATTGTGCTTGTTTGTCGATAAGCACAGTCCATATAGAAGACTTGATTTTCTTACCTCTCTTTTTTTTTTTGGTCAATATTTTCTTACCTCTTTCACTTACGTACCCTGATAGCCTTCCATAAATGAAGTTATATATGACCGTCAAGCAATGGTTTTTCCTGATTCCGTCTCATCATATTTGACGATTTTTAATTCCTTCAGTCACACCTGAACCAAAAAAATAAAATACTATACCACCATTCTGATCACAAACAAGGTAGCTAGTTTAGAAGTAAATTTTAATAATAAATGTAAGACCTTTTTTTTAATTTTATCTCATTTATTATTTTTCTTCAAACAAACTTATTAAACTTATCAACTGATATATAATCTGATGTTATATATATGTATTTTAAAGAGATTATGTAACACATGTTATGATTAAGAAAATTTATTTAGCTTCCTTAGTTTCTCTAAATTAACCAACTAGCTCTTATATTAAAGATTAAATGTAGTGGTATAGAGAAGGAATCCATACTTAATTAATGGAATTATATTTTTGTAACATCCTAATTTTTATAGCTAGAATTTAAATAATTTTAGAAATGAATTATTTTATGGAAAATAAAATTTTACAACGTAATTATTTAAATGAGGACGATTTATGATTTATAAAATAGTACAATATACTATAAAATAGTTAACGAAAAGAAAAGGATTATGTAAAGAAATGGCCCATTAAAAACATGAGAGTACATTCTTTACTGGTGAATATCAAAACAGTATTAAACACACAACAGAACATAATATATAAAAAAATAAAAAAATAAAAAAAGAAAGAAAGAAAGAAAGAAAGAAACTAACAAAGAATAAAAATATACTTTCTTTGATCCTGATTATAGGACATATTTAATTGATTTTGGGGAGATTAAAGAATGAGTTAAATTAATTAATTCTACTCATTCTTATAAAATGTCATTATATAAGTTTTAAATAACATTAATAAAAGTGAATTTACAACACTTGTGATATACCTCTCCGATATAAAATTTTCCTATTGAAATGATGGTTTTGTTATACATATATGTGTGTGTGTATATGGACACACACATGTATGTATGTATTTATATATACATATATCTACACATCCCCCAACACACACACATATTTATTTATATGTATATATGTATGTATTTGTGTGTGTGTCTATATATATATATATATATATATATCTATAGGCAAATTAACATTAGCTGATTGTCAAACAAATTAAAATCCAATAATTAAAAAGTTTCACTGCCTTAAAGAGTCTTCGTACCCACATGCATATACTCACCAAAAACCAAACACACTTAAGCGAATAAAATAGGGGCATTTTAGGAAGAAATTAACAAAAATCAAAATTTTTTTCTATGATTAGGCCAACTTTGAAATGTTATCCTATAATTAGGACTGGAGAGAGTAGTTTTTATTGAATACTAAAATTAATAGGAGGAGTAGATTCTTTGCTAGTGGTTACATCTAGATAGTTCTAAACGCACAATAGAACAAAATTAAAAAAGAAAAAAGAAACTAACAAAAAAAATATAGTTATTATTGAATACTAATCATAATAGGTGTATTGTAAATATTTTATATCCAAGTGTTAGCATAATATAGAGTTAAAATACTCTAACTTCCTTTATATGTTGCACTAATTACATAGACATTTCCTATGTTTTGAAAATATACACTTAGGTTTGAAATCCTTAACTCTGTTAAGGATTTTGATTTTTTTTAATTAAAATTTATATTAAAATAAATTTTATTTACTAATTTATCCTTCATAATTACTAATTTCTGAATTTTGGCTAAATTTATTTAAGTAATTTGAGATTTTTGTTTATTTTTCTTAATTTATTCTTTATTTTTGTAAATAGTTATCTGTTAATTTTTTTTCCCATGATGACTTCATTAATTTAATTAATGCAAACACAGAAACCTTAATTAAAAATTTTCTTAATTATTTTAAAATATTTATACTTAAATAAATGTGTTTATAAATACTTATGAAAAAGTATTTGAAAAATTAAAATTTAAAATTAATATAAGTTATATAATGTCTTAAATTTACATTATTAATAATGTATATATGGTGAACATGGTGTAGTGGCAAAAAAAAAAAGAAATATGTTTTTAGTAATTTAAAAGAATTCAGAATAAATAAATTTCAATAAAGAGATAATAAAAATTTAAAATTTTCTTTGTATCAAAAAAAAATTTAAAATTTTCAATATAATAGAAATTAATATATTGTAAATTAAGTTTGAACATATATATCAGAATATTTCTATTAGTATAAAAATTATTTATTTTTAGGAAAATATAAATGTTCATTCATTTGTTAAAAGATAGGTATATTGATCAAAGTAAATGTTTAATAGTTAAATTTAACAGCTAACTAACAGTTAAGTTGAATAGATTGAAATGAAATTTTAAATATGTAATAGAAGTTTCTCTAAAATGCACTCTAATTTTAAGAGACGTTCTAGTACGTTGTAAAAATAGATTAGAGATTTATGTAATTCAAATAGAAAAAATGGGTGGTCAATATGGATCTTACTATAGTATATCCCACTAGCTCGTTGTGTTATATAGAAAATTACTTATACCTAACAGTCCAACTGTTCATTTCAGTAAGTCATGTCTTCGATCTCTCCCCTCATCTTCTCCCTCACGCAAACTCAAACCTCAATCAACAGCCCAACAGGTGATATTTGGAGTTAAACAACAGGTGATATCTTCCCTTCCCTTTTTCTGGTTCTTTTGATTTTTCCGCTTGCACTAATCATAATAATGTTTGGTGAATCTTAGGCATACGCATTCATAACGTCTGTATGCTTCTTCGTCTTTTTATTTCGCTGTGTTGGGTGCTCAGGGGCAAAACTAGGGGGGCTAGGGGTGGCCCTCGCCACCCTCTAGCTTGATGAAGTACATATAAGTCCTATTTATTGGTCAAACTCAGATTACTGCTAATACTATAGAAAATTTGAGAAGGACTGACTCCTTATTTGCATAGTTCGCAAAACGAGCTTTCTAGGGTTATCGTTTTAGAAAATTATTCATGGGAGGAGACAGTATGTTAAGATCCCAAATGAGAAGGATGATTTCACTGTCATCGTTGCGTTGAATAAGGTAGATACTGTGCTTAGACACTCCATCAATCAACCCAAACTGCGTGCCTCCTATTATGATATAGTATGCCTACCCTTCTTGTTCACCCGCATCAGTACATGTAACACTGATGCCCTTCTTTATTTCCTAACTAATGCATATTTATATCCAATGTTTTCTTGATTTATACAAAAACCAATTCTGACATGATGAAGGATAAAACTTTACATGAATCTTGGGTTGCTTGCTAGTAGTATTAGCCTCCGTCTGATCCATTAGCTATAGCAGACAACTTTGGAGGACAACATAAATGAAATTATGGTTCCAGAAACTTGCTGATTTTTTCGCATGAGAGAAGCAGCAGAAACATTAGCCATTAGAGTCCCAAATGGAATTTCTTTGAACAATCCTGAATTTCCTAACCCACGTTCATTGAGCCTCGCTAAAAACCACCTGATGATCCACACACCTAGAGGTCCAAGCAAGAAAGCCATGACTACTTTATTTGCATGGCCCCATATAGCTAGTTTATATAGAATTTATTTGCCGAATGAAATACCCCTTCGTATCAAATACTTTTATTTATGATATACTATTTTTTATTTTTATCCTGATCATTAAAATTCCAAACTCTATTGTTGGGTATGCCTATGTTAGGCTTTCAATTTAGTTAGGGTTGATAGTTTACAATTCATTCGGTAAGTAAAACTACGCCTATTTATTAAATCCCTTCCATTAATATTATTTTATTCAGTTACATCTTTTGAATGAAGGTATTATTGTATTGATTAATTAGAGAAAATTTTGATGATGTTGGGCTTGTGGATGACTCCTTTATACCTGGATCCTATTTTAATTTTGTTATAATGAATTCAATAGTACTTTTGTAAAAGTGATTCGAGGAAAAAAAAAACTAGAGGATTTAGTCCTTTACGAACCATGATAATACTTTTGCACTATTAGATTTATCATGATTAATTCTTACGAGTGGCTTTACTTCTTCTAACCATGAGACTCGCTATAAAAAAGTGGTTTTTGCCTTTTTTTATCATGGTTGATGCTTTCAGAGGAATAGTGTGTTCCTTTTGGCCACGGACTGTGTAATTAAACTTTTTACCACCATGCATGGCTGAGTTTTACAAAGCCTTTATAAATAAACTTGCTTCTCGTTCTACCAAGGTAGTTTTTGAATAGATTATGTGTCTAAATTTTGGACAAATTAAACGATTAATAGTACTTCTTGAGATTCATCCTTATCCCCAAACAAACTGCTCTATATAATTGATCCAATTCATTTCAAACATTGGCAGATCAAACAAAAAGACTTCAGAGTAGAGCATAAATGGTATCAAAGGGGCAAGTTTTCAATATTTCAGGACCAACTTATCTCAGATCCGTTGACTGGTGTGTATACATATACATATATGTTCTGACATGAGATCTCCTAAAATCTCTTGCCACATAAAAGTACTTAGGCAAACAGAAATAACATTTAAACAGTTATATTTATAATTTATTGGTTATAATGCATGCATGCAGGAATAACGCAATCCACAGTAGGTGCGTGCTTGCCAGCCTGATTCAAGGAGTGTACGTTCATGAACACGACCGCCGAGAGAAACGGACCGAACCCCAATGTCTGGCCTTACCCTGGTGGCACTTCTTCCACTTTCATCTCATTGAAACTCTCTTCGACACCTCATGACGGAGCCGTCCTCGAACTCACCTCCAATTCCGTCAACGTCAACCTCATCAATTCCCCCAAATATGTCATTGCCTTCCGAGGAATCACCACCACCAATCTGGCCTCATCTCTTTATAAAGACTCTCTCTTATGTCTCAGGTACTATTTCGGCACCCTCCACAACAGCACCCGCTTCCGCCGCGCCCTCGGCCGAGTTCAACACTGGGCCGGCCGCTCCCCCAACGTCTGGCTCACCGGTCACTCCTTAGGCGCCGCCATATCTCTTCTTGCTGCCAAGAACATGGCCATGTCAGGTTGTCGTCTTCCCACCTACCTCTTCAACCCTCCCTTCCTTTCGGCTATGTTGGAGACAACGATCACTAGTAACAGCCCAATACTGCGTCGAGGAATTCACATTACCTCTTCAGTGGTGAAAGCTAAAGTCTCTTATTTACGGGGAAGTGAAAAGGAATATCAGTTTTCAGCCTTATGTGATTGGGTTCCTAGTTTGTTCTTGAATATTGGGTTCCTAGTTTGTTCTTGAATCCAGGTGACACTATTTGTAGTGGTTATATTGGGTATTTTGAGCAGAGGTTGAAGATCAAGCGGCCTTGTGCTAAAGCACTGGAGGATGTGGCCACAAAGCATACTCTTAAGAGCCTTATAATGTCTAATGTGTTTGACATGAATTCGGAGCCTGGCCATTTGATTCCTTCTGCTGAGTTGATCATCAATCAGGCTCACTTATTGTCCAAAAACAAAAATCAGGCTTACTCACCTTGCCCCAAAATGGCTCATGGGATTCAACAATGGTGGGACCCTACTCTGCACTATCACCATGTTATATATCGTTACAGGTGATAATAATTTGACAAGGTTTTAGGTTAGATGAGGCTTACTTGTTCATCCATATATATATACACGTGTGTGTGTGTTGATCTCCCTACTTCACTTAAAATGCTTTAAAGATACATGGTATATAAATGAGAAAATCATGAACATGCAAGTCCTTAACATGGTTTAGAATATAAATCATTTAGTGATGGTACAAATCGAGTGATAACCTATAGAGAATATATTGTAAATATTGATTCTGAAGTAGTCGATTCTTCTGCTTTGCTAATCAAATATTTTTTTTGGTTGCCCATCCAATCTCCGGAACACATTGTTTCATCTGGATTTGCCCCTGTCGAACCTATGATCGTGGGGGAAGAGCTCCCAGACCCTTTTCTCCATCCTTATGTCTCGAACAGAGGAGTTTTTAAGGGAGAATAAATTCCTTTCCAATTGATCCTAATGGGTGTTGGTTTTGTCAATTAATATGAGCAGCATATTTGAGATCTTTAGGATTAAAAAGCCCAAGTATATATATTGATATACCATTAAAGGAAAGACAAGTTTAATTTCGTGGTGATGATGAAATGGATGGTAGAGAGATGGAGGGCAAAGATTTCTAATAGGAGATATTATATATGATCCTTAATATAAAACATATTTATTTAATTTGATTAGATTAAAAGAGTTAGTTGAATAAGTTAATATGACTTTTTTTTTTAAACAACATAATCATTTTTTTTTATTCCCCCCTCTCTCTCCTTTTTAATTGTTGTTGGGTGAGCATCAATCAATAGAATTAAAGTAGGAAAAATTGATAAATAAGAAAACTATCTTTTATTTAGAGCCACGATTAACTCTTCCAAATGTCTTATATTAAGGACCGGAGAGAATATACTGATTTAATATTATACAAATTGTTAAGAATATTGACAGCAGATATTATGTGTTTTCAAGAGATTTATAGGCCTTTGGAAAACCTCTATGATTCAACGCTCTCAGTCACTGAGATCTTTGGCTACTTGAACTCCAAAGTGGTCAGGGTTGTGTATTAATAGGCCTATTCTCTTCGGATTGGCCTATCCATATTTAAAGCATCTAATGTTGTTTTAACAGACTTTGCTAGCTCTGTTTTGTTTCCACTGCTTTGTTACCTTTGGTTTCTTCTTGCGTTTTATCAGTGGTCTGTACTCATCACTTTGGATTTGATTTTTCAACTCTACAATCTCTTTGGCCAAAACACAAAAACACAACTTGGCGATACACACACACACACATATAGGTTTGGTTTCTACTCTGTAGGAAGCATCATAAACTATTGCAGGTGCGAGTCGAAAAATTGAGGCAGCGCAAAAACTTCTTACTAGATCATGAAAACAGGGATGAGGAAGAGGAAATAAAAAATTCAGAAGAAAAAAAACTGGAACTTTGAAGAAAAAAGAGATGGGGATAAAAAAGAATTAAGCTTTTTTTTCTTAAACAAACATTGACTATCGCGGGGGATGAATTATTGAAGTGTAATCAATATTCTCTATATATTCAATCACGTATCAATTAGTTTCACCTACTTCAGTTGCAATGCATTTAAAATTAACATTAACTGAAATGTCATGAATGTGCCAAAAAATAAATTGCCACCTAGATCACAAAAATTGACTTCGTTAAAATGAGACATTATGAACCAACATGTACTAACTACTTATCCCTAATCATAAATGTTGTATTACATTTCACTTGAATGAAACTAAACCTCTTTCTCATTGGGGTCTTCCAAAAGCCACCTTACAACAACCCATGAAAACAAAGAATAATCCCAATAGCCATTGGAGTCTCTCCAACATTGTCATTATCAATGTCAACAACAACAGGCAGATAAAAATTCAAAATGGAGCTGTACGGAACAGAATAAAAGTAGCAGTATTAACATATATATTTGCAAAACCAAATCTCTCCATGTTCCTGCAAAACACAAAAGACGCAGAGATATGTAGTACAATATATATATATATATATCCCCCCAGATATCAAGTATTTCTCCTCTCAACTGCGGTTCACTCTCAAATACCCAATGCAAAACTTTGTTCAACAAGTTGTAAGCAAGCAATAGCATTTATCAGCAATTAACGATACCATTGAAGCTTTCCTTTACTTTTCCTGTTACATAGTGAAAAAAGTTGCCAGTCATCAACTTCAATACTCACTAAACCCCAACGCTTCCTCAATAGTATACAATAAAAATTTAGTAGACACAAGTAGATTGGATAAGGTTCGGATTAATCCTCAAAACTGATGTTGTCAGCTCTGCTACTAGCAACTCACGTGAGTTGAGAGCGGCATTTTAGTTGTTGTATATAAAGCTACCTCTTCTTCAGGCCACCTAACTCTGCCTTGCCCCTGCAAAAATTTTCTTGTGACGTACATCCAACCATGTAAGAATTAGATACAATTCATTACTTCACTTGGAATAATCATAAAAAAAAGTTATGAGGTAATTTTGTCATGAAAGTTTACATGAAGGATATATTTTTTTTTTTTTGGTCTGAACATGAAGGATAATTAGATATAATTCATTTGATTGTTTAGTGGATCCACTATTATACTTTATTTTGAAAAACTATTTATAAATTGTTATTCAAATATTGTTTTGTTATTCATTTTTATGTTGGGATTCAGCAAGTGAAAGACTTGCGAGCTAGGTTTCCAACTTTTAATCTATTGTACCTTAAGTCTTATGATTAGAACTAGTAATCAGAGCCGGCCGTGAAAGGTCAGGGCTTAATAGGGCCGGCCCTCCAGGGTCCGGAGTAAGAAAAACATTTATTTTTTAAAGTTCGGCTCGAGAGTACTAGAGCCAGGGCTGGCCCACAGTGCCCGGAAATTACTATTTCAAATTGTAACTATTTTTCCTCCACTTTTTTTTTAAATATAATTAATAAATTATAATACGAATCATTCAATAAATAAGCACAAGTCACTAATTCATAATTAAAAGCAAACCATGTTCATAAATAACTCACATAAAACATAAAAAACATATCACTAAGCAATATTAATACGATGACGTACTATTATTGTCATCATCTTTGTCACTATCATCAATTTTAACGACATTTGATTGTTCTTCATTTTGAGTAGTAGCCTCTAGCTTATGATTAAGAATATCATGAAATTCTTCTTCTGTATCATGAACACATCCATAATCTTTATTTACAACAAATAAAAAATTAAATCATAAAATTAGAGTATAGTTATTATATATTTGTAGTTAAATGGATAAATAACCCTATAACAAATATAAAAAATATATAAATTAATAAATTTAAAAAGGGAAAAAAAGAAAGAAAAAGCTACAGTGAAAAGGGCCTGTAGGGCTGGCTCGAGGCCCGTCAGGGCCGACTCTTCAGGGCTAATTTCAAATATCTTGTCCATTTTTCAAACCCAGCCCTTGAAGGGCTAGGGCTTAAATGGACCAGTCCGATGGTGTAACATCCCAAAAATTTAGAAATTTAAATTTAAATATTATAAGAAAATTTGATAATAATGATTTTCTTTTATCTTGGTTTTCAAAATTTAAATTATTTGAAATAAAGACTTATCTTCCTTAAATTAATTTGGGAAGAATGATAAATTTAAGGAAGTGATTATGTTAGGAAAAAATATTTTGGAAAATAATATTGTATAACTGAAGAGAAAAATGTCTAAAGGAAATTGTTGAAATTACTATTTTAATATTGTTTAATAATTTTATCTCAAATACACACACACCCACACACACACCAGAATTTCTCTCCCTCTAGCCCATCTTATTTTCAATCTCCCTCGGCCTATGCTCAAATTACAGCCCAATTCTGTAAGTCAAGCCCAATATCATATGCTCAAACCAAACCCCACGTCCAGCCCACAAACATTAAGACAAAACCTAGATTTTGCTAAGCCACAACCACCTTACCTTCTCTCTCCCAGGCGTCGAAAAAGAAAAACTCAGAAGCAATATCCACAAGTAATGACCAGCTGCATCACGCCGGATATCCATGATAGCGTTTTTTCCGCGGAAGAGCAGAAACAGCGCCATGATCTCTCTGTGTTCTCGAGCCCATCGCCTTTAACCTCTGGACTTCTCTTCTCGGACCAAACTCTTAGGCACTTATATATTGATATTCCTTCATCCTCATTCATGGTTCACTCGATAAACTGATAGAGACTGAGAGTGAAGGAGAGACGCAAGATGAAGAAGAGGTGAGAGTTCTTGTTTGCTCTGCGTTGTGGTTCGGAAAACAAAGACAAGAGCGTGAGTGAAGGCGAAAACATGGGTTGAAACCGAGAGGGAGTTGAGAGCCGAGAAATGCAGAAAACAGAAGAGAGAGCGAGAACGAGACGGAGAGCGAGACAGCAGTGCCATACTCGTGTTTGCAACAATCAAACACTCCCTCCTCTATCATTAACTTTTCAGTTAGCCACTTTAGAAGAGAAACACAGAGAGTGACGGAAACAGAAGGAAAGAAAGTGAGAACGAGAGAGAGAGAGAGAGCTAGGAACCAAAGTCTCATCTTTCTCTGTTTTTACAATCTGGAAACCGAGCAAAAGACCAGGGGATATCAACGCTCTTGTAAGTCCGTTACCGTTGTTTTCTGGATTAGCAATAATCATTTTTCCATTCGTTTTTTTTTAGCTGCCATCATTTTGCTAGTTTGGTTGTCATTGTTTTCCACTCATTTTTGCTGTCATCGTGTTATGCCTGCCGTGACTGTGAGCATTTTGTCTTGTTTAGATATTTGGATCAAAGAGAAATGCTAAACCTGATATGAACCAAGTGCATGATGGGGCTGTTGAACTAAATAATTTCATATATGTATTAACGTGGTTTTTGAAGCCGAAATTAGAACTAAAGATGAAGACTGAAACAAGGGGGTGTGCGTGCATACTGAGTTAGTAATATAATGCATGTTACTATATTTCAAGAATGTTTGAAGGTTTAAGCTACTGGTGTGTGTGTGTGTGTGTGTCAATTAGAATTAAACTATTATGTGGTAATATTTATTAATTTGATTATGGAGTTTAAATTAGTTCTAGAATAATAATAAATATTATAATGAGAAGAAATAATAATAAATTAGATAAATAAATAAGAATGAATAATATTATTATTTATTAAAGGGAATGAATAATATAATGAAGCTAGATTATTTATTGATTACTAATGTAAATTGCTACTTATAAGGAGTATTTTGTGTATTTATTGAACTCAGGGTTTTAAATCTTATGTATGATTAATATTATATTTTGGGAAAACCATGGAAAATTCTATAATTCATAATAAATAACAATTATTAAACTCTTAATTAAAGAGTTGTTCATGTGATGTTTGAGATTTCAAATTAATAAAACAAATGAATAATAATACTGATAAATAATTTTATTATTATTAAGAAAAAGGAAGACTTGTGATAAATATATATTTTAGGAAAACCACAAGAAACATTAAAATTTATATGGTAATTAGTATCTATTTAAGGTGTTAATATTATGTGTTAATATTATGTTTGTCAATGGGGAATTCAAGGAGTTTAAATTAATAAGATAAATGAATAATACTAATAATAATGATAAATGATTTTGTTATTATTATTAGGAAAATGAAAATAAATAGCAATGGGATTATTATCAAAGTTTTTAATAGGTAGAGTTTTAAATAGTTATTAATTGTTACAAAATTAGTTGTGATAGATTGAGTTTTGGCATGTGTGAAATTCTCAGATTAGGAACCGTGTAAATTAGTTAGCTTTGGTGAAAGATAAACACTTTCCACTTATTATGTTACTGATATGCTGTCTATAAGTATTTTCTGATCTGATTATGAATATTTTAAATAGAAATTGCCTTGTGGAAATTATGAGTTGAAAATATATGCATTTGTTTGTAATGATAATTATAAAAAGGGTAGAATTGGGAGGAAATGGAAAAGTTATTTTTACCACGTGGTGAGGCCTCCATTGGTGCACAATGGTTGGCTTATTATTGTCTCATTGGTTTAATGAGGGATTTACCTACCAGAGTGATGGGCTTGCGACACCTCACTAGATTAAAGTAGGGAAAAGACCCATGGTCTAGAGCAAGTTCTCTGAGAATTTTGACCGGTCCTCATCACTTGACTAATGAGCTTTTAAGTAACCAGTAACATGGGTGTGACTTAGTCCATGAGTCTAGTCGGAGGAAATAAGGCAGTTCAGTTAGATTGATGGGAGATAAATTTTGGGAATTGAGTTCTAAAAGATTTGTGACACCCAATTATGATACATAGACATAATGTGATATCTAATAGAGAGAATGTTGATGAATTGTTTTATTTTGGATTGCATAATTTTAATCCACTTGGCACCTCACTAGCACATATTAGTATTCGTAGTAAGTTGGACTGATGATTATAATATTTTTCTAGGTGACCATTTCTGTACAGGTCCTTCCGGGAAGTCAGCGGAAGTCTAGTCTACTTTGATCAAGTAGTGTTTCTATCTTTTTGTGTATGAATGGATAATCGTATATTGCCACACATTAAGGCTCATTATGCATACTCTGGCATATTTGAAATGTTTTAATTACTGTCTAACTCTTATTAAGTGATTACTCTGAGAAATATATATATGGTTATTTCGTTAATTAAATGGTGGACGTTTCAGATGTGCCTGATTTACCGGCTCTACTTATGATATGGTCATTGTTGTGGGTTTGTGAACGTGTTTTATGTTTGAACCTCGATGTGTATTGTTGTTGTTGTATAATGATGTTGGGGTTGTGGACAATTCCTTGTAAGTCTTATTTTAATTTTGTGAAAAGAGGGGGGGGGGGGACTAGAGGATTAAGAACTTTACTAACCATGATATTACTTTTGTATTAGTTTAAATCTTTTTTATCATGGTTAGTTCTTGTTAACTACTTTAATTCTTTTAGCCAAGATAGATTATTTTGAAAACAAACTGTTGTATATAATTGATCTAAATCATTTCAAACATGTTGCACCGCATTGGTAGATTAAACAATTATACGAGCAGAGAAGAGTAGAAATGGCACCAGAGAAGCATATTTTCAATATTTCAGGACCTACTTATCTCAGATCCGTTGACTGGTATATCTGTTCATGATCTCCTAAAATTTCTTGCCACTCAAAAGCTTAAGCTAACAGCAACAACATTAATTTATAGCGATATATTAATGGGCTCTAATGCATGCATGTGTCTTCTGTGGTGAAAGCAGGAGTCTTATTTATATACAGGTTTTTGAGTTGATATTTTTGCTCTCATTTTGAATGTTCATTTATATTTTTGTACTTTTGAAATGTATATAATGCTGGAGTGACCCACTCCTAATAAAAATTTATAAGTATTTTGCTCTTTGGTTCATATTGGAACTAAAGTTGTTAAACTTATGAGTTTAAGCAAACTCGTGACAATAACATAAACTCGTATCATAAACTTGAATTGTAGACTCATAAAAGTTTAATTTTATTATTAAATAAATATTATTACTGTATGATTAAATAATTAAAATATAAAAATGACAACAATTCAATTTAAATATATTTCAAAACTAAATAATTGATATTAAATCCATCAACATTCATCATTTATTATATTTAATAAAGAAATTTCTATGAAATTTATATATAAAACCGTTGAGTATTATCAAATAAAAAAATTAACACAAATTTAAGAGTAAATTAACACAATTTTATATGCTAGAAACGTAAAAACAATAGACTCAATGTATAAATTTGTGAGTTTAACTGAGTTTACAACTAAAAAATGTTTAACAGTGACTCAACTTATTTTTGTAACTTAAAAAGTGATTTGGAGAGTCAACTTGTAAGTTGAATAATAATAATTGGAACCATAAAACACAAGTTAAAAGGTGATTCTTTTGCTAGAGAGGGAAAATGCATGGTCATATTTATATGGCTTTTGCTTTTGCTTGGAACTTAAATCCGAATCCAACAACACTTTGGATCATGAATTGGATCGGATATAAAAGTTGTGGTTCAAATCAATATGATGGCGGCTTCTCTCACGTTTTCCAGTTGCTGATGAACAATAATATTGGCTCTTAAAACAGTGGCGAGTTTATTAGATTTAAGTGAAAGTTACTGTCCTTTTCTTTTCCTCCATTATTTCAAGCTTCAAAATTTAGAAAAGCTTAATTCTTTTTTATTTCCGTCTCTTTTATCTTCAAGTTTCAAGATTACTTCTGATTTTTTTTATTTCCTCTTTCTCATCCATGTTTTCATGATCCGATATGAAGTTCTTGCTCTGCCTCAGCTTTTTAACTCTCAACTACCTCATAATGTGAGCCACGTTGTTCAAATTAAAGGTCAAACCAGTTCCGGGTCTCCAAATTAAAGGCCTATATATAAATAATTCCTCTCTCGAAAATGTAAAGGACATTTTCACTAAACATATCACTCCCTTAAAATATATTCATTCTGTCACACTTGTCATTCGTTCTAGCAATTTGCACCAATGTACACCCACAATATTTCGTTTCTTCAAAAGCTGTGTATTCATTATTTTTCAGGCATATATAAAAACCACTCTGTTTTCAACCTTGAGCCATTAGCTGGCATTCTAGTTCATACACCCTTGTTTGTTAGCTCGTATAAAGATAAAGATAAAACACCTATATGACAAAAGATATCACAGATAAAGATAAAGAAGTCAGACGATCCAATTGAGACTATAGAAACCTCTCAACATCAGCATGCCAATATAAAACACAATATACATACATATATCAATTAGTTTTGAGGATTGAGTCGAATTTCATCCAAAGCACTTCTGTCGGCCGCGAATCTGAGCTGCTGCTGAACCTGGAAGTAGTCTCTATACTTCATGGTCTTGTACAATGGCTCCTCTTTCTCCACCAGCTCCGGCGCCGGCCCTATCTCCTTCTCCACCTCTGGTCCGTTCACAAGCGGTATACTCATCCTTGTGTCTCTGTTGTTTAACACTACCCGGTGCAATATGCTCTTACACTTGCCGTTGCTTACCACCTAATCATTTGATATTTAATGTTTAACACATATCGTGAGAAAATGTACATATATACATATACATTGACGATGAGGGAGTAACCTCAAGTTGATCTGCAACGTTGACGATGAGGCAGTTGGGGAGAGGATTGACGTTGACCCACTTGCCGTCGTGCTTGACCTGAAGGCCTCCGATTCCGTTTTGGTAGAGGAGTGTAAGGAGGCCGTGATCGGTGTGAGGAGGCATACCCAAGGCCAGCTCTGGCTGAGGGCACGGAGGATACAAGTTGACGGCGAAAACCTGCAAACCAGAATCAAAACCAGTGCACTCCACCAAGGCCTTGGGTTCTAATCCCAAGCTCTCCGATATCCCTTGGAGCAAAGTTATCGCCACCGCTCGGATTTTCCTGCTATAGTCGTAAGCCACCTCCCTGTACACACAGTAACATGGAGTGGATTATAGTAATCCAAGAAACAGGGGAAACACAGAGGGTTGATGAACTTACTTGAAACCAGGAGGCTTCTGTGGGAAATTGAATTGTGGGGATGTGAGAACCTTGAGGTAGTCTCTCCAATAATGAACCTTCTCCGCTTGAGGGAAGAAGCTTGTGCCGTGTCGGATGGGTGCCCAGGGACCCTTGTCGCCAAATTCCTTCTTTTCCTCTACCGGCAAGTTATGGAATTCGTGAGCCTTGTTCATGACCTCCTCCATCAGCTTCTCTGATATCCCATGATTCGTGACCTGCCACAATATTCACACATTGTTAACCTCCAACAGAAAACGATTCATCGCATGATTGCAATTTTTACCATGAAAAAGCCCCATTCGGCACAAGCCTTGCCGAGTTGGGAGACGGCATTGGCGTGGAGCTGAGGGTCGTCGGAGGTGAGGAGAGAGAAATCGATGACGGGGAAAGAGGAAGCGAGGTGGTCGGCGACGTCGTCTCGGGCTTCAACGATAGAATAGTATGAGGAAGGAATCGGGGAGAGTCCATTGGCGTCGGCAAAGGCTTTGATGCTTCCGATGTCGGAGGCGTGAAGCTTGGGAGGTTCTGATGAGGAAACAGAAACTGTAGGTGGTGGAGCCATGGTTACCGGGATAAGATATGTAAAATCAGAGAGTGATGAGTGAAGTAGTGGAGGCAAGGGAGATATGTATATTAGATAGACAATTAATGGAAGGCCTGAGGGAAGAAGAAGAAGTCGATGAGGATAAGTAACTTGTACTAAAGACAAGACGGTAGGATGCAGAAAAATCAAAACAGCGATGGCCCATACAACTTGTCGTGATCCTGAGGAAGAAGAAGACAGGATCGACCGTTCTTATTTTTTGATCAGAATCTATCACATGCATGATGCATCTACGTACTGCGGTCTTTTTTGTTAAGATAAGCTTATCCCTCTATATTTTATTTTTTGAGAGATCATATTGATAACTCTCGATATTTTATATATTTAAGAAAAATTTTAGAGATATTTGGAGAGTTATCTAAACAATTTTAGAAGATTTCTATAAGATTATATTGTTATAAAATAAATCAAAATGGTGCACTATTTGTGGAATTTCAATTTAAAATAAATGCTTTTGAGGATGGGAAATAAATAATAGCATTGAGAAGTTTTCTTTTAAAAAAACAGAAAAAAAGAAGGAATAAATAATGATTTCTAGTATTACTATTTATTATCATTATTATTAGAATTATTAATTAATTCCTCCTCTTTTTTCACAATTAGAGAGCACGTGGCTTTGTGGCTTTGTTTCCATGGAATGCTCTTTTACGGATTGACTTAATGAATTGGGCTGGAGAATGACAAAAACGGTGGGCCCGCACGAATGCATTGAGTGGATTAAAGGGATGAAAACCTAAAAGCTAAGTGAGAGAGGCAGCAATCGAGAAAAAAAAAAAAGACACACAACACGCAGGAGTTGGACGGCCAAGAACAGAGACTGGAGGCATAATAGAATTCAGAGAGGAGTCTGTGGGTGACGGCTGGAACACGTAGAGCAGAGGCAGCAACGAATAAAGAAGAACACGGACGACAGAGAGGCAAAGCGCAATCAATCAAAGAACAGAGAACACGCTGACGGTGGAGTTTGATTTATTGTTTGATTCTAGCGTATTTCTTTCTTAAGATGATTGTGAACTCTGAATTCCTATTTGCTGTGATCTGGATTAAAGTCATGTGTGGCTAATTTTCTGTTTCAACCTAGAGGACCTATGAACTTGTTTGAATTTTAGATATTATTCCCATTAATTAGTTTTACTTATTTTTAATTTAGTTTATTTAATTTTGTTTTGATTGTTATTGTTTAGTGATTGGCCACCATTGAACATGTTTTGGGGATTTAAGACTGAACTTGGCAAAGGGAATTTTACATTGACCTTGAGATTAAATAATGTGGAATTAAATTATAGTTTAATTTGCGTCTAGGATAGGTATATACCTAGAAGCTCCGCATAGTCAAATTAGAGTGAGCCCGAGTGAATTGCATCTTAATTAGTCGTGTGAGGCATTACATAATTAATTAATTGAGATAGGTATATAAATGGACCGGAAGGCATTTATAAACATTAATACTCTAGATTAGCTGATTAGATTAAGTTAAAATTAATTTAGTGGGAATAAAATCTAATAAACAGATAAGGGATTAGTGACTCTAGGTTGTCCTTTTAATATTGAAATTTGCTATCTGTGAAAGGTCTTTGTTGATATTTATTTCTTAATCTATTTGCATTTCTTTTTACTTATTGAAAACAATTCTATTCAACTTAAACGAAAAAGGAGATTTGACACCTAATCACTAGTTAGATCTCTGTGGGATGACCTTGATTTACCACTTGCTATTCTTACGACCCGTCGGTGTTTAGTTAAATTTTGGTAGCATCACATATCTGTGTATATATTATAAAACTATATTACTAAAAATAATTCATAAGAAATTCATATATTCATATAAAAATATAAATATTTATCACGGACAAAATCTGGCTGTTTTTCATTTTTACATTATAAACCACCTTAAAACCACGAATTACTTCTAAATGCCATGTTAAATATAAGCGAACAAAAGATGTGTGCAATCTAAGCAAACAAAAAACAAAATATAAGCGATGAAGTAGATTAAACAACTTTAGAAGAACAAATTGTTCCATCCAATCACATGCTAGACTTAAACCCTATCTTTGTAGCAAAAAATGCACAGTAATTCTGACCAAACTAACAACAGATCTACGTAATAGAAAGTTAAAGCCGGAACAAATCAAGCAGATGTAGAAAAACAAAATAAAATAAAAAGATAGAAAAAAAAGGAAATTCCTCTTTGAATTACCCATCTGCACGCACCCCATATGCTTCTGGCTCTCTCTACAGCCGAGACACAAGCTCCTCCAAAGAGCACGGCTGCTTCCGGCAATGTTATGGCAACGCCGAGCCTGAATTCGTGGAAGCGGTTTTAGGAAAAAGTGCACTCAAGAATCAGGATCATAAGGTAAAGATGTACCATTTTGCGGAGAGGGTGGTGTGAAAGATGCGGACGAGGGATGACGACTTGGTTCAACAATGAATCAGACTTCATTTTTTCCCCTTTCTAGATCAAGCTGCCACATATACCACAATAACACTAATCAGCGTCCATATCACCGGTCCAAGTCAAATATTGCCTCATAGACGGTCAACGTAACACTTATTAAGGAGGTTATGTACTTGTGTGTTTCTCTCTCGTTTATGTTGTTTATGGTTATTTTTGTTCTATTGGTAAAAATTGATGGTTATTTTTTTACCTTAATTCTCAATTCGATCAAAGATTGTAATTTAGGAAAGTTGAAATTTGTGCCCTCTTTTGTAAAATATGTATTTTAATAACTTTAAATATTTAAAAGATGTGTATTTTTTTTCTATATAATTTTTCAAACCATTATGCTAAGAATAAATACTCAATTCTATTATTATAAAAATATATACAATGAAAAGTTTGATCTTGTGCTTGAGTTGTGTTACGGATCCAGTAATGAAGCACACTTATGATATGGCCCAACAAAGAGTAATCCATATATATTAGAATCCGCGTCAAATCCTAACTAATAAAAAATCACAAGAGATCTTAACTAATCGGCTATAATCAAGAATCTTGACCTAGGAGTGGTGGCACCAAACTTGGGACATAAGGCACATAGGGCCATCGATTCAAGCCCTCAGGTAATTCTATAAATAAGAGATAAACCTAGAGGTACGTAGATTTTCTCTTAGTTATTATTCTGGCGTCACTGTGCATGCACACCACCCCCTTAGATAAAAGCCATCTTATTGGCACAGTGATCTACAACGCTCAGTGATATTTGATCCATAGATATCTAGGAGAGAACTTTATTGATCCAATATCAACCTATTAAACTATTGGCTAGATATTTGTGTTCTTATATGGAACAAGCTGCATTAATTCTTTGCTCCAATTTTGCGCACAAGTTCTTCATCCTTGACGTTGTCGACAGAATATGCCGGTCTCACAACAGTGATACATATTTAGATGACAACTCTTTTTCTCGGATGATTCGTCTTACAAGTAGTTTAACCGTTTAAGTTTTAATCCGATTATTATTTAGCTCCTCCCTTATGACTTATTGTGATCAGTCTTTCAATTTTTAGTGCTTAAGTTCTAAACTAGTAACAAGTTGAGAACTGAAGTGATTTAATGATAAAATTATATATTCATATGAAAAATTTAATAAAATAATTTATGAATTTGACAAATAAAAGTTTTCTTTGTCATTCATATAAATAGGATTAATGAGTAAAATCTATCTACTATATTACCAAAAAAAACTTGTAGAAACTGCTTCAATAAGAGTGTTAACTTAAAACATTTGATTAAGACACCACTTTATTAATAGCGTTCATTTTTTAAACATATTTTATTGCTCAAGGGACTGTTTGGTATGTGGGGATCCGAGGGAGATGAAAATTAAAATTTTCTGTGAGTTGAGTTGAAAAAATTGAAGAAGTGTTGTTAAAAAATTTTAAGAAAGAGAAGAAGTAAGATAAAATAGTATGAAAAATTCATTAAAAAATTTCAACCCCATTTTTCTAATCTTTTCTAAATTTAACTCATAAAAATTTTCTCTCTTCCTCCCTTTCTCTCCAAACTTCTTCGTAACATTCAAACCTCAAATGTTGAATTAGTTGTCTAAACTGTTTAGTGGAGGTAAAGTCAGATCAGGAGGTGTGTTAGAAGAAATTAAAGGAAGATGAAACATCCATAATTAATGCGCATAAAAACAAAAAACATTTACTAATTTGAGACATGCAGTAATATTAATTAATTATTATTGAATACCCAAAGTTTCATGGTAAAGAGAATGCGCATCCATACAGGCCCTGTCATTGTTGTAATCTTTCACATTGCTTTATAAATGTTGAGTTTTGAAAACTTAATAATTAATAATTAATAATTTATATGTGTGTGTGTGTGTGTGTGTGTGTGTGTGTGTGCCGTTTAATTATAAGTAGCATGATGGCATGATTTACATTTTTGCTCACATGCAAGCAATTTTTCTACTAATTCATAACCCGATCAGAAGGATAGCTTGATGAGAGGGAGGAGATGGGAGTGAGTATAAATGAGAGGGAGACGAATTAAATATGTTATTTTCTTGATGGAAAAAAATAAAAAATAAAATATTTTCTCATCTCCCCATCTTAAAGAATAATACTCCCTCTAATCTTAAAATGTAAGAATTAATTAGGGGCTTACTTTAGTCCTTAAGGTAAAATCTCAATCCTTTTGTATTTCATGTATTTTTTTAAAACTATTTCATGTATTTTTTAAAATAATAAATTTATTAATTTTTTTAATTGGTGTAAATTAATTATCTAAGTTATACAGTAAGAATTATGCTTTATATTAGACACTCTTGAAATTGAAATTGGAGTGTTAATTATTTATTTTTGTGAAACTTTTTATTTTGCAACAAAATTAGGAATGTCAATAGTAAGGTTATCAAACTCATGAATTTAAATAAATTTATGATAGTGATGTAGACTTATAAGGAAAATCTATATAGGGGCCTAAGTAATAGAAATTTTTTTAAAAAAATGTCCCAAGATTCTGAAAATGCCAGAAAAGGCCCCAAGGCCTTTTTTGGTATAAATTCATTAAAGCGTTAACAACTATGTCAGCCCTACTAACAACTATATTAGCCCCATTAACAACTAAAGTTTTAATGAATTTATACTAGAAAAGACCCTGAGGCTTTTTCTACTATTTTCATAATCTTGGGGTCTTTTCAAGTATTTTTTCTATTACTTGGACCCTTATATAGATTTTCGTAAAGTTTTCTTTTATCAATAAAACTAATAGTGCATAATTAGATAATGTTAAGGTGAAAAAATACACATAAACTTTTTCCCCATGAGCAAAAATACACATATTCTTTTTTTAGGAGCAAAAATATACATGTGGTTACCATTTTAGAGCAAAAGTCACATACCATCGTTAAATCACTGTTCACCGCCGTTATGTTACTGTTTACCTCATCTTTTTCTTTCTTATCACAGTGAACAGTGACTTAACGGTGGGATGTGACTTTTGCTCCAAAATGGTAATCACGTGTGTATTCTTGCTCCTCAAAAAAGCATATGTGTGTTTTTGCTCATAGAGAAAAAACTCATGTGTATTTTTGCACCTTAACACTAATTATTAAAATTCATGTGTATTATTTACAAATGATAACAATTATTAAAATTAAATTCATCAAAATTTATAATTTATCATGTTCAATAGAGAAATTTTGTTTAAAATTCATGTATAAAACCAATGGATATGATCAAATAAAAAAAGTTGGTACAAGTTTAGAAATAAATTAACAAAATCTTGTAAGCTGTAAATGTAAAAATGGTAAACTTAATGTGCGAAATTACAAATTTAACAAAATTTACAATGAGCACGAATTAAAAAGTAACTCAAAATAAAATTGTGAGTTAAAAACCTAAAACAATGGGGTGTCATTATTTTGCCACGGAAATCTTCTCCTTTTATTGTCCATTATATTTTATATCAATAAATTTGCTATTGCTGGTAATTTCTGTTAGGATCCCACGTCCCTTATTAGTCTATTGTAGGAAGACAAAACATGTTTCAGATAAGTTAGAGTAGTTACTGAATACCTTATCTGTTTGGTAGTTTTTAGAGGTTATTCTTATCCTATCTATTTGGCAGTTTTAGATATCAGTAATGGGTAGTTATAGGAAGTGTGCAAACTGAATTATATAAACGTTTGTATTATGTTTTAGAGGGACAAGCATTGTAATCTGATTGTATTATTATAATTGGCTAGAGATTTTAGATTTTGGCTCTAGAGTTCTCTCTTCTACATCTCTCTCTCTCATTTTGCATAAATCCTATCACTTGGTATCAGAGCGGTGCATCCTTGGACCAAAAGATACTATGGTGAACACTCGAAATTCCTCATATGAGGATAATTCACCATGGCAATCCCACCAACAACCAAAAATACCCCCACTTCCAACCCTCATAATGATCCAGCAATAATTATGTTACAAAACGCACCCCAAACACCCCAAGGAATTGACAATGCTCAATTAGCAGATGGCACAGTTAAGTCAGATGAACACAGAAATTAATACATTGAGGAAGCAAAAAGCCCCTATGTTTGCTCAGGGGGAGTCAAGTGATGCTACCAAAATTTAACTAAGTACCGCAAGTGTACGGGTCATGACAATAGCAAGTGGTAAATCAAGGTCGTCCCACAGAGACTCACTCAGCTAGTGATTAGATGTCAAATTTCCTTTTTTCGTTTAAGTTGAATAGATTTGTTTTCAATACGTAGAAGAAATGCAAATAGGATACGAAATAAATATCAACAAAGACTTTTCAGGAGAGCAAATTTCAATATCAAACGGACAACCTAGAGTCACTAATCCCTTGTTTGTTTATTAGATTTTATTCCCACTAAATTAATTTTAACTTAATTTTATCAGATAATCTAGAGTATTAATGTTTATAAATGCCTTCCGGTCCATTTATATACCTATCTCAATTAATTATGCAATACCTAATACGCCTAATTAAGATGCAATTCACTCGGGCTCGCTCTAATTTGATTATGCGAAGGTTCTAGGTATATGCCTATCCTAGACGCAAATTAAATTAAAAATCTAATTCCACATTATTTAATCTCAAGGTCAATTTAGGATTTCCTTCGTCAAGTTCAATGTAAATCCCCAAAACATGCTCAACGGTGGCCAGTCACTAAGCAATAACAATCAAAACAAGATTAAATAAACTGAATTAATATTAAGTAAAACTAAATAGTGGGAAAAATCTCTAAAATCCAAACAAGTTCATAGGTCCTCTAGGTTGAAAAAAATAATTAGCCAGACATGGCTTCAATAAACTCCATAATAGAATTAAGGAATTCAGAGTTCATCCTAAGAAAGAAATAAACTAGAGTCAAAACAAGAAATCAAACTCCTCTAGTTCTTGCGCAGCCTCTGTTCCTCTTTCTTGCGACTCAGCTTCTCCGTCTGGATCTTTCCTTTTTCCTCGTTCTTCACTCCACTCCAGTCGTCCTTGTGTCCGTCCGTGTTTCTGCCGTAAGTGTCTTGTTCTTATTCTCCAGCCGTCACCTCTGTGCTTCTGTCTCCCTTTTCTCAATTTGTCCCCCTCCTTTTGATTTAGGTTTCCAATTAATCCCTTCTTCTTCTTGGGCCCACGCACTATTGTCCTTTAATTGAGATAAAGCCCAAAAACATTTAATCCGTGGTGCTCCCTTCCCTGTGTGTTTTGCTTTCTGATTGATTCCACCTTTAGGTTTCCTTCATTCATTAATTGCATGCATTCGGTGGGCCTGCTTCTTTTCTTTTGTGCTTCAATTCATTGATCAATTCGTGGGGCCCAATTCCTTTCAATTGAAAGTCCTATTCAGTTTAAAAAAAACATCTTCAGCTCGTGACAATCCTCCTCACGTCCTTTATTATTTGGTTCATTTTATCTCTTTCTTAATATAGTACCACCTGCAAGATAATAAATGATATAAATAGATTTTGTAACAAAATATCCTCTTATCATATATTTAGTTAAAGGATAGAAAAATATATAACAGATAATTAAATAAGTATAAAATATTAATAAATTCAATCCAATATATCTCAAAATCTATACTTATTTAATTATAAAATATATACTTATCATCAAGCCATGTCAACCGGGACACGTACAACAAGAATGATGAAGGAGATGAGATGGGATGGCATAGAAATACGTTAAGACAACCCTATTCAAAAATTGAGTTTCCAAAATACGAAGGGGAAGATCCGTGAGGATGGATTTTAAGGGCTGAAAAATACTTTCGATATTACCAAACACCTAAAGATTTAAAGGTTGACATAGCCGCGATCAATCTTGAGGGAGATGCGCTAGATACATTTACTTGGGTATCACCAGAGAGAACTATACGATATTGGGAAGAACTAGTGCAGATTCTTCAAGAGCAATTTGGCTCTGTTGAGTTTCAAAACCCGGATGCTTACTTATGTGGCATAACGCAAATGTATTCTGTTAACGAATACAAGCAAGAATTTGTAAGGAGACAAGCCCAAGTACAAGGATGCCCTGAGCATTGCCTCTTGGGAGTATTCATCCATGGCCTCGAGGAGGAATTGCAGTCGGACGTGAAGATACATAAGCCTCGCACTATTTATAAAGCGGTGAACCTTGCGCTAGAGTTTGAAACAAAATTGCAATCTCAAGCTCAGCAATGCACCAGTCAATGTTTCAATATCCCACGTGGCAGCGAACAAAATAACCAAGATTACAAGTTTCAGCCTCGACACTCATTCGGTTATTATAATACCGCTAATCTCGGAAATAGCGTAACTGATCCAGTCGACGCTACAAATCAGGGCCTGTATAATTCAAATATTGAGGGGGGTTACAGCACTCAAAATCAGGGCCTGTACAATTCGAATAGTGCTGCAAATCCAATCACCCAATATTCAAATTTTCAAAATTCGAATTTTCCTAAACCGTCTTCCTCACTTTCAGCTACTTCCCAATATTCTCCTAAGTTTCAGACAACTTTGCAAGGCCTGTGACTCTCTGAGAACAAAAAACAATATAGACGCGATAAGGGGTTGTGCTTCCGCTGTGGTGACAAATTTACCCCTGGCCATCGCTGCTCATGTTCGACATTGAAAATAATGGAGGTCTCTGATCAAGTAGATGGTCTGATTGAAAGTGCAAAAGAAGAACATCTTGCAAATGCAAAATTGGCTGAAATTTCCCTCTACTCGCCTTGAGGACAAGGCTTATTTTCAAAGGAGGAATATTGTTAGGATCCCACATCCCTTATTAGTCTATTGTAGGAAGACAAAACATGTTTCAAATAAGTTAGAGTAGTTACTGAATACCTTATCTGTTTGGTAGTTTTTAGAGGTTATTCTTATCCTATCTATTTGGCTATTTTAGATATCAGTTATGGGTAGTTATAAGAAGTGTGCAGACTGAATTATATAAACATTTGTATTATGTTTTAGAGGGACAAGCATTGTAATCTGATTGTATTGTTATAATTGGTTAGAGATTTCATATTCTGGCTCTAGAGTTTTCTCTTCTACATTTCTCTTTCTCATTCTGCATAAATCCTATCAATTTCTTTTTTTAATATTCGTAGTATAAATTACCGAGCATATGAGATAATTATTTTAAGATTTTGTATGATGCACACTGACAATGAAAATTAGAAATTGTGAAAAAAATTGATTAGAAAATTGTGAAGTATTCTGATCATTATTAACCATTAATTGACATTTTTATATGAAAGTATGCTATTTGGCCCTATTTATACAGTGTCTCCTAAAAAAATTTCCGCAGGATTATGTGTTTTATAATATTATATAAATGACATTTATTTTTAATCCCAAAATAATTCTAAATACTAATCTCATAAATTGTAAGTTTTTAATAATGATGTTTATATTTTATAATTAATAAACAAAAAAATGGATTCTTAATTCATATTCTGAAAAATTCAACACTATAATGATTTTCTTTATCACAGACAATATTGGTCCAAAAAAAGTCACCTACAATAACCTATAAATAGGATCAGTAATAAAATTTATTTTTTTGCCATTCAGTAATAAAATTGATTTTAATATTTTATATTGTGGTGTAATGTAATACTGCTTCGTCATAAAAATAGTTCCGCCCGCGCCAAAAATTAAAAATGAAAATAGTTCCGTTGTGGCGCGCGAAGCAGCAACGAAGCCACAGGTCTGTTGCGTCTGACCCAAAAAAGTACCGTTGTGGCGCGGGAGCTAAATCAGAGAAGCAATATGATGAAATAGTTCCGCTGTGATGGGGCTTTTTATTTCCTAAATCAGCGAAGCAATATAAAGAGATAGTTCCGTTGTGATGGAGCTTTTTATTTCCTAAATCTTCAAAGCATTTCTTTACTTCAGCATTGTTTGAAAATTCTGCTTTCGGATTCATTCGCTGGAAGTTCCACTCGATCGTCCTTGAGTTTTGCATTTCTGGAGAAGTGAAGCAGGGAGCTGCAATCGACTAAGATGGCTGGGCCAATTTTAACGCCTCTGCGTTTCCCCAAGCTTCTCCTCTCTCTCGAAGCTCAACATCGCCATTATTGGTGGCTCTCATTCCTTTCTCACCAGGCCGAGAATTTCATCAGGATTGTAACACCGGTTTTTCTGAGTCCGATTTTGAGACCCTCGCCACCAAGGGTGAACCAGGTCCTCATCGTTGTGAGTTTCTCTTTCCCTTTGATTCTTCCTAGCTGTGCATATTCATAAATATTTTGGCCTATGAATGAATACCTAGGGTTTCTTTTGTAACTTACCGTAAATATTGTTTAGGAGTAGTATTTCTTAGAGATTTCCTATCTATAGTTCTAAATAGAGTGAAATGGGCCGACAAGGTTGTGCATAATCTAAAACTGATTATATCATAGCTTTTAAAAATATCGGGTGAAATCTAGGAGCTTATTCTGGAGTGGTTTCTGTGCCACAAATGTCATTATGGGTAGAAATCTTCATCAAAGAGGGTTTTATCATTTGGGTATTGCATTACTGGAGATCGAAAATTTTCAATTGTTAGGGAATAGTGGGGTTATTGGTTGGAAATATGAGTTCAGGAGAAGACATGAGAGAAATTTCGTCTGGGTGTGCACCTACGTCTTCTACAAGAGGGCTTTAATAATCAATTAGAAGGGGGAGGTTACATCTTCTAAGAGAATTGCTATGATGATTCAGTTTCAAAAGGTATTAGTGAAGATATGTCGATCAGGCTTTTTTAATCAGGGGCAATGTTCTTAGTCTTGTAGTCTGCTTCACTAATCAGTTCCGGTTTCTTAACTCTAAATTCCAGTCTGATCAAGTAGTTCTTAATGATGTGTGAGCATTATTTGGAACAAATGTCCGTTTTTACAATAAAAGAAATTTTATAGATGGTTTAACTTCTAGGAAAATGCACCATGTTCTTTATCCAACTTGCTTTTAAAGCTGTATATTTATTTTGAAGTAATTCATTTTGTGTAGTTGTTTATTGCATATGTCTACTTCTTGTATTTCTTTCAGACAATGATTTGTAATGTTGATCAGTTTATCCAAAAAAACGTGCATGTTAAAATATATTTAGTAGCCTGATATGTTATCACAACACATAAATTTTAGGCATGATTACATCATAGCATTTAATTATACTTAGTGCATTTCTCAAGTTAAAAGGAACAGACTATGTATCATGATCTTTATCATAGAGTGTCTGAGTTAACTTGCATTTTGGTTCAAAATATTCACTTCTAATTACATTTGATATAAGTGAGCTAAAAAGGGGTTTAAGTTCATTGTGACCTAATTATTTTATGAATCACCCATAAATGTACCATGAGTATCATTTGGAACAAATGTCCTTCATTTTTAAAATAAAAGAAATTTTATAGATGGTTTAACTTCTAAGAAAATGGATCATGTGCTTTATCCAACTTGCTTTTAAAGTTGCATATTTATTTTGAAGTAATTTATTTTGTTTGTGTCTTGTGAAGATTAAGAAGGAGATCAGTGGGGCTAGCTTTTCGAAGACTTTCTATGAGGGATCCCCATGCATAACATGGAGGAGCTGGGTCTTCAAGATGCAACTTACTTCGCCTGGGTGCACACTTTCTTTTTACACTTTTGTATTGTGTGGTTCATCATTTGATTGGGCTAGATTGGTCACACACACACACACACACACACACACACACACACACACATATATATATATATATATATATATATATATATATTGTGCATCCTTTGTTTTTATGAGGCGGGAAAAAAGTAAAAAATTTCAAAAAAAATGTTGAAAAAATATATGTTTTGGATGTGAGAATTGCTAGTATGAGATAATTATCATTGGTTTGGATGCATTCTTGAATTGATGAGTGATTGATCATGTGTTGAGTGGAAAAGCTACATGGCAATAGTTTTGGCTTGAGGTGAATCCTATGTAGGTAGTCATGACCTAGTGAGGTTTTTGGGCCTATTCATATTCATTTCATGTGTGTACCACGTATCTTTTCCTTACTCTAGAACTTGGTTTGCATCTTGTTTGAGACCACATCTATGCTTTTGCTAGATATGGAAAGAGAAAGGCATTCATTTTGTTTATAACTAGATCCAAATAGCCTACCTTAATGCATTATTACATCCATTGCTTAACTTTGCTACTCTTGATCTGAATTTGCATAACCGAAAATGATACACATGATGATAGAGCATGTTATTATTAATACCATGCTACTGATGTGGTTAATTGTCTAAGAGTCAGTTTCATGACATAGAATGTTCTTATGCATTGAGAATGATTATGTGCATGGCTTAGCCTTGTGTGAGTACAGCTTGGAATGCACAAGCCTTGTTGGAAGGATTTGAGCCTTAATTCCATTCAAAATTAGTGTGCAAACTCCATTTAGATCTAATTTCCTCTAGAACTTGTCTTGTTTCTTGATCAAGACCACATAGATGCATGAGAGTTAATGGACATGATAGAGGCATTTTATTCTTCACCTTGTTGTCCCAAACACAAGCCCCTGAAATTAATCCCTTGTTGAGCCAATTTGAGCCATTCACTTTTATTCTTTCCATACATTGCATTATGGCACGATGACTATGCATGAGCTTGATATTCAGATTTCAAAGAAACCGAACATGGTAGCAAAACCTGAAGCTGAAGTTGAGTCTGCTGTATAGTTGATATAATTGACATATGATTGAGTATGAATGTAAAGTAACTTGTTGTTCATTGCTTGCTGGTTATTGAAGAATTGAAGGTGCCAAATTAAAAGAAAAAATGGTGGGAAGAAAATAAAAAAGTGAGAAAGAAAAAAAAAAGTGAGGACAAAAAAAAGAAGCAAGGAAAGAAAGAGCCAATGAAAAGCAAAAGGAAAAAAAAAGGAGGAAAGAAACGAAAAAGCTTGAAAAAAAGAACAGAAAAAAATATAGATGAAAACAAAAGAAACAGAAAAGAAAAAGTTGTGAGAAGGAGTTACTCAATGCAATTTCCAGCTTTACAAGTGTTGTTTAGACTCATGGAATGTATTATATTGGTTTTTTGTAGGTGACAGAAAAATTCAGAAAATCATTGCTACCGACTTGGTTTCTTGATTATACCTAAGCTTGTGCATAGTGCTTGACCATGTGCAATTCAGTCTACCATTTCCATCTTAGCCTTTCCAACATTACAACCAAAAATGAAGTCCTCTTGATTCATTGCTCTAGTGCTATAAAGAGTGGTGGAGATATTAGAAAGATTACAAGCCTATGGTAGGGGTTAGGCTAGTGGAGAGGAGTGAAATGAATCCCGAAGAGAGTAAGTGAGGAGAGTGAAACAGTACATCCAAGTTGCCTTCTAAGATTTACTCACTTTGGCTAAGCTAAGTTCATGGATCATTTGATTTGTATTTGTGCATTTTCTTAGTGATATTGATTTAAGGATGAGAATCTACTTGGTTGGCATGATTTGACTCGAACTTGCTCAATTCTTAACTAGTTCATTTTCGGTTATGTGTGTTATGATTTAGTGGAGGAAGAAAACAAAGAAAAAGGAAGAAAAAAAGAAGAACAGGAACAAAAGAAAAAAAAAGAGTTGGGAAAAAAAGAAGTTGAAAAAACTCAAAAAAAGAAAAAGAAAGAAGATATCCTTTCTTTTGTTTCCCACTTATCCATCCAATAAAAGTCCTTTTGATCTATGTTTAGCATTTGATTGTTAGTGGTGGAGAACCTATATGATAGCCAAGCTTATGGAAAGGGGATTAGAAAAGGTGGATTTGAGTGCAAACACAAGCCTAGACACTTTGAGTGAGAGAGCTAAACACTTTCCATTGGTGAGGGACTATTAGCTTTGGTTCACCTTGTTAAAACTGTTGCCATGGTGTTTAGAAACTTGATTCATGTGAAGTTACTTTGATTGGAAAGATGTAGAATTACCCTGGTTTGCCTTTGCTTGTGATTCTTATGTTTCCATTTGTTTTCCTTTGTGTTTGTTTGGTCATTTCTTGACTTTGCCATTTTCATTTTATCTTGGATGTTGAATTTTTCCCAGGAGAATTTAATAAACTCTGTCAAACCAAATTTTCTATCAACTAAGTGATACGGAAGTACCTGATCGGTTTCGTAATATGTTCATATGTTGTGGAAAGATGAAATACTGAAGTTGGATAATGTTTGATTCCGTGTGATGCTTTCTGCTTTATTTGCAGGATAGCCCCATTGAACCTCAATGTTATTATCAGCCATGCGAGAAGGACACCATTAGATTTGGCAACAGTAGGTAAGAAACAGATTTTGTTGCAATGAAGATGTTAAAAATTGTGTTACATGTTTAAAGAAGGATGTTCCCATGCTTTATATTAATGACGTTGATCCTTATGGAATAGCTGCTAGTGATGACCTTATAAATATTTGAGCACATATCCAAAATTAAAATGGTGTTTTTGTGTCTTGTGATTACTGGATCGAACCCCACCTAGATGTGGTAAACTTGAGTTTGAATTAGCAATAAAGATGTCCCCTTGCAGGGGCGTGCTTTACTGAAGGGTTTCCTTCTTTAGTTTCACTTTATTTTTTGCCTTGGCTCTTGAAGATTTTGCTGCTCTGTTTTTTCATTGATGGGAATCAGTATTGCTTCTTACGAGATGTCTGCTATTGTTGCAGGAATAACGAGAAGGATTCGGTAGCAAATATGAAGGCTGCTAAGCAGGCTTTGGAAGAAAAACATAAGGTATGGTCAATCCTGTTTGTGAGATTTGTTGCTTGCAATATTATTTAGTTAGTTGCATTTCATTTGCATGGGTGAAAAGAAGATAAGGGAGAAAAAGTTGAAGAGAAAATTAGATTCACGTAATTTATGCTTGGTACTAGATCCCTGAGGTGGCATGTAAAAGATTAAAACCTACATTTACACTCTCTAGTCTGAAAATTTTGCAATAACCATTGTTGTGTTATGTTTCCGTGAGCATGAACTAGCTTTTTATGATTTGTTCTGTATCAAATCAAGCAATTGGGAGTTTCTAAGAGGAAAATTGCATAGAATGGTGAGATGGTACAAGTTCCATTGACTTGTCACAATTTTATTTTTGGAGGGTCTATGAATGTATGCATTAAAAACCTCAGGGAAGAAGAATGCGAATTATACAATTAAAAAATAAAAATAAAACTACTTATGTATTCTATACCTGGATTAATGTAGTAAATGTATAGGCTCGAGCTCAGATTATTTGTATTTACTTGAGCTACATGGGGAAATTTTGGGTAAATAGGAATCTTTCTACGTTTTTGCTGAATTCAACTGTTAATTACAACTTGATAGAGACTTTCAATTCCTTAAGTAAATTAAAAAATTTTGGATTAAAAAATGACTCAGAAACATTCTAAGAAAAGAAAATAAGGAATTAAGGACCTTAAAAATCTGGGACCGTAGAAGAAAATATGGTTGTAAAAAAGATATAGTTAGTATGAGAAGAGAAGAAAGAGTCTTTGAATTCTTTACCTTTTTTTTTTGAAGAAATATAATTTTAAGTTCAATTAAAGAGCTTGGTATGCAGCAATTTTTAGGACCATTTTCTCATTTTGTTATCTTTCGTTTTCATTAATGACAGTCCTTTTCATTTTTTGTATTTTGCTCTTGCTTTTTGGGAATCTGATCCATTTTGTATAATGGATTGTTGTAGGAGAGGTTGAAGAAAGAATATGAAGAAAAAGAGCACAAACAAAGGGAAAGGTTGAGTTTTACCTTTATACTATTATAATGTTTCTTAGTTTTCAACCTTTATTCTGGGGAAACTAATCATTTTTGTACAATGGATTGTTGCAGGAGAGGTTGAAGAAAGAGCATAAAGAAAGAGAACATAAACAAAAGGAAAGGTTAAGGCTTACCTTTATATTGTTATAATGTTTCTTAGTTTTCAACCTTTATTTTGGGGAAACTAATCCTCTTTGTAAAATGGATTGTTGCAGGATAGTTTGAAGAAAGAACATGAAGAAAAAGAGCACAAACAAAAGGAAAGGCATAGGCTTACTTTTATACTATTATAATCTTTCTTAGTTTTCAACCTTTATTTTGGGGAAACTAATCCTTTTTGTAAATGAATTGTTTCAGGAGAGGTTGAAAAAAGAACATGAAGAAAAAGAGCACAAACAAAAGGAAAGGCATAGGCTTACCTTTATATTATTATAATGTTTCTTAGTTTCCAACCTTTATTTTTGGGAAACTAATCATTTTTGTACAATGGATTGTTGCAGGAGAGTTTAAAGAAAAGAACATGATGAAAAAGAGCACAAACAAAGGAAAGGCAGAGGCTTACCTTTATACTGTTATAATCTTTCTTAGTTTTCCACCTTTATTTTGGGGAAACTAAGCCTTTTTGTACAATGAATTATTGCAGGAGAGGTTGAACAAAGAACATAAAGAAAAAAAGCCCAAACAAAAGGAAAGGCATAGGCTTACCTTTCTAGTATTATAATGTTTCTTATTTTCCAACCTTTATTTTGGGGAAACTAATTATTTTTGTACAATGGATTGTTGCAGGAGAGTTTGAAGAAAGAACATGAAGAAAAAGAGCACAAACAAAAGGAAAGGCGGAGTCTTACCTTTATACAATTATAATGTTTCTTAGTTTTCAACCTTTATTCAAGGGACACTAATCCTTTTTGTACAATGGATTGTTATAGGAGAGGTTGAAGAAAGAACATGAAGAAAAAAGAACACAAATAAAAGGAAAGGCAGAGGCTTCCCTTTATACTATTATAATGTTTTTTAATTATCAACCTTTATTTTTGGGAAACTAATCCATTTTACACAAATTGTTGCAGGAAAGGTTGAAGAAAGAATAAGAAGAAAATGAACGCAAAAGAAAGAAAAGGTTGAGGCTTGCCTTTAAACTATTAAAATGATTCTTAGTTTCTTTTCTTTATTCTTAAGAAATTGATTCTTTTTTGTGCAATTGATTGTTGCAAGAGAGGTTGGAGAAAGAACAAGAAGAAAAAGAACACTAAAAGAAAAGGCTGAGGCTTATCAAGGTACCATCTTTATTCATGCTGTCCGATTGGGCACACTCTGATGTGATGAATTTCAATTTATTGTTCTATGAAATATAAACCTATGAAGCAAGGGAGGACCAATTTCATTTGTCCATGACTTGTTTTTGTGCTATTTAAGTTGCTTTATTCTTGGGAATCTGATCCATTTTGTGCAATGGAAGTGAAGAAAGAACAGAGAAAAAAAAACACGAACAAAATAAAAGGTTGAGGCTCACCTTTACACTTTTATAATTGTTCTTAGTTTTTCAACCTTTATTCTTGGAAACTTATCCATTTTATACAATTGATTGTTCCAGGAGCAGTTGAAGAAAGAACATGAAGGAAAAGAACTCAAAAATAAAGAGAAGGTTGAGGTTCAACTTTAAACTATTATAATGGTTCTTAGTTTCCATCCTTTATTCTTACGAAACTAATCCTTTTTAATGTTCAATTGATTGTTGTAAGAGTGGTTGAAGAAAGAGCTAGTAGAAAAAGAAGACAAAAGGAATGAAAAGGTTAAGGCTCACCTTGATACTATTGTAATTGTTCCTATTTCTTAAACCTTTTTCCTGATCAATAATATTCATTGCGTGACTTATATTTACCTTCAGAGTTCAGTACTGTCAGTTGCCAAGTTAAATTACAATTCAGATATTAATGATTTTGAAAAAAAGTTATTGGTAGCTCTTGTTCTTAGGTGGCGCGAGATGAAGATCATGCAGAGCAGATTGAACGAGGTCTATATATATATATATATATATATAGTAGACAATAAAAAAGTGAGGACTTTCCATTTCCAAATGTTATTTAACATGTTCTATAATAATCAATAATAACTCTCTGAAAGATGAATTTCTCACAAATTCACCAATTAAAAAGTAGAAAACAATAACGACTTGATTTAAATTCCACAAGACGTTCAAGATATGTGTGAAAGGCCCTTAGTTTGTTACTGTTCCTTGTCATGGGTTGTCAAACATGTTTCAAATATATGGTCCATGAGTGCACTTCCCATGCTATGCATTAATTCAGTGTGATTGCATCAGTATGGCATTATCAAACAAGTATATTATATATTTCTCAGGTCTCAGCTGATGCTTTACTGAATAACTGGAACAATGAGATTATTTATTGGTTTCAGAATTTATTTTTAAGTCAGACATGTTTGAAATTCCTATTCATAGTTTCTTTAAGAAAATCACTGGTAGTTATTCATTAATGTATGAGTTCCTAGTAATTGGATCATTATGACATCAAGTATATTATGTACGGCTCAAAGTTTTAGTTGATGATGTGCTGAATAATGGGCCATGTGATTATCTCTTTGGTTTCAGAATGCAGTTGTAAGCCAAATATGTTTGAAATTTGAATTTAAGATTTCTTCAAGAAAACCATTGATAGATAGTCATTAATGTTTCTATTCCTGTTGTTGCTACTGATTTGGTCGCAATATATTCTGACATGAGAAATGTTAAATTTTTTTCTTGCAGTGCCTGAACAGTTATGGGAACGACATTAGGAAGTGCCAATTCAGCATGGATATGCGTCTGCTTTCTCCTTTTGGTTGTATCAGCCAACACGACATTGTTGGTGATCCTGTCAAGTATTGTCCTGGCTACGGTGATGAATTACCTTTCTTACTTCAAATTGGGTATATACTATTTCACTTATCACTCTCAAACTAGTCTCCTTTTTTCTTCTTAATTATTTTGTTTCATTTGAGGATTCAAATATATAAGTGTGAATCATTCTGAGTTGTTTTACTACTTCATTGAATCCCAAGGACAGCCTGAAAAGACCCACTTTTCTTCTGGTTTAGTGGAGGCCCTAGTTGCTCATCCTTCAATGGAATTGTTTATGAAATTGGCACCCTCTTTATCTCTAATTATTTCTCTTTCCCATTTCCTTCATTTTCATTTCCATCAACAAAGCTCAAACCTTGTTGAAAATCTAGGTGTTGTTAGATGATGTTCTGTACTCAATCAAACGGAAGGAATGATGAGAGTTGGTTGGGTTATACTGAGCGTGATTGAATATTTATGCACAACCCTTGATTGAGGCCAGTGGCAGGGCCCCAACTAACCCGAGTTGACCTTGTAAAATTTGTTAATATATATATGTAATTATTATATGATATTTTATTTGGCCAATAATTTGGCCCCAACTAATTTTTTATCTTTTTTATAAGGATAATGTTTGGTTCATTACTCATTAGGCTATGAGAGAAAAGTAAAATTCTTGTTTGAGATACCTATTGAAAAGGTTAGTATTATCTTATATCTTATTTTGATTTATAATTGTAAGTTATTATTTATTTTTATTTTCAATGTTATGTGATATTATTTAGTAAATACTCCCTCAAGTTCTTATTATAAGGCATCAACTGACAATTCTCATAGGCTAATCAAAGTCATTAAATCTGTCCTAAAATTTAAGTAATTTTCAATATTATCCATACTAATTACACTAAACTCTAACATCATATTATTTATTTCTCTCACTCACCACCCTTTTTAATTATGGGTATACATGAAAAAATATTTAATACTTTTTGAAAACAAGCAAATGCCTTATAAAAATGACCAAATACACTTGTTAGTTACTACCTTATAATAAGAACTAAAGGGAGTAGTTCAATATATTTGTTTTTTGGCCCAGGTTAAAAAAAATTTTTGGTTCCGCCACTGATTGAGGCCCACACCACTTGGTGGGATATGGCTTGTTGTTGTTGTTTATCCTATGAGTACGAGGCAGACAACCTATATTAGAGAAAGGAAAGCATCTTTTGAATATGATTATAAGAAGTGGGCTGCATTTTTCTTGGCAAGAACAATGCCGCAATGGTGTTGAATGTGGTCGGGAGACCTTCAATTTGGGAATGAAGCTTGAGTTAGGATAATTGATTCTAGAAGAGATTTTCCTTATTGTGGAAAATGATAAAATAATTGAAGACCATATGCCTTTGCTTGAAGGTAAGGGCCTGTTTAGGGGGCATGCCCCCAAAAACATGCTCTAAATGTTTAGAATGGCTTTGAAAGTATACTTCTATTAAAATTACTTATACTTTGATTTTATTTGGAGTTCAAATCCATCCTACTAAGTTTTGATTTATGATTCTGGCTGCCTTTGAGTCAAACATTAAATGTGACTTTGGAAATGCAGCGCATAAGTTAAGATTTGCATTGAAATGATATTTTTAATTCAATTGTTGCAACTGGGGTGATGTTCACTGTCTGGGTAATGATAAGACGTCAAATCCTGTTATCGTGTGCTCCAATATTATTGGGATGTGGCGTAAATTTTCCTTTCTTTTTATCATAGTGTACTTGGTGATGATAAGGAAAAAAGAAACTGAAGCCATTTATTAACGTAGTTAATTAAGCATGCTACCTGCCTCAAGGAAGGCTTAACAGGGGTAAACATGCTGGTCCGAGTGTTGTCTTTCTAGATTTCCTCCTTTTCTTTCATTTCCTCTGCCTTGAGGGGAAGCATGAGTCATGTCTAGCCAATGGGAGTTTTAAAAAGAAGCCAATCTCTTTTATTTTATTTAGTCTTCCAAACTTTTTTTTCGTCATTTTTCCCCTTGGCTCCTTTCTCTTCCTGCCCTATACTTCCTTTGGTTGCATGTAGTTTTGCTTGGAACTTATGTTGGAATATTTTTTATTTGGCAGATGAAAAGTTCAAGAGGATCTGAACACAGGAGAGTTGCCGTCATTGTTATAAATTGAAAATGCCAGTGTTGCTGTTAGTTGACCATTTTGTTCGGTCAGTTATAATGTTTTTAGATATGATACTCTGATCTTTTGATAACTGAGATATTCACCATATTTGTTGACTTGTTTGCCTTAATGATTTGCATGCTTTTGGAGGATTAATGTTCTTTATCAAGCGACAAACTATTTTTACAAACTGCAGTCTAGATGACAATAAAAATTCTTCTCAAGATGTTAAAAAGTTTGTTGCATATTTAAACAAGGATGGTCCCATTGTTTATATTAAATGATGTGGATTCTCCTATGGTATTACTGCTGGTGATAACCTTATTAATGGTTGAGCACAAATGCATAAATAAAATAATGTGTTTCCGTGTTGTGATGATTGCATCGAACCCCCACCTACATATGGTAAACTTTAGTTAAAATTAGCAATAAAGATTTTCCCTTGCAGAGGTTTGCTTTATTGAAGGTTTTCTTTATTTTCTCTATTTTTGCCTTGGCTCTTAAAGATTTTGCTGCTGTGTTTTTCATTGATTGGAATGAGTGTAGCTTCTAATGAGACGCCTGCTATTGTTGCAGGAATGATGAGAAGGATTCAGTAGCAAAGATGAAGGCTGTTGAGGAGGCTTTGGAGGAAAAACATAAGGTATGGTCAAGCCTGCTTGAAATATTATTTATCTAGTTGCATGTCCTTTGCATGAGTGAAAAAGAATGAAAAAAGAGAGAAGGGTTGGCAAGTTGAAGAGTAAATTATGTTCACAGAATTTATACTTTGTACTACATTCCTAAGTTGGCTTATAGAAGTCTAAAACCTATACTTGCACTCTCTGTAGTTTGAAAATATCACACTAACTATCGTTGTGTTATACTTCCATTAGCATGAACTGGATTTTTCATGATTTGTGCAGTGTCAAATCAAGACTTTGGGAGTTTTTAAGTGGAAAATTGTATATAGTGGTGTGTGATGGTATAAGCTTCATTGACTTATCACAATTTTATTTATGGAGGGGTGCCCCCATAAAAATTGAAGCTAGAGGGTCTATGGATGTATGCATTAAAAACTTCAGGGAAGAAGGATGTGCATTATACGATTAGAATAATTAAAAAAAAAAAAAAAAAGAAGCCACTTCTGTATTCCATACTTGCATTAATGTAGTAAAAGTGTAGGCTCTTTATATGAGCTTAGATTATCTTTATCTACTTGATTTACAAGGAGAAATTTTAGGATATATCAACTTAAGCAAATTCAAGGCTCTGAATAATTTTGTATTAATGATATGTGGGGTTTTTCAAATGTTTTATGTCTGCTGGCTTTTCTTAGTCTTCACTGCCATTTGCAGCAAAGACCTTCGTTTGAGCTATCCAGAAGCTTGCTGCAGAAAGACATCATCTTGTTTATAGATCAAAATACTTCAACCACGCCTAAATTTTCTATAACCTCCCCTCTGTTTTAGAAACCTACACAAAGTTTTCTTGAATAGTGGAATTGTGTAAAAATCAGGAAAATAAAAGAGGTTTGTGTAGCTTTTCAAGAGTAGTTTTTGTGGATTTATGAAATTGAGAGGCTCTTTTACGTAGAACTTTGCCTCAGTAATAAGAGTAGGCGCTACTTTCTCAGTCCTGAGTCACGACTTTTTGTACTCGGTTTCCCTTGATGTCATGCAAATTAATTGTTTGATGATCAGAATTGTGAGTGCTGTGCACATTTGGTTTCTATTTTAATTCAATTGATGAGTGATTAATCTTTGCTGGAGTATTTTTCTTCTGTTCGTTGCTGCTTTTCAAGTTTCTGATTTGTTAATAGCTGTACATTTATTCCTTGTCTGATATCACCCCGCAATTCTGTTGTTTCCTATCTTGCTATAACTTCCGTATCTTCATTTAATTTGCTGTTGCCTGTTTTGCCAATTTTTCTTGATGTGAAAACTGTTTTATTTGAAACCTCCAATTCTTACTCTCAGAGGAAACAAAAAAATAGAATGAAAATCTCCCCAGCAAAGACCGACTTCTTATTTTTGCTTACTAATTGTATATGATTTGCAGAGTCCAAATACATCGATAAATTTGTTATCTTTTTGGAAGGGGAAGAAGGGTTGCAGATATCTCAGTGATATAGAGTGTTGAATCTCAGAGGTTCTCCAAGGCCTATAATTACTCCTCACTAAAAAACACATAATATTTGTCAATGTTCTCCACAGTTTGTATAATGTACTCTCCTCGGTCATTAATATAAAACATATTTAAGGGAGTTGATCGTGGTTTTAAATATAAAACATTGTTTTCTTATTCATCAATATTTTGTAATTTACACATATTGATGATGCTCTTCAACAACTTTCAAAGAGGAAAGAGAATGAGGGAATAAAGAAATATAATTATGGTGTTTTAAAAAATCATTTCATATTAACTAACTCAACTAATTTCTTTAATCTAATTAAACTATATAAATATGTTTTATATTAAGAATCATATTTAGTATTTCATGCTAGAAATCTTTGCCCGTGTGTCTATCTCTCTACCATCCATTTCATTATAACAAAATTAAACTTGTCTTTCCTTTAATGGTATATCAATATACTTGGGCTTTTCAAGCCTAGATATTTCAAATGTGTTACGCTTTTTTTATGTTGCTGATGGCGTTGAACTTTTAGAACAGAAATCGTATACTAAATATTGATTAGCAAAACAGAATTTGCTACTTCAGAATCAATATTTAGAATATAATATCTACAAGTTACCACTTGATTTGTACCATCACTAAATGATTTATATTCTAGACCATGTCAAGGACTTGCATGTTCATGGTTTTCTCATTTATATACTATGCGTCTTAAAAGCATTTTAAGTGAAGTAGGGAGGTTAACACACACACACATATATATGGATGAACAAGTAAGCCTCACCTCACCTAAAACCTTGTCAAGTTATTATCACCTGTAGACGATATATAACAGGGTGATAAAGCAGAGTAGGGTCCCACCAATGTTGAATCCCACGAGCCACTTTGAAGCAAGATGACTGAGCCTGATTGATGATCAACTCAGCAGAAGGAATCAAATGGCGAGGCTCCGAATTCATGTCAAACACAATTAGACGTTATAAAGCTCTCAAGAGTATGCTTCGTCGCCACATTCTCCAATCTCTGCTCATGTCAAAATACCCAATATAGACAGAACAAATAGGGTCACCTGGATTCAAGAACAAACATGGCACCCAATCAGATAAGGCAGAAAATTGATATTCCGTTTCATTGCATTTATGCATATGCAAAAATAATGTAGGCCTCTCACTAAAAAAAAAATAACAATGTTAAGTCAAATTTAACAGTCTTATCATTTTTGCTCATATTTTGAATGTTTAGAAATATTTTTGTACCTCAAACATGGATATGTATATAGTATTAGACAGTGTAAAAGTTCATGAGTATTTTTATAGTTTCAACTTTCGCCTAATCACCAAAAAGCACAAAGCTATGGGCCTATTTGAATCAATATTAAAAAAAGCATGAGCTTCTCTCACACATGCTATCACAGAGGTATAACCTACAACCTTTCACTTCAAAACGGGTGGTCAGTGTCATTGTGGCACCTGAATGGATCAATCTGATCTTAACCACCTAATGGTAGAATATATTAAAAAGTTTCACATCAACAAATTAGGAAATGAACGGAAGGTATGTATAATGTTAAAGTAAGTTATACTAAAATAGCTTTAGCTTTTTGGATAGAAAGAATCGGAGGTACGTAACACAAAAGCATCATAGTGTTGGCGAAACAGTTATATTCATGGGTTCTCATGCATGCATGCAGGAATAATGCAAAACACAGAAGGTGCGTCCTTGCAAGCTTGGTTCAAGGAGTGTGCGTTCATGAACGCGACCGCCAAATGAACCGGTCTGGACCCAAATCTCTGGCCTTACCCTGGTGGCACTTCTTCCACTTTCATCTCATTGTAACTCTCCACGCCACCTCCGACAACTCCGTTATCGGCGCCCTCCTCCAACTCACCTCCAAATCCGGCCACGTCAACATCATCAATTCCGCCAAATACGTCATCGCCGTCCGAGGAATCATCACCACCGCTCTGTCCCCACCTCTTTACAAAGACACCCTCTTATGTCTCCGCTCATTCTCCACAACAGCACCCGCTTCTGCCACGCCCTCGGCAGAATTCAACACTGGACCATCGTCTGGCTCACCGGTCACTCCTTAGGCGCCGCCGAGAACATGGGGTTGTGTGGCTGTCATCTCCCTTCCTACCTTTCCCCTCTGCTTTGTTGGACAGGACAACAACTAGTAACAACCCGAAAAGGAATTCACATTGCAACTTCTGTGGTGAAAGCAGGAGTGTCCATTTATTTACAGAGCCAGCAGAAGAAGAAGAATCTCGAAAAGGGAGATCAATTTTCTGGCTTGTCTGACTGGATGCCCTGTTTGTTCTTGAATCCAGGGGACCTTGTTTGTTGTGGTTATATTGGGTGGTTTGACAAGAGGTTGAAGATGAAGCAGCTAGGGGCTGAAGCACTTGAGGATGTGGCCACAAAGTTTACTCTTGAGAGCTTTCTTATGTCTAATTTGTTTGACATGAAGCCAGAGCCTCGCCAATTGATTCCTTCTGCTGAGTTGATCATCAACCTGGTTCACTCAGCTTGCTTCAAAGTATAGCTCATGGGATTCAACAGTGGTGGGACCCTAATCTGCGTTCTCATCACCCTGTCATGTACCGATACAAGTAATTAATAGTAAGTTGACAAGGTTTTGGGTGAAGTGAAAAGGAAATAGACCATGAATAATGCTCCTAGTGACCTCACTTCTGTCTGATAATTAACATCCCATGCACACGTGAGACTTACTTTTTCATTCCTAGATCCTTCTCTCCTTTCTTCACTTCAAACTTGAAAGATAGTTACTCCCTCTTATTCTTGCATATTAACCTAATTTAATTAGATTAAAAATATTAGTTGATGTGATATATATTTTCTAAAACAACCTAATCATCTTCTTTAATCCCTTCATCTACTCTCTTTCTTAATTATTTTTTACAAAACATCAATAAAGGCAAATTGAGGGAAAAAAACTGACAAATATAAAAACTATGTCTTATTTTATATTTAGGATAAACATCAATCCCTTAAATATGTCTTATATTAAGGACTAGAGTGAGTAATATCATGTCTTTAATATAGAACCTGTTTAAAAAAGCATCATAAGCCAAAAAAAAAAAAAAACCACCAAAAGTTCATCAAAAGTGAAAACTTGTTTTTTGGGTATTTGGAAAAGCTTCACCATGTGATAGCCTACAAGAGCTGAAGTCACTTCTACGATGAAGCAACTAAGCCAAGCTTTTGATCCCATCACAATAGCTTAGGCCTTTTATTTTTATTTTTTAGCCTAAATAATCACATTGATTCATTTAATTTTCAGTCATTTTCCATTTCAACTATCTTTTTTTTAAAAAAATTTATGCAAAACAAGTATCCATTAAAAAAAAAAAATCACTTCTATTACCGTTATCTCAAACACAAATCACATAAAAAAAAAATCTATCAGATGCAAAAACCACTTCTATTACCGCTACCTCAAATAGGCCCATAGTCCAAATTAACAAATTTAAAGAGAAAATGAAAAGTAAATAAATTACTTCAAAGTATTTCAAAAAATATTATATAGCATATATTATAACTAGTAATTTCTTTAACTTTTTTTGTTTTACTTAACGGGGTCTTGTTTAAGTACGAGAGGTCGCATATAATAATTAAAATAAAAGTAATCAATGAGACAGCTTGCTGAAGGTGGTCATGCATCCAACAGTTATACTACACATGATATTGCTGTTGCTATTAATCTATAAGCTACATTTAATTTTCTGCTATCAATGGTGATTGATATTGCTATTAACCACATGTATGTATACTTATACTTATAGCTATTTTTTAATAAGTTATTTAATTCTCTTATTAAGGGGATTATATGAAAGTGAACTAATTCGGCTTATAAAATAGAAATTATGGTGTGTTTGGGATCACAATTGGAGGCCTAATTGTGCATCCCAATCATCAAAAGCCACTTTTTGTTATGTTTGGATCAGCATGTTTTCAATTGTATTTTTGGAAGAAAAAAAAACTGCTTCAAGTCATAAGTCAAAATTTCATGCCTTTGGCTTTTCAATCATGAAGATAAAAAAAAGTTTCTATCATGGAAAAAGAAGAAAATAAATACCTCATGAAAAAAAAGATATTGAGTTTCGCCTGCTTTTATTAAAATAGCATTATAGTCATTATTATAAGTTTACTTGTAGATAAAAATTTTAGTCCTAATAAGTCTGCTTGAAGGATAATAATGATTTTTTTTCCTCTAATTTTTATCCTTATCTATGAAAGTATCAAAAGAAAAAAGATAAATAATAAAATTTAAGGGAAGATGGTAAAAATTCCCCTATTAGAAATTTAATTAACGTAAATAACTTTATAAGTTTATATATATGAATAATGGCAATACCCTAATTGAGGTTATTCTCTTCAATTAAATTTTTAAAGAAAGACTTCTCTCCAATTTTTGTAAAATTTAAGTAATTTAGTATTTTCAAATTTTTACCAATAAAACATTAACTATTTTTTCTTTTAAATTCAAATCTTTTTTAGTCATTTTACATCTGAACTTACTTTTACATCGATTATCTAAATAAGTTTCAATTTATCATACTGACTTTTTCAAGTCAATTTAAATATAAATTATATTGCACAATCTAAATTTTACCTTATCTTATGTTTTGCAAAAGTCATATTGAAAAAAAAAAATCACTTATATCACTGTTAATTCAGACATACTCATATAATTTAGTGTGTAAAAAAGTAAATATGGCCATTTAAAATTAACAACGTATTATCCTTCAAAAGTAAAAGAAATAAATGAAATTCTCCATTTTCATTATTTTTTTTATCATATTTCATTTTCCAGGCAGTCCTAGAGTCATGTCTATATTCTACGTTTCAAGTAAAAAACTATATATTATAGAGATTGAAATTAATAATTAACTTTGATAGACACGCGCATATTGAAGAAGTAAAACTAGCTAATGCTTCTTGCAAAATAATAAAAGATACCCGTGCCTTAATTTATAAAGATCTAGATTCTTACCTTAATATTTAATTCAATAATTCATGCCCATGTGTGGAAAAATACACGTTAAATTAACTCTAAAAATTCCTTGCATCCACGACTTTACAGTCGTTAATTATATTTAGGGAATAGGATACAATACTCTTTAAATTGTTCTATTCCCTCGAATACTTCAATTATTAAGTGTTATTAAGAACGATTCCCCTATTAAAAGCAAAATGATTAAAGAAAACAAATAAATAACCCGGGAATTGACAGAAATTATACTTTGTTAATTCTATTTACTTTTCTAAAATATAATGATTGATCAATGATTAATGGTGCAGAACAATATTCATGGACCAAATTATATACTGTTCCAGTCTAGTCTTAACAGGATCCAGTGGGCGACATGACAGACACAGCCTAGCTGATTGCTTTGGGCCCAACCCAACCCATCATATTATTATATACTTAATTCATTTTAAATTAAACATTTTCCCACAAATTCCATGGATATTGTTAGAGCTGGGAATCAGGATTGGCCTGTGAAAGGCCAGGGCCTAACAAGGCCGGCCCTCTAAGGCCCAGAGTAAGAAAAACACATGTTTTTCAAAGCCCAACCCAAGAGCACCAGAGTCAGGGCCGGCCTGCAGGGCCAGGAGATTACTATTTCAAATTTTAACTATTTTTCCTTCATTTTTTTAAAAAATATAATTAATAAATTACAACCCGAATAATCTAATAAATAAGCACAGTCACTAATTCATAATCAAAAGCAAACTATGTTCACAAATAACTCACATAAAACATAAAAAGCATATCACTAAGAGACATTAGTACGATGACTATTATTGTCGTCATCTTTGTCACTATCATTAATTTTAACGACATTTGATTGTTCTTCACTTTGAGTAGTAGCCTCTAGCTTATGAGTAAGAATATCAAGAAATTCTTCTCCCGCGTCATGAACACATCCATAATCTTTATTTACAACAAATAATAAATCAAATCATAAAATTAGAATATATTTATTATGTATTTGTAGTTAAATGAATAAATAACTCTATAACAAATACAAAATATATATATATATATATATATATATATATATATATATATATATATAAATTAATAAATTTAAAAAGAAAAAGAAAAGTTACAATGAAAAGGATCTGCAGGGCTGGCCCAAGGCCCTTCAGGGCTAATTTCAAATATCTCGTCCATTTTTTAAATCTGGCCCTTAAAGGGTCAGAGCTTAAGCGGGCCGGCCCGGTGAACCTGACCCATTTTTCCGGCTCTAGATATTGTACATGTGGATGGTATAAACTTGATATTACTTCATATACCAATTTCATCCTTAGTATAACAACTAGATATAAGAAAATCAGTTAAAGCCAATTCTTTTGCATTAAATAGATTTTCGGTCTTTAAATTTACTGCTTGATGAAAATTCCTTCAACATGTTGAAAAAATAGGAATAATTTGGAACCCCTCATCTTTAGGCTCAATTGATAAAGGGGTCAGATACTCTTTCCGAAAAAAAAAATAGGGTTTAATCCTAGAGTTGGTCAAGGTGCTTGGGAAGGTATCATAGATGATGTGAACTTTGTGGAAACGTAGGCTGAAGTGGAGATATGTGTGCTCTTATCTCAGTCCTATATGCCCTCCCCTGGACTGTAGGTGAACTCAATCTCTTTTTTGAAAATTATATATATAAAAAGAAAGGAATAATTTGAGATAAAAATTATAAAATTGGGAGACAAAGCATATTTAGATCTTATATTAATACTAAAAAAATCATCGTCTAATTCTTATATTAAGAATAGGATATGAGTATTATTCATGTATAGACAGTTGAATTACGTACATGCGAGATATTATGAATGAACTCACCATTAATAACTTGTGAACAAAAATTATTACACATCATTCTCTCAAATCATGGCATATTGATTAAACAACATAATATTAACAATAATTAGTAATATAGAATACCACATTTAATATCATATTTGCATTGGTTGATTTGAACATTGACATATTGATAACCCCTTTAAGTCTCGTTTGTTGAAACTTGTAACGGCATCCATGACCCTAGTGGACAAGTGTCCCCAATACCATGGGGATGAGTGGCCACATAGCTCTCTACCTTGAATAAATGGAGTCCACTACTTTTTATTTTAATATTCCATCCTATATAATTTATTATTATTATCATTTATAGTTACAAAAAGGAGTCACAACCAAGAGTTCTTTCGGATTAGTGGTGACAGAAATAACTTTTTTTTTAGTATGATTTTTGTAAACTTAAGGTAGAATAAAAATCAGATTGTAAGTGTGATTTATATTTGGATTGATATTGGTATAAGTGACTTAAAAAAAAAACTAAATCTTGCTTTGATGATTATTTGAAAAGCAAGTTTAGATGGAAAATAATTAATAAAGAACATAAATCTTATTCCATCATAGCCACATATCCTAATTAATGTCATTTTTGTTTTTCCTATTATTTCTTAACAAGTCACCAGATCTGAATTTTGTTAACAAACCCTACATATCCACTGCCATGTTCCAAGCCTCAGATTATATTTTATGTACTTAGTCTTATATATAAGCAATAATTTAATGCAGTTTTTTAATTATTACCTCCAATAAGGCATGTTTCTTGATCTCTTTTTCTCACTCATTCTCTCTCACCCCCCCCCCTACTCATTATCTTCTTAAAGGAGGTTATTTTTGGAAAAAAATTAAATAGTTTATAAATTAATTGGTTTTAATTAATTTTAATCACTAGTTCATTTTAATTTAGGATGCTGTTACTTATAAAAATACAAGAGAGGGAGGAACAAACAATTACAACCATAGACACAATCTTCAACCTTTTTATATATAAGAGGGTTTAACCCTACAACCTCTCACTTTGAAAAGGATGTGTCATTGTGGCATTGAAATGGATCAATCTCACTTTAAAAAATGGCTATGAGGAATTTGGAAGGGAGGGAAGGAAAAAATTTTATGAGTTGAATTTAAGAAAAATTGAAAAAATGGGGTCTCATTATTATAATAAAGAGAACATGTAAAATAAAAGAGTAAGAAAAATTAATTAAAATATTTTAATCTCAGTTCTCTAATTTTTTGTTTAAACCTAACTCAAAATTTTGTTTACTCCCCCTCTTCTGATACCAAACAAGCTTACGTATATAATGTAATATTAAAAGTTACACTATACTAATTTAGCTTGTTATTTTGATAGAAATAAACAGACAGAGGTAACAAAAAAGCACCATATATATATATCATAGTGTTAGCCAAACAAAAAGGTGGGTTTGATGCCAAAATCTCACAAACACAGTCTCATTTCCTCTCATTAATTAGTCTTTTCAACAACATATATAGTGGTCCTTCTTCTTCGATCGGCTTCTACACTTCAAACCGCCTCTCATTATTCACCAATCATTCTTATTAATCTCATCTACTTCAAATGCATCTATACCATTCAATCCTCAAATTAAACCCCACACGACTGTACACACCCACTATATATTCCTATTTTCTCTCACCGCCACACACACACACACACTATTTAGTGTTGTGTTGTGCCTGTGTAGTGCGTGTGAATGGATAATTTCAGTACTGATTGTTGGATTGACCAAATCAAGCTTTTATAGTGCACTTTTGATAATGGAACAGGTCTTAGCATTCTAGAAAGGCTTAATCATCCACACACATGTCTTAAATATAGGATATAGTTTTGCACTACAAATTATGTCATATATTTAAGACTTAAATGAGAGTGTATATTAAGAAACGGAGGAGATCGAGTGTGTGTATCAACTTCTAACTGTGATTTAAATCCGCGGAACTTGAAAAGGAGAGAGAGTTGGAAATTTTCAAGTGGGACTTATCAACTATCATCATCATGACGACTTTTTTAATTAAGCTGCTGAATCAGGCTTAGAATATTCTTTTATTGTATTAATCACTTTGATTGTGTGGTGTTGTTTTGGTTTTTCCTCTCCTTGCACTTTTTTCCTTTACACGTCCCTTTTTTTGGTAGTTTCTTCACAAAGACGATTAAGATCTGTTGAAAGGGAACAAAACAAAGTTCAACCACTTTTGTCGACAATTAAAGTGCTTGTATAATTAATTAGCTTTTTTTGAAAATCGTTACATGCATATGTGTTTGTGTTTGTGTCACTGTCAATTTCATACTGTAACAATATAATATTGGAATCTAGGTGGGTCGTTTTTTTTTTTTTTTTGGAAACGCAAGCATATAGCTGAACGATATAATGATATAATAATTTATTATGTATTCAATCTTAATATAAAAAAAAAAGTGATATATTTTACTACTTATATGGTCTTCTTTATTAAATACAGTTATTAATTAAGGCCTACAGATTTACAAAATTCGCGTTGGACACAAATGCTTATATGCATAGAGGCCTGTTTACGTGTTCACATGTTTTTAAATTTTTGGTTAATTATATTTCAGCAAAGAAGCTAGATAGATCTCAAATTGGATTGAACTTCACAGCCTGAACTAGTAAATTAAACATAAGAAACTTAAACGCACATTTTCAAACTAAAATATAAAGAGCACGCACACATAGGGTTCAAGGGTATTTTTCAACCAGAAGTTTCCGTGGAAGAGAGCTGCGGACAGAAAAAGTTTTTGAAGGATCATCATCTTAAAAGTTACAAAATCGTAACAATGTCGCCTACTCTGCCCCCAACAAATTCAAACGATGAGCCATTAATTGACTGATTATGTTGAGGTAATTAGGGGCGGAGCTAAAATTGTAATTAGGGGGTAAAAATTACAAAACAAAAACTAGATTTTCATAAAACAATATTTTAACCCCATAAAAATTTTTAAATTTTCATTTCAATCCCTCCTTATAAATTTACATGGAGGGATTGAAGTGAAAATCATGAAAGTTTTATAGGTTGAAACATAATTTCATAAAAATTTGAGTTCTATTATATAATTTTAGAGGGACGAGGGCCACCCATAGCCCCTTTGATTCCACCCTTGGAGGTGACATATCTTTGTGGCATTCAAATCAATTTTTTAGAGCTTAAACGGCATTTTTTACTCGAAAGTTTTTAAGAAATAGTTGTAGGTGCCAAGGAGTTTTTTGAAATGTAACAAGGCCATAGAAATTCATGATTTTTTGTCGTTGATTTATTTCTTATTGGAAATACGAACATCAAGCACCAAACATAAAAAGCTATATTAAAAAATAAGGGCTTTTTAACAATTTTCAGGGTAATGTTATCCCCTGGAAAACTTTTTAGTGCTCCTCTCTTCGGGGGAAACCTCCGAAACAAAAATAACCGCTCGGATATGTACATGTAAACTTGGACTGGATCATACTAGAATTGTATGTAAAAGACAGGGTAAGTTAGAGAAGCATAAGGGCACGGAAGCGGTTAAGGTCTTTGACAAGGACCGTCTGCTGCATAAAACCAAGACTTTTTTTTTTAGCATTACAAAAAAACAAAAACATTACAACAACAAAAAAGTTCTCAATGTGAAGTTTACACAACGGACGGTTCTTGAGAAGGACCGTAGCCGCGTCCATGAGGGCACGTAGTTGATCAAAAAGTGTACTCCACGAGTAATGATAGATCGTACAAAAGGTATCAAATAAAAGTCTTTGTATTGTTCGCTCTCATCACATGATGCCATTGTTTTCAATAGTATATATGAACCACATACACACCCAGGTCACATCACACAGTACAATCTTAATAAAGTGAATGAGTTAATTAATTAGCAACAAATGGTTTTTTTTTAAAAAAAAAAAATTATGATGATCGCCTATATAAAATTAAAATAGCATCAATCGATGGTTTCATTTATAAGGATCCCATGTCAAAAGATTATTAAAGTTGTAATTTATCCAATACGGAATTCGATCAGTAATCACAAGTGTTCAATAATATTATCGACAAACTAAAAGATATAAGTGAGGAACACTAGTTTTTTGTACCCCACCGTCAAGGAAAAGGCCGTGTGATTACACATTCTTTTGCCTCACTGCCCTATCCCCTTTCCTCATCTTATTCCTCACTAACACACCTCGCAATATCATTGGTCTCTCTTGATTGGATTTGATAGCCACTATCCTATCCCCTTTAAAATTGGATTTGACACTACACGCTAATAACTAAATATTATCCCACCAAAGTTTTCGATTTTTTTAATAAAAAAATTATAATTAGTTATCTAATTAAACAACATGACTTCAACTATATATATCACGCCAGATTTCATTAATTATTGGACATTGCTTGCTTTGTTCCTTTTCAATTACGTAGGGCATAATTATTATATATAATTAAAGAATCTATACTTATTAATTGACGTCTTAATTAGAATTAATTTACTGGAGGATGAGCATAAAGATGAGTTAATTAACTGGAACATCATGTAAAGAAAAGATCAAAATGATCTTCAAGTGATAGAGATCGCTGTAACGCGTGAGTTACACAAATTCTATCAAAGATTAATAAATAAAAGGAAGTCACGCAAGAGAACCGATTGATGTGACATGGAAACTAACGTTACAGGCACTGATCCATCTTCTTCATGAGTCACTATACGTAGGCATGTGCAACAAGCTGAGCTTTAATTCAAAAGATTGAGAATATAAGATCCCTTTTTGTATAACCAGCGGGACTGACTTGTATCGTCATTTTCATTTATATACTATATATATATCACTACAAGAAACCTGGTATTTAGAGGCGGTTTTTTGGGCATTTAGAGGCAGTTCTCACCGCCTCTATTTTTTTATGCAGGCGATTCAAAAACCGTCGAAAATACCACCGTCGAGAGGCAAACTACGGCGGTTTAAATTAGCCGCTGATGTAATCGCCTCTCAATAAACAAAGGCGGTACCTTAGGCGGCTAGTAATGCCTTAATAAGCACAATAAAAGTCCTCTAGAATATGAAGGCGGTTTGCAGAACCGCCGCTGAAGGTCATTTAGAGGCGGTTTTGTAAACCACCGTAGAGGGTCATTTAGAGGCAGTTTTGGTCAACCGCCTCAGATTTATATTCGGAGGCGGTTATAGGGACCGCCTCAATATATCATTCTTGGGCGGTTTTCTAAGCGCCTCAACATGTCATTCTGAGGCGGTTTGCAGATGGTTATTTATGAGCCAATATGTATAAAAATAATTTTTATTACTTTTTTATATGTTTAAATTTTAATATCGAAAGGTAGTTAATAGGTGATTTTTTACAGTTTCAATTTAATAATTTTTTTTTCTAATAATGAAATAATAACTTGTTGTATTTGATGTATCAAGGGAAAAAAAATTATTGCATTTCAGCATATATATCCATACAATGTTAAAAGCCCTTAATTAAAAGTGTAAGATATATAAAGTCTCAACTGCCAAATATGTTTAACAACCATAAACAAAGTCATAAGTGCTAAACATGCTAAATATGTTTGCATCACAATCTTGACAATAAGTGCTAAACATTGGATAAATTCCCTTGATAATGACAACAATACTATCCAAAAGCAATATCTAAATAAAATATTCAAGGTTGTGGTTGTGGTGATGGAGATGGAATATGAGGTGATGAATCTGGTCCGTCACAATACAGGTCATGACTAGCATGAGAAGATCTTTTGAGCCCAGAAGACCCTAAATTTGCATCCTGATACATTGAAACAAAATTGAAAATCCAGGATGCTCCTTCATGAAAGCTTATTATATTGCTTCTTTAATAAAGACGATGATCTACGTGTATGTGTGAGTTTGTGATAATGTACACCAAAACACCATTAATGGTGTCACAGAATCATCATCTGCTTACCTAAAGTAATACAACTAGATACTGGCTAACCACAACATTAATGGCCACCAACATCTCAGTTTCATTCTTTAATTTGGTTATACTCGTTCGATGGTGATTCTCAATTGCTTTTTGCCCACAGTTAAGTTCTATATATATGTGTGTGCGCTACTGTTAGGGGCGGAATTAGGGGTTAAGGGTGGTTCCCACCCCCTCCAAAATTATAGAATTGAACTCAAATATTTAGGAAATTACGTTTCATCCTATAAAAATTTCATAATTCTCACTTTAGTTTTCCATGTAAAGTTATGTGAATGGACTAAAATAAAAAAAAAATATTTATGGGGTTGAAATATAGTTTTATAAAAATTTGGGTCTTATTCTATTATTCTCACTCCTAATTAATCCAGACTCCAGCGTTCATTACTATAACATCAACTATTATTTGAGGGTCCAATAGCAACACTTCATCCATCTTTATCTTTAGCTTTCTTCATCTATACTCTTTTTATCTTTAACATGGGGATTACATCTTTTTTAGATGTCGAAACAATTCGTTTCAATGTACTCCGTAAGAAAACGACACACAGATTCGAATGGGGTAATTTAGGTATAAGCTTGACGGCAGTTGGTTTCAACTGTACGGGACTACACGTACGTACTAGCAAGAGCTATGTCGGAGATTCAAGTGTCACGTTGTAACTCTATATGCCTACGTTAACTCTTTTGGCACATAACAAGATTCTTGATTTGTGAGGAGGATGTCTTTTTTAAGCCTCGATCTAGAAAAATAATATTATAAAAGTTTCTATTAATAGGTGAATTAGAATATTATTATCAAGTGAATTAGTAATCATTAATAACTTTTAAAATTTATTAATGTATTATTTTTTATAGTTGGTACTTATATATCATTCTCCCTTATTTGTTTAAAAGAATCTTCTTATTTTGTTTTTTGGTATGTTGATTGTTTGTAAGGACATCTTGAGAGGTATGATGAGGATGAGAATATAAATCCAGCATAGTGAGAGGACTCAATTAGCCCACCTGACACAGTTGTATGTTTACCATGCAATCATTTGTTGGATAATATAAAATGTATTTATTCAATTTAATTAGATTAAAAAAATTAATTAAAATAGTTAATATGACATGTAATTTCTAAAAAAATCTTAACTATTTTCTTTAATTCCCTAATTATTTTTCACTTTAATTATTATTTAGAAAATATTAATAGAGATAAATTAAAAAAATACTGATAAACATAAAAATCTATCTTAAATATAAAATTAAAATCAACCTTTTAAATATTTCGTATATTCAACATGTGGAAATGTATATGTTTTTGTGTATTCATTAACTTGTGTTTCTTTATTCTTTTTTTTTTTTGGTTAAAATGTTCATTTAATTTACTTGATTTGTGATAGATGACTGTTCAGAGTCGTAGATTTTAAAGTGATTTGATTTTCGCTAAAGATATGCTCATTCTCTGAATCTCTTTACTGACACCATTTAATTTTTGTAGGCCGGGACAGCAGAAGGCATTTGACATTTATAGTAAGTCAGAAGATTCTTATTATATGCTTCTAAACTGTCTCGCGACACATGGAAGTGGAACGGTTGTCATCTTCTACTCCCTCCTTTCGGTCTTGATCTTAACCATAAGTTTTAATTAATTTTTTTAAGGGATTAAAAAAATTAACTAAAGTATTTTTATTTTTATTTTTTAAATTAATTATTTTGACTAATAAAATACTATATAATATAAATACATAATATATATATATATGAAATGATTAAATAATTTATTTATTTTTTTAAAAAAAGTTACATATATTTTATAATTAAGACTAGAGGGAGGTAGCATGTAAGACCTTGAATCTTCCCTATTTGTCTAAATAAATTAAATATATATAAAATCTTTGATCATCCATCAGATTCGCCCTGAAAATCTTTTACATATCTAAAGGCAACAATGACTTGAAACGATGGATATTCTCAACTTCGACTTTATATATTGGTTTTAGGGTACAAAATCACAAATGTTTGGACTTTATCTCGTACACATATAGCTTCATAAATTTTCAATCGATTTTTATATCTAGAGTTAGTAACTTTCTATTAGAGGTAATTACATTTAAAACAATTGTGGGTATTAAATGTGAGTAGTTCCTTCAATGAAAATTTGAATTTTAATTAGTTCGTTAAGTTGTAAGGAACTTATTCCTTCTATTAAACGTCTAAACCCAACTCTTCTATGTTCATCAATTTTTATTTCGCTATAGATATATACATTAAAAAAAAAAATTGTGCCTTTTAAGAACCTCAATTTTTTTCAATGGCATTGATAATTGATAATATTAACAAAGATATATATAGTGGATCGTTGGGGACAAAATAGGAAAGAAAAATGGAATAAGAATATGAAAGCTCTTCATCATAGTCATGAGAATACATCTTTCTTAGATAGTCCCTCACTCCCTCTGATCTCTTTATTTACCCGACATACAAAAAATGTTTTTCCGCGCTTTTTTTTCCTTTTAAAAAACTATTTTCATGGGCCAAATGCAACATTAAAGTACTATATAAGACTAGGAATTAAAAAAAGAAAAAAAAAAAAAAAGCTACATTGTAGTGGGGTAAATGTTGAAAAATTGCCGAAAATTTTCGTTTAGAAATATTAATTTATTGTCTGAATGTATTTGAAAGTTGTTTAATTAAAAACTCAAGTTTTTGAGCGGATACAACTTTCTTCAATTATATGAAGATGTTTTTCATTTTTTCTCTAAGATAGAATGGGCATACGCACAACTCACCTTTAGTGGACGCAACTTTTCTTCAGTTGTATGTAATATATATTTAACTATGCATAAAGCTAAGACTTTTGGTAATGAATATTTTAATAGGGTTTTTTCAGAAATTTTCCCTTATTAAAATGAATACGAAAAAAAAAAAAAGAGAGAAGTGAAAAAATAGGGCGTTCTAATTTTAGCAGAAAACAGAGAAGGGAAAGGGACAAGAAGAAAAAGAGATAAGATGAAAAGTCATAATCGTACGTGAAGGGAGGGGCCAAGGGAGGCGACATAGATGTTGAAAACAAAGAAAAGGAATCTTCATTAATATTGTCGACTGCTGTAACTTGAAACAACAAACAATGCCGGCCTATAATTCAATTCTCACTCGCTGTCAAAATCCTCTTCCCTCACACTCACATCAATCAATTTTTGCACAAACAAATCTGTACCCTTATATGGTTTTCTTTACCAACCAGAGTTATTAAATCTGGACCAGCCGGTTCGAACCGGAAATCAGTGAACCGGCCGTGAAACCGGCCCGGTCCATCATAGAATCCCGGGTTAGGGTCTTTTTTTTCCCCAAAAGCGTCAATGGGAGACGAAGATATTTACCGGGAGAGAAAGAGAGAAAGATGGAGAGAAACAGAGTCAATGATGTTTCCAAAGCAAATAGATCAAGTCTTAGATCCAGAGGCGCACCATCACGGACGGGGTTTGAAACTTTTCACTACAAACAGATCCAGTCCCCCTAGATCCAGAGATGTCGAGCATGAACCAAACACACAATATATCGAATATGTTGAGCATCGACCAAAAAAAACCCAGCTTTGAGAAAGAAGAGAATGCAAGTGAGAGAGAAGGAGAGATCCGAACTGAAGGGTCGAGGAAAAAGAGAAATGAAAGAAGACAAAATAGAAAAGAAGATGAAAGCTCTGTAATATAGGTTTATATTCAAAAGCGTTGCACAAAAGAGAGAGTAAAAGTTTTGTTCCTTGTAAATGATGTTTTCGTTCTTGATCAAAGCCTGGGAAGTTTCAATGGCAAGTTGTCAGATTTGAAAATAAAAGTAGACCAAAAGATAAGATTTGCAGGTAAAAGGTATTGAGCTTGCTCTTTTCTCAATGTAAAAAAATATTTAAAGTTTTATTTATTTTATTATCTTATTATAATTTTATATTAATAATATTAAATCTTTATTTTTTTTATCGGCTTGATCCCGGTTTAGCTCCAGTTTGACTCTGATCTGACCCACTAACTCTTGATCCAGTATCCCGACCGATTCAATGATTGGTTCGGGTTTAATAACCCTGTTACCAACACATTCATAATTAATATAAATATATAACTCAGCACCTTTATCATTCATTTCTAAATTCAACCTCAATCACGCATCTCAAATATTCTGCCACTATGTGCATGAATCTTCCACTTATTTTGTGCCATCGGAATCTCCCACATTTAGTAAAACGCACGCATGATTCATCCCCAATCCCATTTATACAAATTTAATAATCAAATTATATGGTTTAAGAAAACGGTTAAAGTTGATTGAAAATATTGAGTATGCCTGAAACAAATTTTGTTTTTTAGGTATGTTCTTATTTACGAGGGTGAGTAAGAGAGATGAATAAAATAAATATAAATATTATTAACATTTCAACTAATGTAATACATGCAATGGATGGGGGATAAAAATAGGGGGAAAAAACTCATTAAATGTTCATATAACACTTATTGAGTTCTTCTAAAAAAGATCGGAGGGGCTATATAACAATGGCATCTAACTTTATTGTTGGATGGAGAAGGAAACAAAAAATTGCTCTAGACTGTTAACGTGATGTGTGTGGTGCCAGTGGCGGAGGATTAGAGTGATTTGGTGGTAGGAGAGGTGTTTGTCCTCAAGGATTTTCCCCTACTGTAAAATTATACTCCCTTTAGTTCTTTTATAAGATAATTTGGCGGTTAATATTAATTAAAAACAATAAATATGTCAAAAAAATTGGTTTTTCTCCAAATATGGCCCTCCTTATGAAAGTAGCATGGGAGAGGGAATGAGTAGAAAATATGAGAGAAAATGAGTAATAAATGATTAAATGAAAAAGAATTAGTGGTGAGTAGGGGATAATTAATATAAAGATATATATATATATTTGTATCACTGTCAATTTGATAATTGTAACAAATATTGGAATCTTGGTGAGTCGTTGTTTTTGCAAACGCAATCATATAGCTGAACAATAATGATTTATTATGTATTCAATCGGAATAATTAAAAAAAAAAGTGATCTATTTTCTTACGCATATAGTCCTTCTTTATTAAATACAATAATTAAGGTCTACCGATTTACAAAATTCGCGTTGCACACAAATGCATATGCATAGAAGTCTGTTTACCTGTTCACATGTTTTAATATTTTTGTCAATTATATTTCAGCAAAGAAGCTAGCTAGCTAGATCTGATCTCATTAGATTATATATAATTCACAGCCTGCACAGTAATAAATTAAACGTAAGAAATTTAAATGCTCATTTTCAAACTAAAATATAGAGAATAGCGCACACACATAGGGTTCAAGGGTATTTTTCAACCGAAAGTTTCTGTAAAAGAGCTCTAGGTATAAAAAAGATTTTTGATGGAGCAATGTCAAAAGTTAAAAGATGTAACAATGTCGTCTACCCCGACGAATTCAAATAATCAGTCATTAATTGACCAATTATGTTAAGATGACATATCTACGTGGCATTCACGCCAATTTTTTTGAGTTTAAAATGTATTCTTGCTCCTGAAATTTTCAGGAAAGAGTTGTGGGTGCTAAGAAATTTTTTGCAGGATAATAGCGCCAAGGAATTCATGGTTTTTTCTATATCAAGCACCAAACATAAAAATTTATATAAAAAATTAGGGGTTTTTTCACAACTTTCAAGGTAATATTATCCCGTCAAAAACATTTTAGTTCTCATAGTTCTTCCATAAAAGCTTCCAAAATAAAAATGGTCATGACTCAATGTATGTGTTGTGGGGTTGTGCAGACATTTGTACACGTAAACTTGGACTGGATTATGCTATAAGTACTGTATGTAAAAGACAGGGTTAGTTAGAAAAGCATGAGAGCACGTAGTTGATCAAAAATGATAGATCATAGATCGTACAAAAGGTATCAAATTTATACAAGTTTTTGTATGCTTCGCTCTCATCACGACGCCATCGTTTTCGATAGTATATATGAACCACACACACACAGCGATCACGTTCACACAGTACAATATTAATAAAGTGGATGAGTTGATTAATTAGCAACTGTTATGAATATTCTTATTATGTGGATGTCCATTGACCCATAATCTCCAAATACAGGATGACATGGTATATACGCATAGTAATCTACTATTTGCATCCTTCTATAAATAGAGGTCTCCTGTAACTATTCATTACACTTGAATTAGAATTCAATTCATCTCTCTAGAATTTCCTCTGACTTCTCTCTAGAATTCTTTCAGTTTTATAATACGTTATCAGCACCATGGCTTCTCCTTCGGCTAATAGCTGATCCTTATTACTAACTTCTCTGCTCTTCATCATGATCCTTCATTTTCTTGTTTTCTCTCGACTAGATCAGTTTCAGATCTACTTTCATTCCTTCTATATTTCTTCATCCTTCTTCACGCCCACACACACCTCCAAGATTATTGAACATGATGATTAACTCTTTCTTTTATGCTAATTCCGACTCCTCCTCTCACCTCTACTACTCCCAATTTTCCAGATCTACCTCCTTTGTTTTCCAGATCTGATCATAATTCCTATCCCAACCACCGTCTCAAGATCATCACTTGTCACCAATAATCTTTATTCCCTTTGGCCCAACCTAGTTTTTTTCCCCTGATCCTATTATATATATAATATGCTGCTACCTCCTTTGTTTTTCATTCTAAAACCCAGCTGAAAGTATAACTGAAACGGAGTGAGGCTGAGAGTGAGACTGAGGAAAAGAAGAGAGGGAGAGATCGAAAGTTGAGATTGAGAGACTGAGATAGGAAGGAGAGAGACCAGAAAAAGAAGCATCATTATGGTGGGTCACTGCATATATTATTGGTTTACATGTCCACATATTTTTCTTTGCTTCATTTTGGCATTGTGCGTTTGGAAAGGAATATAAGAGGTGACATATTACCAACCACGTAAGTGCCTTCTTTATTTAATGATTTATACCCAAATAAAATAGTCATTATTTGGTTTTTTTTTTTTAAAAAAAAAAAAAAAAAAAACTCACCAACCGATAGATTATTTTTCTTTTCATAATTTAGATGCTTTATTTCGATTCAAATATTTGCATCTTTAGTGTCGGTATATCCAGTTCATGAGTTTTGTTGATCATTATCTTCTTCTCTTAATACTTAAGATTTTATTTTATTTATTTAATGTCTTATTTATTTTGAATAGATTTTTCAACTCTATCTTTACTATTATTGTTGTTAATTTGACTCCACCTTGGAAGTCTAGATTTAATTTTCTCTTTTAATTATTTTAATTTAAGATTTTATTATTGTTACTAACATTTATTTTTATGCATTTATTATTATTATTTTTTTTAATGCTACTAACTTTACTAACATTTATTTTTACATATTTAATTTTATTGTCACTAATATTTATTTATCTTTCATGGAAGCACACTACATATTAGTGGGCTCCATTTATTTAATTTAATTTAATTCTTTACTACTTTATTTATCTTTCATGGGGAAACACTAGTATGTATTAGTGAGTTCCATTTATTTATTTTATTTTACATTTATTTATTCTTTATGATGGCACACTAGTATCTATTAGTGGGCTCTATTTATTTATTTTATTATGTTTTATTTATTCATGGTAGCAACACTATAGTGGGCTCCATTTATTTATTTACTGCTTTACTTATTTCTCATGGTTGCAACACTATATTAGTGGGCTCCATTTATTTATTTACTGTTTTACTTATTTCTCATGGTTGCAACACTATAGTGGGCTCCATTTATTTATTTACTGCTTTCTATATTTTATATATATATATATATATATATATATATATATATATATTTGCATTTGCATATGCATCCTCTTTCTTACCTTTGGATGAGATAGGTCTTGCTGTGAGTTTACTACCATTCCTATTTCATCTTCTTTTTATTTATTTAGCACGTTTATTTCCAGTCATTTATTTTATTTTTATTTATTTATTTACTGCTTTATATAAATCCCCCTTCCCTTTTATTATTTATGGCAACGACACTAATATATACATATTAGTGGGTTCCATCTATTTGTTTTATTATGCTTATACTTTATTTATCCTGAAGATAAACTGTTAAAAGATCATATATATAATTATGAGATCAAAATGCCATAGAGATATGAAGCATAGATTGGCTTGAGAGATGAGGCATAAATTGGCTTGAGCCTAAGAGGCAAGATAGCCTTAATTTCAGAGGCAAGATTGCCTGAAGCCAAGAGGCAAGTTAGCCTGATAACAAGAGACAAATTATGAAACAATATTTGATCCATAAATTTTGTATGTTATCATTTGTATAAAGGCCTCAAAATTGTATATTTGGCATTAAATATTCCCTTAAATTATGAGACAAGGGATTGTATGATCATGATTGATATTATAAATAAATATATTCAATTTGCTATTGTAGTAGCAATATTGTGGATTAATTTCTTGCCATGATCAAACAAATCAGTGAGTTATGGATCATGAATTTTTATCCAACTTCATTCCCAGAAGTGAATAAAGCAAATATATTATTATGGTTGTTTTGTGATTTCTATGATTATAACAATTTTTGTGAATACGGGAGAGGAATATTCATAAACAAAATAATTAAACAAAAGGAAATATTATTTCAACAAAGTTTAATAGCGAGTGGCTCAACATCATTACAAACCTTAATCATCTCATTCTGATGATATTTAATGTCTTCTTCTTTTGCTTTTCTTGAGATGGGATCCAGATGAGGCAAAGCTCTTCGTAATATCGAGATTTGCGTCATAAGTTTCTTGAGCTTCTTGTGTGGCCACTCAGTTAACCCTCCTTTTTGATAGATTTTTTGTATGGTGTGAGTAGACATATTTAATTGTTTACTCGCTTCATCAAGGGTTAAGTGAAAATAATTTCTTAAATCATGGAGCGTTGTTTTCTTTATTCTTTCTCTTTGCTCCATAGATAACCTATATAATTCACCCTGGTTAAGGGATGAAGTATCATAGGGTATACTTACTGCAGGTTGTTTTCCTTTGCCTAATGAGTGTTCAATATTGGTTTGAAATAAACTTCCATGGAGGTCATTTGGATTTATAGCCCATTCCGAACCAACACAGAGAACCTCATGATAGGCTAATACAGGATCACGCATCAAGATATATCCTGATGCTTGTAAATCTATACAATACTGTGTCAGAAATTGTTTGATTTCTTCAAAATTTTTCTTTGTGAAATCAAACATTGGAAGCCTGTCAGTATTATAAGATTTATCCTGTACTTTTTCAAATAAAACAGCATGGGTAATCATACCTGTTCTTCTTCCGTGAACTTCAAGTTTATGGTACTGAAGTCCGTTGGTATGAATAATTTCCCGTAAAACATGACAGCAACTACATTCCAATAAGCTAGTAGTTGCTAATTGGCTTGTAGCTGTTGGCTGGCTAATTGTTGCTGGCTGGCTAGTGGTTGTTGGTTGGCTGATTGTTGTTGTCGGGCTGGTTGTTGCTGGCAAACTGATGATAGTTTGCTGGCTAGTGAATGCTGGTTGATTAACTGCCGACACTATTGGCTGAACTGGATTGGTAGACTCCATTAGTTCTGCCATAGTTCTACACCTCTTAACAGGCTTCCTTGATGAACCTGCTTCAGTTGTACCTTCAATCCTTGTAGATTGAGGAAGAACACTTGTTCTAGGGGGAGAATGATAATGATATATATCAAGTGTGAATATTTATGTGATAATTCTTTGTGAATGTTTCTATGTTGATTCCCCCAAAATGAATATTAGATTTGATGATAAATCATATGAAATGTTGGCATGACTTGTTTGATCATCCGAGTCATATATTATGTGCTGCATGTTCTCAGATAGAATTAATTATTGGAAATGGATCTCTGGAAATATATCAAATTGAAAGTTTACATATGAGATTATAAATTTGCAAAGTTTGCAGTGATGTTTGCAACCAGAAGTTTGCAATATATTATGCGCGCAATTTCCAGATTGAATGATCCAGAAATAATGTATTAAAGTATCCATGAATGGATAGATCAATGATTATGAGAACAAAATTTATATGTTGTGTATATTTGCAGCAATTATATAAGCCAACAGAATTCTCCCCTTATAATTGGCTTTTGGTCAGAAGCCAGATTAATTCCATCTTGAAATGTTTTAAATGTGTAATGATTATTAATCTATTACAATGCACATAGATGGATATACAAAGAAAATTGATGATTTGATGAGGGGGAGAAAAATAAGCAGATTGGGTAAAGATAAAGTGAAATGAATTATCATTGGCTCATATTGGTCCTCATACAAAGAAATGTGCACTAAAAGTTTAAAAGATAATTCATTTGCAGATTTTAGCTTCAAATGCTAAAAGCATTTACTGACCTAAAGTGACAAAGTCACATGTCCCAACTGCAAATGCTCCTATATGAATTGTTATAAAGCACGCCTGAAGCGTTGCTGGTCCATCGGTTATAAAGATAAAAATCCTCGAAAGAGAAAAGGAGCTATAAAATATAGATGATCAAGTCGAGGATAATTAAGTAAAGCTCCAGAAGAGTTATCTTTTGATGAGATGTTATCTCCAGAAGAGATATTACAAGAAAAGTGTATTGTGGTCCAAGAGAGACCTAGGTACCTAATATATGTGAATATAATGAGATCTCAATAAATTATGAATGAAATCCGATGGGACTGAAAATGAAGTCGACGTTAATAATATCTATGATAGCATATGCTGCAATGAATGATAATGAGGATCATGAGCCACAATATATTTGTATGTGCTAGAAGCACATAAGGCGCCAGAAACACATATGTCCCAAAAGGACTCAAGATGATAGTGCATATAGCATCATTATCTGAATAAACATTTATTGAATTTCTATATGCACATATATATTTATGAAAAGATTATTATGACTTTACTTGACAGATTTAGATCTTGCAGGTATATAATGAACAATCAAATTGGGCGTTTCTAACAGAATATTTGATGATAGAAAGTATAATATGCTCAGAAAGACATTGAAGCAATGCAGTCATCAGGGGGAGTAACACTGATGTAATCAAGAGGGGGAGACGATACACGCTGTACTCTTTTTCCCTTATCTGGGTTTTATCCCACTGGGTTTTTCCTAGAAAGGTTTTTAATGAGGCAGCACTGGATAGTGTATTAATGGATGATGTACTCTTTTCTTTGGCTAGGTTTTTATCCCACTGGGTTTTTCCTAGTTAAAGTTTTTAACGAGGCACATTCATAAATGGACATCCAAGGGGGAGTGTTATGAATATTCTTATTATGTGGATGTCCATTGACCCATAATCTCCAAATACAGGATGACATGGTATATACGCATAGTAATCTACTATTTGCATCCTTCTATAAATAGAGGTCTCCTGTAACTATTCATTACACTTGAATTAGAATTCAATTCATCTCTCTAGAATTTCCTCTGACTTCTCTCTAGAATTCTTTCAGTTTTATAATAGCAACAAAATTTTTTTTTCCCTAATTTTTATGATGGCCGCCTATATAAAATTAAAATAGCATCAAATCATAATGGAAGGTTTCACTAATAAGGACCCCATGTCACGACAAATTATATGTTATAAAAGATACAGGTTTTTTTTTTTTTTTTTTTTTGTGAGGAACACTAGTTTTGTTCCCCACCGTCGAGGAAAAGGCCGTGTGATTAAAACATTCTTTTGCCTCACTGCCCTATCCCCTTTCCTCATCTTATTCTTTACTAATACAACTCGTATTGTTCGACTTGTTAGGAGAGAGCGTTATATAAGCTTTAAGTAAAAAAAAAAAATTGAAAAAAGTAACAGTAAGAAAAAAAATAGTCTGGCGGAAGTTGTTTGTGTTGGCTTTTATCCCATTAGACTTTTTCAAAAAAAAAAAGAAAAACTTCTTTTTCCAGAAACTCTTTAGGATACCTTTTGATAAAAAGGTCTTAGTTTTTTGACGTGAGCTCCGCCACTTCTATCACCATTAATTCAAACATAAACTATATTTACAACTTGACTTTTGTTTTTATCAAGTTTCTACAGAAGTTAGATAAAAAATAAGTCATCATTCTCATTGCTAACTCAAATAGGCTCATTATTGGTCTCTCTTGATTGAATTTGATAGCCGTACTATCCTATCACCTTTAAAATTGGAGGATTTGACACTCCACGCTAATGACTACTACCTCTAGTGTCAAAATATAAGATATAATTTGTAGTGTAAATTACACTATGAACTATGTCTTATATTTTGAGCCGGAAGAATACATATTATCCCACCAAAGTTTTCATTTTATTAAAAAAAAAATATAATTAGTTATCTAATTAACAACATGACTTCAACTATTTCACGCCAGATTTAATTAATTATTGGGCATTGCTTGCTTTGTTCCTTTTTCATCATGTAGGGCATACTTATTATATATAATTAGAAAAATCATTCTAAGAATTTATAATTATTTGTTGACGTCTTAATTAGAATTAATCTACTGAAGGATGAGCCTAAAGATGAGTTAATTAACCGGAACATCATGTAAAGAAAATATCAAGATGATCAAGTGATAGAGATCTCTATCTCTATAGCGCGTGGGTAACACAAATTATATTCTATCAAAGATTAATAAATAAAAGGAAGTCACGCGAGAGAGCCGATCGATGTGACGTGGAAACCAGCGTTACAGGCACTGATCCATCTTCTTCACGAGTCACTATATAAAGGCATGTGCCACAAGCTGAGCTTTAATCTAACAGATTGAGAATATAAGATCCTTCACGGATTACTTATAACCGGCGGGACTGAGTGACTGACTTGTATCATCATTTTCATTTATAGTAATATGTATATATGCAAGGGTTGACTCAGGAATTTTGATCACGGGGTGAAATAAAAAAACTATATCATAAATAAAATACTTGAAATTCATTATAGACTTAACATACAAAAAATTTAAAGAAATCTATTATAGAAATTAATATCACTTCACTTCACTTCACTTTTACTCTACTTGTTTTCATATTATTAAACTCATATGTAATTGAATTTATCCTAAAATTCAAAAAAAAAAATATATATGTAATCAAAGAATCGTCAAGAAATTAGTCTTCTATTATATTTCAAAGAATGTTTTTTATTACCTTCATAGTAGAGAAAGATCTTTTAATAGTTGTTATAAAAACTAGAAAAGTGATACAAGTTTGATCACTCTATTAATAAGAGGATAATCAATTGTAGCATAAAAGATATTTACCGTATAAAATTTTTCAATACAAAAATCGCCTTGTCTATTTCGAGCACCACCACTCTTTCCAATATATTTTGCACTCATATCTAGAATGCCTATGTCATATTTTATACAAAAATCTCAAACATGAACTAAGAAAGTATCCTTGTCTCTTTTAATTTCTGAAGTAATTCTTTTTGTATTTGAAACCAGATGTAAAACATTTGAAATATCTTGAATAGTGTTGAATATTCCTTATTTCAAAGTCTTAGTGCTTGTATCTTCCACATGTACAAAACTGAAAAACCTTTCCCGTATAAACCCATCTTGATCGATGTATCTCAAAATAATAGTTATGTGCTTTTTTTTTGGATACATCACTAGCTTCACCGACAATAAGACAAAACTTGGCATTGGAAATACATGACAATATGACACTATATATATGGATCTGTAAAGTGTATACATAAAGTGCTAGACATAATATCCAGTCCTAAATAGACCCGATTGATTTTTTTGAGAAGATTAAAAAAGTTAATTAAAATGCTTTAAATTATCTATATTTATTATTTTTTCTTTAAACTAATTTTTCTATATAATTTAATCACAAACAACATATGATTAATTAAGGAACTGATTTAGTTTCTTTAACTTCTCTAAAAGAATTAATTAGATTTTAGATTTAAAACCTATACACATACACATATATCATGACCCACACATATGGTACATAAAGACTTCCAAACATGTATCATGACCCACACATATGGTACATAAAGACTTCCAAACATGAATCATTGTATCGCTGGACACACATAGACATATATCAAGACACACATATATATAATTTTTTTTTTTAATATTTTAGGGGGGGAAGGGGCCACCCCTAGCCCCCCATGTGGGTCCACCCCCTGTATATATGTTAGCTAGAAGTAATTAACAAGAAGGACATGGAAATCCAGGATGCTCCTTTATGGAAGCTTATTGCTTCAATAATAAAGACGATGATCTACTTGTTTGTGTGAGTTTGTGATAATGCACACCAACACACCATTAATGGCGCAACAGAATTGAATTATCATCTTTTCTATGCTATAAATACCCAAATAATGCAACTAGCTACGTGCCAACCACAACATTAATGGCCACCAACATCTCAGTTTCATTCTTAAATTTAGTTATCCTCGCCGTTCGATAGTGATTCTCTATTGCTTTTTGCTCACAATTAAGTTCTATATATATACTCCCTTAGATCTTTATTATAAGGCACTAACTACTATTTCTCACAAATCAAAGAATAGAAGTTAACTCATTAATTATGTCTAAAATTAATAAATGTTTCTAACTTTACCTCTACTTTAATTATGTAGATTTAAATGAGTTAGTTAAAAATGAGGGCATTATGAGAAAATAGTATTAAATGAGTTAGTTAAAGTAAGTTGGTGCTTTATAATAAGAATAAAAAAATTTTGGTAGTTGGTATTTTATAATAAGGATTAGAGGGAGTATTATCATAACATCACTAAGGGTCCAATAACAACACTTCATCCATCTTTAGCTTTGTTCATCTATACTCTTCTTATCTTTAACATGCATGGGGATTACATCTTTTTAGACCTCGAAACAATTTAATTTGTTTCAATACTAATGTACGTATTACGTAAGGGGACAAACATTCGAATGTTGTAATTTAGGAATAGGGTTAAAGTGTAAAAATACACATAAGCTTTTTCTCCATAAACAAAAATATATATATGCTTTTTTTAGGAGTAAAAATATACACGTAGTTACCATTTTTTTGCAAAAGTCATATCTCAACGTTAAGTCACTGTTAATCGTCGTTAAGTTACTATTCACCTTATCTCTTTCTCTCTCATCACGGTGAACAGTGACTTAATGGTGGGATGTGACTTTTGCACCAAAATAGTAACCACATGTGTATTTTTACTCTTAAAAAAAGCATATGTATATTTTTATTCTTAAAAAAAAACTTATGTGTATTTTTGTACCTTAACCCTTATGAATAAAGTTGAGGGCAGGTGGCTTCAAGTGTACGGGACTCCACGTACTAGCAAGAGCCATGTCGGAGATTCAAGTGTTACGTTAATTATCTGTTTTGGTACATAACTGAAAAAGATTCTTCATTTGTTTAAAAGAATCTTCTTTTTTTTTTTTTTTGGTCTGTTGATTGTTTGTAAGGGCATTTAGAGAGGTGTGAGAGTGTGACGAGGATGAGAATAGAAATTCAGCATAGTGAGAGGACTCATGTAACCCACCTAACGCTTGTATGTATTATGTGGCTGGACCAAGCAATGGAGAGAGTTTGATATCCTCATATCCCTTTGATTTTTAATATAAAACATATTTATTAAATTTAAGTAGATTAAATAAATTAGTTGAGATAATTAACATGACACATAATTTCTAAAATATCCTAATCGTCTTTCTTCGTTTTCTCAATTATTTCTACTTTAATTGTTGTTGAAAGAGTATTAACATACGTAAATTAAAAAAATGATAAATACAAAAAATCTTATCATATATTTAACATTAAAATCAACTCCTTAAATATTTTTAATATTAAGCATGGACGGAGTATATGCATGGTTATCAAAACCGGACCGAACTGGCCGGTTCTGACCAGAAACCGGCGAACCGAACCTGGAACCGGTCTGGTCCAGATCAGAAACCGGGGTTAAGACCTTGAGCCGGGACTAAATCGGTCTTAACCTGTCAATTGACCCGGTCGAACCATTCTTTTTATATATAAATTTTATTATTTTGATATTTTGTTATGGTGAATATTTTGTGATTCCATTACAAATTCAAGTGTCATTAGATGATATATGATACTTTGATATCAATTTGTAAAGAAAATTGTAAAGAGTAGTTGACAAATATATAATTATTTGGCTAGTGATTTAAAGTCTTGAAATAAGATGTAGTATTTGGAATTATGGATTGTGTGATAAGAAATTTAATTATTTATCAATTTTTTATTCCTCACCTGTTTGGTCCCGGGTTGACTCCGGCCTGACCCACTGACCTTGAACCAGTAGCCAGACTGGTTCACTGACCGGTCCGGATTTAATTACCTTGAGTGTATGTGTGTATAGATTAACTTTTATTTTTATTTTTTGTCAGAATATTCATTTAATTTACTTGATTTGATAACTATTCAAAGTGATTTGACTTTCGCTAAAGATATGCTCATTCTCTGAATCTCTTTACTGACACCATTTAATTTTTGTAGGCCTGGACAGCAGAAGGCATTTGACCATTATAGTAAGTCAGATCAGAACTTCAGAAGAGGATCTGCCTGTAAAATATCTCGGGAGTGCACACATCCAAAAGAGGAACTGTTGTCTTCTTATATGTAAATAAGGGTGGAAATAGGTTAGGCTAGATTAAACTTTAACTAAGTAGGTCTGGGCTTGCGACGGGAATCTAAAGCTTGAGTCTGGACCTGAACCTGTGAGTAGGCTTTTTTTTAGGTTTGAGTCTGAGCTTTTTGAAGGCCTGATAAGGCCTGAAGCCTATTTAAAGGCCTACTTAAAATGTAGGTCTTTATATATATAGTCTTAAAGGATATGTACTAAGTCCATATATAATTCATCAAGCCTATTTAAATGCTTACGTTATATTTAAAAAATTTAAGGATTCATTCTCATAACAAATAAAATAGTTAGTAAGTGAAAGAAAATAACACCTAGTACCAGCAATTTTTGAGCAAGTAGGAATAAGAAAAATCAATTATTTATTCACTAAGTAGATATATTTCTTAAAATCAACCAAGCACGACATGTGACATATAAAACTAGATTTTACCTCTTATTTTTCTTATAGAAAATGAGACAAACTTCTTATGTTTGGATCATTTTCATTTGGGATCACTAAAATTAACTTAATATAATTTTTATGTTACATCAAATGACATAAATCAAGGGAGGAGTAGTGAGCTAGCATTGACACCTCGAGCGATCAAAAAGAAGAGAAGTAGATGTGATCAATTGATAAATGAAAATATTAAGCTTATTGATAAATAGAGAAATGTAAAATTTAAGGTTAAGAATTAGTTATTAATTTTATAAATAATCTACAAAATTAATTTAGATTAAATTATATATGACTATGCATAATAAAACATTTTTTAAAAAAAAATCTAAATAGGCCAAGCCTGTAGGCCTAAAGGCTAGGCCTTATGAAAATAGGCCTGGCCTATTTACCTAAATAGGCCTAATGATCAGCCTAACCCTAGGCCTGATCTATTTATTAAATAGGTCAGGCTAGGCTTAAAGTAGACTAGGCCGTAGGCCCCTGTTAGGGGCCTAACCTATTTCCACCCTTATATGTAAGACTTTAAATCCTCCCGGGCAAATAAATTAAATCCTCCCTCTAATCTTTATTATAAGGCACCAATTATTTTTTCTCACAAACTAAGGAATGAAAGTTAACTCATTAATTAGATCTAAAATTAATAAATGTTTTCAACTTTACCCCTACTTTAATGATGCAGTTTTAAATGAGTTAGTTAAAAATAAGGGCATAATGGGAAAAAAGTAATAAATGTGTTAGTTAAAGTAAATTAGTGTCTTATAATAAAGACAAAAAAATATTAGTAGTTGGTGCCTTATAATAAAAACTAGAGGAAGTATATATAAAATCTTGGACCATCCATCAAATTGGCCCCGCCAATCTTTCAAAAGAGGTAAGTAGTAAATCCAGTACACGGCCGAGCAGTGGCAGAGCCACAATGGGTCCCTTGTACGCAAGTGCAGACACAAAGGTTTGAGGGTTTTTTTTAATAAACGACGACGGCGAGGGTTCGAGGGTGAACATGGAGTTATCATCTTGCTCCTTGTTGTGGTCTCCTTCCCTACCCACGATGATGCCTCCAGCTTCATTCTCTGTTTCATTCGAGAGGCACGGTGATGTCAGCTGAAGTTGCAGAAGATAATGGAGCATGGCTGCTGAAAACACAGAGGAGTAATGGGCTGTTGTGATGCCGAGAATGCATAAAATAGTGGAGCATGGTTTGCTGCAGGGATGGTGAGGTGTCATTAATCGCATAAAACAAGTGTGCTGGCCGAAACATAATGGTCACTTGCTGTCTCTGTTCTCTGGCCAAGAGGAATAATAAATTAAGAAAGTGCACTAATGTTTCTCTGGGTTCCTTTCTTTTATTTCTCTAGCCGATAACAATGAGGAATGGGAAATGAATCAAATGATAAACTGAATTGTTCATTCGGATAAACGAGAGAGTGTGCTTCTGCTTTTTGCCTTGGCCGCAGGAATGTTTGACAAAAATGTATTTGAGTGGAGCCCAACGTGAAAATGGGAAATCATCAATGAAGGAGTGAGTTGTCTCTTATTAAAGTGAAAGAGAGAAAGTGACGCAAGTTGTAGCTAATTGTAGCCACACCTTTTGCATTTGTGCTTAACCAAAAATGAAAGAGAGAGAGTGAAAGAGAGCTCTCCCTTATCAACGGATGATGCTCTTTTCTTTAATGTAATATTTTTAAGGAATAAAGAATTGAAAAATATTTTTATAATCGTTTGTAATAACTTAGTTGACTTTTGATTATTATTTTTTTATATTAAATTGATATTTTTTTTTTCTTATCTATATTCTTTTATTTTTTAATACCTTTAAAACTTTCCTTAAAAAAATTTTTCAAGGGTGCTGCCCCCGAACCCCCTACTAATTGTGCAGACACAAAATTAAAAAATTGGCTTCGCCACTGCGTCCGAGAGTAATATTATCCTAAAAGTTTTTATAAGTTTAATGTTGTCCCAAAAGTCTATGAAGTAGCAATGTCACTCTTTTCTGTTAAAAAGTTAACAGTTAATATCAATTTATTAACGGTCGATGTTAGTTTGTTTGAAGGAAAAGGACAACATTGCTATATTTTTAAACTTCCAGGGTAAATTTGGATTTAAAAAAACTTTTAAGGCAACATTGTTCCTCGATGTATACTTTCAGAATGAATTTACTACTTAACCCAGTTAGACTTGAAACAATGGATATTCTCAACTTTGACTTCATATATTGGGTATGTTTGAATGACTTATAAAACCCCACACTACAAAAAAAATTGGTTTTTTGCGACGGAGAAATTCCGTTGCAAAATTTCAATTTTCTGTCGCAAAATAGGATTGCGATGGAATTCGTCCATCGCAAAAAAGGCCTTGCAATTGCGACGGAAAATTGAATTTCCGTCGCAATTTGCGATGGAATTTTGTTTTCGTTGCAATTGTGACGAGATTAAATTCTATCGCAAAGAATTCAAAAAATAATTCAAAAAATAATTTTAATTAAAAAATAAATCTAAATCTAAATTTTAAAAAATCGGAATATATAAATATATATAATAAAATTATTAAAAATATATATATAATTGCATAAAAATATAAAAATCATTAAAAAATTAAATAAATTTCAAGATAAATTTTGCATATGATAAAAATATAAAATAACAATCATACAAAATTTTTTACAATAAAAAAGTTGAAATATAAAAATCATTCAATGCTCAGACAATTCTAAATGAGATAATAAAAAATAGATCATTTATAAATGGAGATAAAATCAAAAAATGAATTGATTTATGATATATTAAATTAGTTAACTAATTTTTCTTGATATATACTAAAAATTAAATAATCTTTCCTTATAAAAAGCAACAGAGTGGTAGGCAGCAATTTTTTCATAAACCACTAAACCTATCCATGGTTTCAGGTATTTGATATTGGTTATTAGTTGAATGTGTTTAATGTTATTAATGAGATAGAGAGGGCTTTAAATTTTTCATCCACTTTTGTGATGTCAAGGCTCTTGAATAATGGGTGCAAAAGTTTAATGGAAAAAAAAAAAACAACTACGGCTAATTAATTATTCAATCAACACAATTATCACTTACTCGAACCATCCAATACCAGCTAAGTTTATTAGGAAAAAAAATTATTTATCCATTCAATCAAGTCATTACTAAAATTGAAGTTTGAATCCAAATGCATAAATTTAACATGATGATTCGTAGTGTGTGTGTGAAGAGTAGATGCAATTTATCAATATAATGTCTGAATAATGTTAATGAATAGAGAGCTTACTAACCACACCTAATTAATAAGCAAAGCGATCAAGTATTAATATTATCTTTACACAAATTTAACATTGAAGATCATATCCCCAAAAATTGGATTTCTTTTTTTTAAAAAAAAAAAAGCATGCCACAACAATGATATAACAATAGATGAAGAAAATAGAAGAGGAAAAGTGGGGGATGGACTTACCTGATGAAAAAGGAGTATATAATCAAAGCAAGGGAGAGTCTTTTTTTTTCGTCGCAAAAAGGCGAAATTTTACGAAGGAATTTTTTTTCTGTCGCAAAATTAATTTTTTTTATTATTGTTCTGACAAAATTTTGCGACGGAATTTTTTTTTCCGTCGCAAAATTAATTTTTTTATTATTGTTCTGACAAAATTTTGCAACGGAAAAAAAATTTTGTCATAAATTTAAAAAATTTTGCGATTGAATTTGTTTACCGTCGCAAAAATATTTTTTTATTATTTTTCTGTTACAATTTTACGACGGAATTTTTTTTTCGTTGCATAATTTCGTCTTTTTGCGACGGAATTCAAATTCCGTCACAAAAAATCTCAATTTTGCGACGGAATATTTTCCATCACAAATTCACTATTTTTTAGTAGTGCCATAAGTAATATTTTAATTAGAATTTATAGAATAAGAGATGAGTATGTGAAAAGAATTTTGTTTTTATTTATATACATAAATAATTATAAAAGAAAGCTTTTGAAATGAAATGACAAACATATATACACATGGTCTCTAAAATAGGATGTGCATGTGCAACTCACCTTCAGTAGGTGGGTACAATTTCTCTTTGTTTATATGTAATATACCTTCAATTATGTGTAAAGACTTTTGGCAATGAATATTTTTACAGGGTTTTTTTCAATAATCTTTCCATATTAAAGTGAATAATGAAAAGTGAAAAAACAGGGCATTCGAATTTTATCAGAAAACAGAGAAGGAAAAGGGATAAGAAGAAAAAGAGAGAAGATGAAAAGTCATAATCGTACGTAAAGGGAGGCGACATGGATGTTGGAAATAAAGAAAAGGAATCTCCATTAATATTGTTGACTGCTGTAACTTGAAACAACAAACAATGCCCCCTATAATTTAATTCGATTTCACTCGCTGTCAAAATCCTCTACCCACACAAATCCGTACGCCTTATAATGGTTTCTTTACCCCCGCATTCATAATTAATACTATAAATAGTAACTCAGGACCTCTATCATTAATTTCTAAATTCAACCTCAATCACGCATCTCAAATAATCTGTCACTATATCTATGAATCTTCCACTTTTTTTTTTGGTCATAGGAATCTTTCACATTTAGAAACACACACGTGTTCCTTTTCCATCCTATTTATAAGAGTTTAATAACTAAATTATATAGTTTGAGAAAATGGTTAGGGTTAGTTAAAAATAATGAGTATGTCTATAGTAAGTTTTTTTCCCCCTAAGTATGCCCTTAATTTTTGAGGCAAGTAAGAGAAAGAAACAAAGTAAATATGAGTATCGTGAATGTTTTAATTAATGCAATATATATAATTAATTAATGATAAAATAAGAAAACTCGTTAAGTATTCAAATAATTCTCGTAGAGTTCTTTTAAAAAAGATAGGAGGGAGTATATAACAAGGGAGAGTCTAAAAAAAGTACCACTTAAATTTCTAAATTTTAAATAAGTAATTTCCTAATAAAATGAATCATCAATTACTTTACTGTTAATTCTTGTTATTCTTATTACTTTTATAAAAAAAAATAATATTTTAATATTCAAGTGATATTTTTTCGATCATACAACAATGGCATCTAACTTTATTGTTGGTTAGAGAAGGAAACAAAAAATTCTGTGAATGTGACGTGTGCGGTATTGGCCAAGGAGGAGTAGGGCGGTTTGGTGGTAGTGGAGGCGTTTGTTGTGGAGAATTTTCCCCTACTTGTAAAAATATACTCTCTCTGATTCTTATTATAAGGCACTAACTAGCAAGTTTATTTGGTCCTTTTTATAAGGCACTTGTTTGTTCCCAATGAATATTAATTATCTTTTTCTATGTATGCCCCCAATTAATATAGGCAGTAGGTGAGAGTAATAATTAATAGAATATTAGAATTTAGTGTAATTAGTAGGGGTAATATTGAAAATTACTTAAATTTTATGACAACTTTATTGACTTTAACTACTTTTTTGGTATGTGAGAATTGTTAGTTGGTGCCTTATAATAAGAATCAGATGGAGTACTACATCTAATCTTTTTTATGAGTAATTTTTTTATTGTATAAAATAAATTGACAATTAGTATAAGTTAAAAACAATAAATGTGTTAAAAATGTCATTTTTTTAAAATGTCCCTTTTTATGAAAACAGCATGGGAGAGAGAATTAGCAGGAAATATGAGAGAGAATGAGTGGTAAATAGGGGATAATTAATATAAATATATGTATTTGATAGGAGTAGAAAAGGAAAAAAAAAATATTTAACTTTTGAGATACACAAAAAATTGCTCATATTAAAGACCAATCTTAAGAGAATGAAACTTACTTGTAAAAAAGACCAGGATGATTGCTATAAATATTATGATCAATCCAAAGGATTATTTAATGCACAAGTATATACTACTTCCTCCTCCTCCGGTCCTAATTATAGGACATATTTAACTAACTTTGGAGATACTAAGGATAATAGATAAATTAGTTAATTATATTTGTTTTCCCAAAATGTCATTATTTAAAATTTAAAATGGCATCAAGTTGCATTGATTCTCTATTTTTCTTTGGATCTCTCCTATCTCATACACGACTTTTCTGAGCTCTCACATAGTCTGATGGTGTCAATCTCCCTCAACAACTTCCGATCTACTCTTAGAGGTTGGAAGTGTAATTTAATAGTGATTCCATTATTAAATATGAAAAAATTGCTCAAAATTATTTTAAAAAAAACAAAAAGCAATAGAATTGAGGTGTATGTGATATTAATGAGTTACAATTATTACTCACTTTATAAAATATATAGGTATATTATTAAATTATTATTGTGTTTAATTATTATTGAGAAAGTATTAATAAATTTATTTTAGGAAAAAATTAACAAAAATTAGAACTTTATTCTATAATTAAGATCAATTCTAAAATGTTATCCTATATAACTAGATGAGGAGAAGGGAGGGAGTAGTATTTTATCAAGTCTTTTAATGGTTGTCATTTGATATGTTGAATAGAAGAGAAGAACACTCTCCCTCATTCTATGCACCTTTATCTCACTCATCGATTATTGTTTGTGTGGGTTGATATTTACTCACATGCGGTGAAGAGTAGTTGATTCAATGTATTTGGAGGAGTCTTTTTTATATGAGGAGGCACCCATTAGGAGGAATTGTTGATTCTTTTTATAAATCACGATAGGGCATTTTTAAATGTCCGCTCTATTACAAGTTTGTTGGAGAATGCAATAATTTTTATTATTTTTTAAAAAATTAAAATATACGAATATAAACATGGCAAACCACATCATTTAATTAATTTTGGAAAGAAATTAAGAAGTGCGGTGTAAACTGGACAGGTGGGAGTATAATTTTTGTGAGTATAGAAACACACTTATAACTATCTCACAATAACCAATTAAAGATGGTTAAGTTATTAATTTTATTTGAAAATAAAATAAGTTTTTATCTTATACTTACATTGAAAAAATTAATTAAGATCCTTACAAAAATTAAAATAACGTGAATGATATGTAAAGTGCTAACTCAACATATTTGGTTAAATAATGTCTAACAATTAAAATTAACTAAAATAATAAAAAAAGGGAGTAATTTTTTTTAATACTTATTGAAAAAAATTTCTCCACAAGAAAGTTTTGAAATAAAACTTCCCATTGATGAAAGTTTATGGGGCAAAATTACCCTTAATCCAGTAGTTTATTATAAGGATTATTAATCTGTTTTAAAAGGTATCATATGTTATCTCCGATACTTATTATAAAACTAAATTTATAATGTAAATTACACTATAAATTTAGTTTTATAATTAGGATAGAAGATAGTAACAAAGAAGGCCAGAGGTTTTATAGTTTTTTCCCCCTTTTTTCAAAAAGTTGGGTGCATTTAGCCACTAAGAATGAAAGCTTGAGCAAAAAAAAAAAAAAGGAGAAAAAAAAACAGCACTAAGAATGAAAGAAAGGAGCATGGGCCGTACTTTTTTTGGCTACAGATGGGCCCTCAGAGGACTGTCGGTAGATTCAGGTAGGGCCCACCCTTCCTTATCCTTCCCACTCGCTTTCCTTCTCGGCTTCTCCTAATCATGTCCATTGCTTATTTGAATCTTCTTCTTTTGCCGTATCTTATTTTTACAAGTGAGGGATTTAGGACTAGATTTTTGGGTCGTTGGTTCGATCCCCTCTGCTGTCGCTGGGACTCCTTTAGTAAGCGATCTTGTAAGGCCCACCCTTCCTTATCCTTCCCACTCGCTTTCCTTCTCGGCTTCTCCTAATCATGTCCATTGCTTATTTGAATCTTCTTCTTTTGCTGTATCTTATTTTTACAAGTGAGGGATTTAGGACTAGATTTTTGGGTCGTGGGTTCGATCCTCTCTGCCGTCGCTGGGACTCCTTTGGTAGGCGATCTTGTAAGGCCCACCCTTCCTTATCCTTCCCACTCGCTTTCCTTCTCGGCTTCTCCTAATCATGTCCATTGCTTATTTGAATCTTCTTCTTTTGCCGTATCTTATTTTTACAAGTGAGGGATTTAGGACTAGATTTTTGGGTCGTGGGTTTGATCCCCTCTGCCGTCGTTGGGACTTCTTTGGTAGGCGATCTTGTAAGTCCCCAGTAAGTGCTCATAGAGCCCAGGACCGTGCCCTGACCTTGATAAAGGACAGGTGTCGAACCCTTCCAAAACTTTTTTCTTGAGCAAAAAAAAAATCTCCTTTTTACAAGTAAAATTTAAATTAAACAAATTTTTACAAAAACTCTTATAATGATTTTTTTTTATAATAAAGAAAAAAGCTAAAAAATAAAAAATTCTCTGAGAGGAGCTTTAAAGCTCTTATTAGCTTTTTAGCTTTTGTGGGGCAATCTTTTTCTCTCTGGACTCGGCTTGTTCCATCTCATTAACCCGATATGACTTTCTTGAAGGATCTTTATTGCCACTATGGCTAATTTCGAACATTTCTTGCCGATCTCGAGCTCTGTTTTTCTTTCTAGCTGACAAGCTTCGATGGATTGATGTCGAAGATTCTCACCGATCTTGTTGCCGTTGTCGTCATTATGAGGTTTGAAAGATCGTGTTGAGGTTGTCGTCGATCTGTTTATCCATCGTTGTACCCGCTTCTTGTTGTTGGTAGGTCCATCTCTTACCAAGGGACGCTTCCGATGCTGGGTTCCAGTGTTTCTTGATCTTATTTATGATTATTTTTATTAGAAAAAGTGTTTATAACAAAAGAATTTTGTCAAACAATTTATTTTAAATTAGACTTTTAAGTAATTTTTAAACTAAAAAATTTATATAATAATCAAACAGTTTTTAGTTTTTTATTAACAGTTTTTTTTAAAAAAAATAAAAGAATTATCCAAACAAGCTTACTCTTTAATTGTGCCAAGTCTCATTACCCTTACCCATAACAACATTACGTCTTTCATCGTCATTTTATTATTACTCTAATTCTACATACACCTTCTCTCCACTATGTCTAGTCTTGACAAAAACAATTGGCCACTATTACCAAAAAAAAAAAAAAAACAATTGGCCACTAGGAACAGGAAAGGAAAATGAGGATAATTGAATTAAATAATTGAGCAACTCGTGTCCAGCTATTAATTAATTGAGTTCATATCAGATTTTGTTTGTTCTATAGGTGAAAGCATCAGCGCCTTTAGTTTTTTTAGTTGAGTTTCTCTCATTATCTTTTTCTTACTATCCTTCATAATTTTTAAATTATATTCATCCAATCAGTATAATATTACTTTAATTTTTCTCTCACAGCCGCTAAAAGAAAATGAAAAAAAAAAACCAATAAAAAGATGTCTTTTTAAGTTTTCCTAGAAGAAGAACAGTACACATCACATGTTAAAAGCAACGTCAAAGGCCGTGATGCCGAGTGCAACTTGTTGTGATGGCCTTCTGGCTTATCCTGTTTTAACAACATCTCTCTGTTACTGTTAGAATAACTATTGAAATCTTTAAAAATAATTTTTTAATATATAAAATAAGTATATAAAAAAAATTTTATCTCAATTTAGGTAAATTAGTATTTTTAAAGTGTCTAACAGTGATCACAAACAACCATATTAAGTTTATAACCTTGTGCCGCAGTTCCTGTACTCTCTCCCACTGTTTTCCTTAGCTATGTCTGGTCCCGTCCCCTGTTTGCATACCTCCACATTTATTAATTTAAATGCTCACTGAGCTGGATTTTTTCTACTTTATATACAAATTTATTCTAATTTTCTAAAATAATTCAATACTGCCACAAGGTATTGTGCTCCAGATTAAATGAGGAAAACCTCTCATGGCTTTTTTTTTTTCTTTTTTTGCTAATTCAAGGAACTCTGACTCAAAACCTTAAAATGAAGAGTAGTGGCATCCCATATGATGACGTCAGAGTTGGCTGAAAATGATTATATGTTCTGCCAATGAGCGGATCAAAAGTATTTGTAATGTATTCCTCCTCAAACTTCCCACTTTTAGTTGAATTTTTTTTATAAGAGATTCTTTTATTTTGTCTCAAAATTTAAACTATTTTTCTTATGCCCTATTAAATATACATATTTATATTAATTATACCTTACTTATAACTAATTCTATTTCATTTACTCATTTATTACATATTATTTTTTATATTCAATATTCATACTCTCACATATTTATTACTCATTCTCCCTCTTGTCCTTTTTTAATAAATAGAGGGGCATATTTAGAAGAGGAGAATATCATTTCTATCTTTAAAGCAAAATTTTTTTTCTTCCTTAATTCAAAACTATGTCGTTTTGGCTCTATTTTAAATGAAGAGATGAAAGGAAAAAAAAAGGAAAAAAAAAAACAAAAAAAGAGTCAAAACGATGTAGTTTTGGTTTAAGGCAGAAAACTTTTTCTACCTTAAAAACAAAAATGATATTCCCTTAGAAGAAACATTATATTTTTGACATATTTATTCTTTTTAACTCTTCTTAACCATAATTTCTTTTAACACAATAAAAATAAATAGTTGTTTATAAAAAAAACAAGAGGGAGTACTTGCTTCTTCTTCTTCTTCTTCTTCTTTTTTTTTTTTTTTTTGTGGGAGTTAGGATTTAACAACGTGTGTTACTTTTGAGGTTCATAGTAAAGTAGGTGTGTTACATATCCGTATCTATTTGTGTGCGGGTGTAAACCAAATGAGTTCTTTGTTTTTGTTTTTTGGCAAAATAAACCAAATGAGTTGAGTTGATTGAGATATACACAAAAAAGTTCCATTCGTCCAGTTATTGGGATTATTTGAAAGTTACAACCAATAATCAAAATATAAAAATAATGGTATATGATAGATCTCAATATTTTGTCTCAAACAATACTAGTGACTAATTAGACCCGGCCCAGGGGTCCCACTTATCTCAAACAGCTAACTCATGATGGGCTTTCATAGACACATAGGGCTGTAATAATAAGTGAGGTGATGGTGGGAAGTTGACATAGATAATAAGGGATTTGGTCAAAGTCTTAAAAGGATGTGTATTTGATCCTTATTATCATCGTTGAGATTTCTTCGGTAGGTGATCTTTTAAGCTCCCATTAAGTGCTCAAAGAGTTTGGGACTGTACCCTAACCTTAGTGGAGGACTGATATTGAACCCTTCTAAAACTTTTTTGTTTGAAAAAAATAAAAAATAAGTGAGGCCATGTTTTGATTTAATACTGACGGGCTAGGAGGTTGACTTTTTTAATCAAACGTGTAGTTAAAAACACGCACAAACCCTCACTATTTTAATAGTGTTTAGTGTTTCTACCTTTGAGGCGAAAATATTTTTCCTGCCGTACTTACATATAAGTAAGTAGGGCTTATTTATTTTTTTTCTCTTTTCTTTTAATAATGGGCCCCACTCACTGATATGTGAGTAATAAATGGGCTCCACCCACTTATATATAAGTGTAATAGAAAAAATGTTTCTGCCTTAGAGGCAGAAACATTAAACCTATTTTAATATATAGAGCAAATTGCCTCGTTTAAAAAAATTTAAAAATCTTTTTTACTTGAAAAAATTTAAAAAACTAAATAAATCAAAATTAAATTTTTTATTTATCATTTTTCTCCAAAATAATTTATCTATAATGGTATACATGAGTGTTTCAAATAAGATAATTTAACATGTGTGTTATAATGATGTAATTTATTTAGTTTCTCGGATCTCATAAATTAATTAACTAACTTTTATATTAAGGATCTCATAAATTAATTAACTAACTTTTATATTAAGGATAAGAGGAAGTATAAAATAATTTGTTGCTTGTACTATTAGTATTAAATTGTTGATATACAAGGCGGATAGTTAATTTTCAAAACAGGATCAAGTTAATGTGTATTGATGGCCTTTCATTTTTACAGGTAGGAAATCGGATTGGCTCACTTAAGCCCTTGCTTTTTAAGGTTGGGCTTAAAAATTTGAGTTGATAGATAAAGCAAATTGGAACTAATAAATAAAGTTGGTCCTATAGGACTAATGGCTTAAAAGAGTTGGCCCGTTAGGCCTTTTTATTTTTTTAAAAAATTAACTTGACCAAGATTGAAAGTGTTGAGAGTGAAGGATCCATAAAAATTCAATCACCATTTTCTTTCATTTTTCTCACCCTCTCTTGCTCTTCTATCACTCTCTATCAGTGTCTCAACTTTTAATCTCAATCTCTCACTTACTCACAAATCTATTTTATGAATCACGTTTCGAATGTGAGGCGACTAACACTTGTTTGTTGATTGTGTTTGTTTATTGTATGATCATGTTATTTGGATATTAATATTGACAACATTTTATTTGATAAATTAAAACTTTAATTGTTGTAGTTTAATAATTATATTTCTTTAAAATAAATAAAGAAAAAATAGTAAAAATTTGAAATAATAACTTAGGGCCCTAGGGCCCTATAAAGTCAGATTTGGCCCTAATGCTCTCAGGTTATACTTTAAAAAACAGGTGATTTTCAAGAGCTAGCCTTTTTAAGTCTTGACCCTTCAAGGCTCAGCCATGTAGGGCTAGGCTGACCTTGATTCCTAGTTCCACTCATTTTACATAAGGCCATTTAATTTTTTATGGCTTGAGATGAGAAATAAGAATATTGAGGGTAGGGAATGTTGAACTATTTGGAAGGCCTTACTTGTCATTTTTGTCAAGTGTTATGATACTCCCTCTGGTCTTACTTATCAGTTGACTTTAAACTAATTAAATTACTATAAAATATTTATATTTATAATCTTTTCTCTAAACTATTTTGACTAACTTATAAACTAATGTATAATGTAAGGATATACAATATATTTTATAATTAAGTAACTTACTTAGCTTTTTTAACCCCGTTTTTTTTTTTAAAAAATCTAACTTTGTCGATTATGTAAAATAGATAGAGTTAATAATACTACCTTCAATTCTAATTGTAAGATCACGTTGACTTTTTTTGAAGAAATTAAGGAAATTAATTAAATCATTTTAGATTTTTTTTATTTTTTTTCCAAACTAATTAATTTGACTAATAAATTAATATATAGCCTAAGGATATGCAACATATGATATGATTAAATAACTTATTTAGCTCCCTTAATCTCTCTAAAAAAAGTTTACACAATCTTATAATTAAAACTGGGAAAAGAGTATTTACTATCTTCAGTTGTGTAAACATAAGAATTAATTTGTAGTATTAATATTTAGGACCGGGGAGAGAGAGCACCTTTTACCAGTTTAATGTTTTCAGGAGAGGGGTGGGATTTCATTTCCATTGTAATTCCTGTCTTTCGCACTCACACTTAGCCATCCAGTGGGCATTCCACTGCTACTGCTGGAAGTAGCAGCCAGCTCATTCCTCTGACGTTGACCTCCCTCTCTCTTTCTCCATTACTTTCTCAATTAACCATACAAAATAAATATAATCCTAGTTAATTAGTTAAAAATATTAATTTCTTTACAAAAATATTCTCTTTCATCTATGATGCTCGAGTGTTATCATGGTGGCGCTGAAAATTTTTCCTACACATCATTTGTTCAAATATGACATATCCTATCATCATAAAAAAAAAAACATTAACCAATCTTATATTTATAAGTAGGGCTTTAGTTTTCTCATGTTACATAAAAAAAAAAATTTCCTACACATACATAAAATGGTGGGACACACGTATACATATATGGGAAAATGATTTTCCTACCACATGAGAAAATATTTTCCCTTATAAGTATTCATTTTTAATGAGAATATAATTTTTTCCAATAAATATTACATTATAAAATATAGAGTCATTAAAAAATTACTTATAAAAAGGACATAAGTACTAATTCCTTACATATTCGTTCTTTCTTACTCCACTTGTTTATCGTTCATTCCCCAACTTCCTTCTCCATAGCAGCCAATCTCTCTCTCTCTCTCTCTCTCACTGCCAATGAACTACGGCAGGCTCCAACCCTCCCAGCCCGGTGGCTCCTCCCGCCGCTCTGATGACCCCATTCCTCCCGCCGCCTCCCCTCGCAGCAAGAAGAAACTCATCTTCCTCTCCGCACTCGCTCTTGTCCTGATCGTCGCTTCAGCCCTCTCCGCCGTCATCCTTGTCGGCACCCGACCTCGTTCTACGCCTCCACACGATTCCGGCATCGGCGACAAGCCCACTCAGGCCATTTCACGCACCTGCGAAAAAACTCGGTTCCCTTCCCTCTGTGTTAAGTCCCTCCTCGATTTCCCCGGTTCCGCCGCCGCATCGGAGCAGGAACTCGTCCACATTTCTCTCAATATGACATTACAACACCTAAGCAAAGCCCTCTATTCCTCCACCGCCATCTCCACCGTCCAGATGAATCCGCTTGAACGGTCCGCCTACGAGGACTGTCTCGAGCTCCTCGAGGATTCCGTCGACGCGTTCCTCCGCTCCCTCACCTCGGGATCCGCCGGCGGAGGATCCACCGACGATGTGCTGACGTGGCTCAGCGCAGCACTCACGAATCTAGACACGTGCAGCGAGGGGTTCGCGGACACGAGCGGCACAGTGAAATATCAGATGGCAAGTAATTTAAAGGACTTGTCCGAGGTCATTAGCAACTGTCTCGCCATATACGCAGGAAGCGATGCCGGCAACGATTTCTCAGGGGTTCCAATTCAGAACAGGAGAAGATTAATGGGAGACAATGATAATGGAGACGTCTCAGGCGAATTCCCGGCCTGGTTAAGCAAAAGAGACAGAAGACTGTTGGCCAAGCCGGCATCGTCGATTCAAGCTGATATTGTCGTGTCGAAGGACGGAAGCGGAACCGTTGAGACCATCGCGGAGGCGATAAAGAAAGTGCCTGAGCACAGTAGTCGCCGGATTGTTGTGTACGTGAAGGCAGGAAGGTAAATAGTGTGGTAATTCAGTGGGCTTTTGGTAATTAAACGATTCGTTTTTAGGAAAAGAGGGGAAAAAGTGCGATCATTTAACTTTCAACATTAACTAACCAAAGCATCATTGTGATGCAACGAAAATATTTTGTGATCATGTGAGTGAGTGACTCGTTTCAAATTTCAATCAACAATAGTCAATTAATAATCATGCATGCCCGTGAATATTTAATAATAATTAATTATTATTATTTTCTCTGTTTAGCTACTTTCTACAACACCAAATAACAGTGTCCTCCATTAATTTTGCATAGTATTGGGATATTGTTAATACTTAGTGTACAATAGTTGCATAGATAATTCATTAAGTAGCCAACGTTCGAGTTTTTTTTTTTTTTTTTGGTGGTGAGATGAGATAGCAATAAATGAAAAAGCAATAATATTGTGGGCGGTATAAAATGGTTGGGTACTGGTAGGGGCAAAGTATGGGGCTATCGTTTTATTCCATAATTAATTAAAAGATAAATAAATATATAAAATATAATTAAATAAGTATAAAAAATTAATAAATTTAATTAAATATATCTTAAAGTCTATACTTATTTAATTACAAAATATATGCTTATCAGCTACGAAGAGGAAAATTTGAAGGTTGGGAGGAAGAAAACGAATGTGATGTTCGTAGGTGATGGGAAGGGCAAGACAATCATCACGGGTGGCAGAAATTTTGCACAAGGCACCACCACCTTCCACACTGCTTCCTTCGGTGAGTTCCCTTTTTACCTATCTTTTTAATTAATACAGTTAAAAACCTAATTTACATAAATTAATGAAATTAGTTAATGTAGCTATTTGTCAAAAAAAAAAAATCCTGGGACTTTAATGTAAGACCTGCTTTGTAATTTAATTTTCAATTAAAGTAAGTCCTATATATATATTAAGATTCAGAAGAAGTATATTAGTTTTTTAAAATATATTTTTTAATTATTTGTATTAAAAAATATCTTGTAATATAAAAACACTTTAATATATGTGGAGAAGGTTTAGGAAAAAAAAAGTTATAAAATGGAGAAAGAAAGAGAGAATTGAAATATTACAATTAAACTAGCTCTTATATTTATTCTTCAATAATTTTGCCCTTCATTTTTGCCTTTTTACCGTTTACATTAATTAATAAGCACTACTAAAAACTAAAATGGGGAAAGAGCCAAAAACTGGAGAACAGATCACATGGGCAACGGAGGGAGACCAGAGTAGAAGGTAGAAGTTAAAAATAAGATGTGGCCTGTCAGGTTTTTTTAAAGATTCCCACCTATTATCTGCTGGCACGTGTACTCCTCATCGACATACATGTTTCTTTGTATTTTCAATGGGCTGTTTGGGAGTTTTTATATGTTTTTTTTAAGGGTACGGTAAGAAAAAAATTATGTCATAAATATGATTTGTGTTTGGATTAATCGTGTTAGAAGTGGCGGAGCCCATGTCATAGAGCTGAGAGCCTTTTAAAAAAGCTACCTCATATAGTTTTTTCCTTAACTAATTTTTAGGAGCTTTTTTTAAAAAAAACTCAATGAACTTAAAATTCAAATGAAATATTCTACTTAAGGTTTTTTTCATCTATTGGAGCTTTTTTCTAACTTTATGCTATTTAAAGTTCTTTCCAAACAGGCCTAATATTACAAAACAAAAACATATGAATATATACTATAATGTCCTCGGTCGTATAATTATACCCTCTTTAACTTGAAAGCATAGCGTATGGCCAAGTTTTCCCAAATTAATAGAAGCTACCGGCCATTAAATTATTGGTGGTGGGGCCATTCAACCACATACCCTATTCATTTTTGTCTCTTAACAAATTTCCTCCACCAACCAGGTTTCATTCTTAGCTACTACTTTTCCTCCTAAAGGAATCGGATAAAGATTTAGTTTGATCATAAATGTAATATCTTAATTTACTTTGTTTTCTCAAATTATAATTTTTTTCCCCTTAATTTATAGAAAGAAAGTTTTCGTCAAAAATAATTACACCACACATTACTAGAGATTATGGTATTTTGAGCCAACAAAGTACAAACACATTTTTTATAAATATATAATTAACTTAATTAATTTTTTTAATATCTATAAATGAGTTATCTATTTATCATATTGAAAGAATAAATAAATTTCTTTATCATTACTTGATTGATTTGATTGAATGGCCTTGTAGCTGCTACTGGGACTGGTTTCATTGCAAGGGACATGACATTTGAGAACTATGCGGGGCCCGGGAAGCACCAAGCGGTGGCGCTTCGTGTCGGAGCCGACCATGCGGTGGTGTACCGATGCAGCATCATCGGATACCAAGACACATGTTATGTCCACTCCAACCGTCAGTTCTTCCGGGAATGTGACATTTATGGAACCGTCGACTTCATCTTCGGCAACGCAGCTGTGGTTTTCCAGAGCTGCAATCTCGTATCTCGAAAGCCCATGGACCAACAGAAGAACACCATAACGGCCCAAAATCGAAAAGACCCGAATCAGAACACGGGTATTTCCATTCATAACTGTCGGATCCAATCGGATTCGGATCTGGGGGCCGCCAAGGGAAGCTTCCCAACCTATCTGGGCCGTCCGTGGAAGACGTACGCTAGAACCGTCTACATGCTATCGTACATGGGCGATCACATCAGTCCACGTGGATGGTTGGAGTGGAATGCCACGGCTCCAGTAGACAAATTGTATTTTGGAGAGTATATGAATAGTGGGCCGGGTGCAGCTGTTGGAGGCCGGGTCAAATGGCCAGGGTACAGGGTTATAACATCCGCGGCGGAGGCAAGTAGATTCACGGTGGCCCAATTCATAGCAGGGTCGTCATGGTTGCCGTCAACAGGGGTGGCATTTGTCGGAGGACTATCAAGCTAGACTGAACGGATTCAATTTCGCTCAAGGCATATGAAGTCTTGGTGTATTTATTTTTATGGGATTTTACCATGTAATTGTACCAAAATATAGGTTTTCCTGGTATCGATTTTTTTGTTTTTACAAATGTTGTAATAAAATTATATGAAGTTGTAAGCAACAATAGTTGTTAATTTATAGTGATTATTCTGTGGGTACTGATTGGAGTTTGGTTGGATATAGAGGTCGATAAAGTTCTCTTGTCCATTAATTAATAAAATCGAAAATCATTTTACACACACTTATATTTTTTCTCAATTTTTAATTTGACACCTATGTAATTTTTTCTTAATTAAATCCTTCAATGTTACTCTCTATTGTTAGCCCCAAAACTTTACTTTGTTAACACGATCAACCTCTATACATGAATTAATTGTGCTAACAGAGCAAAGTTAAGCATTAAATTTAAAAAATTTATGAAATGAAAAAATTACAGAGAAACTACAGGGACCAACAAAATGGTCGCCCATGAATAAAAGACTGAATTGGTGGACTCGCCAAAACTTTATTTATTCAAAGTAGTAAAGTAAGAGGGTGAGAATGATATCACAAGAACAAGTCCTCCACAACTCTTTACGGTCTATATATTATTTTCATGTTTCACAAGCACAACACACAAACATAAGGTGATATACTTCATTCTGCAACACAAGCACACAAGTACGCGATACAAGATGGGTGATAGGGGATAGGAGTATCATCATATGCTATGACAGTAGTAAAATACGTATAAGCACTGTTAGTATTTTGATCAAGGGGCCAGCCCATCTAAATGATCATCCATGAGCTCTGAAACAGCATCAAGAAAGGCATCTTCACTTGATCCAGCAAGTGCAGCTTCTTCTTCTGCTTTCTCAACTATATGCTCAATCATAGATTTCTTCTTCAGTGTTTCTCTGCACATGATGCTTCCGATGCTGAAAGGAGTGAGTCCTCTCTCACAACCTTTCTTCAGAAGCATAGTGGATATGCGAAGGATTCGGGCACATTTGGCAGGAAGATCCCATCCATGGAACTTCAAGAGCTTTATATCTGCTTTAGCATCCAGAGATTTTATGTAATCAATGGTTTCTGCAGAGTAAGGTTCTTGAGCTTGTGGCCAGTACAACCAGTCAAATGTGCAGTCTTCAAACTACAAGAGAAGGAAAAGCAACATGAAGCAAAAGAAGAAGAATAAGGAAATAATAGCAGCAGCAGCTGTAAAACTTTAGCAGCACAAGTAACAATAGAAATACAAAACATAATCACAGCATCAACACATTTGGATATTAGTGGGACTTACGGTCTCAGGCAAGCAATAGCCATGATCAATTGGCATAAGCACTATTCTACCATCTTCACCATCCTGGCTCACCAAAATGTTTCCAGCATGCCTATCTGCATTTGCCAATCTGATATCCAACACTGAGATCTTGTGCACCTCCTCTACCGGGAACGCGAGAGGGCCCATATCTTCACAGCTTCCAATATTCATCATAAACATCTGCAGTGACCCTATTTTTATATCACCTGAATCATATTTACATTCCTTTGGATGATGGAATCCCTTGTGCAAGCATTTGACCATCGCCGTTGGAGGCACCCCAGCAAATCCCTCCTCCTCACTATCACTACTACAAGTGCGAGGTCCGTTCCTAGGATGATCCAAAATGTATGCAGCAACTTCTCTCAGAGCCCCGAGTCCTACTCGTGTGCCTTTCTTCAAGCCTTCTCCACTCACAGAGACTGGAAGTCCACGAGGATTATTAACAGCCATTGGTTCCTCATCAATAGGCTTGAAAACAGAAACATACTTAGTACCAGATGAATCTTGCATGAGATAAGCACCTCCGGATCCCTCTGATGATCGAATTGGTTTATTTCCCCTCTCTAAGCCCTGTGAAGTAGCTTTGATAAGCTCCTGGATCACCTTTGGAATTTTGATATTGGAGTTAACAATGATTGGTTCCAAAAGAAAATCTCTTGTCAACCGCTTCGTCTCCCGGAACTTGTTGGTCACAAACAGTTGCCCTAAATGTTCATCACCTGAATTTATCGCCTTCTCATGTGTGTATGATGCCTCAATTGACAGTTCAAAATCCTCCTCAACTGCTTTAGTCCTCACTTTGGCAGACCTTCTCACCAACAAATGAATTACAGCATCGTCGTCCTTACAGATATCCTCAATGAGTCTCTGGTCCTCGAGTGCCTCACCATCAAATATCAGTTCTTGATCCTTGAGGTTTACAGACCCTTTGCCCTTCCTTTCAATTTGCTGCTTCACATAACCCACGTTTCTATTCTTCTCAACATAAAACTCAAACTCTTTTCCACATATAGTCCTAACTGTAATAGCTTGAATATCAGAGAGCCTTAGCACCAAATGCAGCACATTCCCATCAGTTACACCATAATCGCGAACACAAGAATTATTCCTAGCCAATTCCCTCCCCTCAAGAACCAATTTCTGTTTCTTCACAAAGAAGCCTCTAAAGGTCTGAATTCTCAGTTTCACTGAGGCAATTGAATCTGTCTCCATAATACGCATGGGAATCACAGATCCACTAACAGTTAGGTAAATCAAAATCGAGTCCCTCGTTTGAGGACTGCAGAAATTGGTAAATTTACCAGAGGAGTCAAAAGATTTTTCGTACGTTGGACTAAGTGCCACACTAGCCATTGTCCACTCAAAGGTTCAAAACCTTGCTGGCTTAAAAATGAACAAGCAATGAACCTTAAAACTACTAATAGAGTGCAAGTGTTCTATTTGACAAACCCATCTGGCAAGGAAATACAGAATAGGCAACCTTGCCCTTTTCTCTTCCTCCACCTCTATTCTTGACAGTAATCCAGCAAAAGCAGCCGATGCAACCTAACCAGTAAACAAAGAGTTTACGCACTAAACATGTGTAGTCTTCTTCCACTGGTCAGAGATCCTAGATAAACGAAATCTTTCAAGGACACCCAGAGACATTAAGATGATCTGAATCCTTGAATTGATTCATCAGAACTGATTACATTTCTGTTTTTCAAAATTAAATGATTCTGTTTTAACTACGTTGTTGGAAATAGTATAGCTAGTTAGAAAGAAAAGAGCACCAAACAACGTAATAACCCTGCAAAAAGGAAGAAAATTATCAGAGTTCAGTCAAATCATAAGGAATCAAAATGTACAGAGGAAAAAAGTAAATCGATATATAATAACAGGCAACACAAAAAAAAAAAAACATAAAAATAAATCAGTAAGCCTATGAATATCTACCTTCGCTCAAATTCAAATTTTTTCTTATAATTTCCAAAGAAAATAAGAAGAGAATTGTTCCTCCAAATTATTACGCATGATTTGAAGGGAGAAAAACTAAGCAACGTGATCGAAATACAGTAAGCAATAGATTTCATCTTAGCTGAGCGCTTTTTTTCACGTGTCAGAACTCACTGTCACAGCATCCATGCAAGAGTTGGAAAAGCTATAGACAGAAATTTCAGACATTTACAAATTTCCATAGAATCGAAAAGGTATCCGCAAATGGAAAATAGATTAGAAGAATAATAAAATTCGTTTTTCGCGATTTTGGCAAGCGGAAAAACATTTCGACAAATTTCTTCCCAATTTAATTTCGATGAAGCCAAACAATCTAAACTGAGAAATGACAATCTATAAAACGAATCTTACAGAGACCGATCAGCTTACACAGTGAAGCGAAACCGAAGAAAATCAGGAAGGATGAAGATGATACGAGATAGTTGGAAAATGTAGCGCCATTATCCTCGTCGTGTGCGTTTCCTTCGTCTTCTTCCCCAGAAGAATCGGAAATTCTACTTTCTGTTTCTGCTTTTTCCCGGAAAGCAAAAGAGAGAGAAGAACGAGAAATGGGGTCATGGAATGAAACGTGGCAGGGGCCTATTTATAAGGACGTACTTCACGACATGACCCCGAGCTACGGGGCAGACTCTTAACGACGTGAGAACAGACGTTACTAATGGGACATTTTCGGATTTTGCAAATGTTTCTTGGTGGGCATTTACAATAGTAGTACAGTAGTAGTACTACTTTTTCTTTTTGAAAAATGACTCCTGTACTCTTGAGTATTTTAATCGGACGCTTCAAAAATTTAGAATGTAACCATTATTCATTAGTGTGTAAGATTAACTAGTAAATCTGTTTCGAAAATATACGCTTAAAAATAATATTGTCCTTAAAATTTTTTTAACTCAATTTTACCCCAAAAGTCTAAAAATATAGCAATGTTGCCCTTTTTCATTAAAAAGTTAATGGTCAATGTCATTTTTTTAACAAAAATAGCAACATTGTTACGTTTTTTAGATTTCTGGGGCGAAATTAAGTATGAAAAAACTTTCAAAACAACATTATTTTTCAACGTATACTTCTAAAACGATTTTACCACTTAACTCTTAGTGTATATTTGGTTTAGTTTTTTAATAATAGTTTTTATAATTTATAAAATAAGAATTTGAGAGGAGTAGTCTCGATGGCGGACAAAGGCTTATGAAATTACAGTTTCAGAATTGCCCAATCACTCACTATTTTAAAATTTAATTTTTCCTTTCCATTATTATGTTAAAATAAACTTATGATTTTTGACTTTATGTTGACAAAAAGTTGATTTTTAAAATAAAATTATTGATGAAAAATTTTATGGCAGGTATGAAAGTAACAACGTGGTATTTTAAGTAAGGGAGAAAGAGCAATAATACACATGAAATTTGCCACCACGAGCACCCGGCACCACAAAATTTTTTCTGGACCAAAAATACACACGAAGTTACGTTTTTGGAGCGCCCAGCACCACGAGCCGTTAGTTGACCAATGTTGACCGTTAAGTCTGACGGAAATGAACAGAAACTTAGCAGATATTACAATTTTGCCCCTAGTTTTAAGCTGAAATTACCATTTTGTCCTTAGTTTTAAATAATGTTTTTTTTTTAAAAAAAACAATAAAATAACCCCTCCCCCCGGTGACCCCACCACCGGCCACACCACCACCGGCTGGCGCCGGCGACCGCTGGCCACCTCCGGCGACTTTTTTTTTTAAAAAAAAGATTTTTTTTAAAAAAAACTAAGGGGAGTCCGCCCCACCACTGACCATACCACCGCCGGTGGCCGCCCTCCCCACCGCCGGCAGCCACCTCCTCCGGAGATTTTTTTTTTTTTAAAAAAACTAAGGTTTTTTTTTGAAAAAAAACTAAGGGGAGTCCAATAGACCCCACCACTGGTCACACCATCACCGGCGGCCGCCCTCCCCACCGCTGTCCGCCACCGCCAGCCACCTCCAGTGACTATTTTTTTAAAAAAAATTTAAGGTTTTTTTTTAAAAAACTTTGCCGGAGGTGGCCGCCGGTCGCCGGCGAGGGATGGCGGTGGGGAGGACGGCCGCCGACGGTAGTGGGGTCCATTGGACTCCCCTTAGTTTTTTTTTTAAAAAGAAAAGTCGCCGGAGGAGGTGGCCGTCGCCACCTGCTGGCGGTGGGGAGGGCGGCCACCGACGGTGGTGTGACCGGTGGTGGGGCCCACCAAACTCCCCTTAGTTTTTTTTTTAAAAAACCTTTTTTAAAAAAAAAAGAAAAAGCCACCGGAGAAAGTTGCCGAAGGTGTCCGGCGGTGGGTTGGGCGGCCACCGGCGGTGGTGGGGCCCATTGGACTCCCCTTAATTTTTTTTAAGAAAAAACCTTATTTAAAAAAAAAAAAAAGTTGTCAGAGGTGACCAGCGACGACCAGCGTTGGGGTGGGTGGCCGGAGGTAGAGCCATCGGGGGGAGGTGTTATTTTATTGCTTTTTTAAAAAAAAATTATTTAAAATTAAGGGCAAAATGGTAAATTTAGCTTAAAACTAGGGGCAAAATTGTAATTTCTGCGAAGTTACTGTTTATTTCCGTCAGACTTAATGGTCAACTAACAGCTCATGGTGTTGGGTGCTCCCAAAACGTAACTTCGTATGCATGTTTGGTCCAGAAAAAACTTTATGGTGCTGGGTGCTCCTGGTGGCAAACTTCATGTGTATTATTGCTCCTTCTCCCTTTAAGTAAAAATATGTAAATATAATTTAATTATTAATAAAGCTAAATAAAATATATTTTATATATGAAAAATGATTAGAAAATATCTTTTGAACTTGGAAAAACCCAAAATGTCATATAAATTAGGAAAGGACAAAGATGTGATATGGTAAGAATTTGAGATCTTAAAATTTTGGCTTTTTTACTAAAATGCTTCTCACATTTCTTTTAGAAAAAGGGCAAGAATCTAGATGGCGCCACAGTTTTGCTGGTCGCTAACTAACCAAGGTATGTATATTGCAATACGAAGTTGACTAATTAGACATAAAAAATGAAAACTTAAAAATTACAATTAATAACTTGGTTATGCATATTGACAATTTGAGCTTTTCAAATATCAACAATCTTATAGGCCATATTTTGAAATCATACCTGTTAAGCAACATAAGTTATTTAGGTATAGAGAATGACGAATTAAGAATTACAATTATAATTTGGGTATGTATATTTACAATTTAAACTCCCCAAATGTTAACAACCTTAATGGTTATATTTTGAAGTCATTTCGATCAGGTGAAGTGGACTATATAAATATAGAGAAAGATAATTTAAAATTCATAATTAACAATTTAAATATGTATATTAACAACTCACTAGATTTTTGGTAGTCTGACAAAGTGATGCTGGCAACTGCCAGAGCTTTAGATTGCGAGGGTTCTTACCCTTTTTCTTAAAAAATGATGGGTATTTTGATAAAAACGCTAAAACATCAAAATACAACATTCCTACCGTATCACCTTTCTAGCCTTTTCCTGTTTCATATGAGGGTTTTCCAAGTCCACATGATATTTTCTGATCATCCTCCCTCTATATTTGATTGAAAATTAATAATAAATGTATAAAAAGGTCGTTTTGGAAGTTTGTATGTTATTATGACTTAGACTTTTAGGAGAAGAAAAGGGTCGAAGTGGAAATGCATTTGTAACGATCGATAACGGGCGTTGAATCAAAGTGGAGCGAGTACTTTTGGTCTTTGGTCTTTAGTCTTGTTTTTGAATAAATTTAAAACTTGGGCTCCAAGCCTGTTCAAACGTAATGACGCATACCATAACCCAATAGGTTTCTGCCACGTAAAAAATCTTCGTAATATTCACCCAAACTTCCTGGGTTTCCATCTTGGTTTTTTTTTTTTTCCTTGGTGAAAAAGTTTCGTTCCTGTTGTTCATAAAAAATACTCCCTCCTTCGATCTTAATTATAAGACATAGTTAAATTTTTTAAAAAAATTAAGGAAACTAATTAAATTACTTTACAGTATTTTTATTTTTATTTTTTTCTTAAAATTAATTAGTTTGACTAATAAATTAATATATAATCTAACAATACACAACATATAAAATGATTAAGTAACTTATTTAACTTTCTTAATCCCTCCAAAAAAAAAGTCAACTATGTCTTATAATTAGAACCGGAAATAGTACTACTGCATTGTTGTTTATCCTCCATCAATATGTGTGTATATATATATTATATGGCCAAAATAAAAATATACAGAATATGATAATAATAATCACCAATACTATAATGTACTAATTTATTAAGGATCAGCAATTCAAATTAAAACTTGTGCTAAGCTTGGCAAATTTATCAGCCAAAGCTTTTCCCCAGTTTCTTTCGGTGTTCTTATATATAAAAAAATTGATAATTTAATTTTAATCGTTTATTTAAATGACAAAAATTAATTTTATTTCGTAGTTCTAATATTTCTTATTGTTGTTTCAAATGAAATTCCAGTGTCATAATGCTGGTGTAAAAGAGATATATAGCTTGGTCACCATACCAAGCAATTTGTTAAATTATTAGTGTTTAATTATTAACAAAGGTAGGTTTAATTAGGAAAATTTTAACCTATAATTTATAAGTCAGTGTGTAGGAATGATTTGTATATTTTTCTGTAAGCTATAATTTAGGTCGTTAATACCAATAAATTAGTGGGTGATCGTCGGGGAAAATCAAGAGAATAGTTTTCACTCTCCATAATTTAAATTTTCTTCCCAGCTATGAACAACCTCAACCTATCCTTCTTGTTTTCTTCTTCTTCTTCTTCTTTTTATAACACAACCTAATCTTCTTTTGATTTGCTTTAAAACTACTTGGGTCATGTTTGGTGAGCATGAAAGTTGATTCCATGAAAAGAAAATGAAGGAGAAAATTCTTCTTCTTCTTCTTATTTTTTCCTTTAATGTTTTGTACTAATGATTAAACTTGTTATGAAACTCATGCTTTCATTTCATCAATTAATTGTTAATCAATTATTATGAGTTATGACTATATATTGTCACTTGTTGAGATGCAATTTTTTTTTTCCTTCTTTTTGATGAGATAATAATGTTCCCAAGTCCCTATCTCCAATAAATTTCCAACCTTCAGGTTAAAAAAAAAAATCCTTGCCTTATTAATTCTTTAATAAGCAAAAGTTGTGAGTTGTGAAAAATGTATGATTGAGGTTTAAAATCCACTTGCACTAAAAATTTCAAGTTAGAATTTCTAATTATTTCATTTAAAATGTGTGTTATTTTTAATTATTATTATCTCTTTGGTGCAAAATTATTACTATTATTATAACTACATCTCCAAACCCACTTTATAGGGTTTGCTGCTATCATAGTTTGCTGACAAATTTTGGTTGCCTAGTTTCAAAGAGACATGAGATTCCTGTTAACTACTCCCTCTAATTGTACACGTAGGAAAAAATAATTAATTTGTACATATTAAAAATCTTGGTTAAACTAGTTAATTATAAAAAATCATGCATTGGTTTATCTAAAATATTTCTTTTTAATCATTTAAATTAGCAATTATTTTCTTAATGCGATGCCTTTTGATATGGGTAATCAATCCGAAAGATTTTTAAAAAGTAATAAATTTGGAAGATAAAATAAACCAACATCTTAAATTTAATATAAAATAAGCTTCTCCACTAGCACCTATTTACAAAAATACAGAGCAAGCTCACTCCAAAACTTTTATAGGAAATGTCACTCTGCATCAAAAGCCCCAAAAAGTGAGTCTTGGATCACTAATTCTTTGCTTCACCTTGGATCCCTACTCCTCCTATTCCATGACTAAAATAACTAAATTATGCATGGCTTGCATTCCAAAGACTGAATCAATTAAATTGAGTTTAAAAGTTTATTAAGCATTCATACGGTTAAATTACTGTGTCATCGGTAAGGTCTTGTGGCTTAATTGACACTAAAGACCTGCCTTGAGATTTTCTTACATGTGGGGTTGTGAATGATTATTTGCATTTTTATGTTTTATTATGTGACTTATGTTAAAAGTGACAAGTCTTGGTTATTGTCAGTTTTATATAGATATGTAGTTATTTTCAGTTTATGTGTTAACCTATAAATATCATACATATATTCCACCAAAATATGGATGAACGAAATTATTATTGAGATATTTATCTTTAATCTTTCCCTAAAACTCATATTCTTGTTCTAGTTTCTCTTTTTCTCTCTTAACTTCCTTAAGTTCTATAAGTGAGAGTTCGAGCCATTTATCAATAGTACAAAAGTTATGATGCAAAAGTTTAAAATACAAGAGTTGCATTAAAAATTAGTTAAGTATATAGTGACTAAAATAATAAATTGACCTAACAAATTATGATAATTCTATTGCATTATAAAGACTACTGAATGCCGCTCTATGAATCGGAGTGTGTCAGTTCTCAAATGTGCAATTTTGCAAAGAAAGGGTATAAAGTAATGTTGGCATGAATGGTCTTCTTTTGAACTGTTTTCCATTAAAAAAAAAAAAAAAGGTTCCATTTTCTATAATTTGTTTCTTATAATGCACCCATTTGGAGTCCACGCTTACCTGCTTTTGTACCAGTAATTTTTTTTCAAAAAGTCCACTTCAAAAACCAAATCATTTTTTCCTGTTTGAGTTGGCTTTTTTTTTTTACCGGGCTTAAACAAAAAAAGCTTAAACAAAAAAAGCCCAGTGGCATGGAAACTTCGAGCATTGGGTGAAAAGCTCCGGCAGCTTTTGAGCAGTAGATCCACATTTTTGGCTTATTTCTCGATCTAGTTGTTTTTTTTTTTACTTTCTTTGAAAGCTCCCATGGTTGAAAAGTCAATCTCCATTTTTTGTTATTTTTGCCAACCATTTTTTTTTATTTTTGATTAATATTATAATCCTTCCAAGTATCAACATGTAAGAAAATTCTAATTTATATTTTTTTCTATTAAATATATTTAAATTTTTATCTTCAATTATCTTAATATATACAACTAATATTAATTTATGTAGTATTTAACAAGATTCATGCCTTTTTTTGTCATTTTCCATCTCAACTAATTTTTCAACAACTAACTCAAATGTGTTTCCATTTAGAAAAAAAGTCACTTCTGCCACCATCAATCTCAACCCAAATCATATTTATAACCTGACTTTTTTTTTTTTTTCTATCGGGGCTTATGTAAAAGTCAAATAGAAAATAAGTCACCCCTTTCAGCGCTAACCCAAACAGACCCAATATTGCTCCAGGTTTCACAAAATAATCAAATAATTTATGGTTTGTTGGTTCATGATGATTGGCACCTCAATATTTTGAAGTACCGCGTTAATTTCACATGGCAAAATGTATTTGATTATTAACAAGAAGGGACATAAAGGTAGCCAGCCTCCAAAAAATTTGGATCTTGTCTACTGAAATAAGATTTTGCATGATTTAGGGACTAGCCACTTTACATTAATTCATGAACAGAATTCAACTTTATTGCACCCCAAAAATTAAGGGAAAATCTATCTTGGGACCCTTGTAACAGAAAAAAATTTAAAAAAGGTTCTAGGGCCTTTTCTGGTATAAATTCATTAAAAATTTAGTTATTAACGAGACTAATATAGTTGTTAATGGAGCTGTATATTTGTTAACATTTTAATGAATTTATACTAGAAAAGAGTCTTTTCTGGTATTTTTAAAATCTTGAGGTCTTTTTTGAATTTTTTTCTTGTTACAAGGGCCCTAAGATGGATTTTCCCAAAAATTAATACTCCCTACTACTACAATACATTAACCACTCTTGCTACATTTTCCCTGCTTTGACTACATGCAATTGACAAACTCTAGGATCCACAGCTTGTTGCTTAGAGAAGGTAAAAAGATTTGAAAACCTCTGCTCAAGGCTGAGATACTTTCAATGGGACACTACTCCAATAGGGATTCAATTTCTGCAAAATTTTTGGGTGTACCCCTCTTACAAAATAGAATGAGAAAGCAAACTCATGATCACATTGAAAACAGGGTTATATAGAAGCTGGCATAGTGATTAATATCACCCTGGTGAGCCACATGATTCGTGCAGCTATGTGGCTATGGAAGTGAGACATTAAACATGTACTTACTTGCAGAGATCTGGCAAAGACCAGGTGGGATTGGAACAACCTCAACCCGGCCTCACCAAACAGAGTTTAGTTGAAGCAGAGGGAGTTATCAGAGGCCGTCAAGAAGACCATGTTCTGTAGAGCAAGTCGAATTACAGGGCATGTCAAAGCAAAACTGGGTAACAAACTTGTGACTCAGCTCATCATAACCCATGACTAGCCAATACAACTGACGTTTCAGACTGGCTAGCTAAACCGTATCTATCGTGAGGTCAATAGGGCAGCAAATTTCATGGCTAATCATGCTCTGAATCTTGATTTAGGATTTCACATTTTCTTTTTTTTTCGCCAGTAATGTCTAGGAAGAGGATTCTAATTGGAAGACCCTCCATAGACTGTCCCCGGAAAATAAAGACAAGCCCAATACTCACCTACATGGATACTAACTTTATCTCTTTGTAAACTCTCTAAAAATGGAGGGAATTTGTCAATGAAAGTTGACATAGATGATAAGGAACGGACTCAAGTCTAAAAAAAATGAGAGTTTGATTCTCTCTGCTGTTATAAGAGCTTCTTTGGTAGGCGAACTTGTAAGTCCCTTGTAAGTACTCAAAAAGCCTTGGGGCTGTGCTCTGACCTTGGTAGGAGACCGGCGCCGAACCCACCTAAACTTTTTTCTTATCCAAAAAAAAAATGGAGGGAATCTATATACCTATGCTATGATAGTGGGGTTTAAGAAAAGGAACAGACCCATCACCAATAGGATCCGATTATTTCCTCCGGAATACTTTTGCTGTCACTAAGATAAGAATTTTTTCAGTATTGCTTGGTTTTGAAGGACAATTTGACTGTTTGAATGTTCGCATTGCTAGTTGTCAACTATCGAAACAATCCAGGCAGCTTATCAGGTAAGAGAAAATTCCGACCTAAGAAAAAGAGAGAGAGAAAATACAAGCCCAACTCTTGCCTACAAAAACTTGAAAAAACCATAATTTATTTTTCCATCTAGAATAGAATCAACGTAATCTTATGCCCCCCGCCAACATTAAACAACAAAGCAAAATACAGAAAACTTATCTTACAGATTCCTCTGAATAAAGTCCCATATCCTTTCTTCCAGATATAGTCGATCTCTATGCCGTCGTGGCATGTGACGCTCATCTGGGAAAATTAATAGCTCATATGGTTTTCGAGCAGCCACAAGGGCATTGACAAGCCTTGCAGTATGCCTAAAATGTACATTCTCGTCAATCATTCCATGCACGAGCAGTAAGTGTCCTTTCATTTTGTGCACATGATGCATCACAGAACTGCTTTCGTAGGTAGATCTGTTCTCAGATGGCAATCCCATGAACTTCTCTGCGTAGAATGTGTCATAACCGTCCCATGATGTAACAGGGGCACCAGCCACAGCACACTTGAATGTATCTGGATATCTCGTAAGTGCCATAGCAGATAGATATCCACCATAGCTCCAACCATATAACCCAATGTGGCCAGCTTTAGCAAGCCCTTGTTCGATGAGCCACTCCGCCCCAGTAACCTGATCATCAGCATCAGCTTGACCAAGATTGCGTTTTGCATGGCTTTCAAATTTCAGCCCCCTTCTAGCAGTCCCTCTGTTATCTAACTGAAAGGAGGAAAAGCAATACCCAATCAGAAAGTGATGAAGCAAACGTCAGTTTTTTCGTACAGGATAGACAAGAACAAAGTGTGACTGAATATATTTCTTAATATAACATAAGTTCCATGATGTTTAGATCTGTCAAAATTTTCAATGTACTAATATTATATCAGTTTTGTGTTTCAATCATGTTACCATGAAGCTTCTCATGCAGATAGATATACGGCAAACAATCCAGTGCCCCTAATTTAACCTTGCCTTCACAACTCAAGGTATGATGGTTAGAAGAATATATTGTGTAATTAAATATTGCACAAATTCCTTCATACTCTTGCGTTTGGATAATATGAAGCAAGAAACAAAAACATTTAGAAGAAACCATACCGCCAGATCAAAAGCAAATTCAGGTACTAACCTTCCAAACTAAGATGCCTTGATTTCGCAAATATTGTGCTCTCATGTCAATTGTATGAACCCAAGAATTACATACAAGTTGTACACTTGGGCCACCATATACATTGATCATGGTTTTGTAAGGTGGAGGCCCAAATCTTGATACATCAGGCTGATATAGAACCCCAAACAAAAGGGTACCATCTTTAGCCTGTGTTTCAACCATCTCTGGCGTCTCAAGTTGAAGCTTTTTGAATCTTGGAATTATCAATTGCTGCTCAAATAAAGGCTTGATCACACTTCCATCTTTCAATGAGCAAAGTAACACCCTAGGAGGACAATCAAGGGACTCATGGATATCAATAAACTTTTGCATACGATGATCAATGACCACAATGTGCTTCCCCTTGCTTGGGGTAAGTCTGACAGGGGCCTGCAGTGGTTGACCTCCATCCGTAAACAGTTTAGCACAATATAAGTTGGATTCCATTGGCCCATCTAAGGTCCCAGTGAAATATATTAGACCTGTAGCCTCATTCACTCCAGCAATTTGTTCAACCATCCACTCACCTTCAGTGATCGGTCCCAAACAAGTCCCATTTACATCATGAAGATAAAGATGCCTAAATCCTGTTTTTTCACTAGCCCAGATAAATCCCCCAGAAAACTTGGCAACTTCTTTATCAAGAGACAAGAAACAGTCATGTAAATTGATCCATGTATTGTTTTCTTCTACTAGTAGAGTTTTCCTCCGACCATTTCTAATATCAAATTTTAGGAGCTTAATTTTGGTGTGGTGCCTGTTCAATACCTGAGCAATAAGAATGTTTTCATGCATCCAATTGACTCTCGCTAAGTATTCTTCCTCATTGTTATGCTGATCCATCCCCCCACATTGAAGATCCATCCAAGTAGTAGAACCTCCAGCTACTGAAACAACCCCAAGGCGAACTTTTGCGTTTGAAGCACCAGCAAAAGGATAAGGATGGTCTTCCTGTGCCTCTGAGCCAACTGAGCTTTTACCTTCATGCATAATTCTAAAAAGTGGTATTCCAGAATAATCAACTTCAGTGAAAGCAATATGTTTACTATCTAGTGACCACCAATATCCAGTTTTCCTATCCATCTCCTCCTGCAATCAGAAAACTATAAAACATGAGGAAAATGTTAATTATGCTCACAATGACAAAGGAACGCATAAATTTCAGAATCTAGTTATAATCTAACTTGGACAATCCAAAATGTGGAAGGCCAATTCTACGTGAAAGCTCACCTGAGCGATATACTCAGCAAGGCCATGAGTCTGCAACACAAAGAAGAATGTCATATTCCGAAGAAAATAAATGTCAAAAAGTAGCAAAGTTTAATATACCAGAAATGAATTTAATATTCATATACAATAACAAGATCAGATATATGTTCAAAAACTACTAAGTAGAAGCCAAAAAGCAAGGGGTGATTTCGAGCATTTAAACTTGAACTTCTCATGTTACTCTCTCTGTTTTTCTTTTTTTTTTAAAAAAATAAAAAACTAAGCAAGGGGGAAAAACAGCCATCGAAGCCTAAAAGAGATTGTTCCATGTATTATATAGTAAGCTAATCAACTATCCATTGACAAACTTTCATGATCCAGGTCAAAGCAAACAAGAAAAAAGATTAACCAATACTAACCACTAAAACGCTCAATAAAAGAATACAATTACGTACAGCATACTTGAAACACACAATGGACAGATGATTTGAAGTAGCAGGGACTTAGGACATCATTAGGTTTCAGTTAGAAAGATTAGTTAGATTAATCAGATCGATAAAGCACTAAGGAAATTGATTCATTAATTCCCTTTCATAGGACTCATGCTTGGTGAATTTCAAATTTTTTATTTTTTTTAAAAAGAAGATACTGAGAAAACTTCTGGAACTCACCAAACCACTTTCCTTGGCACCATGTGTCAACTGCTTGAGTTCATTACTAAACATATCCAAAGCATGCAACTCAGAATCTCTTACATAAGCAAGCATTGATCCATCAGGGGATAGATGTGGATCAATAATTGGTGAACTTGGTATACTCGGAAGCTTCAGCTTTGTTTCTGAACAGTAAATATCGTGGATAAATATCTGTTCATAATGCCCAGCAAAATAGTTGCAGTTAGATAGAATTTGGAAATATATGTATAGGCATAACAACATTCTAATATGAGAGGTGGCATAAGACAGGTGGATGATAATGATATAAAAATGTACAAACTATCACAGCTGGAAAGGCCTCAAAGGCTCAAACATCAGATAAATGAAGCTCAATTCTTAATAAAGATGAAGTGGCAGAAAATTAACTCAAGACAGATAGTAAGGGCTTCAGACCAACTCAGAAATGGTAGTTAGATACGTTTCAGCTTTCGATTCACCTCTAATGAAGAAGATATTTTCGCATGCGTTCCACTCAATAAGATATCTAATTAACCGTTTTACCCCTAAAAAAATGTGTTTCAAAATGCACAGAAAATAATAATAAGAAAAATTTCATCATAGATATTTGAGGGATGGAAGGACTAACCCCAGTAGGCAAGGGGACCATAATTGCTTTCTTTTTGGAGTTTGTTGTCTTCACCCATTCATACCGTGTCACTCCTAACCCACGCTCCCTCAGCCTTTCCCTTCTTAACTTCTCTTCTGGGGATATATTACTCTCATCAAGCCCCCCATCAGGGGGGCTGAATATGAGATCTTGTTCTGTCTTGAGATCAACAATGAAAACCTTCCTATTCAATGTTTGATCTGGACTAAACAGATAAGCAATAAAATTATCATCAGGACTGAAACTTATTGAAGATGGAACCACACAGCCAGGCAATGGGTATTGCACTATCTCTTCAATGGGGAAAAAGACGCTGTCATCAAAATTTTGCGCATCAGTCGAATCTGTCACTGGCATTTTGGGAGACGGCAATCTTGAATGCTTCAGCTTCCTCTTTTTGTTCTCATCAGCTGATTGCATTACAAATACACCAATGGGTGTGAGACTCAACTGCAAGGGAGCATGGCCATGGGAGCATTCCTGTAGGAAAAATAATAATTCAAATATAATTTTTACCTCTGAGACAATCAAGCTAGTAAGTAACATTGCCACCTAGGTTTGACTGCACAAAAAATGACAAATAAAATGAAAGCATTTTTTAGAATTCAACTACAGAGATGAATTCCTCTTCGATTGAGCATGACATGAAGACGATCTTTAATTGCAAGATTACGAAATTTTCATTTTTCTTCCCATCAGTTCTCAGGAAGAGGCATAAACTTATTACAAACTGTATCTATGTTGTGAATCCAAATAATTCATAATTTTATTTATGCCCCGACCTTACCTCATTCTAGAAAAGAAAAGACAAAAATAACGGAAAAGGTTGGACGGAATCGCATTAACTGAACCAACTTTAAGCTTGAGCTTATGGTTAATATTAATTTAATGCAGCAGATACAAATCATACGAAATGAAGGATTTCATCAAACCATCGGGTTCTCTTTGTAAGAACGCCAAAAGATTTAAATTTACATATCCATTAAAGTGCCCAACTCATAATCTTCTCCTCCAACCATTTTCAACCAATTCCTTTCACAATATAATAATAACAGAAACCAAAAAGTAAGAATTTGAAGACTCTATTTGGAAGCAATAATCAAATACAAACATGAGCAAAACCATTTCCAATTGACAACCAGAAAGCCTAATCAAGTGTCGCCACCTCAGAAATTCCACACATAAGCTCTAACACAACTCTCAAAATCTAGTGTTCAATAGGATCCAATCGAAAACAACGGAATACAAGGAAATAACATCAAAAAAGGACGTCTGCATTAATTGAAGTTCACTAAAGCTAACCCGATTTCTTTATCAAATATGGTGAATAGAATCTGACCTCGGCAGAAGACAGAAACGGTTTGCCACGAAGAACGAAAGAAACGATAATCTGATTACTTTTATTATAACCAGGTGTAGATGGAACGAATAGGTTTTTGATATCGAATTAAAATTTGCACAGAAATTTTGGTTTCTAAAACTGAAAAGCTCGGGGGAGCTAGAGAAGGAGGGAGAGCTTAAAGCACTTCACTCCGATACAGAGGAGAAGAGGACAAATTAAGAGAGGCCTCAACCTGGATCTTGTTGTATGTGTTGATTAGGATGAATAAAGTTATTGGATTTTGCTCAGTTTTGGAAAAATATATTTTGAAATAATGAAATTGATCGTGCTTGTCTGTTGTCAGGCTCATATCATATACGCGCCAAAAAGCTTCCGTGCAGTAACTAAAAAGTTGAATGGCGCGGTCATACTCTAATTTAACCTATAGCTTTAATTTTTAATAATGAAAGTTAATATATCGATAATTTAATCAAAGGAAAAAAAAAAATCAGTGTTTATAAATAGTGAGCTAGAAACGTTGTCTTAACCTATGAAGCATGGACACTCCTATTTTTTAAAAATATTTGTGTCGGATACTCTGACACCATCCGACACTCCTTAATACTCCTATTTTTTAAAAAATATGTGTAGCTTTGAATATTCTGAATTGATGATGAATTTTTCTTTTGTATTTTTTTTTACAAAAGGAGGCACGACTTTTATAATGAGGCCGAATCTACAATGAACCAAAGCTGGAAACTAGGATTTTGCGAAATATTGAACTTGAATATAAATTATAATATATATATTTAATATCAAAACGTGTCCAAACGTGTTGAAATTTAGATTTTTTTTAGAATTAATGTGTCGATATCTCGTGTCGGTACAACATAGGTCTTAACTTACATTATGTTTGGCACAATGGAGAATTTTTTATGGAGGTGGAAGTGAATGTGGAAAAGTTCTAAAATTTATTTGGTATGTCAATGGAAGTGGGGAATAATTTTGTATTAAAATATTTATTTATAATGTAAAATGACCAATTTATCCTACACCCAAAATGCCTAGCCACCGGCCCATACAGGTACAACCACCACAGAAGCAACCGCCATCCACCATAGGACACAGTAGCCAACCCACAAACAATCATTGACCTCTATTTTTGCACAAAATATCAGCCATCAACAGTGCAACTCGAAAAAGCAAAAAAAAAAAAAAACAAACAGAAAGAAAAAGAGACGATGAAGAAGGAATCGGTGCTTGGCTTTCTTGGATTGATAAAATTGCAGATCTGAGGACTGAGGAATTTTTGGATTTGAATCGGTGATGAGGTGATGATGGGAGCCACCAACGACCTCACAGTCCTTTGCTGTAACTAGCCATCCTCGTATAAGGGGGAGTGGCTAGCGTGCTCTGCGCTTAAGAATCACTACCATCCTCTTCTCTGAAACTGTGCCTTTTGGCATAAATTTGGGAAGAATGATACTTTAAAAAAAAAAAATTTAAGGTACTACTTAAAAAAATACTTTAAGATACTGAACAATATTGAAAAAATAGTTCATAGTCTTAAAAATGTATTTTAGGATCTTAAAAAATATTTTATGATACTCACAGGTACTAAAAATATACTTTTAGGATACTAAGTGGTACAAAAAAAATACTTCATGATCTTGAAAAATTATTTTAGGATCTTAAAAAAATTATAAAGTATATTTTTAGTACCATTCAGTACCCTGCAATATTTTTTCATGATTTTTTCAGTACCATTCAGTATTTTTTTAGTATCAGTCACTACCTTAAAATATTTTTTAAGATCCTAAAATACATTTTTAAGACTATGAACTATTTTTTCAGTATTATTCAGTATCCTGAAGTATCTTTTTTAAATACCTGTCAGTACTCTAATTTTTTTTTAAAAAGTATCATTCTTCCCAAATTTGTGCCAAAACGGCACAGTTTCAAAGAAGAGGATGGCAGTGATTTTTAAACGCAGAGGATGCTAGCCACTCCCGTATAAGTATAAGGGAGGGAGAGGCAGCTGTGAAATGCGAATCGTGAGAGAGATGAAGTAGGGTCAATGCTCAGAGGGCTAAAGTTGTCAAATAATAAATGTACGAGGGTGTGATAGTCCCACAGTTTCACTTTTGACCCAAAAAAAAAAACGTTTCACTTAGCCAAGGAACTCAGTGTTCATAGAGTTCGGGGTCGTGCCCCTTAATAGAGGATTGGTGTCAAACCCTTCCAAAACTTTTTCTTATAAAAAAATAAAAAAACTCACTTCCATAAATCACCTTTTATGGAAGTGAAACACATGGGGAAGTGGGTTTTCAAGATTCCACTTCCACTTCTCCAGCTTCAGTTCCCATGCATCAAACGGGGCATAAATCAATAAGATCCATGGATTTTTTACCACTAGTTTTTTTTTCCTACTGATTTTTTTTTTTTAAAAGGACTTACCTAATATGCAGAAGCTTATTCACGTATAACAACAACAACTATCAACAAGTACCTTTTTAAAAAAATGAATGAATAATAAATTAAATTTGCTTATAAATCATGAGCAACAGTGCACGTCTCCAATCTTGGTACATTGAGCAAAATGGTCTGTAAGATGGAGTCACTTGTTGATAGGAATAATTAAGGAAAATCAATTATTAATTTACTTGAATCATGTCAATACCTATATATTTACCAAATTCGGGTGCTTGGTCTAATTTAGTCATATTGATCAGGGCGCATCAAACAAGAATAACTGTGGATTAGGTTGGTTCTTTCGATCAGTTTGGCTTAATTCAACTGGATTAATCGCATAAAAAAAATTTATAATTCAAAATCAAAATATAATTTTACAAGAACTCTGTCAAAAACCATATTTTAAAGTGAGAACCCAACTTTAATCTTGATTAATTATTAATAGAAGGTTATATCATAGAGACTAGAGACCAACTTAATTTGGCTTAAATTTATAGTAGTAAATAGCCTTACAAAGTTACAATAATCTTAAATATAAGATAAATTGTACTACAAATTTTGTTCTGCATTTAAGATTAGAGAGAGTACTCTATATCAGAAGGACATATTTAATTATTCATACATTTTCTTCTCCTTCACTTCTTCACTCATCTCCAAAAGAAAATGCAAGCAACTAAATATTATGCATACCATTAGGCCTAAAAAACAGGACATAAAAGAAAAATTGCATGACATTAACTGAAAAATGCTTGTTATATCAGTAAGAGTTAAATCAATCCTAGATGCATCTTTATGTATACATAGTAATAAAATAAATGTCCTAAGGTGGCATTCCATCTTCTCAAGATGCTAAAAAAACTGTGCATGGATCCTGATAAAAATTATTAATAAAACGATTTGTTAGGCCCCAAAAAAATCCTGATAAAAAAAACGTCTCTGAAATATGCCATAACAAAGAAAATTTTAAAAAAATAATTAAGAAAACAAATCGAAGGAGTTCATCTTCCACATATCCCGCATCATGACATGTGTTCCCAAGGAAAAATTCTACTTAAAAACATTATCTACGAGGAACTCACACATTCATCGTATTGATAAAAGGATAAACTTGCAACCTCATATTTAAGAGAGCTTTAACGAGCTGTTTATTGTCAGTTAAGTCAGATGAACAGCAAGGGAAAACTGATTATAATCATCAATATTTCCTTCACTGAAGATACATTCTTGATAGCTGGGGAATCTTAGGAGGTGACGCTGTTCAGTGTATGAATCAAACCGCCCTCCTACGAATCCTGATCCTGCAAAACCATTAATTGCACCACGCCATTTTTGTAGACGGCGAACGAGATTCAGAGACGAGCTGAAGCGAGGCTTACTTGATGAGGTCTAATATCAGATATAGCTTCATGAGATTTGCAAGGTTCACAGATGAAACTCATCACAGATCAGTGAAACCCCTGAATTTCACGTCTCCAAGTCTTCCGTGTCTGATTTTTCAATAAAACTAGGAAATGCCAAGGTTATATCCCTGAAAAATGAGAAGACGTGCATTATTAATATAATGCATATTCTGAAATTGTCCTCCATGCGAAGAATCGATAAATTGATGAAGAGCTTATATATACCCACGTTAGGTATGGTAGAGTCATGTTCTTCAATAAAGATGGATGTTTGTACACAAATTCTTTCCATTCCTCTTGATCAATCTTTCCATCACCTTTTGTATCAGCATCATCAAATGACTGCGGAAAAAGCAACAAAAAATTGACTAAATCTGGTGCAAAGATCCGAACATTAACAGTGTATATATAGACAGACAGACAGACAGACATAGAGACACGCACAGAGATACCTTATCCACTATGGTTTCGACGACATCATCAGAAAGTATGAGATCAGATTCATGCAATATTGCTGATATCATCTCTTTCAGCTGCAGATAAACATTACAATGAGCAGAAGAAAGTAAAACGTAGATCCAAATCTATAATTTATAATGAGCAATATACGTATAAAATTGGCACAACCAAACCTTTAAAATATTACGGTCATGGGAATGGAAGGAATATCATACCTCCTCTCGTTCAATGTACCCTGTCTGCCTCAGATCATGCAACCTAAAAGCAACTGCAAAATAGTTATCCCCAGCTTAATAGATGATCAAGTAAATTGGTGCATAACTGAAAACCACTCGTGAAATTCTTGTAAATAGACTAATAGAGGAAAGTACAAAAGCATTAGCAAGAAAACTATCATAGAAGAATCTATCTTACATTTGATTTTGTCTTCTATAGGTGCCTTTGGGTGAAAAATACCCAGTGATCGAACAAATTCCCCAAACTCAATAACCCCATTGCGCTTGATATCAAATAAATCAAAAACCTATATCAAGAAGTCACATGCGTAGATTAATATCACTGTCTAATGGATATTATTAAGGTCAAATCATTCATGAACTACAGAAAAAGGGTCAGATTGACACACCCTGTCAGCAAACAGATTCCTTTTGTTCCTATTACTGAAAAGAGCAAGCTGGAATTCTTCCTGCAGGGAGTAAAAATAACCTTTAAGTTAAGCTACCTAACAGATATTAAAAATCCAAGTTCACGTGATCTTACTGAAAGCAGAAGGAAAACTTACAAAAGCCCTCAACTAACCTTGTGAATTAGTCCATCTTGAATAATTGTGTTGCTCAATTTCTGAAAGAGAACGTGTAAGGCCTCTACTTCACTTACGGAAACTGTGAATAAAGAAAGATAGATGCAGTATTCTTTTGAATCAGTTGTTAACATAATCCATAATTGCAATGAGTTATTAAATGATATAAGTTGCAGGGAAATCCTCCAAAATATTAATACCAATCAAATTATAGGACAAATGAATGGACATGATACAGTATATCAAAGTAAAAGGAAATAAAAGCATTGGTGCTATATCTAACTTTGAAACCATTAACTTATCATTTATCATTTTTAGAAGTCAGATAACAGTGTATGAACTGTAACTGAAAGGACCAAGCAAATCAAATTGAACTTGAACAGAAGTGTTAAAAATCAAACTATCCGTTTATTGAAATGAATTCAGGGGTGAAATGCTATAAGATATTGACATTTTATGTAATGGAATCATAAAAGCATGGTCGCAAGATCCTTATACCACTAACCAAAAGGCCGAGAAAATTCAAACGGCTACAATCCAGATTGATGAAGGATACTTACAAGGTGTCCCAGCAGCAAGAATGGCAGGATCCCCATAACCAGGTGATTTAGGTAGCTTCGAACTATAGCAACCCATCAAACAGATTCAGAATTAACTTCCCAATTTCCAGAAAAGCGATTGATTCATTTAGATAAAACCACTAGGAGAACACCTGGCTACATAAAAGATAAAAGAATAAACGAAAGTTTCAATTGACAAGCTATCCTGCTTAAAACTAAGTCGCAATAAGAGGTTATGTACGACCAAATGATAAATAAATTATAAGCCTGATGTCTCGTGATTATTACCATGATGAAAAATGCTAGAATAAGGTTAGAGAAACAGATTAGATAGTGTCGGTTATTTTAAACAGTCTTAACTACTGCTCCATGAAAACAACTCATGGGCTTCTGGAAACTGCATATCAGTTTGTCTCCCGCAGATAATTACGAACATTATTTAAAAATAAGCACAGATAGCTCATTTAAACCATTGCTATTTTTTGTTCTAAAGGGATCAATTCAGTCATGGGTCAAGAAATCATCTATATGTAGGAAAACAACATAGTCACAGACAACTGACGTATAGGACACACGAGTTTAAAAAAACGATGAAAAATTATATCATTGGGCATCACTTGCTCGTGTCAATAAAATCCTTTGCCGTTAAGGCAAGATAACTGCTAGGTTAGGTTACAAGATGAACGAATCAATGAACAAACCTTTCGATAATTTTTTTATGAATTATTAAACCAGAATTGTTTACTGCATATTCGAGAGGAGGTGAAGGAAAAGGTGTGTGGAATTTGTTCTCTCTTCTTCTTCTTCCTGATATTTGATCTTTTTACTTAGTGGTATTACTATTACAGGTTTAACTTGTGCGCCGAACCCGCCCAGCTCAAAAAATAATTATATTTGGGTCCCAAGACTAGAATTAATTAATTACAAAAAAGTTTTAAGGGATTTTTTTTTATATAATGATTATAAAAATTTTAACAATAAAAAATGTCATTTTTCCAACTGAAAATACTATATTTATAACTGATACTTTTTTGATATTGAAATTCTAAGGTTTTTTTTTAATTTTTTCTGTACTTAGAACCCAAAAGTAATTCTTCCCAAAAAATTTGGTGAGTTAAGTTGTGAAAAACAAGAATCATTTTTATGCGAGTCTTTTTTACCCGAATCCATATGGCCTAACCCATGGCTGGTTAACCTGACACTGACAGGTTGACCTATTTTTGTTTTTTTGAAAAAAGAAATTGCTATAAATGCTGTGTCGTGTTATCCCTCAAAGCTAAAACCCTGGTCACTCATTAATGTTATTTTAACTAAAATATGAATTTTTCTTTAAAAAAAATTGATTTGATGTGCCTGCCAAAAAGAATTAAGATAATATATTTTTGTTATATGAAACTAATGGTGTTAAGATTGAAGAACTAAAAATACTATTTTTTAAAAAAGGGATTAAAATGAACCTTATGCAAAAATACAAAATCAAATATATACTTTAGCCTTAATTTTTATAAGGTTTACGTTTGTATAGGTTTGTAGGGGACAAAAAATCAATACATTGTTTAAATTTTTTCTGAAAAACACAGTATAAAAAAAATAAAAAAAGTAGAGAAAAAAAGGATTGAGCATACTAGCCCGCCAACCCAGAGGTTATGGGTTTGGCCAACCCATATCAATACGGGTCTTTTTGACCCAAACCCATGTGGGCCAGCCTAAACCTAGTTTGCCGGCCATACAACCAACTCTCCTACTCAGTATCAAAAAAAAAAAAAACTCTCCTACTCCTATATACCATTTTATCACTTTTCTACTTCTGGTTAAAGAAGCTTCATGGATCTACTTTCTACCCAGTACCTCAGTCCTTGATAGCCATTTACGATTTATATTTAGCGATAATAATTGGCTTGAATTCTATCCAGCTTATTAGTAGTAATCGATGTTATATCCATTAGGATCGGAACGACAAATAATAATAATAACAATAATAATATGATATAATTATAAGGTTCAAATTTAAAATTGACTGAAAGTACAAGAATAAAAATTTATGGAGAATTGCGATAACTTATAAGTCTCAAATAAGGAAGGTGATCACTAAAAAATTCTAACATCAAATAATTGTCACTTGGCACTAATACTTGCATGTTACTCACTTATTAACAGACTTTTTATTGAATTTTTTCTTAAGATGTGAGGTGATTTTTTTCTAAAAAGTTAAAAATTTTCTTAGATCGGACAAAAATGAAAAGGAATTTTAATATATAAATAAATATAATCTGCAGTTCGTTGAAAATTTAAGATAATGAAAATCAATACTTTTAATTTAGACGCGACTAATTCTAATTTTATCTTTATTTGTTTGTTTGTATATTTTCAATATATATAAACTGAAAGGAGCCTGAACATCTATCTAAGAAAGAACCCAAAGAGAAGGAGAAAGGGGGAAAAAAAAGTCTAAATTCCTTTGCTTGTCCATTGTTGAAGAAATATTCTTTTGAGCGAAGAGAGACATGATCTGTTTTATCCTAATTATAAATTACATAATCATAATTTTTCACATGATATACAACGTATATTAAATTAATAAAACTGGAGAAGCACTCAAAAAATAATTATAATAATATAACTTTTCTTTTTCTTTCTGCGGAAAGCAAACGGAATGATTCCACCGGAGAAGGAGGAAAGTGAATAAAATAAACACCGATCCGAAATAATTTACGATAAAAACGAATCGATATCCATAATTGAAGCGCAGGCGCAAATGAAATTTGAATATTAGAGAGAGAGAGAGAGAGACTGACCTGTCTGAGTCTTCAAGGGTTCCGTTCAACTTGTGGAGACGAATGTTGAAGACGAGAAGCGAAAATCAAAGCTCGGCGAATATTTGCGATTTAAAGAAAGAAATAAAAAAAGGTGGAAGGTTGTTTGAAGATTGTGGATCAAATTAAAAGTTGAGAAAGATAGATTTGGAAAGGTGGAGAGATGAGGACTTTAGAGATCTGCGATTTCTCAAATGGAGCGGGAGGCAGAAGTTATCGCTTTCATTCTCTCAAAGGACGCTGCAAAATATGGCAATTTATAAACGAAGGGTAGAGACGGTGATGTCAGGAACTTGCTAACGAGTTTCCGCTGGTGGCATGAATTCCATAAAGTAAGGTTTGGTCCCACCGGATCTCCATTCCACCGACTACCTCCAAGGCTCCAACAACCCATCAAAGCAATATATTTGAGGAAAATAATATTTATTAGAAAGTATGGTAAAAATTATAATTGTTTAAAATGACTGAATGTTATAATATAAACTTGAAAATTACTATACTACCTCTAACCAAATGTCATATATTATCTCTTGTATTTATAATTAAAAATAAAACTGGTAATCATGATATAACCATATCTTTTTTTTTCAATATATTATTTAGGTTAAAATATATGTTTTATCCTTTAAGTTTTTCTTTAGTATCATTTTAGCCCCTTAAGTTTGTAAAATGCACGTTTGGTATTTTAATATTAACATCGTTAGTATAACTTAATAGAAAATATTGACTCAACAATTTTAAGTGATGACTATGCAATTAAATGCTAATCAAACATGTTTATATTTTTGTAATTTAATAGATTAATATTTTGAATCCTATTAATTGAAAAATATTTAATCTTTTTTAAAAAATATATTTAATCTTCACAAATTGTGGAAAACCATAAAACAATATGTGAAGATTAAATACTTTTCAATTAATAGGATTTAAAATGTTAATTTATCAAAATACTAACATATAAGCATACTTACTCAGTATTTAACTACACAATCATCGCTTAAAATTGTTGAGTCAGTATTTTCCATTAAGTCAGGTTAACGTTATTAACATTAAAGAACCAAACGTGCACTTTACAAACTTAAGGGGCTAAAATGATATCAGAAGCAAACATAAAAGACCAAATGTATATTTTAGCCTATTATTTAATTGCCAACAGATAAATTCTTGTTTTTCATAATTTTTATTTTTCACTTATTTATATCATCAGACGACCTTCTTTATGTTATCAACATTGATATTTTGTTTTAATTTTATTAACATTAAATGAATGTTTTAACCCACATAAATTGCTTCTAAAAAAAATAAATCATGTAAATTTTTATGAATCTTAACATATATGTTAATTTATAAAAGACCTTGAGTTTTTTTAAAGTTATATAATTCAATTTTTAATTATAATTTTTATAAAATTAAAAAATACGTATTTTTTCCATACATATCTATGTAAGTTGTGAAAAATGAAAATTAAGAAAATTTTTTAGTTTAGAGAAATCTAGAATTTTGTATTACTTTTAAAAATAGAATGTGCAAGAAAAGGTAGAAGGAAGCACAAAAGATTTTGTTAAGGGCATTTTAGTATTTTTAATTTTTGTGTTTGGTCTTTCTAAATAATTATAATTTTTATAATATTTTTCTATAAATATCTTTTCTTCTAAGTCCTTTATTATAGTTTTCTGTATATTTTTATGAATATATTTGGTGGCCATGTTTTTTAGCTACAAACAGTCTAGAGCATATCAGACTATCAGTTAGTGCATCTTTGATTAGCCTTTGAAAAATATTTTTGGGAGAATGACATATAAGTCTCAATCAAGGGAAATAATTATAACAAGTCCCATAAGATGTATATGGAAATTGATTCACTTGTTAATTTCCTTTGCTCACTCGTATGAGGACTTTATTTGATATTATTTCCCTCGATTAGAACTTAAAAGTCATTCTTCCATTATTTTTTATGATTTATAAGGTAAGTATGTGATAGAAGTTTTATTTCAACTAAAGTCAAGAAATCAGGCAAAACGTGTTAGGCCGACTCATTTAAGTCATGGCCCTTTAAGGGTCGAGTTTATAAAATAGAGTCTCCAAATGAAGTCGGGCCTAAAAGGACTAGTCTTGTAAGGTACTAAGGTCAAGGGCTTAAAAGGACCAACCCTGCAAGACCAAGGGTTGGCCCTATTAGCCTAGTTAGCAGTTGTCTACTTGTCTACTTGCCCTGCTACCTGAGTCTAATTGTGAATGAGGCTAGTTGCCTGCCTTGTTGCCTAGTACTCACTTACTCAGTCACTCTCACAGTCTCACTCATTTCTGTCATTCGCTTCATGCCTCTCGCCTTAGTCTCCTATCTTGACCTCACACACATACAATCATGTATTAGTGCATCACGGATTCAGGCATCAAACCATTAGCGCTTTACTGATGCTTAATTAGTGATTGTGTTTGTTTGTTGCATGATATATGTTGTTTAGACCTTAATATTGACAATATTTATTTGATAAATTTAAACTTTAATTGTTGTAATTTACTAATTATATTTCTTTGGCAAAAAAATGTTACAAAAATATAACTTCCAACCCTGTAAGACTACCCCTTGAAAAACATATATTTTTCTTATCTGATGGCTAAAAAGGCCGGTCTTCTTAGGCCTTGACCCGTTAAGGGTCAACCCTAATTCGCAGTTTTGATCTCGACATGTGGAAAAATACTTGTGAAACCAAGATTTTGTTGTTTCCCTAACACACATTAGCTTCTCAAAATCTCAAGTCTAGATCCGTCTAAATGTAAATAGAGTTAATGCATGTTTGAGTTCGTGTCATAGAACTACGTTCACACAAGTCGAGATAAAACTCTTTTCATATACTTACTTCTTATATCATGAATCTCGTTAGAAAATCAACTTATACCGTTAATCCAACCAATCAATTACTCTAACAGGGTGCTCAAGTTTTTCTTTAATAAACTAGGAATAGGTTTTTCGAGGCAAATGCTACCCACAACCAAAAAAAAAATTATCAGAATATTACGCATTAAAAAATAGGGTTAAGATGCAAAAATACACATATGTCTTTTCCCCAAGAGCGTCCAGCACCACATGTTCTTTTTTTGTGCAAAAATACACACAATGTTATGTTTTAGGAGCAAAAGTCACACAGGTCATTAGTTGACCAACGTTGACCGTTAACTTGGACGGAAATGAACAGTAACTCCGCTGAAATTACCATTTTGCCCTTATTTTTAAACTGAAATTACCATTTTGCCCCTAGTTTTAAATAATTTTTTTTTAAAAAATAAAACTAAAATAAACCCTTCCCAAAGCCGATGGGCTCCACCACCGACCACACCTCCGCCACCGGCGACAGGCGACCTCCTCCGGCAACTCTTTTTTTAAAAAAAAATTTAAAAACTAAGGTTTTAAATATTTTTTTTTAAAAAAATATTAGAATAAGCCCTTCCCCACAGGTGGGCCACACCTCCGCCGCCGACCTCCCTTCCCGCCGCCAGCGAAGGAGTTCCCACCACCTTCCTCTACTTATTTATGGCGAGGACTGGGTTTTCATATTTCTAAAAGTTCAATAAAATAAATTTTAATACCCTTACAATCTGTCATGACTTTCTCTTGTTCTCTTATTCATATGCCTAGATTGTCTCTCTCTGCAATTTTTTTCCAAATTTTTCTTCCGTCCAACCCTTCTGCTGTTGAAATTGACATATACTTTATTAGTGATGATGGTTGCATCACATTCAACACAAATTCAAACACAACAACCACAAACGACAGAGAAGAAGGAACCCATTGTTCTCTAGGATTGATCGAATACCACGTCGTGTTGGAAAAAGCCGCTCGTCCTCTCTATTCTCTCCCTCTATTTTCTCTAGATCCAGCTCTGTGAATTACCCTCATCTCCTTCACCTCTCTATATCAAATCTAGTATCACATTAAGACCATTTGAGTCTTTAGCCATTTTTCTTAGGCGTGGAAAATAGGTTTCCACCATTTTTTTTTAGAACTCATTTTCATTTAAACCTGAAAAATGGGCGTTGCAGCCTGGAGGGTAATGGCAATCTAAACCACCACTACAAGTGCGAAAATTGAACTTTCTCTTGCCATCCCCACATTTTCCTCAATCCAAACGGGGCTTTAGTGTGCCGAAGTAGTAGACCATCTCTCACTTCTTTTCATCTTCCAGCCTTGTGAATCTCTCTCTCTCTCTCTGTCTGATAATTCCTGTTTTCCTTTTTCTCATTTCCTCTTTGGCTCTCAAAAACGAAACCACACACTCACTTTTCCATCAACTTCGCTTCACTCCTCCCACGGGTATCATGGCCCTCTAGTTCCTATAATCCCACCGTACCCAAAATAAAGAAAAAATCCTTCAAGCTTGTCGGGGGACATTTTAATTCCTACTGTATTTAATTATTTTGTATTGCCTCATTATTCGGCTGATTTTTTTAAAAGATTAAAAAAAAGTTAATTAATCATATCATATATTATCTATTATTAAATTATATATCAGTTTATAAATCATAAAAACTAATTTTAAAAAAACAGTATAAGTGTTTTACAAAAAATTATTTAACTTTTTTAATTTCTTCAAAAGAAATCAACTAGATTTTGTATTAAACACGGGTAAGAGTAAATATTTTTTTTACGCTAAAAGTAAGGTTCATTGTTCCTCTTAAATGCGTAATGCATTCCGTCATGCACGACGACAATCTGTCTCGTTCAAAAATGCGTCAACATCCTGCATCACATTCTTGACTTTCCCTAACACCACATCATCACCTTAATTAGCCTGTAGCTGAGTCTGACCAATTGGCTTAAAGCTTAATCCCCCCCAAACACACACACTCGTCTTGGGTTATTTTTTCTGCAATACTTAGGATTAAATTTAAGATTTTGAGGCTTAAAAAATTAAAAAAATAATAATAATAAACCGTGTAGTACCATACTACCATGGAAATAATGCAAAGGAGAAAAGGAAATAATGAAAAGAAAGGTGAAATTAATACACACACACACTAGCATGCAAATGCAATCACAAGTTACGCTGTACTCCCTCCAATTTTAATTATAAAATAAAATTGAGTTTTTTAGAAAAATTAAAGAAATTAATTAAATTATTTTAGAGTATTATTTGTATTTGTATTTTTGTCTCCAAACTAATTAATTTGATTAATAAACTAATATATAATCAAAGCATACACAACATATAATATGATTAAGTAATTTATTTAACTTACTTAAACTCTCTAAAGAAAATCAACTCAGTTTTATAATTAGGAGGTAATAATAAATAATAAGAGGTTGAGGTTGCTACCTTATTATTGAGATTTTTCTGTGATTTTCTTATCTCATAGTTATTTTCCCCACATGTTACTTACCACACTCATTGATTCTTTATTAGTTTTTGCACATGTTTAGATTAGTGGTAGCAGCTAATTTTCTAATGTGAGTGTTTGGATAACCCTCAAAATGTGGTCTTAGAAGCACTTTTTCGCAAGTCGAAACAAAACTACTCTCACACAGTTACTTTATAAATTATAAAAATTATTCTCAAAAAAATTATTCCAAACACACTTATGATGTACAAAGGTGAGTATATGAAATAGATTTTATCTCGACGTGTGTGAATGTGGTTTGGAATACCAACTTAAACAAGCCTATGATTTATTTAGTCCAAAGAAACTAAACTGCCAATTGGCTAATTCTCCAACAATTAAGCTGAATTTTATTTTTTTGGCCAAAACAATTAAACTACTCTTATAATTGTTATATACTCACTCTGATATTCATTATAAGGTACCAACTAATAAATACATAGTACATTTGATTATTTTTATTAGGCACCTACTTGTTTCTAACAAGAATTAATTATTTTTTTTCATGTTTATCTATAATTAGGAAGGGTAGTAGGTGAGAGTAATATAATATAATAATAGAATTTAGTGTAACTAATAGAGATAATATCAAAATTTACCTAAATTTTAGGATAATTTTATTAATTTTAACTATTTTTAAAAAAATTTATAAATTATTAATTAGTGTTTTATAATAAAAACAAGAAGAAGTAAAATAAGAATACGAAAATCATACTCTTCTTACTATTTTTTGCTACGTTTGGGACAAATGATGAAGTGCGTCGGGGACGTACAGCGAACAAATGGTGGAGATAAATCCTCCTATTAAGTAAATAAAAGTCGCCACATGAATTTGTAATTTACAAATTTATAAAAAAGTGCAGGGAAACCATGTGAATTCCACAAAAATAGTATTAGTATCATTTTTATTTTATAAATAACCCTTAAAAATATAATTATTTATGATGTCATGGGAGTGTTTTTACTTTTTAGGAAAAAGCAGTCCTATCAATTGGCTTGAGATAACCTGTACTGTGACCTTGAATAAGAAAAGCATTGATGTTGATTTTTGTTTCACAATTATTACTATTACGAATTTGTAAAGAGCTGCTTTTATTTGCTGTGATTGATGTGGTCAGGTAAGATCGAGATCTTTTGACCCAAAAAAAAGAGAGAAAAAGATTAGTGACTTCTCAAAATAAAGAAAAGATATCAAAAAATTCCAGAGAGACTTTTCTGATAATATGAATAAGTTACAGAATTTTAATATCAAAAAATTTTAGTTATTGAAATGATTTTTTATGTTGTTAAAATAATTTTATTACTTGTTAAAATATCCCTATAAAAATCCCGTTGTCATAATGGCTTCTAATTTTATTAAAATGATTTTTCATGTTGTCACAAATTTTTCAAGTTTCTCAAGTAGAATTTTAAAAACCAGGAGAATTTACAATCATATGAAAAGTTATTTTGATAAAGAAAATTTTATAGGGATATTTTAACTAATAAAGTCATTTTGACAACATAAAAAACCATTTTGACAACAGAATTTTTTTGCGACAAGAATTTCGTAACTTTTTGTAATTAATATAAAAATAAATAGGAGATTTGTGGTTGAGAATTTTTTGATATCTTTTATATACCTTGGAACTTCATTCATATTTTTCTTAAGAAAATAAAAAAAATAAAAAGGTAAGATAGATCAGATATGAAAGTGGGGGAGCCCATCCCTGTCAGCTACTTTGGCAATTTGATTCCATTCCAACGGACTTGTGTGTTGCTTATTTCATATATAAATTTTAATATATAATACATTTTTTATCTACAAAAACTATTTTAATAATACTTTTGAGAGAAGGTGTGTTAAACTCCTAAAATATTTTTTTAAATGTATTCAATATATCAAAATAATTTATGATTATTCAATACTTTGAAATATGTTTTTAGATGAATTCAACGCCCCAAAATATTATGTAATGGAATTTTGTCATTAAAATATTAATTTTTTTATAATTTTTTTCCCAATAAAGTATTTTTAGGAGCAATTTAAACTTTATTATCAACACTTAAAAAGTCTTTTAAGTGAAAGTGCATCTAAGAACACCCTGTAGTAGTTTTTTAGTAGCAATTTTATTGCGCTGCGTTATACAAAATATTTTAGGGTGCTAAACCCACTTACAAAAATACTCTAAGGAGCTAAACTCATTTGCGGAAATATTTCAAAGTGTTGAACACATCATAACTTATTTCTTTTGATTTTAAATATAAGATAAAATTGATCTTTTAAGATATATTAAGAAAGCTAATTAAATTACTTTAAAATAATTATATTTATCATTTTGTCTTCAAACTATATTGCATAACTTATAAAGTTATACATAATATAATAATAATCTTTCTGGTCCTTATTATAAGGCACCGACTATTTTTTATCACAAACCAAAGAATAAAAGTTAACTCATTAATTAGGTCCAAAATTAATAAATGTTTCCAACCTCACCCCTACTTTAATGATGTAGCTTTAAATGAGTTAGTTAAAAATGAGGACATAATGGGAAAAAAATAATAAATTAGTTAGTTAAAGTAAGTTTCTGAGCAAAAAAAAAATAGTTAAAGTAAGTTGGTGCCTTATAATAAAGACAAAAAAATATTGGTAGTTGGTGTGGTGCTTTATAATAAGGATCAGAGGGAGTACATAATATATTATACTCCCTCTGGTCCTTATTATAAGGCATCAACCACTATTTCTCACAAACCAAGAAATGGAAGTTAAGTCATTAAAGTGGTTCAGAAATAATAAATACTTCCAACTTTACCCTTACTTTAATGATGTGAATTTAAAGAGTTTGTTAAAAATGAGAATATAATTGGAAAATAATAATAAATTAGTTAGTTAAAGTAGTTGGTGCCTTATAATAAGAACCAAAATATTTTGGTAGTTAGTGTCTTATAATAAGGACTAAAGGGAGTATGATTAAATAACTTATTAGTTTCCTTATTTTCTTTGAAAAAATCAACCACTCCCCCTGGTCCTTATTATAAAACACCAACTATCTTTTCTCACAAACCAAGAAATGGAAGTTAAGTCATTAAATGAGCCTAAAATTGATAAAAGTTTCCAATTTTATTCCTACTTTAATGAGATGGATTTAAAGGAGTTTGTTAAAATAAGAGCATAATAGGAAATAATAATAAATAAGTTAGTTAAATGTAGTTGGTGCTTTATAAAAAGAACAAAAAAATTGTGGGTAGTTAATGTCTTATAATAAGGATCAGAGGGAGTATATATTACTATTACTACTCTGATTCTATTTATAAGTTCACTTTAACCAAATCTCACATACTAAGGAGAAATAATTAATTCAATGATTATGGGGGTAAATTTTCAACTTTGTCTTTATTTATGTTTGAGTACTTTCAACTCTTTCTTTTTTCTCTATCTTTATAAGTATAATTAATATGGGTAAAATTGTTACAATCTTATTTATTATATGAAACTGAACTTATAAATAAGACTAGATTTTTTTTATTAAAATAAATTTATACTGTAAATAGAATCAGAGTGCTAAGGAGTTTGAATTATCTCATAAGCTCTTTACTCTCAAAAGATCTCAAAATTCTATCAAGACAATTGATTTGTTTTAGTCTCAATCACATTTATTTTTAGGACTCATGCTTTGGACAGACAAACCTTCTGAAAAATACTAAGAGATGGATTATGTCCCTCAGTAGTAAGTGCTTCCAGGATATTGGATAGGGTGGTACACACACCTTAGCTCAATATTTTTTTAATGATTACTTTCTCGGATTTCCAATGAAAAGCTATTTTCGAGGGAATCATGAATTCCGTACCTTGAAGGAGATTCCGATAATCAAGAAGCTTCATGGTTTTGTTTGTTTTGATGAAAGGGTACAATAATGCAAAGCATTATGTTTTTTTTATTATTATTATTCTTTTTCAGCCTTTTAATTTGCATGCCTTCCCATATCATCACATCGCATTTCTATCTGTCTCGCTCCACTTTATTTCTTTTGCTTTCCATTTCTCTCACGATTTGATACCATTAATATATTTCAACCTGATTAAGACACTGAAAATTGAGATCCTGCGTGGCACACATTTAAGATTAGTTGTTTGGATTAACATTAAAAAGGTTTGGATAAAAATTAATTAGTGTAATTATTAACAAAATTGGGGAAAAAATCTATATTTGAGAATTAATTGATACGAAATTTTCAGGACACTTGCACTTTGTGTATATCAAAATTTATCACTTCTTTCTTAGTAATTAAAATTTTCAGATGGGGATTTCCCCCATTTTCCCAAAAATATGTTAGTATGACGTTATATACGTTTGGATGCATGGCCTGTTATAAAAAAGTCATTTTGAGATATACTTATTTGAATGATATATAAAAATTTAATTTCAAAAGGTTTAAATTAGAAGAACAAAATAGAAGTCAAAAAGTAAGAAGTTAGCAAAAAAGAAAACACTTCAAATTTTAAGTGATTTTTGAGCGAAAAAGTTGATTTTTCCTACTACTAATAATCATGCCAAATTTTTTTTTTTTTTTTTTTGGGGTACGAGGATCCTTAACTCTATTCCAAATAAGCCTTTGGGAGTTAGTAGTTTAACTGAAATCAAATCAGCGTAAAATTAGTCACGATGAAAATAATTAAAATTAATTCAAATATATAAAGATCGATATTGTACATGACAATAAAAGTAACATTTAAATAAAATATATTAACATGCAAGTAAATAGAATATTCATGCATGATAAACCATATATAAAATTTAAAAAAAAATTATTAAAGCATTAATAAACCAATCAACCGGGGAATCCTAACACCTATTTATATCATGCAATTCCCGACCAATTGGCATTTTTGTTACTCTCCACTTCATTTCACGTACTTCCAGGTCACTAATGATTTCCACAAAATGACAAAATAAAAATATTATGCAATCAGCATAAAAAGTTAAAAATTAATTATTAATAAATCTCAATGTCACGTCCATGTGTAATATTTATATTCTATATCAGATTCATATATATTTTATAATTAAACCCTCTCTTTTTTAATATCTCTTTTGAGATTTGCTGCAGTTATCCGATCAGAACTCCGTTTTTCATCTAGCGCGCATATAACGGGACCATATATTTTAAGGGTGGTTAACGGGGACATGTTGGTGTCTGTAGTACTATGACTATACATCTTTTAAAATCATATTGTCTCTTTTGCTTGTAATATTATACAAAATCAAGTTGGATGTTGTGATGTTATCATCATTCTGATCCATTTTGCTTCTTTATTTTAATTTTTGCAGATAATTCATAAACTATCATTTTAATTCTATTTATAAGTTTATTTTGACCTAAAATATTAGTCCTTATTAGATTTAGTTTCAAAATAATAAATGCGTTTTTTTTTTGCCCCCAATAATTTCAATAACCAGAAAATAATTTATTTACGTTGATTTTTAGAACTAATCACAGACAAAGACAAAATTAAAAATTCAGCCCATAATTAATTAATTAACTATTTCTTCTTGATATATGAAAATTATTTAATTTGAATTTATAAATGTGATCATATATAGTGATATTTATACTATGATAATGTTCCCCCATGGAGTTCCCTTCTTAATTCTACAGGAGTGCAAACAGCTATATTGGGATTATCTAAATTTAAATTTTATAGAAATCTTACTGAAAAAAAAAATAGTGTAAATTGTCCAAAAAATGAGATAAAAATTAAAATTAGAACTGAACATATTCAGAGTTATACGTTTTATTCTACTACCTTCTATCTTAAATATAAAATCACATTTATAGTATAATTTATACTACAAAATTACTCCTATAATTAGGATCGGGAGAGTTTGATTTAAAATTTCAGCTTTTCTTATTTTGTTGAAATGTACGTAGGCATAGTTTGGGCCACCCCACCACCAGTTTCCATCAATAGTCAACGTGTTTTGCGTCCCAACTGGCACTTCGCTTTCTGGATATTTTTCTAGATAAGTCATAAAACTTATTGAAGATTTTAGCCATAGTCTAAACTTCCTCTGGTGTTAAAGTATATAAGTTAAATGATTAATTTATTAAAATTAAAAATTAATTATTTATTACAAAATATGTGTTAGTTTCGCCTCTTCTAATGTGTGAATTTTCTAAGATTTAAATTTGTAGGTGAGCCTACTAAGTACTCAACATAAACCAAGAGTGCAACATATATAATGCCATCGAGTGCTATATATCATTCTCTTCTTATTAATAAAATCTGAATATTAACCGATGCCAGAAATGTCATAATAAGTTTAAAAAGCATGTGGTTTATTATTCTCATTATTATTTAAATATATCAATATGGTTTATCAAAAAAACTTATATCTATATATTATTCTTATTATTTTCACCCCTTTGCCGCCCCAATACGGTGGTTGATGTTGGCGGATATATATTCTTTTTTAACACTCCGTCCACGGTGGTTCGAATATTACTCTGATAAATTTTTTACGATAATTTCATCCACATATTATAGATATTTTTAAAGTTCATGTGTAATTTCATTGAGTGCGATCATGTTCTTTGGGCTTGATCTGATGCCGCGTCGTCCAAAGAAAAAAAAAAAAAAAAAAAAAAGCCGCTCGCCCTCTCTATTCTTCATATTCCTCCGTTTTCTCTTGATCCAGCTGTGTAAATTGCTCCGAGCTCTTTCACCTCTTTATTATACCAAATCCACTATCACAACAAGGGCATTTGAGTTTTGGGAAAATCCCCTTCAAGGCCCAAACTATTAAAGTATTGTTAAAGAAAATCTAAAGAAAAGTCAGATATTAGAAAAGGCACTTAGTCCTTTTTTGGTATTATTTCAAAAAAATTTATACGGATATAGTTGTTAATGTTAATGAACACTAATATAGTTGTTAATGAGTACTGAGTTAGTTGTTAATGAAATTGAGTTAGTTGTTAATATATAATTGTTAACGGGCATTGATATAATTGTTAATACTTTCTGAAATAATACGAAAAAAGATTCTAAAACTTTTTTTAATATGTGACTTTTCTATAGGTCTTTTTTTAATAATAGTTTACTTAATTGAACCCTAAGAATTTTCTCTCGAGTTTTTGGACATTTTCTTTAGGTGCTGAAAAATAGGTGTCCACCAATTTTAGTAGAAGTCAGTTTTATTTAAATAAATGCTAGGAGATGGGTGTTGACAGGAAATGGCGAATCATACCGCCGCCGTCAAAAGAAAAATTGAACTTTCCCTTCCTGTCCCCCATCTTCCTTGTTTCTAACGGGCCCATAGCGTACCTAAGTAGTAGACCATATCCCACTTCTTTTCATCCACCACTCTTGTGAATCTCTCTCTCCTTCTGTGATATTGTTTTCCTTTTTCTCTTTTCTTTTTTGACTCTCTAAAGCCAAACCACACACTCACTAATCCACCAACTTCGCTTCACTTCTCCCACGTGTATCATGGTTCTCTGGCTCCCATAATCCCACGCTCCCCAAAAAAAAAAAAAAAGAAGCTTCAAGCTTGTGAGGGGATTTTTTAATTGTTGGGATTCGTACACGCAGCGGAATGAAATTTATCCAATAAATTACGAATTTTAAAAAGAGGATCTATCAACAACGTTTAAATCGAATTAGTCATTACTCATTAGGAACCTTACATATGTAAACTCGTGATTTGTGGGCTAACATCTTCTTACTTGATTAATCTCTAGGAGCTGACTCTACGAATCCACTTCCTTTATCAGTATCCACACTGAACTAGACTCCAACACGGACGGCAGCATGCTAGCGTCTTCAAGCTTTTCGTCTCATGTCTCTTTTCTAGGGTTTTTTTGCGGCTCGTCAGTTCTCTTGTGTAATCAGATTACTCACAATCTAAGGGTATTTATAAACCTAATAGGCCGCATTAAATATTTGAAATCAACCCTAATTAATTTTGAAATTGAATTAGAAATTAAATCTGTCTAACAGGTTCAATCCAAACTATTTATTTAATGCGAATTAAAAACCAGCTGATTTAATTTATCTTCATAAATCAAATATGAGATATGATATCTCAATCAGTGTTAGTTATTTAATTTATCAAATAAATTAAATACAAAACTAATACAATATAATAATATTATTATCCATATATAATATTATTATGATTTTGAATTTTTATATATTTACACACACACACGTGTGTCTATATATATATATGTATATATGTATGTATGTATGTATGTATGTATCCTCCCTAGATAAAACGTTGTATTCATTGAATCTTAGACATATTTTAGATTTAATGAATTTGGACATTATAGCTCGTACTGGGCTATTCTTGTATGTGACCCTGTAGGTCCACATGAAACTGTTACGAACCAACACTGCACTAGCCCACAAGTCGTGAGTGACCTCTAACAAGACATTGCGACTACCTAACTCATATAAGGATCGATGATACGATACATCCTATCATACAACCATATCACGTCTCTTTTGCCACGTGATAATTTGGTTAAAGATAAACCATGGATAGTGTCATCCTCCTGTTTTTTACCATTACTTTTTCGATTCTTGAATAGCCTAACAATTGAAATAAAAACTCCTTTCCATTATAGTATGGTCATACATTTCTCAGACCCACTCGTCGAGGTGTTTAGTAATATCTCTCTATAAATATGAATGACAAATCTCATCTTAACCGTTCACATTCCTCTGCATAAAAAAACACATGCACTCCCTCTTGTCTTGGACTCTTGGGTTATTTTTACTACAATACTTGGGATTAAATTCTACTTATCTATGTTCCAATTATTAAGATTTGAGGCTTCAAAAATTACCAAATTTAAACCGTATAGTACTATGGAGATAATGCCAAGGAGAAAAGGAAATAATGAATAGAAAGGTGAAATTACATGTGTGTGTGTGTTTGCCACTAGCATGTAATGCAACAACGAGTTCATTGTACGGAGTAATTTTCGAATTATGTGTATGAACACTTATAACCCTTTCAAAAGCTTCCAAACATGCTTGAGTCGGATCTTGACGGCCATTGATTACTTCTCCAACAATTTAGCGTTTTTTTTTTTTGGCCAACAACAATTAACCTACTCTTCTAATTGTTATATATTCCTTGTAATGACAACGTGACAAACATTAAGAAAATAAGAATACGAAAATCATACTCGTTTTTTAAATTTTTTTGCTGAACATGGAGTAGCTTGTTTTGGACAAATGATTAAATATGTCGGCGACGTACAAGTTACAACAAATCGATGGTGTGGATGAATTCTCCCATTAAGTATAGCTGTATAGTCATAGAAAAGTCGCCGCATGAATTCGTAATTTACAAATTTATTAATAAAAAAATGCAGGAACACCATACGAATTTCAATTTATAAAAGTAGTGAGAATGTTCCAGAAAAATATCGTTTTGTAAATAACCCTTAAAAATACAGTGTTTTTTTTTTTTTTTTTTTTACTTTTCATGAAAAATCAGTCCTATCGGTTGGCTTGAAATAACCAGTACTGACCTTGAATAAGAAAAGCAATGACGTTGAATTTTGTTTCACATATATTATTACGAATATTTGTAAGGAGTTGCTTTTATATGCTGTGATTGATGTCAGGTAAGTTAAGACCGATATCAGATGTCAAAGTAGGGGAGTGCATCCGTCTCCGCTTTTGGGAATCGGTTTCGGTGTCTATGTAAAGGATAGATACTGCCTACTAGGGCTTATTTTAGATGGATTTTAAAGGGTCTATATTTGATTTTTAAAAAAATTATTTTAATGTATAAAAATTATAAAATAAAGATAATTTTTTTAAAAAATATTTTTTTAAAAAAATTATCAACTTTAAAAATCAAATTTAGATCATCTAAATCTTATCTCACCAGTCTAATTATTTTATTCAAAAATTCGTATTCACTTGAGAAAATATCTCAAGTTAAGTGCACCTTAACTCAATATTTTTTTTAATGGGAAAATTTCTCCTCAGTACCTAAGTTACCAAAATATTATAAAAAAAAGACTCAAAGAAAAACACATGTCAAAAAAGACTCTAAGACTTTTTTTTATATTATTTCAGAAAATATAGTTGTTAGTGGGTACTGATATAATTGTTAAGAGATATTGATACATTTGTTAACAGGTCCTGATTTAGTTATTAAGATATACTCCCTATAGTCCTTATTATAAGACACTAACTATCAAAATATTTTGGTCCTTATTATAAGACACCAACTACCTTTAACTAACTCTTTTATTATTATTTTCTAATTATACCCTCATTTTTAACTAACTCTTTAAATTAACATCATTAAAGTAGGGGTAAAGTTGGAAATATTTATTATTTCTGAACCAATTTAATGACTTAACTTCCAATTCTTGGTTTGTGAGAAATGGTGGTTGGTGCCTTATAATAAGGATAAGAGGGAGTAGTTGTTAGCGTGTACTGATTTAATTGTTAATGATGTACTGATATAGTTATTTAAATTTCCTGAAACAACACCAGAAGAGGCCTTAGAGTTTTTTTTTTTATATATATATGTGATTTGTTTTAGACTTTTTTAATAATATTTTAATTCCTTAAATCTGAGGGGGATATTCCCCTTTTTAATTATACTCTCTCAAATTTCCAATGAAAAGGTATCTACGACTACGAGTGAGTCATGAAATTCCTACCTTGAAGGGATAAGATTCAGACACGGAAGCTTGATTGTTTTAATGAAAGGGAACAACAATGCAAAGCACCTTCACTGTTTCTTTTTTCAGCCTTTTAATTTGCATGCCTTCTCACATCGCATTTCTGTATGTCTCGCTCCACTTCATTTCTTTTGCTTTGCATTTGCTACCACTATTATTTTCAACATGACCAAGAGATTCAGTTTTTGAAAATAATTTTTAGGATTTACAAGGTAAATATGTGAGAGGAGTTTTATTTCGACTTGCGTAATATCTTAGGTTTTGGACGGTTTCCAAACAAATCCTAAGACATTGAAATCTAAATTCGTGAGAGGCACAAATTTAAGATCAGTTGTTTGGATGGACATTAAAAGTTGTGACTTTTATCCAATTAAATTTTATGCTAAAGTTGTTGAAAAATTAATTAGTGTAATTATAGAAAAAATTATTTGATAATTTAATGGATAAGAAAAATCTAAATTAGAGTACCAATATTCTATATATACAAAATTCTCAGGGCAGTAGCACTCTGTGTATATAAAAATTTTTCACTTCTTTCTTCCTAATTAAATTTTCAAATGGGAATTGAATTTTCCCCATTTTCCCAAAAATCTATTAGTATGATGTTATATATGTTTTCCATAACCTTTTATAAAAAAAATTATTTTAATATAGACTTATTTGAATGATATATAAAAAATTAATTTCAAAACTTTTAAATTAGAAGAAAAAATAGAAGTCAGGAGTAAGAAGTTGGGAATAACTACTTTAAATTTGAAGTAACTTTTGAACAAAAAGTTAGTTGCAAGTTACTTACTCTAATACTAATAATCATGCCAAACTTTTTTTTTTGACTGAGGATCTTTAATTTTATCCCAAATAAGCCCTTAGGAGTTAGTAGTTCAACTGAAATCAAATGAGCGTAAAATCAGTCATGATGAAAATAATTACAATATATAAAGATATTGTACATGACAATAAAAAGGAACATTTAAATAAAAATATACTACTAACATGCAATTAAATAGAATATTCATGCATAATAAACCATATATAAATTATTAAACAAATTATTAACGCGTAAATAAACCAATCAACCGGGGAATCCTAACACCCATATCATGTCATTCCAGACCACGTCGCATTTTTGTTACTCTCCACTTCATTTCACGTACTTCCAGGCCGCTAATGATTTCCACAAAATGACAAAAATAAAAATATTATGCAATCAGCATTAAAAATTAAAAATTAATTATTAATAAATCTCAATGTCACGTCCCTGTGTAATATTTATATTGTATATCAGATTCATATATATTTTATATTGTTTTTTTTTAATATCTCTTTTGATTTGCGCGTTTTTCATCTAACGTGCATGTAACGGGACCATATATTTTAACGGTGGTTGACGGGGAGATGTTGGCGTCCGTAGTACTATACATCTTTTAAAATCAACGTCTCTTTTGCTTGTAACATCAAACATAGTCAAGTTGGGTGTCGTGATGACGTCACTTTCAGAATTTCAGTAAACTTTAATATTAATCAATTAACGATGCCTCGCTTGTTACCATCATTCTCATCTGTTTTGCATTCATTATTTTAATTTTTACACATAATTCATAAAATACCACTTTAGTTTTATTTGTAAGTTTATTTTGACAAAAAATTTTGGTCCTTATCAAAATTTTATTTTCAAAATAATAAATATATCATTTAAGTCTAGTTTAAAATTAGAACCGAACATATTCGGAGGTATATGTTTTATTCTATGATTTAAAATTTCGGCTTTTATTTGTTGAAATGTGGGCACAGTTTGGGCCACCCCACCTCCAGTTTACATCAATAGTCAACGTGTTTTGCCTCCCAACTTGCACTTTATATTTTGGACAAACCAACTTGCACTTCGCTTTCTGGATATTTCTAGATAAGTCATAAAATCATTGTCAGCGTGTGGTTGGATTTATTTTTTGTGAACCACTTATATGTGAGAGGAGTTTTATCTCAACTCATGAAAAAGTGTTACATAAAACCATGGTTTTAGTGTTACCAAAATATTGCTAGATTCTTATTAAAGATTTTAGCCCTAGTCTATATTTCCTCTCTAGTGTAAGGTATGTGAGTTAAATAACTACTTTATTAAAATTAAAAAATTAATTAAATTATTTATTTATTAAAAAATATTTATGTTAATTTCACCTCTTTTAATATGTGAATTTTTTAAGATTTAAATTCCTATTCACTTCATAATGGGGCGAGCCCACTGCCAACTCAACGTAAGACTAGTGCAACATGTATGATAGCAACTTAATAAAATCTGAATATTAAGTAATATCAGAAATGTCATAATAAGATTAAAAAGGCATGTGGTTTATTATTCTTATTATTTGAATGTATCAATATGTTTTTTTATCAAAAAACTTATATCTCTATATTATTCTTAATTATTACATACACAGTGTGCATGGACTGTGAAATGCGTGTAAATAACCCCCTTGGCCGCCCCAATACGGTGGTCCGCGGTGGTCGATGTTGGCGGATGTGCATTCTTTTTTTACACTGGGTCCACGGTGGTTCAAATATTACTCTGATAAAAATTTTACGATAATTTCACCCGCATATTATAGATATTTTTATAGTTCATTTGTAATTTTTGTCCTAATTATTTTAAAAATCATGTCCGGTGCCAAACTGGTTTTGACATACCTGCTTGTACATTTGGTATATATTTAACATCACATCACATGACACCACCACCCAACAATAACAACAATAATAATATGTTTATTAATATTCAGTACATTCGTAGCCGTAAAAATATATCCAGTATATTTAATTAAAGATGGGATTTATTATTTCTGTCTTGTCTTCTTTTTATAATTCTTCTATATATCCTCATCTAATTAAAAATTTTCCACTTCTCATGCATCGTTTACATGGGGTTTACTGGCCAAAAAATATATAAATAAAATAAAGACAAAAGCTCTAAAATCAAAGTATCAAACTTGAAGCATAAACAAAAGAGTTTTGAACTCATTATCAAGTCAAAATCGAATGCTTAAACTCAAAGAGCAAGAGTCGTCAGGATTAGTTGGAGAAACAAATATATGAAAATGCTTAAATATTAAATACATAATTGACTTCAATTAAATTATTCTCAAGATATTTAGACAAGTTACATCAAAGTCCCTGGCTTCCAGCCTGGGATTTTCTCTGATAACTTGATAAGTTATGGTGACTGGCTGAGAGGTCGTCCACACTTTGATTTTAAACCTCATTTGTTTTATTCCGTCACTTTCCAAAGGTTGTCCACAAATCAAGTTGTATTACGTGACGTAACAGTATCTATTTTTAGCTAATTTAATAATAATTAAAAAATTTGATGTCCTTATCAACTACACAGGGTCAAAACTAAAATGCAAGCCAAGAGGAGGTTATCATTTAATCGCCAAAAAAAAAAAACTAAATAACAAGCGAGTAACATATACCAGTAATTATTTCTTAAACTATAGTTCGTTATTGCATGTGGCTTACCTGATTAATTATATATTTTTTTGGAACTTCATGGTGATTTTCACTAATAAAAATGGGTTAAATAAAAGGAGTCATACTATGTACAGTGAATGATGGAGAATCAGAGAGAGAGAGAGAGCTTGGTCCAGTTGAGGCCCAAAAGAACAGAAATGGGCCTCAAAAAGCACCAATTTACACTTATAAGGTGGGTATGGTATCTCTATTCTTTAGTAAGGAGAAGATTGTCAATTGCATTTTGATGACATTCTATAAAAAAAATAGCTACTCATCATTGTGCTGACATTTGGACCGTTCAAATATAATTTGAACAGGCTTAGATATAAAGAGTTTAATTAAGAAATTTGTAAGTAATAAATCATTTTTTTATAGAATTGCAATCAAAAGATTAACTTTAAATAATATTAAATCTGGAGCTTTCAAAAATTTGACATTGCTGATTCCACCAAAGAGTGAGGAAGGTAAGGGTGGAGATAGGTTAGGCCCTTATCAAGAGCTTATGATCTAGTTTACTTTAAGTCTAGCCAAGCGTATTTAATAAATAGGTTAGGCTCAAACTTAAGCCTATTGTAAGGCCTATTTAAGTAAACAGGCCAAACATATTTTCATAGAACATAGCATACAAACCTACAAGCTTAGCCTGTTTAGTTTTTTTAAAATTTATTATTATACATAATTATATATAATTTCATCTAAATTAATTTTGTAAATTATTTGTAAAATTAATAACCTAGACTTAACCCTAAGTTCCACATTTTATTAATTACTCATGAGCTTAACCTTTTCATTCATTAATTGATTACATATATTTCTCTTCTTTTTTATCGTCCGAGATAGCAATGCTAGTTCATTATTGATTTGTGTCGTTTGAAACAATATAATGATTGTAGTAAGTTTATTTTAGTGATGTTCAAATGAAAATAATTTCAATAAGAGGAGTTTGTGTCATTTTATGCAAAAAAAAAAAAGAGAGAGATTAAACCTAAATTTATATATCACTTGTTATACTCGGTTAATTTTAAAAAAATATATCTCCTTAGTAAAAAAGATGATTAATTTTTATTATTCAATTCCTACATGCATAGACAATTGTTACCACTAAGTGTTTTTTTCTCTTTCTTACTAACTTGTTTAATTCATTTGATAATGAATCTCTAAACTTTTATGACATAAAATATGTTTTTAAATAGACTTGATGAGTTATATACAAAATTAGATATATAGACTTTAAGTCTATTTGAATGTCTTTAAATGGGCTTTTGACTGTTAGGCCTTTTAAAAGTTTAGACGCAAGCCTGAAAAAAAAAAAAAAGACCCTAAATATAGCCTCAGGTCCAAGCTTAGGGTTTTGTATCTCTGACACTGACTCAGACCTTTTTTTTTTTTTTGATAAATCACCCGGTATCCGAATCCCATTGGGCCGACTAATCCGGATTCGAGCCGGGTAGGACCCGTTAGGGTGGTAAAGCTCTCCCTCAATAGTTTTAAGGCAACTGTATTCCTTGGGTTCGAACGCGAGACCTCAAGTTAAGCTAACAGAGACCTTTACCATCTCAGCTACGTCCTCTTAGATTGACCCAGAACCTATTTTATTAAAACCTATTTCTACATAGGATTGAATATGCTTCGTCCACAATTAATGAATCACCTGTCACAGCTCCGACACATTTTCTGTCAAGAATAAATGTTTTTTTTTAAATATCCCCCCCCCCCCCCCCCCCCCCCCCGAAAAAAAAAAAAAACTGGAATTTGCCATGAAATTGCTTAAATTGGAAGTGAAGGAACATTGACAACTGAATATAACATTTAAAAAAAACATGGACGCAACCTAATTGGACGGCGAAACTTTACCCGACTATGAGACCAAATAAGCCTTTAAACGTTACGTTAAACCAGGTAATGACACCCCAAAGAAGATACATGAGACCACATATTTAAGTCTCAACTTGACAAATTTCATTATGGGATTTGCAAGCACATTTAAGGAAGAAAAATCTTGTTTGTTACACTTAAACCAACAACCCCAGGCACTCGAAATTTGACTTCATCTATTAATAACTTGCATCGGTTTGGAGTGAATACAGCACACAACAAAAATAACCTCCAAAAAACAAATCAAATCAGCTACAAAGATTCGGTATGCACACCCCAGCATCAGGATTCTGTTGTTCCTTCAAAATTCTTCCTGTAACTCTAAGCTTGAGTTCCTTCCTGTCCCCACCAGAGAAAAATAAGGCCATGTTTCGTTGGATAATAAGGCCATCATGGCTATCCCTAACTTTCCGGTGGCTATCCCGGATACTCCGGGGATTGCCTTCCCAGATAAGTTTCCTACCATTTGCCCCAACCTCTAGGCTATAACTGTAGCTTCGGGCATCATTCTCATCTCCCATAAAACGAAGAAATGCCATGTACACAGGAGCCATGCCAAGCTGAAAAGCTTCAAAATGAAGGCAGAAGTACTGGCCAAAGCAATGAAAGACCTAACAAACATATAGTATGCTTAGAAAAGACCGTCATAGCTGCTGAATAGTTTACCAAAATACTATTGTGTTTAGCATTAGCAGTTTTTCAACCATGTAAACAAAGTTGATTATTTAATTGGAGGAATGCGCCTTAAATATGGTACATTTTCTTCTGTATATATAAATCCATTAGGGACTAAAGTATTAAAATGCTTTCCACCATAGCATTGATTTCCTTCCAACTGTTCTCTCTCCTGAACTTCACCACTAATTCAAGGTTTATGAACAAATGGTAGTAATTAGATAGTACTGTACATACGTTGTATGTCAGTTATCTTATAATTAAAAGGAAGTATTAGTTTAACAGGTAAAACATGACAAAGCGTAACAATCAACTACTCAGCTGAAGGAAAAATGCAAGTATTACCGTGAGCATCCAAGTAGCATTCTCTACTTCACGTGGATTTGATTTCACATACCGATGATTGAAGGTACAACCTGTGTGCATATCTACCTTATGATCATCCCTCAAATGAGCAACAAGAAATGGGATATCCCCAGCTACAGAGCATTCGGAACCAGCATATGGACAATTGTATGGTCTGAAATTGCAGACTGCCTCATGCTTGAGTTTGCTGTAGTAAGGAAAGATTTCCGGGCATCCAAGGGAATAATACTTGCATGGTAACTCGAGTGATTCAACCACCTTCTCAAGTGCTAGACACCTAATATCTCCAAGTTCTTGTCTACAAGTTGGACATCGGTTGTGAACTCTTGTTTTGCGTGTGGAACACAGTGTGTGCCCGTTGTGGCACTGTAAAGAATCTCATTGTTAGTTGCTACCTTAAAGTTTCAGACAACCAACATATGAACATGCAGAATATAAAAATCTAGTGGCGCGGGTCAATGAACCAATTTTCATAAGATTAATTACTAGTGCATGTTTGGATTAACTTTTTAAGAATAACTTTTACGATTTACAAGATAAGTATGTGAGACTTTTGAAACCACAGTTTTGTGGTTTGCCAGACATTCACTTAATTTATTGCTTACCAGAAATGAAGAAATAAAGACAAGAACTGGGACAAAAGAAAAATAAAACTTTAGAGACAGAAAAATTTTGGCTTAAAACAGACTCACAACTTTAAGAACTATTATTTGAGTTTCTTGGGTGAATATTACACTTCCACGTAGAAAAACAACACACAAACACATATTTAAATTAAAATAAATTTGAATGCCATAAGTAATTTTTTACCATTTACTGAATATCTAAAGAATAATTTCTCATTTTGGTTAAAATGTTGTCAAGGATCTGACAGAGCATTTGTTAAAAGCCAAAATGAAAAGCAATCCTTACTTTAGTCTGTCTTTCTCTTTTTCCCTGCCAAGCATTTGTTACCCAGTAAATACAGTTATACAGATAAGTCACAGATAAGTTTGAGGGCCATGATGACGAAGTGTTCACACTTCACAAAAAGTACCAGCCAGTCCAACCTTGATACAAACTCAAGGGAAAACTGATTATAATCATCAATATTTCCTGCACTGAAGATACATTCTTGATAGCCGGGGAATCTTTAGGAGGTAACGTTGTTCAGTGCATGAATCAAACAGCCCTCATACGAATCCTGATACTGCAAAACCATTAATTGCACCACGCCATTTTTGTAGACGGCGAACTTGATTCAGCGACAAGAGCTGAAGCGAGGCTTACTTGATAGGGGTATAATATCAGATATAGCTTCATGAGATTTGCAAAATTCACAGATGAAACTCATCACACTACCCAGGAAAGGTCTGACTTTGTATAATCACCATGTAATCATTTCTGGGGACAAAAAGCAAGCTCAATGAAATCCCTGAATTTCACGTCTCCAAGTCTTCCGTGTTTGATTTTTCAATAAAACTAGGAAATGCCAAGGTTATATCCCTGTAGAAAAGAGAAGACGTGCATTATTAATATAATGCATGTTCTGAAATTGTCCTCCATGCGAAGAATGGATAAATTGATGAAGAGCTTATATACACCCACGTTAGATGTGGTAGAGTCATGTTCTTCAATAAAGATGGATGTTTGAACACAAATTCCTTCCATTCCTCTTGATCAATCTTTCCATCACCTTTTGTATCAGCATCACTAAATGTCTGCGGAAAAAAGCAACAAAAAAATGACTAAATATGGTTTAAAGATCCGAACGTAACAGTATATACACATACGTACATACATACATATTATGGATGTATGTATGTATGTGTGTACAGACAGACGTACAGACAGTCACACACAGAGATACAAGTATGCACCTTATCCACTATGGTTTCGACGACATCATCAGAAAGTATGATATCAGATTCCTGCAGTATTGCTGATATCATCTCTTTCAGCTGCGGATAAACATTACCATGAGCAGAAGAAAGTAAAATATAGATCCAGATCTATATTTTATAATGAGCAATATACGTATAAAATTGGCACAACCAAACCTTCAAAATATTACAGTCATGGGAAGGGAAGGAATATCATACCTCCTCTCGTTCAATGTACCCTGTCTGCCTCAGATCATGCAACCTAAAGGCAACTGCAAAATAGTTATCCCCAGCTTAATAGATGATCAAGTAAATTTGGTACATAACTGAAAACCACTCGTGAAATTCTTGCAAATAGACTAATAGAGAAAAGTAAAAAAGCATTAGCATGAAAACTATCATGGAAGAATCTATCTTACATTTGATTTTGTCTTCAATAGGTGCCTTTGGGTGAAAAATACCCAGTGATCGAACAAATTCCCCAAACTCAATAACCCCATTGCGCTTGATATCAAATAAATCAAAAACCTATATCAAGAAGTCACAAGCGTAGATTAATATCAGTGTCTAATGGATATTAGCTTATTAAGGTCAAATCATTCATGAACTACAGAAAAAGGGTCAGATTGACACACCCTGTCAGCAAACAGATTCCTTTTGTTCCTATTACTGAAAAGAGCAAGCTGGAATTCTTCCTGCAGGGAGTAAAAATAACCTTTAAGTTAAGCTACCTAACAGATATTAAAAATCCAAGTTCACGTGATCTTACTGAAAGCAGAAGGAAAACTTACAAAAGCCCTCAACTAACCTTGTGAATTAGTCCATCTTGAATAATTGTGTTGCTCAATTTCTGAAAGAGAACGTGTAAGGCCTCTACTTCACTTACTGAAACTGTGGACAAGGAAAGATAGATGCAGTATTCTATTAATTAGTTGTTAATATTATCCATAATTGAAATGAGTTATTAAATGATATAAGTTGCAGGTAAATCCCCCAAAATATTAATACCAATCAAATTATAGGACAAATGAATGGGCATGATACACTATACAGTATATCAAAGTAAAGGAAACAAAAGCATTGGTGCTATATCTTACTTTGAAACCATTAACTTATATTTATCATTTGTAGAAGTCAGATATAAGTGTATGAACTGTAACTGAAAGGACCATGCAAATCGCATTGAAATTGAACAGAAGGGTTAAAAATCAAACTATCCGTTTATTGAAATGAATTCAGGGGTGAAATGCTATAAGATATTGACATTTGTGTAATGGAATCATAAAGCATGGTCGCAAGATCCTTATACCACTAACCAAAAGGCAGAGAAAATTCAAACAGCAACAATCTAGATTGATGAAGGAGACGTACAAGGTGTCTCAGCAGCAAGAATGCCGGGATCCGCATAACCAGGTGATTTAGGTAGCTTCGAACTACAGCAACCCATCAAACAGATTCAGAATTAACTTACCAATTTCCTGAAAAGCCATTGATTCATTTAGATGAAACCACTAGGAGAACACCTGCCTACATAAAAAATAAGAGAATAAACGAAAGTTTCAATTGACAAGCTATCCTGCTTAAAACTAAGTCGCAATAAGAGGTTATGTAAGACCAGATGATAAATAAATTATAAGCCAGATGTCTCGTGATTATTTCCGTGATGTAAAAATGCTAGAATAAGGTTAGAGAAACAGATTAGATAATGTTGGTGATTTTAAACTCAGTCTTAACTACTGCTCCATGAAAACAACTCATGGACCTCTGGAAACTGCATATCAGTTTGTCTCCCGCATATAATTACGAACATTATTTAAACATTAGCATATCCTATCTAATTACAAATATCAGCACAGATAGCTCATTTAAACTATTGCTATTTTTTGTTCTAAAGGGATCAATTCAACCATGGGTCAAGAAATCATCTATATGTAGGAAAACAACATAGTCGACAAATTTTATCAATGGGCATCACTTGCTCGTGTCAGTAATCCTTTGCCGTTGGGGCAAGATAAATGCTAGGTTAGGCTGCAAGATGAACGAATCAATGAACAAACATTTCGACCCACCCTGTGGACTGCCTATAGAAATGAACAGTAAGTTAATTTTTTAATATCTTGACAATTTTTTTTATGAATTATTAAACCAGAATTGTTTACTGCAGATTCGAGAGGAGGTCAAGGAAAAGATGTGGAATTTGTGGAGTCCAAATTATATGTTCTTCCCTTATATGGTTATTAGGTGCTCATCCCTCTACTTTACTAGACTCTACTTTACTAGAGGGATGGACATATTTTTTAATATTGTATTTATTTATATTTAAATTATATGTTACTTTCTAAAATATCTTTTTCACTCATTATCTCAAATTAATTTGTTTCCATGATACTAGTGTTACAAATAAATATTATTGAATACAAGACTGAAAACTAATTAATTTAAGATATTAGGTTGAAAAAACATTTCACAAAATAACATATAATTTAAATATAAATAATACAATGTATATAAAAAATAAAAATAAAAGTTGAAAAAAAATATACTCATCTAAGGGATGGGCATATAATGTAGACTCGGAATTTGTGTCTCTCCACAGTCTCTCTTCTTGATATTTGCTCTTTTTATTCTGTACTATTACCAGGTTTAACTGGTGGGCTGAAGCCGGCCAACCAGAATATTTGTTGAGTTAGGTTGTGAAAAACAATAATCTTTTGATATGGGTCTTTTTTGCCTAAACCTATATGGGACTGGATAGCTATGAACATGACAGGAAAATTTGGTAAAGGTATTGGATCTAATTGGTGTACTATTTTTGGTGTCACTGTTTGGAAATTATGGGGTTGGAGGAACTCCCTAATTTTCGAACCAAATTATGTAAAACCTCCAAACCCTGCATTGATAATTCTGCATACCTGGAAAAACTTCGTTGTATTACAAGATTTTGTTGTAAATGATCTTGATATAGGCAATAGGTATGTGATTTACAGTGGGTGGATTCACCCCCTGTGGGCTGGATCAAATTAAATGTTTGTTGATGGGGCTATGTCTTTATGTACCTCTATAGCGGGTTGTGGGGGTGTCTTACGTGATTGGCAAAGTCAGTGGGTTGCTGGATTCTCTAAAACTATAGGTGTGTGTGATGCTTGTACAGCTGAGGAGTGGCCTATTTTTTAGGGCCTCAAGCTTGCGTTGGATTTGTACTACAAGAATGTGTTGCTTGAGTCTGATGCAAGTTTCCTGGTTCATAAGCTGCTGAGTGGAAATGTTTAGGCGTCTAGCCTGCTGGTCTTGCAGATTGAGGAGTTTTTGCAGAGAGACTGGATGGTTTCAATCTGTAGCATTCCTAGGGGCAGTAATAGAGTGGTTGATGCTTTGGCCAAATTAGGATTATCTAGAACTTCTATTCTTGGTGAATGTCCGGTATCTTTAAGGGCATGGGTCTAGGAGGAATGTTTGGGAATTGTTTCCCCTTCTGTTTAGTTTGTTTATGTAAAACTCTGTTTCTCAGCCATCTATTATATAACAAAAAAAAAGGGTTGTTTTTATTTATTTTAAATAAATTGTTAAAATCGTGTCTTGTTATCCTATGTTTAGAAACTTTTCAAAATCTAAGTTTTGTGTAGTAAGAGGTAAATATGTTAGAAGAATTTTGTCTAGGCTTGGATAAAACCTAAGTTTTGAGTGTTATCCAAACAGTACTAAAACTCAAACCCTAGTCACTTCATAATATTGTTATTTTAATTAAAATGTGAATTTTCCTTTAAAAAAATTGAGTTGATGTGGCTGCGGAAAAAGGATTAAAATAATATAACTTGATGAATCAACCTATTCCTTTATATGCTTTAGGATTGAAGGACCAAAAATATTATTTTTAAACTTTGAGACTAAAATGAATCTTTTGCCAACATATTGGACAAAATGTATATTTTAATCTTAATTTTTTTGAAGGTCTAGATATGTAGAAAAGAAAATTTCAATAGTTGGGCGGGTCAGTTTGGTTGACTAAATGTCAACCCATTCCCATATTGATACGAATCTTTTTGGTCGTCAAGCTTCATGGATCTACTTTCTACCCAGTACCTTAGTCCTTGATACCCATTTAAGAATTATATTCAGCGATAATAATTGGCTTGAATTCAATCTAGCTTATTGGTAGTAATCGATGTTATATCCATTAGGACCGGAACGACAGAATAATGATAATAAAATGATATATAATTATTAGAGTCAAATTTACAATTGACTGAAATTACAAGAATAAAAATTATGGAGAATTGCTATAAGTCTCAAATAAGGAAGGTGATCACTAAAAAAATTCTAACATCAAATAATTGTCATTTGGCACTAAAAGCTTCTCACTGCCTGTTACTCACTTGTTAACAAACTTTTAAGTGAATATTTTTTTGAGATGTAAGGCGAATTTTTCCAGAAAATGAGTTAAAAATTTTCTTAGATCGGACAAAAATGAAATATATATTGTATGTATGTATGCATGGGCTTATCATATATCCTGTCACTGGATATAAGTTTTTGTCTAGTGAAATATATACTACCTCGATCATTTCAAAAATTGTTGCAGAATTATATATATTTTTTAGTTTTATAATTATGAAATTTTAATCATAATAATATTTTTTGTAATAAATTAAATAATTATAATTAATTAATTAAGAATTACTAATTAACCAAACTAATATTTTTCAAATTATTAATTTAAATTTATAATTAGTAAATTATATTTTAAATATTATTCATTTATTTAGTTTTGAATTAAATTAATAAACTACCAATCCTAAAATTATGATAGCAGTTTATATTTTGATTTTTATGTAATTCTAAAAAGTTATTCTACAACTTTTTGGGTTCAACGGGAGCAGAGGGAAGAATTTGTTTTCGATTTATTTAGTGATTTTTTTTTTTATGATATAAACGACGTAGTTTTGTTTTCCAACACAGAAGCTTATATCCAGTCATAGGATATATCATAAGCCCCCCACACACAAATTCTAATTTTATCTTTATTTGTTTGTTTGTATATTTTCAATATATATAACCTGAAAGTAGCCCGAACATCTTTATAAGAAAGAACCCAAAGAGACGGAGACACGAGAAAAGAAAGTCTAAATTCCTTTGCTTAAACAATATTCTTTTGGGCGAAGACAGAGATGATCTTTTTTATCCTAATTATAAATTAATAATCAAAATTTTTCAAATGATATAAACCGTATAGTAAATGAATAAAACCGGAAGAAGCACCCACAAAATAATTATTAAAAAGGAAAAACACTTCTCATGTTGTAGAAGAAGTGTTTTCTCATATCACACATATATAAAATAGTGAGACCCATATTATATATATATATATATATGTATGAGTCTCACTATTTTATGTATGTGGGTAAGAATCTTAATTTTCTCGTATAACGGAAAACTAAACCCCTGTAATAATGTAACTTTTCTTTTTCTTTCCGCGGAACGCAAACGGAATGATTCCGCCGGAGAAGGAGGAACGTGAATAAAATAAAGACCAATCCGACATCATTTACGATAAAAACGAATCGATATCCATAATTGAATCGCAGGCGCACATGGAATTTGAATATTAGAGAGAGCGACTGACCTGTCTGAGTCTTCGAGAGCTCCGTTCAACTTGTGGAGATGAATGTTGAAGACAAGAAGCGAAAATCAAAGCTCGGCGTAGATTTGCGATTGAAGGAAGGAAATAAAAAGGAGGAAGGTTGTTTGAAGATTGTGGATTAAATTTAAAATTGAGAAAGATAGATTTGGAAAAATGGAAAGCTGAGGTTTATAGATCTGCGATTTCTCGGCAAAAGTTATCATTTTCATACTCTCGACGGACGCTGCAAATTATGGCAATTTATATAGGAAGGGTAGAGACTCAGACTAGAGAGGGTGATGTCAGGGATTTCTTCATGATTTTCCGCTGGTGCCATGTATCCAATAAAGTTATGTTTGGTCCCACCAGATCCCCATTTGCCCGATTGCGTCCAACAAACGCAACAAAGCAATACTCCAATTCTTCCCATCCTAAACACCAACTATTATTTCTCATAGATTAAGAAATAAAAGAAATGGAAGTTAAGTCATTAAATTAGTTTAAAATTGATTTTCTTTCAACTTTAATTTATCCCTATTTTAACGTGAATTCAAATAGTTAGTTAAAAATAAGAGTATAATTAAAAAACAATAATAAACAATAAGGGCGAAGGTGCATCTTGCGGCCTTCAGGCCTTCACTCTTCCTTTATGATCCTCCAAGCTTTCACGGTGAGGGTGAAGAGAGGTCGCTAGCGGCGACAGTGGTGGGAGAAGAAGTAGACGGTGAGTATGAGAAGGGCGAAGGTGGAAGAAGCTTAGAAATCGTGCACGGTGAAAGAACATAGAAGGTGTGTAGTCCGTGACCAACTAGAGAGCTCTTTTTGGGAAGCTCAGCGAGAGAAAAACTAACTCAAATGCCTTTCATGGTGAGAAAGAAGCCAATGTTTAGAAGCTTGCTTTCCATTGTGCATTTGACCCTTTAAACGAGGACTCCAAATAGGCTCAAAGTCTAGAGCATTTGAGTTAGCTTCCAGCCTTGGAGAATATTTTTTATTTTATAAAGTAAATATGTAAAATGAGTTTTGTCTCAATATAGAAATCGTCTTCTAAAATCATGATTTTGTTATTCCCAAACATGCACTAGCTTCTCAAAATCTCGAGTTTAGATCTGTATGAATGTGAGGGCATGTTTGAGTTAACATTATAGAAACACATTTATACAAAACTCTTCTTACATACTTATTACGTATATTATAAATCACGTTAAAAAAAACAAGTTCTATCACTAATCCAAACATTCACACTCTAACAAGGTGCTCAAGTTTTTCTTTAATACACCAGAAAATGGGCTTTTTGAGCCTATTGCTACTCACAATGATCTTTTTTTTTTTTAAATCAAAATGCTACACATTTAAAAATATTTATCAGAATACTGCAACTAAAATCATGCTCCTAAAGAACGATTTTAATTCTGTACAGAAATGTGGGGTGGTTTGCCTTTGCACTAAAAAACGGTAGGGTAGTTTAAGGAGAGAAAACGGGTTTACCAAGTAGGCTTGCCGCATAGGAATAAATAAATTTTAAGAAATATAATACTCCCTTCGGTCCTAATTATAAGACATATTTAATCGATTTTTGAGAGATTAAGGAGGAGAGTTAAATTAGTTAATTTCACTCATTTTCCTAAAATGTCCTTAAATAAATTTTCAATGACATTAACATACCTCTCCAATCTAGAATCTTCCTTTCCATGCTTTCTAATTGAAATGATAGTCTTGTTATATATACATATGTGTGTGTGTACACATATGTATGTATGTGTATGCGCACACATACACATATCTACAACCCCTCCCCCCCCAAAAAAAAACACACATACACCCCCCACAAACACACACACATATCTATATACAAATACAAACCCCCCCACACACACATGTATGTCTATATGTGTGTGTACATATATAAATATGTGTGTGTGTGTTGGTAAATTAACGTTAACTCATTGATAAACAAATTAAAATCCATCAATTTAAGAGTTTTATTGACTTGAAAATCCTATGCACCTAAATGCGTATATTTACCAAAAACTAAATACACTTAAGAGAATAAAATAGAGGTGTTTTAGGAAAAAAATTGACAAAAATTTAAATTTTGTCCTATAATTAAGACAAAAACCAACCCCCAAATATTGTCTTATAATTAGGACTGGAGGGAGTAGTACAGAAGAGCGAGTTCAGTACAAAATTAAAATCATTCTTTAGGAGAACAAATTCAATTGTAGTGTCCTAGTAAATATTTTTTTAATGGGTATCATTTTGGTAAATTGTTTTACTGTGTCTGGCATTTGGCTGAAAAAGCCTCAGAAGTAAAAGCAAAACCTAAATACAAAAAGATTAGGAATCAACATTACAGGCTAAAATCTATATTAGTAACTTTGGATTGAGAAGTTACAGTCTAATGGCTTCATCAAGAACCCTTTTGGCAAGAAAATCTGCTATGACATTGGCATCTAAATTTATTTGTTATCTATTAGATTTTCACTTGTAAAAAATGTTGCATCATGCTTATGATTTTAGAGATCACTTCCTAGATCTCATGTTGTGGCGGAGCCTCGTCGAGAATCAAATGAACAACCTCAGAGGAGTCTCTTCTCAAATTTACTTGGTAAATCATATAAAAAAATATATAATTTTATGTTCAACAAACAAAACTTGATTCTCTTCAGCATGTTTTGGTCAAATCAAATGAGAATAGGGTTAGGTTATCTGATTCAGCGGGGGGCTAGACATGATGGGAATGCAAAGCTGATGTAAAAGCCTGTGTAGATTAAAGAAAATGCTGGAAATGAATGGAATGGAAAGTAATAGAAAAAATCTTGCCGCACACGTGTTTGGTTGACAATAAAAAGGAAAATGGGTTGATAAAAAAAAAAATTGTTTAGTTAGAAAAAAATGAGATAAAAATGAGCTAAAAGACATTTTTTCCCCTGGGTATAAAATATTTTTTTAAGGTTCATGTTTTCACTTTAATCTTTCTAACTATATGCACCTCATGGGTTACTCATGGGTTACCCATGGTTCGTAATAACTTCAAACAATATTCCTATAACCAAAACTTAATCATCATAGGCTGCATGTAGAAAAAACATGGAAAAAAGAACTATATTTGTTGGTGTATTTTCATAACGTAACAGAGCAATTAACTATTACAAACTTATCACTTACATGTAGTCACAACCACTTTCTGTGGTCTTATTTTGGTCATAGGTATGTTATGGTTACGAGATAATTATCTAACTTTACTCTCACCCGTTGTGCAACCATCTACCATATATGGCCAATACCATTTTCCTTGTACACACTATCACAAATTTAACCATGTTTACCACATGGGTACTTCATAGTCAACCAATATTTCATCAAATTTTTTATTGGCCATGGAGTTCCAACCACCTCCCTCTGCTCATATTTCCGATAATGACTAGTTTTCCATAGCTCTAGAAGTTTAATAAAATAAATTTTAATACTCTTACAATTTGTTATGCTTTTCTCTCATTCCCTTATTCACACACCGAGGTTGTTTCTCTCTCTCTCTCATCTATGTTTTTCTCTTTGCAATTTTTTTTTTGAATTTCTCTTTCATCCAACCTCTTACACTCTTGAAATTGGCATATACTTTATCAGCTACGATAGATGCATCACATTCAACACAAATTTGAACACAACGACAAAGAAGAAGGAATCCATCTATTCTTTGGGATTGATTGGATGCCGCTTCATCTCTAGGGAAAGCCACTCACCCTCTCTGTTCTTCAACTCACTTTGTTTTCTCCAGATCTGGTTATATGAATTGCCCTCGATTGCTTCACCTCTTTATATCAAATTCACTATCACATCATGGGCATTTGAGTCTTAAGCCATTTTTCTTAGGCACTGGAAAATGCATGGGTTTCCACTATGTTTTATGGGAAATCTATTTTCTTTTAAACCTTAGAAAATCGGCACAAACAAGAAATGACAAACCAAATTGCTGCCACTAGTAGGAAAATTGAAGTTTCCTTTTCATATCTCCATTTTCCTCAATCCAAACAAGTCCTCAGTGTGCAGGAGTAGTAGGCCATCCCTCACTTCTTTTCATCCTCTCTCTCTCTCTCTCTCTCTCTCACATTTCCTTTTTCTTATTTCTTTTTCGGCTCTCTAAAACCAAATCACATACTCACCAATACATCAACTTCGCTTCGCTTCTCCTCTCCTCTCCTCTCCCACGTGTATCATGCCGCCCAGATTCCTATAAATACCCAATCCTTCAAGCTTGTCAGGGTACGGACATTTTAATTCCATGATATATTAAGAAAGTTAAATAATTATTTATTCATATCATATATTTCCTCCAGTCCTAATTATAAGATATAGTTGACTTTTATGGAGAGATTAAGGAAACTAATTAAATTATTTTAGAGTATTTTTATTTTTATTTTTTTTTCTTCAAACTAATTAGTTTGACTAATAAACTAATATATAATCTAAAAATACACAAGATATGAAATGATTAAGTAACTTATTTAACTTCCTTAATCTCTCCAAAAAAAGTCAACTATGTCTTATAATTAGGACCAGAGGTAGTATTATCTATCGTTATATTATATATTAGTAGTTTATAAATAAGAAAAATTAGTTATAAAAAAAGGTGCAAGTTATTTACAGTAAATTATTACCTCCGGTCTTAATTATAAGATAAAATTGATTTTTTTAGGGATTAAGAAAGCTAAATAAGTTACTTAATTATTTCATATGTTGTGTATTCTTAAATTATATATTAGTTTATTAGTAAAACTAATCAGTTTAAAGAAAAAAAATAAAAATATTTTAAAGTAATTTAATTAGCTTCCTTAATCTCTTCGAAAAAGTCAATTATGTATTATAATTAGAATCAGAGGGAGTATTTAGTATTTTTAATTTCTTAAAAAAATCAATTATATTTTATATAAAAAACATAAGGTGGAGTTCATATTTTCTTAGGTTTAAAAGTTCCTTGAAATGCGCAATGCATTTCGTCATGCACCACGAGAAGTGTTATCAGACCTGGCTCGGACCGGTCGGGTCAACCCGGAACCCAGTGAACCAGGACCAAAACTAGTCTGAGTCGGTCAAAAGTCGAACATGCAGCAAAATCAAGTTTCAACCGGTTCGACCGGCGGTTTTGAAGAAACCCGGCGAACTGGCCGGGTCTTGTAAACTGGACCGGTTCATGCATGTTTTTTTAATTTTTGAAAACCAGACCAGAAACGACGTCTTTTCTAGTCTACAAAAAAAAAAACCTCAGCTCCCTCCAGCCAGCGCCATTCTCAAATTGTTCGAGCCATTAAGGGTTTTTTTTTCCTCAAATCCCATCTCATTTCTCACCCAGATTCCAATAATCATCCAATCGGTCCGTCACGCTGCCGCTGTTAGCCATCGTCATCGCTGGTCCGTCAATCGCCACCGCCGCGCCGTTTAATCTGTCAAGCACTCAAGCCTGACACCTTCGTCTCAGAGGTAACAAGTAAGGAAAGTTCCTTTTCTTCTTTAAATCTATGGTGTTTTGTGATTTTCTTCTTTAAATCGAGGTTAGCCCTGTAATCTTGCCGTTCCATTTACTCTGTGTTCTTGCTGTTCCATTTCCATAGCTTTGTTCGACTGTGTGTATTTGCTGAGACCTGAGATGCATTTCCAAAAAAATATTGATCGGGGAAAAATTCATAATGCATAATATTGGAATTTAATTTGCTTTATAAAAGTGTACAATCAAAATTTTTTGAATCAAATTTGAGATGAGCCAGTAAATTAAAATTGATTAGCTTAGTTTTTAAGTAAGCAAAAACAAATTTTGGAAAGTAAATTTCAATCACGGATTTTTAGACCATCGAGTAAGAGAATTTTGAAGCATTGATTTTAGGAATAAAACGGATGTCAGACGGATTGAAGCATTGATTTTAGTAAATTGAAGCATTGATTTTGGAAATTAAATGGATTTTCTCAATCATTGATTTCAGACCATCTTTTTATAACTAGATTTCTTCTATTTCAATAGTCTTAGACTCTTAGATTGATGCTTCATGTTTTCTTTTTTTGTAAATTCCTTCATCATTTTTCTTTGATAATTTAAATTATCTATTCTTTACTCTACTTTTGTCTCCAATGAACTGCCACAAAGGGCTAGCTATTTCTTGTGTTTTCTGTTTGATGCATAGCTTGTGTGCATGGTATTGTGCAAATATATTAATAATCAATAAATTTGTGGATGGAAGAAACATGTCAGTTGCAAATATATGTAGTTGCTGCTGTATAAATTGTTTGGGTTTTGTTGTCCACTTAGCATTGAACATTTTGGTTGTGCTTGTATTCTTTGATGCCATATAGATCAGTCATAATTTATGCAGATAGAATGTAATTGAACCATAATGTAATATATATATATATATATATATATATATATATAAGTATGGTTGTAGTATGGTTTTCGAGACCGGGTCATGGTTATGCAGTTCGACCAGTGACCCATTGACCCAGTACCCTGACCGAGTTGATGACCGGTCCGGTTCTGATAACACTGACCACGAGGATCTCTCTCGTTCAAAAATGCCTCAACAATCTTGACTTTCTCTAACAAAACATCACCGTAGCTTAGTGTGTAGCTGAGTCAGACCAATTGGCTTACCCCCCCTCCCCCCCCACACACACACACATTTCCTCTTGTCTTGGGTTATTTTTACTACAATACTTAGGAGTAAATTCTACTTAACTATGTTCCAATTATTAAGATGTTGAGGCTTAAAAAATAAACGAATTTAAACCGTATAGTACTATGGAGATAATTCCACGGAGAAAAAGAAATAATGAAAAGAAAGGTGAAATTGCAGGTGTGTGTATCTGTGCGCGCTGTGACTAGCATGCAATGCAACCACAAGTTACATTGTAATAAACAATGACAGGTTAATGTTGCTACCTTATTAGGGTTTAATGTTTCTGCCTTAACCTTATTATTGAGATTAATTGTTTGGGTGATTTTCTTATCTCAGGGTTGTTTTCCCCACATGTTACTTATTGCTCTCATTGATTCTTCATTAGTTTTAGTGCCTATTTTAATTAGTAGTGAAAATTGTTTTTTTAATATAACTTACGATATACAATATAAGCAAAATATTTAAGAATAATTTCATCTCCACTTACATGAATATCTTTTTGAATATTAGCTGAAACAGGCCCCCAACGACATGATTTGTTTAGTCCGAAACTTAACGGCCATTGATTGCTTCTCCAACAATTAAGCTGATTTTTTTTTTCTTTTTTAGCCAACTACAATTAATCTACTCTTCTAATTGTTATATTCTCCTTGTAATGACAACGTGACAAACATTAAAAAATAAATAAAAAAAATAAGAATACGAAAATCATATTCTTTTTCTATTTTTAGCTGAACATACCTTATGTTTTGGATCATACGTACAACGAACGAATGGTGCAGATAAATTCTCCTATTAAGTATAGAAAAGTCAACGAGTGAAAGGGTTCAAGAAAAATATCCTTTATAATTGCAGCAAGGTCCTAAATAAAAAAATGTATATAAAATAGACTCTTAAAATCTCAAAACTTCGGTGGTGAGACTTTTTATAATATTTTTTGTATATGAAAGATACAAATGTCCTATGTGCTAAGATCCTGGGAAATTTTTCAGAATAATACAAAAAAAATAAAAAAAAAATTGTCAAATTGGATCACTGTGTAAACTTATTGTCAAAGTAGGTCAATTTGTGGCACCACGTCAGATGGAGCCACGCATAGCGCCACTGCCCATGTGGTAGCACGCCACATGTGTGCATATATTTGAATTTGTGGGCTGATGTCTTCTTGCTCGATCAATCTCTAGAAGCTTACTCTACGAATCAACTCCTTCTACCGGTATCTACACCGAACAACGCTCCAACACAGACGGCAGCGTGCTAATGCCTTCAAGCTTTGCGTCTTACGCTTTATAGGGTTTCTTTTGCGGCTGTTCACTAAATTTTAATACGGTTAGATCATTATCTCATAGAGTTTTTAAAACTCTAAAGGCTCGCATTAAAAATATTCAAAATTAAACTTAATTAATTTTGAAAATTGAATTTGGATTTAAAATAATATTAATTAAATCTGTTAAATAGATCTAATTTAATTTTTATTTATTTAATCTGAATTAAAAGTAAGCAGATTTAATTTATCGATAAATTAAATCTTGAGATATTATATCTATTTATTTAATTAAATATGAGATACAATATCTTAATTTGTTTTAGTTGTTTAATTTGTCAAACAAATTAAATACAAGAAAAAATATATAATAATATTATAATCTATTTTAAATAATATTATTATATTATTCCGTATTTATATAAAATATATATGCCCTTCCTAAAATAAACGTCACATTCATTAAATCTTAGACATATTTAAAGATTTAATGAATCTGAACATTATTACTTGTGTTAGATTATTCTTGTATGTGATCATACAAGTCCACATGATATTGGCAATGGGCCAATAATGTACTAGCCCACAGGTCGCAAGCGACCTTTAACAAGACATTGTGACTATCTAATTCATATAGAGATCAATGATACGATACAACCTATCATACAACTATGTTATATCCCTTTTATCACACTATATTTGGTAAAAAATGAATCATGGATAATATCAACCTCATTTTCCTGACCATTACTTTATCGATTCTTGAGTAGTCTAACAATTGAAATAGAAACTATTTGCTATCGTAGTATGACCATACATTTCTCAGACTCACTCATCGAGTAGCCCAGTATTATCTCTCTACAAATGTGAGGGACAAATTCCATCTTACCATTCACATTCCTCTGCATGAAAACCACTAATCCCGATTAAAGCTTTTATCATCACCCGGTTTAAGATGACTTTTGACTAGGTCAAAAATCAGCGATTTTCATGTAGAAATTCATGATGATTTCAGGTCAAAGGGCGTTGTAACATAATTATACAAAAGATAAGCTTATGACTAAATCTATATAGCTTTCTCATAGTGGGTCATTCCAACACCTTGTACTTTTACAAGTACTTATGACTGTGATTCGTATCTCCATATCTTATCAAAGTCATACTGGTTTTATTTCATCTTCACTCCTGCGTAGATGATCGACCAGAGGCATTTAGGATAATCTTTATGATATATCCAAAGATATAATTATCATAATAAACATGCAAATGATATGATACCTAAACGGAGAAATATTTTAAACAACGTTAATGTTCAAAGTACAATGACTTGTCTCTAAGACATAATTTCCAACACCATGGAGGCTTATGAACTCGTCAATACAAACATATGAACTTGTTAAAATATGCTCATGAATTTATTAAAATATATTCATTTGTCAACACATGCTTATAGACTTACCAATATTGATATATGGGAGTATTTTTATCTTTTCACATATAAAAAATATTTAGAAAAATCCCACAAAACTCCGGGACAATTATAAAATTTTAAAAGACTATAAATTCTTCTGTTCGGGGCTTCTGTATAATTTTTTTTTTTTTTTTTTTTTAAAAAAAAAAACCCTTACCAAGATATTGTTTATACTTTTTAGGAAAAAGCAGTCCTGTCGGGTGGCTAGAAATAACCAGTACGGTGACCTCGAATAAGAAAAGCGTTGATGTTGATTTTTGTTTCACAATTATTGTTACGATTATTTGTAAGAAGTTGCTTTTATTTGCTGTGATTGATGTCACGTCAGGTAAGACAGAGATCAGATATCAAAGGAGGGGAGCCCATCCCTGCCTGCTTTTTCTGGCAATTTGATTCCATTGCAAGACCATTATTCATTTCATATATCTTTTAACCACAAAAATTATCTTAATAATATTTTTTGGGTTAAGGGAACCCCCTAAAATATTTTTTAGGTGTGTCCATTATATTAAAATAATTTATGATGCATTCAATATTTTAAAATATTTTTTTCAACACCTCAAAATATTACATAACGCAATTTTGCTCTTAAAATATTAATTTTTTATAAAAATGTTTGCCCATAAAGTGTTTTTAAGGAGCAATTTAAACTTTTTCATTAACTCCTTCAAAGTCTTTTAAGTGAAAGCCCCATCTGATAACATGATGAAATATTTTTGGATTAAATAATAAATCCATCTTGGAAGTACATACTTGAGAGTAATGTTGTCTTGAAAGTTTTTTTGGACTCAATGTTACCCCGGAAATCTAAAAATAGAGTAATGTTGCGTTTTTCCGTTAAAAAATTAATGGTCACCGTCAATTTTTTAATGGTTAACATTATTTTTTTTAACGGAAAATGACAACATTGCTCCATTTTTAAACTTCCGAGGCGAAATTGAGCCTGAAAAAACTTTTAGGATAACATTATTCCTTCATGTATACTTCCAGGGTGAGTTTGCTATTTAACCTAATATTTTTCAGTATAAACTTCATCCTGCTATATTAATCACAAAATATTTTAGGATGCCAGACCCACTTGGAAAAATCACTTGCAAAAATAATTTTAAAGTGTTGGCATATCATAACTTACTCCCTTCTATATTCTATATCAAGTATAAGATATAATGGAGTTTTTTTTATATTAAAAAAACTAATTAAATTATTTTAAGATATTTATATATATCATTTTTTAAACTATATTGTCTAATTTATAAAATGATATAAATCTAATAATACATAATTGGATTAAATGATTTATTTAATTTTATTAATTTTTCTAAAAATTAAAATATATCCTATATTTAAAATCAGAATAATTACATGAGGTAAATGCAGCTTAGCTAAGGAGTCATGAAATTTCGTACCTTGGGGGGATAAGATTCGGATAATCACCGGAAGCTTCCTTGTTTTGATGAAAGGGAACAGTAAGCTTTGCATTTCTCTCACCATTTGCTACCACTAACATTTTCAACACGAATAAGATTCTGAAATTTGATGGCACAGATTTAATATCAAGTTGTTTGGATTAACATTAAAAATTGTGACTTTTATCCAATTAAATTTTATACTCAAGTTTGGGCCAAAAAAAAAAAAGAGGGAAAAATCTCTATTTGAGAATTTAATTGATACCAAATTTTCAGGGAACTGCCACTTTGTGTGTATATAAAAATTTATCACTTCTTTCTTATTAATTAACTTTTCAAATGGGGATTTCCCCTAAAATTTATTAGTTTGACGTTATATATGTTTTCCATAGCATTGTCTAAAAAAAGTCATTTTGAGATAGACTTGTTTTCATGACATATAAAAATTTAATTTCAAAATGTTTAAATTAGAAGAAAAAACCAGAAGTCAAAAGTAAGAAGTTAGGAAAAATCACTTCAACTTTTGAGCTAAAAAGTTAATTTCCCTAATATTAATAATCATGCCAAGCTTTTTTTTTTTTTTTTTTGTATGAGGATCTTTAACTCTATCCCAAATAAGCCCCTGGGAGTGAATATATTAATATGCAAGTAAATAGAATATTCAAGTATAATAAACCATATATAAGTTATAAGAAAAATTATTAAAGCATAAATATGATTGAAGTATTATATCTTTAATTCATGACCACGTTATATCAAGATTAACAATAATAAAAAAAAAATCTAAACTAAGCAACCGTGTAATCCTAACACACGTATCATGCCATCCCAGAACACGTCGCCATTTTGTTACCCTCCACTTCATTTCATGTCTTCCGGGCCAATGATTTCTACAAAATGACAAAATAAAAATATTATTTAATCAGCATAAAAATTTAAAAATTAATTATTAATCAATCTCAATGTCACGTCCATGTGTAATATTTATATATTATATCAGATTCATATATATTTTATAATTAAACCTTCTTTTCTTAATATCTCTGTTGATATGGTGCATATATATAGGGTGGCGAAAATCCCTCTAATATCCTGAGGAATAAAAAAATAAAAATAAAAAAAGTTCATAGAAAATTCTAATGTCACGAAAATCTTAAAAAAACATTAAAATTTATAATATCTTACTAATGAAGTTGTTAATGAAACTTTTATACTATCAGAATTTTCCATATAAATCATTTTAATATTTTTTAATCGCTTAAAATTTTAAAGGGATTTTACCATATTTTTTTTTACATATTTTAAAATCAAATGTCTCTTTTGCTTGTTATATTAAACAAAATCAAGTTGGGTGTCGTGATGGCGTTAGTTTCAGAATTTCAGCGACCTTCAATATTACGATGCACCGCTTGACATCATCATTCTCATCTGTTTTGCTTCATTATTTTAATTTTTACTCATAATTCATAAAACTATCCCCTCTAATTCTATTTCTATTTGTAAGTTTATTTGACTATAAATTTTAATCTTTATTATAGGTTCAGTTGGAAAGTAATAAATATGTTTTTTTTACCTTTTTACCCCTAATAACTGTAATAAATAAAAAAAATTATTCGTGTTGACTTTCAGACAAAATTGAACATTCAACCCATAATTAATGAGTTAACTATTTTTTTTTTATATATGAAAGTTAATTAATTTAAATTTATAAATAGGATGGAGATATTTATACTATGATACTGTTACTCTATGGAGGTCCCATCTTTTTTTTTTATATATATAAAAAATTTTAGAAAAGGGGTTGGGTTTATTTACAATTCAAGGGCAAGGCGAAATCTCTCTTCCTTCTAGGTAATACCAATATTGGACAGAGCGAACCGTCTATTACTCTTAGGCATTTATCTAGGCACTCAGGAGATAGGATGCCTCCTCCAATGCCTTGACCAACTCCAGGATCGAATTCTCTCCCTTTAGCAAAAGTGTCCAACCCTTTTATCAGTTGAGCCTAAGAACGAGGGTTGGAGGTCCCATCTTAATTCTAAGGCAGCGCAGCTAGATTTGGATTATTTAAAATTTAATATTTTTTTGAAATATCATTGAAAAAAAAAACTCTATTAATATAAATTGTCCAAAAAAAGGAGATAAAAATTAAAATTAGAACCGGATATATTTGGAATTATAAGTTTTATTCTGTGATTTAAAATTTCGGCTTTTATTTGTTGCAATGGTGGGCACAGTTTGGGCCACCCCACCTCCGTTTTACATCAATAGTCAACGTGTTTTGCGTCCCACCTTGCACGTCGCTTTCTGGATATTTCTAGATAAGTCATAAAGTCGCTGTTTTACTCTTATTCAAGATTTTAGCCTTGGAATATACTTCCTGTGTTAGATAGCCAGGTATATATGAGTTAGATAGCTAATTTATTAAAATTAAAAAAAATAATTAATTTATTAAATTAATTATTTATTAATTAAAAATTTGTGTTAATTTCACCTTTTTTTAATATCAATATATGGTTTATCAAAAAACTTATATCTATATGTTATTCTTATTATATTCACAAGGTGTGTGGATTGTGAAATGCGTGTATATATATAACCCCCTTTGCCGCCCCAATACGGTGGTCCACGGTGGTTGATGTTGGCGGATATATATTCTTTTTTAACACTCGGTCCATGGTGGTCCCAATATTACACTGACAAAATTTGTACGATAATTTCATCCACATATTATGGATACTTTTTAAAGTTCCTTTGTAATTTTTATCCTAATTCTTTTAAAAAATCATTTCCGGTATTTAACATCACATCACATGACACCACAGCCCAATAATAATAATAATAATATGTTTATTAATATTGCAAGCAGATTTTTTATTTATTAATATCCATTATATTGGATTTATTATTTCTGTCTTATCGTCTTTTTATAATTAAAGTATCAAACTTCAAGCATAAACAAAAGAGTTTTGAACTCATATTATAAAGTCAAAATCGAATGCTTAAAATGTAAGAGCAAGAGTCGTTTGGAATTAGTTGGACAAACAAATATATGAAAATGCAAATAGGCATTAAATATTAGCTACATAATTGACTTCAACTAAATTATTATTTCTTCCGGTCCTAATTATAAGACATAGTTGACTTTTTTTTGAGAGATTAAGGAAGCTAATTAAATCATTTTAAAGTATTTTTATTTTTATTTTTTTCTTCTAACTAATTAGTTTGACTAATAAACTAATATATAATTTAAAAATACATAACATATGAAATGATTAAGTTACTTATTTAGTTTCCTTAATCCCTAAAAAAAAGTCAACTTTATCTTATAATTAGGATCAGAGGTAGTATTAATATAATTTAATAAGCTACATCAAGTCGTTGGCTTCCAGCCTGGGGATTTTTCTGTGATAACTTGATAAGTTATAGGGACTAGCTGAGAGGTTGTCCACACGTTCATTTTAAACCTCATTTTTCTATTTCATCGTTTTCCAAAGGCTGTCATTTTTACTTATTTGAGATATAAAATAAATCAAGTTGTATTACGTGACGTAACAGTATCGATTTTTAGCTAATTTAATAATAATTAAAAAATTTGATGTCCTTATCAACTACCGGGTCAAAACTCAAATGCATGCCTTGAAGAGATTTTTGTTTAATCACAAAAAAAAGTCTCAATAATAAGTGAGTAACATAGACCCGTAATTGTTTCTTAAATTAGAATTTGTCATTGCATGTGATTTTCCTGAGTGATTATATTTTTCTTTGGAACTTCATAGTGATTTTCACAAATAAAAAAAAAAAAAAAAAAAAGGGTCATACTATGTCCAGTGGATGATAGAGAATGAGAGAGAGAACTTGATCCAGTTGAGGCCCAAAACAACACAAATGGGCCTCGAAAGGCAACACTTTACACCTTTAAGGGTGGGTCTGGTATCTGCATTCTGTAGCAAGAAGAAAATTGTTAATTGTGTTTGATGACATTTTATAAAAAGTAACTACTAATCGTTGTGATGACATTTGGACCATTCAAATATAATTATATTTAAAGAGTTTAATGAAGAAATTTGTAAGTAATAAATAATTTTTTTATAGAATTGCGATCAAAAGATTAAATAATATTAAATCTGGACCTTTCAGTTTTAAATTCGACATTGCCGATTCCAGCGGAGAGTGAGGGAGGATTGAATATGCTTCCTCTACAATTAATGAATCTTGAACCACATGCCCGAGCTGTGACAAGTTTTCTGTCAAGAATAAGTGGTTTTTTCTTTAAACCTCCCCCCCCCCCCCAAAAAAAAAAAAAAAAAACTGGAAATTCCCATGGAATTGCTTGAATTGCAAGTGAAGGAACATTGCCAACTGAATATAACATTTTTAAAAAAATGGACGCAACCTAATTGGACGGCGAAACTTTACCCGACAATAAGCCTTCAAACGTTACGTTAAACCAGGTAATGACAACCCAAAGAAGATACATGACACCTCATATTTAAGTCTCAACTTGACAAATTTCATTATGGGATTTGCAAGCACATTTAAGGAAGAAAAATCTTGTTTGTTACACTTACACCAACAACCCCAGGCACTCGAAATTTGACTTCATCTATTAATAACTTACATCGGTTTGGTGTGAATACAGCACACAACAAAAAAAACCTCCAAAAAACAAATCAAATCAGCTACAAAGATTCGGTATGCACACCCCAGCATCAGGATTCTGTTGTTCCTTCCAAATTCTTCCTGTAACTCTAAGCTTGAGTTCCTTCCTGTCCCCACCAGAGAAAAATAAGGCCATGTTTCGTTGGATAATAAGGCCATCATGGCTATCCCTAACTTTCCGGTGGCTATCCCGGATACTCCGGGGATTGCCTTCCCAGATAAGTTTCCTACCATTTGCCCCAACCTCTAGGCTATAACTGTAGCTTCGGGCATCATTCTCATCTCCCATAAAACGAAGAAATGCCATGTACACAGGAGCCATGCCAAGCTGAAAAGCTTCAAAATGAAGGCAGAAGTACTGGCCAAAGCAATGAAAGACCTAACAAAGATAAAGTGTGCTTAGAAAAGACCATCATAGCTGCTGAATGGTTTACCAAAATACTATTGAGTTTAGCAGTTTTCCAACATTGTAAACAAAGTTCATTATTTAATGGAGAAATGAGCCTTAAATATGGTACATTTTCATCTGTATATATAAATCCATTAGGGACTTAAAGTATTAAAATGCTTTCATCCATAGCATCGATTTCCTTCCAACTGTTCTCTCTTCTGAACTTCATCACTAAGTAAAGGTTTATGAACAAATGGTAGTAATTAGACAGTACTGTACATACGTTGTATGTCAGTTATCTTATAATTAAAAGGAAGTATTAGTTTAAAAGGTAAAACATGACAAAGCATAACAATCAACAACTCAGCTGGAGGAAAAAATGCAAGTCTTACCGTGAGCATCCAAGTAGCATTCTCTACTTCACGTGGATTTGATTTCACATACCGATGATTGAAGGTACAACCTGTGTGCATATCTACCTTATGATCATCCCTCAAATGAGCAACAAGAAATGGGATATCCCCAGCTACAGAGCATTCGGAACCAGCATAAGGACAATTGTATGGTCTGAAATTGCAGACTGCCTCATGCTTGAGTTTGCTGTAGTATGGAAAGATTTCTGGGCATCCAAGGGAATAATACTTGCATGGTAACTCGAGTGATTCAGCCACCTTCTCAAGTGCTAGACATCTAATATCTCCAAGTTCTTGTCTACAAGTTGGACATCGGTTGTGAACTCTTGTTTTGCATGTGGAACACAGTGTGTGCCCGTTGTGGCACTGTAAAGAATCTCATTGTTAGTTGCTACCTTAAAGTTTCAGACAACCAACATATGAACATGCAGAATATAAAAATCTAGTGGTGTGAGTCAATGAACCAATTTTCATAAGATTAATTACAAGTGCATGTTTGGATTAACTTTTTAAGAATAACTTTTACGATTTATTACAAGGTAAGTTTGTGAGAGGAATATTGTCTCAGCTTGCAAAAAAGGGCTTTTGAAACCACAGTTTTGTTGTTTGCCAAACATGCACTTAACTTATTGTTCACCTAAAATGAAGAAATAGGGACAAGAACTGGGATAAAAGAAAAATAAAGCTTTAGAGACAGAAAAGTTTTGGCCTAAAACACACAGACTCACAGCTTTAAGAACTATTATTTGAGTTTCTTGGGTGAATATTACACTTCCACATAGAAAAACACACACACAAACACATTTAAATTAAAATGAATATGAATGCCATAAGTAATTTTTTACCATTTACTGAATATTTAAAGAATAATTTCTCATGTTGGTTAAAATCTTGTTAAGGATCTGACAGAGCAATTGTAAAAGCCAAAATGAAAAGCAATCCTTACTTTAGTCTGTCTTTCTCTTTTTCCCTGACAAGCATTTGTTACCCAGTAAATACAGTTATACAGATAAGTCACAAAAAAGTTTGAGGGCCATGATGACGAAGTGTTCACACTTCACAAAAAGTACCAGCCAGTCCAACAATGATACAAACTCAAACGACTAAATATTGCCATCAATATCCAGGATGCATGCTAAGGAGAACATGGAGAATGAAACTGGATTGACCCTATTAATGCCACAGATATACGAAGTCTGGTTTTATTTTGATTCAGAAATTTAGACCACCACTTCCAGACTTTTCTCTCTCATATCAAGAACATCTCCTAATGTTTGTAAGAGGGATTTGCACTCTCTCATATCAACAACATCTTCTAATGTTTGCAAGAGGGATCTACACCTTGCAATATTTGGTATAAACTCATGCTCCTGCATCTATTTAGCTATGGGAAAGAAGACGTCCTAAATGGAGTCTCCTGCTATTTTGAATCTCTGACCTGTCCTTTCAAGTTTGATATAGTCTCCAATTTGAAAATACAACTTAATCCAATCTTTCTCCATAGCCTATTAGAGAATACAGAAATATGAAACCCCTGATGTTGATGACAATATTGACTCAAAAATCAAAATACATGGATCAAGGCCATCAGTGAACTATATAGTGCCGTTATTATAATCCTTTCACGCCTATATTTCTACCTGGGTGAATACTAATATTCAATCTTCTCTTTATAATCCCTGGTTTAACCTAAACTTCAAGCACTAAGACATCTGACCAACATGCAATCACTACGTGAAAAGAAAAGGCTAATCTGCAACATAAAACTTACCCTTGCCCATATATCTGTTAATCATGGAAATACAAAGGTTAAACTAATTGTACTATGTTAGATATCTTAACTTGTTACCTTCCGTTGTAAGTTTTCTTACAATTCTCTAAGCATCATTGCTTAACTGATCCCTTCAACCTAACTCTCCTAGACATGTAGCGCTCTCCCCACAGGAACCAAATCCAACCTAGGAAACCGAATCTAAGGAGCAACAAGACCAAGAGATGCCACTAAAGTTACCTGTTTCTGTATTTCAGGAGACCTCTTCAACAAAATCCACTCAACCCCACCTCAGAGCCATCAAATTCAGCAAACAAGTACAGAAAAATAAAGGAGCAATGAAAAGGAAACAAGCCCCTCCACCGATAAGCAGTTATACAAGTTGATGCAAGAGAATACGATCGAAACAGAAATCGTTAAGGGAACTAACCTGATGAATTGGTGGATACATTGAATTTGTACAGACAGGGCACTCCAGCAACTCGTGGACACTGGTTGCGGGAGCAATGGCCGTAGGACCCATAATATTGTTGTTATTAGTGCCTCCATTACGAGGCTTGGTTGAAGAAAACTCGGAATGAAGATGAGGGTGAGGATGCAGACTGTGGTGTTGGATCTCATCCTCATCCAAGCCATCTGAGGACGAAACACACTCGATGCTGTCCAAGTCCATCACTCACCGAAAAACCCCTCCAAGTGAAGCAAAATTAGAAAGAAAGAAACACCCAGTAATCAAAATCACAAAATTTCCCCAAAATTTATCAGGGCATTTCCTTCTTAAAATCTTCTTCCCTGAATTCTCTTCGTTCTCACCTTTTTCCTTTGATTTTCCAGGAAATTTACAAGGGGGAAGAAGAGAATAGGAGAAGGAAGATGGGGATTTTCATGGATCGGTGAAGTGGATGAACGCGTGGATTCCGACAGGGCAAACTACTTTCTCTGGAAGAACAGGTTCCTTTCTTGGCTGGTTCTCTCTCTCTCTCTCTCTCTCTCTCCAGAAAAGAGAAGAACTGTACCGTTAAATTTCAAGAAATTAATTCGCAGTTGGGTCAATCCAACGGTGGATAAATTTCACTTATATTTATATTTTTTTATTAATGTGGATTTTATTTATTATTTTTTTAAATCGTATAAAGTAGGTTAGGTAATAAAAGCGAAACAATACGATCCGATGTTTTAAACAATGACTCCCGCCCGACTTATAATAACAACTAGATTCTCCACGCGTACATGTCCGTTTTTTTTTCCAAAAACCAAAAACAAATGTACTTGTACATTGGAAAAACAATAAACTCTGGTCCTTTTTATAAGGCACCAACTATCAATTCTCACAAACTAATAAAGTTAGTTAAAAGTATTAAAGTTATCATAAAATTCAAGTGGTTTCCAATATTACCCCTACTAATTACCCTAAACTTAAATATATTACTCTCTCTCACTACCCTTATTAAATATGGATAGACATGGAAAAATACATTAATTGCACCTTGAAAACCTACAAGTGCCTTATAAAAAGGACCAAAAACACTTGATAGTTGGTGCCTTATAATAAGGACTAGAGGGAGTACTTATTACGAGGTTGGTGAATATTTTTGAAAAAAAAAAATCACAACCAGTCTCAAGGATTAAAAAATATACAAACAAAGTCCTATTATAGATTTCTCTATCTTTGAGGAAAAAAAAATCTCTATCAAATAACTCTATACGGACTGTAGTGATATAAATTTTGAATGTTAAATTACTTTCTTATCCTTAATAATTGATATTAGAATATTATATGATATTAAGTTATATGATTAGGTGTAAGTATTTGTCAATTTTCACTTTGTGACTTGTCAATATAGGTATATCTACTTGTCAACGAGAACTATTTTAGTTAATATAGATAAACTTGACAATGACTATTTTAAAAATTGTTAATATAATCACATTCATGTAAACAGTTTTAAATTCTAGTGGAAAAATGACAATAGTTAATTAATAAAGATGAGTTTGTTAATGATGTATAACGGAAAGGTGAACGAATCATGCCTTATAAGGGTATATAGGCCTTTCCCTTATGGACGGGTTTTGATGGGCCTAACGAAGTCAAATCGAAAACAAAACTGTGAGGCCTTGTATGCCAAAGTGAACAATATCCACAAATAAGTGTTTGGGCTGTTACACATGCACTTGCCAATATATAACTAATTAAAATAGACACATACACTCGCCAATGTGTACTTACTATTATAGGCACATAAACTTGTCAAAACATACATTTGTCAATGTATAATTTGTCAAAATACACACATTGACCTGCTGTTAAAACCCTCTTCTCCAATCATGGTTCGCAGAAGGATGAACATGTCAATATGTGTATTTTAAAAAGTTATACATTGGCAAGTGTATGTGCATGTTTTGACAAGTTTATGTGCTTATAATAACAAGTTTTACATTGGTGAGTGTATGTGCCTATTTTGACAAGTTATACATTGACAATGTGTGTGTGTATTTTGACAAGTTTATGTGCTTATAATGATAGGTTAAAGAGTGGTCATCAACAAACTCATCTATGTTAATTATTACTCTTTTTTCAGTACAATTTAAAACAACTTACGTTGACAAGTGGACATGATTATATTGACAAGTCATAGAGTGACAATTAACAATCTCATTTATGTTAACTAAAAAAGCTTCAATTGATAAGTGAATGTGACTATACTGATAAGTCATAAAACGACGATTAACAAATACATGCGCATAATCATATGACTTAATATCATATAATATCTAAATATTAATTATTAAGGGTAAGAAGGTAATTTCACATTCGAAAATTATATCACTGCAATCCCTAAGGAGTTTTTTGATAGGAGAATATACAATCTTTGAGACCTGAGTGTGATTTTCTTAATATTTTTTTAGAGAGAATTTAGTGTGAGGTCCTTGAATGAATGTAGTAACGCAAATTTCAAACAATGAGTGAGTAATATGGATGTATTGTTATTTTCTACATTAAAATTTGTTACTGCATGTTATTCATATATAAGAAGATTAATTACAGGTAAAATTCAGGTCAAGTTCTGTATATTTATTATGTCAAGTACTCAAGTTCTCCAATCATATACATGTCTATTTACCTTTTTTTTTTTTTTCAAATGTTATCATTTCACTATAAATAAACATGAAAAAAATAGAGCACATGACCATGTGCAATTTTTTTTTAAAAAAATGACATGATAGATGCTTCATTCCGTCCTAATTATAAGATAAAGTTTATAGTACATCCTATAGGTAGTATAAGGAATTTGAGATATGTTATTTCCTCAGCATCTTTCGTTGATTCTCTCAATTTTTCTATGGTAGATTTGTGCACCACGGTCCCTGTGCATCAATGATTTTGATTTGGGCCGAATATTTCTATTTTTAATTATATCTAACAATTTTTATCTAAAATATTCAAAATGTATAACAATATCAAATTTAGAATTACCAATTTATCAAGTAAATATCCCATGGCCATCAAATCCAAATCCGGATGTATATAGTGATTCTATTTTAACATACGGATATATGAGTCAAATTATGAGTTTATGAATGAGATTCTATCTATTTGAAAGTTATTATTTTATTAGAAAAAATAAAGAAAATGATTTTTTTTCCATAAAAAATGATTTCCTATATTGAACTCTTCCAAGCAACACTTATCTAAATTGTCGGAAAATAAAAAGCCAAGTACTAATTATAATTACTTATTAGAGTAAAACAACAAACGTTGTGATCATAAGATATGGAGTTTACTTGTCACAAAGTAATGATTTTAAAAAGCACAAGAATTAATGGAAGGCACCTTAATATGAATAGAGAGACGTCAGGTCGGAGTCACGTAGATGCGTGGGAAAACGAGACAAAAAGAATTTTAAAAAGTCCTAAAAAACGGAATGATGTTTCTAATATTTATAATATTAAAAAGGTTTTACTATGTCAATTTTGACATTAAAATGGAATGACAAAAATGCCCTTAAAACACAGACTATCGGTTCATCGACGATTCTGAACTCTCCTCTTTCCTCCGCCCTTGCAAACGCCACCACCCGGATTCACCACCCATTCCCATGCCGTCGCCGTCGCCGACGCCAATGCTTCGAAGCAGATGATAATTTCTCAATTCAATCATCATTCTTCTCCTGAAACCCTAACCGCTTCCCGTTCCCAATCTCTCTTACCCAAAGCTCATGCATGCCCTTCTTGATGAAATCAAGTAAGACCTTGATGGTGCTCTCCTGGAATCTTTGGAGAAAACCGAAAAGCATGCCAGGGCCTCTGAGACCGCCGTGTGTGAGATCATCGTAGCTGGGTAAGAGAAAGATGAGGTGATTCCCAGGTTGAAGAGATTGTGTTGTAGAATGTCGGGGTAGCGAAGGTGACTGATTCCTTTGAAAGCCAATCGCCTGGCAAATTGGATGAGTGGAGCTATATGAACACGGCAAGGAGAGGCCAACATCATAACAAGTGCTCTCCCTTCATTCGCTCCCATTTTATCAACTCCTTTCTTACAATTTCCAAGTCCGGCTACTGGTATCATATTGGAGGGTTGATGTGAGTTTGTACTTTGTAATGATTAAATCTATGGGAGGAATGCATTCCATAATATCTATCCATTAAAGACAATAATCCAGTTATGGCCTCTTCCTCCATCAAATCTTCCATTCCAGCTTACTTTCGAAATCTGTGCTTTGAGGTACTTTCTCTTCTTCTTCAACACAAGAGGTCGCCGGAGAACCAGCTTTCATCGGGGCTTTGTCTGTTTCACCTCCGGTGCGCGGCGTCAGTTGGGGTCGAGGGCTTATGGCAGGTTCCGGGTAATTTTTTTTTTTAAAAGAAATATATACAAGGGCATTTGTGTCATTTCATGTCATTTTAATTTTTTAAAAAACAAATCATACAATAACACATGATATTATAAATATTGGAAACATTATTATATACTATGTGCTTTACTATTTTTAAAATTCTTTTTATATCATTTTCCTGAAGACTTAAAGGTGTAATCGCAAGATTAGACGTTTAAAATTCAGGCTCCAAGGCCAAAAAGGAAAATTGACATTAAAAATGAAAAAGAAACTCATTTTTCTGATTTAGTTCATATTTTTCTTTCATAACTGTTTCGCCCACTTTTTTTTTTTTTGAAAAATAATGCTGTTAACTTCAATGGGAATGGTGGATGGAAGCCTTTTTGGTACAATTTGTGAAAGGCATATTGGCCCTACCAATCACTTTCTTTGCTCCTAAACGTGCCTTCATATAGTATCCCATTATTACTCCCACTTAATTTAATTTTAAAAAAATCATTAAGGGTTGGCCATCATTATTATCTGAGGTGAGAGATTTTTAATATTGCCATTTGCTAATATGTTGAGTTTTTTTTTCCTTTTCAATAATGTAACCAAGAAGTTTGTATTTCGTTGGTGTATTTTTTCCTAGTCTTTCCATTTCAATAAAAATATTTTTTAATTTTGGCATTGAGGGTTTGTTGAGACTTGAAATAAGGTTTATGACTTGTTTAAAATAATGATTGAAATATCCAAAAATAACTTTTCAATGTTGATTTTCTGTATATAGATAAGTATATGGAAATAGTTTTTATCTCAGTTTATACAAAATATGCGTATGATAAGAAGTTTCAAACAAGTACTTCGAAGACACGCTCTTGTATAACTTCTCCCCTTGTAACTTGGTAAAATATTCGTAACTTAACAAAAATAAAATATCAACATGACAACTTGATGGCACATTAGTGATGCCAGGACTGTATTTATGGCTGGCCTACCTCCATTTTATTTTCTTGATATTCCCAGGACGGCATTTAGGAATGTCTGAAGGTGTTTCAAAGGCATCTTCCCAATAATAATTCTGTAAACCAAAAAATATAAATAAAGGAAGAAAAAAGGGAGTACCTAAGTAAATAGTAGTTAAAATCTCGTTTATCACTGCGATTTGATGTTTTTATGTTTTTTTTTCATTAAATTGATTTTACTAATTTTCCAAATGCTTTTAAATTTTTACGATTTTACTATGTTATGATTTTTTATATTTTTTGATTTTACGTAAAATCTTGATTTTAACAACCTTACCTAAGCAAACAGTTTCTCGTCAAGTCACAGTGGCCACTAACACGATGATTACTACTATTCAGAATCATTATCTTAAAAATTTTATATTCTAATAGAAATCAAACTCAGACTTGTTTAGACTGACAATGGGGAGCTTTAAATGCAACTTTCCAATCATGACTCATAATTTACGAAGTAAGGAGGGTGAAGCTAAGGGAGGGTTAGGGATGACCTCCTTAGAATTACAGAATTAAACTCAAATGTTTAGAAAATTACATTTCTTCCTTATAAAAATTTTAATATTTTAACTTTAGTCCCAACTAATAGTTTCGTGGAGGGACTAGAAATAAAAATATTGAAATATTCATGGGGTTGAAATTTCATGACTATCAAGGTTCTATTTTATAATTTTCACCCCTCCTAATTATAATTCCTAACTCCCCCCTTGGAAGTAAGCATGTGGAGTTATTATTAAAAGGATGCTCCAAGCAATGCTGGTACAAGAAGCACAAGCAATAGTGTTAACTATCATACACTTCAGCATACATTTTTTTGGCAAATCACTGATGCCCAAAACTTGTTACCAAAATCCACTAGGACATTTCGATTGAGCATGTGTAAATTATTCAATAAATGTACCGGCTTGTTAATGTTATGTACAAAGGCAAATACAACATATATAACAGCACTAAAAGTTACATGTTGGCAACAACAGAATGAAGTTCTGTTTCTACTTCATGATCCCTGTCTGAACCTTCAGGGGACTGCAGGCACAGAAACAAGCAAAGATTAGATTTCAAAAACGTTGGGGGAACTGACATATAGAACAAAGGAGGAAATTGCATGGTGCCGAAAGATGCATACCTCAGAATCAATTCTGTGTTCTTCAAGATAACGATCCAGTGCACCTTGGCCATATAGGATTTTAGCTCCACGGACACGCCCCTGATGATGTTCAAGAGCTTCTTCATCAACAACAACGGCGTCTATAATGTCATCACCTGTTCTGATATCCGGAATCTACATCGCAAAGAGCAACTGAGTGAAATGGCCTACTTGATTGTTTTACATGCGCGCTTGTTTGATTTAACTTATTTTAAGTGATTTTTCATGGTACATAATAAATATGTGAGTAGAGTTTTGTCAGAGTGCAAAAGTGTTCCAAAACTGACAATGCATTGTCAAATTCCCCAGTGAGATAATGATCATCATCCCAAAATACATAGAGAGAGAGAGAGAGAAACCATCTATGGCTAGCCTAAGTAGTTGGTGGTCAGGGTAGGGTTTAGGTGTATGTAGAGGTCCAGGATTCAGATTCTTCTGATGTAACCCAAAATTAGAAAGATACAATATAGCATGAAACAATATACTGCATGAGTATGTAAAGCATCAATTGGCTCCCTGATCAAGCCATTATTAATATCAATAAAAAAGGTGGCCCGGTGAATAAGACTCCCACTAGGTGGGATTTGAATAGATGTATGCAACCTTGTCTCTCTGACAAGTAAAGAGGTTTTTTCCCGGCCACTATCAATTTCAATATAAAATATTAAATTGGTAGCAAATTATATTGTTCCCAAATTATGAACAGCACAAATAAGACCTGCCTAGTTAGAGTAACAACAGTAAAATCACAAAACTGTAACATCTGGTATTTAGGGAACCTCAATGAAGATCCTGTATTATAAGGGTTACGTTCATGTAAAGCGCGGCTCAGTACAGACTACAGAAGGCTTTAGCCAAGTGGAGTCTGGTGAAGGTTACATGTACGCAGTCTTACCCCACACAAAGAAGTTGTTTTCAGGATTTGAACTCTTCACGTCTTAGTCACATGGTAGCATAAAAGCAGCTAACATATTTTCTTATTATTTTTACTTAATATATTTGTACGGCTTTTGCATATGATTTTGGTCTGAGTCTCATGGTATACACTAGACAATCTTTAACATAAAAATAGGGAGGCCATACATAGGGGGTACAACCTTGGGTCCTAAATATAAGATCCACATAACTTTTTTTGGAGAGATTAAGGAAGCTAAATAAATTATTTTAAAATATTTATATCTATCGTTTTTTCTCCAAACTAATTAATTTAACTTAAAAACTTATGTATAATCCAATAATACACAATATACGATTATTAACTTATATATTTTGCTTCCTTAATCTCTCAAAAAAAAAAATGTCAACTAGTCTTCTATTTAGAACTAGAGGTAGTATTTCTTTTAGGTTATAAGCACGCCCATATCCTCTAAATTACATTATAATTATAAATTATATAAATAATATGAAACAAAGGAATGTATACAGCAGTATAAGGAATGATATACCTCATACATGGCATCTACCAATACATTCTCTAATAGAGACCGTAAACCCCGAGCACCAGTATTCTTAGATATTGCTTTTCTGGCAATTGATTTTAGGGCATTTTCTGTGAAATGCAGCTTCACCTGAGAAACAAAGTACATTTTAATTGGATGTCAGAACAATCATTATTCAAAATATTTAAAACCTAAGTGGGCAATCAATTCCCCATCTCCATGAAAAAAAAAATAGGTTTCTCTATAAACCAAAGAGCACATATAGTTGTGAAACATCTATGGAGATAACATGAGTCGTGAGAAAACTTACTCCATTCATTTCAAACATTTTCTTGTATTGCTTCCCTAGAGCATTCTTTGGCTCGGTAAGAACCTATATAACATATTTGAGAATCACAATAAAAATCAAAACGCAAGAAGACTATACCATCAATTAAATAATGCAAAAGATTAATCTTACAAATTAAAAGAAAGCACTTATATAATTTAAGTAAAGCTTGTTTTATTGGCTGGAAAGGGAAACAAGAACTTAAAAACTTCAGTAGTCAATATTAACCATTCTGACCAACACGCTATCACACTTTATTCTCTAATGAACCAAACTAACCTAAATCCACTACTATGAGCTAAATTGCAAATATTGCTAAATGAAAAGGAACAAACTTGAAAGAATATTTGGTAATAAACCATATGCCATAAGGATAGGAGAGTTCAACTAGCCTACCTGAATGAGTTGGTTTTCAGTTAAAGCCGACAAACTGACTAGAATAGGAAACCGCCCAACAAATTCAGGTATTAAACCATATGCGATAAGGTCACTGCTTTCAGCCTGCCAAAAAAAAAAAGCAAACTTCCAACTTGTCAACGCTAGTTGGTCGGTAAATAAAAGTAGTCTAGAACTCTTCGTCAAAAAAGCAACTGGATCAACCGTGTGACTCACAGTTTCCAATAATGATGATGCAACAGCAGCATTTGTGACGCCACCTGTCCTCATGTTTGCACGTATCGGTGCCCCAAATCCAATAGAGGAATCTTGGCGCCTGCAAGGGGATGAAATGAGTTCCTAGTTACAGAGAGGTGGATAGTCCATATTAATATCAAGGAGTACACGAAATCAAAAAATTGTGTAACCTTTCTGAGATTGTTTTCTCTAAGTCATTAAAGGCTCCTCCAACAATAAAAAGTATATCCTTTGTATCAATCTGTGAAGAAACATATATGGAAGAACAGTTATGAATGGATTTGGAAAAAAGAAAAAAAAAACTCTGCACAATGTGCGACATGCACAATGGATGAGACTTCAAGGCACAAAACATAGTCCACACATACCAGTATATTGTCCCCTCTAGGATGTTTTCGAGCTCCCTTCTCAGGAACATTGACAACCTTGATGGAAACAAAATTGCCAAAAATAGAGAATGAGACAGAAAAATTAGTTGTTGTACTTAATTGTAAAAACAAGTTCACTTGATTTGGATGTCGTTACACTGAAATGCACTTACTGTTCCCTCAAGCATCTTTAATAATGCTTGCTGAACACCTTCCCCTGAGACATCTCTACTGATGTTAAGGCTTTCAGCCTGAAAGGTAAATATGTAGGATACAGTGAGGGGGGAAAGTTAAATTTTAATTAAAAAATAAAAAAATAATGGAAAAACGGACATTAGAAAGTGGAACCTTTTTGGTAATTTTATCAACTTCATCAATGTAAACAATGCCTTGTTGTGCAGCTGCCACGTTATAGTCTGCAACCTGAAAATTCCCAATGCAACATTACATCTATCCATAAAATGCACATGCAATTAAATATCAGAGTTCAAATGAGATAAACAAGCTAGTAGCCAGTTTTTCTAAACAGAGACAGAAATAAAAAGTGCAAATTAGCACGACATAAAGAGTGTGAACTATAACATATAACCAAGGAAATTTTCTTGACTGATAAGCAATATATGTCCAACTTCAATAACACCATGAAAAAAAGAAATTAAAGGTAAAATTTGTATGGTTTTTGTCAAAAAGTTAATAACTTAAACATCAGGCCATTCAAATGGCAACTTATAAACCACAGGATTATAAAGTCAAAGCAAGACAAGTTATTGGATGCCAAATTTTACATTGCAAACAAGTAATAATCATCAAGAAAAAAATAGAAGAAAAACACAATGCTAAGATATAAACGAGAAAGGACCAAAGCAGATTACATGGATTAATAAATAGGTGTAATAGGTTTATACTGATTATTTGAAGTTTTGAACAATGAAAGTGGAGTGGCATGCATGCAGACATCATAGAAGACTAACCCTCTTTCCCATTACTTTGTCAATGAAGCATAAACAGATTTAAATCAATAGACTGCAAAGAAAAACCTCTCCTCCCTTCTTATGTATGAAACATACAAACAACTGTAACAAGCTTACGTTCCACATATAGAAAATATATAAAACCCTTCTACCAAAATAAATAAATAAATAAAATTCTCTTCTGATGCAGTATTATTTGACCAACACGGACACCAATTGAATACACAAAGAATGGATGGAATATGCACCTATATTCTACTTTAAATTATAGATTACCTTTTCAATTCATATATCAAATACCATGCAAGAAGGATGGAGAAGAATTATTGGCCTAGTCCCAGCTACTGAAAATAAAGCATAAATGACTATAATCTATAATTAACATAAATATCAAAGTTTTTACCACAAGGAGCTTGTATAATATCGACTCCACATCTTCCCCAACATATCCTGCCTGCACAAATATGCTATCAAAATTATAAAAATATCAACAAAACACATTTTTGACATAATATTGGCACTAATTGAGAATACAAAAAACCTTGGAATAAAGATGATTCTTCAAATCAAGAGAAAAGTAAAATATTTATACACATACACAGGAAGGAAAACAAACATTAGCCAAATATATAGCTGCTGATTTGTTTGTGTTCATAATGTACATAAATCGTCTACAGTTTTTGTGAACAAATATAGTACAGTGTTTACAATGTGCAGTGACTAAAATAAATTACTTTATTTTATTTTATTTTTTTGTTAACTTGCCTGAGTGAGTGTAGTTGCATCTGCAATAACAAAGGGAACATTGACAAACCGTGCTAAGGTTTTGGCAAGTAATGTCTTCCCTGTCCTTGAAATGGCATCAAAGAAAAATTAGTTAAACTAGTAACCAAAAGTAACAATACGGTTAAACTTTGTTAACAAGTTGAAAATGAAGAAGCAAAGAGCCTAAGCCTTAATATTTACCACAACTGACAATCCATTTAACCAATAAAGATTTCCCACCAACATTTCTGACCAAAAAGACCAAAATAATTGAATGCAGTTTCCAACACCAGGGGAAAAGGGACCATACATTGTAGAGGATTTACTCAAAGTTTATATGATTCAAGAATAGAATCAAGATTCAATCAAACAATTTATGACATGATGAAAAACTATAAAGCAGAGCCATAAACCTTATAAACAATTCTACATAAGAGAAAAGTAAAAACTAATTCACCTGATCCTGTTGGTCCCATCAAAAGAATATTGCTCTTCTCAATTTCAACTCTATCTTCATCAATAGTATCGGCTTTGTCATCACTTGAATCTCCTGCAGGCCTAACGTTCCAAATAGTAAGAACATGTCAAAAGTAACATTACAATTTTAGCAAGTCTTGGATGTAATAACTATCTGCAATCAACAATAGGTTAATAGTAACAAACACAATTGGCCTACACTTATACCCAAGATTACAAGCAGAGAAGAGACAAGGAAAGAAATTACAGTATACTAACCACTTATGAGAAGACTCATGAGATATTCTCTTATAGTGGTTGTAAACTGCCACAGAAAGCACCTGCATTTGAGATACATAGTAATGGTAACCTGACACCAAAAGAAGAGCACGCCTTCCCTGGGCTAAGAAGTGAAGCTGTCCTAAGTAAAATTACTGCATTATATTTAATAAAGCAGATAAAACGTGTAGCATTCATCGGTCATCCTCAGCAGAAAACAAAGTAACCCTATAAGTACACCAACTTCAATTTGAACAGCAGTAACAGGAGAAGAACAATCACGCATTACAGCTAATAAGCAACCATGTAATACAACTGAGAACAACATGAAACATAATTGGGAAAAAAGTCACCTTCTTGGCTTTCTCCTGTCCAATTACAAATTTGTCGAGTCCCGTACAAATCTCCTTTGGCGTTGGAAAATTATGCCCCAAGTTGGATCCACCCCAGCTTTCATCCTTTGAATTCGAACCAGAATCACCCCCTGAACCAGGACTAGAACCGCCACCGCCGCCACGGACAACATTAAAAGTCGTATTTCCCGACCGAACAACAATACCGCCACCCGACCAAACCTCAGGCGGGTCCCCGTAGGAACAAGTAACAACGTTGGACTGACTGCCTATTTTGTCACCAAAATTTTTATGACAATTCTGAGTTTTCCTCCTACCTTCGATAAACAGGGTACCATTTTCGATAAGATCGCCGCGCAAAGATACAGGCTTGAAGGAAGTGAAGTGATAAGGAGTATTCATGAAGTGCTCATCCCACTTTGTACGGCGCGAGCAATGAGAACTGGGCATGCGACCAGCATGCATATAATTGTACACAAAATATCTGAATTGAGAGACAGTGAGAGAAGCCGTCTCACGGTAAGGCTTCGATCGAAGCGCGGCAGCCATGTTACAAGGTCGAAGAGTTTCACGCAGAGTTGAATGTTATACCACACTGAAAGAGTAAGGATTTTTAGGAATTATATTGAAATAGGATAGAGTGCGGATTTGGGCGGGTTTTTGCTTAAATTCAGCTAATCGCATGAGCGAAAGAGAGATATCTTGCTGAAGGTGAAGCAGACATTGACAAGTTGGGAGATGAAGAATATGTGACTGGAGCAAACGGAGATGAGGTCTCGAGAATATCTACTGGTAGTTAGACGGAAACGGAATACGATTTGGAGGCAATCGGATTGCCCAAAAAAATCGGGGAGGGGGTCAGTGAATTCCTTCTTGCTGTATTTTCGATTTTCACTTTTATTTTGATTTGGGTAAAGCCTCAGTCGTCGGCTAACTTACCTTCGAACACGATTTATTCTAGAGTTTTAATTTTAGGGCCCGTTTTAGATATTGATTTTAGGGAAGAGTTTTTGAGATTTTTTTAAGTAAAAATGAATTTTGGAGAATAACTTTTAAAATTTATGAGGTAAAAATGATTTTTTAAAGAATAGTGTTTGTATAAAAATGATAATGAGCTTGTTTAGATCATCTTATTTTTAAATTAAAAATTACTTTTAAGCTAAAATTAGAAGAAAAAAAAAGAAGAGCTTTTACAAAGAAGCTAAAAGCTGTTTGATGGTTACATAAATTATTTAGCTTAAAAGTTATTTAAAAGTTTAAATTAAATTTAAGTTGTTTGACAAAATTTTTGTCATAAACACTTTTTCTAATAAAAATTATCATAAAAGGTATATTATAAATTAACCTTTCAATAATCAATATATTCATAAGATAAAAATACTATGTAAATAAATTTGCCAATAGTAGAGGACAATTAAAAAATTATCAGTAGTCTTGTAAATTGTCAACCAATATTCCATTCACATGAAATCTGAAGTTGTGAAACTTTAATATAAAATTATAAAATAGTGAAGTCACGGCATTTTTTATGTGGAAAGTGATAAAGTGTAAAAGTTTTTGAATTGAGACATTGTTAATTTGTTTGTTGCAGATCATGTAACAAAGTGGATAAAAATATCGGGTCAGGACGTATAAAGGAGTTGTTTTGTTAAAACCTTATATGAATTTGACAAACTCTTATTAGAAATGAGAATCAATATATAACCATTGTAGCAAGTGATGACTTAAGGTTTGAGATTTGTGAAAACTCTATCTAAACTTATTAAAATATTGTGTTAAATTCTAAAATTCTTGCGAATAAAAAAATTTAAAATGATCTTATTTATTATCAATATTCAAAACTGATATAAAACTGATGAAAAATAAATACAAGAACAAGAGATTTTAGAGAGAGAGAGAGTAGAGAGAAGTTCTCATTTCAGTGTAATTTGAATGTTTACAGAAGGCCTCTATTTATAGAAGGAAAATGGGCCTTTAGTGTAATTTCCACTTTGGGTCATTTGATGTAATATTCCCCTAATTACATAACTGTACACTCACGGGAATGCATTCCCGTGAGTTGTATTATTTTGTGTGTGGGTCCCACCAAATAGTAAACTACTATGCATGGTACTATGCGTGGGTCCCATGTCATCTTGTAATATTTGGAGACCGGGAGTCAATGGACATCCACATAATCAGTATATTCATAACACTCCCCCTTGGATGTCCATTTATGAATGTGCCTCATTAAAAACTTTAACTAGGAAAAACCCAGTGGGATAAAAACCTAGCCAAAGAAAAGAGTACATCACTCATTGATACACTATCTAGTGCTGCCTCATTAAAAACCTTTCTAGGAAAAACCCAGTGGGACAAAACCTAGATAAGGGAAAAAGAGTACAACGTGTATCAACTCCCCCTGTTGACAACATCAGTATTACTCCCTCTGATAACATCAGTTGAGATCTTTAAGTCTTCGAAGACCAATACCATAGACAAGCTTCTCAAAGATTGCTTCTGGAAGTGACTTGGTAAATAAATCTGCCAAATTTTCTCTTGAACTGATTTGCTGGATATCTATTTCACCATTCTGTTGAAGATCACGAGTAAAGAAAAATTTTGGTGAAATATGCTTCGTTCTATCGCCCTTGATGTATCCTTCTTTAAGTTGGGCAATACATGTAGTATTATCCTCATATAGAACTGTTGGAACCATTTTACCAGAAGATAAATGACAAGTAGTTCGTATATGATGAATTACTGACCTCAACCACACACATTCTCGACTTGTTTCATGCATTGCTAGGATTTCTGCATTATTAGATGAAGTGGCTGATATAGTTTGTTTCATAGATCGCCATGAAATTGCTGTACCTCCACATGTAAATACATAACCTGTTTGTGATTTTCCATCATGTGGATCAGACATAAATCCAGCATCTGAATAACCAATCAGTTCATGTTTAGATACATTTGAATAATATAACCCCATATCCATAGTACCTCTGAGGTAACGAAAAATACGCTTTACACCATTCCAATGCCTTTGTGTTGGTGCAGAACTATATCTTGCTAATAAATTAACAGCAAATGTTATATCAGGTCTTGTGTGATTAGCAAGATACATTAGTGCCCCAATAGCATTAAGATATGGCACTTCTGGACCAAGTAATTGTTCTACACCTTTTTTGTTAATTACTTGGGGTTGGAATGGATCTTTTTCTTTTATCAAAGATCTTACAACCATTGGAGTACAGAATGGATGTGACTTATCCATATAAAATCGTTTCAAGACCTTCTTTGTATAAGTTTCTTGATGTACAAAGATCCCGTCCTTCAGGTACTCAATTTGTAATTCAAGACAAAATTTTGTCTTACCTAAATCTTTCATTTCAAATTCTTTCTTCAAACAATGAATGGCTTTTGTAATCTCTTCAGGAGTTCCAATAATGTTGATATCATCAACATAAACAACAATTATAGCAAATTCATTTCTCGATCTTTTTATAAAACTGCATGGGCATATCGGGTCATTTTTATACCCTTCTTTCAACAAATATTCTTTAAGGCAATTATACCACATGCGCCCTGATTGTTTCAAGCCATACAGGGACTTATTTAATTTGATCGAGTATTGTTCTCGTGAATTTGAATTAAATGCTTCAGGCATCTTGAGTCCTTCAGGAACTTTCATATAGATATCACTATCAAGTGAACCATATAAATAGGCAGTCACAACATCCATTAGATGCAAATCAAGCCTTTCATTTGCTGCTAGGCTAATTAAATAACGAAAAGTAGTTGCATCCACTACTGGTGAATATGTTTCTTCAAAATCTATGCCAGGTCTTTGTGTAAAGCCTTGGGCTACAAGGCGTGCTTTATACCTTGTAATTTCACCCTTTTCATTTCTTTTCCGTACAAAAACCCATTTATATCCAACTGGCTTTACATCTTTAGGTGTATGGACTATAGGTCCAAATACTTTTCGTTTTGCCAATGATTTTAATTCTGCATTAATGGCATCTTTCCATAGGAGCCAATCTTTTCGTTGTTGGCACTCTCTCATGGATTTTGGCTCATGATCCTCTTCTTCATTCATCACATCATATGCCATATGATTAGCAAAAATGTCATCAATGTTGACTTCATTACGGTTCCATTTGATATTATTTGTGACATAATTTATTGAGATCTCATTATTTTCATACATTTCAGATACCTGGATCTCTTCTGGGGCCTCAATATTCTCCTCTGGAGATAATTTCACTTTATGAAGTGGCTCATCCAGAGCTACGCTTTTTTCTTGATTATCCTCGACTTGGCCATCTATAATTTTAGCTTCTTTTCTTTTTCGAGGATTTTTATCTTTGGAACCGATAGGCCTACCACGCTTAAGGCGTGCTTTTGATTCATTTGTAATCGGTTGTCCTACAGGGACATCAATTCGAATAGGAGCATTAGCAGCTGGAATATGTGACTTTGTCACTTTCTTTGGGTCAGTGAATGCTTCTGGCATTCGATTAGCTGAATTCTGTAAATGAATTATCTTTTGAACTTCTAGTTCACATTGTTTTGTACGAGGATCAAAATGAGCCAATGATAATTCATTCCAGCTAATCTCTTTATTCAACTGCTTATTTTCTCCCCCTAATGTTGGGTAAACTGATTCATTAAAATGACAATCTTCAAATCGTGCAGTAAATAAATCTCCTGTAGATGGTTCTAAATATTTTATAATTGAAGGAGATTTATACCCAACATAAATTCTCATTCTTCTTTGAGGACCCATTTTAGTACGTTGTGGAGGTGCTATAGGCACATATACTGCACATCCAAAGGTCCGTATATGAGAAATATTAGGTTCTTCACCAAAAACCATTTGTAAGGGGGAAAATTTTAAATAACTAGTTGGCCTGATGCGAATTAACATTGCTGCATGCAAAATGGCATGGCCCCAAGCAGAAATTGGTAAATTAGATTTCAAAAGTAAAGGTCTTGCAATAAGTTGCAATCGTTTTACCAATGATTCTGCAAGTCCATTTTGCGTATGAACATGTGCTACAGGATGTTCAACATCAATTCCAAGGGACATACAATATTCATTAAAAGTCTGTGAAGTAAATTCACCAGCATTATCAAGACGTATTTTCTTGATAGGATAATCCGGGTAATGTGCTCTTAATCTTGTCAATTGAGCAAGTAATCTCGCAAACGCCAGGTTTCGAGAAGATAATAAGCACACATGCGACCATTTAGTTGATGCATCAATTAAAACCATATAATACCTAAATGGTCCGCATGGTGGGTGTATTGGCCCACAAATATCTCCCTGTATCCGTTCTAGAAATGTGAGAGACTCACTTTCTACTTTGGTTGGTGATGGCCGAATAATTAATTATGCATCACATGAGAAATCATGGGATTTTGGTATTTGTTTCTGTTTCAAGTTATGTCCACATGAATTCTCTATTATACGTCGCATCATAATTGACCCGGGATGGCCTAACCGGTCATGCCAAACAATAAATATGTCTTTATCAACATGCTTCTGGTTTTCCATAACATTTATTTCAATTGTACTAATACTTGAATAGTACAAACCAGAAGATAACATAGGTAATTTCTCCAGAACATATTTTTCACCATATCTAACAGTAACAATTTGTAGATATTCTTTATTGTCCTCATTTATAGTCTCAATATGATATCCATTTCGACGGATATCTTTAAAACTCAACAAATTTCTATGAGACTTAGAGGAATACAAAGCATCATTAATAACAAATTTCGTACCATTGGATAATATTATTATTGCTCTTCCAGAGCCTTCAATCAATCTTGTATTACCCACTATGGTATTGATGCTTGTACTACAATTTGTTAGATGTGAAAAATATTTCTTATCTTTAAGAATTGTATGTGTCGTTGCACTATCAATGAGACATATATCTTCATTCTTGTGTGCAATATTTGAAATGTCCATGAGCTTCATTAAAAGAAAAGAAATGCATCAAAACATATTCAATATAGAAGATGCATTAAAAACATATTTATTATACATAATTGGCAACAAGTCAGAACGAAACAAAATAATTATTACAATTTTTGCAAAACTTATTTAATCATAAAAATCTTCCACCTCCAAACTTATTTAATCATAAAAATCTTCCACCTCCAAGAGAGACATAACATCATCATTTGGCTCATTGACATCATTATCTTTATGAGCCTTATCATCACATTCCACATTATTAACACTCTTTTTTATAGAGGCTTGGTAAAGTTTCGCTAAATGTTCTGGTGTACGACAATTACGTACCCAGTGTCCCTTCATACCACACCGATAACATTTATGTTCAACAACTTTTGAAGGACCTTCTTTATCATTCTTTTGTCCTTCATTGTTCATCTTTTTCTGGTGGGTATAAGGACTATAATAACCTCTTCCACCATGATAAGGACCATGATTATTTCTACCTCCACGATTTCCACGTCCTCGTCCACGACCACGGCCACGACCACGACCGCGACCATGGCCACGACCATGATCATTCCGTACACTCACATTCGCTTCAGGAAATGGAGAAGATCCAGTGGGACGATTTTCATGATTTTTCAATAATAACTCGTTATTTTGCTCGGCTACTAGTAAACATGAGATTAACTCAGAATATTTTTTAAAACCTTTCTCACGATATTGCTGTTGTAAAAGCAAATTCGATGCATGAAAGGTAGAAAAAGTTTTCTCTAATAAGTCCTCATCAGTTATTTTTTCACCACATAATTTTAACTGAGAACTTATTTTGAAAACAGCTGAGTTATACTCACTTACAGTTTTAAAATCTTGTAACCTGAGATGAATCCATTCATAACGAGCTCTAGGCAAAATCACCGTTTTCTGATGATCATACCTATCTTTCAAACTAGTCCACAATTCAAATGGATTTTTCACCGTTAAATATTCAGTTTTCAAACTTTCATGAATGTGGTGTCGGAGAAAAATCATAGCTTTAGCCTTTACTTGAGGGGACGCATCATTTCCTGGCAATATAGCCTTTCCAAAGTCCTTTGCTTGAAGATGGATTTCAGCATCTAAAACCCATGATAGATAATTCTTCCCGGTGATGTCAAGAGCATTAAATTCAAGATTTGAAAGGTTGGAAGACATGATTCAAACTAAAAATAATAAAAATAATTAGAATCATATTATAAAATCTTATTATAAATTAAAACATAATTTAAAGAACGGTAAATAAACATGCTAAGAAAATAAAAATAAGATGAGATAGGAATGGGAGTAAACTCACAACGAGACCTATCTCATCCGAAGGTAAGAAAGATGATGCATATATTATATAATATATAGACAACAGTAAAGAATTAAGATAAACAAATGGAGCCCTATTAGTGCCACCACCATAAAAGGTAAATAAATGCATAAATAAATGGAGCCCACTAATATTAGTGTTGCCACCATAAAAGGTAAATAAATGCATAAATAAATGTTAGTAACATAAATTTAAATGTTAGTGGCATAATATAAATATTAATAAAGTCAGTATGGAGCTTAATATCGCCACCATGAAATAAATAAAGCAGTAAGTAAAGAATTTAAATTAAACAAATGGAGCTTAGTATCGCTACCATGAATTAAATAAATAAAACAGTAAAATTAAATTACAAATGGAGCTTAATGTTGCCACCATGAATTAATAAATAGGGAGTGGGAAGAATATATAAACATAAATAAATTACTGTAAATAGTAAAATATAAATTTACCGTGAATAGTAAAGTTACTATTCACAATGAATAGTGAATAAAAATAAATTACTGAAATATTAAATCTAGACTTCCATAAAGGAGTCAAAATAAATAGAAATATAAAATTACTGAAAAAGGTAAAATTAACATGAATAGTAAAAATTACTATTTACTGTGAATAGTAAATAGTAAATAATCTCAAATCTTAACCATGGAACCTGATGTTCAAAATAATCGGTAAAAGTAGAACTTTAATTCCATATCATGGTTAAGATTATCCCAGATAGAAAAAATAAACAAATAGTAAAGGAGATGGTAATAAAATCTTACCTTGGTAGAGTCTTCGTGCTGATAACGTGATATAAAACTGATGAAAAGTAAATACAAGAACAAGAGATTTTAGAGAGAGAGAGAGTAGAGAGAAGTTCTCATTTCAGTGTAATTTGAATGTTTACAGAAGGCCTCTATTTATAGAAGGAAAATGGGCCTTTAGTGTAATTTCCACTTTGGGTCATTTGATGTAATATTCCCCTAATTACATAACTGTACACTCACGGGAATGCATTCCCGTGAGTTGTATTATTTTGTGTGTGGGTCCCACCAAATAGTAAACTACTATGCATGGTACTATGTGTGGGTCCCATGTCATCTTGTAATATTTGGAGACCGGGAGTCAATGGACATCCACATAATCAGTATATTCATAACAAAAACATTATTTAATTTTTTTTCTATTTTTAAACTTCTTTTTTTGTGTGAGTTTTGAAAAGTAAAGAAAGGAAAAAGGGGGGCAAAATTGGGACAAGAGCTTAAAAAAACTCTTTCAAGGAGCTTCTAGCTTTTGAATTTATTATTTTTTGTAAAAAAAACTCTTTTTGTTATAAGAGTTTTTATAAAAACCTGTTTAGCCTAACTTCTACTTATAAGAAGAAGATAAGCTAAAAATAAGAGGATCCAAACACGCAAAATGTTTAAATATTGTTATCAAAATAGCTTTTTTCAGGGTCAAATTTATTAAAAAGGACATTAGCTTTTGATATAATTGAATATAAAGGATTATGTTATATTTTGAATATTTTAAACATTATATTTCATGATAAATACCAAAAAATACATAAATTTGTGTACAAAATAAAAAATTTAAGGGTATTGATTAACCACTGAAAAATACTTTATGATCTTTAAATTTATTTTAGGATATTAAAAAAATATTTTAGGGTAATGACTAATTTTGAAAAAATATTTTAAGGTATTGATGAGTACTAAAAAAATATTTAAGGATACTAAAATAATACTGTATGATCTTAAAAATTTATTCTATGATATTAAAAAAATATTTCAAAGTACTGACTAATCTTAAAAAAAAAATTGCAACTTATGGATGGATACTAAAAAGATATTTAAGAAAATATTAATTTTTTTTTTTATGATATTGAAAAAATATTTCAAGATACTGAGTACTGACGGTTACTAAAAAGATATTAACAAAATAATTCATGATCTTAAAAATTGTTTTAGGATATTAAAAAAAATATTTAAGTGTATTAATGGATACTAAAAAAATACTTTATAATCTTGAAATTTTTTTTAAGATATTGAAAAATATTTCAGGGTATAAAAAAAATATTTAAAGATACTAACTGGTACTAAAAAAATACTAATGATGGTAAAAGAGAGAGAGAAATATGAAAAAAAAAATAGCTTTTTCCAAAACCTTTTGGCAAAAATAGGGGTGTTTGATAATTTTTTTTCCTTCAAAATTTAGGTTTTGATACAAAATAACTTCTAGAAAAAAAAGGGGTATTTATCAGACTTATGACAAAACTTAGGTTTTGGAACCCTTCAAACAAACCCTTAGTATTGTCTAGGAAACTAGTTAAGGATGTTCAAGTGAAGTTTTCTTTTTTGAGATAAGGGAGCAATTTTGCCCATAAAATCTTCTCTAGAGCAATTTTATCTGAAAGTGTTTCAGAAGCAATTTTGTAGTGAAAATGTAAAAATGATATTCTATTTGTCTTAGGTCAATGAATCTTCTCAATTAAGAGATTTCTTATATGGATAATACACATTTCATTTGATCAATTAAAATTTCTGATGTAAATTTTTAACTATTAAAAATGACATGGATAATATGTGGATAGTCAACTCAGCATATTTTATCAACTAACTGTCAAAATTAATTAAAACAATGGCTAGGGCCAAACTGCACCATTTTTTATTCTTCTAAGACAAAATTTTCCTACGAAAAATTTTTAAAGCAAAATTGCTCTTTAGTGCGAACTTTTGAAACTAAAATGTCTCTTAACCCTTCATTTTTCCTGTTTTATTTTGCATTAGCAAAATAATACTAGAGGGTGTTAATCTATCATCTCACTTAAGAGGGTACACTTTCCTTGTTGTATGGGTTGGATTATATTGTCTCCTTTATCCTTACTATTCGCTTTTATCTTTTATCACAAATCTACTTAGTTTTTGATAAAAACCAGTTGCTAAACCCTTTTTTTGTTTTGGAACAAAGTCATCCATTAGTATAATTTTTTTTCTCAGTAGCAGTCAATATCTCAAAATTAATTTTTCATACACACCCTAAATTATTTTCTTGGTGACATCTAGTATCTAGCACCAAATCACCAATCAGACATAAATATTTTCTTAGTAGTACCCAGTGCTGATACTAGTCCTCATCTGCTATCATCCTTTGAACCAAAACTACATGGTTTTGGAATAAAAAACAAGTCAAGGAAGTTTTTTTGCCTTTAAAAAAAAAATAAAAAAGTCACTCATCACTATGGAATATCTTTTAGTATCCCAAATTAATTTTTAATACATCCAATGGGTGTTAGATACTCCGTGCCACCAAAGTATATTTTAAGGTGTCTATTAAAAATTAATTTGAGATATTGACTGACTGCTGCTAAAACAAAATTTCACAAAGATGGCTGAACTTTTTTTTATTTTTTAAGTTTCCTTAGCTTGGTTTTACCAAAAACTGCCTGGTTTTAAGCAAATGATAGGAATGGTAGAGACTGAAGAAGACAATCCTGGTCTAGCCGATGGAAAGAGTGAACGACAGAATCTAGTCCGTACTGAATTTGGAGGATTTTATGGCAAAGTACTATAGAAAGGGAGACATCTAGCATTGGAAGACAACTTTGCTAATGAGGATCGCTAAACTGATTGGGCAAACCAATGCTACACCAATATCTATCTGCTTCATTTTGAGATTTCTGATCATACAAGTACAATCAGCTTGATAGTACTATATTTTTCAAGCATCGAAGATAAACGCATTTTCAAATTTCCATCAAAATCCAATAACTTTTGAAAAAAGGGTTAAGGTGCAAAAATACACATATGTTTTTCCTCCAGGAGCGCTCAGCACCATATGTTTTTTCTGGTGCAAAAATACACACGCCGTTAGGTTTTAGGAGCAAAAATACTACTTCCGTTAGTTGACCGTTAAACATGGTGAAATTACCTTTTTGCCTTTAAACCCTTAACCCTTTTATTTTTTAATTATTTTAAACTAAGGGCAAAAAGGTAATTTCACCATGGTTAATGGTCAACTAATGGTCAGTTAACGGTCAACAAACGGTCAATTAACGGAAGTGGTATTTTTGCTCCTAAAACCTAACGGCGTGTGTATTTTTGCACAAAAAAAAAAAAAACATATGGTGCTGGGCGCTCCTGAAGGAAAAACATATGTGTATTTTTGCACCTTAACCCTTGAGAAAATAAAATCGTTTAAATTTCAAAATCTTATCAATAAAAACAATAATGAGATTAATAACTCATTTTATTGTAAAATTACTTATTTATCATTTTGAATTTTAAATGTTATTTTTGTAGGATTTACCCACGACTTTTTAATTGTCCTTACTTATAAATGGAAACGGTTAATTTGTGAAGAAGTTAAGGTAATACTAATACTATCCATGTCATGTGATATTTTTTAATTTTTAAATATTATGATTATAAATGTAGTCATTAATTTAATTTCTGCTACAATTCAACAGCAATTTTTTTTTAATCCCTTAGTTGGGAAGATCTTAATTCCGGTAAAATACTTTAAATCGCCGCAAATATAATTCTTTTTTATTTTGGTTAGACATTATGATTTTAAGTCCTAAGTAACTTTATTTTAATATATCAAATAATATTTTTTGATATAATATCTAATAATTTTATTTGTCGAGTTGGTGTAAACTGTTCAGGGGGGAAAAAAACAGAACCCCATATTCACACACTCGCACAGAGCTTCGAAACCTTTTGCTTACTAAAAATTATATATAATTCAAATAAATAAATAAAATACCAAATTAATAAAAATATGACTCATCCGAAATGTTTAGAAATTCAATGAATTTCCAGATTTGATTAGTTTAAATATATTTAATTTAACTTTCTATTACATGAAATTAAGTGAAACATAATAGTAAGCATTAACCCTCTTTTCATGAAGGAAGGATCAAAGTTAAAATCAACTCAGCAAGCTCGTGCAACCTATTTCAGCAGCACAAAACACAATTCCATGCATTTCACATTTACACTTCAGGAGCCCAGGCCAATAAATCGAATTTAATTAATTGGTAAAATACAAAAAAAAGTGGTGGTCTACTTGGTATAATACAACTCAACTTGCATTTCCAAAACCTCAATTCTCATGTCATTCGAACCCATGACCATGTGGACGAGGATCCTATTCCTCTCCATCAACCAAAAGGGGGGAAACACTGCTTAGCACAAAACAGGTTTCCTGTAGTTTTCCCAACATTTTGTATGATGATGACAGTAAGATCTGTACAAAAAGTATACATTCCATCAAAAGCCTCCATATATAAGAGCAAAACACTGGGACAACAGCAAATTCTTCAAAATATGGCTTCCCCATACACATACTGCCAGTTCAACCCAATTAAATCAATGCAAGCCACCTAGAAAGAGGCCAATATAATGAAGTTAATTCATGGAATCAAGATATCATCCCCCCAAAAAAAACGTCAGGAGTCAACAGTTAGTCTAATAAACAATGGAAGTGTCTGCAGAGTTTAAATCAGAGCCTCTCATTTCTTTTGTGTGCAGTCAGCTGAAGAGAAAGGAATGAAGAGCGAACTTACTCATATCCTCTGCATTAATTTCATGGCTTCAGTTATAGCAGCGTCAGCAGCATATAATGCCATCTTCTTTATCTATAAACAAATAATTGTATGGTGTAAAGAACATCTTGGATGCAGTATGATGGTATTGTCTTAGCATATAGCACATAGTACAAAAGCCTAATAGAAGCCAAGCATTTAAAAATTCGTGTATTGAATAGCATCAGGCCTGAATAGTGCTTGGGATGAGGTCAGAATGTGATATAGATCAACATAAACACGTACCTCCAGTTTATCTTCCTTAGATCTATGGTTCTTTGGAAGCAACCGAAACTCATCCGTCAATCGAACGCACTCTTGAACATTTTCAGGTGAAACAAAGTCGAGAGCCACTTTTATGCAAGACTGGGGGAAAACACTCACACATACACAAATGTTTCAAACTTCAATAAGGAAAACTTCCAAGTTTAAAAACTTTTAAATCACTAATCAAGGTTTGGCTATATATAGAATTGTTATGTACAATATGATCAGTAATGTTTCATCATTTGGTTATTTTTTGCCACTACTACTTTCTCTTCCCCAACCCCACACGACCATAAACAGGCAAATGATAGTTTAACGTATATGAGTTTAGACTGGTACCTGTCTATTCCTCACTTGATGCGGGCACCCTGCAGGTATGAAAACAGCCTCCCCAAGGTGTTGCTCAAATGTCCATGGTTCAATGCCTGAAGAGGAATCCTAAGTTGCATAAATCCACCCAAATGATGTAACTAGTTAAGACATAACATCATACCAAATTCTTCCTTTAGCTGCTTTTTATGTCTTTCGTTTAGATAAAGAGTCTGGTCATGAATTGGATGTATTATCTGACAAAAAAAAAAGACCAGATTAACTAATAAAAACAGCATCAATTAAGCAAACTAAGAGAACATTTAGTAGAAACACGCACAGAATTCACAGGAAGATTATCTACGTGACGGAATTCTCTGCAGTGTTTCTTCAGGTACTCCGTCAGCTTTGGCACATCTTGCCTACGAAATATGTCCCATACAGCACTCCCATATTGGGCGTCTGACACATCATCATTTTCAAGGAAAGCTTTTGCTGTTCTCGTATAATTTCTAAGTGACTCTATTTTGTCATTCTTCACTTCAGAACATGTCCCTGAAGAATTTAAATACCAGTAAGGTTTTCCTTCTTCTGTTCCAACATAAGGCTGATTACATTCTTGACTATTCAAATGTCTTTCAAAATCCTTGTGAATCATGGAATCACGACCCGTATTAGTCCCCTTTTCAAAGAGCTATACTGACATTTCACAGAATGACATTGAATGGAAACATTTCACTCCCTAGTGAAGAAAAAAGTTTTGAAAAAAATCTTACCCGCACAGGAACTGTCACAATCATTCTCAAAGTTGGGAATGATTCCATTAGGAGACTCCTCAGCACACATGCACCTGCCTTTTAACTCAGATTGTTCTGTAAAATTTGTAAAATTGTCCTTATTTACCGAGGCTAGTGGAGTGCACAATTTCAAATCAATGTAGAGAGTACATGTATCAGCCAGGTTACATTCACAAAGCCTATTAGTTTCATGCATACCAGAAGTTTTTTCTTTTTCATAACTGTCTTTAGTGAATGTTTTAGACAGCATATGTTCAGGGGATGGAATTCCTTCATGATGTCCATCTTGTGATAATGAGCATTTTTTGACAGCATTCTTATCTTCACCGTGCATCCATTCATAGTCTTTTTTCTGAAATGAAGAAAAAGAATAATGACTATAAAATAGGATGGTGAACCCTGCATACAAATTGCAGATTATTGCCCCCAAGCAATAACTTACTTCACTTTTGGGAGAAGCTGAGTGTTTTAGAGTGCAAGCTGCCATATATGCTCTCGAGGGTCCCAAATCTCCAGACATATTCCACTGTTCATTCATATTCTCTTCCTCTGATACCTGACTTTTAAGTACATTAGAGTGTCCCACGATAATGTCTTCTTTTCTAGGGGTTTTCGAATCCGTGCTTATATTGAGGCGGCACCATTTTGTTTTTTTCCTACAAGAATCCAATCCTTCATTCTTCCAGCTATAGAGCGCACACATATCTTCAGCTTCGTGCCTTTTCTGTAATTGTTTTATGGCTTTTCTTTGCCATGGTGGTCTCTTTACTTCCGCTGTATGTGTCAATATGTTGACCTGATCAATTAACAGCAATTAGCAAAAAGGAACGATCCTAGAACAGAATTGCCACACCAGTCATACTGAAGCATAAAGACAGTAAGAGATGGAGAAACGCAAAGTGACATGCAATGTGGGGCAGTGAAGTATAAATGTTCCTCAAAACATTCAAACTTTTGACTCAGGAGAGCTAGGGCATATCTCTCTCTCTCTCAATATATATATTTACACATATATATCCAAAACAGCTATAGTAAATGATAGAACGGGAACCGAACATAATCATTCAGATTTCATAAGACAGGTAAAGCAGGTATAAGTCTTAAGACAATATACGCACATCCCCATGGTATAAAACTGCCCTACACCAAATAAAAATGTTCATGACTTACGAATAGTGTAGCTTCCTATATATTCAAATTATATGTTGATCTTCTTTAGCTATAAATTTGTAAAAGGGGTAAAAGGACTGATTTTGACTTTTGAGCAACAAGTGCTGGAAAAAAAAATCATATCTGATGTTCAAATTATATGTTGATCTTCTTTAGCTATAAATTTGTAAAAGGGGTAAAAGGACTGATTTTGACTTTTGAGCAACAAGTGCTGGAAAAAAAATCATATCTGATGTTCAAATTTACCGCATCTGAGATGTCACAATGCAGTTTTGTTACAGAATCACCTCTGCCGAGCTCTTCTAAAGATCCATATGCAATGTATGTTTTGGGGCCCAAATCTGGCTTTAAAACAATAGGTAGCTTCGTAGTGAGATTTAGAATACCAGATTTGGGATGAGTATAGTCACTGAATGGAAGCATAGCAATAAACTCAGCACCATGCCTGGGAAAACACTCTTCAAAAGCATTTGATGGAGGCCAATCCTTAAGCTTCAACATCTCAGGCCACCCATTTTTATACCTACGACCTTCAAGGTAACCCTTGAAGAACTGTAAGATATTAATTTCAACCTGCAGCACCATGGAGTGACACGCAATTCTGAGGTTTTGGATTAAAAGACAAACCTTGAAAAAGACATCAGCCAATTTCTCACCGAAAAGAAACCACAGTAAAGAAAGCTAAAGAGAGTGATAGGTAAACTCAATCTGAATATTCAAGCATGTACCTCGCACCAATCTAAGCAGTCAATGGCTTTAACCGCAGTTGCCTCCTCTTTTAGTATCCTATTGGCCCCCCTAAAAGCCCTCCACATCACCATTGGATCCCAGCTAAGGCCCCTAGCCTTTCCAATTGCATTCCTGACTATAACAGGCTCACCACTTATCCAATGCATCTGGAAATGCTTGAATTCTTTATCTCCCATATGCATAGCATTTGGGCAGAACAAAAAATTATCATGGCAGTTTTCTCTGGAAGCCGCTTGCCTGACAAAATCCTGTTCTGTATCAATCCTAAAATTATGGCACAATAAACATCCTTTGGTGGAATCGACATTAGGGGGCTCATATTTAATGGTAAGTTCCCCCGCATTCCCAACCAATTCGTCCACCCAATTAGCTTTAAATAGGCGTCTCAATGAGAGAATTGTAGTACCACAGCCTCCTTTTGATTTTGGAGGGCAAGGAATCGAACCATTTATATTTGCTTTCCAAGACAATTCGGATGAGATATCAGCCCCTCCCTCATTGCCGTTAGTGGAAATATCTCCACAATGAAGTCCATTTCTTAGTTCCATGCAACAAGTGAGACAGAGATCGTAACTACAACTAGGATTAGGACAACTTCTGTGCAAGTTGACGATGGATGTATTACAGTTGTCACTGAAATAGGTAGATTACCGAAAACTGAAATAAGTTGCCTATGCTGTATCAAGGAAAATAAATCATAGCCAAAAATTCACCGACATCAGCTTATACCTCTGATTAATAAACTAAGATGGTGATAGACAAATTGCAAAACTTCCTATTCTAAAACAAACAGAACAGGAGAAACACTAGAGCATAAAAATTGCCTTTTGATCCAAGTGTTTTCTTTTTTTTTTTTGGCAATTTATATCATGAACTTATAGAGTCACTTTAGCCAACAATTTTAGACAGGAAAAGGATCAAGAATAAACCAAAACTATATACCCTATCACCTGGAGACAGAAAACACAAAAGTCAAAGGACAACGGCAAATGAAGCTTCAATACTAATAATGCCTGTGTCATTCACCAATATAAAGCACATACCAATGCCTTTGTGCGCCTTTAGCTTCAAACATATTTTTCAAGAATATTTGAGAAAATTTAGGTTAATTTGAATTCAGACAGTCAATGCAAGTAAAAAGTGTAAAACTATATCATGAGAATGAAAATATCAGAAATACATATAGCAACCAGAATACTAGTGTCAACAATGAGGGTTTGAGAAGTAATACCAATACACTCGATCATCATCATCAATCTGTGACTGCATGATATTTTCTTCTGTCAGTAGTGAACCTGAGGAAATTGGGAAATTGACCACTTTAAACATTCATTCCAGCAACTAGATGCAAATTGCATTAATCATAGCTAATTAATATCAGAATACCAAGCAAGCTAGATTCTATTTCGATTTCTGATCTCTGCTCTTGTTGGATATGCTGGAGTAAAGGAAGAATTTTCTCAAGCAAGTAGAGCAACTTTTGTAAATTGATATCAGTATCTGATTCAACACTCGCAGTCTGCAGACAAATAATTCATTCAGCATTAAAATTAAACTACATGCCAGAAATAATAAGAGGATTGTGTGGACATTAGTTAGTGAAAAAGACTTGTTTGCAAAGTAGTAAAAATTTATTAAGTCAGTAGATGAAGTAGAACTAAACTCTCCCTTAATCTAGGTTTAAGTAAACCAGAGGAGTAGGCAGAGGCAGTCATTGAATCTTTGAATGAATATCCTTGAAGTCACATTTTCCTAGAGTTTTTGTACTAAATCAGCACTTCATTGATAACAAAAGTAAAAGGAAATACAAAGGGAAGAAAAAAAGGTACATGCCTCTCCAGATACAGCGTCCTTCAAACACAACCGACAATTGCAATTACCAAGGCAAAAGGGACAGGAAAATTCGATCTCCTCTCTTGTTTTGTCTGGATACCTAAATTATTTTAAAACAAATATCATCAGAATAGGCAGCTATTCATACTATAATTCTAAAATGCTAACTTATGTTTGTAAAGCTATATTATTACAACATTACGAGAAAGTAATCTTCTTTCACATACGAAAAATTCCCAAAATATCAAACCGGCATATTTATAACCAGAACTCTCAAAATGAATAACTTGGATGTCATTACCATTTTGTTATGCACTCATAGCAATATCGCTTCTGTTTGCAATTGCCACAAATGACAACACCACTCCTATCACTCCTCCAGCACTGGTGGCACATTAAACTCCTCAGGCCCTTTTTCCTTCTAGAATCAACCTGAAAGTGCAAAAGAGTGCTCAAAAAGGAAAAAGGATTGTACTTGATATTTTTAAAAAGAAGCAATAAATTCTCAAATCACAAACATACATGGTCATAAAACAACAGAATATGTAAAAGCACCCCGCCACAACTGTCTCTGTAAAGACTTGGTGGCAATGCACTAATGCTATAGACAAAGAAGAGACTTGTGCCAGCATAGATTGTTAGACCAGTCATCAATGTACTTTTGAAGATATTCCATTATACTGAATTCTACATGGATTTTAAGTCTGGAAGAACAATAGACGGAAAGGAACAAGTAGCCAGGGAATCAAGTGGCAGTGCATGCAAGAATTGTTGTAAACTTTTAAATAAATGCCTGAGAATTCTGAAATCCTATAATATTATTTGTCATACAACACTAGTTATCACTACTTTTATGTAAAACCTTATTTTGAGTTATATCAACATTGCACTTCTTCCGGCATTAAGTATCGACGCTAGACAGATGAAACATATGCCGTTACCACCCATTTATTTTCAGACAAAAAAGAAAAGAAAAAGATAACCATCCATCTTTTGGCTCATATGCAGTTTCAGTTTCATTAGTCTCCAGGAGTCATTAAGGCAGAACAGATCTCTAAAATTTCAAATACAGGTTTGAAGCTTAAAGTTTCTAACAGCAACCACATGCTAAGAATGCAGAAAGGTCTATAGCAATTACAGAAAATTTTGCATCAGGAATAGCAATGTCTTTTTGGCTTGTGCAAATTAAACTCTCAGCTTTTATGGGATCTGTAAACACAAGTTGCATCCCCATGACATCAATATTTTTGTGAACTTATGCATTCAATCTGCTCCACGTATCTGCAATCATGTGTACAAATGTGAACTCACGAGATGGTTCAGAAGCATAGCTTAAAGGGATACTCACAATCAAACCTGAAGAGTCTGATCCACGGTTTGACAACTTTCTCAGTCTTTTACTACACCTTCTCTGGATGCTGCTGCCAGAAGTTTCTGCTATGTAGTTTGACAATTTTCTCAGCCTTCCACTGGACCTTTTCTGAATGCTGCCAGATCCGCATTTTAACCATTTTGTTTTCATCTTTTTATTTCCAGGATCTCTAGAGTATTTAACCACTCTACCAGAAAGAATCTTCTTCTCATTTTGTAAGGATCGGACTCTCTTAATATTTGATCTCTGATTCCTCCTAGATTTGTACTTCACTTGAACTGATTCACTCTCATCTTCCACAGGAGCTGCAGTTGGTGCCTTTCCCCTTGAACTCTTCAATTGGTAGCGCTCAATACATAGTCTCTTCTTTTTTAAACTATGTTTTCCATGCTTAACTTCTTCCCCATCAATACCGTTTCTACAAGAAGCTTCAGCAGATGTTCTTCCATCTATATCAGCTACATGGTCACACCTCTCAATCTCGGAATTAAAAGACCGGACAGTCTCCTTTTCTTTGTCACTGAAGCTCTTCAGCCTGCCCCACCTATTATCTGCCTTATCAGCATTGTTTTCAGATCCACTTTTTCTAGATCTACCAATAGTAAATTCCTTGTCTGCCTCAGCTTCAGCGGTAATGATCGCATTCTCTGGTATGGCCAAGCAAATGTCCAACATTTCCTCATTAGATTCTCCAGTAAATTTTCTAGTCAAATGCTCTTTTCTTTCAATATTACCCTTTGGTTGATCATGCTTAATGTCAACATGGTTGTTCTCATTTTGAACCTCACCATCACCGGAGCCCTTTGAAGGCATATCCTCATTATTCTCATCACTAAAATGAGTAGCCCTTTGTGATTGAACACTCATCTCTCGCTGTAGATCCTCCTCTCCATTTTTACTATCGGCAGTTTTATTGAGTGAACCAATATCTTGCTCACCAACAATATTGGCTAAATTATTTCCCAAACCTGTAAGACCAATAGTTTTATCACATGCCTTATGAACAAACATAACTTCACCACACGTTTCTTCATCTGTCTGATCTCCCAATTTTTTCTTCTTGTTTCTTGAGTTCCGTGGTTGACCATACTTCACTATAGACTTCTTTGGGTTTTCAATGTCACCTGCACTTACATTGCTAGCACAGGCAATACCCAGCATTTTCTTTTTTGAACCTCTTGGTCTACCACGCTTCTTGGGTGTTCCAATGTCAATTGCACCTTCATTACTAACACATACAACCATCCCATTCTTATTTTTTGAACCCTTTGGCCGACCTCTTTTTTTTGGTGTTACAATGTCATCCATATCAGCATTACCAACACAGACAACACTCCGCTTTTTATTTTTTGCACCCTTTGGTCTACCTCGCTTTTCTGGTGCTTCAATATCAGCAACACCAACATTACTTGTACTACTCTTCATTTTATTTTTTGAGCCCTTTGGTCTGCCACGCTTCTTTAGTGCTTTAGTGTCAACTGAATTTGAATTCCTATGACACGGAATAATCTTCCGTCCACTTATAGATTCCTTGGGTCTATCACACCTCTTTGGCATTTTAATGTCACGTGCATCTGCATCAATAGCACACAAATTACTCTTAATTTTATTTTTTGAGTCCTTCGGTCTACCACGCTTCTTTCCACTTATCAAAACCTCGGGTTGACAATGATTCTCTAGACTGCCTGCACCTACATCACTAGCAATGATCTCAACAGAGAGCACATTACTTTTCCCATGTGTATCCGCACTTTCATCTCCATTAACAGTTAGTCCATTCAATTCCATAGTTTCTCCCCCAGTACGCTGTTTGTTCTTATTCTTGGAACTCTTTGACTGACATTTTTTTAACCAATGGCTCAAGATTTCATCTCCCTCCTCGTTACTAGCGGCACTTAACGGCTCTGGTCCCTCTTCAACATCAAGAACTCTCCTCTTCTTTGATACTTTGAGATGGCCACCGTCCTCTTTTGACCCGAGCTCCTTTAAACAACGTAATTTCCCATCTTCACACACAGCAAGAGGACCCACAGCGTCATTTTCACAAACATGTGCTCTTCCCATACCCACGTGCTCTTCTTGACCAGCGTCAGCAACACCACCGCCATTTCCAACGGTGCTTTCTCTGCTCCATGGTTGATCAGTATCACCCTGATGACTTAGAACAGCATCTTGATTCCCACCTTCACTATCCCCGGCTTGAAATTTCCCTCCACCACGAAGAATTGTAGCCGCAAATTCGCCTACCTGAAGTTGTTCCCCTCCTCCCGGAGACCAAATGCCCATTTTTTCAACGTCAGGATTCGTTCCCTCCCCTTTCACTCCAAGAAAAGGGCGCGCAGTTTCTTGGATGATATTCGGACCACCATTTTCTTGAACTCCTTCGCTGACAGAACCTGCAAGCCCATTTTCAGAATTTATTTCAACTCTGGGCTGGTTCAACACCCTTTCGTCCGGCGACAATCCAGTACAGCCAGAAGGATTTTCCATCCCACGCTCGTTGCAGAGGTAGTGTTTCTTACAGGACAATCTTTCGTCCATTACTCCTTCACTGCAGTTCCAGGCTGGAACAATTCATGAGGTTCGTCCATTTACTCTCCCTTGAGAAACCCTGAGGAAGTACAGAAGTAGGGAAACGCTCATGGCTCTGAATGGAGCAACAATTTCGAGGACAGTGTTTGAACCGGTAGAACGAAAAGGCGTAACGTTTTCTCGGTGGACAGTCATGCCGAAATTGTCAGTGAAGCTGAGGAGACACGATCGTTCCTTTCATTCAAAATTAATAAATAAATAAATTAATAAATGTTATGAATATACTTATTATGTGGATGTCCATTGACTCCCGGTTTCCAAATATTAAAAGATGATATGGGACCCACGCATAGTGATTTACTATTTGCATAGTACTACGCATAGTAGTTTACTATTTGGTGGGACCCGCACACAATTATACAATCACTCACGGGAAGGAAATCCGTGAGTGAATAGTTTAGGTTTTTGGGGAAAACTACACCAAATGACCCAGAGGTAGAAATTACACTAAAGTCCCATTTTTCTTCTATAAATAGAGGTTTTCTGTAACTGTTCATGGATTGAATGAAATGAGAATCTATCTCTCTACTTTATCTCTCTAGAACCTCTGCTCTTCTTCTTATTATTTTTATCAGTTTTATAACACGTTATCAGCACGAAGACTCTACCAAGGTAAGATTTTTCTCACCATCTATTTCATATTTCCATTTTATTTATCTGGGATGATCTTAACCATTATATGGAATTAAATATCTATTCTTACCGATTATTTTAACATCGGGTTCCATGGTTAAGATTTGAGATTATTTACTATTTTACTACGGTAAATAGTAATTTACTATTCACAGTAAATTTACCCCTTTTTCAGTAATTTTTACATTTTATTCATTTGACTCCTACATGGAAGTCTAGATTAATCTTTCTGTAATTTTACTTTATTCACTATTTATAGTGAATAGTAATTTTACTATTCACGGTAAATTTATATTTTATTATTTACAGTAATTTATTTATGTTTTTATATTCTTCCCACTTCCTATTCATTTATTTTATGGTGGCGTCATTAAGCTCCATTTGTAATTCTTTACTTACTGCTTTATTTATTTATCTCATGGTGGCTATACTAAGCTCCATACTGACTTTACTAATATTTAGTTTTATGTCACTAACATTTATTTTATTGTTACTAACATTTATTTATCTTTTATGATAGCACATTAGTATATTTACTAGTGGGTTCTATTTATTTATTTTAACATTTATTTATTTTTTATGGCGGCAACATTATTTATTAGTGGGCTCCATTTATTTATTTTATTTTACATTTATTTATTCTTCATGGAGGCACACTAGTATCTATTAGTGGGCTCTATTTATTTATTTTATTTAGAGTTTATTTATCTTTTATGGTGGTGACATTTTGTGGGCCCCATTTATTTTAATTCTTTACTGCTTTATTTATCTTTCATGGTAGCAACACTAGTATAGTGGGCACCATTTATTATTTACTGCTTTATTTTTCATGGTGGTAACACTTGTATAGTGGACTCCATTTATTTATTATTTATTTACTGCTTTAAATCCCCTTCCCTTTTTATTTTACCGTTTTCTATATATTATATATATATATTTACATTTGCATATGCATCTTCTTTCTTATCTTTGGATGAGATAGGTCTCGCTGTGAGTTTACTACCATTCCTATCTCATCTTCTTTTTATTAATCTAGCATGTTTATTTCCAGTCATTTATTTTATTTTATTTATTTATTGCTATATATATATATATCCCTCTCCCTTCTTATTATTTATGGCAACCACACTATTAGTGGGTTCCATCTATTTATTTTATTATGCTTATATTTTATTTATCTTGAAAATAAACTGTTAAAAGATCATATATTTTATTATGAGATCAAAATGCCATAGAGATATGAGGCATAGATTGGCTTGAGAGATGAGGCATAAATTGGCTTGAGCCTAAGAGGCAAGATAGCCTTAATTTCAGAGGCAAGATTGCCTGAAGCCAAGAGGCAAGTTAGCCTGATAACAAGAGCCAAATTATGAAACAATATTTGATCCATAAATTTTGTATGTTATCAGTTGTATAAAGGCCTCAAAATTGTATATTTGGCATTAAATATTCCCTTAAATTATGAGACAAGGGATTGTATGATCATGATTGATATTATAAATAAATATATTCAATTTGCTATTGTAGTAGCAATATTGTGGATTAATTTCTTACCATGATCAAACAAATCAGTGAGTTATGGATCATGAATTTTTATCCAACTTCATTCCCAGAAGTGAATGAAGCAAATATATTATTATAGTTGTTATGTGATTTCTATGATTATAACAATTTTTGTAAATACGAGAAAAGAATATTCATAAACAAAATAATTAAGCAAAAGGAAATATTATTTCAACAAAGTTTAATTGCGAGTGGCTCAACATCATTACAAACTTTAATCATCTCATTCTGAAGATATTTAATGTCTTCTTCTTTTGCTTCTCTTGAGATGGGATCCAGATGAGGCAAAGCTCTTCGTAATATCGAGATTTGCGTCATAAGTTTCTTGAGCTTCTTGTGTGGCCACTCAGTTAACCCTCCTTTTTGATAGATTTTTTGTATGGTGTGAGTAGACATATTTAATTGTTTACTCGCTTCATCAAGGGTTAAGTGAAAATAATTTCTTAAATCATGGAGCGTTGTTTTCTTTATTCTTTCTCTTTGCTCCATAGATAACCTATATAATTCACCCTGGTTAAGGGATGAAGTATCATAGGGTATACTTACTGCAGGTTGTTTTCCTTTGCCTAATGAGTGTTCAATATTGGTTTGAAATGAACTTCCATGGAGGTCATTTGGATTTATAGCCCATTCCGAACCAACACAGAGAACCTCATGATAGGCTAATACAGGATCACGCATCAAGATATATCCTGATGCTTGTAAATCTATACAATACTGTGCCAGAAATTGTTTGATTTCTTCAAAATTTTTCTTTGTGAAATCAAACATTGGAAGCCTGTCAGTATTATAAGATTTATCCTGTACTTTTTCAAATAAAACAGCATGGGTAATCATACCTGTTCTTCTTCCGTGAACTTCAAGTTTATGGTACTGAAGTCCGTTGGTATGAATAATTTCCCGTAAAACATGACAGCAACTACATTCCAATAAGCTAGTAGTTACTAATTGGCTTGTAGCTGTTGGCTGGCTAATTGTTGCTGGCTGGCTAGTGGTTGTTGGTTGGCTGATTGTTGTTGTCGGGCTGGTTGTTGCTGGCAAACTGATGATAGTTTGCTGGCTAGTGAATGCTGGTTGATTAACTGCCGACACTATTGGCTGAACTGGATTGGTAGACTCCATTAGTTCTGCCATAGTTCTACACCTCTTAACAGGCCTCCTTGATGAACCTGCTTCAGTTGTACCTTCAATCCTTGTAGATTGAGGAAGAACACTTGTTCTAGGGGGAGAAGTAGGTACATTTGAAGCAAAAGGAGGAATAGTAGAAGGAGGAATAAACATTTCAAAGGGATTAGGAGATAACAAAGAAGTAAATGACATGTTATGCTGATCATCATACAACAAAGCATCAAGTAATGCTGTTTCGGATGTATCAGAAACTGGGATAAAACTGCTTGGTCCTGCCATGGCAATAGAATTTAGAGAAATATGTGTGAGTATCTAGTAGTTGATATTATCAGATGCTTGAGTGTTTGTGAGGCATGTTCGTTTGCCTTCCTCTATTTATAGTTGAATTAAATCCTATTGAATCTCTGCAGATTTGCGTAGTCCTGTTAAATCTCTACAGATTTGCTCCCTATAAAGCACGAGCCTGGAATCTTTTTGACTTTATATGTATACGACAATCTGAGTTGTCGTGCCTGTGATTCCACAGTGATGCGCCTGTGATTACACAGTATTGCGCTCGTGAATCTGCAATTATACACCTGATGATTTTGTATTTAATATATATTTGTTTGTTGATTCTGGAAAATGGAAATTTTGTTACCAGAAGTAACAAAATTATGCATTGATAATGCATTTAGAAATCTGTGGAATTTTAATGAAATAGATATCATATATGCTATTATCATGGAATATTGTATGGAAATTCCATGAATTAATTTTTAAGGTCTCACACTTGAGGGGGAGAATAATATATATCAAGTGTGAATATTTATGTGATAATTCTTTGTGAATGTTTCTATATTGATTCCCCTAAAATGAATATTAGATTTGATGATAAATCATATGGAAAGTTGGCATGACTTGTTTGATCATCCGAGTCATATATTATGTGCTGCATGTTCTCAGATAGAATTAATTATTGGAAATGGATCTCTGGAAATATATCAAATTGAAAGTTTACATATGAGATTATAAATTTGCAAAGTTAGCAGTGATGTTTGCAACCAGAAGTTTGCAATATATTATGCGCGCAATTTCCAGATTGAATGATCCAGAAATAATGTATTAAAGTATCCATGAATGGATAGATCAATGATTATGAGAACAAAATTTATATGTTGTGTATATTTGCAGCAATTATATAAGCCAACAGAATTCTCCCCGTATAATTGGCTTTTGGTCAGGAGCCAGATTAATTCCATCTTGAAATGTTTTAAATGTGTAATGATTATTAATCTATTACAATGCACATAGATGGATATACAAAGAAAATTGATGATTTGATGAGGGGGAGAAAAATAAGCAGATTGGGTAAAGATTTACTAGAATGAATTATCATTGGCTCATATTGATCATCGTACAAGGAATTGTGCACTAAAAGTTCAAAATGATAATTCAATTTCAGAGTTTAGTTAATCGAATGCTAGAAGCATTTACTGACCTAAAGAAAGTGACAAAGTCACATATCCCAACTGCAAATGCTCCTATATGAATTGTTATAAAGCACTCCTGAAGCGTTGCAGGTCCATCGGTTTTAAAAGATAAAAATCCTTAAAAGAGAAAAGGAGCTATAAAATATAGATGATTAAGTCGAGGATAATTAAGTAAAGCTCCAGAAGAGTTATCTTTTGATGAGATGTTATCTCCAGAAGAGATATTACAAGGGTCCATCGGTTTTAAAAGATAAAAATCCTTAAAAGAGAAAAGGAGCTATAAAATATAGATGATTAAGTCGAGGATAATTAAGTAAAGCTCCAGAAGAGTTATCTTTTGATGAGATGTTATCTCCAGAAGAGATATTACAAGAAAAGTGTATTGTGGTCCAAGAGAGACCTAGGTACCTAATATATGTGAATATAATGAGATCTCAATAAATTATGAATGAAATCCGATGGGACTGAAAATGAAGTCGACGTTAATAATATCTATGATAGCATATGCTGCAATGAATGATAATGAGGATCATGAGCCACAATATATTTGTATGTGCTAGAAGCACATAAGGCGCCAGAAACACATATGTCCCAAAAGGACTCAAGATGATAGTGCATATAGCATCATTATCTGAATAAACATTTATTGAATTTCTATATGCACATATATATTTATGAAAAGATTATTATGACTTTACTTGACAGATTTAGATCTTGCAGGTATATAATGAACAATCAAATTGGGCGTTTCTAACAGAATATTTGATGACAGAAAGTATAATATGCTCAGAAAGACATTGAAGCAATATAGTCATCAGGGGGAGTAACACTGATGTAATCAAGAGGGGGAGACGATACACGCTGTACTCTTTTTCCCTTATCTGGGTTTTATCCCACTGGGTTTTTCCTAGAAAGGTTTTTAATGAGGCAGCACTAGAAAGTGTATCAATGGATGATGTACTCTTTTCTTTGGCTAGGTTTTTATCCCACTGGGTTTTTCCTAGTTAAAGTTTTTAACGAGGCACATTCATAAATGGACATCCAAGGGGGAGTGTTATGAATATACTTATTATGTGGATGTCCATTGACTCCCGGTTTCCAAATATTAAAAGATGATATGGGACCCACGCATAGTGATTTACTATTTGCATAGTACTACGCATAGTAGTTTACTATTTGGTGGGACCCGCACACAATTATACAATCACTCACGGGAAGGAAATCCGTGAGTGAATAGTTTAGGTTTTTGGGGAAAACTACACCAAATGACCCAGAGGTAGAAATTACACTAAAGTCCCATTTTTCTTCTATAAATAGAGGTTTTCTGTAACTGTTCATGGATTGAATGAAATGAGAATCTATCTCTCTACTTTATCTCTCTAGAACCTCTGCTCTTCTTCTTATTATTTTTATCAGTTTTATAACAATAAACAATATGTCGATTCCGAAAAAGAGAAACAATGAGAGAAAGTTGGGGGACAATGTGCTATTGTTAAAAGGGGCAAATTGGGTATGGTCTGTTCGTACGAACTTATGCGCAATGGTATTGTTTTATTTTTTACATTGCGGGTAATATAATTCTAACACTCAATTTTAATTAAAAATCGACAAGATTGAGTAGTTTTATTTTTATATTTTTATATTTTAAACAAATTTTACGTTGCATTTTTCTAAAAACAATAATATAATTTCATTTCATTGGATATATGTGACACACAATTTAATACTCTCATTCATTGTTATCAAACATATTTTAAATTTCTAACTTACAAAATCATTTTGATTCACTTGTAAATTCATTCTAATTGTAAACTTAGTTAAAATCTAGAGTTTATGTAACGAACTTACCATTTTTACATCTTTAATTTACACAATTATGTTAACTCACTCTTAAAATACGTGTTAACTTTTTTAATTTGATTATGTTCTATGGTTTTAAATACAAATTTTATAGATAATTTTTTGTTAAATATGATAAATTATGAATGTTGATGAAATTATTTTCAATCATTTGGATTTAAAATATATTTAAATCAAATTGTTGTCATAAATATACACTATTAATACATATTTTATGATAAAAATAAAATCTTACAAATTTATTATTCGAGTTATTGTTATGAGTTCACTTAAACTTATGATTTTGACAGCTTTACTCTATTAGAAGAGAGATATTTCACCAACATATAGCTGGCCTAACGATATAAAACCCATTAAATATTTATATCTTGAGTTTGAGTCTCATAAAAAAATATTAATGTTGGGAGGAAAAGCTGCCTAGAAACCAGATAGATAAAAAAAAAAAAAAAAAAAAGAACTTGATAGAGGTTGAAAGTGTATGTATAAAGAGAGGGGCGTTTTAAAGGAAGTAACAAATAATTTTTACGGGAAATTCACAGATTTAACCAAAAAAAAATTATTAAAATAGGTCAGCAGAAAAAAAAATTTCGCATCTAACCTAGTTGGTGGCGCCACGTCAGCGGGCGCCACACGTGGCGCCACCTTGTGTGTGGCATGCCCACGTGGGCACGCCACATAAGAGGCGCTAGCTCTCTTTAAAAAAAAAAAAAAAAAAAAAAAAAAAAAAAAAATATATATATATATATATATATATATATATATATATATATAAAGTGTTGCGACGTGCCCTGCAACAAAGCTGCTCGGTGGCAGCTTTTCTCTGCCACCGAGCAGCTAGAAAAATTTTTTTGGGGGGGGGGGGGTGTGAATTCACAGTGTTTTTTTTTTTTTAAAAAATTAATTGTTCTTCTCTTCTATTTAAACAACCACACACATATACATTCACACACATTCACACATTACGGAGAGGAAGAGACGTTAGGAGCTTGCTTGAAGAAAGAAGAAGAGGAGAATACATCAGTTGAAAGTTATTTTAAAATATGTTATTTATTGCATAAGATTATTTAGATAGCTAAATTAGAATCTTTTGATAAAAGTTCTTCATAAAATGTTTTGTATCTCTATTTGTCTCTGCAATGATGGTAGTCATGTGTCGGTTAGAAAAAATGCTAGAATTAGAATTTTTTAGAAGTTGTAAGTTTTGACAATAGAAGACTGTATTTGTGTAGTGATTGATTAATAATAAATTTTAATCGGTTTAGATACATTTTTTGTTGTTTCAGAGATGTAAAACTAATTTTTACATTTAGAAAGTTTAACATCATTGTATTATAGGATATTTTTATCAATTAAATGTTATGCAAATAATATATTTAGGTTAATAGAGATATTATGGAAATTTTAATCGGGTTAGTTTTGAAATTATTTAGTAGTACATTAGAGAAAATACCAAAGTATGATGAGAAACTTAAATTAAAAATAATTATTTAATATATTATGAATTTTATTTTTTCGTTTAATTTTTGTTCTTATTTCTTGATTTTGATTTATTTTACTTAAATAAATTTGTATTTGTTGAATAGTTTTCATTATTATAATATAATATTTATTATTTTTGTTATTATGAAATTTGATTTATTTTATTAATTTTTATGATTATTAATTTTTTTATTACTAAAATATACTATGAATTGTAATGTTTAGATTAATTTTTGTTACATTACATTATATATGTTATTTTGATTAAAATTGTTATATATTATGAGTTTTCAAATGTTTTCTTTAATTTTCGTTCATATTATGAGTTTTGTAATATATTTTTTCGTTCATATACTATGAATTTAATTTTTTTAAAAAAAAAAACACTGTGGGGGGTGTGAATTATTCACGCTTCCCCCAAAAAAATTTTTCTAGCTGCTCGGTGGCAGCTTTTAGAAAAGCTGCCATCGAACAGCTTTGTTGTAGGGCGCTGACGCGCCCTGCAACACTTTTTATTTTTTTTAAGAGGTGCAGCTGTGCTGGGGGGCCTCTTGTGTGGCGTGCCCACATTGCACGCCACACACAAGGTGGTGTCATGTGTGGCGCCCGCTGATGTGGCGCCACATTAGATGCGAAATTTTTTTTCCTACTAGCCTATTTTGATAATTTTTTTTTAGGTTAAATCTGTGAATTTCCCTAATTTTTGCTTGATAATGATAAATATTCAACTCAATCAATTTTCTTAATATTTATGACTTTATTAAAACCCTTATGTATTATTTTTCACACACTTCACTATTCATGTATTGATTTTTTTTTTCAAGTCATGTATAGTCTTGATCTTTATTAGTGAGCCATTTGTCCCTAGTCTCAAAACCCGATAAGCCCTCAGAAAGAGAAGCCGTAATACTACACTACATTTGATCATCAATGTAAGGGTTAAATTATTAATTTTGTAGATTAAGAAGTTAACAACGTTAATAATTTATAAATTACTTTGGTCCTATTTGGGTTGGTGGTAGGAACGGTAGCTTAAAAACTATCTGACTTTAAAAAAAGTTCGATGGGAAAAAAGTCAGATTATTGATAATAATTTGTGTTTGGATTGATAGTAGTAGAAGTGGCGAGACCCATGTCAAAAAGTTGATAACTTTTTAGAAAAAGTTAAGAAGTGAAGCTTTTTCCTTAACGGATTTTTTAAACTTTAAGTTAAGTAAATTTAAACTCAACTCAAACAGACCCAAAATCAACTGGTATTAACTGTTTTTTTTTTAAAGCTATGGCAGAAAAAACTACTAATCCAAACAACCCTTTAATGTCTTGAGGTGAAAGGGTAATTTGGTCAACCCGCAGAATCTGGAAAGATTGTACAGTGCCTGACATGCAACGGATCTTAAGGCTTAAGCAGCTTTCTGACTTGGACCTCAGGATCCTTTTCAGAAGCTCCTGCCAGGGAAAGGGATTTGATTCAAACATGAAACCTGCGAACGCCTCACAGAACTACGGAAAGCCTTAGCAGAGATGCCTTTGAATATATGGAATTTCAAATTTGGGATTCCAACTCATGACTTGTCTTGTCCCACGCACCAGATAATAAGTGACAAGTGTCAGCTATATATAACGAGTCACCGAGGTCAAGCAACAAAGGCAAGCATTGTGCTTCGAGAGAATTTTAATTTCAAAATTATCAGTGAGAAAATTATTTTTATGAGGTATTGGAAAAGAGTTTCCCTAGTCTTTTTTTTTTTCATTATTAAATGCCTCCATGGTTCTTCAATTATTTATATTTTGTATTTCTAAAAATCGTTGAAGATCACTGAGTTTAAAAAAGAAAATTGACATATTTTTCAGTGTTAAAAAATTTACTAACCAGACAATCATTTTCTGTTTTGAAATTTTTTTGTGACATTGAAAAAAAATTTCCATTTGTCTCTATTCCGTTTTTTTAATCATCAGTTACATCCAGATTTAGATGCAATATCTCCAAATATGTATTCTTATTTTTTTCAACAAAAATTTTAAGTTCATGGAAGAAAAAATATATTAAAATAAGACGACTTGATCTATTCTTTTATTTTGGAAAGAAATGTTGATGAAATTAATTTATGACAACCTGCCAACTAAGGTTCCATGGTCTAGTGGTCAGGACATTGGACTCTGAATCCAGTAACCCGAGTTCAAATCTCGGTGGAACCTTTGTTTCTCTATTTTTTATGTGGCTGTGTCCTCAAGGGATACATCACATACACAAGTATTCCTATTGCATTGCTAAGAACATGGTAGCCACGTTACCAATGATTCCATTCTTATCCTAAAAGATTTTTTTTTTTTTTTGAACTTCTTTGGAAAACAATACTACTCGAAACTTTTTAATTCCATATCATCAGGGTTAATGGATTCCACAAGGAAAACTGGGCAAGAATCAACCAAGCCACACACAATGCTCAGTTCAAGATTGTTTGCATCTCTCTCCACTCTCTCCACACATTAACAACACATAAATCCTGAAAAGATATCGATTCTTAGCAAATCTGAAGGCTTAAGATTCAACACACATGAAGTTCTTGAACCATGGATTTTCATGGCAGAATCTCCAAAATCTGGGTTTAAACAACCAGCAACCCATCAAAGTTTTTTCACTTCTGGAGACTCTTGCCCAAATAACCACAAGAACTGTCTACCAAAGGTTATTCCTAAATTGGTACATGCACGACATCGCAATAAGGCATTATCAAATCCATAAATGAAGGAACACTAAACCAATAAGTTCCTCTTTAGCTAAAATCAGGATGAACTAAGCACAGAGCAATATTGCACAACAATGTACTATTTGGCTTTGTCTTCTTCCTTCATCTTCTTCTCCCACCTGCGCTTCTTGTAATCCCGCAACATGTCTGGCATCTTCTCCATCAATCTTGCAGTGTTTTCCCTCTTCTCAGCAGCTATCCTGTCGCATTTATGTCCTTTCCTTCTGGTCTTCATCTCCTTCCTTTCTGGATCATAGGGCCAATCTTCACCAGCAAGAAGCACTTCCTTGCGAATCTTAGCTCTACGCCGAGCACTGATACCAAGTGGCTTCCAAGCTCCCAGCTCCCAATATCCCCAAACACCCTTGGCAAGTTCATCCTTATACTTTGCCAACTTCTCACGCCATGGATACTGATATTCTCCTACGGCCTTCGCCACTGAACTAGCAGCTTTGCCTGCCATAACCCTTCTCTTCTTTCTTCTCCTTTTTGGCTAACTACCATATACTTGCTTCTCTGTCAGGCAACATACAAGAGATGAAAATACAAAATTTATTAGCAAATAGACGAATAGGCTCTAAGCTATTAGACTTGGTTGCTCCAACTTATTTGACTGTATGGCTGTTGTCTGTAACCATACTAATACTAATCACACTACTTACAACAGATCTGAATAGTTGAATATATATTCACATATTTGTTTCGAATTATGTTGAATAAATTTGACCCGCCCTAGGCCCCAATTGATAGGAGTCTTGTGCATTTGGGTGTTTTTTTTTGTTTTTTATTTTTTAGAATAAGCCAAAACACACAAATTAAAATAAGGATCAAATTTTAGTCGAAGTGATTGTGGGAAAAATGAAGGGCTGCATGACTGCAGCTTGACGTGGTTGCATAGCATAAAGCCATACAATGCGGGTTTAAGACGCACAAGAACCCAATCAAAGATTAAAACCCACGTTTAGCAATAACATATTTTTAATTTACAAACACGCTAAGCAAAAGGAAAGGAAACTCGGAATTTTTCAATCTAGTTTCTGAAAAAATGAAACACACCGGATTTAATGCATTCAGCTGAGAAGGTCATTACTATATGATACTCATCGTTCAGGTTTTTTTTTTTCATCAAGGAGCATCATTTCCACATAACAAGCTGAAATAACAGGGGATCCCTTATATTTAACATATTGATTGAAAACAACACATCGTTTTTTTTTGGGGGGGGGGGCGGGATGAGTAACTATAATTGAAGGGGAAAAAAAGCAAAAATAACCTGAGACGTAAAATGAACTAAAAGAAAACGTGAAAGTTTATGTCTAAAGCAGACACAACTTGGCATTCATCATGGTCCCAGTCACTAAATTGCATCCAGGTTTCAAGAGTAAAGCAAGCTCTTACATGACCCAATTCTACTTTTGAATATGATCAGCCCATTTAATGGGGTAAGCATGTTTCCAATCAGGTTAATACAAATACGTTTTGAGCATTTTCAAGCACATCGCACCGGATAATAATCGTAAACAGTTCATAGCAGGTAATCATAACAAATGGCACCGTAGTAAAAAATAGAGCGTTTTCTCGAAAAAGGAAGAAAAATTCATTTCAATAGAGTAATTTTCCGCTAAAGAAGGTTAGTGCTCGAAGAAACACAAGCGGAGCAAGATGAAGAAATATACCAGAAATGGATTCCGCTGCTAGCCTCCAATCTGCGGAAGGAAAGAGCAAGTGAGAAGTTTTAGTTTTTCCCGAGTAAGAACCTCCAAAATTCGTACAGTGAAGAATTGAGTTATGGACCAGGCAAATAAATACTGGGCTAACATTATAGCCCATGTCTTTTCTTGGATTTAATTTACTTTTCTGGGACTTATAGTACAGTAGTATTAGTTTTCAAAAGGGCACATTATTTGCTCTCATAATTTTTTGATCCTTCTTGTTTTAAAAATTATAGCTTTTAATCCCTCAAAAATAAAAATGTCTCGGATTTTGTTAGTTATATAGTTTATTGCAATGTTGTCAAAATCAAGTTTCTATGTATGGAAGGAAAAGGGTGGTAGTAACGTAAATTGTAGAAACAATACGAAACATAAAGTTTCTACTTCTTAAGATCAGAATACAAAATTTTATTTATCTACACACATAGATATGTGTGTGTGTGTGTGTGTGTCTCTCTCTCTCTATATATATATATATGGATGAACCCATATTGGTGAACGATAATCAAGCTGGAGAGGTAAATGCACTTCATTTCATGACCTCAAACACCCAAGAATGAACGAATTGAAACATGTGTATTTGCATCATTAAAAGGTAAATGCATGATAATATTATATATCAAACATGTTTAGAAAGATAAACAGGTACACCATGTCACATTTGGTAGTGCATATCCATTTTTGCTTAGTCAATACAAAGAAAAAGAAAAAACATGTTAAAGTTTTCATCTTTTTTCTTTTTTAAAAGTAAAAAAAGATAAAAACTGTAAAAACTTGCATTTCTATCGTTTTTACGTGTTTGAATGGCGTTTCTACCAGTTTTTACTTAGGACAATTTTTACTTGTGTTTCAGCACGTATTACCCTAATAAAAACGTAAGTTTTTTTTTTATGTTTTTACACTAGTTTATGACAACAATGACTTATTGAGAACAATGTTGTAAACATAATAAAACTTAAAGGACAAAGACATATAGTTTAAAATTTGAGGAACTGAAATAAAATTAAAATGAAGGTATTAAAGTCTCCTTTAATTCTGCCTCTTGTCTTCAAACATTCCTTGAAAAGAATTTTCAAGTTTTATTTTGGCTCACAATCAAGTGGGTCTCAACATTAAATCATTGTGTTTCCATGTTCAAAGCAATTTCAAAGTGGTTCTTAAGAGATTGCTTGGGGGGCAGATGGGAAATTGAAGTTGAAGTTGGAGAGAGAGAGTTGATAGCTGAGAGCTATGAAGCATGGATACCGATACGACGTTTCCGATACGCGTTACTTCAAAAATACTAGTTTTTGAATACATTCCGATACGTCTTAGTAAAAATACTCATAGTCATTTATAACAAAAATCATAACATTTCAGTCACCCTATCTTTAGGGTCAGACAATCACATCACACTATCTGTATTTATAATTTAGTCACATAAGGTCTCAGCAGAGCAGAGTAGCAGACAACAGAGTCACGGTCGAAGAATAGCAAAAATATCAATGGAGAGACTGATAGCAAAAAATAATAGTCACACATTCAGCAAAAAATACTAAACAGAGTCACGGTCGAAGAATAGCAAAAATATCAATGGAGAGACTGATAGCAAAAAATAATAGTCACACATTCAGCAAAAAATACTGTTTTGGCAGATTTAATAGATAAGTTCTATCATGCGCAATCAGGCCATATAACTTGGGACAGACCGAAGAACAACGAAATCAGGATTTAGGAAGACACTCACAGTCACAGTCGCAAATCGCAATGTCAAGGAGAGACAGGGGAGAACACGATTTCAGACAAAGAACAGCTCAGGCTCAGCGACCAGTCGACCACCGAAGATGAGTCGAAGAGTGAAGACAGAGTCGAAGAGCGAGGGGAAGCTTGTGAGTTGCGACCACCGAAGAACAGCGAAAGCGACCACCGAAGACCAATTTGGGAGTGATGGATTCGGAGACTACTTCAGATGGGAGCGACGGAGGCGACTTTAGACGGTGACGGAGGCGATTTCAGACTTCAGGCAGGAGAGATTTTCAGACTTCAGAGATGATACGCGTACGCCTATCGATTCATTTAGGTTTGTTAGCAGAATTGCCAATTCAAAAATGCCCTTCGTTTTTTAAGTAAATAACCAAACTACCCCTTGACCGTATCCCATATTTTTGACTTCCCTGATACGCGAATTAAAGTATCCTGGGAGTATCCGCCCCAGACACGTATCCGATACGTAAAAGCCACAAAAAAACGAAGTATCCGTGCTTCATAGGCTGAGAGTTTAAGGGAGAGAAAGAGACAGGGAGGGACAATGCGGATTTGGCTTCTCTCATATACTATTTTCCCTTTTTTTTTAATTATCATTGAATTAAGATTTCAATTTCCGAGCAAAAAATAAATTAAGATTTCAACTGTTTAGATTTAATATATTATAAAATTATTATTATAATTTTACGATAAAGATATAATATGTTAAATCTAGAGAAAAAAAGAGCGAAAGGAAAATAAAGAGTATAGAAGGAAACCAAATTTGGAGTAAGGTGGCGACAAAGAAAATGCCATAATTATTTTAATAAAATAATCATTAAAAGATAATAATGTGGGGCCGATATAGAAAAAAGTGACGGAAGTTTAACTTTGATGAAGCGATATTTTCCCCTCATTTTAAGTTCATAAGTATTTTAACACTAATATAACATTTATGGTGCTAATTCCATATTTCAAAAAAATGCCCCCTCACTTTAAATGATTTATTGTTAAAACTCAGAAGATCAGCCTATTCACAATAACTTGTCACAAATCCTGATGGCCATTGCATCACCCTGATTTGTCCCAGAAAATTTTTCCATCCATACACTGATAGGGTACAAAATAGTTTTTTTTTGTGGGGGACCTAAATCTAGTTTTAGCCTTATCATCATATCATCTCATAAAAAAAAAAATATATATATATATATATAACCAATCGTATAATTTTTTAGAATTAGCTTTAATTTTTTCAAAACCAAATATGAAATATCACATTCTCATCGAAGAACTTAGGAAATTAATTATATATAAGGAAAATTTCAAATAAATGACATTTGAATTTGTAAAACCCCTAGAAGCCCATTGAATTTATAAAAAGACTCAGAAGTGACAAGGATCTAAAGGGATATGCAAATTTGGATGAAATTATTTTTTTACCTTTAGTTTTAAATTTTATTTTTTAAAAAAAAAGAATCCTCTCCACGCCTGTGGCCGACCTCCGGTGGACCGCCGTCCAGCCCACCTCTGTCCACCAGCGGTGGTGGCAGGCGTGGGGATAATTCTTTTTTTTAAAAAAAAAATTAAAACTAAGGGTAAAAAGATAATTTCACCCGAATTTGCATATCCCTTATAGATCCTTGTCACTTCTAAGTTTTTTTACAAATTCAATGGGTTTCTGGGAGTTTCACAAATTCAAATATCATTTATTTGGAATTTTCCCTTATATAAACTACTATAGTTTAATATAACTAAAAAAAGGGTTTGCTATCGAAAGAAGAAGTTAGAACAACTAAAATTATTTCATAACAACCAGAAAGAAACAGCTAGAGACAAAAGAGATTTACAATATTCACAGCCTCCTCTCAGTACAGAGGAGGAGAGAATGCCAAATACCATATCGATAAACAGAACCCTGTAACTTAACTAGGAAAGGCCTCTGGCTGAAACAAAGGCCACACCCTTTGCCATCATTTTTATCTTCTAAATTTGAAACTAAAGATTGTCTTTCCTCTAAAGCTAGATTACAACATGGAACTGACCTATAAGCTCAATAACTAAACCAAGCTACTACAGGCTTCCCTTCTTCATTGCCGCAAGGCAGGCTTAGTTTCATCGTTTAGGCGTCAATCTGTCTGGAGCGCTCTGAAACTGGTAGCCAATCAGATTAAAATTAATTAGAAAAGTCAAACTAACTCTTATAATTGAATAAAAGATTTTAAACTCCACTAGAAAATTCCCATCTTTTGAATGAGTAAACATGTTGTATTCCATAATTCACCTTCAAGCGACATTGAAAGCTTTACAAATTACCTCAGACTGGTGTTATAATTTCTAGACGAAATATTTTCATAAGCAGCCAACCATTGATATTAAGATATGCTTTAAGGATATTACCTGAGTTGCATATGACGAGCTTTCTGCCAAAAACTTGAGAAATTCATTCTTCTTTTTATTGAAATTGATCTTTGCAATTTCCAACAAATTTTGTTCCCTTCGTATATCCTCAATAATTGTTTCTTTCCTCCTCTTCTTATTATTCAGTTGCCTCTCAGTTTCAATGTGGCTATCAGGGATTAATTTTCCCGGTCTGGGGAATCTCACATCCACATCCTCCCTGATAAAAAATAACCCAAAATCAAAAATAAATAAATCAATATATATAAATAAAATTAAAAGAATGAAAAGACCCAAAAGGAAATTTAAAAAATCATGACAATGAAGAACAGGAAGCTAATTTCCATTTATCAACAGAGCCTTCGTAGATTGCACATTCAACGATTTAATTCTTCCACAAACAAAATAAACATGGCATACTAATGTCCCTAAAACCTAGCTTATTTTCCGGGGAAAAAAGTGTTCAACTGGTTTAGGCTCAGGTACTTCGAGGTGTTAAAATTACAGACATTAAGTGAGAACGCAATTAGCTTTTCTCTATTTCTATCTTTTTTGTAAGATGTCCTCTCCTCCTACACACATAGTTGTCTTTCTCTCTATAATGGCATTCAATTTTAGGAAAATGGAGACCAGTAACCTTACCAAGACAACTATCACCATCCCTAAGATAGCAAATTATTAAGTTATGACCCGTCTCATGATTTGTAAATGATAATACAAAGGAATGAAGCATAATGTAAAACTATATTGATTTGACATAAATCCCATTACCTGTTGCCCAAGAAATAGACACCACTACTTCTAATGATTCCTCCATCTAAAGAAAGAGCTCCATCACTTATGCAAGGAAGTGCTTGTAGCATTTCAGCTCTTGTCTTATAAATTTGGAGACGGGAAAAGAGATTATAAAATAGAGTCTCTCTAAGGCCATATCCATCAGGAGTCACACAAGATAAATTTGGGCCATCGATGTTAATCATGTTTACAGCAAAACCAAGAAATCCATCTGGACACTTCCCATTGGGCAGTCTTGGGCTTAAAATGTCCAACTTCCTCTCTGGATCATCAAGCACAAATTTACCAGCGAAAGGCCTACAGAAAGGAGAAGGGAAACAATCAAAACACATAGCTTTTGCAAAAGTAATATGTCCAATATTTCCAAGAATACATGGCTGGTGCAGTCATTACCTTAGATATTCAAGACATATAACTGAAAATCGGTCAGCCAAGGACCTTCCAAGAGAGGAACCTAGGCCGTGAACACCAGAGCTCTTGTCTATTTTACATTCATCATCATACATTTCAATGGCCCTGACACCTTCATAAGTCTTACAGACAATAGCCAGCATAGTTTCAACTCCTAGATACTCAGAAAGAAGTCTGCATTTAAAATAAGTACAGTTAAACACCAGGATACGTGTTTTAAAATTTTATGTATACACAAGAACAGGCTGTCAATAAAGCAAAATGACACCATGAAATCTATACAATTGCACATGCCTAGTGAGATAAGGCTTGTTGTCATTCTTGTTAGGTATTTGAGAAATTAACAATACAGCAAAATACACTAGGCTTCATAGCAATCAAATTTGCCGCCAATGAGCCCAAAGGAAGGGGAAGTGATTTTCTTATAAAAAAAAAGAAATATCCCAAACTGTAAACAAAACATACCTGCTAAGGTTATCATCATCGACTTTGCCCAGTGTAGCAACAACGCCCACAACATCCTTCAACAGCATAAGATGAGAAGCCTGAGATCCTTGATTACTCTTGAGCTCACAAAAAATACCGGCAGCAGATTCTTTGTGCTGCAGTATCTTTTCAGTAATCTCCTCCTCATTTCCAGGGGGGCATCTGTCCCCATCATCAATCTTGGGTGTGCTTATAGGGCATGGACTCCCAATAATAACTATGGATAGGAATGAAAAATCAAAACAAAACTTGCTCCTCATTAATACAAAATTAATATGGAAAGGGAAGCATACACAATGGAAAGAAACAAAGTTTAACACTTTGGAAGGATCTGGCATCCTTCTTGATTGTAAGCGACTACACTTTAACATATGCTCTTTGATTCAATGCATACCCTCCACAAGCATTATCATCAAACAATGAGTCATGACCATTGTTAGAACCTATAAAATAGAAGTAGAAATAGGGCATAGAGGAAGAGAAGGAAGAGTAGAGGGAAGAGGAACTCTAGAACTAGAATCTGTAATCCTAGAGAGGAAAGAAGAGAGAAGAGAAGAAAAGGGAGAGACTAGAACCAAAGTCTAGTTCTAGGAAAAAGAAAAGAGAATTATCCTTACAATAACTTCATCCATCCATCCATATCCTCAACAAAGTACATAACATGATATTTATAGTTCTAACAACATAATTAAAAGTAACTACCAACCGCCAAATACATCGAACTGCCAGTAACTTGCAATAACCAATAATGGACACTTATCACTATTGACCTAAGACACATAATAAAACATAAAACACAAATATTCCTAGAATACACTAGAAAATGTCACTGGTTTCTTATCAATACCCTCCCCTAGGAGAACAACCTTGTCCTCAGTGTGATAAGAAAGAAATAAGTAGGTGGTTTTGCATTTAAGACCATAATTAAATTTATCCCCTCATCTGAAACATAACTCTTTATCCCCATGTAATCGCTGCTTGTAAGTTTTGGAAATTTGTGTAGTGGTAACTGCCCAAATTTGACTAATAACTGCTTCAGAAAATTGATTTCTTTTCCCTGAAATTGTAATTGCTGTCAGCAACACATGACCCTGCATTTTCCTTAAAAAACGTCCAGAAGAAGGCTGTACTCCATTCTTCTTCAATTCAATCATATTGCTCCTTGTTACCAGTGGTTGATGATTCAAATATTTCAGGGCAGTCATCTCAGCATCCAAATTATTTAATTTGGTTATGATTGCTATGAATTACTGAGATAAAAGTCTAGTGGACAAAGGGTTTGAAGAATTATTGGGAGAAGGAGAATTATGGTAAGATTCTAGGTTGGGGTTTAGAAGAAGGAGATCTTCATCATAAGTAGAGTTGCATGCGGTAACCCTTGTACCCAATAGGTTAGGAAAGAAATCCTCTGATACCAAAACGTTAGAACCTATAAAATAAAGGGAATTATATTTCTCATGTTGTAGGAAGCATTTTTTTCCTTCATGTTAAGAAAAAGACAAGATATATAATATTAAAAAAAAGTGAGATGACACTTTATCCAATGAATTAGTCTTGTCCTTTTCTTGACATGAAAAAAAAGATGCTTCCTACAACATGAGAAATATAATTCCCTAAAATAAATGAAGAAATAGGGCCTAGGGGAAGAGAAGGAAGAGTAGAGGGAAGAGGAACTCTAGAACCCGAATCTGTAATCCTAGAGAGGAAAGAAGAGAGAAGAGAAGAGGGAGAGACTACTACAATAACTACATTCATTCATCCATATCCTTGACAAAGTACATAGCATGTTATTTATAGTTATGACAACATAACTGAAAGTAACTACCAACCCCTAAATACATAGAACTGCCAATAACTTGCAATAACCAACAATGGACATTTGTCATTATTAACCTAAGACACATAATAAAACATGAAACACAAATAACTTCTTAGAATACACTAGAAAAGGTCACTGGTTTCCTATCAACCATCATCATAAAAGCCTTGTTTTCTTTAACTAATTGGTAAAACTACTTCCACATTTGTGATTCTCTTGGTGACAACAACAACACAACCAGAATTTTACTTGGTTGTTATTGAAAAATATGACCAGCAACTAGCAACCAATGGTTTGAAACTTAGAATGATTAAATTATGCACTTTACAGAACAGATCACGTTTATGCCCATGATCAGGAATCCATTTGCCAGCCCAAGATAGGAAAATGCCTTAAAATGAATAAATAAATTTACCAAGCAAGTCTCATTTAAAAAAAAAAAAAAAATTACCTTGCAAATTAATAATGGAATCATCTAATTTGGTTTTCTCTTCCTTTAGAGAGTTTAGGCTGTCCTCATGGTGCTTGATTTTTGTCCCCAACAATTGCAGATCACCTTGAAGTTTCTACAGGTATTTTGTAATTTTGAGGTAAGTTTGTGATGTGTGTCACCACTAAATCCATATCAGGAAACATGATTAAATGGTATATCAAGGATCAGGATTCCATGAAATTCCATAGAGCAAAATTCTAGTAATCTCAAACATTCACTGTCATAGATTGAATCTATGGCTTTCATCATACAGCAGGGGGGAAGTGAAGGACTGAAGGTGATAGAGTCCATATGAAACAGTGCGATTCAATTGAAATGCTCGTGTAGCTTTTATTTAACAGCGGATATTCAGACTAAGGCAATAGACAGCTGAGATGGCGAGAAATGTACAATGTCAATTTCCGATAGAACTTCAAAAAAATCTCAATTTGTATATCCAACATAACATATTAAAAAGATGTTTGATTAACCAGCAACTGGCGAAAAAACTAACACCCTTTTCTATTGAATAATGCAACAATACAAAATGATAAGACAACATCAGATATCCGCAACCTGAGAATGTTGAATGATGGACTCTGCTTGGGATAAACCTCCATTTTGCACATCATTGTTTACATCTACAGAGGTTTCATTCAAGTCCACTCTCACCAATGCTGAGGAATTCTGGACGACCATAAGCTGCATAATTAGATGTTATTTGCATGGATAAATTCAGATCATGCTTGCAATGGGGAAAATTTTACTGTTTGAACTGATAAACAGCCTAACTGCCAAAATCCCAAGCATAAGCTAAATATTTTAATAAAGAGATGCCATAAAGGATTAGATAAACATGTGATAGACACACTTTTCCTTTATTTAATGTATAGAAGAATGGAGCAATGGAAACAATGTTCTCCTGAATAACTGGCGCCATTGAATTTCAGAAACCTGCAAGAGAACTATCCTAATATCCATGGGTTTTTTAATGCAAACATTTAAAAAAAAAAAAATTAACTCCCTGCATCCAAGAAAAGCAGGCACTGTTAATTATGACAAACAAAATTGATTTTCAAAGTAAAAGATAAGATCCAAACGATTTTTCTTTCAACTGTGTAGCTTTATTTTTATCATTTATTGTGCATGCGTGCATGTTTGTGGGAGCGGGAATTCAATAATTAATGGATATAATTTACCCTTGTGGACAGAGTTTTATGTGATTATACGCAGATGAGGAAAGATAATAATGATGTCCAACATGTTACAACAATTATCTACAATGAACATGATAAAATGGAACCTCAAAATCATCTAGTATGAAATGTTTAGCTCGTTCAGTTCTGTCACAGTATAGGTTTTGGGTTCCACTGTGAAAACCAAAAACTGACACTACAGCGCATTAACGATGCAATGGGGGATTATCACAGTGGAGAAACAACAGGAAAATCAGAAAACTAACGAAATTTGATTACTGGCATGGTATAACTTTCAAGTCCTGCAATTCAAACCACTGACAGATGCCACAATGCATTGCTGACAAAACAATAATGTCATCACCACCCAATGAATATCGAATGCAAAAGGCAGTTTTGGATTTTGGAAAAACAGTACAAGCGTTTGAACGATTCACCATTTTCCTATTCCGTCTACCTGTGAAAAGGTTTCCAGAACACACATTTATCTGATGAAAGATCCCCAAATCGTATAGCCGACAAAACCAGGTGTATTCAACTATGCAATTAAAACTTCTATCATAAAAATTTCTCAATAGCATCTCCCAGAACCACTCCAGTGCCCTTTGTTATGGTACGTTAAGAACAGCCCCAAAACCGAGCAGTAAAACAATAGAAAAATCGCCATTGCTGAAAAAAATTGTTTCATTGATGATTTTCCAACCCTTTCCAATGATAAAAATGGTCCCAAAAAACATGATTTCTCTTCGCGTAACCCGACAAAGTCAATAAAAAACAGAGAAAACTAAACGAATCCCTCAATAGACGACACGATTGACATCTGATGCACTGATTAACGCATTTAAGGGTTTGATAATACCTGAAGATGAAAAACAGGCATGCATTGCAATCCCAAAGTTTCGTATGGCTTGTGAGAAATTCGGGGGGAAAGAAAGAAATGAACAGTGAAAATTGAATACCAAGATAGAATTCGGAGCTGAAGTAGAGTGTGATGGTAGCTAAACAATAAATGGAGATTAAATTGGAAAATAAAGAAGAGAGAAAGAGAGAAATGCACCTTGTTGGCGGGATACATGGCTGATGATGACTGGAATAAGCAGACTTGGGCGTACAGTGTACTTGTTCTTCTTGTTCTTGTTCTTTGAGGTGTGCCGCTCTCAACTCCAGCTATGAAGGTCAGTGAGTGGTCATCCTTCACGTTTTATGACGCAAAAGCAACCATTTTCAGCACGTCATAACTGGATTAAATTCAATGAATCATTTACCAAAAAAAGGGAAACTCACACCCACACCCAGTTTTCAGTTACAGAGATTATTAAAATTAAAAGTTAAAAAAAAAAGAAGTGACAAAGCAGATTTCCTTCAAAATACTATTTAGGGATTTCAATTGGTATTAATTTTGAAAGTTAAATTACCTTTTTGCATTAGTATTTGATATTTAAATATATGATATTAAGTTATATTATTATGTATATATACTTGTTAATTGTCACTCTATACCTTGTTAAAATAAACAAATGCATTTGTCAACAAAGGTTGTTTTACTTAAAATAAATGAGCTTGTTAATATCACTTTATGACTTGTCAAAATAGGAATATATATTTGTCAAAATGGACATATACATTTGACATTTCATTAGTTCTCATTGTAGGTATATAAATTTGTTAAAATAGATAGATACACTTTTCAAGATAGGAACACGCACTTGCCAATTTATAACTTGTCAAAGTAGGTATAAAAATTTGTCAAAATAAGCACATAAACTTGTTAAAGTAGGCATATGAACTTGCCAAAATAAACACATAAATATTTCATACTAAAGACATACACTTATCGTTTTTTATAAGTTGTTAAAGTAGATACATAAACTTGTCTAAGTAATCACATAAACTTGTTAAAGTATATGCATAAACTTGTCAAAGTATATGCATAAACTTGTCGTAATAGGCACATACATTGATCATTTTATAAGTTCTTAAAGTAGGCACGTAAATTTGCCACAATTGGCACATACACTTACCATTTTATAAGTTATCAAAGTAGCACATAAAATTGTCAAAGTAATTACATAAACTTGGCAAAATATTAACTTGGCAAAATATGCACAACAATTTGTCCATACACTTATCATTTTATAAGTTTTCAAAGTAGGCACTCTATTTTATAAGTTGTTGAAGTAGGGACATAAACTTATTAAAATAGTCACATAAACTTATAATTCTACTAAAGAATAAGAAGGTAATTTTACAATCAGAATTAATATCAACAAAGTCCATTGAGAACTTTTTATTACAGTACCCAGTAATTAATGAAGACAAAAATAAAAAAAATACACTAAGAATTTCAAAAAATACCTATTAATATTTCTGATAATTAGGAATAAAAGTCCTCTTACATACTAAAAGAACTAAGTTTGTCAAACTCTTGATTCCCTCAAAACTTGTAAGAGTTTGTTTTTATCATTAAATAGGTATTTATTGTGTATAATTAAATAATTAAAATATAAAAAAATTGATTTAAATATATTTTAAATCTAAATAATTGAAATTAAATAAATCAACATTCATAATTATCATAGATAGCAAAGAAATTTATATACAATTTAGATATAAAATCATTGAGCATGATTAAATTGAAAAAGGTTAACACGAGTTTAAAGATGAATTAATATAATTTTGTAAGTTAAAAATGTAAAAATTGTAAACTCAGTGTATGAACTAGTGAGTTTATCTAAATTTACAATTACCACGAGTTTATTAATGATTTAGTCAATTTTATAAGGTAAAAATGATAAATTTAAAAAATCAATTCGTAAGTTTAACAATAATAAAAAGAGCATAAAATATAAAAATTTGTAAGAAACTGTATTATTTACAAATAATTAGAACATGGGTATGTTATCAGATTCACTATTCTTAAATATTTACATTACTTTGTAATAATTATCTTGTAATAATTATCTTGAATTGTTGTTCTAAATAAAACAAATTAAATATTTTAGTATTTTTTTAAATCACTATTACGCTTTTAATAAGAACCAAAGAAATTAAAGATAATAACAAAATAAATTTATTATTTTATTTACTTGCTCAAATGTTACATAATATGATGCATTTTTTTTATGTGAAAGGATTATAATTGAATTTCTCTCCATAATTAGAGGAATCAGAAAAGGAGAGTAAAGAGGGTGTGAAAGTTATATGGTCATTATAATTATAAATCTTCCTGAACTCTATTTTCATTTCGTTGTTTACTACAATCAATTTTTTTTTGGTAAAGTGTTTGTTACAAGAAATCAAACTGTGCATGAATTCCATCTGTCAATTGACTCATGTTTTGAGGTGAGAGATGCCACCTATCAATTTGATTGTCATGGTGATTATAAACTTGATTAAATTTTTCTTATAAATAGATAAATCATGAAAAACTATTATACATTACAATAAATAAACGAATGAAAATCATTTAAATTAAAGGAATCAAATGAAATTTAGAGGGTATGGCTAAAGTTTGTTTGACAAGCATATCATCTTTAAAATTCTTTTCTCTTTCAACTTATTCAACATCACATTTAAGTATATCGTGATTAAATTTCAATTATCATTAAGTTTGTTATTTGTATATTTGATAAGTTTAATTATATTTGAAAAGTTGCTTCTCAAGTAAACTCGTCTATAATTATCATCAAGGGCGGACCGAGGGGGGGTTAGGGGTGGCCCCCGCCCCTCCTAATTTTTTTTTTATAAAAAAAGTATATATATAAGGAATATTATGATAATAATAATACTACACACACATAGTATTAAGGCCCCTTTGTTTGCTTTCATCTATACAAATAATAATAATAATAAATAGGTGGGATTATGACCTTTAATATATTTTCAACCCACTTATTTTCACTTTTCCAAAATTTCTTTTGTCTTTTTCTGAATGACTTGTTCTACCATTTTTTTCAACAGCCTTTAACACATAAAATCATTTTTTTCAATAAATTTCCTTCATGAAATCTATTATACTTGATTTTATCTTTTTAATGATATTACTTTTATATTGATTAGAGAATAGTTTAGGGTTAGGATTTTGAGCAAGTTTTGAGTTTTATTAAAAGATGACCATAGAAATATAGATAACTATCGGTTAATTTTAATTAGTTTACTTTTGTTATTCATAATATTTTTAAAATCATATTGGTCATGAAATAATCATGCTCTTTTTAGGTGACTATTATGGGGAAAAAATACTACTATTTATTTTATTCATACTGATTAAACTTGTATTCACTCTTCCAATTTTTACAGCAACAACTAAAAAATCTTTCCCTGATATGGATATAATCAAGGACAAATTTCGAAATTAGATAGAAGATCAATTTCTTGATAATTGTTTGATTACACATGTTGAAAAATAAATTGTTTTGAGTTTTATCACAAATTCAATTATAGATGAATTTAACAATATAAAAACACATAAAATAAAATTTAAGTGAAGTAATTTTAATTTTTGTAATAGATTTCTTTCAATTTTTTATATATAAGGAATATATCATATTTCAAGTACTTTTATTTATAATATATTATTTTCCATTTTCGCCCTCTGTCAAAAAAATTTCTGCGTCCACCTCTGATTATCATCATATACTCTTTCAAGGCCAATAAGAGGTGTCATAACTAAAGAATCTCTAATTGGTGTATTAAGTATGAAAATTTATCAAATTTCCTCTATGATCTTTTATAGTACCTCCACATCCCTCCGTGTTATGTAAATATACTCTTTGACACTGATAGCCACCCACATGTCCATACCCATTCTGGTGTGGCCCTCGCTTGTCATTGAAATATCACGTATTTTGGCCTTGCCTCATCTGCATCTTGGCTGCATTAAAGGAAGACAATACTGGCTTTAGCCTTGGCAAGAAGTCCAAGAGCGCCTTCTCAAAAAACTCTTTCATCAGCATATAGTAACAAATAACTCTTTCCAAGGTCAATCACTCTATCCCACTTCAGCATTGAGATTCATACAACACCAAGTCCAGAAAATAACTATTGAAAAATTTCTCACGGAAGCTTGGTTGAACAACTGAAAGCAACAATGACTTGACCTCATCACAATCCCGTAGAACATGTAGGGAATCTTCAATGTCATAATTACAGAAGATGCAAGAAGCCGTCTCACTAATTACACGTTTCATTCTTACTTCATTGATCAATGACTTGTGCATCATAAGCAAAAGAAAAAGACTTGTACTCTCTGTGATAGATCCAACTTCCAATTTTTGTTCCATATAGGATCATCCCTGGAACTTCACCTTTTCCAAAGATCGTATGCTGATTTGATGGAGAAATTCCCATACTTTTCAAGTTACCATCTGGCTACTTCATCTTCTCTCTATCCAACCACACCTTCGGTTCCCTGCAAAACGTAATCCCAAGTGACTATAATTCCTTTCCACATATGTGAGTCGGGGCGATCTATCAATAGAAGGAATCGTATCATTGCCTTATTTATATCTACTTATAACTCTAGCCCACATAGCATCTTGGTTGTTGATTAACTTCTGAGGATGAAAAGTCGAAAACAACAATCAAGTTGAATAAACTACCGTTACCATGAATTCTTTCAGAAAGAATTACTTTGTAGTCTCGTATAAATAATTTAATCAGTGAAAAATCTAACAGAGTAAAATGTAATGACAAGAATTGGTGCAGAAAATGACGTGCAACTCTCATTTGTTATGAGACTTTTCATTGATAAAATTGCTTATTTGTCACAGCACAGTAATTATTCCTGCTTTGATTTATTCATTTCAAAGAGAAGGCCACATTAGTAAGTGAGTGAAAATTCGCACGAAAGAACTGCACCGAGCTCGCCATAAAAGATCTCTTCTAATTATCAGTATCACATGGCAGGCTGGGATCACTTAGAACTCACAAATAAATATTCTTTTTCTTCAACTATCAAATATTCAAGCCTAGCAGAAGGCATAGAAAGCCCATATATAAATCAAGTATAGATTGGCTGGCGTAAAGAAGAGTTATGGACTCCACCATTTGACCCCAAAAAAAACTACTACATACATTAATGCGTGGTATGCACCGATGATTGTTTTGTACCTCCCATCAAGCAAAAGTTGTACAAATGTATAACGCATACTCACAAAGCTTTCTTTCACAAAACTTGTTCATGTATATTTGAGTTGCCCCGTTGTACTTGTAATGGATTTATATTTATTCCAATAATTGGTGTTTGATCACAGGCCCCGATCCATCCAGATCCCTCATATACTGACGGTACATTCTATTAAACTCCTTCAGACGCTTTTCGTGCAATTCAATCAATATTCCTATATCATCATCAATGCCCATCAACTTTTGCTTTAATTTCCCAATCTCAGCGATCACTCCTCCAGTCTCTGGGGTGACAAGCACCGGACTCTCAAAAGGAAAGCATATTGAAGGATTCCTGCAGGAAAGAACAAGAAAAATGGGTTGGTTATATTTCACTATCAAAATCCTTGTCATACCACAAACATCTGGAGAAATGAATACCTCAATGATACTACATCACCCACTATGGAGTATTGAACACTAGTAAATGACAAGAAAGTATAACTTGCATTTAGTGGCTCATCAAATTAGAATGATAAATTAAGATTCAACATCAAGCCACCTTGATTCCGTCACGTCCAATTTCATGAACTCATTAGTTTTCCTCTCTATATTTAGAAGCACGGGTAAAAAACACGGGCATAAATACCCGAACAAGATATATGGCATGAAATGCACGACAGATAATATCAATACAAACAACACTCAGGGAGATAGATATATACCCATAACCAAGAGAGATTAGTCCACTTTCTCTAATAATGCCACCATCTAGGGAAACAGCTCCATCCTCTAGACAGGCACGAGCAGCCATCATACACTCCCTTGTTTCATAAACTTGGAGCTTCCTGAATAGACTAAAAAGCACAGTCTCCCGGAGACCATTCCCAGCAGCAGTCCTTGTTTTCAAGTGATCATCATCAAGATCCATCATATTAACGGCATAACCCAAAAAACCAGCTGGCACGCTCCCATTTGGCAAGGTGGGATCTGGCAAGGTCAGCTTCCCCTGAGGGTCATGCTCTAGGCGACACCCGTTGAATGGCCTGTCAAATACATATGCATGAGCGAAACACCTTATTTTAAATTGCAAAAAACAACACAAATTTTGCCTCAGCCCCCAAACTTGTTTGTCCCATACTTACATTGAAAAAGATAATGATATAACAATTAAAAAAAACACACAGCTCACATTACCTTATATCTTCAAGGCACAAAACAAGAAAACGCCTACATATGACTTTTCCAAGTGCGGCTGCTTCAGCATGTAAAGCAAGTGTAGCATCAACTTCTCCACTTTGTGTGTACCTCTCAAGAGCACTTGCAGCATCAAAGGTTCTACAAACGACAGCCAGCATTTTATCTTCTCCCAGATACTCCGCTAACACTCTGCAGATGAGTTACTTAGCACATGGTCAGAAGTAGAAAGAAATAATTTTCCTCTACATCAGCAGTGAGAGAAACAATGAAGGTGAAAGAACACGACCTGCTAAGGTCAGGGCTCTGAACAGTACCAAGAAGCGCAACCAGGTTCAGTATATCGTCCATGATACACTTCTGCGGGTTTTGGTTTGGCAAGAGACTGCAGATAACGGCAGCTGCAGAGTTTTCCATGCATTTTATTCTTTCCTTCAGTTCATCTTTGGTGACCAGACCATTTATATTGCTCAATTGACGAGATCTGCCCTCTTCTGTGAAATTAAGATTATGCACAAACCGTCAACCATGTCATCATTTCTCTATTTCTCGTCAACTTCTTAGTTCAATAAGTCATCAACAGAGCTAAGCATATTGCATACAAAAACGCATAAGAGCACAGATGCATCGATTAAGACAGAAAGTCCAAATGCAAAGGGACTATTCAGGAAAGTTATTAAAGGCGTTATCTAAATCATATTGACCTTTAATTGCCAAAATGCCGTAAATATGATTTTTTTTTTTAAATAACAAAATATTAATGATGAAATCAGATATGCTATATTACTTTGTATTTGATTACTCAAGAACTTTCTGCACATTTTTTTGGAGCTGTTAAAGATAATTTGTTTGTGTTAAGTTAGAGAGGGGGAAGGGCTGAGGGAGAGAACCTTGTAATTTCAACAACTCTTGCTCAGTATTAGCCTTGTGATTGTTAAGCTCATGAAGGAATGTTTCAATTTGTCCAATTTCTTGACCAATCTTAAGGATGTCTTGAAGTTCCTGCGAAATAGAAGCACCTTAATACACAACTACAGTTGTCACACAAGATGGAATTTAATGCAATTAATAATCTTATGATCCCATATCTTGCCATATAGTATTGCCAAAACTCACAGTAAAGTTAGTAACTGTCTGTCAAGAAGTAGATTAAGTAAAGTCATGAGCAATTACCGTCTCAGATAATTTAATGGAAACAAAATGACTCTTATCCCAAACAACTGTATTTAATTCCATTAAATAACTCTATCTTATGAGCCTTCATGCATGAGGAAACACAGACCAGCTCACATTTCATCTAGAACGTCTACATATAATAATAAAAACATAGCTGAGAATTTTTTTTGTACCTCATCCTCATTTACTACGGAGTTCGTGAAGTTATTGTCTTGATTAAATGATGATAAGTTCTGTAGCTGCATCATGCTCTCATCTAAATATGGAAATTGGTTGTCATCATACTCCTTTTTTGGAGCATTTTCAACGGGGACCTGCATCCAAATCCTACCAATTATAGAGTAGCATTTGGTCAAAATTCAGAGAAGTTAGTATTTTTCCAACCTCAACAGTTATTTTTAGCTTCGGATACTGGGAGTGAGCGGCTGAAAAGCAAAAAGTCCCTTCATTTAGTGGAATCGATATCGCATGGACAGTGCAGCGCCCATGCTCGAAAGCGTATTGGAAGAATTCCAGCGCTTGAAAAGACACTGACTTGATTATAAGCATATGAGGTTGGCCATCTTTATCATTGTGATGGATATTCATATCTACGTCTCCATCCGGATCAACAACTTCAAAAACAATGTTTTCCAATTGACTGCCGGCAATACAGATATCAGGCAACTGAAAAGCATGCGTATGACATTGTTCTTAAATTACTAACAATAAAATGCACATATTTAAAACGACTAGAAGTAAGACCATATAAATCAACAATATGCAACATTTTCAAAACCAACCTTGGATGCGATTCTCAGTTTCCTTCTCACTGTTGAAAATTCCTGCTCAAAAACTATTTTGTCCTCAAACAGAACAGATAGGGATGCTGTACAATGTAAAACGCAAATGAGATCAGAAGTAACAAAACACAACTGCACCGATCATTGGACAGCCATGACATTTATTCCCACAACCCTCATAAAGAAACTAGTGCAAAGATGGAGCTAACAAAAGTGCATTCAGAATTTTCAGGATGCAGGCCAAGACTTATGGAATAAATGTAGGCCCTGATCTAATGTTGAAAGTAGATGTTAATTAATGAGGTGATTTGCAGAAAATATATGATTTTCATACCATTTTCTCCAAAACCTGCAATCAACTTCAGTAGACCACTGAAGTCAATTTTTCCACTAGCATCAACCTGCATATCAGAATGAACCAAAAAAAAAAATCCCCGTTAGTAATTATGCATACAATTAAATCTCTACTGAGACTATGCTTTTGGCCAGGAACACTTCAATCCGATACACCAAGATTTATGTGCTTTCCTAAGCTAAAGAATCAATTTTATCAAACAATAAACGAAGCAGTTTTAATACATCCCCAGAAAAGAATTTACTCTTCACAACCATGATTAAAAATATGCCAAAGATTGCCAGAGCAAAATGACCTTTCGTATCATGCCCACATGATCTTCAATGACGAAATTTGACGTAGACAGAGTAACCTCCGTACCTTTTGACACGTGGTTTCCATACGCATCAAACATCTGAAAGGTAAATATTACCAAAAACCTTAGAAAGAAAATTCAAGAGACAATTACTTCAATATATTGAAAGTAGAAACTCAACATAAGCTAAAGAATGACAACTATATGGGTAAAAAGTTTATCTCCAAATTAAAGGGAGCAACTTGTAAGCATTTATGAATGGGGGCTCAGTTGGGCAGGATTGAGTGGCAAAAATATTCATTGTACCATTTGATTGCATTAATCTTTAAAAGGAAAAGCAATCAAAGAAACTGAAGATAAATTCCTTTGTAGAGGTCAATAAACTAAGAAAATCTAGGTGTACATGTGTGCTTGTTTCTACAGAAAAATTGATTAATTATGGACATATTGATTTCTTTTCCTAAGGTGGGTGAAAATAACTATGACCTTATTCCTATGCAGTTGATTGCATGTTACAGTTCCTTAGTTTACACAGCTCCACGTGAGAAAGAAAAATAAGAATAGACTTCAGGAAACGGTATGAACATTCAAATTTACCTACCTCCAAAACGAACTCCTCAAACACATAACCAGGTAGCAGCCGGTTTTTCAGTGTTGGTGACCGGAGTTCAACGTGTTTAAGAGTCGAAGGCTCCACAATCACTTTTTTCTCACAATTTTTACAGCTTGATTGGATCTAGCAGGTAAAAGTACAACACAATATGTTGATTGGTCAGTAACATGTTAAAATAGGAGCATATTTTTTTAAAAATGGTTCCATGCCTTCTTACCAGAGAGAATGAAAACAAGTAAGCACCAGCTTTATGAAATAAATCGGGTAACTTATATCCAAGGGGAAAGAAGTACAAGCCATTAAACCCTTTATAATCTCCTGGTGATATACGTTCTGAAAGAATCACATCCAGAGAATTCTTGCCTTCATCCTTAAATTTGACTTCCATTGTCATATCTGCATTGCTCTTGAAGATACCCTTCTGGTCTAAATTGCCTGTACTGCCAGGCATAAAATTCGTGGGCCTAACAACTGCTACAAGATGGGTTGGAGGAACTTGACCAGCAAAAATAGGGGTATTAACAGGTAATGTCTGTCGAGGAAAATGAAATATTCCCAACGTTAAACTTCTTTACGGAAAAAGTAAAGAGTGGATAACAGGAAATTTTCACTGTTTCAGGTCCCCAAAACCAAAAATCAGTCTCTTAACCAGAGAATTCAATAGTAGTAGTTCTTGAGGAACAAGCTCACATGGTAATTGAGAGAAGAGAAGGTGGGGGGCAGAATCTAAAATACTAACCCCATCAACCTCCAACTGCCGACAATGGTTCCAACTCAGCAACTCGATAAAAGCAGGAGATTTCTGTTGTTTCTCATGAAGTTGACTATCCCATTCAGTGCTTTCAACATGTACAAGCTGGCAAATATTTCTTTGTGTTCAGAAAAAATCTCGAATTATAGCAAAAACAGAAATGCATAAATAAACAAACTGGCAAAGTAAGCAATAACCTTTCCCGAGTCAAGCACGCTTAAAGGTAAAGATAAAGAGCTCCGAAGGTCCAAATTTGAATGTTCATCATCCACGGAGAGGACACAGCCATTTTCATAGGGAACATCCATTGATCTACAATATAACGAATTTTGAGAAGCGACACAAGGAATCATATCATCACTGAATAAAGTTCTTTTAAGGACAACAATGACTGACCTACATACGATTCGAGCCTCTCCTATTAACAAAAGAAAACAAGGTTAGTCAGCTTCTTTATATTATGAAAAATCCACTTCACAAAAATGCTATGCTGCTATCACAATGACAGTATAAGCATCAACTAAAATAATATAAATCGTTATTTCCCTCGGCGGTGGGAAGAAGTGGCTTAGAATTTGAACCATAATAACAATCCATAGATATATATCGCAATTTAATTATGATAATAATTTAAACTTTAACCCCTCCACACCTTGCATCAAGTATCCTTTAATACTGAGATTTCTCATCCCATGAAAGCTACATTGTATGAATTAAACAAAAGTGACATAGGATAAGATCACCCACCACTAGAAAATCAGTTCTATTCTCTGTTTGGGTAACGAACTTCAATTTATGGACAGAGTTTAAAAATACAACTTTCACGTAATTTTGACATTTATTTCATAATTTATGCTCAAGAAGATATTTCGAACCATAGATATAGTTCAACAAGTGCTTTATATTGCTCCACCATAAAGAACTGATATTTTGAATATCATAACTATTAACGTTCGAAGTAATAAATTAAGGGATAAAGATACTAGTTTCCATTGCTAATAAAATTTATTTTCTCATTTCATAGAGTTGTATGAATAGATATACATATACATTCTTAGCATTACTTTCGAAATAAACTTCAAATGTTTAAGATTAGCACACAAAAAAACATTATTTCTGCAGTATCGTAAATTAACCGTCGAGCCAAGCTCGAATAAAGGAAAAAACGGTTTATTATCTAAGAGCTTACCCCCAGCGTCACCTTCGAATCCATCTAGCAGGAAATATTCTATAGTTGCATAAACATTGTTGCGACGCCCCGTGCATGCTCCCTTGAGTACTTTGATTTTCTCACCACGGTTCCAGGATTTTTCCTTTCGCTTCAACTTTTGATGAACCCTTACGACTGCACGTAAATGAGCAAAAAATTGACGAGATAAATGTAGATCTAATCATGTCCAGAAAAGACTCCCTATATCCTCATTCCGACGGTATTCTTCGAATGATTTATTTGTCCATCGCAAATATTACATATTAATGAAAGAAACCAATTGGAAAGACATCGGGAACTACCATCAGAAGAGATGCCGAGTGCCTTTTTGTTTGGTGGGGAGACGATAATAACTGGCTGATCCTCGCCAGAATCGACTTCTTCATCATACTGTTCATGCATCTGAATAATCCAATCTTGGTATTCCCTATCCAGTTGGGCTAGAGTTAACGGCCTCCCGGCTTTACGAATTTCAACGACAACATCTAGTGATGATTTAAAATAACTGATGAGTACGAGATCCAAAAAAAACAAGAAAGCAAAGCTGAACTAGAGTCATGCGTAAAATATGTAAGGGGAGATTACCAATCTCTTTCTCTGGAACTCTACTGCCAATTTTCTTCAAAGCAGTGGTAAACTGATTGTGGTGAGCTAGATCAGTCTGAAAAACACGTATTAATTATTACTATGTACCATTCCCCGTATGTTTATTTCCAGTTACTCATCTGTTTGTTGCACGAGTTGCGTGAAAGTGTCAGTGAATAGAGAGAGACTAACAACAATTGCATGACAAATCCAGGAAATATGGGAGACATGCACGGTGTACTAGTTTGTATAACCTTAGATGGTGTTGGCTTGAAACCTCCGTCGGTCTCTGCAAAGCACGTAGTTCTAGATGAGGACAGAGAATTTAGCAAACTAAATTTATTGCTCCATGAAAGCGATAGTGTGGTGACGCAGTACCTATAAAGCACTTCACCCTTAAACAACACCTCTTCAGTTGGTGAGCCCTGCTCCCTTTTTTGTTTCTCAAATCCATAAAAGGAAGCATACCCTGTGGTAAAGGAAGAAAAATCTCGAGCAATCACACATACTAAGATTATGTCTCAAAATTGGATCTGAGCAAATGACATAACAACTTCCAGCTGACTCCTTGATTAGCTGCTGACTTTGGTAACGCTGCCTAACTGGCAAGCTAACTTAAGGTCAAAGAACACCATGACATTTTTTCATGACATTTTTTCTTGCTTACTCACATAAAAGTGAGTGAGTCCCATTATAAAGAGAAGAGAGAGAAAATATCAGTGGAATCCACTCACATTTTATGTAAGTGAAGTAAAAAAAATGTTTCTGCAGTAAAAATAAAAACATTAAATCTTTTCTTTAATTCCGTTTGTTAGTATTTAAAAGTAGTGACTGTTGATTGTGACTCACAAACCCTTATCTCCAAAATCAAATCAACAATATTAACCATCAACTCTCATAAATTTAAGTTTGTATCCGATATCATTTTATTCCTTATGTTTATAAAGTATAGATTTAGTCTTTTAGTATTAACACAGTCAAATTCTTTAACAGAAAATACTGACTCAACCAATAAATGCTGAAAAGATGTGTTTTCAACTATTTAGTATAATTTTGGTAAAAAAATTATTTAGTATAATGATCTCTTATATTTCAAAATTAAATCAAATTAAAGATTAAAAAAATTCCGTCTTCCTCCCTCCCCCTCCACCCTTGTTAATGGTGTCTCCGCGATTACATAGAGCTCTCTGCAGATAAATGAGAATGGCAGCTAGGTTTTTGGTGTGGGAGAGACAAAAATGGCATCATTTGCGTCTCTCCAATCAGCATTTTTTTTTATCACAGCAAAAAAAATCAGCAATTTTTGATACAGAAGTTATAAGAGAATTAGCTAGCCGTTGTCACCTGCCTTAACATCTGGAAGCGTTACATCGGTGATGGAAGGAGATACCATTATCAAACAATGGTGGGGTGGAGGAGAGGAGAAGACACATATTTTTTCATCTCTTAATTTAATTTTAAAATATAAATAATCATTATATTAAATAATCAAAAAAAATATGTTGGGTCAGAATTTAATTCCTAACTCAGCATTTTGCATTAGTAGAAATTAAAGGTGTCAACACTCAAGGACTAAAACTATATTTTACAAATTTAAGGGACTAAAACGATATATGATACAAATTTAAAAGACCAACACTATACTTTAGCCAATAATTTATGATCAAGCATACAAAAACAGCTAGGAGAATTGAGGGACAGCAAAAAACGATACAAAGTCAAAGGCAAGGACGAAATTTTACCCAACGAGCATCTGGAAGTAGACGACCAAGCCGCCGAACAGAGACACGACTAAAGTTTTGGAAGTTCTCTCTGGTTTCAAAACCATCAGCCTTCAGCTTCTCCAAAACCCTCTCAATATTTTCCTTTTCCTGCAATTTGAAAAATATTTCACTTTTATCTTGAATTTGTACATTGAGAATTATAGAGAACGGGTTAAGTTCTCTATGTTATTACCTCTCTGAATGGGAGATACACCAACCTCAGACGTGCATTAGCTTCTTGTAATGCAGTTGATCCTAAAACAATGATTTTGAAGATGAATTAAACATTAGCCATTTTTCTGACAGTTGGTCAGACATTTAAACACACAGCACACCATGTCATATAAAAATTGAACGGGGTCACCTGGACTTTTCTTGCCGTCAGAATGACGAATAAAGGAAAAACGAAGCTGTAAAACAAACTCAGGGCCATTACAAGAGTGCCAATTGGTGATTGCAACCTCCCCACCTTCAATTTCGGTCAAATCCACACCATTAACCTGTAAGATTAGCAGGTCCAATCTTACATACATATTAGAGTAAATTAAACGTGAGTCCCAAGCATTACACAAAATCTAAACATGAGTATCTAAGGCCACATATCATTGCAAGTATCAACTACAATATAGCACTAACATTATACCAAAAACAAAAAGCAATATAGTACTCACGTAATAGAGTAAAAGAGCGGGAAAATATACCGAAAAAATTCCAAAAACACTCATGGTAACTTCTTTAATCAACTGAAGATGCGTTTGAAAGAATCTTATAGTAATATTTTAGAGAAATGTTGGGTCAGCTGCCATTGAGAGGAAAGAATAGTATGACAAGACGGGGAATGTAATTAGATTGCACCTAACTCTTGTGCATCAATCATGCCCAGATTACTGAATTCATTAACATCTTGATCATGAGCTATTGAAATTGTAATGCTAACGCAAGAACCTGGAACTCTATTGGTGTGGCAGTCTTCCGTGTCGTGGACATGTCATCACACTGCAGGAAAGGATTGTTTTAGTAGACATCAGATAATACTTTACGACTGTTTTAATGTCAATCGTTCTTTCTATAAAACCAAAACAACACATAGCATAAGAGGAAAATAACAAAGGAAGTCCTCTCAAACCAAACCTGAATGTAGGGGAAATATATGTCCTTCAGGTGGCACTGAAGTTTAGCGAGGTCACCCTTGAAGTCTGAACGGAAAATCTCAACCTGCAGCCAATTTTCAAATTAGAATGACCAACTAAACTTGCACGGCTAAGAAAATATTTCACGTTTAAACCAGAGCCCATGTAAATATAGAAGAAAGAACCATAAGGGCGATTTTGCAAGAAGGCACCTTCATGCCAATTTATGACTCATTGATAGATAAAAATATATTGATAAAGACTTGTATGATGAAACTGCAGCATATGATAGAGTATTCAGAAATCAAAACATCCAAAAGCACCAAATAATTTCATGAAGTTTAGGGAGTGCACCATCTCGGAAGACATATTACCCCCCATTCTTAGAAAAAAATTAACGAACAATGACAGGCAAAAATGAAAGGTTTGCAAAATCAAGATCAAAGTCCAATGATAACGAAATGCTCTGGATAAGAAGATTGGCGTGCAAAATACAGATATTGTCTATCATAATTATCACAATGTTTAAAAGGAAAGAGTTGCATTTCATTGATACAGATGTTGATTGTGAACAGAAATAAATAGCTTGGCGGGAAATAACGACCAACAAATTTACGAAACTGTTTTCAACTAAATCTGATAAAAGTTATCTGACTCTGATAACTTTTATCAGAGTAAATATTTAACATAGGAAAACCAAGCAAATGGTCAGTTGGTGGCACTACTTCTAAGATGCATAGGCACAGCACAAAAAGCGACAATATGACAAAATTTGAAAAGTTCAAAACGCAATTCAAAGTGCCGCAAAGGTGAAATGATCGTGCCTACAATGAGACAACTCATTTTCTAAAATATTTCTCGCAGCCCAGAACAAAAGAAAAATTCCCAAGGTTATATAAAAAAAGAGAAAATGTGGAGAATAAATAAAAGATCATGGCCAGTAACTACCTTTGTGAAACTGCCATTATTTGAATCACTATTCTCTTCTTCTGAGGGATCCCTGATGCCACCATCAGTCTGAAATGACAGATAAAGAACAAAAGTAACGAAATACTGCTTGCTAACACCAGGAACAAATAAAAGTAAGCACAAAAATTATTGTACTGAAGAGGAATCATTATTACCTTCCAAGTTAGATCAGAGTTAGACGGACTTAGCAAAGCTTCTCTCTCAAGATGCAACATGTAGACTTTCTTCATTTGTTTTGTCTTGGAGGAAACCACAGCCCGCCTATAAAACAATAATGAATATAGAGGACACGGGGAGATAGGAACTCAGTACAGAGTACTTGACCAAAGACATGTGAAAAATGGAAATTCGTTCTGGGGAAAAAAAATTACCTCCCCAAATGCATAGATGCAATAGGTCCACCGTATCCAAACATCCCAAAATAAGGCTGCACAGTCACCACAAATAAATGGAGAAAGCTTCGACGATGACACGGATAAGTAAGATTAAGCTACCATTATGGCAAGAATGTAATAAATGTTGAAGCAAAAATCGGAATCCGCAAGAGTTATTTAATAATCCCTATTACAGATAAATATACTGCACAGAAGTGCTAGAAGGCCTACAGCATAGGAATAGTCAGACTGCTAGGGAAAATTTAAGAATACAGGATACAATAAAAACAGAAGTATAGAGTGTCCTGAAAATTAATGATACCTTCAAATATGGAGGTTTCCCCCCTATAGACAGTGATTTAGATGTCCTGTTAAGTGAAGCGCCTATCTTACCCCTGATAAGATAAGAATTCAAAATAAAGTGAATGTGTCAAGTATGGAGCAAACAATGAGTTTAACTAGTCTTGAATCTGGAACCAGTTTATTTTTAAAAATAAAAAATAAAAATATTTTAATGGATAGAGAATTTAAAATAAAAATAATCTCTTCACAAACATTTTTTTTTAAAAAATAATTTTTTTATTTAAAAATCACTGATTAAAAAAATAAATATGGATCATTTAAATCTCATTTGGATGGTATAAATAAGACAACTCTCCCTGTTCATCCTTCAAATGAGAAGGAAGAGCAAAGAAATAGGTTGTTCTTGAATCTAAGATTTTATCTCCTCAAATATGATTTTTTTTTACTTTAGTTTGAAATTCCCAGATGAGACAATCGAAATCTCAAGCACATGAGTATGTTGAATAAAAAATTAAGACTGGTTTCTAAAACACTCAGTATTCCATGAAACTAATGCACCATTTGAACCCCACAACTTTTTTCTCCTCTAGTTCCTAATCCTAACACCCATACACAAATCTGCGCGGCACTCGATAACGTTTTCCTTGTCGGGAAACGACAGACAAGTAACATCGCAGTGTCATGAAATTCACAAAATAAAAAATCACACACCACTTCACTAAGGAATTTTCATCAGTGTCATCCATTCCGGGGCCAGTGTCAAAAATTGAAATCTTATCCCCATCCAGATCTATTCTGCAAAAAAATAAAAATGAATATGGCCATGTTAATGTGATTTTAATTATATATCAGTTACTATCAAATAAATTTTGGATTATTTTAATCCGAATGCTATAGTTTGATGTAACTTGCGCAGAACGACATGCTTAATAATACATTTCTTCAAAATAACATTTAGACAGTGAAGGTAGTGACGTAGTGTAATTTGATACTTGAAAAATGGAAAATCATCAAACTGATAGCATACTTAATAAGTCTCCTCTCATTTTCCTGATTAGACCACACAGCTTGCAAGGAATTATCCTGATATATAAACAGCAGTGTTAGTGTCAAAATTTTCATTGCATTTGAAGTTTTGAACATAATGAGTTTATTTTCTCTGCTGCGTGAAAGATCTCACAATCAAGTCCGCAAGAGCTGTTTCGAAAGTGTATTCTTCAGGAAGCTCCAACAGAAGATTAGTATCTGGTGTTAAATCCCACATGTTCTGCATATTAAACAAAATTTTGATATAGCATCTGAACAAAGGATGCTCTCAGAATCAAAACCATATTCACATTACCAATTTACCCTTAAAAAATATACAGTGACAGACAATACTAGGAAACAGATAACTAAAGGAACATGAAGAGGAAGAGTCCATATGGAAAACAAACCTTAAAAGTGCAGGTAATATCACCACACCCATCCTATTTCAAAAAAAAAACATTAAATCATCACCAAGTAATGAAAATAATGACATCAAGCATAACATAAATTTAAGTAAAGATGGTTGCATAAAATCCTATGGCAGTCTGCAAAATGATGGGGCGCTAGTTATTTTTTTTCCTTAAAACAAAAACTAAGAAAGATTTCATAAACGAAAACAGAGCATGAACACTAGCGCTTGTACTCACTTGAAGTCGTAAGAAATGGCACTTGTGAGGATCATAGTTTTTGAAGCGAACTGGGTCTCTGATTCTTGCATCATCGACATCCAGAAGAAATAGATTACCACCGCTCCAGTTAATATCCCTTTTATTCGTTCCTAATGGAGAGCGCTTTCGAGCCACCAAATACCTAACCTTCACCAAACCGATGAAGTCTTCAAGAGACATTTCAGGATCAGGATCCCGCAAGCTCAGTTCTATGCTCGTCTTGTTCGGTAATAAGATTCTAAATCTGTAAACCTTTCCAATGACGTCGTTGTTGTCCTCATCATCACTTATGGATACTCTCCTCTTTCTAGATCTCTTATAATGCAATGACCCTTCCATGCTGTCAAAGCCTTCAACTCTGTAAACAGCAGAACAGAATTTTATTTTTTATTTTTTTTAAAAAAAAAGGTATAAGAAGTAATTATTTTCCCCGAATTCGTTGAAGCGAACAAGTTGATGAACATAAAAAGTAAAATGCTCTCAAAATCTTTTACAAATGAGTTCCCAGGATTTTCGGTGTCTTTGGTTGCATTTAACGTAGAAAAAGCGGTTTTTCTAATATGACTACCAGGGTTCAAAAGCACAAAACTGTCGAAACCTCGAAGAATATATGCTCGCACGTAAAAAATACAGATAAGTAATGGAAACAATGTAGCTAACAAACAAACAACCCTAGATGAGCATAAATACTCATTTATATAAAAGAAACAAGCTCTGTTTTAAAGATTAAAAAGACTGAAAACAGAGTTTCATACCGTTCAACAAGGAACACTATTGGATACTAAGAACAAAACAGAGAACGCTATGGTATTACAGATATAGTAGAGAGATGAAGATGGAAAGAGCAAGCAACGGTGAAGAAAGAGGCGAGAGGGCGAGAGAGCGAGAGGAGCATATACGGAAATGGGAGAGCAAGAGGCACAGAGGAGAGGAGTGAGGAATGCTGGAATTGGAAACGCCCGCGCATATCATGACCTTCGCGCAAGAAAAAGTTGTAAGGTGGGGACCACAAGGGACACTTGGACTTGTAGAAAAAAGACCCGGCCCATCTAAAACACAGAAAGACGCCCGAAAGGAATTAGAGTCAAATTAATTTTTTTTAAAAGTGACCAATCGGATGTCAAAGAGAGTTGGTATAGATGGTAAGAGTTTTAGGATTAGGCCCTTGGGTCGTAGGTTTGATCCTCTTTGTCGTCGCTGGGACTCTTTTGATAGGCGATCTCGTAAGTCCCCTCTAAGTGCTCATAAAGCCCAGGACCGTGTCTTAGTCTTGATAGGGGACTGATGTCGAATCCTTCCAAAACTTTTAGTTATAAAAAAAAAACGACCAACGGATAAGTGTAAACTCACTCAACTCGAAGAGGGTTCGATTCTAGAGTTGGTCAAAACGCTGAAGAAGGCATTCTAAGCGATATGAACTAGAGTGGAGGTATATATATTTTCAATCCTGTATATCCCAAGAAGTAAAGTCATAGCATCCTGCACTTGAACTGATTTTTGTATCATAACAAAAAAGGATTAGTATAAGGAGCTAGACTTTGAGCAAAAAAAAAAAAAAAGTGGAAGGAACTACTGCATGCCTCAAAATATAGTAAGTTCAGATTTAAATTTTTGTTAGAAAAGGCCGAATCACCTCTAATAAGAGGATATTTGTGTCTATAAGAAAAAAATTTAAAGTGGTATGAAGAAATATGATCACAGTCTGTAATTACAGAACACTTATATAAGCACTTAAATATGGTTCAAAAACAAAATTCTCATACCAGTAGTATTTATCAACTCACGACCTAATGCAATTATAAGAAAAGTTTTTAATCAACAAAACCAATTTGTGTGGCCTTTTGTTAGGACTTAGGAGAATATTTGAGAGAAATATGAATCTTAAAATTTAAAGGGGTTGGATTTTAATTTTGAATTATAAATTTTACATGTGTGTAAAAGCCTTACGTAATGTGATTTTAGCCATCATCTTTGATTGAAAAAATTAGTTAGTTAGTGTTTAGAATCTAGACAAAGTGATCAGGGGTATATGAACAATGGCCATATGATATTTAATTCATGGTACAAAATAAAGTATGGTTTCTGATATGTAATACTCCCTCTAGTCCTAATTATAAGATCAAGTTGACTTTTTTAAATAAATCAAGGAAGCAAATTAAATTACTTTATAGTATTTTTATTTTTTCTCCAAACTAATAAATTAATATATAATCTAAAGACATAATTAAGTAACTTATTTAGTTTATTTGATCTCTTTAAAAAAAAGTTAACCCGGTCTTATAATTAGAACAAATAATAATTAATAATCCTCACATGTATGCTGCGAATGTATGCTGCGAATGTGAAGATACTGATTATCATTACCAAATGATGTTTTCTAGCCATGGGCAAGCCTCTTGGTGCCAAAGGGGGACAAGACAAACGCAGTGGTCCCAAACCAAGTTGTGTGTTTGGATATGGCTTTGGAGATTATGGCTTTAGGGGGGAAAACAACATAAATAAAGTGTTTGCGTGGATTGTACCAAAACCATGATTTTTTATGGAATTATTGATTGTAGGTTTGAGAGTGTATGAGTTGTTTTATCCAAAACCATGGTTTCCTCTCTAAAGTATCCACAGAAAATAATCTCACATTTGTTTAATTTAACAATCTTATTTTAAATTTTTAATCTCTCCAACTTAATTTAGTAACTGTCATACTATGTTTGGTTTATAATATAAGGAACTTTTACTAATTCACAGAAAATAAAAAGTGATAGTTAACTCATTAAATATGTCATAAATTAAAATTTTTCAGTTTTACCCTTATTAAAAAATGTGTTTGAAAATTTAATGAAATGACAAAATTAAAAATGAGTATGAATTACATGGATAAAATTATTGAAAACTTTTTTCACTTTACCTTTATTGAAAAATGTGTGCTCTGTTGTAAAACATAAATGTCTAGCCTCAATGGACTAGTGGTTTGTTTATGTTGGATTAAGTATCTTCTCCAAATATCTATAGGTTTAAACACTAGAGAGAAGGAGAATACTCAGTGATATCTATAAAGGAGATACCATAAAGTGCTAAACGATCACTGTGCTACACGATAATGACGATAGCCAAAATGAGTAAGGTGTGTGTACAATGAGACTAAAAGTAAAATAGATTAATTGAAATTGTATACCTTGTGGGTAATCTCTTATTTATAGAGATTACCCTAGAGTTTTGGTCCGTTACTGTGCATGCTGATTTATGCGCCCCTACGTTTTGATCATACCTGCTCTATTACTTGTACTATCTTGAATTATAGGCATGATTATGGGGTGATTAGTGTTTATCTAATTATAGAGGGATTCTATCATAAAGCCCCAAGAAAGCTTGGTTAATGGTCCACCTATCAATCAGACCCATTACACATGAGTCCATAACAATGTGTTTGAAAATCTAATGAGTTGAAAAAATTGAGAATGACCATTAATTACAACAAAATTAAAAAATAAACACTAAACATCTCATTAGCACTTATATTTTAGACTAAACTAACCATCTAGGAGCACCTTGTATTGTCGGCCGGAGGGAGCATTAAGGATAAGGAAAGAGATTAGTATGAGAGGGGCTTGTTACCAAACAAGATCATACAATAATACATCACAAATTTCAACGACCATTAGTGACCCACCAAAGGCAAAGGCAAAGACAAGTATGTAAAGATGTAATTTACGAGTCTTCTGAAGACGAAAGAACACCATTTCACCCTTACTCTTCATTCGCAGTTCTAATTCTCGCCACCTCTAAATGCAAGCCATCAACCTCGATCCACTTATCAGTAATATATTTAGAATGAGATGTATGATATATAATTTATATATCTACGCGCTCTGATGATGTTATCCGAGTATTTCAAATGAACGTGATGCTACGATGATATTAAACAAGATTTTGAAGCCATAATCTGTTTCCCCTTCTGTACATTTGTAGGAAGGTATTTGCAGAAATATGTACTCCTTCCAATGAAGGATCCTTAATATAAGATCTCATTACTACAAATGAGGTTTTATATTAAAAACTGGTGGAGGTTATAGTAATCACATACAATATGACTTGGGCTTTCTTTCAGGTCTCTTCAATGCACAAATGGTTCAATTTTTGGATTCAACAAGCTCATTGGAATGACTCAAGTTGCCTGTTTGGAGTCCCCGTTTGGCCAGCATTTTGGATTAAAAAAAAAAAAAAGTCCAGTGAAAAGGTTAGTATAGAAAAAACCTAATTGGAGGTTTTGGATTAGCTTTTATCCTAGAGGGGTTTTTGATAAAAAGCTCCATTATTGGTAATGCTCATGGACCTTGTTTTTGGCACAGTGGGAAGTCCTTTTCGCTCACATATCATCCTCCTACAAAATCCAAACGAGCTAATTTATTACACTATGGACGATCCCACAATTTTCAATTGTCCTAGCCACACAATTATATGATGCAGTGGGGATAAATTTTAATTTTCAATTATATAGGAATATTATTCAGTTAACAATTTGATATTCTATGCTTTAAAATATATATATTTTTTAATGTCTACATTTACAATATATTAATTATTCCATATTTATTATAATTAAGTATTTTAATATTCAGTAAGATCCGTTTCGGAAAAAGTCACTTTAGTCACCATTAATCCAAACAAAAATCATATTTACAATTTAATTTTTTTTTCTTATCCTACTTCTATAAAAATCAAACAAGAAATAAGTCATTTTTCCTGTCATTATCCCAAACGAGCTAATAATATCATTTCGTCCATCTTCTTGGGAATCCTGTATATGATACATATACATTTTCTTTGGATTAACTTGTTAGAAACTTTATACTTTATGAATTTTAGTGTGTACATATATAGTCACGATTGATTATGATGGATAATTATATTTAAGTATTCTGTTTAATATGGAATCTAAAAAGTAAAATGTAAATGATCACATAATCTCGTGACAAGCTTCTCTAACTTTTGTGAGGATAAGGACTAAGAGCATATTTGAAACTACTTAGTATACACATGTTTGGAGAGGAAAAGACAAAACTCTTTTAATATATTTATTTTGTGTATCTGACTTTTAAAAATTATAATTATTATTTCAAATACGCACACTTAACCTGTTTACTATTTTCAAGTCATTTCAATTTGTAAAATAAAACATGATCAGTACTATCATTTATGAATAATGCTTTTTGTTTAAGTTTTTATATTTTTTATTATTAAATGTTGAACATTGATTTCTAGAGTAATAAACATCCACATCAATTATCACTACAGTTAACTTTAACAGCTAGCTAAATCATTACATACGGATCCAGCTAAGGCACGAGCAATTTTTCTTGAAATAGGCATTGTACATTTTGTACGGACTGCTTTGGTTCTACCTTAAAATTTAGATACAGACAAAACAATTATATTCACATTTAATTCTATTTAACAACAATAATCTAAAACCCCCGTTTGGTACAGTCAAGTCGTTTCGTTAGTGTTGACGGTGCTGGTTAGTTGAGATGGGAGTCTATATTTTTTTCATAATTCCTTGATATTTTTTTTTAAAAAAAAAAAATTCTATGCATTCGTTACATCTAACATACAAATCCTTTTCCATGGGTAAAACCTTTATCGATTCCTTATTGGGGAACTTTAATAAAAATCCATTCGTATGCCGATTTTTTTTTTTTTTTAAATTCATATAGTGATTCATCAATTTGATCTTTTATATAAATTTCAAATTTTAACAACGATCGATGGAAAAGAGACCAGTGATTAATATAATGGAGAGAATCCATGTCAAGGAAATTTATAGTAGATATATTAAAGTATCAAACCTACTTATTTTATTTAAAGCAGCTTCCATTTCTACGTGCATTGCATTTATGAACTTATTGGCCTATTTAGCTTTTAACTTGGTGCATGTTTTATGAACAATAAAATCATGGTTTTAAGGGTATGGGAGAGAAAATTGTTCTCCCATCGTGACTAAATTGCCCATTAAATTTTTTTAATATTTCATAACTACCCTCTCATTGACACCTATGACAGCCTCGTGGCCCCCCCGGTAAGCTCAACCTGATAGCACCCTCCAGTAACACTGTAACAGGCGACAGCAACCTCTGATGACTCGTGACGTCGGCCTCTAGCAACCAATGGTAACTATCTCGAGCAAACCCCTCATCAGATTTCTCCAGTAAACTTGGTTCAATAGATGCTTTCCCCAGCGACAAGGGCCTTCGAGATCTGAACCTTGTTTCCTCCTCTACAAGGGAAAGAAAAGGGATTGAAAGAATCATTGGGGCAATAGGCAATCTTGAAGGATGGACTGGATTCGAAGAAGGAGCTAAGATTGAGAGTGAGCTCCTTCTTCGAATCCAGGACGTTAAGTGGAACTTTGGCTTAGAAAAGCAGTTTTTGTTCGTCGTGAAATATTGTCGGCCTCTGGACTCACAAGGAATTTACGTATTTTCTAAGGCTAATTTGGTCAAAATCTCCCCCTTCATTCCTCTCAAACTAAATACATTATAAAACATTATAAAAGTTTCTTTTTGCAAGTTGTGATATTTTTTTTTAACATATTTACCTCATAAATCATAAAAACTATTTTTCAAAAATTAAGTCAATACCAGATGTTTATTAATTTCTTCAAATTGTCCGTTTTAATTATATGCAACCAATAGATTTTTTTTTTTTTTGAGAAAAAATGTTAGCAAGAGTATTTCATTTAAATTATGTCTAAATTTTATCCTTATTTTATATGTCCCCTACCCTATTGCTTTGTAACGCAAGTCAAAATAAAACTTTACACACACACACACACTCGTAAGTTTAATGGTATAAATCAAAATTGAAAAACAGTTTTTGAAAATTATAACGCGATGCTTCTATAGCGGATGAACCCGTCGATAAGTTGTTAATTAATTAATAGTAATGCTACACAAAAATGGATTGCAGGTGAAAGTGCCATGCCCGTGAGAATCTCGTGAAAGTGCAACTTGCACGCTATTTAGATCACGTCCGAACCAAGTGGTGCCAAAAAAAAAAAAAAAAAAAAATCACTCATTTTTTAAAAGTAAATACTCCAGAAAACAAAGTGGAGTATATACAAATCTGTTTATCAGATGACCCAGAAAACAAAAATATATAATGATTCATCAATGATGTGAATTGGGTAACCAGAACCGCAACTCTCTACTGTTTTAGTAATCTTCAAGTCAAAACTTAACACTGAAACAAACGCCCCTTTTTTCCCGACACCTCCAAATTGCTTCATTCCCAAACCAAGTCTTATTCACAAGGTCACTGTCACCTCTTCATATTCATCGTCACCACTCAACTTGCCCAAGGAAACATTATTTTACATCATCTTGAGAACATTATAAAACAGGTACTCGTATTAATGTATGATACATGACATTTCTTAGGGTAAATAAATATTGTTTGAGGTTATTGAACAAAACCCTAGTGTCCGGGTCATATTTTAATTTTGTTAAAAAAAATAATATATTCAAGAAAAAAATAAATATCCCCTCATCTAATATTTCATGAGATTATCAAAGATAGTTAGACTATAAGGGACATGGACTTACGCAAAATCCAAAATAAGTCACACCCCGCTTATAATTTATAATAAATCATGTTGGTTTTGAGTACATATTCATTCTTTATTATTTTTATGGATATAGATTTAATTTTATATGCCCTATATGCGCATGCGACATGTGTAATATTATATATTATATTCGGTCTTTAAGATAAGACATATTTAAAAAATTGATATTTTTTATAAATATAATAGATATTTTTTATATTTATCAATTTTTTTTTTAAAAAATTACTATATGATGCACCCTTAATGAGATGAAATGATAAAATTAAGAAAAATGATTATAATATTTTAATACACTTAAATAACTTTCTTAACTTAAATTTACTAAGAAAGCGAGGCAGCATTGATTAACTATGGGCTATTACGTAGCATAAAATTAACGGCAACCGTGGGTGCCCCACGGAAGGTGACGTGTACGAATTCTACGGGTTGCAGCCTCCAACTGTCAGGGCTTTGTTCGTTGTGTATCTAATCCCCCGTGATAGAGATAAATCCAAACGGCGTCTGCGCGGGCTTTACAGTTACTAATCTCAAACACCCCCTTCTTCATCTTCTACCTCTTCTCTTTCTTCCTCCTCACTTCTCCCTCTAAAATTCTGCGTCGCAAGTTGATTTCTCTCTTCCTCCTCTGAGGATTCTTCGAAATGCACACATATGATGAATCTGGCTAATGCTCGAGTCAATACTTGAAAGCTCCTGCCTGGTGATCCAAAATACCAGTTTCCGCATTCCTGGTTTATTTCATACTTCGTTTCTCTCTCTCGTTCTTCACGAGACTCTCAGTGTTTCTGAATTTGAGTGCGTGAATGTGTTTTATTTGGTTATATTAGTTGAAATGTGTGGTTTTTATTAGAGTTTTTTCGGGTTATTGTTGAGACTGTGAATTGAATTTGGTGTTTTGACTTGGCTGGATTGGTAGTTGACGGCAATTAGAAGCAGATCTTTCCCTCTGAGATGGGGAAGAAGGGTGGAGGTGGTTGGTTCTCGTCGGTGAAGAAAGTTTTCAAGAATTCTTCGAAGGACTCGCCGGTGTCGGAGAGGAAGGTGATCGATTCCCCTGTTCTTGTCTTGTTTCCGATTCTTTTTCTTTTAGTTTATCGAAGTTCCAAAATTGCAATCTCTTGAGTCATAACACACACACACAACTCAAGGAATGAGAAATTTTTATAGCTAAAAATAACGACAAAACTTGAAATGAGGTTATAGGAATTAGAGAAATTTCTAGAGCTAAGCAAAACTTGAAGGATCAAGGCTACGTTGTTGTTATTTCCTTTGATTCAGACAAGGGCTCTGTTATTTTAACTTATCATATGATAACTCTGCTCCGACTAAGACTTAAATGTCTCATGCTGCTAGATTTTCACTTATCTTTTTGGGTATAGTGTGTTGTAGAAGATCTGGTTCAACAATGAGTCAAGATTTAAATTATAAAAGTTGAATGCAGCACGTTAATCAAAATTTCAATTATAGAATACTTACATGTATTTTTATAATTGAAGTTAATTTATTATTATATGTTTATTCAATATATATAAGGAATTGGTGGGTCTCTTAACTGAGTTTTGTACGTTTGCTGAAAAAGTCATTATCACACCTCCTCTAATTACCTACTTGCAGCAAAAGGAAAATTGCATATCTGGAGCATACGGTAAAGCTAATATGTATCATAAAAATCCTACCTTACACATTGAAGATTTGCTGTTGTCCTCCTTCACAAGCAGGGCAAGTGAACAACATGCCGAATGCTCTGTTTTTTTTTTTTTTTGAGCAAAAAATAAAATAAAATCCTGGATGCTGTTCTTGTCTTTTTAAGCATTGCCAAATAAATGACGAACTTACAGGTCCTTCTTAAGGATATTTAGGACCATATGATTATAAACTCCCTATGGTTTCATTATTATGTAGACATGGTCCCCTGTTCTGTCATGTGAATATTTTTATTAAATAAATGTACTCACCATGTCATATATTTATCATCCCACCTACCCAGGCCCCCATCTTCTCTTTTATCTTGACCATCGTCACGTGCTCTCTATGTTAGATCCCCGTCGTCATTGAACTCATTTGTGAAAGTCTTTTTTTCAAGAAATAACATATTAAACAGTTTATTAGATATTTTTTCTCCTTCAGTTTCCCAAATCATTGCTAATTAAGTGGTGGGGTTGGGATGTGTGCTTGATTTGTAGAAGGAAGATGAAGTGAAACGACAACATGAAGTTCCTGAGGTTGTGTTGTTTGAGAATTTTCCTGCTGAGAGTTTTCATGATGATATTACCAATGAGGAGAGTACAACGTCCACGCCTGTGACTGAAGATAGACGACATGCCGTTGCTGTTGCTGCGGCAACTGCTGCAGCTGCTGAGGCAGCGGTCGCAGCCGCTCAAGCAGCGGCGAGAGTTGTCAAGATGGCGGGTTATGGTCGCCAATCCGAGGAAGATAAAGCAGCAACAATCATTCAATCATACTACAGAGGCTACCTAGTAAGACCTCCTTGTTTTCCTCATACAAACTCTGCTAATAACTGTTTTCTTTAACTGGGGCAGACTTCAGTAACTGTTCATGATCTTACTGTATATCGTGTCTTATTTTTTATGAGTAACGGTGCAGTTAATCAGTTCAGTTTGGGTCATAAATATGCCACCCACTCGTAGAGCTCTGCATTTAATCATTTTATTTTTTGCAATACCACCTTGTCACCTTGCTTTTACATATATGTGATAAATTAGTAAACTGGACTATTTGGTTCGCGAAAATTTTGTTTTCTATAATAAAAGAAGAAGGGAAAATTGTTTCAAGCTAAGAAGCAAGACACGGCCGGATGTAAAACCTTACGTGACAAAATATGTAGCGATTACAACGATTTGAAGTGTTGCTTTTAATTAAGCTTTTACACTGTTGAAGAACACGTTACAGTAGTTTCACTACCTTATTTGCCTATTTCATATTCACGCAAACTCGGTGTCAATGACTAAAGTCAATAAAGTGTATTCTATATCTGGCAATCTCCTTACCTGATATTGATAGTTGAATCGAATCATCTTGCAATCATATTGGATTTCATTCACTATATAAGATATAGATTAATAACTGGCATTATACATGACATGCGGGTGTTAAACTGTGTAGGCTCGACGTGCGCGGCGAGCTTTAAAGGGATTGGTGAGACTGCAAGCGCTTGTGAGAGGTCACAACGTGAGAAAGCAAGCGCAAATGACAATGCGTTGTATGCAAGCGTTGGTGAGAGTGCAAGCCAGAGTCAGAGCTCGCAGGATTCAGCTGACTCATAACAAGCTTTACAAGAACATGATGGCACATGATTTAGTGCCCATGAGTCCCTTGTACGAGGATGTTTGGGGCAATAGGCGTCACAGTTTCCAGAGAATCAATGACAGTGACTTGTGGAAACATGAAGACGCAATGAAGAGGGAGAGAGCTCTTGCTTACGCTTTTAAACATCAGGTTTGTTATGTCTCCTTCTGGCCTTGGTTTGTCAGAACAGTTTTTAGTCCTAAAAAATTATTTAGGGCATGAATTAATTAACCTTTATAATCTACGAACTTGGCAATGGCATTGATAGAAACACTTTTCTTGATTTCACTGAAGTGAAGAACGATTGTACCTGTATGTCTACCTACACAGCAGAAACTAAATGAGAATTGATGGAAAATAAATAAATTACAGTAAATAATTAAGAAACCACTGGCGAGAATTAATTACACAGTACTTGGCAACGATCAATATATTCGCTGGGGGCATTTATGAATTCAGCTAGCCCTTTGATTGTGGTCGTGGACACATTTTTGCTGTATTTGTGATGTTATTCGTATCAATAACATAGGTGTGCATTCATTATCTCAAGCGATTAAAAAATGCTAGCTAGTAAGGATTCAAGAGCACGAAAGCTGTCATTATCAGATATAACATGTGCATGCATGTGCTAGTTTTTTCAAGACTAGAAGCAAACGCAGGCGCACAAAGATATTGTTAAATTAATCAGTATTTTTGTTTTTATAGCACATTTAAAGTCAATGTTTGAAACTTGTCAACATCTCTGGAAAAACCAATCCCATCTCTTGTCATTAGACCGTTGAAATATTAAATGCCAAGTGTCGGCGTAAAATTTAAAGTATTTTACAGTGGTTCAAATTTGAAATATCAAACGTGATTGTTTGGTACGAAACCACTTTGTGGACGTTATTTTCACCATTTTTGTTTGCAGCAACAGAACCAACCACCACATGCAGGCCTGAATCTTGGTGAAGAAATGGAAACATATTCCAATGAGCTTGAAGAAGCCAAGCGGGGTTGGAACTGGCTAGAACGTTGGATGTGCTCTCAACAACATCAAGCCAGGCACTTGGAGCCACCGGAGAACTCTTATTACATGACCCACGCTGCCACAACCACCACCACCCCCACCACCGCTGATGCCGTGTCTGAGAAGACGGTGCAAATGGACAGTATTGCCCCTCCAAGCTCAAGCAACACCATCATGGGCCAAGGCCTTCTTCTGGAATCAAGCCCAATTCCCAACATGCGGCCCAATAACCTGCAGGCCCAGCATAACGCAAGTGTACCTAGCTATATGGCCCCAACCCAATCTGCGAAGGCCAAGGTAAGGGGTCAAGGCCCATTCAAGCCACGTGGCTCTCCTGTGCCACAGTGGAATTCTTCAACAGGGAAGGGCTACGTTATTGGGCCGGGCTATGATTCCTCCAGCTCAGGTGGAGGAGGGGCAGGTTACCTGTTTATGAGGAGCCCAGGCCCGAAAATTAGTGGGGCCCGCCTACAGTCTAGAAAGATGGCAGGAGGAGGCTCAGAATATGTTGGTACTGAGGATTGGACACTGCCTCTAGGAGCCCATGCTTGGGCATGATATAATTAAATTTGCCCTGATAATTATCACCATAATATATTAGCATAGGAGGGGTGGTGAATGCATTGTATTTTGTATTTATGGATCTTTAATAATGTTCTTTCATGTTGTGAACAAATCATAAATCAAACATTTTAAAAGATATCTCCTGCTTTCTTTTTTAAGATTTTGGGTTAAATAGGTTTCTGAGTTTTATGTTTTCTATTTCGTTTTCAATGGTTCAATAGGATAATATTTTTTTCAATAATATTTGTTAACCTCAATTAAAATACCTCTCGGTACACGCAGCCTCTTGATAAAATGATAATGAATTGTTAGATCACCTTATGTAAATTTTTTGAGTATATTTTCTTAACTTTCAAATTGATATATTTTTAATCCTATTATAACATTACAATTTATTTTTCTAATCAAATGTTTCTAAACATATTTATTTTAATTTTGTTAATCTTTTTTTATCAAAAAAAAAGTTTAGGTGAGTCCGGTTTTAGAGACTCGCAACAATTAAGACAAGTAAGCTGGAAACAAGCTTATAAAGGTATGCTCCGCATCAAATATTCAACCATGCTCAATTTGAGATTGCTACTCATATTGATAATCCACTCCCCAGGATTCCCCAGTGACTGACGAGAGAAGAGTGTGACTAATGAAAAAATGAAGGTGGAAACTAACAAACAAGTAATTAATGGATCACAATTGAAGAGGCAAATTTACATGGAGTCTATAAACAGTAAAAAAAGATAGCAAACTGTTATTGGGTGGGAAGTAAATACTACATTTGAAATCATTCTTAGCAAGAACAATTTTCAGATTGGGAGGAAATCGTTCTCTTCTCTCTTCACCCTCTCCGTGACATTGTCTTGAAATTTGCTATTTATTTTTTTGAGAAAAAACAAAATGTGTTCGCCTCCCCCACTCTCACACTTTTTTCCTTTTGGGTTTTGTCCCTCTCTCACATCTGCCTACTCTCTCTATTTAAAAAGGGGATTAAGTACCAAATCTGCCTCAAAAGTATACATGGAGGAGCAATATTACCTTAAAAGTTTTTTAAGCTCAATTTTGTTCTGTAAGTCTAAAAGTGAAGTAATTTTGTCATTTTCCGTTAAAAAGTTAGCGATTAACATCAATTTTTTAATAGTCAATGTTAGTTTTTTAATGGAAAATGACAACATTACTCCACTTTTAGATTTCTGGGGCAAAATCGGGTCTGAAAAAATTTCTAAGGCAACATTGCTCTCTAGCTTATACTTCCGGAGCAAATTTGCTACTTAACCCTTTAAAAAGGACTGCTTAACAAGGTAATCCATTTTTTTTTAGCAAATGGCAACACATTAGTTTTTCAGAAAATTATAATAAAAGATCTAAAAAATATATTTATTAAGAAAGGCTATAAAAATAATAATTATTTTGAAGGATAAAAAATTAAAAAACTTATATAAAATAACTAAATTGCCCTTATATTATCTTCGGATCTTCTTCTTCCTTGTTTTTGTCATTTTGACGATTAGATTTTTTTGCTTTAGGTTTCTCGTTCTTGCTGATTGTCAAAGCATTATTCAAGCTAACACGATTCAAATGGCAAAGACGGGAATCCCAAAATCCCAAAAATAATGAGTACTCCCTTTAATTTTTATTATAAGACATAAATTAACAATTCTCATAAAGTTAATAAAGTTGTTTTAAAATTTATGTAATTTATAATATTACCCCTACTAATTATCCTAAACCCTAGTATTATATTAATTATCACCCTCACCCATTACCTTCATTAATTACGGGCACAAATGGGGAAAAAAATGTTTCTTGAAAATAAACAAATATCTTATAAAAAAACAAAATATACTTATTAGTTTACGCATTATAAAAAAAAACTCTTTATAATAAAAACGTGATGGAGTATAAGGGCCGAGATAGGACATTAAAAAATAAGGTTAAGATACAATTTTACTAACAAACTATTGGCCCAGGAGCGTCAGTACAATAAACAATTAAGAGTATCTTAAATACCAATAAACTTTTACAAAAGGAGCGTCCAGCACAACGCCGTCAAATTGAGGCTAATGTTCGTTTGCTGAGTTCGCACAAAATTACAAAAAATGACTCAGATGTTTATAAAACTATAATTAAGTCCAAAAAATTTGCAATTTTTTATTTTAGTCCCTCTGTGTGAGCAAAAATTACAAAATATGACCCAAATGTTTATAAAATTATATTTAAGCACAAAAAATTTTAAAAAAATTTATTTTAATCCCTTCAGGTACTTTATATAGATGGACTAAAGTGAAAATTAAAAACAAAAATTTCCTTTTAGTCGCTTCAGGTACTTTATTTTAGTCGCTCCAGTTAATATCCCTTTTATTCGTTCCTAATGGAGAGCGCTTTCGAGCCACCAAATACCTAACCTTCACCAAATTGATGAAGTCTTCAAGAGACATTTCAGGATCAGGATCCCGCAAGCTCAGTTCTATGCTCGTCTTGTTCGGTAATAAGATTCTAAACCTGTAAACCTTTCCAATGACGTCGTTGTTGTCCTCATCATCACTTATGGATACTCTCCTCTTTCTAGATCTCTTATAATGCAATGACCCTTCCATACTGTCAAAGCCTTCAACCCTGTAAACAGCAGAACAGAATTTTTTTTTTTTTTAAAAAAAAAGGTAAAAGAAGTGATTATTTTCCCCGAAATGGTTGAAGCGAACAAGTTGATGAACATAAAAAGTAAAATGCTCTCAAAAGCCATTACAAATGAGTTCCCAGGATTTTCGGTATCTTCGGTTGCATTTAACGTAGAAAAAGCGGTTTTTCTAATATGACTACCAGGGTTCAAAAGCACAAAACTATCGAAACTTCGCTCGCACGTAAAAAATACAGATAAGTAATGGAAACAATGTAGCTAACAAACAAACAACCCTAGATGAGCATAAATACTCATTTATATATCTCCTGTGGATAAGTTGTTATAACATTTAGTCCCTCCAGGTAATTTGGGGCTGAAAGATAATTTTCTAAAACTTTAGGTTTTTTCTGTAATTTTTGCAGGGCTATCCATACCCTCCAAAATCCGCTATTAGTTATAAGCTTTTTTTTTTTTTTTTGCTTTAGCCTGGCCTATGGCCTATTAAGGAGACCTGTAATTTTAAAAATTTTGTAAGCAACCTAACAAACCATAAGTCTCACCCTAAAACAAACTTACTTTAAATACGGTGAAAACAGACCTACTTTAAACAGGTTGAAAATAGACCTACATCTAACAACCTATTTAAAGTAGGTCTGTTTTTTGTCTGTTTAAAGTAATTATGTTTTCGTCCTATTTGAAGTAAACTTGTTTTGAGGTGAGGCTTGTGGTTTGTTAGGTTGGTTATAAAATTTTTAAAATTATAGGCCTCCTTAAAAGGCTATAAGTAGGTCAGGCTAAAGTCCAAAAAAAAAAGCTTTTAATCAGGGGTGGATTTAGGCAATGCAAAAATTACAGAAAATAATCCAAAATTTTAGAAAATTAGCTTCTAAGCCCATAAAATTTTTATAATTTTTACTTTAGTCCCTTCATATAAAATACTTAGAGGGACTAAAATAAAATTTTTAGATTTTTTTGGGCTTAAATATAGTTTCTAACAGCGTTGTGCTGGACACTCCTCTTATAAGTTTCTTTATATTTTAGATACCCTTAATTATTTATTGTGCTGCACGACTAATAATTTATTGATAAAATTACACTTTAACCCTAAAAAATATAGAACTCTGCTCCACTTGTGACCGTCAGGATCGTGACTGTGTTGACTTATTGGCCAAGCACCGTGTTTGCCCCAAAAATACCAATTTGTTTTGGAAATAAAAATCAATTACGTGGCACATGATTTACCGTACTCTAAACACTACTTTCTTTTCATATTTTCCCTCTTATAATTGTTATTCTCTCTCACACACATATACACATACTAATAAAATTACGGAATTTGGTATTTTTACTGACTTTATTTAGTTTATTCTTTATTCATGAAAAAATAATACATAGTAATATGTTCATTTTAAAAAATATTAAAAAAATATTTAAATCTTCTTTTCACTCCTTAACTATGATTTTTAATCAACTTTGAATTTAATTTGTGTTTTAGAAAATATATAAGAAGATTTTAATTGTAAGAGAGTTGCATGTGACGCTGGTTGTGGTAGATGTGGTCCAAAAATAGAAATGGATTATTTTGACCTTTTCTTTTGCACAAAGGATTATTTTGACTTGAAAGCTGTACTTTTTCCCAACTATAAAAGTTGTGCATATTTAATTTAGATTGTTTCGTGCTTTTTCAAGACCACAACAATAATTTGCATTGAATTTATTGTCTGAAACTACCATATATAGCCTGTCCATATGTACACATATAAAACTGTCATACTACAAGTTCACTATTGAAACTGCTTAACCTAATTAAAAGAATAATACTAAAAAACTTCATTCATTCAATTTTATACTCCCTTTGGTCTTTATTATAAGGCACCAACTACTATTTCTCACAAACCAAAGAATGAAAGTTGATTCATTAATTAGGTCTAAAATTAATAAATATTTCCAACTTCACCCCTACTTTAATGATGTAGCTTTAAATGAGTTAGTTAAAAATAAAGGTATAATAGGAAAAAAGTAATAAATGAGTTAGTTAAAGTAAGTTGGTGCTTTATAATAAAGATAAAAAAAATATTAATAATTGATTCCTTATAATAAAGACTAGAGGGAGTACAAGCTAAATTTAGGATGTTGTTATAAGTAAACCACTTCAATATTGATACAGAGAGACATTGACTATACAATCATTCCAATAGTGATGATGAAATATTTGAAATTGACAGAGTAAGTTCAGCTGTTTTTTCAGCTAATTTCAACTCCGTAAACTCGGTATAAGAAGAGAAGCCCCTGCGTAATCAATAGCCAGAAAGTATAACGACCAACCCTTTAAATAATTAGGTCGAAAGCAATCCACCAAAAGATTCATAACTAAGGTCGGTTCAATCCTACTTCTGAGCCGCGTCGGAGAGAGAATGCTACTGTTGGTGAGGAGAGAAGGAGACACTGGACCTTTTTTTTTTTTTTTTTGAAGTGTGAATTATTAAAATTAGGGAATATCATTTCTGTCTTGAGCCAAAACGATGCCGTTTTAGCTCATTTCAGATTGATAGTCAGGTTGCGCTGATGCTTATCAACCAGAAAGCCAGAAACTCGCACATATACAAATCCATGGTCAATAGTATTCAAAAGAGCATCAACAGAAACTGGAGAGTGCAAGTATCTCATGTTTATTGTGAAGGGAATCGATGCGCGGATTACCTGACAAACCACACACTAAGCCTGGAGTGGGGATATCATACGCTGGGAGAACCACCAGATGGATTGAGAGAACTGATTAAGGGAGATGCGGAAGGTGTTTCCTCAGAAAGATTATGTCCATGTGTAAACTAATCTGCTAAGATTAGCTCCATTATAAACAAAAAAAAAAAAATGAAGAGATGATGAGATGGTCTCTTTTTTATTTCCCTTTCATTTCTTCATTTAAAAAAAAGCTAAAACGACGTCATTTTGACTCAATGCAGAAAACTTTTTTTACCTTAAAGGTAGAAACGATATTTTCTTAAAATTATTACTCCTCAATTTCTTTTTATAAGAAATAACTATCATTACCCCTTGTTCTTATGTTTAACTAACAAAGGGGTTAGATATTCATTACCCCTTATTCTTATGTTTAACTGACAATGACAAAGGGGTTAGATATTCTCACTAAAGTGAAGAAATTTAATCTTGGAGTTGGTCAAGGCGCATGAGGGAGGTATCCGAGCTCCTAGGTGTCTAGGCAAACGCCTAAGGATAATAGACAGCTTGTCTTACCCAACATTGATATTACCTAATAAAAAAAGAAATTTCACCTTGTCTTTAGATCGTGAATGAGCTCAACCCATTTTTTAAAATTTCTTTACCAAAAAAAGAGAAGAAATAACTACTATTTATACTCTCTTTTCCTATTATAAGAAACATTCAAAGAATGTTACTCCCTCCGGACCTAGTTATTAGATATATTTAACCGATTTTGAGGAGATTAAGGAGGGGAGTTAAGTTAGTTAATTTTACTCATTTTCCTAAAATGCGGTTATATAAATTTTCAATGACATTAACATACATCCCCAACTTAGAATCTTCCTTTCTATGCTTTCTAATTGAAATAATGATCTTACTATATGTACATATATATATGCGAGTGTGTGTACACACATATGTGTGTATGTGTACTGAAACAACCACTTTTTAATTAACTAAATTAACATATATAATGACTAGAGTTATCGCATAACAATTAGAGTTAATCTAATACTAGAATTTTACGCGGAATTTAAAATTTTCAAAAGATGACAGAGTATGCATGAAAAACCTTAGAGTGTGGCAATATACATTTATCCATATTATACATTAAAAGACAGAAGTCTTACTTGGAATAAATATACTACACTTATTATGTCTGCTTTTCTGAAGTACTTGGACCTGACTGGTCACTTGGGAAAAATTTTGTAACCATCAGTCCAACTCACTATATATATTAATATGTGTTAGTGAGGTGTCAAGTGAAATACACTGTTCAATAATACAACAGTTCAATCTAGATTAAAACAATTGATCAACATCTTCTCTGTATAAAATCACATTATTATTAAATAATATAATGAGTGTCTCAAATCTTTTGAATTTAATTCACAGAATCCCTCCATTTCAATCCAACCGAACCGCCTTATTTCCCCCCTGACTAGACCCATGGGCTAAGTTACACACATGTTACTAGTTACTTCAAAAGCTCACTTGTCAAATGATGAGGACCGGCCAAAATCCTTAGAGCACCTGTTCCAGACCATGCGTCTTTTCCCCCTTGAACTGTTGGGGTGTCGTAAGCCCTCTTGAATTGTTGGACTAGTCCCTCTTGAACCGTTGGGACAATAAAAAGGTCAATCATCGTACACCAATGGGGGCATTCACCACGTGGTGTAAATAACTTTTACATCTTCTCCCAATTCTTCCCATCCCAAAATTATCATAATAATTCAATAGAGTTTCCAGAATATTTGCAATAGCTAAGTCATTATAAATCAGTTCTCAAATCATATAAATGCAGATATTTCAACTTATAAAAATTTCACATGACAATTTTATTTAAAATATTCATAATCAATTCAGGAAATACTCATAAGCAACATATCAATAACGTCATAAGTGGAAAGTGATTACCTCTCACTCAAGCTAATTACTATCATACTACTCCTTAAAATGAGAGCTCAACATACTCCACAATTCAATAACCATTAATAACTATTTAAAAAATCTATATATTACAAACTTTGATAATAATTCCTATTATTATTTGTTTCTTTTTTCCTAATAATAATAATGAAAAAATTACTTATCAATATTATTATTCAATTTTTTTATTAATTTGAATTTTCCCAATAACAAACATCACATGAGCAATTCTTTAATTAGGAATTCAATAATTTTTATTTATTATAATTTATAGAATTTATCATGGTTTTCTCAAAATATAAAATTAATTATTCATAAGATTTAAAACCCTGGGTTAAATAAATGTAAACACCCAAAATACTTCTTTATAAGAAGTAATTAACACTTATATTAAATAACTCATCTTTAATATATTCTTTATTTCCCTTTAATAAATACAACTATTATTCATTATTATTATTTAACCAATTTATTATTTATTTCTTCCTATAACATTCTCTAAAAATTATCTTCGTTCTTTAATAAAATTATCATTATTATTTTTACTACTATTATTATCATTGATATTACATTAGTTTTTTCCTCCTAATTTTCCAAGAGTGTGTGTATGAATGAGTGCTTCTTTCTTTCTTTTCTTTTCTTCTTTTACATTGCTTTTATCTCATACACGTACCACACCCTCATCATGGTTTTGTTTATTTAAATATACGTACATTTAAACACACGCATCTCTCTCTCTTACCAAAAAAAAAAACGATGACAGAGGAAGCAAATCATATAAGGTATTTCTGTTGCTTATATATCTATTTACATGCATATTTCATTCAATTTCTTTTCTCCCAGTAACTAGCGTTTTTCATATATATAACTACACACATTAATCCCTTATGAAACATAAAAATTCTTCCTACAATAACTCAGTTTCCCCCCACCTTTAAGCGTGTACGTGTTGTTATATATATATATATATCTGCATCTGTGTTCCTTTTTCTTTCTTATATAACCCCCCTAGCAACCATGCATGTAACAAAATGAAGGGGACACCATAACAGCAACATGACAGAAAAACTTCAGCACGCTGTGACAGTTAGCTAACTCATTTTTACCTCCTTCCACGCATGCATCCATTCGGTTTACCATTTCTTTTCATTTGAACCCCGAAGGTTATTCATGTGTTCTTATGACAGCAAGAACGAAAAAAATAATCGATGCAAGACACTACAAGACTCAGAGACTAACCAACGATGCATTGATCATATAATCACCCCCCACAACAAGGTTGACCGAATACACACGCAGAACCCCTGTTTTAAACCCCACAAAACAGAGCCTTCCTAAAGCATGCAGAACATTTATAGACACAAGGCAAAAGGAAAACCAGCGACGATAGTAAACTCACAATAGCGCTGAAGACCTCCTCTGTTTCAGCAATGGAGGAACAGAGCGCCTTTCCTTCTCGAACTCTCTCTCTCGTTCTGCACTCTCTCTTTCACTCTTCCTCTTACTCTCGCTGCAACTCTCTCTCTATCTTCACGTTTTTCTGTTCTGGTTCTGCCGAAAGAGAACTTGAAGGTTGAAGGAGACACAATATATATATAGAGGTGGCAGGAGTTTCTCGGCGGGCAAGGACCAGAGGAAGAAACAAAGGACCAGGTAAAAGGCGACACTGGGCTCGAGAAGAAGGGAAAGATCTGATAACGTGTTCCCCTTCTCTGAATTTTCGGCGCCGACTGAGTTCTTTCTGCATCTTGCGTAATCTTCTGGATCATTTTCTTCGTTATGCGTGTTGACGGTTTTGACGAGAACAAATAGAATAATGTGGTGAAATATGTGGGTTGGATGGAGAATGGGTTTGAACTTCCGCTGGCTTTCTCTTGATTCATGGGCTCAATAGTTGTATTATTATTGTGGGCCAAGAGCGACTAGTTAGATGGGAAGGATATGCATTGAGCTAAAAGAAAATAGTAATTGGGCTTTCATGACAATACATATATAATATAATTACCAAAACTAGACCACTTGATCCTTCAAAAACTATTGTATTTGGGTCTTTTATTTATTTAATTGTAAATTTTAAATTTCCAAATAAATTCCTAATTCTTCCTATAATTAATTCAATAATTATTTTGGGCCAAATTCCATTGTTTATTTTCTCATATATTATTTATCCTTAAATTCCGTATATTAGCTTTAATATTCATGAAGGAAAACTTTTTATAATTAATTCCGTATTATAATTTTATATTCTCAATATATTATCCCAATTTTAAATCCCAAAAATTTGGGATGTTAGATGTATGCACACACACATATATCTACACTCCCCCCCAAAAAAAAAAACACACACCCCACAGATACAACACATCCACACACAAATACAAATACTCACATCTACCCCCAACACACACACACAAACACATGTATACACATCCATACACACATATACATAAATACACACACGCGCATATGCTCACACATATAAGTGTGTGAGTATGTATGCACATATATATAGACACGCACGTATATACATAAACACACACACATAATGTGTGTGTGTGTCGATATGTGTGTGTGGGTAAATTAACGTCAACTCATCGATAAACAAATTAAAATTCAACAATTTAAGAGTTTTATTGACTGAAAAATTTTATGCACCTAAATGCATATACTTACTAAAAACCAAACACACTTGAGAGAATAAAATAGAGGTGTTTTTGGAAGAAATTGACAAAAATTTAAATTTTGTTTTATAATTAGAACCAAAACCAATTCCCAAATGTTATTTTATAATTAGGAACGGAGGGAGGGAGTATATCTTTTACTTCTTACTTTTTAATTTTGCCCTTATTTAATTACTCTATTTAAAGTTATTATAATAAATTCTCACCAAAACCTATCACTTCTACAGTTCTACCATATTTATTTCTTATTCTCGTTCCTCTACAATCATCATTATTATAATAATTTTTTTATTCTCTCTCTTATTCTCTGTGTACTCACAAATAAGGATATTTTAGTAAAAAAAAAAAACAGGAAAGTTACAATCTTGATACATTTACTGTCTTTAACCGATGTCTTAAATTGTTAATCGTTTAGGTTTATGGTAAAAAGGAATGGCCCTCCAATATTTTTTATAAGGGCGTGATAAGAAATTAGTTAAAATTAAGATTAATTGAAAATAATAAATATGTAAGAAGCAATTTTTTTTTTTAAGTATGCCCTTATTGATAAGATACTAAGTAATAGAGAAGAATGGGTTGAAACATACATATTTATAAATGAGATATTTTTATAGTAATAAAAGAAAAAACTTTGTTCTGTCCATAATACTACTATAATCCTATTTATAAATCTATTTTGACTAAAAAAGTTAGTCATATTTATAAGTTCTTTTGACCAAATAAACAAGATTGTAATTTTGCCTGTGTTAAATGTACGGATGTACCAACAAAAATAGAGAGAGAAAAATGAGTTGAAACATACATATTTATAAATAAAGATAAAGTTGAAAATTTACCTCATAATCATTGAGTTAATTGTATCTCTTTAGTATGTGTGATTTGGTCAAAATAAACTTATAATAGGATCAAAGTCATATAAGTCACTTGAGCAATAGTTAATGCTCATTTGTTAATTTTGTTTGCAATTAATGCTTAGATGCGGTTTTTTTTTTTAATGTTCTTTCTTATTTAAACGCTAATTTAATACGAGTAAAATTAAAAAAAATAAAAATTTAAAGATATTTAAAAAGTTAACTATCATTTTTTCACTCTAATAAATTAGTTGAAGTGTAATATTATATTACTCGTCCGGTCGACATAAGCATGAAATGAAGCGTTACTGAAAAAAAATGAGGGGGCGAGAATCGAGTTAAGAAGAGATTTTAATGAGATCACAAACGCTCGGACAACCGCCAGCCATCTTATAAACAGTAATTGGCGCTGTTAGCGTATACAAAAATCTCTGTGAATCTCATTCTCAACTAATGTATTCTCCTCTACTTTCGCGCCTTTTTGAGATCTGACGCATCCGCTGGATACGCTCTGCTTCTTCTTGTCACACACTCTGCACTTTTATTGGTAGATTCTTCTTCGCCTTTTCAACCGCCATTCACGATCCCTTTCGTATGCCATAGGGACTCGTCTATCTCTCTGATTCTCTCTCTCTCTCTCTCCACCGCATGGAGTCTCTCGAGCTAGCTCAGGTACTTCTGTGTGCGAATTCCACCGTAATCAAAGGCAATCTTAGAGCCACAAGGCAGTTCGTATTCAATTATCCGCTGAAAAGAACGTGTAGAAATGGCTTCTTGCGTCTTAGAAGCTCTCTAGCCAGTGGAAAGATCGGAGACGGGCCTTCCTCTTTTGAAGACGATGGTCGAGAACGTAAGAGCGAAAGGGCTCTAATTTTAACCAAAGAGACTGATGCTTCTGGCTTACCAATCGGCTTTCATTTGATTCCTCATTCTGGTATTTGGACTCGTTGTTTATAGTCGACATTTTGTCATTCCCCTTAATTTGTTTAGTTTTGCTTGTCACTCTTTTTTTTCAATTTAAAAATGTAATACGAATAGTCAGCTTTTTAAATTACTTTAAATTTTGTATTCTCTTCTCTTGTCAGTTTATCCACCACACCATCATTATACCCTCAAATTCAAATTTATCAATGATTTCAGAGCATGTCTCCTCTGGCAAAGAGTGCCTGTAGTTAACGTCATTGGCGGCTTACTCAGAACAACCTAATAATATATTACGATTGGATTTAACCATAGCGAAGCCGATTAGATACGGCATAACTGAGGCATTTAATTTGGTATCAGGATTAGTTAGCAATATCTGAAACTCTGATAATCCATATTTCATATAGTCATGCTAAGATTACTTGCTTTTGGATTGTCCATTTCCAAATTATGTGACTTAAAGTACTCGTTCTTTTTCCTCGGTGCTGTTATCACATCTTATTGCCACAAAAAACAGAGCTCCGTGAAACCAAAAAATATATTGTCAAATCTGTAGTAATTTTCAAAGCTATGGTTATAGTGGAGAAAAATAATCCTCAATCCACAAAGTTTAAGAGGATGTAACAATTACATGCTAAGATGTGAATAAGGTGATGTGACTCCTGAGAATCATGTTCTGGCTCAATTGTAGAAGTGGAAACTACTGGTAGAGAAGAACAATCTGAAAGGATGCAAATTGAAGATTCTGAAGACGCAGAAGGAGAAGAAAAAGCTCAACCTAGAGTTACACATAATATTGTTTTTGTTACTGCTGAAGCTTCACCATATTCAAAAACTGGGGGGCTAGGTGATGTTTGTGGTTCTTTGCCTATAGCACTAGCAGCTCGTGGACATCGGGTAATGGTTGTTTCGCCCAGGTACCAACGTGGTACTTCTGAGGATTCTATTTATTCTGGTACAGTTGAACTGGATCACCGTTCCAAGATACATTGCTTCGGAGGGGTTCATGAAGTTGGCTTCTTTCATGAGTATAGAAAAGGTGTTGATTGGGTAAGAGCTTAAGTTGTTCTCAGTTTTAAAATCAAAACTACCTACTTCCTCTCATTTTAGCTTCTACTTTTTGTCTGTGACAATGATTTACTATTTCATGTTCTCTCATTTTTTTAGGTATTTGTTGATCACCCCTCATACCGTAGGCCTGGAAATCCATATGGGGACAATTATGGGGCTTTTGGTGACAACCAGGTATAATATTGTGACCAAGTTTTGATATTGGATTTGTAATTTTATCAGTGTTTAATGAATAATGATGGATGTCTGTCACATTTGGTTTCACAGTTTCGGTTCACTTTACTTTGCCATACAGCATGTGAAGCCCCTCTAGTGCTTCCATTGGGAGGATTCACATATGGAGAGAAATGCCTATTCCTTGTTAACGACTGGCATGCCAGCCTAGTACCTGTGTATGTATGCTAACTTCGTCCATGATTATCTTTTATCTTGACTTTTGCATATTTAACATCATCCCCTAGAGAAGAATTACAGTTTATATGAGTATGTGAATTTTATTTTATTTTCTGTGCAAAAAGTTTCTCTCAAACAAATAAAATTCTGATTATGAGTGTACAAGCATCCATCGTCATAGCTGACACAACTAGCATTAGAAAATATAGGAATAGATACTTTCTTGCTTCATGCTTAGCTTGCCATTTTAAACTGAGTTTAACAGAATTCTGGACTTGAAGATGTATCGTTTGAAAGATTTCTTTTGCCAATTACTCCTTGAAGTCCTCAAATTGCTATTTATTATGAATATTTTCTTCTTCATTGATATGCCACAATTAAGGCATTGGGGTTTTCAGAATTTGAGTTTCTTATGGAACTATTTGTAATTATCTACGCCGACATTGTTGAGGATGAGAATTAGTACTTAAATTGTATGCAGACTTTTGGCAGCAAAATATCGCCCACATGGAGTATACAAAGATTCTCGCTGTATATTGGTGATCCATAACATTGCACATCAGGTAACTCGACTTAAAGTCAGTCCATTTTTTCTTCTTGAAATGATTGTACGCTTTGTTATCTCTACTTTCTTACGTTGAACTTCTGAGCTTCAACAATAGAGACTTGGGTGAAGGATTTCTGCAATAAATTTGACCTTTGATTGGTATCTGATACTTGTTGCCTTGTGCATTGTTAATCCACCTTTTATTGATGATGGTCAAGTTTTCTACGATTCTATAGACTAGAAATCTGATGCTGAAAGGCTATAATAATGATGCATACATTGGGGAAAAACAAAACCTGTAGTTATCACCTGAACTTGAATATTCAGAAATTCATAAATTTTTTGGGTAACTGATGCCACCTTGTTGGCCATGATCACATCCAAGTTTATGTGGTTTGATGGGATTTGCAGGTATACTAAACAAACTTGATTGTGTCCTGAAATTGTTATATCACACACCCCCAATAAAGTGTATAGTTGCTGTTCTAAAAAAATGTAATTTGCTGGTTAATAGCCTACACAGTCAGCTGCAATTCATTCTTAGATGGCTAGTGTTTTATTTTTCTAAATCATGAAACGAGCTAATGAAGCTTTCTCATATATAAGGGAGTGGAACCTTTAATCACATATGGTAACTTGGGACTACCTCCAGAATGGCGGGGAGCACTGGAATGGGTCTTTCCTAATTGGGCAAGGGCTCATGCTCTTGACAGGGGTGAAACTGTCAATTTTTTGAAAGGAGCAATTGTGACAGCTGACCGGATACTAACAGTAAGCAAGGTAACTATTATTGCATCTTATGTGTTTTGCTTCCAGTTGCTTGGTATCTTGAGTTTGAATCTTGATACTCATGATGAAATCGACTTCTCTAGATGTCAAATAATTAATTAGGATAACATTGATTTATTGCAATAGACTATGAAAATAAGTGAAATGATGTACTTTGTGCAAAATGTGCTTCCCTTTTATAGGGCTATTCCTGGGAGATAACAACGAGCGAAGGTGGATATGGTCTACATGAACTATTAAGCAGTCGAAAAAGTGTTCTCTACGGTACCCATTTTACTTTTTCTCATATGAAGGATGCATTTTTAACTACCTAGAATTAAGTGATATTTATTGTTTAAAAGATGTCAAACTTATGAATATATGGTTTATGCTTCTTGAAGAACTTCCATTTGTGAGCAACCTAAACCAGAGTGACTTCTTCGCAAGAATAGAATTCTTGATCAAATTTGTTATGCCTAAGATCAATCCAAACATATAGAAGCAGAAAAGAAGTCATCTTCTTAACTTTTACTGAATGATATACTTCAAATGTAATCTTATAGCAGATTAATTATGACCAGGGATCACCAATGGAGTTGATGTTGCTGAATGGGACCCATCATCAGATGAACATATTGCTTGCCACTATTCTGCTGATGACTTTTCTGGGAAGGTTGATTTAGTCTCTCTCTATCATCCCTCTCATTTAGGAACCTTTTTTTTATCTTTTTGGTTGCCCAACCGGTTCACCAGGACCTGAAACCTTCGGTTTTGACTAATTTGGATTTGTACCAAGTTGGGCCCACAGTCGTGGGGCAAAATCTCCCAACACCATTTTCTCTATTCTCACGCCTCAAAACGAGGATGTGGTTAAGGGAGAGCAAGTCTCTTACCACTTACTCTCAATGAATGTTGGTCTCTCATTTAGGAACTTGACTCATCCTTCCCTCTTTATTTGTCATGTACAGGTCCAATGCAAAATTGCTTTGCAGAAGGAATTGGGCCTTCCTGTTCGGCCTGATTGTCCGTTGGTAAGATTTGGTACCTTTTTGGTAAAATTCTTGTTCACGCATTATATTATTAATTTCAGCTGAGCCTTGTAGATTGGATTCATTGGAAGACTGGACTACCAGAAAGGTATTGACCAGATTCAGTTGGCAACTCCAGAGCTCATGGAAGATGATGTTCAATTTGTGAGTTATTTTTTAGTTAGCTATATCAACTCATCTGCTGTGCCAAATATTCAAATCCATGAGCATGAATAGTAATAAAAAGGTCAGCTTTTGTATACGAATAATTTCATTTTTGTGTATATAATATGATAAATACCCCTAGAATTTTAACAAATAGGTGTATATATATCTCTGAGAAATAAGTTCTGATCTTGTCCTTTTGCCTCCTTATTAGGTTGTCAATATCCATTTATATTTTCTTTTTTTTAATACGAGTAACAACTGCTGGCATTTTCAGATTATGCTTGGTTCAGGAAACCCTGATTATGAAGACTGGATGAGAGCAACAGAGTCAACTTATAGGGACAAATTCCGGGGCTGGGTTGGATTCAATATTCCAGTTTCTCATATAATAACTGCAGGGTGATCCAAAATTTTCCAATTCTTTAATTGAAAAATTCCTGGGTTATTTGATTTTTGTTGCTTTGTTCTACCTCAACTATGATTCTTACTGTATTAATGGAATGAACAGCTGTGACATACTACTGATGCCATCCGCATTCGAGCCCTGTGGGCTAAATCAGTTGTATGCAATGAGATATGGAACAATACCAGTGGTTCATGAAACTGGAGGGCTCAGAGTAAGTGAAGAAATTGATAGCAAATGGATGTTTACCATATAATTTATATGCCTTCACTCCTTTCTCTTTGCTGTTTTACAGGATACTGTACAAACTTTTAATCCATATGCTGAAGGAGGCAAGGGTGATGGTACAGGGTGTGTTGTTCATAAGCTTGGATGTTTTTTCCACTAATCTTCTCCAAGAGATTTGATTGTTATATTTTAATAAACTTGACAACCAATTGATCTCCAGGCTGTGGGTGGTAAATAAGCATAAAAATGGGTTAATGTCTAAAGGATTTTAATACGTCTATGACAATTTTGGCTCATCATGTTTGAATTGTCACTGCGGATCAAGGCTGTTACTTTTTCATCTATCATAAACATGCATCTAAATCATAAAGTAGGTAGTTATGCAGGTGGCTTGAATTGTTGCAAGTTCTATCTATGTTCGTATTAGAGATAAGCTAGAATTTCTTAATGGCACGAATTATTTGTCCAGGAAGAAATTGAACAACAAATTAGATTTTATATTAAGGACTGGAGCAAGTACAAAGAATGGGTATAGGTCCAATATAGAAATATTTTGTAAATTTCAACCTATGTTCATAATGCTATAATGCCTGGGAATTTTACATAATGTTGTTTATGACATTGTTATGAACTGTACGAACAGGTGGGCATTTTCTCCTCTAACAAAAGCGAGCATGCTGGTGGTGAGCTTATAATTGTCTTTGTCCATGCCTTTCATTTCTATGCAAACAGATTCCTTGTTGATCTTTCCATCATTCAATTCCTTGATTTGGAGCGTTCGGTGTTGATGGTTCTTTTTCTTTTAAAATTTTAACAGGCACTGAGATGCGCCATGGTAACATATAGAGAACACAAATCTTCTTGGGTGGGCTTGATGAGAAGAGGAATGACAAGAGACTACACATGGGACAGTGCTGCTGCTAAGTATGAACAAGTCTTCGAGTGGGCTTTCATCGATCCACCTTATGTTTCCTGATGATCGCAAAAACACAGAAACTATGAGGACTGATCCATGCCACTTTGACTTTCATGTTCATAGGAAGAAGTTTTTTGGAGGCTTGCACATATCCTTACTTATACTGCCTGGTACTTGGGTTGATGCGTTGGATACTCCTGGACCTCATTTTTGGTTTTACTTTACACCGGACACTTATTTATTTATTTATTCTATCTGCAACTGTTTCATTAAGCTGAGGGAAAGGAAGAACCACAATTATTGTTGTCGATTTTGTACTTTGAAGATTTCTAAAAATAGTTTACGTGAGTCATGAGTCGTGGCTCTTGAATACATATGGTCGTGTTCAGAATTATGAGCAATAATTTGTACAGCATAGCGTCGTCGCTTCAAGTCACAGAACGTACTAGTGGGCAAAAAAAAAAAAAAAAACAGTCAAAGTAAGGACTAATAAGGACTAAGGAGCCTTATCCAACAACCAAAATGAAAAAAAAAAGAATGAATAAATTTTTTTAATTGAAGAAGTCATATTCTATCAAGTGACGAAAAAATGATATCAGTATCATTATACACTGACATTGAAAAGAAGCTTTATTATTTATAAATTATAATTTCTTTGACTTTGCCGAGTAACAAAATGCTGATATTTAGTTATTTTAATAATAAATAATAAAGACCACGTTAGACGCTTACTTGCTTACCGCTGGCCACTTAACTATTAAGTAACGCGAATTATTTTTGGTTACGCTTGGCCAGGTGTATTTTAATATTTTAATGGAAGAGTGTTTTTAAATGTTATAACTTCACTGGTCAATTTAATATTGAATAATATATATTTTTAATTTTTAATTTTATTTTTTAATAATTAACTAGCCTCTATCATTATTAGGCTTTTTTTATTACATAAAATACTCTCAGAATATATTTACGGGAAAAATTAATATTTTGATTTTTTACCTAAGTTATAACTCAGTTGATACATATGGCAACTCATTTCCTATAATTTTAATTTGGTTATAACTCAATTCCTTAACTTTGACGTATTACAATTCAATTCATATAATTTTACCTTTTTTATAATTTAGTCTTTATATTTTGGAGTTAGGAATTGAATTATAAAATAATGATAATTCTACGAACTTGGTTGCAGGGGGTTAAAGTTAAGGGACCAAGTTACAACCACATAAACATAAAATTATAAGGACTGAGTTACACTAAATCAAAATGTAAAGATTGAGTGCTAATGAGAGTTGGTATAGATGGTAAGGGATCCAGGATTAGGCCCTTGGGTCGTGGGTTCGATCCCTTCTGCCTAGAGGACTAGTGTCGAACCCTTCCAAAACTTTTTTGTATAAAAAAAAATGTAAAGATTGAGTTATAATCAAATCAAAATTATAAGGACAAAGAGATTAATTTTTTCATTGTTCAATTAGTCTTTTTTTTTAATCAAGACAAAATGATATTCAATAAGAAATGTTTTACATGTTAAACATGGTAAGAGATCCTACTAAAGAACTAAAGCAAATATAAGAAGGGTTTTAGTTTTCTCATGTTGCATGAGAAAACTAAACTTCCTACGCACATATGAAATGGTGGGACCTACATATACATATATCAATTGATATATGTATATGTGGATCCCACCATTTCATATGTGTGTGACATGATGAGATAATTTTTTTCCTACAACATGAAAAACATTAATCCCATATAAGAAATAGGGTTCATGATTTCAATTAGTCAGTCAGATCGTAAAATAATTTCTCCACAATATTTCAACCAAATTTTGATTTTAAAAATATCTCTAAGGTCTAATAATTTCCGGTTACCTGGCATGAAAGCATCCAGGGCATTGAAATAACTACCTCCGTAACAAATTAACAAACGATTTTGTCTTCCCGGCGAAAAATATCTCTACAATTCATTGTTAGATACCATTTTTAATTTACTGCCAAAAACTGCAAACTACGACGATTTTACATTTGTATGAGTTGTGATAGGAAATTTTTTTTCGTAATTCAGGTTTTGAAAGCGATAGTCTGGCGTGCACGCAGCCAACAGTGCTCCGATCTCTTTCCTATTTCTTCTTCACACGGCTCTTCAAACCAGGATTTTCATCTCTCTTACCGTTTCTTTCCATGTAAACCCTAAAAAGTTCTGCTATAAAATAATGGTACCCAGTTTCCGGGGCAGAAGAATCAATTATGAGGGGTCAGAGATTAAAAAGATTCCCTCTTGATTGATTCTTGTACCACCAGGTGCTGGCAATTTCGTGCGAAGCTTCGAATTGCTTCTGCTAGCTTCCTCTAAAAATTCCTTGCATTCTTTTAGCTGCTGAATATTTCTGTTTTTGATCTGTGAATCTTTCAAATGATTTCGAATCCCAACTTCATCTATTATGCCTGCATTGCTAGAGGAAACACAGTCCTCGCTCAATATGATTCCAAGGAACCGAAGATCGAAGAGTTAGCTGCAGAATGCCTTGCCAAAACTCCTCTCCACCATTCCATGTTCTCTCACACTGTGGAGAAAAGGACCTACACGTTCGTGATTCATGACCCCTTTGTCTATTTTGCGATATTCGATGAGGAGCTCGTGAAGTCGGAGGGTTTCGGGTTCTTGAGTCGCATCAAAAGCGTGCTTGATGAGGTATTGAAAGGCAGGCCGATTGTGGATTTGGAGGATCTTACTCCGCTTTGTTTCCAATCACAATTTGACCCCTTCTTTCGTGAAACATTGGCTCTGGATTCAGATTTGGATTCTCTAGATCCACAGCGGGGCGAAGAATTGGACAGCCGAAACCCTAGCATGGATTCAGTCCAAGGGAAGAGATCGGCGATGGCACCCTTGCTTGCGGTGCCTGGGTTGAAGAAGAAGAAAAGGGTTACTATAGAAGCCAATGAAATGGAAGTGAAAAATGTTGCAACGGAGAACAAAGTGGATTTATGTGATTGCTTCGGTGGCCCTGCAGGAGATTTTCAAATTCCTGTACCCAATAAGGGTGTGATCAACGATCGTCAAAAGGCAAAGCAAATATGGAAAAAGCATGTGTGGGTGGTTCTGATAATGGATGTATTTGTATGTGCAGTTTTGTTTGTGATATGGTTATGGGTTTGCAGAGGATTTAAGTGCATGGATAGATGAATCAAAGAAGATTGTAATAGCCTCTTTTTTGCCCCTTTGCTGGGGATTCTTCACTTCTTATTTCCTTCCAAGTTCCTTTTGAAGGCCATGAACTCCAGAGCCACACTGTGTAAATGGGAAAACGGGTATGTATGTATTTTGTAATTGGGGGTTTGGGTGTGCTTCAGCTCGTTTTTTGATTTCCTCTGGAAATTTCCCAAACTGAAAGGAAATAATTTATGAATGAATACATGAAGTTTGATTAATTCCTCTTGTTCTTTCTGGTTTCATACTCTTGTTTGTTTTGTCGAATGACTGAAGAGAAACTCTAGGAAATTGCCTGCAACTCTAATGAGCATTTAGATAGACAAATTCATCTGATGATTTTAGTTTCAAAGTTCTCATATGGATGTCAACGGGTGCTTCTCCTTCTGCTAGAAGATAACCAGCAGATAAAATCGTTGATGCTTCTTTGCGTGAAGCATCTGAGAATCTACATATTGTGAATATGCATTTTCTGAGGAGTGAATCAATAGTGTACATGAAAGCACCAAAGCTTCATAGAAACGATTTTCCCTGTAAAATCTTGATTTTTTTTACTTACTTTGCTGTTATGTCTATTATTTTTGGAATAATTGAACAAGCAGGAGCTGACAGCCTCATGATCATTGGAAGCATTTCCTGCTAGATGATGGCGACCTAAGAAAGAAGTTGCTATGCATAGACAGATTGGGAACACAGTAATTGTACTTGCCTGCTATGAAATTAGATTGTTACACTAAATACTGATAGTTGAAAGGCATGTGTTATAACTTGTAACCCTGAAAATTGGAAGTGAAGTGTTGTGCAAGGAAAGGTCGTCATGAAATGAAAATGAAGGAGAAGATTTGAAGCGGTGGGGGATAAGAACGAAGAGAGTGGTCGATGTGGTGGGGACCGCACAACTGAGCGCACATGTTGAAGCTTGGGCTCAGTCTCAGATCTCACTCGGCCTCCCAATCATTCACCCAACCCAGCTCACTAACCACCCTCCTTCCGACTTTCTTGCAATCTTTTTTTTTAAAAAAAAAAAATTAAAAAATCTCCTCCTTTTTGGGAGTAAGGATAAATATAAAATATGGGATCTTATTGTTTATATTAAATTAAATGGTCTATTTTTTTTAATATTTTTAAAGATTTAATATCTTAACTTTTATTTTTTTAAAAAAAATTGAAATTGTTTAAGTTTGATATAATGGTTAGAGAATTAAATAATAGAAAATACCTTTACAAAAAAGAGAGATTGATGAATTAATCCCTCTGATTCTTGTTATAACGTACCAACTACCAAATGTATTTGGTCTTTTTTATAAGGTACTTGCTTGTTTCCAATGAGCATTGATTATTTTTTTTTCATGTATGTCCATAATTAATAGGGGCAATAGGTGGGAGTAATAATAATATAATATTAAAGTTTATTGTAAATAGTAGGAGTAATATTGAAAATTACTTAAATTATAGGACAACTTTATTGACTTTAACTGTTTTTATTGGTTTGTGTGATTTGTTAGTTGGTTTTCTCATAATAAGGACCAAAAAAGAGTATGTAATAAGAAAATGGATGCAAAATGCAATTAATAATACAGAAACAAAAAAATATATTTAAACTTGCATTATTAAAGTAGAGGGAGAACAAGATGATGAAGACATATCTTGCTTTTGCCACCAAGAATGTAACCTTTTCTTATGATCACATTTCTAATGTTAATGCCCTGCCCATGCAACATTAGCTCAAACTGGCATCTGGGGACAATTATTTCATCATTGTTATACATTGGTATCATCTAGGAGAAAGAGATATTTTGCCCTGCCCTTGGATTGTGGGTGAACCAACCTTTTCCAAAAATTATTATAGCAAAAAAAAAAAGATTTTCAACGTTTATACCATCAAAAAAGAAACACTACTTAAAAAAAAAGGTTAAGGTATAATTTTGCCTCTAAAATTTAAAATATAACAATGTTGCCTTATACTATTAAAAAATTGACATTGATCATTAATTTTTTTTAATGCAAAAAGGTAACATTACTCTATTTTAATACTAAAATACTTTTGTGGCAGTATTAAATATAAAATACACTTTTAAAATAATATTATTCCTCATTCCCAACTTGCCATTTAGACCCCAATTCAATGAAGTCCTTTTGAGAAATAATGATCACAATTTTGAATCACCAGGGCGATAGTTTAGAAGAGAATCCTCATCCCGCAACATATATCTCCCCTGAAGGATATCCGCCCATAAGCCCTGAGAGCCTACAATCAGGTAGAACTTGAAGTAGGTAAACTTTGGATGGAATGAAAGTGAACTTTCTCCATTTGATTAAACATTTTCTCCCTTAAATCTCACACCACCAGGTTCCCATATGATAGCTAAACCCCAGTTCTTGCTCACACATTATAGGATTCTTCTAGGTCCCTGACCTGACATATCATTCCATATACTCTACACTTTTTCATTTTTGTCACGAGAAGTTGAATTAATATTAATTAGTAATATTTAATGAAATCCTCTACATGCATATCAATATATACATATAAATAATGATGCTATTTCCCCCTTCCTTCATGGTAGAAAATTAGTCCTCGAAGCTCTGTATGAATTGTCACCTCTAGTAAATGACAATTGATGAAAAGAGCCATGACAGCCAAATCCAAAGGAAGCTGCTTGCAAAAAAATTATAAGGATGTGACACCAAGAAAACACAATGGGAACCTCTGCATTGTGAAGGCTATCAGTTTACATGTACTCAAATAAATATCTCAACATACTAAGCATCTGATCAGCCAACTACAAAATCTGGACTAAATACAATCAAAGATTTATCATACAACTCTCTTAACCACATGGGGTAAGCTTCTTATTGCCAGCACCTCGAGGATTATCATCCTTCCAATCATCCCAGGCTCTTGCCTTCTCTTGCGCGGCGTCATCATCTTCATCTTCTTCTTCTCCTGGCCTTGACTTCCTATCATTATGCCAAGATGAATTGGCTTCTTCCATGAATTTGACATTTCTCTCTTGCCATTTATTCATAATCTCCATTTCTCTAAGCCCAGCTTCCTCAATGCTCATGGTTGGCATCCTTCCACAAAATATTCAACTTAGCATCTCAAAAAAAAGAGCTGAGAGCATCCAAGAATATATAAAGATCCAACTTAATCCAAAACGATGTTTCATGACCAGATATTATGATTGTTTAAACCGTTTCACTTGAATACCCTGACCAACTATTCAACAATATGAAAAAAATGGGGCTACTAGTTCTCCCTCCATCAAAAGCAATGAATTTCTTAAAAGGCATTATGTGTTTTAAAATTCTTTAATATCTTTATTCCAAAGCTTTTACGAGCACCACAATATGTGTTTAATCTATCTAAAAGACCATAAATATATACCTATAACTTGGCTGGAAAACCCTTGCTGCCATTCTTTCCCTCTCACTTGTCAAGCTTCCATTCACAAGGCTGGCGGGTCCAAATATTAGCGGTTGATGTTTGTGATCATGTGCCTGGGAAACATTTGCTCTTCCTTCTAAAACATCTTGAGCAAAAGTGGCACACGTGATTGGCATTGCTGGTTTAGCATACTTTGCACGGGCTGCAGAATCACGATGCCAAGCTTCAGCTTTTTTGGCACGTTCATCAAGAATGTCTTGAGAGAATTCCTCATCTCCATCCTAAACCATGTCAAAATCAAAAGATACAATCAAGACCAATGGGAGTCAGCAAAACATCAGCATAGCCCATTTCTCTCTGAAAATAAACATATTCATGTATTCAAGCATGTATACTTAAAAAGTCAGAGCAGACTCCGTGAATTGTTCCATCAAAAGAAAGCAAAAAAGTTCCATAATCAGTAGGTGAACCTGCTTCATAACTTCTATATATGCTGTTGTCACAGGAGTTTTAATTAAGTGTTCTTTTCTACTACTTTCAAACAAAAATTTTTAATCCAAAAGGTGTTCTTGAAGGCATCCTAACAAAGCTTTCACGGTGTACACTGTATATCATTATCAAACATGAATACAGGTAATCTAGGTATGATTTAGAAAAAGCATGCACCAAGAAGTGTACCACCTTGGATTGTCTCTCCTTTATAGCAGAAAGCATCTCCTCTTCTTTCTTCAACATTTCCAGCAAATCTAGTGCCTGAACATGGCATGAAAAACATGAGCACACTGCATATAGAGGTTTCAGTAAGGGAAACTATGGCGTAACTAGATAACCAACCTTACAGATTGCCAGAGATATGGTTGTAAGCCAAGCCTGCAGAAAACAAAGTTAAAGGTCCAATGAGCAGCTGTTATATACATAGCAAACAAGGCTGAACCTGACCAACCAACAGCCAATTTTGGGCCTCATACTTGTTCACCGACCAACAGGCTTCAAGCAATCATGGGTATACATTTTAAAGAGTATTCAACCTATTTAGAGTCCCAGCCCATTCACAGCAAAATGCCCAAGCCCAAATGGAGCAATTTTCTCATGTGCGTTAAAGGAAATGAAGTCTGAAGAAGTCAACATTGCATGAGAATAAATTCCAGACTAATTCCCCCACCTACGAAGCATAAAATTTAGTTGTGTGTGTTTTTACTTTCCATGCAACATTAGAAATCCTTTACAGAAAAACAAGACGAGTGGGTAGTTTGCTATTTTCTAGTCAGACTATATTATCAGTGCCATTTTCAAGTTTATCTACTACGACTTGGCTATAATAATATTTAGAACAATTTCCTATAAGTAGTTCTGGAGACCTTTACCACCTTCCAACACAAATAGACAAAATTTCAACGTGACAAAAAATTCCATGTAGACAATAAGATCTTGATCAAAAAACTTGATCCAAACAAAATTTCAACCATGTATCGTTCTTCTGAATTAGGTACTTCTTATTCCTCTCAGGTTGACAAAAGGAAAGATACTAAGGCCAAAAAAACCCTCAGACATGTTATATGGTTCTTGCTTAACAAATTATAAAACCTAGAAAAGAGGGAGCCAAAAGTTAGGCTTCACAAATACAGAAAGTAAACATTATTCAAAATGCTAGAAAATATTATTATTTCAATATAACCTATAAGCCACTTCTTGAAGAAGATTTGTTTAACAGAGCACCTACTAATTGTTGGGATCCAACCATATACTATGAACTAACAAAGTATAGAAAGAGTAAGTAACAAAAAAATAGCAACACTGCCAGATAGTAAAGGATCAATATGCCAACCTCTCTTTCGTCTTCTCCATCATCATCCAGTACTTCTTCTTCTCCTGCCTCAACAGGAGTGGACAATGCAGCTGCTTTTGTAGAACGTCCACGACGCTCCTTTCGCTCCTTTATCTCCAACAACTTAGATTCTGTAGCTCTCTGACGTTTAAATCGAGCAATCTACAGAATCGGATCCAAAATAGATAACAATCAATTGTAAGCTTTTATTCTCCAATGCATAGCACAAAGTACTCAATTTAAAATTTGGCGGTCCTATTTCCATTTCCAAGATGGAGAAGGCTTGGATGCAAACTTGCAACATCTGAACTTTATGAAGAAATGTTTTCAAAATAAAAAAAGAAATAAATGGAACCTTTCTAGCCCTTTGATCTGCACCAGATTTTGGCACCCCTTGAATATAAGATTCTAACTCCTCTTCAGGTACCAGCTCCATTGCCTCACAAAATGAGATAAATTCCTAAAAAAGGCCTTTTTGAAATTACTTTTGATTGAATGACAAAAATTAAAATGTGTATATCAGAACGTATCCTATAAAAAACAAGAATCCAAATCATGCTAATATGATGTATACTTATTTTGTCCCACTGATGGGTGAGTGCTAACCTTTATTTTGGCCTGGGAAGTCACGAGAATCTGAATCCTGTCATCCCGTACTACTTTTTCAGTCAATTCAGCAAGATAAAAAGGCACCTAAGGAAGGTTCCATAGTAAGTTAATAAAATAAAATCATTGATCACGCTGAAATAAAGCTGTTTCCTTAGTAAACTAAATATTTTGAAGCTGTGAATATGTCTAAATTTACTGCATGCATACATATCATCAGGCTCAGTAGAAATAACCATAAAAAAAATTTCTAGTTATCAAATAATTAGAAAATAAAGAAATCACTGATGTGGTTTTCTTTTGAATTTGCCAGTATGAATTGTTCCACTTTCTTTTAGAAGATATTGAGGAAGAACAGACAAATTATCATTTACATTGTTAAATTTATTCCAAGTGAATATTGAACACCAGAAAAACTTGATCTAATTTGAAATCTACTATTAACTATTTTCAATGTACTTTAACTCCAAAAGAAAAGCCCTTCATTGTCCATCGAGTAATATATAAAACAGTAAGAAAAGAACCTGCATAACCTTCTTTCTTTTCTGGGTGAATGCAATCATTTGAACAAGAAATATGGATAGCACTAAAACATAAAGTTTGGTTTTCAGGGTCTTATCACCCTTGCTTCTCAATCACGAAATAGATGGTGAGAACAGTATGGAGCTCCCTAAAATTTGAACCAGCCTTAGTCACAGGAATATGATCCTTCAATTTGGCTTTAGACAAAACAAATTCTCAGTAAAAATGTTGCCCTTGTTTTCTTTCAATATCACCATGTTGAAAACAAATCGTCCGTTCTCCTAGTCTTTTGTTTCACTTTTTATTTATTGATATCCTAATTTCTGATTGTGATATTTTCATAACACTAAATTCACGTCAATCTTACACCTCCTTTCACGTGCAATATGAATTACAAACAGTTACTTTTGTTATTTTACATTGAACCAATGATAAAAGTAAGTGTAAAATACTGTGAGGACGATCGCGGTCAAATGCCATTTATCAGAAGGAAAAAAATAACAATGTTTCCTTTGTTGCTCAGGGGGTTTGCTTAGCTTAATAATAAAGAGATCTAAACAGTTAAGGGTAAGTATCCCTATGTCGTTTCCTTCCTCCTAGCTCTCTTCCATGTTCCCGATGTGCATACCCAAAGTTGACATAAATTCCAAATAACATGAAGAGAATAAAGATTCACAAAGCATGAGGATCAATTGTAAGAGGGGGAACACACACACACTAGAAAAGTAAAGCAACCACTTGACCAATCATTTACACGGAAAATAAAATTCAGAAAACGATTACTTGGCTTATTTAATCAAATCACCATTAATCAGTTGCATTGGAAATAATAATTGAAGAACAATAATTACCAGAGAATACTTGAGATTCGTTGTACTGATATCATCTTTGGTCTCATTTGCTGAGAATAAACCCAGCTTATTTATCATATCCTCGCACTTCTCTAGAGCCTCACATCCCTTCCTCACGAGCTCCTGAGCAAAACCCTTAAAAATTAACACCTCCGAAGAAAATCATGCGCAAGCACAATTAAGCAGTGAGACAAAGAACCAAACGCGCACAAAGGCATACCTGGTCGGCCCCAGACTCTGTCACAGTCGCGTGGATCTTCCGAGCTTGCTCAAAGAAAGCCGGCAACGGAAGGTCCTCCATATTGCATTCGCCCATCACCAAATCAGCCGAGCAGAAACAAAACCCAGAAAAAAAATATCCAAAACTCACGATTCCCTCAGATTTATAAGGATGATAAGTCGAAAATTTCAACTTCGGAGGTTTTTGGGGCAAATCGAAAGCTATAGTTTGATTGAGGATGGCTAAGATGGAAAATTCTAGAAAAAAGGAAAAAGGGCCGAAAATAGTTGAATCACCCGGAGAAATCGAAACCGCAACGCAACCGTGATAAAGGGGCTCCACCTGTCGAATGTGGAAGGGTGCACGACACATACATGGGTCCTCCACACGAATGACGACACTTCAGTGGCATTTTATTTCTTATGAAAGCTTTAATCGTGTAATTCAAAAAAAATAAAAGGAGGGGAAAACAATCTTTTTGAAATGACAAATGGGCACATTCGGCTAATTTTGTTCCAGAAAATTTCATTAATGGGCAATTTTGTTCGGAAGATTTTTTAGGGTTAAATGATACTCTTACTACCATTTTTTCTTACTACTAATGTTACTATCATTTTTCCATCGTTAGATCAGAATCTTATCTATCTTTATCATTTTTCTCTCCTATTGAAATTCTGATCTAATGGTAAAAAAGTGGTAGTAATATTGGTAGTAAGAAAAAATGGTAGTAAGAATATCCTATCCCATTTTTTTTTTTAAAAGTGTTAAAAAATGAGCAATTTTATTTTCATCATTTTCGAAGTTAATTTTGACTATAAGTTAACCAAATATGTTGAACTAACAATCCACATATTATCCAAACCAATTTTGTCAATGTGTAAATTTGTCCTGAAAATTTTAAATCTAATTTTTTTAAAAAAAAATGAAGCAGATGACATATAAATTTTTAAACTAAATTAAACCTTAACAAAATTGATGTGGATGTTATATAGATAGCCAAATCAACATATTTGATCAATTAATGGTCAAAATTAACCAGAATAACAGTAAAGACAAAAATTGTTCAACTTTTTACCTTTTTAAAGTAAAATTGCCTCTCACTAAAAATTTCCTAAACAAAATAAAATTTTAAGCCTTAAATCTAAAAAGCATGATTTCTACCTTTTAAGTTTTGACCCTAAAATGATTAGTTTAACATATTCCAAAATCCGCTCCTATTTAATTATGAAATACACTGTCTCAATAATATGATAATATTAAAATTATTATTTTGGTAAATAATATTAATACTAATGCTTTTTTTTTTTTTGCCAACAAATTAATTCCAATGCTTAACTTATATTACTTGCAAAATATTGTTTGAGTGAAATAATATTCTGATGAAATATAACCCTTCATTTCAAAGACCTGATAAAATTATATAATATTACTCCTCTAGTATTTTTTATAAAAAATCTCATACCACTTGAATTTCAAAATCCTAAATAGGTAATACCATTTCTACTATTGTCAATAAGATTTTAAAGGTCAATTGATATTTTTCTATTATTTTTCTTACTTTTTATAAGATCATTTTAGTTAAATAAATTAGACTTTGTTTAATTGAAATGGTTAAAATTAGTTTAAAGTAATTATAATGTGAGAAATGAACTTTTTTTTAGTATATCTTTTTTATTTATTAGACAAGCAAGAAGGAGAAATAGCGGTAAAAAAAAAAAAAAAAAGAATGTATGGAAAAATAGATGAGGAGAGAGAATAAAATTAATTAGAAGTAAAATTGATAAAAATAATGTTCAAAATGGATCTTATAAAATAAAAGACCAAACTAATTAAAAACTGAATCTTAAGAAAGGACATGAGTTTGAATAATTAATGCAATATTGCTTACACAACATTATTATTTATTATTAGTTGTAGAGTCTTATTTATAAATCTTTTTTAACTAAATCACATATACTAAGAAGAGGTAGTTAGCTCAATGATTATAAAGTAAATTTTTAAATTTGTCCTCATCTATGAATATGTATCTTTCAATTATTTCTTCTTTCTCTATTTTTATTGGTATAATTAATATGTATAAAATTGTCATAATCTTACTTATTATTTAAAAGAAGACTTATAAATAAAATTAAATTTTTTAGTTAAAAAAGACTTATAAATAAGACGGGTGTAACTATTGGAGTAAGCCCTACAATTTTTGAGCAATTATCATGATCCATAACTTTAAAAAATATCACTGAAATATCCATGTCAGTTGTCGTGATGTGGAGGGAGTTAATTTATTAAATGTCAGTTATTGCCAGTGGGCACACTTACAGGTAAGCAAGGGAGAGCTATATATATATATTTTAATCGTAGATATTTTATTCTCTTTGTTGTTCAGTTCAACTAACCTAAATTGTCAGTAATGGTGACAAAAGGCCAGGAATCTTGAAATTTTGCTCCCTAGAAAATGGTTATGATGACCTGATCCTCACAAAGGAAAAAAGAAAGCGAGGAGGTTGGTGGTGGTAGGCGAAGATGAAGAAGATGTTGGAGAGTAATGGAAAATAATTAAAACGAAGGAAAGAGAGGCATGTGGGGGCTGATAGGCCATCACATCACTGAAAACCAGGGAACAAAGTTCGTATTCCGTTAGAAAGCACACTTTTTTCTCACTTGAGTATGCAACTCTGGCACGTGGATGTACAGCCATCTTTTCGTCCTTCTATAAACCCCGTCTTTCACATCACACTCACACACACACGGATTTCGTTGTTTGGTGTGACTGGGAGTGTCAAAACCTCCATTGAATTGTTTCTCTGGATGTGAGATGCTCAAGAGTCACTGTAAGTTCTGGAATGTTCAATGACGGAACTATTGCTTTTAAATCGCTCATTATTATTTGGTCTTGAATCACTCATTATTGTTATTATTACTGGGATTCTGTTGTTCCTCAATTATTATTGTGCAAGGCATATTTGTTTCCCCAATTATTGAATCGTTCATTAACGATCTGTGAGCTTTAACAGAGTGGCTTAATGATGACAATTTGGTACCGGAAAGTTTTCTGAAATGTTATGGGATTTTGATTTCATTGCAGAAGCGAAGAAACAGATCTCCAGAAATGGGTGAGAGGGAACTTTCGGGTTTAGCGATTACTGGATCTGAGAAAGAGGGTGAAAATGATAACATGTACCCGATGTATTTTGGAGTTTCTTGTGCATTTTTCGCCCTCCAAGCACTCTCAAATCCGTACGTGGAAGTTGAAAGATGGTCTGAAATTCGCGATAATATGCTTCGGGGAAGTGCTAAACTGTTGGGATTGCTGGTTTGGAAAGCTCAGAAAGAAGGTTCAAATGGAGGAAACTGCAATATATACGACAGACTCAAGGTTGCTGAGAGAGAAATTGAACATTTGAAGAGGATGAGACACGAAGATGCCAAAGCAAACGAGAAAGTTGTGGGAATCTTCGCTGCACAGGAGCAAAGTTGGCTTAATGAAAGGAAGAAGATGAGGCAGCAAATTGGGGCTCTCATGAATGAACTGAGGGTGTTTGAGAAAAAGAAAGGTGAAGTTATTTCTGGACTAAATCTCAAATTGAAGGAAATGGAGGATTTGGTTGAGTCCAAGGATAAGGCTTTGAAAGAAGAGGAACAGAAGAGGAAAGAGATAGTAGATAAGCTGACAAAAACAGAAAGAGATAAGGAAGAATTGAGAGAGTTATCGAACCGTGAAGCTCAAGAACATTCTTCTGAGCTTAGGAAGCACAAAACTGCTTTCATTGAGCTTGTATCAAACCAGAGGCAGCTAGAGGCTGAACTCGGTAGAGCGGCTAAGCAAGTGGAAGCGACAAAGCAAGAGCTTGGTTCAGTGTTGGAGCAGAAAGAGGAATCAGAGTTGTTGGCCCAGAAATTATCTGTGGAGATTGCCAAGTTACATAAGGATTTTGAACAAAAGGATAAGATTTTGTCTGCTATGTTGAGGAAATCTAAGCTGGACACTGCAGAAAAGCAGATGCTTCTGAAGGAGGTTAAGTTATCAAAGGCAAGGAGGAAGCAAGCTGAACAAGAGACAGAACAATGGCGGGCAGTATCAGAGGGAAAACGCGACCGACATTCTCTAAAAAGCCTTATGTTGGGTAAGATTGGCTCCAGAGTTGATGTTTTCCCAGGATCGTCCCATGTTGCTAAGGAGACCGAAAATTTTTCTCCCCTTTCTGATCAGTACCGGCCAGAACGAAATGAAGAGTTGGGTAAGAATTTTTTTTTTTTTTTTTCAGATTCTCAAGTATCTTCATTACTTTGTTGTTAATCTACAAAATTCAATAATTATCTCCCTCATTTTCTGTTTGTAGCCATTGGCGGTAATGGCAAGCGTTTGGAAGAGTGGGTACGAGCTGAGGCAGAAAAATACGCTAGTATGATTGAGCAAAGGCATCACATAGAACTAGATGCTTTTGCAGAACAAATGAGACTCAAAGATGAGAAACTTGAAGCATTTCGATGGCAGTTGCTGAGAATGGAATTAGAATCAAAGCAGCTTCAGTCCCATATGGAGGGACTGATCAAAGATGTCACACAGCTCAGGCATGAGAAGATGAAACTGGAGAGCTTGCTGTTGGAAAGAGAAGAAGAACTTTCATCCCTGAAAGAGCAATTCTCATCACAATTGAAGTCATTGAACTTCCATAGAAATAACTTGCATTTACCTTTACAATCTCCAGAACTAGCCCAAGATCATCATCCCATTTCGTCTAAAGTCAAGGTGGTCAAGAGAAAACCTGGTGAAAAGGAGCAAGAAATAAAGGAAATTGTGATAGAGGAAGATTGTGCAAACAATAAACAACCGCTGCCATTAGTAGTTCAATCCCCAGAAAGTAATTTTGAAGAAGAAAATGATGTTGTTCCTAAGGAGGATAGTCCTCTGAGAAATCAAAGCCCGAGTCAAGCCGATGTTGTTGATACTGCCGAAAAGGTAGCATCGGTGAGTAACACAAAGCATTCTTCTCCCTGGAAGATGGATCTCCATGCTCTTGGAGTTTCATACAAGATCAAGAGGCTGAAACAGCAACTTGTTCTTGTTGAGAGGTTGACAGGAAAGCAAGCCAATGATGAAGACGCAGAAGCTAGTGATGGTGGCAAAGCTGGTATGAAAGCTTATTTTTCCTTGACATCTCTGCTCAATAAACAAGCTGGGAGGTACCAATCACTTCAAGAAAAGACAGATGATCTCTGTAAACGCATGGTAATGATCGAGTCCACCTTTATTTCATTTGGTAGATATTATTAAAAATTATCCATGAGCCTTCATTTAATAATTTAAACTTCCCAGTTTAGCCAGCTGTTGGTTATGATTAGCCTTGACATTTTAATTGTTCTTAACCATTTGATTCCTCAAAAAGTTTTCTCACCTTGTACACAATTTCAGCATGAGAATGAGCTATATGCAAATAATGGAGGTTTAAAAGCTGCAAGAACAAAGGAGGAAACAGAAAAACTGGCACACTTTCTAGAAGAAACATTCCAGCTGCAGAGGTACATAGTTGCTACAGGACAGAAACTGATGGAAATTCAATCCAAGATAGTGTCAGGATTTGTTGGGGTGGCTGAAGAGATGGAGAAAAGTGCAGGCATTGACATGAAGCGCTTTGCTGATAGTATCAGAAACATGTTCCTGGAAGTTCAGAGAGGTCTAGAAGTTCGGACAGTCAGAATTATAGGAGACCTTGAAGGAACACTAGCTTGTGAAGGCATTATCCAATGGAGAAGGTAGTACTGATGCATTTCCATGTATTTACTGATTTTCTGTAGTTACATTAACATCCAATCTGTATATGGAAGTCACAGAAAAGATTCTGATAGAATTGAAATTCATAGATATTACTTCTCTGTTCTTGTCTTTTTAATTGTGACTTGAAGCAACTCATAGATTGACAGAAACCATGTCGAGAAAGGAAATAAAGAATTGAGAATTTTCCATTAAAAGCTCTTCAGGATATCATCAAATATATAACAGTAACACCCTACAAATATTCTGTTTCCCCACTTTGCTAGTATTTGACTTGGTGAATGGGAAAGGACCTCTTGTTTCTTTAAAGAAGGAAAGAAAGAGAAATCCACAAATTGATTAATCATTCTTGAAAAAGATGAAACATTAAGATCTGGAAGGATAGGGATGTGTGATGTGTGATGTGTGCTGCAAGGAAAAGCCGAAATGATTTTTTTGTGGATCCAATACTTCTCTAATCTCATGTCATGTGTGAGTGTCTGGTTGTCTGTCTGTGAGTGGACCCAGCTAATTTATGAGCATACCTATGGGCCTTTTCTGGTCAGTATCATTAGTCATTACCCTTAAAGATAAAATGGGCCTAAGCTTAATTAAACATTCTTACTTTGTCCTTTATTGGGGCTTCACTGTTGGGGCATGGATCCTACAGAAACATTTGGGCTGCACGAAAAGCAAACAATTTGCATTTGGGTTTCTTTTCTTTTTTGCCACCAGAAAAATCCATTACCATAAAGCATGAAACAATACAAAGGAAAAAGTTCGAAAACAAAACAACGTCATAGAAGTAGACTCGTACAATACTGAAAACAACAGAGTAAAAACAAAACAGCAGAGCAAGTCATTCAAGATTCAAATCTGAAAGTCTCAAGTCATTCTCCAAAAGCTTCTGTGGAGTCCTAGGGGGTCTTAGCATCCAATCCAATCCAAAGGACAAGACATATCCAATAAAGCTTTAGCCACCCAATCCGTGACTAAATTCGATTCCCTGGGAATCCAAACGCAACCATAGTTATGAATTAGAATCCAAACACAAGCATGGGTTTCTTTAGAATGATAGTTATTTACTTAATAATGATAATAAACCAGAACATGTAGCAATTGTCGAGAGTATTTCAAAGATTCTGACAGCTAAAAGTCTGAAACTCCGAACTCGCACTTCATGTGCCAACAATGGTTGAATCAAATAAAAGGGACTCATTATTATTCATATAACAATGTCAGGAATTCGAACCTTAAAAAATCACATTGGGTGAGTTACTCTATGTGTAGGGACGTGGTTGTATAGCTGATCTCTCCAGAGTCCTACAATCTTCAAGTTGAATAACTGTAATGTCCTTTGCTTTATGAACACATAATATGCATTAACTCAGAAACTGTCTCAAGTCTCAACTCACAAGTGAAAAGAGAGCCACGTTGAGTTGAGTTTGGTGCTTACAAGAAGTGCATGTTGATGGACGTTTAGTTGGGGATTGTGTTTGAAACTAAGGTGTGTGTAATGGGGAAATGATACATCACTGTGAATTGGTTGAGCATTGAGTTGTCTGATGTACGGCTATTCATTTATCAATGGGACCTTCCTCTTCTATACCAACTATATCCTTTATTGTCATAACTAGATATTACTTCCTCCTTTTTTTTAAATATAAGACATAGTTAATTTTTTTTGAAGAGATTAAAAAAACTAAATAAGTTACTTAATCATACTATATGTTGTGTATCCTTAGATTATATATCAGTTTATTAGTCAAACTAATTAGTTTGAAGAAAAAAATATAAATATAAATACTTTAAAATAATTTAATTAATTTTCCTAACCTCTCTAAAAAACAAGTAATAGAAGAGAGTGGAGAAACAGCAGTACAATGGGGGAAATTATTAATTATTATACTAAAAACGATGTTGAAAGTGAGTCTTCATAGATGACAAAACTGACACATATAGAATAAGTGTGTGAGACGATATTTTTCAAAGATACAAGTATATATATTTGGTGTTAAAAATGTGGTGGGAAGCTGAGAGAAGAAATAAGAAGTGGTCAGGCCGGGTTGAGGAAGAAAAAATATGAGAGCAATAAAATTGGAGTGGTTTTGTACAGTCTCTGTTGCAAGTCGTTGTGTAGGACTGCATCGCATTTAAGTTGCATTTTACTCTTCATAGTTGTTTTGCTTTTCCCTTTAATTTTGAACATATATAATCACAATATATGAAATTATAAGTGAGATCAAACTCACAGCTTCTCTAATATGAACTGGAAACTTCCATATTGGTATGTCATGAGCCTCAAAATTGTTCCATGTCTTTATTGGAAGCTCCTTCAGGTTTTTGATAATTATCACAAAGCTAAAAATGGATATTAATATCATTTTGAAAATCATCTCCTTCAACTATGCATTCCCAGCTTGGCACGCACAACTGTAAAAAGGGTTTTGCATGTTGAAAAAAATAAGGTTTTGCAGAACTCAATAACAGACAGTCAGGGACAAAAACATAGTTTTACTAAAACTTTACTCGTTTTTTTTTTTTTTGGTCATAACTTAAACCATTATACTTTTCACAAAGTTTTGAACTTTATGGAGACACTTGGTGTAGTTGGATCTACATTCCCTACTCATCTAAGTAGGGAATGCTCATCCCTTATAATTTTGGGGGTGGGGACCATTTTTATTTATTTTTTTTTATATATTTTTATTTATTTAGATCAAATTGTATGTTACACCTTAAAATATTTTTTACACCAAGTATATCAAATTAATTAATATTTAGTCCCACATTTAGAAAAAAAAATTTCCTGTAACACTATTATTCTGAAATATTTTTTTAGTAACATCTAATATCTGAAATATATTTCAACACCTCGTATCTTAAGTTAATTAACTTTTAGTACATGGAGTATTTTTTTTTTTTAGAAAAATAAAAACCATTTTATTTGGGGATGAGCATAGAATGTGGATTCTATACAAGGTTCCCATTACTTAATTAATTGGTACTTATTCCTTCCTATTTTTGAGATTTATACAGACACGCATATTGTAACATAAATAATGAATAAAACATAAACGTTCTTGAAATTACAAGATCATTTTTAATTTAAAATATACCCATTCAGTGAAAATAAGCTAGTTGTTGAAGCCTTGGTTATGTATCATTTTATTTCCTTGGTAATAATAATAATAATCTTATGCATGTGAAGAGAGAAGAGAAAAGGTTTTAGGAATTCGAATATGCGCAAGGCCAGGCTACAAAATTATATTATTGAAAAGAACATCGTTAGTTTAATGATAAAGAAAACACAGAAAATCAACATTTTAATTAATTTCCCAAGTGGGCAGAAAAGAAAGAAAGCAAGGAGAGAGAGTAACCACGTTGGATTGAAACATGTTATATAGAAAGGAGAATTGAAGAAGATTATCAATTTGATTAAGTAATTTATTACTCCAATAATTCTTTTTTGTTTTCGTTCGTGATAATCCCATGCACGTTCTCAAAAAGCAGAAGATATATATATATAAAGGTGGCTAAACAACAAACACTGGAGTGTATAATGCTTAGGTTGTTCTCTTTTTGATCTTTTGTGAGTTGGAACCTTGTCGTCGCTATATACTATACCTCTTCATTTTGTTGTGACGAACAAACACCTCTCTCTAGCTCCTTGTATTTATTTATTAATATTTATGTTGTTTTGTTTCATGTTCTGGAACTTCATGTTCCACGTCTCTAATAAATAATTTGTAATAATATATAGTGTGATGTCTCCCAATAATCTAAAAGGACACAACCCCAAGATTTTTTTTCTCTCTTAAAAAAAATATCCTTCAACAGCCCCTCTGATCGTATATAGTAGTAATAGTGCAATTTGCATTTCTTATATTAGCTTCAATATTTTTTTCATTATTTATTTTGAGAATCTTTATTTTATCATTAATTATTTAGGGCTTGTGTTTACTCTTTGATTCTTACTGATGCCCACTATATGCAGCCTATATATAAGGTCTTTTCTTAATTAGTCATGTTAATAATTGGCCGTGTGACGACTTTGTTTGTTTTGTCGGAAATAAAGAATATTTTCTCCATTTTTTAATTAAAAATTCGATTTCCTGTTCTTACTGAGTAACCATAACTATAATTATATAATGATTTGTCAGAAATTTCTACAACCGTATATATGAAGGGGAAATAATTATCCTAATTTGTTTTATTGATCTGGTGAAAAAACATTAAGGATATATATGTATTAATTATATGCATGCATGTATTTTACTCTCTCCACCCTTAAATACTAATATAATATAATGCCCTCTTTGTAATTCAGAGGCACTTTTATAAAAAATGAATTTGCTATTTAATGATTAAAACTCAATACGGAGAAATAAAAGTGCCTCAATAGACAAATATATTATGAGGAAAAGAACTGTCAATCATCAAAAAAAGGAGAGGCAAATAAAAAGAAACTTATTTGTTTAAAATCAAATCAAAATCTTTAAATAGATCTTATGTAAACTAGAATAGGGAGTATTCTTCTAAAACCCTGAAAAAGGGGATGTGAAAAATAATAAATATGTTTTGGCCATTGTATTGAAAATTCAATATTGTTACATGATTTCTTTTTTACGAAGAGGTGATTTCTATTTTGATACTTTAATTAAAACTAAATGTTACAATTTATTAAACAATACTTTAAAAATGTGTCAAATCGTAAATGGAAACGGTGTTTACGTACTCAATCAATATATAAAAGGGTATTATCACGTTGAGAAAATAAAATTGAAACATACATATCTATCGATGCTATATGAATTCTGGAACATAATCTACTTAGATTAGACCTTTGACGACATTTTTGGTAATAAGTCAAGATCAAGGCTATTCTGATCTCAATAATAGTCAGGTGGCATAATAATGACATTAGGATTACAATAATTGGCGTTCTAAAATGCTCTAAGTTCTAAATCATCATTTCAACACCACCAAAGATGTTTCAAATAATTTACTGAAGAGGGTTAAATACTATTTTTTATATGGAAGTTTATTCTGAGGAGTACTGATCACCTAAAATTTTTTTGGTTTCATTTTTACCCCAAAAATTTAAAAACATAGTAATTTTATTCATCCGTTGATCTTTACTATTTAATAAACTTTCAGGGGCAGAGTTACTCCTAAAAAAACTTTCAAGGGCAAATTTACTTATAAAAAAAACTTTAAGGGTATATTTGCTCTGCTTTTAAACTTTCGGGGAAAAAATGAGAACCAAAAAACTTTCGAGTGACCAGTACTCCTTAAGATAAACTTTCATGACAAAAATGTCATCTAACCCTTATGAAAACCATTTAAGCAACACTAGCTTTATGATATGCCTAGTTAATCTCTTATCAATTACTCCCTCTGGTCCTAATTATAAGGCATATTTAACCGATTGTGGAAAAATTAAGGAGAGGAGTTAAATTAGTTAATTTTACTCATTTTCCTAAAATGTCCTTACATACATTTAAAATAACATAAGTAAAAGTTAATCAACAACTTTTTTTTTCCACAAACTTTCTAATTGAAATAATGGTGTTGCTAGATATACATATATGTGTGTGTATATGTATACATATAGATCTATCATGCATACGCACACAATCATGTATCTACACACAGAGGCATATATATTGACACACACAAACACAAATATACATACATGTGTGTGTATACACACACATGTTTATAGACATACACATGTGTGTGCATGTGTGTGTATTGCAACCTATATATATATATATTTACAAAAAATCAAACACATTTGAGATAATAAAATAAGGGTATTTTAGGAAGAAATTGGTAAAAACTAAAAAGTTGTCCTATAATTAGGACCAAAACCAACCTCCAAATGTTGTCTTATAATTAGAACCGAAGGGAGTATAAAAACCAAACCTGATTTAGAAATTCAAAATTTCAGAGGTAATTTTCTGAAATTTTCACAATGTCTTTCTCTAAAAAGAAAAGAAAATTGACACGAAGCAAATTAAAGTATGAAGAAGCTGTGAAACATAATGAAGATAAGAGACAAAAAACCATGATACAGTAATCAATTAATCACGAATGCTTCATGATTGCGATCTTAAGTAACATATCTAATCACACCAATTATGAATGACAAACTAACAATAAAATATTTGTGGTTCATACATTATGTGTTAGAAACCCTTTGAATAAATCTCGTGATATTCTTATTTTGTAAAAAAAAAAAAACTGCATCAATATTAATCTTTTTGAGTCACTATCTAGCTTCAATTCGTCATGCAAATGAAGTGATGAGATTTTTTTTTTTTAAAAAAGTGCCAATTACAATTTTCTTAGTACTCATTATTAAATAAGAGTAAATTTAAAAATGCTGATCAATTTAAAACATATTAAATATTTGAACTTCTATTTCTTAGTATGTGAAAATTTATTGAATGAACTTATAACAAAGACAAAAGTGATTTGTATATGTATAATGGGATCTACTAATCAATAAACAGCAATAAATCATTTGTCATTGTTCAATATTAATAATGGGTTGTTCAAATTTTTATTTGACTGTTGATGACCTTAAAATATTGTGCTAATAAAAGATTTAAGATGCCACTTTCTACTCGGTAACTCGCGTTCTTTTTAGGAAAATGATAAGAAAAATTGTTCTTTACAAGGCAAATATTACTGAAAGCCAATACTACATCGGTTTCAAAACTTTTAGAAAAACATTGGCTCAATTGAGAGTTAAGATACCGCTACACTTTATGAAAAAATATTTAAAACAAATTTACCCTTCAATCTTAAGCTTTTAAGAATTGTTTTTTTTTTAACATTTTATTTATTTCGCTTGGCCTCTTTTGTTCTAATTAAAAACGAGAAAAAGAAAAATCAAACCATGTTCTATTTAGATCCATGTTATAAAAACTAGACTGACGAATTCGACCATGAAACTATCAAATCATCTAACTGGTACGGTTTGATGGCTTAATCAGTTCAATATTTATTTAGAATTTTTTGATTTCAAAAATTCATATATGATTCTATATATTTTTGAAAATTACAAATGAAAACTCTTTGGAAAGCTTGAAATGTATACTTACTAATGCAAAAAAAATCACTTACAACTATTATCATTTAGTCCTAAAAAATTATCAAATTTTAAAACTATTCCAAAAAATTCAAATTCACATCCTTATCAGTAGGGCTGGGAATCAGGGCCGGCCCTCCAGGGCCCGGAGTAAGAAAAACACTTATTTTTCAAAACCCGGCCAGATAGTACCAGGGCCAGGGCCGGCCTGCAGGGCCCGGAAATTACTATTCCAAATTTTAATTATTTTTCCTACACTTTTTTTTTTAAAAAATATAATTAATAAATTACAACACGAATCATTTAATAAATAAGCATAGTCACTAATTTATAATAAAAAACAAATTATGTTTACAAATAACTCACATAAAACATAAAAAAACATATTACTAAGCGACATTAGTACGATAACTATTATTGTCGTCATCTTCGTCACTATCATCGATTTTAATAATATTTGATTGTTCTTTACTTTGAGTAGTAGCCTTTAGCTCATGAGTAAAAATGTCATGAAATTCTTCTCCCGCATCATGAACACATTCATAATCTTTATTTGCAACAAATAATAAATCAAATCATAAAATTAGAATATAGTTATTATTTATTTGTAGTTAAATAGATAAATAATTCTATAACAAATACAAAATATATATAAATTAATAAATTTAAAAAGGAAAAAAAAAAAAACTACAGTGAAAAGGGTCTGCAGAGCCGGCCTGAGACCCTTCAAGGCCGGCCCGTTTAAGTCCGAGACCCGTCAAGGCCGGCCCTCCAGGGCTAATCTCAAATAACTCGTCCATTTTTCAAACCCGGCCCTTAAAGGGCCAGAGTTTAAATGGGTCCGCCCAACGGGCCTAACCCGTTTTCCCAGCTCTACTTATTAGTCTAAATCCGAATAGCTCCAATTTAATTATGATCTAACTTAATAACTGTTGACCCACTAATTAGATCAGTTTAGTGGTTGGTCTGGATTTAATAAACTTGATTTAGATAAAAAATCTATAAAACAGAGTTAGTTTAAAATTAGTTAAATAATAACTAAAAATAGAATGCAAATACGTGTGTCAACAAAAGTGAAAAAGGCCGAATTAGTTAAATAAATAAATTCGGGCATCATTTTCCTGCAAACGCAAGTTATATGTGAAAGCAACAGCTACATTATTTAGTGATTTTATCTCGGGGAGTGTACGACAACCTACCTTCGTCGTTTTCTCCTGTATTCATTAATTCAAATTTTCTAATAATCACACTTCTTATTTTATAATTGTTAGTTATTAAAATGCTTATGTATACCTGTAAGCTAAATCTGCCCATGCATGAACATATTTGTAAAATTTTACATAATCTTTTATAATGTAAATTAGATTATATAAGTGTTTATATAAATACTAGTTATTTTATTATTGTTATTGGTTACAGTTATAATTTATATATTTTCACATTTACTCTTGCTAGTTTATTTGTTAAAATGCATATGTTGTATGCTTGTAAATTTATTTTTGAACTTGACCTAATAATACAAGCAGATTGATTGAAGTTTTGTCTTTATACGGCTAAATCATTAATTATCTCATTATGCCCCGATCATATGAAAACATTTTGATTTTGTTTCATTTTCGGTCTAACTATGAAACATAATGTTTTTAACTATGTTGTTTATTGATCTATAAGTATAAGATTAAGCATAGTATACGTTTTGATAATAATAAATATGTTTCATATTAAGGTTTGGAGAGGGAGTATTATATACTACCTCCGGCCCTAATTATAAGACTGGGTTAATTTTTTTTAAGGGATTTAAAAAACTAAATAATTTATTTAATTATATAGTATATTGTGTATTTTTAGATTATATATTAACTTATTAGTTAAATTAATTAATTTGGAGGGAAAAAATACAAATACTGTAAAATAATTTACTTAGTTTTCTTAATCTCTTAAAAAAAATCAAATTAATCTTATAACTATGACTAGAGGAAGTATCAAAAAGCACTGAAACTCAATTATTTTAACTTCTGTTATATTTATAATAATCAAAACTTATACTCCTTTCGGTCCTAATTATAAGACATATTTAACCGATTTTGGAGGGATTAAGGATAAGAGTTAAATTAGTTAATTTTATTTATTTTCCTAAAATGCCCTTACATAAATTTTATGGCATTTTCCTGTTTAGCTTTTGCACTTCTCCATGTATTAAGACACTTTTTTTTTCCCTCGCGAAGCTTCACAATGAATTATCTAAATCTATATTTTGATCTCCATCTTCCATATATATATATATGCATCAATGCCCAGGAAGATGGTTCTTTGAAACTTCTTAACTTATTTTAATTATTAAAGTATATATTTAGTCTTTTAAAATTTTAAAAAATCTATTTTAATTATCTAATTTTAAAAAATTGTATTTTTATTCATTAACGGAAGTCGGCAAATTAATGATTATATTAAAAAATTAAAATTTGGAGATGTCAACATTTTAAATTTGTTGACTTATGGTTCTGGCTAGTAAAGTTAATTGCATCACTTAAAAAAACCTAAGAACACATTTTTCATAGTTAAATTACTAAAATGAAATTTCTCTAAACTTAAGCATTTTTTTGCTTTACATGTGCTTTGAGGATATTTTTTTGAAAAAAAAAAAATACAGTATTGACTTCTTTATCATTAAATACTCCGTATAAATGAAAAATACTCCTTGCAAATTTGCTTTTTCATGTGGTGCTGTATTGATTGAGGTGTATTATTGAAGTGGTATTTTAGGAAAAAATTGAAAAAAATTAGAATGTTGTCCTATAATTAGGACCGGAGAGAATACTACGCATAATCTCATATATCATTATGTCCATATAATTAAATTCATATATAATATTAATTTTATAATTGTGTAATTTAAGTAATAAAGTTTTTCTCAGGCGGTGTTTTGACACAAATAAATTTTGAAATGAACAAATATACTAATAAATAATTTAAAATTGTGTAAATTATCTAAATTCTCCAAAATCGTTAAAGTAGACCAACCGTGTTTGGTAATTACAATTCATGTACTAACAATCATACACACACATATCATTTTTCTTTATTTGTTTTTTTAATACATTTTTTTTTCCACTTTTTTTCTTAACCTGCATAGCGCACACGATTGATCTGTTGAATTCCACAAAGAAGAAAGAGTCAAAGTGGGGCACCCAATTCTGAATTTAAAGGGTGATTTGGGTAAATTCACATCCCTCTTGCGAGACATTAAAACGCGCATACTCGCGTTCACGCAGTAATCCTCATCCCTCATTTCTTTCTTGCCCTTCCTCCTCTATCTCTCTCTGTGTAACTAAAAAACACCCCCACTTCACCCAACTCACCATAAAACGGCCCGCTCACTCTCACGCACACAGCACAATGGGATCAGAAGCTGATTGTGATCACCAAATCTATTCTCCGTCGAAGCTTTCCATGTTAATCTCCAGGCCTATCAAGCAGCCGGAGGCGGAGCCTCTGCCTCGGCCGCCCACAGCCGTGTCGATTCCCTTCCAGTGGGAGGAAGCTCCGGGGAAGCCCAGGCCCTGCCACACCCGATCGGAGCCAGATGGATGTGGGAGAAGAGCTCTGGAGCTACCTCCGAGGCTGGTATTTCCGGAGGCCAAAGTCTCCTCCAACGTCCACTCACCGACAACGGTGTTGGATGGGCCGTACGTGGGCCGGGCTGTGTCCTTCACAACGTCGTATAGGAGCCCCCGTATGGTGGGGAAGGACCAGTGGAATGGCAATTTTGGGTCTTGCCGGTGGAGCAGTTCCAAGAACAGGAGGCATGAGTTTGGGGGCAGTATCGACTTTTCAAGTGGTTTTACCTTCTGGGACGACCGTGGCTTTGAGGCCAGTACTACTTCTAAGGCTAAGATAGCTAAGGTGGGAAAAAGAGGAAGCTTATTCAGCCTCTCTCAGTCAAGATCGCATTTGTGGGTATGTGTCCTTTTCAGTTTTCAGTCTGATCTTTTGTTTAATCTGAAAAAACTAAGCAGATATGCAAAACACTGAAATTAATCTTATTTAATCTATATCATTGAGTCCTGTGGCCTCTTATGCAAGTTTTTCTCTGCTGTTTATTTCAGTTAGTTGTTTTGGGTATATGAGATTGAATTTAATTAATCAGGCAATTAACTTTTCCGAAGGATGAAAGCTGAGAAATGAGAATGCTCTCATTCATCAACTATTTAGTCTATAATATTCAGCACACATGCTGGACTTTGACGCTGAAATAATGAAGTGGTGTTCATATTCTTTTTGAAACATTATTTTACTTCTTAAGGACATGGTTAGTCACTTTTGTCTGCAAATTATTATCTCCTTTTTGTTCTGTACAACACATGCCTATTTGTCCAGCGCGCGCGCGCGCACATATATACCTGGCAAGTAGCATCGAAGTGGAATATGCGTAAGTGAACAAAATGCTTGAAACAGTTAAGGAAAAGATCATATTTGACTACTGGTTTTGCTTTCTGCGGTGGCCGAAAAGGAGCCACCAGGAGGCGACGATCAAAAGTTTTTCTGTCTTGTTCATTTTTTTGGAGGAAGTTTCTCACACACTTGACATAGACTTCTCTTTTCTTTGATTGAATGCTGTTCTAGCTGTGAAATATATATATTTATCTATTTAAAGTGGCGAAAAGCTGGACTTTAGTGTTGAGCCAGTAGGATGATTTTTGCTTTTAAGATGCGTAGGATAACTTGTGAAAGAGTTAGTAAAGGGTCTAATCTAAGCAATTTTATGGATACAGGCAAGCATTTATGAGAGCTTGAAGCAAGTGGTCCCATGGAAGCGCAAGCAAGAAAATCAGAGGAAATGGGATCTCAGAAGAAACTGAGACATCACCATATTCACTCAAGTTCTCTCCTTTTATTTGTACAGGAGGAGGAATATTCAAAGATGACCAGTTCCTTTGCTCTACGTATACATAAAAAGACACTCCCACTACAAAAAGTGAACTACGTTGTCATATATATATATATATATATATATGTGACAAATAATGTAATCCTAGTAAAAGGGTATTGTTTATTATTATTAATTTGATCCACTAATGAATGATAAGGTTGTTTTATTTAATTTATTGTGTGATTATTAACTTAAAGCGGATTGAGGAAAACGTGAAATATGCGTCACAAGTAGGGCCAAGGATCTTTGGATAGATTAGAAGAATACTGGAGCTATGATGCGGTGGTCGTTGCATCGATTGAAAAGGGAAAACGATTTACGTGTGGGTGAAGAAAGTATCATATATGTATTCATTGACCAATTAATAAACACATCCTCCTCTAACATTCAACGCGCAGATTTCAAAAGAAATAATTTTAATTTTAATTTTTTAACCATTTGATGGGGTGTAAAAGTCTTGGCCTTACTCATGTCCTACCTAACATGGGTTGACTCCTCGACTTGAGTCTATCCAAAAGGAAAGTGAACAATGACTCATTTATTAGAAACGTTTACTTGGTGTTTAGCGCAAAAAAAAAAAAAAAAATGTTTGTTGCGAAATTTTTTTTAAAAAAAAACAATCAAGAAGTGTGTGTATTACTATCCCCGACCTATTTATAAAAAGTTTAATGTTTCTGTCTTTGAGGTAAAAGTATTTTATTTGTTTCACTCACATAAAAGAGAGTGGGCTCCACTATCAAGAGAGCAGGTTTCCTTAGTATCCTTCCCTCCTCATCCCTCAGTATCCCTTATCTGCACAATTAATCTCAACTAAAAGTTAATTTGAGATGGAAGAAGAGAGAATAATGAATAGCTGGATGGAAGGATACTGAGGGAATCCAAATCACATTATCAAGAGAAGAAAGAGAAAATAATAATGGGATCCACTCACTTTTATGTGAATGAGACAGATAAAATGTTTCTACCTTGAAAGCAGAAACATTAAACCAATTTATAAATTGTTTCTTACAAATAAGCCCGGTCCACAAGTATGTGACAACACAATGAAAAATTCCTATACTTTGCTGTTTATATTTAATTACTCTTTGCACCAAAAAATTTTAGTAATTAGATTAATAATTGATATGTTAATCACCTTATATGTAATTTTTAGCTATGCAAGTGTAATGAGTTAATTTCAGTTTACAAATATATGAAAAATAATTTCTATATCTATATATGAAAAAATAACTAAGTTTGAACAACAACATAAATATTAACTGTTCTCGTTTTCTTGATCCTTTCTCCGTTCCCAATTTAGTCATATACTACTTCCTCCCGTCCTAATTATAAGACATAATTGACTTTTTTGGAAAGATGAAGGAAGCTAATTAAATTACTTTAGAGTGTTTTTATTTTTATTTTTTTCTTCAAACTAATTAGTTTGACTAATAAACTAATACATAATCTAAGAATACACAACATATGAAATGATTAAGTAATTTATTTAATTTTCTTAATTCCTTCGAAAAAAAAGTCCACTATATCTTATAATTAGGACTAGAGGTAGTATAATTTATTTTTCTCACCAAATTTATTTCGAAGTTGTTGTCGTTATTAACACTATTACAATCATTTTCTTATTAATTAGTAATTATCGGCTATAAAGGAAGATTTAAACAATATTAGAAGTGACTTGACGGTATATTATTCTACCAACATGGCAACACGTTTTTTTTTTTTTTTTTTTGGATATAAAATATAAACCATATATCAACTTTTGTTAAAGGAAAATTAGGATCCTTATACTTGATCTAATTTTTATTGTATCCTTTTTTTTTTGCCAGTTTATCCTTTTGGTATAACGATGTTTATTAGTACAATTACTTATTAGGGCTCAATTATTTAAAAAATTGCCTCAGCTATAATGAGAGAGATTGATCCTTAGTCAAAAACAAAAAATGATACCCAAAATTTGAAAGACCATATTAGGGATGTTCAAGGACTGGACAGGACAAGACACAACCCTTACACAATGCCTAGCTCAAAAAATGAACAGACGGCATTTTGCAACTGGTTGCCCAACCCTACCCAATGAAAATCTAAGGAATTTTGGGTTAGGCTGAGTAGGGTGAGTTTCTATATCTAAAAATCTCTCTAAAATTGAATAATAATAATAAGTATCCAAATATATATATAAAACAATTATAGTTTGATATTTCAAAAACATGTATGCAATAGTTCTTTATTTATTTTATTGTTTAAATTCAATTACTTGACCAATGAAACAAATTAATTTAGTGGAGATTATTTTCTTACTATTTAATAATAATTTTATTTCTCAAAAACTCAATTTACCAAATTCTTAATTAAATATGTTTATGAAAAATATTCTTATTTTCTAAATAAATAAATATAAAATATGTTTATTCGTTATATTCTAATTGAATGATAAATAAACATACGTATTCAATTTTGTCAAATAATGATTATATATGTTAATATTATATATATTTTAAATACAATTACACATACACTTTTGGCACAGCCAAATGGGCAGCATACTTTGCCTTGTATCCTGCTGTATTTGCCCTGATCCGAAGATGCTCAAATAATTTATGTGCCTATTTTTTAGGGCCGGTTTAGGCGTTGTGTTTTTTTTACCTACCTCAAATAGGCATTGCAAGCATTTGGGTCTCGTAAACACCTTTAATAAGAAGTTTAGCTGAATAAAAGGCCTTTGAACATTCAACGGAGTTGCATCTAACAAAAGAAGTTGGTTCCTAACAATTTAGTAAGCTATGGTTTGAATTTTCATTAGAAAAAGTGCCCATATTTAGTATCCAACAGTGCTTTCGATATTATTGATTGTCTTCAATAGGATGATACCTATACTTAGCAGGATTTTTTTTAAAGGCATTTGATCGTCTTACAGTGTGTTTAGTTTGATAGGAGAGGAGAGAGAAATTTTACTGAACTGTCATTAGTGAGAATAATATTTTTTTTTGTTAAGACTGTATTTTTAAAGGGTTTAATGTTTCTATCTTTAAGGCAGAAACATTAAACTAATTTTTAAAATATTAAAAATTTTTCATAGACAATTAAGTAAATATAAAAAAAAAAATTCACTACCCCCTCTCCCTTCCTTCCCCTTCCCTTAGACCACCACACACACATATTTAGCGTCACTCATGACAGCTTCCCTTTCCTTTTAGGCAGCAGGAGGAAACTACATGTGGGACCTTGAAGATTGCAACTCCAACAAAAGATATAATAAATCAAATTCTTCAACCGTAAAATTTGTGTAATGTAAGTCTTCATTGATTTAAATTTTGTGCAAACAACACGTGTATGTGGATACTATTAATCGAAGGACCAAAGTCACCCTTAAAAACATATCCCTGGACAAGAAAGTATAATAATGGATATATATAGCGTGTGTAGGCGTTAGACATTAAAAGAATATATCCAAATCACTTTCTTTGACGAATGCGCATCCTCTTAAATGTTAGCTTGAAATTCAATTTGATTCAGTCTAGTTTTTGGCTTTTAGTCTCCTGTTTAGTACGTTGCATACGGAATCTGCTTATTTGGAGTAGATTTCTCATCCAAACGTATCTGCCTCATCCATCGCCATTGACTTGTTCACTCCTCCTCGATGCCCATATATACTAAGTATCACTATTCACTACAGTGTTCTTTACGTTCATCTCATTCCAAAATCCAAATGAATTGGTCAAACTCATTCGCGTTGAATACACACACACACACACACACACACACATTCTGATAATTTCCTCCTCATCTTCCCCATGATTCTGACGTTTAATTAGGTTCTTACTAATTGTAGTGCTACTATTTGTTTAGTCCAATATTCAAAAGTTGAATTATGTTTTCGTTCCCCTTTTCTCAAGAGGGTCAATGATTCACTCATCGTTCTCATATGAACACGCCAACACGTACGAAAAATGCTTCTTAGTCTCCCCAAACTTCAATGCTTTTTCCTCAAAATTAACACAGCAAAAAACCCACAAAAGCTGTGTGTCAAATATTGTTGGTTAGAAGTTGCATCCACACAAACAAACAAGGAATTCAACATGTAAAAGTTATTACATATGTATGATGCCTTTGCGTAGAGACAACGACACTTTTTAAAAACATTGGATTGAGTTTTATGCAACAGCAATTTCCACCGAAGTAGCAGAGGTTGTTGCAGAAAGTGTTTTTTAATTTACCTGCAAAAATATTCTAATCCTTGTTGAGTACTTCCTGATGATTACTTGCATGACCAAGGGACAAATACGTGCGTTGACTATAAGCTAAGAAACACAATAAGATGCAGGGTATAAGGAATTCCTCCAATGTAAGAACTTGTTTGCACAGTGACATGTATATCCATGAGCAATTCATCACACTTGGTCAAAAACATGGGCAAACTACATCTGTCTAAACCAGAAAACGGAAACGCCAGATACAATACGGCAGAGATTAAAGCTCCACGCCCATCAGATACTCTTACCTAAGCCAAACTCATCTAATAGTGTCTAAAATATCATATAGCAGTTCAGTACTGTTCTATACAACTAAACTAGTCTAACATTCACTATATCCTTCATTTGTCGTTGAGATTCTGCACACACATGATCTGCTTCAAGCTATTCAGGCCTGGGTTTGAAGTGCCAAGAATCTTCTCCTTTTGTAATTGGCTTTGAAACATGCTTGCCTAAGCTTCTTAGTTTGCTCACTCAGTTCCACATCAGGCAACTTCTCCATAAGCTTCTTATGATTCTCCAGCATAGCCACCTCCTCTGCCAAACCCAGTTCCTGCAACATCATAAGCCAACAACTCAACACTTCTAATCTGTCTTAATTAAAACGATTGACTAGTAGTTTAGTTAAATACTAAAAATATACCTTGACATTGTCGATGAGGGCCTTCAAGCTCTTGATTTTCCGATGAGGCCACCGTGAAATACTGAGCTCCCTGCATCTTCTCTTGAGCAGGGTCAAACCCACGTTCAGTTGTTTCGCAGCTTGGGTTATGGGAACATCAAAATACTTCCTTATATCGTCTAGTTCCAAATTGGCTGATATTTTCTTTTTGTTATAGTTAATCCTGTTCCTGGTCTCATGATCATCATCTTCTTTAATCGAAGGGGCAATAAACCCACCTCCAATGAACATAGAACTTGAAGATTGGGCCATATGAATCGGAAAAACCTCGCACTGAGAGTGATTGGGCAGAGCAATGGTAAGAGGCTTTTCGTCGATCGCAACGTCATCATATAAAGAAACGAAATTGTTGTAATCAAACCCAGAGAAGTTGGAGCCGAAATTTTCGAGTTCAGCGAACGGGTTGGAGTAAGAAAGTGGGTTGCTTTCATATGGCGGTGGTGGGACCATAAGGTCCATCCCACCTAAACCCATCACAGGCGACATCTTCCATAATCTGCAACATATTTGAAGAATACAGTACTATATAAAAAAAATACCCAGACAACATATTTTAATAATGCTCGAAGAATCAAAAATCAGAGAAACGAGCCAGAACAGAGAGGGCGTCGTTTTCAGCAGGGAAGCTAAACTTAAAAACTTGAAATGAAGCCATGTATACACTTACGTTTCTTGCTGCCAGGTAGGGTTATGGGAGCAGAAGCCATGTGGATATTCGATGTTTGGTAAATCAAAGTCACTTGGGTCGAAGTCCATATTTGTGGGAGAGAAAAGGTGATGTGACTGGGGAGTAAGAAATTCCATATATATTCAGAGAAGAAGGAAAGTGAGGATTTTATAACGAAGAGAGCGATAATGAGGTTGGAGTTCGTGAAGAGGAAAAAGGGGTCAATAATTTTTGAGTCAATTTAACATTTTTAAGTGAGAAATGAATGAGAGAGGGAGTGAATTAGCGAGCCATTGAATTGAATTACAATTAACGCAGGGGGCTGCACTTGACAACGTTAGCGGGCAGATGGGTTACAAATTCGTATGTTGCCTTACCATCATGTCTATGTTCATACTCATCCATTAAAGAGGATTTAGTAATCTAAATTTTGTTTTTTTTAATAGTTAATATCATTTTTTTTTTCTGATAATAAAATACAATGTCTCTAGTTCTAGATGAAGTTGCATTAATTAATTCTCTCATTCATGAATATATGGGTAATGGGTGTGTGTTTTACATTGTCACCACGGGGACAAGAAACCAATTTCACTGTTTGTTTGAGGAAAAAATAATTAAATTCGTAATACTCTTTAATTTCTTTCGTGTTTTTCTATACAGAAGATAATTCAAGTCTATAATGTTCAAGAAGGAAGAAGGAGAATAGGGGATGATAAGTGGGAATTACAATGAAGAAGTCATTGGAAAAAGGGTAAATAAATTTAATGAGGAGTGAATATAATGAATGGAGATAATGATGATGATGCGTTATATATAAGGGGGGATGGTTATGAGATGAGTACTAATTAATGTGATGAAATGGTAACTAATTAATGATTAGTGACTGCTAATTAACGGTTCCCAACAACATCATTATGATTACTGTTGTTAGCCGCCACAACTGATTAACGTATTCTCCTCTCTCCCACCTTTCATTTACTCCTCATTATCACAATTTTCACAAACAAATCTTATCATTGATATGCCAAGTGAGGTGTTTATATTTCTATTTTAATTTGGATTTTCATTTTCATTCACTGAATAGGCTCACATTTTTTTTTTATTCTCCCTACAATTATACATACCATGGTTACTAAAATACTATATATATCGATTCTTATCTCATGATTTCATTAAAAAATAGATGGGAAAGATATAGATTTGTTAATGTATCTTTCTTATGCATGTATCTTACATTCTAGTTATGATATAGGCCAGAATTGCTTGGCACCAACAATTCTTGTGATTCTAAGTGAACTAGATTTCGCACAAATTAAATTAGATATGACGTGACCTGACTTTAGAAAATCCATTTTCTTTGGTTTCTTTTTTTCTGTCCAAATTTATTTAATAATTTCCTTTAATTTCTATGATTATCGCTTCCACTTAATTCCCAATCAAAACCCTATTTTTTTCCTGAATTATTATTTACCTTTAAAATACTAATATGCACAATTTTTTGATGTTCTCATATGTGAAATTTATATTAATATCATCCTTAAAAATGATCATGAATCTTACAATTCATAATTTTAAAAATAAGCTTTCTTATTTATGGTTTGCATTCCGATTTAATAAATATATACTGATACTAAGTATGGAGAATCTAGTGCAGTCTAAGAAATCACATTTTAAAGAGGCGCATTTTAAAAAAAAACTAATGGAGTGAAGCGATGCTCATTATTTACACAACTGTTCATGGTTGTTTCCGGATGATTTCATGATACAAAGGAAGACCTCATGCTCGTTAAAGAACGACCGTGCATGCTTTTTGGAAAAAATTATATTTTAATTCATGTAAATGCACAGAGAATACATTGATGGCAATATGAGAGAAAGGCATACTTTGTGGCATTGTTTGATGCTAAATGTGGGTGATCTCCCAATAAAAATTTAAATCCCAATTTATTATGTTGTGAGATACAAACCCCTTCCATCACATCCAATATCCATTATAGACAAATATTACTATTTACAGTTCTTAATATAAAATATAGTTAGTACTATAAATAAGGGTTAAGGCACTGTTATTAAGATCGAGATTTAAATCGTAAGATCGCACGATACTACGCTATTTTGAAACCAAACGAGCCAGCTTTTAACAGAAATCGTAAATCACTTTGAAATGTTAGGATCGTAGAATCTTTAAAATCGCAAGATCGTTTTCACTTTTTTAATCAGATTATCAGAAGAAAAAAAAAGCCCAAATATGAAATGCCCATGACCCAAATTTAAACAGAAACAATTTCGGAACCCTAATTTTGCAAATTACCTATGCTTTCAACACTCCTTGCGGCGTCTTCTGAGTTCTGAGCCTTCTTCCTTGCGCAACTTGAAAGTGTGGTGGTTTCCTTCGTAGAATCTTCTGAGCCATCTTCCTTGCGCAAATTGGTGCAGCAACCATTCGACTGCAACTGGTATGTTCTGAGCCTTCTTCCTTGCGCAAACTTTGTCTTCTATTCTGATGAGAGAGAGAGAGGGAGAGTTAGGCTTGAAATTTTGTGAGACCGTGGGGTGAGAAAAGGAACGATGGAGAAAGGGAACTGTGCAAGATAAGTTATCTATCCAACATTTTTTTTCTCTCGATAACAGGGTGTGTGAGTGTGACTGTATTGCAACACCTAGAGGCTAGAGCCCATAAAATATAGGGAAAATTGATTACAGGCCCAAGGAAGTAAAATAATTATAAAAAAGACCCAAGAAACATTCACATGCCAGGGTCTTTTCTGACATTTTTTCAAAAAACGTTAGCAACTACATCAGTAGCGGTTAACAACTATATCAGTCCCCGTTAACAACTAAATCAGTCTAATTAACAACTATATTTTAACAACTACATCTGTAGCAATTAACAATTACATCTGTAGCAATTAGCAACTATGTCCGTAAAAAAAATGTCAGAAAAGACCCGGTATGTGAATGTTTCTTGGGCCTTTTTTATAATTATTTTGTTTCCTTGAGCCCTGTAATCAATTTTCCCAAAAATATATTATTTATGGAACCCACAACGAGGTGCCAGCCAATTGCAGTGTTTTAATTTTTATTTTTTAAGATGTGTATTTAATTTACATTTTGTGGTTCCCTTTATTCTAAAGTTCAATTATTTGTGGTTACCGTTCTTGTGTAAGACGAAAAGTTTGACAAAAAAAAGTGTAAGACGAAAAGGTTCAATCAATGTTTCCTGGATCTTTGGTTGCGTCTAGACTCAAGAAGCTCATGTATTAATATTATATAAATGGGGAAAGGTGTAATTGGAGTTTGTTCTTAGGAGCGTTTAACATTATGTGCTTTTTTTAAGGGGTAAAAATACTAATATGGTTAATTTTTAAGAGTAAAAGTCACATTTCCTATTAAATTACTGACTAACTTTTGACCGTTAAGTGGAAGCTGATTTTTGTTATTATTTTTGTTTCTCGAAGAAAATGCACCATGACGTTGATTGTCTTCTTCTACCTCTCTCTTCTCTCCTTCCTCCTCTCTTCCAATTCAACCTTCGACCTTCGTTCTCTTTCTCACTCCCATGACAACGTTTTTATACATATATATGCAGCAAGTAGCGATTTCCATATGCAAAGTTTTTCTTACCTTTCCTGAACCAGTGACACATGATCCTTACAGCAAGTCCATGGCTAACATTATATATATATATATATATATATATATATATATATATATATATATATATATTCAGCGACTCATGACAGCAAGAATGAAGTGTGTGTGCATGTATAATATACACATACTTACACCTACTGCAAACCGACACTTAAACGCAAGCCCATATTTCAGTCTCATTTTTAACTCCCTGTTTCAGTATATATATTTTTGGCAACGCATGCTTTGATTCTTAAGGCTTCATACTTGATTGAAAAACTGACAGAACTAAAGGAATAGAAGGTTCTATGCTTACCTTCGCTGCTCTAGTTGAAATGATGGAGGATATTGCTGAATTGTTTTCCCCTGTTTACGCGACAATGAGCAGAGGAGGATGAATCTTGGGTTTAAGTCTCTCACTCTCTTCTCTCTGTCTCTCTCGGCCTCACTTCAGTAGCTGAGATAATTGAAGGAATCAGCTGCTTATTATATAATGGTCCAGACACAATTGAGACTCAACGGTCCAGAAGTAATAACCCGTTAGATATTAAACACAAGGCTCGAGAAGAATGGCTGCCTCTGATCCTTCTGCCTTTCTTTCCGGATACGTGATCCGCTTTGCTGTCTTGGTTATGATTTTAGTTGCCAAATCTCTATTTACTTCCGCTGCAACTTTCTTGGGCTTGCGTGAAGATGTCTTGCAGTCTGCATTTACTCTCAGGTTTGGAGATCCATAGGTGATGCGTATGACGATGACGATGAAACATAGAAGAGAACGAAGGTCGGAGGTTGAATCGGAAGAGAGGAGGAAGGAGAGAAGAGAGAGGCAAGAAGACAATCAACGTCATGGTGCATTTTCTTTGGGAAACAAAAATAATTACAAAAATCAGCTTCCCCTTAATGGTCAAAAGTTAGTCAAAAGGTGCATTTAACAGTAATTTAACAGGAAGTGTGACTTTTGCTCCTAAAAATTAACCACGTTAGTATTTTTACCCTTAAAAAAACCATATGGTACTGGGTGCTCTTGAGGGCAAAGTTCATATTCATTTTTGCACCTTTACCCTATATAAATCCAACATGCTTTGGTTGCGTCAAAAAGCTCATGTTCTTTACTTCATTTTGTTTTTTTTGTTTTATTTTTTTTAACTTTTGTTTGGTATGGTACTTTATTTTATTTATAAGTATGCTGGTCAAAGTATTATAATTTATTTTTCGTTGAAAATTGCTATGTGCTATTTAATTGCATGATCCTTGCTTTCTAATATTAATATTATATTATATAACATCTTTGCTTCTTTTGTTTTATATGGTCATATGCTATTCGATGCATGCCTTTGTTTCAAACTTTCAATTGCAATTTTTGTTTTGTTATACAGAAACTTGGGAACTTCTAAAATTGTGGGTCATTAGTTGGTATATGAAATATTGATTTTGTTGTTTATTAGGTATGGCTTCAACTGATGGTATTGGTAATAGCAATGTTCAAGCTACTCCCACCTCTAGTTCAGGAACTCAATTACACAAAAATGCTCATGGGAATAGATCAGATATTGGATGGAAACATGGCTTTCCAATTGAAAGAGATGTAAGAAAAGTAAAATGCAAATACTTTGAGAAAGTAGTGACGAGGGTATTTACTGATTGAAGCATCATTTGGCAGGAATACAAAAAGATGTGGGAGCATGTAGAGCGGTGCCGGAAGAAGTAAAGAAAGAAATTTTGAATTTGTTAGCCGGATTGCAAGTGAAATTAATGAAAAAATACTAGGACTCTCACACAACTAGAAGAAGAAGAGACTGGTTGTGAAATTGGAAAAAGAAAACTGAATAAAGGTGGTGGTGGGTCTAATATTTTCAAGAAAAGCAGAGTAACTACTCAGACAACTATCAACACCATACTTAAGAAGAATGTGAGAGAGGAAGCATGTTTTGACATATGTTCCTTTATTTATAGGAATGTCATTCCTTTCAATGTGTTAAATTGTGATGAATTTAAGAAGATGTGTGAATCTATTTCAAGACATGGATTAGGTTTCAGGCCACCATCGTATCATGAGTGTAGAGTAAAATATTTGAAGCAACATTATGATAAGACAATGGCAACTATTGAAGAACACAGGGCTGAATGGGTATTTAAAATTGGAGTGGGAAGACGATTTATAATCTATGTAGCATGAGAAACAACATAGCACCAGTAAGAAAGAGGTAAGTGAGATTGAAACATTAAAGCACGAGCAACATGCAAGATGTGTTTATGCTTGCGTTCTACAATGCTATTTTGTTCCGGAGTTTCAACACATGATGTTTGATGTGAAATGCCTTTAGATGAATAAAAAGGATGCATTTGAAACTCAACACCATTATCAGTTCTAATGGTTTTAACTTTTCGGTCAAACTGATTGTCAAGCAAAGAAATGAGATTTTGTAAAGATGTGCAAGCCTCAGATTTATTTTTCAAGAACCTTAACCAAGTAAAACGTGTAAAGTCATCTACAACGGTTAAAAAATAACGATGACCATGAATAGAAGAAAGTTTATAAGGACCCTAAATGTCAGCATGTAACAATTAAAGACAAGAGATAGTTTTAGATGTACCAATGGGAAAAGTAATCTTTCATTGTTTTGCAAAATGACACACATCACAAGCACCAGAGGAATTACAAGAGACAAAAGGAAATTGTTGCTTCAAAACATTCATAACAGTGGAAGATAAGTGTCCAAGGCGAAAATGCCATAAAGCAAAAGGGTCGTTAGCATGTATAGGTAAGTGACTATGAAGCTTGTATAATCTTCAAGAAAGATTAGCAATACCAATCATTTTCCATGTCTTCAGATCCTGTATATGGCAACGAGAAGAAGAAAAAGTGAAGCAACAAGAAAGGTCATTAGCCATTTGAGAAACAGATATAATATTGAATTGGAAATCTAGGACATAAAGAACATTATGAAGGACAATATGATCATTGATTTGCACAATGCCAGATATGATTGCAATGACAATAGAATTAGTAGGTAAAGTCAAAAGAATAGGAGGAATATTTGAATAGGACGAAAACAAATTTAGAGAATAACAAACATGTGTAGTAGCACCACTATCAAGGATCCAATTATTAAAAGAATAAAAGGCAAGAGTAGTATACTCAGGGACGGAGCTTGCAATAAATTTTTGGGGGCCCAAATGCAATGGTGGATTCAAAAAATTTATAAAGGATTGGTGGGGGGATTCGGGGGCGATTTTTTTTTTAAGGGAAAGTTTTAATTGCATTAAAAAAAATAAAAGAATATGAACAAGAAAATAAAAAAATATCAAAAAAATATTCATGAAATCAATTGAATACTGGTGATGTAATAAGAGTGGCTATTATTTTACAAACCTGTCATTTAGAAAAGCAAGGCTAAGTGCTGTTAGAAATGTAGTTACATAAATTACAATGAAGGGTGGACACTCAATATATTCAAGTACCTATATTTTAATAACAAAAGTATATTACAATAAAAATAATTACAATATCATCCTTCTAGGCCTTATTTCGGATAGTATTATCAATGTTATCAAATACATCTGGCCAAATGTATACTCATGAACTAAAAAATATTCGCAGGGGCTAAATGTATTACATAAAATACATTTTTACATTATATTAAATTTTTTAAAAAAATCTATAAAAAATTTTGGAACACCAAAAATCTTGTGGGGGCCATGGCCCCCCCTAATCCTTTCTATGCTCCGTCTCTGAGTATACTTACGTTGTGCATCAGCATTGGGAATCAAGGTAAGTGCAGAAAGTTGATTGACACACGATGGAACAACAGGTGTGGTGGTGGGAGCAGAGGCAGTGGGAGCAGGAATAGCAGCAAGTAATGTAACAGGATGAGATTGTAAAAGAGAAAGTAAGTGATTATACTGATCTTGACTGATGGAAGAATTTGAAAATACCGGTTGAACCCAAGAGGGGGGTGAATTAGGTGAAGATAAAAACTTACAACTTTTGAAAATATTTTCGCAATTTGGTAAAATCAATTTGAATGATAGTAAAGAGTTATAAAGCCATAGACAATCATTCAAATATATGCTAGAAGTAAAGGAGTTTAAGGAAGAGAATTACAAACTGAGATTTATACTGGTTCAGTCCAACCTTAATCTACGTCCAGTCCTCAAGCTCCACTCGAGATTTCCACTACCTCCTTGTTTAACCAGGCACAAGAGAAAAGCCTTTACAAACTCACAAGCTTAACCAGACACTTGTGCAGCCTTCACAATCTCTCACAGAGACTCTCCCCCCTAACAACCCCGTAAGGTTACAATCAACACCCACTCAAGATTACTCAATCTTGAGTAACTCTCAAATGGAGTGATTTACACTAAAACTTCTCTCTAAGAAGTGGATACATGATCACTAAAGTACATAGGAATTCATTTCACTTTCTAAATGGTAAACTAAGAAAACATTGAAAAACAGAGTGAATGTGAGATTCGGAATTTCAACATTATGACAACATAATCTCTTCCATCGTCATTTTGCGTTTTGAAAGAGGTTTCATTTATAGATGAGGATGATTTGAACGTTGGAATGTAGCCGTTGTAATCAGAACCGTTTGAGGATGTGGCAGTTGGAAACTAGCCGTTATTTTATCTCTGCTTTTTGACTTGACAGCTCAACATCTTGATCTTCATGAAATCCTTTGTTTAATCATCTGAAATATGTCCACAAATGATATAAATGATGTTAAGTTGCATTACAGATCATTTGGGTAATATCTGGATGATCTGGATCAGATTCAAGATTTTCGCAACGGTGATTTTTCTGATCTGAAGGTGAATACTGCAGTATTGTCTTGCATATTGTGGTATTGAGGCTTTCGAGCTACTTCAGATTTGTCTCTATCTGTCCGATACTCGAGTATTTACTCACATACTCGAGTATTGAAGATCCTATAACGCTCATTGCTCTCTGTCTAAGCTATACTCGAGTATTCAAGTTGTCTTGGCCATTGGTTGCTTCCTGACTTGATATATCCTCATATTTGGCAAACAAATTATCCTCATATAGCTCTTTGATTCTTCTTTCCAAAGAAACAAGAATCAGATCTTAATTTGTTGGAATTCATCCCTTATGATCCAATGAAAGAAGATTGTTCTTTAACCATCGTTTTTGCAACGTTCTGAATTATCATTCAACTTTTGAAGACCATATCTCTCTAGTATGATTTTCATTTTAGTTGAATCAAGTATTGATGGAAAGCCTTATGAGTCTTCTTTCATATGCCACCGATTTCAGCTCATTCGATATGTATATTATGAGTTACACTCAAAACATTGAAGCTTGGTTTGATGTATGGCGTGACTATTTGATCCAACTTTAGAAATTCAAAGCTCTCTCATCTGATCTTTTTTGAATATGAAACTTTGTCAAGATGACGCATAGGATATCTAGTTTCATACAAATTTGGTTTCACCTCAATCTGATCTCTGGTTTAGAAGATATCATCGAATTACTAGAAGTAGCCCAAAGCTGAATGTGAAACAGAGGTGAACAAAGTTGTTGTAAGTTCCGGATACTCGAGTATTGTTGGGTCCAGAAGCGCGAAAGAAGTTGAAAATACCCCATACTCGATTCATTAAGTTCCATACTCGAGTATTGACTCTCATACTCGAGTATTGTAAGTTCCGGATACTCGAGTATTGTTGGGTCCAGAAGCGCGAGAGAAGTTGAAAATACCCCATACTCGATTCATTAAGTTCTATACTCGAGTATTGACTCTCATACTCGAGTATTGACTTGAAAACTAAGTATCGAACAGACAGAGATGAATATGAAGTAATGAAATAAGTTCAATACCGCAGTATTCAAGACAATACTCCATTATACACCGTCACTTTAGAAAATTCAAAGATTCGAAAATCACGATTTTGATCCAGAACATCCAGATACTTACCCAAATGAATTGTAACATTTATTAACATCATTTACATCATTTGTGGACATGTTTCAGATGGTCAAACGAAGGATTACGTGAAGATCCAAAATACTGAGCTGTCAGGTCAAAAAGCCTTCTAATGGCTATATTTTTCAACAGTCATATTCTCAACGGCTCTATTCTTAAACAGACATATTCTCAACGATCAGATCATCCACATCTATAAATAAAGCCAGATTCAAAACACAAGCGGCTGCGGAAAAGAAATTATGCTGTCATAATGCCAAAATTCTGAAGCTTCTTCTCACTCTGTTTTTCGGTGCTTTCTCAGTTTATCATATAAAGTGTGAAATGAGTTGTAATGCACTTCAGTGTTTATCATAATCACTTCTTTGAGAGAAGAATCATTGTAGATCATACTTCTTTGAGAAATACTCAAGGTTGGGTGACCTTGAGTGAGAAATTGGTTGTAACCTTACGAGTAGTGAGGGGGAGGATCTCAGTGAGAGATTTGGCTGCACAAGTGCCTGGATAAACTTGTGAGATTGTAAAGGCTTATCTTTTATGCCTGGTTAAACAAGGAGATAGTAGAAATCTCAAGTAGAGCTTGAGGACTGGACGTAGGTCAAGGTTGGACCAAACCAGTATAAATCTCAATTTGCAATTCTTTTCCCTTAACTCCTTTACTTCCAGCATATATGTTTTGAATGATTGTCTATAGCTTTGTAACTCTTTATTTTCATTCAAACTGGTTTTACCGAATTGCGAAAAGATTTTAAAAGATTGCAAGTTTTTAATCTTCACCTAATTCACCCCCCCTCTTGGGTTCAGCCGGTATTTTCAATAAATACCCTTAGGTTGTAAGTAATTTGATTACACACACAAGAGAATTGAAGAGCCACAAAAGAACCCTAGAAGAGAGACGTGAGACAAAAAGCTTGAAGGTGCTAGCACGCTGCCGTTCGTGTTGGAGTGCTGTTTGGTGTGGATACCGGTAGAGGGAGTGGATTCGTAGAGTCGGCTCCTAGATATTGATCGATCAAGAAGGTGTTAGCCCACGAGTTCACAAAGCACGAATACGTGTTTGCATAGGTACAGTTTCTAATTACTAACCCGATTTAAACACTGTTGATAAATCCTCTTCTTGGGATTCGTAATTTATTGGATAAATTTAATTCCGCTGTATATACGAATCCCAACAGTTACCACATTGTTCACTGAAGCTTTATTGAGAAATTTGTAGCCAGGAGGGAAGCCATGCTTCTTATAACAGGTCTCAACAATATGTCTCGGTTTGCCACAGAAGGTACACATTTTATCACTAGTGTTGGACTTAGGCTGATATGCAGGCTTGGAAGAAGAATCGGTGCAGGTAAAACATATATTTGGTTCAGTAATACCAATAAGGTCACATTCTTGTTGAACAATCAATGAAAAAGCCTTATTAATGGAAAGCAAAGGATCCATTAACAAAATTTGAGATCGAACATTAGCAAAATGGTCATTTAGTACCTTCAAAAATGTAATGACATAATCTTGACAAAAATACTCTTTTGAAGAACAAGAGCAATCATCAATAGGGCGAAAATTGAGTAGTTCATCCCAAATAATTTTGATTTTAGTATAGCAATCAGAGATCGAAAGATCACCTTGCTGGATTTGGAAGAGCTCGTCTTATAATTCAACGACTCTGAAAGCATCACTCTGCCTGAATCTCTCTTTCAGATCATTCCATAAATCAACAGCATGATTAAGCCACATAACGCTTTGACTGATTGATGGAGATATTGAGCGGAAGAGCCAGGTCAAAACCATGGTATTACATCTCTGCCATGCCGGAAACAGGGGATCAATGATAGTCGGAATTGTTAACGAGCCATCCACGAACTGGTTTTATTCTTGCTCATAAGGGTGATCATTATAGCCCTCGCCCAGTGATGATAGTTAGAACCAACTAGGGATGGCGACACAAGAATCAGTGATGGATTCTCATTCGGATGCATAAAGTAGCAACTAGTAGGATCTTGAGACGGAGCAAGCAACGATGGTGAAATTCTTGATGAACTATCGGAAGCCATAACTAGATAACAGGGGAAAAGAAAACTAGATCTTGAAAGATGAAAGTTGATTGAGAAAAAAAAATCAACAAATCATGAAGAGCAAGTCGATGGCAACAAATTTGCTTGAGGATTTGGAAGAAATAGAGATGAAGAGGAGAATATCCGAGACAAATAGGGATGGAGCCTTCGAGAGAGACCAAGACGGAGACGGAGCTTTTGAGAGAGGAAATGAAAGTGACAACTCAAGATGCTCAATTGTCAGAGAGAAGGACAAGAAAGCGAAAGTCAAAAAGAAGGCTCTGATACCATAATACAGAATGTATAAACTAAGAAAAGGAAGATGCAGAGAAAAAGCTTATTCTCATTAATTGCCTTTTTGGTAAGTACATTGGGTCTCTTATATAGAGAAGAAAGAGAAGACTAGCTAAGTAGATCTACATCAGTAATTAGTTGTAACTGATTGGTTGCATCTAACAAACTAACAAATACATAATTTACAACAAATAACATTTAACAAACTAATAAACTATTTATTTTGCTCCATTACCTATCTTTACTTTACCACTCAACTTCTGCACATAAGAAATTAACCTGAGCTTTACCCGTAATTTAAAGTCAGTTGGTATTAACTTTTTGAGGGTTTTTTTTTTTTGTTAAAAAAAAACTCAATTAATTAACAGTTAAAATAATGGAAATCCGTTTGGCCACCCTTAATTTTAGAGTTTCTAATGTGCCTTGATAAAAGTCCAGCATCAATCGTTTTTATAAATGCAATATGTAGCTTAATATATGTGGAAAATGAAAATACAAGACCATGCGATTTTATATTAGAAAAATATCAATGGAGCAAGATAATATAAAAATACAACGGTAAAAGTGAAAAATAAGAAAAGGCAAAAAAAAAGGTTCACTATGTACAATAACTCATACTTTTTGGCAAGTTAAAAAATCAAACGTTGATGCACAAAAAAATATTAACCCATGAGTTACAATTGTGCACATTAACAATTCATTCGTAATTAAGAGATCAAAATTTGATCTACAACATATATTTATTCATGACTTACAACTCTACGTTTTGACAATTCATTCATAAATTTATTCCACGATTGCAATTGTACATCCTTAACTTGGCCGAAGAAATGCCAAGTTAAACAGTGAAAAACATCATAATGGTCCTTATCAAAAATGGTATTCATCCTAAACTCCTTCTTAAATCTTCGAGAACCATAAAGATACCACATTGAGTCCAAATCCCTATATGGTTCCTTCCTAGCATACTCATTTAAGCTATTTGCAAATAAAACAATATTACTTAATAGACTAGATTCCCAATTTGCTTTTAAGAAGTCGTTGTATAACATGGAAGAACAATGTGGCATGAAGAATACAGTTGGCTTTAGAGCTCGCCATCTTCTATATTGATGGAGTGATAAAATAGAACATCTAAAAGCTTTTAGAACTCGACATTCAGTTACAGAAAGAACAGGATCAAATACTAGTATATCAGTAATCCATTTGAAATGTTTTTGCATCAATATTGCAAGACTAAGCTGCAACCTAGAATTCTTGTTCAATTCAAGGCTACCGATACCATATAGTACCATCTGCATCTTTGATTCTAATCCCATCACCATATGCAATTGTTCAGAAATAGGTGGAGTTTGAAGCTTGTCTTGAAAACTATAATAGAACTTAGAGCTCTCAAACTTGTTTATGCATCTTTCTATTTCTTGCATCAATGATTTTTCTCTACAACAATCCCTTTGTAGATCTATTTTCCTTTCTATTATATAAGGAAGATTATTCATAAATTGTAGTTCCATCTCCGTAGGTTAAAAAACATCCAACTAAAATGCTTAAAAAGATTAGATAAACAACGATGATTAGTCCTCATTATGAATTCACTAGTAAATCTGTGAGCGGCCAAAAGAGGCTTTATCATATCTGGATCTAAATGCTTCTTGTAGTAATGAAAGTTATTCCCAAATATGGCAACTTTACTTAACTTATCAGGATTGCAATTTGCTCGCAACAGGTTATAAGGGTAGTTCACAATGAGGCATGAAGAATAAAGTTGGCTTTAGCGCCCTTCTCTTTCCATGTTCATTTAAGTATAAGACAGAACAACCAAGGGCTTCTAAAATCCGGCATTCAGTTGCAGAAAGAATAGGATCAAATACCTCTATGTTTCCAATCCATTTGAAATCTTTTTGCATCAATATTGCAAGACAAAGCTGAAACCTAGATTCCTTACCTGATTCAAACCTACCAATACCATATAATACCATCTTCATCTTTGACTCTCCACCCAAAACCTTATTTAGTTGTTCAGAAATCGATGAAGTTTGGAGCTGGTCTCGAAAATTATGATAGAATTGAGAGTTACCAAGTTTCTTTATATACCTTTCAATTCTCTGCAACAATATTTTTTCTCTTCGAGGATGAGTACGTAAATCACATGGAACCCATGGATGTAGCTTTATTGACCTATAATGTTCTTGATTCAAAGCAAATTCCAGTAGTGCTTCCATATATATATCCCGAGTTGTTTATCTAGCAAACAGAAGAATGGAGTGTAAGCGATAAAAAACACGTAACGCACGCTATAAACAAAGTCATTGCATATATTAGAGGGTCCAAGTTCTTTGTGCGATACAAGAACATGATAAACTAAAACACCACCAAAAATTTCAATTAAAGAATTCCCAAGTAAGTAAACGTGGAGAACAGAATCGAATTACCTAAACTCACAAGAGTTAGAGTACTAGAAAAACTCACGTTCCAATCTTTGGAAAATAAAGCCCACAGTACAGATCATATGTCGATCGAGGATTTAAGATTAAGGTTAACAAAAAAAATTCTAATATAAAAGAGTTAAAAAGGAAGGAGAAATAAATACCGTTTCGTGTGTCTTCCTCTGCGTTGCTATGCCCTGGTTTAATTTATCCTTCACTATCTCTACCAAATTCTCCTCTTCGTCTCCTTCTTCATTCAGCCAGGGATGATTTTATAACGAGATTTCGATGTATTTTGCTCTAGAAATTTTATTTGATTTGGATTAAAAGATATTCTTTTTTAATTTTAGATACTTTATTTCATTGATTTATATTTAATATAAAAAATGTATTTGATGATTTTATTTGATTTGAATTTTTTAAAAACTTATCAGAACTTAGAAAAAGATTTTGACGTAAATTTGCCAGACTATGAATTTAAATTTAAACTTATCATATTTGTCTTTAGAAAATTATTTTGGCATATAATCTATATCCAAGGAGAAAAAACTCCCATCATATCTTCTCCTTATCGCGTAATGGAATTTGGTTTCAATACAAAATTTAAGTTTATTCTAATTTGAACTGATTAATTTTAAAATTAGTCTATCTATATATTATCTACGACAGTTATGAAATCTTATAATGATATTTAATTATATAATTAACAACAAGAATAATAAACAAACTCCCACATATGCATTAATATTGGCGAGTTATCACGTTTTTGTACTTTGCAGAATCCATGAATATCATAATTTTATCTTTTACACACACAGTATATTGATAAGTATATATTTTATAATTAAATTAGTATAGATTCTGAGATATTTTAGATTGAATTTAATTATTTTGTATATACTTTTCTATCATTTAATTAAATATAGGATAAAAAGAAAGATATTTTGATATAAAATCTATTTCATATACTATTTTATTTTACAGTGTATCAGATATTAGAAGAAAAGAATGAAATAGGATCAGAACGCAAGGATTAATGGGGCATCAATTATTTATTATATGATCATTATTTTGAGAGAAGCATCAGGATCAGGAGGAGACTTCGGATAAATACAAAAAAAAGACGTGGACCCGCAAAAAGACAAGCGACCCTAATATCTATTAAGAGGGGAGACGCTGGAGACACGCAGCAGCAGACAAAAAAGAAGAAGCACGCGGCGAGATCAATTGAGACACAGCAGAGACGCAGCAGCACGAACACGCACATACGCCGAGAAGGGAAGGAGCTGAACGAAAAAAATCAAGGAACAGAGGCTGCATCCAATGGAGTTTGATTTCTTGTTTTGATTCTAGTTTATTTCTTTTCTTAGGATGACTGTGAAATCTGAACTCCTATTTGCTGTGATCTAGATTAAAGCCATATATGGCTAAATTTATTTTACAACCTAAAAGAACTAAGAACTTATTGATGAATTAGATTTAGTTTCATCGTTTAATTATAATTAGTATTAATTTTGGTTACTTAATCTTAATTAGTTTTATCTCTTTAATGACTGGCCATCATTGAATATGATTTTGAGTATTAGGATTTACCTTGACAAAGGGGATTTTAATTAGGCTCTGAGATTAAGCAATATGGGGTTAAATTACGATTTAATTTATAATTAGGATAGACATATACCTAATAGCCCCATATAATTGTAGAAAAGTGTGTCCGAATTATGCCTATTGAGTAAATTTGTCAGATATAACTCTTTCTACTTAAGAGAGGATTGTAAGTGGACCGACATTCACTTATAGCTATTTATACTCGAGATTAACAAAATTGATATTAAGGGTAATTAAATTGGTGAAATAAAAGTTTATGAAGTTAATAAGGGATTAGTGACTTTGGGTTGCTCATTTGATATTTGTGGTAGTTAGTGGATTTTAATTTCTTTTATCTTAATTAATTTCAATTTGAGTTGCTTAACTTAAATAAAAGTGTAAAATCAATGCTTGGCTGAATTTTTGGTATAAAGTTTTCATGGGAACAATACTCTACTCACTCTTTATTACTTGATACGGCCCGTGCACTTGCGGAGTTATAGGCTATAAATTTTTGCCCTATCATACACACACGTTTTTTATCATAAATATGTGAGTATCTATATATCTTGAGAAATACTCTATCCATTGTGACATCCTAAATTTTGGGTTTAGGGAATTAAAAATACAATGTGGAAATTTGGCCTTCAATATCTTAAAAATTAATATTTGGAATTTAAGGCATATTTTTCCGTGAATTATGAAAAATACACATAAACCTTTTTCTTAGGAACAAAAATACACATGTGGTTATCATTTTGGTGCAAACACCACATCTCACCGTTAAGTCACTATTCACTGTCGTTAAGTTACTATTCACCTCATCTCTTTCTCTTTTATCACGGTGAACAATGACTTAACAGTGGGATGTGACTTTTGCACCAAAATAGTAACCACATGTATATTTTTGCTTCTAAAAAAAATTATATGTGTATTTTTGCTTCTAGGGAAAAAGCCCATGTGTATTTTTGTATTTTAATCTTAAAAATAACACTATAAACTATATTTTATATTAAGGATGGAGAAATGTCACTAAGGTGGAGTCTTGAGTAAGATTTTTTATTTTGGGCCAGAAAAGGCTTAGAGGATGTTATTTAAAACAAGCTTAGAGAAGATTGAAGTACTTGGGCTTTATTAGAGAATGACGTATTTAGGCCACCATTGGAACATGGCTTTATTGGAAATGACATGTTTGGGCCAACCGTGAGGATTGGGTCCTTTTAGGCCCTGATGTCACCCAATTTAACGGAGAATACTCCAAGTTTCGTATTGATAATCGGCGCTAGCATTGAGTCGGTTCAATTAAAAACCAGAAAAAAATAGTGAAGTTACAATAACTGAACCTAACCGAACCACTCAGTTCAACTGAACTTAACTGATTTGAAATATTTTGGTTCGGTTTCATCCAATAATACTCTTGACCCAAAAGCAACCTATGTTTATATACCCAAATACTGTAAATAATAACCTGAAAGAGAACTTTCAATTTTATGCCGAGAAATAATAACATGCCTAAATCACAGAGCTGAACCGGAATATAAAAAAGTAACCGAAACAGAAAAAACCAAATCGATTGAACTCAGCCTTGGGAAGAGATTTCACAAAGAGAGCTTTTGATTGTGATATGGGATTCATTATTTTCAGTAGTTTTCTTGGGTCAGATAGTTTGCCTCGTAAAGACTTTATTTAGATCCACCAGTGCTTCCTAATCCTATCCTATCCTTAGTATGAAATATATTTGGAGGTTTATTTCAGGCTTAAATATTTGTTATATTTATCAATTTTTTTTATTATTTACCCCTATGCTTCATACAAAATATTCAAGAATGAGATAAAACAAAGAAATAAAGGAAGATGACTAGGCTATTTTAAAAAATAAACGTTAATAAACTAACTTAAATGATTTTAAGGACATTTTGGCATGACCGTGGATGAGGCAAAAAATCTATCAAACAGTAAAATAAATCCAAGGGAAGGAAAAAATAATCTGGACCGTATGGAATACTTTCAAAGGTTGGTAAACTTGTTGTCAAAAAATAGTTTCAGATAGAAATCACTTTTTTCAGTTTTGAGAGTGATTTTTTCTCAGCTTCTGAAAAAAAAAAGCTAGTGAAAAGTGATTAAATAAGTAATGTACTATTAAATATACATTTATATACTTTCTAATTTATCCATTAGTATATATCTAATTAAGTATTTTAGAGTTTTTTAATTTTGTAATAATAATTTATTTTTTTATCAAATTTAAATTTGTATCTTCAATTATCACAAAATATACAATTAATATATATATGTGTGTAGTATTCAATAAAATTAATGTCATTTTCTATCTCAAATAAATTTTCAAATGATATTATAAATAAGAGTCTATTTTGAAAAAATCACTTTTGTCACTGCTATCTTAAACACAAATCATATCAACAATTTAATTTTTATTCTATTTTCCGTTTGTAAAAGCTCATCTAAAAAAAAAATTTACTTCTGCTACTGCTATCTAAAATGAATTAATGTAATCAAATAAGATAAATATCTCTATATTAAGAATTGAATGAAGCAGATGAAGTTTTCTTTTCTATAGAAAAAAGAAAAAAAGGAATTTGCATATTGGGGGAGATTCAAGAGTTCAGAGGGGAAGGGGGTTACTATAAAGTCTAAAAAAAGGATTTAATCACCTAAAATTCCGATAAAAAACATGCAAAGTCCAGAATAAGAAATTATAATAAATTATTAAAACTTTTTTGAATATTGAAGCTATAATTCTTCCGTGAAGGATAGGTATACCAGTAGAGAAGGTTGACCAGAAAAATGATGCAAGAGAATTGGGGGACCCACTTACAGTTAGTAGGCACCAACCTGCCGCAAGTCACGCCACTAATGATCACTTCCCACACAAAAAATAAAAAATAAAAAAAATCAACTTTATCAAATTGCTTGAAACACAATCCTAAAGCAAACAACGATCAAAAGGTTCACACATGCTGGGGCCCCCAAGTTCCCGCCAAATTCCTTCCTCTGCTACTTTCCCCCACTTTTATCCCATACACGACCTTCTCTTTTTTTCTTTTTTCTTTTTTTAAAGTATAAAAAACTAATTTCAACAATTAATGATGTTACGGTTCTTGTCTCCTTCAATAAAAAAAATAAAATAATCAGAACAACATTCTCCGGATTATCTGCCTCCTTCACATCGACGTGCTTTCCTCTCCTTCCCTCCTTCTTCCCACTTCGTCCCTAACTTCATTTTCAAAATCAAGATTTCTTATTCTTATCGTTTTGCTTCATGTAGTCAAAATTCCCGTACCAACCTTTTTCGGCGAGCGGTAAAGACTAAAGAGCAAAACGCCCCCACTGCGTCTTTTCTTTGACATTTCTCTCCCTTTCATTCCATTTTCAAATGTCAGGTTGGTTTTAGTCAGCACTGTCCCAGCTAAAGCTCAGCTACTAGAACAACAAGAGCAAGACGAAGAAGAAAAGAAGAATCTCAGTCCAAGGAGTTCTGATTTGGTTTCTGCATTTTGCTTGTAAACTCGGTTTTTCATCTGTGCTTGACGTTTAAACAATTTGGTCGTTGGAATTGATAGGCATGCTATTGGAAGAGCTACCATGTCTAGCATGGGAGATATTCCATCTCTTTACTTAGCTGAATTCTACTGTCTCTTCATTTGGCTTAATCTTGCTCTTTGAAAACAGAACAGTGAAACTATCTTTCAATCATATAATCGTTGAAAAGTAGTTTGAGTTTTGGTGTTTTTGAGGATCAAATCGGATTTACTTTTGAGGAAACTCATGCAATTCGATACAAAATGAGGGTATTGCCGAAGTAACAAACAAAATGAGTGCCTTTTGTTTGAAATTTCTAGTTACAGATAACACTTTGGATAACCATTCTCTTAAATGAATATATACTTCTGACATATTTTTAGTCATCTAGATAAAGGGTTGTCTCCTTCTTCATCTTTTATCTGAGTCTGAAGGATTAGTTCTTTTGGTTGCGATCTCTCGCTTTTCCCTTGGATTTTCTATCTCGCCTTCTTTAACCTCCTAACTTAAATTATCTGATATTGATTTTCTTCTTCATTTCTTATGAAGAGGCAGGGTCTTCTTCCATTTTTATATATCCATGGGGAAGATCACAACTTCAACGCAGCCTATAGCTCGAGAGGCTTCCAATTATGACGAGGTTTTCATGCAGCAGAGCTTGCTCTTTGATGATTGTCTCAAGGTATTTGTCATAAATGCTCATAGTTCATCTCTTACTTCTTATGAAATAGTGCTTTTGACTTAGAGCAAACCCTTTGATTAATTGAGTTTTTTTCAGTATAAAAGGATTCTGATCGTTTCAATCTGTTTTTGTAGGATTTGAAGAATCTTAGGACACAACTATACTCAGCTGCCGAGTATTTTGAGCTCTCATACAACAATGATGACCAAAAACAGATGTGAGTCACTCTCATATCTCTATTGTGTATTAATATTGGTATTATTATTTATTATACGCGTTGTCTTCTTCTTGACTGTGTGTTTTACTTCTCTTTCCATCTCTACTTTCTTCCAGCGTGGTAGAGACACTGAAAGATTATGCCATCAAAGCTATTGTAAATACTGTGGACCATATTGGTTCTGTGACCTATAAGGTGAATGACTTGTTAGATGAGAAAATTGTTGAAGTCTCTCAAGCTGAGCTACGCATATCTTGTATTCGACAGGTATAATGAAATTAAATATGCTGAAGAGAAAAGTTTATATGCTCTCATAATTCATTATGAGTTTAGCAGAATGAATCAATAGGCATTATAGGATTTATTATGGGTGGGAAAACAATCGTTATTGTTTTGTCGTTTTGAAGTAACATGGACTTATCTTTATTGATGGCCATATCATATCTATATCTATCTACTTCCTAACTTTCTCCACCTACGCACACACAAAAGGTAAAGCTTATGCTACTGTAGATGTATATAACTCTCAATTTGTGAACAGTTACTATTTTTTTAAAAAAAGAGGTTTTGGTAGTTGTGGGGTTGTTTTAAATCCGATTCTGCTTTAATTCAAGTCAAAGCTTAAATATTAATCCGTTGCTATGGCTTTGAAGATTGACCCCTTCTTTGATGTTAGAGAATAAAAACATGCCAAGATTTTATGGATCATGAGGGACGAACCCAACAGTCACTGGTGATCGAAACTCCTAAATATCACAAGCGATATATCCTGCCAGGCAAGTTTTTATGATATTCTTGATTCTGTTGAACCCCATCTTAAAATTCTTAACAATGCTGTTTTCTTTTCATCGTATTTGTTCTTGTCATTGCTCCTAATGCTACATGATATCACATTCCTTAAATTCATATTTTCAGTTGGAGAGACCATCCATGGAGCCAACAGGACAAGATCAAAATACATAGGATGCAATCTAGATGATGAAGATAACTGGCATCACTTTAGGAATGGTATCTCTCTTTATGATCTCGCTTCATAGTTTTCATTCATTATATTATTTAAGGAATTGCCTTTTAACATCAACTGACTTCTGATTTGTCCTTTGAAGCTGTTCGAGCAACAATCAGAGAGACACCACCTTCTCCAGTGAGGTAATTACATATGTCTCCGCAAAATCAAAGGTTTACTGAATTGCTCAATGAGGACCATTATATAATTATGTCTCATTTTATTGCAGCAAAGGAAGATCCCCATCACCTTTACAACCTCAAAAAGCAGGAGCTTTTTCGTTCACTTCTACCACGCCCAAGAAAGATTTAGGTGGTCTGCATGTTTTGTATCACTTCAACTTATAGTTCCTTCCTTGTCATTTTTTCACATAGAGCTTCAAAATTTTCATTACTGATGTTGGAATCTACAAATCTGTACATGAACTCTATAGATAAGAGGGCGACATCACCATACCGATTTCCACTTTTACGAAATGGATCTTTGTCAAGTAGGCCTACAACACCAAAGTCTAGTACCAGACCCACTACTCCAAACTCAAGTAGACCAACCACACCAAATCCTCCTATAAGACCAAGGGTAAGTTAACCCTACTTCGTTTATTTGTCTCAGTTCATCAATAGCAGTAAGGTGGCCCAAACTGCATAGTTGATGATTTCAATACTTGGAAATCAAGTCTTATATTTGAAATGGGGTCTATGTTTCTGATTTATGTTTCTTCTTGCAGTACCCTTCTGAGCCTAGGAAATCGTATTCAATGAGATTAAGCGCTGAGAAGGAGAATGGGAGGGGTGTGGAACAAATTCCTAGTAAAAGTAAAAGACTCCTAAAGGCCTTACTCAGCAGGCGCAAGTCAAAGAAGGATGACATGCTGTACACTTACTTGGACGAGTACTGATGATTGGTGTCGAGCTAGTTGAAATCTGGAGACACCAAAGAACTTCAAGAATAGAAACAACTGAGTTTTGATTGCCCTTTTCTAAAACCCTTTTGGGTTGATTGTTTCTCATGACCTTCAAATGAATATTTATACCATAATTTTTGTGTGTGTGTGTGTGATAGCTTTGAGAGGAATTCTTCATGATCTAATGAGATTCCCAGAATCACTTTGTGTGGGGTTTCAATGTAATACCTTCTTTGTGTTACAAGGGATTACATTATCACAAATAGTAAATTCAGATTGTTTCTCTTTTGGTTTGGTTGGTATTATCCATGTAAAAGTAATCAGTTTCAATTGTAGGAAAAGTGAAAAATAAAAAATATAATATTATGGATTATTTATTACATTTTATTATTTTGTCAGTTGGCAAAATTTAGATATTTGGGATCAATTATGTAACAAGATGATAAAATTGATGAAAAGATGTTGATCATGAAATTCAAATTGAGTGATGCAAATGGAAAAAAGCTACCAAAGTTATTTGTGAGAGGAAAGTACCTAACAAGGTAAAATGAAAGTTTTATCGTATCTTTATATGACTAACAATGCTATATACATAGTAGTGAATGTTGGACTTTAAAGGAACAACACATAAAGTGAAAGTAGCCAAAATGAGGATGCTAAGGTAGATGTGTGGTCATATAAGAAAAAAAATAAAATTCATAATAGTCATATACATGAATGACTTGGAGTAGTGCCTATTGAGGGGAAGATTCTAGAAAATCATCTGAAATGGTTTGAACATGTTCAAAGAAGGCCATTAGGTGGGCTAGTGAGGAAGACTGAAAAGAGGTAGAGGAAGATCTTGAAAAGAGGTAGATGAAGACTGAAACAAACACTTAATGATATTATAGAGCGGGATCTATTAATTAATAATCTATTTAAAGATTTGGTTTTCGATAAAACATAATGACATTATACAATCTATGTAGCCAACCCCATTTAGTAAGATAAAGCTTTGTCGTTGTCGTCATATTCCTTCTAGTCTACAATATAAGTCACTTCTAGAATAATGTCTTGATCCACAATATAAGTTACTTAGAGAGAAATTAATATTTTTTTTTGTCAATTTTACCCCTATAATAAATGTTTAGACACAACTCTTTGTAGTTCTATCTTTTATTTAAAACCTTATTGAATATAGGTAAAATTGTTAAAAAAATTCAATTCAAGATAAATTTAATAAGTGAACTACTATTTTTTTATTATGATGTTTTTTTTTGTAAAAGTGACTTATATTGTTAGAGGAAGTACTATATATATTTTATTATTATATAATAAACTTTTATTCTCAAGTATGAGTATGAAATTTATTTTCCATTCACTTGCGCATCTGTTTTCTATATGCAATATTCTGTACGCTAAATCATTTGTATAGGAAGAGACTCGCCCACTCAAATTTTTGGAGACTCCTTCATTCTTGTTTCTTTTCTACCCAAGGGTAGGTTATGCAGGTCAAGAAAATAAAAAAGAAGAAAACAAATAAAATTACAAAACAAGATTGATTAACCTCTTCCAACATATCTAAATATATACTATCAGTGTCATTTTTTACAAATCTTAAAAAAATCCAATACAGCAATGGAATTAGGAAGTTTTACAGAAGACAGATGAAACAATTTGGAATTATCATAAGCAAACCCTCAGCTGCAATTCTCCAGCAGGAATAACCTACATGCACTGCGGAATTGATCAAAAGCGAACAAACGCCGGAGGGGAAAGAAATGAGAGGAGTTTTGTAAGGTGAATTCAAGCATAATGCTGTCTCGACTAAAAATGTGGAAACAACGTAAATTCATGAACAATACAAATAATGTCAGTTGTAAAAGGTGGTTTAATTACGATTATCTAAACTAAGTGTAGTCTATAATTCAGAGTATTACAGGTGCCAACTTAAGAAATTTCATATGACAATTGAGGTAACAGTCTTGAGCTGACCCATTGAATGCCCAAAGACATGGGCTTTTTTCCATCCCAGATGATCTAATGAAGTAATTGCATCCTTCGCCATTATCTTTGTTCTGCAACCAGAAATCACCAGTATGAGTTAGAATTCGTGTTTTTCTGCTTATTTAAATCCATGAAATGCAATGTTATGCAACTTTATCTAGCCATGCTTTTCATCATAATCTCAAATACATTGTTTGAGATCACTTCAGCTGGCACTACTTTCTATCAACTCGGCGTTTTAAAGCTCAAAAACATGGGGCGGTGGAACTTCTCTTGTTCTTATTAATTACTAAAATTATGCAGGATGTCGAAGCATTGAAAAAAAAAACATGAACGAGTATTTAATGTGCGAATTTGAACTCAATAGTAGACCTCAAATAAATCGTAAGTGAGATTGAACTCGGTCAAGCAAAAAAAGACCATGTATCAATTGAGAACCGATGCACAAACAAATTGAAATGCAGAATTAACGGGCTAAATCAGGCCTTGAAAGGCCAAGGGCCGACTCTGTTTTTCAAAACCCAACTCGAGAGTACCAGAGTTAGGGCTAGGAAGTTACTATTTCAAATTTTAATTATTTTTTCTCTGCTTTTTTAAGAAATATAATTAATAAATTATAATAATTAAAGTTCGAATTTATCAACTAAATAAATATTGTCAACATTAATATCAAAACAACACGAATTATTCAACAAATAAATATATTCACTAATTTGTAATAAAAAATAAACTATTGTGCATAAATAACTTACATAAACATAAGAGCAATGACTATCATTGTCATCTTCTTTGCCACTATCATCAATTTCAAAGATATTTGATTATGTTTCATTTTGAGTAATAAGCTCTGCTTTATTAGTAAGAATATCATGAATTTTTTCTCCTACATTATGAATACATCTATTAGAAGGGCCTTCAAAAGTTATTTCATTTAGCTTATTTAATTTTTAAACCTAACCTTTAAAAGGCCAAGGTTTAAAAGGTCGGCCAGCTTGATTTCACGGCTCTAGCTACAAGAGTACTCAGGATTTCCCAAAACAAAATGTGGGTGACAACCAAAACTAAACTCGGCCAGCACAGGGTACTCCCTCCAGTCCTAAAGTGCAATTCCTATATTTAGGACGCGAGGAAGTACATGATAACCAAAACTGTTACACCGAAATCTCAACAAGATAACCAAAACCCACAAAACAATATCCACTATTCACTATCAAGGAAGCATTTTGGGTGGGAGCGCGACTGAAGTCTGGAGAGTGGAGAGAGATAACTGTTGTTGAGGTTAAGCGCTTAAGGACAGCAAAACGACATGGTACGAAGTCGTTTAACTCTTGTCGACCATTGAAATCCCGAAGGGATATTGGTATATTCCAAGGGAATATTGGGATTGTTTTTATCCGCTTTGAGCCTTTACCCATTGGAATATTTCTGCGTATAAAACCAGATTCCTCGCCTTCTTCCCTGGCCTTTTCAGCTCTTTAACCATTGAATCACACCACACATATATGTCAATGATGATCCTGAATCCAAGATGCACCTCCAGGTTTGTTCTCTCTCTCTCTCTATCTCTCTCATTTTGTCGTCTGAATTTTCTTTTAACTGTGTAATCCCTTCATCTTCTCACCTATGATACTGACAAAAATACGCGCATCATAATTCCACAAAGCCTGCTTATGATTTACGCTACAGTAGGCTGGTATTGATTCTTGCTTCAGTACTTGTTGTAATTTATGCTCTATTATGCTTCTGGACGGTTTGGTATTTCATGCACATGAATTTGAACTTATATTGTTTTCACAAGTTTCAGTTGTTTTCAAGCAACTTCAATCACGTTTGTTCATTGAATTTAAAGCATTCTGTTGTACCTAAGAGTTGCTTAGATTTTAATTGAGTGCTTACTCTCCAAATTTGTCACTTTTTCACGATCTTAATCATTAAAATGGCTCTCTAAGGACCTTTCACAATTAAGTATGATAAAAAAAATTACTTTTTGATTATGTGTATGATCTGGGTCTATCAATTTTTTAGGTTTCAGCTCCTGACCTTTTTAGTCATGATCTAGTTTTTATATTGTATGTTTTCTTGCATAATTACGTGTGCATGTGCTGCGTGCTTTCTCATCTTCCTAGTCACAAATACCTTGCAAAGAACATTCCATGTTAGGGCGAATGCATCATTGACTAATGATAACTGTTTGATACGAGTATTTTGTAAGGGGTTTCATATGAATACATTTTGCACGCACAAGTTGACAAATTGAGAAATCAATTAATTACTGAGTTTTTGATTTTGTTAGGGCAATAATTAGGTTTAAAACCTGAAACTTAGAGATTTAATGAAAAATGATATATGAATCGAGTTGGTCCCAGAGATTCAAAGATAGAAATCATAAAAAATAAATTAGTGAATAGTCTTTATTTAAACATTTGTTATTTGTCACCTCTGCTAATACTTTCTGTGTATGAAATTCTTTAAGGTAGCTTTACATACATGTATAAAAATATATCATGTCCTCCTCTGCAATAAGATTTCTAAATATAACCTTTTATCTAATTTTCCCCCCATAAAATTTTATCCATAAAGAATTGAAGATTATTTATATCAGCAATGTTTTTAAGCTTAGGATTCCCATTTTGCCACCGAAGGTCTAAACTTCTCTTTTCTCTCTGATTTTAAGTCAAGAAACATTGTTTCCAATAGAAGGATACCTATGTTTAGTCAAAAAAAAATGTACTCCCTACATTCCTAATTATAAGAACAAGTGGACTTTTTTTGAACGATCAAGGAAGTTAATTTAATTATTTTAGAATATTTTTATCTTTTTTTCTAATAAACTAATATATAATCTAAGAATACACAATATAATATATATCATATAATTAAGTAATTTATTTAATTTTCTTAATCTTTCCAAAAAAAAAAATCTACCCTATCTTATAAAGATAATTAGGACCGTAGGTAGTAACATGTTTGTATTTGTATTTTGCTTGTGGGATCATAACATACAGTATGGTATAGTCTTTTGAGATGCTTCCATATGTTTTTACTTTTGTTGTATATGAATATATGTTCGAGTAGCGTACAAAGAGAAAGTATGTCATCCAGGCTTTTTGTTTTTCATCATCTGTTTACAATTTTGTCGCCTCATCATCTGTTTACAAAGCCTAAGAAATCAGCCTTGAAGCAAATGAAAGAATGTTAGTTTCATGCCCAGGACTCAAATCAAGGGCTTGAAAGGATTTCGTCCAAGCTCAGCCATTGAATCTTCAGAAAACCTTGCGTTTTCCCCTCGTAAAACTTGAAAAAACAACATCGCCTCGTACATGAGCGTTATTTTTGCTGGTTACATGTGCAATGACTTTATTGGGGATGACCAATGTTCGATTAATTACCTGTAGTTACAAGAAACTTTTAGATACAGAGAATAACTATTATTTCACATCACTGATATATGCAGAGGAATAAGCATAATTACCCGTTAGAATACAAAGGAATGGGCAGTTGACCCTCAACTTAAGAGGGAGAACTTGCAACTCGAGCTGGCTTGGCCGTACTTCTTAGAAGTTTTCTTCCATGCTCGTATACCAAAATGAGCAGACTAAAGAGAATCATAAGAACGACATGCAGTTTTTCTAAGATGAAAAACTTTATGGAGACACTTCCACCGGTCTGAGTGTTTGGACTTAAACATAACGTCCTTTTCTCTCTCCACCCTGCAAACAACATTCCATATTTCATCTGATCAGAAAAACTATTGGATCATTCCATGTTAGTGTTCTGTTTTCTCCATTGATCATACAGATTGATTATAGCCTCCATAAGGGACTAGATTTGTTACAGCTTAATGTAATTAGGAATTCTGATAACGTAAACATTCTTAGATATCAAACTAAATACTATGTTTCAGCTTATCACGAACATAACTATACCGAGCTATGGATAAAAAGTAATTCCCAGATATGAACAAATGCTGAATTGCAGAAGTGGAAGAATTATTTTGGGGAATACTTACAAGTAGTTTTCTTAGGCAAATTAGTCCAATCTTCTGGTTTCATCTTTACTTCTGATGCCTTGATCAAGTCGAGAAGTGACTGATTGACCTGAAATTCATAATCTGTATGTTAGTTTCCTTTGTCACGCGTTATTCATATTTTGGTAATAAGGAGAAAATGTTGAACCAAATAAGAATCCCGGGAAAAAAAAAAAGGAAAGGAAAAACGCAAAGACGCCCCCAGAAATCTGAAACTTCCGTAAACAGAAACAATGCGCCCTGAAATCCGTATAATAAACTGTTATATAACTGTAATGTCAGTTTGAATGTTAGTTAGGGGTAGTTAGAGTAAATAGTTGACCAAGCGCTAAGCATGCCTTATCATAAATAGGCAACTCCTCTATTGTAGTTCCTAGTCTGTGATTGATGATGTAATAATAGATTTCTCAGTGCCTCTCTGTTTCTCTCTCATTTGGTTCCCTCTCTGCCAGTCTGCCTTTCTTCTCCTGAATCCCTCAATGTTCTTCTCTTCTATTCCCTCTTTCCCTCTTTCTCTTTCATACAGAATAATAATTCTGTAACACAAACCCTTGGTATTCGGCATGCTAGTGGATTCTTCCATCCGCCTTCTATTATATATTTAATGAAGGCCTTAAATGTATTTATGCATAAGGATAAATGGCATGCTATAATTGCTCGATGATTTTTTCCCTTTATCATTTTTTTGGGGACGAATTTTCCCTTTATCATTCGCAAAACATTTTTTTGTCAGTGTGATGCTTATAATTGTTTAATTGTTTTACTTGTAAAATACCAATCATATTTGACATGTAGGAATGTGAAAGAAAGGGTCCAAAACAGCATTGAGTAATCTTAGCATGTCACGTGTCTATTGGCAAGTGCGCGCGGGGTATTCAGCATACATTTATCAGATAGCATCTAGATGTCGAAGTATAGACTATATAGTGATTATTTGCAACACAGTCAAAATAAAAGGGTGCGTATGCTTTTGTGCCGACAAAGCGAAAAAATGTCTGCATACAAGGTACAAAATGCCAGTTTCCCAGTGTTCATGCAACAAAACGAATCCAGTTGATTTTTGGTCTCTTGTTATTTTAAAAAGAAAAAAATGTACCTCTTCGGTCCTCTCATGACTTACTAAATGACCTCCAAAGAGATCCACCATTCTAGCCATCGGGTAAAGCCTCTCTGCTAATCTTCTTGCATAGTATATCTGAGCAATTACATCAAACCTAGATGTGCAGGAAAGGTACAATCAATCTATCAAGTTAAAGCTATAAAGATTGACTATGTGTCTATATCTTTCATGGATAATACTTTGTTATGTGCGAAATACGAATGCAAGCATGGAATATGCAATGAATGATGGTGTCAAGTTCTTGCTTCAGCAAATTACACTGATTTTTAAAATCTGACTAAGATAACTGGTCTTGGTTCACATAAGTTATCCAGTTCCTTTTCCAATTTTTTTTATGCATTGAACGCAAAGAAGAATAGTTTGGGCGAAATTACATTAGGCCCTATGTGTGGTATGTACATCATCATTATTGACCTTATCATCCATCATTCTATTGGAAACAAAAAATTTCGAACAAAATTGTTTCCTCTATAATACATTAATGATTCCTGCAATTTCTAGTTTGTTTTAATATGATGGAGACAACATCACTGCCCAAGAACGTCACATAAGTTTCTGTGATGAGCACAAGCTCAAAAGGAGAGCTCAATCCCCAAAAGCTAGCCTATGAGGAGGGAAAACTCAATGAACTTATAAACCTCACTCCAAGAGCTTAATTCCCCGATGTGGGACTCATTACATAGTCACCCCTCAAGAGGGGACGTCCTTGGCGGCTCTACTCCATGGCACTTCACTCGGCTTCAGCCGGTCAGAACCCTCCGTGGGTAGCCCTCTCCTAAACATCGACTCTCAATGAAAGCACTAATGCGATGAGCACAAGCCCCCAAGGGAGAGCTCAATCCCTAAAAGCTAGCCTATGAGGAGGGAGAACCCAATGAACTTATAAACCTCACTCCAAAAGCTTAATTCCCCGATGTGGGACTCATTACAGTTTCATTAGAACAGACCACGCACCTGCCATGTATGACTGAAACAAGAAAACCCCCAGATTTTATCGACTCAATCTCACATCGAGTCATTTTATGTCTCCAACAAGCGTTGACCTGGCCCTCAAAACCATAATTTGATTGCATCCCAGTTGTTGATATACCTTTCACGTATTGCTGAAAGAGATTCAGTCAATTAGAATCAGAAAATATTTTAAAGGGATCGCTGAATGCTTGATCAAGTGCATCATCATGATCCAACACTGCAAGACATAACAGTCCTTTGTGAAACAAAGAACTCAATCATGATAGCTAACAAACAGTCAATTGTGTTTCTAGAAAGTGGATATGCATTGGAGGACTGTGGTTCTGCACTAGAAATTGAGCAGTCAATATAACTTCCTTTATAACCGTTTACATTTATTTATAAAATATTTGGTGCAATCCTATTTAAGTAGTTAAAAAGTACAAACACTCAACATGGAAGTGGTACACCAGCAGAACAAATGACATTTACCTGCAAAATAATAAATTTTATAAAGACCGAAGGCATTTGAGATGCCTTACCTGATATAAGATTGTTCTCCTCCTTTCGTTTCCAACATATTCCTCAAGATATTCCTGCAAGTCATATGATATCTCTCATAAATTCATATTATTAATCAATAATTGAATAAATAGGCCAAGAGAAATGACTGTAAATCAGATCTGCGGCAAGATGGGAAGAAAAAGGACTTTCAGCTGAATGTAAATGTTCTGTGACAGAGCCGGAGGCTATTTACATGACTTGCCCATAAATTGCTCTTGCAGTGAAATAATTGACCGACTTACCCTGTATGCGTTAAAATATTCAGATTGTATTAGACAGGAAGGGGAGAGATGCTAGGGGTACAACTTTTACCTTTGAGTAGTGGGTGTCCAAATCAACAGCAGCTCTAAGTTCAGGAGTCTTTGCTTTTAAGAAACGGTAAGCAATGGAGAACGCTTGTCGGTTAAACTGCCAAGAAAAGATACCAAACTCCTGAGAAATAAGTTTGACTGCTAATTTATTTGCGCTTATGTAGCGATTGTTCAAATTATTTATTCACAAGCTGGAATTGGACAGACAAAATAATATATGGACATGCTAATAGAATTGGCAAATAATAACTATACAAGGTGTTACCCAAGGGAAATTGACTTCCTCTTGTTGGTATTTCTACCTTGAGACTTGAGTTAAGGAATGGCAATTTTTGCCCACATATTACCATGTATACATATTATTATAGTTTCTACCAGACTTTTTTAAAATGTAGAAGCAGCGTGTATTTTTTTTTTGTTGAATGAAGCAGCATGTATTTAGCATACACAAAAAGACGGAGAAACTGGACTCAAGATCATGTAGAAATGTGCTATCTTTAAGTAAATTTGAAATTATTATACGAAAACCCTCAGCTGCAATTCTCCAGCAGGAATAACCTACATGCACTGTGGAATTGACCAAAACTGAACAAACGCCGGAGGGGAAAGAAATGAGGGGAGTTTTGTAAGGTGAATTCAAGCATAATGCTGTCTCGACTAAAAATGTAGAAACAACGTAAATTCATGAACAGTACCAATCATGTTCGCAGAGGTTTAATTAGATAAGTGCGATCATATTACAAAAGCATGATCTCTGATGTGTTAGTAATAAGAAAGCAGACAAGTGGCAATTTTACGAGAGTTCCAAAAAGGATACAATACCTTTGGAAAGCATTCGAAACCTCCACCTGTTACATTGAGCAATGCTAACGAGAGAACTCTATGAGGCACCATCGCTGCTACTTTACATGCTATCATACCTCCTGTTTCAATGGAAAATAATTTGAAAAACAAATCTTATAATCAATCCCTCTCTAGCTCAGTTGTAAAAGGTAGTTTAATTACGATTATCTGAACTAAGTGTAGTTTATAATTCAGAGTATTACAGGTGATAACTTAAGAAATTTCATGACAATTTAGGTAACAGTCTTGAGCTGACCCATTGAATGCCCAAAGACATGGGCTTTTTTCCATCCCAGATGATCTAATAAAGCAATCGCATCCTTCGCCATGATCTTTGTTCTGCAACCAAAAATCACCAGTGATGAGTTAGAATTCGTGTTTTTCTGCTGATTTAAATCCATGAAATGCAATGTTTTGCAACTTTATCTAGCTATGTCTTTCTTCATAATCTCAAATACTACTACATTGTTTGAGATTAGTTCAGCTGGCACCACTTTCTTTCAACTCGGCGTTTTAAAGCTCAAAACCAGGGGGCGGTGGAACTTCTCTTGTTCTTATTAATTATTAAAATTATGCAGGATGTCGGAAGCATGAAAAAGAAAAAATGAAAGATATAACGTGCAAATTTGAACTCAATACTAGACTTCAAATAAATCGTAGGTGAGATTGAACACGGTCAAGAAAATAAAGACCATGTATCAACTGAGAACCGAAGCACAAACAAATTGAAATGCAGAATTAACGGGCTACACAAGCACTCAGGATTTCCCAATGGAAATTCTTGAGCTAATCATGAGGATCCAACTATACGGATAATGCTGAATTTATTAATTAAGACCACAATTCGAGGACTTTCAGCAAAAACATTTTTCAAAAGTTAATGCAAATGTGAAAATTGGATGTTCTCAAAATACAGAGACAAGTGCGACGAAAAAAGAGCATCTTCCAAACCAAACAAGGAGAAAAAGTTAAAAGCTAAAACTCACGTATAGGCGGACTTTTTTGTAGGTACGGAGCTCCGACCCATACCCCGGTTATCAAACGCGCAAACCTCGATACCGCCACCACTCTCATTGTCATCTCCGCATCGCTGGTCAGCTGAACTCCAATCAGCGTCACCGGAATCATCTTCATTGGGCAAGACGGTTCCCGTCAACCCCTTGATTTGAGGTCCCCAAGAGTCATGCGTCCCAGCCAATCCTGAGAATCGATCTCCATCAATTCACAGAAGGGGAAAAAGCAAAAAGAGAAAACTCGAATCCAAACTGGGAAAAAAAACGACTAATGAAGAACCTATGATGAGGAGAACTTTAGTAGGTCCATGACCGTAAGTTTGGTAAAATATCTTAATCTCATTGTTAAGGTGGACGTCGTCGGTGGCTTGATTCGTTCCGACGTCGCAGTACGGCATCGTTGGGGGCCGCGAGAGGATGAACGGTAGCAAAATATGGCGACAAAATTCAGAAATCAGAATTCAATTCAGAATCGAATAGAATAAGAGATAGAGGAGGGGGGCTGGGGAGTGGAGGCGTTTGTTTAATAGAGGAGGGAGGGCAGGGGAGGTTGGGCGGGAAACACGTGGCGGAGAGGGATTGGTGGAGAGGAGGTGGGGTCAAACAGAGGCGCCGTCAAATGGGAACGAAGAATCACTCCGGGAGGAGGACGGTGCCATCTAATGGTACCCACTCATTGCATGCCATATCTTACGTGTCAAACTTCTTCCTTTTTTTAGTTTTTTAAACTTTTTTTGACCTTTTCAGTTCAATCAACACTCTTTTTTTGACTAATTTATTTATTATGAGGAGGAAGAAATTTAACTATCTCAAGTTTACAAAATTTTAATTCAAGATTTCGAAAAACTTAATCATCCTAAAATTTGTGGTTAAATTTTTATTATAAAATTCCTTGAATTGAATGTCCTTAATTAAATTTAGAGGTAATATAATATTTGGTCTATCAAATCTACCCTCATTTTATTATTTTGTTCCATCAAATTTTAAATAACAGGTGTTAGTCTATTAAAGGATAAAATAGTCTATATTTCTATTTAATGATAAGGATTAATATTTTAAACTAAATAAAACTTAAGGGACCAAAATTTATAGTACCCCTTAAAATTAAAAGGAGAATAAAATAGCAACAGTTTGATAAATAACAATCTTAACTTATCAAATGACAACAATAATTTAAACAAACAACTAATTTTAAAAAATTCTTTACTAAAACAATTTATCAAGGGACAGCAACCAAAACAACCATAACTAAATCTTTTGGAAGAACAATTTAATATATTTTGTTTGGATGGCATAAATCTTTTTTGTGATTTTAATGCTTCAAAATTCTTTGCTAGCTTCACGTTTTCAATGACCAAGTTGAGAGCATATATCTCTCTTCGCTGTTGTAGGACCACCCACGGCCTGGACACGATATTGTGGCGGAGATTTAAAAAAGAAAAAAATATATTATTCTTTTAGAAAAATTGCTCATAATTATATTTTTTCTACCAAAAAAACGCTTTCTTGGCGGATTAATTTTCCAATAATGTCTGATTTTTTTTTTCCTATTAATTTCTGTATATTAATTTTTTTAGAATACCGATGTTTTTGTGCCGAAAATCAAATCAGCGCTTAACAGGTATTTATATATAAGCAATTTTTTTTGTACAATCCACAGCCAAATAATAATTTGATAGAATGTTTTAACTGAAAGCAAAAGCTGAGATGGAAAGCAGCACGTGGCACTGCTTTTTCCCACATGCAGAGAACCTAGATCCTTCATTAAAATATATATATATATATATATATATATATATAAACCCTGGTAATTCCTGTAGGCCAAAGGAAAAATATCTAATAAATTATAATTTACAGTTTTACACTCACAAGGGGGAAAGATTTAACGAGTTCATTTTTAATCAAATAAGTAAAGTTATAAAAATTTAGTATAAAATAAAATAATAAATAAATAAAATTAATTAAAAAACTTTGAACACCACTTCTCATTTTCTTAAAAATCAAAGTCATTAAAAAAAAAAAATGTTAGTTGCGAACAGAAATTTTTTTTTTTAAAAAAAATTACCATATAGTTCTATTTTTATTTCTACCATGCCTTTGTCAGCAATTTAGTGCCGCTTTAATTTGGATCAATATTGAAAAAAAAAATTACACTTTATGAAATAAAAAAAAATTCACATATTTATATCGTGAAACACTTGCAATACAAAAGGATTGTTCGAAAGTTCTAACAAGCTTCTTAGTGCGAGCCACATCAAATATATGGCATAAACATGCTTTATTTTTAATTAATTAAACCACGCTTTGTATATTATATATTGTATTTGACTTCAAGTTTAACGTGGGTTCATGAAGGAAAGGGAAGAAAAATAAATGAAATCAAATTATCCATCAGTTTAAACTTTCAACTGAAAAATAAATAAATCTTAACTAGTTTCAAGAAATTCAATTTTTTGTAAATTTAATTTATGAATAACATAATTTGACTTGTAAATATTAAAATTTGACACGTAAATATAAATTATAATTTTTTTTAAAAAAAATAAGGGAACTCAAATTATAAATATGTAAATTTAAATTGTAATATAAAATCCTTTGAATCTAATATTCAATGCTTTTTGCCTCAGAGTTGATACCTATGACAAATTTTTCCAATCAACGACAAATGTTCGAATTGATCAGGAAAGCTTCGGATCGGGCATATATATTCACGAATAATTTTTGTTTGATATGGATAAATGTGAGGATTAGCATCGACATCACCTTTAAAATATTTGAAAGCGTTAAGTAGCAGGATTTTTCTAAAATTGAGTCGAATACTACTTTTTTTTTTTATGGGGGTAATTATAAACTTTTAAAATAAGTGTAAAAATGCTCTTTTACTACTAATTGATTATTTATTTGATTTTTTAAGGATTAAGGTGTAAAAATACATATAAGATTTTTTTTTAAAAAAATTATGCTTTACACAAATGCTTTTCAAAGAGAAAAAATAATTATAAACTTCCAAAATAAGTGAAATATTGATCATTAGTTTATAGTTTGTTTGAATTTTTTGAATAAAAATAGTGATATAGAAGACGACGTGAACAATTAAAAAACAACTTGAAGAGAAATACTTACATACTCCAGAAGTGTCACACCTCTATCCAATTAAAAACAAAACTACTCATATCATTTTAATTCAGTTAACTAATAACTCATCTAAAAAAATTTAAATTTTATCTTTTTCTTAAGAAAAATATTGTTTGATAATTTTTAATTTTTTTATCATTAAAGATGCTTTTTTATTACCCATAATGCTCCAGTGACTATCAAACTTTTTTAAAGAAAATAAAGCAAGTGACATTAGTATTATTATTACATATAAAACTTATTTTCGTTTTAGTCATTGGGTTTTCATTGCAATTTCAAAATGTTATAATCTTTGATTGAAATGAATTTGGTCTTGTAGGACTAGGACTTAACTAAAATTCTACCAATTAATTTCCATTGACCAATTAGCAAAGTATCATTTCAGGTTATTTCTTAATTATCCACATCATCCTTTATGTCACTATTTTCAGTCAAAAATTCAAACGAGCAATTGACTAACTTTATATATATATATATATATATATATATATATATATATTAGTAAAGGGGTTTACCCACAATCCAAAGGCAGGGCAAAATCTCTCTTTATTCTAGGTGATACCAATGTTGGGTAAAGCAAGCCGTCTATTACCCTTAAGCGTTTACCTAAGCATTCAGGAGCTAGGATGTCTCTCCCAGTGCTTTGACTAACTCCATGATAGCAATTGACTAACTATCCGTATGTATTTTGACACTTTTTTTAGAAGCCTCTTGCCTCTCAAAAAAGCATGTGTCAAGCGTACTTCTGAGAAAATCTCATATATACTTTTACACCTTGACTTATAAAAAAATTTAAAGAAATAGTCAACTAACGGTCAATTGTATTTTTACATCCATTTTAAAAGTTCATAGTTACTTTTATCTTTCAAAAATAAATTTAGTGTTGATTGTACTTCTGAAAAAATTTCATATGTGTTTTTTTCACCATCACCCTATTTGAAATAAATCGAAATCAAGTAGCATTATCATTGGATGACTTGTTATGAGAAAATAGAAACAAAATTTATTTCAAAAGTTGATTCAGCATTGTGTAAATTAAAATTATTCTTTATATTATGACCTAAAAATTCTCATCTTACTGTAATCATATAATATTATTATTTATATTTTGAATTCAAGCAACCCTTTTCTTACTTTACTTAACTTTAGAGTTTATTTGGTATGAGAAAAATGGGAGAGAAGGAAAAAAAATTATGAGTTAGATTTTTTTAAAAATGGAGATATGAAGTTATAAAATTTTAATAAAGATAAGATGTAAGATAAAAGAGTAAGAAAAATTAATTAAAAATTTTAAACACCACTTCATTAATTTTTTTGAAATCCGATTCATAAATATTTTCCCTCCCTTCTACTCCTCTCTAAATCCTTTATACCAAACAACTCTAAAAGACCAAACAGAGCATTCAATGCAAGTAATACCTTTTTTTATATTATTAATATATAAATTGATAATATATATTTATTGATACACAATTGATAATATATATTAATAGTTTTGATTTTATCAACTAATTAAGGGACCAGGGAGAATACTCCTACCGGTCATAATTATAAGACATAGTTGACCTTTTCGGAAAAATTAAGAAAGCTAATTAAACTATTTTAGAATATTTTTATTTTTATTTTTTTCTTCAAAATAATTAGTTTGACTAATAAACTAATATATAATTTAATAATACACAACATATGAAATGATTAAGTCACTTATTTAATTTCTTTAATCCCTAAAAAAAAAATCAACTTTGTTTTATAATTAGTACGGAGGTAGTAAAAAGACGAGAGAAATTAAGTATGAGTAGTAATATATATCTAGTTATATCTATCAAGCATCAATTAATATATAGACATCAACTTAACATAAAAGTCATAGGGAGGTCCATTTTTTTGAACAGGAAAGTTCAAATTGGACAAAATCAAAATTATTAATATATATAAACATAAAAGTCCATATATAAGCGCTGACTTGGGGAGGATGATGTATACTCAACGAAGGTGAGGCAAGCAGTCTAAATTGAACAAATGAGATCGAGTAAGAATAACGAGAGGTGGAATGTGATTGGTCACGAGGGAACATCATGCGAATAACAAATTTTGCCACACACACGACATGTCTAAATCACCTAACCACAATTTACAACATATGCCTATTGCCTAAAATGTACGAGGCGCGCGCAGACACACACATATACAATAATCACATTTTCCAGCAGCAACCTCTTACAAATTACCCCGATCTCTTGCCACCACAAGCTTTTTACAGTTTTGCACACGGTCTTCTTCAATATATACAGCTAGTGGATCAGTATGGATGATGAAATACTTACAGACGATGAAAATCGCTGGCAACATAAGATTTACACTTTCACGAACCTTGTCAAAAGCATGACAGGGATAACATGATATTGTAAGTTAGAACTACAACTTGCAACCTAATATGTCGTCTATATAGGAGGAAACATCCATCCCATAGTCCATCCAAGAAACAAACCAGCACCAGCAAGTCCTAAACCCACAGCAAAAGCAACAGCACATCTTTTGATCCCATTTCTTCTGTTCCTGTTCTTCCTCTTCCCACTACCAACACAACTATTTTTAAGTTGCTTCGTACGGTCAGGGGTCCAAGGTAGGCCAGCTGGTAAGAGGCTTAACAATGGCTGGTTTTTGTTTCTGAGTTGCAGGCAGAGATTTTCAAGCTGCAGAAGGTGGAGCCACTGCTTGTATGCAAAGAGTTGTGAAGCCTGTCGGAAGAAGAGGCTGAGGATATGCTCCTTCTCGTTGTAGGCTTGTTGTGCGGCTTTCTCTGCCTCTCTTGCTCGTGTTTGAGAGTGACACAGTGCTTCCAACAGCTGAGCCTTGGACTTGGACTCTGAATTCATTGGTTCACCCTTGCTTGTGGAATAAGAATCTTTGCTCTGGTTGGAGCTGGAGATATGTAGAGCATGGTATGATAGACAATATACAAGAATATCATAGTTGAAGCAAATGAATAACTAAGTACTGCTTAAGCAAATCAGTACGGGCACACATTCAGAGCCAATAGTCAGTTGGACCAAGAGATCCCGGAAACTTAAAATAAAGTGGAATCATGATTAATCCATCCTAAGATTAATCAAGACTAAGAAACCCTCTTACTGGAAGGGAAACCACAACAACTCATGAAATTTCCACAGTAACCGGAAGAATCATTATCTCTACTCCCAGAGGTAGTTAATGGATAGAAACATTGGAAATGTGAATCGCTGCTTGTTTCAAAAATAAAAAACCGTGCAAATAAAAAAGTTCTAAGAAGTCTCCACAAAATAATTAAGCAAAACTAGCCACCAGCCAGTTTCAGTTGAAAAGATTAATAATGGAGAGGACAAAAGAGCACTCTTACAAGAGCTACAGAAATTTTTACATGAAAATCTAGCTTGTGGCTTCTATCTTTGGATAAAAAAATTCAGCAAATAGTGATCCAGACCCCTAGTCAAAATGACAGGGCAATTAGTACTTTAAAAATAAAAGAAACACTGATTTCCTTCCATAATAAGCTGAATGTAACAGAACTGCAAAAGCATTTTAAACTGGCCCTCTACAGCAGCATTACCTGAACATTCTGCCTGAATCCTGTGACGGACAGCCAGAAGTGGGGGTTCCAGAAGTATAACTTTCCACATAAAAAGAACCCTTCTCAGCTTTTTCATTCAGAGAGGATGGCTGGGTCTTGTCACGGTCAAGGCACTCAAGATAAGGGGATGGCGTAGTCCTAAAATGCTTAATCTGCGGTTGAGGAAGATCACAGTTCTCAATATGTTCAAGTGACTTCTGAGCAACCAAGGAAGCCAACTCATCTTTTCCAGCATTGCGCCACCAGGGCCCAATTTTCTTAGTGCCTATCCAATGTGAGTCTGGATCAGATGATGCCTTTTCACATTGTTCAGCGGTCAGGAATTCAGTAATATCCCAGTCCACGAAATGATCTTCTTTAAACCAGAATTCCCCTTGATCTTTTTTCTTAGCTGTATGCTGTAGATCATAATTCAGTGCGGCCTCAATTTTCGACATTCTACTGGTGTTCATGTTTTTCATACACGTATTAGATCTATTCCATGGCTGTTCCACAACTTGATTAGCACTTCCAATAAAAGAAACAGAATCCATGTGTTTGAAAGATTGAACACCCCCAATTTTAACATTATCATCAACCGATCCTGCGCAGTAAGAATCAAGTTCGCCCTCCCATGAATTCAAACGTTGACATGTATAATTTGCCTCTTCTCCTAGGTTGCTTTTCACATGTAGCCACCACTTCATCTCCGGTAACTTCTCAGGATTGGGGTTATGTGGCATTCCGCCTGAGTTGGCCTGATCATTGACAGAATTCCAGGACACCCAGTCAGATTCCAATGTTTTAGAAACTGATGATGGATGGTCAGAAGAATCCGGCCGCATCATGCAATCATGAGTGAAACAACGATTAGCTGCATAAGAGGCCCTTCTTTCTGCCGATTCCATTACTCTTGATCTCTATAGGACCTATTCGAGGAAGATAATCCGAGAGGATCAATCAATAAGATAGAAATGCATAATAGTAGACGTCATCCTTGCAAACTAACAGGGTGTTAATCCTTCATCTCTAGTACACTAACAGAATAGTACATTAGTATATTACAAATCTTCAACTTGGCGGATCAAAGGAAAAGTAGGTCCACTTGAGCCAAAAGTTTGTCATTGAACTCCCACAAAATTCATTGTAGAATGAAAACTGGAAAAAAAAAATTCCACTTCCAAAAGGTAAAACTTTCTTCCACTATGTGAGAAGCCTATTTGAAAACCTAGGTAATTACATGTTAAGGGAAAAGGTAACTTTTGCTGGGCAGTAGTTGACTTGCTATTTTGAAGAAAGAACTTAGGAGTAGGAACAATAGCTGTTATTTAGGGTGGCTTGTTGGAGACTGTGAAAGCTACTTTTTTGACTATATTAGACGTTGGGAGGATGGGGGGAAAAGGAGGATAATTTTGTATAAAAGTTGTAGGAGAGGGGGCCGGGTTCTGTGCTGTGTAACAGACCTGGAACTATCTTGGCTGTGGGAGTGTTTTGCTCTCTACAGATTGCTGTTATTCAAATACATTGGGTGTCTTGAAGTTAGTCATTAAATTCGGTGCTTAATTGTTGGTCTCTAACACACTTATTTTTAAAGAAAGAAAACAAATCCACATAACCCAACACGAACACAAAAACATTGGAATCATTACCGTTAAACAGGAAGGTAAGAAATGATTGGTACCATAGGAAGATAACATTGACATCAACAATGGAAGCTAAATCTCGTAATATAGTATATAAGGAATTCAGTAAGATAACGTAGCTTATCTCATCACAGAAAGGATTCAACCGTCGGCAGCATAACAAAATACTAATTTTGTACACCATCGACTGAAATAACGAAACCCCAAAAACAGAAATTATTTTCCATGAGTATAGCTCAAGGAAAGTTAATGGAAAGCCCAAAAAATGCTTGGGAACGTGTGCGCTATTCGCATAGAAATAAGCATATCGATTAGATGCCCAAAATCCTGCTTACAAATTAACATCATGGTTCCAAAACTCACTGGACCAGAGGAAACATCTTAGATAAGTCAAGTCACACGATTTTACCAGCCAACAACACGAATAATGCCAAACAGAGACGCCCAAATTACCAAACCTAGAATTTACAAACCCAGAACAGGGATGCAACAAAGAGCGCAAAATTCGAAAGGCTCACAGAAGCACCACGACTAAACTACAATACAGATATATGGGGAAGTTATAAGACGTCAGAAGACAAGTTTAGGTAGGCCAGATCACAAAGAAGCAAGGATATTTTTACAAACGAAAAGGAAGAAACAGAGAGAAGACGTACTTACTGAGGCATACGGCTCCTTTCAATTTCAGAATTTGAGATCTGAAAAGTGGTAATGGAATCTAGAACTTGGGGAATATTTCCATTTCTGTGATCTTCTTACCCCAAGAGAAATTCCCAGACACGATGATCATGTAAGATCTGCCATAAACGGGTTTGATTTGTGACTTGCGAGCGGTAATATCGTTCCGTCAATCCATCCTCCCATTAAATATCTCCGTCTTTTCCTTGATATTTGATTCTATTTCGCGTCCTTTTGTTATATCCTGACATCACAATTCCGATACATAGGCACGCACACATTTGTGTGCCATGGCCTATCACTGAGGGAAAGATTGAAGATAAAACTTAGAGAGTGGAGACTGACGGTGACACCTTCGTGTCACTATATGCTTAGCTGCTTGTACGCCAAGTCATGAGTCACCGTAGTGGCTTCTGTTTTGATGCTGCTTCTTTTTTTTTGCCTTCTATCTGTTTAATTTATAATTGATTTTTAATATAAGATTTATTTATATTTTATTTAATTAGATTAAAAAGACTAGTGGAATTAGTTAACTTGACATAAATTTTAAAAATATCTTAATCATTTTTATTAATTCATCAATATCTCTTAATTATTGTTGAAGAAACATTCAATAATTTAGGGAAAGATAAACAAAAATGAGAATCATATATTATATTAAGGATCAATGTCTATTATCTAATTAGATTTTATATTAATAATCAGAGTATATTTTTCTTTTATTTTTTCACAAATAATTCATATGAGACACTGAGAAAGAGATTTAACTATTTCTCAATTCTTATCAAACTTTTAAATGGCTAAATCCTTTTCTTGATAATTTATATTATCTCTTGTTCTGATTATAAAATAAAATTTATGTTAAAATTCTTTTCTTATAATTAGAAAGGAAGGCAGTGGCTTTTTTTTTTTTTTTTTTCCAGTTAGCCAAATAAGATACTCATATTGACCATGAGATAAAGCTCATGGCTTGACATGAATTATGTGCCCCAGCTCTTTATCAATTCATACAAAATCTGTTAGTGCTGTCAAATTGTAATTATAAAGATGTTTGGGAAAATAAGTCTTGAAGGACAAAACATAAAGAAGAGGTCAGAAAAGAAAAGGTTAGATATAGTATCCTCAAATTGGATAAAAGTAAGGGCTTGCTTCCAAAATCCAAAATATATTCATTGATGCTTGCCATTCCCCACAAGAAGACCATTGACCAATACCATTATTATCACTGCCTTTGATATAATTGTCATATCCAGCGACGTAATTCGAATCCTTTTTCTATCCCGAAATAATAGTGCAGCGAAAAAGACAAGTTTTTTTTTTTCTTTAAAGTATCTCTTTTTAAAAAACTATTTACCAAAATGTTCCCTTTTAAAACTATTTTCTATTGTGCCTCTTTTTAGAAACATATTCCCTCTCTATCTCCATTTAGTCAACTAAAAATATGGCTTTAGTCGACTAAATGTCGGGGCTTCAATTTTTTTGAATGCCCACGACATTTAGTCGACTAAACCCTGTGGTTTAGTTGACTAAATGTTATGGGTTCAAATTTTTTTAAATGCCCCTGATATTTAGTCGACTAAATCTCATAATTTAGTTGATTAAATGTTGACAGTGGGTTTTTTTTTAATTCTATGTTTATAGCTATTCCTAATATGTAGCCAAAAATTATTATAACTATTAGTTTCTCATTAAATTTGATACATACATATAAATATATATATATATATGTGTGTGTGTGTGTGTGTACGTACGTATGTAGCCAACAATTATGATAGCTATTAGTTTCTAATTAAATTTAATAAATTATATATATATATATATATATATATATAATTTATTAAATTTAATTAGAAACTAATAGCTATCATAATTGTTGGCTACATATTAGGAATAGCTATAAATATGAAATTAAAAAAAGCCCACTGTCGATATTTAATCGACTAAATCATGGGAGTTAGTTGACTAAATGTCGGGGGCATTTAAAAAAAAATTGAAGCCCCGACATTTAGTGGACTAAAGCTCTGTTTTAGTCGACTAAATGGGGTAGAGAGAGAATATGTTTATAGAGAGGAGCACAATGGTAAATAGTTTCAAAAGAAGGGCATTTTGGTAAATAATTTCTTAAAAATAGACACTTTGAAAAAAAAAAAAAACCGAATAAACCATCCCTAAACTTATATGCGACTTGCATTTTAATGATCAAGGAGGCATTCAAAGCTTTGAATTTCCATATATCACTTGAAAGCCAATTAAATTAAACTGTTTGTGTGTTGGGGAAAAAAAAAAAGAAAAAAGTTAAACTGTTTGTGTAAATCTCGGTCTGTTCTGCCAATTGTTTTATTGGCGTACATAAACTTGAGATCGTTCGAAGAATTTACAAACTAATATGCAAGAGAATGTTCAAGTTTGTTATATTCAGATTTTAATATAAGACATATTTAAAAAATTGATTTTAGTTATAAATATAAGCTATTCTTTTTTTATATTTATTAATATTTTCTTAATTGATTTATCCCGACTAATGTTCTCTCAGTAATATTTTAAGAATGAAAAAAAATGAAGAAATTAAAAAAGATTACTCTGGTGTTGTAGAACACACACATATAGGCTTTTTTCCCATAGTGCCTCTTTTTAGGAAACTATTTACTAAAATGCCCCTACTTTGAAACTATTTCCCATTATGCCCTCCTCTGGAAACATATTTCCAATCTACCCCCCTTTAGTCGACTAAACCAGGGGTTTAGTCGACTAAATTTCGAGGGGTTCAAATTTTTTGAATCCCCCCGTAATTTAGTCGACTAAACCCCTTGGTTTAGTCGACTAAACCCATTTAGTCGATTAAACCAAGGGGTTTAGTTGACTAAATTACGGGGGTGGGCGTTAAAAAGCCCACACCCGACATTTAGTCAACTAAACCACTTGGTTTAGTCGACTAAATTTCGACAGTGAAGGTTTTTAAACACCCCAAACGCCGCTAATCGACTAGATCTCCCCCCCAAACCCCTCCCCCATCTCTTTTTCGCCAAAATCTCTCTGAATTTGTTGGTGGTTGCGAAGAGAACTTCAATCAACTTGCATTTGCATCAATTTCGGTATGTTTTCGTCCCATTTTCGGAATTCCTCCGTCGACATTGTGTTATTGCAAACCCCATTTGTGTTTTACTGTTTTGTGCTTAGATTTGACGGTTTTATTGTGTATATATGATTGATTTGAGTTTTTCATTGATATGTATGGAGGAAAACGATGAATGTATATGTTTATGGTAATTTTTTTGCGTTTATGCGAATTTTTTTATTTTTGGACGAATTTATCTTCGTTTTTCATCAAGAATTGGTGGTTTTGTTGTGTATGTATGATTGATTTGAGTTTTTCATTGATATTTATGGAGGAAAACGATGAATGTATATGTTTATGGTAATTTTTTTGCGTTTATGCGAATTTTTTTATTTTTGGACGAATTTATCTTTGTTTTTCATCAAGAATTGGTGGTTTTGTTATGTATGTATGATTGATTTGAGTTTTTCATTGATATTTATGGAGGAAAACGATGAATGTAGATGTTTATGGTAATTTTTTTGCGTTTATGCGAATTTTTTTTTATTTTTGGACGAATTTATTTTTGTTTTTCATCAAGAATTGGTGGTTTTGTTGTGTATGTATGATTGATTTGAGTTTTTCATTGATATTTATAGAGGAAAACGATGAATGTACATGTTTATGATAATTTTTTTGCGTTTATGCGAATTTTTTTGTGTTTATGAGTATTTCTTGTTTATGTTGAAAGTGTTTGTTAGTGAAAATGATGAATGTAAATGTGAAATTGAGAATGATGAATGTTTCTTGTTTCCTGATTGATTGTAACCTCCCTTTGTAGGTCTTTGTTCTCATCATGCGTCGTAGACAAGCTCCTGCTGACACCGGCAATGTGCGTGGGAGACGGATCAAGCACTAAGCATCGCGCGGGGCATCCTCCTCTAGGCAACAACATACACCGGAACCTGAGCCTGAGCCCGTTGTTGACTTCCCGTTTGGATATTTGTTTGAAAATAATGAAGCAGAGCATGAACGATTCGTGAGGGATTTTGCTTCCAGACCCATCATTAAGCCAAAGTCATTAGACATGACATTCTTTGCACGTGAAGGCCTTGACATTGTGCCGTTGTTGGGAACTTCGCATTTGGTAGGGCTGGCGGAGATGAGTTGTCCCTATTCAGAGGTTATGGTGAGAGCTTTCTACCATAACATGATCTACATTCATAGTGATCTACAATCTCGTGTCTGCGGGGTTGACATTCTGGTGACGGCTGACATGTGGACGGATCTTCTTGGATTTGATTTTGATGCTGGTGATAGATACCAGTTTGATGGGGACACCAATTTTGTCATGGAGGGATATGTTCGAGATAAGGCTGTGTATGCGTTCAGGAGGCCAGGAGGGCATAGACCTATAGTGACTGTGGGACAACTGACTGTTAGTTCTCGAATCCTCTTCTACGTCATCACCCACATATTGTTTTCTCGGGCCTACAATCATTCACGAGTATTAGAGGGTGACATCCCCATTATGTGGTCCATCCGGAATGGCATTGAGGTTAATTGGAGACATTATATCTGTTGGCATATGTATAAGGCAAGACATAAAGGTGCACTCCCATGCGCCTACTTGGTTCAGAAGATTTTGGAGAAATTTGGTGTTCCTATGGACGATGAGGTGATGGTGAAACAGGAAGCATGGAATGCCATCTTTGGACAGCGCCTCCTAGAGCAGTGCAAGTTCACCAAGGGTGCAGATGGTGGGTGGCACTACATTGGTGAAGAGGATGTTGATGCTGCTGCTGGCCAGGGTCCACCCTTTGTACCTGATATTGGTCAGGGTCCACCTATTGTTCTTCCTGAGGTCGATGATGATGACGGCGACGATGTTCATCCTGAGCCGGAGGGTGGATTCTCCCTTAGTGATGTCATGCAGGCCATCCAACACCAGGGCAGAATGCAGAAAAAGAGGTGGAAGATAGAGAATGAAAGGTGGAGGTGGATGCAAGCTCGGATGAAGTGGGTAGAGGAGACGCTTGGTCAGATGCAGCTTGGAGGAGCACCGAATGTTGCCGAGGGTGATGATGTGGCTGATGAGCACGCGGAGGATGATGGGAATCCAGAGCATGCAGATTAGATTTATGGTGTTCATGTTTTATGTACTTTCATTGACTTTATGTTTTATGTTCGGACATTGAAACTTTATGATTTTTTGTTTAGTAGCTTCAATTTGTGAATTTCATTACACATTTGATCCGCTAATATCCCAAAATGAGTCAATGATACCATACAACATATCAATCAATTGAATGGTCCAAATTTCAAAGCTATTAACAACACAACTCATTGTATCATAAATACAAAACATTTTACAAAGACTTCAAGTTTGCCTATTCCTCGTTGGACATGTGCGCATATTATGACCGACTTGGTGGCAATTCCTACATCTTTGCTAATTGCTTGAGGGCTGAGACTCCACCCAATCCATCTCATTTTGTATCCTTGTAGACTTTGGTCTTCCCTTTGTGCGGGCCAAAGTTGCATTTGGGATAACTGTTGGGCCCTCTCCTTGTTGAATTAACAATTCATTGCCTATAGGATACCAGTGTGCTACATATATCTGACTAATGTATGGGATAGTGAATACCGGATCAACGTAATCATAATGGTTCAAATTCTCCATCTTGCATACTGCTAATACGTGGCTGCAGGGATATCTTCTTGCTGTGAACTTCCCACATTGACATTTGCGATTTATCAAGTCAACCCTCATTATGTCACCGGCAACATGTGTAGATTGATTATATGCGTCCTCAACCTCATATAATTGTAAATCTCTGTCATGAAGCCGCACACGGTATGTAACTGTCATCTGGTCCATCCTTTGTAACTCTTCTTCAACCTTTTTTGACACTATCCTACCTGTAGCGATATTTTTGTTAATCTCAACATGCCTGGTGACAAAATATTCGACCAGTCTACTACAGGTCATCTTCACCAAAGCCGTTATCGGCAGATTACGTGCACCCCTAAGGATCTTGTTCACACACTCGGCTAGGTTAGTCGTCATGTGACCAAACCTCCGTCCGTCTTCATCGTAGGACCTACACCATTTCTCTTTTGGAAGCCGGTCAAACCAGGACACAACCTGTGGGTTACAATCAATAAATTCCTGAAACTTCCGGTCAAACTGGATCTTTGAACTCATGTACCCTGCATAACATGTTAAAGCAAACTCATAACAAAGGGTGCATTACAAATATGTTCAAGTATGTGAAGGCAGTAACCAAAGTGTATACTTTCATACCTAAGTTCATAACTGTTTTCTTTAGTTGCACATCTTTGAATCTGGTATTAAAGTTGCTCACGACATGACGTAGGCAATACACATGATAGGCATACGGAGGCTGCCAATTGCGGTGATCTTTAACCGCTTTTATGATACTGGCGTGACAATCAGATATCAAACAAATGCCCGTCCTCTGCGTCACATGATCACGTAACAGACAAAGAAACCACCACCAGTCATCATACTTCTCACCAGGAGGAACAACAACAAAGGCAATTGGTAAGACCTTCCCATCCCCATCCTGTGAAGTCGCAATCAAGAGAGTACCTTTGTATTTTCCGTACAAGTGGGTGCCATCGATTTGTAGTATGGGCTTACAGTATTTGAAGGCTTCAACTGTCTGGTTAAATGTCCAAAAAACTCTACGAAAGACGCGTAAGTTGACATAAAACTGACGATGGTCGGAACATTCATCTGTATCAAGCCTGAAAACAGAGCCCACGTTAACCTGCGTCATGTATGTCAACCAATTGGGCAAGAATGCATATGATTCCTCCCAATCACCAAATAACTTCACAATGGCCTTCATTTTCGCCTTCCAAGCCTTCTTGTATGTTATATTATATCCATACATACGCTGCATCCTCTCTTGTATCAGCGCTGGCTTTAAAGCTGGATCTTCTCTTAACATACCTTGTTAAAGCATAACAAACTTTAGAATATAATGTCAATAAACAAACAGAAGTAGAAAGCAACAAAAATATGAAACATACTGTTAATGCCTGCAAATATGACATTTGAATCCAGTTGTCCATGATCCCGGGTAAGACTCTGGTTCAGGCAGGTGTGATCGCTAACCCACTTACGGACCACCCAACAATTTTCATTATTGCCTGTCATTGCCCTCATATACCAGGGACAACCGTCAGCATGATTTCGACACTTCATCACAAACCTCCGTTCATCACTTTTTTCAACTTTGGCCGAATGATGAGTCTTCATGCAATACAATTTCACGGCATGATGCATCTCAGACTTAGAAGGAAACTGCTGATACACATATAATGGATCGCCTAATTGCCATCCACCTTGCCTGTCATCATCACCATACAACATCTCTAATTCATCGTCACAGTCAACCGCACTAATTTGAGAATAGTGCGGGCTTTCGGTCCAAAATGGCTCACTATCAGGTCCAACATCTGTCAATATGAATTTTCTGTCAGAACCAGTAAATAAACAATACAAAAACAACCACAAATTCAAGTCTACTAAATTACCACTACTAATTGGGTCAATACGAAGTGGTGGCATTGTTGCAGTCCCTGGGTTTACTAGGTTCGGGCAAGAATCAAAATCACCCTCCACATCAGTATCTGAGCTGTCACCTAGTGGAATAAACCTCTCAGATTCGTCCTCCTCATCGCTGTGCATACTCTCATCTTCCTCATCTTCCATCAATGTTACTTGACTTAACACTTGTGAAGGTGCAGATACACCAACATGTCTATCTTCTTCACCAAAATACTGTGGGGATCTTGGATGCATAGGTATAGATGATGATTCGCCAGATTCAATTTCAACATATATCTCAATAAAATTTTGTACTCTCCGATTAGCAAATGCATCTATGACACAATCTATATCTTCATCATCACATACATCGGTACTAATGTAGTATACATTATCCTTCCCCACTATAGTCTCCACTTTGGCAATTAACCGATGAATGCATTGGCTTCCATGTAGTCCCAATTTTTTGTAAATTCTTTCTTTCAGCTCGTTGTATGTAGTATCCTGTTTGATTTTCATCATTTTCATTTTCCCTTCAAACTGAACACCTTCGGGACCATCAAAATACCTCCCACTGTGGTAGATTATAGTCATGTAAGTGTTTGAACTTGAACTCATTTTTGACACCAGAATTTTAGCTGCAAAATGGAGGGTTTTAGCTGACCAAATAAAAAAATTTATGAAAAACGAAGTGATATTCTTCAAAAAAATAAAAACCACTCAACCGATGTAAATCTTTTCACTTTCACATGTATATTCATCATTTTCCTCCATAAATAGGAATGAAATACTCAAATCAAGCAAAGACACACAACAAAACAACCCAATCAAAGCACAAAATGAAAAAACGTAAATGGGGGTTCACATAAACACATAAATGACGGAGGAATTCCGAAAATGGGACGAAAACATACCGAAATTGATGCAAATGCAAGTTGATTGAAGTTCTCTTCGCAACCCACCAACGGATTCAGAGAGATTTTGGCGAAAAAGAGATGGGGGGAGGGGTTTGGGGGGGAGATCTAGTCGATTAGCGACGTTTGGGGTGTTTAAAAACCTTCACCGTCGAAAGTTAGTCGACTAAATGTCGGGTGTGGGCTTTTTAACGCCCACCCCCGTAATTTAGTCGACTAAACCCCTTGGTTTAGTCGACTAAATGGGTTTAGTCGACTAAACCAAGGGGTTTAGTCGACTAAATTACGGGGGGATTCAAAAAATTTGAACCCCTCGAAATTTAGTCGACTAAACCCCTGGTTTAGTCGACTAAAGGGGGTAGATTGGGAATATGTTTCCAGAGGAGGGCATAATGGGAAATAGTTTCAAAGTAGGGGCATTTTGGTAAATAGTTTCCTAAAAAGGGGCACTATGGGAAAAAAGCCCACACATATATCATATTACTTAATTTCTTTAATCTAATCAAATTAAATAAAAATATTTTATACTCGGTATTAAATAGCAGAAGAATACTAAAAAGAACACACAGGCCACAAGTTTTCATCTCATTATTCAGAATCATATATCCAGATGGCTCACACATGCATGTGCTTCATAATTGATTCAAGTCTCACAAATCTCAACAAATTAGACGAAGGTAGGCTCATAAGACAAAACTGTCACTAATGGAAAAATCTCATGAAAAATATGATAATAAAAAATGGTAAGAAATACTACATGTTTAATTATATTATATTAATAGATAATTAAATTTATAAAAATAATTTTGAAATGACCTATAAATTTATGTTTCGTAATATAAAATGAGACAATAATTTTTATACGGTAATTAACTAGTTTCATGTAACGAAGATAGGGACTCGAAAAACAACAGCAAGATTAAAGATCAGAAGACAGTGGAAGATTTTGACCAAAAAAAAGAAGACAGTGGAAGATAAGAGAGCACAGTGAAGCACAAGCACGGGTAAAGCAGTCATGGCGATTCGCTTCACCCCAGTTACTCTAACCTCAGCTTCACCTGTAATACTCTTTCTGCTAAAGCATGTCTCTGTTTGGCTTCCGAAAAAATGTTGAGAATCGTTATCAAGTGTTTTTTTTTGGCAATTCTTCTACTTATTTGGCTTAAAATTACACCATGAATTTGGTTATCTGCTTCCTTATGTAGCGATTTTCTCTTATACGGGCAATAACGGGAAAATTTTTAGTTCGCTCAACTTAAAATATGCTTTCCTTCTTCTGCCGCAGAGGATGGAGTTGAGAGCTGCAAATTCGTGGAGTCAGAACTTCTCAGTTAGCTCACAGGTAAAAAATTGAGTTCTTCAAGTCTTCTGTTGGCCCCGAATTGAAGATATATACGCAATTTTTTTATAGCTTCGGCCTCAGATGCGAAAGGAGGGTCGAGGTCGGCGAGTCTGGAGGCGAAGGAAATTGGTATCGCCATATGCCCTATGTGTTTTTCTCTACAATATTGACTTTTGAAGATCCTAGACATTCTTAATGTTTATGTGCTTGTTTTTTCTCCCAAGTGAAAGAAACGTTTTGCCATGCGTGTGTGCTTGCGTTGAGGAAATGCTACATGATCAGGAATAATTTTTTTTATTTCTAGTAACCATGGTAAAACATAGACGTTTTTGTGGATCATTTCCATTATTCTGGTTGTGAAGAAGCTGAAAGTGTTGATTGTATTATGTGATTTTTTTTGGCTGTGAAGGACATGGCATCGCTGGGTGAAAATTTTCCTTTTTTCACATTTCTCTTGGGAGAATTAGCTTCATCCAAGAGGCATTTTATATGAGGCAACTTGATTAGAAGAGTCAATGGAACAGTCCTCTACAAAATTTTTGCCGGCTTTGTCTGCATTTGATGGTATTATAAAGGGTGGTAACTGAAACATTCTATCATCTAAAGTTTAGAGTTTAGGTCATGTTTGAAGTCACGATGTCATTTTAGGATGTCAAGTAAAGAAAATTCATAATTTTTAAACATTGATAACAGCAGAACAATTTGGCTGCAGAAACATTAGAATTGAAAGAAAAGTAGACACTGTATAAATTGATGGATATATTCAAATGAGACGTTTATTGGGGAAATATAAGCTAAAGACTTTTGTGGTACTATCATAGACCTTTTTATTTTCAGGGTTGCAGGATTTGGATGTACTCTGGAACAGGGAAACGGAATTAACAACTTGGAAATTTCGATTGTGCATGTGTCAGATTTGATTATGCATCTCATCATATGATGTTCAGATTTTTGAAGTTTCCTGTAGATACTCAGTTTTTGCTGACTGTTGATGCATGCAATAAAGATGTCTACTTTACACATCAAGATTTCACAGTACATTTCCTTGTTTCATTTCTGTTTTCTAATCATTACGTCAGTACCATTATTGAATAAACAAATAGCGACCGTGTTGATGAATTGTGGTACTCATAATAACTCAATGAGCTTGCCCCGACGTGCTTAAGCATATATATTCACTTTGTTGCAGGTAAAGAAAGATGAATTTCTGGAAGCTAGAATGGAGCGTGTTCCTTTCCTTGAGGAGCAGGTGAGGATTATAAAGGAGACAGGAAAGCTCATGACAATGGATATAGAGAAGCTGTTACTTAGAGAAGAGAACAGGTTCGATTTTGTGAATGAGGTAGCAGCTGAGGCCAGTGCTTATGTTGAGAGCAACAGGGATGAGTATGGTGGTACAAAGAAGGCCATTCTTCAAGTTTTAAGCAACCGAGTGAATGACGCCGGGTTTTACCGGCCGGATGCATACATGGAGTCCGATCCCTACAAACCTGGACCTGATTATTTGAAAGAGGAATTTACATAAACTCAGTTTCAATTTTGCGCTGAGATATTAATATTCAGGTCATTTTCCCCACTTGAAACACTCGGTGTCCCAATATGTTAGCTGCTTTAGTTTGTACACGACACATGACAATCAAAGCTATCATTTTGGAAATAAAATTTAGTATTCATCATCTGAATATAGGTTGAAGCATGAAGACGTCTGTTTAAGCAGAAGCTGCTTCTGAACATGGCATTTTCTCAACTGTCTTGTGTTGGATTTTGGGTGGCTTTTGCCATCTTTGGTAATTGTGTTGCAAGGAATTCTGTTTTCATCTCAGCGTTCTGAGTTGCGAAATATACAGGTCAAGAATATAAGCAGACATTAACTTCTACTTCTTGCCTGTATAATCCAACTATAAATGCTGCCAAACTTAAAACTTGCTTGGTTTATGAAGCAAAGATTAATATGAAATATAAATCCTATAATAAAATGTTGTCATGAGTACCTAAACATATTTCTCTCCGCAATAATATGAGACCCATCATCTAGTTTGTTCGACAGATTTCAGCATGACCTTTTATATATTCTTCGACAGTTTAGTTATTAACACACATGTGATTTAAACTATATTCATACTTTGTTTTCAGAACAGGTAAATTTATTGTCCGCTGCTTTTGCGGATATAACTTCCAGAGCCAGACAAATAAGCTATTAAAGTTAGATTGTCTCCTAGAGGTAGTTAACGAACACAGAGTAAAACAAGATTAACAGGTTAATATTTATTAGTATATTTAATTACTACTGGATTAATTGTCATTAATTATAGGACTTCAGATGCTGCAGGAACTCAAAATCCATTTTACTTGTTTAAGAAAACTCATGAAATTATCATTAATAAAAGAAAAAATATTAATCCAACAAAGGCTGGTGCATTTAGTAGAAAGTTAACTCATAATCTATGACCACAAGGTTGTGAATTTAAATCTCGTTGTCGATGTGAAGATCTTATTGATGGGTGATTTGTAAGTGCATCTCTGAGTGTTTTTTGATCTTGAAGACGTACTCTAGTTCTAGTAAGCCTCGGGGCACAACTCACTTAAACTTTTTATTAAAAAGAAAAATAGTGTTTTCACCCAATATATTATTTATGAACATCCTGCAATATGGTGCCATTGCCATACAATCTTGTTTCTGTCTTAGAGTTCTTCAAATGACAGGCGTGATAGCACATCAGAAAAACTCTTCAGTCCCCTTTTGAGTTACAAAATAGAAGGTAAGACTTTATTCTTAACTTCTCTTGGGGTTTCATACATAAGCAGCGGCTTGAGTACATACTTTATTGGCTAATTACAGAGACAAACATACAAAGAAACTCATCTATAATTATATCATGTAACTGTCTCCTCAAACATGAAAAAGACACTTGGAAAATTATTTATTATATATATATATATGATTAGATTTAGGGCTAAGGTGATCAAGGGCTCCTGTTAGGCTTTTTATGCTTCCCGCTGGGCCCTCCGTCTTCATAATCCAGCATATATTCATGCCCAAACAGTTTCCTAGACTTCATCTTCATACCATCCTGTATTCAGATGATTTTTTTTTTTTGAAAAAATATACATACTTGTTAGTTAAAATAGCTTGATCTAGAAATTAAAAGTCGGCTTTACAGATTAATTCAAATTTTTAGTTTCAAAACTAAGAAACATCATCAATCCAGAGCATATTCATCCATTATTACAATATATTTCTCAATTCACAAGTGTTCTGGCTTTTAGTATACTGAAGGTTGAGTAAGATACCTTCTTGTAAAGTAAGTGACCAGCTGAAGGGTGTATGTTTTCCCTAAAGTCTTCAACAAAACCTTAAAAACAGAAAATATTTCTGTCACTACAATTATATCTGCAGATCGTACTCACTGAAGTCTAGAAACTTTTACTAAATACATAATAAAATGCTTAACGAAGCAATAATAAACTAATAAAAACTCTGTCTCAGATATTAAAACTTAGCTATATTAATTACCTGAAGCAAAGGGCAAGAAAAGCAAGAGCAGACCCAAAAGAAAAGTCTTGATCTTTAGAGCCATGGCTGCTCCAAACTCTTCTTGTTACCATATTAGAAAGGCATGGCCTTCGTGCCCATTTATACTTAAAACTAGGAAGAAAGAGGGGGTAACAAATATGGGTAGGGAAGGTCATTTTTCTTGTGGTGGAGCACACCACCCAGTAGCAACAGAGTGATGATGAAATGCATTATGAATTATAAATATAAACTTTTAATATATATATATATATACAGAGTTTAACCCACAAGCCCTAAAGTCAACTTCAATATTATATGAGTAAATATGTTGCATTAAAAATTAAGTGGAAACAATAAATTTTGTGCATGTGGACACTTCTAACATTTTTCCTCTGCTTTGCATGGCTCCAATCTAAATTGAAAATGAAGCACTTTTGGCTTTGCCAACCTTTTCCTAAGTCAACCTACTATTTCAACTTTCACTAGCAGTAACTATAATTATGTGCTTGCCTACTTTACACCTATACTATTATTGTTTAGGTTGGTTGGATCTCTTTAATTCATTTGACTCAAAAGCAAAAAATATAATGGAATGGGCAATCTGCAAATGGATATTGGCATTCAAATGAGATCCCACAATAGGTTTAGTGGAAGAAGCTCCCAAAACTTTCTTTCTCCCCTAGAATGCAAATTTTCCGTGGTACCAAACACCACTTTGGAACAAATGATGCCTTTTTATCCTCTTATTTTTCCTTTGGTCACTTTCATTACAGTAGTCAATGGATTGAGACATGCACAGAAAATGGGTTACAGATGAAACGATCATATGGAGAGAAAGAACAACAGACACAAACAACACCAAGGAAAAAGAAAACCATTTAATTGTGGAATGTTGATGGTGGGGGTGCATATAGTAAATGAAAGAAGGGAAAGGAGACAGCATTAATCAGTCATTCCCAGTTCAATACAAAATTCATGCTGATAATTTTTAACTTAATCATTATCAAGGAGAGTAATTATGATCTTAACAATGGATCCATATTAGTCAATTTTAAATTTGACTTCTTGAGTCATGGCTTTACCAGTTGTGCATTATTTGGCCATATGGTGCAGATATTTTCAAGTAGATTCTTATATGGACTATTGGAAAGGAAATCATAAACATTCTGGCCAGCTGCTTAACAAGTGTCTTCATAAATTGCAATTCAAATAGGGGTCCCCATATGTATAATTATGCATTACTCTCTAGTCCAACCCCAAGATCAAATATGTTGGGGGGTTTTTGGCCTAGTAGGTCTAGAAATTCACTAAAACATAATCTTAAATATAAAAGTTAGACTAGAGGTTTTACTTAATCTCAAATATAAGATATTATTTCACTTTGTCTCCCAAATTTATATTTTTTTTCTCTAAAACGTTTCTATTGATTGCACATGTTAGGAGGTTTTTATTATTGGGTAATTCCAATACATATGATTACAGATGGTAGTTTAGAGAAACCAACATGGACTTATTACAAATAACTAATTTCCTTAATATCCATAAATTAATTATATAACTCTTACATTAAGGAAAGAAGGGAGTAAAACATTTCTTCAAATGTTTCACTTGTAAAAACCTTGATTGATTCTCATAAGTTTTAAAAGCCTAATTCAAAATTAAGTGAGTCCCCCACAGGTGTTGGGGCTGCACAACTCTTAGTTGGATTGAACAAAGTAATGCAACTTGAGGGATTTTTATACTTCCAACAACACAAAAACTTATTTGATGGTCAAGGTTATTAAACTTGGACTGACCATATAACTAATCGGGGCACTAGATCAAAGGTTAGTGGATAAGACCGAGTCAAACCTGAGCTACCTCAAGGCCAGACGAGTGAGAAAATGAAGATTTCCGAGTTATTAATATGAAATTCTAAAGAAAAATATAAAAGAAAAAATTTATTTTCTAATTTTAATTTTTAAAAATGGTGAACTAGGTTGACGTCTGGATCACATTGGTTTACCAAAATTGGTTTGAAGGTTTTTGGGCTAAACCGGTCAGTCTAGTTCAGGTTTAATTACGTGGGTGATGGTATTGAAACTTCTGGAACTTGACATTCTTATATGGTTCATTCATATAATCTCATGTGAAAGAAAAATGGTCATATTCTAAGTGGAGAAGCTGTTCATTTTGGATGCTCATTTTGGATGCTCATTGTGAATTCCCCATTTTGCATTGTGCAACAGGTTTTGTTTGTGTAGCTTCCAATAAGTGGTGTAATCATATGTAAGAGGGTCAGAGACATGGAAAGATGAAGTAACAGGAGAACGAAAACCATAAGGACAAAAATGTCAAATCCCCTGCAATTCCAAACCACTGCTAAAAGAGATCAAAGCTGGTAGTGATCTGCGATCATATACCAGAGAGGCGTTTTCAATTGAGCTCTTTTGAAACAAACAATGTTCACCATCTGAATTTGATTTTTCTTTTCTAGGATTTTAGTTTCCCACCATTTTAAATTTGGTGCTTCCTCAGAAAACATTATTGCTATTAGTAGAATAGATATATTTACATTTGTAAATTAGAATATAGATTAATAGTAGTATGAAATATAAATTCTAAAATAAAAGATTGTCATTAGTACTGAAACATATTTCTCTGTGCAATATGAGACATATCATCTAGTTTGTTAGAAATCTAAATCTTTTCTCATGTCCTTATTTATATTCTTCAAATGTTCAGTTATTAAGACCCACGTGGGTTAGTCTAAAAACAAGATAGTGTTTATCAAAATAAAATAAAATAAATTGAGTTATTAAATTGCATGTCTAAAACCATCTATATATATGCGCACATGACTGGGCTATATCCATATTTTTTTCATACCAGGTAAAATATCATTGTTCACTGCTTTTGCCGATGATAACCGCTAGAGCCAGACTAATAACGAGTCCACATTATATGCTTTTCTTTACCTCTTTGTTACATCATTTTCTTTGAAATGGAGTGAGAAATTGCAAACATTAGTTTGGCAAAAAAAAAAAAGCATCAATTTCTCACTCCATTTTAAAGAAAAGGATGTAACAAGGAGATAAAGAAAAGCATATAATGTTGACTCGACTAATAACCTGTTAAACTTAGATTGTCTCCTAGACGTAGTTAACTAACACAAAGTAAATCAATATGAAGAGGTTAATAATTATAAGTAGATTTAATTACTACTGGATTAATTGTCATGGATCATAAGACTTCAGAGGCTGCAGGAACTCAAAGTCCACTTTACTTGTTCAAGAAAACTAAAAGAAAAAATATTTAGCCAACAAAAGTTGATCAAGTTAGTAAGGAGTTAGATCGTAACCCACTGAGTCACAAATTCAAATCTTGGCGTCAATGTGAGGACATTATTGATAATAGGTATACTCTGATCCTGCTAAAATCCGAAACCTAACTCACCTAAACTTTTTATTGTTAAGAAAAAACAGAAAAAAATATTGTGTTTTTACCCAGCGTACTGTTAATGAACATCCTGCAATATGGTTACCATTGCCATGCAATTTTCTCCTCTTCTTTTTTCCTTTCTTTCTTTCTTAGAGTTCTTCAAATGACATACGTGATAGTATATCAGAAAATTTCTTCAGTTTACTTTTGAGTTACAACACAGAAGGTAAAACTTTATTCTTACTTCTCTTGGGGTTTCATACATAAGCATCAACTTGAATACATGCCGTATTCGCTCATTTCAGACACACTCATACAAAGAAACTCATCTATAATTATATCATGTCACTGTCTCCTCAAACATGAGAAAGACAATCGGAAAAATATTTGTATATATGAGTATATGATTAGATTTAGGACAAAGGTGATCAAGGGCTCCTGCCAGACTTTCTATGCTTCCCGCTGGCCCCTCCGTCCTCGTAATCCAGCATATATGCTTGCCCAAACAGTTTCCTTGACTTCATCTTCATACCATCCTGTATTCAGATGATTTTTTTTTTTTTTTAAAAAAATACATACTTGTAAGTTAAAATAGTTTGATCGAGAAATTAAAAGTTGGGCTTACAGATTAATTCAAATTTTTAGTTTCAAAACTAAGAAACATCATCAATCCAGAGCATATTTACTCCATTATTAATATATTTCTCAGTTCACATGTATTCTGGCTTTTAGTATACTGAAGGTTGAGTATGATACCTTGTAAATTAAGTGACCAGCTGAATGATGCATGTTTTCCCTAAAGCCTTCAACAAAACCTTAAAAACCAAAAATATTTCTGTCACTACAATTATATCTGCAGATTGTACTAAATGAAGACTAGAAACTCTCACTAGATAAATAATACACTGCTAACCATGCAATAAACTCATAAAATAACCGTCACAGATATCAAAACTTAGTTAAATTAATTACCTGAAGTAAAGGGCAAGAAAAGCAAGAGAAGAGCCAAAAGAAAAGTCTTTTTCTGTAGAACCATGGCTGCTCTAAATTAAACTCTGCCTGTTACCATATTAGAAAGGCATGGCCTTTGTGCCCTTTTATACTTAAACTAGAAAGAAAGAGAGGGCAACAAATATGGGTAAGGAAGGTCTATTTCTTGTGGTGGAGCACACCGCCCAATAGCAACAGAGTGATGGTGAAAGGCATTATGTACACACAAACTATGAATATACACAGAATTTAACCCACAAGCCCTTAAGTCAACTTCAATATTATATATATATTAGGGGTGTTCATGATGCCCATCACCCCGTAGAAACTCAAGAAAAAGCAGCGCAAAGAAAATTGGGCACAATTGGGTTAGATATTTTTGCAAGCAAGGCTAAGCATCAAGCAGGGTATGCAGCTCTACCTATTTGGCTCTGTCCAGTAGTATATATAGCATTATATATATATTTTTATTTTTCTTGATACAATAGTATTATATATTTCTTATTTTCACTTATGTGTATTTGACCATTTGTTAAAATATATAATTTTCTTTTTAATTTCAAGACTTAAATTGTAGCCTTATTTGAGAATTTTTCAAAGTTTAGAATTATAGATTTCATTTAAAGTTTGTAATATTATTTATTAAGTGTGATTTGAGTTGTTTTTTTTACATAAAGTGTGGCAGGATATCACCACTTAAACAGGGAAGTCTCGCCCTACCTAACTCATTATTGCCCTGCCCAAGAATGTTAGAGTTTTTAATGGATAAGGCCGAGTACTGGATTACATTTTACTACTCAATGATCTTTTGGGCAGAGCATTGGGAAAGGGTCTCACCCTGCCCATGAACACCCTTAATGTATATGTTGCATTAAAAATTATGTGGAAACAAGGAATTTTGGTGCATGTGGACACTCCTGACATTTTCCCTCTGCTTTGCATGGCTGCAGTCGAAATTGAAAATGAAGCCGCGTTTGGCTTTGCCTACCTTTTCCGAAGTCAACCTACTTTTTCTACTTTCACTAGCAGTAACTATAATGCTATGTGCTTGCCTACTTTACACCTATACTATTATTGTTTAGATTGGTTGGATCTCTTTAATTCATTTGACTCGAAATTAGAAGGAAAAAAATCAATTGAAAGAAAAAAATAATAATGGAGTGGGCAATTTGCAAATGGCTATTGGCATTCAAATGAGATCCCGCAATAGGTTTAGTGGAAGAATCTCCCAAAACTTTCTTTCTCCCCTAGAATGCAAATTTTCCGTGGTACCAAACACCACTTTGGAACAAATGATGCTTTTTATCCTCATATTTTGCATTTGGTCACTTTCACTACAGTAGTCAATGGATTGAGACATGCACAGAAAGTGGGCTACAGATGAAACGATCGTAGAGAAAGAACAAAAAACACAAAGGGGAAAAAAAACATTTAATTGTGGAATGTTGATAGTGGGGGTGAATGTAGCAAAAGAAAGAAGGGAAAGGAGACAGCATTAATTGATCATTTCTAGTTTAATAAAAAAAATTATGCTGATAATTAATTATTATCAAGGAGAGTAATTATGGTCTTAACAATGGACCCATATTAGTCACTTTCAAATTTGACTTCTTGAGTCATGGCTTTCCCAGTTGTGCATTTGTATCTCCCCATCATAAAGTGTTGTGCATGATCTTGGGCCTAAACATTCTCTCTGGATTCTACAAGTACGAATCCATTGACCCCTAAAGAGATTATAGGACTGAGTTATTCGATGTATTATATTCATGCCGGCAGATTATACACACACACACATATGATATAATCGAGCATTAATTAGGTCTCGATATGATATTATACAAATCAAGAAATGATCAAGATTAATTATCTTAATCACTCTCTATAATTTTAGGTCAGAACTTGCTCTCTAAGTTTCTGATATGACTCCTTAAATTTTGAGATTCTACACTCCCTCTTAAATTGAACTGTAGATATCAATCAAGTTGAATTTATCAAGTAGGTACTCAAACCTATCCTTGGGCAGTCCTTTAGTAAGGGTGTATGTCTACTCTTTAGAAGGTATACACCTGAGATCAACAATACCCTTATCAATTTTTTCTCTTATAAAATGTAAATCTATCTCGACATGTTGGTTTTATCATGTTGAACTAGATTATATATGAGCAATGTTAATCACTGTCATGTTATCGCAATAGACTTTGATTGATAAATTTATGCACTTTCTAAAGTCTTCGAGAACCTGCTTTATCCATATACCTTCATAGATTCCCTGTGTTGCAACCCTATATTCAGCTTCAACACTGCTTCTTGCAACCACTCTTTGCTTTGTACTTCTCCATGTGACCAAGTTATCCTACACACATGTACAATATCTAGATGTAGATTTCCTATCATCCTAATCACCTACCTAATCAACGTTTGTAAATATCTCCGCATTTTGTTTGTCAGTTTTCTTGAACAACAAGCCACGTCTTAGGGATCCCTTCAAATAACAAAGGGTCCTGTATACTTCATTTAAATGTTTCTATCTAGGGTCATAGGAATGCTGGTTGACCACACTAATTGCAAATGCAATGTCTAGTTTAATATGAGACAGGTTTATCAGTTTGCATATCATTCATTGATAGTTTCTTATGTTGACAACTTTACCGAGATATGCTTCTTCATCTATTATATTAACTCGTATAGGTGTGTCACTAGGTCTACAACATATCATCCCTATTTCTTTTAGAAAGTCTAGTACATACTTTCTTTGGGAGATATAGACTCCTCCTTTTGATTGAGCAACTCCTATTCCAAGAAAATACTTCATTTCTCCAAGACCTTTGATCTAGAATTGTGGTGCCAGGGCTACATTGATTTGATTGATTTCTACCTCATCATCTCCTATAAGGATCATATCATCAACATACACAGCTAAAACAACCATTTTGCTCTTATGATGTTTAACAAACCAAGTATGGTTGTTTTGCCCTTAAGTATATCCGTGACTCTTCAAGATCCGACTAAATCTGTCAAACCAAGCAAGTGGAGATTGCTTCAACTCGTATACTCTAGCTTGCAAACTTGGTCAGCCTTTTTTCTTAGGAACCCTTGAGGTAACTTTCTATACACCTCTTTCTTGAGTTCTCCATTGAGGAAGTCATTCTTTATATCAAGTTAGTGTAGACCCTATTCTAAATTTACTACAATAGACAAGAGGATTTTGATTATGTTCAACTTGGCTACTAGTACAAACATATCTTTGTAGTCTTCCCCATATATTTGTGTGAAATCTTCTGCAATCAGTCTAGTTTTCCATTTTTCAAGTGTTTCATATGCTCTATACTTAGGAGTGGATGCCTACTTACACCCAACATGTTTTTTTCTCTCAAGGTAGATCTACTACATCCCATGTTTTATTTCGCTTGAGGGCCTCGATCTCTTCCAAGACAGCTTGCCTCTACTCAAGTATAACAATGGTTTGATCAATTGTATTTGGTACCTTGATGTTGTCAAGATGAGAGACAAATGCCTTATACTTAAAAGAAAAGAGCCTTATAGGAAACAAGTCTTTTAATGGGATGTCGAGTACATGATCTGGGCTTCTTCCTTACTAAAATGGGAAGTTCAAGGTTAGAACTCTCTATTAACACAGTTTCTCCTAGACCTGCCTCTGGCTTCAACTCTTAGTGTGCTAATAAACTATGGCTCACTACCCTTTTTATGTCATTGTATGTAGGTATTACCGTACTTTTTTTCTTCTCCCCTTGGAATTAGCACATTATCAAAAGTATCAAAATTGTTAGAAGTATCAAAATTATCAAATGTATCAAGATTATCAGAGGTATTGGAAGTGGAACTTGGTATAAAAACTGCAACCGTGTGGTCATCTTTTGGTTTCTCTTTTATTGTTTGGAATTCATCATCACTCTCCCTTGAATTGCAGACAGGGAGTAATAGGGAATATTTTCATGGAATGTAACATTGCATGACACAGAGATGTTTGGAGATCAGGCCATAATATTTGTAACCTTGTTGGCAGTAAGAATAGCCAAGGAAGATACACTAGAGGGCTTTGGGGTCAAGTTTGTTGGTGTGATAAAGATGGACACATGATGTGCTTCCAAACACCTTAAGTGTCATAGTGTTTTTGAGGTATAGAAGGTTAAAGTACATATGCAGGAGCTGGAGTGGTGTTTTACAAGATAGTGGTCGACTTGGAATTCAGTTTATTTGAAAGGTTTCAATAAGGACATCATCATCCTGATGATATTTAGGAACATTACTACCAAGCATAATGGCTCTGGCAGTTTCTAGACCATGACAATTCTTTTGTTCAGTGATGCCATTTTACTGGGGTGTATTGAGACAATTGCTTTTGTGAACAATGTCATCAATGGTTAGGAAGGTGGACAAGACTTGATTAAAGTATTCAATCCTGTTAGCAATGTGTAGGATTTGGATTTGGGTTTGAAATTGGGTTCGAATCATATTATGGAAGTTAAGAAATGTTTGATACACCTACGTTTTATCTTTCAATTGGTAAACCCAATTGACACGAGTATGGTCATCGATAAATGTGATCAACCACTTTTATTTTGATCTGTTTGGTGTGTATGAAGGTCTCATAAATCACTATGAATTGTGGAAAAAGGTTTAGATGCTTGGTATGGAATTTTTTGGAAATCAAGTATAATGATGTTTATCCTTTTCCCATGAATCACAATAAAAATCAAAAGCATTTTTATTAGAAATAAGAGAGGGAAATATTTCAAACATATAATTGAAATTGTGATGACCTAAACATTTGTGCCATGACTCCAAGTCACAAGTCCTAGGGAGAGACACTTTATTGCAAGAACTAATCCTATGACTGTCACTTTCATTGTGGAAATAAAGACCATCAAGTTCTTTTGCATTCTCAATCGTTGTCTCTGTTAACAAATCCTAAAAAATGCATTAAGTAGCAAAGAAGTTAGCCTGACATATTTCATCCTTTGCTAATTGACTAACTGATAGTAAGTTATACTTCAACTTTGGAACATGTAATATAGAGTGAAGATTAAGTATAGCTGAGATTTTAACAATGCTAATTCCAATCACAATAGATTTGGAGTCATCAGTAATCCACATAGTCATTCCCTTAGTGATAGGTGTATAGGATGAGAAGAAAGTCTTATTGTCAGTTATGTGATCCGAAACACCTAAGTCAACAATCCAACAATTGCTTGTACATAGACTTTTTATTACTGTTAAAGCTTGAAAGAAGTTACCTCTCCTTACTACTATGACAGTAGGTTGTCTTGTTGTCTAAAGTGTGGCTAGCATCTTTATGATTTTACTTAGTTGATCACTCTAGGAAGTCCCTCTATCTTTGAAAACTTCAATCGCATGGCCTCTTTCTTTCCCCCTTCCTTGTCTTCCAATCTGTAGGTTTACCATGAAGGTCCCAGCGGTTATCCTTTGTGACCTTTGGAACCTTTTGAGTTCATGGATCGAACAATAAGAGCTAAGACTTTAAGAGGTGCAAGAGTGACGACAACAGTTGAATGATTTTAAAGCATTGATTTGCACATATCCTTTTCATTACGCAAAATAGAGTAGAATTCTCGCAAAAAAGGCAAGGGGTCTTGACTGAGAATCCAAGCCTGAATATCATCTTAAATCACATTAAGACTAGTTAGTAATTCATATACTTTCTCATATTCCTTCTCTTTATGATCTTTAGAGGTGTTGGCCTTGAAATTGTGAGTTTTATTCTTCAGGGCTTCAAATTCTTGCCAAAGCGTTGATTTTTCAAGATAGTAATCATCAAGGGACATGTGGTCCTTTTTCAGCGGCCACAATTTTTTCTTAACATCAAATATGTGGGATCTGTTCCCTACAGTGTTATAAGTCTCACACAGAGCTTTCCAGATTTCCCTAGCTGAAGGAAGGTACATGAAACTCTTCTTAAGTGAGGATGACATTGCATTGATCAACCAAGAGGATACCAATGCATTCTCATATTTCATTTTCCAAATTCCTTGGTTTATGATGTTAGGGCATTTTTGCTTCACTATTTATATATTCAAGTTTATCCCTTCCATTGAGAGCAAGGATCATGGATTAAAACCATTCTCGATAATTTTCGCTGTTAGGTTTCTCAAAGACAATAAGAATGGTAAAGATGTCATTAGACCCAAATTATGGAATGAAGAAAGAGGCATAAAAAATTATAGACATACTACCTTCGTATGTCTCAGCATTGGGAAAAAACAAGAAAGACAAGAATATTACTAGCTTAATATTATAGCTTTCGAGTGTCGTAGTGTCAGGGACAAAAAACAGGAATAGAATATTACTGCCTTAATATTATTATCTTCGTGTCGGTCTTCCAAGAAATGAACATAAGAGATAGAGGCAGAGGATGCCAAGACCAAGATAGAATGTGCTAGAAATGGAGACACAGGACGCTGGAGATGTTGATGTAGGACAAGAAGAGGCCGCCAAGAATGGCGCCAAATGAACAACAAACGCTGAGACAAACAACGCCAACAATTTCAAGATGGTGAGTAGCACCATTCCAAGGAGGAGAACTCAGAGGATGCCAATGCTAGTTTTGACAGAGACAAAAAACCTAGCGAGTGCTAAACTAATTCTAACAAAGAGTGCATGTGAAGGAGTTGGGTATGATTAGTCTCAATTTGTGAGGTTTGGGAAGAAACATTGAGACTGGTGACCCATACGGACGAGTCGAGATGGCAAGAAGAAGCCGCAAGAGGAAACTGCCAAGACTTCAAATTGAGACCGGACTACACAGTTCAAACGACCAATTTGGATGTCGCCCACTTGTAGAATGTTGGACTACTGTTGAGACTTTGAACTAAGTCTAGACTGCATAGTTCAAACAAGTAGTTTAAGCATCGCCAACCTATAGAATAACAAACTTTTTCTGAGAGAAGACCTACGATTAATCTCTTCTTTGCTCTGATGCCATGAAGAGATTATGGGGTTGAATTGTTCAATAATTCACACTGGTAGATTACATATATATATGACATATGACAGAATCAAGCATTAATTAGGTTCCAATATAATACTATGCAAATCATAAAATAATCAAGTTTAATTATCTTAATCACTCCCTATAATTTTGAATCTAAACTTGCTCAATTTTTTGGTATGACTAATTAAATTTCGATATTCTACACCCTTATCAAATTGTACACATTATTTGGCCATATGGTGCAGATATTTTCAAGGACATTCTTATATGGACTATTGGAAAGGCAATCACAAACATTCTGGCCAGCTGCCTAGCAAGTATCTTCATAAATTGCAATTCATATAAGGGGTCACCATATGTGTAATTATGCATTACTTTCTAGTCCAACCCCAAGATCAAATATGTTGGGGTTTTCGGCCTAGTAGGGCCAGAAATTCACTTAAACATAATCTTACTTGTGATCTTAAAAATAAAAGTTAGACTAGAGGATTGCTTTAATCTTGAACATAAGATCTTATTTCACTTTGTTTCCTAAATGTATAATTTTTTCCCTAAAATATTTTTGTTGATTGTACATGTTAAGGGGTTTCCATTAATAGGTAGTTCCAATGCATATGATTAGAGATGATGTTTTAGAGAAACCAACATGGACTTATTACAAATAACTAATTTCTTTAATATTCACAAATTAATTATATAACTCTTATATTAACGAAAGAAGGGAGTAAAACCTTTCTTCAAATGTTTCACTTATAAAAAACTTGATTGGTTCTCATGAATTTTAAAACCCTAACTTAAAATTAAGTGAAGCAGTGGGGCTGCACATCTCTTAGTAGGATTGAAAAGAGTAATGCAACTTGAGGGATTTTTATATTTCCATCAACACTAAAACTTGGCTGATGGTCAAGGTTATTAAATCTAGATTTGTCACTGAACTAGTCAGGTATTGGATCAAGGGTCGATGGGTCAAACTAGAACTAACTCAGGACCAATCTAATGAAAAAGTAAAAATTTTAGGATTATTAATATAAATTTTTTTAAAACAAATAAAAAAATCGATATGTGTGTGTGTGTGTGTGAATTGGTTAATTTCTTATATACTTCATTCATATATAATGTCACGTGAAAGAAAAATGGTTATATTCTAAGTGTAGAAGCTGTTCATTTTGGATGCTTACTGTGAATTCCCCATTTTGCACTGTGCATAAGGTTGTGTCTATGTAGCTTCCAATAAGTGGTGTAGTCATATATAAGAGGGTCAGACACAAGGAAAGATGAAGTAAAAGGAGAATGAAAACCATAAGGACAAAAATGTCAAATGCCCTGCAAATCCAAACTACTGCTAAATGAGATCAAAGCTGGTGGTGATTTGTGATCATATACCAGAGAGGCGTTTTCCATTGAGCTCTTTTAAAACAAATAGTGTTCACCATCTGAATTTGATTTTGATTCCTTTCTTTTCTTTTTGGGAGAATTACACTAAGGTCTCAAGGACCAGAAATATTTATAAAGAGGTCCCGCACCAGATTCCCATTACAATTTGGTCCCAAAAATGTCCCTGGGACTGTTTTGTAATTAATTCAAAATGCAAAATTACTCTTATGCCCAAATTTCAATCGCCTGAATGAATACTCTGATTCTCCAGCTTACCCGAGCATGGCGACGCAAGAGAGAGGTGAGAGAATGATGGAGAAGCCGAAGGAGTGGGAGACGACGCAACCGACATAAGACGAGAGCGAGTTAGAGCCCTTTTGGTTTTTGGGAACCATGGGACGATGAAAACAATAGGACCGATGCTCTTGCTGAATTGACTTGCCTTCTTGACTCATTTGTTGGGTTTCCATTGAAAATGGAAGAAATCACCAAGAGGGGGGTGAATTAGGGATTTCAAAAAATTCTTTTCAAAGATGTCTGACTTTTTCAAAACTAAAGAAAAGCGAAAGAGTAAGAAAAGAAAAGCTGGACATAAAAGATTTATACTGGTTTGGTCTTAACCTTGACCTAAGTCCAGTCCCCAGATATCTTCTGGGTATTTTCAGTAACTCAACAGGCTTTAATTACAATAATGTAAACCACATGCAATCCTAATCACCTAGGACTTGCTCCCCCTTACACTTTGTAATTAGACAACCCGACTCATAGGTTCCACAACCTTGAGTTCTTACAAAAAAACAAGTAATCAGAAATGATTTTCGAAATCACACTCTCTTAAAGAGCAAATAGTCATTAAACACTGAAGCTCAAGAAAACTATTTTTCATAGCAAAGATTTAAAGCAAGAATGTAATCAGTTGTAGTTCAGTTGTGTGTCCTTTGCTCTGGGTCTTCATAGTTATTTATAGGCTAACTAAAGGAACCATCCGTTGCATTTTCTTCTCTAACATTCAGCTGCAAATCTGGAAAATGACAGTTGCTTATTTTCCTCTGTTCTTTCAATTCTCAGCTGGAATCCTGGAATTCGTTGATGCAGATGGTCTTCCAGATATTTTGTCATTCCATAACCCTTATTTGACCGTTGGAGAGTGATTTAATTGATCCATAATGGTCTGTGTTGAACCATTGGGATAGAGGAGAAAGATCAGCCCTGTTCTTGGTTCTTCATTTATTGCACTTGGTTCAGATTTGATTTCATCTTGATCTTTGTTGAACTTATCTGAAACCTACTCAAAACTACATGAATGATGTTAGAAATAATAGTAATACATGATATGACATTCTCAAATTAACCCATAAAGATTTCGCAGATTGACACAATCTGGTTTTTCAAACTCACCGACACAAACTCAAGTTTATCTCTCAAGACTTGAGTTTATGGTTTATCCAGAGAGCAAGGTCGCGACATGAGCTTTTGAACAAAAATCTAAACTCGAGTTTATTAGTGATTGACTCGAGTTTCATTCCTTATAGAGAGGATAGTCGAGTTCTGGTCTTTGAATGAGATTCTGGATATATGGCCAAACTCGAGTCATTTAATGACTAACTCGAGTTTTGGGTTTTGACAAGAAGATAGGGTTAAATCAAAGACTTCAAGACTGGAGTTTAGAAACATAAAGTGGAGTTTTCAAATCATACATATTGTGGTGCTCTCTGTAAGTCACAAAACTCGAGTTTGCAATACCTAAACTCGAGTTTCAGTGAAAACTGAAACTCTAACATTTTTGTCAAATGAAAACTGGAGTTTACATAATTAAGACTGGAGTTTAAAAAACAAGTTGTAACTCGACTGTTTTCTGTTTGACCTAAACTCGAGTCTGCAGAGTCAAACTCGAGTCTTAGTATGAGCTGAAACTTTGAAAGCTTTCTGTTTGATATAGACTTGGAGTTTGTGAAAGCAAGATTGGAGTTTACAAGACTTGTAAAAACACTGAAGTTTTTGAATTCTTTCTATTTGGTCTAAACTCAAGTTTTAATATCGAAACTCGAGTTTGTCTTGTTGTGAAAACTTTGAGTGCTCTTTGTATCTTGCAAACTCGAGTTTGCTGAGCAGACTGGAGTTTGGCTTCCTTTGTAAAATCTGAGCTACTCTCTGTCTAGTTCAAACTCGAGTTTTGCTACCAAAACTCAAGTTTGCCTTTGACAGTAAGCTTTACAATTTACCAAAAACAAACTTCATATTGAGTTTACAATTGTCAATTATCATCAAAACACATAGAGAACTAACATTCGTATCCATCTTGCTTGCAGCCTTAGAGAGCCATTCATTCATTGGTTGAAAGTACTCCCCGAGTATCACGCTAAGATATTCCTTTTCTTGTTCTCGAAACTGTGAGACGAGAGGAGTAGAGAACGTCGAAGGAGGAGATTGCAATGGGTCATCTAGAGGAGAGTGAAGAGTGTTTGGAAGAAGATGTAACAAATGAGGATGAGAGTTGAAACGACAAGATTGCAGTTCTAAACCCCGTCGCACGAATTTGCTCGAGTAACAACATTTGTACTCGAGTACAAATATATTAACAACAAGAAATGTCATATTTACAACGGAAAATGTCATATTTACAACTAAGTTTACTCGAGTAAAAGTGACCCATACTCAAGTACAGCTATATTAAAAACCATGTCGCACGAATTGTCACGCCTTTACTCAAGTATGATAAATCAATACTTGAGTACAGATATATTAACAACAAAAAAAGTCATATTCACAACTCAAAATGCCATTTTAACAACAAAATTTTTCACGACAGGAAAAACCTTATTAACAACAGGAAAAGCTATAATAATCACTCGAAATGCTATTTTTTTAACAATTTTGTTGTTGTAAATGTGGGGCTTGGAGTTGGTACTCCGTCTTCCCAAGTGTTGGAAGTTGGATTTGTAAATGATGAAATGTTTACTGGTAACCGTGGCATTCGAAGTTGTAAATGATGGCATGTTTTGTGGTAACTATGGCACTAGGAGTTATAAATGATGCCATGTTTTGTTGTAATTGTGGGGCTTGGAGTTGTAAATTTGGCATTTGCGATCATCTACAACTCCAAATGCCAGATTTACAACTAAACATGCCATCATTTACAACTTCAAACCTCACAGTTACAACAAAACATGACATCATTTACAACTCCTAGTGCCATAGTTACGACAAAACATGCCATCATTTATAACTCTGAATGCCACGGTTACAAGTAAACATGTCATCATTTACAACTTCGAATGCCACGGTTACCAGTAAACATTCCATCATTTACAAATCCAATTTCCAACACTTGGGAAGACATAGTACCAACTCCAAGCCCCACATTTACAACAACAAAATTGTTAAAAATAGCATTTTGAGTTGTTATTATAACTTTTCCTGTTGTTAATAAGGATTTTCCTGTCGTGATAAATTTTGTTGTTAAAATGACATTTCGAGTTGTGAATATGGCTTTTTTGTTGTTAATATATCTGTACTCGAGTATTGATTTATCATACTCGAGTAAAGACGTGACAATTCGTGCGACATGGTTTTTAATATAGTTGTACTCGAGTATGGGTCACTTGTACTTGAGTAAACTTGGTTGTAAATATGGCATTTCTTGTTGTTGATATATTTGTACTCGAGTACAAATATTATTACTCGAGTAAATTCATGCGACAGGGTTTAGAACTGCAATCTCGTCGTTTCAACTCTCATCCTCATCTGTTACATCTTCTTCCAAACACTCTTCACTCTCCTCCATATGACCCATTACAATCCCCTCCTCTGACGTTCTCTACTCCTCTTGTCTCACGGTTTCAAGAACAAGAAAAGGAATATCTTAGCGTGATACTCGGGGAGTACTTTCAACCAATGAATGAATGGCTCTCTAAGGTGCAAGCAAGATGGATACGGAAACCCAACAAATGAGTCAAGAAGGCAAGTCAATTCAGCAAGAGCATTGGTCCTATCGTTTTCATTGTCCCATGGTTCCCAAAAACCAAAGGGGCTTTAACTCGCTCTCGTCTTACGTCGGTTGCATCATCTTCCACTCCTTCGGCTTCTCCATCGTTCTCTCACCTCTCTCTTGTGTCACCATGCTCGGGTAAGCCGGAGAAGCAGAGTATTCATTCAGGCGATTGAAATTTGGGCAGAAGAGTAATTTTGCATTTTGAATTAATTACAAAACAATCCCAGGGACATTTTTGGGACCAAACTGTAATGGGAATCTGGTCCGGGACCTCTTTGTAAATATTTCTGGTCCTTGAGACCTTAGTGTAATTCTCCCTTTCTTTTTTAGGATTTTAGGTGCTATTTGATCTTGTTTTTAAAAACATCAATATATATATAAAATGCCATCCCTCAAGCCATCTTATATGGCTTATTTTTTGCTCTAGATACGGATTACTGTTCATAAGCCATTTTCACATCATCAGGCTCCGTGCATGTTCACGGGTCCGCTCCTTCCTTCACCTTTTTTCCTTCTCAATGCCTCTGCTACTCCTTTCTTTTTTCCCTTCTCAGACCTTTTTTCCTCTCAAATGTCGCATGGTTATCCCCTTCGTCCTTCAGATTCAAATTTCAAAATTCCACCTTCTCTCTCAAAGTTTCGATCTGCGCTTGCCCTCTTCTTTTTTTCCTTACCCAGACCTTTTCTCAAGGCCTCTGATGCTGATGCTCCATTCTTTTTTCCCTTCCCCACACCTCTTCTCTGTCAAATGTCACAATGCTCATCTCCTCCCGTCGTCCTTGCCTCAGTTTTAAAATTCAAAATTTTGTCCCAGCTTCTCTCAAAATTTTGATACTTTGAAGCTCCTATTTGATGATGGGAAGAAGGTCCGAAGAAGATCTAGAGGTGAAATCCATAGTAATCGGAGCCTTCTTCACTCTGCGCGCGAAATTCATGGTATTGTCGAACCAAGGCGTTTTCTCAGTGGTGTTGGATTATTAATCAATGAATCAACTCTTTCTCTTCTTCTTTTTTTCCCCCAATTTACCCATGTTTTGATACCCATCTTCGTCTGTTCATGAATTTTGTACTTGGATTTCAAATTTGGGTTTTATTTTGTTGGTTCCGCTGTTTTTCCCCCAATTATTTTGTTGGTTCGCGCTGAGAACACAGAGAAGTCAGTACTCACACTTCCCATTTATTTATGTATTTTTTGAAGAAATTTATGGATAATGAAAAAATTAGGAGTTGTCACCATCTATCTCTATTTAATTGGACTTGGTGGTGTTTCAATGAACGCAGATTTACTATGCCGTCGTCGTTAAAAACTTCCAGATCCTCACAAGTTCCCCAGAAAGCGCAGATGAAATCATCAATGTTGTCACTGAATAGAAGCTCCTCAAAGGCTATGTCAAGTATGTTCATCCAATTATCTTTTTTCAAGCTTTTCTATTTTTATTCTGTTAAGGTTTTCCAGAACATAACTCCTTCCCCTCCCATGTTTCTTATTTCTTGTCCTGCATGTAGGTGTAAGGAAAATCGCAACTGGTAGCTCTTCTTTGAAGCCGCCTAAACTCGTGCAATGGTGGTAGAATTGCTAATTGCTGCTAGCAGAATTCATCTTTCCAATGTGATAAGTTTCATCTGGAACTAGGGATGGCAATGTGGCGATTCATGGTGTTGTAATTCTTCTTTAACTTCATGTTATATTTCCTGTGATCTTAATTTTTGGTGTGAATTATATTGTGATATGAAGCATGTTTGAGTTGTGACACAGATTGATATGCTACCTTGCTCCAATTTTGCCTTAAACTCAAACTATAAAGATTGTGTTTTTTTTTTCTCCCAAACTTATTTCAAATCCTAGTCAAATGCTTACTTTTCTGACCCTAATAGTACACAACGAATTGGGTACCTGTGGGTTTTGTTTAAGTCACCATCTCTTTCTCAATCGTTACTGTATAAGATCATCTTTTGATTTGTTTTCAAGAAATGAAAAGCATAGGAGCTGGTAGAATGGAGACAACTGATTTATTTGAAAATTTATTTGAAGTATCCATAGATCAAGCCTTAGATTCTGCAACTGATACAATATTTTGCAGGTAAGATAAGGTTTAGTCCTTATTTATTGAGCTCTGATTGCATATTTTCAATTAGTCATGTTGCTCATAAAAAATTGTGCTTGACAAATATCCGAATATCCAAACTGTTGGTGCTTGATGGGGTAATTTTGGATTTCCTGGAAAGTCTGTGTACTTCATTTGTTTTCATGGCATCTTGATGTGGTGCTCTATGCTAATTCATCCCCCTTGTGTATTTTCAATTAGTTATGTTGCTCTATACTTCATTTACAATTTCTTTGTTTTTTTTAAAGATTGAAGTTCCTGTGAGGATGCCATGTATAAGTATTGATTCCTCCCTGTGACTTTCTTTCATGTCAAAACCTTTGCTACATATACATTCTGGAATTCATTTCAAAAGATGCTGATCTGACTTTTGGATTGGATACTCTTAATTTTAGACTGTTTCTAAAGACTCTGTGGATACATGCCTTTGTTTCTGAATTCATTCCAAGTAGCATGTATGCTGTGTAATGTGTCATTTGTCCATTGATCACAAACTTTCCTTGTCTGAAAATGTTTTTCCTGTTGGTTGCAGAGGTTTAAGTATCCAAGTGATATACATCTACTTTATGTAGCAAATAATCACCATGGAAATGTTGATTTTCAGTTTTACGTATTCTAAGCAAAGGATGCAGTTGTCCAATACCATTTATTGTGTTTAATTATGCTGATTATTTTCTACTATTTTCAGAAAGGGTCATATCAATGTAGTCTTTTTTGAATACCTTAAATAGCAACATTTAGTCTTCAACACTGCTTACAGATAGCAGGAACACGTTGCATTCAACACTGCTTTTTCAAAGTCTTTGCTTTGGTTTTGACAACATTGCTTTTTCAAAATCTGTAGATTAGACAACACTGCTTTTTCGTCGTCACGGGTTTACACTTCACTGAAGGGATGTTTTTTCTTTCCTCAAAACAGAAGGGATGTTTGAATATAATTAAAACAAAGTGAAAATAAATCATGACTATTTGTTTTCAAGGCTTGCTATACTTTTCTAAGATCTATTTTGTATTATGGAGAAATCCTTACACATATACTTTTCTAATGTTTCTTCTTTTTCTTTTTTCCCTTTTATGTATGTACACTTAATTTCGTCTTTCACTGGCCTAGGTTTCGCCATCAAGGCCACTCGAATGACAAAATTGAATTATATATCCATAATAATGTGTCAGTTACAGATTCACTGGCCTAGGATGTCATTCAGATTAATTTCGTCTTTCACTGGCCTAGGTTTCCCTTTATATTGTTTATGAGCTTCTCGTAGTTGAATTTCCCTGGTTTATGAGAAATATACAATTTATTCTCTTTTTTTATTAACTGATGACAAGAATATATGTAGGGTTCTTCTAAATCAGAGCACTTAAACACAATAGGGGATCCTAAGGATGATTCTGATGTTCTTATTGAGTGTAAGAGGTCTACAAGTCTTTTGGGGAAAATAAAATCCTAAATGGTGTGAACTTCAAGGTAATATCCTTTCATTAATTTTTTTTTTCTTTCTTAATTTGTGTATTCTGCACATGCTTGCATGAAATAAGAAATATTTTTTAAAATGCCAAGGTCCGATGATCAATATGACAGCTATACTGTTAAAAATGGAGGTTTTACTGTTATCAATATGTGCTTTTGGGAGCTTTCTGAATATTTTAATTTTATTTCTTCTTTTGTATTATGAATAGATCAGACATGGTGAAGCTATTGGAATAATTGGTCCCTCTGGGATTGGCAAATCTACTGTTTTGAAGATTGTTGCAGGATTGCCTGCTCCGAATATCAACTTTCTACTAGGTTCTTTTCCGGAGAATAGTGAACGGCATGCGTGAATGACTTTATTTTCTTAACTTTTCTGTTCTTAGTGATAGTCTAGGAGTTAATTCGACCATGTTGAAATTTGAAAAACTGAGTTATTGTGTTTGATTTGTTTAGTGGTTGCCTTTTTTTCCTCGTGGTAGATGCATATGTAACAATAAGGTGAACTTTATGTAATTTGAATAAATTTTTTTAATCACTACCGTCATCCTTTTTTTAAAAAAAAAAATTAGCTGCCAGTTTTCTGCCCTGCTCTTTTCCATTAACTGGGAATTGATAATATCTTAAATTTTTTAGCTTCATTTTTTCAAAATTTTTGACAACCACTATTCCTGCAGGTTGCTATTTCGGAGAAGAAACCAAACAGAGGGAGCGATGATCTGACTATAGTACAATGTTTGAAATCTACAATGGTTTACTCGTGACAATCATCAAGGATAGAGGGAGCGATGATCTGACTATAGTGCAAAGTTTTTTTTTTTAAGTAAGCTCATAAGTTAGATTACTTGCTAGCTTATTCAACATTGACAAATTCGGTGTTCCATTTTGACATAGCTAACAAAATCATTTTCATCAATGGCTGGTAGGAAATGTTTGTCATCCACGGTGAAAAATACCTCAAAGGAACGAATGTTTGTCATCCAAGAAATGGATTAATAGAAAATTTTTAGCTGATCGTCCCCCTTTAGCCATGTGCATGATTATGTGTTTTTTCCTTCTCTCCAGACTCTCTCTCAGGCTTCATTTTCTTCACTGACTTTATGCTTTTGAGAAAGTTGCTTGCACGTTGCTACACTACTTGCTTGCCACCTAATAGCCATCACTCTCACTCACACACACTTAGATTTCTGTGTGCCTTGATAGGAGCAGAAGGACGAGTCAAGTTTTTAAAGTTTGAAATAGGTCAAAATCAATTTGGAAAAAGCCTAATTTAACCGGGATTTTGATGAAATGCAGCAAACAGTTGAGGATAGTGAGCAGCTGAAAACATAGCAGTTATCTCAGTAGAGTGAAACGGGATTCTGCAACCATCTGCACACCTTCGCAATGGTATCCATCTTTATCAGGTAAGAGTGAAATGGGATTAATGAAACAGCACATCTTTGTTATGAAAGCTTGAGAAAATTGGTAAATATGGGACTGGATTATCTCTGTTTTCCTCATATACACTGCAAGCAGAGGTGTCTTTTGTTTCTTGAGATGTTTGTTGCAGTTTTTGGGTCTTTCGAATACTAAAAATAAATGCTATTAACGTTAGGCATACCTATCAAATAGCTTTAGGCATACGTATCAAATAGCTTTGAGCTATATGTTGTAATTTTCCTTGAGTTTTGTGCTAGACTAATATAGTTTTGTGATACACATATAATATTTCATCCCTTGCAAGAAGGCATTGGTAGTTGTGAAGTCAGGGGTGGTGTGAGGGTGAGCTATGGCATTGAGAGTTGGGGGAAGGACAAACTCACGGGCTTTTTCAAAAAAGAGCAAAAGCTAAGTATTATTTCCATAGGGGAATCTGTTGCCTCCTGACAATAATAAAGTGGAGTTCTTTTCCTTGTGCAAAACATGAATTTGAATTGTAAAGTCAGAATGCTTTTGGCTTACTATTTTGGTCGAAAACATTTTGAATCAATGACAGCTCAACAAAAAAATTTAATTTTCCCTCTGCTGTGACATAGATCTAATTCTTAAGCAAAGGTGCTGAAAGCACATGATGAACTCAATGCTGTTGGAGATAAACAATAACTATTTAGTGTGTGCAGGAAGTTTTCTTCATTAGCATTCTTCCACTTAACGCAAATGGTTTTGGATTTGTGTGAGATAACGAATAATCTGTAACAAATCAGAGTAATGCGAAATGGCGGGCAAGAAGAAGATGTTGAATAGATGCCTAGCAACTAAAAGCCCAAACAAATATGGGCCCTTTTACTTATGAAAAAGCAGAAACTCATTTTCTAATTGCCTACATTTATTCTTAATTAAATATTTAGATTAGAAGTTACTACTAATTATCCATACCACCATTTCTTATACATTTTACTTATTGACATTATGTTTTTTTTTAAAAAAAAATTATGATTTTTTATTCTTGCTTTTGTTTCAGTATATGATAAATCTTGAGATCCATGGGATAATTTTGTATCATTCTATTTTATTGAAGAATATCCAATCTATTGTGGGTGTCACTGCAAATGTTGATGGAGAAATTGTTTGGCACAAGGTCCAACAAACTCATTCATAGAGAATTAGAGAATTGATAACAAGAAATGTTATGTACAAAAAGATATTTAGGAATGTTAATTGATTAGAAAACATTGTTGAGATTTCATTTGTAATATGTACTCTAAATCGATATGAATAGGAGGATATTGTTGTTTACCATTGTTGAGGTTAATATGTAGTTATTTATTAATAGTGATGTTTTAATATTCCTTTAAATAAAATTGCATTATTTAGGAAGAAAAATGTTTCAGTAACTAGGAAAGTACTACCATCCCATGCAACGCACAGGGAAGTAAAAGCTCGTTTAAAAAAAAAACAATAAAACATTTGTGGTAAACTGTTTTCACAAAATTGTTTTTAAAAACAAGGAAACAAAAAGTTGTTTTTAAAAACTAAAAAATAAAAATAGTTTTTAGTTGATTTCTTTTTTTTTTTTCCTATTTTTATTTTTTAAGGTCGCTATTTATCCACTATCGACACTACATTACCAGTGATAATCATCATAACGTCACCACCAGCGACCGAATTGCCACGTCACTTCAAAAACAAATTTTTCAAAATAACCATCGAAATAGATTTTTTTTTTTTAAACTTGTTTCCAAAAACTATTTTATAAAATTGTTTATGAGAATAAAATCAAACAAACTCTTAGTTTCCCACTTTTAAATTTGGTGCTTCCACAGAAACAATATTGCTATTAGTAGAATAGATATATTTACATTTGTAAATAGAATATACACACACCAAAATAAAAATAAGGGTTAAAGTGTAAAAATACACATGAGCTTTTCCTCAGGAGCACCCAGCACCAAGCACCACGTGTGTATTACGTGCTTTTTTTGGAGCAAAAATACACACGTGGTTACCATTTTAGAGCAAAAGTCATATTTCACTGTTAAGTTACTGTTCACCGTGATGAGAGGAAAGAAATGAAGTGAACAGTAACTTAACAGCGGTGAATAGTGACATAACAGTGGGATGTGACTTTTGCTCTAAAATAGTAATCACGTGTGTATTTTTGCTCCCAAAAAAAGCACGTGGTGCTAAGCACTCCTTGAGCAAAAACTTATGTGTATTTTTAAACCTTAACTCTAAAAATAATATGTAACAACTGTATTATTTATACAATTAAATATATTGGCATTTCAAAAAATTATAAATGTTAATGTTTTGTTTTATAAAAAAATTACTAGCAAATTTTTTAAAAATAGCAATAATGATATCTTTATTGGTTAACTTGTAACAATTTATTAATAAACAGTTAGTAGGGGATAGCTAAAAAGTATTTCAGGAAACGAACTGAAAGCTTTCCTTCATAAAAGGTTAAAAACAAAGGGAATGATCCATTGTTTGCTGTGGCCAAGGTGAATGATCCATTCCACATCTGCTTGACCTTTAGGTTTCAAATTTCAATGCCCCTCAAATTGGCATAATTTATAATGGTCAATTTTAATAATATTCGTATTTCACTTATCAGTGATCGCCCTGTATAGATTAGTGATGATAAGAGTGACTTTTTTCAATCTTATTTTTACAAAAATGATTTTTTAAAAACTGAAATTTGTTTGGATTATTATTTAAAAAGTAAGTTAAGATAAAAAATAATTAAAAAAGGCATGATTGAATACTACAAATATATATTATTTGTGTATAATATGATAATTGCAGAGCAAATTTTAAAGTTAAGTTTGATTAAAAAAAAGTTAAATGATTATTAAAAAAATTTAAAAAAACACTATTAATCCTAGGGGCCGATGTCGCCGTGATCTTCACGGCATTCGCCTGCGTTCTAATCCGATTCTGATACAACCGCAGAAGAAGACTTATAGAATCCCAATACAAATCTAAAGGTAGAGAACTCTGAATAGAGTACAGCTTGCGAAAAGTTGCCAAAGTTCTGATTCAAAGAGCTTGAAGATGCCACTGACAAATTCCAGTCACTACTCAATGAAGGAGCCTCCGCTTCAATCTTCAAAGGTATTTTAAAAGACGACACATCGGTCGCCGTCAAGAGAATCAACAGCGATGAACAAGCCAAGGAGTTCAAATCGGAAGTCACCACCATAGCCATCGTCCAGCACGTTAACCTTGTGTGACTGATCGAGTACTGCAACTATGGCAAGGACCAAAGATACTTGGTTTTTGAGTACATGCCAAACGAATCTTTAGATTCCCCGATATTCCCCACTAAAACCACCGAAAATCACCGCAGGTTCTTATCGTGGAGCCTCAGAAAGTCTCTGTCTTAATTCCACCATGATTGTCGATCGAGGATCCTCCACCTGGACGTAAAACCACAGAACATTACTTTAATATCTCATTCAATGCTTTCAACGGTCGGCTCTCGACGCTCTTCAGAAGCACCCTTTTTTCAGCTTATATTCGGAAACAGTTTTTCTTTTTTTGGGATAAGCCCATTTACTCTTATGCTAACCCAAACACCATACACATTGACTTTCTCCCCCATTGATCCTTTTAGCCATGCCACTACACTTTTATGGCGTTGAAACGCCTTCTCAAACAGGTACTCAAAAATTGGGTCCCATTAGTCGTATGTCAGACAGATGTCAAACATTTAGCCGAAATCGTGCCACATGGTTCTGGCCCAAAAACCACCACGTAGTATCATCGCCAACATTAAAAAATTACAATTAACATGGTAACATAATAATTCGGCATACCAGGCAGCGTGTTTCAGTGAGCGCTGTACACATGTCCAATATATAAAACCCTTCTTTGGGTACCCATGCATAATTTAATACTAGTAAACAACCATGGCCACCAGCAAATGATACATGACCACCTAAAAAGGTCGAAATTTGAGAACTCACAATGAAAGCAGGATTATCTCCCTGCACAAGCCTCGTCTAAACGGCCAAAATATTCATCCCCTCTTAGAAAAATCATCGAAGATAATTGGTCAAAAGATCAAAGATAATTGCCCCCCAAACATGCATATTATAAAAAAATATAACAGACACAATTTACAAAGGAGATAATTGCTCAGGGTACAAAAATACACAATTTTATATATATGAACAAGAAAAGATAACAACGACCGAGCCAGAGAAGACAACTATCTTCCAAAAGCGGAACAGCAAACCACACTTTGTTGGTTCTTCCAATACCGTCAGAACATCTGACGATTTTAGGCATGACTCTGTAGGTACATTAACCAAGATCTGTTACATCCACGTTTCACAAGCAACACAAATTCGACAAGTATAGATGATATCAAGGCACACTTGATGATTTCATAAAAACATGATTTTTGTTTTCACCTAAGACAAGCTACAGACCCCAAAAAAAAAAAAATGAAATGCATGATGCTAGCAGAATGTAATCATCCCAACCCGTGTCAGTAATCCCCAAAGACCCCAACCCAAGGACAGAAGTATGGAGGGAAAAAATATGAACGAAAAACAGCCCAGTGATACGAAACAGATCCAGACGGTAAATTCAATGGACAGGAAGAATAAGTTCCTTGACACAGCACTTGGGTCGTGCTGAAGGAAAATGGTATAGCCAAGTGAACTCACCCATGCTGATAACCCACAACCAGTTTGAGAGAACGTCATTAATAATAAAATGGGTTTGTCTTCTGATAATCAAGACTAAACATATGACTCCAGAGGTGCCTGACCAGTGTTAATCCATGAAAAGCTACCTCTGCTCAACCGTGAAGCCGACAACTCTGCATGAAGACTCCACCCACATTTGCCAGCCCATCTCTCCCTTCTTATCTGAACCAGACTTGATGCTCGTGCAAAAGTCAGTGATGCATTGGTGATGATGCAAGAGTTAGTGACAACTTGAAGACTGTCAGACTGATAGCTCCTGTTGCCTGAATGCAATGACTTGACACATGCAATCCCAGACCCAACCCGACAGACCCAAATGCATGCAGGTATTTTAAGATGATAAAGAACGTGACAATTCAGATGAACCTCAAACAGATATTGCACGATTGATGGCCAACTTGGCCCACTCAGCAGATTCTTTAATCAAATGGTCTTCAGAGGTCAAACATTCATTTAAAAATTCTTTGCCTGACAATGACTGCTGTATCAAAGAACCTGCATTACTTCCAAGTGTATCAGCTAAATCTCCAAGGACCCCGATTGCAGTTTTCATGACTACTTCATCCCTGCACCATAAAAGACATTGACGTCACAAAAACATACAAATCTCAGAATCAACAAAAAAACCAAAAAAAAAAAAGAACATGCTTTATATTTCTCACATGTCTTTTCCCATGTAGATGCTATCCAAGAACTGAAGGATGTGAGATGCATAGGGAATCAAGAGCTGGGTTTTGGATGAATTTTTAAAACCTTGGAAAATTCCAGAATATGCCTCCAATATCCCATTTCTCAAAGAATTGATGTACTCTGTCATTTCATCATCAAAACCTGATGCATGTGCATACATCTCTGCTGCAAGCTGAAGTGTGTTCATTGCATACATTAAGTATTTATAAAAATTATCTCCTATTGCAAGAGCTATATCACCAATACATGAGAACAATGGGGGCTTCACAGAACGGTGCAAGTTATCACTTGACAGATCCTTTAGAAGTTGTGTCATAATCCCATCACAATAAGGAAGTATTTTATCTTCTAATGCCCTGCATATGTCCCCTACCACTCCAACAGTGACTGCACAAACTTGGTACTCCTCAAAATTCTGAAGACCCATCTCCAGATATTTATAGAATTCTGGCATGTATTTAGCAAAATCAGGGCCTGTTGCATAGGCAAGGGCTCCAATGGCAAGCATGGCCTCCTCATGCGCAGTGGCATTTCTAAAAGCAAAAACCCTCAAAAATAGCCCCATAATCTGATCAGCATACTGCATGAAGGCATATTTGGTAGCCTCTGATGAACATAGCTTCTGAATAATTACCTGCAAGCATCCACAAAGAAGCCCATGAAGATCACTCTGCTTTTCCCTTTCATCAGATGAAAGATTCTGCCCTTCAAGAGACTTGTGCAGCTCCATCATAATGACAGGAACCAGTTGTAACACCAAGGAAGCTGTTTCATCGGTTGAACACCTCACTACTTCGTTCAAAGTTTCATATGCAGCAGTCCTCAATCGTGATTCTGTTGCATCATCTCTGTGTGTAACAGTAAGAAGAGACTGAACAATTTCCTGGAAAAAGGGAGTGAGAGGAGATGCTGTTTCAGCATCCTCATAACCTTGGGCAAGAAAATAAAGAGCTCCACAAGCCTTCTCAGCAACATTGGGAGCATCCTTCATGCTCTGGAGCAGAACTGTGATAATCTGTTGGCAATTTCCCTCATTGATAAGTCGGGTGCCCACAATTGAACCATGAAGAAATTCAAACATCCGTCCTAGTGTCCAAGCAGTGGTATCCTTCACATGGTTATTTGGGTCCTTCATCAATGCACTAAGCATAAATGGTAAAGCAACATTGACAAGAGTTGCTAGTTTGTCTGGCGAAGGACCATCCAAGATCGAGCCAAATGCATAAGTGGCTGCTTCCCTCTGTCTCCAATCTGGTTTTGTAATATTCTCCTCAATGAAGGGCACTACAAGAGGCACAATATCATCTCCTACCGTGCACGCAACTAAACCAAGGCACGTACCACCTGCCATTGCAATATTCCAGGCACCTTCATCCAGATCCTGATCCTCCTCTTGTTTAAGTAGTGTCTCCAAAAGCAAAGGGATAAGTACAGGAAGAGCTTGTCTGATAAAATAAAAACAAGCCAGATCAGAGTCCCCAGTTGAATCACCCCCATATTCTTCCAAGATATCCGTCTCCTCATCACAAATTGTACTCCAAAACTCAATGGCCTGAAGGGCAACAGGCTCTTCATCGCCCCTAACAGCCTTTGCTGTGATGTTGAAAATATCCTGGATGTAAGGAGCTAATTTCTCATAGTACATCGATGCAATTGAGACCAAACATTCAAAAGCTGCCTGTCGTATTTTCACTTCAGGAGACATTGTTGTCTCGCAGACAACTCTCATAATATAATCACGCTCCATGTCGTTGCTAAAATTAGCCTGAGCAAATCCTAGAGCATTGTATAATGCCCTGGTAGCAGCAAGCCTAACATCATTGTTCCCATCGGTTACATTCATACCTTGAATTACTGCCGTAAGTATTTTATTTACTTGGTCTTGATCTAAAACCTGAGGAGAAATTTCCTCACACAGATACCCTAGAGTCTCCAAGGTTGCTTGCTTGACATGGGCAGGTATTTGATGAATGTTTGATAAAAGTGAGCCTACCAGTTCAGGCCACTGTTTCTGAGGAAGCTCAATGCCTGCAACTTTAGCAATCACTTGAGATGCAGTAGATCGTGCATCAACTGCAGGAGAAGAGAGAGTTTGCAGCAGGCATGACTTTATCTGGGTCTTTGCTGCAGGATCCAACAACAACCATCTTTGAACCAGCTCACGTTTTCTGTTTTCATCCTTAGCATCCAACGAATTTTTTAGTATCAAACCTGCTAACTTTCGGCTATCAACTGGTTTATCATCACTCGCTAATTCTCCAGAGAGAGAAAGCAAGAAACCAGGGAAGTTTTGCTCCTGAAATTGTTTCAAGTTTTCTTCGGCATGCTTCCTCACATTCCCATCAATAGATTGAGCATTCAAAAGAATTTGCGTAACTTCCATCGCCATGGTGTACCTAATGGAATGAAACAAATAGCTTTACTCACTAAATTTTGAAAAGCAAATGAGGGCAATTTATCAGAACACCAGATCCAGGAATAAACTAAGGAACGCGAAATTCTAGGATCATAATATAGATTTGCCAGTATCTCTAAAATTTACAAACAAGAAACAACAGACGCATTCGTCAAAGAATTCAGGTATTTATAATAAAAATGGAGGATGGTTTAATATAATTCTATTCCTATTCAAATGTTTTCGGAGATCTATGTTTTTAAATCGTTTTAGCAAGGAAAATAAAAATATCTCTAGTCCACTGCATACAAAAAAAAAAAAAACATAGCTTTCGGTCATAGCCTATGTGACTTGGGTAACCGCTTGTGCACTCTTTCTTTACCAAATAACAAAATTCCAAATACGAGCAAAAGGAATTTGACCACCCGCTTGGCATTAAATGACTAATAAATTCAAACCGGTAACTTATATCTGAGAAAAGTCTCAGATCGAAACTGAGAACATAGTAAAAGCGTTAAAATCGATAACGAAACAATAAATCAAATCATCAAAACACCAGGTAAGATTGCGAACAAAGCGTAAAAATCCTGAAATGCCGAAAAGAAGGTTCGAAACGAAAAGTCAATCGGATCAATACTTGATGGAAAAAACCAAGAAAACAGAAATTACAAAATTACCTCGGAATCGAATGATTACGAGAATCTGAGGCCACCGCGTGACCGATCTGCAGATGGAAACTACGGCGAAAGGGGAGTGACAGAGTAGAGAAGAAGAAGCAGAACAAAACAGGAGCGGTTACAACCAGACGCGCTGGATTCGAATTAAACAAAACCTAAAATCGCATCCCAAAAAAATAAATAGAAATTACAAATTGAATTATTGCGAGAATTATTTAAATATTAGTTATTCACATTATTCAATTTTTTTTCGCAGTCGCGCGTCCCTGCGTAAAGTTGTTGCCGTTTCAATGAACCCGGAGGGCGGAGGGCGATGTTTGAATAAACAAGGGGTAATTACTAATCTGTCCTGTTTCTCTCATAATCCTTTTCTCATTATCCCTCATAATCTCTAAATCACATCCGTCTAATCAATATAAAAAGTACTTTATCCTCTCTCTTCTCTTTCCAATCAATGGTCTAAATGAAATGATGAGAGAAAATAAGAAGAGATATGAGGAGAAGATCCTCTTCCCTACTTTTAGCCTCAAATGATTTTTTTTTTTAATTTAAATTTCTTTTCTAAAAACATATTTTTTTCAGGAAATTAATAGTAAAAATAAATATATAAACCATATTAACCTGCCGCGAAATAAAAAGAAAGTTGTGGTCTAGGTTATCTTCATGAAAATTTAAATACTTTATCTTATCCTTATTATAAGGTAATAACTAATAAATATATTGGGCCCTTTTTATAAAGAATTTATTTGTTTTCAAAGAATATTTATTATTTTTTCATATATGCCTATAATTAATAATGATAGTGGGTGAGTGTAATAATAATATAATATTAGAGTTCAGTGCAAATAGTAGAGGTAATATTGAAAATTACTTAAATTTTAGGACCACTTTATTTAATTTAAGTGTTTTTATTAGTTTAGGAGAATTTTAAGTCGGTACTTTATAATAAAGATATAAGGGAGTAGTTGTATATCTGGGGCTCTTTTAGAAATATTTGTGTGTGTATAATTTAGTTATCAAAGATAATTACAACTATTTTTTATGTATGAGAAATTAAAATTTGTTATAAATATATATGTATGTCTATTATTCATTCACATGCATCAACTATTCATTCACATTCACTTCAACTATTATATCACATGTTTACTATAGTCTCACATGTGAATGTTTAGAGAGAAATTACTTCTTATGACCCTGAGGTGGAAATTACACTAAAGGCCCATTTTCCATTTATAAATAGAGGTCTTCTGTAAACATTGAGGATACACTGGAATAAGAATTTCTCTCAACTCTTTTTTTCTATCTGTTCCTGTTCTAAATTCTCATCAGTTTTATATTAAAATTCTTTTAAAATGACTTTTCTGACGTATTACTTTTTCTATGATGTACAGGAGGTATCATACGAATAATGTTCTTAGCTACTTCTTAGTTATTACCCTTAAATTAATTCATATTAGAATATTAGAAAAATCTTCAAGACAGGTTCCACAGGGGCCAGGGCTCGACAAAGGGAGTAAAAAATTATGTGGACTCCAATCGAATCGAGGGAAAGAAGTCAACTTATATCTCAACGGTTAGGATTGTAGTCCTCGATCTCCTCGTCGACAATAACATTCTCAAGAAATAAGCGATGGTTCTTTCCCAAATTAGCCCTCTCATCTCCGGCGGACTTTGCCGGCACCTGGGTTGGATGAACCTCCACGTTCTCCTTCATTTCATTTGTACTGGAATCTTATGAGGACATAACCCCATATGGCGGTCATATTGCCCACAAATATTTTCGGAGCTATATTACCTATGAAAGGTTGTCAAACTCACGAGTTTAAATAAATTCGTAACGATGACTCAATTTGTAAACTCGTAAGAGTTTATTTTTATTATTAAATATGTATTACTAGTGTATAATTAAATAATTAAAATATAAAAATGACAACAATTTGATTTAAATATATTTTAAATCTAAATAATTGTAATTAAATTCATCGCCATTTATTATTTATCTTATTTAACAAAGAAATTTCTATGTAAATTATAAAGTTGTTGAGCATAATCAAATAAAAAATATTAATACGAGTTTAAGGGTAAGTTAATACAATTTTGTAAGTTAGAAACATAAAAACGGGTAAACTTAGTGCATAAACTCATGAGTTTTATCGAGTTTACAAGTGGTATGAGTTTACTAGTGACTCGACTCGTTTTCGTAAGCTAAAAACGTAAAAACGGTAAAATCGGAGAGTCAACTCGTGAGTTTAACAACAATGTTAAGACAAAATTATATTGAAGCACGATTAAGTGTTTGTTTTGAAACTTTTAAAACCTAGATTTGTGTAAGTTGAAACAAAATTTTTTTCAAATATTCACCTTGTAAGTCCTAAAAATTATTTTAAAAAACTAATTCAAACGGACACTGAAGTTGGAGCAGGATCAGCAGGATCAGGGTACTCCTATTGGTGTAAGTTAATGTTGAGAAGTGTCTCCTTCCTATATCAAAAACAGAAAAAGAAATAAGTGGTGGTTTGGATTGCGTTTTTTTTTTCCAAGAATAATAACAATATCAATTGACAATTTTGTATCCCAAAAAAATATTTTAAAATTAATTAATTACGGAATAATGAAATAATCATAAGAGCGTGTGACCATGAATCACTTCATACACATAATATTCAATACCATCCACACATATGCGCGCGCCAACTAGAAAGGTAATGTATTTTGCTTTATTTTAATCATTAGACATGTCCCACGCGACATCAAGAGCTTAGACACCTTAATCCTAGCATCCAATTGATTTTTAATTTTTGTTAGAAGGATAAAAGAAGTTAAATAAATTATTTTAAAATATTTATATTTATTATTTTTCTTTAAATTAATTTATAAGGTTTATATACTGATATATATATAATCTGATAATACATAATATATAATATAATTAAGTGGATTATTTAATTTTCTTAATATCTTAAAAAAATCAATTAGATCTTATATATATATATATGTAGGATTTGAGAGAATACTAAGTTTGTTTACTGTCCAAATATAAAAGAACCTGAAATATAATTTTCAATATAAGCAATTCAACTTTTGTTCATATATGTGTAGCTATCGTGAGCAATTACTTTATTATATTTCTGTTGAAAATCAGATTGGCCTATAAACGAACGATTAATTAATTGTTAAATAATAGTAATACCAAAATAGATAAATAAAAAAATATATATATCAGAATCCTACAAAAGGAGGGGCTAAATAAATAAAAAAAATAAAATTCTACAAGTCTGCTGGTCCCCTGGAATAAATGAATTCCAAACGAGGATGAGAAAAGCATATGAGAATGAACTAGGAGAGAGGGAAAAATTGAATTTCCTTTATACATATAAACACAAAAAGTTTCATCATAAGGATTTTTTTCATGAGTTTTTAATTAATGAGAAATCAGAGTTCGTCGTGATCATAGTGGGAGTCATCAGATTGAACTGTGTGGTAGAATATAACTTCATGTTTAATCATCTCTTCAAGTGATAATTTCCCATCTTCATTGTCATCAGCCTGCACAATTATATTAATATCCAAGTGCCCATATAGTTACGTATTTTATTTCTTACAGATTATATAATGAGACAAAATTATATAATAATTCCATTTTAATTTTTTAAGAAATACTGAAATGACAAAAATAGAGCGAAATATATAGTATAGGCTAACCTCATTGATCAAATATATTGTGTAAAATCTCGCATAAGCTAATTCTCCAGGGAAGAGGTATCCAAGTATGGGCATCAATTCCTCCGCTGACAAAACACTGCCAAATATTTGTTCTTGATCAATCATTTTATCAGAGCGAGGGGCAAAATTTTTTCTTTTTTTCCTTTTGAATTGAATCAAAGTAGCACGCAATGCAAGAAATCAGGAAAATTGAGAGACTACATATTGAGAGTATATTAAAATACATTTTTCAAAAATAAAATCAGACGATATTTTCTAGGAAAAATTACTATATATGAGATCCTAATAAAATCAAACAAGGCCCCATGTACAATGAGAGTTACCCCTATCGTTAACACGAGAGCAAGATAACTATTAAAAAAAAAGAAGCAAGATAACTAATTTATAAAGATATTAAGAAGCTTAATTAAGTTAATTGTTTGTAATAAAATACTCTCCTTAATCATGTATATTTGAACTACCTTTGATAAAAGCCCCATATTCAATCAATAAGAATAATTGTGAAAAAATTATAATTTTGGGAAACAAAATGGATTGAAGTATTACATATATATTTAGAACCAAAATATAATTTTTTTTTGTAACTAGCTCATGTATTTAAGGTCGAGCAATGCTCCTATTATATATCATCAAGTGGATGAAGATATTTGTAATATTGTATATATATATAATGCAACTGTAAGAACGATGATGATGAAGATGAAGAAGAAGAAGAAGATTAAAGAGAAGGCATATACAGGAGTAGTAGTTATTACTTGTCGTTGTTGACATCAAGCTCATGAAACTTGTGGTCTGCTTGAGGAACATTCGTCCCAGCAGTTTCAAATTCCACGTAACTCGCGTACGTACTATACACATGCTCTTCAAACTCCTTGAAATTCAGTTTCCCATCATTATCACCATCCATTCTCCTGTACGTTATATCACAGTCAAACATTAACATGTATGTATATATATACCACTCATTACATGTTTCAACCTTACGTATATAATTAACAACGTACGAGCGAGATGCTTACTTCATTCTATCTCTCAGTAGCCATTTCTGCATTCCTTCGTTCTTGCTGTCTTCTGGGTGCAAGAACCTGCATGCATGCATGCAACAACCCAGCACTTGCTTAATCTATATTTATATATTTCTTATATGTTTTTCTGTGGTCCTATCCTTGTCCTTAGTATAAGGCATATTTATTTAATTTGATTAGATTAAATAAGTTAGTTAATATAACATGTATATTATAAAATGTTCTAACTAGTTATCTTTCTTAATTCTTTAATTATTATTGAGAGGCATTAATAAGGAAAATTAGGAATAAATTGACAAATATAAAAATTATGTTTTATTTAAAACCAAAATCAACTCTTTAAATATGTCTTACATTAAAGACTAGATGAGTATTATCTAACAATAATAAATATAAAACCAAAAAATAAAATCAATTTTATGGAGTATGTGTGCATGTTATTATTGTAGGAAAAATTACACTAAGGCCATAAACTAGGAAAATTACTATTAAAATGTCCCTTTAAATCTTCAATTTGTAGACAAGTCACTTGAGACTTTAAGGTAATATAATCAAAATGTTAAAAAACTCAAATACCCTTAGTGTGAGCTGCCCACCTATCAATGGTCACCCATAGACTTATTAATAGTTTTTTTTTTCATTAAGGTGGTCATTAACAAATCTATATGACTATGACAGGTGAGGCAAGTAACACTAAAAATAATTGATTCTTTTAACATTTTAGTTATATTACTCAAAAATCTCATAGAACTTACCTGCATAGACGTTTCAACAAGCCTTTTAATAATTTTTTTCGTAATTTGGGACCTTTTCCATTATTATACGTACTCTTTAAGCTCGGTGAAGTTAAGCAGGCCATTGTGATCCATGTCGGCCGTATCAAATCGCTCTTGCCACCATCCTGCTTCTCCATATCCCATCCCTTTCTTCTCTGTTTAATAATGTCACAAATTCGTTACATGAACGTCTCACAAAATCATGCATTGTTTCTAAGTCTTTTGAACAAAGTGATGAATACTCCCTCCGCTGCTTGATAAAAGACGACATACACAGTCTTTATCTAATTTAATTAAATTAAAAAAAAATTAGTTAAGTTGATTAATCTAACATGTATTTTTTAAAATATCATAACCATCTTTTTTAATTTCATCATTATTGGCATGTATTTTTTAAAATATATATCTCCTACATTAAAGATCCGATGGAGTATAATATTAATAGCATGCATGTGTACGTACCTATATCGGAGTCGGAAAAGTGGGGAAGATATTCCCGGAAAGAAATGGCAGAGTCGCCATCTTTATCCTTGGAGTTGAAATCATTGAAGGTCGTATAATTTAACCTATCCATAGACTGCTGAAGAATCCAGGCCTCTAACTCATTGAAACTAATCAAATAATCCTTAGGGTCTCTATCTAACAAAGGGAACAAAATGGTCAACCTCAAGGTGGTGTTCAATTTCCCTCCCGCCATCACATACTCATACGTCTCCATTACCTCATTAAACAACCTCGTCGTCGTGTTCGTATTATTGTTGTTCACATTATTATTATTATTATTCCCTGCTGCTGACAATAATTTCTTCCCGTCATCATCCCTGCCGCCGGTCATCGCCGTCTCCGATCTCTCCTGAATGATCCGGTTCTCGAGTGGGCCAAAGCTCAGCCCTTTTCGTTCTCGGATGATGAATCCGAACCGGCGGTTCAGACTGGAGCGGTCTCTGCGTTGGTCTTGGATCAGAGGGGAAATGACGACAAAAAACAAGAGGAAGGCGGTGGCTATGACGGCGTAAACCACCACCTTTTTCATCTTTGTCAGGAAGCGCCGATTATTTTGTCCAAGATACGACACGACGTTTCAACTTTTTGTCTCAAACCATCACTCTTACGGATATTTAGAGATATATGTGTGTGAGTGTGTTTGTTTGTATTATGGTGAAGAGATGATGATCATGTCGTATCAGGTGCACTAGTACGTGGTATATCGGCGCCTCTCAGGAAATGAAAGGAGAGGCAACGGGAAAGGGAAAGGAAGAGGTAGGGAAATTTGGTTATTGACGGTTGGAATGGAAGTTAATTAGGGCCTGGTATAGTTGCCATTGTTGTTTTTGAGAGTTTGATTCTGAACAACGACTGCAAATTATATTATTAGCTATATATGTCAATGGTGTACTCCAAATTTCGCTTGCACTTTCAATAGATTTTTGTCAAATAAGCGTGAGGTTGGGCTTTGACTTGGGGTTTAATTAATAACATCTCCATATGTCCTTGTCAAATCATTTCGTATCTACGGCGCAATCGGAAAAAAGATATGGTTGGTTGTGTCGCGTGTCTATATTTTGATTGGAATTGTCAAGTTTCCAAATAATTAGATTTAGAAAAATGTGGACAAAATTGGGGATAGTATTCAATACATATTAGGTCATGTACGTTTGTTACTGGGAAGATTTGAGAAAGAAAAGGAAAGAAAGATCAAGAGGAAACTTAAAAATGTGAGCCCATTTGGTATGTTAGGAAATGAAAGTTAAGTGGAGGGAAAATAAGATGTTTATTATATTATAAAGAATTGGTTGTTGGTTAAGTGGGAAGATTAGGTAAAATACCTATAATACCCCTAAATTTTATCCTCATCGCTCTCATCTTCGATCTTCACTTCCATCAATGGCCCAAAGATACTAACTTCATTTTATAGATAGAGCTAAAAAAGATGTGAATTATTCTCTTTTACAGTGAAAGAGAATACTAGAATTGCTTTAATACATAAAATTAATCTTCAAGATTAATAAATCAGAAATCATGTGCATTCTGCACTTATGAAGAAATCATTTGTTTAACTCTGTTTTAAGTGAATTGAACAGAGGATTAGGATCTCATCGAAGTTCGAACGAAATAACAAAGTTTGAACTTCCATGAAAGCATGGAACCCATGTCAGAAACAGTGAAGCATCTGTCATGCCATGTGAACTATAGTGTGAAATGTAAAAAATTGAAGGAAAATAGCCTTCTCAAATGCTGCATAACAAATATTTGTGAAGTTTTTCACAAGGCGTCTCATGCACCCAAAAATAGCAGCCTAAAATAATATCAGTAACATTGAAGTTCGAACCAAACAACACAATTCGAACTCTACATGAAAGTATGTAAATCATATCAGTAACATTGTACCAGCAGTCGAAAGAATAAAAACCATAAACAATACTGTGTAGCTCATTACACTTAACTCAAAACATACAACATATACTACATTATCCCTTCTTCTTCTTCACAAGGGACCGCTTAGGACTGGGGGGCTTAGGCGATAATGTCTGTGAACCAGGGATCTTCACTGGGACGAACAATAGGGCAGCAGGTCATGGACTTCGAGGAGGAATTGGTGTTGCATCCGCAAAGATATAGGGCAAATTATCTACTACAAGGACAAAACTGAAACTTGATGCAAGAATGAACCTCAAAAGAACAGGATTTCTGGAAGGGGCAGGAGGAGCGTCAATGGGTTTAGGAGGGTCTTTTTGGTCCCAAAATTTCATCCTCCCGGAAACTTCTAAACATTCCTGCCTGTTTCAGATGGAAAGCTTTTTTGTACGGCCGATGAAAGATTGGAAATAGAAGGAAAGTGACTCAAGGGAAGATGGTTATACCAACCAGACTTTTTTGGATGGAATATTGTGATGTTCCTTTCCTTAGACCCATCTTCCTTGTAACAAACAAGGTTAGTGAGATGATATAGTATAAAGTAGAGAGCAATGGATCAAACTTTCTAAAATTTCAATAATATAATCAATATATTGTTGTAAATCAAAGTCTGGCTGGGTTCGTCTGTAGTGTTTGTCTCCATGTCTAATGTTGTTTACTTGTGTTGTCTGTTGGCTCCTACTAGGGGCGGAGCCAGGATTGTCAAAAAGCGAGGGACGAAAATTACAGATTAAAACCTAAATTTTCATGAAACTATATTTCAGTCCTATAAAAATTTCAATATTTTCATTTTAGTCCCTCTGCATAACTATACATGAAGGGACTAGAGTGAAAATCATAAAAATTTTGTAGGCTAAAACGTAATTTTCTAAAACACTAGGTTTGATTATGTAATTTTAGGAGGGTCCCCTGCGGCGATCCCCCTGGCTCCTGCTTATCTTTATTTTTGGGTGTCATATATTGTAGTGTTTTTGTGTTTGTTCCAATTAGATTTCTGTTTCTTTTCTGTGGTGGAACGAAAAAGCAGTCTCTCTCTGGGATAAATTATAGAATAGCACCATTGATAGGCGGATTTTACGTGCCATAATGTTTATTTTTTTGTTTATTATGTGTGAAGATTTTTCATCCTGGATCACAGCACAGGCAAAACGTACTCTCCAAAGATTCCCACCTTGTAGGGGGAGCAAGAAGCTAGAGATTCATCGTTGGGTTCGTTCCACTTTTTCCAACGCAAATCCTTTTATTTAATTATTATCCCGTGTTTGTAAAAATAAAAGGTATGCTCATTTCTAATTTCATCATACCAAAAGCAAAACAAAAAAGAAATCTCGGTATCTACAACTTCATTCACCACCACCAAATAGATTATAACGCCCTCTTGAATCGAGGTGGTGTTGGATTCACATTGTTTGGAATTATGATTCATAACCCCATAAATAAATCACGATCCAGAAAAAGCTTCAATCATCATTCCAAATAAGCCCCTAATCCAGTGTGACAAAATCTCATCTTCTTGAATCGGCCCACATCTTCGCTAATTTGTGATGCTTCTGGGCCAGCTTCTGTTTTGGGCAGAGCCCAAGATTGCCTCTCATACGAGCAGACCATGGGGCTTGATATGGGCCCATCGTAAATGAACACCCAGCCTGACTCATTCAAGCCCACAGACCAATCAAAGTCAGCCCAACCACTGTTAACAAAAATGCTCCATAAGGAGCACCTGCTGCGGCGGCTACGGTTACTGTATTCTTCATAAGCCCAATGTTATATGAGGGTGTCATATTGGGCTTAAATAGCCCAAAGTTCCTCTCACAAATCGGGCCTGGTTTAAGATCTTCATCGAAAAGCGCAAAAATGTACGTTTCGAATGTCCTGTTGGGCATGAGAGGCGTTCCGACCCCAGAAGACACGTGGCGAATGAGGTTTCCGTTGAACTCGGCGGCAGAACTTGGGTCGACACCAAATTGTTGGGCCTCGCACAACGTGGGCCAGCCCGTTTCTGCAATAACAATCTCGAGGCTATCGAAGCCCAAATCTTTCATGGCCGAGTAAACAGCATCGAGTTGCGCATCAAACATGTTCGTGTATCGAAGCCCAGTATTTTGATCTACCTCTCCGGCGTTCGGCCGGAAAAGTGCGTAATCTAGGGTGTCGGCGGTGCAACTGAAGAATGGGTAAGGATTAACCATGAAGGGGGAATCGGTGGCCTCAAGAAAACTAAGCATCGGTTTAATCACATGAGTGTCGTAGCCTTGCCGGAACCTACTGGTGGAAGGTGGGCTTGAATTGGATAATAGGCCTAACGAGTTCGGCGTCGATATTTTGATGCGTTGGTCCAGGGAGGATCCCACGAGGGCTGTGTAAAGAGTTTGCATGGCAGGGACGAGGGTGCTGATTAGAAGTTTGTTTGCTGTGGATATGACTTCGTTGCCAACTAGGATCCGGATGAGGTTAGTGTTGGCGACGAAAGGTTGCACACTGGTGTTCAGCCATTGTTGGGCAAATGTTAGGTTAGTAAGGTGGGGGATTTGATCATTAGGGACTGTAATGGAAATTTCAATCCCCGAATGAGCAAATGCTAGTAACATTTCTGGGTCAGCATCGAAGAGTCTCACACGGTCGATGATGGTGGATTCTGAGAGGAACTTTGCAACTTGAGATGGTGTTGGAAGATTATCTGCTACCGTGCCATAGTTAACCCCAATTCCTTGCAATCCTGAAAAACATGGATCACTATATTTTTATATTTTGTATAGAAGCTACAATTCTAGAAGGGAAGTAAGTATCTATGCATTATGCATACCTTGGAAAAGAGACAAAGAAAGTAGAAGTATATATCCTTTAAGTATAGAAGCAAAGGATGCTCCAGCAGCCTTCTCCATGGTTGTAGGTAATTAAGATGATGAATGGTGGTGAATTCGAGGACGCCATTGATGAAGTAACGCCGAGATACCTTGCTTTTTGACGAGGAGGAATTCTTGCTGTTGAGGATCTTCTTTGGGTGAGATTGTGAGAAAGCTTCCTGTTTGTGCTTGCTTAAGTGAATTAAATTGCCACCATCATTAGCTTTTTGGGCCTTTTTATTTTATAATAATTATTAGCATTAACCATAAATCCATAATCATCTATTCTAGCTTGATCAATGTTCATGTGTTCACTGCTGGTTCCATCAGAGACTAAATAATACGAAAGCACACGGGTCAGATATGACTTTCAGTTGGCCGGACAGAAGAACAACCTTTCCTTCCCACGATGGGTAAGGTATTATTACAAATCTCCGTCTTTGAACCTCTTATTCATAAAATAATATTTAAAAAAAAAGGAAATATGTAATTATTCTGCCTAGAAAGCAGAGTCATGTTGCTGCATTTCAACCTCACTGTCTTGGCGAAATTTGCTCAATTCAGCTGCAGTTTGATAGATTTATTTGTCATGGACTAAACTCTTTAAATTGTCAATGCACATTTTAGACTTTGTGATGTGCTCTGTGTGTGTGGCTCCAATGCTCCTGAGGTTATTAGTTTTTACTACACTTTGGCGATGCGAAAATGGCCCCACTCTTGGCCTCGTTTTGGAATTTTAAGTAGCAGCATTGTCTTGTTCGTAACTACAAAACGGGGGGCGGGGAATTAGAATTTGCTGTCGATCCTTTTTTTTTTTTTTTTTTTTGTCCCCCTGCTTGTTCTTTCCTTCTGGTGTCAGCAAATTTTCTTCGTATTACATCACTTTTTCCAAAAAAAAAAAAAAATTACTAAAAGATGCCAATAAGCTTTTCGTGTGTTTCTTGATATCTAATGTTGAATTGAAAGGGGAAAAAAAAGACACAATCAACAATTTTCATACACTTTCATTGGAACCAGAAAGGGGAAAGAAGAGGAGAGAAAGAAAGAACAAAGCAAAACAACCATTACTGGTTTCTATATTTGTTCAAATAGGATCTTAAAAATGTACGAGGCTTTGAACTATAACATAGATAGAAACCATTTCAAATAGGATCTTAAAAATGTACGAGGCTTTGAATTATAACATAGATAGAAACCATTACTGGTTTCTATCTATGTTATAACCATTCTTGGGTTATAACACATTCTAGCTAGGAAAGAAAGTGATGGATTCCATTTGATGATGGGCAGGTAAGCCCCAAGAAGAAGAGGAGAGAGACTTGGGAACTTATCTGGCAATAGATCAAAGCTTGAATAGCACAAAAGGTGGTGGCAAGCCGGCGACAACAATCAACAGCATCCCACTTTCTAAGATTGCTTGCTCAAGTGAGCATCTCAGGCTCAGAAGCACCATGGTACATACTGATCTGATGCAAACTGCAACTGTGTTTGGAATACTCATTTGAGCAAGAAACTTCAAAAAGGGGAGCTTTAATTCTCTCTCCTCCTCTCCCTCCCTCCCTCACCGTGTGTGAATCTAGCAATACGGCTCAAATACAATTCCTTATCCCGTAGTTTTAACATATATAATAAATGGGAAGTGCAGGATTAACCAAAAGCCACAGCCCAAAGTACCCCCAAACTAGAGATAAAGGACCCACTTTCTCATGTAATTGGAAGCGGGTCCTATTTGGATGCCAATTTGAGCCGAGGGCCACTAACTAGGCTGGCCTAAATGACTTGAAAAGTCCTCAGGTTTTAAACATTAAGCTTTAGTTAATTAGGGTAATTTAGGTAATCAAAAGGGTTTGTCAATGTGGGTGTGATGAGAAGAACTGTATTGTGGGTTATGTGGGGTTGACATTTGACAGTCCGCTTAAGAGGCTAAGAACTGAAAGGAATTGTAGGTACTCATGGAATGGCAGCTAAAAGTTGGTTCAAGCCCAACAACCAGACTTACGATTGATTAGGCTATTGGTTGCCAACTTGCCAAGAGCTTCTCCTTCCTAATGCTTCACTCTTCATCCCCACATAAAGACAACCCTCTTTTCACCCTATCCTACTGTTTATACACTAAAGGCTAGACTTTCGTTCTGGGTTGTCCATAAATAATTCCCAATGCTTGATGAAATCTTGTAATTTCTCCTATTTTCTAGAAGTTTCGATTTATTTTTTCAAATTTAAAATCAAGTTTTATATTTTTTTATAAAGTAATAAAGCAGAAAAAAGTTTGCATGCTGTTACAGTAGATATATTTTCTATCATATGTTGTATATCCAAAAGTTTGGATGATCTGAATCATTTTAGGTACTGCTAGGGCAAATATGTTCACTCATCCCCACAGTGGCAGCAAGTCATGTTCTTTCGATGGGTTCATTAATTCTCATAATGGAATGGCATGCCACTATATTTTAAATTGACGGTCAGATTTTGTTCCTCATTTCCCTTACAAAAATTTTAACTTTGTTATGATATGTTTTTAATGAATACTCCCTTTGGTTTTTATTATAAAACATCAACCACCAAAATTTTTTTATCCTTATTATAAGGCACCAACTGTTTTTAACCAACTCATTTATTACTTTTTTCCAATTATGTCCTCATTTTTAACTAACTTTTTAAATTCATATCATTAAAGTATAGGTAAAGTTGGAAATATTTATTACTTTTAGACCAATTTAATGACTTAACTTTCATTCCTTAGTTTGTGAGAAATAGTGGTTAATACCTTATAATAAGGACCGGAGAGAGTAACAACTAATTATATAAACAACATTGTTTAAATTTAAGCAAAGTTTCAAGCTAATAAAATCACAGTTCAAAATTAACTAAAGTATATGCAATTTCATAACATTAAAAAAAAATGCAATACTGTGCATTCAACGCTTAATAGATATCAAAAAAGGGGAAATGATCAATGATTTCCCCCTAAAATGAATTATTAATACCTATATTTTCGTAGGCAACAAGACTCATTTGATATTTTAAAATTCAAATGATATTTTTTTCTCTTTAAAAAAAATGAAGACACAATATAGATTCATTTACATCACAATATAGTTGAGCAACTATTTTGAGCATAAATGGCCCACCACATACCAACTTGCATGTTGAGCATCAAAATCAAAATAATTGTATGCTAATTTAATAATGGCTAGAGCGTGTAGAATGATTGACGAGCATAAAAATTTGAACATGCGCATCCGGGGAATCGAACCCCGGTCAGTACCGTGGGAGGGTACTATGATACCACTACACTAGATGCGCTTCCTGATGTGAATTTATCAATAAGAAAAATTTTATAGTTTCAATAAAAGAGTCAGCATTTCTCACAATTCAATAGCTGATTAAATGTTATTTATTTGAGTTGCTGATGGAAACTGGAGTGGGGACAAAATGTTAACAATAAATAATACTACTAGTATTAGATTTACCAATACCATTGTTACAATTTGTCAGTAAAGGAATTAAATGTGAGAATACATTTATTAATTATAAAGGAATAGCAGAGATTGCTGATTGGTTTGAGATATAGCAGTCATCTACTCAGTTCACCTGCATCCCAGCTCAGCTCTCCCTTCATCACTGATAGTTTTGTTTGTGCATAGCTTCTGAAGATCAATGTAACCTATAATGGTGTCCTCAAATACTGCATCTTCCAACTTTGCTTCAACAAATGTGGACCCTGACAGTACCGTGTTCTTGAACACAGCTCCTTGAAGATCTGCTTTCTCAAAGTTTACTCGGTCCAATACTGCATTTGAGAAGTCCACTCCTGCAAAAGAGCAATGACGTTGCAGATCAAAGTTTCATTAAAAATCATTAGACGACCACCTTTTAACCAACCAGCCATGGTTGTTATGTATAAGGTAAATGCTGAAGACCATTATTGAACTACATAGTCAGACTTTTGAAAATAAGTACATAAATCGACTTGATATTAACTCTTAACCCAATTCCTTAAAACATTAAATTTACAGATTATGATCAATGATATACTCTGCTTTCATATTAAATTTTTCGGAGAAATATTTCCTCTCTCTCTCTCTCTGCGCGTAAATTCAAAATTTCCCCAAGTCACTTTGGACTTAACATTGATCTTTGCCAGGCCAAGAGCATTACAGTTAATGCCCATTCAACAAGTGCACTTCCTGATATTTGAACTTGTGTTCTTTTCATTACGGAGGTGAGACTGCTTATCATCTGAACTAGCAGTTTGTTGGTATCTTTTCTCATTCTCTAATCACACTGAATTACCTCTTTCAGGACCAAAATTCACTAGCTAGAAGCCAAAACGTTTGAATTTTCTCAGATAATAAGCTTTACCATATTCTCAAGCTGTTAACTTGTGAGCTTTAAAGAGTACTCTCTGTTGTATATTTAAACTCTCAAACCTACAGTAACAAGCTAACTAGTAATTCAACGATCACAAATTCACAATAGGGTATCCAAGTTTACTTGTTACCTTTGAAGCTAGCACCAACAGCATAAGCCTTTGACATCACAACTTCTGTCATGTCTGCACCATCAAACTTTGCATCTGCCATGAGAGCCGCAGATAGAGACTTCCCCTTTAAGTTGGTCTTTTCATTTGTGTAATCACAGAGCCGAAGATCTAAGGGTTTGTCATAAACTCCATTTGCCTGACCAATTGTGTTGCCTACGAATGCACGCTCGCATCGATTCGGTTCTGTAGACAATGGAGGCAGCCTCTGCAAGAAAAACATAAAAGGGGATTGTATCCTATATTCCTCTACTTCTTTTGAAGATAGGCATAAATCATTTCTTATTCTCACAATTATAAAGATTCATAACATCTATAGTTGACATGGTATGTTTCTGAAACTGGAAGCATCACAGGTTCTTACTGAGAAAAATATGTAATCATGAATTGGCAAGAGTGTACATATAGATGGTCTTAATGGAAAATATAAAGCCTTAACCAATGAGGGTGATATCTGTAAAACTATACAAGACGTACACTAAACTTCATATTTCGATGGATATCCAGGACAAATTGGAGACTAAAGTTAGAGTACAAAAAATGGTCTGTGTCGCACTTTTTGTCTAGTTTTTAATTAGCTAGCGTACTGAGAGAACAAAATGATCATGGTTTCACTTGTTGGAGACAATTTTTTATTTTGAGAACAAACTAAGAATGTCCCAATTTCTTTGAGGTCTGTCAGTTTAAATATTATTGATCCTATAATTAAAGGCAGATTATGTGAGTTCGTTAACTTAAACACCTCATTTCACGTTGCCACATCACCAATCAATGGTTCACATCATACTGTTTTGAAAACTTCAAATGGCCCACATGGGAAAGATATTGATACTGATTTCATTTGCGACATCACATTTTAATAAATAGAATCTATGAGGGACTAAATCATTATCAATCTTTAACATATATATATGGGATTCCTAGAGAACCACCTTATCCATAAGTCATGAACATAAATAGTATAAGTCATTCTTTAAAATTCATGCAACGGGACCCACATCTAATTAAGAAAAATCTCATAACTTAAGGACCAACAAAGGTTTTTTCAGATAGGATGTAATGGGAATACAGAACAATATGGCAGGCTCACACAGAACAGAACCAACTAATATAGAAAGACCAACTCTGAATTCCTACGAAACTGTGGTGTCACTGTAAAGAGCAGAAAATCAAGAAATCCACTAAACTCCAGCCAATCAAGAGAAATCCAACAGTGATCTTCCATTAGCATTGTGCTTATTGGAGATAGACTTGCTGACAGTGACAGAGATGAGAGACACCCAGTAACCTCCTTTATCAGAACTTGGGGGCAAAAGGGGATCAATAAATTCGGACGAAAACATTGAAAGAAACTAAAACAACTGAGTTTGCTATCACTAATTCAAATTGAAAGCCAGTTTAAGCTGCGAACCTGGCTAGCGGCAATAACAGGAAAAGCAGCAGCAGTCATAGTACAAGCAGCAAGAAAACCACAGGTCAAGTTCTTGATATTGCTGAAAGTTACTAACCTTTCCTTAATCTCAGAGCCATTGTCCAACTCACCTAATCACACCACACATTACATATAAGCAACAAATTTCCAGAAACAGAACAAAAATTCCATTAAAAATGAACCAAATTAAATTCGACAGGCACAAGAAAGTGACAAAGATAATGAAGAGTGAGAGAGACCAGAGCAACAGGCGGCAATGGAGACGCGGGTTGCAGAATTAGCGAGAATGGAGCGTTTGGGGTAGGAATAGGTGACGGAAAAGGCGTTACGAGGGAGAGCAATTGAAAGGTTGGCCATAGCTCTCAGGGGAAGCACCTAGCTTCTTCTCTATCTGTATCAGATCAGTTTCAGACATTGTCGCTTGCGGCTTATCCGCAAATAGATATTTTACGTGGCATTATTCGTGGTACCATGAAGCCTTACTCTATACTATACTATACTCTTTTGTTTTTTTGGAAAATTTCACCTAACCCACATTGGAGTTAAATAATTTCTAAAAACTCCCATAATAATACAGAATATCACCGCAGTACTTTGAGAAAGGTAAAAGATGGATGAATGAATGGGAAAAAAATAACCCTCTCAAAAGCCGTATTCAAAATGTGTATTATAAGATAAATATGTTTATTTATAAGAGAATCATAATTATAAGATAAATAAGTTGATTTGCAAGACCAATAATTAGAATTTCAATAATTTGTGTTATTTACAAGATACATGTATTTGTTTATAAGACAATTGTGTGTATTTACAGGATAAATAAATTGATTTGTAAAATTAATAATTAAAACGCCAACAACACTTGTGATATTTACAAGAGAAGAGTAGAGGGAATTCATTAGACAAATGTGAATCTTTATATTTACAAGAAAACTAAGCTAATTTGCCACACTTGTGTTTGTTAATATATGATAACTTAACATTAACATTAACATTGATCATGAGCTATTCTTATTTTAACGATTGATCTTGCAAATTGGCTTATATATTCCAAAAATGCATGATTGTCTTGTAAATAGACACATTTTATTTTGAAATACATGCTTTTTACATTGTGATGGGGCTTTTGTGAGGGTTATTTTAATCTATTCACTCAAATTAATTTCATTTAAGACTTAATGATGTTTCAAAATATTGTGGGAGTTTTTGAAAATTGTTTAACTCAAGTGGGGACTAGGTGAAATCTTCCTTCTTTCTTTCTTTTTCTTTTTTTGAATATACATGGCATTTGAGTTTATATCCACTACTGTGTAATAAATTAAACTATGTATGTATGTATAAAATGAATACATGTTAAAATATTTTTTTGGGTAAAAAATGGGTATAATTTTTATTCAAGGTGAGAAAAGGACTAACATATAGGTTTTTATTTTATCAAAATTACTCCATCCAGATATTAATATAAAACATTTAAAAAATTTGATTAGATTAAGAAAGTTACTTAATGTAACATGTGTTTTCTAAAATACATTAGTTATTTTCTTCAATTTCTTCATTTTCTCTTTTTATTGATTTTTTTTTTGTCCAATTATTGATTATTGTTGAGGAAACGTCAATAGAGGTAAATTAGGAAAAAATTAAAACTTAGAAAAATCATCTTTTATATTTATTATCAATATCATTTCTGTAAATATGTTTTATATTAACTCCATATACATAATGTAGCTCTTGTTTCACAAATTTATGCTATGTGCCTAGAAAATTCAACAGATACTTTTGAGATCAATAAGAATATAAGCCCAATTGTAGAGGCATGCTGTCCTGGGTTTTGAAGTTTGACAACCAAAATGAAAAGGGTAATGTTGTAACCAAAAAAAAAAAGTTTTAATGGTGGAATATTGGGCTATGTCGTCGGCAATATATAGGGCTATATATAGCGGCCTTGTGGCCCAAAAAAATGGAAGTTGTTAATACACACTCCATGTAAGCTTTATATATAGGCCTAGTCCATGGGTTAAATGGTCGAAGCGTTGGATACTCTCATGAATAGAGAGAATCGTATGATTATTTGATCTATCTAGGACATTCTAAGTCACTGATAAGCGGTAAATCTACCATGTTTTTAAGGCCCAAATTGAGCTAAACTTGATCTAACATAATTAAAAAGCTTAGGAATAATAAGTAAAACATGGATTAGATGTCAGACATGCCCTCACAAGTATTCTCATGTGTTTTGCAGGTTTTTATTCACAAGAGAAGCCAAATTGAAGAGCTAAAGAAAGACAAAAAGAGAAGCCACGAAGGAAGCAAAGTTGGCGCCCAAAGCGCCAATTATTTGGGCTACTTTTGGAGTTGGCGCCCTAGTGCAAAGTTGGCGCCCAGGGCACCAACTCTCGGCCTGGAATTTTAAAGTTGGCGCCCGGGGCGCCAACTAGTGCAAAGTTGGTGCCCAGGGCGCCAACTCTCTGTCCTGTGAAAAGAGTTTGGCGCCCAGGGCGTTAGAATTGCGAAAATATGATTTTTCTTATTTTAGGGCCCGAAAAAGGAAAGAAAATTTATATTCTTTAATATTTTTGAAGTCCAAGGGGCCCTAGAAGATAAAAAGAAGAAACCCTATCAAAGAAAGGGACATTCTTGACCTTCTTGAACCTGTGGCACAAGAAACAACCCTACGGCATTGGAGAAGAAGATCAAAGCTTCATCGTGGAAATCAACCTTCCCCAATCATCGAAGACCTATTCTATTTTCATCTTTTCTTCTTTGTTTTCTTAATCTAGCCATGCTTGGCTAAGTTTCTTTTTGTAGTTAGGGCTAAGATGAACCCTATGCAAGTTTATCGTATTTGCTCGAATTCTTGATTGAATCTTGATTTCCTTTATTGAATGAATTTCCTTTGCTTAATGCTTTCTTGGAGATTGATCCCCTTTAAGATTGTGCTTAGGTTGATGTATGACAATAGAAATGTTGGTGCATCTAACTATAACTTGTTAATTCATCATAAAATTGCATGACCTAAACATAGGCTTACGAATTTATGCGATCGTAGGATTCTGGTTCAAGATCTGATCTTTCCAAACAATTCTAAGACATTAGGTTGTTTTTAAAGATAAAATAGACTAAAGTAGCATCAAGACATTGAGACTTAGTCTAACTTTTGAGAATTGATCGTCTATTTGGGAATCATAATCAATTAGGATTTCAATTCAAATACTTAAATGAGCATGGGGGGATTCTGAGCCCTAACTGCGCTTTTCTTGATTAATTGTCTTTTATAAACATCTTCTTGAGATTCTTAATCTTGAGTTCTTTTCTTTCTTTAATTCTTAGAATTCTTGTTTAGTTACAACTATTCTCTTTTATTACTCAAATCATTCAACTAAGGCGAAAATAGCGAATTAGTGGTTAAATAACTATTCCTCGTGGGACGATACTTTCTCACTACTTTATTACTTGTAACGACTGGTGCACTTGCTGAAGTCGCCCCTATCAGTCACTATATGTAATTAAAGAGATACATTTATCAATTGTTATAAACATAAGGTTTTATAGCTAAAATTGGAGATTGTTATGGTTTTTATATCTTATATCTCCTTTACAAGTTTTTTTTATATTATTATTATTTTAAGATGGCCAGAAGCCATACACTTCAAATTTCATGTTTTGAAATTTTATGTCCAGAAGCCATATTGTTTTAATTTTCTATTATGAAATTTTATGATAAGAAGTTATATTGCTTTATTATTATTTTTTATTTTAATATCATATAGCCTCAAAAGTTATATTTCTTTGATTCCTTGTTATATAGCCGGAAGTCATATACTTTCTCATCTTCAATCTTATTATATGATCAAAAGCCATATACCTTTTCATCTTATATCTTATTATCTGGCCAGAAGCAATATACAATTTTTATTTATCCCCAAGATAAACGGCTAGAAGCCGTAGGGATTTAATTTCTCACCTTGAGATTAATTAGCCTGAAGCCATCAAAATTAAATGGATAAAAATCATAAAGTTTTAATTTTGTTGTAATATCTTACTTTGTGAATTATTTATTGTCTTTATGATTTCCATTTTATTACAGTAGTGGAATCATTTGAGTTTTATGTTATTATATTATGTTTTTATGTTTCATATTTTAAGAATTTTCTTTTATTGATTTAGTCTAATTATGCCATACCTTGCAAAATTTATGTGTGTCGCTCTTAGCATTACTAAAAAAAAACTACTTATCTTGAATGCCATATCCATATCTTTTATGCCACCATTTGCATGAAAGCCTAAGAAATGAATATTTGGTAATAAAATACCCACTTATTCTTTAGACCAAATAAAAAGGAATGCATTACCACTAGAAGATAGTTATTCTTCCAAAAGCTTATTATGAATGGATGCATTCAATTTTCTCTTGTAGTAGCAACATTGTGAAAAAAATATGTTGAATATATTTCTTGTCTCCTTATGGCCAAACAGAATAATGAGTTTTTGATTGAAAATCATAAATCTCGTCCAATAAACTCAATTCCATTCCTATAAGTGAATGTAGTAATGAATAAATATAATTGTAATTGTGGATGTGGACATAGACATGGCTACAGTCGAAGGCGTGGCCACGGTTATAATTGTAGTTATTCAATTTCCTACTTGAAGTGAGGAAAGATCGATAAGAACTATAAAAGAGAAACTAGTAGTTATAATAAACATTCTAAAATTCATGTTATCATTGTGGTGGCAAGGTCATTAATCTCATACATGTCGTATGTCAAGACACTTAATTGACCTTTACTACGATTTGCTCAAGAATAATACTAAAGTGTTAGAGATTGAAATAGATCATGTTGATAAGGTTGGCAATTCTAAGTATGGTGACATGGAAATTATCCATTTGGATATTACTAATTTCTTAACATAAGTTGTCTTTGTCTATTTGAATTATTATGATTTAGTATGATTGAAGTTACTATTGTTATATGTATTTCATTTTTTATTATGTTTCCGTTTATTTCCCATGTCTCTTTTTAATGAGTCTTATTAATATTAATCCTGAAGATTTATGTCTCAATAACCCACACCATACTCATAAATGAAAATATTTTTCTTTCTTGGTAATTTGAAAAGCCAATGTTTAGACTACATCCGGAAGTATAAACTTGATTGAAGGCTCCAAAAAAGCTAATATTTTGTTGCATGAAGAAACAAAATGATGCATTCATAAGCAATTGTCGAAAGCATAAGTCTTTGAAGGACGCCAAGTGCCAAAAGCACAAGCCTTTGAAAGACCCCAAGTGCCAAAAACACAAGTTCTTGAAAGACACTAAATGCTAGAAGCACAAGTCATTGAAGGACTCAAGGTGTCAAAAGTACAAGTCTCTAAAAGACTCAAGTTTTGAAAGCACAAGTCCTTAAAGGACTTAAGATGCCAAAAGTATCAAATACAAGTTCTCAAGGTCAATACTTAATTACGTTAAATAGGTCCCTATATGGCTTGAAGCAATGAGGGTGCATGTGGTATAATCGTCTCAATCAATATCTATTGAAAAAAGGACACGAAAATGATCTATTATGCCTATGCATCTATATAAAAAGATCAAAAAATGAATTTATTATAATTATTGTTTATATTGATGATATCAACATCATCGGAATTCATTAAGAGCTTCAAAAGACAATTAATTATTTGAATAAATAATTTGAAATGAAGCACTTGAAATTAACAAAATTTTGTCTTGGATTACATATTGAGTACCTCGAGAATGAGATCTTTGTCTATCAAGAGGCTTACGTAAGAAAGGTCCTAGAGCGTTTTTACATGGATAAGTTATATCCATTATGTAGCACAATGATTGTAAGGTCTTTGTAGGAGGATAAAGACCCATGCAGGCCTTGATTAATTAGCAAAGAATTTGATGAAGAACTACTTGGTCTAGAAGTATTATACCTTATTGCTATAAGATCGCTATTGTATCTCGTTAATCACACACATCCTGATATCTAATTTGTTGTTAATTTATTAGCAAGATATTGTTATTCACCAACACGAATGCATTGGAATGAAGTAAAACACATTCTTCATTATCTTAAAGGCACGATGGACATGGGGTTATTATATTCAAATGCATCTATATATGAATTGATTGATTATGCAAGTGCTGTATTTTTGTCTAATCCACGTGATGATAAATCACAAACAAACTATTTGTAATTTATCTTGAGGAAAAATGATCCCAATGACCCTATATAAAGATAATGCTACATGTATTACCTAATTAAAAGAAGCGTACATTAAGAGTGATAGCATGAAATATATTTCACCAAAAAATTTCTTTACTCGTAACCTTCAAAAGGATAGTGAAATATATATTCAACAAATATATTTAAGTGAAAATCTAACAAATTTATTCACCTAGTCACTTTCAGGTACAATCTTTGAAAGGCTTGTCCATGACATCAATTTTTAGAGACTCAAAGATCGCAACTAACATTGTCAAGAGGGGGAGCAATACATGCTATTCTCTATCTCTTATCTCAAATTTCTTTTATTTTCATAACATAAATTTTTTCTTATAGAAGTACCTATAGCTAGGATGATGAGATGAATATTTCTTAATTGAATTTTCAAAATATTTGACAAGAGAGAGTTATTAATAGGGCCATAACGAATCAAGCTATGTAAAGGTTTCATTTCAACAAGTACAAATCACACTATGAAAAAGTGAATCTACAGTCTAACTTCGATCCTCTAAAATCTTAAAAAAATCGTGGAGTACTTTTAAATGGAAAAAATGATAAATGAAAACATATACCAGATTATCTGACTTTATTTTTATGCATTTTTTAGATCTCTCTTTTTTCAAGGTTACCTTGAAAATTTTCCATTTTAGAAATTCAAATTCAATGAACCCATACATGTTTGCTTTGACTCCTCAGGATTCTCAGGAATAGTCCTCTCCATAATAATCATCATATATTACCACTAAAGGATATTTTTTTTAATGATTTTATTCGAATAATCATGTAAATGAATGACTATAAGCAGATAAATGATCTTTCTCACACTAATTATTAATTCTTAAAAATTGCATATCTAGATACATGATCTCGGCCCATGTGAACCCTTATTTCCTCTTACTTCATTGCCCTCCAACAGCCAAACGAGGGGCGATATTCTTGTCCAATCCGTGCACAATATTCTGAATTTGTAAAATTGAGGATTAGAATTAATACATTGCACTAAAGAGATTCAGTTTCATAAACAAACACTTTTAAAAGAATCATTAAACTGACTTCACTTTAAAATAATGATGCAGAGCATTAAGATGCTCAGGAATTAAACTAAAATCAATTCAACTCAATGGTGACATGGTTTTTGTGTCAGATATGGGTTATGAGGCAAATCATATTGGATTTTTCAGTATTCAACAAATCAAAAAAATATATATTAAAAAGCAACCAACTAGCATTAATCCTGATGGAAAGGGTTTTAACCGTTTAAGTATGAGGTTTTTAATTCAAGTCCATGTGAATGCGAAAAATATTTTTCAGAGAATTACTTGCTACTTTTAATTGGACCCAACAATAATAGAATCTAACCCAATCAAATGGTTATATTAAAAAAAAAAAGTTAAACAAAAGACAAAGGAAGAGGGTTTGAGTGAGATCACAGCAAAGATTAACACATAAATCAGTCATTTTGTTGTTTGTTTGTCTGCTTGATTCCTTTTCCTTTTGAGGCCTCCCATATGCAAATGCTTCATGAAATGTTCATTAGCATGTGCTTCTCTATCTGCTTTTCCTCTTCATGCCTTCCCACTTTCATTCATCCACTTTTGTTTTCTTCTTCAATCTTCTTCTCTTCTTAATAATTTCTTATTCAGTTTTGTGTTTTAATAATTCATAATGTTATGTCAATGATTCAGACATGACCCAACATGATTATTCTCCACCCCACTGCCTTCCTTTTAATTAATTTTGTTTTTCAGTTGCCCCCCTCTGTGCGCTTTGGCCTTTTCTTTTATGTTTTCCAAGTTGCATCGTTAATTCTTAACAAAAACTCAGTTAAAAAGTCTTTTTATTACTTAAATCTGCATAAATCTGGCTGTGCACCTCACGGGGAGGTGTAGACTTATGTATTGGAGCTAGAAGGGATAACTTAGACTTAAAATTAGATTTTGCCCCCTTTTAATAAACTACCATGTGTTCAAAATCAAAATAGTGGATTCGTTTGCCATTAATTCAAATATTACTTGAACGAGACATATTTAAGGCAAGGACCCAAAGAATAAAGGGAAACTCTATATAGAAAGATTAAACATGAGATTGATAACGACTAAACTCCTTGTGGATATCTTAGATCCCTTATTCCTAATTATAGAGGGTGTGTTGTTTTTCAATGTTCCAATTGTATTAGTTTACTTGAACTCTACTCAGGACAATAATTTGTGAACTACAATGGAATGTTTGTAACCACAAGTTGATTTCACATGATAGTGATGCATTAATCTAAATTCTCCTTATACCAAGGACTTTTTTTTTTAAAACAAGAATTAGATAACTTTTATTGTATTGCTCTTCTGGTCCTACATAGGACTTAATTTGAACAAGAGGTAATACATGAAATTAGTTATAGACGTTATAATCGTTATTGATTGTCTCTCACTGAAATGCCTCAATAAAGGAGGGAAGTGAAACTACATGTTACCACCACTTCAGATCTCACTCAAGAAGGTCCTTGGCAATGGTTTCTGTTCCAGAACAGAGTTACTGAGTGAATCATGAACTTAAAGGACATGGGTGTGGAATAAAACAATTCTTGTAAATGTCGCTATCACTAACATGTGATAACATCAAAGTATCTTATTCTCATCGTTATTTTTTGTGGGGAAATAGAAACTATTGTTTATGTGCGGTGTACAAGATTGCTACAAGCCACATGAACCTCATCCAGAGGTAGAGCCAAACAAAAATTTTTTACATAAGAAAATTACATATTTCCATATATATGCCAACACTGTTTATGGCATTTTCCTGTCAGACTAAACACAGAAGGACAAGATCCTAATAACTAACCAAATGTTATGTCAGCCTAACATTGAGAGATGATAAATTAAATGTTAGCTAGAAATGCTATTGTTAGAAGAACTAACTTTAAAAACAGAACTTAAATTAGTTCGGTTGCTCATACTTGCTTGCATCTTTAGTGCAAAAAGCACCTCATGAAGCAGAAATGGCGGTCGCAATCATCCACAATTTCACACCTCCACCTTCCAACTCCATGTATATAATATTCAGGCCCACCATGAGAAGGACTTGAGATTGGCAGACAAAGAGATCTAATCAGTTGGAAACCAGCCAATTATATAAATCCTTAGCTTCCCCACCATTTTCCCCTCTAACTGAACGTCAGCCACCAGTTCCTGAATTTGCTCTTCTATATACAGAAAGATCGAGAGTATCCCACATGGGTCTCTTTTGTAAGGGTTCAACACATGACTTTGCATCACTTTTTTGGGGCCAGAAGATTCTTTACAATAAATGGAAATTTTATCTGGATTGGGACAAGCTAAGCACGGACTTTGGCTGTTTGATTTCAGGCAGGTTCACGTTAAAACCATGGAACCACTGTCACGTGTCGGAGGTAATTGGTGATGTTATTTCTCTTAAATCCAAAGAGGGTCGCTCAAAAAGCTGATTTGTTAATGGTGCTGCCAAGCTTATCGGTTCAACATCACTCTTGGCCCTCAGAACAGTAGCAGGCATGTAATTTGCCGAGGACAATGTGCCTCATGCAAAGCAAAGAATCTTGATTCTCTTTCCAACATGGGAAAAGGCCAATAGTTTCAAATGATAACAGGTAACCCATAATTTTGGAACGATTTTATCCGCCCGTCCCAGCCTGCAGTCACAATGACCAGACCCCATGAATGAGCACTGGAGGTACTCAAGGAAGCTTTCAAGAACTTGTAATCAGATTTATGCATTGCAGATTTTCCAGGCTTGCGGCTTGAAGAATGAAGCTTTTCCTCAGGCCAAGTTGCAGATCCCCTAGGGGACTCGGAGAAAAACTCTTGGCCTAAAGAAAAAGAAGCTGGTGGATTGGGACATACAGTTTGGGATGATCTCTGGTCTAAAACATCCAGCTGGTGTTCATTTGCAGGATGTTGAGATTTCAAACCACACCAAGGTACTGCAATGGAAGCATCTGAAAAGAACCGCTCACAAGACCTTATCTTCATGGTTTTTCTGGGACTAAACTGTTCCTGACTAACGTTCCAGAGATATACATTAGAATCCTCAGATGCTGATAAGATATGTTTCCCATCTGAAGTAAGAGATGCCGACATATGATACCCTGTACTGAGACCTGAAAGAAAATATTTGAACTTAGTGACAGAGTATTAAACACTTCATGAGCTAGATATAAATAATTAAAATAAAAGTTAAAGCCTCGTAAAGCTTCCAAAGTCCAAACAGTCATTTTTTAGCATTTAAGTTTGCTTACACAAGTAGCAGAGCAGATCGTATATATATGCCATTACACAGACACTAACTTTTAATCCTTAGGCATTTCACAGATTAGAAGGGAACCAATGGAAAATGCTCAATATACGTAGGAATCAGACAAAGGAAAATTACCTTTGTATTTGCCAACCACATTAGGCCCGTCAAGGATTCTGACTTGTGAATCAGCACAGGTAACCATAACTTTACTAGAATCGTTTGGAAGAAACTAAAATAGATAACATAATATAATTAGTCAGCTACAGAATACTAAGTGTTGTTTAAAGAAAATCACAAAATCACTGGAAAAGTGAAAAAGGATTGCCATGGCATAAGAGGCACAAAAATAAATACCTGAAAGCCAATTATCCCTCTGCCAGGAAGTTTCTTCTTATTAAGTAAGCACAGCTGGGAGTCTAACTGCAAGTGATTCTCTGAAACAAAAATGAAAATAAGCAAAGTGCTAAGAACGTATCTTTTAAATAGTTTTCAGTCTTTAAGTAATTGTATAAGTAAAAACGGCAGCCAAGTACGTGTGATTCCCCATACATCTTGTTTGATATTTTCTGGCATGCAGAATTTTGCTCCTTCCTCATCTAAACTACTTTAATAAGTTTGTATAATGTCCACTATAAAACTACTTATTTTTATACGGTAAATATAACGTTGGAGAGTTAATTGACTGAAGCAAGTTATATTTCTAATAGCATCATTGGATTAAAATTGGTTTTCTTTAACTAGATTGCTAGCAGCCCCAACCCGAAATCTATCATCAATAATACCATTAATGTAAGAAAGAAATAGTTGTTGTTTATCACCCACTATGAATTACTAACCTCAGTTGCAGCTATATTTTAAAGATTAGAAAGCTTCAATTCATATGTTCGAACTAACAAATAGTGCAATTTCAATAACCATAATTTGAGTGCATTTAGATTATTCACTTGAACAAAACTAGATTAGAAAACCAAGTACATACAAGATGTAGATCCACCAATCCATTTTATCTATGTCACCAAGCATGATGCAATAACATCATAAAAATCTTAAATGAATACGAATATAGGATGTACATAAAATTTTGCCAAATGACAGAAAACTAATGTCTCCAAGGGAAATGTACCTGATACACAGTAAAATCGACAATTGCCTGTCATGGAGCCAATAATCCCTCCCTGAATAATAAACAGATCAATCATCAGATTCTAAGATAAGTTCCTATCTAGCCTTTAATTCTACAGAATATAACTTGCAAAGAAAGGATACCTGCCCATCAGGACGATAACACACAGCAGTCACAATTTCTCTAACATCAGTCCAGTCAACAACATGACAATCAGAAATTGCCCAAATGCGCACTTTTCCATCTATAGACCCACTAATGAAATGATTATCATCCACGGGATTGAATTGAATGCACGTCACTGCAAGACATAATAGCATAATAAACAAATTGTGAGACAAATTGGACTAGTGGAAGTAAATTAGGTTCATGTCATTAGAAATACTGCACACCATAGTTATTGTGTGGAAAAACTTTCAGGCAATGATCATAACCCACTCTCCATAGACGAACTGTATTGTCAACTGAAGATGACAGCAGATGCTGCTGCAAAAACATGAAGAAGCAGATCAATTTCCACAAAGTTTCTTGTTTAGTAAATTTTGCGCCTAATTCACAAAAAAAGTAAATTTATGATATTCACTCACATTATTGTTTGACCAACAGAGATCCAAGACTTCACCTCCATGCCCATGGAATTCATGCAATGGTTTCTCCAACAATTGAAAGACCTTGGGAGGCAAAATAATGCAAGCAGAATCTGATGTTTTTCTCAGGCTTCTCCCTTTGCTCATTTTTTCCTTATCCATATATAGAGGTTTCAATTCAGAAAGATTATTCACTGAAAAGTATATGCAAGATGGATGAAGTTCTGTAGTGTCAATTTTATTACATCTTTCAGCTTCCACCACCTTCCACAATCTTACAATCCCATCTTCACCAGCACTGGCAAGATACTGCCCATCAGGACTAAATTTCATGGCTGAAATTGAACCTTCATGAGCTTGAAAATCTTGCCCCATGTAAAGTGCTGAGAGTTCCTTCATTTGCTTCCTGAATTGGCGGACCTTGACTCTCTGAATCCTAAACCCTGAGATTCCGGAAGTGTCTTCCTGTCTTCCCTTATCCCCTCCAACTTGCCCCTCAATCATGCATGTTATTGAACGTAATCTCCTGAACCAAACCCCTCTAGCCCTTTGCACCTTACAATTAAAAACATTAGTATCCTCAAGTTCCTTCCCCATCAAATGTTCGAAAGAGGGGTGTTCCCCAGAGACTTTCGTGGAATCCTCAGGCTCCTCTGAAACAGCCAATTGATCCGAACCCATTTCTCTATCGTCACCCATCTCCTTGTCCCATACTAAGCCGCACTCTTCTGATACATTTTCAGTGGACCAACATGACATTGAAGAGAGACTTGAACAAAATTCACCTTCAAAACCAGAGGTTCTTGTCACAGCCCCGCTACTATCTTCAATTCTGCCCCTATCAACTGAATTTTCAAGGGCACTTCGATCTGAACTAAGCCCCATCCACTTCATAAACTTACTGCGACGCTCCTGAACACTCCCTGGGCTCCGAACCCAAGCTTCGTATTCGGAACAGTTCGATATCCCATCCGGTGTGTCAGTGCCACCATCGGATTTATCATCAGCAAGGGACAGAACATCCTCTTGAGCATCGTAAAATCGACATTCTTCCTCATCGCTGATGAAGCAATCCATTATTCTTCGACTTCAACCCATGAAATCTCTCCTCAAACAACCAACATTTCAAGCCCTAGGAATGTGGCAAAATCCGATTACCCCTCCTGCCAGAGCCAGCCGAAAAACTATTTTTTATAAAAAGAAAAAAGAGAAGAAAGCACAGATACCAACATCAGCCAACATTAAACATTTATTAAATCACTCAACAATGATAATTATAAAGAACAAAACAAAAACCGACAGATCCAACATAGATCCCCATCCAAGCTCATTGAACCTGGTCTTGCGAAGAGCAGGTGTTCTGCTCTACAAGGAGATTACAAATCACCACTGAGAAATTTTGAAAGAATTTAACAAAAAAATCCAATGATGCCAGAATTTAGCATCAAATAAGGGTCGAAAGCACTTGTTACGAAACACCAGTCAAAACCTCATTAGGATAAAGAAAGCCCGGCGATCGTAGGATGATTGCGCTTGAAGGAATGAATAAGCCGGTGGAAACAAAAAATACACAGATAGAGTTTATTTGCTCGGGGAAACCAAAGAAACGTTTTCGACGGGGGGAAAAAAAAGAAGGAAATTTTGCTTACATGGGACTTGATCTCTATAAGATTTTGCTGAAACTGAAGAGAGCGAAGATCGAAGCACCCATGAAAATATTGGAGTATCTTGTGGGGAGTGTTTCACGACACAGCAAAATGGAGAACTAGGTGGAGTCGTAAATAAAATTAATAAATAATAATCATACACGTAAAAAGGGAAATAAAAAAATAAAGAAAAGGAGGGGAAAAGGAGGGAGGAGGGGGTAAAACAGGAATAAAGAGAACAGAGCCATCGATTTATTCATCGAGGGATGGCCCGCGAAACGAGATTTCGAGAGCAGCAGTGGGTCACCGAACACCGGCAGCACCTTCTTCCTTTTTCTCTCTCTGCTCTCGTGGCTTCCTTATGCAATTTGTGATTTAAAGTACGAGAGAATATTTAATAAAAATTCAATCAGAGAGTATTTAATAAAAAATAGTTGGAGAAAACAGTAAATACATTTGTAACATAAAAATTGAAAAGAAATAACACTTTTAAATATTTTTTGCTACTTCCTTTTGTTCTAAATATTTGAATATTAGGTATGAAATGAATTTTGGTCCTAGGCATTTTTCTTTTATGTTATCTTATATTTATTTTTTTTAAAAAAAAATAATTTGTATGACTTGTAAATTACTATAACATAATGTACGTACACTAAACATTTAAGAGAAATCATGTTATATATAGAATAATTAAATATTTTTTTTTATTTTTTCAAAATTAATAAATATGTCTTGATAGTGAATAAAAACATATTGACAAAAAAGAATTAAGACTTTAATAGACTTGACTTATAATTGAAAATAACGACAGTGCTATTTATTTATGGACAAAATTTAGGTCCATTTCTTCATCTCCATTAAATCCAGTTAGCGAATAAAATTGCGCCACGTGGATTAATTTGACCCTTCAGCACTTAACACCAAATGATTCTGTCATCAAACCATCGTTCGGCAATTAAATTTCTCCTTGCTCGGGATTCGAACGAGGACTCTCTCTTCCTCAATTGTAAATTGCCGATCTGGAAGCAATGTTTCTCTTTGATTTCCATGGTGATGCTCTCTCTTGAGCTCTCTAAAATGTTCACCACCATCCTCGAGAGCCACTGCAATTCCAACTGTTATTAAACTAGCTTGCACCACATGCATGGATGATAAAACCACCATTCACGGCAGCGTTTTTGAAACTGTACGTTGATGGCGACTCTGATACAAGAACTGGATGTTCGACACGGCAAAGGGATGTGCAGGATCGGAGTTGCAAAAGGACAATCAGAAGGCCACAAATACGTACGACGGTGCCGTCGACAACGAGGGGGGAGGGGTGGTGGTGTTTCCATGGTGAGGAAGGGCTATGTTGCGATGCATGAAGCCAGGGATTTCTCTACGGCTGTGGGTAATGGCGTAATGGTGAGAGCAGGTGAGGAGAAAAGGGGACTGGACTTTACTCTTCCGTGAGTGTTGCCACATTGAAGAAGAAATTTAATTGCCTAACGGTAGTTTCACGGAATCATTTGGCAGTGCTGAAGTGTCAAACTAATCCATGTGGCAGCGTTTTATTTGTTAACTGGTTCTAATGGACATAAAGAATTGGACAAAAGTTTTGTCCTTTATTTATTATTCACAACTGATGATATTTAATATGATTTTTGCTTCATTATTAGTTTTGCCTTGGGAGTTCTAGGAACCTATAAAAGTTTTTCTTTTGGGGTGATTTTTGTCTCAAAAGTGAAAAAACATAACATTTTACCCCCAAAGTTAAAAAAGAGTCAGTTAAATTTCTACCATCTTTTGTAAACTTTCAAGACAAAATTATTCATAAAAAAACTTTCAGATACCCACTTAGCCAAAGCTTTTAGGGTGGATTGCTACATTTTGTTAACTTCTAAGATAATTTTACTCTAAAAAACACTTCCGAGTGTCTAATACTCTTCAGGGAAAACCTCCAAAACAAAAATGATACTTAAATCTATATATATATATATATATATATATATATATATATATATATATATATAATGAGAAACTGTAGATATTATATATACCAGATATCAACGACAATATAATGTAACATAACATTAACAGAAACACAGAATTGAATTATCCACTATTATATTGTTTATGTATTTACTGTTTTTGTTTAATGCTTCTTTTATATATATATATATTCAACTACCTCCAACTAGAAATTCCTGCCACCTTTAACTCATTTATTGAAATTTTGTTTCATTGAAATTTCATTGTTTGTTATTTAACACCAAATATTATTCAATAAATGAGTTAAAGGTGGCAGGAATTTCTAGTTGGAGGTAGTTGAATAATTTTGGTGTGTAATCCGTGTGGAGTATATGATATAAGCGGCGCTATGTTTGTAAAGTATGAATAATGCTTCTTCAAATAAATTTGTAGTGTATACATTAATACACACACAACAATCTAGAAAGTTACAAAGTTATTAGAATAATTATTTGGCTGATTTTCCTTTTGAAATTATTAAGTGAACTATATAATTTTGTGGACGGTAAATATTGTGATCAAGTGACATATTTGCCGATTTTTAGGTGATTTAAATGGTTTCTACGTGTGAGCTTTCATAGGGTAGTGGGTGTTTTTCTCATTTTGTTGACTAGAGAAATAAAATTGGAAAAAAAAACGTAGAAAAGACTTGACAACTAGTTATTTAATTTATTAGTAGATGCAAAAATAAAGATAAGTAAATAAGTTAAATATATTTTTGACTAATTAGTTGGGAGAAGTCACCAAACCTAATCATCCACAGAATATATACAAGTCAGCGTCACATTTATTTGACTAGGAATTATATTTGACTTGTAAATGTCTATGTATGTATATATATGATTAATTTCATTTGAATGTAACTATTAAAGTGTTTCCATGTTCTTCCATATCGTTGAATTATTTCCCAAAAAAAGGTGGATCATGCATGAACAAGACGACCGTTGATCAATTATTAGTCAACGGTCGGATCCGGCCCGTTAATTAATATTACTCGTATTTCTTAGGATTACGATTTATGCCAATTGGTTGGGTGCATTTACGTACAAATCACAATCCCTTTTTTTGTTATCGGCCTGGGAAAAAAACGGTTATTGATTAATTAATAATGAGGGCTGTTGATTGCATGTTAACGTATTTTAGTTGCTTTTTTTTTTTTAACATTTTGACACATAAAATAAAGGAAAAATCCCATATAATTCCAATTAAAATATTAAAATCTAAATTAAAAATTATTGTTACAGATATCTTATAAATGGGCCCAGCCTAATAACTAAAAAGCCTAGTCAAAATGACTTCAGTTATGCTCATAACCGCTTCCTTGAAAATAGGAGTGGTTTTATCAAGAATATCTATCGTTATGGTAACTGCCTATGAAAGAAGGAGATTATTCAAAAACGCATATCTTGATATCCCTAAAATAAAGGATAAATCCAACAGATTAAGATAAGGGCCCAGGTACGCCTATAAATAGGGTAAACCCCTTACAAGGTACACACTTCTGAAATCCTAACTTTTCTATTCACACAGAGCACACACGCCACCCCCTCTGGCTATCATTAGCCTGTCGTATACCCTCGAACTACGTGGACTTTGATCCACACTGTGGTACGTAGGACCCCAGGATTTCACCCCGAGCCAAGTCCAACCCAACTTGTGATCTACACCGGATCATTGGCGTCGTCCGTGGGGACTGTAAAGTCCTATTCTCGTGACCCGTGATGGCTAATACCAGAAGCAAAAGCCACCCGCATGCACACGAGCAAGGTCAGGAACAAAATTTTAGCGAGACCCAACAACAGGACGTTCAAGGCGTTAATCAGGAACAAATGGAGGAGTCCCCGGACTCGAACCTGGATGGACGAGCAGGCCAAACGCTGGAAAATACTAACCACGCCGGTCCCTCAAAGTTTCAGATTGGAAGCCCGGACATACGACTCCTACATAACATTGCTGAGTCAATGATGAAACGGATCGAGAATGTGGAAGAACGCGACAATCTTCAGAACCAGAAGATTGACCATATGACCGAGGTGATGAATCAAATTCTTAAACACTTACAAGACCCTCTTCAGGAGGAACGCCGGGATGATCAGCAGAATGAGGACGAAGAAACCAATCACCAAACTATTGATCCCCTACAGGAGGACCATCCTGGGCAAGGCCGAATAGTTTCAACAAAAAATTCTCAGCAAAATAATCACCGGGACGCGAGTCAGGAGGATCAAGCCCGGGCACATAGGAAGGACAACCGCACCTCGGACAATCAGGGAATTCCGCAAGACTCCGGCAGGTACAAGATGTGGTATGGGGATGGAGGACAAAACAACAGCCCGTTCTCAGTTGAAATTACGGAAGCTGAGTACCCAAGGAAATTTAATACATCCGACCTCCCTAAGTACGACGGAAGTCAGGATCCCCAGACACACTTGAACACTTTCGACACTGAGATGTTGGTCCGAGGATTCAAGGGGCCAATCATTTCCAGGCTGTTCACCTCAACGTTACGAGGAGCCGCCCAAATTTGGTTCCGGACTCTATCTCCCAAGTCCATTACCGACTTCAACAACCTGAGCGAGAAGTTCCTGCTGAATTTCGTGACAAGCAAAAAGCAACCCAGGTCGGTCTACACGCTGGACAGAATCAAGCAGCAACCCGGTGAAACCCTTCAGAAGTATTTGGATTGTTTCAAGGCTGCCGCATTACAAATCCAGGGACCCAGAGGATTAAATTTTATTTTAAATAAAAAACAATGAAAGGATTGAACTGTGGTTTTTTTAATTATTAGATTAAATTGTCGTTTAAATAATCCAAATGATTAAAATTATATTAAAATTGTATGTCTGAATTAAAATTTTGGTCAAAGGTATCTTCAGTTGTTCCTTTTAACTATAAAAGGACAATATGATGTTTTAAAAACATTCATAAATTTTTAATGAGGCATCCTGGTCTTATAAATAATTTGATAAAAGTGTATGTCTAAATTTAAATTTTCATATTTCAGCTGGATTTAATTTAGGTTCTCCCTAAAAAACACTACCAAATACATACGTATATACGTTTGTGTATTGCATGTGTGTTTATTAAATATATGCTACCAGATATAGAATGCATGAAGTGTGATTTTCTTTTTTCTTTTTCTTTTTTTTAAGATAGAGTTGTATACGTGGTTTTGCAAAAAGAATAGTACTACTCCAACGTAAACCAAGGAAAATTGGACACTTCGTGGTTGGAAATTATATTTAAACAATGTGTGTTGTGATTCAACGTTTCCGTTTAGCGCACATTTTTTTTTTTTTTAACTTTTGGGAGAATTTCGAGAAAACTTTTGTGAGTACTAATACTATTTTTATTTCAGAAAATACATTTACCTAATTTTTTCAGCATGAATATATATATATGGGTTTTAATTTTCTCATACTACATAAGAAAAAAAAATTTCCTACACATACACGAAATGACGGGACTCACATATACATACATACATATATATATATGGGTCCCACTATTTCATCAGTATGTGACATGAAAAAATAGTTTTCCTACAACATGAAAAAATGTTTTCCATATATATATTCCCGCAATCCGGGTCAAAATGTCAGGAAAACTGAACGCAGGATTCAGAATTAAGAAAAGATGCAGTATATTGAATAAAAAGTGTTTTATATATATATATATATATATATATATATATATATATATATATATATATTATTCCTTCTGGTACTTATTATAAGACACTAATTGCTTTTAACCAACTCACTTATTACTATTTTTCAATCATACCCTAATGTGTAACCGACTCTTTAAATTCACATATTTAAAAAGGGATAAAATTAGAAATATTTATCAATTTTGAACTAATTTAATGATTTAACTTAAATTTATTGGTCTACGAAAAATAGTAGTTGATGCTTTATAATAAAGATAAGAGGGAGTAAGAAAGATAATTTCATTGGTAATGCAAATTCTACGTTAACTTTGTTTCTTGTTGAGGAGAATCAAGTGGCTGAAACTTGTTCCATGGCAGGTACACCATTTGGTCTTTATTACTCATTCTAATTCTTATTATAAGGCATAAATTAATAATTCTCACAAATCAATAAAAACAGGTAAAGTAAAATATTTGTTTTGAAATTTAAGTAATTTTCAATTTACTCTTATTAGTTGTGCTAAATTCTAATATATATTAATTATTACTTTCTTCCACTACCCTTATTAATTATGGGTATCCATTAAAAAAAAATCAATACTCCTTAGGAACAAGTAAGTGCATTATAAAAAGGACAAAATATACTTGTTAGTTGTTCCTTATAATGAGGGCTAGAGAGTATAAGGCGTCAACTAACAATTCTCATAAACCAATAAAAATAGTTAAGGTCAATAAAACTGTCATGTATATAATATAAGTAATTTCTAATATTACCTTTACTAATTGCACTAAATACTAAAATTATATCAGTATCACTCTCATCTACTAGCCTTAATAATTATGACTATCTATTGAAAAAAAATAACTAATACACCTTGAAAACAAACAAATGCTTTATAAAAAATCAAATATACTTATTAATTAGTGTTTTATAATAAAGATTTCTCTATAAAAACCAACAGGCTCCTAATCCTACGACACGTGGCATGATATATACCTATAGGTTAATTGATAATGATAGTGGCGAGGCAAACAACGGCTGTAATGTATCTGGTCACTTTCTTTTACATGGCTTGTCTTTATAAGCAGGTGAATTGTATTTTAGTTAAAATGGTAGTAGTTCAATGCATGCACGTCTATATATATAATTTAAATTATATAATTTAGTTTTGATCAATTCATGATTAGTGGAGATGGACGTGGATGACAATTTGTGCACGTGCGCCTTCCCTGAATTAACAATCAAAGTGAAAAAAAAAAAAAAAATCATAGCTTTAACGGTGATTACTAATTTTTTTTTTTAAAAAAAATATAGCATAGTCGTACCGTGTGGTTCAATAAAACCATGGGAAAGAAATTTAATGGACTGAATATATCTTGGGAATGGCAACTATATTTGCTTTATTTCAATAGAACATTGGTTAATTAATGCAAGTACAATAATCCTTTCTAACCGTAGTTTTGAATTTATTTTTTTTCCGATAACTAGTAATTATGTATTCAAGGAATTAATAAATACTTATTTTGATCCTTATTATAACCCACCAAATAATAATTCTTACAAATCAATAAAAATAGTTAAATTATTTAAATTGTTCTAAAATATAAATAATTTTTAATATTATTCATATTAATTACATTAAACTTTAATATCATACTTCCTCCGGTCTTATATACCAGTATAGGACAAAGTTTGTAGGGCAAATTGTACTACAAACTTTGTCCTATATTTAGAGGCGGAGGTAATATTAATTATTAATTTAACCAACTACCTTTATTAATTATGAACATACATGAAAAAATAATTAGCACTATTTGAAAACAAACAAATATCTTATAAAAATAATTAAATACACTAACTGGTTAGTAACTTATAATAAAGATTAGAGGGAATAGTAAAATACAAAAGATTGCATTAAGTTGGAGACATCATAGATTTCAGCAAAATCTTCAGATGTGATTTTCGCATGCAAAAGCCTACAGACAAGCGGAAAGGATAGGGATTGCTGGATGATCTGTTGTTGCTGAATAAAAAGCATGGCGTCTCGTAAACCTTCATTAGCTGTAATTGCAAACAACCCAGCCTAATAGAAGGAGCAACAGACCATTCTTTGAAGGGAAAATTGACTTGGAGGCCCAAATTCCCAAGATAATTTCAGAAAATGCCCTACACACTTTCCTATAGGGCCTTTTCTGGTATTAAGTTGTAAGAGAAAATGACAAAAAATGCCCCTCTCTTTTGTTTCCAGCGAAACATTGGAAATATGGGAATTGTGATGTTGTTTCTTGCTATGCATTTCACTAGTTGTAGCGAAAGATCGGTAGTTGTTTAGGTATGCATATACTAAGAAAGCTAATGTGAAGGAAAAAATTTGAGGATCGTTGATCAATGAATGCGAATAGAAGATATCAGTCTGCATTGTTCTGTACTGAACTTTTTGTTTCTTTTTTTATTTACGAAGTTTGGTTTCTATTATCTATGATTTATTTGCTTTTGGGTTTCAAGGGAAGCATCAGTTGGAACTTGGGATCCCCTTAATATACACGTTGTTGGCTAATTTTAATACTTAAAATGTTGCTCTATTTTTTGTCACGCAAACAGAGGGAAATTTATGTATTTGAGTGGGAATGGGTGAAAGTGATCAAGGAATGAAGTTTGAAAAACGCTGAAATTTGTTAGTTGTTAAAACCTACAGTTTTAGTTGTTAATACCATCTGTTTTTGTTGTTAATATGGCTGTTTAACTTGTTAATACGATGCTCTGTTTGTTGGGCATTGAAACAGAGGGAGGTCTGTTAGTGGGAATGTGAAAATACTGATATGAGATAGTTGTTAATACCTACAGTTAAAGTTGTTAATTCCATCAGTTGTAGTTGTTAATTCTATTATTAAAGTTGTTAATACTAACTCTGTTGCATATTGTAATTACAGATGGCTAGTAGTTCAGGGAAGAATATATTATGTTTCTTTCATCCCCATTAGCAACGTCATCAGCCCCATTAGCAACACCATCAGTCTGCATTAACAACACCATCAACCCCCTTTAACAAGACCATCATCCCCATTAGCAACACAATCAGCCCTCTTTAACAACACGATCAGCTCCCTTTAACAACACCATCAGCCCCCTTTAGCAACACAATCAATCCCCTTTAGCATCTCAGCCCCCTTTAATAACACGATCAGCCCCCTTTAACAACACCATCAGCCCTATTAGTAACACCATCAGCCCCTTTTAGCAACACAATCAGTCCCCTTTAATAACACCATCAGTCCCCTTTAACAACATCATCAGCCCTATTAGCAACACGATCAGCCCCCTTTAGCAACACAATCAGTCCCCTTTAACAACACGGTCAGCCCCATTTAACAACATCATCAGCCCTATTAGCAACACCATCAGCCCCCTTTAGCAACACAATCAACCTCCTTTAACAACATCATCAACCCTATTAGTAACCATCAACCCCCTTTAGCAACACAATCAGTCCCCTTTAACAACACCATCAGCCCTATTAGCAACAATTAACAAGTATATTAGCACAATTAACAACACAATCCCCTATTAACAAGTACATAAGCCCTTTTAACATCAGTATCACTGAAAAATAACACCTAAATCAGCCCATTTTGACAGCAACATCAGCAAACAATAACAATCATTTTGCACCATCATTTACATTTGTAACAATATTAATATGTTTACATAAGTGAAACCTGGATACAATTGTATCAATTGTGTGTTATATCCAACTTTCATTTACATCAAAATATATACATATAAATTGGAGCTTACAACTTGACACACCACCTCCAAAAAATAACACGGTGGGGATTCCTATCTATGGCCATTTACAACAAAAGAGCGTTACACGCAATGCCCAAAAAATAAACAACCAAGGCAACAACAATCATCAACTTGGGTTTGTCTTAGACTTCTTTCTTCCAAGGCAAGGCAATCTTCATGTTTCCTCAGTCTTCACGGGAGTCCAATCATTTTTTTGTCTTAGACTTCTTTCTTCCATGAGTAATGAAACTAATGGTGTAGCCTGTGATGGCCCCAATCAGCAACACACTCGCCCTCTCTACATACCAAGACAAACTAGATTTCACAACTTGATTACCATCTTTTGCATTATTGACACCACTAGTGTCCCTAGTATCATCGACAACTTCTCCAGATGCCAAGATTTCCACCATATCATGCACATTGCCATCGTGACTTTGTTATTAACCAACAAATGTTCCTAGTGATCAAGCATTTGTATCTTCAATGGCGCATCTCTATTTTCATTGCTTGTTGTGTACATGGGACGGTGCCCTTGGACAACAACAAAAGGAGTTTTGCTCCTATTAACTGATTTTAAATTATGCTTTAGAATGTTATGCTGGCTGCTCCCAGGAAGGAAATTAGTCTCTATTGAGATGTACACAAAATGTTCCACTCCCATATCAAATGAGTAGTAAAGATTTCGAGTTTCTGGAGCTTCAGTTCCTGTGGGTTCTGAAGAGTTTCCAGGCATGTTGAACCTTAGACATCAGATAGTCATTGTTCCTCGATACAAAGCTATGTGTAATGCTCGAACCTCCACCATCACTTCCAACCTGATGTACAAAAAAAATATGAGATCAAGAGTAATAAGATAGTCTGCTAGCTACACTGTATCGTGATTTCGTGACCCTATGATTTAAGTATGTTACTTAAACTACCTGTCAGCGAGATATTATATAGAGTAATGGCTTAGGTATAGAGTTAAGTAGTAAAAATGAAACAAGTCAAATAACACACATCAACCCAACGGATTTTTCCTAAACCTGTAATCATCATAAGATTCAACAAAGCAATTTTCAGGATCAGGATGGGCTTTAAAACGTGAAAATTAATTAGGGGAATAAAAAAGGATACAAGTAAAATTCCTCGATCAATAAAAACATAGGGGGGAAAGCAAGCACCAAATCTTATCATGTTCAACACGTATAGGACACCAGAATCAGATTCAAAACAATCCAAATTGTGTTTGAACATTAAATATAACAAATGCGCGTATGAGCAGCAGTGCTTCTGAGTTTAAGACTTGTATAAAACAATTATCTTAAGATTAAAAACCCAGTTCGATATACGCACAATACCTGATAATAATATCTCACTCCTTTCTTCAATCAAATCCATGACTACTTCAATCAAATGATGTAGCTCAAGGTGCTCACTAACCCTCTGTCGCATTTCTTCCGACAACAGCGCCAAGAGACAGTCCAATTCAACATCACGACAAGAACAAACCAAATATTCGAAGCCAATAAACGTCTTGGGAATCCAGAAATGTTTAGTGATACGAATCGAGGCATAGTAGCAAAATGTTAGCATGGATAGTGAGAGTGAAAAGATTTGGGTGTGAGCTTCGGGAACAGAGTTGGTGGTGAGATTAAGGAAGGTTGGAGATGAAGTAACAGTGACCCTGGCATCCAATTTGGTGAGAAGAGTAGCTTGCTTTTGTGAATCAAAGGAAAATGTTCTCTCTTCCAGTGAGATGAAGGAAATGTTGGGTGAATGTTGAAATCAAAGAAATTATGAACTCTCTTGCGTGTTCTAATGTCCAACAATGTTCATCAAGCCTTCAAATATCCCGCGATTCTCCTCTTATCCAGACCTTCGTTCTTCTTTTTTAATTCAGGGCATCAATGTAATTTTGGGTTGTAACTTAATACCGGGCCTTTTCTGGTATGGGAAAATGTGTAGGGCCTTTTCTGAAATTATCTTGATAATTTGGGCCTTCAAGTCAATTTTCCCTTCTTTGAAAATCTCTCGATCAAAAAACACTTCAATGTCAATGACTCTCTGTCCATCTCAGATTTTCTTTAACTTGAAGTTGTAATTAAGAGCAAATTAAAGTTGTTGATAATCAGTGCTGATGAACACTATTTTGCTCCAGTTTGTCTTGGTTAAAAACAATTCTCCGAATAAACATATAAATTATATAATAATGACTACTCCCACACACACACACACACACACACACACACACACACACACACACACACACATATATATATATATATTTGAATAAAGGAATTGTATTAAACTCGTCATTAATTGTGGTAGAGATGGATACAAGAATTCTAAGAGATGTCTCTACAAGGACCATGCAAAGCATAGAAATTCAAAAAAAGAAGGCTTAATTAAAACCCTGTCTCCAATTAACCTAACAAAACACTTTGAATTGCTTCTTTGTCGTCTGACTAACTCTCTAATCACCATCATTATATCCCTATACCCTAGCTCTTGAGTCATTAATTAATTAATTAATAATTACCTGGCTAACTAGATATAGGCTGGGACATGTCCATATCCAAGTTCTTCAAAGTGTTTGGTACCAGCTGTCTTATTAAGAGATTATTTTTGTTGGTAATAATGATCCTTATATTATTAGGTTATAATAGTATTATATGCACGCATGTGGTTGATTAAAGTGTAATTATGACCATCGAAAGGAAGAGTAAAGGACCAAATTACTTTTTAGATTGTAACATATAGTATTTTCAGCTTATTATTACACATTTCACAATTAACAAACAATGGAAACACTGTTGAGTTGTGATTCAGTGTTCCCACTTTTGACTATAATAGTCGGGCTTTAATGCTTTATTACAAGTTGTTTAATTTATTTAAATAAAATTTTCAGCTCCCACAAAAAGAAAAATAGAAGCTGTTTTATGGTATAATACTATAATATGCATTTTGGTCGACAACTGATTGAGACAAACTTGGCTTTAATTACTTTTCGTAATATTGTATTTTAAAAACTACTATTACTTTTAGGAAGAGCCTTAGTCATTAAGTACTATATACTCTTCCAAGAAGAAATTATATTATATATACTAGACTGTGTGTTGTGTACATGACAGTGGGATTTAAGAAATTTCAGAAATTATAATCGCCTTTCAAAATAAAGTTATTATTTATATTTTTTAAAAAAAGTTGCAATATCGAAAATAATTAAGTAGTAACTTTCCCAGAAAGGAATAACTTCAATACTTAATTATAAACTCCTACTTATTGTGTTTATATTTTAGACAAAAGGAGTACAGTAATGTAAATTTCATTACTAAATTTATAAATTTAAAATGTAAGTATATATATACATTTTTAGGACCTCTTCCTAATATATTTATTTTCACTAAATACTATTTAGCTTAATTATGTTATGAAGTCTCATATCAAACTCTCACCTATCACGGTTATAGATAACGCATTAGAATTAAAGAATATCAAATCTGATTAAAATGCTTTTTTTTTTTAATGAAAGAAAAATGAGAAACGTAAGTAAAATTAAGAGCATAAAAAGAAGAGGATTCAATGAATAATGGTTGCCTGCTAACAAAGCAACTAGTCATTCTCTGGGATTACCCCTCACGTCCTCCCACTGGATTCTCTATTTCTCCAACAACACCGTACGCGTTATGCTTCTGCCCCCAACTTTTGTTCTCTTTTTAACTACGGAGTATTTCAAAAAGAATAAACTTTTTCATAAAAGAATAATTGAATATGTGTGGGATATTAATCCAACACCTAAGACTCTATATTCCATTTTCTTCACACTGGAGCATCACGGGCAACAATTGATTGGCTGTACGTGAATTACTAAATTTGTAGAAATAATGGGTTTGTTTGATTTAAAACTAAAAACTCATTTCAAAAATTGTTCTCAATATATTTTTTTTAGTTACCAAGTATTTAGCAAGCTTATATTATATTAGCCTTACTGATCAAATTGCAATCTCTTATGTGATCTAATTCCAAGCAGTTTATTAGGTTTACATTATAAGAATAACCTCAATATATATTCACCAATAAATTAAAACTCTCCATGAGAGAGAGAACCTCAATGATTTCTTAAGCGTCTCTCTACGACGTAATAATGTTAACAACATACTTTATTCTATTAAGTAAGGTTAAATACATAAATGATGTGGCGTCATTATACTTTATCATGTATCATTTAAAATTTCTATCGAGTGTTATCAATAGAATATGGGATGGATAATGCAATGAAGTGATATATGAGTAGTTTCATTTTTAGGTTATTTTATTTATCATCATTTTTTATTATCTAAAACTATAGTTAGAACTAGTTTTATTTTATTATTATTATGTTGTTGTTGTTGTTTCCTATAAGTAGCTCTAGGTTTTATTTTAGACTGCATACTTGAATTATTGAATATCATATCGATTATAGTTGTTTCTCTCTTAATTTTTCTCTCCTCTCCTCATCAATTATCTTTTATCTTTTGTATTCTTTTACTCTTACCCATAAATCTTAGAATTGTTTGTTCTGTCATATTCACTGATATCATCAACAGTTTTCTTTATATGTGTCTGATCAACTTTAAATGATTTTTTTGTTATGAATATACTGATTATGTGGATGTCCATTGACTCCCGGTCTCCAAATATTACAAGATGACATGGGACCCACGCATAGTACCATGCATAGTAGTTTACTATTTGGTGGGACCCACACACAAAATAATACAACTCACGGGAATGCATTCCCGTGAGTGTACAGTTATGTAATTAGGGGAATATTACATCAAATGACCCAAAGTGGAAATTACACTAAAGGCCCATTTTCCTTCTATAAATAGAGGCCTTCTGTAAACATTCAAATTACACTGAAATGAGAACTTCTCTCTACTCTCTCTCTCTCTAAAATCTCTTGTTCTTGTATTTACTTTTCATCAGTTTTATATTACGTTATCAGCACGAAGACTCTACCAAGGTAAGATTTTATTACCATCTCCTTTACTATTTGTTTATTTTTTCTATCTGGGATAATCTTAACCATGATATGGAATTAAAGTTCTACTTTTACCGATTATTTTGAACATCAGGTTCCATGGTTAAGATTTGAGATTATTTACTATTTACTATTCACAGTAAATAGTAATTTTTACTATTCATGTTAATTTTACCTTTTTCAGTAATTTTATATTTCTATTTATTTTGACTCCTTTATGGAAGTCTAGATTTAATATTTCAGTAATTTATTTTTATTCACTATTCATTGTGAATAGTAACTTTACTATTCACGGTAAATTTATATTTTACTATTTACAGTAATTTATTTATGTTTATATATTCTTCTCACTCCCTATTTATTAATTCATGGTGGCAACATTAAGCTCCATTTGTAATTTAATTTTACTGTTTTATTTATTTAATTCATGGTGGCGATACTAAGCTCCATTTGTTTAATTTAAATTCTTTACTTACTGCTTTATTTATTTCATGGTGGCGATATTAAGCTCCATACTGACTTTATTAATATTTACATTATGCCACTAACATTTAAATTTATGTTACTAACATTTATTTATGCATTTATTTACCTTTTATGGTGGCAACACTAATATTAGTGGGCTCCATTTATTTATGCATTTATTTACCTTTTATGGTGGTGGCACTAATAGGGCTCCATTTGTTTATCTTAATTCTTTACTGTTGTCTATATATTATATAATATATGCATCATCTTTCTTACCTTCGGATGAGATAGGTCTCGCTGTGAGTTTACTCCCATTCCTATCTCATCTTATTTTTATTTTCTTAGCATGTTTATTTACCGTTCTTTAAATTATGTTTTAATTTATAATAAGATTTTATAATATGATTCTAATTATTTTTATTATTTTTAGTTTGAATCATGTCTTCCAACCTTTCAAATCTTGAATTTAATGCTCTTGACATCACTGGGAAGAATTATCTATCATGGGTTTTAGATGCTGAAATCCATCTTCAAGCAAAGGACTTTGGAAAGGCTATATTGCCAGGAAATGATGCGTCCCCTCAAGTAAAGGCTAAAGCTATGATTTTTCTCCGACACCACATTCATGAAAGTTTGAAAACTGAATATTTAACGGTGAAAGATCCATTTGAATTGTGGACTAGTTTGAAAGATAGGTATGATCATCAGAAAACGGTGATTTTGCCTAGAGCTCGTTATGAATGGATTCATCTCAGGTTACAAGATTTTAAAACTGTAAGTGAGTATAACTCAGCTGTTTTCAAAATAAGTTCTCAGTTAAAATTATGTGGTGAAAAAATAACTGATGAGGACTTATTAGAGAAAACTTTTTCTACCTTTCATGCTTCGAATTTGCTTTTACAACAGCAATATCGTGAGAAAGGTTTTAAAAAATATTCTGAGTTAATCTCATGTTTACTAGTAGCCGAGCAAAATAACGAGTTATTATTGAAAAATCATGAAAATCGTCCCACTGGATCTTCTCCATTTCCTGAAGCGAATGTGAGTGTACGGAATGATCATGGTTGTGGCCATGGTCGCGGTCGTGGTCGTGGCCGTGGTCGTGGACGAGGACGTGGAAATCGTGGAGGTAGAAATAATCATGGTCCTTATCATGGTGGAAGAGGTTATTATAGTCCTTATACCCACCAGAAAAAGATGAACAATGAAGGACAAAAGAATGATAAAGAAGGTCCTTCAAAAGTTGTTGAACATAAATGTTATCGGTGTGGTATGAAGGGACACTGGGTACGTAATTGTCGTACACCAGAACATTTAGCGAAACTTTACCAAGCCTCTATAAAAAAGAGTGTTAACAATGTGGAATGTGATGATAAGGCTCATAAAGATAATGATGTCAATGAGCCAAATGATGATGTTATGTCTCTCTTGGAGGTGGAAGATTTTTATGATTAAATAAGTTTGGAGGTGGAAGATTTTTATGATTAAATAAGTTTTGCAAAAATTGTAATAATTATTTTGTTTCGTTCTGACTTGTTGCCAATTATGTATAATAAATATGTTTTTAATGCATCTTCTATATTGAATATGTTTTGATGCATTTCTTTTCTTTTAATGAAGCTCATGGACATTTCAAATATTGCACACAAGAATGAAGATATATGTCTCATTGATAGTGCAACGACACATACAATTCTTAAAGATAAGAAATATTTTTCACATCTAACAAATTGTAGTACAAGCATCAATACCATAGTGGGTAATACAAGATTGATTGAAGGCTCTGGAAGAGCAATAATAATATTATCCAATGGTACGAAATTTGTTATTAATGATGCTTTGTATTCCTCTAAGTCTCATAGAAATTTGTTGAGTTTTAAAGATATCCGTCGAAATGGATATCATATTGAGACTATAAATGAGGACAATAAAGAATATCTACAAATTGTTACTGTTAGATATGGTGAAAAATATGTTCTGGAGAAATTACCTATGTTATCTTCTGGTTTGTACTATTCAAGTATTAGTACAATTGAAATAAATGTTATGGAAAACCAGAAGCATGTTGATAAAGACATATTTATTGTTTGGCATGACCGGTTAGGCCATCCCGGGTCAATTATGATGCGACGTATAATAGAGAATTCATGTGGACATAACTTGAAACAGAAACAAATACCAAAATCCCATGATTTCTCATGTGATGCATGTTCCAAGGGAAAATTAATTATTCGGCCATCACCAACCAAAGTAGAAAGTGAGTCTCTCATATTTCTAGAATGGATACAGGGAGATATTTGTGGGCCAATACACCCACCATGCGGACCATTTAGGTATTATATGGTTTTAATTGATGCATTAACTAAATGGTCGCATGTGTGCTTATTATCTTCTCGAAACCTGGCGTTTGCGAGATTACTTGCTCAATTGACAAGATTAAGAGCACATTACCCGGATTATCCTATCAAGAAAATACGTCTTGATAATGCTGGTGAATTTACTTCACAGACTTTTAATGAATATTGTATGTCCCTTGGAATTGATGTTGAACATCCTGTAGCACATGTTCATACGCAAAATGGACTTGCAGAATCATTGGTAAAACGATTGCAACTTATTGCAAGACCTTTACTTTTGAAATCTAATTTACCAATTTCTGCTTGGGGCCATGCCATTTTGCATGCAGCAATGTTAATTCGCATCAGGCCAACTAGTTATTTAAAATTTTCCCCCTTACAAATGGTTTTTGGTGAAGAACCTAATATTTCTCATATACGGACCTTTGGATGTGCAGTATATGTGCCTATAGCACCTCCACAACGTACTAAAATGGGTCCTCAAAGAAGAATGGGAATTTATGTTGGGTATAAATCTCCTTCAATTATAAAATATTTAGAACCATCTACAGGAGATTTATTTACTGCACGATTTGAAGATTGTCATTTTAATGAATCAGTTTACCCAACATTAGGGGGAGAAAATAAGCAGTTGAATAAAGAGATTAGCTGGAATGAATTATCATTGGCTCATTTTGATCCTCGTACAAAACAATGTGAACTAGAAGTTCAAAAGATAATTCATTTACAGAATTCAGCTAATCGAATGCCAGAAGCATTCACTGACCCAAAGAAAGTGACAAAGTCACATATTCCAGCTGCTAATGCTCCTATTCGAATTAATGTCCCTGTAGGACAACCGATTACAAATGAATCAAAAGCACGCCTTAAGCGTGGTAGGCCTATCGGTTCCAAAGATAAAAATCCTCGAAAAAGAAAAGAAGCTAAAATTATAGATGGCCAAGTCGAGGATAATCAAGAAAAAAGCGTAGCTCTGGATGAGCCACTTCATAAAGTGAAATTATCTCCAGAGGAGAATATTGAGGCCCCAGAAGAGATCCAGGTATCTGAAATGTATGAAAATAATGAGATCTCAATAAATTATGTCACAAATAATATCAAATGGAACCGTAATGAAGTCAACATTGATGACATTTTTGCTAATCATATGGCATATGATGTGATGAATGAAGAAGAGGATCATGAGCCAAAATCCATGAGAGAGTGCCAACAACGAAAAGATTGGCTCCTATGGAAAGATGCCATTAATGCAGAATTAAAATCATTGGCAAAACGAAAAGTATTTGGACCTATAGTCCATACACCTAAAGATGTAAAGCCAGTTGGATATAAATGGGTTTTTGTACGGAAAAGAAATGAAAAGGGTGAAATTACAAGGTATAAAGCACGCCTTGTAGCCCAAGGCTTTACACAAAGACCTGGCATAGATTTTGAAGAAACATATTCACCAGTAGTGGATGCAACTACTTTTCGTTATTTAATTAGCCTAGCAGCAAATGAAAGGCTTGATTTGCATCTAATGGATGTTGTGACTGCCTATTTATATGGTTCACTTGATAGTGATATCTATATGAAAGTTCCTGAAGGACTCAAGATGCCTGAAGCATTTAATTCAAATTCACGAGAACAATACTCGATCAAATTAAATAAGTCCCTGTATGGCTTGAAACAATCAGGGCGCATGTGGTATAATTGCCTTAAAGAATATTTGTTGAAAGAAGGGTATAAAAATGACCCGATATGCCCATGCAGTTTTATAAAAAGATCGAGAAATGAATTTGCTATAATTGTTGTTTATGTTGATGATATCAACATTATTGGAACTCCTGAAGAGATTACAAAAGCCATTCATTGTTTGAAGAAAGAATTTGAAATGAAAGATTTAGGTAGGACAAAATTTTGTCTTGGATTACAAATTGAGTACCTGAAGGACGGGATCTTTGTACATCAAGAAACTTATACAAAGAAGGTCTTGAAACAATTTTATATGGATAAGTCACATCCATTCTGTACTCCAATGGTTGTAAGATCTTTGATAAAAGAAAAAGATCCATTCCAACCCCAAGTAATTAACAAAAAAGGTGTAGAACAATTACTTGGTCCAGAAGTGCCATATCTTAATGCTATTGGGGCACTAATGTATCTTGCTAATCACACAAGACCTGATATAACATTTGCTGTTAATTTATTAGCAAGATATAGTTCTGCACCAACACAAAGGCATTGGAATGGTGTAAAGCGTATTTTTCGTTACCTCAGAGGTACTATGGATATGGGGTTATATTATTCAAATGTATCTAAACATGAACTGATTGGTTATTCAGATGCTGGATTTACGTCTGATCCACATGATGGAAAATCACAAACAGGTTATGTATTTACATGTGGAGGTACAGCAATTTCATGGCGATCTATGAAACAAACTATATCAGCCACTTCATCTAATAATGCAGAAATCCTAGCAATGCATGAAACAAGTCGAGAATGTGTGTGGTTGAGGTCAGTAATTCATCATATACGAACTACTTGTCATTTATCTTCTGGTAAAATGGTTCCAACAGTTCTATATGAGGATAATACTGCATGTATTGCCCAACTTAAAGAAGGATACATCAAGGGCGATAGAACGAAGCATATTTCACCAAAATTTTTCTTTACTCGTGATCTTCAACAGAATGGTGAAATAGATATCCAGCAAATCAGTTCAAGAGAAAATTTGGCAGATTTATTTACCAAGTCACTTCCAGAAGCAATCTTTGAGAAGCTTGTCTATGGTATTGGTCTTCGAAGACTTAAAGATCTCAACTGATGTTATCAGAGGGAGTAATACTGATGTTGTCAACAGGGGGAGTTGATACACGTTGTACTCTTTTTCCCTTATCTAGGTTTTGTCCCACTGGGTTTTTCCTAGAAAGGTTTTTAATGAGGCAGCACTGGATAGTGTATCAATGAGTGATGTACTCTTTTCTTTGGCTAGGTTTTTATCCCACTGGGTTTTTCCTAGTTAAAGTTTTTAATGAGGCACATTCATAAATGGACATCCAAGGGGGAGTGTTATGAATATACTGATTATGTGGATGTCCATTGACTCCCGGTCTCCAAATATTACAAGATGACATGGGACCCACGCATAGTACCATGCATAGTAGTTTACTATTTGGTGGGACCCACACACAAAATAATACAACTCACGGGAATGCATTCCCGTGAGTGTACAGTTATGTAATTAGGGGAATATTACATCAAATGACCCAAAGTGGAAATTACACTAAAGGCCCATTTTCCTTCTATAAATAGAGGCCTTCTGTAAACATTCAAATTACACTGAAATGAGAACTTCTCTCTACTCTCTCTCTCTCTAAAATCTCTTGTTCTTGTATTTACTTTTCATCAGTTTTATATTATTTTTATCATTTTCTTTTTAACAAACGTCTTGTATATGTTTATTACAACCTTATCTTTATTTATTTGACTATATATTCATCTCAAACGTTCTTAATTTTCTCTACAATTCAAACTCTATGTTCATGCTTGTTGTTCCTTGGATTCGTTGTCTTAATTACTATCCTGATCACTATTTTTTGGTAGCTCCCTAGATTCGTATTTAATTATACGAAGCCCGAAGGAGGTTTTTAATACAATATAATTTTAACTGTAGTTACATACTTGATACTAGACAAATATATTTCGAAAAATATAATTGCAATAGAGATTCGGTTTAGAGGGGAGAAAACACAGCATATATAACTAAAACAAAACCCCACGCAAATCTATATTTATCAGTTAAGAATATACTCAACGAAATAATACAATGTTTATGCTAAAAAAATAATATACTCTATATGAAAGCCACTGCCGACATACATTTTATGCAAATGACTCACTGTACGAATAATTTTCCAAACTATAACCTGAAGGTACTTAGCTTGTTAGTTAAACAGAAGGTCATGTGCATGTTATATATATATATATATATAACCTAATAATAATATTATTGATCAAGTGATATCTTTAATGAGTTTCTGGCCGACAAATAGTAGACCCTTAACGTGGACACGCACCATCATATAATTATCAGCTTTTCATTTTTCTCAGTCAGTTCTCTCTCAACAAAAAATAAAAATAAAAAAGAAGCAACGAAATTAAAGTTGGGTTTAATTCATTGCACTGCATGTGTGTTGGGTCAATGAAACTAATAAAACTAATGAGGCTAAATTGTTAGGTGTTTCAAGTTTTTTTTCATATATTTTTTATTTAATTAGATTAATTTATATGCTGAAATATTTTTTGAATCCAACATTCTAAAAATTAATTCATTTGAAATACTGGATGCAAAAAATATTTTAGAAGGTAACATATAATTTAATATAAAAAAATAAAATATATATAAAAAAAATGTCTCATCATTTAAATTAGAGGGTGAAGCATGTAAAAAGAAAATCACCAAAGGTAAATTCTCTCCGCAGCCAAGATTTTTTTTTTTTTTTTTCGTTGTTGGCCAAAGCAACTGCGTCCATACATATAAATTAAATTTAAAGTCCTCTCATCAATTCAAATTATAGGAAATGACAGGAAGGTGCTCTTCAATTATTACATCAGTTGATCACGACTCCCTATTATTATTATTATTAATAATGGAAATCAACGTAAAAAAGTATTTGGATGCCAATTATTTCCTTCTATTACCCGCACCACGCACTTTTTTTTAAAAAAAAAAAACAAAGGGAGACACACACTTGACAGATGGAACTATACTGCTTTTAAAAAAATAATCAAATTTAATTTGTATTATATATTATCATTGTTATTTTCAATTTTCTGACAAATTGGTTTGGTGATGTCGTGACGGTCATATGCGTTTCCCTCCATTTCGTGAAGTCGTTACTCGATATATTTTCTTAAACAAAAGTTTTTGTGAGAAAAATTAAATATATAGAGATGTTTTTAAGAAAAAAATTAATTTTTATTAATTTAACTTGTAAATAATTGTAACTCAACTTGAAAATATTAAAAATTTGGATTGCAAATATAAAGGGTTAATTTTAACATATAAACGTAAAAATTTAATTTATTAGAATGAATTTAGAAAAACAATTTTTCAATTAATATTTTTAATTAGGGATCAATGAGTAATATTTTAAATATTAAGGTTTATCCCCAATCTCCACGATAGGGCTGATCAAACTTACTCAGAGTCCGTTTGGATGTAACTTTTAGAAAATAATTTTTAGATAAAAATGATAATTTTGGATATTTTTATTAGAATAGGTTTGATATAATTGCATACAAAGGATAAGTTTATATTTTGAATATTATAAAGGGTTAAGGTGCAAAAATGCACATGTGTTTTACCCTGAGGAGCGTCTAACACCAAGTGTTTTTTTTAGGTGTAAAAGTGTACACATGGTTACAAATTAGGTGCAAAAATACCGTTTAACCGTTAAGTTTGACTTTTTTTGTTGACGGGTCAATGATGTGGTATTTCAAAGGTGTAAAAATACACATGTGGTTTGACAAAAAGTGCAAAAATACACATATGATTTGGCAAAAAGAATACCCAACACATGTGCAAAAATGTCACGTCATCGCTCAGTCAGCAAAAAAAGTCAAACTTAAAGGTTACATGACATTTTTACACCTAAGTTGTAATCACATGTACACTTTTGTACCTATGAAAACACTTAGTGTTACACGCTCCACGGGATAAAGTACATGTTCATTTTTGCACATTAACTCTATTATAATATATACAAAAAGTTACATAAATTTGCATACACAATTAAAATATTTAAGGATTGACATTAAAAAATACTTCATGATCTTAAAAATTTATTTTAGGACATTAAAAAAATATTTCAGGGTAATAACTGATCTTGAAAAAAATATTTCATGGTATTAATCGGTACTAAAAAGATACTTAGTACTGACTGGTATTTTAAAAATATTTCTTATGGTTTTAAAAATTTATTTTAGGATCTTGAAAAAATATTTCAATGTACTGACAGATACTAAAAAAATATTGAAAAAAAGTTTCATGATCATGAAGATTTTTTAGGATATTGAAAAAAATATTTCAAGGCACTAAAAAAATATTTAAGGATACTTACTGGTATTGAAAAAAAATACTGATAATGACATAGGAAAGAGTAAAAAGGGAAAAAAAATAGCTTATTGAAAATCTAGGTTTTGGATCCAAAATAACTTCTGAAAAAATTATAGATATTTGATAAGTTTGTGACAAAACTTAAGTTATGAAACATAATAGCTTCTGAAAAAATATAAATATTTGACAGACTTGTAACAAAACCTAAGTTTTATTTTCAAAACCTGGATTTTAGAACCCTCCAAAGAGGGCCTTGATATAGATATATATTACAGTCCTTATTTTTCAAAGCCGAAAGGGAAAACGAATACATACATTTATTTATATAGCAAGATTGACGTACGGACACCATCACTATTTTGCTATATATTGTAAATGACAAAATGGACACAGGAAACTGTAAAATCTTCATATGGTTGTATTCTAAAGTTACTTATTCTGGCCATCCCAAAAAATAAAGTTATTTATTTGTCTATATTGTCCACATACATGTCTCTGGAAAATAATTGAGGGCTGAAGTGATCATGAGGACCAGATTTTTTTAGAAGAAATATATGACCTCAAATCAAGCTTTTTATAAAGTATGATATTGAATGATAATTAACCCTAGAGTGACAAATAATAGGCGCATGATTTGGTACAAAATGACAATTTTTAGATTAATATATGTGTGTGTGTATAATTTATATCATTATTGTATTTTTATTAATTGAAGTGACATTCCTTAAAATATGAAAAAAAGTGATAATTTGGAAATTTTCATCATAAGTAGTTTTTTTTTTTTTTTTTTTTTTTACTGAATCATAATTAGTGGGATGGTAGAGTGAGTAGACCCTCACTTTATCACTAACGACATGCGTTGATCATATAGAAAGATATGTGTGTGTGTGTGTGTGAAAATGATAAAGAATTAATGATCGAACAACACAAAATAATAATATATAGTTTTCCACAATTTTAATTATATTGTTTAATGAATCAATCATTCATTCTTTTAAATGATAATTATCTTTGGAATCGAAAGAGAATTCAATCTCTCAATCATACTTCTCTTCTTGACCTCGTCGTGATTCTCCTAATTTAATACTATTTCTTTTAAGAAATTATGTGGATTTAGCCCTTGTACTTAGGAAAAATTCTCATATGAACTTGATTTATCACGTCATCTATGATCTAACTAATTAAAATATAACAACTCATGATTGATTTGGCACTTTTCTAAATATTAGCGGGCATATTAATAAAAATAAAAGATTTCACAAAATTCACTTTTTTATTACTTGTCAAATATTAATAAAATGATTCAAATTTTTTAAGAAAATAAAATATATGTGTGTGCGTGTGTGTGAAAATGATAAAGAATTAATGATCGAACAGCACAAAATAATAATAATATATAGTTTTCCACAATTTTAATTATATTGTTTAATGAATCAATCATTCATTCTTTTAAATGATAATTATCTTTGAAATCGAAAAAGAATTTAATCTCTCAATCATACTTCTCTTCTTGACCTCGTCGTAATTCTCCTAATTTAATCCTATTTCTTTTTAGAAATTATGTGGATTTAGTCCTTGTACTCAGGAAAAATTCTCATATGAACTTGATTTATCACGTCATCTATGATTTAACTAATTAAAATACAACAACTCATGAATTGATTTGGCACTTTTCTAAATATTAGCGGGCATATTAATAAAAATAAAAGATTTCACAAAATTTACTTTTTTATTACTTGTCAAATATTAATAAAATGATTCAAATTTTTTAAGAAAATAAAAATATGAAACACATGCACTATAGGGCTAATAATGCTCATTAAGTTGTTATATTTTAATTGGCCAAACAATAAATGATATAGTAAGTCAGATTCACACAAGAATTCCGGTACCCCCACACACACATGTAATGTTTATAATACATTATAATATACATAATGCTTTTAAATTAAAGAAGTTTTCAATTCAAAATTTTGTTATCAGTCAAATAAGATAGTACTTTTGTGAGATTCTTGAAGCAGACAATGACTATATATATATATAGTTAATTCAAGGTAATCTAAAGGGGTTTCTGGCAAATATATACTTCGCTTTAATTTTTTTTATAATGAAAAAATTCTTTGAATTTCTAGTGTTTTTTTTTTTAAAAAAAAAAAGGCACAATGAAATCTCCCAAAAAAAAGATTCCTAAAATTTTTTCTCGTAAAACCATCCTTGTTTTTGGATATCTCTTTTGGTAGACGATCTCGTAAGTCTCCATTAAGTGTTCAAAGAGTCCGGGGCTATGCCTTGACCTTGGTGAAGGACTGATGTCGAATCGCTCCGGAACTTTCTTGTATAAAAAAAGAAAAACACAAGAACGAAATATCGTATAGCTAATAACTGTGAAAAACAAAATGGTAACAGATCAATATAGAGATATTTAATTATTCGAGCAGTGAATGGATTAATTAAAGAAAATAGAAATCCAAAAAACAAAATAAAAGTGGAAGGGACCTAAAATTTGTCACATTAATATACCCTATTGAGCATTCATCATTTGAGGGGCATCAACGTACCTGAAATCAGATTGATTGAAATTCTTTTTCCCGAATCAGGACAAGCAGATACCTTCATTTTCTGCGAAGTACCAAGATGTGACCTTTTTTTTTCTTCTTTCTCAGGTTGCTGTCGCATTCTAACCCTAATAATAATAATAAATATAAAAGTTGAGATAAACCCATATCACCTACTCTTAGACAATTTATTTTACCAGTCATTGACTTGATGGGATTGAACATTTGAGCCACCTGCACTATCTATGTATAATCCACAACTTAGGATTAGATCGCACACTAACGTTCTATCATTTGTTGTTCGTACTCTGAAAAAGTTCAATCAACAAAGAACCCTCGTCTTGGATATTATATTGCATGGGCACGTTTTTCATATCTTCCTTAATTTTTGTGTTTTATTTAAAGTTATTCATTCTTCCGGGGGGGGAGTAGTAGTACGTGTCAAGAGTTGATTAATTTGAGGGACATTTCATTATATTACATTTTCACCTTTTGTTTTAACCTTAAGGATGGTTCATTTTCATGTAATGACACGTTGTAATCGAAGAGGCTTGAGGATGATTGCAATATTTATAGACATGGAACTGTGTTGTTTGATCATGTTCAAGCGATGTAGGGATACATTGAACGTCAAGCAAGGAGTGGGAAGCTACAGTTTGAAGGGTTAACAGAAGCAGGAGACAACAAGAAAGAGACGTTGATATGTAATTTTGATGGAGAAATTGCGATATTTATATATCCTTTATCCAGCACAAGCACATGAATTGGGAACAAGAAGAAATATCTGTGATTGGTCTAATAGAAATGATTTGAATGCATTATTATATTCGTCATCTAACTTTATACAACATTTTAAATAGTACAATATTTTTTTTTTATAAAGTGCACTAATGAAAGTTAGACGTGGTATTTTTTTTTTTTAGAATGTTTTGTTAAACTTTAAAATTTTAATGTTAACATTTTTGTTAACATCACTGATAAAGTGAAAAGATTGAAAATTCATTTTTCTAATTGAGAGACAAAAATTAAATCTTGTGTGAAGTTAAAAGATTAATGTTATGTTTTTATATTTTTTTAATTAAATAAGTCTAAGAGTTTAAATTTTTTAAAAAGAAAAAATTGTTGAAAAATTCCCGTTGCAACATTTATGCCCAAGGTGTTTAGGGGCTAGAGATCATTGAACAAGTACAACTCTCCCTAATTGTGTGTAATATACCTGTAATTGCGTGTAAATGTCTTCATCATGCACATATAATTAAAGACATATACTGCACACTGTTGAAAAATAATTGTATCTGTTCAAAACATGTTGCATTAAGTATTTAAATAAAATTTAGGTAATTTAGATATTACCTCCAGTCCTAATTATAATATATAGTTGACTTTTTTCTAGAGGGATTAAGGAAGTTAAATAAGTTACTTAATCATTTCATATGTTATGTATTCTTAGATTATATATTAGTTTATTAGTCAAACTAAATAGTTCGAAGAAAAAAAATAAAAATACTCCAAAGTAATTTAATGAGCTTCTTTAATTTCTCCAAAAAAAAAAAAATCAACTATATTTTATAATTAGGACTAAAGGGAGTAATAAATTTTGCAGTGGGGAATTTTTCAGCATTTTTCTCCTATTGAAATTAGTTTAATTAAATAGGGTTAAGGTGCAATTTTGCACATGTGCTTTTCCCTCGGGAGCGTCCAGCACTACGTGCTTTTTTTTTTTACCAAACATACACACGTGGTTACGCTTTAGAAACAAAAATACCACAGGCCGTTAGTTGACCGTTAGTGAATAATAACTATGATGAAATTACCCTCTTACCCTTAGTTTAAAATTTTTTTAAAAAAAACTAAAATACCCCAACCCTTACCGACGGCGACCACCTCTCGTGACTTTTTTATTTTAAAAAAAAATCTAAGGGGAGGCCAGCCACCCCACGCCCGCGGCCACCGTCGTAGGTGGTTTCCGACGGTGGGGAGGCCAGCCTCCCTTTAGTAAAAAAAAAAAAAAAAAAGTCGCCGGCGGTGGCGGGGTATTTTATTTTTTTTAATTATTATTTTAAACTAAAGGCAAAAATGTAATTTTACCATGATTACAGTTCACTAACGGTCAGTTAACGGTCAACTAACAGCCTGCGATATTTTTGCTCTTTAAACGTAATCATGTGTGTATTTTTGGTTCAGAAAAAAGCATATGGTGTTGAGTGTTTCTGGGAGTAAAACACATATATAAAATTATACTTTAAACCAATTAAATATAATGGCAGGGATTGAATAATAATAAATATTAGTACATAATGGAAGGCGAAAGAAAGGAAAAGAGGGAGTGGATTGAATGGGAAAAGAAATGTGGTGGGTGGGGTTATGTTTTGATAGGGATGTTGTTGTGATGTTGAGAAATGTGCGATTGTGGGCCTCACATATCCGTAGTCATTAGTCAGTACCACGGGCACGGCTATGTTAATTTCTTTTAGGCTATTTTATGTATAAAAAGAAAAGTTATTTTAGGGCAACTAACAACTAATCCCTTAATAATATATTTTTTCCGATCCTAATTATAAAATATATTTAATCAATTTTAGAAAAATTAAGGAGAGGAGTTAAATTAGTTAATTTTACTCATTTTCCTAAAATGTCTTTATATACATTTAAAATGAGATAAGTAAAAGTTAATCAACAACTTTGTTACATATCTCTCCCACCAATTTTCCTTTTCACATGCTTTCTAATTGAAATAATGGTCTTACTAGATATACATATATGTGTATATATATGTATACATATAGATCTATCATGCGCGCGCACATACATATAGATAACCATACAGAGATATATGTATTGACACACACACATTGATATATACATACTTATATATATAGACACACACACATATATATGATTATAGACATACACATGTGTGTGCATGTGTATGTGTTACAACCCATATACATATATACTTACCAAAAACCAAACACACTTGAAATAATAGAATAAGAGTATTTTAAGAAGAAATTGACAAAAACTAAAAAGTTGTCCTATAATTAGGACTAAAACCAACCCTCAAATGTTGTCATATAATTAGCACCGGAGAGAGTATTTTTTAAAGTAATATTCAAAACTTTAATGTTATTCTTTAATAGATACAATGTCTTGATGTTTTTTTTTTTTTAAAAAAAAAATCATCCAGCACTCTTCGATATTATCTTAAGGTGATGAATGTACTGTAAATAATATTATAGTGTTGGAAACACCAGAAAAATATTATCAGCATAGTAGAATGCATCATGTATATTAGGGTGCTAGATGCAAATGGAAAATAAAATCATGGCGTTGGATGTTATTTTTTCATTTTATTAATATAAAATGTAATCAATATTTTGGAAATGTTAAAAAAATTAATTAAATTATTTTAAAATATTTATAACGATAATTTTTTCTCCAAGCTATTTTATGTAATATATAAACTGATATAAAATCAAATAATATACAACATATGATATAATTAAGTAATTTATTTAATTTCTTTAACCTCTTTCAAAAAAGTGAATTATACCATATATATCTTTGTGTGTGTGTGTCTAAACAAGAGAGTATATATTACTCTCCACAGTCATAAATATTGAGCACAGTTTGTAATACAAATTGTGCTACAAACTGTGTTTTTTATATGTAAAATTGAAGATAATAATAATACTTGATAATTGGTCCCTGCTCCGATTACCCTCCAATTCCTTGCTTTGCCACAACAAACCGCACTATTCACTCCTTGCAATCAATGTAATTTGCCAATAATTTTCATAAATTTGTAAATAGATCAAAATTAATTGCAAGTCAGTGTTCCTGATTTCTTCTAAATATGGTCTTTCTATAAATTATTGGTTATAATTAATCTACGTTAATTGTGCAACTTTGGTATATGGTGCTTCTAACATGAACTCTCTTCGTATTGAGGCCCCTCTCCAAGGTCTTTGTACAGTTAACCGAGAGTTTTCACAGGCCATGACTCGCAATCACTTCATGCTCGTTTATTGAAGACAGTTAGTGTTTGAAAATCTTTTAATTAAAATCTAAGTTTTATGTAGTATGAGATAAGTGTATGATGATAATTTTGTCTCGACTTACATAAAATCTAAATTTTGAGGAACTTTCAAACAGACAGTAAAAGGCTAATAAAACTTCATGGGAAAAATATAAAGAGAATCAAACAACTTGAGAGGTAGTTTAATAGGTAAAAATACCATTGTTAGATTTCTTTATGTATTTTTAAAAATTATGATAATAAGCTAGCTATCTAATGTTTAGAGTTAATTTGCCCTTGACTAATTGAATTAACCTAGTCAACTGAGTCAAGCTTTGAGTACTATATAGATTTTTTTCAATTATAAGGATATTTAATTAACACATGATGTTATACTTTAAAAAACTACAAGTATGGCATTTAATTTTTCTAATTATATAATATAATAATAATATTTTAGTTTTATCTGTTAATTCAAAGTTAAATTGAAAAAATAATTCCATAAATAATAACTTAGACACTTCTTGCATCTCCTTCTATTAATGTAAATTATGACTAATATATTTTAAATTTTGTTTCAAAAACAAAGGGAGTGAACATAATTATGAAAAGATTTTGCCTTTTCTGCAAAATAACTGAATGGACCACAAATGTACGGGCTTTTGTAAGGCAAATGTTTGAAAAGTGGAGCGCGCTGTGACCCCATCCCACGATGTTAGCCTAGTTAGTAGTTATCCACATGAGATTGATCAGAATTATTCTCTTTTATATTTTTATAAAATATAAATTAAAATTAATTAAAAAAAGTAAAAAATGTAACATATTTTCTTAAAACACCCTTATATATTGAAGGGTGTGCATGAGAAAAAAGTGAACACATAATTAACCAATAGTCAATGAAACTGACAAATAATTAATACAAATATATGAAAATGAAAGACGAAAATGAAAGGCGGCTTACTAAAATTTTCTTTTCTTTTTTTTTTTTCAACACCTTACTAAAAATTTCAGACAAACTACTAGAGAGAAAAACTAAAAAAAAAATACTACTTAAATTTTAAAATTCTAAATAAATTATATTTCATTAAAATGAATTATTGATTACTTTATTATTATTGTTAATCTCATTATTTTTGTGAGTAATTAACAAGATTTTAAAATTTAAGCAGTATTTTTTCTTGTCTTTCTCCAAGATATTTCTCTTACTTTTGCATTGGATAAAACTACCCATTTGGTCACATCATGTAGATCCTATCCCATATGCTTCATCCCCTATTACCTCTCCACCTTACCATAATAAATAATAATTGCCTCAATCCTCAACCAACATCAAAACCACCATTCAGAATTGATTTCATTCACTAATGAACTGAACTTAAAGTTTCTGGGCGCCTTTTTATTTATTTATTTATTTTTAAAATACCAGTGCAGTTACTTCACTTGTCTGAGAGTCAAGGGATGGTCCCCAAAAAACCACGGGATAACACTGAGAAAGAGAGAAAAAGGCCTTCCGAGAGAGAGAGAGAGCCATCACACAGATCTGATAACAAATCTTGGGCACAGCAGATTCAACTTGTGTGGCTAGATTTAGCAAAAAAGACAAGTACACCACGACGACACTCTCTTCTTCAAAATTCATATACATTTTGTGTATACTCTCACATCTCCTAGGGACCACCACTGCAACATCTGGTCCTGTGTGAGCTCGGGATCAAGTTGGATCTAGATCAGACGGAGGATCCTTCTTCCTTTTGCCAGATGCTACAGTAAATTAGTTATTGTGCATGGACCATGCTACTATATTTTTAGGACACAGCAGTAGTAGTACTAGAGTGTGTGAACTGTGAAGTGTGGTGTTATGATGGGGTGGCTTAGGGTACATAGTGTGGTCCTGAAGAAGAGGATCAATAATCATAAGCCAAGGAAGAGACTTGTGTTTGTTTCTCTGCGTGCTTTTGTCAGCGATTTTAGCCGCATTCGTACAAAAAACTCACTCACTCTCATTACACTTATAATTAGGTGTGTCCAAAACCTAGGATGGGACTTGCGCATTGAAATTTTTGCATTGAATTTGGCTCATTTTCTGTTTGTCCTGTTCTTTCACTTTGTTTTTGTGATAATAACACAATCCATTTCATAAACCCACAAAGAAAATTATAAAAAATGAAATGAAAGGAGAGATTAGATTGGTGTCAACTTTGGTTATTATTGAGAGGTGAAATGAAACAGACAGGAGTGAGAGAGCAGAGAGACAGAGACACAAGTCATGGCCATGATTGGATAACATTGATGGTAGTATGAATGAGGGTGAGTATTATGTCCTCTCTTTCTCTTTGCTTTACCTGTTTCGCTTCGCTGGAAACAACTACGCATTTTCTCTTCTCCCAAAAAACCACACAACAATTTATTGAATCGCTCCCAAATTTAACTTTAACCTTGCCATTTATCACCTACCCAGCTTCCAAAATAATGGCACCACCTTGTTTTGTCGGGGGAGATAAAAAAGTTTAAAAAAAGATCCGTTGGTAGCATACGGATCGGGGATTTGAACCCGACGTGAATCGAACACGCAACCTTCTGATCTGGAGTCAGACGCGCTACCATTGCGCCACGGATCCGTTGCTGGTATCCTTGCTACTAATAGCTTAACTTATTCGTTTTACTAATTCAATGATACCGTATGAGTTGTCAAACATGTGGGTTCGCTAAAAGCAAAAGGCTTGTTCCAATCCTTCAACGGCATTTACTTTCTTGCCAACGATAGCCCAATTGAGGCCCAAAATAAGTGGGCTTTATGAAATCCATGGTGTGAAAAGCAAGCATATTATTAGACTGGAATCGGATGCGCGTTTCCTTTATTCTTCTGAAGTTCATGATGGATGCCCAAAGCAGGGAGACTCTCAAGGTCCACCTGGTTTCCTCGGGCGACTCGCCCGAGTTCGCTCTTCTGAATCAGGCGTTGACTCGGACGTCACTCGTCGGACTCGACGCAGAGTGGAAGCCAGTTCGAGCTCAACAAACTTCCTTCCCCGCTGTTTCTCTTCTTCAAATCGCCTGCCAACTCAACGCCGGGCTTGGCGGTGTTGAGTGTGGTGACTCGGTTGTTTTTCTGCTTGACCTGTTCTCAATTCCTTTGTCCTTGCTATGGGAATTGCTGAGGGATTTGCTTGCCTCCCCTGATATCTTGAAACTAGGATTCAGGTTTAAGCAGGATTTAGTGTATCTATCCTCCACTTTCTGTTCCCAAGGCTGCGATCCTGGTTTTGACAAGGTTAGCGGTTTGTTTAGTTTCCGAGAAAATACCGGAAACGTATGATACTTGTAATTGAGACTCCGATTATTTTCATGATTTCATCCCTTCTAAGCTATGAACTTCGGCTAACCTCACTTTTGCGTTCATGTTTTGATCGTGGCATTTAGTTTTCTGTGATATGCCAATTTGAAGATACAAGTAGGAACGATGTGTATTTTTTGTCGATCTCTATCTCTTACATTACATGAGATACAGCCGTCCAATGCTTTATGAGCTGAATCGATCTATTGGATGCTAAACGGGCGACAACTTTCTGGCCATTTGGCCTTTCTTTGTAACCTTGAATGTCTGTGATTAGAAACTGCATGGTGAATGACATTTTCTATCATGGAATGAAACATTGTTTATGCGCAGAATTAGAATTAGAACTTGCCACATTTGATGCTATGCATTTTATTCATTCGGGAAGGATAAAATGATAATGACGATAAAGGTCCAGCTGACTTGCTTCTTAGTAGAAGTTATGTCAAGAGATGAGCGAATATTAACTGAGGCCAAAGCGATGCGTTTTCATAATAAGTGACAGAACTTACCTTTTTTTTCCTGTTCATTTCTAAATCTTTTGAAGTTGCTGTTATTATCTTTGTAAAATTGATGGAAATGGAAACTGAGGTAGGCTTTATACCTTTAAGGATAAAGGAACCAGTGGATTTTTGGTATCAGATATACATATAAGCTTGTGTTAGATGTGGTTGAAATTTATATGGACACTTTCTATGGATGATTTGTGCTTATATTTCATGTTTAATTGTGAATAGGTTGACCCATATTTGGATATTACAAACGTATACAATCACCTGCAGCATAAGAAACATGGGAGGAGCATGTCAAAACAAATTAAAAGTTTATCAACTATATGTGGAGAAGTATTGGGCTTTTCTCTCTCAAAGGTTTGTTTTGTAAACTAATTTACTTCATGCTCACGTTCTGTCTTTCCATCCAATACATAGACGTGGTTCTGTGTGGTGTGACTTGCAGTTCCAAGGTATTTGATGTTTGCACAAATATGATTGCATGTGTATTCTTGAGGAAAAACTCAGCTTTAAATAAGTTTCAGTGCAGCATTTTGTCTTTCCTTTATTCCTCATGCTCAACCAAGACTTAATGCTCGGAATTGAATGTCGTATATCATTATGTAAATTGATTTGCTGGCATCCTCTTCATCTCCAACCATATTGCTTCCAGCCTTCCTTCTTTTTTCTTCCTCGCTTAAAAGGTTTAACCATTTTACATTGTTCTTTCTATATTGTTTTCTATTACAATCAATTATTGGATGATGAGTAGTGTGTATATGTATTTTGCATCTTGCCAGTATCTTTCTTTGTTCATTGAGTTCAGTCCAATGATGTATATAAAAAATGCTTGGGCCGTTTTATGATATCTTCTCATTTTGTAATTGAAATAACATCTATATTAGAGACATGCATGTTATTTTATACATTAGAATTGTTTAAATACTTTTATTATGAATCTGAATATTTTAAAAATATTATATAATCATAATTTATTTTTAATTAGTTAATGAGTATACATTTGACCCCAAAGGCGGATCTAGGTAGTGGATTGGGGGGGCAAGTGCCCATCCTTGAAATTGGGGTATTTTTTTTTAAAAAAAATAAATAAATTAATACATATTTGAATGACTACCCACCCTTAATACATCAAGATTGCACTTAGTAATCGGATGCAGGATGAATGGTTGAATGATTGTTTAGTGCCTTATATTGAAAAAGATGTATTTGATAGCATTGGTAATAAGGCAATTATGATGGAATTCCAAAAAATAAAGCCTAGATGGATGACATTGTAATTATTTTTATTGTAATATACTTTTGTTATTAAAACATATGTACTTAAACTAATTGAGTGCCCATTCTTCATTTTAATTTATGTAGCTGCATTTCTAATAGCACTTAACCTTGTTTTTCTAAATCACAGGTTTATAAAACAATTGTCTCTCTTATTACATCATTAGTATTCACTTGATTTTATGAATATTTTTTTGATATTCTTTTCTTTTCTTGTTTATATTCTTTCATTTCTTAATGCATTTAAAATTTTTCTTTAAAAAAAAAAATCGGGGGCGAATGCCCCAACCACGTAAACCCACCCTTAATAAATTTTCTAGATCCGCCACTACTTGACCCCCCTAAATGTTCTTCCCAAGGTCCATCCCTGGTCAGACATGTTGCTTTACCTCAACATTTTTAGTCTGTGTTCATGTAGAAGTCAGAGGCATATTTTACTCAGGACTTTAGTATTGTCACTTATGTGCTTTCTAATTGAAACGTTCTTCTATTTGCAGGATTATATCTATCAGAAATATCTTAACCTTGTAAAGCCATTTTTGAAGAAATCAGTTACTCTGACATCAAATTAAATACTGCGACCTCAAAACTGATATTGTAATTGAACTGAATACAGTACAAGGACATAGTTGTCTATATTTTTGCATTTTAATGGAGACAGTCTTTCTGTCAGTAGTAGGAGATCATCAGGGCAACACTTGTTTATGCAAAGATGTGTTGTGTTCCCTTGTAATTTCAGTTTCCACTCTGTTCAAATGAACCATTCACTACCATTTTTCTTTGTTAACAGAAATTGTATCTTCTTTAGGAACTTCAATGTAGTGATTGGTCGTGTCGTCCTCTTACAGAAGAGCAGATGACATATGCAGCCTTGGATGCTCATTGCTTGCTTGAAATATTCAATTTCTTCAGGGAAAAGATTTTAAAAGAAGGTTCGTCAAACCCGAGGTTTTATGTGAAGTTTTACTTTGATCAAATTGACAAGTCTACAACTTTGCCATTGCATTATTTACAGAATGGCATGAAATAATTTCTTTATCCTTTCATAACTATTGTTCCTTTGAAATAATTGACTGGGCTTTTTGAAGAGTGTTTTATCTTTAGTCTTGGTTTAGTGAGGGTATTTTTAAGTTTATTCTTTTGAAATATTCTATTCATGTAAGGCTTTTGGGAGTAGCAATCAAGGAAATATTGCCAGAGTCATGGATTGTGCTTAGTTTTATGCTTGTCTGGAGTTGCATCAGATGTTAGAAATGCTTGCTTTGCCTTGATAAGTTAATTACCTTTTGTGCTTGATGGAGTTCTTGTGCAAAGTCTGTTGAGTTATTCTCCACTAGCCCGTATACTAATTTTTTTGGTGAATTCTTTGCTGTAGGAAACTCTCTAGCCGAGGCAGCTGAATTGTCTAATCCTGGTGCAGCTCTTGGGTTGAAAGAGGTTTTCAGAGAGCATGATGTGAGTAACAAAATTGTAACAATGAGGTTTTGTGAAGCTTCAAGCATTGTCCAGGCTTCTGCTTATTCTGATGTTACTCGGATAACAACATTACCAGGGGGAATGATTCCAAAATCATCATATAAAAGCACCATGCCAATGGATGAAATTTTGGTTAAAATTGTGAAAAAATATGGTGAAAAGATTCTTCTTAAAGAGTCTGACAAAATGCCAAAGACCTCAAAGAAAAAGGCAAAAAAGCGGTCATCTACTAATGGGATTTGCAAAGAAAAGCAGTTAGAGAAATTTGATGAGTGGCAAGGGGTCTCTCCTTGGGATCCATCAGTTGGAGGAGATGGGTGTCCAAGGTTTCTTTGTGATGTCATGGTAAGCATTGAAATCATGACATTGGATATTTACTTTCATAAATTCTTGGGGGTTTAGAGTTTTTAAGGATATTGTTAAATGTTAATCATCCAGTGGAGCTTGAGAGAAAAAACGAGGTTTCTTTGTTAGTTATCAGTAAGCATTGTCACTTCGATCCATTTGTGGGTTTTTCTTTATAAAGTATGTTCTATTATAATGTGGGATTTGAATACTTGCATTATATAAATAAGCAATATAACGTAGGATCTGACTTTGCTCAGGTTGAAGGCTTGGCAAAACATCTACGGTGTGTTGGGATAGATGCAGCAATTCCATATTCAAAGAAACCTGAACCAAGGTTGTAGATACACTACGTTTATACTCTCTTCTATGAGGCTTTTGCTATTGTTTAGAAGGTTGTTGCAATTGTATCCTATCACTTTCAGGGAGTTGATAGAGCAAGCACGTAAAGAGAAAAGAGTGCTGTTGACACGAGATGCCAAGTTGCTAAGACATGAATATCTGATAACAAATCAAATATATAAAGTGAAGAGTCTTCTGAAGAATGAACAACTAATGGAGGTATGTTTATTTTAATTAGTCTATCAAATAATTTGATAACGTACATATTCTTTTCATGGTTATTAGTTTAAGAGTTTTATGTTATCACGGACTATTATTTATGGTTTTAGGTCATCAAAACTTTTCAATTGAAAATTAGTGAGGACCAGCTGATGTCAAGATGCACAAAGTGCAATGGGAGATTTATTCAGAAGCCACTGAGCACTGAGGAGGCTATGCACGCGGCAAAGGGTTTTCAAAGAATTCCTTCTTGCCTATTTAATAAGAATTTAGAGTTTTGGCAGTGCATGGACTGTCACCAACTATACTGGGAGGTACGCCTTTCTGTTATTATTTCAGTTCCTTCTTCTGAGACTTTCTATTCACTTCTTCAGATTCTTTTCATTGATAACGGTGAATTTGTAACTTCAGAAGCATGATTCCATGGCAGGGACGGTTTTGTCAAGCACTATTTTTTTATCTTATTTGATTCGTTAACGGATTTCCTTAACTTGTTTGCCCTACAACTTTTTTGGGTTACAAAGGCAAGCCGAAGCTTGAATAGACTTGTGGTAATTATATTATTTTGTAAATGATATTAGATTAGTCAAGATTAGATCCTAGAATCTAGGAGTTAGTTAAGATCAGATTTTAGCTTTTAAGTTTTTGAATTCCCTTGAAGTCCTCAATCTGATACAACAGATTGCTCTCATTGTATTCTATATATTTCACATGAAGTAATGAGAAAGATCATCGGACTCAATTATCAATTATCTAATCCTAAAGTTCTACATGGTATCAAAGCAGCGGTGTAGCATCTTCCTACGCTTCCGAACTCAAGTCCGATCCCAGACGATACCTACTGTAACGCTCTTAATCTCCTGCGCCTCCGACTCGACTCCTATCTGAGACTTCCCACTGTGACGCTCTCAGTCAACTCGAGTCAGCAACATAATCGTTTTCTTTTTAGCATCTCCATCCCAGACTAGATCAGTACAACATCTGGTCCTTTCTCGGCGTCGTCTGGCTCTCAGTCTCTGTCCGACATTGAGAGAGCACAGCTTCTCGTCATCCTTCATCAAAGCCCAGTCAAACTGAAACACATAGTTCTCTTGAACTCCGTCATAAGTCTCGCTTCCCAGTATCGTGAGACATCACTGACCAATTCCTCAAGTTCGAGAGAATTCATCCGTCATCGTCCGTGGTTCACGATCCCAGTGTTCGAATTAATCATCAGGCTTCGGTTTTTTTTCTTGCTTTCATCCGTCTGGTCCACCGCTCGTCTGAACCGTCATCATTGGATCAATTGAAGCACATTTGTTACTGGTTACTGTTTTTTGGGCTTGGACTGTTACTGCTCATTTTTTTTTTGGGGCTATTACGGTGCATTTTAGTTTGGGCTATTTCTATTCATTTCTTGTACTGCACCTTCATTATCAATGGCGTCATCAAATGAAACAACACCACTCCCCAAGACTAGCGACAATTCACCTCTTCTCCACTCTTCCGATAACCAATTAGTATCGGAAAAATTGAATCTTCACAATTATCATGACTGGGCACGGGCTGTTTTGTTGGCTATCGGTGGACGTGGAAAACGAAAATTTTTAACTGGAGAGATCAAACCACCGTCAGATCAAAACTCACCATCCTGGGTTCAATGGGAAACTGATAATTCTCTTGTCTGCTCTTGGCTTATCAATGCCATGTCTCCACAGATAAAACGAAGCTTCATGTATCTTCCTAATCCAAAGGATATTTGGGATGCTGTTCGTGACTCTTACATAGATGCCAAGGACTTATCCCAACTGTTTAATCTTCGATGTCGCATCTGGAAGTCATCTCAGGGCTCTCAGTGTGTTACTGAATTCTGGTTTGAACTGGTCGCTCTCTGGCAAGAAGAAGATCAAATGGCGGATAATGAATGGACTTCTTCCGCTGATGCCACTCGTCACCAAAAGAATGTCAACATCAATCGGGTCCTTATTTTTCTCGCTGGCCTCAATGCAGAATTTGACGATGCTCGAGCAAGGATATTGAGTAATTCATCTCTTCCTCCTCTACTGGAAGTATACTCTGAGATTCGCCGTGAAGAGTCCCGAAGACACACTATGCTTCTCAAGGCTATCTCTTCGGGACCAGAAGCGTCTGGTTTAATCAGTAAGCATGTTCCCTCTTCTGTTTCTGGTTCTGGCAAACCCCGTCCAACGTGTGATCATTGCAAGAAGATTGGTCATACCAAAGACAAATGCTGGAAACTCCACGGTAAGCCATCTGATTGGACACCTCGCAAACCACGATCACCTTCTGCTCATCAAACGGTCGTTGAGGCAGATACTCCTTCAGAATCCATGCCTCCTTCTCTCAATATAGAACAAATGAATCAACTTCTCAACTTGCTGAAAAAACTTACAATCCCCTCAAGGACCAGTTGCCAATATCGCCAAGCAAGGTAATAATCATCTTACTCTTATCTCATCATCTCAGCCACAATGGATAGTAGACACCGGTGCCTTTGATCATATGACCTCAGGATCAAAGGTCTTTACCTCCTATTCACTTTTGGCTGGTAATAATCGAATTCGCACTGCCAATAACTCTAGTGCTCCCATTGCTGGTACCGGTACCGTACCTCTTACAAAAGACTTGAAACTTGATTCTGTTCTTCATGTTCCTCATTTGGCATACAATCTCCTTTCAATCAGCAAGTTGACAAAACATACAAACTGTTCTGCTTACTTTTTTGCCACTCATTGTATATTTCAGGATCTCTCCTCGGGGAAGACGATTGGCATAGCTAAGGAGCATGACGGCCTTTACTACCTTGATGATTCCTCTGCAAGTGCCTTGTCATTACAAATAAAGACCTGTGTCTCTCCTACTTTAGAAAATAAATTGATGTCATGGCATAAAAGGATGGGTCATCCTAGTTTTCAGTATTTACAACGATTGTTTCCTCAATTTTCATTGAATAAAGATGTTAATTTCCATTGTGAAACATGTGAACTAGCAAAACATCATCGTACTTCCTACCCTCCCACAGCCTATCACTCTACACATTCCTTCTCCATCGTCCATAGTGATGTGTGGGGTCCCTCTAGAGTACCTAATGGACATGTTCGAAATACTTTGTCACTTTCATAGACGATCACTCTCGCATGTGTTGGGTGTACCTCCTAAAAGACAAATCGGATGTGTGCAATATCTTTGTTGAATCTTCCACTATGTCAAAACACAATTTAATTCTACCATTCAAGTCTTACACTCTGACAATGGCACCGAATATTTCAATCATAACTTCAGCCATTTTTTAAAGTCTCATGGCATCATTCATAAAAGTAGCTGTCCTAACACACCTCAGCAAAATGGTATAGCCGAACATAAAAATCGCCATCTTCTTGACATTGCTCGTGCTCTTATGTACACCTGCAATGTTCCCAAATATTTTTGGGGCGATGCAATTCTTACTGCTACTCACCTTATCAATAGATTGCCTACCCGTGTCCTTTCCCATATGTCCCCTCTTGATAAACTCCGTGAGACTCATTTGACTTCACACCTTGATCAATCTCTTCCTCTCCGTGTGTTTGGATGCACCGTCTATGTCCATATTCACAATCCTCCTTCCAAATTTGACCCTAGGTCCATTCCTTGCATCTTTCTTGGCTATTCCAACGAATCTTTGTCAGCCGAGATGTCACATTTGCTGAAGCCATACCTTTCTATCCACACCTTTCGAGTCAGGGGGAGAATTAGAGTGACTCTCTGCCTCCTATACCTGAACCTATACCACCTTCCTATCCTGTGATCATACTCTCCACACCTGCTTCACTCACAATGCCATCACAAACAGGGGGAGACAAATATGCCAAACAATATGACAAGGTTTACTCTAGGAGGAACAAAACGGTAGTAGAGGCCATTATGCCTACAGCTCAGCCACTCTCCCAACCGAGAGAGACTCCTGACGCCAACAAGGATCTAAACATGCCCATTGCATTGGAAAGAAGACACGTTCTTGCACTCAACATCCTATTCAAAACCACATGTTATATGGTAATCTCTCATAGAAATACTGTCATTTTGTCACTAACCTTGATCAGATCTAGATTCCCACAAATGTACATGAGGTACTTGAAATCCCTGAATGGAAGAATGCTGTGATGGATGAAATGAATGCTCTTGAGAAAAATCAAACTTGGGATATCACTAACTTACCCCAAGGTAAAAAGGCAGTGGGTATTTACCCCCAAGTACAATGTTGATGGTACCTTGAACAAGTATAAAGCCAGACTAGTTGCCAAGGGTTTTACACAGACTTATGGCTTGGACTACAATGAAACTTTTGCCCCCGTAGCAAAGCTAAACACAGTCAGAATCCTTATTTCCATTGCTGTGAATCTCGACTGGCCTTTACAACAGCTAGACATTAAAAATGCCTTCCTAAATGGGGATCTAAAAGAAGAAGTCTATATGACACTTCCACCTGGTTTTGAGAATGGTCGCGACAAACAGGTATGCAAGCTAAACAAGTCCATTTACGGATTGAAACAGTCCCCTAGAGCCTGTTTTGACAGATTCTCACAGGTTCTAAAGGCCGAAGGATATAACCAATGCCTCTCTGATCACACTATGTTTACTATAAACCATGAAAGTATGATTACTATTCTAATAGTATATGTGGATGACATAATACTTACAGGAAACAATCCTCAAGAAATGAACAGAATCAAACTGGCGCTAAACCAGGAATTTGAGGTTAAAGACCTTGGTAACCTGAAATACTTCCTAGGGATGGAAGTGGCTAGGTCAAAAGAAGGAATTCACATCTCACAAAGGAAATATGTCCTTGACCTACTAAAAGAAACCGGCATGCTTGGGTGTAAGCCAAGCAAGACTCCCATTAGTGTCAAAAAGAAGAAGAAAAAAGTAGAACAGCCAACAACCGAACAAGAGGTGGCAGAAAAGAAAAAACAAGAAGAGGAAGACGAACCGGCAAATATAGGGCGCTACCAGAGATTGGTCGGAAAGCTTATCTATCTCTCTCACACACGGCCTGACATCGCCTTTGCAGTAAGCACTGCAAGTCAACATATGCACTCACCGAAGTTGAAACACTTGAATGCAGCATATAAAATCCTGAAATATCTCAAAGGAACTCCTGGTCGAGGTTTCTTCTTCAGAAAAACTAATTTGAGAACTATCGAGATATACACAGATGCAGATTGGGCAGGAGACCAAGAGAACAGCAGGTCTACTTCAGGATATTGCACGTTTGTGTGGGGAAATCTAGTAACGTGGCAGAGTCACAAGCAACGAGTGGTATCCACAAGTAGTGCAGAATCAGAATTAAGATCACTGTCTGAAGGAGTCAGGGAAGGAATATGGATAAAAAGGGTTGCTGACGAGACCTACACCAAGATAGAATCTCCATTAAAACTTTACTGTGATAATAAGGCAGCCTTAAGCATGGCATTGAATTCAGTACAACACAGTAGAACTAAGCATGTTGATGTTGATCGTCACTTCATCGAAAAAGGTAGAAGATGGAATTATTTGTCTCTCCTACATACCTACGAAATTACAGCTTGCAAATATACTCACAAAAGGTCTACCCGAGGACACATTTGAAGGTTTTGTATGCAAGTTGGACATGATGAGTATCTATGATCCAACTTGAGGGGGAGTGTGGTAATTATATTATTTTGTAAATAATATTAGATTAGTCAAGATTAGATCTTAGAATCTAGGAGTTAGTTAAGATCAGATTTTAGCTTTTAAGTTTTTGAATTCCCTTGAAGTCCTCAATCTGTTACAACAGATTGCTCTCATTGTATTCTATATATTTCACATGAAGTAATGAGAAAGATCATCGGACTCAATTATCAATTATCTGATCCTAAAGTTCTACAAGACTAATCACCTTGGCCAACTCCATAGGCCTCGTCTGCACACGTTGTTGTTGGTCTTCTAAAAACAGCCTCAAACATGTCTGCCCTACATTTAACTGGTGGCATTTTAGCATTCACTATTTTGAATCCAATGTGTTTCTTTGGATTACTTTATGAATTATGAGAAAGATAAAAAACCAGTTACATAACATTAAAACATATTAGTTAAAGGATGATCTTACGGATTAATCAATGTGATCATTTTTTTCTGCTTTGCAATCTGATCTTATTTTAGTGAACATATTATGTGTTTCAGTCATTTGTTTATCCCAAACGGACGACGCAGAGAGAGAGAGAGAGAGAGAGAGCTCTTAGAGTATTTCTTTATCATGGGATTCTTTCTAGATGTACATGGATGACGTTGTAGGCAACTTTCTAACATGCACCTTCTGCGCCCGTCCTTTTTACAGGGAACCCAATACCATAATGCAGTGCAGAAGTTCATCGACGTATGCAAGTTGAGTGACTAATTGGAACATCGTAGTGGATATGCACTCTGAGTGATGGTGTCATCACCGCATGACTCATTTGAAGGAAAATGTTGTTTTCTTGAATATATTTGTCTCAATTTATTTATGTAATATATCTGTATATCTAATATTTTACATCAAGTTGGATCACTGCTTGGCCCCACTTTGGATGTTGTTGTGGATTCATGAGTGGACTGTAGGCTTTCATTTCAATGGGGAAAAGCTGTATGCCAAAGCAGGAAATCTTAAAAAACGCTGCAGCGTTCGCATGCGTTTTCCTGTGTGGTGATGAAAATCTCCGTCCGAATCTCAACATCAAATTTCATGGGATTGCGCCGACTTGTTAGTTGTTATCCTTGGACTCAGATTCGGTTCATGGAAGATGAACCTACGTCCACTTCATGTGAGTGGCTGAGGCGGTGCTATTTTTTTAAGGTGTATTCCTTTTTCCCCTCTGCTAATGTCTCTCTCAAGTGTTACGAAGTGCTACATCGTTTGGCCTAATAGAATATTATAATGGCATTATAAACAATTAAATAAACAAGAAGAAAAAGGAGGGGTGTGCAGTGGATCATCATGCTTCTCCTCTATTTTTTACCTGTGGACTTGAGGTGGCCCATTAGTGCAATTTTTTTGATACATGAGAATGAAAATAAAGTGCAATTGAATACATGGCTACGTAAACATGAAACAAAAACGGCTTTAATGGTGGAATTATCTGATTCTTAAGAAGAGCATGTTTAAAGGCAATCGGCATCTTGACCTGAAATTCTTAGGCAGAGGTTGTTTTGCATCATGTAAACCAAACCTGAATTTCATTATTTCCCTTTACCAAAAAGTGCAGTTTCAAACTTCATCCTCGCAAAAACTCAGGTCTGTGTATTACCTGGCATTCTATTTTCTTCTCTCTTCTCTCTAGATGTATAAATATATTCATTTTAATTGAAGCTGGGTTGGGTCATCCTAAAGCACAAAACTTGAATGTAATTGGTGCTACGATTATTTAATTAATCAAGGATTAGTTGTTAGGAAAAGAAAAGCAGGAAACAGGTGGAGACATGGAAAACTCAACAACGAACAATGCGTTGGCCAGGTAAAGAACCTTGAAGTTTATGTTGAGTAGCTGGGACATGGTGGATTTTAAATACCTTTTGGGCCCCATTTGTTCTCAAGAGTGGCTCTAGATTGAGTCAGCAGCATGTTAATTCTGACGAGTGGGTGGTGGGTCCACTTATGTTGGACCAGCCTGCCAACAAGTCATTATCTTATAAAGATAGTTTAAGACCCATAAGTGGAATGCCATTCTAATTGAGTGCAGCGATTGTTAAATTGCCATGCTTTTTTGAGAAGGATGTTTCATCCGAATGTTTGGTATGTGTTTACTTTACACAAGGTTGGTTATCCTTCGGAAAAAAGGGTTATCTACTGAGATTTTTTCCTACATTTTTTGGACTGGCCTCACCATTTCAATAACAAATTGGAAAACCTGAAAATAAGGCAGAGTTGAGTATATTCAATTATTATTTGTTACTGAGTGATATTGTTTATAGATTATAATATATTTTTAATAATATAAATATAATATAATTTTTTCATATAAATTTTACATTACATATATTGTTTCTTGTCGTATTAGAAATAGTTGAATATAAACTGAATAATATCATGTGGGGAGTATTTAAAGACCATATTTAATGCATCAGATTGATGTAAGAATTTCATTTTAAAATCGCCTGGAAAAATCTGCCCCTAAAAAAATATCGACCAAAATTTGGAGAGTGTAGAGAGCATAGCAGGTGTTTTGATAAACCAAACGTTTTAGAGACTATCATCTAAAATGTTTAGAAATCTTAAATGTATTTTAGAAAAAAATTAAGTATGCTTACTTGGTGATATGAAAACATGAGTCAATTGACTAGAGGAGTTTTGATGTTACTATATAGAACACCAAACTACTACTAAAATCCATCTAATAATTAGATAAACGGTACTTTCAAAGCTAACAAGATGTCAAATGCTAAGCACTTTCTTGATTTCTATGCCTTGCCTTCATATTTCAAACTGATGGGCATCATTGACTTTGGCAAACCAAGAAAATCAATTATATATCCTGGAATTGTACTAGTTTACTTGCCCCTTTCTCATTGCATATCTTATCCTCAATATATGATGCCACCTTGTGTTACTGGCTATTATATTTTAAGGAAAATTCTTTTAAAGTTATAAGAAACTAAGAAAATATAAAAAAAGTCCTACAAAAAATTTTAATGTTAAAAAAATCCCAATGAGTTATTAAAACATATCGATGAAATTGTTAATCACTTACTAAATAAGTTATCAATAAAAGATATATATATATCAAAATTTCCAGTGGGATTTGTTTGATATTTTTTTGGTTTCTTGGGATTGTAAAGGGATTTTCCCTATATTATATATCCCATGTTTTAATATAAATTAATTAGATTTACTACAATGCTATTATGATTATATCAAATCGATAAATTATTTCATAAATTGCCAATAATTTTTATGATACGGTTAAACATTTGAAGATGCCTTTACCTGATAATCCAAATGTTAGCTCCAGAAAACTATCATCAAATACACGACACAGATGAAAGGCTATATTATTTACAAGTCACTAATATTAAAGTTGTTTCGCAGGCATATGTAGGACAGCATATAAGACTCTCTTTTAATTGCCATAGAAAACATTGTCATAAAGCGGCCCTTAGGCAAAGGCATGTGGAAGCTGATGCGTTGGATTCATTTGATCACGTTTTCGTTTTTTTCTAGTTTACTACCATGGGAGGTAATTAGAGATATTACGAATGTGTTTAATAATGATTGAAGCTCTTAAAAATTAATTTTTAATCGTAATTTACAGCAGAATAAATATATAAAAAGAATTTTATTTCGATATAGATAAACGCTTTTTTGTCGATTGTGATCCAAACATTATTATTTGGGTTAAGGTGTAAAAATACACATAAGTTTTTTCTGCATGAGCAAAAATACACATAAACTTTTTTTTGGAGTAAAAATACACACGTGATTACCATTTTAGAGCAAAAGTCACATCCCATCGTTAAATCACTGCTCACCGTGATAAAAGAAAAAAAGATAAAATGAATAGAAACATAACGGTGATGAATAGTAACTTAACGGTGAGATGTGATTTTTGCTCCAAAATGGTAATCACGTGTGTATTTTTATTCAAAAAAAACTTTATATGTATTTTTGCTCATAGGAAAAAACTTATATGTATTTTTACACCTTATGCTTTGTTATTTTTATGAACCGTACTCATATAAGCTTGCATTGTTTTTGTTACAAATTCTTATTAGGGTGAAGGGTCAAAAATACACATGACCTTTACTCTAAGGATCACCCAGCATTACGACCTTTTTTTTAGATAAAAAATACACACGACGTTACGTTTTATGGGCCACCCAGCACCACGGGCTGTTAATTGACCAACGTTAACCGTTAACTTGGACGGAAATGAACAATAACACAGGAGAAATTACCATTTTACCCCTAGTTTTATGTTGAAATTACCATTTTACCCCTAGTTTTAAATTTTTTCTTTTTTAAAAAAAACACTAAAATAACCCCTCCCCACCGGTGGGCCCCACCACCGCCGGCCTCCGCCCTCCCCACATCTGGCCGCCTCCGACGACCAGCGACCGGCGGGCGGCTCTGGCAACTTTTTATTTTTTTTTTAATTTTGAAAAACTAAGGTTTTAAATATTTTTTTAAAAAAAAACTAAAATAAACACTTCTTTACCGGTGGGCCCCACCACCGCCGATCGTCGCCAGTGACCGGCGGCCACCTCCGGCGACTTTTTTTTTTTAAAACAAAAGTTTAAAAACAAAGGCTTTAAATATTTATAAAAAACACTAAAATAACTCCTCCCCGCCGGTGGACCTTACCACCTGCCGCCACCCTCCCTAACTCCAGGGACTTCCTTCAGTGGCCCTTTTTTTTTGAATAATTTTTTAAAAAAAAACGAAAAACAAAAATAACTTTATTTTAGTTTTTAAATCAACCCAAAGAACGGAGTGAAGACAAGTGACACCATGGAGAGTGCTACACGATAGACAGTGAAGAGCATGGCCGAAAAGTGAAAATAGGAATTAAGAGAAGTTACAAAACAGAACAAGAAAATAGAAAGCAGGTAAAAATTGTCGTTTTCCAAAACAGATTTCTAATTTGTTTTTTTGTTTAAAAAAATCATTAAAAATTAACCATCAAACAGGTATATTTAATAAAAATATTTCCAAAATAATAAATAAAACAAGGCTAAAATTTTGCGTTTTTCTCCGTGCACCTTTAATGGCATGTAACATAATACAAAATTGATTTTTATGCAAAATATTCTTACATCTGTGAATAAAAAATTACCATTTATGTCCAACAATTTTCAGCAATTTAAATATACAAAAACACAACTTAATCAGAAGCAGCAAGCCCATGAATTGAGATACTTTTTTCCCCCGGGATCTTTGATGGTATGGTTGATCATCCATTTAGGCAAAAGTGAAGAACAAGTGGTTTATTTATAACTAAACTACTCAAAAGCCCATAAATTGAGATACTTTATTTTAGCTTTTTGTTTTTTTAAAAAAATTATTTAAAAAAAAGGGTCGCCGGAGGAAGTCACCGGAGGTGGCCACCAGCGGAGGCCTGAGGTGGGGAGGGTGGCGGCTAGCGGTAGAGTCCATCGGCGGGGAGGAATTATTTTAGTGTTTTTTTAAATATTTAAAACCTTTGTTTTTAAAATTAAAAAAAAAAAGTTGCCGGAGGTGGCCGCCGATCACCGGCGGTGGGGAGGGTTGCTGCCGGCGGTGGTGGGGCCCACCGGTGAAGAAGTGTTTATTTTAGTGTTTTTTTTTAAAAAAAAATATTTAAAACCTTAGTTTTTAAAAATTAAAAAAAAAAAGTTGTCAGAGCCGGCCGCTGGCGGTGGTGTGGCCCACTGGCGAGGGAGAGGTTATTTTAGTATTTTTTTTAAAAAAATAAAAAATTAAAAACTATGGGCAAAATGGTAATTTCAGCTTAAAACTAGGGGTAAAATGGTAATTTCACCCATGTTACTGTTCATTTCCGTCCAAGTTAATGGTCAATGTTGGTCAACTAACAGCCTATGGTACTAGGTGACCCTAAAACGTAACATCGTGTATATTTTTTATCAAAAAAAAAAGTCGGGGTGATCCTTGAGACAAATATTATATATAATTTTGACCCTTCTGCCTTCTTATTATATAGAATTCTGGGATATATGACTTCACAGAGAAAATAAGAAAAAGAACGGTGAAGCAGAAACCACGTATGGAACAGAATGACAAGTGACAAGGAAGGGACTCTCTCTCTCCCTCTCTCACTACTTCTTTTGCTTGTGAGAGTTACGAATCTTGCTTCACCGACACATTTCGCCATCACAGTCACAGATGAGATTGGGTGTGTTCCCACTTCCACATTTCCTCATACCCCCTTCGTTTCTTGCCACGTGTCCCTCCCCGTCCCCCTCGCCTGAAGCTCACTGCTTCCGCCTCACGCCGCCGCCGCCGCATTTGCCCTCTCCTCCGTCTCTCGGAGTTCAATTCTCCTTCGCAAACCCCACATCGTTTTTTCGTCATTTTCGTTTCGTTTCTCTTTCACTTTCCATTACCAGAAAAATCCTTCTCATTCTACGTTCATTTATTTTTAGAAATTCATTGAATCTTTCATTTGGGCTCTAAACTTGCAAACCTTTCACAAAACATACGCACGTATATAAGTTACTTTAAACAATGGGTTCAATTTTTAGAAAAATTTGACTTGTATATTATTGGATTATTGAACACCATCAAAGAACAGTAACACACATCAAATTTGACAGATCTATGAGCCTTGTAAATTATTAAATGATTTTGTGAGAGCTTGCTGTCTGATCGATCACATATCGGATAATTCTTTTTTAGAAAAAAAAGTTGGCAAATATATTTGTCTCAAATGAACACGGTCAACTTCTACAGTTTCCCCATATAATTTCTTCTTCGTTTTTTTGGTTCAGGCAAAAAACAAAAAGATAAAATTTTTTGGACAATAATTTCGAGGACATACATGCAATTATTTAAATATATATTTCCTTCTAATGACATTTGGTTTCTGTGTCTAAAACAATTCAGCCAACTTTAATTTGTCTGGTGTTTGTTGCGCACACGCACGTCCATAATACATTTATATTACTGTAAACTTTTTGGCTGGTTTATCAGAAATAATATTTCTCTCTATTATTATTACAAAATAGATATGTATACGTGCGTAGCTGATTAATTATATATAGGCGCTCTCAAGTTTTTGCCTGTTTGTAATACGGAAAGTTGAATTATAATTAGTGTGTATGTACATACGTACGTGGTCGCTTTCTTAATGTTTTTGACCGCCAGAGGTATTCAAAAAGAAACTTAATTTTTATGTAGTGTGTGTGTCTATATATATATATATATATATATATATGCATGACACCCACATGTACACACGTAATAATGAAGATTAAAAAACATCATCATGGAGATATCCACACATGTAATTATAGGGAATGTGGGGTACATGTACATGAAATTTAAGACAAGTACTTTTAGTAATTATATCTCAGGTCTTTGATATGAAACCTAATTTACTTTTTTTTTAAAGGTTGAAAAAGATAAATAAGTTAGTTAATCATAATATATATTATCTATTATTTGATTATGTGCTAGTTTATAAGTCATACAGATTAGTTTAATATAAAAAAATAAATATAAATACTTTAAAATAATTTAATTATAATCTCTATAAAAAAGTTAATGTGTCCTGTATTAAGGACTAAGGGTGGTAATATTTTATACACCTAGCCAATCTTAAAAATAAGACCTAAATTAGAGGTCAATTTTGTTTCTAGTTAAATATAAGTTTTTTTTTTTTCATTTATCTCTTATATTTATTATTTTTTTAAAAAAACTAATTTGTTTCGTTTATAGACTGATATATATAATCCGATGATTTTTAGAAAGATTATGTTACATATGCTATACATAATTAAGTAGTTTATTTAATTATTTTAATTTTCTAAATTATATAAATGAATCTTATATTTAGGAGGATTGAGTATTAATTATTAATTAACCTATGATATATATAGCTGTGCGTGGTACCTTAGCCATGATAACTTGAGCACAGTGAGTCTTAATTGAATCATAGTTTTATGCAAGAGTATATATATGATTACACTGATCCTTCTTCTTCTTTTTCATTTGGATTGCAACTTTTGCTGTCTCCTTTTCTTTTTCTTACTCTTACTTTCTATTCAATTCAGACCCCACACCATAAAGATCTAAATCTCTCCCCAATCTACAACAGATTCAAAAATAAAAATGATTATGCCACACCTAATTAAGTCCTCACTAAGGTCAATTTCATCATATGGATTATATAAAAGGAGCTATCGGTGCTAATCACAATAGGAAAAAGTTATTATTATTATTATTTTTTTGCACAATTTTAAATATATAACCAATATCAAAGTATCAATATATGTAATAAAATTTATAATAAATTTCACTATTCTTAAGTCATAAATAGTATTATTTGTTTATTGTCTTAACAGTTTGAAACATATTTTTCATATTATTGAACATTTTATTATAAATTTATTTTTGTTTTTTATTCAATAATTGTTTAGTATCTGGATATTAGAGGAAGATCTATGTAAGAATAAAGAAAATATACTAAACGAAAAATATATGCTATATATCAATATACTACTATAGTTTTTTTTTTTTTTAGTTTTCAAATTTTACAAATAAAAACTTTTAGAAGCTTCTTACACGCGGGCACCTCCCAATTCCATTTCTCTATTGATTTGTTTTGCCGCCACTCTCTCTTAATTTTGTTGATCATAAGATGATCTATAAAAGATGAAAAAAAAAATATTATACCATTGGTTTAATTTAGAGTTATGAAAAAAAAGACTGAAAGCATCTATATAGTTAAAATAGAACCATCATGTCGATCTAAATTGAAATTAAATTACAAAACATATAGCAAATGGGCACATGAAACTGGACGTTACTTCGTGAAAAAGAATAGAATAAAGGAATATCAGGCGCAGCTTGTTTTTCTCTGGTCATAGAGAAGAATTAACAACCGACTAAATCCACCAAGTGAGATTTCGCTCAAACACAAAGACGAAGAATATTGTTGACTTGGTGTTAATGCTTTATTAGCAAGCCTTCATGCATGTACACTAATTTCCCGTATGTGTGAGACCAATATATATATATATATATATATATGAAAGGAATTCTTTCACTTGCTGCTGAAATGACCATTCTGCCCCCCATCTCATACTTGATGGAGCCACACCTCCACTATATCCCAAAAACCCTCCAAGCTTTTCCACACACATCACTTGCTTGCTTTTAAGACCATCCCTCTAGAAAAAGTTGCTGTTTTTCCTTTCTCTCAAGACTCCATAGCTTTGGCTTTTCTCTTTTTTTTTTTTCGCTTTCTCTCTTAATCCAATCCATGGACACAGCTCAGTGGGCACAGGTATACAGACCCCTCTCCCCTTTTTCTGTTTTTTCTTCCTCCTTTTTTATATGCATATAATCATGAATTTTCTTCTGGGGTTTGTGATTTTCAAACATATTTTTAATTACACAACCCAAAGAGCTTTGGGTTTTGAGATTTATAATCTTGATGATCACTTCTTGTAGTTCTGATGAGTGAAGTTTTTATCTTTTTTCTTCTCCCCCAACTTTTTTCAAAACCTTCATGGGATCGATGTTGTTTCGCCACTAAATTCAGTTTTTGTTTGCTGTCTGTCTTTTTTTTTCCCCTAGATCTTTCTTCTCTATTGAAAGTACTGCGCTTTTCTTTTTCCCTTTTATTTTCTTCTCCTTTCCACCATATCTGATGAAAAAAGACCCAAAAGAAAAGTTAACGAATTAATTTTGTTTGTATTGCTATAGCTATTTATGCTGTTGTGAATAATACATCAAAGTGTGAATTAAAGCACTAGCAGAATTTTTTTTGTTTTGCTTTATTTATTTTTTTGCTTGTTTCCTCGTCGTCCTCCTCCTGCTATCTTGAATTCTCATACCCTAAAGATTTACATATGTGTTTCATTTTAATTATGGCGTCTTTATAGAATTCTCAATTAATTTTGGTTATTTATATTTTTGTTAATTTTTTTCTTCAGCACCATCAGGGGAATATTGGAGTGGTTAAACCTATGGAATTAGGTTCATCAAATCCAAAGCCAGCTCCTATGTTGGAGAAAAAGGCAAGGCCACAGAAAGATCAAGCCTTGAACTGTCCAAGGTGCAATTCAACCAACACAAAATTCTGTTACTACAACAACTATAGCCTCTCTCAGCCCAGATACTTCTGTAAGACTTGTAGAAGGTATTGGACTGAAGGTGGCTCTCTCAGGAATGTTCCTGTTGGTGGTGGTTCCAGAAAGAACAAGAGACCTTCTTCTAATTCTTCTTCATCTTCTTCCTCAACATCTTCAAAGAAGATTCCAGAACCTTCTCCTCCTTCGCAGAACCCAACCACCAGCAACAACAACAACAAGATCCACCAGGCCCAAGATCTTAACTTGGCATACCCAGAGCGAGCTGGTGGGATGTTACAACATGAGATTTCTAGAAATTCTAATAATTCTTCGAGGGGTTTGATGAGTTCCTTGATTCCCATGTCGGTTTCATCAGATGGAAGCATGATGTATGAAAATAATGGCAATAATTCAGCTCCTCATCCTCATCATGGTGGGTTTCCTTTGGAGTTCAAGCCTCATCATCATCATCATCAAGGTCTTAATTTTAGCTTCGAGGGGTTTGAGAATAATAATGGGTTAATTGGAAGTAGTGGTCTTCATCATCATCATCAGGGAATGCAATTGGGTAATTCTTCAGCTATTGTTGGTGGTGCAAGGATCTTGTTTCCCATTGAAGATTTGAAGCTGCACGTGCCAAGCACTACCACTACTAGTCAAGAGTTTGATCAGCAAAATAATCGAGCAACAAGCCATGGAGATCCAAGTGGGTTTTGGAATGGCATGTTAGGTGGAGGAGCATGGTAGATAAATTCTTTTGTATCCTTACGGTGTATTATATGTACATGGAATGATCAGGGGTTTGATACATTGACCTGATCATTTCACATGCATAACACTGTAGAGTACTTGAGAATTTCTTTTTACTAGGTATAATAGAAAAAGTATAAGTGGAGGAAAAGTTGCAGAGAGAAGAAGGAAGACAAAAAAAAAAAAAAGAAAAAAGAAAAAAGGTGATAACAAGTATGGAGGTAGGTTGCTTTTGGACTTCGCTTTTCCTTTTCCCTTCATCAATTTGGTGAGTGACTGTGTTTTGGAGTGATCAGAGAGAAAAAATCACTAACAAATAGGGTGCATGGCTTTTTTCCTGCTTTGGTTCTTCATCTTCTTCAATAATCCATTCCATTTTAATTTGTTCTTAATTTCTCTTGAAAAGGGTTTGGTGATCTCTCTAGCTAGGTTTCGTAAGAATTCAATCGATGCACGTGGAAGAAGCTTTCCCTAATTCCCTCTTAGCTAGCTTAACCCACACATAATATCTTCTTTAATTCTTGACTTCTTACCCTAGAGACAAGAACTATACTCCGGCTACTTCAAGAGCTTCTTCATCAACCTCATCATCATCAGATCAAAGGGTTTAGATTTCAAAATGGGTCAACATCAAGTCTACATGAATACTAGCTATATATATATTCTGCTGCAATTATTGTCATGATCGATCAGAAATTTCGTGGATATGCATGGGTCAGATCTTAGTGGGTGTGCAGTGTAATATGGTTGTTTTTTTTAAGTAGGGCAACTTGATTGATTACTATATTTCCCAGCTACAGGTTAGTGCCCATTTTATTTTGTAAATTGTAACTATGGGATTTAATTATATTTTATGGTTATAATCTTGGTTTTGGTTTTAATAACCACATGGGTTCTATTCATTCATTACGATTATTTAATTACATATATATTAACTAGTATATATAAATGTATGATTTATTTTGGAACATAAAGGTGAGGTGGGAATGATGGCTGTCAAATCCTTTACAGCAAAAGTGGTGTCCCTCCCTTACTATAACTTTCCCTCTTTCTCTTTTTCTTGTTTCTCTTTTGCTTTTGCTTTGCCAACAACAACAGTTGAGATTTGAGAAATGTGTCATATATATATATATAAAATCAACCAGTACCCTCTCTTAGATCTCTCTGATTATTCCAACCCCATTAATATAGGTACAGCACTCTCTCATCACTGTCATAACCCTGCAGGATCTAACAACAATGGTACCTTCATAATAATGCCTTTGTAATTATTGATACCCAATTCTAGCTCTCTCATTCTGGCTCTCGCTTAAAAAACATATTATTAAGAAATTAAATAGTAGCCAGTTTTCTCTTTATTCTTTCTTCATTCCTAGACGACCCCAGAGACTGAAAATATATAATAATGACAATGACAAAAAAAATACCTAACGTGGGCTAACTTCATTGATAACTTTCTGAGAGCCCTTTTCTTTAATTTCCCATCTCTTGAAACACAATCAATTAATTATGAAACGAGAGCAATAATTAGAAGCTGTAGAGTTAACTTTTGGTTCAAAAGGTGAGTGGGTTTCCATGATCATCTCTCTCTCACCCGCTGGATCATAATAATGGTCATTCATTAATTTATTACTGTGTTTGGCTTTCTGATTCAAGCGCATTTTGCTCCATCTCCATAAATTATAAGTCACTGTATATCCTCACATGGCCCTTTTCTTTTCACTTTCTTTTATTTAAAGCCTTTTATATATATATATATATATATATAGAGAGAGAGAGAGAGAGAGAGAGAGATGCTCAAAAATTAAAGCTTGGCTTCAGGGTATTGTGTCTTCTTCCTTTCACTCCTTCCTTGGGGGTCCCACAAAACATTCCTCTTGGTAACGGTGCAGGAATAATATGCTCCACTCTGCAACAAAGTCCTCCATAGATAACACTTTCAATTCCTTTTCCTATTATTAATTATTATCAAACATATATAATATTTTATAGTTAGATCCTGTAGATTTTAGCGATAGACAGATGGATAGTGGCTTCGTTGGTTAGGTTTTTCTGGTCCAAGAGCTTAAATATAAAATAATCACGGTCTCTTTCTCTTGCCAAACACCCACAAGTTTATCTAGTGAAATAGGTTTTGGTAAGACGTACGAGTTTATTATTATGTTTATAATATCGTTTAACTTTCTTGACCGATCTGCCATGTTTATTATTATTTATCTTTAGGGTTAGGGTTTCAATTATAAGCTGATTAGACAAAGCAAGCTATTGTGTCTGGATTGGGTATTTACTACAAATTAATTAAAAGGAGATAATTTTTCTTGGAAAAGTTAAGGTTATAACGTGTATAATAAGCACGATGAACTAAATTATCATTTGGATTTGCGCCACTACGATCTAGAGATCTTAGGCACCAAAAAAATAAAAGCTCGAATCTGTCACCTAAATATTTGTTATATAGGGTTTACCATAAGCTATAGTTTCAGTTTTCTTAGAGCAAAAACATTTAACATGGACGTACACCAAACCCCAGAGTTAATTTATTATATTCCCCACCCCTTCTAGGTTTTTCAGCATCTTTGTAATAAATTTGGTTTTCTTCTAGACAAGCACAATTAAGAGCAGAATAATGAAGGTTAGTAAATTTTTTCAAACAAGTTTTTTAGACTGATCAAACACATTGTATATTTATTCATCAATAACGTATAATAACAAAGTCTTGTCCCACTAAGTGAAGTCGTCTACATGATTTCACGACGCTCTATCAAAAACAAATTTTTGGATAGATATTAACCAAAACGCCTCGGCTCTATAATTTCATTGAATGAATGCTTTAATCTTCCTTAACCTTCTTTTAAGAGATTTCGTATTTCATATTACTTGCTCAACCCTCCTTACACTGCACTAAATAACCTTCTTTGAACGTGTCCAAATTACCTTATATGATTTCCTACCATTTATTACTTTTAAATATATTATGATGTTTTATAAAATATTTAAACTTGAAAAATTTAAGAATACTATATCTAAATTTTATCCCTTGGATTAATTAATGTATAAGAATACAGGGATGGACGATCAATTTGGAAATTTATATTAAGTGCTAAAATTATTGATCTACTATATATACGTATGTATGTCAAATCAATAATGAATATATACAAGGAATTGATGTGTGTAGGCATTGGATACACCAAACCCTAGAGTCGATCTTTCAGGGTTCCATTATAAGATATTCTAATCAATATTAATGGCCTCGCATTAGGGTTTCGCCTCTGCACATTTCCTAACCCTAAATAGCAGAAAGACTATAACTCTTCAAATATAGCTGCGGGACCATAAAAATGCAAACCAATTTCAAAATTTTCAAAGCCAACCCATGCTATGAAAATACGCATCATGGAGATCATCTTGACATAATCTGTTTGGCTACTTTTGGTATAGTGAATTTTATATATATATATATATATATATATATATATATATATATATATATATATATATATATATATATATATATTAGGTCCTTGGAAAAATAAAGATGCTACTAGGATAGGGTCGCCATTAAATAGTAACAATTGTGTTTTAGTCTTATGAAATTCATGCATCTTTAATAATATAATAATAATAGCGGGGCTTGCATTATTGACTAATTATTTGTTTCAACGGTTCAATCTCATCGAACTTTATATTAGTCAGGAGTTTGTGTACACTATACAAATTAATTATGTACATGTTATCTGTAGAATTTGACGAATACATATATTATATAAAAGAAAGAAACGTGATTAGGTTTAATATTATCCAGACTTACATATTTGAATAATTGATATTGGTGTTAAATATATATATTTAACAATAATCAAGAAAGAGAAACAATTATAAAGGAATTAGAGAAGATAATTAGAGTAATGTATTAGAAAATACATATAATATATATTAACTAACTTCATTAATAATATAATTAAATTAGATAAATTTATTTTACATTAAAAGACTGATAGAGTGTGTGAATTTGATAATTTTATGTACGTAAGTGCGTCAAGGGCTTTAAAAATGATTAGTTAACTGTCACTGTACATTTCAAGAGTTTCGATATATTCATTTAAACTCCTGAATTCTTGATGTTATAAACATACTCAATATGTGGGGAATAAAGAGTTGGCTAAATCAATAGGAAGGCTATACAAACAGAAACAATATAATGTGGATATCTTTTTCTCTTAATAGGAAAAGAAAGATTGCGCTCATTTATAACAAATTGTGCAGTCTTTCGTTTAATTTCGCAAATGACATTAATGGTAAAGATTATATCTTCTTCTACAAGTCTCTTCTATACACACCCAGTACTTGGTGTAGTACTTGGCGCGCGCGCGCGCGCATATATATAAGCTTCCTCTCAATGAATTTTCCCTTTCACCGAAATGGGCAACGCAGGACTGTTGATCTTTTAATGCATGCATAATACATAATTGAACTTGCAAGTTTTAATATTGATGATTTTTAACCCGAAACGTACTTGGAAAATTTGTTCATTGATATATCGAAATCCAATGAAAATACGATACAGATTATGCAGCCCCAAGTCTACTCTGAGTTGTATTACCATCCACTATTTATCATTTAACATGAGTTTCACCTGTGTATAGAATGAAGAACATATCTATATAAACATGACATGTCATTTTGTGGTTGATACAGTAAAATAATATTAGAAAGTTATCTCATTCTCTTGTCTCTATCTTTTCTTGGTACATTTTATTTGACTGCTTGTTCTATTTTATATTAGGGACTACATATTTGTATCTTTGTCGTTTTCTTTTTCCTGGAGTTTTCCGCCCCCGGGCCCCGTATGGGGGTATAAAGGTAATTCTATCCTCTAGTCCCAATCCCATAGTACCGCAGGCTTCTTCATCATTATCATCATTAATTAACGTTATGAGTCAGCAATGGCCCTTTACAGTTGAATAATGAATCAAAGACGCCTAAGAAATGTATTGATTTTTTTTTTTATATATATATAATGATAAAGTTTAGGTGGGTTCGGCACAGGTCCTCTTTGAGCACTTACAAGGTACTTACGAGATTGCTTACCAAAAGAGCCTTCATAACGGCAGAGGAAACCGAACTCTCGTCCTTTTGAGATTTGAGCGCGTTTCTTACTATCTGTGCCAATTCTCATTAGCAAAACTGCTAAGAAATGTAAGGATGCGTGAATGTGATGGCTTATTTTAATAGATGGGTCAGGCCCACTACAACTTGGACGCTAATAACAGGAACTGTCCATTTGGGGGGGGGGGGATGGAATTTAACCTGGCCCAAATAAGAAGAAAAAGCTGGGCCTACTTTGTCAACCAGCACTCCGAGGCTCAAATATAAACATGTTACCTTCTGTTCATAATATAAAAGTTACATAACTAATTTCTGGATATCAAAAAAATTAGTTAATTTAGATATTCATAACATGATTTAAGAAAAAGTTATAAATTTAGGAGATAAATTCGATTAAAGTATTGTATTTAGGATCAAAATAAGCCCTCTGTCTATCCTGATATTTAGGCCTGAGGTAGTAAACTTTAGATTATACAATATAAATTTTTGCAAAATTTAAAGGTAGAAGCTTTAGATTATATTTGTCTAATTATGGCTGTTAAAAAGGAAGGTACTTCCTCTGGTCCTTATTATAAGACACCAACTAGCAAGTTTATTTGGTCTTTTTTATAAGGCACTTACTTATTCCCAATGAGTATTAATTATCTTTTTCCATGTATGCCCCTAGTTAATAAAGGTAGTAGGTGAAGGTAATAATTAATAGAATATTGGAATTTAGTATAATTAGTAGGGATAATATTGGAAATTACTTAAATTTTATGACAACTTTATTGACTTTAACTATTTTTATTGGTATGTGAAAATTGTCAGTTGGTGCCTTATAATAAGGACCAGAGGGAGTATAAGGATAACACTGTCAAGACGCCAATGTCAAATGCTCTCTCTATCTACTAATTCCATGCTGAGTGCGCAAAGCATTGCAGTTTCAGGCCCTGAATGAGGCCCTCCCACATTGAAAGAATGACAAGGCACAATTACTATAAAGTGAGGTGGGTTTGGTTTTATGTTGGAAACCATTAAAACGATGCAACATGAAACCAAATACACCATGGAGAAAATAAAATGATAGGCTACCAGCTGGGAATACAAAACTCCTGAATTGGTGGTTGGAGGGTTGCATTGAGCAAGTGGGCAATTATAATCCGCAATGTAATGCATGTAACTGTTAGGTAAGAACTAGCCTACCCATGTTGATCATGCAAAAATAACCAATATCTGAATGATATATTAGTTGACTACATAAGTGGATGGGTTTTAGACTGAGTTCGATCACTCTTAAAGCCAGACAAGGGGCCAGAAGATGAAGAAGCTAGGAAAAACACAATTTTTATTAACAGGGAACAAATTCATCATATCTTACAACTTCTTCTAGTCACAACACCAGAAAGAAAATAAAAAGGAAATTGGATAAACAATGGCCACTTATAATGGGTGAGAACTTGCTATACAAAGACGACGAACATCATGAAGCATGATAATGATCAATCTACTTCCAAGGCTGGAAATGAATGGGATTAAGGAGGAGGAGGAAGAGCATCACCATGAGGGAATGCTATATTATATGCTACCAGTTCTCATTCACAATTTTTGACTTCTCAAGGATGAACTTCCCTTCCTTGTACTTCTGAGATGCTTCATAAGCTTTTTCATACTTCCAACCCAACACTTCTCGGCAATCACCACAGTACACATCAGCCACCGTGTGCAGTCCTGTCAAGAGATGCCTGTCTTCTTTTGGCCCTACCACAATATTCATTGCATGGGAGAACAGAAATGCTCTGCCATTTCTCCCCTAATTTCAAAAATTCAAGAAAACTGTATTGGACAAGTTTCTGAGAGGCTTAAAAATTAAAAACGCGTCTTTAAATACTAAGCTAATCAACCCAAGTTCCAGTAGGAGAGGACAAGGGAAATTTACATTCCTTGGGATTGCCTTGATTTTGATACATGCAGAGCACCTTATGATCCAAAGAAAACATATTTTGCAACGTTCATGAAAATTTGATGTAACGTTAATTTTCAACACCTAATGGCTATTGTAATAACTATTAACACAGAAAAAGAAAGGGCTGGTCAATTACATTAACATTGTCATTTCATCCCACCACATCTGAATTACTGTTTTCCAGCACACAGAACCTTTACTAACCAAGTCATGATCATAACAGCTATACAGCAACAATAATTATGACTGTCAATGAAACCAGACATCAACAGTCACTGCCTCCTTTCAATCATTGTCACAAAATCCCCAACCGTCCGGCAAAAGGAACTGTGTGTGATAGTCAATGCCACCAGTCATTAGTAGTGACAGTAACTAATACTTTTCTACTATATGCTTCTCTGGTATCCATAAGCAGACTTCCCACAACAACCGTAGCTATATCATTTTCATCACCACCTATCCAATATCTCTAATCCCATTTCAGTCAAAAACTAAGCAGCACTTTCAACTACTTTTCCAAGCATATAATCGCACTGCATAAAACTGGCCCTATCAGATGATAGTTTCTATTAACACTCATTGGTTGGATAGTCAGTTACTCAGTATCATTATGAAACAAATTCTTTAGCATCCTGCTATTTAAGTAAAAATATAGGAACAGTCCCGATTTAAATCCTAAGACTGAAATCGAAAATCAACTAATGAACTCTCTTTTAAACTTCAATTTCTGGTCTGAAACTATTGTAGTTTTTAATGGCTTTAAGAAATAAACCATATTCAGGTTCAGAAGTGGGCTCTAGACAAAGTGACAAACTACACCACAGATACTGTTGACTGACATCATTTATAGAGAAAGAATTCAACATCTTTGCAGTCTTGATTCCTGATATCACTTTGAACCATTCCTATCACGTTACTTCTTCTAACAGTGATCATAAGTAACTCTGAACACATCAAATTCTGATACCTCCTCACTTATCTGAAATATGGATGTTGGGATTTGGGGCAGTGACGGACTCATAAGGGGTACTTCACCCCCAGCCCTGGTTCAATTTTCAAATTATTTGGATTTGATTTTTTTTTTTTTTTTTGATAGTAAGGGATTATTATATCAAAGATTGGAAAAGGGAAGAAACAAACTTGTACATATTGTTTCATTTACTATTTTCTTTACTTAATATTCTCTTAATTCAAGTTTTAGAGACAAGAGATTGATCATTTTTAACTATGAATAACACAAAAAACAAGCTTGAAAATGGGATAGAAAAGTAGTTTCTTGCACATAACATCGTCACTCATAAATGAAGGAAACACTACTGAGAAATTTGATACATAATCATCAATACAGAAACATATTAACATTTCCCAGTTGTTGCCTCCAAAGGTGAGGAGCAACGAACGGGAAAAGAAAATTAGAGAAGTGATACGTTACAAGTGGAAGCAGCAATAAAACCAAAACAAGAACAAAAAGAAGGGAGCAGCAAATGTGATATGCAAGACAAAGTGACAATCTGAATAAAAGTCAGGAAAATTCACATCCGCGAGTAAAATCCTTCGCCTACAAAAATGACGGACTAAACAAGGAAAAGATGTCTCACCTGAAAAGCCTTGGAAATTATATCGTCGTGGAGTGAAACTTGGTTTCTACAATTACAGCAGCTGTACAACCTTGGACCTATCAGTTCCGCCATTAACTCTCAGAAGTTTCCTATCAAACAACTGACAAAATATTAAAATCACAGTTATTTATTTAAGAGAACAGACGTTGATCAGATACAGAGAATGGATTAGAACTTAGAATCATTGACCAGAACATGAACCAAGCAAAGGGAAAATAATAAATTCTTTACCTACAACAGGCTCAATGATGACCCAAAAGTCTGCAACAGCAAGATAGAAAGAGAAAAGGGTGTTAGCGTGCAAGATTAGGCTAAAGACGATCACAAAGTTGAGCACATATTCCCATTTAAGATATTAAAGAGTTTTAAATAGAAAAGGTATATACATGGCGGAGCAGATAAAGACACGGCCGCTACAAGTGTAAACAACACGAACGCTGTCCGTAGAGTAAAACCAAAATGATCGAATAAAATAACAACCACTTCGAGAAAATTTAATAAAAACAAACTATTTGGATTAGAATCTTGCAACCAAAAAACCTAGAAAAATCAGGATAGAAAAGAGAGAGCACGGCACCGTTAACGAATGCAAGTGGAAAGTTAAAGGGATCTAAAGCTGTTGAAAAAATAACCAAAAAAAAAAAAGCCTAGTATGTTTGGTGATTCAGAGTAAAACATAGGTAAATTAATTGTAAATCGGGATGAGTCGCCATCAATTCATTGAAGAATGAATCGAGAAATTATGCTTTGGTTACTTAACCCAATGATAATTAGAAGCATCAGAAACACTAATGAAGAAGATTCGCTGATATAGGAAAGGAGGAAGAAAAAGAAATAGAGGGGCGAGTTCCTATTAGCTTTCAGGGTTCACTGACCTGCCAAGTCTGAGACTGAATCAGGGCTCTGTTCCATGGATGAATGATGATGAGAATAGCTATCAAATAAATGAGCGAGAGAGAGGCTGTGCGTGGTTATTATTATTATTTTTAATTTTTAATAATAATATTTTATTATTATTGAGTTGCTTAGATGATAGCGGGAACCTCACGCGCCGGAACTAGTCCGTTTGGAACGCGCGAAAAGGAAAATACGTTGCGGAAAGGGCTCTCGCGAAGAGGTCATTTACCGAACTCTGAAGACGCAGCGGCGGCTGTGCCAGATCCACCGAAAGAGAGACGAATGCTGCAGTAATAATAATTAATATTACCCCAGTGCTAATTATAAAATAAAATTAACTTTTTTAAAAAAAAATTAAGAAAACTAAATAAATTACTTAATCATTTTATATGTCGTATATTCTTAAATAATATATTACTTTATTAATCAAACTAATTAGTTTGAAGAAAAAAATAAAAATAAAAAAATTCTAAAGTAATTTAATTAGCTTCCTTAATTTATTTAAAAAAGTCAACTATATCTTATAATTAAGACCGGAGGGAATAATAATAATAAATAATATAGAAGAGTTAAGGTCTAAATTTACTCGATAAGTTCTTATTTTTTCAAGTTCAAAATTTGTTTTAAAATTTTGAAAAACTAACTTTAACCTTAAAAAATTAAAATTGACCATTAACTTTTTAACATTAATTTATTTAAAAAAGTCAACTATATCTTATAATTAGGACCGGAAGGAATAATAATAATAAATAATATAAAAGTGTTAAGGTCTAAATTTAGTAGATAATTTTTTATTTTTTCAAGTTCAAAATTTGTTTTAAAATTTTGAAAAACTAACTTTAACCTTAAAAAATTAAAATTGATCATTAACTTTTTAACATTATACATGAAAAAATTTTAAGAGTAAATTTACACTATAATCCTAATATATTATTATATTTAATTGTATCATTCAATCTATATATGGAACTTTCTCTAGCTAGTTAACGACAATAATATTAATTTAATCTAATTTAATTCTTAAGCATCACTTTTCTTTCACTCTAATAATTTTTTCGAAAATCAGTCAAAACGGTTTTTCTCACTTGACATGGGTATTGGTACGTATCACTTTCATGTCCAGATCCTCGATCTCGATCGACTCTTTTTCTTGTAGGATTACACAGGATCTTGGCTCGACTCGTCCAGTTCACAGTAGTACCCTTTATCTCCACCAACCCTTTATGAAGGCTAGATAAAGTATTGTGATGAACAAACTCATTCCTCCTTCGCTACAACAACCAGCATGAAGATCAAATTCCAATGGCCATACGTACGTCGTCTCTCTACTATCCGCAATATTCATACTTAAAACATTCCCTGTGATTCCTTTCCCAGAACTGATACTGAGAAGGAGGAATACCCAGTTGGGTCCAGAATATTCGAGCATGATCGCAGTCTCTGGGCCATGTGAACAGTGCCGGAACTAGAAAGTTTGGCCAAAAAATAAATATGTTGAATTATTTATTGAATAATATCACATAACATTAAAAATATAAATAAATAATAAATAATAATTATAAATTAAAATAAGATATAATATAATAATATTTTTAGTAGGTATCTCAAATAAGAATTTTACTTTCTTTTTACAGCTCAATGAATAATGAACCAAATATTAGCCTAAAGATATTATAATCACAATTATAATAATAATAATAATATGTATACTGAAATTTAATAAAATTAACACTTAAATATGCATATCACCTACTTCAAAATAAAATAATTGGAGAAAATAAAATACATATCCCAAAAATTATTTTAAAAAAACATAAAGATCTAATTAAATTTCAGCTAAACAAATATATAAACTTATAAACTATTTCTTAAAATAGAAATTCGTTATAAAATTATAAGAATTCCAAATAATAAATCGAAACTAATGAAAATGAGCCATTAATCATCCTCTACATATATGTAGTCATCTATTTTAAAAACTCAAAACTATGCCAAAATTATTACCCCAGAATTTTTACTAATCAATACATAGAATACAATACTTAGTTGGGGCCAAATTTTTGGCCAAAATAAAATATTATATGGTACATATATATAAATATATAAGATAAGAAAAGACCAGTAGAAGCGAAAACAAGAAAAGTCTCAGTATAAAGGCCACAATATATTAGAGATTCGTGGGAAATAAAAACATTATGTATACCTATAATTCATTGTAAACCAATGATATCAATGAGTGCGATTTAAATGTATTTTTTTTATTGTTGCTTTTTTCTATTTAAATCTCATATTAATGTTTGTTAATGATCATTTGAATTACAGGATGAAGTGGGGAAAAAAGTTAAATGGCTTATACAATTTTTTGCTTTTGTTTGAGTCGCTTCATTATAAGGAAAATCAAGTCAAAACGTAAATTGAAAGCTTACCTAACTGAGTTTGTCCTTTTCTGGGTTAAGGAATAAATTCGAGCTAATAGAGATTAAGTTATAAACAATAATGAACTTCACATGGTACACACACTGACACACCCTATATTTCACTAAAAGGGGCTCGATTTTTCAAGTAGATTTTTAAATTCATGGTAATTTTGTTGTAATTTCAACTGGCTGGTGGCCCATTTATTAATATTTGTGATCATGGGAATGAAGAAACACTAAAATATTGGTTAAGCATTTTAAAGTCATATTTACTACATATATAGTAGAATGTTATCTATATGCATAAAGAATGGATAAAAATAAGCATAATATTGATCTTTAGAAAATACTAATAGAAAAGATAGAGACTAATTAATAAAAATAAAGGAGGTGTAATGGATATGATACAAATTAAAATTTTTAAGACCTACGACATCCTTGTCAGGTCTTGTATTAAAAATGTAAATCAAATATCTAAGGTTGAGTCAAATATAATGTCAAAATTTCAGAGTACATAAGCTGAATAAATGGATAGGGAACTGATTTTCAACACCCACTAGCCAAAAAGCCTTGCGATGCACACACAAGCATAACGCCCACTTGTATTTTCTGTATTATATGAATATCTGTGTGTATATATTAGATTCTTTTTGTAGTTTCTCATACGGTGTCTAAACTCACCGGACTAACTAATCCGGATTCGGGTATTGTAATGGTAATGACAACCCTCTCAACAGTGGTAGCTCCATATAAAACAGATTATAAATGTATTAGCGCAACTTGAATCTTAGACCTCTTAAGGAATCGAGCGTCATATTTCACTAGACCAACCACCTGTTGATATATATATTAGATTCTTAGTCAATAGAGGAGTGGCACTTTGGCGAACCCAACACTAAGTCATCAAGTATGCTAGAGTCCATCTAGTACAACTTTTTTTTTCCCTCTAAAATGATAAGGTTAATTAAAAATAATAAATGTGTTAAAAATGCCACTTCTTTTTTAAATATATCCATATTTATGAAAAGAGTATAAAAATAAGTAAAAAATATGGGAAAAAAGGAGTATAAAATATAAAAAAGAATATGTAATAAAGGATTGGATGAAAGAAAATCAGTGAGTTGTTAATTTAAATATATGTATTTAATAGAGGTAAAAATAAAAATAGTAGTTTAAATTTTGAAAAAAAAAATTTGCCTATATAAAAAATAATTCCAAAATAAAAAGATGCTTATAAATAAAATCGAAGGGAGGAGTAGTTTACAACAGAAATTTGATGAGAAATATGTGTATTGTTCTTTCGATTCGGAGCAGTTTCATCATAATGTTTAATTGCTAATTATTGATAAAATTCCACATTAGTGGAGGCGACAAGAGTAATAAAATGGGACCAAAACGAGAGAAGCAAGGGGTGGGTGTAATTAATGCACTAAGATATGGGTACAAAGTGATAGGCGTGTGGGCACGTGACACGTGTGCGCAGATATATGGTGACAACATTACACGTATTAATAATGGAAAACAAGAAACGTGCGTTGGACGATATATGTCCTCATAACGCCACGCAACATGATTAAGAGTACATTTATTTATTTATCTTTATTATTATTTAATTAGGAGAGTGATTAGTAAAGAGTAGTAATTAGTAATATTGCTTGAAGATTTTAGCCTTTTCGATGATGAAGTTGCCTTCCTTGTATTTCTGGGCAGGCTCGTAGGCTCTGATGTATTTCCAACCAAACTCAAGACCACAGTTGGAGCAATATATGTTGGTGATTGTTGAGGAAGCGCAATATAGAGTGTAACCGATTATATTAGAAAATTACCCAACTAGAAAACAAAGTTTCTAGACGTAATTTAATAATATAATAAGCACCAACTACTATATTTAAATGCAACTAATAAATAATAAATCTGACAAATATAAGAGAAATATCAGATCCTAAATTCACTCCAAATAATTTACAAGTGAAATACTACAAAAGAGGAAGATATACAAATGCCTTGAGAGACAATTGTGGGGTAAGGAATAAGGGAGGGGGAGGCACTCTATTTATACTAAAACCTCCCCCCTTCAAACCCAAAACCCACCGATGTGGGACTTGCCAAAACTCACAAATCTCCACCTTGGCAAGATCTCACAGTCTCAATTTCTCCTGCCTATTTGTGCTTCTATCATCGTCTTCCATTTGAGAAAAATTCCCAAAACTTCATCTTTGGTCTTCATCGTATACACCCAAACTCTTCGAGAAAAGTCATCAACAAAGGTTACAAAATAATGCTTACCTCCCAATGAAGCTGTTTTGGAAGGACCCCAAACATCAGAGTGTACATAATCCAAAATACCTTCAGTATTGTGAATAGCTGTACCGAACTTAACCCTTGTGTGTTTCCCCTTTACGCAATGCTCACAAAAGTCCATGACGCAATGTTTCAATCCTTTCAATAATCCTTGACTTGTTAAAGTGTTCAAGGATTTTCCTCCAGCATGTCCCAAGCGCATATGCCACAACCTGGTTGCTTCTGCATCCTTCTCACTACTGGATGTTACTGCTGCCGTCCCAATAACTGTACTCCCATGATAGTGGTACGTGTTATTGTTCTTCCGAATACCCTTCATCACCACCAGTGCACCAGAGAATATCTTCATTACTCCATTTTCTGCAGTGATCTTGAACCCTTTTGAGTCTAGAGTCCCCACAGAAATGAGATTTTTTTTTCAAGTCTGGTACGTACCGAACATCTGTTAATGTTCTGATCAATCCATCATGGTTCCTTAATTTGATTGAACCAATACCATATGCGGTAAGAGAAGAGTTATCTGCTGTGTGAACAATTCCACACTCTGCTTCTTCAAAATCAGTGAACCAGTCTCTGTTAGGACACATATGATGGCTGCAGGCTGAGTCCAATAACCATTCATCTGATGGTTTTGATGACGTTGTTGTAGCCAGTGAGAAATCTGAATTCTCATCATCACAATCAGCTACATTTGAGTCCATATCGGCCTTCACATCTCCAGGTTTGGCTTTGTTCTTCAGCTTCGGACAGTCCTTCTTCCAGTGTCCCTTTTCTCGACAAAAGGCACACTCATCTTTGCTGGGTCTAGACCTTGACTTGGATCTCCCTTTCTTCTCAGTACGTCCTCTAACCACTAGAGCCTCTGCCTCTCCACCTTTTTGTTTCTCTTTCCTTCTTTGTTCATGGTTGTACAAAGAAGAACAAACTTCTTCCAGAGAAACTTTCTGCTTACCGTGAAGTAGCGTAGTTTCCAGGTGCTCGTACTCATCGGGAAGTGATCCCAACAACATCAGGGCCAGATCTTCATCTTCAAAAGTCACGTCCAAATTCTGCAAATCCGTCACCAACTTGTTGAAGCTAGTGATATGCTCATTCATTGTGGTACCAGGAACGTAAGTGAAGCGAAACAGCCTTTTCTTCATGTAGAGTTTATTCTGACAGTTTTTCTTCAAGAACTTGTCCTCCAGTGCCTTCCACAGTCTACATGCAGAAGTTTCCTTTGTGTATGGATACTTCTGGTCTCTTGAAAGGTACGATCTAATAGTACCACAAGCAACACGATTCACGACCCTCCATTCTTCTTCCTCCATTTTATCTGGTTTTTTCTCCTCAAGGGCAAAGTCTAGTCCTTGTTGAAAAAGGACATCCAGAACCTCGCCTTGCCACATGCCAAAATGCCCAGATCCGTCAAAAATTTCAACTGCAAACTTCGCATTTGACACTATTCTGGTCAAATACGATGATGAGAACGACGAACCGCTAACATCTGCTGTGGACACATCACTCCTTTTGTCCGCCATTTCTGCTCCAAAAAATTATTTAATAGTTGCCAAAACAAAAGCTCAAAAGTAATTCTTTTCTGATGTGGAAGCTCAGACTAAGCTGCAACCACAGAGCATACTCAGACAGAACCTCGGCTCTGATACCAATTGTTGAGGAAGCGCAATATAGAGTGTAACCGATTATATTAGAAAATTACCCAACTAGAAAACAAAGTTTCTAGACGTAATTTAATAATATAATAAGCACCAACTACTATATTTAAATGCAACTAATAAATAATAAATCGGACAAATATAAGAGAAATATCAGATCCTAAATTCACTCCAAATAATTTACAAGTGAAATACTACAAAAGAGGAAGATATACAAATGCCTTGAGAGACAATTGTGGGGTAAGGAATAAGGGAGGGGGAGGCACTCTATTTATACTAAAACCTCCCCCCTTCAAACCCAAAACCCACCGATGTGGGACTTGCCAAAACTCACAGTGATGGTGAACATTCCAGTCATGAGTTGTCTGTCCTGTTTGGCTCCCTCTATTATGTTTCGTGCGTGCGAGAACATAAATGCTGCTCCTGATTTCGCCTTCATTCCAATCCCCACACACAAATAATTTCCAGTTTCTTAATTACACATTGAATTAATTGAATGTGTATATAAAATTAAGATATTTCCTATCAATTAATTTAACTCATTTTAATGGAAAGAGGATATCAACATTTACCCACATGTATAACTACAAATTATATATTGAGGAGTCGGACCTAAGTGCTTACTACTTTGATCTTATTTATTAATCTATTTTGATTAAAAAAATTTGGTCTTATTTATAAGTCTAGTTTCATGTGATAAATGAGATTGTGACAATTTTAAACATATTAATTATATCCCTAAAGATAGAGAAAAAAGAGAGAGTTGAAAAATACTCAATCATAAATAACGATAAAGTTGAAAATTTACCCTATCTTATATGTGATATTTGGTTAAAGTGGAGTTATAAATAAGACCATACTGATATTTAGAATGACGATTGAAACCTTTAAAAGTAACTTTTCAATCGTAATTTATAATATACGAAACAAGTATATGGGAAAAATTTTATCTCAATTTACATAAATAAAAATTGTTAAAGTCTCATACATGATAACACATTTATTAATTATGCTACCTTTGGTCCTAATTATAAGACATAGTTGACTTTTTTTTAGGGGTTAAGGAAGCTAAATAAGTTACTTAATCATTTTATATGTTATGTATTTTTAGATTATATATTAGTTTATTAGTCAAACTAATTAGTTTGAAGAAAAAAATAAAAATAAAAATACTTTAAAGTAATTTAATTACCTTCCTTAATCTCACAAAAAAAGTCAACTATATCTTATAATTAAGACCGGAGGAAGTATTAATTAATTGGATCCCATACATGTATTGTGTTTAAGCATTTCCACATCAGCTTGCATACGCTTTATCTTTGGTTTCTTTTCTAGCTAATTACTTTTGAAATTCTACTAATTGGAGTGTAGGATTGGTCTTTGTTGATTTTTATACCCTCTCAGATTTCTATGGCCTTATCATAACCAAACGCTCCAATCAAACCACAGTCCCACATCACAATAATAGTAACATTTATTCACAAGCAAGATGCTTTTTTAATTTATTAATATAACTTCACTGTTTCTTGCCCTTCCCTATTGGCCATTAGCATTTGGCACCTCGTCCCTCTCTGCTGCAAAAACAAACTCAGTATTTTCTTTTAAAATTTAAAATATAATAAACATGAAACATTTAAATCAAATCTAAATCATCCTTGTCTCAATAGCTTCAAAAGGACCCATCTCTCCCAACCGATGACTAGTCAATGGCAGATCAAGGATGCATGAAAATGTGAGGGGCCTAAAATCTAAAATAAATTAAGTTAGGGGGCCTCATTTTATTTCAAAATTTTAATATTTAACCAGGAAAAAAAAAAGGAGTATCCTCGGATACGCCGTTTGAACATATTGTAGTGGTTTTTATATAGCACACATGTGTGTGAGGAAGAAAAGACCAGTGAAATGAATATCCATTAATTACCCCATTCCTTGCAAGGAGTGAAGATCAAAATGAGAAAGAGGAGAGAGGTTTGTGGAAAGCAAATACCTTAAAGCTTTTAGAGAGAAGGTCGCTGCGCAATGCAATGGGCGTTTGGCAGTTTCTGCATCTGAAGGAAGAAGAACCTTCACCTCCAAGATCCGCCATTGAACAAGTGTTGATATTTTAAAGCAACTAAATAAATTGGATTCGAGTGAAACCACTATGAGCACTGGGGATATATATATAATAATGCCTGTTACTCCTTTTGAATCATTCAAAACAAGTTGCGTCGTCACCACGCCGGCTTGATAGAGACAAGGCAAGGTGACGCGAAACTCAGCTTTTTTTCCATAATACCCTTTTTTTAGGAAACTATTTACTAAAATGCCCCTACTTTAAAACTATTTCCCAGTATGCCCTCCTCTAGAAACATATTCCCAATCTACCCCTTTAATCGACCAAACCAGAGGTTTAGTCAACTAAATTTCAAGGGGTTCAAATTTTTTGAATCCCCTCAAAATTTAGTCGACTAAACCCATGGTTTAGTCGACTAAATGGGTTTATTAGTCGACTAAACCATGGGTTTAGTCGACTAAATTACAGGGGTGGGCGTTAAAAAGCCCACACCCGACATTTAGTCGACTAAACCACTTGGTTTAGTCGATTAAATTTCGACGGTGAGGGGTTTTAAACACCCCAAACGTCGCTAATCGACTAGATCTCCTCCCCAAACCCCTCCCCCATCTCGTTTTCGCCAAAATCTCTCTGAATCCGTTGGTGGGTTGCGAAGAGAACTTCAATCAACTTGCATTTGCATCAATTTCGATATATTTTCATCCCATTTTTGGAATTCCACCGTCGACATTGTGTTATTGCAAACCCCATTTGTGTTTTACTGTTTTGTGCTTAGATTTGATGGTTTTGTTGTGTATGTATGATTGATTTGAGTTTTTCATTGATATTTATGGAGGAAAACGATGAATGTATATGTTTATGATGATTTTTTTGCGTTTATGCGAATTTTTTTATTTTTGGACGAATTTATCTTCGTTTTTCATCAAGAATTGGTGGTTTTGTTGTGTATGTATGATTGATTTGAGTTTTTCATTGATATTTATGAAGGAAAACGATGAATGTACATGTTTATGATAATCTTTTTGCGTTTATGCAAATTTTTTTATTTTTGGATGAATTTATCTTCGTTTTTCATCAAGAATTGGTGATTTTGTTGTGTATGTATGATTGATTTGCGTTTTTTTATTGATATTTATGGAGGAAAACGATGAATGTACATGTTTATGATAATTTTTTTGCGTTTATGTGAATTTTTTTGCGTTTATGAGTATTTCTTGTTTATGTTGAAAGTGTTTGTTAGTGAAAATGATGAATGTAAATGTGAAATTGAGAATGATAAATGTTTCTTGTTTCCTGATTAATTGTAACGTCCATTTTTAGGTCTTTGTTTTTATCATGCGTCGTAACAAGCTCCTGCTGACACCGGCAATGTGCGTGGGAGACGGATCAAGCACCGAGCATCGCGCGGGGCATCCTCCTCTAGGCAACAACATGCACCGGAACCTGAGCCTGAGCCCGTTGTTGACCTCCCGTTTGGATATTTGTTTGAAAATAATGAAGCAGAGCATGAACGATTCATGAGGGATTTTGCTTCCAGACCCATCATTAAGCCGAAGTCATTAAACATGACATTCTTTGCACGTAAGGGCCTTGACATTGTGCCATTGTTGGGAACTTCGCATTTGGGAGGCGGAGATGAGTTGTCCCTATTCAGAGGTTATGGTGAGAGCTTTCTACCATAACATGATCTACATTCATGGTGATCTGCAATCTCGTGTCTGCGGGGTTGACATTCTGGTGACGGCTGACATGTGGACGGATCTTCTTGGATTTGATTTTGATGCTGGTGATAGATACCAATTTGATGGGGACACCAATTTTGTCATGGAGGGATATGTTCGAGATGAGGTTGTGTATGCGTTCAGGAGGCCAGGAGGGCATAGACCTATAGTGACTGTGGGACAACTGACTATTAGTTCTCGGATCCTCTTCTACGTCATCACCCACATATTGTTTCCTCGGGCCTACAATCATTCACGAGTGTTGGAGGGTGACATCCCCATTATGTGGTCCATTCAGAATGGCATTGAGGTTAATTGGAGACATTATATCTGTTGGCATATGTATAAGGCAAGACATAAAGGTGCACTCCCATGCGCCTGCTTGGTTCAGAAGATTTTGGAGAAATTTGGTGTTCCTATGGACGATGAGGTGATGGTGAAACAGGAAGCATGGAATGCCATCTTTGGACAACACCTCCTAGAGCAATGCAAGATCACCAAAGGTGCAGATGGTGGGTGGCACTACATTGGTGAAGAGGATGTTGATGCTACTGCTGGCTAGGGTCCACCCTTTGTACCTGATGTAGGTCATGGTCCACCTATTGTTCTTCTTGAGGTCGATGATGATGACAGCAACGATGTTCATCCTGAGCCGGAGGGTGGATTCTCCCTTAGTGATGTCATGCAGGCCATCCAACACCAGGGCAGGATGCAGAAAAAGAGGTGGAAGATAGAGAATGAAAGGTGGAGGTGGATGCAGGCTCGGATGAAGTGGGTAGAGGAGACGCTTGGTCAGATGCAGCTTGGAGGAGCACCGAATGCTGCCGAGGGTGATGATGTGGTTGATGAGCACGCGGAGGATGATGGGAATCCAGAGGATGTAGATTAGATTTATGGTGTTCATGTTTTATGTACTTTCATTGACTTTATGTTTTATGTTCAGACATTGAAATTTTATGATTTTTTGTTTAGTAGCTTCAATTTGTGAATTTCATTGAACATTTGATCCGCTAATGTCCCAAAATGAGTCAATGATACCATACAACATATCAATTAACTGAATGGTCCAAATTTCGAAGCCATTAACAACACAACTCATGGTACCCTAAATACAAAACATTTTACATAGACTTCAAGTTTGCCTATTCCTTGTTGGACATGTGCGCATATTATGACCGACTTGGTGGCAATTCCTACATCTTTGCTGACTACTTGAGGGTTGAGACTCCACCCAATCCAATCTCATTTTGTATCCTTGTATACTTTGGTCTTCCCTTTGTGCGGGCCAAAGTTGCATTTGAGATAACTGTTGGGCCCTCTCCTTGTTGAATTAACAATTCATTGCCTATAGGATACCAGTGTGCTGCATATACCTGACTAATGTATGAGATAGTGAATACCGGATTAACGTAATCATAATGGTTCAAATTCTCCATCTTGCATACTGCTAATACGTGGTTGCAGGGATATCTTCTTGCTGTGAACTTCCCACATTGACATTTGCGATTTATCAAGTCAACCCTCATTATGTCACCGGCAACATGTGTAGATTGATTATATGCGCCCTCAACCTCATATAACTGTAAATCTCTGTCATAAAGCCGCACACAGTATGTAACTGTCATCTGGTCCATCCTTTGTAACTCTTCTTCAACTTTTTTTGACACTATCCTACCTGCAGCGATATTTTTGTTAATCTCAACACGCCTGGTGACAAAATATTCGACCAGTCTACTACAGGTCATCTTCACCAAAGTCGTTATCGGCAGATTACGTGCACCCCTAAGGATCTTGTTCACACACTTGGCTAGGTTAGTCGTCATGTGACCAAACCTCCGTCTGTCTTCATCGTAGGACCTACACCATTTCTCTTTTGGAAGCTGGTCAAACCAGGACACAACTTGTGGGTTACAATCAATAAATTCCCGAAACTTCCGATCAAACTGGATCTTTGAACTCATGTACCCTGCATAACATGTTAAAGCAAACTCATAACAATGGGTGCATTACAAACATTTTCAAATATGTTAAGGCAGTAACCAAAGTGTATACTTTCATACCTAAGTTCATAACTGTTTTCTTTAGTTGCACATCCTTGAATCTGGTATTAAAGTTGCTCGCGACATGACGTAGGCAATACACATAATAGGCATACGAAGGCTGCCAATTGCGGTGATCTTTAACCGCCTTTATGATATTGGCGTGACGATCAGATATCAAACAAATGCCCGTCCTCTACGTCACATGATCACGTAAGAGACAAAGAAACCACCACCAGTCATCATACTTCTCACCAGGAGAAACAACAGCAAAGGCAATTGGTAAGACCTTCCCATCCCCATCCTGTGAAGTCGCAATCAAGAGAGTACCTTTGTATTTTCCGTACAAGTGGGTGCCATCAATTTGTAGTATGGGCTTACAGTATTTGAAGGCTTCAACTGTCTGGTTAAATGTCCAAAAAACTCTACGAAAGACGCATAAGTTGACATAAAACCGACGATGGTCAGAACATTCATCTGTATCAAGCCTGGAAACAGAGCCCACGTTAACCTGCGTCATGTATGTCAACCAATTGGGCAAGAATGCATATGATTCCTCCCAATCACCAAATAACTTCACAATGGCCTTCATTTTCGCCTTCCAAGCCTTCTTGTATGTTATATTATATCCATACATACGTTGCATCCTCTCTTGTATCAGCACTGGCTTTAAAGCTGAATCTTCTCTTAACATACCTTGTTAAAGCAAAACAAACTTCAGAATATAATGTCAATAAAAAAACAGAAGTAGAAAGCAACAAAAATACGAAACATACTGATAATGCCTGCACATATGACATTTGAATCCAGTTGTCCATGATCCCGGGTAAGACTCTGGTTCAGGCAGGTGTGATCGCTAACCCACTTACGGACCACCCAACAATTTCCATTCTTGCTTGTCATTGCCCTCATATACCAGGGACAACCGTCAGCATAATTTCGACACTTCATCACAAATATCCGTTCATCACTTTTTTCAACTTTGGCTGAATATGAGTCTTCATGCAATACAATTTCACGGCATGATGCATCTCAGACTTAGAAGGAAACTGCTGATACACATATAATGGATCGTCTAACTGTCATCCACCTTGCCTGTCATCATCACCATACAACATCTCTAATTCATCGTCACAGTCAACCGCACTAATTTGAGAATAGTACGGGCTTTCGGTCCAAAACGGCTCACTATCAGGTCCAACATCTGTCAATATGAATTTTCTGTCAGAACCAGTAAATAAACTTTACAAAAACAACCACAAATTCAAGTTTACTAAATTACCACTACTAATTGGGTTAATACAAAGTGGTGGCATTGTTGCAGTCCCTGGGTTTACTAGGTTCAGGCAAGAATCAAAATCATCCTCCACATCGGTATCTGAGCTGTCACCTAGTGGAATAAACCTCTCAAATTCGTCCTCCTCATCGCTGTGCATATTCTCATCTTCCTCATCTTCCATCAATGTTACCTGACTTAACACTTGTGAAAGTGCAGATACACCAACATGTCTATCTTCTTCACCAAAATACTGTGGGGATCTTGGATGCATAGGTATAGATGATGATTCGCCATATTCAATTTCAACATATATCTCAATAAAATTTTGTACTCTCCGATTAGCAAATGCATGTATGACACAATCTACATCTTCATCATCACATACATCGGTACTAATGTAGTATACATTATCCTTACCCACTATAGTCTCCACTTTGGCAATTAACCGATGAATGCATTGGCTGCCATGTAGCCCCAATTTTTGGTAAATTCTTTCTTTCAGCTCGTTGTATGTAATATCCCGTTTAATTTTCATCATTTTCATTTTCCCTTCAAATTGAACACCATCGGGACCATCAAAATACCTCCCACTATGGTAGATTATAGTCATGTAAGTGTTTGAACTTGAACTCATCTTTGACACCAGAATTTTAGCTGCAAAATGGAGGGTTTTAGTTGACCAAATAAAAAAATTTATGAAAAACGAAGTGATATTCTTCAAAAAAATAAAAACCACTCAACCGATGTAAATCTTTTCACTTTCACATGTATATTCATCATTTTCCTTCATAAATAGGAATGAAATACTCAAATCAAGCAAAGACACACAACAAAACAACCCAATCAAAGCACAAAATGCAAAAACGCAAATGGGGGTTCACATAAACACATAAATGACGACGGAAATCTTAAATGGAGATGAAAACATACCGATATCGACACAAATTCCACTAGATTGAAGTTTCCTACGCAACCCACCAACAGATTCAGCAAGGCTTTGACGAAAAAGGGAGGGGGAAGAGGTTTGGATAGGTTTTTACACGATTAGAGTTCATGTTGTTGTGGTTTGAGGTGTTTAAAAACTCTCACCGTCGAAATTTAGTCGACTAAACCAAGTGGTTTAGTGGTTTAGTCGACTAAATGTCGGGTGTGGGCTTTTTAACGCCCACCCCCGTAATTTAGTCGACTAAACCACTTGGTTTAGTCGGCTAAATGGGTTTAGTCGACTAAACCATGGGTTTAGTCGACTAAATTTTGAGGGGGTTCAAATTTTTTTGAACCCCTTGAAATTTGGTCGACTAAACCCCTGGTTTAGTTGACTAAAGAGGGGTAGATTGAGAATATGTTTTCAGAGGAGGGCATAATGGAAAATAGTTTCAAAGTAAGGGTATTTTGGTAAATAGTTTCCTAAAAAGGGGCACTATGGGAAAAAAGCCCGCGAAACTCCATTTCTTCTCTCTTTTCATCATTCAACGCTCACTGTGTCTATGAAAGCTAAGTATTACCTATCCTTTTATATCAGCGTCATTTCTTTGGAAAGAAAAATGGCAAGTTCCACGAAGTAACATGCCTGAAATTTTAGTCCTTTACAAATTTAATACTCCCTCTTGTCTAACTTATTTTAATTAGATTTAGGATATTAGTTAAATTAATTAATATGACATGTATTTTTTAAAATACTCTAATTATCTTCGTTAATTATCTCATTATTTCTCTTTGTTGATTATTGTTAAAAAAAACATCAACAAGATAAATTATGAAAATATTAATAAATATAAAACTTATACCATAGATTAAAAACTAAAATCAACTCTTCAAATATATCTTATGTTAACAACACTATCATTTTTTGTTTCTAAAATATTACTTTGTAGTAGTCAGATTGCTCTAAATTTCTAAAACTGGATATTAGAACTCTCTGTATTACTCAGAATTCTGAGAAGTAGAAAAGCCAAGCAGCTATACTTTGAAATAAGGAGCAATCAATTATCAAGAGATAAGGTATTAAAAAAAATGAATGAGCAAGAAGGGTTTTGAATGATATTTATATTAAAAATAAGAAGACTGTTTCTCAAGCACACCCAATTGTGCAAGGACTCTGGCAGCAAGACTTCTCAAGTGGCTATCTTTCCTCTGGGTCATGTCTACCAAAGGCATTGTGGCTGAAGCTTTATACTTGTTCTTTATTTCATCCACTTGAAAAATTTTCTCCAAGGCTACTAGAATTTTTTCCTCCAATCTGTCAGACTGAAGACTCAATAAATTTATTAGTGGAGTAATAGCATCTGCATCGGCAAGTACCTTACACCCACCACCTTGTGGTGTTCCACCATGAATCAAAGTCAAAAGTGCATCTAAGGAAGCTTCGCATGCTCCAATTTCTTGCTCTCTAAGCAACCTCACAAGGGGCTTCAAAGCATCAGCCTCTATGATGCAGAATGAAGACTCAACTGTGCAGATGCCTAGGTGTGCCGGGCAGCCGGTTTCATGAGGTACAAAGCAGAATTTGAATATACCTGACTTTTTTATCGGCTTGCTTAAGAGCCATGAGCTTTCTGAAAACTGCTTGATTGAAATGGCTGCATTTTGTTTCAAAAGAGGTGTCCCAGATTCCAGCAAATGCACCAGGATAGGGATGATGCCTTGTTGAGCTACTGCCTTTTGCCACTCTAGGTTTGTTGAGACAGTAAAGCGGCAAAGAGCTTGAACAGAGTTCTCAATGACCTGACGTTTGAGCGCGGCATGCTTATGTCGGTCTGAAAGACAATCCAAGATGATTTTTACTGCCCCAGAATCTAAAAGCCACCGGGTTATTTGTGGTTCCCTTGGAAGTCTTGAGATGATACCCATAGCAGAAACCATTTCTTCCGCATCTTCAGTGGTCTTGATGATGGTGAGCAAGACATTGATGCATCTTTCAGTTATATGTGATGTAAAGTTTCTGCAATCACCGCTTTCTGTCATGTAATAGAACAGCTTCACCGCGTTTACCCGCACAGTTTGGTTGTTGAGCTCTAACAATTGAACTAATACTTGGACAGCTGAGAGCTTCATCAACAACAATCATAAAACTTATTTTCAGGATTTCAAGACATAAGCACTTTAACACACACACACACACACACACACAACTGATAGAAAGCTTCACTATTCATAAGTTATCTTAAACTTGGTACAAGGTACAGGCCAACAGTGTACTTACAACAACTACTATTATTTGCATATGCTTTTTTGACTCAATCAAAAGGAATATCAATTGTTTCACAACTCGGCTTTTTAGGAAGTAAACTTTTCCACAAGCAGTAGGCCAAGAATGCAGTAATTTTACGAATTCATTTATGTTTCTTCAACAATGTTTGGTGAAGGAACTAATAAATTTATTTTAAAATCTCTTAATGTAGGAAAAACTATTATAACAAGTTTACAAAGAAATACAATGTTCAAATGAATATTTTTCACCACAGTCGTAATGTACTAAAATGATGACTTCAGGAAAAATGCCAACCTGTCTTAACCTTTCTCTGATGGTGAGACCAGAGGGAGATTGGCACATTGCCAGGAAAGTTTCCAGAATCTTGCTTTGTATATAAGGTCCGGTGAAGGAAACAAGTGAGAAGAATTTAAATACGTCATCCTCAGAATCTAACAATGAAACTTGAACTTCATCAGCTCGTTGGTGAGTGGTTGACATGGCAAGATGCATCATAGTGTCAGTTGCCTGTTCCCGCAGAGCGGTTGATTGTAAGCTGTGACGATATAGCAGCTCGAATAGTGATTGAGCAACACCCTCCCTAATCATCTGCAGGCCATTTTCTGGCAAGGTTGAAAGCTGTAGAAGAGCTTTCACAGCTACTTCCTTGATTTGCACGTCGGGATTAGAGAGCAACTGGAGAAGTGGCTGCAGTGCCCCATCTTTGACTATTGATGCTTTATTATGGTCAGTCAATTCAATCTCTGATAAAGTTCTGGTCATGATTATCTTCACATTTTCTGTTCCTGCACCGACAACATGAGCATTGACAATCGGTTAGTGTCTAGTAGCATGCCAATTCCTTTTTTTCCTTTATTTGTTATCAACGTAGCAAACGGTGAATGTGTAATTTATGCAATACCTGAAGAAAGGTTCTGCAGCAAAGGCTTGAGATAATTTGCCTTTGCCATCTCTATAACATTGTGGTTAAGGAAAGAGAGATTATCCAGCAGCTCACGTGCATCATGGGCTGCTTCAGCATCATCACTGCTTAACATTGTGACCAGGAGGAGTATGCTTCCTTGAACATCTCCTATGAGATCACGCACTGTAGTACTTCTAGACAATTCTAACAGCAACTTCATTGCTAACTTACTTTCCTCTATTGGACGTGCGAGTGAGTGAACAATTGATTCTAGTGCATGGTCAACTTTAGCAACATCTTCCTGCGTAAAAGAAGCATTACTATTCACATGAAGCCTCACAAAATAAAGTCCAGTGTTTATAATTTACAAAATAAGATACCTTGTTCTCTTCATTGTCCTTTGCAAGCAAAGACAGGGTGGATAGAACACACTTCCTTATTTCTCTATTCCTAGCACCGAGGAGCTTGATCAGAGTTGTGATGTAATTCTCCATTTTTACCCATTCTCGGTGCATCTGTCTTTCCGAGCAGAGGCCCTGCAATTTTTCCAAGGATTGAAGTATTTCCACTTCATCATCGCTCTCAAGCTTGGACTTGAGAGTAGAAAGGGTAATCATGGTGTTCCTATCTTTCCATTCTTGAATTGACTGTCGAAGAGTCTTATTAGGTCTTAATTTTGAAGTATCCAGAGGCAACATGGTTAAGGGACAGTTCTTATTCCCTGCTGCAAGCCACTTCTCTATTGCCTTTCTCTCAAATGTCTTGCCAGAAGAAGTCTCCACAGGATCTTCCATGATATCAAGTGAGATTGGACAGTAAAACGAATGTAACGGCTCCAACGGCTGTCGTCCCAGGGAATTTCGCTTTTCAAAATACTTCCTCTCCTTCTCTTGTGATGAAGTAACCGAATCAGCTTTTTCAAGCAATCCAACAATCTGCTCCATATGTAGAGCTTCTGCTATATCTCTTCTTGGCTCAGAAATTTGCATGTCACTTTTCAAGTCTTTAAATTCTCTCTTTATAACAGCATGCTCAGTTGAGATCCCAATGACATCCACAATACGAGCCAGAAACTGATTCGCGGTAGAGCGCTCAGCATTTCCTTCTTGTATTGCTAACTCAAGTTTTTCCAGAATTTCCTCTTCTGCTGCAGCTGCTTTATACTCATCATCTAGCATGTTCTGGCATAGCTCACTTATTTGTTTACTTAGACCAGAAGAGACATCCAAAGAGGTGAGAGGGATGAGGCTCACAGCTCGGCTTATGTTTTTTGTACAACACTCCAAATTCTCAGTAATCTTTCTGGAACTGATGAAAAGATAAATCTTACTCTTGGAGTTGCACTCAGAAACCAGCTGTTTAGCAGCTTTAACTTGTTGGTTGAGGACACCAAGGGAATTTTTCAAGCTCTCTGCATGGTGTATGTCTTCTTTTGATAGTCGTTTTAAAATTAATGAGACCTTCTCCAAGTAAGTTGAGAATTTTCTGAAATTATCCTTCTGAATCAGAATCTGATTGGCTGCTTTGGTGATATCAGATATACTAAGGACATTATGAAAAAGTAATTCAGATGCTGGAATGAGTGAGGCGTGATCAATTGAATCGCCCGCCATATCTCATCACTGATATAATTTAGCTTAAACCACGGAGTTCAGCTTTCGCTCAATATGCATTTTCCCATTTCTCATTTTTCTCGTCAAGCATGAAACATTAGACACCTGACCCAAACACTGGTAGAATCAAGAAGACCCAATCAATTTTTCTTATCCCATAAAATGGATCGGACTAAAACTTGGTTAATTATTCTTTGACCTTCCAAAGATAACAAAATTTTACATTTCAAACAACTTGATAGCCCTCTAACAACTAAACACGATAAAAGAATTTAAAGTTCATTTCAATTATCACTTGGTTGCAGTAAGGGAAGAAGCCTGGAAATTAAATTCGCCCTCAAGATACTATTGACGCCAAACTCAAACTAGATGAAATAAAGAACTGACCTGAAATTTGAGTGAAGGATATCTGACGAAATGGCCGGAAAACAAGCAGCGATTTTCCCGGAAAAGTGGGACGGTCGAGCAGAAATGGAGAAATCAAAAGAAGACCAAATGATGAGATTGTAAACCTGCAATTACATCCCATCCAATCCTCAACATCCTATTGAGAAGACCCAGATGGCTAGAGAGTGATAGATGGGTTTACCAGGGAAGACCAATTTTTTTTTTTTTTTTTCCTGACTTGATGACTGGTCCACCATCTTGAATTGACTGTAAAGCTAAGCCGCTCATAATGAACAGGTCAGTCTCAAACGGTTGCAGGAATCCATATTCCCCACTCACGAGGGAATGATCATCCTCAATTTTTGTTTTTGGAAAAAATATTTCATCCATTAAAAAGTAATTAATTTAAAATATTAGGTGCTGAGTTTTTTTTAAAAAAAAATGAGTGCTATTGAAAAAATATTTAAGGATACTAATGTTACAAGAAAAGTATTTCTAAATGGAGAATAATAAATTAATTAATTTAAGGTTACAAATGCTAAAAATATTTTAAGGTGCAGCTTATAATTTAATCCAAATAAATAAGAATAAAAAAAAATGTCCCTTGCCCAAAATTAGGCAATAAACATGTCCCACTCACATGTGATTAGCAAAGTATGTGGACCGGTCACAACAAAAAAATGCTAACTGATACAATTACAAATAACTAACCCTGCCCCATCATTTCATTATTGCTTCTCTTTCCTATACATATTTATCTAATTTAATTAAATTAAAGAAGTTAGTTAAATTAGTTAATACGATATATTTTTTAAAATACTGTAATCATTTTCTTTAATTCCGTCATTTATTGTTTTCAGGAAGAGTCAATAAGGGTAGATTAAAAAATGATTAACAAATATGAAGACTGTCTCTTATATTTATGACCAAGATCAATTCCTTAAATATGTTTTATATTAAGTACGAGAGAGAATTATATTTTGATTAACCTTATTATTACTCACTTATATCTTTAATATAAAATATATTTACATACTTTAATTAAAATTAAGAAATGTAGTTAAATTAGTTAATATGACATGTATTTTCTAAAATATTATAATTTTCTTTAATTTTTATTCCTTCACTTTTTTTTTTATTGTTGGTAGCATTAACAGAGATAAATTAGAAAAACAATAATAAATATAAAAACGATGTCTTATTATTTAAAATCAATATCAACTTTTATTATATGAAGGCCTGTAGAGAGTGTATTTTATTAAAAATAAAATTATTATTATTATTTTTTTTCGCACAAAGATTATCATATGATATTATATAAACTCTTAGTAATATGATATTTATATGGGATTATCGGTAATCAAACTAGTCCGTACACAAAGTTGAACCGGATAACTTGAACGAGTCAGTGTTTGACATTTTGACTGCTGTTTGCTTTGTAAGCGACAGCTAATTGTATTCAAACCAAGAAAAAAAAAAAACAGCTGGAATTATTTTCGTGCTTTGCACGGGTAGCAGAATACGATAAAAAAAAAAAAAAAAAAAAAAAAAAAAAAAAGGAGTAAGAAAACTGTATCGTATTCTAAAGCTCAATTCATAAATAAGTGTTGTTGAGAAAAAGAAAATTCATCTTCGAGCAAAAAAAAGAAAAAAAGAAAAAGAAAATTCGTAGATAAGTGTTCTTAACATAGTCCTTGTTATTGCTTAGCGGCTAATGTATTCATTAATCCTTCTACCACTTTATTTCCAGAATACTCCCCAACTTTGACTAGTTGGTATCATTTTCTTGTATTACTTTAGTTTTAAATAGAATGCTGTTATGAATATACTGATTATGTGGATGTCCATTGACTCCCGGTCTCCAAATATTACAAGATGACATGGGACCCACGCATAGTACCATGCATAGTAGTTTACTATTTGGTGGGACCCACACACAAAATAATACAACTCACGGGAATGCATTCCCGTGAGTGTACAGTTATGTAATTAGGGGAATATTACATCAAATGACCCAAAGTGGAAATTACACTAAAGGCCCATTTTCCTTCTATAAATAGAGGCCTTCTGTAAACATTCAAATTACACTGAAATGAGAACTTCTCTCTACTCTCTCTCTCTCTAAAATCTCTTGTTCTTGTATTTACTTTTCATCAGTTTTATATTACGTTATCAGCACGAAGACTCTACCAAGGTAAGATTTTATTACCATCTCCTTTACTATTTGTTTATTTTTTCTATCTGGGATAATCTTAACCATGATATGGAATTAAAGTTCTACTTTTACCGATTATTTTGAACATCAGGTTCCATGGTTAAGATTTGAGATTATTTACTATTTACTATTCACAGTAAATAGTAATTTTTACTATTCATGTTAATTTTACATTTTTCAGTAATTTTATATTTCTATTTATTTTGACTCCTATATGGAAGTCTAGATTTAATATTTCAGTAATTTATTTTTATTCACTATTCATTGTGAATAGTAACTTTACTATTCACGGTAAATTTATATTTTACTATTTACAGTAATTTATTTATGTTTATATATTCTTCCCACTCCCTATTTATTAATTCATGGTGGCAACATTAAGCTTCATTTGTAATTTAATTTTACTGTTTTATTTATTTAATTCATGGTGGCGATACTAAGCTCCATTTGTTTAATTTAAATTCTTTACTTACTGCTTTATTTATTTCATGGTGGCGATATTAAGCTCCATACTGACTTTATTAATATTTACATTATGCCACTAACATTTAAATTTATGTTACTAACATTTATTTATGCATTTATTTACCTTTTATGGTGGCAACACTAATATTAGTGGGCTCCATTTATTTATGCATTTATTTACCTTTTATGGTGGTGGCACTAATAGGGCTCCATTTGTTTATCTTAATTCTTTACTGTTGTCTATATATTATATAATATATGCATCATCTTTCTTACCTTCGGATGAGATAGGTCTCGCTGTGAGTTTACTCTCATTCCTATCTCATCTTATTTTTATTTTCTTAGCATGTTTATTTACCGTTCTTTAAATTATGTTTTAATTTATAATAAGATTTTATAATATGATTCTAATTATTTTTATTATTTTTAGTTTGAATCATGTCTTCCAACCTTTCAAATCTTGAATTTAATGCTCTTGACATCACCGGGAAGAATTATCTATCATGGGTTTTAGATGCTGAAATCCATCTTCAAGCAAAGGACTTTGGAAAGGCTATATTGCCAGGAAATGATGCGTCCCCTCAAGTAAAGGCTAAAGCTATGATTTTTCTCCGACACCACATTCATGAAAGTTTGAAAACTGAATATTTAACGGTGAAAGATCCATTTGAATTGTGGACTAGTTTGAAAGATAGGTATGATCATCAGAAAACGGTGATTTTGCTTAGAGCTCGTTATGAATGGATTCATCTCAGGTTACAAGATTTTAAAACTGTAAGTGAGTATAACTCAGCTGTTTTCAAAATAAGTTCTCAGTTAAAATTATGTGGTGAAAAAATAACTGATGAGGACTTATTAGAGAAAACTTTTTTTACCTTTCATGCTTCGAATTTGCTTTTACAACAGCAATATCGTGAGAAAGGTTTTAAAAAATATTCTGAGTTAATCTCATGTTTACTAGTAGCCGAGCAAAATAACGAGTTATTATTGAAAAATCATGAAAATCGTCCCACTGGATCTTCTCCATTTCCTGAAGCGAATGTGAGTGTACGGAATGATCATGGTCGTGGCCATGGTCGCGGTCGTGGTCGTGGTCGTGGTCGTGGCCGTGGTCGTGGACGAGGACGTGGAAATCGTGGAGGTAGAAATAATCATGGTCCTTATCATGGTGGAAGAGGTTATTATAGTCCTTATACCCACCAGAAAAAGATGAACAATGAAGGACAAAAGAATGATAAAGAAGGTCCTTCAAAAGTTGTTGAACATAAATGTTATCGGTGTGGTATGAAGGGACACTGGGTACGTAATTGTCGTACACCAGAACATTTAGCGAAACTTTACCAAGCCTCTATAAAAAAGAGTGTTAATAATGTGGAATGTGATGATAAGGCTCATAAAGATAATGATGTCAATGAGCCAAATGATGATGTTATGTCTCACTTGGAGGTGGAAGATTTTTATGATTAAATAAGTTTTGCAAAAATTGTAATAATTATTTTGTTTCGTTCTGACTTGTTGCCAATTATGTATAATAAATATGTTTTTAATGCATCTTCTATATTGAATATGTTTTGATGCATTTCTTTTCTTTTAATGAAGCTCATGGACATTTCAAATATTGCACACAAGAATGAAGATATATGTCTCATTGATAGTGCAACGACACATACAATTCTTAAAGATAAGAAATATTTTTCACATCTAACAAATTGTAGTACAAGCATCAATACCATAGTGGGTAATACAAGATTGATTGAAGCTCTGGAAGAGCAATAATAATATTATCCAATGGTACGAAATTTGTTATTAATGATGCTTTGTATTCCTCTAAGTCTCATAGAAATTTGTTGAGTTTTAAAGATATCCGTCGAAATGGATATCATATTGAGACTATAAATGAGGACAATAAAGAATATCTACAAATTGTTACTGTTAGATATGGTGAAAAATATGTTCTGGAGAAATTACCTATGTTATCTTCTGGTTTGTACTATTCAAGTATTAGTACAATTGAAATAAATGTTATGGAAAACCAGAAGCATGTTGATAAAGACATATTTATTGTTTGGCATGACCGGTTAGGCCATCCCGGGTCAATTATGATGCGACGTATAATAGAGAATTCATGTGGACATAACTTGAAACAGAAACAAATACCAAAATCCCATGATTTCTCATGTGATGCATGTTCCAAGGGAAAATTAATTATTCGGCCATCACCAACCAAAGTAGAAAGTGAGTCTCTCACATTTCTAGAACGGATACAGGGAGATATTTGTGGGCCAATACACCCACCATGCGGACCATTTAGGTATTATATGGTTTTAATTGATGCATCAACTAAATGGTCGCATGTGTGCTTATTATCTTCTCGAAACCTAGCGTTTGCGAGATTACTTGCTCAATTGACAAGATTAAGAGCACATTACCCGGATTATCCTATCAAGAAAATACGTCTTGATAATGCTGGTGAATTTACTTCACAGACTTTTAATGAATATTGTATGTCCCTTGGAATTGATGTTGAACATCCAGTAGCACATGTTCATACGCAAAATGGACTTGCAAAATCATTGGTAAAACGATTGCAACTTATTGCAAGACCTTTACTTTTGAAATCTAATTTACCAATTTCTGCTTGGGGCCATGCCATTTTGCATGCAGCAATGTTAATTCGCATCAGGCCAACCAGTTATTTAAAATTTTCCCCCTTACAAATGGTTTTTGGTGAAGAACCTAATATTTCTCATATACGGACCTTTGGATGTGCAGTATATGTGCCTATAGCACCTCCACAACGTACTAAAATGGGTCCTCAAAGAAGAATGGGAATTTATGTTGGGTATAAATCTCCTTCAATTATAAAATATTTAGAACCATCTACAGGAGATTTATTTACTGCACGATTTGAAGATTGTCATTTTAATGAATCAGTTTACCCAACATTAGGGGGAGAAAATAAGCAGTTGAATAAAGAGATTAGCTGGAATGAATTATCATTGGCTCATTTTGATCCTCGTACAAAACAATGTGAACTAGAAGTTCAAAAGATAATTCATTTACAGAATTCAGCTAATCGAATGCCAGAAGCATTCACTGACCCAAAGAAAGTGACAAAGTCACATATTCCAGCTGCTAATGCTCCTATTCGAATTGATGTCCCTGTAGGACAACCGATTACAAATGAATCAAAAGCACGCCTTAAGCGTGGTAGGCCTATCGGTTCCAAAGATAAAAATCCTCGAAAAAGAAAAGAAGCTAAAATTATAGATGGCCAAGTCGAGGATAATCAAGAAAAAAACGTAGCTCTGGATGAGCCACTTCATAAAGAGAAATTATCTCCAGAGGAGAATATTGAGGCCCCAGAAGAGATCCAAGTATCTGAAATGTATGAAAATAATGAGATCTCAATAAATTATGTCACAAATAATATCAAATGGAACCGTAATGAAGTCAACATTGATGACATTTTTACTAATCATATGGCATATGATGTGATGAATGAAGAAGAGGATCATGAGCCAAAATCCATGAGAGAGTGCCAACAACGAAAAGATTGGCTCCTATGGAAAGATGCCATTAATGCAGAATTAAAATCATTGGCAAAACGAAAAGTATTTGGACCTATAGTCCATACACCTAAAGATGTAAAGCCAGTTGGATATAAATGGGTTTTTGTACGGAAAAGAAATGAAAAGGGTGAAATTACAAGGTATAAAGCACGCCTTGTAGCCCAAGGCTTTACACAAAGACCTGGCATAGATTTTGAAGAAACATATTCACCAGTAGTGGATGCAAGTACTTTTCGTTATTTAATTAGCCTAGCAGCAAATGAAAGGCTTGATTTGCATCTAATGGATGTTGTGACTGCCTATTTATATGGTTCACTTGATAGTGATATCTATATGAAAGTTCCTGAAGGACTCAAGATGCCTGAAGCATTTAATTCAAATTCACGAGAACAATACTCGATCAAATTAAATAAGTCCCTGTGTGGCTTGAAACAATCAGGGCGCATGTGGTATAATTGCCTTAAAGAATATTTGTTGAAAGAAAGGTATAAAAATGACCCGATATGCCCATGCAGTTTTATAAAAAGATCGAGAAATGAATTTGCTATAATTGTTGTTTATGTTGATGATATCAACATTATTGGAACTCCTGAAGAGATTACAAAAGCCATTCATTGTTTGAAGAAAGAATTTGAAATGAAAGATTTAGGTAGGACAAAATTTTGTCTTGGATTACAAATTGAGTACCTGAAGGACGGGATCTTTGTACATCAAGAAACTTATACAAAGAAGGTCTTGAAACGATTTTATATGGATAAGTCACATCCATTCTGTACTCCAATGGTTGTAAGATCTTTGATAAAAGAAAAAGATCCATTCCAACCCCAAGTAATTAACAAAAAAGGTGTAGAACAATTACTTGGTCCAGAAGTGCCATATCTTAATGCTATTGGGGCACTAATGTATCTTGCTAATCACACAAGACCTGATATAACATTTGCTTTTAATTTATTAGCAAGATATAGTTCTGCACCAACACAAAGGCATTGGAATGGTGTAAAGCGTATTTTTCATTACCTCAGAGGTACTATGGATATGGGGTTATATTATTCAAATGTATCTAAACATGAACTGATTGGTTATTCAGATGCTGGATTTATGTCTGATCCACATGATGGAAAATCACAAATAGGTTTATGTATTTACATGTGGAGGTACAGCAATTTCATGGCGATCTATGAAACAAACTATATCAGCCACTTCATCTAATAATGCAGAAATCCTAGCAATGCATGAAACAAGTCGAGAATGTGTGTGGTTGAGGTCAGTAATTCATCATATACGAACTACTTGTCATTTATCTTCTGGTAAAATGGTTCCAACAGTTCTATATGAGGATAATACTGCATGTATTGCCCAACTTAAAGAAGGATACATCAAGGGCGATAGAATGAAGCATATTTCACCAAAATTTTTCTTTATTCGTGATCTTCAACAGAATGGTGAAATAGATATCCAGCAAATCAGTTCAAGAGAAAATTTGGCAGATTTATTTACCAAGTCACTTCCAGAAGCAATCTTTGAGAAGTTTGTCTATGGTATTGGTCTTCGAAGACTTAAAGATCTCAACTGATGTTATCAGAGGGAGTAATACTGATGTTGTCAACAGGGGGAGTTGATACACGTTGTACTCTTTTTCCCTTATCTAGGTTTTGTCCCACTGGGTTTTTCCTAGAAAGGTTTTTAATGAGGCAGCACTGGATAGTGTATCAATGAGTGATGTACTCTTTTCTTTGGCTAGGTTTTTATCCCACTGGGTTTTTCCTAGTTAAAGTTTTTAATGAGGCACATTCATAAATGGACATCCAAGGGGGAGTGTTATGAATATACTGATTATGTGGATGTCCATTGACTCCCGGTCTCCAAATATTACAAGATGACATGGGACCCACGCATAGTACCATGCATAGTAGTTTACTATTTGGTGGGACCCACACACAAAATAATACAACTCACGGGAATGCATTCCCGTGAGTGTGCAGTTATGTAATTAGGGGAATATTACATCAAATGACCCAAAGTGGAAATTACACTAAAGGCCCATTTTCCTTCTATAAATAGAGGTCTTCTGTAAACATTCAAATTACACTGAAATGAGAACTTCTCTCTACTCTCTCTCTCTCTAAAATCTCTTGTTCTTGTATTTACTTTTCATCAGTTTTATATGCAGTATTAAAACGCAATTTAATTAACGTGGCTGCACGACCAATGTCATCGCTTTGAGTTAAGAAAATAATAGTCCGTCCTATTTATGCTTTAATAATTATATTTTGTTGAATTATGTGTGGTCAATACATAAATACTCTATATACTTGTAGATTTATAATTTTTTATTTAAATATTACTTCTCCAGTCCGAAATATAAGATATAATTTGTAATACAAATTATATTATAAACTATATCTTATATTTATAAGCGGTGGTAGTATTTTAATTGTAACTAGTTTTGTAATAAGTTGACCCCAGTTTTAATGGAAGAAGATCCTCTCATCATTTATTTTTCTTTTTATTTCTTATGAGCCTATTTGGACTGTTGATTTAGAAGAGGAGAGAAAAATCAAAGTGTATTATGATTTTTTTGATTAATTGAATAGACATGATTTAAAGATTCCCTGAGCTTTAATAATCCTTGGTCATTGAATCACTATTTCAAGTTTTATCAACCTGCTGAATTTTCAATATCTATAACTATTTAGCTTGTCTGGCATAGTAGTGCATTGTGGAAAAAGCCCACTAAAAAAAAAAATTATTTGGATTGTTAGATGGGCTTATTGTAAAAAAGTAGCTTTTTATATAAGTCATGTTTTTTAGTGTCTAGGTGACTTTTTTAAGCTCCTAAAGAAAAATGTTAGAGATAGATGATTCAATAAGTAATATGCTATTAAATAAATATATTTGTATGTATTTTAATTTATCTACTAGAATATATTTAATTAAATACTTGATTTTTTTAAAAAATTTCTTAATAATAATTTATTTTTTTATTAATTTAAATTTTTTATCTTTGATTATCTCTCTCTCTCTCTCTCTCTCTCTCTCTCTATATATATATATATATATATATATATATATAGTATTCAATAAGATTCATGACATTATCAATAATTTTTCATCTCAACTAATTTTTTAAATAATCATCTAAACAAGAGCCTATTTAGAAAAAAGTCACTTTTCTCACCGTCATTCCAAACATAAATCAGACAATATGATTTTTATCTTATCTTTTGTTTGTAAAAGTTAGATTGTAAATAAGTCACTTTTATCACCATTATCTCAAACGGGATATTAGGTAAATCATCCAATAATCATATCAGTATCTTATTTTGTCGATATGTTGCTATATAATGGATGAGATATTTATATATAACCAATATATCTTATCTGACATTAATAATTTTTTAATCCACTGCTACAAATTAATGAAAACTAATCAATCAAGATGTGATAACATGATATGTTGAAGGAATGGTAATCTGCCTAACAGGTTAGCACCATGTTCATGACTAATAAGCCTATATTGAAAAGTAAAATCAAATATTAAATATTCAAAAAGTATATGAAATAAAAGTAAAACAGATTACAAGCATATAAGTCAGAAATACCGATGGAGAGTGATTGTTTTTAATGTCCATTTTTGTTTTTTTTATTTAATGTCAGTGTAAAAATATGACCAAAGAAGTCATAGGGATGCATGTCTACGTAGTACGTGTGATATGATCCAGGCTAACGAAAAAACACAAAAGGTGGATAAAAATGGCTATACATAATGTTAGGCCTAAGATCTTAAATAGGACTAGCTTAAAAGGGAGTCCTATATTGAATTTTAAGGTAAGCCCAATCAACATATTGGGGTCTTTAGGCTCAAAATAATTAACATGAGAGCATAACAAAGTAGCACACACCTCAGCAAAAAAGGGTTTGACAGGCTCCTCTTTATTGCATGTGTATCTGTCTGATCTTTGAACCTAGTTGACAAAGATTGAATTCCTCTTTAGATTAGTTAGTTTTTAAATTTTCAGGTGACAGCCTTCCTTCTTTTAAAAGTTAGAACGAGTGTGTTAGCAATAAAAGTTGATTTAATTCGTAAAAACTTGACCGACAACCTATATGGTCGTTTAAATCCCAATGATGATGTTAAAATTATTGTTGGTAAGTAATATGTAAGATGAGTTTAGATATATGTTTGATTCATATGAATCTTAAAGATCCAACTCATCTAGACTTCTATCTACGTGGGGGGAAATTAACGTAAGCATGTTTGATGCTCCTTGTACTCTAGAAAATTTAGTATTGGACACAGTAGTTTTTGATCTACTTGATATCTTACACTAACCCCTGACATTACCATAAAATCTAATTGTAAGTAGCACAATAGTTGTATAAGTATTTGGAAAAACCAAAAGGTAAATTCCACCTTGGTTAACTTATATCCTCCGGGTGGGATTGAAGGGGTTTTTTCTTCTTCTTTGTATCAGCTTTTACATTATTAATGCATTTGACTTTCATGGAAAAAAAAAACGTCATTACACAAAAACTCAATTACATAACAGTAGTCCTAAAGATTTGATAAGAATTACAACTAAGGACTGCCCTGATTTTGGTTGAATATTTAGAACAAATAGGTGGAACAGTAATATATATCAACCGAGAACCACATCTTTGTGACCCCTGTGCATTACCTTCTCCCAACGAATACACTGTATCACTTGCTTGTAAACAGTGTTTGAGCTCTGAGATCATCTTCCAAATTCATGTGTCTATCCTGTTATATATATCCCGAATCTTCCAAGCTTTCTGATCAACGATTTAGTTGCCCAATAATTCCTCACTGTGACACCTTTTTATATATAATCTTGGACTGGGTTTAGTTGAGAGTTGATGGGGTTATATTAGATTATGCATTCAAGGGAGACATAGTAGCGTAAACCAGCAGGTAAAGACTGAGTAAACAATGTGTGATTCAGAGCTCTTAGACTCCCTCATTATATATATATATATATATAAGAATTGATTTATCGGATCAAATCTGCTACTTGAATGTCTCTGAAGGCCAATTGGGTTTTCCTTTTTAAAACTTTAGTTTCTTTTATTAATCCGTGAGGCATCTCTGTCAACATATATAGTACATCTATTCACTGTTTGCTTTGCTTTCTATACATGTTATTGCTTATCTCTCTGTCCATTTGGTAGGCCATGATCCTGATGACCCCTTCTCTGATATGATGGATTTAGCTGATAATTAAGTACAATGATTAGAGATTATTTTATGATATATACGCTTACTTGACTTGTTTTGGAGAAGCTACTGTTAAAGTCAAACATACATAGAATTGAGTTCCTGGTTTGGAAATTAATTGGAATCCAACTACAGTAACTTCTTTTGAAAAAGTTGAGATATGATTGATTATATGTGTGTATTCTAGGAAAATCACTTATCAAAGTGTAGGGTCCTTAATTTATCACGAGCAAAAACCAGACCTTTCAACTTTATTGCGTGATCTTTAACTTGGATTTGTTTGATTAATTAGCTAGCTAGCTAGGTTCGCTACCTGAAGCTACACACCAAATAACATTAATTCTCACTTGGGTGAACAGTAAATTATGGGAAGTCCACTAATGAATGGTCCTTTAAGGTTTGCAAATTTCAAAGAGGTCCCTTACCCAAAAGGGCCAAAGAAAAATTATTTTTTGACTTGGGAACTCACCACTGTATAAATCTCGCTGTAATTTTTTTCAGTTCGTTGGAAAAATGACAAAATTGAATAGCTCCAACTTCAACAAAAAAATTAGTACCACTCCTATTTATCAGTAACTTTTTTCTTTTTTTGGGTGGTCATTAATGCTAGTAACAGTTTTTTTTTTTTACATCTCAAAATTTAAATCATTTTTTCTTTTTTACCTTTATTACATACACCTTTTTATTGATGAACCACTTATTCTATTCTATTTAATTATTTGTTACTCATTTTCTCTCCTATATATACTTTTTTCATAAATAAGGGCTTATTTAAAAAAGACACATTACATCTTGCATAATCAGGGTAGTGGTTGAAAAAATAGGAAGAAACCGAGATATATCTTGACTCATACTCCAAGTTTTTTTTTTAATCATTGGATATCTAGTTTAAGATTCATAACTACTCCTCCTGATGCATATGTCTCCTTTTTTTATTTTGAACTTAATATTTAGAGAGATCTTGTGGGTTTTATACTGTTAGATCAACTCTATATTATAATTATATTTGTATAACGCCAAATGTCATTTAAGAAAAGAAATTCTGATTGAATAATTGTCCATACCATATCTGTTATATATGTGATATAAAAAGACAAATATAACAAGATTCTTGCGGGACGATAATTGATCATGTTCATTTCTTAAAATGACAAAAATTTGTCATGTTTCTGGGTGAGATGTTGATGTTGATATCCACTAATGTCTAATGCATCGATCCTCTTTCTACAACTTCAATTTATTTTGTTCCCAAACCCTACGGCTGGTTTCTGGTTCCTTGTTGTGACGAAAAACGACGTCAGTTGTGATGTGTGAGGTTCAAGTTCTATTTAACTTCTTAGTGATATTACTTTAATTTTTTCCTTGAATTTAAAAGACAAGAAAACAATGATTAAAAAGACTAAAATACAATAATAATACAGAAAACACACTAGTGATATTACTTTTTTCTTGGATCTCATGCCTTTTCAAACCATTTTTTCTCCTGCTACCTATTGTGTCATATTGCAGAAATCCATTTCTTTTTTTTTTTTGGAAAATGATTGAAAAATACAATTTGAATTTTAAAATTTTGTTGACAATAACATGAATAAAATTAAAAAATACAGTAAAGCAATTAACAACTTGTTTTGTCAAAAAATCACTTATTTAGGATTTTAAAGTTCAAGTGGTATTTTTTTTTAGATTTTCTTTTTGTTTTTTCTATAATGTGAACATGAAAATAATTATAGCTAGGAATAAAAAAATATTTCAAAGGAAATCAACATTAGCATTGAACAAACATCCAACGTAACACCATTAACTGAATGCAAAGTCATAACGAGAAGTCATAAAGAAAATATAATATGTATCCATATTTATAATAGTCGTATTTGTTTTATATTTTTTATGTTACAAATTTATATATATATTCCTACGGGAAAAGAAAATCTAGTCTTGTCACTTTAATTTTGATATTATTTATTGACCCAAAATTTAAAATGATTGTATTTTTGTCTTAATCTACACACAATACAAAATCTATATATTAAAAAAAAGCTTTAATATGATAAAGGGTTAAGTGACAAATCAAGTGTATATACGCTCAAGAGTAATGTTGTGTAGAAATTTTTTTAGGTTCATATCACATTGGAAGTTTTAAAACATAGTAATATTCCCCGATACCATTGAAAAACTCACGTTGACCATTAAAAAATTGACGTTGACCATTAGTTTTTTAAGTAAAAAGTACAACATTACTACGTTTTAAAACTATTACGATGACATTAAACCTGAAAAACTTTCAGGACAACATTACATCTAGATGTACATTTTTAGGACGGATTTACTATTTAACCTTGTAATAAAACATGAACAAAGTTACTGATTTCAGACTCCATATAATTAAACAAAGTTCACAGGGATATATATAATCTAATTTTATTCAATATGGGATTTTCTTCTTAATTAACTTTCATTCACATTTGCTAACATTGTAAAAAAAGTCATACATATTAAGTAAACGTAAAGAATGAAGACTTTCACCTCATAAATTAAGGAACCAAAATGGTTACCCAATGAGATGAGGATCAAACTTTCCTATTATTTCACATTTAAATCTAATACTCGTACGTACCTTCTAATTTAGATAGACCAAGGATATAAACCAACACGGCTATTAACAGTATTTGATCTCAAGAATCTGTCTTCAAGTGCAGTTCTACAATGTTGCATAATACCATTACAAAGGTTCAATTCCATATATATGTGAAAATACATAACTAATAAATTAAAATAGTCCTTATATCTATTTGTATCATCACCGTCTACATAGTATTCTTCCCCATGACTTATTCAACAATGATATCATTCCCTAGCTATATATTTTTCTTCTTTTTGAAGATGATATGAAGGCAGCTTGGAATATATATATTAGCCCGGCTTGTCTTTTTAGCATGTCACTATAATATATAAACGACCGACCTGAGAAATTTTCCTTGCCAAAAATTTATAATAACTGGGCCCGCCATGCAAAAGCAGGAGGAGTCTTTATAAAAATAATGGCTAGTTTAATTACTGTCTGACCTACCGTATCTATAAAAATGAGTAAAAATTTATAACGTGCATGGGCGGCTAATTTATTTAATCTGTACTCCATCACAAGAAAGCAGGCTTGGACGAGAGGTTTTATATAATGATGAGCGTCAGGATCAGCGTATTCACTATGGTTAAAATTAGCTGTCCATGTCTTATACTCCCTCCAATCCTAAATATGCGATGCACAATAAACTTTGTTTTATGTCTAGGGTCAGCATTATATTTTAAGAGTACGATGTATTTCCCAAATATATAATCCTATCTGCCTGAGTAGGTTCATGGAACTTACCTGCCTAGCTTGTGTCGGAAATTTCCATCAAAATAGCATCTACACATAAGTAATACTCGTCCAGTTCTTCTTAATGGTATATTTACTTAATTTGATTAAATTAAAAAAGTTAGTTTATATGACATGTATTTTTTAAAACACATTAGAAACATTCTTTAAATCCCTCATCCCTTCTCTTTCTTGATTATTATTGAAAGAGCAACAATAAGAATAAATTGACAAAAGATTGACATATATAAAAACTATGTCTTATATTTAGAATCAAGACTAACTCCACAAATATATTTTATATATATTAAGACCGGAGGAGTTTATCTTCAATAAATAATGTCATGAGGCTGCGTGAGTCAACTCATAAATTAAAATGGATTTCATGGACAATATGTGCAGTACATGCCACCGGTTAGTTATGGGAAGAGATAACAATGAGGTTCATATATATTCCCTCTCGTTCTTAATATATGACATATTTGTTTAATTTAAATAGATTAAAAAAGTTAGTTAAATTAGTTAATATAATATGTATTTTCTAAAACATTACAATCGCCTTCTCTAATTCTCTTATTCTCTCTTCTTATTGATTATTATTTAAGGGTACTATTAAGCCTGAATTATGAAAAAATTGCAACTGCGAAAAGTACTTCTAGTATTTAGGATTGGAACTAACTTCTAAAATATGTTTTATATTAAAGATTAGAAGGAAGAGAGAGAGAGTGTGTGTGTGTGTGTTACTGCCCTATTCTTTAATATAAGATCCACTTTGTAGGACAAAGATTGCAAAGTTTATATTATATATATTAATGACCAAACCCAGTATTATAAAATTAGAGCCAGAATTGTTCCATCTTCTTAGCTAGTACCCATCTATTTATGATTGAGTGATCCAAAAGTTTTTAGGGTTGTTTGACTAAAAAGATAACATAAGCAATGGACAATAGCTTTGTTGAAACATTCTTTTTAGATAGAGGTTATCGGTAAGGAGCAGGTCAATAAAGTTTTTTTAAAAAATATAATTTAAATCTATATAATTTATTAATGTTGTATTCTACTCCTTGGGTCACCTAGTTTATATAGTACAGTTTTTACTAAAAGCTAAATCTTATATTTAGAATCAGAGATGGTATTAATTTTGAACCCATGGGCTGACCCACATATATTCCTAACTCTACCATATATAGTTAAAGATATACCGTACACGGATGAAAAAGAGTTTACTTCTATTGAAGATAGATTGCAATCTTCAAACAAATTTCTGGCATATTTGTGAATAATAGATTTTGTAATTGAGAGGTTTTTTAACCATTTTTTCTTTATTAAAAGGTGATTACAACAATTCTACTGAAGCAAGTTGGTAGACTTCTCTTGATGACTTGCAAGCCAAGTTGCAATGCATGATAGCTACAACTCTAGAAGGTCAAAATTGATTCCGATAAAAGGAACTTGCTTAGTCATAGAATAATAACTCCATCAAGTGATCTCTAGATTAGATAGACATGAATCATTTTCCTCATATCTCAATATCTCCAGCCTAGCAAAGCAGCATTGTGAATCTTGGGAATAGTGCAAGTATTTCTTACAAAATAATTAAATCGAATAATATTTAAAATTGAAAGATTAAAATTTGAAAATGAACCATCCGACAGGAAAGCTTGTCAGAAGCAACAATTCAAACTGTAACATGGGTGATGAGCGCAAAATGTGCTCCCAGTAATATCTGATGAACATGAATATATGTTTCCCAGAATACATACGGATGTTATCATTCTCGCGCCCTTGTGTCAGTTAGCAGTAGATTAAAGTAGTGTTCTAGCATCTCTCTGGCTTCATCCACCCCAACTCCTAGGTTTAACTCGCTAGGTTGCTGCTGATTTCAAGCCATGTGAAACATATCCAAAAATGCAGGAGAGATCTCTCTCCCTATATATATAGAGAGAGAGGATATGAGATGAATTGCGAGAAATCTGAGATGAAATTAATGAATATTACTTGACAAGGTATCTGACGAAAAGAGAACAAAGTATAAACACTCTTCAGATTGGTGTGATCGATGATCCACTCTCTCATGTTATCACATCTGGAAATTTCAAAGACAAGCTATATATATATGTATATATATATGTGCAGTGAAATATACACAAGAGTGATATTGATTCGGCTCATCTTCTCTCCGATACATGTGTGTGTACACACGATTTGTCACTGATAAAAGACGAGCCGAACCAACATCGCTCCTGTCTATTTCTGCAGAATCGAGACTTCTGAGACTTTTCCTTTTTAGTAGTTCGAAGCAGATGATTATGTAAGCCCCTTTTCCTGTAAATTACACAACCATGGACTATTTGTGGATTGATTTTGCAGATATATATATATGCAAGGAAGCACACAAGAGTGATATTGATTCGGCTCGTCTTAATTAGAAGCTCCTCATGATGATCCATAAGAAATGAAAAGATGAGCCGAACCAATACCACGCCATGTCTACTTTTGCAGAACCTACCTCTCTCTCTCTCTCTCTCTCTTTGTGCTAAGACAAGCTTCAATTCTGTTCTGAGGAAAAACAGAAAACCCCCATACCCTATATATATACACAACTAACCAATGGCTATCCGATAAATTATTCATATACATATATATATTCAACCCATCCCCTATAACTTCACTGTAGAGCCACGTAAAGACACTATATATAAAGCATCTAGACCATTTACCGTGACTTACATATTCTTCTCTCTCTTTTTTTTTTTTTTTGCTCGGAATTGACTTACATATTCACAAAAGCTAAAAATCCACTATCCTCAAAAGGGACTAATTCTCTTAGTTTTGATAAAGCTGCCAAGTTATGCGAGTGGATTTGGACCATTGCCAGGACTTGCCCCAATCCTGCCCAATCTGATCATATCTTACCCGATCCTTCTCCAATGTTGTCAAACCTTACCATGACCTTATCCAAGGTTGTCAAGTCTTGTCTGAACTTGCCTAAGGTTACCAACACATACAACCACCTTATATATCCACACTTGTCAAGCTTTTTTCGAATCCTCAAATATACGCCTTGGGGTTAGAATGAAGGAATAAAACCATGAAGATTTAAATGTAAAGAGTAGATTTTGAATTGTTCGATGTGATGAGAAGTCACTCATCAAATAAAGTTGGACTTAATAAATATTACTTCTGATTATGTGCATACATAAGTCCTAGTTTACTGTACAATATATACTATAAACTAGATCTTATCTTAATGACAAGAGATAATACTATATATGAAGGCTTTTGTTCTCTCCCCGTTTGGAATTTTGCCCCATTCCTTACAGCTTTTAGGCCATACCAAGTTCTTTCAAAGTCAGGTACCACCAATGTGATCATTTGTTCCCACCTCATGGCCCACATCATGATAATTCCTTTAGCCCAACAGTGTATGATCATGGAGTATAATAAATAGGAGAATTCCTACTCCATGTTTCTTCTTAATGTAATATCTATTTATATAATTTGATTATATTAAAAAAGTTAATTAGTTGAGTTAATTAATATATGTTTTTTTTTAAAAAACACGAATAATCTTCCTTAATTACCTCGATCGTTTTCTTACTTGATTATTATGAAGGGAGCATCAATAGAGATAAATTAGGAAAAAAATTAATAAATATAAGCAATAGGTATTAATTTATTAGGATCAAGATAATTTTTAAGGGAGTATTAGGTATTAAGATAGAAATGTGGTCACTAAAATATTGCACTATAACTTAATTACCTCTAGTATTAAATATAAGATATAGTTTATAGGGTAAATTACACTACAAACTATGTCTTATAGTTAGGATTAGAGTAGTATGCAATGATAAATTTCAATAAAATAAATGATAACAAGTCTACATTACTCATGTTTTATTGAAACTTTTTAATTACTCCCTATAGAGAAGGGTTAAAAGCTAAAACAAAACCCTTTGTTTTTATTATGTAAGTTACTGAGTCGATCTACATATATCCTTGCTCTTTTTTTTTTTTTTTTAACATCCTTGCTTGAAGGCAAGGATATTATTGTTTTCAATATCCTTGCTTGAAAGAGAAAGTTAATTATTTTACCGTCACTAAAATACTACAGTGGAGGAGCTCGACGAATCTTACCTGGTAGATTTGACTTTATAAGGTTCCAAATCTTTTACTTGCCTGGGACCAAATTCAGATCAGCCCATCATGCGAATTTTACCCCAAATGAAAAAGATGTTTAGCTAACTGGCTCTTTAAAATTTAACTGAAGTTTAAGTAAAAATTCTGACAGTGTATATATGGAGAATGATGATGTTTGGTACCTTTTTGTTCTTTTTAGGTCCATCAAAAGGATTTAATTTAAGAAGAAAGAGAAGTTATTTTAGTGTACTATTAGTTAAATTTTTATTGATACCATTTATATATAATAGTATGACTGTATGAGTGTCTATTGAATGAGTCAAACTTAAATCATCAAATTAAATTGACTAACAGTCAACAAAAGAAAAATGGTCAAAATCGAATGAACAACTGATTTGATTCTACCCGAATATCAACTCACATATATAACGATTTAGAATTGTCATATATGTGGGCACTATAAAACTCCACACAATTACATTATAATTTCGAACCATTATTTATTTTAAAAATATTATAACAGTTATAATATAACACTTGTTATATATTAAAATTTGGTGAGGTCATGATATGTCTATTGTTGTGATAATAATTAATGGGTATATATAAACAATTATCATAATATATGATAATATTTGTATACACTACAAGAAAAAAAAAGGTAAATACCAACCAATTATTAGAGGTGGTTTTAAGTGAACTGCCTCTAAAATACCTTTAAATGCGGTTCTGCCAGTGTATAAACAAACCGCCTCAATATTAATATAGAACTGCGGCGGTTTATGTTAATCCACCTCCAAATGAATTATATAAAGGCGGTTCGTGAGGCGTTTTTCGTCTTGATTGAAAATCACACTAAATCAAGGCGGTTTGGCCTAAACCGCCTCTATTAGACATTTAGAGGTGGTTTTGGAGGTGATCTTATAATATTTTTATTTTTAAAATATAAATATTTAATATTCACGTTTCTCATTTATTTACAACATTCTAACTCTATTTTTGGCGGACTTGTTTCCCTCTGTATGAAAATGTAAGTCCGCCAAAAAATAAAGTTCAGTGTGCCTATTATCTTTAATCAAGGAAGTTGACCAGGTAGTTGTCTCTACTTCTATAGTTTTTTCTATAGATATTGTTTTTCCTAGTACACTTACTATGAATTATGAAGCAATATATCATCAAAGTGCTCTTCCATTGATAAGATGGATTGTCTATATGGACAAATTCAAAGAAAAGGGAAATAAATTTTGTAAGATATATGCATTAGTTTTCAAGAACAATCAGTGATTGTCATCAAAGGGAGAAAACTATAAGATCAACAAAAAAAATCCCTCTTATGTGCTTAATAGTTGGTTTATCATGGATTATCCAGTCTCCTTTTTATTCAGACAGGAGCTAAGAGTTATGTGCTTGAAAAAACTGTTTCCCTTCTTTCTCGCTTTATATATATACTTGTCTCGAAAAATATTCCAAAAAATGTTTCTGCAATTTTTGTTCTAGATTGAGTGTTGAAAACCAGTGAAGGAGTTGGATTGTAAGAAGCAAAAGCATGAAAATCAAAAGAAAATTGGACTAGCAGCATTATTGTAACTTTAAACGATCCCATTTTTCTTAATCACTCTTGGTTTGTTTTTTTCTTAAAGGTAGCTCACTGTTTATATAAGGAAAAAGATCCTCTCATAATTTTTTCTCTTATTTTTTTTCCCCTCATAATCTTATTTCTATCGGGGTTCATAGTTGTCATCTTATCTCTATCTCTACTTTTAGATAAAAAAATAAATAGATTGTTTAGATTAAATATTTTATAAACTACTGATATAGTATTTTATAGATTTTTTTAAAAAATTTTCAGTACTATTGGAATTATAAATTGTGTAAATCAGATTTTAACATATTAAAATTATTTTTTTTTGTGATTTTAATAATAATTTTATAAAATATTAAATTTGAACTATATACTTGTGTATATATATGAGATTATGAAAAGAAAATGATAGAACTAGAACTCATAGTCATTTTTATAGAGATAAAGACTGATGAGATATAAATATACCATTATATTTTAAAGATATATTTATTAAATTAACCGATTAATTAAATCACTATCTCTATTTCGCGCAAAAAAATCTCCACTAAGATAACCCATTCACTAAAAGGTCCTATTTTTGGCGGTTTATGTTTCATTTGTCTTTTCATTTCATCAGCCCGTCGCATCTGCAGCGGCCAAATGCCCTACCCCTCACTCCCTCAGTCAAAGTCGCTCACCATCAAACTCTCTTAGACCCTCAAAGTCTCAAACTCTCCCTTCAGTCCCTCAGTCAGTTGCTCACCGTTGGCTCTCCGCTCAAGCATCAGTCCGATCCCTCACTTCCCGTCGCCTACTCACTTCACAGTCAGTCAGCCTCAGTCTCAGATCCGGTGCCGGTTCGAAGTTTGTTCGTCATCTGGGTATTTTTCCTTTTTATTTCTATTTCTTATATTTCTTTTTTTCCATCCATGCTTTCAAGTTCTGATATGGGTATTCTCCCACTCGTCCATCTCTGTTCTTCGTCGTTTTTTTTTTGTTTCTCTGCTTCTAATTTCTTCTCTATATGTTGTTGTCGTTGTTGCTTCATTTTCCCCTGTTTGTTCTTCTATAATGTGCTCTAGTTAGTGTTGCTTTTAGATTAATGCTTATTTGCGGCAATGAGTAGTGAAAAGATAATTAGGTTTAATTCCAGGATTCGGATTAAGAAATCTTTGTTTTCCTAAAAAAGAGGCAAGAAATTTGCATTATCCACACACAATAACAAACACTTATTTAACTGCCACCTGTCGCATATGAGTGAAATAGCCAAGATAAATACGGATGATCCAATTATAACAGTCCATCGTGTAAATTAGAAATTTTCCTCTTTTCTAAAAGGGAGGTCCTGATAATTATATCTGTCACACCTGGTTTTTTCTGGGCAAAGAAATTTCTTGCGGTGAGAAAACAGGTAAAGTGACCAGATTAAGATTAAGAAATTCTTTTTCTTTGTATTGTAAAATGGAGGAGTACTATTTATTTCAGCAAAATCTGATGTAAAAGTGATGCGTAAAACATAAATCCTGCTGTGGTTATGGCAAGTCTTCAATAATAGTTGTTTATTAGTTTCAGAATTAATTATTTTTACTGTTACATTCGAGTCAAAAAGAAAGTGACTATCATTGATCTTCAGAGTACGCCTGATTAAGTATGAACAGGGGAATGACAAAAAATAAAAGAAAAGAAAATGTCTGCATAGGGGAATTTATTTTGATTCTACATCTTCTTTAAATGGATTTAATTTCTTATACTCACGTCTGAAAAGGATCTTTAAAATTAAAGCAATCAAAATAGGCAGAAACTCAAAAAAGTCTGTTATAATTTATAAAGCTACTATTTTCCTAAAAGCATCATCATACTTTGTGTGGTTTGAGATCATAGCAAAAATTTATATAGATATGACTTTGTATATCTACGCAAAGGATCCAGTACTCTGCTTGTACCACCATTAGAACGTGTTCTTTGCATTACATTGCATGCTTTTGATGTTGAATTTCTATCCCTTAGAAAAAGGAAGAAAAGAAAGAAAAATAAAACACTTTGCACCAGAAAGGGAAAAGCAAAAGGAACTGTATAAAGACCCAACTTCACCTTATAGATAGCACTATTCGGTTGTAGTGAGCATTATGATTACCTTGTCTACCACTTCATGCAACAAATAGACAATAATTAAGGTGATTTAATTGCTAATTTCACGACGACCTGTCACTAACTTTCTCTGGTCCCTGGGTTGTTTGATTTCAATGTGTTAGTTTTGCTGTTCAGGAAGCAGCAATCCTATCTCATGTAACTGTTAATCCATTCATGTTTGCGTTGGTCTTGATTGACCAATATTGCATTATACTGTTGCTTATAGGTTAAGGGTCTGACAGAACAATTTCCCGCTGTTACACCTCTTGCTTTGGTGCTAAAACAGTTCTTGGCGATCGAAGCCTTGACCAGTCCTATTCTGGCAGCTTAAGTTCCTACTGTTTGGTATGCATTCCTAATATTTTCACATGAAATCTTCTTAGAGGCCTCTTGGTTCAGAAGTAACACAGATGTGATTTACATATTCCCATAAATTCCTTACATGTTTACTTCTTTATATCCTTCTATCAAATTATCCAACACAATTTAACTTGCAATTTTTTTTAAAGACTCAATCATGTGATGCTAAGTTGTAAAAACAATATACTTGGCATGTTTTAATTGATTATTAAGTAACCTAATAATAAGGATAAGCAACTGCATGCAAGATTTTTTTCTCATTCTGTTGTCCAAAATTTATATATATGTTTAGTGCCTTCCACCACTACGCAAAGTACTGGATCCATAAATTTTTATATATATATATATATATATATATTAGTACCTTCCACCACTGCGCCTTCACATACGATGGATATTATGTTTCTCGATCGTAAAATGGGAGAACTTGACACCTTGAAAGCACAAATGGCTTCTATTTTGCAACATATTGGTGCTCAACAACCTTCTCATTTTCCCTTCAATGAGGTAAATTTTGTGTCATAATTAAATATATACTTTGGAATTAAACCGTAGGTTCAATCTTGGAATTAAATATATATACTGTGTGTGTGTGTATAATCATATATATATAATAATGAGAACTTAAAGTGCCAAAACTAAGTCTTGCTGAAACTCATAGGCAATGAAAGATAAATAAAACCCGATGCTTGCTTAAGACTGAACCAAAACTGAAGTCAAAACGTGGGTAGGGACTGTTTAACTGAAAATATAGTATAATAATGAACTTGCTGTCATTTTTGTTTCGGTTTCCTCATGCATGAATAGATCACGGTATATAAATATGCTTTAGTGCTGTTGGTGTTTCTTTACTATGTTTGGGTCTGTGTCTGCTGAAAACATGCTTTGCTGAATGATTTGGTTAAGTTTTGCTGTCAGGATTTTTTTTTTGTTAATGTCGTCGGGTTCCTTACTGTCAATGTATTCATTGAATTTTTATGGTGCGGTGAGTATAGTGTATATTTGCATCAGGAGTGTTATTTTGCTGTCAAGTACCGAAGGAAAAAAGAAAGAAAGAAAATATGAAACTGAACCATATATATATATAAAGTTGTTGTTGGTGTCTTTTGTCTCTGAGTTGTTTGTCTCTGGACCATTGTATTTTGCTGTCGAAAGGATTATTTTGCTGTCATGAGATTTTGAACGTTGGTGATCATATATATATGCTTGAGCCAAGTTTGTGTGATCTGCTCGTGTGGTCATGTAAGCATATGAACATTGGTATGTTGGTAGTAGGAGTGTACTGTAACAGTATGCAAAGGAAAAGAAAGAAACATTGGTTTCATCAATCACTGCTATGATTTTAGTATGCAAGTCTTACTATTATTCTTTTGAAATGATAGAGACAAATTACTTAGTTTACTTTATCTCAGTATTTTAACATATAGCAGATTGTTCTCTCTTGCATATTTTTACTGACCTGAAATTTCTTTGGTAAGCAGCAAAGATTAGGGATTGTTGCAGATTTATATTTATGTTAGAACTGTTTTTTGTTTTCCTGTGGGGAATTTCATCAAATTCAATACAAGATAGGTTAATGTAATTGAATATTGCATTTATTCAAACCATTAAAACTCATCTTAGTATGCCTTTTTAAAATCAATGAACTGATTTATTTTTTCACTAGTTTAGTCAATATTTTTGGATGGGTTAATGTAATTGAATATTGCATTTTTTTTCTGCTCTTACCAAACTTGAATTCAAAACAGAAAAAGGAAAATAGCCGTATTACATCAGGTTTTAAAGAGTTCAACTCTGCTCAAATTTTGTTTGCTAAATGCTAGACTGCTTTCTTTGTATTATGCTTGATATATGCTAAATTGATAGTTATGTTGATGCCATGATGCAATGGAAAATGGCTGAACAAGACATTGTAGCATTGGATGTTTGCTTTCAATTTTGATTCAATGTATCAGGATGCAAATTTGGGGTCTCCTGGGCTCAGAAGATCTTCTCATGCTAGTCATGACCTGTATTGTGATGGACCGGATTCATCACCTCGTATTCCATCTCCATCACCACAACCACAACCTTGGATATTTTATTTAGATATTTCTTTTGGATAGTATTGTTGTCATTATCTAGGGAATTTATCCAATGTTTAGTAGCAGTTGAGACTTTGTTTATGGTTGTTAAACATATTTTGTTCCATGATTTTGGATAATGTATGCAAACATATTTAGCATGTTTAGCACTTATGACTTTGTTTATGGTTGTTAGACATATTTGGCAATTGAGACTTCTGTGATTGTGGTGAATTTATATATTTTATGCTTTTAATTAAGGGCTTTTAACATTGTATGGATATGTATGCTGAAATGCAATAATTTTTTTTTTTCTTGATACATCAAATGCAACAAGTTATTATTTCATTATTAGAAAAAAAATTATTAAATTGAAACTGTAAAAAATCACCTATTAATAACCTTTCGTTGTTAAAATTAAAAAAAAAATTATTTTTATATATATTGGGTCATAAATAACCATATGCAAATCGCCTCAGAATAACATGTTGAGGCACTTACTAAACCGCCTTTAAATAATATTTCGAGGCGGTCACTATAACCGCCTCCAAATACCAACCTGAGGTGGTTAAGACAAACCGCCTCTATATTCCGTTCTGAAGCGGTTCGCAAAACCGCCTCAAAATATTATTCAGAGGCGGTTCTGGAAACCGCCTCTATATTCTAGTAGGACTTTTGCTATGTTGATTGAGGCGTTAATAGCCGTCGAAGGTACCGCCTTTGTTTCCTGTGAGGCAGTTATACCAGCGGCTGATTTAAACCGCCTTAGTTTACCTCTCGACGGTGGTAACTTCGACGGTTTTCTAACCGCTTGCAATTGAAAATAGAGGCGGTTTAAACCACCTCTAAATGCTAATATAACCGCCTCTAGCAGTTGAAAATAGAGGCGGTTTATTGATACCATTTATATATAATAGTATGACTGTCTGAGTATCTCTATTGAATGAGTCAAACCTAAATCATCAAATTAAATTGACTAACAATCAACAAAAGAAAAATGGTCAAAATCAAATGAACAATTGATTTGATTCTACATGATTATTAACTCACATATATAACGATTTAGAATTGTCATATATGTGGACACTATAAAAGCTCCGCACATATATATTACAATTTCGAACCATTATTTATTTCAGAAATATTATAATGGTTATAATATAACACCTGTTATGTATTGAGATTCGGTGAGGTCATGATATGTCTATTGTTGTGATAATAATTAATGGACATACATAAACAATCATCATAATATATGATAATATTTGTATAATACATAACGGTTCCAATTTAACAACTATTATATATCTACTAACAAATATAACCACTACTACCAAAAAGCTTTTTAACTTCTGTTTTTAGTTTCTTTTTACGTGGACGTCTATGTGGGCAACATAGTAAAGTCTTCAAATAATGTCTGTTAAAAAAGGGACACTATAAGAGACTTACGGATATATGTAAAAAAAAAAAAAAGACAACAAACGTCATTGGAACCACGGTAATTCCATATCTGAAGAAGACGAAGCTAGAGATCCATTTTCCAAATCTAAAGAAGACAAAGGCAGAGATATGTGGAAATGTCACCACCATTAGTTGTTGTCACCGCCATGTTCGCCGTGAATGTAGCCGACAGTGGAAGGACGAGCGACAAGGTGGTAGGTGGAGATGGAGTTGTGGCCTAAGTAGTAGTTGGGGGAGTTGTGAGTGGAGTGGGTGTGAGAGCCAGCGGAGGAGTAGCGGCTCGGTGGCGAAGAGGCCGAAGGAGGGGAGGACGGTAGGGGAGAAGTGGGTGGTGTGCTAACAGGCGGAGGAGTCAATGCCGGAGGAGGCGATGATTGAGTTGGAGGTGGCAAAGACTATTATAATGTAGGATTGGAAAGTAGGTGTCAAGTGAATATTTGTCTACATTTATTTTCAAAATTTGTGATGATGTGGCAACGAAAACATTTGTGGAATGAATACATAATTCCAATGTCCACGTCTGGGGATGAGATTAGAGTTTTTCAAAACTCTAAACCAATAAGGTTAAGACTAGATCTACTTCATGCACTCTTTGATTTTTTTTTTTTCTAACTCTTTGGCATCCCAATTTGAATTTGGAACGTCTAAAATGCCCATATGCATCAAAATATAAATTTGGGATGCCTAAGGTGTCCATGAAAGCATCCCATCTCTAAAAGGTACGTCAAAAGTAATGTTTTTAGTGTTAAAAACTCAACTTTTGGCATTCTTTTTTAATTGAGATGCCAAAATCCCCTTTTTGGCGACTCTTTTCTAATTGAGACGTTAAAAGTATACTTAAGGCGTCCCAATTCTAAAAATAGATGCATTTTATGTCAAAATTTCTTCACGTGATTAAAAAATGACATTGCCTTTAATTTTTACTTTTTTTTTTTTGGAAAACGAACATTTTTTAGAAAAGTAAAATCCATTTATTATAGTAGTTGACTGTTTTTTTCCAAACAATCATTATATATAATTGACATAAATAATAAGTATTAGGTAACAACCGTGATTAATAGAAGCTAATTTTTTTAAGGGGGGATTCTGTTTTAAAGATCTCCCTGCATGTACATTTACAAAAAGAATCACAATATATATTTACAATTTCATTTATAAATAGAAAGTTGATTCTTTTTGCATCGGAAAGGAGACTTAAAAACCATTATAGGGATATGTCATTTGCTAAATTTGGAGTTATATTTGACAAGTTATGCCTATTGGAAGTTTACCTCTGCGCCAAACTATTTATATTCTGAAAAGAAAAAGGGCACTTGAGTAAGTGATATTGGGTACACTTGAGTGATGAAGCTTCACTTCCAAAACTTTAGCAAGTCATTTGTAAGTGAAATTTGAGTAATGCATGATCACTCGTAGTGATTTAGGAAAATCATTCAAATGATCCATGATCACTTGTAAATGATCTAAAAGTGATGTGAGAATCACTCGATGTGAGAATCACTCGATGTGAGAATCACTCGAGTGATTCATAATCACTTAGAGTGATACTGTTCACAAATTTTTTAATCATTGTCTCGATTTTTCTGATATTTTTGCAAACTCATTTAAACCTTAATTATATTGCTTATTATCATTCCTAATAATTACTAATCAAGTTTATATGAGGATTATTGGTGATTAATCTTAGATTATAGCTCAACGGCCAAAAAGCAATTTGTGTTAGAGTCTCAAAGGGTTATATTTCTATAAAACTCAAGGACAAAATCACAACGGGAATATGAACGTGCCTAACGAATACTTTAACATCTCCAACGGTCATCAAAACTACATCAATTATAAATTAAAAAGCATTTAAAGCCGAAAATAAGAGCTTGCACCTTCACCATAAAAATGTCAACAACGTTTATCTCATATGCTCTTTGTTTTCTCAATGTTAATGTAATTTACCATAAAGAGTGAGATTATTTGTTATGTATTTTAGTGTTTATCTTATCACTTATGAGAGAAAAAATTGATTGTAATCCTTCGATCATCATAAAAATTGTATCCTTACAATGCGTAAAGTGAAGTAATTTTATGAAAGATTTGTAAAACGCTTCTTAATTGTCTAGCTAAACTTGTGGGAAAGGAGACAACCAAGTCTAATTTTGTGCATGTGTGTGCGTGTATTTTTTTTTTTTTTGGGGCCACTTTTATGAGTGGGATACCTTTCTTTAGGGGCCTTTTTTTTAACAATGTGCAATTCCATCGAACCTAGTTTGCCACTTTAAAGTCTTACCGATCCATCACTACATTAAGTACCTTAGGGTCTTTGTGTGTTACATAACATCATGCATATTATTAAATGACCCAGAATACCAAGAACAAATTAAAGGGCACGGTAACAATAGGCCACTTAGACTCAGTTGGAAACCACCAAGTTTCAAAAGCTACTTTTCGTTAGTTGTGATAAAATCCATATCATATAATTACCTCATAAATCATAAAATTTATTCTTCAAAAACTAATAAAATGGGCACTTAACGCAAAATGTGTTACTAAAATAATTAATACCTAACACGTACACACGTTGAAGTGGATGACATTGCGCTAACACGTCGATCATTGGATTCTAAAACACAATATCATTGCTTTTGTTTATATATGTTTTTTCATTTATGCCTCCTTGTATATTTTAATCTCATTCACTTTGATTAAAAAATAAAACGAGACATCACGTGCGTTGAATTTGGCCCCGGGGCTTAATCTTAGATATTATTATAGTCTAAGTGCCTGTTTGGAAAGCACTTCAAACATAGATTTTTCGTAAGCTGAGACAAAACTCTTTTTACATATTTGCATCATAAATTCCAAAACTTAGATTTTGGAAGGTTTCCAAACATATCTAAGCAAAGCATACATACAGCGCTTAAGAAATTGAAAAGAAAGATTTAATTTAGGGGACAAATTATATTATTAATAAATATATATAGTGATCTCTCCTTTACAGTTATTCCAAACACAAACCTATATATGGGAAACATGAGAAGAAAGCATTGGATTAAAAAAATGATACAAATCTAAAGACAGACACAAATAAAGTAAAAGATAACCATACATAGCCAAATTCTTTGTGATGATTTAGTAATATTCAATAATGAAAGGTCTTGGTCGTCGTAAGAATTCATGGAGGATCTTTCCAAACCACAAATTTAAAATTTTTAAAGAATCTCTTTAGGGAAGGGGGCTCATATAGACACCCATATATAGCCTTTTCCTATTCATATGTGATACCCATTTGAAGATATCATAAACTATAGGTGGGACTAAATATAAGATTCAATTAACTTCTTTAAGTAGATTAAGGAAACTAATTAATTACTTTAAAGTATTTATATTTCTCATTTTTTCATCGAACTATCTGATTTATAAACTGATATATAATTTAATTATACACAACATATAATATGATTATGTTAGTTTTTTTAATCTCTCTAAAAAAATTAATTAAGTCTTATATTTAGGATCGAAGGGAATAAAATATACATATATATAATTGCTTCCACTAATGACCCTTTCATTATTATTATTTGAAATCAAAAGGACTTTAGATTCTCTCAACATACGCGTGGGGTACATACAATTAAGCATGTGAAGTTCCTTCATCGTATTAGGTTTTATTCTTAAAAAATGTCTACAAATAATTTCCCATCATCAATCTTATCTCACCAAGAAGTTTCTAAACATACTACCCAGGGAAATGTTAAGGTTGGGTTGGGATACAAAGGCAACGCATTAAGCTTGGAGGTTTAAAAGGCAAACAACGTAACAGGTGACAAAAATGAGATCATGAGCCTGAGGTAAACACCCTATAAGCTAAGTCTAACCGAGATTAATCTAAGCAGAAGGTACAAGGTTTTACCAACAAACTATTGGTTAAAATGATTAGTAACATCACTTTTATAAGAAAAATATATAATACAAATTTAAATCTAAGGAAGGTAATTACCGAAAGAGACAAAAAAACTCGGTGTTCTAAATCTCAAAAGAGATTATACCCTTGATCAATTGAGAAGATACAAGAGGTTCTTTGGCCTACAATGGACATATATATGTGTTTTCTTCATAAGTCTTCATAACAAGATAGTTGGCACACTCTAGTGCTTCCCTATGGGAATGCACAAGCTCAAGTTCCCAATTTGAGAATATTAATGATATCGTTCACATCAATAATCTCATCTGTCAAAGGATGAGATGAATCACAATCAACTAGTTGTATTGCCTCTCAAGAATCTGTATGGAGTTGTGTATTAGAGTAAATGTATTTCACAGAAACCTCTCGATCATTCAATAAAACCTAGATACGTCTTGCAACCTGGCTCGTAGCTTTAACTCTTGGCTCATTATTAATCCTCAAATAGTGCACAACTTTGTCCTCTCTATCGCATTAGCGCGAGTTTTGGAAAAACGACCCATAATAGTAAATATTAATTAATACCACACGTACTCTCTAATAATATTTCGCGTTATCTAAAATTGAAATGAGTGAGAAGTCATATATATAAATGATGGAGATATTAAGGATTTAAGCTAAGTTGTTGTGTTAAATCCATCTACATACTTTTCATTTTTAAAATAATATAATTCACTACTAGTTTTTTACAATTTCATCTTTTTTATTTGATTGCTTGTTCACGCACATCATCAGTGACTAGGAGAAAAATTCAATATATTTACATTATTCATATATAAGTAATAGTTTTGAATCACATAAACACAAAAGTTTCAAGTGAAGGATAATAAAAGAAGATCCAAATCCAAATCATCCGCAAGTGATGAGTGGAGAATTGAATGAGCCAGACTTCGAAGTTAAGTGTGGTCCCCATAATTGATGTGCTAGCTTCTGCCTTCTATCTGCTTTATATTAAAAAAGATGTGTGATTTGATATACATCCATACCATAATGTTCTTATCGTGGTGAGTACCTTCTTGTTTTCAAAATTGAATTGACAAGTTCCAAACTTCTCCAACTTTATCTGTCAATTACTTCACATAAATTGAAAAATTGGTTTAAACTAGTTAACTATAAATAATTTAATAATTTTTTAAATTACCTTCAAACAGGTTAAAAATTATTATTTTTTGAAAACGCGCCAGAAAAGTATTTTGTTAAGTTTTGTAAAAAAATATATAAATAAGATAGGAGTATATTGTGATAATGCATTTACATATATTATTAGCTCAGGACCTCATGGTTTAAGTTTCTTTTACCCCTAATAAAAAGTTTAGGTAAGTTAAGTTATAGAAACTCACTAAGGTGAGATTTAAAGTGGTACTTACAGATTGTTCACCAACAAAATCTTTATTGGTAAGATTTAAATCTATAATCTTATGATTATGAGCCAAACCCCTCACCGCTTACCCGCTGGACTTGGTTGATTTCAGTGTTTAAGTTAAGGAATGAGTAATCTATTTTTCAACATAAGCTAAGGCAGTGAAAAGTAAAACAGGAAGGCGTGTAAAATACTCAAATCAAATGGAAAAAGCAGAAAGACATGAAGAGTCCACTGGGCTGAATATATGGGCCTAAGGCCCAAAAAAGTTCTCATCAGATCTGTCATCCGGTCGTCCAGTCCACCAAGTTGGGCCGGCAGGAAGAGGGCAGATTGATGACCAAAAACAAAAAGACTGAAAAAAATGCCAGAGTTGGCACATATAGTGAGAGATCCAGGACTAAGCCTTTGTGTTGTGGACTTGATCCCCTCTGCCGTCGCTGGGACTCCTTTGGTAGGCGATCTCGTAAGTCTCTGGTAAGTGCTCATAGAGCCCGGGGCCGTGCCCTTACCTTGGTAGGGGACTGGTGTCAACCTTTCTAAAACTTTTATTATATATATTAAAAAAAAAAGACTGAAAAAAATAAAAAGGAAAGATGAAAAAAAAAAAAATTGATGACGGAGCCTAGGACCAGAGTCATCTCTCTCCTTCTGTCCAAAAAAATAAAGAGTCACCCTCCTTCGCGGGACTGATTTCTGTCTCTCGCATCAGCGCACTCGAATGCGGTTCATTTTTTGAGGTCTGGGGGTTCGAAGATATAGTTGATGCCTTGTATGGAGGAACGAGCCGTACAGAAACTGCTTTACGAGACGCGACGTCACGCTTCGGGAACCTACACTTCTAATCTCCCATCCCCATACCAGGTTCTGAAGATCTTATCCACCTCTTCTTTCTACATCTCACTTTACTGATTTGTTTTCAACTTAACTCTGTGATGGATCATCCATGAAATTCTTCGCGAAATTTAGTTGTCATTATTGACTGGATTTTTCATTTACTCCTGTTTTTATTCAAATTCAGGCAAATGAAGGTGCTAAGGGAGGCCTCTTACACTTGCTTTCGGTTCGAGGTATTCCTGGATTTTCAGCATTGTTTTATGAGGCGTACATTTCTGATGAAGTTCATTGCACTTGTTGTGCTGATGAGTAACGAAAATGCTTCATTCTGAGCATCTTTCTTTTGGTCTACATATATTTATTTTCGGATGTGTTTGTTCATTGCTTCAATTGCCTGACAAGGGCGGAGTTTTCGCCTATGTTCATATTGTTAAGTTGATCAACATGTTCCGTCTCAACTCAAACTGAGGGTTATATACAACTATCTCAGTCATCATCTGCGGTACTAAGATTCTTGTAGCGCAGATTATGTAGTTTTTGTTCACCAGCTGTTTCCTGAATTTCGGCTAACTTTGGTTCAGATCCAACTCATCTTCATCATTGAGCCTTCCCCTATGATAATTAATGTCTTTTTGTGGGTGCTTGTCTGCTTTGAAGTGAAGCTGCAAACAGGCATTGAATTTCATGTATTAATACAAGGTGCATTGAATTAAAGTCACAAGGAGCATTTAAGGCTTTGGGTCGTTTTACCAGAGATCATAGGTTTAAACCTTTGTGTTGTCATTTTGCTAGAAAAGGAAAAAAGCTTCGAGAGTCTCTGCATGTGGTGGAGGGGAAATGTAGAAGTTAACCATTTTGAGGACTAACTGCTGCCTCGCTATTTTTTCTTTTGCCTGTACTTTCAATAGGAGAATGTGATAACAAATTTTCTCAGTGATACCAATTGTACAAGATACATATTTTAAAGACTAGCTGCTTCAAAATACTGAGTTATTAAAGAATTTATATTTGGTTTCAATATAACGTACATTGTTTTCTTCACAGTAATTTTATGCTTCTCTCATGTTGTGAAGGTGTCAGTCAACTCAAAGAGAAATGGACTGAATATAATCAACCCAAGCGACTTAGAAGGTTTATATCTCTGTTTATTTCCCCAAGAGGCAAGCATGTTGCTGTTGCAACTGGAAATCAAATAACAATTCTGAGTAAAGAGGACGACTACCAGGAGCCATGTGGTGTTTTCAATTGTAAGATTCTATTCGTCATGTCCATAAATCTGTATTCTGTGGACCACTGGATGTCAATTGGAATATTTCAGTTTGGGAGTTTTGTAAAATTGGTGCTTGAATCAATTTATATTCTGATAGATAGTCCTCTAGCGGATCAGATAGGTTATGCAGCACGCATTCTTTTTTTATGTTAACCATTCAATAATTTTTTAAAACAAACTATAGCATAAAGTGCATTGATGAAATGTAAATATTGGATTACATCACTCTGAGTTCTTTCTTAGACATGAATAAAAAAATTGAACATTCTAGAAATCTGATAACCTTATATGTGCTCATATATCATAGGAAGCATCATGTTTTATGGTATGCACATGTCATGTAAGATAGGATTTAGCAGCCTCTCCTCTGTCTTTTTGCCTGCTCATCTGAGTCTTTAGATTATGTGAATCTGTCAAGCTTAGCTTGCCTTTGTATTCCAACAAAAAAAGGAGAACAAGACTGTGAGATGCCTAGAGATGTTGATGCAGTCTAGAAAATAATTATACATGAATATTTTGCGTTAGCCTATTAGGGCAAACGCCTGTAAGGAAAATTGTCTCATACAATTTGTAACATGTGATACAGGCTGGCATAAATGATATTGAAAAACACTTTTGGGCTCAATGGTGTTATTTAGTGTGGAAAACTGAAGTTGAATAATAGTTTCTTTCTGGACGCTTCTCTAAATTTGCTTCTTATGTGCAATTGGTCCATTAGGTCGCAGCCTTTGTATATTTAGTGTAGGAGCTTGGTCTGAGGATGGTGACATTCTCGGGATTGTTGATGACACTGATACACTGTATTTTATCAACACTAATGGTGAAGTGATAGCAGAAATTATGAAGAAGCATTTGAAAGTATCTTCACAAATAGTTGGCATATATTCCAATAGTGATTTCAATACGCAGCAGTCTTTCTTGTGAGTATCTTCCCTTCGTCTGCATTCCTTTCTCTCATTATACTGTTAGAAGAAAATGAAACATGATCATTTTCCTGTTGGTCTGGAAATTATGGTTATAATTTTATTTTTTGGATGACAAGACATGTCAGTAAAATTTAAGAAACCTCTTAATAAAGGAATGTGAATTTGAAATGTTGGTTGTTTTTTCTAGTTGTAGGTTCACTGTTATTACATTGGATGGTTCACTTCAACATATCGAGATCAGTTATGAGCCAAGTGTCTCCTTTTCCAAGAAGATTTCTGATCACAGGAGTCATCTCTGTAACAATGTTTGCGCCTTTGACTACCATCATGAGCTTAACCTTTTTGTGGTTGTTGCCTATTCGGCCACCATGTCTCTAACATCTAGCAAAAGTCCAGGTATGTTTTTTATTTTTTCACCACTTCCACTTATCCTTTGTGTTATTTAATTGTTGTTTGTGGATTGGAGTATTATTCTCCCTATAGATGCCGACTCTGTTTTACTTGGTTTCAAGCATGGTGAATAGGGTGACTAGATTATTTTAGGCTGTTTCTTCTATTAATGTTATATGTGACTTCTGCCTGGTCGGATTCAGATAAATCAATTTTAATAAAAAGAGAAATATTGCATCCTTCCTAATATATACATATTTTATAATCCAAATTAAAGTTCTGGTGTCCCATGGGATCTTCATCTGGGCTTGTTTAAAGTATGGTGACTTGTTCACAAACTGCAAGATAGACCTGAATAATCTCTCTAAGCATGAAGCACTGTTGAATTTTATAGAATTTTCTCTTATTCTGTTGAGAGAGATTTTCTGGATATGCTTTCATATTTGACATTCACCGATTCATCTACACAGATTCCCCATGTTTAAAAATTAAACATAGAAATCCCTGTTCTTTATTTGTTTCAAGGAGCAGTTTATCGCTGAAATTTGCTTAAAGGATTTAATGTCTTCTGAAAACTTGGAAAATAGAACTTTTCGTATCACATGTCTGTTGTTCCAAGTTCTTTTTTCACTAATTGTGAGAATTTTTAGGATCCTGCTATCTTTCTCTTTGGCGCAAAAGTTCGAGTGCAGAGTTGGAGCAGTTGTTCTCTATTCAGTTTGAAGGCATATATTTGAAACCAAAAGGCTTTAAAGGTCTGCTAACATATCCAAAGGTGCTAATCTCAACAGAAGGCACCTTTATTGCAACTCTAGATTTGAGTGGGTCATTGCAAATTTTTAAACAGGACAAAGAAAGGTTTACCCTCTCTAGATTTGTAAGGGGGAAAGGAGATGGTTTACCCTATCCTGATGATGTATCAAAAGGAGAGAGGGCATCTTTTATGGATATTATGGATTTTACTTGGTGGTCAGATCATATTATCACTACTGTCAATAAGAGTGGTGTGGTTGTGCTGATTGACATCCTTGATGGCTCAAAAGTTCAGGAAGATGATCCTGCGTACTTTATGCCTGCTCTTGAGAAAGCACCAGCATCTAAAGGCCACCAATTTCTTTTGGCATGCCAAGAACATAATAATTCTTCTGATGTTGTGGCCTTAGATAAGTTGCAGCAAATGGAGTGGATCGTTGAAGATGCTCTGAATCAGATTCAAATTTCTAGGTTGCACTGGTGCCTCATTTCATTTTCTGAGAAATCTATTTCTGAAATGTATGATATGTTAATCAACCAGAAAAAGTTTCAGGATGCTTTAAATTTTGCTGATAGTTATGGATTGGATAAAGATGAAGTTCTAAAGTCTCAGTGGGTGAATTCTGACCAAGGATCCTATGAAATAAATACGTTTTTATCAAAAATTAAGGACCGACATTTCATACTTTCTGAGTGTGTTGAAAGAATTGGGCCAACAGAGGATGCAGTGAAGGCTCTGCTTGCCTATGGTCTCCGCATAACAGACCATAATCGATTTTCTGAAGTAGCTTGTCATAACAGCAGTCAAGTGTGGGATATCCGCATGGCTAGACTTCGGTTATTACAATTTAGAGACAGGCTTGAAACATATCTTGGAATAAACATGGGAAGGTAATGTTAGAAGTAATAGATTTTTAATTTTCAAATAGAGTGGATCTTATGTTTTTATTGTTTTCGTCCAAGTAAAATACCATTTTCTGTCATGCAACATTTTCATTCTATTGTTTTGGCTCATTACCCTGTGTGGTTTAGTAATTATGTATACAGAGGAGGAAATAAATGAAAGGTTTAGTTTTTATGCACTTCCAACTTCCAAGTAATGCCATACAAATATAACTTTAACAGTTTGCCAACAATCAAAGTTCCTAAAAAATCTATTAATTTTTATAAAAATATATTCATTTTCTCCATGAAGGGTCAATTAGATAGAATAATGAACCTTTCTCAAATTACTTATGCAACTTAGGAATTGTATATCAAAACGTGCCAAAACCAGAAAATTGGAATTGGTTCATGGAATGCTCTCTGTGAATGTGGTGTGCACAGAGCCATTTTAATTTATTCATGTTTATTTGTTGACCATCTCCTATATCCCCACTCTGCATCATCTCTTAAACATAACCTATATGCTTAAATAAATGCTTGCACGTGTAAATTTATTGCTCTTGGATCACTATAAACAAGTCATTCAACAATTATTTTCATTCATTTATTATAATGGTTTCCACTAACTCAAGGTTCATTGACATAGTTTTATGCAGGTTTTCTGTGCAGGAATACAGCAAATTTCGTGTTATGCCTATTAGTGAAGCTGCCATAGCACTAGCAGAAAGTGGAAAGATTGGTGCCCTAAACTTGCTCCTCAAGCGTCATCCATATTCATTGGCCCCTTCCATGTTGGAAATTTTAGCTGCCATCCCAGAAACAGTTCCTGTCCAAACATATAGGCAGCTTCTTCCTGGAAGATCTCCTCCTTCTGGTGTTGCTGTGAGGGAAGATGATTGGGTTGAATGTGATGAGATGATTCGCTTCATCAATGAGTCAGTCAATAGCCATGACATTATCATCCAAGTGAAAACTGAACCTATTGTCAAGCATAGTGCTGGATTTTCTTGGCCAACGACTGAGGAGCTCTCAAAGTGGTATAAAGATAGAGCTAGAGCTATGGATAGTCTTAGTGGACAGTTGGATAATTGCCTCAGCTTGCTTGACTTTGCTATTCGCAAAGGTATATCTGAATTGCAGCAGTTTCATCAGGATGTTTTGTACTTGCACCAAAGTATTTACTCTGATGACAATGATGGTGAAATATGCTTCAACATGAGTCTTATCACATGGGAACAATTGACAGATTACGAAAAATTTAAAATTATGCTCAAGGGAGTCAATGAGGAAAATGTGACTGAAAAATTAAGCAACAAAGCGATTCCATTTATGCATGAAAGATTTAATAAGATTTCCATAGTTGAAGATATTCATCTTTGCAATTCTGCAAATCAGAATGAAGAGGAACCATTTCTAGTCCGATGGTTGAAGGAAAATGCCTTGGAGAATAAATTGGATATATGCTTATCAGTAATTGAGGAAGGGTGTAGAGACTTTCAAAGTAAGGCCTTCTTCAAAAATGAGGTTGAAGCGGTTGATTGTGCTTTGCAATGCATATATTTGACCACGGTCACTGATAAGTGGAGTACCATGGCAGCAATATTGTCTAAGCTTCCTCGGTTGCAAGGTGTGATTCTGATATTATAATGTTATTCAGATGTCATAACCTTTCATAGTTTGTTAAGGCATGGTATATTGCTCATTTGATGTGAAATAAATTGGAATAGACGTCCAATAAACTCTTTCTTATATTCCCTGATATCTTGTATAGTATAAGCTTCCTATGTCTTGTATGATGGTTAAAATTTTATCATAGAATTTATGTAGTGCGTTTTGTTTTTACAAAACTAAAAATTCAGGGATTTTAGATTCCCCTGGTTTTTGGGTGGTATGAGATCCCAACTAAAATGGCATCATATGCCTCTAGGCTTCTTGAATTTATTTATTTATGTATGTCACTCCATTTGCATGAAAACAAGAACTTGAATGTTTTATTATTATTACAACTAATATATTTTCATTTCTTAATAAAACCAGATTCCTCAATTGACATGTTTTATGAACTAGTGATCAAGAAATATATTATTTCATGACTTATACTGAGGCTAACCCTTGTGAATTTTGTTTTTTTCCCTCCTTGGTCCTTACAAGCATGTCTTTAGCAACTTAACATTCTAGCTATTCAATATTGGTTTTCTGTGTTTTCACTGTGTATGTGATTACATCATAACTTTGTTTTCAAGTTGGGGAGTACTTGTTCTTGATTCACAAAGGGTCTATGTCCCATTGCAAAGCATATTTATATATATTTATATGTGTATCTTGAATAAATATTTGTTTCTACATTAGATTCATTAACATTTCTTATTCAACATTGAATATAATAGAAATTTTCTAAATGTTCAGATGGTGCATTTCAAGTTGAGAACTTTGAAAGAAGACTGAGAGTTGCAGAAGGCCATATTGAAGCAGGGAGGCGTTTGGCATTTTACCAGGTTTGTATTTTCTCAATTTATAGGGGAAACTTTTGTTCTATGCATATACATAAGGATTGGACGGCTTTGCTACTTGATGAACTTGCTATTTTATTTTCTTTGGTTATCTGTCACAATATTAACCTTTCATGAGGAGGTTATCTTGTTCTTCCCTTTGTTTTTTTCTTCTTTAATATAACTTCTTTTGACAATAAAAAAAGTTGAAGAATTGTGACTCAATGTATTTTATGTTGTGGTAGATTATTGGTTGTCATTATGCATTGCCTCTTTACTCAGACTTTATTGTTATAGATGGGTTGTGTAACTAGTTTACAACATGATTTCAAAAGTTGAGGTCTGAAAGTTGTCATTATTGTTCTTAAGTTAGTCCGAGTTTACCATATACTTCACGAATATTTGCAGGTCCCCAAGCCATTAAACTTTTTCCTCGAGTCTTATTCAGATGGAAAGAATGTGAAACAGATTATTCGCCTCATACTGTCAAAATTTATTCGCCGTCAGCCTGGCAGATCAGATAGTGAATGGGCCAATATGTGGCGTGATATGCAGTATCTGAGGGAGAAAGCATTTCCTTTCTTGGACCTTGAGTATATATTGGTTGAATTCTGTCGAGGACTTCTGAAAGCCGGGAAGTTCTCTCTTGCAAGAAATTACTTGAAGGGTACTAATTCAGTCACTTTGGCACCAGAGAAAGCTGAAAGCCTTGTCATTCAAGCAGCTAGGGAGTTTTTTTTCTCGGCTTCAAGTCTTGCATGTTCCGAAGTAAGTTAAAACCAGCTTGTTAACTATAACATGGACATATTTGTAATGTCACCCTTTTGCATGAAAAGTCACTTACTAAATCTTTACACAAAATATCAGGTATCCCAAATATTCAGGAGTGGTGGGAACATAGTGACATATTCCAGAGAAGGGGGGTGAGGGTGGGAACTGAGATAGAGAGAGATATTAGGCTGATAACTGAAACCTTAGTCTAATTGCCATCTAACTCGCCTTCTGGAGCCATTTTCTCATTAAATAGAGGTTTTGGATATCTTTTAAGTGCCTTCTGTTTGTGCTAACCTTCTTTTAAATTAATTATTTAACATTATGCTGATAACCGAAACCTTAAGAGTGTTATTGCTATCTAACGTACCCTATGGAGCCATTTCCTCATCAAATTGAAGTTCTGGATATGTTGTAGTGCCTTTTGTTTATGCTAACCTCCTTTTAAATTGCTTAAATTAATTATTCACTCACTACATCTTGGTTCAGATATGGAAAGCTAAAGAATGTCTTAATCTATATCAAAGTAGTGGAAACGTGAAGGAGGAGGCAGATATAATTGAGGCACTAACAGTTAAGCTTCCAAACCTTGGAGTAACACTTCTGCCTATGCAGTTCAGGCAAATCGCTGATCCGATGGACATTGTAAAGATGGCAATCACAAGTCAATCTGGAGCATATTTGCATGTGGATGAACTGATTGAGGTTGCCAAACTTCTTGGCTTACGATCGCCAGATGACATATCAGCTGTTGAGGAAGCTATTGCTAGAGAAGCTGCTGTTGCTGGTGATTTACAATTGGCATTTGATCTTTTTCTTGTTTTGGTCAAAAAAGGGCATGGTTACATATGGGATTTATGTGCTGCAATTGCACGGGGTCCTGCCCTTGAAAATATGGATGTAAACTCTCGTAAGCAACTATTAGGTTTTGCTTTGAGTCACTGTGATGAGGAGTTCATTGGTGAGCTTCTCCATGCATGGAAAGATCTGGACATGCGAGGTCAGTGTGAGACATTAATGATGTCCACAGGAACAAGTGCTTCAAGCTTTTCAATTGCAGGATCATCTGCTGTCCCACTTTCTGATAAAAGCACTCCAAATATGACATACCTAGAAGGCTTTGTTCAAGAATTTGACAGTGGTAGTACAGACAACCAGGATGTTCATATTGATAAAGTTAGAGATGTGGTTTCCATTGTAGCTAAAACCTTGGCTGTTGAAAATGATACAGATTGGGCTTCCGTTTTGACAGAAAATGGAAAAGTTCTGGCTTTTGCTGCTTTAGAACTCCCATGGTTGCTTGAATTGAGTAAGAGTAAAGTTGATAAGAAATTGGATACTGGAAAGCTGTACGTGAATGTGAGAACCCACGCTGTGGTAACCATTTTGTCCTGGTTGGCTACAAATGGATTTGCCCCAAGAGACAATCTGATTGCATCTATAGCAAAATCAATTATGGTGCAACCAGTTACTACAGAGGAAGATATAATGGGATGCTCCTATCTTTTGAATCTTGTGGATGCCTTTAATGGGGTAGAGATTATAGAAGAGCAGCTCAAAATGAGAAAAGATTATCAAGAAGTTTCTAGTATTGTGAATGTGGGGATGACATACAGCTTACTGCACAACTCTGGAATTGGAAATAACCCTGCACAGAGGAGGGAGCTACTGCAGAGGAGATTTAAAGAAAAGCTTTCATCTCCCAGTTCTGGTTATTTACTACGCTAATTCATTTTGTTTAAATGTTACCTATCTGGCTTTGTGGTTCCATCTGTTTATATGCTGTTACATTTAAATGCATAATTTGTTAATCAGGCTGAAATTGATTGTCATTTCTTCCCTTTTTTTTCTTCTCGGTTAAATTACATTCAACACACATGATTTGTTCAGTTGCCACTAATCACCAACTGATATTTTTTATCCAAATTTACAGAATTGCATGAATGGTAAAACAATGAATAATTTCATTGTCACATTCTTATTTCACTTATATCTTGAACATTTTTATAGTGTCTTACGACTAATGAGGGTTTGAGGGGGCTATTGCATATTAATTAAACTACCCAATTTCAAAGTGCAAGTTTAATCCTAATATTAGCCTTGAAGGAACTATTGTCTGAATTGAAACATGTTTTTAATGAGATTGCAAAACAAACCACAAAGGCATTAGATGATACTCTTTAAACCATGCAGGGTGAATTGTAATGTAACTTTTCTGTTCATAGTTTGCCGGTATCCATAGCTACTAAAATATTGTTGTTTGCATATTTATTGATTTGCAGATGACATCAATAAAATTGGTAAAGTACAGTCCTCATTTTGGAGAGAGTGGAAAATGAAGTTAGATGAGCAGAAGCGTCTGACTGAGCACTCCAGGGCACTGGAAAAAATAATTCCTGGGGTTGAAACAGAACGCTTTTTGTCTGGGGACTCTGCCTATATTCGGAGTGTTGCTCTCTCTCTCATTGAGTCTGTGAAGTGTGAGAAAAAGGACATTTTGAAAGACTTGTTAAAATTAGCTGGTACATATGGCTTGAATCGTATGGAGGTAAGAAGATTTGGGCCATTTGCAGGCATATATTTGAACCTCTCTGAGCTGGTGGTTCAGAGTTCTGTCCCTGCTTCCTTTAGTCTCGTCATTTATAGTTTAATTTAAAGTAACATTAGGCTTCAGTGTAACGTAGATGTAGACCAATGCTATGCTTCAGGTGGTCTAGGGCTTGATGGGCTCTTACATGAGTTCAACAGCCTGCTTTTTTAAGGTTAATTGGCTATTAAAATGCATCCAGAGTTTATTTGATCTTATTATTTCTGCTCCTTTCAGGTGTTATTGCAGTACCTAAGTGCTGTCCTTGTTTCTGATGTTTGGATGAATGATGATATTACAGCAGAAATTACAAATTATAAAGGAGAAATAATTGATGCTGGTGCTGAAACCATCAAAACCATAACAATGATAGTATACCCTGCAGTAGATGGATGCAACAAGCTTCGCCTTGCTTATATATACAACCTGCTGTCAGAGTGCTACATGCTGCTGGATAAAACTGAAGAATTATTACCATCAATGCACCATGATCAAGCAAATGGAAATCTTTGGTTAGCTCATTATTTCAAGGTCCTTGAGCAGGAATGCAGAAATGTTTCCTTTATTAAAAATCTGAACTTCAAAAATATAGCTGGGTTACACGGTTTAAACTTTGAGTGCTTCAGCAGGGAAGTTTATGCGCATATTGATGAGAATAGCTTGTCAGCTTTGGCAAAAATGGTAGAGGCTCTTGTCAATTTTTTTAATGATGCATTACCTCAGGATTTCATGTCATGGCAAGATGTTTATAAGTATTATATACTGAATATGCTGAGGGCTTTGGAGACTAGGGCTTCTACTGATTTTGGTGTCAGAACTCCAGAATACCTTCAAGGATTTATAAGTAAGCTTGAACAGACATATGATTTGTGCCGGATGTATATTAGACTTCTGGCTCACTCTGATGCTTTGGGGATCATGAAGCAGTACTTCACTGCTATATTGTCTACTTACAATTCATATGGAAATCTGCCTGATGACTCAGCGTGGCAAGACTGCCTTATTATTCTTCTAAATTTTTGGATGAAGTTAACTGATGAAATGAAGGAAATTGTATTGGAAGAAAATATGGGGGTAACGATGAGCTTTTATCCAGAATGCTTAATGAGTTGTCTTAAGGTTTTTATGAGATTGGTGATGGAGGATGTCATTTCACCTAGTCAGGGCTGGGGTTCCCTAGTGGGCTATGCCAACTGTGGTTTAAGTGGTGGTTTGGCCATTGAAATTTATAATTTCTGCAGAGCAATGGTTTTTTCTGGTTGTGGATTTGGAGCTGTTTCAGAAGTTTTTTCCGTTGTATCATCAGAGTATTTAACTGGTTCCGCTTCTGATTGTGGCACAGGTTCCCAGGGTCTTCCCCGTTTCTATTTAGATATTCTGGAACCCGTTTTGCATGATTTGGTCAGTGGATCCCATGAGAACCAAAACTTGTGTCATATTTTGTCATCTCTTAGCAAGCTAGAAGGTGATGTAAAAATTATGAAATGTGTCAGACATGTAATTTGGGATAGAATGGTCCAATTCTCAGATGATCTACAATTACCAAGTTCCATCAGAGTTTACGTGCTAGAGCTTTTGCAGTTCATCTCAAGTAAAAATATTAAGGGTTTCTCAGCTGAAATGCAAGCCAACGTTGTGCCATGGGAAGAATGGGATGAGTTGCTTTATGCTGGTAGAAAGAATGAGACTGATGTTGATCAGGGGATATCAGATCACAAAGACTCTTCTAGTAGGGTTACAAATACTTTGGTAGCTCTCAAGTCATCTCAGCTTGTGGCATCAATATCACCCAGCATAGAAATTACCCCTGATGATCTCTTGAATGTGGACTCAGCTGTTTCTTGCTTTCGTAGATTGTGTGGTGAAGCCAGTACAGATATCCATTTTGATGCCTTGGTGGCTGTTTTGGGAGAGTGGGATGGTCTTTTCAATCCTGGCAGAGACGGGGAAACCACTGCTGAAGTATCTGACGGAGGAAATGACTGGAACAATGATGATTGGGATGAGGGATGGGAAAGCCTGGAGGAAGTAGAAAGTGTTGCAAAGGACAAGAAAGAGGACTCAACTTCTGTTCACCCCTTACATGTTTGTTGGACAGAGCTTTTCAAAAAACTCGTCAGCCTATCCAGGTTTAGTGATGTGATGAGACTGATTGATCGATCATTAGTGAAATATCGTGGGATATTGGTCGATGACAATGATGCCCAGAGCATGGGCCAGATGGCACTTGACATGGATTGCTTCAATGCTTTGAAGATGGCATTGTTGCTACCTTACAAAACATTGCAGTTGCAGTGCCTAGAGGCGGTTGAGCACAACTTAAAACAAGGCATCCCCAGAAAACATGGTGGGGACCGTGACTTCTTAATTCTTGTTTTATCTTCTGGGATCATTTCGTCTATCATCACCGACTCTACCTTTGGTGCTACTTTATCCTATTTGTGCTATTTGATTGGAAACTTATCTCATCAATGCCAAGAAGCCGTGTTATCTGGCCATGCTCAGAATGGGATTAAAAATAACGATGATCATGAGGATGGATCACTTCTTTTCAGAAGTATTCTTTTCCCTCATTTAATATCTGAGCTCGTGAAGGCGGGTCAGCAAGTTCTAGCCGGATTTCTTCTCACAAGATTTATGCATACCAACGCCTCATTCAGTCTCATCAACATTATCGATGCCAGTCTTATTAGGTACCTGGAGAGGCAGCTCCAATTGCTGCAGGCCAATGAATTCCCTGTTGAGAAAACTTGCAATACACTAGAGAATACTGTTAGTAGCTTGAGAGGCAAGCTGAACAATTTGATTCAATCCACCTTACCATTGCTTCATACTAGTTAGATGATAAAACGGTCCATATTTTCCTCACCTTTGCCTACCAGATTCTTCCGTTTTCTCCAATTGATTGTGTTTGGAATATAGGTGTTTTGTCTAGGTAGGATGTACGAGTTTTTTTTCTTGGAGGTTTTCTTTCAGAGGGTTGGGCTGATCAATGAACTGTCCGCTCAACCAACAGCTAAATAGACCTTCACAATTTCACATGTGTGTATTAAATAAATTAGAATTATTTCTGTACATGGCTTACTTCAAATTTTATTTACTCATACTGATGTTGATTTGATCACGTATTTACGCGCTTACTAGATTAAAATTGCCATCGATTCTTTAATATGACAATGCAGGACAGGGCCGTGCCCTGGCTTTGGTGGGGACTGATGTCGAACCCCTCCAAAACCTTTTTTATACAAAAAAAAATAAAAAATATGACAATGCATAAATATTCAATTAGGATGACTTTGTAAACTAAAAATGTAAAGATTCGGAATGATCCGCTGTAATACGACTAAATCTAGAACCATAAACAAACCGGACCGGGCTTTCGTCCATTTCTGCTCATATCTGCTGCCGTCCTTTTCTTCCAAACAGTGGTGTTTCACTGTTTTGGTGCCAAATGGCACTGTTTAACCTTTTTTTTTTTTTTTTAAATAGCATTCACCATCTTAAGTATTTGTTTTAGTACCAATTAGTATCTTGAAATATCTTTTTAGAACCATTTAGTACTCTGAAATTTATTTTAAGATTCTAAAATAATTATTTTAGACCATAAAGCATTTTTTTTCAATGCTAGTCAATATCTTTAAGTATCTTTTTAGTACCAATCAGTACCATGAAACATCTTTTTAATACCCATCAATATCCTGAAATATCTTTTCAGTACTCTTCAGTATCCTGAAAATTTTTTTAGGATCTTCAAGACATATTTCAAGGTACTGACTATTATTAAAAAGATATTTCAGAATACTAAATAGAATTGAAAAAATACTTTATGATCTTGAAAAAATATTTCATGATACTTCTTTATACTAAAAAAATACTTCGGGATATTGAATAGTGTTAAAAAAAATACTTCACTGATACTAAAACAAATACTTAAGAATGGTAAATACTATTTTATTTTAAAAAAAAAAAATAGAACAGTGCCATTTGGCTCCAAAACGCCAGTGTTTGGAAGAAAAGGACAGCAACGGATATGAACAGAATTGGACGAAAGCCAGGTGCCTTGAAATTTTGGAACGAAGGCGGGAAATGTCACACTACAACCCAGGCTTGGAGATGCTAAACAATTTTATACTTGCTGCCAAAAGGATGCATAACTACATTAATTTATCAGCACCAAACCGATTTCATACGATCGCATAAGAACACAACTATTGTCACTCCGCAGAGAAAGGCTGACATTTTAAACTGAGAAGTCAAAAGTAAACCCGTACAGAGACCATTATAACCAGTAGCGCTCAATTTATACTTTAAACCAATGCACTACAAATTTTGTGGGGAAAATGAGGATTAAGAGAATGCATTAAAGAGAATTTAAGTTTAACTCCCATTACATTAAATAGTAAAAATGAGACGATAAAAAGAAATAGCATGGCATGTATACCAATCCCATCAGGACAAACTGGAGATCCCTCCCCTGTAAAGAATAAAATCAGAACTACCAAAATGGAGATTTCTCCTCTAGTAATAGCCAAGACACATCTATTGCACTACAGTATTCCTGCCAAACGCACCAATGAAATTGCTCAACCTATAATTTTCGTTCCCTCCCTCCCATTTATGGGCAGACCGGTATTCTTTTATCAGCTGTACCTTCATACTCAAGTAGCGCCTGATGGCGATTAGACACAATCTAATATATGTAATAGAATGAAGCATCTGGTAAATCAGAGCCTCCCAAACCTTCCATAGAACATCATTCACATGTTTAATGGCTCTGACTCAGTGTCCCTGTCCTTCAATTCCCAATCTCCTGTTTCTGTTCACAACACATAAAATAATCAGAAAGGAATATGAACATCAGAAATTCTTAAAAGTTTATATAGCAAAAACTTCCTTTCTATCAAAAGGAAAAAACATGTTGCTGGCTCACATTTGAATTTGAAATAAGCCAAATGACTAAGTCAGTTCAGTGATACACAAAATAGGGACTTAAGGCACTAAACGTGGAGGAGCCTGCGCCCTCCAACGTAACCTAGGAAAATTAACCAAAAGTGGATATCTTCTATCATCCTATTTAGATAACAATCAGCTCCCATAATTACCCACGCCGGCTAAGTCATGACCTTTAAGAGCCCATGCCATAAACAAAATAGATGGTGATTCTCTCTTGTCTCTGTTAGACCCAAACCCAAAGGATAAAAAATATATGAGAAAGGAGCCTAATCCATTACTCTCCAATTTCCAGGACTCAATATAAAACAATATCAGAGTGCAAAGTTTTTACTTGGCTTATCTGAAATCACCAACAGTCGCCTCTGTAAGACACAAGCCACAAAAAGGAAAATAGAGCACATGCCAAACATAACAGTGATTGGGAATGCATCAACCTGTGCAAACAAGACATAAGAAGTCAGAATGACACATGCACAGCACAGAGAAAAGTCACCGTACCTTTTTTACTGGGTACCATGGAAGAAAAATAAGGCTTGAAGATTCAAGAAAGGAGACACAAGGTTCAGTGGATAATTACAGGTTTAAAATTGTATTGACAGGGTTACTATTAACAATTTCAGGTTTAAACCAATTCAAAAAAAAGTAAATTGAATTCCAAGTTCTGGTAATCTGTGCAATTCACATGGCAGGGTGGGGAACATACATTGTAGAGCACAACACACACAAAAATGTTCAGAGGAATTCGGAAAAAGTTCATGATGGTGCTCCTGGCCTCCTCAGGAATGTATTGAGATCTCATCTTCATGATAGATGGCCAGAATATGCCTACACAAGCCTCAAAAGCACAGAAGCCAAGAAGCTGAATGCAGCCTGAGAATGAGATGCTTCCACCTTTCACATTGGAAGGAGCTATCAAGAACTGTTCCACAATAACCAAGTCATAACATAAGATGTAACTCAAATTTTTTACATAAAAAGATAGGGCTGAAAAAGATGGGAAGAAGGAAAGAGAATACAGAAACAATAGCATACATTGATCAGAATGGGAAGTATTAGTGATGCAGAAGAGATTAAAAAGACAATCTGCATGTAGCTCTCTACTCTGGGTGATGGATGAGCCATCAATCGAGATGCAAGTGAGCTTCCCAACATTGAAGATAACATGAATGTAGCAAAAATAAAGCCATGAGGAATCTCTTCTTCATTTGGGCTCAGAGCAGGAGTCCATAGGAACACAAAGGTATACATTGAACCTTCAAAGAGAGATTGTATGGCACCTAACAAGGCAATCTTTTCATCTGAAACAGAAAGAGGTAACTATAAGTACGCAGAAGAAATTGGCTACTAAGGATATATTGTAAATAACACATCATATGATTGAATACTTTGACGGCATCTGCACGCATACAAATAACAAAAGTAATAATTCCTCTGTTTCGAAGCCACCTAAACATTAAGCATTCCATACAGATATAAATGGGTTGCTAAATGTCAGGAGTGCAGAACATGATCAGAGAGGGAACTCTATCACTTAGAAATTCCAAGTCCGAACATTACGCATATTGAGCAATAAACTAAGATTAAAAGAAGGCCAATTCAGTCCTTCTGTAGATTTGATGAATAAGTTAATTCAAAGTTCTGTAAATAGAAATATCATCTAAAAACAATTGGCTATATACATATGAAGTGAAAATTCTACCAGAAGCAATGGCCACAGCAGCACCCTTGAACTGGGTAAGCAAGTCCTTGTTCTCAGCAGGATCACCATAGTTTTCTGACCACGACGATAGTATGATGGCCATGCCAACAGCAAGAAAGCAGGCAGCAGCATCAAAGGGTGCCACCGGTCCAAGAGACAAAGTATCAACAAGTACATTTCCAAAAAGCCCAGAAACAATAGCAACAAGACCATTTCCAAGAAATATAGCCTTTGCGAATGTCAATGACAACCATTGTTGTTCGAAGCCCCTCTGACAGGCGACAGGCAAGAACAATTCAAATGATCAGCACAAGGTGCAACAACAAAGATATCAAGACAAAAGCTAAAAAATTTAAAGATGCAATAACTGTTTCATAAGACATAAACTTTAGCATCTTTTAGCAGTCAATATATTTTAACACAGAAAGTAGGCTTTAAGCTGGACATGAAAAGGCAATGTTAACGTAATTACATGGGGCATCTCACTTTGAAACTGCTAATGTAATTTTTAAAACGCTTGAACATGGATGATAAAATCCTTAAAGCAAATTTCTCAACAACCAAAAAATGTACTCTCAAAACTATACAGTCATCATTTACCTTGTTGTGCTCTGCAACAAGCCACGACTCAAATGCTGAAAACAGTAGCGAAGTGGCAATACCTCCCAACACACGGCCCAACATCAATATTTTATACTGTGGAGAGTGTTTGGTGACGCAGCTCAAAATGTAGGTTATGCAGTAAGTCACACAAGCCCTCTTCCGTCCCCTGATTTCAACATAAGAAGCATGACACACTGAGATGTTATGACAGCTAATGCAACCAAAAAGCAAGATGAGTCGGGATAGAAAATGCATCTCACTGTTTGTCAGCCAGAGATCCCACAATGGTTCCAAACAGCATTGATGACCCAAAACCAGCAATAAAAAGTTGGCCAATCTCCCCTTTACCATATCCATATGTAGTGTAAAGGTAGTAGACATATGGACCTTGCAACCAGTCTCCAGCTATAGTTATAGAAATACCAACCTATTAGATTAACAAAAACTAAACAGTAACTTCACTACAAACATTTCTTTTGAACATGCAAGAGCACAGAAGGGCCTGTGCACAAATCAAAATCATATCCCTGCAAGCATTTTCCAGTGTACAGTTTTTGATTGATTATATCATTAATAGCATTTTATCAGGGTACAAAATCATTGGTGACATTCAGTTAAAATTTGAAAAACACATCAAATAAAAGTGTACTAAATTTACTCACTTTAATAGCTAGATAAGAAGCTGCAGTGAATAGACTAGTTTTTATATCAGCCGCTAAGAATAGTGAATACATGATTCAAAGAGCTAATAATTTTTTGACAGGATAATTAAGTTCGTAAGAATTATTGAACACAAAAAACCAAAGAAAATAATTAAGCTTAATGTACTAATTTATTTCTGGATAACAAACGAGTAACGTTACTATTACAATTTACGAAGAAGGGAGAGGCGAGCCAGGAAGAAAAGATAAATTATGGCTTTCGTAATAATTCTTTTTCGTAGGTACGCCGCTTGCTTCTCGCAATAACATCTGAAAATTCCCTGACAAATGACATGCAGAGCCAAACACCAGGACGATACTATTCGCTTGAATTCAGAAATAGAACAGCAAAAACACACTCTACAACGTTACCAAATCGCACGAGATCAATTAGAAAAATCACAATAATGAGGATTGATTCGGATCTCGAGAAAAAGAACGTTAGCAATTTATCAATTCGAATCCAACCAAATCAACGAGCAAACCCCGTAAGACCAGATCCAAAGACACCAATTACGCACGGACAGAAAGACATAAAAATAACGAGCTGATTCGGGCAAGATCTAGCCAGATAGAGCAAGAACACAGATCTGAGATTGAAAAATGGGGAACATACCCATCATGAGTGAATAAACGAGAAGGTAATTGTTCTTGAAGGCATTGAATGCTGACGACGTGGTGACTCGATCCTTGTTGGTCTTGCTCAACTCGAGTGCTGCCACCACCGCACCCAATGCTCCAAACACGAGATAGTAGAACATCTCCATTTTGGGTTTCTCTTGCGATTTTGCTTGCGAATGCCAGAAACGGGCTAAGCGAGAAGAAGGGGGTGTCCGAGAAGAAGTGAGCAGAGTAAGAACTCTGAGACACGCCAAGCAGAAAGGGGGAGATTTAAAGAGAAAACAGGGAGACAGGGATACTATATATATAGTGGATGAAAACGGAGCTACGATTGGCTGCGACGCGACCAGTATGAAATATGAATACCCATACTGACTATACTATTTTCAAAGCCTGTCTTGTGATTATCCCTCCAACTTTCTTTTTTAAGCTTTGACTCCGGGTAATGTGCTTTGCGAAAAACATTAGAAGATCAAAAATAAAAGGCAAAACATTTTAATCACTTGTTAATTTTTGGCTTTTACAGTGGACCTTTAAGCATGGTAGCATTATTTTACTAAAATCAATGTTTGTTTAAAAATTAATACTAGTATTTGTAATTAGATTAGTATACTAGTAACTAGTTAGAGTAAAATACTCTAGTCGCAATTCATTTTTGCCTTAATTACACAGACATCTTTTTTATTTTGAAAATACACAATTAAGTCTAAACTGTTAATTCTATTAAGAATATCTTAAAAGGTTATTAGCAAGATATTGGTTGAGGTGGTAAAAGACATCATTTTTTATTAGGAGGAGAACACAAATTCGAATCCTGTAAAGCATACTTGTTGGGAGATGTGAACTTTCGATATAATCAAAAAAATCTAAAAATTTTCTAAAAATAATTTTTTAATTAAAATTTATTAAAAAAATAAAATCTATTTACTTATTTAATCCTAATATTAAATCTTAAATTTTAATTGACAGATTTAAATATCACAAACTTTTAAAAATTTTGAGTGATTTTTTTTAATGTTTGTAGAAAAAATATGAAATTATAAATTTGAATGACTTATATCATTTGTCAAACCAATATAGTCTATTATATTTTATAGAAAAAAAATGTATATGATGTGTATTTTAAGTCAGATAAGAAACTAAAAATAAATAAATTTCAATAGATATGGTAAAAAATTAATTATAAATTTTATAATCTTAGAATTCATAAATTTTTGACATATTAGAAAGTTAAAAAATCTTTTAGAATTATTTTTTTTTTTTTGGCCCATATGTGTGTGTTTAATTCTAATATTAGAGAGGGACATTCTTGTAAAATAAAAATTCAAAATTAACAGTCAACTAATAGTTTAAGTAAATGGAAATATAATATCAAAATATAAGGAATATTTGTGTAATATTTAAATTTTAAAGAAGGTCTATATAGGTTTTTCAATATATACGGGAGATCTGTATAATTAAAACAAAATAGATAAATAGATAAAATATTTTACTCTATTAGTTATCATATATCCAAAAGAAACATGACATGATTTGATCACTATGTTTTAAAATTTATGGAGGATTAAGTTAAGAGTATGTAATGTAATTTTTTTATTTTGGAAATAATAAATATATCTTATTTTCCAACTTTCGTAATTCATTACTGATAAATCATATTTTTTTTTAAGGAAGTTTTGAATAATATTCTCATAAAACTGAATCAGATGGTAGGGCAAATTCCACTTAAATACTATTTCAACTTTCCAAATTTCAAAAAGCTGGTTTAGACATGGAAATGATAGAAAGGTGACGAGAGATTAATCTGAGATTTTAAAATATTGGTGATTTTACTATAATGCCCCTCAATCTTTAAATAAGAAAAAGAAAGCAAGAAATGACACCTCTGACTAGAATACCATTGTCAGTCAGCCTTCAAAGCTGTGGCACTAGCTTTTGGAGCTTTGGGGGGGTCAGTGCAATATATATGTGTGTGTGTGTTTTTTTTTTTTTGGGTTTTATTTTAAAATAAATTGAGGAGCCAAGTGATGATGGGTTTTGGGGGTTTTAAAAGTTAAAATGGTATTTAAGTAGAATTTTACAAAACATTGTTAGAAAACAAAAAAAAATTATTAGAATCAGTTAAAAGGTCCTACTCCGCATATGAAAATATCATTATTATCATAATGTTTGAAAAAAAAAAGTCTCTACTTTAACAATACTCTTTTTTATAAAAAGACAATTTCTTGAGAAACAAAATAAAACAATACGTAACAAATATAAAATTATTTTAATGGTATAAAGTTTCATTAAATCCTTCTAAATCTCAAATTCAAATTTTAAAGTAAACATTTATGTTAAGAAGGATAACTACAAATCTCAATAGATTTTTAAAAAATAATAATTAATTTATAAATTTAGCTATTCAGAATAATTCTTTCATAAATATTGTCAAGAAATAAACAATATGCCTCCCGTTAACCCAAAAAACAAAAGAACAGAACAGACAAATATAAAGATAATAGGTTTTTATAAAGATAAAGATAACAAACTATAATATAAAGATAATAGGTGAGAGATAATAAATGAAAATTTATTGCAAAGAGATAGTAAGTGTATCAGATAAAAATGATTAGTTTCTTATATTAAAGACCACTCATATAATTACACAAGAGATAGTGTTACTTATAAATAGAGGGGAGAGAGTACAATTTAATAAATATTCAACTTTAACCATATTTAAATTGAAGTAATGAAATGAGAAGATATCTACAATAATAAATTAAAAATAGAATTATATATTTATATGATAAGTTTAATACGATAATGTATTAAGGAAAAAAATACTCTCATTTAAGTAAAGTGCTTGCATTGAATAGAGGGGGGAAGTGGATAATCATTCCTCTTTTTGACCTCCGAGATGGAGAGGGCTTCACTTCCTACTTAAATATGCCCACTTATATAGCTACTTGCAATAGTTAGGTTATGGTCCTCTGATTACTTAATTAAATTAAATTAATGTATTAAACCATTTAATATTATATATATTTTTTAAAATATCATATTCATGTTTCTTAATGCCCTTTTTCATCTCTACCTTAATTATATTTTGAGGGAGCATGATAATGAGAAAAAAAATAGACAAATATAAAAATATATCTCATATTTATTATAGATATCAATTTATTAAATATGTCCTTTATTAATCATCCAATAGAGTACTGCTCCTACTATTGCTCCTACTATAATGTCTGTATGTTACTGTAAATGATAAATTTTAAAATTGACTATAACAACAATGACAGCCATTACATCCTTATCTTATTGTACTACTCCCTCCGATCTCTAATATTAGATATATTTAGAAAGTTGATTTTGATTCTTAATATATATTACAATTTTTATATTTCTCAATTTTTTTTTAATTTACCCATATTTGTACTCCCTCAATAATAATTGAGGAGAATAGGTTAAGAGAGAATTAAGGAAGATGACTAATGTGTTTTAAAAAATACATATCATTTAACTAACTTTATCAACTTTTTTAATCTAACTAAATTAGATAAATATATAAATATATCTTATTTTAAGGATTAGAGTGATTTGTATATAATATGAGTAGGCGTGGGAATGAGTTAAGTCTTTATCAGGAGGCCTACGACCTGACCTGTTTGGGGCCCGATAAGGCTTGGTCAAGACCTATTTATAGGCTTAAATATATAAATAAGCTAGGTCTTTTTTGTTAAGGTCTAGCCTGTAAGCCTTCAGGCTTAACTTGTTTACACATTTGATAATATAATTATATTTATATCTTATAAATAGCACAATAATTAATTTTTTTCATTCTTATATTTCAATTTCAAGTATAATTAGTTAATTATAGTACTACACCTATTCTTATATTAGTTAATTATGGCCTTTAAGGTATATAATATGAGTCCTTTTTAAATATCTACATTATAAGTAAGTTTTATAAAAGCTTAGGCCTTAACCTAAAAAAAGCCTGCATTCAGACTTAGACCCAAACTCAGGCTTTTTACCTCTAACTAATCAGGTTTATTTAGTCAAAATCTAACCTAGTATGACTTGCTCTATTTCTATCCCTAGATATAAGGAAATTTATTTCAAAACATTGTGCCTAACAAAGTTGAATGTAGTCAGGCCAACAGATGAGTTGACTCGGATTTAATGCATTACTAAGTCACTTATTCCCGGAGTGTTTAAAGCACTGGGGTTCTCTTGTACTCCATTCGTTGCTGCGTTAGTCCTTCTTCCATTAATTAAGTCACTTATTCCATTTAGGCATGTTAAGTGGTGGGTATTACACCAAAAAAAAAAAAACACGGTGCAAAGAGAAAGAGTACGGTGAAAGTAAAATAAAGTATTTGAATTAGTATTTTTTTCAAATGGTTTTTAAGTAAAAAACTGCTTTTAAGTATAAACTACTAAGACGTGTTTTCATGGGGTATATGAGTTTCTACTACCACTAATCCAAATATAAATTATATTTACAATCTAACTTTTATCTTATTTTAAATCTGTAAAAGTCATATTAGAAAAGATTCATTTTTACTACCGCTAATTCAAAGGAGCCCAATAAATTGACCAAAGTATTATGTTTTCCAAGAAACGTATGTTGCACTCTTGCTCATCTTTACCTTTACTATAAGGCACTGATTAATAATTCTTAAAAATCAATAAAAAGTAGTTAACGTTATTAAATTTGTCATAAAATTAAAGTAATTTCTAATATTACCCTAACTAATTACAATAAATTCTAATATCATCTTAATTGTTACTATCTCCTATGATCATTATTAAAGATAAGCAAACATGAAAAAATATTCAAGACTTTTTAAAAATAAGCAAATGTCTTATAAAAAAAAAAAATCAAGATCACTTGGTGTTGGGAGGAAATAGAGTACAGATTGCAAGTAGACTAATAAATACAATCAAATTTAGTGCATATTATCATTCTTACTGTAGCTTCAAGACTTCCCTTTTCTCTTTTCATTAAATTACTCAAGGCATCTTAGGATAAGGTTTTAAACTATATCATGTTAGAAATTTTGTTCATAATTATATTTTATTTATTTTTCTTAAAGACCTAAACATAATGTCCTTTTGAAATATTTAGCTCTTTTCTATAATACCCTTATTTACTGAAACATTTTTTTATTTTTTCTCATTGAATTCTAATAATTAAATGTTAGATGTATATTTAAAAAAGTGTTATAAATTCTCTATATATTAACTGTAAAAAGTCATACTAATTATTTTCTTTAGTTCTACAAACTAGTCAAATTATTGTTTGAATATTTAAAGTATATTAGTATTATAGATATGTACGTATTCATAAAAAAATATTTTAGATATTTCAGTTATGATAATTTATGGTTTTACTCAGTCTTATTCAGTTGTTTATTTAATTAAGCAATAACCTTCACTAGTCGGAAAGCTCTCTAATAAGTTCATATTTTCTAATTGTGTTCTTTGATTTTAAAATCAAAAGGGGAAAGAAATTATGGTGAAATGGGTTTCGAGTTGTATATTAAAATATAATACCTCATCAGGTCATAATTGTAATAATTGTAACACTGAATTGACTTTTTGAAAGAAATTAGAGAAGTTAACTAAATTATTTTAAAATATTTTTATTTATATTTTTTCTCCAAACTAATTAGTTTAATTATTAAATTAATATATAATTTAAGGATGCATAACATATTATATAATTAAGTAAATTATTTAATTTTTTTTAATCTCTTAAAAAAATGTCAATTCGGTCTTATAAATAGGATTGGAGGGAGTAACAGCCAATATTTAAATTTAAATGCTTCATTCATATTCTGATCCATTTAGTGACAGGATATGGAACAACCTCACTACATTGTTTGGCTATAAACCTCCACTAATAAATGGGATCGTAGCAGAATGTCGGCAATGCTCCATTGTGGGTCTCGTTCTGTTGACCATGGAGCTACTTTTTTAATTTAAGTCATGAAAAAGACAAAAGCATTACTTTTTTATTTTTTTTTTAAAAAAAAAGGACATCAAATTTTGGTAAAACAGGTACAGTAGGCAAATTGTGGTTATTGGGATCTATACTATAAAATATATCTTATATTTAACATAGGGAGAATGACATTTATAAGTATACTCTGGGCAAAGAAATGAAATTTAAAAAATTATTTATATAAAGTTACAGATTAGCCATCAATAAAATTTTTATATTGATAATAGGATAAATTATTTTAGTGAAAAATGAAAGCAAACGAATAAAATAAATTTAATAAATTATTTTTAATGTTATCCTGCAATAAATCCAAAGACCAAAACGCTCGTAAATTGACTAATTCTCTGCTATTTAGCTTGCAAAGAAGATTTTGATGATTTAGAACATTTTATTTTTTTATAGAATTTAGATCGCTTATTTGTTATAATGTGTTTTTTTAATATATAGAAAAAAGATAAGATAGTCACTTATAACAAACAGAACACTCGATGTTGCCCATAGACTTGATGGATAACGTGTATTTATAAGAAAATACTGCATTATTTGCCATTTTAAGACAAATGCGATGCGACTACATATATATACCTTGATATCAATGTTTTATATTATCATCATTTGACGTTGAGCATTAAAATGAATTTTACTTCTTTTTAACATCTTTTAACATAAGACATATTTAAGAAATTGATTTTGATCCTAAATATAAGACATAGTTTTTATATTTATTCATATTTTTTTTATTGTACACATTATTAATGCTTCTTCAACAATAGTTAAGGGCAAAAAAAAAAAAAGAATAAAAGAATTAAGAAGGAAGACTATAATATTTTAAAAAATACATGATATATTAAATAATCTAACTAACTTCATTAATCTTATTAAGTTAGATAAATATGTCTTATATTAAAGATCTAAGAAAATATTGTTAATTATTCTAAATTTGTCTTTAAAAAATTCTATAGGCAACAACCTAGATATTTCAAGCTGTTGCTCTTCTTCTTCTTTTTTTATTCAAAGCATATATATATTAATGCTGTCAAGCGATACAATACTTGAAAAATAAATACAAACAAAACTAAATCAAATATAACAAAATAAACCAAATACAAAAACAGCCAAACATACATTAAAGATTTAAGAGTAGAAGAAGAATCATGGATAATAACAGCCTTATCGAAATTCAAGTTTAGAAGTGATGATAAAGAAAGTGTTGGTTGTAAAACTCACCCTAAACGGCATGCCTCCTTATAAGCATTAGCTGCAATTAGAGTAGCTGTACAGGTACCCCATCTTGGGATAAAGAATCTAAAAAACCCAACCTTAGAAGGAAGAAGACCCATGATGTCCTGAAGAAAAATTCTGCTCCTCCAATCAAGCAGATCTGGTAACCTTGACCACACACCTAATAACACCTCTTTAAATCTTCCCCCAAGAACACAGATCTGAGCTACCAAGAGATAATCGGATCTAATAACGTTCAAACAACCATCCAACCGAGAGGATTTGAACGCAGATCTTACAGATATGTTTATTTTCTGAGAGAAGAACAATAACACAAAACCCAGTACCACAAAAAAAAAACAAATAACAAATAAATCTCACCTTCGCAGATCAAATCTAGAGAAGAAGAGGAAAGGACTCGCCACAAAGACGAGAGAATGCCACAATTGACATAACTCAAAGTAAGAGGATCATAAGTGAAAGATTTGGACTTCAAATTACAACTCTGATTCGTTTGTGACACGAAAATGAGGCTCACCGGCAACTTGTGATGGAAACATAAGCCACCAACGAGAAGTGTTGAAGATGGGAGTGGGAGATACAGAGAGAAGAGGGAGAGGGTGTCAGCCAAACCTAATTTTTCTTGTGTGTAAGTCGTTCCTTGCTCTTTTGAATTAGAGGAGTTGATACTAGATACTATTATTATAAGATTACAAGCAGAATTAAAACTTGGGACCTCCACCTATATAAAGATGTATTAGATTATAAGGTCATTGACTAACTGGCCGTTACTATATGCCACATATTAATGAGTCATTAGTCATCTAAGAACAAGTTAAGCCCAACTGCAAATAATGGGCCGCCAGTATTTAGGGCGTCTAAAGGGGATCCAAGTCTAATTCGTGATGGTGCATGAGGATTGAATAAAGAACACAAAGTGGCCATTAGGGTGGAAACATGCCAGGCTTCATCCTTAATAGGTCAGGCCTGTTTTGTAATATATTGGTCTGAGCCTCGCCTGTGGCTTGTTACAGGCCTATCTTTTGACCTGAGCTTGACATGTATATAGGCTTGGTTTGACCTGTGACCTGTTAAGAAGGCCTGCATTTTTTTAGAAAAAATTAATTTTAAATTTTTTAATATGATTATTATTATTATTTAATTAAGCTAATAAGCCACTTTTTTAAAAAAAATTTAATTTTTTTAGATTATTATTATTATTATTATTTAATTAAACTAACAGGCCACATGCTGAAAACAGACCAACTTTAAATAGGCCAAAATTACATAAATTGATATTAATGATATAAACAAGCCGGTCTGACAGGCCTAAAAGGCCTCTTATCAAGCCTAAGTCTAGCTCGTTAAGCAAAAACAAACCTTATAAGAGGCCTTAGTTTGACTTTTTAGCCTAACAGGCCAAGCCTGACCAGGCTTTTAATAGGTCAGGCCACAGGCTCCTGGCCTATTTCCACCCCTATTAGCCATGTTGAATGGGAGGTTTCCAATAATTTAAAACACTAAATAAAATCAAGGGGCTGAGTATTGCAAAATGGGCTAGTTTCTTGTAATGTGGTGAATCAAGGTTTAAATTCTCGTTGACAAATGTGTCCTCATTTAGTGTCAAATAATATCTTAAACGGAATCGCCTCCAATAAAAAAATACCTACACTTCTAGGGGGGCAAACACTAATTAAATTGATGTCTTATTTTTTACACTTTCCCACCAACTTACATTTAGTAGTAGTCAATGGCGGATGTAGCTTGTGGCAGCTGGCCCAAGTTGACATTCTAAAATTTGTTAACATATATATGTATTTATTATATAATATTTTATTTGGCTAATAATTTGGCCCAACTATTTTTTTTATTTTCTCTATAAGGATAATGTTTGGTTCACTACTCATTAGGCTATGAGAATAGAGAAGAAAGTAAAATTCTTGGTCGAGATAACTACCGAAAAGGTTAGTATCATCTTATATCTTATTTTAATTTATAATTGTCGGTTATTATTTATTTTTATTTTCAATGTTATGTGATATTATTTAGTAAATATTCCTTCTAATCCTTATTATAAAGCACTAACTAACAATTCTCACAAGCTAATAAAACAGTTAAAGTCATTAAATCTGTCCTAAAATTTAAGTAATTTTCATTAGGGAATATCATTTCCGTCTTGAGTCAAAACGACGTCATTTCGGCTCTTTTTTAAATGAAGAAATGAAAGGAAAAGAAGGGAAAGAAAAAAAGAGAGCATCTCATCATTTCTTCATTTAAAAAAGTGTCAAAACGACATCGTTTTGGTTCAAGGTAGAAAATTTTTTGTGTCAAAACGACATCGTTTTGGTTCAAGGTAGAAAATTTTTTATGCCTTAAAGGTAGAAATGATATTCCTTTTTCATTATTATCCATACTAATTACACTAAACTCTAATACATATTATTTATTACTCTCACTCACTGCCCTTTTTAATTATGGGTATACATGAAAAAATATGTAATACTTTTTGGAAACAAGCAAATGCCTTATGAAAATGACTAAATATACTTGTTAGTTGCTACCTTATAACAAGAACCAAATAAAGTAGTTCAATATGTTTGTTTTTTTGGCCTGGGCTAAAATTTTTTTCTAGTTCCACCACTGGTAGTAGTTTATTTTATTTATATGTATGTTGATATTGTTGATAAGCTAATTTGTGGTATAGTTAGATAGTAAATGTGAACACAATTTTATGCAAATTTTCAAACATAGGTTCATTACATTGTGATAAGTAAGATCTAACCTCTCGTTGGTTAGGAGTAGTTTAAGCGTTTTTGTTCATAAATACTACCTCCTATCTTTAATGTGGTGCATTTTGCAATTACGATCTTATATCAACGAGATGAAGTAGCATAGTATAAGAGAATGCGTATATATTTCTTAGAATAGGCAAACAAGCACCAAGGATCCAAATATCCAAAGATAACGTATGGATAAAAGGGGTTGATCTTTCAACGACGTCCATGGTGACGTGGCACGTCCTTATTGGATTCAGGAACAGGTGTTAAAGCCGAAGCCCAATCCTGCTTGTACAACAAGACAAAACGATGATGATGAAGGATATCTAAATAAGAAGCCGCTCCTAAACCACAACCACAAACTCAGATTCTGAGACCAAAATATCTGCAACGCACTTGTGCCCAATATGATCATTTCCTAGAAACTACCCAAAACTGGGCCCAACTTAACACACTTCCATGAATTCCATTATAGTATCAATCTTCAACCAGGCAAGTTTCGAGAACCAAATTCAATCTCCCTCCCTCTCCTGAATCTTCAAACAATATGGCTGCAATCACTTCAGTTGCTCTTCAGTACTCATCCTCGTCGTCTTTACAATCCCAGATGCATTCCTCGCCATTGGTACCTTCTTTAGAACCCACACATGATCATAACTTGTGGGTTAGAGTGAGATCACAGAAATCCACCAGCCAAAGATTGTGCCCTCAGAATAATCCCAGTGGGTTAAGAATCCTATGTGCGGCTACGAAACAAGCGAAATCACCAGGTACTTATTCTAGAGTTTACTGAAATTGAAATGTTTATATATAGGGCCTTGAACACGTCATGCATGAACCTCAATCCCCTCACTTTTCATGGAGGTTTTAGCTGAAGAAGAGTGGAAGAAAAAGCGAGAAGTTCTGCTTCAGAAAAGAGTAAGTCCCCATTACATCTGCTATTCTCAAATTTATACTTCCTAAAGCACAAAAATACACAAAGTTTCATTCTTTTCCAGTGGCTTTCGTGCCTATCAATGGAGGAAAACATGCTCATATAAATCGAGAACTAAGATATACTTCAACAGAATGCACATTGTGCAAGACACAACACTACAACAGTAACACAAGCTTGACATGTTCTTTTGAGGCATAAACTATGTTGAAGAATATAGCTATACTTGGACAATCTATAATAACCACAAAAGGATAAAATATTCCAAGGTGTATTCTATTGCAGGTGAGAAGTATGGATGCCAAGGAAGCTCTGCGCCTTCAGAAAGAAAACAAATTTGTTATTCTTGACGTTAGACCAGAAGCAGAGTTCAAACAGGTGAGCAATGTTTTCTACTTTTCAGCACTGACAAGAATAAAGAACTTTCAAAGCTAATTAGTGATTTAGTCATACTTGCCACGCTTATAGATTCATTAAATTTGCATCATTGTTCTTTCTCTTTGATTTGCATGAATCATTATATATGCATGATTGGTTTGGTGATTAGCACAGGCCCATCCCCCCGGAGCTATCAATGTACAAATATACAGACTTATAAAGGAGTGGACGGCTTGGGACATAGCAAGGCGTGCTGCTTTTGCATTTTTTGGAATTTTTGCAGGGACTGAAGAGAACCCTGAGTTCTTGCAGAGTATGATACATATTTTTTCTCATTAACACACTTCTAATGCACTATTTACTGAACTGAGAAGGAGGAAACTGATATGTGATTGTGTTATCTAGGTGTCGAAGCAAAAATAGATAAGGATGCCAAGATTATTGTAGCTTGCTCAACTGGGGGTACAATGAAACCATCCCAAAATCTACCAGAAGGTCAACAATCAAGGTAATCCCGCTATCCCCAGTTATGAGAGAATGGTTAAGCTCTTTTTAAGTCCTAAAATATTCCCTCTGGTTACAAATATATGGCGCCTCCTAGAAAAAAATTATTGATTCATGTTAAGACATTAGGACCTTCTCTCAAAGCTAAAGACAATAACTAGAAATAAAGCTTGAAACTGATAATAATATTGCTGCAAAACCAAACCAGATTAAAAGGGATAAGTTGACTTAATACAACACAACACTGAGATACATGAACAACAATTAAAGTAACGAATACAAACTAAAAGAAACTGAACACATGAACCAAAGCTACAAAATACATATAAAGATACAACTCTCAGTGTAGGACATACTCTGACACAAACACAATAAGTTGCCAATCTTTCAAGAGGAATGACACTCTCCATCCAAAGGGCCAAGACCAATTTCATGTTCTTGACTGCCTCTCATGCTGAACCAAGGGAAGATTTATAGACCCAAAAGTTACTTTGTCCACCCCCAACTCATAGGCTTTGACTATAGGAGTCCTATGGCTGCCCTACTCTTAAGTTCTTTCTTCAAAATAGCAAGTCAAAGTTCTGCCATCAAAGAGTATCTTTTCTCTTTTCATATATTTTCCTAAGCTGTCAAATGTGGTCCTAACGGTCCGTAATATAAATCCTTTGATGGGTTATCAATGAAATTTTTCCAAATATCACCCCATTAGTTGAAGACTTGAAATCTATTGTAGTGTTTCTCTTTGTTATTAAATAGGGGTAAAATTGAAAAAATATTTCATTATCAGGTAAAGTTAATGAGATAACCACCTTTCCGTGGTTCTGGTGAGGTAGCTAGAAGTGATTTATAATATCGACTAAAGCAAGTGTAAGAGAATTGGAGAAAGTTAGTGATCTATAATATGTTCCATTTCCTGTGTTTGTTCATGTTACTTCTTTCTACTACTGCACTTCATTTCAATTTCTGCTCCCAGAATTTCCAATATGCGTTATGTTCACTGAAAAGCAGAGTTGACTGGTAGTGACATTGTTTTCAAGTTTGGTTGAAGTAGGATAAATTGGCTAAAAACAGGCCATTTGGCTGCAAGAGTGCTCAATCATAAGCCCTAATATAAATATATATTTTCCTGATCCTTAAATGGCTAATTTTGATATTTCCTACAGATCATTGATAGCAGCCTATTTGCTAGTCCTCAACGGCTATACCAATGTCTTCCATCTAGAAGGTGGTCTTTATGCGTGGTCGAAAGAAGAACTGCCACTGGTTTCAGAGGAGGGAAACTAGAGCCAGGAAAGTGATTGCAGCAAGGTTTAGTTTTGACCATTCAGAGAATGCAGATAAATTTATTATTGAAAAGTACAGATGTTATGTTACTATTGAATATAATCTAAGGTGTGATTTGAGTACGCACGAACTGATAACAAGAATGACAAGTTGCTTTCTACGGAGATAGCATCCGGCCATTATTGCTGGATTCCAGAAACATGTCCGCTTTATTAAAAAGGAAAAAAAAAAAAAAAAACAGGTTTTTAAGCATTTTCACATTGTGTTGCTGTCAATTCCATCAAGGACTCCAATATTGAAAACAAAGAAAAACGATACAAGAAGAAAGGAAATTATTTTCATTATAATGCCTAGGAAATTATTTTTATTATTGAGCAGGATCTCTTAGTTAACAATTTATCTTAAAATTTGGTTTTTCACGTTCAATGGTGTCATTTTGTTGTTGCATAATGCCTAGGAATGAAGTGGTTCTGTGACTCTTCTCAGATCTGGCTTACCTACTAAGCCTTTAAATATGTAGGAAATGAAGAGCACTATCATAACTTGGATTTCCTTCGATAAAACCACTCATGTACACTACAACCTGGGATTCCTGCAACACCAGAAAAGCTTGTCGTTTTCCAAATCTCTCCAAAGATGTGGTAAGGTAAATGTTTTCTCCTAATAAATCGATAATATGAAACTGCCACTGCCTGCAATCGCCAGTTATAAATCCTGCCATCCTACAAGCAGCAATTATCAATCAAATCAGATGATCACACAACACATAAAAGTCAGGTTATGACAATCCAGAAGGGAATTGGATGTGATGATTTGCAAAATCAGAACCGACTTTACATGATTGCTAGATATAACTAATAACCACTTTACGGTTTGATGAAGAATTGACAGAAAAAATGCATAATGTTCAGTATTTAGTGAGTCACTCATTTCCACTCCCAAAGATTCAACGACTTGTTCAAAAAAGTTCATTTTCAGTATTTAGCGAGTCACTCATTTCCAATCCCAAAGATTCAACAACTTGTTCAAAAAGGTGTACCTATCGGGTAAAGAACATATTTGATGAAACTAAAAAAAGGACTAATGTTAGATGATAGTGATGAGTAAATATGTATTATACATAAGAATAAGGATAAGAATGACTGTGGTCCCTTCCCTCCCCTGTAACACGTATATAGTTTGCATTGTATAACATTTAATATATTCTAGAATATTCTTTTAGGGCAGGACCCCATTGTGCCATACTGTCATTTATATGCCATATAATAAAATCAAGGGCTAAGCAATCGTTGATTGATACAATGTGATCCAACCTTAAAAGAATGTTCTCAGACATATTAAATGTTCAACAATACAAACTATACACGTGTTATAGGAAAATTACCACAATCATATTTATTCTTATGTATATTACATATTCACTAATTATTATTATCTAACACTCCCTCCCAAACAAGAGGGTATAATTGACAACCAGAGTTTACTCTTAAAATAGGAGAATTCAGGATGAGACAAAAACTTAGTAGTTAGTAAGAAAGTTGACAACTTGGTGAGAGGAAGGCACATAGCAAATATGAAGAAACTGAGATAACACTAAATCACGACAAAGTGTATATCTAAAAAATATGTTTGCTCCTTGTATGCTGAATATGATTAGCAGCAAGGGCTTTGATATCAAATGTTGTGACACCAGATGATTGAAGGCTCAAGCTCATGAATATGAAGTATCCACTGCAGAAAAGTGAGAAAAGGCAGTATTTCAAATGCTGTTTGACCCCGATACTGGTTTCTTTCTCTCTTTGCTTGCAATATAATACAGCCTTTTATATGTTTTTCATGGAGATGTTCTCATTCGTAACACCAACCTATGGAAAGTGGCTTCAATCTTCAAGCTCCTATTTCTTGTTGGGCCTTTTATGAATATTAAGGCTGGCTCAACCTACTTGTAATTCACGATTTTCTTGCCTTCCCTGTAACTGATCTGTGAATTTTGTTTGGCTTGGTATTAAATACGCAGATAGTTTTTTTTGGGGTGAAATATGCTAATAGTTTAGTGAGTGAGAATGAACTCAAAATAATTTGATTGTTGCATACTGAAACACATTTTTCATAAAGAAACAAATGAGCATTCACATCCTTATAGCTAAAAACGATGAAGGTTCTGTTAATCTGTTCAGTGCAAATGATGTCTGTTGAGGAGCCAGGAAGGGAAAATGAATGTTCTATCATTTACCATCAAAAAAATCTAAAATATAATGTGCTCTTTCAAGCAAACAATCTTTTTTTTTTTTTAAGATAGACTGGAAGGAAAATAGTACAACTTCTTGATTCGGACATCCATTTGATCCGACCCGACTAAGTTTTACGCCTCTGCTTGCTTAGCTTCCTTTTCCGTGGGCCCCGATGGCAGATACTCCACTTTTCTCTTGCTGCCGAACCGAAGGAGTCCATAAAACTTGCGAAACTCCCTCGCAGTATGAACACCGTCTCTACCGTACAACCCGTCGGGTTCGCTAAAATCCACGCTATTCCGATCCGACCCACCATCACTCGATCTCCGTCCCCTCCTTCCGTCGCTTTGCAACGCCATGATCACGGTTTTCAAAGCCCGGCTCGGCGAACTCCGGTGCGATATCATAATTTCGCCGATCTCGGCTGGGCTCAGCCTCGCCCCAATCTGGAAAACCTCCTTCACCTGAGGGAAAAGCTTGTGCTCCTTCACCCCCAAATAACTACCAGCTAAAATCTTGAAGGTGGAGAAATCGCATAAGGGAAAGTGTATGTGAACATCAATCCTCCCTGGCCTAATTACCATTGGATCAATCTCGTTCTTCACGTTCATCGTGAAAACCATCACCCGCTCTTCCCCACAGCAAGATACAATCCCGTCCATGAAGCTCAATACACCTGGCAAGTTTAGAGCCGTTGATTTCTCTGTCAAGAATCGATCGAGATCCTCGATGACGATCATGGACCTACTTGTCGTCTGTAACAGAAGAGTCTTCAAGTCGGAGTCGTTCGTAGCCTTGGAGATATCGATATCGTATACGTCGTAACTGAGAAATTTTGCCATTGCTGCGATGAAGCTGGATTTCCCTGTGCCGGATGCACCGTAAAGGAGATAACTCCGTTTCCAAACACGACCTAATCGGTTATAGTATTGTTTCGACTTCAAAAACTGTTCGAGATCAGACTTCACCTTGTTCTTTAGCTCAGCGTCCATCGCTATCGTGTCGAAGCTCGCCGGGTGGGTGCACGGAACCGATTGCCATCGCGAGTTAGCGTTTCTGTCAGAATTCATGTAGAGCTTGACATCTTTTCTTCTTTTCTCGAGTTCATCCGCCACCGTGAGAATGTGCTGGAAATAAGGGCGGAAGATTCTGCGTTTGTCTTTCTTTCTAATTCTGAGAACCAGTGCTGAATTCGCGTCTCCTGCGGATTTTATGTTCGTCCAGGAAACTTTCGCGCCGAGGAAGGAATCATGAACCGTCTGATTATCATCGAGGTGAAGGAGAATTTCACTGGCATTGGAACTGGAGAAGAGGTTTATGTAATCAGAATCTTCGATGGAAGGTAGTGAATTCAGGTACAAGAGGATTTGGTGGTAAAGTTGATTTTCCTGGAAATGCTCATTGTAGAGTGGGATTTTGAAGGATTGGTACACGTGAAGATGATTTTCAAATGAAATCCACCATTGCCTAAGAATGCACAGAACCGAAGTTCTGCGGAGAAAACGAGCAACAAGGAGAAAAATAACTATGGCGAAGAAGATGGAAGAAATGGAGCCAGCCGAAATCATATTTGATCGAAGCTAAGCTACAAATCTCTGTCACAACTCAGAAAATTGGAACGATTATCCATGTATGAGGGATTTTTGGGATGAGAAGATATTTCTCAGCTTGATGAATTTGAAGAAGTCAGGCGGTGCCGGCCAGCGGAAAAATTGATCGGCCATAGAATAATTCTATTCTTTGTGCTTTATATAAGATTGAATCGGTCTGTATTTAATTTTTCGGGTTTTGACCCTTGGTTTTTGGTTTATATTATATATATAATATTTTGGGTTAAGGAATATTTTGATTTATTGTTAAATCTTTTTAGGAAAATCCCCTTCTAAGCTTAAATTATAAAAATATTGCCAAAAAAATGTTTAAATAAAAATTACATGTCAAAAAAAGTTTTAGAGTCTTTTTTGATATTATTTCAGGAAACGTTAATAATTATATCAGTACACCATTAACTCCTAAATCAATATCTATTAACAACTATATTAGTATTTATTAATAACAATATCAATACCCATTAACAACTATGTTTTTTGAAATAATACTAGAAAAGGGCTAAGGCCTTTTTTGAAATATAACTTTTCTTTAAGCCTTTTTTAATAATATTTTCGTAATTTGTGCTCTGAGAGGATTTTCCCAATCTTTTTCATCACCTTTTTTTTTTTTTTTTTTTTATACATACAAACATATTTATGTTCCAATGAATGTTATGAAGTAATCATGAACAAATGCATATCAGGTGCTCATGGGAATCGAAAAATGTAACTTTAGGAAATGGTAGACTATTGGTAAGCTGTATTAATCAACCATATAACAATTGTCACATAATGTGCCCTCATTATGGCCTTGTTTTTGCTTTTTATTAAAGTTAAAAAAAAAAACAAGAATCTTAAAATTATGAAAAGCATACCTCTGATAATTTAATTGTAACACCTCGGATTTCTAAAGGTCAAATAATATAAAAATTCCAATGGTTTTCGTAAATAATAATAGAAATCTATAATAATCAACTTTCGGAAGGTGTCACCGCCGCACTTGTACTGGGACAAGTGCAAGGCTACTAAGTACATTAAATAGATCTAAACTTAAACAAAAATATTTTACGTGAAATAAAATAAAATAATAAAAATACAAGAAATTTAAATAAAATTAAAATCGGACGTCTTCTTTACTTCTCACTGCTAGCCCCAGCCCTTGGCACCTGTTTCACTGAAATTCTGCTCTCCCAAGGGATCGTCGCAGCCCAAGAAACACAGACATCAACAAACGCTGGTAATTCTAATTAGGTAAAGGTAATATAAAATAAAATAAAATAAATAAGTAAATAAATAAATTTGAAATGATTTGAAATAAAGTAAAATAATCACAAATAATTACAAAATAAAATAAAAATAAAAATGAAATATATAAGTATAATTTTAAATAGCACAAACATATTAATCAAAGCAAATATATATATATATATATATATATATATATATATATATATAATCATGCGGTATTTGCATCAAACTTTAATTATTATCTTCTTAAATTTATTTAGACCCGGGAAACCCTGCCAGTCTACCCGTGACCTGGGAAACCCTGCCAATCTGTTTAGTGGGAAAAGAACCATGGTAGACCTGAGAAACCCTGCCAGTCACAAATCATTAAAATTGGTCATATCATCATTCTTCCTAGTGTGCACACTTCTTCCCAAAGTTGCTACTAATGTCCCGGGAAACCCTGCCAGACACCACTTTGAAAAGAACGGATATATCGGTTCACATCAAATAACATATCGAAGGCATAAAGCCTTAAAAGTGTGTTCATCACTTTAGGAGATACCATCCCAAAACTATCCTCCCACAATTAAGTTATTTTAAATAATTTAGACTCATAATAAAATTCCTAAAATCATTTTTAGGGTATATTCAGATATTTGTAACAAAATAATAATAAAATCCCTTACTCCTACAAGAAAGAGTTGATTTTAATTTCACAATTATAACTTTTTATGGGAACTCGTGAGTTTTCTCAAATACACTCATTAAAATGTCTCTATTCTATTATAAGATTTCTTAATTTGGAACTATAAAGTAAATACTCGTGGGTTTTCATGAGAAATTCCCAAGACTATCGTTTAATCTCAACTTCTACTCATCATCCCTTTTTGAATTATAAAGCAAATACTCATGGGTTTTTATGGGAAATTCCTAGGATTATCATTTAATTTCAACTTCTACTCATCATTCCTTTTTGAACTATAAAGTAAATTTTCATGGGTTTTTCATGGGAAATTCCCAGGACTATCATTTAATCTCAATATATATATAGACACAAAGCAAACATAAAAAAACGCACAAAAGAGACAACAGAAGAGGAATACTCAATCACGCAGAACGAGGTGAATGTATGAATATTGTACAGATTGCATATTGAATCACAATTAATATTTATATATATTAACCTATAACCAAACATTCTAATTAAATTAGGGTGGATCAATTATGCAAAATTGAAGGTGCAGTACAGTACGTGAATCGAGAAGGAATATACTTTAACAAGCAATGGAATTGAAGGAATGTACAGATTGCCAAAACGAAGCACACAAAAAAAAGAATTTTTATGTATATATAAATCTATAAGGCAACATCATAATTGAATTGGATGTGGAGCAATTTTGTAAAACAGAAGCTACATACGGATTGCTCGCTCACATGAATTGAGAGGGAGATTAAAAAAAATGGATTCCTATTGTTCTAGGGATTAAGATTACAATCAATCAATTCCAACCAATATTCTAATGCTACCATCTATTGATTCCTATTGTCTCAAGGATTAAGATTACCTGGTCTCCGTGTTTGCTTCTGCCGCAAAGAATTTTTCAGAGAGAGAGCTAATGAGCGATGACTAAAGTTAGGTGGCTAAACCTAACTTATACTTAGGCTCTTAGGGTTTAGTTATGAGCTAGGCTTTGTGGGTTGGGCTTTTTTGTTTTTGTTTTTCTTTTCTTTTGTTTTTTTTTACTATTACTAATCTAATGAAGAAAAATAATAAGTCACTTATTAAATTCTAATTTAAATTTTTTAATTCTTATTTATAAATTTATTTATAATTATTACTATATTATTACTATAATAAACCAGGTGGGAACACTATATATAACAATCAGTGAATTATATAAAACCAACACCTAGGATTTTAAAGATATATATATAATAAATATTATACTCTTACTTATCGCTTTAATAGTAATTTAGATATAAAACTATGAAATAATTTTCAAATTTCAAAGGAATATAATTAATATCAAACAATTAATAATGACATTTATTTTCCTGCATTTTATCACCAAATGAAACAAGCTCTCTATACCGGATGATTTACGGTGGTAATACCATAATCTAGTGAAAGCAATCTTTTTATTTTTTCCATTTTTTTTTCCAAAAGTGTTTTATAGTACATTCACACAAATATAAATTTAAAACCTTATGGTTAAATGATCAAAGTGCACCAACCTATTTAATTTTAATATCTTTATTATTATTATTATTATTATTATTATTATGAACAATAATAATAATAATAATCTGGGGTATTACGTGAATGGAAGAAAGCAAGGGAAAAAAAGGGGCATTTGATTATATATCCACATAGGAGTTCCTACGTTTTTTGTCCAGTGACTAGTAATTAACAAAATAACAACAATAATATACATCTTGACGTCAATAAGCTTGTAGTTTAGTAGTATAAAAACACTCATATAAGTGAAAGGTTACAGTTTAACCCTACTTGTAATTTTAGCCACTAGTGTTTACCCTCTAAAATGATGATGATATTATTATTATTATTATTGTGACACCTTGTCCTTTCTTAACAACAAAGTGGTTGGTTAATGATGATCGGCTTACAAAGACAACACATTCTTTGAAGACTAACAAAAAAAGATACTTTAAGCTAAAGAGGCACGAAGGGGACGACAGGGAAAAATCTAAAAAAGGGTACCAGAAAAAAATTGAAGAGTATATAATATTGCATTTGAGTGCTTTGTTGGTCGTGTTCTTAGTTATAGCTAATTTGAACTGGTAAACACGGTTTTAAATATGACAGGAGGATTATTCCAGTTGCTAATTATTATTATTTTTTTTTTGATACAAGCTAATTATTTCTTGTGCCTCGTAATCGGCGGCCTTCACTAGGACTTTTATATCACCTACTCGTCAAATATTTACTAGTTTGACAAATGTCAAACAACACATGACATTTACTTTTCTTATGTCTTTTTATAAATCACACACACACCATAAAATTTATATTCCTTTTGTACTAACATAGTTTGTAATTACGAATTAGATTTTACATCTTGGATTGGAGGTATCGGAGATAATATTATATATAACTTGAAATATTCACTTTTCACTTTTATCAAGGGCTACACATGTTTCATAATTTCGCGATTTAAAGGATTGTGGTCTTTTTATTTGTTCTATAACAAGTTTTTGGTTATTTTGAAATGTGAGAACCACTTAGTCCATTTATTTTTTGGAAAATCCTCGTTGATTTACTTCCTAGATCTCTTCTAGAATATTTTAGTGGTCCAAAATATAAAACTATATGCAAGAAATCAATAATGTTAAACTCTTCTTTTTCATGAATATCCTTCTTAATTGTAATGTAGAGAGAGATTGTATAAGGGGAAAAAAAATTAAAGGTTGTTAAGATAGGTTGATTTTAATTTGAGTATAATATGGGAAAGTAGTGATGTTTTTTTTTTTTTTTTTTATCATTTCAATAATATAAACTATTTTTAACTACTTTTCTTAATCAGTGCGAATTAGTTGGAATACCCTTATAATATCGACTACCGGGAGTATATGAGAGTTAGTTAGATGTTTCATATATATTTTTTTAAAAAAGAAAAATAGTCAAGGGAATTATTTATCATTAATGTATATAAAATGAATATTATTTTTCCTAAGATACCCTTCTCATGGAGAGAGAGCAATAAATGCTGGCGGCAGATAATGAGGAAAAAAATAAAATAAAGAAGATTAGAGTATTGGGACTAATATTTTACACCTATAGTAAAAGATAGTGTATAAAAAAAGATTAATTAGCTAGCAGGGGTGTGATACACTCAACAAGAAGTTACTGGCTATTTTTGGATCATTAATAATGCATATTGTCATCATTTTGATATTATATAGAAAATTCCACGAACAGTTGGAAATGCTCTTTGAATCATCCGACCTAGGATGTTGCGTTCTCGAATGATTAAAAATTGTGGAAAAGAATTTTGGCGCATAAATTAGCCGGCACGGATTGTTTGAAACACAAAACTAGGAAGATATTTCAAAAACTACATTGTCATATTCCCAAAATGATATATCAAGCTCTTCTCCTGGTTTTTGTTTTTGAGTTATAAGAATAGACACCAATGATGACCTGTGTTACGAGTAGGACCAAATTCACAACTTCCCAATCATTGATTGGGAGAGCATTTATACCACCAAGGTACAAGATATTTGGCTCCCTGTGGCTTTTTAGCACATTCTCTACAACGTTGCAATCTTCTGTCCAGGTCACTCACCTTATGTTTCTTCCTTTCTCACATACAATCAACTTAATTTTGGGGTTAAAAAAAAGGTTTCATTGCACCGTTTTTTTACACTTACTGAGAAAAATTCACTATTTATTTATCCTTTTAAAAAAAAAAATCACCTAAAACTTTGCTCAAATGAACACACTTTGCATGACAAAACTTCCATGAGTTCATAACTTATCGCCGGAAAACACAAGCTGATTATATTATGTACCTCTTGCGTCCCAATCATATGCAACCCGTCTGTGTCTCCAAAATCCCAGGCTAAGGATATCCCTAGACATAAATGGGAGGGACATGATTAATAAACAAATCCCAAATCGGCAAATCCTAGTTGAAATCATTTTCACCCTACTTCACTTTTTCCTGTTTTGTTTGACACGGACCTTCTCCCAATAAATAACAGTGGTCTGTAATGATGCAACCACGACGCAAAGTATCACCCAAACCGAGCTACAGTGGTCCCGCCGGAAAAGCGTGCTTACAATATGTGGTCCCCTCTCTTGCTCTCTCCATGAAAGAGTGTGAGAATGATGGGAAAGAGCTCTTGCACCTTTCAAAAGTGAAAAAGTGTTCATCATCATGTTGCGTTGCTACACCCCCACTGAACATGAAAGTACAATCATTCGGATCCCACTTCTTCACTGCATCATCACTGGGCGCTGTTGGCAACTTGGAAACTCCAACGTCTCCCTTCTATCTTAAGCTTGTTCTGTTGAAAAGTTTGTGTGTTAGCTCCAAATTATTACTCCTTTATCCATCATAGATCTACCATAAAACACAATTCTTGAATGATCAAGGACTGGCCTAAGATAAAGGTTTCACGTAATTGTGTGCTATAGTATAATCAAATCAGACTCATCTTAATAACAGCTCACTGTAGGTAACAATCAGAACCTGAATGTTGAACCTCCTCTATAGAAAAATATCAAAAGAAATGACTACTTGAATCCCACTACCCACAAAACCACCCAACAGCCCAGACGAGGCTAAACTTCTTTACTTCATCTTGTGTTTTGGAAATGAATGATACCAAAGCCTGGCAGAGCATGCAGAATCTATTTTCTGTCGCTACACTCACTTGTTATTTTTATTCTCCATCACTCTAAGTCATGCATTTTAATATAAAATGGAAAGAATTCAAATCCAGGAGAAAACAGTGAGAAAATAAAAGAATATTCAGCAACACTAATATAGCACTCTGTAACAGAGTACCGTGATCATTCAACCACACACTACAAAAGGATTGGATTCTAAATTTTTTTACAAAGTGGCAGATGCCACTGATCAATACATGAAACTTAGATGCACGAGCTCATAAATCACTATAAGACGCCAGTGCTGTTTCTCTTAAAACCATGTTAATCAAAAGTATAACTGTAAGCTCAAAATGTGGTCCGGAACATTAAGGATCCTGAGCATCGGATTGGAGGTTAATAATTTGAGAAACCACAAGCTTAGATAATTCACTGATTGCATCTTGAAACTGGTAATCACCTGACTCCCTGGGGCCTGTCCATCTGGGCGACTGTAGGGTTAACCCATTATATTCACCTGCAGCAACCTTCGTTTTCCTTGAGGTGGCAAGGGCCTTCTCCAAATCTGACTGTGACAATGGCCTTGGTGCCTAAAACATTTAAGACAAAGCGTCTCAGTAATATCCAACAATCAATACCACAGCACTTCTTATTCTGACACGGCCCCAATGATAACCATTCTCGACCTATTTCTAGACATCACACTCCATATCTATAGTTCCTCTTGCAACTCTCATCAATTAATTACTTACAACAAAAAGGAACACCAAAGGAAACGAGTTATTAAGAAAAAAAGCTATGTGAAGAAAGAAAATGCAGTTGCACAATATCCAAAAATTTGTTCAGATCCAACAGGTTGTTTAAAATTTTGAAAGGTTCATACTAAACAGAGATACCCTTCAATCAGGAAAATATAACTCTGGGGTCATAAATATTTTGAAATGCCTATACTCAAATTATATTTCTTCTTTAGTTTTGTTCACAGACTAAACACAGTTATGAAATGTACTCTGATCAATTTTCAGCCTTAGACAGCAAAACATCAGCTACTGGGAACATGGAAAACCTCAAGGGAGATCATAAGTCAGAAGAGTGTGATTAGATAACTCACAGGAGACTGCTTTCCTTTTTTCTCTTCATCTAGTAGGTCCCTAATAGGGAAATAGGCAGCTTTCTTACAGAGCTCAAATAAATCAGAACCCGTATAACCCTCACACAAGCCAGCTATGCGATCAAAGTCAATGTTGTCTTCAATTCTCTCACCCTTCAAGACAACCTTTAATATCTCAACCCTCTCCTTTTTATCTGGAACTCCAATTTCAAAGGCTTGAGGAAGTCGCCTAAGTATGGCTTCATCAAGTTCTGAAGGACGATTAGTAGCCGCAAGGACCATCACTCGAGCATTTTCTATATCAAAAAAGCATTAAATTTATAAATCCTAATCAAGCATATATAACTTCAGAATAGTAGGTATATATGTTATTCACATGTTTTAGATATTTTGTCCAAGAAAATAATTGAATGACAATCTTTAAGAGACTCACGGTCTGTAGTAAATCCATCCCACAAGGACATAAACTCAGTTTTCATGTTTAATAATGCCTCATGATCTGTTGAACGGCGCTGACCAAGAAAACTGTCAACTTCATCGATGAATATAATGGCAGGCTGGAGCTTATAGGCCAGGCTAAATACAGCTGCCACTGCAAAAGAATAGAAAACCATTAACAACATAACAAACTAAATAATCAAACTTCAAATGAAGTTTTGGAACATAATTGCAATAAAGCACACATTAACGTAAGATAGTTGTTAATATAATTTAATAAAAAAGTCAAGGTAATTCTCCAATTAGGTGAGTACATGCAACAGAAAGAGGATATGGGTAAGGTTGAAAAAGTGAGCAGCCTATCAAGCAAATGGAGTACAGGAGAAAGCGAGGTGGAGGGATACATGGTGACATAAAAAAGAACTTTTAGAATAAGTTTGTTATGCTGAAGGTATGTACGAGGAGGCCAAAAGAGAATAAGGTAAGCAGAACTTTTCAGGATCTGGGCAAGGGCCTAGTGCCATCAAAGCTGGGATATTTTCTCTCTCTTCTTTATTTCTGGGCTGTACCTCTGTTTAGATAGAAGCTAGAGGTGCCCATCACAGGATTTAACACTCAGTTGAAATCACTGTTTCATATAACAAGAGCTCCTGTTAATAAACATGTATGCGGAAAATTTTGTCATATGCCTTCTTCACATGGGCTGGACCCTCATCGTTGCTTACAGACATGCAAACATAACATGTGAAGTTTTCGACTTCAAATAGGAAAAAATGGAACAGGATATTGGGCTAGCATCACCAGTAGTCCAGTAAAGACAAACAGAGGACTCACTTCACTCATTCTTCACTCATTCTAACAAGTCAATCTTAAATATTAAAGCAAAATATTCATCAAGGATCAGCCAAAGATAATGAAAACTTAATGCTCACTTACCAAGCTTTTGAGCATCACCAAACCACTTGCTCATCAGGTTTGATATCCTCACATTAATAAAAACAGCTCCAGACTCTTTTGCAATAGCTTTGGCAAGCATAGTTTTCCCAGTTCCGGGGGGACCATACAATAGTACCCCTTTCTGTGGTCCAAGAAGCTTGCCATGAGAAAATAGTTCAGGTCGTTTAAGAGGCAGTATAACAAGCTCAAATAAAGCTTGCTTTATCTTTTCCAGCCCTCCAATGGATCCAAACTCCACATCAATGTCATCAGGATTTATAACATCACAAGCAATAATATCCTGCAGAATAGAGAAGTCTCTCCATGATTTATTGGTGTCTAGAAATGACAATATGATATCTGTGCCATCAAGTATATGGTCAAAATTAAAGCCAACTACATACAAGAACATTGGTCCACCAACTAATATATCAGTCAGGATGCATCTATTAAAATTAAGCTGCAACGTAGACTGAGGAACAATTCTCATCTAAGATGATATCTAATTGTAATATGAATGTTGTAGAATGGGGAATTAGGGTAGAAGAGAAGATTAGAGGGTGAAGAAGAAGTAGAAGAGAGATGGAGAAAGTAGAGTAATCTGAATTATTCACTAGACTTTACTAACAATGCAAATCTGAATTACAATAGAAACACCTTGCCATATGTATAGGCAGTAGAGGGGTTCATTAAAATAGGGGCACCTATCACCCTAGAGCTCATTAGTCATCAGACAAAACTAAGGCCATGTTTGGCTAGTGTCGCTCCTAAACAGCTAATGTCACTAATGGTCAATGCCACTAGTCTGATCAACTAAACTAACTAACTTTCAAAATGCTTTTATTATAATATCATATCAATAAACCCCAGCCATCCTCGACCTTAAGGATTAGGAACCACAAAAGTATGGTATTGTTGTTGAAAAGAGTAGAGGGCCATCCAAGAGGCTTCTTCATCTGGTAAGCCCTTCCACTGGATCAAAACTTCTGTAATCATCCTCTTTCGACACTACTTAGTCCTTCAGTTCAGAGTTCTCTCCAGTTCCATTGCTGGAGGCAACTCTGGGAATTCAGTGGGAGGAAGCCTAGGCCTCACAGTAGGATCCAGGCATGGTTTCAATAGTGAAACATGAAAGGTAGGGTGAATTCTGGACACCGGTGGTAATTCCAGCTCGTATGCTGCTGCCCCAATCTTCTCTATATTACCATATAAGGTCCATGAAACCATGGAGCTAACTTCTGAGAAGCTCTTGTCGCTGTAGATATTTGCCTGAAGGGCTTGAGCTTCCAAAACACCCATTGCCCAACCTAAAATTCACAATCCGTCTAATGCAAATTGACCTTTTGCTTCATCAAGTTCTAGCACAATCGTAATATGAATGTTGTAGAATTGGGAATTAGGGTAGAAGAGAAGAAGATTAGAGGGTGAAGAAGAACAAGTAGAAGAGAGATGGAGAGAGTAGAGTAATCCGACTTATTCACTAGACTTTATTAGCAATGCAAATCTGAATTACAATAGAAATACCTTGCCATATATATAGGCATTATAGGGGTCCATTAAAATAGGGACACCTACCACCCTAGGGCTCATTAGTTATTAGACATGGCTAAGTCCATGTTTGGCTGGTGACGCTCCTAAACAGCTACTGCCGCTCGTCTAATCAGCTAAACTAACTAACTTTCAAAATGCTTTTATTACAGTATCATATCATACCTTGGAAACACTACAATTCATATCCACTCCCACTAACCAATCTATTCTTTACTACAATAGCAACTGGTGATCAATCTCAAAGGTAACAGGTGCAACAAGGGTTTCCATGAAAACACGTTGAAGATCAACCATATGAAAGCGAGAGTATGGAAATGGATCCATGAGAAGGAAGGGCATAAATATCCTATTTCTATCACCAACATCTATAAGAAATCACAAGAGATAAAGCATCTCTCAAAGCCTATGACAATAAACAATAAATAGCGTCCTACTGAAGGCATCATGTAATGTTATATATACCAAGAGCAAGTTCAAAACGAAATATAATATAATTCAAGATTACAAATGTCCCCGCTAGTTTACAGCATTAGAATTGCGCTGATAGTTGGTACTGTTGATAGCCTCATTCAGTGTATCACAGACTATTTCAATCAATGTGCAGAGACATGGGACAAGACAATCACACATAACAAAGTTTTTAAGCATCCAAATGTAACTGAAAGTATCCTTTTTTTTTAAATGTCAAGATGGTTTAAATAGACCACTATCGGCGTCCCACCGCACTTTTACTACCAGAGGTGGCTTGAAAGTATTCACATAATGTGAACGGTCAGAAGCAAGTTAGACTCCAGACAGTCCTTTTCACAAGTGTTTGTCCATCATAGGTATTTTCACTATTGTCGTTACTAAGACGTAGGCCTAGAATGTCGAGTCAAATTTTTCCAAGTTATTAAGGGTGTAAGTTGCAAATTTTCAATTAACTAAATTTACCCTAGGCTAAAAGCAGTTGAGAAAATAAGTTAAGAGGGTTTGCCTGTCACACAATCTCTTGTTATGCAATTATACAGCACATGCCTTCCACATAAGCAGCTTTTATATTGATTAAGTTTATTTGAATAGAAGGCCGACTTTTACAATTCCAGAAGATCAAATTTTTATACTTTCTTTCCACACTATCAGGTTAGAACAAAGGAACATAAAATCCCCGAACTCCAAAGTGAAATAAACCCAGTCCTAACAAGCTCACACAGTTTAAATAATAATATCCCAGCAACAAAATCAAGGATCTCTCTGGAACAAGGTATTCAGCAAAATCCATATGCTGATAGCAATATATCAATAAGAGAAGCCAGAAAAGAAGCAGCACCTCGTAAGGGTTTGTCTGAATGAGAGGACGACCCAGGCGCTTAGCTATCTCCTTCTTATGCTCGAGTGCCTTCTTTGAAGCCTCACGGTTCGGGTCGAGTTGCCGAAGACCCACAAACAAGACCAGGCAACTCAACGCGGCGCTCGCTGCGTACAAAATCAATTCCTGCAAGATCTTGGTGTCAGAACCCGCCATTATCTATTTTGCAGCAATTAAAAAGGTATGCGTCAGGAAAATTCAGAATTCAAATCCTTTCCCAAAACTTTCACATCCACAACTGCTGGACGAAGAGTTTGAAGTGCAAGAAAACAATAGAAGGCAGTCGAATCAACGCATGGTCGACCTGCCTTCTATATTAATAGTAGAGAGCCTTTTCGATGTGAGAGAGATAAATGTAAACTCGAGCCGACTCTTCGTACGCCCTAGGGTTGGAGAAAAGGTAAGAAGTAAATAGGCCCAATGTGTTTTAGGGCTGGTTTAAAAGGCCCAACCATATAATCTTGTTGGGTTGGAATAGATAAATTAGTCCCAGCTTGTGGCAAATTATATTTCTTACCCAAAAAGATTACAAATTGTGTTTTGGTCGCCATAATATTTATTTAATCAGGTTGTAGTTAGAAACTATGCATGCTGTATTTTTAAAAAATCTGTAGAAAAATTCATTGTGCATTACAGAATTACAGAACTTGCTCTAAAATTGAATAATACTATGAAAAAAATTAATTAATGAGTCTTGGCGGTGAAATTTCTTGGGTTCAAGCGCCAATTCTTTTTTATTTTTATGTAGAAAGCACAAGGAGGACGAGAGCAGGAGGAGCGAAAAAAAATAAACAAATAAGTATTTTTCTAAACAATGATTATGTACTAGGATGTGCCAATTTATCGGAGTTTTTTCTTTCTTTTGGACTATTAACCTGGCATTTTTTATACCATATGCCGAAAGATCGTAAAAAGCCTTATGATTCTTTAAAAAAAAGAATTAAAAAAAAATCATAAGTATGTGTACCAGATGATGAAAGAGGAAAGGAAAAAAAAAACGGGGGAATTGGAATTATTAACCTTAATAAATAAAAAATTCACAGCAAATTTTATTAGTTATACTTATATAACACAAATTATAACATCGCAATTTTTATTATAGAAAAAAAGTAATATTCTAAGAGAAATTAATTTATAAAAATTAAAATTTATCATGTAATTACTCCATAAAATTAATTTTTTTGAAGTGAGAGTTTAACAATTTTTAATATATATAGACACACACTATGATATAATAATACATTATATGGAATATCATTTCTGCATGATATTCCCTACATATTATATGCTATATATTAAATATTATATGATATTGTTGAAAGCCTGACACAATTAAGAGCATATTTAATTTGCTCTTATCGTGATCATGGTATTAGTTAGAGAGATTTTAAGATCTAATTAGAAGATTATAGTTATTATTTTAGTTGTAATCCTAGATATTAGGATCTAAAAGAAAATAAATTTATTGTATGACGAATAAAATATATCAGGATCCATTATCGTATGTACGTGCTTCATTCTTTTTTCTGTTGGAGGGCTGATCCTTTCATATATTCTTATGATTTTCTGGGTGACCCTTGGAGCTCAGCAAATTACTCTTCTCCATTCACAATCCATCATCTTTTGCTCTTTTTTTAGTTAGTGCCTTTCACTATCACTTAAATTCAATGGACGGGTTCAAGATATTATCACTGTGGCTATTGATTTTTGTTTTTTATTTTGAAGTTTGCAAATGTTCAAAAACAGATTGGGGATATTTGAAATGATGAAAGGAAAATTAATAAATAAAATTATTTTAATATAAATTTTAATTTTTATAATCTTTTTGAAGCATTCTTAATGGAGTTAACGTTTTTTTACTTAAGTATATATTTTTCAAATAGATGGGAGATCCATGTAATTAGGGTGATTGGAATATTTACTTTTTTATTTATTTATTGTTGTTTGGTCAATTATCATGCATTGACGGTCTATGTGTACATTCATTAGAAAGTACATCTTAGTGTAGTACACAAAAACACACACACACACAATAATTTAGCATAAAAAGGAGATTAGGAGCAAGCTTTGCGGTTAAAAGGGTACTTAAAGAAATGGAAAATTTTCAGACGTATACAATTAAAAATGAAAAAAGATAAATTGGTGCTTCCGATTTATCAAATCTCAAGTCAAAATTGAAGTAGTAATATAAGATTTCTAATACTGATCAAATTGGCTTGAGTTTAGTTATGAAATATAAAAGTGAAGTTATTAGTGTAAAATCTAATATTGTTAATATAGATACATATGTTGATATTGATCCTTGAAACTTATTGATTTCAAAATTATCTCTAAGAATCTATTGATTTTTAAGATATGAAAAGTTGAAAATATACTCCTACTTCAATTTCGACCTGGCATTTGATAAATTGGCAACACCAATTTGTCATTTCTTATTTTTACTTGTATTTTTCTAAGATTTCCCCTAAAAAAATACTTAAAGCTTATTTGAATTAGTGTTGAAAAAAAATAAATTTAAGCAAGTCGGGATAAAACTCCTCCCACGTGTTTATCTTTTAGTATATAGCATTGGAAAAGCCGTTTTTTAGTGCTAATACAACCAATCAAAGAGCAATTTCTATTAATGTACTAGTAGTAAATACTCTTGTTTCTCACCTAGTTGCATTCGGTGTTTCTCACTTTTCACTTGTAAATCTGGACGTACTCTTCTGAAAGCCAGCTGTTTTATAAAAAAAGTATAAATTAAATTATATGGGCCCCCTTAAATTTCGCCAAACGTATTGTTATACTGGGACCTTGATTACATGCTTTTAATCTGCGTCATTTATTTTAAATACATTCCTACAATGAATAAAATTCAATAAAGTGAATGAAACTCTCATCTCCATAGAGGTCCCACCCTTCATCCCAATACCTCCGTCGTACCCCACTCGATTCACCATGTGTCTTATATGGTCTGTCATTGACATTTTTCATTGTTATAGTAGCTGGATAGATACATACATACATATTGTGTGTGGGGTCCACTTTCCAGTGTCCATCTATCGACATTAATTGCTTCCTAGTTCCTATAATGCCATAAGCCAAGCTTTTTCTAAGAAAATTATTATTCCTTTGAGTCTTTTTTATAAGAATTTACAATTTGACTCGTCATTATCTTGTTTAGAGGAGTCCAATAAAAATTATCTAAATATTTAATTCTTTTTCTATTTTTATCCTTTATTAATTATGTGTATTACAATAATTAAAATTTTGGTACTATTTATATTTATTTTATTTTTCTTTTATACTTGTCTCTAATAAATAAAGACATATATACTTAAGAAAATAAAATTTATTTTAAATATACTTATTATTTTTAATATTTTCTTAAACTTAATAATTTGGCTATGGAATAAATAGGACAGGAGGGGTATTGTTGTTGACAAAAATAATATACTCCCTGCTGAACATGAACATGCTTCAAAGGACTTCAATTAGTTTCTTAGAGTTAGTTAAGATGTTGTGGGAGACATTTTAGCTCCTGGGTGTTTAAGTAAACGTCTGAGGATAATAAAGGGCTAGCCCTATCCAGTATTAGTATCACTTAGGAAGAAGAGATATTTCGTCCTACACTTACCTACACTTACCTTTAGATCGTGGATGAACCCAACTCTTTCCCTAAAATTTTATGTAACCCAAAAAAAAAAAAGTTTCCGACCACTTTTGAAACTTCAACCTCACCCACCTTCTCTACCCCATTTCTCGAGTCAACGTTACTTCAATTTAAATTATTATTAATCAATAACCCGCAGCCGAACAAGTGTTCAAATATGTGGAGCTCTATTCGGGAAGTGGGTTTAATGTAGAGTAGTACACAATCCTAAAATTCGCATTCAGCTTCTGTTTCTGTGTAGTACATTTACATCATAATATTGTCATTTGCAGTACATTAGTTTCGCGTGTTTGTTGAGCAAAAAAAAAAAAAAGTTTCGCGCGTTTTACTTTTCCTCAACTATTTATTGTCCGCTTAATGGCGGGTCTCTCCACGACCGCCTTGCTTCGTCGTCTTCACTTTCATTTGTGGGTTTCGTCGAATTCCTTAAATCCATCGCATCTGTTCGGGAATCCCCCTGTCCGTACTTTTCGCGCCGTTTCTTCGACCGTTGCTTCGTTTCAATCTTCAGGCCTAACGCAGAACCCTGTGTCCTTGAAATCCCTAGGTTCCTGTCACGAGGACGACGCAATCTTCTAGAATGAGCACGAGTAAGATAATTTGATGGCGGATCTCTCTCTCCTTTCGCTTTTAATTTCTTTATCTAATACGGCTCTGTCGCTGTCTTTTTTAAATTTAACTGTTCAATTTCACTAGTACAATTTTTTTTTAATCTTTTCATCCAATCAGATTACGAATGCGCAGAAAAGTGCAGAAGCAATTGACTGTTTTATTCTGTCTGAATAATCTATTAATTTACTGTGAACAGACGATGTAATGAGTGAAATGGCGATTATTAAAAACGAAGGAGGCAGAGAAATTGAGAATTTCGGCAAGGAAGAAGCACAAGAACTTCGAGCTGAGCCTGAAGACCTAACCAGAATAGTTCCATGGAGAAAACAGATCACAATTCGAGGACTCATAGCAAGTTCAGTGGTTGGAGTAATTTACAGTGTGATAGCAACGAAGCTAAACCTTACAACAGGACTCGTCCCTAACCTTAATGTCTCAGCTGCTCTGTTAGGCTTTGTTTTCATTCGAAGCTGGACGAAGATCCTCGAGAAGGCTAAGATAGTTTCAACACCTTTTACTAGACAAGAGAACACTATAATCCAGACTTGTGCTGTTGCATGCTACAGCATCTCAGTAGGAGGTAGCTAGAGATTTTGGTTTATTAAAATCCTCTGCTTTAAGAACCATATCCACTGTGTCTGTATGTGTAATATTGCGAAATTATTGTAGGTGGTTTTGGATCCTACTTATTGGGGTTGAATAGGAAGACGTATGAGCAAGCAGGGGTTGATACAGAAGGGAACACTCTTGCTAGCACTAAGGAACCTGGACTTGGTTGGATGACAGGTTTTCTCTTTGTCACAAGCTTTGTTGGGCTCTTTTCTCTGGTTCCTCTTAGAAAGGTATTTATATACTCTTGTTAAATATGTGGAAGACTAGAGGAATGTTGGGTGATGCAGATTCTGATGTTGTAACTTGTGACAGATTATGATCATAGACTACAAATTAACGTATCCAAGTGGAACTGCTACCGCTGTCCTTATCAACAATTTTCATACCCGTAAAGGAGATGGAGAGGCCAAGTATGGTTCTGTGTAGCGTTTGAATCTGTTTGAATCTGTATTGTTACTAAAAAGTTTCAAATCTTATTGTAGGAAGCAGGTTCGAGGTTTTATGAAATTCTTCTCGTTCAGTTTCATCTGGGCTTTCTTTCAGTGGTTCTTTACGGGTGGAGATACATGCGGATTCGTGCAGTTTCCTACTTTTGGATTGCAAGCTTGGAAGAACTCGTGTGTGCTTCTATATCATGTTCTTTCTATTAGTCTCTGTTTTGAATGAGTTTGTGTTTTATTGATTGAAGCTTCTTGGATGATGCAGATTTTACTTCGATTTCAGCATGACTTACGTTGGAGCAGGAATGATTTGTTCTCATCTGGTGAACTTATCTCTGCTTCTTGGTGCTGTGCTTTCGTATGGGATTATGTGGCCCTTGATCAGGGGACTCAAAGGGGAGTGGTACCCTGCCAGTTTATCAGAAAGCAGCATGAAGAGTCTAAACGGATACAAGGTCTTGAATTATATAAAATCACGTATAATGCATATCGAGTTCATTTTACATCAATCCTCATCATTTTTTTGTGCGTGTCATTTTCCTGTTTCAGGTTTTTATTTCAATCTCATTGATACTTGGTGATGGGCTTTACAATTTTACCAAGATCATTTACTTCAGTGCTACAAATATCCATGCCCAAATGACAAGCAGAAACCTTCAAGTTTGTGAGTAAATTGCCCCTCGAAACCTTTAGGTCCTGGTACCTGCTATCGTGTAAGTAGGGGTGAGAATAGGCCAGGCCCTTATCGAACGGCCTACAGTCTGGCCTATTTAGGGCCTAGTTAAGCCTGGTCTGTTTGTAAAAAAGGTCAAGCCAAGACCTATTTAAAAAACTAAATATGTAAATAAGCTAGGCCTATTTTATTAAGGCGTGGCCTTTAAGCCTTCAGGCTTGGCCTATTTACATATTAAATAAATATAATTGAATTTATATCATATAAGTAATATAATATTTTTTATTTTTTATTCTTATATTCTAGGTTTAGATAGACTTAAAGTGTATAAAGCCTATTTCTGACCTCCAAGGCCTATAATATGAGGCATTTTTAAAGGTCTACATTGTAAGTAGGCCTTTGAAAAGGCTTCAGGCTCGACCAGGCCTTATGAAGGCTCAGACTTGAGCCTAAAAAAAACCTGAATTCAGGCCCAGACCCAGGCTCAGGTCTTCTGCCCCATTACAGGCTCAGGCCTATTTAGCCAAAGCCTGACCTATTTCTATGGCTACGTGCAAGTCAAGCTTAATTACAACTAAAATGAAATTAGTTATCACGTAAGATTAAAATATACAAACAAAAAAAAAATTGTTTAAAAGCAGCAGTAATAATAACAACAAATATTATCTCGCTTAGTGGGTTTGCTACATATATTACACATGTTAGCACTACATGTCAGCACTATGTTTGAGTTTGAGATCCCATCTAAGCATTGACATTGGGTGGGTGACAAATTGCTACTTTCTTACTATAATTGCTAGTTGGAGATTGAATTTAATTCTAAATCAAACTATTTTGTTTCTTAAATTTATAATTTTTTTTTTCAAATTATCCCTAAAATGATTGTACATATTATAACAAATTTCTATTCAAGATAATTATGATCACAGATGATATTTTTTAAAAAAAGTAACATATATTTGTTACAAATAATTAGTTTAACTAATTTTCTTATTTTATCTAAGTTAATCAATTAGTTTTTATATCAAAGAAAGTAATTAATTTGTTGATTAAAGATTCATATGATGCAATTTTATTCAATGTTCTTTTAACATTTGGAGCACTCCCTAGAAAAAAAGTTACTTCTTATGTCCTTGATATAAAACATATTTAACAAATTAATTTTAATTCTAAATATAAGATATAGTTTTTATATTTGTTAATATTTTTATAATGTATTCCTATAAATTTTTTTTTTCCAAAATCAAAGAGGAAGGAAAATAAAAGAGTTAAAGAAATTGATTAAGATATTTTAAAAAATACATACTATTATATTAACTAACTTAATTAATTTTTTAATTTAATTTAATTAGGTAAATATGTGCTATATGTTATCATAAGCCAAGGAGTATTTGAAAATTGAAAGTGGTGAGTGGAAACGATCATGATGATTTGTAAATTTTTCTGGTCACGGCAGGTAATTCGGACAACAACCAAACCCAGCCAAGGGATAATCTGAAACGAAACGAAGTGTTCTTGAGAGAGAGCATTCCGATATGGCTGGCCTGCGCAGGATACCTATTCTTCGCCGTAATCTCCACCGTCGCCGTCCCTCTCATGTTCCCTCAGCTGAAGTGGTACTTCGTAATTGTGGCCTACCTCCTCGCTCCAGCTCTCGGTTTCTGCAACGCTTACGGCGCCGGTTTAACCGACATCAACATGGCCTACAACTACGGCAAGGTTGCTCTCTTCATTCTCGCCGCCATGTCCGGTAAAAACGACGGCGTCGTCGCCGGACTCATCGGCTGTGGCCTCATCAAATCAATGGTCTCGATCTCATCAGATCTGATGCACGATTTCAAAACCGGACACCTTACCTTCACTTCTCCTCGATCAATGCTCTTAGCACAAGCCATAGGCACAGCGATCGGATGTGTGGTGGCTCCGATGTGCTTCTTCCTCTTTTACAAGGCCTTCGATGTCGGGAATCCGAACGGCGAATACAAAGCACCGTATGCTATCATATACAGAAACATGGCGATTTTGGGCGTTGAGGGCTTCTCTGCGTTGCCAGAGCATTGTTTGGAGCTGTGTTACGGGTTCTTCGCGTTCGCGGTGGCCGCCAATTTGGTGAGGGATGTGACCCCTAAGAGGTTGGGGCGGTGGGTGCCGCTTCCGATGGCGATGGCGGTGCCGTTTCTGGTCGGCGGTTATTTTGCGATAGACATGTGTGTGGGAAGTGCGGTGGTGTATGCGTGGCATAAATTGAACAGTAAAGAGGCGACTCTGATGGTGCCAGCGGTGGCGTCGGGTTTGATTTGTGGGGACGGATTGTGGATTTTGCCTTCTTCCGTTTTGGCTTTGGCTAAGGTTCGTCCTCCAATATGCATGAGTTTTTCTCGAGGCAATTAAGTAGTAAAGGAGTAAATTCCATTTTCACGGGGTTGAGTTTTGACTAGCTTGTTTGGATCATGTTTAGCGCATCTAAAAGTAGTTATTCATATAAAATGAGATAAAAATCATATTTAGATAAATATGATTGAAAAATTATTTAGCTCATATCACTATTGTAAAGAAGTACTTTGTAGAATATACCCTACCAGTTTTATGTTATGACTGTAGTTTAACTCATGCTCCTATTGAATAGACGAGTTTTTGAGCTGCTTGAGTCAGATTATTTTTTTAATATTTGTCTCAACCTCGAGGCAGGGGAAAAGAAAACAAAGGGTTAGGCCAAGTTTAACAATCCGCGCTAATATCGAACAAAAATATTAGGATAAAGGTATAAAAATCCTGAAGAGCACTTAGCACTATATGATTTTTTTATGTGTAAAACTACACATAAACTTTGAAAACTGGAGCAAAAATATTATCACCGTTAAATTGATCTAACAAAGTTACTTTAAGCAGTGGACCCCACATTATTAAAAAAAAACCCTGACTTTTGTTAATTTACATCACTGCCCTCCCTCCCCTCTCAGTTGCACGTCGCCCCCTGTGTCTGCTCCGACACCATCGTCGCCGCCAGCTCCGCCGACCAGCAAAATTGCTCCTCCGCCACGACTCCTTCGCCTCCTCCTCTAGCGGTCCCAACCACATCTTCGCTGAGCCCTCCTTCTCTTTTCCCTCCATCAACCTCACCACCAAATCAAAAACCAAATAAACAAAATTCGAGAACAAAACACGGAACGATTAAGCACACAAACATATGAATCAGAATCAGAATTTTAAACCAAATAAACAATGATCGAATTTACATAGCAAAAAATGATTGTCAAAGCACAAAGCAAGCTGTTTTTCCCATACCCATACCTTCCAACTCCAACTAATAAAGGAAAACTCCAGCCATATTCATTCACTTCAACCCCCGAGAGAGAATGAAGCTTGACCTGGTCCTAAGCACAAGGATGTAATTTGAATCCAATCTCTCCATTCTAAGTTTGATTGTTACAACCCTATTATGAAGCACAAGCCACAGGAAAGACTTCACCTTGCTCGTACCTTGGAGCTTCCAGATTTGATTCCAACCATAATAGAATAAAATGAAGTGCCAACTTTTTGTTTTGGAGTTTGAATTAGAAGCAAAATCAGAATTTGACGCAAGAACGGCTCACTAACCAGATTCAATTTTTGATAAACTAAAATGGAATTGTTTTTTTTTTTTTTGAAAATATAGAAGCTTGAAATCGAGGACTCTATCAAGGGCGCACATTTTTGGATCGGAACGTCTTCGCTGGTAGGTACTGAGGATATGATGCCCTTTCTTCTCCCAGATTGCTAGTACATTCAGAATCAAAGAAAGTTCTGATGGAGCCATGGATGATTCTTGCGAATGGGTGAGAAAGGAGGCGGGGAGAGAGAGAGAGAGACGAAGAGCATGGGGCAGTGAGGTAAATTAACAAAAATCAAGGTTTTTTTTTTAATAACGTGGGGCCCACTGCTTAAAGTAAGTCTGTTAGGTCAATTGATCGGTGATGGTATTTTTGCCCCAGTTTTAAAAGTTTATGTGTAGTTTTGCACCTAAAAAAACTATATAGTGTTGGGTGCTCCTTAAGGTAAAACACATATGTATTTTTGCACCTTTACCCAAAATATTAATTAATTGAGAAGTAATCACGCTTCCTTAAGTTTGATTCTTTCCAACAAAACAACAGATGAACAACATCACCCCTTCGTTTTTTTGGCTTAACTAGTAAAGGGGTCGGACATTTTCACTAAAAAAAAAGGTTAAATCCTAAAGTTGGTTAAGGCCATGGGAGAGACATTTTAGATGATGTGAATTTATAGAAACGCGGGCTAAGGTGAAGTCATATATAATCTCAATTCTGCATACCTTGAGAAGCAAAGTCATAGCGCTTTATCCTTAAACTATGGGTAAACCAATCCCTCTCTTAAAACTTTAATATATATTAAAAAAAAAGAAGAAGAAGATGAACAACATCTTTTTCGGTAACATTGCAGTTTCATTCTTTGTTATGAGGGAATTAGTTTCCCTTGCCATCCAAAGATAGCTCATAGCTCATCTGTATATGCGAGTTCTAAGTTGTTCAGATCTCGACGATTCAGATATTTTTTTTCCCTACATGGAAAAGTTATTTTTTTAAAAAAATATTATTTTAAATATTAACTTTATTTTAGGTCCTCTGTCTATTAAAATATTTTTAAAAAATATAAAAAGAAAATATAGACGGTAGGGACAAGCTCATTCGATAGACCGGGAAACTAATTCCTACTGATAAGATAACGAGTTCGCATCGCCTGCTCTACTCAATAAATAAAATGACGACGTTTTATGAGATGAGCTTCTAAATTCATGGATGCCATGAGCATGTGATGCAAACCCTTACTCTTCTGGTTCATAATATGAATTAATTTTTTTCTTAATTTGGCTTGATCTAAAATATAAGCTCGCTTAATATTATTTACAGAATTTAATATTTATTGTCTTGCAATATAATTAAACTCTATAAATAATTCATTCAATGTGACTAATGTAGTATTAATTTTTTGTCAATGACATAATTGAAAAGTTATACAATTTTGTTATATTTAATATTATAATTACTTTTTAACTTTTATTTTAGTCCATGCAAAGTAACTAAACTAGATTTATAAATAAGGACAATAAGGCCGGCCATGAACAGTCAATTTCTGAGGGGATTGTAATTGATTATGGGTTATCCATTGGAAGCAATGTTATCAGAACCGGACTGGTCATCAACCTGGTCGGGGTACTGGATCAATGGGTCACTGGTTAAACCAGTAGGTCACTGGTCGAACTACATAACCATGACCCGTTTTCGAAAACCATATTTTAATAAAATATATATAAAAAAATAGCTTTAAATACATTTTGTTCATATACCAAAATTTAGCTTTAGATTCTCCTTTCAAACATTTTATCAAACACTTGGTGTGCATTTCATATTGGGCAAACTCCAAGAATATTCAGTCCTTCTTATCACTGCCACAAAATTCATTGTCCCAACTATTCAGTCCTTCTCACTTCTATTTAGTGGCCAAACTTGGGACAGCAAGATCAAACACCAATTAGGAGAAAGACAACAATTTTCCAATGATCATTGACAGGAAAGAGCAAGAACCCGATGGAAAACCATATTCACACACCAAGCAAAAAACGGAAAAAACATAGAATAACTAAGCAAAGCCATTATAACCAAGCAAAAAACTGAAATCGTGTGAACTGAACATAGGAACAAGCACTTAGAATAACCAAGCAAAGCCATTATAACCAAGCAAAAAACATACAGAAAATTTGTGTGAACTGAACCAAGCAAAGCCATTATAATCGTGTGAACTGAAATATGTGATTTAACTAAGGAAAGCCATTATAATCGTCGGCCATTGTGTGAACTAAAATCTGTGAGGAATTTAACTAAACCAAAACAGAAAGATAGATATTAAAGAAATGCAGACCAAACATTTCACAGCAAACAATCAAAGTTCATCACTTCATCCAAAAGGCCAATCAAAATAGCTACAAGAAAATTTGTGTAAAGTGGAAACATACAGTCACAGATCGACATCAGGCTTGAGTGCTGACAGATTAAACGGCGCGGCAGTTGACGGACCAACGACGGCAATGGCTGACGGTGGCGTTTGTGGTGAGTGGAGGTTGTTGTTGGCGTGGGTGTGGATCGGAAGTGAGAAACTGAGAATGAAATTGGGAAAAAAACCCCAAATCCCATATACGCGATCTGGCTAAGGGAGTTTTTTTTTTTTTTTTTTATAGACCAGAAACGACGTCGTTTCTAGTCTAATCTGTGCAAAATAAAAAATCTGCACGAACCGGCCAGGTTTCAGAGACTCGGCCGGTTCGCCGGGTTTACTAAAAACTGTCGGTTGAACCGACTAAAAACTGGTTTTCCAACATTCCCAATCCTTTGACCGGCTTGGATCGATTGGGCCACCGATTCACCGGGTTCCGATTCAACCTGGCCGATTCGAGTCGGGTCTGATAACAATGATTGGAAGTAATGCGCCGACCCACCACTGCTACTCCATGTGGGTATAGCCCACGGACCATGAAAATCTTTGACGGATCACAAAGCTATATATATGATAGGGAAAATTCCCCCTCAAAGTTATCAAAATATTGTTAAAAAAAAAACTATAAAAAAAGTCAAATGTCAGAAAAGGTCCCATGACCTTTTATTGTATTATTACAGAAAAATGTTGTACAGATATAGTAGTTAATAGGTACTGATTTAGTTGTTAATATATAATTGTTAATTGTACTGATTTAGTTGTTAACTAGTACCGATATAGTTATCAACGCTTCCTAAAATAATACTAAAAAAGGCTCTATGACATTTTTTGACATGTGACTTTTCTTTAGACCTTTTTTGACAATATGTTAATTAATTGGGCCCTAAAAGAAATTTTCCCGATATAATATAACCATACTTGTAGATTAGCGGTATATAAAGTATAGGTAAGTTTATGACTTAAGTCTTGTTTCGACTTACATAAGTTTATTTTTCCAACAATAACTCAAACATACCATAAATATTGTGGACCACAATTTTAAGTGGCAAATAAGGCAAGCCTAAGAGCATAACATAAATCACATGGGTTTTTTAATAAATAATTACAAGATTATTTTTCAATTTTTAAAATAAACGCCGCAACCTCCCCTCGTGAAAAAAACTGCATTAAAATTACACGTACCTTTATTTTATTCAAAGATAGATATGTATTTTTAAAATATAATAGAAAGATATGTACAATTTAAAAATAAAAATATATGTTATTTATGCTATCATTCTATGTTTCAAAAAATCATGTGATTTTTAAAACCATAAAATAAATTTATATAATATTGATAAAAATTGTATAATTTATTCGAAAGTACACTTTATTCCTATATATTCTTTCAATTTCAAATTCAATTTCATATGCCCTTTACGCATCTCGATGGGGCAAGAAGAGATTGAGCCCATTGGCCATCGGCTAATAAATTCGGAATATGTTTTGGAAAACCCACCTGTTTTTGAAAGTCGTGGATTAGTCCCGTAGTTTAAGTTTTGTGATGGATTACTACTCTGATCTTATTTATAATTTTATTTTAATTAAATCTCATATATCAAGAAGAGGTGGTTGGCTTAATGATTATAAGGCTAAATTTTTAACTTTACCATTATTTATGACCGACTATTTTTGAACTCTTTTTTTTCTCTCTATCTTCATGAGTATAATTAATATGTTTAAAATTGTCACAATCTCATTTATTATATAGAAGTAAACTTATAAATTAGGATCAAATTTTCTTAGTCAAAGTGAACTTATAAATAGGACATGATACTTTTCTCTATTAATTTATCCTTCCGTGTTATAGGATCCATGTTATAAGATCCATCCTGATGTCAAATTTAATTTAGAGAAATAAATGTAATAAATTTATTATTTTCTTCTGAATATATACTACTTTTATTTATAAACGACAAATAAGAGAAAGTAATAGTAAAAATAAATAAATGAATGAAAGAATATATTAAAAATATTAATTAGAAGTAAAATTAGTTCCAACACATGGGTTGTTCTAATGGGGTGAGACACTGCTAGATTTTCAAAACAATTATGAACCTTCAAGCACATATATTGAATCATTCTATAAAAAATGAAGTTAAACCAATAAAAGTGCATTTAATAATTAGATAACTCCAAACTGAAAAAGTATACTAATTTAAAGTGTGAGGAGACAGTTTTTGCCTGAAAATTCACAGCGGCAATTTAGTTTTGAATGAGTAAAAAATGGAATCATTTTATCTTAATCATTATCTCACTTAATTTTGACCATTAATTGATTAAATATACTAAGTTGATAGTCTATATGTCATCCATATAATTTTTTTGTTAATTTATAAATTTGCTCTAAAAGTTATAAATCTAACTTTTGAAAAAAGATTAAGTAGTTGACATATGGACTTTCAGTGTAAATTTACACCTTAATAAAAAAATATATAAACTATTTGTTCTTGAATAAGAACACAAATGTCCATTTTCAATGCATTGGTAGACGTTAATTTCAGATCTGAATATCCTCCCAGGAATCTATGGGTTAGAAACCAAGGAAGGGATGGTGGCTCAACAATATCTATAGGGGAGATATAACTGAATCTCTGAAGATTACCGTGTCACACAGATGATGAATGCCAATAAGGGTGTGAGGTATGTGCACAGTGAAACATAATCTAGAATAGATGAAAGAGAATCTATGTATCTTGTGGGTAATCTCCTATTTATAGAGATTACCTGGGATCTTGGTCCACTCCGATGAATGCCAGCAGTGCACCTATTTCCCTAGATCATGCTTGCTCCATTATCTGCTTCGTGCATCGTGGTGGGCGTGATTGTAGGAGTGGTATCTTACTGGGTTATGATGATTTCGTTATTGGACTGGTTCCGCTATTGGGCTCTCTTGTAGGGTCTATCTTCATCGGGTCTATTTTGTCCGTCCGTAACACTCTTGACTCAATATATTCGGTCAATTAATAATTAAAATTAACTAGAATACCACCCAGTTAAAATTGCCTCCAAAAAATTTCAGAACAAAATTATCTCTTAACCCTCAATTAAAATCTGTCGGCAACAATATTTTGATGAGTGGGCAAGTATTGGAGGGAGTATTAAGAGTTATTAACCCCGCAGATCATGCTCCCTCCCCTGTTTCTAACGGTAAAGGATTTGTATTTAACAGAGGATCAGTTTCACAAATTCTCACCAGCAACAATGAAACTGTCGTGATATTTTGACTATCATCGGTGGCGAAACTACCCTTAGATTTAATCATTTAATGGCCTCACTTTGTTGTCACTTCTGTAATTTCAACAAACTGTAAGGCCATTTTTTGGTTTTTCAGAAGGCTGCTTTATGAATATAAAGGCCTCACCCAGTCACCCCTCACTACTCATCGTGAGCTTGTCAGTACTTTGACACTGAAGTCGAGCGGTATCGAAGAAGAGAAGGCCCTCTCTGGTATATCTCTAGCTAAAGAATTTGCGGATCACGAATCTGTATTTCGTATTGCTTTAGTTCATGGATTCATATGCTTTCATGCATGGAAGAGCAAGAAATTTCTGTTCATCTTTTGAAATCCTGTTTTGGCCAGATTGATAGTTGTTACATTTCCAGATTCTTTAGATCTTCCTTTCCTCGCTGTGGATTTGTCTTCATTTTTTCTTCATTCTGAATATCTTTTGGATTTGTCGTAGGTGGCTGTGCAAAAATGGCTTCAGATCCAAAAACTCACTCTTTCGAAGAAGTGTTGAAGCACAATCAAACCAAAGATTGTTGGCTTATTATATCTGGAAAGGTCAATACCAGTATTTCACTGTTTCCTTTGCATGTTTAATTTTATTGGATTGACTGGTGCCGATAAAAACGAGGAACCAGTTGGATGAAAAAAAAATCTTCAGCATAGTGCGAGTGCGTGCTTTTATTTGCCAGTTCAAGACTTATGCATATAATTATGGTGTGGTTTTCTTGCTCAACTAAATATACTTAAATCTCTTATTTCCCGTGAAATCTGCCGATTATGGCGTTCACTTGATTAATTCAAGGAAATACTCATCCTGCATGTGCATTATTAGTTTCGCAGAGTATGTATGATATTGAAGGAGACGTTTAGTACTTGACATTTCACATCATTATGTAAGATATCGTCATCTTAAAAACCCGGGAATCCAAGATCTTCACAGTTTGAGTTCCCTTTTTGTAGTTTGAAGGTTTCTAGCATCACATTGAATTCAGATACTGTTACCTTGATATCCTACTAACTGATGAAAATATCAACTGAACCACCCAGTATCTCAAAAACTGTTGGAATTGAATCAGAAACGATGGTGGTCTTCAGGACCTCAAAAAAAGGAGGGGGGGGGGTGATATCCGCATGCATTTTTATCTCAAGAGAGGGTTCAGAACTGAGCAACTATATATGCATTAAACTAAAGATTCGTGGAATGAGGTCTTTTCTACTCCCATGATAACAACCCGTGACATTCTGTTTTGTGGAAGATGTTTTTGTTCCAAGCTTAGTCAGCAGGACATTTGGCAAATGTGTTATATAGTGGATCTTCCTTCTGTATGTTGGCAATATTGCAGGCTGCCTCTATTGGCAGTAGCAGTTATTATATAACCCATCCATTTCGTGGTTGGGAGGGTGTGGGGAGAATTCAAGTCTCCTCATTAAGACATACCCCGTTAGTTGGGGAGGTGGATTTAAATATTTTTTATGCTAAACTCGGTAGAATGGCAGGTGTACCATTGCCACAAGGAATTATTAGTTATACTGGTTTTGGAACATCAATTTTTTCATGCTATAACATTGATGGCTGGCAGTTAAATAATTTCAGTGCTTCAATTCAACTAGGTGTATGATGTGACCCCTTTCATGGAGGATCATCCTGGAGGTGATGAAGTTTTGCTATCTGCTACAGGTATGCATATTCCATTATCTGAAGATTATAAGCCCAGGGCAACATAATTAACTTTAATACAGGGAAAGATGCAACCGATGATTTTGAAGATGTGGGACATAGTGATTCTGCTAGAGAAATGATGGACAAGTACTGCATTGGTACTATTGACGTATCCACTGTCCCAAAAAGTCGGGTTTATTTTCCACCTAAGCAAGCTTCTTACAATCCTGACAAGACCCCTGAATTTGTGATCAAGATTTTACAATTCCTCGTCCCTCTACTGATATTGGCTTTGGCCTTTGCTGTCCGACACTACACCAAGAAAGAGTAGTCCTTTATTGCTTGCACTTTTATGTGTCTTCCACTCTCCTTAGAGCCACTTTCAAGGACTGTTAAATGTTAATGTTTCTTTCTGGTGTTCTTGTCAAAACTGGACTAAAGTTCATTAAGCCAGTATTTGCGAACTTAACTTTGACTACAGTATTAATGGCAATATGATTGAGGAATCTCTTCTTGTTTATGATGAGAATATGCTACCACCATTTTCCTTCCCTTGCAAGTTTTAAACCTACTAGCATTTTTTCTCACACTTAAATATGTTTTAATATTGTTAGCAATAAAGATGGCGTATTAGAATTATGAGTAGTTTTATGAGTGAAAACGAATTCAAATACTTTGAATACGTACGAACGTCCATACATTGTCTTTTAAAATTATTTATGAAATTAATTTGATAATTAAAAATTGAGCTATTTAATCTTTAAAATGGTTTTTGAAAACACTATAAAATTGATTAACATAAGAATGGTACATATATTTGACAGTTAAATTTATGAATTTTGAGTGAATTTAGCTAGGAATTCAACATTCACTTGGGGGGTGAATGTAAAATTTGTCGTGCAATACATTTAAATCAATGTAGATAAGCTATACAGCATTTTTTATCTCACCTTCACTTTTAGTTCTGACTCTGTCAAACTGTCTTCTTCCTCTTAAATAGATACACAGGCTTTGGTTTGCGTACTCCGCAGTGGGTAACTGTAACTCTACTGGTTTCTTATCAAGTGGAAGTAAAAAAATTTATCCCCAGGCAATTTCATTTGATTTGTTTTTTTGTATCAGATATTGATATGATGCTATCTTTAATAATATTGATTTGCACTACTTCCGTGCCCACAAAAGAAAACCTCTTGAAAAAGTGCTCTGTTTTTCTCTGTTCTCTATGCTCTTATGAAGTTAAATCCCTGGAACATCGTTTTCTCCTTTGTGATAGAGTTCCTGGTTTAGTTCCAATGTCCCTTTCCCATTAAATTGGAGGGTCATGATCAGGCTGGTTATTTGATTTGTTTGATAATACTTCTTTTGGGAGAATCTAGGAAAGATTATGCGGATACCCTGGACCTATCCAAAAATTAATAATAAAGATTCGAATTATCATGATCTCAAGTTTTTCAGTAAAATTTCTTTAATGATACTCGAATTTAATTTCATTAATCCGAACACCATCTCTCTTAGTTGAAATGATTGAAGTTTGAGGTTCTGAATTGGCGTTGGATGTCGAAGAAGGGGGAAAAAGAGAAAATTGAGGTTCTAAATTACCCAAATCAGTCCATTAGTCTGATGATCAAGTTTGGTCTAACCTGACCTTGAGTTCCTTCTGGATGAGACTAGACTGCAAGTTGTCTAATCCAACATGTACATAAAACAAAATTTAGCGTGCAACCCCACTTTGATTCGATTTGTCCGGTGTAGTAAGGCATTTTTTTTAAAGGTAAAGTCAAAATTTTGTAATCTAATATAGCTCAATTTTTAATTAGGCTTCTACGGTTTCAAATATTTCAAAGCCCTCTTGGAACTCTCCACTAGTTTCATCCATTTCATTGGTGATCCCTAAACTGTATTTTAGATTAGCAAACGTGACGCACAGACAGTTTGGCACTTTTTATGCATTATGATAGGGGTGTTCAAAGTATCACAATCCAGATGAGTCCATATTCTATCTTTGTCTTAATGTGCTTTTAGGTGTTTTTCTCCCTAAGAAGCACATAAAGTAAAATAAAAAAAAAATACCACAAACATTTTTTTATGTACCTTTTAGGGAGAAAAATACCTAAGAATTACATAAAAAAAAAGGCATGGAATGTGGATTCCAATCGAGATCGTAGCAGTCTAGTGAGACCGGGATGGGAACCGAAATTACCTTTGAGATTCTGATTCTAGTCATATTTTTTTTTACCTTATAAATTAATTTTTTTTACCCTATAAATTAAGTTATCATTTGATACAATGTGTATTATATATTTATGTAATTAGGAATAAGAATTGATAATAATGATATTTGTGTAATTATTATAACTTTTGTTAAATGTTAAAGGATCACTTTTAAACAATAGAATATAGAATCCGATCCTAAACTCGACACTATCAAAATTTAGAACCAAGATTTGGGTATCCGGTCTTATCCTAAGTTTTCAACACCCGTAACTATGGATTAATACGAGGACTGCCATATAATGACTCAACGTGCATCCAATCCAAATTAAGAATTGACTTCTTTCTTAATTTTTCTTTCTTTTTGTAAACTTATCTAAATTCAATATATATATTTACGAGTTCTAAATTTTGAATAATCCAAATAAAGGCATCAAGCAAATCCAAATAAAGGCATCAAGCCCACCTATAGAGAGATTAAGATCATCAAATTACAAAGAAATTTGTTATTCCATGATGATGAATTCATTCATTTTTCGAACATTAGTTTTCTTTTTTTAATTTTGTCGAAGATTTCACAAGCAGCTTGTAGCATATTTTGGAATGAAAAAGGGAACTTGTTCCCTCCACAGGTTTTACCCTTCCAAAATTTTTCATTCCCATCTCCGAAAAACCATTTTCCTGCAAGACATTAGCAGAGCCATTATATGATTTTGAATTGCTCACCAGATAGCGGGAAACGAAAGGCCACAGCTATTTCATTCTTCATTCTACACGAAACTCCCAACAAAACCAACAATCTCAGTCGATTAATCTTGCTTCATTTGTCATCATCAGTATCCTGAACAACCAACATCTCCTTTGCTACATTAAAAGTACCTTCTTCCAAGGTATTCAGATAACCTAATCTGCAATCTAGCCAGCAGCCAATGAGTCAGGCGAGGATTTGGGACAAACGGAGACTGCTTAAGTAACACGCCCTAAACTCCCTGCCTATCGCTATGGTGTTCCAGTGAGGCAGAGAATGAGGAGACATGTTTCTGAATGAAAATAAATAGATTTCATAGAAGCTTAAAAATAAAGGATAGAATTCCAGGATTTGACTGAACTTTTTTTTTTTTTTTTTAATGGGGGAGGGGGCAAAAGAAAAAAAAACGGGGAAGAACTTCATCCCATGTGATCACCACCGTCCACCATCACCGTCGGAGAAACCAACCAACCTAAGAAGCTGAAAGTGAGTAGGAGTGAGTTGAAGGTGATGAAGTCTGCAGTGCATACTCTCTGGTGCAGAAGAGACTAGTTGGGAGGTCTCACAGAGATGAGATCTTAAGGCGAGAATATAAACAAGTTTACTTATCAGCTGCGGTCATTGGAATGATGTCTTATTTTATCATGAAGGGTGACCACCAAGTTATGTGCATCATCTAGCAGCTTCCAAACATCAAGATGTCCGGCCATGCCATTACATTCCCTGATGATCTCGTCCATGCTGCTATACTTCTCGATAATCAGCTTCCTCCTTTGCAATACTGAAGCAGCTATTGCGTAAAGCAATAAATCTTCGGTTGGTGGAGCACGCTGCCTTATTCTGCTCCATGAAGATTTCCCAATACCTGCCCTTATTGCAGCTTGATCTGCCCACATGACTTCCCAGAGGCAAAGAGTCTGTTCAAATGACAATTCTCTTCTGAACAATACCACCACCATCCTGTAAACAAAAAAGCAATCCTCGGCCTGTAGTTTCTCCAGGTGCCTATACAAGTGAGAGTCCTTAAATTTTATAATTTTTGCAACAATGTTTAGTTGCCTCCTGATGCCCACCTCATCAAGCCTAAAATTTTGCCGAGCCTTCTTCATGAACCCAACAAAGCACCAGAAAGCTTCATGTTCGTCCAATATAACACTAACTATAGGAGATAGCAGATCACTCATACCCTGGCAGTAGCCAATTTCGGGGTCATATAGTGCATATGCTTCAAGTATAGCAACTAGTCGAGCGGCGTGTATGATTTCACTAGGCTTCAGGTGACCATAATCTTTCAAGCCAACAGCCTCAGCAATGCATTTTGCCTGACTTTCTGATACTGCATCTTGAGAGGGGAAGTATTGTATCCATTCAGTGTTGGCACGTATAGCGTCAAGTCGAATAATCCGTTGCCATGTGGAAAAATCCTCATTGGTTACAAGTTTTGTTGAGGCTTTTGACTGAAAAGAAGAATCTTCCTTGGTTGCTGCCTTGGGATCATTATCTTCTTGATCATCCACAGAGGGGAAAGTCTGAATCTCCTCAGGTTCATCAGAGGAGTCTGAATCTGAGTAATCAGAATCCAGTGCAGCGGCATCAGCATTAATAATAACATCAGAAACATCATCTCCTTCTAACAATGCAGTGGATGGATCATCTGAGTATTCGACCTCTGGGCTCCTTTCCTCACTAGAAAGAGATTCCCTTGCACTAATTACCTCTTCAGAACTAGGAGAACCAGAGCCTTGATTGAGATTCCCACTATCTCTTCCATAGCTGAGTCCACCAATTTCACTGAACTTGAAGCTCCCATGGTGCTTTAAGAGCTGCCAGCATTGTCTGCGGAGTTTCTCATATTGCTTTCTGTTTTCAAATATTTGGCATAATATTACCACAATGTTTAACCCAAAAAGAGAAGGGGAAATAACAAACAAAACAGTGTTGACAGGGTACCAAGGATGTAATAAACAATCATGGATGTAGAGGTTAAACTGATAATCCTACCTATTATCAATTCTTGTGACATCCCTTTCTTCTTTGGTGCTGCCCAAGTGATAGCTGTTTTTAAAAAAACAATGTGCATTCAGTAAATTAATCAAAGTTTCCCTGAACATACCACAAGTAGTGAAGTAATATCGTGCACAAGGAAGAACCAAATTTAAGCTATTATGTAGCGAAAATTGAGGTTCACCCAAAGCATAAAAGGATATAAAATGGAACTATCCAAATAAAATGAAACTAAGAACAGTATGCTTACACTCCAAGCAGAAATGGCCAAACTTCTGCCCGAATACTAGGATCAACACCCTGAATGATTCATTTATAATGAATTCAATTTCAAAAGTAAGAAAATGTCACAAAAAGGAAAATTTAAACTCTAGATCAGAACAATGATAAACTCACTCCACTGCGAACTCTTTTCAAGAATTTAATTCCACCATCACGGAGTTTCCCGTCTTCTGTAAACAATCTTTTCCACTGCTGAGGTGAAAGCACACGTTTTCTTTTCCTACGTGACCATGGTGATTTATGCCGGCGCCTGAAAATTCTCCAGAAAAGAATGATTCATTAATGCCTGAGTGTAAATGACCATTATATAGAGAATAAGGCTAAAGATGACCATAGGATAACAAAAACATGCCAAAAGGATAATATTTTCATATTAAAGCGCTCCACCATCATGGATAAATCATTACAAGCCAATAGAAGTTGTTTTCCTCCTATCACGGGCCCAAAAAAAAAAAAAACAAGTATCTTGAAAGTATATAACAAAAATTCAATGTCAACCCTCTAATTCCAAATATTTTCTTTATATTTTATATGTTTATTACTTTGAGGCAAAAGTCTTTTTTAAGGAAAAAAATCTTGCTTCCTCAGTGCTAAAACATAAATGTTGTTTCTTCACTACATATTTTTAAAATATTTATAAAGAATAAGTCCAAAATATCAAAGTCATGTTATGGAGCTGTTGCACTAAAGTCAGATGTCCCAGAAGGGATGAATAAGTAGCTATATTAACAGACTATGTTAAAACGGGTCCAGAAAATGTCATTCTCCTGTCTCAAAAATGGACATGCAACGAGCTAATTAACTCTAGCAAAGTTCTTATTTTTTGGCTTCGGATAACGATAAAAACTGGATATACTGCAAAACCAGGTTTGAAATCTGATCAACATCATTGTAAAGCTGCATTGATCCAAGCCATTCACCCATGGAATCCTAATAGGTGATTCAGACTCTCATTCGTTCAAAAAGAGAAGTAGAGCTGTTTTTATGAGTGTCAAGAAATAGAGCTTAGAACAAACAGATAACTTAAAACAGGAGAAACGGAACTGAAATCAAGAGGCAACCCCCGGAGAGTGGTGTAAAAAACGGATTACAAAGATCTGACTCTCTCCCACTCTCTTTTTTCATCTTCGACTTTAAGCCCAGACTCATAAAATGACAAAAACTCTCTTATCTAAGACACATAGTTCACTCAAAAGATCTAAGACAAATGGACCACTCACCAGAATTGGGCCATCGAAACAATCAATCAATCAAGTAATAGAAAGTAAAAGTAAGACCAAAATGCAGCTGAACAAATCATTGAAACCCGTTGGGGAAAATAAAAAAGTAAGAAATACAAACCTAATTTACATGATCAACTAAGATGGCACTAATAGTATGATTTTAAGGATGCTAATGACCGGAGATCTGACACAAGCAAAATAGAAACAACATAAATCTGGTTTCTAGAAACTCTGAGCCCTGAGAAAAACAAACAGAAAGATCAAAAGGAGAGAATAACTCACCGATCAGAAGGAGAACAAGAAGAAACCGGCGAGGAAGAAGTGACAACGAACAGAACCGAACGCAGAAGGATCCATGACGAAGATGCCGATGACGAAGAAGGAGAAGAATTCGAAGACGGGGAGGATGAATGTTGGCTTCGTCTTAGGGGATTCATCTATATTTACACTTTTTCAGTGGAACGAAATCGGAAACAATAACATTATGATCTACGTCTGACTTGTGTTTCTAGCGGCTGTATTGTCGCTTCTTATTACAGTTTCATCAGATTCCCTCACCTACTGGCACCATAGAAAATCACATCCACCAGACCCATACCGTCCAAGGCAGTGAAGAACGCCGTCAAGGTAGACTTCGTCGCAGGCGCGATCATTAATGAGAATCGACGAGAGCCGCCGACGGAGAAAATGGCACTGTAACTGTTGCTGCCTCCACTGGTAATCAAGTGAGTAGATGTAAACATGGAGGAGGAATAATGGGGAGGGAGGTTAAATTACAGGAATACCCTTACCCTGCTCCTCCTCTTTCTTCGGATGATTCTTCCTCCACCACAAGGAAGAATTCTTCCAGATTTTCCACAGAGCGAAACACGAAAACCAAACTGCTTAGGTTTCTTTTGCTTTTGCACTTTGATTTTGCCGTGAGAAAGGGCAACTCTTTATCTTTGTCTCTCCTGATGGGGAGAGTCCACAGAGAGAGAGCCTAGGGAAGAATCTAAATGTGTTTGCTTTCGGCTTTACTTTGAAACAATCCCATGCGGACGAAAACGATGTCGTTGGCAAGAACATTACCATTTTAACCTTACATTAACTTTTTTTCAATTTTTTCACCTTATGGCCATCATGTAATAACCTTTCTATCATTTCCTGTCCTGCTAATCCAATCATAGCAAGTAAATTATTGGTCAAAATTCGACGCTTAATTCAAAATTTACCTAGTACAATTCTAGTCGTATTTATAAATCCACTTTGAGTAAATCTCACGTACTAAAGAAAAATAGTTAATTTAATGATTATGGGGATAAATTTTCAACTTTACCCTAAATTATGATTGGGTATTTTTCAATTATTTCTTCTTTCTCTATTTCCATGTGTATAATTAATATGGATAAAATTGTCACAATCTCATTTATTACATGAAACTAGACTTATAAATAGAACCAAATTTTTATGTCAAAATAGACTTATAAATAAAACTAGAGTGGTACTCTATAATGGACACACTTGTAAATATGGTCGAATATATATGTATAACTATTTTTTACGTTTTGTTATATATCGTAATGTGAAGATAGAATTATATACGATGCTTTATTGCTATTTGTTTTTCTGATTTTCTTTGTTTAAAAAAAAAAACAGAGAGAGAGATACGATTCATGCTAATATATTAATGGATCTATTTAATTATTATCAATGAGAAAATTAATGGTTAAGATTTGTTGAATAAAAACTTATTAAAACATTATTCTTGTTTTTAATTTTTTGCCAACCATAAAAGATATAAATCGTGGTGGTGACAAATATTTAGTATGCACTGGTGAATTATAGACGCGTAATTTTCACTGAAAAAGAACAACAATGGATATCGTAATTCCTAAGCTGTTAACAATATAATTATGAATTGATGGTTAAATGAATGGCTGGCCTGCCTGGTCAATTATGTTTATTCATAGAGGGTAATTAAACCACCAATGTTGATGATTTAATTAGATATATACTAATATGTCTCAAATATAAGATATAATTAATATTTTTTGAAACGATTAAGGAAGTTAAATAAATTATTTAATAATATAATATGTATCATTAGATCATAATCAGTTTAGGGTTAAGGTGTAAAAATACACATGAGCTTTTTCCCCAGGAGCACCCAACATCACGTGCTTTTTTTGGGAGTAAAAATACACATGTGGTTACCATTTTGGAGCAAAAGTCACATCCCACCGTTAAGTTACTGTTTACCGTGATGAAAAAGAAAGAAATTAAGTGAACAGTAACATAACAGTGGTGAACAGTAACTTAACGGTGGGATATGACTTTTGCTCCAAAATGGTAACCATGTATATATTTTTGCTTCAAAAAAAGAACATGGTGCTGAGCACTCCTGAGGAAAAAACTGATGTGTATTTTTACACCTTAAACCGTCAATTTATAAGTTAAACAAAATAATTTAATTAAATTTTTAAATATTTTTGAAAATTTAATCATATCTTATAAGGAATATTTTGGCTTCACACACACATATATATATAATTGTGTGGAGAAGATATTTGAAGTTGTGTTATATATGATTATATGCAACAAACAGAATCTCATAATAACATTAATCAAATCAATATTAATCGGGTCAATCCACATTTCCACCACAAGACCACATGCTTTTAAATGACAGTGGTTATTGCCTTCTAATAACAGAGAGACTCAATTCTTAAAATGTTACGAGCAGATTCGTGAATGACGCAGAAATAGCTATTGGCTAACGAAGAAAACACACACATACTGGTATTTTTTTTTATATTATCACTCCTACTCCCCTTTTATTATTTATTATAAGATACTAACTAACAATTCTCACAAATTAATAAAAATAGTTAAAATATTAAATTTATCCTAAAATTTAAGTGATTTTTGATATTATTCTTAATAATCACATTAAGTTATGATATCATTTTAATTATTTTTCTCTTTTACTACCCTTAATAAATATAGACAAACGTAAAAAAAAATATTTACTATTATTTGAAAAAAAATAAGTACATTATAAAAAAAATAAAAAAATATTTATTAATTGATATTTTACAATAAAGACAAGAGAATATTATAGTAGCAACTTAGAAATCACGGGTATATAACAGCGTGCAATCACGGTACAGAGGACTTAATCAGAGCGGAGTAATTAATCAGAGGAGTAGGCTTGTTATTTGGGAGTTTTTGTAAATAAGTGAAGCAATTAATGACGGTATAGATTACTTGTTTTTTGGGCCAATGACGATATATCCAGTTACTTAATTGTAACTTTCTCAGTTTCTCGCCTTTTGTCATTAGTTAATGAAATACTTACGGAAATTTTTTTTTAAAAAAACACTATTTAAATTTTAAAATGTTAAATAGATGATTTCATAGTAAAACGAGTTCTCAATTGATTTACTATTATTGTTAATCTAATTACTATCGTTGTCATTAAGATTTTGAAATTCAAATAATATTTTTTAGTTATTTTCCTAAATACTTCTCTGGTTGATTTCATTAATCTCCTCTAAAAAATCAACCGAGTCTTATTTTTAGAATCAGATGTAGTATTTGTTTAGTTTTTTAAAAGTGTTTTTATAGTATCGAAGTAAGTATGTAAGAGGAATTTGTCTCGATTTATGAAAAAATACTTAAAAAAACACTTTTTCCCCTTTGCCAAACAAGCGCTTAATTAATATAAAAGAAGTTAAATTTGATCTTAAATATAAAACTTCATTTCACTTTATCTTCTAAATTTATTTATTTTTTTTAAAAAATATCTATATTGAATGCACATATTAAGAAGTTTTTATTTAAGGATAGTTATGATAAAACATGATATTTTAAGAAACTAACACATATTTATTACCATTAACTACCATAATTAATTTTCTTAAGATGTTAAATTAAATTAACCAATCACACCTTATAATAAGGATTGGTAGTAGTATAAAAGAATATGAATGTGCAGTTACAAAAATGTTAAGATGTATTCAGCACTTGGAAGTTTTTTATGTACATCTAATATCTTGAAGTATGTTGTGGTACACCTAACAATTTGAAGTCTTTTTTAATGTGCTTCTAACATTCAAATTATTTTTTAGTGTACCCGGCAACTTTATTTAGGGCATATCTAGCCTTGTAAATGATTAAATTTACTAAGTGCAAAATTCCAAAAAAAAAAAAAACACTTCAAGTTGATAGACGCACCATTATAATGCATCTTATAACATTGAAAAATTACGGATATCCATCAATGGCACCTCAACACAATAACTTCAATAATATTTTATATGAAAAAACTTATGTCCAATTTCTTTTATCTATTTCGTCAAGTTTTCTAATCACATGTGACTATGTGTCTTATTTTTGATCATATGTGATTAGAGAACTTGATGTAATGAATATAAAAAATTTGATGTAAGCATGATCCTATATTGTATACAGGGGCGGAGCTACACTTGGGGTAAATGAACCCATAAAAAAAAAAAAAAAATATATATATATATATATATATATATATAAATTGATAGAATTTAATAACAATATGTATAGGTAGCAGAGTTGGTTCAGGCTTCACATGTTTACCCTAAAGTCACAAGTTCGAACCTCCAGAGCCTCGTTTTTTCCCCTTTTCCCTTTCCCATTTTTCATCGTCTTGTTCAATCACTTTCCCCATTCTTTGAATCGATTTTTTTCCCTTTCCCCTTTTCCCTTTGCCATTTCAGCGTCCATTCGTCTTGTTCTCTCACTCTCTCCATCTTTCCCCATTCGAAATCTCCAATCGATCACTCCGTCTCCATTCTCGGATCCGCCCCTAGCCGCACTCTCTGTCAGTCCATCTCCTCTCTCGTCAATCAATTTAAAATGTTAGATTGTTGCTTTAGGCTTTGTTTGGGAGTTTGGAGGAGAAGGAAAGGAAAGAGATATAGGGAGTTTGGAGGGGGGAGAAGGAAGGGAAATGGAAGATATTTCCTCCTCTTGTTTGGGAGTTAAAAAAATAGTAAAGGAGGAAGATGAAGGATTAATGAGTTATTTTTACTATTTTATCCTTTTATTAAAAAATTAATATAATTATTATACTTTAAAAATAAATTTAAATTTAAATTTTCTAAAAAAAATTATTTACGTAATTTTTATATTCAAAAAATATTTTCTCTCTCTAAAAATATTTTCCTGTAAAAAAGTATTTTCTCTCTCTCTCTAAAAATATTTTCCCTACAAAAGTATTTTCTCTTTCTAAAATATTTTTCCCTACAAAAGTATTTTCTCTCTCTAAAAATATTTTCCCCTATAAAAGTATTTTCTCCCTCTAAAAAGTATTTTCTCTCTCTACAAATATTTTCCCTTACAAAAGTATTTTCTCTCTCTAAAAAGTATTTTACCCTCTAAACAATATTAACTCTCCCTAAAAATATTTTCCCCTATAAAAGTATTTTCTCTCTCTAAAAATATGTTCCCATCTAAAAAGCATTTTCTCTCTCTAGAAAATATTTTCTCCTAAAAAAGCATGTTATCTCTCTAAAAAGTATTTTCTCTCTCTAAAAATTTGTTCCCCTCTAAAAAGTATGTTCTCTCTCTAAAAATATGTTACCATCTAAAAAGCATGTTCTCTCTCTAAAAAGCATTTTCTCTCTCTCTCGAAAATATTTTCTCCTAAAAAAGTATTTCTCTCTCTAAAAAGTATTTTCTCTCTAGAAATGTGTTCCCATCTAAAAAGCATTTTCTCTCTCTAAAAATATGTTCCCATCTAAGAAGCACGTTCTCTCTCTAAAAAGAATTTTCTCTCTCTAAAAAGTATTTTTTCTCTCTAGAAAATATTGTTTTCCTAAAAAAGTATTTCTCTCTCTAAAAAGTATTTTCTCTCTCTAGAAATGTGTTCTCATCTAAAAAGCATTTTCTCTCTCTAGAAAATATTTTCCTCTAAAGAAGTATTTCTCTTTCTAAAAAGTATTTTCTCTCTCTAAAAAATATTTTTCGTGTGCATTCCAAGAATAGAAAAGAGATCATAAATAATGAGAGTGCTTTATTTGAACGAGGGTAAAAAAATAATTAATCCATGTTCCCTCTTAAAACTCCCCATATTAAGGGAACTTCATTTTTGTGAAGAAGGAGGGTTTTGGAGGATTTGTAAAAATTCTTGATTCCCTCCCCTCTTATTTTTAAAACTCCCAAACAAGAGAAGGGACTACTAAAACCCTTCCTTTCCCTCCAAAATGGAACTCCCAAACAAAGCCTTAATGTCTCCAGATGTCTCCTGCATATCTGATGTATATCTTATTATTCTAGATTCTGTGGGATTGATGTGAATTTATTTGAATCTTTTGTTGTTGGTGTTCTCTTTGTAATCATATTACCACCGCATCTTATGCAATATTCCTAAATTCTTTGTTTCTGAAACTTGACAGCACAATTAGATAAGAGACGCCTTGTATCCTATTAAATCACATATTTGCACCATTACAAGTCAATTTGGTAGAATTTTTGGAGTTCTTTCACACTAGTTGGATGGATTCCAACTCCTGATATTTTCCATCGCACTTCTTTGCATTCATTGGATTCCTAAAGCGGAAAAAGAAAAAAAAAATTGTTACAGCTGTCCCGGGTGATAACATCTGCTTGTTTGTTGCAATCTGGATTCAAGAGTTGATTTCCTTGCTTAGATTGAATTCTGGAAGTTACTGGTTCATTGATTTCTGCACTTACACACATTGATACATTGCTTTGAATTTGCATGATTTTTGTTTGGAGAAAGAGTTGTTGTTGTTATTATGTAAGTGAAGCTGAATCTGGGTTGCTTAATTGAGATTGTATTTAGCATTGCTGCCAAGATTGAGGATTCACTGCTATAATTCTGCCTGTGATTGATTCTGAAAAAAAATTGAGAAGTATAGTTGCTGAAACTTCAAAATTCTGCTGAGATTTGTGTGGAAAAGATTACTTGTCATATAATTTCTTGCTATCACATATTTGTGTAATTAGCATTTATGTGATTACTGAGATTTCTGGTTGCTGAAATTAGTTGTTGTTATATTGTGGGTAATAGTTACTGTCATAAGTGTGATTGATGTTGTTGGGAGTAGAACCTGTGTTCTTTGGTGTTACATTTGCAAACCTTTGGCTACTGCTATGAGTTGAAATTTATTGGAAAAATTGAGGTCTGAACACCCAAATCTGGTTTAAACTTTAAACAAGTCTATTGCATGGCATGAAGCATTTTTGAACTCAAAGGATTTAATTGAACTTGGTTAAACTGCCTTGGGAATTTACTATTGTATATTGACAAATGACAATGATACAATCTTAACGCATTTAAAACTTTTTTTTAAAAAAAAAAAATTTCAGGGGCAGCACCCATTAACTGTAAATCTTGGCTCCGCCACTGATTGTATACTATGCATATATTTCCATATATTTTGTATACATTTACCTAATTTTTGAACATTTAAAATTGGTTATCTATACACATATGAAATAAAATACACAATAAATCCTTTAAATGAGTCTCTCACATACTTATTATAATTATATTTACTCACTTAGGTTGAGGCAAAATTTATTTCACAAAGTAATCTTATATACCGTAAATTACAATTAAAAAGTGACTCTTAATTATTTTAATAGTGGTTTCAAACAAGTCAATATAATATATAATATGAAACTCTAGGAATCTCATTAAAAAAAAAATGTTTACAAAAAAAACGTACAAATTGAAGAGCCAAAAAGTATATCAGTGACACCATGTTGAAGCCCCACTTGATTAATTCACTGACAGGACTGCAAGGCCGTGATTAAGGGTTTTAAAGGGATTGATTGTGTGAAGCAAAATCGGAAAAACTACCATTCACTCAATTGATTGAGAGTTTAGCTATCATTCATATGTCTGTCCGTATAAATATTGCTATATTGATATTATCATCCTATAGATTTAGACCCTTTAGACATAATTAAGTGAATATAGTTTTAGTGGGGCAAAAAAAAAGTAAACACTTCATCTCCTCCTATGTATAAAATAGCGTTGACTTTTTTGTTTTTAAGATATTAATATATCTAATTAAATTATTTTAAAATATTTTTATTTATTATTTTTTAAAAAAATTATTTTACCTAACTTAATATATAATCTAAGTATACATAATTTATGGTATGATTAAATAATTTATTTAATTTCCTTAATTACTAAAATATAAACTATGTCTTATATTTAGAATCAGATGAATATGGTTTTAAAAAATGCAAAGAAGTCGCTCCGTGTCAAATTTCTCAACTCATATTCCTGGTTTGTTCATCCCACTTATTTTTTACACGGTTGAAGTATTTAGATGATCTTCTCTTTTTTATTTTATTTTAAGAAAATCTATGGTATCAATTGAACCAAAACTGATTTTTTTTAAAATAAAATAAAATCAGTGTTGAATTTGAGTACGAACCGTGAGATGAGTGAAGATATATATACATATACGGATATACCACTATACCACCCGATACTTCACGTACAAGTGGAAAATGAAAAAAGCAAAACAATGAATATCAATACATCAAATTATGTAATAAATTTCTTACAAAAATATATTGCCCATAAGACAAAGATAACTCGTATTATATATCAAACTGCATTTAATTAAATAATTATGGGAAAATATGTTTAGTTTACAAAATATAGGTAGCATCAAGCATATTTTCTTATATATTGTAGGACCTTATAAACGTCCGGTATTACACTATTTATAAATTCTGTATAATACATAAGAGTTAAATATCCAACATCTTAAAGTATTTCCCTAAAAACATTTAGTATCCTAAAATATTTTGTGTGATATACAACATTTTAAAGTATTTTTTTAAGTACATTCAACATCCTAAAATATCTGTTGGTACATCCAGTACTAAGGCAAAAAGATTCTTAATAGTGCTTAACACATGAAAAAATACCAAAGATATTGAATGTCCGCCTAAAAATATACTTCATGTATCTTAATCTTGATGATGCAGTTTTCATTCTATAAGACCAATATTGATATTGGGTCTTTTTAGAAAGAGTTTTAAGTAGCTTAAAGCAAAAAACAAAAAAAGCTCCAGTAAAAAAAAGTTTTAAGGGGAGTGTTTGGGTTGAACTTGAAATTTAGTAGACTTTTTTTTAAAAAAAGCTCTTAAAAGCCAGTTAAAAAAAAAACTCTATGGAATAGCTTTTTTAAAAAAAAAATTCTTAGCTTTTTGACATGGGTTCCACTACCAATACAAACACAAATCATATATACAACATGACTTTTTTTCTATTGAGTTTAAAAAAAATTAGATTAAAAAAAAAACTACTACTCCTACAGCTAACCTAAAGAGACCCATTATTTATATCCATATAGAGATCAGTGGAAGGAAACCTAGATATTTTGTTTGTTACTTTAGTCAAAGTAAAATTTAAAGTTGGTCCCGAAGCAGTTATCGAAAGTAACATCGACTTTGGCGTCAAGAAAAAAGATCAAAATCCCCAAATAAATACCAGTCAACGTGGGTGGGTGCAGGGAATTTCATTTTGGATATCCAACACGAAGACCAAGCAAAGCAAAGAAAAAAGCAAGGGAAAAAAATAAGACAAAGAAAATGATATAAAGATGTAAGATGACACACCCATTTATTTTTATTATAAAGTACTAATTAATAAATATATTTGATTTTTTTATAAGGTATTTACTTTTTTTTTAATGAATATTATTATTTTTTTCTATGTATACCCATAATTAGTTAAGGTAATAGGAGAAAGTGATAATTAATATAATATTATAGTTTAGTATAATTAGTAAGGAAAATATTAGAAATTACTTAAATTATAAAACAAAGTTATTAACTTTAACTATTTTTATTGATATGTGAGAATTGTTAGTTGGTATTTTATAATAAGAACAAAGGAGTATACAATAATAAATAATTATCCCACATTTTGTCCATATTTTTATATGTGAAATAATTACTTACTAGACGGAGAAGAAGGTTGTGGATATGGAAGGGAGTGAAGATCATTTCTTTAAGGAATGTAATTGATTGCGTGTGATGCTTCCTCGATTTTTTGTGAGGCAGATATTTGCTTTGGCATGATTAATCTTTAAAAGAAAATAAAAATGATGATGATGAGTTTTGGGAAAATTATAATGAAGGACCTAGAGAAAAAAAATATTTAATGAGAAGGACCATAAAAATTATAATTATTTAGAAGGATCAAATACAATAATATATAATTAATAATACTAAATTAACCTTAAGGAAATCTTCTTCATTCCCTCCTATATTCTCTCCCACACTCTAATTTGAAAACTAACACAAAATTTTAAATTTCAATAAATTAAATACAAATTTTCTCAATTTTAATTTTTTAAATATTGTATTGATATATCTATGGAAAAAAAATCACATTTTTTTTAAATCAAAATTTTCTCTTTTTTTTTTCCAAAATCAAAATTTACTAAAATTAAAATAAAATAATTAAAAATATTATTATATCATTTTAATAAAAATCAAGGTGTTTTATAATTATTGTATATGTTGAAGCAAAAAAATTATATGATTTAATTATTTTTATTTTAGAAAAATTTTATGTGGGTTAAAAAATTCATTTAATGATAATTAAATTATAAAATATAAATAAACTATTATATCCTTAAAAAACTGAAATGAGTTTATTTTTTATTTTTATAAAATTGAGCTTAATGGATATCAACATTAATACTTAACAATATAAATCTAAAAACTTGATCATATATTTGTTAATTAAACGATCGATTGGTTATATGAATATTTAACTTGTTGAAAAAAAAATAAAAAAAAAGAGTTTGAACCATAGTTAATTAATAAATATATTAATTTTACATGAGTTTGAAACCTGGAAAAAAGAATATACAATAATATTACATACATGTGAATAAAAAACAGTTTTACTTTTAATTTTAGTTATTTTTTAATTATGAATGCAAGAGATAATATAAGAGGTTTGATTAGGGACAATTTAGTCATTTTTAATTTATATTATGTTATTTGGTCCTTCTAAGTAATTACAATTTTTATGGTCCTTCTCATTAAATATTTTTTCCTGTAGGTCCTTCATTCTAATTTTCCCAAGAGTTTAATTAAAATTTTAAACATTGTTTCACATGTATGTTTTTTTTTTTGGTACTCTTTTTCGCCCATGAAATTTCTTGAATAATAAGGACATCTAAATAAAAAGATATACAATTTTGAAAAAATCTCTTTAAGGTCTCAAAGGACAAAAAAAAAAAAAAAAATCAAAAAAGTATTACAGAAAATTCTGATATCATAAAAACCCTATTAACAATTCTATCTGTGAATTTTAATATCTCTTTAAAACTTTTGTGATATTACGATTTTTTGTAGGATTTTTTTGCTGCATTGAGACCTTAAGGAATTATCCATACAATTTTTTAACTTGCTCACAACTCGCTCAGAAATCAGAATTAAAAAAAGTAACTTAACGAGCACAACTCATGTAGCCAACCATATAAGTTTTACTTCCCTGGTATTTTTGTGTTTCAAATAAAAAAATAACTGTAAGATTTTAAAAAATATATAAAATTAAATTGTATATTAAATTTCTATAAACTATAAACTTCCCAATAATAGTCACTTTCTGGAAATAAACTTACTAAAAAAAATAAAAATAAAGTGATGGTCTCAATGAAAACATTGAAGGCCACATTTGTTGAGCTTGTCGGATGGTCATCCTTAATTGCCGCCTTGAGAAACGACCATGGACAATAGAGAACATGAATTTATTAATGATACAATAGATAGGCTTTATAATTTTAATTAGGCCCATGATTATTATTATTTAAAATTACAATTTATCAGTAATTAACTAATTAATAATTAAAGGAAATCAGGCCTTAATTATTAGGTTGACCTGAATCTTTCAACTTGAAATGATGAAGGTAGCTTTAGATCTACCACCCATTTTACTTTTCCATATGCAAATCTCCAAATCCTAATCCTATGTCTCCATAAAGTGGCCATGCCATTATTAACAGGAGCCTTCTGCAATTAGGCCACATTTGCTCACTGTCTTTTTCATCCCCATTATTTTTATTATTTCCTTTTTGAAATTACTAAAAAATCCCCTTCTACTAAATTTATTGTCCAGAGAATCTGAAATCTGTTGAAGGACCCATAATATATATTCAGTGGGTAGAACTATTCTTCAACTGCGTGCAACCCATCTTCATTTATAAATCAAAGATATGTTATAGATGGCTGAAAAATTGTTGCACCATTGAAGATAAATTGCAAAAAAGCTTTTCAGCATTTTTTTTTTTGACGGACGGAATTTATAAATAATAATTTGATATTTGAAAAGTATATAATGAAGATGTTAAATTAAAAATAAAATTAAACCAATTAATGATTCAAGTTATTTCAAAAATTGAACATTATGGAAGAAAGAATCAAAAGGCTCAAGGGTGAAGATATATGCTACTCCGTAGTTTTGTACCGAATGGATTATTGGCATGTAGGACAAGCAAAATTGGTTTCTCCCTCTCTATCTCTCTCTCTCTTAAAAAAAAATCAAATAAATCCAAAATAGTAACATGGCCTCTTAACTTTATAATTTAACGTTATATATATGTTTGATGTTGCTTAAACATTAATAATTTGAGAATCGAGACGCTAATGCATGTCTCACTCCATGTCTGGGGCAAGCATGTGGTGGGTAGCTTATAGGGGCAAATGGTGTTGAAAATCGATGCCTTATTATCTAATTATGAAATAGAATTTTATCATTATTTCTTTTGTTACTCCCTCCGTTCCTTCTTTTTTCTTTTTTCTTTTTTTCAAGTTATCAAATTCTCAAGCTAAAAAAAAGATTTTAAATAATTAAGATTATGGAATATTTCAGAGGATAAATTGGTTTAGGAGATTCTTCTGGTCTCTTTTAGAGAGATGATATTCTTGCCTTTTTATCTCAGAGCTTATCAACTTCAGTTATCTCAATTTACATTCTCATATTCATATAACTTTCCTATTAGCTTACTCAAATCGGCACCTTATCATTTAATATCAGAGCCTAACGATCCACGGTGGGTTACTTTCACATGCTAACCTCTTCTAAACCTTTATTCTCATCTACCATCTTGACATTAACCCCTATGCAGCCTCACACCATTTTGTTGCAAAGCTTGAATACCAGCATCGTCCTAAAAGTCTCTAATTTCTTGATGAAAATCCAACAAAACTTGGCATAACTACATGTCATCATTCTTAGTCTTGACAATTTCAAAATAAGGTGAAAGACTCATTTCTCCTTTGGAAGTCGTCACTAATATTGTGGTGAAGCCGGAAGGTGCATTAATCTTTAATACAATCGGGGTAGAAGCAAAGAGAACCACTATGAAGCTTCAAGATAAATCAGAAAGCCTTCACTTTTGTCTCGCTTTAAGGACCAGACGAATCTCAAGGGGGAAATATTGATAGAGTAACTTATAAATTAGCGTGAGATAATAGAAGTTGGGGAAAGTTAGAGATTTTAGGAAGAGTAACAAATTAGCGTGAAATAATAGAAGTTGCGGAAAGTTAAAGATTTTATGAATTAACTAATAATTATTCCTTTTAGTATTTGAGAAATAATTGGAATATCCATAGGAGTTAGTTGCTAGAATCGTGAGTTGTTAACTATTTGAATATTGAATTAGAGTCTCTCATGGTAAACTATTTTTATAAATTCGCTTTTGGCCTATTCAATATAGTACAAAATATATATGAAAAATTATTAGAGAATTACTTTTCTAACTTACAAGAAGAGACTCTAATTCAAATGACTAACAATTCATGATTATAGTAGCTAACTCTTACTTTATGGATATTCCTCTTATTTCTCAACTACTACAAAGAACAATTAATAATTAATTTTTAAAATCTCTAACTTTCAGCAATATTCATTATCTCACACTAATCTAGAATTCTATCATACCTCCACAACCACACAAGCAAAAACGTACGTACCCTAATCATGCTACGTGAAGCCACTTGATTTGACATCAGAAGTAAAGTCACGAGGGAGCAGTTTGCTTGAGAGAATAGAATGGTAGACCGAATCCAAAAGGGGTTGGGTTAATGCTGGACATTGCCTCAAATAAAGATTGTTTTCAATAAAATGTGCAAGTGTCTCTAAAAAATAGAATGGTAGAGGTAACATTTCCCTAACTCCCATAACAACAAGAGCATAGAACGACTGATTTTGGATTCTACCAAATTAAATCATTTATAATTAGAAAGCATGCGCATCTTAATAGGAAATAGGATAGTTTTCGATAAAATAATTAAAGAATGTATTTTAGTTAATTGAAATGGTAAAAGGCCTTATTTCATTAAAAAAATATTCGAATATCAGAAAACGTATTTATTAAAAGATGTGAGAACTCTTTACCTTAATGGGCTTGAGGGGAAACTCTTAATTTAATAAAAAAAGGAGAATATATTTTAGGGAAACCAAGATCTATTTTTTACAATTAACTAATCAAACTAATTTTCTCAATTTTCTAAAATTAGTTATTTAGCTTCTATGTTTAATATTGGAGGGAGTAATTCTTGTTTTGCCCGAAGGGAGTAATATTTTAACCCACACATAAGAAAAAAAGAATATTAACAAGCACACATACCTAGCAAGTAGGGAGCTGTAGTGGTCTCTGGTTACCAATTTTAAATATGCACTTGTGTTATATACTGGTTGAAAAAGCTTTCTATAATCCTTCGTAACAACAATTAGTGTATAAGAGAGAATGCAAAGAAATAAATAATATTTGCTTTATGCGTTATGGGACCTGTTTCTTTTGATGGGAATTCAACCACAATGATGAAAGAGATATTCCAGAAACTAAAGAGATAGTGACAATAACCACTATATTATATATGTCTAAGGGTGTGTTGTAAGTTTTAACCACATGCACTCACTTGTTACCTTAAAGCTTGGCCCTCATTATTTTATATCATTATTATGCCACTCTCGTCTTGTGCTGATTCCATCAACTTGCTCCTTCTCATTTCAACTCTCACTTTACTTTCTCCATAGTCATTACCATCCCGGATTTTCATTTCATTTTAATTTACCAATATAATGTTAATTGATTCACATACATTTTTTCTATAAAGTTAAGGTGTAAAAATATTCATTACCTTTTTCATTTAAAGTGTGTTCACTAATATATATTTTTTATGGTGTAAAAATACCCACGAATATTTAAAATGAGAGTAAGAATGTCAAAGCCATTGATATAACTTAATATCGTTACCCTTTGTGCTAGAATGCTTATGCAAAAATACCCACGAATATATATTTTTTATGGTGTAAAAATACCCACAAATATTTAAAATAAGAGCAAGAATGTCAAAGCCATTGATATAACTTAATATCGTTACCCTTTTATGCTAGAATGCATATGCAAAAATAGTGCAGACCACGTATAAAAAGTAAGGGTGTTAGGTTATATTTAATGATTCTGACATTTTCATACTTACTTTAATGATGTGTTTGGTTTGAAAGGAGTGGGTGACTGGGAGGGAAGGGAGAAATTTAACCAAATTTACATTAATGAGAAGAAAAAGTTTTTTTTTTTTTTTTGAGAATGTAGTAATGGAATATTGAAAAATTTTCATAGGTGATTTGGTCAAAACAAAGTAAAAAATTTCCTTCTCCTTCCTCCCCTCAAACTAAACACACCCTAAATGTTTATTGTTATTTTTACACCTTTAAAAAGACGTTATTTTTTTTGGTTTTTTTATGAAAGCTCATGGTTTTTGCATTTTAACCCTTATGTATATTGTTGTTTACCGAGCTGCACTCTGAAACATGAGATAATTAAGGTATTGAAGACAGCAATAACGTACGTATGTGTTTGAGGAAGTGAATGGAAGTTGGGATACCAATGAATCCTCTACTTGGAAAAAGAAAGGGTTCACAAAAGCCAACGGCCATATAAAATCTCAACTAACACATAAAACGGAGTACTGTGAAATTAACTAAACAAGCAAAGGGGATTGCCGTGTAAAAGAGTTACACTTACCAAAATTTCAATATCCATGTGCTCACACTTAGTAATATCATTCACAAAAAGCAAGTTGTGAGTAAATATAATGTTCTTGGAGTGGCTGTTAAGGCGCAAAGATCCACCAACTGGATTTTAATTCTATTTTTTTAAAAAATAAATTAAAATGTTAATGGCAAGGGTTAGTGATATAATAAATCATGGATTAGTCGGCAAGCAAAAGCATGATCTATATTTGGTTCTTCCAAGATTGTCCATGGGACAAGTCAACAACCTAAAGTCTCTGGAAACTGATCCATTTTTTAAATGAACCGGCACCTGAATGGGTCACGCTCAATGGATATATGAATGCAAAGTTGACCCATTCAGCTGGCCCGTTTGTTTCCAGAAGAAGCAAAGAATTTTTATTTTTTTAAAAAAATTAAGTTTATCACGTTGTTATTATTTTAACTACTATTATTTTTATTGACTTTTAAAGCTATAGTGTAGCACGGGACTTTCTTAATTCTATTTATTTTTTTAAATTTTCTTGACGTTGTGGGGTCAAAGAATTTTACGCATGACTTATGCATTAACAATCGCTAAAATAAACATTGAGCTTAACCCACAAATCCACGGAGTGACTCTATTAAGGTTGAAAAATTAATTAATTATTAAATTGGTCTTTATGTGTCCTCAACCCTATCACGACACAAATTTGAATTCCATGAAATACATTTGTTAGGAGGGGTAAAAGCTCTGTAATTATAAACCTTTTCTTATATCTTCCAAATAAAACAAATTGGTCTCCATGCTCTACATTAATGTTTCATTAAATATTTATTATTATTATTCTTAAATTTTTATAGATATATTATTAATTCATGATTAGAGTAAAAAAATTATTAACGCATGAACAAAATAACAGAGGGGTATGATCCAAAAAAAAGTGCATAATCATCAGTAGGGCTGAGCATTAGAATCTAAAGGCCAGTCAACCAAGCCCAGCCCAACCTGGTCCAATGTGGAGAACGGCCTGAGCAAGGAACCATACCAACCAGACGGTATTGGTTGTTCACCAGTTCTAAACTGAGCGAAGAGACAGTCATGAGCCCACTTATATATTTTTCTAATATTTAATATAAGATATATTTATTTAATTTATTTAGATCAAAAAAATTAATTAAATTAATTAATATGACATGTAATTTCTAAAACACCTCAATCACTTTCCTTAATTCTCTCCTTCCCTCTCCTCTTTAATTATTATCGAGAGAATATCGATTGGAGTTAATTACAAAAAGATTCACAAATATGAAAACTTTGTCTTATGTTTAGGATTAAGATTAATTTTCTAAATATATCTTATACTAAGAATGGGAGGGAGTACCATCATACCATAATATCCAGAAAAATAGAAATCAGTGAAAAAAAGGGACCGATGAGTAATGAAGTTTTTCTTAAACATATCATAACTTCATCAAGTACTATAATTATCAGTCCTCTTATTGCGGCCATGGGGGAGAGGCATACTTTCCAACGATAACCTACAACGGAGATATCAATATTCAGCAAGTGGCCTTGTTCTCATATCAGAATGAACATTACAGACACAATACTCTCTATTACCACACACACTCGCAGCTTAGCTGAGGGATCTACAGCTTTGAAGCTGCTTCTTTATCTAAGAACCATTTTAACTCAACCTCAGGTGACACCAATTCAACAGGCAGCTTCTCAGAATTCTCAGAAGCTCTCAGTGCAGTATGAACTGCATGTTCTTCACCAGCACCAGTGGAAGTCACCACCATTGCAATGTAATCAGATGAATTGATAACCGGGAAGGTAAAGGTTATTCTCTCCGGTGGTGGCTTCGGAGAGTCCTTAATGAAGGTGACCCATCTTTGATTCTCTTTCACAAGAGGATGCCTTGGAAACAGAGAAGCTACATGACCGTCAGGACCCATGCCCAGCAGCATCAAGTCAAATTTTGGAAATCCTGTGGCTGATGATAACGGCAGCACTTTGCTCTCGACCAAGTGCTTGAGACACGCCTCGTAGTCATCAGCCGCTCCCTCCGCTGGCAAGGTGTCATTGATGGCATAAACATAGCCCGGAGGAATAGGCACCTGCCAACAGATCCATTAAGAATTTACAAGCAGGTGATGCTGATCATAGAGTGTCCAGTTAAGACAGTAGGAAGATGGTGAATTTATGCATCTATCTTCTATGTATAATATGAAATTTGTAGTTAGTTGAACAGTTATGCATAGTGTGTGACTCATCTATGGTTCATATTCTAGTTCCAGTCAATTGTAGCGTTCTACCAAAGAACAAACTAAATAACTTGAGAGTTGAGAGTGCCTTCAACTTGCCTGAAATCTGTAACCTCTTACATCATTTAATAGATATAAGAATTTACTCATCAAACTTGTGAACATGTTTAAGTATATCTCCCAGATACTTGTATCCTTCTACTCACCTTCCTCTCTTTATAAATATTTCCAGGGAAACTTCTAAGAGAAGCATCTTCCACCTAGTTCCTTAACTGGGTTTCAACATGCTATTTGTTTTTTAACCATGCTTTCAACTTGAACTTGGAACTTATCACCACTTACGCGATGAACGAAACACAAATTTCCGTTACAACTGTAAAAATCCTTAAAGTCGAACAATATTGTTCCGTTTTCAGAAGTTAAATATTGAAATTTCCTACGACACCTGATAACTTGTCATCAATGATTAAATAAATATACCTTGGAGAGAAATCCATCATAAGCAAGCTTGTAGTTACTATCTTTATGAGTCTTTGGCACCACCCTCTCATCCAACCAAAACACATGCCACTTAGACCAATCAACACTATTAAAATGGGGAGGTTCCACCAATTTCCTGAAATTCCCAACATGAAACCCCACGATTAACAAGCCCTAAAAACTAATACACTACAATAGCCATGATGCTCCATTGGAGGGGAAAAATCGGCGCATTTTAACATGAAATGAAAAGGCCAAAATTTTCAGCAAAGAATAGAAAAGTCACCTGATATTATCTATCAAGGTGCCGCCAGACAGAACGACGGTGAAGGACCCTTTCTCCTTGATGTATTTATCAGACAGATCGGCGATGTAACTGGCCAAAGACACGGCCAGATCATCCTTTTCGAAGACTTCCACCTTCTTGTTGTCGGACTTTGCAGTCTCTGCCATCGAAGCTTTCACTTGAGCGAGAACCTATTACGATTCATGCCGAACAGAAAAGAGACCCCTATATAGGGAAAAAGCGCCAAAGAGGAATTACAATAGAAAGTGTAGAGAGAAGAAGACGGAATTGAGCTATCATTGTGGTGGGATGAGGATTCGCTAAGATTTGGAAAAGGAAGGGCATCGGACTAGAGGCCTTTCAAAGAGCCGCACAGCCCACTGCACTTGGGGGCCTTGGGGAACAACCATCATTAGGCAGTGGACTCGGAAAAGCAACAGCTTGTGAAAGAACCCGCACAAATATCATTCTATTCCAAAATCATTGTCCTTCCTATTTTCTCTTTTCTATTTCCACACCCTCATCATCTCCTAACAGCAAAATTCCAAGCCCCGTTCAGGCTACAATCCTATTCATAATTTTTTATCATGTAAGTTCAACTCAACTAAGTTTATTATTCAAATTGTTAACTTTAAACCAACTAGTTTAACTCAATAATAGATGAATAGATGTAAAATTTATCAGAGTTTGTCGCCCCTGTCGTCAAACTTATATATAATTTTATATATTTCCTAGTACCCCCTTGTAAATTGTCGTTGATACACTGAATAAACATTAGATGATCATTAGTGTGGGAGTGAGTAATAAAACCAGCGAGGTTTCTTCCCAACATGTTTGGTCTTTGAAGGAATACCCTCAGTTCTCATGTTCTTTTATTGCCACAAGGATAAATCCTTCCCACCGGTTATCTGTTATTGAGAGATCAAAATTCAGCAGTACCTCCATTCTCATATCAGGATTAACATTGCAAACACAAATACACAAGCAAAAAACATAGATCCATTGCTTAATTGAGGGATCTACAGCTTTGAAGCTGCTCCTTTGTCTAAGAACCATTTTAACTCCCCCTCAGGTGATACCAATGCAACAGGCAGCTTATCAGGATTCTCAGAGTCTATAAGTGCAGAGTGAACTGCATCTGCTTTACCAGCGCCAGTCGACACAATGGCAGTGTAAGCTGAAGAATTAATGAACGGAAAGGTAAAAGTTATTCTCTCTGGGGGTGGTTTCGGCGAGTCCTTGATGCAGGCAACCCATTTGTTACTCTCTTTCATGAGAGAATGCCCTGGGAATAGAGAAGCCACATGCCCATCAGGGCCCATACCGAGCAAGATCAGATCAAATTTGGGAAATCCGCTTGCTGATGATACAGCTATTACATTGTTCTTGACCAAGTGCCTAATACATGTTTCATAATCATCAGCTGCTCTCTCAGCTGACAAGGCATCATTGATGGCATATACATTGCCAGGGGGAATTGGAACCTGCCAAGAGAAACATGCAGAAAGCATTAACTGGTAAGTTTGGTCATAGCGAATCAGGTGAGAAGTGTAGAAAGATTCTATGTCACAGCCAATTGTAGCGTTTTAAACAAGCATGAATAAACTGAATAACACGAGACCGCCTCTGAATGCCATTCAATCCAAAAATGGAGACTTCTGAACCAATGAGAATTTACACATCAAACTTGTGAGCATAGATAACAATATTCAATCAAACACGGGAGGCTTCTGAAATTCTAAACAGAATTTAGTAAGATAATGATTTCATCTTACAATGCTTTAACCCCATTGTTTAGTAACATTTCCGTGATACTACTATTCTTGGGCTGGCTTCTTCAGTTGATACTGATAAATATTTTCAAGAAATGAGGTTTTCGAGGAAAATATATTCCATACAATTCCTCAAAGGCGTTACTCACATGCTATCTTTTTTAAAAAGACCTTCAACTCGAACAGATAAGCACCTCAATGGCAGAAGCAGGGCCAGTTAACAGTCCCACATTTCAAACTTGAAACCAATCCTCTTTTGTTACCACAATGTAATGGAGCAAAAATACTGTTCGTAAGCAACTAATAATTCGTGATCAATATACCTTGGAGAGAAATCCATCATAAGCAAGCTTGTAGTTACTATCTTCGTGAGTCTTAGGCACTACCCTCTCATCCACCCAAAACACATGCCACCCAGACCATTCAATAGTATCAACATGCGGCGGTTCCACCAGTTTCCTGACATAAAAAGTCACCAATTTCCCCGCATGAGAAACTACTATTTATGTTCTAAGAGCAAAAAGCTCCCCAAGCTAATCCACAGCAACTGATAAAAAATCCCATTGGTAAAGAAAAAGGAGTATTGTAATACGGAAAAATCAAATTAGTAAACTGACCTGAGATGATGAATCAACGATCCACCAGACAAAGCGACAGTAAAAGTTCCTCGCTCTTTAATGAACTTAGCAGACAGATCGGCGACGTAATCGGCCAAAGGCACGGCCAGCTCGTCCGTTTCGAAGACTTCCACCTTCTTGTTCACCGACTCAGCAGTCTCCGCCATCGACATCTTCACCTTGGGGGAAAATCTCTTGGGATTCACGCCAATCAGGGAAACCCCTTTAGAGGTAGGAGAGCGGCTTAGGAATTTCAGCGAAGGCTGGGGCGAGAAGAAGGAAGGAGTTGAGGATGATGGTGGATTTAGGATTCGCGTAGAAGAGGAAAATGAAGCGACGGAGCGAGTAGAGGCCATTCAAAAAGCGCTCACCCTCTTTATATTAGAGCGTAGTAGCGACACTTTTATCACGAGTCAAAGGAATTGGGAACAAAATCACCCATGAATGAAACCTATATATACACAAGTAAACCATTCCAATTGTGACGCTTCGCTTGAGAAAAGGGCGCTTTGACTATTGTGAATGAGGTATGCACTTGGCTTCCTTACGGGTTCCAAATTTAACTTGCAATGTAGTCCTTAAATGTAGCATGATTTAATTGGGTGTTAATATTTATTACATATTTCACGTATTTATAAGTTTTTTTAAAAAATTAATAATGTTAATACTTCTTCAAAAAAGATAATTGAAATATTTTTTTTAAAAAAAGATGTTATGTCAACTAACTTAATTAACTTACTTAATCTAATTAAATATTAATTAATTATGTTTTTCATTAACTAAATCAGGCATGAATGCATGATGGTGCTAAGTTAAATTATGACAACAAACTAACTTACTTTACTGAGATAAATTAAATCCCACCCTTAAAATTTCATTTATAAAATGAATTTTAGATATTTTGTAAGTAAGACGTTGTTTATTCTAGTGAGTATTTAAACCCAATTTATCTAAACTTTTACCTATAAAAAATTATTCTAGTTCACAAAATATGAGACTTATTCGAGGGATTATAATAAGACTTGCTAAGGCTTGTTCTAGCTCAAACCTCAAAGAACCAGGCGTTTACATTGCATCTTTCCCTTGTATATATACAACTGTGAGGTGCCAAACATAAGGAACCAATATGGTTGAAACAGAGCTTCATATATGAAAACCAGAGATAATAATATCATTTCTCTACAGACGTAGGTTAAAGAGCTTAGAAGCAGCACCTTTGTCCAAGTACCATTTCAATTCCCCATCAACAGGAGAAACCAATTCCACAGGAAGCTTGTAACCTTTCTCTTGATCTTCCAAGACAGAGTCAACCATATCTGCTTTACCAGCCCCTGAGACCACAATCGCTATACGGGAAGAAGAATTAATCACAGGCAACGTAAAAGTGATTCTCTCCAGCGGTGGAATTGGTGAGTCCCTTAAAAAGGAAACCCATTTCTGATTCTCCTGAACAAGAGGATGACCTAGGAACAGAGATGCCACGTGGCCATCAGGACCCATATCAAGCAGCATCAAGTCAAATTTTGGAAGCCCAGTGGCGGGTGATGAAGCTATCACTTTGCTCTCGACCAAGCTTCTCACTGTTTTCTCGTAAGCTTCTGCTGTTTTATCTGCTGGTTGGGTATCATCAATGGTGTGTATATTGGAATCAGGAATTTGCACCTCCCCAACAATGTAATATCAAAGAATCCAAATCAGACTTTAAATTAACCAAATCAGTAATTTTTTGTCAGTAGTAATATATATTTTTAACAATGTACTTCCAACATATTTCAAATCAAGAAAAATCTTAAATTTCGTTAATTCTACTATAAAATTCAACAACTTTCTAATTATACTCTTATTTAATATACATCATATGCCATCAAAACAAAGTCAGCACAGTAAAAAATAAATGAGAAAATTTTTATATACTGTACCAGGAGAGTACCTTGGTGAGAAATCTATCGTGAACAAGCTTCCAGTTACTTTCCAGGTGATTCTTTGGTACGACTCGTTCATCCACGAAAAAGACATGCCACTTAGACCAATCTATAGAACCAATATAAGGGTCTTCAGCTAATTTCCTGAGAATCCAAACCCAGAAAAAAATTATCAAACTTTGTCAGCAAAACAAAAGTAGATAATAAGTCGAGTGTCTCTTGGTCTAAAATGGCTTACCTGAGGTACTTGACAGAAGACCCACCAGACAAAACGACAGTGAAAGATCCTCTTTCTTCTATAAATTTCTTAGAGAGTTCAGAGACATCATGGGCCAAAGTCACAGCAAGATGTTCCTTTGAGAATACTTCCACGTTCTTGAAGCTCTGTTTTGAGGCCTTCACTTTGCCAAAAGAAAACTTGGTGTTAACGTCAATATGAGAAACCCTTTTGTGCCTCACAGGCTGGAAGAACAATTTCTGTGTTGCTTGGGGTGGCGACAAAAACGACGTCGTTGAGGAAAGAGAGGGTGAGTTTGGTGATGAAGAGAATAAGCTGCTCTGGGTTAGTAGGGTGCAGGAAGGAGAGAGAACCGAAGAGAAGGCCATTCTTAAGAGGTTTTGAATCGAAATACGTACTGGGTGTCAGTTTGTGATTTCATCACCCTCACATATTTATGGCAAAATGGTTTTTATTCTTTCCTAATTTTGGAAGCAAAGCACAAACCTTTGTCAAGAAAAAAAAAAAGAAGAAGCAAAGCACAAAGTGTTGGGATTCGTACACAGCGGAATTAAATTTATCCAATAAATTACGAATCCCAAGAAGAGGATCTATCAACAGCGTTTAAATCGGGTTAGTAATTAGAAACTGTACCTATACAAACTCGCGGGTTAACACCTTCTTAATTAATCAATCTCTAAGAACCGACTCTACGAATCCACTCCCTCTACCGGTATCCACACCGAACAGCACTCCAACACGAACGACAGCGTGCTAGCGCCTTCAAGCTTTTGTCTCACGTCTCTCTTCTAGGGTTCCTTTTGTGGCTCTACAATTCTCTTGTGTGTGTATAATCCGATTACTTACAACCTGAGGGTATTTATAACCTTAATGGGCCGCATTAAATATTCAAAATCAATTTTATTAATTTTGAAATCGACTTGGAAATTAAATCTATCTAATTGATTCAATCTAATCAATTTATTTAATGTGAATTAGAAGTCAGTTGATTTGATTTATCTTCATAAATCAAATATGAGATATGATATCTATTAAATCATTGATTTATCTTCATAAATCAAATTAGGAAGTTATTTAATGATTAGCCGCTAGGGTATAATTTCCAACAGACTCCCACTTGCACTAGGTGCAATCATTAGATATATATCATCCTTAGATAAAACGTTGTATTCATTGAATTTTAGACATATCTTAGATTCAATGAATTTAGACATTATAGCTCGTATTAGGCTATTCTTGTGTGCGACCCTGTAGGCTCACATGAGATTGGCAGCGGGCTAATACTATACTAGCCCACAAGTTGCAAGCGGCCTCTAGCAAGACATTGTGACTACCCAATTCATATGAGGATCGATTATTCGATACAACCTATCATACAACCATGCCACGTCCCTTTTGTCACGCGATAATTTGGTTAAGGATGAAGCATGGATAGTGTCATCCTCCTGTTCTTGACCATTACTTTCTCGATTCTAGAGTATTGAAATGGAAACTCCTTTCCATCGTAGTATGACCATACATTTCTCAGACTCACTCATCGAGGGGCCCAGTATTATCTCTCTACAAATGTGAGGGACAAATTCCATCTTGACCATTCACATTCATCTACATGAAAACCACTGATCCGAATCCAAGCCTTTATCATCACCTGGTCAAAGGTGACTTTTAACTAGGTCAAAGATCAGCGACTCTCATATAGGAATCTATGATGATCTCAGGTCAAAGGGCACTATGACGTGGTTATACATGAGAAAAGCTTATGACTTAATCCATGTAGCTTTCTCATAGTGGGTCGGCCCAGCACCTTGTACTCTTACAAGTGCCTATGACTTTGATTCGTATCTCTATACCTTATCAAAGTCTTACTAGTCTTATTTCATCTTTGCTCTTGCATAGATGACCGACTAGGGACATTTAGGACAATCTTTAAGATGCATCCAAGGATACAGTCATCATTATAAACATGCAAATGATATGATAACAAAATGGAGAAATACTTTAAATAACAATAACGTTTAAAGTACAATGATTAGCCTTTCCAACAGAAAACTCCCATTTGCACTAGGTACAATCATTAATTACTCTAATTCCCATTGTTCTAAGATAACGTTCATGTATTATTTGTGCAATCGACTTAGTAAGAGGATCAACAACATTGTCTTCTCTTGGTACTTTGCATATTTTTATGTCACCTCTATCATTAATTTCTCTGATAAGATGAAAACGTCTGAGTATATGCTTGGTCCTTTGATGTGACCTAGGCTCCTTGGCCTATACAATAGCCCAGCTGTTGTCACAAAACAGGTTTATTGGATTTGAGATAGTAGAAACCACCCCTAGTTCAGCAATGAACTTTCTGATCCAAACGGCTTCCTTAGCTGCATCCGTTGCCACTATATACTCAGCTTTTGTTGTAGAATTTGCTACAGTGCTCTGCTTAGAGCTCTTCTAGCTTATCGCACCACCATTCAAAAGGAATATATATCCAGATTGCGATCTTAGATCATCTTGGTCAGTTTAGAAACTCACATCTGTGTAACCGGTCACACAGAGCTCATCACCTAATCTACCATATACCAAGAATAAGTCCTTTGTCCTTCTTAAGTATTTTAGGATATTCTTGACAACAGTCCAATGACCTTCACCAGGATCTTGTTGATATCTGCTTGTCATACTTAAGGCAAATGAGACATCCGGTCGAGTACATAACATGACATACATGATAGATCCAATGGCAGAGGCATATGGAATCTTACTCATACGATCTCTTTGATCAGCTGTACTAGGACATTGATCCTTACTGAGATGGATGCCATGAGACATGGGCATATTACCCCTTTTAGAATCCTGTATATTGAATCTATGTAGTATCTTGTCTATGTATGTGCTCTAACTTAGGCCTATCATCCTCTTGCATCTATCTTTATAGATCTTGATCCCTAAGATATAAGTGGCTTCGCCTAAATCTTTCATTGAAAAAGACTTTCCTAACCAAGACTTGACACTCTGCAAGGTAGGATGTCATCTACATAAAGCACCAGAAATACAACTGTGCTTCCACTAACCTTCTTATAAACACAAGGTTCATCAATGTTTTAAATGAATCTAAACTCTTTGACTACTTCATCAAAACGATGATTCCAACTCAGAGATGTTTGCTTCAATCCATAAATGGATCTTTGAAGCTTGCAAACTTTACCAGATTCCTCTGGATGCACAAAGCCTTCAGGTTGTGTCATGTACACATCCTCAAGCAGCTTTCCATTAAGGAAGGTTGTTTTGACTTCCATCTGCCATATTTCATAGTCATAATATGCTGCTATGGAAAGAAGGATTCGGATTGATTTGGCCATTGCAACTGGGAAAAGGTTTCATCATAGTCCACACCATGAGTTTGAGTGAATCCTTTTGCAACTAGTCGTGCCTTGAAGACACTTACTTTGCCATCCATGTCAGTTTTCTCCTTGAAAACCCATTTACACCCAATGGTTTTTATACCTTCAAGTGGATTGACTAAGGTCCATACCTTATTGTCGTACATGGATTGCATTTCAGATTTCATGGCATCTAGCCATCTTTCGGAGTTTGGTCCCACTATGGCTTCTCGATAGATAGTTGGCTCATTCTGCTCAATGAGCAAGATATCACGACTTCTAGTAGTTAGAAGTACATATCTCTTAGGCTTTTGCCATGACCTATTGGACCTTTGTAGGCCTTGTGTTACTAGAGTAGGCTCATCAACTTGTTGTGAGTCTTCTCTATTTTCCATTTGTGGTTCTACGCTGTTTTGTGACTCTCGAACTTCTTTAAGGGTTACCTTACTCCCACTGGTTCTTTTAGAGATAAACTCTTTCTCTAGAAAGACACCATTCTGGATAACAAACATTTTGTGATCGGTAGGATTGTAGACATAGTATCCTTTAGTTTCCTTAAGATACCCCACAAAAAGCATTTTGAGGATCTGGATGATAATTTATCAGAGGCTTGTTGTTTAACGTAAACCTCACATCCCCCAAATTTTAAGAAATGACAAATTAGGTTTTTTCCCAGTTCATATCTCATATGGTGTATTTTCAACTGCCTTTGATGGAACACGATTTAGTGTGAACGCAGCTGTTTCTAGGGCATGACCCCAAAAGGACGATGGAAGATCTATTTGATTCATCATAGATCGAACCATATCTAATAGAATTCGATTCCTCCGCTCAAAAACACCATTCCATTGTGGCGTTCCTAGAAGAGTTAGTTGTGAGATGATCCCGTAACTCTTAAGATGGTCAGTAAACTCTTGGCTTAAATATTCACCACCTCGATCAGAACTAAGTGCTTTAATTGTTTTGCCAAGTTGGTTTTGCACTTCATTTTGGAATATTTTGAACGTTTCAAAAGATTCATACTTATGTTTCATTAGATAGATATACCCATACCTACTAAAATCATCTATAAATGTAATGAAGTATATATAACCTCCTCTGGCAAATGTATTCATTGGTCCACACACATCAGTATGTATAAGGCCCAATAAATCAGTGACCCTCTCACTATGCCCAGTAAAAGGTGCCTTTGTCATCTTTCCCAATAAACAAGACTCACATGTATCAAATGATTCAAAATCAAATGAGTTAAGAGATCCATCTTGATGGAGTTTTGAAATGCGTTTCTTATTTATATGGCCTAGACAACAATGCCATAGGTAGGTTGAATTCAAATCATTTGACTTGATCCTTTCGGTAGCCACGTTATAGATATGTCTATTACTATGATGTTCTAAATTTAGTAAATAATGACCAAAATGCAAATCACCATCAGCATAGAAAATGTTATTATGATAAATAGAACGTTTACCGTTCCTAGTAATGGAAGTAAAACTTTCCTTATCCAAATAAGAAAGAGAAACAATGTTGCTACTCAAAGCAGGAACATAAAAGTAATTGTTCAAAATTAACAAAAGCCCATTGGGCAGAAGTAATTTATAAGTGCCTACGGCTAAAACAGCAACTCTTACTTGGTTTCCAACTCGTAGGTCCACTTCGCCCTTCTTCAATTTTCTACTGTCCTTGAGACTTTGCACATTTGTGCAAATGTGAGAACCACATACAATATCTAATACCCATGTAGAGGAAATAGAAAAATGAATATCTATAACATAAATACTTGAAGAGATAGCTTCGCCATCTTTTTTGTCCATTTTCAGATCTTCAAGGTGGAGTTTGCAGTTCCTCTTCCAATGACCAGGTTCATTGCAGAAGAAACAAACCCCGTCCTTCGAAGGCTTTACCTTTTTGGCTGCAGGCTTAGTTTCGGGTCTGTTTGACTCTTTGATCTTACCAATTGAGCCATTACCTTTTCCTTTGCCCTTGCCTTTCCTTTTTATACACTTTCTTTCGTGCTTAAGAACAATTCTCAAGTTTCTAAACCAGTCAAGAAAGTTGGTCCCATTTAGTTTGTCCTTCTTAAGGACTGATCGCAGTGATAATATAGCAGTATTGCTAGTCGACATGATTCTACAATTAAAAAAAATGCAAAGTTAATAATCTCTCACTGAATTAACAACCCTCAATATAATTAGTGGGCTAAGATCCATATTTGGCTCAAATTTGAGTCCGCTTTGGCAGAACGCTTGAAATCAAGTTATTTAGGTAGGTAACCTATTTACCAATTACATCACATGTAACTCTTAGATCTTTATGGGATTCGATTATCTAATGACTTCTATTAAAGAAGCAATCACGTAGAGATGTCATTATTATCATAATATATTTATACATTGGTTTTTTTAAAAATAAATAATTTCAACCCCAAGAGACGGCGTCGTTCTGAACGTTTCAAAACTTTCTGAACATGATCGATCGTAACTCTAACGTGAACTTCCGATTTAAACGCATATAAAATATGGTTAAGCATGAACGCACAATATATCCCATATATAATCGCATTAAGAACATAAACACAATTTAAACGCACAATTGATTTGGCTCTGATGCCATTGTTGGGATTCGTACACGCAACAAAATTAAATTTATTCAATAAATTACGAATCCCAAAAGGAGGATCTATCAACGGTGTTTAAATCGGGTTAGTAATTAGAAACCATACCTATGCAAACTCGTGTGCGTGCTTTGCAAACTCGTGGGCTAACACCTTTTTGATCAATCAATCTCTAAGAGCCGACTCTACGAATCCATTCCCTCTATTGGTATCCACACCGAACAGCACTACAACACGAACGGCAACGTGCTAGCGCCTTCAAGCTTTTGTCTCACGTCTCTCTTCTAGGGTTCCTTTTGTGGCTCTACAATTCTCTTGTGTGTGTATAATCTGATTACTTACAACTTAAGGGTATTTATAACCCTAATAGGCCGCATTAAATATTCAAAATCAATCTTATTAATTTTGAAATCGACTTGGAAATTAAATCTATCTAATTGATTCAATCAAATCAATTTATTTAATGCGAATTAGAAGCTAGCTGATTTGATTTATCTTCATAAATCAAATATGAGATATGATATCTATTAAATCATTGATTTATCTTCATAAATTAAATTAAGAAGTTATTTAATGATTAGCCCCTAGAACATAATTCCAACACAGAGTGGATCCTTTCGCTAGCAATGGAAGCATCAGGGGTGTTTGTACATACACGTGAATGATTTAGTTTAATGTTACTTAATTAAAGACAACAATTTAGATAAGAATGGCCTAGCTTGCTTTTCTTTAGTTTACTGGACGAGTGCTAATTATTAGTGGATGTTGAAAAACATTCAAGAAAGTTATTAAAAAGGGTAAAGATGCAAAAACGCATTAGCGCTCAACACCATATATTTTTTTAGGGAGCAAAAGTAACTACATGGTTAAGAAAATGGAGCAAAAATCTCACCTACCGTTAAGGACTAGACGTTTGACCTTTTTCTATAAGTAATGTCTGTTATTAGAGCTGACGTGGCATTGGTTTGATTTATCCATTAAATATCTCCTTCGTTCTCTTCCATTTCTTCATTAAAAACACACAAGGCCATTAAAGATAGTGAGGGAGATGATAAAGACCTTCGCTGATTCTCCTTCATCATCACCTTATCTCTCCACTTCACCACCCTATCTTGTTGCCATCGACATCCACCTTCATCTCCATTGTCGCCGACGATTACTACTCCTCCATTACCATCAATGAATCTTCAAAAATCAAGGGGGCGAGGTTTCCAGACAGTGAGCACTATGATTTTGCGGAGGCTGGACCTTCTTCTTCTTCAATTGGAACAAGAGAGAGGGGGGTCGATGGTGAGAGTAGAAGACCACCACTGCACCTCCTTCTTCTTTTTCCCTTTTTCCTTCCTTCCTCCACCTTCCTCTTCTTTTGTCGAGAGAAAGCTTGAGCTTTGGTGAATTGACGATGAGAGAAGAACACCGCCACCACTAGCGTCGGACCTTTCACTCTTCCTCTCCACTGTCACTCTCTTTTTTTCCAGCCATTGTCAACCCATTCCATATCCTCTTTTTTCATTCTTTCCAGATTCCGATGACTTCCAACCTTTGTTTTTCACTACCACCGTCACCACCGATGATCCCTTGCTCTGTCTCACCATCATTTCTTCACACCTTCATTGCCGGTGATCTGAAAAAGAGAGGAATAGAGCATCAACATGAGGTTGAAGACCAGAGGAAGGGCATCATTTTCAAGCTAGAGAGAGAAGGAGAACGAACGATGGCCTTCCTCCCTTTGGTCCTCACCAACACCACACACGAAGGTCTAGTTCTATAGGTTTTCTCGTTGGCGGTGGTGGTCTTCTCGGAGCACTCTATTGGCGATGGTGGTTTATGGTGGAGCACAGTGGTGATAAGGGGAATGGGGTTGAAGGTTTAGGTTCAGCTCTCTGTTCTCACACTCTAGTCGAAACATCTAAAAATCGTCTGGTGTAAGGTCGAGGTGAGCAGGAGAAGACGCTAAGTTTAAACGTTTTACTGAGGGACTAAAATGAAAATTATAAAAGTTCATGGAGGGACTAAATTGAAATGTATGTGGGGTTGAACTATAATCCATAATAACTCATAACTCAATTAGCGTCCACATCATCATTTTCAATGTAGGAAAAGTCAAACAAACGGTCCAAGTGTAGTTTTGCCCCATTTTCTTAAGGGGTTTAGTTTTCCCATGTTTCATAAGAAAACTAAGATTCCTAAACACACATGAAATAGTGGGACCTACACACACACACATATATATGTGTGTGTGTGGGTCCCACCATTTCATGTGTGTGACATGAAAAAACACTTCTCCTACAATCTGAAAATTTTTTTTTTCCCTTTTCTTAATCATATAGTAAGTTTTGTACATAAAAAAAAGTAGCGTTTCTAAACATGTGTAATTTTGTACATTTATGAAAATTTCCATGAATAATAATCAATATCAGAAGCTGATCCGCGGGTGTTCCTATATTTTATGAGACAAAATTCCTTTTATATTCACCATACAATTCAAAATCACTTAAACAAGTTAATCCAGTTCTTTATCAGTGGCACCATCCGAGTGGTAGGAGCAATGTTGTCACCACCGGGACGATAGCGAAGGCTTCGTTCTAAACCCTGAATTTTGCAATTGATGTCCTGCTCTATGTTTGAAACAATCCTCACAAGGATCATTGATTGTGAGACGTCTCTTCAAATCTGAGAGAAGCTTCATACACACTTTGCGTCACAGACAAAGGCCGAATTTTGTCAACTTAAAACTCAATTGAAGGCTAGAAAGAAGCACAATCTATCTGCTAATGAGTACTTGTTGAAATTGAAAGGTACTATCGATGCTTTGGCTGCAATTGGTTATCCGGTCCCTGAATCGGACCATATTGAGCTTATTCTTGACGGATTACCTAAGGAATATGATCCGTTTGTCACACCACTCACCCCTCGGAAGGATCCGTATTCGATCGATGATCTCGAGGCGTAAATTCTTTCTCAATAGGTTCGCATTGAGAAAAAAACATCATAAAACTCCTATTCTTGAATAAGCTAGTAAATCTGACTCACAGAACTCGTCGTGGTAGCTCCTCACACTCGAATGAAGGTTGCGGCCGAGGCAATCACGATAGAGGTCGCAGTGGTGGCTCTTCTTATACAGGTCGCCTATATTCTACTTCTAATTCATCTTCCTCTAACAAGAATGCTATGATTTGTCAATTATGTGAGAAGAAGGGTCGCTCTACTGTTGATTGCCGGTACCACTACGATGAAGAATTGCAAGGTCTTCATCTATCCGATCAATCTACTAAGAAGTCTCCAAAATGTTAACATTGCTACCACTGACTTTGTACTTGATCTAGACTGGTATCTAGACTCCGGAGCCACCAGTCATGTGACTAATGATGATCATAAGTTCACAACATTGCTAAGAAATTAGGTAGAAGGAAACACAATACACTTTCTATTGGTGATGGTGTCAATTTATCTGTACATTGCGCTGGATATACTATTGTTTCTTGCCTAAACCATAACACCTCTCTTCGTCTTAAAGATTTTTTTGCATGTCCCTTCTATTACCAAAAATCTTCTCAGTATCTATCAATTATGTGTTGACAATGATATCCTGATTTCATTCTTTTCTGATGTTTATGTTATCAAGGATCTCAAAACTGAGCAAGAACTCTTTCGTGGACATACCAAAACAGGCCTATATCCTCTTCGTGACATTCCCAAAGTCATTCAGTTTGTTTATAGACACAAGCCAGAACTAGCTGTTCTTTCCGAGACAAAAGACAGTATGTTATCTAGTTCTGTTTTGCAATTTCAATGTAATTCTTGTTCTTTTGTCAATTCCTCTGCTGTTTCCTCTTTTAGGATTTGGCACAATAGGTCAGGTCATTCCTTATCCTCTATTGTATCTCAAATAATGCAGCTGTGTAATGTTTCCAATAATAAAAAGTATATTTTTCTTTTTTTACAATTCTTGTTGTCTAGCAAAATCTCATAAACAACCATTTCCTCATTCTCAAACTCAGTTTATTAAACCATTTGAACTCATATACACTGGTATATGGGGTCCTTCTCCACATTCTTCACTTGATGGCTACAAGTATTACATAGACGTTACTGATGCATTTAGTCGATATACATGGTTCTATCCAATGGAAGCTAAGTCTGTTGCCTATGCTACATTTTTAAACTTTAAGTCCACGGTGGAGTTGCAATTTAAGTCCAAAATTCTCGTTGTGCAATCATCTCTGGTGCAGAATTCCTTAAACTAGCTAGGGAAATATTTTTTTGAAAATGGAATTTGTTCATCGGTTAAGCTGTCCATACACCCATGAACAAAATGATGTTGCTGAGAGAAAACATAGGACTATTACTGAAATTGGCCTTACTCTATTAGCCAATGCTTCCTTACCATTCACATTATGGCCTGATGCCTTTCATACTGATGTGTACATTAACAATAGGTTGCCTACTAAAGTACTTGTAGGTATATATCTTTCCCTTTCAGAAGCTTTATGGAAAAGTTCCCACTTATAAACATTTTCGTACGTTTGGTTGCTTGTGTTTTACTTTCACTCGGTCATATAACAAGGACAAGAAGTAATATAGTTCTGTTGAATACATTTTTATTGGCTATAGTTCATCCCATAATGGATATCGATGCTGGGACCACAAGGCAGGGTCTGTGTCTCGCAAATTTTTAATGAGTGTGAGTTCCCATATAGCAGGCTCAATTTCTTCTAAACTGTCCCCTTAAGCTTCTCAAACCTTTCCTTCCCACTCTCTTCCTCTGGCCAACCCGCCTATCCTTTCACCTAAATCTGTCCAGTGTAGTGTTACTGATATTTCATCCCCTGTAGCTGTATTTTGTAATGAAGGTCATGACACTTCTCCCTCTGCTACTCTTGTCAGTTCTAGCTCTCAGTCCAGTAGCTCCTCTTCAGGTGATACTCCAGTTCAACCATCACCAGTACGCGCCATGACTGCCAGGTCTATGAATGGGATTTATAAGCCTAAAGCTTTGACAATTGATACGTCTCATATGCTGAACCTCAGTATCTATCAGCTATTTTGAGTTCACCACGTTGGAAGAAGGCCATAGAAGAAGGTTATGGAAGTCTGTTAGATTAGTAGGACACGTGTATAGCTGAGGTGTCTATACATTGTACATATCTCTCTCATGCTAATCAAGTATCACAATCCTTTCACTTAAGGATTATCATTCTCTCACACTCTATGCTACTCTAGTTGTTTTCAGTCTTAGCTTGAATGTTGAGAGTGCAATCTATATTTAAAGGTTTATGTTGTATTATGTATAAAATTTGTCTATCAATCCAATTTGCACTCTATGTGATAGGAATAGATGGAGACGGATGAAGCCTTAGGGAATTTGTTACTCACTTAATAGTGATGTACTAGTACTCTTAATAATTGTAATCAATAAGGATAGTTTAAAAAAATACATATAAGGATAAAATATCAAGTGTATTTAAATGTTTAGCCTCACAACTAGCTACTGTATATTAATCAGAGATAATAGGGATTCTATGAATCATTTCGTTGAAGTACATACTTAAAATATGGTAATGATGTTTTATTGATGAGAAGGCAGTGCATGCATGTATGGCAACTGCCAAGAAGTCACAAAGAAAACAACATATTCATAGCAAGGGGGAAAACAAACAAAAACGGAACATTCAACGGATTTGCGAGAGAACAGACGACGGCATCGACGTACCAATATTTATTTATGAAAGACGATGATCCAATGACAATAACGAAGAAGATATACAAACTAATTATGAACGGCGTTGGTCGACGTGGAGCTCTTCCTTGAAGATCCTGGAAGCAGCATCCTTGTCCAGGTACCAAAACACATTTCCTTCTTCAGGAGAGATGATTTTCGCCGGTAACAGGCGCTCATCAGCTACGTCCATGAGAGAATGATAAACTGCATTTGCATATTTTAACCCAGACACCACCATCGCGATGTTTGAACTCGAATTTATCACAGGTGGTGTCAGAGTTAGGCGCGGCTTCTCATCCCTGTGCTTGACGTGAGTGACCCATCTCTCTTGCTCATTAAGAACTGGATGATCTGGTATTAGAGAACCCACTCTTTCATCTGGTTCCAAGCCCAGCAACATGAGGTCGAATTTCGGAAGCCCTCCATTGGATCTTGCTATCTTCTCCTCGGCCACCATCTTTCGGAGGATCGCCTCGTAATGATCTGCTGCTTCTTGCTTGGCTATTAGTTCGTAGTCTATTGAAACCACATAAGGCCCAGCTTTTTTCACCTGAACAATAATTATAATAATAGTGAGAGTACATTAGCATTAGGTTAATTCACACGTTCATGGAATAATAACGAATCATCATATCATCGAAGTTTATACTTTTAAGTCTCACGACTTTTGTTTAGATTAAATAAATTACTTAATTATATAATATGTTTTGTATCATTAAATTATATATTTATTTATAAGTCATACAAATTACTTTAAAAGAACAACATAAAGTATAAATACTTTAAATTAATTTAATTAGTTAGTTTTTAGGGACCCTAATAATATAATAATACATACCTTGTTGAGAAATTCCTCGTAAACAAGTGGGTGGAGAAGCTCGTTGGGTAGAAATCGCCTTTTTAAGTCATACCCCCCCGCGACCACTTCCTCTTCCACCCAAAACAACTTCCACCTTGCCCAATCTATTGATGTGGTCATTTCAGGGCTCACCAACTTACTGAAAATCCAAAAGAACCATGTATGCATCAAAACTACACACACATGTATATGTGTGTATGTATGGATGTCTATGTATATAATTAATGGAGGTCGTTATTTTATTAATTGCAATGTGGAGAGATTGACTAATTAGATAAATGATTAACAAAGGTATATAATGTGAAGGGAAGTCATATCAAATTTGTTTAAATTATACTCCTCCGGTCCTATTAAGACACATTTGAAAGTTGATTATGGTTCTAATTATAAGACATAAGATCATACTTGTTAAATTTTTTTTATAATTTACCTCTATTGATATTCTATCAATAATAACAATAGAGGAGAGAAAATAAGGGAATTAAGAAAAATGAGTAGGATATTTTGGAAAAAATATATAATAACAACAAATTCAATTAACTTCTTTAATCAAATCAAATTAGGTAAATACGTTATTGTATTAAGAACCGGAGGAGTATTTGATAAAGAAAAGATAGCCTAATATATGACATATATGTAGATGAATTGATTTTGATTCTAAATATAAAACATATTTTTTATTTTTATCAATCTTTTTTTGATTTACCTTTATTAATGCTCCATTAATAATAATCAATGAAAAGAAGGAATGAGAAAATAAAGGAAGATGATTAAGGTATTTTAAAAAATACTCCCTCTGATCTTTATTATAATACACCAACTACCATTTTTCGTGGAACAATGAATAAAAGTTAAATTACTAAAGTGGTCCATAATTGATAAATGTTTCCAATTTGACCCCTACTTTAATGATGTTAGTTCAAAAAGTTAGTTGAAGATGAGGGTATAATGAGAAAATAATAATAAATAAGTTGGTTAAATGTAGTTTGTGCCTTATAATAAGGAGAAAAAACTTATAGTTGTTGATGTTTTATAATAAAGACTAGAGGGAGTACTTATCTTATTAACTAACTTAAACTAACTTCTTTAATTTAATTAAATTATGTTAATATATGTTATATCAACAAGGAAAACAGTATTATGTACTGACCTTAGTAATTGGACGGAAGTGGTATCGGCGATAGCAAAGGAAAAGGATCCTCTCTCCTCGATACATCGTTGGGAGAGTTGAATGATATCATGAGCCAGAGCGTCAACAAGATGCTCTCGAGAGAACACTTCCACGTTCTTTCTATAGCGCCGTGCCTCATGGTCGGGTAGTGTTGCCATTGCCTTCACCGTCCCAAACGACGATCTCCTAGAGGAGGATTTCAGGGGTTGGTTTTGGAATTTCCCTCTTGCTTGGCCACGCGGCAGCATCATCATGGGCGATGACATTGTTTGGGACAGTGCTGAGTGGGGCCTTTGGACGCCCAATAGTGGCCTGTTTGAGGTTTGTGGGACGCACAAAGAAGTAGCCAGGAAAGCAGAGGACAAGGCCATTTTTTTTCCTCAGAGAGTGTTGAATGAGATTAATTAACTGATATATAACACTTGCGTTTTAGCTCTCAAGTGTTGTGGTTTCTAATCACAATGTGAGCCCCCTATTTATACTTCAGTATTATATTCTTTTCTCGTTCTAAGAAGCAAAGCCCGTCAAGCAAAGCACACATTCAAATCTTGGGATTCTTTTGCCATCATCACAAGCAACTTGATTTGTTTTTAAAGTTGGATGCATAATGCTTTTGTTCAGTTCTTTAGGCATAGGCTAGGAGAAGCAAAGACCTGAGCTATCAGTCGGCTTATACTAGCTTTTTTCCAGTTGAAGCTATGTAAGTTTAGCCTCCTTGAATTTTGAAGTACTCTCTCATTAAAAATAAGAAAATTAACATTGAAAGGGTATATTATTTGTTCACTCTAATTTATAAGTATTGTGCTGTACGCTATGAGGCAACCGATGGTGCTGTACGTATCAATGAACAACTCTTTTTGCAATAGTAAAGTGGGATTCCTTGTACTCACCCTGTTTATAAAACATAAAAATATGTTGCATGTTGAAACACGTTGGAAGGGGGAAATTTATTATAAAAAAAAAAGAAAGTAAAGTGAATCATTTTAAGTTTGCCCGAGCATTATACATGTTAAACAAAGCATAACATCCAATTCATGTGGCATAATAGTATAATTGTCATGATTGCTAGATTGGATTTGGACTCATTGTCGTATGTTTGTGAGGTTGAAGGTAGCATCAATATCGATACATAAAATTAAAACAAAAAAATCAAAGTGGTGCAGTGAAAGGCTTATTTTGGATCTTGAAGTCGGCTAAAAGACTGTATCTGTGGGGCTGGAGAGGATAGGCTTTTGAACGTGCATGTTCTTAGCGATGCTGCAGATACTATAATCCTCTCAAACTCATGGTGCGAAAAATGCAAACTCTTGTTTTTTTTATAACTCTATGGGCTACCCAATATATAGTATTTTTTTATCCTACTATCTACTATTTGAGTAACTGACCTGGTCAATAGTTTGCTATCAAACCTCAATGTTCGTCCACTTTGTGATCTAGTTGATCTATCATTAGATCAGGTATCTTTGGGTGACAATTTTGGTGATGTTGATTGTTTTTATTATAACAGTAAACAATAATGGGTTTTGATGATAAAATACTGAAATATTTAAAAAAAACACACACACAAAAACTTTCTACACCAATTATGCATTAATCGGTGTAAAATGCTTATTTTCCACACCAACCTATAAATTACAGGGTCCAATTTTTTTATTATTGTCAAATTCACGAGATGACTTATAAAGGTCACCATTTTTATATTTTCTCTTATACAATTGTGTCAACTCACTCTAAATTCATGTTAACTACAAATTCGATTAAATTCACGAGTTTGTTGGTTGAGTTTACTGTTTTTTATTTTTACCTTATAAAATAATGTCATTGTTCTTAAACATTGCAAGTTTTTTTTGAATTTGATTACATGTTTATTTACTTTGCACATAAAATTTCTAAAGGTTTCTTTGCTAAGTATGATAAACTATAGATGTTGATTATTTTAATTTCAATTATTTAGATTAGAAATATATTCAAATCAAGTTACAATTTTATATTTTATCACTCCGATCTTTTTTATAAGTTTAGTTTGTAAAAAAAGTAGTCCTTATTATAAGTCCGCTTAAAGAGTAATCAATGACGGTATTCTATTTTTACCCCTATTAAAAGTTTATGAAAAATGAATTAATTCATGTTGAAAAGAAAGAAAGATGAAAGAAATCAGGTCGAGAATACCATTCATATATTAGGATAAAAGTGTGAAAATGCATCAATTTAAGATATATAATGAATCAACTAATTTTTCTTAATATATGAGAATTAGGTAAATTAGACTTATAAAAAAAGGTCAAAGTGGTAATTATTGAATTAAATATTTTTAATACTCCTATTTATTGATAAGGATAAAATTTAAGGAGTTTACTATCCTGCCATGAGCTTGCCTAAACTCACAAGCTTGATCGACTTATTATTTTCCACACCCACGTGACTTTAACCAATATGCAAGCTTGTTATAGCTGCATTGATTTATATCGTTTGCGGGCCAAACCAATATAGAAAATCAACTTTCTAAATCGGTTAAGGATAAATCAATCTAAAAAATACGATTTTTATCCTTGTTAAACACAACAACGTAGAAAGCAAATGCATATTTTTTCTTAACTTTTTTTTTTTTTTTACCCGTTAAATGAAACCGATGCCTAAAGTCATTGTAGTAAGACTCCCCACGTACGTAGTCACGTTCACAATTCACCAGTTGTATCACTGGTCCCCAATCTGATTTAAAAATAAAAAATAAAAAATTAAACCATAGTAAAACAAGACTTAATGTATATTAAGAAAAAAAGACTTTTTGCAGTAGTGCCGATTGACAAGGTAGCCATGTGTGCCCAGGTCACAAAACATACAGTATATTCATAAAATAAGGGGGAAAAAAGCAGAACAATTCATGGATCTACGAGGATCATCATCGACAAAATGAACAGACGAGAACGAATAAGATATGTATATTAATTAATGACACAGAAATTGACTTTGTGAAGAAGCAAGAAGAAGCTCATGAACTGACAGGGTGAGCAAGAGAAGAAGAAGACAGAAAGAGGAAAAAGGAAAGGTTCTGTAAACTGAGAAAAATAAGCAATGATATTGATTTACTTGGGTTTCTTACACGTATATATGTAAGAGAGCAAATCAGGGTGAACCTGATGCAAAGAGTCAAGTTTCTCTCATTTTCCTTTTTCTCATCATCTCTCATAATCTTTAAATCATGTCTGTTCAATTTCAAATTTGAAAGGTATAAAATAAGTCACGTCATCAAGTTATTACTACTTCGACTTTTTTCTCATATTCTTAATCAATGGTCCAGATGAGCTCTTTTTCTCAATTAATGGTGTAGATGCGCTGATGAGAGATTATGAGAAACTAAACCAATGAAAGGATCATCTTCCGGTGCAAAGAGAAAAATGGTGACATTATTAATTAAGCAAGGGAGTAGGAAGCCTATTGATAAGATGAACATCATGAGTAATTGCATATAACCCCAAGAGTTTAGGCAAACTAGATTGAAATAGCAAGGATCTAGCTACATTAAAGATATATTGATGTTTTCGTTCAACAATATTATTTTGTTGAGGAGTCTCTACATATGAGGATTGATGCACAATACCCTTACCAACATAAAAGTCAAGCATTAGAAACTCAATCCCGTTAAAATATAATATTGTTTCAGCAAGGGTAATAAAATTCTTAAGAGCCTACCGAGTCTCAGATTTGTTATATATGTAGCCTAAAAACCCATGTGTAACGAGAACAATCATATCAATGACGGTTAAAAAATATTTTTGACCATGAATAAAAGCAAGATGATAAGGGCCCAAATGTCAACATGCAACATTGAAATTTTTGTATTAGAATGGGATTCACTAACAGGAAATGGACAACATTTTTGTTTAGGCAAATGACAAGAATCACAATGATCAAAAGATTTATTAGCCATAACATGAGGATGTAGTTGCTGTATACATTTGAAAACAGAGTAAGAAAGAAAGATGGCCTAACCTAAAATGCCACGGATCAAAAGGGGAAGTACATGATGAATCAGCTAGTTCATCAACCATAGAAGCTAGACATCGAGCAAATTGTTGTTGAGGGAGAAAATAAAGGCTTTCTTGTTCTTTAGCTAAACCAATCATCTTCCATTGGGGGTGGCTTATTAGGAAGCAAAAATTGTTTTGAAATATTGCACAATAAGGAAAGGAATGAGTAAGTCGAGATATTGAGATAATATGAAATTGAAAATGAGGAATAAACTAAACATGATGAAGAATTAGAGAGTCAGACACTCTAACTGAACCAGAATATTCTGCAATGACAGAGGTACCATTAGGCAGACTAACAACAATAGGTGAAATAGGAACAAGAGATATAAAAGATGAAGAAATAGAACATATATGGTCGGTGGCTCCAGTATCTAAGATCCAGAAGTCCTCAAGTGAAAAAGAAACAGTGTCACATGATGTAACATTGTTAATAACATGGTTAAATGATGAGGACGATCCTTTTTGAACCAATTTCAGAAGCGTTTGATATGGCTCTGTTGTAAGACCGAGATTTGGGGTCATGCCATGAGACTGACATTGTTCACAGTGGATGTGTTGCGAAATTTAAATCCAGGAGGATATCCATGCTTTTTAAAACAAGTTTCGATGGTGTGCCGTGGCTTACCACAATAAGTGCAATGTTTAGTATTGCGTTCAGAATTCTGAGAATTAGAAAATCGTCCTGTCTTAACAAGAAGAACAGTAGCATCAATAAGAGTTGGAATAATTCCCATTTCCCTTTCTTGTTGTAACAATAAGAGTCAGGCGTGTCGTCTCGTCCTTGTGCTTGATGTAAGAAACCCATCTCTCTTGCTTATTAAGAACTGGATGATCAGGTATCAGAGAACCGCCGCTTGCATCTTCCTCCATGCCCAGCAACGTGAGATAGAACTTAGGAAGCCCTCTCTGGGATCTTGCTTCCGGCCACCATGTCTCGATCGGAGGGCCTAGCTATAAGTTCGTAGTCTATGGAAACCACATAAGGCCCTCTTTTTTCACCTGAAGAGGAATACATAATTACAATAATGAGCCCGGTAACGTTAGGTTTGTTCTTGGAATAATAAAATCACATCAAAGTTTATAGTGTTCCCCGTTTACAATATAATATAGAAAGGTTTTTGAAGAATAATTTAGTCTAAAATACAAATCACTTATAAGAAAATTAATGTTCATTTTTTTATTTTGTCCCTATAACTAATTAATGCCCATCTCCAATTTTGCTCACTAATTAAATTTTCAAACATATTTTCTCACAAAAGTAAAAATGTAAAAAAAATTTAACTTATGACATATTTAATGAGTTAAATGTCAGTTTTTATTTTTTCATAAATTAGTTGAAGTATAATATATTAATATATTAATGATACTTGTTCTTGAGAAATAATGATTGGGTGGAGTAGCTCGTTGGGCAGAAATCGCTTTTTAAACTGATACCCAAGCACAATCACTTCCTCTTCCACCCAAAAAAACTGCCACTTGAACCAATCTATTATTTTGACGATTCCAGGGCTCACCAACTTCCTGAAATATTATTCAGAAGAACCATATGTGAGAGTTATATTTGTTCCTTAATGGAGGTGGTCGTCGTCGTCGTTAATAAAGCATAATGCACGGACCCAAGGAATTTGACAGAGGAGGTGTCGGAGAGAGCCGGAGAAGGATCCTTTATCGGCGATGCATTGTTGGGAGAGTTCAAAGATATCATGAGCGAGAGAGTCAAGAAGACGCTCACTAGAGAATACTTCTACGTTCTTAGTGTAGTTGATATCCTCGTCAATGGTGATGCCATTGCCTTCACCGTGCCAAACGATCTCCTATTGGTGGATTTCAGGGGTTGGTATTAGAATTTCCCTCTTGCCTGGGGAAGTGGCAGCATGAACGACGTGGTTGGGAATATTATCTTGGTACAAAATCTAATATAAAGATAATTTCTTATTAACTGTAAATTTTTTAAAAATAATTTTTTTTATTTAAAAATCATCATTTGAAAATATTAAATCCGAATCATTGAAATCCTATTTCAACAGTGTAGATCTTGAATCATTAACTATCTCTTGGTGTCCATCTTTACAATGAGCAGTGAAACTAATTCCACTTTATAATCATCTTAGTAGCTCCATCACATTTTTGCAAACCTACGACAAGACACCCAAACACTGCCTTAGCGCACAATCAAGTTGTAACTCTATTTTCTTTTCTTTTTTTGGTTAATTAGAAGGGTGAACACTAACTACTTCATAGTTAAAAGCTCAAACTCCAGATCTCCTACTTTATGAGGAGTTTTCATGTCACTTACCGTGTTTATGATTTTGTGGGCACTTGTATTTCGCAGCTTTTATTGTACTCTACAACTACTTATATAGCTGAGATATATTCTTGCTGATTTTTGTATAGTACTCCCTCCGGTCCTTCTAATTATAGAACAATATTTGGGAGTTGTTTTTTGTCTTAATTATGAGATAAAATTTAAATTTTTATCAAATTTTTTCTAAAACAACCCTATTTTATTCTTTTTCTTATCCTCTGCTTCCTGCCAGTATGGTTCCCAGCTTACCTCTACTGGATTGGGCCAATCATTGATTTTTGGCGCCTCCTTGTTCTTTTGACCAATCACAGATATTTCTTTGCTACTTTCGTGGGAGAAATTATTTAAAATATTGTTAAAATTAACATAAAAAGGCATAACATAGATTTAAACACTCCTAATAATCAACTTCACTAATTCATTAATTTTTTTCAGTAAATTAGTTATCTAACTTTTATATTAAATAAAACTGTATATACTTGCCTTTTCTTTTTATTTTTTCTAACGCAATACCTGCTTTTTCTTTGACCGGAGTATATCAGTTTCTGAGTAATTTTTTTTTTATTAAACATCACATAGTTATCTTTCAAGTACTGCTTATTTATATATATATATATATATATATATATATATATATATATAAACTTATGATGAATACTCAGTTTTTATGGTTTAACGTTGGAGAGATTGTCCAAAGTTAAATGCAAAGAATCAATTGTATTTTTTTCCCTGTAATCAGGAAAGAAAGCTTCGAGCAAAAAAAAAAAGGAAAGAAAGCTACACAATCTTGCATATCCTTCGTGTTCCTTCGTAAAGCAGAACGCGAACAATAAAGTCTGGATCAATAGTAATACGTTCTGATTCTTTTAACTTTACTGCTTTCGTATTGATTATATATGGGTATTTTAGGAAAATGAATAAAATTAACTAATTTAACTCCCCTCTTTAGTCTCCTCAAAATCAGTTAAATATGTTTTATAATTAGAACCGGAGAGAGTAACTAGTAAGAATTCTAAGTTTGCTGGTAGAAAAAAGTACTCCAACAGTTTGATTGATTTGAGGTAGTAATAAGTAATGGACTACTTATATAAATACTCGAGCAATTATCAAAAAATATTCCAAGGAAAATGTGAAACAAAATCGTTTCGAAACATGCAAAATACAAATTACATCTGGCTAGCTCTCATTGTTAAGCAAAGCGCTTAGCTAGCTGGGAGGGAAACTGGTTCCAACAGTAATGAGACATCAAAACAACAAGTTCTTATTGAGATGCTATAGTGTGTGACGCTGCCAAGTGACATGACAGAGACCAAACACCATGCATGCTCATTCATTCACACCGAATGCAAAACGCAGAGACGACAACATTATCATCATATATCCACCTGCGACCACGACACAGAAAACGATTCCATCTTTAACATCTCAAAATTAAAGCAGATATAATATTTAATTAATTATTAACCGATGGAGATCTTTTGTCTATATGGACTTCTTCCTTGAAAAGCTTAGAAGCAGCAGCTTTATCCATGTACCACACCAGTTCACCTTCTTCCGGAGAAATGAGTTTCGCCGGAAGCTTCCGAAACGGAGCGGCTTGTGGATAATCGTCCTTAAAAGCCGAATAAACTGCATCGGCATTTGCAGAACCAGCCACCACCAGTGCGATGTTCGAACTTGAATTGATAACCGGAAGAGTCAAAGTCACTCTCGTCACATCCTTGTCCTCAACAGAAGCCACCCATTTCTCTTTCTCGTCAAGAACGGCATGATCCGGCATTAGAGAAGCCACACGCCCATTTGGCTCCATACCCAGCAACATCAGGTCGAATTTTGGAAGCTGGTTCTTGTTTGACTTCGCTATCTCGTTCTTCGAAACCCAGATTTCGAGCTTCTTCTGGTAACGTTCCGCTGCTTCTTCTTGATCTGATATGTCGTAGTCAATGGTGTAAACATTTAAATTCCCACGGATTCGTGATACCTGAACAATAATTACCAGTATGTTAGGTGTGTATATACATATGGGGTGTTTAAGTTAAGGAGAGTTAATACTACCTCCATAATGCAAAATGGACAAGCAACCAACTAGATTTTATACCTATAAAATCTATGATCTATGGTATTGCTTAATTTAAGATTTAGTTAAAGAAACCAAATAAATTATTTTAAAATATTTATATTTATTATTTTTATATCAAATTAATTTATCACTTACAAACTAATATATAATATAATAATATATAACATATTCTATAATTAAATTATGCTTCCATTATCTCTAAAAATATTAATTAGGTTTTATGTTAAGGATTGGAGGGAGTTAAGAACATATATAGAAAGTAGTCGTCATACCATGGTGAGAAATTCATCGTAAGCGAGCTTGTGGTTAATCTTTGCGACGAGTTGATCGTTGGGCTCAAGTCGCTTTTTCAATTGATCTCCTGGAACGAACACTTCTTCTTCTACCCAAAAAATCTTCCACTTTGACCATTCTATTGTATTCACGTATGGAGGTTCCGCCAACTTCCTGAAAATTAATTAATCTGAACCATAAATATACAAAATCATCATCAAACTATATAAACTAACTGGTAATATTTATTGTAATAAAATAATTATAAAAAAATCAAAAGCATTGATTACCTGAGGAATTTGACAGAAGGGGTATCGGAGAGAGCAACAGAGAAGGATCCTTTGTCTTTGATGAATTTATGGGAGAGTTCAGCGATATCATGGGCCAAAGAATCAAGAAGATGCTCCTCTGAGAATACTTCCACGTTCTTGAAGATCTTATCCTCCTTCATTAGTGCCTTCACTGTGCCAAACGATCTCCTGTTGGATTTTTTCAGGGGTTGGTCTTGGAATTTCTGTGCTGATTGGGGTGGCACTGGCAGCATCATCAACGACGTCGTTTGGGACACTGAGAGTGGCTTTGGGACACTCAAGGGCCTAGTTTGGGTTTGTGGGACGCATGAAGAAGTGAGGAAAACAGTAGTGAAAGCCATTTCTCGGAGAGTACGATGAAATTAATAAACACTTGTGTGTTTCAGTTTGAGTAGTTTCTCATCACGATGTGACCCGTATTTATATCTCGATTTTATATATTCTTTTGTCGGTTCAAGAAGCAAAGGCAAAGCACATTCAAATTTTGGATTCTTGGACCACTTCCACAAGTAACTTGATATACGCATTGTGTAATATATTATTTGATGAGCTTTAATGAGACAAAATCTGAGACTTACCCCCACCATCAATTTTTTTAAGAAAAAGAGTAAAAACATATATATATATATATATATATATATATATATATATATAGATAAAGTGGTGCAACCTATAGTTTGGGTCAAATCTAGTTTGTTTCATGCCATTTACAGCGTATTATTGGAATGCTTAAGACTTCGAAGTATTATATTAACTCTTCTTTATTAGGAATCGTTGTCTCATTCCCCCCCCCCTTTTCACTGTTCTGCATTACACACACAGCGAGATATGAATTACGAGCAATGAGTAGCAAATAAATATTTATATACTCTAGGAGTGCTACCTCATGGAGTATGTACTGTGACTAATTAAAATATAAAAACTTATCTTATTTTAATCCTACAAATATGGTAGATGAGTCATCTGGAAGAATTTAAATTTTATTATTTTTAAAAACCAACAACTCATGAAAAGGAATTGCGTCTTTTGTTTTTCTAAATTATAGAGTTTATGTTTTTTCAAAATTATAAAATTTGAAATTCTTTAGATGTCTCGTATGCCATGTAGGACTAAAATAAGATGAGTTGTTATATTTTACTTAGTTAGAGTGTAGATGGCGTAGCGCTCTTAAAGTATGTGAGTATTTCTCATGAGTAGTATTATTTATAATGAATAAGTTAATGTCATATAATTTATTATAAATTTATATTTTATATTTACCTTAGGGCGAAAAAATAATCATGGACTTAGTGATACATATATAGAGAGAGAGATTCCGTGCAATAAAATACTCCACAAAAGCAATAAATATAGGACTGAACAAAAATAGTTCTACGTACACTTTTATGTTTTATCCTTTATGTATGAATTAGCCTTTTTTTTTTATTACATTATATTAAAATAGGCACCATGATTGACATGGTGTTCGAAAGAAGCAATCCACAACAAGTTGTGGTCGTGAATATATATTAGACTTTCAGTAAGTGATATACATACACACCCACACGCCCTAAGTTTGGGGAAATATGAATAATTAAAAGGATTAATCCCTGGCAAGGCTGTATAAAGACAGGAACAGACCATGTTCAGCTTCAACCCGAGGTCTAGTCTCTGAAACCAGTCCGGACTAGACTACTTTATTGCCCAAGGTCTAGTTTGAGATAAACTTGATAGTAGATCAAACCGGATTTGCTCTTCCAAGTTGAAGATTTGTCTATCGGACCATAGTTCTTTAAAACGAGTTTAAAAAAAAAAAAAAATTGAACGCAGACGCACATCCCTAGATGAAGAGGTAGTGACATTCATACTCACCATGTCTCAACTCGACGGATTAGGAAAATTAAAGAAAAGGAATGCTGACAATATCCATGAGTGAGATGATCTGTACAGATAGTGGCAATAATGAAACCGACAACAAACTAGGCAGGGATGAAGATGGGGATGATGGAAAGGTAAAGGCCATTTTAATTAGTATTTTACGAGGTCTTTCTAATTTTCATAAAACTCGAGCAACGCATGCTAGTAATATTATTTCAACTCTGAATGTCAAGGGCAAGTCTCCAAAATCAGCCTCAATATAATATACTCTCGCATTTGTATTCTATTTTTTAAATAAAGCATCGCGAATGTGATGTTATTATTCTTGCCCTACATTTATTGAAATAATCGTGATAGCAATACCATATAAAAATTCTTTACGGTTAATTTAAGATTCTGCTGGAGGAGTTGCAGGAGGGGAAATATATAGAACCTGTTACGGATATATTATAAATGGGCCTAGCCCAATGATTATAGAGCCCAATCAAATGACTCCAGTTATAATTCTAACCACCTCCTTAGATTACGGAGCAGTTACCAAGATATTTGTCAAGATCATAACCGCTTAGATGATAAGGAGATATTATTTAGAAGGATATCTTAATATCTTTTTGAATAATAAGATAACGAAGCCTACAAAGGTAGGACCCCAAGTACGTCTATAAATAGGGGTAAGCTCTCACAAGGTACACTCGTTCTATCCCTAGCTTTTCAATTCACACAGAGCACACACCCCACTCCCTCTGGCTTCTACAAGCCTACAGTCTACCTTCGAACTACGTGGACTTTGATCCCTATCTGTGGTACGTAGGCCCCTGGGATTTCATCCCAAGCCAAATCCAATCACTCTTGTGTTCTACACCAGAACATTAGCGCCGTTCGTGGGGACTATAAAATTCAATCCCTGTGACCAACGATGGCTAATACCAAAAGCAGAAGCCATACGCTCACACACGAGCAGACCTAAGAACAAGGTAGTGATGATCACCAACAGCAGGACAATGTCCGAGTTGATGACCGAGGCCCCTCAGAGGAACCCCTTGATGCGGATCCCCTTCACCCAGAGGATGAATTCACAGATCAAACGCTGCAACAAGCCAACCAGGCTAACTCCTCATCGGAATTCCAAGTTAATAACTCGGACTTGCAATTGCTCCATAACATAGCCGGATCAATGCTTAAACGGATTGAGAACATAGAGGAGCACGACAGCCTTCAGAGTCAGAAAATTGATAGCATGCCCGAGATTATGAATCAAATCCTTAAGCAGCTGCAAGATCATTTGCAGAAGGAGCACCGGGATGAACAACGTAATAAAAATGGAGACAATAATCAGCAAACTGTTGATCCACCTCGGCTTAATCAGCCCAAGCCAGGAAGGACAGCCTTAGCCACCAACTCTGAACAAAGTTGCGAACGGGATAGGAACCGAGACACTCAAGCCCGAACTAATCAGAAAAGCAATCATGCCTCAGATAACCAGGAGGTCTGACCAGATGAGTCCGGAAAAAACAAATCCTGGTACGGAGATGGAGGCAAAAACAATAGCCCGTTCTCGGATGAAATCACGGAGGCAGAGTATCCAAAGAAGTTCAATACATTCGACCTCCCCAAATACGATGGGAGCCAGGACCCTCAGACACACCTGAATACCTTCGACACAGAAATGCTAGTTCGAGGATTCAAAGGGCCAATAATATCAAGGTTGTTCACCTCAACATTGCGAGGAACTGCACAAATTTGGTTTCAGACTCTACCCCCAAAATCCATCTCCGACTTCAACGACTTGAGTGAGAAATTCCTGCTGAATTTTGCAACAAGCAAAAAACAACCCAAGTCGGTCTATACGTTAGATAGAATTAAACAGCAACCCGGCGAAACCCTTCAGAAATACTTGGACCGCTTCAAAGCGGCTGCCTTACAAATTCAAGGGTTAACGGAGAGTGTCCACGTGCATTTGCTCATCTCCGGCCTGGACAGCAAATCCAGAATGGAAAGGTCGGTCATATCCGGCAAAATCAAAACTCTGGAGGAGTTCCATCGATGAGCTAAGAAATATCTAGATATCGAACAGATGCAGATAGCCAACGCGCCGGGAAAAGAAAGACAGAGAAGTCCACCCCCAAAAGGAAGGGATCGGGCATCGAAAGATTAATCCAGGAACTCGGATCAAAAGACACGAGGAGGAAGGCACGAAGGAAAATATGAAAAATATACTCATTTGAATGTCTCGCGTGCTCAACTTTGGAGAGAGGTGGCACTCACCGAGATGAAAAAGGTAGAACGGCCACGTCCATTGTATAATAGAGGCAAATTGGACCGATCTCAGTTTTGCGATTTCCATAATGGACCCGGGCACACGACAGATGAATGTTGAGACCTTAGAGATGCTGTAGAAAAATTTGTCCGAGATGGAAAGTTACGCCAATACGTCATCAGAACGCAAGGGCAAAAGGGTAGCAAACGGAAGCAGAGAGATCATAGTAAGAGCCTGGTCCTCCAAAGAAGGAAGCCAGATGAGGACCGGAGAAAGAATGATGACGATGACGAATTCCCAGAAGCCGAGTTCGATTGCAACGTCATTAGTGGAGGTTACAGAGGAGGTGGAGATACAGCAAGTCAGCGGAAGAAATACCTTCGGGAAGTCCTAACCATCAGGGGGCGGCCAACCTTCAAGCCAGAACCTCTGCAAACAGAACCCCCAAGTTATTCTTCACTCAGGGTGACTTAAGGGACGTAATCTCAGGTCATCAAGACGGCTTGGTTATAACCGGACTCCTGGGTAAATGCTGTGTGAAGAAGATATTCATCGACCCCGGCAGTGCGGTTGATATCATCCTGTGGGACGCTTTCAAGCAAATGGACCTTGATCCAGAAAATCTGAAGCCATGCAGAACAACCCTAATCGGGTTCAATGGAGAGGATACAAGCCCCAAAGGATATATAGAGCTGAAAATGACGCTAGGATCAAAGGAAGCCTTTAAGATCGGAAGGGTCAAATTCATTGTAGCAGATTTTCCCTTGTCTTATAACATCATTTTAGACAGACCAACTATCCATAGCTGGGATATGCTAATATCAACTAAGCATCAAAAGCTAAAGATGGTGAGCAGAAAGAATGAAGTTGTCACCATTAAAGGGGATCAGAAGGAATCTCGGCAATGCTACTTTTCGACAGTGAAAAATAATGAGGCCGGGACATCCTCATCACAACAAAAGAGAACTCAAAACCCAGCGCTATCCATACCAAGCTTAGTAAACATGGTAGAACTAGATGCAAGAGAGGAGGCGAAGCTGATGAAAATAGAGCCCAATGGGGAGCTTATGGATTACTAACGGGGAGATGAGCCCGAGCAAATAACCAAAATTGGTAGTACACTCACCAAGTAAGAGAAAACCGAGCTGGAAAGACTGCTATTAAAAAATGAAGATGTGTTCACCTGGAAGCCTTCCGAACTACCAGGTGTCGACCCCACCTTCTGCTGCCACAAGTTGACGATAAACCCACGTTGTACGCCGATCTCGCAAAAGAAAAGAAAGATAGCTCCGGACAGACAAATAGCCCTCGTCGAGCATGCAAGGGAGTTGCTGGACGCAGGTTTCATCAGGGAAATCCAGTACACTACTTGGTTATCAAATGTGGTAATGGTCAAAAAACCTAATGGCAAATGGAGGGTCTACATGGATTACACCGATCTCAACAAGGCATGCCTCAAGGATGCTTATCCCATGCCAAACATAGACCAATTGGTGGACAATTCCTTCGGATTCCAGCTGTTCTCGTTTATGGATGCCTATTCTGGTTACAACCAAATAGCTATGCATCCCGAGGACCAGGAAAAAACAGCTTTTATCACAGATAAAGCTAACTATTGTTATAACATCATGCCCTTCGGGCTAAAAAAAGTTGGTGCCACTTATCAAAGGATGATGAATCAGGTATTTGAAGCACAACTCGGCAGAAACATGGAAGTTTACATTGATGAGATGATTGTTAAATCAATCAAGCGGACCGATCATATCCGAGATTTGTAGGAAACGTTTGACAAACTCCGGGCTCACCGATAACTAGGTCGAATACGAAGCAGTGTTGGCCAGGCTATCTTAGGCAAAAGATAATGGAGTCAGGAGGATTCACTTGTCAATTGACTCTCAGTTAGTCGCAGCCCAAATCAACGGGTCATACACGACTAAGGGACCGCTGCTAGTCAAGTACCTCGGGAAAGTCAAAGAGGCTATGGCCGATTTTGACGAGGTCGTGGTCACCCACATCCCTAGAGGAGAAAATGCAAGGGCAGACATCCTATCAAAACTAGCAAGCACCAAGAACCAGGGAAATCATTGAACGGTAATACAACAAAGTTTGACCGAGCCCACTTGTATCATGGTCATCACAATGGCAGAAGATTGACGAAAGCCTATCCTAAATTACTTGGAGAAAGGAATCATCCTGGAAGATCCAATAGAGGCAAAGAAAATGGCAAGAACCATGTTAATGTACACAGTGGTTGATGACCAACTGTATCGAAGAGGCCTTCATTCTCCAATGATGAGGCGCTTAAGCCCGGAAGAGGCCGAGTATGTGTTATCAGAAGTACACAAAGGGATCAACGGGCAACATATGCGAGCTAAGGCGCTAGCCCGAAAAGCTCTCCGAGCTGGATTCTATTGACCAACAATGGTTGTCGACTCCAGAGAGCACGTAAGAAAATGCGAAAGTCGCCAGAAACATGCTCGGATAATTTGGCCACCTCTGGCCAAATTGAAATCCATCACGGCCCCATGGCCATTCTTTAAATGGGGCATGGATCTCTTAGGACCATTCAAGCCAGCTCCAAGACAAGTGAAGTGGTTGATTGTAACAGTTGACTACTTCACTAAGTGGATCGAGGCTGAGCCCTGTCAACTATCTCGGCAGCTCGTATACAAAACTTTTTTGAAAGAAACATTGTTGCAAGATTCGGGATCTTAGCCGAAATCGTCACCGACAACGGAACTCAATTGATCGACCGAGGTTTCCAAAGGCTGATGTCCAAACTCAAAATTAAACACCATTTCTCCTCGGTAGAACACCCATACTCCAATGGGCAAGCCGAGGCAGCGAACAAAATCATTGTTGTCGAGCTTAAGAAACGGATGACAGATGCAGAAAATAACTGGGTCGAGCAGTTGTATCCTGTACTCTGGGGATACCGAACTAGTGTTCAAACCTCGACCCAGGAAACGCCTTTCAAATTGACTTACGGCTGTGAGGCCATGATCCCGGTCGAAATCGGGCAAACATCATGGAGGAAGGCAAAGGTCATGCAGGAAGGAGAACACAATAACAGTGAAGAATTAGATGTGGAATTAAACCTCATTGATGAAGTTAGAGTCACGGCGCATTGCCAAGATCTTGCAACAAAGTAGCTAGTTGTAGCTAAGTATAATCGCAAAGTTAAGCCACGAGTGTTTAGCAAAGGTGATCTGGTACTTTGCAGAGCGGATATCGGAAACAAGAATGCTTAGGATGGAAAACTTGCAGCAAATTGGGAAGGTCCTTACCGTATTTCAAACAAAGTGGGGCCAGGAACCTATGTCCTCTAGGTATTCGACGGCACAGCCATTAAACGAACTTGGAATGCGGACAAACTAAGGATCTACTACAGTTGAAAATCGAGATCTACTCGAGACCCGGATGCAGCGGATGTCAGCAATGGCTGAGAACCGCTTTTTAGTTTTAACGGATGTCAGCGGTAGCTAAGAACTGTTTTTCATTTTAAGGATTATTTTATTTTCATGCATTATTTTCCATTTATTTTAAATTTCTTTGTAATTGTAACTATTTCAATCAATAAAGAAGGCGGCTTACTTCATGGGCTGATCTGATGATTATGTATGAAGTTCAATACAAAAATAGCCGAGTAAAGACAATTTAATCAATGAAACCAGGGTTTCGTGAGCCCGGGTACCGTAGGGTTTGTTAACAAATCCTATGAAGGTTATGATGCATCGGAATAGTATTCGGGGATGGTGCTGTCATTGTCATAAAGATCCTGATCAGGTCGAAATGTTTAGGTTCTTCTTTTTAAAAAACTTAGACCCGAACATGTGACGATTGGCTACCATCTCGGATTATTACTTTACATGCTAAAGTACTTAGGTGATTACGTGAAATCATTTGTTTATGTAAAATGCACGACTATTAGTAGACGAGCCCGTTTATGAACGTTGGTGGAATATCTTGCAGACTCTACGCAATATATCTTGACTTTGGCCAAGTCATACGATAAGAACCGAGTTGTGTACCCGGATTACATTTCCCTTTATTCATTAACAAGCAAATTGAACGTAAGTTTGGCTTAAAGGATGAATGAATAAGCAAGAAATGCTAGAAATCCACGGGTGAACCGGGATGAAATTGTCATTACATCGAGCCACAGGCCCGGATTACACAAAAAGATCCAAAAACAATAAACGAGCCTAAGTGTTCCTTTGAATTCAATATGACAATAAAGTCCTCTTGAAATACTAGATTTTGGCGTATGACACCACAAAAAAAGTCAATTTTTACGACGGAATTTTTCCATCGCAAAAAAAAAAATTATCTTTCGCAAAATTAGTTTGCGACGAAATTGGTTCGTCACAAAAAATAGACTTACAATCGCAATAGAAAATGTTAATTCCGTCGCAAAATTTTTAAAATTGCAATTCTGTAGCAAATTTCATTTTATTAAAAAAATAATACGTGTGTGTATGTATATATAATTTCATAAAAAAATAAAATTGTATAAAAAAATTATAAAAAAATGAAATAAAGAAAACTTGTATATTAGAAAAATATATAGTAACAATCATAAAAAGTTTACAAAGAGAAAACAAAATATAAATAATAATGGTTTGATAGAAATAATAACAATCACTAAAGGAAAACGATGACTTGACATTTCCAAAATAATAACTCAGCATTTAAATGCTAATATATTAATTTTTAGGTCAAAAGATGTAAGTTAAGAAAAATTTAAAATAAAACCTAATTGAAAGGGCAGTCAAACATGGTTTTATATGATTTACTCTTAAATTTTCATAATCATTTAAATAATGTGTTAAATTCTTAATTTTTTATAATGTTTTGATAGACATTTTTAAGATTAATTAGATAATTTTTTTTTTCCAATAATAAAAGCAATGAAATCAACTTATTTATTTCATGATTATTAAACTGCAGACAAATGGTCGATATCCGAAAAGTTAAGAAAATCACACATACTTCACTGAAACTCCCTTCGTTGCGTTTGACATGATTCAATATTCTATCTGAGCCACCATAGACATCCTCTATAGTAATAATTTCATCGCCCGCATTGAAATTATATAAGTACATGTCAATAAAACAAATCATTTCAGGAAACATAACAATTTCACATTAAAACAAAATCATATAAAATTCAATGTGTATAGTTTATTGTGGAGAACATATAAAGAAAACCACTTAATTAATACTACAATATAAAACCATATTAAATAATTTAATTATTTTAATGTCATCTCTAACATAGTATTAGTGGGAAATGAAGACGATATATAAACAAATCATCTGATAACAATATTTGAAGAAGACAACATAGCAATTAAAGGGGAAAATTGGGGAGAAGGACCAAGAAAAAATAATATTTATAGTAGAAGACCATAAAACTTGTAATTATTCAAAAAATGACAAGAGAGGGAGGAAGGTTATCGGTGAAGGAGGAGAGTAGAGGCAGAGATCGGGGAGATGAGGCGGTGATCAGAGAGATCAGAGCCTTGCAAAGCAGAGCTGAGTTGGAGGCAAAGATGTGAAAGGCGGAGGTGACCACGAAGGCTTGCAAGGCGAAGGTGACCATGGGTTTGAGAGTGACAAGCAGAGAATAAAATGTCAAAGGAAAACATAAAGATATTTTCCATTTTGTGACGGATCCACACATTCCATCACAAAATTGCGATGGAACTCATCATTTCGTCGCAAAACGGTTGCCAAAATGGCCACAATTTTGTGATGGAATTTTTTTTGTCGCAAATTCCGTAGTAAATTTTGTGACAGAATTAAAATTCTGTCGCAAATATCAAACATCTTACAACGGAAATTTTTTTGTCGCAAATTCCATAGTAAATTTTGTGTTTTCTAGTGTTGCGATTTGCGACGAAATTAAAATTCCGTCACAAAAATCAAATATTTTGAGACATAATTTTAATTTCGTCAGAAAAAACAAATATTTTGTGACGGAATTTCATTTCCATCGCAAAAATCCCACTTTTTACGATGGATTTTCAATTTCGTCGCAAACAAGTCGAAATTTGCAATGGAGAAAATTCCGTCGTAAATTCACTCTTTTCTAGTAGTGTGAATATTCTAAAATGCAAGATCATTTCAATATGAAAATTTATTAAAAATATTTAAAAAAAATTGCTTACCATTTTAATGAATAATCATGAATTATACTATGAGGCAACTGGAGAAAAATAAATAATAACAAATACAAGCATCAATCCTTACTCATGTACGTAATATCAATAAGAAAATGAACAAATATTGATCAAGCTACTTTTGTCGTTAAAGTGATCAATTAAACTAGGTCCTAATTAATTATGCAGTTTAAGGTCAACCTAGATCATTCTCCCAAGGAGTAAGCTGTGAGTTTCCTTTAGGACTAATTTCCAAGTGATAAAAGATGCAGTGGAATGTAAATGGACCTAAACTAGAATGCAAAACACTACTACTTATATGCAATTAACTAACTAAATATACGGATGCAATTGACTCTAAAACCTATATGAAAATGGGACTAATCTATATGAATTTAAATGCAATTTTTGGGGGTTTTACTTATTAGAGAAGAATTAAAATCCTAATGAGAAGATTGATTAAAATCTAATAAAATAATAAAAATCTAGTTCAGTTATGATGACGAAGGGGACAACTTAGGAATTGCATGGAGTTAACTTTCTTAGCCTAAATCAATTGATTAGACCCAAGGGAGGTTAACGAGATATTGAAATTAATGAGTTCAATTACCTAATTTAAACTTGGGAAACCCTCAAGCTCAATAACACCTATTCCACTAGAAAACTCATAACGGAATAAGTGGTGACTAGTTAAACTCATTAAAATCCAACACCTTTAATTCCCAAAATAATTTAGAAATCTTGTTTACAATTATCCAATTGAACAACTAGATAATTTATCAACTCAATCAAACAATTAAGATGATAAACCCAATTAACAATTAAATTAATAACGAAAACTCAATTATTAATTTAATTGACAATCCAAGGTTGCAAACAAGAGTCTAGTAATAAGCATAAAACTTCAAATTATCAGTCTAATCCAAAAGAAATAGGTTTAAAATCTAAAACTATATTGTTCTTAGTTAATACAACTCGAAATCCTTTAAAACTAAATAATCTCAAGTTCGAATTAAAAAGATAAAAAGAAAGACACTCCCTTGTGATCTTCATGTGTAAACCCTAGGCTTTAGCCTCCCCATGCTCCTCCCAAGTTGCCTCCCAAAAGCTTAAGCTTCCATGGAATTATTCTCCTCACCAAGCTCTGAAAACGTCATTGCCATGTACATGATTTGTGGAATAGTAATTGATCAAAAGGCGTGGGTCTCGTGGTGGAGATCAATTGAGAATTGAGAAACGTGGGAAGCTAGCTGTGCATGAGAGAAGGATGAATTAATAGATATTGGAGAATCAATATCCTGTGTGCGTCTCGCTCTTCAGCTTGTGGCGTGATGATTCTTTCTTTTCTTGCTGCTAGGTTATTCTACGTCTCCAATTCTCACGGCTTCCTTCAATCTCAGCGTGTCTCGGCTCTTCTCTCCCCCGCGTGCGTGGCGGCTGTAGCTTCCTTTAAAGGAGAGGAAGAGAGGGTTTTAGGGTATCAACTTGAACCCAATAAAATTCAAACAGCCCAATAAAATTTCACCATTGGATTTCCTTTTAGCTATCCTGAAAAATTCTGCACCATATGATCTTATAAAATCACAATCTATCATATATCAAGAGATATTATTTAATCAGGATATTAATAATTTAAGCTCAATATCTTATAATTAATTTATATTTACATTATTTCCTAAAATAAGCTAACAATCTAAATATTATCTAATAATTCCAAATTAGCCTAAAATAATCCCAAAATAAATGAATAAGGTGAGATAAAATAGATGAAAATTGGGATTTATCAAATATGATAAACTTCCTTTGGCAAAATAATACTTATAAATAAGATAATTAACACAAAAGTATAGCAAGTAGTAAAAATATCAATTATAAAAATTATAATAGCACGGTATTCAATTATCTAGTAAGTCGCCAATTACCTACAATTCACTTTACTAGCAGTTTTCATGTGGGGTCCATACCTTATAGAATTGAAGAATTTGTTCGAATATCTGCACACTCACGGACACAGGGAAGCATCAAACTCAGCAAATGAAAAAGATTCAACTATTCTTGCACAATAGCGACAGAGAAGGGTTCACACGGACAAATTCTTCCACACTTGAATGTCAGCAAGAAAGGAAGAAGTAACAGATAGAAATGCCCAGAACTAAGAAAGCCCAAAGTAAAGATGGAACGTAACACAGAGAAGGCGACATTGTTGGTGATGGTCAATTCTGACGACTGAGAACGAAGGGAAGGAAGAGGACGACTGTGGAGGTGGCTCTGACGATGATCAAAACAGAGTTGAAGAGCAACGGAGGTGGCGATTTGTGATGAGAAGGAAGAAGGGACAGAGCAGCGGCTGAGTGGCGGTGTTTGAGGCACCAGAAAGCACAACTCCAGTGATGAGACGAAGATTTTAGCGGTGAAAACAGCTCTCATGACGACGACGGCTAAAGGTGATTTCAACGGCAACGAAACATATGAAAGGGACAACGGACTGATGGGGATGACATCCGTGACCAAAAAAAATTGATAGATTTGACGATGGTAAAGGTGAGCTAGGGTTCAACCATGTAAAGAGTGAAAGAGACGTTAAAGACGCAATTCCAAGGTAAGGAAAATTGAAGTGGGGGAGAAGAGGCGGGTCTGATTCAAAATCGCGAAGCAATGCCAGTCAATGTGAAAATCTGATGTTCTGATTTGTTTTTTTGACACATATATATAAGGGTATCTTGATAATTTCTGCTGAGGTTGAGGGAAAAATAAAAATCACACTTTGGCTTCATGAGGATTCAAGCCTAGAATCCAAGGGACCTTTGACGATTCCCAATACTATTCATGTTAACATCTAGCTACAACAAATAATAAATATATAATTAGCTTATGATAGTATAATATAATTACTTAATTCACTTTATTATTTTTTATTACTAAATTACTAACATACTTGGTTAATTTATTAATTAATCATGGTTCACTTTAAGAATTTTTAAATAATTGTTGGGTTATTACACATCACTTTATTTGTTGCATGCAATAGAAATCACACCACACCACACAATAAGAGATTAATCTCATGGTTTTATCTAAAAATGTACAAATAAATAAAGTCAAATTATCACATTGTAAAATTTATTGTTGTCTTTTGTAAGAGAACTATAATTAATTATAACAGATTCAGTCAGACAAATGTAACAAACTATAAGTTAGAAGCTTATGGAAGTCTGTTACATTAGTAGGACACGTGTATAGCCCTCAGGTGTCTACGCACTGTACATATCTCTCTCTGATGCTAATCAAGTATCACAATCCTTTCACTTGAGTATTCTCATTTTCTCACACTCTTTTCTCTACTCAAGTTCCTTTTAGTCCTAGTTTAAGTATTGAGAGTGTAAGCCACACCTAAAGATTTTTGTTGTATGTAGAAAATTCACACATCAATCCAATTTTCACCCTATTTCATAGGAATATGTGAAGGAAAATGAAGCCTAAAGAAAAAGAAAAGTGTTACTCACTTAATAGTAATGCACTGTTGATAAGTATAATCAATAGGGATTAAGTGTTTTGTCCCACAACTAGCTACTGTATATTAATTAGAGATATTAATTAGGAATGCTATCAATCATTATCTTGAAGTAAATATTCCAACAAAATGATTGATAGGATACTTATTCCATATTGAAAATGTTAAGCAAAAACATTTCGACAAAATAGGAATTACACATGATTGATAGGAAGGCAGTGCATGCATGTGAGGCAACTGCCAAGAAGTCACAAAGCAAACATCATATTCATAATAAAGGGGAAAACAAACAAAAACGGAACATTCGATGGATTTGCGAGAGGACAGACGACGACGTACCAATATTTATTTGTGAAAAGCCGTCGAGAATGATCCAACGACAATTAACGAAGAAGATATACAAATTAATTAAAAACGGCGTTGGTCGATGTGGAGTTCTTCCTTGAAGATCCTGGAAGCAGCATCCTTATCCAGGTACCAAAACATATTTCCTTCTTCAGGCGAGATGAGTTTTGCCGGCAACTGGCGATTATCAACTCCGTCCATGAGAGAATAATAAATTGCATTTGCATATTCTAAACCAGACACCACCATTGCGATGTTTGAACTCGAATTTATCACAGGTGGTGTCAGAGTTAGGCGCGGCTTCTCGTCCCTGTGCTGGACGGGAGTGACCCATCTCTCTTGCTCATTAAGAACTGGATGATCAGGTATAAGAGAACCCACCCTTGCATCTGCCTCCATGCCCAGCAACATGAGGTCAAATTTCGGAAGCCCTGTTCTGGAACTTGCTATCTTCTCCTCGGCCACCATCTTTCGGAGGATCGCCTCGTAACGATCTGCTGCTTCTTGCTTAGCTATTAGTTCGTAGTCTATGGAAACCACATAAGGCCCGGCTTTTTTCACCTAAAGAAAAATTATAGTAATAATGGGAGTACGTTAATGTTATGTTAATTTACACGTTCATGGAATAATAACGAATCGTCGTATCAAAGTTCATACTCCTTTCCTTTCGGTCTTTAAATATAAAGGCACTTTGTTTTAGAGAAATTTAAAAATCTAAATAAGTTATTCAATTATATAATGGGTCTGTTTAGAAAGAGATTTTTGAAAGTTTTTACTGAAAAAAAAAAAAGCTTAGTGGCATTTCAGTAGAAAAAAAACTCACAAAAAGGTGTTTTAGTTAGTTTTTTTGCTATTGGGCTTCTTATATAAACGCCCATTTAAAAAAAAAAAAAAAAAACTCCCCCTCTAGCTTTTTTGCCACCGTGCTCCTTATTTGTGGGGCCTACTTTCTGAAGACAGAGGGAGAGAGAAGGGAAGGGGCATTTTTCTTCATTCGTTGGGCCCATTTTCTAACTGTATGGGAGACAGAGGAAGAGAGAAGGGAAGGGAAAAAACCAAAGAAAGGGAGAAGTTACAATGAATTGGGACTTTATTTTTGTTAATTAAGGACTTTATTTTAATAAAAAAATTTTTAATAAATCAATTATTTATTGGATTATATATTAGTTTATTAGTCAAACTCATTAATTTGTAGAAAAAAACAAGAATAAAAATACTCTTAAGTAATTTAATTAGCTAGCTTCCTGAATCTCTTAAAAAATGTCAATTTTGTCTTATATTTAGGTGTAGGGGGAGTATTCAATAAAATTCATGCCATTTTCAATCATTTTTATATCTCAACTAGCTTTTAAAATAATAATTCAAACACTTCTTGATTTAGAAAAAACCACTTCTGTAAAAGCCAAACGAACAATCCAAACAAAAATCATATTTTCTATCTGACTTTTTTCTTGTCGGGTTTATGCAAAAGTTGGATAAAAAATAAGTCACTCCCATCGCTAACCCAAACAAGCCCAATATATTTTGTATCATTAGATTATATAATAATTTATAAGTCACACAAATTAATTTAAAAAATTAAAAATATAAATGCTCTAAACTAATTTAATCAACTTCTTTAATAAGGAAACTAACCATTTACCTTGTTGAGAAATTCATCGTAAACGAGTGGGTGGAGGAGCTCGTTGGGCAGAAATCTCCTTTTTAAGTCATAACCCCCAACGACCACTTCCTCTTCCACCCAAAAAAACTTCCACCTTGCCCAATCTATTAATGTGATCATTTCAGGGCTCACCAACTTACTGAAAATTCAAAAGAACCATGTATTCGTCAAAACGATACATATATACATACATACATACATGTATATGCATGTATGTAAATGGAGGTCATTGTTTTATTAATTGCAACGTAGAGATATTGACTAATTACATAAATTATCAACAAAGCTATATAATGTGAAGGGAACTCCTATCAAATGTGTTTAAATCAAACTCTTCCGTTTCTTTATATATATAAGACATATTTAGTAGTTAATCTTAGTTTTAAATATAAGTTATAGCTATTCTATGTATCATTTTTTCCTAATTTACTTTTATTAATACTTCATCAACAATATTAAAGAAGGAGAGGGAATGGGAGAAATTAAAGAAAATAAGTAGGATAATTTAGAAAATACATATCATAACAACTAAATCAACTAATTTTCTTAATCTAATCAAATTAAGTAAATATGTCTTATATCAAGGATCAAGAGAGTATTTGATAAAGACAAGACAACCCTAACATATTCTCCCCTTAGTCCTTAATATATGATATATGTAGAAGAATTAATTTCGGTCTTAAATAAAAGACATATTTTTCATATTTGTCAATATTTTCATAATTAACTTTTATTTATACTCCTCAACAATAAGCAAAGAAGAGAGGAAATGAGAAAATTAAAAAAGATAGCTAATATATACTCCCTCTAGTCTTTATTATAAGACACCAACTACTAAAATATTTTGGTTTTTATTATAAGACACCAACTACCTTTAACCAACTATTTATTACTATTTTCCAATTAATACTCTCATTTTTAACTAACTCTTTAAATTCACATTATTAAAGTAGGGGTAAAGTTGTAAATATTTATTATTTCTGAACCAATTTAATGACTTAACTTCCCTTTCTTAGTTTGTGAGAAATGGTGGTTGGTGCTTTATAAGAATAAGAAGGAGTATATGTGTGTTTTATTAAAAACCATAAGTATTATGTACCGACCTTAGGAATTTGACGGAAGTGGTATCGGCGATAGCAAAGGAAAAGGATCCTCTGTCCTGGATACATTGTTGGGAGAGTTGAATGATGTCATGAGCCAGAGAGTCAACAAGATGCTCTCGAGAGAACACTTCCACGTTCTTTCCATAGCGCCGTGCCTCAGGGTCGGGTGTTGCCATTGCCTTCACCGTCCCAAACGACGACGATCTCCTAGAGGAGGATTTCAGGGGTTGGTTTTGGAATTTCCCTCTTGCTTGGCCATGTGGCAGCATCATCATGGACGACGACGACATTGTTTGGGACGGTGCTGAGTGGGGCCTTTGGACGCCCAATAGTGGCCTGTTTGGGGTTTGTGGGACGCATAATAATGAAGAAGAAGTGAGGAAAACAGAGGACAAGGCCATTTCTCTCAATCAAAGTATTGAATGAGATTAAGTGACACTTAATTGCGATTTAGCTGTGAGTAGTTTCTCATCACAATGCCACCCCTATTTATATCTCAATATTATATTCTTTGATTGGTCGCAGAAGCAAAGGCCGTCCAGCAAAGCACTCATTCAAATCTTGGATAGTGTTCTTTTGCACTATCGCAGCCAACTTGTTCTATAGGCAAAGACAGATAGACAAAAAAAAGTGCTGAGATCAGTCTACCTAGCTTTTTTTAAAGTTTAAATTAATTATATTTAGCCTCCTTATTTATTTATTTTTGCCAACAGCCTCCTAAAAACACTCTTGTCTCACTAAATTTTATTCGTGAATCTTTTCGAAATATATCGTTATATAAGTTATGAATGCTTATAATCATTCTTAATTTGTCCATTTCATCTAAAGTTAATTATAATACAAATACCATAAAATTAAGTAATAACAAAACAAATAAATAGTAGGGCATTTAATAATATACTCAATGTTATTAAATCCAGATCGAACTAACCAGATCAATCAGGAAACATGTGACCAGACCATGTAACTAGTCCGTGCAATACCTTAATTTGAGGCTGCCCTGGCGTGACCTGGGGAATCCCCATCTGGAAAACAGACAACACGATAAGTTGTTGGTTGACTTGGGTTGCCTATAAAAAAATTTACCATGTTTTTTTAGAGGCATAAATTGGATATGGCAATATTAGTCGAAGTTAATGATAATTTTGGTGTTAATGGCTATAAGTTAAGTTATTAAAGAATTGTAGCTAATTTGAGATTTTGTAATTTTTTTAAAAAAAAATAAACCAGCCACTATATATACCTAATTTATTCATAACTAGCTAGGAGGAAAATAAACATAAGTCTTAACAGCAGGAAAGGAATAAAACTGGTAAAGTTCTTTAGTAGTTGAACAAAACGCTTAAAAATAATGATGAATGACTCTTTTTGAAATAGTAAAGTGGGATTTTGTGTAGGATCTCGTTTTCTTAAAACATGAAAATATACTACAATGCAGTGGAAAGGAAACAAAATCAGCTATAAATTAAAAATGTAAACAAGAATATAAAAGAAACACGAATCTTCTTTAATTTATAAATGTACTTGAGCATTGTATATTAAACGCAGCAGAAGATCCTACTCAAACAGCATAAAGGCTTAATTGTCATCTTTGTGAATTGTGAGCTTGAAGCATCCATATATCAATAATATAAAATATAAAAAATGCAAGAGGTTTATATATATATATATATATATATATATATATATATATATATATATATATATATATATATATATATCTCCTTTTGGGTGTGTGTTTAACACGTAAAGTGGGAAATTCCGCAATATGAAATGCTCCTAACGGCAATCTACGTATGGATCTAAATTTAATCAAAATGAGATCAACAAAATTTTCTTCAAGGAATGGAATAATCCAAGTAATGACAAACATTTTTCAAGTACGTATCAAAATGTTTTAGAATTATCACTCATATATTTTAATATTATAAGTTTACTATGCGAATTTAAATCATCGGGGGGAAATCATATTTATACATCTTCAAATCAATCATAACTTTGCTAGAAAAAAGTCACAGCTGGTATTTTTAGTAACATTCATGTTTACCAATCATGCATCAATGGAACGAATCGAAGTGAAGTGGGGGACACGATAAATGGAATGAAACGTGTCATCGTATAGTAGCATAAAACTCCCAACAAAATTGTAAACGATAAAGTGTTCCATTCAATTCCTTTTGAGAATTTAAATGAAAGTTTTTGACCTAAGTAACTCGCATTCTCCCGAATATTCCTTATCAACTCAAAGCAACGTGTATTTGTTCACTAAAGCCATTGAAGTATAATTAATGAGATATGTCTTTAATACAAATATGCGTCTTTTATAGTATTACCCAGCTAGGTAACCTAAGTCCTGATTATTAACTATAAAAATTTATCGACTTAATATAATGTTTACATATTGATGTGACGTGCAGCTCTCTACTATATATGTTAGGTTCAGGTCCTCCTCTCTCAACCTCTCTCACGGGTAAGATTATATTGTAAGAACAAACACTTTGCCTGGCCGGAGAGCCAATTAGCTAGCAGATCAGAATCGGTCATATCTGATCTTGTGTGGTCCAAATTTAAACTTTTTTAAAATGATGATTTTTGAGATAAAAATAATAATTTTTTTGAAAATAATAACAAAGGGATTATCTTTATTTTAGATTCTATACACATTAATATAATTTTTTTAAAAAATTAATATAAACTTCTAAAAAAACAAATCTGAACAATCATATCAGATCTAAAATGTGCTGATTAGCTCTCCTTGCTAAGGAAAGTGTAAGTTCTTAGCTCATGAGTCACAACATTGCATGGTATAATTAACCTCTTCATAGTCGTTGTTGGAAGCAGTTTCAGTGCAGGTTCACATTAGGTGCTTCTCCTTTCTATGCTTCTTACAAGCTTGTCTCTCTAATTAGAGAGATGAGACATTTTAAAAAAAAAATTAATTTTTTTATATATTCTATTTATTTATATTTAAATTGTATGTTATTTTCTGAAATGCTTTTTACACCTAGTATGTCAAATTAATTATTTTCCATAACTACATTCAGAAATATTTGTCATGTAACACCAGCATCCTGGAAACTAATTATTTTAAGATACTGGATGCAAAAAATATTTCAGAAAGTAGCATATAATTTAAATCTAAATAAATAGAATATATAAAAAAATTTAAAAAAAAGTTTCATCTCTCTAATTAAAGAGACAAGTATGTAAGAAGCACATAAGAGAGAAGCACCATATGTGTTTCCGTTTTAGTGCTCATCAAGCATCAATACATGCAGATTTGATTTGGATGGATCAGATTGAATTTTTCTACTTTTGCTTCTTCCCTTTTGTGAAAAAAATTATCTTAATATGTGTGTAGAATCTAATATAAAGATAACCGTTAGTTTTTAAAAAAATAATATTTTTTTTATTAAAAATCATCATTTAAAAATATTAAGTCTGAGTTATTGAAATCCTATTTAACTGTATAGATCACCCCTAATTGATTATCTCCTGGTGCTCATCATTGCAACTAGTACTGAAATTGATTCCTGTTTATAGCCATCTTGGTAGCTCCATTCCATTTTGGGAAATCTCCGATAAGACACCCCAACACTACCTTATCGCACAATTAAGTCGTTTGTCTTTTTTTTTTTTTTTTTTGGTTAATTAGAAGGGTGAACACTGGCTGCTTTATAGTTAAAAGCTCAAACTCCTGCTCTCCTACTTTAGGAGGAATTTTCATGCCACTTGCCGTGTTTCTGATTTTGTGGGCACTTGTATTTCTCAGCTTTTATTGTACTCTACAACCACTTATATAGCTGAGATATATTCTAGCTGATTTTTGTATCGGAACTAGTAAGTACTCTAAGTTTGCTGGTAAAAAAAACGTAATCCAACACTTTGATTGATATGAGGTTGTAATAAGTTATGGACTACTTTTATACACACACACACACACTCGAGCAATTATCAAAAAATATTCCAAGGAAAATGTGAAACAAAATCATCTCGAAAGGTACAAAATATAAATTACATATAGTACTAGCTCTCCTTGCTAACAAAGTGCTTCACTATCACGGAAACTGGTTCGACAGTAATGAGATATCAAAATAACCAGTTCTTATTGAGATGCTATAGTGCGTGACGCTGCCAAGTGACATGACAGAGACCAAACACCATGCATGCTCATTCATTCACACCGAATGCAAAACGCAGAGACGACAACACCTGCGAGCACGACACAGACAACGATTCCATCTTCAACTTCTCAAAATGAAAGCTGATATAATATTTAATTAATTATTAACCGATGGAATTCTTTTGTCGAAATGGATTTCTTCCTTGAAAAGCTTAGAAGCAGCAGCTCTATCCAGGTACCACACCAGTTCACCTTCTTCCGGAGAAATGAGTTTCGCGGGAAGCTTCCGAACCGGATCGGCTTGTGGATAGTCCTCCTTAAAAGCAGAATAAACTGCATCGGCATTTGCAGAACCAGCCACCACCAGTGCGATGTTCGAACTTGAATTGATAACCGGAAGGGTCAAAGTCACTATCGCCACATCCTTGTCCTCAACAGAAGCCACCCATTTCTCTTTCTCATCAAGAACGGCATGATCCGGCATTAGAGAAGCCACACGCCCATTTGGCTCCATACCCAGCAACATCAGATCGAATTTGGGAAGTTGGTTCTTGTTTGATTTCGCTATCTCGTTCTTCGAAACCCAGATTTCGAGCTTCTTCTGGTAACGTTCCGCTGCTTCTTCCTGATCTGATAGGTCGTAGTCAATAATGGTGTAAACATTTACATTCCCACGTATTCGTGATACCTGAACAATAATTACCAGTACGTTAGGTATATATGGTGAACAAGTGAAAGAAAGTTAATATTACCTCCTGCAAATTGCCCTACGACCCAACTAGATTTTATGGGTAGAATGTTTCCAATTGACTGTTTTTTTTTTTTTTTTAGAAATTAAAGAAGCTGGATAAATTATTTTAAAATATTTATATTTATAATTTTTATATTAAATTAATTTATCAGACTTACAAACTAATATATAATTTAATAATATATAACATATGTTATAATTAAATTTTTATTTAATTTCTATAATATCTCCAAAACATAAATTAGGTCTTTTATTAGAAAAATGAAATAGAAATATTTATTAATATATTAGATATTATTAGAATGTTTTAAATATTTATAAATTATAACTTAATATTCTTTAAAATATTTTAATAATTAATAATATTTTTTAATTTAAATTGAATTTGAAAGGAAAAAAAAAAATCTTCTTGGCAACCTTTAATGAAAGAATTTATTCGTCTGTCATCCGATTGTTTCACAGAGACAATTGAGAGACGGTAAAGATTTGATTAAATGGAAATAAGAGTATACGGAGTGATCTATCTTAATTATATATATATTCTTTGTACTTAATGTTTTCTGATTATACTAGAAATCATATAAGAACCTGTTAGATATTATAATTAGATTTATTGGATTTTTTTGTCAAAATGATGTTAGGTCAGAATCTTTTTTTATTCCATGCCAGCTATTCCACTATTATTTATTTTTAGTGAACAATAAAAAAAATTGAAATAATTCCTTCGTACTGATAGAAATAGGAGAGGTAATTTACATGGATATATATAAAGGACCGGAAGGAGTTTTAATGACATAGGAGGTAGTGCATATATACCATGGTGAGAAATTCATCGTAAGCGAGTTTGTGGTTCATCTTTGCGACGAGTTGATCATTGGGCTCAGGTCGCTTTTTTAATTGATCTCCTGGAACGAATACTTCTTCTACCCAAAAAATCTTCCACTTTGACCATTCTATTGTATTCACGTATGGAGGTTCCGCCAACTTCCTGAAAATTAATTAATCCGAACCATAAATATACAAAATCACCCTCATCATCAAACTATATTCACCAACTGGTAATATTTATTGTGATAAAATAATTTTAAAAAAAGAGCATTGATGACCTGAGGAATTTGACAGAAGGGGTATCGGAGAGAGCAACTGAGAAGGATCCTTTGTCTTTGATGAATTTTTGGGAGAGTTCAGCGATATCATGAGCCAAAGAATCAAGAAGATGCTCCTCTGAGGATACTTCCACGTTCTTGAAGATCTTATCCTCCTCCTTCAGTGCCTTCGCTGTGCCAAACGGTCTCCTGTTGGATTTTTTCAGGGGTTGGTATTGAAATTTCTGTGCTGTTAGGGGTGGCACTGGCAGCATCATAAACGACGTTGTCTGGGACACGGAGAGTGGCTTTGGGACACTCAAGGGCCTAGTTTGTGTTTGTGGGACGCATGAAGAAGTGAGGAAAACAGTGGGCAAAGCCATTTCTCGGAGAGTACAATGAAATTAATTAGCACTTGTGTGTTTCAGTTGGAGTACGTAGTTTCTCATCGATCACAATGTCACCCGTATCTATATCTCGATTTTTATATATTCTTTTCTCGGTCTAAGAAGCAAAGGCAAAGCACATTCAAATTTTGGATTCTTTGACCACTTCCACAAGCAACTTGATATACGCATTATTTGATACTCCCTCTGGTTCTTATCATAAGGCACCAACTAGCAAGTTTATTTGGTCCTTTTTATAAAGCACTTGCTTGTTCCCAATGAGAATTAATTATCTTTTTCCATGTATGCCCCTAGTTAATAAATTAATAAAGGTAATAGGTGAGAGTAATAGTTAATAGAATATTGGAATATAGTGTAATTAGTAGGGGTAATATTGAAAATTACTTAAATTCTATGACAATTTTATTGACTTAAACTGTTATTATTGGTATGTGAGAATTGTTAGTTGGTGCCTTACAATAAGGACCATAGGGAGTATATTATTTGATGTGCTTTAATGAGACAAAATCTAAGACTTACCCCACCATAGTTCTTTAAAAAGAGTTTTTTTTTTAAAAAAAAAAAAAATGAATGCAAACGCACGTACCTAGATGAAGAGGTAGTGAAATTCATACTCACCACGTCTCAACTAGACGGATTAGGGAAAAGAAAAGGAATGCTGACAATATCCATGAGTGAGATCTGTACAGATGGTGGCAGTAATGAAGCCGACAACAAAATGGGCAGGGATGAAGATGGGGATGATGGAAAGGTGAAGGCCATTTTAGTATTTTACGGTACTACTATAAAAAGTGGATATTAATTCCCCAAAAGGCGTCCTTATTTTAAAAAAGAGAGTAAAAAATATAGGCAAAAACTTAGGCGTCTTAAATATCATATCAGTTTAGGACGCCTAAAATATATTTTTTGGTGCCTAGATAATTTTTTGAAAAAAATTTGGTGCCTAAGTCTTAAAATTAATTACTTTAGGTGCCGTAAATAAAATTTAGGGCGTCTAAAGTATATTTTAGGCGCCCTAAACTTAGGGCGCCTAAAGTATACTTTAGGCGCCCTAAATAAAAGTAAGGACGCCTAAATTTTTATTTTGTTTTTGGCTTCTTCCCATATATCAATCACATCTCACACACATTAATATACCTCTTTACACATGCACGCCAAAAAGAAACCAAGACCTCTTCTTTTTTTTGCTCGGAATAGACCTCTTCTACAATCAGTATTTTTTATCTCTTCACACCATGTTTCATCGTCGGCGCTGCTGCCAAGACAGTCATGACGACGTCTGATAGATGACGAGATCCAGATCCGAAGGCTGTGCAGAGCCCAAATCTTTTGTCACCAATCCGAAGATCCAGATCCGAAGGTTGTGCGAGATGACGTCGTCGACACTGTGTAGAGCCCAAATCTGAACTCCGGTGAGTATGTGTTTTAACGGATCTAAAATGGAGCCTTGACTAAATCTGGATTTTGCGCCTGTGGATCCGAAGGTGGAAGAAGTTCGGAGCCCAGATCTTAACTCCGGTGAGTATGTGCTTCAAATGGAGAGTGGTCTAATTCCTTGAAAAATCTTTAGCTGCTGAATGCTGATCGATTTGATGAGATCGCTGGTTGTTATTATTATTGTTTCAGCAAGATTCATTTGATTATTGCTATATCTTTTTCATTTTTTGGTTATTTTTGTTGTTTTGGCGAGATTCATTTTCATTTTCTAGAAGAAGTTCGGAGCCCAGATTTTTATTGTTTTAGTGTTCTTCTCCAGCTAGGCTATATCTTTTTCATTTTCTGGTTATTTTTGTAGTTATTTTATTATTGCCATAATTGGTTTTGAGTGTTCTTCTCCAGCTGGGCTACGTATATTGCTTCTTACTGCTTTGAACCCATGGAGGTTGCTTGGTTTGAACCCCATTTGAAAGGCCAAGTGAATGTAGCAGATGGATTGATCTAATTCTTCTTCCAATTCCACGGCCAACCTCCAAACAGAAGTTTGGAGTTTTTATTTATTTTTAAGAAAAAAACAATATGTGGCGTCCTGAAAATTGTCTAGGTCGCCTAAAGTCTCATTATAGTGTCCTGAACAACTTAGGGCACCGAAAGTGTCATTTTACTACGTCCTAAACAACTTAGGGCGCCAAAAGTATCATTTTACTACGCCCCCTGGATAGACTTCCTTCTAAAAAAAGGACGTTGAATACGTAAAAATAAGGACGTTGATGAGTTTTTTTGTAGTAGTGCGGGGTCTTTCTAATTTTCATAAAACTAGAGCAACGCATGCAAGGAATATTATTTCAACTGTGAATGTCAAGGTGAAGTCTCAAAAATCATCCTCAATATAATATACTCTCGTATTTGTATTCTATTTTTTAAATAAAGCATCTTGAATGTGATATTATGTTGTTTCTAACGTATAGAGTAGGTAGAAATTGAATATACAATAAACAAAAATAGTATAAGAAGAATCTGTATTAACTGAATATAATATACAGAGAGCATACAACAAGTCTGTATCATAAGAAAAAGCAATAAACGAACTCACAAGACTGCCGAATATGGTTATGAACTATGCAGAAATCCGGGCCCAACTTTCGTTGTGTCCTTAATACAATTTTGCTCCCTCTATGGATGCCGAAGGTTTATGAGCAATTGTCTCTCAGGATAGAGCGAATTATTCGTCTCCAGAAAGATGACTCTATCCGTTTGAAGCCCAAGCGAATCCAACGAGTCTGCTTTCGGAACACACATAATGTATATGCAGAAAGAGTGTATGCAAAAAGAAAGAACGTAAAAATTCTGTGACTAGGGGCCCCTACTTATAGACTCTGGAAAAACACGATTAGATGGACTTGTCTGCTCCTGCGAACTGGTACGTTGTGCGAAAAGACGCACTAGAACGGAATTAACAAAGTCGACTTGCGTATGTTACCGGCGAACTGGTGCATCTCACGAACAGACACACAAGACGGAGTTGAACAGGTCGTACGAACAAACGCACAAGACGCACCAGACAGAGCTGAACGGGTCGTACGTAGCCGCTAGTGGAAAAAACCGGAGAGGCACAACAGAAATAAAAATAAAAGGATTATTTTATTCAAAAAATTATTTTTTTATTTCACACACGCGGACCGGACTGGATCGGACGAGCCGCGCGCGACCGAATAAACCGAGCCGGCCGAACAAACAGTGGCGGCATGCACGTGTGTGGTGGACCAAGGGTTACCTAAGTCCTCACCCTTCCACAAAAGTGAGTAGGCCCAAGGGCCCATTTAGTAGGAGCAAAGTTGGGGCTCATATACCCCCCAACTTCCCTCCAACTAACCAATATGAGACTTTACCACACATACAATCATTCTTACTTTTTCCTCTTCTTTTCCATCCTTCTTGTTATTCATAAACTATGAGATTTCTTCCTAAATTCCAACACATTGTTAATCTTACAGTACATTTATTGAAATAATTGAGAGGTTGGATAAAGGGAAGAAAGGATACTAATTTATATTAATTGGAATTTAGGGTATGAAAGATGTTTAAAGAGAAATTTTGAGAATTTGATAATATTATAAGTGCAATACCACATAAAAATTATTTATGGTTAATTTAAGATTTTGGTCAGTTGCTCCAAAATCTATTGTTCAAGAGTTAGAAAAGGACTGAAAACAACAGATAAAAGATATACCATTAATAGAAACTTTGTTGACAAAAAAAGAGGGCAGAAGTAAAGAGAAATGTCAGTCTAAACAAGTGCCAACAACTTGTGATATTGTTATGGTGTGAAACTATAGGATTGATTTGCTACCCAAATAGGCTTAGTGTCATTCTTACTAGAAATTTGTTAAGATGATGCATCATTAACAATAGGATTACGAAACTTAAAACCTGGTGGAAAGCCATATTTCTTGTAACAAGTAGCTTCAATGTGTTTGTATTTACCACAATATGTGAACTACTTAAAAGAACCAGAATAAGATGGCTTAGACAGTCTTGAAACAAAGGACTAAGGGCCAGAATTAGATTTAGACAACAGAGTAGTAGCATCGGCGACTTGATATCTCATTTCTCTTTCTTGTTGTTGCACTAAAGCAAAAGCCCGATTGATAAGTGGTAATGGATCCATTAACATGATTTGGGTTTTAACCGATGAAAATCGATCACTTAACCCTTTTAGAAATCTAATAACATTATCTTGATCCATATGTCTCTTATGGGTTTTATCATACCACAAGAACATTTCAAACTACAAGAGCAAGATAAAATCAGTCTTAAAGCCAGAAATTCTTCCCCGGGCATATTGAGTTTTGTGAAAAAATCACTCACAACTAGGTCACCCTGCTTTAAACTCCAAATTTCCTGTTGTAAATCCGCAAGTCAAAAAATATCATTCTGAGAAAATCGTGCATGCAGATCCTCCCAAACATTACAAGCCTGCTTTGAGCAAGAGATGGTGAAATTGACATAATCAACCAAGATAAGACCATCATGTTGCATTGTTCCCAATCCGGATGGAGCAGATTTGTTGTAACGTGGTGCTGGAATTGATCGATTGATCAAGGAAAGGAAATTTATTCTTTGACATTAAAATCATTTTCATCGCACTTGCCCATGAATGGTAATTAGGGCTAAAGAGAATCGGAGAAACAAGGATCAAAGAGGGATTCTCACTAGGATGTAAATAGTATGGATCGATTTGCAATTGATTGAAGGGAATCACAGTGATATGAAGGAGAAACACCGGTCGAACTATTGGTGGAGGATGAATCGGTTGCCATTCTATACCTCAGGAGAAAATGACAAAGACACTAGAAAGACAGACAACGCATAAAAAAACAGAGAACGCGTAAAACGGAATTAAGAGAGAGAGAGAAGAAAACAAGAAGTCAAAGACTTTGTTACTTTTATACTATATCAGATTTAGGAAGCAGAGAAATGAAAAATGTGAATTATTATTCATAATCAATACGAGTATATAAATCCTTATATAGACTTAAATAATAACAACTGTACAAACTAATTCAGTTCTAGGAATTTCTCTAACTAAAACAGTTAAGCTAACTAATATACACTCCAATATGAATGGAAGCAATTTTGCGCAAGAATTGTCAATCGCTTGACAGCCAAATTCCCAACCCAGGAAGGAATTTTTGGTTCTCGCAAAAGTGTATTAGGAGGTGGCAGTGTATTATCGGGCACAAGACCTCTGGAACCCTATCTCCAAGACTCCATTGCATAGAAAAAGCAAAGGACCCACTTCGATTTATCTAGTTTCAATTCCAGTGACACTTCATCTTTTTACTTGTTCTATTTGGGAAAACCTCTTAAAAAGACGAGTGAATTGCTCAGATTCTAAATTTGTTCATTAAGTTTAACAAATTTTAAACCAAATCGGATGTCCTAAAATAGCATTTGAGAATTTTGTCTCACTATCCCTTGGTTCTCTCTCCTTGGTCTCTACCTTCCTCTCCCCTTACAATGCAGTAAATCCCTGCAACATCAACATAACAAAAACCATTTGTGCCCTGCAACATCAACATTACATCTCAATATTACAAAATTAAAATTTCCATTGATATTACAACGGAAAATCTTACTGGGACTAATTTCGTATAATAGTATCACTCATTTGCTCTTTTTTTTGGTAAAAATCACTCATTTGCTCTTATTCATTCTCATCCTCGCTGTAGTTGGGCTAGGGCTAGCTCTTGTGTGTCCTTGTTAATGTCAGACATTCTGAATAAATGTCCCTTATGCTTCACCCGAGGCTTATTCATAAGTCTTGATCGATTAATTCTCTCAAGCTTTTAAATCAAATTTGATCGGCAAATAGTGGAGGACAAAAAATGGCTGATGAGGGCGAGAGAGGTAGTGATCAAAAGAGAATTAAATGAGGGATAGTAAAATAAAATTACCAAATTTTGAAATCATATTTCAAGACATCTGGCCTAATTTATGATTAGTTAAATTTAATGAGACAATTTAAAATTTAGGTGATTCAGTTGTCTTTTAGAGTAACTTTCCCTTTCTGTTTTTTTTTTTTTTTATAATTGCTTAAATTCATAAATGAAGTTGTCAACCCGAGAGTTTAAATAAATTTGTAACACCCACTTTTCAACAACAAAAAACTTAATCAAATAATTTGAAATATTGACAAACAACAAAAACTCATTTTTACTTAGCCAAATTAATTTCCCAAAATATTTACATAACAATTTCAATGTGCAAATAAATTTATAAAATATTTTAGAGTTGATAAAATACGAAAATCTTATGGTCATAGTAAATACAAATGAATAACATGTGTTCTAGGAGTATAAAAGAGCCTTTAAGACTCACTCCATAAATGCTTTCTATTGCTCCCCAATAATCTTGCGAAAGGTGCTTTTACTTGCTCCTTACTAATCTCCTAAAAAAAATAACTAGAAAATCCAAGGATCAGTAACCAACCATTGGTTATTTAGAAATATAAATACAAACTAATGTTGAGAACATAAGGTTTCAAAATCAAGTTCAACTCATAATAATTTATTAATATTATCAATAAAAAAACCTTTCACAAACTGATTCTCAACCCGGTTACCAAAACTCCTTCCCAAAAAGAGTTCCAAAACATCATAATTCATTTTCCAAATATTTTTCACAAAAGATATCATATAATATATATACTATACAATTACTCAATATACAATATGTCTCCCTTATATCACTATCCATCCTAATACAGTTGACTGAAATTATAGGCTAACATATAGTTTAACAAAAACACATCTATTTAACTGGTTTATTTTAAGCTCACCACATCTAAGATACACCTAGTCAAAGGTATAAAACTTAAGTATAGACTATGGCCCCCCTCCTTGAACACAACTAAGGAGGTGTCATCTCTCTTACGGCTCCAATGCAATCCGGGCGAAAAGAAAGCATGGAAGAATGAGCTCTAACAACTACCATACAGTGTGCACTGAGTGATGACATAAAGAAATCTCATCATAAAAATTTTTCCTTACTCTAACCCATCATAAATGTACTGTCAGTCATATGTATCACTGACAAACCACTACAATAAAATAAATAATATTTTCATCATAGCACACAAGTATGCCTCAAAAGTTTCTCATCTCATCAATATAATTTCAATCAAATATATAATTTCTAAATCAAACCCTCCATAAGCACAACAATTCCTAAAACAATTTAATATATACATATATATACAGTTGACAAGTATATAAAAGGATAATCAAGGTGACCTTTACTCTAAACTTATAGGTAATCAAATAAGAGTTACTTCAAAGCTCTCAATGAAAATATATATAGTAAAAAACACGAATACTTATTAATATATTACTCAAAAATTTTCTAGAATTACTCTAACTCTACACTAAATCTTCAAGTTAATTCCTTGGCCTAAAAATAATTATCAAAGAGTCACTCTAAGGGTTTTAGTGAGACTCTGCGCAACGATAAACGCAAATTTCTATTAATATAGTCCATGAAAGCTAACCTAGTGTTATTATAAGGCTACTGGAAATTTAGAGATTTTACATTAAAATTTCAGTGATTAAGAAATTTGACGTCAAAATTCGAGTGATTAAGAAAATCCTGTATAGAATGTCAAAATAATTAAAAATTGATATAAATATATATCTATACAATTGCTCACGTGGCTGTGGCCAAAAGAAAGATTTTGAAGGAACTCACTGATATAATGTATATAAGTACATAGAGATTAAATGGGCTTTTTGATTTAAAGGAAGAGGCAAAATAAAAATAACATACCCAACACACACAAGGGCAGACTTACATGGGGGGCGGGGGACCCTAGTTTTTTTCTTTTTTTAAAAAAATTATATATATAATAAAATGATATTTTAGCAATTAGGCTCCTTGTTTTAATTAGGTCATCCATAATCCAAATTCTTCGTTATGCTCGAGCTTAATTCTTTTATATTGTAATTGATTATCAATTGCAAGAATTAAATAGCATATTCAATTATAATATTGTTGAATTACTTGCTTTGAACATGATTTTATATCTAAAAAACAGGTACAAGTCATTTAATAGTAATGATATTTGCAAATTTATTGATAAATTTTATTTTAGAGATTTCACAAAACAAGAAAAATTGTATTTGAAGATGGGGTTACAATATTTTGAGCATGACATTCCTAAATATCCAGATTTGATTAATTTATCAACAACATCTGAATTATGTCAAGGGCTAATAAGAACTAGAAAGTCCATCATTTATTTGCTTATTAATAAAGTGATTAGACTTGTATTCATTCTTCCAATTTCCATAGCCATTACTAGAATATATTTCTCTGCTATGAAGATAATAAAAATCAAGCTTCAAAATAGAATAGAAGACCAATTTTTTAATGATTTTTTTACTACATACATTGAAAAAAAAAATTGTTTTGAGTTTTAGCATAAATTCAATTATAGATAAATTTAACAATATGAAAACATGTAGAGTAAAAATAAAGTAAAGTGATTTTAATTTTTATAATAGATTGCTTTTAATTTTTTGTATATTATGTATACATTATATTTTAAGTACTTTTATTTATGATATATTATTTTTTATTTTCACCCCTGTCCTTAAAATTCCTGAGTCTACCACTGAACCCATTGAACACAGATATATTGTGACAAGATTTAGTAGTGATGGACTATGTGGCGCTGTGGGTTGGGTGTTAGAAAGTGAGAAGATAGGGTATTTATAAAAGAGAGAATTAAAGTCTGATCTTCTTGTAAAAGTATTATTATTATTTTTTTAAAAAAAATAATATCTATTTTTTTCCTCTCTCGTCCCTCTCTTTTATTTAGATATAGATTATATTATATTATAAAGACGTTTTCTCCATATTTTTTTATTTTCCTTATTATTCTTATATCAACTCTTAGAAACATTATTAATCAACCAAATTTAATAAATAAAAATTGATAATATATTTACTTATTATTATTATCAACTCTTAAATTTTATACTTCTACATCCTTTCTAAAATCATATTACTTAATAAATCATATCCTAATAGCACTAAATTACTATTAGAAACATTTGGATGTAATAATACTCATGACAATGAAGTAAACCCGTAAGATTTTACTTTTATCATTAAATAGGTATTTATAGTATATAATTAAAATATTAAAATATAAAAAATGAAAAAAAATGGATCTAAATATATTTTAACAAAAGACACCGATAAAAGAAAAATATTTAAATTCAAATAATTGAAATTAAATACATCAACATTCATGATGTATCATGCTTAACAAAGAAATTTATATACGAAACCATTGGGTATAATCAAATAGATAAAATTAACACAAGTTTAAGAATGAGTTAAACAATTTTGTAAGTTATAAACGTAAAAATAGTAAACTATGTAAATTCACGAGTTTGAATAAGGTTATCACTATCATAAATTTATCAGTAACTTGATTTAAATTTGTAAGGTAAAAACGTAAAAACAACAAATTTAGAGAGTTAATTTGCAAGTTTAACAATCATAGTCATAAATCCAAGTTATTACTAAACTGTCATTATTTCTAATCCATATTTGAAATAGTTTAAAGGGCAAATAAAGAAACTGATAATAAGATTATATCAATTTTTTATTATTATATTAGGATGCTTCAATTTTGATACTATTTGCATGACATTTTATTATTATCACTCGATCTTAAAATTTTTTTTTGACAAGATATGGAATGATTAGATTTTAATTGATGATATGATGTTAAGACTATTTTTTTTATTGAATGATATCATGTTGATAATATAAACCCTATATAAAATTGATGATATAAATGGCCATATTCTGAAATTCTTTGGTAAACCCTAATTATAAAATCCCCTATATATTGAGAACTATCAACGCAGAGAAACCCTATCGAACAGAGGGAGAAGGCACAAGGGAAATCGGCCGCGATGCAGATCTTCGTGAAAACCCTGACCGGCAAGACCATCACCCTCGAGGTCGAATCCAGTGATACCATTGACAATGTCAAAGCTAAGATTCAGGACAAAGAAGGTATGTCTCTTCGTCGTATGGTTGAATAATGTGATCGATGATCAATTTTGCTCCCTATTCTTAAACGTAGTTTGTTCTTCTCGTATAGGCATTCCACCGGACCAACAGAGGCTGATCTTCGCCGGGAAGCAGCTGGAGGATGGCCGTACTCTTGCCGACTATAACATTCAGAAAGGTTAGTGTTAGAATTCTCACTGCCTTGGCTGTTTGGATGGCTTAAAAGCGAGGGAAATTATGTGGGAAAAATGATAGCTGAAGCTGTCTGTGTTTTCGTTTCGATCCCAAGGAGAAAAACGAACGACCCTTTCAATTGTCTCGAAAGGATTTATAACATGAAGTGTCCTGTTTTATGTGTCCCGCTGGTGTCTTTCTGTGAAAGACATAATAGGAGCATTGATTAGTTTGTTATAAGTTAGTTTCGATTCTGTGAATATCGAAATTTTATTTAACTGGGCAGTGTATGAAAACTTGATGTCATAAACTTCTTTTGGCCCCCTTTTGATTTTTGAATTTTATCGGATCCTTGCAGAGTCAACATTGCACCTTGTTTTGAGGCTTAGGGGTGGCATTATTGAGCCGTCATTGATGGCATTGGCCAGGAAATACAATCAGGACAAGATGATCTGCCGCAAGTAAGTTCTCGCAGAATGGCTTAATGTTCGTAGTAGGAACTCAAATTATTTGATGCATGTGATTTGCCAGGAGGAAAGTGGTCCCAAAATATTATTACTAAAAAATAGCATAAGCCATCAATGTCTTGAATGTACTTAAGAGACTTTGATCTGCAGAATTTTTTATTTTTTTTATCCATTGATCTGCAGAATGTTGATTATGTTGCTTTCTTTCTCTCTAGTTTGATAGCAAGAAATTTTTCAGTGTCATTTAGAATGAATGTCACCATCAGCAACTTCCAAATTTTAGTGGGACTTGATATCTTCCTTTCAGACAATGATTGGGTATCACATGAAGGAGGGTGTTTTTGTTGTAATGAAAGATATCTTTCTTGTAATATTGTACTTCTTTTGCTCAGCTACTGCTACTGTGTGGTTTCAGACCAAAGGCATAATTTTGAGTTTCATCATATGCCAATTCCAGGGTCGGGAGAGATATCAGTGGCTTAATGCTGCTTACAGTTTGATGAATTTGGCGTGATGCCTTGATACATGCAAGTAATGTAAGATCATTGCTGTGCTTATATCTCATGCATTTTTGCAGGTGTTATGCTCGTTTACACCCTCGTGCTGTCAACTGCAGGAAAAAGAAGTGTGGACACAGCAACCAGGTATGCCATTCGTTTCCATTGTTTCTGCAAGTTACATGTATGACAGTTTTTCAAATTGTTTGTATAGTAATTATTATAGTTTTAATCAATGTGCTTATTTTTGTTAAATTGCAGCTGAGGCCAAAGAAGAAGATCAAGTAAACCGTTTCATTTGCAAGTTTTCGCCTTGGAGTCCTGATAGCTCTTTACCGTCTTAAAACTGTAGTTTTGTAGTTGAACTACAAATATTTTGGTAATTGCTCTGGAATAGTTCTTTATGTTTTTCATCTTTTGTTTGAGTTACATTCAATCGAGTTATGTTTCCGTTTTATGTGACAACCCTGCTTCCTACCTGTGACAGTAATCTGGGTAACGTCCTTGTTAAAATGTTTGTTTACTAAAAGAATGAGACTTGTATACGTCAACCTTATACCATTAATTATAACCTAAAAGAATTCCAAATATTTTTTTATAACTTTAATCTCACATCATCATTCGAAGAAAAACGCACTCTTCACATCGGAGAGGGCTACTTAGTTAAAGTGTTCTAAATGCCAGCAGGCAAATGATGTTTATATCATTCATTTAGAATTCAGGGTCCAGACGCTTTAGCCAGGCGTATTGCTTCCGTAAAGTTTAGCAGTACTTTCAGGTCGACCAAAGCAAAATATGAAATAGCGAAACTGGCCGGTCCACATGAGCATATAAACCATCAGTCAACGTCAAGCATTTCCAGGTCTTCATCTTCTGTTGAGGCCAGATTTCATCCCTTAATCATTTATCTGTAATAAATGTCGATCTACATCAGGCGGTGTATTTTTTCTCTCTCTGCCGTCAAAGACACAAGGTATGTTGCAACTTATAAAAGTATACCGCAAAAGGTATCGAATGATAAAGAGGCTTGAGAGGGCACGTACTTGGTTTGGAAAATGTTTTGGATCATCTTGCTCGGAGACTCCAGTGCTGCAAAATCTAACTGAAGCAACTCATCTGAAGAGAGGCGCCACCCAAGAGCACCTAAATTCTCTTGTACTTGTTTTATTGACTTCACTCCTGGTATTGGAATTGTCCCTTTGCACACACACCAATTTATCGCTACCTGCCATCATGTTACCAAACCATTTGACTCCTACGTTATACATATATATCACCAAGGGGAGTGGGAAATATTACTTGTGCCATGCTTTTGCGTCGTTTGTTTGCAATCTCACTCAAGGAATTCAACAAAGGCTCCAATCCAGGTAAGATTTGTCTAAATAACAAGCCCCTGCGAAGCAAGATTATAACTGAGTTTCTTCTCCTCAGAGAAGCTAATAATGCATAATGTCAATTAATGGCATGACACAGATAAAAATAAACTTAATTATCAACACACCGAGGCCCAGTTGGAAGTTTCGATGGTGAATATTTCCCAGTAAGCATTCCAAGTCCTAAGGGACTATAAGCAATCAAGCGAATACCTAGAGAATCACATATATTCTTTATCTCTATCTGATCTCTCCCCATGCTCAGCAAAGAAAACTGCACCTGCAAAATTATTGAGATATGAAGAACAGTGAGAATACTGGCAGAACAAGACAATTTTGCTTGGTGCCAACACACATCTAGGGACAGCCCAATATCCAAAAAAAACTCAGCAGCTTGAAGTTTCTCGGGTACTCATGTTCATCAAATTGATGTTCTCTTCAAGAAACGCAATAGGCATGTAAATATATTTTGTTTGTAATTTTTTCTTTTCTTTAAAGCGTCTGAAAGACAATTATCGGTTAAGACAGACCTTATAGTCAGATTTATCTTATATGTCGCTCTTGAGAGCCTCGGACAACAAGAAACTGCCCATTTTGTGTAGTAAATCCTGCTACTTCAAATTATACAGTTAGGAATAAATATTTATTTACTCACCTGGGCTGAGCACAAGGGGACTCCTCGGGCTTTCAAATAATCGTGTATCTTCAATAGTTGCTTCGGTCCATAATTGCTCACTCCAACAGCTCGAACTAGACCCTGAAGGGCAATATAGTTATGATTACAGCATACTTAATCATTGAAGATACTGATATGATTGTACTTTTGAGGCAACTAATAGCATTCAATGTGCATGCATATGTTCAGTTGAATTTGACAAAGTAGGATGGAAAGTGATCCCAGTAAAGAAAAGACAAAGGCGCCCTGAGTAATGTAATCCACATTCAATACTAGTAAGGTGCAGCTTGTGTATTCCTCCTAATGAACTTGATTGCACTATCATAACATGCTGCATAGCTAATGTCAGCTATAAACACGTTATAGACAGTATTTAAGGTGATGTTTGAATGGGGAGGTTGGAAGAGAAGGTTCCATTAAAATATTTCCCAAGTGAGTTATAATGAGGAGGTCAGGATTTCTTCCAAAGTCCTTCCTCCATATTATACATTCCCCCTATTTGGGAGATTTGGAAGGAGAAAGTTTCCCGAGTTACGGTTAGGGGTTCATTCCACTTCTGCTTTCTTTGAATTTCTTCCTTTCATCTCTCTTTCCAACTCCCAAATACACCCTAAAGTACACTCAAAACTCTACCATATATGCACCAAGCAATCCTAAAGTTTCCCGAGTTAGGGTTAGGTGTTCATTCCACTTCTGCTTTCTTTGAATTTCTTCCTTTCATCTCTCTTTCCAACTCCCAAATACACCCTAAAGATTGTTCACTCAAAACTCTACCATATATGCACCAAGTAATCCTACAAGTGAACATGAGTTATGGTAACCTTCTCATACATTGCCACTAGACCATCCCAAAGAGCTCGCTCCTGCAACGGAGCATAATTCGCAGTTGACCAATGTAGTTGTCCTATCCCAATTTGCTCAAGCTGCATTCGATCTAGTGATGCCCTGATAATTTATTAAACTAGAAGTAAATATCATAACAGTAAGACAAAGCAAGCTTCACTTTCTAATGGAGATTGGAGGTCAGAAAGTATTTGAGAAGAGTGCATCAATTAATCAGGTAATTATTTAGGTGAACTACAAAATATGAGGGATAACTTATAAGAATACCTGCAAGCATCCACAAATTGACCTGGCGTAAGGCGCCATGGATATGCCGCAAACTTTGTGGCAATTACTATCTCGCCTTGGCCCCCCTTTTGCCCTGAATACACAATTTTGTGAAAAATTGGAAGAATTCATCATACGATAAGCTAGCATGTTTTCATGTGGTGACAAATTAGAGGAGCTCTTGTGATCTACTAGTATGGGAGAGGACTTTTTTTGGCGGTATTCTCAGTTACAGCAATGCTTATTCTTATATGGAGAGTTATTTTGCTATATGATCCATCTAACCCTTAATATAAGACAAATTTACCTAATCTTTTTAGATTAAGGAAGTTAGTTAAATTATTTAGTATAAAATATTTTTTCCAAAACATCCTAGTCATCTTTCCTAATTCCCTCATTTTTTTTCCTTCTTAATTATTGTTGAGGGACAATTAATAGGGATAAGCTAGGAAAAATTTAACAAATATAAAAATTATGTCTTATATTTAAAACCAAAATCAACTCACTAAATATGATAGGAGGGAGTACATGACATTGATGACGAAGATTAATGTCAACCAAACAGCAATCACTTATGAAGGCCTAACTACATGCATACCTAAATCGCACCAATTGGGTGTGAAAATAAAGACTAGTATGACAAACACATTCTTACACCCAGCAACTCATTAGTTAATAGACAATTGAATGTTTGTATGCAGTCCTCCAATGCAAAAGTTTAGGAAATTTCTTCTACCATATGATCAAGTTAGTAAGATGCTTTGCACATGGACATAAACCAGGACCAACTGAAAAAAATGAACCGCATGAGATCATGTTTTGCCATTAACTGAAATTCAGAAAGGAATCACAGAATAACCTTGAAATTCTCGGATGAACTTTCCCAGAAGCTTCTCACTCTGCCCATTTAACCTCCCTGTCCCATAAGAGTCAGCAGTATCAAAGAGATTGACCCCATTCTCCACAGCCAAATTAAAGATTTGTTGAAGCTCATCGTCCATCGATTCCTGGTACCCCCAAAGAAACTGATTGCCCCATGCCCACGTTCCAAACCCCATTGGAGATACGCTAAGCGGACCCATCTTTACCTACCATTGCCATTGAAGCTTACTATTGAAACACCCAGCCGAGAGAGAGAGAGAGAGAGAACTAAACAGAAAAGGGAAGAAATTGTAATAGAGACAAATCCCACATACCTTTTTCCTTGGCCAGAAGGGAGGGAATTTGAGAGGCTTGAACATGGAAGATGAAGGTAAAGGGTTCAGATTAGAAGGGCTGAGAGAGCAAGCCCAGAGTGCCATTACTAAATTTTGATATTCCCACAGGAGGCAGTTTTATTGGCTGTGTGGTAGCGATTGAGTAATCGACCTCGCAGTGGATAGTTCAGTATGGTCGAGTGGAAAGGAAAAACAAATGAGCAAATTCCTGCATATTTTCACTGGAAAATATCATTTAAATTTTAAAATATTAATTTTCTATTAAAATGAATTATCAATTGTTATTAATACCTATAGGTATTTGAATTTTAAATTTGAATTGACATTTTCTTTTTTTTTCCTCATATTTTTTCATTCTCTCAAAGTTAAAAAAAAATATATATATATATATATTAGGCAAAAATCGTATACCTTTTTATTAATATTTTTTCAGAACTTTTTCATTTAAATCATTTATAATTTAAATATAAAAACTATGAATATAACCAATCATAATCATAAATAAAAGCTTAACTATCAATATATACCAAATATATATGTGTGTATTTTTTTGTGCCTATTATCCAATCAGTCGATATATATATAAATATATAAACTGAACAAATACTATTATTTATTCAATATTTACATTGGATCTAGCGTTTCTTCTTTTTCTTTTTCTGCATTCCTAGTAAACCATGTTTTTTTATCACTCTGAATTTCATGCACAAGGTTATTCTAGTTATAGCACTCCTTCTAACAAGTATATTTAGTTTTTTTTTATAAAGCATTTACTTATTTTCAAAAAGTATTAAATATATTTTTCTATATATGTCCATAATTAATAAAAATAATCATTGAGAATAATAATTAATATAATGCTAAAGTTTATTATAATTAGTAGACGTAATATTAGAAATAACATAAATTTAATGACTTTAATTATTTTTATTAATTTATGAAAATTATTAATTTGTGCATTAGTATGACTAGAATGTTGAGGGTGTGACCAAAAATATTTGCTCTTATCCCCATAAAAAACATATAAAATCCAGTACTGTTTACACATTAACCAAACATCCTACAAAGTAAGATGCTGGTATAACCAAAAAGATAATAAGCTGCCAAATGTGTATGAATTTTAATGTTGTTGTCCACAAGTTACAAAAAAGATAAGGGTCTGGGAATGTGTGTATCAAGAGGAACCCAAAAGTTGAGCACCGGATTTTATAGCTGGATCTGCATATTTTCCTTATCTATCCCTGGTTAGTGTTTTATAACAACATTGCTCTTTACTGGTCTACTATCCATGTCCCAGAATTGACATATTGTAAAAATTGATCAAAGTGAAACAAGACAGAGCAATGAAATTAACAGATAAACTGTTTTATTTTACTCGAGCAACACCAAACATATAATACACACACACACACCCCATACTTGATGTGTACTAGTCATGACCTGAAAGATTACGCAAGCCGCTTGCATAGCTCATGTATCAAGAGAGGATTGGGGTGAAGATTAGAGCTTTTAGGATTGGTCACCTTCTAAACCAAAAGGGGAGAAAAAACAAAAAGGCAGAAAAAAAAAGGACCACAACACTGCATGGATTAGAATGGCTTGCAAGCCTGAACTAACAGAGACACAGCACATTTTGTTGTTGTTGTTCTTCTTCTAAATCTCAAATCAGTTGGCCGAAACTATCTTCATTCTGCACTATATCATCGCCAGAACCTGCAAGTTCTCATTTTTTATCTTCCAGGCCGAGCCAACATACGGAATAATGCTTCGAACAGCCCTGTCCCTTTGTTCAAGGAAGCATGCAAAAAATAAATGCAGTGAATTTAAGTGTGAGAGTGCAGGCACTTTTTCAAGTCCAGAAATCAAACCATTGTGAACTACAAGGTTGATCTAAGAGGCCACTTGGATCCCCACTACTGTACCATTTTTCAAGCTCGTCCATTCTCAGAAGTTGGTATTCTGTATCCTCACAATAACCATTTTTATTCTTGCTCATCATTTCACTTTGATCTTGTAAATGCATGCCTCCTCTATCTCTGACCTCATCCAAAACCTCATAAGAAGAACTTGGTTTTACTTCATTACTCATACAATCTTTACTCTTTTTCCCTTCATCATTCTTAGATGTCTCCATCAGATCATGCAGATTCTGCAACTGTTGCAAAAAAAAAAAAAAACAGATATTATAGTTACAGTAAGGAAACTGAATTTGCTTCCTCCAAGATTTTCAATGAGTAAAGAAACATGAATATTTAATTTACCTCTACTTGCAAGGACTCCTTCTCTTTCTTGAGGGACTCAAACCTGGACACTAAATTGTCATACTCGTCTCTGAGCTTCCTGTACTCTTGCTCTATCCATTTGGATTTCCCCCTTGCTCTTCTGTTCTGAAACCATATGGCTACTTGGCGAGGCTGCAACCCAAGATCTCTTGCTACTTGGATCTTCTTCCTTGGTTCTAACTTGGACTCTGACTCGAATATGCACTCCAATGATCTGATTTGTTCATCACTAAACCTCCTCTTGTTCACCACTTTATTCTTCTTTCTTGGATTCTGAGGTGGTGGCTCTGAGCAGCTGATGAAGCTTTCTTCTGATCCTTGAATATACTCTTCATCAACCTCCATCATTGAATTGAATCACTGGAACTGTAAGAGGCAGAGGATTTCAAAGCCAGTGGTATGGGATTGTTTGTTTCGACTTGAAAAAAAAATACTTAGGTGCTTTCAAAGTTTGATGGAATGGTTTGGTTTTGGGCTGAAGAATATGCTGTTATAGCCATCAAAGAAAGTATGTGTGAAGGCCATTTCTGTCACGTTATTGGAACTTCAAGTGGAAGGATCATTGTGACCTACAAAAATTAGATACCGTGTGGCTCTTACTTTCTTTTGCTCTGTAAAGAGTCATCCTTTGCCTTTTTTGTTGTAGGCTATCTGTAGGTCCAATGGCCTATACTTCTTTTTCTTTGTTTGAAGAAGAAAATGCCAACTTGTCACCCACACTTGCCCACGTGTCTGTTTCATTTTCACAACCAGGAAAAAAAAAATCTGCGGTTCTTACACACTTATCTGTAACAGTGACCTTTTCAAGTACCTTCTGGTTTTTCACTTTTTAACCTACATGCTATAAATTTTTAACCTATGGCATAGCATTTAGGACCATGCGGATGCATTTTCATTTTTCGCCCCCTCATGTTGAACGTTAAACGCTTTAGCAGTTGTATATATCATCATGTCTCCACTATATATATATATATAGTAAGAAATGATAGTGACAAGAATAAGATGGTGCATTAATTAAATTTGGGTTCAAGCTGAATTGAGATAAACTGTTATTTATGTCAATAATGAAGTATTGAACCTATTATTACTGTTTTTGTTTAAATACTGAAAAACCTATTTTAGGGGTTAATGGTAGTCTTAAATATAATGTAATAACCATTTTCCATTTTATATGTTATATTATTATTTTTCTATCAATTAATTTACTTAACTTATAAACTAATATATAATCTAACGTTATAATAGAGTACTCTAAAAAACTTATGCCGCACATGTTATAATTAAATAAGTTTTATATTAAAGAGTAAATAAGTATGTTGAGGAGGAAACTCTTAATTATCATAATCTCTCATGGTTTCCCAGGTTCCTAGTATATGTTGCTTGTTAGTCAAACAAACTTATCATGTATATTATGAAGATGACAACATTATTTTGCACTAAGTAGCGGGAAAGAAGCAATCTGGACTCATCTAAAAGACAAAATACTTTCTTTAAGCTAATTAAGAGCTTTCAAGGTCTTCTTCGATCGGTACGATACCTTATAATCCAAAAGTAAAATGACACATAATGCTAGCTAGTTAGTTTAGCACACTAAATATCTAATATGAAAGGAAAGAGTTTTTAGTTTTCTGCTGACAAGTGGAACTTTAACAAAGAAATTTTGAAAAGTAACGCAAATTATCAATCAACAATCATCATGTAAAGAAAATAAAGTCAGAACCTTTTCTTGCTTTCATACTTAAGAAAATAATATGAAATTCAGACCGTAAAATCTCATAATTAAACATAAAATTTAAACTCTTATAACTAGAAAATCATTTTTATCCAGTACAGTATGACAATACTCCCTCTAGTCTTGTCCCTTCTATAAAACATATCTGGAGAGTTTATTTTGTTTTTAAATATAAGAAATATTTTTTATATTTATCAATTAATATTTTCTTAATCTACCTCTATTGATGCTACCTCAACAATAATTAAAAAAAAGAATGAATGAATGAAAAGATTAAGAAATATGACTAATATGTTTTAGAAAATAGTATCATATTAACTAACTTATATAATTTTCTTAATCTAATCAAATTAGAGATAAATATGTTTTACATTAAGGATTGGAGAGAGTAAAATTGAAAATTGATTATGGAACTTCTACTTTGTAAAACCAATACCCATTTTTTTTTTTAAAAAAAAAAAACAATATTGTTGCACAAAAGTCCCAATGATTAAGGAAAAAAAGAAACATTTTGTTGCCCAGCTAATTGCAACTTGTTGAGGATAGTGAGTAGTCTCGCAGCTAATTTAGCAGGGAAAAGACATTTTTCACTGCAGTGAGATTCCGATCTTTTGTTTTTGGGGTTAGACAAGAAGATAAGATCTGAGGAATTTAATAATGCAGAGCAGAAAGAAAAGGAGTCGTCGACTTAAGCGCCTAACAAAGACAAACAAAACGTTGTCGGGTTGTGAGGTTAAATCAGAGAAAGCAAGTTCTTACGCATATTCACAATCATACCATGTGGCCATGAACCAACCCACTGATCTCCCCTCGCTCCCCCCTTCTTTTGTTTGTTAGCTAAACTATGGATACAACAAAAGTCATTGTCTCTGAGGTTTAAATATTTAATCCTCACCTTGATGATCTTTCTTTCTGTTCATGGTTTTTAATGGTCTTGCTTTTTTGTGGGGTTGTTGAGATGTCTCTCACAAAACAATGAAAGCTTATAAGGTCAATAATAATGGGTTAAGTATATCTAGTACCTCAAATATTTTTTTTTATGTGTGTAATCAGTGTCCTTTAGCATTTTGTGATGCACTCCATTTTAAAGTATTTTTTAGGATTGTTCATCAGTTTAAAATACTTCTTTATTAAATTTTATACTTAACAATTTAGAAAATTTAGGGTATTGATGGATACACTTGAAAAAAATATTTTATGGTGCTTGATGCACAAAAAAAAAAATAATATATGATATTAGACACGCATAAAAAAATAGTTTAGCACATTGAATGCATTTGAAAAAATATTGTTAGTTGCACCTTAGCCCCTTAATATAAATAACCTGAGGTTCGCTGTACTAAGTCAAAAAATTGCATGACATCTTTGTTGGGTTTCTCTATCATATAGAGAAATTAGCAATTCCACTTGAAGAAGCAGCTTCATGGAAATTGGAGTTCTCTCTCTCTCTCTCTCTCTCTCTCTCATTTTTTTCCGTTTTTCTTTGCCCAAACATTGTCATAGATTGAGCAGCCGACAAACAGGAATATTGTTACACCTCCACGCTCGCACGTTTGGCAATGAGAAAGAAACTACGTTTCTACCTCAGTTAGGCGTTCGCTTTCTTTTTGTTCTGAGCCACAAGAGAGCTGACCAGATGCCAAAGTCTGGAAGAAAGAAGACGGTCCCTCTCTGTGATTGAAGCGTTCAAATGAACTAATATCTCATTATATATATGGAGTTGTATATATTAATAACTAATCTTACATATATACTGCATCTTATATATCCTTAATATAAGATCACAAATTGCACTTCCAACAAGATATTATATTAAAAATGAGGTCGCGTATATTTATAATCTCAATTAAAACTTGATCTAATAATAGAGACATTAAATGAAGAAGAAATGGTGAGAAAAATCAGTCAAGACATTCCTTTCACATATAATCATATACTTCATCCAGTTGTTAATATATATGAGACATATTTTGAAAGTTAATCGTTGTCTTAGATATATAAGACATATTTTTAAATTTGTCTATCTTTTTTTAATTTATTCCTATTGATGATGCTTCAATAATAATCAAGGAGGGGAACAAAAAAGCGAATTAAAGAAGATGACTTGAGTATTTAAGAAAATATATATTATAATTAATTAAAATTAGATAAATATATTTTATATTAAAGACCGGAGAGAGTAATTAGTACTTTAGGTGTGAAATATAAAGTCCATGCTCTCCCAAATTTTCCTGCACATGGGACTAAAGTTTGTTGTGAAATTTACTTTTCAAACGAGTTATGCTAATTAACCAAATGCTAAAGATAATTACATGGTCATAGATTTTTACTCATTTGAAAGAGGACAATGAGTGTAGGTGGTAGAGTAATATCAGGCCAACCGGGATAACTCTTTCTGAAGTGGCTTTTGCATTCTCAAGAAGTCGAAGTCAAGACCTTGTGATGAATATGTGAAAAGCCCCTTCCATTAAGATTAATATCTGTTGGTAAAAGGGAGTGTCTTTTTACTAAGGGTTAAAGAATAAAAATATACATAACCTTTTTCCCTATGACCAAAAATACATACGTAGTTACTATTTTGGAGTAAAGGTCACATTCCACCATTAAGTTACTGTTCATCACCGTTATGTTACTGTTCACTTCATATCTTTCTCTCTCATCACGGTAAACAGTGACTTAACGGTGAGATGTGACTTTTGCTCCAAAATGATAACCACCTGTGTATTTTTACTCCAAAAAAAACTTATGTATATTTTTGCTTCTAGAAAAAAAATTTATGTGTATTTTTGCACTTTAACCTTTTTACTAATATATGTGTGTATAAATACGAGTGAAAAACATGTAAATATATTGCCTATTAAATCCCGTACATCTAGTGACTGAGGCCCCTTCAACCTCAACGTGCTAGAGTAAGGAGACTTGTTATCATAGAATTGAACAAAACATAGTATATTGCTCTAAAATTGAGCTTATCAGTTTTTATGAAAAACCAGCAGAGACGGATACATACAGTTTAATTTCATGATTCATTGCATTTCCTGTATATTAAAGTGGGGTTTGGTAATTGGTACAAATGGAAAACTGATGAGCAGGAGCAGCCATTTATTTCGGCTGCTGGAAGAGATCGAAATACTAATAATGAGCCATATAATAGAGAAGCATATTCGATATCATCCTCTGTACAGTACTCAGGAACTGTGTCAATCTCTTTCAAATTAAACGTGAAAAAGACACCAACGTCTGTCACAAATGGACATGATTAAGCTTGCTTTTCGTTTGGGTAAGCACAGATTATGCAACAAGTAGACATGTTGTTGTAAACGTCAAGCTAGAGAAAAAAAAAATGATGTTTTAATTAAAGGGTTGGCCAATGGGGTTGTGATAGCTGTCGAAAGGGAAGAGTCACTTGTATGCTAAATGGGGGTGACCCACAGACACAATTGGCAAGCAAAGTTAGGTAATTAGGTGTCTAAAAGTCAAAGTTGAATTGATGAGTCTTCCAATCATTATTCGGTGTGCGAGTTAGATTTGTGGTAATCATTGTGAAAAGAATCACAGGTACTCGTAGAAAAAATATTATGTGTAATACAATATTGCCTCTCATTTAGTGCTTCTCCTTTGTCTATACTTGTTCAAATCCCACGAGTATTACACAACTAGATTTTTTTTTTTACCTGAAGATTAATTTTTTGATGTTACTACCCTTTTTTCCTTTTCTTTTGGAGACAATATCATCATTTAGGGCTATTCCTACTTGATTTATTTTGTAGTTATGATGCATATAAATAGGGTTAATGTACAAATTTATCCTGAAAAATTTTTGTTTAAGAGCCATTTTTTTTTTAAAGTTTTTTTTAGTTCAGAGTCACCTCAAAAATTTCAAAATATAATAACGTTCACTTAATTAAAAAAACTATGGTTGACCACTAACATTTTTAATGGTAAAAAGTAAATTTCTTCTATTTTATGTTTTATCACTTCCAATGCAACCCGAAATCCAAAAGAACTTTTAAGACAACATTACTCATAAAGTTTTAGAGTAAAGTTACACATTAACCCTATTTATAAAGATCATGTACAATTTCATCTGGTTAGCATTTTTATTTGGATATTGTTTAACTATATATATGCATAAATTGTTAACATATATATGTATTTTTATAAAGATCAGTTAGGTCTGTTGGGGTGAAGGTAATGAATGAGAGTGGAAGGGAAAATTTTAACGGGTTCAATTTTTTTTTAAAAAAAAAATGTAGTAGAATTAAAAGTTCTTAATTAATTTTTCTTATTCTTTAATATCTCACATTCTTAACCCCAATTAATTATTTATTTTAAATTGAAGTTATTAAAATTTGTCTTCCCCTCTGCTTGCCTGATACCAAATAGACTTGAGAGTGTTGCAATGGAAATCGTCATGCTTAATACAGTGAGCCCCCTTCTCCCTCTAATTACTTATTAGTACTATTTGTGTTGCTTCGGATAAGTCTGATAGCAATTTGCCATAAGGAAGAGAGATAAGTCTGAGGGCAAGTCAACAGTTTGTTGATATCCAAGTTGAAAAGAAAATTTTTGATAAATCCTTTCTTAATTTTTGATTTTTTTTTCTTTTTATAAGAAAATTTTAGGAAAGGGGTCGGGCTCACCCACAGTCTAGAGACAGGGTACTTAGAGCCTAGTCCACAAAGAATACTGGCTAGAGAGTACACATGTCTCCACCTCTACCAACGTTACCACTGTTTCCTAAACCTCTAGGATGTCTCCCCTAATGCCTTGACCAACGCAGGGATCGAACCCTCTCCCTAAAAGTGAGAAAAACCAACTCCACATCAGTTGATTAAACATAAGGACGAGGGGTCTTTCTTAATTTTTGATGAAGTAAAAGAAAAACACACACCCAACGAACGACAAATGGGCTCAAGACTGAGATAATAAGGTTGAATCCAGGGTCTGTGGGCCACGAAACAATGGGTTTAGCCCAATCACAAGAAGTTGGCATAAATACAGCCTAAAGAGATATGTGATGGAATAAATTGTATCAAAAAAAAAAAAGTGATGGAATAAATAAAACACGGACCGCATAAATTAATTTCATTTTTTTTTCTATATCGGTTGCAAAAGAAAGTCATTTCTTAATTTAAAATAACTCTATAAACTTATTCATATCTATATATCGAAGAAATAAAATCATTAATTAGTTGAGATTCTTATTAGTTAGTTAATATCTTAACAGGATAGTTAATCTTTGTAAAACCCTATAAATTGATGTCTAATTATATGGATGAAGAAGAGTAAAATGGTAAGATCCACAATATGTCTGAGATAGTTTAATGAAAATGTTATTTTCAATTGAACCCCACACACACACACATGCTGCAGGATTTTCTGACAGACATGCATGTACCAAAGAAAGATATGCATAGCATGGGATTCGATTTTGAGATTATAAAAATGAATCGCGTCAGTTCAGGTAGGAAAAAAAAATTAAACGTGCCAATTTAAAATGGTTTACTTTATAAGGGTATAATTCATACGCTACAAAGTACAAACACATGGGTATGGATCTACATCTAATGTGAGATTTTTGTTACTAAACAATAAACAATATGTAAGTATTTCTGTAAACTCTGTTTTAAGTCATGAAGTTTACTTTTGTTTCAATGTTCTTCTACTTTTTTGGTATAAATCCTATACCTATACTCTCCCTGATCCTCCAGACTTATTTCAAGTTGCATTTAGACTGATTTGCAATTAATTTCTTTATGCGGGTGTTTAGTGTGGTTATCTCTTAAAAGAATAAATATCCAAAAGAAGATTAAAGAAGATTTTTAGTTCTTTAAATTTATATGAGGTATATTTTTTGTCTTTTAACTTTAAAAAAATATATTTTTGGTCCTATAATTCTAACACCGTCAATATTGTTAATGGAAAACGTTAACGCAACAAACTCAATTGATGCCGGTGTAAACTTAAATAACAACGGTGTACTTAAATGTTGCTAATCTTAAATTTAAAATATGTGTAAATTAAAAAATATCTAAAAATTTAATAAAGTTGTCAATATCAAAACTTCAATTGTATTCAAAAAAATTTAGTTTAAAAAATTAAATATATTAATTTCATATTATAAATATCAAAACTTTTAATTTCATTTGTAGAGATTTTTCCAATTTATTTTTGTTTAATAATTTAAATATATTATATTAAAAAATAAAACTTAAATATACCCTATCAGTTGCACAGTCATCATTTAGAGTTTGCTACGTGAATACTTTCTGCCAACACCATTAAAAGTGTTAGAAATATATGATCAAAAGTATAATTTATAAAATTAAGAAACTACAAGTATACCTCGTGTAAAACTTAAAATATTAAAATTATGCTTTAGCCTTCGAAAGAAATAAATCTTTGTTTGTGATTAATATGATGAAATTCTTAAATCTTAATTTGATCAAAGATTCAAAGTTATATTATTTTACATATATTTATTTTTATAATTTTGTTATTTACTTAATTTTAAAAGGGAAAATCTCACAAAACTACTTTTAAAATAAGAAAAAGATAAATTTGGGAATCCAATATCACAAATTCCAAATCAGATTCATAGGAAGAATTTAGCATTTGCAAATGTTTCTAAATAATCAATATGCTCTTGACACCTTTAAAGAGTTCAAGTTGTCAATATGTATATTGGAATCGTTAATTGCAATTCTTAAATTGTTTTTCTTCATACCTAAGTTGATTAACATTGCAATTATCAACTTCAGTACATATATTAACAACTTATACTCCCCATATATCAACACCATTGTAGGTAATCTTTTAAAGCCACACCATTAAATGCCATTGACTACTTGAGTATAAAGAATAACCATGTAAGAGTCTAACTAACAATTTTAATATGTATATAGAAACTTGTGATTTATCTTTTCCTTATTTTGAACATATTTTTTTTTTAAAAAAAGGCATAATCATATGGGATAAGATATTTTTATTACCATTTTTTCTTACTACCAATTTTACTACCACTTTTTCACCGTTAGATCAGAATCTTATCTATTTTTATCATTTCTCTCTCTTACTGAGATTCTAATCTAACGGTGAAAACTTGATAATAAGATTGGTAGTAAGAAAGAATGATAGTAAAAATATCCTATCGCTAATCATATATAGATTCTAAATAAATAAATGCCTAATATATTGGCTGATATATCGCAAGTAAACGAAACAGTTCTAATTTTAAACCTCACCTAACATCCATAGCTGGAATAACCCAGGCCCATGCCACTCCTCTCCCCTCTCCCTCTCTCTCACAGAGAGACTCATTCTTTGCGCATGACTTTCACTTTTGTTGGAATAAAAGCCGAAACGCGTTACTTTCTTCTTCTCTTTCCCATCTCACACAAAACAATATCCAGAAATATCCTCAATTTCAGAAGCCTGCCTCGCTAGCTTCTTCTGATCAACAACATATACATCGGAAGCTTTCATCTTTTGTGGGGATTGCTGTCTGGTCCAAAGACATATCTGTATATATATATACGGCACTCTCATAATCCAGATAGATCCTGATGTCTCATAATTGTATGATATAGAGCGTGTCTTCGGACCAGGCTTCATTCCCCTCAACTACGGCTTCCATAGTCATGATCCATGAATCAAACTCATGATCCATCATCTTCAGGTGAGTTTTATTTGAATCTGATATGTATGATGATGATGAATTGATTCAGTTTCTGTTATTGTGTGTGCGCGTGTGTGTGTATTGTTCCTTCTTTTGGGGTTTACCTTATGTATGTGCGCGTGTGTGTGGAATCGCTAGCTAACTGAATTGATTAGGTGCAATCATGAAAGTTTTGACTGCAAATGTGTACCGATCCATACGCCCTGGACCTTAACCGTACGACAGGTAAAAGGCATCTATGATCATTTCCCTTTTTAGAATAAACCTTTGTGTTCTCATCATCATTATTATTATGGTTGTTTGATTTTTCAGTTAGTAGTAGTAGTCAGTCTCTGTCCTATATTATCCATCATTACTGATCAGATCACAAGATCACTGCACAATCTGCAACTTCCTTCTTCTCATCATTTTCTACCTTCCTAGGGTTTTGATAGCTTAGCCACTCACCGACCTATTAAGTTGCGTCTGTGTGTAGCTAACAATTGCCTTAAATTTATTTTCAGCCTCATATAATAGATGGCGAAAACCTGAGACAAAAGCAAATTAACTTTCAGCTTCAACTCTTACATGAATTCATTATTGTATTGCATATATTAGTGGTGTGTGACTGGGATTTCCAGGCTGCTAACTCTGCATGCCATCTATATTATTCTTAGCTTTACCAGTATATATGCTGTTCAATTATTAGATTTCAATAAATATGTGGGTGTGTGTGTATTCCTGCTGATCAATGGAAGGCATATGGATAGAGAAGGATGTGAAGTTGAAGCAATATATTGGGGCTTCAATTTGGCACATTATTCTGTCGAATAGATTCTATTTTATTATTGCCCTCTCTTTTTCTCTTTTTATAAAGGGGCTATCTTTCTGCTGTCTTTTGAAAAAATCCTTTCTTTTTTATTCCTCTTTGTTTTTTTTTTAAATCTATACGCCAAAATACAAATGTATATATAAACATCCACTTTATTAAGCGCTTCTTCCAATGGCTGCATTTTATCTTATGCTGTTGCCATTAATACATAGAAATAGAATAATCTTTCGGCAGTAGTAGAGATACATATGAAGTCTCAGCCATGTCTTATTGTCAAGTTCGTACAACTTCAACATAAAAGACAAATGAGAAATAAGGCAACTTGATTCATATATATTAGGTTGAGTCATTTCATCACGAAAACAACAAAACTTTTTCCAGTTGCTAAAAACCATGATTAAAGTAGTGGACCATTAACAGTGAAAAGACTCATGATCAGCGCAAATCAAGAAAACTTGAATGAGTATAGTTTTCTTTCGTGCAACTTGTCCATCGTTTGTTCATTCCCTACAGTAGTATCTTTAAAGATTATTAACCTAAACACGCGCGCGCTCGCACATATATATATATATATATATATATATATATAAAAAGATCAGTTCATCAAAATCATATAAATAAAAGTTGATTTAAGGGATGATATATGTATGTGTTTGCCAAGAGAATTGATCGTATGGGAAGCTTAATAAAGGGACTGATAAATGCATATAATATAAAAAGAAGCTCAAGATATATACGAGGTCTGAGAGCACTTATCTCTCTCTCTCTCTGTGGATAAAGAGAGAATTCTGACCTCTCGTACATTTCTCAGCGCGGACTAAAGAAACTGTTATAGCTAATTCACATGAAAGCTTTCTGCAAATAAAAATCTGTTTTACGTAGCTTCTGTTACCACTAGAACTTCACAAATTGATACATATTCTAAAGTATAATTCATATAATTATTCACCAGTGGTGGGTGGGTTGCAGGTGCGCAACACACGGGCAAAAGCAAAAGAATAATTGTTTTTTTGGATTTTAAATGAAAATATGATGATGATACGGGTGGAACAGAAAGTGATCACTGGAAATGTAGGCTTCATGTGTTGCGAATTGTTTGTTAAGTTGGTGACAAAATCATACATTTCCTCCTCACTTTCCTACTTTACTTCCATTGCTTGGACATATATGTTCCTTTTATTAATTTATTTTTTAATCATTATATTTTGCTTTAGTGCGCAATATTTGAGAATCATTACTCATTATCATAAGGTTGCCGCCATTCTGCTTTAATTTTCTTATTAATTAAACAAAACTCTCTCTCTCTCTCTCTCTCTCTATATATATATATATATATAAAAGAATGGCAATCCCCCAATTAAACCAGCTGCTCATCATAACAGGAGATGATTTTCTCCTTAAACCTCCACTGAATGAGTTTAACATTTGCAAATTAACAGCAGAAGGATATTCATCGACTAATTAATTTAATTAGCATCATTGAATTTAAATTTTTAGATATATTTTTCTACATAGAGCACAGAGCCCAGAATGAGTTAATGGCCTGTAAGCATTGAGATTTGGTCCTTTCAAATTCTTTACTCCATGGGCCATGCATATCAAGTTTTTGCAAATTAAAGCTTCATAATATTTGAAATTATGAAGCTTTAATATTATTTGAAATTTGTATACACCCATCTATTTTTTTTTTTTTAAAAAAAGAAACAATTCTCTATATTTTTTTTACAAATTTCTTTTCAGACTCGTAACTTGGGTTTAATGGGTTTTGCTTCTCTTTTTTCGGTCCAACAACTGGTTTTGGACTGAAAAAAAAAAGGCTTCCTGAAAGGATCGATCATCGATGGGACAGGCCTCGACAAGTGATATGGGCTACCCCATAGCAACATTAACCCAATTAGGCCCGAATTTAATTAGTCACTCACGGGCCTTAATAATGGGTTGTGCCGATCGGTGGGCCAAGTTAGGTTTCCTCCTTTTCTTGCTTTTTTTTTTTTTTTGCCCGGAGCAACGACCAAAATAAGGTTAGCCAGTGATAGATTTTATAGTTTGTTTTTTCTGCATGCTAAACATGGTATGTCCTACATATAAAAAAGAGATAATTAATTAAATTATTTTAAAATATTTGTATTTGTCATTTTTTCTCCAAACTATTTTCCTAACTTATAAACTAATATATAATATAATGATATAAAAATATAATACGATTAAGTAACTTATTTAACTTCTTTGATCTCTCTAAAAAAAAGCCAACTTTATTTCATATTTAGAACCGAAGAAGAAGTATCCCAATTATAAAAATCTATTTCCTTCCTGCGTATCCTAATTATGAACCACAAAAAGTTATAGTCAAGATTTGTGATGCTCTTGGTTAGGTTCTGTTGAACTAAAAAACTGCACGGAAGTAGTTCATCAATACGTCCATATTTCTAAGGACACTTTCCCTGTAAGTCATATATCCTCCTTTTTAAGGGTACTTATCCGTTGGCATCACATTGCGTGCAATTAGGTTTTGCCCACCATTTTAAAACGTCAACAAATACGACTTAAACGCGCATGCTTAATTTTTCAGCCTCCCCTGTTCATACTAGCTTTAGTTAGAAGTTGTGGAACCATATTTTCTTTTTACGAAAAAGTTTAGGTGAATTGGATCTTGAAGCTCACTAAGACCATAGCATACTTTCTGATTCAAATAAGTATTTATATATCACTCGCCAACAAAGTCCTTGTATCAATGAGATTTGAATTTACAACCTTATCATTATAAGTCAACATCTTTACCAACTAAATCAACCCTTATTATCGTAGAGCTGATTCGACCAATATATATCATTCTAAAGGAAAAAAACACAGGATATTTACAATAAAAACCAAACATTTCGTGTTGGTTTTCACATTACCATTTACAATAAAGATAAACTTGTGAGATGGGAGGGCACTACAAAAACATTGGTTTTTTGCAATGGAAAAATTCCATCACGAAATTCTAATTTTCCATCGCAAAATAGGATTGCAACGGAATTCATCCGTCGCAAAAAAGGTCTCGTAATTGCAACGAAATTTTAATTCCGTTGCAAATTTCAAAATTTTCGACAAAAAAATTCCATTGCAATTGCATGAAATAAAAAAAAATAAAAAATATCATAAAAAATATTTATAAAATAAAAAATTAAAATTATTAAAAAATATATAAAATTGCATGAAAAGATATATAAAAATGATTAAAAAATAAATAAATTTTAATAAAAACTTGTATATGATATATTTATAAACGTAAAAATATATGATTTATAAATGTGGTCATCATAAAAGCTATACATAATATTTCTCCCGCAAAAAAAAAACTAAGTAATAAAACCAAAAAAAAAAACAAGCACATAATCTTCATTTTCGGATTAAGAAAAAAATAAAGCATGTCACAGCAAAAATAAAGCACATACTCTACACAAACATGATTCACTTTTAAATGGGAAAGGGGAAGTTGAAAAACAAAGAAGAAAGTGAAAAAGAATGAAAGAATGAAAAACGAAGAATGAAAACAGGGAAGGGGAAGTTGAAGAACAAAGAAGAAAATGAAGAAGAATGAAAGAATGAAAACGGGGAATGAAAGAATGAAAAGTAGATGGATGAAAGAGGAAAAAGGGGGGGGGAGTTGCGACTGAAGAAGAAGAAGAAAGCAAGGGGGGGGGGAGTTGCAACTGAAGAAGAAGAAAAAAGCAATGAAAAATAAAAACAATGAAAATAAGCCACTAACCTAGGGAAGAAGAAGAAGCAATACTGGGATCCCATGTGACTGAAGAAGAAGAACAAGAAAGTAATGAAAAATGAAAGAAAATGAAGAAAGGAATGAAAAACAAAGGGAATGAATGAAGAATGAGAGAAGGAATCGAGGGGAGTGGGAATTTATTTTTCTGACAAAATTTTACAATGGAAAATTTTTCCGTCGCAAAATTTTTCAAAGGGTTTTGCGACGGAAAAAAATTCAGTCGCAAATTTTTTAAAATTATTTTCAGTCAAAATTTTGCAACGGAATTCTTTTCTGTCACAAAAATCTCACCTTTTGCAACGGAATTCAAATTCCGTCACAAAAAAGTAAAATTGTGCGACGGAATCCGTATTTTCTAGTAGTGGGGAATGACATGTTGGATGTTTCCTTGTTGTTGGGAAAGGTGATTTAAAGAGGTGTGTTCATATGGAAGCATATGTATGGATCCAAATATTTGGTACCTTAAGGAGGAAGAAGAGAGATAGGTATCTTAGGGAACACTTTTAAGAACTTGTATTCAACTAGACTAGCGATCAAAATATACCAAACTTAACTAATATTTCGTGTATGTTATGTACGGAAGCAGTATTGCAGAAAAACCTTAATATATTCAATCATCCGTAATTCTTGGAGGAGCAAAGCCAAGCCAGATAGACAGCCGTATTCCTTCTTCTTCCATAGCTTTCTTGATGCTTCCTTAATTCCTTATTACTATATTATATTCTCCTTCTCGGATTTAGCTTTCTTTTTCTTCTACTTTTATTTCTTTCTCCTGCATCAAGTTTTTATAAATTGAATGGTTTAACATTTAACAATTCACAAAGTTATTATTAAAACATGAAATTATTAAAAATAAAGTGAAACAGTAAAAACCTTATCTACATAGTCTAAATTCATAATTAAAAACATTTTATAAACTATAAAATCCTTGAACCCATTTAAAATTTAGTTTGAGAATTGATATGAAAAATGAAAAGAAAAACAAAAGAAAAGAGGTGTAGAGAGAACGACTCCTTTAAGTTGATTTGAAGATATTGTTGGTAGGTAATTTATAAGTATTGTTCTATGCATTCTTTAAGTTTAAAGGCATTTATTGACCCCGATGATGGAAGCCATGATTTAACTCATCTAAACATTTTATAATAAGAATTTAAAAACAAACAAACAAACAAACGAGAGAGAACCGAGCCCCTTGCTTGTTTTGAATATTCCTTCTTTATTGCTGGCTTTTCAACCACAATTACGGAAACTTAAAGAGCTTGTGCTGGTCTATTGTTTTTTGTCCTGAATAATATTAGTGGACAAATTCCCACCCGTCATGATTACTCCACCACCACTCCCGTCAAATCCACCCCTTAATCAGTTTTAATTGGGATTCATTTTTTGCAGTATTGGCTCAACTTGATTTCGTCCTCATCACTCCAACTTTCATTACGAGGAATGACAGAGACGTACACATAATTAGCGAAAGCCAAGAAATGATTTAATGTTATGATGATTTGGATTAGTGGGATCTGGGTTTGGACATATAAGATTTTATAAACTTGAATCTACATTAAAATTTATCCAAAAAATGTAAAAAAATGAAGTCATTTTGCCCTAGTGATTATCCTAGTTAATTTTTACGTTAAGTTAGCAGTTCACACGTTATTTTGTTATGATACAAATTTATCTCAAAAGTTTATGTCTCATTTACTTTAATTTTTTTTTTAAAAAAAAGTTAGATTTAAAATTTTTAAAGTTGTAAAAGATGCTTAAGTGCAAAGAAAACAAGTGTGGGGCACTTTAAATGGAGAGGAATAGAGAGGCCCTGCTCCCTGATTTTCATATCTAAAATTTAAATGCATAGCCATCTATCCATCCAAACCTTATTGAAGAAATTAAGGTTGTTTAGCTTAAGTGACACCAAACACCTTTTCAAATTTTTCATAAAGGTTCAACGCTCATAAAATATGTCGGTTGTTTGCGCATTTTAGTGTAAATGTTGACAAACAGAAATCATGTGCAAATTTTGGTGTATGGTACATATACATGTGGACAGATTATGAGTCTTCAATCCTTGATATTGGGAGAGGATAGTGAGGACGTGTCATTGAGAAGGCAAAAGAATATAAATATTAAATGAGAAGGAAAGAGAGGGTGGTGAATCAGATTCTAAAATGACCAAAAAAGATGCGCCAACGTGGGTGAGAAGTGAACGTTGTGGTAAAGAACAATACTAGGATATTATTATTATTTTTTAAAAAAAAGAAAAAGTAAAACTAAAGTTGGGTGCCTTCATTTATTTATTTAAACGTAAATAAATCATCAATCATTTTGCTTTCTAAAAAAGGCAAAGTCAGAATAATGAACACTTTGATGTTGAAAACTTCCAACCCCAATTTCCTCCAAATTTCTTCTCCACAACTCATCTCTCTATTCCCTCCATCACCTTTTTTGCCAAATCCAAATGCCCACACTAATTTAAATTTTTAGTAAACATAGAGAGAGAGAGGCATCACTTAAAATAAAATAAAATAAATCCTATCATTTATGTATTCATTACTCCCTCCCTCCTAGTCGTATTCATGTATGGATCAAAGAAAAGCGGTTAATTTTTTAAATATATCTTAAATTAAAAAATCTTCTAACTCTACCCCTATTAATTGAAGTTTTGAAGGAGATTTTTTTTTTTAAAAAAAAAAAAACAAGTTCATTCTGAAAGAATTTTTTTGTTCAAATAATTAATGTTTATTTGTCAATTTTATCCTCATAGTTAATATATTATGAGACAAAGTAGATTGAAGCCTCATGTTTATAATCAAAGTAAATCCTTATCTAACTTCAATATTTAAGACAGGAGGGAGTATTAATTAGCTTGGAAAACAATTGACAAAAAATATTAATTACCCTCAAAATGATTATATTATAAGCTAAAAAATTCGTTTAGAATGTGCCTTATATTTTCAACTGGATGAAGTACGCTCTCTAGTCTACAATGGAGGTCACTACCAACTAATTCATTGAAATCATGGAATAATAATTAATTGATTAAATATGTCTTAAATTAATAAAATTATAAATATACCTTTATTAAATGAAGTTTTAAATGATATACTTCAGAAAAAAAAAATTAATGAATCACATTTAAGAATTAGTTATATAAAAAATTAATAAATAAATATTGATTACTCTAGGTAAGCGATTTATACTGTCAACCAACAGATTCAACAACTTATACACGAGTAATATCGTTAATTAAAAGTATACGGATGAGTTTCATTGTGGATCATATATATATATATATATATATATATATATATATATATATATATTGGCTCGGAGTGGATCATATATACATACATAGTATTTGTCTTATTTTATTAACCAAAGCTTCAGTTTGCCTTTTTGGTAAAAAAAATAAATTATACGGAGGAGAGAGGAAGAAAAAAAAAGGAACTTTTGTGTTTGTTAATCTTAGATATTAGGGTTAAGGTGCAAAAATACACATATATTTTTCCTCCAGGAGCGCCCAGCACCATTTTTTTTGTGTGCAAAAATACACACGCCGTTAGGTTTTAAGAGCAAAAATACCACTTCCGTTAGTTGATCATTAACTGACCGTTGGTTGACCATTAACCATGGTGAAATTACTCTTTTGCCATTAACCCTTTTCTTTTTTTAATTATTTTAAATTAAGGACAAAAAGGTAATTTCACCATGGTTAACGGTCAACTAACGGAAGTGGTATTTTTGCTCCTAAAACCTAACGGCGTGTGTATTTTTGCACAAAAAAAAAACATATGGTGCTGGGCGCTCCTGAAGGAAAAACATATGTGTATTTTTGCACCTTAACCCTAGATATTATTTATCACACATTAAATATAGATATCTCTCTTAATAAAAATATAAATTTTGATTTATTATATTATAAAGGACTAGCTTTTGTATTTGTTAGAGGCAGGACGAATTCACATTACATGCTTCTCTCTTACATGTTTCTTAAGTGCTTGTCCATCTAATTAGAGGGTTGAAACATTTTTTTTAATTTTTTTAAGATTTTTTATATATTCTATTTATTTAAATTAAACTATATGTTGCATTCTGAAATTTTTTTTGCATCCAAATATCTTAAATTAATTAATTTTCATAATACTGGTGTTAGAGGGAAAATATTTCTGAATACAGGATTAAAAATTAATTAATTTAAGATATTAGGTGAAAAAAATTTCAGAATGCAACATATAATTTAATTTAAATAAATAGAATATATAAAAAATTTTAAAAAAATAAAAAAATATTCAAACTGTCTAATTAAAGGGACAAGCACTTAAAAAACATATAAGAGAAAAACATGGAATGTAAATCCAAAAGAAAAGGAGCTGGTAATGGGAACCCATGGGAGTGATGATGCCGAGGGATGGGGCCCACACCACATCTACAAATTATTGAGATAAAGTTGGATGACGCTAATCTTGCAACACAATCTGCCCCAATTCTCGCTCTTCCTTCGCCCTGCCCTGCCCCAATTCTCAAGGGCATTTTTGTCACTCCAGCTCCACTTTTCCCTCCCTTATCGGGTACCACGCCAAGGGACACCTTCCTGGCTTCCAACCTCCTCTCCACACTTTCTTTTTCTTTTTTATTTTAAACAAACTTGAAAGTCAATTCTTATTATTTTACTCATTATTATTTATTCCATCACCTCCTGTGGCACCATTCTCGATTTATCTGTGACGTCAGTTTGATGTCATGTCATCTTATTACAAATTTCCCAAGTCCCCAACCCCTTTCATTGGCCCTCCTCCGCAATTGTCGTTTCCCTTGCAACTCCTTTTTTTTTGGTCAAAAGAGATTCCATTGATAAAATTCAAGGAAGAAACGATACAAAGAAAGATGAACAAAGCAACCTGGGTACTATCAAACAGACAAAAGCAGAGAATAAACGGATACAACTGAACCAAATCCAACTCAAAAACAACTACAGATTCAAACAAATACAACTGAAACAAACAAACAAAGAAAAGACACAACAGGAAACTAAAAACCAAACAAGCTAGCCACCATCCAAAATAGAACTGGAATGCGGAAGATTATCACCCCTAGCATCAGTCTTCTAAGCCTCCAAAGTTAGAAAAGATAACAAAGCAGGTGTTGGTTGTGAAACCCACCCAATAGGGCACACCCCTTTATAAGTATTAGCTGCAAAAAGATCAGCAGCACGTTTGCCCCCTCTTGGGGTAAAAGACAAGGAGAACTCAACCCTAGAAGACAGAAGACATATAACATCTTGGATAATGCTTCTACACCTTCAATCATACGAGTCTAGTGACTTCGCCTCAACACAAGTAAACAGAGAGAGACAATCCAATTCAAAGATCACTTTATCATGACCCAGGTCCATAACAAGAAGCAGGGCTCTTTTCAGGGCTAAGGCTTCAGTCATAAAAGCAGAGATGGACTTAACTTTATCCACAAATCCCCATCTGAAAAATCCGGCAGAATCGTGACAAATTACCCCTATAGCAGCATCTTTCTCATAGGGTGAAAAGGCTCCATCACAATTAATTTTAAGGCTATCCAGAACAGGAGGGGACCATTTAATGACAGGACTATCACAGCCCCTCGACAAGAAAGGGTCCCTAACTCTTGAAGCATAGTTAGCCCAAAAATCAAAATTACTTTTCCTAGCTAATTCAATAACACTACTCGGATTTGGGTGTCTATGGTCAAAAGTCATATCATTTCTAGCTTTCCAAATAAACCACAGAAGCCAACAAATTAGAGAAAGATCATGCTTACCCATTAAGGACGAGGCTGTTGTGAAAAGCCACCAAGCATTGAAGTTGGAGATACTTGAGGCATCAACTCTAAAGCTTAGTGATCAACCAAACCAAATACAACGGGTCCAGGGGCAATGGAAAAATACATGCTCATTCGTCTACTCAGCTTTTGCACATACTGGGCATCGGTTGTTTGGGGATCTCTTACGTCTATATAGAGCAGAGCTGGTGGCAATTGAATTACTCAGAAGGCGCCACATGAAATGTTGCACTCAAGGGATCACTTTAATCTTCCAAATTGAGTTCCAACATGAAGTATGGATGACAGTTGATGACCCTGCCCTATCTTCCTTACCAGAAACCTGATCTTTCTGGCGATGATATCCCTGCTTCACTGTATACACTCCATTTTTGGCACTAGTCCACATCAACTTGTCTTTCAGGCCATTCGTGGGGATAGGAAATCTGTACATTACATCCTTGACTTCAGGAGATAAGTAATGATTAATAGGCGTAAGATCCCATTGCCCATCAATTATCAAGTCACACACTCTACCCTCAGACATAATCAGGACATCAGTAGTGCTAGGTCTCTCTGGGAAGGTCACTGTAGGAACCCAGGGGTCATCCCATATTCTGATGTCCGTACCATCTCTAATATCCCATCGAAGATCTTTCTTGAGAAAATTCCTGCCATCAAGGATACTAGATGATAAATCCCAATTTTCATATATTTTATCCCACCTTATTCAATTATTTTGGGGATTATTTTGGGCTAATTTGGAATTATTAGACAATATTTAGATTGTTAGCCTATTTTAGGAAATAATGTAAATCTGAATTAATCATGAGATTATTGGGCTTAAATTAATATTCTGATTATTATCTTGTCATTTGATAATATTTTTTAATATATGATATATCATGATTTATCTATTTTCTGCCAATAAAAAATATATCTTGGAATATCCTATAAGTGCAGAATTTTTCAGGGAAACTAAAAAAAACTCAATGATAGAATTTATTGGGCTCCTTCAATCTTATTGGGCTCAAGTTGGTACCCAAAAATCCCCATTCCCTTTTAAAATAACCTAGCTGCTTAAACCTGCTAGGTTTAAGGGTGGTCGACACACGCTGAAACAAAAACCACGCATCACGCCACAAGCAGACACGCGGAAAGAGGCAAAGCCGTGAGAATTGAAGAAAGCCGAAGACGGAGAAAAGAGAGACAGAGGCACAGTGCAATTGAATCAATCAATGTCCAATTAAATTCATTATCTTCATCTCACGCACAGCCACCAATTACTCCAATCTATTGTTTATAATAATTGCACAGCTACGCAAGCCAAGGCAAGGCAAAATATTTATCCATTCTTCTCAATATTCCGATATGGCTTTGATGTGTCTGGAGCTTGGTGAGGGAAATTCTATGGCAGCGTAAGCTATTAGGGAGGCAATTTGGGAGGAGCATGGAGGAGGCTAAAGCCTCGGGCTTACACATGAAGATCACAAGGGAGTATTGTTCTTTTCATCTTTTTAATTTAAACTTGAGATTATTTAGTTTTAAAAGATTTCGAGTTGTATTAATTGAGAACAATCTAGTTTTAGATTGTAAATTTATTTCTTTTGAATTAGACTGATAATTTGAAGTTTCATGCTTATTGTTGGACTCTTGTTTGTAACCTTTGGATTGTCAATTAAATTAGTGACTGAGTTTTCGTTATTAATTTAATTGTTAATTTAGTTTATCACCTTAATTGTTTAATTAGGTTGATGAATTATCTGGTTGTTCAATTAGATAATTGTAAACAAGATTTCCAAGATTATTTTGTGTTTGGTTTTTAACAGGTTTAATTAGCCATCGCTTATTTCATTATGAGTTTTCTAGTGGAATAGGTATTATTGAGCTAGAGGGTTTCCCATGTTCGATTGGGTAATTAAATTCATTAATCTCCTTCTGGTCTAATTAATTGATTTAGGCTAAGAAAGTTAACTCCATGCAATTCCTAAGTTGTCCCCTTCATCATCATCACTGAATTAGATCTTATTATTTTATTTGCTTTTAATTAATCTTTTTAGTAGGATTTTAATTATTTTCTCATAAAAAAATTCCCCAAAAATTGCATTCAACTCATATAGATTAGTTTCATTTTCATATAGGTTTTAGAGTCAATTGCATATAGGTAGAGTGTTTTACATTTTAGTTTAGATCCATTTATATTTCACTGCATCTTTTCATCACCTAAATTTTAACCTAAAGAAAACCCACAGCTTGCTCCTTGGGAGAATAACCTAGGTTGACCCTAAACTACATAATTAATTAGGACCTAGTTTAATTGATCACTTTAACGACAAAAGCACCATCGATCACTAGGCCAACACCATAAGGCCTTGTAGCCTTTTTTCGCATCAATGAAGTCATGGCTTGGGAAATACACACTTTTTAGCACCCTTGCCCATAGATCATTTGGCCTCATCAATAGTCTCCATGTCGTCTTAGCCAGAAGAGCGTCATTCATAATCAATAGATCCCGGAATCCCATACCACCAATACTTTTACTGCAAGTCATAGATTCCCAGGCTTTCCAATGACACTTGCCTCCAAAGGCGTTGCCGTCCCACCAGAAGTCAGATGGGATGGCAGAAGGATTGCAACTCCCACTATATACACAATTGGCCCATATATTAGATATATTCCCTCATGTTCTCTTTATTACCTCAGTTACAATTTTGCAAAGAAGACCGCCAACTATAATATATTGTTTCTTTGTCCCTTTAAATACATCCAAAAGTTAAAAAATATTAAATTTTTACACAAAATTAATAAGTCAACTCTTTAACTCTCATGGGCTGCTTTGAAATGGCTTAGAATATGATTATCATAGGGTATGTGTATAAAATATTGAAACTTGCTCAAAGCTTGTAAGTTTTATTGTTACTTTTTTTCTACGTTAAATTTATCCCATTTGATTTGAAATATCTTAATGTCCATATCAATCTTTAAAAAAAAAAAATCCAAAGAGATTAAAATGCATGCACTACTAAAATTTATTCCCAACAAAAAACTCAAGAATAAAAAATATGACAAATTTGAGTTTGTATTAGGATTGTAATATTGTTTCTATGTTTGACCCTCCTGTTGAGGTGAGAGACTACTTATATGTAAGGGTGGAGTCAGGAATTGCAATTAGGAAGGTGAAAATTATAGAATATAACTTAGATGTTCATGAAATTATATTTTGACCCCATAAACATTTTAATATTTTTATTCTAGTCCCTCCATGTAACTTTAAATAGAGGGATTAAAATAAAAATTATGAAGTGTTTATAAGACCGAAGAATAATTTCTTAAAAATTTGGATCCTTTTCAATAATTTTTGAGGAGCCACCGCTGCCCCAATTCCACACCACTGCTTATAAGATAATCACCGGGGAACTTGTGACCCAAGAGATGTTCTGATTGATGAGTAGATGAGAGGGGTTTTCCCCATTTTACTAAAAAGAATAGAGAGGGAGAATGATTTATATTAAATCATCCATTTACTTATAATATATTACTTTTGTTCGCCCCTTGAAATTAAAAAAAAACGTTTATATAAAATTAATTAGTTATTGACCCCATCAGTTAATTAGTAATTAATTATAACATAAAAAAATTGACTCACTTTTATTGCTATATGCATTGTTAATGCGGGGAAATTTCTTGTGCTGTTAACTGCTTTCGCAGGTGATGATGTGCGCGTCCCACCTCGCAGTCGGTCAGATTTATTATCCTCTGTGGAGTGTGGACCCTAACCTCAGCTTCCGAAAAAACCATGTTTGGCACATTACAATATGTCCCGATATATTTTATAATAGATTAAAGTATATTTTTAATCTTTTAAGTTTAAATAAGGTATATCTTTTATTTTTTAATTTTATAAAGTATATTTTTAGTCTTATAATTCTAATACTGTTAATGTTACCAATAGAAAATATTAACGCAGCATTGATAACTATGTAAGCTTAAGTGTTAATTATATAATTAAAATATATTAATTTAAAATTTAAAATATGCATACATTGAAAAATAGTAATCCCTAATGAAGCAATTATTATCAAGACCACGACTATATTAAAAAAAATTAGTTTAATGATCTAAATATGAAAATTTTAGTTTAATAATCTAAATATCAAAATATCGATTTCATTTACAACGATTTGTCGGTTTATTTTAGTTTAGTAATCTAAATATATTATATTTTAAAAATTAAAACTTAAATATGCTCTGTCAGCTCCACAGTCATCCTGTTGAGTTTACAGCATTAACATTTTTCATTAGCAACATTAACAGTATTAAAAATATAGGACTAAATTTATACTTTATGCACTTTAGAGACTAAAAATATACCTCATATAAGACTTAAAGGATTAAAAGTATACTTTAGCCTTCATAATATAATATGGTTAATTTAAAATATCATTTTTAATTTTCTGACGTAGTTTCTTTAACTATAAAATTTTTAAACTAATTAATCAACCTATTCTATCTAATAATTGGTAATAAAGACTAATTTCAATATTTTATAAAAAAAAATATAACTAATTTCAACTAACCTCTTTAGTTTATAAAAAATATCAGTAGGTACATATAATAAGGGCAATAAGGAGCATATTAATAAGTTGGGGGAAAAGAAGAAGGGGAAAATCAATAAGCACTTCAAAAACACCATTCATAAATTATAAACGGTTAATATAATATTTGGTACCTATAATTTACCCTTATTTTAATATCAGTTGCTATAAATTTTAGTCCCTCAAATTCGTGTTTTGGGTGTGGCTTCATGAATGAAAAAGCTGAGTGGTTTTTCAAACTCAGGTGGCTAATTGATAAAATAAAAAAATGAAAATAAATCTAAACAGAGGCTAAAATGCTTGTCTAGAGGCTTATGTGGACCAAATTGCTAAGCTGAAAACACGATATCAACATGTTTTCTTCACTCTCAACAATCATAGACAGCATTTCGCCCCAAAAAAAATACATAATGGAACCATCACTTTATATATTTATATATAAAGTGGGGTCCAAGCAGGAACGGAACATCATTGGGACCCCTCCAAAAAAAAAATTTGGTGTTTCAAAAATTCATTTAGAATTTTTTTTAAAAAAAATTTAATATGATGTAAAAATGTATTTTATCTAATACATTTGACTCTCCTAAATATTTTTTTTTAATTTGTGAGTATACATTTGACAAGTGCCCACATTGGGGAATTTTTTTCTCTTTTAAATTAATATAAGGGTTAATGTGCAATTTTACACCTATGTTTTTCCTTCAGGAGCGTCCAGCACCATATGTTTTTTTTTAGCAAAAGTACATACGCAGTTGCATTTTAGGAGCAAAAATACCACTTCCGTTAGTTGACTGTTAACCATGGTGAAATTACATTTTTGCCCTTAGTTTAAAATAATTTAAAAAGGGCAAAAGGGTAATTTCACCATGATTAACGGTCAACTAACGGTCAGTTAACGATCAACTAACGGAAATAGTATTTTTGCTCATAAAACGTAACGATGTGTGTACTTTTGCTAAAAAAAAAACATATGGTATTGGGTGCTCTTGGAGGAAAAACATATGTGTAAAATTTCACCTTAACCCTTAATATAATACATGTTTGAATGATTGTCTACCTTTAAATTAAGTGTCCACCTTTAATACATCAAAACTACACTTCGTAATCGGATGGGAGATGAATAGTTAAATGGTTGTTTAGTGCCTTATATTAAAAAAGATGTATTTGATAACATTGATAATAAGACAATTATGATAGAATTTCAAAAATTAAGGCCTAGAAGGATGACATTGTAATTATTTTTATTGTAATATACTTTTGTTATTAAAATATAGGTACTTACCCACCTTTCATTGTAATTTATATAACTACATTTTTAATAGGACTTAGCCTTGCTTTTATAAATCACAGGTTTATAAAATAACTTCCTCTCTTATTATATCATCAGTATTCACTTGATTTCATGAATATTTTTTTGATATTTTTTTCTTTTCTTTTTCATATTCTTTTGTTTTTTAATACATTTAAAACTTTTCCTAAACCAAATTTGTGGGCAATCCCAGAATCCTCTCGTTATTAATGCTCACCCTTCATAAATTTTCTGGATCCGCCCTCCAAATATTTATCACAAGCTCCGTCTTGGTCCAAGGATTCATATTGCTGTTTTTTAATGGCAATGCGTGTGGTGCGCTTGCTCTGTTTTTGCAGCAAACGCAGCAGCAGCTCACCACGCCTCTTCCTCTTGTTCTTGCAGGTCGAAGACAATTATCTCAGGTGATTAAAAAACGCCTCCCATGGCTCTCTCCCTATTAAGACCACGATGAACAGTGGAGTACGACTCATTCTTTTTTTTTTTTTAAAAAAAAAAAATCACTTAGCCTCATGAACCACAAGAACCACTCAACTTATCATCAAGCCATATCATCATATTTAACATCGTTGAGGTCTTTATTAAATTAAAGGGGCTAACACTTTAAACAGAAAGAAAATTGAGGAATCAAAACCTATATGATTTGACTAAAATTAAAATGACGGTAAATTATAAGACTTAATGTTATACAAACTCAATTATAAAATATAATCATGACAAATCCATACATTTCAATCATACTCGCAATTAGTTATTTATTGCAGCATTACATTATAATTACAAATAAATTATGTGAACTATACAAAAATAAAGTGAGAAAAACGAAGAAACAATAACTAACAAGCTAGAGAGATGATTTATATATCATTTGTATGGTTGTTGATAAAAATAAAATAAAGAAATGCCCCTAAACACATCGCACGAAAATGTATTTATTTGTGACATAGACAAAATATTTTTCTTATCTATTTATTTTGGTTGGTATTCTGTAGCTGACAAACTCCCTAGATTTTTCTCTTTTGAAAATGCCAAGCTCTGTAACTTGCACCAACCACACACATGCTTTCGAAATGTCCTTATATTGAAAGCAGTGATTTACGTATTTCAAAAAAATAATCAAATAATTCATAAAAAAACAATCAAATTTAAGTATGAAGTTTCATTTGTATGCCATTTCAAAGATTTAAAATATTATTGAATATGAATTTCTGATCTTTGATATACGATATAATTTTTAGTATAATTTTGCATTAAATATTAATGAGAGATCAAAAAATATGCTTGACCAAATCTTTCCGCGAATTAATTATGATTTTTCACGTGATGGCTGTGGATATATTCTGTTTAATTCTGCACCATAAATATTCGTATTGCGTTAAGATCACACGTTTTACTTTACCCAATTATCTTCAAATGTTCCGTTCCTATTATCTCATGGGTCAAATTTTGATACTGAATTTAATTCAAGTTCGTAAACAAATTTTTAACGTGTATGTGCCCCTCACAATAATAATAATAATAATAAGTGTGATCAGGGTTTGCGCCGAAAGCCATTCTATTTGAAGATAACGTCTTCTTCATAAAGAAGTCAAAAGAACCTATGAGATGTAGTTTCTTCTTGAGGCACTATCTCAAAGTCTCTGTTTCGAAATGAGATCATCTCATTATCCTTATTTCTCATTACCCCTCATAGGCCTATCTGAGCCATTGATTGGGAAGAGGAAAAAAAAAGTATTGTGACATTTTAAATTAATTGAACGGATATGATTTAGAGATAATAAGAGATAATGGGAAATGGATAATGAGAGAAATCTGACCCGTCTTCTACTCATAAGCACATGCTTTTAGAACTACGTACGTACCCCTGAATTTTGGAGATGAACTTGCCGGATAAGCATGAGAGGAATTTTACCTTATTATTTGACAAGCAACATTTTTTTTTTTTGTTGGGTATCCCACATGTTCTAATTAATCGGGATTTCAATTTGGTCCGGAGAGATTACAGGCTAAGATATTTTTTTTCCTTGACCAACCAATGGTTAGTCAATTAGCAAGTCATGATACAGCTATGTAACTTGTGACAACATTATTAATGGAATGGAATGTTATTTCGAGGCGACAAACCTTTTTTTTTTTTTTTTACCGAGGAATACTTAGCTTGCAAAAAATGTAACACGTTTTGATAGAAAAAACAGGGTAACAATTGCCGACCATTATTAAATTTTATGTGACTAATTAATTACTCTTTCACAAATACCCAATGAGTAAAGGTGCTACTTAACTCAAAATCAATCTAAGACTCTATCGTTAATTATCAATGCTAACTTTTGTAAGTCAATGTGTGAATTTGTAACGATTTTCGCACGTAAGAGATTCCGAATATCATTTGACTCAAAATCAAAATTGAATTTAAAAACGAAGAACATTTAAACAATCTAAATTTCACAGGAATTACCTAGATGATAATTATAACCTATGTTGCATCGACACTGACACGAGACACAAGATATGACACGACTCGACACAAGATATGACACGACTCGACACTTCGACACGTTAATTTTAAAAAAATCTAAATTTCAACACGTTAGAACACATTTTGATATTAAATATATATATTATATTTACATTCAAGTTCAATATTTCATAAAATCCTGGCTTTCAACCTTAGCTCATCATAAATTTGACCTCATTATTAAAGCCGTACCTCCTTTTTAAAAAAAACACAAAAGGAAAATTCATCATCAATTCAGTATATTTAAAGCTACACATATTTTTTAAAAAATAGAAATGACGAGGAGTGTCGGATGGTGTCGGAGTGTCGGACGGTGTCGGATTGTCCGACACATATATTTTTAAAAAATAGGAGTGTCCGTGCTTCATAGATTGTAACTATATTAATTAGGATTTGATGCACAATTTCCACTGTCCATGTGAATTATCTATATAAATTATCCACATAATAGTCCAAGATGTTATTATTTCATGTTTATAATTTTTTAAGTTAAAGTAGTTTGATTTTTTAATTACAAGATTGATATTCTTTATATTCTACCTCACTTATGATAAAAATACTAAACATAACTAATTCAATAAAAAAAATAAAAAATCAAACTGTCAAAATCAAATATTAAAAAATCAAGACAATAATGAGAATTGTGGTGAACATATATTTTTTTTTTAATCAGCATAGCCTTAAAAATATAATTACAAAATTTACGATACTTGAATCCAAAATATTTGTTTTTTCCAACGACATTGATTGGGAGAGAAATGTTGAACGTTGAAATGGGAAAATTCCGAAAGTAACAATTATTCCCTTTACCTGTAAAGGACGGCGAAAATAGTAATTAACAACTACGGGTCTACAAAGAATTATAAAAAATTATGAGTAACATTTTCTCTCTTTAGATTCGTTTTTTTTTTTCCTTATAAACAATTTCTTCTTTGACTACATTTTACATTTCTACTCTTATTAAATACATATCTTTATATTAATAATTTTCACTCACAATTAATTCTATTTCATTTAATCATTTATTATTACTTATCCTCTTATATTTTATACACATACTCTCTCATTTTTTAATTAATCTTAGTTGTTGGTTTATTTTACACAATAAGAATAAAATTTGTTTATAAAATAGGATAGGAGGGAGTATTGTATTTATTTATTAAAATGGGATGTGTAACAAACAGAGCCTTAAAACCCCCAAGAAGCATCATGACATCATAACCAGCGGGCCCCACACAGACAGTTTTCACCCCCACCACAACAATATATACCTCAGCCTTCACCTCTCTCAAATCCTCCTTCATCTTCTTCCTCAGTTCCTGCTCTCTTTCTTGTTCATACATATTATATATGTAGGGTTTTCTCTCTGCATCTTCCACTTTATTATCATGTCCAATATACCCACCTCTCTCACCGACTCTTCCCTCGCCCTCTTCTCTCTCGCCATTTCCGCCTCAGATCCCTGGCCTTTCTCCGTCTTCTTATAACTCTACCTCTTCTTCTTCCATAAACCCTTTCTTTTTCTTTCCTGATCTGCATCCACCATCTTTCTGGGCTTATATTTCTTCAACATGGGGTTCGCTACCGCTGGAGATATTAACGGCAACGGTCAGAATCAGAAGCACCACCACCACCATCTGATTAATTTTCATATCCATCTTCCTCACATCCACTTTCTCCACCACGAGAAGAAGGAGGATCTGAAGGATATTCCGAAGGGTTTTCTGGCGATCTTGGTCGGTCAAGGAGAGGAACAGCAGAGGTTTGTGATTCCGGTGATCTACATCAACCACCCTCTCTTCATGCAGCTTCTCAAGCAGGCCGAGGATGAATATGGCTTTGATCAGAAGGGTCCCATCACTATTCCCTGCCACGTAGAGCAGTTCCGCACAGTCCAAGGCATCATCGACAAGGAAAACCCCCACCACCACCACCACCACCACCACCACCACATTCGGTGCTTCAAAGCTTGATAAATTACGTGTCTGTTCACAACTATATATATATGTACACTTGTTCGATTTTTTCTTGATTTCTGCAACACCCAGAATGGGGTGTAGAGAGGATGATGACTAAAGATTGGATTAGTGTTTGTCTGTGTTCATCATCAATATGACGAAATTAGGATGTGCTATTATATATATCTGATGACTGTATATATGTAATTATCTGTGTCATATTTTCCTCCATTAGTTATCCATATAGCTTTAATTTCAGCCGTTTAATGATGATGCGTATAATTAATTAATGAACGTGAAGGCGTCAAAACAAGGAATTAAAACCTGAAAAGGGATCAAGCGATTAAGTGAGAACATGAATAAGGGATATATGTGTGTGTGTGTAGAGATGGATACAGCAATATGTGTTGTGTTTTTTTGCGTTTGTTGTGTGTTGTGTGTGTGTGTGGTGTAAAAAGAGGACAAGGATGGGAATATGGGAGGGGGTCCATAGGGACAAAGTCATATATGGTGTTGGTGTTTGGGGCTGTTGTGTTGTTGCTTTCTAATCAAAGTATGGGTTTTTGGCTTTGCCTTTAATTTGTGATTTCTTGCAAGTTTGGTGAATGGTTTTTAGGGCAAACTGTCCCACATGTCTGTCTTTCCCACATATGTCTCTCTCTCTCGATGGCCTTATTGTATCACTGTAGCTTTCAAGCCAAGCAACAAGGACACCACCACCAGGCACCAGTATTATTAGTAATTTCTGACTAGACCATAAAATAGAATTGCTTTGTTTTTTTCCTTTTATATTTTTGTTAATATTATAGATAACAGATTTTTTTGGGGCCAATTCTTTAAATTTTTAAATATAAAAAATTCATTTTTTGTTATTTATTTTTGTAATATTAGGAGCTTTCCAGTTTTGGCCGTTGCTCTTACCACCTGAATGTTTATTGATTTTAATTTTTAAGTTCTGTTTGACCCTGTTTTAATTCTTAACTCAAAACAAAGCAGTTTAATCAAAAGTTCAAGATTAATCTGTTATTCGATAAATATAGAACTTGTTGTTTATTAAGATTAATTCATCATATTTCATTTGTAATTTGAAAATCAAATACAAGGCCCTACTTGCCTATACATTTTATCATCTTAAAAAGCAAATATAAAACATAAATTGTCGAAATCAAACTATTTCGTTTTTCATAGAATCACCCCCGGTTCAATTTTTTTTCCACGAAGAGCGGATTTTGACTCGGGAATCGCTATCTCAATCCACTTGATATGAATTAAGAAAAAAATATTACGTAAACATATGAAGAGTTCTGGGGATAGAGTCAATCACCAAATTCCAGACGTAATTTCCTCCTATTTATTTATCTGCTTAATGAGGAAAACTTTTCTTCTTCCTTATCCTCTTCCTGTTCTAACGCCTAAGCAAAATTATTCCGCTAATTGACCTATTAAACAAAAATTTAGGGAAGTAAGTGGGATTTTCCACCATTTATGATTGGCCCTATACATCTCCAACAGTTGAACCAGTCTCACCATCTTTGCTGGCCAATCCTCATCTGGGTTTCAGCCTTCTACAGATTTTTTTTTTCTTTTTAATTTTAAATGTTCGAACCGTCCTTCAAGCAAGGAACAAGACCAACTAATCCTCACTTTATCAAGTTGACGTATTATGGGGACAAGCCTTTTAGTTTGCCGGCTTTCTTTTTTTTTTTTTTTTTTCCTGAGAATGAATTTTATATGCAAAGCTTTATCATCTCAATTCTTACTTCAGAGTTTCCATGTACATATCAGTGGTGGTTAAGATACTGATGAATTAATGAGTAAAGAAAATTGTAAGATATTTAAAAAGCTAATCTCAAGATATTATATATGTATGACACAGCTGTTCTTGTTCTTACCTGGGGTCGTTTAAAAGCTTTCAAGCCGTTAGGCTAACCATATTGGGCCACGTCTCTTAAGTTTGACCAATTTGTTAAGGCACAGACAAACACAGAGAGGCCAGGATTAGGATTTAGGACCAAATCTTAGAATTATTTATAGGAAAAATGCAATTATAAAACAATGTTTGACTTACAATTATCTATAGGCATATTCTAGTGTTTCTCTATATCAATCCTTGTTCCTGAAGGACTATCATCACCGTGGCCAATGGAGAGCCATGAACTGGTTTTTGACTATAATAGAAAACGTGTTTTAATCTCCACACGAAATCCCTTACAACATAAACATGTGCCATATGTGCTCACATGTAAAATTGAAGGACAATTTTACTCTGCACGCAAATTACATGCCAAGGAACACAACAATATGTTAGCTCTATTTTTCCCTCGATCTCCACTCTGCCCACCCAAAATAAATAAAAAAATACAGTCCTTTTTTTTTTTTTCCTTTTGCACCGTTTCCTTTTAAAAATCAAATATTAAAAGGAAAGAAATGGGGAAGAAAGTAGACACAGGCTAATTTCAATAATCACTAAATGATAAAAGACTATGCGATGGCTTTAGTCATACTTGCTCTCGCGGTCTTGGATTTGAACTACGTATTGTAACCCCGTGCAAGTACTTGGTATATCCATTGAAACCAAGTTTTCCATCAGATTTCCTGATCCAATCACTTAGTACGGTGTAAGCTGAAGGGCCCAGATTCATCTCCTGAGACGTATTATTCAAAAGTTCAGTTGGTTTTATGACTTAATGGAATGATCAAGTATAAGTGCTCCTACGGAAGCATGCATACCTGCGCCAACTCCTCAACTGAGATGACTCTGTTTCCTTCCCGTTCGAAATGCTCAAAAGCAGTGGCTGCAATTTTCTCCCAGTCTGCATGAACCTCAAGCTGGTACACACTGAGTGCCGCGGCACAAAACTCTTCAAAATCCATTTTTTTATAAGCCAGCGGCTCCATCTTAAATAAAGAAATATGAAGTTCAGCATAAGAAATTTGCACAAGAAAACCATACAGTTTCATAAGGATAGAAATTATGACAGTTCTAATTATTTATTAATTCAATCTAGTTGGGTAGGAAATGAGAAATGGTCCCTATTTGCTTGAATTTTCCTTGACTGCTAAACTTTATACTTAGTGCAGCATTTTCAGCATTTAACTCACCGCACAACATGCAATGTTCATGTTAGAGATTGTATTAAAAAGTATAACCTATCTCAAGGCCTTCACTCAATCAGGTTGAGCCAGAACAGTAACTATCTTTGACAAATTTTATCATGCAACTAGTTTTCAGTTAGTTATATAACTACCAAATCAAGCTAGAAATGCTATAAAGCTGGGCTGGGAGAAAAAGATTTTAACAGCAAAAAGGAGAAGGCGGGATGTATACTGAATTGAACATTAAAGTACATTTAAAATGAATAAATAAAAAATCAAAGATGTCTCACCAAATTTAAAATCTCGGGGACTCTTGATTCCTTCATCGTATCAGTAGCATTTTTCATGAGAGCCTGCATTTTCCTTTGATTTTAGTTGATAGATTGTGGGAACACTTGCAGCTAGAATCAACTTAAAGTGTATACTTCACATGAAAAACAGATTATGGTGATGTTGTATGTCACAAACACCATCTCTATGTCAGAAAAGAAAAAGAATTGTAAAACCAACCACTAACCGCTTTAAAATTGTCAAGGGAAACAAAACCATTGTTTGGTTCTAATAGGCTAAATTGTGCTCTTAGAAAGATGAGTTCATCTTCTGTCAGTGCTTTTGAGAGAGCCTGCATAATTAATATATAAAAAACAAAGAAGATAATGTCATATTTAAGGTATAAGGTGTATATTTTTTATGGCTGAATAACAAGAGACTACCTTCAGTGCTGCTCGTTTTAAAGGTGTAGCCCGCACATATGACTTGACTGACCTGAAGATTGAAATGTCTAATGGAATGGCACGTTTTTCATTTCTCAACCATGGATGAGCTGCAAATATGCAGGTACCTCTTCATCAGTAAAAGACAGAGAACTAAATCTGAATGTGTCTGTGAGAGATAGCGTTTCAATTGCAAAGATTCAATTATTGAGTCAAGCAAAGTCCAAGCAGAACATTCTAACTGAACATACCTAGAGCTTGGGCAGCAGTCATCCTTTTTCTATGGTCCTTGTTCAAAAGTCTCTTTACAAAATCTTTGGCTTCTGGTGATATTGATGGCCAAGGTGAATCATCAAAGTTAGGATTAGCTCTTAGGACAGACCGGAAGATTCCTGATTCAGTGCGTGCCCAGAATGGTCTGCTTCCACATAACAATATGTATGTAATAACTCCGATGCTCCACAAGTCTGCTTCCACACTGTAGGATCTATGGAGCACTTCAGGTGCAACATAGTAGGCACTGCCAACAATATCATTGAGGCGTTGATCTGCATGAATATTACAAGTAAACTGTCAGAGCTAGTGCAGCAGAAACTACAATAAAATGGTTGTTGATTATATGGCTCCATAAATAATTGAAAAAAGAATCTGAAAAAGATTTGCTGTTTTTGAAATCAGGAGGCCACAAAAAACTAAGAATAATTGAGAACTGTGCTTTGAGATGAATCTCCACCAGAAAATAGTAAGAAATGCTCTACAGGTAAACCTATGGGATAGGTGGCCAAGTTGGGAAATTGAACAACTAACAAACAACAATCAATTGAAAAAAGAATCTAATAATTGGTAATATGCCTTCATGCTGTTGGCCAAGAATGACATGGCTTCCTAAGTCATGCAAATGAATACAAAGATTTCCATAGAGTATTCCCCAGGAGCTCTGCCAAACTAAACTGAACTTAATGTGACAGAATACAAAAAGAAAGATAAAACATTCTAACTAAAGGCCGAAGTATGTTAAGTATGACAAAATATGAGTTTATATACAACTCTCATTCTCATTCCTCCATTTCCAACTTCTCACTTTTACTCACATCAAGCACTCCCCCTCCACCCTCCTTTTTTTAATCTTTCCAAAATGTCTAACCACCTAATCCGAGAGCTTCATGCCTTATTTAACAAAGCAGACAGCTTTAGCATGTTGAACGCACTAGATGAAAATAGTGGTAAATAAAAAAAAATTCTTCCAGTTCATCCGAAGAAACATAACCAAGAACATGGAAGAGAAATGTGTCAACTTCTTAAAAAGAATCTATACCAAATGCAGTAATAAAACTTGTTTTATATACTAACTCGACATCCTTTAACAACCATCAGAATTTGATTATCTTAAGAGATGACTAACTCAAAAATCCAGCAATCCTAGTATTGAATTCTCTAAGGAAGAAAAAATATACCACCAATATACTAATTTCGGCATCAAAACAGGATTTGAAAGAGTCATCCAGTTGGTTAAAACTTAAAATGGGATTTGAAAGAGTCATCCTAACAATCAAAATGAAAACAATTGGTCACAGAAAAAGAGAAGCATAGAAGTGTGAATCAGCAGTCATCAAGCTGCCTACAATATTGGAGGATTATCCAATAAGACCAACAATATTTGAGGCAATGAAAAGATTAGTAGCCAGCCATCTTAAAATATGCTCTTTCCATCATATTTTCCATTATAACTTCCCCAAAGGATTGGCTGCCTTGTGAGGAAAATAGCTTGCATAGAATACAATCATGAATTACAATATGGAAGAAGGACCACAATAATGTTATTATATTCTGTTGATAGCTCAAGAAATCAAAAGGCATTGAATATATATAATTATTTACAGTGGGATATATGACTTCTAAGTCATTCTCATTTCTCTAGCAGTTTGAATGTTTAAGTTAAACCATCCTAGTTATACACCAAAAATGAAGCTAAAATTAACATAAAATAGATTAGCAACTTAAATATGGTACAGATACTATGCAATAGTAATTGATGCTGCCATAGATAAATCAATAATTACCTGGCCTAACAAAATCTGATAGACCAAAGTCGATAACCTTCATGGCAGAATCATCTCCTTTTGAGACAAAAAGAAAATTCTGCAGAACAGGCAAAATATATACAGGGCGACAAATTATAGACTGGAGACGTAATTATATACCTTCACCCAAAAAAAAATCTAAGAGAATAGTTGTTATCCCATTATCTTCACAATTCCATACCTCTGGTTTTAGATCACGGTGAACAACTCCTTGAAGATGACAAAAAGCAACTACATCTAGAATTTGCACAAGAATTGCTTTAGCATCATCCTCTGTGTATCTTCCACCTCTTCACAAATTATTCATATTACAAGAATCCAATTAAAATCACGATTGTCAATCCAAACCATCTAAAAAGTATGGAGGAAATAAGCTAAACATATTTTAAATGATGAATAGCATTTCATTTTTACCTTGAAAGAATTCTGTCAAGCAGCTCTCCACCCTCACACAATCTGACAGGAAAAGAATACCTTAACGTCAGAAAGAACACAAAACTCAACAATTATAGATATTTTATGCATAGACTATTTATCTATTAAATCTACCCATGCTAAACACTCTTGGATGCATGAACCTGGGATGAAAGTCCTTAATTTCAAATAACTTAAAAAATAAGCAATGAGCATGAACCAACCACAAAACAACTCTGAATATAATTTTAGCAGGATTGAAAGCAATATTTGGAAATAACAGTTTGACATACTCCATCACTATGTAGACGTTATTGGCATCCTCGAATACATCATGAAATTTAACCATGTTATTATGTCCAGATAAGGCCTTCAACATCTTCACCTCCCTCCTTACATCTTCAATTGATATTGCTGTTGTCATCTGCCATACAAGAATCAGTCACAATTATCTTTAGTAAGCCAGTTTAATCAGGCAATGTGAGAACAACTAAACAAGAGTTCAACTCAAGTTGATGCATATTATCGAACAGATTTGAAAGTAATTATTGAATTCATCACAAATCATAACTCAAAATGATCATCCCCTCTATGCCAAGTAAAGCATATATGAAAATAGGAAGTGCAGAAACCTAGAGGCGGTTTCTGACAAACATCGAGGACATATAAGTCAGCCATCAAAAGGCAAGTAGCCAAAAACAGAGTTCACATTATTTGATGCCCATGGTGATTCGAGTAAAGGAATGTTTTTCTTCCAAAAAAAGATATTTCCATGTGCGTGTAAATTTCATTGCCAGGTCATGAAAGGGACTTCATGAATAGCATCAAATTAAGATATGAGATTATGGACCAAGTCCCTTCCAGGTTCACAATATACATTCTTCTAAATCTACAGCAAAGTACTGATATGTTCACCACTACTAACGTCCAGCAGAGGTAAACTAACTAGAGTTTAGTAGACTCCAAAATGTTTAAGTAATACTTTCCTCTATAATTACCATCCAAAACAGGTTTTATCTGAAGTTGTTCATACTGCAATCATTTGTTTTACTAAGGGCTTTTCAAATTGTTCAAGGCCGAAAAGGCATTAGCATCCAATCTCTATTCTCACGCGAGATTAACTCAGAATGATAACAACGTGAGTTGGTCGTGCAGTTGAGAACTACATACTGTGCACGAGAAAGAGATATTGGACGTCATCAGTATCATCATCCAGGAATGTTGAAAATATCTGTTACCCCGGGCGCTTCTATGATCACATCTATACAGCATTTGTGGACTGGAGATGATCCGAAGGGAAAAGCGGTACCTTAAATTTTCCAAGAGGCGACCTTGACCATTGAATCATCTTTGAATTTCCAAATTCAATAGTTACCCAGTAATTAAGTATTACATTTGGCCAATATTGCATGGAATTCCAGTGCCTAAAAATCATGTTATGAAAGAAATCTGAATGACCAAGACTAGAGTCAACCCATACCAGCTCACAGGGAAAAAAAAATTGTCCATTTCATCTCCGCAAGCTATATAGTTAAGCTATTCATTTTTCGTCCACCGCAGATTTATATAAAATGAAGGGACAAGTGCATATACTATGCTTCTCTCACCTTAGCTTTCGATATGATTTTTACAGCTACGGATTGCCCCTTGAGGTCTCCTTTCTTTGCTTTCGCCCAGCAAGTATGACCAAAATGTCCTCGACCTACTTCTTTTCCTAGCTCATACTTCGCCCCGATATTCTTTGCATATCCGAAGCTCTTGTCCAACGGCCTCTCTGCCTCTCCACCTTCGGTTTGGTCCTCGGGTATCGGCCCATCCTTCGGTTTCGTCTTCCCCTGCCGTCTCAGTAACGCCGCCATGATCGGCTTCGCCGGCGATGGAGGCGGAAGAGGCCATCTGAATTTCCTACCCGGAGTTCTAGCCGGGGATGGGGCCACCCCAGGCGGGAGAGTGCTCGGGAAGGGACTAGTGGAGAAGGAGTGAGCAGGAGTACTCCCGCCAGGGGTTGCATCACCAGCTCCTGACACTGAGTTGGCGGACGGCAGGGGCGATGCCGCCGGCTGCGGCGATTTAGGGCGGTGATCGGCTGGAACAGTTTCATTGTTGACGACGGAAACGCTTTTGCTGCAACAAAGCCCCATAGGTGGGTAGGACGACCCAGACGGTGATAGGGAAAGTCAAAGGATCCAACGAAGTAGAAAAACCGTCGCCGGCAAAAATTGAGAAGCCACTACAGAGAGAGAGAGAGAGAGAGGTAGAAATGTGAACAGGTAGGAGAAGAAGGAGAAGGAGAAGGAGAAGAAGAAGACGGAGGAAAAGAAAAAAAAAATGAAATAAATTTGAAAGTCAGAGAAGTATTTCGATAGTCCAACCGTACCAATCGATGGCTGAAACTCTCTCTGCTTCGGATCTTCCAAAATGTATTTACTCCTTCAACATTTCTACCTCCCTCTGTTCATTTCTTTTCCGAGAAAGTCCTCCTTTGAAGAATGAACAGTAATCTTTCTCATTTATAAAAACACGGCTTCATATTAATAAAATAACATTCAAATTTTACAGTAATGCTTAGATTTAGCACGGATCTTCTTTAGTTTTTGATCTTTTCAATATTGAGGGCCCTTTTCAAATCGGTTGTTGCCTTAAGCTATTAAAGTCTCTTTTTCATTCTTAAGTGTGAATCCTAATTTAATTTATGCATCCAAGAGGATAAAGTATCATTGTATACCTATATATATAAAAGGTATTTATATAGCTTTATCCTATATTAAGAAATGCATTAAATTGATAAACAATTATATTTGTCCTTATTAAATTTTTTGGTCTGTTTCTACTATACAAATAATTTTCATAATACATCTCTCTCTTTTTCTATTCAATATAAATTAAATAAAGATAAAATTAAAAAAAATGTCATTAATTAATCGACTAATATTCTAAGTCAAACTTTTTCTCTACAAATGACTTATGTTTAAGCATATAGTGTATATACAAGAACTCCAAAATCTAAATTCAAGCAAATAAAACACATATTGAAACACTAACAATCCAATCCATGTGATAAATGTTTTGCACATGAAATTTGGAGTGCTAAATAATAAATAATGTAGTGTATATATTATGGGAATATCATTTCTGTTTTAAGTCAAAACTATATCGTTTTGGCTTTTTTTTTGTTTTTGTTTTTTTTTTCCTTTGCTCTTTTTTTGTTTTTGTTTTTTTCCCCTCCTTTCCTTTCTTTTCCTTTCATCTTTTCGTTTAAAAAAAAGTCAAAACGACGTAGTTTTGGCTTAAAGTAAAAATGATATTTCTATATATTATTTTGGTATTTAGGCTAATCTCAATCTAAGCCCATATTTGTCGCAGTAGTTGTTATTAGCAAATTGTAATATAATAAATAAGTTGTGTGAAAAATTAAATTACAGCATAAATAAAACAAGGGATAAGATATTCTTATTACTATTTTTTGTTACTATCAATGTTTTTATCACTTTTTCACTGTTAGATCAAAATCTCAATAGGAAAAATAAATGATAAAGATAGATAAAATTTTATCATTAGATCAAAATCTCAATAAGAAAAAAAATGATAAAGATAGATAAAATTCTAATCTAACAGTGGAAAAGTGATAGTAACAAAAAATGATAGTAAGAATATCTCATCCCATAAAACAATACAAACAGTTTTTTTTAAAAAAAACCTTTATACGAACAGTTTTTTCACTCTATTAATTCTGCAAATAAAAGATTACCGTTAGCTTTCAAAAAGCAATATATTATGCTTAAATTATGCCAAAAGGGAAGGTGTGGGATGACAATAGATAATTTCAATTTGTTACATACTTCCTCCGTTTCTAAATTATTGTTATCTATTTGACATTAATACACGTGGATTAAGAAGTTTCTAATTGCTGTAAAAAAAATTACCATTCATTAAAAATAAAACACCTCGTTCATTTCTGGTGGTCCACATATGAAAACAATTAATTGATTTTACGGGAATAAATAAATTTTTGAAGAAGTAGCAACATTCAATTTACCTTGTTAATTATCATTCCATTATTATTTAGTCTGGTTGGTTTAATATATGATTAAAATAAAGTACAAGCAAACGCACAAATAATCTGGCAAAAAAAAAACCTAATCTCTTAATTGAGGACTAGGATGCATAGATAGAAGAGGTGGAGTGTATAAAATTACAAGTTAATTTGTAAATTTATTTTGAAAGTTTTCATATAAAAATATTAGCTATCTTGAAGTTTTTTTGAGCATCAATATCATCTTATTTATCTTGAAAAAATGAAAAAAAAAAATTTACTTTAACTACTAAAAAATTGACATTAGGTATTTTAATAACAAAGGGTAACATTGATATCTTGGTTAACATAGCCGACAGTGGCAAAGGATCATAGAGAGACAGGGGGGCTATGGCTCCCCAAAAAGAAAATATTCAAATATTTAATGTAAATTGGATTTTTTTTAATGCAATTAACTTAAAAATGTATACATTTGTCCTAAAAATTTATATATTTATCCCTCTCAAATAATTTTTTTTAATTAGTTAATGAATATATATTTGCCCCCAAATATTTATTCCAAATAAAAAACTTTGGAATGCCTAACGGTGATGAATAAAAGCTTTGAGGATAAATTGACATTTTAACCCTGAAACTAATGACATTTATATGGCTTATATCATAATTATTACTAGTAACATAAATTGTCTTTGAATTTGACGAACACGTACGATCATATCAATAATTATTTTGTCCGCGAGCGGCAAGAAACTATATAGATCGCTGTGATGAATTAGTCACACTACCTTTTTTGGTAATAAAGAGACATAAAGCAAGCTTTTATTTATAATTAGTTAGCAGACAAAATCATCGTCCTCTAAAGTTGACTAATACTTTCATTCAAAATTACCTGGAGCCCTTAATATTACTTTTTATCCATTGGCTATTAATTTTCATGAATAAAAAAATGCATTTCGAATAGAATAATAATGTAAATAAGGTCTAGCGAGAAAAAAAAAAACGTAAATAAGGCAAATTAAATGCGTTTTATTTTGAGAAGAGGAAAGTTGGTCTATGTGCTCGCATGAGTGAATTAGAATTAATTTGTACAAAAATCACTTTAGAGTTTCACACGAGAAATTTAATACCACAAAATTAAAGGATAAATTCCAGTTTTGTCGTGAAAGTTTAGTTCAAGGAGTATTGATCACCCAGATGTCTTTTGATCTTATTTTGCCCCGAAATTTTTGTTAGAAATAAGTTTATAAATTAGAGCAACAATTTAATAGTAAATATTAATATAAGTATAAGCTTGTTACGTTTTAAATTTTTTTGGCTAATTTTAACCCAAAAAAAAAAAATCAAAGTCATCAGTGTTCTTTAAGTTAAGCTTGTGACAAAAATAATATTAATCTCAAAAATTAAATAACGGTCAAAGCATGCCCATTTATTCAAGTGAACACGTCACCATGCTGACTAGAATTTGAAGTTAATTGTTTGATGGCTTTGCGGTCTATGTTCTTCGCATGTAGCTTTGCGGCAGGAATGTGAGCAGAGTTTGAATTATTCATATATTTTTTTTTATACAAGAGGTTGAATTATTCTGCGCGTATGCTCAAATAACTTCCGATTATATTTGTTTTTAAAATATGACATGAATTGTTCTTTTTTCTTTCTTTTTACTTTTAAAAATGAGAGACAAACTAAATGCTTGGGTAATGAGTTGCAAATGTTTTTATAAAGAACTCTTCTAGTTTTTTTTTAATATATATATATATATATAGCTCTATGATTATGTCATATTCAAGCATTGTAAAGTTTAATTATAAATAGATAGATATGTTAAAGACACTTTTTACATTCACAAATACTTAAATTTCATACCAAATGCTTAAATGGTCAAAACTCAGTTTCATAAATATCAACACATGTTGATTAGAGTACTCTTAGTTTTATTTTTCTTAAAAAAAAAAAACAAGGTAAGAAAATGGAATGAAATTGGACAGATTTGTCGGCCCCGCAACAATCGAGCAAATCGCAAGGCCTTGTCTCTTTTTTCTTGTCCAGAGGGAAAGAAAAATCAATTTGGCAGGTCCATGCCTAGTTGAGATTCATTTACTCATGTTTCCAATTCTGAGCTGGAGAAAATGGACAGAAAAAACAAGAAAACTGGAACGAAAACTTGGTTTAGACATGCAGTGACCAATCAATATTTATTGACAGTAAAAGTTGGCTACTTCAAGCATGTTTGGAATCCATTGATTCACTAAGCACCTAGATCGGAATACTGTTATGGGCTCTGATATAATATTTATATGGCATGTTCACCATGGGAGAAAATATAGAAAGAGAAAGAAGTTTTTGGAAGTTTTTTATCGATGTATCAAAAACTGACGTCCATAAACCTATATAATTCACTGTAACACATATATGGATGGTTACTCTAATTTGAATTTTGGATAAAGATAAAATTTTACATTTGGACCCATATTATTCTTTATTTTATTGGGTTAAGGTGTAAAAATATACATGAGTTTTTTCTTTATGAGCGTCCAACACCACGTGTTTTTTTTAACAAAAATACACATGTGATTACTATTTTAGAGCAAAAGTCACATCAATTACTGTTCACTGCCATTATATTATTGTTCACTTTATCTTTTTCTGTTTCATCATGGTGGACAATAACTTAATGGTGAGATGTAACTTTTATTCTAAAATGGTAGTTACGGGTGTATTTTTACTTCAAAAAAAAGCACGTGGTGCTAGACGCTTCTGAGGAAAAAACTCATGTGCATTTTTACATCTTAATCCGATTTAATTTACATAATAGGGTTAAGGTGCAAAAATATATGAGCTTTTTTCCTTAGAGCGCTCAGCACAATGTGTTTTTTTTAGCAAGAATATATATGTGGTTACCATTTTGAAACAAAAGTCACATCTCATCGTTAAATTACTGTTCATCATGATGAGAGAGAAAAAGATGAAGTGAACAGTAACTTAACGGCGGTGAACGGTGACTTTATGGTGAGATGTGACTTTACTCCAAAATAATAATCGCATGTGTATTTTTGCTCTAAAAAAAAGCACATGGTACTGGGCGCTTCTAAAAAAAATTCATGTATATTTTTACACTTCAATACTACATAATAACACCATTTGTATTTTGTATTGGGCTTGAGTCCTAATCCAAGATGGAATAGTCATATTCCAACAAATTTAAATGTATATTAGGCGCCAATGAGAGTTGGCACAGATGATAAGGAATCCGGGACTAGGCCTCTGGGTCGTGGGTTCGATCCCCTCTGCCGTTGTTGAGGCTACTTTGATAGGCGATTTCGTAAGTCTCCAGTAAGTGCTCATAGAGCTCGGGATCATACCCTGACCTTGGTAGGGGACTGGTGTCGAACCCTTCCAAAACTTTTTTTTTATAAAAAAAAATGTATATTAGGCAATAGAAATACCAAGCCCGTTAGATTCTAACAAATAAATCAACCCTGGTATCAAGCTACGGTATTAACTCATGAGTTCGAAGATTCATATACATGCCAAACGAAATAGACAAGCAAAAAAACACGCACACACACCACTGAGTTAAAGAAATCACTTACCTATTGTGATTTTGCCCTGCTAGGTGTGACAACGTATACCAATGGAGGGGGTGCTGATCTTTGGTGGGACGAACATGGATCCAACATTGACATAGGTTTGATGTTATTGAACTTTCAATATGTTTCTATTTTGTGTGTTTTTCTTTATTGATCTAATTTACATTCAAGCAAAGTTCTGAAACCAGACCAGTCCACTCCAAATATCAACCTAATTCGATATTTTTTTCCCTTTTAAAAATCAAATTTTTTTAAAAAAATTTAGAATTTCATGTTAATTACCTTATAATATTCAATTTCTCACTTATTTGGTATGGGTTAGCTCTAGCTTAACTCCAATCTAACCCACTAATTCAGTAGCTTTGGGCCCAGATCCGCTTTAAAGTTTGATTTCAATTCCAATTAATTTGAGTCAGTTTAAATTTTATGTTCGGAGGACATCTTGAAATAATAGTACTGGGCTAGGTTATGAGCCCCGACACATGCACAAAAGTTATTGCTTGCGATATTATGCTTGGAAAACTTTAAAAAAAAAAATGTTTATCATCATTGTGGCGCAGGGTGAATGAATGATCAGTTATACTTCTTCAACCTTTAATACAAAATTTATTCACCTAATTTAATTAGATTAAAAAAATTAGTTAACATTATATGTTTTTTTCTCCTTAAACATCATAATATAATCATCTTCTTTAGTTCTATCTGTTTATCTCTTTCTTAATCATTGTTATGAGAGCATCAATATATATAAAGCCAATGTATAAAAAAAAATATATAAAGCCATAAATGATTAACAAATATAGAAAATAAGTTTTACATTAATGATAACAATAACTCCTTAATTAAGTTATATATTAAGGACAGGAGAGAGTATGAAGAAATATCATCTTAACCAATGAGATTAAGTATAATAAAATGAGTTTATTCCTCACATCGGGGCAAATTAGTGTTTAAGTCGCCACCAAGAGCGTTGCTTGAAGATCAAACTTCATTGAAAAGTAACGATGATACACAAGAAGCCCAACGCATGTACATCAAAGCTGAATGAATATGGCCTAAAATCAACATCATATTTTTTATGTTAAGTGAGAATGAAATTTATCAAAAAAAAAAGTGAGAATGAAATTATTAGCCACTCACATCATTTTTAACTTATTGCACATTAACAATCATAAATATAGGAACCAATGCCTATAATTATAAAAATACAGGGATAACAAATATAATAAATAATCAAAAATGAGAAAAAAAGATCCCAACAATATCATTAGCTTCTTTTGTTTTTTTCTTGACCCGAAAATGATCAGTTGTGTACACTATTTGTCCATCCCAATTGTGCCATCAAAGGACAAAACGTAAGATTGTGGTCGTGTTTGGATTTACAATTTGAGAATTGGGTTTATGCTCGTTTGGATTTAGTTTTTGAAAAATCGTTTTTAGAGTTTAAGAGGTAATTTATGAGATAAGTTTTGTCTTGACTTATGAAAAATAACTTTTGAAACCCAGGTAGGTTTAAGGATTTCCCAAACAGGTTAAAATTTGTTGCTTATGTTGAACGATAAGCTAGAATATACTGCTTATTATTTGTATGTCACCATGGAGAGAGGATAAAATCACGAGAAGAAAGAAAATGGGTTTGAGGTGGGTGTTACATTGCTTTGATGAAAACAAATATAAATATGTACTCCCTCGCATGTGTATTGAAAGACTCCATCAATTAATTTAGGGGTATTAAGAAAATTAAGAAAATATTTAATTATATCATATTTCTTCCCCCCTACACGTAGCATTTAAAATATTTATATGTATATCATTAGATTTATTTATATATAGTTAGTCAAATTAGTCTAAAGAAAAACGATTAATATAAACACTTTAAAATAATTTATTTAAAATTTCAAAGACATTATGAAATATGTGCTATAGTCGATCATTTTATTTAGCTTCATTAATCTATCAAAATTAGTTAATTAGAGCTTATATTGAGGACCAAAGAGACTGAGAGTATCATTGAATAAAATTTATGTTATTTTTAATTATTTTACATCTAAACTTACTTTTCATTAATGATTCAAACAAGATGTGCTATGTTAAACTAACTTTTTGATAAAAGCTAATTAAAACATAAAATTACATTACATAATATGACTTATATCATATATCAAGTTTTTCCAAAAATCCACTAATCGAAACACAAACATCATTGGCTTTAAAAAAAACAAGAACAATAGAATATCATCCATCTATTTATAACTCATAGGTACCTCATTATCATCGTAAACCAATAAAAGTATTAAAGGGATCATTTTTTTAGATTTGTGTTTATTTATCAAAAGGTATACATTTTCTCAAATATCCTTTTATCTCACTACATTTTCACCTCTTTACAGTTATTAACATAAGTCTACATGGATAAAATTGACAAAACCACATTTAATATGACCTCATTTCCTAAATATATAACACAATTGACTTTTTTGAGTATATTAAAGAAGTTAATTTCTTTAAAGTATTTATATTTATTGTTTTACTTCCAAACTAATTTGTCTGACATATGAATTTATATATAATTTAATTATGCACAATATATGATATGATTGATAATTCACTTAACTTCTTTAATTCCTTTAAAAAATTAATTAGTTCTCATATTTAAGATATGAGATAATACTTTACACTTCCCTTATATTTTGAATAACATTTTTTTGAGTACAAGTAGCTTGTAGATATAAGTGGTAGACGGTACGATCAATCCACGCGCCAGGTAACGCGTGAAGCCATCAGTTAAGTTGTGAAATAGGCCTATAAATGGCGGGAGCACCATCGTTAGCGAAACTTCTCGCCCAATCATCTCTTTGCATCACTCCCCCCTCAGACTCAAACTGTTAGATAATTACAGTCCAATCCTTCCAAAGACTCTTGCATACCAGAACCCCTCTTAGTTTTCCTCCTCCTTCCATTTGCGATCGCTTTCTTCCGTCAACACTCATTGTCGTCGCCTATGATAGTTTCGATTTTAGGGTTTTGCGTATGATTCTCTTAAGAAACTAGGGATTTTCCTCAGGCGCGACAAGTGGAGACGGGGGACAGAGTTGGCTTTTTTCGTTTCAATGGAGGCCACGGTCGGTATGGCCGCTGCTACCACCGCTCGCGGGACTTCTCTGCAGATGCTCCCTTCGTCCCGGAAAGAGTGGCGGGCCATTGGGGACCATCATTTAGTCCGGAACCCGGGAGACGAGGTAGTGATTTGGTGGATTGCATTTACTCGTCTTGGTGTATTGCATTGTCTCGCCTTTGTGGTTTAGGGTGTTAGTTAGATGAAAATGCACGTCATTAAGTTTGGAGCCTCCTCATTGATGTGGATCGACAGAACGATGACATTTTGTTTCTTTCTTTTCTTATGCTTGGTTTCTGGGTTTCATAAATCTTCTTATTGGCCACATTGGCTCCAGGGTTTAGAATTTAGTTTTTTATGCTTTTCTGTATATCAGTGGTTCCTTGTTTCAAGCATTACTTATCTTAGGTTTTATTCGGGATGAGAGTGTGAATAACAGATGTCATATGACCCATTTCTCGGGTTTAGGTTGACAATGTGGCCACTCGCGTGATTACACTTCGGGATTTGCAGGTTTAAGCAAAATATCTTGTTCTTCTAGTCTTCTTTCTTTTGGAGTGGTAATGTTTTTATTTTTTTGTTTTAATGTTTGGTTCTGGGAAACCTTAGTCTGGCTGTCTGGTAGTCTCTGATTTATTGTTAATTAAGTTCACAACGACAAATGAAAAAAGCCAACTTGACAACTATGTTGACATTTTCAAATCGGAGCAGTGCATAATAACAAACTGAACTGAGGGTGTATGAGGAACATTGTCTACTTCCTCATCATCCGAATCTAGTTGGTCAAGTTCAATTTTGAGTGGATAGCTTTTCAGATTGAGGGAGCTTCATGTTGAAGGCCTTGAACTTTGTGTTTTATGTTGTTAAGGTTTTAGTTTTGAAGGTTTGATTGCTTTCTATTTTTCAATACTTACTTATGTATCTGGTTGAGGAGGGAGCTTTGTTACTTGTTCTGTTATTTGTTTGATTGTGAGCTGGACATCTGTTGATGCCTGATGCGCAGGAACTAGAACAAACAAAGATAGGGCAATCGGATGAGAGAACCATATATGAGGTGAGAATGATGTTGCCAAAAGCTTCCTTTTAGTATTTGGGACCTAAGAATGTAAAGGTGATTTCCTTTTTTTCCAAGGTGCAGCAAGGGAGAGGGCCTCTTGATGTTGATTTTTGTTCAATAACAGTGGATGGAGGTCTAGACAGTGATATCATGCGGCAACGAATTCACAATGTTGCTAGACAAAGAGAGGAGCTAGGGCGTGTTGAGATTGAGTTGAGAGCGCAAACAATTGCAAGAAGTGGGATAATGGAAATGCAAAACAGCTTTGATGCTCAACTCAAGGAGCATGCTAACACTACCAGCAAGCTTCAGGTATATATTTCAATATTTATTTGCACTTCAAAGTTTGAATTGCTCTGCTCAATAAAATGTTTTTTTGAACCTAACTTGGAAAAAATGCTTGAATTAAGTTACATGTTTGAATTTTATGCTTTTAGCCAGTTGGTCATTATGAATCTGTTTTAAATTTATTGATTTGGTTTTGCAGGAGCAACTCCTTGATAGAGAGCACAGAATACATGAGCTGGAAGGAAAAATGGAAGAGAAAGACAGAGAGCTTCACGCTATTAAATTAGAAAATGAAGCAGTTTGTCAAAATCCCTTTCTCTGTCTCGGAGTTGTTGATATATTATGCTAATATGCTAATTTCCTTTTCTAATTCTGTTAGGCTTGGGCTAAACAGGACCTTCTTCGTGAACAAAACAAAGAGCTTGCAACTTTCAGGTTATTATTTATTTTCTCACAGTATATGAACATGCAAATTGTCATATGGACATGCATTTTGTCAATGCATTCATTTAGTTTGAGAAAAAGCAGTTTTCATGTATAACGCTGTTTAATTCCCCAAGCAGATTTTGTAACATGGTTTGTTTGCTCAGCTTTTGCATCCAAACTTTTCAACATGTCTAAACAAGTAAAGCTTTTTACAGAAGGGAGCACGACCATACTGAAGCTGAAAGAGCCCAGCATGTTAAACAAATACATGACCTTCAAGAACATATTCAAGAAAAAGAGAGGCAACTTATTGAGTTGCAGGAACAAGTATGAAGACTGTGTTTTTTATGGAAATGTTTGCTTAAATTTTTGTATTTTACTTTTTCTAGTGCCCATTTAAATTTACATACTTGCATTCTGCTCATTGAAAATATTCAATACCATTGTCATTTTGATCACTGGAAGCCTTTGAGCTATGCGATTTTTTATCAGTTGTTTCTCCTAAAGTTTTAGCTGATATTTTTAGTTTACAAGATTTACAGTTTTTAGCAGTTTCATGGGCTGATGGTAATTCTGACTTTCAGCATAGGGTTGCCCAGGAGACCATTATGTATAAAGATGAACAGTTGAGAGAGGCCCAGGCTTGGATTGCTAGTGTTCGTGAGGTGGATGTTTTCCAGTCAACAACAAACCAGACATTACAAGCAGAACTGCGAGAACGTACAGAGCAATATAACCAACTCTGGATGGCTTTCCAAAGACAGGTTGGCTTGCTATTCCCCCTTTCTACTGTGTTCCTTTTTTCCCTTGTATTAACCTGGTTTTTTTATTGATTTTTCCTTTCATCTCAGTTGCTTGCTGGTATTTTGTGAAGGTTTACTTGGTATATGGTTTTAGCTTAATGACTCACTGCGTGTATTTAAGCAATACTTTACCTCACCATGATGTTAGTCGTATGTGCTGTTGTATTGAGTATTGACAGTATGATACATTCTCTTTTCTTCATCAGCTATATGGCCCCTATCTTTTGAACCATTATTAGTAGTGCATTTATTTATTTCAGTGTTGTAAATGACAATTTCTATGGCATAATTGCGTGGCAGCCTACAGCCCATCTGCCTTCCATAAGACTTCCAAGAAGGGGCGGAATCTGGCAGTGCAATGGCGCTTGTCATGTGATAACATTTTCTCTCATCAATTCCCATTTTTTTTCTCAACTTCAGTCTAGTGGCTTGTAATCATTGTAGGTAAATTTGTTTCTTGGCGCCCTATGCCAAACGTAATTAGTGAATTAAATGGAAATCCATGACATGTACTCAATATCTAAGGCATGACACTTGAACTCATGCTCTCTGAAATCATCTTAGTTCCTGTTCAAATTCTCAGTTTTCTACTTTATATTTCCTTTCAATCTGTTTTACTTGTCTTGCAGACCTCTGCTCTCTTCTCCTCCCTCTTTGTTTAGGTCTCCTGCCTTTCAAGTGTCTGCCAAAGTTATATAGTGTATACTGTTAGTTGTGCTTACCCTTTGCATGTGTTTAATTAATTTTACTCTTTTTTTTTTCTAATGCCCACCTTATCCTCAGCATGGCAGTTTTGGGGCTTTCCACAATTGGCTGCTGTATGCTATATGCCTTTTACTACTTATTTTTATTTTTTACTTTTAATATGAGACTGTAGATGGTGGTCTTTCACCCATGTTAACCTTTTTTGGACTGATGTTAGTTTGCAGAAATGGAGAGAGTTCATGTGCTTGCTATGCATCAACTTCAACTTGAGCTGGCTGATGCAAGAGAAAGAGGTGGAGCTTACAATGATGACTCAAGAATGTCCCAACCTAGTTCAAAACAGAATGCAACTCTGATGGTGCAGGATAATGGGAATCAATTTGATGTAAATGGGAGCAGCAGTTCTGGTGGAAATAATGATCTCCTTCCAAACAAGAGTTCAGAAAATGGTCTACCTTTAGCATCTACTGGCAATGCACCAATCCATGTAGGGTACCAACAGTTAATTACTTAATTTGCAGAATGTTCTTTATTTTTTCTCAATATTTTCAGTACTTCTACACTTTTATGAGGGGGGTGTGGATTGAACTCTTGAATCTTGATAGGTTTTGAGCGACTGTTGTACAGAATGTTGCTTGTGGATCTTCCCTGCTTTTGATAATGTTTATGTGTGTCGATTAAATGCTTCAACTGACTACTCGTTACCAGGACACGTGATAAGTTTATACACATTATTACATCTTATTGTGTATTTCAGATGATCTAATGGTTATACATAGCATGGCTTAGTTTTATACTCCCTGCATTTTCCAAACAATAGTCACTTCGGGGTTTTGCACGTAAATTAAAAAAGTTAATATATAGCTCTAAATATAACAGAATGTCACTTTTTTTAGTAAAATACCCTTATTTATTTTGTTTTAGTTGTTTATGCCTCTCTGTTAAATTAAAGGGTAAAATGAAAATATAATGTTAGACTTCTAAAGTGACAATTGTTTGAAAAGGAGGGGGTACCTTTTAGTTTATTATATTAGGTGATAGCCAAATTATTTCTCACCGTGGGATTTTAAAAATCTTGACTTCATTTTGTTGTTCTAGACTGAACATGTTCCTGGCGTTCATATTGCTCCATCATCTCTGCTTGGGATGCCTCCATACATCCCTCCTGGTCAAGTCACTGCCATGCATCCATTTTTTATGCATCAACAAGCAGTCCCCCATTCAGTTGCATCACATGTACCTCAATCACAGGTTGGACATTTTCACCCGGTACCAACAATGTTACCTCTGCAACAGTGGCAGAACCAACAGGTTTTGAAAGGAATGATTTATCTTTAATTTTCTTGGTAATGCATGGTGTTAGAAATTTACTTGCTTTCTTCAGGTCATCTCAGAGGGTTCACAGGTGTCCGAGAAGGATGATCATTCATTATCTCAAATTGATCAAAATTTGATGAGATCAGATGCCATGTTAAATTATGAAATGTCTGTTAATGGACAAGCTCTTAATAGGGACTATTTGGATGTTCACATCCGTCAAGGGGAGGAATCTCAAACTCTTATTTCATCATCTAATGGGCAGACACAGGTCTTAGTTTGGATTTTGTCATTCATAATGATTTAACTTCCCCCCTTGATTTTGTGTGTGAATACTAGTGTTGCTAAGCCTAAAGTTATTTATGGTTGTTCAGTCTGTTGATAAAGGGCAACTAGAAGCTTCCCAACCAGATCAAAGCCTTCAACAAATTTCATCCCACTTTCATGATGTCTTAAGATTGAATTCTTTTGCTCAGAACAGTGAAACAAAGGTTTGTTGTTACCTTTTCTCGTGTGATCCCCTTTTATTATTATTATTAAACAAAAACTGGGCGGTCCTATCATGCTGATCAGGCTGTGTGTTTTAATTCTTCTCATAGAAGCTAAAGACAGAAGTTACCACGAGTAAATATTTGCATTGGCTTCCATTATCTTGTGTATATGTTTAGGCTGTTTGATTTTTGAACAATAGATTCTATAATTCTGCCTCTATAGCCTTGCACATGATGTGTAGCAGATATTTTAAAAAGTAGTCAACCAGAAATTGTGCAATATATGGTCAGTTTTCTTAATGAATACCAAATAGTGTCAACGGGAAGTGACACAAAAATGGATTGCAAAAATTAACATTAGTCTGATTTCTGTTCTTGCTTAGATGATGAAAAGCTTGTGTTTGTTGAACAGGATGAGAATGTCACAACTTCATCAAATCATGGGCTAGAAAACCAGGTTTTGGTGACAGAACAGTTAAGCTCTGCTGCTAATGCACCCACTCACCAAATCCATTCAGTTAATCATAGTGAAATGACAAAAAGTTCTGCTGATACCGTCTTGTCTGAAGCGTATGCCTCCCCAGGGGATATGAATTCTACAACAGTTACTAGGTCTTTAGAAGTCGCTCTCCTTGATGAAAGGGCATTATTAGCGTGCATTGTTCGAACTATTCCAGCTGGTGGCAGAATTCGAATTAGTTCAACGGTTAGCGAGTCTTAACTTTGAACTCTTAGATTCTATGTGAAATGTGATTTGTGCGTCCAATCTGATTCAGTTGACATGCAATGTTTTTAAAACAGCTTCCTAATAGACTTGGCAAGATGCTTGCCCCTCTACACTGGCATGATTATAAGAAAAAGTATGGAAGACTTGATGATTTTGTGGCCAATCATCCTCAAGTGAGTTTTACCTTTAAAGCTAGAAGTTAGGATGTATAAGCATCTATATTTTATTTGCTGTACAACCTCATAGTGCTGTAATTTTTATTTCAGTTGTTTATGATTGAGGGTGACTACATTCAACTTCGCGAAGGAGCACAAAAAATGGTAGCAGCCACTGCAGCTGTTGCCAAAGTTGCTGCAGCAGCTGCGGCTTCATCTCCTCATTCTTCTTATTTGTCCACTGTGGCCGTTACACCAATGGCTCAATCTCATCGCCTAAAGAAAGCTCCATCAATTGATTCCAAGAATGTAAAAACTGACGATACGATTAAGGAATATGTAGTCATATCTAAAACTACATCTGATGGTCCCCTAAAGATACCTGCAATGCAGCATCAGCAGTCTAACGGCATGTATTTCAATGTTACTGGGGGCCTCTCAAATGTCAAAATTTTGAGTAAATCGAAGGATTCCCATCAAATGGATGACTCTGAAAATAGGCCTGTTCAGTCTTCTGTGCATTTAACTGTTGGCAATGGGGTTGGCCTAGACAGATCAAGTATGGCCAGTGCTCAAAATGCAGGATCAGCAAATGGGAGGCTTGCTTCAGGCTTTTCTGGAAAACTGCAAACCAGGTATGCTTTTTTACTGGCTGCTGTGTGTAATGGTATCTGTCTTATGCTATCACGTTTCTTTTCAAGGCAATAGATGCTTGAATAAAAAAACTGTGCCATGTTTTTGTCAGGGCAACTGCTGCAGCGTTCTCTTCTCAAAGATAGTGAGTCTTCTACTTGGATCTTTTTGAAACACGTGGTTTGTTTTCTATGCTATCATGACAAAGTCCCCTCTTTTTAGCGCATGAGAAAACATTTCTGCCAGTAATAATTGCTAGAACATATAGTCCTTGTTCCAAGCAGTTTAATATAGATCCCGCATTCACAATCACATATCAGATCAATAATATTAATTTTGATGTATTGACGGAATGCATGCTTGGATTTTTGTGCAACATCAACTAATATAACGCATGGATCATATGGTATTCCTGATTGTACTTTGGTGAACCTTTCTGATCTCTTTGAACTGCCTTGATATTGAAATGCCTCTCATAACAGCTTCCTTTGACAGGAAGTGTGGAGATTCAGATTCACGACACTCGTTGAGGAGCGGATGTTGTGATGTTTATAGAATTTGTGGGAGAATGTTCTCTAAGAATTGAATAGTCATGTGTTGCGTACTGGACAATTGTGATTTAAATTGTGAGGGCATTCCCCCTTTTGGTTTATTAAATTATTTTTCTGTTCATTTTGGTGTGCTTTTAGCAATACGAAGGCTTCAGTGCCCCACCACCTGCACTGTGCTCTTCAGCACACTTGAATTAGAGATCCAATAGCCATTTGTCTTGTGAATGTTTTGAAATCACTAATATCAATCGATATAGTCAATGTTTTCGTTTGCTGTTGGCTTCCCCTTTTGACGTGCTTATGAAGGACTCGACCCTGAAGCTTGGACGATCTTGAATTTGCAAGCCCTAAACAGAAATTGAATTATACAGAAAAATCACGAAGAGCGAAGAGGTTGATTTGCAAGCTGTGTATAGTACTCCATGAATATTGAGTTTCATATTGCACAACCATCACTAAAATTTGAAGACTCGTCATTTTCTGTTAGATGTAGATTGGTATCAGGATTGAAGAAAAATGCATTTTGTTTGATTTCGGAGCCGTTGCTAATTGCTATGGGATTTGCAACTCAAATTTCGATGTTTGTGGTAACATAGCACTTCTAAGAAATGTAGCGTCACCAATTTTAATTGGGGACTAGAGGATTAAAAATATTATAAGAGATTAATTGTGAAAAATTTGGCCTAAAACGTTTTAATGTTATTATTTGAAATTTAGGGTCTATTTTCTCAAAAATTTAAGAAAAAATAGTTAGAAAATAAATATTGCTCAAGAAATTTTATAGACAATATTTTATGGTCTAAAAAAGGCACTTGAGGAAGAAATTTTTTTTACATGAGATTAAAGATTAATTTCCAACACCTATCAAATATTTATAATTAAATGAGCAAATGTTCAAGTTGCAAACAAAAGCCTTTGTCAAAGAGAATCAAATGAGATTCTTTTGGAGTGGACTTTACACTCCTCTTATTACATGACAGCACATGCCCTCTTCCCTCTCCAAAACACGTCACATACACATTTGCTTCACCCCTCTTTCTGCACATTCAAACACCTGTATAACACACATATACTCCAATCAAACTCACGCCACCTAGACACCCGACACTTATACACTTATATGGCTGAAATATTTTTTACACCCAATATCTTAAATGAATTAATTTTTAAGATATTGATATTATAAAAAAAATATTTCTAAATGTAGTACTGAAAGTTAATTAATTTAAAAAATTGAATGTAAAAAATTTAGTATACAATATAATTCAATCTAAATAAATAAAATATATCAAAAATTTAAAAAAAATGAGCACACCCCAAAATATTAGAGGGATGAGCAAGTGAGATAGATGTGCACCTAATCTCAACCCCACTTATACACAAATCATACTCCTTCCATTTCCCCATTTGCTTCAGCCAAAAGGAAACACAGCAAGAGAGCGAGAATCGGAAGGTGAAGGAAGCACAAGGTCGCCGGAGAAGGAGAGGCCGAAATCCACATGCAAGGGTAGAATCCGATCTAGGTGAGCCACCTAAGCCCCTTTCCGTTTTCAGTTTCTTCAATTGGAGTGATTGTAGTTTATGAAGGGTGTTTGAATCTTGGTTCTCAGCTGGAATAACTTCGATTGTTTGGAAAAAGTAACTAAAGGTAGAGTAATGAAATAAATTGGTGTTGCATGTGTTTGGGTTGCTTGGTTTGGGATTGTCGAATATGTGGCTTACTGTTATAGCTTGGGTGGATTTGGGTTTGTTATGGATTCAAATATTAGGCCCAACTACCAACTACGGTGAGACCCAATACTAACCTTAAGGTACTTTCTCTGTAAATATATGGTAAACCCTAAGCTACACATCGGCTAGCTCTCTCTTCTTTACAATTCTGCCTACACAGAGTACACGTTCCCACTCCCCTTGGTTCAACGCCTATCTGTATCATCGAACTACATGGACTTTGATGTACATACCTGAGCATTATTACTAGGTCAAGTCTAATATATCTAGTTCTACAACAAAACAGGTTCAAAACAGGTTCTGAAGTTAAGTCTAAGGAAAGTAAGATTGCTTGATTGTATATAAAACTAGAGGAGTGTGGGTGTCTAGATGCTTATCGGGTGGTTGTATGCATTTGGTTGCTCTGTTTTGTTGAGCAACAAAACGGGGTCTTTCGGATTTAAGAGTGGATGACTTCGGGTTCTCTGAAATCAAGGCTAGAAGAAAGTATAACCAGCTAATAGTCTATAAAATTGATGTTATAGGATTAAGAAGATGATGTTATGATCTAGTATGTTGATTATCTGTCACAGAGTTGAGTGTACCAAAGCAAAGGTTTGCTGTTTAAAGAGAATAGCGTCAGTTTCTTGTGAAATGATGACTTTGGACTTAAAGTTCCTTGTTTCAATGAGTACAGAGTGGGTGAGGATGACGTTGCTATTCTGTTTGGAGCTAAAGACATTTAGAAATATATACAAGTATATATTAGAAGCTGTAAACGTTATATGTGTATTATGAATTTATGATGATATAAGTGAATTGGGAAGTTAAAACAATAACTCACTTGAGTTGTTCAGTTTTTGGATTCTGAAGTTTGTAAGTGACATATTGGAGTATTGATCTTCTGAGGTAACACCAAGGCAAACGATTTCTCCTTACCATGATATTTGGTAGATCCTTAATAAACATATTAAGCTTTAAAATAAGTCTAGGTAAACATATATGAGCTCAAGAGATAAGCAAATCATGAACAACCTTGGTGAAGGTACAGTGTTGGAAAGGTCAACATGTATAGTAACTCTTCCTCTTGTATATTATGTATTGTTTTGCATGTTTGTTTGTGCCGTCACTTATATTTGTTTAATGAATATATGAGGCAATAAGACCCAATGGAGTAGTAAGACCTAACGAGCATTTCACATGATTATTGGATTATGTGTCCTATGGCTATAAGACTCGATGAGGCTGTAAGACCTGATGTGCATTCAGCATGAACTTTGGATTGTGTCCAAAGGTTGTACGACCTGATTATTGGACTTTGTGTCCTGAGGCCGTAAGACCTGATCATCAGATTGCGTGTCCAAAGGCGGTAAGACCTATAATGTAATAAGGTAAATGTTGAGCTGTGTTCCCATGATGTATGATGATTGCTACATTGCGAATATGTTGATTTGCTGGATATGTTGTTTTTCTAAATCTTGATTTGCTTATTTGATGGATTTTTTTTTGCATGCTTCACGAACTTACATATGTTATGAGTGTTTGTGGTTATTATTGGGATTTTAAAAAATCTCACCCTTTTTCATTAAAATCACATACAGAAAAGGCAAAGAGCTCAAAGGGCAAAGGCATAGTCATCACCGGTAATTGAGAAGGTGGAGGAGCTGGATAGTGTAGCCTATTTTCTTTTTGTCACTTTTTATATAATATTTCCCTTATGATTAGATATTCATTTGAATTAGTCAAGTGTGGCTAATGTGATGTATATACATATGACCTCATAGTAGTAGAAATCCACATATATATTATGCTTAGTTGTTGCTACAGGGATGGATATGTATGATAGGAGCCCATAACGTGATAAATGATTAAGCAAAGAGCATAGCACTATGTTAAATTTAATAATAATGAAGTACTTTAATAATATCAAACATGGTTTAACAAATGATAGATTTTTAATGAAAAGTTTGAACCACCGAAAATGTTTTCAAAAGTTAGAAATTTTTCAGAAAAGTCCAATCATAACACAATATCTCATCTTATGTTTTGGTTAAGTTTTTTGAACTTTTCATAAAATTTTTCATTTCCAAGGCCAAACTTGGCTTAGTAGTTTAAAATCATTGTCAAATAATATATCTGACGAATGTAAAGGTAAGTTCTTACCTTTACATTGGTATAGTGTAAGAACCTAAGCCATTAAGGTTTTAGCCAAGGTGTCACTTGATTATGGCATCAGGGTAGGGCGGTATTACAAGAAACTAATTGGCCTTATTGAATAAAAATTCCCCAGCTTTCAACTGTAAACTCATTACTTATATTTGAAAACACATCATTTTTTGTAAATTGAAAGACTACATACGTACTTAATAAGGGACTAGAATGAAATTTTATGTATACATAAAGGATTTAACGTATATTTTAGTAAGCCTGTTAATTATTTATGCTAATAAAAAAAATTGAGGAATGATATAAATTTAAAAATAAAGATTAAAAAAATAAAAGTCAAATAAATGAGTTATTTTTTTTTTAATTTTTGCGACAAGATATAGGTTTTAAACAACTAGGGTTGTACCAAATTGTCTAACTAAGAATGCATGAAGTTTTTTTTCTTAAACACATGTATCCTCATATAAGAATGCATGAAGTTTTTTTTCTTAAACACATGTATCCTCATATTGGAGTCAATTCGAGATACTATCGAATACTAAATGTGGGTATACCTCCTTGCAGGAATTTTGAACTTTAGTTTATTATGTTGTGAGGGATTAGCTCTTTCTGCTAGACCCAACCTCATTTGGGAAACCATGAAGTTAACACCCAGAGAATGTGATCCTTTTTTTTTTCGCCAGGCCCAGATTATGCAATCTAAACCAAGAAGGAACTTTTTTCTGTTGGAAACAAAAAGGCCTAGGTCTTAACTTTGGTTTTTCAAAAAAAAAAAATTCAGTTTGGGTCCAAACCCCAGAACATCGTCACGACCAAGTTCTATATCATCTGTAACTGTATGAGAATGGTCGGGCCCATACTCTCATTGCTACTGACCCATTAATAACGCGATGAACAAATTAGTCTCCAACCGAAATGTAGCTATTTGCATCACTAATAAATTACCTTAAACCTGGGTTATGGTAAAATTGAAAACTGAAATGATGAATTTAAGAATCCCTTGAACTAAATTTATAATGGGTCAGAATGCGTCTTGCAATTCAGCGGTAAAGGGAATACAGGAGCATGATCTGTAAGGACTCCTGTAGGTATAAGCTCAATAAAATTGGATTGGAATGACAAAAAAATATGAAGTGCTGATCACTTTTGAGTCAGGTTAGCAATCATATTAACAGAATTTCATGGTCAAGTATTTCCACTGCTACGGCCCAGCGGTGACTTCCCAAGAGACCCACTAGAACTGGCATCTAAGCCAATTTGGTTGATGTCTTGCTTACCAGACAGATTGATCCCAAGTCTAGTTTGGGGGCTCTGGTTGCTGCCACTGTTGGCGCCAGGAAACCAATTTACCTGCCCTTGCATGAGCTGCTGTTGCTGGAAGAAGGCTGCTTGTTTAAGTTGCTGCTGCTGATCATTCAACTGGAAAGGCAATTTTGAAGTTGAAAGATCTGGTTGCTGCAGAGACATTGCTAGAAGATGTTGCTGCTGATCTTTCACATCCAAAGGCAACACCGGAACATCTGGTTGTTGTTGAGACATTGCCATGTGAGGTTGCTGGCTGCCTTGTCCCTGTTGCATTACAACCTGGGATGACTGTGGCACGGTTTCCTTGGAAGTGAGCAAAAGTTTTATTTTGAAACGGACTAGAAGTGGGAAAAGTTTTGCCATGAAGTTATCCCATTTGAACATGAGATATGAATAAAAGTAAGAGACCTAAGTATAATGATAAGCTCTAGAAACATCTAGTTATCATGTTTTTGTTTGAAAACTTGGCAACCTAAAAACAGCATCAAAATTTTTCTTCATTTAAACCAGGTTTGGCTACAGCATGCACCGAGTGAGCTAAGATTACCTGAGGGGTTATGGGTGCTTGAGATTGAGCATCAGCAAGTTTGGCAAGAAAAGTCAAGTTCTGCTGAAGCTTGGCTTGATATCTGTATTAGGTAAAATGTTAAGAATCAGTAAAACATGCTTACAAGGACATAACTGTAGTCTGCATAATAAGACACAATTAAGCCGTTGAGAAAGAATACAAAAAGTAGTATCTTTAGTGAAAATAAAATACTAAAACAGGAAGAAATGTTTATCCGATTATGAATATTATATAATGCCTTTGATTGACTTCACCTTCATCAAAGAGGAAGAGAACATTTGAAACAAGAGATAACATAAACCTCCTGTTTATGGTAGAACTTCAATCAATATGTAGTGAATATATCAATGAGAATTTTAATAACTGCTTATCTTTTTCAAAATTCCTATGATAACTGCTTATTGCTGCCCTCAATTTAGACATTAGAATACAATGAGTAAATAACACAAATCTGACATTCCAGGAGTCAGATTCTGCGCAATGGTGCTAAAAATGAGTTTATTGAGGAGCAGAGAAGAAAGAAAAGAGAGAAGCAGTCCCTGTTAACATAGTTGTATAAATTATTTTTTCGCTTCTTCATTATTTACAATTGCATCTGATAAACAGATATATCTTTTCTTTGAACCAGGTTTTCTGAGCTTACACTTCTCAGAGAACCTATCGTCCCAGTCAAAAGATCCAAAAGGGACATGCTAAACAAGGCAGGAGGTTAAGAAGGGTGATTAACAAAAAGGGTACAGAAGATTTACAATAATGTTTCATGAGCATGTTGCAATAACAAGAGGTTATCTTTGACCCAGCTATAATTCAAAGTTGGCTACAGATGAAAGTTTTCCCTAGACATTTTCTGCTGTCTAGATCCCACTTGCCCCTTCTTTGGCTCAAACTTGTTATACAAACAAGTGTTTGATTGTCCTGTTTTTAAAAGGTAAGCATACAAATTAATTTATAACCTGAAACCCGACTTCAGTATTCATGTGCCAGTGACCTTTAAACTGTTCATTCACACCATAAGATATGATCTATTGTGGATAAAAGGAATAGGGTCAATGTCTGAGGGTTTCAAAGGAGATTGCCAAAGAGTACTGAATGCTTTGCAAGATAATGCAGCGGAAATGCAAAGTTTCTCTCCACAAATATAAGCAACAGATGAAAGTGATTCTTGAGTATGGCCACTTACTGAGCAACCTCACTGGTCTTTCCCATGTTCTGACCCTCCATTATAGTAAGTATCAGCTGCTTATTTTGCTCCAAGTACTGCACAAGAATCACCGAAGCAAGGATAAGCAAGAGCCCAGAAAGTCAAAATTTAAAATGAATCACACTCATGGCTGCTCAGCCATCATTCCCTCAATGGTTCTGTCAGAAGTTCACAATTTAAAAATCATTCCTCAAACATGTGAATATAAAACTTCATTAGACGCACATTCCATTAAACAATGTAGGTCTCTTTGGCTATCAGGAAAACACACACATCGGTAGGACCATTATGTGCCTGTAAGAAAGCAGCTCAAGATTCTCATTGGATGTTCAACTTCAAAAATGAGTTGTCACAACACTTCGTAATCAATCAACGAGTTGACCCTTTAAAAGGATTGCCGCAAAGAAAGCCGCCACTAAATAGTACGAACTTTTATTACCAAACGTGTTTCTGGCAATCATCTCAAAAAAGACGGTAAATTTAGCGGAAGTGAAAAATAAAAACTGATAACTTACAAGACAAGGAAAGAGGAGAAGTAATGTAAACGGCTTTCTCATTTCAAAACAAGTAGACAGGGAAAGCAGAAAGTCACATTTCTAATAACGCCATCACGAACATTGAAACACTAAATAAAATCGACTAAGAAACAACAGAGTATGAATAATGAAACAGAACAATGATTCATGCTAATCTTTGGGACCTTTTGAATTTGCTCGGGGGTGAGGTAAGTGACAGATGCCAAAGAAGGATCACCGTTGAGCATTTTCGATTACTGCTGCGTCTTCACACTGCAAAATCAGGAACCCTAACCCTAGTTCTTCTAGGAAATGAGCGTCAGAGTGATCCTTTCTAAGACCCTCTCTGGCTGGTAAATTTTGGATATATATACTGGGGCCAGAGGTAGCAAGAATGGCGAAGTACGGCATGGCATATTGGCCCTTCGGCCAACGAAAACACGGTATGGCACTGTACGCGTATCAAAAAATTAATACTTAATTCCCCAAATAATACTGTAGGCTTTATTATTAAAAAATTAAGAAAATACTAGTACTTTAATAAAAGAAATGCTTTCCCGAAATAAACATAAAAATAACTTAATATCAAAGTCGGAGTTGACCTATGATTTGCTTTAACATTTAAAATATTGGGTCTTCATTGTCGGTATGTTACTGTTCATATCATTTATTTCTTCCTCATCATGGTGAACAATAACTTAACGGTGGGATATGACTTTTATTCTAAAATAGTAATTACATGTATATTTTACTTAAAAAAAAGCACATGATGCTAGACATTTCTAGAAAAAAACTCATGTGTAGATGTAGTTTTACACCTTAATTCTTATAATTTTGTACATTTAAATTCAGGTTAAATTTTTTTTTAAAACAAGATTTAGCCTCCCTTTAATAGAAACTAATTGAACGGAGCTCCTTTGTCAAAATTCGATGAGAATGATATATCATATACATGTAATTATTACATATATATATATAATTAAAAAAAAAAAACTAGACGCACATCCCAATAGGCGTTGAGTAGTATTGCCCAGCAAAAGTAAAGAAAATAATAGAAGTTTGAATTTAGGAAACACACTTATTAAAAAAGATAAAACACTTTACATGCTTTGAAAAAATGAAAACTTTCAATCAAATCAAAAAAGAAAAAACTCACACACGCCATCTAAAAAACTTACCATTTTTATTTGATTGTGTTTCATTATATTCCATTTTTAGTTTTTTACCTTCCAAACTAACTCTTACCGCTCTGATAGTTTTTTTTTTAAAAAAAGAAATTATTTTTTTGGTTTTAGTAGGGATAACTCCGAGAGCATAATTTTTTTAATAAAATTTATGACTTTACTTGAGGAGGTGTTCATATTAAATATGACAAGACCCAAGTAGTCCAATCCCGGTGGGCCGATATTTTCTATCCGAAGGGGAGAGAGGAGACTTGCTACGACGTCGTTTTGCTCTGAACATGGGAACAGTCGGTGAATAGAGCATCAGATTCAGGGGACAACGTTAATAGTTGATGTTCGAAGTCCGAGTTTCGGATCTTCTTGGCGGGGCTTCTACTACTAGACCTGTCAAAATGAGCTGGCTCATTAAACCCCTTTAATAACCCCCTATTTTTTAGTTTGTGTAGGCTGTTTAACATGCGGATTTTTTGACTCTGTCGGTTTTTTTACCCTAACCCATATGGGTTAGGGTCTAACGGGCCGGGGTGACCCGTTTTGACAACTCTAGCCATGACAGCCTCCTTTATATCTTTCTGCATCCGTCAAGAAATCATATACTCCCTTAATCTTTAATACATATTCTATTTATTTAGTTCAGTTTTATTAAAAAAGTTAGTTACATAATTATGTTAATATAATACGATATACATTTTTTTAAAATGTTTTATTCATTTTCTTAATTATTTTTACTTAATTATGATTAAAAGAGTAGCATAAATAAGTCGAGAAAATATTGAAAGATATTAAAAATGTCTCATATTTAGGATTATGATAAATTATATTACTCCCTCCAGTCCTAATTATAAGACATATTTAACCGATTTTAGGGAGATTAAGGAATGGAGTTAAATTAGTTAATTTCACTCATTCTCCTAAAATGCCCTTATATAAATTTTCAATGATATTAACATACCCCCAACCTAGAATCTTACTTTTCATGCTTTCTAATTGAAATGATGGTCTTGCTCTATATGTGTGTGTGTGCGCACATATGTATGTATGTACACACACATATCTACAACCCCCAAAAAAAAAAAAAACACACACACACACACACACATCCCCCATAGACACACATATCTACACACAAATACAAACCCCCACATCCCCCCACCCCACACACACGTATACACACATCCACACACACACATAAGTATATGAGTATGTAAACACATATATATAGACACACACGTATAGACAGAAAACACACACACAGTGACGGAGCCACAGTGGGTCACGAGCCCGCAAGTACGGACATGAATCTTACAGACATGAATTCTGGGCCTTTAAAAAAAAAAGATTGTGACCTAACTGCCTGTTCCTTCCTTCCTTCCTCTCGCGCTCTCGTCGGCTAATCACAGAGAGGGGATTGCTTGCCATCATGCAAAACTGGAAAATTTGGTGGAAAAGCAAGTATTCCATTGGCTGAACTTTTGCATACTAATATTTACATATAATACTGATAATAATAAGAAAAGCTTGCTCCTATTATGGTGTATAAATTATCATAATGTTATGGGGAAATCAAATGCCTATTTTACTCATACTCAACGTTGGTTTTTGCTGTAAAGTACTTGTTGGAATTTAGGAAGAAATCCCATAGTTTATGAATAAGAAGAAGGATGGAAAAGAAGAGGAAAAATAAGAAGGATTGTGTGTGTGGTACTAAGTCCCACATTGGTTAGGTGAAGGAAAGTTGGAAGGTATATAAGCTCCAACTTGGCTCCTACTAGTTGGGCCCTTGGGCCTACCCACTTTTGTGGAGGGGTGAGGACTTAGGCAACCCTTGGTCCACCACACATGCGCGCGCGCCGCCGCCGTCGTCTGTCCGGCCGGCTCGGTTCGGTTCGGTAGGTTGTGCACGCCGCCCGCTCGGTCCGGTCCGCGCGTGTGAAATAAAATAATAATTTTTTATTAAATTATTTTTTGAATAAAATAATCCTTTTATTTTTATTTCCGTTGTGCCTCTCCGATTTTTTCCAGCGGCTACGTACGACTCGTTCAGCCCCGTCTGTTCGCGTCTGTTCGTACGACCCGACCCGTTTAGCTCCGTCTGGTGTGTCTGTTCGTGAGACGCATCAGTTCGCCGGCAACAAACGCAGATCATCTCGGTTCGTTCCGTTCTGGTGTGTCTTTTCGCACAACGTACCAGTTCGCGCAATAGACGAGTCCATCTGATTGTTATTTTCCGGAGTCTATAAATAAGGGCCCCTAGTCATAGAATTTTGAACGTTCTTTTCTCTCTGCATACACTCTTCCTGCATACACATTTTGTGCGTTCCGAAAGAAGACTCGTTGGATTCGCTTGGGCTTCAGACAGACAGAGCCACCTTTTTGGAGACGAACAATCCGCTCTATTCTGGGAGGGAATTGCTCAGAAACCTGTGGCATCCGTAGAGGGAGCAAAATTGTCTTAAGGAGACAACGAAAGTTGGGCCCGGATTTCTGCATAGTTCATAACCATATTCGGCAGTCTTGTGAGTTCGTTTATAGCTTTTTCATATGATACAGACTTGCTATATGCTCTCTGTATGTTATACTTTGTTAAACACAGATTGTTGTTATACTGTTTTGTTTACTGCATATTCAATTTCTACCTACTCCATACGTTAGAAACAACAGTACTGACTTTCTGAGGCTTCCTTGCATGCAAATTCAATCAGAAAGAATGACTATGAATATACAATATATGGGTTTCTTCTGGATATCAGTCCGACCTTATTCATGCTCTGCAATGCATGCGTGCATTATAGCCTCTATGCCCTAACTATTTGGTTTTATAATTGCTGCTAGAATTTCCTTTTCCTTGGCATACTACTTTGCCTTGTGTGGTAGCAATGTCTGTAATACTGTAAATCAATGCTAAATGTCAAGTAATTCTAGTGCAGTTAATTAACTATTGATTAATTTATCTGAGTTAACTTGGATATATTTTTTGTGCACAGAAGTAACTTTGTTATATGAATTCATGGATGTCAACAGGGATCGAAGAATGCTTTTGTAATCGTTATGTTGTAATAGCTTAGTTGATTCTTGATTATTGTTTTTCTATGTTAAGTTGAAGTTTTTTTTCTTGTCTGCATTCTTTTTTTTAATGCATTTAAAATTTTCTTTAAAAAAAATTTCGGGGGCAGCCCCTGAATCCCCCCACTAATTGTGCGGACACAAATTTAAAATCCTGGTTTTACCATTGCGCGCGCGCGCACACACATATATATTTATATAATATGTGTGTATGTCTATATGTGTATGTGTGTATACATATATAAATATATGTGTGTGTGTCTATGCGCCCACACACACACATATATTGGTAAATTAACATTAACTCATTGATAAACAAATTAAAATCCAACAATTTAATAATTTTATTGACTGGAAAATTTTATACATCTAAATGCATATACTTACCAAAAACTAAACACACTTGAGATAATAAAATAGGGATGTTTTAGGAAGAAATTGACAAAATTTTAAATTTTGTCATATAATTAGGACCAAAACCTATCTTATAATTAAGACCAGATGGAGTATTAGGCTCTATATTAAAGGCCAATGAGATTAGTGACTCCGTTTTTATTTTGTTGGTTCGCAAGTTTGGTTCTACACAGCTGGCTCTACCCCGTTTTGAGACATTGATGTTGAAACAAGTCGTGGCCAAATCCCTTTGCTTTGAAGTTACTCCAATGTTGTTGTCTTAGGAGGCTCAGGGGGGTGTTGGATAACTAAGAGACGGTCATCATAAATAGGAGTAACAAGTAGGTTCTGTGTTGACATTTGCTTTCCATTATTAATGCAACCCAGTCACAAATGTTGAATTGTTTTGTCAAAGGTCGTTTGAGTGTAAAGATGAGTAAATCATAATTGAATCGAATCAATCCGGTTATTGGTTTTAGTTTAATCGGTGTGCGGTTTTTTTTTTTCATTTTATAAAATGGACATACTTCAGTAGTCAGTATTTGGTGTTGTTTTTCTGAAATTAATTTCATTAAAACAAAATAACCGAATCTTAATTAACACAACGTTATTTTATGTATTAATACAATATGCATATATTTTTGGGTTAATATTTGGTGCTTTTCTTTTACATGTTTGTCCCTCTAATTAGAGGGATGAGACAATTTTTTTTAATTCTTTTTTTATATATATTTTATTTATGTAGATTAAATTATATGATGCATGTATCCTGAAATATTTTTTACACCCAGTATTTCAAATTAATTAATTTTTAACATCACATTCAAAAATATTTTTTTTGTAACACCAATATTCTAAAAATTAATTAATTTGAGATACTGGGTGCAAAAAAATATTTTAGAATGTATTATATAATTTAATCTACATAAATAAAATATATATAAAAATAAAAAAATTTCTCATCCCTCTAATTAAAGGGACAAGCATGTAAAAGAAAAACACCAAATGTGAATTCCACTTTCATTTGAAAACCCTAGGCTTCTTGAGGATCTCACTTCTCTCCTCCACCCATTCTCATTCTTTTCCCTTCTTTTTCTTTTTCAGCTGTTGGATGAAGATCCCAACAATACAGATTTATCATGTAATTAAAATATTATTGTATAGAAAAATAATGGTAAAAAAGGATAGTAAAATTTTCCCTTGTAATAATATTTTAATTATATAATAAATCTGGATTGTTGGGATCCTCATCCAACGACTGAAAAAGAAAAAGGAGGGAAAATGATAGGAAGGATTGGAAGAGAAGCCAAACTCCCTTCTTGCAAGACTGACCTCCTCACTCTCACTTTGTTTCGCATGATCGGCCTCTCCTTTGTAGATCTGGTTGACTAAGACCTCTCGCCTCCTCACTTCATAGTGTCGATAAGCCATTAGCACTGCTGCCTTTGGTCCTCACTATGCTATGTGCTCACTCTCACTCTCACTCTCACTCAACCATATCTACTAGGCAGGGGTGTTCATGTCAGGGCTGGGTAGGGCGAGAGCCTTGCTCGATGCCCTACCCGAAAGATCAATGGGCAGCAAAATACGGCCTGGTGCCCGGCCCTGCCCGATAAAAGCCCTGACATTTTTGGGCAGCGCGATAATGAACAGGGCAGGGCGGGTCTTCCATGCCTAAGTGGCCATAACCTATCACACCTTTTATATATATATATATATATATATATATATATATATATATAAAACTTCAATCATACCTAATAAATAATATTACAAACTACAAATAAAATCTATAATTTTACAACTTGGGTCTTGAAATTAAAAAGACAATCATATGTGTTAACAAATCATCTCGCAGACTCTCACGGCTGGGTGTTCGAAAATGAGAAAATGGTTTGGTCAAATTGGTTAGGGTTGGGTATTCAAAATTCAGCTGGAATTAAAGTATTAAACATATCAGAGCAAAAAAAAAACAAAAACAAAAAAAGTATTAAACATACCGATATATATATATATAGACAGTACCGGGCAGGGCCAAATGGGCAGGGAGGCATATCCTGCCCGGTGCCCGACCCTACCCACAAAATGCCCACCACAAAATGCTCAGCCCAATTGTGCCCAAATTTTTTCCGGCTTCTTTTTTTCAGACTGGGTAGGGCATTTTTTTCTGGGCTTAGACGGGTGCACCGGGCCTTGGGCTTCTTGAAGACCCCTACTACTAGCTATATGCGACCAACATTTGCCTCTTCTCAAAAGTTGAAGTCAAAAGCAAAGCTCAATCTCGTCGTCTCAGCCTCTTCATTCACTTGGGTGACTCACTTCACTTCCCTTTGTATTTTATTTTAATGCTTTAATCACAAGCAGAGCTTGGTCTCACACTCTCAATTGAGTGAATCAAGCCCCTTCACAAAAAAATCTCTCCTCCGAGTGTTTCTCTTATTTTGCTGCCTTAACAGCTAGTTTGGTTTGAGGGAGGGGGAAGAGATCTTTTAGCCTCTCTTTATAAAAAAGCCCATAGAAACTTTTTAATATTCTTAAAATATACTCTCAACAAAAAAGAATATTCCTTTTATTAATGACAATTTGGTCAATTCTCTTCTTCCCACACCCCCCTCAAACCAAACACACCCTAAAAGTGTGTCTCACTATGTTTTTTAGTAGCATTTATGATGTGGGTGTCGATTTTTAAAAAATTGTGTCTTATATTTTTGCTTTCTGATGTGGGTGTTTCCTAGTCTTTTTTAGAATACAAGAGGGCATCTAAGCTTGAAATTTTATAAAACAATATGACTAACTAAATGCGAGAACCAGTGAACCTTACAAATGTCGTGTATCTTCGATCATTTTATTTCTAGTTTTTTCGTTAAGCCCCCAATTGTTACTGTTGTTATTGTTATTTGTAACAAGAAAATGTATTCTAATAACTTTTTTTTAAGAATATTTTGAGAGTTTAATAGTTCTATGATTTTTTTCAGATTGGGACGTGAATATTCTTAAATTCCCTATTCTTTCTTGAATAGTAAGAGATATGTTAACTATCAAATTTTTATTGTTGCTTCTGAGTCTTCCTTTAGCACTTAAGGAAGAGTTCTATATTCATTTATGAGTTCTTTAACTCCTAAAGCTATGCAGTCTCTAATTTGTGCTCAAGAATGGCTTACACACTCACTTAATTATGTTGAAGAAGTAAGGGATGATGGTTTCAACAAATAGAAATTGGTAATCTTTTTTACATCTATTTTCTATCTTCATAAGAATAATGTCATATTTATTATGATATTTCAAGGGAAGTCTAATTTTGTTTTCTTATTGCCAGAATTCTAAAAGATTGCATTAGAGGCAACTATTGATATACAGTAGATGTAATGTCAATATCTTAACTAATTTTTCAATATCTTTGTATTATTGTAATGTTTTTATTTCTTTTCTTTTTATTTGATTTATTCTTATTTTAATTGTAGGTTGCATTCAATATCTTTCTTCTTTTGAATCATGTTATGCTGGTTCTATGACGGATGAGTCACTGTTGGTGCTACAACTACACATACAAGCAAACTTTTGATTTGATGATGTAGTTAGAATTTGTGATGGTTGAATGAACAATGTAGGTCTAAATATTTTTTTGTACTACTTTTATGTTTGATTTGATACTCCAATTTTTATAAATTGGAAACATTGCTGTCAAACTTGCCTTGTTCATCATATGGCGTAGGAGCTGCAATAGACTTATGGGCCATTTTTTGTATGATATTGACAATTGACCAACTTGTAATGCTACAGCTCATTTCATTATATGAACATGATAGTCTAGAATAGGAATTGTAATCATACTTTTGGTTTAAGGTTTCTTAATTGTTAAAACTCTAGGTGTTTTGTGCTGGCAAAAAGATCTACAGAACTATTTATTAATTTACTCCATATCTTTAGATTTTTCAAATTGGACATGTTTGAAACTAAAAGACACAAAATATGGCTCAAACACAGAGTTCACCGAAAAACCGAAACAAAATATTTTGGTTGATTCGGTTCAGTTTATTTCAATCATTTTCGATTTTTGTTCAATGATGAAAAAATATGTATCTCAGTGTTTCAGTTTTTTCAGTTTTGATCGAACACTACACAGAAAAATAGTTTGAACACCCTATTTGTGTGAGCTGTGGTGCAAAATTGGCATAATGTTAAATGTAGAAAAACCATGCTGGTCCCATGTTTTGGTATTTTCTGCTTCTTCATGACTTACCCTGAAGATCTAACTTTGTCAGCGTTAAGCAATACCAATTCATGATATCTGCATTTTGTTTACTCGGACCTTGTCTTTCATACGCACACATATATGTTTAGATTTCGTGCTCCTTCACTTGTAATTGCATTTTGGTTCCTTTCCTCTGGGTCTCCTTAATTTGAAAATAGACAATGTCGTCTTCTTCTTTTTTTTTTTTTTTCCTTTTAAAATTAAAGAACGTGATGTTATTGATTTCTGATGTCATACGCTAATCCAACAATAAATGTTTTGATTTCGTTAGGCAATTAATAAAATCGTGTAGGTGCAAGAGGAGGATGTAACTATTGAAATATTTTAAAATAAAGAGAATTATTTGTTGGAAAGTTATGTCCTTGTAAGTGAAGGAACTTATGTAAAAGATTGTGTTGGGAGTTATAATACTAAAGGTTATTAAGGTGCTCTCATCGAGTTCATATTAAGGTGAAATTAAATTATTATTTTGTGAAAATCATTATTGTTTTTTTTCTTAGTTGAAAATTATTGTCTTGTTCAGGTATAGGAAGTATAATATATACTCAAAGGTCTTCATTTTATTTTTAGGAAATTCGCAATCTAATCTGCACCCTATTATGGGTGAGGATGAATTAAGCTTAAAGAGAGTGTTGCACATATTTTAAAGACACCGTACACAACTTTTTTTCCTTTTTCTTTTCTTTTTATACCTTTATAGTGTATTTGGTTTGAGGGGAGGGAGTAAGAGGAAAGGAGAAGAGATAAATTTTTTTTTCTTATCTTTACTAAATTGTTCGTGAAAATTTTTTAATATTTTAAAAATACACTTTTAACAAAAAAAATATTTCTTTTATTAATGACAATTTAGTCAATACACTCTCTAAAATTCTTTTCCTTCCACACCCTTCTCTCAAACTAAACAGGCCCTTAGAGATCCAACCCTCAGTAACTACTAGAACGAGGAGAGATTAATGTGAAATACCATTTGAATTGATTGTTGTATTCAGGTGAATATGCTTAAAGCATTGAGTTATGATATTGTACGCTAAAGTATTAATTAGTAAACTAGATTGATATATCCATACACACACGTATGAATTGTTAAGGAACAGCTAGTTGTAGCTACGTAATAGCTAGAGTAGGAGTACATTCATCGTAATCATCAAAAGCCATTTGGGGTGCCACTTCTGAGTTCTGACGCAGCATTGATGGGCAGATCTAGTTATGGATTCAGATTTTGCATTTGTACTCAAGTCACATTACTAATGTGATGAGGAAGATGGCCACGATACTGGTATTTATTACTTCCCCTGGTCTTCGGTACTTATACTTTAGACAACAAATTTATTTTTGTCCTACATATAATATGTCAATTAATTTTATCTCTCAAGTTTTAAATTTTTTTCTTAAAATATTCATATTGATTGCATATATTATTATGAGAGATTTTATAAAGGGGTAGTTTAAATGTATATAATTAAATATTATATTTTTTAGAAACCAATATATATTTGTCTCACAAAAATAATTTAATTGATTTTGTGTATGTTATCAAATTAGTCATCTAACTCTTACATCAAATGTTAGGGTTTAGGGTGCATTTATTTCTACCAGCGTTACCATTGTTTCCTAGACCCCTAGGATGCCTCCCCCAGCGCCTTAACCAACTGGGGGAGACATCCTAAGAATCTAGGAAACAGTGTTAATGATGGTAGAGATGGAGACATATGTATTCTCTAGCCAGTATTCCCTGTGTACTGGGCTCCAAGCGCCTTTCCTTGGACTGTGGGTGAGCCCGATCCTTTACCTAAAATTTTCATATAAAAAAAAAGTTAGGAAAAGCAACCTTTTACTTAGATGGCGGAAAAGGTGGGAGACAGAAATGTGGAGAAAATACTAGGAAGGAAAATTTTAAAAAATAATAGTTTATTTTTGTGATTATTCCATTTTTTAAACAATTTTTGTGATTTTTCCACCCAAATATTGTTTCCTCCGTAGCTTCCTTATCATCAAAATAGATGGTAAAAAGACATGAGTAGTGATCATTGGAAAAGGTGTGGGTGTGGTGATGAGTCAGTGTTGTGGGGCCCATCCCAATGAGTGAAATGGGCCAAAAAGAGGCAGTAATCACAGGGGGGCTCACCATAAAAGGTTGGGCACAGCTGGCGGTGGCCCTCATGCTAGAGCTGTAACACAATAAAAATGTCTTTTTATATTTTATTTTTTTTTTAATTTTATAAATTGTTTTTGAAGTTCTCAAACCTCTTAAGATGTGGATGAGATTTAAACTTAGAGGCTAATAACTAAATTTTTGTACGTCTCCTTCCTTAATGAGAGAAGAACAAAGGGGTGTTGGGAGAGAGAGGGTAAAAAGGGTAATACAAGAATTAAAGGAGACGTAACTGGGGGTGTGAACCACTGGGAAGGTGGTCCCCAGGGGAGGATTGGATTGAGTAGGAAGGAAAGGAAGGAGAAGAGGATGTTTCCTACGCGGTGGTAGGCTTCGGAATCAACCGACATGACAGAGAAAAGGGCACATGGCAAGGTATAGCGTCCCATCCCTCTTGCCTCTTGCCTCTCCTTGATTATTTATAAATAAGTCTTTTTAAATTGAATCATAATATATTTTTTAAAAAAATAATTAACTCAATGATTATAAAATAATTTTTAAAATTTACCATCATTTATGAATTAGTACTCCCTTTTATTCTTATTATAAGACATTAATTAATAAGTATATTTAATTTTTTTATAAGGCATTTACTTGTTTTTTTAGGAATATTAATTTTTTTAATATATGTCCATAATTGATAATGATAGTGGGTGAGGATAATAATAATATAATATTAAAGTTTAATGTAATTAGTAAGGTTCATATTGTAAATTACTTAAATTTTATGACAATTTTATTGACTTTAATTGCTTTTATTGATTTGTGAAAATTGTTAGTTGATGTCTTATAATAAGAATTAGAAGGAGTATCTTTCAACTCTTCCTTCTTTCTCTATTTTTATTGGTATAATTAATATGGGTAAATTTATTACAATCTCATTTATTACTTAAAAAAGAACTTATAAATAAAACTAAATTTTTTTAGTGAAAATGAACTTATAAATAAGATTAAAGTGGTACTTTTTAACCCCAACTTTCTTTTGAAAGCTACTTTTTTGACGTGATTAACCATATATGATATATATAGTAAATATGTAAAATGAGTTTTTATCTCAACTCATATGAATATCTTTTTAAACGCTAATCCAAATAGAGTTACTTTAAATTTTAATGAGTTATTTGACAAACAAAGAACTCGTCGAAGGATTCTAAAATCTCAAAATCATCTCACTCACACTCACAAGTGACAAGCTTTGTTCTAAGCATCATCAACATTCTCACAGCCCATCCCAAACATAATAATTTTAAATAACTTAATTTAAAAGCATAGGATGTTTTTGGTAAACAAAAATGATGGAATCGTCCAAATCATTTGGTAAAGTTTGTCACCCGTGACACTGAACTGTCTCTCAACCACATTTGTTATTTTTACACGTTCATCCTACAAGGAAGTCTTGTTTGGGATATCAATAGGTAAAATGATTTATGGAAAAGTTCGATTGGGTAAAAATTAAATTAGGTAAAAATTATATTGTCAAAAGTGATTTATGTTTGGATTAATGGTTGCATAAATAGCTTTTAAGTATAAATCAGATTGTGGAAATTTATTTGGAATGACTTATGGATAAGTGATTTTTGAGATAATTATAAAAGAGAATTTAAAATAAAATTATCAAAAATGAAAAATTACAAAATTTGACAATATTAAAATACATAATTTGATCAAATAAATATTACATAAGATTTTTGTACAGTGTTTTAAAAAGCAAACAGACCAAGAAGATAAGCCACCATAAGTCACAAAGCCTAGCTTATTTATAAGTGCTTATGCCCAATATAAATACCCTATAAACTCAATTACAGCATTTTTTTTTATCCAAACAAAAAATTTATAAAATAAAGTCTGACCGATTTAAATAGTAAATAAACCTCGTTACATACCCCATGCCAAACATGTTGCATCAAAGAAAGCATCGTTTCAAAAATTGGGAACCACACCAAATTTAGAGAGAGAGAGAGCGAAGTACTACTGATGCAGACGCTCCAGCTGTCATCCACACACGTTTCGCATTTCCCCTCCCTTTGCTTTCCCGCCTCCTTCTGTCCCTCCCTTTTTTAATTAAACACCAAAAAACAAATACTCTCCTCATCAACAATTCCAACTTATATTTAAATACTTTTTTTTTTAATCAAATTTGCTTGAATTTTTATACTTGATTCATTTTAAAATTTAATTTTGATTCACTAATTAATTTATAATTTCAGAGTAATGAAAATACTTGACTTGATATAATGTAAGTGCCTATCATTTATTTTTTGTTATTCATATAAAAATCAGAATATAATGTTCATTCCATCTTATGGCCAGTCAATAAGAATTTACTTGTTGATATTCTTTATTTAAGAATATAGTAAACATTTCTTATTAATATCACCAGGAAAATATATCATACGCAACAAAATATTTTTGTAAGTGTATTTGTCCTCTGTAATGTTGTCAAAAATTAGACCCTACGAAAACACAAAAAGAGTGGTAAAAACGTAAATCATAAAAACGATATGATATGTAAAGTTTTTACTTTTACTACTTAAGGTCAAAACTTAAAATTATATATATGTATATACATGGAAAAAAAAAAATCCTGAATTAGTAAATAACTACTCCAAATTCAATGAAAAAAAAATTCATAAATTACTATTCAATAAAAAACTTCATATTTAAAAGATATAATATAAGTCATATAAATATATAAAACATAAGTTCAAAACATCAAAATAATAAAGTTTAATAACTCTTAAATTATGACAATTCATTCAAATTAAGTATATCATCTTAAATGTCATCGATGTTCTCTTCTCATGCTCTTACAAATTCATTTGCAAAGTTAGAAATATCAAAATCATCACCATTCAAAGTTTCCTTTCACCATTTTTTTTTCTTTTTTTGGTTTTAAATAAAAACAGCAATGACTATAGTTTCTACACTAATTTTTACTTCGGACAGTATTTACCTATGTTTTAACATTAAACACCTAGTAAAAACATAAAAATATATGTTTTACACTAGTTTTTGACAACGCTAATCTTATAAATCAAGTGGGGCCCAACTAGAGCAATGAAGGAGGAGCGTAGGGCTATGAAAAGGCTTGGAGGGAAGAGGATATTTCTAAGCTGTTGGGGTGTCTCGTAAGCAAAACTCCATTATTTAGGCAATATGTCTCAAGTCTCAACAATGTTAGGAGCAACTTCTACAATCAAACGGGGCTGTTTTGGGTCCCACTCTTCCCCTCATCTTTGGTTGGTCTGGACAAAAAGGGTGGGAAGGATTGAAGAGAAGCACGAAAGGCAATGACATTCTCATAATTTCATGCTTTCTTAAATGTACAAGTTAGTAGACTTATTTATTTTAATTTTAAATATAAATATTTATAAACATTTTCACTAATTTATTCTTCACATTATTCTCAGAGAAAATCCTATTTGAATCCAGCTGATATATCAAAATCTAAATATAAGCCTACGTTTTTAATAAATTTTTAATTAGGTCAAGAGGCCTCGTTATGAATTTTTAAATGTTAGTATTAAAAAGCTAGAATGCCCCTCTATACTTAAAAAAGAATATTGAAGGTAGGTGTAATGTAATGATCATTTCAACTAAATTTAATTGGGATTTTTTATAATAAAACGAATGAAAAATTAGGATAAAATAACACATGGTAACGAATCAAAGACTTGTGGCATTTTCCGATATATAATAAGAAAAATTTTAAGAATTTTCAAATCACGTTTACGCTGATTAGTTTATCTTCAATTTTTCTCTCTCTTTAAACTTTTAGGGTAAGGAGAATTCGCAAAACAAAGAAATGATAATCTTTTAGATAGTATTCTTACATGTATACAACATATAATCTCTTATTCATAATTAAATTCATTTACTTATCATTGTTTTGGTTTAAAATTGAAAGCGTAACCCTTGAGATAATAATAGCATATGGTGATTTGCATCTATACTAATCATGGTGAATCTTCAGTCCAGCGGATTGATCACGGAAACTGTAAACTTTGCATCACTTTAATTATAGCCTTTTAGTTCTTTTTATCTATAGAATGAAAATGTGATATGGACTTAAATCTTGAATACCAATTGATCAGCCCAAAGTGATATGCGAAATCATAAAGTTAATCTTGATTTTTTTTTCTTTGTAGATGATACTCGTAATGTTTAAAGAAGAGAAAATCTCAATTAAATCTTTTTAAAACAATAAAAATAAAATCAGGTATACACCTATTTTCAATTCTTTTTAACTGCATGGGGAAATTTTGGCCTTCTAGCCATATTTAGCAATTCCTAACAGGAGGCCTCTTAACCTGATTAAGAATGTATAAAAAATGCATGCTTGAAAATTTAAATTTTGATATTTCAGCTGGATTTAAATATTATTCTCTCTTTTTCTTATTGATTGCACTAATCAAAATAATTTTAATTGAGGAATAGTTTATAATATGGATGATTAAATGAATACTCTGGAAAACTAATATATACACATTTCTTTTTACAAATAACTAATTGTAAAGATAAGACATCCAGCCATATGAGCATCAAGTGCTAAGGCCCCATTTGGATTAAAGAAAATGTAGGAATGAAAAGGAATGGAAAGAAAAATAATAGAATGTAACGGAAAATATTTTACCTTAATGTATTTGGTTCATATTGGAAAAGAAAATGGATTGATAGGAAATTTCTTATTTGGTTAGAAGAAAATAAGATAGGAAAATGAGGTAAAATACTATTTTACTTCTAAAAAATAAAATATTATTTTAAACCATATGCTTCCTCTCTACTTCAATTGCTCCGACTATGCATGTTGTACACACTCAAATGTGCATATTGTGCACTCGAGTGTACACGAGTGTGCACTCAAATAGTGCACACTCGAGTGTAAACAGAATACACCATTTATACAATAGTTTCTCCTTTCTTTTTCTTTGTCAAAGCTTCAATAGTCATCGACTCTCTTCTATTTCCGTTACCTTCAGTTTGATGGATCTGAAACGACAAAGTGGCTATTGTCGGCAGCTTCTTCTTCCTCCTTCACAATGTTTTCTGACATTACTCTTTTTTCTCATTTCCTCTCCCCATTGTCACCATCTTCTCTCTCCTCCTCTTTCCGTCGTCATTCTCTTCTCTCTCTATCAGGGCAAAATGGACTTTAGACTATTTTCATATGGGCTGGAAAATGGGTTTCCACTATTTTTTGTGGGAACTCATTTTCATTTAAACATGGGAAAATAGTGTGTGGTGGGAAAATATTTTCTAAAGAAAATTTAATTCAAATAGTCACCACCACCAAAAAATTCTAATTTTTCTTTTCCCTTCTCCGATTTTTTTTATCCAAATAGGGTTTAAAATAAACAATTTTCCCTGCCCTTAACAATTCGAATTCTTAAAACAAAATACTTGCGTTATATGTAATTACAAATCTGTTCCATAAATTATTCAATTCGAATTAAATATCATAAGATCATAATTGGAGCTCAACTGATAAAAATCACTTAACATCGTTGTCCCGTACAAGCTCCATATATATCTGATTTGAGAAAAAGAAATGCCTCGGGACATGCAATGCAACTCACAGCAACTCTGCCCTACTTTTTGCAAACGAATATTCGGCAAATTGCTGCTGCCTGGCAGTAGGTACATCCCCAAAACACACAGTAACGTATAGTAAGCATTTATATCCCTCACGTATTTTCATTTGTACAATAGTCATACACCATTCACCCAAGACAAGTACAGGGACAGTAGCAAGGAATGATACTTGCTTTTGTTGCCACTGCAAAACTGCAAGTAACAAAAGCAAGTGAAATCCGTGAAAGCAATTGAAGTTGAAGCAACATTGAAAATGGCAGGAATATGTAGCTAAGCTGGAAAAGTAACAGTTTTTTTTTTGCCCAAAGGAAAAGTAACAGTTGAAAACTTCAAATGGAAGCGTATTCTGATTTCTTTTACATTTACCATTCCTATTACCATATTCGGGTGAAGTGTGTGTGAAACGTTAACGAACCAAAACAGAGGGCGTTACAAACAACAGCGAAGGTACAGCTACTAGGGAATGGAGGGAGTATCTTGTAAAATCTTGAGGAGGGTATGGAAGGAAAATGATAGATAGTACCACAATAATGATGAGAGAGAAAGACAGAGAGAAAGAAACAGATGGAGTCACTTTCACTCATTTGTCTGCTAGTGTGTGGTGCGAATGTTGGAAGCATGGAAGCAAAGCAAAGGCCGAGAATGGCGGCAACTCCATCCCTCTATCATCCTAAATCCCCACCTCAACCTTACCAATACCTGAGAGAGAAAGAGAGAGAGATGATGATGAAGATGGTGCCTCATAATCACCACCACCGTCCATTATCGCCATTTGATTACGATTCCTGTGCTGGGGGTGGTGGTGATGGCGATGGTCCCACCACGACTTATTCTGTATCTACAACTGCTATGTATAATAATATGACTCATTATCATCAACATCATCATAATAATATAAACGATCTTGTTAGTGGATTTTCTGTTTCTCCTGCTGCTGGTGCTGCAGCAGCTATTCATAGTGGGGGTGCTGCTGTAAGAACCTTGCAGCCTTTTGACATTTCCTCTTCCCCTGCCTTCAAATCCCCAGGTTTGTGTTCATTTCATTTTCCTTCTGGTCAAAGCTCACTCACTCACTCCTGCTTAAATTTATTTGGGATTTCTTGCTCCATAGAAAATAGTATAAAAGAAAGAGAAAAGGAAATAAAAAAAATGAGTCAGAAGAGAGAGAAGAGAGGATGAGGGTGGTGCTGTGTTTGTGTCTGAGTCTCTGAAAATGCTTTGTGTGGTGTGTTTTGGCTGCGATTGTTGTACGTAATAGGGGCGATGGCGGCTTCGTTAGGATTCCCTTTCACAAATGCTCAGTGGAAGGAGCTTGAAAGGCAAGCTATGATTTACAAGTACATGATGGCCTCTGTTCCTGTTCCTCCTAATCTCCTAATTCCCACTGCTCTCGCCTCTGCTGCTTGCTCTCCCTGTATGACCCTCTCTGTCTCTGTCTCTCTGTGACTCTGTATTTTTCGTTATGCCTTTTTCTACTGTCTTCAATGTTTGCAATGGTCAAAGTTCATATCTTTATGATGTCGGTTCAGTCTGTCTTATCAGTGATATCTTTGCCTTTTCTCATGAACAGTTGATGGTGGTTTTAATCTGAGGCTGTCTGGTAGCAGCACTGATCCAGAGCCTGGGAGGTGCAGGAGAACTGATGGGAAAAAATGGAGATGTTCTAGAGATGTGGCTCCAAACCACAAGTACTGTGAGCGTCACATGCACAGAGGTCGTCCCCGTTCAAGAAAGCCTGTGGAAGTTAAAACCGATGGCGGCGCCACTAGCACCATCAACAACAACAACAACCAGCAAAGCAAAAGGGCTCGCCAAGATTTTCATCATCCTTATCCTGCATCTGCAGTTACTGTGGCTGTTTCTGGTCCCACCATTACGAATGGTGGATCTTCTTCTCAGTTTCTTCAGTCTACTCGTAGCGGCCAGACATTTCATGAATCTTCCCTTTCTCTTGACAAGTATGGGGTCAAAGCTGCTAATTTTGGATCTTTGGCTTCTGTGCCATCTGATAGCCAACCCAGGTGGGTGAGGATGACTTGAAGTTTTTCATTTAGGTTACTGTTAACTTTTTTTGTTGATAGGTTTATTGATTCTTCCTTATTCTCTTCCTTGGGCTTTGGTTTTGCCATCAGGCACCTCTGTTTGGTTGGTCAGAAATTTATAAAGGTTACCTTTTTTTCCTCCTAAAAACATGACTGTGATCCCTTGATCTTTAATCCTTTAATATTAATTTTTGTGTTTATCCTGGACATAGAGGAAATGTTTGAGGTTAACTGTCTTATTCCTTGTTCTGAGTCGTAGGCGCAGACAAAAAGCTGCATTTGATGTTGTTCTGTCACAATAGACTTGACTTGATTTAAACATTTGAAGGGGTTTGGACTGGATGCTGAAGGGAGATCCCAATTCCATGGCTGCTTCAGATCAAGAATGGCAGCCTCTGATGCAATCTAAAGCTGATCTGATTAAACAGAGTCCCTGCAACAACAATAACAATGCCATCATTTCAAGTTACGAAGATGTTCTGTATCTGAGTTCCTATGCGTCTTTCAACTCCGCACTGGACCAACAAAACAGACGTTGCTCTCTGTTCCTTAATCCTCTCCTTCCCATGGAGAATCCAGAGTCCCTAAAACCCAGAGGATTCATTGATGCTTGGTCTAATGCAGAAACAGTGGAAAACAACAATGGCAACACTAGCAAAAGCCCTGTTTCCTCAAATGCTAAACTGTCCCTTTCTTCTCTTGATTTATCAATGGGTGGTGGCTTTGTGGAGGGTGAAGAAATGGGTTCTATTCACATGGGTTTGGGCCTAATGGTGCCTGATGGAAGCACAGAAAATGGCAACAAAACCCATCTTTCTAATTGGCTCACTCCTACTGCACCCTGGGCTGGTTCAGCAACACCTGGGGGTCCCCTGGCTGAGGTTCTTAGGCCAAGCGCAGTGGCTCCGGCCACTGAGGGCGCCTCCAATCCGCCGTCTCCGGTGATAACAAATGCCGAATCTGGCAGTCCCCTGGCAACAGTGGTATCATCTCCATCTGGGGTTTTGCAGAAAACACTGGGATCCATGTCTGATTGTAGTAGCAATAGTAGCCCAACAGTGGCATCTTCAAGGGCCAATTCTGAGTTTGCCTTGCTCTTGTTCAATAAAGCAAATTAGGGTCTTGTTTTTTTCAGTTGAGCTTCTTTAATTTGGGATGGTGTCCAGTATTATGTAATCTCTGATTTGTTTGGCTATTTAGTTGGCTTCAAGATTTTCTGGGTGTTTTGTATACTCAAAAATCTGCAACTTGTGCTTAATATTACTGTGAAGAAGGCTGTGTTCTGTTTTTCAGGTGGGGATAATATCTGTTAGTGGATTGTTTTCGTCCGCGGGAACTTGACACTGACCAGGTAAACTCGCCCTTTCATCCCCAACCTTCGACAAGGAAAAATTATCTTCAAGAATACTTATCAATTTTTTTTTCGTTTTTTTGGTTCACTGCTATCTCCCGTTAGTTAATCCAAGATCGAATCTTTTTTCCTTCTTGAGCAACAACCCAATAACTATGATTATTTCTCTCACCTATCAATGCAACGTGTCAAATTCTTAACGCCATATACGTGTCACCCTTGAGAGCTTGGTTGGATATATTGAAATCTCTTGGGAAAAAAAAAAAAACAGAGAGGATAGATTGAAATCTGGAAACACTAGGGTCCCGTTTAGTTTGGGGAATTGGGAGGGAATAGGAACTTAATAGACTTCCCAGGGGCCAAAATACGTTTGCTGTCCAGAGTTCCGGTAAATGTGGATTCCCACCTAGCTCCAAGCTCCCATAAACGTGGGAAATTGGAATCCCTCCAAAAATGGTGGGATCTCAAAATCTTCCTCGGAATTTGAATTCATGGGATCAAAAAGCCCTTCGAAAGGTATTTCTCTGTTCTTCGTCCCCAAATCACTCTCCTTCCAAAGAGTTTCAGAGAACAAGATCGAGTAAGAGTTTCAAACTGAAAACTCATTCTTCCTCTGTCATATCACGTGAAAACAGAGGAGAAATCCAGTCGCCTTCACTCGTCGATCAAGCTCGTCATTTCCTCTAGAAGTTGAAGGTGAGAATCAGAACCTTTTTCTTATGGTTTCAGCTGGTTCTACGCTTCAGTTCCAATGGTATGGGTGTCGGCGATGATGTGTTTCTGCATGTCTTTATGGATCTGTTTTCTATTAACCAAAACAGAGCTTTATCTTAATGTGTAGTTTGGACTCGCTGGTTTTAAGCCGAAGGAAATTAACATATAAATTAATGCTAGAACAATTTACTTCCACCCCTTCATTAAGTTTAGGTTTGCCTAGCAATTATTTCCCCATATGCTCACCTGATATGTTGTTTTGTCAGAAAATACGTTTAAACGTGTTTATTATGTTTGCATCTGAGTTTGAACTTCACCGTGAAGTTCGAACTTCTCTACAGGGCATTATGAGAATTTTACCTTAACTTCCCACTTAAAGAATATCCAATTCTTCTTACCTGCGTTGTCGTCGATCGACGGACAAGTGTAGACGTTGAACCCAGGTAAGATAAAATGGGTGTTTATTTTGTGTGAGGAATTTTGGTCGATAGCTTGGTTATTGGTGAACCAAATTGATTGCCTAAAGGGTAATGGTGTTTTCTGTGTAATGTTGTGAAGAGTATTATGCAATGTTACAGGCAGCTGAAACTGATGATGAAGTGTGCTGTTCGAACTGTACACAGTGTCTTGTGTTTTGGAATGAATGTGTTACTTGTGGTATGAACTGTACTGTGTAATGTTTGTTAATTGAAGTTCGAACTAGAGCATGAAGTTCAAACTTAGCGTGTTGTGGTACTTATGCAAAATAATGCCACTAATAACTTGGGTTGCAGAGGTGGAAAAATTACAAACATATTGTAAGGCAAAAATTACATAGAAGTCCAACCGTTCCCTCCCAAATACAGTTATAAAAGCAAAAATTACATAAATGAACAAGTGTCAACATTTTGTCCGCAATTTGAACGGCACCCAATAAATTGTCAAGTCCATAACCTCTGTTCTGTAGAGTTCAACCTAGCTTTCATCTGAACTTCCCCCAAACACCCCTAAACACACAGTAATCAAAAAAATAATCTTTCATTGTGTTCTTGTGAGTGAGACGAGAAGCGCAAGTAACCTAACCCCGCTGCAAAATGAAACATCCCTTTTTCATTTGCCTTTGTTTTTGTTGTCATTCAGCCTCGACAGGGCGAAAAATTGGCAATGGCGCAAGTAAAAATGACTGATGAGCGCTTGCACACAATGGGGATAATAATGAAGGACGTCAACAATTACATGAGGCGTCGGGCTAATCTCTGCCGATGTCGTCACGAGCGGGGGTCCAAAAACAAGAGCGATGAAACAAATTGGTATCCTGATTACGAATTAGCAGCAAAGTGGAAGCGTGAAATGCAGGCTAAGGAGGGCAAGAAGCAAAAGCGAGATGCAAAGAAGAATGCTGACGTTAGTGTGGCTTCGAAGAGAAAGGCATCGGATGTTGTTGATGTTGATGCGATTTGGTTGGTTTCCCAGCTTTTTTTATTCACAGTTTTTTTGTTCTCCAGCATTTTTTACATAAGGGCATAATGGGAATTTTGTCTCAAGTTCCCTCTTAATCCACCCCAAATTCTTCATACCAAACATTTTATTTCTAGTCAACTTAAGTTCTATTCCCATACCAACCAAACAGTTCTATTTTTTTTAAGTTCTCTTTTATCTTCCCTTCCCTTCCCTTCCCTTCCCTTCCCTTCCCTTCCCTTCCCTCTTTTAAAATTCCCTGAACCAAACGGGACCTAAGGGCCCCTTTGGCATGGGGAAAATTTGAATAAGGAAAGGAATTTAGAGGAGGGAAAGGGAGATTTTGAAAGATAAGAGAAGATGGCTTGTGGGAAGATGAGTTATTTGGTAGTAAGAAACTGAAGGGGTATGAGTTGGTAAAAAATTAGAAAATATCTATTTTACCTTCAAAAATAATTAATTCAAAATTGAAAAAAATTAATAATTTTTTTTTGCTAAAATATATTTTTAAAAATTATGTTTTTATGAAGTTCTAACTTGTGTAAAAAAAATTTCTACTAAGTTTGAACTTTCCTGTCAAATTCAAACTTTCTTTCTAAGTTTAAATTTGAAGGGTAAATTTGTCAAAAAAATGTGAACAGTAACGTGAGAATTTGAGATCTCACCAATTTTGATGGTATCTGATCTTCCCACATATAAGGGAAGATTGATTGGCTCGTGAACCTGGGTTCCTAAAAAGATTTATCCAAAATGCATATCAAACAAAGGAACTTTCTATTTTCCTTTCCCTTCCCACCAAATCCGTGTACCAAATAGGCCCTAACAGATGTTTGGTGTGAAGGGAGAGGATGAAAGAGGAGGAAGGATATTGACTAAATTGTAATTAATGAGAAGAATATTATTTTTGTTGAAAAATCTATTTTTGGAATGAAATTTTTTCATGGGCAATTTGGTCAATATAAAGTAAAAAAATTTCTCTCCCATCCCTCTCTCCTATTCCCTCCCTTCAAACTAAACACGTTCGTTTGGATCAAAGAAGAGGTAGGAATGGAAAATGTTTTGTCTCCCACACATTTGGTTCGCACTTGGAAGAAAATGTGTTGATATGAAAATTTTTTGTTAGCTAGGAAGAAAATGGGGTGAAAGACTATTTTACCCCTATGTTAATGATAGAGGACTTGTATTAATGAGGCGTAAAGGTCCATGAGTTTGAAGATGAAAAGAAAGCCGAGGCGAAGGAAGGAGGAGGAGGAGCTACCGGAGAACAACGAGACCCATTGTTCGAGAGCTGTCTCGAGATCTAGGTACCTAATCCAAATCATCTTGATTTCTCCTTCCACTTCCGTCACCCTCTCTGCATCACCACCACCGTCATCTTCTTCCTCCTCCTTCGTCATTGATGGATCTGTAGCGATGGTGGCAAAGAGGCCATTGTCGGCTTCTTCCTTCTCCTCCGTCACCCTTTTTGCACTGTCACCACCATCAACTTCTTCTTCCACTTCTGTCACCCTCTCCACATCATCACCACTGTCAACTTTTTCTTCTTCCTTTGTTACTGATGGATCTACAGTGATTGTGGCAAAGAGGCCACCATTGGCTTCTTCTTCCACCTGCTTCACCCTCTCCACACAATAACCATTGTCCACTTCTTCCTACTCCTTCGTTATTGGCAAATCTACAACGACGGCGGCTAAGAGTCCACAATCGACTTCTTTCTCTGCCATCAACCACCACGATATTTTCCAATGTTACTCTCTTCCTCTCCCCTAGTACGGTAAGTTGGTCTTCTTCCATTTTCTTGATTCACCCGAAAATAGGTGGGAATCAAATTTTCCATGTATAAGAGAAAATGTCCAACTATTGGAAAACATTTTCCTAGGGAAAATGTAAACCAAATAGTCGTTGTCGGATAGAAAATACCCATTTTCCATTTCCCTCTTCTAATTTACATTGAACCAAACATTGCCCTATTCTCTCCCACACTTTTTTCTTCTTCATCTTATGCATGAAACCAAAGAGGTGGGTGGTCACAGAGATGGAGCATATCAATGACTGAGGCCATTTGGATTAGCTTTTAAAAATAGTTTTTGTGATTTACAAGGTAAGTATGTGAAAAAAATTTTGTTCCGGCTTACGTAAAAACTAAGTTTTGGAGGGTTTCCAAACAGGCTTTTGGTACCTTTAGTCCTACCAATGGCAGAAGAAGGAAAAGGTATATTACCATTTTAATTTTTTTGTTAAGGGGAGTTATTGTTTCTTTTGAGTCGGTTATTTCTAGGCGGACATGAACTTAATCCCTTTTTGGGATCATTTTGGATACTTCAAAAGTGCTTATTCATGTAAAATGAAACTAGACTTATCTTACTCCCTATGGTTCTTATTATAAAGTACCAACTACAATTCTCACAAATCAATAAAAACAGTTAAAATAATTAAAATTGTCTTAAAATATAAATAATTTCTAATGTTACCCCTACTAATTACATTAAACTCTAATGTCATATTAATTATTACTGTCATCCGTTATTCTTATTAATTATGAGCATATATGAAAAAAATTATTAATGTTCGTTGGAAACAAATAAGTAAGGTTATTAAACCCGGACCGATGACTAAACCGGTTGGGGTACTGGTTAAGGGTTAGTGGGTCAGACCGGAGTCAAACCGAAGCCAAACCGGTAAGGAAGTAAAAATTTTATGTTTGTTTTTCTAATATGAAATTATATATATAAAAAATTTTTTAATATCTATTGGATAAAAAGATGTATGGTTACTATATATCCATTGGATAAAAAAGGTACCCATGCCTTTTCACCTCTTCATGTGATTATTAATGTCTTGGGGAATGAACTAATCTGACCACCAGCTGTCTACCACACTCTACCACTCTAATATCCATTGAATAAAAAACTTCCATTGAATAATCTGGTCCTTCTCCGGTTCTTTCACGCAGGGTTCTCTTTTGAGTTCAGTGTTTTCTCTTCGTCTCTCTTGTTTCAGCCATGACTCCTACATTTTCTCCATGCTTTTGCAACATGCCGCGCAAATGCAAGAGGACGAAGAAAGATCTCCTCCATGCAACTGGCCTTCTCCTCCGTTCTCTCCATGTCGTCTTCGATGTCGGAGCCCGACGACGTTAAGAGTGTTCGATGCTGGAGTCAACAAAGCTCAAAGTATTCGACTCATCTTCCCATTTTTCTCTCCATCTCTCTCTTTCTCTGTCTGTAAATGCTTCACTCTACCTTTTTTTTAATTCTTTTAAAAAAATCTGTGACCCCGGTTTCTACCCTTTTCCGGACCAGCTTGACGGCCAGTTCGCCGGTTTCCGGTCCGAACTGGCTGGTCTCGTCCGGGTGTGATAACTATGCAAATAAGTGCCTCATAAAAAAATCAAATATACTTACTTGTTTGTACTTCTTCTAATCCTTATTATAAGATACCAACTAACAATTTTCATATACCAATAAAAACAGTTAAAGTCAATAAAGTTATCATAGAATTTAAGTAATTTTCAATATTACCTCTACTAATTGCATTAAATTCTAATATTCTATTAATTATTACTCTAATCCACTACTCTTATTAATTAGAGGCATACATGGAAAAAGATAATTAATACTTATTGGGAATAAGCAAATGCCTTATAAAAAGGACCAAATACATTTACTTAATAAAGACCAAAGGGAGTACTTTATAAGAAGGATCAGAAGGAATATATATTTATTTCGTGTACTGTAAATCACAATTGAAAAGCTACTTTTGAAAGATTCATGTAAAATAAAATAAAATCCATCTCATATACGCATCTCATTTATCATAAATCATTATGAAAAACTATTTTTAAAAGCTTTAATCGCTAATCAAAATAAACATTCACTTCAAGTTGGGTGATCATGTTGAAGCCAATAGAGAAATTTTATGTTCTGTTCTAGCAGAATCAGGGGGGTCCCATCCTCCTCGTAAAGTTACAGAAAAAAGGGAACTCTATCAAGGAAGCTCGAGACCCTCGGTTTCTTAAAGTTTTGAAAAAATATTAAGATCAATGTTTATCTTGCTGTACGTTTTTTGCATTCCCAAATATGAATACTTCATTCGTGAAGTTGGGAACAAAACTGGTTTTAAATACTCTACGATGAGCAGCGGGAGCATGCTAATTATTGGGGATGCCAAAGGCTTAGATTTCAATTATTTGTGGTCAGTAGATGAAATCAATAATGTTGATCCATATATGCTTGTTCTCTCTTTTTTACCTCCTATAAAGCCTTTCTTGAAAACTGTGGATTAAAGAACCTGTTAAAGCATAAATTTACTGGAGACGCAACATGCCTAAAGTTGGAGGGAACCAATACCATCTTCAGCAAAAGGCTGTAAAAAAGGAATATGAATGCGAACACAAAAATACCCCAGTTCATTCGACAAGATTAGATTTTTTTTCCCTCAAAAAAATAAAAAAACACCTCACCTAAAAAGCTTTTTTGACCCTGTTCTTTTCTAGTCGCGGAATGGGTCTACATGCTATAGAGGAACAGAGCATATTCCTCTGCATCACCGCATTAATGCTAGTTAACTAAATAAATATATTTTTTTTCTCAATTGTTAGATTGAGATCATTCATCTGTTCTAGAATTAATAAGGTTGTACAATTTGAGCTAAATAATGTTGGACGACAAACACTAATAGAATCAAATACTTGAGTGTTACTGTGTTGCTAATTTTGTGGGCTTGAAGTCCTATGCCTTGGTGCACTCATTGAGCGAAGCCTAGCCTTAGCAGAAGCAGTGGCAGCCATATAGTTAGGCACTGAACCATCATGCACTGAATATATGGGCTTGGTGGTGCAACGAGGACTAGCTGACGATGAATGTACCTGAAGAAGATTCTGCTTCATCTTTCTAGGTGATGGTGTCACTATTGGGGGCTGCAAAGAGGCCTCACAGTGGGCTTTATGCATCGGTGAAGACAAAGCAAGTGTATGGCTTCTAAGTGGAGAATTGAACTGAGGCTTGTAGTTGTATCCACAAGATGTGTTTGAGTAGGGTCTAAAAGTGTCTATTTCAACTATTTTGATAGGGTCTCTTTGATCACACGAGGATCTACCTGTGCTTTGATCTCTGTTCAAGCTTCTTCTTCTTCCTGTTCCAATCCATGGATCAGACCATCTAGAGATTTCCTCTGCCTCTCCCTCACTGGCACTGGGGTCCCCGCAAGTTCTCCATATCTAGTTACATAAAGCAACAAGTTGGCTAGTGTTGTGACAGTACTAATAATTTTTCAGATTAAGAAACTGAAAACAAGGGTTTATGAAACTGGCTAAACCTGTTGAGAGAAAGCATCAGCCAGGTCCTCTTCTCGTTTCGAGGCAACTTCCTTGGTTTTCTTTAGAGAAGCTCGAATCTTGTCAATGGTTTGTACTTCATCATCTCTACAGTACTTCAGAAGAGTAAATAAAACATCAGATATCGAAGTGGCATATCTTTAAGAACACAATAGTGTTGAAGGATGAAACATACAACGGACTTGATGTCAGTTAAATGTGACACCCATGTATTAGAGGAATCACTTAATCTAGAACCAGAGCTTCCATGTTGAGAAATATTCTTAGCTCGCTGTTCACATAGCCGAGTTTGAACTCGAACAAGAAGTTGCATACACTGAAGAGTAAATTTTGCTCTTTTTCTGACATTATGACCTCTCACTAATGCCTGCAGCTTCACTAGTCCTTTAAGTGCCCTTAGTGCTCTTCTTGCCTTTCATATGCAAATCATCGCACAACAATGAGGGATCCTCATTCTCAAAGATATATATATGTAGCAATCAACAAACAAGCCAATAATCCTCTATTTACCAGATAACCTCTGAAGGCTGTTTGAATAGTGGTGGCAGCATAATGGCGTCTGACAAAGATGGACGGCCTTGCTAGCCGAACAGCTTCCACGGCCGCCTGAGCAGATGCCACGGCTGCCTGAGCCGCCGCTGTAGTTGCCATGGCTACTGCAATGGCGTGTCCTTGAGGATCAGAATCAGCTACCTCAGACACATTACTACTTCCTGCAGCAATCTCAGCAACAGTGGTTATAGTTCCTTCCTCAGAAAGCTGATGAGTTGCTACTACTGTTTCTTGACCCAACGCCTTCCTAAAAATCCATCTTCGCTTTCCCCTCTTCTGCATTATACACATTCACAAAAGCAATCAACCACTGTGTGCAGAAAGTGGAAATGGCAAAAGCACAAGGGTGTTTGAGATTGTATACCTTTTCCTCCTCCTCTTCTTGTTCTGGTTCTTCTCTTCTCCTGCTACTGCTTCTCTTATCGTTTTCTTTTGTTGGAGACCGGAAAGCCCTTTTCACTGCAGTCAGCCAAGAGCTTGCTCCTACCTTCCCCATGAAAACATAAAACACTGCTGCACAAAAATCTATAACTTAGGCAGATCCAATTCTTTTCTTGCTTCTCTGGGTTTGAGTAGTTGGTATTGGTATGTTTAAATACAACAAGCAGTGGGAGATCAGAATGAAGAGGGTGAGAAACAAATCATAGGAGTCATTGGTTTTGATGACTGAAATCATGTCAGTCTGATGCATGTGGGTTATATCAAGTCCATGCATTTGGGAATAGCGAAGACCTCCATTATTATGTATGCACTAATGCACATATAGGGTTAATTACTTTTGCAGTAAATAATGCTCAACACTTTGGTGTTTTCTGTGGCGTGTTTGATATGGTGCTTTGCGCCAGTGTTTCGAGACAAGCTTCAAAGTGAGAAAGTACTCTCGATTATGCAGAAAGCTGAAATGTCACAGAAGTAAGTAAAAGAGAGGGAGGTTGTTTATTATTCTATTCTGCCTCCAAGTAATCAAGTATGGTCATTAGCGATCCAAGTAACTTGATTCTCTCTCCATCTCACACACACTCAACCACGCACAACTATATATAAAATTATATTCTAGTTTATTGAAGACATGCATGGATAATTAGTAGTAAATTTTTTAGAACTTTTATGTTCATTATATATAAATATTTATATATGAAGTGAGTGAGAATTTTTGTAAACACTGACGGTCCTGATGTTACCAAAGTGATCCAATAGGGAGAGTTTAAGATTAGAGGATAACTGCATGAGATCCATTAGGCGTTTTTAACTTACTGACAACAACGACACTGACACAGTGAATATATGCTGCTCCAAATAGAAACAGGACTTTATTTTTGATTCATAATAATCGGAAGATATAGGGAGGCTGGGGACCAGTCAAACTTCATTGGATTCTCTGGTCATGCTTTAAAAGTTTATCGTTATTTTCTGTATCTGTGTGTATCACTTGCTCGGATCCAAATCTGAGTCGTACTCGGCCCATTTTGCATATAAGAGCTTTGCCCTGGTGTATGTGGGCCACACTATAAATAGTGCAGAAATAGGGGAAATTTGCTGAAATAGACCAAAAAATTAAAAAATTTGTCAAAATAGACCAATAAGCAAAAAATTTTCAATTCTAACATAGTTGGTGCCGCTACGTCAGCGGGCGCCACACGTGGTGCCACGTGGCGTGGTGCCACTTTGTACATGGCACGCCACAAAGTGGCGCCATCACGTGGGGCGGCACTTGCCACACAAGAGGCACCAGCAGTCTTGTAAAAAAAAATAATAATAAAAATGAAAATGCAGGGCGTGTTGCTGCCTCAGGGGCAGCTTTTCTGCTACCCCGAGGCAGCTGTAAAATGGGTGGGGGGCGTGAATTATTCACGCCCCCACAGTAATTTTTATAAAAATAAATAAATAAATAAATAAATGTCTTCCCCTATTTAACACCTAACACACACACACTTCACACTTCAAAGACATACACACATTTCTTCTTTCATCTGGGAGAGAGGTTGGGAGCAGCAAGTGAAAAAGGAACAAAAGGAGAAGAAACATCTTGGTCTATGTATTTTATAAGATTATTTAGGTAGCTAAACTAGAATATCTTTAACAAGTCTTCTGCATTACATGATTTGTGTATATTTTTGTCTCTGCAATGATGATAGTATTTCGTCGGTTAGAAAAAATGTTAGAGTTAAAATTTTTTAGAAGTTGTAAGTTCTGACAATAGAAGACTGTATTTATGTAGTAAATGAGTAATAATAAATTTAAGTCGATTTATATGTATTTTTTGTTTGTTTTACAAATGTAAAACTAATTCTTAAATTTAAGAAATTCAAGATTGTTGTATTGTAGGATATTTTGCCTGATTAAATGCTATGCAAATAGTATATTTGGGTTCATAGACCTTCTGGTATGGGTGAAGTACCACGTCATGTACTCCGCGTTCAGGTACATTGGCCCCTCTTGTGGATCTGTAGTACAGATGTGCTCATACCTTGTGTTCCAATACTGAATGTAGCAATCCAACTGCACCTCCCAATCTTCAGTGGACTTACCGCGTAAGGTCAGATCGTGAGCACCTCTAAGCTGTGTGGCCGCATCGGGGATGGGTTGCTGCATGCCAAATTGCCGCATGCACTGATCGGGCTGGTGCATCTCGACCACGTGGAAAGCAATTATGGGCAACTTCTAAAAAATTCTAACTCTAACATTTTTTCTAACCGACGAAATACTACCATTATTGCAGAGACAAAAATATACACAAATCATGTAATGCAGAAGACTTGTTAAAAATATTCTAGTTTAGCTACCTAAATAATCTTATAAAATACATAGCATACCTTAAAGTAGCTACCAAGATGTTTCTTCTCCTTTCGTTCCTTTTTCACCTGCTGCTCCCAACCTCTCTCCCGAATGAAAGAAGAAATGTGTGTATGTTTTTGAAGTGTGAACTATGTGTGTGTTAGGTGTTAAATAGGGGAAGAAATTTATTTATTTATTTATTTTTTATAAAAATTACTATGGGGGCATGAATTATTCACGCCCCCCACCCATTTTACAGTTGCCTCGGGGCAGCAGAAAAGCTGCCCCTAAGGCAGCTACGCGCCCTGCATTTTCTTTTTTATTTATTTTTTTTTACAGGCGCCTCTTGTGTCGCGTGCCACATGGGCACCCCACATGGCACACCACACACAAAGTGGCGCCACGTGTGGTGCCCGCTGACGCGGCGCCACCAACTAGGTTAAAATTGAAATTTTTTTGCCTATTTGTCTATTTTGACAATTTTTTTAATTTTTTGGTCTATTTCAGCAAATTTCCCCAGAAATAGTAAACAATAAGCTTTTATATTTATTTGCTATTAGATTGGGGACCTGGCTTGCGTCCGATTCTTTTTGTATCGACTGCGGTCCTTTTCGGCTAAACGCTAGCGTTTTGGTGCCAAATGGCACTGTTTGACCTTTTTTTTTTTTTCATAATACCATTCACCATTCTTAATTATTTGTTTTAATACCAGTACTTTGAAAAAAAATTTTAACACCATTTCATATCCTAAAATAGTTTTTTAAGATGATGAAATGATTTTTCAAGATCATGAAATATTTTTTCAATACTAATCAGTTTATATTATTGAGATTGGAATCAGATAAGATTATTTTTAAAGATATGAATAATAATACTGATATTATATGCTGGTAGGATATTTTTGTTGAATCTGTGCCTCTTTCCTGATTTTAAAAAGTTAGAGTTTTTTAAATTATGCATAAAAGCTGTGCGAATATATATTTGTTTCTGATATGGTTATAGTAAATGAATTTTGATTGAGCTCTTTGATAAAGAGATGATTCCATGTTTTCTTTTTTGGTTCCGAAAGTTTCTGGGGAAGCAAACCATGGTTTATATATATATATATAGTGCAAATTTTGGGTGTTGTTGGGAAAGATCAAGCACGTGCTCCTTTTAGGATCATGATGTTGTTAAGTCATTACTGATTCGGATTGATATGTATGCCAAAATTTGATCATGCGCCTTCCGTGTTTGATTCAGTTTCTTTGTTAAAATTGGATTCTTGGACTTGATGAGTTATGCTTCTCCATTCAAATGCGAAAATATGGAATTTTTGTCTGTAGTAAACCCATTGGTTCTTTCTAGTGTCAAGGATAAAGTGTAGTCATGATTCCAAATTTTGAATCGTCGGTGGGTTTCTTTTCTTCAGTTGTTTTTGGTTTTTGAAATTGGGTCATGAGAAAAAATTGTTTTTAGGCCATAAAATTGGTGTCATTGCGTAGATCTCAGAAAATACTAAGAGATAGACACCAAGAACAATCGACGTCGGAAACGCCGGTTATGAAGGGATGAACTGTCGGGTCCGAAAGACCCGACCTCAGGATCCAACCGGGTCAAAACGACCCGGATGGAGGTTGAAGGAAGACAAAACGCACCGTTTCGTCTTAGCAAACTGTTCCCTCATTATTAAATTAAAAAATCTATTTAATTATTATTTGATTAAAGCAACAACAAATGATCGCATAGCTCAACTGGTAGAGCGCTAGGCTTCTGGGTTCGTGGTACCTGTATGTCCCGAGTTCGAATCTGCTGGGAGCATTTTGTGCATCATTTTTAAAACTTTTTTGGTTAAAAAACAAAATTTCATTAAACGCACCCCATGGGATCGAACCGGCATCACCTGGCTTTTGGAATAGACGCCCTACCACTGAGCTATTAGTGCCTCATTAGTTACGTTACGGCCAAGTTTAACAAAACACAAGCATTTGTTTGGGGGTTCATATTTAGAGGTGTAAACAGGCCAGGCCAGGCCAGGCCTGTTCTGTAACATACTGGCCTGAGCTTGGCCTGTAGCCTGTTACAGGCCTACTTTTCGGCCTGGGCCTGGCCTGTATATAGGCCTGGCCTGGCCTGTGGCCTGTTAAGGCCTGTGTTTTTTTTTTTAAAAAAAAAAAAAAAAATTTAAAAAAACTTTTTTTAATTTTTTTTATTTAATTAAGCTAACAGGCCACAGGCCGAAAACAGGCCTACTTTAAACAGGCTAACAACAGGCCAAAATTACATAAATCAATACTAATAATATAAATAACAGGCCACAGGCCGAAAACAGGCCTACTTTAAACAGGTTAAAAACAGGCCAAAATTACATAAATTAATATTAATAATATAAACAGGCCGGCCTGACAGGCCTCTTATCAGGCCTGGGCCTGGCCTGTTAAGGGAAAACAGGCCTCATAAGAGGCCTTGGCCTGGCCTTTTAGCCTGCCAGGCCAGGCCTGACCAGGCTTTTAACAGGCCAGGCCACAGGCCCCTGGCCTTTTTACATCCCTATTCATATTTTAGCCGACTTCTTTTAGTTGGGATCTATGACTTGAATCTGCTTTATCCATATATCTATTTAAAAGTATTAATAAATATATTAATTTTGATTGATAAAGTAGTTAATAAATCTCCTACTATCTCTCCTTATTTTAATAAGAATTAAATTAATAAAGTGAAGATAATGTTTTTATCGGGAGATTTTATTGGTTTTATTAATTAATATTTTAAGTTACATTAGTTATCAAATATGAGATTTTGATATGATGATGAGATCATTAAGTTTATGCCTGTTATTTTATTATTTTTTTTCTAGTTGCAAAAACCAAATATAATTAATAGTTAAATGATGAGTTATTGTAAAGTCCTAAATTTTAGGATAGAAGGGGAATTTATTCTCGTTTAAATCTTTATTATCAATGGAAATATTAATTTGTTTGATAATCTCCTAAAATCTCTCCTAGATTCTTTTGAATATTTTTAGATTAATATGGCCAAATAAAGTGGAGATTTGTTATATTTAATGGTGAGAATTTAAAACAATATCTTGTTTTAATAAATCTGACGATATTTATGAATATCTTAGCCATTTTTTGATTTATCAGGAAGGATTTGTTACCATGATCAATAAATAAAAATTATAAAATTGTCATGTGCTATAGTTAATTAGACGAAAATTTAATTAATTTGTTATTTGCTATTGAAAGTAAATTTTGTGAATTATTAAATATTTTGCGTGACAAGCATATGACACTGATATGAAAATTTAATCATTTATCTAGTGTAGAGATAAATATGCTTTAATTTTTCATAGTATTATTATTTTCTTGGTATAAGCATGTATGAATCATGAAAAATTTTAATTTATTGTGGATTATTGGTGGTAGAATCACATAAAATTAATTCATACAGTTGGTGTCTAGGAAAGTGGTTCAAAGGCTAAGCCTTGATTTAGTGGTTATTTAATTAGTCACCGTTGCAATAGCACGAAGAGACTCCCAATAGTTTTGCACTTATCTGGCCAATTGATATGATAAACAGAGTTGATTTCATGTATTGGTAGAAATGCAATTATTGCCTTAATTTTATAATTATGAATGTTTTTGTAGCTATGATTTTATGCTTTTCAAATATTGTGAATAGCATTCGTATAATGCTAAATATTTAAGTTTTGGAATTAATATGGTGGATTTATTAATCACCAAAAATGATTAATTCTTTATGAATTATTTTAATTCCAAATATTGTGGTAAGAGTATATATGGTTGATTTGTTAGTTACCAGAGTGGTTAATTAACTATTTATAGATTATTTTAATTCCAAATATTACGGTGATTATCCATTATCTTGATGCTATGAAGTTATGTTTGTTTTATGGGTGAATTGAAGTTTGTTATAGATCAACCCAAAGGTTGATTATTTGTTTTTATAATTATTAAACATAAATGTTGGTAGCTTTATTTATACACCTAAAGATGATAAATATTTCTACTGGGGGCATGCATCACTACCCAATTATGTGAAATCCTTATAGCACCATTATAGTTTAATGTTGCATATCAGTGAAAAATTAAACATTGAAAGAAATGTTGAATGATGTTGATTACGTCCAAGGTTCATAGAATTTGTGGGGGAAGCCATTTTAATGGCTAATTTTATCATTAAAGAGTGCCTCATAAGAGTTAAAAGCATACCATACGAAATATGGAAAGGAAAGAAACATTCCTTGAAATATTTGAAAGTGTGGGGGTGCTTGGTAAAGGTTGAGATTCTCAATCCTAAAAGGCTAAGAAGTGGACTTAAGATAGTAGATTGTATGTCTATTGACTATACACATAATAGTAGTACATATCGTTTTCTGGTTCATAAGTCCGAGGTATCAGATATCCATGTGAATACGGTTATTGAGTCAAGGAACGCTACGTTATTTGAAAACCTATTTCCGTACAATAAAAAATAGTGATTATAACAACACTATGATATCTCAAGATACTGTGATTAATGATAATCTTGGAGAGGAGGAATCGAGACGGAGTACTAGGCGAAGGACTTCAATATCCTTTGGGCCTGATTTTTGACTTATCTGTTGGAAAATGAGCCTCGAACTTATGGAGAGGCTATAGGTTCTCTTGAAGCACCATTCTGGGAAGAGGCTATCAATAGTGAAATTGAACCTAATATGTCAAACCATACTTGGGAATTGATTGACCTTCCTCCTGGCAATAAACCTCTAGGAACTAAGTGGGTCTTCAAAAAAGAAGATGAAAGCATATGGCACTATTGATAAATACAAAGCTAGGCTGATAGTAAAAGGCTACAGATAACGTGAAGGCCTAAATACTTTGATACCTATTCACTTGTTACAAGAATTACATTCATTTGAATGTTAATCGCATTAGTAGCATTGAATGGGTTGGTGTTATTACAAGCACACTATATTGCTAAAATTCTTGAGAAATTCAAGAGTTTAAACATAGCTCCTGTGTTGAACCCTATAGGTTCTAGTCTTCGACTATTGAGAAATACTGGCAAAGCTGAAAAATAAAAAGAGTATGCTCGAGTGCTAGACAGTCTTATGTATGTTATGAACTGCACTAGACCTAATATTGCTTACGCAGTAAGCATGTTGAATCACTTTACAAGTAACCCAAACGAGTTTCATTGGAGAGCTATGATAAGAGTTTTGGGTTACTTAAAGCAAACTCAAAACTTTGCTTTGCATTATGAGAAGTACCCTACAGCACTAGAAGGATATTGTGATGCAAATTGGATAACCAGCTCTAATGACACAAGATCCACAAGTGGCTATATATTTACCCTTAATGGGGGTGTTGTGTCTTGGAAGTCATCTAAGCAGACTTGCATTACAAGATCAAATTTGGAAGTAGAATTCATTGCATTAGATAAAGCTAGTGAGGAAGCTGAGTGGCTTCGTAATTTTCTTGAAGACATAGCTAGTTGGTCAAAGCCGGTACCAGTAATGTGTATACATTGTGATAGTCAAGTGGCTATTGGTAGGGCCAATAATGTCATGTACAACGGCAAGTCTAGACATATACGTCGTAGACATGATACCGTTAGACAACTACTTTTGAATGGAATCATCTCAATTGATTATGTGAAATCAAAAGAGAATATAGCGGATCCATTGACTAAAGAGATTCCTAGAAAGTTAGTTAGAAATTTGTCTAAAGGAATGAGTTTAAGGCCGATCCATTGTTGATTGTCGCGGTAATTCTACCTAGAAGAGTGGAGATCCCACGAACTAGGTTTAAAGAGACAACTAAGTGATGATCGTCTGTTAACACTGTGGAGTTTTAAACTCATACTCATTCCTAGACAAGACAGTGCATATATATAAGGGTAAGCTTTTAAGCTTTTAATGGTTTCTTAATTTGATGTGTTCAGATGATGTATGTTGACTTACATCACAAGGAATCACCTATGTGAGTGTGAAGTGTGGGCCGCTTCTATGAGAATTTAAAACGGCCGATTCTCTAGAACACTCGCAGAACCAGACAGTGTCTAGGGCCAAAATGGACACAACATGAGAACCAACGATGCTAAAAGAACAACTGTGTGACTCCTATTGTCTTGGTATACACTAAAAGGTCGACAGTTCAAGGCAGCACGTCCACTAATTGACCAGTATATTAGATAGGTTTTTACTAGAGAAGGTTCAAAGGCGACCCCTACCTTTCTCGATGCAGTTGTTTCTCGTAGAGGAATCGCACTTTGCATGCATGATCATTTGCATTTGGTCATGATGGACTAACTTCTTATCCATGTAGGGGATTGTTGGAATTTATGACTAAATCCTATGGGTTATGAATAAGAAGTCTCACTGGGTCGCCACCACCGGTCACGTCAGTTTGCCACGGTCGTGTCGGTTCACCAACAAGAGACAAGTCCATCTGATCATGTTTTTTCAAAGTCTATAAATAGGGCGCCCTAGTCACAGAATAAAATAACATTTTTTTCTATATACATTTTTTTTGTATACTGTATATACAATCTGTGCGTTCCAAAAGCAGACTCGTTGGATTCGCTTGGGCTTCAAATAGACAGAGCCATCTTTCTGAAGACGAATAATCCGCTCTATCCTGGGAGACAATTACTCAGAAACCTTTGGCATCCGTATTGAGGGAGCAAAATTGTCTTAAGGACACAACGAAAGTTGGGCCCGGATTTCTTCAAAGTTCATAATCATATTTCGGCAGTCTTGTGAGTTTTTAATGTTTTTCCTTCTTGTGTAGAAGTATGGTATATTTACAGATTATGCATATTGATTACACAGATTCTTTCCCGCATGAAGATTCCAATTTTAATGATTTTCTACAAGAGTACGTACAAACGAAACATAAAAACCACACTTAGGCTATGTTTGGTTTGAGGGATGAGGAGGGGAGGGAGTGGGAGGAAAAATTTTAATTATAAGTATATTGACCAAATTACCATTAATAAAAAGAATATTTTTTTTTTGTTAATAGTATATTTTAGGAATATTGAAAATTTACTATGGGCAATTTTGTAAAAATGAGAGAAAAAATTTCTCTCTCAACTTTCCCTCCTACACCCTTCCCTCTAACCAAACACACTCTTAATAAAGGGTTGGCTTGCACCTATAAGATTATGAGTCTGAATCTGAGAATCTTGTTGGTAAGTGATTTTGTAAGTATATTTATAAACACTCTAGATTTATACTTGGAGACATGCCTACTTCATCATAAACCCTAAACCTAACTCACTTAAATTTTAATATAAAAAAAAAAAACATAAAAACCGAGTCGTACAAGAAAAACTACAGCTATAATTGAATAGAGACCTATATAGTTTTAACTTGTACGTATGTTTGTGATTAATATAGCCAGCAGAGTATGCCAGAATGACAGATTGCTTGCCAATTATAGTTGTACAATTGAACATATGGGTGGATGTGATATTCCAATTATATATAGTGGAAACTAGGCTTGGTTTAAATATGATAACGGGACATTTGGGTGGATATGACATTTCAATCATTCAAATGTAAACAGTAACCGAATTAGGAAATTCAATCATGGATTAGAAATAAAAAATATTATATTATAAATAAAAATATTTGAAATATAATATAGACTTAATATATAAAAAATTACAAGATATTTATTAAAGAAATTAAAATCATTTTACTTGACTTTTACTCTACATATATTCATATTGTTAAATTTATCTATAATTAAATTTGTACTAAAATTTAAAACAATTTCTTTTCAATGTATGTAATTAAATAATCATAAAAAAATTGGTCTTTTGTTCTATTTCAAAACATGTTCAATATATGTAATCAAATAATCCTCATTCAAGCTCAAAATGTTGTAATTCTATTTTCAAATGTAATTTTTCCTATTATGTGAGATCTCTAAAATAAAATTTATTAACAAATTTGCAAATATTATCACTATTAAATGACTTATACATGTTTCTTGGATTTAAAACTATACTCAAATTAAAGCAAGTAATTCAACAGTATCATAATTGAACTTACTATTTAATTCTTACAATTGATAATCAATTGGAGCACAAAAAATATTTACCCATAAAATTTTTCAATAGAAAAACCACCTTGTTTATTTCGAGCACGACATCTCCCAGCAATATATTTTACACTCATATCTAAAATATCAATGTCATATTTTATACCGGATTCTTGAACATAAATCAATAATTTTTAATGTTAAATCTAAGCTGTGGCGGTTCGTGTCATAAATGCAAACGGCTTATGTGAAAACAAGAAGACCCAGTTGGCAGGGAACGAGTGGATTAATTTTAAACGTTTACTGGAAGGTTGTGCGATGAATTGCACAGTATCGCTCTATAATTTTGTCCCACCTCTTTGCTTCTCTTTCTGGCCTCGTTTTTGGGAAAAAAATGATTTGGTCTTACTATACAATTCTTCTATATGATTCATCTTCACTTCGAATCGAGGATTAGCATTCAGAGGAATCAGATCAATAGATAAAAAGGAAGGAAGGAAGGAAGGGACATTGGCTTGTTTATTTGGTTAGGATGAAGTTCATGAAACTTGGATCTAAGCTTGTTTGTTTTCAATCTGATGGCGATAATTTCAGGTATCGTCTGTTGAGCTCGTGTCTGTTAATTTCCAGCCAAAATGTCCACCCTATCCCTAACTCAAAATGAATCTAAGCTTCAGTTCATGTTTTGTGTCTGTTACTATTTTTATTATTGCCTCAATTGCATGATATACCTTCATTACCCCCTCAGATGATGCATGGATCAACTGTGAGACCCACGTTATTCCCCCAATTGTAATCTCTTGGAATAGAATCTTTCCACTCTTTATCACGTAACCCTCCTCTAGCCCAAGTCCCATCTCCTGGAACAGAATCTTTGCAACCCCCACTCCATAGGGTTTTGGTCGTAGATTATCACCTTGGGGTCATGATCCCGTAGATAGTTGAATATGGATATATCCTGAGAAAAAAACGTCAGTCGTCACTTCCTTAAAACTATTTTATTGCATAAAGTAGTATATCATAAAGCCTTTCTAAAATTTACATTGGTATTTTTACAATTTTTACTAGGTTCAATCCTGCTTGTTCTATTCGGGAAATAAACCTTATTATTCAAGGGAAATTTGACTATCTATGTCATAGTTGGAAAGCTATATCTGCCATTTATAGGCAAATGTGGTTTGAAGAATGAGTGATATATCTTATCCCTTGTAATTGTTTCCTTATTATGTTTTTATTCTTTATCTTTTTTCTTTCTCAATTATGCAGAGAAAATGTAAATGGCTGCCTAAGTATGAAGATAATGTCAAGAGAATTTGGAATGCAAAGTGTCAAGAGATTTTAAGAGGAACAATGTATAATGTTAGGAAGGACTTCTTTCATAAGCAAATTAAGGCTAAGTGGATTTCATACGAAGTGATGAATCAATTAGAGAGCATGTGTAGATCACCAGAATATATGAGCAAGTGTGAGACTGCAGCGGCTAATCGAGCATCTAGCAAAGGAGGAACTCAACACAAAGGGGATTATTCTTAATAATGAGCATAAGAGGAGGATGGTAAGACTTTAGTTTCAATTGATTCACTTATTATTTATTTAATGCTTCATGTAATACCTCTTTATAAATACCAGCAGGCTGCAAATTTGGGAAGAGAGTCTTCAGTTTTTGAATTGTTTAAAAAGACTCGTTATAATGAGAAAACAGGACAATTTTTGAACCATCGTGCGACTGCAATTCATGTAATTTGTTGATGTCATTCATGTTTATTTATTTAACGAATTTTGAATTTGGCTAGAGTAATGTTCATACAAATCACAATATTCTTCTATGTTAGCTAGTAATTGGTCCTTTACTTGCACTTGCAACTTAAATTATGAGACCTGTTATTCAAGCGAGTAACATATTGTATGTTGAAAAATGTTAGTTGATGTATGAAAATAGTTAACATTCTTTGTTTATATTATGGTGTATAACTGGCCCCTTAGTGGCTGCTATCAAGAATTCATAGCTTAGGTTCTTGCATGTGAACTGTGGCTGGTTTTTTTCCTGCAGAATCGTAGCATCATGCTTGAAAATTTTCCATTGGTTCATCTTTCTTTATTGTTCAAGAATTGCTATCTCTTGAATGTAGTGCAGTATTTTTGTTGTGGGAATTTGTTTGTTTGGAGGGTTTTTAGATCCTATACTTGACCTACAAAATCTATTGTGATTTATGAATAATCCTTATGGAATCAAATAAGGTTTCAGAAAATGCAAAATGAACAAGGCAGTTCTGCTATTCTTATTTTATATACTATGTTTGCAGGATGAATTTATGAAATGCAAGGCATCTGTCAATTCTAAGGGAGGTCAATCAGGATGAACTTAATTTGTGGTTAGAGGTCACTGGTAGTAAGAACCTATGGGCTAAGATTTGAAAATGAACATATTGGTTCTTTTGCCTCCACTCCTTCCATCAATTCTATGGTGGATTCTAACACTCAAGAATGGCGAACGAAGATGACTAAAATGAGACAAGATTATGCAAACTTGAAACAACCGAATGCAAACCTGCAACATGGTTACGACAAAATTATTTCAACATTGTAAACAATCTGGATTCACTTACCTCATTTCTTTAACCTTGTCAATGATGAGGCTCCCTTTGTTACTAATGCAAATGAAGACGCTAAAAATGATTGTTGAAAATTTTCATAGCTTTTGTTCAAACAAACTTGTGACTGTTTACATATAATTACCAATTTTTAGTATTTACTAACTTTGAATTATGATATTTATGCTCATTCAATTTATTAGTAATTACTTTGAACTTGTTAATTTTGCTCCTATGAACATGCTTATTTTCTCATTTAAGTTCGTTCAACTGTTAAAAAAAAAAAAAAAAAAAAAAACTACCTAAAAAATTAATACAAGAATGACACCAATTTCTTTAAATTTCCCACGGAATTAGCAACGGAATTCCATGAGAAATATAAAATCAGTGTCAAGTAATCAATCACCCACAAAAATTAGGGACAGAATTTCGTGGGCAATTACTCACATAATTCCGTGGACAATTATCTACGGAGGTTAGGGATGGAATTCCGTAGGAAATTACCCATGAAAATTAGGGATGAAATTCTGTGGGAAATTATTCAAGGAATTTTTCTGTCGGTAATTACTAATAGAATGTGTCCAACCCTAATTCCTTCGGAAATTAGAGATGGAATATTATTCCGTCGCTAATTTGCTTTTGCCACGGTATTTTCTAGAAACGAATTAATGACCGAATTATATTGGTAATTCCATCGGTAATTGAAAATTCTGGTGGAATTCTGTTGATAATTTGGTGTTTTTTCGTAGGGCCCAATATAATCTAATGTTTTAGGACAATCAAGCACCACTAAAAAAGGGGATATTTTGTAGTGGTTAATCTGTTATATTTGTTACGGTTGCTTAAATTGCAACTAGTTGGTTGCGGTCTAGGTTCCTAAACCAATACAAATGCTTCTGCTGGGGCCACTTGTGCTAGTTGAGCCAATACAATTTTGGGTTCAACAAGTGCGAGGGCACTACTACCCAGATGTCGTGGCACTAGAAAGGAATTATGCATTTTTTGACGGTGTTGCTGACACCTTAATTAACTTCTAGAGAGCCTAATTAACATGACTTTGATTTTAACCTCTGTGATTTTCTTATGAAAAGAAAATAATTTAACATGACTTTGATTTTCTTAATTACCTCTCGCTCAAAATGCTTAACTGCACCTATAAGAAATCAACAATTATGAATAAAATACTTGTTTACCTCAATTCTATTAGGGTAAAGGTGCAAAAATGCTTATGAACTTTGCCTACAGGAGCGTCCAATATGATGTGCTTTTTTTTGGAGTCATTTACCGATGATCGGCCGCCGGTAAATTTTTTTTTAAAAAAAAAGTGTTTAAAAAAAAAAATTGCTGACGGCCGGTCACCGACAGTGGGCGGCCTCTGGCGAGGGGTGCCGGCGATGGGGCCCACCGACAAGGGGAGATGGGTGGGGTATTTTTGGTTTTTTTCTAAAAAAAAAAAAATATTTGCCCCCGGTCGGTCTCCGGCAGCGAGCGGCCACCGGCGTGGGGTTCCGGCGGTGGGGCCCACTGGCAAGGGAAGGTGGGTGGGGTATTTTTGTTTTTTTTAAAAAAAAAATTTTAAAAAAAAATGCCTGTGGCCGGTCGCTGGCAACGGGCTGCCGGCGGTGGGGGGTGCCTGCGTTGGGGTCCACCGGCAAGGGGATGTGGGGGTGGGGTATTTTTTTTTTAATTATTTTAAACTAAAAGCAAAAGGGTCATTTTACCATAGTTAACGATCAACAAACGGTTAACTGATAGAGAAGAGTATTTTTTGTCCTAAAATGTAACCACGTAGGTACTTTTACTCAAAAAAAAACACATGATGCTAAATGCTCCTGAAGACAAAGTTCAAGGATATTTTTATGCCTTTATCCGATTTAGAATTAACTTGATGGCCAATATCCACAGAACCATTAGAAATACTATATAACAACAAAAAAACTATCGCAGGCAACGACAACTGTACAATCGACTTCAGCTTTGTGTCCCTATAAGCATTCACGAAACTTATGAATAGACTTAGGCCTCATTTGAAGGGGAAGGAACTTAGAAAAGAAAAAGGAAGGGAAAGGAAGATTTTGAGGAATGTGGGAAGGTGATTTGTTTAGTAGGAAGAAAAAGAAGAGATACTAGTTGGTAAAGAATTAGGAAATACTTATTTTACCTTAAAAAATAATTAATTTAAAATGAAAAGGAAAAATAATTTTTTTGCTAAAATATATTGTTTAAAAAATCCTCTTATCAAGATGGAGCATATAATTTAATTTGAGATGTTTTTGAACGCAGGACTGTAAATTAATATTTGAGATACTGAGTACAAAAAATATTTTAGGATGGGGCACATAATTTAACCCTCCTAATGAGGTGAGCTTATTCCCCCCCCCCCCCCCCCCCCTTTTATATTATCAAGAAATACATGGTCATACTCACAGTCACTCATATAAAGCTCAAACATCCATATCCGTGTAGCTACCAAACTAAGGTAGTAGTAATTTAAAAAGGGAAAATATCACTCAGGCTTTAAGGGGGAAAAAAAATATAAAAGAAGTTTCAACTTCAAATTCTCTATCAAAAAAAGTCCCAAAAAATCCTTAGGAACTTTTTTGATATTAATTACGGAATTTCAATATAAAAAAGTCTCATTGTTAAAATGACTTTTCATATTACTATTTTTTCATGTTGTTAAAATTTTCCTATGAAAATATTGTTGTCAAAATGATTTTTTATATTGTTAAAATAAATTTTGTTGGAAAATTTTTTTTGAGTTTTTCCTCATGCGTGCAGAATCTTAGAAACCTAAAAAAATTTTGACAACAAGAAAAATTATTTTAACAATAATATTTTTATAAGAAAATTTTAATAATAGAAAAAATCATTTTGATGATATGACTTTTTGGATATGAAAATCCTATAATTAATATAAAAAAAATTCCTACTTTTTGGATATGAAAATCCTATAATTAATATAAAAAAAATTCCTAAAGACCTTTTTGATAGATAATTTAGGACTGAAGTATTTTTAATATTTTTTCTCTTTTCTATATCCTGAGTAATATTTTCCCAATGGGGTGTGCTCGATTGGGTGGGTTTCACAATCATCACCCTCCTTAATTTCTCTTCTAACTCTGGATGCTCAGCAGACTATTTCATGGATAAGTCAACCGGCGCTAGGCACTCTGGAAGTGGGGTTTTTTAAGCTTCAGTTATTTTGGGTTCTGAATCTTTGATTGCCTATTCAGGCGTGTAGATTAATTTAGCTGTTTTAGCTTTCTTTGTAATGCCTTTGGATTCTTTGCTTGTCTTCTTTCGCTCTTTAAATTAATGCATAGAAATCCCCTGTTAAAAAAAAAGTAATATTTTCCCAATTATAAATACTTAAGGCCTAAAAAGAAATCATATTTGCTACTCTCGAAGCCCACCTTTTGAAAATTTCAATGTGACGGACAAGATGGAATTGACATGAAAAGAACATTGCTATGAGGAGGCAAGGTTCCCATAGACTCTGCTTTGCTAGGTTTTTTTCCCCCCTTAATTTCCCATGGGAGAGATTTTTTGACGTTGATGTAGGGTCCAGTTGGTACCCTTTTCTTCCACCGTCGTTGGGGAAGCGTGTGTTGACGGGAGAGTTTCTGTAAGCCCACCTTTTGGACATTTCAACGTGATGGACGGAACCGAGAAATTCTTTTTTTTTTCCCCCCTGGACAGCGGAACTGAAAAACAAAAATTCTAGATTTTTTGGGTGCAAATGTTTTAGCTTAGTTGGGGGAAATTCGCAGAAATAATCCTGAAAAAAAAAAATTGTGAAAATGGACAACCGTACAAAGTATTTGTGGAAATAACCTAGTTGGTGGCGCCACGTCAGCGGGCGCCACACGTGGCGCCACTTTGTGTGTGGCGTGCCACCACAAAGTGGCGCCGTCACGTGGGGCGCCACTTGTAGCGCGCCACACAAGAGATGCCAGCACAGCTGGCGCCTCTTTGAAAAAAAAAAAATTTAAAATAATGCAGGGCGCGTCAGCGCCCTGCAAAAGCTGCCTCGGGGGCAGCAGAAATGCTGTGGGGGGTTCACGCCCCCCACAGTAATTTTTTTTTTAAAAAAATCTGGTTATTTAAACCAGATGGATTCGAGAGTTGAGAGAGGGAGCTGAAGATTATTTAAGGTATGTTATTTATTGTATAAGATTATTTACGTAGCTAAATTAGGATCTTTTAACAAATGTTCTTCATAAAATGTGTTGTATCTCTACTTGTCTCTACAATGATGGTAATATTCTGTGGGGTAGAACAAATGTTAGAGTTAGAATTTTTTAGAGGTTCTAAGTTCTGACAATAGAAGACTTTATTTATGTAGTAAATGATTAATAATAAATTTTAGACGATTTATATGTATTTTTTGTTTGTTTTAAAAATTTAAAACTAATTTTTAAATTTAAGAAGTTTAAGATTGTTGTATTATAGGATATTTGGCCCGATTAAATGTTGTGCAAATGGTATATTTGGGTTCATAGAGATATTATGGAAATTTTAATCGGTTTAGTTTTCAAATTATTTAGTAGTACATTAGAGAAAATACCAAGGTAGGATGAGAAACTTAAATTAAAAATAATTATTTGCACATATTATGAATTTTATTTATTATTTTAATTTTTGTTCTTATTTGTTGATTTTTATTTATTTTAAGTAAATGAATCTGTATTTGTTGAATAATTTTCATTATGATAATATGCTATTTATTATTTGTGTTATTATTATATGTCATGAATTTTAATATTTAAATTAATTTTTTGTTCTTACCATTATATTATTTTAGGCATTAATAAGTAACTTTGAATAATTTTACTAATTATGAAATTTGATTTTTTTTACCATTTTTTATTATTATTAAATAAATTTCGTTTTTTAATTACTTTATTTAATGAATTTTAATTATTTCATTAATTTTCGTTAGATTATGTTAAATATGTTATTTTGAATATTATTATTACATATTATTATTAGTTTCATTTGATTATTAACTTTTTTTATTATTAAATAACTTTTAATAGTCTTCCATATTATGAATTTTGATTTTTCATGAAGTTTAATTATTATCATTATATAAACTTTGTTATTTTTATTAAAATATACTAAGAATTGTAATGTTTAAATTAATTTTTGTTAGATCATATTATATATGTTATTTTCATTAGAATTGTTATATATTATGAGTTTTCAATTTTTTTATTATTTTTTGTTGATATCAAATAATTTTTAATAATCTCACAGATTATGAATTTTTATTTTATTTCCAAAGTTTTATTATGATTATATAAACTTTGTTATCTCTATTATTAAAATATACTAAGAATTGTAATGTTTAGATTCATTTTTGTTGGATTATATAATTTTGAATACTTGTACTTATCAAGAATTTTGAATTTTTTTCAATTTGTTTTCATTATTGTTACATAAATTTTGCAAATGTTACTATTATTATTAAATATTATGAATTTTAATATTTAAATTAATTTTGTGTTCTTAGCATTATATTATTTTCGGCGTCAATAAATAGCTTTGAATAATTTTACTAATTATGAAATTTGATTTTTTTTTGCCAATTTTTATTATTATTAAATAAATTTCATTTTTTTTAAATTATCATATAAACTTTGTTAATTTTATTATTTAGATTAATTTTTGTTAGATTATATTATATATGTTATTTTAAATGTGCACTTTCCATTAGTTTATGTTATTATTACACAATTTTGATTTGTTCTTATTCATGTATTTTGTAGAGAAAAAAATGAACAAGATTCGTGCACTTGTATATTATAATGGTTCAAAAAATATCAGCACAAACGGGTTGAACTTTGAAGGTGAAAAACGAGCAATATATATTGTTCGAAGTATGTCATTTGAAGATTTTACTAAAAAGATCCGTCAGAAGCTAAAACTGCAACAGGAGCAGGTGATATCCTGTGTGATGGCTAAAGTTCTCGTTGTGGACGGCAAATATACCGGGGTTGAGTTGGCCGATGATGAGGACTTCGACATGTTTTGTGAAACATTTACGGAAAGTCCTACAAATAAATTTGCTGAGTTCTATGTGGATATCAATACGTCAGAGGAGGGTGCACCAATACCGTTTGATAGACTTCACCCCGGTAATGAGTCATATCACCTGACTTATTCTGGTACACATCATCCAACACATTCTACCAATGTGCACGGAGCAGAAAATGAGTATCTGGTAGATGAATCTGACAACGAGGACAATGGAGAAGAAGAAGATGAAGACACATTATTGGCAAATGACATTGATGGAAATGATAGTGATACGGATGATGAAGACCATGGTAGTGCCATGCCACAACATACTAGCATGTTGCCATCACCAGGTTAGTTATGAAGTTGTATTAATTTATATTATAATTTTTTATTAGTTAACATGTTTTCACATAAACGGTGTTATTTGTGAATTTTCAGATATTACACCGCGTTGGAGCCAGATTCCGCATTATGACGCTATTCATGATGAGTACCCGCATGAGGATATATTTGTTGTAGAAGGCTTGGGCCGGGGACCGTGGGCGAGAGGGGACGCATTATATGTAAAACAAGAATTCGAGTCCAAGAGTGACGTTCAGGCCGCAATAAAACATTATTGCATGAAGGTTCATCACGAAGGAACCGTGGATAAGAGTACTACAACGCTATTCTCAATGAAATGTCGGAATCATGAACAAGGTTGCCCTTGGAGGGTTAGAGCAGTGAAGCCGAAGAATGGCAACGCTTGGATGGTGACTAAATGGGGTGGGAACCATACGTGTGTGAGCACGACTCTCTCCCAGTATCACACACAACTTGATTCTACATATATATATGAGGTTATAACCGGTACGGTGCACAAATCCATTTATGCTCTTGTGAATTTATTATTGTTTTTTAGTGAGCATAAATAACATTCATGCTTTGCAATGCTTATGATTGGTTTTGCAGACATGGTCAGGGAATCACCTTCGATTCCTGTGTCACTGATACAAGAAAGGGTGACCGGAATGTTTGGTTATCATGTTTCTTACACAAAGGCATGGATGGCAAAACAAAAGGCAATGGCTAAAATTTACGGTGATTGAGAAGAGTCATATGCATTCCTTCCTAGTTGGTTCGCATACATGTGTTTTTTTCCCCGGGATCCTCTTACTATATTCAACATGGTCCGTATATTGCTGACCGGAGGGTTGTCAATGGGGTTGGTGTTTTCCACCGAACCTTTTGGTCTTTTGGTCAGTGTCGTGCGGCGTTCGACTGGTGCAAACCGGTCATACAGGTGGACGGTACACATCTATACGGTAAGTACAAGGGGACATTACTGATCGCCACCGTCCAAGATGGAAATAACGAGATCCTGCCCATCGCTTTTGCAATTGTTGAAGGTGAATCAAAAGAAGCATGGGAGTATTTTTTGTATAATATACGACAGCATGTGACCAATAAGGTAGGTTTGTGCCTCATTTCTGATTGACACAAAAGCATAATATCAGCGGTCAGGAATCCAGCACTTGGTTGGTAGCCTCCTTATGCATACCATATGTTTTGCATACGTCATGTTGCGAGCAATTTCGCTACCCGCTTCAAGGACAAGCAGTTGTAGAAAACCTTAAAGCACCTGGGTAATATGTTCATGGTGATGTTGATTGACTTATTTTTTAACCTTTACCGTATGTCACGACTAACGTTATGTCTTTCTGTCTTCTTTACAGCATATATGCCAAGCAAAATCCACTTTGATGAATCGTATACTCAGTTTTGCGGTCATAGCCCTGAAGTGGCCGAATGGATCGGGAGAATCCCAAAAGAGCAATGGTGTCGGAGTTATGATGAAGAAGGGCGAAGATATGGTCATATGACAACCAACCTGTCTGAATCAATCAATAAGGTTTTCCGGGGAGCTAGGAACATGCCAATAACATCGTTGGTGAAATGCACATATCGACGACTTGCTGCTTATTGGTTTAAAAGAGGGACGAAAGCAAAACAAGACACCATCAGCGGAAAGTATTTTTCGAGTGTTATTAGAGAAGCATTGACTAAGAATGGAGAGAAGGCAACATCGATGCGTGTACAGGTTTACGACCCGGGGCGGAGCACGTTTGAAGTTGACGATCATGGCGATTTATACTCCGTCAACTTGACCGAGAGGAAATGCCAGTGTGGGAGGTTTCAAGCATTCAAATTCCCGTGTAGTCATGTAATTGCTGCATGTTCAGCTGTAGCCCATGATGCGCAACAGTACGTGGATCCGGTATTCTTGATCTACCACATTATGCAGGTTTACTGTTCACCATTTCAGCCGATCGGAAGTGAAGACGGAATACCGCCCGCTGACGGACCCAAGATTATCCCCGATGTTTCAAGATTGCGTGGTAAGGAGCGCCCTAAATCTACCAGTATTCGAAATGAGATGGATGAGGTGGAGGTCCAACCTAGCTCCAGTCGAACTAGATGTACTATATGTAGACAAACTGGACATAACAGGCGTGCATGTCCTACGAGGCACGTAGTTGATGAAAGACAATAATTTTTATATTACATTGTACGTACATTTTTTTGAACGTAAGAATAACTATTTACTCTTAATCCCATTTTTCATATTTATTCTTAAGCCTTTGTTTGTGCCTCATTTATTGTTTTACATTATTTTCTCATTTGATTACAAAATAACCTAATACTGTGGACAATAAAGTTGTTTGATTTGTTTTGGCTTCTCCTTTTTTTGATTTATTCAACGTACTATATTATTTAAATAAAGTCTGGAAAATAAACATTACAAACTGATTAAATACAGAAACAAGTACAATAAAGTGATTGTACAATTTGCTCAAATTTAACATAATGTAGCGAAAGGTCATCGTGGGGGAGTATAAGCAGGCCACTGTCTTGATCACGCATCACAATCGGGGTTCCTCCGAGGGGCGTTATCATTGTGGCGATGGCGGAAATCCTCTACAGCCACCCGCATGAAGTCGTCTGAGGTGTCCACGGAGTCATCACCTGTCTGGTGACCTGCCTGGTATGGACTTTGGCTCGGGCCTGGTGCACCAACCGGCGTGTTCACCTGCAGTCCGGACTGATATGGACTATGGCTCAACCCCGCGCTAGCCACGTCACTACTGCTCTGCCCATGCTCCTATGGCTGGAACCCACGGGCGCCCGTGAAAGCATGGTCATATGACCGCTGGTATGCACTGAAACCAGAGAAGTCGGTCGGTGGGCTGTACGATGGCCACAGATAAGTGTGATGAATTTGTGTTTGGCCCCCAAACATCATCTCTGGCACCGACCCGTAACTCGGCGTGGGCGCGTACATCACTGGCGCCATCGATGGGATATATGGAGGGGGTGGATGCATCGGCGGTGGCACACGTGGGTCCAAAGGCATACACGGAGACACATGGGATGGCATCTCTGTAGGGGAGTGTGCAGTAGTCTCTGGATGCTCATACGGCGACGTCTCCACCCATGAACTGTGATCTGGGTCCCACGTAACAGGCGTATATGCCATATTGAAACCTAATGGTGGCCTGTATACACCTCCACCGCGCGGCCCTGGCTGTGGTATCTTATATGGCTGTGCAGGGTGCTGTACTCTTCGTCTGACAATTCCATGTCCCTTCCTCGCACGGGGCGGGACCTCTATAACCGCATCGGGTACACCAGTTAACAACCCCATCGGTGCACTAGGACCAAGCTCGGCTACCCGTCCAAACTCTCTAAACATAGCGAGCAACTGTTGACAGATCTTCTGCACATCCCTTTTGTTGAATTCAGCCTCAAACTGCGGGGAACACATCCACCAAATCCACTCCACACTTTTTACCTGCAGTTGCATAATAACGTAAATGACATAAATTTTATATGAAACATGTGGAAAGAAAAAAAAATAAGGAAGCAACATAATTACATACCACATGCCCGAGCTTCGCCACCTGCCTCGTCATAAACCTGCGAGTACGGGTGAAGTACCACGTCATGTACTCCGCGTTCGGGGACATCGGCCCCTCCTGTGGATCTGTAGTGCAGATGTGCTCATGACGTGTGTTCCAATACTGAATGTAGCAGTCCAGCTTCACCTCCCAATCTTCAGTGGACTTACCACGTAAGGTTAGATCGTGAGCACCTCTAAGCTGTGCGGCCGCGTCGGGGATGGGTTGCTGCATGCCAAATTGCCGCATGCACCGATCGGGCTGGTGCATCTCGACAATGTGGAAGGCAATTATGGGTGTCACCGCCCTGCACATGTCCTGTGTGTCAACATCTGCACCTATGAACTCATACCCGACATCTAAATATGGCTCCCATGTAACCTGCACATGTAAACAGGTGGTAACGTATATAGCACGAATTAGTTTAATCTTTATGCCATTTCGTGAGCTCAAATTTATTATACATACATTGTCGCGCCCCATCTGGTCAAGCTCTATGCGGTATGTCTTTAGCACAGCGCACCGACCGCACATGTACACCATTGAACCTGCGTCCATAATGACCACCATCGAGACTGGGCTCTGGAATGGGAAATGATATGGGAGGAAATCTGGACCAAGCCCATATCTGCAACAATAACAAACAACCCCCAATGTCGTGCGCTTCAGCTGCCGTGGCCTGGCAGATCTCGTGAAATAGTGTAGCAAGTACCGCAGACCCCCAGCTGTAGCCTGCAGTATCCGAGAGGTCACCGCCTAGTAATTGTATATATCGGCAAGCTACCTCGTGGCTAGACTTGTCACACAACAAAAATCCACCGAATAGGCGCATGAGGTAGGCACGTGTGTACAAGAGTTGACCCTGTATAGTATCTGAGTGCTCATCCCATCGGCCCCAATGGGCAGCAAACCACCTCATCTTGATGTTTCCGCCGTTCAAGTACTCTTCGCTGGGAGTAAGACCCATGTATTGATGCATGACTGCTCCCCAGTTGGCATGCGTCCTACCGGAAACTACTCGACCCTCAGTGGACAGACCTAAAATGGCCTCTACATCTTGTAGAGTAATGGTCATCTCACCAACTGGCATATGGAAGGTGTGAGTCTCCGGCCTCCACCTCTCAACCAAAGCAGTAATAAGGTCTTTGTCAATCTGCACCAACATAAAAGTAGAGATCAAATATGTAATCGTATTCATTATCCGTAACATGTACAGACAACTAGAAGAATATAATTAATTACATTAAGAATGAATCATACATTGAGTCTCTTCATGCGAGACACGTGCCAAAACCCTGCCCGGTGAAGGTGCTGCTGCAACTCATGTGGGAGTTCGTCTGGGTCATGGACATCTCCTGGCCCTTGTGCAGCTCGCTTCACCCTCAAGGGAGCACAATCTCCTTCGTTCCACACAACTTGTGATCGGTGTGACCGTTGCACCTCCTCATCAAGAACTCCTTACTCTTTAGGGCCGGGATGAATTGTGGGGTCGGGTTGATAAGCCATTTGACTAACACAAATTTACCTCACATATAACACATTATTAAGTTACTAATTATTTATTATAAGGTAACGAAAATTAATCACAAAAAATTATAATATTTAATAATAATAGTAACATTTGCAAAATTTATGCAACAATAATGGAAACAAAGAATTCAAAATTCAAAATAAGAAAAAGTAATAAAAAAACATATATCATATAATGTGAAAAAAATTAATGACAAAATCAAAATTCGTAATCTTTAGTAGTGATAATTATATTAACGAAATTTATATAATAACAATGAAAATAAATTAAAAAATTTCAGAATTATTCATAAGCTCAATTATTCAGAATTTTATAATAATAAATAAAATTAATAAAAAAATGAAAACTCATAATATGAGAAAATAATAAACAAAATATATTATATATAATGTAATGTGACAAAAATTAATCTAAAAATTAAAATATATAATATATTATACTAATAAATTTAAAGAAATGTATATAATAATGAAGAAAATAAAATAAAAACTCAAAATTCATAATGTGTAAATAAAAAATTTAAATATAAATTATTTAATATGAACGAAAATTAGAGAAAACATTAGAAAACTCATAATATACAATAATTTTAATCAAAATAACATATATAATATAATCTAACAAAAATTAATCTAAATAATAAAATTAACAAAGTTTATATGATAATTTAAAAAAAATGAAATTTATTTAATAATAATAAAAATTGGCAAAAAAAATCAAATTTCATAATTAGTAAAATTATTCAAAGCTATTTATTGACGCCGAAAATAATATAATGCTAAGAACACAAAATTAATTTAAATATTAAAATTCATAATATTTAATAATAATAGTAACATTTGCAAAATTTATGTAACAATAATGAAAACAAATTGAAAAAAATTCAAAATTCTTGATAAGTACAAGTATTCAAAATTATATAATCCAACAAAAATGAATCTAAACATTACAATTCTTAGTATATTTTAATAATAGAGATAACAAAGTTTATATAATCATAATAAAACTTTGGAAATAAAATAAAAATTCATAATCTGTGAGATTATTAAAAATTATTTGATATCAACAAAAAATAATAAAAAAATTGAAAACTCATAATATATAACAATTCTAATGAAAATAACATATATAATATGATCTAACAAAAATTAATTTAAACATTACAATTCTTAGTATATTTTAATAAAAATAACAAAGTTTATATAATGATAATAATTAAACTTCATGAAAAATCAAAATTCATAATATGGAAGACTATTAAAAGTTATTTAATAATAAAAAAAGTTAATAATCAAATGAAACTAATAATAATATGTAATAATAATATTCAAAATAACATATTTAACATAATCTAACGAAAATTAATGAAATAATTAAAATTCATTAAATAAAGTAATTAAAAAACGAAATTTATTTAATAATAATAAAAAATGGTAAAAAAAATCAAATTTCATAATTAGTAAAATTATTCAAAGTTACTTATTAATGCCTAAAATAATATAATGGTAAGAACAAAAAATTAATTTAAATATTAAAATTCATGACATATAATAATAACACAAATAATAAATAGCATATTATCATAATGAAAATTATTCAACAAATACAGATTCATTTACTTAAAATAAATAAAAATCAACAAATAAGAACAAAAATTAAAATAATAAATAAAATTCATAATATGTGCAAATAATTATTTTTAATTTAAGTTTCTCATCCTACCTTGGTATTTTCTCTAATGTACTACTAAATAATTTGAAAACTAAACCGATTAAAATTTTCATAATATCTCTATGAACCCAAATATACCATTTGCACAACATTTAATCGGGCCAAATATCCTATAATACAACAATCTTAAACTTCTTAAATTTAAAAATTAGTTTTAAATTTTTAAAACAAACAAAAAATACATATAAATCGTCTAAAATTTATTATTAATCATTTACTACATAAATAAAGTCTTCTATTGTCAGAACTTAGAACCTCTAAAAAATTCTAACTTTAACATTTGTTCTACCCCACAGAATATTACCATCATTGTAGAGACAAGTAGAGATACAACACATTTTATGAAGAACATTTGTTAAAAGATCCTAATTTAGCTACGTAAATAATCTTATACAATAAATAACATACCTTAAATAATCTTCAGCTCCCTCTCTTCTTCAGCTCCCTCTCTCAACTCTCGAATCCATCTGGTTTAAATAACCAGATTTTTTTTTTAAAAAAAATTACTGTGGGGGGCGTGAACCCCCCACAGCATTTCTGCTGCCCCCGAGGCAGCTTTTGCAGGGCGCTGACGCGCCCTGCATTATTTTAAATTTTTTTTTTCAAAGAGGCGCCACCAACTGGGTTACTTTCACAAATACTTTGTACGGTCGTCTATTTTCACAATTTTTTTTTCAGGGTTATTTCTGCGAATTTCCCCTTAGTTGGGTCTTAGAAGTATATCTTTAGATTTAAAGAACGATTATATAGATGCTTACAAATTATGGTTACTTCTTTACCACTTAGATCAACCGTTGTTGAATGATAAATTCAGCTATCTGAAAGTGTAAAACCTTTTTACATGGTCAGTTTATTTTTAAGCATGTTTTTTTAACCCTAAATAGAATTGAAGAAGCAAAAAAGATTGTATTGTTATCATCAAACCTAGAAGATCTAAATTGAAATGGAAAAAAATCTATAAAAACATTACTATTGATGCGAAGGACTGTTTTATAATCTCAGTGACTAGTACTTATAAATGCTTCTCTAAAAAAGATAACATATTTGCTTGTGCCTAAGCCCACCTTTTGGGCATTTCAGTTTGAGGGCTAAGTTGTAAAAATACTTATGTTTTTTATTTTGAGAAGTGTTTAACACAAAATGTTTTTTTTAGGTATAAAAGTATACAATTGTTACAAATTAGATGCGAAAATGTCGTTTGACTGTTAAATTTAACATTTTTTTTGTTAACTGAGCGATGACATGACATTTCAAAAGTGCAAAAATACACATGTGGTTTGGCAAAAAGAACGTCTAACACAAAGTTCTTTTTTTTTTAATTTAATAATTTTATTTCATTTAAAAAAATATTATTTCTCTAGGTATAATTCCTGGAAGGCCAAATTTTTTATTTCCATAATTTAGTTTTATTTTTTAAAATTCTTATTAAATTTTCTAATTAATAAATGAGTATTTAAAATTTGATATTATAAATAATATGTTTAATTAAAAATAATTTTAATTTTTTGATCTAACAAATTGAACCAAAAATTATTTAAATAATTTTTCAAAAAAATATAAGAAAGAAATACTCAATTTTTTAAATTTGATTTAATGAGAAATAAATATTTCGAATATAAATTAGATGCAAGGAAGAAACTAAAGACACAAATTGGTCTCACGAACAAGAATAGGGTTTTTGTTTTAAGGGGGGAAAAAGTGTTGTCGATACTATTGGGGGTCTATAAATAGCGGTTAGCGCTGCCCATACATTTACAAGCTAAGGTCACCATGGGAGTGATGAAGAAGATGAAGTCATTTGCTTCTGTTATGGCCATAACACTGCTCCTACTCGCCATCTTCTGCAACAACCTCGCTTCTGCTGATGAGTTCAAACTCGGTAACTTTCCTCTTCCTTCCTTCATTTTAACGTTTTCCCTCGAGCTATATATACATATGTACGTACGAGCCCATTATATTAATATTTCGTTTAATTTATATCTTGAGTTACAGGGCGGAAACTTTCGCAGACTCCATACGGAGGAGGGCCCAGCGCCCCTGCATACGGAGGATACGGCAGCCCTCCATACGGAGGATACCCCCCTCCCTACTCTTCCTCAAACCCATAGTATGAGTGATAAGTCATAACTTAATTACTTATTCTGGTTTATGTAGTGTGCCTGTTTGGACCTCTTTAAAAAGTAAGTTAAAATAAATGGATCCAAATAAAGCACTGTGTATCCTTAGCTTAATTATGGTGTCCAGAAGTTGGTTGAGAACACTATATCTACCTTTATCATCAGTTGCCAGGGCGCACACACAAACGCCAAACTTTCTGGATAAGCTAAGTTTCCTAGTTTTTGTAATCCCCAAGTTGATGCACTCTACCCCCACTCCTGGTTAATAATTAATACCCTATTTACTATCTCTGTTCCCTCTGTTTTACTTTTTATTATTGTTCCAAATCTAAATTACTATACTTACATACTCTTGTTTAGAGGTATATCCAAGATTTTTATTAAGAAAGCAACATTAGGGGATTCAGGGCAGCTCAAAAAATTTTTTTTAATAATAAAAGTATATTACAATAAAAAATAATTATCATTTTTTTAGGTTTTATTTTTTTGAAATTCTGTCATAATTGTCTTATTATCGAAACTATCAAATACGTCCTTTTCAATATAAGGCACTAATCATTTATTCAACCATTCATCTTATCTAATTACGAAGTGCAGTTTTGATGTATTTCATAACTAAAAATGTTCTTTTAATTAATGCTAACTTTACAAGTAAATAAATTGAAGAATATAATTTTTTTTTTCCAACTATCCCTTTAGCAAAATCAGTTATTCCTTACAAATCCAAAAAATCAGGACTGCTAGTGCCATCAAGTTTTAAGGGTAGGTTAAAAGCTAAAAAAGGTGGGGGGGGGGGGGGGAATTGACATTGAAATTCAAGGGGGGCATTGCCCCACCCCAACTTTAAATGTGGGTTTGCCTATGCTCTTGCCTTATTAAATACTACATTCATTCCTAAATATAAAATCAAGTTGTTTTTTTTTTTAGAAATTAAAGAAAGTAGTTTAAATTACTTTAAAGTATTTATATTTATCGTTTTTTTTAAATTTATTTGTCTGAGTTATATGTTGATATATAATTTAATCATGCATAATATATATGATATGATTAATTAACCAAGACAAATGTGAAATGAGGTGAATCAAGTTTACTAGTTTAATTTTCTGGAATAACATGGTCAAATGACAAATAGTAACTTTAAAAGCTCAAACCAAGGCTTTTCACCCATAGTGGTGGTTATTTATAGTTCATTCCTCTGAAAGTTGAGTGGCTCCTGTTTCTTGACTTCCCGAAAATCAATCTTCGTTTCCAACTCTTCTGCATTAGACACAGACGCAAAAGAAATCAACCACTTCGGTTCTTAATCAGTTACAACACTATATGCAGAAAGTGGAAATGGCGGAAGCATAAATGTGTTTGTATGCATTATTATTATATATGTATACACTATATATGCACATATAAGGTTTATTGCTTTTGCAGTAAATAATGCTTCAAACTTTGGTGTTTTCTGTGGCGCGTTTGATATGGTGCTTTGTGCCCGTGGTTACTGGTTCCAGACAAGCTTCAAAGTGAGAAAGTGTAATCTGAAAAATCGAGCTCTTCACTAATCTAGTTAGATTAATTTTTTTTGGATGGTTTAGATTTAATTTAATTTTTATTTTAATATATGTGAATAAAAAATAAAAATAATTTTATAACTGTTACTTATCATAAAAATGTATTTACTATTTAAAAAAATCACAAATTAAAAATTTTAAATCTAGATTGTTGAGTAGAATTGGAAATGAAGACCAACCCACCCAATAAGGCCGGCCCTTGAAGGGGGACTAACCCTTTAGGCCTAGGGTAAGAAAAACATATATTTTTTATGGTTTGGCCCGAGAGCATGCGGGCTAGGGCTAGTTCTACAAGGTGGAAGCTATTTTTTTCAAAATTTAACTATTTTTCTTGTGTTTTTTTAAAGAAATATAATTTGTAAACTACAATAATTAAACTTCTAATTTATTAAATAAATGTTATCAACATTAAGGTCTAAACAATATGCATCATGCAACAAACAAACACAATCACTAATTTATAATTAAAAGTAAACTATCGTTCACCAATAGCTTAAAAAGTACAAGAAGTTTATCATTAAATAACATGAGTATGATGACTATCATTTTCATCTTCTTCACCACTATAATTAATTTTAAAAAATATTTGATTGTGCTCCACTTCAAATAGTAGGCTCTACTTCATAGACAAAAATATCAAGAATTTCTTCTCCCACATTTAGAATACATCCATAATTTTTTTTTACAACAAATAATAACCAAATCATAAAATCAGGGTATAGTTATTATATATTTGTAACTAAATGAATAAATAACTTCATAACAAATAAAGACAAAATACATATAAATTAGTAAATTATCATCATATGTGAATCCATGCATCCAATGCAAGTACAAATAAGAGCTTGAATATTACATTGAGGAAGAAGGGAGATCAACAAAGAGAGAGAAAGGACTAGTTGCAAAAGAGGAAGACGACAACAAGAAGATCCGAGTGTTGGATGAAAGGCGACATGCAAACTTGAGCTAGAGTAATGGTGACTGGATTAACGGGATGTCTTGAGATGACGTTTTAGGTAATTTTATATTGGAATATTTAAATTTAAAATTTAAAATCTTAATTCGAAAAAATGGAGTGAGGGAAGACATGAAAATCGAGAGATTGATGGAAGAAAATACTGTAGACGGGGCACCTATCATCGTGTAACATGTGGATCAATAAATGTAAGGCTAGGAACTTTAGTAGTACTCCATGTGGTCAACAACAATTGGACCAGAAAAGGTAATTGTGTTATAAGGATGTAATTGAATAGAACGAGCAAATTCAAATTGACCTAAAATAAAACCTAGCAGTCCTAAAGCACAGTGTAGAGCAACAAAAGTCCACAAACCACCTAATTGACACCAACAGGTAAAATCTCTTTGTACTTCAAGACCCCATAGTAAAAACAAAGAGGTTGCTAAACTATTAGCAGGAGTAGAGACTGCAACAGTTAAGAAGTTGCAACCTTTTAAATAGGAGCTTGCTAATCCATGAGTATACCATGAAGTTACAAAGGTTGTACTTTTAAACCAACTTTCCAAGGCAAAATAGGCGCAAGGAAAGAGCAATAAATCGGACCAACCTACAAAAATGAAACGTTCCATTTGTAACCAGGCATCCATAATATCAAATAAATCATTTTCATCTTTGGTACATTTACCAAGAGTTATAGTCATAGTGATCCTCCTATTCAACTACTTCAACCATTTTTAAGCATACCTCATAGCATTTTTAGGGCCAAGTCCTTCTTTTCTTTATTTTATCATTTTTGTATGATTTGATTTCTCATTAATTGTCCCTTCTTATTGAATGGGTTTCAAATATAAAAATCATTTATTGGTCTCTTGACCTAGTTAAATCCATTAACTCAATTTGATTATTCCTTTCTATTCTTAAAACCTCTAAGCCATGAATTATCTTATTACTCATAAATAAGGTGGATTAATTTTTTGAAAGAACTATTCAAGAAATAGATTATCCCTTTTTTCGTTACTAGTTGATTCCTCAGGGAATATAAGGTTTTTATGAGGCTGATGTTGAGCCACCATCCAAGCACAAATATCTGGTTTAAGAAAATATTTCTTGTGTAGAAAGTCTCAAATTGAGGATCTTTCGCTGGGCGGATTTCTTGAGAAATAAAGTCATAGGCACTTCGTTTGAGAGTCATATCGACTACTCCAAGAGCACCCATCTATAAACTAGTTACTGGTACAAATAACATAAAGAAATGTAACTAACGTTCATTGGAGAAAGCAACCCCAAAGATTTAGGACCGAAAGCGGTTAGCACTAATTATTGAATAGGTTTCTTCAACTTGAGTTGGGTTAAAAGTACGGAATGTATTTGTGCCATCACCACCTTCCTTTCTATAAGACAGCAATTGTCATTTCTCTTAGACTAAGGAATGACAGTTTAGTCATTTAATTAGTGCTCAGTTGATAATAAATATTTTTATCTTTACCCCTATTTTAATGATGCAGATTTAAAAATATTAAAAATATTATTTGTCACATTTACCATATCTTTGAATATTCTCTCACTACTCCATTCTCCCTCTCCATTCCTTTTTTGAAGCAATGTCTACACAACAAGCCGGTAGTCCAAATGATAGTGACAATGTCGCCATATTTTGGAAGCTCTCTTTAACTTAAACGATAGTGACAGTGGCGCCACTGCCATATTTTTACAATTTTTTTTTGCAAACTTTCATATTTTTGGGGTATTAAATTTTTTTCAATAATGTAAAGAGAGAGATAGTAAGAAGTGAAAAAAAATGAAAGACATGACGGAGTTGAAACCATCTACAAATGAACATTTACTAGGTGCGGGAGGAGTGGAACAGTAACATGTTGGAAGACATAGAGTCCAAAAGGATCAGAGAAATGAAAAGGTAATTTTGGGGGAGAGAGAAACATGTCCATTGGGAATGAAAAGGTCAATATGAAAAAATATTACTCCACATTTGAGGAGGTTCTAATGCCCATAGAGGGGGAAAGAAACATGCCCAATGGGAGTAAATGTTTAGTGTGTAGCAAATGATAATTCACCACATTTGAAGAGTATTAAAAATGAGGGTAAAATTGGAAAAAAAAAACTTAGATTTAGAGGTAGTTGGTCCTTTATAATAAAACAAAGGGTTAAAGTGCAAATTGACCAACGAACTGTTATCCAATGAGCATCTGACACAAAAAAAAAATTGATGGTACCTTAACTATCAATTAACAGTTAAAAAGTGCAAATAAGTACCAAATAACAATTAAAAAATAACAACTATCACAATTACGTTAAAATATGGTGGAGACGCTGGAGAAAAGAGTGGTTCTGCCTTCTTGTTGGATAAAGAAAATGCCCATAGAGATGGGAACCATGCAAGCAAGGGTCGTGGCAGTGGCGGCTACTGCCTGTGGCATTAGAGGGATGGAACCGGGGTGCAAGGTGAGTGTCGGTCGAAGGCTATGGACTGTTGTATTTGGTTTTTGGTGTGTGATTTTTCGCTCTGAAGCTGCATACGGACCTTGATGAGTTCAAGAAGGTGAGTGGAATACCCAACAACAATGAAAGCTTTGGAGACGTTGATCAATAATGGATGCTCCCTTTAAAAACCTTTGGGGAAAGAAATGCATCATATACTAATCACATATACAAATAAAAATCTTGTCTCTCACTCTCTTAAAAGTTAAAAAACACTGAAGATAGAAATAGAAGGATGACTCTTTACTTTCTCGTAAATGATTCAACTAACAAAAATAGCATTTTTTACAAGGGAGAAATATTATTGGCTATCAACACTATATAACTATTATCACTCATAACGACATGAAGTTTACCATGTAATTTCTTGTCCGCTATAGCCACTAACGACAAGATGCAGGAAACTATCTAAATACATAAGAACAGGGACATTGTGCATCTTTTCTTGTCCTAAAAGAGCATATGTATAAGAAGATCCCTTTCTTCTTCAATTTATGTTTGTTTACAGAAAAAAGCGAGGTAGAATAAAGTTCGTTTAATTCATTATGCTTCCTATGGTTCATTAGACAATAAGCACTCAAGAGTTAAATTAAATTAAGCTAAAACTAAGACAACTTTTCTTCAAAATAAGTTAATCATAATGTTCTATTTATAGAACACAAATGTCCAGTACGCTAGCTAATATCTGTTTATGTTGGATCGAGAATAATCTAATGGAGATTCGATGGTTAGAATATCCAAGAGAGGAGAACTACCCTGTGATATTTATGGAGGAAATATCACTAGAGGTCTTCTAGATCACTGTGCTTACACGGTGGTGGTGACAACCATAAAGGAGTGGTGTATGTGCACACCTGTTGGACAACCTCACCATTTATAGAGATTACCTCTAGGGTTTGCTCGACCATTGCTCTATGCGTCGCGTCCTCTGCCATGTGTACCTTTGAGTATCACTTGTGGGCGCCCACGTTCTGGTATTATCTACTCTACTACTTGGTCATGCCTGCTCCACTACTTGTACTGTTCAGGATTATAGGCCTGGTTAGTGGGTGATTAGTGTTTTACTTGTCAAAAAAGGGCTTATCTGTAGGGCTTTCTTATTGGGCTGCAAGGTTCTTCAAGCCCAATGCGTTGGGCCATAACAATTGCCCCCCAGCTCGGTAGTTTGGGTGTCCGAGCTGCCAGGGTGCTTATACTACTCGCGAGGGGAAATTTGGGCTCAAAATAGGGCAAGTGATACTGCTCGTAAAATTTTATCTTGCATGGGCGTCGCATGGTTGCACTTGCCCTTATCTGCCCCCGGGCATAGAGAGTCTTCTTGCGATGCTTTTTGCCACGCCCCCATGTGTATGATCCGGGTTGACATCTTTAGCTTCGTCCGAGATAGGTCTCCCCTAGAGTTTTTCGTCCGGGTTACACTTTAGATCCCACTGTCATGGAATGGTACCTTAATCTGAAATGCCTTTGCATAAGTCAATAAGGTTTCCAAAAATTTCCTTATTGGGAATTTGGGTTTTTGGAGCCATCATAGGGTTGCTATTCTTATGTCTGGGTCTTACCCCCCAAGTCGGGATCCCAAAATGAGGAAATTGACGGGTCTTTTCGCTATTAGGGTGAGGTCTGTCCTACCCTAATGTGACTATACATTTTGAAAATTAGGATAGGTTTTTATGGTCCACGTAGGTGATGATTTGATTCTTGCTTTAGTTTTCCTGGTGCCATACCCTAAATGCTAACTGGCCATTTCCAATTGCTCGAGAACCCAAATGTCACGCACAGACGCTTGCATCCACGAGGCGATTTAAATGCGTACCTCATTTCTCGCGCGTCATCATCACTTTATGCGCATGTTGCCCTTTTTGCCTCTGACTTTTCAAATTCGCACATTCGATGCCTATATATACCCATTTCCCCCTCTTTGCAACAACTTTGCTCCGAAGTTTCATCACTCTCCAGAAACCTCTATTTCTTATATCCTGCTCTATAACTTAGCTCCTCACCCTGCACCTTTTACATCTTCATCTCTTCAAGTAAATGTCAACAAACCTTACTTTGGTCTTGTGATTTTGGTTTCTACTTTGCTCGTCTTTATGCTATTTTGAATTTCAAGGTAGCCTTTTTTCTTCAAAACTCTTTTGAGTTTCCCAGATTTTCTGTCTGCTTGGTGATTCCCCATCCACTCCCTTTTTCTTTGTCTATTTCTGATGGCAATGATGACTGAAAATCTATGAATTCCATACTGAATTCTTAAGTGTTGACAAAATCGTCGGCCTGATCCATCTTGTGTAAGTTTTGAGTCTGTCTTTATTTCTTGTTTTACCTTTGCTCGATGACAGTGATGTCCAATGTAGAACTTTTTCTTGACTTTTCGTAGTTGACGACTACTTGGACTGAGCCATCCTGATGCTTTTTACTTAATTTTTCTTTTATAGAACCCATGGGCACGGGCCCTCCTTCATTCTTTATGATTGATGGGAAGCTTGTCACTGAAAAGGAGTACGACTTTCTTCATAAGTTGCCCTTAGGAGCCTTGTATTGGCTTTGGGGGATTGATCGCGATGTAGAGCAGAAGCACAAGATCTTGCTTCGTGCTTAGATGAGTAGGGGGAGTGAGGTTAAAGACCAAATGTCTTTCCGAATGCCTACCCGGTCAATGTGCAAAGTCCCAGTCTGAATTGTGACGAAACTCGTCGCATCTTGAGTGCACCCATGCTTTCCTCGTAGAACCCCTTACATCCTGAATAAAGGTCTCGGCAAAGGGCCGTTGTTAATACCTGTGATGAGTGTCTTTTTGTAGCCTATGATTTTTCTTCTCGAGGTTTTGAGGAGGAAGTATGCTTAGCTTTTGCCTCTTGTCGACATAATCAGATCCCGGGGCCGCCATCCCACCCCAGTGTTTTTAGGAGTCGTCCTGCCTTTGATTTATCCTCTCCTGACTTTTTTGGCCAAGGTATATTCTCATTTTCATTTAGTTTTTCTTTTCTATTTGCTCTTATTATAGGTATGAGAACTACTGCCTCTCAATGTTCTGGGAAAATCGTGGCCGAAAAGGCTAGTGGTAACGCCCCGTTTCTCGACCTGAAGTCGTGGGTTGTAGATAGCGTTCTTGACGCAAGGTCCACTATGTCGGCTGTCGAGTTAGCTATCTGGAGTGGGGACGGATATACCATTAGTCTTCCTTCTTCCTCTGAGTTAGTCTGCACACAACCAGAAGAGGATGGGTTCTCCCCTCATTTTTTCTACCTCTACCAAGATGTGGTCACCAGACTTGGTGTTCGCTTCCCGTTCACCGATTTCTAGATGGGGCTTCTCACCCACTTACATCTCGCCCCTACCCAACTTCACCCCAACAGTTGGGCTTTTGCTATTGCTTTCTAGCATTTTTACAAGTCCAAAAAGTTGGCATGCACAATCCAGCTCTTCTTTCACTTTTTTATTGTCCACCAGTCTGGTGTTAGTAAGAGTCAATCCCATAGGAAGGGTCATATCTCGCTTTAGGGGGACGGTAAGCTACCCAAATATTTCAGTGTCTTTATCGACTCTTTAAAGGGTTTTAAAACTAGCTTTTTTGTTCAAGTCGAAGCCGAGCAAGTGAAACTAGCTTTTTTGTTCAGGTTGAAGCTGAGCAAGTACCTTGGTTTCTTTAAACTTCGGAAACTAACAAGGTTGAGACAGCATTCCCACTATATTGGTCCAAGAATCATCACAAGTTTACTGCCGCCTCCTTCTGCTTCTCGGAGAGGAATTTTTTTGATGACGAGTCTCTTGCCGTCTCCTTTATCCTTTCACATGTTGATGCTCATGGTCCAATCAAGTAGCCCGACTATATTTCTCGGTCTGATACTTGTGTCGTCGAACCCAAGCGTATACCTGTCCTTGTTTACTGTATTTTTTTGCTTCTTCATGTTCTTATTATTATCATTACTGAAAAGTGTTCTTGTTTGCAGCTCAAAAGATGAGGAGACCAAGGTACTTGGACATCGAGGCCTTTGGTGAAGAAACCACCAAGATCCTAGCCATTGGGTCGAAGCGTACAAATTCGGTGGCTGTCGTATGTGAAATTGGAGCTGCCTCGAAGAGGTTGAAGAAGGCCTAGAGTGGCTTAGTTCCAGTAGCGTCAGGGGTCTCCACTCCTTCTCAGACCGAGGTTGTAGCCTCCCCTGAAATGAGGATTCCTACTGCTCCTCCTTCTCCTCAACAGCTTTCACACTCTACTCCTTCGCCTTCTCCCACTCCTACCTGGCTTTGCCGAGTCTGAGCTCTGGGAAGGCGGGATAAACAGTATCAACCATACCAAGTTCCGTCCCCTCGCCGCTTATTTTGAACTAGACTAGTTGACTGAAGCCGAGGTTCGCGAACTGAAAGATATAGAGGATGCCGCTGTGAAGGCTGTTGGGCTTGCGCGACTTGTTTTTTTTAAACAAAAGGGTGCCAAGTCTCATAAGCAGTTGGTGAAGTCCAAGGCGGATCTTGACCGCGCTTCGGAGGAAGTTGCGTGGGTCAAGGTTGAACTAGCGGGCCTGAAGAAGAAGTCTGACGGTGAGCTCAGCCGGGTTAAAGAGGAGCTTACGGCTGCATAGATGTCAATTTTCAACGTTACTCAGAATCATCTTCATGATGTGAAGATTATAAAGGAGCTGAAGGCCATGAAGAATGAGTTGAAGACACGATCACCAGAGACTGAAGCTAAGCTGAGGGTCGAGATCTCAAAGTTGAAAAAGGGGTTTATAGAGTCCTTTAATAATGCCCTAGATCAAGTCTGGCATTTCAACCTCGACATCACTTTGGACCTCGCGAAGGTGCATTTTCAGGCTTATATCGATGATGGTGGAAACTTCGTCCCCCCAATGTCGTCTGTATCCTAAGCTTTGGAGCCTCCACCGGTCGATGCTCAAGAGGGAATGAACAGTGAAGAGGCCAAAACTCCCGACCTCGCAAGTGATGCTGGGGCCCTTCCCCCTTCCAACAATTGAAGAGCTGGGGTGCCGACTTCATCTGTATTTATTTCGCTTATGTATTATTGCCAAATGTGGCTTTTTGTACTTCTAGTTTAATAGAAGGGAAATTTCTTTTGTTGATATTCAAGAGCTTTAATGTTTGGGAAAATCCTCCCCAGGGCCCAATTAAACAAAAAAAATGTCAAAAAAGGCCCCAGCAACTTTCACATGTAAAAAAAGGCCCTAGGGCCTTTTCTGACATGTGAATGTGTGATGAAAAGACAAAAAAAAACCCCTCACACTACCCCTTCTTTTTTTGTCTTTTCATCACATTCACATGTCAGAAAAGGCCCTAGGGCCTTTCTAACACGTGAAAGTTGTTGGGGCCTTTTTTGACAATTTTTTGTTTAATTGGGCCCTAGAGAGGATTTTCCCTTAATATTTCATGCACTTGTTAATTTCTCAGAAAGATATCTAATTGTGAATTTAAACTTTAGAGTTTGTCTGTCTTGTTTAGTAGCCAGGCCACGGCTACAAATATTGTTGCAGGATCTGCATTTATGTTTATCGGACATTATAAACGAGTTTAATGTTCGTACAAATTTTCTTTAACTTCTACGTGACATTCCAAACTTTCTACGTCTGGAATTCAATCCGAGATAAGAGTAACTTGCCTCATGTTTAAAATTGGATCGTAATTCATTGTGTAAACACTTAAACTTGATCATAGTTGGTTCGACAGGTCACTTCATTATCTCGAACAATAAGTTTTGATGCATCTAGGTCTCGGTGGACCTTCGCGAACGCTCTTTTTTGTTGAGGCTGGTCCATTGGTCTCGACCTTGTTTCAGCGAGGGATTACACTCAAATATTCGGAATTGTTCTCGTATCTATAATTCATTCATTGTGGACTATGGGTGACATGGTCGCCTTACAAGATTCCTTATATGGAATTATACATAGGCTTGGCGACATAGTCATTTTACATAATTCCGTGAAAGGAACTTAAGGATAGTCTTAACGACATTGTCGTTTTTCCGACGGAGGCGGGTTTAGCTGTAATACAACTTTAGCTTATCCCCAATCCCTGTTCACTTGACTAGCTTTTTTCCTAGGATCTCCAAGTGGTAGGCTTTTGTGCTAAGCTCCTCCCTAACCTGGTAGGGTCCTTCCCAATTTGCCGCCAGCTTTCTGTCTTTAGCATTTTTGTTTCCTATGTTGGCCCGGCTGAGTACTAGGTTGCCTTTTTGAAAGGATCTAGGCCTCACTTTCTTGTTGAATATGGCCGTGACGAGTTGCTTCATGGCCAGGTCATGGCAATGAGCCGTGATTCTTACCTCATCAATCACATCTAGTTCGAGTGCCATTGCTTCATTGTTATCGGTTTCCCCGTCTTCCGCATCTATGGTTCTTTTCCAAGAGGATTGGGCAATATCTACCGGTATCATAGCTTCACACCTGTAGGTTAATCTAAATGGAGTCTCCCCAGTAGAGGATTGTACACTAGTCCGATATCCCTAAGGAGACAGAAATTAACTGTCGGACTAAAAATAATCAAGTAGCACCTATAATCTCACGTACTCTGTATATCTTTATATGCGTGTTTGTACCATGTTGTTAATTCATGTTTGGAACACATGTTTATTGCATTCAGTTGCTTTTAGGTTTGAGGCCCAGTTGTTTTGACTCGAAACTTGTTGTGTGCTTTGTTGTCAACATTGTGTGCATATGTGACTGCGTGTTCCAGGACTTGCTGTGTGCTATGCCTGGCAGTCAACATTGTATGCATATTGTAATTGTATGTGAAGTATGCTGAATGTCGTATTGTTTATTTTCATAACTGTGGTTGACTATCATATACTGTTTTTACATTGTACTTGAGATTAATCTGTTACTCTAGGATCTTTCAGGATTTCAGCCCCTGTTACTACCTGTGAATTGTACAGCTTATTGGACGAGGCTCCCAAGACAAAGCGGCGGATCTTGACAAAATGAAAGTGCATGCCGAGCTGGTTCAAGATTGGTCAAGGGATATTTATAAGGAAAAATTTATATAATTATGTTTAAAATTTATAATCGAGATTAGTAATATGTTATCAGTGTACTACACTCAAACCGTTTTGCCATTGTACTGTGCTGTTATGCTTTGATGTGTGATGTAGTATTAGAAGGGTGTGACAAGGCTAAACTCAGTTCACTGTGTAACTTTTGGGTTAAAAGATTGCTGACGAGGAACCACATAATTGTCATGTTTGATTAAAAAGCCACTGTTTGCTGTCTTCTTCTCCCCACCCTCCACCACGGGACGGAATAGTAGGACAGGATATATGGTCCATCTAGGAGCCTATGACACAACATATTTTGAGCAGCAACTACCTGAGATGCCAGTCATATTTTCCTTAATTCTATTACTCTTTAGTCTTCTCTCTCTCTCTCTCTCTCTCTCTCTTTAACGATATTCACATTCAAAATCATATGTTGTAATTACTTTAATTTTTATAATATACATTGATAACTCTAAAAAATTATTTCAAGCTAGCATCACAAATATATGACGTACTGTTATGTGCCGTCAAAATCATTCACATACTGGCCTAGGGGTTTAATCCTAAGAAGAAGTTCTAATTATATATTTATTAGCCTTCTCGTTTTATCAATTAACCGATCACAGCAGCGACAGATTTAGAAATCGATGGCCAGGCTAGGAACCAAATCGAAAGCAACATATGTTCTAAAATGTACATCAGTCACTGAGTAATAAGCACGTGATCATGTCGGAGAGAAATTGGTCTCTATCGATCGGAATTGACAGGGTGGGAGACACCAATATAATTTCCCCCACAAGACCATTAAAGCAAAAAACCAAAAACTATCGGACAATGGACTTTTCAATATTGTTTCCATCACAACGGACAATTTGGAGGAGCTTTTTTCAAAGGCTGACAAGGGCGTTGTGAATATAAGTCTGAAATAATATTTTTCTTAGATATTTACCTTATTTTTCATAAGTTATGATTAAAAATTTACTTTTAAATATTTCAGATTTACTGTTCCAAACGAACACATAATTGTTATTTCTTCCTATCATAATTATAAGAGTAAGTTTACACTACAAACTTGCTCTTAAATTAGTACTACTTAAGCTTAGCTTATGGTTTTCCAAAAGGGATTTCCGTACATTCAGTATAGATACACTTCCTAGTTTCTGTATTCTCCGGCGGTTTCTGAACTGTACAGTATAACCAATGACCACTTCTGTTTAATAATCAATTAATACTCGCTACCTTTGCAGTCATGTATATCCTGCTCAAAATTTGAATTTTTTCGTCACCTTTATTTTAAAAGAGCCGATGTTAATAAGTTTTTTTTTTTATTTATATTTCTTATTAATTATATATATTAATTGACTAAAAAATTGATGATACTCGTATTTATTTTATTTTTCTCACTTCCTTATCCCTTATAAATAAAGGTTTACTTTGGAAAAATAATTTATTTCAATACATGCTTATTATTTTAATGAATATTAATCACTTTCTTAAATTGTGTAATTTAGTTAACGAGCTCTTATAAATAAGATTGGGAGGAGTATATACATAACTACTCTCAAAATGCCCATGTTTATTCCAAACATTAAGGAATATTTATCTAAAAATAACTAACATAACTAATTTTTCTTAATTTTTCAAAGTTAGTTATCTAGTTATTATATTAATAAGTATTGAAGATATATAGTATTTTTTCCTAAGAAAATTAATCAATAAATCCATATAGTTTCATATTATTTTTAATCATGTTCCTATTGTTTCGGGTGACTAATAACAAGGGGGAAAAAGTATAATCAGATGAAAGTATAAAGAGCTAATAAAAAACTGTAAGAACATAAAAAAATTCAGGTGAACTATAAGAACTTGCATTAAAAATCGTTATAAGTGCCTGATTAAAAGAGAGGGAAAATTTGCAGATTTTTTCCTTACATTTTTTTATTATTTTCTTGAAATACCATTCATTAAATTGGAAATTTAATAAAGTAAGCCTTCCTAGCCAAAATCTCCCACTTAAGCATGAGCCCATATTTTCATCTTAATCATTATATTTATTAGAGAACTGAAATGTTACAAAGGGAAGTCTCATTATATAATCTAATTAACTAATTAAACATTGTATTGCTTCTCGCCAAAAAAGAAAAAACATAATTTCTTGTGACTTAACCCACTCCTTCTTTTGACTTTTCAACGAGATGTATTGTCATTACCTCTCGCCAACGTAGGATGTCAAGAGATCTAATAGACCGAAGGGCATCTCTCCTATGCTCTCCTCTTTAACCATTATTTTAGATTAACATTTGAATGGTTTATATTTGATATTTAAAAAAAAAATATCAGATTGTTAAGTTATAAATAGAAAAATAATTCGATCAATTTTGTTAGGTCAAGTATGTCCTTGTTGGCAACTAGCTTTTGCCATGTGTTTTAATTAGACACATCATCACTTAACCCCAGTTTGTTCTTTCGGCCGAGCTAGATCGCATGTCTCTTTTGCTCAAGGTCAGCGTGGGATTAACACAGCCATTGAGCTAATCAAGAATGGCATTGACGAGGATCATGTTGACTGCGGAAATTGGAAGTTGGGATGTTCGAAATTTTTCAGCTTCTGATTTCTTTTATGTTATTATGTCGTGTCTTTTGGAAATTGGAAGTGAGAGGTAATGCCATGCATGAACAAGATGGAATTAACATGAAATGAAAAAGAGCTCTGTATACGACAAAAGATATTATGCATAAACAAAGATATTTCAAAGACTAATGTTAAAAAGAAATATTTAAAAAAATTATGTTATGGAAACTAGGCTTGGCTTGAATTGGAATCCTTATTTTCTTGTATACTTGGTTAGATCTATTTGAAAATTCTATTTGAAAGTGTAAAATATGGTAAGATTATTTTATACATGTTTTAAGAAAAAAGGTTAAGATGAAATTTTGTCTTAGAAGTAACTATTTAGAAATGTTGCGTACCCGGAAGGTTTTCAAAGAGTATTTTTGACCCTGGAAATAATCAAATTAAAACATAGCAATTTTTTCATTTGCCGTTAAAAATGTTTACGGTCAATAATAATTTTTTAATGGTATAAGGGTGAATTTGCTCATTTTTTTTAATACTTTCATATATTTATCGCTCTTGAGTGGTTACTTTCAGGATAAAATTTCACATTAGCCCTTCACGAAAATAGAAGCAAAAAATACAATATTGAAGGTGTGTAAAGAAGAATGAACTTTAATCAACAATCGAAGATGCAAATTAAAATGGGGAAAAAAAATCTAAAAAACAGTACTATCAACATCTACCTTGGACCTTAGAGTAATAGAGTTTGTGTGCATGACAATTTTATAAGAGGGATTTGGAGGGGAGGGGAGGGAAAATTTTTACGAATTAGATTTTTAAAAATTAGAGAATTGGGGTTACAAAATTTTAATAAAGAGAAGATATAAGATAAAATAAGAAAAAAAAAATAGTTAAAAGCTTTTAACCCTACTCCTCTAATTTATAAAATCAAACTCAATTTTTTCCCTTCACTTACTTTCCTTCCGCTCCCTTCCCCTCATACCAAACAGCCTCTCATAAGGTAGTTAATTTCCCTCTTCCCCCTTCCCTCCCCTGGCCTCATACCAAATAGCTCTCATGAGGTAGTTAATTTCCCTATTTGATGAGGAGACCACACACACACATATGGATTTTAGAGTCATTATCAATAACTAACTAGGCGTGGCTAATCCAACAAACTAATTAACGAACTTCCTAATTCAAGCTTCTAACAAGAATTTTTGTCCAATAGATAAACAGAACGTTGTAATTAGATGTTGGAAAAATCAACACCGCATGGTCCATTTAGGAGCTTATGACAGAACATATTTTGAGCAAAAACTAGTTTTTCTTTATATAATGAAAAGGATGAACTAATTATACTGCGCCACTTCTAAAGCTCACAACAAATTAAAAATCCCTATTTGCAGCGGTCTAAGCAAAGGATTTCATGAAAAATCATTATCATATGACCCCTTTGTTTTGCAGATCGTATAACATAATTATATAGTAATTAAAGCTCGAACCCACACATGTGCAACGAAGTGAACCCCGTTTTTTCTTTAATTTCTAGGAAAAACATGGCACACGGTCACTTTTAAAGCTCAGGTACTAATCCATATCCGTGCAGCTACCAAACAAAGGGGTTTTTTTTCCCATGGAAATAATCATATCCATGGGAAAACTTTTCAAGGCCAGCTTAAACCTTCCTCCACCACCTCATCGATCGTTTGGCTTTTCCCCATTAAACCTTCCTCCACCACCTTTATCCATATCTTTTTTGTTAAGGTGCAAATTTTTCCCTGAAAATGTTAAATATAGCTTTGAAAAAGAAGAAGAAGTAGCTGACACATAAACTCAAGTGGCAAATTTGCATCTTAAAGAAAATGACGTAATTACATGTGGATTGCTAGTTCAATATATTTAATTAACTAATTGCCAAAATTGATTGGGATAACAACCAGGACAAAATTGTCCCAAGCAATTATGTTTTGGCCTGGGAAAATTAAAACGAATGTGTCAGCTGAGGAAATATATTTATTATAGAGGATGTTAAAAGTTATATTTATTTAGAAGGATAAACAATAAAATATAATTAAGTGTACAATTACTAAATTATCTGTAATCAAACACCCTACATATCCTCTTACACCATTTCAAGTATTTGACAGTTACGACTAAAACCTTTTTTGATATCAACCTAATATATATTGCCAAAAGTTCTTGACTTGTTAGCATGGGCGGACGCAAGTGTATGAGAAGCGGGGGCAAATGCCCACCCTTGAAATTTGATGTGAAAATACAAAAATATCCTTTCAATTTGATAGTATTGATAATTAGGAAATTATGATGGAATTCCAAAAATTAAATCTTAGAATGATGGCATTATAATTATTTTTACTGTGATATACTTTTATTATTAAAATATATGTATTTGAATTTATTAAGTGCTCACCTTTCATTAATTTCTTGGATCTGCTATTGCTTGTCAGTCTCTCATTCCCTTCGGGGTGAATCTATTAGATTATGGTAACATTACTTCCAATCCTTAATATAATATCCAGTTATCACTCCCATAGAAAATGGAAGTTGCAGCGGTTCCACCCCCCCCCCCCCCCCCCCCCCCCCCCCATTTGTAGTGCTGGAGCATCCATCGCTACAGCCTACAGACACAAGGCGCTAAAACTTATATTATATTTTATTTTTTAAAAAAATAATCGTTTCTCTAGCAGCTGCTGATGAAATCGTTACAACAAGTATTTTTTTTTAAAAAAAATTATATAGTTTTTCAGATTATTGTAACTATTGCATATTTTCATTTTACAATCTGTATTAACAATTAATTCTATCTCAATTAATTTTCAGCATATGTAAATGACAATATTATTTCAGATCTCAAAATAAAATTAATATAAAAGATATATTGAGCGAATTAAAATATACCTACCAATAAAATGAAATTTTTAAGCTAAAAAAAATGCCCTTCTTTAAAATGTCAAATGTCCATCACGTTGAAATGTCCAAAAGGTGGGCTTAGAGAAACTCTCCCGTCAGCACACGCTTCCTAGACGACTGTCGAAGAAAAGGGTACCAACTCGACCATACATCAACGTCAAAAAAAACTCTCTAATGGAGAGGGAAGCTCTCTCCGTTGGAGATTAAAAAGAACCCTAGCAAGCAGAGTCCAGGGGAACCTTGCCTCCTCACATCAATGTTACTTTTCATGTCAATTCCATCTTGAAATGTTCAAAAGGTTTATACACGAGCAAATACGATTTCTTTCTAGGCGTTAAGCATTTACAATTACTACTACCTTAGTTTGGTAGCTACACGGATATGGATGTTTGAGCTTTATATAAGTGACTGTGACCGTGTATTTCCTGAAAATATAAAGAAAAACTCACCTCAGTGCAAATGTGTGATATGAGTCCCACTTGGGGAATAAGGGGATTACAAGTCTAAGGGCTCTCCCTCTTAATAAATTACTCTTTTTAGGATTGAGTTCCCCTTGGGCCTTATAATCATCGCTTTCATTGACAACTCGATGTTCACGGAAAAAACTAACCACAGAAATAGCCTAATCTATTATGCTCTGCCATAAGCTCTTAAATGGGTCCTTCTTCCTGATATTTTATTTTCCTAACTAATAACAAAAAGCTAACCATTCTTCCTGCTACTATTATAAGTCTATAAGTAGGACCCGTCAATGCTTGTAGGGACACAAAGCTGAAGTCGATTGTACAGTTGTCGTTGCCTGCGATAGTTTTTTTGTTGTTATATGGTATTTCTAATGGTCTTGTGGAAATTGGCCATCGAGTTAATTCTAAATGTGTCACTGTGCTTAGTCAATTGATAAACGAGGTGACTATAAGTTATACGTATTCAATTCTTCCTGATATTTTAAGCAAACCATTCTTTCTGCTACTATAACTCTATTCGTAGGACCCGTGAAAGCTTATGGGACACAAAGCTGAAATCGATACAGTTGTCGTTGCCTGCGATAGTTTTTTGTTTTTATATAGTATTTATTGTTATAAAACTGGAGAGAATAAGGGAAGAGATTATAGAGAGAAAGTAGAGAGAGAAATTCTCATATCAAGTGTATTCAGAATGTTTACAGATGACCTCTATTTATAGAAGGAAAATGAGTCTTTAAGTATAATTTCTATACCTTTGGGTCATTAGGTGTAATATTCTTCAAATGCATTTCACCAAACGGTTGTTTCACCAAATGGTTGTTGCCGTAGGTGAATGAAAATTTTGGCCGTGGGTCCCACACAAATAGTAGATTACTATGCATGGTACTATGTCATCTTGTAATATTTGGAGATCTTGAGTCAATGGACATCCACATAATCAGTATATTCATAACACTCCCCCTTGGATGTCCATTTATAAATGTGCCCCGTTAAAAATTTTAACTAGGAAAAACCCAGTGGGATAAAAACCTAGCCAAAGAAAAGAGTACATCATTTATTGATACACTGTCCAGTGCTGCCTCATTAAAAACATTTCTAGGAAAACCCAGTGGGACAAAACCTAGATAAGGGAAAAAGAGTACAACGTGTATCGTCTCCCCCTCTTGATTACATCAGATTTGCTCCCCCTGATGATTACATTATTTTCAATGTTCTTTTGAGCATATCATCCTTTCTGTCATCAATTATTGTTCACCATGGAACATATATAGAAACATCCAATTTGATTTTGTACTGCCCAGTCTGATTGTTCATTATATACCTGCAAGATCTAAATCTTTCAAGTAAAATCAGAATAATCTTTTTATAAATATACATGTGCATATAGAACTTTAATAAATGTTTATTCAGATAATGATGCTATATGCACTATGATTGCTTCATGCAATGAACTTATTTAATTGATTATTCTCGAGAATTTGATGCTCCTAGCATCTTGAGTCCTTCAGGGATTTATGCTTCTGACATATTTAGTCCTTCAGGGGCATATGTTTCTGGCGCCTTACATCCTTCAAGAACATGTGCTTCTAGCACACTAATATATTGTGGCTCATGATCCTCATTATCATTCATTACAACGTATGCTATCATATAAACATAAATATCATCAACGTCGACGTCATTTTCGGTCCCATTGGATTTCATTTATTGAGATATCTTTATATTCAAATATATTAGATACCTAGGTCGCTTCTAGGACCATAATAATCAATTCTGGAAATAACATCTCTTCAGGAGATGGCTCTTCTGGAGCTTTTCTTAATTATCCTCGACTTGATCATCTATATTCTTATAGCTCCTTTTCTCTTTTGAGGATTTTTATCTTTAAAACCGATAGACCTGTAACGCTTCAGGCGTGCTTTATAACAATTCATATAAGAGCATTTGTAGTTGGGACATGTGACTTTGTCACTTTCTTTAGGTCAGTAAATACTTCTGGCATTCGATTAACTAAACTCTGCGACTGAATTATCATTTTGAACTCTTAGTGCACATTTCTTTGTACGAGAATCAATATGAGCCAATGATAATTCATTCCACTTTATCTTTTTTACCCAATCTGCTTATTTTTCTCCCCCTCATCCAATCATGCAATGTATATCCATCTGTGTGCATTGTAGTTGATTAATAATCATTGTACATTTAAAACATTTCAAGATGAAATTAATCTGTCTCCTGACCAAAAGCCAATTATGCGGGGAGAATTTTGTTGGCTTATATAATTGCCGCAAATATACACATATAAACACTGTTCTCATAACCTTATATACTTTCTGGATCATACAATCTGGAAATTGCGCGCATTATATATTGCAAACTTCTAGTTGTAAACATTATTGCAAACTTTGCAGACTTATAATCTCACATGTAATCTTTTAACATATCTTTCAATTTGATATATTCCCAGAGATCCATTTTCAATCATAGCCAATGAAAAATTTCATAATCATTTCTATTTGAGAACATGCAGCTATATGACTTGGATGATCAAACAAGTCATGCCAACTTCCCATATGATTTATTATCAAATCTAATATCAATTTCAGCGGAATTAATTCACAAAGAATTTACACACAACAATTTACAGAAAATTAATACACAAATATTCACACTTGATATATATCATTCTCCCCCTCAAGTGTGAGTCCGTAAAAATTAATTCATGGAACTTCCATACAATATTCCATATATGATATATATTTCTACAGATATCATTAAAATTTCCACAGATGCATTATCAATGCACAATTTTGTTACTTCTGGTAACAAAATTTTCATTTTCCAGAAATGGCAATCAAATATATATTATAATGAAATACAAAATCATCGATCTCATAAAAATATTCACGAGTGCAATGCTATGGGATCACAGGCGCGACATTAAAGATTGTCGTATGCATTTAAAGTCAAAAAGGCTCTACGCAAGAGCTTTATAGGGAGCAGATCTTTAGAGATTCAATAGGATTGCACAGATCTGTAGAGATTCAATAGGAATACATACGGCTATAAATTGAGAAAGACAAACGAACATGCCTCACAAATGCTCAAGCATCTGATAACTTGATTTTACAAATAAAAATTTTGGAGAAATCAAACATTTTCTGACACAGTATTGTATAGATTTACAAACATCAGGATATAGCTTGATACGTGATCTTGTATTAGCCTATTATGAGATCCCTTGTGTTGGTTCGGAATGGGCTAAAAACCCAAATGAACACCGCGGAAGTTCATTTCAAACCAACATTGAAAATTCATTAGATAAAGGAAAACAACCCGCAATTAATATTCCATATGATACTTCATCCCTTAAACAAGATGAATTATATAGGTTAACTATGGAGCAACGAGAAAGAATAAAGAAAACGACGCTCCATGATTTAAGAAATTATTTCCACTTAACCCTCGATGATGCGAGTAAATAATTAAATATGAGTACTCACACCATCCAAAAGATTTATCAAAAAGGAGGGTTAACAAAGTGGCCATACAAAGAGCTTTAAAAACTTATGAGGCAGATCTCGATATTAAAAAGAGCTTTACCTCATCTTGATCCCAACTCAAGAGAAGAAAAAGAAGGTGACATTGTATATCTTCAGAATGAGATGATTAATCTTTGTAAAGGAGTTAAGCCACTTGCTATTGATCTTTGTTGAAATAATATTGTCTTTTGTTTAATCATTTTGTTTATGAATATTCCTCTCTTATATTCACAACAATTGTTATAATTATAGAAAGCCAATCATAATAGTAAAACAATCATATTTCCATAATAACAAATTTATTTATTACTTCATTCACTTCTGGGAATGAAGTTGGATATGAAAAACCGGAGCAAATCACGAAGAGGGGGGTGAATTGGGGATTTGAAAAATTCTTTTGCTCAATTCTAGAAATTAATTGCATGAATAGGATAGTGCAGAGAATGTGAGAGAAGAACAAGACACAGCAAGATTTATACTGGTTCGGTCTAACTCCTTGACCTACGTCTAGTCCCCAGACTTTTTGGGATTTCCACTATCACTCACAATCAGTTACACACTCTGTACTCGAAAGTTATCCTCTCACTAGGATACACTCCTCCTTACAAGTTGTACACTGATATTCCTAATCTCCAAGTCTCCCGACTTGAGATTCTTACAAACAAGTGATTTAACAGAAACAAACTCTCTCTAAGAGCAGATATTGATAAACATTGAAGCTCAAATCTCTCAAGATAATTTACAGAAGAATGAATACAGAAAGTTGAATATTGTTCATTGTAAATCTCTTGTATATATCTTCTTCTTCGAATCTGGACTGTATTTATAGCAGTTGAAGATCAATTTGAATGAAGAATATAGCTGTTGGAAGAGCACTACGAATTTGACTGTTGAAGCCCCACTTCCAGCAAAGTAGCTGTTGAGAATCCACTGAAAATATTCTTGATGGATGGATTCTGCCTTTGTCTAATCTGTTGTGGACATCCTTGTTATCTGGAAATTAATTAATCCGAAAATAATGTTGATTGTCCTTGGTAGAATGGGCTGTGTTTAAAGTTGCATTTGTTTAATCCAAATTGTAGACATTTGTTGAAGTACAGCCTGGACAACATGTGCTATCTTCAACTTTACAGCTCATCATTTCTTTCTTGATGAAAAACCTTCATTTAAACATCTGAAACTTGCTAGCAAACTTGTTAAATAACGTTAGGTACAATAGCAATTAAAGATATGAAGTATTAACATCATTCAAGTGATTTTCGCAATTTGGCGCCATTTGGTTTTACAGATCTGTGCATCACAAACTCGAGTTTACAAAGCCAGACTCGAGTTTGGAGTTCATCCAGAGAGCAAGGCATTTTGGAAATCTTCCTAAACTCGAGTTGATAAGTGGCCGACTCGAGTTTGGTTCTTACAGAGAGGAAAGTCGCAAGTTGGCCTTGAATGAAGTTTTGAACACTTGGCTAAACTCGAGTCATTTAGTGACTGACTCGAGTTTGAAGTTTTTGTGAAAATCTTAAGTTCAAGTTCATAGCTTCAAAACTGGAGTTTAGAAATGCAGATTGGAGTTTACAAAACCTGAAATATTGCTTAGCTCTCTGTATGATCCAGACTCGAGTTTTGATATACAAAACTCGAGTTTCAGTGTAAACTGAAACTTTTGAAATATCTCTATAATTGTAAACTGGAGTTTCCATTTTTCAAACTGGAGTTTTCAAAATAGGCATTTACTCGAGTGCTTTCTATTTGAGCTAAACTCGAGTCTCCAAAACCTAGACTCGAGTTTTAGTGAGTACTGAAACTTTTGAAATATCTTTGAAGGCTCAAACTAGAGTTTTCATTCTCAAGACTGAAGTTTAGAAATCATGTAATAGCTTGAGTGTTTTCAGACAGTCCTAAACTCGAGTCTCCAGAAACCTGACTCGAGTTTTAGTGTATTTTGAAACTTTGAAAACTTTTTGTTAAGTGAAAACTAGAGTCTCTGAAAATAAAACTGGAGTTTAGAAAATAAGAAACAACTCGAGTGTTTCTGTTTAATCCAGACTCGAGTCTTCAAAATCCAGACTCGAGTTTCCAGTGAAAACTGAAACTTGAAGTCTTTTACATTTGGTAAAACTGGAGTTTGTAAATATGAAACTGGAGTTTTGAAAACTTGATAAAACGCTGAAGCTTCTGTTTGATCTAAACTCGAGTTTCCAAAATGTAGACTCGAGTTTACAACTCTTTAAAAAACTTTGATTGCTCTCTGTAACTCTACAAACTCGAGTTTGCCTATGCAAACTAGAGTTTGGCTTGCTTTGTGAAAACTGAGCCATTGTCTTATCAAGTCCAAACTCGAGTTTTGCTACCAAAACTCGAGAAAATTCGAGTTTGCCTTAGACAGTAAGTTTTGCAACTTACCAAAGACAAACTTCAAATTAAGTTTACAATTGTCAGTTATCATCAAAACTCATAAAGAACCAACAAGATAAAATTCATGATCATACAATCCCTATTCATAATTTGAGGGAGTATTTAATGCCAAATATACAATTTTGAGGCCTTTATACAATTGATGGCATACAAAATTTATGGATCAAACCTTGTTTCATAATTTGTTTCTTTGGCCTTAGGCCAACATATCTCTTAGCTTCAGGCTAATTTGCCTCTTAGCTTCAGGCTAATTTATCTCTTAGCCAATTTAAGCCTCTTCATAATATCAGGCCAATTAATGCCTCATATCTCCATGGCATTTTGATCTTATGATACATATGACTTTTTTAACAATTTATTTTCAGGATAAATGAAATATAGTCATAATAAAATATAAATAGATGGAACCCACTAATAGTGTGGTTGCCATAAATAGTAAAAGGGAGGGGGATATATATAAAGCAATAAATAAAATAAAATAAAATATAAAAGGGAAGGGGGATATAAAGCAGTGAATAAATTATAAATAAATGGAGTCTACTATACTAGTGTCACCACCATGAAAAATAAATAAAGCAATAAAGAATTAAAATAAACAAATGGAGCCTACTAATATATAGTGTTGCCGCCATAAAAGATAAATAAATGTTAGTAACAAAAATAAATGTTATGTTAGCAACAATAAAGGTAAAATGACAATATCTTCAAAAAGTGAATATCAAATATAGATATCTATGTAAGAGGTAAAACCTTCCATATAAGAGTAAAATGTAAAATTACCATGAATAGTAAAAATTACTATGCACTGTAAATAGTGAATAAGGTAAAATTACTGAAAGATTAAATCTAGACTACCATGTAGGAGTCAAATTAATAATAATAACAATAAAGATTTCCTAACAACGTTATTCATCATAGTGTATAAATGAATTGGTAAAAGGATCACATAAACTTAATAATATAATATTATAATAATATAAACTTACCTGCTCCATGAAGATGTAGAAGCGGACGAAGAAAAGGAAGAGGACGAAGAGATCATTTTATAATATAATATATTATTATAATATAAACTATATATGGCCCATTAGAAAAGTTTCAAACCGTGTATGTTTCCTTTTCTTTCTTTCTTTTTTAATTTTAATATTATATTATATATCATATAATATTCACACATTACCTGCTCTTCACGTGAACTCTGCTTTTGCTTTCCAGACATTTTTTTTAATCACAATAAAACGTACCTGAATGGAGTCGCCATCGTCGAAAAGAAAACGTAACAGAGGGCGACAAAGAAAGCAGAGGTGAAGAGCGATGGTGAACAAGGCGATGGAGGAAGAGGCAGTGGTGTGTGGCGGTGGAGGTAAGCAATCGCAGAGGAGGAATGGAGGAAGGAAATGGGGGCGATTGTGGAGTTTGAGATTTGGAAAGTTGTTTTAGGAAATCAGATTCGTGTGAGGTTGAGAATCTATTTGATCTCTAATTTCTAATGATCTGATGATGAAACACGCAGCTCGAGTAGAGCTTCGTGCTGATAACGTGTTATAAAACTGAAGAGAATAAGGGAAGAGATTATAGAGAGAAAGTAGAGAGAGAAATTCTCATATCAAGTGTATTCAAAATGTTTATAGAAGACCTCTATTTATAGAAGGAAAATGGGTCTTTAAGTATAATTTTTATATCTTTGGGTCATTAGGTGTAATATTCTCCAAATGCATTTCACCAAACGGTTGTTTCACCAAATGGTTGTTGCTGTAGGTGAATGAAAATTTTGGCCGTGGGTCCCACACAAATAGTAGATTACTATGCATGGTACTATGTCATCTTGTAATATTTGGAAATCTTGAGTCAATGGACGTCCTCAGTATATTCATAACATTTATAATGGTCTTGTGGAAATTGGCCATCAAGTTAATTCTAAATCTGTCACTGTGCTTAGTCAATTGATAAACGAGGTGACTCTAAGTTAATACGTATTCAATTCTTCCTGATATTTTAAGCAAACCATTGTTTCTGCTACTATAAGTCTCTATATACGTAGGACCCGTGAAAGCTTGTGGGACACAAAGCTGAAGTCGATACAGTTGTCGTTGCCTGCGATAGTTTTTTGTTGTTATATAGTATTTCCAATGGTCTATTTGTGGAAATTGGCCATCAAAGTTAATTCTAAATCTGTCACTGTACTTAGTAAATTGATAACCGAGATGACTACTAGTTACAATCTTCTTAGGAATAAACACTTGGCCAGCTAATAGTAGCAAGCGTTTGAATAATTTAATAAAAGAAAAATTAAAATAATTGCGCCACGTTGTGAATATCATTAAGAAAATGAGTTACAGGATAATAGAATTGAGGTAAACAAGTACTTTATCCATAATTGTTGATTTGTTATAGGTGGAGTTAGGCATTTTGAGCAAGAGGTAATCAAAAAAATCAAAGTCATGTTGAATTATTTTCTTTTTAATATAAGAAAATGGAGATCACTGAGGTAAAAATCAAATTCATGTTAATTAGGCTCTCTAGAAATTAATTAAGGTGTTAGCAACACTGTCAAAAAATGCATTACTCCTTTCTAGTGCCACGACATCAAGGTAGTAGTGTCCTTGTCCTTGTTGAACCCAAAATTGTATTGGCTCAACTGGCACAAGTGGCACGAGCATTGGCAGAAGCATTTATAGCAGTTTAGGAACCTAAACCGCGACCAACTAGTAGCAGTTTACGCAATCGTGACAAATGTAACAGTTTAACCACTACAAATAATCCCTTTTTTGGTAGTGCTTGATTGTCCTAAAACATATTGAGATCATATTGGGGCTGATCATTTCCATGTTCTAAATGAGTATACACTATTAAAGAAGGCATTTTTAATGTCCGTTTTTAGGACTCTTAGACGTCTATGTTCTTTGTGAACACACACACACACACACACCAACCTATTTAGGTTGCACCCTTCAAATTCAAACATATTGGTGATCCTGTTAACCCAAAAGATATTAAAAATCTCAGAACAAAACAATTACACTAATCAATATTTTCGAATTCTTGGAAATCATGTTATTCAAACTCCAATGACATCATGATAGGTAGAGGTAATCCCAAAAAGCAACCTTTGTTCAAACCATTCCAAATAAATCCTACACTTAGGTCAAGTCTTTAAATCAAAACCTAATCGGATTAGATACGAAGAATTAATAAACAAGTGGGCCAACTCCAACAAGCAACTATTCCTGAAACTCCTCAATCTTCAAATTCCACAACCAAGGAAGTTATAAACCTTGAACAGGCTTCAGAAACATATTCCACCCAATATGAACTTCAAATCAATCAACAACATGGATGAAAACTTTCAAAGCTTTATTATCCTAGGGCCAGTCCTCTAGATATTGTAGTTGAAGAACGTCAAAGTCAAACTCTTAAATCTTTCAATGCTAATCATGTTTATGAATGGAACATAGATGGTCAGAACGAATCAAACATCCTTCAAATTCTTTAACAAATGACAATGGTAAGCATCGCTTATCAAACTCACAATGGTTGTTATGATAAAGAAATTACCAATCTTTTACTTCCTGGTTTTACTGGACAACTTAAAGGTTGGTGGGATTTTTATCTTTCTTCATATGATAAAATCAACATCTTCATTTTTGTCAAAACTGAATCGGATGGAATTCCCATCATTCACAATGGTCAACCCATTCCAAATTCTGTAAACACACTTATTTTATAATTATTAAAAATTTTGTTGGAGATCCTTCCTTATGGAAAGATCGTTCAACAAAACTTGTTTCAAACTTGAGATGCATGACTCTATCTGATTTCAAATGGTATATAGATACATTTCTGAATAGGGTACTCATAAAAGATGATGTTCATCAGTCATTTTGGAAAGAAAAGTTTTATGCCAGATTAGTAAAGTCTTTTGGTGATAAGGTAAGAGATAAATTTAGAAGTCAAAACGATGGTAACATCCCTTATGAGCACTTGAAATATGGGCAATTGATCTCTTATATCCAGAAAACAACTGCTCTCAAAATCTGTCAATATGACAGAATCCAACATCAACTCTCTCCAAAGAGAAAGCCGTAAATAGAAAAGAATTAGGTTCTTTCTATGAACAATTTGGCTTTCCAGCTTGCAAACAATGAAAGCCTGAATCTCGTAAACCTTACAACAAATCTTCTTTCAAAAAGTACAAACATCTGTACCAATAGAACAAATTTCAAACTCCTCTAAGAAAACTCATAAATGAGTTCTGTTCAAAACCAAAAGTTGATTTTCCAAAAGAAAACAAGGTGACTTGTTACAATTGTGGAAAGTCAAGACATATTTCCAAATATTGTTGTCTTTCCAAGAAAATCAAAAGCATTCAAATCGAGGAACCTCTCCTTGAGCAAATAAACAATTTTCTCATTGAAACTTCTTTTGAATCGAACGAAGAACCTAGTTCTTCTTAAATTTATAAGGATGAGTTATCTGAAAATTCTTCTTCAGGAATTAATGTCATTACTTGAGAACATGACCTTCTCTTAGATGTCATTAACAAACTTCTAGACTTCGACAACATTTAGGAAAAACCATTTTTTCCCTTTTTCCATAAAGCCACAAATTAAAAAGTTAAATCCTCTTTTTTCAAAGCAAAATCAAATCAATTTTTTAAATGAAGATATTTCTTTTAAATGTGTTGAACAAATTCTTCTTCAAATTATAGTTCGAAAGAAAATCCAAACCTGCTTGGATAAAATTCACAAAACTATTTGCGTTGATGTACCAAATGCTTCCTAGAACAGAAAAAACATGTGGTAGATCTTCCCTACAAAGTGATTTTTTTTTTCAAGAAAAAAAAATCCAACCAAAGATTGGCCCATTCAAATGAAATAAGTACTACTTGTGTAAAACCCTAATTTTCATAATTCATGTAAACAACGCTCGTTGGAAATCAATGGGAAGCGACAACAAAAGTCAACGATGCTTGGAGTTTTGGCAGCACCAGAGTTGGAGGAAGATGGTGATTACCTATGAAGCACGGACACTCCGACACCGTCCGACACTCCTCGACACTCATATTTTTTAAAAAATATGTGTGGTTTTGAATATTACTAAATTGATGATGAATTTTTCTTTTGTATTATTTTTAAAAAAGGAGGCACGACTTTTATAATGAAGCCGAATCTATGATGAGCCAAAGTTAGAAGCTAGGATTTTATGAAATATTGAACTTGAATATAAATTATAATATATATATATATATATATATATATATATATATATATATAAAATATCAAAACATGTCCTAACATGTCGAAATTTAGATTTTTTTAGAATTAATGTGTCGAAGTGTCGAGTCGAGTCGTGTCGTATCTTGTGTCTTGTGTCGGTGTCGGTACAACATAGGTGATTACTAGGTCTGTTTGATTTCCTCTCCCTCTTCTCTTGTACAAAGGTAGTTTCTAGTATGGTGGTTGACAGTGGCATAGAGAGAGAAAGTGACAGTGGTCTTCTAACCTCTGGCTCTTTGAAGAATTGATCGACTAGGGTGGGGTTCTCTGTCTTCTTCCCTTCCCTCTCAAGCTCACTCTTCATTCGATCTCAAACTCAAGTCTGTCAAAGCTCTTCACGTGTACTCCGAAGGTCTCTAAGCTTCAACGGTGAGTGGGGATAGAGGGTGGAAGTCCTCTTCTTCAAGCTCTAGTTCTCTCAACAACTGCTCTCTGGCATAGAGATTCTTGTGAACCAATCACTAAATACATTAAATGAATGGAGATGAAGGAAATATGCCATACATGTATTCGCATCATCAAAGAACCGGTGACAAAAACTGATACTCACATTGCAGAAAAGACAAAAACCGATATTTGGAGGAGGCTTGAGGCGAACGACGGGAACAAGAGAACTCCCTCGCAAGAAGGGGAAGGAGGGAGATCAAAAAAAGACAAAGAAAGGACTAGTTGCAGTAAAGGAAGATGACAACAAGAAGATCTGGGTGTTGGACGAAAGGCTACTGGCAAGCTTAAGCTAGAGTAATGGTGACTAGATTAACAAGATGTTTCAAGATGATGTTTTAGGTGATTTTACATTGGAATGTTTAAATTTAGAATTTAAAATTTGAATTTGAAAAAATGGAGTGAGGGAAGACGTGCGCATTAAGAGATCGATGGAAGAAAATATTATAGACGGGGTACCTATCATCTTGTAACATGTAGACCAATAAATGTAAGGCTAGGAGCTTTAGTAGTACTCCATATGGTCAACAACAATTGAACTGGAAAAGGTGATTGCATTATAAGGACACAATTGAACAGATCAAACAAGTTCAAATTGACGTAATATGAAACCTATTAGTTCGAAAGCACCGTGCAGAGCAACAAAAGTCCACAAACCACCTAATTGACACCAACAGATGAAATCTCCTTATGCTTCATGACCCCATAGTAACAACCAAGGTAGTCAAAAACGCGTTTTACAACGCAAAAAACGCGTTTTTACATTTCATTTGGAGCATCCCGCGTTTTGTTTCAGTGTAAAACGCAGACAATGTGAAAATGTTAAAAACGCTGATTTTAAACACAAAAACGTAAAAGCGAAGCGTTTTTTGAAAAAGTGGAAAAATAAAGTAGTGAGTTAAGAACAAGTACTCCTGTTTGTCTCCAGCAGCGGCGCACCTGATTTCTTTTCTTTCTTTCTGAATCGCGCTCCCCTCTGTGTGACGCTCTTCCGTTTGCGGTGCTGTCTAGACGAGGCTCGCCGGCGGCCTTGGTGGTGAATGACGCCATCGGCGAGGGAGAGGAAGAAGAGGGTCGAAGGCCTCTCGCACGCGGCGCTCCTTCTTGACTGTGTGCCTCGCTCTTGCCTCTCTTCCCACTCTCGCGGCCCTCTTTCTTTTTACTGTACCTTCCTTAGGTTTTCAATTGACTCCAATAAATGTACCCAAACGGTGGCGTATGCAACATTGGAAGAAAAGATAACAAACATTAAAATAATAAAATAATAGATAATAATACTAATAATAACAATAATAATAATAACAAGATTTGAAGAATCTTTTCCTTATCTTACTCCATTTAAATATTTTTCTTCTTCAAAATCTTAAATCATTATTATTTATTATTAATACTATTATTTTATTGAAATTAATATTTTAAATTGAAATCTCCCAAATAATGCATCCAAATTGATATCTCTTAAAATCCCAATAAAATCTATTTAATTTAGCATTGATGACTTCCAAGAATATCTCAAAACATATCTCAAATTTGTTAAAAATGAGAAGTTATCAATATTGCATTGATCAATATATGTATGGATGATGGTAGGTGCATTACTTTTCTTGAATTTTTTTGTATATATGTTCAAGTAAAATCTACATTTTGTATTACGATTTTACGTTTTACGATTTTTCATTCTCCTTCCGTTTTTGGGTAAAATCTATGTTTTCACTATCATGGTAACAACAAAGAGTGTGCTAAACTATTAGCAGGAGTAGAGATTGTAGCACTTAAGAAGTTGCAACCTTCCAAATAGGAGCTTTCCAATCCATGAGTATACCATGAAGTTACAAAGGTTGTACTTGTAAACAAACCTCCCAAGGCGAAATAGGCACAAGGAAAGAGAAATAGACCGAACCAACCTACAAAAACGAAACAGTCCCTTCGTAACCAATCATTCATAATATCAAATAAATCATTTTCATCTTTGGTAAATTTACCAAGAGCTATAGTCATGGTGATCCTCCTATTCAATTACTTCAACCATTTCCGAGTACCTCATAGCATTTTCAAGGCCAAGTCCTTCTTTTCTTTATTTTATCATTTATGTATGATTTGAATTCTCATTAATTGTCCATTCTTTTCTAATGGGTTTCAAATATGAAATCATTTATTGATCTCTTGACCTAGGTAAATCCATTAACTCAATTTAAATATTCCTTTCCATTCTTAAAAACCCCCTAAGCATGCATAAATTATCTTATTACTCATAAATAAGGTGGATTAATTTTTTGAAAGAACTGTTCAAGAAACAAATGATCCCTTTTTTTTGTTACTAGTTGATTCCTCAGGGAATATAAGGTTTCCATGAGGTTGATCTTGAGCCGCCATCCAAGCACGAATACCTTCGTTTAAGAGAATATATTTTTATGTAGAAAGTCTCAAATTCAGGATCTTCTGTTGTGCGGATTTATTGAGAATAGAAGTCATAGGCATGTAGGTTTAGGGCTAGACCGACTACTCCAAGAGCACCCATCCATAAGCCAGTTACTGATACAAATAACATAAAGAAATGTAACCAACTAACGTTCATTCGAAAAAGCAACCCCAAAGATTTGGGACCGAAAACGGTTAGTGGTAACCATTGAATACGTTTCTTCAGCTTTAGTTGGGTTAAAAGCACGGAATGTATTTGCGCCATCACTATCTTCCTTTTTATAAGGCACAAACTGTCATTTCTCTTAAATTAAGGAAGGACAATTGAGTCATTAAATTAGTGTTCAGTTGATAAATATTTTCATCTTTACCCCTACTTTAATGATGCAGATTTAAAAATATTATTTTTCAGATTTTACATGTGTATGAATATTCTCTCGCTACTCCTTTCTCTCCCTCCTTTCCTTTTTTGAAGTAACATCTATGCAACAAAAACGATAGTGATATTGGCGCCATATTTTGGAAGCTCTCTTTCTCTCAAACAATAGTGACAGTGGCGCCACTGCCATATTTTTACACAATTTTTTTTTTTTTTGCAAACTTTCATATTTTTTGAGTATTAAATTTTTTTAGCAGTACAAAGAGAAAGATGGCTGAGAAGTGAAAAAATGAAAGATGAGACGTCAAAATCATCTAGAAAGGAAAACTTAATGGGTGGGGGAGGAGGGGAAGAGAAACATGTTGGAAGACACAGAGTTGAAGCCATCAAAGAAATGAAAAGTTAATTTTGGGGGAGAGAGAAACATGCCCATTGGAAATGAAAGGTCAATATGAAAAAATATTACTCCATATTCGAGGAGGAGGGCTCTATTGCCCATTGGGGAAGAGAGAAACATGCCCATTGGAAGTAAATGTTTAGTGTGTAGCAAATGATAATTCACCACGTTCGAAGAGTATTAAAATGAGGGTAAAATTGAAAAAACTCAAATTTAGAGATGGTTAGTGTCTTATAATGAGAAGAAAAAATTGTTGACAATAGGTGTCTTATAAGGACCAGAGGGAGTATATATTTGATATTAAACTCATGTATAGTTGATACTTTCCAACCATGCACACGAATAATCATTCTAGATTAATTGTTGAAGACATATGCAAGCATAATTAATAAATTTGAAGACGTTTTATTATTTCATTAATCATTTTATAATTATATATGATATATATTAAATATTCGTAAGTAAATTGATAAGAAGATTTTGTCAATACTAGCCATTCTTAATGTTATCAAAGTGGTCCAAGTGGAAGAGTTTGAAGTTGGAGAAGATAACTGCATGAGATCTTGAATCGTTTTTCATTTATTTACAACAAAGACGACATTAAAAAAACTGCTATTCACTACTGTAGACAGTTCAAATCTAATTTGAATGGTTTAAATTGATTTTTTTTTTACTTGTACTTTTCAGAAAGAAACATTTCAATATTTACAAAATATAAAATAAAGATAATCTTTTAACAATCATTTTTTTAAATGATTTTTAATTTAAAAATCATTAGTTAAAAAATCTTAAATCGAAAACATTAAAATTTTATTTGAACTCTGCAAATTTTACCTAAAGTGCTCTTAATGCATATCATTGTGATAAATACTAAAACTGGTTGCCGTACACACTGAATGGTATATGCTCCCCCAAATAGGAAACTTTATTTTTGATTCGTATAATAATTGGAATATATACGGGATTAATTAGCTAGGGACCAGCCAAACTTCATTGGATTCTCCGGTCATGTTTTCTTAAAATTTATTGTTATTTTCCGTCTCAATTGCTCGGATACAAATCTGAGTCATACTCAGCCCACTTCGCATTTATGAGATTTGCACTGATGTGGCCACTGTAAACAAGTAGTACGTAGTAAGCATTAAGCTTTTATATTTATAAGGTATAGGATTTTCAAGCAAGCGAGTTCATGACAAGTGAGAGAGCTTAGAGTGAAAATATCAGCGTACGTATATACAAACGAAACATAAAAACAGATGCCTCCAGGTAAGAGCATCAATCAACAAGACGCTCACATCGATGGGGTTTGAATCAAGCTTACTTATGATTATATGGCAATCCCTTTATCAACTACTAATATTTGTTGGTCTTATGTACATACTTACTTTTCTTACGTATGTACATGCTTCATACCTTGTAAAATTTATTCTTTCTAAAAAGCTAATCCAATCATACAATTAATTGTAGATGCATGAAACGAAGAGTGATGATTAGGGAAGAAGATGAGAAGTGTTGGACTATAGGGGATCTACCTTGGTGGAGTAGATCCAAGTCTATTATCCATTTGGGTGCCAATAAAAATAACACAAATATAGGGATTGAGATAGTGATACTCCCACTTTGTTGAAATTGCAGGAGTGAAGGGTGTCTGTGTGGTAACTCAATAGTTTTATGAATGCACATGAAACTCCTAAATCCATTAAGAGGGCATAACATTTTTCTTCATATAAATACACAAGTCGCTCCGCGCAAGGAAAGAAATGTCTCAATTGATATTTCTCTCCGTTTTCTTTCCATTTAATGTAATCACTATTTAATCAAGTTTTATTGGTTGAGATTTATTTTATTTACTATGGCAGAGTTTTATTATATTTAATGTTATAACAATATTTTTATACATTATTAAATCTGAACTATTAAAACTTGATCTAATAGTTAATATATTAAATGTCGTGGAGATGGAGGGAGAATGATGAAGACATTCCTCTCCCCTCGTTACTGCGACGAAGTGTTTTGTGTGTGCTATTTCTTCTCCTCTTATCTGTGGTGTATTTGTTGTGCATCTATATTTGTGTCCGACCATAATCTTGTTTAATATGAATATTCGAGGTAGTAGATTACACTCTTAAAGCAACCATAATCTCACAGGAAGGAATACCCTAATAGAATGTTGTTTAACTTAGACTCATAGTCTTTGTCAAAGAAAGTTTTGAAAGCGGAGCTAATCACCAAGAGGGGGATGAATTTGGAATTAAAAATTCTTTTATAACCCTTTGAAACTTGCACACAAAAACATAGAACAACAGAGAGAGAAGATGAAGAAAGATGAAAACCGGAGCAAATCACCAAGAGGGGGGTGAATTGGGGATTTGAAAAATTCTTTTGCTTAATTCTGGAAATTAATCGCAGGATTGGAAAGAGCAGAGAATGTGAGAGAAGACACAGAAAGATTTATACTGGTTCGGTCTAATTCCTTGACCTACGTCCAGTCCCCAGACTCTCTGGGATTTTCCACTATCACTCACAATCAGTTACACACTCTGTATTCGAAAGTTATCCTCTCACTAGGATACACTCCCCCTTACAAGTTGTAAACTGATATTCCCAATCTCCAAGTCCCCTGACTTGAGATTCGTACAACAAGTGATCAGAAAAGAAAACAAACTCTCTCAAAGAGCAGATAATGATAAACACTGAAGCTAAAAAAAAATCTCTCAAGATATTACAGAAGATAAGTAGTAAAATGAAGGCTAGTAAATGACAGCTTCTGTTCTAATGATCTTTTATGAATGTTCTTCGATTCTAGATTATATTTATAGCAGTTGGAGATCATTTTGAATGAAGAACTTGACTGTTGGAGCAGCACAACGAATTTGGCTGTTGAAGCTCCACTTTCCAGAACTAGCTGTTGAGAATCCACTGAAAATATTCTTGATGGATGGATTCTGCTTTTGTCTAAACTGTTGTAGACATTCTTGCAGTGTGGGACTTATTTAATGTGAAGATAATGTTGATGTCCCAGTGCTAGAGTGGGTTGTAATTAAAGATATGTTAATTTAATCCAAGTTGAAGCACTTTAAGTAGACAACATCTTTTCTCTCTCTTGCTTTATAGGTAATCCTTTCTTTCTTGGTGAAATCCTGGATTTAAACATCTGAAACTTGCTAGCAAACTTGTTAAATGACGTTAGGAATAGTAGCAATGAATAATATGATATAAAAACACTAAGTATGAGGATTTCGCAATGTGGTTTCATCATATTTTGAAAATCTGTTCGTCGCAAACTCGAGTTTACAAACACAGACTCGAGTTTGGAGGTTATCCAGAGAGCAATGAGATTCTGAGCAAGGTTCTAAACTGGAGTTTAGAATGGTTGACTCGAGTTTGTCTCTTACAGAGGAGACTATCGGGCTCTGATCTTTAAATGAAGTTTTGACATGAGCCTAAACTCGAGTCATTTAGTGACTGACTCGAGTTTGGAAGTTTGTTACAGAAATAATCCTTGAGTTCAAGAATTTCCAGACTGGAGTTTATAAATACAAACTGGAGTTTGGAAACTGTAAGTATGATTGAACTCTCTGTATGACTCAGACTCGAATTTTCATACCAAAACTCGAGTTTCAGCATTTACTGAAACTTTCTTAGATAGGTGTAAACTGGAGTTTAGAAATTGAGACTGGAGTTTAGAATATTGGTGACAACTCGAGTGTTTATTCAAATAGTCCTAAACTTGAGTTTCAGAATCCAGACTCGAGTTTACAACTCTTAAATCTTTTTCAAACTTTCTAGGAAACTGGAGTTTGGAAGGATCAAAGGTAGGGTTTGAAAACTTGATAAAAACGTTGAAACTTCTGTTTGATCGTAAACTCGAATTTCCAAAACATAGACTCGAGTTTACAAGTCTTTAAAACTTTTAGCACTTAAACTTTCTTGTAAACTGGAGTCTCTCAGAATCAAAGGTAGAGTTTGAAGACAGGTTGAAAATCTAGTGTTTCTGCCTTTGAGCTAAACTCGAGTTTAGATATCCAGACTCGAGTTTATATGTGTTTCAAAAACTTATGCTCTCAGTTTCTTCGAGACTTGCAGTTTGCATTGTAAACTGGAGTTTAGCATTGTTGTAAAAACTTTGATTACTTTCTGTTTCTTTGCAAACTCGAGTTTGTATACACAAACTGGAGTTTGGCTCCTTTTCAAAAATAAGCAATTCTTCTGTAAAGTCCCAAACTCGAGTTTAAGTTCCCAAACTCGAGTTTGCTTTAAATAGAAGGTTTTACAATTTTCAAAGACAAACTTCAAATCAAGTTTACAATTGTCAGTTATCATCAAAACACATAGAGAACAAACAAAAGACATAGCAAGATTTATACTGGTTCGATCTAACTCCTTGATCTACGTCTAGTCCCCAGACTCTCTGGGTTTTTCACTAACACTTATGATCAGTTACACACTTTGTACTCGAAAGTATCCTCTCACTAGGATATACTCCCCCTTACAAGTTGTACACTGATATTCCCAATCTCCAAGTCTCACAACTTGAGACTTTTACAATAAATGATTTCAATAAATGAAACCCTCTCTAAGGTGAATAAAGATATCTTCTGAAGTATGAATATATCAAAAGATACTTTACAATAGAAATCTGAAATAGTAGTTGAAAACTTGAATGATTTTCATTTTCTGTAGATTGGTGGTTGTGTGTATCTTGAACACTTGAATGCAACCTCTTATATATGAAGAGAGCATTTAATGACCATTGGATTCACCCATGTAACATTTCGAGAGAGACATTGATGTAGCTGTTGGAAACACTAGGTCTTCTTATCTTTCTATATTTCAATAGGAATAGCTGCACAAAAGTTTATGATTGACTTCTTTTGAAATGAATCCGTTGGAAGAGAAGCTTCTTGATAGGGAAATAAAACATTAATTTGTTTGCAATGTGTGTAGAATGATTGTTCAAAAGAGTGTAAGCTTTCTGAACTTTGTAATAAATGTTTTGATATTGCTTTTTGCTTTTTTGACTAAATCTTCATTTAATATTTTTTAAACTATCTGAAACTCACTAATAAATTGATTAAACATAGTTGGGAATAGTAATGAGTGATAATAAGAAGTATTAAAATCAAATATGAAGATTTCACAAATTCAAGCAATTTGATTTTCAAACTGAGCGACACAAACTCGAGTTGGTTTATTCAAACTAGAGTTTATAACTTTGCTTCAGAAGTCTAAACTCAAGTTTCTAAACTCTAACTCGAGTTTAGTTCTTCTAGAGAAGAAATGATGATTTGAACAATGAAGTACATTTTGAACATATGAGCAAATTCAAATCAATTAGTGACTAACTTGAGTTTTGGACTTATGATGTGAAAATAGGTTTAAGTCCACAAAGCTCAAAATTAGAGTTTTCAAAACTTAACTGGAGTTTTCAATTTATGAAAATAGAATATAGCTTTCTGTAGGACATAAACTCGAGTTTACAGAAACCAAACTCAAGTTTCCTTTAAAACTGAAAAGCTTTGAAAATTCTCTATCAAGAGAAAACTAGAGTTTTCATAAGATGGGTAAAAACATGAAAACTCTCTGTCAAAACTAAACTGGAATTTTCTTAAGATGAAAAGTGTTAAGGTTCTTGACTAAGCATAAACTTGAGTTTAGAAAACTTTAACTCGAGTTTAGTCAAGTTCATAAATTTTTGAAAGCTCTTTGAAAATATAAACTGGAGTTTGTAAAAGTAAACTGAAGTTTTTCATTCTTCAAAAAACATTGAAGGTTCTCTGTTTGGCGCAAACTCAAGTTAATGAAACTGAACTCGAGTTTGTCTTAATGTGGAAAAAAAAACTTGGAGTGCTCTCTGTATTACAGAAACTCAAGTTTACCTATGCAAACTAGAGTTTGTCTTGGTTCATAAAAATTGAGCTACTCTATGTCAAGTCCAAACTCGAGTTTGATAACCTAAACTTGAGTTTGTCTTTGACAGTAAGTTTTTCAACTTAATAAAGACAAACTTCAACTTAAGTTTACAATTATCAGTTATCATCAAAACACACAGAAAACTAACAAAGTTTTATAATATTAGAATACTACCTTCAATGCTTAATATAACATCTATTTTATAGTTTAAAGAGGTTTGATATTAAACACGGGAGGAAGGAGCGATTATGACAGCAGTGATTATGAATGCTTCGCGCCTAGAAGGAAATCATATTTGCTCGTCTTTGTGCCCACCTTTTGAACACTTCAATATAATGTCATTATCTTTTAGAAATGGGGTTTAATGCGATGAGCGAGATGGAATTGACGTGGTGAAAAATTGCTCAAAATATGAGAAAAGATCGCAATTAAACAAAGATATTTCCAATATTTTTGTTGAAAAATATTAAAAGGTTATATTATCTAAACTAGGCTCCGCTTAAATTGAGATACTTACTCTTTAATTTTAGGGATAATTAATCTACAGATCCTTATACTTTCACCTATTTTTAATTAGGTTCTTGTAGTTTTTTTTCCTTTTTATCAGGTTCTTATTGTTTTACTCAATTTGTAATCAAGTCCTTGTAGGTTTTTGGATTTCTTATAATTTAATTTAAAGTTAAAAAATGAATAATATAAAAATAAAACTTGCACATAATAAATTTAAATTAATAGTTAAATAATTCAAAAAATAATTAATATAATTATTTTGTAATTATTAATTAATTACCTATAATTACATTCTATTTTTAGAATAATTTATTATCATAATTCATATTTTATAGTTATAAAATAATTTAAAATTTTAAAAATTAAATAATATAAATATATGTTTGATTAACAATTATGAATAATATCAAAATAATTCATAAAAAGAATGTTAAAAAAATATCACGATAATTTATTATTAATATAATATTAGTATTTACAGAATAATATTTATTATTTTATTTTATATTTATATGAGGATATTATGATTGATTTAGTAAATAATTATACTGATAATAGTATCATTCCTCTAAGCACCAAAAAACTTATAATTAAGTCCGTTCTTATGATTTAAATATAAAAAACCCAGCCTTAAACGAGGCCAGAATAAGCAAGGAGGACTCGTCTTTTGGGCAAATATCTGAGTTGTCCAAATCTCATATGAAAATTTTAAATTTTATTTTTTTAATTTTTAAATGGAAAAAATATTTTTCTTAAAAATATTTAATTTAGAGATTATCTTTATTTTAAATTATCTATCCATCAAAATATTTTTTTATAAAATATAAAAAATGAAATCTTAATCGTCCAAATAATATATGGACTCATATGCTCATCTAAAAGAAGAGATGTCCTAGGTTCCTCCCTAAACTCAACTCAGTTCATTGTGTAACTTTTGGTTAAAATATTGCTGACATGGTACCACATAATTGTCAAATCTGATTAAAAAGCTACAGTTTGCTGTCTGCTTCTCACCACCCTCCACTATGGGAATACGCGACGGAATAGTAGGAGTAGATGTATGGTCCCTCTACGACCTTATGACACAGTCACTCTGTTTGGATGGAGTTTTAAGTAATTTAAAATTAGAGAAAAAAAAGTCTAGTTAAAAAAAGGCCATAACTTAAGTGTTTATGTTGAGCTTTAAGTTTATTGTGTTTTTTTTTTAAAAAACTCCTAAAAGTTAATTAAGGAAAAAAACTCTCAATTTTTTGACATGGGCCCGTCACTTTTACTACTGTGAATCCAAATACAAATTATATTTATAATCTGAATTTTTCCTACCAGGTTTCTAAAAAAAGTCACATAAAAAATAAGTCACCACTTCCACCGCTCTTACTACTAAGCCAAATAGACCCACTATATTTTGAGCAGCAGCTAGCAGCTAGCTGAGATGCAGTCATATTTTCCTTAACTCTATTACTCCTCAGTCTTCTCTCTCTTTTTTTAACGATATTCACATTCAAAATCATATGGTGTAATTACTAATTTTTATAGTATACGTTGATAACTCTTAAAAATATTTCAGGCATCACAAATGTATGATGCTATGTGCCGTCAAAATCATTCACATACTGGCCAAGGGGTTTAATCCTAAAATGAAGATTGTAATTATTTATTAGCCTTCTCGTTTTATCAATTAACCAATCACAGTGACAGACTTAGAAATCGATGGCGACGGAACCAAATTGACAACAACATATGTTTTAAAATCTACATCGGTCATTGAGTAAGCATGCACATGATCACGTCGGAGAGAAATTGGTCTCTATCGATCGGAATTGACAGGGTGGGAGACACCAAAATAATTTCCACCACAAGACCATTTTAAAAAAACAAAACAAAAACCAAAAACTATCGTACAATGGACTTTTCAATTTTGTTTCTATCACAATGGACAATTTGGAGGAGCTTTTTTCAAAGGTTGATAAATCCCAAGTTGAGATAATATTTTTTTTATATATTTAACTCGTATTTTATAATTTATGATTAAGAAATTACTTTTATATATTTCAGATTCACTGTTCCAAACAAACACATAATTTTTATTCTTTCCGATCATAATTATAAGACCAAATTTACACTACAAACTTGATGGATGATACTTCTTAAGGTTTTGATGTAATTGTGGTCTAGCTCTCAGCTTATGGTTTCCAGAAGGAATTTCCGTGCCCTACAATGTATCAGTTCTCACGCTGCACACACGCGCGCACCAGACATTCTGGATAGATACGCTTCCTAGTTTCAGTCTACCCAATAACCACTTCTGTTTAATAATCAATTAATACTAGCTACCTCTGAAGTCATGTATATCTTGCCCAAAATTTGAATTTTTTTTGTTACTTTTTGAAACAGGCGATGTTAATAATTTTTTTTAAAAAATTTATATCTCTTATTAATTATATATATTATATTAATTAAAAAATTTATAATACTCATATTTATTTTATTTCTCTCTTTTTCTTGTCCCCTATAAATTAAGGTTTATGTTAAAAAAATAATTTATTTCAATACATACTTATTATTTTTAACGAATATTAACCACTTTTTTAATTATACATTTCATTTAACGAACTACTATAAATGAGACTGAAAGGAGTATTACATGGCTATTCTCAAAATACCCATATTTATTCTACACATTGAGGAATATTTATCTAAGAATAAGTAACATAACTAATTTTTTTAAAAAATTTTAAAATTAGTTATCTAGTTATTGTATTAAGTATGGAAGATATATAGTATTATTTTCCAAGAAAATTAATCTATAAATATGTATGGTTTCATATTATTTTTAATCATGTTCCTATTGTTTCAGGTGACTAATAAAAAGGGGAAAAAACTATAATCAGATGAAAGTATAAAGAGCTAACAAAAAGGTGGGCACAAAGAGTATGTGCGCGTATATATATGTATGTATATATATATGTGTGTACGTGCGCGTATACATACATACGTATATGTATATATGTACGTGTTTGTATGTGTCAATATATATATTTCTGTATATAGATACATGGTTTTATGTGTGTGCATAATAGATTTATATGTATACATATATACACACATATATGTATATCTAGCAAGACCATTATTTCAATTAGAAAATATGTAGAAAGGAAAATTGGTCAGAGAGATATATGACAGAGTTGTTGATTAACTTTTACTTATGTCATTTTAAATGTATATAAGGACATTTTAGAAAAATAAGTAAAATCAACTAATTTAACTCATCTCCTTAATTTTTCTAAAATCGGTTAAATATGTCTTATAATTAGGACCAGAGGAAGTATTATATAATCTTATTTGGAGAGAAGCGCCAGGAGGGAGCAGTGGAGCACCATTATTTTGGAATGCTTTTGGGCCATTTAAGATTCAAATACACAAACGCGTGGGGCCACAGAAAATGCAAAAAACCCTAACAACTATCTAATTAAATGAGGGTGCTGCGGGTTAGAAAAAAGGAAGGACTGAACGCGCAGAGATATAGAAGAAAAAGACACACAGACGCAAGAGGCTGAACGGCCGAACAAAAAAAGAACGCGACGAACGAGAGTGAGACTGGAATTGAAGGCCGAACAAGAATCCAAGAAGCAGAGAAAGAGACGGACAGAAACGCACGAGACAATTGGATCGTTCTCCTGCGACAGCAGCAAGAATTCTAAGTTGCTCTCTTCCATCTTTTATTTTCTTTCACTGGATCTGAATTTCATTTTAATTTCATGGATTTAAAGAAAGCCATGTGTGACGAATTTATTTTACAACTTAGAGTATTTAAGAACTTGTTAATGGATTAACCTTGTTTTCATGGTTTAGTTATAATTATTATTGATTTTAGTTGCTTAATCTTGTTTAGTTTTATCTATTTAGTGACTGACCATCATTAAATATGAATTCGAGCATTAAGATTTACTTTGACAAATGAGATTTTAATTAGGCCATGAGATTAAACAATATGGGATTAAATTATGATTTAATTTGCAATTAAGATAGACGTATACCTAATAGCCCTATATAATTGTAGAATAGTGTGTCCGAATTAAATTACCTCTTGAGTAAATTTGTTAGACATGACAATTTCTTCTTAAGAGAGGGTTGTAAGTGGACCGACAGAAATTTATAACTATTTATACTCGAGATTAACAAAATTGATATTAAGGCTAATTAAATTAGTGAAATCAAGGTTTATGAAGTTAGTAAGGGATTGATGACTCTAGATTGCTCATTTGATTATTGTGGTAGATTGTTTATCTTAATTTTGGTTTTATTTTCTTAATTAAATTCAATTTGGTTGCTCAACTTAAACGAAAATGTAAAATTAATTATTAACTGAAGTTGTGGGTACTAAGTCCTCGTGGAAATGATACTTTACTTACTCTTTATTACTTAATATAGTTCGTATACTTGCGGAGTTTTAGGCTATAAAGTTTTGTCCTATTAGTATCTGGAAGCTTTTCAAAGAGTATTTTTTACCCTGGAAATAACCAAATTAAAATGTAGCAATTTTTTCATTTGTCGTTAAAAATGCTAACGATCAATAATAATTTTTTAATGGTAAGGCGAATTTTCTTTTTTTTTAATATATATATATATATATATATATATATATATATATAGTGCTTTTTAGTGGTTACTTTCAAGATAAAATTTCACCTTAGCCCTTCACGAAAATGGAAGCAAAAAATACAATATCGAAGGAGTGTAAAGAAGAATGAACTTTAATCAACAATCGAAGATGCAAATTGAAATAGGGAAAAAAATATAAAAAACAGTACTAGCAACTGAATGTTGGTTTACCTTAGACCTTAGAGTAATAGAGCACATGACAATTTTATAGGAGGGATTTGGAGGGGAGGGAAAAATTTTACGAATTAGATTTTTAAAAATTAGAGAGTTAGAGTTACAAAATTTCAATAAAGTGAAGATATAAGATAAAATAGAAAAAAATTAATTAAATTTTTTTAACCCTACTCCTCTAATTTATTAAAATCAAACTCAAAATTTTTTCCTTTCGCTTACTTTCCATCCACTCCTTTCCCCTTGTACCAAACAGCCTCTCATAAGGTATTTAATTTCCCTCTTACCCCTCCCCTCCCCTGCCCTCATACCAAACAGCTCTCATGAGATAGTTAATTTCCCTATTTGATGAGGAGACCACACACACACATATGGATTTTAGAGTCATTATTAATAACTAATTCTAGGCGTGGCTAATCCAACAAACTAATTAACGACCTTCCTAATTCAAACTTCTAACAAGAATTTTTATCCAATAGATAAACAGAACGTTTTAATTAGATGTTGGAAAAATCAAGAGCACATGGTCCATTTAGGAGCTTATGACAGAACATATTTTGATCAAAAAATAGGTTTTCTTTATATAATGAAAAGGATGAACAAATTATAGTGCGCCACTTTTAAAGCTCACAACAAATTAAAATCCCTATTTGCAGCGGCCTAAGGAAAGGATTTCATGAAAAATCATTATCATACGACCCCTTTGTTTTGCAGATCATATAACATAATTATATAGTAATTAAAGCTCGAACCCCACACATGTGCAACGAAGTGAACCACGTTTTTTCTTTAATTTCTAGGAAAAACATGGCCGCATGGTCGCTTTTAAAGCTCAAGTACTAATCCATATCCGTGCAGCTACCAAACTAAGGGTTTTTTTTTTTTTTTCATGGAAATAATCATATCCATAGGCAAACTTTTCAAGGCTTAAACCTTCCTCCACCACCTCATCGATCGGTTCGCTTTCCCCCATTGAACACTAACGTAAGTCAACAAGTAAAATCCCAAAACTATTCAAATCTCCCAAGGTTGAAGCCTTGCCGCCTAATTAAACCGCGAGTATTCTGCATCAAGTTACAAGAAAGTTATAAAATTTTAAGGATAACACATTATTAAAGATGATATTGTGCAGTAAAACATTGAACCTTGTAATTTCCTTGTACGTAGCTGGTGGAATGTAGCCGATGCACCCTTCAGTCCTAGAGTGGTGGACTGGACTACACTGAATTCTGAGAAAGAAGCCTTGTTACTCCAACATCTCCAATTGAAGTTATCATATTTTCATCCTAATCATTTATTACAGATATGACATGTTACAAAGGGCAGTCTTATAATCTAAGTAACCAAAAATTATAATTATTCCCGCCAACAAGAAAAACTTTAATTATATTTTTTAGTTACTTAGATTATAAAACTTTATTGCTTGTGACTTACCCCCCTTGGATGACGTTTCAACGTCATCTTTTGAACGCAGGAATTTATGAGATGGAATAGACATAAAATGAAAAATTGCTCGATTTAAGACAAAAGATTACAATTACAAATACATTTCCAATACTTGTGCTTTGAACTTAGAAGGAACTGTTGGAAATTATGCCCTTATGGCTAATCATTAAATAATTTCCTAATTTGATTTATGAAGATAAATCAATGATTTAATAGATATCATATCTCAGATTTGGTTTATGAAGATAAATCAAATCAGTTGGCTTCTAATTAGCATTAAATAAATTGATTGGATTGAATCAATTAGACAGATTTAATTTCCAATTCAATTTCAAAATTAATAAAATTGATTTTGAATATTTAATGTGGCCCATAAGGATTATAAAATACCCTTAGGTTGTAAGTAATTTGATTACACACATACACAAGATAATTCAAGAGCCACAAAGAATCCCTAGAAGAGAGACGTGAGACAAAAGCTTGAAGGCGCTAGCACACTGCCGTTCGTGTTGAATGCTGTTTGGTGTGGATACTGGTAGAGGGAGTGGATTTGTAGAGTCGACTCCTAAAGATTGATTGATCAAGAAGGTATTAGCCCACGAGTTTGCAAAGCACGCACATGAATTCGCATAGGTACGATTCCTAATTACTAACCCGATTTAAACGTTGTTGATAGATTCTCTTCTTGGGATTCGTAATTTATTGGATAAATTTAATTCAGCTGCATGTACGAATCCCAATAGTGGCATCAGAGCCAGATCAATTGTGCGTTTAAATTGGATTTATGTTCTTAATGCGATTATATATGGGATATATTTTGTATGCGTTTTGATTATATTTCATTATTATAACGTTTGAATTTCGTTGGAGTCAATTATAATTGATTTTATATTAAGTAAACGATGGGATTATATAATATTAATCGATTATATATGATATTTCGTTTAATATTATATATATATATATATATATATATATGTATGTATGTATGTATGTATGTATGTATATATTAATTGTTAATATTTCGTTTATAATATATAGTCTCACGTGTGTTATAATGTTGTATATTGGAAATATAAATGTAAATCTGCATATTGGAATGACGTACACGCAAGCAAGCAGATCATGACACTATAATGTGATTATAAAGTAGTGTGGTTATAATTATAATTATAATTATAATAGATATATTATAATTATAATGTGATCATAATTATAATAGTTATATTGTATATTAATAATTATAACATATCTATTATGATTATGTGCTTTTAATTATAATAGATATATTGTTTCTTGATGGGAAAAAAAATCATGACATTTTCTTTCATATTGTATAAATTAATACATGTTGTGATTTACTTTCAAATTATTTGGGTATGGTGAATAACATGGCTTTAGTTTTTACAATGGTTGTAATATTTAAATATGGCCTGCGTGCCATGCCTCTCTCTAAATATTCTTGATGTACATTATCTTCTTATCTCACTCCCCTCGTATGTTGAAACGAGGTTTCTCTTGATGTAATTTTCTTTTCTTATTTAGAGAAGTCCCCTCATTGGCTTGAGAGGATTTTAGGTTGGTGAGCCATGTTGTGTCACGTTTTAATTATGCTTTTCATTAGATCATAGCATGTTTATTTTGCGTATTATGTGTTGCTTGTATGAGATACAAATATTATTGCATTCAAATAAATATAATTAATTAGATTAAACCCTTCAAATGAAATCTTAAGTCGTAATGCCGTCAATTAATGGATACTTGTCAAAGCCTAGATCGCTTATTTGTATGTTCCACCAAAGTGGATGCACTTGAGTTATCTTAGTGAGACAAGAGTGGGTAATGGTGATACTCAACATTCATTATTGTCTTGATTTAATTGAGATTATCAAAACGGTTTTGGATCTCAAGACATTAGATGGGATTAAACATGCCAAGTCATATGATGATCGAATCGTATAAAGATCTAAGAGTTTCATGTGATGTAATTGGTAAAGAGGTTACCTACCTAAATAACTTGATTCTAAGCGTCCTGCCAAAGCGGACTTAAATTTAAGCCAAATATGGATCTTAGCCCACTTATTATATTGAGGGTTGTTAATTCAGTGGGAGATTATTAACTTTGCATATTTTTTAAAATTGTAAAATCATGTCGACTAGTAATACCGCTATATTATCACTGCGATCAATCGTTGAGAAGGACAAACTAAATGGGACCAACTTTCTTGACTAGTTTAGAAATTTGAGAATTGTTCTCAAGCACAAAAGAAAGGGTATAAAAAAAGAAAGGCAAGGGCAAAGGAAAGGGTAATGGCTCAATTGGTAAGACCAAAGAGTCAAACAGGCCCGAAACTAAGCCTGTAGCCAAGAAGTCAAAGCCTTCAAAGGACGGGGTTTGCTTCTTCTGCAATGAACCTGGTCATTGGAACAGGAACTGCAAACTCTACCTTGAAGATCTGAAAAAGAACAAGAAGGATGGTGGGGCTATCTCTTCAAGTATTTATGTTATAGATATTTATTTTTCTACTTCCTCTACATGGATATTAGATACTGCATGTGGTTCTCACATTTGCACGAATGTGCAAGGTCTCAAGGACAATAGAAAATTGAAGAAGGGCGAAGTGGACCTACGAGTTAGAAATCGGGCAAGAGTTGCTGCTTTAGCCGTAGGCACTTATGAATTAGTTCTGCCTAGTGGGCTTTTGTTAATTTTGAACAATTGTTTTTATGTTCCTGCTTTGAGTAGCAACATTGTTTCTCTTTCTTATTTGGATAAGGAAGGTTTTACTTCCATTACTAGGAATGGTAAATGTTCTATTTATCATAATGACATTTTCTATGCTGATGATGATTTGCATTTTAGTCATTATTTACTAAATTTAGAACATCCTAGTAATGGACATATCTATAACGTGTCTACCAAAAGGATCAAGTCAAATGATTTGAATACGACCTACCTATGGCATTGTCGTTTAGGCCATATAAATGAGAAACGCATTTCAAAACTCCATCAAGATGGATTTCTTAACCCATTTGATTTTGATTCATTTGATACATGTGAGTCTTGTTTATTGGGAAAGATGACAAAGGCGCCTTTTACTGGGCATAAGGAGAGGGCCACTGATTTATTGGGCCTTATACATATTGATGTGTGTGGACTAATGAATACATCTGCCAAAGGAGGTTATATGTACTTCATTACATTCATAGATGATTTTAGTAGGTATAGGTATATCTATCTAATGAAACATAAGTATGAATCTTTTGAAATGTTCAAAATATTCCAAAATGAAGTGCAAAACCAACTTGGCAAAACAATTAAAGCGCTTCGATCTGATCGAGGTGGTGAATATTTAAGCCAAGAGTTTATTGACTATCTTAGAAGTTGCGGGATCATCTCACAACTAACTTCTCCAGGAACGCCACAATGGAATGGTGTTTTTGAGCGGAGGAATCGAACTCTATTAGATATGGTTCGATCTATGATGAGTCAAACAGATCTTCCGCCGTCCTTTTGGGGTCATGCCCTAGAAACAGCTGCGTTCACACTAAATCATGTTCCATCAAAGGCAGTTGAAAAGACACCATATGAGATCTGGACTAAGAAGAAACCGAGTTTGTCATTTCTTAAAATTTGGGGATGTGAGGTTTACGTTAAACAACAAGCCTCTGATAAATTATCATCTAAATCCTCAAAATGCCTTTTTGTGGGGTATCCTAAGGAAACTAAAGGATACTATATCTACAATCCTACCGATCACAAAGTATTTGTTATCCAGAATGGTGTTTTTCTGGAGAAAGAGTTTATCTCTAAAAGAATCAGTGGGAATAAGGTGAACATCGAAGAAGTTCGAGAGTCACAAAACAATGTAAAACCACAAATGGAAAACAGAGAAGACTCACAACAAGTTGATGAGCCTGCTCTAGTAACACAAGGTCCACAAAGGTCCGATAGGATACGGCAAAAGCCTAAGAGATATGTACTTCTAACTACTGGAAGTCGTGATATCTTGCTCATTGAGCAGAATGAGCCAACTACCTATTGAGAAGCCATAGTGGGACCAAACTCTGAAAGATGGCTAGATGCCATGAAGTCTGAAATGCAATCCATGTACGGCAATAAGGTATGGACCTTAGTCGATCCACCTGAAGGTGTAAAAACCATTGGGTGTGAATGGGTTTTTAAGGAGAAAACTGACATGGATAGCAAAGTAAGTGTCTTCAAGGCACGACTGGTTGCAAAGGGATTCACTCAAACTCATGGTGTGGACTATGATAAAACGTTTTCCCCAGTTGCAATGGCCAAATCAATCAGAATCATTCTTTCCATAGCAGCATATTATGACTATGAAATATAGCAGATGGACGTCAAAACAACCTCCCTTAATGGAAAGCTACTTGAGGATGTGTACGTGACACAACCTGAAGGCTTTGTGTGTCTAGAGGAATCTGGTAAAGTTTGCAAGCTTCAAAGATCCATTTATGGATTGAAGTAAGCATCTCGGAGCTAGAATCATCGTTTTGATGAAGTAGTCAAAGAGTTTGGATTCATTCAAAACATTGATGAACCTTGTGTTTACAAGAAAGTTAGTGGGATCACAGTTGTATTTCTGGTGCTTTTATGTAGATGACATCATACTCATTGGGAATGACATCCCTACCTTGCAGAGTGTCAAGTCTTGGTTAGGAAAGTCTTTTTTAATGAAAGATTTAGGCGAAGCCACTTACATCCTTGGGATCAGGATCTATAGAGATAGATCCAAGAGGTTGATGGGCCTAAGTCAGAGCACATACATAGACAAGATACTGCATAGATTCGGTATGCAGGATTCTAAAAAGGGTTACATGCCCATGTCTCATGGCATCCATCTCAGCAAGGATCTGTGTCCTAGTACACAAGATCAAAGAGACCGCATGAGTAAGATTCCATATGCCTCCGCCATTGGGTCTATCATGTATGCCATGTTATGTACTCGACCGAATGTCTCATTTGCCTTAAGTATGACCAGCAGATATCAACAAGATCCCGGTGAGGGTCATTGAACTGCTGTCAAGAATATCCTAAAGTACTTAAGAAGGACTAAGGACTTGTTCTTGGTATATGGTGGCTTGGAGGATGAGCTCTGTGTGACTAGTTATACAGATGCAAGTTTCCAAACTGACCAAGATGATCTAAGATCGCAGTCAGGATATGTATTCCTGTTAAATGGTGGTGCGGTAAGATGGAGGAGCTTAAAGCAAAGCACTGTAGCAGATTCTACAACAGAAGCTGAGTATATAGCAGCATCGGATGCAGCTAAGGAAGCCATTTGGATCAGAAAGTTCATTATTAAACTAGGGGTGGTTCCTACCATCTGAAATCCAATAGACCTGTTTCGTAACAACAGCGGGGCTATTGCACAGGCCAAGAAGCCTATGTCACATCAAAGGACCAAGCATATACTCAGACGTTTTCATCTTATCAAAGAAAGTAATGATAGAGGTAACATAAAAATATGCAAAGTACCAGGAGAAGACAATGTTGTTGATCCTCTTACTAAGCCGCTTGCACAGATAATACATGAACGTCATGTTAAGACAATGAGAATTAGAGTAATTGATGATTGAACTTAGTGCAAGTGGGGGTTTTCTGTTGGAAAGGCTAATCATTGATTGTACTTTAAAACTTATTGTTATTTAAAGTATTTCTCCATTTTTTTATCATATCACTTGCATGTTTATTATGATGACTGGATGTATCTTAAAGATTGTCCTAAATGTCCCTTGTTAGTCATCTATGCAGGAGCAAAGATGAAATAAGACTAGTATAACTTTTGATAAGGTATAGAGATACAAATCAAAGTCATAGGCATTTGTAAAAGTACAAGGTGTTGGACCGACCCATTATGAGAAAGCTGCATCGATTAAGTCATAACTTTTCTCATGTATAACCACGTCACAATGCTCTTTGACCCGAGATCATCATGGATTCCTACATGAAAGTCGCTGATCTTTAACCTAGTCAAAAGTTATCAATTAGATAGATTTAATTTCCAATTCAATTTCAAAATTAATAAAATTGATTTTGAATATTTAATGCGGCCCATAAGGGTTATAAAATACCCTTAGGTTGTAAGTAATTCGATTACACACATACACAAGAGAATTCAAGAGCCACAAAGAATCCCTAGAAGAGAGACTTGAGACAAAAGCTTGAAGGCGTTAGCACGCTGCTGTTCGTGTTGGAGTGCTATTTGGTGTGGATACCGGTAGAAGGAGTGGATTCGTAGAGTCGGCTTCTAAAGATTAATTGATCAAGAAGATATTAGTCCACGAGTTTGCAAAGCACGCACATGAATTCGCATAGGTACGATTCCTAATTACTAACTCGATTTAAACGCTGTTGATAGATTCTCTTCTTGGGATTCGTAATTTATTGGATAAATTTAATTCCGCTGCGTGTACGAATCCCAATAGGAACATCCAATAAAAATTACACTATCGAAATTCGAAACTGGGCTGTTTCAGTTGAGGTCCTAATTTTCTTGCATTCCTTTGTTCTTATTTATAAGGTGGATAAACGGGCCAAGGCCCATATAAAAGCAAAAACCTACACTATCCCTTCCGTCTATCCATGTCACAAACAACCTTGTCCCTTTTATTATGTTCATCAAAACCATGCTGCCATTAACAACAAAAGCCTGGTACAATTGGTAGATGGTTGGATCTTTTAAATATGATGTCTTGGGTTCAAAACTAAGCCGTGTGTATGGAAAAAGCTTCATTGAGAGAAGTAAAACCCACTTATGTGCTTTCTATACCTTAAGAGGATTAGTTTCTAACTATCGTTTAGGGATAATGCCTGAATTCTGCTAAAAAAAACCATGCTGACATTTCTTTAGTGTCTTTTGGAATAAATGAATAATGCGATGAATAAGATGGAGTTGACATGAAGTGAAAATGTGTTTTGTCTATAACAAAGTGTTAACGGTATATTTTGTCTCAGAAATTTTTGGGGGCCAATTTTGTCATGGACTAAAAATATATATATACTTTAAGAAATCAAAAGACAAAAAATATACCTCAAGTAAATTTAATGGACTAAAAATATATGTTAACCTTTTATTTTTCACATTTAGCCTTAGTTAATGGCTGGCCTTTCTCATTATAAATCCCAAATTTATATTTGGAAGAACAAGTAGTAAAACACAGTGGGAGCGGAGGCAGTACTAATTATTAAACAGGAGCGGGCACTGCCGGCAGTGTGGATGTAGGGTACAGAAACCTGGAGAGGACAAGAGAAAAGTATCCACATAAGGTTTGATGTGTGCGTGGGTGCAGCGTTAGAACTGAATATTCTGAGCTACTTCTGGAAACCATAAGCTAAACCAGATTTACAGCAAAACCATAGCCATGTGTTTGGATGAGAAGAAAACTAGGGATGAAAAGAATGGTGAGGAAGATGAGTGTGATTGCCATTATAGAAGCATTATTATGTCTTCATCTTCATCACTCCCATATATGGTGACCCTTGCACAGAGGTGGGGGCATCTATAGATATCCACTATTTATAGACTCGTGTAACTTAACAACAACACCTTTATTTCTTATTTTTTAGTTCTTATTGTTCGTCATCCCAAATTGAATTGAGTCTATCTTTTTAATTTATATCCTCTCTTTTCAAAATATAGGAGTTAGACGTACAACGCTTTTGTCTTAGATATAATATCTCAATTCACATTATTCCTGAAATTTATCATTATTTTCTTTTAAACATCTCTACTGGTGCAGATTACATACATTTAGTAAGCAGAGTTCCATAGAGGAAGAAAATAAGGACCTCAATTTAAACCAAACCTAATTTCGATATTGTAAATAATTTTTTGACATTCCTTCTAAATGTAAGTCTTAGAAATATCTTTGTTTAATTGAAATCTTTTGTCTTCTATCGGGAAATTCGCCATTATTTCATGTCTGTTCCTTCTCTTTCTCATCTCATAACATCCTACATTCAAACAACAATGACATCTAACGTTGAAATGTCAAACAATGTGGGATAAGTCCCAAGCAATTATGTTTTGGCCTGGGAAAATTAGAGCGAATGTGTCAGCTGAGGAAATATATTTATTATAGAGGATGTTAAAAATTATATTTATTTAGAAGGATAAACAATAAAATATAGTTAAGTGTACAAGTACTAAATTATCTGTAACCAAACACCCTACATATCCTCTTACATCATTTCAAATATTTAACAGTTACGGCTAAAACCTCTTTTAATATCAAGCTAATATATATTGCCCAAAGTTCTTGACTTGTCAGTATAGGCGGACGCAAGTGTATGAGAAGCAGGGGCAAGTGCCCACCTTAAAATCTGATGCGAAAATACAAAAATACCCTTCTATTAAAAAAAATATATTTGATAGTATTGATAATAAGGAAATTATGATGGAATTCCAAAAAATAATACTTAAAAGGATGACATTGTAATTATTTTTAATGTAATTAATATACTTTTGTTTCCAAAATATATGTATTTAAATTTATTGAGTATACACCCTTCATTAATTTCCTGGATCTGCTAGTTTTTGTCAGTCTCTCATTCCATCGAGGGTGAATCTAATAGATTATTGTAACATTACTTCCAATCCTTAATATAATAGCTAGTTATCACTCCCATAGAAAATGAAAGTTGTAGCTTTTTTTTTTTTTTTTCCCTTTTCCATTTGTAATGCTGGAGCATCCATTGCCACGAACACAAGTTGTAGCGCTCCCATAAGCGCTAGAACTTATATTTTATTTTTATTTTTTTAAAAAAATAGTAGTTTCTCTAGAGCTTGCTGATGAAATCGTTACAACAAGTATTTTTTAAAAAATAAAAAATAAAGCGATTTTTTTCAGATTATTGTAACTATTGTATATTTTCATTTTACATCTATATTAACAATTAATTCTAACTCAATTAATTTTCAGCATATATAAATCGCAATATTTTTTCAGATTTCAAAATAAAATTAATATAAAAAATATATTGAGCCAATTAAAATATACCTACCAATAAAATGAAATTTTTAAGCTGAAAAAAAATATGCCCTTCTTTGAAATGTCAAATGTCCATCCCGTTGAAATGTCAATAAGGTGGTCTTAGATAAACTCTCCTGTCAACACACGCTTCCCAAACGATTGTCGAAGAAAAGGGTGTACCAACTCGACCATACATCAACGAAAAAAAAAAAAACCCCTCTCTAATACGGAAGGAAGCTCTCCCTAATGGAGAGGCAAGCACTCTCCATTGGAGATTAAAAAGAACCCTAGCAAGCAGAGTCTAGGGGAACCTTGCCTCCTCACATCAATGTTATTATTCATGTCAATTCCATCTTGAAATATTCAAAAGGTCTATACACGAGCAAATACGGTTTCTTTCTAGGCGTTAAGCATTTACAATTACTACTACCTTAGTTTGGTAGCTACACGGATATGGATGTTTGAGCTTTATATAAGTGACTGCGACCATGTATTTCCCGAAAATATAAAGAAAAACTCACCTCATTGCAAATGTGTGATATGAGCCCACTTTGGGAATAAGGGGTTTATAAGTCTAAGGGCTATCCCTGCTAATAAATTAGTCTTTTTAAGATTGAGTCCTCCTTTGGCCTTATAATCATCACATTTGTGCTTTCATGGACAAGTCGATGTTCACGGAAAAAACTAACCACAAAAATAGCCTAATATATTATGCTCTGTCATAATCTCCTAAATGAGTCCTTCTTCCTGATATTTTATTTTCCTAACTAATTACAAAAAGCTAACCATTCTTCCTGCTAGATCGTTGCCTGCGATAGTTTTTTGTTGTTATATGGTATTTCTAATGGTCTTGTGGAAATTGACCATCAAGTTAATTCTAAATGTGTCACTGTGCTTAGTCAATTGAAAAACGAGGTGACTATAAGTTATACGTATTCAATTCTTCCTGATATTTTAAGCAGACCATTCTTTCTGCTACTATAAGTCTATACGTAGGACCCGTGAAAGCTTAAAGGACACAAAGCTGAAATCGATACAGTTGTCGTTGCCTGCGATAGTTTTTTGTTGTTATATAGTATTTCCAATGGTCTTGTGGAAATTGGCCATCAAAGTTAATTCTAAATCTGTCACTGTACTTAGTCAATTGACAAACGAGGTGACTACAAGTTACAATCTTCTTAGGAATAAACACTTGGCCAGTTAATATAGTAGCAAGCGTTTGAATAATTTAATAAAAGAAAAATTAAAATAATTGCACCATGTTGTGAATATCATTAAGAAAATCAGTTACAGGATAATATAATTGAGGTAAATTAAACAAGTACTTTTTTCCTAATTGTTGATTTCTTATAGGTGGAGTTAGGCATTTTGAGCAACAGGTAATCAAGAAAATCAAAGTCATGTTAAATTATTTTCTTTTTAATATAAGAAAATGGAGATCACAGGGGTAAAAATCAAAGTCATGTTAATTAGGCTCTCTAGAAATTAATTAAGGTGTGAGCAACACTGTCAAAAAATGCATTACTCCTCTCTAGTGCCACGACATCAAGGTAGTAGTGTCCTTGCACTTGTTGAACCCAAAATTGTATTGGCTCAACTGGTACAAGTGGCGCGAGCATTGGCAGAAGCATTTGTAGTAGTTTAGGAACCTAACCGCAACCAAGTAGTAGCAGTTTAAGCAACCGTGACAACTGCAACAGTTTAACCACTACAAATAATCCCTTTTTTAGTGGTGCTTGATTGTCCTAAATCATGTGATCATATTGGGGCTGATCATTTCCTTGTTCTAAATGAGTATACACTACTAAAGAAGGCATTTTTAACGTCCATTTTTAGGACTTTTAGACGTCTATGTTCTTTGTGAACACACACACACACTCACACAACAACCTATTTAGGTTGCACCCTTCAAATTCAAACATATTGGTGATCTTGTTAACCCAAGAGATATTAAAAATCTCAAAACAAAACAATTACACCAATCATTATCTTCAAATTCTTGGAAATCATGTTGTTCAAACTCCAACAACATCATGACAGGTAGAGGTAATCCCAAAAAGCAACCTCTATACAAACCATTCCAAATAAAAAATAAATCCTGCAGTTAGGTCAAGTCTTCAAATCAAAACCTAATAATCGGATTTGATATGAAGAATTAATAAACAAGTGAGTCAACTCCAACAAACAACTATTCTTGAAACTCCTCAATCTTCAAATTCCACAACCAAGTAAGTTATGAACCTTGAACAAGCTTTAGAAACATATTCCACCCAATATGAACTCCAAATCAATCAACAACATTGGTGAAAACCTTCAAAGCTTTATTATCCTAGGACTAGTCCTCCGGATATTGTAGTTAAAGAACGTCAAAGTCAAACTCTCAAATCTTTCAATGCTAATCATGTTTATGAATGGAACATAGATGGTCAGAATGAATCAAAGATCCTTCAAATTCTTTAACAAATGACAATGGTAAGCACCGCTTATCAAACTCACAATGACTGTTATGATAAATAAATTATCGATCTTTTACTTCCCGGTTTTATTGGACACTTAAAGGTTGGTGAGATTTTTATCTTTCTTCATATGATAAAATCAACATCTTCAGTTTTGTCAAAAATGCATCTGATGAAATTCCCATCATTCACAATGGTCAACCCATTCCAACTCCTGTAAACACACTTATTTTTACAATTATTAAAAATTTTGTTAGAGATCCTTCCTTATGGTAAGATTGTTAACTTTTTTCAAACTTGAGATGCATAACTCTATCTTATCTGATTTCACATGGCATATAGATACATTTCTGAATAGAGTACTCAAAAAAAAAAAATTGATGTTCATCAGTCATTTTGGAAAGAAAAGTTTTATGTTGGATTAATAAAGTCTTTTGGTGATAAAGTCAGAGATAAACTTAGAAGTCAAAATGATGGTAACATCCACTACTAGAAAAGAGGTGATTTGCAACGGAAAATTTTCCGTCACAATTTTGAGTTTTTTGCGATGGAAATAATATTCCGTCACACATTTGTGATTTTTACGACGGATCAAAGTTTTTGTCGCAAAAAAAGAAGAATTTGCGATGGAATCAATTTTCCGTCGCAAAACAGCAAAAAACTCCTCCATTTTGCAACGGAAAATGGATTCGTCGCAAACCCCCTTGGGGGTTGCGATGGACGATGTGTCCGCCGCAAAACCCCCAAAGGGTTTTGCAACGAGCACGTGGTCCGTCCCAACCCCCAATGGGGATTTGCGACGGACATGTGTTCCACCGCAAACCCCCTTTGGGGGTTGTGATGGACCACATGTCGGTCGCAAGTTGGCGGCCACTTCAAAAGACCCCCAATTCATTTCTTTTATCCCCCTCCCCAATTCTCTCTTTCATTTCATTCATTTCTTTCGTTTTTCATTGCTTTCTTCTTCTTCTTCAGTCACGTGGGATCTCAGTATTACTTCTTCTTCTTCCCCAGGTTAGTGACTTCTATTCCTTCATTCTTTTCAATTTCATATAGATTTGCAGATTTTTGTTTTCTTGTTTCTTTTTCATAATTAAAATCCAAAACAAAATTAGATATTGAGATAATATGTGTTTTCTTTTCAATTTTATTTTTCCTAACCTGATTAGTGTGCCTTCTGTAACATGCCGCATGTGAATAGCTTTCTGTAGATTTATAAATCTAAATGATCTATTAGATTTCTTTTTTATCAGATAATGTAACCTGTTGGAATTTATCGGATTTGTCAAAATATTCATAATTTTTAAATAATGGTGAAGGATAATGACTATAACTATAATCGTGTCTATATCATGGGAAAAAAAATCAGATCTGTATAAAAATATGTTTTTTATTATAATTTTAATTTATAAGTACTTAATATTTTAATATTTTGTGTTAATGATTATAATTATTTTATCTAATTTTATTTTTATTCTGAGGTTAATATTTTAATTATTTTTTTTTCAGTTTTATTGTTTTTAGGAGGGAGAGGTGTTACAAATAATAAATTCATATTTAAAAATTATATTTTTCAGTAAGAGTAAAATAAATAAATTTCATCAATTTAAAATGTATTAAATGACTTAATACATTTTTTTTAATTCATGTGAATGTACTATTTTGTATTTTGGAATCAGATGAAGTAATTACAAAGTGGACACATTTTTCTCTCCGTATCAAGGTAGGAAAAAGAGAGAGGCAATTTTATTAGATATTTTTCCTCCAAAACTTATCTCTGACTTCCACAATGTTTAATAACCAATCACCTATTCCCAAAGAAATTGCCTTTCCCTGTAATCTCGTTATCAATGTGACATTGCAATTGGGGCCGTGAATAGAGTGGATGGCGCATTGATTTTCTTGGCTTATGGATGCCATATGATCCTTTATTAGAACAGATGTGAGGCGTAAATTATTCATAATTTTTTATATTTTATGTATTATATATTTTTATTGATTAAATATATAGGCATCCATGATTTTAGCTATATATAATATTTATATATTACCAATCAAACGAAAATTTATCTAAATAACAATTATTTTTTTTTTTTGGTTATATACAAATCTAACACCACGTTTCCATTTAGTTATATGATATGAAGATGTTATATAAGACAAGGTTGATAATAGATGAAGGAGCTATTTTTGAAGTATTTACTTTAAATGTTAAATATTGCATAGAAGCATTAAGTCATTCTTTTAATTTAAGATTTTTAATATAATTTACACTGAAATTAAATATTGTATTAGCCTGTGGGAGAAAAAAAATCTCTGAGCGGGAGTGATTAAGGGAGTGAAAATAATAAATAATGAACTGAGATATTATACACTATATTAGATCAGGTTCATATATTTTAAATCTAAATAATTGAAATTAAATATATCAATATTAATAATTTATCATACTTAACAAAAAAAATTTCCATAAAATTCATATATAAATTTCCTCTTGTCTTCCTTGCAGGAATAATAATAAGCGTTGTCTAGTGAATACTTGATATAATTATAGAATTAATTACTTTTTTTGAGTAATGATATAAATTTATCTTTTATTTTGGTCATAGAATGGTAATATGAAAGTTAATTTTTGTAATAGGCTATTCGATCGGTTTATCATATTGTGCAATGACTTTATTGTTTTAATAAATAAATAAATTGATGTCAGTTGATAAACACAATATTCAGTATGTAGTTTATTTTTCATGTAATTTATTGGTTTTGTTTTTGTTGGAGATAATTAACTCGCTCTTGTTGACATAGAAAAATTATGTATAGCTTTTATATTGAAGATGGAAAAAAAAATTATAATCACATGCATAAAAAAACTAAATAAGACTGTATTTGAAAAATATTATTAAGTATAACAATAATCTTCTTAACATAAATTTTTGTTATCTCCACACACTTACACACTCTATATCTACACGCACACTTCCAACTCTCTTTAATATAAAATTCATTTTTAATAAAAAAAAATTATCACTACTGTTTAAATTAATTCAACTAGTGGTTGGACAGGTATGGACGACCATCATGATAGGAGTTGGATGTACAAACGTCTAACTAAGAAAAGAGAACTAACTCGAGCATTCCTGGACGGTCTGGAAGAGTTCATTCAATTTGCTTTGGCGAACTCACCTAATTCAAGTAGATACATCAGTTGTCCCTATGCCAAATGCGAGTGTTTAAAATTTCAAGATCAAAGCACGGTAAAAATTCATTTGTGTCGAAAGGGATTCATGAAAGATTATGAATGCTGGGAATATCATGGCGAAGTCCGACAGACACTGAGGGGATATTACGGGAGTAGTAGTTATCGAGGCAACCTTAATCAATACGAACAGTTGGTGATGGATGCCGCAGGACCTTCGATTGGCCAATATTTTGATCCCTTTACTCATGCTGAAACATCATATATGCAAGAGGAGACTGATACGCATAATCAACCATGTTACATGGGAGAGAATCCTAATCCGGAAGCCGATAGGTTCTATAAAATGCTTCAAGATGCGCAAAGACCGTTATGGGAAGGTTGCGAACACATTGAAAGTAGTAAACACTCATCGTTGTCGGCTACCCTAGCAACACTAAGCTTGAAGACTGATCACCATATGAGTGAGAGGAATTACAATGAAATGATACAGATCATGAGTCAAGTTGCTCCGAAAGACGATAATTTGCCGAAATATTTTTACCAAGCAAAGAAAAAGGTGAAAGAGCTTGGGCTTAAGTGTGAAAAAATTCATTACTGCCCCAACGAATGTATGCTCTATTACAAGGATGATGCTGAGCGGACAACTTGTAAATTTTGTGAACATGATAGGTTCAGGAAGATTAAAGGGAAAACAACCTCTCAACCCCACAGCAGGATGTGGTACTTTCCCCTCGTGCCCAGACTTCAGAGATTGTATTCGTCACAACAAACAGCTGCTCACACGAGATGGCACCGGGAGCATTGCAGGGATGAAAATTTTGTGACGCATCCATCCGATGTCGAAGCTTAGCTTAAATTTGATGAGGCAAATCCCTTGTTTGTATCAGATCCCTGTAATATCCATCTTGGTTTATGTTCGGATGGGTTTGCTCCTTTCAACTAGACGGGCATGAAGTATTCCTGTTGGCCAATGATTGTGACTCCGTACAACCTCCCACCTTCCATATGCATGAGAAGAGAGTTTTTGTTCCTCAACGTGTTAATCCCTAGGCCTTCCAACCCAAAAAAGAATATAGATGTGTACTTCAGGTCTTTGATAGATGAGTTGAAGATGTTGTGGAGTGACGGGGTTCTTACGTACGATGTATCATTGAGCAGAATTTTATCATGCGGGCTGCCCTAATGTGGACAATAAATGATTTTCTTGCATATGGGATGTTAAGTGGCTGACAAACATCGGGGAAGCTTGCATGTTGAGTGGATGAAACAGAGCATCTTTTGGGAACTGACATATTGGAAAGATCAACTGTTGATACATAACCTCGATGTCATGCATATTGAGAGGAATGTGTTCTGCAATATTCTGTACACCATAATGGACACCAAAGGCAAGACAAAGGACACAATCTACGCAAGGCAAGACATAGAAGTAATTTGCAAAAGGCCTGATTTGCATTTGGTGGTTGATGTCATGGGACGGACTTTTAAACCTTGAGTGCCATATGCATTCAACAAAGAGCAAAATTTGGAATTGTTGCAATGGGTTTTAAATCTGAAACTCCCGGATGGTTGTGCATCAAATATGGTAAGATGTGTCAAGATACCTAAGGTGAAGTTATCCGATATGAAGAGTCATGATTGTCACGTTTTTTTCCAAAGATTGTTGCCATGGATCTTCAAAGCACTACCGAAATATATATGGAGTGTTCTGACAGAATTTTCCATATTCTTTAGAGAAATTTGTGCTTCTGAGCTTAACGTTGACAAGTTACGATAGCTGGAGGAGAGCATGCCAATGACGCTATGCAAGTTAGAGATGGTGTTTCCTCCTACCTTGCTCGACTCAATGAAGCATTTGCCTATTCACTTGGCCTATGAGGCAAGGGTCGGAGGTCCACAACAATATAGTTGGATGTATCCGTTTGAGAGGTTATATATATATATATATATATATATATATATATATATATATATATTCTTTCTCGCTATTATTATTTGATCCACATAGTGCTAAAGTTATAAATACCTTATGATTGTCCATTATAGGTTTTTACACACTCTCAAGTACAAGATAAAAAATCAAAGATATGTTGAAGGATCTATCGCTGAAGCGTATCTAGTTGAAGAGGCCACAAAATTTGCGTCATACTATTATCCCTTTGAAAATATATCAAGATGGAGAGGGGTTGCTCGCAACGATGATGGCGATAATACGAGCGATCAAATATCTAAATTTAATTTTCCAGGTCGGGTCGTGGGAAAACGTGAGAGGTCAACTCTGGAAGGAAGAGACAAGCAAGTGGCGGAGTTGTACATTCTAAACAACTGTGAAGAGGCCGCCATGTACTTAACGTAAGACTTCCTGTATTTTTACTGTTACGGTTAAGTATTAAAGTATTAATGAGATTTTTTTGTTACAGCTTTTTCTCTGACTGGGTTCGATCCATAAATCTGTTGATATCGGATTTCGAACTTGAACAATTCAAGATTGCTGAGTTTACTCAATGGTTTGAATACTTCTTCATGCAAAATCCATTAGCTCCCTATGATGTTGCGTGGAGTTTATCTTGCGAAGCTGCAATAGTTGTTACCCAGTGTCAGAAATATGTAATCAATAGGTATTGTTTTGCAACTGTAGAAGCGAACAAAAATATATTAAGTTGCAATTACGGTGTATGTTGCTGAGGTGGCCTGGTTGATGAAGTTGATGGCGACTAATATGGGAAGTTAACTGACATAATTTACCTGGATTATCAGTAGGACAAGTCCGTGACCTGTTTAAATGTGAGTGGTTTGATAACTCTTCTCGTGGGACAAAAGTTGACAAATATGGAAATGTTGAGGTCCAGTGGTTGAGGAGGTACACGGTTGGTTATGACTCATTCATACTTGCTCAACAAGCGGAACAAGTTTATTATAAATCGTAGCCGACTTCCTGCCAAGGGTGGATGAGAGTTATCAGAACCAAAGCATGCAATATTATAGCAAACTCGAAAGAGTCAGAATCAAATGACTGTATGAATGAATCATTTCAAGCTGATGTGGAACACATACAACCCGTAATTGTTGTCAACGACGATGTACCAAGCAATCTTTTTGACGAGGCGAATGGGCAGTTAGAATTGATTCCTATCCATATTGTTGATGAGGAATCAGACGATGAAGAGGAAGATAATTACTCTGATAGTAAGTCTGAATTTGATGACTATGAGACTCCAAAGGAAGGGGAGCAAGGAGAGGTGGAGGAAACGGAATCTTCCGGTTGACTTGTGTTAGTTCTTTGTTTATAATCATCTATTCTACTAGATAATCCGTTACTTTGATAGTGACATTAACTATTTCTTTTTTATATTTTAACATAATGTTTGCCAGTGTTCACAGATGGATTGTTCAAGAGGGCGTTCGAGCAGTGGTCGGAGTGGTGGTAGAGGCCGGGCCCGTCCTATCAGAGGTGGTAGGGCGACGACATTTGACTCGTCTTTAGGCAAAGGGCTCAGCTCTTCTCCAGAGCTGCCACCATTTCATATGTCATCTTCACCGACCACTATCGACTCTATTATAGGAGGTGTAGGTATGTCTTTCAATCACCCTAATCCACAGCAAGGGGCAAAGCAAGTATAGTTTACGATTTCTAATTAATTTACATCTTTAGTTTTATTTAAGCAACTGTGTACTGAAATGTTGCAATACGTCACATTTCGTCCTTCAGCACACCGCGTCTCCTCGAAGTCAGGTCAGGGAAGCTAGTTCCTCAGCCGCACCGGTGTGGGGAAATGTTGATCTTGAGACAGGACTGCTGTGGATTTGTCTTCGTGGTGATCTAGAGTAAGTCATGTAAAGTTACTGATAATGTTATGAGGTTTTTAGTTTTAGTTTGTATGCTAACATTTATGCCATTTCCTCTGTATCAAGATTTGAGCCTTATAATCAGGTCACAGATTTCGTGTTGGCTCAAATATTTCGTAATTTCAATCATCCATTGGCCAATTGGAAAGAGATTCCTGAGGATTATCGGGAAGCTTGGTTTGAGGAGTTCTTGGTAAGTTTTGCAAATTATGGTTATTAATTTGTTATACAAATACAAACTGATCAGGTACTTTTATACTTTGGAGCACTAATTGTCCGTAATTGATTTTCAGCATCACTTTAGGTGGTTGCTTGAGCATCGAGAAACGTTGAAAAAAGCTTACAATCACAAGGGAAGCAGGTGGTTATCTTATAGGTTTTATAAATTGTGACACGGTCTAGACAAGACTGATTGGATTCAACCTGAGACTTTACAGCAATTACTTGAAAGATGGAACACTGATCCCAAATTTCAAGAGAAGAGTGTGAAAAATAAATCAAATAGGGCTCATATGGATGGACCATCATATATTGGGGGCTCCATCCCATACAGCGAGTATCGACAAAAAATTGTGAGTACAGTCATTTTCTATTTCAAATATTTGATATTTTGTACTTTGAATTAATTAACTTGCGGTCATCATTTGTGTTTGCAGGCTGCGTCTGGGGAAGTTCCTGAAGAATCAGTTGAGTGGGCTACCTTTGAGCGGACCCATTCCTAGGAGTCTGCCGATGGTACTGGTCGCCGTTGGATCAACGCCAGGTCGCAGCAATTCGCGGTGAGAGATTTATTACTTTTGTTATTTGTTTCAAGCACCGACATATTTATTTCATTTCACATGCGTTATCTGTTATCTATTTCTTTTGCTTGGAGGAAACCTATCAGAAGTTGACGCATGAGAGAGACTCCCAGAGTGAGGCTACATCCTCTCAAGCCAATAATGAGAGTCTATTCATGGAGGCTGCAAGAGGATTTGACAAGAAAGACAGACTCTTCGGGATAGGTCCCTCTGCGAGTTGTTTGAAGTCTACGAAGCGCTCCTCACCGCATAGTGAAGGTGTTGATGTAGGTAAACATAATAAATCTTTTCTACATTGTTACGTTTTCATTCCCTCGTCCTTTTAAATGAAGTATAAAAAAATAACTCACTCTGCAATGTTGTCTTTTTTTAGATGAGCTTAGGAGGATGAAGGCGTTGTTGCAGACGCAATATGAGAGGATATGGCAGTAAGAATAAGAGCAGAAGTAGACATAGGACATGTTGAGGTAGATGCAGCTTGTATTTCAGTCCTTAACTCAGGGCAAGGGTACTTGGACGGCTCCTGGTGGTGACGACTGTTCTAGTGACGATAACCATCTTAGTGACGATGATGACGATCATGCTGCTACTTTTTAGATTATTTGTTCGTATATTGTTCACAACTTTATTACACACACACACACACATTTGACTTTCTCAATGTAAGACTCTTTATAATTGTTATTTTATATTTTTATCATATGCAAATTTTTCTTGAAATTTATTTACTTTTTTTAATCATTTTTATTTTTTATGCAATTTTATATATTTTTTAATAATTCTATTTTTTTATATTTATAAATATTTTTTCTGATTTTTTAAAAATTTTAAATTTATTTTTTAATTAAAATGTTTTTTTTCTGATTTCTTAAATATTTTATTTTATTTTTTTAATTTTTTGCGAGGGAATTAAATTCCGTCGCAAAAATGCGAATATTGCAACGGAATTGCTTTCCGCCGCAAATTCTGGAGGATTTGCAATGGAATCATTTTCAGTCGCAAATTTCAAAATTTGTGACAGAATTTGAATTCCATCGCAATTTGCAATGGAATTTCAATTTTCTATCGCAATTACGACGCTTTTTTTGTGACGGATGAATTCCGTCGCAAAACCATTTTGCAACGGAAATTTGGATTTTTGTGACGGAATTTTTTCATCACAAAAAACCAATTTTTTTTTGTAGTGATCCCTTATAAGCACTTGAAATACAGGAAATTGATCTCTTATGTCAAGAAAACAATTGCTCTCAAAATCTGTCAAGATGATAGAATCCAACATAAACTCTCTCCAAAGAGAAAGCCATAAATAGAAAAGAATTAGGTTCTGTCTGTGAACAATTTGCTTTCTAGCTTGCAAACAATCAAAGCCCAAATCTCGTAAACCTTACAACAAATCTTCTTACAAAATGTACAAACATCTGTACCAACAGAACTATTGGTTATGATTAAATTTGATTATGTCTTATATAGATACCATTATCCAAAGCAAAAAGCTTGCATACTACATTTATCTTCTACTTTGATTTATCCTTATATATTAATGTAGATATGAAGTTTAAATAATGAAGAATGATCAAGAGAGGAGATTGAATAAAGGATAATGTCTATTTGAAAGTCTTTGGAAGTTGAAATGGCGAAGTTAAAATAAGCTACAATTGGATTCCTAAAGTCATTCTCGAGTACAACAATGTAATTCTCGAGTATGATACTATTCATGTGAAAATTTCAGTCATTCTCAAGCCATTCTCGAGAACCATATAGCCATTCTCAAAATCATCAGTCATTCTCGAGAATCATCGTGTTTCAGCTACTCTGCTCAACTCTGTTCACGTTTCAATTGGGCGACGTTCAGGAAATTGATGATATTTCCTAAACCAGAGATTGGATTAAGGTGAAACCGATTTTGTATGAAACTAGACATCCAATGCATCATATTAACAAAATTTCAAGCCCAAAGAAGTTCAAATGAGAGAGCTATGAATTTCACAAGTTGACACATCAATCAACGTAACACAACAGACTAAGCTTCGATATTTTGAGTGCATCTCACAAACGAAAACTCTAAATGAGCTGAAATCAATTCCATTTGAAACTAGACTCACCTACCTTTCCAAAAATATCAAGATCATGAAAAACAAAGATCAATTGAAGGTGATACGATGTTTTGAAGTTGAAGGTCAGTTTAAAGTAATACAAAAAACGCTGGTTAAGAACAATCTTTCATTTGATGATAACGGACGAAATACAACGAGTTTGGAGTAGATCCTTCTTGAATTTGAAAGAAGACTTCAAGAGATTTCTAAGCATGGGTGGTTTGAAAAATTTGCTATCGCAGAACAATTCTTGAGTATTGGGAAATTGATTCTCAAGTATGTTGAGTTTAATTGCTCTCGGTAAGTGGAATTCTCGAGTATCAATATCTTGATTCTCGGGTATGGTTCTCGAGAATCATAATAGTGATTCTCAAGAATTGGAAAACTTTGAACAGCAGTAAGGTGATTTTTGAAGAGGTTCTCGAGAATAATAAAAGGACTCTCGAGTATGAACTCTCGACATTTTCTTCGTTATCACTGTGTCGCTAATCTCTTTACTAATTTTTCTGGGTTATCACTTATATTTTTCTAATCATAGTCAAACTTATTTATTTCATGTCTAACTATCTTCTTAAGTGAGTTTCAATTGATTAACCTTGTTTAAATTGAGACTAGCCGAAAAGCAATCCGACATAGTAGAAGCATTAAATGCGCCTCAGAAAAATAGAGTAACAATTGGAACTAAACTTCATAGAAGATGATATCATTCCTTCGAGGCATTCTTATTCCAGCTATTATTCTGAGTCATGGAATTAAGAAGCTCCAACGGCTACTTCTAAAAGACAACCAACGGTCATATTCTAAAGTGAAAGAACAGTCCAACGATCGAATGCTCGAAACGATCAAGACACAAATACCTATAAATTGCGAAGCCTTCAAACTAGAAGGAGTGATGAAGATTAATAGTGATTCGACGAAACCAACAAAATGATTTTACTTCTTCACCGTCGATAATTCAATAACTCATACACTTTTGTTTCTCAATGTTTACATAGTTTACAGTAGAGAGTGAGATGAATGATTATGTACTTCAGTGTTTATTTATTCACTTATGAGAGAGAGAAGATTTATCTATAAACATTCTATCTGAGAGTTACTCAAGATTGAGTGATCTTGAGTAGGAAACACTTTGAATTGATTACAACTTGTAAGAGGAGTGAATCCTAGTGAGAGGATTACTTCGAGTACAAAGTGTGTAATCAAGCGGGAGTATTGATTATAGTTTGTAAAGGGGAGTGAATCTTAGCGAGAGGATTACTTCGAGTATAGAGCATGTAATCAAGTTGAAAGTAGATAGTGGATTGAAAATCTCAAGTGAAGCATGGGGACTGGATGGAGGTCAAGGATTGGGTCGAATCAATATAAATCATAGTTTGCATATTCTCTTCCCTTATCTCTTATATTTCCATTATATGTTTATTTGAATATCTAACTGATGATTTAGAAGAAAAGAAAATATTTTCAAAATTTTAAGTTTTTAATCTTAACCTAGTTCACCCCACCTTGGGTTCAACCAGTTCTTTAAGAAAAAATCTCAAACTCCTCTAAGAAAACTCATAAATGAGTTCTATTCCAAACCAAAAGTTGATTTTCCAAAAGAAAACAAGGTGACTTGTTACAATTGTGGAAAGTCAATACATATTTCCAAATATTGTCATCTTTCCAGGAAAATCAAAAGCATTCAAATCAAGGAACCTTTCCTTGAGCAAATAAACAGTTTTCTCATTGAAACTTTTTCTAGATCGAATGAAGAACCCAGTTCTTCTTAAATCTATAAGGATGAGTTATCTGAAAATTCTTCTTATGCAATTGATGTCATTACTTGAGAACATGACATTCTCTTAGATGTCATTAACAAACTTCTAGACTCCGATAAAGGTGAATATCTTCTTAAATATAAAGATGTTCTTAATCAACCTTCGTCATATTCATCAACTTCTAAACTTTTTTTTTCCTTTCAGCAAATACAATTTGAAAAAAAACCTTGACAAATTCAAACATTCTGTCAGGCCAATAACAATCCAAGATCTTCAATTTGAGATTAATGAATCCAAGAATTAAATGCCTTGAAACTGCCTTGGCCCAAATCCATCAAGATACCTATGAAACTGCCTTGGCCCAAATCCAAGAATTTCAAATGAATCCACAAACTCTTTCAAAAGAAATGATGATCGAAAACCAAGAAAACGAAGATCTTTCCAAGCCATTTTTAAACTTGATTTCAAAAATTATGATCCAAACGTTCTATATTCAAGTTAATTAAAATCATTATTAATAATGATCTTGTTTTAGAGCAAACCGGTTTATTTGGTACAAGGGCTCAAGCCAATTGTTTTCAAGAATGCGTGATTCCCACCAAATATTTTGAAAAAAAACCAAAGAGATTTAGTGCTGTTAATATATTAAGGATATCTGTGTAGTATAAAATTTCAAATGTTGTAGTTTCAAATGAAAGTTTGTGAGTTAAAACTCTATTTATTTTGGTAAAAGTCATGGGAACCCAGATTATTCTTGGAGCACCATTTGCACAACTTTTGTTTCCTTATCAAACTGATTTTGATGGAATTTCCAAACAACATTTAGGAAAAACCCTTTTTGTCCTTTTTCCATAAAGCCACGAATTAAAGAGTTAAATCCTCTTTTTTCAAAACATAATCAAATCAATTTTTTAAATGAAGATATTTATTTTAAATGTGTTGAACAACTTCTTCAAATTATAGTTCAACAAAAAATCCAAACCTGCTTGGATAAAATTCAGAAAACTGTTTGCGTTGACGTACCAAATGCTTTCTAGAACAGAAAGAAACATGTGGTAGATCTTCCCTACAAAGTGATTTTTTCCGAAAAACAAATTCCAACGAAAGCTTGACCCATTCAAATGAAATAAATATTGCTTGTGTAAAGCACTAATTTTTCATAATTCATGTAAACTGGTGCAGATCTTTCTTGTCAATTGTTAAGGGGTATGATTTATCTGCGCCAACAATGCCCCCACGCATCTGCAATGGCATATAGTCGTGCTAAGAAGGGAAATTTAGTTACAGCTTGTTCATCTTATGAAAACATAAACAAATTATGAGTGGATCACCAAGGAAAATCAAGTTCTAGTAATGTATTTCCCACCATTGGAGGTTTCTTCGCCATCTGAATAAGATGCCTCGGCTAAAGGATGAACAATCCTATGGCCTTGCTTAGCGTGGGAACTTCCTTATCATGAATCGGGATGTCTACATCTTCTTCCCCCTCTCGAACACATTTCACAGTCACCCTACATTAATGTTGTAAAATTTGCTTATTATGGTAGGTGGGTGCTTCTGTGTAAATGAGAGCATCGGCAATAAAACGCCAGTGTGGGACATCCAAATACAGATTGAAAGGTTCTCCTCCCTATGGAATAGAAGTTTCACCAAGGAGCATATCTGGAGGGTTAAAACTTTCTTTATTGCTAGGGAAGGCAGGGGATTCGTGGGTTCTACGTTCCATATTTTCCTTCTCTTGTATCATGGATCTCACTTCACCACCTACCTCTTTCATAATATCTTCTAGGAGTTCCACTCAAATTTTGGCTATAAGAGAAGGACTAGGGTTGTCATCATCATGAGAACAATATGAACGTCATCCAAAATATTTTGTGGCACTAACCCCCACCCCCTTTTCTCCCCTCAAACACAATCAATGTGATTTGGCTTCCCAATCCCCGTTGACAAGATGTTCATCCATGTACCCGACGTAAATGAACCTTGGCTGCTCTGCGCTTCAAGTTCATCCCGTATCATAAAATTTTTCATAAATAAAACCTAACACTTATAATATGAAACAACGTAACTAAGGCTATTAAATACTTCTAATTTAACTACTTATAATCTTTGAGGCAACCTCAACAACATCTACATTTATGTATTTGTCACTCTTAATTCTTGCAGCTTTCCATTTTTTGTAACAAGGAGGACGATCAAGGGCCTGGACAATAATGGAAGGATTGAATTTGGCAGCTTCTTTTATTCACTCTAACTCTTCTTCCATCATCTTTTGTTCAAGCTTTTTATACCCACCTTGAGACATGAAATGCGGATACTTATTTACTGCTTGCCTCTCTTTATTTGCTTGACTTATTTCCTGTGACATGAAAACAAAGAAAATTAGGCCTATGATGTCAAGTATATTCAAATAAAAGATAAGATATGAAAGAAATTTTACAAGAAATTTAGGATCTTGCCATGTCGCCACAAACTCCCTCTAGTCCTCTAGAGAAATGTAAGAATCTTTCTTACATGGATCCTCATTCCTCATTTCCCCTCGAATGAACTTTCTAATGAGCTTGTTCTTGAAATCCGTCCAACGTAGACGAACTTCCCCCATCCAATGCTTGTTCATCGCCGTATTCTTAGGGACATTATACGTTTGTTGTAAGGTAAAAGAGAAGATAATTACATTTCAAGTAATAAGACTAAAGATACAAATGTAGATATATCGAAAGTGACATACCAACTAGAGTATACAATGCGAGCTATACTTCGACCCACATAGCCTAAATAGCTAATGAAATTGGCTTCCTCTTCACCAATTGCATTCATATTGGCATCAAAGTCCGCACACAGGATGGGGAGGGATGAACAACGATGGTGGTAGATGGAATGACTACCGAGGATTGACAGATTAGGAGAAGAGGGACGATAGGAGCAGGGAGGAAGGGAGGGAGGAGCGCAGCTTCCGTGGATTTCAGGAAGCAGGGTGGAGGTGCGACGATGGGAGAGGGAGGGAGAAATGCCAGGGATTTGGGGAAGAGGGTAGAGTTGTGGGCTGGAAAAATGCCAAGTGAGCAGTGAATGAAGTCTGAGAAATGCCGACAAATGACAAGGGAAGTGTGTACTTAGGACGCGTTTGGCATCCTAAACTTATTTTCTAGACGCCAAATGTTCAATTGTTTGGTGTCCTAAATCTTTTTCTGGACGCAAAAAATATTTTTGGAAAATATTACACCCAAAAATCCCAGGAGGCAAAAAATTGTGCCAAAAAAATTAATTTTAGGCGTTTTAAATATATTTTGGGACGCCAAAATTTGATTTAGGACGCCTAAGTGATAATTTTTAGGTATTTTATTACGAGAATGTCATCGCCTATACTTTTTTACTTTTCTTTTTAAAATAAGGACGTTCGTTAGAAAAGTAATATCCATTTTTTGTAGTAATGTGGAATAAATGAATAATGCGACGAATAAGAAGAAGTTGATATGAAGTGAAAAAGTGTTATGTCTATAACAAAGTGTTAATGTTATATTTTGTCCTGGAAATTTTTGGGGGCCAATTTTGTCATGAAAGTGTAAAAAAGGAAGCAATTTTTCCTATCTCAATTAATTTTAAGCATTAGTTGACTTAATTTGCTAAGTTCGTAGTGCACATGTCATCAATGTCATTTTTGTTAAGGTGCAAATTTTTCCCTAAGAATTTTAAATATAAATTTGAAAAAAAAATGAAATAGATGACACATGGACTTAAGTGGCAAATTTGCATCTTAAAGAAAATGATATAATTACATGTGGACTACTAGTTTAACATATTTAATCAACTAATTGTCAAAATTATTTAGAAGAATAGTGAGGGCAAAATTGTTCCAAACTTGGCTAATTAAACTAGCTTTTATACATTTTGTTGAAGAATTTGAAGCATGTTTGATTTGTTTTGACCATCTATGTTCCATTCATAAACATGATCACCATTGAAAGATTTGAAAGTTTGATTTTGTCGTTCTTCAACTAAATCCGTAGGACTGGCACTAGGTGTTACACACCTACCGGCCTCGCCCTTTCGGGTGGCGGGCAACGTGATCCTTTACTTAAATTCAACTCTAACTTATTTTCTTCAGGTAAATTTACATTACATATCAGAGTATAAGCAGCAGAGCATACACTGGTTTGGACAATAATATACTGATAAAAATATAAAAAGATAAACATTTCCCCGAATGAATCAAAATAAACAGCCATCCAAATAATTGTGCCTGATAGGCCAAAATAATATACTACAGTCATCCAGTAATTAAAATAAGTATCCAAAAGAAATCATCATGATCACCTTCCATCATCCCCCCAGCCCTGCTCCGGGGTCTTACCTCTGTCTCCCCGCTCTGCTCTAGACAAACTGCCAGAGGACTTAAAAGAGGTTGGGATTCATAAGGGAATCCCAGAGTAACCGTTAATCTCATATAAATGTATAACTATGCATGTAAGAAAAACCAAGTATAAAAACACAAACCACATAGCATTCAATATTATGCACACAGCCAAATCTGGAACTAGCAGTACTAATAGTACACAGCACAGACTGCAGTAGTCCTAATAGCACACAGCACAGACCACTGGGCACGGCACACAGACTAACGGGCATGCACAACAAGGTCCTTATTGCACACAACATGTTCCGGTTCCAGAGTACTCAGAAATAAATGATAACCAAATGTATGCAATATACATGGTAAAACATACATACATAAGTCACACAGAGTATATGAGGATTAAGGTTACTACCTGACAGTCGATCATGAGTATAAATGAATTTCCCCAGTGCACAATATCACAATAGCCCTAAAATAGAATACAAATATAATTAATTCCTCCTCAGTAAATATTTCCTTTTGATAGCTTAAAATAAGCTCAATTCATGTGTCCATATTTACTAAATTCCTTTTCTTGTCAAGGAATTTAATATGAGCTCATATTCCCTTCATTTTTGTCATTTTTCAGGATTTCCCAACAAATAGTGACTAATCTTCAAAAATTCACAATTAAATCTGGGAACCTTCTTTTGAGTTGATTCCAAAGCCTAAATGACCCTTATTATGTCTATTTTCAACCAAAAATACTATCTTGGGCCAACCTTAAACGAAAATCAGTTTATAGCTTGAAATACCTCTGCTGTCCGAAATTAAGCCCAGAATCAGAGGGTCATTTTCAAAAATTAATTTCTCTTAGCACACAATTCAGAAAAGGCGTGTTACCTATCAAATTAAATCTTATGATGTATACTTTAATCCTGTAAAATTCATGGTAATCCAACATCATTCACTACCCCAAAAACGTGCCACAATTTCGCTGCCTACTCAGGGTTTTCAGGGCAGTTTTCAGGATTTCAGCATAATTCAATCCTGGAGTTTCTGTAATTTTTACCAAACCTCTATCCTACACAATTTTTCATTTTGAACACAATGGAACCATTAAAATGACAAAACTCCCACTCCTTGATCATGCCCTGTTCAGACCAAAATTACCTTTAATTATAACAATTTTCCAATTCACAATTTATCCACCAAATTAGGTTCTTATGCTCTAAAATCATCATATAATCATATATTCATGAATAAATTACCATAAGCCTCCAAAATACCTACTTGGCTGAAAATATAAAATTCCCTAACATACTCAATACTCAACCAAACTTCAAATTAATCTGTTCAAAACGAAGCTTGTGCTTACCTCATCACGATTCTGCAATCGGTTCTAAATTTCAGTAGAAGTTCGGCTAACCCAATGACTTGAAACTCCTCCTATGAGAAAACCGAAACCGTAGAATTGAAGCTCTCGAAGAGTAGAACAATATTTGTGAAGGGAGTTTTTGGATTGGAAGTGGTTTGGTAGGAGATTTCCGGCTAGTCTATTTTTCTCTCTCTTCTTCCATTTAAAACGCCATTTTCGCTAATTCTGTAAGCTTTTCTCTTTTCTCTACTGTTCCTGGTCGAAATGAATGGGAATAGGGGTGGAAAAAAGCCAAGGGCCTGTGGCTTGACCTGCTAAAAGCCTGATCAGGCCTAGCCTGTCAAGCTAACAGGCCAGGCCAAGGCCTAATTTCAGGCCTATTTGCCTTAACAAGCCAGGCTCAAGCCTGTGAGTAGGCCTGAAAAGCCTGTCAGGCCAGCCTGTTAAGGAGGGTAAAGGAGTAATTTCATATTTTTTAAAAAAATATCTACTGAAAATAAACATTAATTAAAAAAACAAACCAAAATAATATGACTCTTGCCTCTGGGCAAGAGTCATATTATTTGCAAATCTTTCAAATCTCTTTTACGTTGTGTTTACCTCCAGGCAACAAGCATCGTACCTCTAGGCACATCTCATGACTCTAGACACTTCCAAATCTCAAGTCGATGTGTGTACCTCTAGGCATCAAATATCTTGCCTCTAGGCATTTAGTAAGTGCCTCAAAGCATGTGTGCTATCTTACTCCAGGAGCATGTGCATTTCGAAATAGCTATGAATGGCAAAATTGTAATTATTATGACTTTACCTATTTGCCTCAAGTCATGAGTCTTGCCTCTAGTCACGTATTTGAAGCTTCCAGTTAAAGTTTAACATGTATGCCTCTAGGCATCCAAAATTGCCTCCAGGCAACATAACTCAAGGCATCAAATTTTTTTGACTCAAGGCATTGTTTTAGCTTGCACACCTTAAGTGCAAGGGTCAAGATGGCATCCTGCACTTTAAGCGCAAATATTGCGCCTTAAGCACAAATATTGCCTGATATGTTGCTGAATTCTATTGCGCTTAAAGCGCAGAACTTGCGCATGAAGCGCAGACCTTGCGCTCAAATTATTTTATCATTGTTTATTGCTTTTTAACTTTTTAACTTTTCGAGCAGTCTCCTGATTGAGCTTGAAATCTTTATGGGAAAAATAATAAATTATTCATGAGGAGTATAATCATTCGAGTCTTGAGGAAAATTTTTCTACGGAAAATTTGAACCAAGCACCCGCGAAAAATAAGCCTGTTACAGGCCACAGAATTTTTGAAAATACAGGCCTCTTAACAGGCCACATGCCAGACTCAGGCCTGTAACAGGCCAGGCTCAGGCCTAAAAATAAGCCTGTTACAGGCCACAGGCCAAGCTCAGGCCACTTCAATACATAACAGGCCTGGCCTATTAAGGAGCATGCCTGGCCTGGCCTGGCCTGTTTCCACCCCTAAATAAGAACAAGATGATTTAATGCATGTTGAAAGTCAAAGTCGGTGGGGAAATTGCCAATAATTAGAACATTAGCTTTTCAATTAATTACAATATGCCATTGCTTTTGACTTCATTTGTTTTTCTTTGTTTGACCGAAATGAATGAAAAAATGGATATTACACTAGGATAATAAAGCTTTGAAAGTTTTCACCAATGTTGCTGATTGATTTGAAATTCAGATCGGGTGGAATCTGTTTCGGAACCTTGTTCAAGGTTCATAACTTCCTTGGTTGTGGAATATGAAGATTGAGGAGTTTCCCTGTCTGTTAGAGTTGCTCAATTGTTGATTAATTCTTCGTATCAAATCTAATTAGGTTTTGATTTGAAGACTTGACCTAATTGTAGGATTTGTTTGGAATGTTTTGAGCAGAGGTTGCTCTTTTAGGATCACCTCTACCTGCCGTGATGTTGTGGAGTTTGAATAACGTGATTTTCAAGAATTTGAAAATAATGATTAGTTTAATTGTTTTGTTCCATGAGATTTTTAATATTTCTTGGGTTAACCGGATCACCAATATGTTTGAATTTGAAGGTTGCAGTCAAAATATTTAATGAAACATCAAAAAAATTAAAGAAAATAATAATCCATGGAAATGCGGAATTATTGCTGACTTAGTAATTTTGGCCGTGATTGAATAGTAAAGACAACAGACGACGCATACCCAAGAGGATTTAGGCTCAATAGCGTACAAATATTCTAAAATATGAAATAAGGAAGCTTAGGAATGAAAGTGAGTTGGAAAATGAAGAAAGTTAAAAAGGAGATGCCATTACTATTGTCTTATACATAACTCTTAATTAAAGATCGTTCATGGTGGTGGGCAAACTGGGTAGTATGGTCCTCCACAATATGGGTAATCATTTCGAGTACCCGAAACATGCAGCACTTTTCGTCCTGCACCATAATTCACATATATAAACTTTTGAATGTTCGTAATAATAATGAGCGAGATAACTAGATTAATGAATAAAGGATCGTACGAATTACCAAGTTTGGGATTAGCAGAAACCAGCAGGAGGTTGCAGAAGACGATGAGGAACAAGAACATTATTGCCCCAACACAACACTTCATCATCTTCATCGATCCGCAGCTTATCTTGTACATAGCAGGTGGGGCTATTTATATACATATTGATATATAGAAGGACTTTGATCGGTCAGCAACCCGTTGCCTTGGCCTTTAATTTATTGCTATATTTGATTTGATTTGTTTAGTCAAAAGGAGACCATTCCACTCCAAACCATACGTTTACAGATAGCTATTGTACTCATAATCTTTGAATATACATTGAAGAATTTTTCATTTCATGTCAATTCCATCCGAATGCCGTCTCGTTCATCGCATTAAATGCCATTTTTAAAATTTAATGACGTCACGTGGAAATGTCTAAAACTGTCCTCTGCACAGACTTTATTACTCTCGAAGGTAAACCACACACTGTATTAACGGTACTGTTTTTCTATATATTTTTTCCCATTTCATGATTGATTAAGGTTTTTTTTTTTTTAAATTGAGATGGTGACTAAAGTTCAATCTGATTTACTTCTTCAATTCTATCTTTGCTTTAACCCTTTTTTTTTCCTTTTTTGAAAAGCATTCATATAATGTCACCATATAAAAGAATTTTACACACGTTCAAATATAATTTTTCAATTAGGTCTAATCAAATATACAAGAAAATAAAGATTTCAATTTTAGCCAATCCTAGTCAAAAGCATGCATAAGATTATCAGCCTGCCCTTTGTAACATCTCATATCTCTAATAAATGGTTAAGATGAAAATATGATAGCTTATAGGGAAAATTCCATTAAAATATTATTTAAATTTGCAAAACCCCCAGAAGTCTTCTAAATTTGTAAAAAGATTGAGAGGTACCAAGGACCTATAAGGGATATGCAAATTCAAGTAAAATGACCCTGCTACCCTTAGTTTTAAATAAGGGGAAGGAGGGAGATAAAAAAAAAAAGACAGAGAAAAGACTAGTTGCAGTAGAGGAAGACGGCAACAAGAAGATCTGAGTGTTGGACGAAAGGCGATTGGCAAGCTTAAGCTAGAGAGTAATGGTGATTGAATTAACAAGATGTTTTGAGATGATGTTTTAGGTGATTTTATATTGGAATATTTAAATGTAGAATTTAAAATTTGAATTCAAAAAAATGGAGTAAGGGAAGACGTGTGAATTGAGAGATCGATGGAAGAAAATATTGTAGATAGGGCACCTATCATTGTGTAACATGTGGACCAATCAATGTAAGGCTAGGAGCTTTAGTAGTACTCCACTGGTCAACAACAATTGGACTAAAAAAGGCGATTGCATTATAAGGACGCAATTAAATAGATCGAGCAAGTTCAAATTGACGTAACATGAAACCTATTAATCCAAAAGCATCGTGCAAAGCAACAAAAGTCCACAAACCACCTAATTGACACCAACAAATAAAATCTCCTTGTCCTTCATGATCCCATAGGAACAACAAAGAGTGTGCTAAATTATTAGAAGGAGTAGAGACTGCAGCAGTTAAGAAGTTGCAGCTTTCTAAATAAGAGCTTGCCAATCCATGAGTATACCATGAAGTTACAAAGGATACTTGGAAACAAACCTCCCAAGGCAAAATAGGCACAAGGAAAGAGCAATAGATCGGACCAACCTACAAAATGAAACAATCCCTTCATAACCAGTCATCCATAATATCAAATAAATCATTTTCATATTTGGTAAATTTACCGAGAGCTGTAATCATAGTGATCCTCCTATTCAACTACTTCAACCATTTCCGAGCACCTAATAGCATTTTCAGTGCCAAGTCCTTTTTTTCTATATTTTATCATTTATATATGATTTGATTTCTCATTAATTCTCCCTTCTTTTCTAATGGTATGGGTTTGAAATATAAAAATCATTTATTGATCTCTTGACCTAGGTAAATCCATTAACTCAATTTGGTTATTCCTTTCTATTCTTAAAACCACCTAAGCCATGAATTATCTTATTACTCATAAATAAGGTGGATTAATTTTTTGAAAGAACTGTTCAAGAAAAAATGATCCCTTTTTTTTTTGTTACCAGTTGATTCCTTAGGGAATATAAGGTTTTCATGAGGCTAATCTTGAGCCGACATCCAAGAACGAATACCTTCATTTAAGAGAATATTTTTTATGTAGAAAGTTTCAAATTCAGGATCTTCTACTACGCGGATTTCTTGAGAAATGAAGTCATAGGCATGTAGGTTTAGGGCTAGACCGACTACTTCAAGAGCACTCATCCATCAACCAGTTACTAGTACAAATAACATAAAGAAATCTAACCAACATTCATTGGAAAAAGCAACCCAAAGATTTGAGACCGAAAGTGGTTAGCGGTAACCATTGAATAAATTTCTTCAGCTTAAGTTGGGTTAAAAGCAGGGAATGTATTTACACCATCACTATCTTCCTTTTTACAAGGCACCAACTATCATTTCTCTTAGACTAAAGAAGGACAATTGAGTCATTAAATTAGTGTTCAATTGATAAATATTTTCGTCTTTACCCCTACTCTTTTGATATAGATTTAAGAATATTTAAAATATTATTTTTTAATTTACCAGTGTTTGAAAATTCTCTCACTACTCCTTTCTCTCTCTCCATTCCTTTTTTGAAGCAATGTCTACCCAACAAGTTGGTAGTCCAAACTATAGTGACAGTGACAGTGACAGTGGCGCCATATTTTGGAAGCTCTATTTCTCTCAAACAATAGTGATAGTGACGCCACTGCCATATTTTTGCACTTTTTTTTTTTTTGCAAACTTTCATATTTTTGGAGTATTAAATTTTTTTAGCAATACAAAGAGAAAGATGGCTGAGAAGTGAAAAAATGAAACATGAGACAGAGTTGAAACCATCTATAAAGGAAAACTTAATGGGTCGGGGAGGAGGGGAAGAGACACATGTTGGAAGGCACAGAGTTGTAACCAACAGAGAAATGAAAAGTTAATTTATTACTCCATGTTTGAGGAGGGCTCTAATGCCCATGGGGGGAGAGAAACATTCCCATTGGGAGTAATTGTTTAGTGTGTAGTAAATGATAATTCACCACATTTGAAGAGTATTAAAAATGAGGGTAAAATTGAAAAAACTCAGATTTAGAGGTGGTTGGTGTCTTATAATGAGAATAAAAATTTGTTGACAGTTAGTGTCTTATAAGGACTAGGGGAGTATATATTTGATACTAAACTCATGTATAGTTAATACTTTCAATCATGCACACGAATAATCATTCTAGATTAATTGTTGAAGACATATGCAAGCATAATTAATAAATTTGAAGACGTTTTTTTGCATTGATCATTATATAATTATATATAATATATATTAAATATTCCTAAATAAATTGATAAGAAGATTTTGTCGATACTAGCAATTCTTAATGTTATCAAAGTGATCCAAGTGGAAGAGTTTGAAGTTGGAGAAGATAACTGCATGAGATATTGAATCGTTTTTCATTTATTTACAACAAAGACGACATTAAAACAACTGCTCTTCACTGTTGTAAACCGTTCAAATCTAAATTGATTTTTTTTTGGGTAAAGGTACAAAAATGCATATGTATTTTGCTCTTAGGAGCACTCAACACCAAATACTTTTTTTAGGTGCAAAAGTACCTACGTGGTTATGGCAATGGTGCAAAAATCTCACTTGCCATTAATAGCTCAAATGTCTATTGGAGTACTATTAAATTTGCCAGGTATGTCAGGCTTTGAGTAATACGTGGATCTATGGACTAGGGATTTGTCATTTTAGTTATTCACTGCCAAGCCCTTGTCGTCTTCAACGTCGAGAGATTAGCTTCGAATGGTCTAAGCACAATACGAGCACTCCTGAGGAAATGTTTCTGGCATATCCACTGGAGGCAAGGCTCCAAGGAAGCACTTGGCAACCAAGGCTGCTTGGAAGTCGGCTCCAGCCACTGCGGGAGTGAAGAAGCCACACAGTTTCAGGCCCGGTACTATGGCTCTCCATGAGATCCGGAAGTACCAGAAGAGCACCGAGCTTCTGATCCAGAAGCTTCCTTTCCAACGTCTAGTTCGTGAGATCGCTCAGGACTTTAAGACGGATCTCTGGTTCCAAAGCTTTGTCGTCGTCGCCCTTCAAGAAGCTGCTGAAGTTTATCTGGTCGGACTCTTCGAAGACACTAACCTTTGTGCAATTCAAGCCAAGAGAGTCATAATTATGCCTAAGGATATTCAGCTTGCAAGGCGTATCAGGGGTGAGCGTGCTTGAGCAATTAGTTAGATTTGTATAGTGTGCTGGTTAATGCTGAATAGACTTAGTTAACTTTAAAGGATTTACCTTCTGGAGCATTTTGAAAGAAAGTTCTTATGTACTAGTTTCGTTAGTGGAACAAAAGATCTTCTGGTTAATTAGCTTTTTATGTTGTTTCCTGTATCTTTGGCATTTTCGTCAGTTGATTTATTGGCAGCACTATAATTCCCATTTAAGAACTTGAGAAATTGAAGGAGTTTCTGTTGTTGTGTATGCTCATCATAGATTTTGGCAGTGTCACATTTACAAGAGGGAAGAGGAAGCAAGGCAGATTGTTCCTCCCATACCATAGTAATTTTCTTGATTCATCGGTTATCAATTTGTTGGTTTGAGCACCTAAAATTTCACACACTTCATATTCTTGTGAATCTTGCAGAACTTTTCCGACGGTCTTTAAGGAATTTCTAAAATTGCAGGTAGCTTCATCAGACAAATCTCTCTCTCTCTCTCTCTCTCTTCTGTATGATTTGAAATTTGAAATCGCTTAGTCTTCCGATTTGGACCGATTTGGAAACATTTCCTCAAGATTTCTTCACAATATCACAGCTAATTGATGTTGTGATTATGCACAAAAATATACTCAGTATCCAACAATACATCCTCCATTTCAGCGTCCACATCAGCTTTATTAGTCAACATTTTAAGTTTAACAATCAATGTCCAATCTATTAACGGCAAGTGGGATTTTTGCTCCATTTCCTTAACCACGTAAGCACTTTTGCACCCAAAAAAAGCATTTGGTGCTGAGCGCTCCTGAGGGCAAAATACATGTGCATTTTTGCACCTTTACCTTTTTTTTTTACTTGTACTTTTCAGAAAGAAACATTTCAATATTTACAAAATATAAAATAAAAATAACCTTTTAACAATCAATTTTTTAAAATGATTTTAAATTTAAAAATCATTAGTTAAAAAATCTTAAATCTAAACAATAAAATTTTATTTGAACTGTGCAAATGTTACCTTAGTAAAGTGTTCTTAGTGCCTATCATGGTGATAAATATTGTTACGGCCCTATACATTGGGCCTGGAAGATCTAATGGCCCAATAGGAAAGCCCTGCATAGAGTTTGGCTTGTATACAAGTAAAATACTAATCACCCATTAACTATGCCACTAATCTTTGATCGTACAGGTAGTAGAGCAAGCATGAGCAGGTAATAAAGCAGGAATAACTGAATGTGGGGACCGTGAGCAATATGCAACTGTGCACAAGGATGCATCGTACAACATAGTGGATAACCCTAGAGGTAACCCCTATAAATAGTGAGACAAACCTTCAGGTATATGCTAAACACCCTCTATTTACTTTCAATTTCACTGTGCATACACCCCACCCCCATTAGTGGCTATCGCCACCGTAGTGTATGCACGGTGATCTGTTATACTCTGGGCGATACCTGCATCCATAGGTATTACTGAGGTGCATTCTTCTACTGGGTATTCTTTGCAAAAATACCCAGCGGAATCTATCTGATCATATATAAACGTATACTAACTCACTTAAGTTAGACACTTGTGTTCTCAGACAGAACATTGGCACCATCTGTGGGGACGATAAATTTCGATTCCCCGAAACTATACCGCTGAAAATGGCACGCACCAGAAGACAGAGTCAGGCTCCCTGGCAGGATCCTCCACAGCCAAACCAACCCCTTCAGGAAGATGAACAGCAGCTAATGGAGATCCCTGTCTCACCAAGGCAGGTACACCGCAACCAAATTCGAGATGAGGGATTGAATGTCCCAGGGTACGATCATGTTGTAGTGGAAGAAATGGAAGATACAACATCCTCGCCAGCTCCAACGATGGCACAACAGCATGTAGGGCCTCAAGTTCCATCCTCGAGCATGCTTGCAGCTGAAGGCTCAGGAGACTGATACCTACAGAGTGCTCTCAATTATGTTATGAAACAAATAGATAGGATGGAGCAGTAGAACCATTTGTAGAGGGAAGTTGATCTCAAGCGCTTGCGAGAGGACTTGGAAAACCGAAATGCCATATGGAGGCAGGAGGAGGCCGAGCGAACTCGTCTGTTTGAAGAAAGAATGAAACAGATAGAAGAATTCCTGGGCGGAAGCAGTCGTGATACCATAGGTACAGGCCATGGAAATATATCCCGGTCAGCTCAAAAAAACAATGAAAAACCGTAGGCTGATCAGATCGAGGTCAGCTTAGCTGGTCGAAAACAAAGTAGGGGTAATCAAGCCCGGAACCAGCTTCTGAATGTGGGGGACGAGATCTGGAACGTACACAAATAAATGGACAGCAGGATAAGCCTAGCTGCACTGACCAGATTTTTACCCAAGTCCGCTTAGAATGCCCTCCCATTCTTTAAGCTCTTAAAAAAGGCAGCCAAAATTGAATGGAGAGAGGAATGTGAAGCCGCCTTCGCAAAAGTAAAGCAATGCCTAACAGCCCCACCAGTCTTATCTAGGCCTAAGCAGGGTGAAGTCTTGATATAGTATCTGGCAGTAGGAGAAGAGGCTGTCAGTGTTGTACTAGTCAGAGAGCTGGAAGAGGGACAGATCCCAGTTTATATTGTCAGTAGGGCTTTGCAAGCCTTTGAAATAAGATACCAAAAGTTTGAAAAAGTGGCTTATGCCTTGTTAGTGGCAGCGTGGAAGCTTCGTCAATATTTTCAGGGGCACCAGATCATAGTGAGAACGAGTCAACCTATTCGCCAGATTTTACACTGACCCGATCTGGCAGGAAGGATGACCAACTGGGCTGTAGAGCTCTCCGAATTTGACATTACCTACAAGGCTAGGCAGGCCATCAAATCGTAGGCCTTAGTTGACTTCGTGGCGGAACTCACTTCCGTAGATCAAGAGGAAATAAAGAGCCTGCCAGTGTGGAAGGTGTTCGTTGACGGCTCTTCCAATCATTCGAGAGGAGGAGCCAGTATTATCGTGGAAAATCTGGAGGGTGTGGCGATGGAGCATTCTCTACAATTGATGTTTAAGATGTCTAACAATCAGGCCGAGTACGATGCATTACTAGCTGGGTTATCACAGGCAAAAGAGGTCGGAGCTAGGAAGGTGCAAGTTTTTACCGACTCCCAGTTAGTCGCAGCCCAGGTTGAGGGAACTTACCAAGTTCGAGGGCCATTGCTGACAAAGTACTTGAGCAAAGTTAAAACGACCATAGGGGATTTCGATGAAGTAGTGGTCACTCATATACCTAGAGGGGAAAACACTAGGGCAAACATTTTGTCAAAATTAGCAAGTATAAGAGTCCGGGCAATAACAGAACCGTGATACAACAAAGCTTGATTGTGCCGAGCTGTGTGATGATGATCTCAGCAGCTGGAGATTGGAGGAAACCTATAGTGGATTATCTTGGAAGAGGATTGCTACCTGATGACACTTTCGAAGCTAAGAAGTTAGTCCGAGATGCATCAGTGTATACCATGATAGAAGACCAACTCTATCGAAAAGGCATTCACTCACCAATGCTCAAATGCTTGAATGCGGAAGAAGCTGAGTATGTCTTGTCTGAGGTTTATAAAGGGATCAATGGGCAGCATATGGGCGCCAAAGCTTTATCCCAGAAAGCTCTTCAAGCGGGATTTTACTGGCCTACAATGGTAGCAGATACCGAAGAACATGTTAGAAGATGTGATAGCTGCCAGAAACATGGAAAGATGATTCGATCACCACCATCAGAGTTGAAATCCATATTAGCCCCATGGACTTTTTATAAATAGGGGATAAACCTACTCAGGCCTTTTAAAATGGCTTTAGGCAGTTGAAGTGGTTAATCGTTGCCATAGATTACTTCACCAGATGGATAGAGGCCGAACCCTTGTCCACAATTTCATCTGCTCGAGTACAGAAGTTCTTTGAAAGGAACATTGTATCCCGCTTCAGAATCTTGACAGAAGTCGTTACAGATAATGGAACCCAGTTTTCCAACAAAGGATTCCAAAATATGATGAAGGCTTTCCAAATCAAATAGCAATTTGCCTCAGTAGAGCATCCGCAGTCTAATGGACAGGCAGAGGCGGCTAATAAAGTAATTTTAAATGGTTTGAAGAAGCGCATGGAGGATGCTGAAACTGACTGGGTTGAGCAACTCTACTTTGTATTGTGGGGATACCGGACCAGCGTGCAATCATCTACTAAGGAAACCCCTTTTCGGTTGACGTATGGTTGTCAAGCCATGATTCCTGTAAAGATTGGACAATATTCATGGAGAAGGACCGCAACCATGCAGGCCGGAGAAGACAGCAATAACGAGGTGATAGCCCTTGAGCTGGATGTCATTGACAAAATTAGAATCACAACCCATTACTGGGATATAACCATGAAGCAGCTCATCACGGCAAAGTTCAACAAAGTGGTGCATCCTAGATCTTTTTGCAAAGGCAACCTTGTACTCCTTCGGGCCGACATAGGCAATAGGAATGAAGGGGACGGGAAGCTAACAGCAAATTGGGAAGGATCCTATCGGGTTACAGAGGAACTCAATCACAGGGCATACTGCCTGGAAAGTTTAGAAGGAAAGCCTATTAAACGAACTTGAAACGCCAACAAGTTGAAGCTATATTATAGCTAGTTGGCTCGTATTAAAGAGGCAATAGCATTGTTAAGGCAGTCTTAAAATTTCCCTTGTGAAATTATGAATGTACAACTCCTTCTAAGGATATTGTCATCAAATATCATATTTGTGAATGAATTTTCAGTATGAAAATTATCGCAAAGTTAAAATTTTACATTATGCCTTTTCTTAGCAGATCCAGGAGTTGTAAAATATCTTTGATAGAAAGATAAAATATGATAAGGGTTCATTGAAACCTAGATGCATCTAAAACCAGCTTCCGGGACAATGAAGCAACTCGCCTTAGTTGACCTTGATCAAGTCTAGGTGTGCATGAGGGGAGGGAACCCGATAGTGTGCGTAAGGAAGGTTGCCTTGTCTCGGATTGAAACTCGGACCTTGTAAAGGTTGGAGCGCTACGTTAAAATCATAAGGTTTTTACGAAAAATTTTAAGCTTGAGTAGACATATATGCGGAATCCAGATAACATTTATGGTCGTGGCCGGGTCATTAAATTCGAATTTCAGACTTTAAGGTTTGAATTTGCAAATAAGCAATATGGTAGCCGGGAAGTGAAATGTACAAAGAGATAATAAGGTATGAAATATTTGCATGTAAGTACTGAAAATCAAAGTACAATAGAACAATAAAATATTACATGAAAAAGAGTCTAAATAAAGGCAAGACAGAAATGTATTTCCCGACTCGCTCAAGAACTACTAGCTCCTCCATCCTCGGACTCGGGTTCGTCTTGCTCATTACTAGGGGGAAGGGTCACAACAAGAAAAGCAGAGGAAGGGGCAGGAACGAAGGTTCCATCGTCATCAATATATGCTTGATGATGCACCTTTGTAAAATCCAAAGATGCCGTAGGATTGAAGTACCAGACTTGATCCCGGGCATTTTGAAAAGACTCCACCACTCCCTACTTAAGCATAGATATCTCAACCTTCAGCTTCGTCTCGGCCCCTTGAAACCGTGCCTTCAGTTCATGATGTGCAATCTGCAGTTCTTCTCTTGCTTTCACATCTTAAAGGTGGTTTCGGGCTGCATCAGAAAGTGACTGCTGGGTTGTTGAAAGTTCTGCCTTGGTTTGGGCCAGCTCCTTCTCGGATTCTTCTTTTTCCTTCTTAGAATCTTCTAGAGCAGCCTTAAGCCGGGTGACCTCTTCAGTAACTTGATAGAGCTCTGCCTTAGCGTCCTATAGATTTTCGTGGGTCTGGGCACCGTGATGCTTCAAAAAAACTACAAGGTCGGCCAGTTTGACAACCTTCGCCATAGCATCCTCCAGGTCTTTTAATTCTTTGACCTTGCCTTCGGTGAGATGGTTGGGGTCATAAAAGGCGACAGGAGGACAGAATCCCAAATGGTTAAGGCCATGAATCCCAGTTTCCCAAAATTCAGACTCGTTAAGCCGGGTTGGGTTGGAGGGTGCAGGACGAGAAGGAAGAGATGGTAATGGAGGAAGGTTGGGAGCTGGGAGCACATCCACCCCAGAGGCGACCACCTCTTCAACTTGCGCCGAGGTAGTTGGCTCGGAGACTGCCAGGATGGAATTGTTTTTCCCCTTCTTCAGCCTCTTTAACTCGGTGTTGATGGCAGGTACCTTGGTCGCTAGAGGAGGGCGTTTCACCCCAGTAATGGTGACTTCCTTGGCAGCATCACCAAAAGCCTCGGTATTTAAATACCTCGGTCTCCCCATTTTTTGAGCTGCAATAAATAAAGTTCTTTTTCAGTATGCAGTGAATATAAATATAATGCAAAAGGTAAAATAAAGAAGAAAAAACAAGACATGCAGCAAACAAGATGGTCGTATGTTTAGCCTGAGGGCCAGGGATCTCGAATCGGGGTTCAAAATTAGCTGACTTTATGATGCCATGATCCTTTACATAATTCATAATTTTTGTTATGGCAAGGACATCATTGTCCGACAACTCTCCTGCCGAGAAGCGGAATTTGGCATGACAAAAAGTGTGATGGTTCTTGAACCAATACAAGGGAAAGGGAGTCTCGTCCACACCAACGTCCAAGCTCTGAAGAAACCAGGGAACCTTCCTGGCTTCGGCCTGAACTTTGAAATAGCTGATCTTGAAACCCTTGAAGGAGTCAATAAAAACAGTAAAAAGTTTAAGCAATTTCGCATACCCCCAGAGTAAAGTGAGACCCTTCTTAGGGGACTTATTGGACTCGTGGACTGCAAAAATATGAAAGAAGAGTTGAAGGGAACACGTTAACCCTTCAGACTTGCAAAATTGCTCAAAAGCAATAGCAAAAGCCCACCCGTTTAGATGAAGTTGGGTAGGGGCCAAATGGAGATGGTTTAAGACTTATATCTGGAATTCAGTAAACGGGAAGTGAACACCAAGCCTGGTGATCAAATCCCGGTACATAAAAAAGAAAGGAGGAGATGATTCATCGTCCTCCGGTTGAGCACAGACTAGTTCGAAAAGGGAAGGAAGAGACAAGGTATATCCATCCCCGCTTTAAACGGGAAGCGAACACCAAGCCTGGTGATCAAATCCCAGTACATAAAAAAGAAAGGAGGAGATGATTCATCATCCTCTAGTTGAGCATAGACTGGTTCGGAAGGGGAAGGAAGAGACAAGGTATATCCATCCCCGCTTTGAACAGGAAGGTCCGCCAACTTAGTAGCAGACATGTCGAATCTGGCTTCTAAGACGGTGTCATTAACCCACAACCTCGGATTTAAAGACTTGACATTGTCACTAGCCTTATCAGCCACGGCCTTTCTAGAACATTTAGGAGTCATACCTAAAAAAGGGGGGGTCAGAGTCGAGCCCATTGCAAGTTAGGAAAACAAAAGAGGAGATAGATGGCGGAAAAACTAACTCCTATGGGCACTAAGAATAGGTGTAAAGCTAGGAACATGGTTATGCCGGCAGGAGGACAAAGTGGACACGGCTTCAATTTCAAAGCCCCGGAAAGCCTGATCACTAGCCAAGAATAAGCAATCATTGCAGGTATCAATTACCGCACTGGGCTTACTCCCTAATTCGAAGCATAGAAGCTTTTGTGAATGAGTGGAGAGTGCGTCCACAATGGCATAGAACTCAGACTGGGTTGAGTGCGGGTCATACGTGCTAATGGGGCTAGGGTTATAAAGAGGCATTGACGACTTCGCCTTAGTAACAGCACCCCTATAAGCACGAAGCGAGATTTCTTGTTTCTGTTTGGCAGTGCGGTCTACCCCCCAAAACCAATATCAGACACTAGAGGGCAACTTCAAGAACAGTTTGTACTCTTCTTGAGAGACTGGCTTTCCATTAATTGTGAAGGAAGAAGGAGGGGCTTTGTCCATAAGTTTCTAGAAGAAAAAAAGGGCAGTATAAATAAAAACCCCGCACGTTCTATATAGCTCAGACCAAACAGGCAACAACTGCAGAAACTAAGGGAAAATTGCCACGGTCCTCACTACCATCCGACGAAAAAAGAAAATAAAGAGCAATGCAGAACGAATTTAAAACAGAAAGATTTTAAATGGCACGTGATGGATCAATTCGATAAGTTTGATGGTCAATAGTGTATCAACATATTCGAAATCAGCAAGGAATTCCTAAGCATCATTATCTCCGTCAAAAGTTTTTCAGATGAAGCATACAAAGTTCGAAATCACAAAAAAGAGGGCCAAATTAAATGTTTATAAATTGGAAACAGAAAGTGGGAATAGAATAAACTCAGGAGCATAAGGACGGAGATGGGTTCCAATGAAATTTACTTGAAGATATGGGAGAGTGCGAAATGGAGTTCTGAATCTCAGGAAAATAAGAAGAAGGCAAGAAGTTCGTGGAAATATTCAAAAACTTGGAGACAAGTGAATTGCTAATGAAAGAAAGAGAGTATATATAAGGGCAAGTGTCAAAGTGCACGAATTTGAAAAGGCAGGGGCAAAAAAGCCAACGGGAGTGTGGAATGATGATGGCGCTCGGGAAATGAGGTACGTTTTTAATGCGCCTCAGGGTTGCAGGCGTCTAGGCACGATGTTTGGGTTTCTAGCCAATAAGGAATGTCCAGCTGGCATTTGGGAAGTGGTGCTTGCATGATCACAATGGAAAATCAAAGCGACCACCTACATAGGTAGCATGATCTACCTAGGCAAGCCAGCAGTTAGTATGGGATCAAGCTAATCGCATCCTATTCAGAATCGGCTATACAGCTAGTCCAAAGAACCCGGACAAAGGAAGCTCGGCAAAAGAGGGGAAACCAGCGAAATAACGTCACCTCGGCAATGCCTCCAAATCCGGGATCCTATCCTTTGAGTTCATGTGCAATGCAGTGCTCAATGTGTTTACAGGTTGAAATGATAAAAATCAAAGCACAGTCTGAAGCAAAGTACAACTGATGAAATACATCTCGGATAAGCCAGTTCGAATTCCACCTAAAGGGACTCCTATCCCAACAGTGCACATCCCGACAGCTCGGATACTCGAACTACCGAGCTGGGGGGCAACTGTTACGGCCCTATACATTGAGCCTGGAAGATCTAATGGCCTAATAGGAAAGCCTTGCACAGAGTTTGGCCTGTATACAGGTAAAATACTAATCACCCATTAACTATGCCACTAATCTCAGACCGTACAGGTAGTGGAGCAGGCATAAGCAGGTAGTGGAGCAAGAATAACCGAATGTGGGGACCGTGAGCAATATGCAGTTGTGCACAAGGATGCGGCGTACAACATAGTGGATAACCCTAAAGGTAACCCCTATAAATAGTGAGGCAAACCTTCAGGTATATGCTAGACACCCTCTATTTACTTTTAGTCTCACTGTGCACACACTCCACCCCCATTAGTGGCTATCGCCACCGTAGTGTATGCATGGTGATCTGTTATACTCTTGGCGATACCTACATCCATAGGTATTACCGAGGTGCATTCTTCTACTGGATATTCTTTGCTAAGATACCTGGCAGAATCTATCTAATCATATATAAACATATACTAACTCACTCGAGTTAGACACTTGTGTTCTCAGACAGAACAAATACTAAAACTGGTTGCCGTACGCAGTGAATGGTATATGCTCCTCCAAATAGGAAACTTTATTTATTTATTTTTTCTTCGTATAATAATTGAAATATATACAGGATTAACTAGGGACCAGCCAAACCTCATTGGATTCTCCGGTCATGTTTTCTTAAAATTTATTGTTGTTTTCAGTCTCAAGTTCTCGGATCCAAATCTGAGTCATACTCAGCCCAATTCACTTTTATGAGATTTGCACTGATGTGGCCACTGTAAACAAGTAGTACGTAGTAAGCATTAAGCTTTTATATTTATATGGTATAGGATTTGCAAGCAAGCGAGTTCATGACAAGTGAGAGAGCTTCAAGTGAAAATATCAGCGTAAGTAAAACTAAACATAAAAACAGATACCTCCAAGTAAGAGTGTCTATCAACAAGATCCTCGCACTGGTGAGGTTTGAATCAAGCTTACTTATGATTATATGACAATCCATTTATCAACTGGACTAATCTTTATTGGTCTTACGTACATACTTACTTTTCTTACGTATGTGCATACTTCATACCTTGTAAAATTTATTTATTCTAAAAAGCTAATCCGATCATACAATTAATTGTAGATGCATGAAACGCAGAGTGATGATTAGGGAAGAAGATGAGAAGTGTTGGACTATAGGGGATTTACCTTGATGGATTAGGTCCAAGTCCATTATCCATTTGGGTGCCAATAAAAATAACACAAATATAGGGATTGAGAAAGTGATACTCCCACTTTGTTGAAATTGCAGGAGTGAAGGGTGTCTATGTGGTAACTCAATAGTTTTATGAATACACATAAAACTCCCAAATCCATTAAGAGGGGATAACATTTTTCTTCATATAAATACACAAGCCGCTCCACACAAGGAAAGAAATGTCTCAACTGATATTTCTCTCCATTTTCTTTCCATTTAATGTAATCACTATTTAATCAAGTTTTATTGGCTTGGCTTGAAATTAGAAAAAATAATAGAAAAATACCGCTTTAATTTCAAAATCATGTTGACAACAAAGTAATGGAATTAACAAAAACAATAAAACAATTAACAACTCGTTTTGTTGGAAAATCATATATTTGGGATTTTTAAAATTCAAGTGGTATTTTTTTTAGGATTTTCCTTTAAAATTAAATTTTTTTTGTATACTTAGTTTATTAGATCTAATTGAACGTGGATAGTTTTATTAAGGGTAAGATTGTTTTCTTCACTTTAAAGGGGGGAAAAAAGCAAAGAAGAAGCTAAAGGGAAAGCTTGTAAGATTATTCGCCACCCCGTTTATCAATTGACTAAGCACAGTTACAGATTTAGAGCTTGATGGCCAAGGGAATCTCAGTTGAAAACTCTATATGACAAGTAACACTACAAAAAAGCATACTATTATCGATTAAATTACCCACAAAATTGTTTACAAAAATTCCACTCATGACCAATTAACCATCAAAAAATGTTTAAAGAAAAGTCATATGTCAAAAAAGGCCATAGGGCATTTTCTAGTATTATTTCAGGAAGTGTTAACAACTATAGTTAACAATTAAATCAGTACTCGTTAACAATTATATCCGTGCAACATTTTATTTGAAATAAAACCAGAAAAAGGTCCTAAAGCTTTTTCTAACATATGACTTTTCTTTAAGTCTTTTGTGACAATATTTTGATAGCTTGGGCCCTAAAAAGAATTTTCCCAAATTATTTTTGTTTGTAATATCCGACATATTATCGGCGGGTTTGCATTAGAAAATAAATTTTCCAACAGTATTACTAATGGAGTCTTGGAAAAATTTTGTCGGTAAGTACTCATAGATTACCCATTGAATTTTTTCTGTCAGTAATTACTAAAGAATTATCCACCTAATTCTGTCCGTAATTTTCATAAGAAATTACCAACAAAATTCTGTGGGTAATCCCTCAGAAAAGTAATAATTTTTCTTACTATATTTTAATAATTTATATAATATAATAAAAACACTTAAATATCATAAAATTAATATTTAATATAATATATTTAAATCAAATATGAAATTAAAAAATTAAATTTTATATTATAAAAAATAAATATATTAATATATATTATATTAATATTATATTTATTTTTTAATTGTTATATTATATATAGTATTATGTTAATAAATAATGTAAGGTCAAAATAGCTAAATTAGCAAAGGCATCGGAACACTCGCAAGAAGTCTAAAATAATACTACATTACCCACAGATTACCTACAAAATTTTCTATCTAAAATCCTAAAGCCCATGAGTAATTTTTGACATAAAATTCTATCCATAATGTTCTATCAAAAAGTACTGCCAGAAATCCTTCTGTGATTTTTTATGGCAAAATTTTGTCGGTAATTTCCGACGGAATGAAAATTCTATTGGCAAATCAATTTGTTACTTATTTTTTGAGAGACAGAACGGATTTCTTTGGTAATTTTGTTTTTGTTGCTAATCCATCATTAATTTTGTCGGAAAACTATAATTTCATCAATAATTTAATGTTTTTTTGTAGTGTAATACATCTCTCCAAGCAAACATGAAAACTACTATATAAGCCCTACTCGAAACTCTGCAACTTTATTAGTTGTACATCCTCCGGTTCTAAGTATAATATTAAATAAGTTAGGCAAAATAGTTTGAAATAAAACAATAAATATAAATACTTTAAATTAATTTAATTACCTTTCTTAATATTTTTTTTTAACAAAAGTCCATTTTATCTTATATTTAAGATAAGAGGAGGTATATCTTTTTTTGCCAACTTATTGGTTGTATATCAAACTAAACTATATACTTCTTCTAGTCATAAATATAAAACTCACTTTGTAGTTCAAACATGATCATGATATTGGAATAAGAAAGGAGAGAAAATCAAAGAAAGGAAGGAAAGAGGAGAAATGATCAGAGGGAGCAAAGAAGGAAGAGAGAGCAAGGCAAACTGTGTTATTGATATTCACATAAGACTAAGATCCAATTGAATAGGCCATAGTAAGCAAGCTTTTATATTTATTTGCTAGCGAGTTTATGACAAGCCATAGATCTTTGAGTGATGGAACATCAGCATACGTACAAACGAAACATAAAAAACAGATGCGTCGTGCAAGAAAAGCTACAGCTATAATTGAATACTGGGCTATATGTGTGTTTTAACCTTGTGATTCATATAGCGAGCAGAGCCTGCCTGATTGCCTGCAACTTTTTTAAGGCGTCTCTCATGGTCAAGAGATTTGTGGGCATTTCAGCTGCACAAGACAAGCCAACTCTTATCACTGCAGCTACACACTCTCCTGCTTTGTGCTGGCACAGCCTGAAACTACCATCATAGTCGTCACTACTGTCTTCTTCACTACGAAAACCACCTGTGCTTGAGCTTTGCGTTGTTGACCATTCAAAATCGTTAAAAAGCTTTGCTTCAACTGCGTTCACTATTTGATTCTCATCCATTGCCGCAGCAAGCTTTTCAAGGCTTAAACCATCCTTGAACATCTCATCAGTTGGCCTTTTTCCTATGAACATCTCGAGCAGTAAAATCCCAAAACTATACACATCTCCCAAGGTCGAAGCTTTCCCACCCACACCGTATTCTGAAACATGTTACAAAACAACCTTAGAAGATGTGAAGGATATAAGATTATTAGGACAGTAGTTAGTTTAATTTCCTTGTACCTGGTGGAATGTAGCCGATGGTACCCTTCAGTCCTAGAGTGACAGACTCCAATAAATCCCGAGAAAGAAGAAGCCTTGCTAGTCCAAAATCTCCAACATGGGCCACCATAGTTTCATCTAATAACACGTTACCAGGTTTCAGATCGCAATGGACTACTGGGGGGTCACAGTCATGGTGTAAATAATCCATAGCGTGAGCAATATCTATAGCAATATTCAATCTCTGCAAGAAGCTCAACGTGGACGGCCCTGTTTCTTCGTCTACTGGATGCAGCCACGTGTCCAAATTACCGTTGGTCATGAATTGCATAACCAAAGCCTTAAAGTCATCACCTTTATGATCAATACTCGAGCAAGAAGTGATGAGCTTCACAAGGTTCCTATGCCTGACGTTCTTCAAAGCTTCACACTCTGCAACAAAACTCTGAGAAGCCTTACTTAGTTTCAAGTCGAGTACTTTCACTGCAAGACTAGTTTCACGTTGGTTGATGCTGAACACACCTTTGTACACAAAGCCAAACCCACCGCTTCCTATCAAGTTTTCAGATGCAAAATTGTTTGTGGCTCTTCGAATATCAGAAAAGGATATCTTTTGAGGAATTCCCTTGAGATTAGAGATTGAAAAACTTGCTTGGTAGGGCAAAATTTTTAAAGCCTAAAACTCCGCAAGTGTATGGGCCGTATCAAGTAATAAAGATGAGTAAAGTATCGTTCCCACGAGGACTTAGTACCAACTACTTCAGTTAATAACTAATCTTGCACTTTTCGTTTAAGTTGAGTAATCAAATTTAATTTCACTAAGAAAATAAAACCAAAATCAAACAAATAATCTACGCAATAATCAAACGGGCAACCTAGAGGCACTAATCCCTTATTAATTTCATAAACATTTATTTCACCAATTTAATTACTCTTAATATTAATTTTGTCAATATCAAGTATTAATAGTTATAAATGTCTTCCGGTCCACTTACAACCCTCTTTTAAGTAAAAGTTGTTATGCCTAACAAATTTACTCTAGAGGCAATTTAATCCGGACACACTCTTCTACAATTATATGGGGCTATTAGGTATATTCCTATTCTAATCGTAAATTAAATTATAATTTAATCCCATATTGCTTAATAAAGAGCTTAATTAAAATTCCCTTTGCCAAGGTAAATCCTAAATCTCAAAATCCTATTTAAAGATGGCCCGTCACTAAATAGACAAATTTAAACACGATTAAGCAACCAAAATTAATACTAATTATAACTAAACGATGAAACAAAGTCTAATCCATCAATAAGTTCATAGTTACTCTAGGTTGCAAAGCAAAATCAGCCACACATGACTATACGGTAAAATCCATAACAGCACAGAAATGAATTCAGATCACAGAAAATCATAGACATGGAAAATGATAAAGATACTGAACTAGACAAAACCATGAACCACCAGCGTCCTCTATGTTCCTTCGTTCACTGCCCAGCAAAATCCACCGCCTCTCTGTTCGTAGCTCGCGTCTCTGAATTCTCCTCTACCCGTCGCGTCTCTGTGTCTCGGCTCTGTTCCTTCTTTTTCTCCGTCCGCCTAGCTTCCCTTTTCTTCAATTGCCGCCTCCTTCTTTTTTTTTCACCAGATTTAGGTTTTGACTCTTTCATTCAATCTCCAATCGTGGGGCCCAATTGATTCAGCCTAATTCCCATTTTTAATTCAATATCATGCAGCCCAATTCGTGCAATTAATAACTGACCGTGCTCATATATTCTGATTGTGTGACAAGCAAAATAATAATAAATAATACTAATAGAAATAATTATTGATTTCTTTTTTAATAGTTTTTTTTTTTTCTTTTTAAAACTTCTAATTACTACTATTTATTTTCTGAACTCAAAAACATTTATTTTAAATTGAAATCCCACAAATGATGCACCAATTTGATTTGATCTTATAATAACTAATCTCATTAAAAATCTCCCAAAATTATTTAAATAACTCTCCAAATATCTTCAAAATATATTTTAAATATATAAAATATGAAGAGTTATCATTGTTTTCTCATCCTTCTTTTCCTTCTTTCTCTTCCACACGAAGCAGAAGATGGAAAAGCATAAAACAGAGGCCCCTGTAACTGCAAGTATGAGAGAGAGTAAGAATCTAGTGTTGCGCCTTTTACCTTTTACACATCGAATGATTCTTAATCTTTCCGCAACTTCTTTGTTAGGACTGCAAAGTTTGCTGTTTCCTTGGAGGGTAAGCTGGGTGAGGTTCATGAACACACCTTTTTGGGGAACCTCCCCTTCCAAATGGTTGAAAGACAAATTCAACTTCACCAAAAACCGAAGCTTTTCCAGTGTTGATGGGATAGGACCTGTGAGGTTGTTTGAAGATAAATCTAATGTTTCCAGTGAAACTAAGTTCCCCAAAGTACTAGGTATTGGACCACTAAAGTTGTTTCTTGACAATTGAAGCATCTGCAAGCTTGTGCAACCATCTATTTCTTTGGCAATATTTCCGGTCATAAGATTGTTAGACAAGTCCAAGAACAGAAGTTGTTGCATGGAGCTCACTTCAGAAGGGAGGGACCCATGCAGGGTATTCCTTGCTAAGGACAAGGTGATTAAATTGGAAAGCCCAAATATGCCCTCTGGTATGGTCCCATGAAGCTTATTCATTTGAAGATACAAATGGTTCAATCTTTGGCACTGCACAATGCTGGAGGGAATTCTGCCAAACAAGTTGTTATTGTGCAACTTGAGGGTGGATAACTGAGTGAAATTACCAAATATGTCTGGGATTTCTCTAGATAACTTGTTTCTGTACATAAGAAGGTTCTCCAGTTTGGTCAGTGCTCCTATGTCTCTTGGTATCTCCCCTGTGAAATTATTTATTTCAAAAGAGATGAGCCACAAATTTACCATGTATTAAGGCACAAATTGAGCTTGAAATTGATCAAATATAATTAAAAAGCTTAAGGATAATAAGCTAAAATCATGGATTTGATGTCAAGCATACCCTCACAAGTATTTTTGTGAGTTTTGCAGGCTTTATCCATAAAAAGAAGCTATTTGGAGACTCCGCGGAAGGTCAAAAAGCGAAGCCACAAAAAGGAAACAGTAAGTTGGCGCCCAGGGCGCCAATCCTGTGCAAAAGTGGCGCCCTTCTTGGCCCAAACAGTAAGTTGGCGCCCAGGGCCCCAACTCACTGCCTCCCTCATAAAAAGTGGCGCCCAGGGCGCCAAAATTGCGAAAATCTGATTTTTTTTATTTTTGAGCCCGAAAAAGGAAAGAAAAATTTATATTCTTTAATGTTTTTGAAACCCAAGGGGCCCTGGAATATAAAGAGAAGAAACCCTAGCAAAGAAAGACACCTTCTTGAACCTAGAGCGGAAGAAACAACCCTACGGCATTGGAGAAAGAAGATCAAAGCTTCACCGTGGAGATCAACCTTCCCCAATCATCGAAGACCTATTCTATCTTCATCTTTTCTTCTTTGTTTTCTTAATCTAGGCATGCTTGGCTAAGTTTCTTTTTGTAGTTAGGGCTAAGATGAACCCTATGCAAGTTTATCGTATTTGCTTGAATTCTTGATTGAATCTTGATTTCCCTTATTGAATGAATTATCTTTGCTTAATGCTTTCTTGGAGATTGATCACCTTTAAGATTGTTCTTAGGTTGATGTATGACAATAGAGATGTTGGTGCATCTAACTAGAACTTGTTAATTCATCATAGAATTGCATGACCTAGACATAGGCTTACGAATCTATGCGATCATAGGATTCTAGTTCAAGATCTGATCTTTCTAGACAATACTAAGACATTAGGTTGTTTTTAAAGATAAAATAGACAAAGGTAGCATCAAGACATTGGGACTTAGTCTAACCTTAGAGAATCGATCGTCAATTTAGGAATCATAATCAATTAGGGTTTCAAACCAAACACTTAAATGAGCATAGGGGGATTCTAAGTCTTAGCTGCGTTTTTCTTGATTGTTTATCTCTCTTAATCATCGTTCTTGAGATCCTTGCTTATAGTTTCTTGTTTTCTTTGAATTCTTGAAATTCTTAATTGGTCACAATTCATCCCTTTTACGCAATTTACCCAACTAAAGCAAATATAGCGAATTAGTGATTGAATACTATTCCTCGTGGGACGATACTTTCTCACTACTTTATTTCTTGTAACGACCGGTACACTTGCCGAAGTCACCCCTATCAATAGGGACACAAGGTTTTGAAATTTTCCCATACCCTGAGGGATGCTTCTACTGAAGAAGTTATAGGATACACAAAATTGTTCAAGAGTGGTTGAAAGATTTGCTATAGTTTTTGGAAGCTCCCCTGCAAACTGATTAGAGTTTATCATCAGAATTTTCAGCTTATGGTTGTTTCTAAGGGAGTCAAAGAACTCAGAATTACCTGATGGTTTGGAAGAGAGATTATTATTACTAAGAACTAGCGTGGTGAGATTGCTCATTTTGCTGAACAAGGTAAGGTATCCATGAAATTCATTGTGAGAAAGATCAATTTCTTCGAGATTTGAAGCATTGGATATGGAAACAGGAATCAGTCCTCCAAATGTATTGGTTGCCAAATAGAGACGTCTGAGATTTGGGAGAGAATGCCCTATATGTTGAGGTAATTTTCCCGAAAGGTGATTTTCTGTTACAGATAAGTAGGTCAACGAAGAGATGTTGAAGATAGAAATGGGGAAATCCCCGGAGAAAAAGTTCTCAGAGAGTTAGCTGAGAAAGATTATGAATATTTCCCAACTCACTAGGAATCTCTCCAGAGAGACGGTTTCTTGCCAAGGAAAGAATATTGAGAGAGGTTAAGTTTCCAAATTCAGGAGGGATTTGACCACTGAGACTATTCAAAGACAAGTCTAGAACTTGAAGTTGGTGTAGAAGGGATAATTGGAAAGGAAGTGTACCACTGAGATTGTTTGCAGCTAACTTGATAACATTAAGAAGAGAAAGATTGGACAATTCCAAAGGAAGATGGCCATGAAATGCATTAAGGGAAAGATCAAGTGACTGTAAAGAAGTGAGGTTAAAGAGTGAAGAAGGTAGATTACCAGAAAGGCCGAGTTGCTTTAGGCTAAGAGATTGAACTCTGTTGGTGTTGTTGGAACAGGAGACTCCATGCCAAGAACAGATGGAGGAATCAGAATCCCAGCTTGAAAGAGAATTCTTTGGGTCATTGACTTGGGATTTGAATGAAAGAAGGGCATATTTGTCATCACAGAGGACGCCATGAAAGTGAATTTGGATTGAAATTAGGAGGAATATTGCGAGAGGAATATGTAATGTCGTCGTGGTCATGGGTACAAGCTAGGCTAAGCCTCCATAATGGCGGAGAGAATGCAGATATTGTTATAAATATATTTATTGTGTGGATGTTTATTGCATAATAACCCTTGAAGGTTTATAAATAGAGACCTTATGTAAACATTTCAGATATACTTGAATGAGAATCCATTTCATCTCTCTAGAATTTTCTCTGACTTCTCTCTAGAATTCTTTCAGTTCTATGATACGTTATCAGCACGATGGCTTCTTCTCCTTCGGCTGATAGCTTCTTCTCTATTTTCTCCGGTTTCTTCACACTCTGTAATACCTTCTTCAATTTCAATCTGATATTTTGATTTCATAACCCCTCTATCGTCGTACTCCTCTATCGTTCATAGCCTTCTTCAGTTTTGAACTAAAGTATTTAATTTCCAACTCCTCAACCTCAGAATCCTTCACCAGAACTTAGATCTGAAGTCGGATCTGTCCTATTACTTCTCTTGCGTGCGTTTTCTCTTGTTGGTGGTTGAGTTTCGGTAGCCTGAAGTGTGGATCTGGTCGACTCGTTGGTAAGAAGTTCATGTCTGACCCACACTTTGGAGGCACTTTGGGTGATGATGCGCCATCATCCCTCTCATCCGCTACTACTTTCGGATTTAGAATAAACTACCCATAAGTACAACAAGGCCTTCTCCTGTTGCATCTCATCTAAGCCAGTACTATTAGCTTCCTTGTTTTTGGCAACGGTGGATCCCTTCTTCTACGGTGTCAACTTCACAGGCCTCGTCATCGCCGGAGTTAAGCTCTTGGTCTCCGCTTCCACGTTCTCCTACGGCACAATCTTCAAACGTGGTGGGGGCAAGAGTTGTTAATTATTTTTGTACATCCGTGATATAGCAGTTGATGCTCATGCAACAAATAAGTGAGAATGAGATGAGAAAGTGCCTCACATGGTGGGACCGTAGTAAATGAAAAAGGACAGAGAAGGAGACAGTGTTCATGGTGTTCTTGTGAAAGGCAAGAGAGTGGAAATGGAGGAGATCAAAAAAAAAATTGGGTGGGGTCCACATGTTTTTCTATTCCCTTCAGATGACAATTATTCAGTCAAAATTCAAAGTTCACGTGGTAAAGGAGGTAACCCTATTCTCATGAATCCAAGTATATGATTGAATAATTTTTAATTTATTATTCAACAATGACATTCCGTTTTCATTGGCAGATCATAACTAAAAGACAAAACTAGCTTTGCTTTTAGTTATTTGTTTGTTTATGTTTTGTGACCTTCCTGGAAATTTCATATGAATTTAATAGTGGCTGGAAATGTGTTTCACTTTTCTTTGAAATTTGAGAATCAAGCCATGTGAAACTTCACACAAGTCACACGGAAGCCAACTTTAATATTTAAAAGTTAGCCTTGTTTTTATTTATAATTTATAATTATTTGTTATTTATTTTGTTCTATTTTCCTTGACTTGGTTGACTATTATAATTAGGTAACCAAATATATATTATATCATTCTTCTCCATTACGGTTCTTAAGCATAACATAGACCATACTCTATTATCATTCTTCATTTTTCCCTTATTCCTCTCCTTCCACAACAGATACACATCACAACGCATACTTTCTCCAATTTAATTACATCACACACACAAACAAAATTATATTATATTATTATCATGTTTAGTTAAAATATATTGCTATGATTCATTTTTAATTATATTATTATTATCTTTATAATGATTTATTATATGTTTATTTATTTATTGTTCATGATTTAATATTTTATTATTAACGTTAATTGGAAGTCTAGATTTAATTTTTCCTTTTAATCTTGTATTTATTTACTTTTATTATCATTATTATTATTATTATTTAATCTATTTGTCAAACTGAAAAAAGTGAAGCAGGATTATCCGATTTGGGTACGCTCTAATATTTATTTTTATTACTAATATTTATATATATAATTCTTATATTTATCCTAACGAAAAATTGTTAAAGGTCATATGTATCATAAGATCAAAATGCCATGGAGATATGAGGCATAAATTGACTTGAGGCTATGAAGAGACAAATTATGAATTTTATCTAACTTCATTCTCAGAAGTGAATGAAGTAATAAATAAAATTGTGATTATGGTTGTTTATTATTATTGTTTTGTGTTTTCTCTAATTATAATAATTATCGTAAATATAAGAGAGGAATATTCATAAACAAAAAGATTAAACAAAAGATAATATTATTTCAACAAAGATCAACAGCACAAGGTACAACTCCATTACAAAGCTCCACCATCTCTCCTTTAAGAGATTCTATTTCATCTTCTTTTTCTGCTCTTAAGTTGAGATCTAGATGAGACAACATATTTTTCAACTGAGCAATTCGCCTCATACATTTTTGAAGCTTTTTGTATGGCCATTCAGTTAACCCTCCTTTTTGATAAATCCTTTGTATTGTGTGAGTACTCATATTTAAATGTTTACTCGCTTTCTCGAGGGTTAAATGAAAATAATTACCTAAATCATAGAGCTTTGTTTTCTTTATTCTTTCTCGTTGCTCCATAGTTATTCTATATTGTTCACTTTGTTTAACAAATGAACTATCATAAGGTATACTAACCGCGGGATTTTTACCTTTATTTGATTGTTTTTCAGTATTGGTTTGAAATGAACTCCGCGGAAGTTCATTTGGGTTTTGAGCCCATTCCGAACTAACACAAAGGATCTCATAATAAGCTAATACAGGATCATGCATCAAGTTATATCCTAATGCTTGTAAATCTATACAATGCTGTGTCAGAAAATGTTTGATTTCTCCAAAATTTTTATTAGTAAAATCAAACATTTGAAGTCTGTCAGTATTATAAGATTTATCTTGTATATTTTCAAATAAAACAACGTGGGAAATCATACTTGTTCTTCTTCCGTGAACTTCAAGTTTATGATACCGAAGTCCGTTGGTATGTATGATTTCCCGTAAAACATGACAACAACTACATTCCAATAAGCTAGTAGTTGCTAACTGGCTGGTAGTTGCTGGCTGACTGGTTGTAACTGGCTGGCTGATCATTGTTGGCTGGCTGATTATTGTTGGTTGATTGATGGTTGCTGGCAGGCTAGTGATTATTTGCTGGTTAGTGAATGATGGTTGATTGATTGTCGTCACTATTGGCTGAACTGGATTGGTAGACTCCATCAGTTCTGTCATAGTTCTACACCTTTTAACAGGCCTCCTTGATGAACCAGCTTCAGTTGTACCTTTAATCCTTGTAGATTGAGGAAGAACATTTGTTCTTGGGGGAGAAGTAGGTACATTTGAAGCAGAAGGAGGAATAGCAGAAGAAGGAATAAACGTGTCTAAAGGATCAGAAAATAGTAAAGAAGAAAATGAAAGGTTTGTCTGATCATCATAAACAAAGCATCAAGTAATGCTGTGTCGAATGTATCAGAAACTGGGATAAAATTGCTTGGTCCCGCCATGACAATAGAATTTAAAGAAATATGTGTGAGTATCTGGTAGTTGATATTATCAGATGCTTGAATGTTTGTGAGGCATGTTTGTTTTGCCTTCATCTATTTATAGCTGAATTAAATACTGTTGAATCTCTTCAGATCTGCGTAGTCCTGTTGAATCTTTGCAGATCTGCTCCCAATAAAGCATGAGCTTAGAGCCTTTTTGACTATATATGCATACGACAATTCGTAGTGTTGTGCCTATGATTCCACAGTGATGCATGTTGTGCATGTGATTCCACAGTAATGTATCTGTGATTCCACAATGTTGTGCTCGTGAATCTGCAGTGATACATCTAATGTTTTTGTATTTTATAATAATATATATTTGATTGCAATTTTTGGAAAATGGAAATTGTGTTACCAGAAGTAACAAAATTTTGCATTGATAATGCATCTATGGAATTTTAATGATATCTGTAAAAATAGATATCATATATGGAATATTGTATGGAAGTTACATGAATTAATTTTAACGAACTCACACTTGAGGGGGAAATTGTTATATCAAGTGTGAGTGTTTGTGTATTAATTCTTTGTGATAATTCTTTGTGAATATTTGTGTGATAATTCTTTTTGAATGTTTGTGTGTTGATTTCCCCAACATGAATATTAGATTTGATGATAAATCATATGGAAAGTTGGCATGACTTGTTTGATCATCCGAGTCATATATTATGTGCTGCTTGTTCTCAAATAGAAATGATTATTATTGGAGATGGATCTCTGGAAATATATCAAATTGAAAAATTATATGTGAGATTATAAGTCTACAAAGTTTGCGGTGATGTTTGCAACTAGAAGTTTGCAATATATTATGCGCGCAATTTCCAGATTGAATGATCCAGAAATCATATATGAGTAGATCAATGATTATGAGAATATTGTTTATATATATTTACAGCAATTATATAAGCCAACAAAATTCTCCCCATAAAATTGGCTTTCGGTCAGGAGCCAGATTAATTCCATCTTGAAATGTTTTAAATGTGCAATGATTATTAATCCACTATAATGCACACAGATGGATATATACAGCATGATCAGATGAGGGGGATAAATATAAGCAAATTGGGTAAAGATATAAAGTGGAATGAATTATCATTGGCTCATATTGATGCTCATACAAAGAAATGTGCACTAAAAGTTCAAAATGATAATTCAGTTACAAAATTTAGCTAATCGAATGCTAGAAGCATTTACTGACCTAAAGAAAGTGCTAAAGTCACATGTCCCAACTGCAAATGCTCCTATATGAATTATTATAAAGCACGTCCGAAGCGTTGCAGGTCCATCGGTTTTTAAAAATAAAAATCCTCAAAAGAAAAAATGAGCTATAAAAATATAGATGATCAATTCGAGGATAATTAAGAAAAGCTCAAGAAGAGCCATCTCCTGAAGAGATGTTATATCCAGTAGAGATATCTCCAGAAGAAAATATTGTGGTCCTAGAAGAGACCCAGGTATCTGAAGTATATGAATATAATGTGATCTCAATATATTATGAATGAAATCCGATGGGACCAGAAAAATAAAATCAACGTTGATGTTATTTATGTTTATGTGATAGCATATGCTGTAATAAATAATAATGAGGATCATGAGCCACAATATATTAGTATGTGCTAGAAGCACATGTCCTTAAAAGACGTAAGGCGCCAGAAACACATATGTCCCAGAAGGACTTAAGATGCTATAAGCATCAAAATTCTCGAGAATAATCAATTAAATAAATTCATATATTGCATGAAGCAATTATAGTGCATATAGTATCATTATATGAATGAATATTTATTAAAAGTTTTATATGCACATATATGAAAAGATTTAAATGTATTTTATTATGATTTTACTTGAAAGATTTAGATCTTGCAGGTATTCAATGAACAAACAAACTAGGCATTTCTAACAGAATACTTGATGATAGAAAGGATGATATGCTCAGAATGACATTGAAGCAATATAGTCATCAGGGGGAGCAAGTCTAATGTAATCAAGAGGGGGAGAAGATACACGCTGTACTCTTTTTCCCTTATCTAGATTTTGTCCCACTGGGTTTTCCTAGAAAGGTTTTTAATGAGGCAGCACTAGAAAGTGTATCAATGAATGATGTAATCTTTTCTTTGGCTAGGTTTTTATCCCACTGGGTTTTTCCTAGTTAAAGTTTTTAACGAGGCACATTCACAATAAACATCCAAGGGGGAGTGTTATGAATATATTTATTGTGTGGATGTTTATTGCATAGTAATGAAGGTCTATAAATAGAGACCTTATGTAAATATTTCAGATATACTTGAATGAGAATCTATTTCATCTCTCTAGAATTTTCTCTGACTTCTCTCTAGAATTCTTTCAGTTCTATGATAGATATTTATATATAGATGATGGCTCTGTTCGGTTTATGCTCCTTGCTCTGGCTTGGTCGTGGAACAAGTACAATTAAGTAGTGATTAACAGCCTGTTTGGCAACAGAGGGCCCATCCCACAGAAGAGGATCCTCTCATCATCCTTTTTTTTATTTTCTCTCATTAGTTCATTTGGGCTATTGATTAGGAATGAGAGAGAAATCTTAAAGTAGTATTTTGATTGATTGGATGGATATGATTTAAAGATTATGATGGATAATAAGAAAAGGATTATAAGAGAAACTCAACCCCCCATCCCACTAGGATTTAAGCTTAGTGAAAAAACATAAGACTGTTTTGGATAGCGATTGTCTCATGTTAGCTTATTTAAAAATATTGACATACGATAGGAGTCACTTTTTTAAACTTATGGGGTAATTTTTTCAACTCATGAAGAAAAATATTAAGGATAGGTGATCAATAAACAATGTACTATTAAATATATTTATATGTATTCTATTTTTTTTTTCTATTAGGGTATATTTAATCAAGCATTTTAGAGTTTTTTATTTTTTAATAAAAATTTATTTTTTTATCAAATTTAAATTTAATTTTTTATTTTCAATTAAACTAAAAATTTATATCCTTTTTCGTCGCAACTAAATTTTTAAATAATCATGCAAACATTGACTAATTAATGACAAAGATATGACAACAAGATTACAGGTATGATGGAAAATGCGTTGCACCAGCAGGGACGTCGTGCCTACGTTATTATGGACTTTAGGGGCACTGAATAAATTAGTAATAGTTTTAAGTTCAGTAATATATATTTAGTTATAAACCATGGAACAGTATCGTTCAAAAAAAAAAAACCATGGAACCGTGAACAAACAAGAAAACGCTCTTTAGTCAAAGGGGGTGCCAATACGGCTATTAAATAGAAACTTGGTAATTATGCGGAATATAACCCATAAAAACTTCATTTGATATGGAAGATTCAGATTGAAAGAGAATAGTCAATACACATTTTTTTTTGGGACAAAAATAATAGTCAATAGTCAATACATACACGCACATATACACACACACACACATATAATGAATACTGATTATGCCTCTTCTTCTTCTTTCTTTTTTTTTTCAGTTGAATCACTTTCCATTGATCCAGAAGTTCAATGATATATAATTGTGGAAATGGTCAGTGAATATAGTTTAAACTATATTCACGACCAATTTCACAATTAACTCCGGGACCCCGTGCTTATTCATGTTAAAAGTATTTTTCAAAGTGTGCTTTTATATATATATATATATCATAAGACGTCTAAAAGCCTTAAAAAAATGTTAAAAATGTCTTATATAATAACGTATACTAATTTAGAACAAGGAAATGATCAGCCCCGATATGCTCCATGTTTCACGACAATCAAGCACCACTAAAAAGGCAGTGGTTGAATTCTGTTGGCCACCTTCTCTTATCTATGTATTTATATGTATCTATTATATAATATTTTATTTTGACTAATAATTTAGCCTCATCCTTTTTTTATTAGGATAATGTTTGATTCATTACTTATTGGGCTGTGAGAGGAAAGTAAAATTCTTATTTGAAATGCATGCTGAAAATGTTGGTATCATCTTATATTTTGTTTTGATTTAAAAAAAAAAAAGCCATATCCTATTTTTTAAAAAAAGAATTATAATAATAATTGAAAGGGTCTTTAGCTTGCACAGGGAAGGGGGTATTGAATCAATACACCCTACCTTCCTTTGTCATTTTCTTCATGTGCATAAGACGATCAAGAGGCGTCAAACTTCTTCCACTTCTAAGCTCCAACACTGTTTATCTTTATTTTAAGAACTACATAGGTACTTAAAATCACTTCTTTTCACCTCACTCCTATTATGAAAATTATTTTATGTATTTTTCTCTTTATAAGGAGGGTAAATTATGCTGATTAGTGAAAATTTTAAAATTATATGATTTTGGAAGAGTCTTAAGTTTTGACTATATATATATATATAGGATAACTAATGACTAATTTTAATCGATTTAGATTTATTATTTGGTTGCCTTATAATTTTATAATGAATTTCTCTTTAAAAAATAGAATATTTGTTTAGCTTATATTGAATCAAATTTGTATGTTTTTTTAAAAATATTTTTCAGGTTCATATTATATTTCTTTTATTTTCTCCAATCATTTTATTTTGAAGTAAGTGGAATGCACATCTAAGTGTTAGTTTTATGGATTGAGTAATATGATAAGAAATCATATTTAGTGACAAAAGATACTAATTAACACTGACACTTATTTATTTATATTTTCAATGTTATGCAATATTATTTAGTAAATAGTTTAATATGTTTATTTTTTGGCCCAAGCTACAAATATTTTCTAGTTGCGCCACTTAAAAAGGAGGTTATTTTGTAGTGGTTAATCTATTATATTTGTTATAGTTCCTTAAACTGCTACTATTTAGTCGCGGTTTAGGTTCCTAAACCACTACAAATGCTTCTGCCAATTCTCGCGCCGATTGAGCCAATACAAGTTTAGGTTCAACAAGTGCCATGACACTCATAGGCGGATCCACATACAAGGTTAGAGGGGCAAGTACCCACCTTTAAATTGGGGAATTGGGGATTTTTTTTAAAAAAATAATACATGTTTGCATGATTACCCACCCTTAATACATCAAGACCACACTTTATAATCGGATAGGGGATGAACGGTTGAATGATTATTTAGTGCCTTATATTGAAAAATATGTATTTAATAGCATTAAAAATAAGACAATTATGATAGAATTCCAAAAAATAAGGCCTAGAAGGATGACATTGTAATTATTTTTATTGTAGCATACTTTTATTATTAAAGTATATGTACTTGAACTTATTGAGTGTCTGCTCTTGATTGTAATTTATGTAGCTACATTTCTAACAGCACTTAACCTTACTTTTTTAAATGATAGATTTGTAAAATTACTGCCTCTCGTATTACATCATTAGTATTCACTTGATTTTATGAATATTTTTTTGATATTTTTTTCTTTTCTTATTTATATTCTTTAGTTTTTTAATGCATTTAAAACTTTCCTTAACAAAAATTCGGGAGCGTTACCCCTGAACCCACCGTCACTGGTGCCCACTTTTCATAAATTTTCTAGATCCGCCCCTGAACACTACTACCTTGATGTCGTGGCACTAGAGATGAATTATGCAATTTTTGACAGTGTTGCTGACACGTTAATTAACTTCTATAGAGCCTAAATTAACATGACTTTGATCTCCATTTACTTATATTAAAAAGAAAATAATTTAACATGACTTTGATTTTCTTAATTACCTCTTACTCAAAATGCTTAACTCCACCTATAAGAAATAAACAATTATGAATAAAATACTTGTTCACCTCAATTCTTCTATCCTGTTACTCATTTTCTTAATGATATTCACAACATGGCGCAATTATTTTAATTTTAATTTTATTAAATTATTCAAACGCTTTGTACTATGAATTGATAACTCTAAATATTATCTCAAACATCAATATATCAATAAATATACGATATCATGTGTCATCAAAATCAATCACAAATTAACTGGCCAAGCGTTTATTCCTAAGAAGAAGATTGTAACTTATAGTCACCTCGTTTATCAATTGACTAAGCACGATGACAGATTTAGAATTAACTTGATGGCCAATTTCCACAAGACCATTAGAGATACTACAGAACAACAAAAACTATAGCAGGCAACGACGACTGTTCAGTAGACATTAGGAGGAATATGTAATGTCGTCGTTGTCATGGGTACAAGTTAGGCTAAGGCTCTGTTCGGTTTATATTCCTGACTCTGACTTGGTCATGGAACGAGTACAATTAAGTAGGGAAAAATGTAACATCAAGATTACTAGTCGGATGGAAAATGCGTTGCACCAGCAGGGACGCGTGCCTACGTTATCATAGACTTTGGGGTAAATTAATATAGGTTTAAGTTCAGTAATATATATTTATAGTTATAAACCATGCAGCACTGAACAAACAAACAAACGCTCTTTTGTACGTCAAAGGTGGTGCTAATACGTATGGCTATTAAATAGAAACTTGGTAATTATGTGGAATATATAACCCATAAAAACTTTATTAATTTGATATGGAAGATTCAGATTGATGATGAGGACGCTAAAAATATGAATGTGGACTAGTAAGCAACGATATATAAAACATAATAACAAAATTAATAACGTAGTTGATTAAATAATTAATCCGGGCAAGTGGTCGAAAGAGAATGATCAACTGACACACACATATAAAAGCACAGAAAAGAAAAACACCTTTAACTTTAATAAGCACTGGGATCCCGTAGTCAATTGAGGAATTGGTCACTTAATATAGTTTAATAAATAAAAAGTATATTCAGTGACCAATTCCACAATTATATATCATTGAACTTCTGGGGGTAGCTACTTATGTGATCAATGGGAAGTGATTCAACTGAAAAAAAAAACAAAGAAAATCAGTATTCATTGTATGTATAATAAAAGATGAAGTAAAGGCCGCCACAGAGTTTGGATTATACTCCCTCCAGTCCTAATTATAAGACATATTTAACCGATTTTGGGGAGATTAAGGAGGGGAATTAAATTAGTTAATTTCACTCATTTTCCTAAAATACCCTTAGATAAATTTTCAATGATATTAACAAAACTCCCCGACCTAGAATCTTCCTTTCCATGCTTTTTAATTAAAATGATGATCTTACTATATATATTTGTGCGCGCGCGCATACACATGTATGTATGTGTATGCACACACATATATATCTACACCCCCAAAAAAAAAACACATACATCCCCCATAGATACATACACATATCTACACATAAATAGAAACTCCCACACATCCCCCCCCACACACATGTATACACATATTCACACACACATAAGTGTATGAGTATGTACACACATATATATTTTTATATTTATATAATGTGTGTGTATGTCTATATGTGTGTATACATATATAAATATATACGTGTGTCTATGCATATATGTGTGTGTTTATATATATATATATATATATATAGGTAAATTAACGTTAACTCATTGATAAACAAATTAAAATCCAACAATTTAAAAGTTTTATTGACTGAAAAATTATATGCACCTAAATGCATATACTTACCAAAAACTAAACACACTTGAAAGAATAAAATAGGGGTGTTTTAGGAAGAAATTGACAAAAATTTAAATGTTGTCCTATAATTAGGACCAAAATCAACTCTTAAATGTTGTCCTATAATTAGGCCAGTGGGAGTATTAATTAACTAAAGGTACCTACCAGGCAGTTTCCAGTGAAATAAGCACGGGGATCCTGTTATTGTCGCTGTACCGGACCACCCACATATAATTACACAAAACAATACAAAAAGATAGAGTGATGAGCATTGATAGATGAGGATGTATGTATATGTATAGTTTGGTGTGGAATTGTTCTCCTTTTGACTAAACAAATCAAATCAAATATAGCAATAAATTAAATGCCAAGGCAACGCGTTGCTGATCGATCAAAGTCCTTTCTATATATAGCCCCACCTGCAATGTCCAAGCTAAGCTGTGGATCGATGAAGATGATGAAGTGTTGTGCTGGGGCAATAATGCTCTTGTTACTCATCGTCTTCTGCAACCTCATGCTGGTGTCTGCCAATTCCAAACTTGGTAATTCATACGATCCTTTATTCAGTAATTAATCTAGTTATTCTCGCTCATTATTACGAATATTCAAACGTTTATATATGTGAATTATGGTGCAGGACGAAAAGTGTTGCAGGTTCCGGATACTTAATCGTACCCAGCTTACTCAGGCGGAGGAGGATACTACCCAACACCATGAACGATCTTTAATTAAGAGTATATGTATAAGACAATAGTAATGGCGTCTTCTTTTTAACTTTCTTCGTTTTCCAACTCACTTTCATTACTAAGCTTCCTTATTTCATATTTTACAGTATTTGTACGCTAGTCAGCCTAAATCCTCTTGGGTATGCGTCGTCTGTTGTCTTTACTATTCAGTCACGGCCAAAATTACTAAGTCAGCAATAATTCCGCATTTCCATGGATTATTTTTGCTTTAATTTTCTTTTTGTGTTTCATTAAATTATGGTCGATGGCGGCGTGATTGTGAGTTTAAATATCAGTTCGTTTACTTACTAACAATACGTTTAATTCCCCCTTGTTCTTGCTTCAATACTTTCCTACGTCCGTATCCATACTAGAAATTCTGCAGCTTTATTAGTTAATAATAAACTCAATGTTACTCCTACTATTTATATATAACTCACTTCTAGAATATCAAGAAAAACCTTAGACTAAAGCCGCCTTAAAATTAAATAACTCTACAAATTTGCTCATATTGAATATATAATATACACTCCATAATATAAAGCCTAAATGAAAAATATAATTGTTCATCCGTATGAAAAATTTAATGATATAATTTATAGAGAGAATGATATAAATATTTTATATATTTTTGTAATTCATATATATAGAGAGAGGAGAGGGTATGATTGAGTTACGGTTAGAAAAGTATGTTTGTGTAAATCAAGATAAAACTCATCTCATAAACTTATTTTATAATTATATTAGAAAATACCCTTGTCCGGTGCGCCTAGTTGAGGATTCTCTCTCCCTCTTTTAACTTGGTTTTCATTTATTTTTCAATTTTAGACATCAAGTTAACAAATGTTCTTTAATAAATGCAATGGACGGCCGAGATTAAAAAGTAATGAAGTGATCAAGGGCTTGCACGTAGGGCCGTCGGAGAGAACATGAAAGTTAAAACCGTAAAAGACATAAATGATAAATGAGAGAGCATTCCAGAAACTAAGCGGAGGGTCCCGTCAGTCGAGAACTTTCGCGCTCTCTCTCAAACCCTTCAGACGCTTCTCTACTCTTCACCTTCTTCTCCCTATATATTCCACTCTCGTCTCTTTACCTCATCTACAAGCGAAGTTTAAACTTCATAACTTCATTACATTCGATTCAATTCAATTCTAGTGTCGTTGAATCGCATCGCCAATGGCAACTCAAGCTGTGTCGTGGTCATTTTGTTCGCCTCTTGTATCCCACGGGGCTGGCCCTTCTTCCGGTAAGCCTTGCCTGGCAAATTTCCCGACGACGAAGAAGAAGCCTTTGCCTCGCTTGGGAGTGGTCAGGGCTCAGGCCTCTGATCATGATAACAAGGACACTTCTGTGGACGTTAACTTCAACAAGGGCAATCGTGGCCAACAACAAACCTCTGTGGAGAGAAGGCCTCGCAGAATGGCCATGGATGTTTCTCCCTTTGGTACGTCCCTTTCTTCACCTCATCTGCTCTGTCTTGGTTTAGATTTTGAAGTTTGTATGATCCTTGACCTTCCATGAATATTGGCTATCAATTATATGTGCACTCAAATTATTATATCTATTAGGATTAGGATCTCACAAGGTTGTCATCCTTAATTTCATTCATGGAACTTCAGAGATATCACTTTGGCTTTGACTGACGTTCACTTGGCCAACAAGTTTGGAATCATCAAGGGGAAGAACTAAAGAAAAGGGAAAGAATAATATACGATAGAAGTTTATGACTTTTTTGCTATCTTATTGTCGCTGTTAATTCCCTTTGGAAGCTTCTAGCTTGACTTGATATCATTAATTAGCGCCATCTTTTCTTTGATATTCATTATCTATTCTTAATTTTTTGTGTATTGTTAGGTTAATAATATGACTGATTGATTGGAAAATGCATGAAGCAGGAACCAAAAATAGAGAACATTGACAGAAATACTTAAATATGTCAATTTCTTCAATCCTCCCAAAAATAAAAAACAAACTTACTTTACTCTTAAATTGGAATGCTCTGAGAAGCATGTAAAACTGATGTTGCTTCTTGACCCAATGCAGGTTTGTTGGATCCGTGGTCACCCATGAGGAGTATGCGTCAGATGCTGGACACGATGGACCGAATATTCGAAGACGCCATGACGATCCCAGGAGGAAGCAGGGGAGGTGAAATCCGAGCTCCTTGGGACATAAAAGAGGAAGAGAATGAGATCAAGATGAGGTTCGACATGCCTGGTCTTTCCAAGGAGGATGTTAAGGTTTCAGTGGAGGAGGATGTTCTTGTCATCAAAGGTGGTCGTAAGAAGGAAGAAGGTGGAGACGATTCCTGGTCCTCCCGCAGCTATAGTTCCTACGACACTCGCCTCCAACTTCCCGATAACTGTGAGAAGGATAAGGTTAAGGCTGAGTTGAAAAATGGTGTGCTTTACATTAACATACCCAAGACCAAAGTTGAACGCAAGGTCATCGACGTCCAGATTGAGTGAGCTCTAAAGGCTAAAGCTTTTTGTTTTGCACAGTGCTTTTGAGTATGTTTTCTAAGTTTCAAAATATGTATTTAAAGGTGCAAGTGTGCAAGTAATGAAATAACAGTTTGTAATATAGTTTCTAGGAAATAACATTTTTCTTTTTCCTCATTTATGTATGAGGTGAGGTTTTATTTAGATTTGCGTGAACGTGAACACTAATTCAACCAAACTCTTAATCCGTTATGCTGAAAGAAGCAAAACTTAGCTTAGAAAGTAAAACCTAGCTTAGAAAGTATAATCACTAAGGATAGATGAATACCATATGGACGGAACCCAATCATGATCATTAAAGATCCAAGAATGCTATATCAATTGGAGCCTGATCTTCTTTAGTATATGGAAGTTATGTCAAATTTTCATTGAGATGTGAGGGGTCCTGTTTCTCAACTCTTTTTCTGTGTTTGCTGTCATAAGGACCACTTACCTACCGTTCTCCTAAACTTTCAATCTCTTGATGGCTAGAAACTTGACAACGATGATTCCATTCGAAAGTCGCCAATACACATGGAGTAAGCCACATATGAAAACCGAACTCAGCTGACCTCCTTATTCATAGTTTTGCAAAGTTTTATGGATCTGTTCCTCCTTTATTTCTCTCCTTTTAACTGCAACGGTCATAGAAGATACAGAGTAAAGACCAAAATTTCAGAAACAGAGCAAGAAGGAAAAGCAATAGTTCACGAGCAAGAGAAATAAAGGTTATATTTTTATATTTATAATTAGCCACCCTCTCCCTTCTCTACCAAACAAATAAAAATCATTTTGCACAATGCACTTTTATGTTATGGTTTAAGTAGCTTTGTCGAGACGTATCGGTCAAAACACAAGCCAAGCAAAATCAAAAAATCCAATGGGTCCTCTCTTCATAATTCCATTAGATTCCACCGCCAGTCCAGGGATCAGCACTGGATTTGACGGCAAACTCCCCCCCAAACACAAAAAGAACCCCAACCAAACAAGATGTCATTAAAATCTATTCCTTCCTTTTCCATTCGGTTGAACCAAACACTATTCTAAGGAAATCTTCCAGTTCTCATTTCATAGTCGGTTCTCTATTTTGTATCGGTCAGTGATTGTAAGCGAGTTTTTAATTTTAAACAATCATTTAATGAATATGTAACTCTGCATGTAATGAAATAACAGTTTCTGATATAACTGGGATCCGTATTTACCATTTTTCTTTCCTTCTGAGCATTTTTGTCAACCATTTAGATGATACAAAATGCAACTTAGAATGAGGCGACAAGTATAAAACAGAGCACTAAAGATATCGTATTATTCATTAGGACACATCGAATATATGATGAATTTTCACTGAGATGTGAAAACCTGTTCTTTTCAACTCTTATGTTTCTGCATTTGTTAACTAACGAGCACTAAGCCATCATCTGTAATCATTAAAACTTTAGAACACATAACTACATATAAAAACCGCCAATACAAAATGAGTAAGCAAAATGAAAATCGACCTCAACCTCCTATTTATCATATAGCTTATGCTAACTTTTACATTCTCCTTTTCCTTTCATCTTTCTTTTCCTCTTTTAAACTACGACAACAGCCATGTCAGCTACGGAGTACAGAACAAAATTACAAAAACAAAGAAATGAAGAAGGAAAAGAAAAGGTTAAACAGCAAGAAGAGAAACCAAAAGCAAGAAAGGACATATCTATAGATTCTAGTTGTCCCCTTCAGGTATGGAGTCCAGTTTAGGTTTGCAATTGCTTGGGAGATCAGAACTGCTATTATGCCCTTGGGACAGAACATCCTCTAAGGATATCTGCTTGGACACTAGCATTTTAAGCTGTTTCCTTGTTATAACAATTTTGACCCTCTTACTCCCATTAGCTATCTCTCTGTTTCCAGTTGAAGGAAGACCACGCTGAGAGCTAAGCAAGTAATACAATCTTCCAGCTCTCAGTTCATAGTCTGGGCAAAGGTTCTCTGACTTCGAGGCTTCATTAGATTCCCCAAGATGTAACTCTGGAAAATTTTTCAACACATCCTTCACAAGAACTGGTGAGCTAAACTCTAAAATCTTCCCATCCAACTTCGCTACCCTCACCACTTTACTCTGCTTCGCCATGCCACCTACCATGGCAATTCCTGAATAGAACTCACAACGACCAAGACAATTACCCATTTTTTAGTATTTAGATCGACAGAGATAACTGAAGAAAAGGACTGTCATAAGATGCGTTTATTGAGTGTGAGCGAGAGAAACAGAGAAAACAGGGGAAACAGAGGAAGGTTGAGTTTTGAAGGGAAAGCAATAGAGCTATATATTGGAACGCGGGAGCGTTAAAATAATTGAAAGAGGGATTTTCTTTTCGTGTGGAGTGGAGTAGAAACCAGTCATTTCATTGAGTAGAAAGAGGAAGGGAATGAATTTATATATAAAAAGAGACAAATTTGGGGTTGGGGGTTATGGAAAAGGAACGAGAGATTATTTGTCAACACGCATGCTACAGAGTCGGTTAGTGGAAAAGTAGTGCCACTGCAATACCTCATAAAACCATAATATAGTCCTATTGGGTCGTAGGTATTTCAATCCCATGAACTTGTAGGACATGTGTCTTTGTAGCGTAGGGTAGGCTTTGAGGCGTATACCACCTTGTTCCCCTTGATAAAAGGCAGAGAGATATTCTGTTTCTTACTTCGTTTCATGCATGAAATATCTTGAACTAATTTGTATTATTTAAGGTGGGTTTGATACGTACGATACGGTTATTAGTTCTGGTGATTATATGCATAGTTTAAAACATATTAGTTAGGCAGTGTCAACTGCTATTTAGTGGGTTCTGTATGAAGCTTACATATGATTGCACGTCATCAAAATAATAGAAGTTAATAGTGGAATAGATGGATCATATATTTAAAGCAAAATCATTATAATTAGACTATTCCAGGATTTGGTTTCCCTCCTGTGCATCAGAGGCTCCGCCGCACAGGAGATAGTGAATTTTTTTTTTATGTTGTCACTTTGTAAAAAAAAAAAAAAGACATTCACACTACCCGATGCATCAGAGGCAAACCAAATCCACTATTCTAAGCTACGAATAGATTTATAGAAGGCAAAATCAAAATCAATGTATGGTAACATGTCACACATTCCAACATTTTTCCTTAAAATAATTGATATTGATGGGTTAATATAGACTGAAGGTAAAACAAAACAGAGACCCTTCACTATCATTCACATGTTAGGGGTTCATATAGTGATAGTTAATAAACCAGGAAGCAAGTCTCTATTTGCTTACAAATGCTTTAAGGTAAGCCTTGGGGTCCAAGTTAAGAATATCATTATCACACTTGGGGAAAAAAGAACAGACAAAGATCTTCTAAATCCACAAAGGCTCCTTTTTGTTACTTGTTTATTCATCTTGTTGACCTACAGGTCTTCGTTTTACTAATTTTTTTTTTTTAAAAGAGAAACTTTCACATCAAAACAGACCTAACCCTCAACTAGTTTTTTAAAGTACTGATTTGTATATTTGCGGCCAGGATTAAATTTCAATAGACTATGGTTGTTTAGAATGTTTTATGCTTTTACAATCGGGAAGACAAAAAGAAAGAACTTTAAAATTCTAAATTCTAAATTAGGTATTTTTCAAAAAATGAGTTGTGAATTACTTATGAAATTCCATCGATCCCTTATCAACTTCTGGTAATAAAATTGATTTGGGATTTTGTTATTTCAAAATTCTTTTTCTGTTTTTACCCTTATTTATTTTTTTTTAAAAAAAAAAAATCTCTTTTGGCCATCAGTCGAAGTGTCCCAGTTAATCAACATCTTTTTAAAAAAATAAAAATTATTCACAGATATTAGTTAAGAAATTAAATATAGAGAGAGGGATTAAAGAATTCAACTTTTTTGCAAGTTTAACCGATGAATGATACAGTTCGACTTATAAATATAATTTTGTAGGACTTTTTTTTTATTTAATTTTCTTACATGGAACCGGTAAATAATTTTTCTTTTTAAAAAAAACATAACTCTAAATAAAAATCAATGAGTTGTGTGTACGTGTGCATGCGCGCTTTGGATTTAGAGTCATCTGGGAAAAAATTTGCACTTGGGAGTTAAATGTTAATCAGCTGAATAATGCAAGGGGCCTTGATCTCTGTAGGTGTGTGTGTGTGTGAGAGTCAAAACACAACTGCCTCTTTTGTTTGTATGTGAGGAATTAAAGAACAAAAAAGAAATTGAAAGGTGCCAGGACACTTATTGCGATTGATATTTGTTATTCACATTGATTGCATCAAATTCAAGGAATAAATAATGTTATTTGTGAAAGTGAGAAACGCAATTGACCCAAAAAAGAAAAAAAAGGAAAATTTATCTTGGGGCCCTTATAATAAAAAAAACTCGAAAAAGGCTCCAAGATTATGAAAATACCAGAAAAGGCCCCTTTTCTGATATAAATTTATTAAAATATTAACAACTATATCAGCCTCATTAACAACTATATAAGTCTCGTTAACAATTAAAGTTTTAATAAATTTATAATAGAAAAGGTCATGGGGCCTTTTCTGGTATTTTCAAAATCTTAGGGTCTTTTTTTAATTTTTTTTTTTTCTGTTATAAGGGCCCCAAGATGGATTTTTCCAAAAAGAAAAAGAAACGCATTTGGTCAGATTATATATTGAGAATATAGAAGAAAATAGGGAAAATCTTCATCAGGGCCCAAGGTAGGAAAATATTATCAAAAAAGACTCTAAGAAAAGTCATATGTCAAAAAAGGCCCTAGGGCCTTTTCTGATGTTATTTCAGAAAAACGTAATTGTTATAGGTACTGATATAGTTGTTAACAGATACTAATTTAGTTGTTAATGGAACTGATTTAGGTTTTAATAGGTAGTTGTTAATTAGACTGATATAGTTGTTAACTGGACTAATATAGTTGTTAATGGGGTATTGATATAGTTGTTAATGCTTTCTAAAATAATACCAGAAAAGGCCTTAAGGCCTTTTTTAACATTTGACTTTTCTTCGGACCTTTTTCAACAATATTTTCCTACCTTGAGCCCTGATAAAGATTTTCCCAATATATATCCAAGGAGCTTCATGTGGTGCAAGGCAAGCAGGAAAGTTGCACAGCCTTCACTATAAGATCTAATTTACTAATTTATAGAGATTAAGAAAATTAATTTTATAAGTTAACAAATATAGATTGGCTTCTCAAAAATATCATTTTTCATTACTACTGTTATTAAATAAAAACTCTTTAATGAGAGTAATCAACAAAGATACTCTAAAAAACAAATTATAAATTTATAAAATAACATGAATTAAGATCTTATATTCATAACCAAGTATCTCAAGGCAGAAGGTAGTAGTTGGCTATTATTGTTCAATGAATCTATCTCTCATCTATAGTCAGGCAAGGAGACAAGTTTCAAAGAAGAATGATTAGCTAGCATTAGCATGAAGGCAGGATCTGTATACTCACATGTAGCTTATAATTCCACGCAAGTAACTTCTGTTAGATTTCCTTCTTATTGTCGCTGACAGATAGGGTCATTATAGTTGATTAGAGTGACATTTGATGACAAATCCAATTACCCAAACGACACGCTTGTTTACGATTTACAGTGGTTAACTCAAAAGTATGAGAGAGCCGAACGACATCAAAAGACATGAAACGACAGAGATAAGGGAGGCACATGGACATATGTTGATACCATTTTGTTCTTTTCCTAGAAGCACCTAGACTTTTAGATCCAACTCTACCCATACTTTTGTGGCTTGTTCAATATTTCCTCCTTGTCTGATTGTTACTCAGTTTTCGGATATTAAATAAATCTTTTTCAAAGGTAATTTTAATTTGGTTGATTTCTCCTCTTCTATAATCAGTTTCGCTATAATACATGCTGCTCTGACTAATCATCCACCCTTTTTCAGTTTTATTTCTATGTTATGTATGTTTGTGCCTAAGGAGATATCAGTTGAAGAAGAATCTTCTTTTTAATTAATTAAAATCCCTTCCCAAACCATACAAGTTTCTTTCAGACACATGACTTTTTGATAGAGACCATGATATCTATATAAATGGAGGCAATCATGTTTATATTCAAAACATTGTTAGACACTAAATGTAAAAATATCGTCTATAGGAATTTAAACATTAATTTGTCATGTTGTGAGAGTTCCTCCCATCATAATTTAGTTTGTAATAGCATACTGTTCTTGTTAGGCAAGTTAGTTCACTCATCCTTCCTTGGAAATCTGATTTGAAAAATCACGAATCATTTTTCAAAGATTGAATATTAAGATACATTATTTTTTAAAAAATAAAATATTTACACATTTAAAAAAAAAAATTATTCAAATATTTTAAAAGAGTAAAACATACGTTTTCTTTTCTGCGTATTGGAAGGTTTTGGGCATTTTCTTTACCCATATCTCATCTCATCACTACATATGTATTTCCTTTAGTTTCATCACAGTAACACTATTAATGGCAAGTGCACTGTTGCCTCTGCTTACAAAACCCGTACGGTGAATGAGTGGGTTGTTAAAAATCCTAAATGGAAAATTAATTAACTTTAAAAGTAAAAAAAAAATCTATATAAAAGAGAAATATTTCCTTCTTTTAGTCTAATGAAGTGTTTTTGGCAAAGTAATGGAAATGTTGAAAGAGGTTTTCTTTTTTGGTACAATGTGTTTTTTTTTAGTTATATAAATTTTAAGAAAGAGATTGGGCTCACTCATTATCAAGGATAAGATGAAATATCTCTTCCTCTTAGGTATTACAAATGCTAAGTAAGGCAAACCATTTATTAACTTCAGATGTTTACCTAAGCACCAGAAGTTATGATGCCTCCCCCAGAACTTTAACCAACTCTAGGATCAAACCTCCTCTCTTTAATGAGAATATCCGACCTTTTTACTAGTTGAACTCAAAAACGATGATGTTTTTTTGGTACAATGTTGAACAAAGTTTTTTGAATAGCACATTTTCTCAGGCCTAAGAAGTATAAAGCAGCTCCGTCCGATTAATGTAGGCCCAGACGAAAAAGATCACGTCATGAGGCCCAATTCTAAACCGTTATTGTGGGCCTATTCATGACCATCCATATGGATGATAAACCAATATCAAAAAAAAAAATATGGATGATAAACCGGGACTAACTACACAAACCCTGCATTCATATTTTTCAAGCAACTAAACTCGTGTTTAATTTTTATGATCATTATGTTTTATTAAAAAAAAAAAAGAAGAAGAAATTGAATTTGTCCTCTTTGTGTGAGATATTATTGTGAGTGTGGTGGGGACAATATTTTGATGATTGTGCTTCACCGTCTAAACCAAAAAGATATGAACCCAACGCACCATGTCTTTTTTTGATTGCTTCAGTCATCAGTCATCCCCCTTTTGTTTAATCAAATCTATACACACCTTTTGATCTACATGTACAAGGTAGGTAGGTAGGAATCCAAAAAAAAAAAAAATCAATCCATCTTATTTCTTTAAATTTATGATTGTTTTCAAAAACATTTTTTTATTAATTACACATTTTAAAGTGTTACTATCAAGTGATATTTTAAGGAAATCAATACATATCACTTACATTACATCTCGTCAAAAAATACATTTCATTTACAAATAATCAATTTAACCAGAATATTTTAATATTTGTGAATTAGTTGTCAAGCTTTTATATATAAAACTAGAACAAGCATTTGGTTACGCTGAATTGGATGTGTTAGTGGTATAAATATTGAATGATGTATAGGGAGAAAAGAAGACATTGAACCAAATTGTGTTAAGCTTTTATGAGAGACCCTTATTGTCTCCTTTCAACTAAAAAAAGCAGTTCCCAACACCGTCCCTAGCTATACGCATTATTGCTTCAGCGACATTCGCCATACCCTCCATAGATTAGATTCCCCTCCCTCTTCTCCATCCAAGTTTCTATAATAACTTCTTATTCAAAGTATCCATATATAGAGATAGGATATTTTTACTACCCCTTTATCTTACTACCTTTTGACTACCACTTTTTTACCGTTAAATCTATTATTTAATCCAACGGTTCTAATTTACCTTACTTAAAATCTTTTTCCTTCCCCACATTTCTCTCTTTCCCTTCCATCCTCTTGATAGCCGTCGGGATGCGATCTGCTTTTGCTGTTTTTCTTAATGGAATTTTGGCTAATATTTTTTTTTGTTTCCTTCTGCTCATCCAGGATAAGCCTGCTGTGAAACAGAATCAGACACCCAATTGGCTCTCGTTCAAAAAAATATATTCCCAAAAATCAGAAATACCCAGACCCTACTGCCCAGAAAAAGCGAAACTGGAAATGATAAAAATGAATATGTAGAATATCTCTAACTCTGATAACTCCTGAGATGCATTTAGATCCATTGAAAATAGTGAGGAAGAGGAGCGTGGAGGAGGGGAGGGACGGTGGATTTTCCCGACAGCGATGGGTTGGATCAAGAGGATGAAAGGGAAAGAAGGACAAATGTGGAGAAGGAAGAAGGTTTTAAATAGGGTACATTAGGATCGTTGGATCAAATAATAGATCTAACGGTAAAAAAGTGGTAGTCAAAAGGTAAGATAAAGAGGTAATAAGAATATCTTATCTCCCATATATATTATTAAAAGATCTCCCAATCAAATGGACAGTTTTAATGCATATGATTACATAGATAGGATAGTGATAAACAAAACATATTTGTTATAAATAACTAACTTAACTAATTCTTTTTAATATCTGTAAATTAGTTATGTTACTGCTTTTATATATCATAAATGCAAATACTAGAGAGCATGCATGACTCACAAAAACAAATGAAAACTAGTATTAACTCACGCTTTTAAATTGAAAGAACCTATCATATGACTTCTCAGTTCCAACCACAAAATTTAAGAAACCAACTATTATAATCATAAATGTCTCAACAAACAAAACTTTGTTCATTCCGTAGATACCCATTCAATCCCACCTTCATCTATTTTTTGACCTTTTTATACAGTAACTCCCTCTCTCTTTCGCCATTGTTTTCTTTTGACGAACCACCAAACTATTCTCATGTACGTACGAGGATGTTTTTTTCTGGGTCGTCGTCGGCAGTATTTACTTATGTTTTTAAAAAATGGAGCTATATCTGAGAACCTGTAAGAAGGGACAGAGACACAGACACATAACTAACTAGGTTGTGAGTAAGCGACAGCTAGATTGCCGTCACGTTCTCTTGTTTTTTTATACTCCTATATGGAAGGTTGATTAAGATTTCGGATTTATGATTAGCCTGTTTGTTATGAATATACTTATTATGTGGATGTCAATTGACTCCCGATCTCTAAATATTACAAGATGACATGGGACTCACGCATAGTATCATGCATAGTACCACACATAGTGATTTACTATTTGGTGGGACCAGCAGCCAATTATAACATTCACGGGAATGCAAATCCGTGAATGAATAGTTTTGCACTTTGAGGAAAACTACACCAAATGACCCAGAGGTGGAAATTACACTAAAGTCTCATTTTCCTTCTATAAATAGAGGTCTTCTGTAACTATTCAAGGTACAGTTGAAATGAAAATTTCTCTCTCTACTTTCTCTCTCTATAATCTCTTCTCTTATTCTTATCAGTTTTATAACACATTATCAGCACGAAGACTCTACTAAGGTAAGATTTTATCACCATCTTCTTTACTATATGTTTATTTTATCTATCTGGGATAATCTTAACCATTATATAGAATTAAAGTTCTACTTTTACCGATTATTTTGAACATCGGGTTCCATAGTTAAGATTTGAGATTATTTACTATTTACTATTCACAGTAAATAGTAATTTTTACTATTCATGTTAATTTTACCTTTTTCAGTAATTTTACATTTTCATTCATTTTGACTCCTATATGGAAATCTAGATTTAATCTTTCAGTAATTTTATTTTATTCACTATTTACAGTTAATAGTAATGTTTACTATTCACGGTAAATTTACATTTTACTATTTATAGTAATTTATTTATGTTTATATATTCTTCTCACTCCCTATTCATTTATTTCATGGTAGCGACATTAAGCTCCATTTGTAATTTAATTCTAATTCTTTACTTATTGCTTTATTTATTTTTCATGGAAGCGACACTAATATTAGTGGGCTCCTTTTATTTATGCATTTATTTATCTTTTATGGTGGCAACACTAATATTAGTGGACTCCAGTTATTTGTTTTATTTTACATTTATTTTTCTTTCATGGCGGCACACTAGTATCTATTAGTGGGCTCTATTTATTTATTTATTTTATTTAGCGTTTATTTATCTTTCATGGTGGTAACACTTTGTGGGGCCCATTTATTTTATTTTAATTCTTTACTACTTTATTTATCTTTCATGGTAGCAACACTAGTATAGTGGGCACCATTTATTTTATTATTTACTACTTTATTTTTCATGGTGGTAACACTAGTATAGTGGACTCTATTTATTTATAATTTATTTACTGTTTTATATCCCCCTCCCTTTTATTATTTATGGCAACCACACTATTAGTGGGTTCCAACTATTTATTTTATTTATTTATGCTTATATTTATCCTGATGATAAATTGTTAAAAGGCCACGGAGATATGATGCATAAATTGGCCTGAGACCATGAGGAGACATAAATTGGCTAGAAGTCAAGTGATTAATTAGCCTGAAGCTAATGAAATAAGTTGGCCTGAAACCGAGAGACAAATTATGATATAAGGCTTGATCCATAAATTTTGTATGCCATCAATTGTATAAAGGCCTCAAAATTGTATATTTGGCATCTAATACTCCCTTAAATTATGAGACAAGGGATTGTATGATCATGGTTGATTGCAAATAAATATATCCAATTTGCTCTTGCAGTAGCAAAATTGTGATAAAGTCAAGAAATATTGTGGATTAATTGCCATGATTAAATAGATCAGTGAGTTATGGATCATGAATTTTATCCAACTTCATTCCCCGAAGTGAATGAAGCAAATATATTATTATGGTTGTTTTGTGTTTTCTATGATTATAATAATTGTTGTGAATATAAGAGAAGAATATTCATAAACAAAATGATTAAACAAAAAGCAATATTATTTCAACAAAGTTTAATAGCGAGTGGCTCAACTCCATTACAAACCTTAATCATCTCATTTTGAAGATATTTAATGTCTTCTTCTTTTGCTTCTCTTGAGATGGGATCCAGATGAGGCAAAGCTCTTCGTAATATCGAGATTTGCATCATAAGTTTCTTAAGCTTTTTGTGTGGCCACTCAGTTAACCCTCCTTTTTGATAAATCTTTTGTATGGTGTGAGTAGACATATTTAATTGTTTACTCGCATCATCTAGGGTTAAGTGAAAATAATCACTTAAATCATGGTGCGTTGTTTTCTTTATTCTTTCCCGTTGCTCCATTGTTAATCTATATAATTCACCCTGATTAAGGGATGATATATCATATGGAATATTAACCGCGGGTTGTTTTCCTTTATCTAATGGATTTTCAATGTTGGTTTGAAATGAACTCTGCGGTAGTTCATTTGGGTTTTTAGCCCATTCCGAACCAACACAAAGGACCTCATGATAGTCCAATACAGGATCACGCATCAAGTTATATCCTGATGCTTGTAAATCTATACAATACTGTGTCAGAAAATGTTTGATTTCTCCAAAATTTTTATTACTAAAATCAAACATTGGAAGCCTGTCAGTATTGTAAGATTTATCCTGTACATTTTCAAATAAAACAGCATGGGAAATCATACCTATCTTCCTTCCGTGAACTTCAAGTTTATGATATTGAAGTCCGTTGGTATGTATAATTTCCCGTAAAACATGACAGCAACTACATTCCAATAAGCTAGTAGTTGCTAATTGGCTTGTAGTTGTTGGCTGGATGATTGTTGATGGCTGGCTTGTGGTTGTTTGCTGGCTTGTGAGTGCTGGCTCATTGATTGTTATGACTATTGGTTGAACTTGACTAGTAGACTCCATCAGTTCGGCCATAGTTCTACATCTTTTAACAGGCCTTCTTGATGAACCTGCTTCAGTTGTACCTTCAATCCTTGTAGATTGAGGAAGAACACTTGTTCTTGGGGGAGAAGTAGGTACATTTGAAGCAGAAAGAGGAATAGTAGAAGGAGGAATAAACATCTCAAAAGGATTAGGAGATAACAAAGAAGTAAATGACATGTTGGGCTGATCATCATACAACAAAGCATCAAGTAATGCTGTTTCAGATGTATCAGAAACTAGGATAAAATTGCTAGGTCCTACCATGACAATAGAATTTAGAGAAATATGTGAGTATCTGGAAATTGATATTATCAAATGCTTGTGTGTTTGTGAGGCATGTTCGTTTGCCTTCTTCTATTTATAGCCGAATTAAATCTTATTGAATCTCTGCAGATTTGCGCAGTCCTGTTAAATCTCTGCAGATCTGCTCCCTATAAAACACGAGCTTAGAACCTTTTTGACTTTAAATGCATACGACAATTCGAGTTGTTGCACCTGTGATTCCACAGTGATGCATCTATGATTACACAGTATTGCGCTCGTGAATCTGCAGTGATCTATTTGATGATTTTGTATTTAATATATATTTGTTTGTCGATTCTGGAAAATGAAATTTTTGTTACCAGAAGTAACAAAATTATGCATTGATAATGCATTAAGAAATCTGTGGAATTTTAATGAAATAGATATCATATATGCTATTATTATGGAATATTGTATGGAAATTCCATGAATTAATTTTTAAGGTCTCACACTTGAGGAGGAGAATGATATATATCAAGTGTGAATATTTATGTGATAATTCTTTGTGAATGTTTTTGTGTTGATTCCCTCAAAATGAATATTAGATTTGATGATAAATCATATGGAAAGTTGGCATGACTTGTTTGATCATCCGAGTCATATATTATGTGCTGCTTGTTCTCAGATAGAAATAATTATTGGGAATGGATCTCTGAAAATATATCAAATTGAAAGATTAGATGTGAGATTATAAGTCTGCAAAGTTTGCAGTGATGTTTGCAACTAGAAATTTGCAATATATTATGCGCGCAATTTTCCAGATTGAATGATCCAGAAATCATATATGAGTAGATCAATGATTATGAGAACATTGTTTATATATATTTGCAGCAATTATATAAGCCAACAAAATTCTCCCTGTAAAATTTGCTTTTGGTCAGGAGCCAGATAAATTCCATCTTAATAGTTTTGAATATGCAATGATCCACTATAATGCACACAAATGGATATATACTGCATGATTTGATTAGGGGGAGAAAAATAAGCAGATTGGGTAAAAGAGATAAAGTGGAATGAATTATCATTGACTCATGTTGATCCTCGTACAAATAAATGTGTACTAAGAGTTTAAAATGATAATTCAGTTGCAGAGTTTAGTTAATCGAATGCCATAAGCATTCACTGACCTAAAGAAAGTGACAAAGTCACATGTCCCAACTGTAAATGCTCCTATATGAATTGTTATAAAGCACACCAGAAGTGTTGCAGGTTCATCGATTTTAAAGATAAAAATCCTCGAATGAGAAAATGAGCTATAAGAATATAGATGATCAAATCGAGGATAATTAAGAAAAGCTCCAGAAGAGTCATCTCTTGAAGAGATGTTATCTCCAGAAGAAATGTTATTTCTAGAATTGAATATTATGGTCCTAGAAGAGACCCAGGAACCGAATATATGTGAATATAAAGAGATTTCAATAAATGAAATCTGATGGGACCGAAAATGATATCGACGTTGATGATATTTATGTTTAAATGATAGCATATGTTGTAATAAATGATAATGAGGATCATGAGCCACAATATATTAGTGTGTGCCAGAAGCACATGTCCTTGAAGGACGTAAGGTGCCAGAAACATATGTTCCTGAAGGACTAAATATGTCAGAAGCATAAGTCTCTCAAGAACTAAATATGCCAGAAGCATAAGTCTCTGAAGGATTAAATATGCCACAAGCATAAGTCTTTGAAGGACTCAAGATATTAGAAGCATCAAATTTTCGAGAATAATGATAAGTTCATATATTGCCAGAAGCAATTAGAGTGTGCATTTTCATAAACATTTATTAAAATTTTATTTGCACATGTATATTTATGAAATGATTATTGTGATTTTACTTGAAAGAGTTAGATTTTGCAGGTATTCAATGATTTATCAAATTGGGCGTTTCTATGATTGTTCTATAAGTGAACAAAATAATACTTGATGATAAAAAGAGAGTTATGCTCAGAAGACATTAAAAATTATTTAATCATCAGAGGGAGCAAAACTGATGTAATCAAGAGGGGGAGACGATACATGCTGCACTCTTTTTCCCTTATCTAGGTTTTATCCCATTGGGTTTTCCTAGAAAGGTTTTTAATGAGACAACACTGGATAGTGTATCAATGAATGATGTACTCTTTTCTTTGGCTAGGTTTTTATCCTACTGGTTTTTTCCTAGTTAAAGTTTTTAACAGGCACATTCATAAATGGACATCCAAGGGGAGTGTTATGAATATACTTATTATGTGGATGTCAATTGACTCCCGGTCTCCAAATATTACAAGATGACATGGGACCCACGCATAGTACCACGTGTAGTGATTTACTATTTGGAGGGACCCACAGCCAATTATAACATTCACGGGAATGCAAATCCGTGAATGAATAGTTTTGTACTTTGGGGAAAACTACACCAAATGACCCAGAGGTGGAAATTACACTAAAGTCTCATTTTCCTTCTATAAATAGAGGTTTTCTGTAACTATTCAAGATACAGTTGAAATGAGAATTTCTCTCTCTACTTTCTTTCTCTATAATCTCTTCTCTTATTCTTATCAGTTTTATAACAATGTTGATTTTTTCTTTTCTTTATTATTATTATTATTATTTTGTTGCAAAGAAACACCCCTGTTGGGGTCTAATCAATAATCGACGCGCTTTATAACCAAATAAAATAATCGACGCGCTAAGCATAACAAATCTGCATATAATAATGGAATGGAAAACGAAATGAAAATATTTAAATGAATTTATAAATAATAAATAATAATAAGTGATGGAACAGAGGAAGGGAGATGGAAAGTTGATTCCAGCGAGGCACATAGTATCTTTGGACCCATTCATACTTTGGGAAATTTTGATATCTTATATCGGGCTTTTGGGAATAAAAGGCAACGCGGATAGACAAGATTTTTCATAACTATTTTCCAACTTATTTAATTATTTACAATTCTTTTTTCCTTACTTGATCCTACACACCTCCTGTCCTTTTGCATTCTTGCAAAGTTGCTCTTGTACACCACGGCTGTTCGTAAATAAATTGGGTTTTCAATGATATTTATTTCTTTTCCCTTGGAACTTTGAAGCTGTTTCTTCGTCTCTTGGTTTTTTTCCCCTGTCTCACTTCTTTTCATTTCTTCTAATAATCAGGTTTTTTTTCTAGTCAAGGGAATATAGTTGCAGAATCTGAGAAATTATTATCAATACTGAAATCGAGTGGTCTTCTTTGGTAGAAAGACCTAGAAGCTTGAAGGAAGATACCTTGTTGGGTTGATTTGAATTGAATTGGTCCCTTCCTGTTCATATATGCTCTAGAGCCAACCAAATAGGCTTGACTTTGTTTCTCTCTTATTCCTCTGCTCTGTGTTTTTCTGGATCCGATTAGTTATTTTGTTCCCAGGGCTGTGTGAATTGAAAGTTGAAAGCACATGTCACAGCAGAGACAGAATAATAATAATAGGTTGATGATGATGAGTGCGAGTAATGCAAAACAAGTTGGTGACACAACTTATACAAAGATCTTCGTGGGAGGCTTGGCTTGGGAGACGAAAAGAGACTCTCTCAGACGCTATTTTGAGCAGTTTGGAGAAATATCAGAGGCTGTTGTTATCACTGACAGAAACACTGGAGCATCCAAAGGCTATGGCTTCGTGAGCCTCTTCATATATATAATATCATGACAACTTCTTCTACTACCTATCTTTGATCTGTGTTTGTTGTTTCAGGTGACTTTTAAGAATCCTCAATCTGCAGAGAGAGCTTGTCAGGATCCCTATCCTTTGATCGATGCGAGGAGGGCTAATTGCAATCTTGCATTTCTTGGTGCTCGCAAATTCAACCCATCATCCACCTCAGGTCCAATCTGTGATATTTCTCATGTTTTCATCTAAAATAAACCATGTTTATTAATGGCTAATAAGTTTGCTTACAGGAGGAGCTGAGAAATTTAACACCGATTCATGGGCTATGGTACCAGTCCCAGTTCAAGGTTCTTCATATTACAATCAGCACATACCTCATTACACTTTTCCCTTTCCACCACCCTATAGGTATATACTCAAAACTCAATCTATATTCGAGTGTGTGTGTGTGTACACATACATGCAATTCAAACTTGTTTATTTTCTCCCGAATTTGTCTACATCTTGCTGTATCTTCATTTATCAACTTCTTCTTCAACATTATTCAGGTATCCTCCTGCTTATCCTCCCTCACAAGAAATCTATGCAATGGTTAGTTCACTCCAAATATATAAACATCACCCTGAATTACTAGACATCATTCTTGAATCACTTGACAGATTTTGTTTTCTTGTGTTTGTGTGCAGAACTACTATAATATTTATGGAGGGCATCAGGTTCCATTTCGATGGCGTCCAACAACATACCAACCATTTTATGGGCAAAGTAATTCAATGAGATTGCCAGCAGAAGCAGCAATAATGGGGAAGAAGACACACTACTCTGATATCCCACCAGAACCTATTTCAGTTTCTCCTTCAATACCCACCTCTGGTTCAGTACCAAGTTCATGAAATTCTGTCCTTTTTTTTTAAACTTTTTTTTGGCTAATATGAGTTTGATTTGTGCATGAATGAAATTATGATGCAGGATTAGTCACAGGGACAGTTTCTTCTGCTGCAGCAGCCAAGGTAGGAGCACCATCCCCTGAACACAAATCTTCAGCTTAGGCTAGTTTCAAGGCACAACAGGTTCAATCAAATATCATTTAGTTTCAAGTGAATGAGACATAATTTTTTTTTTCATCTTTTCTTTTTTGTCCTGATGATAGTTTCTTGTTTTAAAGAGTCTGGATACACACGGATCATTCTTCAATTTTCTATTTTCTCCTATTGGATGAACTTACTGTTAGGTTATACCGTTATATATAGTTCGAAAGATATTGCATCTTTTTCCCTTTCTTTTTTTGGTACCTGTATCTGTTTTTCATTATTCTATGGGTTACCCATTCAAGATCAAATTTTGAGTTTAGTAAATTTATCACTATTCAGCAGTAATGTCTGGACTGAAATATACAATCATTTGTATTTAGAATCGTAACTATTTGTAAATTAATAATTGATAAGTTGTCTTCATTGTATACTCTGCTTCTTTTAGAATAAATATTAAAATTGAAAGAATATTAAAACTAAAGCACTATATGGGCAGTTTAATTAAATTTGGACGATTCATACGAAATGATAGGGATGACACTTATTTGAGATTAGGGATGAAATAGTCAATTCCAGAAATTTTCGTTGCTTAAATTTGGGTATAAAAAATTTTGATGAGCCCCTTATGTGTGTAGATAATATCCACTTTGAAGTTTGAATCATACTTGTACGTGTGTGTGTGTGTTTTTTTTTTAAAAAAATCCCTTTAAGGTATTAAAAAATATTAAAAATATCCCACAAAAAATTCTAATGTCACAAAAATTCCATTAACAACTCCATTTATGAGTTTTAACAATTTCTTTGGAGCTTTTATGATACTAAAATTTTCTATGGGACTTTTTAATATCTTTTTGGTTTTTTGAGATTTTAAAAGGATTTTCCCTTTTTTAGTAGAGCTTTGTATATACATAACGTTTAAAAATTTCGACTATTATCAAACAAATTCTAAATACTGTTCAATTTTAGTTGATGATATTTATTAGATTTTTTTTTTTTTTTTGTGGCCTATGAAATATACATATATACATACACACACATATATGAGGTTAGATTAAGATGAAAGGGACAGTTGGGGATGAAGTTTAAGTAAAAGCAACTTTATAATTAAGGACACCTGCCTTTGAGCAAAAAAAAATTAAGGACACCTGCCGATTTATCCACATCTTATGACCTCAATTATTGCCTCTCACTAGGAATCCTTATTATTGGACATCTTCTAAAAATAATTTTTAATCAAAATATAAGTTGTGATTTGCTTTATTAATTATTATTTTTACATTTTACCGTCTTTATTGATGATATTCAATACTAAAAAAAATTAAAGGCGAAGTTGAAAAAACATATTAATTTAAAATAAATTTAATAACTTAACTAACATAGTAATTAGTGATTACTATACACTCTATTTACCATCCTTATAATTTTGTTGAGCAGACACTTGCTTCAAAAACTTGAATGTGAAATGCTACCACATCACATTTGGATTCAATACTCAATTCATTTTCCTCAATAATTTTGTCAATATAATATTTAATAACACAACTACAAATGTTAGAGGCAGCTGATTTATACCTTCTACCTACCTCTCCCCTCTCCACACGCTTCCTTCCCTTGCATTTTCAATTCAACTATTTTTATATATTTTTTTTAAAAAAACTATTTACTGTATATTTCAAGAAAATATTGACACAAAAAATATTTTAAAAAAGGGTTAAGGTGCAAAAATACACATGAGCTTTTTCCCCAAGAGCAAAAATATACATGTTTTTTTTAGGAATAAAAATACAAACGTGGTTACCATTTTGGTGCAAAAGTCACATCCCACTGTTAGTCACTGTTCACCTAATCTCTTTCTCTCTAATCACAGTGAACTAACAGTGGGATGTGACTTTTGCACCAAAATGGTAACCACATGTATATTTTTGCTCCCCAAAAAATCATATGTGTATTTTTGTTCCTGGGGAAAAGGTTTATATATATTTTAACACCTTAACCTTTTAAAAAAACAGTGAAAGTCTTCTGTTTAAAACTTTTACTCATTCGAATGACATGATATATTTTTATACACAGAAAATTGTGATATTATGTAGGAAATTCATATAGAGAAAGAATCAGTATTTGAATTCTCATTAACCTTTTTTTTACCAATTCTTCCAAAATTATACTCATTTTTTGGAAAAAAAATATCAAAGCTTTAAAATGCATGAGCTCATTAAGTCGACTAAAAATAATTCAGTAACTTCTAAATAAATAAAAAATTTAATTCAAATGTTATGAACGAATTAATGTCCAAATCTTTATCAAAAAAAAATTTAATGTCCAAATCAACGGCTATGCCAATACAATTTGGAGGTCCAATTTTATACCTCAAAATCCTACCAATCTCAATCCTAAATTCCTAATCCCAACGGTTATCATGTAACCTTGACTTTAATTTGTTAACTTTTTCGCCACTATCTTCATTAAAATAATCCTAACATTTATCTCCTTTTTCTCATTTTAATACTCCCCACTAACGTTACCTCTCTTTAAATAAACATTTATTACGAATTTAATTATTTGAACAAGTTATATTGCAACTGCAAGACTTGTGACCTAAAGAAACGCAGTCCATTAAATGAAAGGTTATTTCTTTAAAGAAAAACCAATAGTATTTTCAAAGTTTTTTTTATTCCTTTTTGGGAAAATAAAAGGCATAAGAAAAGTGGGAAAGATAAGGATTAGAAAATGAAGCTTTTGTTTCTAGTCAGACCTCGCATTGTCGAAAATCAGAATTTCGTGGCGTTTGCTGATTTATCAATCACTATTCTGGTCGGCAATTCAATTTCCCTCAGAAAGGCTTTCACATTGAGCAGAAGAAACCTTCTATTTTGGATAAGATTGAAACATGCATAGAAAGTCCAGCATCTAACATGAAGCTTCACGAAGTGAAGAAGCTGACACTGATTGAGTGTTGAGTTTCTATCACCATGACTGTACTTTTCCCCCTGATTTAGACATTCACATTCCAAACCAAAGCCTAAACGTGTCACTATTAATAATCCATAATACCACATAAGTACCAGCAACGTAGGAATCTTCCCCATTCAGCAATCTTACTGATGAAGACAAAGTTTCAGAGATTTGATGCACACATACATAGAAGGAAGTAGAGCAGCAGAAAAATACAAGAAATTCATTCAAAGTCCAAATGAGGTTCCTTCCTCCTCCATCAACCTCAGTCACGACGCCAGTTCAGTAAAAGCAACTACCACATCAGGGCTTGTTTGGGATGATAATAGAGCCATCACAAACTGACTTATAGTCATGAAAAGCACTTCAAAATCAAGTTTGACGAAAAAACATGATGTTCCATGACTTTGGAAATGACGGACTTTTTTCTACCAGAAGCCACTTTAAAGTTGAAGCAATATTTTGCCCTATTTAATTTGCAAAAGTCAATTGGAATAAAAATAAAGTCCAAATGAGGTGCCTTCTTCCTTCATCGCCCTCAGTCACGACACCAGTTTAGTACGAGTTCAGTAAAAGCCGACAATAGAGCCATCACAAACTGACTTATAGTCATGAAAAGCACTTCAAAATCAAGTTTGACGAAAAAATATGATGTTCCATGACTTTGGGAATGACGGACTTTTTTTCTACCAGAAAGCCACTTTAAAGTTGAAGCAATATTTTACCCTATTTAATTTGCAAAAGCCAATTGGAATAAAAATCACTTTTGTCGACTTTCATCCAAACATGCAGGCGATGCAATACCTAGTTGGCAAGTACAATAAAATGATTACAGGCTCGTCAAAATTGAAACTTTAGGAATCCCTCCCATCTGAGACACTTTAACAAGTATTCATCAGCTCAATCAATATCCAATTGATACTATATATGTACCCAGAAATTTTTATTGATTGATCACCTTCATCAATTTACCCTTTCCCTTTTGCAGACAAGATTGACTAAAAATAGATTCCACAAGTAGCCATTAGCAGAACCACATTCACACACTTCAGCAAAGATTAAGCTAAGCTAGAGGAAAAAGAGCTTCAAAAGAGATGTCCACTCAAATTCTGTAAACAAACAAGTGAACAAAGTTTAGCTCAGGAGGACCAAAGGTTTGTTACAACTACCAAGTTTCTTACAGGAAATTTCAGATGCTGGAAACATCCATTTAACCATTGCTCAACACATTGTGCATCATAACTTAATGCATCTAGATTCTCAAAGTGCCGTCCAACTCTACAAGCTAAACAAATAACCCCATAACCCCAAGGGAGGTAGCATGGTAGATCCCTTGCTGCAAGACTCAGGACAAAAGTATCAACAGAACACCAGCAGTGCCTTACGATATATCTGTTTCTACGTATATATATAAGATGTAAATACTTCTCTCAGCAGAAATTAACCCCCAGCATTAAGCAAATGACTTAGTGCATAAGAGAACGAGGTGTGCGAGACCGGACAGGTGTCTTCGATGGACTTACCCTGCAAACCAAAAACAAAAATGAAGCAGAGATAGAGTAAGAGATGCTTTCTTTGTTTTTCTTTTAATAAAACATAATACAACAGTTGGAATCAAAGAAAAATATGTCAATCTGACCTGATAGGCAGTGATCCCAAAATCACACCACTGCAGTTCAGAGCTGCAATTGCACTTTCAGCCTGCAATATTGAGGCAAAGAAGAACTTAAGATAACTAAAAAGGAAAGGGGGTGTTGCAAAAATTAGCAATTGAAAAATGACCAAGAGGGCAAGTATGAAAATCAAGACATAAGCACATTGTAGTAAATAAAAGCATCATGGTTTTACAATTTCAAGATATTTTAACTGATCGAGTTTCCTTACATTATTAAATTTCACTAGGGATGGAAAGACCAGTCCAGGACCACAAGCTTATAACTAAACCAGTGCCTCAATTGCATCATTAACTATGAGAAATCCAAATTTGAAACTGACTATTCAGCTGATACAGAAACCCAAAAAATATATCCAAAAAAAAAAAAAAAATTAAGTCAAGCAACACCTTAATGTGTGTGGCAGCTATATCAAATTTTATTGAAAAGAAATTGAGGATGAATGGGTGTTGAAACAAAAAATATTAAAATGAAACAGCCAAGATGGACAAGCAACTCAAGGCAAGCTCTAGAACAGCTCAAAGCACATGACTGAGCATTGGCCTCAACAAGATTGAGTTATATAAATAATATTAGAGGGGGTGGGAAAAGAGTATTTAGAGTACAAGTTTCATTTCTATGAAAATATATCCCTGCAAATATTTTTTTTTGGAAAAAAATTAAGACTAGATAAAATTCAAATTAAGCTCCAGTGAGCTTTGTTAGAAGACACAATTCAAATTCAAATCAAGCTGAAACAACAGCGGGTAATCATAACTAAGCCATCGCCACTAGATTCTTTAATTCAAATTTGTACATTATCAAGGAAAGCCCAAGAGTCATTGTGCTTTCAATGCCAAAAATAAACTTCCACCATGAGTGAAATTTGCAAATGGACAAAGCATTGCCAAGGCATCATGCTAAAACCTACTATGTATTAACACTAATTAATAATCAAACATCAACAATTAAATTCATCTATTTGATTCTAAGGTAGAAGGGCAAGCTTCATTGTCAGATCAAAAACAATCAATAGCCTCGTAGGACCTTCCCCCTCTAGTTGCTCTCATTACAACTTACGTACTTACTGCACTGAGTCCAGCACATCCCACATTATTAAAGCTTCTCCCCCATCATTCCCATCTTCCATACAGCCACACTCCATGAATAAACAATCAGTAAAACAATCATCATTCTTCCATCAATGATAAATCAGATGCAAACTAAACAATTCATCAGATCAGTAAAACAAACAGTTTTCAGTTTGCACAAAAAATTTATCATCAGAACTCAGATTGGCTCCAATTACCAAATGATTCCTTGATCAACATGATTCATAATAGTTTGACTAGAAAATAAAATTATATGCAAGCAAATAAACATGACTGCATTTGGCTGCAACACAGCTAAGGAACTCAGGTTTGAATATGTTTGGAACCAAAAAGAATTCAAGAAAGACACCATGTTACTCTGGTAGATATAGATCAAGAAATGTGGTGCATAGAGAGAACAGCAAAAACAGAATAAAATGCAAAGAAACAACCATAGCAATTCAAATAGCAAGGAAATCTCCCAAACAACACTTAACACAGTTCAACCCCTCGTACTCTAATGATCCTCTCTACAGTTTCTTCTGGGCTCTAGGCTCTAGCTCTCACTCTGCCACCTGGCCCAGGAGGATATGCACCTTGATTCATGCTAATTCAGCATCAACCCTAAACTTCCTCAAGTGCAAGAACTTCCCTCGTTTCTAAGGTATTCCCTCACATTAAGGGTTCTATCAGAAAACAACTGTCATCTAAACCTTCCAACCTGTTAGCTTGGAGGTCCTATCTGTTATATCAGTATTTGTGAAGTATCAAGCTGCATCATCACATGAATTGTAGAGATCCAAATAGAATAGTTTCTGTCATCCAGACTCTATGCTAATAGTTAATATTTCCCATAAGGCGTCAAAATACTACCAAAAAAAAAAGAAAAAGAAAGAAAGAAATACCAGCAAGAAGCAATAAAAGAAACATTCTAGTGAAGATAGATATTGTAATTTAAACAAGTGACAAGAAAGGATTTCTGTTTTGGAGGGGTGTGGCTGAAGGGGAGCTGATACCAATAGTATAAATAAAAACAACAATGAACAACAAAAACATGGTATTACTCAATCCAAAACAAATGCAATTCGAGATGAACAATAAAGATCAAGAGCTAGCGAGCAATTACCATTCTGAACTCAACAAATGCAATTCGAGTTGAATGATGATAATCACCAAGAAGCCTCAAGCGATAAACCTGGATGAACAAAATCATAGAAAAGGTCTCATAAAAAAAAAAAAAAAGAGGAAAAACTCGGTTAAAAAACAAAGAAACTATATTGTTTCCATGACAAGCTACAAACCTCTCCACAGAGAGACTCAAAGAAGAGTTTGACATCTGCCTGAGTAACCTACACAGTTCACAATAAAGAGAAAAAATGAGTCATGGGCCAAACATTTGATGCAAAAGAACCAATCAAAGGATCCAGCAGTAGTCCTTTGCAAAATTATATCCCCAGACCAAACTCAAAACTACCTTTTTGTCAATATTTGTGCAATAAATGGTTCTTGAACACATCTCCCGTTCATCTTCAGACTGAGAAACATTAACAACATTACAAATCAAAGACGGGGAAAACACTTTTAGCTCACGCTGGTCAATCATCCTCTCAGAGTGACTATCAGAACTTTAAGTGCTATAAAAAAAGACATGCCAATAAATGACTGAACCATTACCCTGGGCAAAAATGTTGGATTAACTGGTGCAATGGCAGTTTTTGAAGGCAGCACTCTCACTGGATAAAATCCAAGCATGGTGCCAGATAGATTCAGAGCAGCCCTAGCACCTTCTGCGGGCATAACACCATACAATGAAATTCTAAGCCTACATCATATGTAGAGACCAAATAAGTGATGTTACCTTCATCAGTGAACTCAACGAAGGCAAAACGAAGAATGGAATTTGGATCCCCACATACTCGACAATCAACAACCTTTGTCCCAGACAGAAGGAGTCAATTCAGTAATGTTGCCAATTATTATTAAAGAAGAAAAGCACAAAGTAAGCTAAGCACAAACGTTTCTACCTGACCACAGTTAAGAAAGAGAGCCGCCAGCTGCTCTTCAGTAACCTAAAGGCCATCAGAGAAAAATGATGCTCAAAATGAATGCACCATAGCAAATTAGTTGGAATGAGAATCCACAAGCGAGAAATGATCTGTACCTGTTGATCAATGTCAGACACATAAACAGTCCTTCTTATCATCTCTTCTCTCTTTTCCACGTCCATTTTATGATTAACTCTTCTCTTACCCTGATTATTGCCATTCTTCCTCTGCAACAAGTTGCAATTATATTAAGTACAGTGATATTTTCAGGCAAAAATAAAATGCAAATGCCAGCAACATAATGCTGGGAAGTGGGAACAAGTAGGACATTACTGTGAACTGCCCTCCTCAACAAATTCAGAAAGCAAAGCATTGGTCCTAAATTTAACTTAAAAGTGAAATCTCTCAGGCAAAGCAACTAAAATTTGCTTCGTTTGACTATGAAATAAATTCAAACATTTGAGAAATATTCATACCCTTCTGTTAATTTGACCATCGGCACTGCCAAAGTTAGCCTGTAATAGAAAATTGTTAGGGTATCCAAATCCTCCTGCGCCGCCTAAGATCCCATGATTCTTAGCAAGCGATGGGGGCACAAATTCTTCAGCCATAGGATTCAACTTCGATAATAGTTCCGCCAAATCCCTCATATCTCGCTTGAAACTTTCACCATCGTCGTCTCCACCATTTCTCACCCCGTTAGAAATCTGCTTAATGCCATATCCACCATTGTTCATCACCATCTGTTGAGTCTGGACCCCATTTTCTTCAAATCCATTTCGCATCTGAGCCATCTGAGCTTTATAGTTATTATTGGGGACTGATATAGTAGTCGAGACGATATCGTTGTTGTTGAAGACAGCGTTCAGATTCTGATCACCGTTGATGGTCTGAACATTAGTTTCTAAACCATTACCCAAGGAACCAGGTTTGAGCTTCGATTTCTCCAGTTCATTAGGCACTGTTGAGTCCGAGGATACTACACGGTCTTCCAAATTTTCACCGGAAGAGCCGATTATGGCCCCATCATTCTCAGCAACAGCCATAATCGAAGAGATACTTGCAGAAAAAAAAGTTCTTTCTATTTTTTTTTTTTTTGGCGGCGAAAACTATCCTACAAAATTGATCAGAAAATCATCGTCAAGTGATTCAGTGAGTAGGGTCAAAACAAGAACCCAGACAAAAACCCAAAAACCAAATTTAAAAAAGGAAGAATACCTGGTCTTATCTAACAGATTTCCACTGAGGCGAGATCAAACTGATCCTGAAGATCGTCTGAATACTTTAGAGACGAATAAAAAAAACGCATACGAAATGCAAAAAAAGTTGTGCAAATTGATTAGGAATCAGTAAAATAAAAGGAAAAGTTTTTATCTTACCAGTTTTAGTGAAGAAGACGATGATTATTCAAGAGAGCGCGGACAGAGAGAAAAAGGAAAAGGGTATTCTTCGGATCGTCCGTTTTAGCTACCATGCCTATATGGACCTTCCTCAGGACGTCCCAATTTGACGATGAACGGAGCTAGCGAAGGGCAGCGCAAGTAAAAGACCCATTTTTTCAATCAATTTCCGCAAATGCCCATAGCAATTTCTCACAAATATGGATTAATTAATACTAATAATTATAATAAGCACCCAGGATTTGAGTCATAGGATGTAATTTGGTATTATGTTATTTGAAATGAAACTCTTTTAATAACTGTCAGCATCTTTGGCTTTTTAAGATATGTTAAGATTTAATTACGGTCATGTATGATAAATCCAATGTATAGGTATAACTGTGAACCTGAACATTTCAACTTGAGCCATTTTCTATGGGTTGAAGCCTTTTATTATATTTATTATTTTCTCTCTTTGAAATCTTCAAAGAGAAAGCCATGGTTGACAAAGACTGCATGTTGCACAAGGGTTTTTTAGGTTGTCACGTTGTTTATCAAAACAAGTAATTATTGAGCAATACATTGAATCGGCAATTAAAAAAAATCAAGCCTGAATTATATATTTATATTAATGTGGGTTCTTTCGGCTGGATATTACTACGGGATCATGTTTAAGGTTGTCTAGGTTTTATGTTTTATGCTGTCAATCAAACGTGAAATGGCTACCCAGTGCAGATAAACATGACAATTGGTACTACAAAATACGGTTAAGGTAAATATATATGCAGTTTTTGTAAAAGAAAAGTGCACCCAATTCCCAAATGTTTTTTTATGTGTAAAAGTAACTATATAGTTACAAAAGTGTAGTAAAAATATCTATTGATCGTTAATTTACTTTTTTTTATATTTTTAAAGCTGACATTGATAATGATTGGGTGGTATTTTATCCTAACAAGCAGTGAAGAATTGGAGAAAATTACAGAAAACGCCCAGATAGTTTTGAAAATTACAGAAAGACACAAACGGCGGCTAGGAGATGGAGATGAGAGGTCTGATGGGTAAAATTAGGATTGGGAGAGAGAAGGGGAATTAGAGAGAGAGTGCCGAACTGTAATTTCCAAAAAATCTAAATCATTTTTTGTTAGTTTCTCCAGTTCTTTACTGCCATATAAAATGAAATTTAGCTAAGTCATCATCTACATTAACTTTAAAATACAAAGAAGTCAAACTACCGGTCAACTAATGTTTCAATCGGTATTTTTGTTTCACTTTTATAATCATATAGTCACTTTTGCACACACACAAAAATACACTTGGTATTAGGTACACTTTTAAGAAAACCATAAATGTATTTTTGTATCTTAATCCTGAAAAATAATTAAGTAGGGTTTTCCAATTCTATCACCACTGGGTTTACGTGTTGTCATTATACTAGTTCTATTTACAATTATATTTTTTTTATAATTGTATAATATTTTATGTCTGAAAATTGTCAGACTCTATTCGATGAGATTCGAACAATTAAATTTATGATTGTTGTCTAATATACTATTTTATTAATGAAATCATGTGAATGAATATAATTAAGATTATTTATTAACAAAATTTGCAGGAGGAGGCGGTCATTTAAATGCGAATCACGTGCCCTACAATCTCCCACATACCAATGAAGGGATCAAACTGATATCGAAGGACTCAGATATTAAAAATTATCATCGAATTTTCTCAGACATATCTTTAAATTTTTAATTTTTTTTTTCAGAAAATCTAACAATAAATTTGATCTTTGATAAGCACTCATGTTGTTAAAGGTGCTTTTTCATAGTGAAAATCGTAAGCTATAAATATTTTTAGAAGAAAATTCCTGAGAAAAAGGATGGCCACATAAAATGATAAAATCAAAATAGATTGATGAGGTTTCCCAGCAAGCAGTTCATAATCATATGAAGTTTCTTTTTATCTGCCAGTTAATGATTTGCTCTACCTACCACATGACACGAGGATTTTCCCAATACTCATTAGTCTATTTGTTATTAATATTCTCTCAATCCACATAAGGCCTCGTGTGTCTTCTAATTGATAATTGAGAATGACAAGTTTGACTTAGTGTTCAAAAATTACATTCACCTAGATTAAAACAAAATTTATCTTATAAATTTTTTCTTGTATATTATAAAGGATTAATGTACAAAAATACACATAAATTTTTTTTTCAGGAGCGCCCAGCACCATGTGTTTCTTTTTTTAGTAAAAATACACACGTGGTTACCATTTTGGAGTAAATGTCGCATTCCACTGTTATATTATTGTTCACCGCTCTCATCACGGTGAACAGTAATATAACGATGAGATGTGACTTTTGCTCTAAAATGGTAACCACGTGTGTATTTTTGCACATTAACCCTATTATAAATTATGTTGAAAATATAACTTTTATTGTCAATTCAAATAGAATAATAACTACTACCTCCGATCCTAATTATAAGACAAAGTTGACTTTTTTTGAAAGAATTAAGGAAACTAAATAAATTAATTAATCATTTCATATGTTATGTATTTTTATATTATATATTAGTTTACTGGTCAAACTAATTAGTTTGAAGAAAAAAATAAAAATATTCTAAAGAACTTTAATTAGCTTATTTAATCTCTTTAAAAAAGTCAACTATATCTTATAATTAAGACCAAAATAAGTACTTCAAATCCAAGGAGTCTCTCTCTTTTTCTTTTTCTTTTTTTTGGTTTCAGAGCCTCAGACTCTCGAAGAATGTTTGGTATGTGGTGATGCTTTTGCAGCGAATGAAGCACATGCTCTTAAGGTTTTAAAGACGCCAAAAATTATTTACTGTGCCCATAAAAGAAACCAAACTTCTCCTTACAAGGGAAAATGTCGAAAATGCCACAGCTTTTCATTTTATCCCATCCAATATTGTGATTGCTCCTCTATTATCTTTATGCCCTTCCAATTAATTCCATTCAAACATAATCTTTCAAAATATTATAGCCTAATGATATCAAAACTTTCATATAAATTAGAGGTTATGGATCTGATCCCCCATAACATCAAATTGTTAGACTGTTATTCTCTACTCCTTTAAATTTAACAATGACAAAAAAACTAGAGAGAATGAAACAAAAGCTTTGGGGAAGCAATGTAATTTTGGAATCCCACATTGAACCAATAATTTTAAAACCTAAATAGAACCACACTGTCTGAAGAGTTTTTGGATTTGCTTTCAATTATGGAGTATAATGTTTTGGATATTCAATGCCTCATATCGAACATTGAGCTGCAACTTACCATTAAGGGTGTGTTTGGTTTGAGGGGAGGGAGTGGGAGGAAAGAGAGTGAAAAATAGGGAATTAATCAAATTGTCATCAATGAAGGGAATATTCTTTTTTGTTGAAAGTATATTTTAGAAATATTAAAAAGTTTTCATAGGTTTTTTTGTAAAGAGAGGGTAAAAGATCTCTCCCTCCCCCTCTCTTCCTCAAACCAAACTAATTGTAAGCCTTGCCGAAATGGCATAAGAAAAAGTCAGCCACCAACGTTAGTTAATCTGATGTTTGTATTGAGAGAAAATTAAAGGAGAAAGAATAGTATGAGAAAATACTCTTACAAAAAGTAAACGTTTTCATCATTTTAGGAAATTTTTTATTTTTTCCCTCTCTTTCACTGTTTTTCCCCCATCCAAACATGGGCTAAACCATGAAGAGAGGGAGTGACATGGTGGTGGTAATTATTATTACTTCTAGTCTTAATTATAAGATCATTTTTATAGTACAAATTACACTTAAAAAATGGTTAAGTCACAAATTCACCTCGAAAGTATACACCTAAGAGCAATATTGCCATTGAAGTTTTTTGGAGCTTAATGTTGCCTTTATCCGTTAAAAAGTTAGCGATCAATGTCAATTTTTTAACAATCAACGTTAGTTTTTTAATGGAAAATGGTAACGGTGCTACATATTTAGACTTCCAGAACAAATTTAAGCCTGAAAAAACTTACAAAGTAACATTGCTTCTCGTATATACTTTCAGAATAAATTTACTACTTAACACCTTAAAAAATGATCTTTAATATGGGAGAGAGTATAAACCAAATAAGGGGGAAGGAATATATAGCGTACGTACAACGTCGTCCTCAAAACTTGGCTCTTGTTGGGCTCTACGTGTCCTATGAGCTTTGTTGGTTGGGGAGACACACATCATCTTGTTTATATTTGTTTCTCTCTCTGTCTCGTTCCATGATTAAACCAACTTTATACAATTCCGTCTCCCCCAACAAAAATGAAAACAATGTGCGCTGTATCAACATAAGTAACAATACTATTCCACCAAAGTTACTGTAGACAAGCTTCGGACGGCAGAGTTCTGACCACATTGTTTAAACACTAAGATAAAACTCTTATTATGTGTTTATTTCGTAAATTATAAAAATTATTGTTAAAAAATTAATCTAAACCATGCATTGAAAATGTGTTTGGATTAGTTTTTAGGGAATAATTTAGAAGAAAAAATGATTTTATAAAATAAATTTTGGAGAATAGATTATGAAAAAATGAAAAAAAAAAGGTAGTTTTTAAGAAAAATCATGGTTTTTTACTCTAAACCATTGGTTTTTTTTGTCAAAAATATAATATGAATAAAATCACAGTGTTTGATTGTCTTATAAAAAAAACCATAAAACCATAATTTTGGGAGAAAAATTGATTGTAAGAAAAATAAAAGTGGGTGGATTATTTTTTAAAAAAACGATGGTTTTAGTTTAGAGGTAAAGCCGTGGTTTTGTGAACGACCCAACCACACACTTTTAGCCATTGGGGCTACTTCCGTCCTTTTCCTCACAAGCAGAGAATCGGATAGGTGGGTGACGCAGCAGAGAGGGCACAATTACAAATAATGATGGGCCCCATCAACCTGCTCTTTAGGTACTGTCTCAGCCTTGACTCTGCTGGTGGACCCATCACCGGCAATCCCAAAAACAAAAGTACTCCTACCTCCATGGGTGCACATCCCATTTGTTTGGGAATAGGTGAGGCTCATAACAAGGGAGAGGATTTTCTCATTGTTTTGTTTCTTTTTTTTTCTTATTGTCTCCATCTAAGTCATTGATTGAGAAGATAAGAGAGAAGTTAAAGTAGTATTGTAATTGATTAGATGGATATGATTTAAGATGACGAGAGATAATGAGAAAAAGATAGGGAGAGAAACCCAACCCCATATCAAGTAACTTATATTCTAGTCTATTTAGGGTTTGGTTAGGTGACCTGTTTATTAAAAAAGTCAAGTCAAGGTCTATTTAAAAACCTAAATATATAAATAGGTCAAGTCTATTTTGTTATGGTCTGGCCTGTAGGCCTTCAGACCTAACATGTTTATATATTAAATGAATATAATTAAATTTATATCATATAAATAATATAATATTTATTATTTTTCATTCTTATATTCTAATTTCAAATTATATTTATATAGATTTTGATAGATTCAAAATGTATAAAGCCTATTTATGGTCTCCAAAGCCTACAATATAAGGCCTTTTAAAGACCTACATTGTAAGTAGGCCTTTAAAAAAGCTTCAGGTCCGACCAAGCCTTATGAAGGTTCAAGCCTAAGCCTAAATTCAGACTCAAGCTTTCTACCCCTATTACAGACTCAGGCCTATTTAATCAAAGCCTGGCCTGACATGGCCTATTTCCATGGCTAATTCTCATCCCCTAGGTGCTTGTTATGTGCTCATCCCTCTATTAGAGGGATGGACATATTTTTTTAATTTTTTTATATATTGTATTTATTTATATTTAAATTATATATTACTTTCTGAAATATTTTTTCCACCCAGTATCTCAAATTAATTAGTTTTCAGTCATGCATTCAGTAATATTTATCTGTAACACCAGTATCATGGAAACTAATTAATTTAAGACACTAGGTGAACAAATATTTAAGAAAACAACATATAATTTAAATATAAATAAACAATATATAAAAAATTTAAAAAAAAAATATGTCCATCCCTCTAATAAAAGGATGGGCACATAACAAGCACCTAAAGATGGCCATGTAATGTGCATTTGTACGTCCATCATTCATTTTCATTTTTAAACCAATTATAAATAGAAATGGAAGTATTGGAATAAACAATAACTTAAGCTCTTGTCATTTACAAATAGCCATCTGACTTGGTAATTAATTGTAATTTTTTATTTTTATTTTTTGAGCAAGAAAAAAAAGAATAAATAATTACAATTAATTGCCGAGTCGAGCCACTTCTCTATTCCATTTTATTGTAAATAAATGATCTTCTTCCTTCGTCCATTTTTTTACCCCAAACAATGAGAACTTCATCTGTTTTATGTTTGTTTAAAAATTCTTTATGATTGATAAATAAGGCTTTTAATGCCTTGATATTAAATTTGAATAGCTCAAATTTAATATTTTTGTAGGTTTATTTATTCAGATTTAATATTGTGATAATATTTTAATCAAATAGTAAACGAATTACATCTAATTTAATGAATAAGGTGAAAATTGAAAAGGAGAGGGAAAGCGGAGCAGAGATAATGGAGATCAGAGGGAATAAAGAATGAAATACAGATGTGGAAATTGTACAAAGCACTAAAGGCAACTTGATTTGTTGGTTAAATAATGCATTTGTTCATCTACCAACAACCCAACCCAACCCAACCCAACCCAACCGTTTTTAAGACCATTGTCGTGCAATCACAAGGCACATGACCGGCCACCGGCAATGTTTGGGCAGTTTTGAGCTTTGGCCTCAATCATTCTCTTCATGTGTTACTCTAACAAGAGTCCATCGATCAAACGTAGTCTGTAAAACAACGCAAATTAAGGCGATGATGACCAAAAATTGAAACAGTCTCGTGCTGGGTCTCACAATCTTGGTTACACAAAAGGGTGGGGCCATGTCACGGTCCACCTCAAACAAACGCACAGAATAAAATAAAGCAACCGTGCCTGCTTCTTCAGCACCAGTTAATGCATCCATCTCTCGCATCACTTTCTGAATCACATGATAAAATTGATATTGACACTTAAGGCTCCTTCATTGAAGTGCACATGATTTTACAAGAACCTAATCTGGTTTTAAATACTGAGGCCAAATCTAAAACTTGTTAAAATTATAGTTTCACATAGGATTTTATTCACCCCGTGTGCGCAGGATTTTATTTATCTCAAGCGCAGTTCTGGGGGCCATTTGAATGGATATTCATGTAAATTAAACCAAAACTCCTCTTATATACTTAGCTCATATACCATAAATCACATTAATTCAAATAGGCAGTATATAAAGCTTAAGCTTACAAGGTTATGAACCTGCATGTCATCACGGAGCTCTAACGCCAGTGGATCGATACTTGTTAGAGGTAGTTTTAATTTTCTTTATTTAAATACATGTTTGGAAAATAAAGACACCATACATCATAGTTCTAGAAACCATCTTCCACAAACTAAGACTAATTTCCTCACATATTTATGTTGTAAAATCATAAAAACACTTCTAAAAAACTAAATCAAACAAGCACGTTACGGTATCACAACATTCTTTTTCAGGATTTGGCTTCTCTCCTGCACCCCTCCCCTTACCATCCTTCTCCACCATTAGATTAAAATTTTGACAACCTAGATTTAACATATTATAATCACATTATTATAATCTTTAAAAATTTTACGGTAAGATTATAGTAATACTTTTATAATATGTTAAATTTAAATCGTTGAGATTTTAATCTAATGGAGGAAAAGAGAAAAGAAGGGGAAAATATGGTAAGGGATATAGGAAAGAAGCCAAATCCGCTTTTTCAACACTTGGTCATCCCATGCGTCCAAAGCATTCATAAAGAACCCCTCCAACAACGTTAACATAAATCTGACAGCCTTACTAATACATCAGTCGTCTCAGTTAAGGCAAACGTAAATCCCTAGAATGATTATATAACACATCAAACAGCCAGCCAAACTGATCTATAACAACATTTCTCAAAAACACATCAGTCTTTTTCAGAAACCAAACTCGAGTGCATCGTTAAAGTTCTAATAAAACAACTTAATCCAACTGCATCATCTAAGACTCAGCTGCATTGCAACAATGTAGCTATCTAGCACCAGATAAGGATCTTGCTGCATTGGCGAAGTAATCAACCACTGCCTGACCGAGCCTGCAAAAAGTCATAGTTAAATCACACTCCATACTTGACTAAAAGACTATAAACATGGCGCTTTCTATTATTAAATGTTCAAATACCTGGTGTGGTGATGCAGATTGTGACCGAGACCGAGAGCGTGAGGGTGATCTTGGCCTAAGCAGTTATAAAATTAGATCAAACACTTCAAAAGGTTGAATTTACAACAAGACGCAGCATGTAATAACAATAACTTGTGTGTTGTATACCATACCTAGATTTGATTGGTGATGGTGATCTAGACCTAGATGGTGACCTGGATACAGATCTCTCCAATGACCTACTGCAGGACAAAAAAGATTCACCATAAGAGAATCAACATCTGTATCACAGTAGTGAAACCACAGAAAGTGACAGAATTACCTTCTATTCCTTTTAGGACTTCTGCTTCTGCCAGGGCTCCTGCTGCGGCTGCGGCTCCTTGTGGGACTGGCCTCATATTTCTTCACCTGCACAATAAACAATTGTCTTAGTTAAAAGTTTTAACTTCAGTCTAGCTATGAGTAAAAACTTCACACAGGCCACATGATAATTTATATGCACCATAAACACAAATGACAAATCCTACAGATATATAGAGAACTTACCCTAATATAAGCTCTTGCCCAAGGATTTCTAAATTCAGTGTCATCAAGTTTCCGAACCTGCACAGTAGACGGGTTAGGAAGACAAATAACAGCACTCAGAGAAGCATTGGACCAAATTTAATTAATTATATATTCACTTACAGCATATTTCATGTCGTCATAATTAGTGTAGTCAACAATGCCGAATGTACCTAAAAGAATATCAATGTTAAGAGCGTTAAGTATATACCAGATTTTATACAATTGAACCACAGCGTGGCATGTTGAGGTGTAAAATTAACACTTCAGCTGAATATAAATTTGAATACAGCCAAAAGGAGGTTATCAATATCACTAAGCTGTTTGGTAAAGGAAATTAAGAGGGGAGGGGAAGGAAAAATTTTGTGAGGTGGATTTTAAAAAATTAGAGAAGTGGGGTTACAGAATTTTAATGCAAAGATGATGTAAGATAAAAGAGTAATAAAAATCAATTAAAAACTTTTTTACAATTTTTCAAAATCCAACTCACAAAAATTTTCCCTCTGCTTACCTCAATCTCTCATACCAAACAAACCATAAGAGCTTCTATAAGTTATGGCATGCAATTATCCCCAGAAAGCTAGTCCTCTGCTATTCTAAAAGCTAGACTATAAATATACAATCATTTGATTCCAAAAACTCTTGTTCCAAAGGGGAATTCAATGTGTAGTACCAAGCATCAACTTCAACTGACGTAAAAGATTTCAAAACTGATGACGGTTAAAACAAACACAAACCACACCCAAAAAAGTTAGATCCCTCTTCATGCATTCAGTTAATATTCAAAAACCTAAGAAGGGATTATGTATTGCATAGTTTTTTTTTTTTTAAAAAAAAAAAGCAATAAAGAGCAACTTAGGTTTCATGAATTAGCATTCTCTCACGACTAAATACTCAGAATGAATCAGCAAACATAGAAAATCACTCGAATCAACATAAAAGTTTTTGTCAACAAAATAAGAAATACTGCCGAGAAAAAGCAGTAATGTGGGGAGAGGACATAGTACAAACACAAATTACTTTGAAGATCTACCTTCACTATCACGTGAAACCTCAGCAAAACATACATCACCAGCTTTCCGCATATGATCCTGAAAATGGTGTTCAAAGCATGATTGATAAGGTTATAGAAATTTGAATTTTAACTTTGGATAAGTCTGCTGGAAGTTTGAGAGTGCAAATACCTTCAAATCCTGCCAAGATGCAGATGATGGGAGTCCACGAACAATAACTGATCAAACGAAAGATAGCAAACTATAGTCAAAAGTAGGACCTTGAGACCTTCAACAATTACACCAATAAGTACTTTGCCTAAAAACAGGTATAGTTGCAATTTGACAAGAAATGAAAAGGCAAAGAACATGCATGACAACAATTTCAAGATTTTAAGCATTAAGAAGCATATTATTTGAATGACTTGCAAAATGACAGCTCTTTCTTGAAATTTGCCTGATGAGTATAGAATAAATTAGCATAGCACACCTCGATATTCAGAATGACGTGATATGCCAAAACGGCTCCCGCCGCCGCCGCCGCCACCACCACTATAACCACGCCGATCACTTGATGATGGTCCCCGACCACCATGAGCAAGCTCCACCTACAACAAAAATAGATGAGAAACAAATCAAGGTAAAGTGTTGAGCTTGAAATAAAGGTTGGGACAACTAATACCCTTAATCGACAGCCATCAAAATTGTAGCCATCACGACCACGAATTGCATCTTCTGCATCTCGAGCATTGTCAAACTAGCAACCCAAAAAACAAGATAATAAGAAAGTGAAGATCAAAATATGCATTCCTTGTAAGTAAAAGACATGTAAAAAGAAGACAGCTACCTCAACAAAACAATAACATGGAGGTCGAGGTGGAACCTTCAACTCAATATCCAATATACGGCCATACTGTAGAAAAGTATACAATGTTGACAAACTACTTCAGTGCAACTATCTTTCAACCATTTACACATCAAAAACTACTCCAATACCAATCCCATTCAATCAAGAAAAATTACTGGGAATTACAAAAGAAATCAGCAAATCACAAATTATAGTAGCATTAAGATATAGGTTCCAAATAGCAAGTAAGGAGAGTAACTAAGATATACAGAATAAAATGAACGCACTCCCAAATAATACACAAGGAAAATACACATCAAACCTTGTAGAATAGATCCTCAATTTCTGACTCTCTTATATCTGAGGGCAGGTTGCCAACATAAATAGTGCGAGAAAAGCGACCACTCATATCTGATAGAATAAGTTATATTTCCTCTGCAAGCAAAGTTTGGAAACTCATAAACAAGGAAAATATCTCACTTTCTTTAGTCATGCCTGATGATGAAACGCCTACTTATTTTCATCATTACTCTGATGATTACACAAATGTAAAGGAATCCAAAACTATGAAGCAAACCAAGAGAGCAATCCTCGAGGTGAGCGGTGCTCCACAAGCTCCATTGCTCATTTGCTCCAAAGATGCTCCAAAGCTATTAACAATATTGAAATAAAATTTGATCTCCCAATCCTTTCCAGAATACTAGCAGGTATAGATCTTCTGAGAGTGAGCAAGAATCTCCAATTATATAAAAAAATAACCAAAACTCCACCCTGATTCTCCCACTCCCTCTCTATATCCCTATGTTTGATTGCAAAGCTCATATTTGTCCAAGCGCTTGTCATCTAACATAAACAAAGCATTGGTGTCATGGGATAAGGTAATATCGACATATACTGAAGCAATTACCTCACTAAGCTCTCTTTAACAGCATTTAAAAATTAACCCGAGAAAAAGGTAATACAACCCCTATTTTGACTAGACTTTGTTAATGCAACAGAATTGTCCTGGGAAGTAATCAGACTGCATTTCTCTAGCCTCCCTAACTGAAATACATGTATATTACAGATCACATACTGTTATGGGAAGCAAACAGCCAAATCTACATGGAGATTCCAATTTTGATTATCTGTTGCAGCTCCACAAAAGTCACAAATTACAAAGGAGTGTCATTTGCTTTAGCCATATCAAAAACATTTACTATTGTAGATCATAGGCAACCAGATTATTCAACCTCGACCAATTGTAGAAATGCAAGCACAATTCAGGTTTACATCAATTGGGAAGTTGCTCGGACAAGCGACAAGATAGGCATCGCCTTTTTTTTAATTGAACAAGAAAAAACAGTTCAAATGTAGCGCAGGCAACCAAGAACTGACAACAATATTAAGCCTTTAAGGCTACGAACTACCGCATGTATGTCATAGCCTTCAGCAATTGCCAGCAAGAACCTATCTAGCGGACAAAAAATCCATTAATTATATAGAAGAATAGCATTTCGAAGATGCCGATTTCTTTGATAGCCCTAAGGCGACTATGGGTCATGAAAAATCAGACAAAGACACCCGATTACGGACAAAGAGAAACATCTAGAACAAAGCTATGCCAAGACGAAAGATTGTGTAGAAAAGTCGACCAACCAACCGAACAAGTCCCTCCCCGAAGCGAGCGCCGGCCGAAGATAACGTCCCCGATGCGTAACACGCAGATGCTGCAAGGATTTGGGTCTAGGGTTCCCACTTCACAGCACAGATCTGGGCCTCCACTTGCTTCAAAATACTCCTGCCCTCCCTCCCTCTGCCTGCCTTTTATGATTTTATCTTACGCGGCTGCCCGATCATAAGTCCAACACAATTTTATTTACATTAATTAAAATTAGGAAAAAATGATTAAAAAATACATATAAAATATAAAAAAAAAAACAAGTAAGGGTATTAAATTTCTATAATTCAAATAGACTAATTTAAAAGTTTAAAATTTTATCAAATATGTGAGATTATACAATTACCCTTACTTTTTTATTTTTCAAGAAATCTTTTAAATTCCTTGCCAGTTGATGATTACCGAAACTTTGGTGGTTTAATATTATTATTTTTCTAATTCCTTAGAGCTAGTTTGGTTTGAAGGAGGGGGAGGGGAGGGGAAAAACTTTTACCTCCTTCTTTACAAAAAAGTCCATGAAAACTTTTTAATATTTCTAAAATATACTCTCAACAAAAAAAAAAATATTCTCTTTATTAATAACAATTTAGTCAATTTCCTTCTTTCCACACCCTCCCCTCAAACCAAACACACATAAAAGTGGTCAATATAAATACCTAATTAATTAATAAGGAAATTAAAAGAACTGATATGTGACAAGTCAAATTATAATGACTAAATTATAAACTCCATCAAACTATAAAAATTAAATAATCAATTTTCCCTCAACTTTAATTGGAGTAAAAGTGGATAAGACTAGAATCAAAAAGTCAACCAGGTAAAATATGATTTTCCATATTTGGATATTTAGTTAGATATTTTGAATGTGTAATGCACCATTTTTTGTCATTAATAAAATTGTTAGTGTGTCAAAAAAAAAAAAGGAGTGACAAAGAAAAATAAACCTATGTCTATCTTCCACATATTCAATGAAATCTTTCGGAAGGCCGTCCCTGTCCGCTATCTTTGTGCTTTTTTCTTTTTTCATTTTTTTTTTTCAAACTTTGTGCTTTTCTACCTTCAAGTTCTTGTCTTATTTTGTTAGCACCACATATTAGAATTGTCGCTGGCTGAATGATAAAATTATCCTTTCAGCAAAGTTTTGAATTTTAATTTTGAATCAATTAATCGAATATGCAAAATTCAATGTCATCTACCAAGTAATGTTATGTTTGTATTTTATCCGATAATGATTGATAGTAAATAATTGGATATGACTTTCTAAAGATTTTATAAATTTTTTACCTTAAAGATTTTATAATTAATGTTCGGTATAAATAACCATGTATTTATAAATAATAATTGGCATAAACAATTATACCATGAAAAAATATTTCATAATATATATTCAAAAGAATTCAGATTAAACCAAATAAAATTAGTCTAACTGTGCTTGCACCCTATTAAATCCCTTTAGACCTTAAGCTAAAATCCTAAGGAGACATTTGTATTATGAAAGGCAGTCACAACCCCCCCCCCCCAAAAAAAAAAAAAAAAAGAGGATTTGGATTAATATAAAACTTTAAAATGTCAAAATGTTTCAATACCCAAGAGTCAAGGCTATTGTCTTTTGAATTTAATTTGGATAAATTAAATCCTATTATTTTAAATTTAAACTGCTAATTTTTTAATGATTAGTAATTAAAAAAATTCAATTACCTTGCAATCTACCTTGTTTGAGATTAAAAATAAATATGGAGAAAATAAAAGGTATTATAATTTATAAAATTGTAATAAAAATTAATCTAAATTATTCAAATAATCCACCTGTATGGGGCATATTCGCCCATATAAATGTCAATACCCCGTTCGAAAGTTATTATAAAAATCCTTCTCCTTCTCCTTCTCCAACTCACAACAGTAGCATCCACAAAAGCGAAAAGAAACCAGTGGCATTGAGTCATTGACAAATATGTTCATCCTCGCTCCTTTGGATAAATTCTTCTATGGAGGGATTTATATATCATTCAGGGTCCCAAGTTTAAGCCCAGGGTTAAGTCTGAGCCTAAGTCTGAACCCAGGGAACCAATGGCCGGAGCTTCTTCAACTGTGGTGGCATGGGCAGATTTAAAGGGAGGTTAGAAGGCCACCCTAAATTTTTATATGTGTGTGTATTTTAAGAAGCTTTCTCTATCTATAGCTTATTTTAATATTTCAACTACACAATAAATCCACGCAAAAGAAAAATTTATTATGTATAACTTTCTTATCTTTTGATCTCAATATATAGTAGTTTCGCATAATTGCTTGTGTTTGGTCTTTAACTTTTAAGTTTGAAATTGTCATTATATATATATATATATATATAAAAGCTTAATAATCTAAGCTTGTTTGATTTTATTGTATTTCATCATTTGTATATTAAAAATATAGTTAATACCCTTCTAATTCTAAATATAAGACATAATTACTTAATTTAAATAGATTAAGGAAGTTTGTTGAGTAAGCTAATTTGACATATATTTTCTAAAACACCCTAGTCATCATCTTTTCTAATTTTTTTATTCACTATCTTCCTTGATTATTATTAACAAATATGAAAACTATATCTTATATTTAAGATAAAAATTACTTCTCTAAATATATCTTATATTATGGATCAAAGAGAGTAATTTGTTGGAACATATATAGTTCATTCTTAGTGGATTAAGGCCACCCAAGCCCAATGTAAGTGGGACTATTATGTGATAAATTTAATTCAATTTTTTATATATTAAATCCTTATCCTATTTTAAATACTTTTATTTATAATATAGTATTTTTTTTATTTTCACCCTCAGACATTAAAATTCCTGATTCTGCTATTGAGGGGTGGCCAGAGGAACAGGGATGGCGCCGGGTTTTGATGGCCTGCTTGGCAGCTTTGAAACTTTAATATCCACTTTATCTTACTTTTATGCAAGGATTTTGTAATTTTGTTATTCTGGTTTTAATTTTAGGGAACATTCTATTTGTTTTGAGGATGTCGCGGTCTTTATGAATCTTATTTTCTTTGTTTGCTCAGCGGGCCTGAGATTTAGACACCAACCGCATCAATCACTTTATTGAATTTTGGTCAAATTTTGTGTTCATGCTACGATTACAACGTAAGTAAAATTATTTTTTTATATAAACAAAAGTTTAGGTGAGGTAGGCACCAGTAACCCACCAAGATCAAGGTATACGTTCAGGCTCAAAGAGCGCTTACAGAGGTACTTATAAATCACCCACTAAAGAGGCCCTCATATCAACCAGTGGAAATCTAACATCCTCTCTTTTGGGGTGAATGTCGATGTCTTAGCCAACTGTGTCACTCCTCTTTGGTAACGTATGTAAAATTATGATTTCGAACATTGATAGGCGACTTCGGCAAGTGCACCGGTTGTTACAAGTAATAAAGTAATGAGAAAGTATCGTCCCACGAAGAATAGTACTCCAATCATTAGTTCACTATTTACGCTTTAGTTGGATGAATCAAGTAAAAAGAGATGAGTTGTAATCAAACAAGAATTTCAAGAATTGAAGAAAGAAAAGAATTCAAGATCAAGATTCGCAAGAGAATGTTTAGAAAAGATAATCAGTCAAGAAAAACGTAGTTAGGACTTAGAATGCCCCTATGCCCCTTCAAGAATTTGAATTGAATTCCTAACTAATTATTAATCCCATGATTGACGATCAATTCTTTAAAGTTAGACTAAGTCCCAATGTCTTGACGCTACCTTAGTCCATTATCTTTGAAAACAACCTAATGTCTTAGTATCGTTTAGAAAGATAGATTTATAAATCAGAATTATAAGATCACATAAACTCGTAAGCATATGTCTAGGTCATGCAATTTTATGATGAATTAACGGTTCAGGTTAAATACACCAACATCTCTATTGTCATACATTAACCTATGAACAATCTAAAAGGTGATCAGTCTTCAACAAAGCTTTAAGCAAAGGAAATTCATTCAATCAAAAAAATCAAGATTCAACCAAGATTTCAACCAAATACTTAAACTAGCATAGGGTTCATTATAGCCCTAACTACAAAAAGAAAACTAGTCAAGCATGGCTAGATTAACAAAATAAAGAAGAAAAGATGAAGATAGATGAACGGTTCTTCAGAAATTGGGGAAGGTTGATCTCCACAGTTGCTTTGATCTTCGCTCTCCAATGCCGTAGAGTTGTTTTTTATGCCAAAAGTTCTTTTCTTTTTTGCTAGGGTTGCCTCTTTTTATGTTTCTAATCTAATTGGGTTTTCAAATCTCCAAAATCCTTAATTTTCCTTCCTTTTTCGGGCCCTAAAAACTTTCCAAAAATTAAAAATAAGAGTTTTCGCACTTCTGACGCCTTGGGCGCCACTTTCTTCAAGGAGGCAGTGAGTTGGCGTCCTAGGCGCCAACTTACTAGTTTTGGCTGAAAGTTGGCGCCCTGGGCGCCAACTTTTGTTTTGGGTTGGCGCCCTAGGCGTCAACTTTATTTTTCTTCATCGGCTTCTCTTTTTGACATTTTTTGGAGTCTCCAAATAGCTTCTTCTTATGGATAAAACCTGGAAAAACACACAAAAATACTTGTGAGGGTATGTCTGTCATCAAATCCATGTTTTTAACTTATTATTCTTAACCGTTTTAATCATATTAAATCAATTTCATGCTAATCTTGTGCCTTTAAAACATGATAAATTTGCGGCTCATCAAACACTTTAGAGAGTTAAAGCACATTGGAAAAAGGTGGTTGTGGTTTAATACCTCTTTATTCTAACTTGGCATGATTTTAATTTTCCCTAATTAACATCACAAAATATAGATTTTATTATTGGGAACCAGAAAACATAATTCATAAAAAAATTAATCTGAACAATTATTTTTCATGGCTTTTGTCATTATTTATCACAACTTTTCATACAAAAAAGGTAATTTTTTTTTCATTTTGAGAAAAATAAGGAAAAATTACAATAAAAAAGTTCTAATTATAACTATATTCGTATGCCATCAATAAATATGTCCTTTAGATTTTGCCCAATCCAAATGACTCACTAAGAAAAACAGCGAGAGCATAAATTTCACCCAAAATAATATCTTGTTCTCCGAGGATGAGACTGAATCATATATAAGCTTGGAGCAAGAGAGATGTCTATTTTTGCCTAATAATAATAATAACAGCAAAAATAATATACTTAATTATTAGACATTGTAACTTGTATAAAAAATTTTGCCTGTGCACCAATTCTGAAAACCCGTTTGGATGTTGCTTTTAGAAAATGACTTTGGGGGTTTACGAGATAGAAATAGCTTTTGGAAAATAGATTTAAAGAATAGCTTTTGAAAAAAAAAATGATAGTATTTGGATATTATTATCATAATAGTTTTTTTAGGGTAAAATTTACAGAAAAAGACATTATCTTTTGATAAAATTGCATATAAAGGCTAAAGTTATATTTTAAATATTATAAACATTAAATTTGATAATAAATATAAACAATTACTAAAATTGTTAGAAAAAAATATTTCTATCATTAGTAAATCATGTAACATGATAAAAATTAGATTTAACATTTATATTAATAAATTGCATAGATAAAAATAATTTTAACATATAAAAATAGTTTGATATAATTGAAAAAATCACCTATTTCAAACTTTATGAATCAAAACTAAAAGAAAAGAAAAATATATGAACCAAATATTATATTAAAATATAAAAGAGATTAGGCCCACCTAGCACCGAACCAGCCGAAATAATAATTATGGAAGAAAGGACATACTCTCTCTCTCTTCTCTCACCCCCCTCTAATTTTCTAAACTGTGGCTAATTTTGAGATTTAACAGTCCCTTTGTTTTTGTGGGTTTCAAGAATCAAGGTCTGCATCGTCCAAATCTTTCGACCCTCTGATTCAAAGCGTCATCTTTTTCTCATCTCTGAAAGACAAGCAGAGAAGGTGTTGGATCTATGTGTGAGACACCACGAGGAGGATGAAAGTGTCGAGGAGAGAGAAAGGGCGATGCGTCAACAGATATCTTGAATGGTTTTTTGGGATTTTCTTTTAAAGGCGGGGTCCACTTCTACAGAGTGAGGTTGAAAATTGAAAAAAAGTTGGATTAGGCTCTGGTTTTCTCATGTTACATAAGAAAAAAAAGTTTCCTACACACACATGAAATGGTGGGACCCGCATATACATATATGAATTAATATATGTATATGTGGGTTCCACCATTTCATATGTGTGTAACATGAAAAAATGATTTTTCCTACAACATGAGAAAATGTTTTCCCAAGTTGGATTTTGGAAAATCTAGGTTTTGAAACCAAAACCTAGATTTTGGATTTATAATTGATTTTGGAAAAAAGAGAGGTATTTGTCAAACTTTTTCCAAAACCTAGGTTTTGGAAACTGCCAAACACCCTCTTAAAACACACGCATTGATACTCTTGATGAATAAACCATATTGATAACTACTCATAACGAAAATGTGGATATGACTTTCTAGAGGTTTCATAATTAATGTTGGGTTTGATTTTCTCAAAATATTTTCCCCTCTTTTCTTCTCAGAACCTCATCTTCATCTTAGATTAAAAAAAAAAGGAGAGATGGTTTAGATTTCATAATTTTATAAAATTTAATTTAAAACAATAAATTTAAACTATTACAATTTTATCCACACAATTCATAACTGTAATACAAAAAAAATTGAAAAAATATAAAGCACTATGATAATAGTTTTAGAAAATATTAAATCTCAATCATTTTTTTAAAAATTTGAGTGCGAGTTGAATAAGGTTCTTTTTTTTTTATATATATATAAAAGTTTAGGTGAGATAAACACCGGTACTCCACCGGAGTCAAGACATGTCTCTAAACTCAAAGAATCCTTACTAGGGTATTTAAAGATTGCTCACTAAAAAAGTCTTCACATCGACCAACAGGTGTCAAACCTCCTTATTTTTTAGGTGAAGGATGAGATTCTAGCCAACCGTACCATTTCTCGTCTGCAATTGAATAGGGTTGTAAAAGTTAACTATGGTTGACTCATTGTACACATCTTTTGACTCATTGAATGGTGACTTTCATATGGGTTGTTTAGCATTCAATACCAGGGCCCCTTATTCTCGTTCCTTTATTATTCCTTGCTTTTGATCAAAGGTAGAAACAATGCTCACAAAAGGCATTTCTTTGTTTGTGACGTCGAGCTTCTGCTCATGGGTTTGTTCAATGTGTTTGGGTTCACAGCAGGAAAGTAGTGGAAACAGTAAAAGCTTGGCAGGGGAAAAACGCAATAGGGTTTGGGGGTAAGGGTTTACATCATTGGGCTTCTTCATTCAAAGCTTGTTGAAGACTGATGTTGAGTCATGGAGCGATGGTGAGCGTTGGACTGTACTGTCTCAACCTTCTCTCTCTTCTTTCATCGTCCTCTCTGTTTAGACTCTCAAACATTCTCGTGCTTAGCTTTATTGAGGACAGAGGCATCAAGCCGTTGGCGAGGTAGTCATGGAGGAAGAGGTGGAGGGTGGCACCAATGGAGTAGGGGCTAGTGATCTACTTGTTGAAGAAGAATAAGAAGGTACTGTGATGTCGCGGCTATTTCTCATTGAGAGGAAGAAGATGGCCAAGTTTTGACCAAGGACCGTTTTGAAATTTCAGAAAGTTCTTAAGGAATGACTAAATTGAAAATTGTTAAAATATTTTGAAAAAATAATTACTTCTGTCACCGTTAATTTAAACACAAATCACATTTATAATATAACTTTTATCCTATCTTACTTTTGTAAAAGTCAAATATAAAATAAGTCACTTCTCCCAGCTCTAACTCAAACGGGCTCAACTATTGGTGGAGTTTTCCTTACATAGAAAGAGGTGTTTACATTTGTTGTTTATTACAGTATTGAGATCTCAACCGTTTAAATTAATCTGAATGATCCAAATTTAAAATTTTTATTTTGTGATGTTTAAATGATAAATTCATTTTCATGAGAAGTGAAAGTTATAAGATCATCTTTATTTTTAATTTTACATATATTAAAATAAAAATTAATTTAATTTATAAAAGTTAAATTAATTACATATGAATGATCCAAAATTAATCTAACGATGAGATTAGGAGTGGAAACAAGTCAGGCTTCACCCTTAATAAGCCATACCTGTTTTGTAATATATTGGCCTAAGCTTAGCCTGTGGCCTGTTAATGAGACTTGTTTTATTTTTTCAATTTTAAATTTTTTTATGTTATTATTATTTATTTAATTAAGTTAACAGGTCACAAGCCAAAAATAGGCTAAAAATAAACCAAAATTACATAAATTAATATTAATAATATAAACAAGCCGACTTGACTAACCTGAAAAGCCTCTTATTAGGCCTGAGTCTGGCTTGTTAAGTGAAAACAAGCCTTATAAAAGACCTTGGCTTGACATTTTAGCCTGACCAGACTTTTAACAGGTCAGGCCACAGCTCACAGGCCCCTGACCTACATCCACCCCTAGATGTTAGATGAGATAGATGATGAGCACATTTTTTTCTATCAAATTAATAAGCATAAACCGTGTTCCCCTAAGAATAGGGAGATGATGAACGCTCCTCCCCGTGAACGCTCTCTTTCTCTTCCGCTCCTCCTCCCTCTCTCTTTTGGTTCGCCTTTCTTCTTCCTCTTCTCGCCGCCGACAACATGTTTTACCACATGCTGTTGGCGGGATCCTTCCTTCTCCACTATTGCGGCAGAGTGGTCGTTTGGATCCTAGGTCTCCGATCTGGGGCCTTTTCCATCTGGGTTGCAGATGTGGATCTTCGTCCCTGTGGCGATTTTCTCCCTCTCCTTCTTCAGATTTGATCTGCCAAGGTGAGAGTTTTTTTGATTTTCTGTGTTTTTACTTCTTGTTTTGTGCTATGAGGTTTTGTGGTGGTGTTTTTGTCTCAAGAAATAAGCAGATCTGTCAGATCTACTTTCAAATCCTCTTGGTTGGATGGGTGTTTGGATGTTATGAGATCCGATTATCTCTTGGTAGGTCGGATCTACATTTATAGGGGAAGATCTAAAGAGGAGATTTTTGTTTGGTCGTCAAGGTCACTGGATCTGTTCAAACAGAGGAGCAGAAGTGTTCTTCAGGACATTAAGGGCCTTTTCTCTTCCAAGGTTGGGTTTTCTGGTTTCCTTACCCTAAGATAGAGTATCCATTTAGCTGATTTAATTGCAGCTATTGTTTATAAGATTGTGTGCCCTTTGGGGTGTGTTTTTCAACGAACACTTTCTTGCTCGTCATTTTCAACCTTGGGTTTCAAGGAGGCCGATTATGTTCATGATTTTTACTTCTACTCTTATATTTTTAATGTACGGTGCTTGGCTATCATTGTATTAGTTTATGTGTTTGTTGTACTTATTTTAGTTTTGTTTGCATTTACTGTTGTTGTGTTGTTGTGTTTGTTTTAGTTTCTATGTATGCACCATTGTTCTTTAGTATTAATATATATATATCCTTTGACCAAAAAAAATAAGAATAGGGAGATAACAGCCTTATTCAGAAGCCACGTCAATATTTTTATAGGTGTCAGCAGTTTCTTTTAACACATGGGATTAATTAATTGAATATAAAAAAAATAGGAATTGGATTTCCGCCAAGTTAAAAGCTCAGGGATTATGTTATCGTAAGTCATAGTTGAGAGACTGAGTTAATAATTGAATGAATAAAAGATTAATTTTCTCAAAAATTAAAATAATCTTGCAATCTATTTTATTTAATGTTTAAGATAAAGTTGAAAAAAAATTAAATTTGTACTATCATTATTAAATTAAGTCTAAATTATTTAAAGAACTCATGTTTATAGGATATATTTATTTGTATTTAATCATAAATATCACATTGGAAAAGTATTACAAATATCCTTTTAACATTGGAGAGGTATAATAACGATGAGGAAAGATTTAATTATTCGCTCTTACATAAAAGTTTTTTTTTTTTTTTTTTTTGTGAGCCAAATTTACAGCCGTCAGGCCATCCTTGCTCATGATGAATGTATCTAGAATAAATCCTATTTTATAGTAATTAATGATAAATAAAGGATATGACTTTAAAGAGATTTTATAATTAATGTTTGGCACAAAGTATCATATATTTATAAATAATTTGTATTGGTATAAATAATATTATAGGGAAAAAGATTTTATAATATATATTCAAACGAATTCTGATTAAAATGAAGTTCTTATCATAATTTTGTAATGTAAATTTTCATTTTGGAATTCGGATATGCAATAATCAATGAAAGATCTCGAATGCTGTCTTTTAAATTAAATTTGGATAATCTAAATCCTGTTATTTTAAAATTTAAACTGCCACCTTTTCAACGGTTGATAATATTAAAAAAAATTATTGTACAATCTACTTTATTTAGGATTCAAGAAAAAGATGGATTTTTTTTTCTTAAAAAAAATATTAAAATGTATAAAAATGTAATCAAATTAAATCTAAATTATTGAAAGAATCCACCTTCATAGGATATATTTGCATCTAACTAATTATCCATACCCCGTTGAAAATAATATTAATTACCTCCTCGGACTCAAAATTTCTCAAATCCTGCCTTTAAATATCGCATCTGACTCACTCCACTTTCAAACGTTAAGCATCCAGCAATAGCAGCAGAAGCAGAGAGAAACCAAAGACAATGAATTCGATGTTCGTTACGATGTTCATCTTCGCTCCAAGTGAAGGCTTCTTCTTCGGCGGCCCCAAGTCTGAGCCCAAGCCCAAGACCAAGACCAAGCCTGATTCTAGGCCCAAACCAAAGCCTGATTAGGTCCAAAATTAATAAATGTTTTCATCTTTACTCCTATTTTAATGATGTATATTTAAATGAGTTAGTTAAAAATGAGGACATAATGAAAAAATAATAATAAATAAGTTGGTTAAAGTAAGTTTGTACCTTATAATAAGAACAAAAAAATATTGATAATTAGTGTCTTATAATAAAGATTAGAAGGAGTATATTGCACTTTGTTTTCTCTTCTTTTTTATCAAACAAGATCAAAATGATACTCTTTCTAGTCCTTTTTATAACAGCAAAAAATTTGAATAGTCTAGATCATTTTTGTAAAAGCCCAACAATAATTGTTTGAACATTAAACGAGTTTTAATTAAAAGGTTGGTGATATTTATACTTACTTTATTTCTCTTTCTTAATCAGGGCTTATTTTTTTTTTAAAAAGAAAAATTATTTTAGAGATACTTGTTATTTGTCACTAACTTTAACCACTTTCTCAAACAACATCATTTGATTATTGAGCTCTTGTGAAAATGATCTGGGAGAGTATTATCTTAAAACTGAAAGAGTTCCATGTCAAACCCAACAGAAGGACAATAGGCACAGAGTTTCAGTGAGGGAAAATCTCTTTAAGGTGCCAAGGGACTAAAAAAATGTCAAAAAAAATATTTTTAACCTACTGAAATAATGTTTTTGTAGGAACCCCCTCCTTTCGTATTTTTTCATACAATAAAATAGATTTAACAAGCTGACTGCTACTTTTTAATTAATTTTAGCGATTTGATTAAAAATTTAAAAGTAGCCTTTTATATTTTGGAGCGAAGAGAGAGTACATTCCATGTAGGACTCTACCCTTCGTCTTATTTGCCCAGGATAGTTTGCATGTAATGTGATATTCTCTCTCGTTTTTCTTTTCTTTTTCTTGTCAAAATATGATATTCAATTATAGAAAATCTCAGTGGTCCAAATATTAGATGATGAGGGCATTCCGTTTCCACACATGGCCATGTTCAACACAAAATAAATCACCCAAACCTTCTACTGTTTTTCCTTAGTCATCATCCAAACTGATATGATTGTTTTTGAGATAGTGGTGAAAAAAAGAGAGACTTATTTGCAATTTGAATTATGTAAAAGTAAGATTGAGTAAAATTTATATTGTGTAATATGATTTATATTTGGATTGACGATGATATAAGTAACTTTTGTGGAATAGAGGTAACACAAATGGCTTTTAAGATAATTATAATAAAAAAATTAAAATCAAAATTACAAAAAAAAAAGAGAAAAATGTTAAATTGAAAAATTTGACAATGCTTAAATACATAATCTAATCAAATAACATTACATAACTAATTGGATCACATAACCGATACAAGTTGGGCTCTAATTGTGTCAAGAGTCATTCTTTTGTGTCTAATTGATTAATAATTTTATCGGTAAGTTTTCATAATCTTAGTAAAACTATTTTAATGGGAAAAAAATCGTAAAAAACGAAAAACCGCAGTAATAAATCAAGATTTTAACTACCATGGCCACGAATATGATTTATTTGAGTTGATGATGACGGAACATAATTTGTCGAGAAATACTCCTAATCTACACTAATATTATCTACATAATCTATATTCCTATTTTCAATTTCTATAAAATTAACATTTGTTTGAAAATTTTTTGTGATATAAAACTGAAAGGTGATGAGTTGTTTGAAGGTAATGAATGTTGTTCATGCTAACAAAATAGTACTAAAAATAGATGAAATAAATCCTCACAACAACAACAACAAAACGTACATTTCAATGATGAATGTTATTCAAATACATAAGGCCGCCAGAACTACTTTTTTAAAAAGCAAAAGCTCTAAAAATAAGCTTATGTTTATAAGTTGCTTTTAGCTTAAAAGTATAATTGGGGAACACCATACCAAATATGTAAAAAAAAGAAAAAGTCTCAAAAGCCTATTTTGGACTTTTAAACGTACGGTTTGGGATTGCAAAAGCCATACCAAACATGTATTGGTCCAAGGGGATGATTAGTCACGTTGGAACTGAGACACAGCCCATACTCCTACATGAGGCAGCAATGGGGGATTTTCTGCAATAGGTGAGAGATTGACGGAGCAACGCTGTGTGGAGGGAGGCAGAAGGCCTATTGGTCATTAACTTCCATTTGCATTTTCCATGAGTATATTATTGGGTATATTGTTGGTTTTCATAACTCCAAAATTTGAGATTGTTGTTTGGGAAGACAAATTTATATAGAAATAGAGTAGGCAGGGGCAAAACTAGGGAGGTGCTATGGGTGGCCTCTGCTCCTAAAATTACATAATATGATCCTGATGTTTAAGAAATTACATTTCAACCTAAAAAAATTTCAATATTTTTACTCTAGTCTCCATTAAAAGTTTTTTGGAGGGCCTAAAATGAAAATGATAAAATGTTTGTAGGGTTAAAATTTAATTTCATCAAAATTTTGGTCCTATTCTATAATTTGCACCCCTAATTATCATTCCAGAGTCCTCCATAGGTGATATGAATTATGAATATGATTGAAATTGGTTATTAAGGAAAATGCAAATATTGTAATATACTCATTCCACTTGTAAGTGTGCAAGTCCACATGAAAATAAACCACTTTGCTTTTATGATTGGCTTTCAGCCTAAAATTAAGGGAATATCCTTTAGATCTAAGGAATTAAAAAAATATTAAAAAAATCTCACAAAAAATTGTAACGTCAAAAAAATCCTAAAAGATTATGAAAACTTACGGATAAAATTATTAATCACTTATGGAAATAATTGTTAATGAGATTTTCTTATATTAAATTTTTGTGTGAAAATTATTTTGATATTTTTTTAATCTTTTAGAAGATTCACTAAAATCAACTTCTCAACCACGTCGGTCATAAGAAAGAGGGAATGAAGTAATAATAATGATTTGATAGAGTACCATATAGAGTGGGTCCCAAGAGTAATTTTCTCTTTAAATTCACAGTCCAAGGGACTAAATACTTCAGTAACAATTTTTAGGGGATCCTCTACGTCATCTATTCTTATCTTTTTCTTTTTATCCTTCTCCTCATTATTATTCATCTTAATTTCTGAATTGAAATTTGAATAGTTTAGATTTAATTTTTTTTATAAAAATATTAAAAAAATATAAAATTATTAAAAATAATTTTAAAAATTTTAAATTTTAGTTATAATTATTTAAAATTTCAGTAAAAAAATATTTTTATAAAACACAAAATCTTAATTAGTGACATGTCAACCCAAATACTAAAACGAGTAAGGGAGAGGCAGGGGATGAGAAAACACGGTGAAAAGATAACAAGATAGGCACTAATAATTTTGCGGATGCACGTCAGGACGGCAGACACCAACCTTGTCGTTCTGTCCACGTGGCATCCACTCACGATGTGCTTCACGCTCCGCTTCCTTTCTCTCTCTCCCCCCTCCCTCCTTCCCTGCACTTCACACTCTCTCACTTCAAATTCCCAAGTCCCAACCCCTCGGAATCCCCACATCTCTCCCTCTCTCTCTTTCTCTGTTTTCCCTCCCATATTTCAAACTTCCGATTTCCCCATTCTTGTGCTTATTTCACCCACAACAGTTCTTAAGAAATACACAAACGGTCCGTACCATGCTCTGCTCGGCTCCGGCCGCCAAGTCCGGTTCGAACTGGCTCGACCGGCTCCGTTCCATCAAGGGCATCCCTACCGGCGACGGCCTCGACCTCGACTCTTTCCTCTCCAACCACTGCAGCTCCAATTCCGACACCACTCTCTTTCCTCCGAAGCGGGACCGCAATCGGGTTCGGGGCCCCGATTCTTCTACACCCGATCCTGACCCACCATCATCAATGAGGAGCGTCCTCGCAGAGCTCTTCAGCATGGGGAGCAGCCTCAGCCAAAGTTACAAACTTTCCGGCAAGAAGTGCCCCAGAAAGCAGACAAACCCCAAATCTTTCGTCGCCTCTTCTTCTGCGAGTAACAGTAAAATAATAATTGACTGTGCGCGAAAAGACGAGAAAAATGTCCCCTGTACAAATTCTTCTTCTAATAACCTTGAGGTTGAAAGGAATGAAGAGAACGTGGCTGGTTGGGATTTGGAGGAGGATGAAGGCAAGGAAAAAGAGAGTGGTGGGAACGAGTTGTTGAAAGGGTTTTCCAAGAGTGAGGTTACAGTGATTGATACGAGTTTCCCAGAATGGAAGGTTGACAAGCTTGTGTTTAGAAAAAACAATGTGTGGAAAGTCAGAGAGAGGAAAGGAAAGTCCAAGCTTACTGGGAAGAAAAAGAGGAAAGGGAGTTTTGGGTTTGATAATAAGGAACTCAGACTTTTAGATTCTCAATTTCGATCCCCCTTGGAAACAGATACGGAAGAATTTCGATCGCGATCTACCCAAATAAGAATGAATAAGGTGTTTCTATATTTGTTTGAATATTTATCATATGCTGATTTGGTGCTCCAAGTTTGATAATTTCTTCGCAGCTTACGCACTCACTCTGTACAACGTAAATTGCCTGTGCTAATTTGTGTTTTTTTTTACATTAACTGTATTATTGTGAGCGCCTAAAGTCTGTTTTTCCTTCAGCATTTCTATATTTATTGTGGCTGTTGTGTTATGTCTTTGGGTTGCACTATTGCATGTTTGGAAAATGATTATGCCTTTATATTTTATGTTGGTTTTGACGGATCGCATGCTTTTGCCATCTTGATATTGTGTTGTTATGAGTTTAAATGGATGTTTGTATATGTTGATCATGATTTAAACATAAATCGAATGGATAAACTTAATCAATCAAGGGTGACAGCTATTATTTAATACCTTTACGACCAATACGTTGAATCAAAGCACTCGCAAAGTCATCATCCTTTTTCAGCGGGGCCTCAATGCCTTATGTATATAATATTTTATCACGTTTGTCTCAAACCTTAACTTCTCTTCTCTGAATTATAAATGATCTTTAGTTTCGAAAGATTGGCCATGTACTGTATTACCCTTGAATATTGTTCAGGCTGCAGTTTCTTTGGGGGAATATAATTGTTGTTGCTATGGATTCAGATTCTGTCTCTCCCTCTATGTTGCATCATTTAGCTAGTCACGTTCATCATAGGTTCCTATAAGGCTCACTAATAGATTGATTGCATTGATAATTTCAACTATGGCATCAAGATAGTGATTCCTTGTAGGATTCTTGTACTGACTCCTTTTCCTCTTGACATTCTGAAAAATTAATGGTTGATTTGGAATCTAATGACGTGTTCTATACTTTGTAAGCAATGTATTCCAAAAAAGATCAGAAACATTGCATTTGGCAAGTATTTTCTTAGTACGTACCACTATTGAAGTCTGATATACCATGCTAGTAATCAGAAATATGTTAGTTTAACTTTTATTTGAGGTTTAGATGCTGCTGGTGCTGACATGGGTCATTTCATATAGGAAAACGCATTGGTAGTTACTGCTATAGCCTTTCACCTCATCTTTCTGCTATTAATTACTTGGTACAATAAGAAGTGTTGAGGAAATCATCTGGAACCTTATGAACTAAATCCTATCTTGTGGGGTTGCTGAGCTTCTTTTGGCCTCCTAACTCCTTTTTCTTGAGAGATGGGACTGAACCTCTGCCAATATGTCTTGTGGTGTATTATTCTTCAACTGTATACACCGAATTACTCCTTCCGATCCTTAATATAAGGCAATTACCTAATTTGTTTAGATTAAGGAGGGTAGTTAAGTTAGTTAATATAACATTCTAAATCACCTAGTTATCTTCTTTAATTTTCTCATCCCCTTTCTTTCTTGATTATTGTTAAGGGAGTATTAATAGGGGTAAATTGAAAAGATTGACAAATATGAAAACCATGTCTTATTTTTTGGATCCAGATCAACTTTCTAAATATGTCTTATATAAAGCACCGGAGGGAGTATCATTTAAGAATACATTTTGGTAGCTGGAAGTAAAAGGAAAACAAGGAGTAAAGAGGTGAAAGGAATGAAAGAAGACAAGAACAGGAGGAAGAGGAGTTATGATGATATATTCGGCTTCACTGTAGTTTAATTAGTTTAATAGTTTTGATATATAAACTTTAAATGCAGGATTTTGTAATCTTTCACAATATTTGAAAACGTTGAATATCAATCAAACCTAGTGTTTAAAAATGTCACATGATTGTTAGGTGATACTTCACAATTACCTTCAATTCTTCTCTTTCATGATTTTTGGCCTTCATTTCCCCCTAAATTGTTAAACCTGAAATTCCATATCCATCTATTTTGCAATTTCTTTTTCGTGATGATTATTGATTGGGGAGGGTAAAGTGTTTATATTTTAAAGTTTCAGCACTGAAATTATACTTAGGCCGTATTCAAAAAGGCTTTAGGTAGTTTCCCTACATTGTTGTTTTATGCTAGGGATAAATATGCTCTCCATTCCATGACTTGGATGATAATTGATGAAAATCTCTGTGCTAATCACTCTTTTTCCCTTTTAACTTTTGTTGTTTATGATTAAACCCCTCATCATATGTCAAATCAACCTTGAAAAGAAAGCCTGCTTTGACAAGATACTGGAGCGGATAGCTTTTCTGAGTTTGATGGGCTCTCTTGTGTTGACTCTATTAACTCTAATTAGGAGGCCTAGAGATTAATTAGATATGCTGCTGAAAATCATTGCCCTCTTAAAATAGCATTCCTTTGGACGGACGGTTAGTTACTACACATTCATTTGAGTCTCTGCTAATTATATGAGAAACAAGAAAAAAGAATCCATAGGTTCAATACATTATTTTTTTCCTTGATATTGCCAATTCATTTGGACGTGATGTTGCTGGTTCGCTCCATAATGCATCAGTTTTATTTTATACGTGGACTTTAATTCTAACAGTCTAGCACCATTTTCTTAGGTTACCTAGATAATTGGATGCTTTGAACTTTCCTCAATTAGACTAGTTAAGAGAGAAATGCATCATTCTTCAGTTATAATATCATTCCTTGAAAAACTTCTGATATAAGTTTGGACTTGCAGCTTGTAGTTGCAGCCCAGTTTGAAACATGGATTATTGATTATTTTATGTGTTTCAAGAATCTGTTGTCCCCTCATTTTTTTCAAATGGCCATATTTGTAGGAAGCCTTTCCAATTATGGTTAACTTATTCTGAATTCAAGAAACCTCTCTTTGTTCATCTTTATCTAGGTTTCTGTTGACATTGTAGTTTCTGCTGTTGTTAGGACCGGGCCTTGATCATATAATGTAGCACAGTAAACCATAAAATCCATCTATTTTAAATTTAGAAATCTGAATACCTTATATTGGTTAAATACATCTTTAATATTTGTTATGTTATGTGAATAATAGATCTAATGAAATTTTGGTCAAAATGGTGTAATTTTAACTTGTCTTTTGCCATAGGGAAGTTCAATATAGCACATTTATTTATTAATTGCCCAAGAAAGGAGTGTAAATTTTTTTAAATAAAAAGGAAAGATTATGTGATTTAAATGGCGCTCTCAGGAGGACCTTTAAATTGGGTTTTGGATCAAAGGATTTGTTGCCAAGCTGCAGTGTGAAGGTAAAAGACCCGGCTTCATGTAGTGGCATTAGGGTTTATGGTGAATTTTGAGGCATTGTTACATTATAAGTTATAAATTTATTCAAGCATTGACTGCATATAATATATTAGAAGAGAGATAGTAAGAAAAATGACAATAAAAGATCTGATAAGTTATCACTAGCTGCCTCAACCAAAAAGAAAAAAAGTAGCATTTGGGCTTTACTATTCTTCATTTATGGTCTAGAATAGGGTAAAATAATGAAGGTGGTCTTAGTGATTTATTCTCCTTTTTCCACCAGTACAATTTCATGCTGTTTCAATTTATTGTATTTTATGCTGAGTCAACTTGCTTCTCCTGTTGTGAAGCTTGCAATCACAGAATTTATTATATTAAATTGCAGATACGCATGATCATGCATGCCTTATTAAGAATTTCATTTTATTTATTAATTCTGCTGACATGTTCAGGGACATAATACTGAGAAGAATATAGAAGATGTTGGTGTAGACATATCCCAGAATGATCCAAGGCCTCCTCCCAAAAAGAGGCAAGTTCACTTGCAAGCATCTTTCTTGTGTTTCCTGATCCTTCTTCTTATGCTTTTCATAAAGAGTCTCAAGTACACCTTTCTATCTTTACGCAGAAATTCAGTTAAAATTAGTTAATGCTTTTAAAATTTTGAAGTTACTATCAATGAAGTTCATTAATTAGAGATGGTTGTTGCTAAAGGCTGTGTAGCCTAGTGGCGTGAAAGCTCCATGTAAGCGAAAGGTCACTCATTGGTTTGATCATGCTTATATAACTTCAGGAGTTGTTTAGTTAGTTAGAAGAATGTTTAGTTGGTTAAGGAATATCAAAATAAAGAACATTTAAGGAGGAAAATTAATACTTTAAATAAATGGGTCTTATGTTAGAGACCATGAAGAAGGTCCTTATAATAAGAATTGGGAAGAATTTTCTTTTCCATGTTTGTATATTGACTTCGAAATTCACCACCACCATGCATTTGCAGGTTCCAATTTTCTAGGTCGCCGGCAACATGAAGAAAGGAGAACAATATACTTCTGTGAGTATGATATAGGCAACTCCGACATTAGACAACACAGGAACAAGAGTTTCAAATCTTAATAAAAGCGACCGAGACAGCAAGAAATAACTCGAAGTCCTACTCATAGGTCATTTTACTTGTCATTCTTAATTCTCATTTGGCTGCTGCTGCTGCTCATGGTATTGTTGGTCCTTCATTGTCATTTTAGTTAAAAAAACGTTTATTTAATGTAAAGCTCCTTTTGTTCTTGAATTGCAAACTTCTTTTCACCAATATATCTGCATATTTATGTCCCTCTGGCACTTTTCTTTTTCTTTCTATTTTCCAATTTTATTGCAATATTTTTATTTTATTTTATTTTTTTCTGTTCTTCTCTTGTTGACAAATCTGAATACAAGGATCTACCTGACAAAGGTTGCTAATTTATAACCATATTTATTTTGAAGAAATTCCGTTCTGTTTTTCTCCCCAAAAGCTCAGCAGTTGTATTTAACAAGAAAGTTCATGTGAATTTTAATTACTTGAAAAATTAGTTTGAATTATCAGAATCCAAAAGTAATGTTTTCTGTATTATAGAATTCATTATTTAATAAAATTACGATGCCAATAAACAACAATTATGATAATAATCTATGTTATGAACACTTGATGGGGAAAAAAAATTAATGTTTTTTTTTATACAAAAATAAATCCATGTTAACAGCACAAATACGTCAATAAAAATGTTAAATTATTTTTTGAGTCCGTTCAATTTTGTTGTCTTGTAAAACTAAAATATAAACATATTTGGTTACTCGCCTTCTCTCGTGGTTTATTAAGTTTTATACTCTGGCTCTTTTCTTAATTTAATATTAGTGGAAGTCGTAGAAGATATTAATTAGGTTATAAAAGGAAAAAAAAAAAACAGGATCTAAGTTGATGCCATGCCAAAGGGAAACCAAGTTGTACTGGGTGGGGAAAGCGAGGGCGTGATAATGTGAACGACTTGCAAGGTTCAATAATAGTGGCATAATATTTTTTTTTTAAAAAGACAATTTATTAAAAAAAGGATTAAACAATATATATATATATATATATATATATATATATATATATATATATATATAAGGTTTAAATTTATTGTGGTTTTAGGAAGCTAACATAAGAATTGTCAACTAGATCACAGACACGGTCCACTATACCAGAAAGTAAGATATTAACCTACTACTAAACAAGCAACAACGAGCTTGAACATAGAAGAGTCATGCACAGTAAGTATTGTATTCGAGCTCCATATATGGTTCAACACAAAGATTGAAGGATTAATTGTATCATAACTTTAACAGAACAAACTGAAAACCAATCCTTTAAATGAGATTTCTGTAGGAGATGAAATATCGAATAAGGTATTGAAACTTGAAAGAAGTATATAACCTGAGATTAAGCGTTGACAATGCTGCCTTAAAATAACATAACAAATAGAGTAGACCAATGTTATACTATTTAAGACGTGTCACATGAAATTTACATTCTTTTTGTTACGGCCTACGCTTTGACCCTGGAAGATTTCATGGCCCAACAAGAAAGCCCCGTGCAAGAGCCGGCTTGATGACAGGTAAAATACTAATCACCCATTAACCATGTTGTTAATCTCGGACAGTACAGGTAGTGAACCAAGTATGAGCAGGTAGTGGAGCAGGAAATATTAGAACATGGGCGCCGTGAGCAATATGCAGAGGCGTACGTGGCACAGGGATGTGGTGCACAGCCTGAGAAGCAAACCCTAAATGTAACCTCTATAAATAGTGAGGTTATCCATTAGGTATTCTCTCTACGCTCTATTTTACATTCAGTCCTACTGTGCACACACCACACCCCTCTGTGGCTATCGCCACCATCGTGTACACACAGTGATCCTGAGGTGCATTCTGTAATATCTGTTTCCATAGATATTGTCGAGCTACATTCTTCTTCTAGATATTCACATCGGAATATCCATTAAAACCCCATCGACCCAACATTAACAAACACTAGCTATCTTGAGCTAGACATCTGTGCTCTTCATACTGAACACTTTTTAATATAAATACACAATAATTAAAGTATTAGCTAAGTTCCCTACCAAGGAGTTGAAAGGAAAGTATGAATTTTATTTTTTGGGCTACAAACTTCAAATCTAATGAATCATATGTTTTTTATATATTTTTTTTCTGATTATGTTTTTTAAATTTAAAAAAATTAATTTATGAGCCTGAAAGTAATGCCAATTTAAATATATCAATACCATCAGGCTTAACAATGCTGAACATAACCTAACAATATCATATGTCACATAAATAGTAGGGATTTGTTTTGTGCGTACATTATTCATGAATAGCAATGCAAGGTAATATTAGTCTATGTATGATACACAAAAAGTATCATATAATTAGTTATAAAAAAACTTTTTGAAAACATGATTTACGGTTTACAAAAGTAAACACGTTAGGGCACTTTATATAGATTTAAGTGAAAGTATTCTCTAAACTCTGACTCAACCAGGCATGCAATACCTATAACCCAATTTTATTATATATATGTGTGTGTGTCTTTAGATTTTGATATTTATTAAGAAAAAGTTTAGTTAACCCAATAAATGATATATATATTTTCGGGTGAACAATAACTCAAAATTTTTTATAGACAGAAATTGGTGAAGGTCTCTCTCGTTGACCAAATTTTTTAGCGGAAACTATTCTCTGATTTTCTATCTTTGTCATGGGTGAAAGAATTTTTACAAAATAAGTAAATACTCCTTCTGGTCTTTATTATAAAACATCAACTATCAATTCTCACAAACCAATAAAATTACTCCCTTTGGTCCTTATTATAAGGCACCAACTAGCAAGTGTATTTGGTCTTTTTAATAAGGCACTTGCTTGTTCCCAAAGCGCATTAATTATTTTTTTCCATGTTTACCCATAATTAATATGGGTAGTGGGTGAGATAATAATTAATACTCCCTCTTGTCCTTATTATAAGACACCAACTACTTTTTCTCACAAACCAAAAAATGGAAGTTAACTCATTAATTAGGTCCAAAATTAATACATGTTTCCAACTTTACCCCTACTTTAATGATATAACTTTAAATGAGCTAGTTAAAAAATGAGGGCATAATGGAAAAAAAGTTATAAATAAGTTAGTTAAAGTAAGTTGATGCCTTATAATAAGGACAAAAAATTATTGGTAGGTGGTGCCTTATAATAAGGACTAGAAAAAGTATAATATTATATTTTAGTGTAATTAGTAGGGGTAATATTAGAAGTTATTTAAATTTTATAACAACTTTATTGACTTTAAGTGTTTTTATTGGTTTGTGTGAATTGTTAGTTAGTTCCTTATAATAAGGACCAGATGAAGTAGTTAAAAGCATTAAAAGTATCCTAAAATTCAATTGATTTCTAATATTATCCTTACTAATTATCCTAAACTCAAATATATTATTCTTTTCCACTATTCCTTATTAAATATGGACAAAGATAGAAAAACAAATTAATTACACTTTGGAAATTTATAAGTGTCTTATAAAAAAGATAAAAAATACTTATTAGTAATAGTTTCTATATTATTCTTCAAAGACGTGTTTCTATGGTCCAGTGTTTTGTGTTTTTTCTTTTGGTTTTTTGGTTGTACTACTGCATGTCTGCATAAAGGAATTATGATTATCCTTTCAAACGAGCCGCGCGGCATCCCAAAATTAAAGTAGTAAGCCAGTATCGGTCGCTTGCTTCAGACTGCCCACCTCACTCAATTTACATTGTTGATGTCTTTCTCTTGTTCTACTTCTTCCATGGCGTCTCATCTAACGCTTTCACCTGCCCCTCAAATCTCCCTGCATCCTGTTTCAACCTATTATCGCCGAGGGCTTTTCTCCGCAGCGAGGTTCAATGAACCATCGAGAGGCACGCTTACATTACTATTAAGTATCAAGTTTTTTGGACCCACCATGTCCACTTTCTCCAAATTCAGCAGCAGGAACTCTCTCGCCAATCCTCTCGCTGAAACGGGTGAGTTACTCTCACAGTCAATTTATCAAACACCTGTCCTTCGAAATGCATTAACCGACTAATATCCATGCATGCTTGTTTCAGGAGTGCTCTTCTCTTTGTTTCAAGAAATCGGATTAGGCTATGAGGAAACCGAAATGCTTTTAGCCAATCACCCTGAGCTTGCAATTATATCTTTGGATACATTACGTGATCGGGTTCGTTCTTTGCAGTCTTTTGTTGGGTTTGATCGTCTTGCTCTGCTGAACTTAGTCGTAAAGCGTCCAAATGTATTAACAGCCACGGAAATTGATGATTTGATATGTTTTTTACGAGATGAATTGGAAGGTCAGATAAATCAAGCACAGATGAAACGGCTATTATCCAATACCGAGCCAAGATTTTTTGTGGGTTTTGATCAAAAGGCCAAACTGCTTCTCAATAGAGGAATTCCCCGAGAAAAGATTATTCATGTGCTCAACAATGTGAATTTGACAAAGGCACTGTGTTATAGGTCGGTGGATGAAATCAATAGAACAATAGATTTCTTAGACCCCTTTGATGGCATTAATCTAATCATAAGGCGTCCTGCAATTATCAACTATGATTTGGATAATCAACTCATCCCAAGAACCAAGTTTTTGATTGAGCTTAGTGGAGGAGATGTGGATAGCACCGGGAAGGTGCTGCTTAAGCTGCCGGCAATTTTGAGTTACCGTGTGGAGCATGTAGAAGGCCATGTAGAGTTCCTGAGATCTTTTGCAGGTTTGAATGATCGAGAAATATTTCGTATAATTATGGTTTTTCCCAGTATTGTCAGTGCTAGCAGGGACAGGAAGCTGCGTCCTAGAATAGAGTTTCTCAAGGATTGTGGGTTGAATTCAGATGAAATCTTCAAGTTCTTGATAAAAGCTCCTTTATTTCTAGGCCATTCATTTCATGAGAACATTGCATATAAACTTGTTTTTCTGGTCAAGATTGGGTATGAGTATAGGACTAAGGATTTGGCAATGGCTATTGGATCTACCACTAGAACAAGCTGTGAGAATTTGCAGAAGGTGATTGATCTATTCTTGAGTTATGGGCTTTCATGCGAAGACATAGTTGTTATGAGCAAGAGGCATCCTCAGATACTGCAGTACAATCATACATCTCTGGAGAAGAAGATGAAGTACCTAATAGAGGAGATGGATCGTGACATTGACGAGTTACTAGCTTTTCCTGCTTTTCTTGGATATAAGCTGGACGACAGAATTAAAAAAAGGTTTGAAGAAAAGATCAGCAAGAGAGGAGCAAGAATGTCACTCAACAAGCTTTTAACTGTCTCATCTGAAAGTTTCGCTAGGAAAAGATAGAAGGGGTCTCTACTCACGCAATAGTAAAATATCAATAATGCAAGTGAAGAAGGTCTTTTGAGTTAAACGTCTTTTTCCTTTTTGGTCAGTTTTTGCTGTCCCGTCCCCTCTTACATAATTTATTTCATCACACGAACGGCGCCTAGTGCTATTTTTCTAGTTTTTTTAAGGAGAATCATGCAGTGCTAAAGATATCTTTTTTACAGAATCAACGGCTTTAGATATTTGCTGCTTCTGCTGTGGATACAGGAACCAAGTCACCAACCACGGATCTGCTTGGAGCAGTGAAGCTAATCAAGATATTGGTTTCAGGCAAATGATGAAACTTTATCAGCCCCCTTAAAAAAACAATTAAAAGTACGTTCAACAGTGATCGTCGTGGGATGGGACCAGAATTATCTTCGGAAAGAAGTGGGTTAGGTTTGTAATGTTCCCGAGTCTATGCGTAGTAGGAGGAACATCACTTGGTGGGGGGAAGAGCCTCTCCATCATCCAAAGATACCGATCACATCGCTAAAGCTGTCTAAAAACTGATAATACCCAACACGACATAGTGGTACAGTAGGCTCTCCTCTCACTACTCACTGAACCAACATGCTCTGCAAATAATATTCACTATTTCGAGTTTTCGACCCTGCAGGGATGACAACTGTTTTTGAGGTTTGGTTATCATCCCCTCTTTCACATGAGAGGCCATTCAAAAATCTGATTGGTGGCCGCGCACTACCTTTAATTTGTTTGGCGCAAGGTCTCAACGACTGTTTTCTGCATGTTACAAACGTGTTAGCCACTATTAAAGGTGCTAGAGATGATGTGTCTCAGTCCCCTTTTCATTTTTTTTTTTCAGCGTTAGAAATTTTTTTCTTTTCTCCACATATCAAATAATTCTTCCTTTTCATTGAATAGAAAAATAGGCCATTCATAAAAGAGGTCCTGGTCACCTGAGCTGAAAGGTAGTGAAAAGCTAGTTGCTAGGCTCCATATTATTTTAGTTCATAGGACATATATAAACATGTCTTATAATATATAAGTTTCCTAGTTGATTCTACGCTGGCAGCACTCACAAGTAATAAAAAAGCCTGTTGTCCACTACAGCCTCAGGACTCACTGAATATAGACATAATACAACGTGTGAACAAATGTAGGAATGGTGAATATCCTATCTTATAATCTACAATGAGTGGCAACCAAGTAAAGGGCCGTCTGAGGAGGCATATGTAAACTTTAAGAATGCCTCTCTCAACGTTGAGGCTTAAACAGTCACCTGTTATGTCTGAGTCGAGAGCAGCTTGATGAAGTCACTAAACATCATTCTGGGGTAGGATCGAATCTGTGCTTAATCAAAGCAACTTTTGCTAATTGTCAATAAAGCATCGTCAATAAAGTAATATCTGTTGTCTCCATTCGGGTAGTGGCAAACTTTGACTAAGTATTGGGTTTGCTGTCGTATTTAAAGCCTCCTCGCTGGAGTTCTTGCTACCACGAGAAGAAGCATAGCAATACAACAGAAATGGGCATGTTTCTTCTAACCAGCAACAACAATGCAACGTTCTTCTTTATTTTACTATTCTTTATTCTGCTTCTACAAGACACCAACGTCTTGCCCTCCTCGGCTGCTATTTCCGGAAGCAACGTTAAATTTTCACACTCACCAACTCATTTTTCTCTCCTTACTTTTCCGACTCTACTTGGTTTTCTTGACACTGACCATATGAAAACAAACAGGTTTACATTGTTCACATGGGAAAGAAGCAGCATGCTGATCCAGAGCGCCTCACTGAACTCCATTATGAAACTCTTAAATCAGTTATTGGAAGGTATAAACATTATCAGAATATAATAGCTCTCAATTTCCACATCAGTTTTGACTTTAATGACAGCTGGACCACTAATTGAACAGAGAAGAATCCTCAGACTCTATGGTGTATAGCTACAAACATGGGTTCTCAGGTTTTGCGGCTAGGCTATCAAAAACTCAAGCTAAAATGATTGCAGGTAATTTGTCCGGTCTAGGCCTTTCTTAAATATCATTTCCGTTCCATGCATATGTTCACAGTTTGCGCGACTGCTAAGGTTACTCATTCCTCGTTACGTGATACGCATGTAAACTCCATGCATCATATTGGTGCTCTTGAAATAAATATGCAGTTTCTAAATTCCAATCATCAAAATTAGCAGAGAAAAATTTAAGCCATATTGTTTGATACAAGCGACTAGTCTATATTTGACACATCGTCAGTCAGATAGAATTGGAAACAAATCAAGTTAGTCAAATCAAACCTTAAAAGAGCGTCAGATTAACACTATCGTTTGAAGAAAGATTAAAACTACTGTTTTGCCCGCAGAGTTACCTAATGTTGTCCGAGTGATGCCCAATAATTTTTATAAGATGCAAACTACCAGAAGCTGGGACTACCTTCGACTGCCTTTACAATCTTTCGATAGTCTTCAGTATCAAGCCAAGATGGGAGATAGTGCCATCATCGGCCTTCTTGATTCAGGTTATGACGCAGACAACTTCCTCATATATGAACATGCAGCATCCTACCATCCCTTTTGACAAAACTCTGAACAATGTTTGGGCAGGAATATGGCCAGAATCTAAAGCTTTCTCCGATGAAGGTATGGGGCCAATCCCCTCTAGGTGGAGGGGAGTCTGTGAATCAGGAAAACACTTCGATGCAGCGAAGAGCTGTAACAGAAAATTGATTGGAGCTCGTTATTTTATCAAAGGGCTTCAAGCTGAATATGGAGGGCCATTTAATGCTACTGTGTTCCAAGATTACTTGTCCCCAAGAGGTGCATCTGGACATGGAACACACACCTCTACCATAGCAGCTGGCTCCTTCATTAGTAATGCCAGTTACAAAGGGCTAGGTGCTGGAACGGTGCGAGGTGGTGCTCCGATGGCTCGCCTGGCTATGTACAAGGTCTGCTGGAATATGTATGATGGAGGACTTTGTGCAGCTGCTGACATGCTGAAAGCCATGGATGAAGCTATTCATGATGGTGTAGATGTATTATCACTGTCCATAGCCTCTGATCTTCCTCTGTATTCTGATGTGGATATGCGTAACGGGATCACCTTGGGGGCTTTTCATGCCGTGGCGCATGGAATTAGTGTTATTTGCTCCGCCGGAAACGACGGACCAAATGGTCAAACAGTGCAGAGTCCAGCACCGTGGATAATAACTGTGGCAGCAAGTAGCACTGACCGCTCCTTCCCTACACCTATCACACTTGGAAACAACTGGACAACATTGGTAATTTCTTCACAACCTGATGCAGCAAGAAAAATATGGTCTAATCTTTCCATGTCTTGAAAAATAATTTGTCACCAATTTACAGGGTCACGGCATGTTTACAGGGAATGATACAGGGTTCGTCAATCTGGTATACCCTGAAGAATCAGATGAGCTCCAAAGTCCTCGGTAATATATGCTACAGCTAGATTACGTATCTTTATATTACAAAATGCATGAATTCTATGCTAAAAGGATGCTCCTTTTTAGGCTCCCGCACAACAACAGTAATTAAACTTAACCATGTGGATTTGTTTTGTTGTTGCCTAAACACGATGGTATAATGCTTGAACATGCACACATATATATAGAGACACACACATGGACTTATATGCATATTATCTCTAGAATTAATGAGTTGTGTGCAGTTACTGCAATTCTCTCTCGCCAGATGACAGTTGGGTTAGAGGAAATGTGGTTTTCTGCTTTGTCTTCGATTATCACTATTATGCAGTGCAGGACGCGGCTCTGAATGTCAGAGAAGCTGGTGCTTTAGGGATTATTGTGGCCAGGAATCCCAGTACCGCACCAGTTGAACCCTGTGAAAATAATTTCCCATGCGTCCAAATTAACCACGAAACTGGAATGCAGATACTCTACTACATCAGTTCAACAAGGTAAAACTGCCAACTTTGCCTATCCCAGAAGAAAATATCAAATATTTGTTCTCATTCCTATTAAAGTTCTACAGAAAATTATTTGGGTAAACCCTTTTGCAGGCGACCTACAGTAAGGATTGGCCCTTCCAGCACACATAATGGCAGACCCGTGCCCACCCGTATAGCAGAATTCTCGTCTAGAGGGCCTAGTTCTGTCGCCCCTGCAATACTTAAGGTATTCCTATCTCGTTTGATAAGGTCTAAAACATGGTATCGTGGTCTTCGTTTTCTAGAAGAATACATGACACGTAATATGACTCATCAGAGACCAACGTGACATTTATATGACAGCCTGATATAGCAGCTCCAGGCGTCAATATATTAGCAGCAGTTGCTCCTGATGATGGTTCCTCAGAAGATACAGTCTTTGCCTTTAAATCTGGAACTTCAATGGCAACTCCTCATGTCTCTGGCGTAGTTGCCCTACTCAAATCGCTACACCCGAATTGGTCACCTGCTGCACTCAAATCAGCCATAGTAACAACAGGTACTTCTCAGTAATCCAAAAGACTGAAATTGAAATTCAAAAGTTACATCAATTTTCATCATCATCACACAAGTTTTGCAATACACAACAAAATGCTGCAGCATGGGCAACTGATCCATCTGGGGAACCAATATTTGTGGAAGGAGAACCAATGAAGCTTGCAGATCCATTTGATTTTGGTGGCGGCATTGTGAACCCCAACAGGGCAGCAGATCCTGGTCTTATCTACGACATGAATTCAACAGATTATGTTCAATACCTCTGTGGCATGGGCTACAGTAAACCCGGCATTTCCCTCCTGACGGAACACCCTGTCTCCTGCCCCACCAAACGGCCCTCCATGCTTGACTTAAACCTGCCTTCCATAACTATACCATCCCTAGAGAAGTCAACAATCATAGTAAGAACAGTCACAAATGTTGGATCTGTCAACTCCAAGTACAAGGCTGTCGTAGAGTCTCCCATGGGCATAACCATAGCTGTGCAACCGGATACTTTATATTTCAACTCTACAGTGAAGGCCATAACCTTCAGCATTGTTGTTAACTCCAGTCACCATGTGAGCACAGGATACCTCTTTGGCAGCTTGACATGGCACGACGGTATGCATTCAGTCAGGAGTCCAATATCTGTCAGAACTCAGATCACAGAATCCTAAGTTGATGGTTTCTAGGTCCAAAACAAAAACAAAGTATAGTTCACGATTTGAAATAGAAGTTTGAATATCATGTGGATTGTGGACTTTTATGAATAAAATGGAGATCTTTTAAGTATACTTTAAGAGAAAATTTAGCCATTTTATTCCATTGCCTGCTTATAACCAGCACCACTATGAAAATAGTTGGGTTTGTGCCCTTTTCTTCGGGCATTCCCTTGGCAGCTCACGTTTACCTAAACCAAACTCTGGTCAAACATTCAATAACGTTCTCAAGCAGTATAAAGGACTGAAATGAAAATATGATTATCAATGTATTGTAACAAAAGGAAAGCATGAAGTACTGTATGAGAGGTTAAAATAGCAAGTAGTCCAAGGTTACATCATGTTTAAACACTAAATTTACACTTAACCGCCAATGCCTCCATTCTAGCTCCAAAGCATTGGCTATTAGTATCCGCAAATCATTTACAAGCTCTAAAGTCCTCACTAAAATTGTTTTCCACGGGCACCACCCAATCATGCAGGGAGGGTTCTCTAGTCAGTTATGACACCACAGTCTCCAATTTATCAGCTTCAGCATCCCCTTTTGGTATAATGAGTCCATAACCTCCTTCTTTTCTTTTGTATACGATATTAATCTCCCCTGAAGAAATAGGAATATCTTAATCGCCAAAAAGAAGGACAATCGATTCTTATACAGGAGGAAACTTTAAAAGAAAATAAAGAAGTGTACGAGGGAAATGCAAAGCCTTAAGAAAGACGAGTGTACAATAATAGCGTACCAGTTTCTTCATTTCTGAAACCGTAGAAGTCATGATCAACATTTTCCAGCTGTTCAATTGCTTCAGACACGGTCAATGGTGGCATATCAAAGTATTTCGTGCGAACAACCTTTAAGAGAAATCCACAGAGTGGAGGTGTGTCAGGATCGCAATGCATGCATCTAATTCAAGATGTGTGTCATGAATTTGAAAGAAAGATAAACAAAAATCTATGACCCTGGGAAGTAAATATACAATAAAGCAAACATATGGTGATATGAAGCAGGTTAAAGTTAATTTTGTACAGCAACCAAGAAGCACCACCTCATCAGATAATACTTCCGGCTCTTCTGGGGGTGTCTCTGTCTCAACCAGGGGTAGTGGCGTTTCAGGCCCCCTACCCTTCAGCCTATTGAATCCCTTCATGTGGCGACCATGATCTGTTTCCTTCTCCTTTATCTTCCTCAACTTCCTCTGTATGATTGATGACACTAAATCTATACACCCATAAACGGTCTCAGCATCTTCCTCTGCCCTGACCACTCCGTGCCTCTTGGTATACAATGTTACCTAACGAATGATAAGCCCCCCCCCCCCCCCCCCAAAAAAAAAAAAAAAATCAATCACTGGGCTCATTTCCAAATAACTAAGTCCTCAATTGGAATGCTTGCGTCGTACCTCACATCTCCTGGTTCTGGGTCCTCTCCCAAACTCTCCGCCTCTGGCTGATATCCTCACGTCGACCTCCCTGACTAAGTGAGTATGCTTTTGAACTGCGTTTCCCACCTTTTCTTCCACATGTTGCTTCACCGGATCAGTCAACTGAATGAAAACAAGTACCAGACAATTTAGCGACTCATATCCCCAATTCAAGAAACTCACACAAGGAGAGAAAGAAAGAAATGAAAGAGAATGTGAGTAAATAAGCTAATTTTCACGGAGTAGAAGAACGGAATCGCGTGCATACCTCTAAATTTTTGCCCTGAATTATCAATTTGACGGAAGAGAGTGGTCCCTCCCATGTCATGCGAGCAGCGAGAGCACCGCCACGGCTACTTTTGCGAGTAATAGTACTAGAAGAAGTACATTTGAGTATTTGAAAACAGGTTGGGGAAGTCGCTAGCTTCGGGGAACTCAGTAGAGAGACAGTAGAAGGAGAACAGCGAGAGGAAAACGGAGAAAGCGACGACGAAGACGCCACCGCCGCCGATGTGGAGGCGTGAAAGGTGGTCGGCAAAGAAGCTACCGAAATTGCCATTAGAAGAGGAGGTGTGAATTGTGTGGGGAAGTTGGATGAAGGAAAACGATGAGAAGGTTCGAGAGATATATCCACAGAGAATGATGAATGAACATGTAGGATTAGTGTATATTCTCTTTGGACGAATGTGGAATGTAGGACACGTGGGGATCTTATCCAATCCAATAGTGTCAAGGCCCATTTAACTGGAACCACTTTCGGTTACTATTCAAAGGATAGGCACCATCAACCCATCCTATCTTATCTGGACCGTCCAGATTGGATTTAGACGATCGAGATTTATTTTTTTTATTTTTATTTTTTTAAAAAAATTATTTTAATGGATAGAGAATCTATAATAAAAATAATCTCTCAACTAATATTTTTTTAAAAAAATAATTTTTTCATTTAATAACTTATTTTAAAAAATATGAAATCTGAAATGTCCAAATCCAATCTGGACAGTCCATATTGGATGGGTCAATGGTGTCTATCCTTTAAATAAGCGTGGTTCCCATTGGTCAAAGTTAAATGCCATGACCATCCCATGCTTCTATGTAATGTCATATAGAGCAATACTTTGGGCGAAATTGCTAAACCTCTCGAATACGATCAATAAACTGTGGCTAGTATAAGAGATTTCAACGATATTCTCTCTCCTTTAGAGTGTTGCGGTGGGATGAGATGCAACCCCAATAGGATCAAATGGTTCAGTGATAGAGATATAGAGTGTGAACCCTCTGATTTGGATTTCTAGGGTTCAAGATTTACTTGAACGAGTTTGATGATTTCAGGTTACTTGCGGTTTTATGAGAGACTGGATAGAGCATTGGTGAATTCTCATTTCTCGAACAACCTGATGGATAGTGTGATCAAGGTACTTCCTTGCTCTAGATTCTCTGATCACAACCCCCTATTATTGCAGTTTAAAACGGACTATTGTGTTTCTATGCCTTGGCATTTTAAATTTGAAGCCATGTGGCTCCTTCATGATTCTTTTAACGAATGCCTAAATCAGTGCCAGGGTGGGAATTTTAATTTGGTGGAGTCATTAAACGATGTCCAATCTCTGCATTAGTAATTTGGAACAAGGATTAGTTTGGCTTAGTAGAGAAGAACATTAGAATTCTAATAGCTAGATTGAATGGAATCCAAAATTCTCTATGGTATCCTCACTCTGAATTCTTATGTGACTTGGAGAAGGATTTACAAGTAGAGCTTGACCTTCTATTAAAAAGAGAAGAAGTGAAATGGTTCCAAAAAGTCATAACAGAGTAAATTATAAAGGGTGATGGAAATACCAAATACTATCATCTGAGAACCTCTATGAGAAGAAGAAGGAATAATATTTTGATGCTCAAGGATGATGGGGGAGTGTGGATTGAAGATGAGTCTCAACTAAAGAAGCTAGTGGTGTCTTCTTTCCAAAAATTGTTTCAATGGGATGGAGGAGTTTTGGAATATAGTGCTACAAAAGCAAAATTTCCCATATAGGATCGAGGAGTAATGGACGATCTAGGTAAACTTCCATCAAACGACGAAATTAAGGAAGCTTTGTTTGCCATTGGTCCTTACAAAGCTTCAGGCTTTGATGGATTCCCGGCCATATTTTTCCAGTCCAAATAGAATATAAAGGGACCTGGCCTTTGCAAGTTTGTGAAAGATGTTTTTGAAGGGAAACAAAAATTGGCTGAGCATATTAAGACCTTGATCTCTTTGATCCCAAAGATAAACCAACTTGAGTGTGTTGGTCATTTTCGACCAATTCGTTTTATGATGTTCGTTACAAATGCATCTCAAAAGTAATTACTAGCAGACTGAGGAATGTGATGGACTCTATTATTTCCCCATTTAAAGGTAGCTTCATCAAAGGAAGACAAATTCATTATGATATTATTGTGGGTTAGGAAATAAGGCATACGATGAAGAAAATAAGAAGCAGAAAAGGATTAATGGCAATGAAAATTAATTTGGAAAAAGCATACGACCGTATCTGATGGGATTTTTTGTTTTAAGTTTTAGTAGATGCAAGTATGGAATCTCAACTTATTAATTTGATTATGGAAGGTGTCTCAACTATTTCATATAATATTCTTTGGAATGATGATCAAACCGAGTTTTTCAAAGCTAAAAGGGGGCTTGGACAGGGGGATCCTATTTCTCCTTTACTTTTTGTCTTATGTATGGATAAATTGTCCCACATTATTTCCACCGAGGTGAATCCAGGCAATTGGCGACCTATTACGATGTTTAGAGATGGTCCTACGATTTCGTATTTAATGTTCGCAAACGATTTACTTCTTTTTGGGGAAACTTCTAAGGGGCATACAATTTGTATCATGGAGTGTTTAGAGCAATTTTGTGCAGCTTTTGGAGAGAAGATTAGTATTGCAAAATCTTCTATATTTTTCTCACCTAGAGTTCTTATTGGCATTAAATAGAGAATTGCTTCTAGAACATGCGTGAAAATATCTACAGAAATTGGGAAGTACTTGGGTTTCCCATTGTCCAAGAGAAGGAAATCCACTTAAACTTTCCAGTATTTAGTGGATAGAGTATGGTCAAACTTATGGATTAGAAGGGAAAATGCTTGTCAAGATCCGGAAGAATAACTTTGGCTAAATCGGTTCTCAGCACTATACCTCTATATCCTATGCAAGTTACAAAGATTCCGTCTTCAGTTTGCCAAGAAATAGAGGGAATTCAATGGAACTTAATTTGGGGCCATAGTGAGTTTGCCATGGGTTTCATCCTATAAGTTGCTACCAAAACATCAAGGTGGTCTTGGGTTCAATAAACGTACTTCCCTAAACAGAGCGTCTAGGGCCAAACTAACTTGGAAGTTGCTTACTAGGGTAAATGGGCTTTGGTTAGGAGTTATGTTTAAGAAATACATGCTGAGGAGTGACATTGAACTATTTTCAGTTCAAATCGGTGATTCCCCCTGCTGGAAATTCATTACATAACAAGAAGACATAGTAGAAAAAGGCTCTAGATGGATTATCCAATAATGGAGACAATGTGAAGTTTTTCTCAGACTCCTAGTTGACGAAAGTAAACACGATTAAGGAGGCATGTCTTAGACCTCTAACGATAGAAGAAGAATCTAGCTTAGTGGCTAACTAAAGTAGAAATGGGTGCCAGGATCTTGCTCAACTTGTCCATATCCTTCCTTCTGATCTATTTTAGAAATTTTTATTAGTCGCTCCACCCATTCTGAAGCTGGGTGTGATTTGCTAGCATGAAATGAGACTAATAATGGTTTGTTCTTTGTTAGGAGTGCGTATAATTTATTAAAGGCTCAAGATCGGCACATTGATGATGATCTGTTCAAGCTTGTATAGAAATGGAAAAGGGAGAGGATTATTGTTTTCATGTGGATAGCTTTCAATGATCGCCTTCCTAAAAACCTTGCGAGAAGTGGATGGTCTCAAACTTTACCAAGGTGCTCTTATTGCAGGTATGGAAATGAAAAGTGTACTCCATACACTTAGAGATTGTGTGTATACTAAATCATTGTGGAATGAATTGTTAAATCCCAGCTACACCACTGAATTTTTTGCTACTAACTTGAGGAAATGGGGTAGGCTGAATCTCAAAAAAAAAAAGAAATGGGCTCTCTGGCTAATGGGAAATGGGGGATGGCAATATGGAAGTTGTGGCTATGGATTTTTATGAGGATTTCCAAAAACTATGTAATCTGGCAGATGTTATTATTAATAGCTGGCGAAGCTGTGTTCAACTTCAGGATGATTCTCCTCGATTTCATCAATCCATTGGGTCTTTGACATCGTGGGTTCCCCCGAGCAATAGGTAGGTGAAATTAAACATGGATGGGGCCGCTACACGAGTTCAATAGAGGTCTGGGTGTGGAGGTATAATAAGAAATCATGAAGGGGAATGGATAGAGAAATTTGCTCATTCTCTGGGATCTTGTACTGCATATGAAGCAGAAGAATGGGCCTTATTGAATGGGCTTAGTTTGGCTTGGGGCATGGGGTTTAAGAGAGTGAACTGTGAATCTAATTCAAAAGATATTTTGAAGGAAGATACAATAGCATCAAGATTAAGTATGTTTCTCTAGGAAATTAGGAGATTTATGAGGATGGAATGGTCCTTGACTTTTCATCACATCTCTGAAGAAAGGAACAGGGTGGTGGATGGTCTTGCGAAAACAGGGATTTTTTCGTCAAGCTTTTTGGATGAGTGTCCTATATTCCTTAGGATAGTGGTATCATAGGAGAAACTAGGATTAAATTCCCCCTTATAATTTTCTATTAATTTCTGTCTTTTCTCCAGTAGCAATAATAATAATAATAATAATAAGACACTTTAACTATTTTATCTTATTGAAGAAATGATAGTTAACTCATTAAATTTTTTTTGCTCATATTGAATTAGGTTTAAAATGAGAGAGATCCTATAAAAAGTTACATTTAAGCATTAATTATATGAGTAAAATTGACAAATAAGTATCAATTACTTTTCAAATGACTTATAATAAGAATCAAAACATTTTTATATAAGTGACTTCTATTATGAATAGGAAGAACTGTGCCCTCTAATCTTGCTCACCTCTGATACAGTTATGTTTGGTAAAATAAACCATGCTTGTTTAGGTTGAGCTTTTGCAACAGTGGGATGAGTTTTCTAGAAGAAGAAAAAGCTCAGCTCAATTAGAGGTTTTTAGAGGTGTTTAAGTTAATTTATTTTTCACTGGACTTTACCTAAAAAGTAGCTTTTTTTTTTTTAGAAGCTAAGGGAGGGGAGCTTCTGAGCTGAGCTTCTGACTTTTTGCTTTTTTTTTTTTGCACCATATAGGAGAGAAAAAATAAGAGAGAGGGGAGGAACAATTTTTTTCCCCTATAAATATCTTTCTTTTGATAATTAAGGACTTTTATTATTTATTAATTTATTAATAATAATTTAAATTTTTATCTTCAATTATTATAATATATACAACTAATATTAATATTGTAATACCCCAAATTATTATTAATAATAACAATATAACAAGAAATCTATATAATATATTAGATGCGCCTGTACGCCTTTATGATATACATATAATAAGAAAATAAGATTATACTAGATGCGCATGTGCGTCTATAGAGATACATAAAATTTAATAATATTTATTTTAATAATATAGTAATAATAAAATTTAAAACTTTGATAATATTGTAGTAATCTTCATATTAATATAGGTTTATTATTAAATAAAAGTTATTAACATTTTGACTTCTCTGTATCTCTATGTCAATTATTTGATAATTAACAACTACACACAAATCAATCTCGATTGACTTTTGATAGAATTTAATGATAAGATTATTATTTACCAATTTTATATATATATATATATATATAATACCCTAGATTTTTTATTAATTATTTTAATAATAATAATAATGAATACTAGTAATACTAGTAATAATACTAATATTAAAATTAAAATTTAATAATGTAGTAATAAAAAAAATATAATTGTAATAAATGGATAGATAAAAAAATTAATTTAAATTAGAATCTAATAAATGATTTGCCATTATTTTATTAAATTAGTAATAGTTAAAAAGTCCAACCCATAAAACCCAGCTAATAATTAAACCCTAAGAGTCTAGTTATAAATTAGGTTTAGCCGCCTAACTTTAGTCATCGTTCATTAGCTCTCTCCCTCTGAAAATTCCTTGCGGCAGAGTTTCCCTTCTAGGAGCTTAGCAACCACGGAGACCAGATAATCCTAATCCCTAAGAATTAATTGTTGGTAGCGTTAAAATGTTGATTGGAATTGACTGATTGTAATCCTAATCCCAGAAATCCTTTTCCTTTTCGTCTAAACCAAAGAAAATTAATTCACATTTGTTATATCTCCCCTTGATCTGTGTGAGTCATTGTTCATTCTGTACAATCCAGCTTGTATACAGCCTTTTCATCAAACCACTTTAGGGTTCCTTTTGGTTGTGGGGTCCACGAGTCTTATTGCAAAAATTTTTGTCTCCTTCTGCCATTGAATACAAGCAACACGTTCCTACATATATTTAATGCTGAAAGTATATTGGTTTGATCTCCTCGGCTTGTGTGCGTGAGTGATGACATTACAATATGATTTTGTGTTTGTGTCTTCGGTTTATTCTTTTTTTTGAAATTGATGAATGACATATACAATTTGATGATGGATTATATACATTAATCTGGTACTGCGTCTTCGTTTTTTACATTCGGTTTCGTTATATATATATATTGATGTTTGATTTTGCATGTTGATCTGGATATTAATGATGCTTGATCTTGATATTATTATATTAATTTAATCAATAGGATTTTTAATAAATTCAATCTGGGCACTGCATAGAAATAATTTACTAATTTTATTCTGAATGCATTTAAACTAATTTAGTCGTGGGAAGATAGCTTTGGGACGGTACCTCCTAAAGTGATTAACACACTTTTAAGGCTTTATGCCTTCGAGAATTTATTTGATGTGAACTGATATATCCGTTCTTCCCAAAGTGGTGTCTGACAGGGTTTCCCAGGACACTAGTAGCAACTTTGGGAAGAGGTGTGCACACTAGGAAGAATAATGATATGGCCAATTTTGATGATTTATGACTGACAGGGTTTCCCGAGTCACGGGTAGACTGGCAGGGTTTCCGGATCTACCATGGTTCTCTTCCCACTAAACAGACTGGCAGGGTTTCCCGGGTCTAAATAAATTTAAGAAGATAATGATTTATTTTTGATGCAAATACCGCATGATTATATATATATATATATATATATATATATATATATATATATATATATATATTTACTTTGATTAATATGTTTGTGCTATTTAAAATTATACTTATATATGTCATTTTTATTTTTATTTTATTTTGTAATTATTTGTGATTATTTTATTTTATTTCAAATCATTTTCAGATTTATTTGTTTACTTATTTATTTTATTTTATTTTATATTACCTTTACCTAATTAGGATTACCAGCGTTTGCTGATGTCTGTGTTTCTTGGGCTGCGATGATCCTTCGGGGGAGCAGAATTTCAGTGAAACGGGTGTCAAGGGTTGGGGCTAGCAGTGAGAAGTGAGGAAAACGTCCGATTTTAGTTTTATTTAAATTTCTTGTATTTTTATTATTTTATTTTATTTTGCGTAAAACATTTTTATTTAGGTTTAGATCTATTTAATGTACTTAATAGCCTTGCACTTGTCCCAGTACAAGTGCGGCGGTGACACTTCCCGAATTTAGGTATTTTGAATTTTAGTTATTATTTATAGAAATCATGAAAATTTTATGTTTTATAACTGTTAGAAATTCGGGGGTGTTACAAAATGGTATCAAAGGCTAAGGTCCTGCTTAGCTTCGCTTTTGATACTAACTCGGGATCAAAGATTCCAGAGTATATATTTTTTTCAAAAAAAAGAAATTAAAAAAAACAAAATTCTTTTTTTTAAAAAAATAATAATTAAAAAAAATAAATAAATAACGTGAGAGATGGGTAGTGAAGGGTTATTTCCTTGTGTTTTGATGTTAATTTTATTTTGTGAATTAACCCCATAACTCTTAAGATTATATGATTGTTACATTTAGTCTAAATTTTAACCCTTAAATCTACCTTATATTATTATAGAATTTCTTATAAAATTTCTTATACATCCTGGTTATATTTATTTTTATTAATGATATATTAATTCATAATTAAAGACAATTATTATTATTAATGAAACATGTGTAAAAATCAAATCACCTTATTTTCTCCTAAACATAGCAAAGTAATTGCCAATTTTTGTCAAGAATTATAGTAGAAAGTATTATCTTGGAAAAAAAAAAGGTGAGCCAGTTTTCCCTCCAGCAAGCTCGATCGTCATCGGCAACTTGCTCCCTCCTCCATTATCTTGAGTTTTTCTTTGGTCATGGGTCAAAACACTCTTCTAGACTATTTTACAGGAAAGTGTGTTTTACAACATTAAACACAAAGGTTAACAAAGATGTGAAGCATTAATTAGTTATCAAATCATCATCTTAAAATTGTTTTATTATTTGTTTGTGTGATCATATTTCACAAACTAAAAGGGATTAAGGAAAGTAGATTTAATTTTAGAACTAATTTACTATAGACTTCTTTATCGATTTTCTGAGTCAAGGCCTTCATTGAATTTTCTATCGTTAGAGGTTCTTAGATAGCACCTAAGCAATGTCTCCTACGATAGTATATTATCCTACTATTCATATTGTTCTATACATTCTATCCTGCTAATTTGTTTGTTTTAAAATTCATGGTACATAATGCCTTTAGCTTAGAATAATAATAATATTTGTATCAGAGCTATGGTTTGGCTTGGGTTTCCTTGCTCTCTTACATGTTACGGGGTATCAAAACTAGGTTCGAGTTTCTTTGTTCTTTGACTTAAGTTTCCCCTATGAAGAATGTTATAGGTATCAGCACTATGGCTTAACTTTTCACTTTCTTGTTCTCTGATACCTCTTTATTTGTTTTCATATTTTTCCTTTGTTTGTTTTATTCAAAGCTTTCATCGCGGCCACCTTTTCTGTCTTAATTTACCTACCCGATCCTACTGGGTTGATTAGTGCATTGCTCTTAGGTTCATAGCTTCCCTTCTAATCTAGCTCATAGCCAACTCTCATCTCCAGTTTACCCGCTCATAGTTCTTACTCTATCCATGTATTTCTTTCATCCGAGGGCTTACACATTTAAGTTTCGAGGACGAAACTTATTTTAAGGAGGGTAGAATGTAATACCCCAGATTATTATTAATAATAACAATATAACAAGAAATCTATATAATATATTAGATGCGCCTGTACGCCTTTATGATATACATATAATAAGAAAATAAGATTATACTAGATGCGCATGTGCGTCTATAGAGATACATAAAATTTAATAATATTTATTTTAATAATATAGTAATAATAAAATTTAAAAATTTGATAATATTGTAGTAATCTTCATATTAATATAGGTTTATTATTAAATAAAAGTTATCAACATTTTGACTTCTCTGTATCTCTATGTCAATTATTTGATAATTAACAACTATACACAAATCAATCTCGATTGACTTTTGATAGAATTTAATGATAAGATTATTATTTACCAATTATATATATATATACTACCCTAGATTTTTTATTAATTATTTTAATAATAATAATAATGAATACTAATAATACTAGTAATAATACTAATATTAAAATTTAAATTTAATAATGTAGTAATAAAAAAATATAATTGTAATAAATGGATAGATAAAAAAAATTAATTTAAATTAGAATCTAATAAATGATTTGTCATTATTTTATTAAATTAGTAATAGTTAAAAAGTCCAACCCACAAAGCCCAGCTAATAACTAAACCCTAAGAGTCTAGTTATAAATTAGGTTTAGCCGCCTAACTTTAGTCATCGTTCATTAGCTCTCTCCCTCTGAAAATTCCTTGCAACAGAGTTTCCCTTCTAGGAGCTTAGCAACCACGGAGACCAGGTAATCCTAATCCCTTGAGCAATAAAAATTAATTGTTGGTAGTGTTAGAACGTTGATTATAATTAATTGATTGTAATCCTAATCCCTAGAGTAATGTTGGTAGCATTAGAACGTTGATTGGAATTAATTGATTGTAATCCTAATCCCTTGAGTCCCAACTTTTCTTCTATGCGTCCCTACAACCTTTTAATGTATATATTTTAGTTTCCTTCCTTTTTCATTTGTCTTCATAACATTATTTTCATGCTTGTTTCGTTACTTATCGTTATGTTTTGAATTAATAAGACGTAGCTGTCAACAATTATTTCTCTCTCTTGGGTTACACTTACGGGCGACATGTTTGGGTTTGCCTTCGGGTAGATTGATTATTTCTAGAACCAATAGGTCCTTGCATGGACGCTGGCCGTACAATTAATGGGTTTATTTCTAGAGAAACCGAAAAAAATTTCTGTTCAGATGCAACATAGGCCTTAGGGTAAAAAATAATAATAATAATAATAATAAATAAAATAAAAAACTGCTTGAAATCGTTGGATTGGAAATTTCTTGGAATAATCAGTGTAATTGCCCAATGGGATATGTGTTATGAATTTCTTTGTGGCACTCGTTTGTGATTTACAAATCTCCTATCGTGATGTTGAGAACAAAATTAAAGGAAAAGTGGTTAGTTATATGGTGACCGCCATCAATGTCGCACGAATTCTTCGACATTTATGTTACTTGTGTCGGCCAACTCTAATCAAAGACTTTTATGTGGTTATGTCAATTATATTACTATGTGGTTATTTCAATTATATTAAGTGATGTCCATTCATCATTATAAATATTAGATTTCTTATAGTATTTTGTATAAGAACTTGGCAAGCTTTTGAAGGAAAGGAAAAACAATAGTTTCGGGTTTGACCAATTGTTGTGGGCATTGGCAAGTAAATGCCTATAGGTTTAGTGCTTATGTTGTAGATGGGGATAAATTGTTCTTCGCCAAAATGTCAATTTTTCTTTATTAATAAATCCAATTTGGGCACTATAGTGTATAGAAATAATTTAGGAATTTTATTATGAGCATATTTAAAATAATTAAGCAGTCGGAGGATAACTTTGGGACGGTACCTACTAAAGTGATGAACACACTTTTAAGGCTTTATGTCTTCGAGAATTTATTTGATGTGAACCGATATATCCGTTCTTCTCAAAGTGGTGTCTGGCAGGGTTTCCCGAGACACTAGTAGCAACTTTGGGAAGATGTGTGCACACTAGGAAGAATAATGATATGGCCAATTTTGATGATTTGTGACTGAAAGGGTTTCCCGGGTCTAAATAAATTTAAGAAGATAATAATTTATATTTGATGCAAATACCGCATGATTATATATACATATATATATACATATACATATACATACATACATACATATATATATATATATATATATATATATATTCTTTGATTAATATGTTTGTGCTATTTAAAATTATACTTATATATGTCATTTTTATTTTATTTTGTAATTATTTGTGATTATTTTATTTTATTTCAAATCATTTCAGATTTATTTGTTTACTTATTTATTTTATATTACCTTTACCTAATTAGGATTACCAGCGTTTGCTGATGTCTGTGTTTCTTGGGCTGCGATGATCCTTCGGGGGAGCAGAATTTCAGTGAAACAGGTGCCAAGGGCTGGGGCTAGCAGTGAGAAATGAGGAAAACGTCCGATTTTAGTTTTATTTAAATTTCTTGTATTTTTATTATTTTATTTTATTTTGCGTAAAACATTTTTATTTAAGTTTAGATCTATTTAATGTACTTAGTAGCCTTGCACTTGTCCCAGTACAAGTGCGGCGGTGACACTTCCCGAATTTAGGTATTTTGAATTTTAGTTATTATTTATAGAAATCATGAAAATTTTATATTTTATAACTGTTAGAAATTCGGGGGTGTTAGAAATATATATAGTATTCAATAAGATTTATGTAATTTTTTATCTAAACTGACTTTTCAAATAATAATCCAAACATGTCTCTATTTGAAAAAAAAAAGTCACTTTTGTCACTGTCAATCCAAATACAAATTATATTTACAACCTAACTTTTTTTCTATTAAGCTTTTGTAAAAGTCAAATAAAAAATAAATCACCACTCTCACCGCCAATTCAAACAAACCCGCTATGAGGTTACGGCTTTAAAGTCTCCAGAATATAAAGGGGGCGACTATGGTTTATATTGAATTAGAGAGAAACAAGAAGGTAGATTCCATCAAGTTGGGTTGAATTATTTGTATTGGTTAGTTTCGTTTGATTTGATCAACCTCCTCTCTCTTGTATGAAAATCAAACATTCATTGAAAAATTGGGTGTTGGGGTTGTTAGATGGTGATAAATCTGATGTAAATCAAAGCATGCGTTGAGTGACTTGAAACTTGAAAGCCATGATTTCTCAAAATATCTGTGATCAGCATTAGCGTCTTATATCAATTTTTAGGAAGTAGTTTTTCCACTCATCTTTTGAATGGATAGAGAGAAATCCTCTCTATATTTAAATGGTTTAAATTTAATTTTTTAAACTAGTGATTTTTAAATTAAAAAAATTAAAAAAAAAAATTAGCTAAAATATTATCTTCATTTTAGATTTTTGACTCGTTAAAGTAAATTTTTTTAAGAAAAACAAAAGGTAAAAATATTGATGAGAGGAGCTCCCAAGAATGAGTAGAGAAATCAGTTTTCAATTTTTATGTGAACATGGGCCTGTCGCTGGAAAATGAAAATATCACCCTGAAACTTAAATGTTTACAATCTTATTTATTTAGATTTTTTTTTTAATAGAAAATCACTCTCATGTCTCAGGGGATCAACAAAATTTCAAAAAATACCTACAAGAAAGTAACATGTTAAAAAAGTCCCAATAAGTTGTTACTACTATAGATAGAGTTGTTAATTAACAACTTAATCTATGAGATTAACAACTTCTTGAGACTTTTTTGACACCAAAATCCCTTATGGGACCTTTATTAAAATTTTGTTGGTCTCTTAGTACCTGAGGGGATTTTTCTTTTCCCTCCTTTCCTGTGTACCTATATCCTTTTATTAAAGGTAATCATATTTAAGACATTGTCGGACACTAAATGTAGACATCTCTTTAGGAGATTTAAACTTTGATTTGTCACATTGTAAGGGACTAGCTCTGTAACTCATTACACTATACTCATCTAAGAGTTATTTAGTTTAATTTAAAGCTAGAATAAATCAAACGAAACTAATTGGTCCCCCTATAATTGGGTCATCATCAAATTTCAGTGAAGTGGGCTTGGTTTGGATTAATCTAGTTTGACTATTTTTTTTTCTTTTTGGCGGGACAAAAACGGTTTTTTTGGGGGGGGGGGGGGGCGCTCTGGTCATCTTCACTTATGTACAAGGTTTGCTCTATGTTGGGCAAAAAAAACTATATAAGGTTTGGGCTAAGTTTGATTCATTTATGCCTTTAAAGCTTGAACCAAATTAAACTAATCAATTTTACTGATACAGGTAAAATCCAAAATGGACCTTACTAGAAATGAGTTTTGGAGTTTGGACCCCTAGTCCTTACATTTAGCTGATAAAGGGGTTGAATACTCTTATCAAAGAGAGGGAATTCAATTTTGGAGTTGGCTAAGACGCTGGAAGAGCATCCTAGCTTTGGGGCGCTTAGGTAAACGCCTGAAAGTATTAGACGGTTTGCCCTACCTAACATTGGTATCACATAAGAAGAAGAGAGATTTGGGGGAGACATCCTAACTACTGGGTATCTAGATAAACGCCTGAGGATAATAGACAGCTCATCTTGCCTAATATTGGTATCACCTAGGAGGAAATTAGATTACACCTTACCCTTTGATCATGAGTGAGCACAACACCTTTCCTATATATATATATATATATATATATATATATATATATATATATATATATATATATATATATATGAGTTTTGATTGGTTTGGTGTAATCAATTTAATTTTTTTTTAAAAAAAATATCCTATACAATAATCGAATTATGTTGGGAAAATCCCCCTCAAGTTTCAAGCTATCAAAATATTGTCAGAAAATGCCCAAAGAAAAATCATATGTTAGAAAATACCTTAGGGCATTTTCTAGTATTATTTTAGAAAACGTTGTAAGGATATAGTTATTAACCGCTATCAAGGTAGTTAAAATCAAGATTTTACGTAAAATCGGAAGAGGGATAAAAAATCATAAAACGTAAAATCGTAATGTAGCAAAATCATAAAAATATAAAAGTATTCGGAAAATTAGTAAAATTGTTTTGATGGAAAAAAATCGTTAAAACTTAAAATCGTAGTGATAAAACAAAACAATACTAAAATATTTCCTTCTAAAGTTTTCTGAAATATCATAGTATTGTTTTAACAAGTATTGATATATTTTGGTACTGATTTCCTTAAAAGGAAACAACTAAAGCAGTGATATATTTTGGTTAATTGGGCTTTAAAAGGAATTTTCCCAATTATGTTTGATACTAGTGCATGTTAATTAAAAAGATAAACAGAGAAGAAAATGGATAGGGCTTGCATAATTTTAAGGGGTGGTCTTTTTTCTCTAATAAGTGGCGAGAAAGAGTACGGGAGGTTGACCCGATTACTATTAAAATGAGGGAAAATTAGCAAAATATTAATAGGGGGCAGAGGGTACTTTAAATCATAATGAAAGATGTAGGGCTTGAATTATAATCCTTTTTTTTTTATAAAAGAATAGACTGTTGAGTGATTAAATTTGCTTTAAAATAAAATAAAGTTTTAAATTTAGCCTTGTTTAATGCCATAAATTACATTTTGATAAGAAAAAAAAAATCGCACACATTTTTTTCTTGAAAAGGTCTAACAATAAAGAGTAGAGTGGTAAGGCGTGAAGGGGGGAATAGTTTGGTAGAAATTTACCCCCACAAATTTTAGAAATGTCCTTTACATTATAAACAAAGTCATATTAATTAGTTTTGCCTCATTTATTGTTGTTATTAGTTATAAGCACACAAATGGTGATTACTCTGTTTATGGTCTTTTAACAACATTTAGAAATTTAAAATTAGGCCTCCTGACTTTGTTAGAAATTTTTTAAGGATGTAAGCTTAAATTAAGATTTTTATTATTTCAACTGAATTTGATTAGGATTATCCCTTTTATTAATCTTGCTTTCACTTTTTATTTTGTTTGAAAAAATGAGAAAGGTGGGTTGGTTGGGAGGGTTTGAAACTCGTCAAGTGATGATGCTTATCTTATTGCGATGAAGGGACATCGACCACATGCTATCTTTTCATATCTTATTTCACTTTGTCTCAAAAATAAAAATACTTTTACACATTTTATTTTCATTCTCTCAAATTCATTTATTTATTACATATTTTCTTTCTCTTTTTTTCATCATTATTTTTTTCTCATACTCATTCATAAATAAGGATATTTTTAATAAAAATTATATTTTTTTACGTATTTATTACATTTAACGTGGTCATTTAGTCTTAGAAACCAGCAAGCCGATCCAATTCCAACTTCAACGTAGTTCACCTTTTTTTTAAAAAAAAAACACAATCATTTTTTTAAATGCATTTTTTATTCTCTTTAAAATTTTATACTAACAACTCTTAAATCTTTATTTTCTTATCAGTTTCACTCGTTTAGCTTCTTTTTACTCCAGTAACCTGCTGACCTTGTACCTAACTAGATTAGTGGCATATCCAAGTCTGGTAACCTTAATTTTAACTAGCTTTTAGAATGCCTCCATTTAATTAAAGCACATTATATTCAAGGACTAAGGATGGAAAGAGCATATTATTGGAAGCTGATTTCAGGAGGGACCACATGGTAAATGTGAAAAATGTGCTGAGGACAAATTAGTCCTGCCATCATATCCGCCACGCATTCAGCCGTTCAACTTGACACAACCGTGACATGGAATTTGATCCTCTCATTTTCATTATCTCTCTTCATCAAATCTAGACTATTGATTGGGAAAATGAGAGAAAAGTTAAAATAATAATGTATTGATTAGACGGATATGATTTAGAGATTATGAAGGATAATAAAAAAAAGATAATGAGAAAAACTCAACCCGACGTGACATTCTTTTCGCGATACCCCCTCCCTCACACAAGCAATAAACAATCCCACCATTAAAAAATTTAAATTTATAAACATCAATTGGCTTATTTATTTACTTTTAGTTATTAAATTCCAGTGTTAAAAGTAGAAGTCAAATAACTACTAGTTTATATATATATATATATATATATATATATATAATTAAGTTGGTTATTTAGGGGAAAAAAAGCGTGTTAGCATTTATAAAGTACTTTCTTAACTATTTGTATCGAAAATTAGTCATTTAAAGGAAAATTCCTTAACATGTCTCGTTCATATTTTTTTTTATCAAATATGTGTAATAGATATAAATAGCTTAGAAAAAATTACAAATATGAGATGTGGAGTAGACTAAGGTCTTATATTTATTATAAGAGGATTAATAATCTTGTAAGAAAGTGTAGCTGCTCCAGTACATATTACTAATCATTTATAAAAAAAAAAATCTTTAGTTCATTGTATAGGCCAGTGAGAGTAACCAATTCTTATTTACCACTTTCGTCCCTTTGATAAATGTTTAAGTGTGATTTGTATGTTTTTGTCCCATTTAAAACTTTATTTAATATAGATAAGTTACTCTCTTCATTTTTTTTTTACAAGATATATCATTATTTGAATGGGTATGTTCATCGTTGTCAAATTTGTGTATTGGCTCTCTAAATTTATCTTTTTTATATTTTTAGCTTATAAAATTAATTCGAATTGAACGTAAACCTGTATCAATTTTAAAGTTGGTTAAACTTATGAGTTTATACACAAAATTAACTTTTTTTATGTTTCTAACTTATAAAATCATGTTAACTTACTCTTAAACTCATGTTAACATCTTTGATTTGACTATACTCAGAGTCTTTATATAAAAATTTTATATAAACTTCTTTGTCAAGTATAACATATTATGAATTTTGATAAGTTTAATTTCAATTATTTATATTTGAAATGTATTTAGATCATTTTTTTTATCTTTTTTTAATATTTAATTATACACTATTAATACATATTTAATAATAAAAGTAAACCCTCACGAGTTTATGATTCCACTTCAAAATATTACAAGTTTGATTAAACTCACGGCTTTGACAATCTTAGTATGTTCCTTTATAAGATATCCTTTGGAGATGTCTTAATTATTAATGCTTTTTTTTCAATTTTACCCTAAATTAATTATATGCCTTTCTTCTTACTTTTCCCAATCCTTCTCTCTTAACACTTTTATTTTTGAGAAAATCACACTCAAACTCAAAGACAAAAAAAAGTCTCATTATAGATTCCTCTATAAAAAAACTTCCCAAGGATTGTTGTGATATAAATTTTGAATGTTAAATTATCTTCTTGCTCTTACTAATTGATACATAGATATTATATGATATTAAGTTGCAGGAACTTGTCAATCACTACTATATAACTCATCAATATAGATACATCCCCGGTCAATATGAATTGTTTTAGTTTACATAAATCAATTTGTCATTGATAACTTTATGATTTATCAATATAGTCATATCTACTTATCAAAGTGAACTGTTTTAAAGTGTACCCAAAAAAAAAGTGAATATAAATGAGTTTGTCAATGATCACTCTTTAACTTTTCATTATAAGCACATAAATTTATCAAAATAGACAAATACATTTTCCAATGTATCACTTGTCAATATAAACACACAAACTTGTCAAAATAGACACATACACTTGTTATTGTATAATTTGTCAAAATAGACACATACACTTAATGTATAACTTGTATTATAGGCTCATAAATTTATCAAAATAGATATGTACACTTACCAATATAAAACTTGTCAAAATACATACATTGACATGTTGTCAAAACCCTTTTTCTTCAACCATGGTTCACACAAAGACAAACATGTCAATGTGTGTATTTTGACAATTTATAAGCTGGCAAGTGTAAGTACCTATTTTAAAAAATTTATATGCCTACAATGATAAGTTATACATTGGCAAGCGTATGTCTATCTTTGGATAAGTTTATGTACCTATTTTAACAAATTTATATGCGTATCTTGATAAGTTATGCATTGGTAAGTGTATGGGCCTATTTTGAATAGGTTATGTACGCCTATAATGACAAGTTAAAAAGTGGTCACTGACAAACTCATCTATATTAACTATTACCATTTTTCCATTACAATTTGAAGCAGGTCTCGACTATATTGACAAATTATAAAGTAATCATTGACAAACCCATTTATGTTAACTAGAAAATCTTCTATTGATAAGTGGACGTGTCTATATTAACAAGTCATAGAGTGATAATTAACAAGTATCCACACCTAATTATATAATATCCTAATATAAATTACTAATGGCAAGAAAGTAATTTCAATTCATGATTTATATCACTCCAGTTCTTAGGGAGTTTTTTTATAGCAGAATTTATTTAAAAATTTTTTTTGTGGTCCTCGAGATATAAATACGAGGTTCTTTTTTTTCTTTTTTTATAACTTATTTGTCTCCCACCCACATTATTTTTAAATAAAGGTGTTTTTGATTTTTTTTATATATTTATTGTCTCATTTTAACCAACTTTTTAATGTACATAATTTGGTTATTAGTATTTTATAAAAAAGATTATAGGAGGAGGTGAGATTTTGCAACGAAACTTAATAAGTTCACTTTCTTTCAAATAAACTGATGGGAATACGGTAACTTATTATATTGTGCAATGAAAGACACTATTTAAGATTATGCCATCAACTCATCAAGAAACTGGATATTTTTAAAGTTTAAGAGTAATTTTGTTTTGAAAGTTTTTTAAGATGTAGTCTGTCATGATTATTATCCTAGTTAAAATTTAATTTTGGCTATTAATTTACTAAATATGCTAAACTAATTGTCTATGTTTCATCCCTTCATTTTTATTTAAGTTATAATTTATTTCAAAAATTTATATGTCATCTATTTCATTTTTTTTTTTAAAAGTTAGATTTAAAAATTTTGAGGTAAATTTATTCCTTAAAAAAATTACCTAGACAGCATATAGATTTTTAATTCAATACATTTGATCAACTAACCGTAAAAAATTAATTCAGATAATAATCAGGATAAAATGACTCTTATTTTAATATATTCAAAATAAAATTACCACTCAAAAAAACTCCGGATGTTTGCAGTTGGCCTCGGTGAAAAGTGTCGGGCAACCGATTTGGAATGGGATATTTTCATTATTTTTGTTTTTCATTATCTTTTATAGACCCATTTAGGTCATTATTGGGAAGAAAAGAAAAAAATATTGTGATATTTCAATTGATTAGACAGATATGATTTAAAAGTGACGAGAAATAATAAGAAAGGGATACCTGATCTAACCCATTTACCTTATTTTTAAATTGTACGGGCAAAACGAGAAGTGGAGATTTTGCCAACCAACCAACAGTGGAGCGAGTGAGGAGACAATCGCTCTCTGCGCGAGTCCAACAATCAGCATCTTTCTCAATAAAAACCTTCGCAGATTGGCGGTGAAATCCTCAGAGCCACAAACGAAGAATCCCCTAGCTCAATGCCACGTGTCACAATGCCCTCCATAAGATTCAGCGGCCATCTCAACTCACCCCAAAATATCTTTCAAGGGTGGGGTTTAAAAAATTTAAATATCTTCCTCTCACTGGGGCCCACACAGTGCCTCCATTCATACCCCCCACTCCGAAAATATCATTTTTCCCAAGGCAGAATAAGATACACAAAAAAAAAAAAAAAAAGCAGTGATAAATATCCACCACCAACATGAGAGAGAACCCAATAGCTCTTTTCCTTTTGATCTTTGGTCGAAATTTTAGATCGGGGTTCTGACGTGGACATGGTGGGCCACCCCCCTTCCCGCCTTCTAGATATTTCGCTGCGCCCCTCTTGTCACCAGATATTTTCCCACGCCGTTCGATTTTGAGGCGGTTAACGGGAGGCTTGGCATCCGACGCCTTTGGATACCCACTTATATTGAACGTTGTGTTTTCAACTCATTGCCTTTTTCTCTTTTCTCCCCCATTCCAAATTTTTGTATTTTTGTAAGGGTCAGATTTTGAGCTCTGGTTTTGCTTCACCACCTGACTTTGCTTCTGGAATCGATTCTCAATATAGAGGGTTGAAAAGGGGGACCGAAAATGGGCGAGGTCGTGCTGAGTACTGACAAGGTTCTGGAAGCGACTGAGTTAGAGGCCGAGAACCACCATAAGCAGAAGGCGACGGCGGAGGTGGAAGAGAGTGGAACGCAGAGTAAGGATGATGAATTGAATGGATTGATGCGGTGGAAGAATTTCTTGCCGAAAATGACATTGAGGGTATTGTTGGCTGAAGCTGATGATTCTACACGGCAGATTATTGCTGCGCTTCTCAGGAAATGCAACTACAGAGGTCAGAATCTTTCTATGCTCGGCCAGCCAGTTTGTTTGATTGCTTCGAACAGTTTGTTTTTCTCCTTTTGATTTTCTTGGGATTTTCTCAGATGATTGAACAGTGTCGTGGCGGGTTTTCTTCGTAATCCTTTTTCACTCTTCATTTCACCTCCCTGATTGAGGATATATGTTTTTCATTTTCTTGATTTTCGGGTATTATAGAATTTCCGGGAGAATAATTTAAATTTCAGATGAAGCTGCCGTGGAAGACTTTATACTTGTGTTGATTTATAGTTTTATACTATATTTGAAACTCGCTATTTTTTGTAGCTAGGATTACAATCGTGATGCTTTCTTGCTCTGTAGTTTTTCTGGATCTAGTAAATTGATAGTTTAAATAGAAGAGTTCCTTTGGTCACTGCTTACCTTAGTCTGTGCTGGCTGACGTTCCTAGTTGCATACCATCATATTGATATTGGGGCATCATGGTCTGATTCTACTTATTCTTCCTCCTTCAGAGCTTTAAATTGAAATTGATTATTAATATGGTTTGGTTTATCTTTTCCGAGGCCTTAACTGATGAAGTTTTCATTTGGAGTTTTTAAGATAATTTCATTTATTTCAAAGTGTGAAGCTGTTTCGAATTCTTTTCTAAATTTTTTGTCTGTGAAAAAGGGAAAAAAACGTCTATTGTTTTCTTGCAGGCTTGTTGCGCCCAAAGTCCCAAACTGAGAGTTTGTAGGGGATTTGGGTATGAAAAAAGTAAGCTCAATGAACTAACAGCACCATTTAACTCTCACTATTCAATTTAGGACAAGACTTGACAGTAAAAAAACTTGCATCATTGTGCTTGCCAGGTGCATCGCATCTCATAGCTTCTGTAGTTGCTTGAATCTTGTAATTTATAAATTTCAAGTGCTTCATATTCAATTGCTTGCTCTTGAAAGTTAGATGTTTATGCTGACTTTTCCCAATTTGAGCAGTGGCCGCTGTTGCTGATGGCTTGAAGGCATGGGAAATACTGAAGGGAAGACCACACAATGTTGATCTCATATTAACAGAAGTAGATTTGCCATCAATCTCTGGTTATAGTCTTCTCACATTAATAACGGAGCATGAAGTTTGCAAGAACATTCCTGTTATAAGTAAGAAATCAAGGGAAAAAACTTCAGGCTGTTAATTTACTGTCTTCTCCTTCACTACATCTATATAATGACTAACTTTATGCTTTTCCAGTGATGTCTTCGCAGGATTCAATCAACACAGTCTACAAATGCATGCTGAGAGGTGCAGCTGACTACCTTGTTAAGCCCCTTAGAAAAAACGAGCTGAGGAATTTGTGGCAGCATGTTTGGAGAAGACAATCTGTAGGACTCGTGCTCCCCACCTTTTTTGTTTTATCTCTTCTATTTTTAGAAATACTTGGACGTCATTAATTCTTACTTGACCCTTTATTTGTTTGTTTGTTATTTATGTTAGTCAACCTCTGGTGTTAATGGTCTTGAAGACGAGAGTGTTGCACAACTGAAGGCTGAAGCCACTGCCGAAAACAATGCTCCAGATAATCATTCAAGTGGCAATGCTGCATGCATTCAAAGAAATAAGGAATTAATTGAGAAAGGAAGTGATGCTCAGGTTTGTTTGGTTTTTCCTGAACATGAAATTGGGTAAAAAAACTATAGCTGTTTGTATTTATGTGTAAAAGAAAATTTATTATATTATTTATATGTTGTAAATTGTGACAAGAAAATTTAAGTCATGTAGAGTCTTAGAATTAACCTTCCTGCATGCTTATCACTGTCAAGCTTGGAAGAGTCTATTATGTGGTCTTACATTGCCCATCAGTTGTTTCTTGTGAAAGTTACATGTCAAATTAATGGAAAACTGCAAATACTCTCACCTTATACAGCCTTTGATAGTTTGGTCATGGTTTAGCCAACATGTTCCCAATGCTTAATCCTTCCCAGGGGTATATTTTCTTAGCGTTGTAAGAGTCTCATAGCTTTATATTTTTAGTTTGATTGGCTACATGAGGTTTTACATAGAGACTGCATGTTTGCTGTCTCTTGCAGAGCTCCTGTGGTGCAAAACCTGATTTGGAAGCTGAGAGTGCTCCGGCAGATCATGAGTATGAATCTTCCCAACTAAAGCATGTTGAACCATACCCAAGAGAAACAAAGATGCAGGAGGTAGAAATGTCCATTCAAGTGGGCCAGACCTTGACTGTGCATGACAATCACCCCGGAGGTAAATTTATGTGGGCTAAGTTCCTAATTGACCTACTTCTGTTATGTGATAAGGAAGAAACTAAAATTTCAGCAAAACCTTTGTTAACTAGGATTAACAGTTGAGATCCGAAAAATTGGTGGTGAGAATAATTCAGCATACGGCAAGGATGGTGACAAAGAATATTTTAGGAATCCTGACGCCAGTCGGGAGGCTTATGACAACCACAATGTTCAAATTACCTCTTCAAAGGAAGCTATCGACTTGATTGGAGCATTTCAAAATCATCCAAACATCTGTCACAGAAGTTCCTCAGTCAACTGCACGGGCACATTTGACTTTTCTCCTCAGCTGGATCTTTCCTTGAGAAGATCTCATCCCAGCAGATTTGAGAATGAAACTACTAAAGAAACGCATGCCCTGATGCATTCTAGTGGCTCCGCTTTCAGGCGGTAAGTATATCTCAAGAAACTTTTAAGGGATGGATAAAGGATTCTTATCAAATATCAAACCATGAAAGCATTAATTTTCAAAAGTGGGTGATGAGCCCTTAAGTCCCTGGATTGTCATTTGACTTCTGAAAATTTCTCATTTTTCTGCATTTCTTCACGCTTATCAATTAAATATACGTTTATGCAGGTATACTAATAGGCAAACACAAGCACCGCCTACAGAGTCCGTAAACTGCTGCAATCAACCAAGAGAAAAGAGAACAAATTGTGAGAACAAAATCTCAAACGTTGTTGGCTATAATTCAGACATTTCAATGCCTAATTTGCAAGGAAGTATTGTGTCTTCAGCTGCACCGGAGTCGAAAGAATCTGAGCTCACAACTTCACCCTCCCAGTGTAGACTTTCACATCCAATCCCAGTAAAAGCTGTAAGGTACGATAATCCATGCACAGCCTATGGTTCTGCATTTCCTCCTATGTTCCGTACGCAGTCAGACCCCGCATCAACAACACTAAATCCAGACTCAATTCCACACCATGAACCAACCTTTCAAGAGAATGGTTTTTATCAGTCAAATACCAGAGAAAGCAGTTCAGAGCAGCTTTATGAACCTCAAGCTCAAAATGGAAACAACACAAAAAACCACATTGTGTACATGCAGGAAGGCAATTTAGAAGATGTGGAGGATCGAAGAAGACACATATCTCTCACGACCGGTCTAAGTGCCTGCACTAACAGCAATACTGACCAGGGTGCTATAGCCAGGGCAACTTCCGAGAGCATGACTGAAGACCTCACAATTAATACAAGTTCTCATCGATCTATGCTAAGAGAAGCAGCTCTAAACAAATTCCGCTTGAAACGGAAAGAGAGATGCTTTGAAAAGAAGGTTCGTTTTTGCTGTCTGCATCGCCTTTCATTTGTAGGATCATTCTTTGATGAATGAATCCTTTCCTTGTATGCTAACTTCATCTTACTCTCGTGTGTATAATAGGTTCGGTATGAAAGCAGAAAGAAACTTGCAGAGCAGCGTCCTAGAGTGAAGGGACAATTTGTTCGTCAAGTGCAGCAAGATTCCTAGGCTGCAGAAAAACATAGTTGAGACTGATATCATTAGAGAATTGTTGTGACACCCAAGTTTTTAGCATTAGGTTGCTTGAAAATTGTTTCCCTTAGTCCCTAGAGACGACAGCCACTTTATGTATATACGCTTCGGAGGGAAAAAACCAATTTCTTTTTCCTTTCTTCCCTGATCTTGATATTATATCTATTGTAAGTTTGTAACTAGAATATAGAGCTTGTAAATTTTGTCCTGCACTACATGGACTTTAGTTGGCTCGCTAGATATTTATTTATTTTTAAGGAATAGATTTGTATTATCCTTCAAGTGCCAAATCCATGCCTGTGGGGCGTGTTCATGTCTTTTCTTTTATGATATATTTATTGAAAAATTATATACTTCTTCCCATTCTCAATATAAGAAATATTTAAGGAGTTGATTTAAATCATAAATATAAAATATAGTTTAAATAATTTATTGTTATTGATATTCAATCAATAATAATTAATATAGAGAGGAAAAGAAAGAATTAAAGAAGATGATTTAGAAAAGAATATATTTTGTATTATCTAATTTAACGAACTTCCTTAATTTAATTATATTCGGTAAATGTTTTAGGTTAAGAGTTTTCAGAGAGTAATTATTATTTTTCTTTTCAAAAAATGAATGAATCCTCTCCTGACCTGACCCCATCCCTATTCACTTGAAAATAGAAAGGGAAAATTAATGAGATATTGATATATAAACGAAAACATGGTAAAATTAAAGCTAATTAAAACAATCCCTTCAACAGTTTCACTTTCGGCTTGGGGATAGATCAGAGGTTGATTGAAGTTTGTTATCATCACCACAATTCTTGAATTGCGTAAAGAGGCACTGAGACTAATGGGTGAAGGCGCACAGAGGTGTTTGGCCTGAAAGAAGCTTCACTTTTCATGTTTGTGGATAAAGTTTCAGAACAAATATCAAAAGATAATAGCATACACTACGAGACAAATGCATGGTAGCCACTAGCCATATACAATCAATTAGTAGGGGACCCTACTTTTCAACAAAAGATAATTGCAAAAGCTTTCCAAGTTTAATATTTCTACTTTGTTGCAGGAATTTTTTTTTATCATATTCATATAAAATAAGAGTAAGTGAGTCTCATTGTTATTAGTGGAACTCACTTACTTTTATATGAATGTGATAGAAAAACATTTCCGTAGCAAAAACAGAAACATTAAATCCACGCTAATAATATAATAGTATCAAAATTTGTTTAGGTCTCTTCCTTCTATTTCTCATTTATCAGATTTGAAAACAAAATTACTCTGCTTTTACCCTCAAGTCGAAGGTGACTTGTTTTGTTGCTTCCTACGCTTCTTCCCAATTCAAAAAACGAACGTAACCAAATAGTATATATTATATTCTCTTTAGTTTAAGAATTAAGGAAGATACAGAAATTGATATCGTGTTGTAGCATCAATGTTCTTATGATTGAAGGGCTCAGTTATATTATTATATTTATATATGTAATCTATAACTAATGAAAAAGAGATACTCATCAAAGACAAAGGCAATAATACTATACTCCTACAATGTCAAACTCCTAACCAGAAGGGCCCCGCATTGCCAAATTATCAAGCTTTCAAGCAACAACATCATTCACGAATCTTCTTTTTCAATGATAAACCCAAGCTTAGTTTAATTAACTAGTCAGTTAATTAATAGTTCCAAAAGAGTTTCATATTTTCTCACATCATCATATTATAATAGATAATAAATAATACAGTGCTTTATATAAAAAAAAAAAAAGACCGCGAAACTTTTCATTTAAGTGTTTTATACATAGGATTAAAGAGTAAACAAAAATCTGAAAGCTGCTTGCTCATTCTTGAGATGAAGCCATCAAGGGGTGGAAGAAAGGTAGGTATAGGGCCACACAAACTGAAAGAGGATGCATAAAAGTGGGTCAAATCCTCCAACATCCAAAAGGAAATAATTACAGAAGCGATAGATAATCTCAGGGAGTTTCCAAAAAGCCATGTTTACAGATACTGCACGTACATGTCTGCTCCATCTCTCTGCTTTTGCAAGAGCACCTCTGTTTGTTTCGTGAAGTAGTAAAAGCCTCATAAACAGAACAAGAAGTGTGAGTTCCTGGCATTAAGAGACGTCTATGAGGTCAAGTCGTCATCAAAGTAGCATGAAGTGCCACTACTTTATTTGCTACTATACTTTCCACTATGTCCCCCAATCAATCATTTCTGTCCAAAATCTATCGTCTCTCGTACGTTTCTCTCACAAACTATCACTTTCTTGCTTTCCTTTGTTTTTTTTTTTTTACCTCTTCCTTCAAATATCACCATTTCAGGGCATGTGTATACTAGTACCACTCAGCTGCTACATATATAGGATATACTTTGTAGTGTAATTTACATTACAAACTATATTCTATATCTAGGACTAGAATGATATTTTATAGCTAACGTCTTAGTAGCGTAGTGGTATGGGAGCTTGACTCCCCTCCTCTATATCCAAGGTTCGAACCCTGTCCCCCTCTCCTACTTTATGTATATAAAAAAAAAAAAAAAAAAAAGAATGGTATTTTATACTGATGTCTTAAGCCAGGACTAAACTGTCATTTTGTACGTGAATGAGGAGGAAGTTGTGTTGTGGTAGGGTGCAGCGAAACCTGACGATGGCTCTCGCGCTCCTTGTACGCCGCGTGTATCTCCCATGTGAGTACAGCTGGAAATCACCAGTGACTTGCTTATGATTATTGACTTTTCAATGCGTGGGAAAGGAGGACTTAGAATGCTGCTGCCAATTTTACTATAATATAAATTTGACCCAAAAAAAAAAATAAGGAGGAGGACTTAGAATGCTTTGCTGCCAATTTTACTATAATATAAATTTGACCCCCCCCCCCAAAAAAAGGAGGACTTAGAATGCTGCTGCCAATTTTACTATAATATAAATTTGAGAAAAAAAAAGGCTATAATAATATTGAGAGAGAGAACTTCATAAAAGCACAACAGGAGACATAATTAATTTCTGTTAAAGGACTAAAATATTCTGAAATTTCAATGTAAGATCAATGACCAAAATGAAAATAATTATTATAAGTAAAAAAAATAATAATGCTCCTTACTTTATTTTTTTAAAAAAGAGTGTCGTTGTCGCCCAAGCTCTGGCAACCCGTCATTGGCCTCTAATAGGTCAAAATGACCATTGAAAATTAATGTGTTATTTATAGGAGGATTTCACTTGTTCTTGAAGAGTTGTACATTTGTTTATGATTATACTCTTTATAAATGAGTTCGTAACTGTTCATAAACAAGTGTAATCCTCCTATCCTATGAACAACACATTTTTTTTTGTGTGGTTAAAGCTCTGGCCGGGAGCCTGTGACTGCTTTGGCATGCGACTAGTTATTAGAGCTCTGGTGATGACGGCACCTTTTCTATAAAAAAAAATAAAGTAAAAGATATTATTGTCTTTTTCTATCTGCCAAACTTATTTTCATTTTGGTCTTTCGTTTTGCAACAAAATTTCAGAATATAAGTCTTTGACTGAAATTAATTTTTTTTTTGTGGTCCTTTAATAACATTTTGCCTAATATTAAAAGTTGATGAAGAGATGATTGTCTCTTAGGAAATGTTTATTTAATGGCTGAGAAAGGGGTTAAAATGTTAGGCATAAATAAACATCTGGCAAAGTCTATATATAATGCAAATACGTGAAGAATAATGAATAATGAAGTAGTATATCAGTGGTAATAATAATGAAGGAGGAGATTATTGGAGTAAGTTTAGGGTTTGGATGGGAAGAGAGAAGGCGGTTTCGTGGGAGTCTCAAATCTTAATCGTTTATTGTCCCCATTATGCAAAAAAGTTGGATATATAGTGGCCTCCAAGTAAAAGAAGAATCTCTAAAACGCAACACCAACCACCTTTCTTTCTTTCCTCTTTCCATTAATTAAGTTTAACAGCTTCAACTACCCATTACTTTACACAACGTGTTCGGGGTTATTTTTTCTGTTATTTATTTTATTACTAGATTATCTATAATTCAGTCCTCCAAAAATGATTTTCTACAATTCACGCTTCAACTTTGTGATTCAGTTTCAAAGTACTAACTTGTTTGAAGTTAATTAAATTAGTTAATATAACATTTTTTTAAAAAAAAAAAACTCTAGTCAGTTTTCTAAATTCTGTTATTCATCCTCCTATTTGATTATGGTCAGAGGAACACCAATAGAAGTAAGTTATAAAAATATTAATTAGTATATTTAAGTCCAGAATTAATTTGTCAATTATATTTTATATAAAGAATCAAAAGGCGAGTATTATGATAATCACAAATACGATGGATCTTTTATCTCTAAAAGAAACCATTGAGACTTACGTGACATGAAATCACAAAATAATGGAGGCAAAAGGGGAGTAGTTTTTTTTCCGAGCCTTTTCTCAGAAAAAATACAGGTAAATTTCACGTAAAGTCTGTATTGTTTCCTAATACCAGATTAACTAACCGTACACGTGTCCCTCGCACTACTTCCATATTTTTTCCTCTACGTACTAAAGTCCTATATAAATTATTGTGCAGGAGGATCTGACAGTCAAAACTCAAAAGAGCTGCCTCCAAAATTATTATTGCTTCTTTCTTTCTCAAATCATATAACCCTTCTCTTCTTCATTAAGTTAGTTTCAAGCCCTTTCTTTCTTCATCTTCCTTCTGCGAAAATGTCTCAAATCACTGTAAATTCTCCCAAACACTGCGCCACCAAGAAAGGAGTACTTCACATAGAGAAGAAGTACAAGAAGCTCTGGTTCATAATCTCTTCATGCTTCTCCCTAATCTTGCTTCTCATCCTTCTCTTCTGGTTTATCCTTCGACCTTCAAAACCTCAATTCTCTCTCAAAGAACTTGACATCTACCAGCTCAATCTCTCTGGCCCTTACCTCAACTCCACAATCCAACTCACCCTCCTCTCCAAAAACCCAAACCAGAAAGTTGGAATTTACTACGACGAGGTTCAAGTTTATGCCGCTTACAAGAGCCAGCAGATAACAATGGATTCTGATATTCCTCCTTTTTATCAGAGCGAACATGAGAGCAATCTCTTGTCTGCTTCTTTGGTCGGAAATGGCCTCTCTGTTTCCCCTTCTCTTGCTTATGAACTGGCTCGTGATCGACTTGATTCAAGATTGCTGGTTGTGAATGTTAAGGTTAATGGGAAACTTCGATGGAAGGTGGGAACTTGGGTGTCTGGTCGTTCCAGGTTCAATGTTAATTGTGTGACATTCGTTGGTTTTGGACCTCCTTCTTCTGGTCCTCTCACTTCAAACCAGGGGGCTCAGTGTTCTACTGATGTTTGATTAAATTCACCATAAACTAATCACAGCATCATAATATAATTTGCTGCTTTTAATTAGTAGTAAATTAAAGTTTTTCATATTGGGTTTTTTAGCTTTTGGTTGGCTTTGAGGTTGAGATTGATGGATCTCTGCACATATGAAATATATGAAAGATATAAGGCCAGAAAGTTAGAATCTTTCATGGGTGAGAATGGAAAAGCTTGATGGTTGCTTATTGGATTGTTGTAAAATCTTATCTCTTCGTTTCACTTTTATTTTTCCTACTCTCTTTCTCTCTTTTATCCATCCCATTATCTCTCTCTGGAATATTTTCTTTTCGGGAGTGGATTCATGAGTAGATACTGGGTCACCTAGTGAGGAAGAAGAGATGTTTCTGATTGAGAAAAGGGTGTGATATATATTTATACTTGTGTGGGAATTGAAATTGAAAGCTTCTCTTGTCAAAGAATCTGAATATTGCATATACAGTAGTATTATACATGTCAATTCATTCCTTGCCTTTCAATAAGAAGAACAAGACATGGTAGGCTTTACATCCAACTTTTGGTGACCATTTGAATCAAATTATATTTGTTCCTTCTTTTTGGAATCATATAATCTAACCCATTGGTCTATCGTCTCTGTAAAAGAATATCCCAGAACCAGAAGATGCTAAAGTGAATAGAAGATTTAAGAACCCAAATAGATGCTTCATCTCCCATTCTTATACATACAGTGATTAAATTTATTAGTCCAACTATCAAAACCCAGTTAAAATTATGAGTGTATAGATTAAGCGGGAAAAAAAAATGTATGATAAAAAGTATGATAATTGATCAACATATGATCAGATTGCTTCTCTTTTTCATTATTGATGATATATAAAATTATATGATGCAGACAAAAACAACTCCATTCCCATTGCATTTTTGGGGAAACGAGAAGAAACTGGAAAACCAGTGCCACAAACTTGAGAAAAGTCAGAAAACTTTCTAATGAGTTTTTTTAAAAAAAAAAAAAAGAAAAAAGAAAAAAAGGCCAGAACTGGGAAGCAATTTCAGTATTTGCAAAAATGCAGCAAAACTATTACAGATTTTGATGGAAAACACAGGCACTACTATAGCACACACTTGTCCTATCTTAAGACGTTACATCCAATCACAACAACTCTTTATAGAAAGTACCTTTGAACTTGTTGGCTTTTTACCTTTTTAATTAAATTTCTCTTCAGGTTGGAAACTTCACTAGAATAATTGAGTGTTATTGTCGAGGCTAATTGAAAATGAAATTTTCAACAATATTCATAAAGTTAAAATTATCGACCTTATTTAAATATGATCAATTTTTTTTCCCTCATCCTAGCTATTGTTGGTTTATGTAATGATTTTTGGCTTGAGAGAGAGAGAGAGAGAGAGAGAGAGAGAGAGAGAGAGAGAGAGAGAGAGAGAGAGAGAGAGAGAGAGAGAGAGAGAGAGAGAGAAACTTTTTTAGTAGATACACACAGAGTGAGGTGAAAGATGCAAGTATATGTATTCGTTGTTTGTATATGTATGCGTATTAAGTAAAGACAAATTTGTTTAAAGGTAAATGGGGGGATAAAAGGAGTTGTGGACGTTATTAAAATCAAACCGATCATTGAAGTAATTGGGATATTGGTTCTAGAGCTATTGAATGGGATTAGAATCAAACCGGAGCTAATATAGGGCTAAATCGAAGAAAAATTAAAGATTTTAAAATTATTAATATGAAATTATAAAGAAAATAAATTTAAAAAATTTATTTTTCTTTTAAATTAAACCGGGTTAATATTCCGATCAGACCAATTCGTTAGTGTTTTCAGCTGTTCCATTATGAATTTAATTACACCAATTGTGACGCCATAACTGATTGTGGACGAGGGACAAGCTATTATAAAAAGTGAGAAAGTGGGAAGCAACTTGGGGAAAGCGACGATTTGAATTTGATGAAATTAATATAATTATTTCTAAAGCTAAAAAATTGCATCCTATTTTCAGAATTTATTATAAATTATTATAAAAACATATTATAATTTTCTAATAAAATTACTATAAGTTTCTTTTGATCATAATTTTTTTAATAATTGCCTCAGAATATTACAATAAATAAAAAATTAGTTCATTAAGTGTATTTATTCTTTTTATAAGAAAATTAATATAACTATGATTTATTTTGTGCCTTTGGAGTTGTCAAATTGACGTGATGAGAATAGTAGGTGTTTTGCCTAGTTGGTAATGCCTTGCATTGAGACAAAATTAATAAGGAAAATCTATTTTGGGGCCTTATAAGAGAAATTTTTTTTTAAAAAAAAGGCTTCAAGATTCTGAAAATACAAGAAAACGTCCCAGAACCTTTTCTGGTATAAATTCATTAAAACTTTAATTGTTGACGGGGTTGATATAGTTATTAACGTTTTAATGAATTTATACCAGAAAAAACCCTGGTATTTTTTCTCATATTTTCAGAATCTTGAGGCATTTTTTAAAAACATTTCTCTTACAAAGGCCCCAAGATGAATTTTCCCAAATTAATAAGGCAATACACTTTTAAATGCGTGTTGGGTATGACTTATGAGGGTTCCATAAAATTATTGTTAAATAATTGAGTTATTTCTTACTTTGGGGTAGTTATAATGTATACTCCTTTTTCCTTTCAATTTTAAATATAAGACATAATTGATGCTTTAAAAGATTAAAGATGCTAAACAAGTTATTTAATTATTTATATGTCATGTATCATTTAATTATATATCAATTTATAAATTAGACAAACTAGTTTAAAGAAAATTGAGGAGTATAAACATTTTAAAGTAATTTAATTAGCTTTCTTAATATTTTTTTAAAAAAATTCAATTATATCTTATATTTTTTACAAGAGGAAATATCATGGAACTCATCTTTAAACAACCCCTAATAAAAAATAAAAAAAAAAAGTAGAAAGTGGGACTTAGAAATCTTGGCATGCCCGAACAATTTTCAACACAGGTTTGCTTTACGAAAATGTCAAATGATTGTTGTCAAAAAAGCTGAGCACCCAGCTTTTATCCCAGCATAGACTCAAACCCCTCCCCTCCCCTCCCCCCACCACCTCAACTTACAAAATTTAAAATTAAACAAAATAAAAAAAATTCTAGAAACCTGTTTAAAACGGAGTGTCAGGTGCCCACTCACCAATCAGAACCAAACTTCATGGCTACGCAAAATAAAAGATACCCCTCACCCCTCCTATAACAAAAATGTGAAATACTTTTTATAAATATGAAATAATAAAAACAAAAATAAAAGTTAAAATATCATAAAAAAATTATCCCTTGTTATGAATATACTTATTATGTGGATGTCCATTGACTCCCGGTTTCCAAATATTAAAAGATGACATGGGACCCACGCATAGTGATTTACTATTTGCATAGTACCACGCATAGTAGTTTACTATTTGGTGGGACCCGCACACAATTATACAATCACTCGGAAGGAAATCCGTGAGTGAACAGTTTAGGTTTTTGGGGAAAACTACACCAAATGACCCAGAGGTAGAAATTACACTAAAGTCCCATTTTTCTTCTATAAATAGAGGTTTTCTGTAATTGTTCATGTATTGAATAAAATGAGAATCTCTCTCTCTACTTTATCTCTCTAGAACCTTTGCTCTTCTTCTTATTATTTTTATCAGTTTTATAACACGTTATCAGCACGAAGACTCTACCAAGGTAAGATTTTCTCACCATCTATTTCATATTTCCATTTTATTTATCTGGGATGATCTTAACCATTATATGGAATTAAATATCTATTCTTACCGATTATTTTAACATCGGGTTCCATGGTTAAAATTTGAGATTATTTACTATTTTACTACGGTAAATAGTAATTTACTATTCACAGTAAATTTACCTCTTTTCAGTAATTTTTACATTTTATTCATTTGATTCCTACATGGAAGTCTAGATTAATCTTTCTGTAATTTTACTTTATTCACTATTTACAGTGAATAGTAATTTTGCTATTCACGGTAAATTTATATTTTATTATTTATAGTAATTTATTTATGTTTATATATTCTTCCCACTTTCTATTCATTTATTTCATGGTAGCGTCATTAAGCTTCATTTGTAATTCTTTACTTACTGCTTTATTTATTTATTTCATGGTGGTTATACTAAGTTCCATACTGACTTTACTAATATTTAGTTTTATGTCACTAACATTTATTTTATTGTTACTAACATTTATTTATCTTTTATGATGGCACATTAGTATATTTACTAGTGGGTTCTATTTATTTATTTTAGCATTTATTTATCTTTTATGGCGGCAACACTATTTATTAGTGGGCTCCATTTATTTATTTTATTTTACATTTATTTATTCTTCATGGAGGCACACTAGTATCTATTAGTGGGCTCTATTTATTTATTTTATTTAGAATTTATTTATCTTTTATGGTGGTGACATTTTGTGGGCCCCATTTATTTTATTTTAATTTTTTACTGCTTTATTTTTCTTTCATGGTAGCAACACTAGTATAGTGGGCACCATTTATTATTTACTGCTTTATTTTTCATGGTGGTAACACTTGTATAGTGGACTCCATTTATTTATTATTTATTTACTGCTTTAAATCCCCTTCCCTTTTTATTTTTTTTAGAGAGATCTATATATATTACACACACACACACACACACACACACACACACACACACACACATTTGCATATACATCTTCTTTCTTATCTTTAGATGAGATAGGTCTTGCTGTGAGTTTACTACCATTCTTATCTCATCTTCTTTTTATTTATTTAGCATGTTTATTTCCAGTCATTTATTTTATTTTATTTATTTATTGCTTTATATATATATCCCTCTCCCTTCTTATTATTTATGGCAACGACACTAATATATACATATTAGTGGGTTCCATCTATTTATTTTATTATGTTTATATTTTATTTATCCTGAAGATAAACTGTTAAAAGGCCATATATATTATGAGATCAAAATACCATAGAGAGATGAGGCATAAATTGGCTTGAAACCAAGAGGCAAGATAGCCTTAATTTCAGAGGCAAGATAGCCTGAAGCCAAGAGGCAAGTTAGCCTGATGACAAGTGACAAATTATGAAACAATATTTGATCCATAAATTTTGTATGCCATCAGTTGTATAAAAGTCTCAAAATTGTATATTTAGCATTAAATATTCCCTTAAATTATGAGACAAGGGATTGTATGATCATGATTGATATTATAAATAAATATATTCAATTTGCTATTGCAGTAGCAATATTGTGGTAAAGTCAAGAAATATTGTGGATTAATTTCTTGTCATGATCAAACAAATCTGTGAATTATGGATCATGAATTTTATCTAACTTCATTCCCAGAAGTGAATGAAGCAATAAATAAATTGTGATCATGGTTGTTTTACTATTATTTTGTGTTTAGATAATTATAACAATTTTTGTGAATACAAGAGAAAGAATATTTATAAATAAAACAATTAAACAAAAGACAATATTATTTCAACAAAGTTTAATAGCGAGTGGCTCAACTCCATTACAAACCTTAATCATCTCATTTTGAAGATATTTGATGTCTTCTTCTTTTGCTTCTCTTGAGATGGGATCCAGATGAGGTAAAGCTCTTCGTAATATCGAGATTTGCATCATAAGTTTCTTAAGCTTTTTGTGTGGCCACTCAGTTAACCCTCCTTTTTGATAGATCTTTTGTATGGTGTGAGTAGACATATTTAATTGTTTACTCGCATCATCTAGGGTTAAGTGAAAATAATCACTTAAATCATGATGCGTTGTTTTCTTTATTCTTTCCCGTTGCTCCATTGTTAATCTATATAATTCACCCTGATTAAGGGATGATATATCATATGGAATATTAACCGCGGGCTGTTTTCCTTTATCTAATGGATTTTCAATGTTGGTTTGAAATGAACTCCGCGGTAGTTCATTTGGATTTTTAGCCCATTCCGAACCAACACAAAGGACCTCATGATAGTCCAATACAGGATCACGCATCAAGTTATATCCTGATGCTTGTAAATCTATACAATACTGTGTTAGAAAATGTTTGATTTCTCCAAAATTTTTATTTGTAAAATCAAACATTGGAAGCCTGTCAGTATTATAAGATTTATCCTGTACATTTTCAAATAAAACAGAATGGGAAATCATACCTATCTTCCTCCCGTGAACTTCAAGTTTATGATATTGAAGTCCGTTGGTATGAATAATTTCCCGTAAAACATGACAGCAACTACATTCCAATAAGCTAGTAGTTGCTAATTGGCTTGTAGCTGTTGGCTGGCTGATTGTTGCTGGCTGGCTAGTGGTTGTTTGTTGGCTGATTGTTACTGTCGGGCTGGTTGTTGCTGGCAGGCTGATGATAGTTTGCTGGCTAGTGAATGCTGGTTGATTAACTGCTGACACTATTGGCTGAACTGGATTAGTAGACTCCATTAGTTCTGCCATAGTTCTACACCTTTTAACAGACCTTCTTGATGGACCTACTTCAGTTGTACCTACAATCCTTGTAGATTGAGGAAGAACACTTGTTCTTGGGGGAGAAGTAGGTACATTTGAAGCAGAAGGAGGAATAGTAGAAGGAGGAATAAACATTTCAAAAGGATTAGGAGATAACAAAGAAGTAAATGACATGTTGGGCTGATCATCATACAACAAAGCATCAAGTAATGCTGTTTCGGATGTATCAGAAACTGGGATAAAACTGCTTGGTCCTTCCATGGCAATAGAATTTAGAGAAATATGTGAGTATCTGGTAATTGATATTATCATATGCTTGTGTGTTTGTGAGGCATATTCGTTTTGCCTTCTTCTATTTATAGAAGAATTAAATCCTATTGAATCTCTGCAGATCTGCTCCCTATAAAGCACGAGCCTGGAATCTTTTTGACTTTATATGAATACGACAATCTGAGTTGTTGCGCCTGCGATTCCACAGTGATGCGCCTGTGATTACACAGTATTGCGTTCATGAATCTGCAATTATACGCCTGATGATTTTGTATTTAATATATATTTGTTTGTTGATTCTGGAAAATGGAAATTTTGTTACCAGAAGTAACAAAATTATGCATTGATAATGCATTTAGAAATCTGTAAAATTTTAATGAAATAGATATCATATATGCTATTATCATGGAATATTGTATGGAAATTCCATGAATTAATTTTTAAGGTCTCACACTTGAGGGGGAGAATGATATATATTAAGTGTGAATATTTATGTGATAATTCTTTGTGAATGTTTCTATGTTGATTCCCCCAAAATGAATATTAGATTTGATGATAAATCATATGGAAAGTTGGCATGACTTGTTTGATCATCCGAATCATATATTATATGCTGCTTGTTCTCAGATAGAAATAATTATTGGAAATGGATCTCTGGAAATATATGAAATTGAAAGTTTACATATGAGATTATAAATTTGCAAAGTTTGTAGTGATGTTTGCAACTAGAAGTTTGCAATATATTATGCGCGCAATTTCCAGATTGAATGATCCAGAAATCATGTATTAAAGTATCCATGAATGGATAGATCAATGATTATAAGAACAAAATTTATATGTTGTGTATATTTGCAGTAATTATATAAGTCAACAGAATTCTCCCCGTATAATTGGCTTTTGGTCAGGAGCCAGATTAATTCCATCTTGAAATGTTTAAAATGTGTAATGATTATTAATCTATTACAATGCACATAGATGGATATACAAAGAAAATTGATGATTTGATGAGGGGGAGAAAAATAAGCAGATTGGGTAAAGATAAAGTGAAATGAATTATCATTGGCTCTTATTGATCATCGTACAAAGAAATGTGCACTAAAAAAATTCAAAATGATAATTCAGTTGCTGAGTTTAGTTAATCGAATGCCAGAAGCATTGACTGACCTAAAGAAAGTGACAAAGTCACATGTCTTAATTACAAATGCTCCTATATGAATTATTATAAAACACATCAGAAGTGTTGCAAATCCATCGATTTTAAAGATAAAAATCCTCAAAAGAAAAAAGGAGCTATAAGAATATAGATAATCATGTTGAGGATAATTAAGAAAAGCTCTAGAAGAGCCATCTCCTGAAGAGATATTATCTTCAGAAGAGATATTACAAGTAAAATGTATTGTGGTATAAGAAGAGACCCAGGTATTTACATTATGAGATCTCAATAAATTATGAATGAAATCCGATGGGACTGAAAATGAAGTCGACGTTAATAATATCTATGATAGCATATGCTACAATGAATGATAATGAGGATCATGAGCCACAATATATTTGTATGTGCTAGAAGCACATAAGGCGCCAAAAACACATATGTCCCAAAAGAACTCAAGATGATAGTGCATATAGCATCATTATCTGAATAAAGATTTATTGAATTTCTATATGCACATATATATTTATGAAAAGATTATTATGACTTTACTTGACAGATTTAGATCTTGCAGGTATATAATGAACAATCAGATTGGGTGTTTCTAACAGAATATTTGATGACAGAAAGTATAATATGCTCAGAAAGACATTGAAGCAATATAGTCATCAGGGGGAGCAACACTGATGTAATCAAGAGGGGGAGACGATACATGCTGTACTCTTTTTCCCTTATCTGGGTTTTATCCCACTGGATTTTTCCTAGAAAGGTTTTTAATGAGGCAGCACTAGAAAGTGTATCAATGGATGATGTACTCTTTTCTTTGGCTAGGTTTTTATCCCACTGGGTTTTTCCTAGTTAAAGTTTTTAACGAGGCACATTCATAAATGGACATCCAAGGGGGAGTGTTATGAATATACTTATTATGTGGATGTCCATTGACTCCCGGTTTCTAAATATTAAAAGATGACATGGGACCCACGCATAGTGATTTACTATTTGCATAGTACCACGCATAGTAGTTTACTATTTGGTGGGACCCGCACACAATTATACAAATTCGTGAGTGAACAGTTTAGGTTTTTGGGGAAAACTACACCAAATGACCTAGAGGTAGAAATTACACTAAAGTCCCATTTTTCTTCTATAAATAGAGGTTTTCTGTAACTGTTCATGTATTGAATGAAATGAGAATCTCTCTCTCTACTTTATCTCTCTAGAACCTCTGCTCTTCTTATTATTTTTATCAGTTTTATAACATCCCTTTATTTGTTGTACAATCTAGTCTGGGCCTCGGCTGTCATGAACAAGGCCTCACTTATCTCAGATGCATTATAAATCTGGAAACAGCCCATTCGTAGCGGCCCAAATTTGAAAGTGAGTTCCATTATCCAACATATAAACCCATCAAGATCCATCTTGTAATTTAGACTCATCCAAGAAAATAATAGTAAAACAGTTTGACCAGATTTTAGCGGAAGTGGTTAGTTCCACTTAACACGGTGAAACAAGATTCAAATTTTTACTGGGAGAGATGTTTAAAATTTAGGTGCTGTTTGGTACAGGGAATCAGTGGGAAGGAAAAGAAAGATTGGAGAATTTCCTTGTTTGGTACGCATTTTGAGCAAATTTTCCTGGAATTCCATCTTCCCAGGCCCTCCAATTTTCCTTCACACGTGGGAAGATCAAATCCCACCAAAATTGGTGGGATTTCAACTTCTCATGTCATGGTTCACATGTCTGAACAAATTTACCCCTCAAATTTAAATTTGGCGGGAACGTTCGAATTCACGTTTGAACTTGGCGAGATTTTTTTTTCATAGATTCGAACCTAATAAAAGCATATTTTTTCAAAAAAAAAATATATTTTTCTTTTTTATTCTGATTAATTACTCTTAAGGGTAAAATAGATATTTCCTAGTTCTTTACCAACCACTATCCCTTTATTTTCTTCCTACCAAACAACTCATCTTCCCTCATACTATTTTCCCTCATCTTTCAAAATCTTCTTTTCCCTTCCTTTCTCTCTTCAAATTTTTCTTGTACCAAATGGCCTTAGTGTTCGATAAAGCCTGGAACATAATTGCCTCTGATATCAACAGTTTGAATTTTCTTATGCTGATATTTTCATGGAATTGGAAAGGGGCAAATGAATTTAATTTAATATTACAAATTTGGACTAAAATGAAATCGTTTACTAGACTGGCCAAAAAAAAAAATGAAATCGTTTATCAATTACCGTGAATGAGTTTTACTTTATTCGGAGAGTTTCTCTCCTCGTCTTTTTTTAAATTATGTCTGTTTAATTAATATAAAATGTTACAATATTATTTTAATTTTTCTTTTATTATTTTAATTAACAGTTGAGATGAATTGACGAGAGATAATGGTATGCTTCAGGGCCTGTCTTGTTCCTTTTCCTCCCAAATCAGGATCAAATTCCCTCCTCTCATCGCCCCAATTCCTTTTTTTCGATCCCCACAATCCCCAAAAATTGAAGACTCTGCTACGCATGCCACCGCGCCTTCCGCCTCGTCCCCACCGGAGAAGCCGCAAGACCACCTTCCGAGCCTTTAAGGTCTGCCGTCATTTCTGAATTCCTCATATTTTGCTCTTTCACGTTGATGTAGGTCTTTGAATATGTCAATGAATTCGTTTGTTACTCCTGTATTGTCGTGCTAAACCCTTCTTTTTGCATGTTGTGTATTATTTACTGTTGGGCAGTATACTTATTTGGGTTACGACTTATTAGACGATTTCTTTCTCAGGGACAGATGTTGCATTCTTTAGACACATTTGGCTGTGTTAGAGCGTGATATATTTTAAAATATGAAAACTCAGAAATCTGGTGCCATATGAATCTGACTGTTCTGCAGAAGGGAGGACTGGATTTGTTCCATTAATCTTGTACGCTAGCTCATATTTATCAATGACATTGCATCGGGGCAATGGTTGAGTTACTTTGTTTTTAAATGTTTTATTCATTTGCATCGATTTTTCATATAAAAATTCTTTGTTAGGCTCAGCCTTCTCCGGGCACAAATGATAAAAAACGTATTTTGTTCAAGACTACTTTACAAATTACAATGCAATGAGATGGAATCTGATAGTGGAATTTATGAACATAAACATCCTTGATCCACCCATATTTACTTTTGTACGTGTTTACCTTAGTTATTGTATCCGTTATAAGGTAGCTGCATGAATCATTAGAGAAATATTTGCGTAAAAATGTGGAGACACTACATAGTAAAAAATATTTCCTTCATTACTGGAGGATTTACTTCCTTGGGTGAAGAAAGTCCATTCGCATTGGGAAACATTGCATGGGTTTGATCTGTACTCTGTAGTGTTCGGCCAGGAAATTGACCATCATGAACATAACTATTTGCTTCTTTAAACATTACAACAGGCAGTGAACCATCCTCTACTTTAAACAAGGAGTTAGATGATCCCTTTAGGATATGTCTCCTAATCCCCTTCATCTCCCCACTCTAAATTTGAATGCTCAATGTTGAAGTGATTAATGAGAATCATATTTTTCTTCACTTAGTTTTTTTTTGGGCGCCCAGGGTTCTCCTTCTTTAGTTTAACTCTATAGATATGCTTAAATAGCTAACCAAGACCCATAAGTGGAAAAGTATTCATCAATCAGTCCCAGATGTCCTCACATTGTTCTCTCCTCCTTTCTCGTTTTCCTGCAGTTTTATCACTAACACCTTCTCTTCCTGGAATTTCTGTTATCCATTCGTCCATTCTCTCTTCAGCAATTTACTTGTGCTATTCAGACTGCAGAGATGATAATTTTTTGCATCAACATCAGTTAATTTTTTGTCTCAGAATGAATTTTCATTTGTTTTTTCAGTTGACCATTGTCTTTTGTGTTTGAGACATGTCTTTTAGTGTTTCACTCTGGCAATATATTTAGTTATCAGCTTTTACTTATGGCGAAAATCTCTATCTCTGACTCCCTGCATTTACTAGGGCTTATTTTTTGTGATTATTGAATACCAATACCAAAAGCCTATAATAGGGCTTTTCCATTCTTATATCATATTTTTCTTGGAAATGAATTTTTCTTGGGGCACCAAACTCTTGAACTCTCTAAGTTTCCCATAAATTTCACTATCAAATATTCTTACAAAATCTCAAGGCAGGTGTTGTTATGCTTATTTATAGTGTTGTTTGTCATGTATCTGGCAGGTTCCCTTCATTGAATGGATGGAGGAGTTATTAAACAGCATTTTGAGTGTTTTTTTTGTGTTTTGATGTAGATTTACTTGTTTTCCACACATTTTTGTGTCCACGCCCTTATTATTATTCCTTAATAATAAGAACTATGGTTCTTTTGACTCAAATTCTAGTGGGGAGTTCAAGAAACACTTTCAATGGCAATGGCAATTAGAAGGGCATTGATTTATATGCATTTCTGCAGGTGTAGATGGAAACTGAAACTGGTCAACAACATAAGCCAGAGCGCTCAAGGACAAGATGGACAGCATCCCTTGACAAGATATTTGCCGACTTGGTTGTTAAGCAGATTCAGTTGGGGAATAGACCAAACAATGTTTTTGACAAGAAGACATGGAATCACATTCGTGATGAGTTTAATAGGCAGACAGATCTAAACTTCAATAATAATCAACTGAGGAAGCATTTGGATGTTCTCCGAACACGCTTCCATAATTTGAAGTCTTCATATGATCAAAATAATGACTTTGTTATAAATGATTCTTGTTGCATTGGATTTGACCTTTGGGAAGATTTGGGGGTAAGACACTCTTTCTTCATTGAAACAAATTTGTTCTTTTCACCATGCTTCTCCTGAATTCTGATGTTTTATACACAGTCTCAGCATAGGCCTGAACCAGTTAAAGTGAAAGACTGCCCTATATATGAGCAACTATGCGCAATTTTCACAGATTCAGCTGCTGACGGGAAATACGCTCAATCCAGTCATTATGAAGAGTTGGACAAGTCTGTTGAAACAAATGCCGCTGGCTTAACTTCATGTCCTGAAGGTGGAGTCTCACATACCGAAAACCCATCATCAGTATCAAAGCCATTGCAGGGGAATACTTCAGCTCCAGAGATGGTGACGAAAAATCCTTCAGATAAGAAAAAGAAACGTCCATCTGATACTCAAACTCCCAGTTTGGATCAAGACACATGCGATGCTATGGCCGAGGCTTTGTTAGAGATGGTTGCTGCTTCAAGGTTAAGGACTGTTGCTTCAACTGCAAGTGATGATAAATATTCCATAACAAATTGCATTAGAGCTCTGGATGAGATTGAAGCCATTGATCAGAAGCTCTACCTTTCTGCATTGGACCTCTTTGAGAACCCTAGTTTAAGGGAGACTTTCATTGCCTTAAAAAGCGACCAGATACGACTGGCATGGATTCAAGGAAAGTGTGGTAGAAGTTCTTCCTCTTAGATTAAGGTCGTTTTGGGAGGGAGCATTGAGCAATGTTCATTTGCTCAGGCACAGCTTACGAATTTTGTTCATAATATGGCCTGCTTTTTGCTGGAAATGATACTGATTAAGTTTCCACAAGTCACCACCTACTGGTGCTTCACCTCTTGCTCTACTTTTCCTGCATAATGTTTTGCATTTTTGACAGTCAAATTTTTTATTTTATTTTTTTAAAAATAACTTTTAGGGAAACAGTTACTGAAGTTTTGTAAATGTTCAAAACTAGTTCATTATTACTAATCTACTTAACATCAGGGAAGGACTTCACTCAACAAATTTTTTTTTTTTAATGATTTTAAAAATTTATATTTAAGCATCTTAATTTCTACTTCAGGGGGAATGTCTATTTTCTTTCAAAAAATTTTAAATCGATCATCAGACTCTATCAATAATAATTTATATAAAACATTACTCATCTATTAAAAATTGGAACATGGAAATTGCCACGCCAAATCTATTTTTTGAGATAATCAAAATTGATGGACTAATTTGTATTCCACTTCTATGAATTTTTGGCATTTGTCCAGAGTTTAAACGGAATATTTGTATTCATCCCTTAAATAATCCTAATAAATTAGGTTTAAACATTAGTGCTTCCCATGACGATGCCTGTAATAATGCCAACTACTGGCATTTATGAATCTGGGGTGCCACAACGCTAGTAGGGCTCACCCAAAACATGGCAGGCCCAGCATCATATGGATTCTCCATTTGTTTCTTCAATTTTTTTTTTCTTTTTAAAAAGGGAACTGCTGCTGCTATACATCACAGGTCCAACGTTATTAATAAGTCTTATAAACAAACGATTAGAACAAGTGTTTTGTCATTTTCTACGTTAGAAGTCTAGAACTTGCTTGATGCTAGTAAGTTGTTATGAAATTTCTTTTGGTCAATAGTTTCGTTTTTTGTTTATAGTAATCCTCCCATATATTTATCATCAATCAACACCTAAATACTCATCATTATCAATAAATATTTAGAATGTGAATACAACAAGTGAATAACACTTTTAAAAATTCTAGATGATGGACAACAACCTAATCCTCTAGAATTCATTTGCGGTTTGTGATTCAAGATACAATTAGCGATATTTTATGACATCAAATCATAAATAGGAGCACGAAAAAAATAGCAATTGAGGGTCATTTTCATATGTGGATGGATATTACGCGTTAAACTGATCCTAAAATATGTCGACACACAGACACCTGACCCAATCAAACCAATAAATAAGTTTATCTAAAAGTGCTTTTGAACTGGAATCTGGAAGACCCCAGTTGATTAAGGAGTAGTCAACACGATAAGAGTTGACCTACTTGTTTGTATACAAGATTACAAATTTGCTGTCTCCTCTTGACAATGAAATAATGACCTTTAATATATGCTGTTGTTTTCGACGTAGAACTCGGGCTTTAAAAAAAAAAAACACAATCATACTACAACTTGTAATTATGCCTTCATAATTAACACCACGTGTAACCAATGAGAGAGTTGGGTTTACTGAAATATGAGTTAATTCTTCCCCACTGAAAAACAATGTCTTTAAACAAATTTATACCACCTGTATAGAAGTTCCATACAATTATTCACCTTAGTGACGAAATGCAGCGAGCTGAGTGATTTGAGAAAAGAAAACATTTTTGCGTTGATTTGGTTAACGGGTCAAGTGTTTACTTGATAGCTAATTAATAATATCCATTCTCCAGCCAACAGCTTCATATTTGGTGTTGATTTTGCAGGATGATAGAGAAAGACTTTAACTTAACAATCAGTGAGGTTTCCATTCAACTTTATCAACAAAATAAAACAGCCTGAGTTACTTGGTCAATAACCATACCAGTTCATATCTGTGCACGCACACATTGACTCACACACACACTGATATATATATATATACGTGTGTACCCAAACCCAGATTAGTTTAGACCCGAGGAATCCTTGAGTAATAGGCTGACCTGGGATATCAAGTGCATTATATATATCTAGCTTCCATAAGACTGAAAATTTTATATTATGTATGGTACTTTTTAATCTCAGCCCTGTACACTTAAATTATAATTTAAGAAGTGATTGGCTGGGGACATATGACCGCTATTTTATGTTTATATTCTCGCCTTCATGGTCATCATGGCCACAAGCCCACAATGTTGAGATTTTAAGATCCCACCGGACAGAATAATGACAATAAATAAAGGAAATTGAAAATAAATGACACACAAATATTTTTTATGGAAATCTCACTATGGGAAATTCTAAATAATTACAACCTCTCTTTAATTGTAAGGAAGGAACACTTTATCCCTCTCTTAAATTAAGAGAACTTCTCACAAAAATACACTCAAGAAATTATAGAAGGAAGAGAAGAGATTGTTATGTGTTGAAGAGAAGGGGAGAGGCTCTATTTATAGCCTCTCCACCACCTCCTTTCGTCTTTCACAAATTCATGCATGCCGTCATTATTGACTTATGAAAGTTGCTTTTCAATTTGCATTTTCCTTCTTCTTCAACCATAGCCTCCAATTGCAGCAGCCACCATTGTTGAAGCTTCCATTGTTGAATTTCTTGAGCCATATTTACAACACACAACCCACAATTAATATCAATTGAAATGAACTTAGATGGATCTTTATTTTATGTTATCATTAAAAATGATAATTATAGATATTTGTAACGCCGATCCAAGGTTGTAGTTTTTCTTTGTCTTTGTTTTCTTTAAATGAAAACGATCTAACACCTGAGAGTCAAACAAATTGCAATAATGTTGAATAAAAGGGTTAGGTGATTATCATGTGAAGCTGGTTGGAGCAAACGTGTTAAAGTAATATAACTTGAATGAGTGCCTAAATCAAAGCTTCAATTATGAAGACATGGAAGGTGCCCTAGAAAACTTGGGAACATTCATTGCTTTGGTAAGAGAAGCCATCCTTATAGTTCAGGAAATTAAAGATCGATATTTGAATTGTATTACCGACGTAGGCCAATGATTTCTTTAGAGAGGAGTGTTTCCACTACTATTGAATTATTTTTTAATGGATGAGATTTAATATTATATAACAATATCATAACTATAGGTTTTTACTAAATGTAATAGAATAATAATATTTTTTACATAGTATTAGATCACATCACCCATTAAAACATAATCTAATGGGTGAGACATTAAATATAAAAAAAGAAGTTAGTTGAGACACTGGTTTCACTAATTTATCTATACGCTCGAATATTCAAACATCTCAACCTTTGGGACCCTCAAAACTTCAACCCTCACTTGATGACATAGAATAAGATAAACCTTACGCGTCTTCATGTCATCTGATCTTATCATGAACTTATTGAATTTTAGACTTGAATCCACTCCCCTCTTCTCCACACAACACATGCAATTCTAACTCCTACACTCTATCCAATTGTTAGTTATAAGACAGTTTTTCTGCCCCTAGATTATAAGACCATGGGCTTGTATTTAGCTAAAGTCATAAAGCTGATGAATTTTTTGTAATATATATGAAGTGGTTAATAAAAATGTATAGTAAAAAAGAGAGGGAACAATTTATGAGCAAAAAAAAAAAAAAAGAAGAAAGAGGAGTAATAATTGAAGAGCAGGATTGCCCACGTGCGAAGGCAAAATGTTCAGTTCTTGTGGTACATTTATTATTTAATAATGGAGTAATTGGGAAAAGTGATGATTGGAAGGAAAGCTTGCCTTACAAATTGGGGTAGGGGACATTGTAGGGCGGAGAGAGCGGATCCGACCATTTTTAATACAAAAGGGCCAAAGCTGAAGATGCCCAGAAATAGAAAACCAGAAGCGCAGTTATGTCATCGGATGACGTATAATGATTACGTCATCATATGGGCCACTGGTGTTGCTTGACAGCTCATATCTGCTGTGCTGTGCTGTGCCGTGCCATCACATGACCAGATCCCCAGTTTTGATTCCTCTCAACAACCACTGGAGGATTCTCTCTCTGATTACTGTTTTCTAGAGAGTATCAGTATCCTCCTCCTCCAATAAAAAAATAAATAAAAAATAAAAAATAAACTGAACAGTTTTATAGCGATTCAGTGAATCTTACGGCGGCAAAAAAGTGTTATTTGTTATGAATATTCTTATTATGTGGATGTCCATTGACCCATAATCTCCAAATACAGGATGACATGGTATATACGCATAGTAATCTACTATTTGCATCCTTCTATAAATAGAGGTCTCCTGTAACTATTCAGTGTACTTGAATGAGAATCCATTTCATCTCTCTAGAATTTCCTCTGACTTCTCTCTAGAATTCCTTCAGTTTTATAATACGTTATCAGCACGAGTCTCTAACTGAGCTTGTGTTATTCCTTCTTCTGCGGTTTATTCTTCTTCAGTTTCTCTGTCTTCATCTTCTTTTTGTCTAATTTTTCTCACCCGGCACAATTGCTTCTTTCCTGGCGAAGTAACATGCAGAAGCATAAGCAAGAGCAAGACAATCACCATCTCATATTTCAGCCCAACCTCATGCAAACCATTTAATCTTCATCTTCCATCTTCCTCAGCCCATACTCAAAATATAGTCCAAATCCATTATTAAAGCTTATCCAACTGAAGCAAGGAGATCAGAAGGTCAACCACGCAAAACATATCAGAATTCATTCTCCCCCTAATTAGCCTAATTGTTCAAGCAAGTTCACGTGCATGCTTCTTTTCTTCTTTCTTTTTGGTTTTCATTCATTGATCAATTCTTGTGGGCCCGATAGCCAATTGCCATTCCATTATTATCAAGCTGGAGAAAATGTCAGATTCTTCCATTATTCTTTTGAATGGAGCAGGTATGACATACGTTGAAAATTTTTCTTAGTGGGGCTCAAGGTTTTTATTTTATAATATATTATAATATTTGAAAAATAAAAACACTGTTTTTGCCGACAAAACAGTGGTCTAAAAAAAAAACTGTTATCGAAGGATCATTCTGCCATTTCCCCAAAGGGTCGTACGTATGAGCGTGTTATCGGATTATTTCTTTTAAACTGTTTTAATTTGATATTTTATTATTGTTACTAACTTTACTAACATTTATTTTTATGTAACTAACATTTACTTTTATGCATTTATTTTTATGCCACTAACATTTAATTTTATTGCTACTAATATTTATTTATCTTTTATGGCGGCAACACTTTTTAATAGTGAGCTCCATTTATTTATTTTATTATGCATTTATTTATTCTTCATGGAGACACACTAATATCTATTAGTGGGCTCAATTTATTTATTTTATTCAGCATTTATTTATCTTTTATGGTGGTGACACTTTGTGGGCCCCATTTATTTTATTTTAATTCTTTACTGCTTTATTTATTTTTTCATGGTAGCAACACTAGTATAGTGGGCACCATTTATTTTATTATTTACTGCTTTATTTTTCATGGTGGTAACACTGATATAGTGGACTCCATTTATTTAAATTTTATTTACTGCCTTCTATATATTATATATATATTTACATTTGCATATGCATCCTCTTTCTTATTTTTGGATGAGATAGGTCTCGCTGTGAGTTTACTACCATTCCTATCTCATCTTCTTTTTATTTATTTAGCATGTTTATTTCCAGTCATTTATTTTATTTTATTTATTTATTAATTGCTTTATATATTTACATTTGCATATGCATCTTCTTTCTTACCTTTGAATGAGATAGGTCTCGCTGTGAGTTTACTCCCATTCCTATTTCATCTTCTTTTTATTTATTTAGCACGTTTATTTCCAGTCATTTATTTTATTTTTATTTATTTATTTACTGCTTTATATAAATCCCCCTTCCCTTTTATTATTTATGGCAACGACACTAATATATACATATTAGTGGGTTCCATCTATTTATTTTATTATGTTTATATTTTATTTATCCTGAAGATAAACTGTTAAAAGGCCATATATATTATGAGATCAAAATGCCATAGAGAGATGAGGCATAAATTGGCTTGAGACCAAGAGGCAAGATAGCCTTAATTTCAGAGGCAAGATAGCCTGAAGCCAAGAGGCAAGTTAGCCTGATAACAAGTGACAAATTATGAAACAATATTTGATCCATAAATTTTGTATACCATCAGTTGTATAAAGGTCTCAAAATTATATATTTGGCATTAAATATTCCCTTAAATTATGAGACAAGGGATTGTATGATCATGATTGATATTATAAATAAATATATTCAATTTGCTATTGTAGTAGAAATATTGTGGTAAAGTCAAGAAATATTATGGATTAATTTCTTGCTATGATCAAACAAATAAGTGAGTTATGGATCATGAATTTTTATCCAACTTCATTCCCAGAAGTGAATGAAGCAAATATATTATTATGGTTGTTTTGTGATTTCTATGATTATAACAATTTTTGTGAATACGGGAGAGGAATATTCATAAACAAAATAATTAAACAAAAGGAAATATTATTTCAACAAAGTTTAATAGCGAGTGGCTCAACATCATTACAAACCTTAATCATCTCATTCTGAAGATATTTAATGTCTTCTTCTTTTGTTTTTCTTGAGATGGGATCCAGATGAGGCAAAGCTCTTCGTAATATCGAGATTTGCGTCATAAGTTTCTTGAGCTTCTTGTGTGGCCACTCAGTTAACCCTCCTTTTTGATAGATTTTTTGTATGGTGTGAGTAGACATATTTAATTGTTTACTCGCTTCATCAAGGGTTAAGTGAAAATAATTTCTTAAATCATGGAGTGTTGTTTTCTTTATTCTTTCTCTTTGCTCCATAGATAACCTATATAATTCACCCTGGTTAAGGGATGAAGTATCATAGGGTATACTTACTGCAGGTTGTTTACCTTTGCCTAATGAGTGTTCAATATTGGTTTGAAATGAACTTCCATGGAGGTCATTTGGATTTATAGCCCATTCTGAACCAACACAGAGAACCTCATGATAGGCTAATACAGGATCACGCATCAAGATATATCCTGATGCTTGTAAATCTATACAATACTGTGTCAGAAATTGTTTGATTTCTTCAAAATTTTTCTTTGTGAAATCAAACATTGGAAGCCTGTCAGTATTATAAGATTTATCCTGTACTTTTTCAAATAAAATAGCATGGGTAATCATACCTGTTCTTCTTCCGTGAACTTCAAGTTTATGGTACTGAAGTCCGTTGGTATGAATAATTTCCCGTAAAACATGACAGCAACTACATTCCAATAAGCTAGTAGTTGCTAATTGGCTTGTAGCTGTTGGCTGGCTAATTGTTGCTGGCTGGCTAGTGGTTGTTGGTTGGCTGATTGTTGTTGTCGGGCTGGTTGTTGCTGGCAAACTGATGATAGTTTGTTGGCCAGTGAATGCTGGTTGATTAACTGCCGACACTATTGGCTGAACTGGATTGGTAGATTCCATTAGTTCTGCCATAGTTCTACACCTCTTAACAGGTCTCCTTGATGAACCTGCTTCAGTTGTACCTTCAATCCTTGTAGATTGAGGAAGAACACTTGTTCTAGGGGGAGAAGTAGGTACATTTGAAGCAGAAGGAGGAATAGTAGAAGGAGGAATAAACATTTCAAAGGGATTAGGAGATAACAAAGAAGTAAATGACATGTTGGGCTGATCATCATACAACAAAGCATCAAGTAATGCTGTTTCAGATGTATCAGAAACTGGGATAAAACTGCTTGGTCCTGCCATGGTAATAGAATTTAGAGAAATATGTGTGAGTATCTGGTAGTTGGTATTATCAGATGCTTGAGTGTTTGTGAGGCATATTCGTTTGCCTTCCTTTATTTATAGTCGAATTAAATCCTATTGAATCTCTGCAGATTTGCGTAGTCCTGTTAAATCTCTGCAGATCTGCTCCCTATAAAGCACGAGCCTGGAATCTTTTTGACTTTATATGCATACGACAATCTGAGTTGTTGCGCCTGTGATTACACAGTATTGCGCTCGTGAATCTGCAATTATACACCTGATGATTTTGTATTTAATATATATTTGTTTGTTGATTCTGGAAAATGGAAATTTTGTTACTAGAAGTAACAAAATTATGCATTGATAATGCATTAATTATCATATATGCTATTATCATGGAATATTGTATGGAAATTCCATGAATTAATTTTTAAGGTCTCACACTTGAGGGGGAGAATGATATATATATCAAGTCAAGTGTGAATATTTATGTGATAATTCTTTGTGAATGTTTCTATGTTGATTCCCCTAAAATGAATATTAGATTTGATGATAAATCATATGGAAAGTTGGCATGATTTGTTTGATCATCCGAGTCATATATTATGTGCTGCTTGTTCTCAGATAGAAATAATTATTGGAAATGGATCTCTGGAAATATATCAAATTGAAAGTTTACATATGAGATTATAAATCTGCAAAGTTTGCAGTGATGTTTGCAACCAGAAGTTTGCAATATATTATGCGCGCAATTTCCAGATTGAATGATCCAGAAATAATGTATTAAAGTATCCATGAATGGATAGATCAATGATTATGAGAACAAAATTTATATGTTGTGTATATTTGCAGCAATTATATAAGTCAACAGAATTCTCCCCGTAAAATTTGGCTTTTGGTCAGAAGCCAGAATAATTCCATCTTAAAATGTTTTAAATGTGCAATGATTATTAATCTACTTCAATGCACATAGATGGATATACAAAGAAAATTGATGATTTGATGAGGGGGAGAAAAATAAGCAGATTGGGTAAAGATAAAGTGAAATGAATTATCATTGGCTCATATTGGTCCTCATACAAAGAAATGTGCACTAAAAGTTTAAAAGATAATTCATTTGCAGATTTTAGCTAATCATATGCTAAAAGCATTTACTGACCTAAAGTGACAAAGTCACATGTCCCAACTGCAAATGCTCCTATATGAATTGTTATAAAGCACGCCTGAAGCGTTGCTGGTCCATCGGTTATAAAGATAAAAATCCTCGAAAGAGAAAAGGAGCTATAAAATATAGATGATCAAGTCGAGGATAATTAAGTAAAGCTCCAGAAGAGTTATCTTTTGATGAGATGTTATCTCCAGAAGAGATATTACAAGAAAAGTGTATTGTGGTCCAAGAGAGACTTAGGTACCTAATATATGTGAATATAATGAGATCTCAATAAATTATGAATGAAATCCGATGGGACTGAAAATGAAGTCGACGTTAATAATATCTATGATAGCATATGCTGCAATGAATGATAATGAGGATCATAAGCCACAATATATTTGTATGTGCTAAAAGCACATAAGGCGCCAGAAACACATATGTCCCAAAAGATGATAGTGCATATAGCATCATTATCTGAATAAACATTTATTGAATTTCTATATGCACATATATATTTATGAAAAGATTATTATGACTTTACTTGACAGATTTAGATCTTGCAGGTATATAATGAACAATCAAATTGGGCGTTTCTAACAGAATATTTGATGACAGAAAGAATAATATGCTCAGAAAGACATTGAAGCAATGCAGTCATCAGGGGGAGTAACACTGATGTAATCAAGAGGGGGAGACGATACACGCTGTACTCTTTTTCCCTTATCTGGGTTTTTATCCCACTGGGTTTTCCTAGAAAGGTTTTTAATGAGGCAGCACTGGATAGTGTATTAATGGATGATTCTTTTTCCCTTATCTGGGTTTTTATCCCACTGGGTTTTTCCTAGAAAGGTTTTTAATGAGGCAGCACTGGATAGTGTATTAATGGATGATGTACTCTTTTCTTTGGCTAGGTTTTTATCCCACTGGGTTTTTCCTAGTTAAAGTTTTTAACGAGGCACATTCATAAATGGACATCCAAGGGGGAGTGTTATGAATATTCTTATTATGTGGATGTCCATTGACCCATAATCTCCAAATACAGGATGACATGGTATATACGCATAGTAATCTACTATTTGCATCCTTCTATAAATAGAGGTCTCCTGTAACTATTCAGTGTACTTGAATGAGAATCCATTTCATCTCTCTAGAATTTCCTCTGACTTCTCTCTAGAATTCCTTCAGTTTTATAATATTATTGTTTTTTGTTTGAGGACCAGAATTAGCGAATTGTCAAATTGGGGAGGGAACCGCAAATTCAATAGGAAAAATGCATCAATCGCGCTTTCAATACACAACTCCACCGTTTCTGCCTCTTGTCGGCACTGCCTTTCTGCCTCATGTCGGCATCGCCTTTCTTCCAATATATGTTCAATCCAATGCACGCACTCATTAATTTATTTCATATAATTGAGTTAGTATGATCTTTGATCTTTTCAATTTGCATGGATTTTAGTTTTGATCTCTAGAATTTCAAATTATAGATACTAGTTCTTCAAGTTTCATTCTATTTTGATTTCTTTAATTTAATAAAATCATGTATTATTTTGCTACTTGGGAGATTAAAACTCTTTGTAATTAAAATTGAAAACAAACTTAAAGGGTTAAATATTTTATTGATCATAAATAATGCCATGATATACAATATGAATATGTTTGTTTTTTTTCGTAAAATGTAAAAAAAAAATTATAAGGGTTATAAAACACTAGCTAAAACTACACTTGGTAGCACTGTGTCCTTGGCCAGTTGGTCGATGTTTGGAAAGGAAACAAATCCTCTCATGCTCTATTTTTCTCACTATCATTCATAAATCCATTTGGGTCGTTGATTAGAAAGATGAGAGAAAAGTTAATGTAGTATTGTAATATTTCAGATTGATTGGATGAACATGATTTAAAGATTATGAGAAAATGATCATGAGTCCACCCTTTTGAAAACCACCAAAACTTTGGTTTAAGAAGCTATTTTCTATAAGTCGAGACAAACTCCTCTCATACACTTATCTCGTAAATTGTAATAGATATTCTTCACAAATTAATCTAAACAGGTCTAGTAAAGCAATTGTTTGGTGTGATTCTTGGGCCTTCCAATCATGTGATTCAATAGTCAAAAGTAAGATTTAAAAGAGTATTCTGACAATTGAGCTTATAGATATTAAATGTCTTCTTTTCATAAGCAACAATTTGTGGCTTACCACAATTTGATTTTGGCTTATCACATGGCTCCCTACAAGCCCCACCCCCCCAGTCCACACAGGCTCATGTCATACCACTCCTCCCTCTCAGTGTTCTTGCTCGTTTATTTTCAGAAGTCTCTCTTTCCCTTTATCATATAGTATTTCTCTCATATTAATGCCATATTTTTCATTTTAGGGGGAAGCTGGCATTAGGCAAAGCAAGCTGTACACTCCAAAAATAATTAATTAATTTTATTTTAATTTTTTCTTATAATTATTATAAAAACCATTTATTCACTGTCAATTCAAACAAATTTCAGTTTCAGATAAAGTACTTATGCTATTGCATTAATTCAAGGGTTAAGGATCAATTTTACCAATAAACTATTGGCTGGGGAGCACCCAGCACAATTAACTCTTATGTGGACCTTAAATACCAATGAAGTCTAGAAAACAATAAAGCAGCACAAAACCTTTAGCTGCATGATAACGTCCGTGATGTTGAATTCATTTGGGGAAAAAAATGACGCATGGCAGGTGACTCATCATCCAGGTTGAACAAGTGGCAAATGAAATTGCTTCACCCTCTAATCCTCCAAAGGGCTCAATCAGAAACAAAACAGAGGAGAGTCAAGCCTGAGAGTCGATCGAGCAGCAACAAAGTCTTGGTGGTCGAGCGAGCTGAAACTGGTGTTGAATGGCGTCATCTGCATCATCGTCGACTGGAAGATGCAGGCGGAAGGTGGTGTTGCTTTGAGAACCGAGTTGTGAGGAGGACTATGAACCTCCAATGAGGTACTGTTATCACAGAATGGTGGCGTCAAGATGGACGGCGTGGACTGACGGCAACCCAGGTCGGAGGTTCTACAGCTGCCCATTTTACAACCAAGTAAGCAACCCCGCTTAATTTATAGGAATCACGTGATGGGAGTTGAGGCTGGGTAATTAATGGCAGATAATTCCCTCTGAGAGTCAGTTTTATGAGATTGTGAAGTGGTGGCAAGGGAAGCAATTGTCATTCTCGCATATGAGATTGTCTACTTAGGATGTAGAAATTATTTAGCTGCTCTCGTGGTCTTTAGGACATAATATCAGTAACTTTTGTTTTTTTTCACATATGCTCAGTAAATCCATTCGAAAAGGTAAGAGAGGAGGAATCATGGTTATATCCTTGAAGGTGAATGTGTTAAAGTAATTGTATGTGAAAGTCACTTTAATGGAGTTTCTTGTAAGCTGCCCGATGAAATCAAGAGAGGATATACTAATTTCAAAATGGGTTGAGGTTGAATATGTAATTGAAAATGATTTCTTTTGAAACTAAAATTCAAAAGAGAAGTTATTTCTTTTTCGAATAATCATACGCTTGATCAAAAGGAGTTCGAATAATTATTTCTTTTTTGGGGCTGCAAAAACTAAAATTCATTTTTAGGGAACCAAATAAAGAAGTTTTTCTTTTTCTTTTTTTTTTTGCTTACAACTCAGGTATGGCATATGATGAAACCATGACAATTACATAAGCTTACGTTTCTAAAGTGATCCTTGACTAAGAAATGAATATTGTGGTTTCGCTTAAATGGATGGACTCCTCCTAACCAGTAATCTGTGAAACTGAAGTAGAGTATGTATATGTTACACTAATTTATTATGATCGAACTTGTGAACACAGGATGGGGGATGTGGATTCTTCGTTTGGCATGATGATGAGTTCGGGGAGAGGGCAAATACCGTGATTAAGGAGCTTTTAGACGACATTGATAAATTATATGATGAAAATTTCAAACTTCAAAGAGCAGAGCATGGGCAGAGATTGGGTGAAGAGATTGATGCAATACATGGTGAATTGAGGAAGCTTAAACACATAAATGATTTATATGATAGTGAATTTAGGAAGGGAAAAAACAAGTTGAAAGTATCAATGTCATTGTTGTTTGTTACATGTGTTTGGTTGTGTGTATTGTATCTGAACATGTAATTGGTATATGTAATTTCTTTGTGGTTTAAGTTAGGTACTTATGTAGGTGTTATGTAGGTGTAGTATGCAATAGTTATGATATGTACTTCACCGAACAAATGAAGCCTCATTTATTAGTTAAGAACTTTTTTAATGCAAATCCTGTTCTCATTTTTCAGTGTACAACTCTTAATTTGCGTGCATTGAATTTTAGACTTTTATAGCAAGAATGCAACAGTATTGTTTAAGTGCCACATTTTTAGACTTCAACTGCCAAAATGCAATAATCTGTATCAAAACTCTCATGCATCATAATATTTGGTTCCAGAATGACAAAAGCAGTAGACTTTGACTGCCAAATAATGACATACCAGCAAGGGTATTGTTATGAAATCTTACGTATACAATTGGCTTTCTAGAACTATATGTTGACAACATAAGAACACACAATGCAACAATATTTTCATTGCACCTGGAAATATGTCCAACCAGATAACAAGATGAAAGGCAAATTTCATATATTCATTGCACTTGGAAACACACACACACACACACACACACACACAAGCTACTACACAGATGTAAGCTACAATGATCAATTAGGATCCTAACAAGTGTTTGTAGCTAGAGTCAGACAAAAAGATACAAAAAATACAAGTAAGTTTGCTTACTTCCAAGATACACGTACAATTGGTGATTCCACATATGTACCAAAATAAATCACCCAAACAAAAAGTATCCTAAACAAGTCTACTTGCTAGACCTAGTCATCCTCCTAGTCATAATATTATCCCGTTGTTGCTGCAATTGTGACCTTCGGGTTGTCAAAATCTGCTGGCTTTGCAAACGGAGTTGTGAGCTACTAATACTTGATTGCCCCTTCCACTGCAACCCAAGTGGGTTCACTGCTAAAGGTGAATCAGCATCGGTAGGAGAAGTGAAGCCAATCTTCCTGGAACCATCTTGTGAGGATGAGGTTGCAGCTGATGCCCTTCTCATTTCTTTCTCATTTGGGATGGGAAATTTTGTTGGAGGGTTGGCATTATGCATAAATTCAGCTGGTGTACCATCCTCAATCACCTTTTCACTCCTTAATTCAGGCTACAATAAACAAATGATCATGGTCAAATATGTAACTACCATAAGACATACTAAGTGGAAAAACCAGTTACGATAACTTACATTATAAACACTTCTACCACTATCTTCATCAACCAATATTCCGAACCCATATTGCCTTACTGGTTTGTAAAAACGTCTCCTTCCAGTTGACTGGTTTCTAGACTGACAAGGAATTGAAGTTTGTTGAGTACGTCTAGATGGAGGAGATTGAAGTTGTGATGAAGTGTCTTCGCTACTGGCACGAGGAATTGGTGTGCGTCTCTTACTCGTTGGATCAGTATTGCTAGATTGGGGTGCCTGAAATAATAAATCAGATTTAGTTGTGTGCTTGTAAACTGAGTTTAGCACAAAAATATCAAAGTTCTGCCAAGTCTTGTGCACATTCATGGAAAGGAAAAGGCCCTGATTCTCATAAACTAAATGTGAGATTATAGTAGAAATGAGGAAACAAAAAGAGGAGGAAAATATCATGGCCATTAATGTTTGTTAATTCTTATGTGTGAAGCTCATGTTGTTGTCCAAGTGTAAAAGGGCAATAGATGTTAAGTCATAGTAATAGCCATAAATAAAATATACAGAAGTGCATGTGAAATCAGCAAATGATATATACAGAAGTGCAGAAAATAAATAAATAAAATATCTTCACTATTGTCCACGAAGTGAGGGAAATAAAATAAAACAGATTAGTTGCCAAGATGGAACGTTGAGGAGTAGTGCTAAGTTAGCTACAGAAATAGCATATATTTGAAGTAATTGAACCCACGCATGGAAAGATAGCAACAGCAAAAAAACCATACAAACAAAAGCAAATTACCTCTTTGCATGTGCTTCTATTATGACCTGCAGTTCTACAAATGTTGCACTTCATTACAGTGCCTTTCTTGCTGATTCGTTCAACATGGGGTGTTGAAGCTGAAGCTGAAGCATTGTTCTCATCAACTTGACTACTCAACTTTGTAGACAATGTCGTGCATCTATTCAACCTTCTTTATGGTTCTTCAGTCCGCTTTCTTTTCTTTGGAGGTCTGCCCGGTACTTTGCATATGGGTGGGGGTAGCATGGGGAGGAACTTGTGTGTTTCCCAAAAAACTTGTCCTCTAACAGGTTGGAATTTTGTTCTATAGGTCACTAGATATGTATCCCTATGGTAATATCGTGAAATTTGAGTGGTGGGATCTACCTTGGCATGATACATGGCACATATTGCATGTTGGCATGGGATTCCGGTTATATCCCAAACTCGACAAATACACACTTTCGTACTAAGATCAACTGTATGCCTATCCTTCCCCTCGGTGACCTCATACCCATCATCACCATTAAAAAATACCCTACAATTTACAGCCAAGTACCTATTTGTCTCAAAAAAATCAAGACACTTTGGGCTATAGGCAGCCTTCCAATTGGTAACTAATTGCTCACTAGTAGCCCATTTTTCCATCATCTTAATCCTAATGCCATCAAACATTTTAATTACAGGATAATACCTATATTCATTAATCCAAGCATTAAAACTCTCACTAACATTATTGTCTACCACCATAGACAAGCATCTCTTGGAAAAGAAGGCTCTTACCCATCCCTTAACATTGTAACCTACTGCTCCTTCAGCTGCTGCCTTGTTCACTTTTTCCAATGCCTTTAGGTTAACATTACTTTGTTCCTTGTAGGTGCTCCAGGCGCAAGCGAAAAATTTCTTCTTCAGCTCATTTCCCCTCCACCGTTTGCTCCAGTTGGCATAGATATGCCTTGCGCAAAACTGATGCTCAGCGAATGGAAGGACGTCACTGACAGCTTGTGCCAACCCCTATATATAACAAGAAGTCAATTAATAAATGCATTGCTGAATTTACAAAAGTAACAGCCAATTACGAAAAATGCAGTTATAAAACTATACCTTCTGCATGTCAGACATTATTGTAACTTTACCACCATCATCAAGATCAAGCGATGATCTCATCCATTGTAAGAACCAAGTCCAATTAACGGTTGTCTCCTTCTCAATTAAGGCAACAGCTAACGGGAACATGCTATCGTTTGCATCTAAACCAACAGCAGTCAACAATATGCCTCTAGCTTTCTCTTTCAAGAAAGTGCTATCTAGCCCAATAAATGGCCTACAACCTACCTTTCACCCGACCTAACAGTTGAATGACATTAGAGAACACATTAGAGACAGAGACCTATACAGCCAACATAATCACATGTTACCACCAGTTGAATCCGTAATTCTGGTTTTTTTTCTTTCTGTTTTCAACTCTTTAAAAGCGTAATAAGGAAATAATACCCATCATCTTGTATGTTCTGCTTATAAGCAATCATTGATTAAGTAAGAAGGAAAAAAAAAGCTATTCCCTTCACCCATATATTCACAAGCTAGGTAGGCAACCAAAGCTGAAGGTTTTTTAGAAAACAATCAACAGATGAAAGTAAGATTAAGATCAGTTTGCAAAAAACAGATTGAATTTTCCACCCTTAACATGTAAATGGGTTGACTCAGTTCAAAAGAGACATTTCTAAATGACAATTTGCAGAATGTGATACTTAAACAAGAACCAAAAAATTAATATATCACACGTACATACCTTATAGGCATTAAAACACACGTACAATCTTCTAAATACTCTCCTGCCTTGATCTAATGCTTCACTACTTAACTCCACACTAACATCAGATCCCGGGTTTGACACTTTGAGCTCATTGCAGTAAGCTTCTAATTTCACATACTCATCAGCAAAACCCCCATCCATTACCTCCATTATCCTTCTCTTAGCCCTCTTACACTTGTATCTACTAACAAACAGTTTTAGATCACGCTCAACCTCATTTTTCATCTCAGTTACACTGTATTAAGGATTATGTAGGACTTTGTCCTTGAAGTAGTCAGCTAGCCACCGCACACTTGCCCTTCGATTCTTATAAACCCTGGCACACATATGCTCGTGAACTAGACTTTTCACCATGTACCCAAGACCTACGCTTACTGGAGCCGCATACAACCTAAATGGGCAGCCCTCTTCACAAGTGGCAATGACCATCTTCTTCTCACTTCTAACTATTTTAACATTCACCCCCTTCTCAATAGTATAGTTATCAATCGCCCTCTTCAACTCACCTCTATCCAAAAATGTCATACCCAATGTGAATGACGCCCTTACTTCAGAGCCATCCCACTCCTTTCGAATAACCCTCTCTTGCAGACCGTCACTAAAATTTCCCTCATCCTCATCACTAGCTGTATCCTCAGGGTCTGCATGTATTTCATAATCATCCACTAAACTCTCTTCGCTATCACAACAGTCAGATGTTGAATGTTCCATATAGCTATCATCATCACTATCAGAGTCATCTTCATAATCTTGACCAACATTATCAAAGTCAGCTTCCCCTGGCTCTCCCTTATTATGGTTTACCTGAATGTCTTCTATCCCTCCTATGTCATCTAACTGGGTTTAGCATCTACCTCACCTAATTGGTCTATATAATCATCAGATCGTGGAATATCTCCAAATTCATCATCTAACTCACCTAAATATTCTATCTAATCATCAATTCCTGGAATATTTTCAAATTTACTAGGGACACTTTCTCCCTCATTATCTTTCCCTTTCCTCACCATTATTCCTGTAACAAATGAAGCATGCAATTAATTAAACCAGAGAGAAAAAAGTTAGTATTCTTCCAAACATAAATTTCTGAAGCATGCCAACCATCATAAATTTCTTACACGAAAAGAAAGTAAATGTTTTAGTTTGAGTAGGTACAAGTGATTATAGGTATTGGAATGAAGATTCAGTTTCAAGGTGCTTATATAATACTCATGTAAAGGAGAGGGGAAGCATTTTATCTTTCAACAGTTAAATTACCAATTATAGTGGAGGGAATCTCAAAAACAAGGAAAGGAACAAAGAATGAGATTGATACAAGCAGCTACACATCTGAAGTTCACATAATTTACTTAATAAGAAAAACAATCACTAATTTGTTCGAAAAAAAATCTGAAACTCCCAAAAAGTGATAAGCAATAGATTACCAGACACAGAGAGAGATGGACAAATCAACAATTCCTGTCTGCAAAGAGTTCTGTCTGCAAAGAGTCCAAAAAATAAATCTGAAACTCCCAAAACAATCACTAATTTCTTCCCATAGTTAGCTTAATTGCATCGAGAAATCAACAATTACCATGGAAAAATTACTGTTTGCAAAAAGTACAGTTCCCATTTACATCCCGCAACAAAAGGCCTAATCTCATCACCATTTAAATAAAATTCCTGGACATTTCAGACTGAGATCCAAATACATTGAAAACAGAAAAACAAAAATGCATTCAATCATCAAGGGATAACCCGATGCTGTATAAAGTAAAATCGTGTGCAGTTCCCAAGTGCTAGATAAAAGCAACACCAAATCAATGAGAAAATCTATCACATTAGCCAAAAAAAAAACCCTGATAGCAAAATACCCAGATAGATAGAGTATAGAGTATAGATTTTGTAGATGATTCAAACCCAGATACAATATAGATTGTGTAGAAGATTCTTATAGAAGGGCTACATGGATACGATATACGTATTCTTCATAGATAGTTTTTGTTGTAACCATCTAATTTATAGAAATCGAAGGTTACCTGTCCAGTTCACAATACCGAAAACCCTAGCTGATTCTCGATTAACTCATCCCGTTCGCCATTGTTGTCCGAGCTTCCTCAACCACAATCACGATCTTCGACAGGATTCCAGGTCCGACAATCTCTCAAGCTTTCCTGACCACCAGTGCGATCTCACCGCTTTCGACTCTCCTCTGCTCGCTCAACTCTCAGGCTCGACTCTCAAGCTCGACTCTCCTCTGTTTTGTTTCTGATTGAGCCCTATGGAGGATTAGAGAGTGAAGCAATTTCATTTGCCACCTGTTCAGCCTAGATGATGAGTCACCTGCCACGCGTCATTTTTTTCCCCAAATGAATTCAACATCACGGACGTTATCATGCAGCTGACGGTTTTGTGCTGCTTTATTGTTTTCTAGACTTCATTGGTATTTAAGGTCCACATAAGAGTTAATTGTGCTGGGTGCTCCTCAGCCAATAGTTTATTGGAAAAATTGATCCACCCTTAATTCAAACATGATCATATGCATGATCTGAGTTTTATCCAATCATAATTAAGTTTGAATGAGTTATATGGCATATATGACCCGATCAAGGGGACACAAGGTGGAACTAAAGGAGGGTTAAGGGTGGCTCCCACCCCCTAAAATTATATAATAGAACCTAGATATTTAGGAAATTATATTTCAACCTCATAAAAATTTTAATATTTTCCCTTTAGTCCCTACTAAAATTTTTTTAGATTGACTAAAATGAAAATATTAAAATTATTATGGGGTGAAATGTAATATCATATAAACACCTAAAATCTATTCTGTACCTAATTACAAATCCTATCTCCGCCTCTGATTGGACAGGATGTTGATAAGCTACTAGAATATACAACTTTTCTTTTATCTCTGTTGCTATCAGTTGATCACTGCACCTTTGACAATCATTATACTCTTATTTTCCTCAATCTTTCCTATTATAAACTCGTTTTAACGTTAATATAACTTGTCTTTTCAACAACAACAAAAATTATTTGATTATCTTTTTCGGTTGTGAATGTAACCATAATTATTACGTACTTGGACTTCATCAATCCAAATATTTTGCCGAGGATATGATGTTCCTGTTTTCAGACTTTCTCTCAGTTTTCTTTATGAATGGCTTGATTAAATAAACACTAGGTATTTGCAATCATGATGTGCTTATAATTAGTGATTATATATATAGTGTGGGAGTCGGCAAAAGGCTTAGGGTACGTAGAGAGAGAAGAAATGAGAGAGAAGAAGTTGGTGTCATTGTTGCCCAAAACTAACATTAAGCACTTAATTCCTTAAAGATTTGTTAAGTGAAATATGTTGACTTCAAATTAAACTCTCTGTACTGTATATATAGCGTTCAATGGATGTGTAAGTTGTAATTAGACAGAGAGAGAGAGAGAGAGAGAGAGAGAGAGGAAGGCGGGGTTGGATTCATTGTAACTGAAAAAGGCTTGATATATAATTATTTAAGCGCAGTTCTGAAGTGATATAATCTTATCAGAGAACAAAAAGCAGATTTGGAGGGATTGGATTAGCTTGTTGGATGCATGTATTTATCGACTTCACGTTAACCTCCGCCTGTAATAATAGGAAAAGATAGAGTTACTGTAGTCTGTAGACATGGTGGCTCTATTTAGGTTACTATCATGACGATGTGATTCAGCCGCATCCCACGTAGTAATCTTTTTGCATAACCACATACATACTTATCATTCGTGGATATCAGAACTCATGACTTCACACGAAGACTCTAAGAAAAGTGTTTGGTTATAGCACCATACAACGCCATCCTAGTTATTCTTATCGGGATCAAATCAATAATGAGGGGTATTAAAAAATTGAGATATGATTATTTAGGTGTGTTTATTTTGTTTTTAAATTTGAAAATGTGTTGAGAAATACCTACTCCCTCCAGATGATTTAAATATAAGTCACTTTCAAATTGTTTCACAGGAACTAACACTATGTTTTGTTTGAGGGGAGGGAGTGGAAGGGAAAATAGAGAGAAAAATTTTTTCTTCCATATTTACAAAATAGCCCATGAAAATTTTTTAATATTCTCAAAATATATTCTTAACAAAAAGGAATATTCTTCCCCTTAATGACAATTTAGTCAATGTCTTCCCTAGGGATTGTCCCCTCACATCCCCTCCCCTCAAACCAAACATACTCTAAAATAAAATGGTTAATTAACTTGTTAAATATATCTTAAATTGAGAAAAAAAACTACTCATTAGATAGGGTTTTCCAAGGACAAAAAAAGTGTTAGAGTTAGGGGTGAGCAAATCAAAACCGAAACCGAAAATCGAACCGAAGGCTATTCGGTTTTTTGGTTTCGGTTTGTAAAATATGCGTATTTCGTTTCTCGGTTCGGCGTTTTTTAAATTAATTCGGTTTTAACCAAATAACCGAAATATGGAGGTTTTTGTAAAATTGATTCGGAGTTGTGTGTATTTCGGTTTTTCGGTTCGTTTTTTTTCTTGGTAGGCAAGATATGGAGGCCCACAATAAAAAAAATATTTCGGTTAATTGCAAAAAAATTAGTTACTAGACCTATTTCAATAAAAAAAAAAGAGAGAGACAATAAGGCCCAATTGAAACCCAATAACCAAATTAATTGCAAAACCGAATCGAAATATGCCAGTTAATTCGGTTCGGTTTTTATCGGTTTTTCAATTTCGGTTCGGTTTTAATAATGTGTGTAATGGTTTTTCGGTTTTTACCGAAAACCGAATGCTCACCCCTAATCAGAGTCACATTTAAAAATTAGTTACACGGACCAAAAAGTTGTTGGTTTTCTAGCCAATAAGCAGACTTACCCTTGTAAAGAGAAAAACAAAAGTTCAAAATATCAGGAAACACATTTGTTATAGTTAGAGAGGTGAAAATTCTTTTCACTGTAAACCTTAAAAGTAGAAGTTGGCCAAATAGAAAAAACATTAATCAGACAAGTAAAATTAACTAATAAACACCAAGTTTACTCATCTGGTCCTATATATTTATAGGGTAAAGAGAGAATATTTTTTTTGTCCTATTATAAGACAGAGAGAAATTTTCTTTTGAATGTACAACTTTACCATTCATATAAAATTGTATTAGCTTTACTCTCATGGCGTATAATGTATATTAAATAAAGATAAAATTAAGAAGTTGTTAAATTTTAACAAAAATTAATGAAGTTTAAATTTTTTTTATCTCTATAAAATATGTTAAAATTAAAGTGACTTATAAATAGAATTAGACAAGTATATTATAACGCAAAGAATTATTTTTTTTAAAAAAAAATCGTGTTCTGGTCTTTACATGAGAGGGAGTGGTGGACAAAAGAGAAGTGAGTGAGTGAGTGAGTGATGAGAGATTAATGGGAACAGAATGAGTTGGTAGTTACATGACTAATAGGTATTGATTGGTACTAAAAAAATAATATTTCAGGATGGTGAATGTTATTTTTCAAAAGAAAGGTGAGAGAATATGTATTTTTCATCAAAATGGTGCAATTTGAGAGAAAAGGAGGGCAACAAATGATAAAGGAAAAGGTAAAGGAAAAGGAGGAGAGCCGGATCCGATTGAAAACGATGAAGGCAAGCATAGGCAATATTGTTATAATTCACGAGGAGAGGCCAACAAATAGCTAGTAACATAATTTTTTTATTTTTTATTTTTTTAAGGAAGGGTACACATCTTCTTTGGCTTTATACTTTATCTCTCTGCATTTACATATATATCTCTCGTCTATTATTAATGAAGGGAAAAATTGTCGAAAGCTCATTTATTACCTATTAGTGATTTATATTTTAAAACAAACTTTTTAAGTATAAGTTGCTCTTAAAAAGGAATAGAATGGAATAAAAAGAAGCAGCAACTCCTATACAAGATGCTTTCTGTTTGAGGCTACCTTAGGTTAGAATTATGATTTCTAAGTATGATCATTTAAATTAAGACAAAATTCTTTTTAAATACTATTTTTATATATTATAAATTATGACTAAAAAATTACTCCATTATTAAAAAATCCAATAATTATTCTAAATAAATATCTAGTCAGTTTTTTTTGTGATGGAGGAACAACCTCCACAAACACTAGTTCACTATGCTATTTTCAACGCAGACACCCCATTTGATGTGTTCTTGTTTATTCCCTGTCACTTGACTTGGTCTCGGTACCCTCTTTTTGTCCTGTATTTCACTTTACCACCGACTTCACTTGACTTTGTCAAACGAGGGATTACGTTTGATGCTTCAAAAGATCTTATATATCCTATATATCACTCTCCTCGTATATTTATTTTATATATAGTATATTATTATTAAAAAAAAATTAAGACTCCAATGGTTATTTCAATCAAACAAACACAATGTAAGTTCCAAAATAATCAACACACCCTTTCGTTTGCAACTTAGCTGATGGCCTCGCATGATGCATTCTGGTGGCCTTTTTTTTTTTCTTTAAATTTAAGCATGTTGAAATTAACCTTTTAATATATTATTTAAATAAGTTTATGTCAAACTAGTTTTTACAAAAAAATATCCAAATATAAATTATGTTACCCCAATTAACGTTTACTACAACATTAGCTAACAAAAACCAATATAAATTAAGATAAAAGTTACTCATATTGCAAACATCAATATTTTTTGAATGTTTAAGGCATTTTAGGGAATTTTAATAGCAATTAATATCTTTTTACATTAAATATTCTTAATTAAGATTAAGGGCATATCAAAATTATTTGTCAAGAAAATAGTAATCATTATAAATTTCCTTATATTTAAAGTGGGGAAACTATTTTCATATGACATTAAGGATTTTTTTTTAAATTTTTTTTTCCATTCTGTGTACGAGGTTCTTACTCGCTCTTGCTTATTTTTCTTTTATTTTCATGTTTGACTTTATTACCATTGATACGACTTGTGAGTATACTGGAAAAAAAATAGAGAAAATTCTTGAAAAAGAACTTTAAAAATGTTAAAGGACAAAAGTTTATTCCAAATATTTATAATACCAAAAATGTATCAGAGCTTCTTTTGTCATTTTCAAAATTAAATAAAAATGACAGAAACATGTCTCTAAGTTGAAAAAAGGTGCTTTTGTTTTTATAAAGATTTGACAGGATCATATAAGAATTTAACATATTATGATAAGATTTTTATAAATCCCAATTCAAAAAGATGCCTTGCTACCATATAAGATTATAAGAATTTATTAAAATTTTATCTGAATTTGTGAAACTCTTCTTAAAAGTAGGAATCAATATTTTGTTAATTATTGTAAGGGGTAATTTTTGAATTGAAATTTGTGAAAATCTTACTAAAACTTATTAAAACCTTATTTGTACTTATGAAACTCTTATCAAAAGTTAAAATTAATACCTTGTCATTATAGCGACTAATGAATTTTAAATTGGAAATTCTGAAATCTGATATGAATTTGTGAAACTCTTGTTAGAAGTAGGAATCAATGCCTTGCCATAGTAACAAATAGTGAATTTTGAATTGAAATTTATGAAAATCTTATCAAAATTTGTTACAATCTTATAAAATGTAGACCACGTTTTTAAATTAAACTCAAAAGTATGTTTATGTGATTTCTTAATTTAATTTTGAAAAGGAGAATTCAAGCCCTCAAACCTATCTAAAATAATTTTTTATCAACATTTTTAAAATTCTTTTTCAGAGATTTTTCATTTGTAGACTTTGACAACTTCTTATGACTTTTTTGACATCAGAATTTTTTCTGGAATTTTTTTGAAATTTTTTTAGTCCCTTGGGACCATAAAGGGACTTTTCCAATTTCTTTCTATAAGAAATTATTATTTTCAAAATATTCATATTAAATGTTTGGCGTAATAACTTATTAATGACATTAAGTTAATTATTCAGTATAAATAACAGTCACATGATAAACATTATACAATATAAATTGGGTCAAATATTTTTTGAGAAATTGTATTTAGGTCCCGAGCAAGAGAAAATATAACAAAATGATCCCTTAAAATCCTAAAATTATATTTAAATCCTGTTAGATTTTTTTATAATAAATTTATATTCCTTTGACAAGTCCATAGGTGTCTAGTGACAAGTCCATAGACATTTGACAATTGAAATTTATTGTAAAATAATCTTATTGAACTTAAATGTAATTTTGAGATTTAAAGGGATTATTATATATATATATAGGAAAAAAAAACCACCATTATTTTTTTTAATATAGAAAGAAGCGATGGACGGATGGAGTACTATAGGAAAAGAGTTGGATTAAATAAATAAGGGAGAATCATTGTTGATTTCTGAACAAGAAAAATAACAACAAAAAGGTCTCAAAAAATCTCTAAATAGCTAAAAAGTCCTATGGGACCTTGGTGTAAAATATCCTAATAGTGAAATTATCAAATTAAGAACTGAGGAATGGCTGGCAGCAATTTTTAGTGACAAGAACAACGGTGGTGCTGAGTAGGAGGAAGACCGATGGAGGAGGAGACTTCGTTCAACAATGGTGTCGTCTTCCTTCAAAAGTTGTGAACACAATGAATAATTAACAGAAAATCACTACGGCGTTCAACTCCTCCTCACGTCGACGGCGATGATGTAAGTGAGAGTTGAGATTGCTTGAGCTTTAGGCGTTCAAACTTTTAAATTGGTTTAAGGAGCGGTGTGTTTTGATGGTCATGGTAGGAAGAGAGAGAAATTAATTGAGGGAGAGGAAAATGGCAGAAAATAGAGAAGGTCGGATTGGTAATTTTACCTTTAGATTTAATTACAATCAAGTCTCTTGCTACTTATATTCTATTTCATGATCTCAAGTGATTTTTTTGTGATAACTCATCTTTCTTGGGAACTGGGAAGGGACCCCAGCCTTGATGGGGCACTGACTTTTTCTGATACAAAAAATGAGGCACTGACTTGGTCATTGGTATTATCTATTTTAGGACAGTGGTCCACAAAGCATCTTGTGTCTCTTTACTCTCCTGTCTTTAATGGTTTAATATCATAAATCACTTGTGGAAAGAAAAGTTTAGCACTCTTCTTGTTTAAAAAATAATAAAAATATATATAAAAAATGCAACTTGCTTTTTTAAAAAACATCTTTATTTACTAAAAAAAGTAAGTGAGAGGTAAAACAAACGAAAAAATTATGAGAGAATTACCCGAGAAAAAATGGTGGGAGAAATATATCATTAATTGAGGGTAAAAATAAAAAAAATACATTAAATTTGTAAACATGGTACAAAAACTATATTATAAAAAGGACGGCATTCATTCAACAAATACTAGTAGTATCTTATAAAAGACGACAGAGTGGTAATAAATATATGTCACTTATTAGGTTATTAGTGACAGTTTTTCAATTTCACATATGTTTAATTTTTGTTGGAAAGAGAAAAATAAAATGAAGAGTTGAGATTAATTTGAAAATATATGGAGATAATAAATATTAGTAGTTTTTTTCAAGTGAAAATATTACTATTTTTTTTATAAAGAATTTGATACTTTTTTATTTGATTTATAAATCGTTTTTATCATATTTCACATTAATTAAGCAAAACTTTAAACTTCATTTATTACGCTTTAAAATTAAATGACTTTTCAAACTTTATCATTATTGAATACATAATTTATCCCACGAATTAAAATCAACTTAGTAATATTTTTTTCCCTAAAATTAATGAAGAGTATTATTATACTTTTGAAAAATTTAATGATATATATTAATTGCACTAAACTCTCAGCATATTAATTATTACTCTCACCCACTACCTTTATTAATTATGGACATACATAAAAAATAATAATTAATGTTTCTTCGGAAGAAGCAGGTGCCTCATAAAAATGACCAAATACATTTATTAGTTGGCGTCTTATAATAAGAGCAAAGGGAGTATTCTCTAAAACCAATCCGCTTATATGCAAAAAGATGAAATTAGCTACAGTCCTCATCCTCTTCTCCATCTCAGCTTTTGGATTGAAATTTGAGTGGTTCAGATTTAATGTTTTACAAAAATATTCTTTTAAAATACTTTTTAATAATTTATTAATATTTTTATAAAATAATAAAATCTGAATCATTCAGATTTCAATTTAAATGCTAAGATGAGAAAAAGGATGGGAAAATATAACAACTGTAGCCAATACAAAAAGCCAAGATTTTTATGATAGTACCTCCAAACTTTGAGGATGAGGATTTATAATATTTAGGGTTAATGTCCAAAAAAAACACATGTGGTTTTCTTAAAAATGCGCTCAACACCAAGTGATTTTTTTAGGTGAAAAAATGATTATGTAGTTACAAAAATACTCATTGACTGTTAGTTTGAATTTTTTATATTTTTAAGGTTAACATAGATGATGACTTAGCTAAATTTTATCCTAACATAGTGGAAAATTGGGGAAAATTACAGAAAAAACCTAAATAGTTTTGAAAATTGCATAAAGGTGGCGACGGCGGAGAGGAGGTGGAAATAGGCAACATGATGAGTAAGATTGAGATTGAGAGAAAGAAAGGCTGAACTGTAATTTCTAAAATTTCTATATTAATTTTTATAATTTTCTCTATTTTTTAATTGTTAGTTAGGATGAAATTTAGTTGAGTTATCATTTATTCTTAAAAATACAAAAAAAGTTAAATTAATGGTAAACTATATGTTAATAAATATTTTTACTCTATTTTTACGATTTTTTCTTAAAAAAAAAAAAGCCTTAACGCATGTGTCTGAAAAGTGTGATGTAGTCATGTAGGACTGGGGCGTAATCAATGAGCTCATTAATATTATAAATAAAAGGTAGCTATGTGACTCAAAGCAACCCATCTTCCTCGAAGCATCTCACTCGTCCCCTGTTTCCCACCTCAAAAACAGAGTCCTCATTATCTTCTTCTTCTTCCCCTTAAAAATGCAAGCCAAGGTCCTCTCCTCCAGAATCCACCACTCCAGCATCCCGCAGAGTTATATTCGCCCAGAATCGGAGCGTCCTCGTCTCTCACAGGTCTCTGCCTGTGACGATGTTCCGGTGATCGACTTGTCTTACCCTGACAGACCACTTATTGTTCAGAAAGTGGGTCAGGCCTGCAAGTCCTATGGCTTCTTCCAGGTCCTCGAGTTAGTTTCCTCTCAGTTGATATCTCTCTGTTTGTGCTCAGTTCAACCAATGATAATTGAATGTACAGGTTATCAATCATGGAGTGAATTTGGAGGCAGTGAAGAAAATGTCTGAGGTGGCGTACGAGTTCTTCGGGTTGCCGGTGGAGGAGAAGATGAAGCTGTACTCGGAGGATCCGTCAAAGACGGTGAGGCTGTCGACCAGTTTCAACGTCAACAAGGAGAAGGTTCACAATTGGAGGGACTACCTCAGGCTCCATTGTTACCCTCTCGACACTTATGTCCCTCAATGGCCTTCTAACCCTCCCTCTTTCAAGTATGCTCTCCTTTCTTCTTTCTTCGCTTCTTTCCAGATCTTCTACTCTGTTTCCTCAAATTTTTTATTTTTATTTTTTTTAATATAGTCTTATTTACTTGCCATATGTTTTATTGCATCTAAGAAAAACCTCTTAACCTTAAAATTTAATAAGTTTTATTTTTTTTTTTACTAAAATGAATTTTTTTAATTAGGTTTTCTATCATAAGATTATCGCCGGTAATGGAAACTATAGATCAATATCACTATTTTTTATCATATTCTTTTTCACTAAAATTGAGGTGCTATTTTGTTTAATTTTATTTTTTAGAAACCGGTATATAAAAGAAGAATTCAGGAAGTAAAAGAAAGAAAGAAGATAGAATATCCACTTTAAAATTTTGAGATTTTAAACAGAATAAGAAAGAAAATTAAAAAAAAAAAGGTTTTTTTGGCTAATTAAGAAACCAAATATAAACTACAAAGCGGTGAACTATAAATTTCACAACAGTCATATATGTAGAAAGTCAATTTTCCCTTCTTCTTTTTTGTTTTTGCAATTTTAATTTATGATTGACATATAAAGTCACTTTTAAAAATACATTAATGCAAAAGGGCATTGACAAGGAAAAAAGAAAAAAAAAAAAGCAAGCGAGTAGAGAAGATGAGATTCTCTATAGACCATAGTATGATAAAACAGAATCCTGAAAAAAAGCAAAAGAACAAGAACAAGTTTGACAGGTAAGCCATAAGTTTCATGTGTATTAATAGGTTTTTCCCCCCCTAAATTTTTGACTTTATTTATTAGTAGTATATATTAGATAAGTTTAAATAGAGGTAAAGTTGAAATTTCATTAATTTAATATAGATTTAATGATTTAATTATTCGTCTTTCAATCTAACTAGAGGTTGAAAATAAATTATATTTTTCAGCAATGGAGTAGGAGTAGGACACTTCTAAATAATTAAAAAATAAAACCAATTAAAAGAATGCAAAAATTACACTTAAATTTCAAACAAGATAAAATATGATAGAAAAATTTCTCGAAATCCTAAATTTGCAATAAAATCTCATGGGAAATGTGAAAAGTCTAAAATACCCTCAATGAATACACAATCTTCATTCTCTCTCTATTCAATTAATAGGGTTACCGTTTATTATTCACATTTGGATTATATTGGAAAAATGTCTAACAAGATTTCACTACAAATTTGAGATTTTAAAGAGCTTTTTTATTGTGTTTTATCTTGTTTGGGACTTGGGTGTAAATTTTTTCATTCTTTTAATTGATTTTATTTTTAAATTAATTAGAGGTGTCCTGCTCCATCTCATAAAAAAATACAATTCATTTTCAACCTCTAGTTATAATTAAAGATGAACGATTAAATCATTAAATTTATATTAAATTAAATGAAATTTTAGGTAGTATCATTAGTAAATAAAGTTAAGAATTTGGAAAAACAAAAATCTACGAGTGCACGATGAAATTTATGGCTTACCTATTAAACTTGTTCCTTTCATTTTGTTTTTGTTTTTTTTTTTAAATTCTATTTTAGCATATTAATCTATAGAGAATCCCATCTTCTTTGCCTTCTTGCTTTTTTTTTTTTCGGTTGCCAATGCCCTCATGCATTTGTGAAAGTGACTTTATACGTCACTCATGAATTAAAATTACAAAAAGAAAAGGGAAAAAAGTGACTCTATACACACATGGCTGCATATGAAATTTGTAGTCTACTGCTTTATAATTTATACCTGATTTTTTTATTGGCCAAAAAAGCCTCTTTTTTTAAATTTTCTCTTTTTCTCTCTGATTCTATTTAAAATCTCAATATTTTATAGAGGATATTATATCTTTTTTTCTTTTACTTCATGTATTCTTGTTTTATACACAGGTGTTTAGAAAGTAAAATAAAACATAATAGAACCTTAATTTTAGTAAAAACAATATATTGATATTGATCAATAGTTTCCATTAACCGGCCATAAACTTATGATAGGAAACCTAATTAACAGGAAAAAAAAAAAGAATTATTGAACATGTCTTTTTCAATTAATGAGAGTAAAGAAATTATCCTTGTTTTGTGAGGTGGGTATATATATTTTTAAATATTGAGTGAAAGTATGGTGACGTGGGTATATTCTTGTTCTCTTAATAATATTTATGACATGTGTACTTATTCGTTTTTCATGTTAGTATCATGTCATTTGCAGCTAATTAAAGAATTAACATGTCGGCATCTCCTGAAATGTCACATGTGAAACGATTATATGACCAAACATCGTAGCTAGGATTCTGCTTTTGCGTGCTGTTCTTTGTTTTTTAATGTGTTAAAAACAGAACAATATCTTTTTATAGTTAAGGATCTCTTGGGCTAATTTTTTTTTTTTTTAAAAAATAAGAACTTAATGATATTTTGAAACTCAGTGCAATTTTAATTTTAAATTGTTTTTTTACCAAAAATAAATTAAAAAAAGATTATTATCATTTATATAAGAAAACATTTATCATGTGATTCCCTTGACCGGTGAGTGTATCATATCTTTTGACAAAAAGAGAAAAAAGAAAAAAGAAAAAAAAAAAAGTGTATCGTATCTTTTGGCTAAAAAAAAGTATATCGTATCTCGGAAAACTTTTAAAAGTGTTCCGAAGATGATAGGAGGACAACGCTGTCAGGGACCTGCAACCTGTGATAGCATTGAAAGGGGAAAACATCACATATTAAATTTAAATTATTCAAGGTAAAAAAATTTTAATGGAAAAAAAAAATTCAAAACATTACCGTCTAAATTTTAAAATTTTAAATAGTGGTTTCTTAATTAAATAAGTTGTGGATTACTATATTATTATGGTCAATAGCTACACTCTTATAACTAACTAGGTGAATTTAAGATTTTGAGGTTTAAATAATATTTTCTTATCTTTTTTCCAATTTCAAATGTGTTACCTATTGATAAATTATGACAAAATTTCATATTTTGTATTTTCTCTCACTTTCAATAATTAGTACTACTCATTTAGTTTCTTAATATAAAATACATTTATTTAATTTAGTTATGTTAATACAATTCATTAGTTTAGTTAATAAAAAAAACAAACACTCCAATGAACAAGACTTCAATTAGGTGATGTGTGAGGGATAGATGCATGTAATATTACCCTATAATTGGAGAGATTGTTTTTAAGATTTAAACCATAACTATTAGATCACACAACAACAACTTTATCATTACGCTAAAACTCAACTTTTAAATTCAAAAGACCAATAAAACTTATAATATGTTGGTTTAGTTAACATGAAATATGTCTACCTAAAAACTAAAGTTTTCTTCTTGAATTTCCTACTTCCCTCTTTTAGTTAAATATTGTAGATGGAGCATACATAAAAAGGGTAAGGTATTGTAAGTGACTATTTATATTTAACCTTTAAAAAAATAACTTTTAAAATTTATGAGGTAAGTAGGGAGACAAATTTTATTTTAACATGCGAAAGTTGGTTTTTTAAACCTAAATGTAAGGGTTGCCCAATCAGGTGTTAAGTTTTTATTTTTGGTAACATGGAGTGTGATGTAACTTAACGGTATGAAATGGCATGAACAGAGATACAGTGAGCAATTACTGCGTGGAGGTGAGAGAGTTGGGGTTCAGGATACAAGAATACATATCAGAAAGCTTGGGTCTGCCCAAAGATTACATCAAGGATGTGTTAGGTGACCAAGGTCAACACATGGCCGTCAACTATTACCCTCCATGTCCAGAGCCTGAGCTCACCTTTGGCCTCCCTGGCCACACCGACCCTAATGCCCTCACCATTCTCCTCCAAGACGTCACCGTTTCAGGCCTCCAAGTTCTCAAACAGGGAAACTGGGTCGCCATTAAACCACAACCTGATGCCTTTGTTATCAACATTGGTGATCAAATTCAGGTATGTACCGCACTACACTACCCTAAACTCGTGTTGTTCACAGCAGCATTTATATTCAATCTCTGTGTGTTCATGTACAGGCTCTGAGTAATGGGATTTACATGAGTGTGTGGCATCGTGCTGTGGTGAACTCCGAGAAGCCGAGGCTTTCGGTGGCTTCATTTCTGTGTCCTCAGGACGAAGCTCTGATCAGCCCTGCAAAACCACTCACAGAAGATGGAAGTGGAGCCATTTACAGGGGATTTACTTATACAGAGTATTATAAGAAGTTCTGGAGCAGAGACTTGCAAAAAGACATCAGCTGTTTGGAACTTTTCAAGAACGATTGAGATTGAAAAATTAGATTTAAGGGACGAGTTTACTCTCCCTTTCTTCTAATCTTCACTCTTATACAGATTTTAAGTTTGGTGCTCTGATTCTATAATCTCAGTTTGATTCCTGAGATTGTTGTAATATTAGTATGGGGTAATAGTAACATAGTGGACTGTTCAGGCTTATTCATTAGTCTATCTTTTCCTCCTTAATTTAAAGACCAATGAAATATTATGAGCCAATCATTAATAGGTCCTAGACATCATGTGTGGCAAATAAGACCAACATTGTAATTGCAGGGGAAAGTTTGTATTATCCCTCCATGAAGGCTTATCTTCTATCTGCTATTTTCCTCTTCTTTCCCTCCGTTATCTTTTTCAATTTCTCAGCTTTTATGAGCATTGCTTCTATGTTTTGATAACTCTTATATGCATCAGAACCTATTATATGAGTTGTGTTAAGCTGACATGTTAAGTTGCACTTGTTATATGTATCAGAACCCATCAGTATACTGTTAATACTTCCTTCTATTCTTGAGCTACTTCCTGCAAAACTTAATATAAGATATATTTAAGGATGTGAGCTTTTTTTTTTTTCCACTCCTATTGGTGATCTCTCAATAATAATCAAAGAAGAGAAGGAATAAGGAAATTAAAGAGAGTGATTGAAACATTTTAGAAAATGTATGTCATATTAACTAACTTAATCAGCTTCCTTAATTTAATCAAATTAGGTAAATATATCTTATATTGAGGATGAAGGGGATATTTCATAGGAAGACCAAAGTATGTGTTAGAAGTTTAATGTGAAATTAAATGATTAATTAGACAATTAGTTAGGTCCCTAATCTATATAAAGGATCTTAACTATTGTGATTATCGTGTAGGATGTGGAACCCTCACCAAAGAAAGTGAGTTAACTTGGTCTCCCTCAAATAGAGAGTTAACTTGGTCTCTCTCTAAGAATAAGTTAATTTGGTCTCCTTCCAAGATCCTAATAGATTGTAAGAGGTTTTAGAGATAACCCAAGTACATTACTCATTATATGATTATGTTGTTCTTTTGTAATAACAAGCACCAACTCCCCTGCAATGTGCGGGTGTAACAATTACATATAATGAAAGCACATCATCACCTTGCCACTCATCCAAATTATTAAAAAATTGAATAAAACATAAAAGAACATGATTGAAATTACAAATCACAAATCAACCAACAAAAAATAGAAGTTGTTTCACTACCCAAAAATACAATATAAACCACAACCACATTGGTAGTTGTGCTCTAACATGTTTAGCAACTTCTGCCTCAGTTCAAACGCCAAAAAAAAAAAATGCTACCCATCATAATACATAAATATTTCTGTATGTAACATGAACTGACAACATGTTACATATGTTGGTAAACATTATCAATTTGGTACTTCTTTGACACCCCCGATGCATTCAAAAGCATGGCTTTCCTCATAAGCATTCAAGCATGCACTCCACTCATGTATCGCATGAGATGCATTTATTTCATTTCATATTCAATTCCCTGCCGTTCTTTTCACCTTCACCAGACATGTGTTTTGAATGGCTCTAAATATATTACTTCGGGCTAGGCTTTCAAATCAATTTTTTTGTATGGCTTTAAAACAAAGCCATACTCTTTAGTACTTCTTGATCTAATGTAATTTGATATATCAATATCATACCAAAAAAATCATGACTTAATTCATAATTGCCAAAAAGTTGATAAACATTATTAGCCTTCCATTCAAAATAATGTCTATCAATGCAAGAGATGATGTCATGTGAAGCAGGGCGAACCCATAAATTTTAATGACAGGAGGCGAAAATAAAAAATACTATATTATAAATAAAAGTATTTGAAATACAATATAAACCTAATATAATAAAAACTTAAAAAAAATCTATAACAGAAATTAAGATCATTTTACTCGACTCTTACTTTAAGTGTTTTCATATTGTTAAACTCATCTATAATTGAATTCGTGTTAAAACTCAAAACAATTTTTTTTTCAATGTATGTAATCAAAGAATCATTAAGAAACTGGTCTTCCATTTTATTTCGAATCTTGTTTTTATTATTTTCATGGCAGAGAAAAATCTTTTAGTAGTTGTAGTAGAAAATGGAAGAGTGAATACAAGTCTAATCATTTTATCAATAAAAGGGTAAATGATAGAATTTCTAATTCTTACTAGCACTTGACATAATTTAGATTTAGTTAGTAAATTAATTAAATCTAGATTTTTGGGATTGTCTTGCCCAATATGTTGTAACTTCATCTTTAAATGCAATTGCTTTTGTTCTATGAAATTTCTAGAATAAAGTTTATCAATAAGTTTGTATATAAAGGCATGATTAAATTAGATTTCTTTTTTTAGAATTTAAAACTAGTTCGTAAAATCCCTACGTTGGTTACTGATTTATTCAGGCCTATATTTAATCAAGCCACTATGCTAGACCTTATATATATAATTTTTTTAAACCAAAAAAATTAGGAGGGGTGGGGGCCACCCATACCCCTTCCCTTAGAGTCTGTTTGGTTCGAAGGGGTTGGAGGGGAGGGGAGGAGGATGGAGGGATTTTGATCCCCTCCCCTCATTTGGCTGATCATGTTTTTTAGGAGGGGAGGGGAAAATTTTTAAAATTTTCCCCTCTCTTTCTTCATAAGTCTCCTCTCCCAAATCGGACGGATTTGGAGGGATTTTAAACATTAATGTAACACTGGACTAAGATGTCCTTGTTCTTTTCTCTTATTCCAAAAATAACCTAGACACCTCTTAAATCGATGCTGATATAATATTCAGAAGTATTCAAAATCGCTCGGGAAGAAAGTGTAAAATAGTGACATCTCCAGCACGCATCCTGTGCCAAACCCAGAACCAACAAAGGACAGAGGAGTGTTGATAAGCGAAGAACGCAGGATGCTGAAGAACTTTCGTCCACCTCTGGATTCATAAAAAGGAGACCTTTTTGGACTCGTTTGTGAATATCCTTTTTAAACGTTTGTTGCTCCTATGAATATGAGATTTCCTCACCCACCCAATACCATACCTATTGATTTGCCCCTATATTCAATCATCTGACCAAAAAAAAAAAACATTAAGTTTTTAGCATTTAATTTATTTGCCCCTATATTCCTCCAGGGTAAATGATAGTGCTTACTTAGCTTTATGGTTGATTTGTATAGCTTGATAGGATATTGTCTTGCATTGATTTTCCTCCCTCCTCACCTAAACCAAAGAAAGTAACATTAAAATCCCTCTTAGTTATAAGGGTAAAGTTGTCAATGAGAAAAAAAATCCCCTCCTTCCCTCTCTTGAACCAAATAAGATAACATTAAAATCTCTCCCTTCCCCTTTTTTCGGATCAATCCAAACAAAATAATATTAAAATTCCTTATTCCCTCCCCTCTATTAAAATCCCTCCTTCCTCTCCCCTTCGTCCAACCAAACAGACCCTTAGTCCGCCTATGATGTGAAGTTACCTCAATATATTTTTTCAGCCAAAAAGTTTGTTTTTACACACGATAGTCTGACTAAAATTCCTTTGAATTTCTCAAGCATAAACTCTCCCCTACGTATATTGTGTGAGAGTCATCTACTTATTTTCATATTCCATCTTATTCACCTTTCTTGACACCCATACAAACATATTTTTGAATCAAACTAAATATGTAGCCTAGGATGATGTGGAGGAAATTTGTTGATTGTAATTAAATAAATTAAATATTAATAAAAGATTTAATCATTATCATTTAAAAAGAAAAAGGAAAAGACTAATTAATTAAAGGCTAAAGCTATCAACTTCTTGTAGCATTTTTGATAACTTGAAATGTATAATTAAAAGCTAACAACGCATTAGTTCAACTCCAGTTTTAAAAAAGGTACATGTTTCGTAACTATTTAATTCACTCATCTAAGACAATCAAGTAGAACATAACTATGACTCTGAATAACTTGAGTTGTGGTAAGAAAATGAAAAAGAAATAAATGGCCATAAATACTGCATTATTTTCCTATTTTTATTATCCAATTCTAATTATTTGTGAATGCTCAAGTTCATTCCTATGACTACACCTACACCTAACAAAAGCTACATTCTAAGCACTGTTTTTGTAACACAGCTTTCCACTGAAACTAAATGCATAAAGGAGAAAAAAAAAGATTATGCACCTCATGATTTTTTATCTTTGAAAGCATCGGACCCTAAGCTTTAAGGGGAAAAACAAAGTAACTACGGTATATAGATCCCAAGCTATATCTTGTAGGCCTTGTACTACGGCAGTGTTGATGCATTCTCATTTCTATTTCTAAGGAACTGCCTTTCCTCCTTTGCACTTTATATCAGTTGCCCACGCCGTTGTTTTGGTGAGTTGTTTCTCTTTTTTTTTTAAAAAAAAAATATATATATTTTAGGGCACCCGGTACTAAAAAGATACTTTAGGATACTGACTAGTATAAAAAAAAATACTTTATAATCTTAAAAAGTTATTTTAAGATCTTGCAAAAATATCCTGTGATATATTTTTGGTACAAGTTAGTATCCTAAAATATTTTTTCAAGATTTTAAAACAATGTTTCAACATCATGAAGTATTTTCTCAATATCATTGAGTACCTTGAAATATTTTTTTCAAAATCCTAAAATAATTTTTAAAGATCATGAGGTATTTTTTAGTTCTAGTTAGTATTATAAAATATCTCTTTAGCACTAATCAGTATTCTGAAATATTTTTTTTAAGATCTTAAAATAATTTTTCAGCATCATGAAGTATTTTTTCAGTACCACTGAGTCCCCTAAAATAATTTTGTAAGATCATGAGGTATTTTTTTAATACTAGTTAGTATCTTAAAGTATCTTTTCAGCACTAGTCATCACCCTAAAATATTTTTTCAAGATCTTAAAATAATTTTTCATGATTATGAGATATTTTTGTTGGTACCAATCAGTATTATGAAGTATCTTTTTAAATATCAGTCAATATCTTAAAATATTTTTGCCAAAAAAGGAAAAAAAAAGAGGCACAACTTGCTTTTTGCGTCAAAACGGCGACATTTTAGAGCAAACGAGGGCAGCAGATATAAGGCGCAAAGGAGGACAGTCAGTTTCTATTTCCAATTAGTTGGAGCAGTTCACTTATTGTGCCAACTCGTCCTCTTAATGTTTTGCAAAGTTCAAAAGAATAAAACCAACAATATTGCAGTTAAATTAAATTAAATTATCAATACCTACTTAGTATTGAAACATAAAAATGATGGTAACTGCAAACAACAACACTGGTGTTCCCAAGATGACAATGCAGCGAAAAACGGCAATGGAAAATGGCCTTCCTCCTATTAATATACAATACTTTAAGTTCCCGTTTTTTTAGAATTTATGAGGTAAAAATGGCTTTTGGAGAATAGCTTTGGGATTTATGAGGTAAAAATAATTTTTAGAGAATAACTTTTGAGTAAAAATGATAGTGTTTGGATAACTTCAAAACCTAGGTTATGACAAAAGTTTGTCAAACACCCCAAAATTATCTAGAAACTATTATGCATAAAATCTAGTTTTGGCAAAAGTTTGTCAAACACTCATATTTTTTTTTTTTGCCATAAGTTATTCTGCATCAAAATTTAAGTTTTATCATAAACTTAACAAACACCCATATTTTTTGCAAAAGTTATTCTATATCAAAACCTAGGTTTTAGATCCCAAAAAATATAGGTTTTGTGAAAAGCTATTTTTTTCAGTTTTTTCTCTTTTCTATGCCATCATTAGTATTTTTTTAATATCAATCAGTATCCTTAAATATTTTTTTAGTATCTTTCAGTACCCTAAAATAATTTTTCAAGATTAGTCATTACCTTGAAATATTTTTTCAATATACTAATTTTTTTTTAAAAGATCAGGAAGTATTTGTTCAGTATCTTTTTAATATCGTTAGTAACATAAAATATTTTTTCAAGATCCTAAAATATATTTTTAAGACCATGAGAAGTATTTTTCAGTACCAGTTAGTATTAAATATTTTTTTAGTACCCATCAGTACCCTGAAATATTTTTTCAAGATAAGATATTACAATGAAATATCTTTTTAAATCCTAAAATAAATTTTTAGGATAATGAAATATTTCAATGTACGGACAAGTACTTAGAAAATACTTTATGATCTTCAAAATTTATTTTAGGATATTAAAGAAATATTTTAGGGTAATGAATGATCTTAAAAAATACTTTAGAGTATTGACGGGTACTAAAAAAATATTTAATGATGCTGAAAAAAATACTTTATGATCTTAAAAATTTATTTCATGATACTGAAAAAATATTTCAGAAAGGTACTAAAAAATATCTTAAGGATCCTGATTGATATTGAAAAATATTTGATGATTTTGAATTTTTTTTAGAATACTGAAAATATTTAAGGGTACTGAATGGTACTAAAAAAATACTTAAAGATACTGACTGGTACTGAAAAAAATTAATGATAGCAAAGGGGAGAGAAAAATCTAAAAAAAAATAGTTTTTTTTTTTTTCAAAACCTAGGTTTTGATGCAAAATAGCTTATGAAAAAAATTGGGATGTTTGGTAAGTTTATGATAAAACCTAGGTTTTGATGTAGAATAATTTCTAAAAAAAGATGGGTGTTTGACAGATTTGTGTTGTGACAAAACTTAGATTTTGGAACTCTCTAAACTGGCCCTAAAATATACTCCCCTGATCCAGAATATATTGGTCTATTTTAACTACTGCATGCAAACCAAAAATGGTAATTAAAGTAGTTATTGTCCCTCTCTTTCTGTTCAAGCTAAGGTAGTTATTTAGAATTACAGGTGTTATGGGCTTTGGGTAACTCGCATTCTGCAGAAATATTGAACACTTTTGGGATTTTCCAGAACTCATGCAATATGGAATGAGGCGCCTTATTAGAGGGCAAGAAAGATAGCTTACACTCCCAAATCTTTCAGCATTATCACTTATTTAGTTCAAATTATAATATCTTGATCTTAATCACCCAGAAGTCCATCTTTAGTTCAAAGGAAGAAGTGGAAGATTAATTTGGGAGATCATGCAGGAGATTAAAAACACCAATGATCATTTCAATCTAAACCAAAGGAAAATTGAATATAGTGTCACACCAAAGTTGTAAAGAAAGCCTCTTTAACAATTTTCAAGGTCATCCATACAAGTGCCAGAATCTTGGTTAGCAACGCTTGAAGCCACTTATAAATGTTGGTTTGTTACTAATTCTGTTGTATTATACATGATACCTCCAGACATGCTTCTAAATTCTAATATAATAGCTCCTTCTATTGGGGTTTCTAATTATCATACAATGACTCTTTTGTGAAGAATAGGGGAAAACAAAACTCAGATAGAAACCAAAGTACGTATCATGAAATGTAAGAAACGTTTTCCATGAAAATGACAAAAAAATCAATGAACTTCAGCATCTTACCTTAGGTAGTGTAGACCCATTTTTGGCTAGTCGACACAAATCACAAACAGATGCTCAGAGCAAACTTGAAGAACAGGGGAAACAAAACTCATAGATAGAATATTTTTCTTTTAAGAAATGGGTTTCAACTATAGGATGGGTATTCAGTAATTCACATTGTTAATCAGTGAATTACAAACCATATAAATGTAGTAATAGGGATTAATTTGGCCTTATTTACACTTGGTGCACGAGGTGCTTGCCAATGCGCTCCATTTGATAATTTGAAATCAGTGAATGGGCACAGAACAACACTCTGGACCTCCCATTAACTACCGTTACAGAACACCTAAATTCCAAGTGTTGAACCCCCAAGGATCAAGACACATCCATACATAGTTTCAGGTTCAGAACATGAAAACAACAATAAAAAATCTAAAATCTAAAGTGAGTTCAAGGAGATTTTTTATTCCGTTTTAATCTCCCTTCACGAGTTTCATTGGATTGTGCACTTTATAATTTTATTCCCTATCCTTTTTTTTACACATTTCAACAGGGTTTAAAATTTAGGGAAATAAGTACAATTTTTCAAAATGTTATGATATATCTTGAGCATCGCTTGGGAAAAGATGCCAAGTTACAATATAATAAATCATGTGCTTCACTGAATATAGCACAACACAGAACCACGAACTAAAACATGAGCATACATTTGTTGTCATATCATTTACCTTAGCTTCATGTGAAAATCCAGACTGAGAGACAGAATTTCTGGCAATCTCACACAAGTCACAGGCACTGAGCTTCCATACCTGTAAAATACGCAATTTTCATAAAATACAGATAATAACACTAAAAAATGAGTAAACAGAAGATTTCATAAAATTCTATCAGCCAAGGATTCCAAAGATAAAGGCTTCAACTATTCAGGAGTAAACCTGAGCAGCAACACTGTAGTCTTCCAGCAATGGCTCTTTAGTCAAATGAATTTGCAAGGGATCATCGGGGAAAAAGAAACATTCAGACATCTCTGGAAAAAGAAACACAAACCTAAAGTTCATGATGATTTCATTGATGTTTCTTTGTTCAAACAGTGTGCATGTTATAAGGAGAATCTTCATACGCAAAAACATTGTGAATTATTTTACGTTGTCTGATCGACTTATGAGTGAAATTCGTGGGATATAAGTTCACCAAAGTCTGGCGTCAATCAGGAATATATATATATATATATATATGGCTAGCACTTCGAATACCAATATATACCCAAATGATTAAAGAACCAAGAGATTGTCAGGATAATCTCAAGGAACACAATAGGAGGGTCGAATAAACATTTTTGCTTGTAGTCCTTCATTTTGGTGTTTCCTACGGCATGACCGAACGAAACAGAAAAGAGTTAGAGTTAAGAATTACCAGGTGGGAGTGATTGTAGAGACAGAATGAGGGGTTTGCGCCTCAACAATCGAAGTATGGTCCGTGGCCATACGAACTCTGCATGCGATTTAGATCTTGCTCAGAAAATTATCGAAAATCCTGATGGAATCAAAAGGAAAACAACTTTACAGCTAATGCCTAATGCCTATACCTGTTTGATATTGCATTTAACTTAGCTTTTTCAGAAAAAAAAAAAGCCAAAAACGTCACTCTTCTTGAAAAAATAAAAAGCAGTCTGTTTGTAATCAGCAATACATTCAATGGGCCAAAATAAAAAAAAGTAAGATAATTGGGCTTTTTTAAAAGCCTCATTTCCTAACTTTTTCTCAACGTGACCTGCGTTTTGGGTTACTTGTATTGGGTTACCGTTGGAAAATCTCATGTCACCCTCCCTGACTCTCTAGGTCCTCCGTCATCTCTCATGTCGTTCTGGATCAGAGAAACAAAAAGAGAAATCCGAGAGTGAGCAATCACCGAAAAGAGGAATGAAGAGGCCGATCGCTGTCTGCAATACTAGAAACTAAGTAAGGTGAGACTCTTAAATCTCCTACCATCTTTAGTTTATGTTATTGGGGTTGGTTGGGGAGTGAGAAGAGCAATTGAATCTTGGTTATGAAGAGAAAGAACCACCGATTTAAGGTTGTAGTAGTTGTTAAGGGTCGATTAAGGTCTATGATCTTAGTATTTGGTGTTGTATGTGGTTTGGTTTCTTTGTTAGGTGATTACCGAATCTATGGTTCACTATTTACGTCTATATTGCGTCATGTTTCTCTGAAAATCAAAGCCAAAGAAGGTAAAATTGCTCAATAACATATTGAATTTGTGGTATATGCGTGTGTGGATGCTTAATATGTGGTAGTATGTTGATTATTTGCTACTAGGTTGTTTATATTGAAACAGGGGGTCCAACAATCAGGAAGATTGACATAAGTTTTCATGAAGAAATGGGTATTTGTGTCATTGAATGCTAAATAAGTTCCGGACACGAGTTTATGCGTGTTTGTTGTGACAAACCATAGTAGTTTGATTTCGGGCTTCATTGTTTGAGTAAAGTGTTGCTGGAAATGATTTCCATATTTAATTAAAAAGGGGCTGCTGAAAATTCTACTAGAGGGAGTGTTCTATGCTAGCTATATAACATGATTCAAGTTGTTTTAATTAAAGAAAGATAGCTACTATGAAAACAAAAGTTTTGATGCTAGAAACTGATTTACATACAATGTTTTGATGTTTCCAAGTGCTGTATATTTCTTTAATATTGGCTAAACCATGCCTAGTAATTTTTAAATAAAGGTTTCATCAATATTCTTAGCAGCTGAAAAATTTCAGACTTAAAAAGTTGGTGTTGTGCATGTGTTTGGCTGTCAAAAAGTTCCTTAATGAGATTAAATCAGTGTTTTGAAGATGAATTTGAAATAACTCAGATTTAGAAGGATTGTGTTGTTGATATGATCCTTGGTGTTAGATAGGGTATGAAGCTGGAAAATTGGTTATGAATTATTGATTTATCCTTTCCTATATTGAATCATTGTTTTAGATGCTTAAATCATGGTAAGAGACATCTAAATGATGATTTAGTATATATTTATAAAGTTGAAAAAATTTCAATACATCAAAAGAGGTGCTGTCCCGTTTTACTGAAAATGAGATTTTAGAAATTGGAGCATTGATTTTATATAAGGTAAAACTAAGGCAAACAGTCTCTTATGACCTTGGAATTTGGTGGCCATTCAATACACATGTTATGTTTTACAATGAGTCCAAGAACACATTAATTGTATGTGTATATCGATAGTTATGAATTTTTAAACCTTGGGTGGGAAAACTGGAAAGACCCTGCTTTTCCATTTTCAACTTTCGGATTCATGCGATGTTTTGACCAGATAAAAGATTTCCTCTGTCTATGAAATATGTTTAAGAGATGTTACACCTTAGAAGCTTTAAAATAAGTTCTAGGATATGTTAATCGGAGGTTTAAAGAGAAATTTTTGAGTTTTCCAAGTCAGACAGGAAAAACTGAGCGAATCCTATTTTCCAGATTTGGGTGATAACACTTTTTGTGAAATTCTGGGAGGTTATAGTCATAATTTGGTATAGTTATTAATTTTCCTCTAAAGTAGGCTTACAAAGCTTTAAACAGGAATTGGAATGACCTCATTTGGAAATTCCTAGACTAAGTTATGATTTTTCCAAATTCCTTGAAAAATTAAGAGGCATTTTCAATATATACAACCAATATATATACATAGTTTCAATATGATTCATGTCATTTTTAAGTTATTTTCCACCTCAACTAACTTTTCAAATAATAATCAAAATACATTTTAGTTAGGAAAAAAAAAACATTTCTGCAAAAAGCCAAATGGACAATTTAAACATACATCAGTTAACTTAACCTGACTTTTTACCTATCTAGCTTTTATAAAAGTCATATAACTTTTAAGCCACTGCTCTTACAGTTAACTCAAACCGGCACAATAGTAACAGAGAATCATGCGTAACAAGGCCCATAAATGTTCTTCTAACGTTTCAACCTCCGTTCTTGCACGGGAGAGGAGGGCTGTAGCTTAATATCTTCGTCGCTCTCAGGATTGATGGCTATAATAGGGTTACATTCAAATTTGCACAGGAGAGAGTTCTGGAGAAAGCATTTCATTCTTCATTATAATCCTTTTACTCATTCCTTCGCATAGCAAGATTTTGAGACAAATCCAAAGTCTTTTCCTATCGCATACTCTCAGAACCTAGCCTATTTCCTACTACATACCACATAGAGATGGGGCTGCATTTAAAACAAAATCAGTGAAATTCTTGCTTTCCCCATCCTTCCTTCCTTCATTGCCAGACTCATCAGGCACGAAGCCAGAGGAAATAAGAACGGCTTGAAGCCCGGGACTCTTGTTAGCAACAGTAACTGAAGACACAGAGAAAGGCAAATACAGTGCACAGCTTATCTTGCCATTCCTCTTTCGTATATATTGATGATGATCCTCTTTAGTATATATTGATGATTCATGATGATGATTGACTGATGATACATGTCTTCAGTTACATTTGTTAACATATATCATGAGCCCAAGTTGATTGGGTCGAAATCACAGAGTCCAATTCTTGTGTACTTCTTTTGTTCCAGCCAGTGAATGAAGTCCAAGGTTCCTAATTCTTGATTCACAAACGCAGTCCTCCTGTTTCTTGATTCAACGATGCCATTTTGTATTTTTCTGTCCTAAGATCTTGATTCGTCGATCTTGCCTGGCTGCTCGATCTTTCCAGTACCCCCATAATGAATTCACTGTTGTCGCCCGCCGTCAGAATCTGGTTGAGTTGCGGAAGAGCATGTAGTTCATTGATTTCTCCCCACTGCCTGACTCACTCTTCCTCATCGCACTCGCCAATTGAAGCCAGCGATGAATAGGGATGCTTTACTGACATTCTCGCCGCTGCTCTACTCATTGCTCGTCACCGATCTGAGTCGCGGGACTCTGTTTTCTCTTTCACGGCGGCTACCCATATTACTATGCTTGCCGTCGAACACCGGAACCTCGGTTCAAGAAACCACCAAGGAACTTGGAGCTTTTCAGATTCAAGAACCAGATGAACTATCATTATCAGGTACATTGTTGATGATCAGGTCGTAACCCTCGTCTTTTCCACGGCTCCTCACCGACGTTTTGCGTAATCGTCGTTCGTTGAGAATACAGACGAAGTTTGCCTCTTGCTTGCCACCATCAACGGTTGCTCCTCTCTGCTGCAAGATTGCTCTGCGTCTTCACCACAGTTCCCAATCTGCAGCTGGTTTATATTCCATTTCCTGCAATCTGCTAGTTCTTGGTTCTTGATTCTTGATCAGCAGTCATTATCACAAACTGATCGCCATGGATGAAGATGCCACTGTTACGGTCTGCAATTTCATTGTCATTAACATTTCGAATACGAGTCCAATGTCGTCCAGAACACAGATGCCTGTAGCAGGTTCTATTTTTGAAGTCTCAAGAATTCGAGATGCCAAAATTGCAGAAGAAACCGGTGCGTGTGCTATCGTCCTTTCACAGTCAAGTTGCTTTTGTATTTCGTGAATGATTGATCCCTCTCTCAAGTCTGCCAATGTTTAAGTGGTTTGAACCCAAATCACAACAGAATTGGGATATGATGGACTGGACTCAAGGGTGTGTTCGCAGTCAACAAGTGAGCTGCGAGGACAAGAATAAAGGAGAATTTAAGAAATTTAATAGGCTGAAATATCCTGGTTCTACGCATTCTTGGGTCAATAGGCGTATGAATCTTCAAGAATATATGGAGAAGTGCGGGGGAAACTGTTCCTGTAGAGCTTATGCAAACTCAGATATTAGAGGAGGAGGCAGTGGATGTATTTTGTGGTTTGGTGACCTCAAGGATACTAGACAGATTTCTGGCGATAATCGGGATCTATATATCCGGACGAAAACTTCTGAGATAGCTGTGAAAGGTGGACATAAGATGACGGTGGCTGCGATTATCATCATTGTTGCCTCATTTGTTGTGATAATTTTGATTTTCCTCTACATTGGCAAGACCTTGAATTTCCATTGCCATTTGGAAGGGATATGAGCCCCACAGAGAGTTACATTCATGGATTAGATGAAAAGACAAGTGCATCTTTGAAATTCAGAGTGTTGAACCCAAAGGGCCGGATTTTGGCCAATTGTAGCAGGGGGCGGTGCTAGTGTGATTTATGCTGATACAGTAGGAGACCTTGGCTATGCATCTGAGCTTGGAAATTATGCAGAATATAGTGGGGCACCAAAGGAAGAGGAAGTATTACAGTATGCTAGAGCTGTGATTGATTGTGCAACGGCAAACCCTGATGGCGAAAGAGAGCCCTTGTGATTAGAGGAGGAATAGCTAACTTTACTGATGTTGCTGCTAGATTAGCATGAAGAAGAATGTTATGAAGGACTTTTGTATTGTTTTGTGATTTTGAAAACTGTTCAATTTAATTCATATTACTCTTTATTTTTGTGTTGTTCAAGTTAAGAACATTTGAGATAAATAGTGTTCAACTTGAGGGAACGTGTGTTAGAAGTATAATATGAAATTAAATAATTAGTTAGATAGTTAATTAGGGTCCTATTCTATATAAAGAGGCTTAACTATTGTGATTAGTGTGTGGAATATACCGTTCTCACCAAAAAGAGTGAGTTGACCTGGTCTCCGGAGAGAGTTAACTTGATATCTCCTTAAAAAAGAGTTAACTTGATCTCTTTCCAGGATTTTAATAATTTTTAGGAGGTTTTAGAGATAACCTAAATGAGTTACTCATTATATGAGTATTTTGCTCTTTTGTAATAATACTTGATTCTCCATCTTTTCCATCTTGATTCTTCTTCAATTACTTTTGCTAACAATATGATTTGACCCCCAAAATGCACAGAAAATACCTTGCAACAGGGAACAAAAAGAGTGGACAGTGAAGGAAGCAAGTTCTGAAACCACAAGAGGAAAGACTCGTGTTATTTTATACAGGCAGAATAATACAGTAATTTGGTGATTCTTTTTCCTATATAAAAAGAAAACAAGCAAGGATTTCCGGATGAACATATTGCACATCATAAAGCATCAGAATCACAATTTTACAAGCTCAAATTAATGCAGAAGACGTATTCATGTAGGTTTGAATGAGGGAGATCAGAAATGAAGAAGAACAAGTTAAGGCTTCTTGAGGAATTCCATGATATAGGAGTTGAAAGCAGAGCAACAAACACGGAAACCTTGGAAGCCAGCACCCTTGGCCAGAGCCTCAAACTCTTTCTCAGTCCTCTCTTTGCCACCTGGATTATGAGCCAGCATGATGACGTCAATGTGGACCACCCCCTTCGTCGCCAGGCTCGAGTCCGGAGCCACCGGAAGAATGCACTCCGCCACTATCACCTTCCCATTTTCTGGCAGTGCGTCGTAGCAGTTCTTGAGAAATTTCACGCAGTGCTCGTCACTCCAGTCATGGCATATCCACTGCATTTACCATTCCATTACAAGTTAGTCAACTTCTTTAACCCGAGGTCTACCAAAACCCTTCCTATTAACCAAATAATGTTTCTTCGCCATCCATGAATTGCAATTCAAGCATAGAATATTGTAAGTTTGTTAGGATTAGGTGATAGTGGAAGACCTACACAAAAATAATATAGTCCCAACAACTTGCTAGTTCAATGGACCAAAGTTTTTTTTTTTTCATTGACTTCTTATGTTATCTGGAAACCCAAGTTGGGGATTTTGATGATGTAAGAGTAACTTTTGGTCAAAACATGGATTCAAACAAAACCGGGACTATTCTAATTTAGCCAAATGTCACAGATTTGATCCTTTTGAGAAATGCAGCAGCCTACGCAGTAGAGTCACCGGCCTTATGAATCCTACCATGGCTCAATCTGAAGATTAGTTTGGTTTGTTATTTCTTGAGGCCAAAGGGGTTGGCCATGATACCCGTGTCATGCAAAAGAATAAAAATAAAATAAAATAAAATGCATCATCAAAGACACTTGAAGAGCTAAAGTGAAGTCACCTTCATGAAAACAGCGTCTGCTTTTGGAACACTGACGAACATGTCTCCACCAACATGCTCAACACCTGCAACAAAACCTGGGTTGAGTCTCACAAAACTAAGGAATAATTAAAGTGCACATAGATAAAGAGATATAAGGGGGAATTAAGTTGAAAAGAAGACCTGGATAAGAGGGAGCGTCTTCAATGACATGAGGCAGGTCAAAGTTAATGCCCTTAATGGAAGGGTACTTAGAGACAATCATGCTGATGACGGCGCCGGTGCCGCCACCGACGTCGACAAGAGACTTGAGGCCCTCGAAGCCAGAGTAGGTCTCTAGAATCTTCTTCATGGTGATGGTGGAGTGGTCGGCCATGCCCTTGTTAAACACCTTGTTGAACCTGGCATCTTTGCCGTGGTACTCAAACGAAGTCATGCCATGTGCCTTGTTGAATGGAATCCCTCCTTCCAGAACTGACTCAGTCAAGTAGTACCTTCCATTTCACAAAATCCACAATTTCTCAGACCCTTCTTTTCAACATTTCTCAATTTACATATGCAACTCTTAACCATATTTTACCTTTCTAAATTACTTTTTTTTAAAAAAAAAAAAATAATAGTAATAGTAATTAGATAGCTGTTAAGAATTACATCAATGTATGTGCTATATGTTTATAAGATTGAACCAACTACTTGATAATGGATGTCAAATGGGAATGGCTCTGATCGATCGCTATATGTATGAGAATGTATAGAAATAGTCATGAAAACAAGGAGGAAGCTATTTCAACCTAACTGTGTAAAGGTCATAAGAGTACGATTAATTAATACCACATAACATCAATCCTTAATATAAAACATTTTTTAAAAGGTGTATACGGTTCTAAGAGAATCACTTTTTTTAAAATAACATTAAATTCTTTTTTTCACAAATGTCCTTATAATTTTATTGTAGAGACATAATTACTATATGAGGGGAAAAAATTAAAATGATTAAGATATATATAGGTTTTAATTACAGGGTAGTCTTAACAAATAGTAATAATTTTTTTACCATTTTAATCATTCATATTTTTTACCCTGCGGTGGACCTTGACGAGGGTGGGTAAGCATTTGTATTGTTTGGTGCTTTCTTGGCTATGAAATTCAGTTTTAAAAAGATGAGCATGATATCCCTCCTTTTAAATGTAAATGGGTCAAACACTTTCGTTAAAGAAAGGAGTTCGATCATGGAATTAATGGAGTGTATATAGTTTCAGCTCTATATGTCCTTTTAAAATAAAGTCATAACATCCTACCTTTAAGGTGTTGGTGAACCCAAATGCTTTTCTAAAATTTTGTTTGAAAAAAATAAAACAAAAAATGAGCGTGATATGAGAATGGTTTTCATGTAAGATAACGTGATCTTGAGGGGAAAAAAAGGGAAAATTGATTTCAGGACCCAAGCAAGTAAAATAATTATAAAAAAGGCCCAAAAAACATTCACATGCCAGGGCCTTTTCTGGCATTTTTTCAAAAAATATTAGCAACTATATCAGTAGCGTTTAACAACTATATCAGTCTCTGTTAACAACTAAATCAGTCTAATTAACAACTACATCTGTAGCAATTAACAACTACATCAGTAGCAATTAGCAACTATATCCGTACACTTTTTTTTGAAAAAATGCCAGAAAAGGCCCTAGGCATGTGAATGTTTCTTGGGCCTTTTTTGTAATTATTTTACTAATTTGGGCCCTGAAATCAATTTTCCCAAAAAAAAAGATAACGTGGTAAGTATAGTGGGGACCTCTCTATGAGTGTGGGGTCCAATCCCACCCACAGCATGACCACCCAACTGATGAGCGGCCTCCAATCTCCACCGTCCAATTCCACCTTCCCCACAACGCCTTTCCCTATAATCAACACTTGCCATTCTGGTAGGGCCCACTGTTTATGCTTCTTTTATTTTTCCCCTCATCCCTCTTAATTTTGTGCCGCTTTCTTGGACGTAAATAATCAATCTCCCGGCAATAATTAACTAGTTTATTAATTCCTAATTCGTTGACCAGCTAGCAAATACTCCTAATTACACAACGTGTCGAACTGGTAATGTCTTAATTATAAGACATAGTTAAATTTTTTTAGAGAGATTAAGGAAGCTAATTAAATTATTTTAGAGTATTTTTATTTTTATTTTTTTCTTCAAACTAATTAATTTGACTAATAAACTAATATATAATCTAAGAATACTTAACATATGAAATGATTAAATAACTTATTTAGCTTCCTTAATCCCTCTAAAAAAAGTCAACTTTATCTAGCTTCCTTAATCCCTAAAAAAAAAAGTCAACTTTATCTTATCTTATAATTAGGACAAAAAAACCATTCAAAAGCCATAGCTCGATTTCAAAACATTCCTCTCTATTTCTATTAGGAACAAACTGGACATAAAATTTTATTTCCACTTTAGGCCAGGTTCTCTCTGTTATTCAAAAAATAATTAAGGAGATCATATAAAAAAATAAAAGTGTGATGATCACCAGTAACTATTTCCTTTTGGCCAAACACTACCCAGTAATAATTGATTGGAGTGCCATGGAAGCTTGCAAGACTGAACCTCTCTCTATATAATTGACCATTTTAATAAATAAATAAAGAAGCATTCAAATAAATTAAACCAAAATATTCCGTCCATTTTGTTTGTTGCGTGTTTCGTCCTAATAAAGAACTTTATATCCATCCATCACATTTAATCATCATCAGTTAAAATAATGTAAAAATTAATGACTACTGCGAGTATAATTACGTCTATAAATCTATAAATTTGATTATTTAAGAGATAACCAGTTAAATTAAACTTCAGCAATGGAGTGGGTGAGGAAGAAGGAAATTAAATACCAGCTCTCCATGAGGACCTTGTCCTGATTCATGAGGCTGAGGGGAGCGATAGAGACGCCATCTTCGTTCTTGACCAAGAATTTAGCGACGGGGGCGAGGCCGTAGAGCCGCTCGATCTTGCCGTCGGGAAGGGTTCGGAGGGAGGAGCTGAGGACGTTGTAGCAGGCCAACAGCCGCATCATGCGGTCAAGCATGACGGCGGCGTCGGGGTTCTTGGTCGGAAGCTGGGAGGCGATATCGGAGGGGGAAAGCTGGGCATTAGGGCCGGCCTTGGCGATAATCTCGAGGAGATCAAGCTCGAGGGCTGATTTGAGAATCATGGGAAGGACGGAGGCGCTGGCTAATTGCATAGCGAAGAGGTTGGCTTCCTCGTCGTTGACATGGGTAGGGGTTATCTGAGTCTCGCCCGCTGAACCCATGGCGGCCTGAAGCTAGCTAGTCGGGTGGTTAATTTAGGGGAAGAAGATGAAAATGGCGATGAGCCACAGCAAAAGGGCGTGGGGTGAGCGGCAGTTATATAAGTGGGAATAGTCATCTTGTTGCGAGGACTTTCCATGGATGCCCTTTCACCAACCCCAAAGCGACCCCACAAGAATACGTATGTACATAGTGTCCTGAATTTTTATATGAGAAGCAAGCAACCGAAATATATATTAAGAAATTAAGATTTGACCTGTTCATCATACATACATACATATATATATATATATATATATATGCGCGCGCTTATGAATTACTACGAGAATAGTATTATTCATTATTTGGTCAAATGTTCAGCTCAGCTTGAGAATTTCGCCACTGAGTTCAGAGCAGAGCATAGGGTCAAAAATGTCATTCCACCGGAAAGTACGGATGGAAATGAGTGTGCCAATATAGTGCAGTCCTACTGTTGTAAAAAACTAGTGTCTTAATGTTAAAATGCAGGTAAATATTGTCTGGGGTAGAAAATGATAGAAACTAATGTAAAAATGTAATAGAAACTTATGTTTTTCCAGTCATTACCATTTTTACTTAAAACAAAAAAAAAAGGAAAAAAAAGGTGAAAGGGAACCTTTGGATGGTGATGATTTTGACATTTCTAACTTTGCAAATAAACTTGTAAAAGCAAGAGAAAAAAACATTGATGATATTCAAAATGATGTATTTAATTTAAATGAATTGTTATAATTTAGGAATTGTTAAACTTTATTATTGTGATGTTTTGGACTTATGTTTTATATGTTTATATGACTTATATTATATCTTTTAAATATGAATTTTTCATTGAGTAGTAATTTATGTTTTTTTTTCATTGAATTTTGAGTATTTATTTATTGATTTATTATTATTTTTCCATGCATATATAGACACACACATATAGAATAGTTATTTACCGATTTATAATTTTTTCCATGCATACACACACAGATGTAGTATGTATGTATGTATGATTTTAAGCTCTAACCTTAAATAATAAAAAGTAAAAACTTTATGTGTCGTGTTGTTTCTATGATTTATGTTTCTACCACTCTTTTCTGTATCTACATAAAAACTAGTTTTTGACAACATTGGTTACTAGATCAGCTTTTGGAGAACTGGCTTTTTGCAAATGAGTCAATATTTGGCTTTAAATGTGAATCTCTCTCTCTAGCTATATGTATTTCAATTCCAACTACGTTGATAAATAAACAAATAAATAACCGATGGCCGGACGGGGGCAAATTTTTTTATTAAAAAAAACGTAAAGATTTTGAACGAGTAAGGCTTTGTTTGGGAGTTTGGAGGAGAAGAAAAGGAAAGAGATATAGGGAGTTTGGAAGGGAGGAGAAGGAAGGAAAATGGAAGATATTTCCTCCTCTTGTTTAGGAGTTAAAAAAATAGTAAGGGAGGAAGATGAAGAATTAATAAGTTATTTTTACTATTTTATCCTTTACAAAAAAATTAAATTTAAATTTTCTAAAAAAATTTATTTACGTAATTTTTATATTCAAAAAATATTTTCTCTCTCTAAAAATATTTTCCCATAAAAAAGTATTTTCTCTCTTTAAAAATATTTTCCCTACAAAAATATTTTCTCTCTCTAAAAATATTTTCCACTACAAAAGTATTTTCTCTCTAAAAATATTTTCCCATACAAAAGTATTTTCTCTCTCTAAAAAGTATTTTACCCTCTAAAAAATATTAACTCTCTCTAAAAATATTTTCCCCTATAAAAGTATTTTCTCTCTCTAAAAATATGTTCAAATCTAAAAAGCATGTTCTCTCTTTAGAAAATATTTTCTCCTAAAAAAAATTTCTCTCTCTAAAAAGCATTTTCTCTCTCTAAAAATTTGTTTCCCTCTAAAAAGTATTTTCTCTCTCTAAAAATATGTTCCCATCTAAAAAGCATGTTCTCTCTCTAAAAAGTATTTTCTCTCTCTAGAAAATATTTTCTCCTAAAAAAGTATTTCTCTCTAAAAAGTATTTTCTCTCTCTAAAAATATGTTCCCATCTAAAAAGTATTTTAGCTCTCTAGAAAATATTTTCCCCTAAAAAAGTATTTTTCTTTCTAAAAAGTATTTTCTCTCTCTAAAAAATATTTTTTGTGTGCATTCCAAGAATAGAAAAGAAAGAAGAAATAACGAGAGTGCTTTATTTGAACGGGGGTAAAAAAATAATTATTCCATGTTCCCTCTTAAAACCCCCCATATTGGGGGAACTTTATTTTTGTGAAGAAGGAGGATTTTGAAGGATTTGTAAAAATCTTTGATTCCCTCCCCTCTTATTTTTAAAACTCCAAGGGACTACCAAAACCCTCCTTTTCTTTTCTTTTCCTTTCCCTTCAAAATGGAACTCTCAAACAAAGCCTAAGTAACCAAATAAATGTATTGATTTGAATGGAGGAAGAATGTATTTGTCGCCTATATATGGCACTGTAGTATACTACATGAAATTTTTTAAGCTCTTGCCTCTCAGTTGAAGGTTATTATAGATTTGATGCCACCTTTGACTTCATATTGTTATTACCCACCAATTTAATTCAAAATTAAATATTCCCCATGTCATTAATCATTAATATAAAATATAAGTAATGAATTTGATCAATTTAAAAAAGTTTGTTAGGTTATGAATGACATTTTTTTTCCTAAACCATTTGGATCATATTCCTTAATTCTATTTCTTCATCTCCCCATTGTTGATGGAATATTAATAAACTAATGTTAAAAATAAATAAATATATAAAATAGGTCTTAATTATATTTAGCAATAATATCAATTCTACAATTAAATGCTATACTTTTACCACATGAGGAGTATATGCATTTGTCGTACAGGTGATAATATGGGATCCTATTCCTAGTGATATATAATTCAAGGCGTTAATTACTTCAATTTGAAGCAATACTAGTTATTGATCATTTCTTTGAATTCACTTCATTAATCGATCCAATCATGAGTAATATATATATATAGTTGGTTTTTTCCGGTGGGTTGCTTTAGTAGACCCCGTTTCATAGCCAACAATGACCCAACCTTTTTTCCCTCTCTGTTTTACATAAGTCTTCTTACATGTTTATAATTTATTCCTCTCTTCTGTTTTAAATATGAGATAAAATTAATTTTTTTAGAGATTAAAAAAGCTAGTTAAATTATTTTATATTTTTTTAAACTAATTGATTTGACTGATAAATTGATATAAATATAAGTATACACAACATATGATATGATTAAGTAACTTATTTAATTTTTTTAATCTCTCTGAAAAAAATCAACTGCGTCTTATACTCCCTCTGGACCTAATTATAAGACCTATTTAACTTTTTTAGAGAGATTAAAGAAACTAATTGAAGTACTTTAGAGTATTTGTATTTGTATTTTTTTCCTTCAAATTAATTAGTTTTACTAACAAAGTAATATATAATCTAATGATACAAAACATATGAAATAATCAAGTAACTTATTTAGTTTCTTTAATCTCTCTAAAAAAATTTAAGTAGGTCTTATAATTAGGATCAGAGGTAATATTTAGGACTGGAGGGAGTATTAATTAATTAATATTAAAAAAACAGGAAAGCATTAACGTGGCTACATGAGTGTCATTTATAAGGTGGAATAATTGGTCATTTTGGAACCAGTTCATCGCTATGATGAGATCGAAAGCTATTCACTAAATTCAAATCTATACACTTCAAATAAAATTCCAATGGTCATGTTTAATTGATATGTTTATTGATCTAGAATTAAAAAATAAATGTAGAAGAGAGACACAAGAAAGAGAGTAGAAGAAAAGATAGGGAAGAGAGCTCCTTAAACTCTCACAAATTTGTATTACTGCAATGTCATAACATAAATGATTGTACAATTGGAGGATTGAGTTATTTATAGTATAATAACTTTCTCAGCCTTAATCTAATGGTTAATAGGATAATTAGCTAATTATCCTATTAACTATGTATCTTTCACTTAAGTCCCTAGAGAAAACTTGCAATTAGGTCCCTAAGTAGACAATTACAAATTCTATATCAGTGCCCACTGAAATAACCCTTCCTCAAGGGTTTGGCCATGGAAATTTTGGAAATTGGTGTTTTAGATTGAATAAGAAAACCCATGTAACCCCTTCCTTTGGATATCCTTGCCATTACACCAAAAATTTTGTACTTATTCTTTGCTTCTTCCTACCAATATGCTGAGATAGTATTTACTGATGATATAGGGAATTCGGGACAGCCAGCCAATCAATTGGTGGATGTCTCTGTTTTACACTTGGATCTGGACATAGTTTCAACAAAGAGACATGGAAAGTAGAATGAATCCTAGTTTCCGGCGGTAATCCAGCTTGTATGCCACTTGTCCTATCTTTTCCAGCACTTTATAAAGATCAAAGAAATGAGGAGCTAACTTTTGATTGCTTCTCGTTGCTATAAAATTTGGCGATAGGGTTGCAGCTTCAAAAACACCCACTAACCAACTTCAAAATCCCTATCTGATCGTTTCTTATAAGCTTTTTGCTCTATGGTATTAGCTAATATGTGGAGATGATGCTTCAAAACAGTAATCATCTACTCTCTTGCTACAAGACTTCTGTCTACAGCCTCTACAATTTCTTACTGAGGCACATAAGGAACATAAACATAAGGTTTCTTGCCATATAAAAGCTCATGAGGAGTGCCTTTGGTGGAGGTATGGCAATTAGTGTTATACCACCACTCTGCTAAAGCTAACCATTTATTCCATTCCTTTAGAACTTCCCAACATATGCATATCAAATAGGATTCCACACACCTATTGAGGACTTTGGTTTGACCATCACTTTAAGGATGATAAGCAGAAGAAAGACTTTGTTGGTCCTTAAGAACTTTAAGAAATTACTTCCAAAAATTACTAAGGAAAAGGGGATCCTTATCACTTACAATTACAGCCGGCGCACCATGTAATTTGTAAATCTGATCCAGAAATGCTTGTGTAAGCGTTGAGGCTGAATAAGGATGGAAAAGAGGGATAAAATGAGCATATTTACTCATTCTATCAACAATGACCCATATTACTTCCTTACCCCTTGATTTAGGCAATCCTTTTATGAAGTCCTTGGAAAAACTTTCCCAAACTTTATTTGGAATTGGAAGTGGATGTAATAAGCCAGGTGTAGCAACTATTTTGTATTTGCATCTAGCACAAGTATCATAACCTAAGCAAAGTCCTTAACATCCTTATGAAGATGCTTCCACCAAAACAACCATTTAACTTTGTAATAAGTCCCTTAGATGCCCAAATGGCCTTATTGAGGACTAGAATGAAGCCATTCTAATGGCTTGGTCTTTAAGGCAACAACATTCCCCACAATCAAAAAATTGTTCTTCCTCAAATAAGTGCCATACCATGAAGATGTTTGAAATATTTCACCCTTTTCCTTCACTTAAGTAAGGATAGCAACTATATATGGATCTAATTCCCAACTTTGTTGAATTTATTCCATTAATTTTAGAGAAGTAGTATCTAAAGAGATCTGCAAAATTTGAGAACTATGCAATCTTGACAACACATCAACTATTATAATCCCTTCTTGTATTGAATCTCATAGTCATACTCTAAGATTTTTGCTATCCAATACATCTAAAATGGTGTTTTCAATTTCTATCCCAAGAGATATTTGAGACTTTGCTAATCAATCCTAATGATAAACATGCTTCATTCCAAATATTGATGTCAATATTTCATTACTTGCACTACAACCAACAATTCTTTTTCATAGATAGAAAAACTCACATGTTTTAGAGCTAGAGCCTTACTAAAGTAAGCCAAAGGTTGATCTTGTTATATCAATACAACACCTATTTCCTCCTCCTTATGCATTAATTTCAGCCACAAAGTCCTTAGAGAAGTCTGATAATGCAAAAATAGGTGTTGAAATCATAGTAGATTGCAATTTCTGGAATGATGCAGATGTTGTTTCTGACTACTTAAAGGCATCCTTTCATAGCAAATGTGTAAGAGGCTTAACTATAGATCCATACCCTTGAATAAACCTATTATAGTACTCGGCCAAGCCAAGAAAAGCCCTAAACTGCTTTGCTATTTTTGGTTCAGGCCAATCAGCCACTACCTGATTTTCTTGGGATCCGTAGCCACTATACCTTTACTAATTATATGACTCAAATACTCTACACTTTTGGCAGCAAAGGTGCACATACTTTTTTTTTTACAAAATAGTGATTATTTTCCATATCTCCAATACTTCCTCAAGATGTTGAGCATGTTCTTGTATGTTAGCACTATAACCCAAAATATTATCAAAGAAAACAAGAACAAACTTCCTTAATAAAGGTCTAAAAATGTCATTCATTGCAAGTGATTGGAGCATTAGTCAATCCAAAGGGTATAAGTAGACTCAAAGTGCCCAGAATGAGTCTAAAATGTTGTCTTGTAACAATCCTCTGGTAGCATTTTGATTTGATAGTAAGCAGCCCTTAAATCAAGCTTAGTAAACCACCTAGTAGCATATAACTCATCTAAAAGATCTTCCACTATAGGAATAGAGTATTGATTTTTTATGGTCTTCTTATTTAATTCACAAAAATCAATGCACATCCACCAAGTTCCATATTTCTTTTTAACCAAAACAATAAGGGCTGAAAAGGGAAGAGAAATTTCCTATGTCAACCTTGTTTGCAGAAAATCAACAACTTGTTTCTCAATCACATCCTTTTGAGCTATTGAACATCAATAGGGCTTAAGGCTTATAGGATTGGTACCCTTATGAAGTACAATAGGATGGTTATGACCTAGCCATAGAGGGGGGGAGGCCTCTAGGCTCTTCAAATAATCCTTCAAACCTCCAAAATAACCTCTAAACCTCTACTAGCAGATATGAAACCTCGGGATTTTTTGTCAGTTTGGGAACATAACTATCATCCCCTTTAGCTAATGGTTGAAGCATCTGTACTAAATATATTTGTGGTTCGAAATGCCTATCAAACTCCAATTTTGTAAAAGGGACCACCCTTAGAGAATTGAGTGCGGATGCTTGCAAGTTACACAACTTCCCTTTTTACCAAAATTGCATGGATAGCTTCTCATAATCCCACGAGGCCCTCTTGATAATATTCAACCATGTTAACCCCAAGACAATATCAAATGTATTTAGCTTGATAATCCTAAGATCACAAAAAAAAAAAAAAATCTAGACCTTGCATCTTCCACCAAAACCCTTACCAAACACCAATAACTTGTAATTTTCTTCCCCTGATAACCTACACTGCCGCAAGTAGAGGTTCTATATTTGCCATCGCATCTTAACATTAAAATCATAATCCATGAAGTCATTGGTGTTGCCATTGTCAATTAAAACATGGATGATTCTTTTGCTCACACTCCCTTGAATTCTCATGGAGTCATTTGTATATGTCCAATTAACAACATGGAGAAAAATAAGGGGAGCATGTTCATCATAACTTTCATGTTTAGCTTCAATAATGACTAAGTTTTCATTGTTCTCAATCAACTCCATAAATTGCAGCCTCATTTTTTGCCTTTGAGGACAATTATGGTTGTGTGAGAATTATTCATGGCAATAAAAATACAAGTTCTTGGCACAATTCTCTACCTCGTCTTTAGCTGAAAGAAGTTTGGAATTTCTCCATGATTTCACTGCTAGTTTTTCTAGGAAATTAGAGTTTGTGGCTGAACTCATAGTAGCACTAGTAGGGTTGGTAGAATTTACCATTATATCCTTTTGTTGGGGTCTATTACGTTGACTAAGGGTGCAACTCCCTCCTATATTTAGGTTGACGTTCTGCGAAGCCACAAAAGCAGAGGTTAACACGTATCGGTTAGTTGTTTCCCCTAAGGACCTGATTTACTTTCGATTAATTGCCAATTCTTGAAGTCTCGCAAGACAATGTGCTTTACCAAGCGTGATGGGATAAAACATCTGCACATAATCAGCAATCTCATCTTGAAGACCCACCACTTAAATGTTGATGAGGTACTCTTCGGTCATGTCTAATTTGGCTGAAATCGCATCAAATTTTGCACTGAATTTGGCCATCGTCCCCTTCTATCTTAACCTTGTTAATTCCCCCATGGATTTATCCACCAGAAGGTTGAAGCTATCATGTAACAACACTACATACTCTGCCTAAAACGGTAGTCATCACCATCTTCTTTTTTGACACAACATGCTAGGAAAATCAGGCTTCATCGAGACCTATTGACGCCATAGTAACCTTTTCAACTTTAGAAGTGCCATTGAGGAGGGAAAACATATCACATTTTAGGATCCAGCTATTGAGATCTTGCCCTTGGAACCGTGGGGATTCCATTTTGGTATAGTGGGCAGATAATACGCATCCCTATTCCCATGACAGTTACCCAATTTGTTACCTCAACATCATCGTTGTTGATCATCATTTTGCACTAGCTGAATCAGTGGCTGAAGTTTGTCCCTCAACCACCATACCATATCTTGCAATTCATCCAATTTGTTGAGTTTTTCCAGTTTTTCGTCAAACTCATCGATCTTGTGAAGTTTTTGGAATTGTGCTTCAATAGCCAAGTCAGTCTTTTATAGTTCTTCCCACTCTTAACCAAGTTTGAACCATTCACGGTTGCACCATAATGATGATGGACCCAGTATTGAAAAAGTGATACAAAACCATAAATCAATAATCTAAGTTTATAGTACCAGAAACCAAAAATGGAACCGGAATAAAATATGGAGAAACCAAAATGACAAAGGGATTCATAAAGAAATAAGAATCACGACAAAACCAAAACCCTGCTGAGGAAGGTCAATTCTAATACCATTGATATGTTTATTGATCTAGAATTAAGAAATACATGTAAAAGAGAGACACAAGAAAGAGAGTAAACACACAGAGAGAGAGAGAGAGAGAGAGAGAGAGAGAGCTCCTAAGACTCTCACAAATTTGTATTACTGCAATGTCATGACATACATAATTGTGCAATTGGAGGATTGGGTTATTTATAGTATAATAGCCTCCCTCAAGTCTTAATCTAATGGTTAGTAGGATAATTAAGTAACTATCCTGCTACTAATTATATATCTTTCACTTAAATCCCTAGAGAAAAGTTGTAATTAGGTCCCTAAGTATATAGTTATAGATTCTATATCATAAATATTTTTAATGATTTTTTTTAAATAAAATTCATTTTTTGAAAATTGATAGTTAAGAGATCATTTTTATTTTAGATTTTGTACATGTTAAAATAGTTTCTTTTAAAAAAATGAAACTAAAAAAAAATCAAGCTAAACCATTTAAATTTGATCTGAACAATCTACAATAATAGATAACTCAGTATTCAACGTAGCAATGAATACTGGTTGTCTCATTTTGTAGGACTTTCAAGACAAACCAATATTTCACTCTTTTATATGAACTGAACATCGACTTTATACTTGCAATTTGAAATGGATCATCCTAATGTCTACTTTTCAATAATTATTGTATGTTCTATTTTTTTGGGTGCACAAATTATATCTTGTTCCATATCTATCCTCTTTATTTTTTAATGGAAAGCAAAATGAAATCAATGAAATCATGGTTATTCCACAGTGTCTGTTCCCCAGCAGTGCCACCTCAAAGTTAAAAAGTGACTCAAACAAGTTCAAAAATCAAAATTATACTATTGCAGATAGATGTATATAAGGTTTTTATTTGCAAATTTTATTTTTCATTATCTTATTTGACATTCTCTTGATTACCATGCTGAGGTGATCATCGAATATAGAAGATATGCCTGGGAGTTTAGAATATTAATTAAAAAGGTAAAAAAAAAAAATCAGACAAATTAGTTTGGTACTTAATATTTCAATTGACTTTTTTTAAAAAAATTGAGGAAACTAAATAAATTATTTAATCATAACATAGGTTGTATATTATCATATTATATATTAGTTTACAAAAAAGACAAATTAGTCTAGTATACAAATAATAAATATAAATACTTTAAAGTGATTTATTCAATTTTCTTAATATATCTAAAAAGTCAACTAAATCCTATATTAAAAAAATAAAGATAATATCGTGTGCTATATTATAATTTATTGTTAAAATAGTGGTTCGACTCATTTAAATAAGAAAAAATTAGGTTTGGCCGACATCCTCTCCCTCTTCTTTATGCATCTCACACTCTCATTTCTAACACCTCTTGCCGACGGCTTGTGTTTCCATCACAAGTTGCCAGCAAGCCTCATTTTCTTGCCACAGACGAGCCAGAGTTATAATTTGGAGTCCAAATCTTTTATCAGTGGTCTTCTCACTTTGAGTTCGGTCAATTGTAGCCTTCTTTCGTCTTTGTGGCAAGTCTTTTCCTCTCCTTCTCTAGATTTGATATATGGAGGTGAGATTTATCTGTTTTTTGTTTCTTTTTTTGTGATACTGGGTTTTGTGGTGATGTTCTTATCTCAGGAAATAAACAAATATATTTGTAAGATCTGCGTTCAAATCCTCTTGATTAGATGGTTGTTTAAACGTTATTAGATCCGATTATCTATTGGTAGCTCGGATCTGTGTTCTTAGGGGAAGATTTAAAAAGGTGTTGTTAGGTGATGGTTAATGTCACTAGATCTGCTTCATTGGAGAAGCATAAGTTTTTTTTAGAACATCACGAGCCTTCTTCTTTTTGAGGTTGCGTTTTATAGGTTCTTTACCTGAAGATGAGGTACCTGTATAACTGCTCTAATTGTAGCTAATGCTTATAAGGAGATGTAACCTTTAGGGTGAGTTTTACAACCAACGTTTTCTTTGTCGTCACTTATAAGTTTGGATTTCAAGAAGGCCGTTATTGTCCATAATTCTTCCTCTACTCTTAAATATTTAATGTACACTTGTCTGTTTTTGTATTTGGTTTATTTTATTGTATTTGATTTGGTTTTGTTTGTATTTATTTTGAAATATTTTATCAATTTGCAATATATATATCTTGAAAATTTAAATGAATTGGTCAGATTATTTAGCTACCTCCCGACTATGGTGGGATTGACAAATCAAAGGGAATAACATCTTACCTAATATCTAGAAGCATAATATATGTATAGAAACATAACAATTTTATATATGATGTGGAAATTCCATATATCCACGTCATTATTTATTAAATGGCCTCTAAATTCGCCTCTAACTAATCAAGTTAAAGCTTATGAAGTTAATAGTATAAATTCTCAGTCTTTACACACACGGTTAAACGTCGCATCCTTCACCAACTCTCCCACCAACTCTAGCTCAGATTTTTCTTGTTTCTTTACTAATTTGAGCAGCCCTTGATAGAGACCACCACCACATTATATTAATTAAATTGTTCATAAAAAAATATTGGCAATATTATTCTTCTTAATTTGCCCATGACGTTCTTAATCATTCTCGATCCCCTTCCGCCTAAATGTAGATTTCTTTGTTAGGATTTGCGTATCAATTAATTAATTAATTATCACGCTCAAGTGTTATTCTCTTAATTAAAAAGTAAGCTGAATTGTGAACATTCTAACAACCATTATTCATTTTAATATGCAAAACCCCCAATTATTTCCATTTTGCCAACAAGTGAAGCAAACCCAGACGAGACAATTGTCCAAATAGGCAGTTCTCAGTCTTTGGTCATCTACAATACAAACAAGCCTTAAAAAGACAAAAATCTCCGTTTTATGAATTGTTGAATAGTGCATGTCTTCATTGAAACGTCCATCGCAAAAGAACTCTCTTTTTTATGAATTAAAAAATAATAATAATTGAGCTATCGGGATAAAACAGAGCACCCCCTATTATTGGCAATAATATCCACACACCTACCTTGCTATTTGCAGGAGGTCACACTGGTGTGTGTGTGTTTTACAAAACTAGTCATTTCTCTTATTAAACAAAAGAAGAAGAAGAAGAAAGCAGGGGGTTTGGATTCTTTCAGTATTTTTCCCTCCTCTTCCCTTAATATCCTTCCATCCAACCATTCATTTCTCTCTCCTTTTCCATCTCATATGTGCTTTTAGTTAAGATCAACGGTACAGATGAGAGATACTGAGGGAAAGATACTGAGGAAATCCTCTTCCGAAAGCGGGGTTGACAGTTTCAATTTTATGTTTTTTGCTCTTTTATTTTATGTTTTCTTTATATTAAAATTTTGTAACCCCACCTTTTTAATTTTATTAAATCTAACTCAAAAATCCCCTCCTCCAAATCCCTCTTACCAAACATACAACTTCCACAAATTTACCAAACATATCTTAGTAAAATTAAACCTCCACAAATTATCTTTGTTTTTTTTTATTAAGATGGTATTATGGGCATATTGTTATTTGACTTATATAACACATTTGTCTGGGATCATGGTATCAAGAACCATTAGGCTAAATGTGATATGGGTTGAAGAACAGTTTACTCATGATACCGTGTTAATGAATTAAAATGAAGAATCTTATTAATGAAGATTAAACAACCCTTCTATGTGATACATTGTTATAGCTTTTAACTTTAACACTCTATATCCGAAATAGATTATGTCTAAGTCTCTAAAGTGATTTAGGAATACTCTAAGTTGACACACGTACACCTCGTACATGACAAAATCAAAGAGTACTCACCACATCACACACACAATGACACACGCACCTGTTATCGTTAGGAAAATTTTACGACTTCAAGTTTCAAATCAAATGTTTTGATTTCTTAAATTTTATTTTATTTAAAACATCAGTTTTTAAACTCAATAAAGACATGGACAAAAATTAAAATAAGAGCAAACTTAAAAGATCCAAGATGGCATTAAATCTTATTTTTATTGAGAAAATTATACAGTTTCCATATTTTAATTAAGCACTTTTGTACCTGCAATCAAGTCCTTCCATATTCAAAAAAATTTAATTAAGATGAAGGTAAAAAAAATCAATTCTTTGTAGTTTATAATTAGTAGGATACTCTCTCCTAACCTTTTAATAAGAACCCAATTTTTGAATTGGTTTGATCATTTTTATAAGATTTATTTTGGAGTTGTCTAAACATTAAATACATTATTACCAATTTTACCTCTAATGAATTCCATTATCTCCCAAGATCTTTTTTCCAAACATTTTCTCTCATCCATTTTCTTACCACTATTTCTCTCAGTCGCACCTTATAAATTAGAGCATATTTAAAAAAAAATTATTTCTTACACATTTTTTTATTTTGAATTAATTTTAATTATTTTTTTAAATTACGTAATTTAGTTAAAAAGATGCTGTAAAAAAAGATCAGTGGGACTATAAGATTACTGATGGACATGTGTTTTGTTCTACCCATTTGTGTTGCTCACGTTAATTTTTCTTAAATAATTTATTATATTTTCCACTCTATTTAAATTAGATAAAGAGTTTTTACATTAAGACACCGTTGGTTTTACTGGGCACAAGAAAAAAAACGATACAGCATGTTTTAGATAAAAAGGCATCTTTGATCTTTTAAGTTTGCATTAAGTTTCATTTTAACTCTTTTAATTTAAAAGTATACTGTCGCGGTTAATTTCATTTATAGAAAATGGTAGGTTACGAATTAAAACTATGATTATTTAATTAAAGCTTATATATTAATTTAATTAATTTTAAATATGTTTAAATGGAAAAGAGTTCAAATAAAAACCAAGGGCCCATTTGATACACGGATTTCAAGAGAGGAAAAGGGAATTTGTCCGGCTTCCCACGCAGAAAATCGTTTGTTGCGCAAGTCTCCTGTCAATCTCACTTCCCACTTGGCCCGATCTTCCCTTAAACGTAGGAAAATTGGATCTCTCAAAAAGTGGCTGGATTGTGAAAGTTTCTAGGGAGAGTGAAATTGTTGGACCAAAAAACCCTGTCAACAATGGATCTATTTTAAAAGAGCTGTGAAACCATCTTGTCTTTGCGATTCTTGGTTTGTAGAAAAATGAAGCTTGTGGTTCATGTTGTCGAAGCAAGAATATCAAATGATTATGGATTAAGCGATCCATACATGAGGGTATAGTTGGAGAAATAGAAGTTTAATCAGATCTGATCCTTCCTTGCTCCGCCTTCCTTCTCCATTTCCATTGCTGGCAACTCTCACCTTCTTCATCATCATCGCCAGTGACATTCCTTTCTCCCCTTACCCTCCACCACAGTCGCAACAGACCTGACGTCAGAAGCAAAACCAGAGCGTTGAGGAGAACATAAAGCTTCGACTCTCTTCCATCACCTTTGCCTTCTTCTTCCTCTGTACCAAGCACCATCGCCAGAAAGGAAAGACTAAACCACCACCGTTGGCTTCTTCTGTTTTTGAATTTTTCTCAACCCCCTGTTCTTTCCATTGAAACTATTCTTTCATACATTCATTGTGGCAAAAGTTTCACATTGGGCACTGTCAGATTTTGGTGGTCTTGTTGTCTATCTATAGGGTTGTAAAAGTGTTTATGTAAACCTCAAGCCACTGTTAGATTTTACGTTCAAACATAGGCGATTGGATGCCTATTATGTTTGAACGTTTGGACAAACAAATAGGCATTTTAGGAATTTCATCTCACCTTCCCATTTAGCCAACACTCAATTCTTCATATCTTAAGTTCCTTTCTCATGTCTACCAAACAACTCAACTTTTTAAGTTCCCTCTCAATCTTCCTTTCCATTCATTTTCCTCCTTTAATCTTCCTGTACCAAACAATCCCTAAGGGTATGTTTGGTTTAGGGGGAGGGAGTAGGAAAGAAATAATCCTTTGGGTGGACATTGACGAAATTGCTATGAATAAGAAGAATATCTTTTTTGTTGAGAGTATATTTTAGGAATATTGAAAATTTTCTATAGGCTATTTTGTAAAGATGAGAGAAAAAATTTCTCTCTCGACTCTTCCTCCCACTCCCTCCCCTCAAACCTAACATAGGTAAAGATAATTATGAAGTTTCCACCTTCGAAAGAAAGAAGAGGCTGCCTTCAAAAGCATTTCAACGATTGATAAGTGTTATGACCAAATACTGTAAAGGAATAAGCTATGAGGAATACTGATTCTATTGATAGTCAGATATGAACATTCATATAGTAGATGAATGATATATCAGTTTTACAGTAAGCTACGATAGGAAACATAACGTGACAGAAACAAAAAAAAAAATTACAGGAGGGAGAGAGAGAGTCACAGAGGGGAGAGAGATTTCCAATAACAATATTCGCACCCCCTCCAACTGTTTTTGTCTTTACTTATAGATGCTCTTCTTCTTCTATTTCCCGAAGTCTCCAGGGCCTTCTCTTGATCCTTTTGCTTCTTCTAATGGGCTCTTCCCCATTCGTTGATTCTGCACCCATTGGGCCTTCCACTATTGGACCCAATGCTTCTTGATCCATCACATTACCCTCCCCATCAAATGGGACCTTGTCCTTAAGGTCCAGTGTAGGATATAGCTTGAGGATGTCGGATTTAGCTTCCCAGGTTGCATTTGAAGAATAATCCCACTGAACTAAGACCTGTGTAGTCCATTGATCACCATCTCAAACGCGTCCAGAGCGTAGTATTTTGACAGGGGTAGCAATGGGGTGCTCTGGAATGGATAACAGTGGCAAAGGAACTGTGACAGTAGGTGTTTGGTAGGCAACTAAAATTGCACGTAGAGTCATGTTATTGGACCTTAAGTTTGGGAGAAAGAGCTTCAGCATTAAAGGATTGAGGGAAAGTTTTGCAGTAGTGGAATCCCTCTTATATGGAATGTGAAGAGCTTGAACAAAACCTGCGTTTGACTTGATTCCATGGCATGGGAATTCTCCTTTTCTCTTAGATAGAAAATGAGAACAACTAAGTACAAGTGTTTGAACTTGGCAGCTTGTTGTGTATAAAATCTGCCATACATTCCCAATAAGACAAACTCCACAATTCCAGACCGTATGTGTTTTTAAAATCCATAATGGAAACCATATGAAGACACCAACATCGCATAATTTATTGTCCATAAAAGCAGCATGGAACCAACGTGATTGGACTAGGAGCAGTTCAAGAGAAACAACTTCATGAAGGAGACAAAATTGAAAAATGTATTTGGGAAAAAAATAGAAATGACACCTCTTGGATCATAAATGAAGCTGAAGTTTAACCCTTGGTTTTCAGAATTCCAAAGCTTACCCAAAAACAAATTCCATGAACCAACAAAACTATCTTGTTGAAGGCCTTTCTGTTTTGCGCTAAACTTCTTTTTCACCATTTCATAATCATCCAAAAGCAAATCAGTAGCCAAATAATTATTGCTTATCCACATTCGGATGGAACTATTATCAAATAAGTCCAGCAACCTTCTCTCCAAATCTATTTGACTCTCATAGTTAGTAAGTAGAGCTTCTCTGGATGTCCAAGTGAAGGGAAAAACATAATGAGAGAGAGAGAGAGCAATTCATCAAGTAGCTAATAAGCACCTTAAGAGCAAAAAAATGGGTTGGGAAGTAATGATAATGAGATCCCTCCAAGGTGGAATCAAGAGTGCCATGTTTACTCAAAGGGATGTCAATAATGAAACCATGGTAAATCCAATTATAAAACTTAGTTGAATTGAAGATGCCAAGATCAAAAACCAATCTCAATAGTATCTCATTCGCAACCCAAAGTAACAAATCCAATGTATAACCACCACAACAATACCATGACAGACCACAACTAAGTTGCAATAAATTTGAGAATTCATAAAGCTGAGACCCTGCCATTAGCGTATAGTAAGCTATACCAGGATCAAAAATCATACCAGGATCGAAAATTAACCTAGGTAGTAATGCATAATCTTTGATAGAACAAAGAAGTGAAGGCAGTAACGGAGTAAGAATCTCAAGCTTGATTATTGACAGTACAAGACCGAGAGTATTGTGGAGCGAGTCATCCTTCAGGCGATCATTGACACTATTATCAAGCACCACAAACCCTTAGAAAAATTTGTTGGCATAGTTGTCTAGTTGAGGGTCACGCAATAGGGTTGTTAGTAGGGTTTACGAGAAATTACCGATAGTTTTAGAAGCATCAGCTGATACATTTATGGGAGGTAGCAACAAAACATCATTAGCCATCGATGAATGATGCTCATCAGAAACAGAACCATCATGGGTAAGACATGAGTCGCTAAGTTCTTCGGTCTTATCTTCTTCAACTTTGAACAGTAAACAATCTTAAGTTTCTAGGTTGATTTCCTTCTCAACGGAGGTTGTCAATCTGGGAAATGGAGACCAACCATCTATCATAGTGTCGATTCGTTGTGTGATGGTGAGAAGAGAAGCTTATAATCAGTCAAAACCACTAGTAAAAACTTCTCGCATCTGAGCAGATGATTGTAAAATCGCTTCTTCAAGCCTGTCGAGCCTGTCGAGTTCCGTATCATCAAAATCGTCAGCCATCTTAGGTTCAACTCTCAATGAAAGCACCATTTGTTATGACCAAATACTGTAAAGGAATAAGCTATGAGGAATACTGATTCTCTTGATAGTCAGATATGAACATTCATATAGTAGATGAATGAACAGTAAGCTACGATAGGAAACATAACGTGACAGAAACAAAAAAAAAATTACAGGAGGGAGAGAGAGAGTCACAGAGGGGAGAGAGATTTCCAATAACAATATTCGCACCCCCTCCAACTGTTTTTGTCTTTACTTATAGATGCTCTTCTTCTTCTATTTCCCGAAGTCTCCCGGGCCTTCTCTTGATCCTTTTGCTTCTTCTAATGGGCTCTTCCCCATTCGTTGATTCTGCACCCATTGGGCCTTCCACTATTGGACCCAATGCTTCTTGATCCATCACAATAAGCTTGAAAAATCATCTCACGGGATTACAGGGAGTTTTTGCATTTTTGATCATGTAATATCTTTATAGTTTCCCTTATGCGTAATGGGATTAAGTTTATGGTTAAAATAAAGTTGCCGTAAAAAATCAAGCATTCTAAGCATATAACGTTAACTACTTTCATCTGTGGTGGAGGTTTGGTACTGTTTGCAGATGGAAGGCTAAAGTAGATCTGATGTGAAGGAGTCTTTGTTTGCATATTTTTTTGGAAGTCGGGGACCTCAGGAAAACGTCGTCGGAATCATATTGGGCGGTTACTGGAGCTAAGATCGATCTGCCGCACTCGAAGACGAACGAAAGGCTGCCGGTATTTCAAAATTGGTAGCGCTGTCGGGGATTGAAAGACCGGAGATCGGAATTCGGAACTGAATCTCATAATTGTTGATGAAAAAGTTGAGATCTAGTGAGATCCACGAAGAACCCAGATAATTTTCCCCGTCCGTCGATTTTTTCGGATCTCGTCGGGGCAGGAGTTGGAACTTTAGCACTTTATTGCACAGATATCTTCAATGGTAAAGCCAATATCATAGTAAATTTACTTTCAGGAGAAGGCGCGTATTTCTTTCCAGCTATGGTGTTCATTTTTATTTTAAAATATAAAAATATTATATTAAGAAATTGAAATGTCCATGTGATGTGCCAGCGTTTAATTCACATTTATCCCTTTAGTTTGTTGGGTGCGCCTTTTTTGTTAATTACACTAACCACCTTAAAATTAAGAGACTATATTGTGTTTTTTTAAATATAAAGGACTAAATTAAAACATGATGTAAATTTAAAAGATTAAATATATACTTTGGCTTAGATAAATATACATGGACCGGGATTTGGTCCTTTTTTTTTGCTCTTGTCTGCTGCCCTCATTTGCTCTAAAATAACGCAGTTTTGACGTTAAGGATGGCAGTTGTGCTCTTTTTTTTTTCAAAAAAAAGGTAAATGAGCAAAAATTCATATATGCTTTATCCTCGGTAGCTCCTAATATCATATATTTTTTTTAGAGTAAAAATACACACGTGGTTATCATTTTGGAGCAAAAGTCATATCCCACTGTTATATTATTGTTCACTTCATCCCTTTTTCTCTTATCACGGTGAACAATAATATAATGATAGGATGTGACTTTTGCTCCAAAATGGCAATCACGTGTGTATTTTTGCTCCCAAGAAAAGCATATGGTGCTGAGAGCTCCTAGGGTAAAACACATGTATTTTTTTTATTCCTTTACCCAAAAAAATATTTTAAAGTACTCACTGATACTCCCTCTTGTCTTTATTATAAAATATCAACTACCAATATTTTTTGGTCCTTATTATAAGGCACCAACTTACTTTAACTAACTCATTCATTACTTTTTTCCCATTATGCCCTCATTTTTAACTAACTCATTTAAAGTTATATCATTAAAGTAGAGGTGGAGTTGAAAACATTTATTAATTTTGGACCTAATTAATGAGTTAACTTCCATTTCTTGGTTTGTGAGAAAAAGTAGTTGATGCCTTATAATAAGGACTAGAGGGAGTATTAGAAAGATACTTCAAGATACTAAATAGTACTAAAAATACTTCATAATCTTGAAAATTATATTTTTAAAACCTGTTAGTACTCTAAAAGATTTTTTTAAGATCCTAAAATAATTTTTCAAGATCATAAAATATTTTTTAAGTACCTTCTAATATCTTAAAATATCATTATCCTAAAATATTTTTTTGAAATCATGAAGTATTTTTTACTACCATTCATTATCCTCAAGTATCATTTTAATACTAGTCAGCACTCTAAAATATATTTTGGGATCATAAAATAATTTTTTTCAGATCAAGAGTTTTTTTTTTTAGTATTATTCAATATCTTTTTAATACCATTCAATATCATTAAAATATATATATATATATATATATATATATATATATATATATATATATAGTTACAGTTGCCATTCTTTACGCTGAAACTGCGCCATTTTAGCATAAAGTATGGTAGAGGACAAAAGCAAGAAAATGACCAAAGTGAAGCCTGATATCTTTCGAGCAAAAAAAAAGCCTGATATCTATTACCTCTAGTTGCGTGCGACAAAGAAACGACGTCGTACTGCATAAACCAATAGGAAGTCCCGACGGTCGATTATAATTCCGAAATTTAATTTTTCGTATTTTGCTGCTCCTTTTTTGCTGCTCTTAAATCCCTTGTTTCGCCGCACGACTCCCGACTCCTGAGGGAATCTGAACAAAGTGGTCCGCTTTCATTCTTGGGAGCGCCAAGCAGACAACAAATGATCACAGGAACGGGAGTAATTGATCGAAAGCCATCTCCGATGCTATCGATCGAAATAAAGAAACCGATTGAGATAATTTCTCTTTCATCCTCTGAAGAAGACGATAGTCCAATTAGGGCTATAGTCTGCCTTAAAAGAAGTGATGACATCAAACGAGTCGAGGAATCTGAGGATTGCTTCATCTTAGATTTTGATCCTTTTGAGTCGGTTGATCTATCGAAGCTCACTTTAAAGAAGAACCCTGGCGATGAAGATTTCAGTGATATCTCTGTCATCGCTGAAAAGGGCCAGGTACAACATCAATTTACTGTAACTATCCTTTCTCAAAATTTCATTTACTTTCCTATAACTTCAGTTATTCAACTCATTAATTTGACCATATGAATTATGTATCTTCCAGTGGTTGATTCAAGCGCATTACCTGGTTGGGTTCCATACATTTTCCTTTTCTAATTCGTGGCCTATGGTAAAATATCTGAGAGGAAAACCAATAAATACATCGATCTATTTTTATACTTATCATAACGGGATGCAAAATTTCGAGGCTGAATATGAGATCAATATCACCTAATAGGGTTTTATAGTTTCCTTCAGAAGAGTAAATTAGCAATCTGTAATTCGGGTTTCAACGGGTTTGTTTTCTTTGCCTGGCATGAGAATGTATTGCTGGATACTCTGGTTATGACTTTATGACAAACAGGTAGCGTGCAGAGATTACCCGCATTCAAGACATCTCTGTCTAAAATTTCCATTTAATACGAAGCCTCATGACAGCTACTGTGAATTGGTACAGCAACTTGCCAGTGTCTTTTGTGAAGAAAGAAATCGTTATCTTGGATGACTGATAATAGTTTCTTGTCTTGAATGGTTGATCAAATGCAGTGCTATTGTTTTGTCTGTGATTCAGCTGCCCCGTGTAAGTACTGGGATGCTCATTGTCATGCCCACGATGCTGATGCCTGGAAGAACCAGAGGAAGATACATAAAGTTCTAATGGCGATTCAGAAACCAAGTAGTGGAGTACAGAAACTGGCTGCTCAAAAATGAGAAATACCCTTCTGCTTGAATGGTTTAGGGGAAAGAAAAAACTGATTTTTGTTGTAATGCTGTCAAATCCTTGGTTGGAATTTGACTTTTTGGGTAGTGTATATCAGTTACTTACTACATGCCGAAGCAGAAAGTATTCTGATTAAAGAAGCATGCGAAGGGGGCTAACTCTTGAGGTATATTAGAGCAATGCCTATAATGTTTTAGTTATTACGTGCTATTCCAAAGAATTGATTAGGCCAGATTTAAGTGGGTTTTGTAAAAATGTTCAAATCCCATAGCATGTATATGTAACTTATTGCCTGATTCCAGCTCTTCTGAGGTGCTGGAAGAAGATGGATGTAGTTTCTCATTCTCCTAATTACTCATAGGAGTCTTGTACTCTCATACTCTCCATATGACCTGTATTGCGTATTAAAGAACTTTTTGTAGAAGTGACTTATTTTGTAGATTGAAAGGAATGCATATCAATTTATTTACCTTTTTGAGGTGTGAGTGAGTGCAAGGCAACTAACATAGGTCAAAGAAATTAAAAAAAAAAAAACTATTAATAATTTAGCTGAGGGGATAAAAGATAGCACCCCTATATTGTATGAAACTTAAACGACTTTAAGGATTGGTTAATCACGATACCATTACTTGCTATAACATCCACACAGCATGCTAGCTATTTGCAGGAAGTAAGACTTGTGTGTGTGTGTGTTTTACAAAACTAGTCATTTTGCTTAAGTGGTCGACTAAAGACAAAATATATTGCATCCAAGTTTTTTATTTTTCCAAGTTGGCGCAGCTATGTCGATTTTTTTGTTGGTTGCATCAGCTTATATTTGACATCCACCATAATAGGTGAGTACTTTAAATGATGAGGAGTACGATAGAATAAATATATACTATCTCAACATTTATTAGAAAATATTAGCAACCATTTTAGTTTCAAACATATGATGTCAAATATCAATGGATTTTTTACTTCTCTCATGTACCCTTTATTCTCCTTTTCCCTTCTTTTACCTTTTTCACCGTTGGATTAAGATATCAACAGTCCAAATTTATAATATGTTAAACTTGAGCGTTGAGATCTTAATCTAATGATAAAAAAAAGAGAAAAAAAAGGAAAATGAAAGTAAAAGATATAGGAGGGAAGTCAAATCCAATATCAATATTGTCCGGGTTAGGTGGTCTATTTGCGGCCTCATTTAGAAAATTGGTTGTGAGTACAGTGAATTAATAGTTTCCCACTCTCCCTATGTAAAGAGCCATTCACTTTACACACACATAGGGGTATACGGTGTGGTTCAACCTCCTCCAAGAAAGAGAGGTTAACATATGTACATTCTTCATGTGTCCCAAGGATTTTGGGCCTTGCTTGTTATTATTTCATGAAGGATTTGTTTATTGTTTGTTGATTGATGATTCCTCGTTATATTGGTTCTTTTTGCTTAACAGGGAATAAATGAGCAAGTTGTTGTTGGGCTCGTTATACAATTGTAATGTATTATGGGTCCAATAACAACTTACTCAAATGCTCATGGTACTATGTAAATTAACTAAAATGAAGAATCTTATTAATCAAGAATCATGGTTTACATGAGAGTTGATCGACCATTCTATATTAACATGTGCTAATCATGTCATATCTTATTATTATTAAAATAAATATAACATTTCTATATTTTAATTAGGGTTAAGATGCAAAAATACACATGAGCTTTTTCTCAGGAGCAAAAATACACATATGCTTTTTTAAGAAGTAAAAATACACATGTGGTTACCATTTTGGTGCAAAAGTCATATCTCATCGTCAAGTCACTGTTCACCACCGTTAAGTCACTGTTCACCTCATCTTTTTCTGAAAGAGATGAGGTGAACAGTGACTTAATGGCGGTGAACAGTGACTTGACGATGAGATATGACTTTTGCACCAAAATGGTAACCACATGTGTATTTTTACTCCTTAAAAAAGCATATGTGTATTTTTGCATCTTAACCCTTTTAATTAATATGAAGATAAAAAATTCAATAATTTAAAAGTAAGATAGAGCTATTTGTATTGAATATGATAATGCTAAATTCGGTTGCATTCGAGAACGAAACGACGTCGAACTGCATTAGCCAATAGGGAGAAGCTCTTAACGGCTCTAAATCCCTACAATTAGGGGTGAGCAACGGGCAGGCGAGGTTACCCCGGGGGTCAACCTGCGTCCCGCCCGTTTTGGAGTCCACAGGTACGGGTTGCCTCGTACTCGTGAAGAAAGCCCGTTTAACCCGTGAAAACGGGTACAGGTTAAACAGGTCCAGGGTACCCGTTTATGAAATATGGGCCATTTAAAAAAAAATTGAGCCCAGACAGTTTTTGCCCCCAAACTCACTTGTTTTTGCGTTTTTGGGCCAAGAATGTTTTCTGGGTGTTTTTTAACCTTTTGCATAATACCTGTGCCAAAAACAAAAAGAAAAGAATAAAATGGAGCGACCTATAGGAAAGTGGCGAGGTGAGGACTGGACTTATTTCTTTATTTCCTTAGAGACGTACTCCATTTGATTTCTGTTTCATCAAGCTAAATTAAATATGATATAGCGTATCTGTCTAAATTAAATTTTATTACGTTTTAAGGTGTAATTTATTTCTACTTGACACATGCCTTGGCAGGAAAAAAAGAATGAGGTCACGCCTGAGATTGATTAGTAGTGTTGTACTGTATATATATATCATTATTAATCCTAACTCCATATCTTGCCAAATTCTGAATGCTTTGTACAGAAACATGAAACCAGAGATATTATTTGACTGTGACTACAGTATATATACAATCTCGTGTTGTTTGGATTGGTTAGTCAGTTTTTAATATGTATATGTGAAATCAGACCCCGATGTATGAAAAAAAAAAAACAAAGGTGACCCGTGCGTGAGGTGAGGGCTGAGTTGGTATGCTGTGGAAACAAAAAAAATAAAACAAAGTAAACGGGTCACGGGCGGGCACAGGCTACCCGAGCCTCAACCCGTGACCCGCCCGTATACCTTAAACGGGTAACGGGGTAGCCTATTCCCGTGACGGGCCCAATGTGGGCGGGTTTTGTGCGGGTAAAATATCATAGGACGCAGGCGGACAGGCTGCAGGTCACTTGCTCACCCCTACCTACAATGAAGGAATCTGATCATAGTTGTCTTCTTTCTTTCTCGGGAGCCAAGTAGAAATCGAACGATCACAGGAATTGGAGAATCCGATCGAAATTAGTCCTCGATGCCAACGAGCAAATTGAAGAAACCGATTGAGAGAATCTCCCTTTCTTCTTCTGAAGAAGACGATAGTCCAATTAGGGCTACGGTCTGCCTTAAAAGCAAAGATGACATAAAACGAGTCGAGGAATCTGAGGACTGCTTCATTTTAGAGTTTGATCCTTTTCAGTCGGTTGACCTATCGAAGTTCGCATTGGAGAAGAAGAACCCTGCCGACGAAGATGACAGTGATCTCTCTATCATCGCTGAAAAGGGCCAGGTACAACCTCAATTTACTGCAACTATCCTTTCTCAAAATTTCATCTAGTTTCCTATAACTTCAGTTATTTAACTCATTAATTCGATCATATCAATAATATATATTCCATTGTTTGACGCAAGCGCAGTATCCTGTTGGGTTCCATATATGCCCCTTTTCTAATTCGTGGCCTCTGGAAAAATGTTTGAGAGGAAAACCAGTAAATTCATTACTCTATTTTATACTTATCATAACGGGATACAAAAGTTAGAGGCTGAATATGAGATCAATATCACCTAACAGGGTTTTCTTAGTTTCATTCAAAAGGCTAAATTAGCAATCTGTAATTTGGATTTCAACGGGTTTGTTTTCTTTGCCTGGCGAAAGAATGTATTGATGGATACTCTGGTTAAGATTTTTTTTTTTGACAAACAGGTAGCGTGCAGAGATTATCCGCATTCAAGACATCTGTGTCTCAAACTTCCGTTCAATACGAAGCCTCATGACAGCTACTGTGAAATGGTACAGCAACTGGTCAAAGTGTCTTTTGTGAATAAAGAAATTAGGGAAAATTGATTTCAGGGCTCAAGCTAGGAAAATAATTACAAAAAAGGTCCAAGAAACATTCACATACCACCCTAGGGCCTTTTCTGGAATTTTTTCAAAAAAAAGTGTACGGATATAGTTGCTAATTGCTACTGATGTAGTTGTTAATTGCTACAGATGTAGTTGTTAAAATGTAGTTGTTAATTAGACTGATTTAGTTGTTAACAGGGACTGATATAGTTGTTAAACGCTACTGATATAGTTACTAACGATTTTTGAAAAAATGCCAGAAAAGGCCTTAGGGCCTTTTTTGGCATGTGAATGTTTCTTGGGCCTTTTTTGTAATTATTTTACTAACTTGGGCCCTGAAATCAATTTTCCCAAGAAATTATTGTCTTGGATGACTGATAATAGTTTCATGTCTTGAATGGTTGATCAAATGCAGTGCTATTGTTATGTCTGCAATTCAGCTGCCCGTGTATGTACTGGAATGACCATTGCCATGCCCACGATGGTCATTACTGGAAGAACCAGAGGAAGATGCATAAATGTCTAAATAAGATTTATGAGAAAATAATGGAGAATCAGAAACAACTAGTGGAGATGCTGAAACTACTCAACTCAATTAACGCATGTAGTAGAGTTGGGAAATCAGGTCAGACCCGCCGGGCTAGCCATTTTAGGCCCCAGCCTTTAAAAATTAGAGGAGCTAAATAAAATAAGCCCGGTAGGGACAGCCTTGTAGGGCCTTAGGCTTAAAAGGGCCAGCCCTACAGGGCCTTAGACCGACCATGTAGACCTTTTTTTATGGATGTATTCATGATGCTAGAGAAAAAATTCATGACATTATTACTTATAAAACAGAGCCTACTACTCAAACTGAAGCGCAATTAAATATCTTTGAAATTGATGATAGTGGCGAAGACTATGACAATGATAGTTATTGTATTAATGTTGTTTAGTAGTATGTTTCTTATGTTTTATGTGAGTTATTTATGGACAATAGTTTACTTTTGATTATGAATTAGTGAATGTAATGATTTGTTAGATAATTCGTGTTGTTTAGATATTAATATTGACAATATTTATTTGATAAATTAGAACTTTAATTATTGTAATTTACAAATTATTTCTTTGGAAAAAAACAGAGAAAAAATATTTAAAATTTGGAACAATAACTTTCGGACCCTTTAAGGCCGACCTTGGCCCTGGTGTTTTGGGGACGGACTTTGAAAAACAAATGTTTTTTTTACTTCAGGCTCTGTAGGGCCGGCTCTGGCCCTTCAAGGGTCATCCCTGTAGGGTCAGGCTGGCCCTGATTCCCAGCTCAACTCACACGAAAGGATTTGATGGAAAGAAAAAACTAATTTTTTGTTTTAGTGCTGTCAAAACCATAGTTGGAATTTGACTTTTTTGGGAGTGCGTATCAGGAACTTATCACATGTAGAGGCAAAGGTGTAACTTCTCAACGCAAACTAAAAAATATTTAACCCAATATCTCACGTGTAGCCAATAAAGATGTCAAACATCTAAATCATCAAAATACATAATCAGTTTAAATAAAATCTACAATATAGTGTCAATTTAAAACATCAAAATATTTTGGTAAATAAAAAATAATTTGCATAAGTCTTACCGTCATGACAAATAAAAACAACATAACATGTGCTCCAAGAGCACATGAGAGCTTTCAAATCTTATTCCATAAATGCTTTCCTTCTGCTCCTTACTAGAACAATCACTTGAAAAATGTTAATATAAAGAGATGAGATTCCACGTTTCAATAACTACTGAAAGTTTCTACATTACATTAACAAACCATATATGATTTAAAAGAGAAAACTGATTACATATATATTTACATATATCACAATCCTTATATAAAACGACTTTGTATTAATCATAACTAAGCAAATTTTTATTCTTATTCATAACATGTAATATACAAGATGTAACCTCATTTATATCACTGTCTATCCTTATTCCGCTGATTGGAGCCATAGGCAAACACATATTCCAACAGAAACTCATCCATTTGATTGGATTATTCCAAGCTCACTAGTCCTTAAGATACATTCAGCCAAATGTATAAATTTTAAGTCTAGATTATAACTCCCCTCCGTAAAAGAACACAACTAGAGAGATTTCACACGTCTTACAACTCCAATGCAATCTCGATCAAAGGAAAACATAGAAGAAGGGGTCCTGACAAGTGTCATCCATTGTGCATCGAATGATAACATACCACATGGTAAAGGATCTCACCATACAAATTTCTTCTTACTCCAACTCATCACAAATGCAACCACCATAATAGTTATATTCAATTACTGATAAATATAATATAATTAAAAGGCAAGATACAATACATCATGCTCCAATTCGTATCAAATATCATCACATATTCAAATATGCCTAAAAGGAAACTATAATCCAACAATACATTAATTATAATTAAATTATTAACTATGTGAATAGAGTGAGTCATACAACTTTTTTACTTGTAACATTACTTAATTAAGAATTTACAATGCATGCACATATACATATAATTAAGTCCATTTTTTTTAAAAGATAGTCATCCACTACACACACTATTCACAAGTATATAAAAGAATATTCAGAATTACTTCCTACTCTTTAACTCACAAGTAATCACATAAAATTTCTCTAAAATTCTCAATTAGAACTAACGAAGTTACAAGTATAAATATGTATTAACATATTAATCAAAACTACTTTAAATTTACTCTAAAACTACTTTTAAACTTTAAAAGACACTCTTAACTTAATATTATGTACAATATTATTTGGGGAATAAAAGTCTTCCTATGAAGCAAAATATTTAACTTCAACAATTGAATATGTCTGTGTTTGTACGCACAAGAGAAAAGGATTTTTGAAAATAAAACATAAACACACACGTACACCTAGAAGAGAAAATAAATGTGATTTTTTTAAGAGGAAATACTCCCTATGGTTTTTATTATAAGACACTAATTAACAATTATATTTGGTCATTTTTATAAAGCACCTACTTGTTTCCAAAGCGCATTAATTATTTTTTTTTTCATGTATGCCTATAATTAATAAAGGTGGTATGTGAGAGTAATAATTAATATAATGTTAGAGTTTAGTGCAATTAGTAGGAGTAAAACTAAAAATAATTTAAATTTTTAGATAACTTTAGTGACTTAATTGTTTTTATTGATATATAAGAATTATTAGTAGGTGTCTAATAATAACAACGGGGGAGAGAGTAGGGGTGAGCATTCGGTTTTCGGTAAAAACCGAAAAACCGAAATATGTATATTTTTACAACCAAACCGAAAACCGAACTGAAAAAACTGACATATTTCGGTTTGGTTTTGCAATTAATTCGGTTTTTGGGTTTCAGTTGGGCCTTATTGTGGGCCCTATTGTCTTTTTTTTTTTTGTTAAAACAGGTCTAGTAACTAATTTTTTGTGCAATTAACCAAATTTTTTTTTATTGTTGGCCTCCATATCTTGTCTACCAATAAAAAAATGAACCGCAACTGATAACACCGAATCAATTTGATGAAAACCTGTATATTTCAGTTTTTCAGTTAAAACCGAATTAATTGTAAAAAAACCAAACCGAAAACTGAAAACTGAAATATACTTATTCTAAAAATCAAAAACCGAAAAACCGAATAGCCTTCGGTTCGGTTCGGTTCATTTTGCTCACTCCTAGGAGAGAGAGAGTGTGTGTGTTTTGCTAGACTCACTGGAAAGAAAAACAATAAAGAGTGAAAGAGGGGTTAAGGTAAAAAAAGCAAAAAAAAAAGAAAGAGGGATAAGAGATGGGAGAGTAAAATGTTTGAGTAAATTTAAATGATTCAAATGGATTTTTTTATATATAAAAATCAGAAACCTCAAGGTTGAATGTGAAATAGAAAGAGGAAGAAATGAGTTCCACGATATACATCCACATACATATACGCAAGTAAGGGCAAAATGACCCTGAGAGCAACTTATAAAAATAGATACTTTTATATACAGTCACTCGGTCACTTTGATAGTTGAAAAGTGGTTTATAAAAAAGATATTAAAATATAAACTCTCACACACTGGAAACAAAATAATGAAGGGTGGGATTTTGAAGAAGAAATAAAATATATACACAAAGGACATGGAGAGATTTCAAGGAATCTAGAAGAATACACAGTTAGGGGTAAGCAAGTGACCCGCAGCCCACCCGTCCGCCCGTGCCCTGTGATATTTTACCCGCACAAAACCCGCCCACATTGGGCCCGTCACGGGAACGGGCTACCCCGTTACCCGTTTAAGGTATACGGGCGGGTCACGGGTTGAAGCCTGGGTAGCTTATGCCCGCCCGTGACCCGTTTACTTTGTTTTATTTTTATTTTTGTTTCCACAGCATACCAACTCAGCCCTCACCTCACGCACGGGTCACCTTTGTTTTTTTTTTTCATACATCGGGGTCTGATTTCACATATACATATTAAAAACTGACTAACCAATCCAAACAACACGAGATTGTATATATATTGTAGTCACAGTCAAATAATATCTCTGGTTTCATGTTTCTGTACAAAGCATTCAGAATTTGGCAAGATATGGAGTTAAGATTAATAATGATATATATATACAGTACAGCACTACTAATCAATCTCAGGCGTGACCTCATTCTTTTTTTCCTGCCAAGGCATGTGTCAAGTAGAAATAAATTACACCTTAAAACGTAATAAAATTTAATTTAGACAGATACGCTATATCATATTTAATTTAGCTTGATGAAATAGAAATCAAATGGAGTACGTCTCTAAGGAAATAAAGAAATAAGTCCAGTCCTCACCTCGCCACTTTCCTATAGGTCGCTCCATTTTATTCTTTTCTTTTTGTTTTTGGCACAGGTATTATGCAAAAGGTTAAAAAACACCCAGAAAACATTCTTGGCCCAAAAACGCAAAAACAAGTGAGTTTGGGGGCAAAAACTGTCTGGGCCCTTTTTTTTTTTTTAAATGGCCCATATTTCATAAACGGGTTCCCTAGACCCGTTTATGAAAACCCGTTTAACCCGTACCCGTTTTCACGGGTTAAACGGGCTTTCTTCACGGGTACGGGGCAACCTGTACCCGTGGACTCCAAAACAAGCGGGACGCAGGTTGACCCTCGGGGCAACCCCGCCCGCCCGTTACTCACTCCTATACACAGCTAGTACAAAAATGAATTTAATGTTCGCGTGTCTACAAAAAGGGGAGAGGGATTTGAGGAACGCTTGGGAAAACTAATTACAAATTGTTAAGAAATAATATGATTAGAGGGAGTGATCAAAATCATTGATCACACTTAACGGATTATGACTTCTAATCATTATAGAATATTGGTTTCATATGACATTCTCCTCATTCAGGTAAACGTGAAACATAATGAAGTTATGAAATTCTCAATTGGTCAAGTTTAAAATAAGAAATATCAACATTAAAGACCCTATCAATTATTAGGAAGAGTATTCCACAACAAACCAAAGGATATATTTCAAATTGATCGATGATGCTCTCATTCTACAACTTCAGTCTCTCAATAGATTGGGTGAAGACCAATGACAATTTAAATTTGGCATTTGCTACCAAATACATTATGTATTTTAAGTGATATTATTATAACAAAAATATTGAGAGTGGCCATAAATTTCAAACGAAGTCATTGATTCATGATAGGTGTATGAGACCTTAAGGCAGACAACAACATATGGATATTCATAAAGTTGTTAATGTATATATCCTTTCATGTCCACATAATGTTTAATGCCTACTTTGATTTGGAATATTGTTGGCATCTTTCCATTATAGACATAGGGAGAGATATGTATCTAAATTAAAAGAAATGGTGAAATAAATTATGATGGGAATTTAGTTAGCAAAATTGAGAAGCCGTCCTCACAAGCTTATCTCACATTAGTGATAAATAAGGTGTTATCATGCAACCACTTACATGATAAGATTAAAAGCATCATAGTCCTATTTGTATCACTAGAGTAGTGAGAGTTGAGTTATTGATATTGAAGAACATGTTGATTCAGTCATTGCTCGCGAAGTTTGACATAAGATGTTACACATGACTAAATCACCATTGTTTAAATTTGTGATATGATTAGATTAAGTGTAGTATTCTTTTAGAATATATAGAGACTATTCTCAAAATACTTGAGAATGTCATAAGTAACCTATAATCATAGGTATTTGAACATTTATGGATAGATGGTGGTTGTTGTATTTAACATCTATTACGAAAATATGATTTAATTGTCGATATGTTTCTAATATCATTGTATTTCAATCCTTCCAATATAACACACTTGAGTCTTACAATTGAATGAAAAATGAGCGATAAGAAACCCATACTGCTCACACAAGGTTCCCTAATTGGTGATGGTTGTCGCCATCGTTGTACCTTACAATTAGTCAAAAAGAGACTTGACAATTATCTTCTATCTTTACTTTATTTTGCAGCTCTCTTTCATCAAGACTTGTGAGTTATCTCTCTAATCAAAGTTTAGTAATTACAAGAGGTAATTCTTGTAAGTTTTTCGCTATTGATATAGGAAAGTTCATGCACTATAATTTATGATTTATTTTGCATTCCATGAATTTTTCTCCTACATTTTCCAAACTAGTGGGGAAAAACAATAATATCACTACTCTTTCCATAATAAATATAAGAGTCTGTTGACTTTTTTCAGAGAAATTAAAGAAGTTAAGTAAATTACGTTAAAGTATTTATATTTGTAGTTTTCCTCCAAACTAATTTTCTTGATTTATAATATGATATGTAATTTAATAATACACAATATATGTTATGATTAAGTAACTTATTTAGCTTTCTTTACCTCTCTAAAAAAATCAAGGCTCTTATATTAAGGACTGTATGTAGTATTATTTTTTTTTCTTCCATAAAGTTTAGATATGATATGTCTCCGTGTTCAAACCCTTGTTTGAAATTTGTAAATCTTGCTCTAGATTTACAGATTGTGGGATTTAGAAGAACAATAATTGGTGGCAACGCTTTCATATTAATTAGTTAAATGCTGGTGATAAAAATTCCTGCTTCCTTCAAATCTCTACTATCAAAAGAAGGAAAAAGAATAAAATTTTTTTGTATTAAAGATGATTCGGGCAACTGGCTAATGGAGAAGGATGCTATCTCCCAAACTATTGCTATTTTTTTTCAAGATCTTTTCTCTATCTCTGGTTCACACCTAAAAGATGTTGTCCTGAGCTATATCAACCCCAAAATCTTTGAGGAAATGAATCATAGCCTTATGACACCTGTTTCAGGAGAGGAGATTAAATTTGCAGCTTTTAGTCTTAAGAGTACAAAGGTTCTTGAACCTGATGGTTTTTCTGGTAAATTTTATCACTCTACTTGGTCTGAAATTAGTAATTCTGTGTGTTCTTTGGTCCATGAATTTTTTACAGGTCATTCTGTTTTAGATGAGATTAATTTAACTAATATCACTTTTATCCATAAGATTCATAAACCGGAGCATGTTTCACATTTTTGCCTTATTAGCCTATGTAACTTTTCATATAAAATTATTTCAAAAATATGGCCAATAGGATGCAACCATTGCTTGATAATTGTATTTCTCAAAATCAAGGTGCCTTTGTCCCTGACCGTTGTATCCACGATAATATCATTATAGCGTATAAGGTTTACCATTACCTTTGTCGCAAGAAAACGGGAGGTAAGTATGAATTCTCCCTCAAGATGGATATGAGAAAGGCATATGACTAGGTGGAATGGGATTTCCTTGAGAATGCACTGTTACAATTTCATTTTTGTGCCAAATAGGTGTCTCTTGTTATGAAATGCATGTGTTCGGTTAGCTTAAATATTTGCTTATCTAGGAAAACATGAAATCATTTATCCCTAGTAGAGATATTCGTCAGGGAGACCCCCTCTCGCCTTATCTATTCATTATTATTGCTAAGGTCCTTTTCATTATGATTAGTAAGAGCTAGAATGACAAGCTGCTTAAAGGTATTAAATTGAGTACTATGTGTTCAATTCTTACTCATAGTTTTTTTTACTGATGATGCCTTTTTATACATGTATGCTAGTCATAGTAAGTATATCTATTTGGCTAATATTTTGAATTTGTACCGCACAACATCAAATCAGGTCATTAATCTTGATATATCCAATATTTTTTTCTCCTATAACACTCTATCTGCAATGAAAAGTATGGTGGGCGATCTATCAGGCATCCCAGCAACAGAGGATTCGGGAATATATCTTGGCATACCAAGTATCTGGGGGAAATCAAAGCACCAGGCTTTAGCTTACATCAGGGAATGAGTAATGAGTAAAATTCAAGGATGGAGTCAACTCCCACTCTCCTTTGCTGGACAGGAAGTAATGATTAAAGCTATTATTCAATGAATTGTTTCAGGTTTCCCCTTAAACATTAAGGAAATCAATAACCTTATAGCTAATTTCTGGTGGGACGATAATGCCTTTGGAGGCAAGAGTCATTGGAAAGCTTGAGAATCTATGAGATGTAGTAAAAGTACTGGTGGTATGGGATTTCGGGATCCCTCGATAATGAATGATGCTCTTCTAGCTAAGATGGCATGGAGGCTTTTGCTGAGACCAAATGATCTATGGGCCAGGGTGTTAAAAAGTGAAAACTTCCTTAATCAAGACTTTATTAATAGGAAGAAATGTTATAAGGCCTTATGATGTTGGTCTAGTATATTAGATGGCAAAAATTCTCTCAAGAAAGACCTTAGGTGAGATATTGGAGATGGTACTGATATCAAAATATGGGATGTTCCCTGGGTCCTAGAAGCTACCTTCCCGGAGAGACCTAACACCATCGGTGACTCGATTATCCCTGAGGGTAGAGTCTGTGACCTGATAGTTAATGGGGAGTAGGATCTTTCGCCTATTAACTAATATTTGTCTCCTGAAGTCAAAGATGTGATATATAAAATCCCTATTCCCACTAATGGGCTGAAAGACAAGTTGTTATGGGTTAACGCCAAGAATGGAGTATATACGATGAAATTGGGATACCACTCCTGGAAAGATCAAAATTCTACTAGGGTCAATAAGGCTAGGTCATCGATTGTCATCCATACCACATGCTAGAATTTGATATGGAAGATTAAAGTGATCCCACGAGTACAACAATTCATATGGCACCTTTTGAATAGTGCAATTGCTACCAATTCCGCACTGTATCGGCGTAAGAGGTCCCTAGATAACCATTATCTAGTGTGTATTGATGCCACGGAGACTATTGAGCATGTTTTTTTTTTTTCATTTCCCTTGGATTAGATGTATCTAGTTTGACTTTTGCTGAGCGCTAGAGTTGATGTTTCCAGAATCTCCAACTTCAATGCTTGGTGGATATTGACGACAAGTACACCCCTTTTGAGTAAGCATGATCTTTCTTTGATTTGCTAGTTTTTTTGGTTTATTTGGAAAGCTAGAAATGAAATGATTTTTTACCATAGACAGCCGAACCTGGGTATTGTTATTGAACTAGCTAGGAAGAGTAATTTTGATTTTTGGGCTAACTATGCGTCAAGGATTTGTGACCTTTTTTTGTCGAGGGGCTGTGATAGTCTTGGCATTAAATGGTCTTCCCTTCTATTAGGTAGCCTTAAAATTAATTGTGGCGGAGCCTTTTCACCTTATGAGAAAGATGCTGCCATTGGGGGTAATTTATTGCGATTTTGCTGGCTTTTTTAGATGGGGATTTATGGATAAAGTTAAGTCCATCTTCACCTTTATAACTAAAGCCTTAGCTCTGAAAATGGCCCTACTTTTAGCTATGGACCTGGGTCATGATAAAATGATATTTGAAACAGATTGCCTCTCTCTGCTTACCTGTGTTGAGGCCAAATCACTGGATTTGTATGATTGGATGTATAGAAATATTATCCAGGATGTTATCTGTCCTCTGTCTTCTAAGATTGGGTTCTCCTTATCCTTTGCCTCAAGAGGGGGCAACCGTGTTGCGGATTTTCTTGCAACTGATGCTTATAAAGGGGTGTGCCCTATTGGGTGGGTTTCATGACCAGCAACTACTTTGTTATCTCTTATAACTCTAGAGGCTTAGAAGACTAATGCTAGTGTTGATAATTCTTCGTATACCAGTTCTTCATTAGATTGTGGCTAACTTTTTTGGTTTTATTTTACTTGTTGTCTCTCTCTCTCTTTGTTTCAGTTGTATTTGTTCCTATTGTATCTATTCGTTCCTGTTCTGGTCAGTTGTTTGTTATTCAGGTTATTGTCTTTCCTTTCTTTGTAACCATCTCTTTCTTGAAGTTTATTAATAGAATCTTCTTTGACCAAAAATAAAATCTGTAAATAGAATATAAAAATGTTGCTTAGTGACCCCAAATTGGCAAATCGTAAAATCATCCTTTTATTACCTTTTTTTTCTGAACAGTATCCTTTTATTACCTCAAAGCACAAAAGTTTTGGTTGCCACTCACAAAAGTAGTGGACGGAGATATAGTAATATTGGCCCAAATGTATGGCCCAAAATGCCCAAAACCCTTCACGAGGGTCGGATAAAACCCAGGGATTCGGGACAAGCGACTCGAGGGGGCTAAAACTAAACCTTATCATTCTCATTTCGCAACTCCACTGTGTGAGACCCCAACTTCAGTGTGAGAAAAAATGTCTCCAGGTCCCGTTGTCGACCCTGCCGCCGAGGCTGAAACCCAGCAATCACTTCCTGCCTCCGATGAAACTGAGAAGACTAAAACTCAGCATCAGGTTTTATTTGACCCTTTGATTATTTTATTCCTTATTTCGATCCGTCCCTCTTATCTTTACTCTTTGTGTTTTCTTTTTGCTTTAACCATGTGATCTAATTTCCCAGGATGAGGATGCTCCCGTTGTCGAGGATGTAAAAGATGACGAGAAAGATGAAGACGATGCTGACGATGACGATGACGACGATGACGATGACGATGAGAAGGAAGAGGGAGCTCAAGGTTTTATTTAATCATTTTATTAGACTATTAAGAAATGCTCTTTCTAGCTTTATTTCATAGTTTGTTTGCCTAATACGTACCCTATGGAACTAGGGTTGCGAGGCATAACAGCGTCTGGTTTGTCTTAAACTTTTAAGAATTTCGGTAATTTTGATTTTTCTGGTGGTTGTAGACTGATTATTAAGAAATCCGTAGAAGACAATTAAGTTTAAGTTTTTGAGATATTTAGAAAATTTAGGATTATCCTACTTGATGTGTCAATTCAGGCATGAACACTGGGGATCTTATAATCTTAAACGTGTCTAAAGCTTGAATATTTGATGCATGGAAATCAAATAGACGGGAAATGGAAATATACCCCATTTAATTTTAAATTGGATCTATGCCTTCATCTTTTGGCTGCCGTGTGGGATTCCCGTGTTTACTTTTTCTTCTATTTGATGTCTTATGTGGGGGGGAGGGGGATGCATATGCTTTCTTTTTACAAATTACGCTTCCTCACCTAAAACTAGTAGTAGATATTCGTATTTTACAACATTGCTTTTGGAATATAGGCAGCGTATTCCTTTGGGTCCAAAATTAATCTCTCTGTACGAGGGCGGAGATGGGATCACAGTTAATGTTTTATGGGTTTTCTGCTTGTAGCAGTATACCCAAAAACTTTTTTGGGATCTGATAATAACTTGTAGTTAAGTTGTTTGGTTGATAAACTTTTTTATGCTTAAGCATGCTAGCTAGATATAAGCTACGTTGTTTTTCTTCACAAATATTCCATAGAAGATTCATAGAATATGCTAATTCTTACGAAGAAATTGGTCATTGGACAGTTTCTTGTACTCTTAGTCCAACTTATATGGTCGACATTTTTACTAGTTCAACGCCAACTCTGTACTTTGCAATTTTCGTGGTCTTTTATTGTCATGTTTCTAATGCTTTAACACTACTAAATTAATGTGCTATGTACTGGATATGGTGAACAATCATCAGTTTAGATGAAATAATTTCCTGTAGATAATAGTTACCCCTGTTCTATTTTGAAGATTTTGTTGCTTTTGTTGAATGTTGCAATTTGGAATGGTCGTATTCATCCTATGCTACCTGCTGGAATGGTCCTCCCTTGAATTTTGCCTTCCGTATTTTCTAATCACTACATTGTTCTTAAATCTGCTCTACTGCAATGAAATGCAGGTGCTACTGAGGGTTCAAAGCAGAGCAGAAGTGAGAAGAAGAGTCGTAAAGCAATGTTGAAGTTGGGACTGAAACCTGTTACTGGTGTTAGTAGGGTCACAATTAAGAGAACAAAAAATGTGAGTCATCATCCAATTTTTTTTCTTTGTATCATGCATATGGAATATGAATGCCATCTTGCTCATTTCTTTTCTGCTTCAGATTCTATTCTTCATCTCGAAACCTGATGTCTTCAAGAGTCCCAATTCTGAGACATATGTCATATTTGGGGAAGCAAAGATAGAGGATTTGAGTTCTCAATTGCAAACACAAGCTGCTCAGCAGTTTAGGATGCCAGACATGGGATCTGTGGTGACAAAACCAGACGCTGCTGCTGCAGCAGCTGCTGGAACACAAGCAGATGAGGAAGAAGAGGAGGTTGACGATACCGGGGTTGAGCCACGAGACATTGAATTGGTCATGACACAGGCAGGAGTGTCAAGAAGCAAGGCTGTTAAGGCTCTCAAGACTCATGGCGGTGACATTGTTGGTGCCATCATGGAGCTCACTACTTAAAAATAGCTTTTTGTCCGGTACTTTTTGGGATGATTTTGGATCTAACGCCTCCCTCTAGTTACTCTAGTAAGCCATATATGGTTGCAGTATCTCGTTGTTTTGTTGCGCTCTATAGTTGTGGGACGTCGTGGTCAGTGCATTATTTTTTAGTCGCGTCTACACATGATCAAAACCTTCCTTGAGCTATTTCCTCCCCACCAGATACAATGATGATCCGTGATGTTAAGTTTTGGCCTACTTGATTTAGTATTATGCTAAAAGCAATTCTTCCTTGAATGAATTGTAACTGGAATTCGTTAATTCCAAGGAGCTTCTCTTCAATTCGTCAATTCCATTGGAGCTAAGAATGTGAAGTATGGAAGAATCCTATTACATACTGCCAACAGATGAAATATCTACATATGTTACGGGGGCCGAATGTGATCAGTTCCAAGTCCAACAGCCATCGCTGATATGGACATGTTTTTGGCCAGAAAATATATACTTCATTAAAAAAATCAACTACATCAGTATTTATCTTTTGGTGATAAAAAGTTTACATGGTAAAACTGGTAACCTACCAGGTTAGAGCACACCTGATTTAACACCTGATTTAAAGTGTTTATAAAAGTATTTATAGATTGTTCATTAATAAAGTTTTTACATTAACTACTGGGTATCGAATTAACCAACTATATCATTCTTAGTTGGCTAACAATACAAGCATCAGCATAAAAGTTTAAAACAAAACGAAACATTAAAAAAGCTAAATCCCAGTCCAAACACAACAACCCAACTCAAACAACACCACCATCTAAATACTTCTCATTCTTAGGCTCAACTGGTAAAATGGTTAGACACTCTCATCAAAGGGAGAGGGTTCAATCCTGGGGTTTGTTAAAGTGCTAAGGGAGACATCTTAGCTCCTAGGTGTCTAAGTAAACACATGAGAGTAATAGACAGCTCGCCTTGCCCAACATTAGTATCACATAGGAGGAAGAGAGATTTCGCTTTGCTCTTTGATTGTAGGTGAACCCAACACATTTTCTAAAATTTTTTTATCAAGAAAGAAAAAAAAAACACCACCATCTAAACCCTAGCCCTAGTCCAAAAGAAGAGAACTTCAAGTCCTGCTGCCGCCGCCGACGTTGACAAAAAAACATATACACAAAGGCTCGAGTATAAATTGACATACTAACTATCATGTTAAATAACTCGGGCAACAACCCTCTATAAACTAAGAAATTTTACTGTCAGCAGGAATGAAGTGGTTCAAGGCAGGAGAGACCATTGAAAAAGAAACTTTTGTTCCAAAAAGTAATTCATTACATGTCCGGTGTCCCTGGATGAAGTGAAATGAACCATCTATCTGAGAGCTTATTATATGATAGATTCTTATTTAGTGAATATTATATATTGCTGCGTGTTTTTATTTATAAGTCATCCTTTGAAAGTATGTTCTTATTCACAAGTCATTTGAGAAAATTTATGAAAATATTGATACTAATATTTTATTTAATGTCGCTTTTGGAATGGATACTAAGCAATTACGATGGAGAAAGGAATTTAGAGAAATAAATAAGATTGACTTGGAATTTATCGTATTCAATTAAGAATTTGTTTAAAAAGATGTAATTTCAAAGACACCAACTAAATTTCTTAATCTACGTGAATTGATTAAAAATAGTGCTTATAAATAAGAAATTATAGAATATTTCTATATTTAAAGTATAATTTAACCTCACGCCATCAAAAATGGGTTGCCATTAATGATGAGTAATTCATGAATTGGTGCTTATTTGAAGCTATTTATCATAAACACATTCATGCAATCCAAAAAAAAAAAACTTATTTCATATACTTAATTTCATCTGTCATTTCAAACAAACGTGATAAACACCACTTTCTTTTTTTTTTTTTTGGTAAAAATAAACACCACTTTCTATTTAACAAAATTGTAGTTGCAAGAGAGGGAAGAAAGGCCACATTCCTTGGATTGCCGACGCGAAGTATCAAAGCGAAGCTGCTTCTTCATAATCAAACCCACAAGCCACCGCAGATGTGACATGCCACAGCATCAATCAGCATATCTTAACGTTGAAGCACTTTCACACCCTCCACTTCCCTCCATTCCATTTTACACTATACATTTTCAAACCAGCATTTTATATAACCAAAACATCACTTTCTACCTCTCAATTTCTTTCTGGCTTCCACAACTTAATGAGAGTTCTCTAATTTAGCCCAAGCAAGCAGGTAAATGTGTCGAGATTTTCAGGGAGAAAATGTATGCTCCCATTTTTCCCTGACGAACTACCTAATCTGATTCATAATCTTATTAGCCTCTTTGTCAACTCCTTCTCAGGTTCCCTTTCCTTCATCTTGAAGCATAAATGATTCATCAACTTTGTGGTGTAAGTCCATTCTTCTTTATTATAATATATAAATGATTCGTCACTTAATTTGTTCCTTGTTTCCTTTCCACTTTCATATGGAAAGATGGTATCAGTCCCAACATCAATAATTGGCAAAGACCTAAACTTTAGGCTTTAGGGTGCAGAGGGAATAATAAAAAGAAGAACAACAAAACAAGTTTTTCACTTGTCTTGTTCACACACTTCATTTCCAAATTAACATCTTACACAAGCAAAACATACATCACCTTATGCATCTCTAATGCTCAAAGCTATTCAAACACATTTTTCAGCCACCTCCCCACAAGCAAACTTGAAAAATTGCAAAAGTCAAACAAGAAAAGTTCTATCACACACATTAACAACAGACACAAACATCTTTAACAAAAATCGTTTTGCACCCCTTTAAATATAGGGGAAAAATAGTAAATCACTAGCTAAATACACTTCATGGGTGGGTTTCTAGTTATTAACCTTCCTGCAATTTGTTCTGATCTCTCCAGCATTCCCAGTTAACACACCAATCTGACCCATCTTGACCATAGCATCAGCAAATTTGTTCATCCACAGAAATGGATTCCCCGCATTCAGATTCACCTGCTCAACTGTTACTGTGCTAGACAAGAGAGCTTGATCTGATGAAAACAAACCTCTATTTGCCAACACATTCAGATAGTAACCTGAGTCTTCTATTGCAGGACTAGAAGGATCCATGGGAACCACTGTGTTTGAATTGGTATTTCCTTGAGGGCACTGAAGCTTCAATTGGGATGCATATGCTGCATCTAAACTTGGATCCACACTTGAAGTGCTACTGAAATTGTATAATCTGTTGATGAATGAAGAGCAAAATGAGCGTCCAATAGTGTGTGCCCCTGCATACAAATATAAAGCATAAACAATCAAATGAGTGTTTTTTCCCAAGAAACAGTTTTTAGCATACTAAGTGAAGTCAAGCCCTCAAGACTCAACACATTTTTTTTAACAATCAATGATTTATAGTTTTATGGGAAAATCAATGAAAAGTGTGTATGTTTGAATATAAAAAGCAATCGTACTCGAATTCAGGTCCTTCTGACCAATAAAATTTTCAAACACACACTTTTTACTGATATTTTCTAGTTTTTCTAGTTTATTTTTAAAGTGAGATATGATTCTGAGGATCTTACCAGAGAGGGTGACCATTTCTTCTTGTGTGAGGCCCTTACTTGCAAAGAGTCTAGTGAGTCGGTTGAGGTTGGAAGTTGGAGGGGGAAGGTTTGTCCTTGTGTCCGAAGCTAGTGATATTTTCCCATCTCTTCTTCCTGCAGGAACATCATACCCAAGTCCTCCACTCTGCACACCAAAATATTATATATAAAAATCCTTTTGTTGAAAATTTCATACCAATCAATAGGTGGATCAATTTAGAGAGACTTACTAACTCAATGCTATCTCTTGCTGCAAAAGCAACTATGTCAGCACATGAAACAGTGCCTTTGCAAACTGCTTCAAGTCTTGCTTTAGCATTGTCAATCACTTCAAATCCTCTCAGACTTGGCTTATTTGCTGGTGAGTCCTTTTCTGCTGTGCTTGAAGCTGTGGAATCTAAAAGCACCGAAGCATCACACCCCTACAATTAACAACATCTCAGTTATCTTATAGACTTCAACTTGTTGTGTTAGAAAATTTTAGTTGTACTACTTGAACATTGAAAAAATATAAAGTTTCTTAGGGTATTAAAAGCTATGTATAATGGCTTCACATGATGATTACTTACTCTAACAAAGCAATCATGGAAGTGCATTCTCACAAGCCCAGCAGCAATCCCAGGGTTTTGAAAAAACCCTTTTCTGACTTCATCCTTTACAATAAACTCTGCAAATCTACATGAATCGCCGTAAAACCCAGCCTCAAGCTCAGAGTTCACATTTTGAGACACTAGATATATGAACATCACTAAAGTTGCAAACTTTAGCTTCTTTGGACTCATTTTCCCAGCTACAATGTAACACTCTTCTAAGCTTATTATTACACAACTACAACCTTATTTATATTTATAATAATAAGGGGTGGTGTGGTACCCTTAGTGCCATGTGATAAGGCTACAAGCTGGAACGTCACTGTTAAAGTAGAATCAAGTTAGACAATTATAATATTAATGTAGAATAAAAGCCTCTTTTTCAAGCTTTAGAGCAGCATGGGGCTTAGAAATACCTGCACGAATTGGTTTTAGTCAGACTTGAGTGCACGAAAATCCAAATTAGTTGTTAAAGTGGAATCTTTTTCGAAAATAATATAGCAAAATATTTGCATTAGATCAGGGTGCATGATGGGCCTAGGTTTGTTTAGGTGCCTGGAGATGAGGCTAGCCTTGGGGACACAAAGTCACGTTTAAGAGCAGTTTAGTGTTCAATAATTACTCTCATAAATTAGTATTTCCAGGTGGGATTAGGTGTGTTAATTGGCATTGACCGTGGCAGATTATAATCTGATTAGGAACTTTTAAACTAAACCAACTACAAGCTTTTGGTTTTGGGTTAAGATTTTTCGAATGACGCGCTTTGGAACTACCCTTCCATGCAATAGTTACGTTGGTGAAGCTAGCTACCCCACAATTTTATCGCAACTTGGACTGCTCGGCGTTCTATAATGAATTAGGTCTCTTATGTGATCATAGTCAGACCCCCCATAAAAAAAGCGCAATCATGCAGTTATATAAAACTCAAACATCTTCACACTCATTTTTTATTTTCTATCCTTTTCATATATATAATCAACTACTATATCTAGTCTTTAAAATAAGGTCCATTTTGTTTAATTTCTTCATTAAAACGGGTCTCATATCAAATACTGAAAGAAGTATGTAATTGCAAAAGATATAACTTAGTTCCATGTATAGCAATCACAAACAAAAACATTTGACATTAGCTCAATGAGAAATCAAAAGGCATTAAGCCTATAAACTGCCAAATACTTATAAATCTAAAAACTACTAGTATACACGATATAACAAGCTCTGGTTAGTGCAGCTATATATGTAATAAGACGTCCCAAAACTGATGTAACCTTTAAGATAAGAAAATCCCAATTTCCCAACTAAGATGGTATAAGCTTTATGGTGATTGATTTATGAGACGAAGGCATCTATTAAGAGCTAAAAATAGGCATGCAAAAGTTATAACTTTAAGGTTTAATATTTTTTGATATTCTTTTCATGGAGATATTTTGAGCGCATTGAGGCTTAAGCCCCCCTTGAAATAAGAAGAGTTTCCTCTTGGCACTTCGCTGGTTTAATCTAGATGACACGCTTATGAAGATGCACTTGGAAAAGGAAAATAAGCACATGCACGCATACATACATACACTAGTCAAATACTGAGATAAGATCCATAGCCATATGCCAAGTTATTTATTTATGTCGAAGCCACAGACCAAAGTACCACTGACATATGTCTAATTAAGGTAATCAAAAAACGTCTGACCCATAAACATTCATATAATTTCCTCCAGCTCTTTCAAGGTTTGGAACTCTGCCCTGTGAATTCCTCCATCTTAACATGTTCCCATTCTGATGAGAAGCCATCGGAGTAATACGTGGGAAGCTGAATGCCAAACCTGGATGTCCCTTGAGGCTGAATTTCGTTACCATCCTCCGAATACGCATGAAATTCCTTCAGAGTTGGCGGTTCAACAGCAGCATAGGAACTGAGATGCATTATGGGAGGACTTAGGCTGAAATTTGAACTGTGCGCCTCTGATGCATCTCTTATGATCGTGCAGTCAGTTCTGTTCCTTGCAGATTCAGCTCCATATAACAGCTGCCATTCTGATGACCTAGAGCTTGAATCTTCAACCCGGGATTTAAGAACCTGGAATCTAGACATAACAGAAGACACATAATCATCATCCTGGTTTGCCTGGGTGAAATTTGTAGCTTGGACTTTGCTATCCGCTGGTTCATATGAAGATTGGTCCACTGGGTTGAGAGCATGAGAAACCACGGAACTTGGTACTTCCGCTATATTGGCAGTATTGGTGCACGACACTTCATCCCGGGATTTAAGAATGTGGAATCTAGCCATAACAGAAGATACATAATCATCAGCCTTGATGTTGCCAGGATTTGGTGATATCTCGGTGAAATTGGCCTGGTCTTCATTATCTGTCTGTCCAGATGCCAATTTGTCTGCTGTGTCATGGGCATGAGAAGCCTCAGAACTCAGTTGTTCCTTCAGATTGGCAACATTGACACATGTATTTACATCCTTGTAATTGCAAGAATAGAATTTGGCCTTAGTTGAAGCTTCAAAGTCTCCAGCCTCTTTGCTTGTGCCAGAAACAGCACAATCTTGGATGAAACTATCCACGTTTTGACCACCATTGTCATCTGGTGTCAACGTGCAAGGCTTGTTCAAGTCAGGAGAAAACTTCAAGCCGGATAACTCCTTTGAGTTGGCAGCATTTAAATCAGGTAAGCTCTCTGCAGAATAATTGGGGTTTGGAACAACGTTCCCTTTGGCTGCAGAACTATGAGCTGCGCTCAAATTGGTATCATCTAGTTTTGTTTGCTCCTCCACATCTAAAACATTATCCAAGGCATAAGAGGCAGGATATTAGCTTTTGAAAAAAAGAACCAAATTTCCAGTTTAGTTTTCTAGAATATTGAACGATTGGTTATTTTGAAATAAGGATAAACGTGCACCTCTTTGCGCAGAACATTTCTCCATCTCAATCTTCATTTGATTATAACGAGCTCTGCATTTCATGGAACATATAGCAGCTTCTGCCTCAAGCCATAAATTCTTGTATAATAGAATCTGAGACTCTGATCCCTCCTCATCATGGAAATTCTCAGCAAGAGTCCTTTTCAGAGCCTATAAATCAAAGGTATGCCAAAATTTAAATTGTTTTTCCTCCACTGTCTTTGCTACCTTTCTTTGGGGAGCAAAACACAGCATTAAAAAGTAGCGAATGACAGAAAATGCCATAAAAAGCACCTTAATCATGTTATCTTCTTTAGTCATGTCTGTATCATCCTTTTCAGGAAAAGAATCAGAAAACTTCCCTGGTTTACCAGATACAAAATGATAGGCTTTCATCTCTTGAACAGGCAGATTCTCATGGTCCTTAGAGCCCTCTGGATCTACCTTGGTTAAGTGGGGTCTCTCGAACCTTGCATTCTGACAATTTACTCACATTTACAATTATTTTAATGCAGGGATAATAAAATAATTGGCATATAAATTAAGCAAAGAACCATGTGCTTCAACCAAAGCCTCGACGAACCAAAAGATCAGTGAATAGAGACAAAAATTGCCTACCATTTTCCCTTCAAGAATTAAAGACTAAATATGGTCTCTACATCCTAGAAATTTCATAACCAAATTAAGGAGTAAATTACACATAGGTTAGATTTCTGGTCTGAACCTTACGAAAGCATAAAAAATGCTACCTCTAATTCTTGAAAACCGGATGGTGTGTTGGGTGTCATAACACATGCTAAATTTTGCAGTCAAACAGGAAACTAGCTTGAAGAACAACTACTGCTGGCATTTTACCAAAAGTCAAGAATGTTACCCATCACATGTTCATAGTGCAGTTTAATCTTCCCTACTTTCAATTCGAACAAGCTTAGCATCATGTAAAAAGTTTCCTTTTCTTCACTAAATAATTATTTCCCCAATTAAACAGCAAAAATGCGTTGAATCTCCTTTTCAAGCACACAAAAAGGCTAAGCAAGTCTCCTACCATAGGCATTCTTTGAGATACAGTGCAATATGCCATAATCCTCGACACATGTAACAGGCTAGCACTTTGAAGCAAAAGTAGTTATTGAAAGTCCCACGTATAGAAGGTGGGCCAAGTCACCAGAATTTACCATGACCTGTCATGCTTTTAAGTTTAAAATTAAAACTGTATGAGATGATTTTGAAGTCGGTATTCAGAAATGCTTGGTTCTCAGTGAAACTTATCAAAACTTGATGATCCAATCAATATGATATTCAGAAAAAGGTGGCTGAGTTAGTGAGCAAAGTATTCTACAAGTGCTAATGAAGAGTTTCAACCTGTCAAATACTCAAAATAAGTTATGCAAATAAATCATAAAATTTGTTATCTCTGAACTCCTCATATTTTTCTATTTTTTTCCTTCTTTTTTTTTTTTTTTTTGGGGGGGGGGGGTCAGATAGTCATAGTTGAGAATTATTGTTGAATGGCAATCAGATCTTACCTGCTCAACCTCAAGTGTTTCTCCAACATGCTTAGGAGGATTTGGATGAGGGAGAACACATGCTTGCGCAGGAAACATTTGGCCCGCATTCTTTGAAGCACAAGTATTAAGATTGCTAATCACATTACCAAGGACACTGCGGTCATTTTCTCTCAATTCACATGTATCATTCAAACAATGAAAAAGAAGCAATTCTGACAAGTTGTGCATTGTTTTCACCAGAATTTGGATGTTTATTTTTGGAGTTGACGCTATTGCAGCTGATTCTTTTAGTGCAATAGAGGCACCTACACTTGAAGAAGGCATAGAAAGTGAAGGCTCTGCTGCATAAGATGCAAAGTACTTGAAATGCTCATTACCATTAATTTCACCATCTGCAGATACCCCAGATAAGGTATGCTGTTTCTGAGACATCTTTTCTTCCATAATCTGTTGCTCATTGGAAAATCTAGACTCAGAATCATATGTTGACTTGTTTGATGGAACATTATTTTCTGTCATTTCAGAACTGTCATCCAGATATTGAAGTCCATAATTATAAATTGGCTTAGACTCAAAAGATCCAGTACTCTCTGCACCATCTAAATTATTTTTTTCAGATGAAAAGTTTGCTACGGAAAACTTCCTTGAAGAGACTGCCAAACCTTTTTCCAGATGGTCAGTTTCACTGTCTATTTGATTGTTCTTTGAATTTTCATATGATATTTCTGTGATATTGCTTGCATCAAGACGAAAGTTCTGAGGCCCTTCAAACTTAAGAGAAAACTTCTCCTCATCTGACTTTGACTGTTCTGGATACAGAGCCTCAGAACCGTCTAAAGAATGAAAATGGGTGGCTGGAGCTCCTTTCCAGCACGGTGAATCGACAGCAGGGTTACATTTATCAACACAGTCAAAAGATTTCAAATTGACATCCTTGTCAGTTCTGAATCCCAAGCATAAATTATTCAGACTTGCTTGAGGATTTTGAAATTCATTCCTTGCCTTGAATACATAATCAACAACACCTGTTGCAACATGACTGTCTGGAAGCATTTCATTGTTCGCTGAGGTAGAGTCATCTCTATTTAGATGCATGCGAATAAGACCTGAATCAAAGCGACCCGTGCTTCTAGGACTTGTCAGGGGATAAGTCTCCTTCATTCCAGTTATAGGGGCTGAAGATCCTGCATCCACCAGTGAAGGTTTGTCATGCTGTACCAAAAGTTGGTCAATTGATTCATTGTATGAAGAGTGGTAGCTCCCCGAATCTGTGACTAATTTCAAGTGGTTGTCATAATGAGTGTCATGAGAAACCAAAGGGGATCCTTGAATAGATGTACTCGAAATATTAACTGGCAAGGAACTGGCAGTTTGCCACCAGCAAGATTTATCATCCAACTGATCTGCACTGACAGGCACACCCACACCATGCTTTTCCCAACCCATGGTATTGATGCAATGTAAAGTTTTACCACTATTTGAGGCCTTAACATCTTGATATCCTGCATTCAGAACATATTATTCAAATCTTCACAATGAATTGATTTGTTAGCTCAGGAATAGTTATTCATAATATCGATTCAATTCAATACACCAAGATGTAATTTATTTTGGAGCATTTAATTTACCAGTGAAGGATCTATCACCTCAATGGGATTAAATCCTGAATTATTGTGAGCTAAGGAAATACAACACAATCAAATTCAAGACAACATGGCAGCATTTCATGATTTCATCATTCATATAAGTATGCAAAAATTGAGTTGGCTTGACAATATTTTATTGTCATTAAGTGTTTTCTATGCCTCCTTTGACAAACATAGAGAAGGATTTTACTTAAGATCATTCCAAACATTAATAGCTTACAAACTTGCAATGAACTTGTGTCTGATTTATGGTAGGGTACTTTTATTAACTCTTGACTTAGATTTGTTAACCTCATTATTCAATGCATATCATTAAAATATATTTGTCATATTTTAAATTTTTAAGCTAATTTTCTAGATGTTACTGAATTTTACAATCTAACATGATTTATTATTACAATTAGGAATATATTTTCTTATTTTTTAAAACATAGTACTATTAATACAACTATGTATAAAAGATGGATATAGATCGTCACTTGGCATCTTATATATTTCTTATCCTTACTCTTCAAAGATCATGTTAATTAATTTGTTTCCCTTGTACTTCTCTCACAACTTTAATGTATAATCAAAAAATATTAAAAAATAAAAATTTTAGCAATCAGTTGAGGCTGTGTGTATGCGACACAAAACGGGGGAAGACTGAAAGGAATCTGGATAGAATGCAAAACAGGAAACTGGTACCTCATAACTAAGGTTTTCCCTAGTTATAAATGCTACCCAGTAGAGTGTTATCAGAGTGTAGTTTCATGTTAAAAGTGTAGCAACTTATTCGAGCTTGTCAATTTCACTATATTGTGTATTCAGAACAGTGAGATAGCGTGATATTAATATTTATAGGGCATCAACAATAATCACTTTTAAGCGTATAACCATCTGTAGCTTCAACAAGAAAATCAGGCATTGATGAAAGGGTAAACATACCTTGATTCACAAGGTTTTCTTCAATAATAGGACCAGCTAAATTTGCTCTTTTTGAGCAGAAACAGCCCCCAGCTTCCACCTGTGGACTACTATTACCTTGGTTGAACTCCGCAAACTGATTCCAAAAGCCAACCCTTTGGCCCGAATACCCTGTTTCTGACTTCTTTTGAGAATCGTCCAGGGAGGACCAATGATCAGCAGCTGCTGGACTGACGACATGAGTTGATGGTGAAATATATGGAGGATAGTATGGTTGGGCTTCAAGAAGGCTTGATTTAATGTTATTAGAAGATTGATCATAAGCAAATGTGTCCTTAGAAGCCAAACCGAGGGTGTTAAAATGAGGCAATTGGCTGGTGGGTAGGTCTAACACTTGTGAGACCGAGTATCCATATGCCTTCGAGGAAGGCGTTGAATCCAACTCTCTGACAGGACTCGAGAAAAAATCATACCCGTAAGGGCGAGAGTGAACAGGAAAGTGATTCGAGGGGATGGCATCTGCAGATTCTGCAAAATCATGTGGGGCTGAAACATCATTGGCCGTGGTTTTGTTAACACTGAATGGTTGGGCAAAAGCTGACAAATTTGAAGAAGATGGATAATATGCCCGATCATCATAATAACCAACACCCTTCATCGCTAAGATTAACCGGAGAAGAGCGATAAACCAAGCTGATCAAAACCCCAACAAAATAAATGTAAACCAACCGAAGAAGATAGGAGAAAACAAAGTAATTTTCCTACAACATCAAAATTATGAAAATGATATAAAATATACAACTGTCATGGAATTGGAATGAAATTTATATCAAATGGTCTCGATTGCACGAAAAAATCGCCCAGAAACCTGGAAGTTATAAATTGATCTCGTACCGGAAACCTGACGTTGACGACTATACGCTACCGCGAAAAGCCGTAAAGAGACGGAGCTTGTAGTGACAGTCGCCTCTGGTTTCTCCTTCACACACAAGGAAGCGATGGAAGACTTGAAAATCAATTAATATTCGGAAATGCATAGAAATTTACGTAATCCTTTTGTTTTCAACTTATAAAATTAAAAAAAAAAAACCATAAAAACATATAAAAGATAGAAAAGAGATGGAGTGGGAATGTTAATTTTTTATGTTTTGACTTAAAAATAAAATACTTATTTCACACATTTTTTCAGTAATTAATGATTTTTATCAAATTTATTACTATTTTTTTGTGGGTTGTGATGAATTGAACAATTATATTAACTGAAATAGTACTGTTTTTAACAAAAATTTTAATGATTTTAACCAAATCGTTAGATATTAAAAAATATATATAAAAGAGCATTTTAATCTTTAAGTTAAAATATGAAAAATCATATTTTCATATCATTCCTTTTTTGTCATTTACAATTTGTAATAGCTTTTTTAAGAGCATTTAAATATCTTTTTATTTTGTTTTAAATTCTAAAATAAGTTTCACGGCATTTCATGGGTCCCATGACAGAAGAATGCACCGTGTTTTTTTCCCCAAGTGATGGCTTTTTGGAAGAGTTGTAATTTATATATTGGAAATTGTTATTTTCAAATTTGAATTTAATAATCCCATATCAATTCTTGGAATTCATCTACATTTTCCTTAGTTTAAATTTATAGATTTAAAGTTATCATTTCCACATCAAAATTTGTTATTTTCAAAGCAGGAGAACTTGGTAACCCCAAATCGAATTTAAGAATTCATCAACGCGTGTTTTCTCATACAAACAAGTGGTTACTAAACTGTATGTGGGTTTACCAAATTCAGATTTCAAAATAACAATTTCTGATATGAAAATGAAAACTCTTTATTTAAAAATTAACACTTATAAAAATGAGAACACTAGTATGGATGAATTTCTAAAATTGATATGAATTTACCATTTTTGGATTTGAAAATAATAATTTCTGATATGAAAATGACAACTCCCTATTTAAAAATACTTGTAAAAACATCGTGCATTCTTCTTTCTTTTTTAAAGCTCATCGAATGGCATTTTCATCATTTTCTTTAAATTTCAAACAAGCTAGTTGAGGTACTCACGCGGCACGTCTTTATAGCATTATGAATGTTTGAATAATTTCTATGTCCTTTACCATTTTTAATGGTCTTTAGGTGGGATTTTCCCAAAAAGAAACTACATATTAAAAAAAAAACTAAATCAATCTTTTTCAATAAGAGTATTTTTAATAAGAAAAAAATAATTAATTAAATAAAGGGTTGGAGTGAAAGTTTTAGTTTTTCTTTATTTACATTATTATATATAATTTAATTTTACAAATTATCTATAAAATCAGTAATTTAACTTTAACCTTAATTTTCATATCACGTCATTCATATATAGGCAGTAGTCATTCTCTCTATCTCTTTTCTCTTTAATAGTTGAAGATGGTAAAAGTAGCTCACTCCTTACCTTGATTTGTGTCATTCAAAACATAATAACTATTGTGAGTTTATTTTAACGATACCCAAGTGAACTATTATAATATTAGTAGGAGAAGTTTATCGTAGTTCTGGCAAAAAAAAAAAAAAAAAGCAAAAAACGTAAAATTTAGATTTATATACCATTTATTGTACTTGATTGATTTTAGAAAATTATATTTCTTTAATCAACAGATGGTTGGTTCTTTTTAGGACATGTTTGGCATGGTCATGGCTGAAGCAAAAAGCCCATCATCAAACAGTAAAATAAACCTAGAAAAAAAAGGGGAAGCTCATATGGACCACAAAGGTTGATGGATTTATTGTAAAAAGGTGACCTATGATAGAAGTTATATTTTTCAGCTTTTGGAGAAAAAATGCTAGGGATAGATGACCTAATAAATAATGTACTATTAAATATACATTTTAATCCATTAGAATATATTTAATTAAGTATTTTAGAGTTTTTTAATAATAATTTAAATTTTTATCTTGAATTATAATAATATATACAACTAATATATATAATATTCAATAAGATTTATGTCATTTTTCATCTCAAATGACTTTTTAAACGTTATTTCAAATAAAAGTCTATTTAAAAAAATTACTTTTATTATTGTTATCTCAAATAAGCCTCTATTCCTACCTGCTTGAATAACTATTATTACTAGCTTCTTCTTCTTCTTTTTTTTTTTTTTACTTGTTAAACTCTTTTATCAAATGCGAGGGTGGATTCTAGGATTTTAAGCCATGATGTGAGCTTTTAATAGAGTTAAATAGTCAAATATAAACTTGGAGATATAAACTTTTAAGTCTATTAATTAAAGGCCTACATTTTAGACAAGTCTTAACCGAGTAAAAAGCCTATATATTGGCTCAGACCTAGATTTAATGATGACTTCCTATTTTTAATACATTTGACATATATTATGAAATATTTTAGAAGTCATCAATACTAAATATCAGCAACTCAATTATTACATCGCACTGATTTGGGCAATGGTCAAGAACACATTGAAGACATGGCCAACGTACAAGTGCAGAGAGAAATAAAGATTATAGAAATCCCCATAATCACGAAGCCAACAATAGATTTCTCGCACCCAACGCAGCAGTCAACGCCCCTTCAAAAATCACCAACGGGTGGAATCATCCCCATGAATATTCAAATCCCGTCAAACCCGGATCCAGTGGACCATCCCTGCCCCGACACCATGTCCCAGCCTATGTACCCAAGCTATAGGGTTGACTTCCCGAAGAATGATGCAGACCCTCAGAATAATCTTCTCCCTCTTGCGGGACTATCTCCAATCTCAGCTGTTACCTCTGGACTAAATCGAATCCAGTTGAAACGTAAGCAAGCTTCACCTGATGATGATCAAAATCTGAAGGCTACCAAGAAGCATCTCTTATTCCTGGAACCAACCCAAGACACCATTCCTAACCTTCAGCCCCCATCCGCCACTACTGGGTCCTCACATGTGAATTGCCAAAAGCTAAAAAACTCTATACGTGGAAGCAAAGGCAAGCGCAAAGTCAAAGTTGTAGAGTTGACACCCACAGCGGTCCCCCCCCCCCCCCCCCCCACACCATATGCCCACAGTAAACCAGCCAGCCAATGATAAGAATAACCCCCTCCTTACCTCTAACCAATCCAATATCGTCGTTGCACCGCCGATGCTTTTCACCATGAGTCTGCTAGCTTGGAACTGCCAGGGGTTAGGGGTTCCCCTGTCAGTCAAATACCTAAAAGAGGTCTGCAATAATAAAAAACCCCAGTTGGTCTAATTGATAGAGACAAAGAATAAACGTCCATATGTTAGCAAAATCCGAAAGAGATGCAACTTTGATGAGGAATGGATTATTAACCTCAAGGAAGAAGTGGTGGCCTAGCATTGTTTTGGGACAAAAATATTATTGTAAACATTACCTCATCGTCCAGTAATGTTATCCATACATCCATATTTGATCCCTCCACAGAATTCCCACAGTATATCTCATTTGTTTATGGCCCCCCAACAGAAAATGATAGGCTATCTGTGTATGAAGACATTATCAAGTTTGCTCATGGTAGGACGGAGAGTTGGATCTGTTTGGGCGATTTTAATGACATCACATCTCATCAAGAAAAGCAGGGAGGAAATCCAAGAGCCATCCGGAAGATCCTAAATTTCTAGAAATTCATATTTGATTACTCCCTCATAGATTTGGGTTTCAACGGTTCATGGTTCACCTGGTGCAATCAGAGACATGGAGAAGCAACTATCAAAGAAAGGATTGACCGAGCTATGGGAAATTTGTCGTAATTTTCCTTTTGCTCAAGTTTTTCACATTGAACCTTTAGGGTCTGATCATCATCTTTTGCTTGTCAATTTTAAGCATTGCTCCTCTAATAAAACTAGACCTTTCAGATTTGAGGATTATTGGACTTCTCACATTGAGTTTCTGCAGGTTATTCATGACAGTTGGGAAGTGGGGGCCCTCCATCATACCAGCTCTGTTAACTAATTTGCTCTAATATTAAATGATTGTAGAAAAAGTTTGATTAAGTGGAGCAAACAAAACTTCCCTAACTGGAAAAAGGCAATTGAACTTTTAAAATCCTACTTAATAACTATTCGACAGGGACATCAAGATGAAGAGAGCAAAAAAGAAGAAGCTAGCCTCCTGCAACACATTGAAGAACTACTGGATCAAGAAGAGAACTACTGGTGGCAGCGATCACGCATCTTATGGCTCCAATCCAAAGATAAAAATTCAAAATTCTTCCACCTATCTACCCTCATCAGGAGGAGAAGAAATTCTATTTTAAGCATCAAAGATGAAAATGGAGTGTGGACCAGTGATAAAGGTATTATTAATAATTTGTTCACCACTTTCTTTACTAATCTTTTCTCCTCTACAGGGCCAAGACACATCTCTGATGCTATTAATTTAGTGGACACCAAAATTGATGATGTCTCAAATGAACTCTTGCTTCGCCCTATTACAAGTGAGGAGGTACACATAGCAGCATTTGAATTGGGAGGTTCAAAGGCCCCAGGTCCAGACAGCTTTTCAGGTAAATTCTACCAATTTTTATGGGAAGAGGTAGGCGATACTATTATCACAATGGTCAAGGATTTTTTTGAAAATAATCTCACACTCGATGAGATTAATAGTACAAATATCACCCTAATTCCAAAGGTAGATAAACCAGAATCAGTCTCCCACTTCCGTCCTATTGGCCTTTGCAACTTTTCATATAAAATTATTTCTAAGGTATTGGCCAATAGGATGAAAGGGTGCCTAGATAAGTGTATTTCCCCCAACCAAGGAGCTTTCGTCTCTGGACGGTTAATTCAAGATAATATTATCATCGCTCATGAAGTTTTCCATTACTTAAGACGAAAGAAAAATGGTAATAAATATGAATTTGCCCTAAAAATGGACATGAGCAAAGCTTATGATAGAGTTGAGTGGGACTTCCTGAGAAATGTACTGCTAAAATTTGGCTTCTCTCCCAAATGGTTTAATCTTGTCATGCATTGTGTGGAATCTGTGCATCTAAATCTTTGTATTGCAGGGGAAAAAATAGCTTCAATTAGCTCAGGTAGAGGACTTTGCCAAGGGGACCCCCTATCACCTTACCTATTTATTTTAACCTTGGAAGTCCTGTCATGCATGATTAATAAGTCCCTTCTCCAAGGACGACTAGCGAGGATTAAGCTTAATAATAACTGCCCAATATTATCACATAATTTCTTCGTAGATGATGCTTTATTTTTTATGCATGCAGATGTCCATAATTGCCATACCTTATCAGGAATCTTACAAAGCTACTGCTTAGCATCAGGCCAACAAGCAAACTTGGAAAAATCCAATATTGTGTTTTCATAGAATACCCCAGCACCATTACAGCAAACTATATGTGGCATCCTAGGCATTAGAGAAAGCTTGGATCAAGGCAAATATTTGGGCATTCCAAGTGTATGGGGGAAAACTAAGCTTCATGCTTTGGCATATGTGTGTGACAAAATGAGTAAAAAGGTATTAGGCTGGAGTAGCAAACATCTATCTTTTGCAGGAAGAGAAGTAATGATTAAGGCAGTTATAAATGCCATCCCAATATTCCCTATGTCATGCTTCAAGTTTCCAATCAAAACCTGCAAAGAGCTAAACAGTCTAGTGGCTAATTTCTGGTGGGAAGGCCAAAACAAAACACACTGGGTTGCATGGAATAAGCTTACTCGTCCCAAGTTTGAAGGTGGTAGGGGCTTCCGAGATTTTACCAAATTCAATAATGTCCTTCTTGCAAAGATAGCTTGGTGTTTATCACAAAATCCTAATGACCTATGGGCAAGAGTAATTAAAGGGCTCTATTTCCCCAATGGCTCATTCCTTGAAGCAAAATCCTTGAAGCAAAAAAAGGCCATAGAGCCTCATGGTGTTGGTCTAGCATACTGGAAGGAAGGGACTTCCTCAAGGAAGATTTGTGTTGGCAAATAGGAGATGGTAGGTCTGCACGCATTTGGCAAGATAAGTGGATCCCATCGCTACCTACTGGACGATTAATTACACAGGAGGAGACTCTAAAAAATTCCAATCAAACAGTAGCAGCATTACTCTCTACTGAAGGACGGTGCTGGGACTTAAACCCGATCAGGCCTCATATTGATGAACTGACAAGTGAAGCAATATTGGCTATCCCTATCCCTCGGCTCCCTTCTGATGATAGGCTACGTTGGAGCTTGTCAAAAAATGGTAATTATTCTGTCAAGTTGGGATATTATTTTTCAACTGCTACACCCGACGCAAATACTCTATTTGCTGGAACGTCAACTCCACTAACCAGCGAAGTATGGAAAAGCACCTGGAAAATCAAAGCACTCCCAAAAGTGGTCAACTTCCTTTGGAGAATCCTATCAGACGCTATTGCCACAAACACAGCTATAATCAAACGTAAAAGGGGAAAGACGGACCTATGCCCTGTCTATCAATCAACAAGAGAAACTACAGAGCACCTCTTTTTTCACTGCCCCTGGGTTCGGTGTGTATGGTTTGGGTGTCGACTATCAATCATAGGTGACTTAAATAGCATCCAGTGTTTTAGGAAATGGTGGCTGGACCTAATAAACCATCAAAGTTGCCTTACAGAGTTTGATATGGCGCACATCAGTTGGCTCCTCTGGTATATCTGGAAAAGCTGAAATGAGAAACTCTTCAATGAGGTAGAACCCGACCCTGCCATGATTATAGAGATTGCATCTAAATCAGCACTTGCTTTCTGGAAAGTCTGCTATCCTAAGCCCAATGACGATGTTATTTGTACCTCAAAGAAAATGTCTTTCTGGGTTCCCCCACCTGAAAATACATCCAAAGTCAACATAGATGGGGCTTTCCACAAGCACACGAAAGCTGCTGCAATTGGCATCATCTGCCGAGACCAATTTGGAGTCATGAAGTGGGCTTTTGTTGACAAGGTTAAGTCAATCTCAACATTTATGACGGAGGCCCTCACTTTGAAAAGAGCCTTAATGATAGCTCAGGATTTGGGAAACAAAAATGTGATATTCGAGACTGATTGCATGACTCTTGTAAGCTGTCTGGAAAAAAAGCAACCTGACCTTGGTGAATGGCAGTCCCATGGTATTCTTGCAGATATCCTGGAGGTGCTTCAGTCTGAGCCCTGTTTTCTGATTCAGTTCATCCCTCGCCAGGGAAATAAGGCGGCAGATTTGCTTTCTGCAACTACTAGTAAGGGGTGTGCCCAAGGGTGGGTGGAAAGACCCTTACCCCCTTTGTCTTTGATCCTGGAGGAAGACGTGAAGAGCTCAAGGATTTCAACAAGACGGACCATGGTATGCCTCAGACAAGTCGACCCTGGTTGACTGAGATGCTCCCTCGTCAAAAAGCGGCTCACGCCCTTGCTCGTTGCGTCTCATTCAGTCATTTCCTTATTTCCTTTTTTTTCAGTCTGCGTGCTGTGCTTTGTTCAGTCATTTGCTTATTTCCCCTGTATTCAGTTTTGTCTGTTTGTCTAGCTTGCATGTTGCGTCTTCTGCTTTCTGGCACGTGATGCCCAAGTGTCTTTGTAATGTCCTTCATCAGTAATGAATATCTAGATTTGTTCAAAAAAAAAATCAATACTAAATTAAAAGGATTTTATTAAGAATTTATGAGATATCAATTTGGGTCAATTATTTATAGGATTTTAACTTAGAAATTAGAATTTAAGTTTTAAATTTTAGGGGGAAAATCAAAAATAAAAACAGGAAATTTTCTTTAAAAAGAAAGTAAAAAAAAGGATTCATTATTATTATTATTATTTTGGTATATAAACGGGGCAAGAAACCTAGAAACTCACAAGTCACAACCCTACATTCCGTGGATAAAAAAGGATTCATTATTATTATTATGTTTCCTTTTTCTACTGATAAGGGACGCCATTTTGCATAGAAGAATAAGGAAAAGCCCCTGCAGGGTGGGGTCAGGTTTCTCTCCTCATCCCTCACTATCTCTATATCTTATCCGTCCAATCAATCTGAAATGTCACATCATCAAATTATATTCCTTAGATTTTTTTTTTCTTCTATTTCCAATCAATGGCTAATATGAGTTCATGAGAAATTGGATTATGAGAAAATCCTCTCCCCAAGGGGTGGGGGAGGACTTGGGAGATCATAAGAAAAGAAAAAAGGGAGGTTGAGGCTATTATGTATATCATCATCCAATGGTCTTGTGTGTTCGTCTTCTATTCATATGAACCACTTTAAAATGATTTTTTATCTCCTTTTTTTTTTTTTAATAGGTGTCACTCCAACCGTTCCTTGTGTAAGTTTATCACAAATGTTATATTTCCTTGTATGATCATATATCTCTCTCAATATACTCATCTCAATTTCTGTCACTTTGTGCTCATGAAGCCACTTTATAGCCCAATATTCACTACCACATATACTCATTTGATTAGTTTTTTCAAAAAATGTAAGAATTGATTGACAATAGAGTACTCCATATAAAATGATGATCATTATAGAGGTTTGAAATCGGAAACCATATTGGCTATTATCGTAGGCATACTCTCTGCAATCGCAAGCTTTAATATTGAAGTCCCATATTGCATATATATATAAAAGCATGATCATCAAACCAGCTGGGTCAAGTAGGCCCTTCACAGTTCACACCACCAACTTATTGGTTGACGAGTGCATTGGTCAACTCAATCCACAGAAATTTTATAGTCCTATTCATAAAATATTACTCTATTAAAAAATAGTTGACAGGATTTACATTTTATAGTATATACGCTTGCTTATTAATTATGAATGAGTAGTATATCTTTGAGTAGAAAACCTCTTGAGAACTAGAATAAAATAGAGAATAAATTTGTGAGAAATATAATATATTTAATGGTGATAAATATATGGAGGTGAGGCTATCTTTTCATTGAAAAGGAGGTAGCCTAATTAGTAATTAGTGGACTTTCTCTCTTGAAATAACAAACCAACCAACAAAGTAACAATAACATGATCATTTTCCATTTTAACCTTAATGGACAAGTACGTACTTCCTTTACACACGCACACATATATTTTTGTTGAATAATGGACCTCATAAGCTTTATAATATTCCAACTATCCCATTCAACTCTGCTTTTTCACGTATTTTTTTTTTTTAATGTCCTTGTGATTTCCTTTATGATTTGCGTTCTACAATTGATATTTTTTTATGTTTCCTTTTCCAGCCTGGTTGCAACTTCTTCCACGTAACTTTCTAGTTATCACTTTCATAGCAATCAAGGATTATTAACATAAACATTATTTTGTACAAGATTAGGAGCAACGAGAAAATGATATGGGTAATTATCATGGAGTTAAACAGTGATCAGGAGCCAAAAATATTAATTAATATCCACAGTTTTTGTGCAAGACTATAGAAGAAACATGGACCACAAAAAGGGAATGTCTTATCAGGAGCCGAAAATATATACTGGAGGCGGCAATGGCATGTGAACAAGAAATATGGGTCCAGTGAAAACTGTAATAATAATATAATGGTGATAAATATGTACAGTGCATGTCATGGTTGTTTCAATTCAAGTTTCAACACACTTATCATTGATTCTTCATTATCATCGTTATTTTTATCTTCTCAGACAGAATCATTATCAGCAACAAATTATATTCATATATTCTTCATTCACTGAATTCAGATACGTTGTATTGTCAGGTTCAAAGCATATATATGCTGATACCCCAAATGATCTTGGCTCATCAGAGCAGAAGCCTAATCAAAATGGCAAAAGTCCAAAAAGGAAAAAAAAAAAGTTTATATATGTGGTCCATGTCCCCATCTACGACATTATATATAATGAAACCTTATTTATTTAATCAAGAGATAATGAAATGTTCTGTCTCTTACATTTTTTGCTGACTTTTATAGATTTGGTTCCTGAAGCTTTAGTTTACTTTTATCAATCTGGACCTTTTCGTACGTTAATGAAATTATAACTTGCACAACAGAGCATCAAATTTTTTTATGCCAAAAAGGTGGGGAAAACAGAGCATTAAAACCACTACTCTGTTTATCCATAAAATTTGAGAGACCAAAGGTAATAACTGAACCAAATGTGAAGGACTAAAAATTTCCTTAATCTCTTTATTAAAACTACTACTCTGTTTCTATCTTCTTCTTTTTTTCATACACACTCTGTTTCTATCCTGATCAGACGTTCAAAAGGACTTAGTTCTCTCTCTGTTACTTTTTTCAACAAAAGGACTTAGTTATCTGATGAAAGACTTGTTGATTTCTTCCCCCGATAACCAGTTAATTTCTGACAGTTGAGTGAGAATGCCGTTCAAAATTATTGAAACTCTGTCAAAATTCTGTTCTGTGAGGTACTCTAATTGAACTTAACTTTCGTAGGTTTAATTCAAATGAAATTGCAGCAATGTTAGAAAACCAAAGCTTCAGGGGATAAAATGTTCTGAGAAGTCAGCTTTAAATTCACATCAAATGCAAGAAGATTACAACATGCCTTGCAATTCACAGGTGAAACTATTCCAACATTCAACACGGGCTTCTCACAAAAATCAAATGAAGCAATAATAAAATATTCCTAAAACGAGAACAAATTGAACCCCATTTGACAATTTTATGGAACACTTGGGAATGTAATTTCACTGCTACCTAGAAGTAAACCAGAAAAGAATCAGCTTGAGACGAAGAGGTTCTAGAGGAAAGGCCAAGATTACTGAGACGGAGAAAGCGTAAGCGACGGCGAGGAAGGAGACGCTCCGTCACCCTCGCCAGAGCCGCCGTGTATTCTCCGAATATCTCCGTCATAACCGCCACCATGATCATCTTTCTGGCTTCGTGGCCCTCAAAGAAGAACCAAAGGCTATGTTGTGGGTCTGGAACTGATAGCGCTATGTAACGTGAAGAAGAAGTGAGACGAAGGCCAGACATATAAAGCCTGACGAGAGAGAGAAGAGAGGTGGGCAAAAAGGTTTTGTACTCTGGCACTTTCTGGCAAGGGCGGTGAATGGAGATTATTTTTTTTATTATTTGTTTTTTTTTTTTTTTTGGGTAGCTTAAGGTATCCATATTTGATAGTGGTAAGTGGTAACTAATCCATTTGCACTATGGACTTTCTGAAAGAGCTTTAGTGCCAACTATGAGACTCTCTCTATACACGTTATCAGGTATCAAAATCCTGACCAGATGTTTAAAGAACCCAACTATAGTAACTGTGTCAGGCTTTTGTTTTTATTATGTGTTAGGTATTGTAGGAGTCAGATTTTTACTTCATTATTACCGCAATAAGTACAAAATAAAAGGACCATAATGACCAAATCAAAGGGTGGTTAGCTACTGAATCCTTGGTTTTAATTATTATTGTATGCCATGAGGTCTGTTTCTCTGGCCAAAATATTCCAGTCTACATTATGTATTCATCCCTTACCCTTGAGTTTTCTTATGTGCTCATCCTTCTATTAGAGAGATGAACATTTTCTTTTATTTTTTTTATATATTATATTTATTTAGATTTAAATTATATACTACTTTCTAAAATATTTTTTGCACTCAATATTTTAAATTAATTAGTTTTCATGATACTGGTGTTACAGACAAATATTTCTGAATGCGTGATAGAATATTAATTAATTTGAGATATTAGGTGCAAAAAACATTTCAAAAAATAACATATAATTTAAATCTAAATAAATACAATATATAAAAATAAATAAAAAATATTAGAGGGATGAGCACATAAGAGGCACCTAAGGGATGGGCACATAATGTGGACTCAAAATATTCTTGGAGGTCTTGAACTCTCTTGATTACATGCAAGGGTGAACTTCACGGATAATAAAGTGGACGAATTGAGTTAGAATTCTGTCTTATTCAAAAATACCTAGAAGAGGAGTCCTATTTACAAAACTTTGATCCAAATTAGTAAGTTATTTAAATACTTAATAATAGAATCTAAAAACGTCAGGTGGCAAAAAGGGTCATAATAAAAAGGAGGAGGAAGTTTTAGAAGGGAAGCATGGTAGAAGCATGCTTTGGCTTCATGTGGCGAGACTGAATTTGGGTCACTGCTTTTTTGGGAAAATGCCAAGCCATGTGTGTGGTTATGAATTCTGATCACAACATGTGATATGGCAGAACTGAACAACATTAATGGCCACCTTCAACGAACTTTTCTAGGTAGGTAGGGACACAACACAAGACTGGACCATGTGTGGTTTAAAATCTCCTCCTGTGAAAATGATTCATGAAATTGTCTGAGAATAAACAAGACTGTGTCTTGCAGTGAAGGTGTTAGCTAGGGGCCTATAGAAATGAATAAACGGGGTATAGTAGATTAGATATGTGTTGAGGCGGTTGAACAGAATGTTACTTGGAAACCTCGTTGCCTGTCTTGAACGAGAAAGATAGCTGTAAAAACTCCACGTTTTGTGCACTAACTCAGTGTATAGAAGGTTGTGCCGACAGTTAAAAAGGAAAGCGAAATTCACTGTTCAGAGCCACTTTTTTCCTTGGACTTTTCTAGGGGATAAACACTGTTCATAAACCATGTGCATTATGGTGTGTAAATGAACGTGATTATGTTAGCTAAACAATCAAGAGTTTGGTTAAGGTTTGGTTTGGTGAAGAAGAGAACATCAAGTCTTGGGGGTTTTTATTTTCTGCATAATTCTGATATGATGAGATTGAAGCAAGTCATAAACCAGTTGCTTCAAGATGGGATGTGGGGTATAGTAAGAAAGGAGCGGCCAAATTTGGAATGTTAAAGAGACTATGAAAATAGAGAGAGAGAGCCCACCACCATGGGAACATGTGGTGAATGGTGATCACAAAATTAGCTTATACTGTGAGTTTGGACCATGGATTTGATTAGCTGTAGTATATGTTTGTTGAAACTTTATTTCTAAGTTACCAGGAGAAAATAAATAAAACTTGTGGACGCCTATAATTGTTGACAATCAAACATGAGCTACATTGCTAAATATTATAAGCATCACCAAGAATGTTTTTTTAATTACTTTAACTGTGATAATAGATGAGGGCTTTCTCACCGTCTGCTTTCTTTCGGTGTCCATAATAAGAACAAGGCAATCCGTCATCTCAACAAACTGTGCAGCTACTTTGTCCGTTGAAGCTGGCTTCATTTTCTTGGGCCCCACTGCCTTGCAAACCCTTATCCATTAGTCACACCTGTTTTTCACTTCCTTTTTTCTCCCTTTTAGTTTGTAAGAGAAAAATGTATTGAAAGACAAATAAATATTAAATAAAATTTTAAAACTTTTAAAAGTCTATTAATATTTATAAAAGGGTATAAAGGTGACATGTATTAAATTGAGATTTAAAAATATTGATGAACTTTTTATTTTACCCTCAATTATTAAATTAAAAAAAGAAAAAAGAAAAAATGAGCAACATCATCGCCAACGGACTAAACAGATAGAGGGAGGCTTTAATTGTCATTGCTGCCGCATTGAAGAGAGGGAGGGGTAGGATGTCAAGTTTTTGGAGTGGATTTGATGGGCAAGATATGATTCTTGGAATCAGAGTTAGGTTAAGTGGCAGATGATGTAAAAGGATCCCGTGAGCATTTGGATTACTTGATTGAAGGAGGAAGTGTCAACTTAGACGAAAATGGTAGTGTAAGGGACAACGGATTCAGATCTAGTGATGGGTTTGGGATTAGTGGTTGTTAAGGGTGGGCTTCATTGTTGGAAGGGAAAGAAATGAGAGATGAAGAAGAAAGTGAATAGTAACCCTTACATTTTACAAAAATCGTAATGAAATTAATAAAGTCATCAATGATTTTCACAAAACTTGTAATGAATTTAACAAAGGCTTTTGTTAGATAAAAAACATGTCAGTCTGGGTTCACCAACATTTGAGCACTATGAACTAAAGTCGTAATGAAATTAATAAGTTAATCAATAATATTCACAAAACTTATAATGGGTTCAACAAAGGTATTTGTCAAGTGAAGACATGTCAAGCTGAGTTCATCTACATTTGTAAAACCCATTAAGTTTTATGAAAATCATTACCTAACTTGTGAATTTTATTATGAATGTTATTCAAAGTGTACAAATGAGGGTGAAAATCACCAGAAAACGCCTTTGTTAATTTGTTAAACCCATTACAAATATTGTGAAAACCATTGATGAATTTATTAATATCATTACAATTTTTGTTAAAAGTGTTTGTTAATGAAAACATGTAACTCAAGTTTATTACTCTTATAAAAGCCATTAAAAATCTTATCAAATTCATTACTAAACTTGTTAATCCCATTACTAATTTTGTGAAATCCCACATTTACTGTTCACCTTCTTCTTCCTCAAAACTCAAATGTTGTTCAACTTAGAAGGGGATAGATTCAACGGTGGCGCAACAAGCCAAGAAGAAGGTTGTGTGCAACGGAACTAGAAGGAAGCACAAACATAAATGACGCTGACGGAAGAAGGTTGTTTGCAAATTGGTTTTTGATCTAGTTCTTTGAAGAGGGAGGTTGAAGACGATAGGACGATGATTGAGGTTGAAGATGGAGGTCTCGTGGTCAATGTGATGGGAAGAGATGAAGAAGCCTATGGTCTTTTCAAGTGGTGAGGAAGAATAGTAGTTTAGTATTTTGTCCAAATATTCAAAACTCAGACTCATACATGTTTACCTCTCTATCCTTTTCCCTTTTCAATTGATATTTATGGATTTTTTAATTTAATTTTGTATTTATTCGCCATTCTCCCTATTAACTATATAATAAAAAGTTGATGTCAATTCTAGAGGATAAAAACTGTAAAATAGGTATATAATACTAATAAAAAATTGGAAACCTTTTTTTGGTACAAGAAAAGCTTAGGTGAGTTGGGTCATGAGGGCTTATCATGGTTAAGGCATACTTCCAAATTCAAAAAAATGCTTACATAGGTACTTATATATTGCCAAAAAAAAAAAAATTGAAAACTTGGTTGTCACTGTCCAACTATAGAAGATTTTCATTGAGGAACAGTTATTTTTTACTTATGGATTATGGATGTGATGAGGCCTTATAAGATATGAGGCCTTTGTTCATGAAGTGGATTTGCATTATTTTCCTTCAAAGAAGCCCATCTAAGCAACAACAAAAAATTTGTTATTCTAGTTACAAAGGCCGTATCAAAAAAGTTACAAAGGCCCTTCTACATTAAATGCGGTGGGGTCATACGAAATCATAGTGGATGTTGGAGCCAATAAGAGTTAACATAGATGATAAGGGATCCAGGATTAGGCCTTTAGGTCGTGGGTTCGATTCCCTCTGCCGTTGTTGGGACTCCTTTGGTAAGCGATCTCGTAAGTCCCCAGTAAGTGCTCATAGAACCCCGGGCCGTGCCTTGGCCTTGGTAGAGGACTGATGTTGACCCCTTCCAAAACTTTTATGTATCAAAAAAAAAAAATAGTGGATGTTGGATAGCTGGATTTACTCTGACATTGGGAAAAGAATTTGGTTGATACTAGGGGCAACAATTGTAGTTTGATGTTTAATCAAATCTTAAGTCTTAAATTTCATTGGGAAGTATTTTATTCTCGGTATTAAATATAAGTATTTAATTGACCTTTTTAAAAATATTAAGGAATCAAAATAAATTATATTAAAATATTTATATTAGTAATTTTTTCCTCTAAAATAGTTTGGGTGACTTATAAATTGAAATATAATTTAATTATAAATGATATATATTGTGGTTAGGTAGTTTATTTAGTTTTTTTAATCTCTTTAAAAAAAGTCAATCAAGTTTTATATTCAGGAAGTGAGTAAAATTGCATTATGTCTCAAGAGATCAGAACAATGCTTTAGCAAAGGTAAGGATTGCTAACTCCTCTTTTTGGATCAATGTCTATCTCACCTTCAGATTCTAGTGGATCAAGTTTGTTGGGATTTAATTCCCCTCTAGTTTGATTTATTTTAGGGTTTATGGTGTTTTGCCCTCCTTTGTTTGAGGGAAAAAAAAAACATGTTTTGTTCAATTGATTAATTGATAGACCCTTGGTTAAGGTAATTTTAAGTGTTTGTTTTTTTAATGGGTAGTGACGTGGATGAATGCAAAGCTGAGTCAGAAAGCTCTGTTGGTTGACCTAATTCGAGGAGATGCATTGTATTCAACTTTTTGGATGTTTAGTTTTTTGTTTTATTCAACAGAAAAAGTGATGACTGTCACTCAAAAAAGAATAGAAACAAACAAATACAAGAGGCAGAGAATGCAACTGTCATGTTTCATCACATGCCATGGCTAAAGAGGGATTTGGTTTCTCCCATCGTTCATTTTTTAATCATCTCTCATAATCTTTAAATCATATTCGTTCAATTAATCTAAAAGATAAAAAAAATGACTCACGTCATTAAGTTATCATTCTTTTGACTTTTCTTTCATTTTCCCGATCAACAATTTATATGGATTCCTTTTTCTAATCAACAGTTTAGATCGACTCATAAAGAATGATGAGAAAATGAGATGATGAGAGTATCTGTTTTTGCCAGAGTGATAAGCAAAAACAATAACTTCTCTATTTGGTCCCCTGAAAATGAATTTTAGTTTCTGAAGCCCCAAAAAAGAAACATTTTTATATCTTCAAAAGAAATCATTTTCAATTAAAACTTCAAATCTCCAATCACATGCGCTGTTTGAATCATCGTATTTTGAAGGATATACCCATGATTCCTCCTCTCTTACCTTTTCAAAACTTTTTAGTGAGTATATGTGAAAAAAACAAAAGTTAATGATATTATGTCCTAAAGACCACGAGAGCAGCTAAATAATTTCTATATACTTTACAGCTCAAAAAGAAACTTTTAACTCTGTAGAAAGAATCCACCGGAATGAATATGTCAGCTAAATAAAACTTGGAAAAAAAAAAAGAATTATCCTCCTCGTCTAAGTAATGAAGATGCAAAGAAAGGGCATTGATTCAGCTTTTTATTAAATTGAGTTTCATTATACGGCTGCATGTATATGTAGATTTCTATATACATATCCATACTCAAAACACAGAAAAAGATATATTTATTGATGAGCTCATGAATATGTGACTCCATATTGATACATATATATGTGTCCACCAATACAGCTATAAAAATCCCTCATTGGTGGAACTTAGTACTAATTACAATCAAGGTTTCTCCTCTTAAAATTTACGAGATGCAACATGCATTAGGGTTTTCATCACTGAAAAGCTGAGGAGGTGGGATTCTTTCAACCATATAGAGTGGCTGGTAATAATAGTGCATCATCCTCTTCATCCCTTCATCTTCCATATTCATCACCTCCATTTGTTCTCCTCCTTCTTCTTTATTATTCTCACTTTTGTTTTCACCACTTCCATCACCTTCCTCTTTCTTCTCTTCCTCTGCTGGTTTTTCCTCCTCTTTTTCCTCTTCAGTTTTGGCTTCTTCTCCTTCTTTCTTTTCTGGTTCTGGTTCTGGTTCTGGTTGTGGCACTATTTTTGCCTGTTTTCTGGTGCTCCTGTACACATAATCCACTAGCTTGTTCGCATCCATCGTCCCTGTCACTTTTACCTTCCCTGTACTTTGCTCTGTCTCTGCCGTCTGCACTCCTGTGTATGTTTATGAGCACACATTAGTACACTATTATAAACATACCATGAATTTATTAAGCAGAATCATCATTCATGAACAAAGCATTATCTATTTCTAAATATAAGACCTAATTGACTTGTTTAAAGAGATTAAAGAAGCTAATTAAATTATTTTAAAGTATTTATATTTATTATTTTATTTCAAATTAATTTGCTTAACTTATAAATTGATATATAACATAATCATACACAACATATAATATAATTAAATAATTTATTTAACTTTTTTAATCTTTTAAGAAATGTCAAATGAGACTTATTTATAGGTCAAGATCGAGGGAGTAATTAGAACTTTGTTTTGTTTCGCCAGAGTGAGTGAGTCCTACTATACATTTATTTATTTATTGGGTCTTTTTTTTCTCTCTTGAAAAAATTATTAAATGGATCCCACATGGGGGCTTTGTAAGAACTGCCCCACTTGATTCTTTATCAGTTTTGATGTGGAAACTGAGCAGGACATGGACTTGGGTTCATCATCAGATATGTTTCTAATCAGGCAATCTGAGTGGGAAGTGTTGTTAAAAAAAACAAAATGAAGATGTCCCAAAATTGAGTTTAGATGATTCATACTTTTATGGTAATCACCTACTTTATAAGATTTAATTGTTAGGGCATAAATTTGGCCTGTCACCATCACAAAATTGAAGTGAACATTTACAGGCACAAATCAAATTCAATCCTTAGGAAAGAAGGCTGTCCAACTCTTCCCTTTATATTTATCATCGTTATCTGATATCAATCACAATCAAGAGTGGAGTTATGACATTAAAATGAAGGTTAAGGAGATTAAAAAAAAAAGGTACCTCTCAGTTTAAGTATCTTTTTCTTCAGTTGCTCAGCACAGGCCTCACAGTGCATGTTCACATTAAGTTCCACAGTTACTGGTCCACTCACCTGGAACAGCAAAACAATTAACTAATAATTAAGAAACTTTCTAATTAAATTTTAAACCTCCTTAAATAGGAAAAATAATTTAAATTCTTAAAGTTGGTCATACCTGAGAAGTTACAACCTCTGGTACAGGTTCTCCTTCTGCTTCAGGCAATGGAGATATGATTTTGGCTCTTCTCTTTATTTTCTTGGTAATTCTGTTGCAGATTGCTTGAGGCTCCACTATTCCCTTTATGGTCACTTCATTTTTAGCCATATCAATGACCACTCCCTCAACTCCTATTAAAAGATAACCGAAAAATATTAATAAAAATAAGTTCAAAATCACATGCCTGCATGCCATCTGGACGAAGAAACGTAAAGAGAGAGGTGGGTGAAAGATGTGAACCTTTGATTTTCATAATAGACTTTTGAATTTTCTTGGCACATCCCATACAATGCAGGTCCACAAAAAGCACACATGGTGATGGTGGTTTAGGCTCTTCCTTCTTCTCTTCTTCTTTCTCTTCTTTCTTCTCCTCTGCTTTCTCTTCTTGCTTCTCTTCTTTCTTCTCCTCTGCTTTCTCCTCTACTTTGGGTTGTTCCTACTCAATCAAATCAAATGAAAAATTGGCATTATAAGAACTACTAATGCAGATGCAGTAGTTAACCATGAAAAACCCAGAAAATAAACCCGAGAGAATGAGAATGATATTATCATAAAGAATTCTCACCTGCACTTTAGCTTCCTCACCCATTGTGGTGAGGAAGAGATGGAGAGTGATAGATAACAGGTATATAAGGAGAAGAGAGTGATATAATGCACGTAAGGAAGGAGAAGGAGTATATAATAGATGGCCGGTGGATGATTAGAATATAAGGCTATATAACTGAGTGATTCCACAGCACATGCAATGCCACTAACTGTACAGAGAACCTCTTATAGTTTATTGTTTCTTTTTTGGAACTGTTTTCAATCTCTAAGGCACAAGGTTGAGGGAAGAAGAAGGAGAGAGGAGGGGGAAAGCCAGTGGAGAAAGATTAGCAGTTTTATAGACAGAAAAAAGGGGTTGATTGTGGTGAGTCAGAGAGAGAGAGAGAGAAGAGAGAGAGAGATTAAGAAAAGAATCTTGGGAAAATTGATTTCAGGGCCCAAGCTAGGAAAATAATTACAAAAAAGGCCCAAGAAACATTCACATACCTAGGGCCTTTTCTGGAATTTTTTCAAAAAAAAGTGTACGGATATAGTTGCTAATTGCTACTGATGTAGTTGTTAATTGCTACAGATGTAGTTGTTAAAATGTAGTTGTTAATTAGACTGATTTAGTTATTAACGGGGACTGATATAGTTGTTAAACGCTACTGATATAGTTGCTAACGATTTTTGAAAAAATGCCAGAAAAGGCCCTAGGGCCTTTTTTGGCATGTGAATGTTTCTTGGGTTTTTTTTGTAATTATTTTACTAACTTGGGCCCTGAAATCAATTTTCCCAAGAATCTTTGAAAATGATAATACTTCCATCACCCACCGACTGGTAGATTTTTGATGACCAGTTGGTGAGGTGTCATTCTGTCAGACATGCATGGCTGATTGTAACTGTAGGGCCTCACAACATTCGAGGACAACCTGGACACCAACCTAGTTCTGTTTTGAGCCACATTCTCGTTTATTAGCCTCTAACTTTACTAAACATCAGTTATTATAATAATAATTATAAGAAAAAGTTATCTTTTTTTAGAATGATTAAGGAAGTTAAATAAATTACTTAATCATCATTTCATATATGTTGTGTATTCTTAGATTATATATTAGTTTATTAGTCAAATTAATTAGTTTTTTAAAAAATTAAAAATAAAAGTACTCTAAAATAATTTAATTAACTTCCTTAATCTCTCCAAAAAAAGTCAACTATGCCTTATAATTAGAACCGGTGGGAGTACTAGAAATAGAACTAGAATGTTCGAGCAAATCAGAAAGCCGCACCTAAGTTAATTAAGACTGTTAGCGTTAAGATTCACTTCCCCGAGGTTGGGGGTATTATTATCATTATATATAAAGTTCTGCAGAATTTATTACTGGTTGAATTGGAGGTTATTAGGTTTTATTCTTCAGTTATTCGGGGTGGCATAAGCTTTGGTGATGAGGATCCGAGGAAAGAATTAGCTTTATTTTTATAATAAGATCAATCTAATATTCTTGAGAATCTTTCTCTGCTAACAACATAACTGCAATAATTATAAACTATTGCCACATCTTTCGTCGAGGAAAAAAAAATATGGCTTTTTAAAGTTTTGTTACCTAGCTAAACTATCCAATGCTATTGACCATTTTCAAGAGATTCATATATACAAGACATTCGACTTTTTTAATGGTTTATATCAATCTGTGTTCAAGTGAATATTCCATTTACTCTTTAATATAATATCCAGTTATTTTTTTTTTGAAAAAAATTAAGAAAGCTAAATAAAGTTAGTATATGTTATATATAATTAGATTATACATCTGTTTATAAGTCAAACAAACTAGTTCTAAAAATAACAATAAATATAAATACTTTAAAATAATTTATTTAATTTCCTTAATTAATCTTCTTAAAAAAGTTAATCAAGTTTTATATTAAGGACCAAAGTAGTATAATTTTGAAACAATAAATCTTCAACTAAATTATCCAATGAGTGTAGAGTTTTTTCCTTTGCAGAATTACATTTTCCTAAACTAATTTCCTACTTTTCCAACCTCATAGTACTTTAAGAGGGCTAATAATTCTTTTTTAATGTAAAAAGTTTCTTTGTGACTTGTAAGCAAAATTGCACACATATTTGAAGTCCAAAAATAGAATTCAAGTTACAATAAACAAGGATTTATATGTGTAAATGATGAGACGAACAACAATTTTTCACATAACGAAATTTCTAGCTGGTTGTTGCCAGTGACTTGCCCCCCGGCCTTAAGGTTTGTTTGGTAAGTGAAAAATGGAGGGGAAGAGAGGAGAGGAAATTTTTTTATGAGTTATATTTAAAAAAATTAGAGAAGTAGGGCTATAAAATTTTAAGGGATAATTAATCTATAGGAATTTATAGTTTCAACTAATTTTTAATTAGGTTCCTCTAGTTCCCCCCCCCCCTTTTTATCAGGCATTTATACTTTCACATGTTTTTAATTATGTTGTTGTAGATTTTTTTAAAAATTTTAATTTATTTGAAAATTAAATAAATGAATAAATTATCATATAATTTGATAAATATAATTTTAAACTAATAATTATACCATTATAAAACTAAAAAAATAATTAGTATAATTATTAATTCTCCTTTAATTAGTCATGTAATAATTATATTCTGTTTCTAGAAAATTTTATTATTATAACTCAAATTTCATAATTATGAAAAGAAATAAAATAAATATATGTGTTTGATTAAAAAAATTAAGAAAAATACTAAAATAAAGAACATATTTACATCAAGTTCCTTATTTCTATTTTGTCAAGTTCTCCAATTATATGGGAAAACATTTTCTCATGTTATAGGAAAACCATTTTCTCATGTCACACACATATGAAATGGTGGGACCCACATATACATATATTAATTTATATATATATATATGTGGGTCCCACCATTTCATATGTGTGTATAAATTTTTTTTTTTTTTTTATGTAACATAAGAAAACCAAAGCCCCCAATTATATAGGACCATGTGTCATTTTTTTAATTATTATCAATTAAGTATAAATCCCAATGTGAAAAATTGGATACAGGTTATGTGTGATTGAAGAATTTGACGTAATGGATGTAAGAAACTTGATATAAAATATGTTCCTAAAAGTAATTCATAAAAAAGAATGTTATAATGAAATTATAATAAAAATTTATTAGTAGTAGAATATTACTGTAGTATTTATAGAATAATATTAATATTATCATATTTTATATTTATAGAATAATTTTATTAGAATTTATTCATTAAATAATAAAAAACCTACAGGGACATGATTAAAAATCATTTGAAATTACAAGGACTTGATAAAAAAAAAAGTATAAGTATAAGGACTAGATGAAAAGAAAAAAAACTATAGGAACTTAGTTAAAAATTGGTTAAATTAAAAGGACTTGCAAATTAATTATCCCAAATTCTAATAAAAATGAGTTGTAATATAAGATAGTAAGAAAATCAATAAAAAACTGTAAACCCTATTTTTCTAATTTTTTAAAATCCAAATCATAAAAATTTTACATTCCTTCCCCCTCTAAATTCCTTGTACCAAACAACCCTTAGATTGTTATCATACTAAATTCGGTATGCTATCTTATATTATACTCATATTTTAGTGAGTCCATATTACATCCTCTTTTTTATCTCCTTGTTACATCATTTTCTTTGAAATGCATATAAGCATGTTTCTCTTTCAGGCAAAAAAAAAACATCAATTTCTGAATGCATTTTAAAGAAAATGATGTAACAAGGAAGTAAAGAAAATCATATAATGTGGACTCTATTTTAGTTTAGCCTAACAAGCACAAACTCCAACCTCCAATGGAAAATAAAGAGGTAATTTTGAATTTCAAAATTTGAAAATCAAAAGGAATAGGAATAGAAGCAACATCCTAATGCACAAAGCCACATCGGCTTATGTGGTAAAGCGTTTAAAAGCAGTTTTTCAATCGTGATTTAAGGAATACAAAGTGCCTAGGCTTGTTTGGGATATCGATGGGCAAAATGACTTATGGAAAAGTCCGATTGGGTAAAAGTCATATTGTGAAATGTGATTTATGTTTGTATTGATAATTTCATAAGTAGCTTTTAGGTATATATCAAATTGTGAAACTTATTTAGAATGATTTATAGATAAGTGACTTTTGAGATAATTATAAGAGAAAATTTAAAATAAAATTACCAAAAAAATGAAAAATACTTAATTACAAAATTTGCACAGTGTTTTATATAAATTACAAAATTTTTATATAAGTTTGCATAATGTTTTATATGAGCCAGAATAAGTCAGAAAAACTAACTTATATTTGCTTTAGCTTATACACATTTAAGCACTTATAAGCTTGATTACAATTTTTTTATCCAAACAAGAAAAAAATCATAAGGCTAATTTAAATAGTAAATAAACCCAATTGAGTCTCTTATAATAAGCTGTACCAAACAAGCTTAGTATATGAAATAAGTGTTATTTCAACTTATATGCATAAGCACTTATGAGCCTTTCAAAAGCTCCACCAACACTGTTCATAGTAACCGTAAAAAAAAGGAGCAACCCACTCATACAAAATGGCTTGGCTTATTTCCCCATCACTCTTAAAGTTGTATTGATTTGAAATTTTTCTTCAGTGATTTGTAAAAAGATTCTTAATTGTGCCCATATGAAGTAAGTGTTTGGGTGACTCTAAAATTTTGGCTTCAGAAATCTTTTTTCGTAAATTGAGACAAAACTTTTATTACATGTTTATCTCATAAATATTCTCCATGAGCTAATTAAAACACTAACGAAAACCAAAAACATATTTGAAATAATTGCAGCAGCAACAAGAGGTTGTATGTCAAATTTCATAGAGATGATAAGAACCTAATTAAATCTAAATTTTTCAAAATTAAATTTCTCCTTTGACATCAGTTGGGTTTCTGTTCCTCACATTTTCAAGGTTAAAATCTCCGTTTTAGCTTGTATTATTTCCTCTCATTTTACTTCCCGAAAACTTCCTCTCCCCTAAAAGAGTTTATACACCATTAAATCAGGTAAAGAAAATGTGTCCAATCAAATTGATTAAAAGAGCCAAATTTCATGAACAAGATCACAAATATTGTTATGAATATACTTATTATGTGGATGTCCATTGACTCCCGGTTTCTAAATATTAAAAGATGATATGGGACCCACGCATAGTGATTTACTATTTGCATAGTGCCACGCATAGTAGTTTACTATTTGGTGGGACCCGCACACAATTATACAATCACTCACGGGAAGGAAATCCGTGAGTGAACAGTTTAGGTTTTTGGGGAAAACTACACCAAATGACCCAGAGGTGGAAATTACACTAAAGTCCCATTTTTCTTCTATAAATAGAGGTTTTCTGTAACTGTTCATGTATTGAATGAAATGAGAATCTATCTCTCTACTTTATCTCTCTAGAACCTCTGCTCTTCTTCTTATTATTTTTATCAGTTTTATAACACGTTATCAGCACGAAGACTCTACTAAGGTAAGATTTTCTCACCATCTATTTCATATTTCCATTTTATTTATCTGGGATGATCTTAACCATTATATGGAATTAAATATCTATTCTTACCGATTATTTTAACATCGGGTTCCATGGTTAAGATTTGAGATTATTTACTATTTTACTACGGTAAATAGTAATTTACTATTCACAGTAAATTTACCCCTTTTTCAGTAATTTTTACATTTTATTCATTTGACTCCTACATGGAAGTCTAGATTAATCTTTCTGTAATTTTACTTTATTCACTATTTATAGTGAATAGTAATTTTACTATTCACGGTAAATTTATATTTTATTATTTACAGTAATTTATTTATGTTTATATATTCTTTCCACTTCCTATTCATTTATTTCATGGTGGCGTCATTAAGCTCCATTTGTAATTCTTTACTTACTGCTTTATTTATTTATCTCATGGTGGCTATACTAAGCTCCATACTGACTTTACTAATATTTCGTTTTATGTCACTAACATTTATTTATATTTTATGATAGCACATTAGTATATTTACTAGTGGGTTCTATTTATTTATTTTAACATTTATTTATTTTTTATGGCGGCAACATTATTTATTAGTGGGCTCCATTTATTTATTTTATTTTACATTTATTTATTCTTCATGGAGGCACACTAGTATCTATTAGTGGGCTCTATTTATTTATTTTATTTAGAGTTTATTTATCTTTTATGGTGGTGACATTTTGTGGGCCCCATTTATTTTATTTTAATTCTTTACTGCTTTATTCATCTTTCATGGTAGCAACACTAGTATAGTGGGCACCATTTATTATTTACTGCTTTATTTTTCATGGTGGTAACACTTGTATAGTGAACTCCATTTATTTATTATTTATTTACTGCTTTAAATCCCCTTCCCTTTTTATTTTACCGCTTTCTATATATTATATATATATATTTACATTTGCATATGCATCTTCTTTCTTATCTTTGGATGAGATAGGTCTCGCTGTGAGTTTACTACCATTCCTATCTCATCTTCTTTTTATTTATCTAGCATGTTTATTTCCAGTCATTTATTTTATTTTATTTATTTATTGCTATATATATATATATACCTCTCCCTTCTTATTATTTATGGCAACGACACTAATATATACATATTAGTGGGTTCCATCTATTTATTTTATTATGTTTATATTTTATTTATCCTGAAGATAAACTGTTAAAAGGCCATATATATTATGAGATCAAAATGTCATAGAGAGATGAGGCATAAATTGGCTTGAGACCAAGAGGCAAGATAGCCTTAATTTCAGAGGCAAGATAGCCTGAAGCCAAGAGGCAAGTTAGCCTGATAACAAGAGACAAATTATGAAACAATATTTGATCCATAAATTTTGTATGTTATCAGTTGTATAAAGGCCTCAAAATTGTATATTTGGCATTAAATATTCCCTTAAATTATGAGACAATGGATTGTATGATCATGATTGATATTATAAATAAATATATTCAATTTGCTATTGTAGTAGCAATATTGTGGATTAATTTCTTGCCATGATCAAACAAATCAGTGAGTTATGGATCATGAATTTTTATCCAACTTCATTCCCAGAAGTGAATAAAGAAAATATATTATTATGGTTGTTATGTGATTTATATGATTATAACAATTTTTATAAATACGAGCAAAGAATATTCATAAACAAAATAATTAAGCAAAAGGAAATATTATTTCAACAAAGTTTAATTGCGAGTGGCTCAACATCATTACAAACTTTAATCATCTCATTCTGAAGATATTTAATGTCTTCTTCTTTTGCTTCTCTTGAGATGGGATCCAGATGAGGCAAAGCTCTTCGTAATATCGATATTTGCGTCATAAGTTTCTTGAGCTTCTTGTGTGGCCACTCAGTTAACCCTCCTTTTTGATAGATTTTTTGTATGGTGTGAGTAGACATATTTAATTGTTTACTCGCTTCATCAAGGGTTAAGTGAAAATAATTTCTTAAATCATGGAGCGTTGTTTTCTTTATTCTTTCTCGTTGCTCCATAGATAACCTATATAATTCACCCTGGTTAAGGGATGAAGTATCATAGGGTATACTTACTGCAGGTTGTTTTCCTTTGCCTAATGAGTGTTCAATATTGGTTTGAAATGAACTTCCATGGAGGTCATTTGGATTTATAGCCCATTCCGAACCAACACAGAGAACCTCATGATAGGCTAATACAGGATCACGCATCAAGATATATCCTGATGCTTGTAAATCTATACAATACTGTGTCAGAAATTGTTTGATTTCTTCAAAATTTTTCTTTGTGAAATCAAACATTGGAAGCCTGTCAGTATTATAAGATTTATCCTGTACTTTTTCAAATAAAACAGCATGGGTAATCATACCTGTTCTTCTTCCGTGAACTTCAAGTTTATGGTACTGAAGTCCGTTGGTATGAATAATTTCCCGTAAAACATGACAGCAACTACATTCCAATAAGCTAGTAGTTGCTAATTGGCTTGTAGCTGTTGGCTGGCTAATTGTTGCTGGCTGGCTAGTGGTTGTTGGTTGGCTGATTGTTGTTGTCGGGCTGGTTGTTGCTGGCAAACTGATGATAGTTTGCTGGCTTGTGAATGCTGGTTGATTAACTGCCGACACTATTGGCTGAACTGGATTGGTAGACTCCATTAGTTCTGCCATAGTTCTACACCTCTTAACAGGCCTCCTTGATGAACCTGCTTCAGTTGTACCTTCAATCCTTGTAGATTGAGGAAGAACACTTGTTCTAGGGGGAGAAGTAGGTACATTTGAAGCAGAAGGAGGAATAGTAGAAGGAGGAATAAACATTTCAAAGGGATTAGGAGATAACAAAGAAGTAAATGACATGTTATGCTGATCATCATACAACAAAGCATCAAGTAATGCTGTTTCGGATGTATCAGAAACTGGGATAAAACTGCTTGGTCCTGCCATGGCAATAGAATTTAGAGAAATATGTGTGAGTATCTGGTAGTTGATATTATCAGATGCTTGAGTGTTTGTGAGGCATGTTCGTTTGCCTTCCTCTATTTATAGTTGAATTAAATCCTATTGAATCTCTGCAGATTTGCGTAGTCCTGTTAAATCTCTACAGATTTGCTCCCTATAAAGCACGAGCCTGGAATCTTTTTGACTTTATATGTATACGACAATCTGAGTTGTCGCGCCTGTGATTCCACAGTGATGCGCCTGTGATTACACAGTATTGCGCTCGTGAATCTGCAATTATACACCTGATGATTTTGTATTTAATATATATTTGTTTGTTGATTCTGGAAAATGGAAATTTTGTTACCAGAAGTAACAAAATTATGCATTGATAATGCATTTAGAAATCTGTGGAATTTTAATGAAATAGATATCATATATGCTATTATCATGGAATATTGTATGGAAATTTCATGAATTAATTTTTAAGGTCTCACACTTGAGGGGGAGAATAATATATATCAAGTGTGAATATTTATGTGATAATTCTTTGTGAATGTTTCTATATTGATTCCCCCAAAATGAATATTAGATTTGATGATAAATCATATGGAAAGTTGGCATGACTTGTTTGATCATCCGAGTCATATATTATGTGCTGCTTGTTCTCAGATAGACATAATTATTGGAAATGGATCTCTGGAAATATATCAAATTGAAAGTTTACATATGAGATTATAAATCTGCAAAGTTTGCAGTGATGTTTGCAACTAGAAGTTTGCAATATATTATGCGCGCAATTTCCAGATTGAATGATCCAAAAATAATGTATTAAAGTATCTATGAATGGATAGATCAATGATTATGAGAACATTGTTCATACGTGTATATTTGCAGCTTATAATCCAACAAAATTCTCCCCGTAAAATTTGGCTTTTGGTCAGGAGCCAGAATAATTCCATCTTAAAATGTTTTAAATGTGCAATGATTATTAATCTACTTCAATGCACATAGATGGATATACAAAGATGGATATACAAAGAAAATTGATGATTTGATGAGGGGGAGAAAAATAAGCAGATTGGGTAAAGATAAAGTGAAATGAATTATCATTGGCTCTTATTGATCCTCGTACAAAGAAATATGCACTAAAAATTCAAAATGATAATTCAGTTGCTGAGTTTAGTTAATCGAATGCCAGAAGCATTTACTGACCTAAAGAAAGTGACAAAGTCACATGTGCCAACTGCAAATGCTCCTATATGAATTGTTATAAAGCACACCAGAAGTGTTGCAAGTCCATTGATTTTAAAGATAAAAATCCTCAAAAGAGAAAAGGAGCTATAAGAATATAGATGATCATGTTGAGGATAATTAAGAAAAGCTCTAGAAGAGCCATCTCCTGAAGAGATGTTATCTCTAGAAGAGATATTACAAGTAAAGTGTATTGTGGTCCAAGAAGAGTCCATTGATTTTAAAGATAAAAATCCTCAAAAGAGAAAAGGAGCTATAAGAATATAAATGATCATGTTGAGGATAATTAAGAAAAGCTCTAGAAGAGCCATCTCCTGAAGAGATGTTATCTCTAGAAGAGATATTACAAGTAAAGTGTATTGTGGTCCAAGAAGAGACCCAGGTATTTACATTATGAGATCTCAATAAATTATGAATGAAATCCAATGGGATTGAAAATGAAGTCGACGTTAATAATATCTATGATAGCATATGCTACAATGAATGATAATGAGGATCATGAGCCACAATATATTTGTATGTGCTAGAAGCACATAAGGCGCCAAAAACACATATGTCCCAAAAGGACTCAAGATGATAGTGCATATAGCATCATTATCTGAATAAACATTTATTGAATTTCTATATGCACATATATATTTATGAAAAGATTATTATGACTTTACTTGACAGATTTAGATCTTGCAGGTATATAATGAACAATCAGATTGGGTGTTTCTAACAGAATATTTGATGACAGAAAGTATAATATGCTCAGAAAGACATTGAAGCAATATAGTCATCAGGGGGAGCAACACTGATGTAATCAAGAGGGGGAGACGATACACGCTGTACTCTTTTTCCCTTATCTGGGTTTTATCCCACTGGGTTTTTCCTAGAAAGGTTTTTAATGAGGCAGCACTAGAAAGTGTATCAATGGATGATGTACTCTTTTCTTTGGCTAGTTTTTTATCCCACTGGGTTTTTCCTAGTTAAAGTTTTTAACGAGGCACATTCATAAATGGACATCCAAGGGGGAGTGTTATGAATATACTTATTATGTGGATGTCCATTGACTCCCGGTTTCTAAATATTAAAAGATGATATGGGACCCACGCATAGTGATTTACTATTTGCATAGTGCCACGCATAGTAGTTTACTATTTGGTGGGACCCGCACACAATTATACAATCACTCACGGGAAGGAAATCCGTGAGTGAACAGTTTAGGTTTTTGGGGAAAACTACACCAAATGACCCAGAGGTGGAAATTACACTAAAGTCCCATTTTTCTTCTATAAATAGAGGTTTTCTGTAACTGTTCATGTATTGAATGAAATGAGAATCTATCTCTCTACTTTATCTCTCTAGAACCTCTGCTCTTCTTCTTATTATTTTTATCAGTTTTATAACAAATATATTGTACTTTCTTAAAACGAGATTACAGATGAAAATATGGGTCCGGTCGGGTAGGTTAGAGCGAAAGCAACCAAATTCTCATTTTCATGAGTTGATCGGGATGGGGGGAAAAGTGGGATCCGCGAAGTCCCTTTCGTTTTTGCGTGTCAGAACTAAAGAAACTTTGGTCTCCACATGGGATGTCACTCATCCTTCTATCACAAACCTTAAATCTCTTCAGTCAAATCTTTTTTAATCTCACATCAGTTGAGACAAATTAGTGAAGGTGTCTCATGATGATAGGTTTACCATAACGAATGACCAATCCTACGATAATATTATAGTACGTACCAAACTATGTTATCTTGCGACATCTGGTTTGTTTCACTTCTCCTTCAAGTCCAATCACTACATATCGAAGACGTACATATATAAGCTTTTTGACGGGAGAACTGCGATGAATAAGACATTCAACTTTACAAGGTAGGAAGCAACGTGGAGATGAGTCATGAAGCACTAAAAGAAGGCCCATTTGTGCACTGAGGTTAATTTTTCGGTGACAGATCTCAACCACTAGATCCCAAAGAAAAAGATATAGTACCAACCAACACATGCTTATGTTGTATCTGATGCAAAAGCTAAAGGGATTAAGTCTACGCCAAGAGTATTTAGGTTGACCTTAATTGATTGGGTTTCTACTATTCAAAGAGGAAAAGCAGATTTTGATGGGTGATAGTTGTATAAGTTTTGAAAAAAGGGGGGGGGGGTCTATAAACCGCCCATTTATGACTATGTACATTGAATTATGGAGTGGTTATGTTAAAGAAAACTGGATTTCAAAACATACGAATTATTCATTTCCTTCTATTTATATATAGTACCAAAACTAGAAGTAGGTTGTGTTGAGTCGTGTTTGGGATAACTTAATTGATGCTTAATATGAGACATATTTAACTAACTTAATTAGATTAAATAAGTTGGTTAAATTAGTTAATATGACATGTATTTTCTAAAACATATTAGTCATCTTCCTTAATTCTTTCTTTCGATCTCCTTATTGACTATTGTTAAAAGAGTATTAGTAATAAGATCAGTAAATTATAAAAATATTGACCAACATAAAAAATAAATCTTATATTTAAGATTAAGATTAACTCACCAAATATATTTTATATTAATAACTATAAGGGGTATTTGTTATATTAATTATTGGTTTATATATAATAGATAAGTGTTTGAAATGGTTTAGAAATATGCAAAGAATGTTATTAAGGAAGAAGGTAAATAAAACAGTGTTAACTATCAAATCCTTTGGAGAAAGAGTAGGGGAAAATCCAAGAAACGCTTAATGAAGTTATTAAATGATGCATTTTAGTTATCAATCTATCTTGTTGATGATAGAGCACAATGTGTCTTGTGATGTATGCAACTAACGCCACCTAGTGAAATATTTTTTTTTAAAGTTGCATCCTTCGCTTGCAAAAAACAACATCTGTCCACACTCCACGCTGGCACTTTCATTTTTTTTTTTTTTGGTTCTGAAAACTTCAATTGAAATTTAAACAAGAGATATCTTTCAAAATCTCAAGGACCAAAAGCATTGAGAATCCTATTCGAAGAGAAATTATTGAGTAAAAAAGGTGTAAATCATTGGGCATTATTATATACCTACAAACCAATACATGGCATTATAACAAGACAAATGTGAGCTGCATTATTGAAGAATCCGAGAGATCATGATATGTAACTATGTTAGCGGGATGAGTCTTTTTAAATTTATACTGCTTCTAGTCATTAGTATAAAATCCACTTTAATGAACAAATTGAACTATAAAGTAGTTTTATATTAAGGATTACACATAGTATTTCATATTTGAACCCAAAATGGAAAACAAAAATTTAAACTCTAAACCAAAAACCTTTCATTTCATCAAAGCTTTGAAAAGTTCAGCCATCTTCTTTCTTACGTACTAGTCATATTTTAAATGTGATTTTTTTTCTATAAAAAAATCAATAATGTTTATAATTGATAAATATATTTTTACAATAGATTTATATATATATTGATTTGTTTCTTTCCTTTGAAAACCAATAAAAATGGTGGATGGTGATTGTTGCCATGGTACCATGTATATGCATGAATGTATGTGTGAATGGTGTTTAACTCGTTAATTGATTAAATTGACTTCCTTTGCATAAATCATGTGTATACACATAACCAAATGTGCGGGTATTACATTTCTTCATTATACTTGTATTTTTCCACTTTTTTTTTTCCTTTATTGAAATCACTTCACACTACAACTAATTCAATGATATATAATGGTTATTATCGGTTATAAATTACAATTTCGAACTATCATATTTTGGACAATATATATACTCTGTTCCAAACCATAATATATGTTGATGACATATATAATGGTTATTTGTTAATAACGATAATGTGTTGGCTTTATTTTATTTTTATATATAATTATTTTTTTAGTTTTTTTTTAATATTTATTATATAAAACACAAAATAATCATGAATAATAACAAGACAATAATATTAAATAAAAAAAATCTATTTATAATATTCAAAATTCAATACGTTATAGATAAACATTATATAACTTAAAAGAAATTAATCACTTAAATACTCTAGACAATTTATCTTATAAATTTTTAAATTCAAAAAGATAATTTATTAAAAAAACCTACAATATTCTCCAATATGTTTGTTGTAGATTGTCGACAAGGTATTAGTACGTCCACTACAAAAAGTGTACGTTTTATAGCAGTCAAAACTACATATTTATAGTGGTTTTGACTGCTTCCAACGACATGCATGGATGTCAAAAAAATCGCTACAAAATACATCGTGACAAACCAATTTGTGGTGATTATTATAAACCGATATGCAAATTTCTTGACCACTACTAATATTGTAGCAATTACATATATCACCGCTAATGGATGACAATCGGAAAACATATTGTGTTAACATTTTGTAACGGTTAAAAAGTGTTACCATATGAAATTGGAATCATTGTGGTGGCCTATTAACCACTACTAACTATGTTCACAAATTTTGAAAAATTGTTTGAGTGGCAGCAAATATTTGTAGCAGTTTAGAACCCGCTACAATATTGGATGAAATTTTGGTGCCAAAAAATTTGAATTGAAATTGTAGCAATTTATAAACCACTACAATATTAGATGAAATTGTGGTGCCATAAAGTTTGAATTGAAATTATAGCAATTTTAAAATTGCTACATATGTTTGTCACTAGTTTTTTAAAATTTTAAAAATGGCGTCATTATTTCTTTCACAAATGTTGTAGCGATTAAATAACCACTACAAAGACAATTTATTTTTTAAAAAAAATTTGTAATATTAGTGAATTTTTTTATTTATTTGTCATTTTAGTGTTATTAGTTAATTGATAATGCATATGATGAATTATAATATTTAAAAAAATAATACTCTTAGATGAAACTTGATTATGGATATTATATAGGTATAATACTGAAAAAGTGTGGATAATATAAACTTATTATGTTATCCACTAGATGATATTTGTTTATAAAATGAATGTTGATGATTATAGAAGGAATGTTAAGGGAATGTCGGAAATTAAAAATAATTAGTATCAAAGAATAATAAGAAATTAAAAATCAAAGATATGAAAAAAAAATATATTTACCATATTTGATGTCTCTTCAGAAAACATTGATTGGAAAAATAAAACGAGAGATAAGTTGAGGAGAAGGAAATGAAAGAATGTGTGAAATGAGGTGTTGTGATGATATTTATAGGGATATCTGCGTCAAACTTTAATGGTTGATGTATTGATTTTTAATAACGGTCATATGACGTGTTTGTAGCGGTTCTTTTTATTTTGCAGCAATTTTAAGACTGCTACTAGCAATTCATTGGTTTTTTTTTTTACATAAATATAGACGAAGTACAATAAGGAAAACATTTTTTTTTTATCAATCTTTATCATCATCACTACAAAAAATGTGGGGAGAAAATGTTAGTTGTGAGTTTAATACATTTGAACACAAATGAAACTTAAATTAATTGATAATAAAACGTAACTTAAAAAAAACTCACCGAACGATAGGTAAACAATCATCACCTTTAGGGAAGAAGTTTTCAAAATTGGCAACCTAGAATGGCTCATTCTCATAGGCGAAGTTATCAACATTGTTTATATCGTAAAGCTCTTGAGGCTCTAAGTGAACCACCATATTCTAATTCATGCGCCTCTCATCCTCGACATAATATACCCGTTGTGCTTCTGAGGCTAGAATATATAGCTCATCATTTTTAAATTGACTTGTGTAAATTGGCCGGGAGAAATTGACTGATGTAATGCCTAAGTCGTCAATGGTGAATACCTGGGAAGTTATCTTATTTGCACATAAACACTTGAAAAACGTATCAGGGAAATGGCCACATCCAACCTAGTCCTAAAGCTGCTTGGCCAATCCGAACGGATCCCCTAAGCCATCGCTCGAGTCCTCTCCTCAACTATTGCCTAAACCACCTACTCAGTCACCTTTCTCTTGTCAGAGGTCCCTATTAGAGAGGTTCCAACCTCATAGGCGGTACTCCTACTGTAGACCATGCTGGGCCTGGCACCTAGCCCAAAACCCTTACAGCGTTTGAAGCGCTCAACTTGACCCAAACCAGCTTTCAAGGAGGTAGTAGGGTCTACATATCCTTGTGACTCAGGGGTCTGGGTTGTCACACTCTATCTAGGACTGGATAACCTAGACCTAGTGTATGCATTTTACAAGACATTGATGAAATTATTACATCTAACGTAAATTAATTACATAAATTATATCTTTTTTATGTATATAACTTACACTGACATCTTTTGCTTGCTGAGAGGTAGGTGTCCCATCCCAATGCCTATAGGTGTATTTGAATAACTCCCCAAAGTCCGTCTAGCGGTTCTCCTTCTGAGCCTTCCTCTCCTAAAGAAATTTAAAAAATATGAACTTAGTCATAGTAAAAATAAAACAATTAATAATTTAAAGCTAAAATTAATTTAAGTTTAAACAATACCAGCTTACTGTAGGTGACAGCAAAAGTCTTAGATCTTGTCGTGTGGTGGATCCTCTGTTGCTCCCAAATCCTAATGTTCCTCTGAGTAAGAGCCTGGATAGGAGACAAAACATTAAAAAACTCTTAAATAATAACTATATAATTTCTAATTATTACAAATTAGTAAACATGTATCTGGCCCTTTGGACTCCTCTTATACTGCACAAAACTGGTCCAGTCTAATGGTGGGACACTGTTTGGGGCTTCGTCATCAGATGATCCAGAGTAATCGTCTCATCCTTATTCACCTAGTGGTAGAGACGACTCTTCCTGTTCTTCCAGCCATCCCCCATCTTTATGAGCGTGTACCTCCTCATGTTGTCCCAAATGAAAAATTTCTTATGTATAACAATTTAATTATTAATTAAGTAATTCAAAATGTTTAAATTATAACTATTTATATCTATACTAGAATTACACACAATTAATAACCATAACAATTTTTGCAAACGCTTTTTTCTTCTGATCTATTGGAATTTCCTTCCAATATCGGAAGCCAATAGGATACCAAAACCAATTCCTGCCCATTTCGATCAACCAGTGGTTGAACAGTTGATCATTGTTTCCGATCGGTTGGTCTGTGTGCTTATTCCACGGAACTACGACACTTGACCATTCATATCATTCCAACCGGCCACGTCCAGCCTTCTCATGCTGATGTTCCCCTGTTCATCTATACAATTCACAACATTTTTATTACATTGAGACACACTATTAATAAACCGTATGAAATTTAAATATTACATTTATTAAAACAATATTTAATTTTACCTTAAACTTCCACGTCAAATCCAGTTGCCCGTGAAGATGAATGTTGAGGGTTCACCTGCTCCTGGGCGATATCCTCATCCAAGAACCGTTCCACATCATGTATCGGCATGTTCAATTCAATCATCTCACCTTGCTTAAAGTCTTCTACACTGATCTGAACCTTATCAACCATCGCATCCTCATCATGAGGCGATAGGGTTGCCTCTTGTACATGTGGGGCCGCCTCTTAAGGTTGGGTCCCTTGCTACAATGGCATGGGGACATTTAGACCCCTGTACTGCCCTCTAAGGTTAGTGCCCTCTCATCAAGGCACTCTTCCTTGTATCACATCCTTTCCCCTACCTCTCCCTGAAGTCATTTCTCAGTAAAAACTATATTTAAACGTTGCAAGAGAGCATGTGAGAATGAAACATGCATTGTGAGAGTGAAATGTGTGTGGGTCACTATCCCTTTAAACCTTAACATCTATAGCTGTTTTACGATTAAACCCTACAAATTGTAAACATTTGTAAAAAACTGCTACACTAACCACTATAGTTTACCTCATTCCACGTGACACTTTGTAGTGGTATAAAAAATCCATTACAGATGTCTAGACTCTTGGCATTCTATAGTGGTTTCTCATAGTAACTGCTACAAATGTGAGACGTTTGCATTCTGTAGCGGTTTCTATAATAACTGCTACAATTTTTCATCATTAGTCAAGGAAGAGTAGCATGAAACTAAACACTGGTTTAAAAGTAGTTGCCAACCTCTGAGGAAAAAATACAAATGTGGTGCTAGATAACATGTTACCACGCTCAACACATTTGTCTTTTTTCCATGGGAGGACAACAACTACTTTTAAACCAATGGCCTTTTGCATTCCGTAGCGGTTTTGGCTAAGAACCGCTACAAAAATTCAAACTCTTTGAAATTCTGTAGCAGATTTTTCCTTGTAACTACCATGCAAAAAAATCAATACAACCTTCACACCATAACGCGCCTAGCTAGCGCCCATTTGTGGTGACTTCATATATTAACCTACTACAAAACAACCACTACAAAATTGGTGCTAGCTTCGCGCCATATTTTGTAGTGGTTTTTTACTTTCAACCGCTACAAAGTTCACTGCCCAACAAGCGCATGTTTTAGCGTGAATGTTTCCGTTACAAATTTGTAGTGATTTTGATTTAAATGGCTAGGACATCTATAATTGGTAGTGGTTTGTTTTAACTGCTATTGATCAATAGTTTTTTTGTAGTGTTCAAAGTTCCCGTAATAGCAAAAAGAATTATATATATATATATATATATATATATATATATATATATATATATATATAATTAAGCAAATCTTGGATCTGATTCAATAAATTTGATTTCAACATACTTGCTAAAGTTTAGGAACGTGAGAGGGTAAACGTTCAAGTAAATCGTGATTCAACAAGTAGCTAAATAATAGGAGAAAAAATTATATTGATTTTAGTTTATATAATATAGTGTAATCAGAATTATTTTCACGGCAATAAACCAATAATAAAAAATTCGATATTTTACCCCATGGTTTTTTTGTACCCTCTAGTTTTCTCTGGTGTTTTTTTTTTTCTCTATTTTTATCTTCAAACCAACGACCATTATCAAAAATTAGATATCTCATTAGGGAAGCTCAAAAACATTTAAGAAAAAATTGGAAGAATTTGCGTCGAATAAACTTTTTTTTTCCAGAATTCCACCTTCTTATATTTAATATTTCCAGTATCCTGCCTTTTTAAGTGAAATAATACTTAATAGTTCTTTGTAAATAACCGGAATGTATTGTCCACGATATTAATTAATATATTAATAAAGAAAATATTAATGTATTGTTAGATTACTTAACAATTCTTTATAAAGAACCGTAATATATTATTAAATATTTTTTTTATATTACAAGATACTTAACAGATCTTTATAAAGAATTGTAATATATTGTCAAATAATTTTTTTTTTCCAAAATCCCACCTTTTTATGTTAAACTAAACTTGATGGTTTTTTTTATGAATAACCGTAATGTATTGTCAAATAACTTTTTTATAGACTCCTACCTCTTTATATTTGATATTTTTTCAGAATCTTGCCTTCTTATATGTGACAGTTATTATTTGTAACCATTAAATAATCTTAAAGAATATGTAATGTTTTTTTTGTAAAGAATTGTCAAGTATTGTGAAATAAATTTTTTTAGAATCCCGTCTTCTTATATATGACAACTTTCATTGATAAAGTTTAAGTATTTTTAAAGAAAACATAATGCTTATTTATGAAGAACTGTCAAGTATTATCAAGTAATTTTTTTTTTTTAGAATCTCGACTCTCCCGCCTCCTTATGATATTAATAGATAATACATATTAGGTTAATATCTTAACATATTATATTTTTCTTAAAAGTATAAATCTGATATATTATATTATAGCTAATAATATCTCATATTTATAATCATACTTTACGATTAATTATTACAACTATTATGTGTTTGTTTTTATTGATGTAATATGTAAAGATGAATTGTTTGTAAATGTTACATGACAGTTGTTTTGTAAGAACCGTCATATTTGTCCGTAATAAATTAACTGCAACCATTATTTTTTGTGTTTTTCCGTCCATTAATACATAACAATGCACATATTTGAGTGTTGCATAATCTTATTGTGCGACATTCACCTCAATATACATAATGTTTATTTATTATAGCCGTTATTTATTAAATGTTATATACCCAAATTTATAGTAGTGTTTTAACTTTTTTCCCGTTGAAATATGGCATTGAGACAATTGATTAATCACCATTTCAAATAAGGTACTTGGAAAGAAAAATGGATTTCTAAGTAAAGAAACACTTTTTGATTGAATGTTAATGAGGATAAGTAAATAGTTGGCTTTTAATGCAAGCACGAAATTTAAATTAGGCTGTTTAAATTTAATTTATTTTTAACACTACATTTTATTTAAATATCTTTAAAAGTTAGAATTTATTATTCAAAATATTGAAAACGTAATTGAAAAACTTGATGTTTACAAATTAAGGGTTAAAGTGTAAATTTGTCTTGAAAATTTTCGCTAAGGAACAATATTATCTTAAAAGTTTTTTAGGTTTAAAGTTACCTTGAAAGTTTCAAAACATATCAATGTTGCTCCATACCGTTAAAAAATTAACATTAATCTTTAATATTTCTAACGGAAAAGGGAAATATTGCTCTATTTTAACATTTTAAAGTAATATTGAATCTAAAAAAACTTGCAGGAGATAACATAACTTCTCAACGAAAACTTTCAAGATAAATTTGTACTTACCCAAAAATTAATTTTGGGTAATGTAAATCTCACAAATAATGAGCACGTAATCTTCTTGCCTTGGGTTGCATGCAGTATGGATCTATTTTGAACTGGGAAACTATTCAGACCCATGGATTATTTGATTCTAGATCCAATAGCTATGCTTTTGAACCGTAAAAAAAAAAACGTTCTTAATAATTTTATTGGAAAGATAGACCTAATAAATTTTTATACTCAAAGATACAAACTCTACGAATTTTGTACAAAGAAGGTACGTTTAGAAAATTTTTTTGGATACGGACTAATTATGATTTTCTAAATTTAATTTTTGGACATTGAAAACTTGAAGAAATTCATGGCATGCCAACTTGATAGGGGGGGATTATTGGGCCTAATAAATTCATGGCATGCCAACTTGATAGGGGGAATTATTGGGCCTGTTTAAGTTAATAGCGTAGGAAATAGTAACTTATTTTTTATCTGACTTTTGTAGAAGCGCGAAAGAATAAAAGTCAGATTGTAAATATGATTTGTGTTTAAATTAATAGTAGTAGAAGTGACATGGTTAATGTCAAAAAACTGAGAGTTTTTTCCTAAGAGAGACCCCATAGAGCTTTTTTCTAAACTAACTTTTATGAGTTTTTTTTTTTAAATATTCTAGTGGACTTAAAAATTCACTCAAACATTTCACTTAAAGCTTTTTTTCTACTATTACTTTTTTCTGACTTTTTGTAACTTAAAACTACCACATGCTCTCTCCAAACGGAGCCATTATCTCTTCATACTATTGATTATAAAAAGAAAATGAAATAAATGATTCTGTGAAAACTTAAACCCCTCATAAGTCATATCACACTTCTTTGTTTTGTACTTTGTTTCAACCAACCATTCTACTTTTACATCATTTTCTCTTTCACTCTCTCACATCACAAAAGCAGGAGTAGATCTTCTCATCATCTATTCTCTCATTCTCTCATGAGCTTATCTAAATCATTGGTTAGAAAGAGGAAAGAAAAATTCAAGGAGTATCACTTGATGATGTAACCTTTCAGATTGATTGAACGAACATGATTTAGAAATTATGAGAGATGATAAAAAATAGATCATGAGAGAAACATAACCCCACAAAAACATATAAACACCCCTCTTTTTAATTTAAAACAAGTAGAATAAATCAATAAGTTTAAAAATAAAAGTGAAAAAAAGCGTCACATAAAAAATATGAGAAAGGAATCAAACAAGCCATCAAAGGCAAGAGAATAAGAGTATTTAGGTTTAAATTTTTAAGAAAAAATGAAAAATAAATAAAAAGGAGTTTTAAGCAGGTCAAATCGCGAGTTGAACGGGGGCGAGCCTGTGCAACCCATCCCTTGGCCGGCCAACATTTACCCAGTTGAGCCTACCACTTTTAGCAAGCTAGCAGGCCTAACATGCGGATCATAACCCATTTTACCGGCTCTATCCTAAACTAATACATGGATTTTGATATAAAATAATGACTAATACATGGATTTCATTATTGTATGATTTGTATCTATATCAACATAATGATGTTCGTTACCCAAAATTAAAGCATTTATGCATTTGGTTCATGTGAATGTTCTTACACTTAACGATTTAATGACTTGGATTCATGAATGGGAAGGCAGATTAAGATAAGATAAACTGATTCATGAAAATCATAATTAAGTTACTTGAATCTAAAGATGGATGGTGCACATCTATAAGATACGATGATATTTACAACAATCTAAAAATTAAACACCAATTTATAAATTCATGGACAACTTTTTTTATTTTCTAATTGTAATATTTATTAATACTTATACAATAAAGCTCGTGAAATTAAGTTGTATCGGGATTAAAATTTAGAAAATCTAAATATCATAACAATAAAATGAACATAACAATAAAATTTGATTTATCAAATTATAGATAACATAATAGGAAAAGGAAAATTATAGCAAAGGGGGGAGAGTGTAATTAATGAGTCCGTATTTTTTTTGTAGAAAAGATTAAAATAACATATAAGGATAGTATGGCAAAATTATTAAATTCTAAAATTCTATTTTAGATCATATAACCTAATTTAGAATTTATTGAATTTATTGAATTCATTTATTTAATCAAACTGTCTTTTATAGGGATTTTCCCTAATCTATACTTCACAAAAGGTGCAAATTCAAATTTCATAGATTAAAAAAAAAAGCATTCACAAGTAATTTGTAGCCACTTAAAACTAGATAAAATAATGAAAAATAATCCATAGCTTAAATCTTAATATGATAAAAAAAAAAAAAAAATCTAGACTCTTTGAGGCCTCAACAATATTTTTAAAGCAAGTCATTAAAATTCAATTATTTTATAGTTAAAAAGACATATACATAAAACATGAGATTATAAACAAGATGGAACTGAAGGAATTTTTGTGCCACAAATCTTTTACTCTTTTACATGTGGAGATTACAAGTTAGGAACCAGTTTCAATACTCATCACAATAATAAGCATAATGGTGTTCATTTCTACCATGAGATCCACACCATTCACAAACAATTTCAATGTTTAAATATGAAATTTTCAACTAATAAATTGTAAGTAAAAAATTATTATTTAAAAAACTGACAGTCAAAGGATTTACAAAAAATTGAAAACTTTAATCTAAACATTTTATTTACAAAAACTGATTTATAAACATATGTTTCAATGGAGAAAAATTAAGGATACAAAATACTATGAGCAAAAAAACTTTTTAAAATAGTAAAAAAAAAAATTGGGTAATTTTTTTTGAAGATTTCTTGCATTTCCCCCTAATTTTTCTCTCTATCTAAAGATAGCTTGGTTAACATCATTTTGATTGCCAAAACTTCCGCAAGGTTGACAATAAAATCTAAAATCCAATTTGATTTCCCTTTTTAGGCTGGAGCACGCAATTCCTTTTTTTTTTTTGATACAAAAATTTTAGGAAAGAGGTCGGGCTCACCCACAATCCAAGGGTAGGGCGTTTGGAGCCCAGTCCACAGGGGATACTGGCCAGAAAGTAGACATGTCTCCACTTCTACCAGCGTTACCACTGCTTCCTAGACCCCTAGGATGCTTCCCCCAGCGCCTTAACCAACGTAAGGATAAAACCCCCTCTCTAAAAATGAGGAAGACCGACCCCACTCCAGTTGAACCCAAGCTTGGCGGTGTTGGAGCGTTTATGCATCTGGGCTAGATTCACGGGCCTGGTGAAACTTGAGCCCACAGGACCGCGAATTCCAGACGCTAAACGCCTAAACCGCCTTTCATTGTGCGCCGTGAATCCGTGATATCCTTGGCAGTACACGGCTCCCGAAACTATCGATGCTTTTATAAGTGCCATTTCATCGCTCACTGTCTCTGTACCTCGCAAAAATCCTACTCTCCCTACTGTTCCAGATACCTCCATTCTCCCGATCCTTCTGATCATGTCTCACTTCAAGTCCAAGTTCCATGGTAATTTTACTCTCTACCTTTACTTGATGCCGTTTATCTTCCATTTTTCTGCTGATTGAAGTTTTAGCCATACTGTGTTTCATCTTCACTGGTTTTTGCGGCTCATACTTGAATGAGTTCGTTTTTATTATAATCGGATTGAAGCAAGAACTATAGGAGTCTAAAGTCTTCAATCTTAATGATTTTGGTATTCGAGTTTTCTTCCGCGCATGATTTTTGAGTTTTTCCCCGTTCTCTGTTTAACCCCTTTTGCATGCATGATCAGATCCAGAACCTAGAACCTTTAGTTCAAAGTTCCTTTTCGGTCCCTCTCGTTTTATCTGTTGTAACAATTATCTAACAGGAAGCTTTTGTTTGGTTATAAGTATCTATTTTCTTGGGCTTCAATCAGTGTTTCTCGCACCTCTTTCTTCCTTCCTCTCTAAAAAAAATTATTTTTATGGGACTTTGATTTGGTTTGTTCGAGTTGGTATGGCTTTTCTGTGTTTACATGATCGGATATGCTGGCAAGATTTATTCGTAGAACTTGTGGGTTTATTTGGTATTTCGCCCCCGTTTTTCATGTGATTTATTCTTAGAACTTATTGGAAATAATTTTTCCCCTCTTGGCATGACCCTGTTGCCGTTTGTTTGTTCTTTAGAAGTTCTGGTTTTAGTTACGTGATACCATAGTTATTTTTGGGGGTGTTTCCTGTCGAAAATTTCAAGTCTCATATGAATCTGTGATTTGCAGATGAGCTTATTGCCAATGCTGCCTACATTGGCACACCTGGAAAGGGTATTCTTGCTGCTGACGAGTCAACTGGAACAATTGGCAAGCGTCTAGCCAGTATCAATGTGGAGAACGTTGAATCAAACAGGCGTGCTCTTCGCGAGCTCCTCTTCACAACACCTGGAGCCCTCAAGTATATAAGTGGAGTGATCCTCTTCGAGGAAACCCTTTACCAGAAGACGGCTGCAGGTATAATCAACAGTTTTGATTGCTTGTATCTTACCTTGTTGCATGATGTAGATGATTTATTGGATATGTATATGCACTTCAAAGTTTGGTTTCTTTAGGTCTGTAGTTTTCCTTTTGTTGATGTAGTTCTTTATTGGTATGCTTTGGAAGTAAAAATTGATGTCTATACTTGCATTGACATTATTTATGAACTTCTTCAGGCAAGCCCTTTGTGGAGGTGTTGAAGGAAGGCGGTTCGCTTCCAGGCATCAAGGTTGACAAAGGCACTGTTGAGCTTGCTGGAACTAATGGAGAAACCACCACTCAAGGTCTAGATGGCCTGGCTCAGCGTTGCCAGAAATATTATGAAGCCGGTGCGCGGTTTGCCAAATGGCGGGCTGTGCTCAAAATTGGCCCAACCGAGCCATCTGAGCTAGCTATTCATGAAAATGCATATGGATTGGCGAGATATGCTGCCATATGCCAAGAGAATGGATTGGTTCCTATTGTTGAACCTGAGATCCTTGTGGATGGAACTCATGATATCAATAAGTGTGCTGCAGTGACTGAACGTGTGCTTGCTGCATGCTACAAGGCTTTAAATGACCACCATGTACTGCTTGAAGGAACACTTTTGAAGCCAAACATGGTGACCCCTGGATCAGAAGCTCCAAAAGTTTCCCCTGAGGTCATTGCTGAGCACACTGTTAGAGCTCTGCAGCGTACTGTACCTGCGGCTGTTCCTGCCGTGGTTTTCTTGTCCGGCGGGCAGAGTGAGGAGGAGGCAACTCTCAACCTCAATGCCATGAACAAGTTAAAGGGGAAGAAGCCGTGGTCTCTTTCTTTCTCTTTCGGAAGGGCTCTTCAGCAGAGCACGCTCAAGGCATGGTCTGGAAAGGAGGAAAACGTAAAGAAAGCTCAAGAAGCCTTCCTGACAAGGTGCAAGGCCAATTCAGAGGCAACACTGGGAACCTACAAGGGTGATGCAAAGCTTGGCGAAGGTGCCGCTGAGAGCCTCCATGTGAAGGACTACAAGTACTGATCACCGTCAGAATCAAGAGAAATCGGCCATGAGGATATCCAAGTTCGTTGAGCTAGAGATATCGATGAAGATTATGGTTGGACTGCTGCTGAATAATTGATCGATTTTTGTCGTTTTTTCCTTTTTCTCCCGTGTTTTCTGTGCTTATGTCAGTTCCTGGGTACTTACTAGGTTTGTAATTACCAGTTTGTGTCAAACCGTTGCAGAAAGACGTGGTTGCTTATCTATACATGTGAGTCTGTTTGAATTAACTTTGTAAAAGTACGTTCACATAAATTCAAATTCAGACAAAACTCTTCTAATAACTGATGAATTCTAACGTGATTTATTCAAGTAACTATGCCACGTCCTCTGAGAAGGTAGTTAGCTACTGTGCAATCAGATACAACTTGGAGGATTGCACAACTTGGATCTTCCTGTATCCACGAGACCAGCATGACTGAAGGCCATGGGGGACTGTCCTCCAAAATTTTACCTCAGTTTGATTTTTTCCCTTTTGTAAATGAAATTGATTGGTACATAATAACTTGTAGATCTTTCAAAATAAAATTATTTAAACATCTTGAATATCATTATATCATAAAATTATTTTAAGTATCATTTTTATCCCAAAAGTTATCTCATGAGCATTAGGCACTTAGAAATTTTTTTTGGGATCATTTTTTCCCTAAAAATTTAGTAATCATAGTAGTTTGTCATGGAAGTTAAAATGACGTGATTTTTTACTATTAAGTTTTTGCTACTTTTTATAAACTTTCGGAACAAAATTGCTTCCGAGAATCTTTTTCAAATATCCACTACTCAACCTCAACTTCTGGAACAAAATAATCTCAAACAAACTTTCGGGTGCCTAGTCTTCCTCTAGTCTTGGCCGTCTGAAAACTTCAGGATAAAAATGATACTTATCTCAATTTTTTTCATACGAAGTTTGCTTAATTTCTCCCTCTAGTCCTGGCCGTCTGAAATCTAATCAGTTAGGCAATTCAGCTTTAATTAGATTGTCTAGCGTAGTATATAATTAACGGATCCTACAATGGATATCTAGACTTGCAAACCCGGTACTGCCAAACGGATCTGAGAGACCAAGAGGATGCGTTGTAAGAAAATCCTTTTTGATGTTAATAGCTCCCAATTTGGGAATATGGGGTCATATAAATTACTTTAAACAATTCTGCGGAGTTATTTCAATCTTTTGAGCATAAGTCAGGCAAGAACAGAGATGGTTACAAGCCTCAAGAACGCCAAGAAAAGAGTTGTACGAGAAAGATACGTAAGAAGCTAATATAACTTAAACTGAAGCTATAGTACAGCTGCATACAAAGGAACAGCCAACGTATGAACAAAGACAAGTATTCATATAAACATCCAAACGCCAACCTACACGCCTCTCTCCTCAAAGGGCCTTGCTAGTTGTTATCCACCCCCCAAAAATTTTAAAATTGCAACGCACAAATTACCCAGCAGTTCAAAATTTAAGAATTCCCCATATGTTAGCCATGAATACTACTGCGGCCATTATGCTGACAGAGAGTACCACTTTAGATGACCAGATTGTCGCCCCACGAGAAGAAGCTGATTTGCACAACAAGGTCTCTTCTAAACCAGAGAGAGAATCTTCATTTGTAACAAGTGGTTGAGAAATCTTGTTACTGTCAACTGACTCGGGAGTCGAAGGCTCACTCTCAGCCTCAGTATTAGTATCATCCTCTTCAGCAGCATCGTTTTCTGAGGCTATAGTCTCCTGCAAAAGAGCAATCCCACAACTCTCAAAAGATGTGCAAAATAATATTCTATTAGATACGTAAGTTTTACTATAAAAACATGGTACCCCTGGGATAACTGGTTTTGAGTCATGGTCATCTTGAGCACATCTCCCATCTTTCGCAACTTTATTGGAGCTAGTTGGAAATACGTCTCCGTGTAGACGTATTCTTCTTGGAGCAGTACCTTGTCCTTGGTTCATAGGGTACGTGTTTACCTGTTCATTTCGCACTGGGCGAGTCCTAATCCTGATCCCGGTACCATTATCACTGCCAACAACTGTATTGTAGTTACTTGGTTCTTGACCACCATTTAATACACCAAAGATTGGGTCAAAAGCAACATTAGATGGCAAAGCCATCTGAGGATGGCATTGGAATATCCCCATATTGCTCTTCTGCTCATAACCGCCGAGGTCAGAGGTAATGTTTCTGTTAAATTCTGAAGCTGTATCTATCATGGAAGGAACCCTGTTGTCAATTTGCTCCTCAGGATGCGCAGCAAGCAACGCTTGCCAATACTGCAGAATACAATAAGATAATAGCATTATACAACAGATTAAATTAATGCTACCAACACTCTATCACAACTAGATCACACATGTAGCAAACTGATGCGTCAATCTGGTAGCCAATTAGTGGGAACCATTATATATATCTAAAGCTACCACTTCAAGTAGGAAAACCAACACCAGTCCATTTGGCAGAGAAATCCAAAATAACATAAATTTAGTGCTAGAACAGGTATTTACCCGTATATTGGCCATTTTCTCATCTGAGACATTGCCAGATCCATTGTCCCAATGATTTAAAATGCCAGAGGGTGGCTTCTGACTCATGTCGTCCTCGCAGGAAAATTCTTCACAATTAATGTATGGGTCTAAGAAGTCGGAAATATTTGTCTCATTAGTGCCATATGGAAGTTGCAGCCCACATTGACCATCTGACTCATTGCACACTCGATCATAAAATTCCGACATATGTAATGGGGAGAACATCTTGTCATCAAACGGCCCAGTTATTGGTTGATTAAATATATCACCAAGGCTTTCCAATGGATCCTCCTGAAGAAGTAAGCAGCAACTACAAGTTCTAGATAAGAAAATTCAAAATACCCAAATCGAAAAAAGAGGAAAGTAAACAAGAAAGACAAATTAACACCGATAGAAACTCAAGTAATCTATCTGACCTCCAAAGCTGTTTTATCTGCATTTTGATTTTGTGCGTAGGAAGCATCACCCCCATCACTATGGCAATCAGCTGATGTTATTACGTTAGATGTGGTTTCTTCAGTGTTCTCAGAAATACAGAATGGAACTATCTGCCGCTTATCATCTTCTGGAGCTGGCGATGGGGATACCACAGATGGGGATACCACAGCCATACCTGCATCAGACTGTATTTCTTCTGGGGAGTAATTAGCAGCAGTAGGAGTTGACGCGGTCCGTTCTGTTTCATCAGCTTCAAGAGTTTCATCTTGTTTCTTAAACAAACGGCAGAGGACATAGGCATTCTGATACAAGACAAAAACCATGAAACCAAAATTTAGACATAATCATCTACACAAAAAATACAGTCAGGCAAAAGTTCTATTAACACTAAGGTAATCAAAATGTAAGAGTGCAGTATAGAGACTTTCTTAGACTGGGGAAAAAAATAAGAAGCTGAAACACAAGATCACGTAGAACATTTAAAATTCAACTACAGGATAATTATTTCCCCAAGATATTGGATGCAATATTGGACGTTTGCAACAATCCAATGTAAAAACTCCACAACAACAAGACATGAAGAAGCAAATTTAAATAGCATAAACATGAGAGAAGGCTTTACCTGTCCAGGATTGGTACCATCAAGCTCCTTAAGAGTAGGACGGTACTCATGCATAACCCAATAGGTCCTCTTCCCCCTGGGAGCACGACCACTATAGAAGACTAAAGTCTTCTTCATTCCTATCAAGTTAGAACCAGACTTAATTTTGCGATCCTTGCCAGTTGCTTTCCAATACCCTTGATTTGTTGCTCGGTTCAATCTATGGCCATTCGGGTACTTGCGATCCTGAGGACAAAAGAAGAACCACTCTGGATCCTTGTTCCGTATCACCGATAAATCTGTCGACAAGCCAAAAGAATCGAAACCAGAAAGAAGAAGATGAGCAAATAAAATAGCATCAGCACTAAGACTAGCTAACTTGAGCAAAAGTTCAATCACACCAATCCTACACTAATACAGCAATCTTGTATACTACTTGTTCCAGAGGATCCCGTAGAAGAAAATTGAATAGAGAAATATTTCAAGGCTGTTCTCAATTGTAGAGAAAAGAGAAACTAATCCATCGCCTTCAATTCTTAAAACCCGTAATTTCTTCAATAGACACACGTAAAATTGAAAAGTGCAGAAGAATGAATTGTGTCCATAGCAAAACAAGAAAAGACAAGTCTAGTAACTTTCCCAATTTCAAGCTGAAAGGTAAAAGTAAGAAATACCAGGCAAATCCCAGGGCTCCCATTTGCAAACATCGATTTCCCGAATAACCCAGACGTCGTGGCCAAAACCGTTAATCTTCTGTCTCAGGTAATAATCAACAAGCTCCTCGTCGGTGGGCCGAAATCTGAAACCCAAAGGCAGCGAATTCAGAGGTAAAACCGCCGTCTCATCCCCACTAGGCGGCTGCGGCGGCGGATTACAGTTATTAGCCGCACCCATCCGGAAGTATCACTAAGTTTCGAACAAAGGAAAAAGAGAGTGTTTGAAGAGAGAGAGAGGGAGAGCTTGGGATCAAGATGATTCTGAGTATTTTTGGGTGCGATGGGCCATGTAGCTTTATCCTTCTCTCTCTTATAATCGGTTAAAGAAAGAAAGCGAAACGCGTTCGGAGATAGTTAACCACGAAGTGTAGTCAGATACTTCTATGACATAACCACAGAATAGTCAGTTAGTCAGTCACAGTGCTGATAAACCTGGTTCGCTTGCTTACGTATGAGGAAGGAACCGCGTGTACCATAATTACCCTCGGTGATCCTCTAAAACCAGAGACAATGCCATTCAGTGTGAAACGGGTTTGGTGAGGTGGGTAAGGTTTAAGGAAGTAGGATTGAACAGCACTGTAGCAGAAAGACGACTGACTCTTTAACAGGAAAAACGACAAACTGAAAAGAAGCGCTCAGAGGGAGTGACCAATACTATCAAGACGTCTGGCTCAGCGGCCGCACTAATATAGACGTAGTCAGCAAGGAAACCAGAGGGTTTTTCAATTTTCTTTTTAATTTTTTCTTACATAATGGGTTCCACTTTAATCTTTTTTATAACTTCAGTTTAAAAAAAAAAATGGTTTTGATTATAAATCTATTCAAAGGATAATTAATGGTATTGCTACAATTTTTCCTAATGTAATGAAAAAATTAATTAATTCATATTAAAAAAAAGAAAAAGATGTGAGAGGATTGATTTGTAAAAGAAGGTAAAATTGAAAAAATACATCAATTTAAAATATATTTAATGAGTCAACTAATTTTTTAGTATATGAGAATTAAACAAACTGAACTTATAAAAAAACAAAGTGAAGTATGAGTTATGAACAATTAGGCAGTTACCCCTTCATGGAATAGAACATCTATGCCCATACATGATCTATGGGATTGGCAAGAACCTTTCACTTTCCTTATCGTTCACTTCTTTCCACTTATGGATTATTGTCCTTACGTCATTTCTGAATTGTTGACATTTAATATCTTATAAAAACATTGATATAATATCAAATAAAAATATTTTATATAATTAAATTTAAATCCTTAAAATTTGATTAAATGGATATATCTACACCCTATTACATCAAATAACAAAAAAATTGTTGACAGAACCTTTTACTTTTCTTATCATTCACTTCTTTCCACTTATGGATTGTTGTCCTTACATCATTTCTGAATTGTTGACATTTGATATCTTATAAAAACATTGATATAATATCAAATAAAAATATTTTATATAAGTAAATTTAAATCCTTAAAATTTGATTAAATGGTTATATCTATACCATATTACATCAAATAACCAAAAAAAATTATATAAATAAATGTAAATCATTAAAATTTGATATAAATAGTTCATATGTTTATACTTTTATATATATATATATATATATATATATATATATATATATATATATATATATATATTTTACTAAAAATAATGTAAGGTAAGGTATTATTTACATGAGCGATAAATGTTAAATTTTTTTCCTTCAGAGGAGGTATTTTGGTATACTGCAAGTTTGACAATCAAATGTTTCCTCCGATGACCAGAATTCCTAATCATAAGCTGATATTGATATATCTCTCCAAGCCACCATTTCTGCTAATTCTTCTCTTTTAGGCTAACGAAGGATGTTTGGGCGGTAAGCAGCAAAACCAAGGCTTAAGTGCAAAAATTGTCATGCATTGCGTTTTTATAAGGATTTATATGATATCTGTTAAGATATTATTATATCTTATGTTAAGAAAATTGCCACACATGTGTTGTTTTCTTAGCAAACTATATGATTCCATCCCATATTTATTTTTGGAGAGTGTATGGTTCTATCTTAGAGCTCCGCCTATATCTCTTGACCATTTGGTCTTGACCAAAACTTTTGACCGTCTGGTTCCACCCAAATCTTCTGTTCCCTATAGAGTGTATGGTTTCATTCCAAAGCATTGTTCAAATCTTTTAACCATCTAGTTTCGTTAGACCTAACGACCATCTAGTTCCACCATACCCAAATCAGCTCGACGTTGTTCCTATTCCATCTAGATCAACACTTGTTACAAAATGTTACTTTTAGTTCACTTAATGCCATAACTACTTCTCCGCATTGTTGCTTCCAATTTTTGGTTGACAAACTGAAGATGATATTGGGTTTGAAGAGTGTTATGATATTATTATATCTTATACCACTCTGATCCTATTTATAAATCCTTTTTAACTAAATCACACATACTAAGCAGAGGTAGTTAACTCAATAATTATGAAGTAAATTTTCAACTTTGCCTTAATTTATGAATGAGTATTTTTTAATTCTTTCTTCTCTTTCTATTTTCATTAATACAATTAATATGGGCAAAACTGTTATAATCTCATTTACTACCCTGAAACTGAACTTATAAATAAGACCAAATTTTTTTTGTCAAAAGGGATTTATAAATAGGGCCAAAGTGGTATTAATATTTAATCTATTCTCATGTTAAGATATTATACATAGTATATCGATATTTGAAATTTGATATTAATATTAGATTAGATTTTAGGATTAGTCTAGCTAGGTTTGTCTATATGAAAGCTCTTGCTGAGTTTCTTGTATTAACGATTCCATATTATTTAGAGGCTTTTATTTCCTCTTTATTTCAATCCTTCATATTATAACAATATCAATGGAATCTTTGTGAGGGTTGGCACTTACATATAATAGACTCAATCGGTCTTAAATATAAGACTCAATTGACTTATTTTAGATAAAATTAAATAAATTATTTGATCATGTCATCTATTGTGTGTCATTAGATTATACTATCAGTTTATATATTACACAAATTAGGTTGTACAAAAATGGTGAGTATAAATACTTAAAAATAACTTATTTAGTTTCTTTAATCTCTTCAAAAAATTTAACGGTGTCTTTTATTTAAAACCAAAGTAGTATATTTTTTTGTTTTGATCATGATAGTGACACAATGTCTATTTGGCATGTGTATGTTTAAATTAGCTATAGAAGTTATTTTTTCAATGTGTTTTACGGCATATGAAATAAGTTTTGTCTAAATTTACGTGATTTTTTGGGTTAAAAGCTTCTTAAACACTAACTCAAACATATATCATCTTAATTTTTCTAAAAAAATAAAGGGAAAGGGACCTTCACTGTTTTTTGGGTACAGCACGTGCTGTGTTTTCCCTCTAAAAATTCTCCTCTCCATAATTTATAAACTAATAGGAGTACCTTTTTTATCGCTTCAATTCTTTTTAGCATTTCCATGCGTAGCATCATAGGTCTTTTCAAATAGCACTACGATCTTTTTAATTAGTTAACTTATTCATAATATGCTAAATTTTCAATTATGTCCTTGTAACATCTTACATTCTGAAAAACAATAGTTAACCAATAGTTTGATTAAACCATTTATTAACATGTTTTATGTACATAGCTGAGTTCAGATTGTTTTAGGCCCATACTCTTTAACTAAATATTGCTTCAAGATTTATCAAAATATCCAAAATAAACCTTAATGTGGCAATATACAATAATTCAACATTTACTAAAAAAGTTGAAGTACATTATTAACGTAGCTTGAGCTTTCAAAGTCTTTCCTGATTAGCCCACACAAGAATTATCACTTGTAAAATATTCACAACCATCAATCAAACTCATCATAAATGTTATTATGTGCTTGTGAGGTGATAAGTGTAACATTTTATATAACAAAATATTAGAAATATAATTCACAACATTCCAAATCACAAAATATGTATTACAATTTTTATACCAAACTTCATATCATCAATCACATATTTAACATATCAAACAAAAGATTGATGCATCATTCATTTAACTAGATTACGGAAGATTCTAAATCATGAGGAGTCACCTAACCAGGGTTTCTAGCTTGTCATTATTGGTTTATGGCTCCTTTTCTTTTGATGAAATCAATGAGGTGTCATTGTCTCTTAAGTTGACCCTTAAGACGCCTAAAGAAAAAGGGTGATATGAAGAGCCCTGAGAATGTTAAAGTCATCCACCGTGCACCGGGTGGTGACATACCACGTGATATTTACTTACATGTAATCTCTCATCACAACTCCGCAACCATTCATCTCCTCTTGTATTAATACTTAAGAAATAAAATGACAATGAAATATCACGCACAATTATCAAGATAATCTTTTCAATATAATATTACTAATCATTTTCCAAAATAAATTTCACAAAGCAATTTTCAATATCAACTTAGTTTATTTGATTTATATAGTTAAAAATATTCACAAACGTCAAACATCATACTAGCATGTGCAACAAGTGAAAAATGGTTATTTCAAGTTCTTAACACGAGAACTAAGTTTAAAAGAAATCAAGTTCACTTTAAAAATAAAATATATAATTATATGTTAATAAAATTATCATTACAATTATATTTCCTCTTTTCATAGATTATTTCCGACTTATTATTATCATCAAAACATCATCATATCCTCAATTTAACCAAAGTACCCAATTTCCTACCATAAAATGTTCAAGCAATAATTCAAATATTCACATTCATTTATAAACCTCAAATCCAACCTATTTAATCCTTAAAGTAACCTCCAATAAATTAAAAATGAATTATAAATTTGAATATAAGAGTCTCACTATCACAAACCTAAAGTTTCCAACATAATACTAACTTATATGAGCATAACTCAATTTATTAAATAAATTTCCAAACCTCCACGTAATCACAATCATATCAAACTCTAATTTAAATCCCAAATTCCAACTCATAATTTCATATAGTTCAAAATTTAACAAAACTAAACTAATTAAATCCATAATAATACCTCTAATAATCAAAATAAATATCTTCAACCTCATTTAATCGGCATAAATATCCTATAGATATAAACGCAAAATTATTATAAATAGAAAATTATATTTAAATTCCTACAATAACCAACTAATGAATCTGAATCGATTAAAATTATCTATCAACCATGATCTATATATATACAGTCATCTATTATCAAAATTCAAAACGTTGCCAAAATTCTAACTCCAAAATCTTCACTAATCAATACTATATTACTCTTATTAAAAAAAACATAGAATAACTTTCATAAAGAAAGTTTGTTGAAAAAAAATTAAGTTAATTATCTAAATAACCTTATAAAATAAATAACTTATTTTAAAAACTCAACTAGTCTCATTTTCTTCTCTTCCTCTCCTCCTCTTATCTTATTCTCTGGCTCTCTCGCAATCACCCTCCACAAACACACACATCATTACACACACATAATTGCATATACTTCATTCAGCTATAATTATAAGACATAATTGACTTTTTTGAAGAAATTAAGGAAGCTAATTAAATTACTTTAGAGTATTTTTATTTTATTCTTCAAACTAATTAGTTTGACTAATAAACTAATATATAATCTAAGAATACACAACATATGAAATGATTAAGTAATTTATTTAGCTTCCTTAATCCCTAAAAAAAAAGTTAACTTTACCTTATAATTAGAACCAAAGGTAGTAGAAAAGAGGAGGTGGTACCCAAAGGGGGCAGCATTCTTTTTCAAAGGATATTACAGCTCTTATCTGTAATTGATTTCAAAGTCAACGTAAATAATTTTTTTATGTTTATTGTAATTAACAAGGATAAATTTTTTTTTGATCAAAATGAACTTATAAAAAGGACTATAGTGATATATCAATAATAGCTATATGAGATTTTGTTGTAATTTTAAGAAAATAGCTGGTGTCAATAAGAGTTTATGTAAATAGATATCGATTCAAGAAAAATATTTGTCCACTTACAGAAAGGGTTTTTCTTTTTGGACGGAACACTTACAAACAGGGTTGAACTGGCATATATTTGCAGGAGTGGAATGGTTAATATACAAAATATTATTTTCCGTAATATTAACCTTTTTCCAGCTGCAAATATAAGTTCTTAAGGGTATTAATATTTTTTAAAATAAAAAGTAAACTTAGAAGAGTTTTTTTTTCGATAAATAAATTTTAGGAAAGGGGTCAGGCTCACCTACAGTCTAAGAGCAGGGTACTTGGAGTCTAGTCTATAGGGGATACTGGCTAGAGAGTATACATGTCTCTACCTCTACCAGCGTTACCACTACTTCATAGACCCCTAGGATACCTCCCCTAACGTCTTGACCAACATAAAGATCGAATCTTCTCCCTAAAAGTGAGGAAGATTGACTCCCAAGCCCGTTAAACCTAAAGACAACGGGTAAACTGAGAAGAGTTTTGAGCAAGCTCAATCAACCCTGAAATTGCCACCAAATGCCGCCAAAACAAGAAGAATCCAATGTCAAGTGGGCCTCTCATTCGTCACCCTACTTTCATGAAAGATTCTCAATTTTTAATACTCTTAATTTTTTGCAAGTTATTTTTTCATATTAAAAAATTTAAAGCTTCAAAAGCTGGGCGACGAATAAATAATTTATTTTAAAAAATATTAGGTATTGAGAGTGGTAAGCCCAAAATAACTTCCTCAACTAAAATTATTAGTCAAAATGGATTTATAAATAATACAAGAGTGGTAAGCTTTAAATAACCAAAAATATTTTTTAAAAATTATTTATAAAGGGTCAACATGAATAAATAATTTTTTTTTTCCCGGAAGAATCCAATGTCAAGTGGGCCTCTCAATTTTTAATACTCTTAATTTTTTGCAAGCTTTAAAAGAGAAAAAAAAAATTGCCATAAAGTGAAATTATGTATAATTTTCTCCCATTCTTTTGTGGCACATCACACAAAAACAACTTCCATTACATAACACTAGTAATAACAGCTACTCCGTCGGTTTTTAAACAGAAGCTTCAATATGAGAATTTGTCTATCTCAAAATATAAAACTGTGTTTCAAATTTATCTCAACATTTGTTACTTTCTTTTTTCCAATTTTACCATTTGTTGCATTTATTATTGCTCTCACTTCTCCTCTTTATAAATAAGAATATAGCTGGAAAAAAAATTTATTGTTCTTAACTAATTTTAACTATTTTTTTTTATAAACACAAAACAATTATTTAAAGATTACCACACTTGTATTATTCATAAGCTCATTTTGACTACAAATTTTGATTCTCATTATAAGTCGACTTTGAGAGTAATAAATTAATTTTTCATAATTTCACCCTTATTAATTCTTATAAAAAAATAATTTATTCATGTTGATTCTTAGAACACTATTCATAAATTACAATAAAATCAAAAATTTAATCTATAATTAATGAGTTAACTAATTCTCCTTAGTGCTTTCTTTATAAGTCACTTCCTGTGTAATTAATGCTTTTTTGTTTGCCTACCCCTATTATTAGTACTCAATTTTTAACTATGACCACTCATTATATCCCCTCTCCATACAATAACATTTCCAACGCAATTAAACATATTTTTCAAAAAAGGTGAAAGTGAAAAAAAATTGCAATTTAGAACATATCAAATGACTTAACTGCTATTTATTGTTTCCTATGGTATAGTTGAAGTGTTCTATTTTATGGACCAGAAGAAGTATGTGAGAGTTATGTATTTTGGATTTATAAATAGGATTGGAATGGTAAATTTAGGGAGAGAGAGAGAGAGAGTATTTATACTCCTCTAGTTTTATATATAGGGCAAAGAGAGAAGGTTTTTTTTTTTTTGAAAAAAAAAAATCTATTTATAAGGCATCTTATTAAAGTTTTGATGTGAATGTACAATTTAACCCTTTACTTATTATTGTGATGATTTTATTTTCATTTGTTATTGTATATAATAAATAGGTATAAATTTGGAAAAAAGGTAAAGTTGAAAAGTTATTGAATTTTCTAACAGGGTTAATGAGATTTAAGGTTTTTTTTTTCTCGTGTGAAAAATGTTGAGAAGTGACCTATAAATAAGATTAGAGGAGTATAAATGCTTAATTACAATTCACAAAAATACTCCATTTGGTTTTTAACAGAAGACACCAACTAGTAAATGTATTTAGTTCTTTTTATAAGGTATTCATTTATTTATAAGGAGCATTAATTGTTTTTTTTCCATGCATGCCCAAAATTAATAGAAATAGTGGGTGAGAGTAATAATAATATAATATTATTATTTAGCGCAATTAGTATAAGTAACATTAAAAATTACTTAAATTTTAAAATAAATTTATTAATTTTAACTATTTTTATTGATTTCTAAGAATTATTAGTTAATACCTTATAATAAAAATAAAATAAAAGTAAAAGTAAATAATAATTAAAAATATAATTCATGACAGGTTTTATTTTAATTTCGAGTTGTGGGTCTCTGACTGAAAGTATCGGCCTTGGAAATTGAGGCAGACATCGCACGTGTGCTTTGGACCCCAATATCGCATGAAAGTTCAAGCATTTAATGTTCGCGGACATACATTAATCATAGTCTTGTGGATTTATTTTGGTATACTTGTGACGTGTTCTTTTATCATTGGCCAATTGGACTCCACTTGTCATAGTGTGCTTCAATTGGAATTGCTTTAAGAATGCTTCCATGAATCTAGTGGTTATTATTCAAGTCAAAATTCTTCTTTGCTTCAGTTCAATCCACTTGCCTCACCTAACCCCTTCCAAATCGAAAATATCCCCATTAAAATAAAAAAGCCTCTATTTTTATTTTTTCCTCAGTTATGAGTGTATTTTTAATTAGGATACATCTACAGTACATACTTCAATCATTCATTAAAAATCAACCAACCAATCAAATTGAAGTACACTATGACTTTTCTTTATTAAATTTCAATTATCATGAGAATTATTATTTTTTATCATTGATAAGCTTAATTTTAGGTCGAAAAATAAATAACAAAAAGAATTATGATTAAATTTGGTTTAGATAAATGATGATATGGGAGGTGATTCCACTTGTTCGTTGGAAGCATTCTTAAAGCAATTTCAATATTTTTTTTTTTACTTATCAATATAAAATATAGATCCCTAAGATATAATCAATAAAAACATTTATCTTTAAAGGTCCCCAGTTGTTGTTCTTTCTAAAAAAAAGCAGCACCTAAATTGTTTAGAATCATACAATACTCTAAATTTTTAAGTTTTGTGCTTGTTATCTTATCACCTTACAGTTTTTGACATAATTCGTACGTAAAAAATTACAAAAGAATTATAATTCAAATTTCTCAAAATTATTTCTTAAACACGGTGCACATTGCACCTACAGGCTTAGGCTATAAGTAACCTCCCATAATATCATATCAACACAGGAAAATAATTTACCCTATCTTATTATTTTATTTAAAAAATAACAATTTTCCCTTGGGGTACAATCCAGGACATATAATTGAGATGCGTCGTAAACTCGTTCTCTTTACAAGTCACAACTCTTAACTAAGAAGCTAAGAGCAATGTACCCAAAAAAACAAAACACAAAAACTAGAAGTTGGTCTCGTCTGTAGGTTTAGTGGTACTGTTAGGGATTTAGAACCTCTCTTAAATGAGGAGGGTTTGAATTCTGAAACTGTATACGGTGTTGGAGGAAGGATCCCAGAGCTTGAGAAGTAGAGATAATCCAGACTGGAGTGATACTTTGATTCCTAAATCTTCATGTGGAATAGGCTCAGATGTTTTGTTTTTGGACTGAGGGTGAACTCAACCCCTGTTCTAAAATTTTTATATGAAAAAAAAATACAAAAACAAAAAGCTAAGAGCATGCATACATATAACTGTTGGCCTTAACATGAGTCCTTCACAACAAGTTGCCCTCATCACCACGTTTGAAAGATATCTTTGACGTATTTATGACTATAACAATCTGCGATGTGGTGTGTGCTACAGAATGTGAAATGACGAGGAAGAAGAAAAGGAAAAGGGGAAATAAAATAAAGGTTACTGATAAACCTTTTTTTGCTGTGGGCTAAAACCAGAAAGATAAAGTGAAAAAAAGAAATAAAGAAAAAAAGAAAAGGCCAAGAGCTAAAAGTTGCGCCCATTACTCTACTCTTCATTATCCCTGGCCTTTTGTGCCTTGTACTATACCCGGAGTGTTTTCACTCACTATTCTTTTCACTTTTTATCTATTTGATCTTTCAACCATTACATCATATTTTAAAATATGAGATTTCATATTGTGTAAAATATTATTATAATATTAAATATAATAAAAATATACAATTATGATATTCTAACCTAACATCAAATTTCACTCATTAAAATATAATCCAAAGATTGAGACGTTAAGTGGAGAGAAAAGTTAATAGAGGCACCATTTTTTCATGCTATGTCTCACCCTTTGCATTTACTCTGTGTTCATTTGATAATGGTCTTTTTTGTTCAAATTTGAATTTGAATATATTTTTTTACCATAATTTTGATAGAAATATCAGGGAAAATCACTATGAGATTTACAAAATGAAACGTAACCACCAACAAATATCATAATTGAGTTGTATGTAATGAAAGTCATACAAGGAGTGGGATTGCAAGGCTAAGGAAAGAGACCATTTTTTCAGGATTAAACATTTAGGGAAAATCTCCCTCAAGGCCCAAGGTATGAAAATATTATAAAAAAATGCCTATAGAAAAGTTACATGTCAAAAAAAGCCCTGAGCCTTTTCTGGTATTATTTCAAAAAAAATGTAGTTGTTAACGGGTACTGATATAATTGTTAACGGGTATTGATTTAGTTGTTAATAGATACTGATTTAGTTGTTAATAAATAGTTGCTAATTTGACCGATTTAGTTGTTAATGAGGTACTGATATAGTTGTTAACGTTTTTTGAAATAATACCAGAAAAGGCCCTAGAGGCTTTTTTGACATGTGACTTTTTTGTGGGTCTTTTTTGAAATTATCTTGCTTAATTACGCCCTCATGTAAATTTTCCCAAACATTTAAACTCCACGCGGCAACATGTCAAGGGGTGTCATCCATTGATATGTTGGGTCTTGTAAATTATTATTTCTTTTTGACTAAAGTATACTTTTAGTTTTTTCAATTTACATGAGGTATACTTTTAGTCCTTTAACTTTATAAAGTATACTTTTAGTCCTATAATTCTAACACCATTAATTTTGCTAACGGAAAATGTAAACTCAAGAAATAACAGTGTAAATTTAAGTGATGACTATGTAATTAAATACTATTAAGAATATGGGTAAATTGAAAAATATATAAAATATGTATAATTAAATGCTATTAGTTATCATTTGAGTTCATTACGTCAGCGTTTTCCGTTAGCAACATTAACGGTGTTAGAATTTTAGGATCAAAAGTATACTTTATAAAGTTAAAGGACTAAAAGTATACTTTATGTAAAATTTAAAGGATTAAAAATATGCTTTAACCTTTCTTTTTCCATGGATTTTACCCTATCCGGCTTCTTGCACTTTCCGAAGGGAAAAGGAAACAGGAATATAAAATACTAATACAGTAGTAATATTTACGCTTTTCAAGGGAATCTACCTTTTATATGGCATATTGGAATGGATGGAGTGACACAAAGCTCGAGCTTTATGTCTGTTTAACGTTAGAAACAGTGAGATTTGGCTTTGATTGCCTTTTTATAGTGTTTCTTGTGTTTTGGTGAGAGAGAAAAACTAAATCCTTTCCTTTGTACAATTTGAATATTTTTACAAAGTTTAAAGTCAAAAAATTACTAGAGGCCTACAAAATAGTACATCCCTACAAAAATCTGCGTACAACATTCCCATCATTTCTCTGTTGAATGGGAAAACATATCAGGTGACTTCAAATGCCACCAACCATGCTTTTGGTAACATTAATTCAAATTGTTCACTCTGTTACTTGTTTCTGCTCTTTTTCACAGCATAGTGAAATTAAGCTTATGGCTTTAAAAGCCTCCTCATGAGTCATTGTGTAGTTAGTTACCTCTTTTACTTCTTCCTCATCCATTTCCAATCACATCTTGTGTCCTATTATGTACAGTCGTGTTAATATATCATCCGTGAACGCGGCAATCTTATCGGTGAGAACGCTACTGTGAGTCTGGCATGATCAGATAAATAGTAGTCATCAGGCCATATGCCCCTCTCTGCCTCAGGAGGGGATAGTGTTGCATTCTTTATACAGAAACCAAGGACTTGTTCCTGATTGCCCTTTGATACATCATTTAGCTCCTCATCCTTTATCTCAAGTATCTGATCTAAACATGACGGAATCCACATTTGCTGCTACAACCCCACAAATTATGAACATGATTTAGCCAACAGTGTTCCAGACCAAAATCTCAAAGTGTTCATATGCCTTTTAAGTTTGTTGCAAGCTACTTTACCTGAAATTCTTTAAAATCCAGCAAATCATTTCCATCCACATCCACTAGGACCCACAAGTCCTTTGCCTCTTGAACACTAAGTCCACAAGGAGGACCGATTAAATTAAGCTGCATGCAAGAAGCAGAGAACCTTGATCAGAATGAGGTCTTGCCATACTAGCAAGGACACACAGATTTATTATCTGAAAAATACGTTCTTGGTCTTTTCATTATGCACTATACCTGTTCAAGTGCATCATAGAAACCAGCAAACGTAATATAGTCTTCATTATCGGCCTTTAGAAAGGCAAATGCATCACTCTCATTCATAGAAGCCCTCCGCAATAGATACTGAAATAGACAAATTTCTTGTCAGTAGAAGAAGAAAATGAAATCCATTCTACGATCACAGAAAAATAATCTAAAATTTGCAGGAAGGTTAAATTAGTAAATTCAATAACAGAGTCCAGAGGTATTGCAGTTACCTTGAACATGCCAAACACAGCATCATTCCAAGTTGCTTTCAGTAGTTTCCGATATTTATCAGGATTTAGAAGCCATATAAAATCAACAGCACATATATCTCCTCGGTGATTGCGGTGACTAACCCACTGCATTCATAGAGTTCAGAACAGAAGATTAAGTGATGAGAATATGGTTCAGCATAAAAAAAAAACTTCTCTGGATAGGGTTGGATATATCACCTTGTGTGCATCTGTATCTGTGTATTGATGAGCAATATCATACGATGATACAAACCCATGTGACCTCAGGAACCGGTAAACATGCCCACGTTTGCTACCATTCCAGTCACTGAGAAATAAAATTTTGGAAAAACAAATCACTGACAGTGATTCAAAGGTTAAAGGATGAAATAAGTTCAGAAAGGCGAATGAGTCCCTCACAAAGAAGTCCATCCATTCAAACTTACCCGCATAGCATGATTGGCAAAGGCTTCAGCTGATACTCTTTCTGATAGGAGTCCACATATTGAAGAATCTTGTAGGCCTGTCAAAAAAGTGTGAGAATTAACATATGTCCAAAAGAATTACCATGCCTGCACATAAATCAACAGAATGCCGAGATATTACCTGATTCAGTCGCACTATGGACAGAGTTGAGTCATGAGGGAATAGCAGGTGAGTGTTGACAATGATCATTTCCTGCCCAGTATCACTATTTCGGTATTGTGATAATGGAGAAGCTAATTCAACATGCAGCAACTGAGCTACACGATCTCCACAGTCATTGAAGTGCAATTCTTTGTAATTGAGAATCTTAAAGCGTTCCTTTTGCACTGCTATTAGAAGACCTACAGACTCCAACAGAAACAACAAAAAGGCAATTTTAATATTTTAAAAACAGTTCAGACTTTAATTCCTTCAAGTCTCAACAATTTTAAGTACGTTTATGATTTTATTCCATTCATCAACATTATCCAAACCTTGCTCATGACATCTTGCCCATCCTAAAGCAGATGGAAAGAAGGGGAAAAAAAAAAAGAAATCTTGACATAAGTTTCAAAAGCAATGGTAATATAGTGTGCAGATTAGATTGGCAACCAGATTAACTTCAGTAAATAGTGGTTGAGGTGTTATTGTTAAAGATGATTAATTTGAAATATTGATAAAATTGAGAATCTAACGGGGTAGAATTTCAAATAAAGAGAATAAATGCATACCATCCCCACGGTTGTTAGTCCGTCCAAGGTTGAAATTAATATAACCAGCATCACCGAGTCTCTTCTCATACAGATTAACAAGCTCTGAGTTTCCAACCCAAAATTCCTGCAAAAAAAATTCAAATATGTTGGCAACAAACTATTTACAATCCCTCAAAAAAATTTCATAAGGAAATCACATTAGCATCAAACTACAAGCCCCATTATGAATGTTGTGGACCACTCTTATAAGTTTCCTAGAAAAAATAAAAAGTACAAGCAAAAGTGAAGGAGAAAGAGATTTTGTAATGATCATAGTCATTCAAACCTGAAGACAGATAATGGAAGACCTCTCTTGCAACAGCCAATCCAATATTCTGTCATTCCTGTCCAACCAAAACGGTCTAAAGTCGCTTTCTCTGCAACTCGTGTCCTACAAATAAGGAAAAATAGTAAATAGAAATTAAAATAACCCAGTTAAGGAAATCAATAATCAATGCAGTTATAGAAGAAGACCTCTTGGTCAAGGCGCTTGTATATGGGAGCAAGAATGTTGAAGGTCGTGCACGTAATGAGAGGCTGTTGCTTCTCTTTCATAGAAGGAATTGCCAAACTCGCAAACCTTGAAATCCTGCCCATATTCTTCAGACTCTAATAAGTCCAAAACCCGCCGATTCCTCACAATCTCTCACAAACCCACCAACCAAACGGGAAGAAAGGGAAGAAAACGAAGGGTTACGTAATAAAAATCGTTCCTTTTCCCTTTCTTCACAGGCGAAAGTATAAATGTATATCTGATAATGGTTCTATAAGACTCTCTGGGGTCATTACAATAATGAAATGGGACAAACCGAAGGCGACCCTCTGTGGGTACAGAGCTGCAGAAGAAGCAGAGAGAAATTGAAACAGAGAGACGCAACGACCAGGAGTCGTTTGGTAGTCGAGAACATAGAGAGACACAGGCCTAGAATAGCAACAACGATCCTCGTCCTTCCACGTTGTTCGGCTAGTATTGTCCAAACGATTATTTCCTATTTGCCAAAAAGGAAGAAGGAATCCGCCAAGAATTTAACATGCGAATAATCCGCCTCTGATATTTGACTCTTTTATTTTAAATAGTGATAAAGGTTTTCTTTTTCTTTTTCTTTTTTTTCCCCAAGACGTTCTAGTTATTTTCTGATTTTTTTTTTACTTAGATTTTTTAAGAAAAATTTCTGAAAAAGAACTTTCAAAATACTAAAGGACAGAAAATGTGTTTTAAATATTTATAATGTAAGAGAAGTATGAGGGCCTGATTTATTCTTTTTAAAATTAAATGAAAATAACAAAAATGTCTCTATAAGTTTAAACATGTGCTTCCTCTTTTTTATGAATTTATTAAGTTTAGGTAAGATTTTAACAAATTTCGATAAAATTTTCATAAGTTCCAATAAAAAATACCACTTGCTATAGTGGCAATCTAATGATTTTCACTTTTGATAAAATATTATCAGAACTTGTTAACTTTATCTGATCTTATAAAACCCTTATCAAAAGTGTAAATCAATACCTTGCCATTTGTTTCAAGTGGTTAATTTTGAATTAGAATTTGTGAAAATCTTCTTAGAACTTGTTAAAACTATATATAAACTTGTGAAACTCCTAGAGAAAGTGAGAATCAATACTTTGTTATCATTGGAGCAAGGTAAGTAGTGATTTTTGAATTGGAATTTGTGAAAATATTTTCAGAACTTATTAAAACGTTATGTGAATTTGTAAACCCTTATCAAAAGTGAGAATTTGTCATTGGAGTATGTGGTGATTTTTAAATTGAAATTTATAAAAATCTTGTTAGTACTAGTTGAAAACCTTATATAAATTTGTTGAACACTTATAAAAAATGGAGCGTGTTTTTTAAACTTATAGTGACATTTCGATTATTTTCTTTACCAACATTTCTGTTATTTTTATTTAATTTTGAAAAATATAAATCAAGTCCTCTCACTTTCTGATATTATTCCAAACTATTTTTTGTCCTTTAACATTTTCAAAATTATTTTAAAGAAATTACCCCTTTTTTAAGGGTCAACTTTTTTCCCCTCCCTTTTAACCTTCAATTTGACACCTTGACAGGTTTTCTTGACCCAAATGAAAAAAAAAAAAGAAAAAGAAAAATTGTTCATGGAATGTAACAAGTATTTGGCTGAATCAAGATCCAAGAATCCAACATGGCGTCGCTCATGTTGATTCTTGATTAGCGTAATGTCGGCCTCCTGAGGAAGGCTTTGATTATAATAATTATAATAAGCGTGATTCTTGAGTCTTTTAAAATTGTTCTGCAATTAATACTCTACAAACATAATAACCCGCCAATATCAATAAACTAAAGGCATGTATTATATCAATTATTCTAACCAATAAGTCAAACATCCTCAACCACTTTTTCAACAATACATTCAATATTCTAAAGAGGATGATGAATGAAGATGCAGGATTAAAAATTTTCTTAAGTTCATCAAAATCCATACGAGCCAACTTTATAATTTCACATAAATACTTATTATTATTATTATTATTATTATTATATAATTTATGGATTAGAGAAAATAAAAAAATAATACTCCGCCATGTCAGCAAATTAACTTCCTTGTACTGAAAAAAATTGATTACATCACTAAAAGCTGCAAATATTTTAGGGACAATTAGTCTGTAAGTTTTTAAAGTTTCAGCCAATTTTTAATTAGGCTCTTTTTATCTGATCGCTATTCTTTCACTTGTTTTTTTTTTCAGGTCCTTGTATTCCCCCCCCCCCCCTCTTATCCTGTCGTTATAGTTTTAAATGATTTTTAATCAAGTACCTATAGTTTTTTTGATTATTTAATGAAGAAATTCTAATAATATTCTTCTATAAATATAAAATATGATAATATTAAATGTTATTCTATAAATACTAATATTCTACTAACAATAAATTTTTATAATAATTTTATTGTAACATTCTTTGTTATGAATTATTTTAAAATTATTCTTAATTAATTTTTCTTAATCAAACACATATATTTTTATTATTTATTTTCAAATCTAATTTTTATAATTATGAAATTTGAATTATAATAATATTTTTTTATAAAAAAAATATAATTATAATATAACTAATTAATAATTAATTATTCTAATCATCTGGGATAATTAATCCGTAGCTCATTATAGTTTCAGCCAATTTTTAATTAGGTTCCTATACATATATTTTTTAATTTTTACCAGGCCTTTATTATTTTTCATATTTTTAATTAGGTTCTTGTAATTTTTTGTCTTGCTATCAAGTCCTTATTGTTTCACCTAATTTTTAATCAGGTACTTGTAGTTTTTTTTAAAAATTAATTTAATTAAAATTAAATAAATGAATAGTATTATAATATAATTTTCTAAATATAAATATAAATATAAATATAAATTAATAATTATATAATTATAAAATTTGTTGACCATCCATCACTGTATCCTAATGACATCGAGATAAACCGACCCCTCTTCAATTTTCTTCAATCATTCCGATGTGGTGCATTTTTTTGGAGGAAAAAAATCTTCATTTATAAATCTAACTTGGAAAAAAAAATGAAGTAGATAACACATGGACTAGTCTGATAAGTATATTTAGCCAACTAATGAGTAAACTTAATTTATATATATAACAGCCAAGATAAAATTATTATAATTTGAAAACTTTCAAGAAAACATAGATCTTGAGTGAAAAATTCCAGGGCATCTAATTTGCACTTAAATCCAAAATAAAAATGACATAGTGTTACTTCAACATATTTGATTAACTAATGTTCAAACTTAACCTGGATAACAATTTAGGTAAAATTGCTATGATTTGAAAATTTTCAGGGTTACATTGTTCCAAAAAGAACTTTAGGACAAAACTGAAATTTTTTGACAGCTTTCAGGATCAAAATGAGCCTTAATCCATAATTATTTGTTAAAATTTTGCCTAATCAACATTTAGTAGTCAAAGTTAAACTTAGGATGGGAGGCAATTGCACCATAAAAATTAGTTTAGGTTTAAAATTGTTCTTCCCTCCTTTGGTATGGACTGTTAAAATTGAACTGGACTGCCTAGATTATATCTAAATAGTTCAGATCTGACCAGGTCCTAATGAGCACTCAAACGGCTTACACAAGAAGCAGGGCATGTGTTGGCTGGTCTGACTTTGTCACAGGATGTTTGGCTTCCACCACTTGAGGGAGTGGTGGTTAAGTTTAATGTCGATGGTGCCTGTTGGCAAGTGCGTGCTCACTGCTCAGGCGGGCAGTTCCTAGTTTTAAGGGCGAGGCTTAATTGGGATAAGCGCGTGGACTCCGTCATTGTTGAAACAGATTGTGTAGAACTTGTGGATCGAAGGACGATCATAAGGAAGACTGGATGAGAGTACCATGATCGTGAGCTGCTTAATTGCACGCATGAGATCCGCAGCCTTCTCAGCAGGGAGTGCAATGCCTGTATCAGTTGGGTCCATCATAATATATCGTGAGTTAATATATTGTCGTTGATGATGCTCTACCTAAAACACTCGCCATAATATATATGGTTCTAGTTGTTATTAATTAATTATATCCTGGTTTCTTGTGGTCCAAATACAATTAAGCAAGAAGCCATGCTAATTGCTTGATCTAACTCATCGGAACAAACCAGCAGCATCCCTAAAATAGATATTACATTATTCAAAGTCCTACATAAGAGCAGAATATGTCACGGATATATATGGAGGCAACTAATCTGATTCTTCACGTATTTAGAAGTTCTTGAAATTACCAGAAGCATACTGAAAGCAAGCAAGCTGAAGCTCCAGGAATTTATTTGCTCACATCACTAGACACTACCTCGTTGGGTTCTATGAACTTTTGGACTACTATAACAAGCTACGCTCTCATAAATAAGAAAGCACAATGCCGTGGGCTGCGCGATAAGTATGAATACTTGTTTAAGTTATCATGGCAGGGGCACAGTTATTGTCAAGGGTGATTCTAGCTAAGGGCACTTTCACTTTGGCCTGCGTTACTTACCGTTACATAAGGTTTGTTTGGGTTAGCGGTGTAAGCGGTGGTTTAAAAGCTATATGACTTTTGTAAAAGCTTGGTAGGAAAAAAGTCAAGTTATAAATGTGATTTGTATTTGGATTACCTCTTTAGTTTTTGTAGAAATGACTTTTTTTTTTATTATTATTTAAAAAGTCAGTTGAGATGGAAAATGACTGAAAAGGGCATGAGTCTTATTGGATGCTACATATATTAATATTAGTTGTACGTATTGTAATAAATAAAAATAAAAATTTATATTTATATTTAAAATTGAAAAAGGAAAAATAAATGTATTTATTATTTAAATTTATATTTACATGTATTAATTCAGTATAAAAAATTTATATGGAAGGATTTAAACTTTAGAAGTATAATCCCAAATTATGTTTTTGGAAGAAAGAAAAAGAATAAATATAGAAATTGTTAAAAAGAACGAAAAAAGGAAAAAAGAAGAAAAGTATTAAAAGAAATTGGTGGTGGGCCCATGCTAAGAAAACATATGATTATTGTTGGGCCCGCATCAAAAGCCTTCACATGATACCATTAGTATCTCAACACAAGATAAGTTTCCCCTCCCAACTTCTTCATAACACAGCGGTTTGGGTTAAAGTTCAATGGAAAATCAGCCAACCTAAATGCCTTCCCCTGGACTTTTTCTTCCCTGCAATTTTTTTCTAAGGTCTAGACTGAAATATTTTTCTAAGGTCTAGCCTTTTTTTTTTTTTTTTTTGCCTAAAACGCTCTCATATAGCAGAATCCAAACAGGCCCATAGATGCCACTCTCTGCATTGCCCCTCTTGCTTTCTACTTCGAGAGGTGTATGTTTTTTTTTCTATATTTATACTTTTATATATCTTTTTAGATTCATTTTCGACACTGTTTTCTTCTTGCAAATGTTGTGTTGCAGACGCCACGAAAAGAAGTTGGATAATCGGCCGGTCTGGTTGTGATCTTTTCTCACTTCATTAGTTAGGTAAGTCGGCAAGTATTTGGTCAATCATCTTCGTTAATTAATTTCTTGTTTTATAGTGAGTGAGTTTCCTCTCATCATACGTTCTTGTATATGAAGTGATTTAGTTGGGAGGGGTCTATGCTTTTGCCCCAATACATTGAGAGTGCTTAATATCTATTATCAATGAGGTTTATTGCTTTGCTCATCGGGGGCAAAAAAAAAAAAAAAAAAACACAAAAGAAGTTTGGATTGAAGGATCCTACCTACAAATAATGTGGCTTTAATTATTAGAGTTCTAATTAAGATTATTAAAACTAGATCCATCACTAAATCGTTTGAAGTACTATGTTAAGAGTTAATAGGTTAGACCAAAGTCAAATTGGAGCTAAGTCAAGGCAAAAACCAGCGAAAAAGGAAAGATTTAGAGTTATAAATATGAAATTTGAAAAAAAAAGCGTTAATACCTGAACCCGATTGGTTAATCAACTGGTTTGCCGGTTTTCAGGTTGAATTGACTGGTTTAATGGCACTAATTCTATTAGATAGATTTTCAGTACGTTTTGAATACGGCACCCAAAATACTTGAAAGACGCATGCTTTAAACTTTAAAGGCTTTGTTAAAGAAGCTTCTGCGTTGGTATGTATGCAAAAAAGAGGAAACAAAAAACACGCTTATATAGGTGTATGTTCTCATTTGTAAAATCCAAATTCAATTGCAATATCCCATATTTTAATAATTCTCCTCTGTAAGTTTTTTTTTTAATATATTATTCATTTTTTTTGTTTCTTAAAAATAATTTTATATGCAATCTTAAATAAAAATACACTTTGTAATGGAAGGTAAGTAACAAATTTAAGAGCTTTTACTAACGGATAAACCTCAAAACATAAGTCAAACAAAACTAATTTTCTAGGCAACACAGTCGTCAACAAGACTAAATATAATCATATAGTCACCCTCTTAAGGAATGTAAGAGTGCATTAGTTATCTATATACTTTGTTATATTAGCAAATACATTTCTAACTACAAAATGCCGCCATTTCCAAGTTATTACATGCAATTTTTTTTCCCTATTATGGACTACTAGACACTTCAGCAACTTACTCGACCAACCTCCTCAGCTTGGTTCTCATCACTTTCATATAGTCTCCATCATATTCAGGTATCTAAGTAAATATTATGTGTACACACACAAAGATCAGCTTTCATGAAAAGCTATGCTATATCATAATTACCGTATAATAAGAATTTATCCACAAATGATCAGTGTAGGATGGAGAAACTAGAACTAAAAACAAAACGTGGCCCAAGCATATCAACCTCCTTAATCTTTTATTTCTTTATAATAGAGCCCGCGGTTAGTTTTTCGGTTAACTTATACTAACTGAGATTACCAATTCTATCTTTTTTTTTTTTTTATTGTTTTAAATACAGCTGAAGAAAGACACTGACATTGTGATTTAGGGGAAGACGGAGCAATCGAAGACAAAAAATCTGAGTTTATGATTTCTTCCTCTGATGTCATGAAATAGGAAATTCCAAAGTACCTTGCAATCTTCTTTTGGAGGCTCACAAGTTCCTCAAAGTATCTTCTATCTTTAATTTCGGCGACATGCAATAACTTATATAGCTGGTGAAATTTCTTCCACTATGAATGGTTTTGAGATTATCTTTTTTAGGGAGTCATCATCTTCTAAGGCAGCCTTGCCAATACAGGACTTTGAAGTCTTGGCATTAGATGCAGAAGTTACAAACATGTGCTCTTGGGTTTCGGTCATGGCCTTCCCCAGAATCGATCACTTTCGTTTGAAGCATTTTGAATTTAAAATTTTAAGAAAGTAGAGATAAAAATTACATTTTGATTATTAAATACTCAATTTGGGTAAAATTATTAGCCAGGTGGGGTGCCATATGATCCTCATTAATATGATGTGACAATCTTAGTAAGTTAATGAAAAAACTGATGGCGGGGGCTCTATGATAAAAAATAAATAAAAGGTTAAGAGTTTAATTTTAAACTTTAATATGTTAAGAATGGAGTTTTTTTTTTATATTTTAGCCTTATGTAAATGCATGATGTTGATGTTAATGTAAATAAAATTGATACTTTTGAATAGTGAGATAAATATATATTTTTTGGTAGATTACAGGGCTAAATTCCATTCATTTATCTGAATATCATTTGTGGGATTGAGACACCCACATAGTCCCTATACAAGTATTTCCTAACCCTGGACTTTCAAAAACAGCAATCACCTCCTCCATGTCAAAACTCAAGTTACCAAGGCAATCAGCACAAAAGATGCATTCCCGGCCTGTACAAAAGGGAGGGGGAAGAGTAAGTACGTGAGGCAAGATGCAGGAGATATAATGAGTGGATTTAAAGATGTGAATTGATTGATGTGGATACTATATATAGGTCCTTTTTATTCTTGGAAAGGGCCTAAATGGGAAGGATTGGATAGGGTTTACAAGAAACTGGATAGATATTTGGCTAATTCTCAGTGGGAAAGGAAATTTGAGAATGCTGAAGAGTGAAAACTGTGACAAGAGTTAGTTCTGATGATCATCCAATTCAAGTAGATTTGCACCCAGAAATTTATTCTAGCAGAAGAAGAGCCTTTTCGATATGAGGCAGCATGGCAGCTGAATGAGAATTTTCAGGTAATGCTGGAAAATTGTTCGTAGAATGATGAAGAAGCACATATGAATCTGATGAGCTAGGTTGCAAAATGATTTAAGAATTTGAAATAGGGAAGTATTAATAGAGTATAGGAAAAGGAGAATAATGAACAGACTCTATGGTATACAGTTGAAATTTGACAAGAGAAAATTATTTTTTAGTGTAGCTTGAAAAAATGTTGGAAAATGAGTTGAGTGAGATTTAATTTGAAACAAGAAGTCATGTGGTTTCAAAAGTCAAAAAGTGGATTGAACACAAAGATAGGAACACCCAATATTATAATACAAAAACAACAATTAGAAGAAGGAGAAATAGAAAAAGAATATTCAGAAATGGAGAAGGAGAGTGGTTGGAAGATGAAGAGCAAATTGTGAATCTGTTCTAGGAATTTTACAAGAATTTGTTTGGTGAAGAATGCAAAGCAAGAGACTGGATTGTGAGAAAACAAAAGTGGGGGTTTTTAGAGAATGATGTTTTGCCTCGTTTGGGAAGTGAAGGGAGAGGAGATCAGGAAAGCTTTCTTTCATATGGGAGGATTTAAGGCGCGTGGGAATGACGGTTTTCTTGTTGTCTTTTATCAACAAAACTGGAACATAGTGTGGGGGGTTTTAGTTGTTAATATGTTGAAGGAATTATGGAAGCAGCTGGAGCAAATAAAGGAGATCAACAATACTTTGTTAGTAATTGGTAAGTTAATTTAGACCCATTGCTTTTTGCAACGTACTATACAAATACAAATGATTAACAAAGTCAATTGTTAATAGACTAAAACCTATATATCATGGACATGCTAGTTTCTCCTTTTCAAACTAGTTTTGTCCCAAAGAGAAGTATGCATGATAATATAGTAATTGCAAAAGAGGTTGTGCACTTCATGAATAGGATGACATGAAAGAAAGTATACATGGTGATTATAATTAACTTGGAAAAGGCTTATGATAGAATGTTTTGGGATTTCATTGTAAAAGTTTTGATGGAAATTCTGTTCAATGAGCATTTGAATGAGGTTATTAAATTGTGTATTAGCTGAACAACAATGGCTCTTATGTGGAATGGAGAAAAGAGAGATGTGTTTGTTTCATCTAGAGGCTTGAGGAAAGAGGATCCATTATCACTGTATCTATTTGTGTTAGGAATGGAAAAATTAAAACATAAGATGTTGGATGGTGTGGAGATGGGGGTATGGAAATCTTTGAAGGAAGGAAGAAATGGGTTAGCGATTTCTCTTCTTCTTTTTGCATATGATTTGCTGCTGTTCTGTGAAGCAAATCTAGATCGAGCTTGTAATGTATTGAAAATCTTAGACGATTTTGGTGGTGTCAGGATAGAAGCTAAATGCACATAAGACAAGTATTTTCTTTTCCATGAATACGACAAGGAAAGTGGAGAATGAAATATGTACCTTGACGGGTTTTATGGATGTGGAGGAAATGGGAAGGTAATTAGGAGCGTATATAGTGAAGGGAAGAAACGCTTAGGAGAGGTTCTAGCCGCTGCATGATAAAATGCAGCAGAAGTTAGGAGGATGGAAAAAACAAATGCTCTCTATGGCTGATAGATTAACACTGGTACAATCAATCACTAACCAAATGGCAACTTTTTGCATGCAACACTCATATTCCAGTGGGGGCACGAAAGCAAATAATGGAGAAGATGCTAAAAGAATTTATGTGGGAGAGTGATGAAAATAAAAGGAAAAAGCATGCAGTGGGTTGAGAGCTGATTTGCACCTCAAAATAGAAAATGAGACATGGTTTGAGAGATCTAGGAGTTATGAATGATCCTATTTTAAGTAGGATTGGTGGGAATTTGATTGATAACCCAAAAATTTGTACTATAGGATACTCCCTTGTCCTTATCATAAAACACCAATAGACAATTTTCAAAAACCAATAAAAATAGTTAAAATCATTAAATTTGTCTTAAAATTTAAGTAATTTTCAATAATACCCCTACTAATTACACTAAATTATAATATCATATTAATTATTTGGAAAAAATATTTAATGCTCTTTGAAAATAAGCAAATGCTTTATATATATATATATATATATATATATATATATATATATATATATATATATATATAAACCAAATACACTTTTTATTTGATGCTTTATAATAGGAATTAAAGGGAGTATGATGTTAAGAGGTAAATATGGTAGAAATGTGGATTTGAAGGACTGTGCAGAAAAAAAATAAACAATTTGAAATTTTTGAAAACTTCATCTGAACTTATTAAAATCTTATATAAAATTCTAAAATTCTTATCAGAAATGAATAAAAAAAATGTAAAAAGATCTTATTTATTATCAATATTCAAAATATTATTTAATGTTTTTCTATTTTTAAACTTCTTTTCGTGTGGGATTTTTCCTAAAAATAAAGAAAGAAAGAAGGAAAGAAATTATTGGAGGCAGCCTCTCTATAATTTAAGATATTAAATTCAAAATTTATCTATAAATAAATACACATACTCATTGAGACCTTGAGCTATACACTCATGTCCCTTGTTAGATATTAAGAAACAGTTTAAGATAATTTTATTATTTTTAAGGGTTAAGGCTTTGAATTTGAAGCGATTGCTTAAAAATAGAGACAATGAGGCGATATGTGAACAAATGACAAGATTTGAGTTTGTTCAATTTGTAGTTTTCTGGGTTTATTCGATCTGTAGTTTTTTTCTTTCTTTTTTATTTGATTTCATATTCCCCTACTCGGCGTTCTCTTTTGATTCAAAATTATTGTTGATTCAGAATTATGGCTAGATCTGTTGATTTAAAATTATATTTAATTTGTTGTTCTATGTTGTTTTGCTCTTTGTCGAAGGAGATAATAGTAAACCATTTTGGAATAAGAGCTTTTAGTCAATAAGAGCTTAAAAAAAAAAAAGCTCCTCCCAAAAGCTTCTGGCTTCTGATTTTTTTTTTCTTTATAAAAAAAACTCTTTTTATTATAAGAACTTTTGTACAAATTTGTTTGGCTTAGCTTCTGCTTATAAAGAGAAGATAAGTTAAAAATAAAAGGATCCAAACAGGCACTATATAACCGATTCAAAATTATAAACTACCATATATTATAATTATATTACTTAAATCAACTTATTATATTTTAATTATTAATTAATTTTACGTCTACTATTTAATATTTGATCATAATTCTTGAAAATCTTAATTTGTCTAATGCTGCTGTAAGTTTAACGTTGCATTAGACACTTGATTTATTTGTTTTCCAAAAAACGAAATAAAAAAGATAAAGGCACAACCAGCTTATTTATTGCTAGGCATGCATATATTTTGTTAAATAATGTCGAAAAAATATCTAATATTATTTATAAAAAAAATAATTCAGTATAATTTAAATCTCAATGAGGGGACAAAAAAACTTCCAAATAAAGTACATAGAGATTGGTTCAAATTCCGTTCGCATATAGATATCCCTGGGCGCACTAACACTATATAAATCTCAATCCGTGAGTTAAGTTTAAACGACTCATTTGTAATTTTAATCATTTTTCCTTTTGGGTCGAACGTGTTTTGAATCTTAATCTGGAGAAGAAAACCAGAGTCTCCATGCCATAGCTATTGATTCAGCCTCCTCCTCATATAATACCAATTCTCGTTGCCTTACACAAACCGAGTTAAAACTATAAAAATAGAGTTGAAATGAATGAAAATCTAAGTGTTGAATTATACAACTGAATCGAAAAAATAAGAATTGAGTTACTGTGAATTAAAATTTAAGTATTAAATTATACAGCCAAGTCAAAATTATAAAAAATCAATTGAAGTGAGTTAAAATTTAAGTTTTGAATTATACGAGTCAAAACTATAAAAAATAAGTTGAAATAAGTTAAAATTTAAGTATTGAATTATACAACCGAGTCAAAGTTATAAAATACCATATAGCTAGTACAATTATAATACTTAAACCCACTTTTTATATTTTAATTATTAATTGATTATATGTTTAGTATTTTATATTAGATCATAATTCTTGAAAATCTTAATTTGTCTAAGGCTGGTGTAAATTTAACGTTGTGCATTGAGACACTTGATTTATTTGTTGGCCAAAAAACAAAATAAAAAAATAAAGGCACAACCAGCTTATTTATTGCTAGGCATGCATATATTTTGTAAATTAAGATTGAAAAATTATTTAATATTATTTTTAAGAAAACTAATTCTGTATAATTTAAACCTCGTAAGAGGACAAGAAATTGCCAAATATAGTACAAGTAGATTGGTCCAAATTCAGTTCGCAAATAGCATCCACGTGTGTACTAATACGATATAAATCTCAATGCCTGAGTTGAGAGTTTATGCCAAAATGACTCGTTTTCAATCTTAATTGGTTTTCCTTTTGGGACGAAAGCGTTTTGAATCTTAATCTGGAGAAGAGAACTAGAGTCTCCATACCATAGCTATTGATTCAACCTCCTCCTCATATAATACAAATTCTCACTTCCTTACATAAACTAAGTCGAAATTATAAGAACTAAGTTGAAATTTAAGTATTGAAGTATACAATCAACTCTAACGAGTTAAAATTTAAGTTCTAAATTATACAACCATGTTGAAACTATAATAACTAAGTTGAAGTGAGTTAAAATTTAAGAATTGAATTATTCAATCGAGTTAAAATTATAAGATACCCATATATTATAATTATAATACTTAAATCCACTTTTTATATTTTAATTATTAATTAATTTTGTGTCTGGTATTTCATGTATGATCATAATTCTTGAAAATCTTAATTTGTCCAAGGCTGGTGTAAATTTAACGTTGCATTGAGACGCTAGATTTTTTCGTTGGCCAAAAAACGAAATGAAAAAGATTAAGGCGCAACCAGCTTATTTATTGCTAGGCATGCATATATATTTTTAATTAAAATTGAAAAAGATCTAATATTATTTTTTTAAAAAAAATTAATTGAGTAGAATTTAAATCCCGATGTGGGAACAAAAACTGCCAAATACAGTACAAGTAGATTGGTCCAAATTCAATTCGCAAATAGCATCCACGCGTGCGTACTATTACTATATAAATCTCAATGCCTGAGTTGAGCTTATCCCAAAATAACTCGTTTTCAATCTTAATCATTTTTCCTTTTTGGGCAAACGCGTTTTGAATCTTAATCTCAAGAAGAGAACCAGAGTCTTCATACCATCAACCTCCTCCTCATATAATAGCAAATCTCCCTCCCCTACACAAACCCCACTCCTTGCTGGTTTGGAATGGACTCAAAATTGAATATCCTTAACCTTCCTAGGTGATGACTTTTCCTTCATATCCTTCTATACTGAGTTATTTGGAGTTTCCTCGGTCCACAATATAATAGACTTTCCCTCTTCATCCTCTCTCCTGGTTTTCTGTCACTTTTGTTGTGAGTACTAACTTGATTTTGGGTGTTTTAATGTAATAATATACTAACATGAACGTGGCCTTCTTCTTCCCCAGTGCGACGACGGCCAACGAGAGGGAAACCATCAACGGATCTTGGAGCAAGTTTTTGAGGTGAAATTTCATACTCATAACCTTTTCTCATTAGAACACTTCTTTTATCAAAGTTATTCAACTCGCTTTTTAATGACAGGTTTATTGTGAGGAACGGAGAGAATATATTTCAAGACATAGCAAGTCTTGCTTCCTTCTGCTGGTTTACTAATTAATAGAGGTTTATGTTTCAGCTTTAAAAAAACAGATAGCTTATGATCTGTTTGCTCTCTTCAAACCTCGGTCAACCTCTTTGTTTTTTAATGGAAAACGAAACTTGTCTCGAAAACCTCCACCCAATTACCCGATAAACCCTATCAGCAATAAACTGAAAGTGAAAGCCACCAACCCCAGCCACACCCAAAAGCCAAAAGCCCGACAAGCCTTTGATGTTCTTAATTTTTATTTTTGTAAATAGTTATTGATAAATTGAAGATTTGGGGTTGGATCCTTGGAAGTAGAATACTTTGGCTGCGAGATTAGGCATTAGAAAGGCCATGGCAACTATTTCCAGTGACAGTGGAGGGGTGGCGCTGGATGGGTCGAGGGCGGTGAAGAATTGCTCCTGGCGCCATGAGCGGAATTTAATTTATTTTTTATTTATTTCCATTTAGTTAAATAGAAAAAATAAATTTGTTTCTCATTCACCCAATATCCTGCCAGACAAACCCATTTAATAATTATTACATTCCATTCCCTCTCACTGCATTTTCTTGGATTTATTGAATCAAATGGGCACTTAGAGTTTCTATGATCGTTCAATTGGATTATTAGTTATTTATTTTTTTAGTTAAAATAAATAACTAATCTCTCTATCCACAAGATAATTACGTAATGTATTTCAGCAGGAAGAGAGACGCCATGGCAAGTGTGAAGGAATGCTTCTTCTCATGGCGTGCTGTAATAAGTATGCTATTAGTGCAAGCTTTTAGGGCAGGGTTGCAGCTGTTGTCTAGGGTCATTTTGGTTGAAGGCACTTACGTTTTCTCGCTCCTTACCTATCGTCACTTAGTTGCTACTCTCTGTATTGCTCCTTTTGCTTTATATTTTGAGAGGTATAACTTTTTACTTCTGCACCTTTCTCGGTTCAACTGCGACGGAACCACTTTTCTTATCTTTCTAAAGGAAAGTAAAGGAAAGGCAAGAGGAGCTCGTCTATACGGATGAGTTCTAGACCGTCTAGATCTAATCTGGACGGCCGAGATCAAAATTGTTTTTTTTATTTTTTAAAAAAAAATTTTAATTGATAGAGAACCTAAAATAAAGTTGATTTTTGAACTAAAATATTTTTTAAAAATAATTTTTTAATATAGAAAAAAAATAAAAACTAAAAAAAAAAATTGATCTCGGCCGTCCAAATTTAGATTTGGACGGCCTAAAGCTCGTTTGTACGGACGAGCTCCATTGCCTTTCCTGGAAAGACAGTGAAAGTGGTTCCCAATTGTGAAAATGTTTTGCTGCGTTTTCTATTAAATTGTTAAATATTGTTGCACAGGCCACGCTACAAGATTGGGTTGGTCCATCTGGTTCTGGGTTTTTGTCAATGCATTACTTGGGTAAGCAAGCAAGCTTTTGTCAAGTCATCTTCCCTACCTAGGCCTTGCTTATGAATATATTCATATTTTTGGATATGCAAGCAGATATCCATCATTACAAAGCGGAAAATAGAAAAATTTATTGGGTAGGTTGAAAATGACAAGATGATCAGAAAGAGAGACGATCAAATTACCCTAATGCTTCTAGCTATTACAAATATAAGCTTTTATTAATATCAATAAAAAAATAATGATGTCTCATTACTATAATAATGGTAGTTTAATATGTATTAATGAACAGAAAATATTATGCATAAGTACATGCCAATTATCATGACAAATGAAAATGATAATTTATTTAAAATAATAAAACATAGTGAGAAAACTTTTGCACTATATCATATCAAAATAAATAACAATATAATCCTATTTAGTAAAAGTGGGTTTGAGATGCTTTGTATCTGGGGAAGTCGTCTTTTTCAAGATTTTCCCATGGAAGGGCTTGGTTTCGAATTTCGATAGCTTCATGGAATTAGAAAGGCCTCTTCCATTTCCTTCCAAAGATTTTTGCTCCACCAAACGCGACTTGTAAGAGATCCAGAAAATTAAATAGGCCAATTAAAGATGAACGTGCATCACCACACTCAACTTTTTATAAGTTAGAGGAAATGATCTAAAACATTTGAATTTAGATTCCAACTTAACCAACGACATTAACCCATCAGGAAAATGCAATATTAGTTTTCTATATACCTTGTGTTACCGATTAATATATTTTTAAAACTGTAAAATGCCATCATTATCATTTTTCAGGACAACGACTACAGGAGTCTACTACTATGGCTTGTTAGACACTTCTGCCACTTACTCGGTTAACTTCCTAAACTTGGTTCCCATAGTCACTTTCTTAGTCTCTATCACATTTAGGTATGTGTGTAAAATACATGCAAGAGAAAGCAACCTTTAATTTGTTGTTTCTCAATTATCATAAGAATCGCTTCATACATAATTGCAGGATGGAAAAACTGCAACTGAGAACATGGGCGGGTAAAATCAAGACTATTGGGATAGTTATTTGTGTCGGAGGGGCATTGATCTCTAGTCTTTACAGAGGACAAAAAATTTATATTGGTGGTCATCATTCCTCTCAGTCCACTTGAAAAGAACCACACAATACTCATATGGTCCGAGGCACTCTCTTTTGTGTAGCTAACTGCTTCTTGTACGCAGGATGGTATATTGTCCAAGTAGGCTTTCTTCTTCAAAGAGTCTGACAATACTTAGTGTTTTAGAGTGGAAATAGAAAGAATTTGCATTTTTGGAATAGTCTTCCATTTAATTAAACTGTTGTGTTTTTGAAATATTTCAGGTGAAGTTACTAAAAGTATTCCCGTTAAATTTATGGGCAACAACGTTGACATGTCTCTTGATATCAATTCAATCTGCAAGTGTAGGCCTGTGCATAGATAATAGCAAAGCTTCATGGTCCTTGGGCTGGAATATGGAGCTCCTCACTATAGTATACTCAGTAAGATTTTTAAATTTTTTTTTTTTGATAAAGAGTAAGATTTTTAAATTTAAATGAACTAAGATTTTATTTTTAAGTTATGAGATATCCACTTTTTTTTTCATCTCTTATCTGAATGACAATAAATTAACGTGCGTGATTTCTTCACAAGGGGGTATTTGCTTCAGCAGTTACATATTACTTAGTATCTTGGATTGGTGCATTGAGGGGGCCTACTTATATTCCCATGTTCAATCCGTTGTCCCTTCTTTTGGTGGCATTTTTCGAAGGCATCTTACTGGATAAGCCACTCACCGTTGGACTGTATGAACATTTGCTACTTTCTAGATTTCTCTTTTCTTAATATTCCCTTTGATATTCTAACAAAATAAGATATCCTTGCAGCTTGGTGGGCATGATTTTCATTGTAGCTGGCTTGTACGGTTTCTTATGGGGCAAATCAAAGGAGACAGATAAGCTGGCCCAACCAAACGAAGAAGCTATGCCTACTGATTCTGCAACCGAAGAAATTCCAAGTTTGTCATCCAACATTGCAGCTATCGACCGAAAGTAGCGATTCTAGCGTTTCAAAAGCATGAATGTACGTTGAAACCATGATTGGTGATGGATCTCAATGAAATCCAAACTTATGAAAGTTTGGTGGTATCAACCACCTTTATTCTTGCTTTCTATATTAATTTTCGGTAGGGGTAAGACGTTGATGCATGTGACTTTTCCTGAGGATCATTATATATATGTGCGTGTACTAGTGTTTATTTATATGTTGGTTGTGTTGCCCCCAATGATTGACACTCCAATAATGGAGGAGCTGAAGCAAATGATAATATGGAACAAGATGGCGACGTGAAGGATAATCATACAAAGACTCTTGTGGGATATAATGGTGACGCTCTTAACAAAGAATGGGAACTTCCGGAGCCCTCGTCACAGGAAATTAAATCGCTTATGAAACGGTACATCCTGTGATAGTTGCGATACCAATTAATTGTAGGTAAACTGGAATAGTGAGAGATAAAACTGACTTTTTTGTAATCTAACTTTTACAAATTTAGAGTCTATTTAGGTCCTTTTTTTTTTAAACGAAAAGCTGCTTTTAAACTAAATCTAAAAAAATGCTTTTAAAAAAAAAACTAAAAACTATTTGATAATTATATAAATTTTTTAATTTAAAAGTTAATCTGACAGAGAAAGATAGAGTAAAAAGGATTGTAATGCTCAAAACTCAAAATTGAAAGGATGAACACAACCTCCACGTTTCATTTCAACAAAGGCTAATAAGCAAAGCCGAGAAGGAAAACCTATAATTTATCAATCTGAAAGTTGAGGCAAGGAAAACCCAGAATGAGAGACCGAAAAATTCTGGATTTGATGGCCTTGTCACTGCTAGCTACAAAAGTTGCAAATGAAGATGATGACTGATCATTCTTATTGAAATCCTAAATTAATTTCTTTCACTCATCTCTCTCTCTCTCCCCAGACAGAGTCCCCCCCCCCCTCTTTTAAATTGAAAATTTGGTTTTGAACGCCTAAGACTTTTTTTTTTTTTTTTTTTTTTCTAGAGCAACCTTTTATATGTAGAAACAAATAATTTCTTATAGATTGTGAAGATTTTTTTTTTTTCATCAGAGGAACTAGATACAAAGTGTTTGGTTACTTACTCTCGTGGATTGTGCATCCACGCTTGTTATTTGTATCCTTGAGTTGTACTTGTTTTCGTAGCATTGAGCTACGCTTGTTATTTATAACCTTGAGCTGCGCTTGTTTTTGAAGCATTTAGTTGTGCTTCTTTTCATAACCTTGAACTGCGCTTGTTATTTGCTTTGTGTTGGTCCGTCTGAACAAAGGAAAAAAGTTTTATGCTCATTTATTCTTGTTGAAAGTAAAGTCTTCTATTGAATTTTTATATAAGTTGTATTAATGATTATTTCATTTGTTTCCTATTTTGTTTAAATACAAGATTATGATAGGCTTGAAAGTTACACACACATAATGATTTTCTATTTTATATTGTCAAGTTTGTATAAAAAAAATGCCCCCAGTCATTTGTATTTATAGCATCTCAGCACCTCGTTCTTGATATTGTTCGCTTTGGGGCCTATCACCCCCTACGACTTTAAAACACATCAAGAGGGGGAGGCATCCAGACCCTTATAAGGCATCTTTCATTCCCCTCCCCGGCCAAAGTGGGACATAACAGTATTTCATGTATTTTATATATTGTAGTTTTTGAGGTATTACTCTTTCATATCAAGAAAATAATAATGGCACTATAATCGTTTATGTACTCAAATTACCCTAGTAAAAAATTGTGTAATGGTGTTTCATGTACTCACCAGGTTATTTGTATTTCATATAGTAGAAATGAGTCTACTCTTTCATCTGCATTGTAGAGCGGATCACCTGCTGACTGGATAAGCATATGAATTGTTATTTTAAGCTGATTTTATTAAAAAGGAAAAAAAGAATGATTTATTCTTCAGTTGCAAATAAAAGTTGCTCCACAATATTTTCTTTTAACATGATGGCCACTTCTGTGTATGTATACTTATCTTCATATATGTAAAGAGAAAAGGGTCTCATGATATGGAAAACTGAATGATTGATAGTTGCGAATATCTTAGGTAGTTCAATGACCAAAGTGATTTGTAATTAAGTTATAGATTGGTTCATAAATTAATATTGTAAACAACTGATATCATATCAAGGAAGTATATCTTGCCGATTGTAAATAGAAAATAATGAATTAAAAAGGGCTTACGAAGTAAGATCATTTTGTACTCCGTGCATGTCACTCTTTAGTATTTAGGGTATGATAGAATGATACTAGAGTTTAGGTTTCTTTTGACTTTGTAACAAATGTTCTCCAAGGGGTCCTACTTATGTAGACTCAATTGGTCTTTAGGAAGGTAAGATTGTTTTCTTTTTCCTTGTTTTCCCTTCTTTCTCTCATTTATCTTTTACTCTGGTGAGTCATTTTTCTTGTCTTTTTTGTTTCCTTCTTGGGTGAGAGTAAATACTTTATTTATAAAATGTGGAAAGGCCGGAAAATATTGTCTACGGTCTTTTTTTTAATGAGATTATGTTGGGGACGCTGGTAGTTCTAACAAATGAAATGATTCCTCCATCTCTTGTAAATTTTTATTTTCAAGAATAAGCTACTATGATTTCATTCCAGGCCATTGTTGTCCATATTCTTCAAGATGGTCAAGCGTTTTTCATTATAAATCTGTATAGAACAATATATAGTGTAACTGGGGCTTATCTATTCAGTTCATTAATGACGTTATATCTGAGTTGTTTCAAGACCATGATTTATTAAATTGGTTTCAAGTAGCTTTAGTATAACTACTTATTAGTGATGTGTAACACGTTTAACTCCATCCCTTTGATGTAAGTATACTTGGTATGTAGAAGGGGTAAAAATTGCAAATATTAGCAATCCTCGGGGGCCTGGATAGAGTGATAACTGGTAAGGCTTTTGGGTTGTTTGTTGGAGATCTCAGATTCAATCCTTCTGATTTCTGTGTACCTGAAAGAGAAATGGAGGTGATTTGTAATTCCTATTATGTGTTGCCTGCCTAGTTATAAATTGTTGCATCCTGAAAATATTTTGGATCTCTATGGTGCTCTTGCTCAAGTTTTGCTGATTCGTCATTTGTGATCATTGTAGTGGGTGCATCTTAGTAATCCTATATATATATACCCCCTAGTATCTTTTGTATTTCGTTTTTTGGCCAACAAATAAATCAAGTGTCTCAATGCAACGTTAAATTTGCACCAGCGTTAGACAAATTAAGATTTTCAATAATTATGATCAAATATTAAATACTAGACATATAATTAATTAATAATTAAAATAAAAAGAGTGAATTTGATTATTATAATTATAATATATGGTATTTTATAATTTTGACTCGGTTCTATTATTCAACACTTAGATTTTAACTCACTTCAACCTAGTTCTAATAGTTTCAATTCGGTTGCCTCTAAGTATTTATTTACCTCTACAATCCTACGATTCCTATTTGTCGAAAATTCACATTTGCTTTAAACTCTAACTGTCAAGTTTGCTTTGCTCCCAAATAAATCTGTACCGATGGAAAACTCTCATGGAGTAGAAAAATATTTAAAAATTAGGTCCTCATTTGATCTTAAATATCGGATATAATTTATTACTATAAAATAAGTTATATATTTAGAACTAGAAATAATATTACACTTTGGTGTTTTTATGAAAAAGAAATGAGGCCAAAAGTAATCCCAGCCCGCCATTAATGGAGGACGGGTGCACTGGAAGAGTGAGAACGAGAACGACCAGAGGTGAGGATTCGGATCGTGTTTTCTTATTGTCCCTCGTCGGTTTTAAATTTAGATTATACATTTGATATAATTGCTAACACTAACAACCTCATTAATTAAATCAAATCAAAGGATTGGATTGGATAATAAGAGATGAGGAGAAAGTTAAATAATGGGATAATCTTATTCACAGGAGGTGACCTCGCAGTAGGGAAATGAGGGATATATTAAAGGGGTGGGGGCCTCACTTTTTTTCACTTTAAAATTATTATTCTATTCTTTTTATTATTATTTGTTCCTTTTTCTTTTCTTCTTCTTCTTCTTTTTTTCTCCCTCTCTCTAATTATTCTTAAATTCATATCGGCATTGAGAGATCTGTAACCTCTTTTTCTTAATTAACCACCATTTTTTAAAATTCTCCAAGAGTTCAACTAATTAACTATTTGTATATTTTATTCCAATGACTTCTTTATAATATATAAATAATTAAAATATGTTAAATATTTCTATTCAATCTCATCAAGCCTTATCAAAATTTCTCTCCATTATTTTCTAAAAAAAAAAACAATTTGGGATTAGTGTCACATAATTAAATCCATTCAGGATAGTTTTGTTTATATTCAAATAATTGTACGAAAATTTCCATTTACCATGAAATCATCCCATTCAACCCATTATTAATAGATATACTACTCACAAATTTTCAATCATATTTCACTATGTTCTTAATTTTATGTTTATATATCTAAAATAATGGGTTTAATATACTCTACACCTTAAATTACTTAATAATCACATTTTAAAAAATAAACATAAAAACTAAGATGTTACATCAATGGCTCAGTTGATGTTCAATTCACATTGTGTCAGCTTCTTGGCGTTCTTAACCTTGCATCAAATATTCTTCTGATATTTCTGTCATCTGAAAATGATTATGTTCATCAATCCTTAAAACATGATTGTAGTTATTGATATGACTAATATATGATCGATTCCGTGGTCGAATTGTGTATTTCTTGCTTGGCCTTGTCCTTGTCAAGCTCAGGACAGCCACTTACAACTACAAGGCAAAAGAAAAAAAAGTAAATATAAAACAAATAAGGGTAAGGTGCGTAATTTCTTATCCTTTTCTGAGTATAAATGTGCATTCTATTCACTCAAAAAAAGAAAGATACAAAACAAGAATGAAGAAAAAACAATTGTTATCAATATCAAACTGGATGAGCCGATTTAGGCTAGAAATTGTTCAACCGGTTCAACCCGATAGGTTAGACCGGTCTAACAGGCCCACCCTTTTTAAAATTAAAAAATAAATAAATTGATTTGTTTTTTTAAAAAAATTATTCAGAATTTCATACAAAATAATTTTAAAATTTTCATTTTCTAACCGATTTAGTTCTGGGTTAGTTCTGATTTAACTTATTGATCTTTGATCTAATACCTCAACTGATTCAGTCGTCATCTCAGAGATCTAGGTTTAATATCCTTAGAAAAAACCACTTATCCTTCATTAGATCGGTTTAGCGTAAGTGACTAATTCCTTACAAGACTATGAGATTACTTTCACTACCCTCTGGTACATAATTAATAATGACCCCCCAGTCTCTATGAGAGAGTAATATAGATTCCTAGACTATATTACTTAAATGGGACTTGTCACAACCTCTCGTGATTAGCTAATTAATAGCTTCTACATAATCAGAGGTTACAACCATTTTCCTATAGCCGTTAGACCAGCATTTCTTATCCTTTTAATTCACAATCCAAACTTCTTCATAAAATACTTTTTTGTATTATTAATTCTCTATGGAGTTTTTTTTTGTATTAAAATCAATGTGAGAGGAAAGCACTTAGGCTGCTGGGTGACGACGACTCTGTGACCTCAACCTTTTTTGTGACCCTTCCTTCGCACCAATATCTATTACTTTTGAGTTAATCAAATGCCAGGGACAAAATGCAAGGTGGTTAAAGTAACTTTTTATTTCTGATAAAATTTAAACTATTTTTTTTACCACTATTAAACATATATCTTTATATTAATTATCATTACCCACAACTTGATTTTCTTTCATTTAACCATTCATTACTCATTCTCCTTTTTATTTTATACTTATACTTTTTATATTTATTACTCATTCTCTCTCATGTACTTATTTTATAAGTAGGGACATATTTAGAAGAAATATGATATATTTTGGATACATTGATTATTTTTAACCAATCTTAAGTGTTAATTTATTTTATAAAATAAAAATAAAAAGTGTTTATAAAAAGCATAGAGGGATTTGATTGTGTTAGCCGATTAAATTATGCAATGAGAAAGATCCAAAAAAACACGTGTCCCCACACTTATACATCAGACATGCAGGCTGGTTTCCTGTCGTATTCACCTGGATTACAGAACATGGTAGGATTGATTATTTTCTCTTTTCTTTTTTATTTTTAATAATTAGAAGGCGTGGAATTATTTTTTTTGGTCCAATGAAGTCCCCATAGTCAAATTGGAGCCTCATATTCCTTTGTACCAATATATATCTCGCTTAATAATTCACCTGTGTGTGTGTGTGTATTTGATACGTAATTCCTCTGTATTTTATCATCGTTATCATTTTAAACTAAAATGGATTTTTCTTCCCCAGACCCGTGTGTCAGGTTTAATCAGGGTAAAATCCTCCCCGGGCCCAATTAAGTAAAAAAATTTAAAAAAAATGCCCCAACAACTTTCATATATCAGAAAAGACCCTAGAGTCTTTTTAGGTATTATTTCAAAAAGCGTTAACAATAATATCAGTACCGCATTAACAACAAAATCAGTATTCGTTAACAACAATTCCGTTAACAACAAAATCAGTATCCGTTAATAACTACGTTTTTCTGAAATAATACCAGAAAATACCCTAAAGCCTTTAGTTGTTGGGGTCTTTTTTAAATTTTTTTTACTTAATTAGACTCTGGGAAGGATTTTTCCTTTAATCAGTTTCTTACTTTTTAATTCTTTCAAGTATTTTCTCCTAGAGACGTCCCATTTCTTCTTGTCTTCCATTCATTTTTTGCAGAATGAAATTCAAAATCTTGTCAGCTTCTGCTTTTTAACGTTCTAATAATCAGTAACCACTAACGCACCAACCGTCTTGCTATACCTACAGCCTTTCCCCCAACTCCATGATTGGAGCTAGATCCTGATAACTCGCTGGAGCTTCTATATTCATTTCACTTGTTATGGCTTCCTTCTATTTCATCTTCTTCGTATTTACTCTTCTAGCTTCAATTACAGAACACCCAGTTATTGCTTATTCATCATCCGCCATTAATGTAACCAAAAAGTTATACTTCTCCGATTTCAGCATAAGCAATAACTCCAGAATCCTCCATGATTTGAAGCTCCTAGGCAGTGCCAAGTTCTCAGAAGAAAACGGCGCTCTTCAAATTCCTGATGAATCCTCAGACATCAGACATCAAGCTGGAAGAGGAATTTACTCTTTCCCGATTCGCCTTCTAGACCCAGAAACTCAGACCCCAGCTTCTTTCCAAACAACTTTCTCTTTTCAGTTCATCAATCACAGCAACTCAGAACAAAATAATGATGATTCTTCTTATGGTGGTAGTGGCTTCACTTTCATCATCGTCCCCGACGAGTTCACTGTGGGAAGGTCAGGGCCATGGCTAGCCATGCTTAACGATGCTTGCGAAGATAATTACAAAGCAGTGGCGATAGAATTCGACACTAGAATGAACCCAGAATTCGGAGATCCGAACGACAACCATCTCGGCATCAATTTAGGTACCATATTATCCTCTAAAACCATTAACGTTTCTGATGTTGGAATTAACCTTAAGGATGGTTTTGTTCACCGTGCTTGGATTACCTATGATGGTCCTGGAAAAAGAATGGACATTCGTTTAGGATCAGCAAACCAAGAAGATTATTACCCTTCTAAACCAATCTTCTCAGAATCTGTGGATCTCTCTCCTTTTTTAAATGAGTATATGTTTGTGGGATTCTCTGCTTCCACTGGAGACCATACCCAAATCCACAATATTCTTTCATGGAATTTCACTTCCACTTCTCAAGCTTTTCTTCGATTTCCTTCATCTGATACCTGCGAGGGTAAGATCTCACTTCAGAATGCCACTGCAACTCCGAGGACTAATAATGGTGGTTCTAAATTTGAGCCTCCTCGCAGCTTTTTAATCTTTGTGTCTGTTGTGGCTTTTGTTCTTGCTCTTCTTCTTGGCTTTTACTTATACAGTAAACTCAAAAGGAATGCTGAAAAATCAATATTTCCAAGTCCCCCAAATAAGCCTCGTCGCTTTACCTTCTCTGAGATTTCCTCTGCCACTCGATCCTTCAATGAAGTTGAGGTTTTGGGTACTGATTCCAGGGGCGTGTATTACTCAGGGAAGATTCCTAACGGCGTAAGAGTTGCTGTGAAAAGATTCTCATCTCAGTTTCTGGGCTCATATGGGTCAGATCATAAGAAAAGATTGATGAAGGAAATCAAATCTATCTGCCAGTTTCGGCACCCGAATTTGATCCCCATAAGAGGGTGGTGCCAAGACAGGCATGAAGCAATGGTGGTTTATGACTTCTTCCCAAATGGAAGCCTTGAAAAATGGTTATTTGAGGACAACGTTCTTCCATGGACTCGCCGATTCAAAATCATAAAAGACGTAGCGGATGGATTGTGCTTCCTCCACTCTAAGCAACTAGCCCACAAGAACTTGAAATGTAGCAGTGTGTTTCTTGATCTGAACTACAGAGCAATCTTGGGTGACTTTGGCTTTGTACTATTAGAATCAGAGTCAAGGCAATTCGAGTCCACCGTGTGCCGAGGCGTTGATGTGTTTGAATTTGGTGTGTTGGTGTTGGAAGTGATAGCAGGAAGGCGAAGGGCAGAGGAAGAAGAGAATATAAAACCAGAAGCAAAGAACTTGTTGGACTATGCTTGGAACTTGCATGAGATTGACGAGAAAGTGAAGGTCGTGGATAGAAGAATGGGATCACTAGTAAACTTGGAGCAAGCAAATCTTCTACTTGAAATTGGATTGCTTTGCACATTGAATGAGAACAAAGGAAGGCCAAGTATGGAGCAAGTGGTAGAGTTTTTGAACATGGAGATACCTATTCCTAAGCTGCCAACAACTCGCCCTGTTTCCTTGTTCCCTTATAGCAGCACCAATGCAGGTCTCTGCAACACCTACTCTTGCACTGCTCGAAGATAAGTAATGACATTAGGGACGCATTCACTGGGTAGCCATGGAGCTAGCATTCAAATTTCAAAAAAATAAATAAATAAATTGATATTGATGTGATTCTAATTGGGGCAGTGTCTCTGGATCAGTTTCAGAATGCTGCAAGTGTATTAAGTGATGTGTGCGTGTGTGTGGATAGTGTGTTGAAGATGTGTGTATAAGGGAGGGTGTGTGAATAGTTTGTGAATATGTGGATTTATCAGAAGGGATACACACACACATATATATATAGTGTGTGTGTGAAAATGATTTGGAGCTTGCCAGCCTCCTATTTAGAATCTGTTTTGTGATGTGATTAATGAAAGCCCTTCCAAAAATGAAGAGTGCTTGAAGGGGAAAACCGGAAGTGGGTATGTGAGGATGAAACTGCATAGTTGTTCAACCCAATGATGGGTTGAATTTATCTCTTCATCACTTATAATTTCTAAATTATATTCATCTAATCAATCTAAAAAGTCACATTATTACTTTAATTTTTGTCTCTTCTTCTTAATCAATGACCCAGATGTAATTGATAAGAGATATGAAGAAAAAAGATAAGGAGAGGATTTTCTTCTAAAAATAATATGAACTATGTCATTCGTCTTTTTTTATTATTGTTGTTGTTGATGATATAGAATTATCATGAGTCTATTGCTATCCATCTACATTAACAATTTTTACAACTCTCCTTAAATTAATTATTCTTCTTAATTCAGACACACTGTAGAAGAAGGGGAAGAAAAATTTTCCCTTTGAACATCTTTAAAGTCAAACCTTATCTTTTCAACCAGGGATCAAAACTATAACTGCAATAGTTATGCTTAATGGTTTAGACTTCTGACTTCAAAAAACATAACAGAAACGTGAAAAAGTGTTTATTTGTAATTAGATTAGCCATAATACAAATGTACAATATTTAAGAATAAATCATATTATATCCATCGGCCATTAATATAAGATCCAATTGACTATTTTTGAAGAGATTAATAAAGCTAAATAAATTAATTAATCATATTATATATTGTATATCATTAGATTATAGATAAATTTATAAGTTAGATAAATTAGTTTGGAGAAAAATAATGAGTATAAATATTTTAAAGCAACTTATTTAGCTTTTTTAACCTCTTCAATAAAATTAAGTGTTAATATTATTTATGGTTTATAACTAGATGGAAATTCTTAAATATATCCAAGCTAGTTAACACTAGCATGTAACTTTGATAAAGGACATGAAGTGTTGGAATAAGTAAATCTAAATAGATTTCATGGTCAAAAGTTGACTTAAATTTTTTTTTTTTTTTTTGAACTCGGAATATCCCAAGACATTTTCCATCTAACTGACAGCTTGTTGGAACATGGAAGCTAACCTAAGTTTAATGTCATTTGTGTAAATACAAGCAACTTTTCTAGAAACACAAGCAACCTAGAATTTTTTTTTTAAACAATGCTTTATATTTATTTTATAATATTATAAAAAAATTTAACACCTAGTTTTATGTAAGAAATCATTTAAAACACACTTGAGTCATTGAAATATTTGATTTCAAGCCAGCAACGATCTGCTTGAAATTCAAAATCTTAATTTCGAACAGAAATATAACTTTTTTATACATAAAATGAACTTGTACTATGCACATTTTATATACATATATTATTAATTAATACTTAATTTAGATTTTTCTCAATAATAAAATTTCCAACTGTGACTCTTTCCCAATTTTTCTTTGTTGGATTTTCAGATATCGAATATCAGAATTTAAGAAAACTGCGATTTGTGCGAAATTTGGTAAGAAAAAAAAAAAGCGATTTTCAGTAGGATCTATTGAGGACAGGTATACATATATAAACCATCTCCTGTACAACAGCATCATTTGTCTTGCTTAAAAAAAAAAAAAAAAAAAAAAGTCCTGGCTTGATTGGCAAGGCTAGAATTGCATTGAAAGAGCAGACCAGAGACTCCAGAGGTTTTAATAGGGCTTTTATAAAACTCTCTGGGCACTTGAAAACGGAGGAACCAACTATTCACTGAAGAAGACGAGGAGGTTGCAGGAAGAAGCAAAGAGATCCAATGAGTCGCATTTGTAAAACCATAGCTATGAACAACGCCCTACGTTCTCTGAAGCAACTTAGCCACTTCGCTGGCTCTCGTCCTCTCTCTACTTCATCTCCTTCGCATCTCATTCCTAAGCAATCCTTGCTTCTTTTCTCCAATCGCCACTTGTCTCGAGCTCCCTCTCCCAGACCTCTCCCCCATTTTTCCTCTGCCCGCTATTTTCGTACAGGTCGGGATCCCGCCTCCAGGTAATTCTTTGTTTCAATCGTTAAACCCCCAATATTCATTTCAAGATATTGGATATTGATAAATAGGTTTTTGCTTTCAGAAATTATGAGATTGAACCTCCTGTGAATTGGGGAATTCGGATTGTGCCCGAGAAGATTGCGTTTGTTATTGAGCGATTCGGCAAGTATGTTAAAACTCTTCCTTCAGGAATTCATTTCCTGATTCCGTTTGTTGATCGGATAGCTTATGTACATTCCCTCAAGGAAGAGGCCATTAGTATCCCTGATCAGTCAGCCATCACCAAGGATAATGTCACCATCTTAATTGACGGAGTGCTTTATGTGAAGGTAAGGAGTGATGTGAATTATATCTGGCATAGAGGTTTTTTTGGCTTTGCTGGTTGATGGGTTGCTTGTCGTTTTCTATTTCCTGGTGCAGATTGTGGATCCTAAGCTGGCGTCTTATGGCGTAGAAAACCCCATTTATGCGGTGATTCAGCTTGCGCAAACAACAATGCGTAGCGAGCTTGGCAAGATTACTCTTGACAAGACATTTGAGGAAAGAGACACGCTGAACGAAAAGATAGTGGTGAGTTTTAATTTTAGATAACGGGACTGTTTTACGTGCTGTTGCTATCGTTTTAAGAGTAGCAAGTAGCAACTACACATATTGTAATTACAGGGTATACTTGCAAATTGTAATTTAGTTCAAGGCAATCTTTGACCGTGAAAACATAGGTTAGAACTGATAGAATGTTCCTTAAGATGTAGCTATAATTTGTTAGAAAGGGTATTGTGCCTAAAGATGGCTGTCCCTGAAAATTTCAGGCAGAGTCGAGATCTGGAAAACACACCGAAAGAAAGGAAAACTGAAAACAAAGCCAAAACGGGAATCAGTTTTTGTACGCCCTTCTCCAGTGCACATTGATGTTAGCTTCTAACGGCTAGCTTCAAATTTGTGCATTCCACAGAGAAAAATACGGGCACTAGCACTTCATGATTTTTTGAGACCATGTCCCTGACAGCCAGAGTTGAAGTCTATTTTTTTTTTCAATAGTCGCTTAGTTTAGTAATAATGATTAGTATAGCGTGTGTGTATTCTTCTAGGCAACAATTTGGAATCTGATTTTGCCGTTTGCTTTTCCTCCTGACGTAGAATCCTATTGGTTAGACTTGGAACCACTAATTGTCTGAGGTTTACCGTTTGGAAATTTGTGGAAAGTTGGACCATAGGTTCTAAACCTGCTTGGTGCATATTTGATGTTTACCATTACTAAGATAGAAATAAGGAATATTAGAATTTCAACATTTGTGTGACAACTTTGCTGCAGGAGGCCATAAATGTGGCTGCAAAAAGTTGGGGCCTGGAGTGTCTTCGATATGAAATAAGTAAGTTTTGGAATCTCTGGAAGATTTCTCATTCTTATTTTCAAGATGGTTTTTGTTGATATTTATTTTGCCATTGTTCTTCAGGGGATATATCTCCTCCTCGTGGAGTAAGAGCAGCTATGGAGATGCAAGCAGAAGCAGAAAGGAAAAAGAGGGCTCAAATTCTCGAATCCGAAGGTAATCAATTTGATATTTTAATTCTTAGGGGTTTCAAGGATGATTTCTGTTCATTATGTCGTCCTAAAACTAATTTTAGTACACATTTCATCCATTTTGTGGCTTGGGTATTTGTTGGTTGACCTTAAACGTTGTGCAGGTGAAAGACAGGCCAACATAAATATTGCTGACGGAAGGAAGAGTTCAGTAATCTTGGCGTCAGAAGCTGCAAAGATGGATCAAGTTAACAGAGCTCAAGGTTCCATCCACTCCCAAATTTACAGCAATATTATTTATGTAATTCTTGATGACATGCTAAATATGATGTGCTAATCCGTCATTCGACCATATTCTTTAGTGATTTATGCTAAAACATTTGTATTCTTTGCTCAGTAGAATAAATATATATATTTTGCGTGACTAGAGGATATTGATCTGTCGATTATAGTAAATTCTTTCTTCAGTTGTTAATCTATGTTCATCATAACCTGTCCCCGATGACTGTGTTTCACCTTGCCGGCTTTTTACTCATGTTTTCTTCACCACACAATTCTTGGAAGGAAAGCAACTAATGAACTTCATAAATGTTACCAGTATATTACTATGATGTTACTTTCTTTTGGTATGTTTAGACCTGCATAACTAATATTGTTTTTTCTCAGGTGAGGCTGAAGCCATCCTTGCCAGAGCCGGAGCAACAGCTGAGGGACTTGCCCGTGTGTCGCAGGCACTAAAAGAAAATGGGGGACAAGAGGTTAGTTTTCTTAATTTGCTAATGTTGCATATTTTAGAACATGTATTAGCGGTGAACTAATTTAATGAGTTCAATTCATTGTTTATCTTTATATCGTATTGCACATGTTATCCATTACAGTCTAGAAATTTTCTGGATTTTCATTGTGTAGAATCCCATCAATGTCACCCTTTTGAAGAGACAGACTTTAGTATTGTTAGTTCTAGACATATGATAATCCAGAGGCTTTTAATGTAGTTAGGGCTATATTACGCTTGAAGTTTAAGAAAATCCGTTTGGGGTGATACCCAACTGGTGTATGAAATATTCTCTTGATGGAATGTATTTACTAACTTAGCTGAAGCTCGTGGAATAACAGGGATGTCATTAATATTGTTATTTGGTTTTCAGGCAGCAAGTTTGAGAATTGCGGAGCAATATATTCAAGCCTTTAGTAACATAGCCAAGGAGGTAACTGTACTAGCTGATTAATATACAAGTTCCTTCTTTGCACTGGTCATCAGTATCAAAAACCTGTTTCATGTTCTTTACTTTTTTCCTCAGAGCACAACAATGTTGCTTCCTAGCTCCGCATCCAATCCGGCTAATATGATGGCTCAAGCTCTCACTATGTACAAAAGCTTGTTAGGTGATGTTTCCAATGAAAAAATTGTTGGGAGCACACACACTTCAATAGGAGAAATTGAGGAGAATGGTCACTCTAGCAAGGCTAAGAATAAGAGCTCAAGTAATATCACTCAACAAGGGAGCCCAGGAACTTCTACCACGACTGATAACGAAGATGGTATAAACAAACCTGTGTTCACACTTCAGAGCCCGAAGAAGAAAAGTGAATAGTCCAACAATTTACAATACCAAGCCTACCACCCCCAAGAATTAAATCATCCATAGCCTTTTCTTTTTCTTTTGAGCTGTGAATTTTACCAGGCATTAATTTATCATCTACAACCTTTTCTTTTTCTTTTGAGCTGTGAATTTTACCAAGCACTGATTCAGCACCGAGCATTGATAACCTGCCTTAGATACAACTTCATTCTATTTGTAGCTTGACATCAAGTCATTTAAAAACATCCTTTGGTGCTAATTGTCAGTGTGAACAGGAATGAACAATTTTTTTGCCTTCCCCGCCCGCATCCTCAAATTTCGCATGGATAACAGGATAAGTGGTTGCTTCATTCACCAAAGTGAGTTCCAGTGAGGTAACCAAACAGCAGATCTGATTGGCATATCTTAATCTCACAAGTATTTTTGCATCAATGGGTCCAGACAACTAAGAACTGACTGCCGCTAGACACCAATAATGGTGTGGTGCATAATGCTTACCTTAGTTCTGACAGCTAGGCATTAGTGACAAAGGAATAATATTATTCCATAACCAGCTCAAAAAAATTTGTTGTCAATGAAAACAAACCTGAATCATAAACAAGAGACAATTTGCCAACTCAACTATAACTTATTATATCAAGCGGATGGGAGAACGATCTGCAATTCCATTATTACTGGCTTATATTTGAATAAAGTACAAAATGTAAATCCATGGACTATTCACCGTTTAAAATGCCTAACGTAAGCTCACATTTGCAATAAGTACATTCCATAATACAAGGCCGCAAAAAACAACCCAAGGTTCAAGCGACTAAAATTATAGTTTGTTCTACCATTCAATTATATAAGCAGCCAAGTCAATGGTAATCAGGTAATTTTTGAAAGAGCAGGAAACATGAAAAATCCATAAGTCCCGCAATAATTTGTAAACTGCTCAAAGATGCATGAGTTTGAGGACATTACCCTGGACGCCAATGTCCTAAGCTGTCTCATTTCACGTGCTTGCAAAATTCATGCTTGGTGATTCTAAGTTTCAAACAAGATAATTATATTAACCATTTCCTTTCTTATTAATGATCACTCTATAACTATAGGTTGGAAGGATATAATTAGTAGAGACAACAATGTTCAACAGACATTACTGCACTGAAGTTAATAGTGCAACCTATAGTTGTAGAGTGATCATTAACAAGAAAGGAAATGGTTAATATAATTATCTTGTTTGAAACTTAGAATCACCAAGCATGAATTTTGCAATCACTCTCCGTATGTCCCTAACTTCACTTACCAGCTATAAAGAGATACAGCTTTCCACTAGATCATCATCCAAGGTGTAAAAAGATTAAGCGTGGTGACCAACTGATGGCAAGTCTGCCAAGTGCCAACACCATCAATAAGGCCCCAAATATGTGTGTGTGTGTGTGGGTGGGTGGGTGAGAGAGAGAGAGAGGAACTTGCAGGTAACCAAAGAAGAAAAAGAAAGTGATAAATTTATACGACCACTCTCCGTATGTCCCTAAGCAAAATAAGCACAAGTGAAATGGATGTTTGCCTAAAATTGTTACGTTGGATAAGACATAGGGACAACTTATAGAATCTCTAAAGAACTAAAGACATTTGTGTTTTGGGGTTCAATACAATAAAAAAACAGGCTCAGATCCTTACACAAGTTCTGAAGATATATTCACAAGGAAATTCATACTTCACAGTATGACACCTAAAATTTTGATTACATAACTTCAGCCAGGTGCAAGGAATGATATCATAATATTTGCACAACTGGTTTATTACTATGTTTGCCGAAAACCATGAAAATTATTAATCTTCTATTAACAACATGCTCTATCATCCGAAAAATAATAATATTTCATGTTTGCATACATCCAATAAACATAATCGGTGTTCTCAAGAATTCTATCAATGCTAAAATGAAAAGAATTAAACATCACACAAAGAGAAATTGGGGAAAAGCCATCCATATTGGCCATATGACTGACTACTATGACAAGCTTAACCCAAAATTAAGGAAATCCGCAGCAAAATAATACAAGAATTCCCAATGTAAATATATCTGATATACACAGCACAAAAATTTCCTGTCAGGGTTCAACAAAAGAATATCAATTCAAAGAAGATTAATATATAGAAATCCCTCTTTTGCATACAAAGAAACGCGCGCACAACCTCACATCAACCAAACAAAGATTCCCGAAAGGTATACTCAGAGACCAAGAAGACCGCAATGTACATAGCGAACCAAATCCTCACAAATTAGCGTCAGTGGGAAATCAAAAGAGACCAAACAATACCGAGAACCCAAGCAAAATGAGCCAGACAATATGCACCAAAAGCAGCGCCTGACCAGGGAGAGAGACAGAACTCCCGCTGCCCACTTCACAAAATCCCGATCTGGCAACTTTAGCGCCGGCGCATGCAGCTTCGGCGCAGCCACACCAGTAGGTGACGCCGTCAACGCCGCAAACGGGGTCGGTCCGGAAGCACTTCACAGGGCATGAGGCGGGTACTGTTCCGGCGCACAAATTCAGGGCTTCATTGGAGGATTCAGAGGGTAACTGAATTAGAGATGACCAATCGCCTTCCGCTCGAACCATGGGAAAGAGGCAGGTTATGAAGATGGTAATCGCAACGGCTAAAAAGCACGTAAAGAATGGGGTTCGGGAGAATCTGGCCATGATTGAATACGGAAAAGGCGAGCGTCCGACCGCTCGCCTGCCGAATTCGAGAACCACCTAAAATCTGATATCTGAAATTTGAAGAAAAAAGAGAACCAATTTGGAAGAGGGAATATCGGAGGGTTGAGATTGAATCGAACCCTAATGGACGGAAATTGAGGATTTTGAAGATCTTGGCGAGTAATTGGAAGAAAGGTGGGGAGAGGGAGAAAGAATATTTGTGGCTCGAAGGAACGAGTCTTCTTTCCGCGTCGATGAACCAAAGGGTTAACCAGATGCTCCCGACAGAATGTTCTGCGTCACTTTACCGTTGCCTTATGTCGTTACAATCAAGACGATCGAAGTGTTTGGTTATGAAAATTAAAATAAAGGAATAAAATAAAATAATGTTTAATTAAAAGGACTATAAAATTTGTAATTATTAAGAAGGACCGAATAAGCTTAAAAGTATTAAATTACCCTTTTGCTCCCTAACGCAAAAAACAAAGAATAAAGTATCTTCTTCTATCTTCCATTGAATATTAAGGTGGGGCTATTTGGAAATCCAATATTAGAAGTTAAAAATAGCAATTTTAGGTAATCCCGTGAAAACAAGAAGTTAATTAGAACAAAGTTGTTCTTGAACTTTATTACTATGTATACACTTTAAACAAATATCGTCATTTTTAATTTCCAATACTGGATTCCCAAATCACCTCACCTTGATATTTATGGGAGGACAGAAAAAAAACGCTTTGCTCTTTGTTTTCTACATTGGGGAAGCTAAAGGTAATTTAATATTTTTAAGTTTATTCGATCCTTCTTAATAATTATAAATTTTATCGTCCTTCTAATTAAATATTATTTTATTTAGATCCTTTATTTTAATTTTCCCTTATTTAAAAGGGAAACGCTAAAAAAAAAAAGTTAAGGGCAATTTTGTCTTCAAATTTTTTGATTAACTACTCCCTCTTGTTCTTATTATAAGACACTAGCTATTATTTCTCATATACCAAAGAATAGAAGTTAAATCATTAATTAAGTCTAAAATTAATAAATATTTTCAATTTTACTCATACTTTAATGATGTAAATTTAAATGAGTTAGTTAAAAATGAGAGCATAATAGAAAAGTAGTAATAAATGAGTTAGTTAAAGTAAGTTGATACCTTATAATAAGGATAAAAAAATACTGATAGTTGGTGCCTTATAATAAGAATCAGATAGAGTAATAGATAAAATTAATTGGGATAAAAGTCAAAGAAAAATAGTATCCCTTTTGATATTTCTAAATAAAATTGCCTCTTAATCCATTATTTTTTTAAGAATATAAACCTTTAGTGTCTAAATTTTTATTTAATTTTAAAATTGGAGATGAATCTTAACCCCTTGCTTTTGGAAATAGGAGATGAATCTTCAAATGGTGTTAAAAAAAAATGTAGAAATATAACCAATGAATGGAGGTTAACATGGCATAAATTAAATCGGGAGTAACATTTATGATTAATCAAACTATCTAAATGGTGAGTAGTCTCTTTCTTACATGTGTTGTGAAGTAATGGGTTTGTAGGAGAATATTATAATGCTTCTTTCAAATTTTGTTACAGCTATACTCTTTCTTTTTAAAACCATATTTTAATTTAGCTTCTAAATGATTTGTGTTTTTGATTTTAAAAGATGATTCATGACATTCTATCTTGCAATGATGGAGAAAAAGTGGCATGGATATGAACAAATTGTACACCAATTGATACTTATAAGTTATATTTTTTTAAGTCCTAAATATAAAACATAATTATTATTTTTTTAGAGATTAAGGCTTTGTTTGAGAGTTTAGAGGGGAAGGGAGGGGAATGGAACATACTTCATCCCCTTGTTTGAGAGTTAAAAAAATAGTAAAGGAGGAAGGTAAAGAATTAATGAGTTATTTTTACCATTTTATCATTTTCTTTAAAAATTAATATAATTATTATTCTTTACAAATAAATTTAAATTTAAATTTTCTAAAAAATTATTTATGTAATTTTTATAGAGTAAATGAGTAAAAATACACATGTGCTTTACCCTGGGAGCATCAAGCACCATATGTTTTTTTTGGGAGAAAAAACATACACGTGGTTATCTTTTAGAGTAAAAGTCACATCCCACCGTTATATTACTGTTCACTGTGATAGAGAGAGAGAGATGAAGTGAACAGAAATATAACGGTAAGATATGACTTTTACTCCAAAAAGTAACCACGTATGTGTTTTTTCTCCCAAAAAAAGCATATGGTGCTAAGTGCTCCCGAAGATAAAGTACATGTATATTTTTGCTGATTTACCCATTTTTATATTAAAAAAAATCCCTTACAAAACAAAATTTTTTAAAAAAAAAAAACTGAGGGAGATCCAGAGATGCATACGCATTTCAATAATTTGACATAAATAATTTGGAAGGAGATAAAGATGTGCCATCGCTGTTCATGGTGTCACATGGAAGTCTGACCCTAAAACGGTGCTGGTATGATTCCCCATATATTCTAACAAACTTTGTTTCATTTAAGGATGATACAGTAGTACAATATTATATAATTGATTAAATGTACGAAATTTTGTTGGCCCAAAGATTAATTGCACGTAAATAATCTAAGTCAAGTTCAAATAAATTTAATTTTAATTAATCCTACGATTATAATTCTTTCTTTCTTTTCTTTTTTTGTTCAAAGGATATATGGGTAAAGGTGCAAAAATGCCCTTGACCTTTGCCCTCAGTAGTGTCCAACACCATGTGTTTTATTTTTAGCAAAAGTACCTATGTAGTTACATTTTAAGAGCAAAAATACCCTTCTCCGTTACTTGACTGCTTGTTGACCGTTAACCATAATAAAATTATTATTTTGCCCTTAGTTTAAAATAATAAAAATAAAAATAAAAATACCCCACCCCCACCGGGTGGGCCCCACCGACGGCACCCCACGCCGGCGGCCGCCCGCTACTGGCGACCGGACGCCGACAACCACCTCCAGCGACCGGCCGCCGGCAATTTTTTTTTTTAAAAAAAACAAAAATACCCCCACCCACCTCCCCTTGCCGGTGGGCCCCACTGCCGGCACCCCCACGCCGGAGGCCACCCGCCGGAATTTTTTTAAACAATTTTTTGTAAAAAAAAACAAAAAAAACCCCACCTACCTCCCCTTGCTGGTAGGCCATACCGTCAGCCCCCCACACCGACGGCCGCCCACCGCCGGCGACCACCTCCTGTGACCGGCTGCCGACAAATTTTTTTTTTAACAATTTTTTTTAAAAGAAAATTTTTTAAAAAAATTTACCGGCGGCCAGTCGTCAGAAGTGGGCGGGCGCTGGTATGGGGGGCTAGTGATGGGGCCCACCCGCAAGGGGAGGTGGGTGGGGTATTTTTTTTTCTTTTACAAAAAATTGTTAAAAAAATTTGTCGGCAGCCAGTCGCCGGCATATGGCGGCCTCCGACGATGGGGCCCACCAGCAAGGGGAGGTTGGGGTGGGGTATTTTTTTTAATTATTTTAAACTAAGGGCAAAATGTAATTTTACCATGGTTAACGGTCAACTAATGGAGAAGGGTATTTTTGCTCCTAAAATATAACTACATAGGTACTTTTACTCCAAAAGAAAAGCACATGGTGCTGGATGCTCCTGAGGGCAAAGCTTAAGGGCATTTTTGCACCTTTACCCAAGGACACACACACACACTGCAAATTGATACAATACTTGAAAACAAATATAAACAAAGCTAAATCAAATACAACAAAATAAACCAAATACAAAAACAACCAAGTGTACATTAAAGATTTAAGAGTAGAAGAAGAATCATTGACAATAGCAACCTCCTCGAAATCAAACTTAGAAGTTACGATAAAGAAAGTATTGGTTGTAAAACTCACCTAAAGGGCACACTTCCTTATAAACATTAGCTGCAATCAGAGCAACTGTTAGTGGCGGAACCAGAAATTTTTTTTAGCCCAGGCCAAAAAACAAACATATTGAACTTCTCCTTTTTGTACTTATTATAAGATAGCAACTAACAAGTGTATTTTGTTCTTTTCATAAAGTATTTGCTTGTTTCCAAAAAGTATTAAATATTTGTTTCATGTATACCCATAATTAAAAAGGGTAGTGAGTGAGAGTAATAAATAATATGATATTAGAGTTTAGTGTAATTAGAATGAATAATAATAAAAATTACTTAAATTTTAGGATAAATTTAATGACTTTAACTATTTTATTAGCTTGTGAGAATTGTTAATTGGTGTCTTATAATAAGGATTAGAAGGAGTATTTACTAAATAGTATCCCATAACATTGAAAATAAAAGATAAACAATAACCAACAATTATAAATAAAAACAAGATATAAGATTATACTAATCTTTTCGGTAGTTATCTTAAACAAAAATTTTACTTTCCTCTCATATCCCAATGAATAATGAACCAAATATTATTCTTATAGAGAAGATAAAAAATTAGTTGGAGCCAAATTATTGGTTAAATAAAATATCATATAATAAACACATAGATATGTTAACAAATTTTAGAAGATCAACTCGGGCCAACTGGCCAACAAGTAAATCCACCACTAGCAGTTGTACAGGTATCCCATCTTGAGGTAAAAAGCCTAGAAAATCCAACCTCAGAAGGAACAAGACCCATGATGTGCTGAAGAAAACTTCTGCTCCTCTGATCAAGCAGATTTGCTGACCTTGACCACACACCTAACAACACCTCTTTAAATCTTTCCCCAAGAACGCAAATCCAAGCTACCAAGAGATAATCGGATCTAATAACGTTCAAACAACCATCCAACCAAGAGAATTTGAACGCAGATCTTATAGATCTGTTTATTTCTTGAGACAAGAACACCACCACAAAACCCAGTACCATAAAAAAAGAAACAAAAAAAAATCTCACTCCCGCAGATCAAATTTGGAGAAGGAGAGGAAATGACGCGCCACGAAGATGAGAGAAGGCCACAACTGACAGAACTCAAAGTGAGAGGACCGCAAATGAAAGATCTGGACTCCAAACTATAACTATGACTCATCTGTGACACGAAAATGAGATTCGCCGGCGGCTTGTGCTTGTGATGGAAACACAAGCTGCCGGCGAGAGGCGTTGAAGATGAGAGCTACGGTTATGATTCTTTCATACTCTTATATATCATCCTATTTATAAGCAACTTATTTTAAATTTTATGGTTAAGATGTAAAAATCTCAACATTAAACTGTCTTTTAAATATTCAAAAGTTTTCGCTCAGACAAAAGCAAAAATTGATAAACCCTAATTCTAAAGTTTGCTTTCGGTGGTGTTTGCTTTGCCAAGAAAGAGAAGGAAAGATTCTAGAGTTTTAAAAAAAAAAATTAATCTATTTTCTTACCCCCTATATTGGGGACACTTTATTTTTTACAAGAAAGAGTTTTATGGGATTCGTAAAAATCCCTAATTTCCTCCCTCTTATTTTTAAAATTTGCAAATAAGGGAAAAGACTATCAAAACCCTCCATTTCTTTTCATTTTCCTTCAAAATAGAACTCTCAAACAAGCCTAAAAAAACTAAATAAATTACTGAATCATATTATATGTTTTGTATCATTAAGTAGATACAATAGTTTGAAGGAAAAACGATAAATATAAATATTTAAAAATAATTTAATTAGCTTTATTAATATCTTTAAAAAAAGTCAATACTATCTTATATTTAGAACACGAGGGAGTGTGTGTGTGTGTGTGTGTGTGTGTGTGTGTGAATACTTTGTTTTCTTGTGACCATGGACATTTGGAGATTTCACTAATAATAGTAAGAGATAAGATATTCTTATCACCTATTTATCTTACTACCATTTTCTTACCATTAGATCTATTATTTGATCCAACGGTCCTGATTTGCCCTACTTAAAACTTTCTTCCTTCTCCACATTTCTCTCTCTTTCCCTTCTGTCCTCTTGATTCAACGCATCGCCGCTGGGAAGATCAACCGTCCCTCTCCTCCTCTGCGCCCCTTTTTATATCAATTGATTAATTTGAATTTTGCCAAAAGTAATTTGGCTATGAATCTTGATGTGAATTTGTTCCCCGTCTCCACTTATCATTGTCAGTCCTACATCGGACACAATCGCATAGTTTCTTTCTTTATTTTTTTCCCATTTTGATTCATTGGAGGATCATAAATTGCAAAAGTGTTATCATTGCTTTGCGTGTATCAATTGACTAACTAAGGCATCGTTAAAGTATTCGGAACAAAAAATTAAAAGGGCATGATATGAACAGTGCATAGCAGATATCCCACAGAGTGTTATATTGGTCCATTAATGATTGAGAATTTGTCCTTGGTATGATATATCGCTAGTCATAAATGGAGATAGGGGTGCGGAGGAGGCGAGGGACGATTGATCTTCCCGGCGGCGATGCATTAGATCAAGAAGACGAAAGGGAAAGAGAGAGAAATGTGGAGAAGGAAGAAATTTTTAAGTAGGATAAATTAGGACTGTTGGATCAAATAATAGATCTAACGGTAAGAAAATGGTAGTGAAATAAAGAGGCAATAAGAATATCCTATCTCTAATAGTAATACAATATACCTAGAAATTTTTTTTTGGGGGAGGGGGGGATCACAACATCTACTTACACTGAAATGAAATCTCTATTGCTCAAAGGATTATTAAGAGCACCAAATTAAATGGATATAACAGTAACAGTTGTAACATTATTAAATTTTTAAGGTTAGGGTTAGTTGTAGATTAAGTTTTATTTAATCAAAAAGCATATAATAAATTAACAATTTACAAGAAGTACCAAGTTCTAAATATTTACTCTATACCATTTTAAAATATTTATTTTAAATACATGGGTATGTGTGGATAAATATATCTCATTATTTGAATAAAGGGTTAAGGTGCAAAAATACACATGAGTTTTTTCTCCAAGAGCATCCAGCACCACGTGTTTTTTTTTGGAGCAAAAATACACACGTGGTTACTATTTTGGAGCAAAAGTCACATCACACTCTTAAGTCACTGTTCACCATGATGAGAAAGAAAGAGATGAAGTGAATAATAACTTAATGGTGATGAGTAGTGACTTAACGGTGGGATGTGACTTTTGCTCCAAAATGGTAACCACATGTGTATTCTTGCTCCCAAAAAAAGCACATGGTGCTGGACGCTCCTGGAGAAAAAATTCATGGTATTTTTGCACCTTAACCCTTGAATAAATATTATAAAACAAAATTGTTGCATGAATATTCTAACTAGTGTTTATTTATTATTTTTTAAAAAACAATATTATTTTAATGTGGGGAGCTATACTCTAAACCCCACTTCTATAAATGCTACTTTTTCTCCTCAACACCCCCCAAAAAAAACGCCGCATCCTCACCCTAACTGCAAGGTGTGTTTGTTTCTCTTATCATCCGCTCTTTTCTTTTCTTTTTTTGAGAATTTTTTTTTCCTCAATTAAAAAATAATATTAAAAAGTCCTATTAATAAGTGAACAAGAGGGATTAACAAATAAATTAATTACCATTAACAACTTAGGCTTTATTTGGGAGTTTGGATGGGAGGGAAGGAAGGAAGGAGATGTAAGGAGTTTGGAGTAGAGGGGAAGGAAGGAAAATGGAAAATATTTCCTCCCCCTGTTGAGAGTTAAAAAAAATAGTAAGGGAGCAAGATTGAGGATTAACAAGTTATTTTTACCATTTTGTATTTTTTTAAAAAAATTAATATTTTATCTCTCTCAAAAGTATTTTCCCCTAAAAAAGTATTTTCTCTCTTTAAAAAGTATTTTCTTCTAAAAAAATATTTTATCTCTCTAAAAATAATTTTCTCTCTCTAAAAAATATTTTCCCCTAAAAAAGTATATTCTCTCTCTAAAAATGTTTTCCTCTAAAACATATTTTCTCTCTCTAAAAAATATTTTCTTTCTCTAAAAAATATTTTCCCCTAAAAAAACATTTTCTCTCTCTAAAAAATATTTTTATGTGCATTCCAACAATAGAAAAAAAAAGGAAATTAAAAATAACGATAGTGTTTAATTTGCACGAGGGTAAAAAAGTAATTAATCTATTTTCTCTCTTAAAACCCTTTATATTGAGGGATCTTTATTTTTTAGAAAAAGGAGGGTTTTAAGGGATTTGTAAAAATCCTTGATTTCCTCCCCTCCTATTTTTAAAATTTACAAACAATGGAAAGGACTACCAAAACCTGTCATTTCCTTTTCTTTCCCTCCAAAATGAAACTCCCAAATAATCCCTTAGGGAACTTGTCAAGAAATTTCCCAATTCCCAGGACCTATAGACCTATATGTCATTTTTCCAATTTTTTTTCCATTTCTACTGTAGCTTGTCTTGTCATGTTTGGGTTCTTACTTACCTTTCCTTCTTAAGAGTATGTTTGGTTTGAGGGGAGGGAGGGGAATTTTTTTATCTCATATTGACTAAATTGTCATGGAAATTTTTTAATATTTTAAAAGAACACTCTTAATAAAAATGAATATTCTTGAATATTAATGACAATTTAATAAATATTTTCTCTCCTCTTTTATTCCCTTCTCTTAAATCAAACACACCGAAAATGTCTTCTTCTTCTGAATATTAATGACAATTTAATAAATATTTTCTCTCCTCTTTCATTCCCTTCTCTTAAATCAAATACACTGAAAATGTCTTCTTCTTCTGAATATTAATGACAATTTAATAAATATTTTCTCTCCTCTTTCATTCCCTTCTCTCAAATCAAACACACTAAAAATGTCGTCGTCTTCTTCTTCTTCTTCTTCTTCTTCTTCTTCTTTACAGGGAAGATTTGAGGAAGGAATGGAAATGAAAGGAAGATCAAGAGGGAACTTAAAAATGCGAGCCCATTTGGTATGCTAGGGAATGGAAGTTAAGTTGAGGGAAAATAAGATGTTTGTTATAAAGAATTGGATGTTGGTTAAATGGGAAGATTATGTAAAATACCTATAATGCCCCTAAAAAATAAAACAACCACACCCTTATCACTCTCATATGCGACCTTCTTCCTAGCTCTCATCTACGACCTTCACTTCCATCAATGGCCGCAAGATACTGACTTCATTTTATAGAAAGAAATAAAAAAAAACGTTAATTACAGTGAAACAGAATGCTAGAATTGTTATTTACTTTAATACATAAAATCAATCTCCAAGATTAATAAATCAGAAATCACCTGCACTTTGCACTTATGAAGAGACCCTCTATTTAACTTTGTTTTGAGTGAATTGAACAGGGGATTAGGATCTCATCATTGTTGCTGTCAACGTTCAAACTTCGCTTACTTGGTTCAAACGAAATATTTACGTTTGAACGAAACATGCAACAAAGTGCCTTCGTTCGAACGCAAAATCTCTTAGTGGCTTAAGTTATGCAACGAGAAAGTCTCCATGTTCAGAGCCACAACCTGGTCGTTCAATCTTTTCATCAGCAAGGTTTTTCTCATTTTCAGTTCAAATTTAAACTGCTTTTTCATTTCCATTTTGCATACCCCAACCTAACATTTCAGTTTGTCTTAATTATAAAATTGATTTCGACAGAACTTACCTTCAATTGCAGCTTCTTCAACTTGGGTTTAGCTTCTGCTTCGAGAACAACAACGGCAACAGTTCCAAGCTTCTTCACCGACAACATCTTCCAGCTCGCTTCTTCCAACTAGCACCTTCGTCATGTTGTTATGAATAGCTAAAACCTTTTGTCCAGGGTCTTTTTGGTCCCAAAATTTCATCCTCCCGGCAACTTCTAAACATTCCCGCCTGTTTTGGATGAAAAGCTTTTTTGTATGGCCAACGGAAGTTTGGACATCGAAGGAAAGTGACTTGAAGGAAAATGGTTATACCAAATAAGCTTTTTTGGATGGAAGATTGTGATCTTCCTTTCCTTAGGACCATCTTCCCTATAACAAACATACCCTAAATGCGTCTTTTCAAAGTGTGTGTAAATAAATATAAAATTCAATCAGTGATTACGACAAGGAACATTTTTTTTTATCTAATTTAAGTTTAACAGTGTGAGTAGGTATATATTATGTTCTATTCAAGCCCCATTTTCATGCTTTCTTGCGTGGGAGTATTTGAGGATTGGGGAGTCATTTATTGTTCTTCTATTTTCACTCCAGCCAGTTTGTTTTTGAGGTTTGTGTCTCGATATATAATCTCTTTCGAATCCTTCAAGTTTATCTCTCTCTTTTTTTTTGTCAACTGATTTTTCTGTATCTTTTCAAACATTATTGTATGTATTGTATAATTAGACCCAACTCACATGCCTTATTTCTTAAAATGAATTTTTTCTCCTTCCATATTTTGTTGAACCAAATTTCCCTTACGGTTGGTGCTTGTATTTTCTTAAAAATTATATAATTTCAGGACCCCACATTTATTATCGAATAACCCACACACACATATATATATATGGGAGCTGGAAGGGTCTAAGGAAGCTGTTTTGTATGTATGTATACCACTATTTCAGTGGGTAGTCTTAATTAGTTGGAGCAACTTTAGAATATTTTGAATAATATATTAGTAGATAGGTATGTTGTGACTTTGTAGACTTTTATAGAACTTTGCAGTAACTTTTTGGTGATTATCTAAGAGTTGAGGAATAACATGTAATTTTAAATATTCTTCCATATATTTATGAATTGTGTATGATTGTGAATAACTATTTTTTATTAAAAAATGGAGTAGATTATATGTATATGTATATCTATAATAAATTCTCAACTAAGTTATGTTCAAGTAAATTTCTTTATAACTCAATTTTATTCACATAGTTAATACTTTGATTATAATTAATGTATTGTTGGATTGTTGTTTCCTTGTAGGCATGTTTGAGTATGTGATGATACTTGATATGAATGGAAACATGATTTATTGTACTTTGTCTTCTAATAATATTGTATTTATTAGTGATTGAATATAACAATCATAGCGGTTGGTTTTGTGATATGTTAGAATAAAGAGGAATTTGTATAGTAAGATCTTTTACTACATGATATATACTGTCACTTATCAAGGCCCCTTCCTACCTCTCAATTTAAATTAAATGTAATATATGATATCTCTATGCGAACTTTAAATATGAGATACAATATCTCTATTTGTTTTAGTTATTTAATTTATCAAATAAATCAAATACAAAACAAATATTATATAATAATATTATAATCTATATTAAATAATATCATTATATTATTTCAAATATATATATCCACTGTCATCCTCTTCCTTAAACAGCGCCGTTTTGGCACTAAAACCACACATGTTGCCCTTGTTTTTTTAATATACACATATTTCAGGGTATTTTAGGTACTAAAAATATATTTCAGGATACTAATCGGTACTGAAAAAATACTTATTGATACTTTATGATCTTGAAAAATTATTTTAAGATGTTGAAAAAATATTTCAGGTACTAACTGGTATTAAAAAGATACTTATTTCAAGTATAAACTGGTATTAAAAAGATATTTCAGAATAGTGACTGAGGATTAGAGCTAGGAAAACGGGTCAAGCCCATCGGGCCAGCCCGTTCAAGCCCTGGCCCTTTAAGGGCAGAGCTTGAAAAATGGACGAGTTATTTGAAATTAACCTTGACGGGCCTCGAGCCAGCCCTGCAGACCTTTTTTACTGTAGTTTTTTTCTTTTCTTTTTTTAAATTTATTAATTTATATATATTTTGTATTTGTTATAGAGTTATTTATCCATTTAACTACAAATATATAATAATTATACTCTAATTTTATGATTTGATTTATTATTTGTTGCAAATAAAGATTATGGATGTGTTCATGATGCGGGAAAAGGATTTCATGATATTCTTACTCATGAGCTAGAGGCTACTACTCAAAGTGAAGAACAATCAAATGTCATTAAAATCGATGATAGTGACACAATAATAGTCATCGTACTAATGTCGCTTAGTGATATGTTTTTTATGTTTTATGTGAGTTATTTGTGAACATAGTTTGCTTTTGATTATGAATTAGTGACTGTGTATGTTTATTGAATGATTTTGTGTTATAATTTACTAATTATGTTTTTTTTTAAGAAAAGTGGATGAAAAATATTTAAAATTTGGAATAGTAATTTCCGGGCCCTGCGGGCCGGCTCTGACCCTAGTGCTCTCGGGCCAGGCTTTGAAAAACAGGTGTTTTTCTTACTCCAGGCCCTGGAGGACCGGCCCTGATTCCCAGCTCTACTGAGGATACTGCCTGGTATTAAAAAAATATTCATGATTTTAAATTTCAAGATCCTAAAATAATTTTTTAAGATCATGAAATATTTTTTGAATACCAGCCACTATCATCAATCAGTGTCTTTTTAATACTAGTTGGTATGCTGAAATATTTCTTCAACATCCTAAAATAATTTTTCAAGATTATAAAGTATCAGTAAATATTTTTTCAGTATTGGTTACTATTCTAAAATATATTTTTAGTACCAAAAATACCCTGAAATATGTGTATATTAAAAAAAAAAAGGGTAACATGTGTGGTTTTTGTGCCAAAAAGGCGCTGTTTAAGGAAGAGGATGGCAACGCGCAGAGGACTGAAGCCGCTTCCGTAGCTAGGAGATAGAGTATTTAAGTTTTCAATAGCCCATGCTACCATGAACAAGTGTTTTGACGTGTCATAATTTAACTAGTTCACAAAACAGAGAGTAAAGATAGTGGGTAGGGGTGCCCTAAATTGGCCTCTGGACATATCTACCAATCATGAAGCTTTCTGCTGTCAAAATAAACTTCAATTTAGATACGGCGTTTTGCATATGATGAAGTTGGAGGAATTGGTTACGGTGGTCTTTCCTTTCCATCTTCTTTCTAATTTTTTTCTCATCTTAATCTCTAGATTAAAATTTAAATGGTTTACATTTAATATTAAATTATTAAAAAATATTTTTATAAAACATTAATCTGGACTATTCAGATTTCAGTTCAAAGACTAAGGTGAGAAAAATGAGAGAAAGGAAAGAGAATCATAGCCAATCTCAAAGTTTGATGGGGAAGAACTTCAACAGCCAGTGACTAGGGTTGACAATCTCAAAATACAGAATAAGAATGAGTGAAGGAACTATTACCTCATGTACTCAATATATAACATAGTTTCTAGTATAATTTACATTAAAAATTATATTTTATATTTAAAAACAAAAAATACTACTTTAATTTATAGGTCTTGTGCTTAGAATAGAATTTGAGGTAAATTGTTCTTAACATAGTTTACTTAATGACTGTGGGGAGCCCCCCGGGGCGTGGCGTGGTAGAAGTATATTTTCCAGTTCTTATAAGTATTACTAAATGAGAATAAAAAATATATAATAAATACTATATAACGGTTGTTGCATCTTTTCTTTCATCTTCACTATGTGCTATACCTAACCTAGACTTATAAATGGTTTTTCTGTAATATCTTTTCTTTCATATTCCCTTGTGTGATATATCTAACCTAAATTTATACACCTTCCCCACCTTATAAATAAGATCCATTTTTTCAAGTGGATATTAAAATGTAGATTCATTTACTTTATTCTCTTCCATCATCTTTCTCCATATATTCTCTTTCACCACCTTCTCATTATTACTCCTCTTACTCATTCAACCATTCATTAAAAAAAAAAAAGTTCCAGAGTCAACCCACCTAAAATTTTAGGTAAAAAAAAAAAAAGAGCATTCATAAGTAAGGGTATTTTTTACAAAATTATATATCATACATATTTATTACTTTGAACTAATTTTAATGATTTTTTAGAACCCACATGGTGAATATTTGAGTAACTCTGAAACCATGGTTTTAGAAACCCTTTTTCATAAGTTGAGATAAAATTCAACTCACATACTTACCATATAAAGCGTAAAAACAATTTTTCAAAAATAAATCCAAACACACAAAGGGTTTTCCTCTAATTATCTTTTCTTTCATCTTCACTATGTGATATACCTAACCCAAACTGGTATTTGGTTGGTTTCTCTGTCACCATTTTCTTAGTTCGTTGTCAAAGAAGCTTATCTGTCCTAGGAAACCTATTTTGTCTCTAATATAAACGGTTCAACCAAAAAAATTATAAATTCATCTCCTTTTTTTTGTTTTTTTGTGGGACGTACAATTTCATCAGCAATGCTTCAATTATTGTCGTAGTCTTGTATTCATTCACTTCCCTTTCAACATTGGTGAAAATATTAAGTTTTGTCAAATTTAGCACCATAACTAAAAATAGTAAACTGAAGAAACAATAAACAAATTAATACTTTTTCACTGTATATTTAAATTAAAAAAATGTTTCTTTCAAGAAGAGACTACTCAAAAATAATGTAAATTGCCCAAAGCATTAAAGTTATCACATTTATGAGCCACACCCAGCCCCACGCCAGGCTCCTGCCTGCTCAGGTTCTTCATATTCATTTTGATTCAATTCTACATTTCATTACACAGATCGTGCTTTTGATTATTCATTTAAGAAGATCTGATAGATCTTTCTAAGCCACAAAAGAGAAGGACTATGAGCCGTACCTACCGTCTCTGAGTCTGAAGAAACCAACAAATGAGGAAACCCAGAAAGATCTGACGATAAGCCAAATGTTTGATGACAACACATATTTAAGGTATTAATTTATGACAAGCGTTGTACTTCATTGAGCAATGTGTGCGTAAATAGAAAAATTCTTCCATTTCGCTTCTATTCGAGCTTCACTGTGTACTGCTATAAATTGACCTAAGCCAGAGAATTTATAAGTTATAACTTCTTTTGACATACAAAAGAAGCGAGACTACTCGAGGGATACTGAACGTTGGTTTGTCGCCTAATCCACTTGGGTATACACAGAACCCCCATGGCAAAGTCATTGAACAATGGGAACCAGCAAAAGTGAAAGACAAGAAACGAGAAGACAAAAACAAACAACAAGAACTGTGTTCATTTGCCAGAGTAGCCCATGTTTGATCTCCCTTTTGAATCTCCATCTTCCGCAGAGAAAGCCTCTCACGCAATCTTACATGGGTTTTGTCACGGCTCAGAAGAGCCTTTGTCGGCCGTCGATGAAGCAATCTCTTTGCTGGGTTCCTTTTCAGCCTCGTCACTGTCATCTTTCACAGCCAACATCACCAAAACCAGCAATAAAGGATAGCTAATTGTGGTGAGCACCCAATTCACTATCAGCTGCGTCATGTACGACACATTCCTCGTATCAACTTGCCATGCCACTGCTGCTCCTGCACTTTGAATCCCTTTATAGAATCCAGCATACCTGCACAGAATGTATATAAGCATAGTGCCCGGTCCAATAGTTTTTATAATTAACCTAGGAAGACACAGATAGATCGATAAGAATTGATTTGATTGGAAGAAGTTACCTGCTGAGGATCTCAGAGTCATTAGCAAGCGCACCAATGACCCAATAGACCATGCTCTGGAACATGGCATCTAGCAATCCAAAGAAAAAGAACAGGACAAAGGGTCCTGCAAAAGCAGAACCCGAGTCCTTAAAATCCAATTTGTCAGGTAAACTGTTCTTGGAGTACCTGAGTTGATTAGCCAGACCACCACCCCATATACCAGAAGAAAGAACAGCAACAACTCCAATCCCTACAAATCCCCTCATTCTTCTGCTCTTAAAACTAAAATCCATTAGATACCCAATTCCCACTGACCCCAACATCTCGGCAGCCCAATAGACAACACTGTTCAACCCTCTGGTTCTCACATTGAACAGAGCACTGTTCACGTTATTGAATTGGTAGGTGTAATAGAAATTGCCGCTCCAAGCAGCAGGCACTATGAGAAGCATCTTCCAATTCATGAAGAGCCTCAGAATTTCTAGAGCCTCAGTGGGCACGTTAGAGTATAAGATTTGCGTACAATTGGTTCCATCATCACGAACAACCTTACTTGGAGGCAAGATTGCTAGTGACAAAACTGTGCCTGCTGACATGAAGATCATGAATCCTATATAGGTTGCATCGTTAACTGAAGCAGCCTTAGTGCGATGGTAATTCGAAAAGAAAGGGATAAGCCCACCAATCACACCTCCCATGTTGAAGATGCTCCAGAAGAGGGAGATATAAGTCCCTTTGCGATTGACCGGAGGGTATGAGGTCATAATAGCACCCTGCGCCGCCCACAGGAGGCCGGCGCCGATGCCGAGTATGGCGCCGGCCACGATGGTGAAGGCTTGGTGGTGGTAGTGGTTGTAGTAGAGGAAGGAACCGGCGTAGAGGGTATAGGTAGAGCAACTGGCGAAAAGGGTCAGATGGGGTCCGAGGACGTTGTAGATGCCACCACCGAGGACGCCAAATACGGCGAAGGTGGTGAAAAGAGCAGTGTTGGCGTTGTTGGCAGCGGTGGGGTCCACTTGGCCGCCGCCGCCCATGCCGGCGAGTCCATTGTACATACCAGGACAGCAAAAGCAGACTCCTCCAATGAGAACAATTTGAACCAGTGGTGAATTGTACCTAAAAAGGGAAGAACATTTTGTGTTCCCAGGCATCATCTGGGCTCCAGATTCTTCGTCTCCGGCGACCCCCATCCTGCGCTAGACTAAAAATAATTGGTTTATGAGTATGAAATCTAAGCTTCTCTGAGTGAGTGAGGCTTCTCAGTAACCCAACTAGACTCACGAGAAAATAACTGATAAGAGAATCTCCTCCTCAAATTGTATGTTTCTGTATTTGAACGTTCAACAAAAGGTCAACGATCAAGTCATAAATAATGCTATATGATAATGACATATTTGATGAGTAATTAGATAAGGATAAAAAATATTACCGAAAAAAAAAATATGAGGATAAAAATTACTACCTCTAATTAGTATAATTTGTACAATAAACTTTGTCTTGTAACTAAATCCCGAGGGAGTACTTTTAATTTTATTTTATTAAAAGGTTTCACGATCTTCATGTCGGCCGGCACAGCACAGTAAGGTTGTTCGTGATGATGGAAGATGCTTCTCACAGTGATATCAATACTTATTATATTAAGGATTTAATATCTCTTTAGAAATTTTTTTTCTACCACACTCACATAAAAGTGGATGGGTCTCATTATAAAGAAAAGAGAAATAAAATATTAATGAAATCCACTTAATTTTATATAAATGTAAATATGGTAAAAAAAATATTTCTGTAGGAGAAATAAAAACAATAAGCCCTTATTTTATTAAGAAAATAATAGGAGATTTGGCCCAAAAAAATAACATAAAAAATTGAAACGATTGGGCACTATGGGGGTGTCGCGTGGTTCACACTGGAAGAAAAGAAAGCAATTATATGTTTACTTAGACCTAGGGAGTTATGGACAAGAGCATCCAAAAATAAGGAGCAATTTGAGACTTTTTTATAATATGAGTACTGGTTTCATAATAAAATGAAACTATCACGACTGACTATTTAATTTTTTTTCCCCATAACTTTTTCTTCATCGTATCAAACTGTTCTATAATAAACTGAATGTTTAAAGGGGCTTAGGGGCACCAAACTTTTGCGTCCAATTACAAGGTGAAATTATTTTTTTCTTTTTAAATAAAATTGTTTAGATGTAATCATGCAATATCAATAAATAATAATAGACTCTTCTACAGTATATTGCCCAATATAAATAACAACCTGATAAAAGTCTTTTGTAAAAAATATATTTATCTGACCAAAAACGTTTTATTTGAAAATTTTAAATCATAAATTAAAATAGTAAAACTGTATGAAAGGAGGGGGCATATGAATATGTTAGAGGGAGATAACAAGGAGAGCGCGAATAAAAATTTATTTGAGAAAATGAAAAAAAAAATATACCACTTAAACTATAAAAGCATGTTGCCAACAAAACTAATAGGATTGACAGCCACTATAAAATAATTCACAACTCGTTTTATTGTAAAATTATTTATTTTAGAGTTCAAGTGGTTTTTTTTTAAAAAAAAATTTATAATGAAAATGATAAAAAAAAACAAAGATAACAATATTTAGAATGGTAAAACCCGTCTTTACTTAATTAAGTTCATTTTTTATTGGATAACATTTTCATGCTGAATTTCGCATTAGAAAAACAAATGTATGGGATACAAACATAATAAGCATGGTCCGTACAGCTTGAAGCTAGGAGATAGAGTATTTAAGTTTCCAAAAGCCCATGCTACTCTGAACAAATGTTTTGACGTGTGCTAATTTAACTGGTTGAGACGAAGAAGATAATCAAAAAAGAAAAAGACTGTAGCCAATTCTTAAATTTGATGGGTAAAAACTTCAAGAGTCAATGGCTAGGGTTGACAATCTCAAAATACAGAATAGATATGAGTGAAGAAACTTTTACCCAGTGTCCTCTGACATAGTTTATAGTATAATTTACACTACAAATTATGTCTTATATTTAAAACCATACTACTTTAATTTATAGGTGTTGTGTTTGGTATAGAATGTGAGGTAAATTGTTCTTATCATAGTTGACTAAATGACCCCCAAGATGTATATTTTCTAGTTCTCATAAGTATTACCGATGATGATGATGATGATGATGATAATGATGATGATGATGATGATGAACACTATGTAACGGTTGTTGCATCTTTTCTTTCATCTTCACTATGTGTTGTACCTAACCTAAAATTATAAATGGTTTTTCTGTAATGAGCTTATGTCTCCCCGTGTGTTGCATGGGTGATAATATTTCATAGATTACTCAAATATATTTTACTTTCTAAGTGATGCAACTTTCATATCTTTTAGGAACATTAAAATATTCTTACCAATAAATGACTACATATTAAAAGTGATGCAACTCACAATGTTGGCACGTGATTTATTGTCTATACTAGTATCTGCAATATCTTCAGAATTAACTTTTAGTACTGGGGTCGGATACTAGATTCTTTCAGGAGCTCATTGTTTTCAAAGATGGTTGAAGTACTTGTATGTGCTCAAAATTGTTTAGTCAAGACACCTCATAAATTTAAGAACCTTGATATTAATAATTTTGATGAGAGTGCAAGTGTTGGTACTAGTATTTTCAATAAAATTATGAATTTGTATTGTTTCATTTTTCATTTTACATTAGATTATTTATTATATGTTTTATCTTCATTTATTTTGTAGAGGAAAATTTAGTTTCTAGAGCTATAGTCCCTTCCTTAAGTGAACTAAAGATGATAGTGAAGATTGAAGCATGAAATTTCAATAGAAGCATGTCATCTTGTTGATCTATGATTTTGTAAAGTTGTAATTGTAATGTTTTAATTTAAAAGTTGGAGTTTGGATATTAAAATTTTGTTATGGCGGTGCTTGTATAATTTTATGTTGTTTTGTGTGAATTGTGATTATTAAACTATGAAGATTTAGATTTTAGAAGTTAGAATGGTGAATTTGGATGGATGCTTAATGTTTATGTATATTTTTTCAAAAAGAAAATAAGCATGTCAAATGTAAATAGGTTACCTAAAACTTGGTTAACCTGCATATTTATTACTAGCCCATTTACACGGGTTTAAATGGGTTGAGATATGGGTATGAACTAACCCATAAACATTTAAAATTAAATGGGTGGGCTGTGGGTTAGGTTTCGGTTTGCCCAACCAGCTCATTGTTATGTTGGATAAACAAATGAATACTTTTTCAACGCATATTTAAATTAAAAAATGTTTTTTTCAGGAAGAGACTACTAAAAAATAATGTAAATTGCCTAAAGCATGTAAGTTATCACATTTAAGGTATTTTTTTTTTGCTCGAAACATATTTAAGGTATTAATTTATGACAAGCGTTGTACTTCATTGAGCAATGTGTGCGTAAATAGAAAAATTCTTCCATTTCGCTTCTATTCGAGCTTCACTGCGTACTGCTATAAATTGACCTAAGCCAGAGAATTTATATCTTCTTTTGACACACACAAGAAACGAGACTACTCGAGGGATACTGAACGTTGGTTTGTCGCCTAATCCACATGGTTATAAATGACAAATGAGTTGGGTATACACAGAACCCACATGGCAAAGTCATTGAACAATGGGAACGAGGAAAAGTGAAAGACAAGAAACAAGAAACAAACAACAAGAACTATGTTCGTTTGCCAGAGGAGCCCATGTTTGATCTCCCTTTTGAATCGCCATCTTCCGTAGAGAAAGCCTCTCACGCAATCTTACATGGGTTTTGTCACGGCTCAGAAGAGCCTTTGTCGGCCGTTGATGAAGCAATCTCTTTGCTGGGTTCCTTTTCAGCTTCGTCAGTGTCATCTTTCACAGCCAACATCACCAAAACCAGCAATAAAGGATAGCTTATTGTGGTGAGCACCCAATTCGTTATCAGCTGCGTCATGTACGACACATTCCTCGTATCAACTTGCCATGCCACTGCTGCTCCTGCACTTTGAATCCCTTTATAGAATCCAGCATACCTGCTCAGAATATATATAAGCATAGTGACCGGTCCAATAGTTTTTATAATTAACCTAGGAAGACACCGATAGACCAATAAGAATTGATTTGATTGGATGAATAAGTTACCTGCTGAGGATCTCAGAGTCATTAGCAAGCGCACCAATGACCCAATAGACCATGCTCTGGAACATGGCATCTAGCAATCCAAAGAAAAAGTACAAGACAAAGGGTCCTGCAAAAGCAGAACCCGAGTCCTTAAAATCCAATTTCTCAGGTAAATTGTTCTTGGAGTACCTGAGTTGATTAGCCAGACCACCACCCCATATACCAGAAGAAAGAAAAGCAACAACTCCAATCCCTACAAATCCCCTCATTCTTCTGCTCTTAAAACTAAAATCCATTAGATACCCAATTCCCACTGACCCCAACATCTGGGCAGCCCAATAGACAACACTGTTCAACCCTCTGGTTCTCAAATTGAACAGAGCACTGTTCACGTTATTGAATTGGTAGGTGTAAAAGAAATTGCTGCTCCAAGCAGCAGGCACTATGAGAAGCATCTTCCAATTCATGAAGAGCCTTAGAATTTCTAGAGCCTCGGTGGGCACGTTGGAGTATAAGATTTGGGTACAATTGGTTCCATCATCACGAACAACCTTACTTGGAGGCAAGATTGCTAGTGACAAAACTGTGCCTGCTGACATGAAGATCATGAATCCTATATAGGTTGCATCGTTTACTGAAGCAGCCTTAGTGCGATGGTAATTTAAAAAGAAAGGGATAAGCCCACCAATCACACCTCCCATGTTGAAGATGCTCCAGAAGAGGGAGATATAAGTCCCTTTGCGATTGACCGGAGGGTATGAGGTCATAATAGCACCCTGCGCCGCCCACAGGAGGCCGGCGCCGATGCCGAGTATGGCGCCGGCCGCGATGGCGAAGGCTTGGTGGTGGTAGTGGTTGTAGTAGAGGAAGGAACCGGCGTAGAGAACATAGGTAGAACAACCGGCGAAAAGGGTCAGATGGGGTCCGAGGATGTTGTAGATGCCACCACCGAGGACGCCAAAAACGGCGAAGGTGGTGTAAAGAGCAGTGTTTGCGTTGTTAGAGGCGGTGGGGTCCACTTGGCCGCCGCCGCCCATGCCGGAGAGTGCATTGAACATACCAGGACAGCAAAAGCAGACTACTCCAATAAGAACAACTTGAACCAGTGGTGAATTGTACCTAAAAAGGGAAGAACTTTTTGTGTTCCCAGGCATCATCTGAGCTCCAGATGCTTCGTCTCCGGCGACCCCCATCCTGCGATAGACTAAAAATGATTGGTTTGTGTTTATGAAATCTAAGCTTCTCTGAGTGAGTGAGGCTTGTCAGTGGGAAAAAGATGGAGATCAGGAAAGTTAAGGACAATTAGTGAAGGGGAATGAAAGGATTTAAGGACTGAATTTGGAGGCGAGGCATAATGAGACAAAGAAGAAGGGCAATAATAAAATGAAAAAATTAGGAGAGATCTGTTTTTCAGGCACTTTCTTATGTTATTCAGATTCAGAATAATCAACAGGGGATCCCCGGACGCTTACGCAAGCCTTCCTGCAACTTGAAGGGCTAAAAGGACACCCCATAAATGGAGTATGGCTTGAAGAATGAAATTTGATTCAATGGACCGGAAAATCACGGGTCAGTTTTATTAACAATCCATTTTTTTCTCATCCTCGTAAACTTTAAATCATATCCATTCAATTAATTTAAAAAAGGTATTTCTAAATTTTTTCTCTTACCTTCCCATCAACCGTCTAAATGTACTCACCAAGAATGGTTGTGGAAAGGATCTCCTCCCAAAATTATATGCTTCTATATTTGAACGTTTGGTTCATCCACAAAAGGTCAACGATTAAGTCATAAATAATGTGATATGATAATGGCATATTTTATGAGTAATTAGATAAGGATAAAAAATATTACCAAAGAAAATACAAAGATAAAAATTACTACATCTTATTAATGTAATTTGTGCCATAATTAGCATTAGAGAGAGTACTTTTTATTTTATTAAAAGGATTTACGATCTTCATTTCGGCCGGCACAGCACAGTAAGGTTGTTCGTGATGATGGAAGATGCTTCTCACAGTTACATCAATACTTATTACAAAAAAAAACATGATCATTTATTAATACTTCTATCTTCTATTGTTTTATTAAAAAAATAATAGGAGATTTGGTCCAAAAAAAAATAACAGGAGAAGATAAAAAATAAAACGATTGGCCACTATGGTGCGTCGCGCGGGTCAAGCTGGAAGAAAAGAAAGCAAAGTGGGGGCGGGCTACGGAATTTTCAGCCGAGAAGTTAAAGAAAAAATAATTGAAAAAATTAAACGGGAGAGTTTCAATCTGATCTGGCTTGCGTTCGCTAAAAGCTTAGGTCTGTTGCGTTAGCTGCAATGCAACTGCGTCGGTTTGATGAAAAAATAGTGCAGCTTTGGCTTTTTTTTTAACTTTTTTTTTTTATATTTAATACATATTTTAGCGCATTGACAGGTATTAAAAATATATTTTAGAATACTGACCGGCAAAGATGGAGCTAGGAATTTCAATTAGGGGACAAAAATTATAGAATAGAACTTAGATGTTTATAAAAATTTTTTAGGGGGAAAAAATTACAAAATAGAACTCAAATATTTATGAAACTATATTTAAACCCTATAAAAATTTTAAAATTTTCATTTTAATCGCTCTACGTAATTTTATATAGAGGGACTAAAGTAAAAATCATAAAATTTTTATAGGCTAAAAGATAATTTTCTAAAAAATTTGGGTCCTCTTCTGTAATTTTAGGGGGGCGGAGCCACCCCTAGCCCCCCTCTAGTTCCACCACTGCTGACCGGTGCTAGAAAAATAATTTATGATTTTAAAAAAATATTTTAGGATCTTAAAAAAATATTCTAAAGTATATTTTTAGTACCAGTCAATATCCTAAAATATTTATTAAAAAAAAAAGCCAAAACTACACTTTTTTTATGTCAAAACGACACAGTTGCATTACAGCGGACACAATGGACTTAAACTTGCAACGGATGCAAGCTAAATCCTTTTCAATCGGCTAAGCGGTTGTTTTATAAAATCCAATTGAACCGTGATTTCCTCCCATCCCATATGTAACAAGGGATTGTTTTGAAAATTCCCGATGAAAATTTCGCAACGAAAATTTCTCTACAACCTTCTCCGAAATAGGGCAGAAGAAAGTATCGATTGATATATCAATTTAATGTATTCATTGTTAGATCAAGTTTTAATGGTGAAAATTTAATATTATATGAAAATATAATTATAACATTAAATATAATAAAAATATGCCGTGATAAATGGAATAAACCTCAACTATTAAAACTTGATTTAATAATGGATATACCTGATAGAGAGAAAATGGAGGGAGGGATCAATGGAGGAATTGACTTTCCACCTATATCCTTAATGTCCTATTTTCTTCTTTTCCATTTTATATTGTTGGTTAAGATCTCAACGGCTCAGATTTATCATTTATTTTTACCATAATTTTCCAACCTTTTTCTTTTTAATAATATTTTATCATATAATAAATCTGAACCGTTGAAATTTTAATCCAATGATAAAAAAAGAGAGAGAGAAAAGAATGAGAATAAGTATAAAAGGAAAGCTAAGTACATCAATAGAGACATTCCACTCTTCAAAAGTCCCGCTAAGTACATCAACAGAGACATTCCACTCTTCAAAAGTCCCCTCTCCAAGTATTCGCGGCACATATTTTGGCTATTACTTTTCAACCAACATGGTTTTTTTCTTTTTCCGTTTCAAATGATATTGTTTTAAATATTATTATGTCCATTACTTAATGTGAATTTTTAAATATTTTAAATAATAAAATTATAAAATCAGAATAATATTTAAATATTCGTGTCCTCTATTAAATCATATTTAAGAATAATTATAAAATATTTAATGATCATCATCATTAAATACAATCATCAAAATATAAATAGCTATAAATTCATTTATTTATTTTTTTGGTTTTGGTGATTATAAATGTATGCATAATTTAAATGAAATCTAATATAGTAAAAAATTATCTAAGTCCCCTATAAAAAAAAATGGGAATATCATTTCTGCCTTTAAGGTAGAAAATGTTTTCTGCCTTGAGCCAAAACGACGTCGTTTTAGCTCTTTTTTAAATGAAGAAATGATGAGATGCTCTCCTTTTTTTTCTTCTTTTTTTTCTTTCCCTTCTTTTTTTTTTCATTTCTTCATTTAAAAAAGAGTCAAAACGACGTCATTTTGATTTAAGGTAGAAAACTTTTTCTACCTTAAAGGCAGAAATGATATTCCAAAAAAAAATATTAAAACATAAATCATCATTAACCAGCATCACTTTTAATATGTATCACTTATAAAATAAAAAATGACGTGATCTAAAATCAGAATTTTTCACCGCTAATCCAAAGTCAGGAGGATTTAGAAATATTATGACTAATAAATAAGGTTCACCAATTCTCATATATTAAGAAATAGAAATTAAGACATTTAATATGTGATTGAATTTTTCAAAGTTAACCATGATATTAAAAAAAAAAATTATTCATTTTCTCTCACATATTTTAATAGGGATAAAATTAGAAAGTAATCATTGAGGACTCTCAAGTTAAACTTATATTGAGAACCAAACATTTTTTATAAACTTACTTATAATAAAGATTAAGGTAGTAACTAGCAAGTCATTCTTCCCATCGTTTTTCTTGTTTGACCAAGAATTTTAATTTTAAAATATCTGAAAATCAATCAACCACTTGCACGTGTACCGCCATGGCCATGGAATCAATCTTGTAGTTTGCTGTCTGGTTTGAGGAACCATTAAATTCACTCATTAATCATCATCTCTATGATTCCTTAGCAGGATTCGTTTTTGGCCATTCTGAATGTCCCTCTAGCAGTCTTCAAGAACATTTCTGACTTTTTTAACTCTTTTGTGGGGCTGTATATAAAAACACATTTTGGAGTCATTCAAAAAAATATAATCAACAAAGTGATGAAGACTTGTCTTATTCTCTTGTCAATTAGTGGAAGATATATATGTGTGAATGCGTGATGAAGCTGTCTTTAGCCGGCTGCAATTTGCGTGAGGTGTTTTTATTAAATATGATTACATATTTTATTATTTAATATAGATTGTATCTAGATATATTTGCTAATTGGCCATATAAGAGATATTCTAGATATTACTAGTTTATTATTTTGATCAAAACTAAATATTCTAGATATTATCTGATCATTATTTTGAATAAAATATCTACGAATTGTGGTATGATAAATGTTATAGAGATTTGGTTTATACCTACTTACTTGGCCGATAAGTTATCACAAGTTTTAATAGGAGGTTATAAATAGCACAGGTTGAGTTTAGAGCAGTAACATAGAAAATATATACTTGTTCACTAAGAGATTTCATATGGCTATTTCTAAACTATTATTGTGCCTAATCTTCCCCTTAGAAGAGACCCTTGTTTCTTCTCTTCTAACTTTTTTCTTTCTCAGTGTTTTTCATTGTAAAATATATATGATGCATTTTTATGTTATATTCCCATAATTTTCACTCAAACTAATTATATTTTAATGCTTCAAACTTCACACAAAACTACTAACCATTAATCCATTTAACATGGAAGAAGATATTCATATGAATGAGGCCCAATTACTTTTTAACATTTTAATATAACTAAGGTAGAGGTAATTTTGTCCTAAAAATTCTCATCAAGGGGTAATCCTGTCCTAGAATTTTCTGGGTTGGCAATTTTGTCTTAACTGTTAGTTGACTAAATATACTGAGCTAGAAGTCCCATATTATCTACTTCATTTTTGTTAAGGTGTAAATTTAGGCAAGAAATTCATGTGTTATCTACTTTATCTTTATTCAAAGTTAGATTTAAAACTTTTGAGGTAAATTTATACTTAACAAGAATGACGTGGATGACAAGTAGATTGTCAGCTCAATACATTTGGTTAATTAACAATCAAAATTAACTATGATAACATTATCCCCTCAATAAAAACTTTTGGTGCAAAAATGCCTCCTACCCCTATAATCAATAACATCCCCCCCCCCCTTTTTTTGAGTTTTGACAGGTTTTGTATTAATTACCCACCCATCAGTACACAATTGAATCTTGTTGAAAGATGTTATCACATTTAATCTAAACAGTGTATAGAATAGATCATATTACCTCCAATAAAAACGTTCCTCAAGGGAAGAAAATATGTCAAGTCAGGCTTTCGCTCAACAAGCTTGAGCCTGTAATAGTGGCAGAAAATCTGAGCCTGAGCCTACTGAATGCGGGGTTTTTTTAGACTCAAAGTATAATATTTACAAACTGTATCATTTATATTTATTTAATATATAAACAGATCAGATCTTAATAAAATAGATCTGGCTTATTTACACATTTAGGCCTTTAAATGAGTCTTAGCATGACATTTTTAACAAATAGGCTAAGACAGACCACGCCCTAAACATGTCAGGCTGTAAGCTGCCTAATAAAATGTCAGGCTGTAAGTTGCCTAATAAGGTCCTGGCCTATTCACACCTCTAGTGCGCACTAAAGAAAATAAAAAGAGATATGATGGCTGATTAATTATAATTAAGATGATAAGGACATTTATTATGACGCGATTGTTGTTTGGATGAATTCAGAAATTTCAACCACTCTTAGATCTCTTTATTTGAATATAGAACCAGTTCCGGTCTCGTGTTTACATGGAGATTGTAAAATGAATGTCTTATTCATGAATCATGAATGTTTGATTTTTTAAAAAATTTTATATTATATATAAATATATGAATTTGCAACTATTCATATGATCATTACACGAATTAATCAACAACTTATTCATACGATCACATGTTTACAAAAAAAATTTCTCCGGCAAAATTGATGGAAGGACGAAGAGATAGACTTTCATTTGCCGTCTTTTATTATTAATCAATGAAATTCAATACAATATTAATATTAAATTATAGAAAACTAAAGTTGACCAAATTATGTAAAATCAAGTTGTGTTTTATACCTCCAAATAAATAAATAAATAAAGCCCCTTTAATTTGTCCTTAATCATGCTTGAACTTAATTAAATATATGAGATGATGATATTAATTTTTTCCAACTCATACTTTTAACTAGTCGACATTTTTTTTTCTACATAGTTGCTTTGAAAGCCACGTCATTGTCCAATCAATAAAAAAAGTTAAACTAACGGTCAAATAATATTTTTGACCAAACCACATATATTTTTGCACTTAAAAATTGCACTTGGTGTTGAGTGTTCTTTTAGTCAAATTATATGTGTATTTTTACACCTTTGAAAGTCATGTCATCATTTAATCAGTAAAAAAAAGTCAAATTTAATGTTCAAACGATATTTTTGCATATAATTTGTAACCATGTAGTCACTTTTGCATCTAAAAAAAACTTGATGTTGGACGCTAATTACACATGTATTTTTGCATCTTAACCTTAAATATATTATTATGATAAAAGAATACGAATAGACCTGAAACCTTTTGCACTGCGCCTTGAAGAAAACTGTTACGTTTCCTTAATTAATAATTTGTTAATATTTATATGTAGTAGATTATCATTAAGGAAGTCTCACAATCAATGTAGGATAAGCAAAGCAGCCTCTTAGCTGTAGAATACATTGCGTTGAGGCGTATAATTGATGGCACCAATGAGAAAACACTGTTGGAAAGAAAACCTTCTCAGTTGACACCAGTGATGTTAGTTTATATATTACTCGTGCTTGATTATACAAAGTTGTTTCTTGTCTTGTGGGATCACAATGTGACTGATCAGCCATGGGAAATTCAGGCGAGAAATGTGGACGCTATCTAGCTTCACATTGTTAATTAATGATATTTTTTTAGGGGCTGTTTGGTATGGAATTTTGAGGGAGGAAATTTTTTTATGTTGGATTTGAAAAAATTAGAAAAGTAAGGTTATAAAATTTTAATAAAAAGAATATGTAAGATAAAAGAGTAATAAAAGTTAATTGAAAACTTTTAACTCCACTTTTCTATTTTTTTTTAAAAAAAATCAACTGATAAAAATTTTTCATCCTTCTAAAGGCCTCATATCAAACAACCCTTAAGAAAAAAATATCATTAATTAACAATGTGAAACTCACACCGACATTTCTCGTTTGAATTTCCTATGATTGATCAGTCACATTTAGAGACGAGAAATTAGGCCGGCCCTGTTAAGCTCTTTTAAGTCAAGGGTTGAGCTTATAAATTAGAGCCTTTAAAGGAAGTTGGGCCTATAGAGCCGAGGGTTTAAAAAGGCTGGCTCGTTATATATGCGTTAAGGTTGTCCAAAGACTAAGCCAGACCGGGTTGGAGATCAACCCGAGGTCTAGCCCGATAAGACCTCAGGCTAGACAACTCAGCCTGAGGTCTAGTCCAGTCCGATACCAACCCGAGGTCGGGCTGGACTGGACCGGAGGCAGTCCATTTTTTTTTTAAATTTTTCCTTTTTGGGAGATAATTTTTAGTTATGGTTTCACCTGACTTCCAAAAATAATAAAAATTGACTGAGTAAAAAAGTGATTCCTATAAGTTAAAAAGCACATTAGGATATCCAAACTCCAGTGAGTGGCTAAATATAATGGTGATTTACAAAAAAATAAAAACATCGGGTCAGACTGGACCAGTCCAAGAGGTCTAAGCCTCTAGACCGAAGTCCGGTCCAACCCGAATAATTTGGTCCGGTCCGGTCCGGTCAAATTGTCTCGAACCAGATTTTTGTTGCCTTGGACTAGGTTGGGTCAGACCGTGTCAGACCGGACCAACTGGACCACAGGTTTTTTGGACAACCCTAATATGCGTGTGTGTATTTTTTTCCAACTTGCCTATGCCCCCGCCCAAACTTAGCCTGCTCTGCCATGTGCCTCAGCCTTAGCCAATCTCCCTAACCCTAAAATTTCATAATTTTCCTCAGCCTCTTCCACTCAGTCACTCACCAACTCTGTTTCATCTTCTTCCTTGATCTAAATGATAGTTATCATACTCATGTTACTTAGTTGTTATATTCTTATGCTTTTTGTGAGTTATTTGTACACAACAATTTACCTTTGATTATGAATTAATGATTGTGTTTGTTTTTTATATAATATGTGTTGTTTAGAACTTAATGATGACAATATTTATTTGTTAAATTATAACTTTAATTTTTATAATTTACTAATTATATTTCTTTAAAAAAAATATAAAAAATAATTAAAATTTAGAAAAATGGCTTTTGATCCTATAGGGTTGGCCCTGACCTATAGGCTTACGGGTCGGGCCTTGAAATACATATATTTTTCTTACTATGAGCTCAAAAAGGCCGACTCTTTTAAGCTCTGGTCCTTCAAAGATCAGTCTTATTTCCCAACTCTACTCACATTGCGATCCAATTTGAGGTAGATGGCTCAACCCTCCAAAATGTGGCCAAAAGTGGTTATGGAGGTGTTATTAGGGATGGAAAGGACACATGAAGGATTTGTGGATTTAGCTGTCAACTTACTTTAGTGGGGTCGTTAGGTATCATCAACAGTATGAAACTTGCGATGGTTTAGATGTTGCAGCAAAAATATTGCTCTACATGATTTCTTAGAAGCCTTTAACGTCATTACTTGGAGACGCAATGACGTTCATTCATTTAAGGAAAACATTGAGGGTGCTAGGCTGTTGATTCATAGAGAGTGCAAGAATGTTTTGTTGTTTTGCCTACTTTGCTTACTTCAAAGGATAAAATTCTGTAAGATGGCGCGTGATTTGCTTCAATCCATGTTCAACAAATCAACATTCATCCTTTATAACTCCATTATTATTTTTTGGTTCAATTTGCAGCAAGTGATGTAAATTGTAACAATGAGCCACTTTGCAGCGATGTATTTTAAACTAAATGATTTCTGCTGATGGGGGAACATACTAAATAAGACTCTGCAATCGTGGTACTTCCAATTTATAAAAATAATCTCTTTGTTCTTGCCATTTTACTACACTAACAGATGCCACCATATTAATAAGCTCCATATGAGTACCAACATCATCATAGTACGTAGAACAAAATTGATCGATCACCAAGTATTAATAATCAAGCTCACTAATTTGCTTTGTCATCTTCTATGTGGGTGGGAAGACAGGCAGAGCAAAATAGAAAATAATTATCCCTTCACCACAATATATGTAGACATGCACACATGGTGAATTCACATTCCATACTTTTCTTTATGTGTTTCTCTTTCTAAAAATCATATAAAGAAATATTGATGGCATTTTTTTTATATATTTTATTTATTTAGACTAAATTATATGTTGTATCCTGAAATATTTTTTGCACCCAGTATCACAAATTAATTAATTTACAAGATATTGATGTTACAAGAAAAATATTTCTGAATGCATGATTGGAAATTAATTAATTTGAGATACTAGGTGTAAAAAATATTTTAAGATGCAGCATATAATTTAGTCTAAATAAATATAATATATATAAAAAATAAAAATGCCATCAATATATTTTTTTTTGTGCTTTTTAAGGAGAGAAGTACTCAAGAAGCACATAAAGAAAAACATGGAATATGGATTAAATTAATTCATTTGAGATAATGGATATAAGAAATATTTTAGGACGCCGCATATAATTTAGTTTAAATAAATAAAATATATATAAAAAAATGTCATCAATATTTCTTTATGTATTTTTTAGAGAAAAAAGCGCCTATGAAGCACATAAAGAAAAGTAAGGAATGTAGATTCCACACACGGTAACCAACCTCTCCTTACGAAAGCAGTATACAAACAAAAGTTTTGTGATCCTAAAGGTTTGTTTGATATGAGATGAGAGAAATTTTAAAGCGTTGGATTTTAAAAAAATTAAGAAGTGTGGTTATATAATTATAATAGAGAAAATATGAATAAGATTAATTAATTAAAGGAAGTAATAATAAATAATTAAAAGTTTTAAAACCATAGATTCAGAATTACCCAAACACTCATTAAGAGCAACGACAAGTCTGAAGCCATTATATAGCAAGAGACATAATACAATATTGATAATTGAAACCGATGTTGTTAAAATCGAGTTTCTACATAAAAATAGAAGAGGTGGTAGAAATGTAAATTGTAAAAACAATACAAAACGTAAAATTTCTATTACTTAAGCTCAGGATACAAAATTTACACACACATATAAAAATGTGCGCGCTCACACATATAGAGATATATAGACACACACGTGTGTGTATGTGTAAGAAAATATAAATAAATCACTTCTCAAAATTTAATTAACAACTTCATATTTAAAAGATATAAGTCACATAGTTATATAAAACATAAGTCCAACAATATAAAAAAATTTTAATAATTCATACAACCAAGTTTCAAAACATCAAAAAAATAAAGTTTAACAATTATTAAATTATATTAATTGATTCAATTAAAACACATCATTTTATATAAATTCCATGTCCTTAGGGTGTGTTTGGTTTGAGGGGAGGGTGTGGAAAGAAAGGAATTGACCAAATTGTCATTAATGAAAGGAATATTTTTTTTTTAAGAGTATATTTTAGGAATATTAAAAAGTTTCCATGGGTTTTTTTGTAAAGAAGGGGTATAATTTTTCTCTCTCTCATCCCCGTCCCTCAAACCAAACTACCTCTTAATGTCTTATTATCTTACTTTTATAACAAGTTTATTTACAAAATTTGAAATGTCTAAATCATGACCATCCATAGGTTTTCCACTTCAACTTCAATCAAACTTTTTTTATTATAGGCATCAACATCTAAGTTGTCTATATCTTCTTAATATTTTTTTTTTATTAAAAACAGTAAAACTTATGTTTTTATAAGTTTTTACCGTTTTTACGTTTTTATAGTGTTTTTATAGTGTGCTTTTAATAATTTTTATTAAACACTGTTTTTACTTACGCTTTAATAAGTTTCATCCTAATAAAAATGTAAGTTTTTACACTAATATTTTACAACAATAATTGAAAACTGACCTCAAGGATTGAAGCAACTGCACAACAATCTTTATTGATAGAGAGCGCTGAACTGAGTTGTGTAAATGATTGGGCCGGCCTTTTCCTTTTTATATCTACTCTATGTATAATTGTATTGTTTGTCTCTTCTTTCCAGGGGCCAATCCATGAATATAACCACCGTAAAAAATGAATTTGAAAAGTATCTTGATTGCGTTTTTGCCAGAAAAAACAATGCGATTATATGTAGTTTTCTTTGGAGATAAGGAGCTATGGTTATATCCCAAATGATGGGTCGTGATTGAGGGAAAAAGATTCTCTACATGTAGGACAAGTCACTGGGAAGCCTTGCAAACGAAGTTTCTGGTATCGCCTGCCTGAACGGTCAACGTACTCAACTATTGGTGATTGTACATCTGAAGCTCAAAATCAATTGAACCTTTTAGTCTTCTTTTTCTTCTGTATTTAATAGGATAATCCTATGCAACGTACAATATAGGAATCCTACTGATAGGATTTCCGAAAGCAAATCCATGATTCTCCATTCAGAGCCAGAGGGCTCACTTTTGGATTTCCTGATTTGCACAATTTCCCATGAAACAGAAAAGGCAAAGCATTTCTTCTTCATGAGGCCATCCACTATAAAAGAAATACGAATCCCAGAATCACCCTCTTGCGAAGAATTACACGAAAGCAACGTAACGATTTGGTTTTGTGTAATGCACAGTTCCAGAATCGTCAAATTACATATAGGACGAAGTTGGATTCTCCATTAATCTGAATAACAACCAATAATAATGGCATTGGCATCCTCCTTCTGGAAGTTCCACAGTTTCCTTCTCATCCTCTTCATCTTCTTGTCTTCTTCCTCGTCCAACATATTCACCATAACCAACAACTGTCCTTACACCATTTGGCCTGGAACGCTCTCAGGCTCCGGAACACCCCCGCTTCCGACGACTGGATTCCAATTAAACTCCGGCCAGAGAGCGAAAATCACGAGCGTTCCCGGATGGTCCGGTCGGATATGGGGACGAACAGGCTGTAATTTTGACGCTACAGGTATTGGGAAATGCCTAACAGGTGATTGTGGAGGAAGGCTTGAGTGTGACGGAAATGGTGCCACCCCGCCGACTTCCTTGTTCGAGATAACACTCGGACAAGGCAACACACAAGACTTCTACGATGTAAGCATGGTGGACGGCTACAATCTGCCAATACTCGCCGTGCCTCGTGGTGTGTATACTGGTGGCGCTTGTAATGCCACAGGTTGTGTGTCTGATCTAAACCGAGGTAATTTAAAACCTCCCAGGAAATATTACTCCCTTCCGTATTTTTTTAGATCAGTTAATCTTGATCTTAATATAAAATATATTTTATCATATTTGTCTTATATCATCATCTTTCAATAATAATCAAGGAGAGGGAATGAGAGAATTAAAGAATTAAAGAATATAATTAGCTGTTTTAGAAAATAAAGGTAATATATAATTAATTTTTTTAATCTAGTTAAATTAGGTAAGTATAACTTATATTAGTCACCAGAGTGTTATTTGTGTTTTTAAGATGAGAATGGAAGGAGATCTTCTCCTTATCTCATTTCTCCTTTTTTCTCATTGACCAAATCTGGACTATTAATTGAAAAAGTGAGAGAAAACTAAAAGTAATATTGTATTGATTGGATGAATATAATTTAGAAATAATGAGAAAATGATGAGAAGAGAAAAACAACCGGATGAGAATAAATATGATGTTGCAGGATGCCCTAAAGAGCTTCAAGTGGTTGGTGGAGAAGGAGGATATGAAGGTGGTGTGATTGCGTGCAAGAGTGCATGTGAGGCGTTCGGGTCGGGTCGGTACTGTTGCAGTGGAGAGTTTGCGAATCCGAACACGTGCCAACCTACTTACTATTCCACCGTTTTCAAGAGGGCTTGTCCCAGAGCTTATAGCTACGCCTTTGATGATGCCAGCAGCACTTTCACATGCAAAGCCACCGAATACGACATCGTTTTCTGTCCCTACTCCAACAGGTATAGTATGTACATCTATATAAACTCTCATGATCTATTTGTAAATTGTAATAGTGTGTTTACTTGGCATATATATTTGCAGGATGAAGAGGCCAAATAATTATGTGTCTCCACCACCCCCTTATTACCAGATTGAACAACCAACAACAGGGAAGGCTGTGAAGGAGGAGGCTTCCACGAGCTCCTCTAGTATTCTCTCACCTTTTTCTGTGCCTGTTTTTATCTTCATATTCATCAGCCTAACTTTCTCAGCATCAATAATATTTAGCGATTAAACTTGCCTTGATCTGAGAAAATAATGCTACAAGATCGAGAAGGATGAGGGAAGGTCTAGCGAATCCAAAGAATATCTTGGAAATTAGCATCGCTGCTTCAGAAACAAAAGCTATATTTATGCATATATATATATAGCTGTTTTCATATCAGTGATCAGCCCCTAGTCATCCCAGTTTATACCCAAAACCCAGGTCAAGATGATAAATTCTATATGTCATCAAGGATCGATCCTTCTGTGAATAAATTTGTGGTGAATAAAGCTTCCCTTAATTCGAGATGATAATAATAACTAAGCAGCTAAAGCTCAGTGGTTCAATTCATTTCTCTGTCTGGTTAATTCTCAGCCTTTTCCTTCCATTGGTTCTGCCTGTTCAAGAGGCACATGCCGATCGTTTTGGAGGGAAATATTGGCTTCTTGTTAGCCCCTCATTTTCTTAATCTCGTACACATTTGCTTTTAAACTTTCTTCAAAAACTAAAAACTAGAAAAACTGGCTTGTTCCTAGATGCTATTTAGTAAATACTTATTAGAAGAAATTTCTCACTCATTCACTTCTCAATATATATAACTCGGTTTTTAAATCAAAAAAATTTCTAAATCTAAATAGTTCTAGGGATAGAATATTCTTACTATCATTTTTTGTTACTACCACTTTTTCATCACCGTTAGATCAGAATTTTAACTATCCTTATCATTTTTCTCTCCTATTGAGATTCTCATCTAACGGTGAAAAAGTGGTAGTAACATGGGTAGTAATAAAAAATAGTAGTAAGAATATAATAAAAAGATATTAGGGAGATATGAAAATAAGTTACTATCTTCCTAAATTAAATTAAAGATTTTGCAACATAACAATAAAATTTCCAATAATATGTTTGAGATACCTATTTGACAATTCAAACTAAAATAATATATTCTAATTTCAAAATAAGATAAACTACTAATAGATTTGAAGGATCATTTGCATAACTCAATATGGAAAAGATACTCCAACTATTTCTGATAATCCACTAAACACAAGATAAATACTTTAAATACTAAAGTTATTGCATCAAAATAAAAATAAAATAAATTGGGAGCCCATGATTCTGGAGCTATAGTAAAGTAAATGTCAGATTACAAGGTAATTGAATCTCTATTATATATTCAAAGGCTATGCAATTCATATTCAAGCATACGATACGTATGGCGGTATGGGCATTTATACACTTCATGAATTAATTAACATGTATTAATTAGACTTTTACTCTTTATATTTTTCCCTTAATAGAGATAAAAAGTTGGACTTGACTTCTCTCATTCATTTTCTTTTCCATCCTCCGTCATCTTTTTCCCTTGTCATGATCTTTGTATCAAAACCTAACGATCCATATTTAATGCTTTTAAAAAATATTATTACAATAAAGAGAATGATAGAGATAAAATATTAAATGTGAACTGTTAATTTTTGATCTAATGATCATGTAGAGGGATAAGAAGTAAGGGTTATAGTGGACAAAAAAAAAAAAGTAGAGAAATTATATTCTGATATAAAACTGAAGAAATTCTAGAGAGAAGTCAGAGAAAATTCTGGAGAGATGAAATGAATTCTCATTCAAGTATAATCTAAATGTTTACATAAGGCCTCTATTTATATACCTTCAAGGGTTACTATGCAATGGACATCCACATGTTTAATATATTTATAACCCTCCCCCTTGGATGTCCATTATGAATGTCTCTCGTTAAAAACTTTAACTAGGAAAAACCCAGTGGGATAAAAAACCTAGCCAAAGAAAAGAGTACATCATTCATTGATACACTTTCTAGTGCTGCCTCATTAAAAACCTTTCTAGAAAACCCAGTGGGACAAAACCTAGATAAGGGAAAAAGAGTACAACATGCATCGTTTCCCCCTCTTGATTACATCAGTATTACTCCCTCTGATGACAGCATTGCTTCTAATGTCTTTATATTGGTGAAGAACTATATCTTGCTAATAAGCATTATACATTTGTGGTTCAATAGCATTAAACATGGTACTTCTGGATCAAGTAGTTCTTCATCTTCTTTGTATATTCCTTAATATACAAATATTCTATTGTTCATTATGGAACAATTATCAAAACGCCTAGTTTGATTATTTGTATACATGCAAGAGCTAAATACTTCAAGTAAAATCATGATAATATTTATCTAAATCTTTTCATAAATATACATGTGTATAAATGTTCATTCAGATATTAATACCACGTACACGATAAATGCTTCATGCTATATACGAACTCATTTAATTAATTATTCTTGAGAATTTGATGCTTCTAACATCTTGAGTCTTTGACGAACTTGTGCTACTGGAACTTTTGGATCCATTTGAAAATTCTGTTCCAATCTTCATAATTTAATAAGCCATAACATAAGCTATAACAATATCTTAGAGACGCATAACTTTTCTTTGATGAACTGTTAGATATACAAAATTATTGTTTCCACTACAAAATCATATATCTCAAAATTTTGGACTTCTGGTCCATAACTATTATAATATAATTATATTTGTGTCATTTTCAAATTCACTTTATCCTTTTGGCCAATCATCTTTATGCCATCTTCTTATTACATATAATATCCTCATTTGATCACGTGATATCATTCTCAAAATTATTGTCGACATCTTCATTTATTCGGTTCTATTTTTCCAATTCAACATAACTTATCAATATTATTCAGGTACCTGAACCTCTTTGGAGGTTTTTTCAATTAGTTATGTCACCTCCTTAATATGATCATCTTTATAATATGCTCCATAATATAACTATTTGAAACCGAATAGTTTTCATGCTTCAGGCATGTCTAATTTGTATTGGAGCATTTTTTTTAGCTGGAATATGAGATTTCATTTAGCTCAGTAATTCTATCTGCCAAATATTTTATGAATGCATAACCTGATGAACTTCTAGTTCATATTTCTTTACTTGAAGATATATACTTTATGGTTATAATGCATTTCATATATTCTCTTTTCCAGCTATTCAATTTCTCCCCCTCATGTTGATAAAACAATATCTCAACTTTCTTTCTATGTCCATCTATGTGCATTGTAGTGGATTGATAAACATTGCACATTCAAATCTTTAAGATGGAATTAATCTGGCTCTTGACCAAAAGCCAATTTTACTGAGAGAATTTTGTTGACTTATATAATTGCTGTAAATATACCAACATATAAACATTGTTCTCATATCAATTTATGGAGGCTTTAATACATGATTTTTGGATCATTTAATCTGGAAATTGCGCGCATAATATATTCAAACATTGTTGCAAACTTTAGGTTGCAAACATCACTGCGAACTTCAGGTTGCAGTCTAATAATCTTACATGTAACCTTTTAATAGATGCATCTTTCAATTGTAAGGTTCACATGTTATTTCAATGGGCCCATATAAATATGCTTGATATATTTCTAGAGATCCATTACCAATCATGACCAATAATATTCTCATAATCATTTTTATTTGAGAACAAGCAGCACATAAAAATATGTTGGTTATACATGAAGAATCTTCTAGTTCTTCAATGGATGTCAATATAATTTGCATTATATATATGATTCGGATGATCAAACAAGTCATGTCAACAATTAGTAAACTTTTGGTTTACTCAATCATAATCTGACATCCATTTTGGAAGAAATGACTTTCACTTACTCACACTTGTATTATATATCAATCTCTCCCTCAAGTATGAGTCTGTTAAAAATACTTAACATACATTCATTGATTTCAAATATTCATTCATCCAGAGTTATCAATCAAATATATATTATCAGAATACAAAATCATTGATATTATGAAAATAATCAATTCCATATTAATTACTCTTATTGAATAATCTCCTACTATAATATTTTTATTTTAAAGACAAATCAATATGTAGGAAGCCAATAACTTTCTTTTATTTTAATGATCAAGTACTATATATTTCACAGAATAAAGTGCTAGAAAAAGCTTACACTTGTATTCTAACTGACACGTGCTTTCTAACAAATCTCCCTCTCAAGTCAAGTACTATATATTTCACAGAATAAAGTGCTAGAAAAAGCTTACACTTGTATTCTAACTCGCACGTGCTTTCTAATAAATCTCCCCCTCAAGTGTGAGTTATATATAAACATACTTTTTTTATATATGAATTTCAAAACCTTTAAAACTTGAAAAGAAAATTTGATAAACTATATCAATCTTCTTTCATGTTTTTCATGAACTATCATATAATATTGCATCACAAAATAATCTCATTATTTATTAATAGTATACTTCAATTTATGCAAAATATATTTATATTTCACCACATAAAAAGATATTCATGTTTAAAATAATTTGAAATTACACATGAAAAATTTTTAGCAGAGAATTCTTATGGTAATAAATTTATGATATGTGATCACAATGAATTTAAATATCAATAACAGCAAAAAGTAAGCATCAAATTACCTTCTGGGCTTATTTATTTCTTATGAGCCTTAGCTTCAAAATAGATATGGATATATTTCTTTGTAGCTCATTGCCGCTCATTGCCTCTTTTAATATCTCATTGGCAGCATTTGGCAAACATTTAGTTTGTATTAGCAAATACTTATAAATCATAAAATTGTGAGGAGCAACAGAATGTTAGTAATATAATTAATTTTTAGCATATTATTATGCCAATTTTCTTTTTGTGGTTCTTATCAATAATCTTTCTCCACTTCAAGTGAGAATTTAAACCACCACAATTATAACTATGATCATGCAATCCCTTGTCTCATAATTTGAGAGAGTATTTAATGCCAAATATACAATTTTTGAGGTCTTTATACAACTGGTGGCATACAAAACTTATGGATCAAGCCTTGTTTCATAATTTGTCTCTTAGCTTCAGGCTAACTTGCCTCTTGACTTCAAACTAATTTATCTCATGGTCTCAAGCCAATGTATGCCTCCTCATAGTTTCAGGCCAATTTATGTCTCATATTTCTCAGGCCAATTTATGCCTCATATCTTCATGGTATTTTTATCTCATGATATATTAGTAAAATTAGTAACGATAATAAAATGTTAAATTTAATTAAAATAATTAAAAGGAAAAATTAAATCAAGAGATTTAATCAGAACGTACCTGAATCATAGCGTCCTGCTTTGCTTTCTTCAATTTAACAAATAGATTAAATAATAATAATGATAATAAAGTCTTAAATTAAAATAATTAAAATTGTAAAAGAAATAATAAAATAAAATCTTAAAGATAATAAAATACAAAAAAAAACATTAATACGCCACATAATCAATTTATGCAATTTTTAATAGTAAATAAATTAATGTTCCAATTTGCCGGTCATTTTATATTTGAGACTTCCTATAGAGTTGTCCAGACTGCCTCAATCATTTATATTTTGGGAATAAGATCCTACATCTTGTGGACCCGCAAATTTGATCAAATAATCTTTTTCCGAGCCCCATTATTTGATTAGCTATTTTTTTTTTTTTAGAGAGATGGGCAATTTGTTTGGCCCACAAAGTGGAAAAACAAGTTGTGAATCTGCTGTGTCTCTCTCTTTTTTTTAATAGCCGACAGGAATCTGCTATGTACTCCCAATAACATCATCAGCATCCTATCTTCCATTCCTCTCGTCCTCTTATTCTAAAAATGTAAAACTACACTGACAAGGATAATAATGATACGAAATTATAATTTTTTTTAACACAAAATCAGATATTGTAAGTTATAAGTTTATTTCAAATGAATGTAATTCCAAAACCCATGAGCCCACTTTTAATTAATATTAATAATATAAAACACGTGAGCCCACTTTTTTTTTTCTTTTTTCAAACCTCCCGTGAATCAATGTTTTTTTTTTAATATTATATAATTTGAAGAATTAAAAAAAACGTGGGGTATGGCAAACCTTTTCCGTGATCTCTGCTCTGCAGATGTAACCTCTTGTTCTTGTTTTTCTTTTGGAAAAGATCACTCCATTATTTTCTGTCTGGATATATTCTTGTAGATAAGTCTGCTGCTGGAACCGCCATTTTGGACCAAACTTGGGTTGCGGAGGTAGCTTTCCATCGACGAGACGGAAGGAGGAATCATCATCAACAGAGGCAGGAAAAGGATCGACGATGATGAAGTCCAATGCTGCGTCAGTCAGGTTCTTGGACCGTGCAGGATTGTTGAAGTTGCGGATCCAGTTTGTCTTATTTAACCATTCATTCACACCTTCCTCCTTCAAAAGCATACTTGCTCCTTTAATGATTATAATCGTTTCCAATGGCGTCCTTCGCTACTGTACATCTCATCCTCCCTTGAACTGAGCGTACAAGGGGAAGTAGAAGAGATCACGAAGGCAGGCATGGAAGATGAGATTATTGGTGAAGATTTAGATATGGAAGAGAAAAAATAAATTATATGTTGGATAGGTATAAAGATATGAAGAAGAAGATAAGAAGAGAGAGTGTGTGTTCCATGGCGGGAGGGCAGTAAAGTAACTGAACCACAGGAAAATGGAATTGTAGTTGCAGGGATGCAGGGGCGAGAGACCATGATGGTATGAGAATGGAGAAAAAGGGTCAGTGGCGATGATGCAGAAGTGAGAAAGATTTCGACGGTGATAGAGATTAAAAGATAAAGATGACAATAGAAATTTTCCGGTGATGATGAACGAAGCAGAAGACTCAGTTCGATTATTAGAGGAGAAGTCAAAAAAAATTCTGATGAAATGAATTCTCAACCAAATATAATCTAAATGTATATATAAGACCTCTATTTATAGATTTTTAAAGGTTATTATATGTAATGGACATCCACATATTTAATATATTTATAACATATTCCAAAAAGTTTAATTCACATTCATTTTTATATTTCTGGATAAAAAGTTTCATTTCAGCGTTCTGGATAGGACGAACCTGAACCACCAATATACATATAGAGGCATAAACCCAAAATATAAGGATTAGAAAATCACATCAAGGTCCCGGTAAAAAAAAAAAAAAATCTTAAAAGGTTTCTATAACTTATTAATAGTGCCACAACCAACAAAAGTTGGCTTAAGTATAAGGGACTTGGGTAATTTAAGCAAGGGTCTCGAGTTTGGATCCTTGTAGATGCAGAAAACTTCTCTGGGAGAGATCCCCATATATGCGCCCAACAGAACCTTAATCCGAACTAGTCAAGGTAAAACTTTAGAGAAGCGGGTGCAATAGCAAAAAAAATACTGCCACATTCTCTTTATTTTGATTTGGTGGGATTTTGTTATGATATTCCCTTTTTCAAACGATCATTGCCCAGGTTGGGTTTCTCTCCTCATCATTTTCTTATTATTCTTTATAATTTCTAAATCACATCCGTCTGATCAATATAATACTATTTTTACTTTTCTCTCACTTTTTCAATCAACAGTCTAGATTTGACCGATGAGAAAAGAGGAGAAATGAAATATCCTTCTCCATTGCCCAATGACTTGTGAGCTTTCCCACACTGTAAAATCCGACTTATTTGGGTTGTGACCCGGGTAGGGTTCGTTTTTTCTTCCAAAATTAAATCAAAAGTCAAAACCAGTATAGAATAAGAAATTATCTTTGTTATCCAACCGGCATTGCGGAGTTGGAGAGAAGGTAATTGGAGTAGGAAAATGGAGCAAGGGAAGGCCGGAGTAGCGGTGGCGAACGTGATGCCTCGTCAGCTCCAAAACCCCATTGAGCATCTCCAACTTCGCTTCAAGGACTTGGAGAATGGCTTCAGGCTTTGGCTTTCCAGGCAGTCTTTGCCCGTCGAGGCCGCCGTCGTCTCCACCACCGGCGCCGCTCAAGGGGCCGCTATCGGCGCCTTCATGGCTACTTTTGCCCCCGATGCTTCCTCTATCCCCACTCCTCCTCAGGCTTCCCTCAATCCTCAAGCTATGGCTTCCCTTAAGCAAGTGCAGGTTTGTTCTTTTACTTTTCCTCTAATCCTTCATTAATCCTAGTTTAGTTGCTTTGATGCTCATAGTCTCTATAATTATCTTGTGTGTTTATATTGTATGGCAGACCCGAACATTAGAATTGTAATTCCTTTCTGATGTTCTCTTAGGTGAATCAAACTTTGGGATCTATGAACTTAATTATCAATCATGCGTAAGGGTTTAATGGAACTTGAGTTTTTCCAGCTGCATTGACGATACAGTTCCTGCTGGTTCTTTAATTGAGACCGTTCCATATTGCTCTTATATTCCACCTTGGGCGTCTAATTTAGTAATAGAGGAATTTGCCAATAGCCTCTTGCCTCAATGGCACCCAAAAAACAGAGGAATTTTTCTTCATTTGGAAATGGAACGGGAAATGGTGGCCTTAACTCTATTTTAAGCTTTATTGTTTTTACCAGGGGCATATAATTGGTTTTATAATCTTTTCCTCTTCTGATTATATGAAAAAGAGGCTATAGAAGAATTATTGCAATTTTCTTACCACAATTTATCCATTAATTGAGGAATTGTATCTGTCTGTTCTTTAACACGATTTTTTTCCCAATAATTTTTGTAGGCTCTTTCTGGGGGTCCCTTGGTACAAGCTCGCAACTTTGCTGTCATGACAGGAGTGAATGCTGGTATTTCCTGTGTCTTGAAAAGAATCAGAGGCAAGGAAGACGTCCAGTCCAGGTGAGATTCAACAATTTATTTCTTTTATTCTTTTTGGTTCTTTTTCTTCCGTGAGCTTCCTTCCCTCAATTGACGGCAGCAAAGTTTTGGAAAGTGAGCTGGAAACTGTTTGTCCTATTGTTCCGTGGTGATCTAGTCTAAGGCAACAAAATGATATGGGGTTTTTCAAATATTTCATGTCACCTGGAAGTGCTTAACTATTCTTCCTTGGTGATCTAGTCACAAAATGATATAGGGTTTTTCAAATATTAGATGTTACCTGGAAGTGCTTAACTATTCTTCCTCGGTGATCATGTCACTAAGATCCCATCTTAATTATTGAAGTGCTTAACAGGTATGACATGAACCTTCTTCAGACATAGTTTAGGAGGCTCCCCACTCTCATCTTTTTTTTTTCCCCTGCCGATGGGTAGCAAGTTAGCATTAGGTCTATCAGTGTTTTAAAAAATAACAAAACCTATGACTGTGGTTGTATGCCTTGCACTGAAAACACCTGATGCTGAAGAGGGTCTAAACTGAATATAAAATCTGGGCTTTTATGATTTTTAATTTGTCAAATTTTCTAGCTACTCGAAATGAGTTCAAATCCATGTGTATATGCAAAAGGCAAAAAGCGGACATATCACTTATAGGAAGGAAGGGGGTCAAATTTAGAGCTCTAAATGGTCAATTGTGATAAGAATATAAGATATTCAACACTGTTCAGTAACTACGTATACGGGGTAGTATATATATTCTAGGATACCATACAATACTTCAATCCAAGGTTAAGTTTCCTTGGTGGCTTGTATTGGTCATGATCTCTAATTTAAATGTCAAACTCTACTTGTTGAAAATGACTGGGGATAACAATGTTATTCATGTATTTGAAGTCATTCTTAGTTACTCTAGAATAAGAATCTTGCTGAGCAGACCTGAGCATCCAGGTGCTAGAAATTACTTCTATGATATTTACAATATTTTAAGGATCGAATTTGATGCCATTTCTCCTTCAAAGAAGTCTAAGTATTTTGGTTTTTTCTTGCTGCAAATGTGATCTTGTTAATGATTATAAACTTTTATACGTAATGTAGCATGGCAGCAGCTTTTGGTTCTGGGGCCATTTTTTCATTGGTTAGTGGCATGGGTGGACCTAATCAGGCAGCAAGTGCAGTCACTTCTGGACTTTTCTTTGCACTTGTTCAAGGTGGAATTTTCCAGGTGAGCATGAAAGAAGAAGCAATACCTGTCTTCACAAAGTTGTTCTGGGCCTTAGTTGTCACATTACCAATTTACCATAATAGTAATCTGGCTTTACATGTTGTCATCATTGCGCAGCAAATATATAATCATGGTTTAGATGTGAGATTTTAGGGGAAAAACATTCTTGAATTTCTTGCTTACAGTCAGTAATTAATAATTATGAAATGATAATTTTTGCTTGCCTATATCACTCCGTAATAATTTGTCCAATTTTGGTTCATAATTTGCTGTCCATTCACCCTGCTAAGAGCGTTTCCTGTGATGCAGTTTGGGAAGAAGTTTTCTAAGCCTCCAGATGAAGATATTCATTATGCTAAAACGAGACACATGTTGCACAACCTTGGCCTCCCAAATTATGAGAAAAATTTTAAGAAAGGCCTGTTAACGGACAACACTTTGCCTCTACTCACAGACAGGTAAGGAAATGGATAATTGTCTCACAATGTTGTCAATATCTAGTCATTTTCTCATTCCGAATATTGCTGGTCATGATCTATATTTCCTCAATATGTTTCAGTGCTCTCAGAGATGTACAGATCCCTCCTGGACCAAGGCTTTTGATTCTAGATCACATTGAGTGGTACGACCTTATGAGTTTAGCTCTATTATAACAAAATCCTCTTAATTTACTTCAAGTGAAATGCAAAAGGGGGTGGGGAAATAGATATGAGCTTGACTTCTCTCGCTCTCTCTGTTCTTCACTTTAGGTGATATACGTTTCTCTATTGCCTGTAGTTACATGATACCCTGTCTCGGCTTTCCTCTTACACGTTCATGTCTGGCTTCAGGGATTCAGATTTCAGAGGGAAGCGAGGAAGCCGCAATTGAGTTTTGACGCGCCGGCAATTTTATTCTTTTATCATAGAAACCTGTTGGAAAGTGATAGTAGCAAGATTGCATTGAAAATGATTACCCCCCTCATTTTTCCAAATTGATTAAAAAAAACAAAACCGCTCTCTATACCGTTATTGGTGCCGTTTACATAGTTTTGATTGGTGCCTTTATAAGATCATGCTCTCCAGTCTGTAGACATTTGTCAGACCACCAGGGTAGGCTTTGTATTCCCATTCAATTGTTATGTTTTTTCAAGGGTACTATCGGTTCTATCAGCATTAATTGTTGCTTGCACACTCTTTTTTCTGTCTTTAGTAAATTCTTAAAGTCTTGTATTTTTTATTTAAAGGGTAGGTGCTATAGGCATCAGGTTATAAGTCGAATTGAATCGCCTCCCAATTATAAAAGAGCATTTCATATCACTAGTTTATAAAGTTATTGACTTATTGATTTAGGGGGTGTTTGGGAAACACCCAAAATCTAGGTTTTGCGTAAGTCGAGATAAAACTTCTCTCATATACTTACCTCGTACTACGCAAAATCTAGGTTTTGGAAGGTTTCCAAACACCCTCTTAATATGATGAATGCAAGTGAGGTTTAATGGCGGAAAATTATTATGCAAGGTGTGTATTTGAACCAACCAACTAATGACCCTTTTAAAAGCTAGTGACTATTCTGTTACTTTCTAGAGTGAGAACTGAGATCTCTCCCTCCTCCTCCCCCTCCTCAATTAATGGGGGCTTCAATTTTAATAATGACTATTTTTGAACATGTTCTTTTTAACATCTTAAATATTCCTTCATTATAGTAATACGCATGCTAAACATGTTTTACCATAAAATTATATTGATCTCGTGCATGCCAACACAATTTTTCTTTTCCATTTTAAATTTAGTAAAAATTCCTCTCGGCCCCAAGCAAAATGAATCACAACCCTTTCCAAAAAATTACATTGTTGTTGGCTCAATTCGTCTATGAAAATCTGTAATTCTTGAAGTCCAATAAAACGGACACTATTCTTTGGATTTGGTTTTAGTCCTTTGCAAAGGAGCCTCCTTTGCAACAAAAAAAAAGTAATTTACACTTGGTCCTTTGTAAAGGAGCCTCATTTGCAAAGGATTATAACCAAATTCCTATTTTTTGCGTAATACATATTTGATGAATTATTTAGTTTTAAATTTAAACTATATAAATAGACTCTGTAAATTTAATAATATATGCATACTCGTTCCCGATTATGATTTATTTTGTGCATAAAAGGGATCGGCACTTTTCAATAATACGTGTTAGAAATAGAATATATTTGAAAAGAAAATTTCATTTTTTTATATGAAAAAAATAAATCTTTTAGCATCCCTATAATTTTTTTTAATAAAAAAAATACTCCTTAAAAATAAATAAAAAAATGATCTTTCATACGGGAGAAAATAAACAGGAAAAAATCACATTAAAAGCATTTTAAAATGCCCAAGTCCTAAATTTGGTTATTAAAGTTAAAAAAACCCTAATTCAAGTCAACCAAACCAATTTAGAATCTTAAAATTGAGTGATTTTACCAATGAAGGATAGTAAGATCAAATTATCAAATTCTAAAATTATATTTTAGTATTTCTGACCTAATTAATGATTAGTAAAGTTTAATGACTCAGTTGAGAAATTGGATAATTCGATTGCCTTTTAAAAGGTTTTTTCTAAATAAACAAATCGTTGGTGCTCAAATTTGAAAAAATAAAATAAATCAATAATTTATTTCTTATACCAAAATATCTGAATTGTCCTATTGTGAAGGTTTTAAATTTATAAAATAAATTTTACTCAAAAAAGTAGCTATAACATTCCTATAATTTTTTTAACAAATACTCTTTCATAGGGGGGAAAATAAATTGTAAAGAATCATTGTTGATGCTCAAATAAAAAAATAAATCAATAATTACTCTTTCGTAAAGGGAAGAAAAAAATTGTAAGGAATCATGGTCGCTGCTCAATTAAGAAAATGAAAATAAATTAGAATGGATTGATTCGATTTATTGTTTAAGAATATTTATTTCTTGTACCAAAATATCAGAATAATCCTCCTGTGAAGGTTTTAAATTCACAAAATAAATTTTACTCAAAAAAGTAGCTATAACATTCCTATAATTTTTTTAACAAATACTCTTTCATAGGGGGGAAAATAAATTGTAAAGAATCATTGTTGATGCTCAAATAAAAAAATAAATCAATAATTACTCTTTCGTAAAGGGAAGAAAAAAATTGTAAGGAATCATGGTCGCTGCTCAATTAAGAAAATGAAAATAAATTAGAATGGATTGATTCGATTTATTGTTTAAGAATATTTATTTCTTGTACCAAAATATCAGAATAATCCTCCTGTGAAGGTTTTAAATTCACAAAATAAATTTTACTAAAACAAAAGTAGCAATCCGTTTTAAAAAGATCATGCATGTTTAAATAGATCATGTACCAAAAATAATAATTACGATTACAATCAAAACTGAAAATATTTTTATGAATCATTGTTGATGCTCAAATTAAAAAATAAATAAATAAATTACTCTTTCATACGGGAGAGAAAAAAAAAATGTAAGTAATCATCGTAGCTGCTCTAATTAAAATATATATATATATATATATATATATATATATATATATATATATATAAAAATTAGAATAGATTGATTCGACTTATTGTTTAAAAAATATTTATTTTTTGTACCAAAATATCAGAATAATCCTCTTGTGAAGGTTTTAAATTTATAAGATAAATTTTACTAAAAGAAAAGTAGCAATCCGTTTTAAAAGATTATACATGTTTAAATAGATTATGTACCTTAAAAAATAATTACGATTACAATCACAACTGAAAATATTTTTATCATTGTTGATGCTCAAATTAAAAAATAAATAAATAAATTACTCTTTCATATGGGAGAGAAAAAAATTGTAAAGAATCATTGTCGCTGCTCTAATTAAAAAAAGAAATATAAATAAGAATAGATTGATTCGACTTATTGTTTAAAATATATTTATTTTTTGTACCAAAATATCAGAATAACCCTCCTGTGAAGGTTTTAAATTTATAAAATAAATTTTACTAAAAGAAAACTAGCAATCCTTTTAAAAAGATTATGCATGTTTAAATATATCATGTAACGAAAAAATAATAATTACGATTACAATCCAACTGAAAATATTTTTATGAATCAATGGAGATTTTTTAGGGCTGGCAAATAAAATGAAGATCTTTCAGGAAAGAGACAGTCCTATGTTCACGCATGTTCACGCACAGTGATAGGATACCAGCAGCCCCAATTGACCGTACACCATTGCTGGTTTATTCAAGAAGGAAAAGGCAGAGGCAGTTGGAATAGGATAAGTCTGTTGTCATGCTTATGTGTTTGGATAAGGCTTATTAGGAAGTTATGCTTAGTTGTATCTTATCATTAGGAAGTTATTTGCAGTTGCTCATGACAGTTAAGTTCTTTTATATATAGTCCTACTCTTTTGGAGGCAGAAAATATATATTGAAAGTATTGTCTTGTTGGTCAAGAATTTCAGATTCTGGTTCTTGAATCGTTCTACTAGATCCTAATTTTATAGGATCTATCACACAGCTCCTGAATTCCAATTCTCTGTCAGCTTGCCGTCATCTCAATATATGCACAGCTCCTGAATTCCAATTCTGGGTCAGCTTGCCGTCATCTCAATAAGTTCTACCCAATTATTATATAGTTTTCCATTTTTAGAATTTTCCGGTGGATGATATATAGGAATTAATGCCTTTTTTTTTTAGACTCCGTAAAGGAGAGACTAATCTCATTGCACTATAGGCTTCTTGAAGAGGTTTTAGTACTGATCATGAGATCCTCTTCATACATACTGCTAGGCATTGAAACCTCATCTAGATGTTTAAGGATCCCATCTAAGTGCCAAATTTACTATAATTAATGCTTCAGTTTGGTTGGCTGTGTTGTTATTGATTTAGGAATTCAATATTTTTTGCCCAAGATGAATTCAAAGGATAACAACATGATGCACAGAGAGTCTGAGAATTTACTACAATTGCTAATTTCTCACTTTTATTCAAAGAGCCTACACATAATTGTTGGCTCGAGGGTTCCTTCGCTTCACTCACATCATAGTGGCCGCCAGTCAACGACAAGTACTCAGGCCAAAACAATTAACGACCAATGGTTTCACTTGTCATTAGGCAATACACCCACTCCTCTAGAAAACTTAAACTACTTGCCCTATCATCCTATGATAATTGACATTGTTCTACTCCCAAAAGGGGCTAATAGTTCATCCTCTAATAAAATAGTCCTAGAGAGATGGATTGTTCACTATGAGTACTCACTATCACCAGCATTATTGGCTCCTCAGAAAAATTACCTCATGAAGGCTTACCACAAGTCAACAATACTGTTAAGATCGCTTTATTCTCAAATGAGGCTTCTCCCTACACATAGTATATTTAGGCGGCTAAGCACTTCAATTAATACTTTCAATTTTGATATTGATTACCTGATATCTTGGTTTAATGATCCATTTTCAAGAGATGAGGAGAAAATGATGGAACAATATAATTTCAAAGCTGTTGAAGCTTTTCCAGGACGACTTAGTATATCAGTGACTTACCGTATAACATTGGCTGATTTGAAACTTGATGAGTTTCCAATGCATTGGGCACCAAAATTTATGAAGGATTATGTTGGAAGCCCTAATATCATCCCTGTGATGAGAGGACTACGACCTATGCCTTCTGTGACAGTTAAACATCGTCCTCGTCCTTGTCGCAAGATAATTGATTTTCCAACTCATCATGGTTTTGGTAATAGGATTCCCAGCTATTCAATGCAAAATCAGTTGCCTCTAGTAGCTGACCCTAAAGCAACTATTTACCCTTTAGGAATGGGCAAAAGCTTTGGACATTTCTCTCATAATTGTATTGGAAATTTATCCCCTATAAGCACAAAGGATGGTAATTTATTGTGGAAATCTTTATCTAACAACAGGTCAACCAAGAAAATAGAGTTTCACAGGGATGGAGGTGTACAGTATTCTAGGACAGTAAATTATGGTGTTCAAAAGGTAACATCTGGGCCTACATCTCTAGTTCTAAAATTCAAATGTTGATTTCTCTATTTGGTCACCTATATTTTTTTTCCTTGGTCCTTGTAGATTGGCAGTGGTAACAAGGATGGTTCATTATCATCTTATCCATTTGGTGTTGATGATGTTGATATGCTAGGTGTTGAGCCCAGGTAGCTTGATTTGTCTTCTTATCTCTCTCTGTCACTAAGGCATCCCTATCTTTAGGGATTTGTAAAATGTTCCAGATTAGAAGGTTTTTAACTGGCTTGAATGGTAAAGGAAATAAACTAAGTGAAAAAACAATCTAAGACTGTATTGAGATTTTTATATGTTTCATTATCTTTTCCAAATGTGTAGTTCAATCCTTTATTTTAGTCAATGCAAACACTCCCTTTTACAAAAAAACAGTTGATAATTCTTCTTCATAAAGATAGCCTTTTTCATTTAATCTTCTCAAATTAAAGCTCACTTCGTATAGATCGAGTGAATTGAAAGAATGAATCATATATTATGGTTTAGTAATTCCTCTATTACTCTAATTTTACTCCATTTTCTTATGTTGGCATTCTCCTTAAATAGTCAGAATGCAAAAGATATGGACAGAGTATCACAAAATGCTGCGCTTGACGTTTTTACACACAAGCTTAGAGTTCCACTTCCTCTGCACCAAAATCATTTATTGCATAGGAACATGGATGATTCACTAGAAGAGCTCAAGAACTACAAAATAATGAGAGACCGTCTCAGCAAATATGAAGCTTAAGCTTGGAATATTGGGAATCATAAGCACTTATATATATACATGTTGAATACTTACTACATTAACCAGAATGATAACAAGCTACTAACATGTTCATTTGCTTCAGTAGCACATTTGGATGAGATAGTTATTTTCGGAAGATATAGGGATTTTAGATGAAAGGTTGTTGATGACTTTTATTTGTATAAATATGCATGAATTTGCTTATCTTCCGGAAACAAATATAATTTTGCGTTAACACCATTATGATATTGATTACTTTTTGTCATTCACCTTTGAGCCTAAGTTGTCTCTAATTACACTTATTATTTTGTGATTGTTAGTTGTTAAAATGAGTGTGTATATTTATATATACATATACTCATAAATTCAGCTATGAACACTTATAAGTTTATGTATTAGCTTTTATAATGGAAATTGAGATATGTACAATTTTATATAGCCGTCATTATTTTGCTATTCTTAATTGTTAGGATGTGTACTTACATTATAAGTTGTAAATTCACCTATAAATTTAACCTAATCGACAAAGTTTTGTCCCTTTTTTTTCACAATCATATGATAGGTAGTCTAGCTCAATTTTTTGGCCTATACATTTAGTAGTTTAGTTTTAGCTATAGAATACTACATTTGGTTCTTAATATAACTAATTTGGAAAGATTAAAGAAAATTTAAAATTACTTAATTATATAATATGTTATCAATTTATAAGTCCACAAATTAGTTTGAAGGAAAAAAATAAATATAATTATTTTAAAGTCATCTAAAATTGATCTTCCGACTAAAGAGTGAATCCACTAGTATAATCAAATAACATCATATTCTATATATGGTATGTTTTTTCATGTGTAATTTCTTATAGAATCATCTAAAAGTTGATCTTCTGACTATTAAAATATTTTCAATTTAACAATTACTTTCCTCAACTTAATAATGATCTTATTTAGAATGGTGTACCATGTGACTATGAGGGATTGAAATGAAACTTAAATATAAATTACTAAATTTAATGTTTATTCTTTTCTTTTGTCTGGCTTACATTTTCCTTTTTTGGAAATGATTGTCCTTTCCCATGAAAATTATAATTTGGAGCTAAACTCATATTTTAATAATTTAAACCTAGTGGTTAATTTTATTGGTTCTTGCTATCAATCCACTGATAGTAGGAATTTTTTTTTTTCTAAAAATCAAACAATATTAGCCATGTAACATCTTCAATTATTAGGCAACCCTCATAAGACTAATCATTTCTTAATACTTAGAGTCTCTACATGAAATTCTGGTTCTAGTCCTTCTCAAGGCTTAGTTTCACTTCAATGATATTACATTCAAGATTGATTTGTTACCATTGACAGGAAAAGGGACAAGAAGAAAGAGAGATTTATACATTGATTTGGAACGACACTTCACACTTAATATTGATATTATGTTCAATACTTTCATCAAGCTGAACTGTTTGTCTATCTACCATTTTGAAGAATATTGATACCAGAGCAACCTTTTTATCACTAACATAGAAACACAAAATTACCCCTCCTTATTACATACATATAAAAGACCAAGTCAATAGACCATAATGCCCTTTTTTTTGGGTATAGATCATAATGCCTTTATCTAAACAACTAATCAGTTATTATACACACTGAGGAGCAGTATACAAAAATCCATGACTGGATCAGCTTTTTTCAAAACTCTGCAACTTGGAGAGCTTCGAGTAAAGCCCTGTTTCTGACTTTATCAAGGTTGAGTGGGACCCCATCTCCACAATTTTGCCTTTCTCCATAACAATTATGGTATCTGAGTTTATAACAGTGGAAAGCCTATGAGCTATTGTGATCTGAGTTGTTCTTGAATTCAACCCTATTCCTGCCTTTTGACTTATTGTCTTCATTGCACTTATCACTGTTCTTTCAGACTCGGCATCAAGAGCACTTGTTGCTTCATCAAGAAGCAAAATCGCCGGCTTCTTTAACAATGTTCTAGCGATTGCTATTCTCTGCTTTTGCCCTCCTGAAAGCTGACATCCTTTCTCCCCAACCACAGTGTTATACCCATTTGGTAGATTACTCACAAATTCATGTATGTTTGCGTCTCTAGAAACTTCCACTATCTCACTTTCAGAAGCTTCATTGTTGCCATAACAAATATTCTCTCTTATAGAACAGTTAAAAAGCATTGGCTCTTGTTGTACCAACCCTATCTGTTTCCTTAACCATCTTAGGTTATAATCCTTAATGTCTTTCCCATCAATGAGTACCTGTCCCTCTCTTGGATCATAAAATCTGAGTAAAAGGGCCAATACAGATGATTTCCCAGCCCCACTTGGCCCCACAAAAGCCACTTTTGAACCAGCTTTAATTTTCAAACTGAAATTGTCAAGAACAGTCACCTCAGGTCTCAACGGATAGTTGAACTTTACTCCTTCAAATTCAATATTTCCTTGTATTGGCTTTGGCTCTACGTCTTCTGGGACATCTGGTTCAATCTCAGTTTTCCGATCAAGGGTTTGGAATGCTGGTGTAAGTATACTAATAGCAGAGATCACAGTAGGGATCAATGTGTACAGCTCTGTGATGGAAGGGACAGTGAGAGAAAAAATCTGATACGATCTTATGCCATTTTCAAACGAAGCTTGCCGTCTTTCGACTAGAATTGCTGTGTACCATAAAGCTACAGCGTGTGCAACATTCCATAAGAATATAGAGAAGCCTTGAATGATACCATATTTGATGCTTTCATTTCTGTACTTCTTCTTCGGGATGTCCAAGGATGCTTTGGCTTTCCTCAACACATGTTCTTCATGGCAAAACGATGCGACAGTCCTAATGTTTGTCGTGGACTCCGATGTAAGAGCAACGAGTTCAGAATGTGCAGCTGAGCTGTCTCCTGAGAATCCTTTAGCAGCCTTGGCTTGAACAAGACCACCTATGAAGTGGCAGGGCATTACAGCCCAAGCTACTAAACCCATTCTCCAGTTAACATACATGCTCACCACTGTTGCTATTAGTACAGAGGAAATGCATTGGACAATTACAGACATGCGATCAGCAATTATGACTTTGACCATGGCCGTGTCGCTTATAATGCGCGAAGTTAGTGAACCAACACTGTTCTCAGGTATGTCAAACCAGCCAATTTCGTTACGAAGTACTCCTACAAATTGAAGACGCAATGATGAGTAATGATTAATTTGCAAGTAATGATTGTGACAGTTGATTTTATGTCAGTTCCACGGTTAGGATACTGAACTAGGCATATAAGTGCTTTGTACTTAAATTGCCTTTTGTCGTCATTAATATTCAAGCCGTTCAGTTCATTTCACTATTCAGAACACCTGAAGTAACGGATTGTGTTGTGTTCGTGTTCATGTTTGTCTTGGCTTAACTCTCAAGTCCATTCAATGAATAAAAATAGGCTGTGAAAATTCTAATAGAGAGAATATTTCTGATACCTGAATAAAGAGCTCGTCTGATATTTCCCATGGCCTTTTCTCCAATTATTCCAAAGTAGTAATGTTGCAAGGTGTGACTGAATAGTGAAAGTAACCCTATTGCCGCGAAGATGAGAGAATACAATGCGACTTTCTTTTTTGCATCGTGACCAAAGTATGCTACTCCAATGGTGATGATGTAGAATCCAAAAACCGGCTTTGAGATGCCGGAAAAAGCTGCTGCGAAGGCTCCAATGGCTGTCTTTGCAAGCTCTCTTTTTCTTAGACCATACCAGATTCTGAAAAATTTACTTGTTTGTTTTCTGCTATTCTGTTCCTCTTCCATCGAATTCTGGATGAGAATTTCTAGCATATTATCAATTTGCTTCTCCTGTGATATAATTTCTCGAAAAGAATCTTCCTTTATGACACTTAAAGTTTCATCCTTTGAACTTGATGGCCTACCAATTCAACATTTTCAGCTTTTTAGTTAAAGTACAAGTCATCTCCCAAGTTAATTTTATGCACTATAAAATGAATGTTTAAACTTTAAACAGTTGTGTACCTAGATTCAGGGTGTGGTTCAAGGTTCTGCATGTTGTAAAGTGCGTTATAAAATTGGCTAGTTTCTAGCAAACTGTTGTGTGTTCCTATTTCTGATACTTGTCCATTCTGCACAACAACAATTATGTCTGCATTTACTACAGTTGATAACCTGTGAGCAATCATGATCACAGTTCTTCCACTCATGGCTTTCTCAAGAGCCTCTTGAACCAGCTTCTCTGATTCTGAGTCTAGGGCACTTGTAGCTTCATCAAGCAACAGAATTGGTGGATTTTTTAGAATGGCCCTTGCGATTGCTATCCTTTGTTTTTGGCCTCCTGATAATTGGACACCCCTTTGTCCTACCTGTAAATTTTTGTTTTTAATTTTCAGTTTTTGTTTCATAGGAACCTTGGACAAGTAAGATAGGAAATTAAGAAGTTGACCTCTGTTAGGTACTGATCTGGAAGTTTTGATATGAAAGAGTGCGCATTTGACATTTCTGCTGCACTCTGTATCTCTTGATCATCTGCTTCCATTTTCCCCACTTTCAAATTATCCTTGATGGTGCCTGTGAAAAGTGAAGGTTCTTGGGAAACAGCTCCTATGTTTCTTCTAAGGAACTTCAAATCAAGATCATTAATATTATGGTCATCAATGAAAATTTCTCCTGCAAGATTTAAGACCATGTTAGGTTTCAACAATACCCATTTCAATATATAATCATGCACACCCAATAACATAAATGCCTGCTACACGAGTTTTGACCAAATAAATTGTAAGAACTAGCAAGTGGGGGAAAACCTTTTGAGGCTTCATAAAATCTGGAAACTAGGGAGATGACAGTACTCTTTCCACATCCACTACTACCAACTAATGCTACTGACTTCCCTGCAGGTATTGACAGCGAAAATCCTTGAAGGATCGGTTTCTTTGGGCGTGATGGATATGAAAAGTGAACATCGCGTATTTCGATGCAGCCTTCAATCTTCTGAGGTTTCTTTCCTTCTGATTCGTTACTTATGAGTGGTTTTCTTTGGATCACTTGGAAAACCTCATATCCTGCTGCTTTTGCCTGATTGAATATTTGCATGTCTGGTGCAGCGTAAGTCAAATATCTGAAAAATTGAAAAGGAGAGTTCTGTTATTGGCAGATAAAAAAAAAAAAAAAAGACTAAATTTTCTTCTCTATTCCATGAAAGTTACTCCCTCCGGTCCTTGATATGAGAGCTAGATAACGAATTTATAAATATTAAGAAAATTAGTTAATTCAGCTATTTGTAACAAAACAATGTTGGTTTGCCTAGAATACCCCTTTTGATCCAATGGGGAGAAAATTTTATATCTGGGGGACAAAGTTAGTTGAGGTCTTATATTTAGGACCAAAGTTAATCTCTTATCTAACTCCTATATTAAGAACTGAAGGTGATATCTACTGAGGACTGTTGTTTCTTGTCCCTTACATAGCACCAAAGAGAATGCTCATGACAGCAGCAATAATGTCTCCTCCAGTTGCTCTATGAGCAGTGACCACAACAGCTCCAACCCAAACAATGAGAGCCCATGAAACAAAACTCACAGTTTGGAACATTCCTGTTCCAACTCCCTTTACAAGTGCCTCTCCTTTGCTTATAATATAAAGCTTGTCCATGTTTTCTGTGAAGGCTTTCATTGCAGAGCTCTCCCCAACAAATGCATATACAGTTTTTATTTGTGATATTGTCTGCAATTTCACAATCAGAGATCAGCTTATGTTATTAATAAAACCATTCTGATGCATATATTTTAGGGTTAAGGTCCATCCAACATCTAAAGTATTTTTCTAGATATATACAGTATCCTAAAATATTTTGTAGTGCATCTAGAACCTTAGAATATTTTTTTAGGGGTGTCCATCATTTTAAAATACTTTTTGTGCAATTTTGCAATTAACAATTTAGATAATTTAGGATATTTAATATAGTTGATAAAATATTTTAGAATGTTGGAAGCACTAAAAATAGTTTATGGTACTGAATGCACTTGAAAAATTCTTCAGGGTGTTAGGTGCACTAGAAAAAAATATTTCATGGTGCTGGTTGCACCATAAAATAATTTAGGGCACTAAATGCGCCCAAAAAAATACTTCAGAGTATTAAATGCACCTTAACCTTATGATTTATTATCCCTAAAGAGTCATCTCAATTCTTAAGTATACAAATTAAACCTGTTCAATCATAGCTGTGGCTTCAGTCTGGTGAATCATTTTGGTGGTCGAAATTTTGTTCATCCTCTTGGTGTAAGTGGCCCCTATAAGAAGAATAAGAGGGACAACTACTAGACACAGAAGTGCAATTTCCCAGGTGCAATATGCAGCAATCACAAGTCCAGAGAAGAAAGTTGCGAGGCATGCTGTGAAGTGGCCCAACTGTTAGTAATATCAAGAAACTGTATTTCAGTTGAAGAGTCGTTCATATATATCAGAATTTGATTATGAAGGAAAAATCAGATATTTTAAAGACCTTCTCTCCAATGGCATCTTGGATGATACTCATGTGATTGCTGATTCCGTTGATGATTTTGCCACTTGTTAATTCGGTGTCAAACGCTCCAATCTCTTGGCTTAGTACTGCTCTTAAGTATGCTAATCTTAGCCTTGCTACTTGTCTTTCACTTGTGTACATCCAGCACCCCGTCTCTGTAAATTTGTTTGATTAATATTCATTATTTTATATGACTATTATGTTAAAAATACCTTTTTAGTAACAGAAATAAACAGGTCGTGTAGTTTAAATTCTTTCAACCATTTTCTATTATTAAAAAAACATAACATGTCAGTTAAACAAAAGGTAATCATTTTAGCCCGGAAACCCACCCCCCCAAAAAAAAAGGCAAGCATTACTTTGTTAAGGATGATATTTGGGATCTCAGAGTTTATTTTTACCATAAAGATCGAGAGATTTTAACATCCCATATATAATATTTATTTAATATTCATACATGTGGTTTATCATTTAAGAATGCTGCTGTATATGGAAGGAACTTCGCTTCCCTCCTATACCCCTTACTTTTCTTCCAAATACATTATTTTCTCCCATATAGGGCCGTCAACGTAAATATTTTCAAAATAATAAATTCGATTGCCTCTGTCTCTTATGTATATCAGTATGTGTTATCAGCATAACGTACTTAGTCTTTGTTATATTTAACTATTGATGTTGTCGGGTCCATTAGAACATATATAGTTAACCTTGGAGAGAAGGTTAATAAGGACTTAATGGAGTACTAATGGACCCGACAACATATATAGTTAAATATAACAAAGACTAAGTACGTTATCCTGATAACACATACTGATATACATGAGAGACAGAAGCGATCGAATTCATTATTTTGAAAATATTTACGTTGACACGGCCCCTACTTGGGAGAACATAATGTATTTGTTTGGCTATTTTTGCATTGTCACTTTCAATAAAACTCTACATATAAGCGAGAAAGGCAGTATATAATACTCGGGTTAAGTAGCAAATCTGACCCAGAAGTATATATTGAGGAATAATGTTGCATTGAAAGTTTTTTCATGTTCAATTTTGCTTTAGAAGTTTAAAAACATAGTAATGTTACCCTTTTCCGTTAAAAAACTAACATTGACTGTTAACTTTTTAACGGAAAAGGGTAACATTGCTACTTTTTTAGACTTTCGGGGCAACATTGAGCCCCAAAACACTTCCAAGGCAACATTGCTCTCAAGCTTGGACTTTTAGAACAGATTTACTACTTAACTCTATAATACTCGCATGCATAAAGATATTTGTTTCTCTGTGACACGTATTATAAGTAATTATACCCTAATAAAAAATAATTAAAGTGATTATAGAATCACGAGGGTAAAAACATACCCAGTATTCCAGCAGGAAATGTGGCGATGGCCATGTACCACACATAGGGAACTACCTGAATAATTAAACAAGCAACACCGTTATTGTTAATACCCCATTAATTTAAATCTTTCTCTAATAAATATCATCATGTAACATGGAAGATCCTAGTCCTTTTCTCTGCTAGAAATAGAACGTCACTAATAACTAGTTTTCTGCGTACTGTTTATTGAAGAACCTACGTGTTTTGATAGGACTCCCTTTTTATTTTATATACCTTTCATCTCTTTTTTTATTAATTAATGCGGGAAATTCTTTATATTCTATTATTCTTCCGAGTCTCAGGGGACTCAGCTGGTCTACAATATTCATTTTTTTCATCTTTGTTTTCATCGAATGGCTCTGATTTTAGTAATTCAAATGTGTATTAAGTTTTGCTTTCTAGCAAAATAACTTAAAAAGTAGTTTTATAAAATAGTTTAAGTTATTTTGATAGAAAAATAATCCGAACATATACCTATATCTAAAATTCTAATACGTGTTACAATGTTACTTACATATACAAGCACTATCTAGTTAAAAACACCAAACAGTTCACAATAATTAATCATTACCTCTCATTCTTAACATAAGATCTTGTTTGTTTGTTTGACCACAAACAAGATAGGATAGGAGTAATTAGCTATACCTTTTCTTTAAGAGCTCTAGCCATGGCGTCACTGTCATTGATATTGGTGCCAAAAGCATTAAGAGCTTTTCCAAGCAAGAGATAGCCTACAGGGAAAGCCATGCCATGCACCACAGAACCCACAGTCCCCAACGCCATCAGAATCCAATCCACTGCATCAGCATAACTCAACAGTGTAAAGAACGACAAGCTTTTCACTTCTCTCTTACTCTTCAATTGCTCATCTTCTTCTTCCTCAAACCCATCTTTTTCTCTATCCACCATCCTCAAAAATCTGTTCGACATTATTATTCACAAAAATCCTAATTAAACTTTGTGTGCATATCTCTTCACTGGGATATGCACGCCTTACTTATATACACTGAAATATGTTACGTCAATTAATACAAGAGTTAAACCACTCACTGTCAGTATTCGAATGTGCGAGAGAATATGCCTTGCATATACGCAACACGATTAATTAAGATGATTTATAATCCCATAATATGTGAAATCACGACGATATGATGGCTATTCTTGGTTGATCGGTTGCTCTTGGTTTTGTCGATTTTCACAAAGCTTCTTGCTGCTTGCCGAACCAAATATGTTCCTTTCAGCTCGTTTTTATATTATTAGTATTCTACTGTTTTAGATGGCGTCCATGCCATGCACTTTGTTTTTATTCAAATTTTCATATAGGACTAGAGTTATTATAATCAAGTAATTAAATATTCTTATCGATGTGTTTATTGTGATGTTAATAATCTAGAAAATCGCGGATAATATTTAACCCCTCTAATGAAGCATTCCCTCATGTCCTAATTATAGAACACATTATCAGATTTTAAAAAGATTAAGGATATTAGTTAAATTAGTTAGTTATATTTATTTTCCTAAAATACCCTTATTTAACTAAGCTTTATATGGTTTCACAAGTTAAGGAAACAAAAGGGAAAGCTTCTCAGCAAATCTCTAACCCTTGGACAATGCGTTATGGTTAAGTACAGGAGATTAGCTTTGATCATCATCATTTCAGCATAATTCTTTTGGGTTTAAAAGATAAAAAATCATTTCTAACATTACCTTTTTTCTCATTCCAGTCATATTTTAATTTTATTAAAAAAGAGAGTAGAATTGAGGTGTATGTGACATTAATAAGTTGTAAGCATTACTTATTTTATAGAATATGTAAGTCTATTATTAAATTATTATTGTGTTTAATTATTATTCTGATAATATCAATAAGGGTATTTTATAAAGAAATTGACAAAAATTATAACTTTATCCTATAATTATAATCAAAATCAACTTCAAAATGTTGTCATATAATTATGACTGGACGAAGTATTCATTAGCTTTAAAATGGTTGGGGACAACTAATAAGCTATCGGTTGATATGGTGAGGGTAAGGTGGAAATAGATTATGCCTCTATCATGGACTTACGACCTAGTCTATTTTAAGCATATATAGCCCTAACCTATTCAGTAAATAGGTCGGGTTCAAGCTTAAGTTTATTGTTTGACCTATTTAGCTAAACAAACCAAGCCTATTTTCATAAGGCTTAATCTATAGGCTTGACCTATTTAGTTTTTTTTCAAAAAAAAAATATTATGCATAATTATATACAATTTAATCTAAATTAATTTTAAAGATTATTTATAAAAATCAATAACTTATTCTTAACCTAAGTTTCACATTTCATCATTTATCAATAAACTTAACATTTTCATTCATCAATTGATCACTTCTACATCTCTTCTTTTTTATCGCTTGAGATTGTAATGCTAGCTCACTACTACTTTCTTAATTTATTTCATTTCATGCAACATAAAATTGCAGTAAGTTTATTTTAGTGATATCCAAATGAAAATGATCCAAATAGGAGGAGTTTGTATGATTTTATACAAGAAAAACAAGAGGTAAAATCTAAATTCACATACCACTTATTGTGTTTGATTGATTTTAAGAAGGGTAAAGATGCAATTTTACACATAACCTTTACCCCGAGGAGCGCCCAGCAACATAACATTTTTTCGGGAACAAAAGTATACATAACGTTACGTTTTGGGAGTGTCCAGCACCACGGGCCGTTAGTTGACCAAAGTTGACCGTTAAGTCTGACGGAAATGAACAGTAACTTCGCTGAAATTATCATTTTGCCCCTAACTTTAAATAATTTTTTTTAAAAAAAAACACTAAAATAACTCCTCCTCGCCGGTGGGCCCCACCACCGGCGGACTCCACCCTCCGCCCTCCCCCCACCACCAGCTGTCGGCGATGGCCACCTCTGGCAACCTCCTATGGTGGCTTTTTTAAAAAAAAACAATTTTTTTTTTTAAAAAACTAAAATAACCTCCCTTGCCGGTGGGCCCCACCACCGGCCACACCGCTGGCGACGGCCGCCCTCCCCCCACCGCCTACTGCCTCTGGTGACTGGCGGCCACCTCCGGCGACCTCTTCCGGTGGCTTTTTTTTTTAAATAATTTTTTTTCAAAAAAACTAAAATAACCCCTGCCTCGTCGGTAGGCCCCACCACCTGCCACATTACTGTCGGCCGCCTCCCTCCCCACCTCCTGCGACTAGCGACCACCTCTAGCGACGTCCTCTGGCGGTTTTTTTTTAAATAATTTTTTTAAAAAAACAAAAAGTAAAATACGTCGCCATCACTGGCCGGATGCGGCCGCCAGCAACCGCCTCCGGACGGCGGTGGCCAACGATCCCCGGTGGTATTGTGGCCAGTGGTGGGGCCCATTGTGAGGGAAGGGTTATTTTAGTTTTTTTAAAAAAAAAAGAAAGAAGCCGCCGGAGGAGGTTGCTGGCGGTGTGGCCGGTGGTGGGGCCCACCGGTGAGAAGTAGTTATTTTAGTGTTTTTTTGAAAAAAAGTTTATTTAAAACTAGGGGCAAAATGGTAATTTCAGTGGAGTTACTGTTTATTTTCGTCAGACTTAACAGTCATCGTTGGTCAACTAATGGCCCGTGGTGCTGGACGTTCCCAAAACGTAACGTTATGTGTACTTTTGCTCCAAAAAAAAAGTTATGGTGCTGGGCGCTCTTCGGGGTAAATGTTATGTGTAAAATTGCACCTTTACCCTTTTAAGAAATATATCTCTTTAGTCAATAAATAGTTGATTTTTCTTATTTTTACTTGCTCAAACAATTGTTCCCACTAAATGTTCTTTTCTTGTACTTACTAACTCTTTTATTTTATATGAGAATAAATCCTTAAATTTTTTAAATATAATGTAGGCATTTAAATAAATTTAATGAATTATATATAAAGTTAGATGTATAAGCTTTAAGCTTATATAATAGCCTACATTTTTTAAATAGGTTTCAAGCATTTTAAAGGTTCAGACTCATGCTTAAAAAAAAACTTACAAACAGGTTTAAGCTTTGAATTTCTGGCTCAGACCTAAGCTACTCAGCTCAAGTCTAACCTAACATATTTCCACCCTAGGTAAGGGGTCTCACTTTCACCCAATTCAAATCTTGGAAAGTGCATTTATTGAAAAAAAGGTAAAACATATTACTCATTAAATCTCGAGAGGAAAATCTTTAATTAAATAATAAAAAATGGCTGGGGACGGTCAGGTTCTCACTATGGGATAAAATTCCTTATAAAAAAGTCGTGCTCTATTTCTTAATTCTTATGCTTCCTGGGAATGAATAATGGGACACCTGGCCCAGTCCAAAAAAGTGTTTCAAGAGCGGAGATTCTAACTTGGATTTGAGCCGTCGTCGTTTTTTTCCACCTTCAGTTTTATCTTTACCATTTTTTAAAGTCTTTTTTAACTAGTGTGATATTAACCCTTGCAAAAAATGTTTAATTCATAAATGAAAAACTTGTAGATATGCAATGGTTGAACTTGAGATAAATATTTGAAGGGTCAAATGTAAATTCATTAACTAAAAAAAATATTTGGGAGACTAAATGTATAAGATAAAATACCTTTTTACATTATATTAATTTTTTAAGAAAAATTTTTGAACAAATTTTTGAATCACCGAAATTTCTAGGTCTTCAAGAAGCTCCGTCCCTGTAGGTACACGTCCCTGATGGCAAGTTTTAGTCACACCTATTTATTACTGGTTTTTATTTTGTATATTTTCCTTTACTACAAAAAATTACCATGTCAAAAATTCTCAATACTTAGTTGGTTTTAATGATTATTCATTAAATGTTTGACCTAGCTAGGGACTATAATTTTATGTTGTTACCGTTATTTGTATTTTTAAAGTTACAATAATAAGAGTAATAATGAAGCTAAGAAGTCCACGTCCATGTTTCCTACCTATTAGTAGGAACAATTGCACACTGACATCCCCGAACACAATTAAATATTTATAACAAAATTAATAATGGAAAATCCTCCCTAGGGCCCAATTAAGTAAAAAAATCTCAAAAAAGCCCCAACAACTTTCACATGTCAAAAAAGGCCCTAGGGCTTTTTCTGATATTATTTCAGAAAAACGTAGTCGTTAACGGGTACTGATATTGTTGTTAACGAATACTGATTTTGTTGTTAACAGAATTGTTGTTAACGGGTACTGATATTGTTGTTAATGGCTACTGATATTGTTGTTAACGATTTCTGAAATAATACCAGAAAAAACCCTATGACATTTTTTTGACATGTGAAAGTTGTTGGGGTCTTTTTTGAGATTTTTTTTGCTTAATTGGGCCCTGAGGAGGATTTTCCCAATTAATAAAACGATGTTTGACTAATCTGGCGTCGTGATTAGCTTGTCATGTTGCACAGTGTTCAGGTTTTAATATTCAAATTGGCAGTAGAGGACTGAGGTAAGCACTTAATGTGTGTAAATAATATATCAAAGAAAATTATTTTAATTAAAATAATTAATGTTCATCGGTTTTATCACGACTTCGCGGCTCCATTATAATTTCTTGTTATTTACAATGATAGCATGCTTAAGAAATCAATTCTGTTCAAACTAATATTATCTTTATCCTCGAAACATACAATAACCATAGGTATTAATTTAAGAATAATCGAAGAGAATTACACTAACAATCCCTGTATTTAACTTCCTATGTTGTATTGAGATATGCTACCCTAGGTTAAATAACGGATATTTTGGGTATCACTTTTCAGTTTTTCACAGCCTATTTAATCGACTGATTTGAAGGTCCAATTAGACTTTTGAGGCTATTTGGAAATTTTGACGTGTTTGGTAAAATCTTATATCCAATCGGACTTTTAAGTGAAAAAAGACTTATTTCATAAGCTCTTTTTTGGAGCTTTTCGATAAGTATCTTTTTAAATGCCATTACAATAACAGATTTCTCTCTCTTTTATGCTCTGTGTAATGTTTTTTGCTACAGCTAAAAAATATACTTTAATAAAATATTTTTTAAAAAAGAAAGAATGAAAGAAAGAAATGGTACATTACAATGTGTGAAGAATTAAGAGTATGACTATGTTAATATTTGATGCCACATGTGTAAAAGGTCTTCCTCAACTTATTATGTTGCGTCATTTTTAAATCAAATGAATTAGATTCATGACATCATTAGAGACCAAATTATGTATTTTAGTATTGCTACATTTTTTAAGTTAGTATTTTTCACTTTTTGTGATTTTGATTTTAAATTTTAAAAAGTTACTTATATAACCGTTAATCTAAATATAAATTTTATTACACAATTTGACTTTTTCATGAGACAAATTAACTATAAGTCATTTTTCCCACGTATAGTCACCTAGTTACACTTCACTTCCTTGCTAAGCTCACAAATATTTTGAGATCATCCTGTCTTAATGTATAATACTATAATAGTGTGAAATAGTGTTAATATTAAATTCTGATATGGGATTATCATTTTAGTATTTACATGACATAATAAAAATAATTATAAGTGCTAGTAGTTTTGGAGGATGGATGTACTATATACTACCCCCGGATTACATATAAGACTAGTTAACTGAATTTTGAGAGTTTCATTTTAATATTTATATGAGATGATAAAAATAATTACAAGTGCCATTAGCTTTTGAGGATGCATGTATTATATACTAGCTACCTCCCCTTTTAACTATAAGACTTAATTTATAAGTGAATTTTGGTTCTTAATATAAACTCTTTTTTTATTTTATTTCTTGTGTTTATCATTTTTTAAAATTAGTTTTCCTAACTTATAAACCGTTATATAATCTAATGATATAAAGAAGTATTTTAAATAGATTATATCATATATGTTATAATTAAGTAATTTACTTAGATTCCTTAATCTCTTAAACTTAGAAAAAGAGGTCTAATATTTAGAAACAAAGTGATATAATTTTTTTTGGGTACACGGATGTAGTATAAATTAATTTCATAAAAAAAAAACAGTTAAACTAGATGCAAGTTAGGTTGTAATTATATTAGGGAAAGAATTGGTATGAATTTTAGATGGAAGAGAAATTGAATATGAGACCAAAATACGCTCATATTTAGAGAGGATATGAAAGTTGCATGAAAGCATGCTCTACACAAACCATAATTAATAAGATTTAATTAAGAGACCTACCCCATGCAAATATATAGAGGACCTACACAAAGTAGAAATGGAAATGAAAGCCATAATAGTCCATTTGGGGTTGGCTTATGAGTTATGACAAGTATGAGCAAAAGATGGACATTGGGTCACATGTTATGAATAGTTTTGGACAAAAACATGACTTTTTTAAATAATTTTTTCTGAAAAAGAATAAAGTGAAGCTGGAGATGGTAGGTTTGGCTTTTACCTTTGTATTATTTGATTTTAGTAAGCAAAATGAAACATGCAGAATTCAACATTAATTATTTCTGCTATCTCAATCAGGTTCACCTGATAAAATTGGAACACAACAGAGAGTAAAAAGAATAACAAATCCAGGTGTGTTGCACGCATGGCGAGCCAATGCGTTCTTCTTCCGTTATGATTCTCAAAAAAAAAAAAAAAAAAAATGTAATTCTTGTGGAATAAGAAACTGATCGATTTTCTTTTTTGATGACAAAAAAACCTGATCAATTTTGCAATAGAACTGTGCAGAGTGGCCCAACAGCTAGGCAAATGTGGTCCTGCTCAAGTTGTTTCAACTGTTTTGATTAAGCATCATGCATAGTCATGTTAGGGTCAAACTCAAAACATCAATGGAGCAACAGATTTAAAAGAGCACTCTCAGTTGGGGAGTATAGGAAGAAGAAGAAATGGAAGAGACCACTTTGGAGGTAAGGAATTCCTCTCAGCGTTTCAAGGATGATCAAATGAATACGGGCGAGGTGGCGGGAACATCGTCGTCTCCTCCACCTCCTGTAAAGAAACAGGACGAAGTTTCAGAGATGAACTATGTTATTAGTGAACATAAACATAGAGATACTGATGAAGAAGTAAAGGACGCTGCAACAAGTGAACATAGAGATATTGCTTCATTTGACAATCAAGAAGGTGCATACTTAACTCCCTTACTTCCTTTTAGTTTATGGACTACATTTTTTTTCAGCTATGAACACTGCTTCTTGTTACAATGTGTACATGAAGCCTTACTCTTTAGTCTTCCCCCTTGTTCAGGTGATCTGTGAAACCAGTCCAAAAGCTGATCCTCCTGAGTTGATAGAATATTTTGACCAGAAACTCAAGAGAGTTGGATGTTGAGGCAGTGTTGGCCAAGCAAGAGACCCATGATTTGTTTTCTCCTAACTGTAAGTCTTGCATTACCAAAAGGGTCAACCTCAGAAAAAGAAAACGGACAGTTCAAGATTTAGACCCTCATGCAAAGCGTGACAAGTTTGATACTACTGTAGTTAGCTCCAAGCTGGTTGATGGTTCTGCATATGAATCCATCCAAAGTGATGAAGCAATCACAACTAATATTGATAGAGAAGTGCCACCTGCTGATAGTTATAGTCATGAAAGTGAACCAGAAGTATTCAGATGCTTATCATGCTTCAGATATTTTATTCCTACAGGTAAGAAAATGATTACCTAAAGTCTTTGACTAATAGATAGATGCTTTATGCAAGTGAAGGTTATCGACCCGTTTTGCACACAACATTACATTTTTTTTTCCTGATGACATGTGTAAAACTATAAATTGTTATGGAAGTAATGTTCTGTGCTCATCATCTGCAAGTGCTTAATAATCTGATTATTTTGGCAGGAAACAGTTTCAATTTGTTCCGAAAATTTATTGGTGCTCGTCAGCAAGAAAGTTCACTGAATTATTCAAGTTTACCTGCATTTGGCTCCCAAGGTTCTTCAAGGTCACCCATCACCGATGAGAAAAATCTTTCAAATATACCAAACTCCAATTCAAATGGTTCTTCTCTCTATTTAGTTCAAATAAGCGGAGAACAGCTAGTAAGCAAAGGCTTTATATTATCATTAATTAACACATCAAAGTTCTAATTAAATTTCTTTCACAGAGGAATACAACTTATTCTACACTATGCCACAGTTATGGAGCCATATTTCGTTTCTTTTTCTCGATATAGGTCACTGCTTGGGAAATTTAGAAGTTTGTTCGTATTTGATAGTCAAGTTCTAATCAAAGAGCTGCATTCGTGGGAGCATATTATACTGTCATTTTCTTCCTATTACGAGTATTAGAATTTCTCTTAGGTTCCTTTCACGCATTTATGAGAATTAGGATTGGAGGGAAATTTGGTTATTTGTGATCAGTGTGAATGAATGAGTTTTTCAGTGTTACTGTGATCAGAGGTTTTCCATGCATCAGGTGATATAATACCAAAGCACGTTGGAGATCTTTCAGCAACTACAATTACTAAAGGAGCAGTTGTTAAAGCTGAAGAACATGCAAAAGATCCCGCTCCGAAACCTTTTGAAGAAGAAACTGAGAATTCATATCATCCCTCATCAATGCAGGGTTCACAGGTAGCTGCTCAGTCATTTTGCAGCGCAGAACTTGCAAATAATGCAACTTCTGAAATGCAAAGCATTGGTGGAGATGCTGAATATTTACCAGAACAAGATCTTACACTGGTTTGAAAAGCGATAGAGGAAATTGAAGAAGAAAGAAATCCGCTGGTCGGAACAGAAAAGAAAGGTCTTTGCAAGAATGAGATAACCATTTGTTAAATATCAATCATGTATGACTCAAGTTCATGTCTCTAGCAGTTAATGTTCTCAGAGAAAACTCATTTTTAAGAGTTTCTTAGGTAGACCTGGTCTAGTTAAAGCAAAGAGATAGACTAAACCAATCCTATAGACATTTAAGTACTACAGATGTGGGTTTAACTGAAATAGTGTGTCAGGCATGCTTACATCCCTATTTAAAATTGTCTAGCTTAACGAGTTTATGTAAATCATATTCATCCAAAAATTTGAGAGTTTTCAGTGAATCAACAGTGAATATGTACTGATTATGATGCAGGGAGCGAGGTGACGGTGTTAGTTGAACCAGTTGAATCCACTGCTATTCAAACAGAAGTTAGTGTTCTAATTGAAGGCATATTTTGGCAGAAACATCAACTCAAGCTCAAGTACATAATGGTGAACAAGCAGGAGGTGAAGTTGATGAACCGTACGGATGGGAAATACCTAAAAGCATTGTGTATGGTGGTTTAATGGGAAATTCGCCGAAGTAATATATATATAAAAAAAAAATTGTCTGTAACAACGTATTGTTAAAGTAGGGTATTTTGTAGCACCACGTGGTGTGGCACCACTGTACAGGTGGCGCCGCCACGTGGGACGCCATATAGGTGGCGTTACAGGTGGCAGCGCCACCTTTTTTTTAAAAAAAAAAAATTAAAACTTTTTAATTTTTAAGAACTTCAGCTGCCTGCGGCAGCTGAACTGACAAGGGCTGACGCCCCCTGTCAGATTTTTTTTAAATTAAATTAAATTATAATATATTATATAATTTAATATATTATTAATAATAATAATAATATTATATATATATATATATATATATATTATTCTTAATTATATATTAATATATTATTTTATTATATGTATATATATATATTATTTTTAATATTTAATAATACAAATATATTAATTATATATTAATATCATTTTATATAATATACATTATATTATATATTATCTTTTTAATATATTATATATTAATTATATTATTTTTAATATATAATAAAATAATCTTTTGCTCTGCCGCCCCATGTTCCACTCTGAATTATTGCTTTTTCCGTTCTTTTCCTCCTCCTTCGTTCAACACCTTTAATAGATTATATAAGTTAGGGTTTTTTTGATTTGTTGTGGTCCCCCTGTCTTCTATCTTTATTTTTCCAAATTTCAGTTGATTCTCCTGATGGTGCCGTGAAACACTGAAACTGATTCCTTTTTCTTTAATTGCCGCCAACTTCTCTATCTTTAGATATATTGATATATCTAATATATCAATATATCATTTTATTGCATCTAACTAACATCTTCATTCAATTTCTCCTGTGCATCCGCAGATCACTTCTATAATTTCTCTTTGATATTTTCCTCTTTTAGATCCCATAATATAAAAAGATAATATATAATATAATGTATATTATATAAAGTAATATTAATATATAATTAATATATTTATATTATTATATATTAAAAATAATATATATATATATATATTTAATATATTAATAATAATATTATATATATATTATATAAAATAATATATTATTATATAATTAAGAATATAATATATATATATATATATATAAAATATTATTATTAATAATATATTAAATTATATAATATAATATTATATAATTTATTATTATTTTATTTTATTTTAAAAAAATCTGACAGGGGGCGTCAGCTTCTTGACAGTGCAGCTGCCTGCGGTAGTTGAAGTTTTTAAAAATTAAAAATTTTTTAATTTTTTTTTTAAAAAAAAACAGGTGGCGTTGCCACCTGTGGCACCACCTATGTGGCGTCCCACGTGGCGGTGCCACCTGTATAGTGGCGTCATCTGACGTGGCGCCACAAAATACCCTACTTTGGTAATATGTTGCTACAGTACCCCAAATTGACAAATTTTTTTTTTTATATATTATTTGGGCAAATTTCCCGTGGTTTAATTGAACCAATCACAAGTTTGCGAATTGTGATATCTGCAGAAAGTGCTGGTTCTTCTTCATGTAAGTCTTCTTTAATAACAAGTCACCATCTTTAGTTTTAATATTATTTCAACTTAATAGTTATGTGATTTCACTAGGTTAAAGTTGCCGTTTCAGTTGTTAACGATTGATTTATTTTCTGATATTCTGTTGTCATAGCGAATATTATAGCCTTGGGATTAGCAAACCTGGTTGGTGGACTTTTGACTCTGACCATTGTTCATCATGTGAGCGAGTTTCCTTGTAATTATCGGTGTAATAGTAATTTTAATGGGTTGTTTGGGTTAACGGTGGAAACCTATTTGACATTTGTAAAAGCTTAGTAAGAAAAAAGTCACGTTGTAAATGTGATTAGTATTTGGATTACCTATTTATCTTTTGCAGAAGTGACTTTTTCTGAATGTTTGAATTATTATGTAAAATGTCAGTTGAGATGAAAAATAATTGAAAAAGGTATGATTCTTATTCGATACTACATATATTAATATTAGTTGTATATATTGTAATAAATAAGGATAAAAATTTATATTTATATTCAAAATTGAAAAAAGGAAAAATAAATGTATTTATTATTTAAAAATATATTTAAATTTATATTACATATATTTATTCAATATAAAAAATTTATATGGAAGGATTTAAATTTTGGAAGTATAAATTTTTTGGAAGAAAGAAAAAGAGTAAATATAGAAATGGTTAGAAACGAAAAAAAAAGGAAAAGAAAAGAAAATAATTTAAAAAAAAAAACTTGGTAGCAAGCCCACCTTCAGAAAACATATGATTATTAGTTATTTCTCGCTCCAGCTGTGAGTCAGAATATCGATCACTAGCTAATGCAGCATCGAAACTTAGCTGTATCGGATCTTTATTATCTGAATTAAGCTTGAGACCACAAAAAATACCAACCATATGGTGTGACAATACTAGTACAGCAGCCCTTACTTCTAATCCTATCCATCATGCAAGAACTAAACACATTGAAATATATGTGCACTTTTTGAGAAATCAAGTTTTGTCAAAAGTCTTAAAGGTCTCTCATGTTCCAACAGAATTACAAGTTGCTGACTACTTAACAAAGCCATTGCATCAAGTACACTTTTGTTTTCTCAGAGATAAGCTAGGTGTTACTGTTGCTCTAATTAAAAATTCTTAACATAGACAAACCCTTGCAAAAACCAATAAGAAGAAGAAGCAGGTCCAAACTAAATGAGGGAGTTAGAAATAAGTAATTCTATTTATTTATTTGTAAATGTATATTGCATATTGTGTTATAGAATAATCCTATAGGGACACATGTCATTATGTAAATAGTTACTGATTCTATAAATAGAAATATACAGGCTCAAGATGATTATTTTGATCTGACCTAATTTTCTCAAATCCTTGTCTATATGAATATAAACTTGTAACAACTTATAACAATAGTCAACATTACTCAGGAAATAGACCAAGTCAAGAGTTCAAATTCCAAATATTTGCTGTGAAGGGATATTAAATAAATTGAAGAAAGTAAGAAAATAGAGCATATTTTCAATTGATGGAAATCATAATATATTGTTGAAAATTAATTTCTTCAGTTAAAATCAATTTTGTTAGTCGATTTCTTCGTCCTATCAAGTATTTAAGTTGCCTTTTAAAAAAAATTAAAAAGGGTTAAACCCACTTTAATTCCCTATACTTTTATCAAGTTTTGGTTTTATGTTCTTATAATTTTAATTAGTTTTGATTTTGTTCCTTACTTACACATAAGCCACACCGGTCCTTGTCCTAATCAGTTATCTTTTTTGTTTTTTTTTTTTTGTCGAAACCTAATCAGTTATCCATGTTAGCATACTTAACATCTTAACGATGTTAACACCAAACTCCAAAGTTAAGACCATTAAGCTCATATTCAAGCCCTTATGATAAAATATAACAATGAAAAAAAAGTATATGAACCAAAACAAAAAATCATTAAAAGTAAAGGGACCTGAAGTGTATTTTACGCTTTTTTATCTTATCCAAATCCTTTCCCATGAAGAAAGTGACACAAGTCACACAACGGCACACACACCCATCTCACACACTTCTCTTATGGAGGCAAATTTTCTCCTCTTCCTTCTCTCCTCTTCCCTCATCTCAGTCGTTGATTTCAAATAAAAGTTAATCTGAGATGGAAGAGGAGAGGAGATGAACGACTGAGATGAGGGATATTGAGAGAAGAGGAGAGAAAGATACTGAGAAAAGCCAGGTCCCTCCTCTTATACCATTTTGGGGTTTGATCCCACAAGGGTTTGAAGCCTCTTATGTGCTTTTCTGTGCTATTGTTAGATTTTATATAAAATGAATGATATTTTATGAACAAAATGATGGTATTTCGAACTTTTTTAAAAAAAAAATCAAAGAAAAATACTCTACAATTGTGTAGTTTTGATTTATTTTTAAAAAAAGTTGTTAAAAAAATTGAAAACTCTCATATTTGATTCCTAAATATATCAAAATATCATTATTTTATGTAGAATGTAAGAAGTATTAAAAAAAGGCAACTTTGAGCCCATGTTACTACTAGTGTTATGTCCTTATCTTGTGTCGGAAAAGTGTGAGCTGGGTATATAACTTCAACTCGACTTTGCTTATTTTATTTTATTTTATTTTTTTTGGTATAAACGATTGCCGTAGCCTTTAATTAAGATAAAAGAAGAGGAGAATTAGATCCCATACAATCTTGGATAACAAAAGTCCTAAGAAAAGTAGGACACTCAGTAAAGTAACTTGAAGAAGACAAAGCCTCCTTAGCAAGTTTATCAGCAATTATATTTTGACGGCGGTTGGCATATACGAATTGCACCTCCCAGTTCCTTTCCAATAGTTGTTGTATCTGAAACAATACTAGGCTCTGGCTATTTTCCATGATCCTGTCAGCTAAGGTTTCAATCAAGATTTTTGAATCCGATTCCATGATGATTCTCCTATACCCTTTGTTCCAAGCCAGCTGTAGGCCTTTAAGCAAAGCCCATTGTTCAGCCTCATAAGGGCTGCAGATGCCCAACTTAGATGCAAAACCTCCTAACCATGACCCTTGATCATCCCTTATGACTCCCCCACAACCTGCATAATTTCCAGAGCGCGTTACAGCTCCATCAACATTTACTTTAGTCCAGTCTTTAGGGGGGGCCTGCCATATCGGTTCCTGTATGGATAAGGGAATATTATGACTATAAAGGCTCCACGAGTTCAGAATGGAAGAGGAAGGGAATCCAGGTTTGTGAAAGTCTTCCTGAAACATCATCTGATTTCTCCATATCCACAACTTCCATATAGCACAGCCAAAAATTATGTTCCAACTGGAAAGATGATTCCTGCCTAGTTCCTTCCTCAGATTTAGGTGAAACCAGTCCCTTAAGTGAGCTGTGAAAAAAGACGCCTGATGTTTAGGATTTAACAGTTATATAGCTTGTTGGCTTTTAAAGCAATCTTTTTTTTTTTTTTTGGGTCAACTTTTAAAGCAATCTTGAATTGGATTTTTTTTTTTGGTAAATCTTGAATTGGAATTTTGTGAGAAAGTTATGGTGAAGGCGGTCGTGAACCAAGAGGTGGCCACATGGGCCGTGGGAAGGCATGGGCTAATGAATCAATGACAGAAAGATATGGGCCTCACATGAGCACACAAGTGAGAGTACGCCATAACTTTCGAGTTGAATGAGAAGAACCATTTTGGTTGAGAGCATAAAATTATTAGAGGTGTTCCACCCAAAAAAAGGGGTCAAGATTAATATGAATGTATTTTTCGCCATCAAACTCGTCATTGCACTGTAAGGACATACTTTTATCTTACTTATTAACAAACAATCTGTATGAGACTTACCTTTATCTTATGACAAAGTCTTTGATTCAAGTAACAGCCTCAATTTTGCCCCTAATTGACCATCATCAATGTTGATATACAGAATTAAAAATCTTCATAAACCCAATGCATTAATGTAACACTCTTCTTGACCCAAAAAAAAAAAACTACAAATAAGCTCAAGTCTTTCTCAGTACTAGACATACACAGAAGGAAATATGTATACAGATACATTTAAAAGGCAGAATTTGCATATGAATGCACATTATTATGCATATAAACGTTTAATACCAACTGAGGACAACCTCTTTTTAGTGGCAAGCAACTCCACAAGAACATCTTTTATACTCATCCGTTCGCTGGGAAAATCTACTGAACATGCCACTCCAGTCTTAGCAAAGCTGATCAAAGACTCTTTAATCTTGACGTGGTCTATTTCAGAATGTAAGAGCAAACTTGAGTCAACTATCTTAATGATTGATCTTTCTGACAATGCCAACTTACAAAACTTGTGAAGACTCAGATGTTCTCCAAACATGCTATCTGTAGGCTTTTTTCCAGTCAACAACTCTAACAATAGAACTCCATAGCTATAGATATCCCCTTTCGCTGTCACTGGTCCACCTTCTCCATATTCTATGCAAGAATCAATTATTAATGATGTTAATTCATTATATGTTCAAAATCATTGTTGGGCCAAGATTGAAATTTTTGTGTTTAAAAAGTGGTGGTTATTTGAAAACAACTGTTTAAGGTAAGGAGTAATGTACCTGGAGGAATATAACCAATGGTTCCTCTAATTTTTGAAGAAGGAGTTTGGTCTTTATTAGAAGAGGCTGCAACTTCATGAAGGAGCTTAGCTAACCCAAAGTCTCCTAAGTGGGCAACTATTTCATCATCAAGAAGAACGTTACTTGGCTTGATGTCACAATGAACAATAGCCACCTCACAATCATGGTGAAGATAATCCAAGGCATTAGCTACATCAATAGCTATATCTAATCTTTGAGGAAAATCCAGATGTAGATTTCTTGATTCACCACTTTCATTTGCTGACAACCAGTTCTCCAAACTCCCATTTGGCATGAACTCAAAAACTAGGGCCATAAAATTTTCACGTTTGTAATCCACACTGGAGCAGCAAGTTAAAATCTTCAGAAGGTTTCGGTGACGAACTTTAGTTAGAGCTTTGCATTCATTGACGAAACTTTTTGATGCCCCATGTGTCTGAAGATTTAGCACCTTCACAACAATAGGTTTCTCATAGTAGTGAGGTAGTGCTCCTTTGTATACAGAACCAAAGCTTCCTGAGCCCACCAAGTTGGACGAAGAAAACCCATTGGTGGCGTCATGTAGCTCTCTATAAGAAACTTTGAAGAGCCAATTCTGCATAGAAGATGGGGAAGAAGATAACACATTTGGCTTTCTTCTCCTATAACAAATACTAACGAAAACTACAAAGAAAATTAAAGCACTACAGCATATCACAATGACGAGGATAATGATGGTTTTAAAATGCTCCTTGGGCCTATTTGAACATGCAGGTAGCTTCAATTCAGGTATTCCACCACAAAGATCCTCATTTCCTGTGAGTGAGATAACAGTAATGTTATCAAACACTCCTCCCTTTGGAACCTCACCATGGAGATGATTGGACGAGAGGTTTAGAAACTTCAAAAATGGAAGATCTTTTAATTCATTTGGAATTGTGCCTAACAAGTTATTTCTGGAAAGATCTAAGATTTCAAGAGATTTTAGCAAACCAAATGATGAGGGAATACTTCCTTGAAAAAGGTTTCCATTCATGTAAAGCAGTGACAGCCCAGAACATTCACCTATTCACCTAGTGCAACTGGAATATCACCGGACAGTTTGTTTTCATTAACATCTAGTTCCACTAGATGCTTCAGGTTACCAAACTCTGATGGAAGGATACCAATCAAGGAATTGCGAGGCATGTTCAGAACTATTAAATCTTCTAGTTGACTAAATGTATCATTGGGTATATTACCACCCAAGTTATTTTTGGAAAGAAACAAATTCTGCATATTTTTGCAGTGTTTGAGGGCTTCTGGAATACTTCCCTCAAATTTGTTGTCATTCAAATACAGATCGAACAACTTGGTAAGATTGCCAAGGACAGTAGGAATATTTCCAGATAATTGGTTTAATTGGAAGAACATTCTTTCAAGATTTTTCAATTTTCCAATTGAAACTGGAATTTCGCCTTGAAGAAAATTATTGTGTCCCATATCGAGAAATGTTAAGCCAACTAGGTTTCCAAGCTCTTCAGGTATGCCTCCAGAGATCTTATTGTGTCCCATAAGAAGGGTATTCAATGGTGAGGTGAAGTTTCCGACTGACTTTGGCAATACACCACCAAATCCATTTCCTTGCAGGGTCAATTTAAGCAATTGGCTACAGTTGGTTAATGATGAAAGGAAATCCAAATCACCATTACTTCCACTCCCCAAAACATTGAAGTCAATGTTCATTTCATGAAGATTCTGAAGTTTTCCAAAAGTGTTGGGAAATGGCCCCCTAAAACGATTGGCAACTATATCCAACATTTGCAATTGAGAGAGGTTGGAAAATGTGGGAGGAACCGTTCCAGTTAAAGAGTTGTTTCCAACCCAAAATACTTGAACATTGAGGAAAGAAAGGTCTATATTTGAAGGAATAGTTCCGGACAAGTGGTTATCTCCCAAATCTAATTCCTCAATATTGGAAAGATTGTAGAGTGATGAAGGGATTATTCCAGACAAATTATTAACATTCAGACCTAGAGTGATCAAACTTGTTAGCTGGCCTAGAGTTTGTGGTATACTTCCTCGCAGATTATTTGCAGGGAGAGACAAGACCCTTAATAATGAAAGATTTCCCAGGGACTGAGGAATAGTACCAAAGAACTTATTGAGATCAAGGTTCAAGGACTGAAGTGATCGTATAGATCCCAACCAGGAAGCAACTTTGCCAGTGAAGTTATTGACGTTGAGGACTATAAGTTGCAGATTTGAACAGTTAGCAAGCTGTACGGGAATCTCTCCCTGGAAGTTATTACATCTCAAGAAGAGAATTCGCAACCGTTTGAGACGGCCAATTTCTTTGGGGATCTCACCATGCACTCTGGTGTAAGTAATATTTAATACTTGAAGGAAGGTTAGATTACCTATCGCTGGCACAAGACTTCCATCCAAACTTGGATCTGTTAAGTGCAACTCAGAGACTCTGGTGTGAAGAGCACTGCAGGAAACACCTTCCCATTTACAGAAGTGGAGAGAACTGTTCCATGAAGGTAGAAGTTGAGGATTGCCATTTGTGAGCTTCTCCTTCAAAGTGAGCAGAGAGAGTCTATCAGTTTCTGGTCCCATAGGCTTGGCAAATGTGAGTGGAAGAAAGGTTTGAGAAGAAGCCATGAAGAGCATCAGAAGCAGAAAATTGATCATTTTGGTTGTTGAGAAGGAATTTGGAACTTGGAAGGTTAAGTGATTTGGAGGAACGTTCATAATTCACTCTCGTAACTAGTCGCTTAGCTTCTTGTGTGGCATACAATGGATTCAGACATGTTGCTGATTGATGGACTTTTAAACACCTTCCCATCAGTCGCTTGTTTTCACTCTCGTAACTAGTCTCTGAAATGTTATGTGGCTAGACTTTTAAAGCTATCTTTAATTGGTGGACTTTTAAGAGGGAAAACAAGTAGAAGGAGCAAGTGACTTCATATGTCCATATCAAATCAATGCTGCATTAACGGAAGAAAATAAAAAAAGAAAGAAAGGGATAATTATGATGAAGTCAGGAAGAATTTCAACAATCAAAAGTCAGTCGTCGTGTCGTTGGCTTTGAATTAGCTTTATAGGATTTTTAGGTCTTTTTAACTGTTATATTTACCCCTATAGTATTATGTCCTTATGTGTTGGAAAAGTGTGAGCCGTGTAGATTGTAGATACCTTTAACTCGACTTAGATCCCTTCAACTCGACTTTGCTTTATGTTGAAGGACGATGAGTTCCTGAAATTACTCTGAAGGATCAAGATGCTTTTCTTTGTAAATTAAAGGGGAAAAAAAATCATGATGATCAAATCCCCATACTATATTGAATTTGCAATCTCTGACTCTGAGTTGTGAAGTCTTGTACAGTTGTAAGTGTTGGCATTTATAAATTTGCGTTCTCTAAAATGTAAATGCTCTCGCTTGAACTACTAAATTAATGTTTTTGTTTGGGTTAAATATCAAATTTGTTACGGAAGTTTTGCAAATGGAGCGTCCAGCACCCGGAAGTATTCGAGGTACCAAATTTACCCCAGAAGTATTAAAATGGTACCAAATATATCCAAAACCGACGTGGCAAACGGATGTTTGACGTTCCGTTAATTTTGGGTATATTTGGTCCTTTTTTAATATTTCTGGGGTAATTTTGGTACCATTAACTGACCCAGAAAATCGATGCCAAAAACATAGCTCACAAACAACCTTCTGTTTTAGTTTCAGTTTTCAGCTTTGCTTTCGGATTCATTTTCAACGCCTAACAAATGACACAGAGACGAAAGAGAGACCCTTTTAAATAGAAGTTCATCGGCCAAATAAAATACAAGGGTCCAGACACATGAACTTTCAAATAAAGAGCACAGGACTTGAGAGGTATGGCTCATCGCAGATCAGTTGCTCTTGCGCGTTTGGTTGGTTTGTGTTTCACCGTGATCTCCGCTGATTTGGTTACTGATACTCGATTTGCTCTGCTTCACATAATGGTGCTGGATCTGCTTCATGTAATGGCGTTGGATCTGTTTACATAAAGCTGCTGGGTCAAACCAAAAGGGAGTGAGGGTGACAGAAGATCAGTAAATATATGGATTGGATGTATGGGCCGAGAAGAATGGTGCTGGGATCCAGAGAAAATGAAGCTTGCTAAAAACAAAAACAAAAACAAAAACAAAAATATGACGTGTCTATATGATGTGGCAAAAATCCGGGGTAAATTTGGTACCCAAAAAAAACTTCCGGGTGCTGGACGCTCCATTCGAAAAACTTCCGTGGCAAATTTGGACTTTAACAAAAAAAAAAAACATTTACGACGTGGCCAACGGACATTTGACGTTCTGTCAGTCTTTGGTATATTTGACCCCTTTTGAAAACTTCTGGGGTAATTTTGGTACCATTTTAATACTTCCGAGGTAAATTTGGTACCTCAAATACTTCCGGATGCTGAACGCTCCATTTGCAAAACTTTCGTGGCAAATTTGATATTTAACCCTTTTTGTTTAGCAAAAACCATATGTAATTACTCAAACTTACAAGCTCTATCACTGAGGAAATGTACGCGTGGCCAAAAATCAATTAAAGAATGGAATTTTTTAGTCAGATACAATTAATTACTATTTAACACTTAGAGAACGTAGATTAACAAATCCTGGTATAAAAATTTACTAATATAAGAGAGATTGCTGATTTAATAGTAACATAAGGGAAATTTGGTCATCTGAATCATTTTTAAAGTAATTTTAGAGATTTGCAGTCTCATAGCACAAATAACTTCTAATTTTAGTCTTTGAGAGTAATTTTGGCTGTCAAGTTATTTATTTTTATTAATGACTCAATTATTACATTTCTTTAAGCAACAACAGAAAAAATAGATCACTTAATATGTGGCTATGGGCATCTTTATTGTTCTTTGTGATTTGATTAAATTTGATACTTTTATTTGAATTATTATACTAATTTTTTAAAATTTATTTTGATTAATAAATTAAATTTCTAACATAATGCATGTCTTTCAAAGAGTATGCAGTATGCATAATAAGCTGGACTTGAAGAAACCATACTGATTGTTCGTGGTGCTTGATACTTTTCTCTTTTTTCTAATGTGCCTACAATGCAAAACCAACACTTTTTTTTTTTCTGTTTTTTGAGAAGTACAGGCAAGCATTGATGAAAATAAAAGCTAGCCTATGAATAGCTAGTTTTAACTACAATCACAAAGATGAAAATCTACAACCGACACGCTAGCTGGTCCTTCAACACAATATCCCTACACCCCATTGGTACAGTCAGGATAAGAATGATGTCCTCATCCGCAGGAGCATTATGTCCTTTCTTAGCCAGATAGTCAGCACAAGCGATGTTGTCTCTCGATGTATGGTACATCTTCACACTTCATCCTTTGAATAACAAGTCTCTAATGTCCCCAATGACATCTCTCAACGGATAATCATCATAACAACGATCTCTCATGATGATATTAACCGCCTCAATAGAGTCTAAATAAATCAGGATCTGTTGGAAACCCAACTGATAGGCCGTCCTTAACCCTAACAAGATGGCATGTAATTCTGCCTCAATAACCGTTTTAAGCCCAAGGGACTTGTAGAACCCCGTCAGCCAGTGTCCTCGAGAATCCCTGATCACCCCTCCACATGCTGCTTGAAACTGTTGTCGGACTGATCCATCAACATCTATGCGAACCTCAGTACCAGTAGGTGGAGTCCACAGCTTTTCCTCAAACTTGTCAAGTTGAAAGATTTGGTGAGACATATTATAATTACCACTACTTTCCATCAAAAGGTACATACACAAATGAAGCATCTCCCTGGTATTCATGTTTCCGCCCTGAAATAAGGCTTTGCGTATAGAAGTCCACAGAATCCAGCATCCCAAGCTAAATACTCTCAACCAAGGAAAGCTGTTAAACTTTCCTTTTCCTGGTTTGTGTTTGGTATTCCAACTAAGCCAACCCTACAAATTTCCTGCAAAAAACTGAGAAAAGTAATTAGGTCTTAAAATTTCTTTCCATAAGTTTCTTGCTCTCTCGCAATCCCTAATCACATGAAGCACACTCTCTTCCCTATTGCAATAAAAAGGGCAAAGATTATCATTTGTGAGACCTATCCTGGATCTGAATGAATTAGTGGCAAGTCTCTCATGCCCAACCTGCCACATGAAATATTTAACCTTTTCAGGGACAGGTCATTTCCACATCAAGGACCAGAATTGGTTACTATTACCACCCCTCTCCCTAGAAAGGAAGTGATAAGTTGATTTAACCAAAAAACCTCCGTCCTTCGCAGCTCTCCACATAAAGCAATCAGGAGAATTATTACTAGGAGGGTGCATTCTAGTGATGGTACTAATTATTTCTGTCGGAAGAATTCCCATTGCAAAACCAACACTTTGTAGCATCAAAATACTAGAAATTCAATTGCATGAATTATATGACAATAATATGACAAAATTACCCAAAATGGGCTTAATTCAAAATAATGGCTCCTAATAGAAATTAGGGTTAAGTTATGCAATAATGGCACAAAAAAGCATGTAAAATCACCAAATAGACCATGAAGTAGCCTGCCACGGTGTCTTCAAGGCAGCCAACTCCTGTGAAATCTAGGCAACCAGTTTCTACAACATCAAAGCCGTCAGTACCATCACATTGAACTTCACCAACAGCAAAACCAAGACCTTGGAAGGCCATCTGATAGACTTACCTTTATCTTATAGCAAAGTTTTCGATTCAAATAATTGCCTCAGTTTTGCCACTAATTGACCATTACCAATGTCAATATACAATATAAAAATCTTCATAAACCTGATGCAACAATGTAACACTCTTCTTGACAGGGGAAAAACTACAAATAATATATGTCTTAGTGATAAGCGCAAGTGTTGGCAAAAAAAGATAAGCTCAACTCTATCTAAGTACTAGGCACGAGACATAGGAAGGAAATATAGATACATTTACTTTCAAAAGCCAAAATTTGCATATCAATGCATATTATTTTGCATACAAATGTTGATACCAGTTGGGGATAACCTCTTTTTAATATAATGGAAAACAATTCCACGGGAACATCTTTTATGCTCATCCGTTCACAGGGCAAATCAACTGAACATGCGTCACTCCAATCTTAGCAAAGCTGATAAAAAACTCTTGCATTTTGATGTGGTCTCTTTCGGGTTGTAAGAGCAAACTTGAGTCCACTATCTCAATGACTGATCTTTTTGACAACGCTAGCTTACAAAACTCTTGCATTTTGTATGTATAGGTTCAAATGTTCTCCAAGCTTGCTATTCGCTGGCTTTTTTCCAGCGTGGCAGAAAGGTTTGTGAAGCCATAAAGAGCAATAGCAAAAAATTGGTCATGGTGGCAAAGTAAGGGATCATTATTTTGGTTATTGAGAAGAAATTTTGCCGGTGAAGCCACCGAGTACTGATCACAACTTGATTTACAACGATAATAATTATGCTCGATAATTGTGTGGCATGCAATGCATTTGGATATGCTGCTTATAAATTTTAAATTCAGTTCCGTATACTTGACTAAATTTTAGAGGGAGAGTAAGGGTTCAAATCTAAGAAACAACATCTCTGATTATGAAGTAGAGTTGTGTACATCTATCCCAACCTAATGGGAGTCTTGTGTATTAGGTTGCCCTTTAGACTTGACTAAAATTTAGAAACCAAACTGAAGAAGGATGCATGCATGCAAGTAAAGTCTGGAACCAGTTTCAATAATGAGCACCAAGAGCTAATTAATGTTATGAGATCTACACAATATATTCAAATAGATTTTCAACGGTTCAAATTCAATTTTTTCAAAAGATAATTTTTAAATAAAAAGATCATTTTTGTTATAAATATACTTATTATGTGGATGTCCATTAACTCAGGATCTCCAAATATTACAAGATGACATGGGATCCACGCATAGTACCATACATAGTACCACGCATAGTAATTTACTATTTGGTGGGACCCACATGCAATTATACAATCACGGATTGCTTCACGGGAGGATTTACGGGCGCATAGTAATTTGGGTTTAGGAGGAAATTACACAAAATGACCCATATGTGGAAATTACACTAAATGCTCATTTTCCTTCTATAAATAGAGGCCTTCTGTAAACATTCAGAATACACTGAAATATAATCTCTTTCTACTCTCTCTCTCTTTCTATCTCTAGATTCTCTTGTTATTATTCTCTATTTTCATCAGTTTTATATTACGTTATCAGCACGAAGACTCTACCAAGGTAAGATTTTATCACCATCTTCTTTACTATTTGTTTATTTTATCTATCTGGGATAATCTTAACCACAATATGTAATTAATGATATACTTTTACCGATTATTTTAAATATCGGGTTCCATGGTTAAGATTTGAGATTATTTACTATTTTACTACGGTAAATAGTAATTTACTATTCATAGTAAATTTACCCTTTTCAGTAATTTTACATTTTATTCATCAGACTTCTACTTGGAAGTTTAGATTTAATTTTTCAGTAATTTTACTTTATTTATTGTGAATAGTAATTTCTACTATTCACGGTAATTTTATATTTTGTTCATTTAACATCTACATGGAAGGTTTTACCTCCTATATAGATATCTAGATTTGATATTCTCTGTTTGCAGATATTGTTATTTTTACTGTTGCTAACATAACATTTACTTTTATTGTTATTAACATTTAATGTTATGTTATTATGGCCAGAAGCCATATACTTATATTTTCTTATTCTGAAATTATATGACCAGAAGTCATATTGCCTTCATGACCAGAAGTCATGTTGTTTTTATGGCCAAAAGCCATATAAATTTAATTTTCTCATGAAGAGATATAAATGGCCTGAAGCCGTAATGCTTTAATTATAATTATTGTCTTTAATATTTTATTGTTATTATTATTCGTATTTTTAATTCATGTTTATTTTATTTAATTAGTTTGAATCATGTCAAACCTTTCCAAAATTGAGTTTGCGGTTCTTGACATCACCAGAAAGAACTATTTATCCTGAATGCTGGATGTGGAAATTCATCTGAATGCTCATGAGCTAGAAAACAGTCAAGTTGTAAATGTGATTAGTATTTGGATTACCTATTTATCTTTTACAGAAATGACTTTTTCTAAATGTTTGAATTATTATTTAAAAAGTTAGTTGAGATGGAAAATAATTGAAAAGGGTATTATGAGTCTTATTGGATACTACATATATTAATATTAGTTGTATATATTGCAATAAATAAGGATAAAAATTTATATTTACATTCAAAATTGAAAAAAGGAAAAATAAATGTATTTATTATTTAAAAATATATTTAAATTTATATTACATATATTTATTCAATATAAAAAATTTATATGGAAGGATTTAAATTTTGGAAGTATAAATATTTTTGGAAGAAATAAAAAGAGTAAATATATAAATGGTTAAAAAGAAAAAAAAAAGAAAAAGAAAAGAAAAGAATTTAAAAAAAAAACTTGGTAGCAAGGCCCACACTTAGAAAATATATGATTATTGGTGAGCCCACGTCAAAAGCCTTCGCGTGATACCATTAGTACCTGCTCTGACATAACGTAACTCATGATAAGCTTCCCCTCCCAACTTCTTTATAACATAACATGGCGTTTTGGGTTAAATTTCAGTGGGAAATAAGTCAATATAAACACCTCTCACTAGTCTTTTTCTTCACTAAATTTTTTTTCTGACGTCCAGTCATTTTTTTTTGCTTGAAACACTCTCATATAGCAGAATCCAAACAGGCCACATCTTTATCGTCTCTGTGGCTTTCGTTTTCAATTGATTTTTTTATGCATGCAAGCCATGTTTAAATCAAATAAGTGAAGAAGTTACTAATTGAGTATTTGAGTTGTCTTTGTAAAAATGCAAGTAGGAACAACTGGTATGGTATGTATTTTTCCCTACACAATTATACGAGTTTCCTTGTTAAAAAGGCTAGTTTTTTTAATTTAAAAAAAAAATGTTGAAGGGATGCTCTAAATAACTATTACCTTCTATGAGCTACGTAAGGAAGGAGATTATTTGTGAAAATAAGAATTTAATCTACTTTCTCGCCAAATTTAAAATTTTCTCCTCAAAGTATACCTCTATTGATTGCACAAAGTTTCCAATTAAGGTAGTTATAATACACATGATTAAAAATGCTCCCTTAGACAAAGTAACACATATTTGTTACAAATAAATAATTTAACTTTTAATATCAAGAAATTAGTTATCCAGCTCAACGTTTCAATGCATGAATCATACTTCAATTCCGTGTGGAAAAATACATTACCAAGCTCGATTAATTTTCAAAGCATGGAGACAAGCCCTTGTTACTTTCACAGCTTATGGAATTGAAGGAGGATGATTCCGAAGGGGATACACAGCAAACAAACAAACAAACAAGAAGATAGGTAGCAGAGATTGCTTGGTCGCCGAGAAAACTTCGTACTTCATGCGAATGTCGCTGTTCTATCCTTCTTAATAATATTCGGTGCTGTCCCGTCGTTACTCTTCGGAAGTTGTAGCCGCTTCTCTGGTATGCATCATACTGCTTGCAACTCACCGCCCAAATCTTACGTCAATGTTGCCTTGGCGGTTGCAACTTTAGGAGCGTCTTATGGAGTGGGACAATTTTAGTCAGCTGAAATTGTTTTTCCCCCCTTAGTTGAGACAAAACTCTTCTGACATGCTTGCCTTGTAAATCATAAAAGTTATTCTTTAAAATATAATGTTAATTAAGGATCTCATGGAGAAACTCAGTAAATTAGAGTCAGGCTTTGCTAATTCCCTTGCCAGTCTCAGACTCAGCAGAGAGGGAACCGCCATGGACATCTTTTTGAAGTTGATTAAGATATGCAGACATGACTTTTTATGTAATGCATATATATGTGTGTGTCTGAGTCTCATTTATGATGCAACAATATGGAAAGACTTTTCTGGTTATCATTATTATTATTTTGTAAAAGATCAATATGCATTAAAATGATTAAATGATAATTCATCAGTTTTCTACAATCATGTGATGATTTTTATTGAATTGGGTTCCAGGGTTGCATTGACATCATCACTAATTTGATAACAGTTATCATCCAAAAAAAATTGATACGAGAGTAATTTTAGGAGTCAACTTATCCACAATGAACCATAATTCCAAACTAAGAAGATTCATGAGCATCTGGATCAACATAGGATTCAACTATTGGAGAATACTCCATGGATTGGAGAAACAGAATATGATTTCTATTAGAAGGTGATGCTACAATATTACAAGGACACAATTTACAACCCTCGACCCAACCCAATTGATCACTATCAACCCGCTGAATGAAATATGGAAAACCGTTCCTGATTTGTGCGAGTTTTAATGTAACACAAAGCAGGAATTTAAGGAAAACTTGGTGCTAAATTTCCTGTGATGTGGGTAGAAATAATCTTATCCTTAAGAGTATCCATAGCATTATTGAAACTTTGCCTCAGAGGGTTTGCTTCCCCTGAAAGCTGAAAGAGAAAAGAATGACCTTGACCCTGGAACACAGACATGTAGAAGCAGCAATGAGTAAACTGTACTACTACTGAGAAGAATAGCAAAAAAATATAATTTTCTGGCGCACAAATAAATAGCCCTTCAAGTCGTGGATTACTCATAGAGTAAGAACCCACCTTTAGTAGTAGGACCAGCACCAAAATCCCGGCCTCCTTGCATCTTGTGAGAGCCCTTACCATCAGCTTTACTTAAATCTGCACATAACAATTTTATGAGCAACTCGTACAAAGTAATATGTCAATGTGAAAAAGCTTTGTCTATTTTATCAAAAATTTTAAAAAAGAGAAAGCCATTTCCATTAGGGTTTAATTATTTAAGTGCAAACAGATAGAGCTATATTTTCCCCTTTTTTTGGGCTCTGAACTAAAGAGAGCAGATGCAAAAGGAACTGAAATATATAATACTACAATAAAAATTAGAAGACAGCATGGAGAGGGGTTAAAAACCAAAGAAGGAAAAGCAAAGGGCAAAGGCTGAAACACGCTTGATTAGTTTGAGTACCTAAATTTTTGTCATAGCCTTCATGTAATGAACTCTTTGGTTGCCCATAGCTTTTAGCATGTAGTGCCGCCTTTCTCAGTAGATTTTCAGCATTTCTTTTTGTACTATTTTTAGACTCCTCAGCATCATCCTCTCCTTCAGAAAAGACAGATGGGCTAGACCAGCCAATGGAATTTGTATCCCCCTTGCTCTTTCGAGCAAATTTCAAGAGTCTTTTCAATCCTTTGGGTGCATCCTTTTGGTATATCATGGCAGGAGGATTCTCAGCATTTCCCCACTCACAAGTGTCAGGTTCACTATTTTCTTCTTGCAGCATCTGGGACAGAGAATGGCGAACTCGAGGACTAGCTAATCCCGACGGAATAATATTGGCTGGAGATACAGGTTGGAATGAGCCATCCTCACATGTCTTGGGCAGTTCTAGACGCTCTTCTATTTCCTCCCAAGCAGTAGGTGGTATGGTTGATTCTTCTTCAGTATTCGTATTCAATGAAGACCATTCCACATTTGTTGAGACATCAACAACTTCAGTGGGTACTTGGTCTACATTATCTGTTTCCCCAGATTGCAAGTGATTATTTTTCTGACATTCTGGTTCTATAGTAGCACTCTGATTATTAGGTATCACAGAATCCCTGTCAGAAGGCTGACTGAGCAAATCAGAAGTATTGGCAACCAAATCGGTTTCTTGAGCTTCAATTGGGACTCCATTGTCTCTAGGAGATTCCTCATGCTTGGGAGAAATTTTTTTATTGCTATTAGTGCCAGTACTATGTCCAGTCCTTGAACCCTTCCGCAGAAAGGGTTTCGATTCCACTGGCACTACACTGCTTTTCTTGGTCCCCTTGTTTGTTAAGCTAATCTTTGAAGGAGCAGACGAATCTACAGAAGCATTTGTCACTTTTTCTTTCATTTCCTTACTTTTGTTTGTGGCTGCTGGCTGCCGCTTTTCATTTTTGCTTTTGAGGCTCTTGACACTATCAGTTTGGGATTCTTTCTCCTTTTTAATTCGCTGCTGAGCTCTTTCCTTTTGTGGACTCGGTTGAGGAACAGACACTGCTGACTGTGACTTTCGAAACGTTGGGGTGGTGCTAGCTGAAGAAACTCCACCCTGAGCTTTAGCAGGGGATGTTGCAGCAACCCTTGGTGAAGGTGTTGCTGACCAAGACTTACGGGTAGCAGGCAATGATGTTTTAGACAACACCTTTTTGGTAACTGCTGGCTTGGAGGCTTCCTTTGGGGAATTTGCAGCTTGAGTTGAATTCCTGAGGGACTTTTGAGGCTTCCGGTATGTATTTTTTTTAGTTCCATTCCCATTACTGGACACCATTTCACCTTTTCTCTTATCAAGTATTTGCTGCATTGCTTGAAACTGTGCCTCCTTTTCAACTTTTTTTCTGGCATTCCCTCGTTGAAGTTTAACGTCTCTTTTTCCCTGGTAATCATCACAAGATCCTCCTTTTTGTTCACTTGGAATATTCTGATTTTTACGAGGCTGAGACTTGCCAAATTTTGACTTACTTTCCATCATTTTCATAAGAATCTCATTATACTCGGCTTGCTTTTGTTGATTCCATTCTGCTGAGGGTGCCAACTTTCTGGTTTCCTTTCCAAGATCTGGATTTGTTTCTGCCTGGTTATCAACTGTGTCAGACCTTACATTTTCCTCTCTTTCTGGTTTTACATTATTTTCAGTGATATCATTATAATTATGAATTTCAGACACAAAACCAGGCACCACTTCTCCCTCTATACTTTTTGAGTTCTTAACATCTGCCACGTCATTGGACGTTGCAGAAACAGAATCTTCAGAATCATTTTGTGGCTGGCACTGGACAGAGTTTTCTCCCATACCTGAACTCCATCTTCTTAATACAGATTTCTTTGTACTAATAGAGGCATCTGTCAATGACCTCCTAGTCTGAATGTCTGTAGCTTGATCCCTCTGTTTGCTTTCAAACAGATTGATGGCATCTTGCACAGTTATCCTCCTTACATCAATCTCCGGCTTCTTAAATGGTTTTTCAGATATTTCGTCTTCACAGCCATTTGTAGCAGCATCTCTATAAGATGTTGCCCTTTCTCTGGCAGGGATAAAATTAAGACTTTTGATGGTCAATGCAGCAGCTCTTCGGGGTCCAGTTCTTCCTATTTGTATTCTCCTCATGGGAGATGCTGATCTTCTGGGTGTTGCAGATCTAGTGAGAGATCGACTTCTTTCAGCAGATGCCCCCTCATCACTAGAGTAAGATGATTTTTCACTTTCTGTTGAACTCTCTCTCTCAACTTGAGCAGCTTTAGCTGGTGAAACACCATACTTAACTGGTGTTTCTTGATGTACTGGCTTGGAAATCTGAGAATTTTTTACAACCGTGGTTGAATCATTGGTCACATTGCATGTGGAGAAGGCTGGTTCATTGTTCAGGGGACCGACATCCTGGCTCTTTGGGTTTAATTCTATAAGCTTACTCAAAGAGTTCCTGAGACCAATAGCACAGTGAAAGGAAAAAAGGATCTTAGCAAGCGGTTTTTAGTTAGATGGAGGGAAAAGGAAACACACAAGTGGTTTTGTATATCTCAAATGCAGTATTTGCATTGTGCTGCAAATTCTGAAGGGAAAGAGAATATGATTTCTAGTCCAAAACTTACCCAATATTAGTGGCACCAAATTGTTGAGAAAACTTTGCTAAATCAATTATATCTTTAGGGGAGCAGGTGGAATTGGTAGCCTTGTTAAACGTTGTTGTTAATTCCTTGCTTAATGCTGAGAACCTCAGGTCCATTGCTCGCAAGAGCTCATTCCTGGACATATATTTCATAAGCTTAATGGAGAGTACAGCTGATAAACATCTAACTCAAACTTAATAGTCACAGGAACATACTTTGAAGCATCAGATGCTGTAGTGTTAACTTGGATCTGCTATGTGCACGAAAATGTTAGTTGAATTGCAATGAGATAAAGAAAAGAATATTGATAAAAATAGTGAGGCTGAATTTAAACAAAAAGAAAAAAGAAACCAGCCCCCAGTTCTCAAGAAAAGAAATTACTTTGGAGGATGGTGCCATGTCAGTTGAACTGCAGCCATCTGTCAAAAGAGGTAAAGCTATAATGATAAAAATCAATGAAAATCTGGAGAACATAGGTATCTTGGGTAAAACATGAGGTGTTTAGTAGAGAGAAAGCAAGTTACTAAAGTAAGCTGAAACATGACAGACACCAAACAACTAAAACTTCTTCACATTATGATAGTTTGACTTACACAGAAAACCCATATCACTAAAAGGAACATGTTATCCTACATGAGAAAATTTACTCAAATCAACTTGATTATTGGTTGCTAGATTTAGAATATTAAATCAAACTCTTATTTACTATAATCCAGCACCCTGACATGCTAGGGCAGCACAGCATGAGAACTCCATGCTAACAACAAATACCAGAGGCTGAACTTATATTAATCGCAAACAACTGATGAATTGTTAAGACTTTGTAAATCATAACGGTAATCCTGGTCAAATGATAATCCAGCTTGATGAAGACAACAAAAAACAAACGTAAAATCTTCAAGGAAAACAAAAAAATTGTAGGCATTTAGGCATGTGTTGCTGCTTTTGAATGAAATTTTGATGTACACAACCAAAAATACTTGGAAAGGTTAAGACAGAATATCCAGATCAGCAACCACCAGTTTACTTCAAACATCAAGGCATAGAATTATCCCAGCCCTGAGATTTTAATTTTCTACTGGTCATTCAGAAGCCAATCTATGTCAGAGGGACCTACTTTATCTGATAAAGAGTTGATCAGAGGATCCTTCTGGTGGAGAAGAATCAACAAGGCCTTGAAGTACAAGTTAAAAAGAATTGAAGAATTACCTTTTTCCTCACCTTCAAGATGATGCTTCTCGTCCTGATTTCAGAAGAATATCATCAATTAGAAACTACACACATACATATTAATTCAAAGACACATAATATCACCTTTCCATATAAAGAAAGATGGAAATTTTTTGATTCCTCCAGCTGAGACATCTCATTAATGATAGCATTGATAGTGTCTGTCAGATCAGGTGAGCTAACAACATCAAGGAACCTGAGTGATGAAATAACGAGAGAAGTTGTTAAGAGTCTTTCCTGTACTAAAAATAAAAGCAGAGAACAAACTGATCTTTGGCAAGAACCTTTTAACAGTTGCTTTAGTAAGCCAATCAACATCATGCAAATTTTCTGGTGACTTGAGGTCAAAGTTTGCATCCAATCCCTTTGCACATAGATCATTTATTCCAGGTAAATGTAGCAACAAATGTTCCAAAAGCCCTACAGCCACTATCTCCACTTGTTCCTCCCTATAAACAAATGCTTCATATCTGGACCCCAACCAAAGGGAAGAGTAAAGAGCCAGCAAAAGTCTAAAAAATGTAAAGTTCTACTTAAGGAAGAAATAATGTATGAATGAATTATTTAAGGAAGAAACAAAAAACAACGGAAATCCTAACTATATGAATAGGAAACATAAATGCAATGACTACGAAATTTTTAATGGTTGCAAGTCTGCAACAGAAGGATTGGGTGGTCAGACCTCAGACAAGTATTTCACAAGTCTACTTTAAACACAATTTACAATCAATATTTTATTGATTGGATTTTATGAAATAATGATTATATTATTAAAATGCAAGTTATATTTATATTTGAATCAAACAACAAAACTTTTGATGATTAAGAAATGTTAGTTATTCTCAAGTTTTACTTGAGCATCATGAGTGATATCAGGTATGCAGCTTGTGTGCTTAGATCAGGCCTTTGGAGACTTTTATGCCAATATTCCCAAAATAAAACCGATACTCAGACCAAGAAGAAAACAAGGCGATCTAGAGTGTATGCAATTATTTCTCCAAAACCACCACGCTATTCGAAGTGTATAATGCAAAGAGATCCCCTTCAAAGTTGTAATCAAATGCTACTCTAAGGATTGTCACTTTACAAAGATACTATTAAAATTATTTCATGCAACAAAATCTGCTTCAACCTTTAGCCTAATTTTATCTCCACTCAGCATCAAAACTGACCTGTTTTGGTTGGGAAAAACCTGAATTGAAGCATAATCTAATGGCACATCAGCAGCTAATGCATCACCCATTACAAAATGCTTAGATCAAAATCAAAGGAACCTGAACCTGAAAGAAGCCAGAAAAAATATTTAGATTGAGCCATGGATTATATGTCACCCTGAAATTACACAAGATATTTCAACTGGAATACCAAAGTGATACTATGTGAGTCCAGCGTATAAGGTTTTAAAAGTCTGCCCGTAACTCAAGCAGAAGCGAGCTAGAATGAATTTCGATTTACATATTGAGAAACTCGAGTAACTGCATTATTAGAATTTAGAAATAAAGTATAGAAATATTTGTAGAAATGTAAGAGGAATGCACAGTAGAAGAGTAAATTGATTCTCCGAGTCATATATAACCAAACGAATGACGCGTATGTGAAATTTCTTTCATTTGCAATGCTGAGAGGGAGGCAGAATTAGTTAAGAATTGTATTTTTTTCTCGAAATGACCAAGTTCTTCTTAAATACAAACTGCTGAATAGCCTGTGCAACTTTTATTACAATGCTACGGGAAAACAACATATATAAGGGCAAAACAGCAGATATGTTTGTTTTGAATGAAGTAGAGAATTAAGCGGGCCGGGGGGAAGAGTGAACCTAAAAAGCTTGAACTGCCATCAAATTTCAGTGCACCCAGCAAGAAGTAAAAAACAGATTTGCAACAGTGTAAAATCCAAATGTGGTCAAAGAACACAGCTAGTTTGGGGAAAAAGTGACTCAAGCTCAGATTTTGTGACTTCATAATCAGAAAATAATTCCCAGATCGAAAGAGAAAAGGACGATACTTAGATATGCTAGCAGTGAAGTCAGATCTAGCATGTCGCCAGACCTCCTTAATTACGGAGACAAAACCATACGCTGAGTGAGTTCCAGTGAAACAAATATGGAAAAAAAATCTTTGGGTTCAAATCTCAAAGAATCCGCAGATTTAAAAACTGATTAGTCAAATTCTGCTGACTAGTGAAGAATCCAATTGAGTACAACTTAAAGAATATTTACAAAATGATTGAAAAAGAATGCCCAATGGTTTCGGGGGCAAAAATAGAACGAGAAAGAAACAAAGAAAAATGCGAAGAAGCCTTCCAAAGCAGAAAACCAATGCGAGGAGAAAATAGGTGAAACGCTCAAACCTTTGAGTTGAGATCTGGATTGTATTACTCCAAGTGAATGCGAGAGGAAGAGATCTTCGAAATGCAGAAGCGGTAGCAGCGGTCTCCGAGCTCCAATTTGGTACAGTGTGAATGGCGAGCGCTAGGCCTATAGTGATGACTGATAAGAAGGCGATTTTAGTGGATGAAGAAAGACAAGGCGCGTCAATTTGCAAAAACTGGAAAGAAAAGAAGGGAAAAATAAGGACAGGGCTTCAGCTGACGCGTGACATTACGCTCCAGGACCACGGGTGGGCCCCAACTGTTCTGTCGGTATTTTTTGGAAAACAAAATTCTTAATTTTACTCCGGAGTAGCTTTCCTCGAATCTTTGTCCTAATGTAATAATTTAATTTACACGATTCAAATTCAAAGTTTTACTAGCTGTCCTATTCATAAGTCTTTTGATAAAAAAGAATTTGATCCTATTTAAAAATTTTATATCAGATAATAAATGAGATTATGATAATTTTACTTATATTAATTATTTCAATGAAAATAGAGAAAGAAAAAAAAGTTGAAATATATAATCATTCATAAATAAAGGTAAAGTTAAAAATTTATCTCGTAATCATTGAGTTAACTATCTCTCCTTAGTATATGTGATTTAGTTAAAAGAGACTCATAAATAGAACCAGAGTCATATTTAATTTCATATTATTAAGTAAGTTAATATAATTTTTTAATCCCTTAAAGTTAACTTCATTTTTGTTTTCATCACTCAAGTTTTAAATCATGATTTTTAGTCTATGTCGAGATAAAATGTCAAATTTTTATTAAATTATAGAAATTAATGATTTAAACTGAACGAAACTTGAGTAATCAAAATCAAAATGAGGGTAAATTTAAGTAACTAAAAATTTTATTGACCCTCTTTTAAGCAACATTTTATTGATTTAAAAAAAAAAGAAACTATTCAAAATTGATTAGAATAAAAAAAAAAGGCTAAATTTAATGAAAGTCATGCAATTTTATTAAACATGGAATCATAGACCTGGTTATATATCCACATTATTATTTGCCGGTCTTTATATGCTGAAGGGGTAGAAGAAATATCAACTTCATAACATATAAATAAAACCAAAAAAATCAACAAAACGGTCAAATTACTATAATTTCAGAATAAAAAAATATCAAAGGAATAAGGTGGATATTTTAAAGATGATATGTTTATTGGTTTCTTTTTTTTTTGTCAACATATATTTTTATTTAGGGAATACGGAATGAGGAAGAGTTGTGAGGAAGAGACAATAATAGTTGAGAGCGACCAATTAAAGGAGGAGGCGTGCATTTTGGGATTGAACACATTTTTGGATTTGTCGGTAATTTTCATTGGTGCATGTTCTTCAAAAACGGAATATATCAATTATACCTTTTTTTTACCAACACGAACCAACCAATCTACTCTAATTAATATATACACATAAAATAGCCATCCAGCTTATCACCTAATTCCCACGACCCTTTTCTTGTCTCACCCAAATTCAAACCTAAATTAAATTTACACTAATTAATACGCATGTCCACAGGAAGGGAAAAAGATAGCCCCAGTTCTTTTCAACTAGTATGTTTTATTTCAGAGACTGTGCGTGCGGGGCTTAGATATATGGCTCTAATATAAAATGCTTTGTTATTAATATTGAAATCACATATATTTGCGTAAAATGCTTTTAAAAAGTTGTTACGGATATCTCATAAATGGGCCCAGCCCAATAACCAAAGAGCCTAGTCAAAATGGCTTTAGTTATGCTCATAACCGCTTCTTTGAAAATAGGAGTGGTTTTATCAAGAATATCTATCATGATGGTAACCGCCTATGAAAGAAGGAGATTATTCAAAAAAGCATATCTTAATATCCCTAAAATAAAGGACAAATCCAACTGATTAAGATAGGGCCTAGGTACGCTTATAAATAGGGTAAACCCCTTACAAGGTACACACTTCTAAACCCCTAGCTTTTCTATTCACATAGAGCACACACACCACCCCATCTGGCTATCATTAGCCTGCCGTATACTTTCGAACTACGTGGACTTTGATCCACACTGTGGTACGTAGGACCCCGGGATTTCACCCCAGGCCAAGTCCAACTCAACTTGTGATCCACACCGGATCATTGGCGCCGTCTGTGGGGACTGTAAAGTCCTATTCCCGTGACCCGTGATGGCTAATACCAGAAGCAAAAGCCACCCGCATGCACACGAGCAAGGTCAGGAACAAAATTTTAGCGAGACCTAATAGCAGGACGTTCAAGACGTTAATCAGGAACAAATTGAGGAGCCCCCGGACTCAAACCTCCCATCTTAAGATGGACGAGCAGGCCAAACGCTGGAAAATACTAACCACGCTGGTCCCTCAACAAAGTTTCAGATTGGCAGCCCGGACATACGGCTCCTACATAACATTGTTGAATCAATGTTGAAACGAATCGAGAATGTGGAAGAACGCGACAATCTTCAGAACCAAAAGATTGACCATATGACCGAGGTGATGAACCAAATCCTTAAACACTTACAAGACCCTCTTCAGGAGGAACGCCGGGATGATCAACAGAATGAGGACGAAGAAACCAATCACCAAACTGTTGATCCCCTACAGGCGGACCATCCCGGTCAAGGCCGAATAGTTTCAACAAAAAATTCTTAGCAAAGTAATCACCGGGATGCGAGTCAGGAGAATCAAGCCGGGCGCTTAGGAAAGACAGTCGTACCTCAGACAATCAGGGAATTCGGCCAGATTCTGGAAGGTACAAGATGTGGTATGGGGACGGAGGACAAAACAACAGCCCGTTCTCAGATGAAATTACGGAAGCTGAGTACCCAAGGAAATTTAATACATCCGACCTCCCTAGGTACGATGGAAGTCAGGATCCCAAGACACACTTGAATACTTTCGACACTGAGATGATGGTCCGAGGATTCAAGGGGCCAATCATTTCCAGGCTGTTCACCTCAACGTTACGAGGAGCCGCTCAAATTTGGTTCCGAACTCTATCTCCCAAGTCCATTACCGACTTCAACGACCTGAGCGAGAAGTTCCTACTGAATTTCGCGACAAGCAAAAAGCAGCTCAGGTCAGTCTACACGCTGGATAGAATCAAGCAGCAACCCGGTGAAACCCTTCAGAAGTATTTGGATCGTTTCAAGGCTGCCGCATTGCAAATCCAGGGATTAACGGAAAGCGTCCATGTACACTTGCTCATCTCAGGCTTAGATAGCGAATCCAGAATGGGGAGATCGGTCATATCTGGGGAGATCAAGACGCTGGAAGAATTCCATAGACGAGCCAAAAAGTATCTGGACATCGAGCAGATGCAGATAGCTAACGCGTCGGGAAAAGAGAGACAGAAAAGCCCACCCCCGAAAGGGAAGGACCAGGCAGCAAGAGACCGACCCAGGAACTCGGACCAAAAAACACGAGGACAAAGGCATGAGGGGAAGTATGAGAGATATACTCCACTAAATGTCCCTCGTTCGCAACTATGGAGAGAGGTAGCCTTGACTGAGATGAGGAAGGTGGAGCGACCGCGACCACTTTATAACAAGGGTAAGTTGGACCGCACACGATTTTTGCGAATTCCACAATGGACCCAGGCACACAACGGATGAGTGCTGGGACCTTAGAGATGCGGTTGAGAAGTTTATCCGAGATGGAAAATTACATCAGTACGTTATCAAAACACAAGGGCAAAAAGCCAAGCTCAAGCAGACGGATCGGAGTACAAGCCCAGTCTCCCAGAGGAGAAAGCCGGACAAAGGCCGAAGAAAGCACGACAATGAGGACGAGTTCCCGGAAGCAGAGTTTGACTGCAATGTCATTAGTGGAGGTTACGGAGGTGGCGGCGATACCGCCAATCAGCGGAAGAAATACCTTCGGGAAGTCTTAACCATCAGGGGACGACCGACCTTTAAGCTGGAACCATCGCAAACAGAAGAGCCTCCTAAGTTGTTCTTTACTCAGGAAGATCTGAGGGACGTAATCCCGGGTCATCAAGACGGACTGGTCATAACCGGCTTCCTGGGAAAATGCCGCGTAAAGAAGATATTCATCGATCATGGCAGTGCGGTGGATATCATCCTGTGGGATGCCTTTAAGCGCATGGACCTCGACCCAGAAAATCTAAAGCCGTGCAGGACAACCTTAATCGGGTTCAACGGAGAGGATACAAGTCCCAAAGGGTGTATAGAGCTAAAAATGACCTTGGGCTCTAAAGAAGCCTTTAAGACTGAGCGAGTCAAGTTTATTGTAGCGGATTTCCCTTCGTCCTACAATATAATCTTAGGCAGACCAACTATTCATAGTTGGGACATGCTCATATCAACTAAGCATCAGAAGCTGAAAATGGTAAGTTGGAAGAATGAAGTCGTCACCATCAAAGGTGATCAGAAGGAATCCCAGCAATACTACTTCTCAACGGTTAAAAACAATGAATCCGGAACATCCAGCTCGCAACAGAAAGGAATTCAAAATTCAGCGCCAATTGCGCCGAGTTCGGTCAACGTGGTAGAGCTGGATGTAAGAGAAGAAGCAAAGTTGATGAAAACAAAGCCTGATGGAGAGCTCATAGACTACCAACTAGGAGAGGAGCCCGGACAAATAACGAAGATCGGGAGTTCGCTTGCCGAGCAAGAAAGAATCGAGTTCAAAAAACTGCTATGGATGAACAAGGACGTGTTCGCATGGAAATCTTCGGAGTTACCAGGTGTCAACCCGGCGTTCTGTTGTCACAAATTGACCATAAATCCACGATATACGCCGGTCTCGCAGAAGAAAAGAAAGATTGCATCGGACCGACAGAAAGCCCTAGCCGAGCATGTAAGAGAACTGCTGGATGCGGGATTCATCAGGGAAATCCAGTATACCACATGGTTATCAAATGTGGTAATGGTCAAGAAACCCAATGGCAAATGGAGGGTGTGCACCGACTACACCGATCTCAACAAAGCATGCCCCAAGGATGCTTACCCCATGCCAAATATTGACCAACTGGTGGACAATTCCTCGGGATTCCAGCTGCTCTCATTCATGGATGCGTATTCCGGCTATAACCAAATAGCTATGCATCCCGAAGACCAGGAAAAAACAACTTTTATCAAGGAAAAAGCTAATTATTGCTATAATGTCATGCCTTTCGGGCTAAAGAACGCAGGAGCTACTTACCAGAGGATGATGAATCAAGTGTTTGAGGCACAGTTCGGCAGGAACGTCGAAGTTTACATCGACGATATGATCGTTAAGTCAGTTAAGCGATCCGACCACATCCAGGATTTGCAAGAAACATTTGATAAGCTCCGAGATCACAGAATCCGACTTAACCCAGCTAAATGTGCATTCGGAGTACCAGTGGGTAAATTTCTCGGATTCCTGTTGACAAACAGGGGGATTGAGGCCAATCCGGATAAATGTCAGGCCGTCCTCAATATGGCTGTCCCAAAAAACAAAAAAGAGGTACAACAGTTGACTGGCAGACTGGCCGCGCTGACAAGGTTCTTACTGAAATCGACAAAAAATGTTCTTCCTTTGTTCAAGTTATTGAAGAAGGAAGCACAACATGGAGAATGGAACTCAGAGTGTGAAGCGGCGTTTGACAAGATCAAAAAATGTCTGTCATCACCACCCGTGCTGTTGAAACCCGAGCCCGGGGAAGATTTGATATTATATCTATCTGTGGCCCCAGAAGCAGTAAGTGCCGCCCTGGTGACAGAAGAATCGACAGAACAGAAACCGATTTACTTTACAAGCCGGGCTTTACAAAGTTCTGAGCTAAGATATCAAAGGTTGGAAAAGGTGGCCTTTGCGCTCCTCACTGCCGCGAGGAGATTACGTCCTTACTTCCAGGGGCATAGAATAATTGTGCGAACTAGTCAGCCGATACGCCAAATACTCCATAAGCCTGACTTGGCAGGAAGAATGACTAGTTGGGCTATCGAATTGTCCGAATTCGACATAGTATATAAAGCTCGGCATGCTATTAAATCCCAGGCTTTAGCCGACTTCATTGCAGAGCTGGTACCAACAGAGGTAGTCCCGAAAGCCAACCTTAACATTTGGAAAGTATTTGTAGACGGCTCGTCAAACGCCAAAGGAAATGGAGCCGGGATCATAATCGAAAGCCCGGAAAGAGTCGCCATGGAACACTCGCTACAATTGCACTTCAGAACGTCCAATAATTAAGCTGAGTATGAGGCTGTATTGGCCGGGCTATCACAGGCAAAAGATAATGGGGCCAGGCGGGTTCATCTCTCTACCGACTCTCAACTAGTCGCGACCCAAATCAACGGTTCATACACGGCTAAGGGACCCTTGCTAATCAAGTATCTGGGGAAAGTCAGAGAGGCAATGGCCGACTTCGATGAGGTCGTAGTCACCCACATCCCTAGGGGAGAAAATGCGAGGGCTGATATCCTCTCCAAATTAGCAAGCACCAGGAACCCGGGAAATAATTGGACTGTAATACAACAGAGTCTGAAGGAGCCCACGTGTATCATGGTCATCGCAGCAGCGGAAGACTGGCGAAAGCCCATCTTAAATTACCTGGAAAAGGGAGTTAGCCCAGACGATCCAGGGGAAGCAAGGCAGGTAGCACGAACCGCGTTAATGTACACGGTGGTCGATGACCAACTGTACCGAAAAGGCCTCCAATCCCCAATGATGAGATGTTTAAACCAGCCAGAGGCCGAGTACGTGCTATCAGAGATACACGAAGGAATAAACGGACAACACATGGGGGCAAAGGCGTTAGCCCAGAAAGCCCTAAGGGCTGGATATTACTGGCCGACAATGGTCGCGGATTCCAGAGAGCATGTACGGACATGCGAAAGCTGCCAAAAACATGCTCGGATCCTCTGGCCACCTCCGACCGAGTTGAAGACCATCACAGCTCTGTGGCCATCTTTAAATGGGGTATGGACCTCTTTGGACCGTTCAAACCGGCCGCAGGGCAACTGAAATGGCTTGTGGTGGCGGTGGATTATTTCACTAAGTGGATCGGGGCCGAACCACTGTCAACCATCTCGGCCGCTCGAATACAAAAATTCTTCGAAAGAAATATTGTTGCAAGGTTCGGGATTCCTGCCGAGATCGTAACTGACAACGGTACTCAATTCGTTGACCAAGGCTTCCAGAGGTTGATGTCCGAGCTAGAAATCAAGCATCATTTCGCCTCGGTAGAGCATCCGCAATCTAACGGGCAAACCGAGGCAGCCAACAAAATCATTGTTGACGGGCTCAAAAAAAGGATGACCAATGCAGAAAGTAACTGGGTCGAGGAACTATACCCGGTACTCTGGGGATACCGAACTAGTGTCCAAACCTCGACCCAGGAAATACCCTTCCGAATGACATATGGATGCGAGGCCATGATCTCGGTTGAAATTGGGCAAACATCATGGAGGAAAGCCAAAGTCATGGAGGAGGGAGAACACGCTAACAACAAGCAGTTAGTAGTCCAGCTAGACCTCATCGATGAAGTCAGAACGACGGCACATTGCCGAGATCTGGCAACGAAGCAGCTGGTGGCGGCTAAGTATAACCGCAAAGTTAGACCACGAGCATTCGATAAAGGTGACTTGGTATTACGCAGAGCGGATATCGGAAATAAGAATGCCCGGGACGGAAAACTTGCAGCAAACTGGGAAGGTCCTTACCGTATTTCAGACAAAATGGGGCTCGGGACCTATGTCCTTGAGACATTAGATGGCACGGCCATTAAACGAACATGAAACACGGACAAACTAAGGACTTACTACAGCTAAAGACCGGGATACACTCGGAATAAGCGCACAGCGGATGTCAGTGGTGACTGAGAACCGCTTTTCAGTTTCAACGGATGTCGGTGGTGACCGAGAACCGTTTTTTATTAAGTATTGTTTTGCTTTTGGCAGTATTTTCCGTTGATTTTAAATTCTGTGTAATCCCAATTATTTCAATCAATAAAAAAGGTGGTTCAATTCATGGGCCAACCAAGTTATTACTTGCGAAATCAATGCAAAGATAGGCCGTGACGAAGGCAAGATAATTAAACAAAGACTTGGGTTTCGCGATCCCGGTCATGATAAGATTTGACAACAAGTCTTATAAACGTTACGATGCATCGGAACTGTCCCCTAGGGTGGTGTGAGATTGCCATAAAAGATCCTGATCATGTCGAAATGTTTAGGCTCCTATTCAAAAAGGATATTAGAGCCCGAACATGTGGCAGTTGGCTACCATCTCGGTAAGGTACTTTACAAGATAAAGTACTTAGATGATTTTTGAAAATCATCTGTTGTTTAGATATGCCCGACCATTATTAAACGTGGCCCGTTTGTTAAAACGTCGGTTGAATATCCAGCAGATTCTGCACAATATATCTTGACTTTGGCCAAGTCATAAAATAAAGAACCGAGCTTCGTGCACGAATTACGTTCCCCTTTACTCATCAACTGGTGAATTAAAACACGAGTTTGGTTTAAAGGATGAAAATAAAAACTGACAAGATAGACGAGCTGAAGATGCTAGAAATATCTGGGAACACCGGCTTGTCATGGTATTAATTTTGAGGGCAGAGGCCCTAGATTACAGAAAAACAAAAATGAAAGTAAAAATACTACACAACAAAGGAAAAAATAAAAAGGTCCTAGAAGAACAGCGTCAAAATTGGGCTTGGCCGGGCACAGGAGAGCCAGGGGCGTCAGTCCTCGGAGCATCTTCCTCAGCTAATTGACCACGGTCATTCTCCGTGAGATGCTCGGACTCTTCGACCGGAGAAAGCGGCGCTGGTATAAATTGCCCGTCCTCTACCGAAGCTCTGAAATCCACAGCGTCCAAATTCATCGTAATATCGGGATTCAGAGCTCGGACTTGAGCCAGGCATAGGTTGAAAGCTTCAGCAGCCGTCTCCACGACCAAGACTTCCAGCTTATCCACCTCGGCAGCAGACGCCACCAGCTCGGCCTTCGAAGCGTCGAGGTCGGAGTGAGCGAGATCAAGGTCCTTCACCACCCCCGCATACTGACCCTGCAAGGTGTGCAGTAAGGCATTCAGGGTGTCTTCTCGGGCCTGATTGGTGTCAAGCTCGGCGGAGAACCGATCCCTTTCAGTAAGGGCCTTTGATAGCTCCTCCACCGCCTTTATCTGAGCCTCTTCCGCTTTCAGGCGCGCCTCCTCAGCCTCCCTCTGCCTAATCTTGGCCTCTTTCTTTTCAATCCGAGCCTTGGCAATCTCGGCTGCAGCTTTGGCGTATTTATGCTTAACGGCAGCATAAGCGTCCAACACGCCGGCCGTCTCCATTAGATGGTCCTGCAGCACCTGCAGGTGATCGAGGTCGGAGTCGGCAAAGGCCTTACCACTGAAATACTTGCTGGGGGCTTCACCGCGTATTTAAGCTCCTCCGAGACCCCATCAGTCCATACCTCACCCTGCGAGTGAAGGCGAGACTTGCTAGGAAGTGGGGGAGGAGGGACGCCTGTGGCAGCACTGGCGTCCGGGACAAAGGCCGGACTCTCTTCTTCGACCGAAATCGATGACGTTGCCACCGACTTCGATCGCTTGCGCGGAATGAGGTCCGTAGGGGCCGGAGAGGGCGCAGCCCTCTTCTCAGAAGTAGTTTTGGCAGGCGAAGGAGCAACCACAGCCTTCTTCTGGGAAGAGGACTCCCCTTTCTTTTTGGCCTTAGCTCGGAGCTTCTCGGTCAGTTCTTGAAAAGAAGCCTTCCCCATGTCGAGCACTACAAAAAACATAACGAACATCAGAAAGGACAAGAGGCATAAAAAAATCCAAAGAACAAACAACCAACAGAAATCATACTCGATGGGTACAATTCCTCCACCGACTGTCGAATAAAAATCCAGGAATCAATGACATCCCTCTCGGCCACATGGTCAACCAAAGCTATCACAGTCTCAACCTCGGCTGGCTCTAGGCTATCATCGGAGGATGCAAAAATGTTCTGGTCTTGGTCATAGTGAGTTTTAGACCAATACAGAGGAAACAGCAGCTCCACCGAGCTGGAATCGACACCCTGGAGAAACCACGATTTATGACCGGGTTCAGCACTAACTTTGAAAAAAGAAACCTTGAAGCCTTTCCAGGTGTCGGTTGCCACATGGAAAAGCTTCTTGTCCGGTTTCCCCCGGAAAGAAACCCAACCCCTCTTTTCTTCGGGCTCCCCGGGTTGACGAGCCCTTTGGATATTAAAAAAATAAAAAAATGTTTCGGTGGTGGGGGTACGATTTAAAAATCGGCAAAGCCGCTCGAACGCAATAATGAAACCCCAAGAGTTAGGGTGAAGCTGAGTAGGGGCCAACTGAAGAATGTTTAAAAGATCTACTTGAAACCTGGAAAATGGAAAACGAAGGCCGAGTTTTTTAACGAAATCTAGGTAGAAGAAGAAAAAAGAACGCTCATTCCCTTCCCGGGCAATGCACACCGGTTCAGAAGGGCCGGGAAGAGATAAAGAACAATGATCCCGGTCCCCTAATGGGAGCTCGGTGATCTGATTGGTCGTGGCTTTCGAGAGCCTGGATAGCACCCCGGTCGCAACCCAGTCATACTTTTCAGGAAGATGACGTGGAATACTGGCGGCCGCTAACTCCACGGATCCGGAATCCTCGACAGGACGGGGAGAAGTTGACATACTACCTAGAAAAGGCAAAACAAAAATAAATTAGAAACGAGGAAGATGATACCTGAAGGTAGTAAAGCGGGACGGGTAGAAACGACTTCAACAACCCGCAGTTGGATATGCCGGCATCGCGAAACTATTTCCTCAGCTTCCCATGACCGGCCAACCATCATGGCCTCAGATATCAGCCAGGAACATTCCTCGCACAGGCTGATAGGCCGGGTAAGGGAGATGAGGGGCTCCGCGCGTTGAGGAAAGGAAGAAACGGGTAGAGGAGGATTTTCCCTCCTACTCTTTCCTAAGGACGGCTCTAAAGAAAAAACCCTGGTGGCAGCAATCCCCCCGCCTAGACTTTCGGGCTCTACATACTCAGACCGACCTCGAGCCCTTCCCCTAACCCGACCAGACCGTCCTAGTTGACTACCACCTTCTCCGCCATAACCACGGAGAACGTTTTCCCTCTTTTGTTCTTCGGTCAGAGGTTTCCCGTACAGCCACCAAGCTGTCCGGGGAGGCATGCGCTGAATAAGCTCGGCCTCTTCCAGGGAAAAAGCATTTGGATTAAAAGGCGGAGGAGAACCTTGATGGCTCATCCCGAGAAGATAGAATTTAAACAGGAAACCGGAACCCAGAGACAGAGAAAAAGGATTGAATCGACCAGAAGTTCAGAGAAGTTCAAGAACAAAGCAGAAGCCAGAACCCAAAGGGGAAGAAACTTGAAAGAACTCACAATAACCTACCCAGAAAAAAGAAAGACCAAGAAATAGAGAAAGAGAAGAACACAACCAAATAACCAGAGAAGGAAACAAGGAAAATACCTGGTTTGAGATAAATTAAGGGAAGAGGAAATGCGCGAGCCACGAAGATCAGAACTAGGAATCTGAGGAAAATGAACTAGTGACTGGTTGCAAATTTCTCTCAAAAAGAAAACTCAAGGTTTGGCGGTTTTCAAAATAGAAGAAGCGGAAAGTCGAAGGCTCTTATAAACAAAGCAAGCAGGCGGATGAGAGTCAGGAAACTCAACCGCCAAAGGCCCAAAGGGCCCATACACGAATGGTGACGTGGATGTTAAAAGGCTGCGCATTTAATGCTGATGTTAAGCAAACACGAAAACCAAGATAGTGGGGTAGTTGCTCCACTCAGAGGCCGGCTAGTAAACGTCAAATCAGCAGGAGGCAATGATGACACTCGTGGCCTCGAGATAAGACGAATGTTGAATCAACAGATAAGGCGAACAATGATCCCGAATTGAAATGCTCATGTGGCCGACCACATGAATACACCCCGGTCGTCCGACCTAACTCCCCATGCAATCTCAAACTTGGGGGGCAACACAAGTCCCGATCCACGAAAAACTGGACAAAGTACCTGTAAACGGGAGTAAGACCAGGTAGAAATATCAATACTATCCGACACCAATAAAGAAGGAAAGTTCAAGAAGGCATGGGAGGAGTTCGGCCTAGAATCAAAATTATAGAACATTAATGTTCTCTCGGGATAGCAAACGAATGCAACCCGCGTTAACCGGGTTGGGGGGCACCCGCGTCCCACCCAAATAAACCGGAATGCAAATTGATGACAGATGGGGTAGCCCGGGGACCAAAAATGTCCGACCTCGGAAAAAGAAAGAACTAGAAATCAAAAACTTCAGAACGACGAAATGAACTAGAACACAGGACGTAACCTGACAAATACATCCCGGCTGCTCGGAGCCCTGAACAACCGGGCTGGGGGGCAACTGTTACGGATATCTCATAAATGGGCCCAGCCCAATAACCAAAGAGCCTAGTCAAAATGGCTTTAGTTATGCTCATAACCGCTTCCTTGAAAATAGGAGTGGTTTTATCAAGAATATCTATCATGATGGTAACCGCCTATGAAAGGAGGAGATTATTCAAAAAAGCATATCTTAATATCCCTAAAATAAAGGACAAATCCAACTGATTAAGATAGGGCCCAAGTACGCTTATAAATAGGGTAAACCCCTTACAAGGTACACACTTCTAAAACCCTAGCTTTTCTATTCACACAGAGCACACACACCACCCCCTCTGGCTATCATTAGCCTGCCGTATACTCTCGAACTACGTGGACTTTGATCCACACTGTGGTACGTAGGACCCCGGGATTTCACCTCAGGCCAAGTCCAACCCAACTTGTGATCCACACCGGATCAAAAGTAAAAAGAAAAATGCATAGTAATAAATCTAGGTGAAGAATAGAAGTCCCTTTTATTTTATCTTCATAGTTTCTAAGTGTATCAACAAAAATTGATATTAGAAGAAAGTGGGCAAAAAGATGTCACTTAACTAATTATTGCTCTCTCCGGTCCTAATTATAAGACAACATTTGAGAGTTAGTTTTGGTCCTAATTATAGGACAAAGTTCCAATTCTTGTCAATTTCTTCCCTAAATACCCCTATTGATACTTTCTCAATAATAATTTAATAATGATCTATAAATTCTATAAAATAAGTAACGCTTGCAACTCATTAATGTCACATACACCTCAATTCTCTATTTTTTCTTAAAATAATTTTGAGCAATTTTTATCATATTTTTTCCATATTACCTCTACTAATACTTCTTCCACAATAATTAATTTAATAACACATGTATTTTTTTACCAAGTGTACCTTTATTTATGAGGAGTAAGTATGAGAAAGAAATAGAGTAAATATAACTCACCAATATTTCAAGTTGATGACTGAATACAAATGGCATTATTGATTTGTAAAAAAAAAAAAAAAAAAAAAAAAAACCGGCATAATTAAGGGTGAAACAGAATACTACAGGCCATGGGCATGACTCATGATGGCCCTGAGCGATGAGAAAACTATGAAAGCAATGTCACATGTTAAAGCCTACCAGAGTGTGACTGTCCGTATTTTTAAATAAATAAGGTCATTTTAGAAAAATGAATGTAATTAACTAATTTAACTTTTATCCTTAATTTTTCCAAAATCTGGTAAATATGTCCTATAATTAAGACCGGAGGGAGTACACCATTTCGTGAATTTCTAAAATATATGAACAACCAATAAAAAGAATGTGGATGCAACTTATGGGTATATGCATTTCAATATAGATGTTAGTGTATCCTAACTTGGGTCAAATTTGACATGAACAAAGAAGACTTTGGAATGATTTCCAAGTTACCAGCAGTCCTGCCAATTATCCTTTTCCATGTACGAAATTGGTTATATCTGATGGCAAAGAAAGATTCCATTGGTTGCATAACTATTTTTTATGCCAAGCGAAAGTGGAAGCGTGTAGGTCAGCTTTTGCACTGAGGCTAGATAAGATCTGGCAGAATAGAAGCCAAAGGAAGAAAAGTAGCATGGAACACAAAAGTAAACTGATGGAAGCACTAGAGCATGGTGAAGGTTGGAGAATCGTAAAGCTACCACACTACTTATTGCTTTTTTTCTACCTTTACCATTGCGGCAGTTGCAATCCATGTGAATTTCATAAGATTAGGCCACCATATGCCAACACCAACACATGAGCAAACAAAAAAACAAATGAACCAACCTCACAGAAACAAGAAGGGACGCAAAGAAAATAGAGTTACATTATTCACATATTTCACTCTAGAGGGCCAGAGGCCGCTCCATCAAATGTTAAAATAGATTACAGCAGAGGCAACATCTGGCATGAGAGTTACCAGCTTAGAATTTCACATGATACAGATAGAGGTTGTCAACTGCTGGGATAAACTTGCCTGAGACGTACAGCACTTGGAAAAAAAATTGAATCATACAAATATAAAAAGGGTTATTACTCCCACAAGTCGTCTTACAGCAGGCAAGGACAATCAACTCAACCGTGGATTAAAGAGCAATTAGAAAGAACGACGCATTATTAAGGTCAACAATACATCAGTTAGACCATACATGAACCAGACCATGTCTATTGCCGGTATAGATCTCATTGCGCTCTTCATCATAGAAGAGAGCAGTAATGTCTTCCAAGGCTTCCGCAACTGTGCTCCTGATTCTGGCTGTATACTTTCGCTTCCTGGAACCGCAAACATTACTTGAACAATTGTCACAACAACTGCATTCATTCTCCATGGGTGAGCTATTGCTTGCTCTTATTTTAGCCAGACACTTGCCAGTTAAAATGTTGCTGACATTAATGGATCCTGCTGCATTATGAAAAAGAGCTCGTTAGTATATACTCTATCATGCAACTATGCAATAGTCAGCAGGTTCTCACTAACAGTGTTACAATGAGTTTCAAACCAGTCCATAGTATATGATATCATATCTTAAATTTGGCTTATACAGTCTGCGTTTGACAAAGTTTAGTTGGATCATCTTTCCCCTCCGACAGAGAAGCTACAATCCTCAGTTACAAACTATTTCTCACTGTACTTTGCAGTTTGCATCACAAAAAGTGCATTAAGAGGGAAGGGGTCACGGCAGAAAAACAAATGAGAGGCCCAGAAAGAAAAGGAAAGGTACCATTTCCTTCAGACAATGGATCATCAGAATCAGCCTTGCAGTATGATATAATGAGATCTTGGTCACTGGTTATGTATATATTATTTGTATTGCAGTCAGGATGCCACAAAAGGTGATCCTCAAAAGAAGTTACAAGTTCTCCACGGAAATTCCAAACAGCCACAGTACGATTGCGGAAGGTCAGGAATAATTGGTTCTCATACAGAAATATAAATGCAGATGGTGTCATGAATTCACTTCTACTAACTTCTGTTAACTCAAATGTCCGCACCTAAAATACAATTAGAAGTCAGATATTTGTACGCAGATCAATGTATACAGGTCATGTAAAAGAGAAAAAAACTTACATCAAGGATTTGGAGATTCTCATTTTCTTGCTTGACAAGAAGTTTTTCATTAAACTGTTCAATGAAATCAACCTTCTTATTTCGATGAAGGAGGTGGTTGAATGATTTCAAAACGGTACCATCTTCAATTGAGAGGATTTTAAGTGGGACGTGACTGCTTGCTTTAGCAAAGATCAACAACATGATCCCTGGACTGATAAAGAGAATCATCAAAAAGAACACAATAAGTGCAAATTAAGTATGACCACCCAAAGAAAAATGGAAAAAGAAAACTGATTTTTTCAAAGTACAGAGAAGATTATGTAATATTTAAAACCTGGACATGGCCATATACAACCTCTATGTTAGTGTGAAGTGCAACTGCAAGTAAACTTTACAGGTTCATTAAAGAGAGAATACCTTATCTTAATCTCTTGAACATTTTTGTCAGAAATGGAGTACAACATCGTATAATTTTTCAGATCAAACACCTTGTAGATGCTGTATGCCCAAAAAAAGCAAAGAAATGCAAGTGTTAGAACAAAGAAGTCAATATAATAATTAAATCTTCACACAAGAGTATTATGCAGTAAAATATTTACCTATCCTGGGCAGAGTAGGTGAGAACCTTCCCGTTTACATCATCAAACTCAACAAAACCCGGCCACTTCAAAGATTCGGATTCAAAAAGAGCAAAGCCAGCATCTGGCTTACCTCTCCTTATGTACCTGGACAACCAAAAAATACATCAGACAAAGAAACTGAAAATGCAAGATACACAAGCAACAGTTACCATTTGCAGTTCTTTCAGTTATTATGTTTGTGCTCATGAATCATGAGGTTTTCCCCCTCTTTCTTTGTTTTGTTTGGGGGAAAATGGAGATGTTTGCAAAACAATCAAAAGGTGCTAGACATACTCAATTCGTGTGCTTCTGCATTTCAAAGAACTGTAACTGTCTGAAGCATAAACAGAAACTGTAATAAGTGAATCATTGTTCTTATTATAGAACAGACTCCTTATAACTTCATCTGGACTCACGTTCAGGAAGCATATTCTTTGATTAGTTTCTGAAACAAAAAAGGAAAGGAAAATGTTTAAAACATGCAGTATGTATCATACATTGACTTTCAGATGCAAATAGAATTGAACAGCATATTCATATACCATGTCCATAAAGCATAGATGATATTTATACCTCGACTAAATGCTGCACAAACACCAGACTGTGCAAGAGCAAAAACTATATCCTGTGCTGCCACAATCTCAATAATTTTTGACCTCTTTCTCAGAAAAGGAAGTACCACAGAAGAAGGACCTTTTGCATCATGTGTATCATATTCTTCCTACAAACAGCTCCATTAGAGATCAGACATACCACAAAGAGTAGGGTAGACAATGAGCAAAGTTATACCAAAGCACACATCTCTCTAGTATACATGAAGAACAGGAGGTTCATCAATTAAAATAGAGCAAACATCATACTGTACCACTGAACGTTTCATCAGTAATAAACACATGAATAAGCAAAGGAATGTCGTGAAGAAGGCCCAACAAAACACTCAACTAGCACTTCACAAATATACTCTGCTCGTGGATGCAAAGCACATGCTTTAATGCTCCACTTTATTCACTTACATCAGGAGATCCACCAAACTTACCATCCAATTTCAAATAATGTTTTCCCAACCATCCTTATCCCTATCATACCAACCATTAATATTAGAATTCAAGCTAATTGCCACGAAATTGTCTTGAAGTTCAACTGTTCGGTTGCGAGCAATTATTTCAATATATTCGTCGAGCATATTGTTCAACAAGTTCATACTCATTCAATAAAAGACTTTGAGAACAGAGTAAGAAGTAGGAAAAAAACTACTTAAGTCATAAAACAAAAAACAGAAACCAAGATATCACGCCAAGGTAACCGAACCTGCAAGCGGATATTACGAAATCTTTCTTGAGCATCGCTCATACTGAACGCTCTATCACGCTTAGAGCTAATTTCACGCCTCTGAAGCTTCTTGACGCTGTTGACAAACCCATCAACTCCCCCACCTCGACGCTGTCTCTTCTTCGCTACTACTCTGCGACCACTACAAGGCCTAGGGCTCACCGTGATCCTTCTTCCACCATCCATATCGCCCTCTTCAAAACATCCAACTTCAAATTTGAACCCCAAATTTACACTCCCCGTGAGTTCGACCAACACAGTATTTTTCGCGAAGGACTAATTCTGCTGCAGCATCCGCTACTCAGCTAACGTCCTTCGCAGAAAACCCTAATTCCTTCGACCTCAAAAAGAAACGAAAGTGAAGGCCTTCAACAGTGAGATTTCCAGAACTAACATCAATTTCCCAGTGACAATGATTGGAGGAAAAAGGAGCAAGAACCTAAAAATTAAGTCCAATAAGAGGGAGGGGAGAGTGTGAAAATTCGATGGGCGTCATCGAGTTCGATCCCGTTTCAAAATCCGAATTTGGGATCTGAAATTTAAAGAAAATATTAAAAAAAAATAACGTCACAAGAGTATAAAGTGGTATATAGGTAGTATCCCGCTTTAAGGCTGTTAATAACGCCCACGCTCCAAAGTTTCTTAGGCCCACATATTATCCATGGGCTAGCCTATTTTCTCGGATACGTAAGCCGGGCCCAAATTGATTAAAAAAAGCGAGGCCCAGGTTATGAATCTTACAGGGTTTCAATTTTTTTTTTTTAATATAAAAAAGTTAAGGTAAAGGTAGACACCGGTCACCCACTAGGGCTAAGGTACACCTCTAGGCTCAAAAAAAGCTTATAAAAATACTTACAGATCACCTACCAACGAAACCCTTACATCGGCCAGTGAGTATTGAACCTTCTCACTTTTAAGATGAAGGCTGACACCTTAGTCAATTGTATCACTCCTCGTTCGTGTTTCAACTTTAATTTTAAATAAACATATAACTACTGATGGAAACTAACTATAGCTGAAGAGATTTATCATAATGTGGCAAACTAGCATTCGAATTTTGTTTGGAAAAGGTGCTCAATGATAAACTTGTGTAACCTGGACAAATTGAAATACATGGTAAATAGTTTCAATATGAAACCTGTTGTATGCCACATAATCATGCCAATCATAAAAAAATCATAAATATTGTCAATATCAACATAAATATATATTAATCATTAAATCAATATATCAGTATCTATATCATATTCTCTATATCACACTCCATTAGGTCTTTATTATAAGACATAGTTGACTTTTTTGGAAAAATTAAGGAAGTTAATTAAATTACTTTAAAGTTTTTTTTTTCTTCAAACTAATTAGTTTGACTAATAAACTAATATATAATATAAGAACACACAACATATGAAATGATTAAGTAACTAATTTAACTTCCTTAATCCCTCTAAAAAAAAGTCAATTATGTCTTATAATTATTACCGAAGGTAGTAATAAACTTTTTTTTGCTCAAAGAGGTAGTGATAAACTTTACTGCAGTAAAAATAGGCGTATTTTTCAAATGTTGTATTTGATTAAATATAGATGGCATATGATTTCTATATTATTATTTTTATACATATAGTAGGGGAGGGGGGCAGGGTTCGAATCCTTGATATAGGGGAGGGGAGTCAAGCTCTCATACCACTGCGCTACTAAGGCTCTAGCTATGATTTCTATATTATTATACTAATGGCTTTAATGATATTTATATATTGTAGATATTATACAAATTTAAAAAAGTGAGTTACATATTATTCATAACTTATAGATATTTTCTTAATAGATAATTCATAAATATTGCACGTTATTAATGGTTTTTTTGCTATTCACGTTATTACTGTTTTTTTTTACACACCTTATTAGTGTTTTGATATTATATATAGTTATAATTATATATTCCTATATGAAATTCTAATTCATTTAATTCTCATTAATTTCCTTGTTTGTATTAATTATCACATATTGTTATAATTTATCCTCTCTCATTCGGCAGACTTTTTCTCACATATTTTTGTTCATACTTTCTCAACCATTCTCTTCATTTCGTAATTAAACTTTTTTTTTTGTATCTTTTACACTGTGCAAATTAATAAGTTTAATATTGTCAAAAACAGAACAGATCCCTGCCTGCCTGTATTGCACAATCCACAGCTTTACAAACTAAAAAGTGATGTGTTTGGTTTAAGTTCACGGAATCGCTTCCAGATAAAAAGTATTTAAAAAAAAAAGAAAAAAAAAGAAGAGGTTTCAGATAATAGATGGAGAATAGCTTCTAAAAAGGAAAAACAAAAATAGCTTTTGAAAAATTAAGGTTTTAAACCTCTAAACCAGATCAAAAAAAACCTCTAAACCAGATGATTCTGCAGAATTTGACACTATTTAAATAACTTAACCTAAATTATGGTTTTGAATGAAAGAAAAGTGTTTTTACCTTTTGTTCAAATGTTTGAGTAATTTTTTTTCTAAACCATGATTTTGATTCTAAAATTACCTTTTTATTGTTATCCAAACACAATTACGCTTTGGGACAGAGTACTTTCCGCTGCTCAAAGAAACCGTAGCCTTCCAAACAAGAATCAATAATAATCACTCCCCATCAATGTATAATTACCATTTTTTTTGTGTCAATAAATATATATATAGGTAGATACATGGTTGTGTGTGTGTGTGTCTATATGTGTATATATGCATGATAGATCTATATGTATACATAAATATACACATATATGTATATTTAACAAAATCATTATTTCAATTAGAAAACATGTAGAAAGGAAAATTGGTTGGGGGATATGTGGCAGAATTGTTGATTAACTTTTACTTATGTCATTTTAAATGTATATAAGGACATTTTAGGAAAATGAGTAAAATTAACTAATTTAACTCATCTCCTTAATTTTTCCAAAATCGGTTAAATATGTCTTATAATTAGGACTAGAGGGAGTAGCTTATAAATAGCACCTATTCAAAAAATGGTAAAAAATAGTTTGAGTTGGTTTGAATATGGTTGAAAATGGTTATTGAGTGATCCAATGAGAAATTTTGATCAAATAGTATAAAGTCCTAGATAGAAGGTAAAAAAAAAAAAAAATTAAAGTGAATATTTAATGAGTTATAGACCGGAATCTCTTAATAAATGATATATCCAAATATCTAACTTTTAATAAAACATAATAATAACGTGCCATCCATATAACCGACGGATTGAGAGAGTTGTAATTTATTATTTTCTTAATATATGTGAGATTTTCTTAACTAGGGGCAAGACTTTTTATTAAAAGAAAAAATAAATAACCCATAAATGAAAGAATTGGGAAAGGGAAAAATGACATAATCCTAGGAAAGTAGGAAGAAGTATGGAAACAATAAGATGAACTCAACTTCTACAATATATATGGATGATCATCCACTTTCTCTTTTTCTTCCGGTTCCCATCTCATCGAAGCAAGAACCCTACGCTACTGTTTTTTGTTACAGTGTCACTGTCTATGGGGAAATTCTGGATCGAGGTGTGCTTGATATCTGCAAGGGGGTTGCAACGTTCAGTGTCTCTTTGGAAGCGTCAATGGTATGCTGTTGGCTGGGTTGATCCTAAGTCCAAGTACTGCACCAAAATCGATGCATCTGGGAATGCAAATCCTGTTTGGAGAACAAAGTTCTCTTTTCTTCTTGATGATGACGACGACTCGGAGCAGAGCCTCCAAGATCTGGCACTCAACGTCCAAGTCTTCAGCAGAGACCCCTTTTTTCTCACCGAAAAGCTTGAAGGTTCTGCAACTATAATGCTCAAAGAGTTTCTCGCTAAGCATGTAAACAACTCTCAGACTTCAGGGAATGAGGAACTAGGGAGTTACCAACTGCGAAAGAAGAAATCTAACAAACCACGAGGGTTCATTTACATTTCAATTCGTATTTCAGACGACAAGGAAGAGCCAAATATGTTTCAAGGTATATGAATTTTGCAGAAAACTAATGTTAAATACTCAATCATGTCTTGTCTTGCCCTGCATCTGCTGTAATTGTCGTAGTATCAAAAACATATCGGTACAATTCTGCAAATGCGGATCATGGTATTTCAACCAATAATTTTGGAATAAACATATTTTTAGTGCCATTTCGTTTAATGCACAAAAAAAAATAAAAAATAAAATAAAATAAAAAATCATGTTCTGCTCCTCAACGTCTTCTGGCTAAAGCTACTTCTAGCATGCAGCAACTTTCTCGTTTCTATGTTTTTTTGGTCTCAGGTACTACCTCCGGTTCTTACTACTTTAAGGACCAAAGGGAGTATTTCGCCAGCCTATCAGTATTTGAGTTGACGCAACTGACTGAACTAATTTCACTTGTGTTTTAACTTCCTTCATGTCATTCAAAGGTAAAAACTTGATTTTTTGTAGGTAGCGAGGGAGGAATTTTTATCCTGGATCCAGGAAGAAACACCAACATGACCACACCAGGTGGATTAGAGCAACCCCATCTGCAGCAGCAGCAAGTGCCTCCGGCAACAATTCACCGGCCAGAAAATCTACAGCAGCAGCCAAATATGTCCTCATATCCAAAGCCATATCCTACAAGCTATCCCAACCCATATGTGGGAGGACCAAGTTACTATGCACAAGCTGGACCAAGCCATCAACCACCTCCACCTCCACCTCCACATGTTGGATATAATCCCACTATGCTCCCAAGAACAGAGTACATCAATATGCCATCGTCGTCATCTTCTGGGGTTGTTCCTGCTGGACAAAGAGGAGGAGTACCCGCTGGTTTTGCAATAGGAGCAGGTGCTGGAGCATTGGCAGCTGGTGCTGTTATGTTTGGTGGTGACTTCATGTCAGCAGCACACAATTTTCCTCCTGGTCTTGGGGATGCTAGTGTTACCATAGCCACAGATCCTCTTTTCTGAACAAGCATTAACTAGATATAGAATTTTTAACCATATATGGTTTCCTTCTATTTATTTTTTTCCCTTATGCTTTGTAATCAATCAGGAACGTTTGCTTTCAGTGGGAAATAGCTGGTTTTGATAGCTTTATACTACTGCACTGCTAACCTCTGGCACATGAAGAATGTTTTGAAGTTAAAAAGAAAGTTGACAAAGGCTCTCACACACAAATTAACACAATTTGTGTTGCATCAGAAGTCTCATGTATTCTAGAGTAGTGCATTTAATGGTTTGCACAAATCTTGTTGCAGAATGCCAAGTAGCAGAAATCACAAGAATATTTTACAAAATAATGGGGCGGAAATTACCATCATTTTTTGCTTATCCACAAGTTTCCACAACCCAAACTTATCACTAGCTGTACAGAGATAATCATGATTGCTGGATTTAGTATGAGCATTCATTGTCATAACATATGAATTCAATGAATTTACAACGATCCAATTGCATGATCAATCTGCTATGTCGTCCACCCCTTTATAGATCTTCAATGAAAAAATTGAGGCTCGCGTGGTAGAAATTTCATTTTACATATTGCAGGTTATGCTCGTATGAACTCGTACCAACTAATCTCTGTAGGAACTTCTCCACTGCAGCAATAAACTCCTCAACTTTTTCTTCGTGGGGCAAATGGCCACATTGCTTAATTACTTCAAGGGTTGATCCTGGAATGACTCGTGCAAGTCTCTCAGCATTCCATGAAGGAACTAGTCGGTCACTATCACCGGTGACAATCAAAACTGTTTTTCATATAATTTAAAAAATATCATCAATCATGCTCCGTGTTCAACCCATAGCATGGAGCATAGGTTGTTACGTTAGGGAAAAAACACACATATAAAGTAAGAAAGAAAGAAAGACTCGTTATTACAGCATAAGTTCTCCGCCAACAACCCGCTAGCTAAAAATTCAAAGAACTAAAAAACAACAGGTGAATCTAGAAATCAAACCTCCAACCACTTGATTAGCCCAATATATGGAATACATTAATACTACCTCCAATCTTTAATAAAAGACCCAGTTAACTAATTTTGAGAGTGTTATGGTTTTAGATGTTTAGGTTTAGAAATAGGAGAAGAAGAGAGTAGAAGAGAGATAGAGAAGAGAGCTCCTAGGCTCTCACAATTCTATTATTGTAAAGCCATGTCAAATCTGAAAATCTGAATGTACAATGAGAGGATGGATTATTTATAATACTATAGCCTCCTTGTCTTAACTAATTCTAGTTTATGATTTATGACTAATTACCCTACTAACTATCTAGTTTACAATTAGGTCCCTAGGTTTATCTTACAACTAGGTCCCTAAATGCATATTATTATCTTTACATATCAATACCCCTCCCCCAAAACATCCTTGCCCTCAAGGATGCTGACAACAGAAACACAAATCTGAACCTAAAAAACAATCTAATGGAGTGAAAGCAAATTGAAAACATAAGCTCCATAAGCTTTCTAATTTCTGGAAAATATTAAGCTAAACAGTCTTGAATCCCGTGACTTGACCTCTGCTACATCGTCAGCAATTTCTTCCTACTAAGAGAACAGATTCTCCCATAAAGCATTTCAATTAACTTGCCCCTAAACCAAACTGACAGCAGACTTCGTGTAGGATTAAGGCACACTTTAACAAAAGGAGGCCATTTGAAATTGATCTATGGGTGAAACCACTTTGGGCCCTTGCCTTTATTGCTACAGTCAAAGCCCATTTGGCCATTGAGCTTGAACAACCCACATGCATCTTCAAAATATCTCTGACAGCCACTGAATTCTGAACCTGTGCAGAACACATTTGACTTTCCAAACTCTACTGTATTCATTCCTGTGGAAGCTAAGCCAAGGTACTTTGGTTTAGAAATTATCACTAATTGCCACACAACTCTTTCACTTGTCATTTCCCTTGAGCCACGACTACACCTCTCAACTTCTGGGAATTCAGGAACAACAGCACTAGTATCAAACAGAGACAGCCTTGAATATGACATCCTTCTTTTGTTACTACTTTCAAGCTTTGACACTCCTTTTGTTTCTTTTATTTCGGGACATTCCTGGTAGGAGGCTGAACAAGGCTTGTTCTTTTCTGGGAAATCAGAAGCTTCTTGGACCTCATAAGCTTCTTGCCCTTCTCGTGGAGTCTTTTGAGAACAACCACCATCTTCTTCATGAACTTTGTTAGCTGCTATGTGGTCAATCAGGCCTTCTTCGCCGTTGATCGAATAAGCTTTTTCTGGATCTTCCAACTCTTTTCTTACCTTCTCAGCTTTCTTAGCTTGTCTTTGCAAATCTAATTCTTCCATTCGAGCAAAAGCACGAGCCCCACGCATTGTTCTTGGTTGAAAGTATTCTACTGAGTCACGGATTTCATCTTTCAATCCATCCACATATGCTACAACCAGGTCTTCTTCTTCCATTTGGAGCTGGAATCTTGTGACAATATCATCAAAAATTTCATTATACTCCTTCACATTGCCAAGCTGCTAAGGCCACCATTGACCACCATTATTTGCTTGCATTGCCAATACTAGCACTCTTAATTCATCTCTCAAGCCCCACAACATATCTTGCAATTCATTGTTATGTCTTTCCAGTTTTTCATCAAACTCATCAATCTTGTTGAGTTTCTTGCATTGTTCTTCAATAGCCAAGAGTCGATCTTCCATGGTTCTTGATCTTGTATTTACCATCCACTATAAATTCTCAGTGAGAGCAGAACTGACCAAAAACAGAGGACCAGAACCAGAAACCCATAAATGGATTTGACAGAACCAGAAAACAGAAGAAACTGACCCAGAACGAAGAATTAGGGCAGAATCAAAACCAAGAAACAGAACCAGAATCAAAGTAAGATACCAGAAACCAAAAATTGAAGAACTGAACCAGAAACGAACAGAACCAGAATACAAGAATTAAAGATGACAGAATCCACAAACCAGAGGGGTTTCTTGATGGTTTCTTGCTATTTTAATGGCTGGCAGAACCATAAACCACCCCAGAAACAGAATGAGGAACCAGAAAACAAAACCTGTCTTGAAACAGAACTAAAACAGAACCAGTCTTGAAAACAGAAGAGAAGAGGAACAGAAGCAGAAATGAAGAAGCAGAAGAGAACCAAAATGTGGTTGTTTGTTCTCTTCTTGATGTGTTCTTGAGAGGCACTTGATGTTGTCTTGCTTCTTGATGCTTTCTTGATAGACAATTGATGCTTTTCCTTGAATTCTTAATGAATCTTTGATGCCCCACTCGTTTCTGGGCCTTCACAGATGAATCGGAGTGCTGGGTAATTACCCCAGAATCCCGTTCTTCTTCTTTTGAGTTTTTTCTTGTGTCTGTCCTGAGCAAAACAGGGGCAAACAGAACTGAATAGACAAACAGAACAGCAGAAGAAGGCGGAGAATCGTCACCTCTGATACTACTGTTATGGTTTTAGATGTTTAGGTTTAGAAATAGGAGAAGAAGTGAGCTTAGAGATCAAGAAGAAGAGAGTAGAAGAGAGATAGAGAAGAGAGCTCCTAGGCTCTCACAATTCTATTATTGCAAAGCCATGTCAAATCTGAAAATCTGAATGTACAATGAGAGGATGGACTATTTATAATACTATAGCCTCCTTCAAGTCCTAACTAATTCTAGTTTATAATTTATGACTAATTACCCTACTAACTATCTAGTTTACAATTAGGTCCCTAGGTTTATCTTACAATTAGGTCCCTAAATGCATATTATTATCTTTACATATCAAAGAGATTAAGGAAGTTAAAAAAAAAAATTACTTAATTATAACATATGTTACATGATATCTTTGAAATACTTGTATGTATCTTTAAATTATATGTCAATTTATAAGTTAGACAAACTAGTTTTAAAAAAAAAACTATAAATATAAACACTTTAGGATAATTTATTTAGATCACTTAATCTCCCCAAATTAGTCAACTAGGTTTTATATTAAAGATCAGAGGTAGTAAATCATGTTCTTGTAAGATTGATAGGTAGTTTCTAATCCTACTCACTTTGTAATCTTGGCAAATGCCAAAAGATAGCATAAACAGATCAACCTATTAATTACCACCATAAATTACTCTATATAACCAATTATAAATGGCTTTATCCGATCCAATTTGCTACCTTCTCTGATCAGCTATTTAAAAACAAGCTCAAGGTATTGGGGAAAGAGAAAAAATAATACATACATACATATAAATATATGCAGATAGAAATTCAAGGTTTAATAATATTATAAACTTGATTTATTGAATAATAATGGAATATATTTGTAGAAGAAAAGAGGGGTAGTCAAACGCTTAAGTAACTAACCATATGATAAGGTCTGTTAAAACACAACAAATTAAGCAGCTACTTGAAAAGGCAAAAGCATTATCGAGAAATCAACTTTAGTAGGGGGAACATCCGACGAACCAGCTAAAATATAGGGGACTACTAGGCTTATAAATTTCAAATCAATACTAGTACTAATTAAAAAGCAAAATCATAATTACATAATGTGATCTCCTGTGTGTGTGTGTGTAATGACTAGTGTCATTACCAGGACAGGATATCTGATGAAGTCTTTGAGTCACTGTGGGCTTTGTTTTAGATTCCTCATCCAGAAGCGTTGCTGATGTGAATTCAACCAGTGCCCTATCCCAATCTTTAGTCCCCAATGGCTGGATTAAGTATATATTACTACTATCATCCAAGTGATTACTGACTTCAAATTACAAGGTATAGAAACGGACAAGACAGACAATGTACAAAAATTAGGACATTGCTGAGGGATTACCTTTGTATAACCATCAATGACATGTTTATCGACCTTATTTGGATCATACCATGCATTTCGAACAGCTGCAATACCGAACTTATCAATCACCATCCTTACCTGTAATCAATGTGAGGCAAATGGCTATTAGATAGGTAAATAGATCAGCCATCATGACATTTATACTATGATGGTTTCCGCACCACAACTAGTTTAACAAACCTACAAATATACCTCCAAAAAGAGTCATCCAATGAGAAAAATTCTAAAAATGCAACTGAAATAAATTGACCAGAATATCCTGACACATCACACTATTTCAACTCTAAGGCAAACGTCAGGGATCCTAAATGTTGGTGAAAAGGGATGGTGTGGGGTTCCAACTCATTGGAAAGGCTCTAATGAGCCCAGCGACAGTTGTATTTTAGACAACAATCCCTTCTTGTTCTTTAATTATAATATTAATCCAGTGATAATTTAACCAAGGCAATACTAAATTCACTAAAAACAAGGATTGTATTGCATTATGTACAAAAAAGTTTATTACCAGCGTTGTGGCAAGTGCACTACGCAGGACAGCTGATAAAAATTTCCTATACAAAGAGTTGAGCATATTCATCATCCCCTTCATCATCTTGGTTATTGCTTCTGAAATGTATTTGGTAACCATGGACAAAACCTTGTAAAGCCCAGAAATTGGATCTGCTCTAATAGGAGAATTGTTGTTTTCTTTCATTTCACTATCTTTTTTCACTTGATTTTTCTCAACAATTTTAGGTGCGTTAAGTGGGGCTAAAATTGCCGGGGCAATAAGAATTAGAGCAGCAACACGTTCAGGAGCTTCAAAATATGTATTGACTGCTACCAGTGAACCAGCTGAGTGCCTGAGATGTCATTTTGTGAAAATATCAGCTTCAAAAGAAAACAAAAGCCAACAAAAGTATCACAACTTATTTGCTTGCAGACACATCCAAAAAGGCAATTTTGGAACCCCTATACTAGACTACCATTCTCCAGTGGTGAAACACAAAGTTATTAATTTAATCCTTGAGACCAATGAAATAACCTTCATTTTAATACAACAACTGTTCCATAAAACAACTAGGAAAATTGGATAAATAACAAATGCAAGACATGTGAATGCAGGACTGCAATATATGATTGCCTATGAAGTTTGCATCTTGTCATGGCAACGATGGAAAGAATGATTTTTTTTAATGAATATCACCAGCTACATCAATATAAAGTCACTTTACCAAACAGATGATTAGACATTCACATACCCCACCAGGATCGCCTTGTCAGCATTTAATAGATCAATGAAGTACAAGGTGGCAAGCACTGAAAATGCCATCGAGTATGGATTTAAAGATTTTGAGACATCAGTTCCTGAAGAAAAATTTACTCTTGATGTCAATCCAAAGGCTGGCCTGTCAAAAGCAAGGACTTTTGAACCAGAAACCTCAGCCAAAAGCTTCATGACCTTTTTCCAAGAGAAAATTGATGCTCCAAAGCCATGTAATAGAATCATAGGAAAACCTAGCTCCTTAGTTTTATGAGGGAGCTGAGAAACAGTCTGATTCTTGAACGTGCTATGTGCTTGAGATTCTCCCTCATATATCTTATGATGTATGTGTACTCCTTTAAACTCACAAAAACAACTGTCTGGATCAGCTAAAAGCTTTGGATCTACTAATTCATCCTGATCTATGCCAGCTATCCCCTTCCTTTTCTTCTTTGTTCCAATATCCAACAATTGCTCTGGTGAAAAGAGGTTCAACATAGAATGCAATAAGTAAGCCACGTTGCAACAATACTCACTAGACCAAAAGAAGATAAACACTAATCAGTAATCCATCTCCAAGTACATTCTTATAATATAAAGAAAATGAGGAAGATGTCGCCCCTTAGTCATTGTTCCATGTCTATCTTTTCTTGAGAAGACTACAATAAAGGACAGAGTATATAGAAATTGAGGACAATGCATGCCCTTATAAGAAGACAAAGAACCTTATGTATAATTAATCGACGAACAGAAAGAATAAAACACCAACTCTGAAATGTATGCAAAACTTTGCATATCTGATAAAGATAAATAAAGGACTGTAAAACACCAACTTTGCATATCATATCTTTATTGAAGATGTTGATAGGAAAAAAAAATATAAAGGACTGTAAATTTAATCCAAAAATTCATTGCTGAAGCTTCAGGCATTATTAGAATTTAACCAATTTCAACACATGCTAGAAAGGTGTATTCTTATAAGGCCTTATTTTCTTATTTTTCACGCCAAAGCCGTAAAAATGAATGGAAAAAAGATATCTATGATGAACTTGGAGAAAACAGTGTTCTTCGGAGTAATCTACGATTTGCTAGACAGGTGTCAGCAGTGGCCTTGTCAGAGACTCAGAGGCCAACACCCTGAAAGTAGGTGTTGTTGTACTTTATAGCTAGTGGGGACACTTGATGGAATAAGAATTCTAGTTCGCATTGATTGGATGAATCATGTGAGAAGTTAGGTGAGAACAGAACCATACATAAAATATATACGCAGCATAACAGCATAAGTGTAACCAAGTCAGCTTGTTAAGACTGATTCTTTCAGTGTTTTCTTATTAAAAGGTGAGGATATTTAATTGAAGAAAAAATTGTAGGTTCAAATGTGACGATCTCCTAACTAGATAGGGTAGTTTTTTTATAGAAGCCCAACAAAATGGTAATTCACACAATTTCGGATTAGGATGATAGGAAGGTGGGGAAATTATAGATAAACAAAAAATCCACATAACACGCACACAAAAACAGACTTGAAGAAGCTAACAGTGAGATGGAATATAAATTACCAGAATATTCGGCACCTGAGCCACTAAATGGTGGAGCTGAAGAAGCGGAAGCAACAAAGGTAGACATAAGAGTAGGAAACTCAGCGTCGCCGAAACCAAATTTGAGAGGAGAATGAACCAAACAAGAAGGAAACTTGTGCAAAGGTTGAATAGAAGAAGGAAGCGCCCATTGCTGATGAAAAACCGCTGCTTTGGTCATCTGATTGTGGGGGAAACACAGAAACTCACAGATTGAAGCGTGGTCGTTGATGAAGAACGAAGAAGAAGCCAGTCAGGTCCGCTTCAGTCTCTTCAGTCTGCAATCTGCATCTGTATGGATAAAATATAAATAATCTAAAATCCATTCCACCTTCCGAAGCCGGTAATAAACGGTGGCAACCACCTTGACAGTTTTTTTTTTTAAAAAAAAAACATGTTTATTTAAAACTCTTTTTATCAATTTACCTTGCATATTGCATATTATATTAGAAAAAAGCAACTTATACCATCAATCTAAACCAGTATTTTAGTATCTTTCTTTCTATTTGGATTAGCATTTCGAGTTTTAGATAATAGCTTTTACATTTATAAAATAAGAATGTGAGATAAATTATCTGTCAACTAACGGAAAAATGCTTCTAAAATCAAAATTTTATGGTTTACCAAATATGCACTTAATTAGTTTTTGTTGGCATAAATGCATGGCCCTTGAGGGGTTTTTTTTTTTGTCTTAAAATACTTTATCCCACATTCAACACACTAAAATATATTTTTAAATGCGTCCAATACTATAAAAAAAATTTATATATCCAAGACCATAAATTATTTTGATACATAATTTTTTTTTCAGGTATATTCAATATCTTAAATTATCTAAAATCTTGTATGTAGAATTACACAAAAAAAAAAAAGTACTTTATGGTGATAAACGCACCTTAACGATACTTCAAAGTGTTGGACACACTATAAAATATTTTAGAACACCAAATGCAAGTGTAAAAATAATTTAGAATGCGAATAGCACTTTAAAATTTTCTTTTTTAATTGTGTCTTCCAGGCTTTAAACCAATAATTTTTTTTATGGAACCCATTCACAGATTAAGTGCCCATTTAAATTAGTTAAAAAAGAAAACACTTAAATGCTGATTTGTATAAGATCAATACACGAGTGAAGTTTTGTTATGCAAGAGTGGTTATTTCAAGAGGTACAATCACACACCCTCTGGTTGTTGCCATCCTCTCCTTTACAGTTAACCATTCTAAATTTCTAATATTTTGACACTAGTAAATTATTGGAAAAATTAGACGATAAAGTGAAAGAACAACAGTGTTTTTTAATAATTCCCGTTGAATAAAAACAGTTTTTAATCTTCGACAATAGACAGATAATATTTTACAAACTAGAATAACAAAAATATAAATATCTCTCAAATGATAGAAAAACAAAGAAAGAAAATTATACTTTTCACTTATTACCTCCACTACTAAATGTAGAACCTAGTTTGTACTTGCAATGTAGTTCGCTCCAACATTTAGCACAAAATGAGTATTATTTTTAAGAAAATACTCCTCAGGTCATTAATACGTATTTACCTAATTTAATAAGATTAAGAAAGTTAGTTATAATAACATATATTTTTTAAAAAATTATAATTATCTTCCTTAATTCCTTAATTTCCTCTCCTTTTTTATTATCAATAAAAAAATTAAGAAAATATTAAAACCATATTTTATATTTATGATTAAATTAATTTTTTAAATATGTCTTATATTTTTCATGAGAGGTGGGGTAGTATATAAATTTTGAAGGGGGAAAATCACTGTTAAATTTGTTGTGCAACTCAACATAAAAGGTGATCCGTGATCCACATTAACTTTTTGGATCAAGAAGGTGATCCACGTTTGCAACTTTAAACAGATTATCATATCAAAAAAAAAAACTTTAAACAGATTATAATTTTGGCCCAAAGAGAGACCCGGGTCATAGTCCTGCTACAACGATAAAGGCTATCATCATGGTTCTGAGGCCTTATAATCCACGCAATATCTCCCGGAGTACCCGTAGACAAACAGAGTTCGAGGGTATGTGTGAATAAAATCAAGAAGAATCGATAAAAGAAAAAAAAAATCAAGAAGAATCTCTATTAATGACGATGGATGGATGTTTAAAAGATACAAATCAACTTACTTAGATTTAATAATGATCATCACTCACTTGAAGATGATTAACAAGCAATCCTAACTTTAGAGATCATGGGGGGAGTCCCTTCATTAAAGAGAAACTCATGTTAACATCTTTTTTAATATGGTGTGAATCTCACTATCTCACGCATTAAACACATTTAGTAGTAACCCTATTTATAGGGTCCAATCATTACTCATGATCTTAACAAACAAAATAAAATATTTTCTTAACCATAGTTCAATAATTCAATACGGTCTATGAAGTTGATACTACTTTTTTTTTTTTTTCACCCAAGAAGTTGACACTACTTAGACTCATAAAAGTATCAACTTACAACACAAAATATAGAGTGGAGTGGAGTGAATTTGAGCGGAACAATATTAACTTGTGACCTTCATGAAGACACATTCTTATTTGACATTCTTTGAGATATCTTCCTTATCTTTAAAATATTGTTCTTGAATACCCCACTCTTCAATTCAGCTTTATTCTTTGGTTGAGAACATGAATAGTGCCTCTTTCACTCTAATGACTTTCAATCACATAGTTAAGCACTTAAGCCACTTCAAACATGTCAACAAAAGCAAACCACCGGCTCATGCTGCCATTTGTACGTATTAGGCAATTTTTGAATCAAGTTCCCCATCCATTGAAGCAGCTCGCGACTCAATAAGATGGTAAGGTTGTCCTCAACAAAAAATGTGTCCTTGGATGCATCAGAAACACCAAGCTCGTGCAAATCAAGCATATATAAAACCTTGTTCTCTCTCTCTCTCTCTTTTTGATGACTTCCTTTAAGAAGAAATCAATCCCTATCTTCTCAAAGCCGGTATAATTTGTGATGGAGGACAAGACATAGGCGACTGCAATGTGCTTCTCTCTAGCAAGCAACATCATCAACAATGGTTTTTCCCCCTTTCATGTGCACAAGCTTTGACAATCACTGCAGGAATGGATATCAAAGGCGTTGCTGCTGAAATCCAAAAGGATAAAGGCACTCTTCTAGTGCCAAAGGTGTTTGCTGTTGAGTATTCCTGACTTGAAAAATTTCTCAGCATGGGAAGCCATAAATAAGTCTCATGGAAGGAGTAACATTGGGTTTTAAAATTGGTCCACCATATCATGGTCACTTTCCATGTTTAACATAGGGCAACTCTCCTGATTCCAAAACAGGTATAGAACCATAGTCCAGATTTTAAGACACAGGAGCAACTCTATAATGAACTAGCAGCCTCATGCTTTTCGTGACAGATAAGCTGCCTCCCTTGGATTTTTTTCCTTTTGCCTCATCAATCTCGGACTCAGAAAGATACCCACAACAGTCACCCTTCACCTGGTAGTAGAAAACAATGGCTTCTCCTTGATGAAGCATATGGGATCAGATGCTCATCATTTTTCGTTAGAATAGTTAAAAAAGAAGGAAATCGATATATGGAGCAGAGATGTATGTAGCCTCAGATAAATAATGAGGCGCATGGTTCAATATATTTATAGATAGCTGATGTACATGTATAAAGCTGATACAAAAGGGAATATTACAGCAGACTCAATAGACTTTACAGAGGGAATATCATGAAGCCTATTGACAAGATAAAGGGAATATTGTGGACTAAAGTATGGCAATGTACAACAATCATAATGACTGGATAGAGGGAATAATATGGTCATAAAAGTGGTGTTTAGATAATGGGAATATTTATTCATTAACATTCCCCCTCAAGCGAGAAGGGATGACCACCAATCCGAGCTTGCTTTGAAATTCATAGAACTGAGGATGAGCTAAAGCCTTTGTAAAAACATCTGCAATTTGTTGTGTAGAAGGAATGTATCGGATCTCCAATTGACTAGCTAAAACTTTATCATGTACAAAATGAACATCAATTTCAATATGTTTGGATCGAGCATGCTGTACTGGATTAGTAGCTAGCGCCTTTGCACTAATGTTATCACACCAGATAATAGGACGTTTTCTACATTTAAAACCAAGCTCATACAGTAATGAGCAGAGCCACATAATTTCAGCAGATGAATCAGATAATGATCGATACTCAGATTCTGCACTTGAACGTGATACCACACGTTGTTTCCAAGAGGACCATGAAACCAAAGTGCCTCCTAGATAGACACCAATGCCAGACATTGATTTTCTATCATCAACACAAGTTGCCCAATCAGCATCAGAAAAACCAATTAGGTTCAATCCAGGAGAAGATTTGATATGTAAGCTGTAATGATATGTTCCCTTAAGATATCTTAATACTCTTTTTACAACTCGAAAATGAATATCAGTAGGCCTGGATAAAAATTGGCTCAACTTGTTTACTGAGAATGCTATATCTAGCCAAGTGGTGGTAAGATATTGTAAGGCTCCTATTGCTTGCCGAAACTCAGTAGGATTAGGTAACAATTTCCCATCATTGATCGAAAAATGTTTTCCAGACACCATAGGTGTTGGCATTGGTGCAGCATTAAGCATTCCAAATTTTTGAAGTAAGTCCAAAGTGTACTTCCCTTGATTTAGATAAATGCCAGAGCTATCTCGGAAAACCTCAATGCCCAAAAAGTAATGAATTGCACCAAGATCCTTTAAGGAAAACAGACAATTCAATTTGCTAACAAATGAATTCAAGTATTCTCTGATGTTTCCAGTTATCAGTATGTCATCGACATATATCAAAACATAAACAAGAAAATTGTCCTTTTTCAACACAAATAAAGAGCTATCACTCTTAGCATTTTTAAAATTCCATTGGATCAAGGTGAGTCTTAAGCAATCATACCAGGCACGTGGTGCTTGCTTTAGTCCATAGAGTGCTTTATCAAGTTTGTACACATGAGTCGGTTGAGATTGATCCACAAAACCTTCGGGTTGTCACATAAAAACATCTTCTTTAAGATACCCGTTCAAGAAAGCATTATTGATGTCAAGTTGCCGAACATCCCAATTGAATGTGGTTGCAACAGTGAGAACAGTACGAATCGTGGTTGCTTTAACCACTGGACTAAAATTCTCGTGATAATCGATTCCTAAAGATTGTTGAAACCCTTTAGCCACAAGCCGAGCTTTCCTTTTTTGAAGAGAACCATCAGGATGAAATTTGTTTTTGAACACCCATTTGCAATCTATTACTTTCTGGGTTCCATTGTATGGAACTAGATGCCATGTCCGATTTCGCTGAAGAGCTGCAAACTCCTTTATCATGGCAGCTTTCCAATCTGAGGAGGAGAGGGCTTCTTTGGCAGTTAAAGGTTCAACTAGGCGTTTCAAGGAAACAGTATCCTCAGAATGTAAAAGCCCAACAAAAGGGTATTTTAGCTTGTAAATTCCACTTTTAGCCCTCATAGTCATTAGATGGACATTTTGATTTGGTGATAAGCTTGGACTGCCTAATGATGGAGATAAATTTTCAACAGATTCGTCTATCAGGTTAATAGAGGATCGTGGACTGTTTAGAGATGATGGAACTACTGTAGTTAGTGGCACGGAGTTGTCTTTACTTTCAGCAGCTTGTACCTTAAAAGAAATATTTGGTGAAGTAGAGACATCCCTTAAAGGGTTGATGTAACACCCCTACCGGCCTCGCCCTTTCGGATGGCAGGTGGTGTGATCCTTTACTTATATTCAATTTTAACTTATTTTTCTCGGATTAAATTTATGTCCCGTATCAGAGTATAAATAGCATAGCATATGCTAGTTTGGACGATAACATACTGATAAAAATAAGGAAAGATAAACTTTACCCCAAGGGGTCATAATTAAAAAGTCATCCAGATAATGATATTTGACAGGTGAAAATAAAATACTACAGTCATCCGATAAATACGATAAATATCCAAAAGAGAAATCATCAGCATCCACCATCACTCTAGTCCTGCCTTGGAGCCTTACCACTTCCTTCCTACTCTGCTTTAGATGAACTGCTAGATGGCTTAAAAGGAGCTAGGATTTAGAAATTGAATCCCAGAGTAGCCGTTAATCTCATATAAAATGTGTAACAATGCATGTAAGAAAAACCAAGAATATATACACAAACCACATAGCATTCAGTATCATGTATACAGCAAAGCACACAGCCAATTCCGAAACTAGCAGTCCTAATAGCACACAGTATATTCCGGTTCCAGAGCGCTTGGAAACAAATGATAACCGAATGTATGCAATATACATGGTAAAACATACATACACAAGTCACACAAAGTATATGAGGATTAAGGTTACTACCTGGCAGTCGACTACAGATAAAAATAATTTCTCCGTCGCAAAGGATGACAATTAACCTTCTCTGGGTTAGGCTGGATGATGAAGCAATAGTTGCTGAATACTCTCTTGTTTTCTAATGGCACAAGCAGGGGAAATAAATTCAGTTGCTTTCTTTTCCTTCTCTCTCTCTCAATGCTTTCGGTTTAACTCTTCAGTTTCTTTTCTTTCTATTACTTTGTGTGTCTCTCACCTTCGGTCTCTCTTACGCTCTCAGTCGAACATACACTCTATGGCCGAAAGAATGAGAATGGGAAATATGGAAGTATGCTGCAGAATTATTTACATACTACAGCATTTAAAGAACAACAATTCGTGGGTTGCTGCAAGCACGAGGGAGGCATGCGTTGCTGGACCGTTCAAAACACAAGAGAATGAATGGAACATCGGTGCTGCAATTCCAAGAGAGAATGGAAACTTGAGCTGTCTTGTTGTCACCTATTTTCCTGCGTTCTCATTCATGTGGGCTGAGATCATGTATTTGATAATGGAACCATGAAATAACATATGCTTCTTACATGTTGGGCCAAGACTAAATAATTGAAATTGGGCTCTTTACACCTTGGGTTAATGTAGTATGATAGGCTTGTTTTATCCAATTGCATTCACTTGGCCTATATAATTTTCTTTGTTCTTTTTAAAACATTACTTTATTTGCAATTTAGATTTAATTACAAATATTGGATAAATGTTAGAAATAAATCCTTAATTTCATATAAGGATTTTTCTTCCCCAATTAATTTTTCCTAGGCCATAGAATATTTATTCTTTTCCCGAAATCAATTAAGGGAGAATATAGACCTGAATTTCCAATAATTCTTTTCATAATTATTTTAGGCCAAATTCCGAAAATAAATCTCCATATAATATTTCAAATTCTAAATTCCAAAATTTGGGATGTTACAATTGATAACCAAAGGCATAGTTGCAATATCATTAGGATTGGTTTTTCTTTGAAGAAAACCATTAGCAAATGGAAAAACCATTGGATTAAAAACAACATGGCAGGAAGTATATATGCGACCAGAAGGACTTAAACACCTGAAACCTTTCTGTTGTGATGCATACCCGAGAAAAACACATTGTTGACTGTGGAAGGAAAACTTGTGATCATTGTATGGTTTTAAACAAGGATAGCAGGCACAACCAAAAGGTTGAAGAGTTTTGTAATTTGGCTCTGTTTTATATAACCAAGACAGAGGCGTTGAGTCTCTGAGAACTGATGTAGGCATTCGATTTATTAGAAAAGTAACAGTCTGGAAAGCTTCCACCCAGTAGTTTAGTGGCATTTTAGCTTGAGCTAATAAAGTCAAACCAGTTTCCACAATATGTCGATGTTTCCTTTCGGCCTTTCCATTTTGTTGAGAAGTATAAGGACAAGTATACCGCATCTGAATTCCAAGAGAGTTAGCAATTGAAACAAATGGTTTAAATTCAGCACCCATATCACATTGAATTGCTTTAATTTTAGTGCCAAATTGGTTCTCAACAAGTGCTCGAAAGAGATTGAATGCAACAATTGCTTCACCTTTATGCTTAAGAGGATATAACCAGGTGTATCAGCTATAATAATCAACAAAATGTATATAAAAACGATGACCAGAAGTTGATTGAACAGGAGAAGGACCCCAAAGATCAGTATGGATTAGATCAAAAGGAGCCAAAGCACAAGAGTTGGATGAAGGAAAAGGTTGAAACTTGGATTTTCCATACTAACAAGCTTCACAAAAATCATATTCATTATGCTTAAGCTTGACATTACATTTATTTAAAATATGACTTAGGACTTTTTTACTAGGGTGTCCTAACTTTTGGTGCCACAAAGAAAAATCATTGCTAGAGTCAGTAAAAGCAAAATGAACTTGAGCACAACGATCATTACTTCGAGCTTCATCACTGATCACCAGATACAGCCCCTGCTTTGGTCTCCCTTGCATCAGAAGTTGTCCTGTCATTCGATCCTTCACATAACAGCCCATGTCATTAAATTCAACATTAACAGGGTTATCCTTAACCAATTGAGATACACTCAATAGCTTCTTTGTAGAAGATGGTACTACCAAAATTTTATTAAGATTTATATTAGAGGATAATTTCTTTGTTCCAATTTCTTGAACAGAGGTCTTTTCACCAATACATGTGTTAAGATAACACTTACCAACAGCAGAAGCTTGATCAATATATTCAGTAGAAGGAGCCACACGATAGTTAGCTCCACTATCCATGTACCACGTCGGATCAGTAGCACTTGCAGTAGAAGCATAATTTACCTGTCCCCCATCATCACATTGATAGTAGCATTTTGAGATATCATGACTAGGACGCTTACAATAGTGACAGTAAGGACGACCTTGATTACGTCCACGAACAAAACGACCATGTCCTAAAAAATTTCCACGAGATCCTTGACTCCCTCGCCAATTTCGTTGTGTATTATTGGAATCATACCCGGACAAAAAATGCTGTCGAGAATTAGCACCACGTTGAAAGGTAGCACCACAGTGTGCTATGTTTGCAGCTGGTTCGATGCTAAGATTAGCAAATTGATTTAGTTGTTCAAGCCGGCTTTCAAAGGCAAGTAGATGAGCCTGAATATCAACCCAAAAAACATGAGTTTGATCAATTAATTTAACAACTATAGCATTATATTCAGTATCCAAACCATTCAAGGTGTGAATGATAAGTTCATCATATGGCACTGGAGATCCAGCGAGTGCTAGTTGATCAGCAATGGACTTCATTTTGTTTAAAAAATCTTCCATCTTCATTCCACCTTTCCTTGTTCGATGCAAATCTGATTTATATATCATGACCCTGGCTTTAGTTGAAGCACCAACAAGAGAACATGCTTCAGCCCATATTTCCTTTGCAGTTTGACAATGCAAAAGTTGAGCTCCAACTTCGACACTCATGGTATTCCGAAGTCAGCCTACTAGAAGACAGTCAGTAGCATTCCAGTCTTCAAAATCTGGATTCATCTTCATCTTCATTTCAGCACCATCTGAGATGAGACGAGGAGGTGGTATTTTTGAGCTATCAAGATGACTTTCTAGCTTATTACCTTCTATAATTGGTAACACAATTGATTCTCATAGCAAGTAATTTCCACGATCCAGCTTGACTGAGTTTACTTGATTGAATGAATTGAACATTGGATTAACTCTGGAGATATTGTTGACAACAACAGTAGTTGGTGTTGCTGAGGCATCTACGGTAGTTGATTCGGTGTGTGAGGGAGTAGAAGTGGCAGACATTGTGAGAGATATGAAGGAGCGATGTTACTGGCTCTGATGCCAAGTTAAAAAAGAAGGAAATTGATATATAGAGCAGAGATGTATGTAGCCTCAGATAAATTATGAGGCGCATGGTTCAATATATTTATAGATAGTTGATGTACATGTATAAAGCTGATACAAGAGGGAATATTACAACAGACTCAACAGACTTACCAGAGGGAATATCATGGAGCCTATTAACAAGATAAAGGGAGTATTATGGACTAAAGTATGGCAACGTACAACAATCATAATGACTGGATAGAGGGAATAATATGGTCAGAAAAGTGGTGTTTAGATAATTGGAATATTTATTTATCAACAAGAATGTTGCTGCAAATCTTGGATGGTTACTCCTTGACCCCTTGCCGGTAACTCTTGAGCAATTTAACATTTTGCTCATTTCCCTTTAGAACCATGCATTGCTTAACTGGAAGAAAACAAAACAAGCTCCACAGTTGGCAAAGCACGCACAAAGAGAAAATGCCCAATCTTAAAGGCTAAAGCATGTCCAATTTTGAGTACAAATTCGATAAAGTTGAGTCCCGAACAATGAAAGTGGGTTTCTTAGTCAAGAATAGATAGAATCAAAACACCAAGTACAAAAGGATAACAAGCTCAGAGATGAAACAATATTCCAATTTATTGAGAAATTTCAAGAAACTCAAAATAATCTAAAACACAGAATCTAGCAGCGAAAGACGAACTTGAAATAGAGAGGGTACCACGGGCGAGACAAAGAACGCTACAGACGATCTTGCGGTGAATCATCATCCGAGGCAAAACCAGAAATCAATCGACTGAATAAGATTAATTTTTGGCGCATTAACAAAACTACTGACAAGACCGTGATCTAGTAGTAAATCTCAACGCCCAAGATTGGCTATTGAAAGTAAAACGGCGTGGATGCTTATTGATTATTGGCTTTAGAGGAATTTTTTTAATACATAAATTTTAGGAAAGGGGTTAGGTTCACTCACAATCCAAGGGTAAAACAAAATCTCCCTTCCTCTTAGGTGTTACCAATGTTGGGTAGGGCGAGCCATCTATTACCCTCAGGCGTTTACCTAGGCACCTAGGAGCTAGGATGCCTCCCCCAGCGCCTTGACGAACTCCAGGATCGAACCCTCTCCCTTTTGGTGAGAGTGTCCAATCCCTTTGTCAGTTGAGCCCAAAGACGAGGGGTGCTCTAGAGGAATTAAACTTAGGTGATCACCAAAACGGCGTTGGATCACTTTCTTGAACTTATGGCTTCTGTTTGACCCAAAAAAAAAAAACTTATGCCTTCTTAAACAAAATGGGCTTTGGTGGAAAACAAGGTTGACCCACATTTTAAAAAAGATTCAGACGTATTATGGCCCAAAATAACCAGCGCGGGACACCATGTTAATAAGATCAAAAAGAGTACCAGCACTACTTGTAGTGTGGTGGTATTGAGATTCATTTCCCCCCCTTAAGTCCTAGGTTCGATCCCCCCTCCCCTCGCTTTGTATAAAAAAAAAAGATCAAGAAGAGTCTTCCTTATGTATCAAAAAAAAAAGAAGAGTCTTTCTTTGTAATAATGGATGTCTACACTTTACAAGATATAAATCAAGTCACTTGCATTTAACAATGATTATCCTTACCCCTCTTCTTTGGGCTCAACTGATAAAAGGATCGGGTATTCTCACTAAAAAGGAGATAGTTCGATCCTAGAGTTGATTAAGGTGCTGTGGAGGTATTATAGGCGATGTGAACTTGTGAAAACGCATGCTGGGTGGAGGTATGTATACTCTCAGTCATGTATGCCCTAGAGAGAAAAGCCATAGCGCCATGCCCTTGGTCTATAAGTGAATTCAACCCCTCTCCTAAAATTTTCCTATGAAAAAATAACAATGATTATGCCTTAGTTAAGAGTGATTAACAACAAACTCTAACTCTAGAAATCTTGGAGGAACTCCCTTCGCTAAAGAAAAATTTATATTAACCTCTCATCGTCATGATGTGAATCTTAATATCCTACACACTAGACACATTCACTAGGACTTCTATTTATAATGTCCAATCATTAATCATGATCTTAATTACCAAGATAAGATCTTAACCATAGTTCAATATGGCAATAGTATGGCAGAGATCATTTGAGCAAGATTTTTGTGTGAAATTAATGATTTGTTACTCGGGATCCTACTTTCTACATGCCCCAATCTGCAATAGCCCAATTAATAGTTGACAAAATTGGTTGATAGAATACGTCAGAGTGTGGAATTATATGAAATAGCTGGCCCACAGAAGAAAGGAACTGTGATATTTGGGACGGAAATAAGATATCTACAAAGGATTTATGATTTCTTGGAAAATTGTTATTGTACTAATGCACGATTGGATTGTCTTCTAGTTTGGATTAGAACAAGAAGATGCCCCACGCATATAGCGCAAGATGATTTCACTTCTATGCTATTAAATATTCCATTCAATTTCCATCATCACCTACTTATTGTTACAAATTAAAAACATTAAATATTTAAAAGCAAAAATAGCTATAAGCTCAAAAGTATAAAGCCTCCCCGCGTGATGCACAAAATGATTTCACTTACTTGCAATCAATAATTTATTTTCGTTATAACAATTATTTTGCAACTATCTCCAAATGTTCTTTGACCCATGAGCATGTGAATTGACTCGCACATCCGTTATGAAAGCAAAGACTCCCCGTGTGATGCTCTAGGTGTTAAAAGGAAAGAATAGTATTCCCTCTAGTTTTAAATATATGATAAAATTTATAATGTATATTACAATATAAATTTTGTTATATATTTAAGACTAGAGATAATATATCATTTTAAAGCAAGTAACTAATTTTATAAAAAAAAAAATATTCTTTAGAATTTTTCATATTAACTAAAATGAAATCATATATATAGACCACACTCATCTAAAACAAACAATAAGATGGCCACTAATAGCAATATGATAACTTTATCTTCACTTATGAAACTATGGTTTTGTCATAATAATTACTTTTTCCGTTTTAATGGGTGTAATATATGAGTATTTTTCTCTGAAATCATGACTTGACACTTTCGTGTATGTCTATATTAGCTTTTGAAGAATAATTTTTATGATTTACAAGATAAGTATGAAACGTAAATTTTGTTTTGACTTGGAAAAAATGAGTTTTGAAACCATGGTTAAAATATTACCCAAACACACACAAAAGCTTTTTCATTCCCCCAAACAAAGCATTATCTTTTGATGCACTAATTATTTTATCAGTGTGCTGGAACAAGATGAGAAACACAATTTCAAACTCAGATATGAATGTCACCAATAAAGCGTCTCAAATGGGAGTATGAAGAGCCACCCTCCATTAAAGCCCTCTTACTGATCTCACTCACTTGCTTCACCTTCTTCCTCACCTCATTCTCTTTCTTCATCACTTGTCTTATTCCCTTCTCTATCTTCTCTGCACTTACCAGCCCCGATCTCATCACGCTACCAAACCCCATCCTATAATCCAAGCAGATCTCCACACCCAATTTCAACTCCTCCACCACTTCAAATGCGTTCATTCCATGATCCCCATACAGCGGCCACGTGGCAATAGGCACCCCGAAATATATGCTCTCCAATATCGAATTCCACCCACAGTGGGACACATACCCTCCTACCGCTTTATGGGCCAGGATTTGGGCCTGCGGGGCCCATCCTATTACTCTCCCTATCCTGGCCGTCCACTCAAGAAACCCCTCCGGTAATACTTCTGCCACGTCTGGGTAGTCCACTGGGGCACTCACGGAATCGGACGGGGGCTTCCGAAGAGACCACACGAAGTGGACCCCACTTCTTTCAAGAGCACATGCGATTTCCGCCACTTGATCTTTGTCCTCAAAATAGCCCCTGCTTCCGAAACACAGGAATAAAACCGACGAAGCGGGTTGATGATTGAGCCACTCCATGACGTCGGATCCCTGTTGAACTTGACCCATCCTCTTGTCGTCCCTGTCCTCCCCTATGCTTAAGATGGGTCCCACCGTATAGACCTTAAAATCAGTGTTGCAAAATGACTGGACCGCGTGGGGTTCAAGCTCCTCAAATGTGTTTACTATTATACCCTTCACTTTTCTTAGATCGTTTGCCCGACTGAAGAAAAATGAGTCCCAATCCTTGTCCAGACCAACTTCGGTTAAAACACTGGCAGGAACAAGGTTCACGAAGCTCGGGATAGCAAACTCAGTGCCCGACTCTTTGAAGTTAAGCGACGTCGTGTCCACATTTTCTCGCTCCCGGATCTCGTGAATATGAAGCAAGAACCCTAGAAACGCAGCGCCGGTGATAAAGAATACCATGGTGGAAACCCCGAACTCGTTGGCCACGTCAATGATGGAGGTGCAGAACATGTCCACGACGAAACTGGCAAGCCGGGCCGTGTCCTGTCCAAATTTGAGGTTGGACACAGCTTCTCTGACGCTGGGTTTCTGGTTTTCAATGAGACTGTCTATAAAGGGGGCTGGGTGAGTGGGCTGATCGGAGTTGGCATGAGGGTGGTGGTCTGTAGGAAGGAGAATGAAGCGGAGACGTTGTGAGGCGATGGAAGGGGAAGAAGTGAGGGAGTGTGTGTAGGAGTCGACGGCAGGATCAAACGGTGCTTGGATCATGAGGACGGTGATGGAAAGGTGTTCATCGTGTTCGATAAGAAGCTTGGCGAACTGGATGGTGGGCACTAGGTGACCTATGGCAGGAAAAGGAACAAAAACTAGCTGCGATTCCTTTATCATGGTGCTTCTAAATGAATAATTATAATTGATGAAAACATATCTTTAGCTTCGTTCCCATATATACCCAATCAGACTCAGTACAGTTGTTTTTCAATATATGCATGATTTGACTCATGGGAACGAAGTTAAGTATTCAACAATAAATAAAGATCAATTCAAAATATCTACTTTAAATTAAAGAGTTACATGACATTAATTTATTCCATTATTTGTGGGGTGGTTTAAATATGAGGATGTTGATTATACACACACAAATAGATATATGAATGTGCAAGCATCCAAGAGAATTTGCAATGAACACCAAAAAGGACAAAGGAAGAGTTGGAGTGATATTTATTAAAAAAAAATTGTGAAAATTATTTTGATGCGATTTGAATACGTATAAAGAAACCTATTGAATGTGTCACTAATAATATTTAGATCAAGCAGAATGAAATCTCATTAATTAACAAGAGTAAAAGAAGACCGAAATAAATACTTAATGAAATTATGGAGAAAGACATTTTAGTTAATAACTTAAATAAACATTCAGTTGTTAATGGAGCGCAATGACATCTGTGATATCTGTATATTGCCGATCCTGTTTGGTAGGATAAGACTGCTTGTTGTTATTGTTTTATTATATATTCTTTATAGTTTACACAATATTTACGAAGTTAATACGTGACATGAAAATGAAAATGCCCCTTTCTTCATAAATCAAATGATAAGACTCAATAATCAATATAAAGTTACTCTAGAAGTTTATATTAAGGCCTTTCTAGATTTCTTTAATTTCCCAATTTGAGTTTCAAATAAGTTATTTTTATTGAAAGGAGTAATCACAAACCTCGAACCAGATGTCAATGATAATATAAAATAATGACGAGGCTATCTAACCACCCCCTTCTCTCTCTCTCTCTATATATATCCTACCAGTCCATGGTTCCTCTACACGCCCACTGCCTTTTATCTGAACGTTAGTTGGATTCATATTAGATAAGCTCAAATTTAATGATTTATAAATACATTGTTAAAATATTAAATTATAATAAATGAATTTAAGACTCAACTCTTTAAAAATACTGTATAAAATAAAAAACATTTACCACCAATAATTCAATCAAATTTAAACTGAAACTCTCAAGTTAACGTAGGTAAAAACTTGGGATTTAGGGATGGGCGGCTATCATTACATGACCAGAACTTTTTATACACAGTCAATGAGTGACAATTTTTCTTTGATACCTAAAAGTTTTGGAAGTTTTCGACACCAGTCCTTACTAAGGCCCGGGCATGGCCCCGAGCTCTATGAGCACTTACTGAGGACTTACGAGATCACCTACCAAAGGAGTCTCAGCGATGGCAGAGGGGATCGAACCCACGACCTAAGAGCCTAGTCGTGGACCCCTTACCATCTGTGTCAACTCTCATTGGCTCAATGAGTGACAATAAGATCGATTATGGTGGAATTAAAAAATTAAGGCCCTACTTGATTCTATTTTCTATTTTTTGTTTTCAAATTTTTTTATTATAAATTTAGTCCCTTTTTAATTTTATTCTCTCTTTTTCCCCCCTCAAAAGAGTTATATAAAATTTTTTTTGAAAACAAAAAAATAAAAAAAAAAATTCAAAAAAATTTATTTAAAATGATGTGACGGTGGTTGTCATGGGCTATGTGAGTCCTAGAGGAGTCACTAATATTGAGAATGTTAGTCAGAAACCTTAAACTGAATACTAAATGATAATATAAAAAAATAATGATATTCTGTAACCTCCCCTACACACACAGACACACACATACTACCAGTCAATGGTTCTCTACACTTCCCCCTGCATTTTATCTGAACGTTAGTTGGATTCATATTAGATAAGATCAAATTTAACGTTTTGTAAATACATGTTCAAAATATTAAATTATAATAAATGAATTTAAGATTGAACTCTTAAAAAATACTGTATAAAATATAAAACCACCAATAATTCAATCAAAAATTAATCTGAACTCTCAAATTGATGTTGGTAGAAACTTGGGATTTATGGATGGGCGGTTATCATTACATGACCAGAACTTTTTATACACAGTCCATGATTGACAATAATAGATCGAGTAATAATTTAGACCCTATTTGATTCTACTTTCTATTTTTTTTTTAAAAAAAAACCAGTTTTATAAATTTAGTCCCTGTTTAATTCTAATCTCTCTCCTTTTCCCCCTCAAAAGAGTTTTATAAAACTGTTTTTGATATAAAAACAAAGTTTGATTTGATAGTCGTTTTAAAAAATCTTCTAAAAATGATGTGGCTGTGATGGTCACGGGTCGTGTGAGTCCTAAAGGAGCCACTTTAGTTACGAATCTCAAGCCGAATACCGGAAATAATTTTTTAAAAAATGATAATACTCTATAACCAACATATATATATATATATATATATATATATATATCACCTGTCAATGGTTCCTCTACACTCCCAACCTCGTTTTTTCTTAAAGTTAGTTGGATTCATATTGGATAAGCTCAAATTTAATGATTTATAAATACATTGTTAAAATATTAAATTATAATAAATGAATTTAAGACCGAACTTTTAAAAAATAGTGTATAAAATATAAAACATTAACCCCCAATAATTCAATCAAAATAAAACTGAACTCTCAAATTAACGTTGGTAATAACTTGCACTAACTAATGCAAAAATAATTTTTTAGACAGGTAAAAATCACTTTTTAGATTGGTTCTTGATCTAGGCTCAATACAATTAGTCTTAAAAGTTTATTATTTTTTAAACCAGTTGAATAACCGATTTTAAAAAAAATACTTTTTAGACCGATTATTCAAATATTATGTCTAAAAAGTTAGACTTTTAAGACCTGTTTTTTAAAATATGAGATCTTAAAAGCCGGTTTTAAAAGTAAGACTTTTAAGATTAGTTATTTAAAATATTAGATCTTAAAAGTAATCAATTTTTAAAAATATGAGGTTTTAAAAGTAATTTAAAGATAGGCTATTTCAAAATCAGGTCTTCAAAGTAGTTTCTAGACATTATATTTTTAAAACTTGCCTTACAAGTTAGACCCCATATTTTATACTTTGTGTATTAATTCTTTTTAGACCTGATATTTATAATAATAGGTCTAATTTTTTTTTTCGTGTTTTTTCACATATCCACTCTATTTCTTCCTCTTACCCACCATTTAATATATCCAGCAACTAAAAGATATACAATTTAAGCTACAAGTTTTAAATAACTTAATATGAATTACCAATTAAATTATTGGAAATGAAAACACAAATTGATTAATTATTGAAAATAAATATAATTCCAACAATATTCTAATTCAAGTAAGAACAAAATCAATATAATAACTATTATTCATTACAAATCACAACATTTCACAACCTTCAAATGATGAATATATATATAATGAAAACACAAGACCTAAACTCATTGTTATTCTAAAAACTTATAAATAAATCCATAACAACTTTTGCAGATGAGGTCAAGCCACCAATGAGGAGGCTTGGGTTAAATTACTACTAGAAAATAGTGAATTTGCGACGGAAAATATTCCATTGCAAAATTGAGACTTTTTGCACGGAATTTGAATTCCGTCATAAAAAGTGGGATTTTTGTAACGGAATTCACATTTCGTTGCAAAAAAGTGAAATTTTGTGACGGGAAAAAAAATTCCGTCGCAAAATTTTTCAAATTTGCGACGGAAAAAAAAATTCCGTTGTAAAATTTTGCCTTTTTGGCCACCAACTTTGCCCTCCCCCTCCCCCTTTTTCATTTTCTTTCTTCAACTTCCTCCTCCCCCCGATTCTTTCTCTCATTTTTCATTCCTTCCTTTCGTTTTTCATTCCTTTCTTCATTTTCTTGTTGTTCAGTCTCGTCCTCCTTGTTGTCACTGCCAGAGTTTTGCTTCGATCAGTTTCTTCTTCCTACTCTTCAGGTTTGTGCCTTCTATTCATCTATTATTTTCATTTTTTTTTTCATAATACTTAGAAGCATAACCAGTTCGAAATGCTGATTTGTCTGATTCTTCTATATTATATGTTGGTTGATTTAATAATATGGATTTGGAATAATTATTTCTTATTTGACCATAACCTGCATCTGAATTATTATTGCTCTTATTCCTTATAATTTTTAATTTTAATTCCCATATATGAAGAAGGATTGAGGAGTTGTTATTTTTTTAGGTAAATCACGTTTTTTTTTCTCAATTAGCACAAAAATAGTCTTTCTTATATTTTATCTATTATATATATTGTCTGATAAATAAATATTATATATATTATTTATCTAAATAAAAATTATTAATTTTTTGTTATATAATAGAAAAATATTATATAATATTTAACACCACGTTTTTATATATTACCAAATCAAATGAATTTTTTTTGATAAATTTTGTTATATAATAGAAAAATTTATCTTAGCATCCATCATTTTTTGTTATATAATATTTAATAGCATGTTTTCATTTACTTATATAATATCAAGATGTTGATAATAGATGAAGGAGCTATTTTTGCAGTATTTACTTTAAATATTAAGTATTGCATAGAAGCATTAAGGCATTCTTATTGTAAACAATTTTGTTATTTTATATTTTTATCATATGTAAAATTTATCTTCAAATTTATTTACTTTTTTAATGATTTTTATATATTTTTTTATACAATTATATATATATTTTTAATAATTTTATTATATATATATATATATATATATATATATATATTTCTGATTTTTTTAAATTTAATTTTTTTGTAATTAAAATTATTTTTTAAAATTTTAATTTTTGTTTAAATTTTTTATTATTTGCGACGGAATTTTTTCCATTGCAAAACCCAAAAGGGTTTGCGACAGAAACAAAATTCCGTCACGAATTTCAAAATTTATGACCGAATTAGAATTTCGTCGCAAATTGCGATGAAAATTCAATTTTCTGTCACAATTGTGAAGTTTTTTTTATGACAGACGAATTTCGTCGTAATCCTATTTTACGACGGAAAATTAAAATTTTGCAATGAAATTTTTCCATCGCAACAAACCAATTTTTTGTTGTGAATAAAGACTGCAACAGACACTACTGGAAAACATAAAATTTGCGACGGACTTTGCGGCGGAATAAAATTCCGTCGCAAAATTGCGACGGACAGGAAAAACCGTCGCAATTTAGGAGAATTTGCGACAGAAATGCAATTTCCGCCGCAAATTGGGGCGGAAATGCAAATTCCGTCGCAATTTGCGGCAGAAATCAGATTTCCGCCGCAAATTGCGGCGGAACTATGTGTTCCGTCGCAAAATTGTCGGTGGGAAGGCTCCACCGACAGTTTGCGGCGGAATTCACATTTCCGTCGCAATTTGCGGCGGAAATGTGAATTCCATCGCAAATTGCGGCGGAACTCAGAGTTCCGCCGCATAAACTTTGTGGCAGAAATTAGATTTTCACCGCAATTTGCGGCGGAATTCCAATTTCCCTCGCAATTTGCAGCGGAATTCAAATTTCCCTCGCAAATTGCGGCGGAAATATTTATTCCGCCTCAAAGTGTTTTTAAAATCCTCACCCCCCTTCTCATTTTCATTTCTTTGTCGTTTCTCTCTTGTCCTTGCGTCTTCGTTCTTTCTCCACGGCCACGATTTTATTCTTCCGTCGTGTTGCTCCTTGCATCTGCCTTCTTCCTCCACGACCAATCTCCAGTCCAAGCACACCTTTGAGCCGTCCCTTCTCTTCTTTCTCCACCTCAAGATATCCTTCAAGAGGTACGTGTTCCTTCAAGACAAACACCGTTTATTTTTATTTTTAAATTTTTGGAAGCCAACAGTACATATGTGTGAAGAAAGTGATTTATTTAGATATGGTTCCTGTTGGTTCTTTGTCTATGTGGATGGCTGGATGATATAGGTTTGTTAATATTAAAGGATATAGTAATATAGGGAATATTTAAAGTGGTTGTTGATTTAAGAGGACTTTGTTAGTGGGTTATTATTATTATTTTTTTTTGCTTAGGAAAATATGTGTAGTTATTGTAGTGGGTTTGAATGCATATGTTATTTCATACTTAATTATTTTGAGACATGTTTTGTTGAAAAATAAAGTTCTTTTAAAACTTTGAGACATGTGAATATTATAGTTTCTTTTAAATTATTGTTGTAGGTTACATGCAAATATTTGAATTCAGAATAAATATTTTATTGAAGGGCAAGGGTACGGGGCTGCCTTCTGGTGGTGACGATGACACTAGTGGTGACGATAACCAGACTGTTGATGTTTGGAGTGTTTTTAGTTTATTTTGGAACATTATATTTGTAATATTTTGTTTTTCCAATGTAAACTCGTAATATTTTGGAACATTATATTTTATTTTTTTGATATACAATTTAATTTATTTTTTACATTTTTTTTATTTTTTCGGATTTTTTTAATTTTTTTTTAAATAATTGAAAATTTTGCGAGGGAAAATTTTTCCCTCGCAAAATCTGCCAATTTGGGAGAGAAAATTGTTTTCTCTCGCAAATTGCGAGGGAAAATATTTCCCTCGCAAATTCAAATTTTGCTAGGGACAATATTTCCCTCACAAATTGCGAGGGAAATTTGATTTCCCTCGCAAAATTCGAGATTTTGTGAGGGAAAATTTTTCCGCCGCAAAATTTGAATTTACGAGGGGAAATACATTTTTTCTATCGCAAAACTGATTTGCGAGGGCTTTTTTTGCGACGGACACTTTTCTGCCGCAAAATTATTTTGCGACGGAAAAGGCTTATTTTGCGACGGGAAAATTCCGCCGCAAAAAATGAATTTTCTAGTAGTGAAAGGCAAACCTCTTCATAAGGTCTCTTCTGATCTTCTGTCATATTTTTCCACTCCTCACCAGCAATCTTTGAAACCTGCAAGGCATAATTAAGCATTTAAAAACTGTGTTCGATCTTCTATTCTCATTAATATCATCTCAAAGAGATCATAATCACACAAGACAATTAATCACCTGCAAGATACTCTTGTTCTCCGCAAGAATAGCTGCCCTCCTATCATTCGTGTACTGGTGTACAATAGAAAAGCTGATACATGATGCTGTGATCTTAGTGCATCCTTCACTTTTCTGCGAATAATTTAATAATAGGGTCATACAAATTAATTTAGTAACAGTGCGATGGCAAGTCAAGACTAAAACTGAGTTAATACACTTGTTCTTCTTGCTTTCTTTCCCTGTTTCTTGTTTGAACAGTATATACTGTTCGAGCAATAATTCCATGGCAGTTTTCTGCTTTTTGTCCTCTTCCAAGAGCTTTGTCGCCTCAATTTCACGTTTTTCCTTTGTGAATACCCTAGATACGCTTCTTTCTCAACAAGATGTTTCTCTTCATAAGGCTGTTTCTCTTGTTCACTGATAGTCTTCCATTTAGCCCCTAAGTCCCTAACATGTTTGAAATATCCTCGAATTCTGCCTCTGGATTCGCTTTCTTAATCTGCATCATCAAAGCACCCCGGAAAAATAAATTACAACGAGGTGAGTCCAAATTATTATTACTAGAGATTAAAAAAAAAAAAAAAAACAAAGAAGAAACAAAGTTTACCTCAGCCCTTTGATCTTTGCTCCACAAAATGTAAGGTGGAGAAGGCCTTTTCACGACACATCCATTTGACATTTTCTTACTGTTTTTCTCTCAGCATAGTCAAGTTCTAAACCATCAAAGCATTAAATAAGCTACTATTCAAAAAATTAACTATAATCTTTCGATAAAAAAAAAAGATTCCAAACTAATAATTAAGGAGCAGAAACCAACAATGGTGGGTTTGAATTTCTTGATCTTCAGCAATATAATTTTTTCAACTTCATCTGAAGCTTCTCCTGCTCGCTGCCGCGCTCGCCAAGTTTCTCTTCCTTCTGCTTCAACATCTCATCTTTGACCTTCAATAGCTCTTCAGTTTTCTCCTTCTCGAAGCGCAATTTTTGCAGCATCTGCTGCATTTCTTGCAAATCTTTATCAAGAGATTGCTTCGACTGTTTCTTGGATGTGCTGCTTTTCCCTTCTTGGGTGAAGATAGGGGTTGAGATTCAGAAACGCCCGATTGGTTCTTTTTTGCAGCGTCTGATTCCATAGAAACCGGCGGTTAATCGGGCAACTTCTTGGGCGAGGATTTGACATCGTTGGTTGATGATGGTACGAAGAAATAAAGCATAAATTGGGAGTAAGAAACGTTATTAAGACCAAATATGCGTACGGAATGCACACAGCAGAAATGTCCATAATCATGGTGCCAAGAAAATAAATGGAAAGCAAGCAAAATAGAAAGTCAACCAATCTTCGTGTCTTCAAGCAACGGCGACAGAGCGAGCTTGAGTGACTATGGGACTGACAGATTGAGGAATTAGGACGAAGAGGAGAGAACCAACCAATCTTCGCGTCTTTGAGCAGCGGTGAGAACGAGTTTGAACAGTATGTATATTTCCTATACCTTACCTTGCCATGTCATTGCTAATTCTCTCTCATCGAACCAACTTCTGAGCTAATGAGTATTCCCCTGCTCTTGGTTTGTTGTTCTTGGTTTGTGGGTGAACACAACCCTTCTCCTAAAATTTCACTATATGAAAAAAATGATATAGCTGGCCCATAGAAGAAAGGAACTGTGATATTTAGGATGGAAATAAGATGTCCACAAAGGATTTATGATTTTTTGGAAAATTGTTATTGTACTATTGCACCAAGTACATACTTGTGTCTGGTCTCTTGATTGTCTTCCAGTTTGGATTAGAACATTTACATACCCCACGCACATAGCACAAGATGATTTCATTTCTAAACTATTGATTTTAATTTAGTCATAAATATAGGATAAAGTTTATAATGTAAATTATAATATAAACTTTATTAAATGTTTCATTCAATTTCCACCATCACCATATAAAAGTAAGTAACTAATTTCATAAGAAAATGTTCTTTAGAATTTTGTATATTAATTAAAATGCAATCATATAGGCCACACTCATCTAAAACGAACAATTGATGGCCACTATTAGCAGTATGATAACTGCATCCACACTTATGAAACCATGGTTGCATCATAATAATCACTTTTTCCGTTTTGATGGGTGTAATATATGGGTATTTTTCTCTTAAACCATGGTTTAACACTTTTGTATTAGTTTTTAGGAAATAATTTTTACAATTTACGAAATAAGGAGAGAATTTTTGCATTGACTTGAAAAAAAGGTTTTGAAACCATTGTTTTATTATTTCCTCCACATACATGTACTCTTAAGAAAAGTAAATTTTTCATTCCCCAAACAAAGAACTAAGATCAGATAATCTAAGCAATGGAAGTTGGGTTCTTATTATGCCAGCACTTTTTTGTTTTTCTTTAAATTAAGTTGCCAGCCACGGATAAGTAAAACTAATCATGCAGATGAGAAAAGGTTATGTTTTGGTATAAACAGACCTTAGAATAAAGGTTAAGTGACAGATCTGCTTTGAAAGTTCTCCCCCCAAGCGCATCTGTTCACTTCACTTTTAATTCCCTTTCGGAAAATTTTAAAAAATTATATCCTATTATGTACTTAATATAATAATCAGTTGACTTTTCTAGAAAATAATATTTAATAAATTATTTAATCATATCATGTGTTATATATTAATAAATTATATATTAGTTTATAAATCATACAAATTAATTTAAAGAGAAATGATAAATATAAATAATTTAAAATAACTTATTTAATTTATTTAACGCATTGAAATGAATCAATTGCCTGTAGAGTTTTTTTTTTTTTTTTTTTTTGATAAAGTAGAGTTGAGTTGGTACAACATCACACTAATGTTTAACCAGCACTATTTATGCTCCTGTTCAAAAGCTTTATGAACAGTAACCGAACTATTGATTATCTCTTAAAGCACTAATTATTTCATCAGTGTGCTGGGGCAAGATGAGAAATACAATTTCAGACTCAAATAAGAAGGTCGTCAATAAAGCGTCTCAAATGGGAGTGTGAAGAGCCACCCTCCATAAAAGCCTTCTTACTGATCTCACTCACTTGCTTCACCTTCTTCCTCACCTCACTCTCCTTCTCCATCACTTGTCTTATTCCCTTCTCTATCTTCTCTGCACTTACCACCCCCGATCTCCTCACACTGCCAGACCCCATCCTATAGTCCAATGAGATCGCGACACCCAATTTCAACTCCTTCACCACTTCAAATGCATTCAGTCCTTGATCCCCAAACAGCGGCCACGTGGCAATTGGCACCCCGAAATATATGCTCTCCAATATCGAATTCCACCCACAGTGGGACACAAACCCTCCTACTGCATTATGGGCTAGGATTTGGGCCTGCGGGGCCCATCCTATTACTCTCCCTATCCTGCCCGTCCGCTCAAGAAACCCCTCCGGTAGTACTTCTGCCACGTCTGGGTAGTCCGCTGGGGCACTCACGGAATCGGACGGGGGCTTCCGAAGAGACCACACGAAGTGGACCCCACTTCTTTCAAGAGCACATGCGATTTCCGCCACTTGATCTTTGTCCTCAAAATAGCCCCTGCTTCCGAAACACAGGAATAAAACCGACGAAGCGGGTTGATGGTTGAGCCACTCCATGACGTCGGATCCTTGTTGAACTTGACCCATCCTCTTGTCGTCCCTGTCCTCCCCTATGCTTAAGATGGGTCCCACCGTATAGACCTTAAAATCAGTGTTGCAAAATGACTGGACCGCGTGGGGTTCAAGCTCCTCAAATGTGTTTACTATTATACCCTTCACTTTTCTTAGATCGTTTGCCCGACTGAAGAAAAATGAGTCCCAATCCTTGTCCAGACCAACTTCGGTTAAAACACTGGCAGGAACAAGGTTCACGAAGCTCGGGATAGCAAACTCAGTGCCCGACTCTTTGAAGTTAAGCGACGTCGTGTCCACATTTTCTCGCTCCCGGATCTCGTGAATATGAAGCAAGAACCCTAGAAACGCAGCGCCGGTGATAAAGAATACCATGGTGGAAACCCCGAACTCGTTGGCCACGTCAATCATGGAGGTGCAGAACATGTCCACGACGAAACTGGCAAGCCGGGCCGTGTCCTGTCCAGATTTGAGGTTGGACACAGCTTCTCTGACGCTGGGTTTCTGGTTTTCAATGAGACTGTCTATAAAGGGGGCTGGGTGAGTGGGCTGATCGGAGTTGGCATGAGGGTGGTGGTCTGTAGGAAGGAGAATGAAGCGGAGACGTTGTGAGGCGATGGAAGGGGAAGAAGTGAGGGAGTGTATGTAGGAGTCGACGGCAGGATCAAACGGTGCTTGGATCATGAGGACGGTGATGGAAAGGTGTTCATCGTGTTCGATAAGAAGCTTGGCGAACTGGATGGTGGGCACTAGGTGACCTATGGCAGGAAAAGGAACAAAAACTAGCTGCGATTCCTTTACCATGGTGCTTCTAAATGAATAATTATAATTGAAGGTGATTCCTTACTTGAAGGTGATTAGCAACAAACTATAACTCTAGAAATCTTAGAGGAACTTCATCCGCTAGAGAGAAATTTATATTAAGCTCTCTCTCTCTCATGATGTGAATGTTAGTATCCTACTCACTAAACACATTCACTAGGACTTCTATTTATAATGTCCAATCATTAATCATGATCTTAATTACCAAGGTAAGATCTTAACCATAGTTCAATATGGCAATAGTATGGCAGATATCATTTGAGCAAGATTTTTGTGTGAAAGTAATCATTTGTTACTCGGGATCCTACTTTCCACATGGCCCAATCTATAATAGTCCAATTAATAGTTGACAAAATTGTGTTGATAGAACGCATCAGTGTGTGGAATTATATGATATAGCAGGCCCACAGAAGAAAGAAACTGTGATATTTGGGATGGAAATAAGATACCCACAAAGGATTTATGATTTTTTGGAAAATTGTTATTGTATTAAGGAAAATCTGCATCAGTGCCCAAATTATGAAAATGTTGTAAAAAAACCTAAAGAAAATTTACATGTTAAAAAAGGCTCTGGGCATTTTCTGGTATTATTTTAGAAAAATGTAATTGTTAACTGATATTGATATAGTTGTTAACATGTACTGATTTAGTTGTTAACGGTTACTGATTTAGTTATTAACGGGTAGTTGTTAATTGGACTGATATAGTTGTTAATGAGGTACTGATATAGTTATTAATATTTCCTGAAATAATACCAGAAAAAGCCATAAGACCCTCTCTCTATATATATATATATATATATATATATATATATATATCCTATCAGTCAATGGCTCCTCTACACGCCCACTGCCTTTTATCTGAACGTTAGTTGGATTCATATCAGATAAGCTCAAATTTAACGATTTATAAATACATTGTTAAAATGTTAAATTATAATAAATGAATTTAAGACTCAACTCTTAAAAAATACTGTAAAATATAAAACACTAACCACCAATAATTCAATCAAATTTAAACTGAAACTCTCAAATTAACGTAGGTAAAAACTTGGGATTTAGGGATGGGCGGCTATCATTACATGACCAGAACTTTTTATACACAGTCAATGAGTGACAATAACCGATAGAGTATGGCGGAATAAAATAATTTAGGCCCTACTTGATTCTACTTTCTATTTTTTGTTTTCAAATCTTTTTATTATAAATTTAGTCCCTGTTTAATTTTATTCGATCTCTCTTTTTTCCCCCTCAAAAGAGTTTTATATGTTATGAATATATGTGGATGTATATTGACTCCCAGTCTCCAAATATTACAAGATGACATGGAACCTATGTATAGTACCATGCATAGTGATTTACTATTTGGTAGGACCCACAGCCAATTATAACATTTACGGGAATGCAAATCCATGAATGAATAGTTTTGTACTTTGGGGAAAACTACACCAAATGACCCAGAGGTGGAAATTACACTAAAATCCTATTTTCCTTTTATAAATAGAGGTCTTTTGTAACTATTCAAGATACAGTTGAAATGAGAATTTCTCTCTCTATAATCTCTTCTCTTATTCTTATCAGTTTTATAATATTATAAATTTTTTTTTGAAAACAAAAAAAAAAAAACCGTTAGAATAATTGTTTCAAAAAATCTATTTAAAATGATGTGACGGTGATTGTCACGGACTGTATGAGTCTTAGAGAAGTTACTAATGTTGAGAAGGTTTGTTAGGAACCTTAAACTGAATAATAAATGATAATATAAAAAAATAATGATATTCTGTAACCTCCCCTGTATATATCCTACCAGTCAATGGTTCCTCTGCTCTTCCCCCTGCATTTTATCTGAACGTTAGTTGGATTCATATTAGATAAGATCAAATTTAACGTTTTGTAAATACATGGTCAAAATATTAAATTATGATAAATAAATTTAAGATTAAACTCTTAAAAAATACTGTATAAAATATAAAACCACCAATAATTCAATCAAAATTAATCCGAACTCTCAAATTAACGTTGGTAGAAACTTGGGATTTATGGATGGGCGGCTATCATTACATGACCAGAACTGATTGACAATAATAGATCGAGTAATAATTTAGACCCTATTTGATTCTACTTTCTGTTTTTCTTTTTCTTTTTTTTTAAAAAAACCAGTTTTATAAATTTAGTCCCTGTTTAATTCTAATCTCTCTCTTCTTCCCCCTCAAAAGAGTTTTATAAAACTGTTTTTGATAAAAAAAAAAGTTTAATTTTGTTATGAATATATTATGTGGATGTCTTTTGGTAGTTCTTGTAACCCTTAGTAGTTGAACCTTAGTTAGTAACTATTGTAACACATGGTAGGTGAAGCTTGGTAGGTTACCTTGTGACTCTTTGGTAGATGATCCTTGTTAGGTGATTTTTACATATCTATAAATAGAGTTGTAATCATACAATTGATTGATGAACTTGAATGAAAACTTCTCTCCATTCTCTCTTTCTCTAAAATCTCTGGTTCTTGTTATCAATTTTATATTATGTCATCAGCACGATCACTCTACCAAAGGTAGGATTTTTTTATTATCTTTTATATTTTCATTATATATATATTCATTTTATCTATTTGGGATAATCTTAACCATTATATGGAATTAAAGTTATACTTTTATCGATTATTTTGAACATCGGGTTCCATGGTTAAGATTTGATATTATTTACTATTTACTATTCACAGTAAATAGTAATTTTTACTATTCATGTTAATTTTACCTTTTTCAGTAATTTTACATTTTTATTCATTTTGACTCCTATATGGAAGTCTAGATTTAATTTTTTCAGTAATTTTATTTTATTACTATTCACTGTAAATTTACATTTTACTATTTACAGTAATTTATTTATGTTTATATATTCTTCCCACTCCCTATTAATTTATTTCATGGTGGCGACACTAAGCTCCATTTATAATTTAATTCTAATTTTTTACTCACTGTTTTATTTATTTATTTCATAGTGGCGATACTAAGCTCCATTTGTTTAATTTAATTATTTACTACTTTATTTATTTTTCATGGAAACGACACTTATTTTAGTGGGCTCAATTTATTTATCTTTTATGGTGGCAAATTATACTAAGCTCCATTTGTTTAATTTAATTATTTACTATTTTATTTATTTTTCATGGAAGCGACACTAATATTAGTGGGCTCCATTTATTTATGCATTTATTTATCTTTTATGGTGGCGACACTAGTATATTTATTAGTGGGCTCCATTTGTTTATTTTAATTCTTTACTGCTTTCTATATATTATATATTAAATATGCATCCTCTTTCTTACCTTCGGATGAGATACGTCTCGTTGTGAGTTTACTACCATTCCTATCTCATCTTCTTTTTATTTTCTTAACATGTTTATTTACAGTTCTTTAAATTATGTTTTAATAAGATTTTATATTATGATTCTAATTATTATCATTATTTTTAGTTTGAATCATGTCTTCCAGCCTCTCAAATCTTGAATTTAATGCTCTTGACATCATCGGGAAGAATTATCTATCATGGGTTTTAGATGCTGAAATCCATCTTCAAGCAAAGGGCTTTGAAAAGGCTATATTGCCGGGAAATGATGCGTCCCATCAAGAAAAGGCTAAAGCTATGATTTTTCTCCGACACCACATTCATGAAAGTTTGAAAATTGAATATTTAACGGTCAAAGATTCATTTGAATTGTGAACTAGTTTGAAAGATAGGTATGATCATCAGAAAACGGTGATTTTTCCTAGAGCTCGTTATGAATGGATTCATCTCAGGCTACAAGATTTTAAAACTGTAAGTGAGTATAACTCAACAGTTTTCAAAATAAGTTCTCAGTTAAAATTATGTGTTGAAAAAATAACTGATGAGGACTTGTTAGAGAAAACTTTTTCTACCTTTTATGCTTCAAATATGCTTTTACAACAGCAATATCGAGAGAAAGGTTTTAAAAAATATTGAATTAATCTCATGTTTATTAGTAGCCGAGTAAAATAACGAGTTATTGATGAAAAATGATGAAAATCGTCCTACTGGATCTTCTCCATTTCCTGAAGCGAATATGAGTGTACGAAATGATCATGGTCGTGACCGTGGTCGTGGTCGTGGTCGTGGCTGTGATCATCAAAAAACGATGATTTTGCCTAGAGCTCATTATGAATGGATTCATTTCAGGCTACAAGATTTTAAAACTGTAAGTGAGTATAACTCAGCAGTTTTCAAAATAAGTTCTCAGTTAAAATTATGTGGTGAAAAAATAACTGATGAGGACTTGTTAGAGAAAACTTTTTCTACCTTTTATACTTCGAATATGCTTTTACAACAGCAATATTGAGAGAAAGGTTTTAAAAAATATTGAATTAATCTCATGTTTATTAGTAGCCGAGCAAAATAACGAGTTATTGATGAAAAATCATGAAAATCGTCCCACTGGATCTTCTCCATTTCCTAAAGCTAATGTGAGTGTACGAAATGATCATGGTCGTGACCGTGGTCGCGGTCGTGGCTGTAGTCATGGACGGGGATGTGGAAATCGTGGAGGCAGAAATAATCATGGTCCTTATTATGGTGGAAGAGGTTATTATAGTCCTTATACCCACCAGAAAAAGATGAATAATGAAGGACAAAAGAATGATAAAGAAGGTCCTTCAAAAGTTGTAGAACATAAATGTTATCGATGTGGTATGAAGGGACACTGGGTACGTAATTGTCGTACGCCAGAACATTTAGCCAAACTTTATCAAGCCTTCATGAAAAGGAGTGTTAATAATGTGGAATGTGATGATAAGGCTCATAAAGATAATGATGTCAATGAGCTAAATGATAATGTTATGTCCCACTTGGAGGTGGAAGATTTTTTTATGATTAAAAATTTTTTGCAGAAATTGTAATAATTTCCTTGTTTCGTTTTTTTAACTTGTTGTATAATAAATATGTTTTTAATGTATTTCCTATATAAGTTTTAATGCATTTCTTTTCTTTTAATGAAGCTCATGGATATTTTAAATATTGCACACAAGAATGAAGATATATGTCTCATTGATAGTGCAACGACACATACAATTCTTAAAGATAAAAAATATTTTTCACATCTAACAAATTGTAAGTACAAGCATCAATACCATAGTGGGTAATACGAGATTGATTGAAGGCTCTGGAAAAGCAATAATAATATTATCCAATGGTACGAAATTTGTTATTAATGATGCTTTGTATTCCTCCAAGTCTCATAGAAATTTGTTGAGTTTTAAAGATATCCGCCGGAATGGATATCATATTGAGACTATAAATGAGGAGAATAAAGAATATGTACAAATTGTTAATGTTAGATATGGTGAAAAATATGTTCTGGAGAAATTACCTATGTTATCTTCTGGTTTGTACTATTAATGTATTAGTACAATTGAAATAAATGTTATTGAAAACCAGAAGCATGTTGAGAAAGGCATATTTATTATTTGGCATGACCGGTTAGGCCATCCCGGGTCAATTATGATGCGACGTATAATAGAGAATTCATGCGGACATAATTTGAAACAGAAACAAATACCAAAATCCCATGATTTATCATGTGATGCATGTTCTAAGGGAAAATTAATTATTCGGCCATCACCAAGCAAAGTAGAAAGTGAGTCTCTCACATTTCTAGAACGGATACAGGGAGATATTTGTGGGCCAATACACCCACCATGCGGACCATTTAGGTATTATATGGTTTTAATTGATGCATCAACTAAATGGTCGCATGTGTGCTTACTATCTTCTCGAAACCTGGCGTTTGTGAGATTACTTGCACAAATTGATAAGATTAAGAGCACATTACCCTGATTATCCTATCAAGAAAATACGTCTTGATAATGCTGGTGAATTTACTTTACAGACTTTTAATGAATATTGCATATCCCTTGGAATTGATGTTGAACATCCCGTAGCTCATGTTCATATGCAAAATGGACTTGCAGAATCATTGGCAAAACGATTGCAACTTATTGCAAGAACTTTACTTATGAAATCTAATTTACCAATTTCTGCTTGGGACCATGTCATTTTGCATGCAGCAATGTTAATTCGCATTAGGCCAACTAGTTATTTAAAAGTTTCCCCCTTACAAATGGTTTTTGGTAAATAACCTAATATTTCCCATATTCGGACCTTTGGATGTACAGTATATGTGCTAATAGCACCTCCACAACGTACTAAGATGGGTCCTCAAAGAAGAATGAGAATTTATATTGGGTATAAATCTCCTTCAATTATAAAATATTTAGAACCATCTACAGGAGATTTATTTACTGCACGATTTGCAGATTGTCATTTTGATGAATCAGTTTTCCCAACATTAGGGGGGGAAATAAGCAGTTGAATAAAGAGATAAGCTGGAATGAATTATCATTGGCTTATTTTGATCCTCGTACAAAACAATGTGAACTAGAAGTTCAAAAAATAATTCATTTATAGAATTTAGCTAATCGAATGCCAGAAGCATTCACTGATCCAAAGAAAGTGACAAAGTCACATATTCCAGCTGCTAATGCTCCTATTCAAATTGATGTCCCGGTAGGACAACGGATTATAAATGAATCAAAAGCACGCCTGAAGCGTGGTAGGCCTATTGGTTCCAAAGATAAAAATCCTCGAAAAAGAAAATGAGCTAAGATTATAGATGGCCAAGTCGAGGATAATCAAGAAAAAAGTGTAGCTCTGGATGAGCCACTTAATGAAGAGATATTATCTCTAAAGGAGAATATTGTGGCTCTAGAAGAGATTCAAGTACCTGAAATGTATGAAAACAATGAGATCTCAATAAATTATGTCACAAATAGTATCAAATGGAATCGAAATGAAGTCAATGTTGACGACATTTTTGCTAATCATATGACATATGATGTAATGAATGATGATGAGGATCATGAGCCAAAATCCATTAGTAAGTGCCAATAGCGAAAAGATTGGCTCCTATGGAAAAATGCCATAAATGCAGAGTTAAAATCACTGGCAAAGCGAAAAGTATTTGGACCTATAGTCCATACACTTAAAGATGTAAAGCCAATTGGATATAAATGGGTTTTTGTACGGAAAAGAAATGAAAAGGGTGAAATTACAAGGTATAAAGCACGCCTAGTAGCCTAAGGCTTTACACAAAGACCTGGCATTGATTTTGAAGAAACATATTCACCAGTAGTGGATGCAACTACTTTTCACTATTTAATTAGCCTAGCAGCAAATGAAGGGCTTGATTTGCATCTAATGGATGTTGTGACTGCCTATTTGTATGGCTCACTTGATAGTGATATCTATATGAAAGTCCCTGAAGGACTCAAGATGTCAGAAGCATTTAATTCAAATTCACGAGAATAATACTCGATCAAATTAAATAAGTCCTTGTATGGCTTGAAACAATCAGGGCACATGTGATATAATTATCTTAAAGAATATTTGTTAAAAGAATGGTACAAAAATGACCCGATATGCCCATGTATTTTTATGAAAAGATCGAGAAACGAATTTGCTATAATTGTTGTTTATGTTAATGATATCAACATTATTGGAATTCCTGAAGAGATTTCAAAAGCAATTAATTGTTTAAAGAAAGAATTTGAAATGAAAGATTTGGGTAGGACAAAATTTTGTCTTGGATTACAAATTGAATATCTGAAGGATGAGATCTTTGTATATCAAGAAACTTATACAAAGAAGGTCCTAAAACGATTTTATATGGATAAGTCACATCCATTATGTATTCTAATGGTTGTAAGGTCTTTGATAAAAGAAAAAGATCCATTCCAACCCCAAGTAATTAACGAAAAAGGTGTAGAACAATTACTTGGTCTAGAAGTACCATATCTTAGTGCTATTGGAGTATTAATGTATCTTGCTAATCACACACGACTTGATATATCATTTGCTATTAATTTATTAGCAAGATATAGTTCTGCACCAACACAGAGGCATTGGAGTGGTGTAAAGCGTATTTTTTGTTACCTCAAAGGTACTATGGATATGGGGTTATATTATTCAAATGTATCTAAACATGAACTGATTGGTTATTCAGATGCTGGATTTATGTCTGATCCACATGATGGAAAATCACAAACAGACTATGTATTTACATGTGGAGGTACAACTATTTCATAGAGATCTATGAAACATACTATATCGGCCACTTCATCTAATCATGCAGAAATCCTAGCAATGCATGAAATAAGTCGAGAATGTATGTTGTTGAGGTCAGTAATTCATCATATACGAACTACTTGTCATTTATCTTCTGATAAAATGGTTCCAACAGTTCTATATGAGGATAATACTGCATGTATTGCCCAACTTAAGGAAGGTTACATTAAGGGTGATAGAACTAAGCATATTTCACCAAAATTCTTCTTTACTCGTGATCTTCAACAGAATGGTGAAATAGATATCCAGCAAATCAGTTTAAGTGAAAATTTGGCAGATTTATTCACCAAGTCAGAAGCAATCTTTGAGAAGCTTGTCCATGGTATTGGTCTTCGAAGACTCAAAAATCTCAACTGATGTCATCAGGGGGAGTAATACTGATGTAATCAAGAGAGGGAGACGATACACGCTGTACTCTTTTTCCCTTATCTAGGTTTTGTCCCACTGGGTTTTCCTAGAAAGGTTTTTAATGAGGCAACACTAGAAAGTGTATCAATGAATGATGTACTTTTTTCTTTGGCTAGGTTTTTATCCTACTGGGTTTTTCCTAGTTAAAGTTTTTAACGAGACACATTCATAATGGACATCCAAGGGGGAGTGTTATGTATATATTATGTGGATGTCCTTAGAATGGTAATTCTTGTAACCCTTAGTAGTTGAACCTTAGTTAGTAACTATTGTAACACATGGTAGGTGAAGCTTGGTGGGTTACCTTGTGACTCTTTGGTAGATGATTCTTGTTAGGTGATTCTTACATGTCTATAAATAAAGTTGTAATCACATAATTGATTGATGAACTTGAATGAGAACTTCTCTCCATTCTCTTTTTTTCTAAAATCTCTTGTTTTTGTTATCAGTTTTATATTAAATTTGATAGGTTTTTTTTAAAAATCTACTAAAAATGATGTGGCTGTGGTGGTTACATGTGAGTCCTAAAGGACCCACTTCTATTAAGAAGGATAGTTACAAATCCCAAGCCAAATACCACCGGAGATAATTAAAAAAAAAATGATAATACTCTATAACCACCATATATATATATATATATATATATATATATATATATATATATTACCAGTCAATGGTTCCTCTACACTCCCAAACTCGTTTTTTCTTAACGTTAGTTGGATTCATATTGGATAAGCTCAAATTTAATGATTTATAAATACATTGTTAAAATATTAAATTATAATAAATGAATTTAAGACCGAACTTTTAAAAAATAGTGTATAAAATATAAAACATTAACTCCCAATAATTCAATCAAAATAAAACTGAACTCTCAAATTAATTGGTAATAACTTGCACTAACTAATGCAAAAATAATTTTTTAGACCGGGTAAAAATCACTTTTTAGATCGGTTCTTGATTTGGGCTCAATACAGTTAGTTTTAAAAAACTATTATTCTTTAAACTAGTTGAATGATTGATCTTAAAAAATACTTTTTAGATCGATTATTCAAATATTATGTCTAAAAAGTTAAACTTTTAATACCTGTTTTTTAAAATATGAGATCTTAAAAGTCGGTTTCAAAAGTAAGACTTTTAAGACTAGTTATTTAAAATATTAAATCTGTTATGAATATGTAGATGTTTATTGCATAGTAACTCTTGAAGGTCTATAAATAGAGGTCTTATATAAACATTCGATATACACTTGAATAAGAATTCATTTCATCTCTCTAGATTTCCACTGACTTCTCTCAAGAATTCATTCCGTTTTATGACACGTTATCAGCATCATTGCTGATGTTGCTTCCAGATCTGACTCCAAATCACTTCCATCCCAAAATCTTCTCTCATCGACTCAGTCTCATCCTTTATGTGTGCTTTCCATCGAGATTTTGCATTTTCCGGTGATATCTCCAGTATCCGGCGAGTTTTTGCATTATCCGACGATATTTCCAGATTCCAATATTTATATGTTCATATATTTCCAGAAATGAACAACAGCAAGCCTTAGGCTCAGCCAGAGCAAGCCCATAAATGTCCTCAGTGTGATTCTCTCAACGCTAAGTTCTGTTACTATAACAACTATTGCCTCTCCCAGCCTCGTTACTTTTGCAAGGCCTGTAGACGGTACTGGATCCAAGGCGGAACCTTGAGGAGCGTCCGCGTCGGTGGTAGCTACCGGAAGCACAAGCGAATCAAAGGAAATTCTTCCACTTCCGCCGACGCTCCTTCTGTCCCGTCGCGAAAGGTGGAGGTTCATAACGTCCAGGTTCATAACGACCCTTCCGCCGTGAGTTCTGCTTCTACTACTGTTACTTTTATCAGAGAAAAGGAAGAAAAGACGACTGATCTGTATGAAGCAGACCAAGTTCTGATTCAGTCAAGACAGCGAATAATGGTTCTGCCTCAAATCATCACCATGATGTTTGGACTGAAAACTTCATCAAAAATGTTAATAACCAGAGAGGATCCGATGCCTCTCCATCACCACCATGTGTGGAGCCGAAAACGTGACGGCCAGAAAAGTTTGCCCAGCTGGTCGTAAATTATTTCGGTACGTTTCTCTCTCTACATGTTTTATTCCCATGGCACACAGGAACAATTATTCAGATTTGGAAGAGATCAAAATCATGGAAATTTATGTGGGGCCAAATTTTTTTTTTTTGAAAAAAGGATCTGCATTATGTATTCACGGAGAACAAAAACAAATGAAGGTAACATAATGGCATGAGTTGGACCCACCGGAAGAAAATTAGATAATTTTTAGAAATTAAAAAAAAAAAGAACCTACATTGATGTGGAAATTAAAAGCAGTGGGTCTCGTATGTTTTTGCATGCACTCGTGATACAATTTTAATATGCACTCGTGATCTTCATGTCTTGTGTATTCCTCAGTTATTGATTTTAAAGGCCCGTGATTTTAGACAATAGGTGATGGGAGCATATTGATTGAGTTGAGACATGGATTTGTGTGAATATATATATTTTAATAGTTAATGATGGGGAGTAGGTGATTGTTGCTCACAGATGTTGTGTTTTGATGAGAGGGTTTTTTTTTTATGGTACAATATATATATATATATATATATATATATATATATATATATTGGGAGCGGTTACAAGAGCGTGAAAATAGATTATCTGGAAATACCCTACCTCACAATTCACGCCCTTAACAGTAGAAAAGTTTAAAGGTATTATTTTATGCTCATTACGTGAACTGCTGCGCTGAATGGAGAATTTGGTTGAGCATTTTGACTTTGTTTAGTTGTCTGTGGGTTGGCTGCACGTTTGGGTTTTGAAGAGAGTATTGGGCCGAACTGATAAGCTGGAAAAATATATATGTGTGGTTGATCTGTGATATGAGACTTAATGGATTAAGAAATTGTTTTTGCTGGAATGCTTCTGCGTTTTCATGGACTGATGAGGAGAAGAATGATATGGGAATGATATGGGCTTTATTTAATTGATATTGGGTTTCTTTTTCATTGTGTGTATTGTGGGCCTCGTGAGATTAATGGGTTAGGCTAGAATATGATTAGGAAAATTGGGCTTTGCATGTTGTGTGGATTTTTTTATTAATTTATTAATTATTCTAGGAATATTTTCTGACTTAATCATTTAGCTTGACTGCATTTTGTATTTTTGTCCACAAGTTGTTAAATTTATAATAATTACATCTAATGTTTATTTTCTATATTATGATACTAACATTTTATATATTATTATTATTATTATTATTATTGACAAATCAACGACAAAGCAAAGAAGGAAATTGATCATGGCAAAGGTATGTTTTCTAATTTCGTTATTTATACCCAATACTTACAGGCTATAATTTGTATTTTTATATGGTTGTTTAAATGTTGTGATTATTTTGATTATAACACTACTTTGAATAATGGAAAGTGAGAAAATGGTTCTCAAGACATGAGGTATAAATTGGCCTGAGACTATGAAGAGACATAAATTGGCTTGAAACCAAGAGGCAAGTTAGCCTGAAACCAAGAGGCAAGTTAGCCTGAAGCCAAGAGAAAAATTATGAAACAATGCTTGATCCATAAATTTTGTATGCCATCAATTGTATAAAGGCCTCAAAGTTGTATATTTGGCATTAAATACTCCCTGAAATTATGAAACAAGGGATTCTATGATAATGATTGTTATTATAAATAAATATATCTAATTTACTATTGCAGTAGCAATATTGTGATAAAATTAAGAAATATTGTGGATTAATTTCTTGTCATGATCAAATAGATCAGTGAGTTATGGATCATGAATTTTATCCAACTTCATTTTCAAAAGTGAATGAAGTAATAAATAAATTTGTGATTATGGAAATATAGTTTAAATTGTGGTTGTTCAAATTCCTACTTAAAGTGGAGAAATATTATTAATAAGAACCACGAAAGGAAAATTGGTATAAAAATATAATGTTTACCAAATGCCAATGAGATATTAAAAGTGGCAATGAGCTACAAAGAAATATGATAATATCTATTTTAAACCAAGGCTCATAAGAAATAAACAAGCCCATAAGGTAATTTGATGCTTACTTAAGGTAATTTGATGCTTACTTTTTGCTGTTATTGATATTTAAATTTATTGTGATCACACATCATATATTTATTACTATAAGAATTATCTGCTGAAAATTCTTCATGTGTGATTTCAAATTATTTTAAACATGAATATCTTTTATGTAGTGAAATATAAATATATTTTGCATAAATTGAAGTATATTATTAATAAATAATGAGATTATTTTGTGATGTAATATTATATGATAGTTCTTGAAGAACATGAAAGAAGATTGATATAATGTAGATTTTTTTTTTCAAGCTTTAAAGGGTTTGAAATTAATTTTGAAATTCAGATATAAAGAAAGTATGTTTATATATAATTCACACTTGAGGGGGAGATTGATATATATAATACAAGTGTGAGTAAGTGTAAGTTAATTCTCCCAAAATGGATGTCAGATTATGATTGAGTAAACCAGAAGTTTACTTATTGTTGGCATGACTTGTTTGATCATCCGAGTCATATACATAATAAGATTATGTATTGATATCCATTGAAGAACCAGAAGATTCTTCATGATGTGCTGCTTGTTCTTAGATAAAAATGATTATGAGAATATCATTGGTCATGATTAGTAATGGATCTTGGTATTTCTGGAAATATATCAAACAGATTTATATGGGCCCATTGAAATGACATGTGAACCTTACAATTGATAGATGCATCTATAAAATGATTACATGTGAGATTATTATCCTGCAACTTAAAGTTTGCAGTGATGTTTGCAACATAAAGTTTGCATGTTTTATGTTTGAATAAATTAAGCGTGCAATTTCCAGATTGATTGATCCTGAAATCGTGTATTAAAGCCTCCATAAATTGATATGAGAACAATGTTTATATGTTGGTATATTTGCAGCAATTATATAAGCCAATAAAATTCTCCCTGTAAAATTGGCTATTGGTCAAATGCCAGATTAATTCCATCTCAAAGGTTTGAATGTGCAATGTTTATCAATCCACCACAATGAGTATCCCCCACAGTTATGTACAATAAAGTCCCTGGTAGAAAATACAAATATATCAAACAGAATGGCAGGAGATCATTTGAGCAAGATTTTTGTGTGAGATTAATCATTTGTTATTCGTGATCCCACTTTCCACATGGCCCAATCTATAATGGTCCAATTAAGAGTTGACAAAATTGGTTGATATTTTAGGGAGAACTACACTAAGTTCCCAAGGATTAAAAATATTTACAAAGAGGTCTCCCACCAGATTCCCTTTACACAATGGTCCCAAAAACGTCCCTGGGACTTAAGTGTAATAAAATCAAAGTTGCAAATGACCATAATGCCCACACTGATCAAAAAAGGCAAGAACGAAGAAGTGGGAGTGCTCGGGCATACAGTTTCTTGCGTGAGAATGGAAAAAACGTAGAGAGCACAGTAAGGATGGTGGTCTACGACGTTGAAGTGGAAGTCAAGTAAGTCACAATTCCATGTGGTCGGCAAAGTTGAGATTCTGAAGCTGTCATGGGTCATTTGCTCTACGGTGGGTCGGTAATTTCTTCCTGCATGTTGGCTGCATTGAGAGAGTCAAGGGTTGGAGAAAGGTTTCAGCTTGAGCTCGTGAGTGGACTATATGCTGGTAACCAGGTTAGTAATTCTAAGATATTGGTAAAGATATGATTTTGATTAAGTATTGTTGGGGTGTCTTCGTTTTTTGGTTGGGTTTATTAATTGTGATTTGTTTTGTGGGAAGCAAACAGGGGAATGCTCTGTTTTTCTGTTTTTTATTGAAAAAGGTTGAGGTGGTGATGGTTTATGTTGTATAAAACTTTGGCTAAAAACGTTGTTAATACATGCATTGTTTGTTGTTAACGTGGCTTTTGCAGTTGTTAATGCAATTGTGTTGTTGCAGATTGTCTTGAAATATGGCATGCACTTCAGGGAAAACTCTATTCTTTTATTTTCATGTAGGGGGAAGTTGTTAGAAGGTGGGGGTGATAAATGTGAATATGTTGGAGGTAGGGTACGAACAAAATTCGTAAAGGAAGGCACAACGTATAACAAGTTACGAAGAATGATATCATGTCTAATTGGAAACGAAAGTAATGACATTTTTGTAAAATTTAAAGTTAGATTCGATACATATACATTTGTTGATCTTCTAGACGATGAAGGGGTGGATCATTTAATAAGGTGCAATGAAGAATATGCTCATGTATACATTGAAGAGAAAGGGAATAATGAGAACATACAAGCATAAATGAATGCTGAAATGGAACATTAAGAGGAAGTGTACGTTTATTTGTCATAACAAACCTAATATGTGTTGTATATGTGTTGATTGAGGGGTCATTTATCATCATGACTAATACTCTAACTTGTCGTGTATTGTAGGGATGATGAATTATTCGGATTTGTAAGTGGATTGAAATGTCTCCCCCTCAGTTGTTAAGTGAAATTAAAGAGTTGCCATCTTTGACATGTTGTATTGAAATTGTTCCAACACGACGATCAGAGTTGAATCATACGAAATGGAGGGATTTGATTATTGGAGAAGGACATATTTTTCCTAATGCTTCAACCTTTCGTCAAACGTTATATAAATACAACATTGCACACAACTTTTCATACCATTTTGTGAAGAACAATAAACAAAAGGTGATTGTGAAGTGCAAGGTCTACGGTTGTCGATGGTACATGGGTGCATATTCCTCGGGAGAACATCAAGATACAGAGTTTTTAACAATCAGAACATTCCGAAGTGCACACATCCACCAAGCACAGGACATCCTAAATGTTTCCCATATACCTCGATCCAGCTTGACTTCCTCTATTGTAATGGACGGTATAAGGGGAAATATTGACAAGACAGCTATAGAAATTGGGACAGGCTTGTATAGAGAATATGGGGTCTGGATGACCTACATGCAATCGTATAGGGCCAAACAAAGAGCATTGAGGGAAATACACGGCCGAGTTGAAGAGTCTTACAGGGAAATTCTTTGGTTATGTGAAAGACTTATGGAAAGTGATATAAATACAGTTGCAAAGTGGCAAGCCTCCAAAGACAATAGATTTGAGAGGCTATTTATTGCTTACGATTGCTCCATTAAAGGCTTCATAAATGGTTGTCAACACATATTGTATATAGATGGATGTCATCTCTATGGCCCTTACAGGGGAACAATGTTGTCAGCTTGTGCACATGACGCCGACAATGAGCTGTTTCCCTTTGCATATGCCATTGTTAGCGGTGAGACATATGATGAATAGGCTTGGTTTCTATGGACTGTTAGGGAAATAACAGGGTCAATGCCAATAACATTCGTCTCAGATCGAAATAATGCCATCATTGGTGCGGTAAAGGATGTATTTGGCAGCGACAGACATGCTTTTTACTACCAGCACTTGAAGGAGAATTATAGTTCAGAGTTCCTAAAAATTAGTAGAGGGGTAAGACGAATATCTACCAATAGCAAGGAGACTGCACTTAAGCTACTTGATGCAATTGCCTATGCAAGGCTCCATGATGACTTCACTAATGCGATGGGAAATTTAAGAATGTTCAATGCACAATTGGCACAATGGTTGGAGACAAACAGGGATGTAACCCGATGGGCTCTTAGCAAGTTTCCCTTCAAGATGTGGGATAATATCACCACTAATGTAGCAGAGTCCTTCAATGCATAGATGTTGAAAGAGAGGAAGCACACAATCACTCTTTTGATACAAGAGCATAGAGAGTGAACATGCCATCATTCACAACTGAACATGCCATCGTTAACAAGTAAATATGCCGGAGTTGACAAGTGAAAATGCCATCATTTACAAGTCAATATGCCAGACCTTATTTACAACTCCAGATGCCTTATTTACAAGTCAAAGTGAACATGCCATCATTCACAACTGAACATGCCACCGTTAACAAGTAAATATGCCGGAGTTGACAAGTGAAAATGGCATCATTTACAAGTCAATATGCCAGACCTTATTTACAACTCCAGATGCCTTATTTACAAGTCAAAGTGAACATGCCATCATTCACAACTGAACTTGCCACAATTTACAAGTAAAGATGCCACAATTTACAAGTCAAAATGCCATTATTTACAAGTCAACATGCCAGAATTTATTTACAACTCCAGATGCCTTATTTACAAGTCCAAATGAACATGCCACCATTTACAACTACGAATGCCATAGTTTGCAATTGAAGATGACATCGTTTACAAGTCAATATGCCAGAATTATTTACAACTCCAGATGCCTTATTTACAAGTCAAAGTTAACATGCCATCATTCGCAACCAAACATGCCACCGTTGACAAGTAAAGATGCCAGTGTTTACAAGTCAAAATGCCGTAATTTACAAATCAACATGACAGAATTTATTTACAACTCCAGATGCCTTATTTACAAGTCCAAATGAACATGAGATCATTCACAACTGAATATGCCACCATTTACAATTACGAATGCCATAGTTTACAATTCAAGATGCCATCGTTTACAAGTCAACATGCCAAAATTTATTTACAACTCCAGATGCCTTATTTATAAGTCAAAGTGAACATGCCACCATTTACAACTAAACATGCCACCGTTGACAAGTAAAGATGCCAGTGTTTACAAGTCAAAATGTCATCGTTTTCAGGCCCAACTCCCACAGCTTGGGAAGACGGATATCCAACTCCAAATGCCATAGTTACAAGTCAAAATGCCCTATTTACAACTGAAAATGCCATATTTACAACGATAACGTTGACAACATCCCTGTTGGTGGTTACTCGAGTATACCAGTTTGTTACTCGAGTATATATGGTTAATGTGCTATGTCTTGTTAAATGTGACAGGTCTACTCGAGTATACCAGTTTCTTACTCGAGTAGAGAAGAGACCACGAATGAAAATGAGTTCACTGCAATTTTGAATTAACTTGTTTTACATTGATCATGTGGTATGTATTTGAATAGACATTCCGATAGGTAAAAACAGTTGGTCACAAAATAATAGCAACTACAATGATGTTGCAGCAACTACAATGTGAAATACTACATATTACATACATCTTTGTAGTTAATGTTTGAACAACATACTACATACATCTTTGTCAGTTATGTGAAATACAAAAACATGAAGTTGCAGCAACTACAATGTGATAGCAAAAAACTAGAAGCCTAATTATACGATAAGTCTAAGTCTTCTTATTTTGTTATCAGCTGGGACAGCACCTTCTGGGCTTGTTTGTTTTTCTGATGCGATACAAGCCACCACAAGCATTCCACCTTGATCTAGCGCAGTTGCTCACTTGAAAACTCGGTCATGGTATACCCTTCTTGGTCTTTAGCAGAGCCATCCCATCCATGTAACCATATAAGAACATGGACACCACAAGAATCCCTGAAAGGAATCTGTCAGAAAAATAGTTGGGAATAAACCCCAAATTTGTATGACTGGCTGGGAACAAATACTCACGTGTCACATTGTAGGTGGACTTTGGCCCAGTTCACTTGCTGAGGAATGCGTGTCACTTGATCAAATAGTTTTGGCTTAACACGTCTCAGAATTTGATGAAAGCATTCTTGCTGCAAACAATGAAATCACAAACTTCATGTCAGAAAAATGAATGAACAAGTAAATAACTAGGAATAAGAAAAGGGAAATTGCCAATTAACATGACAAACAAGTTAAGGCGCTGTCATTACACATCGACATGCCAACCAATCCTTCATTTCAAAGTCTTCTTTTTACCTTTTACTCAATCTCTTCGGCTTATTTGTTGGCTGAGACCCTCTAGGTGCATGCTCCTTCTTATTTTGTAACCGGTAATACGTCATGTGGTCGACCAGTGAGTCCAGCGCGTAGAAAGACATAGTCTTTGTCTCTAAAACGTAGCAAAACCAGTGGTCCATGTGCAAAGTGGGGCCAAAAATGAAGTCGTAATCACCGATGTTATACCCAATATGTTCAGGGAGGATCTCTTTTGAATGTTTTTCCCACGTCCACTCCTGGGGCTTGTTAGACATTCTTAGCATTAACTCTACACTGAAAATGTGCCTTGTCACACGACCATTCCTTTGTAACTCATCCCCCACCAATGCCTTTGCAACCATTGACATGAGTTGTAATGGACAGATGAAAAAGTTAGTAAACAGCAAATATAAGGAGAAAATTGTATTGGAAATAAGGAGGAATTTGATTCTAACCCGGTTATTTATCCATCCTCTTTCATGTAGACAATACAGTTCACCATGGTTGAGGAAATCACCATACATGTCTACAAACTCCTTGATGCACAAACAAGAGTAGGACGTTAGTTAACATGGTGAAAATTAATCATAAATGTACAAGTTTGATGACTTACTCCCGAGCCTCCTCTCCACTACATCGTGTGGTGCATAGCTGATATAAAGCTTCCTTCTGTTCATCAACTTTTTGTCTCTTCTTACCCATAGCTATCAACACCCAAAGAGAACCGATTGCTGGTTTCTTCACCCTTGTAGATTTCCTTACATGAAGTTGTTCCTCCACATTAATTTCATCTTCATTTGAGTCGCTTTTCTCCGCACTTTGCTGGCCTTGTGAGTCGACAATAATTACATCTTCATTTGAAGGATGCTTCCTAAGACTTTCATCTCCGAGTTGATCCACATTCATTCCATCTCCATTTAAGTGACTGTCGTCCTCACTTTTGTCTTGTTCCTCCTCAACATTTATTTCATCTTCGTGAGACCCTTCTTCTTCTTCTTCATCCTTAGATTCTTTTCCTCTGCCTCGGCCATCCTTTTCACTTCCTACATATTCACTTCCAACCTTATCACGGTCGTTGCCTTCATCATATTCCGGATTTAATAGCCTTGATTGAAGGGCAACAAGTTCTTCTTGCACTATGGACCTCACCCTAGACATAATCCGATCATACGTTGTCTTTATTTCCTGCAGAGTTTGATGAATAAAATAAGTTAATAAATTATATCACTCTACCCATTGTCACATGGATGTCACATGGAAAGCGCACACTTACTGGGTGAGTCAAGATTGTTTGTGGATTGACTTATGTAGATGATTGCCCCGCTCCATCACTAACACCATGTAGCAAGCCATGATTGCTTTCCTTCTCATTCTCCACCCTCCTTTTCACCTTAGTGTCATCCCAATATGCAATTGCATAATCATGTGTACGGGCTTGTAGAGGGCCCAATGGAAAATGTTCCAAGCAATAAATCTGCATAACAAGTAAATAACAAGTTAATAAACCACATAATACAATTACCGCTTAGGTAACATGAAAGTTATTAAAAAAATTCCACCACTTACCATAAGAAAATAGATACAACCTTCTATATTTATTCGCCCGGACACTTTCCCTTTCCTTAATTTCTTTTTGTACTTTGCAATAGAGTCTAACAATTTAGTTAATATAAAGGTGCTCCAATCAAACTCACTAAAATCTTCCTCTGTTGCCACAACCACCTTTAAAATTGCATCGCTCACTTTAATGCTTGCACTAGGACAGAAAAGTGTTCCCAATGCATAAATAACAAAGAGCATCTCAAACTCTGCATCATCCTTGCTTTCAAGAAGTTGGTTGGCTATCGTCTTGTATGGGACTGACCCATACAGTCCCTTCAATTTCTCAAATGATTTATCGTCCTTCTTGCCATCTCTTTCAATCTCCCTCCCATTACATGGTAACCCTAAAATTTGTTTGACGTCTTCAGGGCCTATATGAAGTGCCTTGCCTCGAATGGAGACAATGTTTGTGGGAGGGTCAAAGCCACCAATAAAGCGATCACATAAGTTTCGATGAATTTGTGCACAAGATATATTAACCAACTTATTGAAACCTATCTTTTCCAGCCTCTCCATCCTATCTGCTCTATTTTTAATCTATTCACAGACATTCATAAATTGGTTTGGGGCACATCGTGTGAGGAAAGGTACCTGATGTCTCCCTTTTTGCCTACTTAATTTCTCGGCTCTCTTCTTGTATTCTTCCTTCTCCTCATCTTTTAATGCATTCCATGCCTCTTTAATAGCCCACTCTCATTTATCAACAGCTTCTTGCCTTCATTCTTCTTCTTGTTTTCCTTGAAATACCATTGTGTGAACAGTTTGTACCCGAACACATTCATCTTTCCCTTCCTACCTCCATCCTTGTCCTTCGTTTTCCTCTTCACCATTTTCTTGTTCCCTGAAAATAAACATCCCAGTTCCATTTAACAACTAAATAATTATGTCTATCTCTGCTACTTTCAATAGTTCAATGAAAATGGTTATTGTTGGTTTCAGTCATACTCAACTTGAGTTTGAATCATACTCGAGTAAACTAATAGTTCCTGAAACTAACAAGAAAATTTATGCATGTCTGCCAAACGAAATGCACCTCCCAAGATGAGGATTTCATTTGGAGACACAATGAGGACTAAGCAATCAAAGAACGAAGAAATGAGAATTCGAGGTGTTTGACTTACCTTTTCTGACACAAATGCCCGATTTTAATACCTCCTACACTGTTCTCTTCTCGTCTGGTCTCACGGTTTACTCAGTCTCGTCTGATGTTCGCTTGTGTCGTTTTCCCCTTTTCTTCGACTTCTCACCATTCCCTCTCTCGCTTTGCTCGGGTAACCTCGCTAATTTCAGAAACTGTAATGTAACTGTTAGATGTGCTAGGTCGTTTCAAACTTTGGGCATTATGGTCATTTGCAACTTTGATTTTATTACACTTAAGTCCCAAGGACATTTTTGGGACCATTGTGTAAAGGGAATCTGGTGGGGGACCTCTTTGTAAATATTTTTGGTCCTTGGGACCTTAGTGTAACTCTCGCAATATTTTATACATATATATATCAGAGCGTCGAATTCAATCATGAAGTTGGTCAAGACGTTGGGAGAAGCATTCTAGGTGATGTGAACTTATGGAAACGCAGGCTGAGGTGGAGGCATATATACTCTCAGTCTTGTATATCCTAAGGAGCAAAGTCATAGTGCCCTACTCTTGGTTTGTGGGCATGTACAAGTATATATGTCTCTTAACATCCATCTAGATGATAAAATAACAAAAATTAATTAATAATATGCGAATTATTTATTTTTTACAAATTTAAAAATTTATTAAGGGCCAACAACCTAACAGTCTAGTTAATTTTTTTTTTCCAGAACAAAGAATCATAATTATAAAAGAGCTTACCGGCACCAAATTAATCACATACTAACCCCGGTCTTAAATATAAAATCTAATTGACTTTTTTTGGAGATGCTAAAATTGCTATATAAATCACTTTAAAATATTTATATTTATAGTTTTTGTCCAACTTCTTTGTTTAACTAATAAAATGATTTATAATATAATGATACACAACATATGATACGATTAAGTAACTTATTTAACTTCTTTAATCTCTCTAAAAAGAGCCAATTAGGTCTTATATTTTGGATTGAAGTGAGTATAATCCAAGATCATAATGTTAATTAATAAGATACTAACATTTTTCTAATAATAAAATTATTATCGATAATTTTTCAGTTGATTCAGTAAACTAATTGTGATCATTAGTTAAGTCTACAAGCGATATGCAGATACGATTACAAATCTGGTGCCATAAGGATAAGGTTTATAATTAGCGGCTTTCAAAGAAGAAATGAAGAGCTTTCAAGTTTCAGAAACATAATTATAGCTGTAATTAATATAAATCAAATGATGTATTGATATATGTGTTGAAAAGTTCAACTTATATTCAAATAGCTCTCAATGAATAAAATCACTTCGTTAATTATTATACTTTCTTTTTGTGGGACCATGATGTGCCTAATTTAATTATTTGTAATTAAATTTCCTTGAATAAGATGCTGATCTTTTCAAGATCTTTAAATTATTATGCTTTTTAAACATTATAAGGACTATGCATGTGTGCATGCTCTCAAGAATATTGCCGAATGAACTGCATAATATATAATCATTAATTTTTTTTCCCTGAATAATAATCTATAAGCTTTGAACATTAAAAAAAGGGATACTTTTATGGGACCAAAAATACTTGAGATATGTCTCGTGAAGGCAAAACATATAAATAAATTAATATACAAGCTAGCTATTACTTGTGTCTGGTCTCTGGATTGTCTTCCAGTTTGGATTAGAACATTTACATACCCCACGCATATAGCACAAGATGATTTCATTTCTAAACTATTGATTTTAATTTAGTCATAAATATAGGATAAAATTTATAATGTAAATTATACTATAAACTTTATTAAATGTTTCATTCAATTTCCACCATCACCATATAAATATAGTACTTATTGTTACCCAAAAAAAAAAAAATTAAAGATTTAAAAGCAAGTTCCCAACTTGAAGTTGAATGAATGTGAAAGCAAGTAAATAGAAAATATCCATAAGCTCAAAAGTAGAGCCTTCCCGCGTGATGCACAAGATGATTTCACTGACATGCGATCAATAATTTCTTTTCATTATAACGATTATTTTGCAACTATCTCCAAATTTTCTTTGACCCATGAGCAGGTGGATTGACTCGCACACCCGGTATGAAAGCAAAGACTCTCCCATGTGACGCACAAGGTGTTTTCACTTCTATGCTATCAACCGTCTCATTCTGTTTTCATCACAAGCAAAAATATAGTGCTTACTTCATCTGGTTAGAAAGAATATTAATAGTTTTTTTCTTTTTCTTTTTTTGTCAAAAGGAAAGAATAGTTTATACTAATTTAAAAGTAAGTAACTAATTTCATAAGAAAATGTTCTTTAGAATTTTGTATATTAATTAAAATGCAATCATATAGGCCACGCTCATCTAAAACAGACAATTGATGGCCACTATTAGCAGTATGATAACTGCATCCACACTTATGAAACCATGGTTGCGTCATAATAATCACTTTTTCCGTTTTGATGGGTGTAATATATGGGTATTTTTCTCTTAAACCATGGTTTAACACTTTTATATTAGTTTTTAGGAAATAATTTTTACGATTTACGAAATAACTATGTGAGAGAATTTTTGTGTCGACTTATGAAAAAAAGCTTTTGAAACCATTGTTTTATTATTTCCTCCACGTACATGTACTCTTAAGAAAAGTAAATTTTTCATTCCCCAAACAAAGAACTGAGATCAGATAATCTAAACAATGGAAGTTGGGTTCTTATTATATATATGTCAGTACTTTTTTGTTTTTCTTTAAATTAAGTTGCCACGGATAAGTAAAAGTAATCATGCAGATGAGAAAAGGTCATGTTTTGGTATAAAACAGACCTTAGAATAAAGGTCAAGTGACAGATCTGCTTTGAAAGTTCTCCCCCAAGCGCATCTGTTCACTTCACTTTTAATTCCCTTTCTGAAAATTTTAAAAAATTATACCCTCGTATGTATTTAATATAATATCCAGTTAACTTTTCTGGAGAAAAATATTAAAAAAAATTAAATAAGTTATTTAATCATATCATGTATTATATATCAGTAGATTATATATTAGTTCATAAGTCATACAAATTAATTTTAAAAAAATGATAAATATAAATAATTTAAAGTAACTTATTTAATTTCTTTAACCTCTTGAAATGAATCAATTGCCTCCTATATGTAGAGTTGAGTTGGTACAAGTGTACAACATCACAGCAATGTTTAACCAGCACTATTATGCTCATGTTCAAAAGCTTTATGAACAGTAAACGAACTATTGATGATCTTTTAATTTGCTGCACTAATTATTGTTGGAATTTAGGAAGAAATCGCATAGTTTATAAATAAGAAGAAGGATGGAAAAGAAGAGGAAAAATAAGAAGGGTTGTGTGTGTGGTACTAAGTCCCACATTGGTTAGGAGAATGGAAGTTGGAGGGTATATAAGCCCCAACTTGGCTTCTACTAGTTGGGCCCTTGGGCCTATCCACTTTTGTGGAGGGGTGAGGACTTAGGCAACCCTTGGTCCACCACACACGCTCATGCGCTGCCGCCGTCCGTCCGGTTCGGTCGCGTGCGCCGTCGGTTCGGTCTACGCTTGTGAAATAAAATAATAATTTTTTATTAAATAATTTTTTGAATAAAATAATCCTTTTATTTTTATTTCTGTTGTGCCTCTCCGTTTTTTTCCAGCGGCTACGTACGACTTGTTCAGCCCCGTCTGTTTGCGTCTGTGTGAGACACACCAGTTCGCGCAACAGACGAGTCCATCTGATCGTGTTTTTCCGGAGTCTATAAATAGGGGCCCCTAGTCACAGAATTTTTTGCGTTCTTTCTTCTCTGCATACACTCTTTTTGCATAAACATTTTGTACGTTCCGAAAGCAGACTCGTTGGATTCACTTGGGCTTCAGACAGACAGAGCTATCTTTCTGGAGACGAACAATCCGCTCTATCTTGGGAGGCAATTGCTCAGAAACCTGTGGCATCCGTAGGGGAGCAAAATTGTCTTAAGGTTGGACCCGGATTTCTGCATAGTTCATAACCATATTCGGCAGTCTTGTGAGTTCGTTTATAGCTTTTTCATATGATACAGACTTGTTGTATGCTCTCTGTATATTATATTTTGTTAAACACAGATTGTAGTTATACTGTTTTGTTTACTGCATATTCAATTTCTACCTACTCTATATGTTAGAAACAACAATTATTTCATCAGTGGGCTGGGGCAAGATGAGAAACACAATTTCAGACTCAAATAAGAATGTCAAAAATAAAGCGTCTCAAATGGGAGTATGAAGAGCCACCCCCCATTAAAGCCCTCTTACTAATCTCACTCGCTTCACCTTCTTCCTCACCTCACTCTCTTTGCTCCGAAGATGACCGAGGAACCCAATGCCGACTTTCCCACTTGGATATTGGATGAACAGCTCCACCGCCATATTACCGTGCACTGGCGGATCTATCTTGAACGCCACGTACACCACCAATTTCATAAATGACATCAATTCCATCACTTTCATCATCGCCTATCCTAAACCAGAGTGTGTTTGAGAGAGGAAGGGAATAGGGACCATCGAGCTTGGAGTTGGAGAGATATCTATCTATTGAGTTTCATGTTCAGATCTCAAGAAGTGAGGGGATAAGGTTCGTCTTCTTTACCATCTGAGGATGGCCGGAAAAGCTGAATTTGCAAAGGAGACAAGGTTTAGATCTCGTTGTCATCACTGAAGGACCCCGTCACTTAGAGAAAGCATCCATCAAACCAAGTTCCCTCCATTAACGGCAACGCCACCGTTGGTTGCTGGAGGTCGCTGTACCTTGTACCAGAGGGTGTTGTCAGGTTGAGGTTACTGGAGCCACGAGGGTGTCAATGAGATAACTATGGAATATTAAGAAAATTTCATGGGTAATTTAGTTAGGACATAGTAAAAATTTTCTCCCCCATCCCCTTTGGGAAAGGGGTGGTTGGGCATTGTTAACCCCCTCCTGAAAAGTCAATATTGCTGCCACAAATATTGCCACCAACAATTTATTTATTATTATAATATATTATTAATATTAATATTATTATTATTATTATTATTATTATACAATTTTACTTCTTCATTATAATTAAATCCTAAAAATAAAAATTAGGATGGTACATTGAACACTAAACCAAATGCTCTTTAGGTAAGTGAGAAAATAAAATACACTATATTATAAATAAAAGTACTTGAAATACAATATATACTTAATATAAAAAAAATTAAAAGAAATATATTATAGAAATTAAAATCACTTCATTCAATTCTTACTCTACGTGTTTTTATATTTTTAAACTTATCAATAATTAAATCTGTGCTAAAATTCAAAACAATTTCTTTTCTTATGTATGTAATCAAATAATCATTGAGAAATTGGTCTTCCATTTTATTTTGAAGCCTGCTTTTGATTATTTTCATAGCAGAGAATGATTTTTCAGTAGTAGCTGTAGAAACTAGAAGAGTGAGTACAAATTTAATCACTCTATATATCAATGACAGGGTAAATAATGGACTTTCTAGTTCTTACTAGCCATTGACATAATTCAAATATAGTTGATAAATCTATCAAATATAGATGTTTAGAAATGTCAACTCAAAATATTGTAACTTCATCTTCAAATACAATTTCTTCTATTATGTGAAATCTCTAGAAAATAATTTACTAACAAGTTTGCAAATACCATCATTATTAAATGACTTATACCTATTTTTTTGATCTGAAATCATGCTCAAAGCAAATAATTCAATAGTATTATCATTGAACCTATTATTTAATTCTTTCACTTAATAATCAATTTTAGTACAAAAGATATTTACCCTTAACCCTATGTTATATTATAATTTAAAAACAAAAGAGCCATTAAATCAAATGAAATAAAACCCATGATAATCCTGAAATAAACATTTTTCTTACTAACAGAAACATATATGCGGCATGAAAAATGCAAATATCTTTCATATCTAGAATACGTACGCTTTCAAAGATGGCGGTTGGCCACGCCTATAAAATATAAATAGCAAATTGGCACGAATAATAATGGGTATGTTTCTGGCGAGATAAAAGAGTATCAACAACAATAAAATATCTATCAATGAAGGAAAAACCATTACAATACCTGTTCAGACAGCAACCTAATTAACAAACTTACACAATAACATACTCTAAATCTCTTTATTTCCTAAAAACGTACTGTAAAAGGACAAGTAAAGAGATTTCGACCAGAAATGAAAAGCAAACACACCCTCCATGCTGTATATTTTCGTTTTAAGGAAAAGTCCAAAGCCTTACCATCTTGCTTGGAGGTTCATTATTCAAACCAAATATAATCGCGAACATAATAACCAAATAATTCAACGATGACTTATAGGTAGCTACTACTACTTCAATTCAGAATATCATGAATAAAGCGTCCCACATTGCAGTAGGAAGAGCCACCCTCCATTAAAGCCCGCTTACACATCTCACTCATCTCCTTCACTTTCTTCCTCACCTCACTCTCTTTCTCCATCACTTGTTTTATTCCTTTCTCTATCCTCTCTGCACTTATCACCCCCGACTTCCTCACTTGGCCCCACTCTCCCTTGTAATCCAATGAGATCTCAACGCTCATCTTCAACTCACGCACCACTTCGAATGCGTTCATTTGTTGCTCTGCATAAAGCGGCCACGTGGCTATGGGTACACCGTAGTATATACTTTCCAGTACGGAGTTCCATCCGCAATGTGACACAAAACCTCCCACGGCTTTGTGGGCCAAGATCTGCGCCTGTGGAGCCCAACCTATGACTCTTCCCATCTCAGCCGTCCGCTGTAAGAATCCTTCAGGTAATACTTCTTCCAGATTTGAGTGATCACCCGGTTCTTCCCCCGAACCTCTGGTTGGGCGCTTCCGTAGGGACCACACAAAGTTGACCCCACTTGCTTCAAGAGCGCGTGCGATTGCCGCCACTTGATTCTCCTCATCGAAATAACCCCTACTTCCAAAGCACAAGAACAGAACAGAAGAAGGAGGTTGATCATCAAGCCACTTCACGACATGATGATCTGATCCTTGTGGACCCGTCTTGGTGTCCCTTGAACTTAAGATGGGTCCCACGGAATAAATGTTGATATCACTGTTGGAGAATGAGTCAACAGCACGGGATTCCAGCTCCTCGAACGTATTCACTATCACGCCCTTTGCTCTCTTAAACTTGCATACCTGACTGAAGAAAAATTTTGCCCACTCCTTGTCCAACATAACACTAGGGAAAATATTGGCGGGAACATAGTTCTCAAAACTCGGGATGGCAAACTTAACTCCGGAGTCTGAGAAGTTAAACGTGGTCGTATCAACTTCCTCTTGCTCCCTGAGCATGTCAACATGAAGCGCGAAGCGCAGAAAAGCAGCGCCCGAGATGAAGAAGATAGTAGCTGGAACTTGGAACTCGGTGGCTACATCAATCATGGTGGTGCAGAACATGTCCACTACGAAGCCGGCGAGGCGGGGAGAGTCAGGAGCCGAGTTGAGTCTGGACACGGCGTCTCTCACATTTTGCTTCTGGCTTTCAACGAGAGAATCCATTAGGGAAGGAAGATTAAGAGAGTGAGGGCTGGTAGGGTTTGGGTGTCGAGGGAGGAGAGTGAGGTGAATACGACTGGGGAAGGAAGCGGAGGAAGTGAGGGAATGGATGTAGGCGTTAACGTGGTCGTCGAACGGTGCTTCGATGATGAGAAAGGTGATGGAAAGGTGGCGATGGTGGTTGACGAGAAGCTTAGCGCACTCGACGATGGACACAAGGTGACCCATGCCAGGACATGGCACGAAAACTAGCTGAGATTTCACGACCATATTAATTGGTGGGCCGGCTACAAGAGTAGTGAATAAGAATGAATCAATCTACTTAACTTTGGTGAAGAAGATTATGGTGGGATTTGAATTAGATCATAGGTCTATTGTGTGTTATATACAACGTTGTTTAAACTTAGACTGGCCACTAAACCGGTCAGGTAGGTGTTAATCCAAAGCCAAAACGATGAAAAATGGAATATTTCAAGGTGTTAATATGAAATTCTTAAAAAAAATTAATTTAAGAAAAATCGATTTTCAAAAAAAGAAAAAAATGAATTAGGTTAATGCTCAGACAGGACCGGTTTATTACAGACGGTTTCACCGGTTCCCAATCCAGATTTTAAAACCCTGGTTATATATATGAAACGATTATGACTCATCATGATAAGAGAGGGTGATAACTTGAAGTTGATTTATGGAAGAATACATGTGAGAGGTTACAGATGCACGTGGAGCAATATTTTCAGTGCATTTGGATGATGAGAGATATGTTTGTTATACGTGATTTTACTTCGGTTTTTGTTGCTCTCATTTCACGTACGTTTACCAAACAGTCTGTTTAATTCATGCCGTGAAAGAACAATAAATCTTAAATTCATGATTACAGAAAAGGATTTTTAGACTGTTACATTTAGATGGAATATAGAGGGTTAGTTTTAAAAAGTATGACTAGTGACAATTTCGTAAATATAAAGAATTTTTTAGATTAATTCCTCTAATATGATGTCTAAAATACATTATTTAGACCAATTTCATGAACAATTAATCCAAAAAAGTTAAAAAAAATTTGATTACTTTTAAGACCGGTTATTTTATCTCTAATCTAAAAAATGAAACTTTTAATACCGATTTCCTACATAATCATGAATACGTTAATAATAAAATAAAATGAAATATTGATTACTTTTAGAACCGTTTGTTTTTTGACGGATCTAAAAGGTGAAGCTTTTAAAACCGATTGTTAACAATAACTGGTTTAGAATATGAGAATAAATAAAAAATAATACATTTATTACGGTTGTTAAAAATAACTATATAAAAAGTAAATTTTTAAGACCATATTTTGAATATAACTTATCTAAAAGATTAACCCAAAGTCACATCTTACTCACTATATCCCCTCTTTATCCCATCAAAAATTAAATTTTGCTCTCTTCCTTCTTCCTTCGTCTCACCACTTTCCTCCCAAATCTTAGATCTCATATTTCCTCCCTCAAAATCTTTTTCTCCTCCCCTCTCTCTTCCCCTCTGCTTCTCCTCAACCTCAAAGACGAAGTTCTTGCTCTCTCTTAGCTTCCCTCACCTCAGATTTGTTAATACCGCAAACCTTCCCTCTTATGGAAGTTTGATTATTGCGGCTCTTCTTGATGACCCACCACAAGTACCGTCGAAATTGCTGCTTAAATTGATGATCCAGGGGAGCCTCAAGTTGGTGCAAGTCGAAAGATTACATAGTTCGTATTAACGATACAGGGGAGCCCCAAATTTGGTAAAGCAACAATGCTTGTGTTGCAAGTTTCTGGGTTGTTTTTTTAGTTTTTCAATGAACGACTTGGAGCGATCTATCTGTAGATCTGGTGTTATTTTTGCTTTGATAACATTAGTTTGTGTAATATGTGGAGTGATTTTTGTCTTCTTCGATTAATGGTTATGGGTTTGATTTGTCATTTTGGTGTTTGATTTATAAGGATGTGGTGGTGTCAATGGATTCAAGAATGCCACTTTCAAAATTGACAAAGGGAGGTTGTGTTTCTTTAGATCATCAGATTAGATCAAACGGTGCCTTGGAGATTCATATCGGACCATGTTGATTTTGGAGGAAAGGAATAATTGCCATTGTTGTTAATAGAGCGCGGTCTCAGAGTATGCAAACCCCTGAAACCTGTGTTCCTCCATACACACCCTCAAACCTCGCCTTCGATTCCCAACATCTTCCTGCGATCTTACCCCTTTTGTCGACACTAAGCGGAATTGAAAATTGGTTCGGTGGTAGTGTCCTCTCCGGTGACAAAAGCTCAAGTATAGTTTCTTAGGTACAAGTCGCGAGGTTGAAGATGAACAGAAAAGTGTCCAAGTACGATTATGAGAACAAATGTTGATTGAAAAGCTTGGGAAGAATTTACACTTGCCCTCTACCTTCGCCAATGATGTCTCGAGATTTTTTTCCCCCAGATTTTTTACTGAATGGTTTTGATTAAACTTGATGGTGCAAAGGAGATGATGATTGATGATTGTGTGTAGATTTTTACTGAATGGTATTGATTAGACTTGATGGAGCAAATAGGAGGATGATAGATGATTATGTATAGTTTTTTATTGAATGGTTTTGATTAAATTTGATGTGGTGCAAAGGAGAGGATGATAGATGATTGTGTGTAGTTACTCTACTACAAAACACATGGTTCTGAGATGGTGACCCATGGATTATAGTGATTATTAGAGTGGAGGGAAGATACTTTTAAGACCTGTTGTGTACGTTTTAACAACGAGACTTTTAAGATTAGTTATTTTACACAATTGACCTTAAAAATTTTACAATTTAGGTCTTATATTTTAAAAAACTGGTCTAAAAGGAATGGTTGAGAAATTGATTTTAAAAATATCAGACTTTTTAAATTGGCTATATCGAGAATGAATTCAAAATTGGTCTAAAAGACGATTTTGACCTGGTTTAAAAAGTGATTTTTGCATATATTCCAATTTTAGAAATATTTATCATGATGATACCACGTCAATATAAATAATGTATATGTCAACATATTGACAGTTTGACACACACACGCCCTACTATATTTTTAACATAATTAATAGATAATATGAAAAAAAAAATACTGTAGTATAAAAATAACTTATATATAATATCTTAAAGTTTGGGTTACATGTAGAAAATCTTCCTAACCTTTAAAATTTTATAGTAAACTCTCTTAAACTCTTGCACATGTGCAAATAATTCCAATTGTTAATTTCATTGTTACTTTACAGATGAAATCACGGTAAAGATTATTGTTTGTCATTGATATCAATGACAGTTTTTTGTAGGAAAATTGAGCCAAATGCAAAAGAGTGTTTATTTAACTACGCTTTTTTTTTTTTAAACAAAAAAATAAGTTTACCCTTCATTTAAGTGTTAGGTTAAAGATGAAAACTGATTGGCCTATATTTGAAGGTCTATGTTGGCTATAGTGCATAGAGTTCGAATAGAGACGATGCTTGGATGATGTAGTTGAATCTCATGTTATTAATGGTTATAGCATTCCAAAACTGACTAATTATAGATAAAGCTTTCTTAAGCCTCACCGTACATTAACTTTTAAAATAATTTTCATTGGGGAAAAAAGGAAAGTACTAGTAATTCTGAAATTAAAGAAGAAAGAGGAGGCATGCATTACAGAGTAAAAAGTACATAAAAATAATATTATTGTAAAAGGACATTGCATTCTAATAAAATTGGTTATTTTGCTCACTCCTCTAATCATATTGTTATAACTTATAAGAGATTTGTTTTGATTCAAAATATAGGATCATAAAGCCTATACATGTGATGTCATTTTAAAAGTTCTACTGTACATGCATGTAAGCCTTTTAAAAAGGTATCAGCCAACTCAAAAATACTATAAGCTTAGGTCTAAACTTAAAAAATAGCCAGCATATATAGATAGAAACCGTTGGAGTTATAAATATAATTGTGAGTGTGTTAAATGAAACAAGTAAAGGATTACTTGAAAATAGAAGAGTTCAAGTGTCTATATCAGAACATGTGAGCTTCGATAAATAAATGGGCTAATAGAAGCTCATTCGCACAACAACAACTCATCAAGAGACAAACGGTCGGATTATATAAATTGTTTGCAGCTTGAAAGTAGCTCCTTAAATGGCTTATAGACTATAATGGCCCTTTTGGTACGATCAAATTGGGTACATGAAAATGGAAATGGAACCTAATTTCAACTTAGGAACAAATTGGAAGAGACAACATAAACAAAAACATGCATGAATAAATTAAAGCCGTATGGAAGGAACTGTACTGTGTCGTATCTGTTCTCAACATCTCTCTTTTACGTACATTATTGTCCCTGTCTCCTTCGTTTCTCTTTAGGTCAGTTGAGGAAGGAGAAGGAGAGCTCGAATTCTGCCACACCATTGTGCCTATCATCTTCACATTTACATTCAATCCCTTACCATCTTCGCTCTCTGTTTGTGCCATTGATTTTCTCTTCTTCCTTTCCATTATGTCATATGATTCTTGATTGGTTATTATATTGTTGAGATAAGACTGATAAAAATCCTATATAGTTTGTTTTTCCTTGAGTAATGGTTCCACCACCTTGCAGTGAGGCTTTGTTTTTAACTAGAAGGAACCCAAGAAGAAGCAACAGCCTACACATATAATTATTTTTCAAAAATAAAAAACTGCTCTTTACTTTAAATTGTAAATGACATCTTTGCAAAATTACAAAAACATATATCAAACCTTGAATAGGAATAATATTAAAAATCATCTATTACTTTATCCATATTACAAATACAAATTCAACCATGGATTCTAGTTTCAACCCTTCACGCGTATGATAGCTTCACTCCCAATTGAGCATATCATGAACAAAGCGTCCCAAATGGGAGTATGAAGACCCTCCCTCCATTAAAGCCCTCTTACTTATCACACTCATCTCCTTCACCTTCTTCCTCACTTCACTCTCTCTCTCCATCACTTGTTTTATTCCTTTCTCTATCCTCTCTGCACTTACCACCCCACTTCTGCTTACGCTGCCAAACTCTATCCTATAATCCAAACAGATCTCCACGGCCAGATCCAACTCTCGTGCAAGTTCAAAGGCATTCAATTGCTGCTCCGAATAAAGTGGCCACGTGGCCATGGGCTGTCCATAATATATGCTCTCCAGTATTGAATTCCACCCACAATGCGACAGAAAACCTCCCACCGCTTCATGGGCCAAGACCTGGGCTTGCGGAGCCCATCCAATCACTCTTCCAATCTCAGCCGTTCGCTCTAAGAATCCTTCTGGGAGTACTTCTTCAAGGTTTGAGTAGTCTTTCGGCGCTTCTACCTTACCCTTGGGTGGTGGCTTTCGTAGAGACCACACGAAGTGGACCCCACTTCTTTCAAGGGCATGAGCGATTTCCGTCACCTGATCAACGTCGTCGAAATAACCCATACTTCCGAAGCACAGGAATAAAACAGACCGAGGAGGCTGACCATCGAGCCACTCTATAATGTCCGACCTTCGTTGAACAGTATGATTCTCCTCGCCACTTAAAATGGGCCCCACGGGATAAATGCTAAAATCGGCGTCACAGAATGAACGAACCGCATGGGGCTCAAGCTCCTCAAACGTATTTACTATAATACCCTTCATTTTCTTTAGCCTGCTCGCATGAAGGTAGAAAAATGTCGCCCATTCCTTATCCAAGGCGGCGCCGGGGAAAACACTGGCAGGAACGGGGTTCTTGAAGCTCGGGATGGAAAACTCGGTGCCGGAGTCTTTGAAATTTAATGCAGTCGTATCGACGTTGTTTTGGTCTCGGAGTGTGTGAATATGAAGCATGTACCCAAGGAAAGCAGCACTTGCAGTGAAGAATACTACGGTTGGAACACCGAACTCGTTGGCGACGTCAATCATGGTGGAGCAGTACATGTCGACCACGAACCCGGTGAGGTGAGGCGAGTCGGGCCCTGAGATGAGGGCGGACACGGCTTGTCTGACGTTGAGTTTCTGGTTTTCAACGAGAGAGTCGATGAAGGAAGCTGGATTAAGAGAGTGATCGGAGTTATGATGGTTGGGCGGTGGTAGGAGAATGAGGTGGAGACGTTTTGGGAAGGAAATGGAGGTAAGGGCGTCGCCGGCGGGGTCATGTGGTGCTTTGATTACGAGGACGGTGATGGAAAGATTTTCGTGGCGGTTGACGATAAGCTTAGCGAACTCGACGGTGGGCCTTAGATGACCCATGCCTGGTAAAGGCACAAAAACTAACTGCGATTCCTTCATGGGATTGTGGTTTAGATCAATGTTGCAGCTGAAGATGATTGAAATGAATTAACGAGATCTCAAATAGCTGTCTGAGTGTTTTTTTTTTTTTTTTTTGTCGGTTTGAGAGTGCTGGTGGAAGTGATGATAAACGGGGCGAGAATCTTTGATGGGATGTGGAGCCTCCTTTACTTAGGACATGGATGCTTTTAAAAAGCCCAAAACACTTTCGGTTTCAAAAACGACAATTATATTTCAGGATTGGGCCAATCATGGGTAGCCCACCACAATCTAACAATATATATCAAAAAGGTCACTCATTTGTATCGGCACTTCTAGTACTAGTAGTGTAGTGGTATTGGGTATGGTCTCCTCACTTCTTTGTACTGGGTTTGATCCCCCCATCCCCTATGATAACTCTCTATATTTTATATATTTAAGGTACATTTTAGAAATATTTGTAGAGTTATATAAACAATTTTGAGAGATTTCTGTAAGATTATATAATTATAAGATTAAATCAAAGTGGTGTATTACTTGTGGTATTTCAACTTAAAATAAATGTTTTTTTATTAGGACTATTACTATTATTTATTTTCTTTCTTTTATTTTTATCAAAGTACCAGGAGGGAGGCTATTATTTCGATGGCCTTGTCTCAATTAAATGGCAAATGAATGGTGTAGTCCCACGGTTCAGAATTCAGGAGAATGGATCGATGGATGAAAAAAAAAAGAAAGAAACCTAAAAGCAAAGAAAGGTGCTGCACGGTCAAGTGTTGGGCTGAATTAATTGAATGGAATTGGGCCCACCAATCCATTCAATTAACTAAAGGAAGGAAGACCTAATAAAAGAGAGGCTGGACGCAGAAAAGGGGAAGCAGCGGAGACACGAAAAAGAGGAGGTGACGGCACAAAAAGGAGGAACATGTAATATGCTTAAAATGAAATAGAAGATAAAACTTCTATATATTTATATAAATCAGAATTGCAATCAGATATAGCATCCTCTGACACAATTCTCACAGTACATAAGCAAAAGGGATAAATGACAGAATAACAGAAATATCAGAATGAGAAGGAAAGAAAATCACAGAGAGAACAGATCCTTCACGAAATATTTCCACACCCTCTCCTAACAGCTTTTGTCCTCTTTTATAACCTCTCACTCGAATGCTCTCAGTTTCCAGGGCCTTCTTTTAGCTCTTTTACTCCTTCTAATGGGCTTTTCTCCATTCCCAGCTACTGGATCCATCGAATCTCGGCCCAAATCCTCCTTATCCATTACATTACCCCCCTCATCAAATGGGACCTTGTCCTCAAGGTCCAATGAAGGATACAGCACAACCATATCAGCTGCATTTTCCCATGTATGTGCTGATGCATCATCCCACTGAATAAGAACTTGACAGATCCATCGATCACCATCTTGCACTAAACGGGTATCCAAAACTCGACTGGGAGTGATGATGGGGCCTTTAGGTACCGACAACAATGGTAAAGGAACGGTGGGTTGAACAGAATCGGACCCAACAAAACGCTTAAGCAAAGAAACATGAAAAACAGGGTGAATGCGAGTGTGAGCAGGCAAGGCCAGACGATAAGCAATGCGTCCAATACGTTCTATAATGCGAAAAGGGCCAAAATAACGTAGTGCCAATTTCTGAAATTTTCGAAGTTCAACAGAATGTTGGCGATATGGTTGCAGCTTTACCCACACCATTTCTCCCTCGTTATACTCTATTTCTGTGCGATGCTTGTCTGCATATCGTTTCATCCGACATTGAGCCTTTTGTATATTGAGTTTCAAAGTAGCTAACACCTTGTCCCTGTCAGTCAACTGCTTATGAACATCAAAAGGTGTATCTGCCAAAGACGAATGAGGAACTATTGGAGAAGGGTCGCGTCCATAGACTACTTTGAATGGAGTCATGCCAATGGAGGTTTGAAAGAGGTATTGTACCAATACTCAGCCCAAAGCAAAAAACTCAACCACTGCCAAGGATGATCATGCACGAAGCACCGAAGATATAACTCTACACACTTATTGAGTGCCTCTGTCTGACTGTCCGACTAGGGGTGATAAGCAGATGTGATACACAACGTAGAGCCCTGAAGTTTCTTCAAATGACGCCAGAATGCACTTGTGAATACCTTATCACGATTAGTCACAATTGTACTTGGTATGCCATGGAGCTTAACAATGTGCTGAATGAAAACTTCTGCAACCTTTTGCGCCGTAAATGATCCTGGCAACGCAATAAAGTGCCCATATTTGGACAACCTATCAACCACCACCAAGATAGTGGAATTACCATGAACTATTGGTAATCCAATGATGAAATCCATCGCTATATCTTCCCAAATTCGATCTGGTATTGGTAAATGATCCAACAGACCCGCAGGGTGTAGATGCGAGACCTTGACTTGCTGACACACCAAACATTGTTGTATAAAGCAGCGTATGTCGCGGCGCATTCTTGGCCAATAGAATAACCGAGCAATACGATGAAATGTGCGGATAAAACTAGCATGACCACCAATCCGCGAAGCATGAAATTCATATAAACTTTCTTGAATGAGGGTCTGATCGTCTACTGGGATGACCAATCATTGATACCAAAATAAATCACTATGCCGAAGATGATAACCTGCTGCCACTGTATCACCTGCAGTGATCTTGTCCTTAATTCCCTAAATGAACGAAGAAGAGCGGACCTTTGCGAGCACCAAATCCATGAACGAAGATTGTAATGAAGAGAGAGCCATATATGTGACCCGTGACAATGCGTCTGCAGCCTGATTATGGCGCCTTGGTTTATGCTCGATGGAAAAACGGTAACCCAGCAACTTAGGAAGACAGGCTTCTTGCTCAGGGGTTTGAATCACCTGGTCACCTAAATGCTTCAAACTCGAGTGATCTGTACGGATAATAAAGAAGTGACCGAACAGATAATGCCGAAATTTAGCAACGGCCTCTGTAATCGCCGACAATTCACGAACATACACAGATTGAGCTTGCATGCGAGGGGATAATTTCTTTGAGAAAAAAGCAATTGGATGTCCATCTTGACTAAGTATAGCACCAATGCCGCTGCCCGATGCATCCGTTTCAAGGATGAAAGGCTTGGAAAAATCAGGGAGAGCTAAGACTGGAGCCTGAGTAATCGCGGATTTGAGATCATCCAGAGCCTGTTGAGCCACCTCGGTCCACACAAATGAATCCTTAGCCAAGAGCTTAGTAAGGGGACTAGCTATCTGTGCGTATTGTTTGATAAATCTTCTGTAATACCCGCTTAGACCGAGGAATGCCTTCAACTGCGTCACATTTTGCGGGCTAGGCCATCGTTTTATCGCTTCTACCTTGGACTCATCCATCTCGACCCCCCTTGCTGACACTACATGCCCCAAGTAATCAATCCTTCGTTGACCAAAAGCACACTTCGAGAGTTTGGCAAATAGGCGATGCTCAGCCAATATTTGCAGCGTCAAGCGAACATGTGTCAGATGCGTATCCCAATCTTTACTATAAATCAAGATATCATCAAAGAAGATGAGAATGAACTTACGTAGAAAAGGCCGAAATATGGTGTTCATGAGAGCTTGGAAGGTTGCGGGAGCATTTGTAAGCCCGAAGGGCATCACCATCCATTCATATAGCCCGTGATGCGTTCTAAATGCAGTTTTTTCTCTGTCGCATTCCTTCATCAGGATCTGATGGTACCCTGAGCGGAGATCGAGTTTAGAGTAAAAAACAGAGCCATGTAATTCATCGAGAAGCTCATCGACAGTCGGCATGGGAAAGGCGTCCTTCACTATGATCGAATTCAAGGCCCTATAATCGACACAAAATCTCCACGTGCCATCTTTTTTCTTGACCAGAATTACGGGAGCTGAAAATGGGCTATTACTCTGTTTTATTAAACCTTCACTAAAGAGTTCATCTACAATCCGTTCAATTTCTGTCTTCTGACTCACTGGATACCGATAGGGTCTCACTTTCACAGGGGCGGAATTTGGTAGTAATTCGATAGCATGATCATGCCCTCTGGGTGGCAGCAGTCCGTGGGGCTTTTCAAAGACCCTAGAGAATTCGTGCAAGATTCCTAAAAGGTCCTGAGGTATCTCATTCATGGTGTCATCATGATGAGAGTTCTCGCGTTGTATGATCAATAATTCAGTCCAAGCCTCAGTATGTTGAAGTCTCAGTAAATGGTGAAAATGCGCTTGCGTCACTGCATTGCTTCTGGTGCCTTTCAGCGTCACCCATTGACCATTTGTTAAAAACTTGATAGTAGAAGAGCTATGGTCTACGACGTGGGGATGCAGCGTGGCTAACCACCCCGCTCCGATAACCATATCAACCGCGGCCACTGGAAGTGCAAACATGGTTAGCGATAGATTATATCCACAAATTTGGACTACTACATCCTTAACCAGTTGATTAGTGCGCATGATTTGACCAATTCCGCCCAGAATCTTCACCTCCTTAGTACATTCTACAGGTAAGTTAAGGTGCTGAACTATCCATGGATGAATAAAGTTGTCTGAGCTATCCCCATCCAGCAATATCTGAACCTCTGTTCCTTGTATCATGCCTGAGAAACGAATAGTGGCTGTACCCTGAGTACCCTTGGAGGCTGGCAGTGATAAGTGGTGTAAAGTACCGTCAATCTAAGCTTCAGCAATGTCAGGTTCTACCAGCTCGTCGGACTCCTCTTCTTCAATCATCATCATCAATTGTCTCTTAGCACACTTATGCGTTGGGGAAAATTTTTCATCACATGTATAGCAGAGTCCCTTTTCTCTCCGTATTTGCATTTTCGTCGGAGTCATGCGCTTCAGGGGCAGTCTGGTAGGCGTAGGTAATAAGGGTGGTAAGTTAGATTTACCGCCTCCGCTGTTCGTTGCCGATGTGCCACCTGTGGTGTTCGCTGATCCTGAGTAGTTCTTAGTTATTTGACTAGTGTACCCAGCATTTCCGAGTCCAAGCATTCTGGTGGATTTAGTTCCTTCAACAGTCTCGGCAAATAACTTTGCCAACGTCATGGCCTGTAAGACGGTATTGGGTTTCTGCACCAAGACATTCCGACGGAGATCTGCCTTAAGTCCCCCGATGTAACAGTCCAACAATGCAGATTCCGGAATTTCTAATGTTCGGTTAGCCAATATCATGAACTGGCTGTTATAATCCTCCAATTTGCCATCTTGCACCAGCTTAAATAGCTGGGATCTGGCACAATCGAACTGAGACGGTCCATATTGCTCCTCGATAGCTTGAACTAAAGCAGTCCAATGGGGTATGCGGCCATTCTTTTCGAGCATCTAAAACCATGGGAGAACGTCCCCATCGAAGTGTACAGAAGCAATAACAATTCGCTGAGCATCGGGGATCTCGAAATACTGTTCTGCCTTAAATATCCATGGAAGGGCCTCTGATCCATCGAAATGGGGAAAATCAAGCTTAACCTGTCTATTCATGGTCGTGTAGTATGGGAATGTTTGAGTGTTGTGTGTTCCGGAGGAGGGTGGCTCACTCCTGGATGCTGAACCAGTGTTCTCCATTTTCTTATCCAAATTATCGAGTTTTAACATGGCAGCCTCCATAAAACTCTCTAATCGTGTAAATCGGCTCTTCGCATCTTCCACGAATTCGTTTGTTTTCTTTTGCTCAGCTTGAAGATCCTTCAGACGAGTATTATCCTCCATGAAGAACTCTCAACGAGAGCACCAATTGTAATATGCTTAAAATGAAATAGAAGATAAAACTTCTATATATTTATATAAATCAGAATTGCAATCAGATATAGCGTCCTCTGACACAATTCTCGATGTACATAAGCAAAAGGGATAAATGACAGAATAACAGAAATATCAGAATGAGAGGGAAAGAAAATCACAGAGAGAACAGATCCTTCACGAAATATTTCCCCACCCTCTCCTAACGACTTTTGTCCTCTTTTATAACCTCTCACTCGAATGCTCTCAGTTTCCAGGGCCTTCTTTTAGCTCTTTTACTCCTTCTAATAGGTTTTTCTCCATTCTCGGCTACTGGATCCATCAAATCTCGGCCCAAATCCTCCTTATCCATTACAGAACACACGCAGAGAAAAGATCAGAGACGAAGCCGAGGGATCGCGCAGAATGAAGAAAACAGAAGGCTACGTGAAGAAGAAAGGTAGACGGAACAGAGCATTGAAAGGCAGCTGAGACATGCAGAGCAGCAGAGGAGCAACACTGTTCATCGTCAATCCGCTGAGATTTGCAATCTCCTTGCTCTTTCTTTTACTCCTTTTTTGTCTCTGAATTTTCTGTGCTCTGTTCTGGATTTTTAGTATAGCCATGTGTGGCTAGTTTTATTTTGCAACCTAAAAGATCTATGAACTTGTTAATGAATTAAACTTTGTTTTCATGGTTTAGTTATAATTAGTATTAATTTTGGTTGCTTAATCTTGTCTAATTTATCTATTTAGTAATTGGCCATCATTAAATATGAATTTGAGAATTAGGATTTACCTTGACGAAGGGAATTTTAATTAAGCTCTGAGATTAAGTAATATGAGATTAAATTACGATTTAATTTGCAATTAGAATAGACATATACCTAATAGCCCTATATAATTGTTGAAGAGTGTGTCAAATTAAATTGCCTCTTAAGTAATCATGTTAGACATAACATTTTATACTTAAGAGAGGGTTGTTAGTGGACCAGAAGGCATTTATAGCTATTTATACTCGAGATTAACAAAATTGATATTAAGAGTAATTAAATTAGTGAAATCAAGGTTTATGGAACTAATAAGGGATAAATGACTCTGGGTTGCTTGTTTGACATTTGTGGTAGTTGGTTTATTTTAATTTCTTTTCATTTAATTAAATTCTCTTTAGTTAGCTTAACTTAAATGAAAGTGTAAAATCAATGCTTGATCAAGTTGTGGATACTAAGTTCTCGTGGGAACGATACTTTACTCACTCTTTATTACTTGATACGGCCCGTATACTTGCGGAGTTTTAGGCTTTAAAATTTTACCCTATCACCTATGTATCAAAATTTAGGTCACTCATTTGTAATTTTCATTAACTAGACCAAAGTAATTTTACTAAAATTATCAATAATAGTGAGGAAGTACCGAGTCCATGTTAATGAAAGCACTTTTTATGGTCTCCACATATCACAATGGATGAAATCAAAGTAAGAAATACTCTTTATTTATTTTTTTGAACAAAGAAATAGTCTTTATTGAATTATCTCTTAATGGTAGTCTAGTGTGCTTTGCCTTATTATAATAATAAAAATTTTCATTATCATGTAAAGAAAAATTAATCAATCCCGTCTTCTCTTTTAAAGCATGCTCGAGCATCCAATGCCATAATCATAAATCCCTAGGTCTTTATGTCATTAGCGCAACTTTTCTCATTGGTATTCATTCAAGAATGTAGAGCCTGTCATGATATCTCCCTATCCCAATCACACTGTTCATGCGTAAGTCTTGTATTATGCACAAATCCTTAGTAAAGAGCAATGCAAGATCATCATTATGAGTGAGTTTACCAACTGGCAAAAGATTGCACTTAAAATTTGGTATTTTTAAAATATCTTTGAGCAACATCCTATTTTATAATTTTAGATTTTCGAACTTGTTGGCAATGTCAATTCTGGTATGTCCTCAGACGAACATAATTGGGAAAATTGGGAATAAATCTTCTATTATAAAATTAATTTGTGAAAAGGACTTTTTTTAAAAAAAAAAAAAATTTACTATAAAGGATGACTAGAAACCTACATTATAAATAACAAATTACATATGGGGGGAATTAAATCCCAAACACTCATGGCCCATCCAACCTTCAAAGTTAGGAGGGTACTCATTCAAAATAGCAGAATCAGAAATGCTTGAGTATTATAATGCTACATAGTTACAAAATTTTCTAGGTAATAGTACTCTTTGTGTGTAAAAATTTAATACATCCTCCTTACCAATTAAATTTCCACTTTCCAATGGAGGAAATTTCTCCAATTCTTCCAAACATTATTTCCAGTTCCAGTTCGAGACATTGTTCAACATTCAATGTATATATATTGCGAGGTACTAGTCCCACCGCATGACCCAACTCTAGTGATATCAATCAACCTTATTTTGAAAAACGGCACACAAACATGTTTGATGCTTTGTAAGAGCCCAAACATTCTTGGTCTACAAATATATTATTTACTCTCATTTTCATCGTCCAATTCCTTATTAATATTATGCCTATTAATGCCACAAACATTCTTGGTCTACAAATACAAACAAAATAAAATCTCCTCGGTGCTTATTAGGGACACCAAGACCAAATCCATAATATTCCTAGTTCACGGCTTTTTAAAATTTCATAGAGTTGGTACCCATGCATGATTAAAGATGCTCAATAATCATTTTGCCGTAAAGTGGTATCATCCTAAATGAACATGAATCCATAATGGTTTCAAAATAATCACACACACACACACAATAATACAAAACACATCTGCAATCATGAAGATTGCTTTTCTACTCCATCACGTAATTGACCCAATTACAATCTCACTTCCAACTCAGCATCAATTAAGATTGTCATCAATAAAGCGTCCCAAATAAGTGTAGGATGATCCACCCTCCATTAAAGCCCTCCTACTTATCTCACTCATCTCCATCACCTTCTTCCTCACGTCACTCTCTTTCTCCATCACTTGTCTTATTCCCTTCTCTATCCTCTCTGCACTTACCACCCCCGATCTCCTCACACTAGCAAACTCTCTCCTATAATCCAATGAGATCTCTACACTCATCTTCAAATCTCGAACCAGTTGAAATGCATTCATTTGTTGCTCCGCATAATTTGGCCACGTGGCAATTGGGACCCCGTAATATATACTCTCCAAGATAGAATTCCACCCACAATGCGATACAAAACCCCCTACTGCTTTGTGAGATAGAATTTGGGGCTGTGGAGCCCACCCTATGACCCTTCCAATCTCAGCTGTCCGCTCCAAGAATCCCTCTGGTAACACTTCTTCCACGTTCGAGTAATCTTTTGGGGCTTCAATCGCCCCCTTGGGCGGTGGCTTTCGTAGGGACCACACGAAGCGGACCCCACTTCTCTCGAGAGCTCTTGCGATTTCTGTCACCTGATCCTCCTCGTCAAAATAACCCCAACTTCCAAAGCACAGGAATAGAACAGATGAAGGAGGTTGATCATCAAGCCACTCTATGACATGATCTGATTCTGATTTCTGTGTCGCCGTCTCGTTGTCCCTTACGCTTAAGATGGGTCCGATGGGATAAACGGTGAGATCACTTTTGGAGAATGAGTGGACCGCATGGGATTCAAGCTCCTCGAGTGTATTCACTATTATGGCCTTTGCTTTCTTTATCCTGCTCGCATGGTTGAGAAACATTGCCGCCCACTCCTTGTCCAACATAACACTCGGGAAAACACTGACAGGAACGAGGTTCTCGTAACTCGGGATGGCAAACTCAGTGCCCGAGTCCTCCCAGCTCAACTCGGTCGTATCCACGTTTTCTTGCTCCCGGAGCGAGTGAATATGAAGCTTGAACCCAAGAAAGCCGGCGCCGGAGGAAAAGAACACCATGGAGGGAACCCCGAATTCGTTGGCTACATCAATCATGGCCGTGCAGAACATGTCCACAACGAATCCGGCGAGCGGAGGCGAGTCAGGAGCCGAGTTGAGTTCGGACACAGCGTCTCTAACGTTTGGAATCTGGTTTTCGATGAGAGAGTCCGTAACGGAAGATGGGTGAAGAGTCTGTAAGCTGGTGGGGTCTGGTTGACGAGGAAGGAGAGTGAAATGAAGACGTTCTGGGAAAGAAAGAGGGGAAGTGATGGAGTGGATGTAGGCGTCGACGTTGGGATCAAATGGTGATTTAATGATGAGGAAGGTGACGGAAAGTTGGCCATGGTGGTTGATGAGAAGTTTGGTGAACTCGACGGCGGAGACGATGTGGCCCATGCCAGGACAGGGCACGAAAACTAGCTGTGATTTCTTCATCCCAGCGAGTCTAAGTCTAAATGAATAATGAATCCCGTGCTCAGATTTGTTTTGGGGAAGGTGATGAGACGTTCAGAAAATACAAGCAATCTTGGTTCATGAGCGGTATGAAGCATATACATATGATGAGAAGTGTAGCGATTTGTGTTGGTTTCCGAAATAACATTTCGGTGGAGGAAATTATGTGGAAGTCTGGAGAACCGTTCGTAAAAGATAACTCAGAGAGTGTTCCAGGGGGCCACCAAGTTGTCGTTTTATTTACGAAGAAAATTTATTGTTTAACATGTTTGAGTGGACAGCATAGGTTCTCAATTATTTCAAAATACCGATGTATAGGTGGGCAGGATAGGTACTTAGAAATCTCTATGAACGTTCTTCTAATGTTGTGTTAAATTTTGAAAGCCCCCCCCCCCCCCCAAAAAAAAAAACCCAAACAAAACTAAATTTTAAACATTCTCATATATGAATGCTTTACAATGTTTCATGATAGATTTTTGTATATTTTTAGGTCAAAGGTGCATAGGTTTATCATATGAAGTACGATATGTATAAAGATTGTAATATGGGAGTTCATTTAAAGCGTCTAGACCTTTATAGCATAGTCATAGTAATAACATCACCCACATTTTTCTGTTATTAATACATATTTCAATTAAAATTTATATCTTACTTTTATGGTTATTCCAAGGTTATTAAAATCGAATCGGTCGGGATACTAGGTCAAAGGTCAGTAGGTTAAGCCAGAGTCAAACTGAACATCTAAGTATCTAAGATTTATTATATAATATTGATTAGGTCCATAAATTTAAGAAAAAAAAAAGACAATAGGCACGACCTTTGATAATTGAAAGGATATGAATAAGGTGTGCAAATCTCCTCCATCCATCTATCTATTTGCTTCTCATTAAATGAGCACGTCCTTCACGAGTTTGTCATTTATTAATTAATCAACATTCAAGATTCAACAGAGGCGTAGAACAAGAGGCATAGAAGCAATGGAGATAAAAAAGGAGGAGGCGCATCACAACATCAGCACTAGAAAAAAAGAAGGAGTTGTAGTATCCACCGGAGAAAGAAAAAGAAGGAGGCGTGGCTTCATTGTGGAGTCCTCATCTTCCTTGAAATGCATCTGAAGAATAGGATATTGTTCATCTTCATCGCGCAAATACTATTCATCATCTTCATCCTCTTCATCTCCCAAGGATGTTGCATAGGGAGCCGCCATTTATTCTCTCTCTTCATCTCTCTTTCTGTAATAGTTGAGATCGTCGTCAATTCCCTCTTTAAAAAAAAATGACTCTGATCTCTATGACTAACTGGACCGATAAGTTTCCAGTTTGAACTAACCAATCCGGTTCAGATTTGATAACCATGGTTATTTCAAGCACATTTTTAAATCTACTTCTGCCCTTACTTTCACTTCTATTTATACCTCTACTTCCAATTTTCATGGGCCTGGAATAAACATTCTTGGTCCATGTGTAAAATCTATGAACCTTGATACATACGAAAAGTCTAATTCCCAAAAAAAAAAAAACATATGACACATCTAAGAAATTGTGTAAAAGTATGTTTGGTTTGAGGGGAATAAAGACTTTTATCAAATTGTCATTAATGAGAAGATTATTCTTTTTTGTTAAAAATACATTTTTTTAATATTGAAAATTTTTTTATAGCCAATTTGCTCGATATGAGATAAGAAATTTCTCTCCCCTACCCCCTTCCCTCTCCTCAAACCAAACACTCCCTAAGTGCATGTATAAATAATTTACAGAAAATCTGTAGAGGCCAGGCCAACCTTGCGTAATTGCTTTAATTCTTGATGTAAAACTCATTTAACTAATTTAATTCAATTATATTAAAGAATTAGGTAAGTTGATCATGGTAAATGTTTTTTCTAAAATACATTGATCATCTCCTTAATTCCCTTACTTTCACTACTACAAAAACACTTTTAACTTTTGTTATTTTGGCCTTTCCATGTCCTTTTTTAGGGATGTTAATATGAGTGATGTTGTACATTTTGAATTGATGTCTGTTTTGCACCAAATTTAGGAAGAAGTTTCAACATTTGCTTTTAGAAAAACATATGTGGAAATAGGGGTGTTCAAAACCCAAGATGAGACTGGGATATCCTAATTCTGGTTCCTAGTTTTGGTTTTTGGCCGGAAGCAAAGTGCATCCCAGTTCTGGTAAAGTGATAAGGGCATTAATATTTTAACCAAAAAATCCCTTTTTTTAATATAATTATATTCTCCATATTCTACTATTCAAAGTGACAAGGCCATAATAATCACACAAATTATTCTAGAATTAAAAAAGAGCATTTTATCATCATCTTCTTCATTATTATCTTTCTACATTATATAGTTATGATTAGTATAATGATATATATGGTTTAACTCCACCTAAAGATATTCATCTTATCAAATGATAACTTAATTTTTAAGGTAAAAAATAAAACCGAGACCAATATCTCAAAGGTGATCCCAGTCTTGGTTCCGGTTCCAATATGTTCCGATCTCGGTCCCTACCAGGAGGAAAGTATCCAAGATTAAAATACCTGGGACCGTGATACTTTGAATACCTCTATATTAAAAGTTTATTTCGCACGTTTGTTTCTATAAAAATAGAAGTGAAAAGTAAATTTATTCTTTATATATATATAGCATAATTATTTTTTACCCAAAAACTAAAGCATGGACACAAATAGAATACAACCAAACAAGTATAAATATACATTCAACACTTCGTAAACAAAACAATGAAACATGAAGAACTTCATATATAAACAAAAAAATCAAGTGCCTATAACTTTAAGAAAAGAAAGACATGAAAAGCCACGTCTGTTATTTTTTTAAAACAGACGTGACTTATCAATGTTTAAAATATTGTTTCATAGTAGCGTCTCTCGGATATGAGAGAACATCAATAAAGATACATTGTGAAAAACTGAAAAATATACGATGACCTCTTATTCTTAATAGATGTGATATACTGAGGAAGTCATCATTGTAAAATTAATGGAATTTTCTTAAAATTTAAGAGATATCAATTTGTGTGTATTATTTGTGGGGTTTCAACTTAAAGTATAAGTTTTTAAATTTAGGAAAGAAACAATACAAAAAATACTAATGGAAAGTTTTCTCAATAAAAGAAAAAGTGTTTCAGTTTTATTATTATAATTATTATATTATTATTATATTATTATTATAATATATTTCCTCTTCTTTACAGCACAATAATGGCAACGTTTTTGTGAATCAATTGGAGACCCAAGAAGCCCCAAGCCCACAAGCAGGATTTGGCATATATATAAAAAAGGGAGGCGGCGGCATTCATTGATTATTCATCAGCGTCACCACCACCACCATTACCACCACCATCTTCTTCTTTTAGAGTAAGAATGTGCAAGGGAGGAGAGAAAAAAAGGTGTTTGGATTTCATTCTTCTTTTTTATGGGAGGATGAGAGGGCAGCGGGAAAGAAAAGAGATTAGAGTAGCAGCAAAATCAGAGAGGAGAGAGATAGAGCTGACAGGATCCATCGAGTGTTTATATACTATTCTTATTTCTTTATCTCATGGATTATATTCTGAATCTATTTTTTATATTACTAGAATGAGATTGATTAGATCTACGTGTAGCTGATTTTGTTTTTGCAACATAAAAGAACTATGAATTTGTAGGTTGATTATACCTTGATTTCACTAATTAGTTATACTTTAATGTTAATTTTGGGTATTTAATCTTGTATTTTCACTACAAGAAAACTGGGAATTGGAGGCGGTTTTATGGGCATTTAGAGGCGGTTCAAACCGCCTCTATTTTCCACTGCAGGCGGTTTGGAAACAGTCGAAATTACCACCGTCGAGAGCCAAACTACGGCGGTTTAAATCAACCGCTAGTGTAACCGCCTAGCAGGAAACAAAGGCGGTACGCTAGGCGGTTATTAAGGCCTCAATTAGCACAACAAAAGTGCTCTAGAATGCAAACCGCCTCTAAATAATATTTGGAGGCGGTTTTATAAACCGCCGTAGAAGATAATATAAAGGCGGTTTGGTCTAACCGCCTCCTCATATCATCTATTGGAGGCGGTTATGCAAACCGCCTCAAAATATCATTTAGAGGCGGTTTACTAAGTGTCTAACATATCATTCAGAGGCAGTTTGCAGATAGTTATTTATGAACCATTATATATAAAAATAATTTTTTTTACTTTTTTATATGTTTAAATTTTAATAACGAAAGGTAGTTAATAGGTGATTTTTTACAATTTCAATTTAATAATTTCTTTTCTAATAATGAAATAATAACTTGTTACATTTCATGTATCAAGGAAAAAAATTATTGCATTTCAACATACATATACATGCAATGTTAAAAGCCTTTAATTAAAAGCGTAAGATATATAAATTCAGCACAATCACAAAAATCTCAACTGCCAATTATGTTTAACAACCATAAACAAAGTCATAAGTGCTAAACATGCTAAATATGTTTGCATACATTATCCAAAATCATGGAACAAAATATGTTTAACAACCATAAACAAAGTCTCAACTGCTACTAAACATTGGATAAATTCCCTTGATAATGACAATACTATCCAAAAGCAATATCTAAATAAAATATTCAAGGTTGTGGTTGTGGTGATGGAGATGGAATATGAGGTGATGAATCTGGTCCGTCACAATTCGGGTCATGACTAGCATGAGAAGATCTTCTGAGCTCGGGAGACCCCAAATTTGCATCCTGATACATTGAATCAAAATTGAAAACAAACATCAAATGCTAGAAAGTCTTGTTCAGCCATTTTTCATTGCATCATGGCATCAACATAACTATCAATTTAGCATATATCAAGCATAATACAAAGAAAGCAGTCTAGCATTTAGCAAACAAAATTTGAGCAGAGTTGAACTCTTTAAAAGCTGATGTAATACGGCTATTTTCCTTTTTCTGTTTTAAATTCAAGTTTGGTAAGAGAAGAAAAAAAATGCAATATTCAATTACATTAACCTATCCAAAAATATTGACCGAACCGGTGAAAAAATAAATCAGTTCACTGATTTATTCAGACTACAATACGATAGGCAATTTTACTCAGGTGAGATGAGAATAAAGTTACATAGTGAATTCAGACTCTACAAAAATCAGTTGCACAGGGGCCATACAAATCCATAACCGACATTGAACACAAAACTGAATAAACAATCCAAGGCAGCAAAATTGGACGCACCCAAGAAGCTTATCGGAAGAGGAAGCATGTTTTTTATTTAACCAAATCATGCAGCAAAATAACAACCTTCTTTATAACACCCAAGCATGTTTTTCTTTATATCATGTTTTTGATTTAACCAAATCATGCAGCAAAATTTAACCAAATCATGCAGCAAAGCATGTTTTCAGCAGACACAGACCCAAACATAATAAAGAAACACCAACATGTAACACTTACTCACACACTGTGACTAACGTGAGAGGATTATGTGAGGGGGAAGAGAAACAGGAACAAGAAAGGAAGAGGAAGCAGTTATTTTAACAGGCAGCAAATATATGATTTATCAAAAGCCTCCAGCATAAATACATTGCTTACATTTTATGCTTTTTAATGTTACTCCTCTGTCCTTAAGACATATTTTTGGGTAAGAAGAATATATTTTGTTGTGATTGAACTAATCTCCTTGCCCCCCTCAAGTTTTGTCTCTCCTCTGCCCCACCATCTCTGTTCTGTATTCCTCTTCGTTCCCTTTGTTTTTGTAACTCTCCCCCAAATTATCCCCTGCTTGAATTAGTGGCAGTGTGTGTGAATGTTAAATGACAAGAGTGTCGTATTAATTAAGTCAGTGAACATGTTTATATAAAAATGAATTTTGCAAATTAATTCCCAAAAATCACATTAACATAAATTTTATAATTACTAATTTGAATGTAATAGCTCCACCACATGAATTCATATTCATTTAATCATACACTTAAAAAAATAATAGGACTCCATAACATGTATACTTATTTAATTACACATACACTTAAAAATAATAGTGGGTTAAAAAATAACAACCTTCTTTTATTAACTAAAAAAAAAAAAAATCACTAAGTGGTGATGCATACCCACGCAACACCCCACACTCACACACATATATATATGTATAAACTCATGCAAAACACACGAACAACAAAATAAGACCCATAAGAAACAGTTGCTTATGCACACATATATACATAGAAAGGATGCAGAACCAAAAAGAACTCTCACACAGCAATCACGTGGTCTGTCATGCAGATATATTTATACTTCAAAAGTTCTCCTTTATGCATGAACATAGTTACAGATCTGGTTAATTCATTTAGAAAAAGAACACACAGGGCAGCAACGTTTTCATGCCCATAAAACAAACTGGCCGATGACATCAACAAGAACTTCAACATGTATATTCCCGTGACAACAATATATAGATGGTTATGACATCATTTTTTTTTCCTTCTTTTTCTTCTGCTCATGACAACCACAGACGCATATATATATATATACACACACACTCATCACACATGCAGCAAGCTTCTTCCCTTTCTCTTACATAAACAGCAACTAACATATATCTATATATCCACATATGATCTTCCTTGGTCTAAGTCACAGCATAACACAGCAGACACACATATATATACTCATCACACATGCAGCAAGCTTCTTCCCTTTCACCTGATAACATTATAAGGCAATACACTTTCCTATTTTTCTCTACAAAGCACTTTTCCCTATACCAAATATTGCATAAATAAACAACCCTTTTCTTTTTTGCTATTTAAAGGAATATGCACTAAGGGCTAGAAGTTATAAGTGAAATTGGACACGAGCTTTCATGGTACAAGTTGAGCTTTCAAAGTATATATTTAATTATGACACAACTTGCACGTCAAGACTAATCATATTTGTCCCAAATAGTGAGATTTAAACTCAGAAGTCCAGAAAAGTTTCAACCATTTTCTCCTTCTATGACGTTTTTATGCAAGAATGACTCCAACAAGGGAGGGGAAGTGGGTTGATACGTGGCAGACGCTTTCAATATTAATGCAATTCAAATTAGCAGGACGTTGAAGGTTTTACACATGAAAGGCTTGAACTTCCAAGTTCTTTTCAGGTTGAAGCCTAATGTCTTAAAAGCACAAAATTCACTAGTGACAATTATGTCTTTTACTAATGCAAAATTCTTCAGAGACATGATAGTAAATCCGTCAAGCCCAATAGGGCCAGTGTTCTTTTCATCCTCTTCAAGTGCTTTTATTTTATCAAGTGCTTCATTGGCTCTCAATAAAAGTACAGATAGCAGTACAAATTGAATTCTCTAGCATCAAGATCTAACATTTCGGAATAATACTCTCCTATAATTGAGAGTACTTGAATCTATAAATATATAGCAGTACAGATTGAATAAAATACAAGCTTTTAATCACAGATTCTTCAAATTTGGAGTTGGATTGTTTCAGAAACAAAATTTTGCAGAAAATGTAGCAAAAAAAAATTGCTATGAAAGAACACTCATAAGGCATGTACTTACCTTGTATATTAACGCCTGCCTCAGGGTGTCAGCGAAATGTTCCTCTGCCCTGCATTCACAATAAAAGCTTCACAAATTTAACAATGATCAAATAATCGAATTAAAAAATGGAAATGCTATTGATAACTAAATCATGACAGGAATATGAACACAGAATAGTTGGACCACCATATATATTACTCATTTGGGGGAAAGAGAATAAATAACCTAACGAACAGCAGGTTATACTTTATAAGCATTAATCTAAAAGCAACACTAACCAAAGCACATTATAGAATTGTAATACAATTGACAAACTAAATTAACCTAACGAACAGCAGGTTATATATAGAAGAACAGACGGGGGAAAATGAAGCAACAACAACAGCAGCATACACAGAAGAAATTAGAAGCAGAGAAACCAAAAAAAAAACAAAAAGGAAAAATACTCAGATGAACAATGAGCTTCGAGCCGGCACCGGATCTGTGACTGAGCGAAGTGAGGGACCGGACTGATGCCTGAGCGAAGAGCCGACGGTGAGCGACTGACTGAGGGACCGAAGGGAGAATTTGACGGTGAGCGACTTTGACTGAGGGAGTGAGGGGTAGGGCATTTGGGCGATGAGGCGGGCTGATTTTGGGTGATGAGGCGGGCTGACGAAGACAAATGAAACAATAACCTTAAGAAATTTTCAGAGTCCGCCAAGTTTTTTTTTCCTTCTCATTTTCAGAGTTTAATCTTATAGGGAAAAAAGAACAAGTTTTTTTTTTTTTTTATTGACTTTTCTTCTCTTTAGAAAAACGAGCTAGATTTGTAAGTCTTATGCGAAATTATCATATATTTTTTTAAAATTTTTTTATTTCATATTAAAATATGTATTGTCCTCTTGGAAAAAAAAAAATCCCTTGATAACCATTTCAATTCTTTAAGAAATTTGCGTATCGATTTTAAAAATAGGCATAAGAGCACAAAAGCTTTTTGTGGCTTAATTAATTTAATTTGGTTGGGTGCAGGTGGAGATGGAGATGTAGTTTTTTTTTTTGTACGAAAATAGAGATTTAATTAATCGGTTAATTTAATAGATATATTTATATCTCATCAGTCTTTATCTCTATAAAAATGACTATGAGTTCTATCATTTTCTTTTCATAATCTCATATATATCCACAAGTATATGGTTGAAATTTAATATTTTATGAAATTATTATTAAAATCACAACAAAAATAATTTTAAACTGTTAAAATCTGATCTACACAATTTATAACTACAATTGTACTGAAAAAATTTTAAAAAAAATCTATAAAATACTATATCAGTAGTTTATAAAATATTCAATCTAAACAATCTATTTATTTTTTTATCTAAAAGTAGAGATAGAGATAGGATGACAACTATGAACCACGATAGAAATAAGATTCTGAGGGGGGAAAATAAGAGAAAAAATTATGAGAAGATCTTCTTCCTTATATAAACAGTGAGCTGCCTTTAAGAACAAAACAAACCAAGAGTGATTAAGAAAAATGGGATCATTTAAAGTTACAATAATGCTGCTGGTCCAATTTTCTTTTGCTTTTCATGCTTTTGCTTCTCACAATCCAACTCCTTCACTGGTTGTCAATGCTCAATCTGGAACAAAAATTGCAGAAACATTTTTTGGAATATTTTTCGAAGTGAGTATATATATAAAGCGAGAAAGAAGGGAAATAATTTTTTCAAGCACATAACAAAAATTTCTCCCATTTGATAGTTTTTTGGAATATTTTTCGAGGTGAGTATATATATAAGGTGAATATTTTTTTGTTGATTTTATAGTTTTCTCCCATTTGATGATAATCACTGACTGTTCTTGAAAACCAATGTATTACAAAATTTATTTCCCTTTTCTTTGAATTTGTCCATAAAGACAATCCATCTTAACAATGGAAGAGCACTTTGATAATATATTGCTTCACAATTCATAGTAAGTGTACTAGAAAAAACAATATCTATAGAAAAAGCTATAAAATTAGATGCAACTGCTTGGTCAAGTTCCTTAAATTGACATTATGGCTATCATAAACATTAAACAATAAAACGAAGTAATAGCTCCAATCTTGGTTACTTTTCATCTTGATTAGCTAATTTGATTAGCTAATTTAATTGGGTAATGGGTAGGGAAAAACAAGTCAAGATGAAGGAGGGAAACAAATGAAACTTTTTAATACTTTTTCATAGGGACGGAAACAAGTCCGCCATAAAATAGAATTAAAGAAATGAGAAACATGAATATTAAATATTTATATTTTTAAAATAAAAATATTGCAAAACCGCCTCCAAAACCGCCTCTAAATATAAATATTTCAAAACCGCCTCTAAATAATCAACAGAGGCGGTTTATGTAAACCGCCTCGAATTAGATTGATACATGAAAACGGGAAACGCCTTAATAACTGCCGCTTTTTGATTCATTTGGAGGCGGAGTAACAAAACCGCCGCAGGATTATGATAATATGGAGGTGGTTCGAAAATCCGCCTCGCAAACCGCCTCTAAATGTTATTTAGTGGCGGTTTACTGAAAACCGCCTCTAATAGTCGGTCAGTATTTACCCTTTTTCTTGTAGTGTTTTCTTATCTACTTAGTGATTGATCATCATTAAGTATGAATTTGAAGAATTTAGATTAACCTTGAGAGAGAAATCTTAATTGGACCATATGATTGAGTAATGTGGAATTAGAATTTATTCTAATTTGACAATAGGATAGGAATATACCTATTAGACCCAAATAAATTAGAGTTAAAATTCAATTATTATGGCCTCTTGGTAACTATGTTAGAAATAATAATTAACTTGTGATAAATATGTAAGTGATGGGGAGATATTTACATCTATTAATACGTACTGTAGATTAATAACATTGACATTGAAACTAATTAATTAGTGAAAACAAAATTTATGAAACAAATAACAGATTAGTTGTAACACCTCAAATCAAGCAATCAAGTACTTAATCAAAGTATTTCAAATATTGCTAATAAGTATATTCAATATCGTAATCATCAAAATACAAAAACAGTTCAAATGAAGCTCATATTTTAGTGTTAAATCAAATCCTCAAAATATTTCACTAAACAAAATAAAATGTGAAATTCTTATAATCATGACAAATAAAAACAACATGATGACATGCGCTCTAGGAGCATAAGAGAGCCTTCAAGGCTTACTCCATTTAAGTGTCTTCCCTTGCTTCCTATTAGAATAATCACCTAAAAAATGTTAACATATATAAAGGATGAGATTTCACATTTCAGTAACTATTAAAAGTTTATACTATACACAAGCAAACCACATAAGATAAAAAGAGGGAATTGATTACATATATATTTGTATATATCACAATCCTTATATAAAACAATTTCAAGTTAATCATCATTAAACAACTTTTATTCTTATTCATAACATGTTATATACAATTATACAATATGTAATATCCAAACACCTTATATCATCGTCTATCCTTATACCACTGACTGGAGTCACTGGCTAATACATAGTCCAATATAAACACATCCATTGGGCTGGACTATCTCAAGCTCACCAGTTGTTAAAATATACTCAGCCAAAGGTATAGAGTTTAATACTTAAAAAAAACATGACTAATGAGGTGTCATATGGCTCACACAGCTCCAATCTAATCTCGAACAAAGGAAAACACGGAAGATGGGGCCCTAACACATGTCATTCACTATACACTAAGTGATGGCATGACACGTGGTAAAGGATCTCATCATACATATTTCTCCTTATTCCAACCTATCACAAATGCAATCGTCATGATAGTTATATTCAATCACCAATAAATATAATTTTATTAAAAGAAAATTAACAATAAATCATACCTTCATTCGTATCAAACATCGTTGCATATTTAAACATACCTAAAAGGAACCAATAATCTAATAATACATTAATTATAATTAAAATGCTAACTATGTTTTTACCAAAAAAAAATGCTAACTATGTGAATAAAATGAGTTATAAAAAAATTTGCTTGTAACACTATTTACTTGAGAATTTACTATAATACACATATACATATAATTCAATCTATTTTTTTAAATAAAATATGTTCATTCATAAGTATGTGAAAGAATATTTTGAATTATCTACTATTTCTAAACTCACCTGTAATCACACAAGGAGCTACTACATAACTCCCAATGTGAGTCTACAAAATTACACAAACAAATGTTTGTTAATACATTAATTAAAACTACCCTAAAGCCTTAAAGCTACCTTCAATGACTAATTATATACACATAAGTTTTCATGGATTCCTCTGTTTTACTTAGATACACTATTATTCGGATTTTTTTTTTAATTTTTATGGAAGGAAACATATTTTAAATATTTAAAAGTTATATATACACATAATTTTAAAGATATACAGTCACACATGCATCCAAAGAGGACAAAAATCTTGGCTGCTTGGGGATTTCGATCACATACGTACATTTTAAAAAAAAAAAAACACACACACACACACAGAATTTGGCATGCCTTGAATAGCAACCCAAACAATTTCAAATACGAAACAAAACAGAAAAAAGGAAAGAGGATAGGGTCCAACGGAAAGGTAAGGGAAAGGTTGAGAAAAAAGTGGGGGTTATGGGAGAAATATACACTACTAGAAAATTCATTTTTTGCGGCGGAATTTTTCCGTCGCAAAACAAGCATTTTCTGTCGCAAAATAATTTTGTGGCGGAATTTGCGACAGAAAAGTATCTGTCGCAAAAAAAACCCTCGCAAATCAGTTTTGTAACGGAAAAAATGTATTTTCCCTCGCAAAATTCAAATTTTGCGGCGGAAAAATTTTCCCTCGCAAAATCTCAAATTTTGCGAAGGAAAACAACTTTCCCTCGCAAAATGAAAATTTTTGCAAGGGAAAAATTTTCCCTCGCAAATTTGAATTTTGCGGCGGAAAAATTTTCCCTCGCAAAATTTGAATTTGCGAGGGAATTATTTTCCCCCTCGCAAAATTCGAAATTTGCGGCGGAAAAATTTTCCCACACAAAAATTCACATTTTGCGAGGGAAAACAATTTTCCCTCGCAAATTGACAGATTTTGCGAGGGAAAACCTTTCCCTCGCAAAATTCTAAATTATTTAAAAAAATCCGAAAAAACAAAAGAAAATTCATAAAAAATGTAAAAAAATTAGAAAATAAAATAAATTGTATATCATAAAAATAAAATATAATGTTCCAAAATATTACGAGTCTACATTGCAAAAACAAAATATTACAAATATAATGTTCCAAAACAAACTAAAAAAACTCTAAACAATAGCAGTCTGGTCATCGTCACCATCAGGAGGCAGCTCCGTACCCTTGCCCTTCGATAGGGATTAGAGAAGTGCTCGCATCTCTCTAAGCATCTGTCCTTGCTCCCTCATTGTCTGTTCTAATTCCTTTACCCTATTATCTTCTGCAAAACCAACATTACGGAGTCAATTTATTTATCCTACTTCAATTTATTTGTCCTTCAAGACCACCTCTACTACTGTCGTGTAATATATAAATAGATTTCATTCATTTGTGTTTTCATTTCTTCAACATTTTTACACATAAACCTTTAAAAAATTTCAATTTATTATCCAACTCATATACATCATACAACAGAATCCAAAAGAAATCTAATTTCATTCTATAGGTAGGCAAAATAAGAATATTTTGTATAATTAATTCATATAAAATAATATTTATATTTTTTATCCCTTTCATTTTGATAATGTTTTCAAGGAATAATATAGCAATTTTTTTTTTAAAATTTCTTAACTATTGTATTGTTTTTAATTGAATAAACATGCAATTAAGATAACATTATTTTTTGGAACAAAATAAATGACGTAATACCATATTTTTATTTCAATTTAGAGAATTTAAAGACAATTAGTTTATATACACTATAATTATTAATTTTTATATCCTATAACATATTTGTATATTGTTGGGATTGCCCAGAAAATATTTCATTGCAAAAATAACACTAACTACCTCAAACATGGTTAAAGACTAAAGTATTTTAGAGTAGATCGTCGGCAATTTCTTTAACAATATGCAAAACCTAAGGCATTTATATATAGCTAGAGCAAGAATTTAAAAATTGAAATCATATATTGCACAAATGTGTGACGGAGAAAGAATAAGTTACCCACATTAAGGATTTTACAAAAGATCATTAAAAATAAAACATACCCGTTGAAGTTCATAGCTTGAGGCGGAGAAAGAAGAGCAAGAAAGGAAGATAAGGGCTCAAGATGGAGGTGGCTGAGCTCCGTGGGACGGTGGCCGGACTTGGTGAGGAGAGAAAGCTTCAACGAGGACGGATGAAGAATAAGCTTCAAATGTGCGAGAAGAAGAATAAATAGGGGGGGTTTTAAAAATTGGTTTGCGACGGAACGACTTGTTCCATCGCAAACCGGCCTGTTTGCGACGGAACATGGGGCTCCATCGCAAAACCGCACCGACAGTTTGCGACGGAACGCCTTGTTCCGTCGCAAACCGCCGCATTTTGCGACGGAACAAGTGGTTCCGTCGCAAACTGTTGGTGGGAACTGACAGTTTGCGGCGGAACAAATTTTTCCGTCGCAAATTGTGGCGGAAAAAGTTTTTCCGTCGCAAAATGCGGCGGCAAAATTTGTTCCGTCGCAATTTTTTTTGTGGGAAATACCAGTGCTGGCAAAAATTTGTAGCGGAAAAACTTTTTCCGTCGCAATTTGCGGCGGAAAACATTTTCCCTCGCAATTTGCGGCGGAAAAACTTTTTCCCTCGCAAATTGCGGCGGAATATTTCCCTCGCAAATTCCGTCACAAATTTATTATTTTCTAGTAGTGTGTAAGATAAAATTATGCAAATAGCGACACAAACCGTACACTCAACTCACATGAGAGTTGTCGGAGATTTAAGTTGAAAAGAAAAAATGTCTATGTGTGTATAAGTGTATAGTGATAAAGAAATAATTAAAAAAAAAAAAAACACTCACACAGTCACACACCACCCAACAGTAGCTAGAAAACAAACCAAAAAAATTGAGGAAAATATACACACACATGTACAACAAGAAAAAGACGAAATAGTATTAGGTTTTGTAGGGTATACAGTATACGTACGTACGCACACATCTCAATGGACTGAGGAAACTAAGGATTACTTAGTATCTCATCAACAAAGCGTCCCAAATAAGTGTAGGAAGAACCACCCTCCATTAAAGCCCTTTTGCTCAGCTCACTCATATTCTTCACCTTCTTCCTCGCCTCACTCTCCTTCTCCATCACTTGTCGTATTCCCTTCTCTATCCTCTCTGCACTTACCACCCCCGATTTCTTTACACAACCAAACTCTCTCCTATAATCCAATGAGATCTCTACACTCATCTTCAAATCTCGCACCAGTTGGAATGCATTCAATTGTTGCTCCGCATGAATTGGCCACGTGGCAATTGGGACCCCGTAATATATACTCTCCAAGATAGAATTCCACCCACAATGCGATACAAAACCCCCTACTGCTTTGTGAGATAGAATTTGGGGCTGTGGAGCCCACCCCATGACCCTTCCAATCTCAGCCGTCCGCTCCAAGAATCCCTCTGGTAACACTTCTTCCACGTTCGAGTAATCTTTTGGGGCTTCAATCGCCCCCTTGGGCGGTGGCTTTCGTAGGGACCACACGAAGCGGACCCCACTTCTCTCGAGAGCTCTTGCGATTTCTGTCACCTGATCCTCCTCGTCAAAATAACCCCAACTTCCAAAGCACAGGAATAGAACAGATGAAGGAGGTTGATCATCAAGCCACTCGATGACATGATCTGATTCTGATTTCTGAGTCGCCGTCTCGTTGTCCCTTACGCCTAAGATGGGTCCGATGGGATAAACGGTGAGATCACTTTTGGAGAATGAGTGAAGCGCATGGGATTCAAGCTCCTCGAGTGTATTCACTATTATGGCCTTTGCTTTCTTTATCCTGCTCGCATGGTTGAGAAACATTGCCGCCCACTCCTTATCCAACATAAAACTTGGGAAAACACTGACAGGAACGGGGTTCTCGTAACTCGGGATGGAAAACGCAGTTCTCGAGTCCTCCCAGCTCAACTCGGACGTATCCACGTTATCTCGCTCACGGAGCGTGTGAAGATGAAGCTTGAACCCAAGATAACCGGCGCCCGAGGTGAAGAGCACAAAGGCGGGAACCCCGAACTCGTTGGCTACATCAATCATGGCCGTGCAGAACATGTCCACAACGAATCCGGCGAGCGGAGGCGAGTCAGGAGCCGAGTTGAGTTTGGACACAGCGTCTCTAACGTTTGGAATCTGGTTTTCGATGAGAGAATCCGTAACGGAAGATGGGTGAAGAGTCTGTAAGCTGGTGGGGTCTGGGTGAGGAGGAAGGAGAGTGAATTGAACACGTTCTGGGAAGGATAGAGAGGAAGTGATGGAGTGGATATAGGCGTCGACGTTGGCATCAAATGGTGATCTCGTGATGAGGACGGTGACAGAAAGGTGGTTATGGTGGTTGATGAGGAGCTTGGCGAACTCGACGGCGGCGGCGAGGTGACCCATGCCAGGACAGGGCACGAAAACTAGCTGCGATTTCTTCATCCCAAGTCTAAAGGAATCACGTGCTCAGATTTGTTTCGGTGAAGGTGAAGACACGTTAATCAAATCAAAGCAATCTTAGTTCATGCGAGGTATGAAGAAAATGCATATGATTAGAAGTTTACCGATTTGCGTCGCTGTCCGAAATAACGTTTCGGTGGAGGTAATTTAAATTATGGGGAGGTCTGGAGAATATAACCGTTCGTAAAAGACAACTCAAAGTGCTCCACTTTACCACAAAGTTGTCGTTTTATTCATGAAGATAATTTATTGTTTATCATGGATGAGTTAACGCGGTAGGTTCTTAATTAATTATTTAAAAATATCGATGAATTCAAGGCAACAAATGATCAGAATTTTAAACTCAATTCACTTATAAATCTTTACCTCATGTTCTTTCAACATTTCCCCCCCCCCCCCCAAATTTTCAATGCTCGTCTAATTTTATTTTCCAGCAAATTTTGAACGCTCTTTTTATGAACTTTTTGTATGAGAATATCATTTAGTTTTTTTTTTTTCAAAATATCATTTAGTTCCAAACAAGAAAAATAATATATTAATAAGTCTCATGACTCTTCAATGATAATTCTTTAATAAATTCTGAAGCTGGCAGGTAATGAAAGCTACTACTCAATAAAGAGAATTCATCTAAGTGGTATGATAGAATTCCTCCCTTTTTTCCTGTCCTCGTCGGCTGATCGAATATTGAGTATCTTTTGATTTTGGGCTCTTTCGATGAGATCCAATTTTCGTGTCGTCCCTATACATGATTTGTATGATTCTTTTGATTTTAATTTGGGGCTCTTTATACATCCCACGTCTCTTTTCGCACGCATTCTCTCTAATATCTTTTCTCACTTATGTCCTCCCATATTAATTCTCTTCATAAATCAGGATATACTTATTTATTCTTATTTATACATAACTCTAATCTTATTTATAAGTTTTTCTTAATAAAAAACTCTGCTTCTATTTATAAGTCTAGTTTCAAGATAATAAATGAGATGGTGACAATTTTATTCATATTAATTATACCTAGGACAATAGATTTTGAAGATAAAGAGAGGAGAAAGAGTTAAAAATACTTATTCGTAAATGAGGGAAAAGTTAAAAATTTACTATCATAATTATTGAATTAACTATCTCTTCGTAGTATGTGAAATTTAGTTAGAGATGACATATAAACCGGACCAGAGTGGTACTCTCTCTAGTATTTTTTGTAAGTAACTTTTTTGTTAGTTGCATAAAACTATCTGACGGTTAAGATTAGTTAAAAATAATAAATATATAAAAAATATCATTTTTTTCCTTCTAAATATACCTTTATTTATGGGGAAATTTGCAATAATAGGCCCAAATTTTTTTTTTGTCAAAATAGACCCCCATGAAAACATTTTGCCAAACTAACCTAATTTGTGATGTCACTGTGTATGTGGCGCTGCCACGTGGCACGCCACATAAGTGGCGCCACTTTGGCAATCTTTTAAAAAAAATTAATTATTATAATTATATATTATTATATTTAATATATATTATTTTATTTTAATGAAAACAAATTCCCCCGTGAATCGAAAATGTCACAAAATAACTTCCTAGTGAACAAAAAAATCAAAATATAATCTGCTCCCACAATTTTAGGATCGGTAAGTTATTAATTAATTAATTATAATTCTTTGATTTATTACAAAAAAAGTATTATTATAATTAAAAGGGTAAACAACAAGCCCCTCCCAAGAAATCCAAACCTATAAAGAATACCTCAGCATTGAAAGCTATAGATTCTTGGTTCCAACGCCCAGGTGTCAACTATAAACCCCTTTTCAATTCCTCCTGTTTCCACCCTAGACCAGCCAGCTAGCCAAAATCCTCCATCTCCTCCCAACATCTTATCCTGATCCTATTTTTGGAATAGAGGGACGAATAAGGACACTCGAATTAGTATCCGTCCTCTGCATAACTTCTTCACGGCCTAACGTATCACTGATGTCGAGGCTGACAAGCTTGCACAAATTGAGCACTACGCTCTAAGGAGGCGGGATTGGCTCAAAATGTGGCCCATTTGAAGAATAAATGCGCTGACTCAAAGGAGAGGCTATAGTATGTTGCCATGGAGAGGGACCAAATGGTCGAAGCGATGGAGAAGGAACTTGGGGATGCCAAGTCGGTGAAGGAAAAGGACAATGAAAAACTGGCTATACTCCAAGAAGACCCCTGAAACTTAAGGATAAAGCTCTTCGAGGAACATCAAAAACATCAGAGGGATGCAAAAGCCTTGGATTGGATGATCGAGTTGAACAAAGAGGCCAAGGTAAAGTTAAAGGACCTCAAGGGAAATCTCCAAGCCGCCATTGTTGATGTAGCAGACTTGAGCAGTAGGGCTTAGGATGCCTTCAACAATGCGCTAGATCAGATGGCGCTCCTGAATCCTGACGTCAAGTTGAATACCTTAGGTACCAGCTTCAGAGCCTATGTTGATGAGAGTGGGCAACTGATCTCGACCTCACCTCCTGTTGAAGCGTCAGCTAGCCACTTGGAGGACGGCCCATAAGTGGAGAGCGGTGAAGAAGGCCAATCAAGGGTTAGGCCAGAATTTGGAGTGCCGACTTCATAAGTGCCAATGTTTGAAGAAGTCACTTCCAGCTTTTTTTTTAGGTCTTTGTGGTGCTTTGTTGCCAGGTTAGCAACCTAGTTTATTTTCTTTGTAATCCTTACAATATATTAGTTATATGAACTATTTCACCAAGTATTCTTGAAAAGTGAACTACCATTAATAATTAATAAAACTATTTCACTTCTATTGGTTGCTTATCCGCAGCGCGTGCTAGTTCTAAAACTCGTTCTTCTGGGATTCGAGCTTGATCTTGTCCAGCATTATCAAATTGTGGTATGCCTGCATATATTCATGCAACAGTCATGATACTAACCCTACTGGGATTACTAGCATCTCGACCGATGTTTCATGTAAGGTTTTTGTGCTGCCTAACGCATTCTTCTAGCCATTGCATTCTTCGGATTTCGTCTTCACAAATCTCAACTCGGTCATGGTCGGCTTGGTTTTCTTCTTTTTTATTCGAACGAGGTATTCCAGCACTCACATGGGCAGAATTTGAGGCATTACTCTGTATGTTGGATGGGAATAGTAACATGGTTTAAAAAAGCATTATCTCGGCCATGCTTTGGCCTTGGTTTTCCATCCATCCAACGCACTTGTCTAGCATGTGTTGCATTCTTCATCCTTCTTCCTACTTCCAAATGGCATTGTGGCAATCCATATCCTCCTGTATAAGTTGGATATCTTCTACTCTTTGAAGTCAATTACGAGTCTCCATCTCCTCAATCCGTTGGAATAACGAACCCAACATGTTTTGTAACATGTGGATGTCAGGGTTCTCAACCTAAAACTCTTAAGGAGGGTTTTGTTGTTGAATTGGTGGCAGGATTTGCTAGATAACTTGGTTACGAGAGGCTGGGGAGGTTCCAATATTTGCTGTCTCATCCTTTGTTTCAACCACAACACGATTATAATAAGGAGCAATCGAGTCTTCATACTGAATGGTTTGCTCATGATTTGGCTATAGTTCTTCCTTTGGCAATGAGCCCTGTTGAGAGATCTGACTATGGCTTCTTGTATTTGTTGCCATTTTCATTGGTTTGGGAATCGAAATTTATGGATCCTATGGTTGGCGCCAATGTTCTATAGCAGAACACAATTGTTTAGACTCTATGGATTAGTGAGTAGTTTATATGGGATCAAATGTATTCTATAAGATGTCTATGAATTAGAACACCAAAGAGATGAAGACTACTCAGTGATATCTATGAGGAAGATACCATAGAGCGTCTGGTGATCACTATGCTATACAGGATGGCGATAGCCAAAAGGAGTGGGTTGTATGTATAGTAAGACTGAATATTAGAATAAATGAATAGAGAGTGTGTACCTTGTGAGTAATCTCCTATTTATAGAAATTACCTCTAAGGTTTCAGTCCCTTGCTTTGTGCGCTGCCCCTCAGGCAATATGCGCCTCCACGTTGCACAAATGTTTGCTCCACTACCTGTACTATCTATGATTATATGCATAATTATAGGGTGATTAGTGTTTTACCGAATTATAGAGGGATTCTGTCATAAAGTCTGCTTATTAGGCCGCCTATCAACTGGGCCCATTATGAGTCCATACACATTCAATTGTCTGAGTTGCAGAGCGTCGATCTTCAAAATACTCCAGTGAAGCAGAGCATTGGAATCTGAACTCGCGTCTTCTCGCCTGAGCTTTGCATTTATTTTGTTAGCAACCTCATTTATCTGCATTGTCTGAGCCCATCTACTTCCGTGCTGTTATCTACTCCTTTTTAAGCGAGCCTTAATGGTGTCTGTGTCTTACCGTGTCTCTCAAGTGTGGATTTGGGCTTGGATCTCCTCTGCTCTTCTAACATTTGAACATCTTGGTATGTATGTTTCTCTTGTGATTTGTCTTGTTTTCTTCCATCTGATCTGCTGTGCTTTGGTACTAATCTTATTAGAAGAAACTTTTAAATACGAGTTAATTTCATGGAAGCTAGAAATGAGAATATAGGTAATGTTGATAATATTCATAATGATGAAGAGCTTCCTCGACTAATTATACTATGTCATCTTCAATTCAAATGAATCACATTCATAACACAATTAGAAACCAAATTGTACAGGACATGTGATGTAGTTATATACCTAATATTATTTGGTCAAATCAAATTATGTATTTTAGCATTGCTAAATTTTTTAAGTTAGCATTTTTCACTTTTTCGTAATTTTGATTTTAATTTTTCTTTTGTAGTTGTGTCAAAAGTTATTTATGCTACCGTCATTTGAAACAAATTTCAATGTCATAAAAAGCTACTTATCTACTATCAATCAAAACATAAATCATATTGTATAATTTGATTTTTACTCATCTTACCTATCTATAAGTCAGATCGCAAATAAGTCATTTTTTCCAATACAGAATCATTATTTGCCAACGCACCCACCGAGACATTGCTCTTGACGACAGACGACAGTTGAGGAGATGAACTTCGATGCACCAAGACACCAAGAGCAAGGAAGGCTCTCCTTGACGGAGAGATTATCATGAAGATGGGGAGAAGAGGGCAGCACCAACAGAATACTTGGGGCCCACGGAGGAAGAGGTGATGGCAGATTACAGAGGGTTAGATAGGAGAAATGATGGATCATTTGACTTTTCAACTGATGTTGTCACTATTTAGAAGAAAATTTATATAAGGGCTCAAATAACAGAAAAAATTTTAAAAAATACCTCAAGATTTTGAAAATACAAAAAAAAAATCTCAGGCCCTTTTTTTGTATAAATTCATTAAAACGTTAATAACTATATGAGTCTCATTAATAACTAAAGTTTTAATGAATTTATACCGAAAAAAGCCCCAGAATCTTAGAGCCTTTTTTGAATTTTTTTCTATTATTTTGGGCCCCTATATAAATTTTCCCATTATTTAGTGCTCTGAGTTGGAAGATGAATTTGTGCGCCATATGGATTTAATGGTTAAAATTAATATTAACATTAATTAGCAACTAGACCAATATTGCTACATTTTCTTACTAAACTTTATAGTGTTCCTAAAAAAACCTTTTGGGTACCCACCGCTCTAGGGTGAAATTGGATCTTATGACAAAAGTGTAATTAATGACTCCACGTGATGACTTATAAGGAAAACTTACTATTTCTTCTTGAAAGTTATAATAGCCTTCTAACCAGTCCTTGAGTCTTAAATGTCGATCCATTTAACTAGTATTTAATCATATCACATATTTTATATCATTATATTATTTCACTTTAAAAGTTATACTGATTAGTTTTAATGAGATAAATACAAATGAAAATACTTTAAAGTGCTTAAATTAATTTTTTTAGCCTCTTCAAAAAAATTAACTGGGTTTTATATTTAATAATAGAGATAGTACTTCACAAGGGTTAAGAAAAATAGTTAAAAGTAATCTATATCATTGAAATGATAAAAATTCATTGCCACTTTCTCACATTATCTTCCAATTAAAATCAACCTATCTTACTTGCCTTCAATTTCTTTCTCATACAATCTCTGCTCATTATTTACCACAAAAACATTTTAGAATGGTCCAGTAATATAGATGAGAGGAAGTACTAGCCTATTATATATAACTCCTAGAGGGAGAACATATGGAGTGAGTGGGAAACAATTACTCCCTCCCACTCTTTTTTATAAGGAACAATTATCACTTTTGTTACATAGATTAAAATGATAGTTAATTAAATTCAGTTAAAAGCAATAAGTATATGATATATACAAAAAATTCCAATTATGCCCTTATTCATAAAGAGGGCTCAGGAGAGATAATGAGTGGAAATAAGAGTAATTTAGGGGAAAAAAGGTGAAATAAGGATAATTTATTATAGACATATGCTAAATGGAGGAATAATTATAAAGGTATGTATTCAATTAGAGTAAAAGTGGAAAGACGAATTTTCATTTTCAGATAAAGGGAATTTGTTACTTATAAAAGAAATATACCTAAGAGAGAATGTTATTTATAAAAAGAACCGGGAGGGAGTAATAATTAACTCTACCTTCTGGCCATTCATACTCTAATAAATAATAGTCTCTCCTGTAATTTCTATAAGGAACAATTGTTAAAAATTAAAATCATGGAATGCAAAACTTTAGTTAAAAGAAACCAATGTGTAGATGTATATTTTGCTTTTTAATTACACCCTTATTAATGAACGGAGTATATGAGTGATAATGAGAGAGTGAGTTACATATATTTTTTTTAAAAAAAGTTACATATATTTAAACTTTAAACTATCCGTTTAAGAAATATTATTCTTTATAAAAATTACAGGAGTGGATCAGATACTGAAATTTGAAAGTCACAACCATTTGAATTATCCAACAACAAAAAATAAATGGACAAAGATGAGCAGAAACGTCACTTAGAGAGGTTGCATGAAACAAAGCAGACACAAATAATACAAGGAAAACGACATTGCCACATTTAATAGCATCAGATAACATTATTAATCAGTAGGAATAGGAGGAAGACCCACCCACCATTAATGCCCTCCTACTCATCTTACTCTTCTGAGGAAAATACCACCATGAAACAGACACTATCCCGAAAATGGAGAAATCCGACACCAGGACATATACCTTCATTCCAAATTTAGTAAATCCCTAAAAAGGCGTCCCAAATGAGAGTAGGAAGATCCACCCTCCTGTAATGCCCTCCGGCTCAACTCACTCATATACTTCACTTTCTTCTTCACCTCACTCTCCTTCTCCATCACTTCTCTTATTCCTTTTTCTATTCTCTCTGCACTTACCAGTCTCCCTACCTCTCTCCCATAGTCCAACGATATCTCCACGCCCAGCTTCAACTCACGAACGAGCATGAACGCGTTCAGGTGTTGCTCCGCGATAAGTGGCCACGTTGCAATAGGCACACCGTTATATATACTTTCCAGTATGGAATTCCACCCACAATGCGACACAAACCCTCCCACCGCCTTGTGGGACAATATTTGGGCCTGCGGGGCCCAACCTATGACTCTTCCCGTCTCACATGTCCGCTCTAGGAATCCTTCTGGTAAAACTTGTCTCAGGTCGGAGTAATCGCTTGGCGCGTTCATCAAACCCTTGGGTGGCGGTTTCCGGAGAGACCACACAAAGTGGACCCCACTTGCTTCAAGGGCGCGTGCGATTTCTCTTACCTGCTTCTCGTCCTCGAAATAAACCTTGCTGCCGAAGCACAAGAATAGAACTGATGAGTTAGGTTGATCATCTAGCCACTTCATCACCTCTGATCCTTGCGGATCTGTCTTGTTGTCCCCTACGCTTAAGATGGGTCCTACGGGATAGACAGTGATATCACTCTTGGAGAATGATCGAACCGCGTAGGGTTCAAGCTCCTCGAACGTATTTAGTAGTATAGCATTTGCTTGCTTCATCCTGCTTGTTTGGTTCAGAAAAAATTGTGTCCATTGCTTTTCCATGGAAAGGCCAGGGAAAGCGCTGACTGGAACGGGGTTCTCAAAACTCGGGATAGCAAACTCAGAATGTAAGTCCTCCGAGTCAAACGCGGTCGTGTCTACGTTCTCTTGCTCTTGGAGTGTGTGAGTATGAAGCTTGAAGCCAAGGAAAGCAGCGCTGTAGGTTAAGAGTACCATGGCAGGAACACCAAACTCAGTGGCTACATCGATCATGGCAGTGCAGAACACGTCCACGACGAACCCAGCTAGCCGCGGCGAGTCAGGGTCTGAGTTGCGTTTGGACACGGCGTCTCTGACATTGGGCTTCTGGTTTTCGATTCGAGATTCCAAAACGGCAGATGGATGGAGGGAATGAGAGTGGGTAGGGTCAGGGTGTGGAGGAAGGAGAATGAAGTGAAGGCGTCGTTGTGGGAAGGAAAGAGAAGAAGTGAGAGAGTGGGTGTAGGCGTTGAAGGTTGGGTTAGACGATGGTGGTGTGATGATAAGGAAGGTGATGGTAAGGCGGTCGTGGCGGTTGATGAGAAGCTTAGCAAACTCGACAGCAGGCACTAGGTGACCCATCTCAGGTGAGGGAACGAACACTAGCTGCGAGTTTTTCATCCTGGTGGGTGCAAGTGAGTAATGAATCAATTATCATTCTGTAATGTACGGCTTTGCTTTGGGGTGCTATATATTGTGAGCAGAGCACCGTTGGCATTGATGATAAAGCCATTTGGGAAGGACGGGATTGGCTTCTCTCGATGTCCTTATCCTCCTTTAATTTACATCTCCATTACCCTCATCTTTCGTTCATCATCGTTTGATTAAAGTTTCAATGGTCCAAAGTTATTGTCCTTCAAGAATATTATAATAATTCTTATTAAAAAAATCCATAAATAAATTTAAAATGCTAAATTTAATTTGAATAATTGATAACTATGATGAAAAAAAGGAAAGAAAATCTATTCTATAACAATCTACAGCTTTTCAGATCAAAATTTAGTAGATTAAATTTATTTATTTAATTCTCAAGTAAAGTTATAATAATATTTTTATATACTATTAAAATTTTAATGCACGGAAGTGACAAGAAAAAGATGGTAAACGAGAGTGGGAGGAGTGGGATGGATATGGGAGGCTTATGCCTGAGTCATGACAGCACTGAAACTCAATCGGCACCTCATTGGCATTAATGATACTAGCTAGTGGTCAGCATTAATGATACTCACACGACTTGCAGTCACCTCATCGGCACCCACCTGGTAGATCAATGAATGATATTGTGTTCCCCGGAAAACTCTGCTCAGTTACGTCACTACTGATCTCTTTTAGGGACCGTCCATCTCTCTAATCAGACTCATCACTTGCCATAATCTGTTATGGGAGTGAGGACCATTCGTGACAAAGTTGGAAGCTGTAATGGAAGTGAGGAGGGGTCTGGACCTTGTATGGCATTTCTCTATTTTCTGTCATTTCCCTTTATGTTACTCTTACTAAGAATTTAAAGAAAACATACGAGGAAGATTTTCTTTAGGTCTCATCTAGCTTTTTCATTTTGATTTTTGGTTTTTGATGGAGGAAAAAATTAAGGTTGGATGGATTTGAAGTCTTGAGGCTTCTAATTGATTAAATTGCTATTGATTAGACTAATGAGCTTAGATTAAACTTTAATTGTGATGTCCCTATTTCAAAAATATAGGCTTTTTAACCGGACTTATATTAGGTCAGGTCAAACTAATTAAGATTACAAAAAATTCTATCATAGGTCATAAGTGAAGCTTAGACGACCGACTTGTTACAAGATAGGCCTCTGATCTTGTTTAGGGTAATCCGGCACTCTGGCTTATTCCCACACTAACCGTAACAGCAAACTTACCTCTTGACCAATGAATATGAAATTATGCTGCTAAAATTTTTAATTACAGTCACTTTCTTATGATATAAAACTCAAACACCTGGGATGACATTTTTCCCCCTCCATGTGGGTTGTCTGGCACAAATACCGCGAGAGTCGCAACAAATAAGACCGTCGGAAAAGGACCGTGAAAGGTAATCATGGTACCCTTCCCTCTTTCGATGCTTCTTCCATAATCTTGACCTCACAAAGTGAGCGGATTGAGGAAAGAAGGGCAATTTTTTCCCCCCCACCCCCTGAAAACTTCTGTCCTTCAATTTAGTAGAGGCAAGGTTAAGAAGATTGCTAAAACAAAATAATACTGAATATATATATATATATATATATATATAAACCTTTTAAAAATATGATTATTTAACTAGATGAGAAAATTTCTCAAAAATCTCTCTTGCAAAATTTATTACTCAGAGTTATTTTTTTTTAAGGGTCATTATAACCTTTCTTAAGCAGTCTGTGGCTGTGCAATTTAACTCAAAACAGATTACTCACAAATGAAGAAGGGTTGTGATCATTTAAAAATATGGCTTCTCATAATATACTTTTGAGAAATAAATGGTGCAATAATTTTTTAAACTTTTTTTTAATGATTATATTAATATAATCTACAATATGTATATGTATGTATATTATATCATGCGAACGCGTAAATTGGTGAGGGCATGGAAGCAGGCTGTGCCGCCTTGGGCAGAGGAGGCAGTGGGTGGGGCTACCCTTGCTGCCCCTCGGCGATCGGCTTCTATAATTTAGCTGAACTTTGTCTGGGTCGCATTGATAAGTTTCAACTTTATGGATAACAAATACTGGATCTTGATTTTACATAAGCCAACATACAAATTTATGACGCGTGAAAAAAATGAGGAAGATCACATGGGAGGTTTCGGATATGTTAATAAAAATAATGTGAATAATATGTCAATTACCAGCTCAATATATTTAATTAGTTAAATATCAAAATTGTTCTTAAGATATTTAAGTTTGTTCTGAATTTGGAAGGGTGATATATTCAATTCTATCATAATATTTAATATCTTGTTTAAGGATTTTATCATTATTAATTTTGAGCTAAATGGCATTTATTATGATTAAACTGAATTAAGGATTATTGTGTGAAAATAGAGCTTAAAAGGATATATATATATATATATATATATATATATATATATATATATATATATATATATATTACTCTTTTAAATTTGAATTTTGAATGAAGATATAAGTGGCCACTTTAAGAAGGTTGGAAAAGATAGGAAGTGAAAGGAAGATAAGGAAATTCCCTTGGTTTGTACATTTTTTGCAAAAAATTTAAATTCCTCAGCCTACCAATTTTTCTTTAAAAATGGAAAGATGGGACCTCACTAAAATTGGTGTCAACGCAAGTTCCTTCAATGTCGAACATTGACACTTACGGATATATTTGCCCATTAAAAACTTCATATTGGATAAGCATTTTGTCTCATCTCAGTTTCGGTTATTTGCTCCTTTCAAATTGAAATGGAATAAGCCCAAGCTGTTTGTGGGAGGGAATTTGTTGCTGTTTAAGAATCGACTGAAGGAAAACATTATCGTTAAATCAATTGAGATCAAGAAAATTAAAAAAAGCTAAATGAAGAGGGGAAGACTGATGCATTACCCGAGAAATTAACTAAAACTGGGAGGAGACGAGGATTCTTCGTTAAGTCAACAGACAGAATTGCCGCTAGGAGGACAAATAATCGGCACCGATCAAGATGAGAGGAGAGAAGTAAGAATCTCACGTAGGCATGAAAGGTGAGAAAACCAAACAAAGCAGGATGTGAAAGAAAAATAAGAAGAAATTCTTAGCAATTGAAAAAAGGGAACGAAAGAAATTGAGCTCTGACCTTTGAGCCATAAAAGGATGAGCACTTAAAAGCTTGTGCCTATTGGATAATCATGGAGTGTGGCGAAAATCATGGAGGGCAACGAAAATTTAGATAACATTGTGATCTACTATATATTTTCCCAACTTGACCCCCAAAAAACAGGGGATATAAAATTCCTTTAAACCGTCATTTCTAATGGCCTATGCATTCAAAATCGACACTATCTATCAATTTTCTCAAGGTTTCCGATCTTATATTGCATGCTCTTTTCAATTGAAACCTTGTCCAATGGAAAGACTCCTCCAATAAAGAGTCTCTACCCTCCTTTTACAGTTGAATTCACCATTTTAAAAACTCCAATCTCATTCACTAAGCAAGATTACCTCACTTTTTTTATACAAGCATGAAGCAAGAATAAAAATAAGAGAAAATGATAGAAAAATACCACTTGAACTTCAAAATCATATTATCCTCAAAAGTGATGAGCTTAACAATAATAATAATTACTTTAAGTGGTATTGTTTTGAGATTTTCCCTAAAAATAATCAGTATTATTTCACTTACTCAAATCACTTGTATATAATCACTTAAAGAATCATATGAATTTTATATATTTGTATATATATGTTTTAAAATTTATATTCAATAATTATTATTATCTCCAATCATAATTGTTGAACTTGTTTGCAATTTGTACTACAAATTTTATCTTATATATAAGATTAGAATGCTATAATCAAATATAATTTAAAAAATGACCTGAATGTTCAGATATTATTTTAATATAATGATGATTATTATTAACAATAATTTGAAAAAGTATGTGAAGTACACATTTTTTAAAAAAATTTTGTCAAAATGAAGTACACGTTTTAAACATAAGAAATCCAGAATTCATAAATCTGGATAGCTTCACATCCTGTTATATATTGAGTACATCATCGATGAAGCGGTCCAAGCAAGAGTAGGAAGATCCACCCTCCATCAACGCCTTTCGACTGATCTCACTCATCAGTTTCACCTTCGTCCTCGTCACACTTTCTCTCTCCATCACTTCCTTTATCCCTTTCTCTATTCTCTCTCTACTGATCAGCCCTGAGTTACTTCCATTCTTGTGATCCATCCTATAGTCCACTGATATCTCCACCGCCATCTTCAACTCACGCACTAGTTCAAACGCATTGGGCTGTTGCTCTGCATAAAGCGGCCACGTGGCAATTGGCACTCCAAAATATACACTCTCCAGGATGGAGTTCCAACCACAATGAGACACAAACCCTCCCACTGCCTTGTGGGCCAGCACTTGCGCCTGTGGGGCCCATCCGATGACCCTTCCAATGTTAGCCGTCCGATCTAGGAACCCCTCCGGCAACCCCTCTGCAGGGTCTGAGTAATCAGTGGGTCTTCTTGAGCCCTCCGGTGGGGGCTTTCGCAGAGACCACAAGAAGCGGACCCCACTGTTCTCGAGCGCCAGTGCGATTTCTCTCACTTGATCCTCACCGAAATAACCCACGCTCCCGAAGCACAGGAACAAAACCGATGACTCAGGCTGGTCGTCGAGCCACTCCATGATATCCCATCCTTGTTGACCAGTTTCATCATCCTTTGCACTTAAGATGGGCCCCACGGGATAAATCCTGATATCTTCCGACAGTGAGTGAACTGCCTGTGGTTCAAGTTCCTCCAACGTGTTTACTATGATACCCTTTGCTTTCCGAAGGCCCTTGACGTATTCGTCCACAAATCCCTCCCACTGCTTCTCCAAGACCACCGTGGGCAAAACGTTAGCCGGCACCGGGTTCGAAAAACTCGGGATGGTCAGCTCAGTGCCGGAATCCTTGAAGTCAGGCGACGTAGTATCGAGAGTACCCTGCTCCCGCAGTCGGTGAAGATGGAGCATCAGACCAAGAAATGCAGCGCCGGAGGTGTAGAAGACGACGGCGGGAACTCCCAGATCGTTGGCGACGTCGGTCATGGCGGTGCAGAACATGTCGACAACGAAAGCGGCGAGTTGGGGGGAGTCCGGATCGGATCGGGACTGTTGAACGAGGTCGGAGACGGCCAGTTTGACCATGGGGATGCTGTTTTGGATGAGTTGGTGTAGATACTGAGCAGACTGAGATTCGTCAGTTGGGAGGTGAATGAGTTGAAGGTGTTTGGGGAAATTAGGGGAGGAAGTGAGAGAGTGGATGTAGGCATCGACGTTGGTGGCGCCGGGTGCCTTGACGACAAAGACGGTGATGGAGAGGCGGTGGTCGTGGTTGATGAGAAGCTTGGCGAACTCGACGGTGGAGACGAGGTGACCCATACCTGGAGCAGGAATGAACACCAGGCGTGATTTCGTCATTGTGGATTTGGGTTCACGTAAGATGCCTAGCTGAAATGAACAATGATGAATCTGTAGTTTTTTAGGTGAAGCGAAGGAGATGCTTAAAAAGGAGCAAATTAAACTCTCCCTAGGATTCTAGAACTGTACTCGTCTACCGTGCTGCTCAAGGCTCAGTAATCATTAGTCCTTTATCATGATTATCATTATTATTATTAGTATGATTAGGGCTTAAAATTATGACAAATGAGACACGGCTCTTCCAATGGGAGGAAGCAAAGGGGCACACGGCTTTGCTGCTAATTCGTTGTCAAAAAGGGGATATCCGCTCCCAAGTCTTCACCACAATAATGGCCATCACTTGGCCGCCGAAATGCAATGTCTTCACTTTAAGACTATATGGACGTACATATGATTGTGGAAGAGTTACTTTCAATTGTGTCAGGCTATTTTGGTTAAGAAAATTTGTCCCCAAACATCCTTAAATCTTACTTAGATAATCATATATATATATATATATATATATATATATATATAAAGAATGATATGTTGGTTAAAAAAATGAAAAGAATGATATGATAGTGCTACGTACTATCATTAATATAAAAACTTTTTTTAGAGAGATTAAAGAAGATAAATAAATTATTTATATTATAGTTTTCTTTAAATTAATTTACTTAATTTATAAATTAATATATAATCTAATCATACACAACAGATTAATGATTTATATAGCTTATAACAAAAAATGTAATTTATATAAATTCTTTAATCTCTCACAAAATTATAGTCAGATAACTTATATTGAAGGCCAAAAGGAGTAAAGAATAAGAAATACATTAAAATTTTATGGCCAAATGTGTTACTAGTACTCTTTATATATAATCTTTATTATAAAGCATCAAGTAACAATTCTCACAAATTAATAAAAAGAGTTAAAGTAAAAAAAGTTGCCCTACAGTTTAAATAATTTTTAATATTAACCCTACTAATTGCACTACATTCTAATATTATATTCCTTATTACTCTCATCTACTATCCTTATTAATTATGGTCATACATGAAAAAAAAAGTAATCCTCTTTAAGAACAAACAAGTGCCTCATAAAAATGATTAAATATACATTATAAAAAAGTCTGGATTAGCCACGGAAATTACCTACGGAATTCCATGAGTAATTTTTGTGGGTAATGAAAATTACCAACAGAAAATTTTCGTGACAAAAAAAGACATGACTTATTTTCTCTCTTTTTTTCTTTTTTGCAACGGAAATTTTTTGTGTGTAATTTTCATTACTCACGGAATTCCGTAGGTAATTGCCCACGGAATTTTTCTGTGGGTAAATTCCATGGCTAATTCAGACTTTTTTGTAGTGATATTTGTTAATTTGCGCCTTATATAATAAGGACTAGAGGAAGTACCTTTTAGACTATTTTTTAAATGCATCCATTATCTTAAAATATTTTGTAATGCACCAGCAATTTAAAATATTTTTTCATGTGCAGCTAATACTCCAAATTATTATTATTTTACATCCAACGCCTGCATTTTTTTTTATGTATATTTAAGTATTTAACACTCTGCATTATCAAAATTATTAAATACAAAAGTGCATACAGAATATTTTAAGGCATAAAACACATTAAAGAAATTATTTTCAAGTATTAAACGCACATAAACCGAGTTATATATATATTACGAGTTCAATGAACCTTTTGACTACCAGCACCCCTGCACATGGGAAGGTGCAGCCTGTTTGGTACGGCGCAGAGAAAATAACTTAGAGGGGGAAAAAAGAGAGAGGATTGGAAAACTTTGAGGAATCAGAATATAAGTTGTTTGTAAGAAGAAAATGAAAGAGTAATAATTAATAAAAAATCAGGAAATAATTATTTTATTTTTAAAAATAATTAATTTAAAATGATTTTTATTTTTTATAATTCGAATGTGATACGAATTTGTTTGCATTAAATTTGAATTTATAGATCAAATTCAAATTTCATAACGAAAGCATTTATTTCACACCAAAAAAAAAATTATGGGTTAGATTCAAATTTTATGACAAAACATTTATTTTTTGCAAAAAATATTTAAATTTATCTAAAATATTATCTTATCAAATTCAAATTTATCGAATGAATTTGAACTTAATCCTATTTTCTTACCTTAAGAAAATAAATATTTTATGAGAGATAAATTAATATATCCGAGAGTGACATTATTCATAGATAGAATTTGAGTTCCCATCAATTTTTTTGGGATTTTATCTCCCCAACTTTAAGGAAAGATTAATAGGAAACTTTAGTTCCTTGGACGATTGGAAGCTAAAAATATATCAAAGAAGAAAACTTGTTCATGTTCTTTTCTCTTCCCACTTGTTCCACATATCAAACCAGTGTTATTTTAGAGGAAAGTGGCCATGTGACTAGTAAAAGTCTCTTGCTCAAGAATTTGGACAAACGTTAAAAGTCATTAGAATAGTGCTTCTTTAGTACTAATTACTTGTATTGTAAAACTTAAAAATGAATTTTGTAATACCCGGATAACTATTATCTGGAATATTATGTCACAATAATGAAAATGCCCATTTATGAAAATTTTGGTCTCAATATGTTATGTGATTAGTATATGTTCAAAGGAAAACATTAAGAAAATTAAGGGAAATTTAATATCGGAAATGGGATAAATGTGTCTTAAGGCCATAAAACATCCTGAGAAGAATTAGGAAAAATTGTAAAAGGCATGGAATAATTATTAAAAATTTAGAAAGCATATTATTCTTAAATTAGACAAATTAATAAATTATTTCCTATGAAAATAAAAAGAAGGAAAATTAAAAAGTATTTTGAGACTAAAATTGACTTTATGATTTTTGATAAATTGCAGGGAGCTTGAATTATTAATGTCAATAAAATTGTTGTGAGAAAATAATTGATTTTAATTAAGAAAATTATTAGAAAGTATTAAGGGATTAATTAAGTAATTTTTGGGAATTTTATAAGATTATAGAAATTTAGGAAACATGAAAAATAAAATAAATATAAATAATTATTATTAAGGGCCGAAATTTTTGGCCAAATTAAATAAATAATAAGGGTTAAGATGTAACCTTGAAAAACCAAGATCAAAGGCTTAGGATTTTTCAAGAAATTAAAGAAGTCTAAATCCATGTAATTACTTATGGACCAATAGGAAAATTTTGGGAAAAAAATGCAAGATAAATAGGATATTATGGAAAATGAAAAAAAAAATATATATATATATACATAATTATATGTGTGGGCCGAAAATTAGGGGGAGATAAGGATGGAATTGGATATTTGTTATATAATAATAATACAAGTTAAGGCATGTGATAATTAAGTAATATTATAGTAAAAAAGTTAACAGGATAAGTGACCACGGATAGAAATAAAATCCTACCTAGAAAATCGTGAACTAGGTTACTAGGGTCAGAGTATATTATGAACAAGTGAATTTCTATCTCGAAGTAGGCTATCTCCGAAGTCATTTCTGTAACCGGTAGCGAATACCGAGGATTTTTGGCAGATAATGGAATGTCCTTAATGAGAATATAAGGTTAGGAAAACCCAGTATTCTCAAAGAAGAAAAAAAGACCTTCAGCGTATTATTCCCGGAATTTTAAGATTTTACAAAAAATTTCGCGATCAGGACACCGAACCAGGAATTTCATCTGATAAAGCAAGATGACACAAGCATGATGATGTCATCAATTTTGTCTCCTTGTGGGGGGGGGGGAGGTCGGCCAAATAGATGTAGGGCCAAGATCAAGCCACTTCAAAAAAATGTGATCCGACGGTCAGAATTCAACCAGACAAAGTTCAATGAAATTACAAAAATGCCATTGGATTTTTCTATAAATAGCCTCTCATTTCTCTTCATTCTTCACCAATTCACTCACAATCCTAGAGAGAAGTTAGAGAGAGAAGCTCTGGAAGAGGAGTAAGAAGTTCATAGCAAAGCTTTGAGTAAGTTTCTCAGTCCTTAATTTTTAGTTTCAGTAGTTCTTTCGGTAGTTATAGTAGAATTGCTAGAGTAGTCTCTAATTTTTCAAGTTAGCTTAGATATCATGTTTAGGAGTAAATATGATATTTATTTCAGAAATAGGTTAGAGGAAAAGTTATAGCAAAATTTTGAGAGTTTAAAGTCAAAATAGCGAAGCTCTGGCAAAATTCCACTAAGTAATCAAACTAGGGGCAAAATGGTAATTTATACATAAAATGTCTGTTATGATCTTAAATATTCATATCGGTGACATTATCCTTCTAGGATATCCGAAATCACGAACCGCTGTTTCCGCTGTCACCGCTGTCATACCGCCGTCGCCCCACTGTCAAACGTACCATAATTCCACAAGCGTGCCAAGAATCATCAAAGAAGGTACGGACGCGTATTGTAACCTTAACACTTATGCTGCTCATATACGTATATGTGATAGACATGTTTATATACTGAGGCTCTGTCTAGGGTTGTCAGTTATACATACAGCTTTATACGGGTTATAGTATTGATAACGCCGTTGAGTTTTCCTACCGCTGAGGACACGATGGGCCGTCGTGGCATTGGTTATGTGCAGACATTTTGTGGGACTTTACATACTGCTTTGTGCTTATGTTCTGTCAATGTTGTGATCATGCATCTGCTGTGTGCTTATGTAGTGATTTACTACTGTTATGAGTTTGTGAATAATTGTTGTCCATATACTGTTTATTTGAGCATAAGGTTAACCGTTACCTGAAATTCAAATGATAATTGGATCTTAGTTGTAGCTTCAGGTTCTGGCGAACCAAGGGGTTGAAGATAGGGGCGAGCGACTGGTGTAGGATGGCAGAAGGAATTTTATGGCTTTAGTTTTATATGCCTAGTTAGGTGCTGCTTCCTTTTGGATAGTAGATGACTGTATAAGTACACTTACACTGTGGTTATGTAATATTAAAGTTCAGTTACTCGTTTTGCGAAATTGCTCTACTCTGATCAACGTTTTAGAAAAAAAAAATTCCACTGGCTTTTAAGGTGGGATGTTACAAGAACTCGGAGAATTCTACGATACCGGACTGTGTGAGAGCTCAGAGAAGTTGATGATGCTAGACTCAAAGAGGTTGTGTAAGGTTAGAGAGGTACAAGCGCATAGGGCTATTAATTCAACAATCATTTCTTGAAGGCGTTTTAAATTTCAAATAAGGGCATTTTAGGAAAATAAATATAATGAACTAATTTAACTATTATCCTTAATCTCTCTAAAGTTTGGTAAATATGTCCTATAATTAGAGCCGGAGGCAGTAACATGTAGTGGACAACATAATAAGTTCTTATTACATATATATTCTTAATATTAAACCTGCATAATATTTATACTTATTTAGCTTAATTTAATTATTCTTCTCAAATGTTAACTACTATTATTTAAATTATTACTTAAAAATGAAACATTCAACTTAATATTGTAACAATGTACTCAAATTATAATCTTGCTTCTTTTTCGTCACAATATTTGATAGCGGTTTAAAATTCCGCTACAAATTTAAATTTCAAATTCAGATTAAATATTTTTTGCAAATTACACTAGTAGTGGTTTCAGAACCGCCACAATGTTGGGGCCAAATTTTTCATTCCCTTTTCCCACCACACCAAATTTTGCACCAACATTTGTAAAGGTTTTAGAACCGCTACATGATTCTCAAATAATGTATCATCTACATAAGCATCTTGTAGCGATGACACAAAATGCTACGAATACAATAGAGGTTCTATTATGTGAGTAACGGTTCTAAAAAAACCGCTATAAAACTTTTTGCAGCACTGTATTTTTTAGCTTTTTTTGAAACTTCTATTACTATCATTTGTAGATGTTAAAACTACTAAAAATATATCATTTTAACCATTACAAAATAAAAATTTTTTTGTAGTGGTTTTGGTTGGACAAAGTGTTGGGATTCGTACACACAGCGGAATTAAATTTATCCAATAAATTACGAATCCCAAGAAGATGATCTATCAACAATGTTTAAATCGGGTTAGTAAATAAGAACCGTACCTATGCGAACTCGTGTGCGTGCTTTGAAAACTCGTGGGCTAACACCTTCTTTGATCAATCAATCTCTTGGAGCCAACTCTACGAATCCACTCCCTCTACCGGTATCCACACCGAACAGCACTCCAACACGAACAGCGTGTTAGCGCCTTCAAGCTTTTGTCTTACATCTCTCTTCTAGGGTTCTTTTTGTGGCTCTACAATTCTCTTGTGTGTGTAATCAAATTACTTACAACCTAAGGGTATTTTATAACCCTAATGGGCCGCATTAAATATTCAAAATCAATCTTATTAATTTTGAAATTGAAATGGAAATTAAATCTGTCTAATTGATTCAATCCAACCAATTTATTTAATGCGAATTAAAAGCCAGCTGATTTGATTTATCTTTATAAATCAAATCATTGATTTATCTTCATAAATCAAATATGCAAGTTATTTAATGATTAGCCCCTAGGGCATAATTTCCAACAGACTCTTATTTGTACTAGGTGCAATCATTATATATATATCCTCCCTAGACAAAACGTTGTATTTATTAAATCTTAGACATATTTTAAATTCAATGAATCTGGACATTATAGCTCGTATTAGGCTATTCTTGTGTGCGACCCTGTAGGCTCACATGAGATTGGTAGCGGGCTAATATTGTACTAGCCCACAAATTGCAAGCGGCCTTTAGCAAGACATTGCGACTACCCAATTCACATGAGGATCGATTATTCGATACAACCTATTATACAACCATGCCACGTCCCTTTTGTCACGTGATAATTTGGTCAAGGATGAAGCATGGATAGTGTCATCCTCCTGTTCTTGACCATTACTTTCTCGATTCTTGAGTAGTCTAATAATTGAAATGGAAACTCTTTTCCATCACAATATGGCCATACATTTCTTAGACTCACTCATTGAGGGGCCCAGTATTATCTCTCTATAAATGTGAGGGACAAATTCTATCTTGACCATTCATATTCCTCTGCATGAAAACCATTGATTCCGATCCAAGCCTTTATCATCACCCAGTCAAAGGTGACTTTTGACTAGGTCAAAGATCAGTGATTCATCATGTAGGAATCCATGATGATCTCAGGTCATAGGGCGTTGTGACGCGGTTGTACATGAGATAAGCTTATGACTAAATCCATGCAGCTTTTTCATAGTAGGTCAGTCCAGTACCTTGTACTCTTACAAGTGCCCATGACTTTGATTCATATCCCCATACCTCATCAAAGTTATACTGGTCTTATTTAATCTTCGCTCCTGCGTAGATGATCGACCAGGGACATTTAGGATAATCTATAAGATATACCTGGGGATACAGTTATCAATATAAACATGCAAATGAAATGATAACTAAAAGAGAATACTTTAAATAACAATAATGTTTAAAGTACCATGATTAGCCTTTTCAACAAAATACTCCCATTTGTACTAGGTACAATCATTAATTTCCCTAATTCCCATTATCCTCACATGACGTTCATGTATTATCTATGCAAGCGGCTTAGTAAGAGGATCAGCAACATTGTCTTCTCCTGGTACTTCGCATATGTTTGTATCACCTTTTTCATTGATTTCTCTGATAAGATGAAATCACCTGAGTATGTACTTGGTCCTTTGATGTGACCTTGGCTCCTTGGTCTACGCAATAACGCTGCTATTATCACAGAACAAGTCTATTGGATCTGAGATGGTAGGAACCACCCCCAGTTCAGTGATGAACTTTCTGATCCAAAAGGCTTCCTTAACTGCATTCGATTCTGCTATATACTCAGCTTCTATTGCAGAATTAGCTACAATGCTCTACTTAGAACTCTTCCAGCTTACCAAACCACCATTTAAAAGGAATACATAGATTGCGATTTTAGATCATCTTGGTCAGTTTGGAAACTCGCATCTATGTAACCAGTTACACAGAGCTCATCACCCAATCCACCATATATCAAGAATAAGTCATTTGTCCTTCTTAAGTACTTTAGGATATTCTTGACAATTGTCCAGTGACCCTCACCGGGATCTTGTTGATATCTGCTAGTCATACTTAAGGCAAATAAGATATCTGGTCGAGTACATAACATGACATACATGATAGATTCAATGCCAGAGGCATATGGAATCTTACTTATGTGTTCTCTTTAATCTTGTGTATTAGGACACAGATCCTTGCTGAGATGGATACCATGAGACATGAGCATGTAACCCATTTTAGAATCCTGCATACTAAATCTATGCAGTATCTTGTCTATGTATGTGCTTTGACTTAGGCCTATCAACCGCTTGAATCTATCTCTATAGATCCTGATCCCAAGGATGTAAGTGGCTTCACCTAAATATTTCATTGAGAAAGACTTTCCTAACCAAGACTTGACACTCTGCTAGGTAGGAATGTCATTCCCAATGAGTAGGATGTCATCGACATAAAGTACTAGAAATACAACTGTGCTCCCACTAACCTTCTTGTAAACACAAGGTTCATCTATGTTTTGAATAAATCCAAACTCTTTGACTACTTCATCAAAACGATGATTCCAGCTTTGAGATGTTTGCTTCAATCCATAAATGGATCTTTGAAGCTTACAAACTTTACCAGAGTCCTTTGGACGCACAAAATCCTCAGGTTGTGTCATATACACATCCTCAAGCAGCTTTCCATTAAGGAAGGCTGTTTTGACGTCCATCTGCTATATCTCATAGTCATAATATGATGCAATGGCAAGAAGAATTTTGATTGATTTAGCCATTGCAACTGGGGAAAAAGTTTCATCATAGTCCATATCATGAATTTGAGTAAATCCTTTTGCAACCAGTCGTGCCTTGAAAACATTTACTTTGCCATCCATGTCAGTTTTCTCTTTGAAAACCCACTTGCACCCAATGGTTTTTACACCTTCAGGTGGATCGACTAAGGTCCATACCTTATTATTGTACATAGATTGTATTTCAGACTTCATGGCATTAAGCCATCTTTCAGAGTTGGGTCCCACTATGGCTTCTCGATAGGTAGTTGGTTTAGCCATTGCAACGGGGGGAAAGGTTTCATCATAGTCCACACCATGAGTTTGAGTGAATCCTTTTGCAACCAGCCATGCCTTGAAGACATTTACTTTGTCATCCATGTCAGTTTTCTCTTTGAAAACCTTCTTGCACCCAATGGTTTTTACACCTTCAGGTAGATCGACTAAGGTCCATACCTTATTATCGTACATGGATTGCATTTCATACTTCATGGCATTAAGCCATCTTTCAGAGTTGGGTCCAACTATGGCTTCTCCGTAGGTAGTTGGCTCATTCTGCTCAATGAGCAAGATATCATGACTCCCAGTAGTTAGAAGTACATATCTTTGAGGCTTTTGTCGTGTCCTATCGGACCTTCGTGGGCCTTGTGTTACTAGAGCAGGCTCATCAACTTGTTGTGAGTCTTCTCTGTTTTCCATTTATGGTTCTATATTGTTTTGTGGCTCTTGAACTTCTTCGATGTTCACCTTATTCCCACTAGTTCTTTTAGAGATAAACTCTTTTTCCAAAAAGATACCATTACAGATAACAAACACTTTGTGATCCATGGGATTGTAGACATAATATCCCTTAGTTTTCTTAGGATACCCCACAAAAAGGCATTTTGAGGATCTGGATGATAATTTATCAAAGGCTCATTGTTTAACATAGGCCTCATATCCCCAAATCTTAAGAAATGACAAACTAGGTTTTTCCCAGTCCATATCTCATATGGTGTCTTTTCAACTGCCTTTGATAGAACACAGTTTAGTGTGAACGCAGCTGTTTCTAGAGCATGGCCCCAAAAGGACGACGGAAGATCTGTTTGACTCATCATAGATCGAACCATATCTAATAGAGTTTGATTCCTCCGTTCAAAAACACCATTCTATTGAGGTGTTCCTGGAGGAGTAAGTTGTGAGATGATCCCACAACTCCTAAGATGGTCAGTGAACTCTTGGCTCAAATATTCTCCATCCCGATCAGATCGAAGTATTTTAATTGTTTTGCCAAGTTGATTTTATACTTTATTTTGGAATATTTTTGAACATTTCAAAAGATTCAGATTTATGTTTCATTAGATAAATATATTCATATCTACTGAAATCGTCTATAAATGTTATGAAGTACAAATGACCTCCTTTGGCAAATATATTCATTGGTCTACACACATCAGTATATATGAGGCCCAATAAATCGATGGCCCTCTCACTATATCCAGTAAAAGGTGCATTTGTCATCTTTCCCAATAAATAAGACTCACATGTATCAAATGATTCAAAATCAAATGAGTTATGAAATTCATCTTGATGGAGTTTTGAAATACGTTTCTCATTTATATGGCCTAGATGACAATGTCATAGGTAGGTCGGATTCAAATCATTTGACTTGATCCTTTTAGTAGACATGTTATTGATATGTCCATTATTAGGATGTTCTAAATTTAGTGAATAATGACCAAAATGCAAATCACCATCAGCATAAAAAATGTCATTATGATAAATAGAACATTTACTATTCCTAGTAATGGAAGTAAAATCTTCCTTATCCAAATAAGAAAGAGAAACAATGTTGCTACTCAAAGCAGGAACATAAAAGCAATTGTTCAAAATTAACAAAAGCCCACTTGACAAAACTAATTCATAAGTGCCTACGGCTAAAGCAGCAACTCTTGTTCGGTTTCCAACTCGTAGGTCCACTTCGCCCTTCTTCAATTTTCTACTGTCCTTGAGACCTTGCGCATTTGTGCAAATGTGAGAACCACATGCAGTATCTAATACCCATGTAGAGGAAGTAGAAAAATGAATATCTATAACATAAATACTTGAAAAGATAGCCCTGCCATCCTTCTTGTTCTTTCTCAGATCTTCAAGGTAGAGTTTGCAGTTCCTCTTCCAATGACCAGGTTCATTGCAGAAAAAGCAAACCCCGTCCTTCAAAGGCTTTGTCTTCTTGGCTGCATGCTTAGTTTCGGGCGTGTTTGACTCTTTGGTCTTACCAATTGAGCCATTACCCTTTCCTTTGCCCTTGCCTTTCTTTTTCATACCCTTTCTTTCATGCTTGAGAACAATTCTCAAGTTTCTAAACCAATCAAGAAAGTTGGTCCCATTTAGTTTGTCCTTCTCAAGGACTGATCGCAGTGATAATGTAGCGGTGTTACTAGTCGACATGATTCTATAATTAAAAGATATGCAAAGTTAATTAATAATCTCCCACTGAATTAACAACCCTCAATATAATTAGTGGGCTAAGATCCATATTTGGCTTACATTTAAGTCCGCTTTGGCAGGACGCTTAAAGTCAAGTTATTTAGGTAGGTAACCTCTTTACCAATTACATTACATGTAACTCTTAGATCTTTATGGGATTAGATCATCATATGACCGGCACGTTTAATCTCATCTAATGCCTTGAAATCTAAAACCATTTTGATAATCTCAATTAAGTCAAGACAATCATAAATGTTGAGTATCACCATTACTCATTCATGTCTAACCAAGATAACTCAAGTGCATCCACTTTGGTGAAACATACAAATAAACGATCTAAGCTTTGACAAGTATCCATTAATTGATGGCATTACGACTTAAGATTTCATTTGGTGGGTTTAATCTAATTAATTATATTCATATGAATGCAATTATAGTTGTATATATCTCATACAAACAACACATAATATGTAAAATAAATATGTCATGATCTAATCAAAAGCATAATTAAAACGTGACACGACATAGCTCACCTAACCTAAAATCCTCTCAAGCCAATGAGGGGACTTCTCTAAATAAGAAAAGAAAATTACATCAAGAGAAACCTCGTTTAAACATTCGAGGGGAGTGAGATGAGAAGAGAATATACATTAAGAATATTTAGAGAGAGGCATGGCTCGCAGACCATATTTAAATATTACAACCATTGTAAAGACTAAAGCCATGTTGTTCACCATACCTAAACAATTTGAAAGTAAATCACAACAAGCATTAATTCATACAATATGAAAGAAAATGTCATGATTATCTTCAATAAGGAACAATATATCTGTTATAATTAAAAGCATATAATTACAATAAATATATTATAATTATTAATATATAATAATTATAATATAAATTATTATATTAGTACCTACCTTGTTGGTATTACATAAAGGAGTTAGATGCAGTATACTCTTATACTTAGAAAATCTAATAGTACCTCCAGTCCTCCACATGCATTTACATTGAATCGTTGGAAGGTAAGTAGGGCGTACAAGCAATGTCCAATTTTGGTGGGTCGTGACATATATATGAACATACAATGGATTTGATCGGACTCTCCACATTTCCATGTCCTGTCCCCACCATGCTCCCTTCTCCGCCCAATTAATAATGCCCTCCCCCAAATATTATTATGTAAATGAGTAACTATCAAAATAAATACTCGTGTTTTATGTTCACGTATATGACGCTCATATATTATAACTCACGTGTATCCAATAATATATATTCACGGATGATTTATCATATATGACGCTCATATATCCAATAATCATGTTATATATAATTATCTAATATATTAACTGGAATTGCGTAACCGAAATATATCGTACGAGCAATTTCGCTAATCATATATATTCATATATCTCACACATATAATCGCATTAAAAGCATAAACCCAATTTAAACGCACAATTGATCTGGCTCTAATGTCACTGTTGGGATTCGTACACGCAGCAGAATTAAATTTATCCAATAAATTACGAATCCCAAGAAGAGGATCTATCAACAGCATTTAAATGGGTTAATAAATAAGAACCGTACCTATGCAAACTCGTGTACGTGCTTTACAAACTTGTGGGCTAACACCTTCTTTGATCAATCAATCTCTTGGAGCCAACTCTACGAATCCACTCCCTCTACCGGTATCCACACCGAACAGCATTCCAACACGAACGGCAGCGTGCTAACGCCTTCAAGCTTTTGTCTCACGTCTCTCTTCTAGGGTTCTTTTTGTGGCTCTACAATTCTCTTGTGTGTGTAATCAAATTACTTACAACCTAAATGTATTTTATAACCCTAATAGGCCGCATTAAATATTCAAAATCAATCTTATTAATTTTGAAATTGAATTGAAAATTAAATCTGTCTAATTGATTCAATCCAATCAATTTATTTAATACAAATTAAAAGTAAGCTGATTTGATTTATCTTTATAAATCAAATCATTGAGTTATCTTCATAAATCAAATATGCAAATTATTTAATAATTACCCCTAGGATATAATTTCCAACACGATGGATAAACAAAAACGTAACTACTAGCCATAAGGTGAATAAAATAAGCTGTCAAACCGTGAGTTGTCCCCCCCCCCCACCCAAAAAAAAAAAAAAAAATTCTGCAGTACAAATAAGTTGTAATGAAGTTGCCTTGTGTTGTGAAATGGAAAAAGTATGAAAGAAAAGGAAATTCTATTCTTGAGACAGAAAGTAAGTATCGGACACTGATCAGAAAAAAGGAAAAAAGGCGAAGAGGTATCAAATGCCAAATTGATAGATCTCAAGTCTCCCAATAGAGCAAGTGAACGCGGGAAGAGGAGTTAGAAGAAGCTTTTGACTGTAGCTGTTTTGGTTTAACAATTAACGGCTAATATACAATATTGAATCAAAAACTGAGCTTCTATTTAATCAAAACGGCATCATTTCTTCACAAAAAAACAACGGAGACAACTATCAATAAAAAAAAGGTTATTTGATGCATCTCCATGCAGGCGCACATGCATATTAAAATCATGGGAAAATTCCTTTCAGGACTCAAGGTAAGAAAATATTGTCAAAAAAGACCATAGAGCCTTTTCTGGTATTATTTCAGAAAGCATTAACAACAAAATCAATATCCGTCAACAACAAAATCAGTAGTCGTTAACAACTATATCAGTACCCGTTAACAACTATACTTTTCTGAAATAATATCAAAAAGGGTCCTAGGGCCTTTTTTAACATTTGACTTTTCTTAGAGCCTTTTTGATAATATTTTCCTACCTTGGGCCTTGAAAAGAATTTTCCCTAAAATCATTTCATGTACCTTCTGTCACCCCGAATTTCTTGAACCTAATTGTTTTTGTTGGTGTTGTTATTGTTAATTGTTAGTGCGTGTTTATTGTTCTATAGATATCTTCAAGACCTCACGTGCATCTCCCTTCTTTCTTACGTGATGGTATATAGCATCTTTGATCTTCTTCATCCTACCAGCTGCCGATCCCTTTTGTCCTTTTTATTCTATTTTATTATTAGTATTTTTATTTTGGTTCATCATCTCCGATGCAAGTTAGACGACAAAGTTATCTAAACACTACAAACAGTAATAAAAATTACCACAATCCCATATGGCAGAAAGAACTCATTGAAATACTACACTTAAAATCAAGATAGAAATAAACTTAAAATATTTATTATACCAACAAAACTGATATGGTAAGCAGTCATATTCTCCAAATAAGCAAATTCAAATTCAAATTCTAGGAAATGCAATTGTTCAGAGGTGAAGTGGTCACAACCTCAAAAGGGGAAACCCTTATATTGTACATTCCCATACCATAAATAAAAATAGGTTAGGGTGTGTGTAATATTTTGAAGTATTTTTTTAAATATATCCAACATTTTAAAGTATTTTATAGTGCATCTAATACCTATAAATATCTTTTCCAGATATATCCAGCACCTTAAAGCATATTTTGGTGCATTTAGCACCAATGCACAAAAAATATTTTAAGAATTTGGACGCCATTGAAAAAATATTTTAGGATCTTTAATATAACATAAAATACTATAAGGCATATAAACACATAAAAATAAATAACAAAACCGTAATATCAAAGTCGCAATCATTTGAAAAATAAGAAAGATATATAAAAAGAGGATGACTTTTAGTGGCCGGCTGTAGTTATTAAATTAAATTTAGGAAACACAAATTATGCAAGGAAATGGTGTGGTCATTATATGAATAAAATGGTACAAAAGTGTGGTGGTCTCAAACGGGACAACATCACATATTCACAGGCTATTATTCATGACATCATCGATGAAACGGCCCAAGTGAGAATAGGAAGATCCTCCCTCCGTTAATGCCTTACGGCTCAACTCACTCATCAGCTTCACCTTCTTCCTCGTCTCGCTTTCTCTCTCCATCACTTCCTTTATTCCTTTCTCTATCTTCTCTCCACTTATCACTCCCGAGTGCCTTCCATTCCTGCGATCCATCCAATAATCCACTGATATCTCCACCGCCATCTTCAACTCACGCACCAGTTCAAACGCATTGGGTTGTTGCTCTGCGTAAAGCGGCCACGTGGCAATCGGCACTCCAAAATATACACTCTCCAGTATAGAGTTCCACCCACAGTGGGACACAAACCCTCCCACTGCTTTGTGGGCCAGCACTTGCGCCTGAGGGGCCCACCCGATGACCTTCCCAATGCTGGCCGTCCGCTCTAAGAAACCCTCCGGCAACACCTCTGCAGGGTCAGAGTAATCGGTGGTGCTTCTTGAACCTTCCGGCGGGGGCTTTCGAAGAGACCACAAGAAGCGGACCCCACTGTTCTCGAGAGCCCGTGCGATTTCCTTCACTTGATCCTCACCGAAATAACCCATGCTCCCAAAGCACAGGAACAAAACCGATGACTCAGGCTGGTCGTCAAGCCATCCGATGATATCTGATCCTTGTTGACCCGTTTCATCATCCTTTGCACTTAAGATGGGCCCCACGGCATAAATCCTGGTATCTCCTTCCGACAGTGAGTGTACCGCCTGCGATTCAAGTTCCTCGAACGTGTTTAAGATGATGCCCTTTGCTTTCCGAAGGCCCTTGACGTATTGGTCCACAAATCCCTCCCACTCTTTCTCCAAGAGAAACGGGGGCAAAACGTTAGCGGGCATCGGGTTCGAAAAACTCGGGATGTTCAACTCAGTGCCGGGATCCTTGAAATCAGGCGACGTCGTGTCGACAATACCCTGTTCGCGCAGCGGTTGAAGATGAAGCATCAGACCAAGGAATGCAGAGCCGGAGGTGTAGAAGACGAAGGCGGGAACTCCCAGATCGTTGGCGACGTCGATCATGTCGGTGCAGAACATGTCGACAACGAAGGCGGCGAGTCGGGGCGAGTCCGGGTTGGAGTGGGACTCTTGAACGAGGTCGGACGCAGCCTGTTTGACATGGGGAATGCTGTTTTGAATAAGTTGTGGTAATGTCTGAGCAGACTGTGATTCGTCAGTTGGGAGGTTAATGAGTTGAAGGCGTTTGGGGAAATTAGGGGAGGAAGTGAGAGAGCGGATGTAGGCATCGATGTTGGTGGCATCTGAAGGCTTGATGACGAAGACGGTGACGGAGAAGCGGTGGTCGTGGGTGATGAGAAGCTTGGCGAACTCGACGGTGGACACGATGTGACCCATACCGGGAGTAGGAATGAAGACTAGGCGTGAGTTCTTCATTGTGGAATCTGGTGTTGTTTGACTTGGTGAAGCCAAGGAGATAGTTATGAAGAGTAATCTATACGTGTTGCTCAAGGCTAGCTCCAAAGTCAAGGCGATGAAATGACGAGTGAAGCACGGCTCTTCAAATGTGAGACGAAGCAAAGCGACACACTGCTTTGCGACTATTCGGTGTACAGATTCCACATTAGTTCCTTGTCGCGAACTAAAATACTCCGTGGACATTTCAAAAGGAGCAAGACAATACAGGAACGAGGATATCCACTCATTATTTAGAATGATATGTCGGCCCAAATATATATATATATATATATATATATATATATATATATATATATTATCAGAGTTAAATAAATTATTTTAAAATGTTTATATTTATCATTTTTTATAAATTAATTTATCTAATTTATAAAATCTAAGAAACAAATACGATTTCTGAATTTCAAAAAAGATAGTTTTGGATTGAACATTTTGTAAGCCCTCAATTTTACCCACTTGATAGATAAATATTTAACTTTGTATCATACTTGTTTTTTTATTTATTTTCCTCCAAGTCAGTCCTATTCCCTGCTCTGTCACTCATGACCTTATCTTTTATCTACTTATTTCCCAAGCCATCCATGACATCATCTCTTGCATCATTCACTCGTAATTTATCGATGCTGCTTATCTCTCTCTCTCTCTCTCTCTTTCGTGTTACTTCACACAATACATTCATGTTCCCTACTTCACCATATTCATGCAATATTTTTGGTTTATTTCTTATTATAATGAGAGAGGGATTTAATTTTTTTAAAGAATAATGTTCTGTTTAATAAATAAATAAATGACCAAATATATAATTTTTATTTGGATGTTACAGATCTCCCTCCCTAAAAATAAATTCCGTCCTCCTAATTTGTAAATACTTTATTGAAATAATTTAGGATGCTTATTCCTCATGCCATCCTCCATTCCTATTCGGTCCCGAAGGTTTTTCTTCTTTTGCTTCTCCTGCTCCACTTCCATTAGATATTTTTCAACTATATACGACATTTATTTTTTAAGGTTGAGAAATCTCGAATTTCTAGAGCAATTACTGCCTTCCTTATATCAAATCCCCATTCTGCTTCAAACTTCCTATCCTTCCAGGTCTTATCAGGGTTATTGAGTAGACATGATGAGCATTTGGAAAGTGATTCAAATTTAGAAACATATTAATCTACCGTCATTCTTCCTTGGCGGAGACGCAAAAATTCAATTCCCTTCTCATGCTTAACATTTTCTGGGAAATACTTATCTAGAAAAGTTGTCTTAAACCTATCCCAAGTTATTTTTATTAGGTGAGTTTCATTTGTACGCTTAACTGCTTCCACCAATTGTATGCATCCCCTGCTAACAGGTAAGTGGCAAGAGATACCTTTTGATCATCATCTGTACATACTCATACCTCAAACATATTTTCTACTTGTTCCAACCATTCATCAGCTATAGTTGGCTGGGTCACATTCTCCTTTGAACGATGGTGTATTGGTTTTTCTAAATTAACTATAGGATTTCACTTTTAGAGTTGGGTTTAGAATGTTTTGATTTCTCTGATGCTACCAAAATTTAACTAAGTACCGCAAGTGTACGGGTCATAAAAATAGCAAGTGGTAAATCAAGGTCGTCCCACAAAAACTCAATCCAGCTAGTGATTAGGTGTTAAATTTCCTTTTTTTCGTTTAAGTTGAATAGAGTTGTTTTCAATAAGTAGAAGAAATGCAAATAGAATACGAAATAAATATCGACAAAGACTTTTCAGGAGAGCAAATTTCAATATCAAATAGACAACCTAGAGTCACTAATCCCTTGTTTGTTTATTAGATTTTATTCCCACGAAATTAATTTTAACTTAATTTAATCAGCTAATCTAGAGTATTAATGTTTATAAATGTCTTCCGGTCCATTTATATACCTATCTCAATTAATTATGCACTAATTAAGATGCAATCCAACTCGGACTCACTCTAATTTGATTATGTGGAGCTTCTAGGTATATACCTATCCTAGACGCAAATTAAATTAAAAATCTAATTCCACATTATTTAATCTCAAGGTCAATTTAAAATTCCCTTTGCCAAGTTCAATCTTAAATCCTCAAAACATATTCAATGGTGGCCAATCACTAAACAATAACAATCAAAACAAGATTAAATAAACTGAATTAAAAATAAGCAAAACTCATTAATGGGAATAATCTCTAAAATCCAAACAAGTTCATAGGTCCTTTAGATTACAAAGAAAATTAGCCACGCATGGCTTTATTTAAATTCATCTCAGCAAATAACAATAAAGATTCAGAATTCATAAAAAAAAAAATCAAGAATATGATTTCTCCCTCCAAATCGTTGATGCCCGGCTGAATCCTCGCAAAATGCCGTCAGCGTCTCAGCTTCTCTTTTCCGCGTGATGCCTCTGCTGCTCTCTGTCTTCGTGTTGTTCTTTGTTTCTATTCTCCAGCCGTCAGACTCTGTGCTCCCCCCTCTCTGCGTGCTGCCTCCTCTAATAGATAGCAATTAGGTTTCTTTTGGGCTGCCTTCATTCATCAATTCTCCAATCCGTGGGCCCAACTTCAATTAAATCATTCTCCTGCCCAAGTCTTCAATCCGCAAAAAAAAGAAACAAATGCGCTGCATCCTTTGCGTTTTTTTAATTCTTTTTTTTTTCGTCCTGCACTTGTTCTGATCCTTCTCTTTTAATAGATATTAGGGTTGCATGTCCTTTTGCGGGGTCCACGTCTTTGAATCTTCAAACCTCTTCCTGATCCGAAAAGCATACACATATATTATATATTAAGCAATACATAATAAGTTGGATCATTTTTCTTTTCTTTTCTTTTTTTAATTGTTTGACTTTTTGACCAAGTGATATCTTGCTATTAAATCTTCATGATCTTTCCTACAAAATAAAAATAGGATATTGATAGATTTTTATATTAAAATTCCTTTTTATCCTATGAGAAATTAAAGTATAGAAAAATGTATAAACTATAATTAAATAAGTATAGAATATTAATAAATTCAATCTAATATATCTCAACATCTATACTTATTTAATTATAAAATATACACTTATCATTCTCTCATCTAGTATTTGCTCCTCTGATTCTACCTCCTGATTCACTTGGGAAAATCCCTTACAAAGTCACTTGAACTAATGAAATCTTAAATAAGATTGGTAAATTTAACAAATCTCTAATCGAATCAATTTAGGATTTTAAAATGAGTTTAAAAATGACTTTACCCTCTTCTCTCTCTTCTCTTCCGACTGGTTATTTCTACTTTCATTATCTCTATTGTATTTTCTCTCCAATATTGCAATTACGTTCTTAGGTTTTTGAAGATTGAATGAAGAGGATGTGAAGTCAAATTCATGATTTCAAATCTTCAAGATGGATTATTTAGGTTGCAGAAATATATTGGTGTCCATTTGTTGAGGTTTTCAAATCTGATTAGGATTATATTGTTTTCGATAGAATTTGATGTTTATTTAGTTTTTCCAATCATTAAGTCCTTTCGCTATCTCATTTTATGCGCAAGGTATTAATATTATAAAGAAACTTGTCTCAGAACCATGGGGATAAAGTTTCATATTCTAAAAAATTAGCGGCAAGTCTATATGGATAGAGGCTTTCTACATCATTTTGTTTAATTAATTCATGAATCTTCTTGATTTAGTTAATCTTCCTAATTTTATTTCATGATATAGGAGAATGAATTTCAATTACAAGAAAAGTGTTAGACAAAATCTTGGGCACACAAGTTCATTCTCGATATTTACAAGCCTAGAATAGGTATTCACAAGAAAAGGGTTTAAAAAATCTTACACGCTTCAATTTTGCTTTACTAATAACTCAATGGCATGGAGGTAATTTGAATCAAATTCTAAATCCCACTTTGCTCCATATGACCTTATATCACTACAAAAGAAAACAATTTTGCGACAGAATTCATCCGTCGCAAAAAAAGCGTTGTAATTGCGACGGAATAGAATTCCGTCGCAATTGAGACGGAACTAAATTCCATCGCAATTACAACGAAAACAATTTCCGTCGCAAGTTTCGCATTTTTGTGACGTAATTTAATTCCGTTGCAAAATTCCTTTTAATTAAAAAAATTAAAATAAATTTAAAATTTTAAAAAAATCATAAAAAATATTTTAAAAATTAAAATTATTAAATATATATATATAATTACATGAAAAGATATATAAAAAAATCTTAAAAAATATATAAAAATGATTGAAAAAATAAATAAATTTCAATAAAAACTTGTATATGATAAAAATATAAAATAACAATTCTAAAGAGTTTTACATTGAGAAAGTCAAATATATGTAATAAAGTTGTGAACAATAAATACTAAAAAATAATCTAAAAAGCAGCAGCATATATAATCGTCATCATCACCACTAAGATGGTCATCACCACCAGGAGCCGGCCAGGTACCCTTGTCTTGAGTTAAGGACTGAAGTACAAGCTGCATTTGCCTTATCATATCTTGTGTCCGTTGCAGGTCTTGTTCTTGCTACCATATCCTCTCGTCTTGCGCCTACAAACGAACATCTTAATCCTTCACTACCGCCTTCATCCTCTTAAACTCATCTAAAAAAACAACATTACGAAGTGGGTTATTTGTTTCTAATTCAATTAAAAGGACGAGGGAATGAAAAGGTAACAATGTAGAACAAATGTATTACGTTTACCTACATCAACACCTTCACTGCCCGGTGAAGAGCGCTTTGTAGCCTTCAGTTGGCTCGTAGAGGCACCCATCCCGAAGAGTCCACCTTTCTTGTCAAATCCTCTTGCAGCCTCAATGAATAAACTCTCGTTATCTGCTTGAGAGGATATGGCTTCACTCTAGGAGTCTCTCTCCTATGTCAGCTTCTGATAGGTTTCCTACAAGTAAAAAAATACATCACAGATAACACATGTGAAATGAAATAAATATGTCGATGCCTAAAACAAAAAACAAAAGCAATAAAAGTCTCACCGCGCTACTTGCTCTGACCTGGTGTTGATCCAACAGTGCCCAGTACCATCAGAAGACTCCTGAGAATGGGTCCGCTCAAAGGTAGCCTACTCAATGGATTCTGCAGGAACTTCCTCGGCCAATCACTGCTTGCAATTAATTACTTCAAAGTACAATTATATACTGAAATACAAAATGACTGTACTCACAATTTCTTGTTGATGCTCACTGTATGGGATGGAGCCACCAGTATATAACGGTCCATCCATATGGGCCCTATTTGATTTATTTTTTCTCACTTTTCTCTTGAAATTTTGGATCAATGGCCCATCTTTGAAGTAATTGTTGCAAAGTCTCAGGTTGAATCTAATCAGTCTTGCCTAAACCGTGTCTCAATTTATAAAACCTATCAGACAACCACTTGCTTCATTTGTAATTGTAAGCTTTGGAGGGGGGCTGTGGGAGGGTGGCCGTGGAGGGGGTGTCGGTTTTATGGAGGGTGGCCACGAGGGGGGGGGTTCAGGCGAAGGGTAGAGGCTGTTTTGGGAGGGGTGAGGGTTGATGGGGAAGGGGGGCGGTGGTTGCGGGGCAGTTGGGGCGGGGAGTAGTCGGGGGTGGGAGCCCGGGGGGATTTTGGTGAAGCTTGGGTGTCCAAGTGAGAATGAGAGGGACGAAGGCAAGTTGGTGACGGAAATTTGATTCCATCGCAAATTGGGTGTCTGGTGAAGCTTGCAAAATTCAGTTTCAAATGCCTTTTTTTTCTTATTTTGGATTTTCCTATGACGAAAATTTGATTCCGTCGCAAATTCTGTATTTTCTAGTAGTATATGCTAATAATTTGTTAAGTTTAATGACCTAAATTGAAATTATGTGTTTCAAATGCTTTCAAAGGGTTTTTTTTTTTGCACTTTTTTTTTAACTAACATTTTAAACTGCATGATTTTAAAGATATTCCTTATAAAAAGGATCAGATAGAGTATTATATTGAAAATGTAAGTCCAATAAAAGTTGGTACAATTCATAAAGGGGTAGGCTCAAAAACCATATAAATACTTTTGTAAGTGTTTTTTGAGTTTGAAAGCATACCCTAACCCTAGTTATCCTTGGGATCAAACTCATCTAAACTTTTCTTTTTATATTAAAAAAAAGTGAGTATTTAAGTAATTTGTTTGGTCAAACGAGTATTTAAGTATTAGTTGTTAGTTGAGAACCAATTTACAACTAGTTTTTGAACTTGCCATGCATTAAATTAAAGTTTTTGTACATGATGAGTACTCGGGATTCAAGACTCATTCTTAACTTTTTTTTTTCAAAAAGAATATTACATTTCATTTAATAAATTCCAACAACAACAAAAATTCAGAACAAAGGCAGATTACCAAAAAGCCAAAGCCCAAAACAATTCATAACCCTAATTCCAAACAATACCACAACTACAAACCCTAACCCTAATATAAAGATAGAGGCCAAGACTCATTCGTAACATCTGTCTAATTAACAAGTAAAAATTAAAACTAGACAATAAAAATTAAAAGTAATTAAATCTATACATTAACTATACATTTCATTCTTGACCAAAAACTGTACGTATCATTCGGATAGTTTGTTGCTTATATATCGGACTGAATAATTCAACTCAAACACGACCATAACACATCATTCATTAATTAAATTTGATAGATCAAACAATCAGGTGAAAAGCTTAACAATAACAATAATATAAAAAGTTACATCTATACCTAATTAATCTAGCAAACAATAGGAATGTTTCACATGTCGGTTACCGAAGATGTCTGACCAATTAACACGTTGATCGTGAGCAAAGTATATAATGCCATATCATAGCTTTCAAACACCATCGATCTCTTACTTACATCTCAATACTTTGGGTTTGGATCAAACAATGGAACGAATTACCATGTGGGTGGACCTACTTTATAAACTATGTACGAGGCAGAAAACACAAAAGGCTGAAACATCAACTAATGATGATGATGTTGTGTTGGACATACCTACCAATGGTTCTTCAAGTGGACAAAAATCAGTAGTTGTTAAACAACCAGTGGTAGAAAGTGAATGGAGAATAAGGGACTTGATGAACTCTCCTGCAGTAGTGCTTAGCACAGGCAAATATGAAAGTCTTTATATGGCGAAGGTGGACAATTTCAACGGCGGGAAGACAGTGGTTGTGAAGAGGATCCAGAAATTATTGCCCTTTTCCGGCCATGACTTCAAGCAAACAATGAAAACTCTGCGCCAAATGAAGCACCCTTATGTGCTCTCACCACTTGCTTTCTATTCTCACCGTCAAGAGAAGCTTCTGGCCTACGAATTCCAGGAGAATGGAAGCTTATTCAAGCTTCTTCAAGGTAAATATCTTCTCATCTTCTATTTGTCTCCCTTTTAACTTTTAATTTCATTCTCATAAATCCTTGTACTGTATACACTAGCTGCCATTTGACTTGAATGTCAGCTGCGCGTCAATTTTGGGGTCCTTTCCAAATGTTTTTTGGATTCTACATCAAAATGTCATATATTTCATGTAGAATCTAATGGTCAAAAGAACCATAAAAAAAATTGGGAAGGCCCCAGAAATGGTGCAATTGAGAAAAACACATTTAATTTGACACGCCCAATTCCCTTAATGTCATGGTTTCAAATCATGAGACAAACCTCTTCGCTTTTGGGGGCAAAGCTGCGCTGTATATATTTATCCCTCCCCATAACCCATTTAGTAGGAGTCTCGTGAATTCAGCTGCCCCATATGTACTTGTACTATATACACAAGCTTCGTAATACTGTACATGCATGCTGCTTTTTCAGGCAAGTCAAAAGGATTTGATTGGAGCAGCAGGCTAGGAATTGCAGCCATGATAGCAGAGGGATTAACCTTTATGCATCAAGAGGTTGGGGAGAAATTAGGTATTGCACATGGAAACTTGAAGTCCTCCAACATTTGGCTGAGCTCTAACTTGGAGGCTCGCATAAGCGAGTATGGTTTGATGGACATGGACGACGATCAACTGAGTTCATCATCTTCTACTAGTCCTTCTAGTTCTGAGCCACGAAATGCTTTGAAGGAAGATGTTTATGGCTTTGGAGTAATTCTTCTCGAGCTTCTCACAGGGAAGTTGGGGAACATCGACGGGATTGACTTGGCCGAGTGGGTTCAATCTGTTGTGAGGGAAGAATGGACAGGTAAGGTGTTTGACAAGGAACTGATCATATCAGACTCTTCGAATGAAGAGAGGTTGGTGAATCTGCTTCAAGTGGCTATCAAATGTGTTCATCGTTCCCCGGAAGCTAGGCCAAGTATGAATCAGGTAGCTCTCACGATCAAAACTATCAGAGAGGAAGAAGAGAAATCTTGGATCTATGAGGTTTGATTTTGGTTCGGGACTTATGCTTAATATTGAGTGGGTGATAATATTCTTGAGAACTTTTTTCCTTTCCAATAATGTATGCAGAATAAGAAAATTTGCATGGTTTTACAAATAACTATGTACATAAAGAACTTATTTTGTGGTATTTGGGTTCACCTACGGAGATGCCTGACTGAACTGAATAATCATTAATCTGGTGTTGCTTCGGTGATGCGAAATAGGATTGAGTTTTAACCTTGCCGGAACCCATTTGCCCATAAAAGACTCATGACAGGGTGGATTGAAACCCGTACATTTAAATTTTTTAAATTTTATTACGAATTATTTTTATTTGTGTGGTTTCGGATTTTGTAAGTGCATTCCATTACTTTGCCTCCTATTAGTTTCTTGTTCATATAAATATTATGAATTTTATGCCTTTTAGTTTATGAACTCGATCATGTCTATTTTTTGTTTTTATTATGATAACTAGATTTTAAAGTGTGATTGTGGTTAAGACAATGACCTTTAATTTGTTTTTTTTTTTTTTGGGATAACATTGTCTTAAGTATTTTTCTTATTGTTCTTTACCAATAAATTTTCATGTGCGGTTTTTTAGAACAAAACATTAGCAAATGAAGTAATTGCTGGTTGCACAATGAACTAACAAGGACCAATATAATGTTGTTTCAGGATAATTGTCATGCATGCTTTAGTTTGAAATTTGAAATTTGAATTAATATTAAAATGATGTTACAATGATATACGTCTAAATTTAAGTTCTTTTGTGCAATATATGATCAACGAATTTTGAAGATTCAAAATTAAAAATTGTGATTTTTACCTATATTTAAAAAAATATAGTTCAACATTTAAAAGGGTTATCTATAGCCCGGTTTAACCCGCACATTCATCTCATAACCTATTTAATGTGAGCTTAAACGAGTTGAGGTACAGGTATAAGTTAACCTGTATCCCTGTAACATTAAATGAACGGATTACGAGTTTAAATACTAGCTGCCGGACACACCCGTAGCTATGCCATTGCAAAGGAGATAACTAATGTTCGTGGTAATAAAATGAAGATATCACATTCAATATGTTGAAAAACAAAAAAACTTAAAAATCTGTATAAACCACAAACAATAGAATTCCTGGAATTATTTAGATGAAAAAGTAAATTTCTATCAATAAGATATTATTCAAAAGTATACAATAAGTATTATGAATTAATATTTTTGGGTAAATTTTAAAAAAAAAATTGGTGTCTTCTGCTGGTAATTTAAAATTATTATTTATGAATTTAAAATTATCATATGATTTTTTAAATTTTGTGAAATTGTTTTTATCTAGACGTGCTAATAAATTTAAAACGCAAAATATATTTTTCAAAGATTTCAATCATATTTTTTTAAATATAATAATTTAATTTTATAATTTATTATTATTTTTATATTTTTCTGGACGTGCAAAAAATTTAAACCATAAAATATAATTTTAAAAATTTCAATCATATTTTTTTAAAAATATATAATAATTTAATTTAATTATTATTTTTATATTTGTAATTTTTAGTTACATCGATACAGTCAAGGAAGGATTATTAAAATCATAAACAGTAAGGTACCGAATATTTTTCAATTGTTGTATAATATAATTAAGAAGCTTTCTAGGGCTTGGCTCTTGAGTCGTATAATTTTGGAATATTCTAAATTATTGTTAAATAAAAAATCATAGAAACCTTGCCATATTCAAACAACCATTCTTAGTCATATAATTTCTTGACTAAATCTTATATTAAATACAGGATCTGACTAAGAATGTGAAATCAATTACATTGTCTTATATATCCTTCAAAAACCCCCAAAGAATGAACATTTTTCTTTAAAAAAAAAAAAAAAAAGACAAAATGATATTACAAAGAGTTATAGTGCAGACTTTTACCTATGAAAAGATGAGAAGACGACTGAGAAATAATCCTAATGCTGACATTTGAAAAATAAAAAAAGTAAAGCAAGTATTTCCTGCCAAGTAATGTTAAACACAGAAGAGGAATCACTAGGAATGTGGATGAAGCAACTATTGACGCAATAGTTGAAGCAACTCATGACGCAAAGCTAGAAAATGCTTCCTCCAAATGGTATTCAAGAGACAAATCACATGTAATATTAAATGAGTAAGTCCATTGTTACTCAATATGATTGAGTAATGTATCTTTTAACCATCTCGTAAATTTAGGGAATGTATAATTGGGTATCATAATATCAAGACATCCAAACCAAACATTTCTTGTAAAAGGACGTACAATGAAAAGATTTTCTAAACACTACTACAAAAAAACCTCTTTAACGTATGTTTTTTTTTTTATTTTTTTACATTTTCAATGTCCCTTATAGGAGGATGCCTATCTGGGAGATATAGTAAGTTAGAGTTACGAAGTCCCCAATAAATGAAGATCCTGTAAGGGGTACTGACGACGTCCACAATAAATAAGGATATCGTAGAGCCTTTTTTTTAGTTAAAAAAAAAAAACAAACAATCAAACTGCAATATTCGGGAGGAATGAAGAGTGACCACTGAAGACGAATGAACAACAATGATAATCACAGAAAAAATCAACCAGTACAGAACTTGAAAAATCGATTAAAACCAATCAAGAAAAAAACATCATCGTTCCATATCTATGCATAATTACGAATAAGAAAAAAAAACGATGAATTATTTCATCCATTTTGAGATAAAAAGACAACCCTTTAAAATCTAGCAAAATATATATAATATTTAATCTCAATTTATGTAAGAAACAAGGAGATTCATAAATTTTTTTAAAAAAAAGTTCGTTGTGAATTGATGAATATTTTGTAAGTACATTGAGCTTTACCAAAAGACATACCTGTAAAATAGATTCTTTTAATTTAATTTAAAAAACGAAGTCCATTCATATTTATAATGTCAATATAAATCTACAACCATATATCTTTCAAATAATTAATTAATAAATACATATTTCGTAATTACATAATACAATATAGTACATAAATAAATATTACTATTAATACACACATCTATCCTATATATAATATGAAAACGCGATATAATCCATAAATGCACATTTTTGAAATATTTAATAAAAATAAATGTGTATTTTTTAAAAAAAAAAACTTATTTAAATTATCTATCTACGTATATAATTATATTAAAATGCTATTTATTACAAAAAAAAAAATCTCTTTAAGTATTAATTGTCAATTGAGAATCCACTGAAATGGCATTCATCGAATTTTTGTATATTAGAATAGTAATTATATGTATGTGTATGCGCGCTTATTTATAACATATGTATGATTAGCTAGACTTTACAAATTAACAAGTAAAAAATAAAACTGGACAATAAAAAGAAAATCACTGCACAAAAAATAGTGAATTGGCGACAAAGTTTTTTAATAGAATTTAAAAATTCCTTTACAGGTTTCATTCTCTCTAAATAATTAGCAACGGAATTTTGTCATTGTCACTAAATCATTAATTAATGACAAAAATTTTGTTGATAAAATTGGGGAAAAGTCGCTCATTAGAAAATTAATTGGTCAGAATGACTTAAATATGAATTCCTAGAATATTAATACTTTGTGTGTATAAATATTTTTAACGGGTTCTCCTCGCTAATTAAATTTCCATCACGGTATTTTCCCTTTTTTATAGTTAAAATTGAGAGTCTTATTTTTATATAAGAAAATCATAAAATATGGATGCTTTCGGCAAAATAAGTATACTGAGTACTTCAATCCAAACACGACCTACACATGTCATTCATTAATTAAATTCAATACGTGATCAAACAATCATATGAAAAACCAAACAAGAATATAAGATGTTACGCCTATTCCTAATCTAACAAACGATTGGAATGTCACACATGTCGAGGACATAAGTGGTCTGACTAATTAACCTCCTGATGATGAGCAAGGCATACAATGCCATATGACTGGAGCTGATGTGAACGAAATGAGATTTCTTCGTTAACTGTACAAACCTGCCGGCCCATATTTTTCAAATATTATATCATGAATCCATCCACAACAAAGAGATCATCCTCCTCGTCGTCGTCCTCCACTACACTACAAATCATCTCATTGTAGAATTAGCCAATCTGACTCATTCTTGTTCCGGAAACAACAATATCTCTCTCGTCCTTTGTTGATCAATCCTTCATGTCATAGATTTCAAGCACCATCTCTTACTTCACGTCCCAACACTTTTGATCAAAACAATGGAACGAATTCCCATGTGGGTGGCCATCCTTTCATGTATTTTCCTCATTAATGTAACGCATTGTGTGGAGGAGGAGGTCAAGAGCTCAATGATAAGCTTCCTTGCAAAACTCTCTGGCCAACAGAATTTTTCCACTTTGAATTGGAAGGCAGATTCTGATCCTTGTAAGGACCTCTGGCATGGTGTCTCCTGCGATTCTCGTAATGTATCAGTAAGAAGGATATTTCTTGACAGGTTGGATTTATATGGAACTCTTGATATTGCTATTCTCTGCAATAGTCAACCTCTGGCTAATTCTTTGATGATTCTGAGTCTTGCTGGAAACAACGTTAGTGGAGGAATAGCAGATGAGGTTGGAAACTGCAAACAGCTAACTCGGTTGTATTTAGGGGGAAATCAACTTTCTGGGGAACTTCCTTCTTCACTTGCCATGCTAAATAACCTGAAATGGCTTGACCTTTCGAACAATAAGTTTTCTGGGAACTTGCCAGGCTTGTCCAGAATCTCAGGGCTGAATGTGTTTCTAGCACAGAACAATAACCTCAGTGGGGTCATACCTGGGTTTGATTTCTCCAACCTTTATAAGTTCAATGTTTCATTTAACAATTTTAGTGGCAGAATTCCAGATGTGCATGGCGGTTTCTCTGAAGATAGCTTTCTGGGTAATCCTGAACTGTGTGCACAGCCATTGCAGAAGAACTGTCCTATTCATAATCTAGATGAGAAAACAGAAGAGTCAAATGAATCTAATGGATCAAAGGGTCATTCTAAAGATCAAATCCTGATGTATTCAGGATATGCTGTGTTGGGTCTGGTGATTATCCTTTTCGTACTTTATAAACTATGTACAAGGAAGAAAACCCAAAAGGCTGAAGCATCAAGTAAGGTAGCATCAAGTAATGATCATGATGTGCTCGACAAGCCTACCGATGGTTCTTCAAGTGGACAAAAATCAGTAATAAGCAGATCAGAGATTTCAGTAAGCTCTGAAAGTGGGATGGTTTCACAATCACTTATAGTTCTTAAACAACCAGTAGTGGTAAGTGAATTGAGACTTGAGGACTTGCTGAGAGCCCCTGCTGAAATGCTTGGCAGAGGCAAGTATGGTAGTCTTTATAAGGTGAAGCTCGACAATGGGAAGACAGTGGTTGTGAAAAGGGTCAAGGCCTTGGCCACTTCCAGCCATGACTTCAAGCTAAAAATGGAAACTTTGGGCCAAGTGAAGCACCCTAATGTGCTCTCGCCACTTGCTTTCTATTGTTCCAATCAAGAGAAGCTTCTGGTCTATGAATTCCAGGAAAATGGAAGCTTATTCAAGCTTCTTCATGGTAAATATCTTCATATATTCTATTTATCTCTTATTCAACTTTTAGTTATATATTTTATTTTTGCCAAATTTCATCCCCATATATACTTATTCTGTATGCGCTATCTGTCATATGACCTGGAGGTTAATGGATTCAAATAATTAAAACAACCTCTTCACTTACAAGGGCAAATATATTTATCCTTCCTCAGACTTGGAAGTCTCTTACATTGAGCTGCCTCATATGTACTTGCACTATATATAACAGCTTCATATGATCCTTGCTGCTTTTTCAGGCGAGTCAAAAGGATTTGATTGGAGCAGCAGGCTAGGAATTGCTGCTACGATAGCTGATGGATTAGCTTTCATGCATCAAGAGGTTGGGGAGAAAGGTATAGCACATGGAAACTTGAAGTCCTCCAACATTTTGCTGAGCTATAACATGGAGGCTCGGATAAGCGAGTATGGGTTGATGAACATGGACGATGATCAACTGAGCTTATCTTCTGCAAGTCCTCATCGTCCTTCCGGTTCTGGGCCACCAAATGCTTTGAAGGCAGATGTGTATGGTTTTGGAGTAATTCTTCTCGAGCTACTGACAGGGAAGTTGGTACAGAACGACGGGATTGACTTGGCTGAGTGGGTTCAATCTGTTGTAAGGGAAGAATGGACGGGTGAGGTGTTTGACAAGGAACTGATATCAGACTACGCCAGTGAAGAGAGGTTGGTGAACTTGCTTCGCGTGGCAATCAAATGTGTTCATCGTTCCCCAGAAGCCAGGCCAAGTATGAATCAGGTGGCTCTCATGGTTAACACTATCAAAGAGGAAGAAGAGAGATCTTTGATCTATGAAGTTTGATTTTTGCTTTGAGTCAGTGATATTCCAATAATATATGTAGAATATGTAGAATGTTTGCATGGTTTAACGAATAACTAGCGACATGTGAGTGTGTGTGTGTGTTTTTTTTTTCTTTTGTTTTGATATTAGTGTTTTTGCTGTATCAGTTTCAGTTGATGTATTGCAATTTCATACACTAAACAAAAGGTTAATTTTCCTGATAGATGGTTACGATTCGAAACAGACATTAAACCACTAATTGATTTATGATCTTGGCTCTGTTGCTCTAAGTATTCGTTCCTTCTTTTTACTTATAATCACATTCTCCCCCAACATGTAACCATAAACAGCAGAAGAAGAATCATCAAATCCTCGAGATCATTCAATGTGGGAAGCCATCATATTTACAGAGACTTATTCCCTGGTATAGGACGTACATTTCATATTTACAAAAGAAGTTGTTACGGCTACGAGTTGACTCATGAGAAAATCTTATTCTAAGGTACAATATAGTGTATGTATGTGAAAGCATGATTAGTTGGCTAAATTTTTCTCTTGATTTTTGTGGATGATTAAAATGTTGATCAATTAATAGTTCATGTTGGCGTACTTTCAGACTTCAAAAACAGAACATAGCCTTGCCGCAACATCTCTCCGCCATGCGCTGGATCAAAGATGCACCTGTAAAAACCGGTCCTATTGGAAAAAGATATGGCACCATGTGAGAATGCAAATAATGAGACAGAGCCCTATGATCAGTAGTCCAAAGTCCAAATCAAAACCATGAGTAAAAATTTAAGCTTTAAAAAATTATGACTTGTTCAAATACTGCACTGAAATTTTCCACCAAGATGGTTATAATTAGAAACAGGAATTCAACCACTACGGCAGTAATTGATTCATGATTTTGGCACCTTTGCTCTCAGTATTCCTCTCTTCTTTTTTTCTTATATTCACATTCTCCCCCAAAATGTACACCATAAACAGCATAAGAGAAAAAAATCTTCAAATCCTCACAAATTATTCAATGTGGGAAGCCATCATATTTACGGAGATTTGTTCCCTTACATGGGATGTACATTTCATATTTACAGAAGAATAAGAAGTTACGGCAGACATATGACTCAAAGGAAAATCTTATTCTAAGGTACAATATAGTGTTTGTAAGTGAGATCATGATTGGTTAGGATCAGGCTTTGATACCAACAAATTGACGTATTCGCAAATTGAATCCTAGCCAGTAAACATATTCTCCCAACATATTGTACCTAAATTACTGATTAGTATAATGTTGATCAATTAATAGTTTATGCTGGCGTACTTTCAGACTTCAAAAACTGAACATATTCCTGCTGCGCCATCTCTCCGCCATGGACTGGATCAAAGCTGCACCTGTAAAAACTGATCCCATTGGAAATAGAGATTGCACCATGTGAGAATGAGGCAAATAATGACACACATAAACTCCTTATAAGAAATACTGAAAGAAAGAAGAAGTAAAATTCAATAATTTTTTTTTTCCTTTTTTTTTTGTGGGGGGTGTAAAATGAAAACTCAACTGCAAAAAACCGTCATATAGGCATACCTCCCATCTAAACCAACAATTATGACACTGTTCCGAGATCCAAATGCCACAATATATTGTGTGTTCTCTGGCAGGCGGAACTGGGCAAATGACCATTCTGAGCTAAAATATTTTGGCAAGACCCCTGCCACATAGTCAGAGATTTGATTAAGTGAATAGAAAACTCAAAATGACCCAATGTTTGCCATGGCATTATGCAATTCGTAGCTTAACAGAAAGTAATAGAAGGACGAGCTGGTTGTGAAAAAGAGGAAGATCCACACTACTAGGGAAATTTACAAGCATTTTTCTAATAATAGCTTGAGATGACTTGACTTGAAAAGAGAGGGGACATAACCCCTCGTAAAAGGGTTTTGACCTTTTGGGGAGTCTTTTTGACAGTTGATAGGGTAGAAGTAAATCAAATGATGCTACCATGTTTACTAAAGTTTAACCATATTCAGGTCACCATATTGACATCCTAGATCACACATACACTGAACAAAATCCTTTAAACCTTGAAGTTATATTAATAAGAAGTTCTTAGCAAGTAATCATCATATTCAAGTAATCTCTTTTACCTCTCATGAAAGACAATGATGAACTAGGGTTGGACCCAGCATTTGGAGAAAGCAATCCATCTAAAGAGGTTGAAGAATTCTGCTGAAGCAGTGCAGGGCTTCGGGGGGTAGTTGGAGCAGGCAACGTCTCCTCCCTAACAACTCTGACCCTCAGGCTGAATATATGGACGGTACCTTTGTCACTTGATGCTGCCAACCACTGGACGTTTGGCGACAAAGCCATACTATAGATATCAGCTCTATCTACCCCTCTTCTTACCTGGCAGGGAAGGTTGTTACACAGAATATTAAAAAAAATTCACAATCGTAGAACAAACTAGAATTTATTGGAGAAAAAGCTACTAATTTCAAAACATTTTAGGGTCAATCCATGATTCTTAAGAAGTAGAAGCCTTCTGTCTTTACAAAAAAGATGCCAAAGTACAACCATAAGACGTTTGAGAAAATCATATAAAACTTCAAGAGATGACAACCCTAAGGAATTTTCAACACGAACTCTGTGTTATAACAAATGTCAAAGATAATGTTGCAATATTTCCCCCTTAACTGAAAAAACTACTGGAAACTTAACATTGCAAGGCTTTTAAACTTGAATAAACGTTGAAGTTTGTTTGCATGCAGCATAAAATTATCAGAAAAACATGCAAAAAAATATCGATCAAATAAAGGAAAAAATTTATAAAAACATAATTTTCCAGCCACCTGTCTTATTCAAGAAAATGCGAAAAGCCAATTGGTGAAGTCCCACAGTAAATTAACACAGAATTAAGTTAGAGACAAGAATGATTATCAAAATAATTAAAATCAATGGTCCAGAAACCTACTTCCTGTAACCGAGTGCCATCCATTGTGTTGAAGATTCTAATTAGAGTGCCCTTTACACTAGCAGTTGCAAGAAGGAGCCCATCCCTTGTCAAAGTTAGGCATCCAATATGAGAATCATGAGCATATATTAATTTTGACATGTTCAGACCAAAGTGTTCAACCCGGACTTGTCCTCTGAGAACACCTGGACAAGCCAAAACAAACGTATTTGGAAGGTAAGAAAGACAGCACAATCCCCTAGGATTAGCCATAGTATCAATCTGTTGAAGAAGCTTCAAATCCATGAAGTTGTAAACATAAATCTTGTGCTCAAGCACTACTACAATTCGATCACGTCTTAATTTCACCGCACGAACCTCAGACCTAAATGTAAATTCACCAATGGACCTGCTCTGATTATCATCCCAAAACAAAACTTTATTGGGAGGGTAATGTGGATTAGTAACAGCACCAACAAGTGCTAGAATGTTGGTCCGGAACATCATCTCTACAATTTTAAAACCACCTCCCAAGTCACGTCTAAAAGTCTCCTTGAAAGGCAGACAACTGTAAATTTGAAAGCCATGGCTAGTGCCAGCAGAAAGGAAATCATAGTCCTGATTCCAAGACACGGAGAGCAACTCTGCTTTATTTTTTGATTTACTGTTTGCATTCGGTTGGGGAAAATCAGCAGATGACCCAGCGTTGGAGGATTCAAAGTTGCCCATCCATGAAGTTGAACTTATTCCTTGAGGTGTTGAAACAGATGAGCTTGAATGAGATGAGGGAATAGCTGCGAGCCCTTGCTGCATTAGATAACTGTGGATGACAAAATATAGAAATTTGAGTGCGCCCAAGTTAATTTCTGTCAGAACTCAGAACAACAAGACATTTTTTATACATATTGCATAAAAGAATTGGCAATGAAAAGGCTGATGAAAAAATATGAGAAGGATAAAAAGCAACAAATACAAATGTGACCAGTCAAAGCAAACAATTAGGGCAGGAAGTCACACTTCAACTTCTCATCCTTAATCATCTACCATTAAATGTGACGTATTCATATTCCAAGTTGCTACATTATTGTTTATATTCAAGAATAGATCTTCTCTCACCGCTCACTCATACAGTAGAACACGATATTCATAGCAACCAAAACTAATCGTATAGAAGCCACTTGACAAGTGGGATCCTGAATCTTCAGGTTTTTTAAAATGTCTACGAGCAGGATATTCAAAGTGAGTAGTTTTAAATCAAGTTATTTATGATCTGACAGTTAAAGTTACTGAAAATTCTCTAGAAAGGGCAGTGCCTGTGTATACAGAAGATTGAAATCAACCATTTTCACAAGGTCAGATTGCTTTCAAGAGGATGAACTTATGCTATGATGACGAGCTCTTAACTTTGGAAAAGCACATGGAATTTTGACAATGACGAATGATCTCATTCTATGGGTAACAACCAACTGTGACAACATGAGGTGAATGGTTGGATAACACAAACTAAGTAAGAGTAAAGTACTACGAATGCCACATGAAAGGGGGAAAACAGAGGTTCTAGGCATGGTTAAGAGGAAAATTCGCAATTAACAGAAGAATGAATAAGTAATCTCAGAAGTAAATGGCAAAATTAAAGCCTGTAAATTATATATAGATCTCTATGACACAAGATAACAGGACGCAGCCAAAACCATCACTGAACCTTGACACAATTCTTCAACCTGGAAGAATAAGAAATTCAAATTCCAGGAAAATTTTTTGTTTAACCAATAACTTACTAACAAGAACCATACGCTCTGTTCTTACTCCTGCAACTCTGCCCTGTTAAAAACTCATTTCCTTAGGTGTACCATTCAGGCATTTATTTCAGCTTGATCAACACCACAATTGTAACTTTTTGAGTATCACAATCAGAGGCTAATAACTTAAGTCATGACTCATGCATAAATTGACAAGCTAAAATTTCTTAATTCACCTTTCTAGGAAATTATGTCTATGATATCCAAAACCAACTAAATCACTTAAATGAAAAAAAAAAAAAAAACACACACACACACACACTTTGAAGAAGAATTATCTGCTGCATCCAAAGTTCCATAGTCAACGTGCCCCATATAATGTATCAATGTAAAGGACCTTATTGTGAAGAAGACCAAAATCGTCACTTCAATCATAAAGTGAACTTTATTCTCGTCAAGTGTATAGTATTTGCGACATGGCTAAAGCAACGGGAGTCAGACAGTAATTGTTTTAACACAAAAGTGACACAGATTTAATGAGTAATCTGACAACATAAGGAACCATATGCGCAAATTGGTTATGCCCCCAACTGAGCGTGGAAAAAGTAACAGACAAAATCATATGACCGTTGTTTTTTCACGGTGAAGGGAATCTGAGATAAAGATAACACCCAGGGCAACTCTTTTACCGAGTAGCAAATTCCCCCTCTCTCAGCAACTAATTATTAAATCATCGCACCTGCATTAATCCCACCAAAAGTTTCCCCGAACAAGATTACAAACTTCAAGTTTAACGACAGAGACTGAGATGGCTAGTGAAATATAAAACAAAAGAATTCATCTTGCTAGAGATAATATAACAGAAAGCTCAGGAGAAGGAATATTCAATTTTAAGGTGTAGTATGATAAAAACGGCCACCGTAAAAATCAATGAAAAACAAAAGCCAGTCAGAAAACTTCATGAAAAGAACACAATGACAAACTTTCACGAATCGTATTTGGCCTTTTGCGGCGAAGAAGTACTTCTGAGTGCAACGGCCTTTTCGAGGGCAACAAAAAGATCCGACTCCACCGGCACCTTAAAGAATTGTTCAAGACTGGTGTCTAGCAAGAATTGGAGGCGCAAAACCAAGAAAAGGAATTCCTTTGTCAGAAAAAGAACATGACTGGCAAGTGTCTAACTGAACAATCTGTTAGAAAATGCGGCAGAAATTGGTTATCTATGTCAAAAACAATTCAATCAAGAATATTTCATTAGGCTCCTCGGGTCGGGGTGGCTGAAGAAATAGAGAATGACTCTGAAAACCAAAAAGGAGAATGATGGGAATTAATGAATTATCACCATCATCAATTAATAAATAAAAATGATGGGAGCTAGATTAGCATGCCTCGGAGGGGCGGTCTGGTTGGTCAAAAACAAAGACGGACGGTCTGGATTGCAGAATTAAACAGTCCGATCAATCCAGCAATCTAAACCGCATGAGGAGCAGGTGAGGCGGACTAAGTCTGAGGAGTAGGGAATACAAATTGTGCTCGGTGTAGGATCCGCCTTGTTAGGAAGAGTTATGAATTAGGATTGGCTCTTGAAGAATCATCATGACTTAAAGGCGAGGACCAAGAAAGAGGTATGAATTACCTATTTTTTAAGGTCCGACTTGTGAGTGTACAGGTCAGGGTTGGCTCTATAGGACTAGGAACCATTTTTCTAATTTTTTAAATGTTTTTTGTGCGTTTTTATTCTCAACAAATACGATTAGTAAATTATAATTAAAATTTTAATTTAATAAATAAATATTATCAACATTAAAGTCTAAACTATACACATCATGTAACAAACAATCACAGTCACTAGTCATAACCAAAGATAAGCTATTGTTCACATACCACAATTACAAATAATAAATTTTTTTTGCTCAAAATTACAAATAATTAATAGGAAGACTTAACAAAATTAAAAATATTTTTCATAAATATTTTTTGAAAAGTGTAAGTAGTCAACAAAATAAACAACACAATATATGAACAAAACAATAACTAGAAAAGGAGTCAAAAATTAATAAGAATAATTATGAAATAAGAAATATCTTTTATAAATTTTCAATTTTTAAGATTATTGACACAAGATGTTTTTATGAAATTTAATTCTAAAAAAGATAATAACAACTAAATATTTACAATATCATTAATGAAGTATAAAAAAGTAATAATATTATTATCATATAAATGATTTTAAAAAATAAAAAACATACAGGCCTAAAAGGTACACCCTCAGCTCTACAAAGCTAACCCTTTTAGACTCTTGGTCTTATAAGCATAACCTTTTTAAGCTTGCTTTTACTTTTAAAGCAAAAATTTTAAGTTTGACCCCTGTAAATTCAAGAGGTCTAAATAAGCCGGCCCGTTTTCTTGACTCTATTGCTAGCCAAGTTTTTTTTTGGTAATTTTATTAGCTGGCTATGTTTTGTTTGTTTTGGTTTGGGAAAATGAGAAAAAGATCCCAAAAAATTGAATTTATTGAATTTATTTTTTTTGGCCAGTAATAATCATAGTTTTTATAATTTTTTTTATTTGTAAGTTGTAAATATTAATTAAAAAATTACCCTTTCAGAAATTTTAATTCCAGATAAGGTTTTTAAGTTTTAAATATAATCCTCAATTTACAACTTTACAACTGAGTTTCCTAATTATATTTGTTATCAATATTTGTAATTCATTTTTCAAATTTTGTTTGAGCATAACAATTACTAACCTGTTCTTCGAATGTCATTTTTCTCTTTTTTTCTAATAATTTTTTGTTATTTAAGCATTTTTTAAATATTATTTGAGTAATAATTATATTTAGTATTTCTTATAAGGTAGGTTTCGCAACTTAATCCACAATCCATTTTTTTTCAGAAAATTGTGTAAATAGTGTTCCCTATTTTCTGTATTATAAAGACCTCCATCATGTTTTATAATATAGACTAAAATATACTTTTAGTTCTCTAAATTTACATAAGATATACTTTTGATCTTTTAACTTTGTAAAGTAAACTTTTAGTCCTATAATTTTAACATCGTTAATTTTACTAACGGAAAATGCAAACTCAAGTGATAACAGTGTAAACTTAAGTGATGATTGTGTAATTAAATACTATTAAACTTAAATTTAAAATATGGATATATTGAAGAATATATAAAATTTGTTTAATTAAATTATATTAGTTATCACTTGAGTTCGCTACGTCAACATTTTCCATTAATAATATTAACGGTGTTAGAGTTATAGGACTAAAAGTATATTTTATAAAGTTAAGGGATCAAAAGTATGCCTTATATAAAACTTAGAGGACTAAAAGTATACTTTAGTCTATAATATAATATGTGCCGCCTAAAATATTTCTATTCACGGTCTGTAATATAAAATCTACTTTATACCATGAGCTATGTCTTAATATTTTCACGTATCTCTGACTAAATCTACTTAATTAATTAATTAATGAAACTCTTATAACTAAGAACTTTTAGTTAGGATAATTTTAAATTTTTTGGTATTTTACCAGAAATGACTAACTTTAAGTAGCTTCATTAATTTAGATTAAACTGTTTTTGGACGCTTATAATAAGGATTGAGGAAGTATGATTTCTTTTTCATACTTCAAATACCTTTTTTTTTTGGTCAAAGCTCATACTGCAAAATGCAAATACTACGAACCAGTATAGTGGAGTATTGGGCACTAAAGTGTAAAACCATAAATCTCGAATTTAAGTGATCACAATCCTTTTCATTAACACCAATGTTTGTTGGCATGAACTAACCCTTCAACTATTAAATTTGCATTCTGAATTTGGAAAAATTCAAAGTATAATTTGAATTAATAAGTTATCATTTATGATTTAAAAGAATCATGAATAACAACTTTAAAAATACCAACAACAGTTCTAAAAGATGTAAATATTTTCAATAAAGAAGCATTAAATTTTAAACTTTTTTAGGGTAAGTATTATTTCATATAAAATTACAAATTATTAGTAAACTCAAAAAATAGTTGAATACATAAAAGTAGAGAATTTTTTTTTTGGAAATTTGTCAAAATGAAAGAACTGCGCATCTTACATGTGTAAATACATGCGTGAGATGAAGGGACGCAAGAACAAATATAAACACTCTTTGGGCCAACAAAAGCCAAGTATTTACAAAATACAACTGTTCACCCATTCAAGAGGAAGAATAACTGGTTGCAGAGGCAGAACAAGAGGATGAACGGTTGACAAATTTGCAGAAACATGTTAAGGATATACAGTGGTAATACAGAGGATAAAGATGGACCAGATGATTGGCAATTTGGCACCAAGAAGAAGAACAGGTACATGAATATAACAAGCCTCTAACTTTATGAACAAAATCTGCGTTCATCAGAATATTTGACATGTGAGAAATATAATCCAGTGGATTCCCCATTGTCAGAGAGCATCTGGAAGCTTAGTACAGCCACATATGAACAGATTAAACATAGGAATGAGTGGTTAAGCCATCGATGTTGATGCTTTACTCGAAGCTCTTCAGGTAAGTCAGCCAAGTAAGATTTTCAGGAAATGATATGGTTCAATGTGCTTGATCCAACACAGAGAACTTGGCTTTAACATAGCTGGAAAAACAGACTTGTTGATCCATCCCCAAAAGACCGAATGTCACCAGCCTTCACCACTGCCCTACATAGTGGGCAAGTTCTTTCTCTGTCAAACCTGAAAAACAAGAATGTGTCGTTGTTGGTCAAAAGACAGGTAATAAAAAATGATTATATGACCAAACCAGAATTCCTAATGTACTTGCACCAAAAAAACAAAACAGAATTACTAATGTAATCATGTGATCCTCAAGTGCTTCAAAATCATGCAAATAAATAACAACTAACAAGCAAAGGTTTTCATGGAGTAACAACATACTACTGCAGAGATGAGTCAAACGCAAGCCTATTCTCCTAAGCAAGACAGGTATAATAAAATCCAACAAACAAATAGCCGAAATAGTGATTTGGAACTCTTAGAAGGAACTTAATTGAAATACTCGCAAGCTCATTTCTTGCCTATGCTGACCAATTCTGTTCTGGAAACTGGCTTTAAAAAGCTATTCCCCATGACTTTATACTTCTGTCAGTATAACATCTTGAGGAGTTGCTATTGAAAATTTCAAGATGTAGACTAAGAGGAAGTTACGAAACTGACCATTCTGACACACACTCCTCACAGAAAATGTGTTTACAGCGCAACAGGATAGGACCGCACATCTTCTCCTGGCATATAGCACAAAGGTCACCTGCAGCATTTACCTGCATTTAATGCAAATATTTAGAATCACCGCTGTTTTGAATTCAATAAACCTAATTCAGTCAATATATTATCTCTTTGGCTCTCAGAAAATGCTAAGAAATTTCTGTACATAAAACGGTCTTGGGGTTTCCTTTCACAATAACCTCAATTTCCAAAAATTAAGTGCATGATCATGTCAAGTACAAATACTCCCTGTCCTTGATATAAAATGCAATTGACTTTTTTTTTAGAAAGATTATGTAAGCTAAATAAATTACTTAATTATAACATATGTTGTGTATTATTAGATCATATATCAGTTTATGAGTCAAACAAATGGAGTTTGGAGGAAAACAATAAATACAAATACTTTAAAAGTAATTTTAATTTATCAAAAAGTGAAGCATTTTTCCAAGTTGCACAAACACCAGATGGTACTTGTTAATTTCATAACACAACTAAATAGATTAGTTATTTTGTTTATTTATTTTTTTTTTTCTGTAACAAACCATCCAGTTTCCAATATTATCGACCGAAACAGTTTCAAACTAAACTAAGAACAAGAAAATAGGATATTTACCTGTTCCTTTGTAGCATAAACGCCATAGAGAATATCCTTGCCCCATAATGCTTTTAAGGCAGAAAAGAAGCGTTGGACCTATAAAGCAGATAGAAGATTAAATGCAATTGAATAATTTAGCTTCATACAGAGATATCTTCAAATACAGAACTAGAAACCCTGATCTCAATGAATGAAAAAGTACCTTCTCAACAGCAGATGTTAGCTTAAAGGTTAGGTACAACCCTGTGATCAGTGATGAAAAGAGACTTCCATATTCCCTGTTTAGGAAAAATCGGTACCAAACAGGTGTTGGTAACAAGGTACGGTACAGCAGCAGTGTGTGCTCTACCAGAGTTAATATCTGAGCCTTCAAATAAGTAGCTAACTTTCAGAACATGGTTGGATAGGAAAATAAACTAGTACAAAAAATAGTAAAGATGCTAGTAATCACCTGCAGACGGAAGCTGTGACCTCTGTCATTTTTTAAATATATAAGTAGCAAGCACTTGAAAGACATTGCTGCTTGCCGTGCAAGTACGTCTGGAAGTCATTACACCCATGAGTTGGTGACCATGAATACCATCAAGAATTATAAAATCAAGACTACAATTAATAGTAATGCCAATTGGTAGGCATAACATGCATATTTTATAAAAAAGGAACACAGCCAAGGCAAAGAGAAAGCATATTCGATTTCTGAATAGATTCAAAAAGTTATGGCTCATCATCACATGCCTGAACAAAATTTCATAGACTGAAGTAGTAGGCTAAATGATACAATATTTAAAACAATCACAGCCAGAAAAAGAAATAACAAATGAAAAATGATGCTATCACAAGTAAATGATTAACTTTGAGATTTTCATGAACTAGAGACACGTCAACATTTGCACAAGGTACAACAAATTTATTCATCTTCCACCAATCTTCACTGCATGGCATACAGGATCTATATGAAACCCAAAAAACTGAAGAGAGCTCAGTTTCAATCCAAATCATTTACTATGAACATTAATTTCATGCCAAAACATAGGCTAAAGCAAACAATAATGTCTTACACTAATTGAATAGAACAATTGAATAACTTTATGCTAGTAGTAAAGATATTCATACCATTAATCAGAACGACGAATATTGCATGCCAGAAATGAGGTGTTGCTTTTGGAGGAAGCAAGATGAGTGGTGAGTATAAAAGATCATCATCTTGATACCACCAGTAAATGCACATCACATGAAGCAAGAAGACAAGTGAGATACTGAGGAGAACCGAGACTTTCCTATCTCCCTGTAAAAAAAATGTATTGAGCCTCATTTTTTATATTCTATATTTACAATAGTGGGGATAAAAGGAGTTAATTGGTTTAGAAATGGGAAGTGACTTGTAAAAATCTGAGAATAGTACCTTTAAAGCTGTCTGCGTCTTAACCATTTCATTTGACTTGAACATCACAATTGAAACCCAAATTGTAACGAAGAAACCTGCAAGTTTATAAATTAATATTACCAACCTATTATGAAACCATTAAAAGTACAAAATCAGAAGAAACAAAAACCACACATGAGAAGCAGCTCATCTAGTGCAACTACCAAGATGAATTGAAAAGTAAGTGCATCACTTATTTTCCTACTCAGAAGGGTATTGATGCAAAGAGAAGAAAAGACGACCTTACAAGGAAGAGAGTATGGGAACAGCAAGGTGATCTTGATTAGGTAATGATAATTTAATCCACTAAGGAATAAGTGTCAATAAAGAAATATAGGAGATGAAAAAACTGCTTGACTGATCTAGAAATTTCTCTTCTCCTAAAGAGCAAACTCCATGTTAAGGTGGGACACTACTACGATGGAGAAACAATAAACATGTAGTGTTGTATGTTTTTCTCCTTTCCTGCGTTCCTTTGAGAATAAGATTAATGTTGTAATCAACCTTGTTTAATTGCAAATGCACCTAAGCAAAAACCACAGAAATTTAACAAGGTAGGACCACCTCACTAAGTCTAAATATGATGGTAATACACATATAAATCACACAAGTTTCAAGGCTTCCATCCCTTTAGAGGCCATGAAACCTCTCTTTGTCCTGCCATTATTCCAACAGCACCAAGCACATCACAGAAGTCAGAACAAAGAGGTCAAAGCTTCCAACACGTCGAGTAGCCAAGTTATTCAGATGCAACCTTATCGAGAACCCTATGTTCAATACCCATACTGAATTAGCCAGGATCTCTGTTCAATTATGTCGTTAAATCCAGCATATCCTACCCCTCAGTACCTATCTGTATAGAACTAGACAAGGCAAACACGAATAACAAGTAAAATGAAAAAAAGGAAAGGAAAGTACACATTGTTCATAATTTCATTGGGGCATTTAAGAGATTCAGAAGCCAAAATTAGCATCAGAGACACGTAAGGGATGAATTAGAGATGTCACCTTGCAAATGCTGGCGAATGAACAAAACCAACAACAACAGCGAGAAAGGAAGAACCTGCTCAAGCCATTTGGCAAGTTGCTGAAAATCATTACTTTCTTGAGACGATAAACCCCGAATGTTACTTTCCAAGCCATTCAGAGCACCAACATCACCCTGCCCACTAATATTACTAGCCTGAGACGATGATGGGGACGCTAGAGGAGCTCTCTCACTAGCCATAATCCCACTGCTACCCTCAGCATCCTCATCCGGAACCGGCATTCCACTTTTATTTACCATCAAATCATCGTTTACAGACTGATTTAGGGACGCTGGAGAGACCGAACCCAACCCAGCATTGTGATTCCGTCCAACTGCTCCACTAATTCGTATGGCAACTTCCCCTGAACTGCCGTCACTGCGACCACTGCAAATGGTTACAGCAGTAGAATCTAAGGAAGAAGTTTGACGGTGATGTCGTAATTCATAAGCCATAGCTTCGTTGTCGTCTATTACAGGCTCAGAATAGCCGACTGATGACCTTGAGCGGAGACGGCCAGAGTAATCCAGTAAAAAAGAGAGTGGAGAAGGCAACCGCACCCCATACCACGTTCCAATTCCAGTACTGGCAGTGTTGTTACGTTCAGTCGTATTTACAACTCCAGCCGAAGACGATGATGAAGAAATGGAGCTTTGATCTGCATCATCAAGCCCTGATGTTCCCATTTTTTAGACGCAAGATTAAACGCCTAATCTTTCACTTTACTTTGTGATTGATCTTTGGTATCTTTTTTCCCACCAGTTTTTCTCCCGAAACACAATTAAAAAAAGTATCTTTCCTAAAAAATCTCAAATGATGATGGAATTTATAGTGAGGAACAGATAGAATAAGAAAAGGCGAACACTTCTAGCATATACAAACAAAAAGGAAAACAATGACATGGAAGCAATAAATGAATGGGGACAACATTGCCTAGAGATTAAGCAAAAGAATAAAAATCAGCCGCAACCCTCTGAAACTATCAAACCGAGTTAGATTTTAGAAGTCGCGGAATAAGGAGGAGGAGCAGAGTAACATAGTCAGGGCTAGCTGATTCTTTCCTTTGTCTTTCATAAAGCTTCGAGGTTCGTGACGAGTGTGTGTGCGCGTGAGAGAGAAAAAGGAGAAGAAGCGTGGAAAAAATCAAGGTCTCTGTAGCTAGGGGAAAACGCGTTCAAACAAGGCATCGCCATTCCAGCCGATGAAAAAGGTCTCAAGGGCCTCTCCACTTTCTTTCCTTTTTCCCAACAATTTTGGGAAAACATTTTTGCTGTTGCCTTGGCTGGCACGGTTACGTTCTTCGGACATTCCTAACAACTTAACAGTTGACGATTATCTGTTATATATATATATATATATATATATATATATATATGTTGTAATCAACTAATCATCGTGTCATTAAATGACGCTAAACGAGGATTAGGCAGATTTAACTGACTGAGTCATGCTTTTATAAAAGAATAAATAATACTTCATCCAGTTCTAATTATAAAACAAAGTAAATTTTTATCATATATTATATATTTTTATATTATATATGAATTTATTCATGAAACTAATTAGTTTAGAGATAAAAATATAAATATTTTAAAATAAATTAATTAAATTATTTAATATTTTTAAAAAAATTAATTTTATTTTATATTTATGACCTGACAGAATAATAATAATTCGTGGGGTCTTGCGGGGAAAAAATCATTTGACCCATATGATATTTTATATGAATATGAATGTCATTAATAAATTGTATTATTCGTAGTTAATTGAATGCTTCGCTGGTAATGACTGCGACATGCATTTTCCCGTTATTTTCAAAGGTCGTCGCGGACCAGATGATTTCGTTATCCCTTACACTTCACTTCAGCTAGCGAGAACAGCAGTAACATTTTTCAATTTGACTTTTGTAAGTGTACGATAAAATAAAGTTAAATTGTGTAATATAATTTATATTTAGATTAGTTTTTGAAAGAGTCACTTTGATAAATTAAAGCTTATTTAGACGATCAATAACAACTAAGTTTTGATATAAAATAATTGAGAAGAATATTTAATTTCTTCATGAGGTATTTAATTTATTCTCTTCTCATGATAGAAACTTTTTCTCTCTCCATAGTTAAAAGAATCAAAAGTGTGAATAAGCATTTTTTGAACCCCAAAAGTAATCTCAAACAAGTATGAAATTTTGACATGAAGCGTGTTTAGAATAATAAGGGTAAAAGCAACTTTTTTAACAATCTGGCTTTTACAAATTTAAGATTAAAGATAAGTCAGTGTTTAAGCGGGAGAGAAATGTCTACATTAATCTTTCTATCCATTTAATGTATTCATTATTAGATCAAGTTTTAATGATTAAGATTTATTTTATTTATCATGATAGATTTTTATTATATTTAATGTTATAATAATGTTTTTATCTAATATTAAATCTTAACAATTAAAACTTGATTTAATAGTGGATATATTAAATGGAGAGAAAATTGAGAGATGAATGGAGACATTATTCTCAAGCTTAAAGCAACTTTTTCTCTAAAGCTTTGTTTGGGAGTTTGGAAGAGAAGGAAAAGAAAGAGATATAGGGAGTTTGGAGGGGAGGAGAAGGAAGGGAAATGGAAGATATTTCCTTCTCTTGTTTAGGAGTTAAAAAAATAATAAAGGAGGAAGATGGAAGATTATTGAGTTATTTTTACTATTTTATCATTTTATTTAAAAATTAATATAATTATTATATTTTACAAATAAATTTAAACTTAAATTTTCTAAAAAAAGTTATTTATGTAATTTTTATATTCAAAAAATATTTTCTCTCTCTCTCTAAAAATATTTTCCTTACAAAAGTATTTTCTCTCTCTAAAAAGTATTTTACCCTCTAAAAAATATTAACTCTCTAAAAATATTTTCCCCTATAAAAGCATTTTCTCTCTCTACAAATATGTTCCCATCTAAAAAGCATTTTCTCTCTCTAAAAAGTATTTTCTCTCTCTAAAAATATGTTCTCATCTAAAAAGCATTTTCTCTCTCTAGAAAATATTTTATCCTACAAAAGTATTTTCTCTCTCTAAAAATTTGTTCCCCTCTAAAAAGTATTTTCTCTCTCTAAGAATATGTTCTCATCTAAAAAGCACGTTATCTCTCTAAAAAGTATTTTCTCTCTCTAGAAAATATTTTTCCCTAAAAAAGTATTTCTCTTTCTAAAAAGTATTTTCTCTCTCTAAAAAATATTTTTCGTGTGCATTCCAAGAATAGAAAAGAAATCAGAAATAGCGAGAGTGCTTTATTTGAACGAGGGTAAAAAAATAATTAATCCATGTTCCCTCTTAAAACCCTCCATATTGAGGGAACTTTATTTTTGTGAAGAAGGAGGGTTTTGGAGGATTTGTAAAAATCCTTGATTCCCTCCCCTCTTATTTTTAAAACTCCCAAATAAGGGAAGGGACTACCAAAACCCTTCCTTTCCTTTCTTTTCTCTCCAAAATAAAACTCCCAAACAAAACCTAAAAGTTTCAGTTGACAAAGAAAAATTTATTCAAACATCATAAAATAATAAAAAGGTGAATTTTGGCGGTTGGGATGGGCGTTTAGGCCTCCAAACATAATCCAAAATGCACCCTTAATCAGCTTACTAGAACTGAACACTAATTTTTAAAATAAGAATTAAGTAACTAATTTATATAAATTATGAAAAATAATTTAGTTATTTGTAAAGAAATTAGTTTGATTTTCTAAGAATGCCATATTTAATCATTGTTTCCTTTAAAATTACACTCGGGGTTAAAATCTTTTTATTGTGTATATTTAATAGAAAAATATTATAATTTTAATTCGGAGATAAAATGGATTTTTTTTTTAACCTAAAGGAGAGAAAATAGATTAAAATATTATATTTAAAACCAATAAAAAAATATATACATATAAATAGGTAGCCGCGTGGAATTTTTTTTCCCTCTCTTTTGACCTTGAGGTGGTTAGGTTAGATTTGAATATAGGTTCACGTACAGGGCTGCTAATTAAATAAGCCTTTCATTTATTAAAAAAAAAAAAACAAAACAAAACTGATGCCATACGGAGAGGTAGTGTACATGTAGGTGGACAAGGTAGCGTGCATACAAGTGGACAATAGTGAAGTTTTTACTTTTTAATTACCACCATCTATATAAGCATTTGCCAGCTTTAATTTAGGCTTTGTAGTTTTATTTTTGGGAAAACATTTTCTCATAGGAAAACCATTTTCTCATGATACACACACATGAAATGGTGAGACCTACATATATATATATTAATTCATATATGTATATATGGGTCCCGTCATTTCATATGTGGGCAGGAAATTTAGTTTTCTCATGTAACATGAGAAAACTAAAACCCTTTATTTTTTAGTCTATATAAATTCTTGAAACAAAAATTTTTCAGGTTTAAGTTAGGATATTCATGTTTTATATTGCTTCTCTTTTTTAAGATTCTCCTCTAGCTTTGAGTAATGGATACAAATATGATTCCCACAATTGGTCTTCAATTTGATAATTAGGGGTATTCAAAATAAAGTTGTTTTGATGCCGTGGAGAGGAGATTGAGACACTTCACAAGGAAGATTATATAGTTCTAAAAAAAGGAAAATTACTATAACCAGATCTATAAAATTATTAAATTACTATGAAGTTTCAATGAGTCTATGATCAATTTATTAGAATTGTGGAAAAATAAGTTTGTGCCATCAATGTCACTTATGACAAGTTAATTTGTCACTAATAAGAAGTCATGATAATACAATTTATAAGTGAGTATATACTCAACTAACATATGAATTTTAAAACTGAAGTATATAGTGACATATGATATTTTTGTATGCGCAATTTTTTCTTTTCAAATTAAAAATGTAGATATTAATAGTCTGAGATTATTGGCGGGATCAAATCTTATAGGGGAGTTTTTGTACCACCAAACTAAAAGGCTATTTTTTATGTACAAATTTTTTAAAAAATGAAAATTCTTAGCCAACTAACCATGCTTGGTTCAATTTTTTTTTATAAGAAATGTTATTGTGAGATTTTAATTAACATTTACTCAATCGTTTAAATTTAAATGGGGTTAGAATTGATTGAAACCTAATAAGTAGCATAACTTTTGAGTGTATTAGTTTGTGCTATTTATATGTCTATGTGTCTTTGATTGTATTAAGACAAAAGACAACGCATTATTTTTTTTATTTTTAAAAATAGTGCGATGTAATATTTTTTTATGCACATTTATTTTCTTGTTGAATTAAAAAAAATAGGTAAAAAAAAAGTTGTGCCACCAAATTATAAAGCTATTGCTGGTTTAGGAATTTTTTTAAAAAAATGAAAATTCTTCACCGGCTAACGATGTTTTGTTCAATTTTTATTTCTAAATTGTTTGACAAAAAATGTTTCTACGAGATTCTTACATTTATTCAATCTGATCTACGTGGGTTGGAATTGGTTGAAACCTGATATAACTTTTGAATGCATAATTATATGTTTGAATCTAACATTATGTTTAGGTGTGTGAATTTACTTTATTTGTATTAAAGTAAAAGATAGTAAATTATTATTGTATTTTTAAAATAGGGCAATGTAGGCTGGTTTTGCAAAAGAACCAGCCGTGTGTAGTGGAAATTAAAAAGGAGTAAAATCCTAATTATTGTCCATTTGCATGCACAAACCCTGTAACCAGCGATGAAGGGTCAGGTTACTAATACTACTATCCACAAGAAAGACACCTACATCACATCAAAAACCCAAAACCTGAAACAACTTTGAAAGGGATGGAAGTGAACTAATAGTCATTCGAGAACATTACAATTAAGTTCATCAGGAAAAATATTTAAAAAGTTTTAATATAAATTATTCTATAAAAAAAGTTTCAATATAAATTCATCGATAAAAAAAAGTTCCTAGGACCCCAATAATAAAAGACGAATTTGTCCATGAACACTCTATGACTTATCAATATAGTCACAATTTATGCGCAGTGCAACCAATTTTACTTAAACAACCTTGTCAGCCCTGTTGGTAGAATTTTACTCTGTCATGTAAAGGGATTTTCATTTGCTAGACATGAAAATTGTGCTTGTGTGTGCATGTTCTGGTTCACATGTTTTATTCACCTTTTTCTTTCATCTTTTATGGCTAATATTCTAGTATCTCAACTTTTTATGTATTGCAGGGTCCAAACCTTGCATTATTCAGTAGTTGTATGTTAGTTCCAACTTCTTTTTCCATTCATTGCAAGCTGCTTCTTCAATATTGTTTATGTAGGAAGCTTTGAATTTGATGTTGCAGATTGTAAGACAATATATCTTTTTGAGTATATCATCTGATTATGGGATTCCATCAAATAAACTTATTACAGAAACTGAGATTATTGCAATCAAAAGAAGTGGAATTCTCACGCATGTTTATGTACTCTGTTTCCTTTGATGTGCTTTTAACTTGTTATTGCATGGTTGTGCAAGCGATCATCCCTTGAAGGCGTTAGTTACGTTGCTGATAGATACACGAGACCACTTATTGAGCGCCAAATCTTGGTATTGTTTACTCATGAAAACCACTATCAACTATGTGTTGTATCCTAGTTTTTTTTGTTTTTACAACTTTCAAGCCTCCGCTTCACTTCAGTACTAGAAAATAAATAAATATAGAAATCTCACAACACATTTTTGAATTCTTGGTTACGTTGCTAATAGATGCACGGGACCTCTTACTCAGCACCAAATCTTCTTTGATTTTCATTGCACAAGTACAATCTGATGGCTCTTGGGGAGTTTCTTTATTTTATGGTTTAGGCCTTCCTTATGTAACGTGAAGAAAGAGGGGGGAAACACACACGCTTATGTGACAATTTTCGTAGATTTTCTTGGATATATTTTATGCAAGACTAAATACAAAAATACTTAGTTTATGCAAATAAAAGTTACAAATAACTAAATAATTAAGATCAACCCTTTGATAACCTATAAAGAGTTAAAAGATGAACTGAAATCATTAAAAAAAAAAAAGGCCCGTAGAATGTTTCAGCCAAATATTGAAAAATAAAGAATTAAATGAAACACCACTTAGACATAAACTAAAATGTATTTATAAATTTCAAAACTGTTGCAGCTTCTCTTAACCATTCATTCACGTCTGGCAACTGCCATGCAAAGTTTTTCTTCGAGATCTCTGAATGTCCAAATACCAACGGTCTGGTTCGCTTCGAATTTGTCTTTTGTAGCAATAGCGTACCAATCACCATTCAATACATATTGAGCGCTTATCTTTTCAGGGTCTTTATTATTTTTATGCAAGTCCCACTGTTTGAATGCAATTGTGAGCTCAGTAAGAGGATTATCTATCGGTTTATGAAAGAAGTATATAATTCATGACGGAGAACCTTCTTGAAAAATGAATGCATCGTCTGTACCAAATAACCTATGAATTATTTGTTCATCCTATGAATAAACCGATGAAGATAATATGGTGACAAATTAATGGATTATTCAAATTTTAAATACGTTTTTTCTAATTAGATTTCATGTTACAAGTCATTATTGCAATGCAGACTGAATTTAAAAAATATATTATCATATGCACTAGTGCAGAAACCAACACCTAAATTAAAGCTTGCGGATGCTTATAAAGAAGGTGGTGAAAAGTAAAATCTTAACTATTGTCCACTTGTATGTACATGATCTCTCCACATGGCTTGCAGATGCTTATAAAGAAGGTGGTGAAAAGTAAAATCTTAACTATTGTCCACTTGTATGTACACGATCTCTCCACATGGCATCTGTTTTGTTTTTGTTTTTTGGTAATAATTGAAAGGCTTATTTAATTTGCAGCCCAACCCTTTTTGTGAACCCAAAACTCGATCGCTGTGGCTACCCCTTAACCCCATGAAATAAAAGCAAGTATCCAAAATAATAAAACATAGTAAAACCCAAATTACATTAGTACATGTCAACACTATGTAAACCCTTAAACCCCTGATTACATATCAATAATCCAGAAAATCTGAGGAAAGAGTTTGTAAATTTACAATAAAACAACAATAGCAAAAAATAAGTCTCAAATTTGACATCATGTTTTATACTCTTGTCTTTAATATAAGACGTATTTGGAATAAGTCTCAAATTTGACATCATATTTTATACTCTTGTCTTTAATATAAAATGTATTTTGAGAGTTGATTTTGATCCTCAATATAAGACATATTTTTTATATTTTATCAATGTTTTCCTAGTTTATCTTTATAAGTTTAGAGAATTGATCTTAATCCTAAATATAAGGCATATTTTTCATATTTTACTCATATTGATGCTTCCCAAACCACAATAAAGGAGGAAAGAGAATGAGAGAATTAAGAAAGATAACTAAGATATTTTAAAATATATATGTCATATTAACTAACTTAATCAACTTTCTTAATCTAATTAAATTAGATAAATACATTTCACATTAAGGATGATGGGTGGAGAAGTAGTTTAGATCTAACTTAGCCACCTCAAGGTTAAAAGAGAGGGGCAAAGCCCCGGGGAATTCCACTCACAACTATGCATATTTACATGTATATACTTCTTTTAGTAATTTTAAATATAAGATTTCAATTTTTTGGTTAAAAAAAAACTATTTTCTCTCCTAATTAAATTTTTTATTAATTTTAAATATAAGATTTCAATCTTTTTTAGTTAAGAAAAATCTATTTTCTCTCCTAATTAAAATTATAATCTTTTTAAATATTTTTCCATTAAATAATGATTAATTAGGGGAGGAAGTGAGTGAGTGTATTATTTTTAAATTTTCTTCTTAAAGCAATAGTAAAGAACAACAAGAACTAAAAACATATACAGAAAAAAAATACTTTGTACAATAATTTTGCCAATATATGTAACATATTTATTATTTTATTATAAAAAAACTATTATTATAATAAGGTGATGCGGTAGTAACGTAAGTTACAAACATCCCCATCTATAGATGACATTTTGACATATACAGCATGTCTAACAGCCATTATTACCTCAAGCACTTTCTCCAAAACATGCCTTCTGCAAATTAAATTGAAAGCTAATCGAGGGCGTTTGGATAGAAACCGCAAAAACCAAGATTAGGATCCTTAATTGATAATCTACTTAGCTCCCAAACAGCAGTAAACCGAGATCAGGGGAGGAAATCAGGAGCGCCATAACATTTAATTTGTTGGATAAGTAAATAAACTTCAATTTAGCTCAAAATTGACTAAAAAAGGTAACAAAATGACGGTATTGATGAATTGGATCGGAATAAAATACAACAAAATTCATTCCACTGACAGGTTCGCACAGAAAAAAGTTAAATCTTAGCATCCTTCACTGCAGTACCACGAATAAAAAACAAACTCAAATTTCAATCTTTAATAATAATGATCCAAAGATGAAACCGATGGCCTAAGCAGTTGCGTGCAGAAAGGCTCTTCCAGGCTGACGATTAGATAAAGGTCCATGGCATCCAAGAAGCTGGAAAAAACAGAACAGAAAGGGTAAGCTCCAACATCATATAATCCAAATACAGGGGAAATTAAAAATGGAATAAAACTTTTTCACCATAAAAATTGACACTCTGGGAGAAGATTGCCAGTTACTTACACTAACACATACAGTGTTCAAAGTTTTGTTTTTGTGTTCTAAGCCTTCCCCAAAATTGAAACTTTCAACTGAGGTAAAAGAACATTTTGCATTACCTTGGCATTTACACCATCTGGCATGATTCTGCCCTCTGACTTGAGTTTCACATAGTCAGCACGGCTAAACTTGGTGAAGCCCCTGAGAAAGAAGTTAAAAGAACAATGATACTGTTAAAGCAAACATGCATGTCCTCATCATAATAGATATAACAAGGAAAGCAAAGCCATTCAGCTATCAGATGTCAAATCTAACTCTTGTAGATATAATGTGTTACTCTTCGTATGTATCTCACGTCCAAACATTTCAAATATAGAACAAAGCCCTGTACCAAATAAGCAAAGCCATTGCTTATTTGGTACAGGGAATTGTTCTATATTTGCATCTCAGATCCAAAACATTTTGGTAAAAGGATCTTTAAAAACACTGTTAGAATTCCATCAAACCACCAAACCACACAAAACCTGTTGTAAAACTTAATTTTTATTATACAACAAACTCAAGTTCAAATGCAACCATAAAAGGTCAGGAGATAAGCATACCATTTTCTGCTGACAATGATCTTTTGGCGGCCAGGGAACTTGAACTTAGCACGACGGAGGGCTTCCTGAGCATGATTCTTGTTTGCATCCTTGCAGCGAACAGAAAGGAGAACCTGTCCAATAGCCACTCTAGCACAAGTTCCTTGGGGCTTTCCAAATGCACCTCTCATCCCTGTTTGGAGCCTATCAGCTCCAGCACATGAAAGCATCTTGTTAATCCTGAGAACATGGAATGGATGTACCCTAACCCTCAAGTGGAATGCATCCTTTCCAGCGAATTTAGCCATATATTTATTGCACGCAATCCTAGCAGCTTCCAGTGCCTCACTTGAAACATTTTCTTTCTCCCAGCTAACAAGATGGACACAGAAAGGAAACTCATCAACACCTTTCTTTTTCATCCCAACATCATAAATTCTGATCTTGGGATCAGGAACACCACGGCAGAAGCGTGATTTCGGGTATGGTTTGTTTTTAATTTGCCTGTAGCACCTTGCTGGCCCTGCAACATTTATCAATACAATGAGACATTTAGTTTCTTTTGCAATCGTCCATTGATTACACCACATGGAAATACTCATGGAATTAGTCCATAGCACATCATAAACAAACCATGAAAAGTAGGAGAACTGAATCGGGATGTTACTGAAGCGTCATCCAACTAAAAACCTAGCCGCAAGCTCAGACATTTAAAGCTTACACGGTTATTATAAGCTACCCATGGTAACGGGAGATAGAATCATAATCATGAATAACTAAAGAAACTCTGCCTGGATTGATTGGAAAAGTTATCAGTAGGCAGGGCCAGCAGTTGTTGAAAAATATGACTATCATGCAGTAATTCTAACGCACCTACAAGTATTTAAAATGCTGAGGACCAAGAATGCAATTGAAGTATTTGTATATCTCACTGGGTCCCCAAGCGTTCAAAATAATTCCTTCCCGGGCTCATACATACTAGATAAGGACTCAACCGAACAGAATTGCGCAAACTCATATCTCAATGAAATCAATATAAACAAATGAGAGGAACCTATTAATTTTCGATGGCACTTGAACAAATTGAAAACTTCAAACAGAAAATTCCGTATGCATATTGTTTAAATAACAGACAGGACGAACCCAGGAAGGATGCCGTCTGTGCAGCATTCAAACTCGCGAGGTTTACAGATCAAATAATGGGAATAGCTAAGAAACCCCCGTAACAAAAGCAAATGTAAACAAGAAAAAGAACTCCTTTAAAAAAGAGATCGATACTTACTCCTCCCCATGACTGGCGAACGTCTGGACGAGCGATTAGGGTTTGCAAGGTGCACAAGCAGAGAGATCTTAAAAATATTTCGTGTATTTATGGAGAGCCGGGAGTATATACACAGATTATTTAAACAAATTTTTTAGGTAAAAATACGGAAAAAACTTGAATTAATTACCAAAATGCCACTGCGCAAAAACTATGAACTCATCTGCTTCTATAATCGATTACATACCTTATGTAATCGATTATATGAGTCAAATCTATTCTTTTTTAATTTTTGAACTATGTAATCGATTACGCCATTGTAACGTAATCGATTACGCCACTGTAGCGTAATCGATTACATAAAACATTACACTATGTAATCGATTAAGATCTGTGGCATAATCGATTACATAGTGTAAAATGTCATGTAATCGATTACACCAATATGGTATAATCGATTACACCAGTATGGTGTAATCGATTACATCAGGTCCAGAAGCATAATGAAGAGGTGATTTTGAATTGGTGCATGTGGAAATTGATGTCCAACTTCTTTTTACCTATAAATGTGACTTGTGAAAGGTATTTTTGCCAACAATTAACCGTCAACCCTATGCCTAGTCCATCAATGTCCCCATATTTGTTTTTTGCGCCTACGACATGTCATTTGCAAAATTCATCACCTTAAATCATACGAACGGAAAACATAAACATTCATAAGTAGATAATGTGTCATATTCAGTGCAAATACACAACGTCCAACAAAAAAAAAATTACATGAAGCAAATGTCAAGTAGTCAAGTCTAACAATGCATAACAACAATCATATCTAATCCTCCTCCTCCTCATCTGAATCCTCCTCCTCCTCCTCCGTAGAGACATCAGGCACCTGGTCGTTTTCGCCGGCTGCCTCCTGATCCTGTCCGACATGTAATTGTTATAGTCCAGCCTCCAGCCCGTGCATCCGGCTCTGCATCCACTGCCACCGCTCGTTCTCCTTGTCAACGTGGCTCTTCCACCACTTCTTCTGTCGGAGCTCCATCTTCCTCATTTGCAGCATCACATCACGGAGGGAGAATCCACCATCCGGCTCAACCATGTCCTCATCCTCAGCATCGTCATCGTCCTGCACAGGGACCTCAGGATCAACCACAGGTGCCACTGCCGGTGCATCCTCCTCCTCAGCAGCAGTGCATACCCAAACATTATATGCATTCTTCGTGATCTTGCACTGCTCCAATAGGCGCCTCCTGAAGATGGTGTTCCAATGCGTCTGGTCCACCATCTCAAACGTCTGCATCGACACACCGAAATAGAGCAATATACGATGGACTAGATAGGCGAATGGGAGTGCGGCATTCTCCTTCTGCTTCACCTTGTACATCATCCAACAAATATAATGTCTCCAATTCACCGGCTTGGCGTGACAGATGGCCCACATGATGAGTATATCAACCTCCAACACCCTGGAATGATTGTAGGCCCGAGGGAACAAAATATGCGTCAGCACATAAAAGAGGATCCTTCCATCCACAGTCAACTACCCTACAGTGAAAAGGGCTCTCTGGCCCAATGGCCTCCTGATGTCATGCACAACGGCAGCTCAGTCAAATCCCTCTAGGGCTATTGTGCTATCCCCATCATACTGAATGGTGCCCGCCCCATCAAAATCATATCCCAGTATGTGGGCTCATATGGGAGCAGTCATCTCTATATTAATGCCGCAGACGTGTGACTTCAACGCCTGATTAATGTAACTGAGGTTATGGTAGAAAGCTCAAACTATATCCTCTGAGTAGGGACTGACGAACTCCGCCAAGCCACATAGATACGAAGCCTCCAACAGTAGGACTATATCAAATCCCTCTTCTACAAAAAAAACTCCATGTCCAATGACTTGGGCTTGATGACGGTTCTGTCTGCAAAGTTATGTACAAATGCTCTGTGGGATGCTACATTATGGTCCAAGAGAGATCCATACCGGAGATCTTCCGGCTGTGCCTGAGGGCCGGATGTATCACCCTCCCTCCGCTGCTTCGAACGTCTATAACTCTGAGTGTCAACTCGTCTGCCTGGAGGCATGATGACAACAAATACCTACAAAGATACAATATAAACCATCAACAAATATGAAACAAACACAATTAATGGCATAATCACAATGCATAATCAATATTGGTCAACGGAGACAATGTAATTGATAGTAAAATGCACAATCAACAATCAAAACAAACGTAATCAATAACCTTCAACATCCACACACACAATAACATGTAATTTGTGCTTCAACCCCATTGTTTGCTTCACATTCACATGCAAATATCCACACATTGTTTCCAAAAAGCACAAAAACATCAATTTAATCTCTCATTTATTCAAAAACAACAACCAAGAATTCAAATCAATGATCAAAACACTACATACCCAAAGAAAACAAACCCTAATCAATTACATGAACCATATCTTCAGAAAAAACAGAGAAAATAAGGACAAATTCGCAATGGGAACCGAAAACCTACCGAAATCAACGCAAATGAGAGCAAATCTTCTATTTTTCCTACACCCACGCCTTGGATCCGACGGTTTCTGGCCGAAAATGAAGATGGAGGAGAGTGGGGAGCCCTAATCGGTTAGATGGATGAGTAATGAAGGAAAATGAGGCATTTGGGCTTTTAAAAAACTGAAAACGCAATATGTAATTGATTACGGCCCGTGTCGTAATCGATTACATCGCGTTGTAACTGTCATTTTGCCTTCTGAGGTTATGTAATCGATTACGCACTGTAGCATAATCGATTACATGACATTTTACACTATGTAATCGATTACGACACATAGCTTAATCGATTATATAGTGCAATGTTTTATGTAATCGATTACGCTACATGGCGTAATCGATTACATAGTCCAAAAATTGAAAAAAAATATATATCTAACCCCTTGTAATCAATTACATGCCTGTAATCGATTACAGGGGGCAAATGGGTTAATAGTTTTTGCGTAGTGACATTTTGGTAATTAATTAATTAATTCAGGTTTTTTCCGTACTTTTGCCAAATTTTTTGTACATGTATTTTTATTAATAAAATAATTTAGTTAACAATATGCGTTTATGGATTATATGATCATCTTTTCATATTATATCAAGGATATTTATTTTTATTCGCTGGCAAAAAAAAAAGAACATTTACTATGCTGCCCCCGGTCTTAATTAAAAAACTGTTTTGACTTTTTTTAAAGAGATTAAAGAAACTAAATAAGTTATTTAATCATATCATATATTGTGTATCTTTAGATTATATATTAGTTCATTAGTCAAATAAATTAATTTGGGAAAAAATATAAATACAAGTACTTTAAAGTGATTTAATTAGTTTCGTTAATATCTAAAAAATCAACTTGATCTTATAATTAGGTCTAAATGAAGTATAATATTTCAAAAATAATCATTGGTTAAAAATATGCATTTATGGATTATATAATCATCTTTTCATATTATATCAAGAATAAATGTGTATATGAATAATATTCACGCACACTACAAGGAAGGCAATTTTTGTGCTTATTGGCTCACAGATGGAGCTTAAGTCAAGATTTTAGTTTTCATTTTAGTTTTCAGTTGCTAGGTAGCCCTTCTAAAGAATTTATTTACTAGGTATCTTTTAAAGATATTTGGTTATAAATTTAGATTAACATTATAGAGAGGGTAAAGGTGCAAAAATGCACATATGCTTTACCCTTAGAAGCGTCCAACACTATATATTTTTTTTAGGTGTAAAAGTAACTATATGGTTATAAAATATATACAAAAGTCACACTCGTGGAAAGTTGACTGTTAAAGAAACGTTCTTTACTGTTAAATGCTGATTTGGCAAATTGAAGAAGCATGTGAAAATCAGAGAATCAAAGGTAGAAGAACACACCGTGGCTGACCTTTGTTCCAGAGCCGAAGGGAAATCAAAACTGGAGTTGTAGAAGCCATTCACCACCGCCTTGCGTCGTCTTCAACGTTGAAGCACAGTACAAACTCCATGGTAAAGTTGCGCATGAGTTGAACTCCATAAATCATGACCTAAACTACTTCCATTAGTATGCAAGATCTTAAAGATGATCGATTTGCTGCTATGTTTGCAAAGCAAACAAGGTTCACTCTGACAGTTTTATGTTTCAATTAAATTTGATAACTCGTGTTTCTAGTGGATTTTGGTTTTTCTGTTGAACATATATATTAGTCACTTTCAAAGTTATGGATCTTATCATTCAAGCAGTTTTATAATAGAATCTTCACTTGTAGTATAAAGCATCTGAAGAAGGTCCATAGTTGAAAGTTGGCTTGATCGTGTAATTTTGTATATGATCCACTTGGTTTTGAACAAGACATTATTATTTCTGACAAATGCTTTATTCTAATTGTGTTTTAGGATTATGAAATTAATCCTTCCTCACAAGAATATTTGGCTTTACATCCCATAGCTTCTTCTAAGAAGCAAACTTCCTTACTAAATGAACATTTTGAACCTGTCATGTTCGATGAAGATCAAAGTGCAAGTGATTTTGATAGGTCAACATCATCAGAAGATGAATCTACAAATAAACTAAAATCCAAATCTTATTTTAAATCACACAATAGGTTTGTCTTTCAACAATGGAGGGTTTTATGAGGTTTATAAAGATGGAGAGAGAAAATCTTGAGAAAGAAAAAAGTGTATTGATGGGAACAACATGTCTCTCTCTCTTTCTCTTCTCTCTCTCTGAAGCATCAAAGTATGGTAGAATTTTTTTTGACACATACTCCGTTTGTTTTTTCATTTGTCTCTTGCGATTTCAAAGGCAAATGGAAGTAGTTTAGGTCGTGATTTATGGAGTTCGACTCATGTGCAACTTTACTATGGAGTTCGTACTGTGCTTCGACGTTGAAGACGACGCAGGGTGGTGGTGAATGGCTTTGTACTGTGCTTAAATGAATGGAAGTTAATCTCTGGACATTGACGATGAGACACAAGGGTTCATTTTCTTTTTTTCGTTCAAATAGTGGTGAATTGATTTAAGTAAAGCCACGTAATTACTCACACTTTGGCAGACCTGGCAACATGAAACGGACGTTATGCTCTGTTGTTATGCTCTGTTGTTGTTTGTGTGACTTTTGCTTTAAAATTATAACCACATAGGTATTTTTGAACTTAAAAAAAACATATGGTGTTGGACGCTCCTGAAGGCAAAACACATATGCATTTTTGCACCTTTACCCTTATAGATATGAATGACCTTCGTTTAGGAGTTGAAGTAGGTCAGACCCCTATAATGTGATTTACGGCCTGGTCTAGTTAAGGTTTGGCTTAGCTGGTCTTATTAACAAAAATGTCAAGTTAAGGCCTATTTAGAGACTAAAATATATAAACAAACTAGGCCTATTCTACCAATGTCAGGCCAATTTACATATTTTAAAATATAATTTCATTTATATTATATGTATCTATGTTAATTTATATTTTTATCATTTTTTATTTTAATTTAAAATTACAATTATTAAATAATCGTAGTGGTTAGGTCTCTATAATTCAAATAATAGCTTCTTGAATTAATTTTGATTTATTAAATTATAAGAATTAAATTTTATTTTTATCACATTGTAGGCTTTAAATAAAAGCCTTTAAGCCTAATTTTTAAGTCTCTTTAAAGGCCTATATTATAATTGTGCATATAAAAAGGCTTCACACTTGACTAGTCTCTTTTAAAGACTTAGGCCTAAACCTAAAATAATGCTTATTTACAGGCCTAGGCTCAGGCTTTAAGTTTCTATTACAGACTCAGGTCTATTTAGCTAAAACTTGAACTGATGTGATCTATTTTCATCCCTAACTCTTTTGTAAGTTAGAAAAATGGGCTTGGTTTGTTCTGGCCAAAAAAGTAAAGACTTTGTTGTTAAAATAAAAATAAAAAATCCTCGTTTACATGCATGTCTTTAGCTATATAACAAAAAAGTAAAGGACTTCGTTATAAATCATATTTGTTTCTTAGATAATTGAGATTAATTAGTTTAGATTCTGCTATATTTTTAAGGGTTGCCTTTCATCCCAATGAGTGTAATATTTGAAACTTGCAAACTCAAATCTTCAGTGCGTCATCTTTGCCTCGGCTGGATGTATTACACAAAAAGCGATTGCACTAGAGAGAAAAATAGAAGTTCACGGTTTGGAGTGTTCAAAAGGGAAGAAGTTTAAGTCAGCCTAAACCGGATCGAATCACCATGTAGCTTCGGGTCAAGCTGCGTTGACCGAATTTTGAGTTTTCATGAACATCCAAGGGAGCAAGAAGGAGGCGATCTGAAGCAAAATTAGTAAAAATTGAAAAGTGAAGAGAGAATGTGTTATTCATAATCGGATATTCAGAGTCGTTGCTTTGCTGATACGCACACCAACCAATCATTGTTTAATCTGGGGTTTGAAGAATGAGACAATGTAATTGATTTTACATTTTTAGTTGAGATCATGGATTCAACTTATACTCATCCTCTTCTCATCACAAGGCAACAACTATTAATTGTTAGTATTAATAAAATTAGGTAACAATAACCCTGATAAGACCTTGAAGGAGGGGAAGTTTGAAGCAGTGCTATTTGATATAAGGTATTAGCTCTCAACTATCACTTTCAGATTAGTTAAAACAGGTATGCCACGTGTCAGTAGTTAGTTTCACTTTCTGTTATGAGTACGTGCAACTTGCATACCTGTTAGACCAATGTCGTAACTCACACGTCTGTTAGATTCCAGTTATCAGTCTCCCTATATAATGTAAGTCACACTCATTATCATAATATGATTTGAACTCTGAATCTCAGTCTATATTCAGAGATTCTGGCATGGTATCAAAGCCGCAGATACCCCGGCGAAACTACTTTGTTTCAGGACAAATTTGAAACAGAAAAACAGAGACATTGGCAACGATTAGTCTCCAATCTTTCAGATTGACAAATTGCTAAAACAATGTCCACAGTTTGTCCGGTGTCCACCGATTCTAGCCTTAACAATCGAGGGTTCACAAATAAGAAAATCACAGTGAAATTCGATGACTCTAACTATCTCATATGGAAGCAGCAGGTGTATTTCATGGCAAAGCAGCATCGACTCTTCTCCTGTCTGGATGGATTCGTTAAAATACCAGATAAGCGTGTAAAGGATGCACAAACAGGATTGGAGATCGACAATCCAGAGTTTGCAGTCTATGAGCAACTTGACTCTGCCCTTGCGTCATGGTTATTAGCTTCGGTAACCGCTTCTGTCCTTCCTGATCTTGTTGGATTAGAAACTGCTTCACAGATATGGCAGAAACTGAATAGGCTATATTCTGATAAATCAGACTCAAAGATCTTGCATTACAAGAATCTATTAACTAATTAGCGTAAAGGAGAATTGAGCATGAGAGACAATCTAGCTAATCTAAAATCAATTTGTGATCATTTGGCACTGCTAAGGGAACCTGTATCTGATGCTAGCATAATATCTCACATCTTGAACGGTTTAACCATGGAATATGAATCAATTATAGCTATTATTAATTTTGCTAAGCAAAGGTTTGATTTAGACACTGTAGTCACGATGCTTCTTGACTCAGAAGCCAGACAAAAGTCCTTTATAGCAAATTCAGTAGCTCAGGCTCATTACTCTAATGTACCAAGCCCATACTCTGAATACAGTCAAGAGAATCAGTCAGTGTTTACGGCTCAAGCGTCTTACACTCCGAACTCTGTTGGACGCGAGAGTGCTCAATATTCTCGTCCTCCTCTTACTAATTTCAGAGGAAGAGGACGTGGTCGTAGTTTTACATTTCAGAACAAAGCATCGTGCCAAATCTGTCATAAAATTGGACATCTAGCATACGTTTGCTACTTCAGGTATGAGTCATCAGCATCATCTCGACCCACGGCACAGGTACACTATACTGATTCCAGTAATCATCATAATGTGCCTTCATATGAATCTGACAATCGTGCTAGCTGGCCTTCACAATACACAGAAGTTCCACTCACTTATAATCATGATACTAATGCCACGGCAAACAACACTGCCTCATCTGCTAAAATGGCTACTGTCAATGCACATTCATCTGATTCTCCTGCTAATGGTACTGTGAGTCACAACAATGTACTAGATCCAGTATTGCCTCAAGCATTTGTAGCATCTCCTGAAATAATCATTGATGAGGAGTGGTATCTTGATTCAGGCGCCACACAACACATCGCAAATTCAGCAAGCATGCTTCAGTCAGCAACACCACCAAAAGGTAAGAGTAAGGTAATTGTCGGTGGAGGTACAAGTCTCCATGTATCACATATTGGCTCCACTTGTCTGAATAGTTCCTTATCAGCAACTAAATTACACCTAAATAAAGTTCTATGCGTTTCTACAATGCAAAAGAACTTAGTATCTATAGCTCAAGTAACAAAAGACAATGGAGTGTCAATTGAGTTCTTCCCTCATATGTGTGTTGTCAAGGACTTGCAGACCAAACAAACACTCCTAACTGGAACTGAATCAGCTGGAATGTACAAGCTCAATGCATCTGCAGTTCAATTCTCTTCCTTGAGTCAAAGACAATCAACTCATGATAATCGATGTGGATCTGATTTCTGTCATTACACTACAACCAAGGATGCTGTTGATCTATGGCACAAAAGACTTGGTCATCCTCACTTAGATGCTATGAAAAACGTGTTAAAGTCCATTAATGTGTCTGTACCTAAGTCATATGATGATATAGGCTGTGCTGCTTGTAAAATGGGCAAAATTCACAAGCTCCCCTTTGTAGCATCTTCTACTAAATACAATAAACCTTTGGAACTGATCACTATGGATTTGTGGGGTCCAGCACCCCTTGCGTGTAATGGCTATGTGTATTATGTAGCATTTGTAGATGCATTCAGCAGGTTCACATGAATATATCTGCTGAACAAAAAATCTGAAGCTCTCTCAAAATTCAAGGAATTTAAATTACTTGCTGAAAACAGACTCAATACCAAGATATTGCAAGTGCAAAGCGATAACGGTGGAGAGTTCATAGCATTCAAACCTTTTCTTACACAATGTGGCATTCAGCATTGGTTTACGTGTCCTTACACGTCTGAACAGAATGGAATCGTTGAGAGAAAACACAGATCTATTGTAGAGACCGGATTAACCATGTTGGCAACTGCTTCTCTTCCTTTATTCTATTGGGGAGATGCTTTCCTTTCAGCAACATTCTTGATAAATCACTTACCCACCTCTGCTCTTCAAGGCCTTACGCCATATGAAAAATTGTTTGCTGTGAAACCTGATTACTCAATGCTAAAAGTTTTTGGTTGCGAGTGTTTCCCATTCCTGCGTCCTTACAACAACAACAAACTTCAATTCAGGTCAACCTCTTGCTTATTTCTAGGCTATAGCACAAGTCACAAAGGCTATAAGTGTCTAGACAGAACCACAAGCCGTGTCTATATTACTAGGCATGTTAATTTTCATGAAACTGTGTTCCCTGCTCAGTCCCAGTTCAACATTCGTTATGCTTCATCTCAGTCCAATACCTCCACAAAATTCCAACCACCTGTCCGAATACCTATGCCTTCACCAAACAATCCTTCCACTCATATCCTACCTTCACTTCTGAACAATCCCTCTAATTCAGTGTCCACTTCTGAAACACCATTACGCCCAGACCCTTCTAATCCTCTCACCCAATCCCCACCGAACCGTGACATCCCTGATTCATCTGAAGCCTCCTGTGATTATCTACTTGTTGTTGCCAATACCCACTCCATGCTCACCCGTAGCAAAACTGGTGTGTTCAGACCAAAAATTTTCATAGTTGCTAAAGATGTGTCTATTCCAAAAACATTAGCTGATCCCAACTGGACTAAGGCTATTCAAGAAGAGTATGATGCTCTTCGTAAGTTTCAAACCTAGGATCTTGTATCTATGCCATCTGACAAAAAAATTATAGGGTGCAGATGGTTGTGTCGCCTGAAGACTCATGCTGACGGGTCAATTGCTCGATACAAGGGCAGATTGGTAGCCAAGGGCTACTCTCAGGAAGCTGGCACTGACTACAGAGACACTTTCAGTCCAGTGGTCAAAGCTACAACAATACGTACGTTACTGACTGTTGCTGTGACAAATAACTGGAATCTACATCAGGTAGACTTCAATAACGCATTCTTAAATGGAGACTTAACTGAAGAAGTCTTCATGGAACAACCTCCAGGATTTGTGCAAAATGATGCTGATGGAAAGCCTTTGGTATGTAGACTCAAAAAAGCTCTATATGGGCTGAAACAAGCTCCCAGGTCATGGTTTATGAAGTTAAGCTCTTATCTCAAAACCTTGAATTTCATTGAGGCCAAGGCTGACTCATGTTTATTTGTCAAAAAAACTGATAGCCATATAACATATCTTCTGGTCTATGTTGATGATTTAGTAATAACCGGATCTGATGAAACTGAAGTTACCAGACTAATCTCTGCGATGGGTGCTGTATTTTCTTTGAAAGACCTAGGAGATCTCTCATACTTTTTAGGTATTGAGTTTCAGAGAACGTCTAAAGGACTACACTTGACGCAGAAGAAATACATTCATAATATCTTGACCAAGACCCATATGATTGGTGCACATGCCTATGGATCTCCTATGGCTGTTAACACTCAATTATTTGCCAAAGATAGTACTCCATTCTCAGACCCACACTTATATCGCAGCATAATTGGTTCATTGTAGTACTTATGCTACACAAGGGCTGACATTGCCTTCACAGTAAACAAACTGAGCCAATTTCTTCAAGAACCCACAGTGAAGCAGTGGAACTGTGTCAAAAGACTTCTCAGGTACCTAAATGGTACAAGCAAACACGGGTTGCTCATAAAGCCTATTCAAAAATTCAGCATTCAAGCCTATGCAGATGCTGATTGGGGAGGAATTACAACAAAAAAGAAAAATAAGGAAGAAGAAGTTCAGGTGCTCCCAGAAAACAAGCGGTCCACAAGTAGATTCTGTATCTACCTTGGTGCAAATCCCATAATGTGGGTGTCAAGGAAGCAACAAGTAGTTTCTAGATCAGCCACAGAAGCTGAATACAGGAGTGTGGCTGACTCAATCACTGATCTAATGTGGGTGACGTCACTTCTAAAGGAAATGTATGTGGAAGTTGTCAATGTTCCTTGTATCTGGTGTGATAATACAGGAACAGTAGCATTATCCTCTAACCCAGTTTTACACTCCAAGACTAAGCATGTAGAACTGGATGTACATTTCATCGGAGAGAAAGTTGCAACAGGAGTTGTCACAGTAGGATATGTTCCTTCAGCTTATCAAGTAGCAGATATTCTAACAAAACCTCAAGTATACAGTATGTTTGCATTCTGTCGAAATAAACTCAGTATTTTGTCGCAAGATGAAGCCTACAATGGTGCATCACTAGAAGAAGTAAATCAGACCAAAGAAGATGAAGAAGAGATCAAAGAAGACGAGTCAAACCTCAGCAGGAAGAGTATTAGCTCTCAACTATCACTTTCAGATTAGTTAAAACAGATATGCCACATGTCAGTAGTTAGTTTCACTTTCTGTTATGGGTACGTGCAACTTGCATACCTGTTAGACCAATGCCGTAACTCACACGTCTTTTAGATTCCAGTTATCAGTCTCCCTATATAATGTAAGTCACACTCATTATCATAATATGATTTGAACTCTGAATCTCAGTCTATATTCAGAGATTCTGGCATAAGGAAAGCAGTAATTACTCTAGAAATTTGAGATTTCTCAATCTTAGAAAATGAATGTTGTATAGTTGAAAAATATCTAATGGAAGTAGAGGGAGAGGAAGACTATGATGCGAAAATATAATTGAAAGCCAATTAACTTTTTGTTCAATCTCAGGGAGCTTCTCAAGCTTAAGTTGCAGAGACTCACCGATGTCATGAGCAAGAGGGAGAGGAAGAGGAGTGTGTTTAGGAAGCACAATAATATGTTGACCTCGATGATTGAAGTAGTTAGAGCCGAAGCTGTAGGCCCTCACTGTGTTTATGTTTTCGATCCTCTCGTCGTGGTGCCATATCAGATACTTCACCTTTGCCACGTGCTCTGCCTGTGCCATCTAGCTATCACCGTCCTCGCCCAGTTGCTTATCGTGTCATCATGTTGCTCTCTGCCAGTCAACTCAAACTTTGCCTCCACTACCTACTTAACGGTCAAACTTTATCATTTTAACGTCATTGTGCTTCTTGTCTCATTTTTAATTGTTAAATTGTTGATTGGTAATTTTATCCCATTTAAATTTTATTTGTGCTATGTGGTTGTAGCGCAAAACTTAATTGATCAATTTATATCTTAACCCTATATTTATTTATAAAGTGAATAAAATTGAGGCCTTATTACACAACGTGCTAACAAAATGTTTGATCCAAAACTACATATATATTTTTTTAAAAAAATATAAATCGTATTTTTTTTAGATAGTTGAGATTAATTATTTTATATTTTGCTATATTCTTTAAGGGTTGCCTTTCATCCTAGTCACTACTTCAAAAAATGCTTTTATTCGGGATAAGATAGGTTTTTTAAACCGGATAAAAAACACTTCTTATAATAGTTTTGGAATCAGTACAACATGTCTTAAAAGTCTATTAATTTTAAGACCTTATGAGCAACTAATCTTTAAAAAAAAAAAAAAAACCTTTTGAATCGGATTTTTAAAATATAAGGTGTTAAAAATTAGACTTTTAAGATTGAATTGTTAAAATATAAAGTCTTGAAATCCTTTTAAGACCTTTATTTTTATAAATCCATTCTTAAAAGAAAGTTGGCAGGAAAAAAAAAAAAAAAATCTCTCCCTTCTCAGCAAAGCCACAACCACCATCAAACTAAATCAGACAACACAGCCCTGTTCTTAAAGACCTCCTCCAAAATATATTTGTTCGAAAGTAATTACTCCAATATTCTAGTAAACCGGACTTCATGGTTATCCCACAAAACTCATGAGCAACTACAAGAAATTCAACTTCATAGGCTACATATAACTATTAGTTGTCAAAGAACCAAGAGTAAAACAAATAGAGATCCACAAGCACAAAAAACGGGTACTTTTATTAACATGGTAGAAGAAGAAGAATAACAACTTAGTGGCACCGCTTCTAGCTCCTTGAGGGTTGAGATTAGCCATAACTCATAAAAAAACCACGAAAACAAAATTTTGGGGGAGAGAGGGCCTTAAGAGGCAGTGGGGGTGAGCGGTGAAGACACTGACGTGGGGGGATGACGAGGTAATTCTTGCTGACTGACTCTCGCTACAATGAGGAATTCACTCACTGTGATTCTATGAAAATCCGAGACAGAGCAGGGATCTGTTCCTCCAAACTGCGTTCTTCGCCAGGGTTCTTCTTCCACAGGCAACCCTTGCCTCAGGCGCGATGTTCGTGAGGTTGTTGATAGGGTTCTCGACGTGACAGCAAAAGGCAGTACTTGGTGGAGTCTGGCGATATTGGCCTATCCGCTCAATCGGAAAAAGTTGCAAAGGAAGCATAAGAATTAAAATCAAATTTAAGGGGTGGATTCACAGAGTGACGAAGAAAGTGCCGTGAAATTCAATTTTCATAATCTTTTTAGATTGATTATAATAAATGAGGTTTTAAAATTAACTTTTTAGACTTGTTAATTGTAACAACCAGCTTTAAAAGTAATAGATATTGTTTTTCAAAATTTTTAGATTGGTTATTTGTAATAATAAGTCTTAAAAATACTTTATATTTATAAAAATGTCCCCAATCATACTCTTTAAACGTCATATCAAATAAACCAATTTAATTAGTACTTTATATTTGTAAAAACGTCACCAATCATGCTTTTTAGACCTTATATTAAAAGAATCAATCTAAAAAATTCTTTATATTTATAAAACTTCCATCAGTCATGCTTTGTAAACATAATTCTCTATAATCCGGTTTAAATGTAACGGCCTAAAAACACATTTTTGTAGTAGTTAATGAATGTAATATTTGAAACTTGCAGATATTTTATAAATAAAATAAATTGGTTTAGAGAAAACGATAAATATATTATGAATATATTGATTATGTGGATGTTCATTGACTTCCAGTCTCCAAATATTACAAGATGACATGAGACCCGCACATAGTACCATGCATAGTAGTTTACTATTTGGTGGGACCCACACACAAAATTATACAACTCACGGGAATGCATTCCCGTGAGTGTACAGTTATGTAATTAGGGGAATATTGCATCAAATGACCCAAAGTGAAAATTACACTAAAGGCCTATTTTCCTTCTATAAATAAAGGATTTCTGTAAACATTCAAATTACACTGGAATGAGAACCTCTCTCTACTCTCTCTCCCTAAAATCTCTTGTTCTTGTATTTACTTTTCATCAGTTTTATATTAAAATATAAATATTTTAAAGTGATTTATTTAATTTCTCTAAATTAATTAACCAAATATATTATATTAAAGTACACATGTGGTAATATCTTTTTTGTTGGCCACTTATCATTCTAAATAATGAGTGGATCTCCTCGTTCCTGTATTGTCCTACTCCTTTTGAAATGTCCCCGGAGAGCGACAAGGAATTCATGTGGAATCTGTACACCGAATAGTCGCAACGCTGTGTGTCACTTTGCTTCGTCTCACATTTGAAGAGCTTGAGGTTGACTTTCAGCTAGCCTTGAGCAACACGTATACGGAGACATTGCTCTTTATAACTATCTCTTTGGCTTCACAAGTTAAACAAAACCAGATTCCACAATGAAGAACTCGCGCCTAGTCTTCATTCCTGCTCCCGCTATGGGTCACATCGTGTCCACCATCGAGTTCGCCAAGCTTCTCATCACCCACTACCACCGCTTCTCCGTCACCATCTTCGTCATCAAGCCACCAGATGCCACCAACGTCGATGCCTACATCCGCTCTCTCACTTCCTCCCCTAATTTCCCCAAACGCATTCAACTCATTCACCTCCCAACTGACGAATCTCAGTCTGCTCAGACATTACCACAGAGTATTCCAAACAGCATTCCCCATGTCAAACAGGCTGCGTCCGACCTCGTTCAAGAGTCCCACTCCAACCCGGACTCGCCCCGACTCGCCGCCTTCGTTGTCGACATGTTCTGCACCGCCATGATCGACGTCGCCGACGGGCTGGGGGTTCCCTCCGTCATCTTTTACACCTCCGGCGCGGCAATTCTTGGTCTGATGCTCCATCTTCACCGACTGCGGGAGCAGGGTACTCTCGATACGACGTCGCCTGACTTCAAGGATTCCGGCATTGAATTGACCATCCCGAGTTTTGCGAACCCGGTGCCGGCTAACGTTTTGCCCGCAGTGGTATTGGAGAAAGAGTGGGAGGGATTTATGGACCAATACGTCAAGGGCCTTCGCAAAGCCAAGGGCATTATCTTAAACACGTTCGAGGAACTTGAATCGCAGGCGGTACACTCACTGTCGGAAGGAGATACCAGGATTTATGCCGTGGGGCCCATCTTAAGTGCGAAGGATGATGAAACGGGTCAACAAGGATCAGATATCATCGAGTGGCTTGACGACCAGCCTGAGTCATCAGTTTTGTTCTTGTGCTTTGGGAGCATGGGTTATTTCGGTGAGGATCAAGTGGCAGAAATCGCACGGGCTCTCGAGAACAGTGGGGTCCGCTTCTTGTGGTCTCTTCGAAAGCCCCCGCCGGAAGGTTCAAGCAGCACCACCGATTACTCTGACCATGCAGAGGTGTTGCCGGAGGGTTTCTTAGAGCGGACGGCCAGCATTGGGAAGGTCATCGGGTGGGCCCCTCAGGCGCAAGTGCTGGCCCACAAAGCAGTGGGAGGGTTCGTGTCCCACTGTGGGTGGAACTCTATACTGGAGAGTGTATATTTTGGAGTGCCAGTTGCCACGTGGCCGCTTCACGCAGAGCAACAACCCAATGCGTTTGAACTGGTGCGTGAGTTGAAGATGGCGGTGGAGATATCAGTGGACTATAGGATGGATCCCGAGAATGGAAGTCACTCGGGAGTGATAAGTGGAGAGAGAATAGAGAAAGGGATAAAGGAAGTGATGGAGAGAGAGAGTGAGACGAGGAAGAAGGTGAAGCTGATGAGTGAGTTGAGCCGTAAGGCATTAACGGAGGGAGGATCTTCCTATTCTCACCTGGGCCGTTTCATCGATGATGTCATGAATAATAGCCTGTGAATATGCATGTGGTGTTGTACAAACACCATGTTATTCATATGAGCTTTTTTATTAGCGCAGTTTGAGAATAATTTTTATGGTTCATGAGATAATAAACATGTGTGAGGAGTTTTATGTTAAAAAAGGTTTTTAGAGCCTTCAAAAGTTAACAAACACTCACTCACACCATTTCCTTGTATAATTTTTGTTTGCTAAATTTAATTTCATAACTGCTGCCACTAAAAGGCATCCTCTTTTATTTTATATATCTTTCTTATTTTTCAAATGATTGGACTTTGATATTACGGTTTTGTAATGTATTTTTATGTGTTTAGCGCCTTATAGTATTTAACTATTTATGTTATATTAAACACCTTAAAATATTTTTTTAAAGCATCCAGAATCTTAAAACATTTTTAAAAAATATTTCAAAATATTAAATACATTCTTAAAACGTTGATATCGATTAAGCTATTTTTATAAAAATAAAATCTAAACTTATTTCATATTATTTAAGATATAATAGGGTAGTAACATATTTTTTTTAAAAAAAAATTATTAACATTACATGAAATTTTTAGCGACATAAATTCCTTCTAAAAAAAAATAAATTAGAAAATACCTTGAATTTAATTAAAATTATATAATTCCATTTTTAATTAAAATTTTTGTTGATTTTAAAAAAATATACTTTTTATAAATTGAAGAATGCCTAATATATTCTTTCATAGATATATATGCAAGTTGTGAAAAATAAAAATTGAGAAAATTATTTTTTAATTTAATTAATGAAATTTAGGATTTTTTACTATTTTAAAAAATAAAATGGCGAAGAGAATGTAAAGGGGAATGAATAACATTTTTTTAGGTGCATTTTTGTACTTTTAATTTTGTAGTTTTATATTTGGTCATTCTAAATAATTACAATTTTTATGGTGTCTTTCCATAAATATCTGTTTCTCTAGGCTTTTCATTCTATTTTTTTTTATATATTTTATTTATTTAGATTAAATTATATTTCTAAAATATTTTTACATCTATTATATCAAATTAATTAATTTTCAAGATATTTATGTTACAAGAAAAATGTTGCTGAATGGAAGACTAAAAATTAATCAATTTAAAATAATGGGTGTAAAAAATATTTTAAGGAATAATATATAATTTAATCTAAATAAATAAAATAGACATATATAAAATGTGCTCACCCTAAAAAATTAGAAGAATGAACATACAAGATACACATAAGAGATGTGTATATAATGTAAACCCATAATAAAGATGCTACATATCATCTCCTTCAGTTTTGTTTACTGTTATTTATCATTTTTCGGAATCATTTATTATACAATATTTATATTATTATAATTTTTACATTTTATGTTGTTATATTATGTTATATTATTTTATTTACGTTTTATTTGTTTTTTTATTTATTTCATATTATTTATTTTTTATTTTATTTATATTTTCTGTTATTTATTTCATTTTTATTGTTATTGTTATTTTAATTTCATTTATTTATATTAACCTATTATTGTTGTATCATTTTGTGAATCTTTTATTTTTATCTGTTTATTATTCCATTAATATAAAATAGTGTTATATATGATCATATAATATGATTTATATGATCATGAGTTTTCATGCTTTTTATATTTGATTATAAATTTTAATTTATATAATTTATTTTAGGGTAAAGGTGCAAAAATGCACATGTACCTTATCCTTCGGAACGCCCAACATCATATGATTTTTTTAAGTGCAAAAATACTCATGTGGTTATGTTTTAAGATCAAAAGTCATATAAACTTAACAGGGCCAAACGTCCATTTGACAGGTCAGCCTTTTTTTTTAATTTACTTCATCCCCATTTGACCAAGCAAAGAGGACACCACGGGAACTGTTGGTGCCCTTTTTCATCCCCATTTGAGAAATTGTTGATTTTGATGTTAACCTTGCGTTTCATTGGGAATCAGAAATCGAAGCTGAATCATCAACTCTTTTCCGACGAGGTTCTCGTCTGCTGGTGCTTCAGCAGAAAAGTTCATGGATGTCAGCCTCTCTCTCGGTGGGCCGAATCGAAGCTGAAGCTGAAATTTCTGCGAGAAAATTGGTGAAGCTTAAACATAAAATTTCTGCAAGAGGAGCTCAGAGGAACGAGAAATCGAAGCTCAATCATTGACTCTTTTTCGTGCGAGGTGGTCGGCTGCTGGTGCTTCGGCAGAAAATTTCATGGTTGTGAGCCTCTCTCTCTCTAGGCTGAATCGAAGTTGAAGCCGAAATTTCTGCGAGAAAATTGGTGAAGTTAAACACAATTTCTGCGAGAAAATTTCATGCTGAAGTTGAATTGAAGCTCCTGGCCGCATTCCATGGTAAATCTTGCTTTGTAAATTGAAGTTGAATCGAAGCTCATGGTAAATTTTATGGGAGATGAGATTCTTTCTTTGTGTCTAGCATGAGCTGTAGCTTCCCCCTCCTATTCAGATATGTACATATTCATGCATAGGATAAGCTAAAAGATTTAATTTACCTTTTTTTTTTTTCATGTTTCTATGTATCGAGTAGGTTCAAATTAGCTAATCTTGCTACTTCTATTATACTTTTATCTGTCTTTGAGCTTTATGGTAAATCCAGTTTGCGTTCCTCGAGTATGTTCATCTGACTTCCTTAGAATTGTGACTATGTTCTTGCCATTTTAAGCTTTGGGGACATTTTGGCCTTTTTCCTCTTGAAAGCTTTTGACAGTGATGGCTATGGTGAAGAGGAGGAGTTCACTGGCGATAGTCAAGGTGGAAGTTGTCGTCAGTGAGGAAGAAGAGAGGTGAAATGGAAGAATGGAGGCGAAGCCGGTTCGTGACCTCTGATCGCATTTTTCACCTTCTGTATTTCAATGGTTTGGTTTTTTACCCCCCAGATACTACTTAATTTGTCAAATCACCATCCAGGTCATCGGTGTTAGTCAAAATTTGCATTTTAACAGTCAACGTTTGTCCTCTTAATAGTGACTGTGACTTTTGCATTTTTTTTTGTAACCATATGGGTATTTTTGTATCTAAAAAAACATATAGTGTTGGACGCTCCGAATGACAAAACACATGTGCATTTTTGTACTTTTAGTCTTTTATTTTACACTATTTTAATTTTATAAAAGATCAGAAGCCATCGCATTATTAATTTCGTAATCAACGCGAAGTCCGATCATTTTTATACCAGATATAAAAGTAGTTTCATTAATTACTCTCACTCTCCCCCCGCCCCCCTCTCTTTCTATATATATATATATAATTATAGGGAAAACACTTCTCATGTGTAGGAATAGTGTTTTCTCATATCACACATACATGAAATGGTGGGGTGAAATGGTGGGGTCTACATCATTTCATGAGAATTTTTTTTATCTCATGCAACATAAGAAAACTTAAATCCATTGTTATATAGGATTAATATTGTAGGAAAAAAATTATCTTAGATCACGTACACATAAAATAGTAGAACCCATATATACATATATTAATTTATATATATATATATATATATATGTAGGCCCCCACTTTATGTACGTGGCAAATTTAGTTTTCTCGTGCTGACAAACTAGTCGCCCGTTTCCTCCCCATGGCAAATTTAACTGTTATTATATACACGAAACATTTTAGGACCGTTTCTGTCTGTGTGTGCATCTAGCAAACCCTAGTCGCCGGTTTAGACGTTCGCCATGGGGAGGAGTACGTATCGATCTGTTTTGAAGAAGTTCTTTATCTGCTTTACATTTGTTTTCGTTATGTGTATTTCTTAGCTATTCCGACTATTTGATCTGTGAACGTCGGGAGTTTGAATGCTGCACACACGGATATTCTTCGTCCTGTCTGTTTATTAAACAATATGCAAACGGAATTTTCTGTTTGAAGTTTTTAATTTGGTCAAGTGCCATCGAAAATTAATAGGCTCATCTCAGTTGCTTTTATCGATTTCATTGAGATATGCGCTTATGTATGAACGATGGAAGGAAATATATTGAACGCTAGGGGATCCAGTGAGATCTACCAATACTTCAATTGCATTCTTGGTCCTCAACATTTTAAATACTTTTAGGCGCGTTAGAACTACTTTATGATAGTCATATTTTTCAACAACGGCTGGCCCTGACTACTGATAACTTTTCCAATCAATCGATGAAGAGTTTCTTTAGTTATTCATGATTATGATTCTATCTCCCGTTACCATAGGTTAGCTTAAAATGACCGTGTAAGATTAAATGTCTGAGCTTGCGGCTAGATTTTTAGTTGTATGATGCTTCAGTAACATCCCGATTCAGTTCTCATACTTTTCATGGTTTGTTTATGATGTCCTATGGTCTAATTCCATGTGGTGTAATCAATGGACGATTGCAAAAAAAAAAAACGAACTAAATGTCTCATTGTATCTATAAATGATGCAGGGCCAGCAAGGTGCTACAGGCAAATTAAAAACAAACCATACCCGAAATCACGCTTCTGCCGTGGTGTTCCCGATCCCAAGATCAGAATTTATGATGTTGGGATGAAAAAGAAAGGTGTTGATGAGTTTCCTTTCTGTGTCCATCTTGTTAGCTGGGAGAAAGAAAATGTTTCGAGTGAGGCACTGGAAGCTGCTAGGATTGCGTGCAACAAATATATGGCTAAATTTGCTGGAAAGGATGCATTCCACTTGAGGGTTAGGGTACATCCATTCCATGTTCTGAGGATCAACAAGATGCTTTCATGTGCTGGAGCTGATAGGCTCCAAACAGGGATGAGAGGTGCCTTTGGAAAGCCCCAAGGAACTTGTGCTAGAGTGGCTATTGGACAGGTCCTCCTTTCTGTTCGCTGCAAGGATGCCAACAAGAATCATGCTCAGGAAGCTCTCCGTCGTGCTAAGTTCAAGTTCCCTGGCCGCCAAAAGATCATTGTCAGCAGAAAATGGTATGCTTATCTATTACCTTTTATGGTTGCATTTGAACTTGAGTTTGTTGTATAATAAAAATTAAGTTTTACAACACGTTTTGTGTAGTTTGGTGGAATTCTAACTGTTTTTAAAGATCCTTTTCCCATAATGTTTTGGATCTGAATGCAAATATAGAACAATGCCCTGTACCAGATAAGCAATGAATTGTTAGATTAGTTCGTAAAGTGACTTTATAGGTGAAGGGTTGGAGAATAACCTATTAATTTGAAATGTTGGACGTGAGATACATATGAAGAGTAACACATTATATCTACAAGAGTTAGATTTGACATTTGATAGCTGAATGGCTTTGCTTTCCTTGTTATATCTATTATGATGAGGACATGCATGTTTGGCTTAACAGTATTGTTGTTCTTTTAACTTCTTTCTCAGGGGCTTCACCAAGTTTAGCCGTGCTGACTATGTGAAGTTGAAGTCAGAGGGCAGAATCATGCCAGATGGTGTAAATGCCAAGGTAATGCAAAATGTTCTTTTACCTTAGTTGAAAGTTTCAATTTTGGGGAAGGCTTAGAGCACAAAAACAAAACTTTGAACACTGTATGTGTTAGTGTAAGTAACTGGCAATCTTCTCCCCAGAGTGTCAATTTTTATGGTAAAATTTTTTTATTTCATTTTTAATTTCCCCTGTATTTGGATTATATGATGTTGGAGCTTACCCTTTCCCTTCTGTATTTTCCAGCTTCTTGGATGCCATGGACCTTTATCTAATCGTCAGCCTGGAAGAGCCTTTCTGCACGCAACTGCTTAGGCCATCGGTTTCATCTCTGGATCATCATTGTTAAAGATTCAAATTTGAGTTTGCTATTTGTTCGTGGTACTGCTGTGAAGGATGCTAAGATTTAACCTTTTTCTGTGCGAACTTGTCAGTGGAATGAGTTTTGTTTTATTTTGTTCCGATCGAATTCATCAATACCATTATTTTGTTACTTTTTTTAGTCAATTTTGAGCTAAATTGAAGTTTATTTACTTATCCAACAAGTAATTTGGAGTCCATGCTTGATCTTGGTTTTGGCTGTTTCTACCCAAACGCCCTCCATAAGCTTTCAATTTAATTTGCAGAAAACATGGTTTGGAGTCCATGCTTGAGGTAATAATGGAAGTTTGACATGCTGTATATGTCAAAACGTCTTCTATAGATAGTGATGTTTGTAATTTGCGTTACTATCACATTACCTTGTATATTTTATTTAGTAATTTAGATTGTAGAAAGGCGATTTTGACAATAATCATTCGCAGATTTTTAATTTTATTAATATTACTATTCGGAAAACACAATTTGAAGAGCGCACCTTTGTATAATAGTCAAGCTACTATATGGTGTGAGATTGAAACGACTGTAAATTGTAAAAAACCTTTGCAAATATCGAAAGAGTTGGCAAAATCAGTTATTGACGTTAACTTAGCTTTGACATTTAGGTTATGACCTTGATTTGCATTCAGTAATTTTGCATCATGAACTGAGGATGAGATAAAATCCGCACAAAGAGCTTGTGATCTCTCCTCTCTCACATGTTTAGCTGGTCCTGCTTAAAGGGAATGTGAAACACTACCTCTAGTAATAAACGTAGTGTACAGTGTAAATTATATTACAAATTAAGATAGAATAAGATTTTTTTTGCTCAAAAGATAGAATAAGATGAGTGAAGTAATATTCGACTTCGTCATCATTTCATTTCATTACCCGAGGAGGCGTGATCACCTGGTTTCCGCCATATGACTAAATGAAATTGGGAAAATGAAATAATATAACATGGCTAAATGAAATGACAGGAATAAATGATCTTCAACAATGAGAAGTACAACAAACAATGAGAAGTTAAACCTTGAAGAGTAGTAGTATCTTGTTCTTGAAGGGAAGGACCGAAAGACCGACTGGTGGTGGTTGGCGGCGGAATTCCATTCCCAATGTCAAGAGCAATCCATGGTCTCCTCCGTCGACGTGACGGGATCAACCACCATCTTCATCGGTGGATTTCCCCATCTTCAGTATGCAGATCAGCTTCACAGGATCTATTCTCGATCCCTTCCTCTTCTTCATATTTGCCATCACACGCCTACAGTTTGTTCCTTCGTTCACAATCGAAGTTTCTCTCCTCTCACTCATTTGCTGCGAAGCTCACCTCCTCAATTGGGACATTGTCACGATTTTTCTATTCTTCGGAGCAAAATCCCCTTTCTTCTATGATTCGCGCTTCGCGGAGATACTTCGCTTCTACGAGCCGTAATCCTCAGACATTCTCTTCCAGGAGGCCGGTAATTCCTAAACAGGCCGACAACTATGCTGGGTTTCGCTCCTTCTCCTTTAAATCTTCGGATTTGGGTAAAGTCAACGGAGGATTTGCGAAAAAGGTCATTGATAAACCAGTGACTGCTGTGCGTTCTGCTTTCTCCCGGTACAGTGAGGCTATGGGTTTGCAAATTGAGGCATTCTTTAAGAGAAATTACCTGTTTCTATTTGGGGCTGCTGGAGTCGTGGTTTGTGCTCTCCTCTGGAGGATCATGTTTGGGATTGCAAACGCCTTCATTGGGCTTTCGGAAGGGATGGCTAAGTATGGGTTTCTTGCCCTTTCATCTGCTATCGTTGCTTTTGCTGTAAGTTCTTTTAATTGTCCTATGTACTGTATTTTGTTGAGTTTGTGTTACCTGAACATTCGCTGCCTTTCTGATGGGATCTGTTCCATTACTAAAAGCTTCGTATACCTGCTACCTAGGTTGTCCAGACTTAGATTAGCATTTCTCCTGCCTCAAGAAGCAGATTAAGGCCGTATGATGTCTACAAGCTTTTCCTGAATATGTTAGATAGATTAGTGTAATTTGTTCCCGCATACAAACTAGACTGGAGTTTCAGAGTACAGAGCATGAGTCAATTAGCTGTGAGATAAATGTAGCATCCATAGCCTCCCCCTTAAGCTAATGATTGGTTCCCGCTTCTTAAATTGTGACTCGGAAAAATGGTTTTCTGCTAACCTTTGCTCAATTGATCGATGACAGCAATGCTATGTTCATTGTTTTCTAATTGGATTATGCATGTTAGTTATATTTCAAATTTTTTTCCCCAGGATTTTCAACTCAGACATCAAAGTCTAGGCAACAGAACGTTACTTCTTCACCTATCTGTTAGAGGTGCTTGTTCATAACAAATATTTAAAATCATGGGATGCTTGCTAGTTACTGTCATGAAGTTCAGCACCATGCATACCTGTGATACCAAATTGTTGATCTTATGATGTCAGAGTGAAACTGCACTGCTAGTTATTTTCCCATGCACCCCTTTTGGACGGTTGATTAGCAGTATATTCCTCATAGTCACTAGCCAATAGGTTGTGATTATTCCAACTGTAAATTGTGCATAGTGATAGTGCACTCCTTAATGTACTTTCTCGGTGAAATTTCAGAACTGTGTTTGCCACTATGTGGATTGCTACTGATGGGACTCGTCTCTACTTGTTAATGAATCATGCATTAGCTTTTGGATCATTATCTAATTATCTTCAGCTCTCTGCATTTTCAAGGGCTTGTATATTCGCTCAAGATTCACAATCAACCCTGATAAAGTATATAGAATGGCCATGACTAGACTCAACACTTCTGCTGGAATTCTTGAAGTAATGGGTCCCCCCCTTTCAGGAACTGATTTAAGAGCCTATGTAATGTCAGGAGGTGGGCTTGCAATAAAGAATTTCAAGCCAAGTATTAGGAGCAAGCGATGTTTTCTCATCTTCCCCATAAGAGGTTCTGAGAGGAAGGGTCTAGTAAGTGTTGAAGTCAAGAAAAAGAAGAGCCAGGTAAGTTTTTAAGTGTCCTATTATATCCTGAAATTACTGCATTGAGTCTGGCTTATATAAATGTTGCGTATCTCCCATACTGTTCACACATTGTCTTTCAACATCAAAGCCTGCTATGTGGTCATTGTAACCAGGCATATTTTGTATCTCCATGTTCTGAAATCCAACACGACATATCCTTTATGTATTACTTCCTCTTAAATTGCTGCTTCTTGGTGTATAGAAGGGTTATTTTACATATGCAAATGGTTGAAATAAATAGGTTGAAAATTATCACATACTAAATTGCTTGAATTAGTGTGAATCAAGAAATAGATGTTTGTCACTGAATAGATGCACAAGTGTGCTTTGAGTATGTAACTTAAGTGACATCCAGAGAATTAAAGTCCAAAAAAGCTTAAGATCACGAAATCACCAAGAGCTGAGAGAAGCTACATTTTTGCCCTGTGCTCATGACTTACACCATTCTTGGGGCGCACAAATTACTTCAATCCCTGTCTTTTCTGTATGTATCTTAGAGATGATAGAGCAGTAGACTAAGGTGAATCTTGAATTTGAATGAGGTAAGCATGACTAGATTTTTTTGGGTTTTTTTTAAAAAAAAATAGAGCAAGAGGTTCCTGCCATCTAAATTGAAGTTAAGCACAGAACTAGTAAATTTGATTGATTCAATCATGAATAATACTCATTCATTCAAGAGCAACAAACATATTATGAGACAAAACAGTCAAACTTGAAACACAAAATGCAAAAATGAGGAACGGAAACCATGTCTAGCATTCAAGGAGAGCTCTCACCTAGAAAATTCTTCATCAAAATCTTCACACCTACCTACCAGCAAAGCACCCTCAAAATAACCTTCTGTCTCATTCGTACGATTCCATGTTCCCATAAGTCCATGCCTCAGCATAAGTACTATATCACCGGGAGTTTCCCTTTCTTCCATCCTTCCTTATCTGTCTTCCTCTTGCTCTTCTAGAATACGTTTTCAACCTATTACTTGGGCCTCAATGTTCCGGGCCAATTACCTACTATATACAATAGAATTGGTCTAGAAAACTCATCAGGGTTCTAAAAAAGCAGTGGTTGTTGAAGCTATTATTTGGGCCTTTTGACCTTCGTATATGTTGAAGATATTCCCCCGAGGGTTCTATGACTAGAATGGGGTCTTGTTTGTACTCAGCAACATACCTCTAGATGCTTTAGAACAGTTGATTTTGATTTTATGTCTGATTAATTGCCATAATTAAGTTGAATGTGAGCGTCTTTTGGGTTCCTTGAACCGACATCTATACTTATGTTTTGTTATGTTTCTTAGCCTGAAAACGTACCGGAAGTGAAGATATTTAATAGCAGCTTTGTGTATATATAGAACAGAGCTGCCAACTGAATGTACATTGTGGAGATGGACTTTTGCGCACCCCCTTACACACTGGTTGAGCTATTTGCTGTTTGTAAAACCTTTTTTTTATTTTTTGTGCGTGCCAAGTGTGCTGTCTGTAATACCTATACCTTCAGCTTGGTAAATTCAGTGTTCCTTTTCTGTGACGCAAAAAAAGTCAGCTTTAGTGCTCTCAATATTAAGAACTCTGTTATTATATTGCTGCCCTTTTTTATCCCAAAAAAATGTCAAGATAATTACAAACTAATTTTTTTGTGTCAGCATTGCCCCCCCTACCCCCCCCCCCCCCCCAAAAAAAAAAACTTGTAATTTTTCCAGCAAAAATCTGTCCTTTAAATTAGTGGTGGAAATTTTCCTAGAACTAAAGGAAATGAGAAGTGATGGATGTGGCTTTTGCTGTAATCTATCCATGCAGTATGATATCAAGTTATTGGCTGTCGATGTTCCCATGGCTTCAGGCCCAGACCAGCGGTTGTTTTTGATTGGGGATGAAGAAGAATACAAAGTTGGCGGGGGACTGATATCCCAGCTGAGAGATCCTGTGGTGAAAGCAATGGCGGCAACCAAAGAATTTGATGATCTTGACCAGATTGAAGAAGAGGAAGATGCTGAAAGAGAACGTCAGGAGGCTGAAAGAAAGCACCGTGAAGAAATTGAAAAGCTGGAGCGCAGTGGCACTCAGTGAAAGTTCCTAATTTCTGGTTTGAATTCACTGACCGGTCATCTAAATTTCTTTGAAGGATGCTGATGCTTCAATTGTCTGAGTTACCTGATTGTGGTTTTAGAACACATTTTGTTTTAGTTGAGTTTCAAGCCAGGTAAGTTCACAACATCTTAAACCGCAAATTGCCAATTTTACCTGAACCAAAGTTGAGAAAATAAAGCCTACAGGGATTGACGTGTATCTTAAAGGTTTTGTTGTTTGCTTCGAGTGTTTTAACCTTTATGAATGGTCGTTACTATTTTAGACTTTAGTGTAATTCCACACAGCCATGGCCTATGTTTATCCAAATAGAGATGTCCAGTTTTTTATTTTATTTTATTTTATTTTGTTGAAATGTGTCAATTATCTCTGTAACGTCAGCGTAATAGTTGCTGACAGCCCGCCTTGCCCTAATAGATGCCATGAATGAAGAAGGATCTCAAGGTTGGTCTGTGACAATAACTACCTTCTTGCTTAATTGACAAGTCTTGACAGGATTGACCCCATTATGGTCTTTTCAATCTCAGAAATGTGCCAACTTCTTAAATGGCACTTCTGCTGAACTTATGTTAATCTCCCCATCAACGGTCAAGGTCTCTCTGTCCCTCTCTGGTTCATTAGCGACCAGTTTTGAAGAAGACAGCCAACCAAAGCATCAAGAGAACGAATCAGTGCCCAACGGAGGGTGCGGAGATTTTGGCAAGTAGGGCCGTTTGCGAGCTGATTCAGAAATCCAGGTTAGGTTTGACCAAAAACAGACAAAATCCAAATTGAAGGCCTATCTTTTTGCTGGTTTTACTATGATTGATGCTGATGTGGGCCCCACGTCATATCATGACTCATTTGAATCCATGTGCGGGACATTACGATGGGTTTCGATGTTGAATATGAAGTCAAAACAACCAATTATGTCGGTCATTTTTTTCTCCTCTGAATCTGAAATTACTTTGACCAAAGGTTATACCTTCATCATAGCCCGTTTGGCTTCTACCAATATTTCGAGGATTTGGCTCGCAACTTGCGGGAAGTCACGGTAGTGTAATATGATCATCAAAAAGTTTCAATACCAAATGACAACAGGTGTATGATTGTTCACTTGTTCCAAGAGTTTTTGATGATTATATTATTTTCTTAAAACTCTTAGGCCCCGTTTGTTACAAAGAAGATTTAAGGAGGGAAAATAATTTAGAGAAGGGAAATAAATGGAAAGGAAGATTGAGAGGGAACTTTAAAAATGTGAGGCAATTGGTATACAAGGGAATAAAACTTAAGTTGAGGGAAAATAAGATGTTTAGTATAAAGAATTTGATGTTGATTAAGTGGGAAAAAGAAGAACCAAGGCCAATTTTGGAAAGAAAAAAATGCTTTCCTTGAAGATTTCAGCTTTCCATCCAAAAATGGATGGAAAGCATCTTCCATCAAATGTGGGAAGATTTCAACTGACTGGATCTTCTCTCTACCAAAATACCTAAAAACCAGGAGAACTTTAGAATCTTCCCTTTCCTTTATTGCTTTCTTTGTAACAAATGAGCCCTTAGTGATTTTCCCTAATTTTTATGGTAAGGAAACAAATTTGTGGACATAGATATTGAAGAGATCTGATCAGATGAGAGGAGGAAATTAAATCCTCACACTCAATACACGGTGGCACGTGTTGCATTGACAATCATGAGATCAAATTGAAGGCTAAGGGTCAAATGGACAGGAGAGAGTAAGATACAGTTAAGACTTAAGAGCAATCGCAGCCATTATTCAATTTTGAGGGGGCATGCGGAGTCTGAGAGGGGAAAGACTCATGTTGTTTAGGAGTGGAAGGATTATTTTATCTAGTTCTTATTATAAGATACCAGCTACTAATTTTTATAAATCAATAAAAATAGTTAAAAGTATTGAAGTTGTCTTAAAATTTTCATGTGATTTCTAACATTGCTCTTACTAACTACACTAAACTTAAATATCATATTAATTATTACTCTCTCTCATTATCCTTATTAAATATGGGCAGACATGGAAAGATAAATTAAATTTTTTTAAAAAAACTTGCAAATGTCTTAGAAAAAAAATCACAAATACTTATTAGTTGATGTCTTATAATGAGGATGAAAGAAAATATCTTATAATAAAGGAAGGAGAGAAAAGCAATACTATTTGTTGGCACACAAAGAAGAAGAAGAAGAGAGAGAAACAATATTCCCTTTAAATATAAGATCGAGTTGATTTTTTTTAGAAGAGATAAGGAAGCTAAATAAGACACTTAATCTTATCATATATTATGTATCATTAGACTATATATTAGTTTATATTTTAGGCAAAATAGTTTGGAGGAAAAATGATTTTGAAGAAAAAATAATAAATATAAGTATTTTAAATTAATTTAATGAACTTCCTTAATATCTCCAAAAAAAAAATAACTTTATCTTATATTTAAAAAGTCCACAATCATAGGGGTAGTAAATGTGAGCAAAGTAGTTAAAATTGAGATTTTACGTAAAATTGGAAGAGAAATAAAAAATCGTAAAACGTAAAATCGTAACGTAACAAAATTATAAAAAGATCATAAAAACATAAAAGCGTTTGGAAAATTAGTAAAATCATTTTAATAAAAAAAATCATAAAAACATAAAATCAATGAGTTTTTATTGGATGTAAGGAGCGGCATTTTGAGTGTTGGACGCCGAAGAAGCTTACAAGAGTACAGTGCTTGTCTTGTCTTAATTTTTTTTTTCTTTGGCCAAAAAAGAAAAAAGAAAAGAAACTTGCTGTGTGTAGTGTGAGTAGTTTAATGGATGAAGAGACAGCACAACAGTAATGAAAGTGTATGGTTATTTTACTTTGGTAGTTAAAAAGGCTTTGTTGTTAAACCCACTCATTGATGTCATTGAAAGTTTGGATGAACAATTATTTGGGGATTCATAACCAATTAAGTGCCATATCAATATCATTCATCAGCTAACTCTCACTCCCTCTTTTCTATCTGAGTGCCATCTTAACTGTTCATGTCATCAAATTAAGTTTGCTTATATGTTACACAGAAATTAAGAAATACAATAAGTATATAAAACTATATTAAATTTTTATTAAGCTTGTCCCTAATTTTAATGTCTCTAAAAATATTATGATAATAAATAGCAAAGAACTCTTTAAAACATATAGCAAAATGGAGGGAGTAACAAAATTGCCGTAATTGTTTCTGACTTTACCAATTGTTTAATAGGACTGGATGAAATTTTAGAAATAAATTATATCACTCATAATATATAAAATAATATAATTTGAAGTAAAAAGTAAAAATTTTAGAACATGAATTGTATTTGTATATAGTAAAATTATAGGAACATCTGAATAAGTTTTAAATAACCCTTAAGATATTAAATGTATTTAACCTTTGTCCAAAAAAAAAAATGTAATGATCCGGTCTTTTGTATTGCCACTCAATAATTCCAACATTAGCTATCATCTGAATTTAATATTTGCTAAAACGAACAAGAAATCACCACTAATGATTTACATGATATTTTAATTTTAATTTTAGGATAAAGAATGCTACTTTTAGCAGAGAGTGCTTTTTCTTTAAAAAGAATGAAGCACTATATAACATTAGCTTTTTCTTTACAAGTTCTATTTTATCTTGGATTCCCCTATTATATATTACCATGCTTTTTTAAAGAGCAAAGTTATACTAATTTTTTTTTGTGTGAGGAATTTAGTCAAATTACATTTTTGCATCCTTTAGTTTAAAAAATTATACTCTGAATCTCCTTTAATGTATCTTTTTATCCATGATGTCAAATTTTTACATTATATATATAATGAAAAATAAAAATATTTACAATACATTATTAAATTACAAAAGAGTTGAGTAGAATTTTGTTAAAACAAAAAGATCATAATCTGTAATAATTTATACTTAATTTTTTTTTTGCCAACAAAAACATACAATTTAACTAAACCTCAAGGTAAAAAGTATTGAATTAGCTGTTTTCTTTAAGGATTGCTTTTATTCTTCTCCCTACTTACTGATTTTTCATAAAGGCACCACCGAATTTCTGTATTCTATAAAAGAGAGAACCTTAGTCACCCCACTAGTTAAAGTTCAGAGGCCAACGCTTTTCCTTTATAGTTGCCTTTTCTTTTCAAATGGAAAGGTCACTATAACACTCTTTGTCATATGGAAAAATTGAACTTGCCCCTATCGAGTCGTCTCAAACACGTCCCTTCTTCAGCATTCGCCTTCAACTCCTGCCTTATGGTAAGCATGTTCAAGACTCCCACATGTTCATGTTCATCCTGTGCAAATATGAAATAGCTTGATGTTTCTGCGTCCATCAACTCCATCAAAATTCAACTTTTTCAGAAACAGTAACGTGTTCAAATTGTTTGAATTGACATATGCACAGTTTCATCACCCTCAATCCTATCTTCTATCCCTTTCAACCACACAACCATCTCTCAACTGATATTCTGGGTTGAACATGAATATCTGGGATGTAATTTCTCCTTCATTCAGAGTTTCTAGCAGAACCGAAGTTTAATATCTCTCTGCTTAGTTCATAAACAATTTCTGCGTTCCTAATTTTAGCTTACATGATTCAAATCAGGAAAGGGTAGGGAACAGCTAAGGCCAGAACTTGGAGCTGCCACTTCTAGCCTTATTTTTGCAAGAACCCATGATGTTCGAGTTTTTAATTTCTGCAATTATTTCGCTGAGCTTCTTCTTACTATTCTTCTCTGGCACAACTTTAGCTGATCTGAACTCTGATAGGCAAGCCCTCTTAGAGTTTGCTTCCAGTGTCCCACATGCCAGAACACTCAACTGGAATGATTCTCCTTCAATTTGCATCTCATGGGTGGGTGTGACTTGCAACTCAGATAAAACTAGGGTCATTGCCATTCATCTTCCAGGAATTGGTCTCAAAGGTCACATTCCAGAAAACAGCATTGGAAAACTAGATGCCCTTACAGTACTGAGTCTCCACACCAATGGCCTTAATGGGAAGCTTCCTTCAGATATACTTTCCATTCCTTCACTTGAGTATGTACACCTTCAGCAGAATAACTTGTCAGGTCCAATCCCTTCATCTGTCTCCCCTAAACTCATTGCGCTTGATCTTTCCTTCAACTCTTTCTCTGGCACTATCCCACCCACATTTGTCAATCTCAGAAGACTCACCTGGTTGTATTTTCAAAACAATTCCATCTCTGGACAAATCCCTGACTTCAACCTCCCAAAGCTCAAGTTTCTTAATTTGAGTTATAATAACTTGAATGGCTCAATCCCCAACTCCATTCAAAAATTTCCTCATAGTTCTTTCCTTGGGAACTCTCTTTTGTGTGGGCCACCTCTGAATCATTGCTCTGCAGCAATCACCCCTTCTGGATCTCCTCCATCTGCTTACCCATCAGTCACTCCAGCAAGTACCCATAGTCGAGAACCTACCAACCCAAAGAAAAGATTTGGATTGGCTTCTATACTTGCTCTGGTAATTGGGGGCTGTGTATTCCTAGCTCTCCTAGTTCTGGTAATCTATCTGTGCTGTTGTAAGAAGAAAAAGGGACCAAGTGGTGGCATACTGAAAGCAAAGGCAGCTTGTGGAGGAAAGAATGAGATTTCAAAGAGTTTTGGAAGTGGAGTACAAGAGGCTGAGAAGAACAAATTGTTCTTCTTCAGAGGCTGCTCTTATACCTTTGATCTTGAGGATCTGCTAAAGGCTTCAGCTGAAGTTCTTGGAAAGGGAAGCTATGGGACAGCTTATAAGGCTGTTTTGGAGGAGGGAACAACAGTTGTGGTCAAGAGGTTGAGGGAAGTTGTAGTGGGGAAGAAAGAATTTGAACAGCAAATGGATATTGTGGGGAGAGTAGGAAGCCACCCTAATATCATGCCTCTTCAAGCTTATTACTATTCCAAAGATGAGAAGCTTCTGGTTTGCAGCTTCATGCCAGGAGGAAGCTTATTTTCCTCATTGCATGGTAAGTTTAAGTTTTCCTAAGCATCCTGCCCAGTTTGCTCCACCATTTAGTCTTGTGGAGAGAGGGAGATATCTAGACCTTTATATAACATCTTTTGTTCCCTTTCTCAGGACATTACATTTCATCACATTCCATACAGTAGTTAGGCAAACTAACCAAATAGCTTTTCATCTTCCAGAAAAATAGCTTCTACCTTCTAAAATATTCATTACTCCATGAAGAAGACAAGGAGAGATCACTAGGAATCTTCTCTGGGGTTTTTTCTTTTACTAGTCTTCTATTCATCTAAAATTGTCAACTGTGATAATTCTGATGTTATCTGCCTGATTCTTGGATCCCAAAACAACAATAGGAAACAGGGGAGAAGTAAGAGCTCCATTAGACTGGGATGCAAGAATGAAGATCTCACTGGGAGTTGCCAAAGGAATCGCTTTCATACACTCCGAAGGGGGTCCAAAATTCACACACGGCAACATCAAGTCCACCAATGTCCTCTTAACCCAAGACCTAGATGGCTGCGTCTCCGACGTCGGATTGCCTCCGCTGATGAACACTCCGGCGACCATGTCCAGATCTAACGGCTACCGCGCGCCGGAGGTGACGGATGCCCGGAAAATCACCCACAAGTCCGATGTCTACAGCTTCGGAGTTCTCCTCCTGGAAATGCTGACTGGGAAATGTCCGATGAGGTACCCTGGTCACGACGATGTGGTGGACCTCCCGAGGTGGGTGAGATCCGTTGTCCGGGAGGAATGGACGGCGGAAGTGTTCGACGAGGAGCTATTGAGAGGACGATATGTGGAAGAGGAAATGGTTCAGATGCTTCAGATTGCACTGGCGTGCGTCGCGAAGGTGCCGGATTCGAGGCCGAGGATGGAGGAAGCTGTGAGAATGATGGAGGAAATCAGGCAGCCGGAGTTCAAGAACCGGCCATCCTCCGAGTCGGAGTCCAATTTGCAAACACCTTAGAATGTTGCATGAAGAAGGATCTAGAGAGAGAGAGTAAGAGAGAGCATTTTCATCGTGTTGGGGTCAAATTTGAGCTACGATTCATGACAGAGGTACTCTGCGTTTTCTCGCAATAAGAATTGCTTTGTATAATAAAAGTCTCTGCTTCTCTCTTGTGAGATTTCAGGTAATGTTGATTCGACTTGATGCTTGTTTCCTATCGTGTAGGCGTTTTTATTCAATGACAAATCAAAGCCTATTTTCATCCTCACAGAAGGCTAAAATTTCATTCTTTATCGGTTCAAAATAAATTAAGCAACTTTACACGGTTTGTAACGTGCGAAATGAGCAATGATTTACTAGAACTCCCTCCGGTGACTTATGATAAAATTGGACCGATACAGAGAAAATTAGCATGGATTCTGCGCAACGATGACACTCACAGATATTAAGAAACTTACACATGTAACCTCCTTTAACAAGGATCATGTTTCAACAACGTCAAAACTAAATTGTGCAGACATACACTCACACAGACACTAATGAAGGTAAGAATAGCACAAAGGAGTGAAATGAATTAAGGTAGGGCTAATGGAGTTGCTGTTGGTGCTGGATACAGAAACTGAAAAGATGGTCCTTCCAGGTGTTGGTGGCATCCACATCCAGATACATCTCATAAAACTTCACTTCCCCACTCCATGTCACAGACAAGGCAGTAATACTCCGAGTCCCAAAAACACCCTACATCACCATATATATAAGTATTATTATAATAATTGGAGAATAATAAAATTTATTGATAATTAATTGAGGAAGCAAGTAGGTACCAGGGGTGTGAGGAAATGGACGAAAATGGAACTCAAGGCAGGTTCCCAGTCAGGAAAGGAGATGTGAGGAAGCAGGGGAGGTGGGGTTTTAACAGAGTCCTTCATAACAGAACTGGCAATGTGATTGAGTGGGATGGGTTTTTCACCGTACTTGTCAAGCTCTTGTTGGAAGCGAAAACGAAGACGCTCAGACTTTGGCCAAGGAGAGTCTAGTTGAGCATTAGAAAGAACATGAAGGCCCTGCCTCACCTCCTCTGTGTAGAACCTACCACCTTGTGCTTTCTTCCCCCTGTTGCTCATGTAAATCATAGATTTTGACTCTATGTCGCCCACCACCAAATTAAAACCGTTGTAATACTCTGCTTCTGTCTTCACATCTTCAGCAAATTCTCTCGGACTCCGTTTACTCTGACACACCCACATAAATAATATATTAAAAAAACAGAGTACGCAAGCTTGTATATTAACATACAGGGTCAAGGCCGTGACAAGTTGTCATCGTGAGATTAGTATTAATATATATTGTCTACCTTGAGAAAAAGCAGGGGAAGCTCGCCTCTGGTTCTGGCATGGGGATTAGTATGGGATTCCAAGGCGTAAGTGAGAAAGGCGAATCTTCCGCGTCGGGAACAAGCCAGCCATGTGCCTTCTCCGACCTCGTCTCTTCCTCCAAGTATCTCAGTTTCAGAATCTTCCCACCATGACGCTGCCTTCGTCGCCCTTCATTTCACCGCCATGAATAACATTCACTCATAAATTATTTTCATTCATTCATATATGAACAAACGGATAAGGAAGGGAGGAAGGAATGGAAGCTTGCCTGTTGTGGTACACGTCTCTGTTGTTGAAGAGAATCAAAGGGTAGAGTGGGTGGGCTTGCCAGAGAAACACCACTATGCACATTTGGAAATTACTATTGAAGAGTGGCAGATATGTAATCAAAGCTAGAATTAGGGAATTTATAAATGAAACAGACTGAGGGATATATGTGTGTGTGTGTGTGGAGACGCGAGCAGTGAATCCGATTTCATGGCTGACGTTTAAACTATTTGCTACAGAGAGTATATCTATATATCCAGATATCAAGTGGCGCCGCCTCCTGCTCTGCCGTTTGTTGTCGGGCCATACTTTCAAAACCGTGAGCTTCTGCCCACCATACGAGTCACCACCGTTACCCAATTTGTTTATTTAATATCAAGGGTTACTTAGTCAATTTGAATACATTAAGAATATAGAATTTATTATAAAGATGGTTTTATCCCTCTAAAATACTAGTACAAAACATTAAATTATGTATCAGGTGGATTAGGTATAAAAAAAATGATAAATATAAGTTAGAACGGATAGATATCTCATGTCTTGTCTTGAAACAAATATAAGTACGGGACAACATTTAAAGAATTGATATTAATCTTAAATATAAGACATGATTTATAGAGAAAATCTATATGAGGGCTTTTTTAATAAAAAAAATTCAAAAAATACCTCCAAGATTATGAAAACAATTCATTAAAACTTTAGTTGTTAACGGGGTTGATATAGTTGTTAACGAATTTATACCAGAAAAGGCCCTAACATTTTTCAAAATCTTGGAGTCTTTTTTGAATTTTTTCTATTACAAGAGCCCTATATAGATTTTCCCTAATTTATATATTTTTTTAATTTTTTTTAATTTACCTCTATTGATAATTTTTAAACAAAAACTAATTAGGAGAGGGAACAAATAAATTAAGAAAGATGTCTAGAATGTTTTAGAAACTACGTGTCATATTAATTAACTCAACTAACTTTGTAATATAATTAAATTAGATAAATATGTCTTATATTAAAAACATGAAGAGTAATATATAACATTCTAATTTATCCCTATTAATATGAGATATATTTGAAGAGTTGATCTTGGTCTTAAATATAAAATATAGTTTTTATATTTGTCAATATTTTCCTAATTTACCCTTATTGATACTCCCTCAGCAATATTTTTCATATAAGATAAATTTGGGGCTTGATCTTGATCATAAATATAAGAAATAATTTTCATATTTGTCAATCTTTTTCTGATTTATCTCTAATAATGCTCTCTTAACAATAACCATCGAAAAAATGATGTGATTAAGAAATATGAATAGTGTATTTTAGAAAATATATCATATTAACTAACTTTTTTTTAATCTAATTAAATTAAATGACAAAAATATAACATATATATCAAGCACCAAAGCTGTGTTTTATTTGGCAGCACTCAGTCTCCCACAAGCTACGAATTGAATTAGAATTGCACGTGTCAACTGCAGCATAATAAAATTGGTTACTTGAGTTTATCCGGTAATGAAACTGAAAGAAACACCGTGAATGTTATCATTAAAATAACACGTTGATAGTTAGAAAAAAAGTTCAATCATCCAAATTAAATCAGCCATCATGTATCTGAAATATTAGATAAATTATACACCCAGATCTTTAATATAAAATTTACTTTATAATAGAACATAATTTTTTCCGGCCTTTAATATAATATTCACTTTAAAGTTTAACTATAAAATAATATTATATGAAGGACGGTTAAGTATTAAAATTTCATTATATGATCAAGCTGAAATTGCAAATTTACAACTTGTTGCCAAACTTTATATTTATTTTTTTAAATCACCTTGAATTATATATATATATATATATATCTTCTAATTAACTCAAACTTGATTTATAGGAAAAAAAAATCGAAATGTCTACTTTGGGCTAGAAAAAAACTCCAAGTTCATCAGATCATAACATGTATATATGCAACAACGAATTTTTGACATTAAGAAATAATTAATCCTAACTTTGTATATATGCACGTATCTTGAGCCACGCTTCTTCAAATAAAATGGTTTAAATGTCTACATAAAATCTTTTTTCCTGATTTAAATGTCTACAAAAAACTATTTTTTTTTCCGAGGAAAAGGCAAGATGATATTAATATAACTAAAGCAGTTACGGGGCACCATAAGTTATGTTGACTTAATTTCATCACTAATTGCAGGCTCCATTTCGTTACATTATAGTTTGTGGCATCGTCAAATCCGATCCTCACTTGGTCAATCAATAAACAGTTTCTAAAACTACGTCAAAGAATTGAAAAGAACTTCCAAATCCTTACATATCATATTTAAATTTTATCTCATTCTTATGTAAAATCTCAACTAACAACTCCTCCTTTTGAAAAAAGGAAAAAAAAAAAAAACATCTATTTATTCTAATTACCAATTATGGGAGAACAATCAAATCTTTAGATAAATTAAATAGGCAACAGCGCCTTTTTTGTCACCGACCATGATCATAACGAAGGAAGCAAGTTTTTCTTCCATGATCATTGGTTTTCTCGATCTCAATTCTTCTGGGAACCTTGTCGATGTTTTCTGGTCATCATCGTATAATTTTGATTAAATTATAACATTTTAAATAGAAACCAAGTTGTGCCTCGAAACAAACCCTGTCCATTGACAACATCCAAGGTAAATTTTATGATTCATTCACCTTTTTTTCTTGTCATAAAATTGATCCCTGCAATGCCTTTTTATTTTTTATTTTTTTAATCTTCTTCTTCTCGGGGGATTATTCTTTGTTTTTTCAATCTCAGTTTATGTGTGTCATCCTTGTGCAGGGCCGAGCTAATTTTAATTGTTCGAATTTTATCGGATGTCCCTGAAAGGACTATGTTTCAATCTAATTTATTACATATTAATTAATATGGAGGAGATTATTAGAAACACATTTCATTTGCTGCAAAAAGGACATCTTTTCAACAATGCAATAATGCATCCCAGTAAATTGATATTGATCCTTCATTTTGCTCTATTACGTTAATGGATGTTGATCACGTCACGTCCTTTGCTTTTAATTGAATTAACTAAACGTCCCGATTTCCGCGTGCTTGTGACCTTAATTTAAATATCCTTTTGTTTGGTACGCTAATTCATAAGCTTTTCTTCTGAATTTCTGAAATGGTTATTGTTTTTCTCCTGTCTGTTATTTGTTGTACTTAAAGAAGAAACCTGCAAGGTGGTAAAGTAATATAATAGAATCTTGCCAATAGCCCTGTAGGTTAATTTATATGAAAGCTTCCCTGTAAATGAAAATGAGAGGCCGTATGTTGCTTGTAATTCATATCCTCTTTTAATTCAGGCAAAAAAAAAAATCTCTTACGCGACTACCCTTTTTTTTTTAAAAAAAATATTTTTGCAAGTACTAGTTACTGGTGCCATAACTATCTTGCTGTATATCTCTCGATCTAGTCATATAATTTATTCTGATAATATGGAAATTCCTTCTCCCTGAATAATGCAAAGAAGCCAATAACATGAGTTACAATAGTAGACAACAAAGAATTTCCTTTTAACTTTTGGTTCTTTTTGTATAAGGAGGTATTTGCCATAACAGATCTACATATTATTAGTATGGATATCATATTTATATACCTGTGTGTGCGTGTGGGGGGGTCTTGAAATGGCCTACTAATTAAGATATATTCATACATATATGAGTAATGTGTATTCTATATATATTGTGTACACTCTGACGTACAAATACAATGAGTAATTAGTATGAATACATATTACTTAAAGCAGCGCAGGTTGGTAGCTGGGTAAATTGCGGCTTTCTGATAGAGAGATTCTTGATTGTTATGAGATTATAAATATATATCCCTTCATCCTTCATCTTCGTCATCATCATCATCGTGGATGCTCAATGGGCTGTTGTTCACTTAGACTATCAAAGCCCAGTTGTATCTGCTCCATCGGCTGTTTTTGGCCTCTTGTACGTACTTACATTCTTCTGTTTTATTTTCAGCCTCTGTTTCTAAGATTGAATCTGCACATATGATTATGCCAAATATATATACCTGTCCAACATGACTGAGAATATAATGATAACTGGTCTAAGGGTGATATTTTGTGGGGGAAAAACCATTAGAAGGTCCTTTCTTATATTTCTTTTACACACACACACACACATTCCTTACTGTGTGTGAAATTCACAGCAATCTGTTTGTCTCTAACAATATTTTGAATCGTGTATTGATTCTTGAATGTCATATATATATATATATATAGTTCCATATGAAGCGGTTTCATTGCCTGTTATTCCTTCATATTTACATTAAATAGAGTAATTTCATGCATATTCTTCAATTAACAAATTGTCATTGTATTCTTCTGGTTTAGCTTTACATAATCACATCAACTCATATATAGTTGCATGATTATGAATGCAGTTCTGCGGGAGTGACAGTGAGGAAAAGTGTTCTGATAGGGTATACCATACTTCCAAAAATGTGCACCACATTACTTCCATTCAGAGTTGGGAAACTAACCTCTTACGAGCCAGCCAGCAAGGACAGATCGTATGTTTATACACACACACTGCAGTGTTTAATTTTATTTATTTTAGTAGCCACAATAGTTTCGTTATCTATATCTTTAACAAACAAGAGTTATTCAATATGTATAGGTAGTGGCAAATTTTATAGCATCATGGTCTAATCCTTGTAAAGACATTGCACCAACGTACGCTGAGCTGGCTGACAAATATACAAGCCTCTTGTTTCTCACAGTGGATGCTGATGTTCTTGCTGTAAGCAGTCTATTTTTATTTTCTTGATGATACATCATATAAGCTGTGACTGAAACTGTAACAAAGGATGGGGGTCCCTGATGCGCCGGGGGCTTCCCAAATTTTTTTTCTGTTTCCTTTTATAATTAGATTTCATATAAAATGAGTGACATGATATTTTATGAGAAAAAAATAGAGTTGTTTTCAATTTTTGTGATTTTTAAAAAATTTAATACTCTAAAAAGGGTGTAGTTTCTCTTTCAATTAAAGTATTAAATCTTTGAAAAATCATAAAAAAATAAAAACAACTCTATTTCTTACCTATAAAATATTAAAATGTCACTCGTTTTATGTAAAATCTAATTGTAAAAAAAAAAACAAAAAAAATTAAGAAGCCCTTCGTTTTTCGGGGGCAGCATGGGCGCACATCAGACACCCCAGCCCTGTAACAAATGAAACTGTGATCTGCATATGCAGCTTTACGTTTGAATATATACACATATATATGGAGGAAGCTAATTAGTTCGTGTGTGGTGGGTAAATAATGAAGGAGTTAAGCAGTTCATGGGATATAAAGGCACTTCCAACATTCTATTATCTTAAAGATGGGCGACAAGTAGACAAACTTGTTGGGGCCAACAAGTCAGAGCTTCATAAGAAAACTGCCACCATGTCTAAGTTATCCAAGCAGCCTCCTCCTCCTCGCTGACTCCAACATACTAGCCAGTAATTCCACTCTGTATAATGAATCACTTGTATTGGAGAGCCACACCAGTAATACACACACCCACACTGGATGAATTGTTATCATTGCTTTTTTCCCATGATGAGCACCATTTGTATTATTCAGCTTTGTCATCCATCACAGAAAACTATAGTACTATATGAATTTTGTACCCACTAGACAAATGGTTTTGATGTCATTATGACAGGTTTCTGACTCCCGCTTAGATGAGGCTTTGGCAAGTACCATTAAAATAATTATATACCCATTATCTATTACCCTTCTAGTCGACCTACTTAATTATTTAATTTAGAGAGATTGAAGGAATTAACTAAATTACTTTATTATAATGAAGACCTACCATGTCGATATCAAATCTACCCGTGAGAAGATTGTGGTTGATAAAAGATGCAAAATTTTGCTACCAACTAATGTGACAACCTAGCCAAACGATCAGCAACAGTGTTTTGTTCCTTACAGAGATGTCCAATACTACCTGCCAAACTCTATGAACAAGAGCCATCGCTTCATCCATGATATCGCTAAAAGGATGGTTGCCTTTGGTTTTGATTTTAAACTAGAGATTTTGATCTTTCAAGAAGTAAAATTATCTATGTCTTTATTAAATTACAGATTTATAGAAACAAATGTTTTTAATGGAATTACGCTGAGGGATGGTTTAAAACTTGAGACACAATTGAAATAATTATCAGAAACCAGAGTGCAGAGACAAAACTACGGATTGCATGAAGATGGAGGCAGCAAAAGGGACGGAGGGTCCCCTCAGCTTTAGCTAAGGAAGTTGCATCCAACGTCAAAAGCTGCAGCTTTCACGAGCAAGCCGAATAGGACGAACGGCGTAGAGAAGAAGGGACTATGGTCACTGTCCACTTCGTACACTGCACATGGTGGCCACTTCTTTATCATCGCCTCCTGTTGCTCTCCCTTCACCACCTTATCCTGCTTCGTCCTTATGTACACGCGCCTCACCTTCTCTGCTTCCCCTTCATCATCAAATCGCGCGCTGGTCAGTGCCAGAACCGGTCCGGGCTTCAAAAGCATCGCAGCTAAGGTTGAATCCTGAAACCCCAAACAGTATTTCAATTTCAATGTGTGACATTATTGATTTGATAAATCTTTCAACTGCTTAATCTATGATCTAGGTTTTGCGCGTTTTCGCTCGAAAATTGGGGGTACTGTCTATTGCTATATATGGTCCTACTTGTAGAAAAAGCAGATCTTGAAATTGTGCGCTGTGGGGGTATTTCTACATCTTAAAAAAGCCTGAGAAAGTAATAAAGGGTTAAACAGTTTTATGGGGATTTCATGTCTGCCCTAGCTGCTTCATTTAATTTATACCTCATGGGGGCTCAAATGGTATATAATTTTGCGTTGAAACTCTTTCTTCACCACAGCACTGGTTGGGGGCTTATCCTTTCCGAGTCCAAATCCCAGCTCGTACACATCCCCAAACTCTGATAAGTTAGGTACCCCCTGCTTAATACATAATGCAAACATTTGTCAGTGTCATTGAATCACTTGAGTTTAGGAGCCATAGAAAGTAAGGTTTATGATGTCAAGAAATGCAGGCAATTAGGATTTACTACTAATTATTTGCTCCTTTTCCAATGGTTGGCGCTACATTAGACTCAGACATAGTAGAAATTGTTATTATTAGTGGAGGACAGAGTAGTCCTGTGGAACCGGGCTGTCGGATAAAATTCCTGTTCATGTTGAGAAAAGGAAGGAAACAAGACACTTGGCAATTTCTTGTTTGGAAAAAGGATAGTATGGGTATAAAAAATGCTTATAAAGTTGTAATGATTAACACAAATTGTGTTGTGAGGTTTAGATGGCACGAAATTACTTGATATAGATAGGCACAGTTAGACATGAAAAACTTCAATAGATTCAAGAAGCTAATCATTGTGAATGAGTTAGGGCATCATGGGTAGGGAAATTTTCACAGGGTTTTCTCTGTTTCGCTTAGGGTAGACTCATCTTCATCATTGTTCAGATTCAACCGTACGAAATAGATGTGCACTCTGAGTCAAAATGTATGAGGTGAAATAAAGATGACTTTTAAAGCCATTATTATTGACCCTGATAAAATAACCACAATAATTTACTATCAATGGAGAAAACTTTGAAAAAGGAAAAAAAAAAAAAAAGTAGGGCAGGCTAAGCAGGCATTGTAAGTGCTCTACCTTGTGAAGCCTAACTATGGCATGAAACGTTAAACCGGCTCCTAGATAAGGGCAAGAAGAAAGGGAGGAAAAAAAGGAGAAAGGAGAGAGAAAAGACAGAAACACCCCATGACAGAAACACGCCATTTTAAAACAGTACCTACTTTGTTTGTTTATCAGGCTATTATTCTTTCGAAAAGGAAAAAAATGTGAGAGTAGGTGAATGCTTTGCATAACAGCACTAGTGAGCCTCTCAGACTTGCCCAAGAACTCAATAATTTGCAAGACAGTTGGAAGCCAGTTACTTCAGCATACCCCCATCAACATCATCCTTGCTGGAAACCTTCAAGATTCATACGTCAGGCAACAATGGAATCCCAGCATATGAATCACTGGCTCGTCCCAAATTTTCTTATCTCATTACCAAATCAAAAGTTATTAGGACTTCAATACCTTCTCACATACATATTTCTTAAATTTTAATTCTAGTTCTATTGGAGACTTTCTGACTCATTTGTTTCCCTGCAATTTCCAGTTTACACTTGAAGACTTGACTACTCATATCTTGATATCGGCCTCCTCGGGTGTGCATATAATTATTGTTGTTCAGGCAAACTAATTAAAAGAATGAGACGTTAAAACAATAAATGTATAAGGAGTTGAATGAAAAGGACTTACATTTTTCATATCCTCTTCTGTCTGGAATCCCAGCTTGAGCATAGTTGCTGCTAAATACACTGCTAACCGGATCTTCTTTGAAAACTTGTGACAGGCCTGAGTAATGCTCAACCCTCCTGCGCTATGTCCCACCAATATCACCTATTTGACATAATCAACAGTTTAATTCAAATCTGTGAAGAAAGAGACAGACAGATGGGGAAGAAGAGAGAGAGAGGAGCAAGTGGTGGCCGAAACCTGTTCATCCTCAGACAAATTAGACATGAAATCCATGAGAGGTTGATTGTAATCATGAAAGGAAGTAACAGAATCGGCATCAGATCGATCAATTCCAGCACTTTTCAGGTCTATGCATGAGACCATGTAGCCAGAATTCTCCATAAGGGTCCGAATTTTGTACCAGCACCAACTTCCTCCTCCTATGCCATGCACCAGAACAAAGTGCTGCTTCAACAGAAGCGTTCTTGTTTCTGTCATGTCAACCGCTTCCTCTCTCACAGTGGCAGGCATGGCTTTCTCTGCGCTCGCCAACATTTTATGTGCCTACCTCTCAATTATTCTGCTTTGAGCTCTGTTGGTGAGGATATATGCAAGGCATATATATATATGGGATTGAGATATTGTAAATAATCTCATTGGGTCCTAAGGCGTGACGTTTGCCTTTTACCTTATCGATCATTTAAGGGGACTGTTGAGGAGTTTCAGTCAACATATACCTTCGTGGATTGGCGAGAGTCATTTTGCATACTGACTCATGACAACTTCGGGAATGCAATTTAAAACTTAACAAATATTGCTGGAACATTGTTAGTCATTATAATTTGATCTTGGTCTTGGTTTTGGTGTATGTAGCTTTAAATAGTTAGTTTTGAACTTATAATTTCATAAAAAATTGGTATGAATTTAACAAGTGGTTTCTAATTACTTTCCATATTTTTAACGAGTTTTGATTTTGATTCTTATATTTCAAATTTGACCAAGTTTTTATGAGATTATGGGACAAAAACCAAATTTAATCAAATTGGAATTACATGTTAACCTTAATATATATTATATACAACAGGGCTTTATAAGATGAAGGATTGCTTTAACCGAAGCAAAGAAGGTGTGCGTGTTTGATTGGTGTTAAATATGTGTTCCTAGTCACTACGATATTTTAGGATGGTTATTATGGCAGGAAGCGTATGATATATATGTAATAAATTAGACCAGTGACAAATGTAGAATCATCTTAACAATTCATAAATAAGATTAAGTGTACAGCCTGGCCAAAAAAAAAAAAAAAGATTTAGTGAACAGGAACTGTGATTTGGGAACCATTTCCCTGCCTATCTTTTGGATAAACAGGGAGAGCCTATCCCATTTAAACTGTCCAGATGAAATTTAAACGGTTTAAATTTAATTTTTTTTATTTGGTTATTTTTAAATAAAAAATTATTTTTTGAAAATACATTATTTAAGAGATTATCTTTATTTTAGATTTTTTACCATTAAAAATTAAAAAAATTAAATCTAAACTGTCCAAATCCTATCTGAACGATCTAAATAGGATAGGCTCTCCCTGCTTATCCAAAAATATAGGCAGGGAAATGGTTTCCTGTGATTCGCGGAAACGTGAAAGGGGCAAAAGCTGAAGTCCCAATGCACTGAATTCATAGCGTGTGCGTGTATTTACTGCTCAAACTGAAATTATTGTCACTTTTTCTGCGATATTATGTGCTTGTTTGTTTGTTTTTTTTTTTTCCCTTGTTAATATGACTTTTGAAAGTTAGGGTAAAAGTTGCATAATGTAATGTGATTTATATTTAAATTAATGGTGTTAAAAGTAACTTTTTATTAGAATGAAACTTGTTTTAGATGATTATTTGAAAAGCATGTTTAAATGGAAAATGATATGAATATTATAAAATAACACATAAATTATTTTTCTCTAATTATTGTCATATGTATTTTCCCTATTATTTCTGAAATAAATCCATATATATAACTAATTAATGAATATTATTTTATTTGTTATAATGTGATTTATGCCGAGATTGAATTTTATAAAAAAAATTGTTTGATAAATTGAAACTTATTTGGATTACTAAAACAAAGACAATTTTAGATGTAAAATAACTAAAAATAATATAAATTTTAATAAATAATACATGTTAATGTTATAGGCATACAATGTGATAGTTTTAATAGAAATGTTAAAAATTAGCGTGCATGGGCAAAAAATACTCATGTTTATTTGTCAAAAATACATCTGGCACCATATTAAAAGGGAAAATTGATTTCAGGGCCCAAGCTAGTAAAATAATTACAAAAAAGACTCAAGAAACATTCACATGCCAGAAAAGGCCCTAGGGCCTTTTCCTGGCATTTTTTCAAAAAAAAGTGTACGGATATAGTTGCTAATTGCTACTGATGTAGTTGTTAATTGCTACAATTGTAGTTGTTAAAATGTAATTGTTAATTAGACTGATTTAGTTGTTAACGGGGACTGATATAGTTGTTAAACGCTACTGATATAGTTGCTAACGCTTTTTGAAAAAATGCCAGAAAAGACCCTAGCCTTTTCTGGCATGTGAATGTTACTTGGGCCTTTTTTGTAATTATTTTACTAACTTGGGCCCTGAAATCAATTTTCCCATATTAAAACCTTAGGCTGTCAAAGTACTTACGAAAATTGTAAAAGAGACAAAAAAAAAATGCCTCAACAGTTAACTTCCCAAAACGTCCGTGTAGCTGTCCTCCTCATTCTCTTCTTTTTCTGCAATCAGTCTCCTAAGAGTAGCCTAAGTACAACTGAAAAAATATTTTAAAATGTTATATGCATGTTATTTAAAAAATACTTTAAAATGCCAGATACTTTTAGAAAAATACTTCATAATGGACATTATTTTCTTTAAAGAAAAAAGCTCATGCCCATCAAACTGCATGCATACAAAACGGTGTAGGTTTAAGAAAAGGATAGCAGTCGAGAAGGCATAGTTGCCAACACCACTATGCAGCTGGTTCAGCAACTGCATATTCAATGAAAAAAGCAGTGTGATTATATTATGGTTCAGCAAGCTAAGGCGTCCCCTGATTCACTAGCCCATCGTCACTACCAACAACGTAACTCCTGAAGAGAAACCATGTTTTGACATCAGAACACTCTACACGTACCCTGAAGAGAGACCATACACACACACACACACACACACACAGAGGAGTGGGACGAGGAGGTGTACGTACGTTGTTGCTAGTATTGATGTTTGTGCAAATGGTTTCATCTCTTTCCATTACTGATCGAAGCAGCCAAGTCTTTACCGATCGATTTTTTCTTTCCACAGTCCCAATAAATGCAGAAGGAGAGGAAAAGCCAATAAATTAAAGAATAGGCATTGAATTCCCAGGTAGAAAGGGGCAGCAAAATAAACCAGGAATACCGAAGGAGATGGTTTGACGTAGAGGGGGACGAGGATATGAGATTGTTGAGACACCATGAAAGCGCGGACATGCTCACCTGCCTCTCATCAACTGCCACCATAATGTACGTTGCTGTTTGGGTGGAAAAAGATGAAGATGAGAACAGCTGGACACCAGCAGGACCCATAGGGGAAAAAAATAACAGACTTTTTGTCTTCACGGTTGTGGTATGTTTTTTTTTTTTTTTTTTTTTTGTCTCTTTTATGATTTTTATAGGCATCTTTGCACTTTTAGGATTTTATTATAGTGCCAAATACAGCTGTGACAAATTAATATGAGTATTTTTTCCGTTCACCCTAAAAATGAAAAGAGTCAATTTATTGTTCAAAAAAAATTTATAAATATATTAGGAAAAATCATACATGTGTCACTAAATTTATTAAATATTTCCGTTCACCCTGCTATATTTAATAGATAAATATATAAATTATAGGTGATAAGAATGTTAAATGGACAAAAATATATTAGGAAAAATCTTATTAAATCACGGTTGAAGAATTACTCAAATTCTAATTTAAGTCACTAAACTTAAAAAATTATAAATAAGGGTATGTCTCACAATTAAGAATTTTAAAATTTGAAGAAATATCTAGAATGCCCTTTTGTAAGTGATAAAACCCTTATTGGTGGCGCCATTGTTGCCGTAAGTGACGAACCCTATTTACGTAAAATTAAAAAGAAAAAAAAATTAGGAATGAATTTCCTTGGCTGGGTTTCTTTTCTTAGAATACCATTTTACTCCAACAATCAATTTTATCGTTGACGTGAGGAACCCTCCCCTAGTGTTTGGTTGCTTTCATTGATTGTGTTGTTCTGGGTTTTTGATTATGTAGGCTTTGTTTAGAAATCTAACAACATAGAACAAAGGTACTCATCACACTTATTCGTCATAAATTACAAACTTAAAACAAAATTTATTTGCTTCCAAAGTTCATAAATTCTTGCCGTTTCTGAATAAATTCTAGTTTTAACATCAAGCATATTTACACTTAGGTCCCGTTTGGTTGAAGGAAAATTCGAGGAGGGAAAGGAATTTAGAAGAGGGAAAGGAAGATTTTAAAAGGTGAGGGAAGATGACTTAAGATATGATAAGTTGTTTGGTTGGAAGAAAATGAAGGGGTGGTAGTTGGTAAAGAATTAGGAAATGTCTATTTTACCCTCAAAAGTAATTAATTCAAAATAAAAAAGAAAAATATTTTTTTTGCTAAAATATATTTTTAAAATTATGCAGTTCAAACTCCTGGAAAAAAACACCCGCCAAGTTTGAACTTCCCCGCCAAATTTAAACTTTCCCGCCAAGTCCAAACTTTCCGCCAAGTTTAAATTTGAGGGGTAAATTTGTCAAAAAATGTAAATAGTGGCGTGGTAATTTAAAATCCCACCAATTTTGGTGGGATATGATCTTCTCACATATGAGAGAAGATTGGTGGGCCCGAGGTGCGCCCGGGAACTCAAGTTCCGGGAACATTTGGACCAAATTGCATACTAAACGAAGGAACTTGTTTAAATTCCTTTCCCTTCCCACCAATTCTTTCAACCAAACGGAACCTTAGTGATCTTGATGCTTATAATCTTTTTTTTTTGCCTTCCCCCACACTAGATGACTAATCACCTATATTTAGAGGCGGAGCCAGGAGTTGAAATTAGGAGGGACGAAAATAATACAATAGAATCCACATGTTTATAAAACTAAATTTAAAGGGGAGAAAATTATAGAATAGAATCCATATTTTTATGAAATTATATTTCAACCCTATAAACATTTAAATATTTATATTTTAGTCCCTCTATGTAACTTTATATAAAAAGACTAAAGTGAAAATCATGAAATTTTTATAGGTTGAAATATAATTACCTAAAAAAATTGGATATGTTTCTGTAATTTAGGAGGGCCACCCCTAGCCCCCCTAATTCTGCCTCTGCCTATATTTGTATTTTTACTTTGAAAATTTTGCTTAAGGCTTAGTTTAACACCATACTTTCCCAACAGATTCATTTGCCTTCAAAAACTGGGCAAGCACTGTCTTTGATGGCATATCACTTATAAATAGAGAAGGTTGGATAGCTTAATTAGCATCCCATAAACAAATAATACATAATCGCACCATTATAGAGTTGTAATTTCAAAACACGAGACTTCCAGGATTAGACTAAAAACAAAGAAGACCCATCTTTCTTATATCTCAATTCGTAACCCCAAGCCACTATCGAACTTCCTTACCTCAGTTCAAATCCTAATTGCAACTATGCTACAAAATGATTATCTATAGCTAACAATGGTTGCATTCTCTATACATGACAAAAGCTATCAAAATTAAAGGGGGGACTTGTTTCTAGATCTCTAATTGTATCATATAACTTGTATATAATTTCTAAATTAGAATTTAGGCAATTAAACTATCTTCTTATAAGATTTTCCAATATATCTATAGATATATTTGAAAATGAGAATGAAAGTGATGACTATATGCCTGTTTGACATAGAGGCGGGAAAAAAATCCAACGACAGTGAGAAAAGTCCAACGAAAGGAAAAAAAAAAAACGGTGTTTGAGGTAGTTTATGTGGGTAAGGGGCTTCTCCAAAAAAAAAAAACAAACAAACAAAAGTCATTTTTTTTCAGCTTTTGGTATGTCTTTTTTCGGCTTCTGGAAAAAAATGTTAGGAATAGGTGGTCTAAAAGGTAATATACTATTAAATATATATTTGTATGCATTCTAATTTATTCATTATAAAATATTTAATTAAGTATTTTAGAGTTTTGTAATTTTTTTAATAATAATTTAATTTTTTATCAAATTTAAATTAATTTGTTATATTAAGTATCACGATATATACAATTAATTAATATGTATATGTAGTATTTAATAAGATTCATATTATTTTTAGTCATTTTTCATTTCAAATAATCATCCAAACAAGAACTCATATAGAAAAAAAATATTTATGTTACAGCTATCTTAAACATAAATCACGTGTATAATATCGATTTTATAAAAAAAATCCATGTAAAAAAAAAACACGTATAGCATCGTTATACAAACGGGTAGATAATGAGGAATAAATGAGAATTGAGAGACAATGAACAAAAAGACCAAAAGAAATGACTGGGCTGAGAGGAATTGATTAGATGAGAATTTGGAGAATCACGTCATTTACCCATCCTCATTTTTCAAGTGCCCCATCACTAGAGCCGAGAAAACGGATTAGGCCCATTAGGCTGACCCGTTTAAGCCCTTGCGGGCTCTAGTGCTCTAAGGTCGGATTTTAAAAAATATGTGTTTTTCTTACTTCGGGCCCTGGAGGACCAGGCCTGATTCCCCAGCCCTACCCATCAACAACACGACCCTAGAAGTAAGAAACTGTGGCCTAATTTTAAATGGGCTTCAGGGTTTAAACATTTCACTGTGATCCCAAACATATTAAAAAATCGGATAAAAAGAAGCCTAAAGCAATTTCTTCTTCTTTTCACTGTTGGAAAGTGACTTTTTCTTATACTTGCCACCATAAAAAACGCACCCATATAAGCGGGTGAGTGGCATTTTGTTTTGTTTTGTTTTGTTTTTGGAGGAGCTAGATCTTTGAGGAGTAAAGAAGAGATGAAGGACAAAAAATAGTGTACAAAGTCGTCAAGTCATCAACATCATTTTCGTTTAGGCTTAGCCTAAACTCACCCCACCTATTCCTATCTAATTGGGTGAAATTTGGATTAACAGGCGAATTTCTTTCAGAATACAATAAAGACTTTCAAGTATGGATTATGCTCACAACTCTTAATTAAGTAAAGGCAACAATAACTTCTACAAAGTAATAATTTAATTTTATCTTTATGTGTACTCAAGAACAAAGACAATTAATTTGATCTCTTGTTATTGTATGATTTTTGATATGATTTATATTGTATTGTCTGTCACAAATGAAGGAATGGTGCATGACATTTATATATAGACCATAAAGTGACGTCTTGAAGTGGTAACTCTAGAACTAGAAGCAACACTTTTTTTAATTAAAAGTCATGATTATATATTAGATTCATGAACTCTCATGAATCAACATAGCTACAATAATCTAGTGGTGGACTCAAAAATTTTAATGATGGGGCGAAAATAAAAATATTATATCATAAAAAATATTACATGAAATTGGCATTCCATTATATTTTGCATTTATATTTGGAATATCAATATCATGTTTTATGTAAAATTTTTGAACATAAACCAATATATCCAAGCCTCTTTCTCTTAGTTTATACTATATAGCCACTACTGAATGAGCTGGTTTACACTTAATAGTTTAATACCATACCTCTATCGAAGGAATCAGGGACCGAAGAAGGAGAAACAAGACAAACAAATTAAAGTTTGCACTGTTCACGTAAAAAAAGCTTTCACACCCACTTTCATCCCCACCATCTTCCAAACTCATTTTGTACACTTCTCTTTTCCATATATATATATATAAACACACACACTACCTACTTCTATTTTCCCACTCTCTATATCTCTTTATTGAAACTTGGCACCAAACAAACCAGAAAGCAGAGAAACTCTGTGCAGAAATGGCAAGAGGGGCAGGCATTATGTTGTGTTTCTTGATCCTAGTCATGGATGGGGCAGCTGGGTATCTTAGCATTATGGCTGAAATTGAACAAAACAAGGTATGCTTAATGTTCATCTGTTACTAAACTGTCTTTAATGCAGCAAAATATGTAACCAATTCCTCCAAGATGTTTTGAACAAGCTAGTTAAGCACTTGAAATTGTGGATTTTTTTAGTGCAGAGTTTATTGAACTGGTAGCCCCAAACTAGATTATTTTTTAAAAAAAGTTTGAGGGGGGTGGGGGCCACCCCTAACCCCCCGGGTCCGCCTTGCAATAACTGATAGTTATTTAAAATAACTTTTCAATGAAATGTTAAACCCTTATAGTATGTAGGGTTTCCTTAAAATTCAACCCAAACTTCATATAAATACCTTCATTGATGAGTATGACTCCACAAAAAATGCATTTCTTCCTTTTTAAAATATTCCAACATTTTTTTTTTACCTTCTTGGCTTTTTTATGGCTTATAAACAATCATTTATTACTCTATTTATTAATATAGTATAGTACTCCCTCTCGATCCTTAATATAAAATATATTTAAAAAATTAATCTTAGTTCTAAATATATTAATGTATGGCATTCATATTTATCAATTTCTTTTTAATTTACCTCTATTAATACTTTTTCAACAATAATAAATTGAAGAAGAAGATGGAATGAATGAATTAAATAAGATAGCTAGACTGTTTTAAAAAAATATATGTTATATTAACTAATTTTCTTAATATAATTAAATTAGATAAATATCTCTTTATATTATATTAAGGGTGAGAGGAAGTAGGAAGTTAAATTGATGTTGATACATTGATTACTAATGTTTGATTTGATTTGGTATTGAGTCAATCAATATACATATATATAATTAAATCAATGTCAAATTGTGCTAACGGGAGTTTTGAGCAACACTTTTCATTCCTCAATTTTTTTCATGCATGAGAAAACACGACTATTTTTAAGAGAATCTATCTATATAACATTATCATGATAGAAGAGTCAGCTAAACATTTCAAAGAGTGGTCTAAGGCATCAATGAAGCTGACTAAAACATAAAGCAAGTTTGTCTATAAGCACACCCAACTGTGAACAAACAGTCACAATAATTCTGTTTGCACAGATCAATTCAAATATCCATAACCAATCCTCAAGAAATTTGCACAATGATACTCAACATAATCCAAATTCATAATTTCATAAATGTCATTCATCAATATAGTGTACTCGGTCTACAAAAACATGACTAAAAAATTCAAGAGAATGCAGTATCCAAATAAAGTTAAGTCAAAAGTATGCTCAAATGTGTTAAATGCAAAAAGTTAATCAAGGACCCTAAGTGGTAAAAATACATCAAATGAACACGAGGCTTTACAAAGAATTAAGGAGCCTCAAGCTTAAGCTTCATATGCCCTCCTTTTTCACTCTCCCACGGAACCTTCAATAAAAAAATGTTAAAACAATCGGGTCAGACAAAAACCTCCGTAACCATTAATCAACGATTCGATTCAAAGATACATACACGATAGTGTACGTACTACTGAAGTGCCAGCTGATATTAACAAGTATAACAATTATAAATAAATATTAATGTTTTAACTCCCATTTTAATCCTTGTAGCCTTCTTGAAATCTTTGATTGAATATATAAGATTCTCTCCATGTCACTAGTTACTTACAAGCTCATCAATCATACGATGTAGCCCGGCCAGATACTGCAAAACTCTTGACTAGATCACGGGGTTCCATTTTTGTACTCACGAGAGGCATGATTTGCCGACAAGCGGATCCGCTCCCAGTCCAAAAATCAACGAATGAAATCATATAAGAGCGATGTATTAATGAGGTCAGCCACTAGCTAGGCTTCTTGCGGTGACATATTGTATGATAATAAGTTTGTTAAAAAAAAGGGGGGCCTTTGTGCTGCTTATTGCTCTCTCTTCTCTGAGAGTCCCCTAGGGTTTTTTCCCTCTCTTATCCTTTCACTAAGATTCCTCGGCCTTTTGTCATTTTCTTTCTCCTCTTACTATTACACCTATTACCTATATTCTAAGTCTATTGGATATTCGTTATTGTGAAGCGTTTTCTTCTTTAACAAAGTAATAGTGCTGTTTGGATCGAGTTGTCTGGTCTTTCCTGACTCAGAGATGGAAATGGTTGCCTCTGCCAACCAAGGCCTAAACATTGAATGGTCAGAAGGAGACGCTGAAGAGTATGATGAGAAGAGCTTAGTTGGGCAAGTGGTTACAAAGGCCCGGCTAGGTGTGGGAGCTGTTCGTGGAAAGTGAAGGAGGATCAACTAAAGGTGTCGAGTATTGGCACTAATTATTTCTCTTTCGATTTCAAAAATGTTGAAGATGCTCAAAGGGTGTTGACGGAGAATCCATGGGTAGTGAGGCAACATATTCTGACGCTTGAACGCAGAAAGGCATATGTTAGTGACTGTGAGATCCAAATCAATACTCACTGGCTTCTAAAGTTGGCAAGGTGACTGAAGTGGATGATCCGGGAATGGAGAAAGTTGAGATTAAGAATTTTGGGAGGGTGAGGATGAGAGTTAATACTGAAGAACCCTTGGTTCCTGGGTTTTATATATCTCGACCAGCAAAGGTATAGAAAAAACATAAAGCCGGTCTGGATGCAGGTGAAGTAGGAGCGTTTATCCAAGTTCTGTTACGTCTGCGGTCGGTTAGGGCATGGTTGTGATTTAGAAGCTAGTACAGCTAATGGAGGCGGTGAACGGAGGAGGTTTGATGCCAATATGCGTGCTCGTTTGTCTCGCCGGAAAAAGTGCCTAGCAGCTGAACAGCATAGAACATTAATTGCATGCATGGGGAAGGAGGGAATGTGGGGTCAACGGAGGTGTTGGTGGAGTATTCTCAAGGCGATAGTGGAGAACAGTCAGTCAAAAATATTAGGGGTTAAATAGCAAATCCGTCCGGAAGTATATGTCAAAAAGAAATATTATCTTGAAAGTTTTTTCAGAATCAATTTTTCCCAAAAAATCTAAAAACGTAGCCATATTGACATTTTTTATTAAAAAACTAACGTTAACTGTTAAAAAATTGACGTTGACTATTAACTTTTTAATAAAAAAGGGCAACATTATTATTATTTTTTATTTCCGGGGTAACATTGAGTCCAAAAAAATTTCTAGAGCAATATTGCTCTTGGGTGTATACTACCGAAACAGATTTGCTGCTTAACCCAAATATTAAATCCTTGGTAAATGAGAATGCGCCAGAAGAAGACCCAATAAAATAAGACCACATGGAGTGTAAATCTGATGGTGTGGCAAAGGATTGAAGTCATTAAAGGTGTGTTTGGTTTGAGGGGAGGGTGTGGAAAGAAGGGAATTGACCAAATTACCATTAATGAAGAGAATATTCTTTTTTATTGAGAGTATATTTTAGAAATATTAAAAAATTTTCATAGACTTTTTTATAAAGAATGGGGTAAAAGGTTTCTCTCTCCCCTCCCTCTCCCTCAAACCAAACTAGCTCTAAAGGAATCGAATGGTTAGGCTGACCTTAAATGGCCCAAAATCAAATTAGAGAGGTATCTTTCCATATGGGCCAAGTTGAATTTGATTATAGTAATAGAGCCCAACAGAATTGTACGCAGGGGGTAGAGCTATTAGAAATAAATGAACAAGTAGAAGAGGCTGCCAATGAAAGTTGGTACAGATGGTAAGAGATTCAGGACTATGCCCTTGAGTCGTGGGTTCGATCCCCTCTGCCGTCGCTGGGACTTCTTTGGTAGGCGATCTCGTAAGTCCCCAGTAAGTGCTCATAGAGCCTGGGGCCGTGCCCTGGCCTTGATTGGGTCGAACCCTTCCAAAACTTTTTTTTATATCAAATAAAAAAAAAAAAGAGGCCCAACAAGGTGAAGGTGAAGGTAATAATGAGCACGGAGGGGCACCGGGGCTCTTGTCCACATGTTGTCTTTTGTTGCATAATTTATAATTTATTGTGGCTTTTATTGCTTACTTTCATATGTATGATATAGGCATTCTTATAGAAATGTTGTGGCTTTTGTTGCATAATTTATTTTAAACATTGATAAGTTAAGAATTGAAATTAGCAACATTTTAATATACATCAACAACTTGACAATTTAAATTAATGATTTCATCATTTTTTTTCCACAAACTTCTTAGCAATATGTAATTTTCAAGTCACAAGTTTTGAGGGTCAATAATAATATTAGTATATAGATTAACAATATGAAAATTTAAATTAATAACTTTATCATCTTTTTTCACAACTTCATTCCCCCAAAAGCAATAATTCTGTAGGTATAATTTTCAAGGCATAAATTTCAAGAGTCAATCACAACAACAATATATAGATTAACGTCTTTAATATTATATTTCACATATATTGTTTCAAATTGTAGTTAGGGGCATATTGGTCAATTTGAAAGATTTCAAAATCTCATATTTCTCCATTAAATCAAATCTGATATGAGATTTTACCAATTGGCCACACTTATTTATCTTTTGCCTATTTTAATAGTTTTTTCCTAAAATTTTTCCAATCTTAAAAGTCATTAGAGGGAGTTATTTTTTTTGATATAACATTAGAGGGAGTTATTGACTTATTCTTCTAGCATATCAATTTTTTAAGAAATTGGCAATGGGCCGAGTGGGACCTACAGCGACAAAGTTATCAGTATTAGTATATGCGATATTTTTTGAATCTTTTGGCCATTGTGACATTTTTTAAATTTTGAGTCCAGCTTTTCAAAACGTATTCATTTCGCGGGCATGGAGCATCTGGGCCCACCCTTTGGAGGCGTTTTGTGTCGCATTACTGAAACACCCCTATCGAGATTAAAAAAAATTTCCTGCGCGTTATTTTACTTTTTTTTAAAAAAAAATTACTTTTTTTTAAAAAAAAAGCCACCGGAGGAGTTCACCGGAGGTTGCCGCCAATCGCCTGCAACAGCCGGCGGTGGGGAGGAGGGCAGCCTCCGCCGACGGTGTGGCTGGTGGTGGGGCCCACCGGCGGGAAGAGTTATTTTAGTGTTTTTTTAAAAAAAAATTATTTAAAACTATAGTTAAAATGATAATTTCAGCTTAAAATTTAGGGCAAAATTGTAATTTTAGCGGAGTTACTGTTCATTTCCGTCAGACTTAACAATCAACGTTGGTTGACTAACGGCCCGTGGCACTGGACGCTCCCAAAACGTAACATTATGTGTACTTTTATTCCCAAAAAGAGGTTATGGTGCTGGGTGCTCCTCTAGGTAAAGATTATGTGTAAAATTACACCTTTACCCATCTTTTAGCCATTGTGACATTTTTAAAATTTTGAGTCCAGCTTTTCAAAACGTATTCATTTCGCGGGCATGGAGAATCTGGGCCCACCCTTTGGAGGCGTTTTGTGTCGCTTTACTGAAACACCCCTATCGAGATTAAAAAAAATTTCCTGCGCGTTATTTTCAAAAAAAAAAAAAAAACTATCAAGATACTATATCAATATTGATATTGAATATTATACCAAAAAAAAATATTGATATTGAATATTGAATTTATAAAGAATAAGAATTATAAAAAATATGATTCATAAACTTAAATTCTGTGGAATATATAAAATTCGTCTCATCATGCTTAAAATCTCTCAGTGTAGATTCATATTAAATTAGTAATCGGGCTTTTTTCTTATATAGATACCAAGTAATTACCTTAAATTTCGATTTTTATTATATTAATATTAATCATTTCTCAAAAAAACATCTCCTCAATCAATTCTCAAATGTTAATTCCATACACTTTTTCAATTTTCTCCTCGTTTTCAAATTCCAGTAGGATGAGAAGATCTGTCTAGAAAAAGGGGAAAAGAACGAGAAAGGAAAGAAAAGGAAAATCCTTGGGCGGGAAAAGAAAGTGAGGGTATATTGGGAAAACTGAAGCTTACGTGACAGCCCAAATTGAGGCTTTCTTTTCACAGTTGTCTTCAACTCAGGTGCCCGTTGTTGAAAGAATGGGTGGGAAGGGAAAGGAACTTAAATAAATTTCTTTGTTTGGTACGTAATTTGGCTCAGATCTTCTCAAAAATTTGAGTTCTCGGGCCCACCAATCTTCTATCATATATGGGAAGATTAGATCCCACCAAAATTAGTGGGATTTCAAGTTACCACACCATTATTCACATTTTTTTTGATAAATTTACCCCTCAAATTTAAACTTAACGGAAAAATTCAAATTTAGCAGGAAAGTTCAAACTTAACCGGAATTTTTTTTTCAGAAGTTCGAACTTCATAATAGCATAATTTTTAAAAATATATTTTAGCAAAAAAAATATTTTTATTTTTTATTTTGAATTAATTACTTTTGAAGGTAAAATAGATATTTCATAATTCTTTACCAACTTCCATCCTTTTATTTTCTTCCTATCAAACAACTCATCATATCTCAAGCCATCTTCTTTCATTTTTTTTAAATCTTCCTTTCCCCTCCTCCGTTCCCTCTTCAAATTTTCCTTCAACCAAGGACCTCGGACTTAAGGACCTCGGACTTTTCCCGTTGGCTATGTTTCAAGCCAAAACCCACCCACATGCTCTTCCTCACTTTCCCGTTTCAGCTTTTTTGGTGATCCATAGAAATCAGAAAGTCTCTATCTCTTTTTTCTTCAAGATAGCTCAGGTCAGTGAATTCCCTCGTTTAAGAAGTATCTCCATTATAATAATCTCTTTTAGTTTTATCTCCTTTAAATCCTTCACTTTTGGCATTCTTTGTTGTTCTCTGTGAGATTTTGTATAAGCGATTGGCCCTAATTAACGTGGGTTTTCCTCTTACAAGATTAACCGGTTGAATGCTGCTCTTTGATTTCCCGGATCTAGTTCACGTTTCCGTTCTCTTAAAAATGATGCGTCCCTGCTCCCAGTTTGGCTGAGTAAAGCTCATAATTATAACTAAACAGAGAAAGAGGCAAATATTTAGATATTGTTGGGAAGGTGACACTGAGAAATGCATGCTCATTGGCCGAGAGGCATATATTCATGAAAGAAATAGTGTAAATTAGAATCTTAGATTTGATTGAGTGCTTTGAAGCGACTAATTTGTGCTAACGAACTGCTGAAAAATATTTGCTTCTTGGTTCAATTTTAACTGCTGCAACTTGAAATTTCGACGAAAATAGGATGCTTGGTTTCAGTTTAGTGATAATTATGATATTATTTTAGTAAGCTCCTTAGATTTTCTTTTTCTTTTTTACTTTTTGGGGAGAGGAAGAGTGAGATTATTAGTCACCCAGTGGTTTTGTGGTGTTGCATGATCATTTCATACCGTTCGTTCGTTTTCTTACTCTAATGACTTGGTCCTGACTTGTTCTTGTGATTGTCCGGGTGTAAAATTATTGTTAGATCAGTGTTAAAGAAAAATAATACTGCCTTTGTGGTTAGTTCTTTAGAGAATGAGAATGTATTTTCATGACTCTTTCGAATCTCATCTCTTAATGATTGTAATGGCCAAAATTTCACTGTGAAGTATATTTATATTCTTTAGGCCAAGGTTCTTCTCTAATTAAGCCTTCACTATCAGAATTTCAGATGGAGGGCTTCGGCAATTCTGAAGCAGGCAACCAAGTAACTCCATTGATGACTCCATATTACACTCCATACCAGAAGAAGGGGTTGAACATGTCTGATCTTCCCACTGTCGATATGGACTTATTTACTAGCTCAGCTGGTGATAGCTCTGGGGTTTCTTCAAAGCAGACCTCTGGATCACCTTTCTCATCGTCCTCAGACTCAGAATCTGAAACTTCCAATTCATCCAAAAACCATTACCATGTCTTGCCAATGAATACTGATGGCAATGAACTCCACCAGGAGATCAAACTGGATGAAGAAGTTCTTGGTCTGGACCCTAAAAAGCAAATGGCTGGGGAAGATCACGCGGATAATACATTGTGGGAAAATGATTATACGACTCACGAGGAATTGCTCAACAAACTCATGAGAACTGAGGAAGAGCTGAGAGAAGCAAAATTAAAACTTCGGCTCTCAGAGGAGGAGGTTATCAACTCAAAGGGTCAGATTGTGAATTGTGAGGGTCAGCTCCATCATGTGCTAGAGGAATTAAAAATGAGGGAGGCTGATCTTGAATGTGAGAAAGAAAAGGTGCTGAAGTTGCAAAATCAAACGTCTGATTTGGAAACTCACGTTCAAGATAGTTGCTGCAAAATTACAGAGTTGACGGAAGAATTAGCCGTAGCTAGAGAACATCTTAGAGCATCAAAAGATGAGATTGCAGAATTCAAAAATAAATGTGATGTTATTAATGAATTGCAATGTCAGCTTGAACTGGCACAACAAAATGTCGCCTCATTGGAAGCCCAGCTTGATTCAGGGAAAATGCAGATTCGGGAGCTGGAAAAAGAAATTATACTGTACATAGGTAATGAGAGCAAACGTGAACTTGAGGTGCTAAATTTGAAGGCTGAAATGCTTGATGCCCAGGAAAAGTATTCTTTGGAGAAAGAGCTTTTGAAGTCTGATGTTTTAAGCTTGTCAGAAGCAAAAACACAGCTGGACTCTGCACTCAAGGAATTGGAGTTAAGAAGCCAATTGTTTGAAAATAAATTTAGGCAGTGCAAGGCTGAAAAGTTGAGACTAGAAGAGCAAAATGCAGCCCAAGAAATGGCTTTACAAGGTGAAATCAGTTATTTGAAGGAGGAACGTGGCGAAAGAAGGCATGAAATTGAAGCTTTTAAAAAGGAAATCGACAGCCATAAGCACAAGTATGACATGGTCGTGGCTGAAAATGATGGAGCCAAAGCAAAGATTCATAAACTCATAGCAGACGCGAGAACCCAAGACAATCAGATTGAGAATATGGAGAAAGACCTTTGCCTGTTTCATGCCCAACATGAAGAGCTCAAATCAATATCTGTAGCTAGACTTAATCAAGTAAATGAGTTGAAACTGAAAGTGGAAGAGCTAGAGATAGTGGTGGCTAGACAAAAAGCTGTAATGTCAGAGAGAGCTGAGGAGAAGAGAGAGGCTATACGGCAACTCTGCTATGCACTTGATCACTTCAAGAGTGGATACCAAGAACTCCGTCAAGCATTTACTGAGCAAAAGCGTCATGCTGTAGTAACGTCAAGCATTTACTGAGCAAAAGCGTCATGCTGTAGTAACTTCCTAAGTTACATTCAATTGAGTATCGCCATTCCTATCTCGTAGATGCTAAATCTCTGCTTATCAGCAAGTTTGATTTCATTTTTCTTACATCTGAGCATATCAACATTTTATGATGTTGACTAGCTTATCACAATGTATCAAACAGTTAGATTGGTATTTGGTAATTGACGTTGTGCTACACTTGTTTCATCTTTGGTAGTTGGGGTTATTGATTTTTTACGCTTGATAATTTATTCTTTAGATATTTGAACTGAGCCATTATGTGCCGTTCATTTGAATTCTGCTCGCTGGTCTAGTCAACTTCACTTGTGGCTGTGGGAATCTCATGGTTCATGATCGTAGAAGACATGGTTGATCATCAAGCTTGACATAGTCTTTTAAGTCAGGTCAAGCAATTTATTAAATATTAATGACGTAGTAACTCCGGCATTATTAATCTGCCACTCAAACTCAGAAAAAGACAGGTTTTAATAAGATAACTATCATTGTAGGAAGATATAAACCATGTGAAGATCAATTAGGATCACTCCTACAAAGTAACTTTTAGTATGTTTTGTATAGATTAAGAAAAACTTCAAATTTTATTGACTCTCGTAAAATCCTAAAACTTTTCAACTTTACTCTTATTTAATATATATTATATCTCATGGAAAAAATTTATTGGCTTATTGCAATAATAAATTAAAGATAAAATTGTATATCATATGAAAAATTTCATTCCTCGGATCACTAGTTTTTTCCCCCTCTTCGTTATAATTAGGATTATATATGCATGTCACATCCTTGAGTTAGATCTTATTGGTCTATTTAAGGGAATAATTTCCTATTTCAACTTTATAAATCCACAAATTTAATTATAAAAATAATTCTTCAAAAAGTGTTTTTCTCAAGCATTTTTTCACAAGTTTAAAAAAAACTTATCTCGCATACTTATTTCGAATGTCATAAAAGCACTTTTAAATAATTAAAACAAACATGTGTTTGAATTAGCTTTTGAAAAATAATTTTTATGATTTACAGTATAAGTATATAAGAAGAGTTTTATATTAATTTAAATAAAAGGGTTTCTAAAGCTACGGTTGCGTGACTTCCCAAACACAATGATGTTTTTCAAATGATTAGATATCTTTGAATTAAAAATAAAAAATTCTACATGTATTTTATTAAATTTAAATACTTTTCCATGCTAAACCAATATAATAATCTGTCGTACCCTCATGGAGTCATGGGAGCTTCCTTTGAGAGAGACTTTAACCTTTTGTTTTTTTGTTTGGGTTAAGTAGTAAATTCGTTCCGGAAGTATACATCGAGAAGTAATATTGTCCTGAAAGTTTTTTCAGATTTAATTTTGTCCGAGAAATTTAAAAATGGAGTAATGTTATCATTTTCCATTAAAAATCTAACGTTGACTATTAAAAAATTGATGTTGACCGTTAATTTGTTAACAGAAAATGACAATATTGCTATATCTTTAGACTTTCGGGGCAACATTAAGCCCAAAAAAACTTTCAGGGTAACATTGCTCTCAAACGTATACTTTTAGAACATATTTGCTACTTAACCCTGTATGTTTTTCCAACGAAAGAGGCTTTAACCTTTTACATGTGAAATATGGCACCTAGACATAAATTATTTACTCGTCTATTTCCATCCATGAGATTCAAAAAGCAGTTTGGAAAAATGAACGAAAAATGATTTTTAAATTGTAAAATTTTAAATTATGTTTGTCATGAAGTCTTGATAAATAATACCATTACCCATTTTGTCAACATCATTAGGAATTTAGTTAATATCATTCCCTACTTAGTCATTACCATTATACATTTAATCCAAATGTTTATACTTTTATTTAATATCATTACTTATTTAATTAATACTATTACGCCTATAGTCAATATCATTACTCATTTAGTTAATATCATTATGTCTTTAGTTAATATATTTATGCCTTTAGTTAGTATCATTACTTATTTAATTAATATCATTATACATATATTCAATATCATTACGTGTTAGTTAATATGTGTACACCTTTTAGTTAATATCATTACTCATTTAATTAATATTTTTACGCCTCTAGTTAATACCATTATGTCCTTAATTAATACTATTATATCTTTAGTTAATACTCCCTCTAGTTCAAAATATAAGAATTAAACTTGTGGGAGTGTGGTTTCTTATATAAGTCCCATTTTGTTTCTGTCTATACTTTAATACTTTTTTTTCAAATTTGCCACAGTCTTTCTCATCATTTTTCTTTCCTACATTCTCTTTCTTCCTTTTGTTCATTTATTATCTCTCTTACTTATTCCTTTGATAAATAAGAGTATATTGGGAAAATAAAGTAAATATCTTACATAATTATTATTTTAACTATTTTTAACTAACTTATTGATAAATGTAAAGTAAGTGTTTGGCTCTTACATTTTGTACTAGAGGGAGTATCATTACTCATTTAGTTTACGGCATTACAAATTTAGTCAATATCATACTTTATTTAGTTGATACTATTATGCCTAGTCAATATATCTACGTCTTTAATTAATATTATTATTCATTTATTTACGTCTCCCGTGAATGTCCTCATGTTTTCAGTCATTCCTATTACCCTTTTAGTCAAATATCATTACGCCTTATATATATATATATATATATATATATATATATATATATAAAAGGTTGCCCAATGGTTAAGGCTTTTGGAACCAATCAAGGTAGGGTGTGTTCAAATTCCACCTCCACTACTTGGCTCCATATTTTTCCAGGAAAAGAAAATCCCCTCCCCCCAAAAAAGCAGCCACTAGCGCCAGAGTTTTAGCAGCATAATGGCAATGGTTCCTTTTTTATTATTAAAATATTAGTGGCATTTTAGTAAAATCACAAAGTTTAAAATTCCTTATTCTTACAATGTCACCTTTTTATCATTTTCATGTATTAACAAATTTTTTAAAGTTTTGTAAGTTTAAATAGTTTTTAAATGTCTTTTTTCCTTTAAATTTATTTATGTTTAAAATAATAATTTCATAAAATATTGAATATGAACCCTCCATTTTTTTTCCCAATATAATTGTGGATATAAAATTTTGAGAAGAAAAGAAGAATGAGAAAAATGAACCTAAGATTGCCGCACGAAGCCAAGTAATCTTTTGAAGAATCAGCACTCCAAAAATCACACATACAATGCCACTTGATCTTAAAGGAAAATGATAGAAAAATACCACTAAAATTTTGAAATCTTATTGACAACAACAATAATAAAATTAACAAAAATAGTAAAGTAATTGACAACTCATTTTATTGTTAAATCACTTATTTAGGATTTTAAAAATCAAATAAGATTTTTTTTAACATTATCCCTTATTTTAATAAGAACAGATTGGAATTCATTGATGGTTCCAAGTTCCAACGAATTCATACACACAATACGAAATCTAAAAAAAAATAAAAAAAACTATCAATGAGGCATAATTACGATAACTTTTCAGACAAAGCACAACTCAGAAAAATTTATAATAATGTAGTTCCACAATGTAATTGATAGGTCCATTTATAAGGTGCGGAGAATAAATTTTCTGGTTGTAGGTATAAGATACTGGTCCCTCAGTTTCTTATTACTTCATTCTTATTATTATAAAGTACTAATTAATAAGTATTCTTAATGATTTTTATAGAACACTTATAAGTTTTCAAGAAGTATTTAATTTTTGTAAAAGTATAGTCATATTTAATAAAGGTAGTGTGAGCAAATACTAATTAATATAATATTTGAATTTAGTGTAGTTGACAAAAACAATATTAAAAATCACTTGAATTTTAAGATAATTCTAATTATTTTTATTGGGTTGTGAGAATTATAATATGAAGTAGAGTATGTGTTGGGGTTGTTTCTTATAATATGACACGAAGGGAGTAGTATACTACCATTTATCTTTTATCACTAGGTTTTTTAACCCCCTTAATTATTAAATGTTAGGGCATGTTATTCAATTTTTAGAATATGTATGCTTACTATGAACAAAATTGAAAACTTAATAAATTTTGAAATAGAATTAATGAGTTTTAAGTTTTTTTAAGGGAAAATTTTAGCTAACCTCATGAAAGATATTTTATTTTTGTTAGCCACCAATTTTTTTTTTTTAAAAAAATCACCGTCGAAATGAAATTAAGTTTTATAGGTAAAATGATAATAACATCTTTTCTTTATTTTTTTCAAAATAGTATTTACAAAGACCAATATAGACATTTACAAAATAAATAAAAGAATTTACAAGATAAATAAAAGACTTTTAAAAAACTAAGGAATTAATAAGAATATTTTGGTCATTCATAGGATAAATAAGAAAATTTAAAGACAAATAAATACATGTACAAGATAAATATTGAATTTGAAAGAACTCAAGGAGTTAAAAATATTTAAGTCATTCACAAGATAAATAAATACATTTACAAGACAAATAAAGTAAGAGCATGATTATCGTTTCACCCACAAAACTTTATTTTATTTTTAACTCAAGAGGTCATATTTAATTTCTCCGGGGTTGAGTGAAATAAAATCTCCAGCAGGAATGGTTTAAATGAAATGGCCCCTTTTTTTAATTGGGATGAGAGTTGTAACTGAGTTATAAACTTATAATAACCACATGTGCATATAATTTACACTATATCCTCACGTTGAAGATGTTTATTTTCAAGTCGTAATTTGTGAAGCTAGCCACGGGAATGTGTCAAAAGAGAAGCTAACCACAAATATGGTTTGTGGGTCTGCTTCAGTGGTTTATCCTGGTGGAGGGGAAGACATTCTCAGCCATATATAGGCCGAGTCATGAGCAAGACTTTGACTTGGTCAATCATCCAATCATCTATAAGTCAAAGTCAAACCTCCATCCATTCTTTCCCACGTCATCAGCTTTCTCCTCATGATATCAGTATGCCCTGAATTGCCGTGTCCGCACTCCTATATTTTTTTTAAAAAAAAACAAAACTCGTGTTCTTGATTTATCAAAACTTACAGCTTCCATGCACGTATATGAGAAATGAGTGAGTACTTATGTTCCACTTCGATAAATTTAGGAAGAAATTAGTTTTAACAATGTCAGAGAATATAGTAGATAATAAAAATGTAAGTAAATCATCTCTCCGAATGATACATCAGTTAATGAAAATAATTATGGATAAAATTTAGGAAAAATCTTAAAAAAATATTACTTGAATTTTAAAATTATAAATAGGTAATTTCATAATAAAATGAGTAGTTAATTATTTTACTGTTTAATTCCATTCTTTTTATTGTTAACATGATTTTAAAGTTCAAGTGGTAATTTTTTATCATTTTCACTAAAATTAATGCAAATGTATATAATCTTGAGCGTTGGAAAAAAATAAAATAAAAAAACTCTCTCCACTCTTTAATATAAGATATATTTGTTTAATTTGATTAGATTAAGAAGTTGGTTAAGTTAGCTAATATGTATTTATTTTCTAAAACACCCTTATCATCTTTTTTATTTCCCTAATTTCCTATGTTTCTTGATTATTGTTGAAGAAATATTAATAGAGATAAATTATAAAAAAATTGAAATATGTAAAAAATATTTTTATATTTAGGACTAAAATTAATTCTCTAAATATATATTATATTAAAGATGACAAGAAATATCGTATGGGGGGTGGTTTAAAAAATATAATTGACCCTTGGTATATAAGTTCTGAGTCTGAGGTTTCAATATTTGATATAGACAAAATGAACCTAAAATTCACCGCCCACTAAAATATTTGTTCAAAGGAAAATTAATACTCGCTAGACAGAACTAATTAACGTAAAAAATACGATTTTAGTTTTATTAGTGAATAGTTAAATAATTAAAATATAAAAATGATAATAATTTCATTTAAATATATTGAATAATTAAAAATTAAATCTATCAGCATTTATAATTTATCATATTAAACAAAGAATTTTGTAAAAAATTCATATATAAAATTATTGAACATGATAAAATCGAAAAAGTTAGCATAAGTTTAAAAGTTAGGTAATATGATTTGTAAGCTATAAATGTAAAAATGATAAACTCAGTTATGAAATCATGAGTTTAATCAAGTTTGCAACTAGCATGAGTTTAAAAGTGATTCGATATGATTTTAAAAACTAGAAGCATAAAATCGATAAACTTAAAGAGTTAACTCGCAAGCTTAACAATAATGATTATACAGATATCCATTACTCAATCCAAGACTATATTACTCCCTTTAGTCTTATTTATCAGAGCCCAATAATTAGAATTAAGTAATTTAATAAAATGATTAAAATTAGTTAAAAATAATAAATATGTCTGAAATAAATTTTTCTTTACAATTATGCCCATATTTATGTGAGGGAAAATAAGAGAGAATTAAATTAAATATAAATATCACTAACCTTTTAATTTATGCAATGCATATAATTAATGAGGGATGAAGACTGAAAAAAACCATTAAATGTTCAAATAGCTTTTGTCAGACTCTTATAAAAATAAGTAAAGCAATTAAAATTTTAGAATCTTATAAAAAAAAACTCGTAGAGTATTTATAATTCTTCTTAAATTGACTTCAATAAAATTAACAAGTTAAAACTCATATCCTTTTTTATGTAGGTTTTCAAAACTCATAATACTCTTTAAGTCATTATTATTTTGTTCATAATGGGATAAACTTTGATAAAATATTCTTGATCCCAATCCGCTAATCTCAAGTACTCTCTCCCATCATAAATACTCCTTCTGGTCATTATTATAAGGCACCAACTAACAATTCTCACATACCAATAAAAACAGTTAAAGTCAATAAAATTGTCATAGAATTTAAATGATTTTCAATATTACCCCTACTAATTACACTATATTCCAATATTCTATTAACTATTACTCTCACCTACTACCTTTATTAACTAGGGGCATACATGAAAAAAGATAATTAATGCTAATTGGGAACAAGCAAGTGTCTTATAAAAAGGACCAAATAAACTTATTAGTTTGTGCCTTATAATAAAGACTACAAGGAGTATATGATTTAGTTGATGGATATAAGCTTTCATTCACTAGTCCCACAGTCCCACCCCCCTAATTTAATAATTTCTAATTAAGTACATAATTAATTTTTCACCCTTTTTCTTCCACATTTAATGGCATTATGAAAAGAGATACTACTGTATTCTTGAGAAAGTGACACATATATTTTACATATGATAAAAAATTTAATTAATTTAATCAATGATTTTAATCTCCCTAAATTGATTAATTATATCATATATTTAGCTAAGTATAATTGGAGCGGGGGAGGAGGGAGTGGGGGGGGGGGGGGACCTATGTATCATTGGATATGGACTGCCAGGTGTCACAGACAGCTAACTTTGATTCAGTGAAACATCGCTGGCGTTGACTTCCAACAACTCAAAAATTTTCGCGCGGTTCTTCTTTTATGCCTTTCGCTTTCGCTTTCACTTTTTTTAAGTAAAAATCAAGTATTTTTTAAAATTTGAGTGATGAATTTCTTATCAAGTTTGTTATTCTCTCATCGACTCTTAATAACAAATATGGTTAAAGATTTTATAATTTCAAAGTTCCTTTACTACTCTCCCTAATTCTTATTATAAAGCACTAATTAATAAATGTATTTTATTTTATTTATAAAGCACTTACTCCGTACTTGTTTCTAAGGAGCATTAATTATTATTTTTTTCATGTATAATCAATAAGGGTGGTAAGTGAAAGTAATAATAAATATGATATTAGGTTTTAACCTAATTAGTATGAATAATATTGGAAATTACTTATATTTTAAGATAACTTTAATAACTTTAACTATTTTTATTGATATATGAGAATCATTAATTAATACTACCTCCGATCCTAATTATAAGGTAAAATTGATTTTTTTTGAAGGATTAATGAAGATAAGTAAGTTAGTTAATCATTTCATATGTTGTGTATTTTTATATTATATATTAGTTTATTAGTTAAACTAATTAGTTTAAATAAAAAAATAAAAAATATTCTAAAATGATTTAATAAACTTCTTTAATCTCTCTAAAAAAATTGACTATGTCTTATATTTAGAATATGATGAAGTACGTTTTACTCCCTCCGATCTTAATTATAAGACAACATTTGGGAGTTGGTTTTGGTCCTAATTATAGGACAACTTTTTAGTTTTTGCTAATTTCTTCATAAAATATCCTTATTTTATTATCTCAAGTGTGTTTGGGTTTTGGTAAAGTATATATGTACATGAGTTGCAACACACACATATATATGTCTATAAACATATATGTATGTGTGTGTGTGAATATATATATCTCTGTGTGTAGATACATGGTTGTGTGTGTATATGTATATCTAGCAAGACCATTATTTCAATTAGAAAGCATGTGGAAAGGAAAATTGGTCGGAGAGATATGTGGCAGCGTTGTTGATTAACTTTTACTTATATCTTTTAAATGTATATAAGGACATTTTAGGAAAATGAGTAAAATTAACTAATTTAACTCCTCTCCTTAATTTTTCTAAAATTAGTTAAATATGTCTTATAATTACGACCAAATGGAGTAATAAGATTAAGAATGTACTCTCTTTTATTTTTTTTGTCTCTTTGTTTTTTAATAGGACGCGTATTCATTATTATCCTCCATTCCTCCTTGACCCTTTCCTTTTTCCCATGGAACATGTGAGCATGCACCGATTTTAATAATGCCCTAAAAAAGCCCCAAAACTTGAAGGAAACCTAACTGCACATGATTACCGGAAAAATTAAGAATTTTATGTCCTAATATAAAATTTAATTTATAGTGCAACTTACACTATAAATTAGATCTAAAATTAATGATAGAAGGTAACAATAATGTTTCCCATTCTAAATAAAAAATTTACTCAAAAATTTTAGTTTAAACTTAAATATAAAATTTTTATTTTTCTATTAAATATGTTTTACAATACTTCTATTTTTTTAGATATTCCTATCTCCGTGTATTAAGCTCTTTGTCTTTTTACCAGCCTTCATTTATTAAACTTTAATCATTGAATGAAAGGGGTGTTTTTATGAAATTTAGCAAATTTTTTTACATATTATTAGCCAATTTCTCTAATTACTTTTTGACTTTACAAGATTGAGATGAGACATTGTTGTCAAACTTATAAATTAACTCTTTAAGTTGAATGTTTTTATGTTTTGAGTATATAAAATCGTGTCAAGTCACTGATAAACTCATGCATATTATAAACTTAGTTAAATTCGTGAGTTTATACACTGGATTTACTATTTTCATGTTTTTATCTTATAAAACCATGTTAGCCCACTATTAAACTTATGTTATTGTTTTTAATTTGAGTATGTTCAATGACCTCATGTATGAGTTTTATAGAAATATTTTATTAAAGATGACAAATTATGAAGTTTGATGAATTTAATTTTAATTATTTAGATTTAAAAAAATTAAATCAAAATATCATATTTTGTTTTTAATTATTTAATTATACTCTTAATTATTTAATCATACTCTATTAATACATATTTAATAATAAAATAAATTTTTACGAGTTTAAATAAAAATTTACATAGTACCATAGCGAGTTAAACAAAGATATGCCAAATTCTTACTATTTATTCCTCTTCCTTGAGTTATTTTCGGTGAGTAAATAAATGTCAATAAATATTAATTAATTCCCTCGATGTTCATTCATTTCTAGTTTCCTATTCAATAGGAAAATTACATATAAACGTTTGGATTTTAATTTAAAGAAGGGAATAAAAGTCTAGGAGGGGACCCACCAGAAGTCAGGTCATCAATGCTTTTGCTTTAAATGGCGAAGGCGCCGACTCCCAAGTCCGGGTCCCCCTCCACCGTGGAAAACACGCCCAACCCGAGACACTGATTTGAACGACCATGAAAGTTTGAACACAGATCGTCGAACATAAATTCAAAGCACAGAGAGAGAAAGAGAGGAGAAGAGGACAAACTCTATTTTCTCTTCTGCAGAGCTGACGAAATTTCCTTCTAAACACGGAATAGAAGAATTTCGAGGAACAAAGAAGAGTCACTCAAGTAACTACATCCATCTCTTCTTCTCTCTTTCCTGTTATTATTATTTCTTTCGCCGTAAGATTTGTGCTATACCACCGATTTCTCACTTCTGTCAATTCTCTCACAATTTCCTCACGGGTTCGTTATAGCTTTCGTGTTGACTCTCTGATCTTGCATTTCGTCTCCTTTAATTTTCTCAGACTTTGCGTTTGCTTTTCTGAATTTATAGATACCCCTACACCTACATTAATTTCTGTTTCTCTGCTCTCTTCAAATTCATCAGCTATTGTGATTTCGTCAGTTGCAAGCTGCTGAACAAACCGAATATATCATTCGACTACCCGGAAAATTAAGGTGATTGGAATTAATTTTAGCTTCTTCGCCTATTCTTGTGTACGTGAGAATGGGTTCTTTTTAATCATTTTCTTTTTCAACTTATGTTCACTATATTTGTCGGCTTACTAAATAATAATTAATATATTGAGATTAGCGGATCAGAGTGGTTGGCTGTTTGTGCTAATCTATTCATTATCTATAGGTAGATTGAAGGATGGGTACATAGATGTGTCCCTACAACATATAAAACTTTCGTTTCCGGGTTTTGTCGTGGAATTGAACTTCCTGTTCTGTTCTTTTTCTCCTCTCCCTTTGATTTTTGTTTTTTAAATATTAGAAGAATTGAAGCCGAACTTTACTTTTTATCTGATGCAGATAGCAAGCTCTCCGGATAGGTTTGTGTTTTTGGAGTCAGAGTTGTTTGTCGATGAATGTATTATTTGAGCTTTACATCTACGATTATCTGGAGTGAGTTTCATTTTTAGTAAGATGACTGAAGTCACTGAACGACCTCGGATAGTTCAATGTCCCAAATGCCGGCTATTGCTTCCAGAGTATTCACACTATACTGTGTATAGGTGCGGGGGATGCGGTGCAACTCTTCAAGGTAACAAACCAATCACTGCACTTCATATAATTGTGCTCCCTAATTCTGTGTTTAAACACTTCAAACAATGCGATTGTGTTGATCAATCTAGCAGAGTCATTTAACCCATAATTTTTGTGATTTGCTTGATTGCTATTATGTCTTGTCCAAGTGTTAGTTTTAAATGAAAACCCAACTCCTGCAAATGGGTGTGTTGATTCTATATGCCTCTTATAGTTTTCATGTTCTTATTGGAATCATTTCATTTTGCTGTAAACAGCCAAGAAACGAAAAAAGGAGGTGGCCAATCCTGAATCCTGTGCACACGAAGCAGATGCAAATTCTAGAAACGTGGTGAATCTTGTTTTGGAAGATGAAAAACACAGCAGGGTAGAGCAGACAACTCTTCCTCAGGAGAATGTTCTGAGGACAAAAACAACTAACTCTTCCTCAGAAGATTGCTTTTTGGAGGGAGATGGTGGAAGCAGTCAAATTGAAAGTGGGGAATGCAATAACAAGCAGTTAATTCTTCTTCAGGAGAATGCTGAGAGTACAAGTAGGACTAGTTCTTTCTCAGGAGACTGCTCTTCGGGTGGGAGTAGTGAAAGTAAGCAAAATGAAAATGGGGAATACAAAGAACACCAATCAGTTCTTCCTCAGGAGGAGATTGTGATGACAAATAGAACTAATTCTTCCTCAGGGCATTGTTCTTTGAATATAAATGGTGCAAGGGATCAAAGAGAGGGTAGGGAATGTGATGAAAAGCGACTGGCTCTTACTCAACAAAATGTTGCAGAATCTACTTGTTCTTCCATAGAAGAACATCCTCTGGATGTCAATGAAAATGGGGACTCAAACGGAAAGCTACTAGTTCTTCCTCAGGAGAAAGTTCAGATGACAAAATCAGCCAGTTATTCCTCAGGAGAATATTCCTTGGATGTAAACGATAGCAAGGATCAAATCATAAGCGAGGAAGGCAATGGGGAGAAGCTAGTTCTTCCAAACGGCTCAAAAGCAACTAGTTTTTCCTCAGTATCTTTGGATGAAAATGACTGTAAGGAACAAGATAGTAATGGGAAGTGCAACGGAGAGCAGCTAGATCTCCCCCATGAGAACATGCAGATAACAGAATCCACAGGTTTTCCCTTAGGAAAATGCTCTTTGGATGAAATTGGTGGAAGGGATCAAAATGAAAACGAGGAGAACATTCAGATAACAGGATCCACAAGTATTCCCTCCGAAGAATGCTCTTTGGATGAAATTGGTGGAAGGAATCAAAATGAAAACGGGGAATTCAATGTAGTTTTCAGTCTATCGGATGAAGAGATGGAAAAGGAGGTTGACGTCAATAAACTGTCACATAGTAGATTCAAGCAGCATAAAGTATCGAACGATGGTTGTCCTACTGAGCTAACAGAGACAAAGATTGAGGCCTCATCGGTACTGATGGGAGGAGAGGGTTCTGCAGAAGAGACAACTGATACCCACTTGCAATTAGCAGGAGCAGCAAGGTCAGATAATAGAGAATTGGCATTTAAGCAAGCACAAGAGCAGTTAATCGGTGCTTTGGATGAAGTAGAGGCCAACAATGACAAATCCGCTCAAATAGAAGTGAAAGCTGAAGTGGGAGTTACTAGAAGTGATGATTTTTCCAAAAGCTTAACAGATGATAACTCAGCATTGGGTGAGGGGAGTACATCTGGTAATCCTGTACCTTCTGATAAACAAATGAAGCAAGGTCTGGAGGCTAAACCATATACTTTTGATGACTCAGAAGTAATGAATCAGAGTTCAGAGCTTAGTGGTGATCTTGAAGAATTGTCCAAATTCCCAACCACAAGAAGCTGCCACGCCTATGATGGCAGTGTCTCTTCTTATGATGAAATAGATAAGCAATTCCCTGAACAACATTTGAATTATTTCGAGAATAATTACAATGCAGCCAATGTTGTTTCCAAGGGAAGGCACAGAAAGGGGAAAGGACCTATCAATAGCATGAAAATTCCGCCTGATTTGCCTAGGGGAAAGCATCATGTTTTGAAAGACAATAAAAGGAGTCAATACGAACCACAGGAGACTACGAGACCTGACCACACTGCACGCCATCGAATGAGAGCAGGGTCAGGGAATTATTCACCTAGGGTGCCTTACCATCGAAGTGGCTCACAATCTAGCTATGGAAGTGACATCCCATCTAAAGTGCCTGATGATGAGCACTACTTCAGTAGCTCAAGCTTTCTTTCACCTGCCTACTGTGAAAACTCTGACCAAGACAAGATGAATCTATTGAGAATGATCTATAAACTGCAGAATGAACTCAAAAGAACAAGCTCTCTAAAGGGAGATACAACTGAAAGACTTTTCCCTGATGTCTCTTATAAGGGTAGCCATGACTTTCATGAAGGAAGAAGGTTCAGTCATGATCTCAGTGACCCTTGGTCTGATGCAAGATACTATCATGGACCAATCAATTGGCGACAAAGGAGTAAGATATCAACAATACCTTTTTCAGCTGAAGCATCAAGCAGCACGGACCATGTTGATAATTCTTGCTTCCATTGTCAGCACCAAGAATGGCGATACTCGGCAGAGTTGCCTCCACATGCTCTTTACCAACATGAAGGGTTATGCAAATATCATCCTGTTCACAACAATTGTTGCTTCCCTCACCGCTCTTATCCTTTCAGGGCACCAAGGTACATAAGCTCTAAACACCAATTATATGGCCATGAAGCAAAGTCTTATGATCAGAGGCATCGAGCTCATGAGATGAGAATGTACTTTAGGGAGAAACGGAGCATGAATAAGAAACATTTTCGACCAGTTGCAGGGGGAGCGCCCTTTGTCACTTGTCGTAATTGCTTCAAGCTGCTTCAGCTGCCTGCTGATTTTCTCCTTTTCCAGAGGGCATGTCATCAGCTAAAATGTGGACACTGTTCAGAGATCCTCAAGTTTTCATTGCAGGATAGAAGTCATATAGTTTCTTATGACCCAAGTCAGCATGGTGACCAAAGTGAGGTGATTAACGGGAGCACTCAATTGCCTTCTTCAACCTCTCGTGCCAATTTTTTTCATTCTTCTCATGTGGTCCCTGTTTCATTTTCTGACGATTATGGAAATGATGCATCTAAAAGTTACTCATCAGGAGGAGATCCTGTTCCACTGACCTCATTTCATGCATTACGTGGCAGTGAACATGACACAAATGACTCGTGTGGTGCTTTTGAGGAGGAAGGCAGGATTGCTCCAAGACATGCTCGTACAAGTAATGCTCCTGTAGGCATACATGAATCAAGAGGGACCTCCTCAAACATGTCAGAATCAGAAAGATCATCAGAAATAGAGACAGTGCCACCCCCAAGGAGTTCACCGCTTCATCAATTAATGGGTTATTCCTCACCAAGTCAAGTGATAAGAGGAATTCAGTCATTTGGTAAAGGTAATGAGCTTATGAAAAATGAACACGACCATAGTTGAGTAAAAATGCTTCAAGGGGGATTAAACCATAGTCCCCAGTTTCTGGGTGTGCCTATTAGGTGTTCCTTGTCAGAACGAGATATGACGAGATTCTTTTTACAGGTATTGTAGTTCTAATTTCGTTATCTTCAATAGGAGCAATTGGATGATTGCCTTGGTGCTCTAACATGTATCCTGGAACTTCGAAGTAGCTTTGCTTCATTTTTCAGTTTGATTTATATTACTTGGGCAACATGTGCTCCTGCCCTTTTGTTGTGCTGTGAATGTATAGGTTATTCTACAAAAAATAGATTTTTGGTAAATACAGAGTTCTTGTGTATTTCATAATTATACATTTTGTTTTGCTCAGAAATGCTTAAAAATTAATTGGTTGATAATTATACAGGTTTATACCTTCTCGTTGGCATTCATAATTAATTGGTTGATGTTTCACTTATTTACTATATTTATTTAGATTTTCCTATTCTTCGTTTAATTTATTCCTTCTATCATAGACCTGTCTTGAAAACTGCACAGGCTCTTCTCGGGCATGATCCAATTAATTCATGGAGAATTAAACAGAGTTGTAATTCAAGGTTTTATTGGTCAAACAGAAGGTATACTTTTAACTGTAAGACGACAATCATTGAATAAATAAGTTATATTAGCCATAAGAGGTAGCAAAAGCAGATTATCAGCAAGAAAACATCATTCTGGAGTTCTTTGAAGCGCTCATACTCGTTCACGGAAAAGAACTTGGGATGCAATAATACATGCAACCTTGCTTTACACTTTCATCAACCACAACAAAGTTTCCCTGCAAATTGGCACGGTAGCTTTGAGTTTGTTAATTCAAGCAAGTAGCTACGAAACCCATGAGCTATCCAAATTTATGGTCTCTTGATGTCAGAATCACTGATCTAAAACTAAAAGTATGCAATGTCCACACGCCATAATCACAAACCACCAATTCAAATTTGGTCCAGAAAAATCTTGAAATTTCAGGCTTCAGTGGTTCTATTACAAATGATCTATCTTCATGAAAAAGCCATAGTTTATACTCTCTTCTCTTGTTCTAAATATAAGATAAAATTAAATTTTTGTTTGCACAGATCAAGAAAGCTAATTAAATTACTTAATAACATAATATGTTGTGTATTAAAAGATTGTTTATAAGTTAGTTTGAAAAAAAATGATAAATATAAATATTTTAAAAAAAAAATTAATTACTTTTCTTAAAACCTCTAAAAGGGTCAATTTTATCTTATATTTAAGATTAAAAAGAGTGAAAAGGGGGGTCCAACTAAGACTAAACTATATGCATGATTTTGCTTGAGGCGAAGTTGATGAGCTTAAAAAGGAGTTAAAATAATGTATGGCCTCCAAAGAAAGTGAATAGAATCCGAAAAGGAGGCGAATGAGATGGTTGAAGCCAAATTATGAACCTCAAGATAAGGGAATCCGGTCCTACCAAATGAATCACCTGCCTTTGAAATTTTATTATTCCCTCATCTACGTGTTTGACCAATTAGTCGTTCATATGCATATCATAAGACCAACTTGTTTCGTCATAAGACCTCTATGAGAAATGCCGTGGACAGTCTCTCCTTCAAACGCGTGCGTCCTGCCCTCTCTGTCCCTCCCTCTTCTCCTGCCACGTGGATACCATCACCCAATCATCTCGAATTCTCTGTCCCTCCCCCTTCTCCTGCCACGTGTCCGTCCCCACCTGCTCCAGCCACGTGCCCTGGTGGGTTTGGCCTTCCTCCTCCTCTATATAATCATAAGGGCCTCCGTTATATCAGTTCGCAAGTAACATCACCGTCCATATTCCAAAGCCAAACCATGAAACCGCTTTTGTGTCAAGCTAACCCACAAAGCCTCTGCTCGCTTCTCCCTCCTAACTCATACCCTTTAGTTCAGAGTCGAAGCTTCAAACCAAGCAAGACGAAGATAAGACAAGGTTGGAGTTTGGTTCAGTGGAGAGAGAGACATAATGGGTTAGCAGTAGGATGTGCAAATTGGAGTCTGGAGCCAGAGTTGCAGAGAGAATTGGAGGCAGAGATGAAGCAGAGAGAAGGAGAGGGTGAAGAAATTGGGATGGCGAGGTTCAGGCATAAATGTGAGGAAGAGAAAGGGTTGGTGGAGATGTTGGAGTGTTTGGAGAGAGAAGCCATAATGGGTGAAGATGTTGGGAAGGAACCTTCTGATTACAACAGAAGGGCTCAAATATTTGATAAAAGCTCCAGAGTCATCCAAGCTCTTAGGCAACATGACTCTTCTTCTGTTTCTCCTCAACACTCTTCTGAATGAAGAAAGCAAACTGACACACTTTATTTACATCTCCATTGATTCTTGTATTCTCACGAGCTTTGGTTTCTTTCTTGTTATGTGTTAGTAGTAACTCTTGAATGTATCAGAAAGGGTTTCTGTAGCTTTTGAGTTCTTTTTTTCCTGCATTGCTGCTGTCACATATGACATAACTGCTACTGCATTTTGAAAGCTGTTATTGGGCTTTCCTCGAAGCTTCTGGTTCGGGAGGGGGTGAGTCAATGTGTTAAATCCATCTTTTATTGTTTGGACCCACTCTGTTGAATCGTCTTTGTGAGTAATACTGCTACAGCTTCTGTGATTGTTTCCAGAAAGCTCTGTTGGAAAAATATAATCATAGCTAACAAATTCCAGTAACATTTTAAGAACAGCGAAGCAAATCATAAATCATGTTCTGGCAATAGCAAACACAATATATGAATGGCAATACGTGACTATGACTTGGATAAAGAGATCATGAACCTGTGCTTTGAAAATTGTAATGACGACCAGATGCACCTACTGCAACTACAATTGTGCCTTGAGCAGGCCCTTCGCAAACATCACACCTTTGACAGACCCAGCTTATATGACGAATTCATGAAAAGGGAATTGAGTAAAGGGAGAAGATATGGTTAAACTTGTCAATGCTCAAGAGTAATTATTTCTTATCAAGGAATCTCACTGTGCTGGAATTTTTACCGAACACGTTTCATCTATTCTCCTTAATAAGATTCATTTTGAAAATGAAATTCATGTAATAAATTAACCTGTTCAAGTCATGCATGCCGTGACACATTGCCCAGCTGTGAATCATGTCGCGTTTGGCAACCAGAGTCCCAAGGACCGGAGCAGCGACGCAGGTGAAATTGTTACTATGCCCAAAACGGTAGTGCTCATCATTAACATGAAGAATAGATTTTGGACTATATAGATTTAGTTTTAAATATTGAATAGATTTTGTCAATATTCGTGGAAGAAAGTCCTCCCACGTCACATGTTTGAATCGGACATTAAGAGGAAGATTTAATTTCAGATTTTATATTCTAAATGTCTTACTACAAAAGATGCAAAATCTATTAAAATAACAATAATAATAATCTTATAATCATCACCTAAAATTAAAAAACTACTCATTTTAAAATTCAAAATCAGAATTGTCAAAAAGCAAATTGAATGGGCCAAATCTGATGACAATCTCAGAACTGTGCTCAACACCTGGGAGTCCATGTTTGGATCGCATCAGGCGTATTTAGGTGATTAATATTTATACATAATCCATCAGCTACACTCAATTAACGTTTGGACGAATGGCAATTAATTTGACCCAATCTATAGTTTTAATAGATCGGATGAATTCAATAATCAAGACAATTTAATTATTTATTACCTTCATTGGCTATCATAGTAAGTAGTGACTATCTCCGCAACTGAACTACAGAAAGGAGGAAGAAGTCCAGACTAAAAACCAGGACAAAAATTAAAAATTCAATATCTATGACCATTGCAGGATGAGATGTGAGAAGTTTCTCCGCAGGAAATCTCATTATTCAAATGTTCTCAAATACTCGTCATTGAAATGCAAGACAAATTTTAGACAATTTCAGATCCCAACTCACTTCTGCTCAGGCTCAGGCTTCTCCAAGAAAGTCTTCTTCAACCAACCCCATGGCTGTCAATCGTTTAAAGAAGATACATTAGAATTGCCCCAATAACAAGGTATTCAAGAACAAAGTTAAGCATAATACCCAATCAAAATCTGAATTTAAGTCAAAATCTAACATCTTATAGATAGTTAATGCAAAAGTGGCCGAAAGTACTGAATAGACAAAGTTTGGAAGATATTAAAACCCGGTCACACCCCATCCCCGCATTTGAAGTGAACATATCATGACGACAGAAGACATTGGGACTTCTAGGAACAAGACCATTGGTTAGTTATTTTTCCCCAAATATGTCAGCAGAGTTCGGCTTAAATTACATGAAATTTTCTTAAATAACATAATTGGGCTTGGAAAACCCTTGTCAATGCACCAACAAAATTTCTTTATTTTTTCCAAGAAGATTATATGAACCAATTTGTTAGCATGCAATTTCTGAACAGAACTTCCATCGCCACTTCACAAAGACACAAAAGAATAGCATGACCTCAACATATATGCCATACTTTTAGGGACCAAGCATATCTAGTCAAGAATAAGGATCCTGCTGCAGAGTATGTGCTCCACAGCAAGAGGCTGACATTTACATGTGATCTCACCCGTCTTAGTTTCTTTATAATATGTTACCTACATTGGACGCTCTATTTACTTTCTATCATGATTTATTTTGACTAATTACAGGTATTATAAATAAGTTATTAAATAGCAAAGACAATATGGGGCCCAGCCATCACTTAAGGACAATACCAAGTTGGTGTGGGTTACAAATAACTTATGAAAGAGATTATCATATTCCCACAATAAGCAAAACCTGGAAAATCACTCATTGGTTGAGATGGCATTTCTATGTTTTATAACTTTTTTTTATATCCTCCATATTATAGGTAGAAGTGCATCTGGATCCCTGTGAAGCACAAGAGCTTTGCAATAGAAGATCTAAACTTGCCACAATCCAAAATAAAAAAGATATCTTTATAGTTAAAAAAATAGAAAACAGCTTAGATATTTCAAAGTCATGTTAAAATTTCGAAGACATTGAAGGAGAGGTAAAGTTGGCTAGTGGGCCTGGGCAAAAATGAAAAACAAAATTCATGCAAGTATTACTGGCATCTCATTCCCATTTACTAGACAGTAGCTTCAATTAGCATGCGCAAAAGAAGCATACTTTCTTGCTTTGTGCACTCTCTTGCATTCAAGCCGAACTGAAAAGGAGTAGAAAGATAGGCAAGGAAGTTTCTTTTCGTTTCATTTTTCAACCCTTTTCAGCATTTAGAGAATCACATCGTGCCAGTGCACATAACAACATGATCAATAAAACCCTTGAGCAAAAATCATCCAATAACTTGTGTCAAGTGACTAGGGTTAAAAGTCAAATTCCGTAGGTAAGTTTAAAAAGTATTGTCAAAATTATATTGAAGGCATTTTCATGACAATAAGATCCTCAGCACCTATTCATTGTGGCGTTAAAAAACTCAAAAAACAATGAAGTTATAGAAGATAGCTACTTTGAGATTATGTTTGATGGGCGAACCAATATTTTGAATATACTTATATAGAGGCCCTCAAAGATCGTGATTACTCGTTAAACTACACAGCTGATGAGAGTGCCACAATGGGTGTTTTCCAAAAGGCCTGAACGGGCATGATAGGATTGGATTTCCACAACAGGGATAAAGGTCACAGGACAGACAAAAGTGTTTTCTGTAGTACCTCTTGGCGAGAAGCAGTTCCAAACACAGATACAAGATCTATTTAACAAACTCTGTCATATACCAGACTAATGTGGCCAGGACAATACCATGCACAGAATCACAAGCCTTATCATGAACAGCTCGATTATCTTTATTCTTTCAAGCTGCAGATTATGAGAATTAATTGCCTAGCGGCAGATGCAGAAAAAAGGAGGCTTCAAATATTGTACCCCAAAATTTTGAAAATCACGGCTCATTTACAAATCGAAGAGAGATTGACAGGCGTTATAATCATATATGATTCCAAGAAGTTTTGCGGATCAGCATGACAAGCAAATCTGAATAATCTCCGAAAATATTAAAAGAAAAAAAAAAACAGAAAACAGAAGCATTGAACGACAACGAAATGGAAACTTGCAATATCTTGGGGGGAAGGAGAGGAAATAAGGACTTGTGCAATACCTGAGTTAGATACAGAGCTCCGGTGGCGGCGGTGACGCCCCACATGGCAGCGGCTTTGACGTCAGTGGGTTGGACACGAATCTTCGAAGCCAAACCAGCCATTACTGCAATTTGGACGCAAAATTCTACGATGAAAGGAACCCTAGCACTTCAATTAATTCGGAATGTTACAAGAGAAGTATTCAACCAACTCCAACATTGATCTAGAGTTATATAACAGATCAAATCTAGACCGTCGGATTTGAGTGTAAAGGATGGGTTATGAGCCCCTTTTTCGTCTTTTTGGTGCCGTCGTCCAAAATGACCAATGATAATGCGCCGTGTCAAAATAATTGTAATTTTGTCAATCGTATTTTTGAGGCATTTTTGCCTGAGCACAGAATATTCCAATAAAAAAACAAACAGAGTAATCACTGTTCTTTCTACGATTACTAATTTCTATTGGAGTCAGTAGTGAGGGTTCATTTTTAGTCCTCAATTTACTTTGAAAGGTGCACTTTTTAAGAGCATATATTAACTACATAAGGTTACATATGGGATTAAAACTCGTAACTTCCTATTTTCAAAGATGGCTATTTAAACGAACCAATATATTGCATCAATTAACTTAATGTGCTTCAAGCTTTTGTTCATTTTCTACTTGCAGTATAAAAATCATTCTTCATTAAACAAAAAAACCAATCTGCTTGAGATTATAACAAAAAAAATCGACATGAATGACAGGACCAAAGGAATGATAGAAGGGGAAACGGTGCGAGTAAGTATAATTAAAAAGTGAAATAATACAGTGTAGTTTTATGTTGAACTGATCAGCTACAACACATAGAATGTCAAAAAGAGAGGCTTCTCAGGCTCGCAGCTAACAAACAGTTCCACTTCCTAGGAGGAAAATCATACTAAACGTACATCTATAAGTTCAGTTCACTCTGCAAGCATAGGAGAGCCCAAAATACTTGTTCAGAGCAGAAATGAAAGTAAGCCTCTGGTCTTTCCTGTCTGATTAGTTAAATTGAACGTGAAAGATGGTCAGATTTCCTACCGCCACTATCCGGTTTATATGTCGGTTGACGACCTTTATCTGGACCACCTATGATTCCCCATCTCTCAAACTGTCTTTGCCGAGCTCGAGCCCTCTCCTTCTCTTCCTCCGATTTTTGTGAAAAACAGTGTGGGCAAGAAACTCCATATTCGAATTCAGGAGCTTCCATGTCGGCATCACTCACAGGCTGCTTGCAACCATAGCATAGCTTGAAATTCCCTTGCACCAAACCATGGTCCACAGAGACTCGCTTGTCAAACACAAAGCACTCACCCTGCCATAGGCTTTCTGTTTTTGGCACTTCCTCCAGATATTTCAGAATTCCACCTTCCAAGTGATACACCTACGAGATTCCAAAACAGAACTATGATGCAATATACCATCTTATATGAAGGACCGGAGGTAGTAATATCAATCTACACAAAACGTTACTACATAAATTTGGAACAAGATGGATATTTTGATCACATTGATAAACCAACGAGAAACTACTGTGATTAAAAGAGGCAAGGATATATCATAAGAACTAAAAATAGAAGGAGGCACTTGCCTTGCTGTCAGAAATGTTATTGCATTTCAAAAATACACTTCATGAAAACAGAAACACAACAAGCAGGTCAAATATATTTTAAATGGTTCCAGAATTCGAACAATGTATTGTCAAATAAATTTTTAAGCCAAATCAGCATCAAGTAACAAACCAAAAGGGCTCAGAGATTTTTAAAAAATATAGACTTTCGACATCCAATGATGTTTCACAAATAACCAGAGAATAGAATTTAAGGGGAGAATCACCTCTTTGAAACCTTTACTGAGGAGCAAACTAGAAGCCTTTTCACATCGAATACCTCCAGTGCAATACATTGCAACACGAGGCATATGTTCAGGATTTTGTGTTTCCTTTTCTACATTTTCACCTGAATTGTTCGCCTCAACTACTTCAGGCTTGCCATTGTTTCCGCCAGTAAGCTCAAAATGGTCCTCCACCCAAGAAGGGAATTCACGAAATGATGCTGTACATGGATCAACGGCTCCTTTAAACTTTCCTATTCTGGTTTCATAATCATTCCGCACATCAATCACCACCTAGACGTTTAAATGTTGATGAGAGACAGAGTTTTGCACATCCAGTAAATAAAATGTCCCCACCATCTCTGCCAATAGCTATTCTAGTTCCTGATAATGTTCATAATTATGTATAAACTGAATAGATGAAATTTTTATTCAACCACACAGGAGACATTCAATTTGCAATCCATATACAGTAGGGATAAACAAAATTATGCTCAATTAGGTGAAAGAAAAACCTCTACACATCCTCAACTTTTTCTTCCCCCATTGAGAATAACATTGATAAGAAAAGACAGCCAAAAAAAATAAAATGGGATCATGCATTGAGAAAGCAAACAAACTACAAAGCCAAACATCTAAAGAAAAGATAGAGAGAAAAAGACAACTTTATTCATCCAAATGCCACCCTATGGTTATGCCAATGATGAATAGACAACCATAAATTTTAAACTTTCAATATTTGTTACAAACGACATAAAATCCTTCATCCGGGCCCGGGGGTGTTTCTCAGAGAAAATATTCATCCCAAATTGACCATCACACTCCTTGCTATTCCATCTCTTGTCATTTAAACAAACATAGCCAAATATTTAGTGTAGTTAAGAATTCAAACAGTTTGAGAAAAGCAAACATATTTGATATAAGAAGTTCTTGCTCGTGCAAAATACAGCCAAAGACTGGAGGAGGAGAATAATACAAAGTAAGATGCTCACCATATCAGGTTCACTGATCAATGAATTCCATTCTCTCGGGCTCACATACTTTCCAACCCTTTCAATAGGTGATACAGCAGGCATCCCAAGTGTAACAATCTGCCAACACCAAGCAAAAACAAAAGGAAACAAGAGCAGATAAAAATGATAAGATACCCTCAACATGGTCAGACTCTTTCTAAATCCAGATTTGATCAAGTTTTTCATTCTCTTGGCACAGTGAATGATTTACCTCTTTCTTTAGCTTAACCCTCACATGATCCCATCGGAAAGGCACATCTTCCCCTGCAGCAAGAGGAGAACTGGCGCTGTGTCCATGATGAATAGCTTCTTCCTCAGGACTCACAGGTGATTCAACTTGTCTTAGACCCTCAAGACGGTCATCACTTTGTATAAAGCCAAGAACTTTCTCCACTGACTCACGAGTGCCACATATGCTGCCATTGATTCCTTCAGGCGCAAGAATGATACCCCCTGAAACACGCTGAATAGGATCAGGGTGGTGAGGAACACGGATTACTATAGTTTAAAGCCCCAGGCAGACCAATACAAAATCTCAATGTACTGTTCATACAATGTTGGGAAAAAAAATTCTGTAAATAACAAACCATACCTCTACATTTTAAAATTTTGAGTTAAAAGCATACTTTCAAAATATTGCTGCCCTTCAAATAAATACCGTAACTCTGTAAGTCAATACATTACTTCCAACCATTCATGAATCCCTGAATCATCATATCTTCTCTAGCGTGTGTGTTTCTTATATGTTTTGGAAACAAATATTCTTTGCAAAAGAAAAATGATTGAGGAGTATAAGAAATAATGCGGTCCCAGCATAGTATTGATAACATAGCGTCTTCAAAATGTATAAAAAGTATGACTAGAGATAACATAGTACTATTGCCAACAAAAAAAAAAAAAAGAAGACATGACATAGTACTGATATTTGTTTCCAACCACAAGAACAAGGAGCTAACAGAGTCTTAAAATCAACAGATATAATTAAGTATTGCGAGCACCCAGATTCGAATAGGTCTTGAGCTTCCAATGGAAAAGAAAGCACAAGGATACGTAAGCAACATTATAAGCACCAGAAGAAGAAGTACCAGTTCTTCACAGAGTGCCTTCAAGGGTTTCCGCATGTCGGCGTGGTCAGGGAAATCCGCGAACTTGTAGAAGGATACCACCACAAGCGATTGAGAATAATCGAATTCGGGTTCTTGGTTTTCCGAATCGGGTTTTCCGGATATGGGAATGGAGCTACTGGCCCCAAAACAGGTGGTCGAAAGCGTCATTCTTCGAGGGCTAGTATGAGAGTTTGAAGACAGAGGAGGAAGATGAAGGAGTGACATTCTGGGATTTGAGTGAGAGGTTCTGAGAAAGGGGGGTCGTCTTCTTTCACAAGCAGCCGACGACGATGGTGATAACATCCTCAGAGGGGGCAATGAAAATGGCGGGGTCCTGCTCCAACTTCGAAGCATTGAGGCCGTGTTTGGATATGGCACATTGAGACGACGATGGTCACTAACAACGAAACTGGATTTCTAAACTAGACAACTAGTGTCATTTCCTTCCGAACGAATTGGGCTTGATCATGGTCCGGGGTATGAGTAAGTAATTGTATCCCAAAAAAAAATCATAGAGAAAAAAATTGGGCATGACAGTCCAAATTTTTAAGAATTTGTTTGCAAAAAAAGGAATTTAAAACCAAGGATTCTTAAAACTATAAGGTGATCCTCTTTTTTTGGTCGAATAAGGTAATCCTCTTGAAATTCAAGAAATTGGTGCAAATAATTTCTCTCATCTTGACAATCTGACAAGTGACAACAAACTCTTCCAAAAGCATGTTTGTTTCATTTTTTGATGAAAAATCATTTCATTGTAGTGTAAAAGTAAATGTTATTGCCTCCCTATGGTCCTAATTATTAAGGGTATTCATGGGTAGGGCTAGGCGACGAGATTTTTGGTTGATGCCTTGCCTGAAAGATTATTGGACAATAAAATGCAGTATGATACCTTGCCCTGCCTGATATAAGCTTTAACATTTTTGGGTTGGACAAGATGGGCCTTCTTTATTCAAGTGGCGATACCCACCACCCTCTATGTGGGAAAAAAAAAATAACTTCAGTCATATCTAATAAACAATATTACAAACTTCAAATGAAATCCATAATTATATACTTTGGAATATTCTAAAATAAGTCTACAACTTGAATCTCTAAATTAAAAAGATAATCATATATCTTAACAAGTAGTCAAATATCCATAAGTGAAAATAATATATATATATATATATATATATATATATATATATATATATAATACTATTGTATCAAAACAAATAAAAAATATATAATATTATATATACTATTGGACAGGGCGGCATACCCTGCTTACCAAAATGCACCCAGTTGTACCCAAATTTTTTTGGGTTGGGCTGGGCTGGGCGACTTTTTTGCAGGCTCAAGCGGGCATACAGGGCCATAGGCATCATAAACATCCCTACTAATTATACTACAAACAAGGTCCTACATTTAGGATTGGAGAGTGTAAACATTTTATAACAAGTTTCAAACTTGCAATATCTAATTATTTTTTATATTGCAATATTTTTTTTTTCCATAGATCATGCAACTCACATAAAAGGCTTGTTTTTTTTTTTTTATAAGAGAATTTTAGGAAAGGGGTTGGGTTCACCCACGATCTAAGGGCAGGGTGAAATCTCTCTTCCTCTTAGGTGATACTAATGTTGGGTAGGGCGAGTGGTCTATTACCCTCAGACGTTTATCTAGGCACCCAAGAGCCCCAGCAACTTGACCAACTCCAGGATCGAGTTTGAGCCCAAAGACGAGAGGTAGAAGGCCCTGAGTCTAGTTTTTTTTTAAAAAATATTATCTAAAACATATAAACCCATATATGGCCCAAAGCTTAATTGTAGGCCCATCATTTGTCAAGTCTTCAGACTTCTATATAAAGCAGGCTTGCATCTAGGCCCAATTAACGAAAAAGCAATAGATCGGTGGGAGATAGAGAAGAAAGAAAGTCAGTAGAAAAACCTCTGATAAATTCATTAATTATGTGGGATGTTGGCGGGTCTCTTGGTACTGTGTTGTCCGCAAAGAGGAAGACTCAATGATTATTTGTTCGCCAAAACCAGAAGTCAAAATTTTGGTAGACATAGATCTAATAATAACGTCTTTCAAAGAATAGGTAAAACATCGTTTGTCCAGAACAATAGTTAATGGATCTGTTACTAATACTTAGATATGAAACGAAACCCGTTGATGCTCATAGTTATTATATTCTACCTGTTAAAAAGAAACGAACTTAAATCAAAATACTTAATAATATGATGGTACATTTACACAAAATTTCTACACACAACGAAGCCATAGACAAACCAAGTGAAAAATTTCTTTTTATTTGCATTAATGTTGCTTGGAAAGAGTTGATGAATCAATTCCTCAATTAAGTGAATGAAGTATATGCCTACCAAACTGGAGATATTTTAGCTCGTAAGTCAAATAATATTCTAATTTGCCAATCAATTTAATGCTAGAATTAAACTTACTTTTATATATTGAGGGTATTTCCTTGTGTAGGTTTGGATTTAGGGCTCAAATTAAAGCAACTAGTTAATACCCAAAAAAAAAAAAAAAGTCAACTAGTTGGTGGTAAATTAAAATTGGCACTATCACCAGGGATATATGTTTTTGTATGTGAGCGTGCAGCCGATAGGCACAGTGCCATAGCCACGATATAATTAAATCAATCACCCAAAACAGGACAATCAATTATATATTTATTATTATTTTAAAACAAGTGTATTACTTTTTCTACAGTATCCATCTATTATTGAGGGTATTAAATGTGAGAGACAAAGAAAAAAAAATAGGGAAAATTAAAATAAAGGATCTAAATAAAATAATATTTAATTAGAAGGACCATAAAAATTGTAATTATTAAAAATGACTAAATAAGTTTAAAAGTACTAAATTACCCTTTAGCTTCCCCAACGTAGAAAACAAAGAGCAAAGCGCTTTCTTCTATCTTCTTGTGAATATCAAGGTGAGGCCATTTGAGAATCCAGTATTGGAAATTAAAAATGACGATATTTGTTTAAAGTGTATGCATAGTAATGAAGTTCAAGAACAACTTTGTTCTAATTAACTTCTTATTTTCACAGATTACCAAAAATCGTTGTTTTTAACTTCTAATACTGGATTTCCAAATAGCTCCACCTTGATATTCAGGGGAGGACGGAAGAAAGTACTTTGTTCTTTGTTTTTTGCGTTAGGAAAACAAAAGGGTAATTTAGTACTTTTAAGCTTGTTCGGTCCTTCTTGGTAATTATAATTTTTATGGTCTTTCTAATTAAATATTATTTCATTTTAGTCCTTTATTTTAATTTTCCCCAAAAAATAATTGCCGCGTTTTAAGAACGAATGGTGTGTATCAGTATCACCAGTTACACACACCACTGACGATGTTAAAAAAAATAGATGGATAAATGTGTTCTTTATACTAAGCTTACGTTAATTTTAAACACTATTTAACTTTATTTTTAACAAATTATATTGTTAGAAAAATATTTATATGAAGCCATAAACATGTTTCCAGAAAAATTCAAAATTTGCATATCATTATATATAATTAACTTGTTAGCCAATCTCTTTTTTGTTTGGAAAATCATTTTTAAGAATCTTTATATCAATTGCTAAAAATTAAATTAGCAAAGAAGTAATGGAATCCCGCAAAAGAAGGCCAAGGAGGGTGAATTTCATTTAATGATAATGGTCCTTTGGAATTTGAATTCACTTCATCATTGATTGGACCGCAACGCGTAGAACTTGGGGGCTTGCTTCATTAAAGATCGTAACTGAACTGAATCAAAGGAACGAGTTATATATAATAAACATTTTTCTTTTTTGGGTTTTAGGGACTAGGAAGAAACCATCCCTTTACTCACGGGAGGATATACTCTTATTGGACTTTTTCTCCTCTGGCCTCATTAGCCCATCCGGGCTCTTGATTGAAAATGAGAGAGAAAAATTAAAATAATATTATATTTGATTGGACGGATATGATTTAGAGATTATGAGGGATGATGAGAAAAGAATGATGAAAGAAACCCAACCTAGAAAAAATGACTTATGAAAAAGTTAAATTGAGTAAAAGTTAAATTGTGAGATGTGATTTATGTTTGGATTGGTGGTAGCATAAGTAGTTTTTTATATTTAAATTTATAGTCAATCTGAAATATTTTTTACGGTACTGAATGGTACTACCTTCGGTCCTAATTATAAGACATAGTTGACTTTTTTTTAGGGATTAAGGAAGCTAAATAAGTTACTTAATCATTTTATATGTTGTATATTATTAGATTATATATTAGTTTATTAGTCAAACTAATTAGTTTGAAGAAAAAAGTAAAAATAAAAACACTCTAGAGTAATTTAATTTAATTAGCTTTCTTAATTTCTCCAAAAAAGTCAATTATGTCTTATAATTAGGGCTGGAGACAGTATTAAAAATATATTTCAAGATACTGAACAGTAAAGAAAAAAATATTTCATGATATTGAAAAATTATTGTAGGATCTTGAAAAATTTATTTTTAGTACCAGTCAGTACCTTAAAAATAGCCTAAAATATTTTATTTTTTATGGTACTAAAAGTATACTTTAGGATACTAAACGATATTAAGAAAATACTTCATGATCTTGAAAAAATATTTTAGGATATTGAATTAATTATTTTTAGTACCATTTAGTTGGAAAAATATTTTTTAGATTACTAAATGATAATAAAAACATACTTCAAGATACTTAACGGTACTAAAAAAAATAAGAAAATAATGTGCAAAAATACACATAAGTTTTTTTTCCAAGAGTGTCCAGCACCACGTGCTTTTTTTGTGCAAAAATACACACGTGGTTACTATCTTAGTGCAAAAGTTACATTCTACCGTTATGTTATTGTTCTCCGTAATGAGAGAGAAAGATACTTAACGGTACTAAAAAAATAATTCATAATCTTAAAAAATTATTTTATGATCTTGAAAAAAAACTTAAAAGCTCCTTAAAGTAACCTTTTAATTAAGTTACTTTTAATCTATGAACCTTATTAGAACAACTTCTCGACTTAACATACATTTTTTTTCATAATTCTAATTATAATTTCCAAACAAACAGTATACCACACCATAAATCCCAACCAACAACGTCCTGACGACGATAGATATCCATGCCGGATTTCAACACATGCCCTAATTAATAGTAACATACGAACAGTACTGGCTTTGCAATCCATGCAACTGAAAATTTTGGTATGATTCTGATAAAAAATAAAAAATAAAAAAAATTTGGTATGCATTTCATCTCTCCTCTTTCAATTATAAATACCTTTTTCTCAAACACGTCAGTCCACGTCGTTTGAATCTTATAAAAATGAACTAGTAGTCTATTAGAAAAGAGGGCTCTTTCAACTTATAACAAATGTTCATATTAGGGCTCGAGTTTTTGACTCTTTTTAGTTGATTATAAATTATTTCTGATAATTATTAATTATATATAATGTACCTTTTGAAATTTTTCCCATTATATCACCCCCTATTTAAAGTCATCAGTGATGATAGAAAATGTAATACAAAATTTTAAAAATTTCATTTAAATATAGATAAAAATAAAAAAATTTATTATTCAATTTAATTTCGGCAAAGTATGGAATTAAAAAACCCAACTCGGTTAGGCCAGTCAAACCTATGAACTGGGCAACTAGTCCCTTTATCAATCCAATCAAGAGTTTTAAATGTGTGAGTCGATTATTTTGGATTTTGTTTTTTTTTTATTTCCCGACCTTGAAATGTCATCTTTTTGAATTTAAGAAGTCCATTATATGTGTACCTCTGTAATTCTATTTTTGTTGGATTATGTTTGATTTATACATGAATACTCAATATCAATACACTTATGCTTTAATGTTATTAATTACACGTTATTTTAACTTATGACCGGTTTGAACAAGTGACCTTTAAACAATTGCATCCACCAATTTATAAAACCTGTTTGGTTTTTAGCACCTTAGCAGTCAAATAGTTAGAAATGCTTTATAATAGAGATCAAATAAGAGTATTACACTTACTAATTAAGGCCAACTTTACCAAACACGAGGCTTCCCACACACCAACTTAAATTTCCTCACATTTCAAATAATATCACCCTTAACTGTAATCAGCACCACGTAATTAATCAAGATGCGCCACAAACACCAAGTCCCTACCACCACAATCGAATCAACCTTTTTTTTAGGTTCAAATGGTGTGGCACACGCAAGTCTCTATACGAGACCGGAGACCATGACCGGTTCAATTTTTTGAATTTCAAATCCAACTGGATAAGCATTCTTTTATGTCCTGCGTACCTTCCATCATTGATCTCATTGATGAGCATTTACTCATCTACTCTTATTTATAAGACAATTCTAGCATGTTTCATATAGACTAATCAAAATCTTACACTATTAACTATTATGTCATAAAATTCAACAATTTTTCAATTTCATCTCTCTTCCTAATATATACATTATTAAAGCCACGTTAAAATAGTTAAAATAATAGTAAATAAAGGGTAAATAAAAACGCATTAATATGAAAAATTTAATAATGTGTCTTTGTAATAGGAGGAGACAAGTACATCACTAAATTTAATTAGGTATTGGAATTTTACTTATCTCCTCAACCTCGTTGTCCCAAAGAGACCATCCCTAAAATGCTTACCAAGTCCCAGTCAACCACATGAAAACCCCAATCCAACTACTTCGATGAACACTGCATTGGTTATTTTTCATGATATGTATGTGTCCAGTCAACTAGCGTGCGACTCAATTTAATTAACATCTTAAATGATGATTACGACTCTTAACATATTATTCACAACTTCACTTTCAAACTTATTTCCAGGCCTGCTAGTTTGTTACATTATATTGTTGCTGGATTCATTCTATTTAACTTTGTTTTTTATTTTAGAATAAAACGTACGGATGGATTATATAAATTTTAGAGTGAGATACAGTCCTGGTTTACAATAAATTATGTATATTGTGATTCATTTTAAATCATAATTATGTAGTGTACAGAAAATTGTCTTTATTTTCTTAAAAATCACAGAATTTCATATTTATTTTGCTATCTTGTCATCGTAACTAAATCAAAGATTGTACGCCCTAGTGAATTTAGAGTTAATTGCTTGATGATCATTTTTCAATATCACTACCACAAGAAACGGGAATGACCCTAAAAACCGTTTGTTTTTTAAAAAATACAGAAGTAAAAAATAAAAACGGTAACATTTTTGTAATCATGTGGAGGTAATTTTAAAATATTGGCCGTCATTTCAATAAAAATAGATGCCAAATTAGAAAAACAAAAGCATGGACTTTTGGCATCTTAACTTTAAAAGAGATATCACAAGTAGAGCTTTTGGCGTTACACTACTACATAAGAAACTTTTAATGTCTATTTTTTGGACCCTAAAATGAATGTTTTTTTAGGATAGTATATGTGAGGGGTTAAGGTGCATTTTGGCCAACGAAGTATTACGCTAAGAGCGTCTGGCACAAAAAAAGTATTGAAGGTACCAAAACTACCAATAAACAATTGAAAATGTGTAAAAATACCAATGAAAAAATTAATTCTAGTGAAAATAACACAATCTCTGTTTTGGTATATTCGCTGAAGTTTTAAATTGTTCATTGGTATTTTTTCACATTTTCAATTGTTCATTGGTAGTTTTGATACCCTCAATACTTCCTTGTGTTAGACGCTCCTAGTGTAATACTTCATTGGCCAAAATGCACCTTAATCCTATATGTGAGTGTCATTGAAAATTTTAAAATAAACTTCTATTTTTAAATAGTTATTATAAATCTACTTTCAACAACTATTTTTTAAAAAACAATTGTTGTAAAGCCTCATTTTTTTTACTATTATTAGCAACAACAACAAATCTTGCATGGTAAACAACAACTGCTTTTTGAAAAACAATTGTTATTAAAGCCCCAATTTTTTTTAGCAGCACATTCTGCTTGGTAAAGGCACAAAATGGAGTATTAGCCATTCTGTTATCCTAACTGGACCAAAAAAAATTGTGGACAATTTTAATTACACTATGCGACAATTTCAGTCTGCCTCGCTCTGTCAAAGCCTTTACCATCCCTGTCTCAACAAATTTGTTGTAAAACATGATGGGGGGAAGTTAAGCATATGTAATGCTTACGAACAATCAAATCCTGCACCGTGAAACAAATAGATCTAAAGAAGAACAGGGGCTAGAGTCAATCCAATACTGAAGACCATCCCTCTAAGGGGAGAAAAGGGAAGGTATTAGAATATAATGATATTTAGTGTTGCTAATTATATTTAGATAGTGGTCCCAGCGTTCTGTTATAGTGTAGATTCTGTATTGTATTCATTCTGTATACGTGTTACATTCTTATAGGTTCTGTTATGCAATTGTAATCTGTAAATATTCTTTCCGTTGTACACAAATTGCTATATATAATAGAATAGTGCAGAGCATATGATTCAAGTGCTCTAGCGATACAATTTCAATTATGTTCGCCCCTGTTTTTCTATCTTGGTATCAGAGCGAGAATTATCTCAATGGCGAGCTCGGCTTCATCGACTTCGTCTGATTCCTCCATCTCTTCTTTTGCTCGAGCCAATGCAAAATCTTACTCACTGTTTAGCTCCTCCAGCCAAACCATAGCAATCAAGTTAGACCGCACAAAATTTTTAGTATGGGAGTCCATTATCCTTCCCTTGATCGAAGGCAACCAGCTCGAAGGGCACATTGATGGTATAGTAGCAGCTCCATCGAAGCTTCTCTCTGCCGCCGCTAGTGGTGGCGTTAATCCAGACTACTCAGATTGGTTTTCAGTCGACCGCATGTTGGTAGGTTGGCTCTGTAATACTATGATCCAGGATGTGGGTGCTCAATTGCATCATTGCCAGACAGCTAAGGATCTTTGGGATAGTGCCAATGACCTTACATGTGCCTCCACTAAAGCTCGAATCATGGTGGTCAAGAATGAACTTCACAACACCCGCAAGAATGCTCTGAAAATGGAGGACTATCTCAACAAGATGAAAAGCCTAGCAGATGAACTAGCGCTTGCCAGATTTGCAGTAGCAACCGACGATCTCATACTTCACACATTAAATGGTCTCGACTCATAATATAATGCGATTGTGGTAAAGTTAGTAGATAAGCCCGATCTTACTTGGATTGAAGCACAAGCTTCGTTGCTGTCTTTCGAAACTCGATTGAATCAGCTAAACCATTTTTCCAATCTAAGTATACAACCTTCAGCCAATGTTGTTGTTGCGAATCGTAGTGACAATAATCATGAATCCAACAATAATCTAGGTGGACCAAGAGGCAATTTTCGTGGCTATTGAGACGGAGGAGGACGCTTCTGTGGTGGTCGCCGTGGTGGTGGTTGACCATTTTGTATTCATTGCCAGCGCCCTGGACACACCCTTTCAAACTGTTACTATCGTGATGATGCTTTCCAAAATGGTAACACCTCTGGTCCATAAGCCTTTTATGCAAGTTCATACTCAGTTGCAGATCCAAATTGGTATATGGATAGTGGTGCAAATTATCACGTGACTCCAAATCCAGAGTGTCTTGATGAAGTAAATCTAGTGGGTAAGTCCAATCTTCTCACTACCCACTGGGAATAAGAGTAAAATTACTGGGATCGGTACTGCTATCTTAAACTGTGATAATTCATCAAAATTAATACTTAATGATGTTCTCTATGTTCCTGAGGCTACCAAAAATCTAATGAGTGTCAATAAGTTGATTCAAGATAACTGTGTTGATATTGATTTCACTAACCGTGGGTGCAATGTGAAGGATTTGGTGACAGGAAGTCTCCTAATGCAGGGAATTCCAAAAGCAGGGCTGTATCCAATAAAGGGAAAAGGCCTGAAGGCTATCCAGAGGCGTTAATGGCAATGAGAGTCGATAACTCCAAAGTTGATTCTGAATTCTTGAAATGGCACCATCTTTTGGGTCATCCTAGTGCTAAAGTATTGAGTCAAGTTTTAAACAAATGTAACAGACATCTCTCGAATTTTATTGTTAATGAAAATTTTGTTTGTGAAGCTTGCCAAATGGGGAAATCAAAGTATTTACCATTTCCACGATTTGCGTCTCATGCTTCTTCTCCGTTAGAATTATTTGATACTGACTTATAGGGTCCTACCCCTATGCAATCCCATAACAAATACAGGTTCTACATCCACTTTGTAGATGATTTCAACCACTTTACATGGTTATATCCGCTTAAGCATACAAGGGAAGCAATCTCTGCTTTTAAACACTTTAAAGCACTCGTTGAAAACCAATTCAGTTCAAAAATTAAAGTTATCCGATGTGATAATGGCACTGATTTCAAACCGTTTATCCCAGTTGCTCAAGAGAATGGAATCAATAAACAGTTTACATGCCCCTACACTTCAGCATAGAATGGCAGGGCCGAGAGAAAACATCGTCACATTGTGGAGATGGGAATAACATTTCTAGCCTATGCTGGTATGCCGCTAAAATATTGGACAGATGCTTTTCAATATGATGTGTATCTAATTAACAGATTACCTACTCCAGTGTTAAATGATCAAACGCCTCTGATGTGTCTCACAAAAACAGAGCCTGATTACAATGAACTGAAAATGTTTGGTTGTGCCTGATACCCATGCTTGAAGCCATATAACTCTCACAAATTTCAGTACCATAGTCGGAAATGTGTGTACATTGGTCTAGGATCTCAACACAAGGGATATAAATGCTTAAGTGATACAGGTAAAATATACATTTCACGTCATGTTGTTTTTTATTCTCAGACGTTTCCTTTTCGAGCAGGTTTCATGTGCTTGTCTCCTGCAACTAAGCACACAACTAGTTCGATTCCCTTGATCGTTGAGACAAAGGCTAACAATAGAATGGAGAATGCTACTATGATAGACGATGATATTATGAATGAGGGAAGTCCAATGTTGCAACAGAGCTCTCTGTGTTCATCACCTGGTTCCAATGATGAACCTGACAGTAGGATCGATGAGTCCAATCCAGATGTTCAAGAAACAGACTCTAATGTTTATGGGCCTATAAACCAACATCTAATGGTCACTCGGTCCAAAGTTGGCGTGACCCGGCCAAACTTGCCTTATGTTGGATCCTTTGAAGTTGTAGATGAATCCTCAAAACCCTCCTCTGTTGAAGTTGCTCTATCGTCTTCCAAATGGCTTCAGGGGATGAAGGACGAGTTCGACGCACTCCTGAGAAATTGAACCTGGACTTTGGTGCCAAATACTGGTAACAAGCTTATCGATAGCAAATAGGTGTTCAAGACGAAATTTCGTGCAGATGGCTCAGTATTGAAACACAAGGAACAATTGGTAGCCAAGGGATTTCAACAAATCCCTGGACTTGATTTTAGCGAGACTTTCAGTCTTGTGATCAAGGCCACTACTATCAGAGTGATTCTGTCGATTGTAGCAACGTTCAAATAGGAGATCAGGCAGCTCGATGTTAACAATGCATTCCTCAACGGTTATTTACAAGAGGAAGTCTATATGCGTCAACCGGATGGGTTTCTCAATTGACGATACCCTAATCATGTATGTAAGTTAGCAAAAGCTATTTATGGATTGCGACAAGCTCTGAGAGCTTGGTTCGATAGGTTGTGATATACTCTGATTAATTGGGGATTTAGGAATCTGAAAAGTGATATTTCCCTTTAGGATAATTTCTGCAATGGATGGTGATTTATTAGAAAATCCGACTGAATATAGACAGTTGATAGGTTCTCTACAGTACCTTACAACTACTCGGCCAGACATCTCCTTTTCTGTAAATAAACTTAGCCAATTTTTATCTCAATCCAAAACTCTTCATCTTCAAGCTGTTAAACGGATTCTCAGATACCTTAAGGGAACTTGTAATTTTGGCTTACAAATAAAATAGTTTTGTAGTGCTAATCCTCAGCTAACAGCCTACACCGACGCTGATTGGGCATGTGACTTAGATGATAGAAGGTCTATGGGAGGATTGTGTGTTTATCTAGGTAATAATCTTATATCATGGTCATCAAAGAAGCAAAGAGTGGTGTCGATGTCTAGTGCAGAATCAGAGTATAGATCTCTTGCAAATGGTTATGCTGAAATTAAGTGGTTACATTCTTTACTATTTGAGAGAGGTTTATTCCTTAAGAAACCTTCCATCATTTGGTGTGATAATCTTAGTGCAAAAGCTCTAGTAGCAAATCCAATTCAATATGCCAGAAGTAAACATATAGAAGTTGATGTTCATTTTGTTAGAGACTTGGTCTTATCTAGTGTAATTGATGTTCGATATATTCCTTCTTCATATCAAATTGCAGACTGCTTCACAAAGCCTTTATCTCATTCTCAATTTCAATATTTCAGGAGCAAACTTGGGATGGTTGCTACACCCTCTTGTTTGAAGGGGAGTATTAGAATATAATGATGTTAGTGTTGCTAATTATATTTAGATAGTGGTCCTAGCGTTCTATTATAGTGTAGATTCTGTATTGTATTCATTCTGTATACGTGTTACATTCTTATAAGTCCTGTTATGCAATTGTAATTTGTAAATATTCTTTCCGTTGTACACAAACTGCTATATATATGAGAATAGTGCAGAGCATATGATTCAAGTGCTCTAGCGATACAATTTCAATTCTATTCGCCTCTGTTTTTCTATCTGAAGGAAAGAAAGAAAAGAAAAGAGTAATAATCAGCACCTAACACACATTAGAAGCAACGTAATATCATCAATAAAGAAAGCTAGATTAACATCAAATTTCCTGAAAAATATAGTTGTTCTTGAAAAAAGAACCTATGTTGTCTCACAATGCAACTTATTACCCAGTAATCTGGCTCCTTATGTGAAGGAAGACACCCCCGCCAATACGAATCATCCACGGGAATTTCAACCAATCCTTTAAATGTTAAGTTAACAAATCAGAACAAGATGATTTGACTAAGATAATACCAACAAAGAGAAAACAAGCCAACCTCTAAAGACAACAAGAACATATTTTACACCAAATGACTGGAATATTTCCAAGCTGCGTTCTCTAGAGAAGACATGGCAGTACCAACGGTAGCAATATGGGTGTTATTCCAGGTATATATTATAGTCAACAACGACAGTGCGATTAGCCATGCCAGTTGTTTGGTATCCATAGTCGTCTCACCATGAAGCCACCTACACAATTTTAGATACACATAAAAAAGTCAGATAGATCCGAGAGTACAAATAAAAAAATTTAAATTTTTTTACTTTTAACGTCTATTTTTAAAACAACAGTTCTTGAAGTGAAAAAAAGTACATAAAAAAATATTAGTTGAAAGCACTGTCAATGGTAAGTAATGATTGGTGTGAGAAGAAAATCTTGGAATTTAGAGAGAGAAAGGGAAGGGAGAGAGAGAGAGCTTTCAATGTTAGTTGCCCATAACCCCATAAAAAACACACAGCAGGAGCATTACTTACTTTCATTCAAGCTTTTGAAAGTGAGAGATATGAGAATGAAGAAAAGATTTGATTTTTTTGTTGTTGTTGTGTGTCTGGTTTACTTTCTTTCTTTCTCTTATTTATTTATTTTTAATTCAACCACACACTATCTCTCTTAGGCCCCGTTTATTATGGAGAAGATTTAAAGAGGAGAAGGAACTATGAAGAGGAAAAGGAATAGAAAAAAAAGATTAAGAGGAAACTTTAAAAAATTGAATTGTTTGGTAGATATGGAAAATGGGATGAAAGATGATCATTTTAAAAAATTAAAATTAAAATACAAAACTTGAAATTCCCAAAATACCCTTCACATCAGAAAAAAAATCCCTCCTTCATCCCACGTCCCCACAATAGTCAGAAAAAAAATAGATCCAGGCGAGTTCTGACCGGTGGTGGTCGTTCGTGGGTTCGAACAGTGATGGAGGATGTCTTCGTCGGCAATGAAGAGAGCTGAAGGTGAGAGAAAGAAGATGAAGTCAGAGACAGTGAGAAAAGAGAAAGAAGAAATGGACCTAATGGGAATTTGTTCATAATCTTCCAGGAAGATTTCATCTTCCATCCAATATGTGAGGGAAGATTAAGGGAGGAATCTTCCTATGGGTGAAAGAAGATGGTGCCTCACTAGAAGATGAATTCTGTGTAATAAACACTCAAAACCGAAGGAATATTGGATCTTCCCTTCCCTTTTCCAATCTTCTTCCTGACAAACTGAACCTTATTGTTTGTCTCTTTTTCCTTCCTTTTATCAAGGGCATCATCCTCCATCAGTATCCCCCACGAGAGCACTACTTTTTCCACTTCACTTTCTTTATTATTTTTTCTCTCCTCTTCTTTAACTTGCTTTTCAAGGCCTTTGCAGGAAGAATATTTAGCACTCAAATTTATTATAGCTGATAAAGAGAGTGACAGATCTCACCGAAGAAATTTAGGGTTCTAGAAACCAAAAGCTATAATAGAAGAAAATGGAGAAGATGCAAGATTCTGGAAAAAATATCAATCATTGTAACTAGAAATAAAAATAAAAAGGATATGGGGTCAAGGAGGCTCGAACACATGACTCATGAAAACTCACATAGATTGAGTTATATGACTTTCGACAACTAGTTTTCAAAATCAGCCGTTGTAACTTAAAAAAAAAGGATACAACGTTAGAGAGGCTCAAACACTCAACCTAAAAAAATGACCAAAGGCTCTAGCCAACTGTTCCATCACCAGATTTGTTGAAAGATAAAACAACGATTGTTAATAAAACATTCATTGTAACTCAAAATAAAATAACAAATTAAGGGATTGTGGGAAACTCGAACACTCGACCTCGGGAAAAATGACCAAAGACTTTAACCAACTAGTTGTTGTAACTCAAAATATAATAACAAATTAAAGGGGTAAGGGAGACTCGAACAATCGACCTCAAGAAAAATGACCAAAAGCTTTAACCAACTACATCACAACCAAACATGTTGACAGATTCAACGATTATTTTTAATAAAACAGTCGTTGTAACTCAAATCAAAAGAATAAATAAATGGGGTGATTGAGGTTCAAACTCAGGATAATTCATCAAACCCTCTAGCTAACTACGCCACCACTACACCTGCTGCAAGATTCAACAATTGTTTTGTTAAAACAGTCGTTGAAACTCACAAATATTAATTTTTTATTGTTTTTGAGCTTCACTTTCAACGACTGTTACAACAAAAACAGTTGTTGAAAATGATCTTTAACGACTATTTTTAAGAATAGTCGTTGAAAATTAAATTTTCAATGACTATTTATCTTGAAATAGTTATTGAAAGTTAAGTCAGAATTTCAAAAATGTCACTGCCTCCTTTTTTTTCATATTTTTTTAAAAATAAAATAATTAATGTCGTTAAATATGGATTTTGTAGTAGTGCCAAAAACACTATTTTTGGTATTCCTTTTAGAACTGGGACACCAGAAGTGGTCTTTCAGCATCTCCAATTCAAAATTGGACACATAACCCAAAACAAACCTAACACCTAGCCATCGTATCATGTAATACGCCACCAGCCTAGTGGCTTCAATTGGTCGAACCAGGGAGTGTTGCCTGCAAACCGTAGAAGGCATTCCGTCGATTTCGTTGAGATGGCTGAGTTCCTTTGTGCTTGCTTTCTCTGCAAAACATAGCTTGGTACCCATCCGGCCATGAGATCTATATGTATAGATACATCTCTATTTCTCTCCCTCTCCATACTCTTCATCTTTACACTTTTCCAAATGATAACTTCACTACATCAGAACTAGGGGTGGAAATAGATTAGGCCAGACCAAGCTCCACTTTTAACAAGTCATGCCTGTTTTAGAGCAAAGTGGCTTGAACTTGGCCTATAGTTTGTTACAGGCCTTTTTTTGACCTTAGTCTGGCATGTGGCCTGTTAAGAAGACCTGTAATTTTAAAAATTTTGTAAGCAGTTTAACAAGCTATAGGCCCTACCTCAAAACAAGCTTACTTTAAAAAAGTCGAAAACAAACCTACTTTAAAGAGGTCGAAAATATGCCTACTTACTTAAATTATTCTTAATGATCTAAAATACATCATAAAATATGAATGTTAGGTTTTTTTCCACCAATTATACATGTCATACTTTCAATGAAAGATGAAGGGAGTAATTATGATTTTACCCTCATAATAGGTCGATCTAGCATGTCATACTTTAAAGTAGGTCAGGCCTGAGTAGGCTTGGAATAAGCCAGGCCACATGCCCCTAACTTATTCCCACCCCTGACCAAGACGAGATTGGGGGTTGAAAATTTTTTCCCTCTTTCTTCAGGAACTGGTAGGATGCCCTTGGATTTAGCATGAATCAGATCTAATTTTGGGTCGATGTGTTGTTCTTGTCTTTTTGAATGTTTAGAGGACTTCATTTCCTTAAATTTCATGTGGAAATAGGCTGATTGAAATCGATTTGGGTTATAAAGTAGTGTGTTGAGAATATTGAATATATATAATTTATAGGGGTGATAGTGCTTTCTATCTGCAGCCTAGAATGCCATCAACAACAGATGATTCAGGATGAGAGGACGGAGAAAGCATTGTATATTGTATCCAAAAAACAAGTAGTGGCTCAGCCTTCTGAATCCCAACTAGCCACCACCAAAGGTGAAAGCATGGCTGCCTTGTGATGATATCGCAGATTCACGCGACCCAATCCGAAGATGCAGTTTCTAGCTAGCATCGGACCTAGATTTACGCTGCCTAATAATACTTACGGCATCCTTTTTGTAAAAAGGATGACGTAAATCAGACTTACGGTGTTCATTTTTAGTAAATATTGTTCTCAGATTTACTACGTTTACGTTATGTTTACATAAGCATCCCCTATAAAAGGACGTAGAAAGGATATAAAAATAGATGTTACAATATTTTTTTTTTGAAGTAGTGAATAAATCACTAATTAATGACTTCCAGAATTTCACATGAAGTAGTCTTATACAATATTATTATATGGACCATATAAAAGAAGTTTAGAAAGCGTTTTATGCATATGGACTACAGGAGACTGTAGTAAATTAGTAATTGGAAAATAATAAAGATAAAAATTATCAACATTTTATCCATTGCTTCAAAGACAGGATTGAATAATTTTATTTAAAGATACGGCTGTCCCTATACCTGTCTAGTTGCTAACGGGATCATAAAGATATCTCTCATAATACTCGTAGGATAAAAACCTATATGAGTTTCTTGGTTACATATAGAAAAATCAACAAATCCTCTAACATTCTTCAGCTTAAAAATTATAATTAATTATGGTGCGGGCCATGTAATTTGCATTTTGCATGAAGCTTGAGAAACAATGAGTATTAAGTAGTAACTACAAAATTTAAGAAAGAAATAACAGCGAAAATATTGCTAATAATAAGACATGGCTCTTCAGACTCAGATTATTCAATTCATTAACTGAACTTAGTGATGTATATTAACTGGTTATTTAGTAAACAATTCATTTTTTTCTCATTGAAAATACCTACAAAAGTTATGTTTACGATTTTAATCATAAACAATATTAAACTTGTTCATCAGAAGAAATAACTCAATAATTAATTGTTTTATTCACAAACAAATACATCAGCTATTTTTATTTTATTATCAGATAATTAAATTAACAAAAAATTAAGATAATCGTTCTGCAACACCCATCCATGTTGCTGTAACAATAAAATAAAAATAGCTGATGTACTTGTGTTTGAGATTTTAACGAAGGTCAATTAACTGAATGGTCAGTTAACGAAGGAAGCTAGAGGTTACACAAAACCCTCGTGTCTAGGTGTTTGAGATTTTACCAGTATCTCATAGCAGCGAAAACAAAGCATAATAAAATACTCCCTCTGGTCTTTATTAAGCACCAACTACTTTTTCTCACAAATCAAGGATTAGAAGTTAACTCATTAATTAAGTCCAAAATTAATAAATATTTCTAACTTCACCCCTACTTTAATGATGTAACTTTAAATAGGTTAGTTAAAAATAAGGGCATAATAGGAAAAAAAAAGTAATAAATGAGTTAGTTAAAGTAAGTTGATGCCTTATAATAAGGACAAAAAAATATTAGTAGTTAGTGCCTTATAATAAGAGTAAGAGGGAGTAACTCATTTATATTGTATTTCAATGCTCAACCACCGTTTTCGGCTCACGATTGTTTCAATGAGGCATCCTCCATCTGTTTCGCTTTTTTCTGCATTAAATTCTTATGAGTCAGTAATTATAATGGTCCTAATAACTTTATATGCTAGTAATATTAAAGTAATGGCAAAATTTTTTTAAAAAAAACTACAATATTAAAAGGGCTAAGGTGCAAAAATACACATGTGCTTTGATCAGAGGAGCGTCCAGTGACAAGTGCTTTTTTGAGCTGTAAAAGTACACACGTGGTTACAAATTAGGTGTAAAAATACCGTTTGACCGTTAAGTTTGACTTTTTTTACTTTCAAAGGTGCAAAAATACACATGTGCTTTAGCAAAAAGAGCACCTAACACCAAGTATTTTTTTTAATTTAATAATATTATTTTAATTAAAGAAAAATTATTATTTCTCTAAGTATAATTTCTAGAAAACTAAATTTTTTATTTCCATAATTTAATTTCTTTTTTTTAAATCCTTATTAAATTTCCTTTGCAATGTCAATTTTCAAGAATTGCCCTTTGGTGGTCAATTTTCATTTTAAAAAAAATTCTTTTTTTTTTAATCATTTGAGCGAGTTTCTCCTGCATGTATTAATATTTTATCCTTCTCCAAAATAATTTCAAATATAAAATTATTCAAGAAAATAAATAAAAAATAAATAAGAATAATTATTCAATGAAGAATATAACTAATTCTTAAGCAAGTTATTAAGCATCTTTTAAATTTAAGTTTAAATAACACATAAGAAGTTAAGATAGTGGTAAAAAAATAATAAAATTAAATGAGAATTTAATTATTCAATAGAATTTAATAAGAAAATTTAATAAGGATTTAAAAAACAAAAGAAATTAAATTATGGAAATAGAAAATTTAATTTTCTAGGAATTATACTTAGAGAAATAATAATTTTTCTTTAATTAAAATAAAATTATTAAATTAAAAAAAAATACTTGGTGTTAGGTGCTCTTATTGCTAAAGCACATATATATTTTTGCATCTTTGAAAGTAAAAAAAGTCAAACTTAACGGTCAAAGTCAAACTTAACGGTCAAACGGTATTTTTGCACTTAATTTGTAACAATGTGTGTACTTTTGCACCTCAAAAAAGCACTTGTCACTGGACGCTCCTCTGACCAAAGCACATGTGTATTTTTGCACCTTAACCCATATTAAAATAATTAATATTTACTTGTTTAAGCAATGACAACAAAATCTCATCACATTAGATGGAATTGGCAGCATTGTACACTATTAAAAACTAAATATTTATATAAGTTATTAATAAAAAAAAATCTCGTTATATAATCTTATTAAATGTTTGTTTCAGTGGTTCTTTACATGTTTCTAAAGTACTTCATATGATCTACTTTTCTTATTGACATGTCTATAATTTTTTTAATCATGTCTAAATCACCTTAGATGACTTTTTACAATTTTTTCTTTGACGCAAATAAAAAAATTAAAAAAAAAACCGAGTTTAAGAGTGTTTTAGTGGTTTGAATGTAACATCTACTTTTGGTTAGAAAAATACAATATTATCGGTACTATGAAATGTGTATTGACAATTTTGCATTGGGGGCACTCCATCTCATCGATCAAGCTAGTTGAGATCTGTTTTAGTTCTAAAGCTAATATAATATTTCAAAGGACACTTCCTTTTCCAGTTTATTTATAAATCATTTATCAAATAAAAGACTTGCATTTAAGAGAATGATTTGAATTCATACCTTTATAAAACATGAATACGTCCTATAAAACATGGTATCAACTAAACCTGGTCAACCAATATTTACTAGCATGAATAATTCTTTTTGTTGAACAAAAATCAAGATATGTAATATTTATGATATTTTATTTTTTAATCATTGCGTTATTAACAACTATATATTATTTCCTAGTTTCCTTTTATTTATAGATCTACTACCATATGATATTATCTCTATTTCAAGAATCTTTTTATTTATTTTTTAAATTTAATTCCACTTTGAGTATCAAACAAAGTCCCCAAAGAATTAAAACAGACCAAATATAAACAAGCCAGTAAATAAATATAGTTGCAGCCTTGCAGGCATTTGAGTACAAGTGGCAATCAATAGTTTTGGTACAACCCCCTCGATGCGAAGCCAAGTTGATGTGACCCCGACTTTTTCTGTGAAAGAATAGTAAACTATATTAATGATTCAAACATTGTCTCTAATGCCTAAGGGGCATGATGACTTGACTATTTATAAATATAATCGTGCATTTTTAACAATTTTATTTTCCACAAAAGAAAGAAGGAGGTGGTTTATTTGGATAAGGATAAGCTTATCTGGGTTCAAGTACTGTCATCGTTTGAGTAGCTCAGCATGGACATTGAAACTGTATGTGGGAGAATTTTGCCGGACTTTATTTCGGTTAATCCAAAAAATCAAAAACTTCTATCTCCTTTTGAGTTAAAATTAAATTAAATTTAAAAAAGAAATAATATCCTTCTTTTATTTTTCTAAAAGAGCATTTTATAAGATAAATAAAGATATTTATAAGACAAATAAATGTACTTACGAGATAAATAAAGGATTCAAAAGCAACCAAGAAGTTAATAGCAACATTTCGATTATTTACAATACAAATAAATACATTTATAAAATAAATAAATAGATTAAAAAAAACTATGGAGTCAAAAATATTTTATTCATTTACCAGAAAAATAAAGCAATTTAGCAAGACAAATAAGTATATTTACAAAATAAATAAAATAAAGGCATCATTATTTTTTCACTTACAAAACTTAATTTTATTTTCATGAAAGATATTTTTCAGGGTTGAGTGAAGTAAGGTGGTAACTGCAATTCCGCCACTGTATATAATTAGTAAATGATTCAGTTTAGTCTTTTTATTTTTTCTAATTAAAATAATTTCCTTTCAGTCAAATAAAACTTATGGTTATTAGGTGACTTTGGTTCCTTCATTCATATAGTTGCTAATTAATATAGAGCTAGGATCAATTGAAATTTATTCGGTCAATAAGGCAACACTATCACTGTCTTTTCTTTTTCCACACAAGTTATATCCCGCGCATGAATGAGAGAATATTGTAGCTGAAAGTGTTAATTATAATAATTATATATGCCGATATATAAATGTTAAGCAATATGATCATCAAGATATTTTGATAAGGTAATAAACATGTGACATTGACGTTAAAAGTTAAATGAAATTAATTTGATCATCATTGTTAAAAAAAATGTCCGAAATTATTTTTGGATATGAAGAAAAAATATTTACACTGTCGTATAATTGTTTTTATAGTATTCAGAAGTCTATTAGGTGATTATGATATTTGATTCATGATTTGATGTTTTTTTTTTTAAATTCAATCAAGTTGAATTCATGATTTAATGTCTATTTTCACGTTCAATTGACTTTATTATCTTATCATTAAACACTAACAATAAAATATGGAAGTTAAATGGGAATAATATCTCAATAAATTCAAACAACTTAAAAACTAAATGCATAATTATAGTCAGCATCTAAATATAGAAGATGTCAAACTTTTTGAAGTAAAAGGAAATTGTCTATAATAGGGAATAATTTGTAATGATTTTTACAAAAAAGATAAAATTACTTTAATGGGATTAACTGAATGTGTATTAATGTTACTATAAATTGATTAATTTAATTATGTGATTACCGGATTCATTGTTCTAAACTGGTTTTTAAGTGGGTATTAGTGTGGTACACGATTTCATATATAAAAAGTTAATTGATAACTGCTCACAATTTGACTTTTAATATTTTTATCCGACGAATGTTATTTTTGGGGAAAATATCAATATAATAATGTATTCATACTAGCATATGACTTTAACTTGATTGGTAACAAATAATGAATAATATCATTTATTTTATATTATATTTTTAAGTATGTGATACAATATATCCAATATTATTTGAAAAGAAACTTTCTCATAAATTAATAATCAAGTTGCTAGCTTGATGTGAATAATAATTTAACAATATTTTTATCTCTAACTCTATACATACAACTGGATCAGTCTAATTTTGCAAGTGCACCAAAAAAAAAAAAGAGTAAAGCACAGTAGTTTGTAATATTAAAAAAAAATAAAACAACAAAAACACAATAAAATTACGTACGTGCAACTAGATTTCCAGACTTATTTGATATGTTAAATTGCAAGCTTTTTTATAATTATAATTACAACGTCTTTCGTGAGTGGATGTATGCTAATATATAAAAATAGATAATTAAATGGCCGTTGTCACGTACGTTGGTCACATTCTCTCCCCCACTCTCACACACATGTAAAAATGATACTATAAAGTTGATGAATGTCAAACGATATAATTATCTATAACAACTGAACATTGTTGTTGATTGATAGAATAATATGCCTTAATTAATTTAATGCTCCTATCTTAGAAAACTAAACTATGTATCATTAGTTTTGGACGAATTGGACACGCAATAGTGACTTTTGTAATAGGATTCTCATTCCATGATTATGTTACCTAGAATACAAATGGAACAATAATTGACATGATTTGTCCACTCAAATTATCGCTTTTCACTCCACCACCACACCACCATATATTACTTGTTTGAAGTTTCATACATATATATATGAACTATATATTCAGGCCAAAACGGAAAACATACCAACTATATTTGGTAAAAGAAATTAAAAAATATAAACTAGATAATTAATTTATAAAAGTTACAAAAATTTGTTAAATTAGTTATTTTTTTTTTTAAAAAAAAAGTGTTGGCTTCCTGCTTAAATACCTCTTTAATTTAATTATTTATATTGGAATTACCTCTTAATAAAAACTATCTTAAAGCCTTAACAAATACAATCTATAGGGGAAATTCTGAAGGAAAAAAAAAAATCGTAAATTTTGACTGCATAATATATTAAAGTATTACATCTAATTAAAGTTGAAGTAATTATATCTTCTAATTAGCTCATATATTTATCACTCGAGATAGTGGTACACAGGTTATAAGGATTTTTACTTTCTTATATGTTACAGTGTAATTATTGTTTTTAAACTTATTGTTTGTGTATTTTATAAAATTTAAATTTTAGTATCATATTTTAGTTAGCTTCTTATCAATTTTATATTGATTAACATTGTTGTTGTTGTTGTTGTTACTATTTTAAGTTCTAAGCGAGGTCACATCCAGAAGACCAGAACAAGATATGAAACATATTTAAGTTATTATCCTTTATCTTTTTTTTGCCCGGATTATCCTTTATCTTTTAAAAACGATTATTTTCAATTTAAAGGAATTGTTACATGCATGCATAACTTTTTTTTTCCCCAAACATGTATAATCTGAGTTATGCACTCGCAAATAGCAAAATCTTTTATTTTTATTTTTATTTTTATACGAAACAAAACCAAATATTATTGTTAGCACGTTCCGATGAATAATTTGGATCTTTGGTTGAAAAAAAGAAGGCTATCACAAAACGACAAATGAAACTAGTCCAATTCAATATCACAATTTAAATTTTAAATATAATTATTATTGAGATGAGCGATGGTCCAGCGTGCATCGCGGAGTAAAATTAATCACACCATATTATAGGGAAGTTAATCAAATTTATTTTAGTACATCAAAGAAGAAATTGAATTAATTAGTGCTCGTTATCCGTTCTACAGAATGTCTAGAAGGAAAAAGAACAAAAAGGACATTAAATATATATTCAAATTAGAAAATAGTTGTGTCTTTCAGAATTTGAATTTATTATTTATCTACAGTTTTTTTTTCGTTGCTAAATACTTGATAAAAAAATAAACATACATTTTTTAAATGAAAAACAAGCATCAACATTCGGTGTGATACTAATTTCATAATTTTAAAAAAAAAGTTTTATAAAATACATAAGAAATTATGTTCAAATTTCATTTTAGTTTACGGTGGTTTCTTAATCACTCAAAACAACAACAAATAAGTTTCTGCAACTTACAAGTGTGTGTGTATATCATATTGCAATAAAAATAATATATAAAAATAAAAATATATAATAAGAAAATGTAAAATAATATATGAAAAAAATTAATGAAAAGTCTTTATTTGAAAATATTATTAGCGGAAAGATACAAATTTGAGTACCCATGCCGCGTAAAACACATTATATTAAGTATTATTAACATATAGTTGGTCTTGTAGTATAAGGTTCCGTTAGATTTTTTAGATCTCGAATTCGAGTCTCAGATAAGAGACTTGCACTGAAAGGGACAATTAGATCCGTGATCGAATACTAGATGATAGGAGTAAGTTATTACTACTATAATTACCACCAAGATTTGCTATTACTACTGATATAACGATACTCCCTCCATTTTTTTTTTTAACTTAGATTTAAATTGTTTTGGCTATTTTTATAAGAGTTTGACAAGAGTTGTTTAAATCTTGGGTTAAAGTATAAAAATACAGATAAGTTTTTTCCCCAAGAGCGCCCAGCACCAAAATTTTTTTTTTTAGCAAAAATACACACGTGATTATCATTTTGGAGTAAAAGTTACATTCCACTGTTAAGTCACTGTTTACCGTGATGAGAGAAAAAAAAAGATAAAGTGATCATTAACATAATGGTGGTGAAAAGTAACTTAACGGTGGGATGTGAATTTTACTCTAAAATGATAACCACGTGTGTATTTTTTCTCCAAAAAAAATTATTGGTGGTGGGCACTCCTGAGGAAAAAGATCATGTGTATTTTTGCACCTTAACCCTTAAATCTTTAAGGGTAAAGGTGCAAAAATACACATGAACTTTGTCTTCAGGAGCGCCCAACACCACATGTTTTTTTTTGTGAAAAAATACACACGTGGTTACATTTTAGGAGCAAAAGTCACACGAGTCGTTAGTTGACCAACGTTGACCGTTAACTTGGACGGAAATGAACAGTAAATAAGGGCAAAATGGTAATTTCAGCGGAATTACTGTTCATTTCTGTCCAAGTTAACGGTCAACATTGGTCAACTAACGACCTATGTGACTTTTGCTCCTAAAATGTAACCACGTGTGTATTTTTTCACAAAAAAAAACATGTGGTGTTGGGCGCTCCTGAAGACAAAGTTTATGTGTATTTTTGCACCTTAACCCAATCTTTAATGTTCTTTTTCCATTTTTACAGCTCATTAATTATACACATTACATTAATTAAAAGGTTGATGATATTTATACCACTATAATTTTATTTATAAGTTTAAATTAACAAACTTTCGCATATTAAAGAGAGTTAGTTGCTCATTAATTATGGGCTAAATTTGTAATTTTGCCCTTATCTGTGATTGTTTCCAAAAGTTAACGTGAATAATTTCTTTTTGTTTATTACTATAATTGAGGCAAAAATATAGAAACGGTATATTTTACTCTAAAACTGGATTTATAATAAGAATTAAAATTTTTACTCAAAATAGACTTATAAAGAGGACAAAGTGATATCTACTTTAGTTCTCTCTTCTACTTGTCTCTGACAAATAAGGACCCATGGATGCTTAAAACACAAAGTTTATTTCAGAATTACTTACCATTATTTTTTTACTAATTTTAATGGCTTGCTTAAACCACATAGTTTAATTATTGAACTCTTATGGAAAAAAAATGTTATATTAATTAATTCACGTAGCTTTTTCAATCTTTAAAAAAAAAAAAAAAGTGCGGGATGAGTACTATTATTACCACCAAGTTTTGTTATTAATATTACAGTTTACGACCCATGTAACGATATTAGATAAGGTTTAGACAGAGTCATGGCGTGCATCAGCAGGGCAACGTCATGTGGGCTTTGTAAGCAAAGCAAGTTGGAAAGAAATTTAGGGGTTTTACTCTCTCTCCCCCTCTCCTTCCCCACAATTTCCATTCATCTGTCTCTCTCTTTCCTTTTACATTGTCCCCTTCCTTACTCCTTTTCTTCTCACATTTCTCTTCTCATCTCATCGCGTCCCTCAAATCCCACCACCACTAATCCCAACAGATCTTCCACCCTCCTCCACAAACGTTCCTCCGTCTCCGCCGTCGTCTCCGACCACCTATATGGCCACTGTTTCCCCAGAGAGCAGCTTGCTCTCCCCCAGCAACAGCCACAACAACAACATGGACAATGTCATCGGAGAGCTCCTCCAGGGTTACCAGTCTGCCTCCCAACTCAAGTTTCTGCTTCAGAAGCCTTTTGACTCCGATGGCCCTCTTTCTGCTCATCAACATTTGGCCATAGTTCTTAGATCTTTCACTCTCTCCCTCTCTCTTCTCACTTCTTCTTCTTCTGATATCGAGGTTGCTCAGAATCTGGTTGTTTCCGGCGAGAATGAGCCGCCGCCGCACTACATCCCCGACCCGAAGTCACCCGATGCGAGCGAGAGTGGGGGGAGATCGGCGGCGCTGGCCACCAAGAGTCGGAGAGGTTGCTACAAAAGAAGGTCAAACTCTTCCTTCTTCCTCGGTTTTTTATCTGATCTGTGCATCTGGTGACTTATTCTTAGCTCAGTTCCTAGTCAACGCCGCTTGTGTTGCTGAGATTTGGATGAATTGGGAATTGTACGGACACATTAATGATTATGGGTAAAGCTGTTTTTTTTTTTAAAAAAAAAGTGGGGGAAAATTAAAACTTTGAGTTTGAGGTTTTGCTTTCTTATGCTTACAATGATGGAGTGAAAACCCCATTTGTTAATCTCGATCATTCTTAGTAAATCCAGAAGGAAGATGGAGTCAAAACCCCATTTGTTAATCTCGATCATTCTTAGTAAATCCAGAAGGTAGGGTTCTTAGATAACAGAAAGCAGGTTCCTTGCAATGAAAAAGGTTTAATGTTTATGTATTTTTTATTTTCTTTTCCTTCTTTAGATCGATCCTGATTTCTGAAACCACACTCTCGTATATCACATATATTTCAGGGAAAATCACGTGCTTGGAAATTGAAATTTTAAAAAGTTATTTCATCCTTTTTTTGCAGGAGGACTGAGCCAACAAGGACCATAGTCTCTTCCACTGCGGATGATAATCATGCATGGAGAAAGTACGGACAGAAGCAAATCCTGAATTCCAAATTTCCCAGGTAATCATTATTTTTCCTTCTCCTTGCCCGAAAAAGTACATTTTCGACTAATTTCAGACTCGAAAATATCTGTCTGCTTCATACTAAATATGTGTTTTATTTATGTCACAAATTTCCTAACACTGAGCGTATTTTTGTCCATTCCATTCCTTTCCTTCTTTTCTGTGGGTGAGAGACGAGAGAGCGTTCGTTTTCTTTTTTCGTTTTCCGAAGTTCATGTTTTTCACTCTTCATGGATTATAAAGTATTCTGAAACGGTTAAATAAACCCAATATATATTCCAAAGAAACAAAATCATATGTATAGAAATATCAGAATCACCTTGATGTTAAATAAACTTTCTTTATTTGTTCAGCATCCATCACACAAGAGGTGACAACTAAAACTTTCAGGACATAATCGTACGCTTTCTACAGTAAAGCACATTAAACATTTTAAAAAAGAAAGAGCCACATCAGTCATTTTCATATGATGGTTATGTGACCTGTTTGACACTCACACTAAGCAAAGCACGAGCAATACTTTTTTCATATATATTCGTGTTTCCTTTTCCTGAGTGTTTTACTTTAACACAGCAATTCTATGCAGAGTGAAGATATAAATGTATTTCAGAAGTTTTTTTTAATTTGATATTGTCTCAAAAATTTTAAAATAAAACCATGTTACCCGTTATTATTAAAAAATTAAAAGTAAGTGTTAGTATTAGTTTCTTACCAGTATGGGCTAATAAAGCTGTGTTTTAAAACTTTTTAGATGACATTGAATTTTAAGAAACTTTTGAGATAACATTACTCTTCTTGGTAAAAATTTACTATACAAATTTACACCTTAACCCTTGTGTGTGTACATACACACACATATATGATCCGTATTATGAAACATTATAGCATTTTCGAATGCGTCACAGGAGTTACTTGAGATGCACTCGCAAGTATGAACAAGGTTGTCGGGCGGTGAAGCAGGTGCAGCGGATCGAAGAGAATCCTGAACTGTACCAGATTACGTACATCGGAAATCACACATGTATAGATATCCTTAAGACACCCGACCTAGTGGTCACAGAATCTGGTAGTAATTGGGAATCACTCTTCCCCTCAGAATCAAAGAAGATTCCAAACGAAGTGGTAACAAAGGTCCATCCCATGAAACAGGAGCGTCATCATCATCATCATCCCAGAGAGGAGACAACGAGTGATGATTTCGCCGACAGCAGCTTGGACCCTAGTTTGTGGTCGGATCTCAAAGACCTCTCCGAGGTTGATGATATTGTGCCTGCTTTGGGGTCTGATAATAATAATAATAATGCAGATACCGTGTATTCATGTTCTGGCTCTTTGGATTTCGGGGTCGTCGGTGATTCTGTTCATTTTGGCTCCCATGAGTTCCAGTTCGATGATTGATGCAGGGATATATATTCAAACTTGTAAATCATATTGAAAAAGCAGCTTGAAACGCCAATCCAAACAGCAGTCAGCAGTCTCTCCGTAACTTATAACTGAAGCATGCATCTATATATATAGTGATGACATCTAGATTCTGGGTTTCTGCATTTTCCCACATTGTTGTAAGTACAATTAATGTCTGATGTATCATTGTTCCAATACTTTGGTGAATTATCGATTTGATGTAATAACCTAATGTATGTGACATCGTGATTACTGCTTTGGTCATTGATATAAGATAAGTTTAGGTAGTTGATTTTGATATTAAATATAAAATATATTTATAATATTTATTAATTTTTTCTTAATTTATCCTTATTGATTGATGATCTCTCAACAATAATCAAAGGTGAGAAGGAAGAAGGAAATTAGGAAGATGATTAGGATGTTTTAAAAAATACAATCTCATATTAACTAACTTTCTTAATTTAATCAAATTAAGTAAATATGTTTAATATTAAGTATCAGATGAAGTATTTAATATTCCCACTTGAAATGTCTGACTGAGAGGAGATCTCTTAAGCGAACTGAATCCTGGTGTGTGTGTGTGAGAGAGAGAGAGATGTCGAAATCAGAAAAGAGGAGGAAGAAGCCAAGATTGAGGGCTAGTTGCCGCGGGGAGTGGAGCCCAGAGGAGAGAAAACGTATGGAAGAGGGTAATTCATGAAGGGCAAGTGTGAAAAAAACAAGAGGAGTGATCAAAGTCTTTTTGCCAGGGAACAAAACGGATCGTTTTCAATAATGTGTAAAAGCTGTTGTTAGTCCTTTCAAGGAGAAGTCATATGTATGTAACACATTTCCTCTTCCTCCGCGTTAAAGCGATGGCACAATACTACTCCTGTGTAAGATTCTTAGATAGATAAAGATAGAGAGAGAGAGAGAGCGAGGGACAAGTGTATATCGTTTTATTTTACATATATTAAGAAGCTTCAGTCTTTACGAGTTTGTTGTTTAGTCTCACGCTAAACATAGATTAATTAAGTAATTGAAGCATATATATATATATATACACCCACTACTGACCCACACACAAAAAGATATCATTATTATAAATTTGATGAATAGACGTTCACTAAAAAAAAATTGTGGCTTAGCAAAAGAATTCTGGTTCACTAAATTAACTTGATGAGGGAATTTCGTTATTAATTAATTAGTGATAATCTATTTGACGACGAAATCATCCATTTTTATTGGTAAATTACAACGCTAATCTACTATATTTTTAGTACAGTGTTTGGGCTTTTGTATTCGGTTAAGGTGCTAAAATAACTTTTAACTCTTATAAAAACTGCAAAAATAACAAACAAATTTTTAGAGTAAAAAGTAATCATGAACTTTTAAAAGTAGGGTAAAACTGTTAAACTCAATTAACTTTCATCTATTACAATGGAGAAAATTAATCTTTTGAGACTCATTTATAACTCAATCCTTAAACTTTTGACTCGCTTGCAACTAATTCCCAGATGTTTTTGAGTGAGATCAATTTTCTTATATTAATGGGCTTTCAAAATTATGAGCATCATGTAAAGTATCTATAACTCCATTTGTCATTAAAAAGAGAGATTCTACTCTAAGTGTGTTGTGAAGTGGGTGTGCTTTAACTTTTTCAAATCTTATATATCTTCTTCAATTCCAAGTATTATACATCATTTATCATTCAAAAGTTTAGAAATCTCTTCTCCATAGTGGCTTTATCTTGCATACTTTGGTGCTTTATTAGAATTAAAAACATCATAAGTGGCTTTAACTCATTCTTCAATCTGAGTCGTTCGGTGTCCCTAGTGCTTCATAAGGATCTGTCATAGATGTTGCGGGTGCCTAGTGATGTTTTTAGAAAACAAAGGTCGAGGGGTATGCGAGTTGGTGAGGACAAGAACAATACATATTTTTTTTTAATTTGTGTAAAGTTTAACTAAAAGATTTTTAATAGTATTTTAACATTTTTTGCCACAAAAGATGACTCAACTATTAGGAACTGAGTTGGCGATTCAAAAATTCAGGAACTGACTTATAAGTGAATTATAACTTTAAGGAACCTAAAAGCTAATTTTCTCTATTATAATAATTGATGGAAGTTAATTAGTTGGATTTAATAGTTTTACCTCATTTAAAAGTTTATGGTTATTTTTACTCTAAAAAATAGTTTATAGTTACTTTTATACTTTTAATAAAAATGGAAAGTTATTTTAAGACTTTAACATTTGTATTTATTACAACTTTTGAGTTTAGATGATTTTAATTAAGATTTGCAGGTTTTGATCATTTTTTTAATTAATGGAAAACACAGAGATATCATGACGTAACCAGATCAATTGCTTTAAAGGAAGGTTCTCTCTCTCTCTCTCTCTCTCTCTCTCTCTCTCTCTCTCTATATATATATATATATATATATATATATATATATATATATATTCAATGATGTTGTGCCGTGGACTCGAGGTAACACAGTAAAAGAAGATTAATTTAAATCTTAATTAATACTCCTCTATGAAATTGTTTAAAATAAAAAGATAGATATGAGTGGAATAGTGGAGACCATTTTCAGAAAAAGATAAGCTTCTAGATATAGATTTATCTTCGGCCTCCGGCCGCCATATATGAAAACCATATTCTTTCCAAACTATTCTTAATGGAGAGCTATATATAGTGAAATTATTAAACAATAATTATATAAAAATAAAGAAAAATTGACTAAAAATTTAAAAACTTCCCTCCATCATTAGGAAATCATTATATTGCTGAAATTCTGTGGATGTTTAACCCCAATAACAAACCTAACAGCAGACTCAACTCAACTATGAAGATCAGACCACACAAATTAAGAGGAACTAATTAAATGAACATTTACATTTCTTTTATCATATATACAAGTGTACTGATGCTATATATATATATATATATATATATATATATGCGCGTGTGTATACATAAACACACACACATATATATAACCAATATCTCCAAGAAAGACATTTATTCAGAAAAGGGAAAAAAAAAACTTGCAATTTTAATTTGTTTTTTAAAGTGGTCCTCGCTAAATTGAGTACCGTCATCACATGATTCTGCAGATGAAAGCTATCATGGGTGTGTGCTTGAGAGAATTTATCAATTCATAAAATTTAAGAGCATATATACCTATAAATCAAAAGCCAAAATGTAAATAATTTAACTCATGAACCTAGCTGCAATTTGTATCTTTCATAACTTGAACATAAAGAAAAATTAAGGAGGGCCGGATTACAATCGAACAGACTATAAAGTCTGAGAGAGATATACCATCAACTTTTAAGTTACAAAAGTTGAAGCAGTAGTTCTTGACAGTCCGATATGCCAGAAGAAAATAAAATATTAAATTGTCAAAAAAAGATTTTCCTATAGAAAATTCCTCCTTGTGAAAAATCAATGAAAGTTGTTTAGCTTTTCTTGTTGTCTCCTGCTTCCCATTTGTCATCAGCGTAAGCGAAGAGAGACTCCATGCTATTACCACTGCTAGAACCTGAATTGAACATGGCATCAGCCATATCTGCCACCGGGTAATCAGCAGCTCCAAACCTTGACGTGGAGGGGCCCGCACCGCCACCACTGGACTCTGCTCCGGTCGGATTCACACTGCCACTGCCGCTTCCAGGAAGGAGGCCGAGGTGAACAGGAGACAGCCAACAAGGAATTGAGGACGAAGGAGGAGACAATTGGGAGGAAGTGGCGGTGGTGGCACTAGTGTGTGTGATGTCATGTGGCTGTACTTGTGAGATCATTAGTTGTGGTGGAAGTGATGAAGATGGAGCTGTGGAGGACATGTGGCAAGTGTGGCTACCTCTATACGTTACTGCAAATATGTTAGGGTTATTATCCAGACGCTGCACTTGTTTCTTCGCCAGGCATTGATATAATTTCTGGTGGGTGCACCTGAAGTAACTCCTGCAAATCATATATAATTGCATTCCAAATTAATCACTCGTAATTTTACTTAATTCATTCAATTAATTAGCCCTCTACCCATCCTGCTTTTCTTTATCACATGAATTGGCCTAGCTAGGTGGTTTTTTATGAACCAGTTTTGGTGGTGGTGAGCCCTAAAACCTAGACAGATCAAATTTATTTTTTTCAAAAACATTATTTTATTGTGTACAGAATCTAAAATAAATGAAAATCTTTTAACTATAAACCAATGAAATTATATAAACAATGAGCAGGGTAGCTTTCATCTATTTGATGGGCAACTGATCTTATTTTATGGTTTTACTTTTACATGTAGATGCTTATTTTGAAAAGAAAGGGGAAATTTGTCTTCATGTAATCAAGTGAACCACTATATACACACAGACAAGGACGGACATTAAAGTGAACGTACCAAACCCAATACACAGATAATCATAAGTGGGGTCATATACCATATATATATACAGGCACAAGAATGTAAATATTAATTGATGTGCCAAAACCCCGCAAGACGCACTTGTATAACGTCAACGAGATATACTTGCTGGTTGGGAACGAGTCAACTATAGGGCGTACATATATACATAAGTATATATATATAGAAAATTATATGATGAGTTAGTGATAAGATAGATGTGAAAGCAGAAAGGTCTTAGCTAGATATCATGTAAAGCTTTGAATTGAATCTGTCAAATTGCAAGTTCACATACTATATAGTATATTGTTTTCAAGCTTAACCACCCCAAACATGCATGGCCCCATTTGGATCGATGTCTTTGTTTAATGAACTAATCAACCACCAACCCCATGCATTTTCACAAATATTAGTAAAAATAAACAATAATATGTTAATAATTTCTTGAATATTTACAAGAAATCAAGTCATTGTCACCTGGGGAAATTAGATCCTAGGATCTCTTTTTGGCCATATTTTCTCCAAGTATAGCCATCCTCTGGTGGCACATCTGTGTTCCCAAACTGAACCGCTGGAACCATCATTGTCCTCTTTTCTCCTTCGTCCTTCCTGATGCCGCTACAATGCATTATCATTAACACAGTTAATTAATTACAAGCACGCATATGGATCTTAGCGTGTGTGTGTGTGTAATTCCCAATATAACAATCAACTTTTTTATGGTTATTAGGATTCATTGATTGAACTGTTCGGGTGTATATAAAGCAAAAGGCCAATAATAGTACGACCGGTATAGAATTTGCTTAATTACCAAAAAAGTAGTAGGAAATTTCTTTGCCTGCTTTTGAGCTAAATGAAAACCCAAAATTCAAAAGCCTACTTTGCTTTTTCAGTTCCTGCTTCTATATATAAACTTTTGAGGTGTGTAGAGCTAGGTAATGCTACTAATACAGCACATATATAACATAAATTTAACTCATGACCGACATTTCAGACATATATACTATGAATGATTAGCTCGATGCATATACTAGTCACAATCGTATATAAATATCTATCTATTCGACGGAATTGATTAAAACTAGTCACCTTTTACGGCGTCGAGAAGAAGGAGATGCTTCAACATCAGCTTCTGCAGAAGCATCTACATCTCTGCTCGCACCCATCAAGTCAGTCATGACCTGCAGGGTTGCCCCAGGCGGCGCCGACGCTGTCCTCGCTGGAGCATGAAGCTGCGGCATTGGGACAAACTGATTATGACCCCCAGATAGCCACTGTGGCAATAACGGAGAAGTCATTATTTGATGAGGCTGGTGATGCTGCTGTATGATTTCCTGCTTATTCGCTTCGTCCTGACGAGGCGGCGACACCACCAGCGCTGGCAAAAGCTTCCCTTTAGCAGCATTAAGTTTCGTCACGATCTCATCAATATACCTCACCGCCGATTCCGGAGACTCGCTGATATGGGATAAGTTCGATTCAAGAGTTCTGGCTAACTCACAAGCCCTCTGAACCAAACCAGTAACATCCTCGTCCATGCTTTGGTATTTAATTAATCTCTCTCTGTATTTCTGAATTGAACTTGCCTCGCTAGGTATGAACTATGAAGGATATATAAATGGGTGTGAATAAATAACATGGGTGTGAATTTCTTGTGATGATGTTGGAGGAAAAGCTAGCATTTATGTTTCGTTTTACACGGTAATACAAAATTAAAAGAAAAGGGGAAGGAGGAAGAGGAGGGGAATATTAAGCGAAGACTTGGTCAACGTCTAAGGTGCTAGGAAATTTTCAAAGTATTTTAACTTTTTTTTTTTCTTTTTGGGTCGATCGAGAGGAAGAATTCTTGCCCATTTAAACCGCTTCTTCTCGCTTTGGACCTCTTTGGAATGACGAATTTTCTCAGCGTTGAACCTACGACCATATCGTCAGCAATAACATATTGCCTTTACTCTTTGATATAAAAGTCTGCTGACATTTGTTTAGAAGGATTAAAGGAGTTAATTAAATAATTTATTTATAATAAGTATTGTATGTGTTTAGATTATTTATCATTTTATAAGTCAAGTAAATTAGTTTGGAGTAAAAAAAAATATATAAATACTATAATGTAATTGATGATTTAGCTTTTTCTTTATTTCTCCAAATAAAATCCATTGGTTCTTATATTAATAACATAAGGGAGTATTTTCTTATTCTTCATATATTCTTGAGGCTTTCCAATAATTCTATGTCTTGAAGATTTGAACGTAATTGAACCGATTAATTAACCCGCGGGTTCTAGGAAAATCATCCTTGGCGTGAATTCACTAATCACTATATATCCTTGACCACGTAGAGAAAACTTGTTGGACCTTACGTACATGGGATATCTAGATTCTTAACTTGGTCCTAGCCATCTACATACCAATTTATTTGACTACTAAAAATAACCCCACATGACGTACGATGATTGGATTCATCACAAGGAGCTCATCCCTACTAAGGTGATAAATCAAATTTTGAATTTTTATAAAAAAAACAGTATCTATATTTAATGTTCAATAATGTTTTAAACAGAATTGCCTCATATCATATGTGTGTGTACACACACCCCATGTAGATGTAAAAAAATTTTGTTTAAACCTTCTATGCATGTGTGTTGCAATAAAATGAAATAAGATATTTTTAATAGAAAATGAATTATCTTTTTGTGAAAAATGATTTTTTCCAAGGTTGTAATTATATTAAAATATGAAATAAAAATAAAAATTGAGTCCATATATTATATTAATTGAATATGGATTATTCGTTTAGTTTCTTTTAATATGAGGATATATACATAATTTTCACTTCTTTGAATATTATTTAAATATAGAACTTTCGTAATCATAGCGGTTAAAGTCAGACTTTTCCAGCTCAGATGTATTATGTATTATTATAAAAAACTATAGACTTTTCCTTATGAGTGATTGATATATATATATATATATTTTAAAAGAACGGTTTCGTGTCCTATCCACAGATAATGCAGGAACAGTGTGTCATCAGACCATATGGCTGATAGAACTCCACCAGTAAGCTTCTGTGTTGTTGGGAACATTAGGGACAATCTCACTTAGCTTATTTATCATTATATTCAATCTATTTTTTCAATATAAATTAGGAAAAAAAGTCCACTCAAATTTGTAATGGGAGCTTTTTCTCAATTTTCTCTATATTAAATTTTTATATGGATATTAATAATATTTTCCGCTCATTTATCTACGACAATATATAGCAGGAAAAAATGTAAATTTCAATTTTCAATATGTTATTAAGAAGATTGTTATAACTTGCTTTTGTTATATTTTTTCTACATTTTCGTACAAACTATAATTTATAATAATTTTTTTAAAATAAAAATTTAAAGAATTAACTTATACGAGTACTTACTATGGAAAATGCTGAAAAAGAACTTTAAAATACTAAAAAAAAAAACAGATACATGTGAGTATTTGATTTGTCGTCTTTAAAATTAACTTGAAATTATAGAAATGTCCCTTATTCAGAACAAAGAAGGTGCAATGTAGTGGGTAACTTCCCACACACTGTCGTGCCCTCAATATCATGCTCCCCTCCCATTTTCTCTCCAACTTGAAAGATTTGTTGTGAAGGGTTTTGTAGCTTGCGGTGATATCGAAAGGAGATTGGATTGGACGTTGGTATCATGGAACTGAGGAGGAGAGGTTCATTACTTCAAATAAGCTTTTTACAACTTATGATAAGATTTGCACAAATTGAATTCCTGTTTTACATTGAACACTTATTATGATGATAAGTTATTTATACGATAAGTGATTCACAAATTTCAAATAAGGTTTTTACTAATTTCTCTTTAACACCTTGACATTAATACCTTATTAAAACCTCATCAAAACTTGTTAACAAGGTAGCAAGCTAAGTGTTCAATGTTAAAGTACAATTTATGAAAATCTTATCAAAACACTTGTAAATCCTTCCTCCTAGCTCAGTTCCTACGATACCAACTTTTGATCCAATCTCCTCTCTAACTGCAAACTACCACACCCCTCCGAATGAAACTTTTTGGCTACAGTGACGAACACAAGACTGAGAAAAAAATGGGAGGGGAGCACAATATTGGGGCACGAGGGAAGTTAGCCACTATATCGTGCCTTCTATATTCTGTTTGTTTAAACTCAAAAGGACATCTATATAATTTCAATTTAATTTTAAAAAGAACAAATCAAGTACTCATATCTATATGCGGTATTATAGATGTTTGAAACATCATTATATCCTTTTGAATTTTTAAAGTTCATTTTTAGAGATATTCCCTACTTATTACTCATTGTAAAAATTTGTAGAAAAAATGCCGAGAAAATTGCAATAGACATTAAAAAATATCATCAAATAAGATTCAATGTATGATGTATACTAATGGCCCTTTTAATGACTCAATTTTTTATTACGTGTTCCTTCATATTTTATATTATATATATTGACTTTTAAATTCTTTATATCTTGATTAATTTAATTAAGGTAGAAAAGTATATATTTCTTTTTCACGGATCCCTCTCAAACAGTACACTTCTTTCTTCATATTTCTTTATGTTCTCACACAGCATCAATTTGCGGTCCTTCTTGTTGATTTTTTTAATGATTAAAATTAGGATAAATCTTAACAACAAAAAATCCAAAATTTCAAAATCTTAAACAAGTTATTTCTTACTAAAATAAGTTGTGAATTTTCTTATCAAGTGTAATCAATCTCTTATCAAATGTAGGAAACAAACCTAATTTGATATTTTGAAAGTATTTATCTAAAATTTTCCCTCACAATTAAACGTTGAGACTTTAATTTAACTCTTTTAAATTTTGGAATGTATTAATGTGTAATGAATAATAAAGTAAATACATTTTCAATTAAGAGTGTGCCTTAAATTTTCTATTATTCTTAACTGTGATAGATATGAAATTACTAATTATAGTTACATTAATTTTAATCTAGGAAATGGGAAAATAATAATGTTATATAAATCTGAAATTGTGGCTGCAAATTATGGAGAATTAATTAAAAATGTTTGTTTGGACACACTTTTAATTCAGCTGTCTGGGTCAAAGGGAACAAAAATAAAATTGAAAAAATATTAGAATGATTACATTCACACTATGAGAAGGTGATATGATTTCATTCAAGTTTGATTTCAATGAAATGTCCCACACGAACTCTAAGCCGCGTTAGTTAGCTTTAGTAAACTCTAAGCCGCGTTAGTTAACTATAGTATTCTTCACATATATTTATATAAAAGCTAAAATATACTTTTCATCTTTTAAGTTTACATAAAGGTATCATTTTAGTCTTTGAGTTTAATTTTTAAAACTTAACACCGTTAATATTATTAATGAAAAATGTTGACTAAGCAAAATTTAGAAGTGACTGTGCGATGCTGACCAAGCAAACTTAAAAAAGTCAATCACCAACAAATGTTCATTATTTTATTTATTATTTCAAACAAATAAAAATACCTAGGGTTTGGTAATTTCATTTGCCACCCCTCTTCCCTCCTTCTTGATCACTCCATTTATCTTCCTCCTGTCACAATCTCATTTTTTGCTTGGCTTTGCTCGTGTCACAAGATATGTATGCTGGGAAATTCCTTCTCCTAATCTTCGATCATCAATGGTTGCTTTCTTCCGTTCCATTAATTGTGTGTCCATCTATAAGTGTCATGGTTGAGGGTAGATTGCCTTCTTCGGTTTCAGTATGTGTGTCCATAATCTACAAGGGTCATGATAGGCAGGAGAGAATAAGTATGTGTGGTCTATCAACATGAGTGGTTAAATTGCACAAATCAATAAAGGTGGGATTTGGGTTTTGAAAGCAACAGTTAAGATTATGGGAAAATAAAGGGAGGGTGGAAGAGAGATTGAGTCGGGAGGAAGATGGATTGAGAGGGAGGGAAAAAGGGGCGACAAAGGAAATTACCAAACCCTAAGCTTTTTTATTTGTTTAAAAGAATGAATAAATTAATGAAAAATTTGTTGGCAATGACATGTAGATAAAATGGTTTGATATAGTTTGGACTTAAGTGTATATTTTCAAAATAGAGAAAATGTCCGTGTAATTAAGACAAAACGTAAGGGAAGTTAGAGAATTTTACTCTTATTTTTATTAGGTTGGGTATATATGAGTTGCCACTATAGTTTAAGTTTGCTTCATTAGCATCGTGCACAGTCACCCCTTATGTTTAGTGAGCACTTTCTATTACTAACATTAATGGTGTTGAGTTTTAAGGACTAAGAGTATATTTTATAAACTTAAGGGACTAAAGTGATACCTCATATAAACTTAAATGAATCAAAGTATACTTAAACCTTAAATAAATCAAACATGACATGGAAATTCTCAACACCAAATCTATGACTTTCCGGTCCTCTTTTTTAAACGTGAAAATAGAAAGAATTGATATTTTAACAAGTAGGTAAGTGCAAATATATATTTTAGTGACAAAAAAAAAAGTGTGACTTAGCGCCAATAACCTTATAACTAAATAACACAGAATGCCAAAGCTTGAATATAAATAAGAGCTAGGTTGCTGGTTCAATTCTCAGATAATTTTAGTCAATTGGTATATATCTCTCTAAATTAGAAAAAAAGGAACATAGGAGTCAATAAAAGAGCGAAGGAAAGAACAACAACAGGAAAGAAGAAAATACTACAATTTAAGGGGTTGTGATGATGTGAATGCTGGCTGTTTGTTTGAGTGGCAAACAGGGAACAGAGAAAGACGTGACCCAGAATTTCCAAGGATTTTAAGGAATTAGGTAGAAGTGAACAGGAAGTGGCTGCCCATGAAGTAGGAGGTTTCACACGTTTAGGTATTTGGCGTGGGTTTGTGTTTGTTAATTAATTCAACATTTGGGGACTACTTTGATTTGCAAAACCAAATTAAGTTGCCATGTGGGTCACTCCTTTCAAATACAATTATTATGTTCACCCAATTAAGTTTGTTACTCTTTTCTGCTTATTTATAAGTTAATTACTCTTTCACTTCTATTTATAAGTTACTATTATTAAATATTTTAAATAAATGTATAGTTTTAACTTTCTTTAAAAACAAGATGATCTCATAATTAAATAGAAGACGCCTTTCTTGCTAATAACTTTTGTTCGGTCGATTTCTTGCTATAATAACTTTGATCACTTACCTTCAAACGGAAATTTCAAAATGTTTTCCTGACAGTATCATTTACAGATTAATTTTAATGACTCGAATCAAACAAAATTTTGTCGGTTAAGATAGCAAGTTATCATTATATTAATTACTCTATCCAGTCTTAATTACAAGACTAAGTTGAATTTTTTAAAGAAATTAAGGAAATTACTTTAAAGTATTTTTATTTTTCCATAAACTAATTAGTTTTACTAATAAACTAATATATAATATAAGGATACATAACGTATGATATGATTAAATAATTTATTTAGCTTCATTAATCTCTCCAAAAAAAATTAATTCGGTGTTATAATTGATATCGGTGGTATCTAGTTATCCCTGATCTTAAATTCCAATAGATATTATAATTATTATTAATTATTAATAATTTTTTGTATGGCTAAGAATGGACGGTTGAGCCGCCATTGAGCTGGCACAAGGATGGAACCAACTGCAGAAGGTATCACGAAGCTGGAGAATATTCTAGAAGGCTTACAAGTTACAACGTACATGCGTATTCAAAAGAGTAACTATATGAATACTTTAAAGAGCTTTATGAGAAATACAGAGAGACTAATGAAGAATAACTCAACTGCATTGTGTGGCCATCTTTAAAAGACAACCACCATGAATTCTAACTCACAGAATTTGTTATAAAATGGAACGACCACATAATTATTGGCGGGGGAGAGTCAGGAATTGTATTTAGGAAGGGCGAAAAATATACTCCCTCTGATACTAATTATAAGACATATTTAACTGATTTTGGGAAGATTAAAGAGTGGAGTTAAATTAGTTAATTTCACTCATTTTTCTAAAATGTCCTTATATAAATTTTCAATGACATTAACATACCTCTCCAACCTAAAATCTTCCTTTCCATACTTTCTAATTGAAATGATGGTTTTATTATATATACATATATGTGTGTACATATATGTATGTATATGTATGCACACACATATATATCTACAACCAAAAAAAAAAACACGCACACATACACCCCCCAACACCATAGATACACACACATATCTACACATAAATATAAACCCCCGCATCCCCCCACACACATGTATACACACATCCACGCACACGTATACATAAATACACACATACAAGGGTATGAGTATGTACACATACATATATAGACACACACATATATTTATATAATGTGTGTGTATGTCTATATGTACGTGTGTATACATATATAAATATATATATGTGTTTATATACATATATATATATATATATATATATATATATATATATATATATATATATATTAGTAAATTAATGTTAACTTATTGATAAATAAATTAAAATCCAACAATTTAAGAGTTTCATTGACTGGAAAATTCTATACACCTAAATGCATATACTTACCAAAAACTAAACACACTTGATAGAATAAAATAGAAGTGTTTTAGGAAGAAATTGACAAAAATTTAAATTTTGTCCTATAATTAGGACCAAAACCAACTTCAAAATGTTGTCTTATAATTAGGACCGAATGGAGTATAATAGAAGTAAGATGTTCATGAAACTATATTTCAACTTCATAAATATTTCAATACTTTCATTTTAGTTCTTTCATGTAACTTTATATGGAGGCTAAGGACTAAAATGAAAATCATAAACCTTTTATAAGTTTAAAAGATAATTTCTTAAACTTTTAGGATTTCTTAAACTTTTAGGTTTTTTCTATAATTTTTGTTGGGGGCGGGCGTCACCCTAAGCCCCCTAATTCCACCCATAATTATTGGTCACTAAACTATAAATGTATAATATACATACATACACATACACACACATTCTTATTTCTACATCAACAAATAAAATAATATCCATAACACACACATATGCCAACAAGAACGAACATTGATTTAGTTTGTAAATATTTAACTCATAAGATTTTTAGTATTAATATGAGAATTTTGTTTATCAACATTATAAATATCTTTATAAACACTATTTGAGTATATTCACTACTTCTAAAAGTTTTTTTTTATAAGAAACCAACTAAGAAAGTGCACTGACCTGGTAAAACACATGTGTATTTTTTACTCCTTTACCCTTTATATTATGTATGGCCTTCATTTTTTTTATTAAATATATGATCTTCATTTTAAATCAAGTAAAGTCATTTCTTTGTTTTTTTTTTCAAAAAAAAGTGCATGCGATGCGAGGCCTTGAACGAGCCTTTTCTCCACCCTTTTTTGCGGGAAACCATTAACCAACCTTCTCAGTTGTCACCTGTTCTAACTCGCAGTCACATCCGACAGAAGATTATAGTAGTTTTTTTAAAAAAAAAAACAGAGAGAGAGAGTTTCACATATTTATGTGGATTATATATATATATATATATATATATATATATATATATAAGTTTTAAGAAAGGTGGTTAGGCTCACCCATAATTTAAGGGCAGGATGAAATATCCCTTTTTCCTAGGTGATACCAATGTTGGGTAAGGCAAACCGTCTATTACACATTATGATACCTCTCTCAGCACCTTAACCAACTTTAAACATTCTCTCTTTAGTCAAAGCGTCCAATTCCTTTAGGCTTTGTTTGGGAGTTTGGAGGAGAAGGAAAGGAAAGAGATACAGGGAGGAGAAGGAAGGGAAATTGAGGAAATTTTCTCTCCTTGTTTGGAAGTTAAAAAAATAGTAAGGGAGGAAGATGGAGGTTTAGTGAATTAATTTTACCATTTTGTCATTTTCTTTAAAATTAATATAGTTATTATACTTTAAAAATAAATTTAAATTTAACTTTTCTAAAAAAAGTATTTATGTAATTTTTATATTCAAAAAGTATTTTCTCTCTCTTAAAAGTATTTCTCTCTCTAAAAATATTTTTCCATAAAAAATATTTCTCTCTCTAAAAAATATTTTGGTGGATATTCCAACAATAGAAAAGAAAAAAGAAATAAAAAATAATGAGAGTGTTTTATTTGAACGAGGGTAAAAAAATAATTAATCTATTCTCCCTCTTAAAACCCCCCATAGTAGGGGAACTCTATTTTTATAAAGAATGAGGGTTTTGGAGGATTTGTAAAAATCCCTAATTCCCTCCCCTCTTATTTTTAAAACTCCAAAATAAGGGAAAAGACTACCAAAACCCTTTCTTTCCTTTCCTTTCCTTTCCTTTCCCTCCAAAATGAAACTCCCAGTGAGATTGAGTTTGAGTCTCATCGCTGAAAGATCCAACCTTATTCACATAGACTAGTACTCCTATCTTGCTTTTTAAAATAAATAAATAAAGTGTCATTTTTTAATTCCTCACCGACCTATTTTAGCCATCCGACATGGTTTAAGTAAGCAAATATATAGACATGGTGAAAAGAAAAAGTAATCTAATATAAAACTGATGAAAAGTAAATACAAAAACAAGAGATTTTAGAGAGAGAGAGTAGAGAGAAATTTTCATTCCAGTGTAATTTGAATGTTTACAGAAGACCTCTATTTATAGGAGGAAAATGGGTCTTTAGTGTAATTTCTACTTTGGGTCATTTGATGCAATATTCCCCTAATTACATAACTGTACATTCATGGGAATGCATTCCTGTGAGTTGTATAATTTTGTGTGTGGGTCCCACCAAATAATAAACTACTATGCATGGTACTATGCGCGGGTCCCATGTCATCTTGTAATATTTAGAGACCGGGAGTCAATGGACATCCACATAATCAGTATATTCATAACACTCCCCCTTGGATGTCCATTTATGAATGTGCCTCATTAAAAACTTTAACTAGGAAAAACCCAGTGGGATAAAAACCTAGTCAAAGAAAAGAGTACATCATTCATTGATACACTATCCAGTGCTGCCTCATTAAAAACCTTTCTAGGAAAACCCAGTGGGACAAAACCTAGATAAGGGAAAAAGAGTACAACGTGTATCAACTCCCCCTGTTGACAACATCAGTATTACTCCCCCTGATAACATCAGTTGAGATCTTTGAGTCTTCGAAGACCAATACCATAAACAAGCTTCTCAAAGATTGCTTCTGGAAGTGACTTGGTAAATAAATCTGCCAAATTTTCACTTGAATTGATTTGCTGGATATCTATTTCACCATTCTGTTGAAGATCACGAGTAAAGAAAAATTTTGATGAAATATGCTTCGTTCTATCGCCCTTGATGTATCCTTCTTTAAGTTGGGCAATACATGCAATATTATCCTCATATAGAACTGTTGGAACCATTTTACCAGAAGATAATTGACAAGTTGTTCGTATATGATGAATTACTGACCTCAACCACACACATTCTCGATTTGTTTCATGCATTGCTAGGATTTCTGCATGATTAGATGAAGTGGCCGATATAGTCTGTTTCATAGATCTCCATGAAATAGTTGTACCTCCACATTTAAAGACATAGCCTGTTTGTGATTTTCCATCATGTGGATCAGACATAAATCCAGCATCTAAATAACCAATCAGTTCATGTTTAGATACATTTGAATAATATAACTTCATATCCATAGTACCTCTAAGGTAACGAAAAATACGCTTTATACCATTCCAATGCCTCTGTGTTGGTGCATAACTATATCTTGCTAATAAATTAACAGCAAATGTTATATCAGGTCTTGTGTGATTAGCAAGATACATTAATGCTCCAATAGCACTAAGATATGGTACTCCTGGACCAAGTAATTGTTCTACACCTTTTTTGTTAATTATTTGGGGTTAGAATGGATCTTTTTCTTTTTTCAAAGATCTTACAACCATTGGAGTACAAAATGGATGTGACTTATCCATATAAAATCGTTTCAGGACTTTCTTTGTATAAGTTTCTTGATATACAAAGATCTCATCCTTCAGATACTCAATTTGTAATCCAAGACAAAATTTTGTCCTACCCAAATCTTTCATTTCAAATTCTTTCTTCAAACAATTAATTGCTTTTGAAATCTCTTCAGGAGTTCCAATAATGTTGATATCATCAACATAAACAGCAATTATAGCAAATTCGTTTCTCGATCTTTTTATAAAAATGCATGGGCATATCGGGTCATTTTTATACCCTTCTTTCAACAAATATTCCTTAAGACAATTATACCACATGCGCTCTGATTGTTTCAAGCCATATAGGGACTTATTTAATTTGATCGAGTATTGTTCTCGTGAATTTGAATTAAATGCTTCTGGCATCTTGAGTCCTTCAGAGACTTTCATATAGATATCACTATCAAGTGAGCCATATAAATAGGCAATCACAACATCCATTAGATGCAAATCAAGCCCTTCATTTGTTGCTAGGCTAATTAAATAGCGAAAAGTAGTTACATCTACTACTGGTAAATATGTTTCTTCAAAATCAATGTCAGGTCTTTGTGTAAAGCCTTGGGCTACTAGGCGTGCTTTATACCTTGTAATTTCACCCTTTTCATTTCTTTTCCGTACAAAGACCCATTTATATCCAACTGGCTCTACATCTTTAGGTGTATGGACTATAGGTCTAAATACTTTTCGTTTTGCCAATGATTTTAACTCTGCATTAATGACATCTTTCCATAGGAGCCAATCTTTTCGTTGTTGGCACTCGCTAATGGATTTTGGCTCATGATCTTCTTCTTCATTCATCACATCATATGCTATATGATTAGCAAAAATGTCGTCAACGTTGACTTCATTACGGTTCCATTTGATATTATTTGTGACATAATTTATTGAGATCTCATTATTTTCATACATTTCAGGTACCTGGATCTCTTCTGGGGCCTCAATATTCTCCTCTGGAGATAATCTCTCTTCATGAAGTGGCTCATCCAGAGCTACACTTTTTTCTTGATTATCCTCGATTTGACCATCTATAATCTTATCTCATTTTCTTTTTCGAGAATTTTTATCTTTGGAACCAATAGGTCTACCATAGGTCTACCACGCTTCAGGCGTGCTTTTGATTCATTTATAATCGGCTGTCCTACAGGGACATCAATTCAAATAGGAGCATTAGCAGCTGGAATATGTGACTTTGTCACTTTCTTTGGGTCAGTGAATGCTTCTGGCATTCGATTAGCTAAATTCTGTAAATGAATTATCTTTTGAACTTCTAGTTCACATTGTTTTGTACGAGGATCAAAATGAGCTAATGATAATTCATTCCAGCTAATCTCTTTATTCAACTGCTTATTTTCTCCCCCTAATGTTGGGAAGACTGATTCATCAAAATGACAATCAGCAAATCGTGCAGTAAATAAATCTCCTGTAGATGGTTCTAAATATTTTATAATTGAAGGAGATTTATACCCAACATAAATTCTCATTCTTCTTTGAGGACCCATTTTAGTACGTTGTGGAGGTGCTATTGGCACATATACTACACATCCAAAAGTCCGTATATGGGAAATATTAGGTTCTTCACCAAAAACCATTTGTAAGGGGGAACTTTTAAATAACTAGTTGGCCTTATGCGAATTAACATTGCTGCATGCAAAATGGCATGGTCCCAAGCAGAAATTGGTAAATTAGATTTCATAAGTAAAGGTCTTGCAATAAGTTGCAATCGTTTTACCAATGATTTTGTAAGTCCATTTTGTGAATGAACATGTGCTACGGGATGTTCAACATCAATTCCAAGGGACATGCAATATTCATTAAAAGTCTGTGAAGTAAATTCACCAGCATTATCAAGACGTATTTTCTTGATAGGATAATCAGGGTAATGTGCTCTTAATCTTATCAATTGAGCAAGTAATCTCGCAAACGCCAGATTTCGAGAAGATAGTAAGCACACATGCGACCATTTAGTTGATGCATCAATTAAAACCATATAATACCTAAATGGTCCGCATGATGGGTGTATTGACCCACAAATATCTCCCTGTATCCATTCTAGAAATGTGAGAGACTCACTTTTTACTTTGCTTGGTGATGGCCGAATAATTAATTTTCCCTTGGAACATGCATCACATGAGAAATCATGGGATTTTGGTATTTGTTTCTGTTTCAAATTATGTCCGCATGAATTCTCTATTATACGTCGCATCATAATTGACCCTGGATGGCCTAACCGATCATGCCAAACATTAAATATGCCTTTATCAGCATGCTTCTGGTTTTCCATAACATTTATTTCAATTGTACTAATACATGAATAGTACAAACCAGAAGATAACATTGGTAATTTCTCCAGAACATATTTTTCACCATATCTAACATTAACAATTTGTAGATATTCTTTATTCTCCTCATTTATAGTCTCAATATGATATCCATTCCGGCAGATATCTTTAAAGCTTAACAAATTTCTATGAGACTTGGAAGAATACAAAGCATCATTAATAACAAATTTCGTACCATTGGGTAATATTATTATTGCTCTTCCAGAGCCTTCAATCAATCTCGTATTACCCACTATGGTATTGATGCTTGTACTACAATTTGTTAGATGTGAAAAATATTTCTTATCTTTAAGAATTGTATGTGTCGTTGCACTATCAATGAGACATATATCTTCATTCTTATGTGCAATATTTGAAATATCCATGAGCTTCATAAAAGAAAAGAAAATGCATTAAAACATATTTAATATAGGAGATGCATTAAAAACATATTTATTATACATAATTGGCAACAAGTCAAAACGAAATAAAATAATTATTACAATTTCTACAAAACTTATTTAATCATAAAAATCTTCCACCTCCAAGTGAGACATAACATCATCATTTGACTCATTGACATCATTATCTTTATGAGCCTTATCATCACATTCCACATTATTAACACTCCTTTTTATAGAGGCTTGGTAAAGTTTCGCTAAATGTTCTGGCGTACGACAATTACGTACCCAGTGTCTCTTCATACCACACCGATAACATTTATGTTCTATAACTTTTGAAGAACCTTCTTTATCATTCTTCTGTCCTTCATTATTCATATTTTTCTGGTGGGTATAAGGACTATAATAACCTCTTCCACCATAATAAGAACCATGATTATTTCTGCCTCCACGATTTCCACGTCCCCATCCACGACCACGGCCACGACCATGATCATTCCATATACTTACATTCGCTTCAGGAAATGGAGAAGATCCAGTGGGACGATTTTCATGATTTTTCATTAACAACTCGTTATTTTGCTCGGCTACTAATAAACATGAGATTAACTCAGAATATTTTTTAAAACCTTTCTCTCGATATTGCTGTTGTAAAAGCAAATTCGAAGCATGAAAGGTAGAAAATGTTTTCTCTAATAAGTTCTCATCAGTTATTTTTTCACCACATAATTTTAATTGAGAACTTATTTTGAAAACAGCTGAGTTATACTCACTTACAGTTTTAAAATCTTGTAGCCTGAGATGAATCCATTCATAACGAGCTCTAGGCAAAATCACCGTTTTCTGATGATCATACCTATCTTTCAAACTAGTCCACAATTCAAATGGATCTTTCACCGTTAAATATTCAGTTTTCAAACTTTCATGAATGTGGTGTCGGAGAAAAATCATAGCTTTAGCCTTTTCTTGAGGGGACACATCATTTCCCGGCAATATAGCCTTTCCAAGGTCCTTTGCTTGAAGATGGATTTCAGCATCTAAAACCCATGATAGATAATTCTTCCCGGTGATGTCAAGAGCATTAAATTCAAGATTTGAAAGGCTGGAAGACATGATTCAAACTAAAAATAATGATAATAATTAGAATCATATTATAAAATCTTATTATAAATTAAAACATAATTTAAAGAACTGTAAATAAACATGCTAAGAAAATAAAAAGAAGATGAGATAGGAATGGTAGTAAACTCACAGTGAGACCTATCTCATCCGAAAGTAAGAAAGAGGATGCATATTTAATATATAATATATAGACAGCAGTAAAGAATTAAAATAAACAAATGGAGCCCACTAATAAATATATTAGTGTCGCCACCATAAAAGGTAAATAAATGCATAAATAAATGGAGCCCACTAATATTAGTGTTGCCACCATAAAAGGTAAATAAATGCATAAATAAATGTTAGTAACATAAATTTAAATGTTAGTGTTATAATGTAAATATTAGTAAAGTCAGTATGGAGCTTAATATCGCCACCATGAAATAAATAAAGCAGTAAGTAAAGAATTTAAATTAAACAACTAGAGTTTAGTATCGCCACCATGAATTAAATAAATAAAGTAATAAGTAAAGAATTAGAATTAAATTACAAATGGAGCTTAATGTCGCCACCATGAAATAAATGAATAAGGAGTGGGAAGAAAACATAAATAAATTACTATAAATAGTAAAATATAAATTTACCGTGAATAGTAAAAATTACTATTCACTGTAAATAGTAAATAAAATAAAATTACTGAAAAATTAAATCTAGACTTCCATATAGGAGTCAAAATGAATAAAAATATAAAATTACTGAAAAAGGTAAAATTAACATGAATAGTAAAAATTACTATTTATTGTGAATAGTAAATAGTAAATAATCTCAAATCTTAACCGTGGAACCCGATGTTCAAAATAATCGGTAAAAGTAGAACTTTAATTCCATATTATGGTTAAGATTATCCCAGATAGATAAGATAAACATATAGTAAAGGAGATGGTAATAAAATCTTACCTTGGTAGAGTCTTCGTGCTGATAACATAATATAAAACTGATGAAAAGTAAATACAAAAACAAGAGATTTTAGAAAGAGAGAGAGTAGAGAGAAATTCTCATTCCAATGTAATTTGAATATTTACAGAAGACCTCTATTTATAGGAGGAAAATGGGCCTTTAGTGTAATTTCCACTTTGGGTCATTTGATGCAATATTCCCCTAATTACATAACTGTACACTCACGGGAATGCATTCTTGTGAGTTGTATAATTTTGTGTGTGGGTCCCACCAAATAGTAAACTACTATGCATGGTACTATGCGCGGGTCCCATGTCATCTTGTAATATTTAGAGACCGGGAGTCCATGGACATCCACATAATCAGTATATTCATAACAGAGATATTTGTGTTTAAAAAAAAAAAAGGACGTCACAGTATAACTTTTCTAAAATTACTAATTGCATCTCAACATAATAAAATAATAACCCGAGTTGGCTATCAAACAAGGAACATTAGATTCTGATGATTACATAGGAAATAGTATATGGACAATACCATATTTTGTCCATAAACTAAAGCTAATCTCTTTGACAAAAAAAAAATTAAAAAAAATTAAACTAACCTCTAATATATCCATTTCATGGGACTAAATCATAGTACTGTCCAGATGTGGCTGTCACGTTCTTTGCCATGTTTATGGCTCAATTAAAGAACCTTACTGTGTTTCTCATTCTCGTTAGACACAAACGAAAATTCGGTAACCTGATCTAATTTCCCATTACCCTATAATGCCTCCAAAAGTTTATCTCATTTGCTTAACCTTGATCTTTTTCACTGTTTCACATTAAATTAAAGAGAAATTGGTCAGTCAGGGAACGAAGGACACACAGTTGGAGAGAAAGAAAGATGAAGCCTTCTTCTTCTTCTGATCTGAATTCGAATGGGCATTATGTTATCGCTTCAGTGATTATATATCTGAGCTGCTACTCAATCGTCCATGTGGGCGCTTCGATCCACGATTATCAAAACGAAACTTTCATTCACCGTGCGAATTCCTTCTTTTTCCATGGTGGTAGTGAAGGTCTTTATGCCTCCAGAGTTGTCTCCGTTAATGACACACAAGCCTCGGAGGATAAGTCCCTTAATGGAAAATCTTTCATCAGGTAAAATTGGAGCTATTCTGTACTCGTTTTTAGCTTCCTTTCGTTTTTTTATAGGCGTACCCCGTTTGCTTTGGGAACAACTAGGCAAATTTTGTTCTGTTTGTTTTCCGGAAGATTGATGGTCGTTCACCATCTTCTTGTCGCTCTCTTCGATAGCAAATTTGCTTCTGTTTTGTCGGGGTGGCCGATTGACTCATTTTGGTGATGCTGTCTATTGACTGAATGCGCAAAATGACACAATATCTGTTATTATTATTGATTGAAATGCTGCGTTACAATGCTGATAAGATTGTAGCAGAAATCAATATGATTGTTGCTGTGGTCGTTTTAATCAAGGGAATACTTCGGAGGAAAATCTAACTGATCAAAATGGATCCTCATAACTTTTTTTGTAATCCTCAAAGTTTTAATTTCCTTTATATCTCATGAACAATCAGGTTTCAGTCTATCACATTTCGAAGGACGAAAGAATCTGCTGCTCTGAAGAATGAGATGCAGCAGACAACAGGCTTGGTTGAAGCTATTATAGTTAAGGTAAAGGACAGAAAGAAGATTGGGGGCGCTTATTTGAACTCCGAAGCTCTATGTTGCACCCCTGAACTTGCCAAGGATGGTTCCTGCAAGGGAGGGGAGGTTATCATCCATGAAGACTCCGATGATGCTAATGGTCCCAAACGTCTACAGACCTTCTTTGAAGGGAAAAATGAAGAGACTCAAATGGATCTCCAACAAATTGAGATAAACAGTACTGGGATGTACTACCTGTATTTTATGTTTTGTGATCCAGAACTGAAGGGTACAATAATCAGTGGAAGAACTGTTTGGAGAAATCCGGATGGTTATCTTCCAGGGAAGATGATGCCACTGATGACATTTTATGGATTAATGTCTTTGGCCTACCTTTTACTAGGCCTGCTCTGGTTTCTAAGGTTTGTACAATATTGGAAAGACATAATACAATTGCATTACCACATAACTGCGGTCATTGGTCTTGGAATGTGTGAAATGGCCCTCTGGTATTTTGAGTATGCAAATTTCAATTCCACTGGAACCAGACCAATGGGAATTACACTATGGGCTGTGACCTTCACTGCTGTGAAGAAGACAGTCTCACGGCTTCTTATTCTAGTGGTTTCCATGGGTTACGGTGTTGTGCGCCCGACTCTTGGAGCTATAACCTCAAGAGTGCTTCTTCTTGGTGCAGCCTACTTTGTTGCTTCTGAAGCACTTGAGCTGGTTGAACATCTGGGTAATATTAATGACTTCTCTGGAAAAACAAGGCTTTTTCTTGTGCTGCCTGTTGCTCTATTGGATGCATGCTTTATTCTTTGGATATTTTCATCACTATCTAAAACGCTGGAAAAGCTTCAGGTAAATCCTCCCCTGCCTGCTCATATGATCCACATCCTTGCTATCTGCAGCGCTTGTTAGCTGTGAGGATGGAAAAAATTTAGCGAACTCAGTACTATTCTATGAAATTTGATAATAAACACATTCTGGTCATATTTGTGTGTCAATGGGTAAAAGCAAGTCAATAATACTGATCTATGTGAAACCCTCCCTTAACTATTTAGCCAGTTCTATTTTTACTTGGTTATGTAGTTTTAGGTTATACCTTCGGTTGCATTTTATCTCTTCCAAATTTGCAGTTGAAAATTTTCCATAGTGTTTGTAGCTGGTAAATGATTGAATTAACTACATGTATATTTCAGAAATTCCTAAGAAAATATTGTTCAGTTTCATGGATATTCAAATGTTTATAAGAGATAGATTTCCTTTGTTCAGAAAGTATAATAATTTAAGCAAGAACTCATGAGCAGTACCTGGAGATAAGATCGTTCTGGTTTAGAATGTTACTGATAGTTCTACCTTCGCTTTAATTCAATATCATTTACATTTTATTTGCTTGACTCTCCTTGGTGGATAATTTATGTTCATTTGTCTCTGGTATGCACAGACTCGGAGAAGTACAGTAAAACTTGAACTATACAGAAAATTTACCAATGCCCTTGCAGTGACAGTGTTACTTTCAGTTATTTGGATCGGATATGAGGTAGTTCTTTGCTTTGATCATCTAATAAAATAGACCTGAGTAAACAAGTTGGTTTTCTATCTAATCCGTCAAACAATTATGAGGAATTCTTAAATAACGAAGAGCAAGATGGTGCTCTTTAATTATAGTCTTGTTTCTCATTTTCGTGCTACATGGGCATGAACAATTATAAGGAACTCAGACTAACTGATTTATTTTTTTCTTCAGCTGTACTTCAATGCATCTGACCCTTTGAGTGAACTGTGGCGAAGAGCCTGGGTCATCCCCGCTTTCTGGACTTTATTTGCTTACATTCTTTTGGCAGTAATATGTATTCTCTGGGCCCCGTCTCAAAATCCCACCAGGTATAATTTAATTGATTTACCCTTTCTTACCTCTCATCTCATTGATACTTCCATTGCTGCTTCAAACGATTGCCCTCACTCGAAAGATTTAAGTTTATGTTTCCATTAGGATATATTTCTCTGAATTTCTAAATTTTTCATGCCTTCCAGTACTTAGTGGGACATTCAAGTATGATAGTCTCTAGAATCACATCCTACAGAGCCGATTTTTAAAATCTAAGCTAGCACCACACCTCAGATCTCATTGACTCATTGTTTGTTGAACTTCTGGACAGTTATAAGGCGCTCGTGGTTTTTTGTTTTTATGATATGTGAATTCAGGGATGGGGAAAATAGATAAGAATGCAATTCTTTCAATTATATCAAAACATATAGTGACTTAGCATAGAGAACTAAAGTAACTAAACACCTTCCCTTACGCAAGGGAAGTGAACATTTGCATTGTTCATGGTTTAGGCACAAGGCTTAATGATTCCGCGTAGAAAAGGAAGAGGGAGAAAAGGAAAAGGAGGGGGGTAATATTTAGCTTGTATGTTCAAGTTTCACAACAGAGGAAAACCTCCCTGTTCTTTTGAATGGGACTTGTGGTGCCAAATATCTTTAATTTCTGTTGTACATTTTAATTTTAGTCAATGCAGGATTTTTCGCCACTCTTTGCTCGCATTTGGCCATCTCAGTTTGAAGGTTGACTTGGAAGATTGGCTAAATGTTTGACCATATGAAATGTCTCATGTCATATTAGAAACATGGAAGCTTCTACTTTCTGTTTAATCTTGTTACACACTTGCACTTGGTCATATAATATCATATATTATTCTAACCTGCTAATTTGGTGGTTAAGGCCTTCACAAAATAGGCTTAAGGTTGATCTGAGGTTTGATGTTTTGCAGATATGCATACTCAGAGGAGGCAGGAGATGACGTTGATGAAGAGGCCATAGCAGTGAAGGTGGCTGGGGAGAGAAAGGAGAGGAAAGCAGCCATGGTGGCGGATCATCTTGTGTTTGGGCTTATCGAAGATCGAGAGGAGGACAAAAGGGAGTAATGGCGCCTGCTTTTGTGTTGCATTTGAAGTAGAGGTTGTGTAAGGATTCCTACAGGGAATTTTGCCTTCCATTCTCTGCTGTGACTCTTCAAATACAGGGGAGGGCCTTGAACAAGGCAAAGCAAGTGTCTCCAACAGGAAAGAAAGGAAAGGAGGAAGGAATTCTGCATATGGTAGAGAATTTTTTTAGCCCAATATGATATATTGAAGATATGTAAATGGAAAAAAAAAAAAAATAGGTGAACATAAATTATTTAAACATGTTGCTAGTTTTAAATGGAAGTTACTCCACCTTTTAATATGTCTATCTATAATGTACAATTAATTTAATTTATCTATCTTTTACAGGTACTTCATCTGCTTTTCATTATAAGTCACCTTTTAATCCCCTTAATAGAATTCAAAAAAGATGGCAAATCATTAATTTTGTTTGAAAATGAAAGAAATTATCAAAACTATCCATATTTAAAAAAGCATTAATTGCATCCTGAAAAGTCATGAAAGAAAATTATGCCAGACTTTAAACAGGGATTGTCTTAAAAGAAGCAATCAATATTACATTTAAGCACTCATAATAAGTCAATGTAGAGTATGTCTTTTTTAATAGGCACAGGGCCACAGGAAGTTTGGCAGCGTAGGCAAACAAATTGAGTACATTTTTAAAAATAAAAAAAACAGAGAAAATTAATACTCCTGATTTTTTATGAAGAGAGAAAAATGAAAACGATGTTTCCTCAAAAGAAACAAGCTATGGTATAAATCAAGTCAGATGGAGTATTTATTTACATATGCAACATTCCGGGGGTTGATAAAGATCACACACGTGGAAGCCACTCATGCATCCACATATGGTATGACTGTGTGAGGGCCATTCGTAATATTCAAAATTTCAAGTGAAGAGATACAAAGCGTAAACACTTTGACAGAGAAGGATTCCAAAGCAGGTCTTCCTCAGGAATATAATCTGTTCCAACTATCATATAGTAATAACTCAGACATCTATTCTTTTTTTGTTTTTATTATTATTTAAATGGTTTTAGTTATAAATAAGATCCCTAGAGGTGGATGCTTGTGAACCCTTGAACTTAGAACTATTTTTTTCAAAGCGTATGTCACTTTCATCCACTTTTCATGACAAGTTAAAAAGAAGGGTAAAGGTGCAATTTTACATATAACCTTTACCTTCTATAACTTTTTTTTTGGAGCAAAAGTACACATAACGTTATGTCTTGGGAGCGTCCAACACCACGGGCTGTTAATCAACCGACGTTGACCATTAAAACTGACAGAAATTAACAATAACTCCGCTAAAGGCAATTTTTCGTTAGTTGTAATATTATCAGCGATATTTTAGGATCAATCTAATCTGTTGACCTGTAAGTCTTTTTTATTGGTTCTTGTTTCTTCTCAGTACTTTTTTTGTTTTAAGTTGATTGTTTGGTAGTTTTATTAATTATGCATTAACAAAATAGTGTAGCAGATAAATATTTTATATTTTATTTTAATTATTACTCGCATTGCATTATTCACGTGAGACTAAAATAAGAAAATATCTTCTCTATGAAAGATAAATTGGAAGGATTCGTTTACCCGAGGGTCAGATCAAATAATGCCGCATTGGTGGGTTTCTTGAGTTTTTTATTAAAGTGTCAATATATTGTCCATGTCCTTTTCTCATGCTGGCAAGACTTAGATATGTAAATTTCATTTTATTTTAAGAGTAAATTAAAGGAAATACAATTTTCGTTACTAGTTGTAGTAACTAAATATATAAATCTGTATGTGTGTTCTAGTTATGAATTGGGACGGAATTGTATACATTGGTGGTTAAATTTTGTAATTATATAAAGGAAAAAGGTTTGGGAAAATATTTTTCTTTTGGTGAAATGTGGGGTCCACCCGCGAGGGAGGCGTTATTTTACTTTTTTAAAAAAAATATGTAAAAAAAAAAAGGCGCCGGAGGTGGCCGCCGGGCACTGGTGGCTGTTGGCGTTCAGGGGAGGGCGGCCGCCGCCGGCGGTGTGGCTGGTGGTGGGGCCCACCGGCAAGAAGGAGTTATTTTAGTGTTTTTTTTATTAAAAAATATTTTTTAAAACTAGGGGCAAAATGGTAATTTTAGCGGAGTTATTGTTCATTTCTGTTAGACTTAATGGTCAACGTCGGTTGACTAACGGCCCGTGGTGCTGGACGCTCCCAAGACGTAACGTTATGTGTACTTTTGCTTCTAAAAAAAGGTTATGGTACTAGGCGCTCCTCGGAGTTCAGTGGCGAAAGCCAAAAAAATTTAGCCCGGGCCAAAAAACAAATATATTGGCTGAATAAAGGATAGCAACTAACAAGTGTATTTGGTTATTTTTATAAGGTACTTGCTTGTTTCCAAAAAGTATTAAATATTTTTTCATGTATACCCATAATTAAAAAGGGTGGTGAGTGGGAGTAATAAATAATATGATATTAGAGTTTAGTGTAATTAGTATAGATAATATTGAAAAATAGTTAAATTTTAGAATAGATTTAATGACTTTAACTGTTTTTATTAACTTATGAAAATTGTTAGTTAGTGCCTTATAATAAGGATTAGAGGGAGTATTTGCTAAATAGTATCACATAACATTGAAAATAAAAATAAATAATAACTGATAATTATAAATCAAAACAAGATATAAGATGATAATATATAGGTGTAAATGAACAGACGCTTCAATGGTGGTGTTGTAAATGGATTGCTTTTCATTAATGGTAACTAAATGGATGGGGCCCAGATTCCATACCCCGCTTGTTATGACTTTTATTCAAGGGAAAATCTGACTTTAAAAATATTAAAAGACAAAATCATGATGGTATTCAAATATTCATAATATCATATAATTGTTAGTATCTGATTCATCTTTCTTAAAATCAAAATAAAACGGAAAAGAAAAACCCTCAAAATATATTTTTCCATAAAATGTAGCCGCCCCCCACTCTAATGCTGCTTTGTCGTTTTTGGGCAGAACTGGCGTGGCTAAATCTGGAGTTTCATAATCTGATCTTCAATCCCCACTTGACTATGCTTGTGCCAATTGAAGAATTGGTGAAGCCAAACGTGTTGATGTGTACGTAGCTCAAAGTTAAAGGACAAAGACAATTGGATTTTCCTATCTAAAAGTATAAGGAAAAAAAAAAATAGTGTGCTGTGACTATATGTACTTACAAACATTGGATCAAATGAAAAATTGGTCACGGAAACTACAAATTGACCTTGACCTGCTCCCTATCTTTGGAGCCGGGAAAAATAGTATACATTCTCATTTCTTATTTATAATTGTGATAAGTGGATAATATTTTATCTTTAATTATGTTTTAATGTATGTGTTTGTTTATTGTATGATGCGTATAGTTAATATTTTAATTTTGATAACATTTATGCGTATAGTTAATGCTTTTCAACGCTCACAATAACATTCTCAAACTACGGAGGCATGGGTGATTTTATTTAATTTTAAGAACAACGAGTGACACTTATCTAGGATTATAAATATTTGAAATATGATTCTATTCATTAGTATTGTTGAAATTATTTTTTTGGATTTTCTCTTTATTTACTACCCTAATACAATTTTTCTTTTTCTTTGCTGCTGTATTTTATTTTAGGAAGGTGATAGAAAAACAACTTTAAAATTAAAAATATTAAATTAGGTTTGTCATCAATGATTGATAGAATAATAACAAGACTTTATAAGCGTCCTTAATACAAGACAAAACTATCAATTCTCACAAACCAATAAAATTAGTTAAAAGCATTAAAGTTGTCATAAAATTCAAGTGATTCCCAATATTACCGCTACTAACTATCCTAAACTCAAATGCATTACTCTCTCACACTATCCTTATTAAATATAGGCATACGTGGAAAAATGAATTAATTACATCTTGAAAACTTGCAAGTACATCATAAAAAAGACCAAAACACTTGTTGATTGATATTTTATAACAAGGATCGGAGGAAGAGGGAGCAGTTCATAACTCAAAGAAATATCAAATTTGCAATTTTGAATTTTAAACTCTTTTTTTTATTTTTTCTGTCATTCGTTCTTTGAAATTTTTGTATTACTATAATATTATTATTTTTTAACCCACAAAACTAACTTCGCGTAAAGTGTCATTTGGCATGATTAGTTTGAAATTCATGTTATTAGTTCAATTGGATTGATTTTTTTTTTTTTTAATTTTATTTTGATTTCCAACTTTTATCATGCGGTCTTTTACAATATTTTCAATTTAACTTTGAAAATTATTATGTTTTGCTATCACCTACCAACTTTTTCAAATAGATTAGTATACAAGAGACTTCTAGGTTATTTCAATTTCAAATTTCATGCCAAACAATTCCGTAGGGCCAATTATATATATTGGGCCTTTTGTAATCTGAGCCAATTATCTCCAAAAAAATACTGAAAAGATTTGCTTCGTAAAAGAAAAAGAAAACGAGGAAACTCGGAGGGAAAATATTTTTTTTTTTTTGATACAAAGGGAAAATAAATTGAATAGTAACAAAATTGGACTTATGGCACGATTTAAATTGAGTGTTTGGTAGGCCCACTTAAGCGCAATAAATTGTGTTTGGTAGCACCAGGTCAGGCCTAAGAAAAAGATCGCATCAAATTAAAAAAGACCAAACGCGTCGTAAATGAGAAAACTACACACAAACGGATCATCCAACGAGAACCAGACCTAAATTTTAAAACTTGATTTGATTTCACGTTTTCAGCTTTGCTTCTTCCCTAGCCAACATTGGTATCACCTAGAAGGAAGGGAGATTTCACTCTACCCTTGGATCGTGAGTGAACCCAATCTCTTTCCTAAAATTTTTTATGGAAAAGAAAAAACCTTTCCTAAAATTTTTTATAGCAAAAAAAAAAAACTTTGGCTTCTTCCCTCACCAGAAGAAGCCTTTAAGACCGAATATTCTCCATTAAATTATAGTTTCCTTCAAGAATCAGTACATTTCCCCTTCCCCTAACCATATAACCTTCTTTTACTCATTCATTCCCTGCCACCAACTTCATATAGGAGCCTGCTGCTGCAATCTCAAGCTCTTTAAAGGTAAAGATCCAATTCATAGCTGAGATCTTTTAGCTCTAACAGAGAGATAAGATTTCTGGGTATCTGCTTTTCTTTTTTTTTTTTTAGCAGGATGGATCGGCCTGAAGGCAGTGGCAAAGTAAGGAAGAGCAGGGGAATGAGATTGAAGGCATATTGTGGTTGTTGTCCCTGTCATGCTGTATCCGCCATGTTCAGAGGAATCGGAAGGTTCATGTTTGTGTGTTGTTATCCTGTTATGCAGTGCACTGGTTTGGATGAACATAGACATCGCCACCATCATCCCAGACGCTTCAATTGGTGACTACTATTATGGAGTATGAATCCTAATTCATTTGGATCTTCTCCAATCACCCAGATAGCTTTATTGCTTCATGGAATCCACTGTTTTAATAACAGAATCAGTGGTTTCTTTTGACTTACCCTTCTTATTTTGGGAAGATAGAGAGGAAGAAAGGGCTGCATTTTTATATATGATTCTGAACTTGATTTGAATAATTCTAATTGTAATTGTCTATATCTGTGTATAAAGTTTTGATTATGGATTTAATGTGCAATTTGGAACTTATGCAAACATATAGATATATTTATTTCTGGTTCCTGCAATTCTGCCACATTTTTTGGTTTTGGTTTTCCTTTCAGTTTCAGCAAGTGGAAACGTCTGCAATAACGCCCATTTTCTGCAGCAAGGAGGAGAGTTTTGGGTGTTTCAATTCAGTTTTTTTTTTAATGATCACACAATTCTTACGTCCAAAAGAAAAACTCCTAAACAGTCAATGAACTGAAAAAAGAAAAGAAAAGAAAAGAAAAGGATGGCAAAATATGCGCCAGAAAAGACTTAAATGGTATATATGCCGCCGAATGAAAAGAAAGGACACAAGAAGACAAACATCCTGGAAAAAAAAAAATGATCTTCATTCTCCTACCTAAACAAGTTAAGCCACAGGATTTGAACCCTGATACGAAGCTTTGAGGGCCCCTTTTCAAAATTTACACCCAAACTAAAAATAAAGAAAAAGAAAAGTAAAGGTCATCTTCTAGCTAGCCTCTGCAATTCATCAGTTGACATGTCAGCTTCTTTACATCAGATTGTTTGAGGGGCTTTTGGATGAACATCTGAGCACCTTCCTCCAAACACCTTTTATTTTTCACGAACAGAGAATAATAGTCAGAAAAATAACAATATACACAGACAGACACAAACATCATCAGTAGCATATTGCAAGCTGTAAGAATACTCACTTGTTCACCCTAGTTGGGATGTTCTCGGATGACATGATCACCACTGGAACCTCCTTCATGATTGATGATTTCTGTTTTCAAAGTAAAACAGATTTTGATTGTTAATAATATATAATAGTGTCACTGACCCCCCAAAAAAAATAATAATTAACCCCTTTTTCTTTCCTTTCATGCCCTCTAAATCACCTTTATTTTCTTGAGTAGCTCATATCCTGTCATCCCAGGCATACAATAGTCTGTGATAATCATATTCACTTTAGATCCCTAAAATAAGCACATCTCATTATCAGTTTTGGGTGAAAAGTGTGTAGTAGTTTGGCTAACTACGAAAAACAGAACATGAGTCACTTACAGTTCCCTTCAAGGTGTTTTCTTCATCACTTGCCAAACCCAGCAACTCTAATGCCATTGGTCCATTTTCTGCAGTTGTCACTGCAAGCACGTAGCCATTACTACAGTTACAAATGACAGAAAAACTAAACACCAAAAGATTGTTTCTGAAAGAGTTTATAACACGAAGTGCTTTACATATACATGTAAGTACCTTTGCAAGAAGAATTCTTGAGGAGCTTCTCGACGAGTTTGCGGTCAATGAGGTTGTCATCAACAGCTAAAACATGGGGCATGACTCCATTATTTTCCATGACCCAATTTGGTGAGGAAGAGGAGGAAGAAGAAGAAGCCATACGTTTTTGTTTTTGAAATCTTAGAAAGACAAAGATAATAAAGGAGGAGGAGGAGGAGGAGGAGGGAGATACGCTGCAGAAGGTAATAAACACAGTTAAAATAAAGGAGGGAGTGGGCTGCAAGAGGAATTAATTGCAGGAGGACCAAGATAAAAAACGAAACGCTGATTTTCTTTCCTGACAGGCCTATTTAATAAAGAGAGAAAGGAACATAACACAGCAAACAAACTTGGAAGTCACAAGAGGTGTATGAAGGGAACGAGGTGGTGGTACACACACAAACGCAGTAAATGCTTATGAAATCCAAAGTGGTTTGGTGGGAGAGGAATTTGAGAAAACCAGAGAGAGAGAGATACATAATATCAGGTCACAGATTTTTCGTGATCCTTTTGGGGTATCTATGAGATTTGATTCAGTCCTATCCCCACTCTTTCTCTCTCCCTCATTTATAGTTTCTTTCATTTCTGTCTTGACGAGATTTCAGAATCAGTATCTGCAGTCTTTGCAAGCATTTCTGAGAATCCTCTCACTCCAGCTTACACCCTTCTTTTAAGCTAAGCAACATTAATAATAATAATTTTTATACTTGCCCATTACCAGGTATTGATAAAAATATAATCTTTTTATCAGCAAATAAGTTTTACTGATATGAGAATCTCACCCAGAGTGCAAACTTCCATTTGCAATCAAGTAATTGATTTCATTTTAAAGACTCAAAAGTTTAAAAAAATACCTTCATCCTAAGAGGTTCTTTGCTTAGTCACATCTGATACGATTGGATTAGAAAAAATCAAAAATTTTGGGACATGACACTGCTAAGAGGTTCTAACCAAAACAGAGTCAAAGAGTTTGATTTTCAGACGAAATTGCATCTGATGAGATGAGTAACAAAGAGAAAATTAAAAGGAAAGAAAAATATCCACACGGGGGGAAATCAAAAAGAAAATATGGACTCTAATTTCCTTTCCTTTTTCTGACCCACCTAATTCCAAAATGAGAGTACAAAAAAATTTGCCGGGACAGGGTCATAGGCTGGAGAATAATATCCAAGTGCAGCAACCTGTGATTGTGTCATCAATGTAGAAAGAAAAAGTAAAAAGATACAGCAAAACTCTCAGATATTTGTGACATGAAGTTCACTTCACAACCCAAAAACGTGAAGAGAATCAAACCCTTGTTCGAGTGCTCTTTCTGATACATGTCAGCGCTTATGTCAAAACACAGTCGTCATCATCAAAGATATTGGGTTGACCTGCAAATTTAACATGTCCCTCGTACATTTTTTTAAGTTTTGTATTGGACAAAGTTTATAATCAGGAATACAGAAAATAATTGAAGGGTCGAGGGACACCATTGACAAGGGGATTGAAATTTTTTTTTTAAGAAAAATTTTAAATACATTAAAAAATAATAGAATATAAAGAGAAAAACAAGGCTAAGCGCTGTTAGAAATAGTAAGGCTGGGCACTAAATAAGTTTAAGTATATATATTGTAATAATTACAATGTCATCTTTTTAGGCTTTATTTTTTGAAATTCTATCATATTGCCACTAGAATCTAGGCTACATCACAATTAAACCACACACATGCATCAATATGCCTTATATAACAAGGCAACATATATGATATATCCATAATCTTGATCACTGATAGAAACTTATGCATATGATATGTTTAGACTTGGAGAAAGAACATTAATTGTAGATTGCAATAAGAAAAAATACTAGTTTTCACCCTTTCTTGCCTCATTTCTTAAATCTATACAAATAGAAAACATTCATCATCACCATAAATGTCGATGAATAATTGGCCCAACATGATGATTCAAACAAAGGAATAGTTGAATAATTGGCCCAACATCCATCATTACCATGAATGTGTTCTTATAATTGGCCCAACATGCCAATGAGAATTGGCACAGATGGTAAGGGGTTCAGGACTAGGCTCTTGGGTCGTGGGTTCGATCCCCTCTGCCATTGCTGGGACTCCTTTGGTAGGTGATCTCTTAAGTCCCCAGTAAGTGTTCATAAAGCCCGAGGCCGTACCCTGGCCTTAGTAGGGGACTAGTGACGAACCTTTCCAAAACTTTTATTGTATAAAAAAAAAATAATAACAATTGGCCTAACATGATGATCCAAACTGATAGAAGGGAAAAAAACCATAGAAGGTTATTTTTGTAATTTCATGCCAAAAATTAAGTTTGGGCATGTGCCCCCTTCTTCTCTACTTTATAATATAATACTATTTATTATACAAGTGACGAATGAAGTTGGAAAGAGATTAATAAAGCTTTGTACTTGGCTTGGAGTTGAAGTGAGGGTTGGATTCGTTTCTGGGTTAGAGGCAATGTTGATGATGACATAAGTAGGTCAAATAAGGAGGTGACGAAGGGTTATGCGTATTTCTATACGAGGAAAGACAAAAACCATAGAGTAGTGAAGAGACTGAGAAGAGTGACATATTTTGTCGTGACGTGGGGAAGGGAAATTGACGCTGTAATGCCAGTGGGAACTCTCTACTTTTTTCGCACAGCTTGACGTGACTTAAGATTCTATAGTACATATCTATACACCTATACCACTATTCACTTGAGTAATAGGGAGCGAGTTTGTTTGAGTTTCAATTTTCAGAAAGTATTTTGAAATTACCCAAGTTTTAAAATTATTAGTTAACAATTAAAAGAAAAATATCATTTGAATTACAAAAAATTTAAAATATCTACTAAATTAATAAAATGATTAATAGATAATTTCATTTTAAAGTTTTAGTGTTGCTGATTTGAGTATAACAATTAGGAGCTTGGATATAGAGAAATTAATCACTTGAGCTTTTCAAATTGTAATTATGTATATCCAAGTTGCTAATCATTATTCTTACCTTGTCATGGTCTATATTTAAATTGCCAACAACCAAACTTCAAAATTTTAAATTGCTTCCAAATCACCTATTCTTGTCCTTTTGCTAATTTAGTAGACATTCAGAGGTTTTTATAATTCAAATGGTATTTTTAGTCTAAAATTAAAATATCTCATATAATTATTGATATTTTAAAATTATTATTGATATTTTTCAATTTTATAATTTAATTATTTGTAGTTAAAGGGCTGAAATTTATTATACAAGGAAAAAGGTCCCTTCTCTGCAAATACCAAACGTATTCTCAAATAAAAATATTATTATGTGAGAAAAATCAATTTATAATTTTAAATATTGTGGATTTTAATTTTTAAATGAAAATAAGTTATTTTTTATAATTTTTATTTTTATTTTTTCCTTTTAAATTTGTAATTTTTAAATATTTAAATATTAACTCCTACTGAATTTGTTCTTGGAAAAAATGATGAAAAATCCCACAATGAAATATTTATCATCTAATAGAACCTAAAATTTGTTTTAAGAACCTAAATCCAGGGTAATTCTTTTTTACTGTGTGTAACATATATTTAACTATATGTAAATGTCTTATGTTTGAATTTAGTTTTTTTTTTCTATACAATGTTTGAATTTAGTTGAAGACTTGAAGATAGGTTAAAGTATAGTTAAAATTAAGTTGTGCATGCTCTATTCCAAACGACGAACTACATTTGTCTATAGTTAAGATATGTTGTGCATAACTCAAAAACAGTAACATTTGCTTAAGGACCAGGTAACTTTGAGCAATAAATATTTTAATGAAATTTTTTCAACAAGTTTTCCTTCTTTCTTTTATTTTTGATCAAATTCCTTCCTACTTTTATAGCACAACACAGTTCAATGATATATATATATATATATATATATATATATATCAAAATTTTAGGAAAAGGGTTGAGTTTACCCACAATCCAAAGGTAGGGCGAAATCTCTTTTCCTCCTAAGTGATACCAATGTTGGGCAGGGCGAGTCATTTATTACCCTCAGGCATTTACCTAAATATTCAGGAGTTATGATGTCTTCTCCAACGTTTTGATCAACTCTAAAATCAAACCCTCTCCCTTTGGTGAGAGTATCTGATCCCTTTACTAGTTGAACCCAAAGACAAAGGGTACAGTTCAATGATTTTATATCCACTAACTCAAAGCATGTTACATATTTGCAACTATCGAATATAAAGAATATGTCATTTTCCTTTGATCCTGCATAAATTACTTGTATAACATCTTTTATGCAATATATGTCACTAAAAAAAACACTGAATTCCTAATGAAATTAGCCAAGAACAAATTTTATGGCTAATTCCATCCGAAATTGACTGTTTTTTTTTTAGTGTGTAGATAAACTCTGGTCATATGTACAAATTAACCACGATTAAAAAAACATCTCAAGGTATTTTATGCAATAAGAATAGAATGAAGTGCAAGTAGCGGTAAAAAATATAAAATGTTCTTATCCTTTCCATATATTTAAAAACACAACAACAACGTGAATCATATTAAATCATATATTGTATAATATAATATTACTAGGTAGCATGATATTACCTGCAGTTTTAAATATATGACACAATTAAATTTATAGTATAAATTATGGGTTTTAATTAATGTTTCTGCCTTTGAGGCAGAAACATTAAACGCATAAATTATATTATACACTATATTATATAGCAAAGATAGGAGGAATGGCATGTATAGAGGATTTTTGAAGTGATGGAGAAAAAAAGCAAAGGCTAAAGGAAGTAGGACTGCAATATGAATTGAGAGAGATTCCACAAACCCAAAGACTCGTTAGTCATTTGGAGATGCATCAACTCATTTGTCTCACTATTTTCCTGTTTGGTTGTCTTCTTATTCCTTTTTCTAATCACATGGGAATTTCCTTACACTATGTTTGGTTTGGGGGGAGGGGGATTAAAGATATTAGCCTCTAATTTTAATCTTTCTCTCCTCCCCTCAGACTAAACATATCTAGCTTCTATGTGGTGTGTTAAATATTCCTCCACTCTATTAAGCACTTCAATTAATTTATTAAAATTAAAAAATGATAATTAACTCATTAAATATGCCTTAAAGTATAAGTTTTTTCTAAATTTATTCATATTAAATTAAGTTTAAAATGAGAGAAAACATACAAAAAGTTACATTTAAACATTGACTACATGAGCAAAATTGATAAATAAACATTAATTATTCTCCAAATAACTTATATTGTGAACCAAAACATTCTTCTAGAAGTGGCTTATTGTAAACAAGAGGGAGTATGTGAAAACCACATTTATAGAACTCTAGTTTTCCATTTTCCAATGGCTATCAAACAAAACCATATAACAATAGTCTTATTTATAAGTCTCAATTAATAAATATCACATACTAAGAAAAGTTAGCCAATTCATTAATTGTGAGTTAAATTTTCAATTTTACCTTTATTTATGAATGGTTTCAAAGTCGATATAAATAAATTCTTTTTTTTATTACAACTAATATGGGTAAAAGTATAAAAATAAGATTTATTACTTTAAGATTCAACTTACAATAAGTAAAAAGTTTCCTCAAATAGGACTTATAAATAGGGGGTTAGCTAATGTCGTCTTCTCTTACTGTTTTCATTCCCTCCTCTTCCTATTCCTATTCGGTGAAAAGTCATGTTTGACAGTTTTATTGATCAAAATGACTTGATATATTTTATTCATAGAAAGCTTTAATACTATGTTAAATTTCAAACGCAAAAAATACGAATATTTGAATTTATGTTCTTCTAGCTAATAAAATATTTATATGGAGACTTCTCACCAATTTTGGAAAAAATTATACACGTTTTCATTAACTTTATTTAATAATAATATGTCGTAAGAGATTTGGCATTTACAGATCAAAATTTCAAATTTCCAGGTTGAGTTGTCTCATTTAAGTCAAATTTAACAATTCCATATTTATAACTTAAACTTTCATATTAACAAATTGAGAAATTACCAATGGGGGTTGGCACAAGTGGTAAGCGGCTTGTGTCACTTAAACAAAGTCTTGAGTTCGAGCCTTGTGAATGCCCAAAACCCCCATTGGGAGACTCTCCCACCATTGCCAGGTACGCGATCCGGGTCAGATCCGAATTAGTCAGAGCGAAGCTCTGGATACCAGATGGGCAACCAAAAAAAAACAAGTCGAGAAATCTTTTTACTGGTGACTATGGTAATTTTCTCAACCAAGAAAAAACCTCACTTTCGATTCTACAAATAAAGATCATTTATTCTTAATATCAGACTCTTTGCCTAAGACATTAATTTGTTTTTCCTAAATATCATTTGCTTTGATAATTCTTAACTAACTAATCTCTTAATTAATAAACTTGCTGATAACTCTCCATATTTTATATATTTAAGATACATTTTAGAGATATTTGGAGAGTTATCTAAACAATTTTGAGATATTTTTATAAGATTATATGATTTTAAGAGAAATCAAGTTGGACACATCATTAGTGAGGTTTCAATTTAAAATAAATGTTTTTGAGTTGAGGAAATAAATAATAGTAAATAGAAGTTTAAAAAGAAAAAAAAACTATTAAAGAAGAACTAAATACTTATTATTATTATTATTATTATTATTATTATTATTATTTAATTTCTTTTGTTTCAAATAGGGAGCACGTGGGCTTTATAAACGGACATTGATTGAATTGAAGAATGGAAGTTGGACTTTGAATGAAAAGAGGATTTGGGCCACGGATTGCATAGAATGGAAATTGGGCTTCATTTCAACTAATTGATGCAATTGGAAAAGGGACCAGAGGTTTAGTGCAGCAATGAATTAAAGAGGAAGAGCAGAACGTACAGGAGAGACTTGGACTTCTAATTAATTGGTGGGGCCCAAAGAAATCAATGGAAGGAATGAATTGATTGGAAGACCTAAAAAGAGGGAGCAGTAGGCGGCAATAAAGGAAGGGGACGGCTGGACAAAATAAGAGGGAGCAGTAGGCGGCAATTGAGGAAGGAACACGCCGAATAAAAAGAAGCAGCCGAGAAACGGAACAGATACATCACGCGGAATCAAAAACGAAGAACGGAACAGAAGGAAGGCGCAGAGATCCATAGGAAGAATTCAGAAGCTGTTGCTGATTCTTGTCCTTATTCTTGGTTCTTGTTATCTCCCCTGATTCTAGTTTATTTCAATTCCATATGTCTCTGAATATGAACCTGAGTATTTATTTTGCTGTGTTCTGGATTAAAGCCATGTCTGGCTAATTTTATTTTGCAACTTAGGGACCTATGAACTTATTAATGGATTAGGGTTTATTTCTCATCGTTTAATTATGATTAATATTGATTTTGGTTGCTTAAATCTTGGTTAGTTTTGACTATTTATTGACTGGCCATCTTTAAATAGGATTTTGAGAATTAGGATTTATCTTGGCAAAGGGAATTTTAATTAAGCTCTAGATTAAGCAATATGGGATTAAATTATAATTTAATTTGCGATTAGGATAGGAATATACCTAATAGCCCCATATAGTTGTAGAAGAGTGTGTCCGGATTAAATTGCCTCTAGAGTAAATTTGTTAGGCATAACAGCTTTTACTTAAGAGAGAGTTGTAAGTGGACCGGAAGGCACTTATAACTATTATACTCGAGATTGACAAAATTAATATTAAGATTAATTAAATTGGTGAGATAAATGTTTATGAAAATTAATAAGGGATTAGTGTCTCTAGGTTGCCCGTTTGATTATTGCGTAGATTATTTGTTTGATTTTGGTTTTATTGTCTTAGTCAAATTAAATTTGATTGCTCAATTTAAACGAAAACTGCAAGATTAATTATTAACTGAAGTAGTGGGTACTAAGTCCTCGTGGGAACGATACTTTACTCATCTTTATTACTTGATACGGCCCGTACACTTGCGGAATCTTAGGCTTTATTAAATTTTGACATATCAAGTTTTTGGCGCCGTTGCCGGGGACTTATGTGCCATAACTTTTTGGTTGGAATTGATTGAGCTTTAGTAGTTTTAGTTTGAGTCATATTTTTTTTTCTTCTTTTGTTTTTAGTTTTTGGTATTAGTTTGATACTTTGATATCTATTTGGTTTTATAGGTATTTTGGTCTATGCCTCGTAGATCCAAAGCGACTAGAACAACGCAGAAAACAAGGAATATCCAAGAGCTTTTGGAAGCTAACACACCTGAAAACCAAGAGGAAGAAGTGGTACAGAGTGAAACTGAAGAAATGGCTGAGGATGAGAATGATCAACTCTGTATCAATGATTTTCTGGGAAGACAATCTCAAGGATATCAATCAGGAATTAGAGTGCCTGAGTTTCAAGCCAACAATTTCGAAATCAAGCAGACTATGCTTAAGATGCTTGAACTACAGGGTCAGTATTCAGGACATGATTCAGAGGATCCCAATCGGCACCTGATACAATTTCTTGACGTTTGCAACTCATTCAAGCTCAACAGAGTTCCTAATGGTGTGATTCGCCTACGGCTTTTTCCTTACTCTCTACAAGGGAAAGCCAAAGAATGGCTTAACAACTTAGAAGAAGGCAGCATCACTTCTTGGGATGCATTGGAAGAAAAGTTCAGATCGAGATTCTTTCCACATAATAAGATGGTAGATGCACGAGCCGCTCTCACCAATTTCTCTCAACAATTTGGTGAGCATCTGTACGAAGCATGGGAGAGGTTCAAGTTACTGGTTAGGCAAAGCCCTGGTCACAATCTAGAGAAATGGGTCTTGCTTCAAATCTTTAGTACCCGGTTGACTCCTGAATCCAAATCAGAGTTAAATGCTGTCACTAATGGTGGAATTACAAAGCAACCGGTGAATCATGTCTGGAACTGTTTAGATGACTTATCAACTGACTTTATTCAGAATAACAATGAAAGAAGGCCAGTGAAGTCAATTGATAAAGCTGTTGAGGACTCTTCCTCACAGGTGATGGCAATATTAAATACAATCAACAAGAGGTTCGACCACTTAGAAGCTCAAGTAAACCGATCTAATGGTAGACACATGGGGGTAAATGCTATTCATGCTCCTTGTGATTACTGTGGAAATGGCCATGACAACAGACAATGCCTTATATCTCAACAGATGGAGCCAGTGAATTATGCAGGAAACTACCGTGGCAACAACCAGAATAATCCCTACTCGAACACCTACAACTCTGGGTGGCGAAAAAACCCCAACCTCTCTTGGAAATATGGAGCTACTCTTAATGAAGCATCAACCTCTAATACGAAGCAAGTGACACCTCCTGGGTTCTATCAAATGGAAAAGGAAGTCATCCCGACCTAAGAGCCTAAATCTGATCTTGAGGCAGTGATATCTCAGCTAGCAAGTTTTCAATTAAAGAGTACTCAAGATCAAGCTGCTACTAATGCAAGACTAGACTCATCTATCAAGAATCTTGAGGTACAAATGGGACAACTTGCAAATGCTATGAATGCTTTACAACAAAGAGAATTGCCAAGCAATACTGTGCCTAATCCCCGTAGAGATGGAAAAGAGGAATGCAAAGCTCTTAACTTAAGAAGCGGAAGGGAATTACCTGAGATCCCACAACCAATGAAGCAACCCTCAGCTTCTAATGATCAAACAAATCCTACGAAGGATGGTGAAAAGGCTACACAGAAGATGAATGGAAAAGTCAATGAAGAGAAAGTTGAGATTGAATCTAAACAGAGTGAAGTGAACAAGAAGGCAACTCAAGAGAATTCCAAATGGGTACCACCCCTACCATTCCCTCAAAGATTTCAGAAGAAAGCATCAGATGAGCAATATAAGAAGTTTTTGGGGATTTTCAAGCAACTACACATTAACATCCCTATCCTTGAAGCATTAGAGCAAATGCCTCACTATGTGAAGTTTCTAAAGGAGATGCTGAGTAAGAAGAGGAGGTTTGGTGACTATGAAACTGTTGCCCTAACTGAAGAGTGTAGTGCTATTCTTCTCAACAAGTTACCCCCTAAACAGAAAGACCCAGGCAGTTTTTCTATACCTTGCATAATTGGAGAAAAATTTCAGGGAGGGGCACTATGTGATCTAGGATCAAGTGTTAACTTGATGCCACTATCTATGTTTAGAAAATTGCAGCTGGGGGAAGCTCAACCAACTTCTGTAACACTTCAGCTAGCAGATCGAAGTTTAGCTTTTCCAAAGGGTATCATTGAAGATGTTTTGGTTAAAGTTGACAAGTTTATTTTCCCTGCCGACTTCATTGTCTTGGACTGTGATGAAGATAGAGATCTACCACTCATTGTGGGAAGACCCTTCCTTGCTACAGCTCGAACTCTGATTGATGTTGAAAAAGGAGAGATCAAGTTGAGGGTAAACGATGAAGAAGTTATATTCAACATGAGCAAGGCATTGAAGTATCCTAGAGATGTTGTAGATTGTTTCAGGGTTGACATACTTGATGAGGTAATTCAAGAAACTTTAGAATCATTTTCTATAAAAGAATCGTTAGCAGCTGCACTACTTGGGAATGATGAAATTGAAGAAGGAATTATAGTTGAATGTAAGAAGTTACTTGAAGCCTCCCCTTATTACAGCAAACCATCACATCAATTTGAGTTATTAGAGATGGAACCACGACCAACTACTTCTTTGAAGCCTTCTATTGAGCAAGCACCAATTCTAGAGCTTAAACCCTTACCACCGCATCTTGAATATGCATACTTGGGGGAATCTGAGACACTACCTATTATCATTGCTTCTTCTCTATCTAAAGATCAAAAGAAACGATTGTTGAAAGTTCTCCAGGGTCACAAAAGAGCTATAGGGTGGACAATTGCAGACATACAAGGCATAAGCCCGTCAATTGTGATGCACAAGATACTCTTGGAAGATGATCACAAGAAATCTATTCAGAATCAAAGAAGACTAAATCCTATGATGAAAGAAGTGATCAAGAAGGAAATTATCAAATGGTTAGATGCTGGAATAATCTACCCCATTTCTGATAGCTCGTGGGTTAGCCCAGTGCAATGTGTCCCTAAGAAAGGAGGTATGACAGTAATTACTAATGAGCAAGATGAGCTTATCCCCACTCGCACAGTCACTGGTTGGCGTATTTGCATGGATTACAGAAAACTTAATGACGCCACAAGGAAAGATCATTTTCCACTTCCTTTCATTGATCAGATGTTAGATCGATTGGCTGGTAAAGAATTCTTCTGTTTCTTAGATGGGTATTCAGGATATAATCAAATTGCGGTTGCTCCTGAAGATCAAGAGAAAACAACATTTACCTGTCCTTATGGCACTTTTGCCTTCAGACGAATGCCGTTTGGTTTATGTAATGCTCCTGCCACTTTCCAACGATGCATGATGAGTATATTCTCTGATATGATAGAAGAAATAATGGAAGTGTTTATGGACGACTTCTCGGTGTTTGGTGAATCATTCGAAGAGTGCTTGATAAATTTGGATAAGGTGTTGAATCGATGTGAAGAGACAAACTTAGTGTTGAACTGGGAAAAGTGTCATTTCATGGTGACTGAAGGAATAGTTTTGGGTCATAAAGTTTCCAAAAAGGGTTTGGAGGTTGACAGAGCCAAGATTTCTGTAATTGAGCAGCTTCCTCCCCCTTCTAATGTCAAAGCTGTAAGAAGCTTCTTGGGCCATGCTGGATTCTATCGTCGATTCATTAAAGATTTTTCCAAGGTTTCAAAGCCCCTTTCACAGTTACTGGAGAAAGATACTCCCTTTCAATTTAATGAGGAGTGTATGAAGGCTTTTGAAGAGCTGAAGAGAAGATTAACTTCAGCGCCTATCATCGTCGCTCCTGATTGGTCACTACCTTTTGAAGTAATGTGTGATGCGAGTGACCATGCGGTTGGAGCTGTGTTGGGACAGAGGCGTGCGAAGATCTTTCATCCGATCTACTATGCGAGCAGGACCTTAATAGCAGCTCAGGTAAATTACTCCACTACTGAAAAAGAAATGCTTGCTATAGTGTTTGCTTTTGAAAAGTTTAGGGTATATTTGATGGGTGCTAAGGTTATAGTTTACACTGATCATGCTGCCATTAAATATCTGTTAGGAAAGAAAGAGTCTAAACCTAGATTGATTAGATGGGTCTTGCTGCTACAAGAATTTGATGTGCATATAGTTGATAGGAAAGGAATTGAAAATCAAGTTGCTGATCATTTGTCTAGAATTGTGAACCCTTCTGATCATGTGAATGATTTGTTGGTGAATGAATGCTTTCCTGATGAACAATTGTTTGCTGTGAGTAGTTGTGGTTTACCATGGTATGCTGATATTGTGAATTATATTGTATGTCACGTATTACCTCCTGAATTGAATTTCTATCAAAAGAAGAGGTTTTTACATGATATTGCCTACTACATTTGGGAAGAACCATTTCTTTTTAAGAGATGTGCTGATTTGATTATTAGAAAATGTGTTCCTGAGATAGAACAAGAGGACATTTTGAATGCATGTCATGCATCTGCATATGGGGGACATTATGGGGGGCAAAGAACTGCATCTAAGGTGCTTGAATCTGGTTTTTATTGGCCTACTTTATTTAAAGATGCTCACCATTTTGTTACCAAGTGTGATAGATGTCAAAGAACAGGTAATATTTCTAAGAGACACGAGATGCCCCAATCTGGAATGTTTGAAGTTGAGTTATTTGATGTCTGGGGGATGGATTTCATGGGTCCTTTCCCATCTTCAAGAGGAAACAAATACATCCTAGTTGCTGTGGAATATGTGAGCAAATGGGCTGAAGCTATGGCTTGCCAAGCTAATGATGCCAACACAGTGATTCGATTCTTGAAGAAGTATATCTTGACAAGATTTGGCATCCCCAGAGCAATCATCACTGATGAAGGGACCCACTTCAACAACAAGAATTTCAGAGCTCTTTTGGAAAAATATGGAGTCCACCACCGGATGTCACTTGCATATCATCCACAAACTAATGGTTTGTGTGAGTTGACTAACAGGGAAATTAAAAGAATTCTTGAGAAAACTGTGGGCCCGACTAGAAAGGATTGGTCTGACAAACTGGATGATGCTTTATGGGCTTACAGGACAGCTTTTCGCACCCCGATTGGCATGTCACCATATCGTCTGGTTTTTGGAAAAGCGTGTCATTTACCTCTTGAATTGGAATATAAAGCATGGTGGGCAATCAAGAAGCTAAATATGGACCACAATCAAGCAGGAACTAAAAGGCTCTTTCAACTAAATGAGTTAGAAGAATTTAGGCTTCAAGCATATGAGAGTGCACGATTATATAAAGAAAGAACGAAGAAATGGCATGATAGCCACATCTTAAAGCGTTCTTTTGAGCCAGGGCAGTTGGTGCTTCTCTTCAACTCAAGACTGCAATTATTTCCTGGGAAGCTTAAATCAAGGTGGTCTGGTCCTTTCAGAGTAGTTTCGGTGTCATCAAAAGGTGCAATTGAAGTTAAGGATGAGAGGACAGGAAATTGCTTTAAAGTGAATGGGCAAAGACTGAAGCATTACCATGGTGGTGAAGTGGACCGGCAAACAACGGTTCACCGCTTGTCATCACCTACTTAAACTGATGGTATAGTCAGGCTGAGGACTATAAACCAAGCGCTTCTTGGGAGGCAACCCAAGGTATGATTTTCTGTTTTGTTTGATTTTGTAGGACTATTGAAAGCCCATGATGAGATCTTCCACTTTGGTAGCAAGGATGAAAAGCACAAGTCAAGGACAGTAGGGGAGTTTTCTTCTACTTTTCTTTGATTTGTTATATTTGATTGCTGATAATAGATGGTTGAGTGCTGGTCTTATTTGAATATATTCGTGATGATTATTGAGTGGTTGTTAGCACTTGCACTATTCCATTGGTGGAAATATGAAATCTCTGAAATTGATGTTACCTTTGCACTTTAGATATGGTTGCTTGTTACTTCCATTACTTGTTGTTACTTGTTCACATTGAGGACAATGTGCAAGTTAAGTGTGGGGGTGAGGGTATCCTTGATTTTGCATGACTTGTCATATCTTGTCCTCATTTGTTTTTCCAAATTCAGGAGCATTGTCATGAGTGGTTTGATTTGAACATGAAAAGAAGTGAATTTGATTAGAGATTTATTTTATGTTCTTTGAATGTTAGTAAAGAGGCAAGAGATTTGGTTTGGGTACTTTACTTTAGAATGTCAAAAGAACCTGTGAGGAATTTGAGCTTAAATTTTCTTCTTTCCAAGAAAGAGTACACCTATTGCGATTTCATCTCTAGAACTTGTCTTGAATCTCTTTTGAAATTTGAAATCCCCTTGCATGCACAAAGATGATTTAGGCATTCATTTCATAGCTAGTTTGGCCAAATGTCCATCCCTATCTCATCAAAATCCTTTGTTACCCCATTTGAGCCTTTTCATTTTTTTTTTATTTTTGGTCTTTTTAAAGAAATTTGCATTAAGTAAATAGCCCTTTGTTTGAGATATGCAAATTTTTATAACTTTTTCCCCCTCCTTACTTTAGTAAGTGCTAAGTGAAGTAGTTTAAAAGAGTGAAAGAGTTAGACACTCAACACTATAAGAGTATATGTGGGTAGTGAAAAGCAAAAAAAACAAAAACAAAACAAAAAAACAAAAACAAAAAAAAAACAAAAAAAACAAAAAAAATGGCACAAGAAAGATAGAAAAAAGAAGGGGAGAGATCGAAAAAAAAAGGGATTGTCAAAAGAATAAAAGTTCTACATATATAGTGTTATTGAGTTTGTTTTCTCTTGATTGCTATTCCTTTACTCCTTCATTCTTCATCATGAGTTTCATTAAATTACTTAGCACCGATTAAAGTATTCTCCCATACCATTTGATCACTTTCATTTCATTATCCTACCTTGATCATTAGAACCTATAGAGAGTCCTTTTGATTTGAGTGTGCAATGGGATAACATGTCTACTGGAGATTGAGATGATAAACAAGCATATGGTAAATGAGGTGCAATAGGTGGAATTGAGTGAAACACAAGCCCTTAAGTATCTTGAGAAATGAGTGTAAACACTTAACTTGTGAGGGACATTCTATTGTGATTTATCTTTGTCAAATTAATTGCCTTGCTACTTGCATTTTTGGAATGTAGAAAAGATTTCTAAGGAAATTTGTTTCTTGAAGGTTTGAATTAACCTCAATGTTTATCGCTTGCTTTAAAAATCTTGCTTCCTTGATTCCTTTGAATTTGATTGTTTTAGGATTAAAAATCTTGAGGACAAGATTTGGTTCAAGTGTGGGGGTGTGATAACTCTCCATATTTTATATATTTAAGATACATTTTAGAGATATTTGGAGAGTTATCTAAACAATTTTGAGATATTTTTATAAGATTATATGATTTTAAGAGAAATCAAGTTGGACACATCATTAGTGAGGTTTCAATTTAAAATAAATGTTTTTGAGTTGAGGAAATAAATAATAGTAAATAGAAGTTTAAAAAGAAAAAAAAACTATTAAAGAAGAACTAAATACTTATTATTATTATTATTATTATTATTATTATTATTATTATTTAATTTCTTTTGTTTCAAATAGGGAGCACGTGGGCTTTATAAACGGACATTGATTGAATTGAAGAATGGAAGTTGGACTTTGAATGAAAAGAGGATTTGGGCCACGGATTGCATAGAATGGAAATTGGGCTTCATTTCAACTAATTGATGCAATTGGAAAAGGGACCAGAGGTTTAGTGCAGCAATGAATTAAAGAGGAAGAGCAGAACGTACAGGAGAGACTTGGACTTCTAATTAATTGGTGGGGCCCAAAGAAATCAATGGAAGGAATGAATTGATTGGAAGACCTAAAAAGAGGGAGCAGTAGGCGGCAATAAAGGAAGGGGACGGCTGGACAAAATAAGAGGGAGCAGTAGGCGGCAATTGAGGAAGGAACACGCCGAATAAAAAGAAGCAGCCGAGAAACGGAACAGATACATCATGCGGAATCAAAAACGAAGAACGGAACAGAAGGAAGGCGCAGAGATCCATAGGAAGAATTCAGAAGCTGTTGCTGATTCTTGTCCTTATTCTTGGTTCTTGTTATCTCCCCTGATTCTAGTTTATTTCAATTCCATATGTCTCTGAATATGAACCTGAGTATTTATTTTGCTGTGTTCTGGATTAAAGCCATGTCTGGCTAATTTTATTTTGCAACTTAGGGACCTATGAACTTATTAATGGATTAGGGTTTATTTCTCATCGTTTAATTATGATTAATATTGATTTTGGTTGCTTAAATCTTGGTTAGTTTTGACTATTTATTGACTGGCCATCTTTAAATAGGATTTTGAGAATTAGGATTTATCTTGGCAAAGGGAATTTTAATTAAGCTCTAGATTAAGCAATATGGGATTAAATTATAATTTAATTTGCGATTAGGATAGGAATATACCTAATAGCCCCATATAGTTGTAGAAGAGTGTGTCCGGATTAAATTGCCTCTAGAGTAAATTTGTTAGGCATAACAGCTTTTACTTAAGAGAGGGTTGTAAGTGGACCGGAAGGCACTTATAACTATTATACTCGAGATTGACAAAATTAATATTAAGATTAATTAAATTGGTGAGATAAATGTTTATGAAAATTAATAAGGGATTAGTGTCTCTAGGTTGCCCGTTTGATTATTGCGTAGATTATTTGTTTGATTTTGGTTTTATTGTCTTAGTTAAATTAAATTTGATTGCTCAATTTAAACGAAAAGTGCAAGATTAATTATTAACTGAAGTAGTGGGTACTAAGTCCTCGTGGGAACGATACTTTACTCATCTTTATTACTTGATACGGCCCGTACACTTGCGGAATCTTAGGCTTTATTAAATTTTGACATATCACTTGCATAAAAATAAATTTGAAACATACATTAAAGTCTTAATAATTTGAAGGAAAAAAATTTATACCACTACGGTTTTGATAAATTCTTTAGAAGCTTGACTACTTGAAATTTTCTGAGTCAAACAGACATGACCTTAGAGAAGAATGCATGTCATGCAAATTGAAAGTTTGAAACAGAGATAAACATGTCATCCATTTGCACTTCTTCGTTTCGCTTAGTTCAAAATTTGAAATACTTTTTGTCATAAATGATAGGTACAACCTCTAGATGGTCACCAAAACTAAATAAAAAAGGGCCTTCATCATCATCATCTTCTTCATCCTCCACCTTCATCATCATCTTCAAGATTATTTTATAGTAGCCCTGGGAATGGAAGAAGTGCATGGCCCACCTGACGTCATAAAAGGTATTCCCTTGAATGTGGCCACTCCCTTTTCATCAGTGAAAAGATTCTGCATTACAAAATACCCACACCACCTCAACATCATATAATCCTCAAGTTTGTGCTTTAGTTATTTCAACTAGACTTCTTACTTTTACCAAATACACTCTGTGGTTGATTGCTTCAGAAAAGCTTCTTAGTGAGCCATAGTTTTAATTTTAGAACCTCAAGACAGAAACTTGAACATAGATCCAAAAAAATTTCTACAATAAAAAGGATCGAGAGAATACCGGTGTAATCTTCTCCAGCTGTTTCTTCTTTGGGTTAAGCACATCTTCTGGCTTCCCTTCAATCCTAAATTAGAGAACTAAATAAATTAGTATGAAATAAATAGCCTCAAAAGGAAACCACAAGCAACCCAACCCAACTTTTTGAACAATCAGCAGTTCCTGATGCAGCTATGATGAAATAGTTTGTCAATCATAGTTATGCTAACAAGTGGAGGTCTAACTTCTTCAACAACTACAAACAAGTTATTTTAAGAATACTCCGTGCTTGTTTGTTTCGGCCTTTAAAAAGTATTGTTATGCAAGCCAGGGCGAAACTCTTCTACAAAATCATTTTCAAAAAAGCTAATCCGAACACACACGAATTTGCATGTGTTTTCCAGCTATAGCCAGACATTATTCAAAAAGAGAAAATAGAAATCCTCAAGATAATTTAAAGTAGCCAAGCTCAGGAGCCAATCTCTTAATGACTAGTGGCAGCTGGCAAACTTTGAGCTACCTTAGCTCACACCTATGGCATGTTCCACATGGAGACATTGACTTGCAATAATACACCAAGGGAATAAAATAAGCCACTAAAATGGGAAATCTTTGCCTGTAGGTTCAATAAATTTCAGCAAGATTACCCGGCAAATGAAACACGCTCTCCGATTTTAGCCCCTTCTGGAGGAAGCAAGGGCTCCACAACAGTATGATCTTCATTAGAAGCACATAGGACCTAGGAAATAGGAGTCAAATGCATGCACTGTTATTTTAAACATCACGGGACACAACTCAACATAATTTTATTAATGTAGCAAAAGATGAGCGTGATTTATTAGGATAAATACCAGTCCCTCTGACATAACTTCTCGTAGTTTTCCAGGCTTGACATTTGTAATAAGTACAACACGACGGTTCTGTGGAGCACAAAGGCATAGACCATAAGATTTAGGACTTCAAATCAGCAAATCCAACAGCTACATAGCCACAATTCAAACTGACTAAATCTGATTGTATACAGGAAACCATATTACCGTCAAATCTTCAGGGCTACAAAACTTTGCCAATCCACTGACAACTTGCCGCAATTTGGCATCCCCAATATCTATCTCCTCAACTAGCAAACTGCATCAAGTTCATTCATTTTTAATATATATGTTTTAAATAGGAGTCCAACATATCAAACAACAACAGCGTGAATATATTTAAATTAGATTTCCTTTTTTATAAGATAATTTTGCAAGTGTACCTATCAGCGGATGGATGCTTCCATGCTTTACGAATTAGTCCAACCTGAATATTTAGCAAACTCACACTAAGTTCTTTATCTTTCTCTGATGCTTCTGTTTGAGCAGGTTTTGTATTCCCTTTAGCAGCATCCTTGTCTCCTGTTGGCTTTTTCTTAGCTGCATCCTTATCTCCTGTTACCTTTTCCTTCATCTTCCAAATAGAAAGGAAAAGAGTTGAAAAGTCAGAGCGCAATGAAAAAGTCTGAGTGCAATAACTCAATCAGGATACAACAACAGTACAAGGACTTTATAACACAAATTGCAATTATAAACAGAAAACCTTGATCAAGACTCATACATCAATGAAAAGGCTGCCATTGTTCTTGATCATACACATTGACTAATTCTTCTTAATGAGTTGAATTTTGACAAAATGCTCGATTTTAAAATGCAATTTTTTCATAAACATTGGTGGATGGATGTGGATCTAATCTAAATACAGATTCTGATTTCCATCAAAGCAGCACGCACAGATTCAGCTAGCATATAATTTTTTGTACAGAAAAGAAGTGGCCTTTTTATCACTACTATGGTTAATACTTCACACTGTCATATCTCCTCAACTAGGGTATCTAGTAATGATAAATAAAATAAAATATGTTGTTGCATAAAAGAAGTCCAATCCTCAGTTATTAAAAAAATAATAATAACTTGCCTCAACTTTGCTGCTCTCATCTGTGCTTGCTTCTGTTTCAGGTTTGTTTACTTTCTTAGTGCTTTGCTCAGTCTTTTTTGCTTTTGAATCTTTCGAATCAGCTTCAGCAGCTGCTATAGGTTTTGCTATCTGCAATTAAAATCAAAGAAGGAAAATGGAAAATTCAGCCGCCATGAGATTTTAAATGTAACCGGATACATATCAAATTGTGCATAACATGATAACAGAGCAATTCAAGAAACCTAGTAGATATGCATGAATACAATCCATAATTTTATAGGTTAGTACAAGGTGTTCCTCCAAAATGCCATTGTCATCAGTCACAAAATTTAGAACTACTGTCCTAGAGTGCATGCCATTTAAGTTGAAGAGAAAAATTACAGATTCTCTGTTTATGTTTTACATAATATTAAAATTTACAGCAGTGGAATTTGCAAATAAGTACAAAGGTTATACTTCAGGAATTTATACACCTGAACGACTAAAGGCTCAAGTTTTGTTGAGTCTACGGAAAAAATGACGAAAAAAAAATAAATGAATGGTGTCTCACCGTAGGCTCAAATTCAGGCACCCGCACCAATATTTTCTCAAATAAATCGCCAAAATCCTCCTTGTGCTGAAAATAATAACATTTAATCAAGAATAAAAAGATACGGTTAAGAGCACGACTGACGTAAGATGGTGACAATGCAAATGCTCTAATTTATGCAGTATTAAGAGACGTCCTTAGACCTAAAACGGACCATGTACCAAAGCATCCTATGGCATGCTAACCAAAAAAAGCATAGTTTCCAATTATGAACTTCTAAATGCACCAAATTACATATACTGATACACAAGCTGGTGCCACTGAATTAAATAACTATGAACTAGGGCAACTTTTGAACCATATTCCTTCTTGAGCAATCACCTCTTAATCAGGCTTCAGTACAACTTCCCAATTCCTAGTCTTGACGTGTTGCAATTATTTTCTATACTATTACTTTCCTTTAGCTGTAGAAATAAAGAAAAGAAAATAAATATCAAGCATTTATAGTGTATGATGTAATTGCAAAATGACCTATACTTCCCAACTGCAAGTAGCAAGGGACATAGCCAAACTTAACCTGTAGAATATACCTGAATGTAATCCATCCATCTCACCACATGTGGCAGTTGTTCTCTGTTCGTCTCTGAAAGGGAGTTCTGGCAGCAAGCATCCATTTAAACTTTGTTAGATTTCAACTTCAGTAGTCCAAACATAAGTAGTATTTTTTTTTTCCATGCTGAGCTTCTCCCTTACTGTGCCAGTATCAGTTCCTTTCTTTTAGTGAGGGCTAGAAAGACAAAAAAAAAAAAAAAAAGCCCGACCAGCCAATTTTAGGGTGTAGAGGGAGGAAGCAATCCTTTTTCTTTCTTTCTCTCCCTTTTTTGCTTTTTAAATCAAAGTATGATGAGGATGGCATGATGCGTACCAGGGAGGAATGAACAGCAGAAAAAACTATAATATCAGCTTCAGACGGTTTCAAACCATTGCCTAAAAGCACAGACTTTCCAGATAGTTCGTCATTCAAACCCTTGAGAACCTCAAAAGACGCTTCAGGGGTTTCAGGGAAAGCTTCTGCAAATGCTACCCACTTCATCACCTACAAGTGAAAGATATATTGAGGGTAAGAAATCAAATTAAACAAGGTACCAGGCATAATCTTCTGGGGAAAATATTATAATTTAGATTCAAATCCAATACTGGATATCAATAATCAAAAGCCATACATGATTTCTGAAAAATAAGGTGCTTCACTGTAACCACTAATCAAGCAATGGCATGAAGAAAAGACAGGGAAGAGAAAGGTAAGCAGTTTAAAATGCTAACAACATTAATGGCCTATTGACATGCATAAGCAGCTTTAGATATACCCCAGACTTCAAAGCCCAATGCCAAATTTATCATCAATAGTTTAATAATTAGGAAATGCAGGAAAAACCATTTACCTCGTTACTGTCGTTGCACCCGTGTCCTGATGCCTTTGAGATATTTAAGTAAAGACTCTTGACATCACTTTCTAAACCATCAGCTGGAATAACATTCTGCATTGAAAGATAAAGCAGGAAGTTTGACAACGATTCATTCTTCATAATCAAAAGAAAAACTTGCTAATATTTCTACTCCCCAGCTAGAATCCAAATATTTAATTTTGAGAAATGTTTTTGAGGCAAGCATTCAATGTGTCAGTTTACAGGTGTACAGTGAAGACAAGGATCTGAGAATACAATAACTAAATACTGGACTCAGATAAGGGATATGTGCTCATAAATATGTGAATTTTTTAAATCTTTTCTATTTCAATACCCTAGTAAATCTTGGAGGACAAGATGATACCCGTTGAAAATCGACAAATAAAGTACACGAATTTGATATCGGTATGTAAAATACGTCGATAGCAATGAAAGAAGACTGAAAAATTGTTGATTAAAACAGTGAACTTCGACTTACTGGATTTAAAGGAAGGTGTTTGCAGAGAGCAGTGACTATGAGTTTTTTTCTGCCTACACTAGCAGTGGCAGCCATCTCTGGTGATTTGCAGCTGTAATCTCCCAAGTACTGAATTCAAAGTTCAAATTGTGTTGTTTTTGTGTTGTTGGTACTGAAATACTAAGCAGCTCTGGTCTCTGCAACTTTGAGGGCTTAGGTCAGGGTTTGCGTATCTGCCTTCTCCCTTGCTTTCTCACTTCTCTGTTTTCTCATTTTCTTCCCCCAGGTTTAAGGAAAATAGTAATTTGGTCCCTATAGTATAATTTAGGGAAAATTGATTTCAGGGCCCAAGTTAGTAAAATAATTACAAAAAAAACCTAAGAAACATTTACATGCCCTCTGGCATTTTTTCAAAAAGCGTTAGCAACTATATCAGTAGCGTTTAACAATTATATTAGTCTCCGTTAACAACTAAATCAGTCTAATTAACAACTACATTTTAACAACTACATCTGTAACAATTAACAACTACATCAGTAACAATTAGCAACTATATCCGTACACTTTTTTTTGAAAAAATTCCAGAAAAGGCCTTAGGGCATTTTCTGGTATGTGAATGTTTCTTGGGCCTTTTTTGTAATTATTTTTCTAGCTTGGGCCCTGAAATCAATTTTCCCTATAATTTACATCAATTTTTATTTTTTATTTTTTTGCCAATTAATCCTCACCCTCATCGTTCCACAGAGTTCTTAGTCAAACACTTACGTATGACATGTGGTAAGGCTTTAATGATGTATTATTGTTAATTGTTCTTGGACAGAAAATACATTGTTGATTGTTAATAATAATGTCTGACTTTTTAATTTACGGTTATTCCTTTCTCAATAATGCATGATTGTAATTTTTTTTGAGAATATGAAGGCAAGCATGACTTTAGTTTAAAAAACTCCCACATAATCCTGTAACACAAAAATTTAATTGATAAATTGTTAGTCTTTTAGGAATATTTTTAGACAAATATCGTCTCAAAATTCATGTTGTGTTCATCATGAGCTAAATAATCATCACATTTGATAATGTCCATGGTAACATGGTGTAAAGCCACTAACTAGATAATATGATTGTAATTACCATCTTAATACATAATGATATCATTTTAAAGATTAAAGTGAGTTTGTTGCCTGTAAATCAAGCATTCCCTTGTTGGAGTTATCCATCATAACTTGTTTAATTGATAACTAAATGGGATCCTAATTGTTATTATTCATTATCAAAAAAGATTATATTTAAATCTGTTTGTTTTACCTTCCATCCTAATTGACGTTTTATTATAGTCAATCCACCAAATAGAGTCTCAGAAATAATTAATAATTCTTTTTGACCCAATCATAAACAAAAATAACTCATATTCTATATAACTGTCCATTCTCTCATAAATCTAACCAGGCCATGCTACAAGAGATTCCATTTACCTCAGTCATCATCATGCCAGTTTGCACCATCAATTCTTACACACCACTTAAACAAAACACGTTCATCTTTGTCTCTACTTGTTTGGCATGGTTCATAGCTTGATTGGTCTATACTCTATAGAAGAGAAGATTGAGAGTGATGGGAAGGAAGTGAAGAGAATCCAAAGGGGAAGATAAATCAACGAGAGAGGATGATAAACTTAAGGGAAAATTAATTCTCAAGTCCTTATGGTTCACCCAGGTTTTAAATTAGGTCCTTTCATTTAGTTAAGTCCTCCAAATTTACTAATTTAGTCCTTCATCTTAAAAATTGTTAAAAAACGACTAACGGGGTTACAATTTCCGATAGATCCATGTGAGGTGGCGTTTCTTAACGCTGACATGCAAAAAGATGCTATCATATTTTAAAAAAGTTCTACTCATATGCTGCCATTATGGAATGAAAAGGGGAAAAATTCTAATAAAATATCATTTAAATTTAGAAAATTTTAAAAAGTCTATTAACAAATAGAAATGATAAATAGGTCTCTAGGAAAGAATTCAGAATTTTAACATGTTGTGTTTTTACCAAAACACCCTTCAATTTTATTTTATTTTTTAAAAAATAAAGAATCATCGCCAGTGTTAAAGCTCTTGTGGCTAGGACCTTTCCACCAGCAGGACTTTGGTAGCCAGCTATTAGAGCTCTAGTAACAACTTGAGTAATGGAAATTGACTACTTGAGCTTTTCAAGCACTATCAAACATTGTTGATAAGTTGAATAAAAACAATTACAACTTTAGTATAAGAAAAATCAACTTGAATGTAGCCATTAACAACCTTAAGAGCAAAAGTTGTCATCAATATACTTAAATCATCATTCCTGTTATTAAACTTGTCAACGACGTCAGATAAGGGCTATGAAACTCAAGTAGTCAATGACATTACTTAAGTTATCATCGGAACTCCGGTGTCGATAAGGGCTTTTCCTTTTAAAAAAGAAACTTGAAGGGCATGTTGGTAAAATTTCAAAATTTTATAATATTCCCCTAAAACTTATTTATCATTTCCATATATTAACATACTTTCTAGTTTTTCAAATTCAAATTATATTTATTTATAATTTTTGAAAGAAATAATGCACACTGAAAGAACAGGGAAACGAAGAAAAGGAACACCATTTCACCGTCTCCACCCACTGCCTTCCACCGCTGACAAAACTAAATCATGGTGCAAATCTCACCTTCGCCCTCTGCTGTCCACCAACCAAAGGTTAGAGGGTTCGAAGGTCCTATGCAATGTTGAAGCTTCTATCCTCTCACACTGCTGTCACATTTCTATCTCTTCCCCATCGAATGAAGGTTTGCAGATGAAAGTGTTATAGGCTCATAATGGGCCTGACTGATGGATAGCTCAGTAAGAAAACTTTATGACAGAATCCTTCCATAATTAGCTAAAATGCTAATCCTCCTATAATTATGCTTATAACCTGGATAATACAAGTAGAGGAAGAGACACTTGTAGAACGTGGAGGCACATATTGCTTGAGGGGTGGCACATGTTGCAATGGACTAAAACTCTGAAGGTAATCTCTATAAATAGGAGATTCTCGATTCATCTATTCTACATTCAATGTTACTGTGCACACACCCCACTCTCTTTGGCTATCGTCATTCTTGTGTAATACAGTGATTACCAGCTTATCTTCTTTTACAGATATCACTGAGCAATCTCCTTTTCTTTAGTGTTTAAACCCACAAACATCTTGAAGAAGATATTTGATCCCGTAGAAATTACTCACTAGTCCAAAGAGGCTACACATCTGTGTTTTACAATAGAACAGAAAGTCTTCTCTCTTCCTCTTCTGCTATCATCTTTGTCCCTGGTTAAGGAGCTGTTGCTTCAAAATGACGTAAAGGCGAGAGAAGAGATGGAGCAGAGGAGGAACAAGGATAGTATTTATTTTCTGCGCAGTTCAGAAGCGGAAATTGCCTTGCAGATCTTTCATTTTGGGGAGTAAAACTGTACAAGCAAAGACTTGCCCTACTGACTCTCCGTTTCGAACATTCAAACTTGGCTTCCATTATAGAGGCTGGGCAAGAAAGATGTTGATTTAATAGGACTAACGAGGCTAACGGAGGAGTAAACATAAAAGGATCTAAGGAAAGGAAGAAAAAAATATGGAGGGACCTAATTCAAAGCTTAAGAAAGCTATGAGGACCTAGGAATTAGTTTTCCCTAAATTAAATAAGACCATGTGCATTTCTCTTCTATTGCGTTTTGTGTCTTTCACTTTGCATTTCGAGTTTGGAAACTGATGTGGGCTGGAGAGGCCTAAATTATTCTTTTCTTCAGATCTACATCCTCACAAATTACATGCCCAGGTCCGAAGGCCCAAAATGATTATATGGACCCAACCTCAGATCAGTGTTCATGGGCCTCCGCATATGGGCATATTTGCTCTTTAGGGGCCTCCCATATGGAAATGAGTGATGGATAGTAGAAAGATACACTCTTGATGGGCCAATCAAGTGACACGTTATTCGGCCTATCATATTTTGCTAATAGGATGAGTTCTGCACTTCTGCAAAGTACTCATATGATTGTTACTTCCTATTGGCTTAATTATAAAATATATTTGACTGATTTTTGAGAGATTAAAGGGGGAGTTAAATTATTTAATTTTACTTATTTTCTTAAAATATCTTTATATAAATTTTCCATAACATTAACATACCTCTCCGGCCTAGAATCTTCCTTTCCATGCTTTCTAATTGAAATGATAATCTTGCCATATATATATACACGTGTGTGTGTACACACACACATATATCTATATATTTGTATGCATACACACACATATTTACCCCCCCACACACACATGCACACACACATATATTTATATAATGTGTGTGTATACATATATAAATATGTGTACACACATACATATATATTGGTAAATTAACGTCAACTCATCGATAAACAAATAAAAATCCAACAATTTAAGAGTTTTATTGATTGGAAAATTCTATGCACCTAAATGCATATACGTATTAAAAACTAAACATATGCACCTAATTGTCCCCCACACATAATTAATTCTCTTTCAAGGATGCTATGTAACAATGTATTACCACCAGGCTGCCCTAATGACAATGCCACGTTATTACGTTTGGATGTGATTCCAAACGTAATTATAAGAAAATAACACTTCAAAATTAATAGCGATTAATACACTTAGCTTGGATTATTGGCTTGATTTGGTTTAAGTTTGAGGAAGTTGCCGGACAAATTAGTTTAACGTTAGCATACATTACATCATATTTTAAACCCCTGATTATTGGTCCTCAATTAAAACATTTATAATATCTGCAAAGATGAAATGGACCGGTAATTAAGTGATGCTGCCACGGAAAAGCACTCTTTTTTAGCGGAATGAGTGAATAATCAAAATATTTTTCTTTTTTTTGGGAGTAGGAAGATGGTCAACTAAATACTACAATGTGACGCCTAATTTGGTAAATTCAGGACGCATGACTAATTGACTATTGAAAAGGAGGTGAACGACGCATGAGGGGCCTGTCGTTTTTCTGTTCGCCGCCTCGAATGACGGGATTGGAAAAACTTAAGAAAAGTCCCCCAAACAAAAACAAAAATTCAGAGAACCACTTTCCCAGGCTGTGTTGACGACTCTCCTTGGCGTCGTTTCTCTCCTCTTTTGGATTCCCCCACGACGTACGCTTTAACAGAAAGGAAAAGCTTCATTACAGATTTTGTGTTTGCCGTTTGCTACTCTGTGCTTGATGTATCCTGTACGTACTTTCATAACTGGAATATGCCCCTTCTTGGGCTCTTTTTCTAATTTTTTTCCATCACATTCTTTTAACTCAGGACTATGTCCATCAATTTAGGTTGTCTTCTTGGGTGAAAATAATAATACTATGTTTATCGAGTTATAGTAATGCCTTTAAAGTTCACATTTGGTTCCATAATTACTCTCTTCTATTCTTAACATAACCCTTGATTCAACAAAGAAATACAACTTTAGAGTGAATTTTATATCAACAATATGAGATGATACTCCACCGGCTTTTAATATCAAATCTATTTACTTAATTTGATTAGATTATGAAAGTTAGTTAATATGACATGTATTTTCTAAAATATCATAGTCATCTTCTTGATCATCTTTCCATCTCCTCTCTTATTATTGTGGATGGAGTATCAATATGAGTAAATTAAAGGGGAAAAAATTGATAAATACAAAATTATGTCTTTTATCTTTAGAATCAAAATCAACCATTTAAATATGTTTTATGTTATAAATAAGAGGAGTAACAAATATCGAAATGTTGTTAGATACATATCTTCCTTAAGTGCACTAAATTCCATCCCTTTTATTCTAGTGCATGTCCTTAAGAATAGGGGTATGTATTAAAGCAAATCCAAGGTTATGTAACACTCTCTTTTTTTATTTGATAGGGGGTTTTCCTTTCTTGGTTTAGACTTTAGAAGATAAAAGGTTCTCATATCTCTTAACATGTATGTTTCTCGATATTCGAACATACATTACTCTCTTTCCAAGGTAAAGCCTTAGTATGTTACATAACACTAATTACTATTATAAATCACTTTTGGTCCTACTCCTATAGACCTATATATAAATTTATATTATAAAAATGAATGTGTAGAATTTTGGTAAAAACATGCGAGCAAAGAGAATAAAAAATTAATTAACCCTTCAATAATTTTTTTCAAATCAAACTCATTAGTCATTACAATTACTCTTCCCTTATCATCAAAACAAAAAGGATTAATTATCTCTCCCTTCATTGAATGGGTCCCTTTTGGGATTTACGGTAATCATATCAATGTAATTGTTTTCTAAAATTTTACTAACAAATTAATATTTAAAATTAATAAGTAAATAAAACAAATTATTACTATTATTTTGACAACTAAAACAAATTATTTTAGGATAACATTTAGTAACTATATTTTAGGGCGAGAACTTTTAAGCATGGACTACTATATTTTTCGCACTTTAGTCTTTTTATTTATTTTGATTGATTTTCTGTACGTCCCCCCCCCCCAAAAAAAAACCCCACACCAAAAAAATAAATTGCCTTAATTTTTTTTTTTATATAAAAAAATTTTGGAAAGGTTCGACACCAGTCCCCTACCAAGGTCAGGACACGGCCCCGGGCTCTATGAGCACCTACTGGGGACTTACGAGATCGTCTACCAAAGAAATCCCAGCGACGGTAGAGGGAATCAAACCCACAACCCAAGAGCCTAATTTTTAATCCTTTACCATTTGTGTTAAAATTGCCTTAATTTAATTTGTTACTTGCTGGTCCTTGTCCTTTTGCCTTTGTCAACTCTCAACTAGCCCAATTCTGTAGGCATTGTTTTAGCCCACTAGGCTCCTCCTCTCTCCTCTGAAAAGCATACCAGTACTTTTTTTGAATAAATTATTTTAGAAATTGCAAGTAATCATTTATGGATTTTTTCATCAAGTTTATATAAATATTCTATTATTAATTAATGTGCATAGCTATTTTAGCTTTTTAAAAAATTATGAAATAAATATGTAAGAGAAATTTTATCTCGAATTATCAAAAAGGATTTATAAAAATAAGCTATATATATTTCTCAAACATACACTTACACGGTTAAATGTCATTCAACTTGCCAAAATAACTTAATTTAATTGTTATTTTTTTTTTATAATAACTAGGTTTTAGCTAACACTAAGCAATTACTTGAAAACAATGAGTAAACCACACTTCTTACAATTATTATTCCCCATTGAAAGATTTCGTCCACGGAGTATTTTTTATCTGATCATATAGTTAGGCTGATATTATTTTAATGAGCCAGCAACCATTATCATGCTAACAAGGTTACGGATACAAAACGACGTTTAATAACGACCCCAACGTCTAAACGCAAGTAATCTACCTGGTAGTATTGAGAATGCACTATTTAGATTAATAACAGGAACTAATTATGGAAGTTAAGTCTCACCAAATGTGTTAGTTTATCAGTGAATTAAAATTTGACTTTTGATTAGAAAGTGTGCTCACATTTAATACTCGACAGTATTTTGACAGAAGCTACAAAACCATCTCCCACGAGAGGATGCATGCCCTTAGCAAAATTAAAAAAAAAAAAAAAAAGGTTAGTATAGTAGGAGAATTAATAGATCTGTTATAAAACTGATAAAAATAATAAGAAGAAAAGCAGAGGTTCTAGAGAGATAAAGTAGAGAGAGAGATTCTCATTTCATTCAATACATGAACAGTTACAGAAAACCTCTATTTATAGAAGAAAAATGAGACTTTAGTGTAATTTCCACCTCTGGGTCATTTGGTGTAGTTTTCCCCAAAAACCTAAACTGTTCACTCACGGATTTCCTTCCCGTGAGTGATTGTATAATTGTGTGCGGGTCCCACCAAATAGTAAACTACTATGCGTGGTACTATGCAAATAGTAAATCACTATGCGTGGGTCCCATATCATCTTTTAATATTTGGAAACCAGGAGTCAATGGACATCCACATAATAAGTATATTCATAACACTCCCCCTTGGATGTCCATTTATGAATGTGCCTCGTTAAAAACTTTAACTAGGAAAAACCCAGTGGGATAAAAAACTAGCCAAAGAAAAGAGTACATCATCCATTGATACACTTTCTAGTGCTGCCTCATTAAAAACCTTTCTAGGAAAAACCCAGTGGGATAAAACCCAGATAAGGGAAAAAGAGTACAACGTGTATCGTCTCCCCCTCTTGATTACATCAGTGTTGCTCCCCCTGATGGCTATATTGCTTCAATGTCTTTCTGAGCATATTATACTTTCTGTCATCAAATATTCTGTTAGAAACGCCCAATTTGATTGTTCATTATATACCTGCAAGATCTAAATCTGTCAAGTAAAGTCATAATAATCTTTTCATAAATATATATGTGCATATAGAAATTCAATAAATGTTTATTCAGATAATGATGCTATATGCACTATCATCTTGAGTCCTTTTGGGACATATGTGTTTCTGGCGCCTTATGTGCTTCTAGCACATACAAATATATTGTGGCTCATGATCCTCATTATCATTCATTGCAGCATATGCTATCATAGATATTATTAACGTCGACTTCATTTTCAGTCCCATCGGATTTCATTCATAATTTATTGAGATCTCATTATATTCACATATATTAGGTACTTAGGTCTCTCTTGGACCACAATACACTTTTCTTGTAATATCTCTTCTGGAGATAACATCTCATCAAAAGATAACTCTTCTGGAGCTTTACTTAATTATCCTCGACTTAATCATCTATATTTTATAGCTCCTTTTCTCTTTCGAGGATTTTTATCTTTATAACCGATGGACCAGCAACGCTTCAGGCGTGCTTTATAACAATTCATATAGGAGCATTTGCAGTTGGGACATGTGACTTTGTCACTTTAGGTCAATAAATGCTTTTAGCATTTGATTAGCTAAAATCTGCAAATGAATTATCTTTTAAACTTTTAGTGCACATTTCTTTGTATGAGGACCAATATGAGCCAATGATAATTCATTTCACTTTATCTTTACCCAATCGGCTTATTTTTCTCCCCCTCATCAAATCATCAATTTTCTTTGTATATCCATCTATGTGCATTGTAATAGATTAATAATCATTACACATTTAAAACATTTCAAGATGGAATTAATCTGGCTCCTGACCAAAAACTAATTATACGGGGAGAATTCTGTTGGCTTATATAATTGCTGCAAATATACACAACATATAAATTTTGTTCTCATAATCATTGATCTATCCATTCATGGATACTTTAATACATTATTTCTGGATCATTCAATCTGGAAATTGCGCGCATAATATATTGCAAACTTCTAGTTGCAAACATCACTGCAAACTTTGCAGATTTATAATCTCATATGTAAACTTTCAATTTGATATATTTCCAGAGATCCATTTCCAATAATTATGTCTATCTGAGAACAAGCAGCACATAATATATGACTCGGATGATCAAACAAGTCATGCCAACTTTCCATATGATTTATCATCAAATCTAATATTCATTTTGGGGGAATCAATATAGAAACATTCACAAAGAATTATCACATAAATATTCACACTTGATATATATTATTCTCCCCCTCAAGTGTGAGACCTTAAAAATTAATTCATGAAATTTCCATACAATATTCCATGATAATAGCATATATGATATCTATTTCATTAAAATTCCACAGATTTCTAAATGCATTATCAATGCATAATTTTGTTACTTCTGGTAACAAAATTTCCATTTTCCAGAATCAACAAACAAATATATATTAAATACAAAATCATCAGGTGTATAATTGCAGATTCACGAGCGCAATACTGTGTAATCACAGGCGCATCACTGTGGAATCACAGGCGCAACAACTCAGATTGTCGTATACATATAAAGTCAAAAAGATTCCAGGCTCGTGCTTTATAGGGAGCAAATCTGTAGAGATTTAACAGGACTACGCAAATCTGCAGAGATTCAATAGGATTTAATTCAACTATAAATAAAGGAAGGCAAACGAACATGCCTCACAAACACTCAAGCATCTGATAATATCAACTACCAGATACTCACACATATTTCTCTAAATTCTATTGCCATGGCAGGACCAAGCAGTTTTATCCCAGTTTCTGATACATCCGAAACAGCATTACTTGATGCTTTGTTGTATGATGATCAGCATAACATGTCATTTACTTCTTTGTTATCTCCTAATCCCTTTGAAATGTTTATTCCTCCTTCTACTATTCCTCCTTCTGCTTCAAATGTACCTACTTCTCCCCCTAGAACAAGTGTTCTTCCTCAATCTACAAGGATTGAAGGTACAACTGAAGCAGGTTCATCAAGGAGGCCTGTTAAGAGGTGTAGAACTATGGCAGAACTAATGGAGTCTACCAATCCAGTTCAGCCAATAGTGTCGGCAGTTAATCAACCAGCATTCACTAGCCAGCAAACTATCATCAGTTTGCCAGCAACAACCAGCCCGACAACAACAATCAGCCAACCAACAACCACTAGCCAGCCAGCAACAATTAGCCAGCCAACAGCTACAAGCCAATTAGCAACTACTAGCTTATTGGAATGTAGTTGCTGTCATGTTTTACGGGAAATTATTCATACCAACGGACTTCAGTACCATAAACTTGAAGTTCACGGAAGAAGAACAGGTATGATTACCCATGCTGTTTTATTTGAAAAAGTACAGGATAAATCTTATAATACTGACAGGCTTCCAATGTTTGATTTCACAAAGAAAAATTTTGAAGAAATCAAACAATTTCTGACACAGTATTGTATAGATTTACAAGCATCAGGATATATCTTGATGCGTGATCCTGTATTAGCCTATCATGAGGTTCTCTGTGTTGGTTCGGAATGGGCTATAAATCCAAATGACCTCCATGGAAGTTCATTTCAAACCAATATTGAACACTCATTAGGCAAAGGAAAACAACCTGCAGTAAATATACCCTATGATACTTCATCCCTTAACCAGGGTGAATTATATAGGTTATCTATGGAGCAAAGAGAAAGAATAAAGAAAACAACGCTCCATGATTTAAGAAATTATTTTCACTTAACCCTTGATGAAGCGAGTAAACAATTAAATATGTCTACTCACACCATACAAAAAATCTATCAAAAAGGAGGGTTAACGGAGTGGCCACACAAGAAGCTCAAGAAACTTATGACGCAAATCTCGATATTACGAAGAGCTTTGCCTCATCTAGATCCCATCTCAAGAGAAGCAAAAGAAGAAGACATTAAATATCTTCAGAATGAGATGATTAAAGTTTGTAATGATGTTGAGCCACTCGCAATTAAACTTTGTTGAAATAATATTTCCTTTTGCTTAATTATTTTGTTTATGAATATTCTTTTCTCGTATTTATAAAAATTGTTATAATCATAGAAATCACATAACAACTATAATAATATATTTGCTTCATTCACTTCTGGGAATGAAGTTGGATAAAAATTCATGATCCATAACTCACTGATTTGTTTGATCATGGCAAGAAATTAATCCACAATATTGCTACTACAATAGCAAATTGAATATATTTATTTATAATATCAATCATGATCATACAATCCCTTGTCTTATAATTTAAGGGAATATTTAATGCCAAATATACAATTTTGAGGCCTTTATACAACTGATAACATACAAAATTTATGGATCAAATATTATTTCATAATTTGTCTCTTGTTATCAGGCTAACTTGCCTCTTGGCTTCAGGCAATCTTGCCTCTGAAATTAAGGCTATCTTGCCTCTTAGGCTCAAGCCAATTTATGCCTCATCTCTCAAGCCAATCTATGCCTCATATCTCTATGGCATTTTGATCTCATAATAATATATATGATCTTTTAACAGTTTATCTTCAAGATAAATAAAATATAAGCATAATAAAATAAATAGATGGAACCCACTAATAGTGTGGTTGCCATAAATAATAAGAAGGGAGAGGGATATATATATATATAGCAATAAATAAATAAAATAAAATAAATGACTGGAAATAAACATGCTAGATTAATAAAAAGAAGATGAGATAGGAATGGTAGTAAACTCACAGCGAGACCTATCTCATCCAAAGATAAGAAAGAAGATGCATATGCAAATGTAAATATATATATATATATATAATATATAGAAAACGGTAAAATAAAAAGGGAAGGGGATTTAAAGCAGTAAAGAATTAAAATAAAATAAATGGGGCCCACAAAATGTCACCACCATAAAAGATAAATAAACTCTAAATAAAATAAATAAATAGAGCCCACTAATAGAGACTAGTGTGCCTCCATGAAGAATAAATAAATGTAAAATAAAATAAATAAATGAAGCCCACTAATAAATAATGTTGCCGCCATAAAAAATAAATAAATGTTAAAATAAATAAATAGAACCCACTAGTAAATATACTAATGTGTTATCATAAAAGATAAATAAATGTTAGTAACAATAAAATAAATGTTAGTGACATAAAACTAAATATTAGTAAAGTCAGTATGGAGCTTAGTATAGCCACCATGAGATAAATAAATAAAGCAGTAAGTAAAGAATTACAAATGGAGCTTAATGACGCCACCATGAAATAAATGAATAGGAAGTGGGAAGAATATATAAACATAAATAAATTACTGTAAATAATAAAATATAAATTTACCGTGAATAGTAAAATTACTATTCACTATAAATAGTGAATAAAGTAAAATTACAGAAAGATTAATCTAGACTTCCATGTAAGAGTCAAATGAATAAAATGTAAAAATTACTGAAAAAGGGGTAAATTTACTGTGAATAGTAAATTACTATTTACCGTAGTAAAATAGTAAATAATCTCAAATCTTAACCATGGAACCCGATGTTAAAATAATCGGTAAGAATAGATATTTAATTCCATATAATGGTTAAGATCATCCCAGATAAATAAAATGGAAATATGAAATAGATGGTGAGAAAATCTTACCTTGGTAGAGTCTTCGTGCTGATGACGTGTTATAAAACTGATAAAAATAATAAGAAGAAGAGTAGAGGTTCTAGAGAGATAAAGTAGAGAGAGAGATTCTCATTTCATTCAATACATGAACAGTTACAGAAAACCTCTATTTATAGAAGAAAAATGGGACTTTAGTGTAATTTCCACCTCTGGGTCATTTGGTGTAGTTTTCCCCAAAAACCTAAACTGTTCACTCACGGATTTCCTTCCCGTGAGTGATTGTATAATTGTGTGCGGGTCCCACCAAATAGTAAACTACTATGCGTGGTACTATGCAAATAGTAAATCACTATACGTGGGTCCCATATAATCTTTTAATATTTGGAAACCGGGAGTCAATGGACATCCACATAATAAGTATATTCATAACAAGATCGACTTTGTTGAAATATTATGGTTAGTTAATTAAAAATATTAGAATTCGTCTTCTCATTATAGTTACGTGGCTTTCTTTTGAACAAATCTTAATATCTTATTATTGCAAAAGATTCTCACCTGCATGCGTCGTCTACTTAACTTTAATTAACATGATGCGTGTGCATGGCCTAATCATAATCTCGTCTATAATATAATTAAGGTGGCATTGAAAATAAAATTGATATATAATGATTTAATAACCTACTTCAACGTTAATATGATGAATTGCCCCACAAATTAAAAATAACTTTCTACTCCTTGTTAACAATAATATTCTTCTTGTTTGAACACACGTAAGAGCTAATTAATAAACATAATGGAATCATATATCTCCCTCTCAATTAGTCATACATCAGTCTATGTCAAGGAATCGTATGTTCTCTCTGTATACATACAGTGTATATAGTTAATTGCCGTTTTATTTTTAAATTATGTCATGATGATTAGTTTGTGATTATAAAATCTGCACGAAAAGAGGATAAATTAATCCCAGAGCTGATACGCACATATATTTATGTTGGAAAATTTCAAATTAGTCTTGACCAAAATTATTATAATATTAATGGTCTATATATTATACTACTCCCCATGTCATGAAATGTAAGACTTAGTAACAACACTATAAATATAAATTAAGTCATATATTTAAGATCAAATATATTAATTTTATATAAAAAAAATACATCAGCTTGAAAGGCAACTTATAAAATCATGGTAACGATTTTTTCTTAAAAATTAAAAAAGATGGTAAATCATGTAAAACCTTGATGGTAACTTTTTAACTTTGAGGATAACCATAACTTCTCGTCACTATTTTCATTGGTGTAATTAATATAGACAAAATTGTCACGTTCTCATTTATTACCTAAAAATGGTCTTATAAATAATACCACATTTTTTTGTTAAAATAGTGGTATTAAATAAGGGTAAAATCGAAAATATATCCTTTTTTTTTAATGAAATGGAATTCTATTAACAAGAAAGATCAGGAAATATACAAATGAAGAACCATATAAATTAAATATGAGAAAAAACTACAAAAAAAGACTAAACTTGTCAAAACAGTTTTGAGTATGAACGACCAGGGACTTGATATAGGCCATTATTCCTTTGGCATTGAACCTCTCATCAATAAAGATTCTTTGGTTACGAACATCCCAGAATTTCCAGCAAGTGAGGCAGATAACTATCATTTTTTAAATACATAGTTAATGAGGTGGGAGATAGCTGAAAAGTTATAAATTTAAAGATATGGAGTAAATGATATTTGAGATTTTCTTTGTGTATGCAAAGCAAGCTAAAAGTGGCGAATAAATAGGATTAAACAAGGCCATAAAACATGCTTAGTTATTGCCATTGGAAAGCAATTGGGATTAATCTACAGATGGAAAGTTTAAAGAGTTCGTTGTATGAGTTGTTGTTTGGGTTTTCCCCCGTCATATTATAAAAAAAGAATGAGTAATAAATGAGTAAAATTGTTTCAATGACACCTTTAGGCTAATAAACACTGTGTTGTATGGATGTATCTTCTTAGATGAAAATGTCAACATATATCCATGTTATTGCAACCGGATTGATTTAAGGGTGAACGTGCGTGTAAAAGTGGCATTCAATTTTTACCAAAAGCATAGAGGAGGAACAAAAATAATACCCATAAACATTTTAAATGAAAATAAAAATAACATTGATCTAACACCACCGTTTACTTGATATAGTAAGACTCACCCTCTATTTACACATGCATATACATCAGTATTAGATCAAATTTACTGATGGTGACATTCTTACTCATATACACCGTGCAAGACCTAATTTTAGTAAAATCAACTTTTTTTTTTTAGTAATACAGGCAAGCTGAAGCTTGAAATAGAAGCAGAACTAGACAATAAACATCTAGCCCTAAATAAGACACAAAAAACCAATCTACAATTGGCAAGCCATCTGGTCCCTTAGCACCATGTCACTATACCCTTCAGGAACTGTTGGTCTAAGAACGACGTCCACATCAGCATGAACCTTATGTCTTTCCTTGGCCAAGTAATCAGCACATACAATGTTGGCCCTCTATGTATGGCACAACTTCACATTCCATTTCGCAAAAAGTAGATCTCTGATGTCTTCGATAATATCTCTCAAAGGATGATCAGCATAACAACAGTCTCTCATGATAATATTGATTGCATCAATGGAATCCGAATAGAGAAGAATTTGTTGAAGACCTAGTTGTTTTGCCATTTTCAACCCTAGCATGATAGCATGCAGCTCCGACTCAATCACCGTTTTGATGCCAAGAGATTTGCAGAACCCCATCAACCATTGTTCTCGGGAATCCTTGATCACTCCTCCGCATGCTGCTTGAAACTGTTGCCGAACCAATCCATCAACATCTATGCGAACCACGTTTCCAGTTTCCAGTAGACGGAATCCATGTCTTTTCCTCATTCCTGTCAAGTTGAAAGACTTGGTGAGGTAAATTATAATTATCACTACTTTCCATTAGGAGATAAATACACAAATGAAGCATCTCCATGTTATCCATGTTTTCGCCTCGGAAAACGGATTTGCATCTCAAAGTCTAAAGGATCCAACATCCCAAGCTGAAAATTCTTGACCAAGGAAAATTTTGAAACTTTCCCTTTCCTGGTTTGTGCTTGGTATTCCAGTTAAGCCAGCCCTGCAAATTACCTGCAAAAAACTGGGAGAAATAGTTAGGTGGTAAAATTTGTTTCCATAAATTTCTAGCCCTTACACAATGTGCAACACATTTTCATTTACTATTACATTGAAAAGGATAGTGACTATCACTTGTAAGACCAATTCTGTTTCTAAACAAGTTAGTGACAAGTCTCTCATGGCCAACCTGTCACATGAATAATTTTACTTTTTTCGGGATTTGTCATTTCCACATCATGAACCAGAAGTGATTATTGTTATCCCCTCCCCGACCTGAGAGATGCTGATAGGCTGATTTAACAGAAAAGCCTCCCTCCTTAGTAAAATTAACTTCCATTTAAGGTTTTGAGCATGTTATGAGCCAGCTAGTAAGTGCTGTGTTTGGAAGGGATTTTAAAAACCCAAAAAAGATAAAAGCCGGGTGGGTGGGGGTTGCTTTTGGATGCATATAATGCAAGTCGAGCTGTGAGGCCACCTCGAAGTTGCAGAACAGTACTATGTTTTATTTCTTTCCCTGTGAGATGCTTTAGCTTTTCGCTTTATTACTCCACCCACCTTCCCCCACCAACTTACTTTTCTGTCTTCTCCTCCACCTTCTCTCTCTACTGCACTCCTCCTCATTAACTCCCTCACCTTTTGTTAGTTAAGCCGCATCTTTCTCATTTCTTCACTCTTTTTTTTTTTCTGGCTCGAGGTCATTTCTTTACTTTCACTCCTAGACATGAAAATATGTTCCGGTTGGCTCGTTGGCATCAGCTAGATAAAACCGCATCCGAATGGTTTTGCATTTGAGGTTGTTGGTTTGAAGGGGCAGTGAAGAGAGAGATTATTTTTTTCTCATTTTTATTAAATAATTTATGAAATTTTTTTAATATTTTAAAAATACATTCTCAAAAAAAAAAAATCTTCTCATTAATAATAATGATTTACTCAATATTCTCTTTATGGGTTCTTTACCTCCCACTCTTCTTCCTCAAACCAAATATGCCTGTAGTCAACCCAGACTTGTAAAGTGGAAGTTGGGTAGGGTTTTCATTTCATTCTTTTCCTTTTTAATATTTTTAATATTGTGTTTTTTCAAATAATATAATAAAATATTTTTTAACTGCAAACATAAACCATAAAAATTAAAATAGGTTAAAAAAAAATCATAAAGTGATAATAAAACATTAAATTCAAAATTTCAAACAATACAAATTAAGGTGCATCACAATTCCACACATTACAAAATAAACATAAGTTCAGAATCCATCATTAATATTCAATACAATCAACAATTAGGCAATATTAATGGTGTTCAGCTATTAGAGTTTGTTTGTCTAAAGCAAATGAAAGAGTGGGAGAGGGTTTGGTTTTACACTTTTAGAGAATTTTGTGAATAATTTAAAATAAGTGTTAACTTGCCAACCTGGCGAGCTTTCAGATTCTGGATTTGGGACCAAAAAGACCGGCCTCAAAATGGTCTCACTTTTACTCAATCCAACACATAGGTTTTATGAGTTGGGCAAGTTCAACCCACAGATTCAACTCATATTACTAGCCTAGGTCACTCCTACCCATCCCTCTTATTTGAATCCCCCCCCCCCCCCCCAAAGTGTTACAATGGCACTAACTTCTCTCTTATATCCTTTATAGTGTGTTTGATTTGAGGGGAGGGTGTGGTAGGGGAGGAGGATGAGAAAAGAAGGGAATTGACCAAATTGTCATTAATGAAGGGAATATTCTTTTTTGTTGAGAGTATATTTTAAGAATATTAAAAAGTTTCCATGGGCTTTTTTGTAAAAAATAGGGTAAAAGTAAGGGACTAGGGTGTGTTTGGTTTGAGGGAGGGGGAGGGGAGAGAGAGTGAGGAAAGAAAAGAATTGACCAAATTGCCATTAATGAAGAGAATATTTTTTTTTGTTGAGAATATATTTTAGGAATATTAAAAAGTTTCCATAGGTTTTTTTTTTTTGTAAAAAAGAAGGTAAAAGTTTTCTCTCTCCCCTCCCCCTCCCTCAAACCAAACACACCCTAGTCCCTTACTTTTTTTTTTTCCTTTTTTTACCATTGAATTAAGATTTCAATGGTCTAGATTTAATATCTTAAAAAAATATTATCATAGTTTTACCTTAAAAAGATTTAACATGTTAAATTTAGATCATGGATATCTTAATCCAATAATGCAAAAGGGAAAAGAAGAGTGAGGGGAATAGGAGAGAAGTCAAATCCATGCTTTGACCCGACCTAATTCATGCCAGTATTAACTTACATGTAATTGCTCCACCATACTCAATGAAAGGTGGTTGACTCAGTGGTTTTGTTTGAAAATTAAATAAAAGTTTTTCCCAAGATGTTGTTGAAGGGAGTAGAGAAATACTTGCATTGTGCTTCATATATATTCCTTGTAAATTGTAATAGAGATGATGTTAGTATCTTATAGTATGGATCACATATTTCTTCTGCAATAATGTTAGTATATCTTATATATAAGATCAAATGTAGCCTACACACACATATAATAACATACCCCCTCACTTCTTACACATCTCCTGCTCCAATTTTCAAGCTCACCTTCCCTGTTTATGCTCTTGCTCATCATTCTAACATGCCATCAACTAAAAAAAACACCCCTTCAATTATGCAATCTATATATATCATTTGACAAGGGCCACCAACCAGCAATTATCACACCTTCATTATTCAGTTTGTTCATTTTGCGGGGAAAGCAAATGAAGCTGCTGCTTGTACACCCCGTAATTCAGAATACAACGCCAAAATGTCAGAGTAAGGAAATTCCCCGCTAACAAAAAGTGGTAACTAATTTTGTCACAACCAACAGAAGTTGGTCATATTAATGGATGCAGTTTTAACCGTTAAAATACAAAATCTTGAGTTTGAATGCATGTAAATGATTAAAATGTACCCTGGCCCAACTTAAATTTTAGAATAATGCTTAAAAAAACTTATTCATACAAATATCAAAAAATTCAATAACCAGTTAATAGTGTCATCAACAATTGTCAACCCTATGGTCAAACGACAGACCGGTTCATTCTACTATATACCATCAAAATCATATTGAATCTTTGGAAAAATAAATAAAATCATACTGAATTATTTCAATTTTTAAAACTGTTCTAAAAATTTACCTTCACTTGAGGGCAAGAAACATTATCCACACCAATCACAAATTTGCAAAAATCAATTTTATGAGCACTTCTTAAATCATATCTATAAAAAACTTTACTTAAAATTTCATAATTTTTTTTGTTTTTAATTTTCCAAAAAAGTAGAAACGGTAAGCATAAGTTTTAGCAAGATAGAAGTGTAATTTTATTTTATTTCAGGTTTTTTTGGGTAGAAAGAGGTATATTTCAGAAATGGTTGAAAGATGAATACGCCAGATAAGCCCTCCATGTCAAAAGCATAACCCCTAAATATGACGTGTCATACACGTAGGATATCCTGATCTGCATGGAAAGCGACACGTGGCCACGATCTAATTTATTGTCCCCAGCTACCAAACAGGATCCTTTTGCCGTTGATAAAAACTGAAATAATTATTATTTTAGTCCAGCAAGTGCGCTTCAGACAGTCGAGCGATACAGAGGAGGAGGAAAGAAGAGAGGAGAGAGAGACTCTGCCCTGCCCCATCTTTAAACGCCAAGTGACCCCCATTTATTACTCGTCTGCCTCGCCTCTGAACTTCCCGGCCACCCTCATTGCAACTCCGTTAACCTCTTCTTCCCTCTTCGGTGAATGAAATTCTGGTTGGTTCCCCGGTTTTAATGTATTTTGTTTTCGGCTCCAGAAGCTTTATCTTTTTCGCATTTAACGGCGTTCGGATCGAACTTTCTGAAGCACTCTTTCTCTCTTGCCCAGCTTGTTTGCACCTTATATGCTCAGTTAACCCGTCACTGGAGTGATTTCTAGGGTTTTGGACGCTTTACCAACTGCAACTCCCATTTCGTCTTCGTTATCTTTTTTGGGCTGTATATTTGTTGCTTTGCTAATGCCGGTGCACCCTTGTAATCTAGAGTCTTTTGTTTGACTTTTTTAGTTTTTCCTCTGGGTTCAAATCCATCCGTTGGAGAAAGCTGGTCTTTTGCTTTTTGTGCTTTCCTTGCTTGGCGTTTTTCCTTTGGTAATTTTTAGAGCTTTTAAAGGTCAGAATCAGTGACCTTGCTGTGTTCTTCTTTTGATTGCTGGGCTTAATTGCACATGAGTGTGTAGTTTCCAATAATGCGGTCGGTTTTGAATATGAGAGCTCTTTCCTACTTGTTCCTGATGCTTCTTATAGATCCGGGGTTGGTGGTGATTTCTGTGAACCCATCCCTGAATGACGACGTCCTGGGTCTGATAGTATTCAAAGCTGACATAAAAGATCCGAAGGGGAAACTGGTAAACTGGAATGAAGATGATGAGACTTGCTGTGGTTGGGTCGGTGTGAAATGCAACCCTAGATCCAACAGAGTCGTCGAGCTTAACCTTGATGGGTTATCTCTTTCGGGTCGGATAGGTCGAGGCCTCTTTCAGTTGCAATTTCTCCGCAAACTTTCTCTGGCGAAGAATAATCTCACCGGCAGTGTAAGCCCCAACATTGCTCGGCTTGACAACCTTCGAGTGATCGATTTGAGCGATAACAATCTCTCTGGCGAGCTTCCCGATGATATTTTCCGGCAATGTGGGTCTCTAAGGGCGATTTCATTAACGAGAAACAAGTTTACGGGGGAGATTCCCACTAGCTTGAGCTCATGTTCGGCTCTTGCTGCAATTGACCTCTCGTTTAACCAGTTTTCGGGTCCTATTCCATCTGGTATCTGGACTTTGAGTGGACTAAGGTCACTGGTTTTGTCGGATAATTTGTTGGAAGGTGAGATTCCAAAGACCACTGAAGGATTGAAGAATTTGCGAATGATCAACTTGGCCAGAAATCAGTTGTCTGGGAAGATCCCTGATGGGTTTGGAAGTTGCTTGCTTTTGAGGTCTATTGATCTCAGTGAGAATTCTCTTTCTGGTAGCCTTCCGGAGGATATGAAGCAGCTCACATTGTGTAGTTATCTAAGTGTGAGTGGAAATGTTTTTTCAGGTGAGATTCCTGAATGGATTGGGGAAATGAAAAATTTGGAGGCATTGGACGTTTCTCTGAATAGATTTTCAGGTAAGGTGCCAAGCTCTATTGGAAATCTTCAGTCATTGAAGGCAATGAACTTTTCTGGAAATGGTTTTTCTGGTAACCTGCCAGAATCTATGATAAATTGCACAAACCTTTTAGCCTTGGATGTTAGTCAGAATTCAATGTCAGGAGATCTTCCCTCGTGGATTTTTAAGTCAGATTTGCAGAAAGTTTTGGTATCAGAAAAGAAATTGCGTGGAGGTCTGAAAAATTCTCTATATTCCTTAGAGGCAGTTGCTGTTCAAAGTCTTCAAGTTTTGGATTTATCTGACAATGCATTTTCTGGAGAAATTACATCTGATATCTCAGTCCTGAGCAGCTTGAAGCACTTGAATTTATCAAAGAACACTCTGAGTGGTCCTATACCAGATGCCATTGGAGAATTGAAGTCCCTGAATAGTCTTGATTTGAGTGAGAACTGGCTAAATGGAAGTATATCTATGGAAATAGGAGGAGCTGTATCTTTGAAAGAACTGAGGTTGAGGAAAAACCATCTAGCGGGAGGCATTCCAACCTCAATTGGCAACTGCACATCTTTGTCGACTTTGTAAGTTCTCTCTTCTTAGCTTCATGTCTCAACTAGGTGGTTGAATGTCGCTCCACTACACTGATTTGATTGAAAGTTTGAAACTTCAAACAGGCTTGGCTAAGTTGCATGCTCCGGTTATTACTGAATATTTTTTGTTGCATCTTAATTTATTTAAATGCATACACCCTAAAACCAACATCTTCAGGCTAGGCTGAAATGCTCAAGAATGATGTCTAGTTTTTATCAAGAGAGTTACTTATCAGTGATCATTATCCTTTTGGCATAAAAATCCATAGTGAAGCTCTTATGTCTACTATAAAGCATATTACTATTGTTGAATTTCAATATATTTATTCTCTTTATATATCTGCCGTTATTGTTTGTCTTTTAGGATTTATGCTATTGCAACTTCATCCTTTGCTCTTTGTAGCTCAGTTGATTTTCTACTATCTTTTAGAATAGAAAAACCATGCATTTGGATCTTGCCACCTTTTGTTTCATTGCTCTAACAGAATGTCTTTTCTTTTGTGGTGGGCGGGGACTTCAAATCTGTAGAATTCTATCACAGAACAGCTTGACTGGGTCAATACCTGCAGTAATTGCTAAACTGACTAATTTACAAGTTGTTGACTTGTCTTTGAACAATTTTACTGGAACCCTTCCCAAGCAATTGGCCAATCTGCCCAATCTTCTTTCCTTTAATATATCTCATAACAAACTAAAGGGCGAACTGCCAACTGGCTCCTTTTTCAATACCATTTCGCCTTCCTATCTTACTGGCAATCCATCTCTTTGTGGTGCCGCTGTCAAGAAATCATGCCCTTCTGTCCTTCCAAAGCCTATAGTCCTAAATCCAAACACCACCACTTCTGATTATGCTCCAGGTTCATTACCTCCCAATGTTGGTCACAAAAGAATCATTCTCAGCATTTCTGCACTCATTGCCATTGGTGCAGCTGTTGTCATTGTAATTGGGGTCATTGCCATCACTGTTCTTAATCTCCGTGTTCGGTCCTCTGCATATAATGCTCCAGCTGCCCTCACATTTTCTGCAGGGGAAGAATTTAGCCATTCCCCAACTACAGATGCCAACTCTGGCAAACTTGTCATGTTTTCTGGTGAGCCAGACTTTAGCGCAGGGGCACATGCTTTGCTTAACAAGGATTGTGAACTTGGGCGTGGCGGGTTTGGAGCAGTGTACCAAACAGTTCTTAGAGATGGTCATGCGGTTGCAATCAAGAAGCTCACTGTGTCAAGTCTTGTCAAGTCTCAGGAAGATTTTGAAAGAGAAGTGAAGAAACTAGGAAAAGTCAGACACCAAAATCTTGTGGCTCTTGAAGGTTACTATTGGACCCCATCCCTACAGCTCCTCATATACGAGTTTGTTTCTGGTGGCAGTCTGTATAAGCACCTCCATGATGGATCAGGTGGAAATTTCCTCTCTTGGAATGAGAGGTTTAATATAATTCTTGGCACAGCTAAGGCCTTGGCTCATTTGCATCACATGAGCATTATCCACTACAACATCAAGTCCACTAATGTCCTAATTGATAGCTATGGGGAAGCTAAAGTGGGTGACTTCGGCCTAGCAAGATTACTACCAATGCTTGACCGTTATGTGTTGAGCAGCAAAATTCAAAGTGCTCTTGGCTACATGGCTCCAGAATTTGCCTGCCGTACTGTGAAGATAACAGAGAAATGTGATGTATATGGATTTGGAGTTTTGGTCTTGGAAGTGGTCACAGGGAAGAGGCCAGTTGAATACATGGAGGACGATGTGGTGGTGCTCTGTGACATGGTCAGAGGGGCTTTGGAAGAAGGAAGGGTAGAAGAATGTATCGACACGAGGCTGCAGGGAAAGTTCCCGGCCGAAGAAGCCATTCCTGTGATGAAACTAGGTTTAATATGTACTTCACAAGTGCCCTCGAACCGGCCAGACATGGGAGAGGTAGTCAACATATTGGAGCTAATTAGATGTCCCTCGGAGGGACAAGAGGAGCTTGGATGAATGGCTGAATCGACTTGCTTTTTTCTTCCTGACTAAGAAGGATATACAAATGGGGTATCCGGCGAAGAAGAATCCGGTTTTGTTTGTTAGATATAGAAATTTGTTGCTGGAGAAAATGTTCCTTTTTTTTGTTGTTGTAATTTTTGCATCTCCTTGTTAGTTTTCAGCCTGTGTTTTAAGTTTCTCCCTGTATGCTTGCTAGCTGCACCTAGGATACCGGATTCCTCTTCACCGTCTTCCATTTCAGATTCCCTTTGTAAACTGTCTGGTCAATTACTAATCTTTCACCTATTGTTGCCTTCCCCATGTTAGGTTCTGGCGTCTGTTGTCTTTACTCTCCAGTATATAAAGAAGTTGCTTATATTTCACACTATGAGGCATACATTAGAGGACAAGAAAGGAGGAAAAAATTGGGTACTACATGGCTCATAACAGGACATCTAATGACTTGTGCTGTCTATTCTTTCTGAACTCTCCTGTCGAAGTCCAAAGCTGGGTTTTATCTAATTACCGACTGGCGGTATCTTTTAGGACACGAGGCAAAATTCAAATTTTCACAAGTTAGAAAGCTCCATTATAAATTATAATAGTACAACATCAATGGTACGAAATATTTGTCACCTCAAGTTCGATATTGTTCGTGTTTAATGTTGCTCTCAGTTACATTGAGCTTCACTTGTACGCTTGTAGAAAATTCCTATTTCTTGTAACACAATATTGATCTACAAACTCAAACTGTAGCCAATAAAATACATAGTGTAGTTACCATTTAGTTTCTAGTCAAAAGGGGTCGAAGAGGGTTGAGGGTTCGAGATTTGGAGCACCCAAATTGAAACACACATGATATATAATAATTGAATTGAGAACATAAAGAAGTAAGAGAGTAGAGAGAGAAGGCACTAAAACTCTGTGTAATTGGATTACAGAATAATAGCCGATATGATGCTGTCGGAATAGAAGTTCTTTTTTTCTGATATGTTGCTCAGAGGTTTCTCCTTTTGTTTTCTCAAATTTTTAATCCGTCGGAATCTCACTTCAACAATATTCTGAAAAATGAAAACTTACAATAATTCCCTGTTAGTTTACTCAAACACACAGAGATAATCATGTGGTGTTGACCCTTTTCGTAATTGTAGTTAGCTGTAAAGCCTGTTAATTTCAGACACATGTAGGGTGTGGGGCCCAAAGTGCACCTACTACCTTGGCGTTATCATCGGCACATGGCAGTTGAGATGGATCGTTAATTGTTTTAACTTAATTAATTCCATTAGTTGAGGATGAGAGAATATCTAAGTGGAAAATGATATGACAGAAGCTCACTTTTGTCCCATTGCTAACTGTCACTATTTTCTCTCTGGGGCCCACACCTCTTACCCTACTTGCAATGACTTGTCCATTTATGGATCATTTGTTGTTTGTTGCTCACAAAAATTTGAACTTTATATATGTGTCTCATGTAAAATGCAAACAAAAACTACTCTTCTGAACAGTTGCGCAAGAATTCCAGAATCAATTACTTAACAGTTCTTGTGCTCATAATGAAGGCCATTTTGTGGCCATTCAGTTATTAAAGAGCAACTGTTATGATAATTTCTTCTCATAGAAATACACATTAAAGGCCTCATTGGCACATGCTATTGGAATTTTGATTTCCTTTCTGGTTATTATTCTCTAGCTGATTAATAGAAGACATATTTATCTAGTTTAACAAGATTAAGGAAATTATGTAAGCTAGTTAATATGATATATATTTTCTAAAACACTCTAGTCATTGTCTTTAATTTTGTCATTATCTCTCCTCTATAATAATTAATTGTTGATGGAATATCAATAGATGTAAATTATAAAAAGATTGATAAATATGAAAACTTATATCTTTTATTTAGGACTGAAATCAATTTATTAAATATGTTTTATATTAAGAATATAATATTTATCTTAGAGCAATGGTAAATTACTCTTTCATTTATATTTATGTTCGAAATGAATTGATCTGTTCACTGTATCTGCACAGTATTGGGAGAACAGTTTGTTTCCACTCTCTATGTTCTTTTCCTGCTTTTTTTGAGTGGGGAAAAAACCGCCCATCATCTTTTGTTTCCCACAGTGAATTTTTTTCCTTCTTTTTATGTTCTTGTTTTACGAACAATTAATCCAAGTGCTGACCCCGACACACCAAGACCAAGACTGTTGCTTTATTTTCTTCAAAAGCCAATGCTTAAAAAATAATCAGTTTTGACTGGTCTGTTGACAAAGAGAAGGCAAAATTCCTGCCCTATGCAGGATTTTTATTTTATTGTTTGTTTTTTTGGTTTAATCCAATATTTAAAGCCATCCTATTTTAAATCGTAATTACATCAATTTACTACAACGTCCTCTGTTAAGATTCAAATTTTTAATCTCCTATCCGTTTTTATAAGATACACTTTAGGAGTGTCTAACTATTACTCTCTCTTACAATCTTCAGAGCCTTTATAAGAGTTAATTTAGAAGTTAGATTTGATCTCAAATATAAGACTTCAATCTTTTTTATCCCCATATTTATAATTTTATTTCTAAATTATCCCTATTAATTGTACATGTTAAGGGTTTTGCATCAAAGGATTGTTTCAATACATATTATTTAAGATGATATTTAAGAAAAATCAACACACATCTTTATCAATAATTAATTTAACTCATTTTCGTAATCAATCCAAATTAATTTAAGTAGATATTCTATCATGGACTAGTACTGTTTATCTAGAAGGATATTGAAAACAATAAAACAATTCACGGGATGTCACTGTGGTTCCTTTCCAGGACGTCTTCCCTCCAAAAGGACGAGGAGCTTTGTGACCCATTTTAGCACGCAGAAAATAAGAGTTAAGATAAGCAAGTACATCAAATAAGGCTGTGTTTCACTTGAGGGGAAAGAATGAGAGGGGAAGGAAGATTTTTACTAAATTATCATTAATGAGGAAAAAAAATATTTTTTGAAAATATAGTCATGGAATATTGAAAAAATTTCATGGTCAAAACAAGGTAAGAATTTTATCTTCACTCCCTCATCTCAAAGCAAATACATGGTAAAAGTTGATCTAGTCATTAAAGTGGTTAACTCATAACTATAAGGTTGAGTTCAAATTCTATCAATGTAACGACTTTATTAATGGGTGATCTGTAAATATTTTTTGAGCTAAAAGGTATGCTTGGTGCTGGTGAGTCTCATACCCAACTCACCTAAGCTTTTTGACACACACACACACAAGAGGAAACACCCCTCGTCCTTGGGTTCAACTGGCGTGGGGGTCGATCTTCCTCACCTTAAGGGAGGGGGTTCGATCTCTGCATTGGGGGAGACATCCTAGAGGTTTAGGAAGCAGTAGTCACACTAGTAGAGGCGGAGACATGTGTACTCTCTGACTAGTATTCCCTGTGAACTGGGATCCAAGCGCCCTACCATAAAACTGTGGGTGAGTCCAACCCCTTCCCTAAAATTGTTATATATATAATATATATATATATATAAAGAGGAAATATATATATGGACCTTTAATCGCACACTCTAATGTTAGGATGGATTGTTAGCAATGAAAGCCTAGTTGTAACTACAAAAATCCCCAAGGCCCAAATCTCCCACTTACGTATTTTAAAATCCTGTTTGCCCTTGCCAATGTTGTGTCTGGCCTCTCATCTCATGATCTCAATGTCTTTGGTGACAAAACCATAAATAGATTCCTTTAAAATTTATGAACTGACTAGAAACTTCACATTAAGCTTTGGTAATTTTATTAAGTAAAAAGCAGTTTTCCATCTTTCTTAGCACGCAGAGCATTCTTAAACTTGTGAAAGTGTAGGACGTGATCAGCTGATTCAACACCTTTTAAATAACAACTCAACGTGGCAGAGGATAACAATAAAACTATACATAGAAACTACCTGTAAAATCCTATGCAGATTTCAGCTAAACCCGAAACTTATTAATCTGAAAAGAATTATCAAGATTCCTTGAACCCAAAAATAGATTCTTCTTAAAAATAAAGATTCGAACACTAAGTATGTCTGTTTTTACTTAAAGAATGCACGTTGAGACTGTGGGTAAATGGCTTAGCAATTTCTCTTGACAAAAAAATAAGAACCAATTATCATATAGCAAAAGCAGTGTGATATAAGTAAAATCCGAAGCTGAAAACAAATATTGAGAAGCTTAGAAAGAATGACTTATGATAGGTACTCCTTCCAATCCCAAATATAACACATAAGATTTTTTTTTTTAGAAATTAAGAAAGCTGATTAAATTATTTTAGGATATTTTTATTTTTTATTTTTTCTCCAAATAAATTAATTTGCCTAATGAACTGATATATTTTAAGGATACACATGATATGATTAATTAACTTATTTAGTTTCATTAATTTCTCTAAAAAAAGGTTAAAATTTGTCTTATATTTAAAACCGGAGGGAGTCCTAGATGAATGGCAGAGTCAAATGATCATTAATTCATTACCATTTCCCAAAAAAAAAAAAAAATTGCATGCCTATGGTTAAAATCATCTTTGTCATGACATGCTTGTATAATAAAACCTCACCCCCCATCCTAAAAAAAATGGACTCTTGCCCTATAGTTGAATGAAAAGAAAATGAGGAAGGAAAGGATACTATGGGGATAAACTCTAAAAAATGATGGTAAATATTTTTTACTATTTTTGAAAGTTTTTCATCCTAATATTCCCTTCCTTCCATATAAATATAGTCTTGGGCTGTTGGATGTATCTCTGGAATTATTATTGAAATTATAATCAGTTGAAAGCAGTGTGTCCAGGTTAAAAGAAATAGGGAAAATTGATTTCAGGGCCCAAGCTAGGAAATTAATTACAAAAAAGGCCCAAGAAACATTCACATACCAGAAAAGGCCCTAGGGCCTTTTCTGGAATTTTTTCAAAGAAAAGTGTACGGATATAGTTGCTAATTTCTACTGATGTAGTTGTTAATTGCTACAGATGTAGTTGTTAAAATGTAGTTGTTAATTAGACTGATTTAGTTGTTAACGAGGACTGATATAGTTGTTAAACGCTACTGATATAGTTGCTAACGCTTTTTGAAAAAATGACAGAAAAGGCCCTAGGTAGGTGAATGTTTCTTGGGCCTTTTTTGTAATTAATTTCCTAGCTTGGGCCCTGAAATCAATTTTCCCAAAGAAATATTGGAAAAGTTAAAATTGCTGCCAGCAGTGTATTAATGTGAGAAATTTGTATATCAGATTACTAGTCATTGTTTTTGGATGAGCAATTTTGAGTACAAAACAATTATGAAAAAGGAAGGAAATAAGCGACACTTAGCTTGAAGGGTAGTTGAAGATGTGAACTGATTTGGAAACAAGAATTTCTTCTTTAATTACCTTATCATAAGTTAGCTTTAATTAATCTCCTGTCTCCTTAAATTCGTCTAACTCATATTTATAACTTCCCACCAATTTCTATAGTTCACATATTCAACTATGATGTTGTAGCATCTAATTTCTTTCACTTTTGTCCCCAAATTGCTCGTGCAATCCAAAATTATCTATAAAATCGACTTTATTGTTACACCCATTAGCTTATGATCTCGTCCAAACTTCTCACATGAACAAGTTTCAAAATTTTTCCCGACAATATCATTTTGAATGAAGCAATAACAACAATTTATTCCTCAAACTTTTCAACTTTGTCTCTTCAATATTATAGACTCCTTTGTTCTTCATACTTCACACTTTGGCTTTTGTAGAAAACTTTGGAGATTTTCTTCTTTTCTCCCAAGTTCATGAAGAAGGCATACATAACATTAGGCGCTTGAGCTTCTTGGAGTGTTTCCATTACATACTGGGTTGGTTGTTGCTTCTAGAACTCCATGGTGCCAAACCAACCGAAATATGTAATCTTAAGTAATTATTCATTTCATACTAGCATCAAGCAGAAAATGGACGGAATGTACATAACTGTGATGTCAAAAGATGCAGCTAGGAATCAAATCAATAGGCCTCAAGCTCATCTTCATCCCACCTCATCCTGCGCAAACAAAAACATGAGTCCCACGTTGTGAAGTAAGTTTGAAACACTTGCAATAAACAAATAAAAAGTTGGTTTAAATGGTGCCCAGATGAATACTTCTACAAGGTGACAAAACAACAAACTCAGCAACAAGTAGATGAGATGGGAGGTGAATATAGCTAAAAGTTCAAGAGCTGATGCATTGTAAAGTATGAACTTCAACCTCAAGTCACTTTTATAAGCTATGAATCCATATGAGGATAAGAAAGCAATTAATAAAGTGATAAGTTTGTTAAGTAAGAGATGCATCAACAATGACTTTAAAAAAAATGATAATAAGATGTGTAAATAAAAGACTGCATATAATAAGAGGTTACAATCTTGAACTCATTTATCTATGCACCATGCATTCAGAGTTCCTATCCTACTCACTTTCCATTTTTTTTTAACCTAAACCCATGAATTTGTCAAAATGTCATGCACAAAATTCACTTGCTGAATGGAGACAATGAAGTGGTCGTTCTCAACTCACTTCAAACGATGTCGTTTCGGAGCAGGCGATGGCATTAAACGACCCGTCGTGCATTTCTTCTTCCCATTGTGGCCCCTCCCAGTATCTGGAACAGCGACTTCGTTTCCGTCACTTCAGCTCTCTCCTTCTCCAGCACTACACAAGAAGAGCGGTCCCACTCCCCCGACGCCATTCTCAACACAGCAGTGTCTCTAAAACCTAACTGATGCTCATAGATTCTCCCTACTGTTTCCCATATTGAACTTCGCAGTGCGTCCTATTATGTCGGAGGAGGAAATTGGTCTTGCTCCAGATCAGAGGATCGATAACGGTCTCAATTCACCACTAGTGTTCCAAGAAGACCCCTTGCGTTACAGCTGCGGTGCTCCACAACGTCGGGTCGGGGACCCAGGTTCGAAAACGAGGGAGCTTGTCGGTTTCATTGATGAAAAGATGTTCACTGTGGACCGTGACCGTTTTTTCGCGGCTCGGGGATTGGAGTTCCGTCGTAATGTTTTCGGGGATTGCTCGGACCAGCGGAACCCACCGGACGCCCGGAATTGGAATGGGAACGGGAGCACTGCAACCCCGAGCGGCGATGAATCGGACGGCGAGGATGATGAAGACGATGAGGAAGATGACGACGACGACGATATTGAGGGCGGCGCTGAGGTGGAAAGATTAGTCGGTGTTAACGATGCTAGCAAAGGGAATTCTAATCCCAATTCAGTTAACGATATTAACATTAACAGCATAAGTGGTGGTAGCCTTGCTAATGCTGCAGATGGAATATCAAACGGAAAAGCTCAACATCATTCGTCTTACGGTATGCAGGAAGGGAATTAAGTTTCTTTAACTTCAAAAAATTGCCACTTCTTTTATTTTCGTTGCGCTAACTGAGTTTTTCGCTGGAGGGTTGGATTTTAGGATCGAGTAGAGAGGTAGTGGGGAAGGATGGAGAAATTGGGCCGACGCAGAATAATTCAGGGGGTAACGACGATCAGCAAGAAAGGTTAGATAAATCTCAGAGTGCGGTCACGATTGCCGAAACTGATTGTGAGGACTATTATTCACACTATCTTCAAGGCACGGAGGGCTCAGCTTCTGTGCAGAAAGCCGTAGCAGTGGAAAATGATTGCGGATTTAGCGGAAGAAAGGATGTTATCTATTCAAGCGAGTCAGTCGAATCATTGAGGGCAGTGCTTTCAGATCCTATAACGTAAGTCACCTTTCGAACTCGTCAGCTTTTAACATCAGTTTATTACTACACAAGTGATAAGCCCTGTGCCCAGCTTATTGAAATCCAGTTCCATGTGGATTGCGTTCTTTTCGAATGAAGATAAAAAAAATATGCTGATGCAGAAGGAGGATGGCTCAATTGGTGTTCTTAACTATCTCTCCTAGCGTATGTGCAAGGGCACAAATTCAATCTTCTAATATTTTGAGCTGACATAGATGCTTGTATTTTGCTTGTACTCTTTATAGTAAATTGATGTTATATTAAAAAAATTCAGGGGAGCTCTTATGGATGATGCAATGATATTGCCTTGTGGGCATTCCTTCGGTGGAGGAGGAATACAGCATGTTATTAGAATGGTGGGTTCTACGCCCTCAAAAGCCATAATTTTTGGATTGACCTTTTCTGTGATTAGTCAACTGAAAATTATTATTAACGACGGAGATGGTAACACTCGACCTCTTTTCTTGTGTATATGCCTCTACTCTGTTGAATGGTATGACTTTCAGTGCTACTAGATTATTATTTTGAACAAGTAACTGTTTGTGATGGAATTTTGCTGAACTGTAGAAACAAGCTTTAACCTATCTGCTTTCTTTCCCCTATGCTGCTTGCTTTCATCTAGTTTTCTTCAGTTTAATTGAGGATCTTAGCTTTATCTCCTATCTGTTCTTTCTTTCTTTCTTTGTTCTTTTTTTTTGGGTCTTCAATCTAAATGACATCAGGCTGTTCCCGGAGTAAATGCATTTAAGTTTCGTTTGTAATGAGAATAGCATAAATATGACAACAATGTACAATTAGCTGATACCTCCTTGTCATTTACAACAGTATGCCCTCGTGAGACCAAACCATCTTCTTATTACAGGAGATTTGATTGAACCTAGGTGAATTGCCACTATTTTGCATCTGATCTTCCTTATTGTTGGCTTTAGATGTAGTGAGCAGTAACGATGGCCTCAACTGTTTAAAATTTTCGTTTTCATTAAGCTATTCATGTAGCTATTGGCTAGGTAGTCTCAACATTGGTCCATTATTTGTTAAAATTACAAATTGCAGTTGTCTCATTGGAAATTGCTTTCATCGGTCAGGAATTGCCATCATGTCAACTAGCTAATTTCATGGTTTTGTGATGTATTTTCAGAAAGCTTGTTCCACTTGTTCCCAACCCATATCTGAGGAATCGATATCTCCAAATCTATGTAAGCAGAATTTATCCTAGAAAATGTTGAAATTTAATTCTTGATGCGTAAAAAATTCTGGTGTTCCAAACAAATTATAGAATCATTTTGAAACTTAATTTTCTTCTTATTTTTTGTACAATTGGGTGTTAATGTTATGTATGATTTTGTTTTCATATCCAATATGTTAGCTAATAATATTGTTCATAGATCTTTAATTTGATTGAAGAAGTCAAACTCCTGAAAATTGAAACAGAACGTCCATTGTTGAAAATTCAGTATACAACACCATAACTAATTCATTGAATTTTTTTTATGGAGGTTCTCTGAAAATTTTAAACAATGCTGCAACTTATATTGCATACACATGATTTTCTTACATGCTTTTCTTTTGGTGGCTGGTTGCTGTGGTCAGCGCTTAGAGTTGCTGTGCAGGCATACCGTAGGGAAGAGGAGTCACAGTTTCACTGGTCATCAAAAAGAAGAAGGGAAAGATTTGATCAGGTGTGTAACTTCCTTCCTAAAACCTCCCAAACATGTGAGTGTTTGGTTAACTTTGAAACCATGGTTTCAGAAGTCCTTTTCCATAAACCTAGCCAAAACTTTTCTCACATGCTTATTTCATATATCGTAAAAGCTATTCTCCAAAAGCTAATCCAAACACACTAACTAATTACAAATTTCCAAGGCTTCCTAGACACTACTTTTTCATATAAAATTTATTTTTACATAGGACAGGGTGGTTATGGTGATTCAACAGTTATGGAACAACCAAGATGCAGAGGTGTTCAATTTCCATTTGCTGTGATGGACCGGGTCATCATAAAGGTACTAGGCTGAAAGTTGAGTTTGGTTATAAATCTTTTCTTTTTTTAAACTAAATCTCATATGGCTGACGATTGGAGCAAAATTGGATCAGGGGAACAAGAGGACGCCTCAGCGTTTTGTTGGGAGGGAAGCTATTGTAACAACACAATGCCTAAATGGATGGTCAGTTACTTCAACTTATTTCCCTTTAGCAGTGAAATCAAATATTGGTTTCTCTATGTGGCTAATATAGAAGAACATGATGAATTTTCCATTCACTCAAAAAATGTGTGGTTGAATTGAAAATATACTCCCACCAATCCTTATTATAAGATGTATTTGGGGAATTGGTCTTGATCCTAAATATTAAAAATACTTTTCATGTTTATCAATTTTTTCTTAATTTACTCCTATTGATGCTTCCTCAACAACTATCAAGAAAGAGAAGGGATGAGCAAATTAAGGAAGATAGTAAGGCAAAAATACATATCATATTAACTACCTCAACTAACTTCCTTAATTTAATCAAATTAGATAAATTTTTCTTTTTATTAAGGACCGGAGGAGTACAAGTTATCTTCTTGCTGTAAAAGCTATCTGCAGTGTATGTGAATTTGAATGTGTTCACTGATCAACACACGCATTTTGTTTACATGTTATGAGAGTACATTAATGAAGGGTAGAAGTGGAAAAATGCATTAAATGACCTGATAAATCCAAAATGAAGCTTATAAAAATAACAGACCCCTTGAAGAATTTGAAGTTTACATTTTGAAATGGAGGGAGTAGTTACAAGTAAAATAAGTTTAGACAATCCGGTCTGGATGAGGGAGTGAGGTCTTGTATTGATTCTCACATGCGCGGTACTATATCCCTTAACCTGTTTTCAATGGATTACCACCTTAAACCTATTGTGCTGCTGATAGAAGTCTAAATGTTTAGGTATGTGGTAAAGACATTGGACAATGCGGAGAGCGTAAAATTGCAGTATCGCTCGCTTGCTAAGGTTTCAGATGACCCTTCAAAACCAGCCTCCAGCAAGGGGGCACCTCATTGGCTTTAAATCTGCAAATGACACTTCACGGTGTTTCTTCCTAAATTTACTCACTGTCATATTACTTTCAACAGAATGAGCTGACAGACTTTGTTAACGTGGAAGCGTTCGTTAGAAATTGTATGATTTGTGTCTATGTGTTGTTCTTGTTACACTTCTATTTAATATTTATACGTCAACAGCTATAGGGTTGGTTATCAATTATGTTAGAATGAATTACAACAATCTCTGTATCTCTCCCTCCCAGTGTTGACTATATTAGATTAGACGTAGGTCATGGGCATAGGCATTGTACGAAGTCTATATGGCTTGTAAATATGAAGAATGCTAAATTATGTCAAGATCTATTATAGAGCAATTTTGTTTACTGAATTTCTATTTATATATGTAATTAATATCCAGTAAAAGTCAACTAATTCCTCTTATATTATCTGTGTTAGAGCCAGCTCGATGAGCCATTAGGCCGGCCCGTTTAGACTGTGAATTTGTAAGGACTAGGCTTAAGATTTTTATTTCAAAAGTAAAAATAGGCCTAAAAAGGCCCAACTCTTTTAGACTCTTTTGTTTTTAATTTTTTAATGATAATAATATCATTAATTTTTTATACTTTGTTAATGGTGTTGTAAATATTTAGTTATTATTATTTTTTAGAATTAAGTTATATAAAAACGTATTGTGTTAAGAACCTTAAAAATTAAAAATTTAGTGCACGTTTGGATTAGCTTCTAGATAATATCTTACTTTACAAATATTTCTACTAATTTTGTATTTTGACTTAATTTCTAGTGATTGTTTTATTCATATCTTGTGTTGTTTATTTTTTTGACTACTTACACTTTTTAAGCCATATTTATTAATTATGTTAAGTCTTCTCATTAATTATCTGTGGTTATAGTATGTGGACAATAATTTATATTCGATTATGACTTAATAACTATGTTTTTTTTTATTGCATGATGCATACCGTTTATACCTTTATTTTGATGATACTTATGTGTTAAATTGGAACTTTTATTGTTATAATTTTATGTCTATGAAAAAAGCTAAAAGAATAGTAAAATGTTGTTAAAATTGCTTCAGTTCTGTAGGGCTGGTTTTGGCCATTATTTTTTGATACATAGGTGATAGGGGATGGGGGGGATCGAACCTAGTACAGGGGGTGGGGAGACTGCTCCCAATACCACTACACTACTAGTAGTGTCGGTGGTTTTGGCCATTATGTTCAAGTCCTTACCAGTTTATTGTTTTTGTTATGTGATTATTTTTACATCATTTCTTGTGTATTTCTATTTATAGTATAAAAATATAGGAAAAATTTCATTAAAATACTATTTGAATTTGCCAAATCCTCAAAAGTTTTCCAAATTTGTAGAAAGACTGAGAGGTGCCAAGGACCTATGAGGGATATGTAAATTTAGGTGAAATTAGCTTTTTGCCCTTAATTTTAAATCATTAGAAAAAAAAATAAAAATACCCTCGTTGGAGCTCAGCGCCACCGGCGAGGGGGGTGGGGTTTTTTTTTGTTTAGGGTTTTTTGTTTTTTTAAAAAATATTCATTGAAAGTGTGGGGTGTGGAGTTCAGACCCCCAACCCCACACATCCATTAACAACTAGTGGGCCAAGTAGCCCACTGTGGGCTACTTGGTTCCTTTAATATATATATACATTAATAAGTATATATATTCTTCTTAACAATTTTTCAATGGTATTTACAAATCCTGAAATGAGAATTACAAATCTTAAAACTAAAATTACCATTCTACAAATGGAATTTACAACGTTTTGTAGAGAGATCCCTTCTTTTACTCTTTAATGCATGTGAGTGAAAACAAAAAAAAAATGCACTATTATAAATCCTGAAATGAGAATTATCATTCTACAAATGAAATTTACAACGTTTTCTACCAGAATCCCTTTTTTTAATCTTTGATGCATGTGAGTGCAAAAAAAAAAAAAAAAATCATTATTACAAATCTTGAAAATGAGAATTACCATTTCACAAATGGTATTTACAACTTTTTTCAAGTTTACAGTTTTTACTCTTTAATGTCTGTGAGTGAAAAAAAAAAAAAGAAATGCACTATCACAAATCTTGAAAAGTCAATTACAAATTCTAGAACGCCAATTACAAATCCTAAAACATCATTTACAACTTTTTTAATTACAAAAAAAGATTCTTAAAAAAAAGTTGTAAATTTTATTTGTGGAATTATAATTCTAGTTTCAAGATTTGTAATTTTTGTTTTAAGATTTGTAATAGTGCTTTTTTTCCCCACTCACATGTATCAAAGAGTAAAAAAATGAATCTCTATAGAAAACGTTGTAAATTCCGTTTGTTAAATGGTAATTCTCGTTTTAGAATTTGTAAATACTATTGAAAAAATATTAAGAAGAATATATATATTTGTTAATGTATATATATTAAAGGAACCAAGTGGCCCACTTTGCCCCATGGATGTGTGGGGGGGTTGGGGGTTTGAACCTTACTCCCCTCACTGGACGGCGGCCCTCCGGCGTGGGTATTTTTATTTTTTTTATTTATTTAAAATTAAAGATAAAAAGGTAATTTCACCTAAATTTACATTTCCCTCATAGATCCTTGGTACCTCTCAATTTTTATACAAATTCAGAAGACTTCTAGAGGTTTTAGAAATTCAATTGGTACTTTAATGGAATTTTCCCAAAAATATATTTATTATAGAAAAATATTTTATGACTAGTTACATTACTGAAATTTAATAAATTATTGAAAAATAAATTATAAACATCAATTTAAAATATTGCAATATGAACTCATAAGTTACTAGACTATCTGAAACAGAGACTATATATTTCAATATTTAAATTGATGTTTACAACTATTTTTTTAGCAAAGTTTTTTATGGTTAATTGTAATCAAATTGAACTTTTGAATCATTTCCTTAAACTTATAGAATTTATTATAAATTTTTAAATTATAATATTCAAATCAAAATTTGGTAGACCTATAGAGATCAAAAAGTATATTTTCCCCTAAAATCTACAGAGTCATTTCTGATCTCACTTCCTAACAAAGAATCAGCCATTTACTCTTGTTGATAAAGAAACAACTCGTTCCAATAATTCAAGTACTAATCAGATATTCGAATTAATCAGCTTATAAGCCGTCCCAGATTAATAAAAGGTTCGCACTTGAATCAAAATGCTCAAGGAACTGAAATTGAAAAGCTGAAACTCATGACTCATGAGAAACAATAATTGGAATAAGAGTTCAGTCAAGATTTAGACACAGTTAATCTGATTGATTCAGGAACTAATGTTACAATGTGAAGTAACAGAAATGAGAAATAGTTCAGTCACTATCTAGACATAGCATTACTCTGATACAGTCAGGTAAATGAATTTGGAAAAAGGGAACAAGGAAAAAAGGGTGGGGGGCAAATACCCCTCTGCTAAATTTCTATTGTTACAATCTGAACAAACCACAAAGCTTGCTCATCTCAGAACATTGTTCTAAGTTCTTTTCTACATGCTGATGACAATTACAAAGGCCGCTGCTTCTCAATGAAGGAGAAAGAAGAGAAAAATCAGCATATAATTAGATGGAAGTTACAATCCTCAACGTCAAAACGGGAGCCTTTAACTCTCTGATGACAAAAGGAAACTGCATGTTGAGTATATAGAAGCCGCAGCTGCACTGACAGCTAACTCTTTCTCTGAGCTAACTCTGTAAAATATGAAATACCTATATTATCCCATTTGTGGGAAATAGTACGCTTTCGGCTATGACAATAAAACACTCTTGGAAACCAGTTATAAAAAAAATTTGCAGGCACAGGAATACATGCAATAAGGTTTTCAAATCCAGTTTAAGATGACCGTCCAAGTCAATGCACGCTGCCATGAATTTCAAAATCAATCATCCAATTTTCGTACTCGATAAACAAAATTACAATGGATGATCATAAAACAACACACTAAGGCTTTGTCATTGTTGACCCCAAAGAAAGCAAGTTGCAGAAAAAACTCAAGACAACCAATCCTTTCAGGGAAAGAGATTGGTACGCCAAAAAAAAAAAATTACTATCACTGTTAAGAGTTTTACCTCCTAGTACTCTCTCCTCCCTATTTTCTACCCATTAAAACCAGGGGTAAAAGTTGATCAAATACATCATGGACCTTCAATTTTATAAATTGTATCCCCTCAATTTTGATATCAGGAACAGGGATTTCTAATATTAATAAACGAGGTAGGTTGTACAAAATTAAAATAAAATTAAAAATTTGTAAATTAGTAAAGTTCTTGGCCAGCCTTTAAATTTAAGCCACATCTGAACTCCTACATCAAGGAAGGTTTATTTTATGCACTAAGAAATTTGAACATTTGATCTCTACCTATACTTCACTCCATCTTTACCATTTGAGTTAGGCCTAGGGAGCAAGGGAAGATTTATTTTGACATGTGCTGGAAATCAACCCTTGATTCTAACATTAATTAGCTCCTGATTATGTGCTAGTCAATATTTCCTATTTAATCTCTCACTATTACTGATTGTTATCTTATCATTAATTTCTGATTATTGTAACCGCTGATTTCTCTCTTCCTGGTTGAACATCAGCCCTTATATATTGTACCCATTCCTTCTCATTAAGACATATGAATGAATAGAGTCACAATCTTGATTGTCTATGTTGATGACATAGTTATTATAGGGAACAATGAAGATTCTATTGCCCAACTACAGAGGGGCCTGTCAAATGAATTTCAGGTAAAGGATCTCAATCAAATGAGATGCTTCTTGGGTATTGAAGTGGCGTGAACCAAAAAGGGTAGAAATGTATCTCAGCAGAAGTATACCTTAAACCTATTACATGAAACAGGAATAGGGCACGACCTAAAGGAAAACCAATGGAACAAGGTTGTCACCTAAAGATCAAGCCAGGTGGTGTCCCAATTAACTCAAAACAATACAGAAGACTGGTGGGGAAGCTAATATATTCAACCCACACACGTCTAAATATCAACTATGTAGTTGGAATAATAAGTTGGTTCATGCATCAACCACAAGAAGAGCACATGAAGGCTGTATATAGAATTCTGAGCTATCAGAAACTTAATATTGGAAGAGGAATCTTCATTAAAAAAGGCATGGTCAGAAACATCAAAATCTACACCGATGCAAATCATGCAAGAGATAAGGAGAATATAAGGTCAACTTAAGGATATCACATATATGTGTGGGGAAATTTAGTTACATGGAGAAGTAAGAAACAAAACATGGTTTCATGAAGTAGTGTAGAAGCAAAACTGAAAGCTGTGAACGAAGGAGTATGTGAAGTGCTTTGGGTTATCAAGAGTTGGGAATTTCATATAGGGGCCAGATGTAACTTTGGTGTGACAACAAGACCAGCTTAATGACAAAAAACCCTATTTATGACAATCGAATGAAACATGTTGAGATAGGCAGGCACTTCATTAAAAAGAAGGTGTACAGTACATACGATCTGTTGATCAAATTGCGGACATAATGACAGCCACTTGGCAAAGCTAAATCTGAAGGCTTTCGAGCAAGATGGGAATGATTGACATCTATTCTTAATCTTGAGGGGGAGTGTTGGAAATCAACCCTTTATTCTAACATTTGTTAGTTTCTAATTATATGCTAGTCAATCTTTCCTATTTAATCTTTCATTATTACTGATTGTTATCTTATCATTAATTTCTGATTACTGATTATAGTAATCACTGATTTCTCTCTTCCTTTTTGAACATCAGCCCCAATATATTGTACCCATTCCTTCTCAATAAGACATATAAGAAAATACTAATTCCTCTAAACTTCTTCAACATGAAAAGTACTTTACCTTATCATCTGATTACCAAAGAAACCACATCATTTTTATATTTATTTTTTTTTAAGAATGCCCTGTAATTCCAGTTTTTTCTCTTTTCACCATTTTTATAAAAACATTGCGAACATTATGCCAAAAAATTTGTTGACCCTTGTTATGCCTATGCTATTATCAGATGAATTGTGCTTTAACTTGTACGTTTTGATCTCTCCTAGCCCAGCGTTTTGAAATATTATCATTCATCAACAGAATATGGTTTTGAGTTATATCATACACAGATGCCATAAAAATATGCCGAAAGACGAGAAACTTACTGTAAAATTTTAAATTGCGCAAATCTAAAATTTCCTTACATCACTATCATCAATAGTTGGTAAACGGTGAAAAAAAGCCCCTTGAAGTACAGCCTTTACATTTGAACTATTAGATTCTCCATTAAAAATAAGCTTTCTAAAACGGTGGATCATATTTAGGTATTTTTTGTAGGATTTTTTAAAACCAAACACTACATGATTCGGTATAAGTCCTGCAGACAAATGTACGGGTTTTAATTATAAACATGACGTAATCCAGTCTCTGAAAAAAGTTTACACATGCCATAAGTTTTTTAAAAGAACATATTAATAAACGCACAAAGAAAACTATATCTAAATTAAATTAATAGATAATACCAGATTACCAGCTAAGTACAAGATATACCTGGAGTCCTTTTCTGCAGTCCCTAGCTGTTGCAAACCATAAGCTGCGTTCCAATTTACATGTTGGAGACCCTGGTCACATAGCAGTTGCTTTTCTTTTACTTGATTTAACCAACTTTCCTGAAATTATGAACCAAGAGTAGCGCAGACATCGGTTAAGAAAAGCAGACAAAGGTATTGCTATGTTATCGGATCACACATCACTAAAGCAAAATTATAAATTTGAAGAGGTTTAAGGTGCAATTTTAGGCTTTAGCAACAGAGGTTTTACCGTGAGACACAATCTTTTAAAAATAATACCATTATAGCAATTCCTCCATTACCTTTTTGGGAAAATCTATATAGGGGCCCAAGTAACAAAAAGAATTAAAAAAAGGCCCCAAGATTTTGAAAATACCAGAAAATGCCCTGGGACCTTTTCAGGTATTTTCAGAATCTTAGGGCTTTTTTTTAAATTTTTTCTGTTACTTGGGCCCCTCATACAGATTTTCCCTTACCTTTTTATGCGGGACCCAATTATTTTCCCTCCAGTTTTATAATGGAGGGTTAAGCCAATTTAAAGAAATTGCTAAAATTACATCATTTTAAGGTTGTAGGTAAAAACATATATATCTATCTCTCCCTAGATCCCACTTTGTAAAAGCCTTGTGCACTTAACACCATTTTAAAAGGTTTTGTCTACTTTTGGGCCCTTCGAAACCTAATTGTGCTGATAGCAAAAAAATTTTGTTGCTAAAATTACACCTTTAACCAATTGGAAAATCGCTCATTATCCTCCTAAGAATATTATTTCACCAAGCCCATATACAGAACTTATCATTTTAAGAAGGCGAAGCCAGATTCAGAAGTTAATAAGTAGATTAGAACCTTAGCTTCGTTGATAAACTGCTGTATTGCGTTTCAAACCCCCGGCGACTTCTTCCCATGAAGTTTGGTAGGTTATTATTTATGTATTGTGAATTCTGAAAATAAAACGGGCAAATAGATTTACTCTATTTCTAAAGAAAAGTAAGGTTTTCACTAAAAGAGAAGTAAGAAGAGCCTCTCTTATAGAATAAGCAAGATATCTGTTATAGAATAAGCGAGTATCTCACTAATTCTATAGGAACTGCTCAAGAGAGTCTCCATTACTGAATTACTCTCTAAATAGTTGATACCTTATTTATTTATGAGGCGCTAGTCCTATTTATAATGATTTACAGAGTAGAGTCTATCCAAAATATAAATATGAAATCTACAAATATATCTAAATCTAAGATTTAGATAATCACAGATCTTAACAACTAAATCTTATCTAATAAGATATTCCTCAACTAATAATCATAAATCCTAACAACTAAACATTATCTAATAAAATATTTCTTTTATTTCCTAATTCATAAAGATAATAATAAAAGATAAAAACATACTCGATAAATAATTAATTCCTAATTATCTTAATATGCTTATTTTTCCTAGAATAAATTAAGCTATAGCGATTTGAATAGCTATCATTAAACTATTACTTAACCCAAAACAAGGTATGTGTAAACATTAACTGAGACCAGTAAAAGGAAATATTTTCTATCTTTCTATACTCACAAGTTGCTTTTCTTCTTCGGCAAGTGCTTCATCCATCTGATCAAACAAAGAAGTCCATCTTGTCCGATGCATTTCTGCAATTATACTATGCGGGATTCCCGTAGTGGTGTTCATAGCAGAAGAATTCTTTTCTTGGACAATTGAAAATTCCTTTGACATGAGGTAAGGTAATTCAGTATTAATAACGGCTCGAACTCTCCTCCTACTGCGACGCAAAGCTGAAGAAGCAGAAAAATGTATGATTCTAATGTAAGAAATTGCACTGCCTGCAACATGGCTAAAAATAAATAAAAAATGGAATTACCCGAGAGGCGCCCTTTGATGTCTTGATGAAGGAGCTCCAACCACTGAGATGCAACAGTAGCAGCTGTAAAATCAAATCAAATAGAAGAATCATTATCAGCAAAGGCTTTTTTTTTTTTCGGTTGCCTAGTATTAGAAGCACCATTTTCAAGGTCAAACCTAAATACTCCCTTGGTCTTTGACATAAGACATATTTGAGAAGTTGATCTTAATCCTAAATATAAGATATAGTTTTCATTTTTGTTAATATTTTCCTAATTTACCTTTATTGGTACTCTCTCAACAATAATCAAGAAGAGTGAAGGAGGAGATTAAAGAAGATAACTAAGGTGTTTTAGAAAATACGTGTCATACTAACTAATCAAATTAACTTCCTTAATCAAATATGATACATTAAAACTCTGCTGTGTGCATGATGATCTAAGCAGTAAATTCTAAAGCAAGTTTTTTTAAAGCAGTGTTGATTGCTAACTTTAAAACAACTAAAGTTTCTATCTCTTTCATCTCTACTGCGGGAATGTATAAACCAAAAAAACACAAGTAGGGTGGCTAAATGTAAATCTTAAAAGAATAATAATATTGCATAAGTAGAAGGAAAGTGTCTACTAGCCTTTCAGGGAAAGAGACGAAACGCTAGGAAAGTTTGACGATTCTTCATTTGACAGAGAGCTAGAACTCACAGATGCCTTTGTTGAAGAAGACAATTTCAGAGCTAAAATGTCATCCTCGACGAGATGGGTGAACGATCCACAACTTTTAAACCTTTCTTTATCCTCCAAGTATGTGTCATTTTCTCCAACCTTACCCTCCAAAGTCCGAGAATCATCCATTGCCATCGGATGCCTTTTTGCTTTCCTACTACCAGCAGAATTGTGAAGGGTCCCTTCTTCTCGATGAAAGGAATGTTGATGCTTTCCTGATTCCGTTACGTGCTCCAAATCCCTTTTGTTAACCTCTGTGCTTACACCTGAAAATTGTGCTGCTTGCTTGCATCCGGCGTTGGCACTTTCATTCTTTTCAGACACAATAGCCTCTATAATCGAATGAACCTGTTTTTTATTTCTTACGTGATTAATAATCCCTGGGTTTAATTCATTCAACAGTCCGCTTGGAGCAGCAATCTTTGAGAACCTATCGACTTGCTCTTTTTTTGCAAGTTCAAAGTTTTTCTTGAGGATATCATTTTTACTTTTTCTACCACGTTTGTTTGGCACCGGAATACCTCCATGAGAAGATGAAAGAAAACCATTTCGCTTCATCTCCCTCCATATTCTCATATGATCTTTTTGTCTTAAAGGCCCAGTACAGCTAGCACTCTCAGAAACATCCTTTGACCTAAATTGATCTTGTTCTTTGTAAGACTGTGCCGAGCCCAGATTTATACTGCTTGTAACATCTTCCGCATTAAGATCAACGTCAATTCCTTTAGAGTTCACACAAGTAGTAAGGGGCTCCCTAACGTGCTTCCCAGGAAGGGATAATTTGGTGGGATTCTTGCGATATTCACCCCTTCTATCGCGGGATGAAATTCTGGCACAGAGTACTTCGGAATTAAGATCAAGGGATCTGACAGCAGGATTGACCTCTACCGAGCGTGTGCTCGTTCCAATTTTCTCCGCTTGAGAAGCTATGTGTTCTAGAGGTACGGGGACCTCTGTCACTTGTGAAATATCCTTTTCACTCGATGGTAATGGAAAATTATGTTCTTTATCCCCAAATTTCCCTTGAGAACGGGTACTAGTTTCTGTAGCATAAGCAGAGTAAATTAAATTCGATCTTAGACAAGTATGCGCACAGTATGATCCATATAAGTACTTTCATTCCCAGTTAAAAGGGAAAGCAATTAATTGTGAATGAATTAAAATAAAAAGGCAATCAACCAAAATTGCATAGTACTTGCTCTCGGCAACGCCCTGCCCAGTCGCAAGGAACTAGTAATAAATCATTTTACATAACATCAATTATCTCATTAGAAGCAACAATGTGCTAGTGTTGAAACAACATTTCAACTATATCATTTCATAAAGCTCAGTTCTTTGCAAAACAAATCGCTAGTCCTTAGCTTGATTAGGAATGGAAAGAAGCATACGAGATATTATTGCTCACTCAGAATTACCTGCAGACTGCATCACTGACTCAAGATCTCTCGTTTTCACTCGTTTTCGAGCGAGTTCACTGTTCTCTCCGAAATGAGTCGTGCTTGGACGCTTCTCTCCCACGGCCTAAAATACCCGGAGGAATGAAGCAGATGATGAGTAAGAAAAAGTGCGAACTCAATCCAGAACAACCCAAAAGCCGGAGAAGCCTACCTTGTAATCCGATCTGGAGGTTGTCAAGCATTTCCCAGGTACTATCATCGAATTGCTTTCCTCATCCATGAATCCTCTGAACCCAATTCAACCCTAACACTAGCACCACCAAAAATTGGTTTGAATCATCGATCAAACCGCGGTGACTGAAAAACGGATCTTGGTGCTGTCAATGATGAAAGAAAGGGAAGTGAAGTGGATTGATTGGGTTAGATGAGTGTAGGTCAGATTAGGGTTTATGAAATGGCCAGGGAGGGAAGGAGGGGACGCGATGTGTGGAGTTTGTCAAGAAGTGAAATTGAACTAGTATAATGGGGAATTGATTTGAATTGACGAAGAGAGAGTGGGGAGAGAGAGAGAGAGAAATAAAGCGCGCTCAGAGATTAGAAACGTTGTGTGATGAATAATAATAATAACGGGATAGGAGATGGATTAGAAGAGAAAATGTTCAGTGTTACTGTGGAGGGAGAAGCCAAAAGGGCCTCCCTGGGTTTTGTTCAAATTCAAAAAAGTTTGGAGGTTGGAGGGAGTGAGTGAAGTTTGCGCTCCACGTTAAACACACTTGTCACTCGTGTCGTTTGCCATTTTGCCACATAAACGACGTTACTCCTCTAGCGCTTGGTTCCTGTGTTTTTTTAGGCAATGTAACATGTCAAATGCCCGAAACTTTCCTTTTGGGCTGCGTATACAAACAGAAGAACAAGAAAAATCAATATAACGTTATTTACATTTGAATATGTTTTTTATAAAAAAATCATTTTGACAAAAACTTATTTAAATGATATATTATAAATATTCAAATTTAAATAAAATTCAAAAGTCAAAACAAGTTACTTCAACTTTAACACAACTTTCTAATAAAAAACTAATTTTTTTTAATGTTTATACATACATAATAGTTTTTTTTTAAACATACATAATAGTTAGCTTTAACTATCTCTTAGGCCATCCCTCCTCTTTGGATTTAACTGGTGTGGGGGTCGGTCTTCTTCACCTTTAAGGAGGGGATTTGATCCCTGCGTTGGTCAAGGCGCTAGAGGAGGCATCTTAAGGATCTAGAAAACAGTGGTAATGCTGGTAGAGGTGGAGGCATATGTACTCTCTTATCAGTATTCCCTGGGCTCCAAGCGCCCTACCCTTAGACTGTGGGTGAGCCCGACCCCTTTCCTAAAATTTACGTATAAAAAAAAACCATCTTTTAGGCCTGAAACGGGCCAAAAAAAATCTTTCAGGCCTAAAAATGTAAGTTTAAATCAATTCAAAGTGTCTCGAACTAGATCCAAGTAGGCAAAATAATAAACAAGAATTGGGTATAATGGACCGATTAAGTTCCTCACTAGCCGTATGTTTTGAAATTCTGTATTCTTGCTCCCTCCAAGGACACCTCATGATCTACTTATAAAGGATAGCTCTTGTATTAAAAGACTACCCGTTTAGATTAGACTACCCGTTTAAATTAATTTTTGAAAAAAAAAAAGTGATAAAAATGATTTTTAAGAATAAACTAAGAACAAAATAGATTATGTGCAAATAAATAAATAAATAAAATGATAGTGCTTGAATATTGTTATCAAAATAATTTTTTTATGCTCAAATTATTAAAAAATGACATGAGCTTTTGTGATAATGACATATAAAGGATAATGTTTTATTTATTTTACTATGTAAATATTTATAACATTAAATTTCATAACGGCCGAGATGTGGAGAAGCTGCACCGGAAAACTGGAGACCTCACTGGAACTCACAAAAGAAGGCCAAAAAGGAGGATGTGGTTCTCTAGTTTGAGTCTGAGCTCTTCAAGGTCGACTCTGAGCTCTGGAGTTGACTTTGAACTTGAGAGGAGAGGGAGAGAAAGAGAGAGAGAGAGAGAGAGAGAGAGACGGTGTAAAGCTGACGGAAAACATATGAGAATGACGATGGAGGCTGGGTGAAGCTCACCGACGAGGACAATGGTGGACGAAGCAAGAAGAATAAGGCGAAGGTGCTAGCTCTTAGATTCTGTTATGAGCTCTTGACTTCAAAACAAAGGAGCTAACAGCGCTGCTAGTATGAAACTTGATCTCTTCGTCAAAGAGAAGGAAGAAGGTGGTGGTTCCGAAGCATTTCGGGCAGTGAGGGTGAGTTCCGACGGTTGGTGTCAAATGGAGAATGTTAATGGTTCTCTCTTCTCGGGTCTGTGTGTATCGCGGCTCAAGAGAATCGCCGAAAATGGAGGTATATATGGTGTGGAGAATATGGTGGAAGTGAGAAGAAAGGTGATGGGGGATGGTGTTGCTCTCCAATCCACCTTGACGATGCCAAACTTCTAGCCTCTGGCTCTGCAATGTCGAAGAAAAGAGAGAGACGCACAAGAAAAATAAAAGTGAGATGTCCGTTGTGAATTCATGACACTCACAAACCTCAACAACTTTGCAAAAGAAACAAGGGAAAATCTATTTGGGTCAAGATACAAACGTAATTTTAAAAAAGGTCCAACTAATTTTTTTATGTCAGGGCCTTTTCTGGTATTAAGTTTCAAGAGAAAATTATCAAAAATGTCACAACTGCACTGCCTTCATTTTTCTTTTTTAACTCCAAGGGTGTTTTTGGTAATTTTCTCTTGAAACTTAATATCAGAAAAAGTCTTGAGACCTTTTTTGACATAGAAAAGTTGGTTGGATCTTTTTTAAAATTATGTTTATATCTTAGGCCCCTATGTGGATTTTCCCAAGAAAAAACAAATCCCCAATTTTTCAAACCCATGGTTTTGGTCCATGAAGCGTTTTTTACAAATTATCAGGTGTTTCAAAACCACGGTTTATTTGGTAAAACACTTTTTTTTTTTCTTGCCAAGCAGGCACACAACTAAAATGAAATAGAGGTGATGTTGAGTTTCTGGCTTTTTGCATTTGCACTTACGGGACGAGCACCAAAATTTCCAAGAGTCATACATGCACGTCCATATATCAAATCTACAACCACTCATATATTGCAGCCTTCTATGCCATTACATTCAGACTTGATGATTCTCAATTGAAGTTTTTTAACTCAATATTGTTGAATTTTGGAAACAAGTTTTGGTACATATGTTAGTTGATTTTGTTATGAGGGTGATTCTATATCTATTTTGAAGTATTTACCATGATGCTTCATTTAACTTTAGATATAAATCGTTGTTTCCAAAGTTAACTTTAATGATATAGCTAATGGGTCACTCAAAATTTTAATTTGGAAAAAGCAATTGTTCGCTAGATGACCGAGTTCACTTTTATGCCTCTGTACTGTTCTTGAATCTTGACCTGCCTATATCATTCATGATCCTCCCCCACCAACAACAAACAGCGTGCAAGTCAAGAATAGTATAAAAGCATAAAAGTAAACTCGCTCATCTAATCGAGCAAAAAAAAAAAAAAACTCACTCATCTAGTGAACAATTTATTTTTCCAACTATAATTTTTTTATGCCCCACCAGTTGTATTATTGCGAATAATGATTGATGGGTAAATTTAAACTCGTTCCAACCCTAAATTTTAAATGAAACATTTTGGTAAATACTTTTTACAATATAGCATTTGTTTTTTATTTTTGTTGACCGTGGATAGGTAAAAGGGCCTTGTTATGCTGGTAAAAAAAAAAGTATTTACAAAAAAAAAATAATGTATAGATTATCTTAATTACCAACAAAAACATGTGGGTAAAATACCTTGCATTTGCTTACTATGGATAACTAAAAATATGTGCAAATGTTTTGAAGAAAGATCTTTCTTATGCATTTGCAAGGCCAAAAGTTAATCGATCGGGATGAATTGGAATACCCTGCAATAAACAATAAATAAATGATCACGATATTCCTGGTTTAGAAATGGGAGAATGACATATAATTTATAAATATCACTGAAATATGCAAAACAACAAGAGAGTCCTGTGAAATGGCCTAATGACGATGAGGTCCTTATCTTTAATTTGTAAATAATCTTGCTAATTACTATCCTTATTTGGGAAAAAAACCCTCCACCTTTATGCCCCATTTGGCATCAAAGAGTATTTTATGGACGTGATGAAAGTGGAAGTGGAACTTAAGGTAGAAGTGAGTACGTTTTATAACATGTTTGGTACAACGGTGTTCGTAGAAGGATGAAAGTGTGGCTGACTTGCTAGCCAAAGGAGGCATCCGACTCTAGTGCTTTTAAAGACGTTTGTCCAGAGTTTTTACGAACTTTGGTCCTTTAAGAGAAGTTGGGATTCATTTTCCCTGTGTAATTTTTGGATTGTCTTTCTTCTTGTTATATATACTATTCTCATGTATCCAAAAAGATAAAATTTTTAATTTAAAAAAGTATTTATAATACAAAAATATCAAAATATATACCCTCAAAAAAAGAGGGGTGGGGGCACTCTCTTCCTCTTTCAAGACAAGTCGACCGTCGTCCACCCGCTTCATATGGCAACCACCATCTCTGGAAAAACAATTTTGTTGAACAGCTCTCATGACGAACACAACTTCAACAAGATCGGAGCTTAAACCATAAACAAAAACTAGAACAAAGTGATCTTGTCTATAATCAAAATTGGGGCAATCAAAATCGTAGGAAAAAAAACAAGCTTGAACAGTCCCTAAAATAGAAATCGAAATCAGAATCAATGTTTATAATCGGAACCAAAAACCCAAATTAAGCCATCTCGAATCACATGGCTGGGTATAGAGGGCTAAGAAGCTTGTAGATCAAAGTCGCGTTCGTCAAGGTAGAAGCAAACAGATCAAAATTGTGGAACGGTGAAAACAAAAAAGAAACTTTCTTGAAAACCATCCTCATCGAATAAGAGTAAGAATACGCTGGAGAACATGGAGGACGGTCGGCGCGGAGGTTCAAACGACTTGACATTGCATATCTGTACGTGTGCTCCTTAATTGGTTGAAGGGGGAAGGGGAGACGACGGAGGACCATCTCCATCATATCGCCATTGCAGTGGAAGATATGATTACCGGTGGAGGGAAGAAGAAAGGGTATAGAAGGACAGTCAAGGAAAATATACCCAACGAAGTGGAAGTAGAACCCACTTCCATGGGGGTGAGTGATGGAACTCACTTCTATTGATTTTGATGGAAGTCACGAACCCAGTTCCATTGCACCATACATTCCAGAGGCTGAGTTCCACTTCCCTCTTTCCAGTTCCATGCTTATAAACGGGGCAATAGGGTTCTCGAAACCAAATACGAGTAATTATTTTGGGAAAGGGAGTTTTTTTTTTACAAAGTTATTAAACTTAGATTCGCCACTCAACTGGTTAACAAGAATTAAGTTAGTAGATCAGATTGGAATCAACCAACAAATTTTAAAATCAATTTAATACATTGAATTACTAACAAAATAATCATTTACTTATCCAATATTGCTTATAATTTTTTTGATATATTGGCATCATAATACCCAATTCTCCATCCAATAACATTATAATCATTACTTGCTAAATATTCTTTCTAGCAAATTATAAAAAAAGATAAATCATAACAAAATATTCTTACCTATAATTCTTTAATTACTAAACTAATAGTCATTAATAAACAAATTATCATTAATTTCGATTGAAATTGTCGCATACAATTCATACCCCAATAAAAATAAAAAATAAAAAAAGCACCATATATAGAGCGGGTCTTGACTAGTTTAACGAATGATTTAATACAATGTGAATTATATAAAGAACAACAAAACCTTAAACAATAGTAACTACTAGTACTGTTTAAAAGTTCTATGCTGCATTGGTGATTTAGGGATGAATGACTACATTAATTTTAAAAAATAAAAATAAAATCATGATAAAAATCTAAGCAGTTGCAACTTTAGCCAGGAAGAGTAACCAAGAAAATCACAGGCCTCATCAATGTCTCCTCCCTTACTTTTTCCTCATCTCCCACTTGCAAGCCAAGTCTCTGTTGTCCTGAAAATTCTTTGTATCAGCAAAAGGAAGAATCAACTTTTCTATTTCTACTGTAAAAGATGTAATTTTGAATGACTTAAATTATTACCTCTTTAAGATTTTCTCACCGGTATCCATGATCACAACCCCATCCTTCTATTTTATGATACAGTTAATTTATCTTTTTATCCTGTTATCACCGGTACTTTGTAATATTCTTAATTACTTTATTAATAATTATTTTGCCTTATTATAAAAAAATTGAAAAGAAAAGTTATTTATTCGTTGCTCACAGGACACGGCATGACATGAGCAAGTTGACACAACCAAGGGGTGCACTATTTAAAATAAAGTACTCTAAATTAAATCATAACATAGTAAAAGCTATATAATTAAAAAACAGGATGCTGTGGCCTTATAATTATTAGTGTCTATCACAAATCAAATCAGACAACTTCGCTTGTTAAGGACTCGTATATGATTACTAACCCAAAAAAAAAAAGTAGCACTATATGATTTTTTACCTAATGTTTAATATGCTAAACATGAAAAATTAAAATTTTATCTTAAATAAAATATTTTCTTTATGTTAAACATAAAATAAGCATATAAGGAGGCTGATTTTTTATCTCGGAATTTTAGTGTATATGCAGGTCAATGGAATTGATAGACCTGGAGATTTTTTTTTATTCCGTCGACAGACTTCAATGATACTGACTGAGTACACGCGTAACAAGTTTCACGTTTTTTTTTTAAATAGTAAAAAAAAAAAATCACGCACGAGTAACATATTATAAAATTATTTTAATTGTATTATTCATACTCAACACAGTCAACACCATGCATCAACTGTGATGATGATATGATTACGGGATTCAGGGTTAATCGACTCTCTTAAAACTTAAAAGACGACTCTGGTTTTGAACAACACGCCATAATTAAATAATAAAATATTAACCTGTTACAAAAAATAAAGTTAAGTGTTAACCAATAGCACGTTACCATGTTTCTAAGAAAGAAAGAAACAAATATGGACTATGGACTTTAAAAAAAAGGACCTATATTTTCAAAATCCATGCTGTATATATAAAACCCATACAAAACAGCATTTCTAGATATCGGATCCAAGAGCCAGACCAAACCAAGAACAGAGAGCAAGAACAAAGAATGCAATATTATCAAACATGCTAACATGAAATGTTTGAAAGCTGGATGTCAAAATTAATTGAAAAATGTTTCACTATCTCAATTGACTCTATACACATCCTTAAAATCATGGCCAGACTAAGGTAATGGCGCTGCAGCATGAATCTTTATTGTATTTTTTGTACAGTTTCTTAATCAAATATCTAAAAAAAATAAAATTACTTGATCAATCACTGGTTCAGGTTCTGAACCAGCCAAAGATTCTTGAATTGTGAATCTACTGTCTCCATCAAGTTCTTCACTCTTGTTAAACAATAATGGGTGCACCAAGGTCCCGATTTGCATGAACCGACCCGAGTTGTCTTCAACAAATAGCAAACTGGGCTGCATCCGGTTTGTCTTCCCTGAACCATCACCCCCCACACCTTCGTCGTGTTTTCAGTTTCACTCCCTCCAGCTCGTTCTTTCCCTGTCTCATCGTCGCCGGTCAATTCTTCCACCAATATAAGGCCTTCCGGCATTGGCGCCATTTCTCGTCGCCATTTTCCCTTCGCCTCTGGCCAATTCTCCTCCATTGCCCTCTTCTCTGTCACCAAGGTTGCCGTTGGCGTCGTCGTAGTCATCATACGACCACCCTCGTTGTTATCGCCGCCAACATATCCCTTCGGAAAAACCTGCACTAACAACGGCGCTTCCCTCAAATTCTTCACGATCTCCACCACAGAATCCCTCATCCACCTCTCCAACCTATCGCTCCCATCGGCAGCACCTTTTTCTTCAGCCCGATCGCTATCATCACGCGTTTCAATGTCCAAACTCAAATAATTCTTCTCAAAACCCATCACCGCCATGGCCGGTGGGGTCGCCAAGGCGGCCGCCGCAGCCGCCGCCATCCTCCGATTCTGCCCCCTGGAACGGCTCTGATCGCCAGCGAACATCACGGAAGCCGGCCGTGGCGCACCGCCAGCGAGACAACGCCCATTATTGTCGATGCCGTACTTGGCAGAGCCATGATTGCTGGCCGTGCAACCAATGTGGAGAGAAAACGCCATCGAGAGGGATAGAGGGAGGAGCAATTCAGATCACAGAATCGAATGGCGAAGGAGAAGGAAGAAGAAGAGAAGCAAGAACAAGTTGAAGATGAGCTAATTGCTTGCGACACGTATTTGTAAAGAAGACGAGCCAAGATTGAAAAGCGAGGGAGTATTTAGTTATAGAAATAGATAGATCCTCGTGGTCAAGATTAAAATAAGAGTTCCAGTTTCCACTTTCCAGGTGAACCCGTCGCTTATTAATTGTTAGTATTAATTTTAAATTTATAATAAATTTTGAGATATCAAATAATAAGTAATTAGGGCTCCGCTTATCTGTTCGGTTGGCCTCCAATTAGGACTACCCGTTCAAAGAGGAAACATTGCTTGCACGCGAGAGATGGGATGAAAACCTCATGTTTTGTTTCTGTGCGGTTGGATGTATTAGATCATCGGAGAAAACTCCTGCTTGTTACGATTGTTATCTTGATTAACGGTGAGGATTGATAGGAGTAAAGAAGAAAGGAAAGAGTGAGCGTGTGTGATTGGGGGGCGGCGTTGGTATTTTTGCGCGTGCGAAGGTTCGAAGGAAGAAGAGGGGCACGTGGTTTCACGAGGAAAGTGCATGAATGTCGAAGGCGGGCATACATTTGGCATTGGCTGGGACTAAATCCGGTCCAATAAAAACAGTTTCGCGTGACACGTCAGCATATGCAAGTCCAGGTCAACAGTTGCGCTCTGAGTTAAACAATTAGTGTATGGGCTGGGACTAAATCCAGTCCAATAAAAACAGTTACGCCTGACACGTCAGTATATGCAAGTCCAAGTCAGCAGTGACGCTCCGTGTTGAACAATTGGTAGCCTTCTGGTTCATAGAATTAGGGGTAACAAAATTGAAATAAAGTAATGGTGATCATATGAATTTATTTAGTTTGTTATTAAGGAAAAATAACACAAACACACACACATAGTTAGATTACGTCCAACATGAGAATATGTGAAAATAATACAATTACCCTTAACTCCACATATATGTATAATGTCCATATTGGGTTCATGATGTAATTTTTTTTTTTCCAATTTGTGTACTACACATGTTGGTTCATAGTAAATTTTTAATATTTATTTGTGGAAATAGTATACAGGTTGAGTTCTTGGTGATTTTTTAATATTTACTGGTATGAATATTATTTAATGGGATATTTTAATATTTTAATGTTATCAATTAATTTTTTAATATTTATGGTGGTAATTATTTAATAATTGATAATATTTATGGGTAGACACTTTGGTCTATTTAAAAAATATATATATAATGACAAGAATGTATTTTTCACCTAATTACAGGATTTCTGCATTAACATTCATCCATCATAGTAGTGCAACCCTAATTACATTAAATGATATAATTAGGATTACAAAATATAATATTCTTTACATTAAATAAACTCAACCGACTTGTGAAAGTCTTTTGGAAAGGCATTACACCTAGAGATGTAACTAAATAATAACATACCTCATAGATATTAATTAATAATCGTGATATATGTATGTGTTAAAACAACAACATAACTAATGATTATTAACAAATAACCATAATAAATATAAACAAATAAATAATAGTTTTATGTGAAGTCTTTGACGCAACAACCTGAAAAACCTATCATTCTTCTTTTATTTAAATATATTAAATATGACGCACTTGACTCTAAGTATATTTAAACAAAACACTCCAACATCGTAATCCTAGTTAGTCAATACATTCACACTTGTCTCAACGACTGTCGAGCGAATTGCTATCGCTTGCCCTAACTTATGTTTTCGTTGTTTGTGAGGCATAACTAGGTCACATTCCTTTGGTACTATGTTATTCTTATTTGATTGACATACTAGCGTGAAGTCACGACGCAATAAAACATTTAAGGTAACATTAACTTGCTTTTGTGAAGTTGTTGTTTGAAAGAATATTATTAATCTTATCGGAGTTTCATTTTCTGTTAGAGAAAGTTGTCAATAAATTGCTTTGACTAAAGGTTCCTACCTTATTAATATTTTTTTAAGTAACTTCTGGACACATGATCCCTAAGGAAAATACATCTCCTTTTTTGGAACTATCCATATCTCTAAGTGTGATGAATAAACTAGTTTATGTGTACCAATGAGAGTCATGAAACATCCGTTGTTTCATTAACTAATTTAACCTTATATTTATCAGAGTTAATCAGATAATAGATTTTTTACGCAAAATTTAAAATTTTCGAGACATGCTAAAGTATGCATGATAAGCCTTAATGTGTGGCAATATACAATCATCCAAAACATACAGCAAAAGGACATAAGTCCTACTCTTAGCACAGTAGACTAGACTTCTGTTTGCTACCCTGAAGTACCTGGACCGGAATGGTCACTTGAAGAAAAATTTTGTAACCATCAGTTTAGCTCATTATGAATATTAACATGTGCTAGTGAGGTGTCAAGTGGAATAAAACAAATCAATCCAAAATTCAACAATTCATCAATATTCTTTTTACATAATATCACAATAATAATAAATATCATAATGGGTGTCACAAATTTAGTTCATATTCAATACCCAAAAACCTCCCATCAATCCATCTGAACCGCCTTATTTCTACCGACTAGACCCATGGGTTAAGTTACACCCATGTTACTGGTTACTTTAAAAGCTCACTAGTCAAGTGATAAGAATCGACCAAAATCCTCAGAGCACCTGTCCTAAATCATAGGTCTTTTCTCCTCATTGAACAGTTGGGGTGTCGTAAGCCCTCTTGAACTTTTGGGCTAGTCCCTCATTGAACCGTTGGGACAATAAAAAAGTCAACCATCGTATACCAATGGTGGCATCACCACGTGGTGGAAAATAACAACTCCATCTTTCCCAATTCTTCCCATTCCATAATTATCATAATATTTTAGTTAGGAATTTCCATATTAATTACAATAACCATATCATTATATATCAATTCAGAAAAACATATAACTTAATAGAAGTCTTTCTAAAAGTTTCACATTCATAAAAATGTACTTTAAATGATTCTCATAACCACGTCATATCATATCAAACTCCAATTCTTATACATACTTAAATATATGCAAATAAATTTCATAATTCACATCATAAAGTTTCACAAGGACATTTCTATTAAGGGAGAAGGAGCAAAAATGCACATCAAGTTTGCCCCCAGGAATGCCAAACACCACAAAGTTTTTTCTGGACCAAAAATGCACACGAAGTTACGTTTTAGGAGCGTCCAGCACCACAGACCGTTAGTCAACGGACGTTGACCGTTAAGTCTGACGGAAACGAACAGTAACTTCTCAGAAATTACAATTTTGCCCCTAATTTTAAGCTAAAATTACCATTTTGCCCTTAGTTTTAAATAATATTTTTTAAAAAACAATAAAATAATCCCACCACCTCCGCCCACCCACCCCACCTTCGGCCGCCGCCAGCGACCTCCTCCGGCGACTTTTTTTAAAACAAAAAAATTAAGGTTTTTTTTTAAAAAAACTAAGGGGAGTCCGGTGGGCCCCACCACCGCCGGTGGCCACCCTCCCCACCTCCGGTCACCTCCTTCGGCGACTTTTTTTTGAAAAAAAAAATTAAGGTTTTTTTTAAAAAAAACTAAGGGGAGTCCAATGGACCCCACCATCGGCCACACCACCGCCGGCGGCCGCCCTCTCCACTGCCGTCTATCGTCGGTGACCAGCGGCCACCTCTTAGTTTTTTAAAAAAAAAGTCGCCGGAGGAGGTGGCCGTAGTCGACGGCCGGCGGTGGAGAGGGCGGCCACCGGCGGTGGTGGGGCCCACCAGACTCCCCTTAGTTTTTTTTGAAAAAACCTTATTTTAAAAAAAAAACAAGCCTCCGCTGGCCTCCTCCACAGCGGCGGCGGCGGCGGCCGGAGGTGGGGTGGGTGGCCGGAGGTGGTGGGGCCACCGGGGGGAGGGGTTATTTTATATATTTTTTTAAAAAAAGAACATTATTTAAAACTAAGGGAAATGGTAATTTCAGCTTAAAATTAAGGGCAAAATTGTAATTTCTGCGAAGTTACTGTTTATTTCCGTCAGACTTAACGGTCAACATCCGTTGAATAATGGTCCGTGGTGCTGGACGCTCCCAAAACGTAACTTCGTGTGCATTTTTTGTCCAGAAAAAACTTCGTGGTGCTGGGAGCTCCTGGGGGCAAACTTGATGTGTAAAATTGCTCCTTCTCCCTTCTATTAAAATATACATAATTATTTCACAAAATACTCACAAACAACATGTCAATATCATAATAAGTGGAAAGTGGTTACCTCTCGCCCGAGCTAACTACTTTCACACTGTTCTTAATTCCAGAGCTCAAATACACTCCACAATTTAATCTTCAGCGCTGGTCCGATGAGGTTAGGAAGGTATAGTTTTTCCTTTGCTCCAACGGCAAGAAACAAAACCTCTCTCTCTCTCTCTCTGTGCTCACTCTCAGTAGCTGGACATTATGTGTATGTGTTTGTGTGGTAGAAGAGAGGTGGTGAGGTATTTATAGAATTTTTCAGTCTTAACTATCTTCCAAGTTTCACATGTCTATCTACCACTCATCTACCATAAACATGTCTATCTACTTATCCATCTACCACACATAAGTTTATCTACCATCTAACTACTAAACACATGTATATCTACCATCTAACTACCCTATACTTATCTATTGATCAAATATCACATTCTTATCTACCACATAACTATCTACCACTCAAGTTGATATATATATATATATATATATTAGAAAATTTACTCATAATAATTTCATGAGAAATTTTATTTACTATAAATTAATTTCTTCTAAAATATTGAAAATTTCAAGATGTTACACTTACAACCCACAATGAATATAGGTAAGTAATATATATCACTAAAACATGACAGCAAATTCTCATGTAATAGCGATAATCAAATCCTTAATTTCATTTAAGAATTTTCTATCTCAATTAAATTTCTTTTTGGCCTAAAAATATTATATCTAAAATATTTATGTCAAAAATTCTTCCCTATTAATATTTTCTTAACTTTTCTCAAGTCCAAAATAATTTTACTAATTTTCTCAAACTTAAGACTTTCTTTAATTCCCAAAAATCCAAAATTTAGGATGTTACAAGTCATACATGGATAAGCTTTGTGAATAAACTAGTTCAGATGTATCGAGCGTCATATACAAATAAGCTCTTTGACACATGATCCCTAAGGAAAATACATCTCATTTTTTGAAACTATCCATATCTCCAGGTGTGATGAATAAACTAGTTTATGTGTACCAATGAGAGTCATACATGGATAAGCTTTATGAATAAACTAGTTCAGATGTATCGAGCGTCATATACAAATAAGTTCTTTGACACATGATCCCTTAGGAAAATACATCTCCTTTTTTGAAACTATCCATATCCTAGGTGTAATGAATAAACTAGTTTATGTGTACCAATGAGAGTCATACATGGATAAGCTTTGTGAATAAACTAGTTCAGATGTATCGAGCTTCATTTACAAATAAGCTCTTTGACACATGATCCCTAAGGAAAATACATCTCCTTTTTTGAAACTATCCATATCTCCAGGTGTGATGAATAAACTAGTTTATGTGTACCAATGAGAGTCATACATGGATAAGCTTTGTGAATAAACTAGTCCAGATGTATCGAGCGTCATATACAAATAAGTTCTTTGACACATGATCCCTAAGGAAAATACATCTCCTTTTTTGAAACTATCCATATCTCTAGGTGTGATGAATAAACTAGTTTATGTGTACCAATGAGAGTCATACATGGATAAGCTTTGTGAATAAACTAGTGCAGATGTATCGAGCGTCATATACAAATAAGCTCTTTGAATAAACTAATTCAAGTGACCTATTGAATTTATTGTTGTGAAGTTATGTTTTTTTTTATAAAAAAAATCCTATATTGCTTTGACAGGAGGTTCCTCTCCTACTTTTCTATTAAGCATGTGACATCAAGTTAAAAGCTATGAAATTCAATATTGTGATCATTCATAAAATCTTCAATGTGAGAGTTTATGGGCTACTTGGTCTCATCTCTATATAAATAATAAAGTGGTACTTCCAACATTGAGTAATCATGCAATTTGGACGGATCAAGTTTTTCTAGTTTTTGTGGCTATAATCAATCACACTCATAATTTATATATCTAATAATATAGGTGTTCACCTATACCTTATATCTCTTTAGTAATTAAGCCTGGAAAATAAAGGAAGATGGTGAAAACATAAATTACCTTATTAGAAAGGGCACAGGGGTTTAGGGTTTGCACTTTGCATACCTCTTCGACCTTTTGGATAACAGTATATGTTTTTCCCCTTAGTCTTTTACTTTCCAGGAGTTAATTCTTATGAAAAAACACAATTATATGTAGGTCACCAATTACATTATTATTTATATATATCAACGGTTGTCATTAATTCTCCCACAAAAGCTTGAAATGTCTTGATCCATGCTAAACTGCATAGTCACACAATGTTCAGGTACCATTGTTCTATTATATATATGGAGGAGGTCAACTAGCTTAGAAACTCTCATTCAAAGAGTCTTATATCCATACGTTATGGTTATTATATAAAAATCATTATGTATTATAAATGTTCACGATTATTTTCTTATAACTGTTATTATATACTTATTTAATAATTGTTGTCTACATGAGACCATTATTAACTTAATTAAAAGTTACGGTTCTTATATACAAACTATTAAGCATGTTACTGAATAAATAACGTGTTGTAAAATGTGATCATTATGTATTGGGCAAGCATTATCATATATTATGACAGTTATTTACGTGTATCCGTTAATCATTATCAAGTCAACGAGTAGAGTGTGACATCACCAAATCTTAAAACATAACGGGTATATTACATTATAACCGTTATAATAGGTTTGAAATAAATAACGGTTTGGAATCATAATATATTTGCTCTGAGCTTTTATGACAATTTATACCTGTCATATATCACGATTTTCTGTAGTAGTCAATATTACCCTGTCCAGAAGTTTTTTTAAGTTCAATATTACTTTAAAAGTATTAAAATGGTGAAAAGTTGTCATTTTTCAATAAAAAGTTAACCATTAGTTTTTTAAATAGTATATAGTAATATTACGACATTTTGAAATTTTCGGGTGATATTGAGTCTATAAAACTCTCATGGCAACACTGATTCTTAGCGAAAACTTTTTAAGATAAATTTACACCATATTCCAAATATTTATCCTGGCCAAGCAAATTAGAGAGTTTTTTTTTAAAAAAAAAAAAAAAACATATGTCCCATGCCTCCAAACCTTGATTACTTATTATTTATATATCACATCCAAATCCTGTATTACAAGAAATCAACCAAAACACAAATCAAAGAAGCAAGTGAATATTAATATCTTCAATTATACGAACAAGAGACAAGAGAAGGTTATTTCTATCAGACAAAGGCGAGTTCATTTTGGGAGGCAACAAAGTCAAAACCTGCTCACAAGAATCAGTACCATTCGCAGCGATGTCCATATATAAGCAAGAGCAACATCATTCTTTCCGGAATCTATTTGTCCGGCAGCCGATCCTATATCAGTCACTATCACTGCATAAATCATCCGACAACTTTGGAGCTTGTCGGCGCCAGCCTTATCTTTGGCCTTTCCGACCAATTCTGGGATTAATTGGTTTAAGGTTTCGTTGGCGTTATCCAGCGACGTGTCGTTGATGATGTCAGCGAGACCTTCTGTGTCTGCATTTGCGCTTTTTGGATCTGATTTTAAGGTTGTCTCGCATAAACTGAGATTTCTGGTTTTTTGACACACTTGATGGATCAAATCATCAGCTGAGAAAACTCTTGCTGCTGTTGATAGCTGATAAATGGTATGAATGAAGAACAAGAAAGCAAGGCTGCTAGAATAATGAACACAAAACTTGAGGGGTGTTTCATATTCATCTTAATTAATTTTCCCACAAGATTTGAATTCTGCAACATAGAGAGATGGGACTGTATATATATAACAGGGGCTCATCAGAAAGCAGTGTCTCAATTTTTGGAATTAACTGAGAAACATTGATCTCCGCTGAAAAGCTGTGATGTTTATAATTTAATTAATGATATCATATATACTTCCAAGAATATACGTGCACGTATGGAAAACAATTCTGATATACATTTTTCTTTTCTTTTTTTTTGCGAATAATTATGATATTGATCACGGAACTAAATGATCAATAGTATATACATTTTCCGGTTAAAAAAAAGTATATACATGCATCTTGGGATTAATTGTATTGAAAGTGCAGTTAAGACTGGTTGGATAAATCTCAAATTTATAAGATGTCTATATATATATACTGAGTCCAAGTTGGCAAAAATGTGTACATACACACACTAAGTCCATGGGGGATGAACTCATCAGGTACTTGTTATGTGTGTGCCGCTCAAGCTCTACTTTTTTTAAAAGGATCCTTTAAAAATACGTAGATCATTGCATAAATAATTAGTAAACGTCTCTCTCTCTCTCTCTCTCTCTCTCTCTATATATATATATATATATATATATATAAAAATGAATGAATACTGTGAATAGATTTGAGTCTTTTTCATTATGTGTGGGTGGGTGGGGGGGGGGATTTGAGATATAAATTCCAGTATATATATGTCTGTGTATGCAAGCATGTTGATAAATTTAAATGTAACAAGTGGCAATTTGAGAGTCATGATTCTGAAGAAAACACAAATGCGTTTTGTTAATATAATAATTAAAATGTTCGAAGTAACTGCCTAAATATTTTCGACTTGAAATTATGTATAAATTAAATAGGCAGAGACTGTATCCAAAAAAAAAAAATTACGCAGAGAAAGAGGGAAGCATATACGTCATTGTTCGCTATCAAGTAGTACTATATATCAAAATTGCGCAAGTGAATGTTATACTGAGCTCAACGGAACAAGAGACAATAGCCTGGTCCCTGGTTAACTAAACCAACATGTAAAGCCGTTTAGTACATTTAAGGTGGGAAAAGAAAGGAAGGGGAATGAATATAAAAGAAAGGAAAATTGAGAGGAAACTTAAAAGGTGTGTGTTGTTTGTTAGACATGTAAACAAAATATAGGCTGAAGGAAAATAAGATGTTTGGTGTGGAAAATGAAGTAGTGTTGTGAGAAGAAAATATAAAATTCCAAGAATACCCCTTAAATTAGAATTTTTTTTACGGAATAAAACTTAAATTTATTAATGAAATTTGAATTTGAGAATCAAATTCTTTTTGCCTGCTTGGTAAAATAAAGCAAAATTATGTTCACCCCTCTTTTATGGTTGCTAAAACAGAGCAATCCGAGGCAACACTCACAGTTTAAGCTTTTATTTTTTTTTTGTGCCCATTTGTTGATTTTTTAGTGAAAGAATCCATTTATTGGAGAAGAATTCTTTATTATTCAATAATAAAATCGTTGTTCTCAAATGTTTAATGAGAAGAATTCTCAAAGGTTTCTTTTGGTAATAAAGATGAATGTAGCTACTAGGAAGTGCGTAATGACAATCTATGAAGCTAAGAAATATATACTCAACAAAGTTTAAAAAGCATCAAACGAGCTTTGGTGTAGAGCAAAGAAAAAGTAGTGATCAAATTGAAGAAAAAGTAAAGAGAACAAGCAGCAACGCCTGAAACAGAATGGTGGTATGCCTTACCGGTGCTTCTGGCTACATGTTTCGCGGCTCATCAAGCTTCTTCTTCTTCTTCATGGTTACACTGTCAATGCCACTAGTAATGACCCAAGTGAGTTCCCTCCTCCATATACTTGCATTAATCATCTCCAAGCTTTGATTAGAATTGTGGTTTAATTTTGGTGCTTTCATTTAATTTTTTTCAAGGGCAAATTTGTATTTGCACTTTCCCACTTGAGGCAAGATGGGTTACCACCAAATTTGGTGGAAATTGATCTTCTCATATTTAAGCAGGAAACTTTGGACCAAGTGGGAACTTAAGTTCTGGAAACATTTGGTAACTGAACGTATTTTCACAAAGGGAACTTGCTCATTTTCCTTTCCCTTCTCACCTTTTTCGTAGAACAAACGTGTTTAATATAAGAGTTACTTAACTAATTTGCATATAACTGTGTAGTAAGAGAGTGAGAGAAATTAATTAAATATTACTCAATTCGATCCTTATTATAAGAGATATTTATGAAGTTGATCGTAGTCCTAAATATAAAACATATTTTTTATATTTGTTAACATTTTTTTTTAATTTACTTATATTGATGCTCATTCAACAATAATCAAGGAAGAAAATAAATGAGGGGATTAAGGAAGATTAAGTAACTTCTTTAATTTAATAAATTTAAATATGTATTATATTAAGAACCCGAGGAATATAAACAAATGTTATATGATCTCCTTAAAATATCTAAGCATTAAATTGAATTATATACATTGATTAAATAAATTTCTTTGGTCAAAAGATAAATGTGATATACAAAATGGATTAAGATATTATATTTAAAATTAATATAATTGTCGATTCTTATAGTTTTGGTTGAATTTTGGTCTTTTTAATTTTAAATAATTAATTTTGAACACATAGTTTTTATAAAGACTTGGTTTGAGTTTAAGCAGAGGAACCAAAATAAAAACTTATTAAAAGTATAAGAATCATTTGTTAAATTAATATTAAATTCTTATAAAACTAAAAACCAAAACTAACTATTTAAAACTTAAGGATCAAAACGAAAAATTCAATAAAATTATATGGAATAATATTATTACTAACCCTTATATTCATGACCAAGTCTAACTTTTCAGCTAGCTCCAGTAATATCAGAGATAAGGAGTATTTATGCTTGGTCTTGACCTTAATTTCATCACCATTTTGACTGAATTGTTTACATTTTTCCTTTCTTTAGTAATCATAGCATTTGACCAAAAAAAAGTAATCATAGGCTGGGTGCATCTTTCACTTTCCTTTTGTCATTATAAAGAGAGAACCTAAAATAGTTTTAGTTGACGTCACTGGTCATTTATTGATAATTAATTCCTTTTGAATAAGTGTAACATAAATGAATAATTTTTTTTTTTTTGATAAGAAAATGAATAAATTAATAAAGGTACACTTGAAAAGATCTGAATCAAGGACAACCACTACTTTTACGGGATACAAAGGTTAACCCAAGTTAAATAAAATTTCGCAACTATTGTTACTTTTTTTTTTCCAGAACAATTCTTCAATTATATTGATTTTGGGCCTAGGAGCCCAAAATATATAACCATGAACGAGTTCGTTAACCTTTCTGGGCCGCCGGGGATGCCGATTTTTTGTAACTTAGGGGGCACAAAGCCCATGATTAATCTTTCGTTGAAACAAATGATCTTACAACTCTCTACAATTCAGATATTACAAAACGTCTGTGTCCTTCATTTTTTTTAAGGTAAGCTATAACTAGTTTTTTTTTTTGGTCGGAGTAAGCTATAACTAGTTCGAATCATTTTTAATGGAGTTATGTTTCGTGTGATACACATATCTCTAGTAGAGCCAAAAAAAAAAAAAAAAAAAAGTTAAGGTGTAAAAATACACATCAACTTTTTTCCCAGAAACGCACAGCACCATTGGAGCAAAAATATACACGTGGTTACCATTTTGGAGTAAAAGTCACATTTTACCGTTAAATTACTGTTCACTGTGATGAGAGAGAAAGAGATGAAGTGAGCAGTAACATAATGGTGGTGAGCAGTAACTTAACGGTGAGATGTGACTTTTGCTCCAAAATGGTAACCACGTGTGTATTTTTGCTCAAAAAAAAAGTACGTGGTGCTGGTGGTGCTGGGCGCTCTTGAGAAAAAAGCTTATGTATATTTTTGAATCTTAATTAAAAAAAAGGTAGGAAAATATTTTAATCCGAATGTTTTGCTTCCACAGTCAAAATTGGCAGCTTTGGATTTTTTTTTTTTTCCCTTTTTTACGGTGAAATGACAGCTTTGAATTTTGAATCTTTCAGTTTGATGTCGTACGAAGATAAGAAAAAAACAATTAACAGTGAATAAATCCTTAACCCATAAAAGTAAAAATAAATTAAAAAAAAAAACAGAATCTGAGATATATATGATGTGGGAAGCCATGAAACAAGTATATAGGCAGAGGAAGATATGACTACTAGTGGTCCAATAATGAATGGATTCCTTTTGTTGTTTTATAAAACGTCTCTTTCAAATTTGAATCCCAAATTCTCATTACTTGGACGAAATTCACAGCAAGTGCTTCAATGAATTTTCTTTTCTCTGTTTTCAAAACTGTGGGCCCCCCAGGTCCACACAAATGCCATCAATCAAACACTACTTGTTATTCCTTTGTGTGTGTTTTTTTTCCATCCTCCTTTGTGTTCTATTTACGCTCTCTTGTATGTACTCAATTTGCCCATCAAATCAAACAGTGAAAAGAGAAGAGCGAAAAGAGTAAGAACTAATGGTATAGACCGTCCTTATTTAAAAGATCGATCTGATCCCTCAAATTTAAAATCAACTTTTTAACTATAATATTTGAAGTAAGTATGTGTGAAAAATTTTATCTTAATTTATGTGTAATACTTCCAAAAGTGTAAATTTGTCTTCCTTTAGCCAATGAACCAAGTACCCCCCCCTTCCTTTCCATTTCTGTAACTTACAATGTCCACTCATAGTTGTTTTCTTTCTAAACTTGTCGCCTGTCCAATTTCTCACATTTTAACCCCACTCATATAGTTGTATTGAGCTAACTTATCATAAATCCACCTTGGAGACCACTCAGAATTTGAAAGAGTTTGGAAAGATTTAAAATGTTCTGGATTTTCAGGGTCAGTAATGGTGCCAGCATTGCATGGCAACATTTTTTAGTGTCACCTGAGTCTGCATGAAATAGAAATGTGATAAGAAGGATTTTGGAGCATCAAATATGTGTAAGATCAGTGAAGAAGAAAAGAATAAAAAAGATATCTCTGCTCCTTTTTAGCCTAGTGATCTACTTTATAAAAGGATAGAGGAATCTCATGTTTTGGGCTTTTGTAAGTTTGGGATGCATATCAAACTGGAACTTTGCAACCTGAAACAACTGTTAAGAGCACTTTACCCCATAGGAGCCCGTTTGATTTGCTGAAAATAGGGAATGGGAAAAGGAAAATCAAAATTTCCCCCTAACAACAGATGTTTGGTTCACATTTTTAGCTGGAAAATGGCTTCCAGCCGGAACCCATTTTCAGCTATATAATTGAAAATGTGTTGCCACCAAAATTGGTGGGAATCAATTTTCAAATGGGGATGGAAAATGCCTAAAAACCCAAAAATAGGTTTGCTCCTTAAGATTAGTTTCATTCCGGATCAGATAGGAAATTTCCATGTGATAAGGTATCTGCAACCCGCACTGAAAAAAGCCAGGTTGATGTCTGCCTCGATACATATGCAGAGCAGATAAATTCTCTTTCATGAGGAATCAATCTGATAGACTCAGCACAGATAGTTCTATCAAATTGTCTGTTAACAACCACTTGAACTCAAATAATATGATAAGAATGGATCATGGCTGCTAAGTAGGATTTACAAGGAGAACACTCTAGAATGAGGTAAATCAGAGATCCAAATGCCGTCTAGGGACATTCTTTTTATTCTTCTTCTTCTTCTTCTTCTTTTTTTTTTTTTTTTTTTTTCTATTTTACCAAAGAGAAAAGAAATAAAACATCATTCATATGCACTTTTTCCATTCTTCTCGGGTAGCGAAAGTTCAAGCTACTAGTAGGGTATCATTTGGCTTTCAATCAACTTGCAAGAAACAAACTTTCAAGATTCAGTGCAATTTTGCTTTAAGGACAGAGAACATTCACAAGCACTGAATGGGAAAGGACCCTCACAAAACATTATCAGGAAATTTTAACCAGCAATACTGATGATGTTTACCTGGTTGATATCTCCATACAGATTACAATAACAGCACTCCGTAAATCCCCAAAAGGGGGAAAAAACAAAGAAAGAAAGAAAAAAGAAAAGTCCCAAGATAGAAAGCTATAAACAACCTAATTATCTATTTCTTCATCCGTTTTTCTTTTTTCTGTGGTAGAGATCTTGATGAGTTGATGGTGGAGGGTTAAGATTTGCAAACCTCATCCACAGCTACATACAACTATACATGCCCAGAACCAGAAGTGCTTGCAGCACTATGTTGTTCAAGCAAAGACTGTCTGCAAGTAGGGCAAGAAGAATGTGAGAGAAGCCATGTGTCTATGCACCTAACATGGAATCCATGGTTGCACTTTGGAAGAACCCTAACTTTCTCTCCATCCACAAATTCTCCTAGGCAAATTGGACACTCAGTGGCTCCAATATCAGTAGAACCTGATGAACCATATACAACTAAAGGGATCTGACGCAACACACTCTTCTTCAACCCTTTTGCTGCTGCACGAGCTGCAGCTTCATCTGGTGTCTCAAAAGCAAACCTGCTGCTGCATCTCAAAGCACATCTTACAATTGAGTTTAACCCTAAAGCACATATTAGTGCACAGAGCAAGGCTGCTAGTATTATCACCATGTTTGTGTCAAAATTGGCATCAGTAGCGTAAAAACCACCTGTTCTGTTGCCACTAACTGATGGGGTTGAGGTTGAATTTGTGCTTAGCAGTAGGCGAGCCATTTATATCAGATCTCTTCTTGTGCTGTTCAATGATTCCGATCACAAAAGCTCAAAATTCTCGTACCCTTTTGATATCAGCTGAGTTATCTGAGCAAATAGCCTTGAAATCATCACACGCTTGTGTCGCAGTAGCTAGTTGATGATTTATCTTTTCTTCAGAGTTCAGACGCAGATAAAAGGATTTTGTTTTTAACTTGATGAAGTACATACAACAGGCAGAAGAGCCTTTCAATTTCAAAGAAGCATATTTTCTATCACAAGACAGGGGGTGATGAATAGTATGTTAGCCTCTCCACTCCATGCCAATCTATTTCTCGAATGCTCTGAAAGTTCTGAGCTACAAGGCTCTGACAATTCTTCAGAAGACAGGACAAGGGAGGGAAAGAGATAGGGGGGGGGGGGGGAGCAGATTTTTTTATGCAAAAGAAAGAAGGGGAAGAGGTAAGGTATATATGGCTTTAATTATTTTCTCTGTAGAGATTGGAGGCAGTGACTGTGTCTAGGTACTATGTAATGTTTAGAGGTTGCAGAGGCAATTTGGGACACAGATAATTTGTGGGCAAAAGAAAGCAAGTCAGATAGCTTGTTTGTTGTTTTGTTCCATTTGCATAGTTGGTGTGAGATATGACATGCAGAGATTTCAATCAAGGAATCAAGAAGGAAATTAAAAGAAAAATTAAAAAATAAAGGCGGTTTTGGGAATTTTGATTATGGGACCTGATCCCACGTAATCTCAGAATTAGCTTATTTAAAGGAGTACTTATTCTGAGCACCAAATCCTTCTTCCACTCTCCCACTCAACAATTAATTTAAGATTGAAGCAACCTCAGCTTCTTCTTCCTCTTCTGATTTTTATCATCCAACGTCCATTATTTGATTGCAATATTTTTTTTGAATGAGAAACTAAAATTATTCATATCATCCCAAAAGAAAACTACATGGGACCATCATAGAGGCTCCTGTCCTCCTCATTTGATTGCAACATTGAAATGCCCCAACCCAAAGCAGATTTTTTTTTTTCCCAACCCCATTTTGATCAGGGCAATGTAAATCCAAAGACTTGAAAGTTACGAGTCAGCAATGATAAGACCTGACTCAGGGAAAGCCCCCTTTTCTGCGTAAACAACGATTCACAATACAGCTAGAAAATTCTCAGACCCATTTCATTGTCATCATCACACAGAATTATACACCACTCGCACATGTAAGCGTAACTAATCAAAGAGAGGGAAAACAACAATTAAAGGTTGGTTGATGGGACAAACCTTGCTGATCTGAGTGTAGAAAACCCCTTTTGTCGCAATGCGGACAAGTATTTGAGAACATTACGAAAACGCAGCGAAGAAGAGAGTGAGGGTTTCTTGGTTTTTTTTTCTCCGGGGGGTGTTGCTTTCAGGGACAGTGACGTCTCCATCTTTGTTAAGGAAGATGTGTGAAAAAATGGATGGAATAGAGATGAAGGTTGGTGAGAGTGACAGTGTGTGGCGTGTAAGGACGTTAAAAGAAAGGATCCATCCATAGGGTGAACGTCACGAGGCCCTTTTCAAGACAATGAAGCCCTCACATGAAAACGGAAACACGTCCCCTTACAAAATTTGTTCTTTTATTTGAAACTCGATTGTTTATATATCTTGAATTGATCTTCCCACTCACGGATGTACTTGAGGTTGATTATATTAAGGGGCTGTTTGTTTGTAATGCTGAGAAAAGTGACTTTTCTGAGTTTCTCTCATCTTACTTTTTCAAATTATATATGGAGCAAGAGACTTAAAAATCTTATAATACTGTATGATTTATGTTTAGATAAAATTTTATTAAAAAGTTTGCTTTATCAAAAGAGAAAATTTCATTCAATCCAAAACTTATTTTTAGTTAACTTAAAAGATTTTAAAAGTTACTACATCATTGGATTAAAATTAAATAAAATTTTAAGGTGAAAAGATAATATAAAGTAATTTTTTTATAAGGGAATTATAATATAAATAAAAACATTTACAAGATAAACAAAATATATTCAAAAGAGACCAATAAGTTAACAAAAACATTTTAGCCACTCACAAGACAAACAAGAAAATAACTCACAAGATAGATAAGGACACTCATAAGACAAATAAAAGGATTAAGAAAAATTTTATTTTGATCATTTACAAGACAAATAAAAATATTCATAAGATAAGTATAATGATTTAAAAATAAAATAATGACATCATTGTATTTTCATCTATAAAACTTAATTTCATTTTGATACAAAGGAATGAGGTGAAGTTTTAGAATCTTTTGGATACATAAACTCTCTTTGATATAAGTTGATTGAAATTTTCCCTTATAAAAACCTGTTTGAAGGATTAAAAAGTCAGTTTCATAATATTAAAATATGAAAAAAAAAGGAAAGCAAGAAAAATTGTTTCAATTTTAAAATAGCCGGGTAGAGAAAAGTTAGTTGCCCCAAAACCATATTAAACATCATTTTAGATTTAGTGACTATTTGAAAACATTTCAAAACGTGATTTATGAGGTAAATATGTAATAAAAGTTTTATCTCAACTTACGTAAAACCTATATTTAAGGTGCTTTCTAAACAGACACTTAAATTGACTTTTTAAGTTTTAAAAGATCACATTTGTCATGCCAAACAAACTCTAAAATGTTAATTCAACTAGGTCCTAAAGAAGTGAGACCAAAATTAAACTTGTGTTAAAATACTAGTAATACATACTCATTAGAAGTTTCTTACATTGATAATACTCCATTCTGGTCATAATAATAAGTTATATCATTAAATTTTTAATATAAATATATTATTTATTTTTAATATATTATTGTGAAGATTGTTGTTTTATTAAAAAGTGTATATGTTAAACTGTAAGTCAGATTTAATATTGAACAGTGATAAAAAATATTTAATATATTTCTTATATCAAGGAAAATACAAGTGATATAACCTATAAATAAGGAAGATAACTAATTCATAAAAGGTACAGGCCCTTGGCCTGTCCATTTGGGGAAGCCAACTGGTCTTGTCTGTGGAACTAACACACCATATATGCAAAGTTTCCATCAAAGTAGTAATGTTTATTAATTAATGATCACCTACTTTCTTAACCTCTCCCTTTCTTTCTGATGGTTAAATTGAATCAAATGTGGGTTAATTAGGTAGGCAAAGAGAGTTAAGCAATTATTGCAAATTAATTAATTGTCCCTTGCCACTTCAAAGCTTTAGATACCAAGAGGAAATTGACATGATTGATATAATGTTTGGAAATTATCTTTAATATCATGGTTTTAGGTGTCATTTAATTTTAATTAAACGGAAAATATTTTTTTTTTGTAGGAAAATCATTTTCAAATGTCACACACACATGAAATGGTGGGATCCACATATACATGTATTAATTTATATACGTATATGTGGGTCCCACCATTTCATGTGTGTGTAGAACCGGGAAAACGGGACAGACTCATCGGACCAACTCGTTTAAACCTTGGCCCTTTAAGGGCCGGGCTTGAAAAATGGACGAATTATTTGAAATTAGCTCTGGAGGGCCAACCCTAACGGGCCTCGGGCTTAAACGAGCCGGCCCTGGAGGGCCTCGGGCCAGCCCTGCAGGCTCTTTTTACTATAGCTTTTTCTTTTTTTTTTTCCTTTTTAAATTTATTAATTTATATAGATTTTGTATTTGTTATAGAGTTAAACTACAAATACATAATAACTATACTCTAATTTATGATTTAATTTATTATTTGTTGCAAATAAAGATTATGGATGTATTCATAATGCGAGAGAAGAATTTTATGATATTCTTACTCATAAGCTAGAGGCTACTACTCAAAGTGAATAACAATTAAATGTCGTTAAAATCAACGATAGTGACAAAAATGATGACAATAATGGTCATCGTACCAATGTCACTTAGTGATATGTTTTTTATGTTTTATGTGAGTTATTTGTGAACATAGTTTGTTTTTTATTATGAATTAGTGACTGTGTGTATTTATTGAATGATCCATGTTGTAATTTACTAATTATATTTTTTAAAAAAAAGTGGAGGAAAAATAATTAAAATTTGGAATAGTAATTTCCAGGCCCTGCGGGCCGGCCTTGGCTCTAGTGCTCTCGGACTGGGCTTTGAAAAACAGGTGTTTTTCTTACTCCAGGTCCTGGAGAGCCGACTCTGTTAGGCCCTGGCCCTTCATGGGTTGGCCCTGGAGGGTCGGGCCGGCCCTGATTCCCAACTCTATGTGTGTGTAGGAAACTTTTTTTTTCTCATGTAATGTAACATGAGGAAACCAAAACCTTTAATTAAATTATTTAAGCTTTCTGAGTGCAGGCCCACATCCTCAAGGCCCACCTTCTTCCCCTGGGGATTCACTCACACGTGTTCTCTGCCTTCTTGAGTTTTCATCCTTGCTTTTAATTCTACACAAATCCACACGAAATGAATTTTCTGTGTGCCATTCCTTTTTTTTAAATAAAAGATCAAAATACTATATATGAAAAATTAGTACAAAGTACAAATATTAAAAATTAAAATAAGAAGACGGATATGAGTTTAGTTTAGAAATTGTAAAAACGGTTTAAGGGTTCAAATGCCCTAAAAATTTTCACTTATAGACATTGGACACCTGAAAATTTTCAAGAAAATAAATATGCCCTGAAAGTTTAAAAAAGGGAGAAGTTTTACCCCTTTGTTAACCAACCCTAGCGGTCAAGGCCAAATATGCAAAAATGATATGTCTATGTGGTATCCACTCCATCCTTTTTCTTTTTCCTATGTTAGTCATTAGATTTTTCTAAAAAAAAAAAAAAGAAGAAGCTAAGATCCTCTCTGGCAATGTCTCCCGTCCTTGATATATGAATTTGTTGAGTTATTTGAAGAGATTAAAATAACTAAATAAATTATTTGATTATATATTAGTTTATAAGTCAAACAAATTAATTTGAAATAAATAATAAATATAAATACAATAAGGTAATTTATTTAACATCTTCAATCTCCCAAATTAATCAACTGCAAGAACTAGTATTGTTTTAAAGAGAGTTATATGTCATTGAAATAGGAAACTCCCAAGGTACCATGCTTTAATGTATTTATGTTTATTATTTCTTTTAAATTAATTTATTTAACTTATAAACTAATTTATAATTAAATAATTTCTTTATTTTTTAAAAACTCCCCAAATAACTCAATTGAGTCCTATATCAAGGACCAATACATTGTTGGGAAGTATCTAAGTTTTTTTTTTTCAAAAAAAAAATCCCATTAAAAAATCTGATGATTGACATGGAGAAAAAAAAAGGGTGAGATGGATGCCATATAGTTATGTCATCCTTGCATATTTAGTCAACAAACTTTGATTGTTAAGGTTGGTTAATGAAGGGGTGAAATTACCCTTTTTTTGAAATGTCAAGGACAAATTTGCCCCCTTGGAAAACTTTCAAATACCCAATGCCCGCGCACAAAACTTTTGAGGCGTTTAAGCCCTTTAACCCTTGTAAAAACCTATAAGTTAAAAAAGAAGCTATTTGAAACGTAGAAAAACTAAAGTCATTTAAAGGTGTTACTTGATTCTTTTCTATTAAGGCCTAATCTAAACTTATGCTCAAAAGATAGTTATCGATATACTCATAAGGGATGTATGAATCCATACAATCACTACACACTTATTGTGATTCTCAATATAAAAGTCAAAATATCTATATAATTCCATACACATTTGAAAGCAAAAAGCTCCGATAGGAGGTAAAAAAGACTTCTTTTTTTTTAAAAAAAAAAATAGAAAACTCTAAAGTATTCTTCCTTGAATGTGAAAAGAAAGTAAAATTTTAATCCAATATAAGCAAAAGCCAAAACAAATGAGGCTATAATGAGGTTGTTGGGAAGAACCCTTTGTCCTATCAATATGTACTTTTTTTTCTCAGTGTCTTATCAATAGTGTCCTATCAATATGTAAAAGAGATTCACTCTGACAACAAATCCAAAACTTGTAGTACTCCATCTCCTTTTAAATATAAAATATTTGATTTTTTTAAAAAAATTAAATAAAGTACTTAATCACATCACATGTTGTGTATCATTAGATTATATATCAATTTAAATGTTACATCAAATAATTTGAAAAAAAAATGATAAATATAAATATTTTAAAGTAATTTAATTAATTTTCTTAATATTTTCAAAAAAAATATCCACTCTATCTTATATTTAGAAATAAGAGAGTGTATTTTTTTGTATTTTTTTTTCTTTTGCAATATGATAGCCCTCCCATCTTTGTGTATGTTAAAATCCAAGGCACCAAAAGAATTTTCTGTGTACTATTCATGATATGATGAATAAAGATATCATTTTCTTCAAATCAATTTCTCATTACAAAAAATATTACCAAGAGATCATATAATGGTAAAAGTACAGAAAAAAACCTAATTAAATAATTATTTACCAAAATGCCATTGCGTGAAAACTATTAACTCATCTGCCTCTCTGTAATCAATTACATGCCATATGTAATCGATTCCATTAATTTTTTTCAAATTTTGCATTATGTAATCGATTACGCACTGTAGCGTAATCGATTACAAAAATTTTACACTATGTAATTGATTAACCACTCTAGTGTAATCGATGACGTAGTGTAAAAAATTATTTTTAATTTTTTTTTTCAGTTTTCCCTTTATATATATATATATATATATATATATATATATATATATATATATATTATTTTCCAAAGAATTTAATATTACGAGATATTTAATTCTAGATTTCTTCCTGATATCTGGCTGTACTAATAGCATAGTTAGAAATTATTCGTAACCACTTTGATATCATCTCTCTTTATTTTTCATATACTTATTTTGAAAATATTTTATTTTATATATTTTTTTTATTTTCAAAATTTGAATTTATTATTTAAACTTCTTGATAGCTGGCCGTATTAATAGTATAGTTTGAAATTCTTTGTAACCACCTTACTATCATCCCTCTATACTTTTCATTTTATATATATATATATATATATATATATATATATATATATATCCCAAATAATTTAATATTATGAGATATTTAATTCTAGATTTCTTCCTCATATCTTGCCGTACTAATAGCATAGTTTGAAATTCTTCGTAACTACTTTGCTATCATCCCTTCTTATTTTTCATATATTTATTTGGAAAATATTTCATTTTATATATTTTTTTATTTTTCAAAACTTGAATTTAATATTTAAACTTTTGGAGATTAAAAAACTGATCTGGGGTGATGTAATCGACTAAGTCTTGTAGCTTAGTTGATTACATAACAGGAAAACTAATCTGAGTATTAAAAAACTGATCTGACGTGATGTAACGGGATGAAAAGTATAGAGGAATGGTAGTAAGATGGTTACAAAGAATTTCAAACTATGCTATTAGTACGGCCAATTATCTATCAGGAAGTTTAAATAATAAATTCAAATTTTGAAAAATAAAACAAATATATAAAATAAAATATTTTCAAAATAAGTATATGAAAAATAAAAAGAGATGATATCAAAGCGGTTACAAATAATTTCAAACTATGCTATTAGTACGGCCAGATATCAGGAAGAAATCTAGAATTAAATATCTCATAATATTAAATTCTTTGGAAAATAATATATATATATATATATATATATATATATATATATATATATATAAAGGGAAAACTGAAAAAAGAAATAAAAAATATTTTTTTTTGCACTACGTAATCGATTACGCTAGAGTGTTTAATCGATTAAATAGTGTAAAATTTATGTAATCGATTGTGCTACAATGTGTAATCGATTACATAGTGCAAAATTTGAAAAAAAAATTAATGTAATCGATTACATATGGCATGTAATCGATTACACAGGGGTAGATGAGTTAATAGTTTTCATGTGATGACATTTTGGTAAATAATTATTTAATTAGAGTTTTTTTCATACTTTTGCCTCATATAACACATAATACAATTAAACAATTTATTTAACTTCTTTGATTTCCCCAAACTTAATAAATATGTTTTATATTTAAGACCGGAAGAAGTATTATTTATTATGCTCCTATAATTATTACTCCTTTGATCACAAATATTTAACCTAACTTGCTAGTTGACTTAGGTCTTAGATGTAAAACATTTTTGTTTTTTGTTTTACCCCAATATTTATCTTTTTTACTAAACTAATTTATTTAACATATATATTGATATATGATTTAATGTTATACATAAGTATTTTAGAGAAATTTTTCAAATGTTATAATCAAATAATTTATTAGATTTTTAATTATTTTAAATTAGATAAATATGTGTCAGATTAGTTTTTCTTTTTGAATAATTACATATCAGCCTTTTTCTTTTAAATTATCATTCCGATAATTATCTCCATATATATGATATACGCCAGGGCTACGACAAAGCCTGCAGTCTGTTTTATTTTGGTTGTTAAGAGATAAGCCAGATTTTTAATACTTCATGTCTCTTACGTTTTTGGTTTATTGATGACCATTAATTAACAAATATAATATCCATAAGTTGAGAATATCAGGTTTTAAGCACATGCAATTACGATCAAGTTTATCTTCTTTAAAAAAAAAAAAAAAAAAAGAGGATGGTAGAAGTGGCTTGGTGGGGGGGGGGGGAGAGAATGAAAAAGTAATATTTTAAAGCAAAATACTAAGTAGAATATTATATATAAGAAAATCAAATAATAATCACGTTTATCATATTCCTTCTTCCATATATACAGTCCCACCATTGCTAATTAATCTTCTCCTCCCACTTTAACAATGTGAAATTATTACTAATCACTTCTATGACTTGGACTTATAGTGGAAAAACGTGATGAAAAGGGTGGGGGATAGTGAGACTTCCACACACACACACACACAAATACAAAAGGAATATGGCTAATTAACATATTCCCTCTTATCCCTTTCATAAAACGCCTCTTTGCAGGTGTTTTTTGATTTGTTAGTTTTAGAGACTATGGTGGCACATACAGAGAAATTAGCTTTTATATTCTATTTATACATTGGATAGTTGAATAGTTACAATTTGATCATTATCGTATAAATTTTGTACTGTTGGGAAAAATGTATATCAAATAAGGTTTGAATTAATAAATTATTAAAATTTTAAGGTATATTTAATGAGATTTATTATTATTGGTTTTTAGTTTTAGTAGAACACACTGAAAGCGATTTATAAATAAAATAATAAGAACATGATGTTGAAATTTAGTGTGATTAATAAAGATAATGTTAAAATTTATTTGATATACTCCCTCCTTGGAATCTAGTGTGATTAATAAAGATAATGTTAAAATTTATTTGAATTTTATACTCCCTCCTCCATAGTAGTCAATCAAAAAAAAAAAAAAAACCAAAGGTAGATAACTTATTAAATTTATCTTCAATTGAAAGAAATATCCAACTTTACCTGACCATGTCATATTTAAACATTATTTAAGAAAGCAAAATTAGCAAATAAGTGTTAATTACTCTCTAAGTATGGGTGGAAATAGGCTCGACTTTATTCTTAATAGGTCAAGTATGTTTTAGAGTAAAGCAGCCTAAGTCTATTACATGCCTTTTTTTTGCCTAAGCTTGACCTATATACAAGTTTGGCTTGGGTTGTGGTTTGTTAAACAGGCCTTTAGTTTTAAAAATTGTGTAAGCAACTTAACAACCCACATGTGGAGAAGATGATGTTAGAGAATAAAGGGAATATGAGATTAAGTTAATTTAGGGTGAAATGAGTAACAATACATTTATATCAAGACAAACTCAATTGGGACCGGGGGCAAACCCTTTAAAAAACAACGAGACCTTATATATAGAGAACGAAGTAGTTAGTTAGAAATAAAGAGCGCTCACTACTACAAAAAGTGGATATTACTTCCCCAAAAAGCGTCTTTATTTTTAAAAAAGGAGTAAAAAGTATAGACAAAGACTTAGACGTCATAAATATCAGTTTAGGGTGTCTAAAATATACTTTAGGCGCCCTAAATTTATTTAGGGTGCCTAAAGTAATTAATTTTAAGATTTAGGTGCCAAATTTTTTTCAAAAAATTATCTAGGCGGCAAAAAATTAGTGCCAAAAAATATATTTTAAACGTCCTAAAAAAGTTTAGAGCACCTTAAATCTTATTTAAGGTACCTAAAATAAAACTAAAAAATATATTTTAAGTGCCGTAAAAAAATTTAATGCACCTAAAATAATGTTTTGGCCCCTGAATATGATTCAAGGCGCCAAAAAGAATATTTTTGGCGCCCTTAAAATCGTGCAGGCCGCCAAAAGTATAGCATAAGAACTGCAAAACGATAACAATCTCAGCATTTAAAACAATCAACGGCACACGTGTCTCGGGGGAGGGGTTTCACTTGGATGCGTACTGTTGCTTGCAAATGTTTAAAAAAATTTCAGTCAGACTTCTTCTCTCTCCATTGCACTTGCTTTAGTTCATAGTTCAGACCCACTCTCTCTTCGTCTTCCCCACTCAGCCATTGCTCCTTTTTCGTTGAGGGATTCGTGACTCATCTCCGTCGACGGCGATCAGCGTAGATGCTAATTTTTCGGGGACGTCGTCGAGGTGAGTTACGACGCCATTTTCCTGCTATTTTTATCTTATCGATCACGCTGTGTTTTTTCTGAAAAAGCTTATACGAATTGTTTTTGGTGAAATCCATATGATTCTTGAATCTAGATGTGTTAGTTCAAGTGTCGGATATGCAGTGAATATATATGTGTGTTTTCCGCACAAATTTTATGGTTCTGGAATCTGAATACCCATATAAATATGCATTTGGCTTTTCACATCACGTTGTTTATGCTCCTTAGAAAGTCTATCTAATCTAAGTTTTTCACTTAGAGGGTTAAAAACTTTAGGAGACATTCTTTTGTTTCCATGATGCTTCAACCTTAAAATTATTTCTGTAGCTTCGTCTGATTATGTTTTCCTGAAATTCTGTTCATGCGATTAGATGTAGTGTACCCAGATCTGCTCGCCGTCATCTCGCCAGATCTGCTCACAGGATGAAGAGAGGGCTTCAGCCTGGAGGTTTTTTTTTTTTTATAAAAAAAAAGCAAGGCGTCCTGAATTGTCCTGAATTAAATTCAGGACGCGCCTGAATGTAAGGCGTCCTGAATTTAATTCAGAACACCTTAACTAAGGCGTTCTGTATTTTATTTAGGGTGTTAAAAGTCAAAATTTTTAATTACCCTCACTCAGACGTTTCTTTGAAAAAGGGCTTTAATTGAGTTTTATTTAGGATGTTTTCTAGGTTTTTTATAATAGTGGCTCTCTGGTCCATCATATGAATCACTCTAACCAATTCATCATAGCAAATAAAATGTAGCTAACTCATTAAACTTGTTTAGAAATAAAGAAAATTCAACTTTATATATATTAAATGAGATTTTGAATATGAGAGAGAAATATAAAGAGTCATATTTAAACATTAATTATATGGGTATAATTGATAAAAAAATATTAATTACTCTCCAAATAATTTATATTGTGGACGAATCTATTGTTTTAGAAGCCATAAATATTATAGAAATGAGGAAGAATAATTTATATTTGAGAATAGAGAGAGTAATGAGAAGAGAAAGTGGTGGAAGTGGGGTTCACATTACATGCACATCTCTTATGTACTTGTTATGTGCTCATCCCTTTATTAGAGGGATGAACATTTTTTTTAAATTTTTTTTATATACTGTATTTATTTATATTTAAATTATATGCTGTTTTTTGGAATTTTTTTCACTCAATATTTCAAATTAATTAATTTCCAATCCTGCATTCATTCAGTAATATTTATCTGTAACACCAGTATCATGGAAACTAATTAATTTAAGATACTGGGTGAAATTTTTTTTCTAAAAAACAATATATAATTTAAATATAAATAAATATAATATATAAAAAAAATAAAAAAATACTCATCCCTCTAACAAACACATAAGAGATATGTATGTAATATGGATTCGGTGGAAGTGAGGAGGTTAATGATGAAATTGGGGACACGTCCTTCTCATGGCAGGCTCCTCCCACATTAATTGCATCGCATCCGATTAATTACTTACGACTTGCGTACGTAATTTCCTGTGTTTGTATTTGTGTGTGCTGGCTCTTATCTTAAATCGTTGGTCAATGTTAATCATCTCTCACCATTATTGCGTTGACCTGACCCACTCAGTTCATGCCCACTTCATCCAAATGCATATAGGAATTCCTCCCACGCACGAAATGGAATGGTAAAGCTCGTCTCCAAATTTTGACCAAAAATAGACCATTGTCCAAGAAAATGGAATGGTAAGAGCGAATTGCTTTTTTTTTTTTTTCTCTCAAGAAAATAGGTTTTAAAAAGAGTTTAGAGATGTTCTTATAGATCATTTAACCACAAAGTTTTTACATTTCTGAAGTTTAAACTTACAATAAACCAACATTTTATCAACTAATCACATTTACTCTTGTACTGTATATGTGACAGGCATGAGGATCCCAGACTAATGCTCTTGTTTTGGGTAACAGCAAGTTTCAACTCTTAAACTTAGGAAAGAAGGTGTGGCCCAAAACGCGGGAGAGTGTTGGGCCTGCATATTGGGCTGACCATGGAGGAACATGTCTTGATCCTAATTAAACTGGCCTTTGGGTTCTGTTATCCTCCAAAAGATATAAGTTTCATCCTTTGTTTTTGGGTTTAACTGCCAAAGGGGTCGAACTTTCTCATTAAAGGAAGGGGCTTTGATCTTAGAATTGATTAAGACGCTGGGGGAAACATCTTAACTCCTAGATGTCCAGGTAAACGTATGACAATAATAGACAGCTCGCCCAACCTAACATTGATATCACCCATGAGTTTTTGGACGGTGGTGAACCCAACACCTTTCGTAAAATTTTGATATATATATATATATCAAAAGATATAAGTTTCTTAGTTGGTCCCATCTCCACTCTGGAATGGCCATGGGGGGGGGGGCAATCTTTTTTCGCTTTTTTTGTTTAAGCAATGAGAAATTGAGGAGTGTACCTCGATTCTTGTTGTGTGAATCGAACCTGTCTAGTGTCAACGTTTGACAAATAACGGAATAACCGGTCCCTCGAGTATATGTAAAAACGACGTCCTTTGAATTTTATCGTAAATCTGATCGGTACCGGTCCCTGTAAAGAGTGGAAGTTGCAGTGGGAGGAAGATCGTAGCTGCGGCCAATGTCGCACTGTGACCTGGCACCGCATTATTCATGATTGACCTCACCAGGCCATTCTCCTCCCCAAACGATGTCGTTTCCCAACTATCCTCCTCGAGGCCCCTTCCACCGCCGCGCCCAATCGGAGGGCCAATTCCGACTGCCCGACAACTTCGATCTCGAACCTTGCCTCTTCGACGGCCCTTCCCCCGCCTTCCAAGATCTAGCTGTATTTGAGGACCATATCTTAACCGCCCATATGGATCTTGACAAATCTGGATCCCAACTTCACTCTCCATCATCCGACCCCAAAACTGGAACATTGGACAGTAATAATGCTAATGCTGGACTCGTTGGGACTAGCGGCGATGGTGACAAGCCTTCCAGGCCTCGCCATCGGCACAGCAATTCAGCCGATGGGACTCTTGTACTCGAAGCCATTGAGGCTAAGAAGGCAATGGCTCCGGGTAAGCTTGCCGAATTGTGGATTGTTGACCCTAAGCGAGCTAAGAGGTATGATTCTCCATCTATATTATGCATAGTCTTCTCGTGGTTGGGGCTTTAGATTTCCTTCGTTTTATCACTAAAGAAAGGAACTTGGTTTCTGGATGAGAGTGTGAGCGCGACCCGTTTATATTTGTTACGAATAAGAAAATGTGGAATCTGATTTGCCCTTCTGGATCCCGCTGGACCATAATGTGGCTCCAAATATGTATGCTCAGGAGTAAACACATTGAATTTTGTGATATATGCTACTAAGTTTATGATTCATTATTAAGGTTCGAAGCTTTTGAATTCCCTATTGTCTATATGCCTTACTGATGATTCGTATTTCTGTTTCTTAAAGAGTTTCCGAAATTGTGCATCTGACGCAGGATTCTGGCAAATCGCCAATCTGCCGCTCGTTCCAAAGAGAGGAAAGCGCGCTATGTATTAGAACTTGAAAAAAAAATTCAAACCCTTCAAACAGAAGCAACCACTCTTTCCGCTCAATTAAATCTTTTCCAGGTTCTTACTGAAACGAGAATCCATCCTACTTTGTTGATTAATCATCACATTCACAAATAGTTATCTGATGAACTTAATTAGAACTGATACAGTTACTTATAGGGACAGCGTCACTCTTGTCAGCCATATCCATGCTCACATGCTAAGCTTGTGCATATGTAATATCTCATTGTGGATTATTCATAGAATGATCAGTTATTGACTAATTTGGAATTTGTCACCAAACCTTATACGCAAATACGTGATTCCTTGATTTCGTTTGAATAATCATTTGGACTCTAGTTCATACAATGATACATTCATATATGTTCTTATCAGATCTTTTAAACACAAATGGCAAATAACCCATGACAAAGCATATATATTAATATATCCAATCATGAGCCAAACATGAAGAAACTTTCCATGTTTACTATTTATGAGGGATGACAGATTGGATATGCATCATAGTTCACACCCTTTTTGTCAAGTTGTGATATGTTGTTGGTATTGTTCCGTTATTAGTTATCTGTAATTTGTGTTTGCTTCCTCTTGTCATTCTGCAGATGTTCATATTTTCTTACTTTTTATAGACTAGTTGTCAAAATGCTCAGGCATGATGGTTGGCATGCTTTTTTATGCCAATCTAAAGCAATTATTTGACACTCATCTTATTTTCAGAGAGATACAACTGGTTTGACTAGTGAAAATACAGAGCTGAAGCTTTGGTTGCAAGCAATGGAGCAACAAGCTAAGTTACGTGATGGTATGTTTTGATTTTCAATCTTACTAGGGTTTGACAGCTTGACATGTGGACTTTTATTTGTGCGACCATCTTATTGGGGTGGTGGATGGGGTTTAAATTCAGATTACCAGCAGCAGTCTGGTCTGATTTCATTTTTCTGCCCGGTGGACTAATACTACTTGTTCTGTACAAGACTTCTTCATTCCCTGCTGGATTCTTTTCTAGTCTGATAAATCCCGAAATTACTCAGTACTACTTCAAAATCCCATGCTGCCTTGATATCTTTTTTCCTTATGATGTACCTTAATTTTTGGCCATAACATATTTGGAGTAGTCCGGGGAATGCAATGAATATCAAAGGTTCAGAGTGTCGTTTTTTAATGGGGAAACAAATTGAAATCAGATCAGATCATAATTCATTAGGAAGTAATCTGAAATTTTCTCTTTCCCCCCGAAGTAATCCAAAATTCTCTCTTTTCCCCATTCTTTGATCTCTGTTCCAATTGTTACTTGCTAGACAAGTTGTATCTTTGAATTAATTCCACGGCAACTATGCTAGTTTTCCTTTTTCATGAGGGTGAGCAGAAGAAAAAATAATTTTCCATAAAGTTATTAGAAATTATTTTAAACTTTTGATGACATCTATACCATTGAGCCAAGGCTCATGTTACTTTTTATGCTTTCTAATACTTCTTAGAGGATTCCTACAATTTATGTGCCCATATCAAATAAATAACTGTGAGAACCCTATTTGAAAACCTAGGTAATTACATGTTAAGGGAAAAGGTAACTTTTGCTGGGCAGTAGTTGACTTGCTATTTTGAAGAAAGAACTTAGGAGAAGGAACATTAGCTGTTATTTAGGGTGGCTTGTTGGAGACTGTGAAAGCTACTTTTTTGACTATATTAGGCGTTGGGAGGATGGGGGAAAGGGAGGATAATTTTGTATGAAAGTTGTAGGAGAGGGGACGGGTTCTGTGCTGTGTAACAGACCTGGAACTATCTTGGCTGTGGGAGTGTTTTGCTCTCTACAGATGTTTGTTATTCAAATACAGTGTGTGCCTTGAATTCAGTCATTAAATTTGGTGCTTATTTGTTGGTCCCTAACAATAACCTACTGCTGATATTTCTCGTGTTATAATTTTAGCGGACATCTTGTCATTGCTTTATTAAATTTAACTCTTGTGATACTTGAATCGTTGGTAAATAATTTTGCAGCTCTAAATGAAGCAATGAAGAAAGAGGTTGATAGGCTTAAAGTTGCTACTGGAGAGGCAATATCTCCTAGCTTAACCCAAACCTATAATGTGCAAGGGCATCCAATTCCATACTCCCAAGGTTCTTTCTTCTTACATCAGCCACAGAGTGGACCAGCTGGTGAACCTCAGATTATGCAAATGCAGCAGTTACATGCACTCTCATCTAATTTGCCAAATCCTCATCAGCCTCTACTTGCTGTGGCCAGCCCGCACAACTTGTCAGAAATGTTGCCTCAGGAATCTATTGGCCATTTTCAGGGTCTAGAGATAAGCAACGGGCATGCTCCTCATCTGACTCCTGATGGTTCCTCTAGTTCCGTCAAACAAATCAGCAGTGGCTTTTCTTGCGAATTTGATTAACCAAACATGTCACCGCCCAGTTTATTGAATTGTTCATAGACTGACGTTAGTGAGACACAAAGGTATTCTTTTTCTCTGTATTTAGCTTTATTTGATCAAATTTCAGATTTTTGGCGGCTTATTCAGGGTCCCCGAGCTCTTTCTTTTTAACATTTTGAGACTTGTCCGAATTCGAGTTCCTTTTATTGGCCTTTCTCCGACTGTTATTTTTTCACAGTGGGATATGTACTTCACTTTTTTTTTCGGTCGGGATATAAATACTTTAATGAGGCATTGTCTCTTAGTTTGGGAGTGCATGTGTTTTTATGATCAATCAGGTGATTGTGTTGGCTCTAACTTTCTACTCTCTCTCTCTCTCTCTCTCTCTTTTTGTTGGGGGGGGGGGGACAATATTTCTGGTCTTATTGAACGAAACCAGGAACCTGGTAAGGTTCAAACACTTGGACATGGGTTGCTATGGATGGACCATTATGTTTTATTCTTGTCTATTCGAAACTTTGACTTGGTTTGGTATGTTTAATACTACCTCCTAGCAATTTTCGGACAGTACATTGTGTGTAGCTACATATGAGAACCACATACTTCCAACCCGTAGCTCTCTACTCTACGGTCAATTTGAGACGCTTCTGGCAAGACTTGGGACCATGAAGCTACATCTTTTAAAATTTGATTCAAGTACGTATAAAGATTGTAATTGAAGGGCAGAATTTAAAAAATTGAGGGGTGAAAATTTTTGAAGTTTAAATCATTGTTTTTAACAGTTAAAAAATACTACCATCATAAAGTACCTAATTATCTGGTCATTGGCGAGAAATGAAAGATAGGCGCTAAAGCAATTCCTAGGGAAAATGATATTTAAGATGCTGCAAGAGATATTGAGATTTAGAGAACTTTAATCATCAATAACAATGGAAAATACGTAATCAACATAATGACGTTTTTTTCATTAGATGTGAAGGAGAACTTGGAGTTATTACATATGCTTTTTAAAAATTGTTTTCAATACTTTTAATTTTATCAATTCAAATTAAAGATTATTCTACTCTCTGAATTCTAAAAGATTGAGTTGTATAATTTTTTAACATAGTTATAATCTTACTAGAGTTGTATAATTCTAAAAGTGGTCCCTGCTCCTCCCTCGTCACTACCAGGAGTTGCTAGTGTGATGGATGTGTGTTTTAATTAATGCATCTCCATCCATATCTAAATATCTTTTTTTTGGGGTTAAAGTGCAAAAATGCACACGTGTTTTACCTTGAGTTGTATAATTTTTTAACATAGTTATAATCTTACTAGAGTTGTATAATTCTAAAAGTGGTCCCTGCTCCTCCCTCGTCACTACCAGGAGTTGCTAGTGTGATGGATGTGTGTTTTAATTAATGCATCTCCATCCATATCTAAATATCTTTTTTTTGGGTTAAAGTGCAAAAATGCACACGTGTTTTACCTTGAGTTGTATAATTTTTTAACATAGTTATAATCTTACTAGAGTTGTATAATTCTAAAAGTGGTCCCTGCTCCTCCCTCGTCACTACCAGGAGTTGCTAGTGTGATGGATGTGTGTTTTAATTAATGCATCTCCATCCATATCTAAATATCTTTTTTTTGGGTTAAAGTGCAAAAATGCACACGTGTTTTACCTTGAGGAACGCCTAACACTAAGTGTTTTTTTAAGGTGCAAAAGTATATATATGGTTACAAATTAGGTGCAAAAATATTATTTGACCTGGATTTTTTTTTTCCTGATTGGGTGGTAACGTGACATTTCAAAGGTGTACAAATACATATGTGGTTTGACAAAAAAGTGTAAAAATACACATGGTTTATCAAAAAGAGCACCCAACACAAGTGCAAAAATGCCACGCCATCGCTGAGTCAATGAAAAAAGTCAAACTTAACGATTAAAGTCAAACTTAACGGTTAAATAGTATTTTGACACTTAAACTATAACCACATGTGCACTTTTACACCTAAAAGAAGTATTTGGTATTGGGCGCTCCTCAGTGGAAAGTACATGTGTATTTTTGCACCTTAACCCTTTTTTTTATAAGAAAAATCAACCTTTAAGACAGGCGACTAACTTATATATTTCCTTACCAATCCAATTCTTGAAATGTTTATTATGTTTAAGATTTTTGTTTGATTTGTATCATCATTAACTGCACCCCCTACATAGGCTCTTTTATGAATTCCAATGACGATCAAGAAATAATTAAGGCAAACAGTACTTGGACAAGTCGTACTCTTTTTTTTTTTTTCGGGTAAAGAAGTAAAACAAGTAGCGGTTGGGTTTGGCGAGTCGCTAGGAGAATTGAATGAGATTACGCGGTGTCAATTTGGTTGTCTCTGCAAATGAAATGAGAGTTGACACAGATGGTAAGGGATTTAGGACTAGGCCTTTAGGTCTTGGGTTCGATCCCCTCTATCGTCGCTAGGACTCCTTTAGTAGGCGATCTCGTAAGTGCTTATAGAACCCAGGGCTGTGCCCTGGTTTTGGTGGAAAATTGGTGTCGAACCCTCCAAAACTTTTATATATAAAAAAAAATTTGGTGTCTCCCTATTGCATCACATTGTGGTCACAACTAATGCTCCTTTGTCCTTGGTCTCTCTCTCTCTCTCTTTTTGTGCAGAAAAGAAAAAAAGAAGAAGAAGAGGGAAGTATGATGTCCACGTCTCTTAACCGACATATCATTTCAACATATAAAATATGGACCGGTTTAAGTATTTGTTTGGATTAACAATATATTTTTTCCATATGTATTTACAATATACAAAGTAAATATGTAAAATAAGTTTTATCTTAACTTATATCAGCGTGATTTTCAAACATTAACTCAAACATGTCTAGATTTTTGTCACCAAAACAAAATAAGGTCATTTGTATAACTTTTGTGTGTTTATGTGATAAGAGTATTATACATTTATATGAAAAATTTAATAAGATGCCATATAAATATGACTAAAAAAATTTATTTTCTCTTTGTTTTATAAATAGAACCAGGGAGTACAACAATAACAATAGATATTGGTCCCAATAGAATGGGTTTTGATTGCTTAAATACAAAGTCTTGGGTTCCAAGCTATGTGAATGTAGAAAACACCCCTTGGAAAATTACTTCCAATTAGGTTTGATAAGGCTTGAACATGGTCCAATTAGATAGTCATTTAAAAAATGATATAACAATAAACAACATAATGAGAAAACAACATACATCTTTCTTGTAAGAATAGATTGAAAACTCATAAACTATGAAAGTTAGAAAAACTCTTTGAAAACTTATATGAAATGGTTTTACGGGATTCAACCAATTGTCTTGGTCACAAGATATTATTGAGAAACAAGAATTCAAGTTATCAAAAGATTTGTTAGTTGAGGGAAGAATCAACATGAATTAGATTTTTTTAGAAAAGAATTAGATTTGATTAGATAGTGTGTGACCGGCCCGTAAGCAAGAATTGATTTTTTTAGGAGGGTCCATGATATACGATGTTGGAATATCTAGTTTCAATCAATCAACATATCAAATCTTAACCATAAATAACATTGTTAGAAAGAGAAGCATGTAAAGATAAAAATTAAGTCTTGTGTATATTCACACTCTTATATCCTTCTCACGCATGATACATGTTGACAAACAACATATCAAATTACTAAGTGATGGAAATCATTTGGACTAGATATGGTATAGAAAACTCACAAAACATCAAAATCAAACATTAAATGCACAATACAATAGCATATGTATAGTTAGAAAGATGTGTGTGTAAATAGAAAAGATTGAAACTTTCCTATATTTCACACTCTTATATATGTCAAATTCATGCATATATAATATATAAGAAGGTAGATAGATATTGATATTCACATTGTGATTTGTAACAAACAATGGTGTCACCTTACAACGGTTAAGAAGGGCGAACATGGGGCAACATCGTATTAATTGCACATGGGAAGGTGTTGAACATGAAGTTTTAACTTGCACATGGACACACACCCTGTGAAACTAACTCTCTTTAAGGCGGTCCCTGTGTCTGTCTTGATTTTATACACAAGAGGGACCATTTCCCTTATAACCAACCCGTACACTGCGACCCTTTGAATCCCTTTCAGCCATCTGTTCCATCCTTCTCTAGCTTTTTTTTTAAAAAAATAAAAAAGTTTGTGTGTATTCATCACGTGGGGCTTCTGGTCTGGACAAACCCTTGTGGTCACCACCTTCGATTCAGACCAAATCCACATGCTTTTTTGTGGAGCTCGTTTCAGTGCATTGCTCTATTCAATCCCATATCATTATTATTATTAACATTATTGAATATATATATATATATATATATATATATATATATATATATATATATATATATATTCATATTCTTTTGGATTAATTCAACTTTCTTTGAATAGTCAATATGTTTCAAGGGAAAAACACTTCTTATGTCATACACACGTGAAATGGTGGGACCCACATATATATATGAATTAATTTATATATATATGTGTGTGGGTCCCATCATTTCATTTGTGTGTAGGAATCTTCTTCTTCTCATGCAACATAAGAAAATCAAATCCCTATGTTTCAATTGTTTTCATTTACTTCCTTTTAGACTCAGTTTTCAAACAGGGAATGTTGATGTTGCGAAGTCATGTGTGCAAGCATATGTTTCTTAGTCTATGGGGAAGTTTTTATAATGAGTGCTTTCTCTCTTTTGGTCTTAGTGCTATTTTGAATTGAATTTTCCAACTCAGTATTAAAAAACAATTCGGGAATACTTGATATTTTTTCCATCATTCATGACTTTTAAGCCAGTTGTTTTTGAATTGTTTGCACGAAGAAAGAATAAAAAAGGTTTTTGACTTATTTGTGCCTTGGTTGGTGAACCTGAATCAGTGGTTTATTATCTTGTAATTTTAGAAATTTTGATGAGAATAGGGAAAAATGTGAGATTTCAGAGCGTTTTGGTCTTTTGGGTTGAGACAAAAATAGAAAAGAAAACCTAGAGAATAAAAAGTGGAGAGTGAAGAAAAAGAAGAGGCATCGGCTCATATGTTTTTTTCCTTCAAGAGTGAAGAAATTTTTTATAGAACATATGATGTTCTCAAAATTCTCCGTTCACACTCCTTACAATTGTGAAATAAAGTTGAAAACATTTTAAATTTGTGTATGTTTGAGATAACAGTGGGTAAAGTGACTTATTTATAATCTAACTTATAGAAAAGTAAGATTAGATAAAAGTCCGATTGTGTAATATGATTTATGTCAGGATTGATGGTTGCATAAATAACTTTTATGAAATTGAAACTTGTTTGAAATGACATTAGCATAAGTAGCTTTTGAAATAATTATAAAAGAAAAATTAAATCAAAATTACAATAAAGTGAAATTGCAAACTTTCAAAATTTAGCAATACTAAAATAGATAATTTTAATAAAATAATATTACATAAGTGACTTGATCACAGGTCTTGTACAATTTGGTCGGTAATTTTTTCATGATTCCGCTTCACTTGGGTTGACGATGGTGCATCATAATTAGTCAAGGAAGGCTCTTCATTTACTCTAATATTATCTACATGACTTATATTCTCATGTTCAGCTTCTATGAAATTAACATTTGTTTGTGAATTTCTCCTAATAAAATTATGAACGGTTATTTCTCCCAAATAATTAAATTAAACCTATTGTGCCCCTTACCTGATAGAATGTTCCCGCCGTTTTTCAAATATATATATATGCAATAAACCCTGACTCATGGAAGGGACACATTTATTAGATAGAAGGCTGATGCGGGCTTTGCTGGAGATTCCAACGTAGTCCGGCCTAGGCCCCGTGCGAGGATTAGTGTGGGCAACGTACTGGACGGGTGGTGGCATGACCTAGCATGCTTGAGCAAAGTGTGGGCAGGTTCATGGGAAGGCATGACAAGCTTGGGCAAAAGAACATTGGTTGGTAGCCTTGTTTACATCAATGGGAAACCTGAGGCCTTTGAGACCTAAAGCCTTCCGAAACTTGGATGGTGTCATATCCGAGAATAGAGTCACACTGTGCACTACTATTGGGTCTAGATTTTGGTGTTGCCGAGCTTGGCGTAGGTTAGCGTTGAATATATTGAACATGTACTCGTGCTCTTCCTTATACCTATACAACTTCTCGAACCTATGCTTGAACAAAGAAAAATGGTCCTCTACACCCAATCGATGATCACCGTCGACCACTTGATGAATCATTGGGCCGCAGTCATTCTCGACGGAGAAGATGCTCTAATTTATTATTTCTCTTGCAATTTAATTTCTGTAAGAGAAGCGAGTCCGTGAGAGAGATTTGTTCGTGTCTTTGTCTAGATTCGTTTAGATTAGAGAGATAAGTCAGAGAGGACTAAGCTTTTTGCAAACATGAATGTGTGTGTGTGAGAGAGAGAGAGAGAGAGAAGCACAGTTGAAAGTGTCGTTGCTTTGTGTGGGCTAGGTGCATCTTGCTTTTTCAGAAGGAGCTTTCAAAAACTCCAAATTTTAGCTTCTACATAAGAAGTGATTGGGTGAAAAGTAAGATTGAGAATGAGTTTTTCAAAAGCTTTTCCGTTTGACTATGATCCACTTCCCTTTTCATTCACTTCTTTATCTTAGCCGTTGGATTAAAATCTCAACGGTTTCAGATGTAATTATATATAAAAATATTAAATTATTTAAAATTATATTTATTATAATGTTTTTATAAATCATTAGATCTAAACTGTTGAGATTTCAATCAACGACTGAGATAAAAAAGTGGATAGGAAGAAGATGGGAAGGGAAGTGTACTATAACTAAACCCTTCCCAAATATATAGCATTTTTCAAAAATGGTAGAAGCCTGAGCCTTTAGAATGCACGATTGAGCCTTTCAATCGGTTCCCAAACATGGCTATGTGAAATGCTAGTAAAAATTGAAACTTGGCTTCTTCCGAGGTAATTCAGCAAATTCTACTCCATCACATTCAATAGGACAAAATTTGATGGGAGAAATTAAGTTAATCTTACTATGATGATATGAAAGACACATTTATTAAGGTATACTAAGTGATTAATTATCAGTAATCAATGATGAAATCGAGTCTCTAACTGTTATAAACAATAGGAGAAGACAGTTTAATCACAATATGTCTAATGTCATTCTCATCACTTAAAGCTAATTAAATGCAAACATATACTTAAAACACAAGTCTTAATCACTCTTTATTCCCACTTGTTAAATGGCTGCACTGAGACAAAATAAATATCTATGCACAATAATACAGAGCACAAGCTAAGCAAATCTCAAAAGGGTTTTATGTTAGTGTTCATTTTAAGTTAAAGTAGCCAAGAAGCCAACTAAGTTTTTTCAGCTATAAATTAAAGGATTTACGGTTAAAATCTGACAAAATTAATGGTTATTAATTAATTGTAAAGTCCCATGTAAGGGATGCTATATATTGTAATTCGTGTTTCATATTCATTTCCTTCAAATTGACTGTTGACCTTCAGAAGCTGGGGGAAAAAAAATTAACACCTACTCCACAATTCAAAGTTATCATCCTACTTTTTCGTATTCTCAATAATTCATAATTGAAACTTCAACTTTAAATTAAAAATAATCATTTTGGGTAGTTGGATAATATTAATTTTAAAAATGAGAATTATAAATACTTCTACATCAATATGATCATTGTGCTCTTGGTCCATGCATGTTGCACCATCAAACCAGTTGGTATGATAAAAAAAAAAAAGAAAGAAATGAAATCCAAAACCAAAAATAAAAACCACAATTTTTTTTTCATATAATAGTTATCATGTCATCAATTTTTGTTCCTTTTTCTTATTCTTAATATTTTGTGCATCCAACGTGATATCTGAGTCATTACTTTCTTTCTGGCCAATGGTTTATTTGTTAATATCCTCTTCTGTTGTAAACTCTAATATATATATATATATATATATATATATATATATATATTTGTATTGAAATTTTAGGAAAAAGGTACCCATAATCTAAGATCAGGGCGAAATCTCTCTTCCTTCTAGGTGATACCAATATTGGGCAGGACGAGCCGTCTATTACCCCTCGTCCTTGGGCTCAATTGGCAAAGGAGTCAGACAATCTCATTGAAGGAAGAGGGTTCGATCCTGGAGTTGGTCAAGGTCCTGGAGGAGACATCCTAACTTCTAAGTGCCTAGGTAAACGATATATATATATATATTATATCTCCCTTTATTGACTGATAACGCAAAACACAAGCAGGCTCAAGTTTTATTCAGAGAAGACGACGTATCAGGGAGATGGACCGCAAAGAACGGGACTTGCATGTGCCCCTAACATGGTAGGCCCATTCTCAGATCCTCTCACTTTTTCTGTTTTTCTTTTTCTTTTTGTTTTTTTCCTCTCCTCTTGTCATTAATGCTGAGATGCCTTCAAGAGTCATCATTTAAATAAGTAAATGATTTTCGAAGTTTTCAAAGATTTTGTTTTTAAGTAACAATAAACTAGTTCTTGTTTCTAAATCTAATCAAACATTAAATTTATGCTCTTTGTTTTATCTTTTCTAGCTCTCACCCCTAAATCCTACCACGTGTACTTTTGACCTTCCCCCCCCCCCCCCAAAGTTCCCTAATCAAATTCCTTTTTGATTGTTGCAGAAACAACCGCGTCAGTTTTATATATATATATATATTATTTGCTTACTGGGATCATTTGTCTATAATAACAAGTAACCGACAGTGGAGTCTGATTAGTTTGTGAAGTGATTTTGTTTATAGATTTCTAAAGAGTTAGGCATGAAAATGAACAAAAGAAACAATCTTTGGCTCTTTTTCACTATTGGGTTTTTTTTTTTGTGCTTGTATCTCTCTGAATTTGAGCAGTAGTATGTATGACACACACGTGGAATCAGACTACTTGGGCTCTTGGTATCAGAAAATATGATACTCTGTTCTGTTCATTCATGTCGGTAATCTGCACAGACTGATATCCTCCCTGCATTATTAATAAATCCTCTCACATTTAGATTCTTGAAATAGTTTTGTCCTGTTCTTACAGTTTAAATCAGACATTCAAGTATTCAAATGCTCTCATTAGTTACATTTAGGTTGTATTTTGCTTTAACTGATATTCAAACTTCAATCTTCCTAGTGAGTAGTGAGTCAAACTTTATTGCTGTGAACTGTCCTTGAATTAAGCTCTGATTGGGTTTTTGACAGACTTCATTATCAAGAAGGGTTTGTTTGATTTGGATTCGAAGTGAGAAAGAAGGAAAGTAAAGCGGGCTGCTTTTATTTTACCAATTAGAGCTTGACATTTTGGACATATCTAAAGGTTTAAGTATTAGTGTAATACACTGTTACAGCCAGAATTACCGACTTTTCTGCTGTGTGTACAAGAGTTATTATACCGTGATTTCAGGGAAAACTTTGAAGAAAACTCCACGTTAAAGACCTCGAGAAATAAGCATAAAAGAATTTTTAAGAAAATTATAGGGAAACGGTTGAAGAATGCATGTGCCAAGTGGGACCGTAGATTAAGCAGTTGGCCAAGTGGGACCGTAGATTAAGCAGTTGGCCAAGTGGGACCGTATATTAAGCAGTTGGTAGTCTAACCGGAACATTTGCATGTGCTCCTTCGTTTCTTCTAATGACTAGGAGGAGGAGGGGGGGGGGGGGGGGGGTTAAAAAATAAATAAATTAAAGAAAATATGGCTCTGTTTTTGTACCTTAGAATTGCTAATTTGTCCCTTTCAACACCACAAGACCCCACTTCTAAGTCTTCTCTAATTTTCTATATAAAGCACACTGCCATCTGCTAAGCTCGAAGCAGCAAGAGCTCTCAATTCTCACCAAGAATCCTCTGTTTTCCCTCTTTTGTTAAGCTTTAGCCACCGCACAACACACAATGGCCATTGCAGCAACATTCTCTGCTTTCTCTCTTCTCTTTCTTCTTCTTGTTAACCTTCAAGGCTCCCTTGGTGATGATGGAGGCTGGCAAAGTGGCCATGCCACATTTTATGGTGGGGGTGATGCTTCAGGGACAATGGGTGAGTTCGAACAAAACATATTCTCATTTAGGGTCACACACACACACACACATTATAGTAAAAAAAAAGTTGGAATCTTTTCATCTGGGTATTGGGTTTCTGATGAGATTATGTGTTGTTGTTGCAGGAGGAGCTTGTGGGTATGGGAATTTATACAGTCAAGGTTACGGGACTAACACTGCAGCTCTGAGCACTGCACTGTTCAACGATGGTCTGAGCTGTGGATCTTGCTATGAAATGAGATGCAGTGGTGACTCCAAATGGTGTCTCCCCGGTTCCATCACTGTCACTGCCACTAATTTCTGCCCTCCTAACAATGCTTTGGCCAATAACAATGGTGGTTGGTGTAACCCTCCTCTCCAACACTTTGATCTCGCTGAGCCTTCTTTCTTGCAGATTGCTCAATACAAAGCTGGGATTGTTCCCATTTCATTCAGAAGGTAAACAAATAAACAAACTCAACACCACATACACACATTTATATTTAGTACTCCCCATTTCTTTTTTATAAGATATTAATAACGTAAATCAAATGGTCAATTAAAATTGGTTAAAGACAGTAAATATGTAAAAAATGGAAGTCATTTTCTAAAAACACCAAATAAAGAAGGTGGGTGGGAGGTAAAAAGTTGTGAGAGAGAATGAGTAAGAAAAAATGAGGAGAAAGACGTGTAATTAATTGAGGGTAAAAATGCCTTAAACGTCGACATTTCCAAATTGAATCTTAGGAAAAGGAAGACACCCAACGGAAGCTTATAAAAAGGAAGGGAGGGAGTATTTCTTTTCTGTTTGTGGTTATTAACCAGAGAAGAACAAAAGCTAAACTTGATTGGTTCTGATTTTTCAAACAGAGTCCCCTGTGTTAAGAAAGGAGGGATCAGATTCACAATCAATGGTCACTCATACTTCAACTTGGTTCTGATCACAAACGTTGGAGGAGCTGGGGATGTTCATTCTGCGTCAATCAAAGGATCAAGGACTGGGTGGCAAACCATGTCAAGGAACTGGGGCCAGAATTGGCAAAGCAATTCCTACCTCAATGGCCAAAGCCTGTCCTTCCAAGTCACAACCAGTGATGGCAGAACAATCACTAGCAACAATGTTGCGCCAGCAAATTGGCAATTTGGACAGACCTTCCAGGGTGGACAATTCTAGAGAGTTTTTAGGGTCACTGTTAATGTTTTATGTAATATAATTTGGGTTTGTTTGTTTGCTTGCTTTATGATTGTGTTGGGAAGAAAGAAAGAGGGTAGATTAGGAGGAGTTTTTGATGCCAATATGGCTTCAAATGCAGAGGTGGCTATATGGCACCCGCTAGGCCTATTATATATATATATATAGTAGTTGTTTTTAGTTTAGAGATCTTCAATTCAACATTGCCTTTTTCATTGTGTGAATTGAAAGGGCAGTGAAGACGTCTCTCTCATTTTACAGCCTTGTATATTTAATTCCCCAAATGGTATAAAAACCAAGCTGGGGCAAGTTATATATCAATCTAATGATCATGCTTGTTGCAAAAGCCTTCTTCTTCTTCTTTTACTATTTTGGTTTTCTAGCTAGATATTACTATTTTAATGAAATAGTTGAGAAAGCCAGTTTTTTTTCTTATTTAACCTGATTGTTCGGTTTCAAATATTTAAAATAACATGTTGGCAACCAAAAAAAAAAGGATGACAAAAGTAAATATAGAAATGAATTAATTTTTAACATTCTCTGTAAAATTTTAAGCACATAAAACTAGTAAACTTTTGTATGGAATTTACCATTTAAAAAAATATCTTTAGTTGTTCAAAAACAGATATTTATAATAATTACTTTACTCTTATTATCACCATTCATATCTTTTTTATGTTTAGGAATTGATTTTAATTTTTGATCCACAGCTACTTTTATTTTATATCATCAAACCAGACCTAATTCTTACTTTATTTATACATATACCAACCAGCATGTGCTCTCGGCTCTCCTATGTTGCAAGGGCGCTTACAGGTTTTTTTGCCCATATTTTGGGATTTAAATGAGATATAACTGTTAATGTCTGCAAAATAAAATGGTACAAGCACGTTCGTCCCTTGTTATATTTTTTGTAGGAAAACAACCAGGTAATGTGAACAGTATTACTCATAGACAGAAACAAGACAATCACCCCGTGCTATGCACAGAAGCTGTGCTTACATCTGATACGAAGAACTTAAAAGGAGATATTAGATTTTGTAATCCATACATAATTTTAATCCTATTTAAATCTTGAAACAGAAGACTAAACACCTATTTAATGTGTGGAATTTATTACCGAAAATGAAAAATTGAAATATGATTATGACTTTGAAATATTTCAAATAGTGTGAGTAGTAAAGGAATTTATTATGCAGAGAAGGAAAAAATGAAATATGAATATGAAATATTTTAAATTTCAAATATTAAACCAACCACCCATTTAATGCTTGAAATTTATTGCAGAGAAATAAAAATTGAACCAAATCAACCGGTAATAATAACCTTGTTAGTTATGTGGATGGCATACATGAATGAATCACCAAATAACTAGTACCATTAAAGATATATATATATATATATATATATATATATATATATATATTAGGAATTGGATTGTGAGGCACATGGAAGTCAACTGGTTATTGTTGTTGCGACTTTCAGTATAAAGAAGTGGTACCAACCTCCTCTTCAGGGACCAGGCTAGGATGAGGGGATGCCTCTAAAAGTCAATCAAAGGACTGATCAGTAAATAAAAAATGTAGAATAGAACCAGCTTCTTCATACACTGACTTGTCTGTTTCCTTTTTGCCCTTTTGACTGTCATTCTTTGTATCAATTGCTCACCTACACTCTAACCAACTCTCCCTCCCCATTGTTAATTGAGTTGTTTGTTTTAATTTTAAATATAAAACTTTAATATACTTTTGTCTATTCATTCTATATATCTATTATTGAAAGAAACTTGGGAAAATCCATCTTGAGCCCTTGTAAGAGAATTTTTTTTTAAAAAAAGACTCCAAGATTCTGAAAATACCAGAAAAGACCCTAGGGTTTTTTTCGGTATAAATTCATTAAAACTTTAGTTGTTAACGGGGTTGATATAGTTATTAACGTTTTAATGAATTTATACCAGAAAAGACCCTAGGGCATTTTCTAGTTTTTTCAGAATCTTTGGGCCTTTTCTGAAATTTTTTCTCTTACAAGGGCTCCAAGATGTATTTTCCCAAGAAACTTTCATATATAAGGATAATAATTAAAAGGCGTATTTTTAAGAAAATCAATGTAAATTTATTAGAAATAATTAACTTAACCAATTTTTTTAATATATGTTAGTTAGCTATCTAATTCCTAAATTTAAGACCAGATTGAATATTATGTGTATGCATCATCTGCTTCAGTGTGTCTTTTTTTTTTTTTTTAAAAAAAAAAACAATGGATTAAATGACCCTAGAGGAAGCACTAAGTAAAGCATGGTGTTCCATATATATTTAGGTAAGCAAAATTTGTTAGTCACCTTAAGAAATTATAACCCTTGTCAAGGTTTTTTTAAAAGTGAAGAAATCCCTTGTTCCTTAATATAACACATATATGAGGAATTAATCTTAGTCATAAATATAAGACATATTTTTTATGTCTATCAATATTTTCATAATTTACTTCTATCTATGCTCCCTCAATAATAATCAAGAAGAAAAGGAAATGAGAGAATTAAGGAAGATGACTTTAGTGTGTTAAAATATACATATATATCTACCTAACTTTCTTAATCTTATCAAATTAAATAAATATATTTTGTACTAAAGGGAAAACGGGGTATTGTGGAACCGCTTAAGCATCTCTGATTTTGTGGTTTTCACATAGGAGAGCCTATTCATAGGCTTGTTAGGTAGGTCAATAAATTATAACTCATATCTAGTTTTAGGGGAGGAGCTAAGAATTGTAGTTAGGGGGTAAAAATTACATAATAAAATCCAGATGTTTATGAAATTTTATTTTAGGGAGAGAAAATTACAAAATAAAACTTAAATGTTTTTGAAACTATATTTTAGCCCTATAAATATTTCAATATTTTCATTTTAGTCCCTCTATATAACTTTACCTAAAGGGACTAAAATGAAAATTATAAAATTTTTATGGGTTAAAAGATAATTTCTTAAAAAATTTGGTTCTTTCCTGTAATTTTAAGGGGGCCACCCCTAACTCCCCTAAATCCGCCACTGTCTGATTTGTTTGCCTCTTTATTTTTAAACTTCATCAAATAACAATAAACTAACCATTCCATGAAGATATCTCTTATTGAAATAAATGTGTATATATAACATAGTTTTTTTTTTTTAATGGAAAAGATGTATTCAACTAAATATGGACAAGGTTACAAAGTACTACTAGTTAAGCCGTGAGGTTTATTGATTCTTGTGCCAAGATGTTAACCATACAACAAATAGCCTTTAGAATTGACATATACGAGAATCAAAATCATTTTTGACTAGACACACTTATTTTCTTACGGAAAATAAATCAATTTTGTTCGAGACACTTTTAGACAATAAATATAAGCACTTACATTGTGAGGAATTAACTCATTTCGCTAGACTCAATCCCCATTGATTTGATCAAAATCTTTTTTCTCTTCTTTTGTTACCAAAAATTTAGGTGACTTGAACCTCAAGGCCTTATCAAAATATTTAAACCAATGGTTATTGCATCCGTATATCAGCCAAAGAAACACCGTTCTTTTAGTGGTAGATAGTGATTTTCCTTTTTTCTAAGCACATATATCTTCTTATTAAAGGTGATCTGATCGGGCAATTGGCATATATCATCCAATTAATGGACCAATCGAGCTAATGGTGCACATAAAGAGATGTCAATGATCCAATGGAATGTCTTGAGGTTGGTGAAGCATCCCAAACCCGAACTCAATATAAATTATTATCCATGAAATTGAAAAGAGTTACTAGTCTCACTCGTAGCATTCTGGATTATCTTCTCTTTGAATGTTTTGGGGGTTCCGAGTTCGAGACTGTGGTATCATACACTCCCTAGTCCCTCCTCTTAACCAAAGTTGACAGGGATTGGAAAGTGCTTTAATTTTCGATTAATGCATTTAAATTTGTTTATTTTTCAAGTCATTTTTAAAATTAAGCTAGCCTTTACAATTTATATTTAGATTAATGAATATTGTTTGTAACTTATTAATATTTTATATTTTACAACTTGTTTAATACTTTAAAATTACACAGCTTTTTCGCATTAAGAGCATTGAATGTTTAAAAAATCATAAAAAACCCATAAAATATCAAAATGTCAACATAAAGTGTAGAATCTAATAACAAGGAAAATATATATATATTTTGGAATAAATCGTGAATTCTTTTTAAATTTTTCTTTTTTGTTGTTTTGGCCAAGAAGTTTGCCCAGGAGATGCCAAGTTCAAATATAATGATGGTATTACATAGCTTTCTACCGAATGCATAACCCACTGTAGGATGTCAAATTAATACACATTATGGGTATGTAAGCCCTTCTAATGGCTATCCTTTTCTTCAATCCAGTAAGCCACTTCCAAAATCTTACATGATTTGGTTAAAAAAATGATGCTTCACTTTAATCTCTCACTTCGCAGCCTCTCCAATTCCTTGACCATTTGCCAATGTTCTGAAGAGAGGCTGGTCTCACCAAAGCTCAAGGACATGAGACGGCCCATTGTTAACCATCTGTTGTGAGAGTGAAAACAAAAGCATGCACTCAATATACAATTTAGATATGAAAAGCAATGCTGGGCATTAGCAATGCAAGTAGTCTGACTAACCTGCTAAGATCCTGAGGCTTTAAACTCCTATCTGCTTGTCTTGCTGCAACTAAATCATTTTCTACAACCTGCAAACACAAGCCACCGGTTTAAAGCCTCCAAACATGCTTTAAGTTGTGTCATTTTATCAGATTAAGAATCAAAATAACAGTCAAGGAATCCAAGCACTAAGCATGAAGATTGGTTACTAGTAGCATGAGGTGCCCCTGAACGTAGGTTTTTATGCCAAGAGACTAGTTTAATTTGTTAGTTAACTAGTTCCTTTCAACTAAAAAGAGCCATAGTTGATTAAAATTTAGTCAAGAAGATGGACCCAAACCTTCTGCATTTCTGATTCAATAGAATGTGGCAGTTGTCTAACTGTAGCCAAATACCACCTCCAAGCGTCTAAAGCTTCTCCAACAACAGTTTCAGTAGCATTTACAACAGAAGGTTGGAAAGGCACAACTACATCAGCAGGCAAGATATTCGATTTCCCTTCCGACAAGACTAGCAGCTGGACATCGGTGGCCATTTCCATTTTGTAGTACTTGAAGTCATATTCCAGCTGAAACACAGTATCAAATGTCAGTTTCTTCACCTCTACTTCCAAATAAAGCAGTTGCAAACAAGCAGCTGTAAATGGAGAACAGAATTTTAAATTTTGTCGGTTTTGAGGAATGTAAGACATTTCTGGCAGTTGTGTAGGGTATTGATAAATTTGACCCTAATAAATGGACAGTTATACTATAACGCAATTACTATGAATATGAATTGAGTAGAGTAGTAGCAGACAAGAAAATAAATACCTTTTGAAACTCCAGTAAATTCTTCAGAAGCCTTGCATTCCCAACACCCACAGTGTTGAGGGCTCCTGCCTCTAATTTTGTTTCATCAACAATTAAGTGTGTACCTTCAGCTAGCTGCAGAGCTCCAGTAACCAGTCTGAAGCATCAACACGGGTACCCGTAAATGCATGTTTATGTAATAAATATGATGTCATAAATCGCAAGAACAAGAAATTACAATTACCTATTTGTATCATAATCTTTCCTTGGCGCAAGTGCAGTTGTGTTTAGGTACTCCACAGTAAGGGGTATATGATGTGTGAAAGGCAGGAGATTCTTTACAGCAGGAATTAATAAATTTCCAAAGGCAGACATAGTTTCTTTGCTGAAGCAAGTAAGATTTAGTGAAAGCTTGCCCACCGCAAGAGGATCTGCTCTAGCATGTACCTGCTCAAGAACAGACTATCATATTAAGGGTTCTCTATTGTGGGGACAGGTGGAAAAACACAATATGCTGAATACAAGCTGTTAGCCGGACAGGAATCAAGGCAGCATTAACAAAACCGTGAAATGACTGGGGGAAAAACTTTTTAAGAACTACGTACCCTGGATAGAAGATGTAGCAACATGAAATGAGCAGCCACAGCATCATTGCCAAGAACAGATGTGAGATGTCTATGTAGAGCTTCCCTGATCTCTTTGATCAAGTGGGATTTTGGCTGTGAGATCATTACATGCTTTTTCAGCAAAGACTTTCCAATCAATGCAAATATCAATAGAGAACCCAGCTCAAGATGTTGAACTTGAATAGATATACAAATCGAATTCCAAATCATTCATTCAGATTAAATGAATTATAGTTGAGTTAACACACAAATTACCTCTATTATGGTGTTATTCTGAAGGAAATCTGAAACTGCAAGTTTCCTGTGAATAAAACAATGAAGGCGTGGTACCTGCACCACAAGGGAAAATGGATATGCATACGTTAAAAATCAGATACTATGTCACCAAAACATTAAATTGACTCTCCTTGTAGTTGTGCCTGAAGGAACAAGCAAGTCTGTGAGCTTAATATATGCTTTTGGGGCAGAAACGGGCGTTTTAATTCATTTAAGCATTAAAATATCTGGAAGTAACAGTCAAGTACAGAGGGTTTTGGAATTAAGTAATATTACCGACGCACTTCAACAACTCCTTCAACTTTCAATTGACTAATTCCAGGAAAGGATGTGCCTCAGCAGGAAGAAATTGTGAAATTTACCCCACCCCCCAACACACATACAGAAAAAGATGGGGATTAATAATTCTTTCATTGTAAATTGCAGTAAACACCTTGTCAGCTGGAAAATGTTGCAATGAGTCTTCACAAAAATCATCTGGGAATTCACTATCTTTGCTATCCACATGAGGCTCCACATTAGATGCAAGGACACCCACAAACTCAAATACATCGTTCAGCTTTATGTCAGATTCTGGAGAATCATATATCTGCCAAAAAAGATTGAAAATAAGGGGGAAACTATTAGGACTTCAAAATAAAAAGCAATAACGATGAATGAAAGCCTTTTATACATAACAAAAATAACCATGCCAATAAATTTCATAAGAAATTAAGAGGGAAAACAGAAAATAGTTCTTACCTTCACAAGACAAGGAAGTGAATTACCATCATAGCCAGGCACCATATTCATACCAGAGTTAGAACACTCAGGCAAAGCTCCCTGGGATGGGGTAGCAAGGGAAGGGTGTTCGTCTTCTCTCTGTAAATTATGTCCAACAAAAACCATTAAGGCCAAATTGTCAATCCTTAAAAGAATCACCATGTCCATAAACAAGGTAAGATCAATCCTTGACAGAATTACATTACAAGTTTTCACCAATGCCACTTAAGAAGATAACTCTTGGTTGATTATCTTCAGTGAATGAAATAAAAGGGAAAAAAGAATGAGTAACATAAGTTCCACATACCATCCTTTTGGTATCTGGAGAGCCTTGAACCATATCAGCCGAGACCTGTGAGTTCATTTAGTATATGCTGGTAAGAATGATGAAATATAAATAATCCAGTAATTAATGCTGTCGAACTTCAAAAAGTAATCTAACTCACTTGTATGTGTCAAATTAATCACTTTCTCTTTTATGAACAAAAAAAAAATTACCAAGAAAAAATTTTAAAATGCATTACTATATCGTTAACCAAATCATTAGTAGGAAAGGCCCTCAATTTCAAAGAACTAATGTCACGCTCCCCATTTCCTACTGATCAAATATTTGAGAATTTTGAATTCTCTGAAGGAAATGATCTAAGAATCAACAGCATGGCAAGGCCAGAATATACATGCATATCCTTGCACTCATCATCTGCTCTCCTCCGCTTTTCTCTTTGTTGAAATGTCCAGTCCATATATTGATTAGTAAATGCTTCAGTTGAAATTTCAGTCCATGCATTCTGTCCTGGGACCTGATAAAAAAAGAGAAAATAACATAAACCATTGAAATCCTACCCGTTAGGCAAGTCATGAGTCATCATCATTGTTTCCCAGACAGGTTTCCCACTTCTAGGATGATAACAGAACATGGAAAATTGAGTTTGTCAATGAATGACACTAGAAGCAGCTGGACAAAACTGTTTAGGTTCTTGCATGAAAGCATCTGAAACTGGTGCAGCAAGCATCCTTGTCGAGATAAAATGATGACTCTAGAGAACTCACCGGAACACAGTATAGAAGCCGGCGTTCCCAGATTCTCATATCTGCTGAGGAACCCATAGGAAACTGAGCTACATCCATAAATTTGTTGGTCTTCCACATTGAACCGTCCTTCAAAATTGCACAAAAAACAGTTCGACGTCATTAGAGTTAGTTTGTACAAGAGATTAGAGATAGTTAATCCAGAAATTCAGATTAACGACAAGATAAAAAATACCTTATATGCACCCACATAAAGCTCATTGCCAATCATGTCTTGTACCATTCCACGAAACCGAATCAGAGTATTGGGTTGTACCCATCTGAGTGTGGCAGGAGTCAAAACCGGAACCTGAAACAAAAAAATATCCGGTAACAGATTTATCAGCAATGAGTACGTCATTAGGAGACATGCAACTGGTTAAAATTACAAATAATAAATAGAACCAATTGATCTAGTACTATAATAATGGATTTGCAACATACAATGAACTGATTAAACTAAAAATTCCGAGATATTCAGAAGTAACAGGTCAATATAGTTGCTTAAGAAAAGGTGTAAATATTCTATTCGCCTTTCGCCAAAGTTCAGATAAACTAAATCAACCAAAAGTCACAAACTTATGAGTTCCAGAAACTATTCATCCTATGAGATAAAGACAATACGTGATTTTAAAAATTGGGTAGATTTTAGTGAGCAATAGAGACAGTTATGAGACCCTATAAGACTTGAAAGAGGGGGGGGGGGGGGGGGGACGAAACAAAATATGAAAAAGAAGTGAGCGAACCCGAGAAAGCCCAGGCTGATCAAAGAGGAAATGACTGAAGAGATCAATGGCGCCCCAGTCCTTGGCGTCAAGAGAAGCAGGATCGGAACCCGAAGCAATAGCCTTCTCGAACGTTGATCTCACAACACCGAGAGGATTCACCAGAAAATCGTATTTCGGTCCCACCATTTCTTAGTTCTGAATCGCCAAATTGTTCGGTCTTTCGCCTATACTGCGCAGTAGAGGGTCACGAACGGAGACAGTTGCTGGTTCACTGCCCCGTCCAGTGGTCAGGGGAGAAATGTAGATCATTTTCCCGCCAAAACTTCGCGGGCTGTTTATTCCCGCCATCTCAGCCCTAGTTTTGTTCTCTAGGCGTAGTAAGTTTTTTTTCAAAAAAAAAAAAAAACTACAATCGCAATTTTATTTTATGCACTAAATACATACACATCTAATGCATACAGGAGGAGTAAAGTTTAAAATAGTCGATTTCGCCCGCAACCTTGACATGTTCCAAAATATATCAAATCCAATTATATAATCAAATCGGTTTTAATTTTAATTTAACATACTAGGAAGCCAAACATTATTTAATTTTTTTTATCAATTTTGATTAATTACAAACGGTGTAGTTTTCAAAATGCTGTAGATCAAAAATGAAATTCTCAATTCTCCCATTAAAGCAAACAATTTGATTTTAACTAACCCAGAGTTGATATAGCAGTGGAAAGTTTTACTAGCTTCTTTTAAGTTTTGAGTTTGAATCCCAAATAAGATATTTATGTAGAAAGGAAAAATTTTCAAGCCAAATACGGATGATGATGGCATTCAAAAAATTGATTTTATATAGGAAAAATTACATTTAAATGCTAGTTGAATTTGTTAAAGCCACATATACCCATTGAATTTCTTAAAGGACAGGGAAGGAATGGGGACTTATGAGGGATATTGAATTTGGGGTGAAAAATCCAAACTGCCCCTTTGTGACTCCTTTGACCCCTTTCTCATATCTTCGCCTTCGTTGCTCTCTTCGGCATTTGACTCTCCTCATCCTCTCTTCATCTTTCTCTCTCCTCACCTTCTCTGATTCCCCCCCCTCCCTCCCACTATAGATACATCTCTGCAACTCGTAGGGGTTAAAGGAAGGATAGGGAAGAGAGGGTGAGGAGAGAGAAAGAGGAATTCCATTGTTGGAAGGGTTTGAGATGTGGTTGTTGTTGAGGCTAGACTCTATTGTTGGAAGGGGAAGGAAGGAGAGATGAAGAAGACGACAATCAAATAGTGTCACAAGCGAAAAACCTGACGAAAAGACGGGTTATTCCCATTACTAAACTTATAAATACCATTAATGAATTTGTAACTCTCATTATAAGATTTGTTAAAATTAACCCTTGTTTCATCAGAAAATACAAGTGAAAAACCTAACAAAAGTATCGTTTGTTCTCAATACTGAACTATTAAATACCATTAACAAATTTATAATTCCATTACAAGATTTGTTAAAATTGACCCTTAACAAATAAGGGTCAATTTTAAGTGGGGATTACAAATTCGTAATGATATTTACAAGTTTAGTAATAAGAATAATCGGTCATTTCATCAGGTTTTTCACTTGTGACATTATTCATCATCTTCTTCATCTCTCCTTCTTTTCCCTTTCAATAATGGAGTCGAGCCCCAACAACCACCACATCTCAAACCTTTCCAACAATATAATTCCTTTTTATCTCTCCTCACCCTCTCTTCCTCTCCCTCCTCCTGATCCTTCCTATACTCCCAGCGAGTTGCAGAGAAGTATCCATGGTGGAGAGAGAGAGAAGGAGGAAGAGAGGGTGAGGAGAGCCAAACGCCAGAGAGAGCAATGAAGGCAAAGAGAGATGAGAAACAGTTCAGAGGAGTCACAGAGGGGCATTTTGGACTTTTCACCCCAAATTTCATATCTCTCATAAGTCCCCATCCCTTCTCTGTCATTTAAGAAGTTTAGTGGGCGTATGTGAGTTTAGCAAATTCAACTAATATTTAAGTGTGATTTTCCCTTTTATATAAGGTTGTGTTGTGCCCAAATTCGGGAAAAGAAAATAAAAGGAAGTAAAACAAAATCATTAGAATTGAGACTAATAAACATAGAAATAGCATAAGAGCTTTCAACGGCCCTTTACAAGAAGCCTCTTAGACGACTTACACAATGCTTGGCATTTGAAGCCTTGTATTACTTAATACATATTTATATCAACCCCCTCAAAAAAAGAGTCTAATTACATTACGTGCAATGAGCCTACTACACCACATAAACCATCCCAACCTCCAAGAGAGACACTGGAGGAACCTTAAGCGCCACTTCAGGTCCTCTACAGTTCCTTCTCAGGAAATTATAGCCATAGTTAACAGCCATTCTCTTTATCAGAGATGATCCTCGTTTTGCTCTCACATGTGAATGCCCTAATATAAATGCCGTCCCTGATTGCCGAGCAGCATATAAATCTTCAAGCTCTTCTTGCATTTCCACTCCTACCTCACTCTCTGTCTCATCATCATCATCAATGGCAAACCTTACTCTTCTTTGATTCACACCCATTGGTTCCATCTCTATCACATCTCTCACGCTTTCCACAGTCGGGAACCCCATGGATACGCTTGCTGGCTGCAGTGTCTCCTCAATCTCGTAAGCTGGCATCCCGGAGAATCCGATTGTTCCTATAACTGTTAGTCTGTGACTCACTGACTCGTTGGAGTTTGAAGCATCGTCCTCGGTGCTTAAGTTTGATGCTCGTGTCCGGGACCGGGACCAATCATAGCGGATGAAATCAGCCAACTTTTGTACTAGTTCAGACTCAAAGGAGTCAACATCCTGGTGAACGTCACGGTATCCATATCTGACTATGCACCGGTAGGAGCGGTGATTGGCGGGACCTACCCGGTCAACAAGGTACCTCTCTGCACGAGGAACATGAGGGACTGGAACTGATTTTATGCATACAAAGACAAGGATGCGGTGGAATGCAGGGAGGTTGGTGACAAAGCGGGAGAAGTTAGCCGGGATACCAGATGTGAGATCAGTGAATACAAGGCCTATTCCGGGAACTCGAGCAATTCCCAAGCTTGAACCTAAGGCTAAAAGCCACTCTAGGGAAACCTTGTTGTGGAGGTCAAATTCATACTTCTTGATGGTTCCATAATGCCAAACCAACATTATGGTCATAAGGAAGAGGGCCAGGAGGATGGGAAGCCACGCGCCCTCCCGGAACTTTGTCAGTGAAGCCGAGAAATACAACAGCTCAACAGAACCAAAAAACAGCAGGAAGCAGAGAGCTGTGATTGGAGGTTTATGCCAACAAACCATGATCACCAAGGAGGTTAGGCATGTTGTCACTAGCATCACAGTCATCACCGCTAGCCCTGCAACAAGCAAGTACTTGTATTACATCCATTCCAATACTTCAGGTTCCTCATAAATTGAATGAGCTTGATGTACTCTTGCACATACAATTTTAAACCTTGTACAGGTAATGAACACAAATGCATAAGAACTCACCAGATGCATTTCCCATGTGTTTTGTGTCCCTGAATCCGATGGTCACAGCGATACATAGGATCATTAGCATCCAATTAATTTCCGGTATGTAGATCTGACCATGTATCTTGTCAGATGTATGAACAACCTTCACTCTTGGGAAGCAACCGAGTGACTGGCTCTGATTTATGATGGAAAATGTTCCGCTGATAATTGCTTGGCTTCCCACAACAGAAGCTAAAATGGCCAAGACAAGCACTGGCCACCTCACCTGTTCTGCAACCCAACCAAAAAAAAAAACGAGGGGAAAAAATTAGTGCTATATTTTATAGAGCATACTATTGTAATAGGCTAGGACAATCATACGTTGGTGAGGAATAATTAAGCAAAGCAAACAATCTATCTAATTGTTTGGTGGCTTTCTTTGGATTATTAGCTAAGAAAGTAACAAGATTTGCCATAATAAAATGAGCGTGAACGTGGAATACCTGGAACTGATACATAGAAACTGATATCGTGACTGGGATGGTGATGATATGATAAGTAGGCAGCTTGACCCATGTAAGCCAATATAAGTGCAGGATATACCAGAAACGTGAATGCAATCTGCACAATACAACTTGTTAAAAGCTCTCCTTAGAATGAAATTTGACTTTCCCCAGGTTTATGTAACAAGCGTCTGAAAGAATGACCCAAATAAAAGGACAAAGAAAAAGAAGCCAGGACAACCTGAATGGCGGAATATGAGAAATGCCCCAGATCAGCAAACATAGCTTCTGAGCCTGTTCAGAAAGCGCCCACATTAACTAATGTTTCAACTGCTAAAAATACCATTTAAGCTAAATGATCTGGACACCGTAGAGCAAAACTATGGACAAGTTACGATGTTATAAGTTTGTTAAGAATTGAGCAACTTCAGCTGGATATGATTCAGGTTATAATTGGTTGAAAGATTTCAGGCTGTAGTTAATTACAAAAACTGACTTTTTTCTGGTATAATACTAGTAAACAATGGGATAGAGCTCTTTGCCAGTTCAAACTACATTAACATTAAGTTCACTCTTTTATGAAGGCGAAATGCTGCTTCTACTAAATGCTACAATGGGATAGAGCTCTTAACCAAATGCTACTTCTACTACTTTGACTCTAATTTGAAAATGCTACAAGTATTTCCAATCCATTTCACAGGACAGATGTTGCATACAATAATCAAGTTCACTGTTTTATGAAGGTGAAAGGGTCTAAACCCTCCCAATGTATCCAAAAAATATATATATATATATTCTGATGGAAGTGCAAATGGAACTCCCTTGTGTTTTCCCATAATAAGTTAATAAGGAAACAGCATGTTCCCAATTATTATTTCAGAATTGATATCACAATTAATAGCGTAGACTGAAACTAAGTGCATCCTCATATAAAAGTCATGGTTTTAACCTATGGTTGAGGTTGCTCACAAGATGCTCCTAATCTAGACATATATTCTCGCATGGTTCCTTATAAGATGCTCCTAATCTAATATTCTCAGTCAAATCAGGAAGATAAGAGTATTTGTACATAGACTGATTACATTATTCAACTAACAGGCAAGAGTAAACAAAATATGGGATTTTAACCCATGCATGCATGTTCCACTTTTACCTGTTATGCACAACAGTATTCCGCCTAATGACATCCATCCACTTATCCTTGTCTTCTTCAAAAACCTGAACATGTAGTATGGTGAAAGGGCTTTATATACATGAGGGTTCCATTTGAATATGTTATATAAGCCAAGTGTACTGATGCAGAGGAGCCATGTCAGCACGATTGGCGCAAAAAGGAATCCCACTCTGTGTGTACCATAGTGCTGAAGTGCAAACAAACACACCAGTATGAAACAAGTGATGGGGATCACAGCATCTGCAATGTCAAAGCAACCAATATTGAGTTCCAAAAAAAAATAAAAAAATAAAAGTAAAGAAAAAAGAAATAAAGAAACGCCAAAAATGATATTCATAACCTCTTCTATAACCATACTGTAAGATGTTGCTGAATGTTAATAGTCAGACTTTCATGTTTTAGGGGGTAATGCTATGAATGCCCCATCTAAGAGCCACCAACTCAAGGAAAATTATCGATGAACCATTTTTCTTCTTTTCTTCTCCTAACCAGTCTTGAAATGTGAGTTAAAAAACTTTATGTGCGGTTTAGCCAGACGATAGATACTTAAATTTTTATTATTGCCATATCATATTTGAAGTAGAAAGAAAGCATCAAGTAAACTTACACTGGTGGTGTTTCTTGGACATGGATACCTCAAGACCAGAAACTGCCGAGAAAACTACACAAAGAAAGCAATTACTCAGCAAGCTGATAAGAAACCACTTTGTCATAGATGCAAGATAAGGAGGAACCTTACCAGAAATGGCTGGAGTAAGAACTCCATCCCCAATTACCATACAAGTGCCAAGAAGAACCACAATTAGCAGAGCTGTATGCAAGGCCTTGTACTTCTCAAGTAGTTTTTTCACTCTCGAACTGTTTCTCTCAGGAGGCTGCTCCATTATATAAGTAGATAGCGCTTCATCAGCAATCTGTCTGTTGGGCAGAAGGCTAACTTTGGCATGCCTGCAAATCAAGGAATATAGGGCAAAGGTACCACCTGCAAATACATGTTGTGTAAGGATGACAAAGAGCAACACAGGATTCTCTCATTTGTTCAGTGTGCTTACCCTCTCCGTTATCATCAGCTCGAAGAACTAAAAACACATACTTGAATAGCGGCACCAATGTCAGAGTCCAGAAGACAAAAGAAAGAGCTCCAAAAATTTCTTCATTTGTCTCAGAGTGTTGAATGTCCTCAGCAAATGTACTCTTGTAAACATACAATGGAGAAATGCTCAAATCCCCATAAACTACACCAAGGCTTTGGTAGGCCAAAAGCAGAATTGTCTTCCAAGAGTTATTCTGAAATGTGATTCACCAGGTTACTCTATAAGAACTCAGATCAATTCAGAAGCCCCAAAAAAACAAAAAACAAAAAACAAAAACACTTCCCTGAGAAAGTAGAAATCTATATGCACTAACCTTTGAGGTGCCCCAACACTTGCCATTTTCAGGATTCATTTTGCTTACACTCTTTAATTGTTCACTGAGTTACCACCTTTAGTATAGTGTTAGCTACAGATCTGCTCCGAAAAACAGAATCCGTCAAGGAACATACCAAATAAACGAACAATATGTAAAAGAGGACCAAAGGAATCTCATATGGATCATTGCGAGACCAATCATGATTTATCATGTCTGTCGCTTTCATTTCTAAAAGAAGATGAGATAATAAGGAAACGCTCACACTACCTTTTCGATAAACCCACATGACATCCATATCTCCATCACACTCCCATTCCCCACATATCTTCTAGAAAACAGAGCCACAAAATTTCCCCCACACAGAGATTAAACAGTAAGTAGTAAGAAGAAAACCCAGAAGAGCGCTATTCCCAAGCGACGGAATCTAAAAAAAAAAAAAAATAGCGGGGTAGGTTTGGGGTTAGAATTTCTCAAAGTTGTTGTGGAGATATTCTAGTATCATTCACAGATAGAGAGAGGCAAACGCAAGTGCATACCATTCCACGTTACCTTTTTTTATCTCTGCCTTGTGAAAAGGAAAGAAGCAAGCACCTTAATGCTACTAATAATTCTGCATTTAGGTTGAAGAAAACTAATTGTAAGAAATGATTCTGATATGTGGGTCCATTACAATATGATGAAGTTGAAACATCAAAGAAAGCAATTTTCAAGGTGATTGTGACAAAAAAAAAAAACAAGATCACGTGATTAGGCGACAGTCACAAACTCTCACCAACTCGAGCGCACGCCAGTAAAGCCGATTTCAAGGTTCAGTAAACCAGCCTTTCTTCCTCTTCTACATAAAAAGAGTCTAACTTTTCCACTCAGACTTGTCGTTACTTAAATGTGAATCATTTTAAAAATTCATTCTTTTGTTTCAGTGTGTGGAAGGAAACCAAATTTTTCTAACGGCCGGCCGACCTTACGAAATTCTTCCCTTAAAATGTTCTTGTCCTGATTGAAGCAGGGCAAGGCTGCGAAATTATAGGGAGAAAAGAAAGTCATCTTTATCATACTAATTCCACTATCATAATGAGTGGATTTTGAAGGAAAGACAAACCAAGTAACCTAAAAATGGAGGGGAGGGGGGGATACTTTTTTTACCCAGATTTGCACACAAAAGAGAGCACCTAAAAAAGGCAGAGGCATGTGCATCAATGAATGCAAATATAAAAGCCCATGAGAGGTGAACATGCTCTATCACTAACCATTATGGTCCAGCAACAACGTAACCTTCCTAAAGTAATAATGATAACATTAATACCTGGTTTAATTTTTTCCCCCGTTTTCTTACACTTCTGAGATCAGCCAAACCGCTTTTTGGCGGGGTCTATTATCAACGTACTTGTTCGAGCTTACGATGGCGACGTTTAATCTCTCGGAGCCTGGGATTTTTGCTGTGGAATCAAGCAATCCGTAGCATTCACCCTCATGTGAAGTTGGAAATTTCAAGAAACTATTGAATAATAATGGCATACTCAAGCTTACCAAACTTTCAAGAGACCAAAAAAAAAAAAAACCCTTTTGAGTAAAGCTCAAGCTGGAAAGTAGTAATGGGGGATCCCAAGAACAGAATAAGTAGAGGCGTGAAGGAAATAGATGGATCCAATTTTTGAAGGAAAAAGGGTGGATTTTGAGCATGAAGTAGTGAGGAATCCAGTTGTATTATCAGAGCAGAGACAGAAGCTGCGTAAAACTACTGAACCAACCGACAATGGCGAATGTCGCTTAATAAAGAAGTGAGAAAAAACAACGTTCACTACTCGTCCAGAGCCATGGCTAGAATATCGGGATGAAGAACTTATATATATATATATATATATATATATATATATATATATTAGAATGCTTGTACGTTAGTTATCAAAATTTCAGACTCACGGGAAACACACAATGCGAAGAACTTATCAAACTAATGAATTTATCTAATGTAGTAGGGAATAATTTTTGGTATTCTTTGTCTTGATTTGATCGTTTGAATATTGTTAATAGCATAGCACTGCGCGGTCGATGCAGAATCAGTGTTTGAGTCCAGGGTTGGCATTAAATAATTGAGAGAGGTGATTTGGAAGCATAAAGGTTGCAGCACAAGGGTCAACATGTTCGTGTTCGGATTTTGAGGAAGGAAAGAGAGTGATTAGAATAAAGTGAAAGGATCATGGAACGTGATTCATGTCTAATAAATTAAGAGAAGCAGTACTGAAAAATTTATTAGTAATAAATAATATCGTGGTTTGTATGAAGCCGCCTTGCGCCTGCTTTGCGTGATTGAAGTTGAAGCCTACCCAAGGAGGAAACTCAAAGACAAAGTCCTCGCATCCTCTATTTTTCTCTCCCCCCGCCCCCCCCCCCCCCTAAAAATTATTGTTATAATATTCTAAAAATTAAAATTATTTTAATTTTTATATTTCACCTATCAGCTATGAAAGTCAAATTTTATTTATTTATTTTTATAATAATAATTTTAAAAAATATTAATTTTAAACCATCTATTTCTTAATAAAAGATAAGTTAAAAATTCTGAGAGGATAGGTAAATAATTTATTTTTAGTTAAGAGATGGAGGGTAGAGTAAAGAGACGCGCCTATACATATTTTAATTAATTTTTACTGTAAAATAAATTATGTATCGATTGTTAATCAATATTGTATTTATTTAACTTTTTGATTCATTAAAAAAAAATTATTTAACTTTTTGGCCGGCGCCTATCTATGTAGGAGTACTGTTACCACTTTGATTTTGAGACTGGTATTTAATTTAAAATGATATAAAAAAATATAAATAGATCAAATTCATTTCAAAAAGAAATTTTTTTGATAAAATAAATATAAGTCACATCCATTATTAGTATGCCGTGATTGAGTTTTAGTTTTGGTCCATAATTTTAAAGCATGGTTTTTTTTTTTTCTAATAGTTTTTTAAGTAAAAAATGTTAGTCCTCATAGTTTTATAAAGACTTAAATCTACTAAAAAGTAGTTGTTTAAAATGGTAAAGGATCTCATGCTTAAAAGAGAAAAATTCAAATTTCAAAAAACTCACTTATTAAAAGAGGTGGTAACCTTTTATCTTTTAGCAAAAAAGGATGTAAAAAAGAAGAAGAAGAAAAAACCCTCGATCTAATAAAAACAAATAAAGACTTGGATCTAAATCTAACAAAATTGATGAATTATTAATGTTATTAACATTGATAAATAGAATGTCCAAAGTTAAAAGCATACTTTTTTTTTTTTAAAGATAAAATCCCCAATTATATGTCATCATTAATCAACCATCTATATTGAATGCAAATACGAAATGAAGTTTTGTAAAACATATCGAGTTTTCTTTTTTTGATGGAAATAGAGGGATTTAGCCTATAATTAATTTATTATTCTTGTATCATAACAAGTCTTGGCTAAGTAACACCCATACAGTCTCTGTCCAGTAAACGAGTTACAAACAAAGGGGGCTTATAAAAATTAACTCTATTCTCCTCTTGCACAAAGCTATAGCCTACAAGAGCATCAACACAAGAGTTTCCTTTCCTAAAAACATCACATCAGTGAAACTATTCACAAGTCTTCTAATCTATATGAACAATTTCCTGTAATCCTCATTTTCCACTTGCAAATCATTAAACATTCATAGAATCCGACTCTACTATTATCTTTTTACACTAGTAATGCAAAGCTAGCTTAAGTCCAGTCAATGTTGCCCATATCTCCGCCCTCATGGCAGAACATACACCTAGCTTTCTTAAGAAACCACATATCCATTGTGCATTTGAGTCCCGAATCACACCTCTACACCCCGCGACCTTACTTCCTCCTTCTGATGCACCATCCACATTTAGCTTAGTCCACCCATCTGGAAGAGCTTCCCATATCATCATAATTTCTTTCTTACTTGCTCTATCGTACCCAAACTCCCGACCTGCTCTCATCGTCTCCCTCACATACCAATGTACTACTCAGGCACAATCTTTCGGCACATTATAGCCTTCCTGAAATCAACTTCTATTGCACCATGTCCACAAGAGCCAACAAGTAAAACCAAATGTTAGCCTCCAATACTCATCTGGATGAGATAAGTTGCGCCTTAGCCATTCATTTTCCTGCAAGACCATAAAATCAGATACAACAGTAACACATTTTAGCTCCTACTATAGATACCAGGTTGTGTTACAGTCACGGAGTACATGCAGCAAACTTTCTTCTCTACTACAACAATAACAACCTGCATTACCCCCCAAGATCCAGCTTTTCCATACCCCCATTAACAGCCTATTGTGTGAGGCTAGCCAGAGGAAAATCTGCACTCTCTTTGGCCCCTTCCGTCTCCATATAACATTCCATCCTTCTCTATCACTAGGCATCTCATTTTTTAGTATGTCATACATTTCTTCTACCACATATTTGTTTTTCATATTCCTTCCCCATCTTACAATATCTGGCCCATTCTCCAGATTAAGAGGAGAGATAGCCTTTATTAATTCCCTGCCTTCTTTGTTCATCTTCATCTCAATTTTTTCCATATCTCATTCCCCCCTTGCCATTAGACATCTCCCCCACGTTCATGCTTTTTTCCTCCACAAATAGTTGCTTGACGCACTTTCCAACTAAAGTCTCTCCATCATCTACACACTTATCTTCCCAAAACTTAGCTAGTTCTCCATTCCCTATCTCCCAGTAGATATTTCCAACAATAATTGGCTAGATTTTTGCCTTTCAATCTTTTCATCCCTAGTCCACCATTCTCCTTACTTTTACACAGCAAATCCCAACTTATTGAGTGTATTTTGTTTTCCCCCTCCGCATGGCTCCAAATGAAATCTCTTTGCATTTTCTCCATTTAATTTAATACCCCCACTGGGATAACAGAATGATGCATTGTAAATACAGTCATTTGATTAGTAACCGATTGGACTAGTGTTAGGCATCTAGTAAGAGATAAATTCTATTTTTTCCAGTTACTAAGTTTGCTTTGCATTTTATCAATTATGTGCTGGAAATTCTTACTCTTAACCTTATCCTTTGAGAAATAAGCACCAAGATATCTGCCCAGATCATCCTTCCTAGCAAAGCCAGAAAATGCACATATCTCATTTTGAACTCTTTTATCCATGTTCCTTGAGAAAAAGACACTGGTTTGACTATAATTAACTTTTTGTCCAGACATATTTCCAAAATTTTCCAAAACCCCCCATCACTATATACATTGGATCTAAGTTGGCTTCACAAATAAGAAGTAGATCATCTGAAAATAGCATATGGGAAATCTCAATCCCTCCCCTCCCCTCCCCTTTTTAATTAGCTTCAACTACTTTTTACTTACACAATTAACAATTAAGTGAGTGAGTTTTTCCATCCCTAGCACAAACAAATAAGGAGATAGCGGATCCCCTTATCTTAAGCCCCTAGATGGGACTATATCCTCTCTCCTACTACCATTTCACATAAGTGCCAATTTTATTGAATTGACACATCATTTAACTACTCTTCTTAAATGCTCATCCATCTCAATCTCCTCCAATACTTTATCAATATATGACTAATTCATTCAATTGTATGCTTTTTCAAGGTCAAACTTAATGACCATGACCCCCTTACCCCCTTGTAATTTATTCATAGAGTGGATTACTTCCTTCGCTATTATCCTCTCGCCTACTACTATTCCACATAAGTGCCAATTTTATTGAATTGACGCATCATTTAATTGTTCTTCTTAAATGCTCATCCATCTCAATCTCCTCTAATACTTTATCAATATATGATCAATTCATTCAATTGTATGCTTTTTCAAGGTCAAATTTAATGACCATGACCCCCTTACTCCCTTGTAATTTATTCATAGAGTGGACTACTTCCTTTGCAATTATAATATCATCATGTATACTTCTCATAGGGATAAAACTCGTTTGATACGGACAAATCAATTTATCAAGGAAAGGCTTTAGCCTATTAACTATCAACTTAGCTAAACCTTTGTATATCACATTACACAGAGCAATAGGCTTGAATTGACTAACCTTATCTGGCTTATCTAACCTTGGGATCAGCATCACCAAGGTCTCATTTATTTCACCAATTCTTTCTGGATGCCTCCATAGATCTTTGACAAGTTTTATAACTAAATCTCTTACAAACTTCAAGTTTTACTAATCGAATACAGCCAAGAATCCATCCTTTCCTAGCGCTTTGGACCCTCTCATTTGGAAGAAAACATTTCTCACTTCAACCCCACTAACTTCCCTACCAATCCTCTTCCATCTTTCCCCTTCTATTGCACCCCAGGATTGCCTTGTTTCAATCCAGCCCCTTTTACAGATGCTCTCGCTGAATAAATCCTTATAGAACCCCATAAACATGTTGACAATTCCTTCCTCTTCCTCTTCCTCAACCCATTCTCCCATATCATTCTTGAGCATAGTAACCTTGTTTCTTCTTCTCCTAGATAAGGTTTTATTGTGATAGTACTTTGTATTGCGGTCCCTATCTGCTATCCATCTCCCCCTTGACTTTTGGAACCAGAATATCTCTTCTTGCCATAATCCAGATTAACCAAAAATGGATTTCTTTTATTTTCAACACTTATCTGAATTCAATTTAGTCTATTAAGCAGCCTCCTCTTCCAATTTTCCAACTTCCCAAATACTTCTTTGTTCCATTTGGACAACTCTACCCGTAAAAAACTCCAGGTTAGCATGAGCTTCCACATTTTTCCTCCAACTATTTATCATAACCCTATCAAATTGTTCGTGCAATTTCTATATAGCTTCATACTTAAAATTCCTTTGTCTCCATTCCTTTGGTTCACTAGATAAGCTTACCAATATTGGATGATGGTCAAAACATATCCTTGGTAGGACTTTATCTCTGCTTCCCCAATTTTCTCTTGCCAGCTAGTTGTACTCAAACAACAGTCAAGCCTCTTATATACCCTCTCCAATCCTTCTCACTTTGGCCCCTTTCATGTACAGAAAGGCCCATGAGCGTCAATATCAATGAGACTACAATCTTCAATCCATTCGTTAAATCTGTGACATCTTGTGTCATTTACTCGCCTTCCTCCTTTCTACTCTAGAGGGGATTTAATCTCATTAAAATCTCATGCTAACATCCATGGTTTTGAAATTTTCCATGCTAAATTATATAGTAATTCCCATAAGCGATGCCTTTTATGCTCCGTGGGATTAGCATAGGTTGCAGTAAATAGCACTTCTTCTCCCCTAACGCATAGCTTGCAATGTATAAACTACTCATCCATAATCCTTACATCCACCATTAGTTCCTCCATATCCCATAAGATCCAAATCACCCCTTAGAACCCAATAGCCTCCATTCTTACTGAATTTTTGAAACCCCAAATTTTAATTACCTTACTTGCATGAGTACCGCTAATTCTAGGCTCCAACAACAATAGCATATCTAGTTTATAGCGAAAACTTTTATGTACCTAATCACATCTGCAACTCCTTTACTCGATGCTCCCTGGCAATTCCATACTAGAAATTTAATCATGATTAATTAACTAGGTTACAAGTAAATCAAGCACACTAGAAATCTAATCAGTCAAGACAGCTATGGGGCATACCTCCTTCATACTCATACTGATATCCTCAAAGAAATCTACTTGTTTTACATCTTTTTTCTAAGCTTCCCCACCTCCAGTAACCTTTGTATTGGTTGTTCCCAGACATTCCCCTTAGTGTAAATTTTCCTTGTTTTCCATATGAAAACCTTGCTTCTCATCAGGCTCTAAACTCCCCTCCGTCACAACCATCTCTTCATTTTGTGCATTAATACTTGTAGACAACTTTTTACTAATGCTTCCATTTTTTTATCACCAACAAACCAACCCTCTCCTTCTCTCTTCTACACTCTTGTACTATCCTTCCCTTGTACCTAGTATTATTCAACTCATTTTCTCTTTGTTGTCCCTTTGCACCTTCATTTCCCCCCCTGCTTGCTCTATTTTTGTGGCACCCCCTTTTTCAGCCCTTTCTCTACAGCCTCCTTAATCAACACACGCCCCTAACCAACAACCTCTCCACTTATCAACTCCTCCCCTCCTACTTCCTCTTGTAGTATTGAGAAACATGATCCTGCTGGTTTCTTTTGTGCCTCTATTTCCTATTGCCTTGGCTTTCTGTACCTCTGTACCGTTTTCCATAGCCCTTTATCACACTCCTTCTCCCTTGCATTACTCAATTTCAACTCCTCTTCATCCACCACTATGCTCTCCTCATTTGTTATCCAATAAAAAGCCTCACAACCCTCCTTTGTATGCCCAACCCTTCCACACTTATTGCATAGTTGTCTTGTGCTCTCATAGACTACACTTAGGATTTGTCCCTTAACATTGAATTCAAGAACTAGAGGTTTTTTGAGATCCAACTCAACACACATGCGTGCAAACCTCCCTCAAGTTCTCTGTGCGGTATGAACATCTAGCCTAATTGTCTTTTCGATGGAATTTCCCAAGTTTAGAAGGAACTTGTCAAAAAGGGGTGCAGGCAAGTCTGGGAATCTAACCCAAGCTACTACTGAATCAATTTTCATGCTTGGGATTAAACTCAGGCCTCCATCATGCCATACTCAGATACGCATCCGATATCACCCAAGGACCTCCAATTAGAGCCTCCATGTAATGATCCATTTTTAAAAAATTAACTAGATAAAAATCATTCTCAAGATCAAATATATCAATCTAACCTTTGCTTTCCCAAATTTGCTTTAGCTTTTTCATCATGAACCCATACGTCGCCCTTCTTCTCAGCAGCTTGACCACCAGCGTTTGACAAAATGGTTTCATCAAGTGTTCCCTCTCTTTTTCTTCAAACATGAACTTTGGGCACAGAGGATTAGAATAGTCCACACAGATCCCATCATTTGGATTTAGCACTTTCGCAAAATCGATATCTCCGCCATAATCGTCTACTTCCTCATCTTTGTCATTCTTAGCCCATTCCCACCAACATTCCCTCACATTCACATTATGCAGCAATGATTTGCGATACAATGTCGACCCTTACTCCTTATCTCCAGCTTTCATCCAATTCTCCTCTCTTGCTCTTATCAATTCTTCTCCTAAAAAGCCTTCAGTAGTAAATCTGACTTTTCTCTTTCGCCTATTCATATCTTCTCCCTATCTCTCAGTGTTTCCTCACTTTCCCCTCCTCGTAATATACGGCCAGAGGAGACACTCATTTCTCCACCACAATGGGTGACAGAGTCCTCAACACTTCCTCCTCAAATCAAAAGCCTTAGCAGAGCCCTCGAAAATCGCCTCCTCTCAATCCACAATGATTTTAATCCTTTTATTATGATTGTGATAACATATCGAGTTTTCTATGAAGGAAGTAGTTTTCAAATTAGAGAACGTATTTTATAAAAAGCAACGAATATATTCGATAAATAACAAACTTGACAAATTCATATTTAAGGATTTATTAGTATTGGGATCTTTATATTTAATGTTGTGGTTGCTATAGAACTTTTGAAGGGGAGGGGAGGGGAATGGCGTGGGAAAGTGGGGGAGAATTATGTCCCTCTTTTCGTTTGATTTGAAAAAATTTAATAGAAGGGAGGGGAATCGCTCCCCTCCCCTTATCTAGATAAAACAATTTTAAAGAGGGGAGGGGTTCCTCTCCTCTTCATAACCTCTCCTTTAAAATTAGGGCTTTTTGGAGGGGAGATGAGAGAAATTTTAATATTTTAAAATTAACCATACTTAAAAAAAATAAAATTATCCTCATATCTTGAGACTCTATAACACATATAAGATGTGTGTTAATATAGTTAAATCTTAATCGGTTTACACTAAAAAAAAAAGATTATTGTCAAAATTATTCCAATTAATCAATGTATTATCATTGTTGTCAAATTTACGAATTGACTCTTTAAGTGTACCTTTTTTACGTTTTTAGCTTATAAAAATGAGTTGAATCACTAGTAAACTCATGCTAGTTGTAAACTTGGTTAAATTTATGAATTTATACATTGAGTTTACCATTTTTATGTTTCTAACTTACAAAATCATATTAACTTCCTCTTAAACTTGTGTTATCTTGTTTAATTTGATAATGTTCAACGGCTTTATATATAAATTTAATAGAAATTTATTTGTTAAATATGGTAAATGATGAATGTTGATGAATTTAATTTCAATTATTTAAATTTAAAATGTATTTAAATCAAATTGTTGTCATTTTTTATTTTTAATTATTTAATTATACACTAGTAATACTTATTTAAAATTCAAGTTTATAATATGAGTTTACATCACTGTTACGAGTTTCCTTAAACTCATGAGTTTGATAACCTCATATGTTATCCCACATTCATGATAATATTTTCCATTTATTACAAGAAAATATTACCTTGTGGAGGTTGGCTTCATGTTAACAAGTTCCTTTATTACACATTATAGAGGGGTTCGATATCATTTAAAAGAATATTCAAGAAACCCACCTAGACCTAGAAATGATAGGGAATTATTCAATCTTAGACATGCATCATTACATAATGCAATCGCGAAAGAGCATTCTTTTGCGTATTGAAAACATGATTTCCAATTATATTCAATACATCATAGTGGCAGACCCAGGATTTGAGGTTTATGAGTACAAAATTAATAGTGTGATTCAGGGGTTCAGGGGCAACGCCCCCAAAAACTTTTTTCTAAGGAAAATTTTAAACACAATAAAAAAACATAAGTTAAAATAAATATGTAAGACAGAAACGAGACAATGCTACTTAATCACACTTCAACTTCTATGCATATTGCCCATCTTGTCAAAGAGCACAGAAATTAAACACCCAGAGCTCATTGATGCCAATCAAGGACCAAATATCAAAGTCTAAAAGGTAAACTTTAAGGTTTGCCACAACTATAGAAACATGCATAGAAGGAAATAGACTTTACCAATAACAACAACGCAATCTCAAGTGCTTTTGGATCTTTAAATGTCACATATGTTGTCTTTAATTTCCCGGATTCACTGCAACCAACGGACCAAACAATCCAGTAATAATAATTAATATGGTTGCTTATCATATGCACGAAGAAGAGAAATAGGTACAAATATTGAAACAAATGTACATCATATTAATATGGTTGCTGAGTCTAATTCGAAACTTGACCACCGCCATCAATTTTTAGAACTATCAGATAATATATTCCCCAGAACTAATATACCCGATGAACATCAACAAAAATCAAAGAAATTGAAAAATCAACAAAAATTAAAGAACCCAACACAATCCAATCTGGAAAAAACAAAAAATACCCCGGGATTGAATCATCAAGAAATCAGGACACCCGATCAACAATTAAAATCAGATTTATTAGTATGAAAAAAAATCTTCAAAAAAAATTGTGTCTACCTCTTTTCCTCAAAGATGGGTTCTTCAACTTTGCCGCTAGACCGTCGACTTTGTTTGTTGCTGACAGCGTGGGGGCTTTGAAATCATTAGCGCATGGAGGACATTCACCGTCAACGCTGTTTGTTGCATTTAAACTCTGTGATTTCGGCGATTTCGGCTATTTGGGCAGAAAACGAGACGAGAGACTGAGAGAGGGAAGGAAATGGGGAAAAAAAGGGAGAGGGCAGAGGAGAACGAGATGGGCAGGCTGGCAGGGAAGGGAAGGAAAGGAGATGGGACTCTGCGATTTCGGCGGAACGAGACGAGAGAGGGAAGGAAATGAGGAAAAAAAGAGAGAGGGGGAGAACGAGATGGGCACGACAGGGAAGGAAAGGAAATGGGGAAAAAAGGGTTAGCAGGCTCGAACACACGACCATATGAGTAATTACTGGGGTGTTAACCACTACACTATCAATACACATTATCATTAGTTTCTTTTAAATTATATATATTTTATGTCTGCACTTGCCTACATTAACACAAGTGCAGGTCCACCACTGGTACATCAGAGCCTACTTATGGAGTCAAAGCTCAAAAGTTGATAATACTTTCTCGTTGCATTGTTCATATATTACTTGATAACCACAAAGCTTGATGAAGATCTTAGTAGGGAAGTTGATGAAGAACTTGCAAATCCAAATGAAAATCAAAATGATAATATATAGTGTGGAAGCTGCTCAGGATGAACTTATTATTGTTATAGAAAAACATAGCTAATCAGATGTGAGCGTTTATCAAACTCAAGCTCAAGCACGTTGAAATATGGTCTATTGTTATTTTTTTAATTAGTAATATTTATTTATTAATTGATGTACTTGATTGGCATTTATTTGTTACATTGATTAGCTTAAAATTTGATAGAAAAAGGCTTATGGTTGAGGTTTAAGAGACTAAAACTAAAATGAGGACATATTTAAAAGACCAAAAACTATATTAACCGTTTTTGTGTAATCTCTACCATAATAGAAGTGAGTTATCGATAGTGGCAGTGCCCGGATCCTTCATGTTTCAAAGTTCAAACTTGAGACACGTGCAATATGGTGCAAGCGAGGCCTCGTGTGACACAAGTCATACATGGCCAATCCAAACCCTAACCCTAACCTTGACCTTGACCCTGAATTCCTTGTACCAAACAGGGACATTGCGTAAGTGTGTAGGTGTGGGTGTGGGTCTCTCTCTCTTACTGTAAATTTCCTCGAGTTAATTTGGGAAATTATATAGGAAAACGAATGAGAAATGTAGAATTAATAAGAAGGGGAAGTAGTAGGTAAACGGCCGCACCATTATTTACTCCCACTGATTTTTATCACAAGATACCAATTAAAAAATATATTTGATTCTTTTTATAAGTTACTTGTCTGTTTTTAAATAATATTAAATATTTTTTTATATATATGCTCATAATTAATAAATGTAGTAATTAATATAATATTAGAATTTAATGTAATTAGTAAAGATAATATTAAAAATTACTTAAATTTTGTGATAAATTGATAACTTCAACAGTTTTTATTAATATTTAAGGAGTACTAGTTGGTATCTTATAATAAAGAGAATGTATATGTAGCGGTGCTTGTTTCAGTGCCTCACCTCAATTATTGGTATAATCTATGAACATCCAATAAACTTTTTTTGGGATCAGGCTTTCCTCCTCTGCGTGTATCCGTCCGTTGCCCTCCCTTTCTCAAAACACTGCCGTTTTGGAGTAAATTGGGAAGAAGCTTGTGCGTGTGTGTTTTTTTTTTAAAAAAATTAGGATATTGACGGGTACTAAAAAGATACTTTAGGATACTGAACGGTACTGAAAAAATACTACATAATCTTGAAAAATTATTTTAAGATCTTTAAATAATATTTCAGGATACTGATCTGGTATTAAAAATATATTTCAGAATACTCACTGGTACTAAAAAAAATACTTCATGATCCAGAAAAATTATTTTAGGACTTAAAAAAAATATTTTGAAGTTATTTTTAGTATCAATCAGTATCCTAAAATATTTTTTCAAGATTCTAAAATAATTTTTTAAGATCATGAAATACTTTTGCAGTACTATTCAGTATCATAAAGTATATTTTTTGTACCAGGTTAGTACCCTGAAATATTTTTTAAAGATCCTAAAATAATTTTTCAACATCATGTAGTATTTTTTTAGTACTGTTCAGTATCCTAAAGTATCTTTTTAATATTCGTCAGTATCCTAATTTTTTTTAAAAAAAAAACACACACACAAGCTTCTTCCCAATTTACTCCAAAACGGCAGTGTTTTGAGAAAAAGAGGGCAGCGGACGGATACACGCAGAGGAGGAAAGCCTGATCCCTTTTTTTGTGCATGCACCTTACTCACCCTCGTTCCTCAACATATAGGAGAGGTCCAGATGAAGACAACAAGAATAATGAAATAATTAATTGATTATAACAGTCACCGTGTGAGGATAAAATAATAGTAAATGGTTTTGGCGTGGCACTGAGGCATCCAAAGAAACGCAGAAACCATTCACGCAGAGCCTGGACGCTCTGGTGGCCCCCCACCAATAATGCGGGTACAGTGCCAGCTGTTGCGTATATTCCGACTCCACGTGTCTTTCCTCTCACGCTTTCTTTTCTCCATCATCTCACTCCCCCACAAACTACGGTACTCAATTAAAATTTATTTTTCTTTTTTTTTTAATAAAAATGTCAATTCATTTCACAACAACAGAAATAAATGGAAACCAAATTTACCGAACATTACGGAAATATTAATGAACGACTAGTACTTCATATTTTTCATGTCACAGGGGAAAAAGTAATTAGTAATTTGGTAAAATACGAAATCAAAGTTACCCAAATGAGATGGCCTATAGTCTCACCTTCCAACGATCATGATGGATTTAGTTGTCCCCTCAATGACAGACACTATGATGTTGCTTTGTCTTCTATTCCAAGAAACTTCTGAATAATATTGTTTAAAATTCATATTTCCCCATTAAAAAACCAGAAGATGATTTCGTTTTTGCCTCACTATCCTCCGCTCAAAAAAAATATATATATATATTGGGCCTTTCACATGGGCCCTGATGAAATGCTTGTCATTACGGTTATATGTAACTCCGAGAAATGGGCCTATCGATTAGCCTCGCTCACCTATTTATTTAGTTTTTTTTTTGGGTGTGCATATTTATTTAGTTTTAATTTACCGTTAATTCCTCATTGAATGCATATAAATAGTACTCCACTTTGAATGATTTGATTTATAAATTTATAGGAGGAATTTTTTTAAAAAAATCGAATGACCCTAAGTAATTAATAAAATGAGCTGTTCAGGACAAAACTAGAAAAAATACTCAAGTTTTAGACATCATAATTTTTTGGTATCTTTAAATTAGGTAATTGTCTCTCTGTTCTTACTATAATAAGGGGCAGAGGGGCAAGTGATTTACCTATATCAATATATCTATAAAAATTACATAAAGTTGCAGTATTCATTTCAAATCCCATGCAAATAACTAGGGACAATTTCTCAACAAAAAAGAAGAAAAAGGTAGGAACCACTTTCCCTACCCATCCCAAGGAGTGCTCCTCTCATCTGAACCGTCCAGATTTATTTTTTTTTTAACTTTTTATTTTCTTAAAAAAATTATTTTAATGGGTGAAGAAACTAAAATAAAAATAATCTCTCAACTAAGATATTTTTTAAAAATAATTTTTTCATTTAAAAAATGACAGTTAAAAAAAATTAAATCTGGACTGTCCAGATCCCTTCTGGATGGTCCAAATAGGAGGAGTTCTCCCTACCCATCATTAGGATGGGTAGGGAAAGTGGTTCGGGCCACCTTTATTCAGTTTGAAATATAACTTTATTTGCGGATAGGAAAAAAAAAACTTTATTCGAAAAAAACAATAAGGATGTTGATGACCTGTAAATGATGTACTTTATTATAAATATTATTATGTGGGTTAAATATATTGATATGGTGAAGGTAATACTATATTACAATATAGTAATATATATAGCCTCCATGCAGATAATTTGACGACGGAGATATAATTAGACAAAATTTAAACAATAAACTTCGTCCAAAAAAAATAAAACCAAACTCTCCTACCCCCAAAAAAGAAAAAAAAGGGGGGGGGCTAAAATTGAAAGAACACATTTAAAAGAATTAGAAAAACGAAAATTTCATTATTTTCTCCCACAAAATTAAATATACAACATTTTTTTGCATCCAATATTATCCCTGGACATACATATATATCACAACAAATATGTTTGTATATAAATATCAACTGTACGTTTAAAAAAATAAAAATAAAAAAAGACCACCCACATACCACAACAATATAACACTCTCTCAGCTTTTTTCTGGGATCATCATCCAACAGTACAATTAATATGGCTTCATACATAGCAATTCATCATTAATCCCAGAAAACAACATCACAGAATCATCCACCTCAAAGCCCTCACTTGGCTTGCAACGACCAAAAATCAACAATATCTGAATGGACAAAAAGATAGAACTTGTTCTAGATTTCAAAAGTAGCCAGTTTCTGAGACCAATATACTCTGATAATATATGATAATTGAAATATATATACTCACATGGATCAACGTACATCAGTGACCAGCACCAGGGCTGGGAACATCACCGTGTTTTCTATAGAAATCATAATCAGAATAATCATGCGGCGGAGATTCATCGTCCTGACGAGTAGTACTGATTTTGTCATTATAATTTCCACCTGCAACATCCTCGCGTCTTATTATTAATCTTCTGGAAGTAGCAGAGATCTGCTGGGACATGAGACACAGAACAAGGCAAATGGCGATGACAACAACGAACACAAATGATCTGGGCTTATGAGACGCCATTTCATGTTCTACAAGAAAAAGTATCAGGAGTGGAGAGAGAGAGATGGTGAATTAAGGGAGAAAGAAAGCTTAAAGTTTATAATGCAATGAAAAGGTGAGGCCTGTTTTGAATTTATTTATAAGGCACTATCATGGCATGTGCCTCGTTTTGTCAAAAGTAAGGAACGTAGACTATGATTAGGTTCTTACAGAGAAAGTGAGGGCCACAGAGAGCATGCACCAAACACTTCACACTTTCTTCATCCATCACCTTTGTGTATGTCAATCTTTACCAGTACTGATCAATCGATTCTGGGCATGACAAACAAGACAAAAAGACAATCTTAATTGGTTCATGTCTATCTATTTATCCTTCATTAATTATATTATGTTTTTTTATCATTTAGTTAATAATCATGATGGTTGATATGGACTAAATTAAAGTTGGGTTCAATTAGTTGAAGAAGCTAAGATCGACAGATTTTAACCCTTTTGACCATTTGACCAACGAATATCAACTTTGTTTTTAGTTATTACCACCACCAGAAAGTTCTTCGTTATTCCATTCTGACTACTGTATGTTATTTATTTATTTATTCTTAATCTAAGCCCGTGACCGAAGCCGTGTAAAAGATAATGGAATGAGATCATACTAGAGCTCAAAAAGTTACTGCACCCAAGAGGTGGGATTATGTAAGATCCTTATATTAAACACCTCATATCAGTGGTCTATTTGGACCAGCCTTTGAGAGCAATGAAGACGAAATTTTAATTTAGATACTCACCTCGTACATTATAAATCATGCTAAAATAAAAAAACAACGCAACTCCTTGTATATCATAATTCAAACAATCATTGATATGGTGAGCAAAGTAGAGAAGTATAATCTATCCCAGGCAGGGGAGGATCTCCTTGTTTCGGGATTGATCAACCTTTCTGCCATATCAGTGTCTTTGATAATATATATAAATATAATCTAACTCAGACAGGGGAGGATCTCCTTGTTTCGGGATTGATCAACCTTTTCGTTATATCAGTGTCTTTGATAATATATATAAGTATAATCTAACCCATACAGGGGAGGATCTCCTTGTTTCAGGATTGATCAACCTTTCCGTTATATCAGTGTGTTTGATAATATATATATATATATATATATATATAGAGAGAGAGAGAGAGAATGAGAGGCACATACACTAATGTTACAAGTGAAAATCAAATCTATAACTTTTTATTTATAATAATGAAGCATCCATAATATACCACTAGGCAATAAGTTTATTGAATTCTTTGATGATAATATTTTGAGGAGCAATGTCCTTTTCTCAGGATATTATTATTCTGTGTCTAGAGCCTGCAACATGCATCATTAGTTATCAAATCAAGATAATAACATCTATCAACTTTCCCAAGTCGTTAGGGGTTTAGGAAGCGGGGTCATTCATCAAATCGAAGACAACAACTTAGTTATAACTTATAATACATTTACATTTACATTTTGTTTTATATTAAATATTCAATATTAATAGTTGGCAAAAAAAAAATCAATGTTAATATGTGTGCGTATTTTTTTTTTAACAATTCTTTGGCGGTTTGGTGTCAAGAGATCATCATTGAAGCTGGACACGTATAAGGGACTTTGCCACGTCGTTACACCTCTCGAATATCTCATTTGGATCCTCAAATTTATATTTCACTTGATTTTTTTTTTTTAAAAAAAAAACTTTCCTATGCATCAAAAGTTTAAATAAGTTGGATCTTGAAAACTTACTATAATTAAAACATGCTTGAGGACTCAAAGAGCATTTACAAAATGCTTACATATGATCTAAACACACAATCTTATAGACTATGATTAACTACTTATCAATTAGATTAACCTTTGTGAGCAGAATAATTTTTTTTACCACTTCACATTTATAAACAAGACCATTTTTTTTTTTTTAAAGTTGAAACAGCCAATTTTATTTCTTTTTGTTCTGTTAAGTTACATTTTTTTCTATAAAAACGATAAAATCGGAGGAATGAATAACAAAAATAATTATTGTTATTATTAGTTTGAGCGCCTCAGCTAATTTTGTTTGCAAATTATTATTACTATCACAAGAAGTAGAGAGAGAAAATATACCAAGAACTGGGACTTGAATTAATTTAGATTATGTTAAAAAAAGACATGTGAAGCTGAAAAGTGGTGGCACCGACGCAGTGCCTGCTTCCAACACCTGGTCATTGATTTAACGGTGTTAAATATATTTAATTTTAATTGTCGTTAGGGTAAATTACCTGTTTTGTCCTCCTCACCTAAAAAAAGAAGAGTCCAAATACAAGTCTTATTCTTCCACATCCTGTCATGTGTCATATTCCTTCTTCCGTCATGCTAATGTCATTAGTTAGCACCCATTAATTAACATGCATTCCACTTTGTTAAATATAGTAATTAACAAAACAAACAACATGGCTCTTCTCTCTATCACCTACGTATTTAATTAATTATGGATTTATATACTACTAAGATAACACATTATTTATATTTTTTAAGTTGAATTTAATTGTCACCTTTTACTTTTCTTCCAACATCTTTCCATGTTCCTTCCATCCGAGTTGGGATATACGTGTTCATAAGTCATAACAGGTCACCCGAATAATATTCAATAATGATATTGCTTGAATTTAAAAAGTCTCGAGAGAGATCATTTGTTCTATTTTAAAGTTAACGTGATGTTTTTATAACAAAACCAACAGCTCCTTTTAATAAAGTCGTCTAAAAAAAATAAAGACAAACAAATGATACTCATCTAGTCCAATTCAATTACAAGATAGAGAAATGGAATTTTCATATAAATATACAGTTTTACCTTTTATTTATTATATGTATTATGTCTTCATTGACATTGAGTTTAAAGTATAGTACATAAAGATAAATTTAAAAAGTTGTTAAATTTTAATGAAGAGTTACTAAAGTTTAATACTTAATTTTACATATCCGTGTAAAAATGTAACGCTCTAAAAATGACTAATGAATAAGATTAAAATATCAAGACGATACATCTTCAATTCTGTGGTAGATATATGCACACTATAACATCTTCCTTCCCTTTTTTGGAGTTGGAAAAATTAAGGATACAATTTGACACAGTCGTTGTTGGTGAGGCGAGTCAATAGTTATGGAGGGTTATGTTGAATTCAAAGGCTACGAGGAAGAAAATGGTATATTAATTGAGTATATATTTAATTTATGGCACCAAGAAAATTCATGCAAACACGGTTGAGGTTGGGCTAAAGCAGCTAACAATTATGACGATGTGGATGTCGAACAAATTGACATCCTCTTCCTTAATCGATCACTCTCATTTTACTCGACCCATGAAAATCCCACGTTAAGTTGTTGTCCTACCAGTTGTCACAATGGAGTAGTTGAGGGAAATTGATAATTAGCCATTAATATAAAAAGATATATATATGTACTCCATATAGTGAAAAATCGGTGTTCGTATAGCAATTGCGGATTTGATCCAAATCTGACATTAAAAAATGTTGCCACCTACTCGTTGGCATGTAGTGTCATATATAGCACATATGCATATGTTCTAATATTTTTAACTATTTGACTCTTGTTCATAAGTTCTCAAACTATTGTGTTGATTCTTTGAGTTTACAGGTTTTAGTTACAAAATTGAGTCAAATTGTTAGTGAAAATTCACACTAGTTATAAATTTGGTTAAACTCAAAAGTTTATATATTAACATTTTTATGTTTATAGCTTATAAAACCGAATTAATTCACTATTAAACTTAGGTTAATTTTTTTTTTTATCTGATCAATCTTAACGGCTTTATATATGAATTTTATAAAAATTTATTTGTTAAGTATAATAAATTATGAATGTTATGGATTTGATTTTAATTATTTAAATTTTCAATATATATAAATCAAAATGTTGTCAATTATTTAATTATACATTATTAATATACATATTTAATAATAAAAGTAAACTCTTACAAATTTACAATACAAGTTTATATCATTATCACATGCTTATTTAAACATGTGAGAATGGTAGAATCAAACGTGAAGTTTGCATCCTAAAGTTTCACATATAGTTCTTCTTAGAGTTTGTTTAGCTACTTTTAAAACTTAGGTTTTGAAAATAAAACCTTGGTTTTGGTCAAAGTTTGCCAAATACCTTAACAATTGTTCAGAAACTTTTATGCATCAAAACCTAGGTTTTGAAAAAAATTAATTTTTTTTTTCAGATTTTTCTGTCTCCCCTACCATAATGAGTGTTTTTTTTATTATCTGTCATTACTCTGAAATATTTCTTAATATCCTAAAATATATTTTTAAAATTATAAAGTATTTTTTCAGGTGCAATCAACATCCTTAAGTGTTTTAATTTTGTACATAAATTTATGTAATTTTTTGTATTTATTATGAAATCTAATGTTAAGAATATTTAAAATACAATCTTATCTTTTATATGTAAGTATACCAAAAACTAATGTCTTTTTTAGTAAATTTGGCCATGAAAAAACTATTCTAATAACAATATTCAAACACTATCATTTTATCAAAATCACCTTTAACAATAATCTATTTTTCAAATAACTATTCTAAAAAAAGTTATTTTATCTCGTAAATCCTAAAAATTATTCTCCAAAAATTAAACTCAAAGAAACTCTAACTTTTAATAGTGATTGCCCAATAAAGGCTTAGCCCACCGAGTTCACAGTTCAAAATTCAAACTTCAAAGTAAACTAAACATCTGTGAGTTGACCCATCGCATTAGCCACTGATGCTGGGCTTTTACTCCCACTGATAAGAATTACGACTACCTTTCACCTGTTGATATAGATAGTGAATGATCTAGGACTAGGCTCTTGAGTCGTGGATTCGATCCCCTCCTCTGCCGCCGCTGGGACTCATTTGTTACGCGATCTCATAAGTCCCCAGTAAGTGCTTATAGAGCCCGGGGCCGTGCCCTGGCCTTGGTAGGGGACTGGTGTCGAACCCTTCCAAAACTTTTATCTGTATCAAAAAAAAAAATCCCTATTTTAAACAATATCCGCTCCCAGACACACACCATACTACATTACTACTAGCTTCTTTCCTGAATTTGGCGCCAAGCTCCGTCTAATTTTAAAGAAAAAAAGATAGCCCAAGAAACGTGAACGTGTAGGATTTACATTTTGACGATTTCATTAGTAGTGTACCAGTATTTATCAATCATTATTTTTTCGGTCTGGGCAAAAAAAAAAAGAAAAGAAGAAGAAGAAGAAGAAAAGGAATCACACCCTCCGGTGAAGAAGTCAAAGAAGCATGCATGAGGATTAAGGGGGGCACGTATGGGATGGGCGCGTCTGACTATGAACTATGCGTGCTTTGAAATTCAAAGGAGAGAGGGTGTGTGTGCATCACGTAGTAGAGTCGTGCGGCACAAGTTTTCAACCGCGTTGCCTGCTGGCGATTTTTAGTCAACTCCCACTTTCACGCGCTTTCCTCATTGTCTCCCCTCCAATCTCTCTACTCTTCCCTTCTAAATGAATCACTCCTCATCTTCATTTCTCACAAATTTACAAGAAACTGCTACTATTCCATTGTGCATCTTTAATTTCATGGCTTCAACACAATTTTGCTGACTCATCACAATAGCGTTGTAGTTTTTATATATATATAGGGTTTAAATTTCTCATGTTGCATGAGAAGAAGAAGATTCCTACACATACATAAAATAATGAAATGATGGACTCCCCCCCGGCATATATATGAATTAATTATATATATGTAGGTCCCATCATTTCATGTGTGTGTGACATGAAAATACACTTCTCCTACAACATGAGAGGTGTTTTTCCCTTTACACACACATATATATCTCACTTGTTTTTAATTAAAATATCCTTTGTTAAATAAGTGGGAGTTAATTAACCAGGGTTTAATTAATGTTAAATAAGGACATTTTCCAAATTTTATACATGTTTTATTTTTTTAAAAAAAATTATAACTACATTTAGGATTAATTGGAATTTGTTAAAGAAAATGTCTTACTAAGATGGATATGGAGTTTGTGTTTATACATGGATAGATTTTCTTTGGCAATTTCATTTAAGTTGCTCATTAGCGCGGGTCATTGTTTTATTAAATAGTAATATGCATACACCAAAGTAGTGACGGTGTAAGAATATATTAATTGTCAAGTTAATTCAAATGTGAGGGGAAAAAAACTATGCCCATGTTATGGCTTGCCTGTATTATATATTTTTAATTTGCATGCATCTTTCATACTTTATATTTTTTATCTAGTCAAAAGTACTTGAATACACACTCACATGACAAAAGATTCAAAAATTTTGGTGTGGGGGGGTGTTTCCAGAAATCTCAAAATTTTCTTTACCTATGGTCTAATTATTTCTTTGTTTAAGCATCTTAACTCACCTATACTTCGTAAATGTTTAGGGTTTTCACTAATAAACATGTTTCTCAATATTCAAAATTGTATTATATATCCTTTCTTACGAGGAATGAAGTCGTTTACATACCATAAGAAGCAACAGCCGGTTAAAATAAAAGGAAGACAGCATAATTAACTCATAAGCAAATTAGGTTGCAATAATAAAATGCAACCATATATAACCACTACCCTTCGCTAGGTCCAATTAATTTTTTTTTAAAGGAAAAAAAACAGAAATTTTGGAAGCATCCAAGAGCGTGAGGGACAAGACATCACCGGGGGTGACGTACGCAGTTCTACTGCACTAGTATGTGAATCTACGAACGAGAAAACTCTGAGCATTAACTAGCTTACATCCTCAAAACTCAATCCTTGTCTCTGAGACTCTGACCTTTTCAACACCCTCGCCTGTATAAATACTACTGCTCCTTCTAGCCTCTCCCTAACTCCTCACCTCCATTTTTATATACCTACCCAGCTCTCTCCCTTCATTGATCCATCTCATCTCTAATGGCTAAACGTGTCCTTGCCTCTGTTCTTCTCGTCGTTTTCCTCCTCACCATATCTGCGTCGTTTTCATCTGCCAGGCTTTTCAACGGCGTCAACTTCCCAGGCCCCGTCAGCCTCGTGCTCCCCAGCGCCGGTCGGGTTCCGTCGTCGGAGATGGGGCTTCGTTCGTTTGTTTTGCCGAGACGCGCCGGGAAGTACGGGCCGCTGGTTCTCAACATGCTCCCCAAAGGAGCTAATGTTCCGCCGTCAGGCCCACGCAAAGGAACCAACGGCGTCAAAAACTAGACAGATGGATTATTCTGGGTTTATCACTCTTATTTATGGCTTCCCATTATTCTTTCTTTCATTTATTTTATTTTATTTTTCTATGCTTTTAATTCTTGTTTCCTGTACAATGTAAATATATACTTCACCATACAGCTGTTGGATTGATAGGCTTCATTATACAGATTCATCAGGTTTTTGTGTGATTAGAGAGTTGTTCTGTAAGATACAAATAAAATAGCAATATTTTTTGGATCTTTGAATATGCAATATAATATGTGTGTGCCACATTTTTCATTCCAAGTTTAAGTATTCATTTTATTTTTTATTATCAAATTATATTACATTTGGTTTGGTTGATTAATTAATCACTTTGGATGTGTTAATGCTCGAGATAATACGCGCCAGGAAAGATATTGAAAAAATAAATCTTAAAATCTTAAAAACGGAAGCTAGTTGATGATTTCCATCTAATTAAGTCATTTTGTGTTAATCTGTCCCTCGTTGATGTATGTATAATTAATATTTTTCTCGAGCGTTGAAATTGAAACCAGGCTAAAAATAAACAATTGATTTGACGTATAACGACTGTATATATCTTGTCGTAGAAAATAGGAGATTTTATCGTCTCGAGCTTTCAGAGCACGAGAGGGACGCGTAGTGGAAAATTAATTAAACGATTAGATTATTCTAGAATTAATCTGAAGTAGCAAGTTAAATATTTAGCTTTTGTACAGGTCTGTGTGTGTGAGAGAGAGGGAGAGAAGTAGAAGGTGGCCGAGGAAAAGTGGACCAAATTAAAGGCTCCTAAAATGGAAAAAGTTTAGTAGTCTCTGCATTTTTTTTATGTTCACTGATTAAATTTATAGTCCCTCATGAAATACATCTTGCCCAAACTCTTCAGTCTTGGTTCACTGTTTATTTTGATTTTTGACAGATCAATGAATCACTTCATCATTATTATCAAACTATAATTTTATTATATATACTTGACACTGGTTTAAAATTCAAACGTTAATGACCCAGGTGAATTAAATGAAGTGGTTATAACTTTTTATAATTATTGAAATAAAGAAACTAGCTTCAGCATATTCATTCAAAGGGGATTTCAATATCATCTAGTAGTGTACAAGTCCAACAAGTCTCCAGTATTTTTCTAAATTAGTCCTCTTTTTATTATTTATAGAAAATTTTATAACTCAGTCTATTTTGGCTGACTCCCATTCTATAATATTTGTCTGACTTCCGTGTGGTATGCTAGTTTTATACGACTTTTAAAGTCTGTTCGGTGACTAAAATAGACAACCGAGATCAGCAGAGTTTGTCTCTCTGTGTGTGGTCACATAAATGGACTTTATTAGTGTATAAAAAGTAGGAGTATTATACTAATTAATATAAATTGGTAATGTAAAACATGTCATTAATAATAATACGATCACAAAACAACTCTTAAAATTATATTAGTATGAAGCATTCCATAACCAAAAAAAAAAGGGTTTGGTGTTAATTAAATATTATTTAACATTCGAAACATAAATTCATAATAGCAGATGATTTGTTTGGATCAATTTGAGTATATATAAAGCGGACAGTGGACAAATAAGTCAGATGTGGTCCTTTTAATATTTGGAAAGCCTTTTCTTTGAAAATTCAGAAGGGATGAAGAGCTAGTTTTTCGTAGTGTGGCAGGTTAAGGTTTAAAATTTTGTTTCCCTGGAAAAAAAAAAAATCTTATTTTGAAGGTATTTTTTGGGAAAATTTCAATCAGCCCCCATAAAAGAGACTGTATTCCAGTCAACCTTTAAAAAAAATCTGAAACTTCACTGTATTTTGAATTAAAATGAAATTAAATTTTTGGGTGAAAAAACAACAATATCCCTATTTTTATTTGTCTTGTAAATTATCATATCAATTTTATAAATTTTTTCATTTGTCTTGTAAAATTTCTTTTTTTTTTTTTTTTGAGTGGCCAAAATTTCAAAAAATAAAGAAAGGACATTATTTTCATTTTACTCACAAAATTAATTTGATTTCAACTTAATGAGATGTATTGAAATTCAGAATTTGGTGGGTTTACTTCAATAAAACCTCTTTCATTGGAGTTAACTGAAAATTTTTCCCTAAATTCTTTCTTAAAAAAATACGCACAAGGAGTCAAGCACCACTTCCGTATGGGGCAGGTTAAGAAAGTAGGGTCCATTGGCCCCACTATCTGCGCATTTTTTGACGGCTTAAAATTGATTATTTATATTTGAAGATAAATTAATATTTTTGTAGATTAACAATTAATGATAATCTAATATCATAGTTTATATTTGGAATAATTATGCGCGTATCCTAAATCTTGACTTATATGGGCTTATTTGGAATTCTGGTAGGCAATTGGACTTATGAAAAAGTTTGATTGAGTAAAAGTCTGATTGTGAAACGTGATTTATGCTTGGATGGGTGGTTGTATAAGTAACTTACGAAAAAGTCCGATTAAGTAAAATTTGCTTCAAATGAATTATGAATAAATGATTTTTGAAATAATTATAAGAAAAAATTAAAATCAAAATTAAAAAAAATATGAAAAATATTAAATTACAAAATTTGTCAATACTAAAATACATAATTTGATAAAATAAAAATATTACATGAGTAACTAGGAAATTATCATAAAAATTTATCTATAAGCCATAAGCTAGAAATTAGAGTTTTAAAAATAAGCTCAAATTAGACCATAAACTCTTTTACCAACTTTTTTCACCCAAACAAAAATTTTGAGAAAAAACTCATAAACTTTTGTGATAAGCTTCATAAGCTCCTCGTATAAGTTCCACCAAACTTGTTATAATGGTAGGCACTGCTTGGATTGTCGTGCATATAGTTAAATTGGTAGCTTCTTTCCCTTTTCTCTGTGATTTTGGGGGCACTGCACTGCCATAGGCCAATGTGCATGACCTCGGACTTGGTCAGTCTCGTCCACAAATCGACCATTCTTCACGGGACTCACCTTATTTCATACTTTAATAAATGATGATAATTGCGAATATCTCATTCCCTGGTCTCTGATTAAATACCAAATAAACGTTACTCCTGATCAAATATTGTACTAGTTTTTTTAGATTAAATTTTATATACACGCATATACCACTTGGTTATAATTAAAATTACTTCGTTTAATAATTAAGCAGGAGCTAACTAGGGTTTAATTAATGTTAAATAAGGGCATTTTCCAATATATATATTAAAAAGGGTGTATAACTACATTTAGGATTAATTGGAATTTGTTAAAGAAAATGTCTTACTAAGATGGATATGGAGTTTGTGTTTATACATGGATAGATTTTCTTTGGCAATTTCATTTAAGTCGCTCATTAGCGGGTTATTGTTTTATTAAATAGTAATATGCATGCACCAAAGTAGTGACTGTGTAAGAATATATTAATTTTCAAGTTAATTATAATGTGACAAAAAAACTATGCTCATGTTATGACTTGCCTGTATTATTTATTTATTTTTAATTTGCATGCATGTTTCATACTTTATATCTTTTATCTGGTCAAAAGTACTTGAATACACACTCACATGAGAAAAGATTCAATTTTTTTTTTTCGGGGGGGTGTTTCCAGAAATCTCAAAATTTTATTTACCTACGGTCTAATTATTTATTTGTTTACGCATTTTAACTAACCTATACTTCGTAAATGTTGGAATGATATATGCACATATGCATCATACAATTATATTATATATATTGATTTGATTAAATGTTTCCTCTTTCAAAACTTTAAATATTTAGGGTTTTCACCAATAAACATGTTTCTAAATATTCAAAATTGTATTATATATCTTTCTTACGAGGAATGAATTACATACCACATGAACCAACAGCCAGTTAAAATAAAACGAAGACAGCATAATTAACTCATAAGCAAATTAGGTTGCAATAATAAAATGCAACCATAAATAACCACTACCCTTCGCTAGGTCCAATTATTATTTTTTTTAAAAGAAAAAAAAAAACAGAAATTTTGGAAGCATGAGCGTGAGGGACAAGGAACCGGATACTTTGCACAGTAACCCCTCTGCCCATCTCTCATAGTTTCATCTCGGCCGTCCAATTTCAGATCTAATGGTTGAGAATGGTTTTTTTTTCTAAAAAAATTAAATTAATTTTTTTAAAAAAATAATATTTTTTTTTTAAAAATCATTCTGAGCCGTTGGATTCAGATTTAAACAGTCGAGATGGTCGCCTGGTAGAGGAACCGGACTCGTCAGGGACAAGACATCACCGGTGGTGACGTACGTAGTATTAATGCACTAGTGTGAATCTACGAGCTAGACGAGAAAACTCTTAGCATTAACTAGCTTACATCCTCAAAACTCAATCCTTGTCTCTGATACTCTGACCTTTTCAACACCCTCATCACCCTCGCCTGTATAAATACTACTGCTCCTTCTAGCCTCTCCCTAACTCCTCACCTCCATTTTTATATACCTACCCAGCTCTCTCCCTTCATTGATCCATCTCATCTCTCTAATGGCTAAACGTGTCCTTGCCTCTGTTCTTCTCGTCGTTTTCCTCCTCACCATATCTGCGTCGTTTTCATCTGCCAGGCTTTTCAACGGCGTCAACTTCCCAGGCCCCGTCAGCCTCGTGCTCCCCAGCGCCGGTCGGGTTCCGTCGTCGGAGATGGGGCTTCGTTCGTTTGTTTTGCCGAGACGCGCCGGGAAGTACGGGCCGCTGGTTCTCAACATGCTCCCCAAAGGAGCTAATGTTCCGCCGTCAGGCCCACGCAAAGGAACCAACGGCGTCAAAAACTAGACAGATGGATTATTCTGGGTTTATCACTCTTATTTATGGCTTCCCATTATTCTTTCTTTCATTTATTTTATTTTATTTTTCTATGCTTTTAATTCTTGTTTCCTGTACAATGTAAATATATACTTCACCATACAGCTGTTGGATTGATAGGCTTCATTATACAGATTCATCAGGTTTTTGTGTGATTAGAGAGTTGTTCTGTAAGATACAAATAAAATAGCAATATTGTTGGGATCTTTGAATATGCTATATAATATGTGTGTGCCACATTTTTCATTCCAAGTTTAAGTATTCATTTTATTTTTTATTATCAAATTATATTACATTTGGTTTGGTTGATTAATTAATCACTTTGGATGTGTTAATGCTCGAGATAATACGCGCCAGGAAAGATATTGAAAAAATAAATCTTAAAATCTTAAAAACGGAAGCTAGTTGATGATTTCCATCTAATTAAGTCATTTTGTGTTAATCTGTCCCTCGTTGATGTATGTATAATTAATATTTTTCTCGAGCGTTGAAATTGAAACCAGGCTAAAAATAAACAATTGATTTGACGTATAACGACTGTATATATCTTGTCGTAGAAAATAGGAGATTTTATCGTCTCGAGCTTTCAGAGCACGAGAGGGACGCGTAGTTGAAAATTAATTAAACGATTAGATTATTCTAGAATTAATCTGAAGTAGCAAGTTAAATATTTAGCTTTTGTACAGGTCTGTGTGTGTGAGAGAGAGGGAGAGAAGTAGAAGGTGGCCGAGGAAAAGTGGACCAAATTAAAGGCTCCTAAAATGGAAAAAGTTTAGTAGTCTCTGCATTTTTTTTATGTTCACTGATTAAATTTATAGTCCCTCATGAAATACATCTTGCCCAAACTCTTCAGTCTTGGTTCACTGTTTATTTTGATTTTTGACAGATCAATCAATTACTTGATCATTATTATCAAACTATAATTTTATTATATATACTTGACACTGGTTTAAAATTCAAACGTTAATGACCCAGGTGAATTAAATGAAGTGGTTATAACTTTTTATAATTATTTAAATAAAGAAACTAGCTTCTGCAGGAAATTCATTCAAAGGGGGCTTCAATATCATCTAGTAGTGTACAAGTCCAACAAGACACCAATATTTTTCCAAATTACTCCAACCTTTTTATTATTTATGTTAAATTTTATAGTTCAGTCTATTTTGGCTGAAACTTTATATTAATTTCACATGCACGTGCTGACTCCCATTCCTGTAGTATTTGTCTGAATTCCGTGTGGTATGCTAATTTTATAAGACTTTGAAAGTCTGTTCGGTGACTAAAATAGACAACCGAGATCAGCAGAGTTTGTCTATCTGTGTATGGTCACTTGAAAGGATTTTATGAGTGTATAAAAAATAGGAGTATTGTACTAATTAATATGAATTGGTAATGTAAAACATGTGATTAATAATCATACGATCACAAAACAACTCTTAAAATTATATTAGTATGAAGCATTCCATAACCAAAAAAAAAAGGTTTGGTGTTAATTAAATACTATTTAACATTCGAAACATAAATTCATAATAGCAGATGATTTGTTTGGTTAAGTTTGAGTATATATAAAGCGGACAGTGGAGAAATAAGTCAGATGTGGTCCTTTTAATATTTTGAAAGCCTTCTCTTTGAAAATTCAGATGGGATGAAGAGCTAGTTTCTGGTAGTGTGGCTGACTAAGATTTAAATTTTCGTTTCTTTGTAAAAAGAAAAAGAAAATCTTATTTTGAAGGTAATTTTTTTGGGAAAATTTCAATTAGCTCCCATAGAAGAAACTGTATTTCAGTTAAACTCTAAAAAAAATCTGAAACTTCACTGTATTTTGAGTTAAAATGAAATCAAGTTTTATGGATTAAAAAGTCAACAATACCTTATTTTTATTTATTTCGTGAATTATTTTATTTATCTTTTAAATTTTCTTATTTGTCTTGTGAAATTCCTTTTTTTTTTTTTTGTGAATGACCAAGATTTCAGAAAATAAAGAAAGGACGTCATTTTCATTTTATTTACAAAATTAATTTCATTTCAACCTAATGAGATGTATTGAATTCAGAAGTTGGTGGGGGTTTACTTCAATAAAATCTCTTAAAAAAAATACGCGCAAGTAGTCAAGTACCACTTCCGTATGGGGCAGGTTAAGAAAGTCGGGCCCTACTGTCTGCGCATTTTTTTTTTTGAAGGCTTAAAATTGATTATTTATATTTGAAGATAAATTAATATTTTTGTAAATTAACAATTAACGATCATCTAATATCATAGTTTATATTTGGAATAATCATATGCGCACCCAAAATTTTGACTTATACAATAATGGTTGTCACTGCCTGTATTATATATCGTGCATATGGTTAAATTGGTAGCTTCTTTCCCTTTTCTCTGTTATTTTGGGGGCAGTGCCATAGGCCAATGTGCACGACCTCGGACTTGGTCAGTCTCGTCCACAAATTAACCGTTCTTCACGGGACTCACCTTATTTCATACTTTTCTAAATGATGGTAATTGAGAATATTCCATTCCCTGGTCTCTCATTAAATACCAAATAAACGTTACTTACTCCTGTTGTATTGGCATAATCACTTGTTATTTATCTTAAAATTAATATTTATCGTGACTTCAGATTTTAAGTCTTGACCAATTGGTTCATAGAGAAAATTATTGATAAAAAACCTAAGAAAAATAATATTTATCAAGAAGGATCATAAAAATAATAATTATTTTAAAGGACAATAAATTAAAATATTAAAATGGAAAGACTAAATTATGTTTTATCAGATTTCCTATATTCTCTTTAACTAAATCAAATTGGAACGATTGATGATAATAACAAATCAAAATTTGGAGTGATTGATGGATAATAATAAACCAGAATTTGGAGTGCTTGACCAAACTCGCCTCCCAATTACGACTAAAGTAGATTTCTTGGTGCTTGACTTCTTCCTCTTTTACCTGACAGCTACATATACAAATTTATTCTCTTTTTCAAAGCTTTACGAGCAAGATCTTCTTCACCTTTCTAAAGAGCAAGCTTTGCTTTGTGGTACTTATAGTAATACAAAGCATAAAACTGGTATCTGTACACTAACAATGGAAGAAAATTAATTTGTTAATCACTTCAGATTCTAATTTATTATTATCCATCAATTATTCCAATCCGATTTAATTAGAGAGAATATAGAAAATTTGACTAAAGGTAATTTAGTCTTTCTATTTCAATATTTTAATTTATGGTTCTTTAAAATAATTATTATTTTATGGTATTTTTTAATAAATATTATTTTTTTAGATCCTTTATTGTAATTTCCCCTTATCCATATCAGACGATGTATTGTCTTTTTTGATATGACGTATCCATCAGTAAGTTAAGAGTAAAATTAATGGCAGAGCTTAATGTAAAAAATTAAAAAGATCGAAGAGTTTAATTCTAAATTCTAACATATAAGGTGAATAATTATATATAACTCACGCTGAGTTGATAGGGTTTCAGAGATTTTAGCAATAAGAAAAAAGGGTCTTCACAAAAATATGTTATTTTCCACGATGGAATGTCTATGGATGATTCTATTCAATACAAGAATACATGAGCCGCCTGATATGACCAGAGGCACTTGTTTTGATTGACTACGTTTTCTTATTTGTCTTCGCTGTGAATTTCCAAGACTAAGAGCATGTTTGGCAAAAAATAAAATCTAGGTTTTGGAGATAAAATCTAGGTTTTGTACTAAGTGTGTCAAACACCTTTTTTTATAAAAAAAAAAGTTATTCTGCATTAAAATCTAGGTTTTGTCATAAGCTTACCAAACACCCTTTTTTTTTCCAAAATCTATTCTGCGTCAAAATCTAGATTTTGAACCCTAAAACCTAGGTTTTATCAAAAACTATTTCTTTAAGCTTTTTCTTTCTCCTCTATCATCATTAGTATTTTTTCAGTACTACTCAGTATCCTTAAGATATTTTTTAATATTTTTTAGCACCCTAAATATTTTTTCAAGATCAGTCATTACCCTAAAATATTTTTTCAATATCGTAAAATAAATTTTCAAGATCATTAGTATTTTTTCAGTACAAGTCAGTACCTTGAAATATTTCATGATCTTAAAAAATTATTCTACGGTATTAAAAAGATATTTCAGGATAATTATTCTTACAAAAATATTTCATAGTTTAGGAGAGACAAAAAAATAGTGATGATGGCAAAGGAGAGAAAGAAAAAGCTAAAAAAATAGTTTTTGACAAAACCTAGATTTTGAAAATGGAAAAAAAGTAGCTTTTGACAAAACCTAGGTTTTGGGGTTCAAAACCTAGATTTTGATGTGGAATAGCTTTTGGAAAAAGTAGAGGTGTTTGATAAGTTTATGAAAATAGCTTTTGGAAAAAGTAAAGGTGTTTAGTAAGTTTATGAGAAAACTTAGGTTTTGATGAAGAATAGCTTTTGGAAAAAATAGAGATGTTTAGAAAACTTTTGCTTAAACCTAAGTTTTGATGCATAATAGTTTTTGGATAATTTTGGGTGTTTGGCAAACTTTTGTCAAAACCTAGGTTTTGAAATTATCCAAACACTATCATTTTTTTTTCTAAAATCTATTCTTCAAAAGCTATTTTCCAAAAATCATTTTTGTCTCGTAAATCCCAAAATCTATTTTTCAAAACCAATTCTCCAAAAGCTATTTTTACCCAAAATCATTTTTCAGAAGCTATATCCAAACGGGTTTTAAGTAAAGGCGAAGTCCTAAAAGGCTGAATCACTTCGGCTTCGTTTTCTTATTCACTTGTTTTGCTAGTTTGACGTTTGAGCCACATTTCACTCTTCCCTCCAAGTGTCCCCGCCCCCAACACACACACACAGATATTTGGTACTTTGATTTTTCAGGTTTGACAAACTATTCGACTTTTTTATCCTAATACTATAAATAGTACAAGAATTTATGGAGAATGATATTTAAATACCACATAAACTTCTAAAACCTAGAAAAGTCTAATGAAAAAAGAAAAAGATAGAGTGATACATATGTAAGAATCTATGTTTTGAATATTTAGACAGAAGACAAGATTACCCTTTTCTTCATTTCTTTTTATCTTTTATCCTTTCACCTATTCTCTATTGACTCCATTCTCTTTGGTAGAATGCTCCCGCGACTTCATATAAGCCACTAATAGTGCCTGTGGTGGAATCAAAAAAAAATTTTAGCCTGGCCCAAAAAATAAATATAATGAACTATATTTACAGAATAATATTCCATTACATTAAAAATATGAATAAATAATAACCAACAATTATAAATCAAAACAAAATATAAAATGATAACATTTTCAGTAGGTATCTGAAAAAAAAAAATATTTTCTCTTACAACTCAATGGGTAATGAACCAAATATTATCTTAAAGATATCATAAACACAATCATAATAATAATAATATATAATGAAATTTAATAAAATTAACACTTAAATACATATTTCACCTACCTTAAAATAAAATAATTGGAGAAAATAAAATAAATATAATACGAACTAGAAAAAATATTTTTAAAAACATAAAGATCTAATTAAATTTCAACTAAGCAAATAACCTATTATAATCTATTTCTTAAAAGAGAAATTCATTATAAAATTATAAGACAATCAAATAATAAATTTAAACTGATTAAAATTAGTAATTAATCATCTTCTACATATATATAGTTATCTACTGTAAAAACTCAAAACTCTGTTAAAATTATAATCTTAAAATCTTCACTAATCAACACAATATTACCCTTATTTGAAAGAGTAAAATACGTAGAATAAAATATTTAGTTGAGGCTAAATTATTGGCTAAAATAAAATATTATATGATACATATATATAAATACATAAGATAGAAAAATACCAGCTGAGGCCAACGCCCAGCTGGCATGTGGCCCCGCCACTGAACAGTGCCTTCAACAATGATCAAATCTTCAAGTATTGTGGTTCAAGCCGCTACAAGAAGCTCTATTTCTTCCAAACGGTCATGCTCGAGAACACTTCTGATTACAAAGTTCACTTCTTTCTCTATGGCATCATAAGTGTCAGTGTCCCAAAAGCCGCCACCACCGTTAGTTTCTTCTTCTCCATTCAACTTCAATTTTTCTCTTCCTTTTCACCATCACAATGTTGAGAAACCGGTTTTACAGTGAGTTCATGAGTTTTCCGGCATGCTTATGAGCTTTCCAGCAAGCTTTTCCAGATTTTGGCATGTTGTCTTTATTGAATTTGTCAATCTCTATAGCTATTTTTTTAGTACCTATCGATTTTATTAAAACCATTACTTTTTTAGTCGATCTTATTACTTAATTTGTCACAATCTAAGAGTTTTTGTCAGTTATTTTACACATATTGTCCTTATTTACTAATTTTGTTAAAATCATTATGGATTTTGTCAGAAACATTACTATTTTAGTCAATCTCATTAACTATTTATTAATCTTTTCACACATATTATCAATACTCACGATCAATCTCATTACTCTTCATCGTGAATTGGAAAAGCTTGTTGGAAAATTTATAAGCTTGCCGAAAAACTCATGAACTCGCCGAAAAATTCAAAACTTTATTGGAAACTGGTTTATCAACATTGTGATGGTGAAAGTGATGAGAAAAAATGAAGTTCAATGGAGAAGAAAAAGATAACAACGATAGTAGTTCTCTATAGTTTTAACTCTCACTATTCTTCAGGCAATTATGCGATTGATTGCACCTAGCCTTGCTGATTTAGGAACGACGATGCCTAGTGTGAGAGTTAGAAGAAGATGTTGGAGCCTGTGTGCATCAACTTGGTATGACAACGTTGGGAGAGTTAGAGGAAGAATAAGTTCAATCACCAGCAATCCCAAACTTTGTTTTCATTAAATAAGCCTTAAGGACATTTTGGTCTTTCGACTAAAATATAAAAAACCTAGATTCCCACCAAGTTCATTCTCTTTACTTTCTAAATTTTAATAGTCTTTGTACTTAAGTGTTATCCTTTCAAGAATTTACCAAAATGCTGTAAGATAAAAACTATTTATCAAGTTGAAAGTTTCAAAATTTGAAGTAGTCGTTCTCTCAGAGAATGATTTTGACCCACTGCCCACCTCCATACACGGGATCTGGTCATGCATCTCCTTTCTTTGTTCTTTTTTAAATCGTTTTCCTTTTAAAAGAAAATTGTATTAAAATCCCATTTCTCCTCAACAACTACTCTAGGGAACTACAGCTAATAACCTCACTCCTTTACCATCAGCTCCTTATTTCTCCTTCTATCTTTATATTTCCAACCGAATAAAAAGAACATAATTATATTTTATTGTAGTAAAATAAAAAAATGAGTAAATTTTATAAAAATATTAATTTTATCCAAATAATAAAATTTTGAAGAAATTATAAAATAAAATAAATAAATATTATTTTTTGAATTTTTTATATAATTGGTTTTGTTGGACTATTGAAAAATTTTATTAAGTTTTTTAATTAAATTTTATTATTGGGGAAAAATTACAAAATTTTATTTAATGTTTATTAAATATTTGTTATTTAAAATTTTTATTAGAATAAAACTAAATAAATTAAAAAAAATATAAAGATAAAAAACTTGATAAATTAATAAAAAATAATTTAATTTCTATTATATGATTTTTAGTTTATAAATTTATTAGGATAAAAAACTTAATAAATTAATACAAATAATCTGGTTAAAAATTAATTTATTAAGCCAAGTTATCATTAAAATGATGGATCTAGTACGCTACACAGGGTTCGAACCAGTCCAGCTTAATCAAAATTTGTACCCAGCTTAAGTTTTTAATATACTAGGCTTCGTCAATTTATTGCTAATTTGACTTAACAAATTAATAAATTAATTTTTAACATAAAATTTTTTTTGTTGATTTATCAAGTTTTTTATCCTAATAAAATTTATCAATAAAAAATTACATAATTTTAATTAATTTATTAAGTTTTTTACGGTAATAATTTTTTATTTTATTTATTTGTTTATTGAATAAAATTTATTTAATCTTAAATTTTTTTAATAAAAATTAAATAAAATTTATTTATTATTTTTTATCCTAATAATAAAATTTAATTAAAAAACTTAATCGAATTTATCAATAGTCCAACAAAACCAAGTATATAAGAAATATGTATTTTTAATTTATTTTATAATTTATTCAAAGTTTAGTTATTTGGATAAAAATAATATTTTTTTAAAACTTAATCATATTATTTTTATTTTTCCAAAAAAAACATCCTCATATTCTTTTTATATATGATTAAAGGATAAATAAGGAGCTGGTAGTAACTTATCGAAAGAAAAAAGGAGCTGATTGTAAAGGACTGGAGACTATTAGTTGTCAGGGAGAAATGGGGGTTTTAGTGTAATTTAAAATGTCTGGATTAGTTTTTTTAAAATAAATTTAGAAGAAAAAGTGGAAAAAATGATTTTAAAGAGTAGCTTATAAAACACATAGAAAAAAAAAATAGTTTATGTAAAAACTATGATTTTCTTGTCAAAAATAGATTTCAAAGAAAACCATAGTGTTTGGTTGTCTTATAACAAAACCATAGTTTTAGTAGAAAATTTGATTATAAGAAAAAATAAGAGTGTTTGTGTTGTTTTTATTTTTTTGGATTTGGCTTTATTTCTATATTTTTTATTTTATTTTTTCCTTTTTTTATTATTGAATAAGATCTTAACGATATAGATTTAACATATTATATATTTAAAATAAAATTATAATAATATTTTTATAATATATTAAATCTGAATTATTGGATTGGATCTTAATCCAATAATAAAAAAAAAAAAAAAAAGGGAAAAAGAGAACAAATGACGTACAAGGGAAGCAAATCTCTTTTTTTAAGAAACGGTGGTTTTCCCGCCGGGGGAGGGGGGATGACGTGACCAGGTCCAGCGTACGTAGGGGGTAGTGGGTTAAAATCGTTCTTTGATAACTGTTTGATTCCAATTACAGATAGATGCGATAATTATAGCGTTTACTTGGATTTATATAATATAATGAACATTATATTTTTATAGGTTAAGATGTAAAAATACATATAAACTTTTTCTCCAATAGCGTCCAGCACCAAGTGCTTTTTTTTGGAGTAAAAATACGCATATTATTACTATTTTAGAACAAAAGTCACATCTCACCGTTTGTGTACCGTGATAAGAGAGAAAGAGATGAAGTGAACAGTAACATAATTGCGGTTAACAGTAACATAACGGTGAGATGTGACTTTTGTTCCAAAATAGTAACAATGTGTGTATTTTTGCTAAAAAAAAACACGTGGTACTGAGTGCTTCTAAGAAAAAAAACTCATGTGTATTTTTGCATCGTAACCCTATTTTTATTAATTATGACTACATTATAATTACACTATTAGGATTGATAAACGAGGACACAAATATTCCGTGATTGGTGAAAAAGGACGCTATTACTATTACACTATTTTAAACTGATAAAAGTACCTACCCATAAATGATATTAAAGATTAAATAATTTTAATTATAACCACTAAATATTAAAAAAAACAATGACATAAATTTAAGAAATACTCCCCTAATAAAAATTTAAAATTTTATATTCCACCATTAAAAAATATATTAAAACACCCCATTAGATAATATTCCTATCATTAAATATTAAAAATTAACATTAACCCATAATGTTTCCATGGTTAAATATTAAAAAATTAGTATGAATCCAACGTGTACATTGCACAAAACGAAAATAATTATCATTAACCCAACATGTACATTATTATATGTAGATAGGGGTAATTTTGTCCCTTACGATATTATTCTTATATATTTTCATATTCGATATAATCTAACCAAATGTTGTAATGCATATGTATCATCTTTCTCTATTAACGAACTAAAAAAATTATGTAATCACCATTATATTCTATTCTATCACATTGTGCTCCGTTCTGGTATATTACCTCCAATTCTACGAACTAAATGAGTTGGATTTCTCTCATAATCCTTTTTCCATTATCCCTCATAATCTCTAAATTATATTCATCTAATCAATCACAATACTACTTTAACATTTTTCTCACATTCCCAATCGATGGTCCAGATTGAATGATGAAAAAAAATGAGAAAAAATATGAAGAAAGAATCCTCTCCCGAACTAAATGCCACATGGATAGAACAACTACTTCAGATTTTGAAACTTGTTTTCCCAATGATAAAGTTTCAACATGGTGTTTTGATAAATAGTTTTTATCTTGTAGCATCTTGATAAATTCTTTTACTGTTTATAGTATTAGGATGGAAAAGCCCAAACTATCCTTTGGGTGGAAAATGAACTTTATTATATCTCTATTTTTCCATAATTAAGGAAACAATTGAATTTTTTGTTTTCTTTTGGGGGGGGGGGGACTTTTTTGTTCTGCCGGGGCTTGGGCCTTTTCACATGATGTAGAATAAGTGAACCTCATTGGATGAGTAAAATTGGTTCAAGTCCATTAAAGATTTTCTTGTTATAAAGTCCATGAAAGAGGTAAATACAGACTTTACCAACAATAACCATTGTAAAAGGCTCAGAAGTAAAACCCACACATTGACTGTAACTGATCGGGAAGGTGTATTTGTTTGGGTACGGAACCGGACCAAAGACCCAAAACAAGAAAAGTACTGGAACACTTATATTCACTATTCAGGCCCAAAAATTGTCCAAATAAAAGGAATAAAAACGTTCCCGCAAAACCAAAGGATCTTGGGAATAGAAGAAGGTATTAGTGCCTCGGCAAACCGAGTTTCAAATTCCTAATAAAAAAAGTGTCTACTATTAATGCCAACGGTCAAGTTTCTTTCATCATCATTTTCTTATCATTCATAAATTATATTCATCTAATCAATATACTATTTTGATTTCTTCCTCCTCTTCCCAATCAAGAGTTTATATTCCCAATCAAGAACTGATATGAGATGACGAGGGATAAGGAGAGAAGTTTATGAGAGAATCTCATTCCCTCAACCAAAGAGCATGAGTCTTTTCACATCTCATGCACTAAAATGTGTTTGGGGCACTACCAATAGGTTAATTCATAGCACTATTCTTGAATAAATTTTTGAGAAATTTGTTTTACATTCATTTTTTCAATGTTTTGAAAGTCAATCCGACCGATTTAACCTTCAATCGAAGGGAAGGCGGTCCATCTCACAGACTAAAGTTGCTTAAAGAGTTGACCTAGATCAGGCCGTTCAGAGCTGCCTTTTAGGCCAAGAGCTAGAACAAATGACGAAGGATATAGCAACTCTACTGCATATTATTTTGAACGGCCTAATCTAGGCTTACTCTTTGTTAGGAAGAAGAAGATGCAGTAGAGAGTTGCATGAGTGTCGTTGCAAGATATGATTTAGGTGAGAGGAGTAAAGCAGCCCATCTGATCTCATCTACGGTCAGGGACGGAGCTTGTGAAAAAAATTTGAAGGGGCCAAATGTATACTCATAAACTTAAAAATTATTTGGAGTAGTCAAATGTATACTCATGAACTAAAAAATATTTGAGGGGACTAAATGTATAAGATAAAATACTTTTTCACATTTATATTAATTTTTTATAAAAATTTCTAGATAAAATTTTTTAGCACAAAAAATCCCCCCCGCCCCCCATTGTCATAAGGAAGTTCCGTCAATGTCTACGGTGACTTGCGGCTTTGGTAGCGCAACTGAGTTTTAAGCGAAGAAGAAGAACAAAGGGAGGCAATAAAGAGAAGAAAAGGACGCCTCAAAAGTAGGGAAGCATGTTTTATACTCCTTCTAATTTTTATTATAAGACATCAATTAGTGAATGTATTTGGTCATTTTTATAAGGCACGTACTTATTTCTAATAAACATTAATTAATTTTTTCATATGAAACCATAATTAATGGGGTAGTAGGGTAAAAGTAATAATAATATAATATTAGAATTTAGTGTAACTAATAGAGGTAATATTGAAAATTATTTAAATTTTAGGATAATTTTATTGATTTTAATTGTTTCTATTAATTTATATGAATTGTTAGTTGATGTTTTATAGTAAGGACCAGAAAGAATATTTTGTTCTTCAGAAAAGCTACATTATATTATATATTTATATTATACAACTAACCCTGACTAGTTTCCTAAATATTCAGTCTTTTAGACATATTCAGTCAAAAAGGTAGACATGCAAGAATAATTATAAACCTGATATGATAGGATTTGGGTAAAACTTGTGCAGAAAAAGGAGAAGGAATGTAAGGAAAATAATATCAAGGTCTCAAATAAAAAAATTATTATCGGAAAAGGTTTATAACTTGTCAATAAGAAGTTATAAGAAGGTTTAATAGATACTTTTTAATTTCTTATTAAGAAGTTATAAGACTTTTTTGATATTATTTTTCTTAATTGGGATCTTGATGTCATTATCTTAAAATGTACTATCTCCACTCTTATAAGACCTAGTTGACTTCTTTTTGGGAGATGAAGGAGACTGACTAAACTACTTTACAATATTTATATTTATCATTTTTTCTTTAAATAAATGTATTTGACTTTTAAACTGATATATAATTTAGTTACATATGATATATAATATGATTAAGTAACTTATTCATCTTCTTTTTAATCCTTCCAAAAAAAATTAATTGAATCTTATTGTGATAGTTGTTTGTTTTGTTGTTTTTGTTTTTGATTGGACAACTAAAAGAAAACAAAGCCTAACATGATGATGACATTATAGATTAAATAACCCTTGTTTGGTTTTAAAAACCTTTTTTTTTTTTATATAAGTTGAAATAAAATTATTCTCATATATTTATTTTATAAATTATAAAAATACTTCTTATAAGTTAAAACAATATGTTATGTAGTTGATGACAAGATGGTTTGCAAACTTTTAAAATGACTTGTTTTTTTTTTGGTCAATTTATTTTTGACCTGGAAAGATACAACGGTAAAGTCAACCAGTGGACAATCTACAATTTGAAAGTACAGATTCTCCCCACGCTTTCGGTTGTGTCTAACTAAAGATAGGAATATTAGGAGCCATGTCTATGTGTTTGTCTACTCTGGATGGTCCATGCAGATTTAATAATTCTATTTTTTTTAAAAATTATTTTATTAAGTAAAATATTTAAAATAAAAATAATTTATTAACTAATATTTTTTTAAAAAATAATTTTATTATTTAAAAAATATCTCGTAAAAATTATTAAATTTCACGTTTGGATTAAAATAAGAGTTGGTGCCTATCCTTTAAACAGACACCATCACGTTCATACAATTTTTCTACTCTCATAATTAGAGGTTTTACCTTTGTACCGAGTATTTACTATTTGTAGCATAAATATAATCATTTATCCTAATTACTACTTATTATGTCTAATCATCCCCGTGAAAAGACAAGAATCGATATCTCGCAGTGTGTATATATAATATGATCATTAGAGCTCATAATTACTCTTAAAAACCAATTGATTAACACTACATCATAATCCTTCAAATTTATTTATCCTTAGAGGGACCCTCCCAAAATTGGCGGCCAAAATAAACAAAAATAGAAAAAGCGTATTCCAAAAGTATCCCATTTCTACATCTTCACGATAAGATGAAGAAATGGGGCAAAACAATAAAATATTTGGCAATAATGACCATTACATTTTCGAACTGATCCTAATCGTAAATATAAGATCAGACTAAATATAAAATTATATTTTTTAGAAAAATTAAAGATATTAATTTAAATGAATTTAAAGTATTTATATGTATATTTTTTTTTTCTTCAAAATTATTTATTTGACTTATAAATTGGTATATAATTTAATTATATTAAATATATAATATGATTAAATAATTTATTTAATTTTATTAATTTTTTTTAAAAAATCAACTAAATCGTATATTTAAAGATAAGAGTTAATAATATATTTCTTATCCAAGTCAATCTTTCAGACGCCAACGCATTGCTTGACCATGAGTAAAGTGTTAGCTCATCGGTTTGAATGAAAAATTAGTAATTAATGAGTAGGATTAATATTAATGTTATAATTTTCAAATTAAACATTATCCAATAATGATGAGGAAAAAATAATACTCCAATAAAAAACTGGTATTTTGATGATCTGTCATAAGAGAAAAGGACCATTTTCCTAACATTATGTCTGGTTTTTGTCTTCATCCAGTTCTTTGCTGCTCCCAACCTGTTTATAATGCAAGCAAGAAGAGTGGATAGAGAAGGTTAGGCGAATTCATCCATGGCAAAGCAAACACAGAGCAACTTTGCTTGTGTGTATCTGGTCCTTTTCTTCTTCCTCTGTGCTTCATCTGTTTCAATTTCTGCGCGCGTGGCACCTCTCTTGCAGACTTACGAGAAATCGATCTTCACCTCCGACTTTCACTCCATTTACGACACTTCCAAGTATGGTATACTTCAGCTTAACAACGGTTTGGGCCGGACGCCGCAGATGGGGTTCGTTTCTCACTTCTTCCCTCCATCTTCCCTGAGCTTTCTATTCTCAAGTCGAAGCGTTGAACATTTTATCTGGATCATTTCTATAAATTGGAATTATTGATTTGATCTTCTTTCATTCTCACATGTTTCCCCATTATTATTATTATTATTATTTTCCATTTTCATGGTTGTTTCCACTAATTAGCAAAGGCCTATATGCATAAATGTAGCCTATTGGCATAGATTGTGGTGTATGACTATATGACTACGAATTTGTTATTTATCTTTGGGAATAATGCATGGCTTGCGGTATTAAGTTTGGTACTTCTAGTCATATAATTTTTGGTTTTAGTTGGAGAAATGTTAGTACGGGTTTGTTATGACGATGACTTATGTTGCATGAGCTGTTCTTTTGTAGATGGAATAGCTGGAACTTCTTTGCCTGCGATATCAATGAAACTGTCATTAAGGAATCAGGTTACTATTATTATTGATTAAGATGATATGTGATATTTTGTCTCACCGATGGAGTGATGATGAACGTTTTTTTCACCCTCACCAGTTTCTTCTTGGCTTTACTGATATGAACTTTATTTATCCAGCGGATGCACTCGTATCAACGGGTTTGGCTGATTTAGGTTATGTGTACGTCAACATAGGTACTATTCTAGCATCTTCTCAATAGAATATTATTTTGTTGATTTTTTGGAATCATTTTGATATTGTTAATTGCAGACGATTGCTGGTCTGCTGCAACAAGAAATTTAGAGGTCAGCTGAATCATGTTTCTTTCAAGTAACATTAAATTAGCAGGAACAATCTTCTGGACCATCATCATTCTTTTTATCATTTGACATTTTCCTTTCAATTGTATGTTAAAATAATCATACCGACTAGCATTTAATAATGTGGCAAGCCTTAAAATTGATATAACTATTAAATTGCTGTATGGTTATTTATCTTTAATCTTGAAGTGATACTTTCCTTACAACTCTCTCTCTTTCAAAATTACAAGAGCTACTAAGCCTTGAAAGATGGGAGCAGGGAATAATTTCTTTACACTTTAATTGTGCACCTGTACTCTGTAGTCGTAGTTCTTGGTGCCTAATAAAGTAGCAAAGCATGTACACACTCTGTCCATCTTCCTTGTGAATTTAATATTCTGATAAAACCTTTGGATAACTTTGATATTTTTAAGTGAAAAGGCAGCATAACTACTCTACTGTTTCAGAGAAATAGGCTGAGTTATGAAACAATGGCTGAAATGGATCATAAACATTACTTTTAATTGAGAAAAATGCAAAAGAAACAGATGGAACAATAGAGATGTGTTTTCCTAGCTCAAGAGGCTTTGATATCTCCAAGCAATCCCTCCATGAATCTTCTTTCTCTGCCTCAAGCCTCAGATCCCGTAATATTCCTTCCAAAAAGCTCACTTTCTTTCACCTTGCCACCCATCAAACAGCTTGACAAGACAAGTTAACCATATTCATTCCCTGATTTGCCCTTCCTGCTACCTCATCCATTTTCCCCTTCGAGAATATTTAAGAATAACATTAGTGTTGGTGCTAATTGCATCCCCAGCCATGGGCCCATCTGATTCTTATGGTTTTACTGTGATATAACTGGTCTCAGTATGTATTTGTATACTTCTTACTTTGTTTTGTTTGGTTATGTAGGGTCAACTGGTCCCTGATCCTAAGACTTTTCCATCAGGAATCAAAGCTCTTGCAGATTATGTACATAAAAGGGGGCTTAAGCTTGGTATATATTCTGATGCAGGGTATGATGGATGATATTGTGAAACCAAGCCAGATGTTTGAAAAATCTATTCCGGAATTAAACCTGGTCATATTGATTGTGTTCAACTGACTTTCAGTTACCTGCTCAATATTCTTTTTCTTGATGTTAGGGCATTTACATGTCAAGTCCGACCAGGATCACTTTTCCATGAAGTTGATGATGCAGACATGTTTGCCTCTTGGGTTAGTTACCATTATCTCATTTCATTATAGCAAATTGGAACTGATATAAACGTTCGTTTTGCATCATCACATAACTTTTAGGATTCATGTGCGGGTGTGTGGGCACACCTGTGCGAAAGAAAAACAATATTTGGTAGTTGACATTGAAGTTTTGATCAAAACCATTGTGAAGCTCAAATTTGGATCATTTCAGGTTTGGGTATCATGATGGCCCCTGGGTTAATGCAAAATCCAAAGGTTGGCTTTGTATTGTCCTATAAATGTATTTATATTAGGTGGCACACAATCAGAGCTTCGGCCTTACGTTAGAATGTCATAAAGAAATAATCAAGTCATTCCTGACAGTTCTTGTAATCACTTGATGTTCTTAACCAGACGGTGCAAACAATATTCCTTTAAAAATGTTAAAAGAGTTGTTTCATGCTACAGAGATAGACTAAATTCTGAACACATATCTTAAGGTGCTTCTGGAGTCACTCTTTTGTAGCTAGATATTTCATTTGCATTGCTGATGTTTTGAATCAAGAGTTATGTTTTCCTTTCTTGCATCATTTTGGTTCACTTCTTTTACCAGGATGTAGATTATTTGAAGTATGACAACTGCTACAATCTGGGCATCCCGCCAAAGAAAAGGTATCTGTGATTTAAGGTAGTTGCTAACACAGCAATGCTTGGTACATGTAGATTGATACAATATTGTCCTATGTTTCCAGATACCCACCAATGCGTGATGCGCTGAATGCATCTGGACGTACAATCTTCTATTCACTTTGTGAATGGTATTTGACTTTGTCTGTTCTATTGTTTGATATTTGCTGGTTTGACAAGTGATTTTTCATGCATCTTTTTTATGTTTTACAGGGGTGTTGATGACCCTGCTTTATGGGCAGGCAAGGTTGGGAACAGTTGGCGCACAACTGAGGACATCAATGATTCATGGTTCAGGTGAAAATTTGGGACTTTGACTAATAGGTTGTGAAGAAATTTAGTTTGGTCCAAAGACAATTTAGATAATTGCAGTTAACCAGATAAAAAATGGTCTTGGGCATTAGTTTGATCTCTTGATTGCTGCCTCTTTAAATTATATTGGGATTGTTTTCTATCAAATGCTGTTCCAGCCGTATGTGGAAGATGTGACATTGGAATTAGTGGGTGTTACATTGTAAACTAAAAAGAGTTTATTCAATCATCAGACACCTATTATAATAATATGTCTTTCTACTTATACTAAAAGGAGAGTCCTTAATATACTAATATGAATGTAACACAGGGGATTTTGAATTATCAGGTGAATATGGTTAGTTATTTCGAATTTATAGGGCTGGGGAATATCTGCTCCCCTCTTCTCACTGGTATCTTCTTTGTACATAACCGAACCATCCTAAATGATGGTATCCCCATTTCAACCTCCCTGCTTTTATCCTATACATAACATCTTGATCAATTTTGCCATCTTTCGGTAATATCAATCCTTGTTACTTTGTCATTTGTGTGGTATGGACTTTGCGATAGAATGCCTATTAATTTTATGCCTCATCCTCATATCAATTACAAGCTTTGTCATTGGATTTAACTTATAAACTGTTATTATTCTTGTTACAACCATGGAAAACAATACATCGATATTAAAAATTTTCTGACAAGGCGGTTGTACACTGATAAAATGGTTTTCTTTCCAGCATGACAACTATTGCTGATCTAAATGACAAGTGGGCTGCTTATGCTGGTCCTGGAGGATGGAATGGTAAAATTTGTGTAGTTTTTCTAGTTATTTCTGTAAACCAGTTGATACTTGAATCATTCTTGTTTATTCCGTGCATTATCTTTCATGGACAGACCCAGATATGCTGGAAGTTGGCAATGGTGGCATGACTTTCCAGGAATATCGTAGTCACTTTAGCATCTGGGCATTAATGAAGGTCTTGCTTTGAAGTTCTATTTTTCTTGCTCCTTCCTCCTCTCTGTCTCTTCAGTCCCTTTTTTCATGGATTGGTATACATGACCAAATGGTTTTAGTAATCCCCTCGTCATATGGTATTTTCCATTCCATTTGGTGCCTGCTAATTGGCTTGCCATGTTGCATGTCAGCATAAGCCGGAAACCTTACTGCTGGGTGACATTTTCTTTCATAATCAGACCAGTTTGAATTTCTTAATTAGTTTATCTATGACACGAAGGTACTCCTTTATCTTTACCTTTGTTAGTTGTGGCGATAATTTGTTGGATGTCAACCATCAAGAAACTTGAAGTGTTCACAATACATGACACAAACTATAGGCTATAGCTACATCTTTCAGTAGGTCAAAATTGTGAATTTGTTTTTGCAGGCTCCCTTGTTAATTGGATCCGATTTAAGAAATCTGAGCGAGGAAACATATTTGATTTTCAGCAATAAAGATGTTATTGCCGTAAACCAAGGTAGCAACAATTCCTTCCCTTTTCTGAGCTATTATACCATTTTTAATGCTTATTAATATTTTTTGTTGGTTATATAGTGTCTTTACTTTTGTTTTATCTTTGACCTCATTCAGGAATTTTTGATAGGTAATTGTATTATGTCCCCATGCAGATTCACTTGGAATTCAGGGAAGGAAGGTTCAAGTTTCTGGAAAAGATGGTTGCTGTCAGGTCATCTCTTTTGCACCACCTCTTACTGCATTTATGCAATGAAACCTGGGGTATTTTATCCCCGTTTCTTCTGCTTCTTGCGATTATGATGATTAATTGTTCCAATGGTGTCTATCCGGATCCTAGAGTTCTCATTCCTGAGACCTCTTCGTCTTGTAGGTGGATTAATATGGATTTCAGTTAATTAACAAATAGGATATGAAGCTCTTAGTTCTCTGATGCTCCCTTAAAAAGAATGGATTGAGAACTCCTAGATAATTGTGATGGACCAGTTTGATGTTTGATTTTTAGACCTGGAATATCTGTATTATGCCAGCGACACAAGTTATACGTGCCTATACACTAGATAATGTAAAAAGTCCCTTGACTGCTATAAGAAGGTTAGAGTTAAAAAATCTGCTAGTATATGCTATACTTTCTCTTTAACTGGACATGTTCCATGCAGGTTTGGGCAGGCCCTTTGTCTGGAAATCGATTGGTTGTTGCTCTCTGGAATAGGTGCTCACAAGTTTCCATTATCACAGCCTCATGGAATGCACTAGGGCTTCAACCTGGTACTCGTGTTTCTATTAGAGATTTGTGGCAGGTAAGCAAACCTAGCTTCATGCAATTTCCCCTAGATAGTGTTTCTATACACCATCTTTTTGCATCCCTTGCCTACTCAAGGAGCTTCTATTTTTTCATGTTATAACGCTTCGCTATATATTTAAAGAAACTAACCACCTTCGAATTGTTTTTATTATTGCTAATATCTGGTCAAATCAGCATGTCATGCATCCTTTCCTCTCAATTCTTATTTTTCTATTGTTGGATATGTGTGGCATGTGATAAGCTTTCCAAGCTCTGTATGACTATTAAAAGTGAAATGGATCAATCCAAATTTGATAAGCTTTCAATAAGTGTTCACAAGTTTCCACACAAGGACCCGCTAACTTTTATGGTTTTATTTTGCATCTCTACTATCTTGCAGCACAAGGTAATAGCCGGTGATGCAGTATCATCGTTCAGTGCTCTAGTTGATGTTCATGATTGTAACTTGTACATTTTCAGTCCATTGACTGTATCCCACTCTGAAGAATAGCGCATTCTTCAAGGAATTTCGTTGAAGGGGTTTGGCAGGTTCAACTTTATGCAAGAAGTTGGATAATATCGAAGAAGATAATGTCCTTACCCATTCAGGATCCTCTACTTTTCTGAGTTTTTATTACTTTCGGTTTTTGCCACTGGATTTGTAGTCATCCTTGTGTGATATGTTGTTGGTCCGATTTAAAGAAGTTAAAATCAAGTGGACCCATTGCCACTATCTTTCTCGAATAAGGCAATCTTCACGCTGAGATAGAATATCACTGTTTTCTTATTATATATTGTTTCTGGCTTACATAGTCCTCTATATTATCGGGTCCATGGTCGCGATAGTTTGGAATGTTCCTGCATATTATTTGACTTGGAACTTTTTGGCCTCAGACTGGGTTGGGTTTATGCTATATAATAATGGGAAAACATTTTCTCATGTGGTAGGAAAACAATTTTCTCACATGAAATGGTGGGACTCACATATACATATATGCATATATGTATATGTGGGTCCCACCATTTCATGTGTGTGTAGGAAACTTTTTTTTCTCATGTAACATGAGAAACCAAAGCTCTATAATAATAGGCAATTTAAAAACATAAATATAGCTGGATGGATAAATATACAGATGTCAGCTGAACAAGTTGACTTGATTATTTTTACCAAAAAAAAAAAAGTTGACTTGATTATATAATCGAGCGTCATACAGGTTCGGCATTCATTTTAGTCACTACTCACAATGGGGTGTGTGAAACTTAATCGAATTTTCAGTTTGGTTTGGTTCAATTTTGATATATATATATATATGTTTGGTTTGGTTCAATTTTGATATATATATATATATATATATATATATATATATATATATATATATATATATTGGGGGTTCAGTTCGGTTAATTCAGTCTTCAAGTGTTTTCCAATTGAACTAATCCTTGCACACCCCTGCTACCATATAGAATAAAACTAGAAAAATATTCTAACAATGTGGATATCATTATTTTCATGCTATAAAATAAGAAGAAATAAGAGGCAATTTTTTTTGATATAAAAATAAGAGGCATTTGAGTTATAATGACAAACGTATCGTAATAAATCAAACAGTTGCGCTGAAACCCATCTTTTCTGTTGGTTTGAGCCAAATGACAAGGTGGAAACAGTGAAACAGCAGACAGGAAACCAATAAGCCACTGCTGATCTAATGGCCAGCTAAGTTCCTGCAGACTATTAGTCTAAAGGTCAACTGTAAAGTAAAATAAAAAAAAATGAGCTACTAATCTATCATTATAGGCAACTCATAAAAGAATGATCCCAATATACTCTAGGTGATTGACTATTATATATGTTGAAATCATGTACAAATCTATGGTCTCTTTGAAAAGAAAATAAATAAAAAACAGTCCCAAGTGAAATAACTTAGTCGTCTATCACCGGAGAGGAGATGGGTATATAATGGCTATCTAAACAATCCAAGCGGAAGAGTCAAGAGCCTCAAGTGGTTCCTCAGCTGTCAAGTCTGTGACCACTACACTATTAGTATCTAACTCTAGCACCTTCCAATTCTAACATGGTTTGGTTGGAAGATAGCATGTGCAGCTACAGAGCAACACATAAGGACTCCCTATTGTTTGATGTTATCCTAAAAGCCTACAAAATGATTATACTTGCAGGTTAGGGATTGTCAATTCATCTCCTCAGGTATTTTCTCTTTCCTCTTCATGTCCATCTTTGGGACACCTAGCAGAGAGCCCAAAGTAGTGGAAACTGCAAATTCTGGCTTATCATGTTTTCCAGGCAAAGGAGGTTTTGTCAATGGTTTAGCAGACCTGTATGTCCTGAAATCAATATTCAGAGAGGAAGAGGAACTTCTGGGCTGTTCGGATTCAGGATTTAACTGAACAGAGCCTTGGGCTTCAAATGGGGAGCTGGTCATTTGAAAGCTTGAAAGAAGAGGGAATTCTTCAGTTGTGACTTTGATGGGCCTTGAATCGCCTTCCATGTCTGTCTCGGATTGAATCACCAATAGTTCCTCCTTCTGATGTGATTTTGGCAGCACATTAGCATCCACAGAAGTAGATCCTCTTTGCTTGAACATTTTTGCATGCTTATCCTTGTAGTAAGAATTATATGTATGCAGCTATTCAACAAAAAGAAAAGAAAAAAGAAAAAAGAATTACAAGTCTGCAAGATTTAAACCATTTTTTGGATACCAAGCCAGTAACCACAATTAAGTAAAGGAAAGGAAAGAGAAGGATAACAAGGAGAAATGAAAGAAAAAATACCATGTCAGGTATGTATGTGCCTGTTCCTCGCGATTTCCCCTTCTCTTCAGCACTGAAAGTTGCTTCAAACTGTTGTGAAGCATTTGGATGGTAGAAAGTCTGTATTGGTACGTATAAATCATTACCCAACTGGTAAACCATACTCCAATTCTGTTGGCTTGACAATGCATGGACATCAACTTGAGAGGGTGATGATGGAAAAATTTGATGGGCAACATCAACTTGAGAAGGTGATGATGGAAAAATTTGATGGGCAGCAAATGGAATGCTATAATTGTGAAATAATTGACTATATTGCAGGCCACCATAATATCTATTATAATCTCCACTGAGGACGGACTCTTCGGATCTCCCAGTTCCAAATGCAGGAACAGGAACTGGAACATCTGGTCTTTGTCCTTTCCCATTTCTATCTAGAGTGTTCAAGAAAAACTTCTCAAGAGCTGCACCCATGCTTTCTCCTGGAAGTGTGAGGATTTCCCTAAGCTTTCGCGCACCAAAGGAAAGAGCAAATCTTATTCGATGGAAATTTCCTGCCAGCAACAAGTCAACAGTAAGCAACTAAGTGAAAGGAATTTTTACAGGCTCAAACAGGTAAACTCTAAGAATTGGATATAATTAGTGTCTCAGATAACCAGCCTAAATGTAATTTATGTAAATACTGTTAATCCGTATAAAACTAGTCATAACTAGAACATACGTGATACATTCAATAAAAGGGGGAACCAACAATTTTGTAGAAATGCTCTGCTGCAGTTTAAAGCATTCAATATTGGAATGAAATTTCTGATACTTTCCAATATAGTTATACTTTCCAACTGAATCAATAATTGTCATTAATTTCTCCTTTAGTCAGTAAGATTACCTCTGCTGACGCTACGGCCCAGATTGTTGTTGCTTCTTAGAGGATCTAGAATGTTCAAATGCTTAATAGGAAATTCCTGAGCCGCAGTTTCACATACCCTTGCAGGAACAGAGTATAAATCTCTGCAATTTTGCAGAAACTCCTTACTGAGCAGCAGGTCATCCCAATCACAATCTGGTGTCTCTGCGGCAGGCAAAGGAGAAGGGCTTATCTTCTATCAGGCACTGAATTGTAAATAAGTATTTGAAGTAAAATCACGCAACATCCAAATACATGCAATTGAAAAACACTCACCAACAATCTCTGGGAGGGAAGATATGGCGACTGGACCATTTATACTTAGACAATAGCTGTCCCAATCAAATGAACTATAGTAGTCCAAGAATTTATACAGGACCTGCTAGTAAAAGCATTTCAGAGGTTTTCTTCCTCTTGTAGATGTAAAAACAACATGCAAACTTGGAAGCATATTAGAAAAATAATGCTTAGAAAATCAGAGGAAGGCTCACCTCTAAAGGACCACGAACGGATGAATGAAAAAGATTCATAATATACAAGACTAACGTTTCGACAGCATATGTTGATATCAAGCCATGGTGTGCACCAAGAATTCGGCTCTCATAATAGCACCAGGCCTTGATCAAGATAATTCCACGTTTGAAAAGATGGTTTTTCCCAACAAGTTCATCAACCTGATTTTTTTTTTTTTCAAAGGACTTCATTAAATAAAATTGATCAAATATGTTGCAGAAGGAGAGAACTAAAAGCTTCACTAATTTATGAAGCCGATCGGGCAAACACAATATTGAGCAAAGAAAACAAGCCAAGAAACTGAATAAAATAAGTTATTTTATGTAATTCTCCGTAGGAGGCAACAAAGTCCCAAATAGCAATTTAAATTAATATATAATTACTGGGAGAGCAAGACAAATATAACAAGAAAATTAGTCCTGAATGTCAAAAAAAGAAAGCTGAAAAGGAGAAGCATACAGAAGCTTGATATAAGTCAAATTCTTATATGGCATCAATTTTCATATTATTTTCACAACTATGGAAAGGGTCCCATGCATCTTCAAGTTCTAGCATAACATAGAAGTTATAGGCTTTCAGCACTACTGAATGAATGAAATTCAAGCATACAGGTCCAAGAAATACTAGGAATATACATATACAACAAACAGAACAAGTATTTGATGTAAGAACTCACTAAGATTAATAAGATTATACCTTCTCCAGAAAACACAGAGTACTGAGTCCTGCAATCTGATTAAATGAGATGTCAACAGCCATGTTTTTCACAGTGCATTTCACGACTGGGACCTGGAATACATCACCCAAAAACCAATATGGGTAATGTGACAGAGTTGAGACTTGAAAGATAAATATTAGAAATTCTTTCTCATAGAGAACAAAGAGAAAGTGGCATATATTCTGGTTTCAAAAAAAGAAACAACAATAATGGCAAGGGAGATATTTCTTTTCAAGTAGGAAGTAGTATTAAAAACAAAATTTGAGAAAAAGTTGCATTAGCAATGGCATGCAAAGGCGATTGGATACCCAATGAGAAGCTAAAGGAGGATTATCCTAAAGGCAAAATTCATTTGTTACTTATTTGAACTTTCCTCTAGGGAGGTGAAATTACTATTGTCAAATTCCTCATCACTCAATGCTCATTATGGTAGCAGCAACTTCAATCATTAAAAAGACTCCAATGACACCATAGTTAGGAAAAAGCCTCGGAAGAAACTTAAGTCTGAGACATCATGTAAGGTCACAGTGGCTTTCAAATACTTCTATGTCCTGTCATTATTTCTACAGGCTATCTATTCAAACTCAGCAATAGCATGAATTATGGTGATACTTTATATTCCGGACTAACATAAGGGTCTTCTCTAACTAATGTTTTACTGGAAAAGAAATAATATCCGTCTGAGCCTCTGACCCATGATAAATCACACAAGCCAGGATAACAAAATTCAAAAAACATCAAGACAAAAATGGAAAGGTTAAGAGCTAAAGAAAAATGAAACAATTTTGAAATTTGAAGATATACAATTTGACTTTAAACCTGTGCTCGTATATATTGTATGTCTTTTACTTGGTATTCAGAGTCCTCTAAACTTTCGAGTATATTGCATACAGCTTTAGCCAAATCCTCCTCTTCATTCTCTTGACAGAGAGCGGTCAAGTCAATATCCCCATCAGGAAGATAGGTTTTTAGCGGGACTGAGCCAAATGGGAAGACCTGCATAACCATGATGAAATCATATCAGAATCTAATGGCACCAAAAAGACAAGAATTTCAGTTACATTTGTAACTGAAAATTGAGGAACATTCATTGCACAAGACAAAGTAGATTTGACATATCCGAATGATTAAGAGCAGTGGCTATTAGAAAACAAATTACGAGAACGAGACAGAAATGTCATACATCCAAATCATTTATAGTAGCAACCACAAAAACCAACAAATCATGAGATCAAGAAAGCAATGCTATTAAAAGAAAGAGATGACAAAATTAAGGAAACATACTCCAAAATATATTAACAAATTGTGGAATATTGGGAAATTAGTATTTCTCATTGATCTAAAAAATAAGACACATCCAAATATATACACCAAGGGGAAAATATAAGAGAATAAAGGCTAATAAAAGCGATACAATCAGGAAAAAAAACACAATAAAAATTAAGTATATTCAAACACAAATACAACTAAAAGAAATTCAAACCTCTGCACCATAGCAATCTCTGATCAGGCTCTGAACATACTCAGCAACTTCCTTTCGCTTCACCTCAGAAACTACATTTGGCTGAATTATATATAGTATCTCCTGGGCCCTTTCTTCAGCCATCTGCCAGAGTTCCACATCAATTGACAATCGCAGTTGGTTGGGTGAGGAGGAGGAAGATGAAGAAGAGGAGGAAGAGGATGAAGGTGACAAACTTCCTTGATGATCTTCCATTGCCACAGATACCGGAACTTATACCTCTTGCCAAAAACAGCCTAGAACCACAAACAAGACATCCCAATGGTGATCCATCCATTGCACACAAAACAGCACAACACACATTTAATTGAGGTCTTTTACAGATGAACAGTATATGGATAAGCAGAAATTAATAAGCCAAAATCATAGTTGGAATAGCCTAGGATAGAAGTTAGACGTAAGAAGACACACGACTACATGGTTAAATTCATTTTCACAAAAAAATGTTGACACTGGAAGGTTCCCAATGGAACCCAAGGAAAAAAATATGAAATTGACAGGAAAAAAAACAAAAAAAAAACTAACGATTAATCTATGAAAATATTAGTACTATACTAATATTAGAAATATACTCTCTTCTTTAGTGGGAAGAAAGAGAAAATACAGCAGAAATTTCTCGTGCACAATGGCAATAAGATACAGGAAATAAAAGGAAAATAAACTCAACTCACTCAAACCCACTAACAACTGAACACACTGCAAGCAGAAAAGATAATGAAGAAAAAAGCCTTCATCCACCCCAACCTGGTGATCAGGCCCCTCCTTCACAAAACCACTATCTTCCTCGCCTTCCTCCTTCGTCCTTCATCACACAACGCTTTAAAACTTTCATAGGACCCACACACCCTCCAATCACTGAGACTTAGGCCCTCGCTTATAGGGCTTGTTTTATTCTCACTACTCTTGTCGGGTCCAACAGTTACTTCGAAAGTGGTGTCAACTGTTGGAGTTATTAATTAGCACAGATTACCTTGTTCACCAGAACTGTGCTCCTAGGCCATTTTGTGATTCTTATGCACTATGAAGTTATTGACTTCATGAACTTGATATATGATTTACTGAGAGATGAAAAGAGCGGAGAGACACATAAATGGAAGTCATTGTCAGCGGAAAAGGTGGGTGCTAAAAAAATAACAATACAAGCTGGCTCATTCATAGCAAAGACAACTATACATGAAAAGCCATGATATAATATGAAAAATATGACACCAACAAAGAGATTAATAAAACAGAGCAAGCCAGAAAGACATCAATTTTCACTTACTATCCAATTGACGAGTTCTTCTTCCCCAGTGAGACAACACAGAATAGAAGGGCCATTCGTTAATTTTCTATATAAGGAGACTTTGGCAGACTCATTGCATATTATAACCATAAATGACTAGGGATACGCACATTTTGGCTCATTCGAAGAAAGAGGTCAATCACAACTGATCATCTAATTGAAAACCCTTTTCAATGTTATAACAAAGTTAATTATGGGGAAAATATCAGTGAAGTCCCAAGGTAGAGAAAAAATATCAAACCTTTTTTTATATTAATTGTAAATAAATTATGGAATTCTAATATAAAAAAAGTCTTATTGTCAAAATGGCTTTTCATGTTGTTAAAATGGTTTTATTAATTGTTAAAATGAATAACTTTTCATGTTGTAAAAAATTCCCCGAATTTTTCCTCTGGCATGTAGAATTTTGCAAACTTGGAGATTTTTTGGCAACATGAAAAACCATTTTGATAATATTAGAAGCCATTTTAACAACGAGATTTTCATAAGGACATTTTAACAATTAATAAAGCCATTTTGACAACGGGACTTTCTTGCGAGAGGAATTTCATAACTTTTCACAATTAATATAAAAAAAGTCCCTAGGGGATTTGGGGTTGGGACTTTTTTGATGTTTTTTCTCTACCTTGGGACCTCACTGATATTTTCCTTTAATTATTCTTTCCTGGTGAGACAACACTATAGAATAAAGGCTATTTGTTTATATAGTACAATGAGACTACAAATGGGAGTCTCAATTGTGTATAAAAAACAAGAATTATTAGGTATATACACAACTGGCTCATTCATATAACGACAATTATACATGAAAAGGAGCGACAGAAAACGACAAATAAGACATAACTTGCAAAAAATTTAATAATACAGAGAACAGGGGAAAATGTGTCAATCACAACTTACTATCTTATTGAAAAGTTCCTTTTATTTCATGTTATAACAAAGTAAAGTCTTCTCCGCCATGGGACTATGAAGAACAGAATAAGGACCATTTGTTTTTTGTATGACATATACAAGGAGACTATAAGCAGCAGATTCAACTGTTTGGTATAACCACAAATGATTAGGAATATACATGTCTGGGGTTATTCAAAGCAAAGAGAGTTACAGATGGAAAAGAGTAACAGAATACGACAAAGAAGACATAAATACCGATAAAAAATTAATAAAACAGAGCAAGGAAACAAAGATGTCAATCATGATGAACCATGTAATAGAAAAGTTCCGTTTAGTTTTATGTTATTACAAAGTGAATTCTTCTTCTCTACCAAGACAATACACAATTGAATAAGGGCTATTAGTCTCTCCAATATAAGGAGACACCAAGGATCAGTCCATAGTGAGGTTTTTAGATATTAAAATTTTCCTGTGCCATACATCCAGTAAACTAAGTAGAATTAATTACTGTCAGCAATCCAGGTTTATGACTTATGAAGCCTGATCGCACATTGCACAAAAATCTAAGTATATGTGTCTTGCTAATTCATAAGTCATTAGTCTTTCAGCAAAAATATCCATTTTATATTATAGTGGCGCTTATGAAATCTGTGGTCAATGTTTTAGAACAAATATCAACAACTTCACAACTGGCCATGAAAATTTAGCAGGCCCGGCAGCTCCTTAGAATGAGAGGTTTTAGCGCCCAAAAGTCAAGGAATTTTAGAAGCAATATTGCTGCTACCTATCCTCTACAGTATGTAGAGAAAATAAGCAACACGTGACCCACTGGATGAATCAAGAATAGGCTAAAAGTTCCTTGTTAAGGCTTCCTTCAGATGCTGTAGCAGATCACCAAGATGGGCGATCTTTATAACTGCCGGGATATTTGGTTTTGCGTGAATTTAAATTCAGCTCTTCAATTAGTCAAGGAGAGCTAGACGCAACTCACCCGAGTCATCAAATGGTTCTTGAGCTGGCTAAGCCAGAAACCCCACCCACACTCAACCCCAAGAGTAAGGACATGAATGAAAAAGAATAATTTGAATGATAATGAGTATCAAATTGAATAGCATGTACATTTGCAAAACGAAGATAGTTGTCCTCCTCTTGAATTAGGAAGAGGAGTACAGAATTGGAGAATGACCCACCAAATCAATAGAGTGAAAAATGTTTCTCGCTCGCTGTGGCTTCGACAGCTCCAGCAGATCACTAGCACGACTGACACTAAATCAAGAAAGACATCAGAATTCACGTGAATTCAAATTCAGCACTTAACCTTATCGAGGAATGTCAGATTGATAATGGCACCGCTTACCAAATTCCACGGAAGTTATTCCCAAAACTCAAGATTAGTTCTGCGGTTAGCAATGCCTGAAAACCCACCCCGACTCGACCCTAGGGTTCATGAGGAGAGTCAAAATGCATTGATTGAATATCAATTACAATGGACATGAAATGAGAAGACTTGGGATATTTGCTAAGCGGAAAGTCAGAGGCTGTTAATTTTTCTTACGTCAAGCCCCCATTAAGTTTCTTGTCTCGACTTACTTACATTAATGGAGGTCAGGACACAGCAGTTAGCGAGGACGGGGGATTATACCTTCAGTATACGCAACAATTTGCTCGCTTTTTCCTTCGGCCCGTCCCAACTGGCTGCGTCTCTGAAACAAAATCCTTCGAGAGTTCTGCGCATCTGCGCTCAGAAAAACACCGATAGAAGAACATCCTCGTCAATGGAGAAGCAGGAAATGTACTTAAAACTTAAAACCCTAGTCCTCAATCCCCGCAATGGAGAATTTTCTTCAACACCATTGATGCAGCCGTGTGAATGGTGGCCCCCACAACCCACAGGTTTGGACCTTGGGGAGCTCTGACTCTGATGTGTCAAGTCAAGATCCTTTCATCCGTATCCTGATCCTCTACTAACGGCTAATATAACAGCACCGACACCTAATGACATAAACGTTGTCGTTTCACTGGCCTCATCATATCCGATCACCAGCATCCAGTCTGGAAAGCTCAGGGAAGGGTTGAGGCGTTGAGCTGCTGAAGATTGAGCTCTTCAAATTATTTATTTATTTTTTTGCCAACAGGGCTCTGCAATTTATATTTTATATGCAATATTGATGATTTAACTAGACTCACTTTAATTAATATCAATTCCAAGAATGTTGTTTATTCAAAATGACACTGCCAAATAAAAATGAGTTAAATTTGCTTCCGCCACTTCTCAAGGACCAAACTAAACAAGCAAAATGGCACAATCGCAAATTTTCAAGCTAAGAATTCAGGATTCCAAAGCGACGAGCCTTTGAACGAATTGGACGTAATTTGACTATTATTTCTCATTCAATCTGGAATCAAAACCAATGACAGAGAAGGCAGTTGTGGATGAATGCACCTCCACGACGGCTAAGGGGGACGGAGATTTCAGATGAAACGTTAAAATGAGAAGCGGCGACGGAGATATGGTTAAAATGAGAAGCACGATTTTGTGAAGACGTAAGCCTTACCTGAACGGGACCCCATCGGAGAGGTTGAGGACGCCGCTGGAGGATTCGAACGCCGCCGCGGAGGGATGAGATTATTTGATTGAAGCTTGTCTGGGAGGGATGGATCAAGCCAGAACGACGTCGTTGAAATATTTGTTGCTCCTTACGCAGAGGATGTGATAAACGTAATCCCATGTGGGTCCCACAGGAGGGGGGACAAGGTTGGCTGCTTAAAATCTCAAAAACGGTTACCTTTGCCCAATCATCATCCCATTTCCCGCCATGTTGGCTGTCGCTCCGAAAACCCTATCTTCTTCCCCATTTTTGCTAAACCCCATTGCTCAAGCTCTGTTCCGTGATTCTAACTACTCCGCCTTCAAGCTCAAATTTAACAGAAAATTCATATGCGAGTATCAAACTGAAAGGGGTCTGCAATTTGAGACAGGTGATGCCTTTTTCCGGCACGAAAGCGCCACCGGACGAGACCTCGGTGTGCTCGCTGCTGCTCTCCACAAGAAATCAAATGGGAGTTTGCGTGCTCTTGACGCATTGTGTGGCTGTGGAATACGGTCGCTTCGGTACCTCGAAGAAGCCGAGGCGGATTTTGTGGTGGCAAACGACGGAAATGACAATTATAGAAGCATTATTGAGGAGAACTTGTCAAGGGCAAAGAATGGTTCTGATAATGAACGGAGATGGAAAATTACCCATTTAGAAGCTAATCGTGTAATGACAGATTACTATTTGCAGAAGAGTTTTTTTGACTTCATTGACATCGATTCATTTGGCAGTGATTCTTCTTTCCTGCGGTCTGCTATTATCACTTTGAAATTGGGCGGGTTGCTGTATGTTACTTCAACCGATGGCTACACATCAGGTGGTCACCGCCCTCATCAGTAAGATTTGTATCTTCTAGAATTTTTGGTTGAAGAGCTGTTCATAATGCAGTTGTTCACATTTATATCCTTATTTATTCCTATTCTTAAATATCTTTTTGTTGAACGTTTCTGATTACACTGTAACCATTTCAATCAGTCATTGCTTTGTTGGGTGAGCTTGAACCATGTTATAGTGAATGATTATCTTTGGACATTTGACTATTACGGTGACTGACTTGTGCTTGTGGTGACTGATTATCACATGTTCTACTATATTAACCTTGTGCCATCAGCTGCCAGTTTATAACATTTTATTTTCCTCGCTAGTTCTTTAGCTGCATATGGAGCTTATGTGCGCCCTATGCCATATTCGAATGAGGTTGGTTTACGAATGCTTATAGGTGGGGCTGCAAGGGAGGCTGCGGTGTTGGGTTATCATATCACACCCTTATTTTCGTACTATGCTTATCATGGACCTGTTTTCCGAGTCTTGCTGAGATTAAATCGTGGGAAGATTCATGACAATAGGTGCTATATCACAGCGTTTGTATTTACATCCTATTATTTTCATTTATGGGTTCCATCTCTTATTTCTCACTCTCTATATTGCTGTAGACATTATGGTTTTATTGGCTATTGCCACAAGTGCGGAAATTCCAAAGAATTTTCATGGGATGAACTTGGCCAGATCAGTTGCTCCTGCAGTAATTCAAAGGTAAGGCCGGGTTTGTTTGAAACTAGCTCCTTATAGGTTTGTCCAGAATTTATATTTTTTCAATTGGCATGCATCCTTATAGCTTTTACCTTTATTATAAAGGAATGTTGTTTGCCAATATTCCACAAGTTATTATTCTGACTTCTGATAACATGGGTGTATATTTCGATTGAATCTTGATGAGAAAGGTTTTGCAAAATGTAAATGGCATAAATTTTCCTCAGTTCATTCATCACCCTTCCTTTCTGAACCTGCTGATACTTGGAAGAGATAGTATGATAAAATTACAATATGAAATACACCTTCTGTGGATGTGTATCAATGAAATACTTTTCCTCATCTTCAACTGGGGCCTTATAGAATTAGTAGAGCATGTGGTTTAATTGGATAAGGAGCAAAGATTGATACCTGGGTCTGACATGCCACTAACCAATTATAATGGATGTCAAGCATGATAGTAATAGGGAAATTATGAAGGACCATATAGAGTGCTATCTAGTTTACCATATTTAAATTACAGAAAGACAATGAGATTTTTCATATGCTCATTTTTACATTTATTAATTAGTGAATGTCAAGATGCATAAGGCAATTCCAATTTCTCTTCTTTTTTCAGGTTTCTACCTCCCTCGTGGTTTCAGGACCACTCTGGACTGGACCTCTTCATGATGCTGCATATCTTATGGACATGTTAAATCTTGCCAAGCAGTGGGGATGGGTTGACGATGGTACAGACAATCTTGGAAAACTTATTAAACTGATGGTGGATGAAAGTGACCCCATGTTGCCATTCGGATATATCAAGTTGGATGAGGTACTTTTTTGAATGATGTTGTTGAAGTTACCTCCCTGTGGCATAGTAAATTAATTTATTGATCCTATTTTGAATGATGACTTGTGGTGTTTATTGATCCTGTTTTGAACAATGACTTATGGTGGTTTCTCTTCCATCCATCCAGATGGCAAGTCGTGCAAAAATGAATTCTCCTCCTCTGAGGACCTTGATGAGCGCCATCCATAAGGTTATCTTCTGTTATCCCATTATCTTCTTCCTTTAACCTCTTCCTCATTCTAAATTTAAGTTTATGATGAAATAATTATATAAAACTGGAGTTGTTGCATTGTAAACGAAATGGAACATTTGAAATAATTCCCATCCCTCTTGGCTTATTAAAAATATGAAAAACCATAGAATGCTTTATATGACAACTACATACAGGCTATCAGATGGATGATTCAAGAAATTGATGTATCAACTCAAACTTTATACAGTCAGTAGCTGCATTCTTGTGTTGCTGAACTTGAAGAACCATTTAATGGTACTTGACTTATAAGATATGCTATAGTACGTAACATAAAATTCATTGTTCTACTTAAAGTTGCTATCCAATGCATCAAACACAAGGGATTTCATATGAATATATAAAAATGATAGTAGCCCCTTAAACATTTGAAGTATTCTGAAGTTAATTTATTTTGGAGGTCCTGGAACTTGTCTAGAGTTGATTTCCATTGAGGAAAGTTTGTGATAGTCTTCGTTCACAGCATCTTAGGTCTGTGGAAGTGACCGTTGATCTCTTTATCTGGAAAAGGAAAAATGAGAGTGAGGAATAGGAGTAGTAAATTGAAGAGAAATATCGTTTCTCTTCTTGCTTCAACGAGACAAAATCTAGCTGATAACCAAAAAAGAAGGAAGTTGCCTTTCATTATATTTCATTTTGTCATTGTTACTTTGGTTTATGGTTTTGATAGGACGCGAAAATGTGGTAAAGTATGATTCATGATGGCCTTTACATGAAAGCGTCAGAGACCAGAGACTAATTTCTTCTGTTGTTGGTTTAATTGCAGAAGGGGTATGCTGCCAGCAGGTCTCACATAGCCACCAATGCGATCAAGACGAATTGTCCCATGACTGAATGCATCAGTATTGCCAAGGAACTACTTCTGGTGTGAACTGCTTAATGATTTGAGGGCCCAAGTTACCTCCCAGTAGCTATTGAAGCATGCTCAATGCTATGTCGGTGCCTGCAATTGTTGATGCTTGGCGAAAACGAGCTAAATGGACAGACGCTCGGAGAACGACGGAGTCTGATTACACTGTTGCAAACTGGAGATTCACAATATTGGATTGGAAGAATTAGCGAACTGCAAGGAAAGGACCATAATTGCCTTCACTGATGACATGCTCTGTTAGTCTCTGAAATATTCTCCTTTTATATTTCTAGGTGCGATGTATGCTTGCTTTCTTTGTTCTCTCCTTGTTAGTGCCGTCAAAAAAGGGTTAGATATTGCCGTACGAAAGATATTTTCACCAATTTGTTTTGGGAAATCTCACAATTGTTGAGGTCTGTCACAAACGATTTTTGTGTGCGCCAAAGCTGACACCATACTTGCGAGAAGTGGCACATTTAGTTTGAGCACACTCCCGCAGGGAAATTCGCAGAAATAACTTTGGAAAAAAAAAAAATTATGAAAATAGACGACCGTACAAAGTATTTGTGGAAGTAACCCAGTTGGTGGCGTCACGTCAGCGGGCGCCACACGTGGCGCCACGTCAGCGGGCGCCACACGTGGCGCCACGTCAGCGGGCGCCACACGTGGCGCCACGTGGCGTGGCGCCACTTTGTGTGTGGCGTGCCACGTGGGCACGCCACAAAGTGGCGCCGCCACGTGGGGCGCCACTTGTGGCGCGCCCACGTGGCGCGCCACACGAGGCGCCAGCTTTGAAAAAAAAAAAATAATAATAATGCAGGGCGCGTCAGCGCCCTGCAAAAGCTGCCTCGGGGGCAGCTTTTCGCTGCCCCCGAGGCAGCAGGAATGCTGTGGGGGGTTCACGCCCCCCACAGTAATTTACAAAAAAAAAAAAAAAAATTGGTTATTTAAAGCAGACGTGCATTCGAGAGAGTTGAGAGAGGGAGCTGAAGAAGAGAGGGAGCTGAAGATTATTTAAGGTATGTTATTTATTGTATAAGATTATTTACGTAGCTAAATTAGGATCTTTTAACAAATGTTCTTCATAAAATGTGTTGTATCTCTACTTGTCTCTACAATGATGGTAATATTCTGTGGGGTAGAACAAATGTTAGAGTTAGAATTTTTTAGAGGTTCTAAGTTCTGACAATAGAAGACTTTATTTATGTAGTAAATGATTAATAATAAATTTTAGACATAAAATAAAATAAAAATTCATAATCTGTGAGATTATTAAAAATTATTTGATATCAACAAAAAATAATAAAAAAATTGAAAACTCATAATATATAACAATTCTAATTAAAATAACATATATAATATGATCTAACAAAAATTAATTTAAACATTACAATTCTTAGTATATTTTAATAATAAAGATAACAAAGTTTATATAATGATAATAATTAAACTTCATGAAAAATCAAAATTCATAATATGGAAGACTATTAAAAATTATTTAATAATAACAAAAGTTAATAATCAAATGAAACTAATAATAATATGTAATAATAATATTCAAAATAACATATTTAACATAATCTACCAAAAATTAATGAAATAATTAAAATTCATTAAATAAATTAATTAAAAAACGAAATTTATTTAATAATAATAAAAAATGGTAAAAAAAATCAAATTTCATAATTAGTAAAATTATTCAAAGTTACTCATTAATGCCTAAAATAATATAATGGTAAGAACAAAAAATTAATTTAAATATTAAAATTCATGACATATAATAATAACACAAATAATAAATAGCATATTATCATAATGAAAATTATTCAACAAATACAGATTCATTTACTTAAAATAAATAAAAATCAACAAATAAGATCAAAAATTAAAATAATAAATAAAATTCATAATATGTGCAAATAATTATTTTTAATTTAAGTTTCTCATCCTACCTTGGTATTTTCTCTAATGTACTACTAAATAATTTGAAAACTAAACCGATTAAAATTTCCATAATATCTCTATGAACCCAAATATACCATTTGCACAACATTTAATCGGGCCAAATATCCTATAATACAACAATCTTAAACTTCTTAAATTTAAAAATTAGTTTTAAATTTTTAAAACAAACAAAAAATACATATAAATCATCTAAAATTTATTATTAATCATTTACTACATAAATAAAGTCTTCTATTGTCAGAACTTAGAACCTCTAAAAAATTCTAACTCTAACATTTGTTCTACCCCACAGAATATTACCATTATTGTAGAGACAAGTAGAGATACAACACATTTTATGAAGAACATTTGTTAAAAGATCCTAATTTAGCTACGTAAATAATCTTATACAATAAATAACATACCTTAAATAATCTTCAGCTCCCTCTCTTCTTCAGCTCCCTCTCTCAACTCTCTCGAATGCACGTCTGCTTTAAATAACCAATTTTTTTTTTTTTTTGTAAATTACTGTGGGGGGCGTGAACCCCCCACAGCATTCCTGCTGCCTCGGGGGCAGCGAAAAGCTGCCCCCGAGGCAGCTTTTGCAGGGCGCTGACGCGCCCTGCATTATTATTATTATTTTTTTTTCAAAGAGCTGGCGCCTCTTGTGTGGCGCGCCACAAGTGGCGCCTCACGTGGCGGCGCCACTTTGTGGCGTGCCCATGTGGCACGCCACACACAAAGTGGCGCCACGTGTGGCGCCCGCTGACGTGGCGCCACCAACTAGGTTACTTCCACAAATACTTTGTACAGTCGTCCATTTTCACAATTTTTTTTTTCCAAAGTTATTTCTGGGAATTTCCCCACTCCCGCACGTGACTATATTCACTAATCTAAACTAATTTCTTAATGGCCAGAATCGGCAATGTCGTGTCATGAGTAACGAGGATGAAATTAATCAGACAACCTTCACCAGAGGAAATTGCTTTCCTTTGAACCCTTATTCTTTACCCACATTTTTTAACTAGATCTTTATCATCTAAGTTAGCGTCAAATAGCTTCACATGATTAAATTTGATTGGGAGGATTTGCATCAACAAGAAGGGAAAAACTAGGTCGAGTATTGAATAAGCCGATAATAATTGATCAGGCCCCTTTGAATATTATATTGCATTATGTATGAAAGAATGACTCAGCCTTAGTAGACTATTCTAGGTATATTGTGGGGTTTTACACATGCCATTCTGATTCTATTTAGAAGTTTATTTTGATCAAATCTCTCATACTAAGGAGAAGTAGGTATCTCAATTATTATGGAGCAAATTTCCAATTTTACCCTCATTTATGATAGGGTATCTTTTAACTTTTTCTTCTCTATCTATTTTTATTAGTAAAATTAATATGGGCAAAATTGTTATAATCTCATTCATTACCTGAAAGAAGATTTATAAATAGGACCAAATTTTTTGGTCAAAATAAACTTATAAATAGGATCAGAATGGTATGCTAGATGACAACATGAATTGTTCTCATCATATTATATATTTAATTATATTTCTCTAACATTCCCCGTCAAAGTTGCTGACAAACCGATTTTGCTACTGAGATGAGAAAACTTGGAGTTAGAGCCTAAGTAGCTCTAAGTAAAACAATCTACAACTTGTTGAGAAGATGGTACATATTGAACATCAATGAATCTGAAAGCACCATGTCACAAATGAAATGTAAATCAATTTCAATGTTTACTTTTGGCATGTTGAATAGGATTTGTTGCAAGAGCCATTTGCTCAAGCTTTTGTGCTAACATTGTAACACAAAATAATAGAGGATTGTCTTAACATGAAACCCATCTCAAAGAGTAATGAATGCAACCATTTGATTTCTGTAGCCCCATCTGCCAAGGACCTATATTATGATTCTGCACTTCATCCTGACACGATCTAGAGTATGTCAAGACGAGTGGAGGTTAAATATTGTAAGAAACCAATTGCTTTTCTATACGGTGAGGGATCTGTCATGAGCTCACCGTCAGAAGAGGAAAATTGTCAATCAACAACCATGGGTGTTGATATTGAAGCATGGTCTAACATTTTAAATTTCCTCAATAGATCAAAAATGTATTTGGCTTGAGTCAAGTAAAAATCTAAGCTATCTCGAACAATTTCTAGACCAAGAAAATGATAAACAGGGCCAAGGTCTTTTAAAGAGAAGAGAGCATCCAACCTTTGTATAAATTGATGTACGAAATGAGAATTATTTTTTGTAACCAATATATCATCAACATAAGTTAGTATAAATACCGTCAAATTTGAAGTTTTGAGATAAAATAAAGATAATAAAACAACGATATGTCATTCTTGGCATTTTAGAATCCCCATTGCAAAAGAGTTAAATGTAGGCGTTGGAACTACACTCGAGTAGTTTGCTTCAAACCATATATTGTTAGTTCTCAACCAAGTTTTGATGATAACTAAACACTTGTAAATCAATGATTTAAATAAGAACTCGATTTCATGTTTTTAAAACTCCAGTTCTTATATCAGCAAAATGAAGAATTCGAGTTCTTGGATCATGAACTCGAGTTTGCGTCTCTTGGCAGAAGAGTTCTCAAACAACCAAAGTGAAGAACTCAAGTTCTTGGGTGAAGAACTCGAGTTCGCAACCCTTGGTGATGAAAAATTTTCAAAAGCATGAGAACTCAAGTTCCTTAACACCAAACTCGAGTTCTTGGTAAAGAATTTGAGTTCTTAATTTTGAGGAATTCGTTTAAAGACTAAGAAATTAAGTTCTTGGGAAAGAACTTAAGTTCATGAACTTGAGTTCTCAGTAAAGAACTCGAGTTCCTTCATGAGGTATCTAATCAAAGTTTAAGAACTTGAGTTCTTAGAAGAGAACTCAAGTTCATGAACTTGAGTTCATGATTAAGAACTCAAGTTCTTTGAAAATCAATTTGAACCTGAAATGAAAACTCGAGTTCTTGGTTATCAACTCGAGTTCTTGTCTTGCAAATATGAGACATTAAAAAGGAAACCAAAAGAACTCGAGTTCTTGTTTAAGAACTCAAGTTCATGAACTCGAGTTCTACTTTGAAAACTCGAGTTCTTGTCGCTGTCTGAGATTTCTAATTCTGCGAATGAGCTGATCTTTGGCTCCTGACTTCCCGAATCAATTAGTATAATATATGAAATGATTCTATCACGTTTGCTAGTCGTTTCAGGGATTTCAATGGTGTATTATTCAAAAACAACATAAAGTTGATGCTTACGTCACTGCATTTAATGCACAGCAGCAGAAACAGAGCAACAAATGGAATGAGCTGTGCAGCAGAGAGAAACATTCTCCTAGGGATTACTTAATCAAGACATTCTTCTGAAAAAAACACTTTCAACGATCAACACATTTAATGAAGGAACGGATTTCATTTAATGAAGTCTCAACGGTCCATTTGGTTGAACGAGGAACAGAGCTGTGTCTAACGGAAAATTAAATAAGTCACAACGGTAACTCTCAAGTTCCTCCCAACGGCATTAATGGCGAAAGAGTATAAATGCTCAAGCATTCATTTCAGCCAACTACCGAAACTCTGCGCATTTACTCTGAGTTATCGATCTTATCAGTTTCATTACTCTCAATATCTTCGGATATTTTCTTGTTCTTCAGTAATCATTTATTATCTACTTGTGAGGAGTTATTTAAATATTTATTTCATTCAATTATAAAATCTTAAGGTTGTGGAACCTTAAGTGTGAGTGTACGATTACAAATAGTAAGGGGGAGTGAGTCCGTGAGTGAGAGGATCATCCCAAGTTGTATTTGTAATCTCTGGAAAGTTAGTGAAAAATCTCAAGGAGTTCTTGGGGACTGGATGTAGGTCAGGATTAGACCAAACCAAGATAAATTGCCTTGTGTCCATTCTTCTTTACATTTCTGCACAGTTAGTATTCTGCCTGAATTTGTCAAAATCTTGATTAAGCAATTAAATTTTTAAATCACCTATTCACCCCCCTTCTAGGTGATATTCCATTTTCATATATTGCTTTCACCAATTTACAAACATAAGTTGACCGGTAAGGATCAGTAAAGCCTTTAGGCTGACGCATACACACATTTTCTTGAAGGAATTCATTTAGGAAAGCATTGTTAGCATCAAATTGTCTCACCTCCTAGTTGAAAGTGGCTGCTATCATGAAAACAATTTAATAGTAGTGGGTGTGATCACTAGGTTGAAATTTTCTCTATAATCCACTTCAAGTGATTGTTGAAAACCTTTCGCTACTAGCCGAGCTTTAGGTTTAAAAATAGATCCATCGGCCTTGAACTTGGTATTTAAGACCCATTTGCAATTGACCAACTTTTGTGTTCGATCTTGAGGAACTAACAACCATGTTTGAAAATGGAACTTATGATCATTATGAAGCTTCAAACAAGGATGGTAAGCATACACAAAAGGTTGAATATCCTTGTAAATTGGTGGTCTTACACAAGCAGAATAGAATAGAGGATTGAAGCCCTTCAAAACAGTTGTCTGGAGTCTATTAATAATGTAAACTACATATTGAAAAGCCTCGACCCACTACATTAAAAGCATTCGAGCTTGAGCCAGAAGTCCGGTTCCTCTGCTTGGTGACCCCTCTCCCCATCCCTCACAATCCCATCTCTACCGTTCAAATCCGGATCCAACAGCTCAGAATGGTTTTAAAAAAAATAAATTTTCTTTTTTAAAAAAAAAACCATTCTCAACCGTTGGATCCGGATTTGGACGGTTGAGATGGGACTGTGAGGGATGGGGAGAGGGGTCGCCGGGCAGAGGATCCGGTTTCGAGTTAAACCCATACCAGCAACATGTCTATGTTTACATTCAGCTCTACCATTCTGTTGTGAAGACTAGGGACATGTATATCTCATTACAATACCGACAGCTTGTGCAATCCCACCAATAGGATTAAATTCAGTTCCATTATTACATTGAAGAGTCTTTATATAGGTGTTCAATTGATTTCAACCTGCACTCGAAGAATATTCAAAGCATTAACAACCTCATTTTTGTGCTTCAAAGGGTATATCCAAGTGTATCTACCGTAATCATCAACAAAATTTATGTAGAACCTATGACCACTGACAGATTGTACTGTGGAAGGTCCTCAAATATCTTTTTAGACAAGTTTTAGAGGAGAAGATGTATGAGACTCATAGGAACGGAAAGGTAAGTATTTGGATTTGCCCATTTGACATGCTTCACAAACAAAATTTTCATTAAACTCAATTTTCTCATTACAATAATCCAAAACTTGTCTCGAAATTCTATTATTTGGATGTCCTAGTTTATAATACCAAGTGAGAAAAGCATTATCATTCTTGGAATTAAAGGATGCAGCAAAAGCACTAGCTTCAAAATCACGAGCTTCCAACCGGTCACTGTCCACTGGATACATTCCTTCCCTTGACCTCCCTTGCATCAGAATTTTTCCTGTCATCTGGTCTTTCACATCACACCCTTTGCCAGTAAATTGAATATCAACTTGGTTATCCTTAATGAGTCTATTGACACTCAATAAATTTTTAGTGGCAGAGGGAACAAACAACACTTCATTAAGCACAATCTCGGAATTAGATACGGATTTAGTGCCAATACCACATATATGATCTTTCTCACCAGTATAGGTAGACAAAAATGACTTACCCACTGGAATCACACGATCAAGTTGATCGGAATAGGATGTCACATGATAATTTGATCCACTGACCATATACCATAAAGGATCATTCACCGTTTGAGAAGAGGCATAAAAAGCATTTGGAGAATAACCACCGGCGTCGAAGGTGGCTTGAATGATCGATCAAAGCGGCAATAACGACTTCGAACGACGTGTCTGAAATTCTCACAGAGATGGCAAAATGGGCGTCCTTCATTATTACTGTTGTTAGCACGACGATTCCTGGAACGTCGACCACGTGAACCTCTAGAACCACGCCACGGAGCACGATTAGAATCAAACAAGCAACGAGCAGAGTCTGAGAAGTGTTTTTCACCTCTGGCCATATTAGCTTAAGGTTGAATAGATAAGGAAGAGAACCGACTTAGTTGTTCTAAATGGCTTTCGAAGGAAAGAAGAGAAGCCTGAGCTTCAATTCAAGTCAGGCTCGGTTGATCAATGAGTTTGACCACGATTGCGTTGTACTCTGCGTCGAGACCGGTCAAGGTGTGCATAACGAGTTCCTCAGTGGTCATCGGAGCTCCGGGCAGGGCTAACTGATCAGAAGCATTTTTCATTTTGGTGAGATACTCTTACATCTTCGGGGCATTATTCTAGTGTGGTGTAGCTCAGACTTGTACACCATGATACGAGCTTTGGTGGAGGCACATGTCAGTTCTCTAGCTCCAACCCATAAATCTCGAGCTGTCTTGCAGTGCAGTAACTGAGCTTGGACATCGTGACATCTTGAGTCATGGTGTTTCTCAAGGAAGCACATGTGAACCGTAGATTGAAAATTCAGAAGAGGAGAAAAAAGTTGAAGGAGTGATAACTTGATGACACGACTCAGATTTAGTGTAACTTTTCATATATTGATTGGACAAATTTATGAGGAATGATTAGAAAACATATGATGAGAGAAATTCAACCTATTTCTCAATCATCCTACCCATAGCTGACCTATAGAGAACCATTCTTCATATTATGGGCTTTTTTTTTTATGCTACCATCGGTAGAAGGGAGAATACGAACTGGAATTGCTCCGTTGACATCAATATATGCCTCCAAGTAGTTTCCTTCAATAAAGGGAGGACCACTGATTATCAGACTAAGTAATTGTCACGATCCAACTTAATCTAGTAGTTTGACTTGTAACCTAAATGACAGGTAATTTTTTGTAGTTGTGGTTGATGTTTGGCCAGAGGAGACATAAGCACCTGAGGAGGCAGAGAAAGACAACATATCGACGCTCTGATACAAAGAAAAGAAAAGCTACGCCAAATATTGAATAGGCCGATAATAAATGATTAGAGGCCCTTTGAATATTATATAGCACTATGAACAAAAAAATGACTCAACTCTAGGAGAATATTTTAGGCAAATTATTGCTAGATTATCACTTACTATACACATATGACAGATAATAACATAAATTCTTCTCATCCTATCGTACATTTAATTTTATTTCTCTAACAAGGGAAAAGTTCAAATGCATGTCATTGTGGACAATCCTCCCTTTGCTTATCAATTCATGATGTTGAACTGTTTGTAATTCTTGATCGAAATCCTTGGTATTCCTAAAAAAGCCATTACTAATTGTGGATTGTTTTAATGCGCTTGACAAGCAAAAAGAAAGGTGGTGATGGGTTGAGCAAACCAGTTAGCTTTCCCCCTCCTTTCAATTCTCTTTTTGGCGAATGAAGGACAATGAGAGAAATCTAAGTAGGGTAGATCACTTATCATGGGTCGACTTCGAATTATACACTTGCTAAACTGCCCGATTCACATAGAAACAAGACTGAAATCATCACACGCCCTCACAACTCAATTTTCAATTTTGTCCTTGCTTCATCACATTAAGCCCGGAAGCCCAGGTCAAATGATCCAATCTTTCTATGACTCCAGTTGTTGTAGTTCAATTTGGTGTCCTTTTAGTGCAGTGGTATTGGGATTCATTTTCCCCCTTAGGTCCTAGGTTCAATCCCTCCTCCCCTTGCCTTGTATCACAACAAAAAAAAAAAAAAAAAATTTGCTGTCCTTGAATTTGGTACTGAAGCCTTCATTCGCCAAAAAGAGAATTAAAAGGGAGAAAGCTAAGGGGTTTGCTGGTTGAGTTTCTACCATTTTTCCTATTTTTCATTTCTTTCTCATCATCTCATCCCTCATCCACCCTTAGATTAAAACAATATATAATTTAAATTCAATCTTTTTGTAAAATTATTTCTATAAACATAAATAAGTAAATTTAAACTCTAAAAATCTGAAATATGCCGTTTATAATTACAGTACATAAAAAGTAAATAAATTTGAGTATATAAAATATAATAATAATAATTTTATAAAATATCAAATTTAACCCATCAATTACGTGATGATGAGAAGAAGAGAGAAAGGAAGAAATGGATACCCATTTTGCCCAAAGTGATCTACCCTACACATCAAAATTCAAGAAAATAAACCATGTTATCTCTCGAAGCATTCAGTGTTAATTAGAATAAGATATTTTACTGCCATGAAAAGACAGCCCACAGATTCGCGCGTGAACAAACTAGGTTGAAGGACTCTTCGATGCATTACAATAATCCTTGGAATTTTCAACCAGACACAGCGTCGCATCATTTAATCAATGTTCTACTGTCATGGTTGGTTAAGAGGAAGACGCCCCCCATACGTCATTCGTTCAAAGCCAAATTGAGTTAAGTACATCGTCATTAATCTGTTATTACATTTTTTTTAGGTGAAATATTTTGTTTTTGATTCAGTGTAAGAAACAACCGCACGAAGAGACGGACAGTTTTCCCATTTGTCACTTTGTAGTAAGAGGGCTAGACATTGAAGCCACTAGTTATGTGACTCGGACAAAACACACACTTGAGAAAATTAGTATGATTTCTCTAGGTTCATTCGCATCAAAATAAAATTATGGGTCGGATAAGCATCTTCATGTGTAAGCCAGACAATTTAAAAAAAGATAAAGCACCCCTAAACAAGCAAAACTGAAATTTCCAGAATAAAGCAACATAGAAAAACAAGTTTCTCACAAGGCGCTCAACAAAATTAGAATTCTAGAACTTCTTTTAAGCACGAGCAGGAGCTGCTCCAGCGGGGCGAGGTGCCTGACCGGGTTGACCAGGTCTTGGTGCGTCATCCTTCAAAGAAAACAGTAAATTTGATAAAAATTAGCAGTATGTGAAGCATAAACACTATTTTGACATGGGAGGATAAAATCAAATCATAAATTACATTTTCATATCCGCATACAATTACACAACCCTGACAGTCAATTCATCAAAGATCATCGGAAAAGAGTCAATTTATCAACCAAATAATTCTAAAAGACAAAGCATCACAAGCCAAAAGAAAGTTTCATAAGCTCATAACTCAATAAGGAAGCACAAGTAAATAAACCCTCCAATTAAAAACTATCAATGAAACAAATTGACAAAAAATAGCTCAAAACTCATTATATTCAATAAAAATTGCAGCTCATTGTAAGGAACCAAAATTGACCAATAAAGAGGGCAATAACCGTAGACCATCGTAGGCAATGAAAGAGGCCCATTTCAATCAAGATGTGAAGATTAGTGAGTTTCAACAGAGTTGCTCATTGATGTCACGAACCAAATAGGCAAAGAGCAACTTATTGAGATAGCGGCATAGAGCACGCAGACACAAGTGACCTATTCATTCACTTGTCAGAAATTTAGCAATCAATTTCAAAGTGGTCTTTGTAGTAATCTCAAATGCTCTTAAAGGGAGAAGGGGAAAAAAGACTTCTGAAGGTAAGATAACAACAGCAGACTATTGCAAACCAAAAATCATAATGTCAATTTGCCACTATAATGACATTTGGGAAACTGGATCAAAACTACTACAATATAAGAAAACAGAAAATCTGATGGATGCACCAGACAACATAACATACCCTGCGCCTGATGAAGCGCTGTGGAGGCTCTCGGTTCCTCCTATCAGTGCGAGAGCGAACTCTCACAACATGGGAATGAATAGCACAGGAAACGCAATACAGCATCTTAACATACAGCTTGGGGAGCGTGTATTCTACAGAATGAAAAATATTCATTTTCAGTAAAAGAGGATATGCAGTAAAATCACACAAACCCAAAAAGAAAGAAAGAGATCATTACGCTCATAGACACAAGCTTCCTGAACATCCCTAACCGCGGCTTGCTCAACGATGTTCCTCACAAGGAATCTCTTGATTGCCTTGTCCTATTTTCCACGACAATCAGAAAAGCAAATGTCAAAAACCACAACATGAGCTAGCACAATTGAATCAGGCCATCTGACATGATTCACAAATACTTAAAACACATCGAATATTCAATCACGGGCTTAATCAACTCAAACAAAGTAAAGATCTCAGCCAGGAAACAGGCCATCTGACATGAGCAAGCACAATCCGAGAGTGATATGTGCAGTGCGTCAAATGAAAAGTGTCCCGCTAGGAACAATTGAATGCAGGATAGAGTATATTTATTTCCAAGGAAAACGAAATAATTAGGGGAGTTTGGAGAGTGATATCTACAGTTTGTCAAATGAAAAGCGTCCCGCTAAAAACAATTGAACGCAGAATAGAGCATATAATTTCAAAGGAAAACAAAATAATTAGGGGAGTTTCGATGCCAAATACCTTGGGACAGCATTTACCACAGTTGGAACACCGAATGAACTTAACGTGTCCACGCCCATGCTTATTGCGTCCGCCGTTCCTTCTCTTGAATGTCTGTAAGAGGATTTACAAGAAAATGGATGCAAATGAGAAAAGAAGATCAAACAGGCTAAGATGAAGAGAAAGCCAAGAGTATGAAGAGAGAGTAGCCCACCATGGTAACAGTGGAGATCAGGAGCTCCGGGACAGGTCGTCGCTAGCTGGGGCTTCCGGTACTGCTGCCTGCAAGATGAAAGATTAGGGTTTGAGGGGGTAAAATTTATATGAGGTGCCATCACCAATCGGGTCGGGTGTTTTTGTATAACTTGTTGGGCCGAATTTTTTTTTGGGCCATGTGGCCCAACGTTGATGGAGTCCTTGTGTTTCAACTTCGCTAGATCTTTTTTCCTCTTTTTTTTTTTTGGTTAAATTGCAAATTTACTCTAACTTGAAGTAATGTTGTCCGAATGTTTTTTCACGTTCAATACCACCCGGAAGTTTCAAAGCAAAGTAACATTGCTCTTTTCTGTTAATAAACTAACATTTATTATTAAACAATTGGTGTTAACCGTTAACTATTTAATGAAAATGGATAATATTGCTTCATTTTAATATTTCCAGGCAACATTAAACTTAAAAAAATTTGGAGTAATATTGTTTTTAAGCGAAAAATAAGGGAAACTTTGCATCTTAACCCTTATTATTAGGCTAAATTATACAAAAACTCCATAAACTTTAAGTCAATTGCATATAACCTTCTAACATTTCATTTTTAAACTATTAACTCCTACCATTAATTGACTACTATCTTTTTAGCCAAAAATACATTCAGCTTATGAGATGACATGTGGCATCATGCGTAAATTACTAATTTCATAAAAACCCCTTGAACTTTGAATAATTGCAAAGAACCCTCTAAATTTTTATTAGTTACAAATAACCTACGACAATGCGACATTCCAAAATTTAAATTTAACTCCCTTAAAATTTTGATTTATAATATTAAACCACGTGTGGTTACTTTTATCATTTTAATAAATTTATAAAGATTTTTAGTTGACAAATGATAGTAAAAACACTTAATAAAATTATTAAAATAATAAAAATAATTGTATGTGGTTTCATATTATAAATCAATGGGTTAAACATCATTTTTGTCATGGAAATTTACTATGAGAAGCATTAGTCACTCGGAAGTTTTTTTTTTGTCTCATTTTTCCCTCAGAAGTTTTAAAACATAACAATCTTGCTCATCCGTTAACCTTAACCGTTGAATTGTTGTCCTTCTTTGTAAACTCCCAGGGGGAAAATTTCTCATAATAAAAACTTCCGAGACAGATTTGCTCTTGAAAAAACTTGCAGGGCATATTTGCTCTAATTTTAAATTTCTGGGGCAAAAATGAGATCAAAAAAACTTTTTGGTGACTATTGCTCCTTCAGGAAATTTTTCATAGCAAAAATGGTATTTAAACCTAAATCAATTCTTAGGCAAAACAAAATTATAAATCAAAATTTTAAGGGAGTTAAATTTAAATTTTGAAATGTCGGGGCTTATCTATGACTAATAGAAGATCAAGAGGGTTATCTGCAACTATTCAAAGTTCAAAGGTTTTTTAAAGTTTTTTTAAAATTGGCAATTTACTCATATGTCATGTGTCATTTCATAATATGATGTGACATTGTTCATTAAAAATATAATGATCACTTAACGACATGTAATTGATTTTTTTTTTGGACAAAGGATACTTGCATTAATAAAATCACAAAATGTAGTAGAAACCTAGGGGAAAACAAACAATGCATAAAGAACAATTGAAAATAAAATGACAGAAAGCAACAAATACAAATGAGGCAACAAGCCTACAAGGAAGAAAAATAAAAAGAAAACAGCTAGCCACCACCCATTGAAGGCCTACTAGGCGAAGAATTATCGGTATCTACCCTCATCTCCTAAGCCTTCAAAGTTTGAAGTGGTAACAAAGCGGGTGTCCATTGTAAAACTCACCCAATAGGACATACTCTTTTATAAGCATTAGCTGCAAGACGATTCGCAACATAGTTGCCTCATCTTAGGGTAGATGATATAAAGAACCCAACCTTAGAAAACAGAAGACCAATGATATCTTAGATAATACTTCTACACCTCCATTCAAACAAATCCAATGACTTTTCATCAACACATGATAATCAGTCTCAAAAATCACTTTATCATGTCTTAAGTTCACGACTAGAAGTAGCCAAGGCTTCAACCATGAAGGCAAAAATTGATTTAATTTTATCCATATAATCCCATCTAAAGAAACCAAAATGGTCACGATAGATAATACTAATAGCAACATAATTCCCAATAAGTGAAAAAGGCCTCATCATAATTAATTTTAAGGCTACATGATATAAGAGGGAACCATTTAATGCTAGGACTATCACATGGAGTTAAAAGGAGGGGGGATTAGGGGTTAAATTTAAACTTTAAAATGCTATCAGATTATATATAACCAATCTAAAGTTCAAAAGGCCGTATAATATAGCCTATTTTTTATGTAGCTTTTGGTGATTCAGGTATTTATTCGTGAACAATCTTCTAAATGAAAAAACTGCTTACTAGCATGCCAAGATTAATGTGTAAAGAATTTTAGATGCTTACCCCTGGGTTTAGTTGAGGTGATAAACGCTTTCACCAAATAAAAAACAGACGAGTTTAAATTTGAAGAAACACATGTTAGGAGATATAAAATCTTTATATTCTAAGCTTCAAAAGCAAACCCTTCATTAAAAAAAAGGAAAAAAAATAATTTTAGGCATTTCATTAAAATACAAATAACGTTATTTCAAATTTATTCACAATTTTATTAACATAGATAGGGTTTTTTCTAAACATTTTTATATGTACTTTCAAATATGTGGCTTCATTTTTTTTCCCATAACCTTCCTAACATGGACTAAGCATCAATGCTTGAATTTCTTCGTTATATGATGTTAACTAGCCATAATTACAAGGTAAAAAAAATTAATCATACATTCCTTAAATAATTATATATAATCTCAATCATAATTGTCAAGAAAAGTAATTTAAAATGTCCCCTCCTGAGCTTTGACTTTCCATGCGAATATATCAGCCAGCCTTCATAGCTGCGTATTTTTCCTTTCTTTTTAATAGACTCATGGCTCAATAAACAAAGTGGCTAGAAATGAACAACAACATTCAGAAATGAGTTCAGAACATCCATCTAGTTAAAGAGCGAATCATCGCAGAAGATACAGGAAACAGCTGGTATACTACTCGTTGTTCTGAAGTAACAACACACCAAACATCTCACTCGGAAAACAACCTGAATGACAATGAAGGTGTACCATCTGTTGGTACATTTTATTCCATCACTGAATGATGCTGCTACAAAGATGTGATCTCAGGCGCTTCCCAACAAGAGCTTTACATTAAGAACTCTCTTTCTCGTACACTTCACTGGCATATTTCCAATTAATAACTTTCCATATGTTCTTCAAGTAGTCCGGTCTGACATTCTTGTACTGCAATAAGAAAAACAAGCAGCATATTTCAGTAAGCCTTTTGAAAAATGTTACATCAAGGAAGCTCTTTTGTTTCCTTCAAAATGGGAGCAAAATAACATAAACACAGATGATGTAGGGAGAAACATTTCAAACTGGAAAACATGAGAATGCGAAGTCTCTCATCCTCACTTTTGCCCTCATAAGAATTTTACAATGAAGGGGAGAGCAGCCATTGCATGAGCACGTGCTCAGAGACAGTGAAGTTGGTTTTAAGAGCATCAAAATGTCCTATATACAGATCTAGCTTGGAGAACATTTCTTTATTACCCCTATAATGTTAAGCCTCTTACACTTACATCCCAGCATACGTTTATATATTTCTTTCTCAATTTTTTCAAGGTCCTACAAATTACAGAGGATTCAACTCTTCTCAATTGGAGTTATTTACAGCATCAGCAACAATTAAGTTGTCACATGGATGGAATTAAAGATTGCAAACAATCCAAAAATTGATAAATTTGCAGTATCTTGTGATTAACAAAATTCAAGAATAAATATGTAAAAAGCCCTCAAATATCCTGTAATAGTGGCTTTTATGTAACTAACAGAGAACTCCAAATTTTTACCTGTAAGTAATATGCATGCTCCCAAACATCTATACCGACCAATGGAACTAGACTTGGTCCCTTAATTACAAGTGGATCCTGCAACAAAGATGTTCATAGTTGCACATGGAAGTAAAATGCACAGAGAAATCCATATACATTGAGGACAATAACACAGAAAATAACTCCATTTTCACAACTTACACAACTCAACCTTCTACTTATTTTATATCTAATTAAATTTGTATGGAGTGAAGAATATCTCTGTTAATTAATTGGACTTCAATGTGATGTTTCTACTATCTCGAGCTGAAGGAACATACTTGTAGGTCTTGGTTTTGAAGATAAACGGATTCAAGGGAAATTTTTTGAATATTAAAAAAGGCAAAGCGAGAGGAGGGTTGGTGTAATTTTCTCTTAAAATATAAGCTCAAAAAACCCGAGGAAAAAAAAAATGTGAACAGACATCCTCCCGCCATAGTAAGCTTTGTATACTTTCACTCAGCAAAAATTTGCAAAACTCCACCAGAATCAAGAAAAATTCATGTGTCACACGTGAAAATTGTGAATCATGAGAAAAGAGAGTTCAAAACCTTACAAGTTAGACCCAGACTATATAAAAGTCAGATAGCAAAAATAAATAAACAGATAAATAAAAGAAAATTGCAAATTCTTCACCGATAATCAGGGTCAAAGTTGGCAAATAAACCAATTTCACGAAAACTATTATTAATTTTCCTAAAACTGATCTTTGTTGGCTCTTGGCATTGTGTGGTATAGAAGGGAGTGGTATTCCTGGCCATAATTTTGAAGAAGGGCAGTTTACCTGATTTGCAGTGGTTTCAACAACAAGCCTCTTCAACTCTTTGTCTAGACCAAGCCACTGTAATAGCAGTACAATGCGACAATAAATGAACAAACCACTTCTTAGAATCACTAAGGAAATAACCATGTGCAACGGCACTATATTTATGAATATTTCAAAATGTGCAAAACTTACCACCCATCCAGACCCCTGAAGGGCTGCACCTTCTGTGTTCATTTTATGGATCAATGCTTCCAAAGAACCAAAGTGAGTGTCGATGGCCCATCCTAGGGTACCTTTTGGAGATTCACCACCTCCTTCCTGGAAGCGAGATTATTAGTGTGAATGAACTACTGAAAACAAAAGGTAACCATTAAAAAAATGATGATGATTGCGCACTTACCCGAATAGGAGTCAGATTTTTCCAGAAAATAGAATGATTGACATGACCTGTACATAGATGGTTAGCAAGGTACCATTGAACTAAGGGACGATAAGGAAAAAGAACAGGAAAAAGATCTCTGATCCTTCTTTAAGAAATTATTTGGCTCATTTTTTAAACCATAAATAATTTTTTGGTTCTTCCTTTGAAACAATTTAAACGGAGACGATAGCAATGACATCAAATATTTCCTCAACTTCCATTGTATACGGCCTAAATTAGAGTCTTGAAACCTAAAGAAAACACAGAATATTAATCATTGAGTTCATTTGTTAGTTTGTTATTATAAGGGTCAACTAAACTGTTATCAGAATAAACCTCAAGTCCTCAACTAAACTGAAACTCTTTACTCATCAATTAATTTCAATCTATTCGATAAAAAAATCACTCACACATTGGGATCATGGACTGGCCAAAATTTATCAGTTAATTAAAATTAGTATTCATATAAACGCTCAGTGCGTAAGTTTTCACAGGAAAGAAAAATACGCTCAATGATACAATCCTTCGTTGTCTTGACCACATCAGAGTAATGTGTCTTAACACTATGCAAATGGTTGTTCGCTTCTTATTGATATAGTAGTTATCGTAATGAAGGTCAACACAATTAATTTGTAAGATCGCCGAAAGTAAGCTGAACCATTCGTATCAATCTATCCATCAGCTCACTCCTCATGGCAGCGTTGGATTCAATAAAACATGATTTAGTCAACAAAAACTTTATGGGCAGTCAGTGTAGAGTCGAATAATCCACTTCACTTCATAATACCCCCATAGGCAAGAAAAATAAAGAAAAAGAAGATAATATCGAACCTCCGCCGTTGAACTTGATGGCACTCTGCAACTTAACGACGGTAGAGGAATCGCCCTTTCCCATGGCATCATGAAGCTGTTCGAGTGCTTTGTTGTAATTGGTGATGTAAGTCTGGTGGTGCTTCTGGTGATGAAGCTGCATGATTTCGCCGCTGATGGCAGGCTCAAGCGCGCCATAGTCGTAAGAGAGGTCGGGTAGAGTGAAGGTTCGCAAGCCACGATGAGATTGAGCTGCAGTTAACCCTAATCCCACCGATTTGGGGCCACTAAGAAGCACAGAGGTGAGGGTTTTTCTGGATAGAAAGGATCTCATTGCCATGGCGGAAAAGAAGAATGAAGTTTGGATGGACAAGGAGATTAACCCCGGAATTTGGACAGTCTCACTGAAGAAGCAGCAGAAAATAGAAATGAATGAGTCAGTACAACAGAGACCCTATTGACGTAGGAGACACGTGAACCCTGTAAAAGAAATGACAAAAGTGACAGCCAGGGGATTATATCAATCTGCACATACTAGCAGCTGAATTGCGTCGGCAAAAGTAAACCCGGCATATTCCAGTTTTTCTTTTTTTTTGGTAAAATTGGGGTCTCAGCCCTTTCTCATTCACAGATCAAAATAGAACGTGGGTAAGCAAATCCCACTCTGTCTCTATACAGATATTCCTCTATTTCCCCTGGAGGCTCAACATATATTTTCATTTCCTCCATCTGTCCTATACTCACATTAGCTAGTAAGTCAGCACATCTATTCCCTTCCCTATATACATGTAAGATTTGAACATTCAAAAAACTGGACAGCTCCTGCCTAATCAGACACATCAGCTGAGATTCCTTTACAGTATTCTTCTGCAACTTACACAGCATAGAAGTTACAGACAGAGAATCACACTCAAGAATTATAGACTGAAACTTATAAGAGTTAGCTATTCGTAATCCTGTGAGAACCGCCCACAGCCCTGCCTTCACTGCAGAACAGCATCCCAGTCTCTTCGAGAAGCCGCAAATCCATTCCCCCTGGCTTCCTCGAATGAGCCCTCCACACCCAGCTAATTTTCCTTCTTTTGAAGCCCCATCTACATTGACCTTTACCCAACCATCCTCAGGAGCTTTCCATGAAATCATTCTCTCCTCCCTTCGGCCTATTCCACGCCCAAACTCAGCTTTAGCCCTTTTTATTTCCTGAACATAACAGATCACAATGCAGCTTCGGTTGTTAGGTAAAATATAACCATCCTCAAAAATACTTCTATTCCTCCAACCCCACAAGAACCAGCACCCTACACCAAAAATCATAGCCCATTCACTTCCTCCCCTTGACAGGTTCCACTCGAACTAATCCCTTCCATTCAACAGCAGAAAATTTTGTTCCAACCTTCCCTGTTTGATTTCCTTCCATAAACCCCTTGCAACATCACAGTCGCGAAGAACGTGCATAAGCCCTTCAACCTTACTTCTGCAATAGACACAGAAAGGCGAGCCTCCCATCATTTTGCCTCTTCTCTCTGCCGTTAACAATCTATCCTGAATTGCAAGCCACAAGAACATCTGGATCCTCTTTGGCCCCTCCCATTTCCAAACCTTTCTCCAAATTCCATCACCAGACTCCTCCTCCTTCCTTGGTGCCGCATACATCTCAGCCACATTATAGTCCCCTTGAATATTATTGCCCCATCTAACAAAGTCCATGCCCCTTCCTTCCTTCGGTGGTGGTACTGCCCTGATCATATTTAGACTCTCCATACTCATCCATCTCCCCAATTCCTCCAAATTCCACTCTCCACTGACAGAAACCATTTCCTTCACTTTCTTATGCTTTACACTTTCAGGAACTCTGTTAAAGCATTTGTCAGCAAGTTTCACCCTCACATCCACCCAGCAGTCTTCCCAAAAATCAGTTCTTGATCCATCCCCTAATTCCCAAACCAGATTACCTGTCACCTCAGGCCATACCAGTTCCAGCCCTCTCCATATTTCAGAATCAGATTTAACAATTTTACACTCACTCATGAGATTGCAATCTCTTCCATACTTCCCTTTGAGCACCATTGAGCATAGGCTCTCCGGTCTTGAAATCACATTCCATGCCACTTTCCCCAATAAGGCTAGGTTCATAGTCCCCATGTCTCTCATCCCCAAACCCCCATTCCTCCTGCTTTTGCACAAATTTTCCCATTTTACAGCATGCAATTTTCTCCTTCCTCCATCACTTCCCCAAATAAAGTCTCTCTGTATTTTTTCCAACTGCCTTCTTACTTCCGCTGGGATCACAGAATGTTGCATACTATAAACCGCCATCTGATTCGAGATAGCCTGCACTAAAGTAATGCGACCAGCAAGAGATAGTGTTTGTCTCTTCCACGAACTCAGTTTAGTCTGCATTTTATCAATTAGCCCCTGGAACCTCCTCTTGTTAGTGAAAAATATAATTTAGAAGTGGCGGCGCTGGCGTTCTTTAATTTCCGCGGGCAGTGGCGGCGCTGGCGTTCTTTATAGTACTGGAAGTATTTTATTTTTTACTTTTATTAGTGAAAAATATAATTTAGAAGTAAAGTAAAGAGCAAATTTCAATTAAATACCTCCCCAATTGCCAAAACTTCTAAACGTCATGTTAATTTGTAAAAAGACTGAAAAGACATGTGAACTTTTGTGGGTTTTGCAAATTGGAGTGATTTTACCATTTTGCCCTTAGTTTTAAAATAAATTCAAAAAACCAATAACCCCAATGGTCCGATGCCGGATTCCAACCACGGCGGAGTCTAACGGCCGGTGGGGTGTCAATCTGGCAAGGGGTTTTTTTATTAATTAATTTGAAAATTAAGGGTAAAATAGTAAAATCACCCTAATTTGCAAAACTCAAAAAAATCCACATGACCTTCAATCTTTTTACAAATTCACATGACGTTTAGGGGTTTTGGAAATTGGGGAGGTATTTAATTGAAATTTTCCTTAAGGTAAAAGTAATAACTCATGAGATTTCCATATATTTTAGTTGTTTTATGAATATTGTGGTAGATGTTCATAGTGTTTTAGAATTTTATAATGCCTATAACCTCCTATATTTTTATGTAGTTGTATATTATAGATTAATTTTTAGGTTGATGACATTGTAAATTATGTTTATGACATTGAAACTGGATTGGAGGCCTATATAATAGAGATTTAACATAAAAATTGAATGTACATGAAAATAATATATGAATGAGAGTTCTCTACTTTTCATTTCTACAATTCTCTTATCTTTATTCATCCTTTCATATCAATATCTTATATTTTCTTTAATTTAAGCATCTATAAAGATGTTTGGTATTAAGCATCTATAAAGATGTTTGGTATTTTATAAAAAAAAAAAAATAGAGATTTGATACTAATGAAATAATCATGATTTTAGATTCATAATTAATTTCGATGTACATATGATTATTTAATAATTTATGAGATAATTATAATTTTGGGTTAAGATTAATTTTGACCGGCAAAGAGGATGGTTGGATATTTTATAAGAGAAATCATGATTTTGGTTTCAGAGTGTGCTTGATTTAATATTTTTAGAGATTTTACCATATAAGAAGTAAGCAAGTGATATGGGCTTAGCTTGCGCATAAGCATTTTTTAAGCGTTGTTGGATTTTCCAAACTAATTATTAATTTGTATCACCAAAATCAATTTTATAAATCATTGATAGATGTGTTTGGAGCAATTGTGTGGGTACTAGATTTCGGATTAGATTGATTTATTATGATTTTGAGAACAGAAAATCAGAATCATAAACAGAAAATGAAAATAAAAAGGAAAAATGTCTGCTTGCTATTATAGGAAGAAACAAAATTTGCAATTATATATAAGTAACAACATGCCCTGAAAACTATCATCAGGTTAACCCCTTAGCCCCTAGAATTGAGACTTATCCTTCGTAGTACTGCTTTCTAGATATTAACTCATAGTGCTAAACTCTATACTGCCCAGAGACGCAATTCACACTTGTAAATATTAATATGAAGTTTGAGAGAACTGACTGATTCCAACGGTATTATTAATCCTCTACAAGCCCTACCTACAGGTTCATCAAGCATACACACATTAGTCTTTCTCCTTCATCCACACTGGATTTTTTAGTCCCACAGTTTCAGCTAATACTCCCGAACTTCCATTTTCCACATTAACCAGAGGCTCTGCTTCACTTTCTTTTGACTGCAAAGGTTAGGAGAAAACAGGGAATCAGATCACAAAGCAAACTCGAGTTAAACTCAACCAGAAAACTCAATACGTCCCAGGAATAAATCATTCAATCAAAAATATTGATTCATAGTTCATTAATCTAACCTGAGTCAAACTGTTGGTAATTAAAGGGGTGTATGTGTATGAGAATCTTATATTATGAAAAACAATTTTAAAGGCCATTTTGTAGTTTCAGTTAAAAAAATAAGTAGTGCCCGAGAGTGCAACGCCACCCAAAATCCACGTTTTCACAAGGTGAAATTTGTTGCCTGCGTTTCACCAAGGGTCAAACGTGGTTTTTGGGGTGGCTAACACCATCCCAAACACACCATAAAACAGTCAAGTGAACATAAATAGACACTGATTCACCAATTTTCCAATTAAAAAGACCGGTTTGACCCAATTCTTATAAACATGAGACTTGCAACACACATGCAAAGACAAACCTGGGATGCCAGTGCTGTTGCTTCAGCAGCTTTTTGCTGATTCTCAACTGTACAAAAGTAAGAATACAGAATCATCCCAATCATGGCCATCAAAATCCCAAGGATGTTCCTCCAGCTGAATGGATCACGGAGTAAAACATAACCAAATGCCAGTACAAGGCATGTCTTCAGGTGTCCAAGAACTTGATAGGTGACAGGAGATGTCTTTCCAATGACGAGAAATGTACTAAAATTTACAGATATTGAGATAAGGCACGAAAGAACAATGAACGCCTGCAACATAGAAAGTACAATTGACAATAGATTTAAGAAGTAGAGAGTTGGCAAGCAAAACTAAGTTCATTAAGTCTTTTTAAATCTTACCACCACCAGTGACGTATAGTTGAAAGCAAATACATTCTGTTTGGTCAAAAGTTTATCCAGAAATGGACCAGAGATTAACAAGGTTCCCGCTTGATATGGGCATGACTGGTACAGAAGTTGAGTGGAAGAAACCTTAAACTTCTTCTGAATAGTATTTGTCATCTAAAATGGGCTGGTTAAGATCTAAACAAGACAAGCATATGCGCAGAAAAGATCTACTTATGCGTGAATGAAGAATATTAAACTCCTAACATGTTCAAAGGACATGAATGACAGGCTCTTGCCAAAAAAAAAAAAACACAGAGAGACCAGTATGAGGATAAGGCAAACAGAGAGAGAAAGACAGCTTCCAGGGTTAATGTAGAGCATCCAAGTAAAGACTTGCACATTCTATATTAGAAAACCTCAGAAAATACGATGCTTTGTTCTACTTCCTGCCAACAGCTCAAGTAACTCAGCACCAAACATGAGAACATTACATGACATAACTTTCCCTTGTAGAAAGCAGCAAAATTATCAAGAACCAGAAGTTTTGTAAGGTTAAAGATAGAGCAAATACTTCATTCGACATCATAAGTAGGGAAAATAAGAACAAATATGTCACACTATTGGTAAAATTTAACGTTCTAAGTTAATTGAAAAATTCCTTGAGGATACAATCTGAGCAACACATGTTGTGATCACTGCAAGAAGAGCTAAGAAAGAACCCAAAGCATTGAGCTGCAAATCAGTGACTGTCGCAATCCCAACACCCACAAGGAGGATAGTAAGGGAAAGTTGGATGCTTTTACTGCAGTGACAGAGGAAAGAAAAACAGTTAATACAGTCTAAAAATTGATGAAAATAAAATCAATGGCGATTTCAATGACGCGGGCAAAATATGCAGGATATTGAATAATTAAAAAATGATCTTTGGGTCCAGACGTGTCAAAGACCAGAGGATGTTACAGAGGACAGGGTGGTAGTTTAAAAGCAGAACAATATCATGAAAACTTGAGAACTTTGTGAGATATCAAAAAACAGATCTAACAATTTAAAAGTAACCAGATAAAGAGACGGGGAAGTGGCACCTGAATTTCTTTCCCAGAAAAAGGGTCTCCAAGAAAACAGTACATGGAATGATAGCCAGCTTAGTCATCTGTAAGCAAATATAAGTAAGCAGCTCAGAACAAACTAAAGAACTGGTCTAAACAAAAAACCAAGATATAGTGCACAATAAAGAAAGAAACAGCACAAAATTATACCTGATAGAAGCCAACAGAATTGAAGCCCAAACTCAAATTTAAAAGCCCGATTGAGATTCCATTTAGAATCCCAAATCCCATTACAGCTTTCTTTTCAAAAGGTTTGTGCTCAAAGAATCTCAATTTTAATGCCACGTGAAGAGAACAAAATGTGACAAGAAGATGCCAGCTTGTCAAGGTAGTGGCTGCATGCATACCAAAGGAGATGTAAAAGCCCAGTTCAAAATTTCACATGGCGAAAGTAATAAATACTGTTAGCAACAGCATCTGTGAGGTGATAGTTATACCTTCATTGCAGAAAATTGATGAAGATTGTGACTTCTAAGAATTGTGTACCAGTATAAGCTATTAGTTGGAGGCTTACATATATTATTATTCTAATGAGGCCGACATATATCCTACGTAGATGATCTGTATAGGTTTCAGAATTTTTGGTAGGGGAGGAAATGTGATTTTTACCTATTCTTTCGAAGGGCCATATTTTTTCTCCAATCCACAATTTACAATAAGAGGAGGCTAGGGACACGCTGTCTCACATTCTTAAGGCCAATTTCTAGTTTCTGGTAAACTTAAATTGAAACACAAGATGTCCAATTTAACAAGTCGGATTTTTCTTTCTTTCAGAGGAGAGAAAAAATTAGCAATTAGGGATGGCATTCCCATATCATCGGCAATGTCAAGGACTGGGAATCCGCCCCACCACATAGACTGCCACTAAGGGCCTTGACACCTATGCACCATGTACTAGCCATGCCCATGCCACTTTGAAACTCAATAGCCCTTGAGCCACACGCAAAGTTGCTACCAGTGCAAGACTTGAGTGGCCATAGGAGGATTTGAACATACATCTAAGGAGAGGTGTAAACCTTATGAGGATCCTTGCAACCACTTATGACAACTTGCATTGGCAACAACTCAGAAGTATGACAAACAGTTAAATGCTTTTACAACTACAAATTAGGTGGATTTACCCTTGTGATCTATCATTAATATAAAATAGAAGTTATACATGGAAAGAAAACAAGTAATTTCAGCAAACAGACTATGATCAAGGAAAATTGAAATGAGAGCGATGAAGTCAAAATAATTAAACAACCATGAGTGTGAACTTACCGAAAATGAAATGCAATGTGCTCATTAGTGCTTTATTGCAAATTACAATCGATACCGACGACACCACAGATAGAGTTAACGCCCCGATAGTCCCCAGCTGAAATTTCTCTCCTTCCCCCATATTTGACTTAGTTCCAATATCTGATACAAAGAACAGGGCCCGAATAAAACGCACAATTCAAAAACGTCAAAAACAAAATAAAGACAACAAGACAGATTGTAAGAAAAAGACGTTCCAGCAAACAGCATAAAAACGTCAGTCAGCAGCAGCAGCAGAATCAGCCAACCCCAGAAAACAAAACGACAAAATTTATCCATAACGCAGATAGCTAAACTTACCGATGAGATATATTGAGCAGCGAAACCAAAAGGAGCTTTGACGTGATGTGTATCCCACTAATGGAAATGAAACCCGTAAAGTAAGATCCGGCAATTATTGAGAAAAAGAGATCCTTGGGTTGGGTGAAACGATGGGTGATCTATGGTTTTGGGACACAGAAGTCGAGGTAGGAAGGCAGTCACTCATCACTATGCCAAACCAGAGAGGAGCAGAGAGACCAAACAGGGTTCGCGGAAATTGAAGCTGAACCTAACGATTTGTCGGAAAAAAGAAATTGGAGGATGCTGGCGGTGATTGCGTTTGCGCTTTGTCTTGTCCCTAATTCCGGGAAGAAAGAGGGGGGTTTTTGGTCTTCGTCTTCAAATGAAAATTTTGGCTTGTTTGTTTAGGGGGAGGAAAGGGGATTATTTTTATTATAATTTTAAAGAAGTAAGACAACGTAAAATTCAAATTATAAATGCGATTATAATTTTAAAGAAGTAAGACAACACTAAATTTAAATTATAAATGTGATTTATGTTTGTATAGATGATAGCAGAATTAATCCTTTTAGAAATGTGTTTGAATTAGTATTTAAGAAGTCAATTAAAATAGAAAATAAGTGAAAAGAGCATGAATATATATATATATATATATATATATATATATATATTTTTTTTTTTTTTTTTTTTTTGAAGATGAAAATTTAAATTCAAATTTGATAAAAAAAGTCAAATTATTATTAAGACAGTTGACTTTTTATGGAGAAATTAATGAAGCTAAATAAACTATTTAATCGTATAATAATATGTTGTGTAGGATTAAATTATATATCACTTTATAAATTATGCAAAATGGAGAAAAATGATAAATATAAATATTTTAAAATAATTTAATTAGCATTCTTAATATATAAAAAAAAAGTCGATTATATCTTATATTTAGGACGACATGGAGCATTTAGTTACACACAGCCAAAACTTGCGCACAACACCAGAAATCCATGAGACAAAGAAGGACAATCAACTCTGAGAGTGGAGAATCTCATCAGAACGCTTAGAACAAGGAAGGATGAGAAGGTCAAAGTTGTGAAGGATAAGCAATTGCAAAAATTCGGCCCATACGCTTGAGCCAGAAAGGATCTTTGATGTGAAGGATAGGCAGTTGCAAAATAGAACAATTCATCTCCTAAAACTTTTTTGAAAGGGTATATCTCCTGGTGATGCTACCTGGGAAACCGAAGAATGAATGTGGTGTGATTTCCTTAACTTGTTTGCTTAGGTATGCTTGTGTGCTATGGTAGTATGGAATTTTTTATGGTTATGTTATATGGTGTTCGAATTTGTGTGATGTTGTAGATTTACTTGTGTTGGTAACTTTTTGTTTTAATGTATCAGCGTGCCATTGCATTGTTGGGCACTTTTGTTTTAATTTTAATGTTGTTATATTTAGTGGTGGATCAAGAAATTCTATGAAAGGTGGGCACCAGAGGTAGAGTGATTCAAGGGCAGAGCTTCCGAATTTTTTTTAAGGAAAATTTTAAATGCATTAAAAAATAAAAGAATATAAATAAGAAAAGAAAAGAATATCAAATAAATATTCATGAAATCAAGTGAATACTAATGATTTAATAAGAGAGATAATTATTTTACAAACCTATCATTTAGAAAAACAAGGCTAAGTGCTGTTAGAAATACAACTATATAAATTATAATGAAGAATGGGCACTCAATAAATTCAAGTACATATATTTTAATAACAAAAATATTGAAAGTCCCGGCTGAACCTAAGAGAAGGTGAATTGGGTGAAAATAAAAACTTGCAACATTGAAAATCTTTTCGCAATTCGGTAATAATCAATTTGAATGAAAGTAAAGAGTTATAAAGTTATAGATAATCATTCAAACATATATGCTGGAAAAAAAAAAAAGATTAAGGAAGAGAATTGCAAACTCAGATTTATATTGGTTCGGTCCAATCCTTGACCTACGTCTAGTTCTCAAGCTCTACTTAAGATTTACATTATCTCTTTGTTTAACCAGACACAAGAAAAAAGCCTTTACAATCTCACAAGTTTAGCCAGACACTTGTGCAACCTTCACAATCTCTCAATGAGACACTCCCTTACAACCCGTAGGAATACATTCAATTTCCCACTCAAGGTTACCCAACCTTGAGTATCTCTCAGAAAATAGAATGTTTTACAATGTATCTTCTCTCTAAGAAGTAAATGAATGATCATTAAAGTGCATTACAAATCATTCTCACTCTTTTTATGTTAAACTATGAAAGCATGAAAAGCAAAGTGAAGGAGATTCAGAATTTTGGCATTTTGATAGTGCAAGCCTTTTCCATCATCTTTATGCGTTTTGAATAGAGCTTTATTTATAGATGAGGATAATCTGAACGTTGGGAAATATAACCGTTGTAAACAGAACCATTTGAGAGTCTAGCAGGTGGAAACTAGCCGTTAGAACATTGGTTTTTGAGCCAACTGTGACATCAACAATTTCTTCATCTTTGATCTTCAGTTTAACGCCCTTTGATCATCTAAAACATGTCCACAAATGATATAAATGATGTTAAGAAATATTACAAATCATTTAGGTAATAATTTGGACAATCTGGTTCAAAAACGAGATTTTTGCAACGGTCATTTTTTGGAAGTATAGGTGTATACTCGAGTATTGACTTGGAAACTGCAGTATTGAGGCTGTCTTATTACTCCAGATTTGTCTCTATCTATCCGATACTTGAGTATTGAAGATCCTCTAACGTTCATTGCTCTATGTCTGAGCTATACTCGAGTTTTCTCTTGTAAACTCGAGTTTTCAACTTATTCTTGACTTTGGTTGATCTCTGACTTGATATAGCTTCAATTTTGGCAAACCAATTATCCTCATATAGCTCTTTGTGTATTCTTTCCAATGCAATAAAAATCAGCTCAAAGATCGTTGTATTTTATCTGTTATGATCCACTGAATGAAGCCTTGTTCTTGACCAGCGTTTTTGCAATGTTCTAAATTGTCAGTCAACTTTCAAATACCATATCTCTCTGGTCTGATCTTCATTTTTGTTGAATCAAGTCTTAATGGAAAGCCTTATGAGTCTTCTTTCATATGCCATCAATTTTAGCTCATTCCGATTTGTAGATTGTGAGTTACACTCAAAATATTGAAGTTTGGTCTGATGTGTGGCGTGGATTCCTGATCCAACTGTCGAAATTCAAAGCTCTCTCATCTAAACTTCTTTGAGCATAAAACTTTGTCAAGATGACGCATTAGATGTCTAGTTTCATACAAATTTGGTTACACCTCAATCCGATCTTTGCTTTAGAAGATATCATCGAATTATCAGAGCTCGCTCAAAGCTGAACGTGAAACAGAGGTGAACAGAGTTGCTAATGAACATTGGATACTCGAGTATTGAGTTGGATAATCGGGTATTTTCGGGTCCAGAGGCGCCAGAGAAGCTGAAAACACCCAATACTCGAGTCATTAAGTTCCATATTCGAGTATTGATTCCCATACTTGAGTTTTGACTCCCAAACTTGAGTTTCCCAAACTCCAGTTTTCTCATCCAAAAGTAAATTACTGCAGTAAGCTTGTAAACTCGAATTTTGACCTGTATACTCAAGTTTTCTCTTCCAAAACCTGATTTTTGATGTCTTTAACTCTGAATTAACCCACTCCAACTTCCATTTGAACATGGAGACTTCTAAGATCAATTTTAGAGCTTGAATAATGATATCTTCAGCAAGTTCTTCCTTTCTCCATCTCCATCTTTATTATCCCCAAAATCTATCAACTAAGAACTTGAATAATAATATTTCATTCAATAAGTTCTTTATTATTCTTCTTCTTGATTATTCTTCATAAATGAACTTGAGTTGATCTTGAATAAAGATATTTCATTCACCAAGTTCTTTCTTCTTCAATCTCTCCTCTTCATCTTGATTATGCCCAATTTTCTTTGATAACTTTTTACTTCTTTTCCAATTCTTCTTTCTATCTTCTCATCTCTTGATTATTCTCTATGATTTCTTTCTCTCATTCAATACTTCTTTATTGTTCTTCTTCTTGATCATTCTTCATAGATGAACTTCACATCTTTGATTCTACATTAAAATTTAAGAATTAATCAATGAAGAAGATAAGCATATTACTCAATCTTTTTGCTCTTACTAATGGCATATATATAAGACATCATTAAAACTTAATTATATCCAACAAATATATCACAATAAAAATAATTAAAATGTAATCCTTTTATGCCTTATTTTTTGGAATTCTATCATAATTGTCTTATTATCAATGCTATCAAATACATCTTTCTTAAGATAAGACGCTAAACAATCATTCAACCATTTATCCCTTATCCGATTACGAAGTGCAGTCTTGATGAACTAAGGGTAGACACTTAATTTAAGGGCGGGCAATCATTTAAACATATATTATTATTTTTTTAGAAAAAGAAAAAGGAAAAAAAAAACCAAATTTAAGGGTGGGCACTTGCCCCCTATCTTCCTCCTGGGTCCGCCAGTGGTTATATTGAAATCTTGTATTGTGGATTGTCTTCTTCAATAACTTGGTAAGAATTTTGGGGATAAAATACTATTTAGGTTGGGAGAGTTGTAACATCCTAATTTATATTTTTAGGATTTAATTATAACTATGAAAGAATTATATATAATGAATGTATTTATTATATGATTTTTGAAAAATAATATTAAAACCTGGGTGGGGTGGGATAGCAGCAACAACAAGGAAAAAAATGAAGGGTTGGTGAAGCGTCAGGTGATGAGCCCCCATCCTTGACTTTTGTGGGGGAGTTGTTAAAATCACTCCCTCTAACTACACCCTCTCTCCTCTATGTTAATGCACTAGGGACGGTGTGGGAACGAGAACGCGAAGAGAGCGAGAGTGATGAAAGAAGGAGAGGAAGAGAGAAGAAGTGGAGATTATTTTAAATATGTTATTTATCTTATAAGATTATTTAGGTAGCTAAACTAACTTTTTCTCAACAAACTTTCTTCATAAAAGTCATTCTACATATTTTACTCTTTCTGATGAGAGTAATATTGTATTGGTTAGTGAAAATCTTGGGATTAGGAATTTGGGAGAATTCTGAGTTTTTATAATAGATGACTATATATATGTAGAAAATCATTAATAGTTAATTTCAATTGGTTTAGATTTTTTTATTGGTTGTTGGAAGAATTTAAAATTAATTTTCAATTTAAAAATTTTAGGATTTATGACCTATAGGATTTTTATCAATTAAATGTTGTATAAATAATTTATTTCGATTAATGGAGATATTATTGAAATTTTAACCGGTTTCGTTTGAAATTTGAAGGATTGAATTGTCATTTCTGGAATTCATAGGTTTGAACTTTTTATTTTTGAAAGGGGAAGACTAAACTGTCATTTATGACATTTGAAGGACTAAACGGTCATTTTAAAATTTGAACCCCAAACTTTTATTTTCAATTTTTATAATATATTATTATTAGGATTTGTGTATTTTAAGTTAAATGAAATTATAATTATAATTGTCATAATGTGGAGCTTTCTTGTTATCTGTGATTGTTCGTATTTTACTCTTCAAGCTAAGGTTAAGCTTAGAACTGATGTAACTAGATTTAATTTGTTTTATATGCTTGTTTTAGGCTCTAAGATGTTTTCTACACCTTACTTTCATACGCATTGCTTATATGTGTTTTGAAAAATTATGTGCATGTTAAATATGAAATTATTTCATTGAAGTAGAGTATTTTCCAACTTGTATATATAAGTGGAAATTATTATTGAGTTTGTTATTGTTGTGATAGTGATGATGTTGATTATGGAATGTTGTATATGGAATGATAATTTTGTAAAATGTTTTTTAAAATTACAGTGATGTATTATTTTTTTGTTATGAGATATATTGGGTTATGTGGAAGAGATTTATGGTGAAATTCTACCCATCGACTTTGTCATTCTTGGCCTAGATTTTGAGATGAGTGTTTTAAGTGAACATCTCTTACAGTATATTGGTGATGGCATAGGAGGGAACAATATTTTTGAAGTGACTAACTAACCTTTGGCCAAGTATATTAGCCCTGATAGATTGTACCACATCCAGAAGATATAAGGAGGACCAGGATGAATGAGTGAGGATGATTCTAATTGATGATAATTATTATGTATTATTTAATTATTGAGGATATTATAATTATGTTGGTAAACCTTCTTCTCTAACTTGTAATAATTTCCTATATATTTTATAAATTAATTTTTAGTTACTAGGACTTTATATCTCACCTCTTTCACATGAGACCTCTAATTTTATTAGAGGGTACTTCTCAACATGGGAGTTGTGAGCTTTATAGGCCTCTTTTGGTATTGTTGTTGTTTTAATTATTATATTGCCAATCTTAAGCCCTCATATTTTTGAAATACCATATCTAATGTTTGGATTACTATTCCAAAGTGAAAGTTTAATTGTTGTTGGGATGGTTATTTTATATACTTTGATAATTTTTGTGGATCCACAATCATATTTTATGTAGAAATTGTTTTGTATAGAACCTTTTGTTATGGGATATAGTGTTGTAAAACTCGTGGGCTATATTTTCTATTATTTGTTAATTGTTCCTAGAGTGATGGATGCCTGTAGTGGGAAGAATTTGTATCCTAGACTTTGATGTGTGTGTTTTTGGAAAGTAAAGGGTTTTCTATAATCAATTGTTAATTCGGTTTTTTAAAAACATTTTTATTAATTGTTATTTAGTACGAAAGGGTCTTTTCAGAAGATGTTGCACAAATTTTTATACACAACATATGATCACTAAATTAAAGCTTCTAATGAATTTAGAAACAAAAAAGTATAGTAGCTAACTTTTAGCAATATGAGTAAGGGTCTGTTTGGGAAGGTGTTAGAACGCTTAAAAGCCTAGTTGGTTAAGGAAAAAAGCTCAATTGTATAGTGTTTAGGTTAGCTTGTGAGTCATTGGGCTTCTCTAAAAAAAGCTCCTTTTGATCATAAGTTAAAAATTCCAGCTTCTCCCGTTGGCCAACTGTTTAGCATTTAATGGGAAAATAAAATTAACACAACTTCTCATCATCCTTTCCTTCCATACGAGCTTATCTCTTCTTCATTTTGTATCTGAAGCATACAAGGTTGAGTTTACAACATTGAATAGGAAATTAATTACCACACATTCATTTTGTCATTTCCTGCCATTCAAGCTGACCTTATCTCCTCTTTTTCATTTCGTCTTTGAAATATTGAATGGGAAATTAATTCCCACAACTTCATTTTGTCTTTTCCTGTCGAGTTGTTAACCCTTAGAAATTAACAACATTCCAGTACATTTTCTATCTCCTTTTACCTATTTTTGGGTTCAAAATATGCATAGAAAATGTAGTGTATAAAAGAAAATGTGCATATTAAAATATCAAGCAAAAATCAAAGAAATTCTTGTTTATTCTATAGAGTTGGGAATATAATTGAGAACTGATAATTCCTCCCTCTTTTGTAAGAAGATGGAGACAAGATTTGAAACTCTGTAAGAACCAAAAAACAAGGACAAAAATGAAGACAATGAAGCAATGCAAAGTTTGAAAGAACTTGTACAAGTGACTCCAGCAAGTTGACAAGCTTGCTGTGACAAGTACTGAAAAATAGCTCTCTGTGTAAACTACCCGCGACCCGTTGACAAACTTGCCATATCAAGTTGAGAAAAATAGCTTTCTATGTAAACTTGTCGTAGCCAGTTGTGAAAAGTGCAGTTGTACGTTTTAACTTTAGAAGCAGAAAAACTTTATTTAACCTAAAGGGAAGGGCAAAAAATCACACTCTTTACATTGTGAAACATTGGAGCAACCAAAGGAAGAGCTTGAGAGAGAGATTTAGAGCATTTTGGAGGCTTGGATACTCATTTCAAGAGAGATTTTGTGATTTTCACCTTGGCTTTTCCTCTTTTCTTTTCTTCTCTTTTCCTCTTAGTTTCTTCATGTATTCAGTAGTTTTGTTTAAAATCTTTTTGTATTAGGATATAAGTAACTAAATCTTTCATTCTAAGGTTCTTTTGACCCTTTTTATGGATTAACACTTGGATATTTCTCTCTTTTGGTAGGTGTGTGTGTGTGTGGGCGTGAGTGTGTTGATTTCAACCTAGACTTAATGCTTTTAAATAATTAGCCTCCATTTAGATGATTTATTCACTTAGGTTTGTTTTGAGAAAATTAATCTAAGTGTAGAATTTGATAGATATCATGTTTGTCTTAAAGTTTACTTGATAAATAGATGGTTTGTTGGTAAAATAGAGATATATTTACTAATCTTGCATTGTCACATTAAGGTTATTGCTTAAATATTGATTCTCATTAATTGTAGCAAGGGATTGTGTATTTGAATGAGCAGAGAAACTTGATTTTAACTTGAGAGAGCTTGTCAAGTGTTTTTGAACTTTAAACTTATACATATATGTATTGAAACACTAATAGAGAAGGAAATTAATCAAGTTTTATTAAATGCAAAAGGGGAAAAAGAATCCTCGGCTTTTACTTAATCCTTGAAATAAAAAATCATTTGTCTTTATCAATTTTTAGTTTTAGAAATAGTCTTTAAAAATTCTCATTTCATATCAAAATTTTGTTTTAGCTCAACTTGAATAAATTCACTAAGCCTTTTATTTTTTATTTGACCAATTTGTTATACGAATTTACTTATCTCTGTCGTTGGCGTTTGTGGTGTCCGCTCTCCTTCTCTGATCCTGAAACTTGTCGGTGTTTGTGGTGTCGGCTCTAATATGTGATTTATGGTGTCGACTATAATCAATGATATGTGGTGTCGGCTCTCTTTCTTTGATCCTAAAACTTGTTGGCATTTGTGGTGTCGGCTCTGATCAGTGATATGTGGTGTCAAATCTGTTGTGGTGATAGAAAAGTTTCAATTCGCTGGATCTTTAGTGCTCACATCCTCTCAGTCCATCATTTAGCAGTCCTCCTTTAGGTGGTCATCCTTGCTGCTTTATTTTGTTTGCTTTTGCTGGTTCGATGTGTTTTCGGGTTGTGCGATTTGCTTCTTACAATTTGTTGTTTCTTCTTCTGGTTATTTCTTCTCTAATCTAGAGATATTCCCAATTTGATATGGATTTTTTTCAAGGTGAATGAAGAAATATGGGTAATGAAGATGATAATGATCCACTTGATATAGTATCTTCATCAAATATTTTTATATTATCTTTAAAACAAATGAATCATGTTCGAGATAGAATTAGAAACTGACTTGTAAGGGATAAGTGATCCAATTAGTAATGTAGTATTATTCAGTATCAATATGTTCATATACATTTGTATACGTTCCAATTTATATACAATTTTATCCATTAAATATATTTAATTAAGGACTTTAGTGTTTTTAAATTTTTTAATAATAATTTAACCTTTTTTTATATCACATGTAAGCTTAAAATTTTTTCTTCAATTATGACCACGCACACACGCACGCACGCGCGCACACATTCACACACACAAAGTTTGTCATGTAACTTGACATAAGGTTTTGTTAAGTTACCCCAAAACTACGTTGTTTTTAGAAGTTAAGGGAATTAATAAAGAGTGTTTTGATAAAATTTATATCATAAATACAAAAACAAAAATACCAAAGCATTTCTCAACAATTCCCATAATTCCCAAAAACGACGTAGTTTTAGGGTAATTTGACAAAATCTTATGTCAAGTGACACGACAAACGATAAACACACACACACACACACATACATATGTATACATATACATACACATATATACCTACATATATGTATATATATATGATTCATGCAATTTTCAACCATTTTTCATCTTAACTTGCTTTTCAAATAATAATCTAAACAAGTTTCAGTTTTTTTTTTTTAAAAAAAAAACCACTTCTGTGACCATCAATTCAAATACAAATCATATTTATAATTTGATTTTTATCCCATCTTAAGTTTATAAAAAGTCATGTTGAAAAAAGTCACTTCTAGCAATGTTAATCCAAACACGAATCACATTCACAATCTAACTTTTATCCTATCTTAAATTTATAAAAATCAAATTGAAAAAAAAAAACATTTATATCACCATTAATCCCAACAGACTCATAAGATAGTGGCAATAAATTAAAGCGAGGAGAATACATTTTCCGAACAAACAACTTGATTATAAAACTCAAAAACCAACGACACAAACAATAATACTATCACTGAAGCTATAGTGAAGTCATGTATTCGTCTCTCGGGTTCTCTTGTAAGGAATCCACCAAAATCCAAAACTGGTGGCATCATCCTTCTCTTTCAAATGGTGAAAGTCAATTTTACATTCCAGTTCCTGGAATTAGATGGCGGTTAGTGCCAATTTCCATGGAAGATGATGATCATTTCTCAAGTCCCTTAAAATCAGATAAGATGATTATATGCTCTGAAAATAAAACCATTGCTTCCTATTCCTAATTTGTGAATGCTGTCACTCACCATGTCACATTAAAATTCTTTTATTTCCCATACTTCTTGCAAATAAATATGGGAAGGAAAGGTAATTAAAATTCTATTAAACATGCGTATATAGTATATACTCCCTTCGATTATTAATATAAGATATATTTACTTTATTTGACTAGATTGAAAATTTTAATTAATTTAGTTAATAGCATGTATTTTCTAAAATACTTTAGTTATTTTTTTTAATTCTCTTATTTATTTTTCTAATTGATTATTATTGAGAGAGCATTAATAGAGATAAATTATGAAAATATTGACAAATATAAAAACTATGACTCATATGTAGGATCAAGATCAACTGCATAAATATGTTTTATATTAATGGACAAAAGGAGTAACATTTTTATATAATGACTCTAAAAATATACTTGTTTAATTGTATAAAATTTACGCACTAATGCTAAGTATATCACTACATGATGTGCCGAATTTTTCCCTAGTTACTCGTAAACTATTGTTTAGGAAGACCAAATTGGGAATGAGTTTGGCGGGTCAACGCAATGAAAAGATAAAACCTCCACACAAACATGAAAATAATTATAGTTGACTATTTGAGAATGCACATAATTAAATCAAATCATATATCATTAAAAAAAAAACTAAATTATTAACGCAATCATACTTTTATGTATTCGGAAATGCCATCTTAAATAAATGATTAAGTGATCATAGAGACTTTACATCATCAGTTACTTATTTAATAATTGCACACGTATGTTATTGTCTCTTCATTTCTTCAGTTTTTGAGGGTAAGCGTTGTGAGAAATCTGATTTTTCCCCCCTGAAAAAATTTTCCTGAATCACATGCTTGTTATGAATATTCTTATTATGTGGATGTCCATTGACCCATAATCTTCAAATACAGGATGACATGGTATATACGCATAGTAATCTACTATTTGCATCCTTCTATAAATAGAGGTCTCCTGTAACTATTCATTACACTTGAATGGATTTCATTTCTCTAGAATTTCCTCTGATTTCTCTCTAGAATTCCTTCAGTTTTATAACACGTTATCAGCACGATGGCTTCTCCTTTGGCTGATAGCTTCTACCTTCTTCTTTTCTTCATTCTGCAGATCTCTATGCGTTCTTTCACCAAACTCATCCCTTCCAACTTTTCAGCATCATTTTCGCCCTTCCTTCTCAGTTTCAGTTTCAGATCTATTTTTCCCTTTCCCCCATCTCTGCTCAACATTAGATCTAGGTGTGTCTCCCTTACTTCTCAGAGGCATCATAAACGAAGGAGTAAGAACACCACGAGCACCCAACTTTACTTCTCTCTGCTTTTCATACCTGACCGCCTTCTGTCGCTGGAGATATCCTCAATCCGGTGATGGCTTCCTCTTTCTTTATTTATGTACAATTAATTATTAGCCACTTTTCTCTATTTGTTTGTTAGTTCGGTGTCTGCATGATTATTTTCTCCATTCTTTTACAAGCTCCTACTTTTCCCTTCAGATTCAAACCTATGGACCCTACATGTCTCACTAAAAATTTGCACTCCCTTCACGTGAAGTCTCTCTTTTGTCATCTTATATATTATTAAAAAAAAAAAAAAAAATCATTGTTTGTGCTGACAGATTTTACAAAAAAAAAAAAAAAAAAAAAAAAAAAAAAAAACTGTTTTTGCCGACAGTTTCTAAAAAAAAAAAAAAAAAACTGTTTCTGCCGACAGTTTCTAAAAAAAAAAAAAAAACTGTTTCTGCCGACAATTTCTTAAAAAAAAAAAAAAAAAAAAAAACTGTTTCTGCCGACAGTTTCTAAAAAATAAAAAAAATAAAAAAAAAAAAAACTGTTTCTGCCGACAGTTTCTTAAAAAAAAAAAAAAAAAAAAAAAAAAAAAAAACTGTTTCTGCCGACAGTTTCTTAAAAAAAAAAAAAAAACTGTTTCTGCCGACAGTTTCTCTAATAAAAAAAAAAAAAACTGAGATTTTATTATTATTTATTATTTATTTATTTGTTATTTATTTGACTCCAGATTGGAAGTCTAGATTCATTATATATAATTTTATTATTATTGTTAATTTGACTCCTGAAAGTCTAGATTTAATTTTCTCTTTTAATTGTTTTAATTTGAGATTTTATTATTGTCACTAACATTTACTTTTGTGCATTTATTTTTATTGTAACTAACATTTACTTTTATGTTATTTACTTTTATTTATCTTTTATGGCGGCAACACTTTGTGGGCTCCATTTATTTATTTTATTATGCATTTATTTATTCTTCATGGAGGCACACTAATATCTATTAGTGGGCTCAATTTATTTATTTTATTCAGCATTTATTTATCTTTTATGGTGGTGACACTTTGTGGGCCCCATTTATTTATTTTATTATGCATTTATTTATTCTTCATGGAGGCACACTAATATCTATTAGTGGGCTCAATTTATTTATTTTATTCAGCATTTATTTATCTTTTATAGTGGTGACACTTTGTGGGCCCCATTTATATTTTATTCAGCATTTATTTATCTTTTATGGTGGTGACACTTTGTGGGCCCCATTTATTTATTTTATTATGCATTTATTTATTCTTCATGGTGGTAACACTGATATAGTGGACTCCATTTATTTAAATTTTATTTACTGCTTTCTATATATTATATATATATTTACATTTGCATATGCATCCTCTTTCTTATCTTTGGATGAGATAGGTCTCGCTGTGAGTTTACTACCATTCCTATCTCATCTTCTTTTTATTTATTTAGCATGTTTATTTCCAGTCATTTATTTTATTTTATTTATTTATTAATTGCTTTATATATTTACATTTGCATATGCATCTTCTTTCTTACCTTTGAATGAGATAGGTCTCGCTGTGAGTTTACTCTCATTCCTATTTCATCTTCTTTTTATTTATTTAGCACATTTATTTCCAGTCATTTATTTTATTTTTATTTATTTATTTACTGCTTTATATAAATCCCCCTTCCCTTTTATTATTTATGGCAACGACACTAATATATACATATTAGTGGGTTCCATCTATTTATTTTATTATGTTTATATTTTATTTATCCTGAAGATAAACTGTTAAAAGATTATATATATTATTATGAGATCAAAATGTCATAGAGATATGAGGCATAGATTGGCTTGAGAGATGAGGCATAAATTGGCTTGAGCCTAAGAGGCAAGATAGCCTTAATTTCAGAGGCAAGATTGCCTGAAGCCAAGAGGCAAGTTAGCCTGATAACAACAGACAAATTATGAAACAATATTTGATCCATAAATTTTGTATGTTATCAGTTGTATAAAGGCCTCAAAATTGTATATTTGACATTAAATATTCTCTTATATTATGAGACAAGGGATTGTATGATCATGATTGATATTATAAATAAATATATTCAATTTGCTATTGTAGTAGCAATATTGTGGATTAATTTCTTGCCATGATCAAACAAATCAGTGAGTTATGGATCATGAATTTTTATCCAACTTCATTCCCAGAAGTGAATAAAGAAAATATATTATTATGGTTGTTATGTGATTTCTATGATTATAACAATTTTTATAAATACGAGAAAAGAATATTCATAAACAAAATAATTAAGCAAAAGGAAATATTATTTCAACAAAGTTTAATTGCGAGTGGCTCAACATCATTACAAACTTTAATCATCTCATTCTGAAGATATTTAATGTCTTCTTCTTTTGCTTCTCTTGAGATGGGATCCAGATGAGGCAAAGCTCTTCGTAATATCGAGATTTGCGTCATAAGTTTCTTGAGCTTCTTGTGTGGCCACTCAGTTAATCCTCCTTTTTGATAGATTTTTTGTATGGTGTGAGTAGACATATTTAATTGTTTACTCGCTTCATCAAGGGTTAAGTGAAAATAATTTCTTAAATCATGGAGCGTTGTTTTCTTTATTCTTTCTCTTTGCTCCATAGATAACCTATATAATTCACCCTGGTTAAGGGATGAAGTATCATAGGGTATACTTACTGCAGGTTGTTTTCCTTTGCCTAATGAGTGTTCAATATTGGTTTGAAATGAACTTCCATGGAGGTCATTTGGATTTATAGCCCATTCTGAACCAACACAGAGAACCTCATGATAGGCTAATACAGGATCACGCATCAAGATATATCCTGATGCTTGTAAATCTATACAATACTGTGTCAGAAATTGTTTGATTTCTTCAAAATTTTTCTTTGTGAAATCAAACATTGGAAGCCTGTCAGTATTATAAGATTTATCCTGTACTTTTTCAAATAAAACAGCATGGGTAATCATACCTGTTCTTCTTCCGTGAACTTCAAGTTTATGGTACTGAAGTCCGTTGGTATGAATAATTTCCCGTAAAACATGACAGCAACTACATTCCAATAAGCTAGTAGTTGTTAATTGGCTTGTAGCTGTTGGCTGGCTAATTGTTGCTGGCTGGCTAGTGGTTGTTGGCAGGCTGATTGTTGTTGTCGGGCTGGTTGTTGCTGGCAAACTGATGATAGTTTGCTGGCTAGTGAATGCTGGTTGATTAACTGCCGACACTATTGGCTGAACTGGATTGGTAGATTCCATTAGTTCTGCCATAGTTCTACACCTCTTAACAGGCCTCCTTGATGAACCTGCTTCAGTTGTACCTTCAATCCTTGTAGATTGAGGAAGAACACTTGTTCTAGGGGGAGAAGTAGGTACATTTGAAGCAGAAGGAGGAATAGTAGAAGGAGGAATAAACATTTCAAAGGGATTAGGAGATAACAAAGAAGTAAATGACATGTTATGCTGATCATCATACAACAAAGCATCAAGTAATGTTGTTTCGGATGTATCAGAAACTGGGATAAAACTGCTTGGTCCTGCCATGGCAATAGAATTTAGAGAAATATGTGTGAGTATCTGGTAGTTGATATTATCAGATGCTTGAGTGTTTGTGAGGCATGTTCGTTTGCCTTCCTCTATTTATAGTTGAATTAAATCCTATTGAATCTCTGCAGATTTGCGTAGTCCTGTTAAATCTCTACAGATTTGCTCCCTATAAAGCACGAGCCTGGAATCTTTTTGACTTTATATGTATACGACAATCTGAGTTGTCGCGCCTGTGATTCCACAGTGATGTGCCTCAGATTTGCTCCCTATAAAGCACGAGCCTGGAATCTTTTTGACTTTATATGTATATGACAATCTGAGTTGTCGCGCCTGTGATTCCACAGTGATGTGCCTGTGATTACACAGTATTGCGCTCGTAAATCTGCAAAGATACACCTGATGATTTTGTATTTAATATATATTTGTTGATTCTGGAAAATGGAAATTTTGTTACCAGAAGTAACAAAATTATGCATTGATAATGCATTTAGAAATATGTGGAATTTTAATGAAATAGATATCATATATGCTATTATCATGGAATATTGTATGGAAATTCCATAAATTAATTTTTAAGGTCTCACACTTGAGGGGGAGAATGATATATATATCAAGTGTGAATATTTATGTGATAATTCTTTGTGAATGTTTCTATGTTGATTCCCCAAAATGAATATTAGGTTTGATGATAAATCATATGAAATGTTGGCATGACTTGTTTGATCATCCGAGTCATATATTATGTGCTGCATGTTCTCAGATAGAAATAATTATTGGAAATGGATCTCTGGAAATATATCAAATTGAAAGTTTACATATGAGATTATAAATCTGCAAAGTTTGCAGTGATGTTTGCAACCAGAAGTTTGCAATATATTATGCGCGCAATTTCCAGATTGAATGATCCAGAAATAATGTATTAAAGTATCCATGAATGGATAGATCAATGATTATGAGAACAAAATTTATATGTTGTGTATATTTGCAGCAATTATATAAGCCAACAGAATTCTCCCCGTAAAATTTGGCTTTTGGTCAGGAGCCAGATTAATTCCATCTTGAAATGTTTTAAATGTGTAATGATTATTTATCTATTACAATGCACATAGATGAATATACAAAGAAAATTGATGATTTGATGAGGGGGAGAAAAATAAGCAGATTGGGTAAAGATAAAGTGAAATGAATTATCATTGGCTCATATTGGTCCTCATACAAAGAAATGTGCACTAAAAGTTTAAAAGATAATTCATTTGCAGATTTTAGCTAATCAAATGCTAAAAGCATTTACTGACCTAAAGTGACAAAGTCACATGTCCCAACTGCAAATGCTCCTATATGAATTGTTATAAAGCACGCCTGAAGCGTTGCTGGTCCATCGGTTATAAAGATAAAAATCCTCGAAAGAGAAAAGGAGCTATAAAATATAGATGATCAAGTCGAGGATAATTAAGTAAAGCTCCAGAAGAGTTATCTTTTGATGAGATGTTATCTCCAGAAGAGATATTACAAGAAAAGTGTATTGTGGTCCAAGAGAGACCTAGATACCTAATATATGTGAATATAATGAGATCTCAATAAATTATGAATGAAATCCGATGGGACTGAAAATGAAGTCGACGTTAATAATATCTATGATAGCATATGCTGCAATGAATGATAATGAGGATCATAAGCCACAATATATTTGTATGTGCTAGAAGCACATAAGGCGCCAGAAACACATATGTCCCAAAAGATGATAGTGCATATAGCATCATTATCTGAATAAACATTTATTGAATTTCTATATGCACATATATATTTATGAAAAGATTATTATGACTTTACTTGACAGATTTAGATCTTGCAGGTATATAATGAACAATCAAATTGGGCGTTTCTAACAGAATATTTGATGACAGAAAGAATAATATGCTCAGAAAGACATTGAAGCAATGTAGTCATCAGGGGGAGTAACACTGATGTAATCAAGAGGGGGAGACGATACACGCTGTACTCTTTTTCCCTTATCTGGGTTTTTATCCCACTGGGTTTTTCCTAGAAAGGTTTTTAATGAGGCAGCACTGGATGGTGTATTAATGGATGTTGTACTCTTTTCTTTGGCTAGGTTTTTATCCCACTGGGTTTTTCCTAGTTAAAGTTTTTAACGAGGCACATTCATAAATGGACATCCAAGGGGGAGTGTTATGAATATTCTTATTATGTGGATGTCCATTGACCCATAATCTCCAAATACAGGATGACATGGTATATACGCATAGTAATCTACTATTTGCATCCTTCTATAAATAGAGGTCTCCTGTAACTATTCATTACACTTGAATGGATTTCATTTCTCTAGAATTTCCTCTGATTTCTCTCTAGAATTCCTTCAGTTTTATAACAATGCTTTTGTTTTTAATACATTATGAAAATTCAAACTCTTTAACTTCATTTAAACCCTTATTAAGTGGTCATATACTTTTATTTTATTTTGGCCAAAATACAAATAATGCCCTTCAACTCTAACTCATTTGCATATAATGCCCTTCATATTTTAAAGTTTAAAACCCATGCCTAGAACTTTTATAGTTTGACATTTAACCCCCTACCATTAAAGTGACTATTAAATCTAACGGAATGCATTTCCACTTCAAGAGTTATTAAAAACTATTTGGTTAATGACATTTGATTTTCATTATTTAATTAGTTTATCGTAGATTAAATGTTATAATTACATTAAAGGGCAGTTTTATAATTCTACAACTAAAAGCCCTAATTGCTAACATATATAAATAAAGTTGCAGGGGGTTATTTGCAGTTTGGCCTTTTATTTTTGTTCACCTTTCCCATATATTTTATTTCAACTTTTTTTGACAATATCTTTCATTTAATTAAGAAAATAATACTACCTCCAAACTTAATTATAAAACGTATTTAACTGATTTTGAGGAATTAAAGATAGAAGTTAAATTAGTTAATTTTACTTATTTTTTTAAAATACCCTTGCATAAAGTTCTCTTTAGGGTTCTTGAATAGGGGAGAGTTGACGAGCCAGCCGTGCTGAGGCATTTGATAAATACAGGTCAGCTTGGCTCTAATTAAGGAGGCGAGGAGCCAAGGACTATTTCACCACGCGCACTAAAAGGAAAGTGTATCACGTACCAATCAAAAGCAATTTACTAGACGCTGATCTAATGGGTCAAATATTGCATGAGATGTCAGAACCTTAAAGTTAGATAAGTATCAAGTGGTTGAAGTGAAACTTAGGCGTTAGTTGCAACACACAACATACAAGGGTAATAAAAACTTTAAGGGTATTTTAGGAATAAATTAACAAAAATTAGAATGTTGTCTAATAATTAGGACCAAAATTAACTTTCAAATGTTGTCCTATAATTAAGACCAAAGGGAGTATCTTTTAAGACTTAGAACATAAACTTATAAGGGTTAATGTGTAAAAATGCACATGTGGGTTATCCAAAAGAGTGCCCAACAGTAAGTGTTTTTTTATTTTTTATTTTTTATGTGCAACAGTGACTATGTGGTTACAAAAGTGGAGTAAAAGTCTCATATCACGTTAATGGAGCATACATTGACCGTGAATTTGGAATGTTTGACTAAAAATGTTGACGTGTACACTGACGTGGAGTTTGAAGAAGGCAAGTGGAAAATAGGCAATTGTCATTTAACTTGAGGGAGGCTTCTGTTGCTTTCTAGAATTTTCTCTGTGCACTGTAGCAACATCGACTCCTATTGTTCCTTTAGAAATATCAAATATAGCAGCCACGAACAATGAAAAGGAAGTTGCTACTCGTAATTAAACTACAGAAAAAGAAGAAGCAGAGACGCGTTGGAGGTTAAGGTGTGAGCAGAGGAATTGCTAACAGGGTGAAGAGGAAAGAGAGAAAATTTGAATGTGGTAAGGAAGAGAGAAGTTGATGGTCAGATAGAATGGAACAAATGACAATGGAGAGAGAGGATGGATTGGTGGTGATGATGGGCAAAAATTTCGATGATGTCTAGAAATGTTTGCAGGAAATTGGAAAACAAAGGAAGGACAATGAAGAACAACGAAGTTGAATGTGGGAGAGAAGAAGAAGGTTCAAAGATGGTATGGTGAGTGATAGAGCTCACTGGTCATCTCCTCATTCTCTGTGGCGCTATTATGTGATTTCTAGGTTTCCCCTCTCTCATGGCCCTGGCTCTTTCTTCTCAGTGCTCTGCAAGTACAAAGCTGTGCTGCAAGTACAAAGCTTGCAGGCGACAAAGATTAATAGCGATGGTGAAGCATGTTGCTAGCGAGGAAGGAAGAAGAAGGCGAAGGTGGAGTGCCTCCTCAGATCTCTCATTTGTGCCTGGACCAATTGCTCCCTCTCGACATTGAAGACGACAAATGTTGGCTACTCTGACTCAGGTGGTTTAGCGTTTGAATGACAACTCCCCACTGATAACCACGTATTCGTTTTAGCTTGCCTTCTTCAAACTCCATGTCAATGTACACATCAGCATTTTTAGTCAAGCATTCCAAGTTCACGGTCGATGTCTACTCCATTAACAACATATGAGACTTTTGTTCCACTTTTATGACCACATAGTAACTGTTACACCTAAAAAAAACATTTGGTATTGGGCGCTCTTTTGGATAAACCGCATGTGCATTTTTGTACTTTAACCAACTTATAAATGGATTTTTACCTTTTGACATACATGCAAATGTATTAACACCAAGTTTGAGCTTTGAGACTTCATTCAAATGTGAGAGATGCTCTTTGGTTCAGGGTTTGTGACTACCATTTCCAACACAAGTATCTCATCTATGATTCAAACTTAAAGTCCTAAGAAATCCAGTGGGGCCTTACACCGCTAGGCTAAATCTATGTTAGTACAATTATGTTACTTTTTTATATACATTAGTTGCATTCCTTTTAATTGATCGTTGGGCAGTCAATTAATGAATTAATCTTTGACATAAATTCATTCAACTATAAAGACAATAGATTCAAAATGGAGGTTGTCTAACAAATCACGTTCTTGGTTGTCTAACAAATCCTATGTATGTGCTTGTTTGGGATCATGTTTGAAACTCCCAAAAGTGTTTATTCATGAAAATTGAGTTAACATTTTTCTCATATGTTTACCATAAATTATGATTGAAAAACTGTTTTTCAAGGCTCTAATCGTTATTAACAAGCATGCTCTTGTATTGAAAGTTTCGTTGCTTTCAGGGTACCTTGAAGACATAGACATTGAGGACTCTTGTGAAAGTTTATTCTAGGGAAAATCACAATAAGGTTCCAAGGACCATAAAAAATTACATTTAAGTCCCATAGCAAATTCCTCTAACAAAAAGGTCCCTAGGGACTACATTGTGATTAATTTTTGAATGTGAAATTACTTCATTGCCCCATTGAATAATATGCCTACTTTCACAAGGTTTTGTGCCAATTTTGACAACTTCATCTGCTTATTTTGACAAGTGCATGTGCCTAGTTTGACAAATTCATTCTCCCACATCGACAGGTTATGAAATGACAAGTTAATGTGCCTATTTTCACAAGCCTCTGTGCCAATTCTGACATCTTCTTCTGCCTATTTTGACTAGTTCATTTTCTCACTTGGACAAATTATAAAATAGCAAATTAATATGCCTATTTTCACAAGCCTTTGTGCTAATTTTGACAACTTTGTCTGTCTATTTTGGCAAGTACATTTGTCTACTTTGACAAGTTCAGTTTCCTACTTTGACTAGGCTCTTGGGTCGTGGGTTCGATCCCCTCTGCCACCGTTGGAACTCCTTTAGTAGGCGATCTCGTAAGTTCCCAGTAAGTGCCCATAGAGCCTAGGACCGTGCTCTGGCCTTAGTAGAGGACTGGTGTCGAACCTTTCCAAAAATTTTTTATAGCAAAAAAAAAAGTTATGAAATGGAAAGTAAATAGGACAACAAAGTAATTTCACATTCAAAATTAATCACAATATAGTCGCTAGGGACTATGTTGTTAGGGGAATTTACCATAGGACTTTTTTGTAATTCTCTATGATCTTTGGACCTCAACGTGATTCTCCCTTTATTTCTATTTCGGCTCTTTTTTTCTAGCGAATTGTTCATCGTAGCTCTCAAATTGTTCTGAAAGAGCGAGAGCAAAACCAAAGTTTTCTCTTGTATTGTGCTACGATTCATGGAGAACTCACAAGACTTGAACAACATCGAGGGTGATGGGGACGGAAGGAAGTCCTCCGCAACTTCATCGCCGAGCAGCTTCGCGGGATCAGGTAAGCTGATATCTGTTGACCTAGCTTTTATTCACCTCGTTTTATTCGATTAGCACAATTGATCTTATTCGATTCTGTTTGGGTTTGACATTCCGTAGTTGTGTTCAAGTCTTTACTGGTTAGTCCTTAAGAGATTCAGAGGTTGATGGCTTTCTTTTCTTTGGAAGAATTTCCTCTTGTTGTCATATCTAACACTTCTCCAGCTGCCAGTGACAAATGAACGAAACCTTAAAGGTTACTTTTGATTTAGGTCCGCTCTTTCAATTGTCCTAGTGGGCTTCTAATCTGTTTAGCTCACTTATTTTGCTTTCCAAGACAAATTATATGTGGTGAGACCCAATGTACTATGCCAACACCACAGACTGATGGTTAATTCGAAACTGAAGCAAAAGATGAAACTAAGAAAGCAAGTGACAAAAGAGGGTAAGATGCAGCAATTGTGATATTTGAAGTTACACGTATTAAGTGAGGCAGATTGAATTAAATCTTTTATAGGGGATGATAAGCACTTTTTGTAACGTAAACAATTGAGAAACTAGAAAATTTCTATGCAGAATTTTCGCCTCTTTTAAAAACAGGAAGAAAAGGCTCTGAAAAAAATGAAAATTTAGATGCTTAATCACTACCCATCAACCTTCGTTTATGCTATGTTGCTGATGCTAACATTGCAGAGGCAGTTATTCATGTTAATGTGCTTTACAGGTGACTGATTTTGAATTTCTTGCAATTCTAGTTAAAAATGGTCCCTCTGCTTTGTTATCTACCTACAGTCATTCATGTTTTGTTTATCTTTCTATTTTTGCTTATGCATATGTTGCATTTTATGGTCTAATCCTGGCCAGGATTTTGGATTTGAAATATTGAGTTAAAGTTTTAATTTACTCACATGGTATCAGATCATACATATATTTCTCTCCTCCCTTTATAAAAAGTGATAAATTATATATGCAAACTAGAAAAATTTGGTTGGAAGAGCATTCTTGTTTGCTTACAATTCGATGGGGATATGAATATTTTACTCATGCTTTCTCCCTTTTTTCTTAATCTCCAGTTGCTGATATTCTGTTGTGGAAGAGGTGGCATATTTCCTTTGGAGTCATTGTTGTTGCAACAGTTGCATGGGTCCTGCTTGAGTGGACCGGTTTACCATTTTTAACAATTTGTTCAGATGTCTTGCTGATTTGGATCGTACTATTGTTTCTCCTTGCAAACTTTGCCGCCCTTAGAAATAAGTATGGCCAAAATTCCCTTTTAAGTAGTTATATATGCTTCTTGTTTATGATTGTTCTTGGTATTAACAATGTTAATGGGCACCTTTTCCTTATCTAGCAGACAACCACCAGCATTACCTGAATTAGTTGTATCAGAGGAGATGGTCAATAATGCAGCAGCTTCCATTCGGGTTAAAATCAATAATGTGCTCCTTATGGCTCATGACATCACTCTGGGCAAAGATTTTAGAATATTTTTCAAGGTTGGTTCCTTTATCCATTCAGCATATCGGGAAAGATTAGAGCTCCATATTTTAGGCATTATGACCTTGATAATGTGGTCTAGGCAGCTAGTGGTTCTTTTTCTGAAGATGCATTTTTGTCTTCATGGATAAGAAAACTAGGGTGAATGTGACAATGCCCAAGTCCCCATCAAGAACAATAGATAATATTTTTAGTCACTGTTATGGGACATCTGAGCTATGATTACTTCCCTAGAGCCTCCACTGATAAAGCAGGTCATAGTAATTTTTCATTTTCTTCTCAAAGCTGTCGGTGCATAATCCTGCTGGATTAGCCATTTTATATACTCCCTTCGTCCCTAAATATAAGCTTCAGATAACTTTTTTTCATTTATCAAGAAATTAGTTAAAATCGATAAATATGTAACTATTATATATATTTTTCCAACTATGCCCTCCCTCATAAATATAAATATCATCTACCTTCTTCATTAATGCAATTCACATAGTCACTGGTCAAAAAGATATGCAATATATATATACAGCCAACAAGGGTAACATTGGAAAAAAAGTAATAAAATGTTGAGATAAAACTAAAACGAAGCTTATATTTTGGGAAGGACTTATTTTCAAATTTGAAGCTTATATTTAGGGACGAAGGAAATAATTCATTTCTTGTGAGTTTTGCTAGACAATTGCAACTTTTGTTTTTAAACATGAGATCATCGTGTAACCCAAAATATAAACATGAGATCATAGTAATCCTCCTCAGTAGTGTCTAAGACTGAAGAAAATAAAAAATCAACAAGGTAAATTATTGAGCTGTTTTCTACTTGACAGGTGGTGGTCTTTCTGTGGCTCTTGTCTGTCATTGGTGGCACTGTTTCTTTTTTCACTCTGGCATATATTGGTATGCTCTCTCTGTCAATCTGTTGGTTAAATGCAGCTTCTGATGTCTTTGACCAAGGCTTATTTCTTTATTTTTATAGGTTTTCCTAGTTGTTTTCTTATTATGTCTTACAAATTTGATACAATGCAATGCAATGCAAATAGATGTCTTGTAATCTTGTGAGGTTTCCTTGTTTTTTCCCTTTATTGCTTAGTTTTTGAGGGGGGATGATGGTGGTCAGTTGTGTAGTGGCAAAGCATCTAGCACTGTTCTATGATGTAGTATGCAAGACCGTTACAATTTCTCGCCCCTCTTTCATGGCTTTACATCAAACTGATTGGATGTTTGAATACTCATGTATGTTCAGGTCTGTTAGAACATGATTATTCAGTGATGATATTGATAATCATTGTTAATTGTATTTGTATTGTGTTTGTATTCATTGTGGTCCTGTATTGTATCCGTTGTGGTCCCAAAAGGTTGTTAGTCGTGCCTGCTGTAAATCTGATGTAAATACTGGAAATATTCTTCCAGGATATAGGAGTCTGTACGTGTCATTCTGTCTTAGGGCTGGTCAGGAATTCTGTTATTGTATAGATGATTCTAGAATGGCTATGATATCAGCTATATATAGTAATATACTACTGAAAGCAGAATTATCGCCTCAGCATCACAGAATTCTATTGATTTCCTTACTTGGTATCAGAGCAAAAAATGGCGACCAATAGCTCTGCTTCTTCTGTGAACTCTAGTTCTCGTTCTAATGCCAAAACCTACTCATTATTCAGCTCCTCCAGTTAGACCACAACGATCAAGCTGGATTGCTCCAACTTCTTGGTCTGGGGATCAATTGTCTTGCCGCTCATCAAAGGAAACCAATTGGAAGGTCATATAGATGGTTCACTTCCTGCTCCAGCGAAAGTAGTCGCTGGTTTAGCAAACCCAGCCTATGCAGAATGGTTCTCCATGGACAGAATGCTGGTTGGTTGGTTATGAAATACAATGACCCAAGATGTGGGTGTGTAGCTGCTCCACTGCCAAACAGCTCGAGAATTATGGAATGAAGCAAGAGATCTAACCTGTGCATCAACAAAGGCTCAGATAATGGTGGTTAAAAATGAAATGCATAACACGTAAAAACGCAATAAAGATGGAAGACTATTTAAACAAGATGAAAAGTTTGTCAGATGAGCTCTCTCTTGCTGGATCCCTTATAGCAACCGATGATCTAATCTTACACACTCTGAATGGCCTGGATACAGAGTACAATGTCATAGTGGTGAAACTTGTCGACAAACCAGATCTGACTTGGGTCGAAGCACAAGCGTCTCTATTGTCTTTCAATACAGAGTACAATGTCATAGTGGCATCACATATTAGGACACCCTAGCGGCAAAATATTAAGTCAAGTCCTGAATAAATGTAATAGCAAGCTTCCTAATGCTTCAGTTGTTAAAAATTTTGTATGTGAAGCCTGTCAATTAGGGAAATCAAAGTTTTTTCCGTTTCAATCTTCTGTCTCACGAGCCTTTGTTCCTCTTGAATTGATCTACACAGGCTTGTGGGGACCAGCCCTTGTACAATCTAACGGGGGTCATCGCTTCTATATACATTGTGTAGATGACTATAGCCGATATACATGGCTTTATCCATTGAAACATAAAGGAGAGGCAGTGCACGTGTTCAAGGTGTTTAAAATGTTTGTAGAAAATCAATTCGGCCTAAAAATTAAATCAATTCGGCCTAAAAATTAAATCAATTCAGTGTGACAATGGTGGTGAATACCAACCATTTATATCTGTGGCACAGGATACAGGAATTAAGATATGTTTCACATGTCCTTATACGTCTGTCCATAATGGCAGGGCAGAGCGAAAGCATCGTCATATCGTCGAAATGGGACTGACATTGTTAGCTCATTCAAGAATGCCATTGAAATACTAGGTGGATGCTTTTCAACACGCAGTGCAGATGATTAATTGCTTGCCCACGCTGGTAATCGATGGTGAAGCTCCCCTGTTTCGTCTCACCAAAACATAACCGAACTACAAGAGTCTTCAAGCTTTTGGCTGTGCATGTTATCCATGCCTTAAGCCATATAACACACACAAACTCCAATTTCGAAGTCAAAAATGTGTTTACATTGGAATGGCGTCTCAACAAAAGGGCTACAAGTGCCTAAGTGAATTAGGTAAGGTGTTTGTATCACGTCATGTGATTTTTGACTCTGGTGTGTTTCCTTTTCAAATAGGGTTCTTAAATCAATCCATTGCCATCAAGAATGGGATGGATTCAGTTCCTTTAATAATCCATTCAACTCAAGAATCTGCCAATGGAGTTGAACGAGATGAATCAATCGAGCGTGAGGTGCTGCCAAGCCAATTGGAATCATCATTTGGTGAATCTGTGCATGAGAGCGTAGAAAACGTTGAAAGTGAACCCACAAATGATACTGTAGATCCACTTGGGCCTGCAACCCAACATAAAATGGTAACCCGTTCCAAGTCTGGCATAACCATGCCCAAGATTCCTTATATCGGATCCCTCAAAGCACAAACACCAGTTGAATCATTAGAGCCGCGATCAGTTCAGGAAGCGATGTCTTCTCCGAAATAGTTGGCTGCCATGGAGGAGGAGTACAGTGCCTTGTTACGCAACAGAACCTGGGAGCTGGTGGCTTATACTCATCAACAACCGATGGATTTTCAAAACGAAGTTCAAAGCAGATGGGTCGATTTTGAAACACAAGGCGGGGTTGGTTGCCAAAGGTTTCCAGCAGACACCTGGAGTTGATTTCAGCGAACCTTCAACCCAGTCGTCAAATCAACAACCATTAGAGTAATTTTATCAATAGCCGCCACATATAAATGGGTAATTCGGCAATTGGACGTGAATAACGCCTTCCTCAATGGATTTCTGAAAGAGGAGGTGTTCATGCCTCAACCAGAGGGATTGAAGATCGAAGACGACCGACACACGTGTGTAAGTTGCTAAAAGCTATTTATGGTCTTCGTCAAGCTCCAAGAGCTTGGTTTGGTCGACTGAGATTGACATTACTTAGTTGGGGATTTAAAAATCTGAAGAGTGATATTTCGTTATTCATGCTGCAAACACATGATCTTACCATATTCATTCTCATATATGGAGACGATATCCTAGTGATTGGAAATAATCCTGTGTATGTTGAGAAGTTTGTAAGACAGTTAAATATGGTCTTCTCCCTAAAAGACTTAGGACCTTTGTACTACTTCCTGGGTATAGAAGTTCATAGAGATGCCTGAGGAATTTTCCTGAACCAAACTATGTATATCCTAGATCTGCTAAGAAAATTCAATATGGTTGATTGTGCCACAGTACCCACACCGATGGTCACAAGAAGAATGATATCCGCTCTAGATGGAGCTTTGTTGCCTAACCCAACTAAGTATAGACAAGCAATAGGGTCCCTACAGTATCTAACTACCACTCGTTCAGACATCTCTTTTGTTGTCAATAAATTAAGTCAATTTCTGGCACAACCTAGGACCAGTCACTTTCAGGCACTTAAATGAATATTTAGATACCTAAAGGGTACTAGTAATCTTGGTCTGCACATTAAATCATCCCCTCAACCTCAACTGATAGCATACACTGATGTGGAGGGCTTGTGATCTGGATGACAGAAAATCCATAGGAGGAATGTGTATATTTCTTGGAAATAATCTTATCTCTTGGGCTTCTAGAAAACAGAGGGTAGTTTCAAGGTCTAGTTCAGAATCTGAATACCGTTCGGTTGCTGATGGGTCTGCTGAAATTAAGTGGTTAAGTTCTCTGCTATTTGAGTTGGGTTTGTTTCTCAAAAGGCCCTCAATAATCTGGTGTGATAATTTAAGTGCAAAGGCCTTGGCAGCAAATCCGGTCCAGCATGCAAGAAGTAAGCATATTGAAGTAGATGTTCACTTCATCAGAGACTTAGTCCTAGCTGGTCTAATTGATATCAGATATATTCCTTCTTCATTCCAGATTGCAGATTGCTTTACCAAGCCACTGTCTCAGTCTCAGTTTGAATTCTTCAGAAACAAACTTGGTTTAGTAGCCACTCCTCCAAGTTTGAGGGGGAATGTTAGAACATGATTATTTAGTGATGATATTGATAATCATTGTTAATTGTATTTGTATTGTGTTTGTATTCATTGTGGTCCTGTATTGCATCCGTTGTGGTCCCAAAAGGTTGTTGGTCGTGCCTGCTGTAAATCTGATGTAAATACTGGAAATATTCTTCCAGGATAGAGGAGTCTGTACGTGTCATTCTGTCATAGGTCTGGTCAGGAATTCTGTTATTGTATAGATGATTCTAGAATGGCTGTGATATCAGCTATATATAGTAATAAACTACTGAGAGCAGAGTTATCGCCTCTGCATTACAGAATTCTATTGATTTCCTTACTAGGTCAGGTTGACTAATCATTGTTTATTTGCGGATCGATTTGATATATGAGATTGGGCAGAGTCATTTGCTTCAATGACATTCTTGAGTAGCATTTCTATTGTATATCTTTTCTTGCCCTGATAGCTAATACGGAGGAGGGGATATACAAGCTGCTTAAACTGTTTTAACCATCTTATTCACAGTTATCCCTTTTTTAATGGTGACAGGAACACTTGTAGCATTTATAGTTCCTGTATTGTACGGCAAGTATGGAGGTTATTTGGATAAATACTGTGGAATGATCCACAAACAATTTTCAAGACATTACAGAGTAGTAGATGAGAGCCTTTTCAACAGACTCCCGCGGAATGCACCTAGAGAAAAAGACTCATAATTAATGATTCACCGACTTGTGTGTTTGTCTGGAAATCAGCCAGTTCTCCATATTGCAACGGCGGTTCAATTGCCCCCCCCCCCCCCTTTTTCTTCTTTTTCACCTCACATGTATGAATAATTTTTTGTAGTTAGATGCTATTCTGTGGCTCTGGATTCATCCGTGAGCAGGGTGCTTTCATTTGTTGGGATCCGACAGAACAAGAATGTACAGAGGCAGAGGCTTCTATAATACATAGTTTGAGAAGTTTATGGCCAGATTTTGTCTTGTATTTTAACTATGACCCCAACGGCTCTAGAGGAAGGTGCTAGTTTACTTTTTCGAAATGTTTCATTTTGTTGGTTGAACTAAAAGGAAGACATTGCATTTGTTTCGCCTTTGTTTTGCCATTTGAGATTAGAGTCACAACATCTGTGCCTTCAATTCCATCTGTTTTGAACGTCAATGGCTGCTCATTCATCCTCTATTCCTATATTTGAACTTGAATGAAGAGAAAAGTGAAAGGAAAGCAGAGTCGAGGGAATACTAGGATAAAAAGCTCCTCACAATAGTAATTTTTTTTTTTTACTATTTTTGAAAATTTTCCATCTTTATATTATTTCCTCCATAATTTTCTCTAACGTAAGAGTTAATCACACACATCGATTTCTCATTTGTTTTGTATATTGGCTTTTAACTCGTCCCACTGCCTCTTGATTTGATATACAAGAAGCTATCCTCTGCTTCCACTAGTCATTTGTATTCACCGTTCCAAAAGGTCACCAATATCATCCACCACGTTTGAAAAATCAATTCTCACAACATTCCTTTATTTATTCCATTCCATTTCACAAATCACACATCCATTTACTTCTGTTCAGCAGAAGTATGTTTTCTATTCATACTACAGACAGTAAGAAAACTACGTAGAGGATAAAAGAGAGCATGGATTTTCATGAAACAGAAAACTGATGCTTATTTGCTGAGTTTCTACATAACAGCATCATGAACACAGGAGTTCAGGGAGGCTCCAGCAGGTCTTCTTATCAATACCAAAGACCATGGCACAATATAGCTGCTAGCCAGCATTACACTAATCACCTCCAATTAAAGACTCCATTCTCTGCTACCGGCGGTGGATTCCCTGAACCTGAAAAAAAGACTCCATTCTCTCTCACTGGAAAAGAAAAGACCGAAGTCCCAAATATAAGGTCCTCAAGCTTATATTTCATTTTCTAGCATAGAAACTTCTGAAAATTGACAATGGAAGTAGCAGGTCTCCTCCATATTATTCAGGTACTCAATAGTTGATGAATCCCGCTACTCTTTCAGCAACTCGCTCGCTTTCTTTATCCAAACTTGATAGATATCAGGCGAGAATAGAACGAAGTGGACCTGAAATCAATATATCAATATCAATATATTAGATAAAATTAAAATAACCGAGCATCATTACTAATTTACTATAGTGGTCATCTATACTATTTATTTTAGATTCAAATATATATATTTTTTTAAAAAATATTAATCCAGAACGGATAAAGCACAGGAGCTAAGGCTATTTTATCCTACGTTGTAAATAGAGATTTCGGGAAAAGCCCCAGTAGAATCCTAAGTACAGGATGTTGGGAATGTGAAGTTTTACTACAATGGTACATGCCTCAGATCCAGATACCGATAAAGAAATGGAGGAAATCGAACTTGTTACCTCCTTCAAGTCATCTCGAAACTCTCTGATGGTGGATATTGCCACTGTGGCAGCTTCGTCAAATGGATATCTGAAATTTAGCTAGTTATAAACCTGACACGACTTTATTTCCGAAGTTCTGATTCTCCACATAAATTTAGATTCATTCTTGCAGCATTATCGTTACTAATAATCAGGCATGCCAAGGGATTTGTTTACGTGAACTTACCCATAGACACCACAGGATATGGCTGGAAATGCTATATACTGAATATTGTTCTCTTTCGCAACCCTCAAACTATTCCTGTAAATCAATTTGAAGATGAAACGAAGAGCTGATTTGATAGAAAAATATGGAAGATGAACTGCAGTCTGCATGAACATAATAAAACTACCTGTATGCACTTGCTAGAGATGCAGCAGGATTACCATCTAAATTGTAGATTGGTCCAACGGTATGAATAATATGAGAAGCGGGCAGCTTAAAACCTCTGCAAATTAATAAGCATAGGGCCTAAATGAGGCAAACAGAAAATGATGGAATGCTAGAGATTATATGAACTTAGAATCGTAAATCTAGGAGAACTTACCGTGTGATCCTAGCTTCCCCTGTCGGGCAGCGAATTCCAGGTCTGACTTCTGGAACATTAAGGCACGCTTGAAGAAGAAGATCTGGCCCAGCAGCTCTGTGTATGGCTTAAAGACGGGTTTGTTAATTAATTCAGTTCAGTTTCAGATTGCTTTGCTTATCTAGTCTCTATTTTTCTCGAAAAACTACTATACAAAAAGAGGCAATTATAAATTAATCACCTCCATCTGCACCACCACCTCCAAGCATTCTCTCATTTGCTGGGTTCACCTAAGAGAGACCAAGCAAGAATATAAGATTAAATCATAAACAGATACGAAGTTCCTCCGATTTATTTTAACTAATTCAAGCAGCACAGTAACAAATTCTTCGAACCACTATTGAACTATCGAATTCATCAGATGGTAGATTATATATCAAAGCATAAAAAACAACAGTTAAACTAATCAAGCAGTTCTTATAGTTAATATAGCGCCACTATAATTGATCATATTCTTCAAGTTAGAGTGCAGGGAAAAAATATACTATTGCGTCGGAGAAGCCGTCGATAGACCACTTTGTGATGTCTCCTTTCTGAATGACCAAAGCATTCAACGAAGACAACGGGAAGCGAACGACATCGTCCCCTCCACTGGACAGAGAGGAAACCCTAGCTGTATTGTCCATTCTACAGAGTACAGTCGATGACGATTTCGATAGAGATGACGGGCAAAGAGAAAATCCAAAGTGGGTCCGAAAATTTCTCGGGTTAGCGCTCCTATTTGAAAAGATCCGATTATTTTCAAGAAATCTGGAACCCAGAGATGCCCCAACCCGCAGTGTCCTCCAGCAAATGTTCGCCATTAGCACCCCTGGGCTTCTTTTGTAGTGCGAGGTCTAGTGAAGGTTCATGACGAGGATGGCGAGGGAGAGTATTATGGTGCGGGTGAGTAGTTTGCAACCTCTACGTGGAGAGCTACGATTTATTGGTTTCGTTTAAGAGTCTATTTGGTGTAAAAAAGGCATCCATAATGTATTGCCACGTGGACTAAGACTTTGACCAACGAGCTCACTTCCTATACAGAGTTCAGACGACGGTGTTGATATTTGAGAGACCGAGCCAGCGCGGCTGTTTCCTTCCCTTCTGAATAATCAATCCATTTTCAAGGGAACGAAAATGGGACGATCTCGATTAGATGCGCTCATCTCGGTGTTCGTTACAGTGCACCCGCACGAGACCTCGGCCCTGCTTCACTCCTTCTTCTGCTTCTTCTTTGTGAGCCTTGCCTCGGTTTCTCTTTCTATGAGATTGTCCTTGTTCTTGATCTGTATGCTTATTTTACTTATGGTTTCTGAATTGTTGATTTTAAATGCAGATTCTGAGTGCCTATTTTGTGGTTCTTCCGTTGCGGGATGAGGGGGCCATTTCCTTGGGCTTATCGAATTTGCCTGGTCTCTTTGTGGGATCTTTACTGCTCACTCTAATTGCAGCGCCTGTTTCTACCCTCTTATTCTCCCTGCCTAATCTTTCCAAAAACAAGGTATGAACATATTTGAGATGAGATGATTCCTTATTGCCGCTTATATAGATTGATGTGAACTTATCTCCATTTATTTTTTGATCAATTCAAAGCATTTGTCTTACAATGGTGACTGAACAGAATCTAAATAGAATAGATGAGAAGTGCTGTTTTATTGTGTGCAGAGAAAGCTTCTCATAGACTGACTCAATTTAAATTGAAACATTGTTTATGGACGTAGGATAACTAATTGGATTGTAGGAGACGAGATTAAGGTTACCTTTACTGCACTAGCTTGAAACGATGACAGAGGGATAGTTATCTATTCGGGGATCCTTTCATTATTGCTTATTGGCGGTATATTTGTGCAGCTGACGAATGCAATGATGTCACACACACACACACAGGTTTACTAGAGGAAGAAACGAAGATAGCAGCCTGTAGGAATCACAGCAAGGATATATTATTAATCATGTTTGGGGGGTTATACATGCTGGTTAAAAAAAGAAAATAGTATATTTTTGTTATGGTATGAATTTTGAGTCACTAAAGCCGTTAAAAAATGCTATCATGAAGGAGTTCATGACTGAGTGGTAAAAAATATAAATTTGTGTCAGAATGAAGGTCAATGAAGATGCTTATACATGCTGTTTGATGAGTCACTTCATTAGCTAAGTTTAATAAGCTAAGCTATTGATTGTTATTATGTTACAATAAAAATGCAGTAGAAGTTAACAAAATATAAAAGAATAGAAAATCACTGACATTTTTGTTGCATGCATTTGATATTTGATTGTTTCCACGGTGGCGAGGACAATTAGTTAAAAAAGAGAAATATATAGGCTTATTAGTTTATGTCCTTCTCACGTCATGTTCTAAGAAGTGGCGTTTGTTGAAATTTCAGGCTCTGGTTTTGATACATAGGTTTTTTAGTATATCACTTGTGCTGTTCTTTTTTCTATGGCGCTCCTCATCAGTTGGATATTCAGCATCAAAATTGATGGTATGATAAGAATCTCTCTGAAAGATAATTCATCATATTTTTTATTGCTCATGTGAGATTGGTTGATTGTTTGGTCCCGTGTCAAATTGCTCTTTCTTCTACCAGGAGTCCACAACTTTGACTTCATCCTCAAAACCTGAAGGAAAGGTTGATGACCAAGGCACCCTTTCACCTTCAACAGGTTGGGGAAACCATGGGTGGTTCTTTATTACTGTTCGAATAGGATTGTTTCTTTGGGTAATGATATGATATATTTTATTATTTTCAAGTTTTTCGTTTTATGTTTTTCTCCACCCTTTTACTAAATAACTGAAAAGATAATGATACTAATTTCTGCCTTTGTGAAGGTTGCTTTGCTAAATCTGATCACGATTTCTTCCACTTGGGCTAGGGTAATTGATGTGATGGACAGTGAGGTTTGTACAGAGCTACAACATTGTTGTTGTGTTCAGTTATTAGGTGTCCATTTAACTTGTTTTGTGTTCAGTCAGGTTCAAGATTATTTGGGTTTATTGGTGCTGGTGCCACACTTGGCCAACTTTTTGGGTCATTGTTTGCTACTGGAATGACTTGGTTGGGCCCATGTAGGTTTGCATGCTCCCTATATGGACTATCTCCTGCTTTTATCTCTTACCCCTCACAGGCTTTAAACTAAGAATTCATCTACTGCAGTTCTGCTTTTGTTTGCTGCTTTGTTAATGGAATTTGCAGCACAGTCATCAAAAGGGATAAATATGGACATGTTCCATGTAGAAGAGGAATTAACTCCCATCAGGTCATTATAAAATCTTTTTACGGCTTACTCTATTGATCACTGGACATAAGATTCAAGTTTTGGGGTTTCTCTGGTGTACTTTTATTTTCTGGACTTGTTACTATCTGAATCTGAATGAGAAGTTTCCCTGTATAATAAACTTCACAGGGTTTCTAGTGCAATCCCATGTAATTTTCGATCCACCTTTTTAACATCTAACAATCGAAACACAGTGAAATTGACAAATTACTTTTATTGCATTAAGCAGTGTCTTAATATATTGTAACCCTTCGGAACAATAGAAGCCTATCAAAATCCAAGCTTTACATACATGTCATTAGAGGATTATATTGCCAAATATAATTGATTATTTATTCTTCTTATTATGTTTGTATTTATTTCTAAGGCATAATGTCATTTAATCACAAATGTTGATTGTCATTTAATAAATTATTTTTTTGAATTTAGAGAAGCTGATCCTGACGATAAAAATGAGGCGCGTGAGAAGAGTGAACATACAGTTGGAAATTCTCCAAAGTCATCTACTTCTGCAGTGAAGCTACAAATTTGGGCCATCTTAGATGGCCTCTGGCTTATTCTGTCATCAACTTATCTGTTGCACGTGTCTTCATTCCTCTGGCTGAGTGCAGTTATCTCTTCCTTTTTCTATTTTCAGGTGTGATATTCTGCCATGTAATCGAAGTTATGTTTTTCATGATCCTCATTTGGGTGAAGTTGCATGATGGAAGAGCAAGTGCATTTTTTGTGGTCTACCCTTGAGTTTTATATTAAACAACCCCCCCCCCCCCCAAAAAAAAAAAGTACACACACAAATGAAGGTGTGAATTTTGGCTTCTTGAATTTCTATCATGCCTATGGCTTTCAATTGATTCTTTGCTCTGGACTTGCTTCTATTCTTTTTTTTTTTGGGGGGGGGGGGGTTTGTTCTGGGACGTTGTTGATTATTGTCATTTTCTTGCTATCATGATCTCAAAGTTGTCCTTGTTGCTACTTGTTTTTATGACATTGAGAACACACAAAAATATGTCCATATCATGTCTCTACTGAACTTTCCCCTTGTCTGCAATAATAGAAAGTGACAGTGATTGCCGCAACAGTTACCAGCTCTATTGGGAGAAGAAGATTGTTTGCCCAAATAAACAGTTTTATTGCTGTTTTTATCCTAGTGGGACAACTAACCTTAACGGTATGCAATTCTGAAAATGAGTTTTCCTTTTGCTTGGTGTCAAATATCCTTTAGAGTTGAGTCTAGATCTTTCCTTTTAAAAAAGCAAAAAAATAATGAAGTACCACATTTTTTATACGAAAATTATTACATTTTTACATGCTAATTTTTATTATTATTTGTAACTTGACTACATTTATCTTTCCCTGAATCTAGTACAGGGGCGCATTCTAACTGTTGCCGGGGTGACTATAGCTATTTGCTCTGCTCCTTCTGTTGGCTTTTTAAATTTGGTTGCTCTAGTTATCTGGCCAACTTGGGTGGCTGTTGCTATTTGTGAGACACTTAGAAAGGTACTGCCAGACTTTTCTTCTTTCTGATTTTTTTTGTTTTCATGTTTGTTGATGATATTGTGATTTGTTACACATTGCATTCATCTTCTGGATATTTAGTGACCAACATCGTATGTCGGAAAATGCTGACTTGTTAGATAAAGCAATAAGACTCGTGTTTTTGCAGTTCCATACTCATGTATCTATAATTTTGCAGGTTGTTTCATATGTTGTGACGAGGCCTGCTAGAGAACTTCTATTTACTGTAGTGTCACAGGATGAGAAATACAAAGCAAAAGTATAACCTCCTTTTCTTCTCTTTCCACTCCCCCCCCCCCCAAAAAAAAAAAAAACAGAGAGAGAAGAGGTATAGTGGGCATCTTAGGTGGCATCTTCTCAGCTTGTAGGACGTGTCATTTATTACATTTTAATTTTTTGAAGCCAAATAATGGCTGTTTCTGGGATATTTTTCTATTGCACGATTAAATTTACTTGGCATGAACAAAGAATTCTATTCTAGGGCCGTTTTTGTCAAGGAAGAACTTCAAAGAGTGTGTGCCGTTGCAGGTGTGCATAGATGTGTTTGTTCAAAGACTTGGAGATGCTACAGCAGCTGGAATGTACAAGCTGCTACTTGCACCTGTTGATGGGAAAACATCAGCCATTTCCCTTTATGCCCTGCCTGTATGTGTAATATTATCCTACGGCTCGCCTTCTCATAAATACTTGACATACTTGGACTTGGTTGACTAAAAAGGAGGAAAACAACTGATCAAACCAAATATGGAGAGACATTTAAATATGCCACTGAAACTTGTTCTTGACTTGTTTACATCTAACTTAATTTAGAGCTAACAATGAATTGAGGTATTCATGAATAGTTAGGCCCGGTTTGTATAAAAATTGTGTTTCAGTTCAGTTCATTTATTAAATGAATTCAATTGAGCTGAGGTTGATAACACGGGGCTTTGGCTTTGCCGTACTTGCTTAAATCTTTAACTTGACCTACTCATCTGATTTTGGGAGGGTCAACTTAAGGTTCTTTCTTTCTTTTTAATAATTTCTTAAACAATAATTAACTTGATTTTTTGGTTTCCTTATTGCCTCGGCTTTCTTTGTTTTATGAATGCTCTCAAATTGTTAGCACCCATGACTGTAAAATTTTCTAAAGTTTATTCCTGATTTTCCTTTTCCTCACTTTGTCTCCAGTTGTGTACATTGTGGATAGTCACAGCATTTTATTTGGGTCGTCGGCAAGAACAACTTGCAAAGCCCCAGAGTTCCTTCACTTCATAGAATTCTTTGGAGGTTACATCTACAGTTTCTGCTATATACATAATCAGTGAATCTAATGTGCAATACTTCAATCATGATACATGTGATAAATGTTTAGATAGTTGAAAAGTCTTTGCTATCAAAGTTAATTTGTGCATACTCTCTGATACTTGATTGGTGCAGATGCATAGAATGGGAAAGTTGACTATAGCTGCAGAAAAAGTGCCTGGTATCCCTGCATGTATCTAGCCCTTCATGTGAGTAAGATTGGCTTTATAATGTATGCACTTTTGACATTTTGCTTTTTCAATTGAGAAGGATCCCCACCAGGAAACCAGGGCAGATGTTGGGCTAGGTTGATTGTAGTGTACATATAAATATTGATTTAACATACCTTCCGAGGCAGATCTATTTCCTAATGTCCTATTAACAAGAGAGCTTCTTTAAGATACCCCACTGCAGACAGGGCCTCGTTATCTGAAGAAGTTCAGAAGTATCATGAGTAATGGATAAGAGAAATCTAATATATTTCCGGTTTTTTATTCACTACATCAAAAATTTGATTTTCTGAACTTGATCAAAGAATCTCCCCTCTTTCATTATGGACTCTTGACATATAAAGAGGCCTGCAGCTGGCCAATCATGTACAATTTTAATTGATTAATGATTAATGAGAATCCTGCAACGGCTGCTTGGCAGTTATTGAATCATATTGTTGACATGTACTCCCTATAGTCTTTATTATAAGACACCAACTAACAAGTGTATTTGGTCTTTTTATAAGGACTTGCTTGTTTCCAAGGAGCATTAATTTTTTTTTTTTCCATGTATGCCCATAATTAATAAGCATAGTAGGTGAGAGTAATAATTAATATAATATTAGAGTTTAGTGCAAGTAGTAAGGGTAATATTGGAAATACTTAAATTCTATAACAACTTTATTGACTTTAATGGTTTTTATTGATTTGTGAAAATTGTTAGTTGGTATTTTATAATAAGAATCAAAGAGAGTATTTGGCATAAATGAGGAAATGAATATGATAGAGTTCCACCGGTACAAGTAAGAAGTGAAGAGCATTATATTGTCCCGTGAGTTTGGTGCAGAATTTATTCAAGAAATTTTCATGTTCTGAAAGGCACTTTTTCAGATAATTCTGGTTCTTTTGGCATAAAAAAAAAGATCATTCTGGTTCGTGCCTGTGATCATGCCAAACACGAGAAAGTATTGAACCACTAAGCTAGAGTGTTTATCTATAATGATGTTTAGATTACAACCAAACATTATAAAAAGATAGATGTATTTTCATGACTAGATGTAGATTTTTCTTTGCCATAGGTCCTTTGTGGGGACTATCACGAGCACTTTACAACTATTGTTTCTTACTTTCTTTATCTTTAGTTAGTTTCTCTTTTTACCAAAGACCTGAATCAATAAACTATCTCCTCCTGTTTGAGTCTGACATTTGTGAGGAATGAAAGCAAACTGAGGAATCCATGATATGAACGTGTGTAATGCATATGGAGGGGGATAGGATTCCTAATCCCACTGTCTGTCCCTCTCTCTCTCTCATGGCCATGGACATCGTGACAGATAAGCAAGCACTGAGAGCCTTGAAAAGCTTGGTACCTTGCCCCACTCTTGGAAATTTGTACCATTGGGCTCCTAAAAGGTACTTGGTGCCAGCGGTAATACCTCTGTTCTTCCTCAACTCACATCCTTTTCAATCTTACTTGTTTACTGAGGGCAAATGATAGTTTATCCATTAAAAAAGGTGAGAGATAAAGAAAAGGTAAGAGCAATTATGCATGGTACTTGAAGCAGAAGGTCTACGTCGAAGCACTCAGCAGAAAGTGATTCCAGCACCGCTATCCTTTATTTTTTTTTACCACCCATTTTAATGTGGCCCTGAAGGCTGAAGCTACTTTCTTCATCGTTATCACCTGCTACATTGACGTGGAAGTTCATGTAGCTAAAGAAATTGAAGGAAACCCCACTTTGCTTCTTACTATTACTATCTCTTTTTTAACTGTTAGGTTTAAAATTTGAAATGCAGGTACTATCTCCCAAACTTAATATAATACATATTTAATATAAGATCTATGAATTAAGAATTGGAAGAAGTGTTTTTTAAGAAAATATTATTATTGGTACGCTTTATTTAAGAACTGTATGTTTTCACGTACGTGGCTGATTTTTCCACCATTGTCGTGAAAATCCAATTACGAGCCTCCACTCCAGACCAGAGAGAAGCAGAGGGAAAATTGTCACAAGGTTGTTTTGGGTGATAACATGACAACCATAATAATCTTAATTTTGTCATACAGACAATGTGATTGTGCTCTTTTATTGATAAATCACCCGGTATCCGAACCCCACTGGGCCGACTAATCCGGATTGTGCTCTATCAATAACTAAAAATAAATGCCACTGTTTTGTACTTAGAAAGAAAACAAACAAAATTGTACAGAGAATAAGAAAGGTTTATATTGGTAATTACTCTCTCCGGTTCTAATTATAAGACATAGTTGACTTTTTTAGAAGGATTAAGAAAGCTAATTAAATTACTTTAGAGTATTTTTATTATTTTTTTTCCAAACTAATTAATTTGACTAATAAACTAATATATAATCTAAAGATACGCAATATATAAAATAATTAAGTAACTTATTTAACTTCTTTAATCCTTCCAAAAAAAAGTCAATTATATCTTATAATTAGGAAGCGGGCAGTAATTTTACAAGGTGAGGCGAGGGGCATATTGTGTTGTAAATAATAAGGACGAAGGCGTTGGGGTGTTAGAAAAGAAGGTGTCATTTCAGATAAGAATCGGAGGAGGGGTCGCTCTAAGCAACAAAGAACCCAATCTGTGTGTCCCAAGAGGGGCTTTCGTGGTTGCATGCCTTTTCGCCACGTGTACCCACACTTGCATTTGAGATCACCAACTAACCAAACTCGAATATGTTCCCCCACCCCAAATTCCTTCCCTAAATTCTTATTTTATGCTAATTTTTCTTTTCCTTTGCATCATGGCTCACGAGAAATCTTTTTTTCCCCACCCGGTTTGTTGGAACTTTTGATACCAACTAATCTGGATTCTCTTCGAGTCAGACTCTCGGTTGGAGAAGAGCCCCGTAACACCATTTTCACATTTTAAACCCAACACGTGGTTAAAAGAAAGCAAGTCTCGTTCCACCTACTCCAATATAATTTCAAAGCATTAGATAGTTTTGAAGGCCAATGAGGCAGATGACAACGAGAGAGAGAATTATGCCGTCTCTCTTTGTCCCTCAGGTACGTGTTTTCCTTTCTTTCCTGTCATTCGTATATTTGCCCAATGTCAGCCTCTTGTGCTTTCCTCTGCTCACAGAATCCCATTCACCTCATCACCTTCATATATGGATGGTCTTCATTTCTTTGCTTCATTTTTTTTTTCAAAAAATAAATAAAATAATAATTTATTGGCCCCCACTAAAGTCTGTCTTTTTATCCTTTTTTGTCCGACATCACACTGTAAAAGAGTTACCGTGTCAGTGTTTGAAGAGGAAGCAAAAGTATTAATAAATAGTAGTATCTGCTCCTTTTAAGGCTGATGAACTGCTTCTCATGGTGCATGGATATACTCGTATATTCTTCTTGTTAACTTTTTATTTTTTCCTTTTAGGTCTTCATGCTACCATTCTTAACTAACGCCACTACATATAACTTGAATACAATACCAAACGATGTTATTCATAAGTAATAAATAGGGTTAATGGTGTATTTTGTTCTGACTGAGGAATATTTTTGTTTCAAAAGTTTTTCGGTCGGGGGATTTTAGTTTAGTCGTTATCGCAATTAATTTTGATTGTCAGTTGATCAAATTTGTTAAGTTGACAGCTCATATATCATATATGTTATTTTTGTTAAGGCGTAAACTCTTGGAAATTTTAAATGTAACTTTGAAAAAAAAATCAAGTAAATGAGTACACATGGACTTCCAGGATAAATTTGCATTACGTAGATGACATGTAGATTACCAACTCATCATATTTGATCAACTAATAGTTAAAATTGACTGGGATAATGGTTAAGACAAAATTACTTCAATTTTTACACTTTTTGAGCAAAATCAACTCTCGAAAAACTTTTTGAGCAAAATTGCCCATCAATGTAAAGTTTCAAGATATAATTGCTCTTTGGTGAAAAATTTTGAGACAAAATTTCTCCTTAACCCATATAAATATTACATTTGGTTTTTCAAATTTGTATTTAAATTTTATGAATTTCAAGTGCACCTTCATTTTTACTCCAAGTGTTATTTAGTGCTTGTTTGGAGTATTTAAAATAAGTATTTTAATGTTATACCCGATAAAATTCTTCTTATGTAATTATTTGTATAGTGTAAAATCATTTAAAATAACAACATTAGGCAAGAAAAAGTTGCAACGATTCCAGACCAATTTTCTTTTCCCTTTCTCCTTTTTTGTATAAATATATTATTATTTGTTAAAATTCAAAAAAATAAATAGATAGTATAAATTGTTAAAATTGATTCCAACACTTTGAAACTAAAAGAAGAAGAAAATATAGAAAAATAAAATTAGTTCCGTTCAAGCTAATAAAAGAATTCAGTTTTAACAATGAAGGTTAATCTTGGTGGTAGGTACATTAATCTCTTAATCAACTAGTAGGATAAAAACTCTTGCTCTTATACTCATCACCCTAATTGGACATTCATTAGGTTTAGGTTGAGCTGGATTAGTCGTTTGCTCCGATACTTAATAATATACTTAATAATAGGACGTAGGAAAAGCACCCAATTCCAACACTATAGTTCCATCTAGCCATAAAAAATAAAAATAAATAAAAAAGAATCCAGTTTTCTTATTGGTACATTCCAAGTATGCTTTTTATATTTATGTTTTCATTTTAGTTTCTAGTTAATATTGTATCCATCAAATAATTTTTTATATTCCACATTCTTTTCACATTTTCGTTTGATAGGATCATAGAGAAGAAACTTGACAAGCTCTGACTACCGCAGGCCACACATAATTGAAAGATATATATATATATATTTCTTCATCAATTAAGAAAAATAATGGAGAAAATCAACTTAAAAAATAATATTAGAAAAATCAATAACTTGTTAGTGGTAGCTCTTTCTACTTATTAATATATATTCTTTCACTTGTCACTAATAAACCATGAAACATTTCTGACATTATTTTTCTTATTTGGGACATGGGTATACCTTAGTGAGAACTACTTAAATAATTTGGGCGTATTAAAAATATGAGATAAATTAGTTAATTTAAAAAAATGTGATATAATCTCCCTAAAAGATCTACATTTAATATTAGATTATATAATTTATAAGTTAGTTAAGGTAGTTAAAAAAATAAAAACATCGGAGGTACAATGAATTGAGATATATCATATTTTGAATCAAATCTAACCCTTTAGTTAGCTGTTATACTTATACCACAATGCCACTGAAGTAGCAATAATCTTTCTAATTTTCGATATTTCTTTTTTACAAGTTCTAATTTTCAATCTTGGTCAAGAATTAATTTACAGGGCCCACAAGTTAATCTATTGTGGATTATGATAGTCTACCCTTCACACCGTCTTTTTCTTAATTAGTCATCAATCAAATAAACTAAAAACTGGCTAATCACAAGTGGAAGTCTTTGAAATGAAGTTCTTATTTGGTATAATTAAATGGTTTGAATTGAAGATGGCATGATGCCAAACATATCAATTTTCATTTCACAATCAGATGAAAGTATTCATGTGGACTATCTGATTGATCTCAGTTTTAATCATGATACGCATAGCTTACCTAAGGCTGAGGTGTTAATTCAAGGGAAAATCCCTGAAAAATATTATTAAAATAGGCAAAAAAATAAAAAATAAATAGGCGTGGGCAACATATATCAGATTTGACGGAGGAATTTAGGATTTTCAAATCTAACTAATTGACCAAATTGTCTCGAATAAAATTGTAAAAAGAGAAAGGGGGGCCTACAGCAAGCCCCCGACATAGCCACCTTGTCTAATAGTTAAAATTGAAATTAACAACATGAGAATCTAGATTAATGACTTAAGTATCATGTTAGTTATCTCACAATCTTGTAAGATTATAACTCTAGTTTGGAACTGAATATGACAATGATGAGAGAGGAAGATAAAAAGGTAAGGTTGAAGAAGCGAGGAGGGTGAAGAAAACGGAAGAAGAGTTAGGTGAGCGGGGGATATTAAAGCCATTTGCCAACATTTTCAAATTACATATTCCTCCTCCTTATATGATGTGAGATTTGGTATATTGTAGCCCCTAATCTATCTTTTTTATATTTTAAGAGTATTTTTTTGGGATTTTCCCATAATTCAATCGTCAAAGAGCCCATAATTACAAAAATTTTGATTTCTTTTTTTTTTATTTGGGGTAAAAATAAACTAGTTAAATGATTGCCTTTTTGCCATAAAATTGTTAAATGATTACTTACTTCCCATTTGTATGGAGATATATTATCTGATTATTAATTGATTTGAAACGTTTTTGCTTAATTAATATATGTGATTTGATTGTTTCCTTCAAAAGTCCATGAAAGCATCAGATTTCATGTTTACATTTTTTTTGTGAATGTATACAAATATATATCAAATTTCTAATTCATATTTCCATGTATGAAGATTCGTCCTTCCGGTCTTTATCATAGGACTATTTTTATAGTATAAATTATACTACAAATATGGTTTTATAATTAGGACCGAAGATACTATAAATGTCAAAGATAATAATTGGCTTTAATAATATTTGTAAAAGCATTTTTATATGTTAATGGAGAGTCCAATGGTCAGGGGCATATATGTAGCTCCATACAAAAGAAGAGTATCCATGTAAATAGCAAAATTGTTTATGAAATCTCAGTCTCAGTTGCAACAACTTTCAAAGAATGAGTTTCAGTGCTATGCGGACTAGTGACAGGCTATCAAATTTCTATTTGCACCTTTAACTGAAAATATTTATAGTAACACTAACGCAGACTAATTCAAATCAAACCAAACAGAAGCATAAAAGGAGGCAAAGCTTTTTCACTAAATATTTAACAATATTTTGACCAAAAAAAAATATTTAACAATATTGCATTCTCAAAATTCGGACTCGTTTTTTTTTTTAAAAAATTAAGGTAGTATAAACTTGCCAATTAAATAAAATTTATTTATTATATAAAAAATAAATATTACATTTATTAATATTTAAATAACATGGATATGTTAATGAACAAAGATATAATAAATATATTTTTCATAATTTGTAAAGATATGAATAATATAATTTACCTTCATATATTGAGAATAATGAAAAGCAAAATATCCTCTTCTTCTATACTTTATTCTACTAAAATGTGCAAGCACACCAACATGTCAAGATTGATATACGTCATGTTGGAAATTAGAATCAGAATAGTTCACAAAATTCAAATAACGTGAGAACATTAATCATCACTATATATAATTGAAGAAAAATGGAAGGCTTTAAATAGTTAATTGCTTTTAAATGTCATTTTTCCTTTTATGTCATCATCACAAGAGAATTCAAGGTCTTTTGACAGCTTTCAAGTTAACGAGTGTTAAAAAAATTATTAACCACCATTTCTTATATTATTTTTTTTATGACCTAAAACGTACGTTTAATAGTAATAGTCCCTTGTGCTTCTAGTCTGAAGTTGTGGGACTATCTGGACTTTTTTTTTTTTTTTTTTATAAATCCGGATTTTAATATATTGAGAAGCAACGAACCCCCGGATTTTATGATATTGAGAGGCAATATATGTTGCAGATAAAATTGATCGAATATAAAAATAAGAGAAAAGAAAAAGAAACCAACATAAATATCACAACAAGTTGTTTTGAGTAATTTATAGAAAAACATGATGAAGTCTCAATGCTTAATTATGACCAAGTTGGTACATTTATAAACCAAAATGATGGCGACAACTTTGAAATTAAGCATATACCTTTTTTTTTATTTTTATTTTTGGGGAATTTAGGCGACTCCGTGACATAAGGCTTCCAAGCACATTGAAATGAAAATTATCAACTTGTCAAAATTTTATAAAATCTTGATTGAAAATTATAAACATTTATGATTAGACTTTAAGGGAATTTTTATTACACTTTATTAAAAAATACTAGTGAATTATTTTGACATTTATGCGCCTCATAATTTGTTCGATAAGAAACTTGAAAAAACCATATTAGCAAGCTATTGGTTGGCATATGAAGTGGCTTTTCCAGTAAAGAGTGGATTAAAAAACCCATTGTTAAAAGAAGCGAACACTAGATCAGTCTCATGTCTTGATCAAATTAAACCAAAAACAAAAAAAAACAAAAAACAAAAAGAGGAACTTGGTCTCAAAAGAAAATCATGTTCTTAATGAATTTTTTTAAAATATACATCTTCCAGATGTGATGAACTAATGATATCACAAAATTATTTGCAAATCTGTCATTTTTTTTATTTTCTTGAAAAAAAAACTACCTAATATTTTAGATCAATCTTCATTATGTGTTTTTGACTAAAATATAATATATTTATAGTTTTCATAATAATAATGATGATATAATAATTATATAGTTATTATCACAGATAATTCTTATACTCTTAACAAGAGTGACCTTCTTTTGATGAAGAACAAAGATTGAATCAAATCAATCCACTTGTTAAAATCAAATTTCTACATGGAAACAAATAATGAATAATAGAGAGAAATCGTAGAAACAATATGAAATGTAAAATTTATATTATTTAAAGTCAACATATAACATGTTTAAAAAAAATCACTACTAAAAATTTAATGAACAACTTCATATTTAAAAGATATAAATCAAATAACTATATAAAATATAAGTCCATAAATACAAAGTTTAATAACTCCTACAACTAAGTTCAGAAAATCAAAAGAATAAAATTTAACAATTTTTAATATATATTAATTGATTCAAATCAAATACACATTTATTTATTTGTATGTCCTCAATATCTTCTTTCATTTTCTTTTATAACAAGTTCAACCATCAACTCACATAGCATATGGCGGTACACTTATTTTCTTTATATCAATTGATTTAAACCAAATACACATTTATTTGTATGTCCTCAATATATTCTTTCTCTTTCTTTTATAACAAGTTCACCCATCAACTCACATAGCATATGGCGGTACACTTATTTTCTTTATATCAATTGATTTAAACCAAATACACATTTATTTGTATGTCCTCAATATATTCTTTCTCTTTCTTTTATAACAAGTTCACCCATCAACTCACATAGCATATGGTGGTATACTTATTTTCTTTATATCAATTGATTCAAATCAAATACATGTCCTCAATATTTTTTCTCTCTTTCTTTTATAACAAGTTCACCCGGTACACTTATTTTCTTAAAACTCTACTATATGGCACACAAGACCAAGACAAAATTTAGCTGACTATTTGGTTTAGCTTAAAAATGACTTCTTGTTTTGCTCGTTCGTGAAATTGGAACGATGCAGAAAATGACATGCAAAAATCGAGTAAAATAGCTCTTTTTCTGTGGAAAATAAAAATATTCACATACATTTTTATTTTATAGAGTGCAAAAACACTTAAAATAAGATCCATGCAGCGAAAAATCAACTTACCAACAAAGCCTAAAAAAAACACCAAGGAGTATGTTTTCATTTCCTTCTTGTTTTGCCAGCTAGCTAGAACTTGAAAAGTGAAAAGTATACAAGGTAAAAAAAAAACCAGCGAAAAGTATTCATACTCCCTCTGGCCCTTATTATAAGGGCCCAACTAACAAGTTCATTTAATCCTTTTTATAAAGTACTTGTTTGTTTCCAATGAGCATTAATTATCTTTTTCCATGTATGCCCTTAGTTAATGAGGGTAGTGGGTGAGAGTAATAATTAATAGACTATTAGAATTTAGTGTAATTAGTAGGGGTAATATTAGAAATTACTTAAATTCTAGAACAACTTTATTGATTTTAACTGATTTTATTGGTATATGAGAATTGTTAGTTGGTGCTTTATAATAAGGATCAGAGGGAGTACTTACATAACCTCAAAAAGAAAAAAAATAATAAAATAAAATGGGGTGAAATTAATGTACGAGGCAACAACTGTAAGAAAGAAAAGGAAGAAAAAGTGTTGTTGTCGTAGGGCACTACCCTAAACTAATGCCTTTGGGATAGCCTCGTCATTATGAGGAGATTGATGATGACGGCCATTGGTGGCAGAAGGAGGAGATGGTGCCCTACTTTTTAAGACCCCGATCTGTCTTAAGCCTTCTTCTCCCCAATCCCAAACATTTAACACTACGAACGTCGAAATCCCTCCGATCAACCCATATGCTATTGAATACGTCAGCGGCATCAGAATCAACGTCACGAACGCCGGGATCGCCTGCCTCATGTCGTCCCATTTGATCTCCACCACCGCCCTCATCATCAGCACCCCCACCAGGATCAACGGCGGCCCTACCGCCCAGGACGGTATCGACGCCAGCAACGGCGTGAAGAACAGCGCCATGAAGAAATACGCCGCCACCGTCAACGCCGTTAACCCTGTCCTGCCTCCCTCGCGGATCCCCGTTGATGACTCTACAAACGCCGTTACTGGTGATGTGCCCAGCAGTGACCCCACCACGATCGACGTGGCATCTGACATGAAGGCAAAATACTGACCCTCGAAACCGCCGTTGTCGTCGGAGAAACCGGCGAATCGAGCCATGGAATACAACGTGCCCGTTGTGTCGAGAATATCTACGTAGAGGAAAGTCACTAGAGCTTCCCAGAAATACCCTTTGCCTATGTCCTTGAAGCTTAACGCACCGGCCGTTCTCTTTATGGTGTGTACGTCAACGACTTTCTTGAAATACTCGTAGGCAGAGTTGCCGGAGGCGGTGTTCGGGAACGCCGTGACTTTAGTGTTGCGGAACCACGACACGGCGGTGACGATCAAGATGCCGTAAATCATAGCGCCTTTGATGCTTTTCACCATACAGTAGGCGATGATAACAAAGCCCACTAAGCCGAGCCATAATGTCGGGCTTTCCATTCTACCTCGCAGGCAGAGGATATCGCCGGAGACGGTCCCGCCGGGGAGCAAGCTAATGGTGCCGTTAGCGGCGGTCATGACCGGTGCGAGGGAAGCCCGGGAGGAACTGGGGCAGCCTCCGAGAGAGAGAAGGGTCGACGGGCTGTACCCGATTAAGCCGATCCCTTGATTGTTCTGTAATCCGATGAATGCTAGGAAGAGTCCGATTCCAGCAGAGGAGCTGATTCGGACGGGTTCGGGTACGAGTTTGGCGAGTTTAGCGCGCAAACCGATTGCGGAAATAAGTAAGAAGATCAAACCTTCGATAAAGACGGTGGCAAGTGCGCTCTGGTAGGAAATATTACCCGAACCGTGAAGGCCAACAACGGTGTAGGCGAAATAAGCGTTGGTACCCATACCCGGTGCGAGACCCAGAGGGAGGTTAGCGAAAGCACCCATTATGATGCAGCCAATGAGGGACGAAGCGGCGGTGGCGACGATCAAGTCCCTGCGAGTTTTCTCAAGGCAAGCGGCGTAGCCCGGATTAACCGGATCGAATTTACAAGAACTGTCGGGCTGAATGACCCGGAGAGACGATCCGGTGCAGTTTGAAACAGGGAAGGTCGGGTCAGAACAGAGAGGGATGCAGTCAGAAACAGAGCAAGTTCCGCCGGAGTCGGTCAAGATGGAGGCGTTGACGGCTAAGATGTAAGCCATGGTAAGGAAGGTGGCGGTGCCGGCTCGGAGCTCGGTGGTGAAGTTGGTGTTGCGCTCGGAGAGCTTGAACCGTTTGCCTACTCTGCTATTCGCCACGAAAGAGTTGAGGCGAGACAGAGGCTTGGGACGAGAGCTTAGTGGCAGTGGTGTTGGTGACGACGCCTCCATCTCCACGAAGTGTGTGTGATTCACAAAAGATTTTGATTATATTGGATCATGGGAAGTGGGATTATTATAAGCCAGAAACAGAGCGGATTTACAGAGACGGAGAAAAATGGCAAATTTTGATTTGTGAAATTATTTTTCTCTAGAGAGGATAGATTCCGAGGGAAGGGGATCTTTTTCAATATGGAGAGGTATTTTCTCATCGGAAGATCCCCAAGTTTTAATATTATTCTGTTTCTTAATTATCTGATTGGCTTTTTATCTAATTATTTTTAAAAAATTAAGAAGAAAGGGATATATATATATATATATATATATGGTCATAGTCACATGCGTGTGTAAGCATAGATGGACGTCCCTGAATTTGACGTATCGATTTGTTTATTCTTCTTTATCCTCCTTTTTTTTTAGCATTATCTATTAATAATTATGAACCGTTGGATGAATAGTGCGATCGATTAAGAGTGGACCACAGTGGATATCCTGTTTGGACGTTAGATGAGCCTGAGTAGTTGTCGTGGTTTGCTTCCTACTTCGGCCTTTATGGGTTAGGTTTCATGCATTTTGACTTTCTTTTTCTTTTTGTGTGCTATTCATCCATTTTTTATTTAGTTACTTGTCTCAACCAAAATTAATGTGAACGTTAATACAATGTTTCTACCAAATGTATAAACATGACTTCAAAATGGGACAAAAACGCAGACAATACACAAGGCAACGTGCATGCGTTCATAAGGGAACTATGTAAGATGGATGGGACAATTGAGCGCAACATGTTGAGTTGACTTTTTCTCATGTGAAGATTGAAGGTTTATATATATATATATATATATATATGACTTTGTGAGTTTGTTCTGGTTCGCTGCATGCATGCGATGTTAGTGTATTCCATATATGTGAAGAATGATGATGGGATCCGAGATTTAAGTAATTGAATGTTCTTAAAAAATGGCTTCATGCATGTGTCTTGTTTCAAGTGTGTGTTTGAGAATGGATGATATTATTATTATAATTAAAAAATAATAATGAGACACTTTTCTGTCATTACGTGATTAATGAAATAGGATATGTAGCTAATTTCCCTCTGGCTTTCATAATTAAGTAATAAAAAACGGGAGGTCAAACTCAAGAGCACATGTGTGTTGTTGATAAGGATATAGAGGAATATGAAAGCAGCCGTCAGCTGGGTTGGGTTCTGACTTCTGATTGATACAATTGTGTGGTTTTATTTATGGGAAATTAATCAAAAATTATTTTTTTAAAAATCCCCAAATTATAAAGGGAAAATTCCATTCAAGGCCTAAGGTAAGAAAATATTGTCAAAAAAGACCCCAAGAAAAGTCAAATATCAAAAAAGATCTTAGAGCCTTTTCTGATATTTTTTCACAAAAAATTGTACGGATATAGTTATTAATAGCTACTGATATAGTTGTTAATTGTTAATATGTAGTTGTTAATTATATTGATTTAGTTGTTAACGGGGACTGATATAGTTGTTAACGCTTTCTGAAATAATATCAGAAAAGGTCCTAGGGCCTTTTTTGATATTTTACTTTTCTTAGAGTTTTTTCCTACCTTGGGCCCTTGATGAAATTTTCCCAATTATAAAATGGTCTACTGTGGATATGTGTGTGTGTGTGGGGTGATCTTATCTGGTTGGGAGGGCATTCATGAGGAAAGGCAATGGGGCAGTGCCCCGTCGAGTGCGGCATTGTAGTTTTCAGAATTGAATGTTGCAGACACTTTTGTACGCCCGGATTGATTTAGCGTTATATAGAACTAAGTTTACCTAAGTTATACACCTCTCCTCACATATTTATTTCATGTCTTATAAATTACGTTGATAGAATCCAAACAGGCACGTAATCAACCTCATTGGTCTGCCGGTCCGTTTGCTCTTTTTTGTGTAAAAACTCTTCACACTAGATGGCTTCTTAGCCTGACATATATTTTTTATTTGATTCTTATTATAAAGTATCAACTATCAAATATATTTAGTCATTCTTATAAAACACTAGCTTGTTTTCAAAAAGTATTAATTTTTGTTATTTTTTTGTATGCCAATAATTAATAAAAGTAGTAAATGAGAGTAATAATTAATATCATATTAGAGTTTAGTGTAATTAGTAGGGTAATATTGAATATTACTTAAATTTTAGGATAATTTTAATGATTTTAACTGTTTGTATTTGTTTATGAGAATTGTTAGTTGTTACCTTATAATAAATAATAAATATTAAAGGAGTATATAGACCAAATTTTATGAATACTTCTGAATTGCACAAATCATACATAGTTATTGAAATATCTTTTTCCATTCAATTAAGTGACATTTACAATTAATTCTGAATTCGTGGATAGAACAAATCTTAGCAAGGGAGAAATATATAAAAGTACCCTCAAATCTATAAATCCCAATTCATGGTTCCCGAAATTACTTATTTACATTTAAATTCTTAAGGGACCAGTTCAAGGTTAAAATGACGACAACAATTTAATATGTGACTTTAACTTATTTTTTTTGTTCTAATGAATTTAATTTATTAAATGATAACAACAATTAAGGTAGTGAGAAGGGACAACTATGAACATTGACAAGTGTTAGCAGATTATTCAATCCTCCCTCCAATCCCCATTACCAGGCACATTCTGGAAAACTTTTTTGATTCTTAATATAAGTCACTTGGAGAGTCATTAAATACTTATTTATCAATTTTATCCTTATAATTAATGTTTTAATGTGACAATTAATATTTTCCTCCCTCCTCAAAATCTCATTAATAATAGAAGTAAAGTCAGAAAATTTTATTAATTTAAACATACATTTAATGAGTTAATTATAGTCATTCCCTACATGGTCAACCTTATGAGTTTAAATAAACTTGTGACAATGTCATAAAATTGTATGGTTGATAATGAATAATAAACTAATAAGAGTTTTCTTTTTATCAATAATAGGTATTGATAGCATATAATTAATTAATTATGATGTGAAAATAAAAAAAAATTGATTTAAATATACTTTAAATCTAAATAATTGAAATTAAATCCATCAACATTCAAAATTTCTCACACTCAACCAAAAATTTCTATAAAATTCATATATAAAGTCATTGAGTATGATCAAATCGAAAAAAAAATTAGCTTGAGTTTAAAAGCAGTTAATGCAATTTTGTAAGTTAAAAACGATAAATTTGGTGTGTACATTTATGAATTTAACTAAGTTTACCACTAGCACGATTTTTATAATGACCCAACATAATTTTGTAAGATGGAATCGTAAAAATAGTACTCCTTCCTTCCCTATATATAAGATTTTTTTTTTTTTGGAATGAGCTTGTCTCTTTTTATAAGGCCCCTTTTTTGAGTTTGTCTCAATAATAAATGTATTTTTACCTATTTCACCTTCAAGTATTCTCCCATTATTTTCCCCTATACATTATCTTTTATTTTTTTCTTATCTTTCATTTTTTTTTTTATTATCACGCTCTCTCTTACTAATTCATAAATAGTGGCATTTTTTGAAAACAAATTATATTTCTTACATATTTATTTCTTTTAAATAATTTTAACTATTTATTATAATCCTGTGATTTGATTGAAAGGATACATAGGAACAAATGGAGTAAATTAGAAAAGGTAACTCACAGATTTAACAACAATAGTCATTCCTTAATTTATGGGAATTATTGGTTCAAAATACCAAATAAAAATGATTGGAGGGAGTATCAATGACAACAACACATTAAACTTGAACTTATATTCTTCTGATCCTATTTATAAGTTAGTTTTAGACTTCCAACATATTTCATAAAGATTAAAAGAAACATTAAACTTTATTAATTTTACTTTAAAATTCAACAATCTTTCAACTTTACCTTTATTTAGCCTGCATTAGTTTATATCCCTTAATTACAAATTTATTATAATGGATAGTAAAATTATGCACTTATATGAAAAATCTCTCCATTCTCTTTCTAAATAGGACTAAAAGGTTATTCTCTCTCCGTATAAATAGGGCGAGAGATGTAATAAATGAAAAAAAAACCAAAGAAAGCAACTATTAAAAACATTTAAGTAATTTTGGTTACAAAATTTAATTACATACTCCTCCTCTGGTTCTTATTATAAAGCACCAACTAACAAGTGTTTTGTTTTTTCATTTTTATAAAGCACTTGTAAGTTTTTAAGTTGTAATTAATTCATTTTTTCATGTCTGTCCATATTTAATAAGGGTAGTGAGAGAGTGTTATATTTAAGTTTAGGATAATTAGTAAGGGTAATATTGGAAATCATTTAAATTTTATGACAAATTTAATATTTTTAACAAAATTTTATTAATTTATAAGAATACGTAATTGATGTCAAGAAGGAGTATTAGTTTGTAAGAATTTCAGAATGATTAGGTTATTTCCGGTCTAAATTGATATTTACGTAGAGATATTTTAGTGTCTTTCTCCCATGCACCAATTTAAATTAGTATCCAATTGCAAAAGTAACATCAAAGAATCCCAACACCAGTAAATGCTAAGAAGCATAGGATCCCGACCCTAATAAATGAGCAAAATCTAGGACTGTAGCATGAACAATGCTGTCGTACTCCTAAGATCCATGAGCCTTTTTACCCCTAGCCCCTAGGTTAATGCATCACTCATCATGTCCAATTTTTATACTATAAACATTTTTTACTTACTAATTTATTGTAAAATGACTTGATAAATAGTAATTCGCAAAAAGAAATGCACTTGAAAAATTCTCGATTGACTTGTGAGGTTGAGTCTTGTAATAAACGAGTACTATATTTCCCAACTTCCAGTTGCAATACAATATTCAGTGCGGTTGGAGACAAGGTTGAGACTTAATTACAAGATTTTTATTTTTATTATCCACTTTTAGATTAAGGAAAATATTGAAAGAACATAGTATTGTCTCGGGTCTATAATATAAGTCATTTTTAAAAAAATTATTTGATACATAATAGAAGTCATTTGAAGAGAAACTAATACTTATTTGTCAATTTTAACCCATGTAATTAATGTTAAAATATGACTTATTATACTTTGGGGAAATCTCATTTAAATATCATGTGAATTTTTAAAATTGCAAAAATTCTGTTAACAATGACATAAAAATGACATTGATCAAATTGAGATTTTAAAATGTTAATGAATTTATCATTATGCTTTCAGTTTTTAAATAAAAGAAAAAGGAAAAAGAAAAATGAACCCTTGTTGGAGCCCATAGCTGGTCGGCTTGCTGCCAAAACTCTGGTGTCGAGGGCTTTTTTAGGTGGGTGGTAATGAATTATCCCGGGGATAAGGGGTGGGATTCAAACCCATCCAACTATTTTGGAGAAGGAGTTGGGTGGCCATTGAGCCACCAAAACTCCTTTGATATATCTATGTATATAGCATTGATATATATGTATAATATAAATAAAGGTATAATGACATTAATAAAATAAGTAATGGAAATAATTAAATAAGTTATTGTATTGATTAGAGGCAAAATTGTATTAAGCCACAGGAAATTCGACGAATGGCCAGTAGCAAGAACACCAGAGCTCTGATGACGACTAATAAGAAGTTTGATGATTTTTTAAAAATAAAAAAACTAAGGTTTGATAGATAATTTCTCATATTTGACAACATTTAAGGATTCAAAATCAATCCATTTAGAATTATTAAATTTCGAGATATATATACTTATTTATCTTTTACTAATTTTGATAGTATCTTTCTCTATTTTTCCCTAAAATAAATATATGAGCTCTTCTTCCTCTCCTCTCTTTCTTTCCCCTTCTCCCTCTACATATCTTGGCTCCAATAGGAACTCATCAAAATTCATGGGACTAGCCAATCACAAGTGTTATATGGACACAAGAGATAACATATATTTCAGGAGCAATGATATTATGACAAGTTAGGCTTATTCTGTTTTTTTCCCTATCTGTTCCACTTTCAAGTAGCCATCCAATTATATATCTGTCCTCAAGCAGTTTGTACTTTGCTGCCTTCCCTGTCCTAACTCTAAATTTTTTTTTTAAACTTTAATTTATTGATAGCACATAGCAGCAGATATATATCATAGGGACACAAAATAGTAAAATATTATGGATAAATCACACCAATTAATTCTGGTTCCTTATGCTGCAAAACTTTTCTCTCAGTGATCATGACACCCACAAGACAAAAAAAATCTAGAGGGATTCACCAAAAAAGTATAAGTATTTCTTTTGAACTTAATTCAACCTTCTTTTTTCCTCCAAAAATACTATTCTATTGGTTTTTTAAAGTCATATTAGATAATGACTGCTATAAATTAGATTAGGTTGAAATATATATGGATATAAAATTTTCCTAATATATTTCTATCAAAATTTTGAATTTAATTTGCAACCTCTTTTAAAAAGATCGATAAGTGTTAAATCATATCAATCAATCGCTATTGATAAAAGCTTATCTCGTAATTAGAATTAAATTATAGAATTTTTGAATCAAAAGGGCACACAATCAAACATTGATAACATGATATTATAAGTGAAATCAAATTCATAACCTCCTATTTATCGGAATTTATCAGTGATCCCACTAGACCATTGGTAGATTGTACATCTACCTATAGCTTTCTACATCAGCCTTGGCTGCACTAGAAAATGTTATATATATATAGAGTAACGTAGAATTGGGACAAATATCTTCAAATAGAATATCTTTGGAAAGTGATGGTATTGGAATCAGAAAAGGTTGTAGGAAACAAAAAATCACGAATTTGAGATATGATTAGTTCTTGCCAACTAGTTCATAATAATGTCTTTAAGGACATAAACATGCTTCTCCTATGTTTTTCTAAGAACTTAATCATTCACTTCTCCCTCTTTACTTGACTGCTTTTAATGCATGATCAAGTGGGATCTCTTTTTCTTTTCTCTTTCTTTTTTTTTTAAAAAAAAATTTGTGCCTCTATCTCTCTCTCAATACAATTATTTTAACACTAGAAAATTCATCCAGAGATTTGTTGCCACCCGAGTGGAAAAATATACTAATAAACAAAGATTCGAGAGTATGATTAAGCGGGATCTTTATTAATTTATCGACACATTTCTTATTCCTAAATCATGAGGGGTTTAACTGAATCCCTACCAACTTTAGACAAAGCGAAAAAGATCAAACTTCAAATGAAAAACCCTATATGAAGGAAAAATGATAGTTTATTCTGATAAGTGTGTCCCACTATCTTTGTGTTGTGCGTGTTTGAATGGTCCTCAAGCAAATCGAAGCTCCATAAGGGATTAGAAGCAATAAAAATAAAATAAAAAGCTAATTCCCTCCTTTATTTTCTCTTTTTTGTTTTCCACTCTCAAAAGAACTAATCTTTCTGGCTTTTATTTTCTTAAATAAAAATTTAAGTGACTTGAGTTTTATGAATTCACGATACACCTAAAGTAAAATTTTTATTTTGTGACTCAAAGATCATATTTTTAAGATACCTATTTATAAGTTATCCATTAACAAAATCCTCACATCAATAAGAAGATTCAAGTTCATATTTTTATAGAGCATATATTAATTAGACCAATCATTAAACCAGCCTTCAACCTCCACTAATAGGCTTTTACTTAGGCCTTGTTTGGTACAAAGAAAGTGTGAAGAGGGAAATGAAAGGAATGGAAAATTAAAAGTGAACTTAGGTCCCATTTGGTACAAAGAACTGACGAGTGTTCTTGGGAGCATAACAATATTCCCACGCAAGAAACATGTTTGGTGCACAAGCTTTCTGTCAACCTCACTTCCCGCCTGGCGTGATCTTCCCTTAAATGTGGGAAAGTGAAATCCCTCCAAAAGTAGCGGGATCTCAACATCTTCTCGGGAGAGATATTTTATGGTACAAAAAAGCCCCTAAGGTTTCATCTGAAAGTAACGATATTGTCATGGTGGTATGGAGGAAGATGAAGGAAGACACTGGTGGTGTTAAAGCCATCGACCCTCCTCTTTCTCTTTTCCTTGTTCAATTTCTATCCTAAGGTTCAGAGAGGTCGACGGTGATGGTGGTGTGATGCAAGAGGGCGCTGACGATGGTGGATGAAGGAGAGGTCTCCGGCGATGGTGGATGAAGGATAGTGATGGTAGATGAAGGAAAGGGCGCCGAGTGAAGGTCGCAACATTTGAGAAGGCCAAATTGCATTATTGTAATTGTTTTCACCCATTATGCCCGCATTCAAGCTTTCCTCGATGAGATCTTGATTCTCTGTTCAATTAACTCAAAACAGAGTTAAACAGAGGATCTCTTCATAAGTGCAGAATGCAGATCATTGCGCGGGGAGTGTTTTATCTAGGTGTCAAGTTTTAAAAAATTGTGGATGTCGATTAATCAGTTATACTAGTTATATTGCATCAACTCAAACTATCAATTATGAACTATCAATTATTGTTGGGCTTACACCATAGAATATAAACTTCAAATCTTTATATATAACATTAAACCACATTTTTCATCCTATCATATACCACAAGTTCACACAGTTGAAGTATACAAGTAATGCTAGGCTTGAGTTTACATCAGTTCAGATGATGAGACTTCCTCTCTAGCAAACGTGAGCTCGAGTTTAACATAATAGGCTTGAGTTTGACCAAGTTCAATGGTTGTTAACGTTCGAACGTGATGAGTACGTTCGAACAAAGGCACTTTGTTGCATGTTACGTACGAATGTCAATATTTCGTTCGAACCAAGTAAGCGAAGTTCAAACGTTGATGACAACAACTATTATTTGTCTGTAGATTTTATGCACCATTTATGGGGTGTGTTATGGTACTTGTATCCAAGCTTTCCTTCATTCTTATGTAGCATTTGAGAAGGCCAAATTGCATTATTCTCGAGAATGGCTTGCTTCATCCATCAAACCTGATTATGTCCTCCACATGATTCTCGAGAATTGAAGAATAATTCTCAAGAACGCTTGAGCAAAAGAAATATTCATTTGATCATTGATCTCACCTCCTTCATGATGATTCTCAAGAATGAGACACTGATTCTCAAGAATGCATCTAATTCAAACACATTTGAATTACACCTACCTCACGACAATTCTTGAGAATTAAATCATGATTCTCAAGAATGGCCTTCATAAGCAATGTAATATGGATGTCTTGGATTTGTGTGATTCTCAAGAATAAGGAGATGATTCTCGAGAATTCTTTGAGAATGAATTCTCAAGAATTCTCATTGAATTCACAATAATTCTCCATGAATTCTTGAGAATGTTTTTTTTTTATATATATAATTAAATTTCGTCGCATACAACACTCAAAGCTGACGACAATGGTGGCATCCAAGACGGCAAGTGCAGCGTCGATGGTGGCGGGAGTGGCGTCCAAGGCAGGGGAGTGGCGGCGACACAGTGGGTCAAGATGCACAAGGTGAATTTGTTTTTTTAATTTAGGGGTATTTTTGGTATTTCACCTCATATTCCCACTTAACTACACACTCAATTCTTTATACTAAACCATTCATTTTCCCTCAACTTAAGTTGTCTTCCCATGTCTACCAAATAGTTCAACTTTTTAATTTCCCTCGAAATCTTCCCTTCCTTTCCTTTCTCTCCTTTAAATTCCTTTCTCTCTTTAAATCTTCCCTGTACCAAACGAGCCCTTAAAGGAGTGTGTTGTTTGGCAGACATGGAAATGAAAATAAGAAATGATAATTAAAAATAAATAAAATATAAGATTTGAAATCTCCAAAATACTCCTTAACATACATACATACATACATAGACACACACACACATAAATCCTCCCTCCTTCTTCATCCCTCACTACCCTCATCAAACACAATTTTTTTTAAAAAAAATAGTTTCAAATCGAATTCAAAAGAGAGGCAAAGTGATGAGGTTGAGCCCATTGTCAATAATACCACCAAGGCTCATCATTTGAAGGAATCAGAGGATGCGGGCTTCAGAAGGAGCTGCAAAGAGAGTTTGTTTATGGAGGCTGCTGGTGGTATTCCAATGGAGGTGAAATAGAGGAAGGAACGATGATGGTGACAGAGTGTGGTTCTCGATAGTTTTGCCTCAATCGCCATTGTCAATGTTGCAACTTCTTCAAGCTTCACTGTAAATCACGGTTGAACTTTCTCTAGTGACAATGACGTTGGCCAACATGGTGAGAGTGAGATGATAGGCGAAGCTTGTCGGCGACGGCGAAGGTGGAAGTTTTTGTTGGCGAGGAAGAGAGTTAAAGGTGAAGGAAGGTCTTAGTGCTCAACTCGCAGCACCCAACTCCTAAAACGCCTCTTTGGGTATTTTGTGTGAGGATTGAGGAGAAAGGAGGAAAAAGATAAGGCACCCAATGGAAATTTTGTAGGAAGGAAGATTAGATCCCACCTATATGTGTGGGATCAAATCTTCTCTTAAACATAAGAACATTCTAACCACCGGAACTTGCCTTCTTGAAAGATGGTGCAACCAAATATTCTCTACTATAGGAGCTTTAGAATCTTCCCTTTCCTTCTCAAATCTTCTATGTACCAAATGGGCTGTTGGTGAAAGGTGATGGTGGCATGAAAGTACAGGTTGACTTGAACTCTCTTAAATTAATCCATATTTTATTATTATTGTGTGTATCTGAAAAATCCAAACTTTCTTTCTAGATGTAACTTGAATTGGTATATCATGTGAAGTTTGGAGATGACTACATTAAGGTCGTTGTCTTTTGAGCAGTTAGATTTGTACCTGTGAGTGCTTTATATCACACCTACAGAATTCCATAGATGCTAGCAGCCAATTGTGTGAAAACAAATCCTAGATTTTGTCAGTGATGAAGTTGTACCAATGTTCATGATCTTGATTTGTCTTCTTCCCCACTCAGTTAGTTACCATCAAATGTCAAGCTGATGAGAGCTTTTTCCTCCGGTAAGGGAATACAGCAAGGGATAACACGGAAACTGGATAAAGTTCAGTTCTTTCTCCTAAATTATTATTTTTCACCTCATGTTGTGTTGTGATACACATATTGAGCATAAAATAATAGAACAACTTTCTTTTGGCCCGTGAAGTTTGAGCTTTTAGATTTTTGCCAGCTACCCGCATTCATATAAAGGGAAACTTGATCTTTATTTTATTATCTACTAAATTTATCATTGGAAAAATCCTCCCTAGGCCCAATTAAACAAAAAAATGTTAAAAAATGCCCCCAACAACTTTTAGATGCCCCAACAACTTTTTTGACATGAGAATGTGTTCTGAAAAGACAAAAAAACCCCTCACACTACTCCTTCTCTCATTTGTCAGTGGGCGTTTTTGTCATTTTACCACATTTTCAGGCCTTTTTTGATATGTGAAAGTTGTTAGGGCCTTTTTTGAAATTATTTTGTTTAATTGGGCCTTGGGGAAGATTTTCCCTTTATCATTTAACACATAGGAGATAAGTGCATGTGTATTACTACCCCTAATCCTTAAATATAAGAGTTAAATAACTTATTTTTAGATATTAAAAAAATTAGTTATTTGTCACATATATGTATTGGTTACCTTAAATTACTCTATTTAATCATATGCATTGGAATTACCCTTGATGGAAATCCCTTCATATGTACAATCAACATGATACTATAAAGAAAAAATTTAAAATTTAGAGTATAGGATGAATTAAGATATTATATTTAGGAACGAAGCAAATCCACTGCCTAGCCTTTGTATTTAGAACCAAATGGAGTAATATTTTAGTTTCAAAAAAACACAGTGCAATTTTTTTTGAGATGATTGTGCAATTTAAACGCTTCTATGAAAAACATGACATCTTGGATTTGTTTTAATAGTCAATTAACTATTAATTAAGAAGAAATGGCAGACAATAAAACCAGCTCCCACTAAAAGCAGAGTCTAAGTTTGGCAATTGACAAATGGATTTTTTACTTTAGATTTGTGGTTTTATTGGTTGAAGTGTACATTTATTATATGTGTGGAAACAGAAGGAGCACCAAGGAAAAAAGGGATAAGTTGGAAAATAAAAAGAGGAAGAAGGGATATGTCTCTGTCATTTCAAAGAAATGGCAAGTGAGGGAGGGAGGGATCCAACGGTTCAGGATGCTTCTGTGGTTAGTGGCATACAATCATAACATTAAGGATCACATCTCGCGTTCTCTGCCTCTTATTTTCCTTTCAATGTGGGCATATACAAGAGAACATTTTCTTTATTCATTTATTAATTATTCTCCAGGTATTTCTCATCATTTTAACGACATGTGGGCTCATCATTTCTTCCTCTGTTTTTCGAAACATTATCACTACATTTTTATCAGCAGAACAGAATGGTTAAATACTGCTCCTTTACTTTTCAATTCATGTTCAATAATGGAGTATCATATCAATATATCAAATGATTTAAACAATTATTTTTTAGAATGATTTAAATATTCTCTGTGCCAATACAAGGAGATTATTCTGATTCAAATAACTCCTTGTAATCTCCGGCACCATTGATTATGATTTTAACTCGTTCAATGTCTTGATGGTGTTTTCTTGGGTCTGGAATGCCCTTTTGTTTTTGGCAATGGATTGAATACAGATCAAACAAGGCCCATTTAATATTTTGCATAATGCTTATTAAATGTTATCCTTTTAAACAAACCATTCTTTTTTTGCTTAAGTAAAAAAAAAAAAAAAGAAATGATGATGCTTTTCAAAATTTCATTTTGTTTTAGTCTCTATTTGGATCAAACAAACCAAACTTAGAACTCCCCTAAAAGATAACAAAAATGGAATCTTTTATTATAGACCAGAAATTTAGTTCTCCAGTCACCGGTGTGCTCAGCTTCATGTTCATAAAATGACTAATGAATATATTATGCGTAAAAGATGATCTGCCATTCTGCCCTTAATCTCAATACAACAGAAGAAGCTTCAATTAAATATTCAAGAGTCTAACTCTGTGATAAGGATATTTCAATGGCTCGATGGCAAAAAGGATGTTTCAATGGCCCAGTAATATATTTCACCATCCAGTAAACCATGTACAACGAAAAATTATACACTACCTCAAGTCCTTAATATATTATCTAGTTTGTAATGCAGACAGGAGGTAGTATGATGCAATCATCAACCAATCCAGCAATATTTGGCCAAAAAAAAAAACCAACCCAGCAACGTAGTAACCTACTGTCATAAAGATTATAAGTGATCCAGAACTTGAAACCAATGGCACCATGAAAGAGTAGAAAACCAATGGGTGCTACCAGCTAGTGCGGTTGCTGTTCATCTTGCCAAGCCCACACAATTTCTCTAAGAGCTGGTCTGATCTCCTCCTCCAACATCTTCTGGTATTCTACGGAATCACCACTATACTTCTTCATCTCAATCAAATGGAAAGATGGGGTGAACTCAAATATTTCAGTATCAATGGATATAGGCTCCATTCTTCCTTCACTAGATCTCTCCAACCTCAGCAATCCTCCCTCTATTTTCGTTATCCTCAGCCCCACAACGCGAGCCATATCTTCTATCGCAGAAATGATAGACGAGGCAGAGTGCAGCGACGTAAATTTCACATCTTTCCTTTCATTGTCTCTTGCAAAAAGCCCAGACAAATCAAAGCCAGCTGATAGAGAAATTATATCAAAAGCATTCAAATTAGTGGGTTGTAGCAATGCTTGGTTAGCCTCAGAGGTAGCACCACTTTCATTCTCAGATAGACCAAGACTTGGATCAGCTTTGAATGAATCCTCCACATCTATAACTGGTGTTTTCATTCTATCAACCTTTGAAGTGAATCCGTTTTTGAACCAGGAACTTTCCCTTATTTTTAATATGGAAATTCTAGTGTCAGGGTTAGGGTCAAGGATTCTGAACAACAGCTTGCGTGCTTCAAATGAAAACCATTTTGGACATCTGTACTTTGCTCTGCATATTTTCCTGTACAATTCCATAAGATTCACATCCCGAAATGGCAATTGACCAGCCAATAGAACATATAAGATCACCCCACACGACCATATGTCAGCTTTTGCTCCATCATAGCCTTTTTTGTTTATGATTTCAGGAGCTACATAGGAAGGAGTTCCACAAGTTGTGTGCAGTAAGATTCCTTGGCGATGAGATTCGACAAGGGCACTCAATCCAAAATCGGCAACCTTGAGATTTCCATTCTCATCCAAAAGCAAATTCTCTGGCTTCAAATCCCTATGATAAACCCCATTACCGTGGCAAAAATCTATCGCGCTGATCAATTGTTGAAAGTAATGCCTTGCCAAATTTTCTTGGAATCTACCTTTAGTTAGCTTGTTGAACAGTTCTCCCCCTTTGGCATATTCCATGATGAAGTAAATCTTGGTTTTGGTGGCCAATACCTCATAAAGCTGCAGTACATTTGGATGTTTAAACAGTCCCATGATCGATATTTCTCGCTTTGTTTGATCAACCAGCCCAGCTTTTAGAATCCTCTCCTTATCAATGATCTTAATGGCAACACTATTGCCAGTTCTAAGGTCCCTTGCATAGTAAACCTTTGCAAAATTTCCTTGACCTAACAACCTGCCTAACTCGTACTTTTGCATCAGCACATTCACCCTTCCCTCCATTTCAGGAAACCTAAGGCTCAATTTTGTCACTCCTGTGTCTATTAGTTACAGAGATTCTCAGAAATAATCCTTTCTTCATCGGAGGTATCTGTCAGCACTAAAGGAATGCCGCCAGAAAATTCATCTTGTACTTGCAACCAGAGAGTTATCGGACTATGAATCGAGCCTTGATCTCATCAAGATGCAAAATGAGCAGCCTCCCAAACTGAGATGACAAAAAAGCATATTGAGATGAAAAACTAGGGAAATTGCAAGATGACAGGAAAAAAAACATCCATGAAACATGATCAGAAGGGTAAATTTTTCATAATTCAATGGTATGGAGCATTAAAACAATGTCATCACACAATCCATTCAGGGAAAAAGCACCCAAAAATAAAATGAAACTAAAAAAACCTAATATCAAGGAAAAAGAAGTACTACATCAATGATCAAACAGAATCACTACACAAGAAATTCCGTAAAGCAATACCGTATCGTGTTGAAGCAATCAGATTCGAGATCATCAGAATCCCACTGAATAAAACAAAAGAAAACAAGAGAAAACCAGAAAATTTGTCGCCAACACGGCAGAACTGTGAGGATCATCAAAAGCCAAGCAAAAAGAAACAGGACCCATTTAACTTCTATGGATGATCATCCAAGCACAGTCTAAATATGAAACTTTGAAAACAAGCATAAAAAGTTAAAGCTACAAAGATAGATAGAGAGAGAGAGAGAGAAGGACCAAAGGAAAAATGTTACCGTTGAAGGAAAGGAAAAGAGTGGAAGATGATCGGAACGAAGGATGAGAACAGAGAAGCAAAAACCAGTGCCAATATGCTGCATATTGTAAAGCCAAAAATTTAAAATTATTAATGCAGCATGGAATTGTTCCATAAAAGCAGAGATATGTTTGAGCCTTTCAGGTTATACGAATAAGGTGAAGGTGCCGTGGGCGGGTAGGTCACCACACTGAGCTTTCTCCACCTTTCAGAGGTTCCATCAAGTAATATGTTTTATATTATTTTTAATGCGATTAATTGTATATTTTTGTATCCGTGGTACCGGCCAAAAAAACAAGTATACGTGGCAGAATAAAACAGTGTTTCAATTGAGACATAATATATTAGGTGCTTAATATAAAATTTAGTTAACTGTGAACGTTATATAAATTATTTAATCTTAATTATCTCTTTAAAATAATTATGTGTAAATAAGATTATATAGAATTTTATAAATCAGAAAATTATTTTGAAAAATTTATAAATATAAATATTTTAAAGTAATTTTCTTAATTTCTTTAAATTGATCAATTATGTTTTATATTAAGGACATGAAGTAATACTTGTAACATCCCAAGTTTTTATTTATCCGAATTAAGTAACTTAAGATTGGATTTATTAATTGACTTGAGGTTTAGAGTAAATTAAATTCTTTGTTTTAAGTTTGAAAACATCAAATTAGGATAATAATCAGATATGATTGAAAATTCGAGAGAATATGAATAAATATAAACGGATCTAATTTTTTAATACAAAAAAGAAGAAGAAAGTAAAACAAACTAAAGGCAGTAAATATTTAATATTGATTTCAAATTAATAGTTTTATTTCATGGTTATTGAAATTTATTAGGTAATAATTTTGTAAACGGGTCTAATTTTTTTGGGTTTAATGTTTCTGCCTTTAAGGCAGAAACATTTTATCTATCTCACTAACATAAAAGTGAGTGGGATCCATTATCAAGAGAAGAGAAAGAAAATAATAATGGGATCCACTCATTTTTATGCGAGTGAGGCAGATAAAATGTTTCTGCCTTAAAGGCAGAAACATTAAACCCAATTTGTTTATAAAAAAAGAAGAAGAAAGTAAAACAAACTAAAGGCAGTAAATATTTAATATTGATTTCAAATTAATAGTTTTATTTCATGGTTATTGAAATTTATTAGGTAATAATTTTGTAAGGAGAATTTTACTCAATGGAATTTAATTTGTAGGATTTATTTTCCAACCATGAATTTAGGATGATGAGAAAATTAATGGTCTCTATGAAAATTTAGTTTGTGCAAAATAACTAACCTAAATTAATTACCAAAATGCCACTGAGGCAAAAGTATTAACTCATTTGCCCCTGTAATTGATTTCATGCCTTATGTAATCGATTACAGGCATGTAATCGATTACAGGGGTCAGATCTCTTTTTTTTTTCATTTTTTGCACTATGTAATTGATTATGTCACTGTTTAGTAATCGATTACGTAAAATTGACACTATATAATCGATTACGATGAATGGCGTAATCGATTACATAAAATCAAAAGAAAAATTTGGCAGTTACCACGCAATGTAATCGAGTATGGCACGGGCCATAATCGATTACATATCGTGGAATCAGTTTTTAAAAAGGTCAAACGCCTCATTTTCCCTCATTTCTCTAATCGATTAGGGCTCCCCCACTCTCATCCATTATGATTTTCGACCAGAAAGCTGTGGATTCAAGCCGTGGGTTGAGGAAAAATAAAAAATTTGCTCTCATTTGCGTTGATTTCGGTAGTTTTTCGGTACCCATTGCGAATTTGTCCGTGTTTTCTCTGTTTTTCTGAACATATGGTGCATGTAATCGATTAGGGTTTGTTTTCTTTGGGTATGTAGTGTTATGATAATTGATTTGAATTGTTTGTTGCTGTTTTTGAACAAGTAATAGATTAAATTGATGTTTTTGTGCGTTTCAGAAACAATGTGGGTATGTTTGCATGTGAAACTGATGTAAACAATGGGATTGAAGCACAAATTACATGTTATTGTGTGTATGGATGTTGAAGATTATTGATTACGTGGAGTTTGATTGATGATTGTACATTTTTCTTTCAATTAGACTGTCTCCGTTGACCGATATTGATTATGCATTGTGATTATGCCATTAATTGTGTTTGTTTCATGTTTGTTGATGGTTTATATTGTATCTTTGTAGGTATTTGTTGTCATCATGCCTCCACGCAAACGAGTTGACCCTCAGAGCGAGAGACGGTCGAAGGCACAGATGGAGGGTGATACATTCGGCTCTCAGACACAACCGGCAGATCTCCACTACGGAATTCTCTTGGCCAATAATGCAGCATCCCACAGATCCTTCGTTCAGCACTTTGCGGGCAGACTCGTGATCAAGCCCAAGTCACCGGATATGCAGTTTTTTGCAGAGGAGGGATTTGATATAGTCCCACTGGTGGAGGCTTCGCATCTATGTGACTTGGCGGAGTTCATTAGTCCCTACTCAGAGGATATGGTTAGAGCCTTCTACCATAACCTCAGTTACATCAATGGAGTGCTGAAGTCATGCGTCTGCGGCATTGATATAGAGATGACTGCTCCCATATGGGCCCACATGCTGGGATATGATTTTGATGGGGCGAGCACCATTATGTATGATGGGGATACCAATGTCAACCTGCATGAATATGACCAAGCCGCCACCGTCAACAATATCAGGAGGCCTTTGGGTCAGAGAGCCCTTGTCACTGTGGGCCGGTTGACTGTGGAGGCACGGATCCTTTTCTACGTGCTGACCCATATTCTGTTCCCTCGGGCCTACAATCACTCCAGGGTGTTAGAGGTTGATATCCCGATCATGTAGGCCATCCTTCACGCCAGGCCAGTGAACTGGAGACACTATATTTGCTGGATGATGTACGAGGTGAAGCAGAAAGAGAACGCCATCCTCTCATTTGCCTACCTAGTCCACTGTATATTGCTCCACTCCCGTGTGCCGATGCAGATGTTTGAGATGGTGGACTAGTCGCAGTGGAATGCTGTCTTCGGGAGGCGCCTACTGGAGCAGTGCAAGATCGTTCAGAATGCATAGGGTGTCTGGATATGCACTGCCGCTGACGAGGACGATGCACCGCCTGCTCCCCCCGTGGTTCATCCTGAGGTCCCTATGCCGGACGATGACGATGATGAGGATGAGGACATGGTTGAGCCGGATGGTGGATTCTTGCTCCGTGACGCATGCTGCAGATGAGGCAGATGGACTTTCGACAGAGAAAGCGGTGAAAGAGCCACGAGCAGCGGTGGAGGAGCCACGTTGAGAAGGAGAACAAGTGGTGGCAGTGGATGTAGAGCCGGATGCACGGGCTGGAGGCCGGACTACGGCAATTACAGGACAGACAACACCAGGAGGCAGCTGAAGAGGAGGACTAGGTGCTTGATGTCTCCGATGAGGAGGAGGAGGAGGATTCAGAGGAGGATGCATATTAGATAGCTATGTTTTTTTTTTGTCAGACATGATGTTTGTATTTGGATCTTGTAATTTTTTTTTTTACACTTGGTGAAGTTAGTATGACTATGACATTTACTTTAGTTATGAATGTTTATGCTTTCAGTTCATATGATTTGTGGTGATGAATTTTGCAAATGATATGTTGTAGGACGAAAAACGGATATAGGGACATCGATGGACTAGGCATAGTGTAGACGGTTAATTGTTGGCAAAAAGACCTTCCCCAAGTCACATTTGTAGGTAAAAAGAAGTTGGAAATCAGTTTCGTCATGCACCAATTCAAAATCTCTTCTTCATTGTGCTTCTGCAGCTGGTGTAATTGATTACACCATACTGGTGTAATCGATTACACTATGTAAATTTTATGTAATCGATTACTAAACAGTGACGTAATCGATTAGATAGTGCAAAAAATGAAAAAACAGAGATCTGACCCCCTGTAATCGATTACATAAGGCATGTAATCGATTACAGGGGGTAGATGGGTTAATATTTTTGCCTCAGTAGTATTTTGGTAATTAATTAATTAATTAAGGTTTCTCCGTACTTTTGCCTTTTATCTAGACCCCCTTATATGATGATTAGATGGTCTACAAATAATTTGAGAATATAGTGCTGGGGATAGATATCAACTGCTTCAATCTATATCTGGGCAATCTAGTCAATCAAACAATGAGGTTTGTACTTTAATTTGGAACTCATCTTTACCACCAAGGATTCAATTGTTCTTGTGGAAGATTGTTAAATGTATCTAGCCAACCAATCAGTTCCTGCATCATTGACACTTGGCTTCTACTAAGGTAAGTTCCTTTTGTAATGACAATAATGAATCTCTAGAGTATATGTTCTTATATTGTCCCTTTTTCAGAGCCTGTTGGTTTGGTTGTCACATTGGTCTTAAGATTGACTTTGACCCTGATAAAAGATTACAAGTCTCAATAGCTACAAGTTTGATGAGCCACAATGACCCTAGCAACTTTATGACCATTTTACCTTTTTAGATTTTAGATTCTCTATGGCTTGCAAGAAACAAAATTTGCCATGTATGTTCTAGAATTTCTTCATTTTGGGTCATTGAAAGTGTATGTTTGGAAACCACATAAAACCTAGATTTTGCGTAAGTCAAGAAAAACTTCTCTCAAACATTTATCTCGTAAATCCTAAAACGTTTTTGAAAGTTTCTAAATAGACAAGCTAAACCACGTGGCCTCACCAATCAATTTTTGATACAACAACAAAGGAAAGAAGGTATTTTTCGACAGTAAGTGATACAATGTAGAAACTGGCAATCTGTCCTACGAAATTGCTCCAGCAAGAGGGATGTTTACTTCAAACTCATTAAGACTAGCAACCATGGACGTACAATTTCTGTTACAATCTTTTTGAACAACCTTCACTTTGACCACTGGTTGCCAGCTCCTTGGATCAAACTTGGCGTCCTCCGTTTGCAGCTGCAAGCACTTCGGGAAGCAATGACTTTCTTACTCCGACAAAATCATGTTGATTATCCCATTCATTTTTCTATCCACTGTAAATTAGTCAGACTATAACACATTAAAATAATTACTTAAACTAGGAGTGTTTGTTGGACACTACAATACCTTTTGAGAGACGTCTGTATATTACTTCGATACTTTGTAACTCATGTTTTATCAGTTTTAATGCAAATTTATTTGTTATTGAAAAAAAGAAAAACCTTTTATCCATAGTACATTGGGAAAATGATGAGTCATGATGATAAGCTTTCAAGATCTAATTTATCTAGACTTTATTTAGGAAGCAAACTAGAAAGATAATTCATAAATGAGAATTTTAATGAATTCATTAACATACGTCTCCCCATTCAATTAATCAATTTGTTCATGCAACTTCGATAGTGAATTAATTATAAAAAATCTAGTTAATGAAAATTTTTCCCAAATAATCACGTATGATAATCAAACCGTGATGAAGCAACTGACCTGTTTGTTTGCAAAGTTATTTTAAACAAGCATAATAATTTTTTTCATAGGTTTTTTTTTTCTTACAAAATATTAGTGCTTTTTTCATTTTGAAAAATAAAAGTTGAAACAAACGGATCTATCAATATGTAAGGCTTCACATGACTGACGCCGCGAGATACATATATGTGAGTGAGCCTTAAGAGATTTTCTTCTCTTTCATTAATTCTTAATCCTACAGATACAACCATTATCAATGAAATTGTGGGTTTCAAAGAATAAACCCCTACCTAGCAAGGAGAATGGCACAAGAAAACAAAATATTTAAAAAAAAGTAGGAAATAATCAAAATCTGCCTCTTAGTATCTGATTCCTTTGGCAACCTCAAAGAAATGAGCAACATTCTCCTCAGGTGTCCCTACCCTAATCCCATGACCAAGATTCAATATATGTTTCCCCTTGCCAGCCTTATTCACAGTATCATTAATACGCTTAGTAATGAACTCCTTTGAACCAAAAAGAACCCCAGGATCAACATTACCCTGAACTGCTATGTTTGGTCCCAATCTCTTCCTACCATCAGCCATGTCAACTGTCCAGTCCAAGCTAACTACGTCAACACCTGTCAAAGCTAGCCTCTCCAGCAAGCCGCCCGATCCGCTTGCATAGAGGATTAGAGGGAGTTGGGGGTGAGTTTCTTTCACAGTATCTACTATCTGCTTCAAGTAAGGCAAACTGAATTCTTCAAAATCTGCTGGACTGAGCTCTGTTGCCCATGAGTCAAAAATCTGAACAGCTTGAGCTCCGCTGTCAGCTTGGTATTGAATGTATCTTGCCATTGATGTTGTAAATTTCTTAAGTAATGAGTGGAGGATCTGTGGACATCAAAATTCAACATAAATTGAAGGATCCATTGATTTCAAGAAACAAGACAGGATTTGTCTACTGAGACGGGTGTAAGGTTATCAAATAGGGATTCCCAAGTTCAAATCTAACACTTAAATGGAGAAAGGTCATTCAGTACTAGATTTCTCTCTATGTGTTAGTGAATATCATCCAGTTTTACTTTATATAGCTGCAGCACCAATTAGAGTGGGAGAGGTTGGCAACGGTCAGTACATTTTTAGAATGCCAAATAATGAGATAAAAAAGGACGAGATAAAGGGATTTGCCAATGCAAGAAATGGTTGGGCCAACATAGTAACTAAAGATGGTTAAAGATTACCTCAGGTTCTGAGAAAGCCAATCTCTTAATTTTTGAGAAGTGCTTTGAAGAACCTCCCTCAACTACATATGAGGCTAGGGTGAATGGAGCCCCAACAAACCCAAGGACTGCAGCCTTGTTATCAACCTGAAATCAACACTAAAGCAGTTAGATCCAAGAAGAAAGTAAAACAAAAGGGCATTTTAAATTCATTTGGACAGATAGAATAGCATTAAAACAGCACTTGTATAAACTAAAAGGTTAGATATTTGGAGTATCTGATAAGCTCCGCAAATTACTTTCGAGACATGCAACAGCAACAACAAATTAATACCATTAAGACATACAGATTCAACACACGCAGAATTAATAGTTCATTTATTGTTTCATTAGTTATTCCCTTAGGTAAAACATGATATGACCCTTCAATGAGTATTTTAATGCCACTACATCCCAGCACCCGTGATAACCATTGGTCATTCATACATTGCAGTGTGTCGTATCCTCAAATATATTGAATTCCCAGAACATCCAGTACATGACCAAACTAAAAAGCTTTTGTCATTAAAAGAAGAGTTGTGAAATTATAGAGAGTAGCCATTCAGAGATGGAATCTTGAAGGAAAAGATCAGTCAGACCTCTTCCCTCAAAATTTTGAGTGCCTCCCCAACATAAGGAACTGAATCTCCAGGAACAAATTCTCTCACTTGATCAACCTGGGCAGCTGTGTGAATAGGATCAAATATAACAGGACCCTTACCCTTCACAATATCAAAGGGTATATTCATTCCAGGAAGTGGGGTAAGAATGTCTGAGAATAAAATCACCTGCATCAAAAAAATGCAAAGGAACTTGATGTTAGCGGAATCTAGCAATTACCCAAAAAATTATAGATATATTAATGAGAGCGATACAATTATCTTACCCCATCAGGCTTGAAAACATTCCATGGTTGTAGTGAAATTTCCACAACAAGATTGACATTTTCAGATCTTTCACGAAATGAAGGGTACTTCTCACAGATAATTTGGTAACTCTGGTTAAAAAAGGTTATGAATAAGATCTATTATTACTAAGACATATGTATATATGACAATTGTAAAATGCACCAACAAAGTACCAACTGTAAATTCCAAATAATGCAACAGCAAAACAACCTAGAATTAAATTTGGTCTACATAGATGACATAAAGTTACTAAAAGCTGCTATCTTTCCAAGTTTTTCCAAAAACATCAACGTTAAAAAGCTTCTGAGCATCCCAGACCCAAGATTATCAAGGCAACCAGAACTGTAAGCTGTGTAAACCTGCCTTCATGTACCTCCCAGCTTGCCTCATAAGCCAAACTGGCGGCCTTTCAACATCTATCCCACGGACAGCATTAAGCAATAGCGGTTCTGCAACAGATGTTTCTTTTGGTTCAGCAATTGTCCCTGGATGTGATTTTTCAGAATTTAGTTCAGAAACTTAAGCTTGTATGCCTTGTGAAGGAAATAATTAATCCTCTGGTCCTTAAAATAAGATCTAATTAACTAATTTGAGTAGATTAAGACGTGATATGTTTTTTTTTCTAAAACACCCTAATTATCTTCCTTAATTCCCTCCCTTTCTCTCCTACTTAATTACTGTTGAGGGAATATCAAAAGGTTAATTGGGGAAAAAATGATAAAAATGTGAAATATGTCTTACATTTCCCAGCCTACATTAAGGACTGGAGGGAGTGTATTAATACATGTTTGATATAAAGCTAAACAATAGCTGGAATGTACTGAAAATGACAACTAAGAACACAAAGGAAACTGAAATAATATGTCTAAGCAAATGGATAGCTTATTTATCTTAAAGCAATTTTAAGTTATTAATTAATCCCAAGACTATTTTATAGCACAAGAAATTTCAATAAACTTCCTTACACAAGGGAGGCTGGTCCCCGTTGGCAAGAGCAAATCATTCACATAGTTGAAAGCTCAGGAAATTATCAGATCGAGTTAGTGAAAGGGGCAGATTTTAGATAATAAACACACATGATTTCAGATTTCGCATAAACTCACTGAGGACAAAAACATTTTAATTTGAAAAACACAAGGCTAATTCACAGAGCTCTAAACTGAATGATAATGTAAACACAATCGATTTACTTGACGGGGATACAAGTTCGAAAGATCCTGGAAACGGAGAAAGAGATCAATCAGAAATCATAATGGGCTCTCGCATAGGGAGTGCATTTCAAATGGCGGAAAGGGTTGCAGCGCAAACAAAACATTACCTCTCAGAGAGCAGAGAATTGGGGACCTGGACTTGGAGGAAAAAGCGAAACGAGATCCTCTAAGCTTAGGCGAAGGAACAGAGGTTGGTGTAATGGAAGTGAAACTGGTGTTGATGCAGGACATGGTTGCAGCTGAAGCTGGACGCGAAGTACTGATGGCATTTGGGTCAGCTTCTTTCGAAGGCGCGAAAGAGCAAAAGGGAAAAGATGAGGGGTATCGCTAACCTAATCCTTGCAAGAATCCTTGGGACAGTGATATCGCCATGTCAGCAATATCATCAACGATTTTAATTTTTATTAAACAAAATAGGATAACATGAAAATTTCAAATAAACACAGCTGAGATTTCAAAAACTCAAATGAGTGATTCGAATTTTGTTAATAACAATTTTTTATTAAAAAAAAAAGCCCCAACAACCCTCTTATTGGAGAACCATTTGATTCCAAAAAGTCTTATGATCAGTTTGGCTGTTCAATGCCTCGATGGTAATAAATTATTGATAAAAAATTATAATGTGATTTACTTAGATTTGATACTGTACATGGAGGCAAGCTATAATATAAATTGAAATGTGGTGAGATACCTAATTTTCTAGTAATAATGTAATTGAGTATCTTAAATGCCAAGTGAGAAAAAATGTAATTGAAATATGTACTTTTAATAAAAAAAATAAAAAATGAATATTTATAGTAACATTAACATTTCATTGGTACTTATAAGTTATAATGACCATTGGAATGCGATTATAATGTCTGGTTATATAAGTAATAATTATTTAAATAATTGATTACTACAGTAAAATATCATGAATTATGTTGGCCCAAAAAAAAAAAATCATAAATAATGCTGCTTACTCTATATAAGTGACTATATATTGCCGTCAAGAGTAACTAATGATTGTTGACTGAGAGAGAGAGAGAGACAGAGAGTAATTAATGCTTAACATAGCACCCTTCAAAAGTCATTGCCAAATAATAAAGGACCATTACTAATTTTTATGGACGCGCTTAATTTTTTCTAATATATTAGTTACAATTTTAACATTCTTCTTTAGAAAAATGGTAGGAAAAAAATATTGAAATTATAAAATCCTAAATCAAGTATTTTTAATAAAATAAGTCGTAAATTGCTTATCAAGTTTCAACATTATTTGATCAATTCTTAATAACAAACTTTTTACAATTTTAAAATTTTTTTGGGAAAATTAAAATAAATGACCTAAATAAAATAATATTTAATTAGAAGGACCATAAAAATTATAATTATTAAGAAGGACCGAATAAGTTTAAAAGTACTAAATTACCCTTTAGCTTGCCCAACATAGAAAATAAAGAGCAAAGCATTTTCTTCTGTTCTCCTGTGAATATCAAGGTGAGGCCATTTGGGAATCCAGTATTGAAAATTAAAAATGATGATATTTGTTTAAAGTGTATGCATAGTAATAAAATTCAAGAACAACTTTGTTCTAATTAACTTCTTGTTTTCACGGGATTACCGAAAATCGTTGTTTTTAACTTCTAATACTAGATTTTCAAATAGCCCCACCTTGATATTCAGGGGAGGACAGAAGAATGTGCCTTGTTCTTTATTTTTTGGGTTAGGGAAGCAAAAGAGTAATTTAGTACTTTTAAACTTATTCGGTCCTTCTTGATAATTACAATTTTTATGGTCCTTCTAATTAAATATTATTTTATTTTGGTCCTTTATTTTAATTTTTCTAATTTTTTTTCTATCATTTTCCCTTCTCCCTTCCTGATTTATGATATTATAAGGGGGGAAATTGATTACTATTGGAGGGACCACGAATAAAATAAGGGCTAATATAATGTTTTGTTTTTACATTTAAGAAAATTATAGTTTCATAATTTATTTTAACACATCAAATTCCTACTAAGCATGTCAGATTGGGGGGGGGGGGGGGAACGCTGTTAGTGATACATCAACAAACTTAATGCCGTTAACTTTAAATCTATGTTCTTTTAAGACTATAGGGATTAAAGTTTATATAAAGATAAATATTAGGGACTAAAATCATAGGTTTTAAATTTAGGGATCAAAACTAAAATGAAAGGAAAGTATAACGACCAAAACATTATATTAACTTATAAAATAAATAGCAGCGGGACTAAGAGCTGGTAGCTACTAGCCATTTGATTGCTAGCTTTACAATATCCGACACACACACATATTGTAGTAAGCAAAATGCTATTAAAGCCAAAATTAAATCATGCAACATTAGAGGTTGTTTGTGTTTGGATCAGTAGTAATAAAAGTGGGGTTCTTTTTTTTAATTTGACTTTTGTAAGTTTAACATATGATTAAAACTATATTATAAATTTGATTTATATGTGGATTGATAGTGGTATAAGTGGTATTTTTTCAAAGTGAAACTTATTTAGATAATTGTCTAGAAATCAAGTTTAAATTAAAAATTATTGAAAAAGACATGAATTTGTCTAATACTGTATAAAAAATTATCTGAATTCTTCCTAATTTTGCCTCAAATTTATTATTTAATTTTTCACCTTTTGGGTACATTTATAAATATAAAATTATTCGGCTTATTGGAATAATTTTATCTTTTATTATAGGTATTGTTTTCTCTCTGTACGATCCGGCTAAAAGCAACAATTTACTTTTGATACCCCATGACTTTTGATACAAAAGACCATTAGCTTTCATCATGAACCCAAAAGGTAATATTTCCTTCATCGTGATTTTTCTCTTTAAATCGCACGTTTCAGCCTTGATACCACTTTCTCAAGACCGGCTCTTGTGACTACTCTGAAGAGAGAGGCTTCCTCTTCTTTTCTCAGGATGAAAGATCAATCGATTTATTGATTGGAATTATTTAATCAACGAGACAAAACTCATATATACATGAACTAACATATTTCCCACTACAATGCAGCAAAACTCATATTCATGAACTTTCATATTTCCCACTACAATGAAGCAAATCACTAGTATAATATGATTCACCATCAGACCGAACTGATTATTGCAATAGAATAGTACATTTACATAAAAAAACGAAAAATCAACGCTATATAATTACAAAGAAAACTCAGGTTGGAGATGGAGATAAATGGGAAGAAAAAGATATCAAAAGATGGTGTCAGTTCCAAGTTTCCTCTTGGGAGGAGCATTCTCTATGAACTCCTTCTGCATATCCATAAATGAGGAACCCTTGTTAACAAACAGTCTACGCAAGTTGATCACAGAAAGTTCACTCAAGCTAGCAATAGCAAGATCAGCCTGCCCCAGATGGTACCTGCCGGATGAAAGAATTTCAAAAAGCAGCATGAGTTATCCCATAAAAGATTTCAGTAATAAAGTGCTCAACAAAATGAAAACTATAAGTGTTTTTCATTTCAACGGGCCAGAAAAATATTACCCTGGGCCCTTAATATAGGATCTCGTTGGTAGTGGAATTTTATACTACCAAAGAGATCTTGTATTACATTAAGGAACGGAGGTAGTAATAGATTAGATTTAGTCCTTGTACATAAAAGTGAACTACTCACGCAGGATGTGTGCCAATTAATGCTACAGCCATCATAGTACAGTTGTGAGCGGCAGTTACTCCACGAGGATCATCTTCAAAAACCACACATTTTGTAGGTTTCCGATCCAGCTGAAAGGCATTTAGTCAAGCAGATCAAAGACCGGCAACATATTGTATCAAGAACAAGTATATATTCGTTCACATTGCATATTCACAATTAACTTCCTTAATTACAATGTCTTGCGGACAAAGTCTAACGCTTGCAGACTGACTACGAACAAATAAACTGTTAGATAAGTTTCAGGCTGCCATATTTAGTTATGTTGCTTATGTGTTTTTTGTTAAAATAAAGATTAGGCAATAAATCAATAATATCTTAATATCAATGTAATAACAATCGTTTAACATGTTCCAAGCCTCAAATGCTTTATAGTGATACAATCATCTGACGAGACTATACCTTGACAGCAGCAGAAAGAAATCTGTGAGCTATTGACTCCATTCCATCTTCTTCTGTCACGGTTGCCTGCAACTCAAATGTTGTAATCAGCAAAGACAACATAAAGAGAAAATGTAAACATATTGAACTCAAACAATGTGTTAAAAATTAAAATTAGTTCAAGCCAATAAGTGGCAATATTATCCATTGGTTGAACCCTAAAAATATGTAGGGCATAGGTGAAAGCCTTCTAAATTTCCCCATCTAACAAAGCAAAACTTGGAATTTGTTTGTAGCAACAACCAACTGCTTTCATTCAGGCAATTAAAGCTTTTCATAACATTTCATAGACCAAAAGTCAAACTCAAGTGGGAGTTCGTTACAGGAAAAGAGTCACGGCCACCTTCAACTTACAACATTATTAATATATGTTATAACTCTAATATGACACTTTTAACCTGAAAATAAAATAACATGATCTTTTGAGTCCATTATAAGATTTTTAAAAACATAGTATTCAATACTACCAACTAATTTAAATTCAAACAAGGTCACGCCTAACAGGAAAAAAAAAACTCTCTTAATGTGGTTTCTCTCATCTACAGAGCTCAAACTCAAAGACCTCACTTAAGGGGTGTTGAGCCCCTCACTATGCAACCTGACAGCCATTAGTTGAAATCAAAAGTCATTTGTCGCTTACATCAAATTGCTATTTCTGCAATGCATATTTATGAAAACATGGCGACTATATATTCCTGAGATGAAGTTCCTGTTTTAAGCATTCTCAGGTATTACCAACCTGGAAATACTTCTGGAGTCCCATTCGTTCCAAAGCTTCTGTCATGCTTCTTCTATCTAGACTTGAAACAACAGCACAGGGGATACGAGCGGTATTCACGGCTTCCAACCAGTCTTTAAGTCCTTCCACAGGTGTTTCAAGCTACAGAGAAATATGTGCAAAAAACATGTCAGGTTCTTGGGTCTATGAGGCCAAACAACATCAGGGAGGCAAAACTTACTCTGAGAAGATTATCATAATATAACTGTGAAAACCTCAACTTCAATTCGTCCTGTTTGTTATCTGTCTCATTGCATAGAAAATGCTGCAAGTTTAGAGAGTTGAATCAGAAAATATAAGGGGTGATCAAAGCAACATAGGAGAATTTTGATAATAGAACTGTCAGAAGGACATTCCAGTAATTGGATGCCACCAGATTCAAAAGACCGTTAAGATGGGGGGGGAAATAATTTTCTTTTCCTATTCCCAGTCAGGAAAAAAAAATTTCACTGTTTCATCATCTATAAGATATTAAGATCAGAAGAGGATTTATTAGATGGTGAGATAACATATACAGATAACTGTGACAACCTTAAGATCAATGTCAGAATTTATAATCAGAAACCTGAAATTACATGCTTAACAGCAAGGCCCTGGACTAATTGACCCAATATTAGTCAACATCGTAAATTTTAGGCAAACTGGAGCTCCTCCAATTTTTTTATTTCTTAAAAAGTTCAACACGAGCATAAAATGGGGTAGCTGAGATGAGAATGTTGACATGGATGTGTAATCATGCAAGAAAAGAAAAGATTCATAATGAACATAAACATGGAAGAGTTGGAAAAACATCTATTGAAGAGAAAATGATAGAATATCATTAGAGGTGGTTTGAACAAGTACAATGAAGGCCATTGGATGAGCCCACGAGAAAGCTAGATCAAGCAGCATGGAATCCTCTAAAGAAGGGTAAAAGAAGATTGAAGAGAACGCTCAATGAACTTATCAAACATGACTTTTTGGTTAACAATCCATCAAGGATTTGGTTGTTGATAGACCACAATGGCATTGTGTGATCATGTTGCTAATCCCATCTAGTAGGATAAGGCTTGTTTTTCAAAAAGGTACTCATTGGGCTAAAGCCACTCTGGAAATAAAATTGGTCTGCTCACTCTCTACAGTAAAAGATTACATTTCATTGCTGTTTATTGCCCAAATTAGCACATGTTACCTCATGAGGTTGAATGTGTAATGGTACAGCCAGAATGAACTTCACAAGTTTCAGAGGCAAAATTAACATGATCATGAACTAATTGTCATAACCGCAATGTTCTTCCTTCTAGTATTCTTTGCTTCTAGTTGGTGATTTAAAAAATCCCTACTTTATTGACATAAAGGGATATGTAACTTATAATCACTGATAAAAAATTGTGAGATTGATATGTTATGTAATACATGTTTAGATAAGCAAATGCAAGTTTCCAAACCTTCTGCAACATGTAATCAGCACCAGAATATAGCAACGATCTTTCCACATCACCATCTTCAGGAATATCCTTCCCTGCATGAGAATGAAAGTACGACTTATAATAATCTTACCTCTAGAATGATGCACACAAGTCATCAAGAAATTGTCTTAAAACTCAGATACTTCTAATCTGTCGGTCCAATTTGATACACTGACCCAAGGTGTAATTGTTTCTTTATACATAAGCATGAAAAGTCCCAGAAAATAAGCTGCAGAGACTCACGGTCTATTGAACCTGTTTAATTTAAAACTGGCAATGTCATTTAGCTACTTTATTTATATAGATGCAATAAAAGGGAACGAATGGAAAACAAGGGCCCTGATCTCTTAAGGAAGGAAAGAAAGCCAAGGAACGATGCGTTCCCCCAAATAGCATGCATCCATAATATTTCTTTCCTTCAAAGGTGGCAAAAAAGGAGGATATGGAAAATCATTTGATTAAGTTCTCTGAATTTCCATTCTTATATACCAACACCAGCAACAGAACAAAGTTATAAGACTGTTAACATGGTAAAACTTTATGAAACTCTTTCCTTTCCTTTATATTAAATTACTATCCAATCAAAAGATTCTCTTCTATCTCACGCCTTATATGCTCTTGTGATGATTTTTCTTTCTATTCTGTTCAGTACATGGTCCATTGAAATCAACATAGTCAAGCTCCAAAGATAATCTCACTAAGAGTCCCATGATAAGAACTTAACATACCCTCTTCTGAAGCAAGCTGCTTCCAGGCATTCCATCTAAGAGCTCGAGTATCAACCTGAAACACATCACATACAGTTATCATGGACAAAATATAATTCAGTTGCATGATATCATGAGCGGTAGTGCTTCTTATCTCAAGAAAAATAGCAATAGTCCCCAAAAACTGAGGCAATACAAGTCTACACAATTGCCACAAAGGCCATAAAATCTTTTTGCGCCAATTAGCATTTCCAAAGCATGCCTAGCATGATAAATCTCAAAAACATTTCTAAAAGCTTAAAACTAACCACAACGTTGTCCCAGGAAAAGATAAGACCATAAGCTTCATCCGGCTTCATAGCATAGCGTATTCGCTGAAGAAATCCATCTTGCAACTTCTCATTCAAATAGTCCTATTTTCAAAAAAAAAATAATAATAATAATTGATTCATAAACTAAGCAACTAAACTTAATTTTAAGGGAACCTTAAATTACCCATGGCAACCAAAGTTCATTACCACATCAACTTTTAAAAGCCCATCAGCTCTAAAAGTCTCAAAACCCTCCCCATATTCAGCTCCTATTGCCTGGCAGAGAACATAAATTGAGAAGGGTTATGGGAATAAGAAAACTTGGAGTACTGGAATTCCAATAAGTTAACATCACTAAATTAACTGTTCCAATAAGATTACATAACGATGAACCAAGCCGATAAAAAATTAAAACTTTCAACGTTGGTTACACAGAATTTAAAAAAAAAATATTGAAAGCAAAAAAGATAAAGTAGGAATCCAAAGACTCAACAACCAGCATATTGAATCCGAAAAACGGAAAGAATCCGTACCTCCTGCATGAAAAGTTTATTGGGTGTAAATGGCAACCCATTACCATTCAAAGAGCCATCGCCTTTGGCCCCCAAAGAACACCGAACGACCAGACGATTCCTGACCACACCCGATCGCTTGAATTTCCGGGAAAAGAAATATTAGAAAAAAACGTAAAATCTCAATTAAATGAAGAAAAGAAATAAAGGCATACATAAGGAGAAGAAATTGCATACCGAAATGTTGAGCTGGACGGGAAAAGGAGAAGGTTGAGGACGAGAAGAGAGTGAAGGAGAAATTAAACCAGAAGAGGCTCTGAAATTGTGAAAAGCGACGCAGTCCATGGCAACAAAGCACAGCGTTAACGCTGGGGAAGAAGCTGACAGCTGAACAAAGAAGAAGAAGAAGAAGAAGAAGAAGCAAGAGCCTCTTTCTTTAGCTGCTGCTTAATTTTTCCCGGCTCATTCGTATCAGTTTCACAGCTTTTGATGACCAAGGCCTATGCCACGCACGTGACATGCGCCTTCCTTCACTGTGCTTGTGGATAAGAATTTTTTATTCCTTTTCCTTTCCGCCCCTCTCATAGTATTTGTAGGAGTCGAACTTAAATATAAATGCATGTATCTCTCCGAATATATATACACACACACACACACACACGCATAAAAAACGTTAGTGGTTTTCTTTAGTATTTTATAAAGAATTATAATTTTCCTCCCATACTTGTTCAAGAAAATAAATTTTTTATTAGATTTTTTTCACCGACTAGTGACCAATATTCATTATTTTAAATAATAAACAACGAATAAAAAATTACAATAATCATATTTTAATTTAAATTGTTCTATGTTTGTTTTAACATCAAAGGGAAAACGAAAGTGTCTTAATTTAAACTTTGAAGACACAAATAAATAAGCCCGTTAAGTTTATTTTTCATTAATTAATATACTTTAATATTTTAAATATAAGATATAATTTATAATGCAATTTACAATATAAACTATATTTTATGGGATAGGATATTCTTACTACCATTTTTTCTTACTATCAATCTTACTATCACTTTTTCACCGTTAGATCAGAATTTCAATAAGAGAGAGAAATGATAAAAATAGATAAGATTCTGATCCAACGGTGAAAAAGTGGTAATAAGAAAAAATGGTAGTAAAAATATCCTATCCCATATTTTATATTTAAAATTGATGGTAATTCTAAATTTCACAAGGTGAAAATAAATCAATTACTTGCATACATTTTTTATTTACCACTTCAGCTATTGGTCTCAGTCACAAAAAGGCTAGAAGGATCTCACCAAGATTTCAAGACTATCAAAATTAATACCGAAAATTTAAAGATAACGGATTTATTATCATTATCATGATCATTCATTTTAATTTTGATTTTAAATATCTTATCATTATTGTAATTACATTCCATAATCTTTTGTATCATTATTATAATTTCATTTATTAAATTATAGCCCTCAACATATTTTATTTTGGTGGAAAAAAGTGTTTCCACTTTCCACTAATCTCTCTCTTCATTTCCATTCCACTTAATTTCTCCATCACTTAGTTTTTAGTAGTAGATATTTTATAATATAGATGGTTGTAATATTAAATATTAAAAGGTTGGGTGCATTTAATACCCTAAAATGATTTTACAAGTGTATCTGGTATCCTAAAATATTATAATGAGCAAATTTGCCCGTAATAAAATAAATGTTGAACATTTTTGCTTTTGTTGCAGAAATTTTTGTTTCTCACATCAAAGTGTGAATGGGTCTCATTATAAATAAAAGAGAGATAAAATATTCGTGTAAGTCATTCACTATTATTAAACCCTAAAATAAAAAAGGATCAATGTCACGGAGACACTTAAATACCAGCTTTAGTGGCAAAATCCCCTGCACCCCATCTTCAGATGTGTCTCCTTCATCCACTGGATCTGTAAATACCAAGACACTTAAACCAGTGACGTTGGCAAAAGAGGAGGCTAAGGAAGCACCAAAAAGAGGAAGATTTCCATGATGGCTATAACCTGCAGGTGGATTGAGAAACACTCACGGTTATCAGTAGCCTTGCCGGCCATATCTCTTTTTCCTTCTTCCACCACATCCTCTCTTCATCTAAAAAAACAACCTTGTTGTCATCATCCTTGTTCTGTTGTATCTTAATTTGCAGAATGCACAAGTTGAGCATCCAAATTTGATCTATCTCCTCCTCTTCCTACTACTACTATTTCCATCGTCAAACAGAGCAACAAATAATCTCCATCATTAGATTTATATTTTGTCAAAATTAGATTGTTTGCTTTGGACAAATATATAACACTATCACTATGCTATGAGCTTAATTATTAATAATTTGAATTAAAGTAATGGTATGTTGGAATTTAGGAAGAAATCCCATGGTTTATGAATAAGAAGAAGGATGGAAAAGAAGAGGAAAAATAAGAAGGATTGTGTGTGTGGTACTGAGTCCCACATTGGTTAGGTAAAAGGAAGTTGGAGGATATATAAGCCCCAACTTGGCTCCTACTAGTTGGGCCTTTGGGCCCACCCACTTTTGTGGAGGGGTGAGGACTTAGGCAACCCTTGGTCCACCACGCACGAGCGCGTCTCGCCGGCCGGCTCGGTTCGGTCGGTCGCGCGCGCCGCCCACCCGGTTCAGATAAAATAATCCTTTTATTTTTATTTCCGTTGTGCCTCTTTGATTTTTTCCACCAACGGCTACGTACGACTCGTTCAACTCTGTCTAGTCGAGTCTATTCATATGACCCGTCGACCCGTTTAGCTCCATCTGGTGCGTCTGTTCGTGAGACGCACCAATTCGCCGGCAACAGACGCAGGTCGCCTTTGTTCGTTCCGTTCTGGTGTGTTTTTTCCCACAACGTACCAGTTCACGCAACAAACGAGTCCATCTAATTGTGTTTTTCCGGAGTCTATAAATAGGGGCCCCTAGTCACAGAATTTTACACATTCTTTCTTCTCTGCATACACTCTTTCTGCATAAACATTCTGTGCGTTCCAAAAGCAGACTCGTTGGATTCGCTTGGGCTTCAGACAGACAGAGCCATCTTTTTGGAGACGAACAATCCGCTCTATCCTGGGAGACAATTGCTTAGAAACCTGTGGCATCCGTAGAGGGAGCAAAATTGTCTTAAGGAAACAACGAAAGTTGGGCCCGGATTTCTGTATAGTTCATAACCATATTCGGCAGTCTTGTGAGTTCGTTTATAGCTTTTTCATATGATACAGACTTGTTGTATACTCTCTGTATGTTATATTCTGTTAAACACAGATTGTTGTTATACTGTTTTGTTTACTGCATATTCAATTTTTACCTACTCTATACGTTAGAAACAACAATCTTAAGACAATTTTTTTTTGTGATTGAAATCATTATATAACATTTATATTGTTGCTAATTTCGTATGTTGGTAGTAGTATTGAATTGAATTTGTGTTTAGTTTTTTGTGAATATTATTATTTTACTGTTTGTGGATTAATCTGTGTGATTAATCGAAGTTTCTGTTTTAACAACAGAAATGACAAGTACAAGTACCAATCTGATTAACCCAAGTGGTCCTGCTCCACTGTATGGTGAAAAACCAGAGAAGTTCAACAGAAACGATTTTAAAAGATGGCAGCAAAAAATATTTTTCTATCTAACCACGTTGAACTTGGCTCGTTTTCTCATTGAAGATGCCCAAAATTGGAGGAAGGACAACCGTTGGATAAGGAGAAGGTTGTTGCGATAGATGGTTGGAAGCATTCTGATTTCCTGTGTAGGAACTATATTCTCAATAGTCTGGATAATACATTGTATATTGTATATAGTACTTTGGAAACAACCAAAGCACTATGGGAGAGTCTGGACAAGAAATACAAAACTGAAGATGTTGGCTTGAAGAAATTTATAGTTGGCAGATTTTTGGATTTCAAAATGCTTGACTCTAAATCTGTAGTAAGTCAAGTTGAAGAGCTTCAATTGATTGTGCATGAGATTCATGCAGAAGGGATGTCTCTTAGTGAATCTTTCCAAGTTGCTGCATTTATTGAAAAATTACCACCCTCTTGGAAGAACTTCAAGAATTACCTCAAGCACAAGCGTAAGGAAATGTCACTTGAAGATTTGATTGTAAGATTGAGAATAGAAGAAGACAACAAGATTTCTGAAAAGAAATTTGGCAGCAATCCTATAGTTTCAAAGACCAACATTGTGGAAGATGGTCCAAAGTCCAAAAAACGGAAACGCTCTAATGAGGGATCATCCAAACAAGGCCCTAGCAAAGGTCAGAAATTCAAAGGCAAGTGTTACAATTGTAGGAAGCTTGGCCATCGTGCTAAGGATTGTAAGAAGCCAAAGAATCTCAAGAAGAAGAACACCGAAGTCAATATGGTTGATAATACTACTAATATGATTGATAATATGAGTCTTTCAGCAGTGGTAATGCAATGTAACTTGGTTGGAAATACCAAGGAATGGTGGGTGGACATTGGTGCCACCAGGCATGTTTGTGCAAACAAATGAATGTTCTCTTCTTATACACCTGCGAAGCAAGATGAACAACTATATATGGGAAATTCTTCTAGTTCAAAGGTTGAAGGAAAAGTGGTATTGAAAATGACTTCTGGAAAAGTCGTGACACTTAATGATGTGCTTCATGTGCCTGACATTCGCAAGAATTTGATTTCTGGATCCCTCTTAAGCAAGAATGGTTTTAAGCTTGTATTTGTTTCTGATAAATTTATACTTTCTAGGAATAATATGTATGTTGGAAAAGGTTACCTTAGTGAGGGCCTTTTCAAAGTTAATGTAATGATTGTCACCAATAACGATGCTACTAATAATAATATTGATTCTATCTATATGCTTGAGTCCTCTAATTTATGGCACCAAAGATTAGGACATGTTAACTATAAGTCAATTAAAAAATTAATTCATTTAGAATTATTGCCTAAAGTTGATTGTTCAAATAAAGATAAATGTCAAGTATGCATTGAATCAAAATTTTCTAAGTTACCTTTTTCTTCTGTTGAAAGATCAATTCAGTTGTTAGATTTAATACATACTGATATATGTGATATGAAATCTATACCATCTAGGGGTAATAAGAAATATTTTATTACATTTATTGATGATTGCAGTAGATATTGTTATGTGTATTTGCTTAATAGTAAAGATGAGACTATTTTTGCATTTAAACAATATAAAACTGAGGTTAAAAATTAATTTAACAAGAAAATTAAAATTGTAAGGAGCAATCGTGGGGGAGAATTTGATGGCCCCTTCGAGGAATTCTGTATAGAATCTGGTATTATACACCAGACAATTGCTCCTTATGCTCCGCAGTCAAATGGGATTGCAGAGAGAAAAAATTGGACATTGAAAGAGATGATAAATGCATTATTAAATGAGTCTGGTTTACCACAAAATTTGTGGGAGGAAGCCATTCTAACAACCAACTTTCTAATAAACAGAGTGCCTCATAAAACGATACAAAGCATACCATATGAAATATGGAAAGGAAAGAAACATTCCTTGAAATATTTGAAAGTGTAGGGGTACTTGGCAAAGGTTGAGATTCCTAAATCTAAAAGGTTAAGAATCGAACCTAAGACAGTAGATTGCGTGTTTATTGGCTATGCACATAATAGTAGTGCATATCGTTTTTTGGTTTATAAGTCCGATGTATCAGATATCCATGTGAATACGATTATTGAGTCAAGGAACGCTACGTTCTTTGAAAACATATTTCCGTATAATATGAATAATGATAATAACAACACGGTGATATCTCAGGATACTGTGACTAATGATAATCTTGGAAAGGAGGAACTAAGACGTAGTACCAGGCAAATGACTTCAACATCCTTTGGGCCTAATTTTCTGACTTATCTGTTAGAAAATGAGCCTCGAACTTATGGAGAGGCTATGGGTTCTCCTGAAGCACCATTCTGGGAAGAGGCTATCAATAGTGAAGTTGATTCTATTCTGTCAAACCACACTTGGGAATTGGTTGACCTTCCTCCTGGCAATAAGCCATTAGAAACTAAGTGGATCTTCAAAAAAAAGATGAAAGCAGATGGCACTATTGATAAGTACAAAGTTAGGCTAGTAGTAAAAGGCTACAGACAACGTGAAGGCCTAGACTACTTTGATACCTATTCACCTGTTACAAGAATTATATCAATTCAAATGTTGATCGCATTAGCAGCATTGAATGGGTTAGAGTTACATCAAATGGATGTAAAGACAGCTTTCTTAAATGGTGAATTAGAGGAAGAGATTTATCTTGAACAACCTGAGGGATTTGTTGTCTCAGGACAAGAACGAAAAGTTTGTCGCTTAATAAAGTCCCTTTATGGACTTAAACAAGCCCCAAAATAATGGCATGCGAAATTTTATAAAGTTATGTTATCAAATGGCTTTAGTATTAATGAATGTGACAAATGTGTCTACGTTCGAAATACTGAAAATCGGTTTGTCATAGTATATCTTTATGTAGATGACATGTTGATAACAGGTAATAATAATCAAATGATTAAAGCTATTAAGCGATTGCTTACCAGTAAGTTTGACATGAAAGATGTGGGTCTCGCAGATGTCATTTTAGGAGTTAAAATTCATAGAACTCCTGATGGGTTAGCTTTATCGCAAGCACACTATATTGCTAAAATTCTTAAGAAATTCAAGAGTTTAAATATAACTCATATGTCAAACCCTATAGATTCCAGTCTTCGATTGTTGAGAAATACTGGCGAAATTGAAAAATGAAAGGAGTATGCTCAAGTGCTAGGCAGCCTTATTTATGTTATGAACTGCACTAGACCTGATATTGCTTATACAGTAAGTATGTTAAGTTGTTTTACCAGTAATCCAAATGAGCTTCATTGGAGAGCTATGACAAGAGTTTTGAGTTACTTAAAGCAAACTCAAGACTTTGCTTTGCATCATGAGAAGTACCCTGCAGTGCTAGAAGAGTATTATGATGCAAATTGGATCACCAGCTCTAATGACACAAGATCCACAAGTGGATATGTATTCACCCTTGGTGGTGGTGTTGTGTCTTGGAAGTCATCCAAACAAACTTGCATTGCAAAATCAACTATGGAAGCAGAATTCATTGCATTAGATAAAGTTGGTGAAGAAGCTGAATAGCTTCGTAATTTTCTTGAGGACATTCCAAATTGGTCAAAACTGGTACCAGCAGTGTATATACACTGTGATAGTCAAGCAGCTATTGGTAGGGCCAAGAATGTCATGTACAACGGCAAGTCTAGACATATACGTCGTAAACATGATACCGTTAGACAATTACTTTCAAATGGAATCATCTCAATTGATTATGTGAAATCAAAAGAGAATATAACGGATCCATTGACTAAAGGGATTCCTAGAAAGTTAGTTAGAAAATTGTCCAAAGGAATGGGTTTAAGGTCGATCCATTGTTGATTATTGCGGTAACTCTACCTAGAAGAGTGGAGATCCCACGAACTAGGTTCAAAGAGACAACTAAGTGATGATCGACTGTTAACACTGTGGAGTTTTAAACTCATACTCATTCCTAGATAAGACAGTGCATATATATAAGGGTAAGCTTTTAATGGTTTCTTAATCTGATGTGTTCAGATGATGTATGTTGAGTTACATCACAAAGAATCACCTATGTGAGTGTGAAGTGTGGGCCGCTTGTATGAGAATTTAAAACGGCCGATTCTCTAGAACACTCGTAGAACCAGGTGGTGTCCAGGGCCAAAATGGACACAACATGAGAACCAACGATGCTAAAGGAGCAATTGTGTGACTCCTATTGTCTTGGTATACACTAAAAGGTCGACAGTTCAAGACATCATGTTCACTGATTGACCAGTATATCCGATAGGTTTTTACTAGAGAATGTTCAAAGGTTACCCCTACCTTTCTCGATGCAGTTGCTTCTCGTAGAGGAACTATACTTTGCATACATGATCATTTGCATTTGGTCATGATGGACTTACTTCTTATCCATGTGGGGGATTGTTGGAATTTAGGAAGAAAACTCATGGTTTATGAATAAGAAGGATGGAAAAGAAGAGGAAAAATAAGAAGGATTGTGTGTGTGGTACTAAGTCCCACATTGGTTAAGTGAAGGGAAGTTGGAGGGTATATAAACTCCAACTTGGCTCCTACTAGTTGGCCTCTTGGGCCTACCCACTTTTGTGGAGGGGTGAGGACTTAGGCAACCCTTGGTCCACCACACACAAGTGCGCGCCGCCGCCGCCGTCTGTCCGACCGGCTCGATTCGGGTCGGTTCTGTCGGTCGCGCGCGCCGCCCGCCTGGTTCGGTCCGCGCGTGTGAAATAAAAAATAATTTTTTGAATAAAATAATCCTTTTATTTTTGTTTCCATTGTGCCTCTCTGATTTTGTCCACCAGCGGCTACGTACGACTCATTCAGCTCCATCTGGTCGAGTCTGTTCGTACGACCCGTCGACCCGTTCAGCTCCATCTGGTGCATCTGTTCGTGAGACGCACCAGTTCGCCGGCAACAGACACAGGTCGCCTCTGTTCGTTCCGTTCTGGTGTGTCTTTTCGCACAACGTACCAGTTCGCGCAACAGACGAGTCCATCTGATCGTGTTTTTCCGAAGTCTATAAATAGGGGCCCCTAGTCACAGAATTTTACACATCTTTCTTCTCTGCATACACTCTTTCTGCATAAACATTCTGTGCGTTCCGAAAGCAGACTCGTTGGATTCGCTTGGGCTTCAGACAGACAGAGCCATCTTTTTGGAGACGAACAATCCGCTCTATCCTGGGAGGCAATTGCTTATAAACCTGTGGCATCCGTAGAGGGAGCAAAATTGTCTTAAGGAAACAACGAAAGTTGGACCCGGATTTCTGCATAGTTCATAACCATATTCGGCAGTCTTGTGAGTTCGTTTATAGCTTTTTCATATGATACAGACTTGTTGTATGTCCTCTATATGTTATATTTTGTTAAACACAGATTGTTGTTATACTGTTTTGTTTACTGCATATTCAATTTCTACCTACTCTATACGTTAGAAACAACATGGTATGCATATCAGACAAGTAATGGAAGCATTGAGTTGGATGCTCCAGTCTCGCCGAGTTTGAAGGTCTTACCAAAAGTCTAGGTTTTATAGAACGTGGCCGGTCTATTTGGTTTTGTCTCCAACTGTACAAGTTACAAAACCAGTAGACGAAGAGACGGATCTAAAGCTGGGACTGGTAAGGTGTAGGAGATTTAGCCGGTAAAGCAGAGGACTGGGCCAAAAACAAAAAATGGATAGAGGGTGAGATTGGTCTATTTTTATTTCACTAGGGGTTAAATTGCACACTAAAATATTTTAGATGGTTAGGTACACTATAAAAATATTTTCGGAGTGTTGAATGCATTTTATCCTAATATTAAATTATAATACTAGTAATATGTTTACTGAATGAATCTCAACCAAGTCAATCAAATGAAATAGTAGAAAAATTGAGAGAAAGTGAAGAGAAATCAGGGGAGATACTTCTTTCCCCATTTTGTGGCACCTTTAAATTGAATAAGAATTTCTCTTACCTTCTGTAAGCAATATTTTAGGCCGCATTTAGTAAAAGATAAGCATCGAATAATTAAAAAAACAAAACAAAACTCGTTTTCATACATATCTATTTACCTTTTCGTTTCACTCCTTTTCATTTGCTGTACACCAGACGTTGTCTCAATTCCGTGTACTAGCTTCTATGCATCATTTTCCCTTGGAATATCAGTCAATTGACCAGTTTCCATAAAAGAGGTAATTATATAGCAAAAAGCAATCTGCCAAAAACAGAATAATGCTGGAGGAACATTTCACCTAGACATTAAAAATCATACTGTACGTTATATCAGCATCTTCTCATTCCAATATCAAAATTTACATGTCAGCAAGAAGCCTCAAAACAAAAACTCCTCCAGCTTCAGAATGTAAAATCTAGCTGCTCGCTGCAAAGAAATGAGAAGTAGAAATTGTAGACAAACTTGCTTTGGACTTTGGAGAAACTGCCCGCAGCTGAACTTTTCAACTGTGGCTATTTGATGATGGTCCCAATAAAACAGAATGTTCAATGTAAAATGATGTTTCCAAGTTTACTGAGACATCTCCTTGAAAATCCATGATCCCTTATTCCTACTTCAAAGTAATAAAGTGGTCAGGTTCAGGAAACTTGTTCCATGCAGAAGGAAACAGTGAGAAAGTTTTAAACAGGAAGAATTCTGATTCAAAGAGCATGAAAGACCCATATAGACACACACACGCACACACCTCCTCTGTAAGCCGGTAATCTGAGTATTCAGAGTAATCTGAGGATTCTTCATAACAGAACTGGTAAAATTGTGAACAGAGCGATGCACAAAAGTTAGAACAAGAAAAAAACAGTAAACGATGAGAATCTAAAATGTTCTTCTTAGCTTTGGAAGCAGGCAATAACCTTGTCAATCTTCCCAACCATCGCTGAATCAGCCTCATCATCCACCTGAAACCAGCCACTTGTCATATATACAGTAGGAATCTCAAATTTTGGAAGAATTAGAGACAGGCAAGGTGGTGAGGGTCGCAATTCATGTGACCAAGAGTGAACAAAAAGCAGAAAGAATGATGTTAAGAAGGGAAATTTTTAGTACCATTATTAGTAAATGAGAAGCTTGGCTCCAAGTCATTGCCTTCTCATATTTTTTATTGCAAGAAATAATTATGCATAATTATATGAACCAAGAGGGGAAAAATTAAAGCCTCTATCAAACTAAGTTACAAGAACAATCTGGCCAGTACCTACTGAACAAAATGACTCCACAGTTACCTAGATTGATAGATGTTCAAAAGCCCTTATATAAGTGTCAAAAACCCATAAATGATATTTTTCCAAAACCTCATTTCAGAGTTTCAAAGGCTCATGTCAGCAAGATAGAACAATGTTTCAATGGGGAAAATAAAAAAAAACCTTGAATAAAACAGTGTGCATTTACCTGTATCATGTCATTAACCTCTTTATCCAAAATTTTTTGGTACGCAGATTCTAGTTTTCCAGCTTGAAGAACATACGGTTGCCTTTCCTGATGAAAATGGAAAAATTAAGTCCTAAAAGAATCCTATTTTCCAACTTAAAAAATGAGAATGGACAGGGCTTACCTCCTTGGACATGTTTTGCCAGGTCTCGAACCCTTTCGTATCAATTTCAATCATAGTTCCATCATTGCAGGTCTTGACAAAGCTTTCCCTGAAAAAGAAACCCCATTACTATGCTATCACTTTTACCATATTCCAAACAGAAGAACTCCAATCTAACATTAATATCACAAATAAAACCAATAACGAGCAATGAAAAACTTCAAGGGGTGAGATTCTACATAAACAAGCAGAAAGGTGATCTTGGTTGGTCTTCAAAACTTTTATTTGTCACGTGTTGGTCCATATCTTCAGAACTCTTATTTGTCACATGTTGGTTCACATCTTCAGAACTTTTATTTGTCACATGTTGGTTCACATCTTCAGAATCAGAACTTATTATCGTCACATGTTGGTTCACATCTTCAAAACATTTATTCCTTAGTTGGTTCACATTTGTTCCCCTGAACCTCTTTACGCCCATCTTCCGCCCACATTCGTGCATGTCAGCCAATGCGATAGCCACCGATTTCTCACATATCTCACTGAAATGTACAAACATTAAAAACTAAGAATGTGATAGGAACGACGATCAATGATCCTTGAATTAGTTTATAAGATAAGAGAAATCACGAAAAGGAAATAACTTAAACACTGCTATGAAGTATATACCACTTTTCAAAAGCGCTTCCATCGAAAGCACGGTGAAAGGCGCAAACCCTTTTCCTGTTTCTGTGCATAGTCGCGATTGAAGCGCTACGTCAAGCTTTCTGGACTCGACTCTGTAAATTTGTCATTTTAAGTGAGAAATCAGAATGTTTTTGGTTCGGATCCCCAGAAGCTGCAAGTGGCGCCGAAGCGCGCAAAATTTCCTCACCGCGAGATTGTGAATTTGCAAATTTGTTTTTCCGCCCAAAAGGTTACATTTTTTTTTTTTTGGTATGGAAAGTTTGTAATCGTGAGGAAAAGAAAAAAGGACTAGCAGCTTTTCATGCATTGCTGTGTTCCAATTCGATCCTGGTGGTGGCGCAAAACCCGGTGGCATTTTCCACGTATGATTGGTTGTCACTAACAAGAGATCGACACCTGGCTAAAAGGAGGCTCATACTTGAACTCATGAGATCCAATGGCCAAAAATGCACAGGCGTTCTTATTATGGACGCTAAAAAAATGCACAGGCGTTCTTATTATGGACGCTAAAGGTTTTCTAACGAGCTCCTTGAGATTATAGGTTTGGCCGTCTAATCTAGGGTTTGTTTGGAAAACTTCTAAAATTTAGGTTTTGAGATTTGTAAGGTAAGTACTTCCTCTGATCCTTATTATAAGACACCAACTGTTATTTCTCTTAAACCAAGGAATAGCAGTTAAAGCAATAAATGAGTGTTCAGTTAATAAATATTTTTACTTCTACCCCTACTTTAATGATGCAGCTTTATAAATTTTAAAAATATTAATTTTTAGATTTACCAAGTGTTTGAATATTCTCACATTGCTCCTTTCTCTCTCCCCATTCCTATTCCTTTTTCGAAGCAACATCTATGCAAGCAGGAACTCCAAACGATACTGACAGCGGCGCCATATTTTTGGAGTGTCTTGAGCAAAATTTTTTTGAAGCTCCTCTCAAATGATATTTGACAATGGCTCTTTTCTCCTCTGTTTTTTGAGAAATGAGAGATTTAAAGAAGTCACCATTACAGTCAAAACCTGAAGCTCTTTTCTCCCCTGTTTTTTGAGAAATGAGAGATTTAGCACTATGTTCATCAATTTTACAGTTTTCCATCGTACAAAGCAAATGAGAAATGTGTACAAAGGGAGAGATAGTTGAGAAGTGAAATAATGGAAGAGAAGACAGAGTTGAAACCATCGAAAAAAAGAAAACTTAATAGGTAGGGGAGGAGGGGAAGAGAAGACACAGAGAAGATAGAGAGTTGGGATCATGAAAAATGAAACTTTAATATTGGGGGAGAGAGAAACATGGTGATTGCCTGAAAAAGTCAAAGAAAAAGAATTCCTGCATAGCATGATAATTTATGACATTCATTGGAGTAAACGTTTCTCTCTCCAGCCTAAGAAACAAGCTTATTGGAGTAAATGTTTATACTGGGCTGAGCTAATGATAATTTACAACATTCAATGAGTAATAAAAATAAGGGTAAAATGGGGAGAACACAATAAACAAACAGTTAGGGGTAGTTGGTACCTTATAATAAGGACAAAAAAATGTTTGCAGTTGGTGCCTTATAATAAGGACCAGAGGGAGAGGGAGTATGTAAGAGAAATTTTGTCTCAACTTTCGTAAAATTTAGGTTTTTGAAAGTTTTCAAACAAGCTATAAGTAACCTAGCTTATTTGTAAATGTGTCAAGTTTAGACTTAGGCCTACAAGTAAATAAGTCATGTCTTTTTTCATAAGACCTAACTTACATGTCTGGTCTATTATATTTTTTTAAGTGTATTATTATGTATAATTATATACAATTTAATCTAAATTAATTTTTTAAATTATTTGTAAAATTAATAACTTAATATTAACCCTAGGTTTCATTTCATCATTTACCATGAGTTTCACGTTTTCATTCAGTGATTGATCACATCTACTTCTCTCTTTTTTATCACTTAAGATGACAATGTTAACTCACTACATCTCCCTTGATTTGTGTCATTTGATGCTATATAATAATTGCAATAAATTTATTTTAGTGATGCCTAAATGAATATGTTTCCAATAGAAGGAATTTGTCTCATTTTATACAAGAAAAACAAGACGCAAAATCTAATTTTATATGTCACTTGTTGTACTTGGTTGATTTAAAAATTATATCTCTTTAGTCAATAGATGATTGATTTTTCTTATTCAATTCCAACTTGCTTAGACAATTGTTGCCACTGTGTGTTCTTTTATTTCTCTTACTAGCTCGTTTATTTTATTGGAGAATAAATTCCTAAACTTTTAACACATAATAGAGAATTTTAAAAAAACTTGATGAATTATGTATAAACTTAGATACATTGGTTTTAAGCTTATTTAAATGCATAAATTTTATATAGGTATTGTCAAGCCTTTTGAAAACTTAAGCTCAGGCCTAAAAAGAAACCTATATATAGGCTCCAACCCAGAATCAAACTTTAGATTTCCATCAAAGGCTTAAGCCTCCTTTACTAAAACCTAGCATAGCCTATTTCCACTTCTTGAAAGTACTACATTCGACCCTAATTATAGAACAAAGTTTAAGAGCAATTTACACTATGAATTGTACTATAAACTTTATCCTATATGTAAGATCAGAGGGAGTATTATTATTGCTATTTGTACTACTATTGTTCATCACACCTTTAATGTCACTACTATCCTTAGGGCCTGTTTGGTACACAGATTCGATGGGAAGTGAAAGAAAGTTTAACAAGTTCCCTTGTTTGATACCTTTTTTGTGTCAACTCTTTACTAGGAACTCAAGTTTTTGGGCTTGCCAGAGTTCTCTTATATGTGAGAAGATAAGAGCTCATCAAAATTGGTAGGATTTCAAGTTCCTACATGAATAGTGACACTTTTTGACATATTTACCCCTCACAAAATATTTTTTCTGTAATGCAAGAAAATATGATTAGATTCAAATTTATGTGATAAATTCAAACCTATGAGATAAATTTGACCTTTGGCTGGAGAATATTTTAGTTAAATTTGAACTTGATGGGAAATTTTTTAATACAAATTTGAACTTGGCGGGAGAATATTTTAGACAAATTCGAACTTGTTAAGAGGACACACACACACACACACACACACACACACACACACATATTAGCAAAAAAATTATTTTTCTTTTTCATTTTGAATTAATTACTTTTGAGTGTAAAATAGGTATTTCCTTATTCTTTACCAATTATTACCCCTTCATTTTCTTCCTACCAAACAAATTATCTTCCCTCATCTCTCAAAATCTTCCCTTCCTTCCCCTCCCCTCCTCAAATCTTCCTCATACCAAACGAGGCCTTAGATCAATTGACACATGTTCATTTTTCACCCAAAAAATAAGAGTTTTTAATGAAAAAATAGAGGACAGTAAAGAAATTACTTCTGACTTTAGACAAATTTCAAGGATCTTTTAACGACAACTTTTTCAATAAGTGGCAATTAAATATTGTAGAAAATGTATGCTTTTTTTGTCTTTATTATAAAGCACTAACCACAAACACTCATAACTTATGTTAGTTTACAAATCATGCTATATAAGCCATCAAATAAACAAATCAATATATTTGGCAAATCAGCATATTCACAACACAACAATCATCACACATCATGATATCACATCACAATACTTACTGTATTACATAATGAGTCTCAATGCCAATGGGCACACAATCCAATGATCAGGTCTTATAGCCTCAATAAGTCTTACGACCTTGAGGACACACAATTCAATCATCAGGTCTTATAACCAAGGAAGTCCATTACACATTTTGCATAATGAGTCTCGCTGCCTATGAACACATGGTCCAATGATCAAGTTTTATGGCCTCACCAAGTCTTATAGCCTCTAGAACACATAGTTCGATCATCAGATCTTACAGCCATGGACACACAGTCCAATAATCATACTAAATGCACATTAAGTCTCACTGCCCCATCAGGTCTTATGGCTATAGGACACGCAGTCCAACAATCATGCTAAATGTTTATTACATCTTACTACCCTACAGGGTCTTATTGCCTCATATTTTCATGAAAAGATTATAAGCAACAACACAAACATCCATGCAAAATAATACATAATACAAAGGTAAGACTTAATACCTGCTAACCTTTCTAACATTGTGACTTCCCTAAGGTTCTTACTGATTCCCTTATCCTTCAAGCTCAGGCAATTGTCACGTCTTATATTTAAAATTTATATAGAGATGGATCATTATTCAATCTAATATTAAAAACATAATTAAAATTACATTTCCTCTAGACCCACCCAAAATACTTGTCATTTTACATTAATTGGTCATCTTTTGATAATATTGTATCGTTATGACTATATATATATATTCTAAAACTTATTTAATTAAATATTATGCACTATGGACCAACTACTAATTTAACCATCTAATTCTTCATAACTTATCCAGAGAAATTATCACTTTAAAGGCTAGACTCAATTATCTAATTAGGTGATTAATTTTTTAGAACTATCAGAAATTAAGCTTTCAATTTTCCTAGGAATTTGGAAAAAATCATATCTTGATCTATATAACTCTAAATGGAGTTATTCTTATTTCTAATTAAAGCTTTGTTAGTCTATTTTCAAATAAGAATAATCATCAAGTTAATATATGGCTAAAGCATTCTCATATTTTCAAAAATTGAACATAGTTTGAATCTGAAAATAGAATTCTCCAAATTTCCTAACCAAACTTTATAAATTCATATATGGAGTTCAAGAGATCCAAATTAGGTGATTCTAAAGTCTATGAACTTTTTACTTAGTCTAGTTTTTAGTAAAACTGGCTCCAGCAATTAAGCATATGCATACCATTTCTAGTTCAACAAAAAGTGACAATTTACTTTGGAATTGTATATTGTTTTCAAAAATTCATAACTTTTTTCTATACTTAGCCAATTAATATGTTCTTGGACTCATATTAAAGCTTAAGAGGTGTACTAATATACACCAAATTTCTTAGACAAAAATGGTCATTTACTTGGTGAAAACTTCACACAAAGATGGACCTCCAAAGTGAAAAACAGAATTGTTCCAGCTTTCCCTAACCAATTTGGAAAATGTATAACTCGAGTTCTAGACCTCCAATTAACATAATCCAAGACCCTTGCTTAATATGTTTACTTAATGTCCACAAAATTTCAGGGTAAGAAGAGATTGATTGCTTGGGTTTTGCCTCACTTAAAAATTAGTGCTCTAATTGAAAATTCTCATTTTCAGAATAATTGGAACAACATCTGAACTTTTTAGCTTTAGTAATGTTAGACTTCTTTTGTTGTCAATATTAAAACTTGTATAGCCAAAAGGAATTACTGAATAGCTTATTAGAATTGATATGAATGATATGGATGGTCTAATACTAAATAAACGAATATCTCTGATAGATGGAATAAGATTCTTTGTTACCATGAAACAACAACTTTTCCCTTCAATTTAAAGGTTCTTAACTTCAACTCACTAACACATATACAATCAATTAACATTATTAGACCTTCCTACTTTAACATTTGAATATCTCTCTAAGATTTTCATGAAAGGAGACACACAAGCTTCTCTTGACGGCAAAAGAAAATTCACAGAGCAACATAATTCTCATATACTTGGCATTTTTAGCTTCCTTTACCCTTTTCCATTTAGGAAATTTGTCATGAAGCTTTAACTACTCAGACTTACAAGCTTAAATTACCACTATATATATATATATATATATATATATCCTCTTATCTTTTCATTAAAGAGGTCAAAGCCATGCCCATATATTAAAACAGAAAGGTTTGATTCAACCATCACAAAAACAGAACCGAATGAACATGCAACCACTCGATAAACATCTAAACAATCATATTATCAACAAATTTCGTTTTCCTTATCCTAAATTCAAGAGAAGCCAACGCCTTACACTTATAGATAGACATTCAATTCAAAAGACATAAACCAGAACAAATCAAACACATGCAACACCAATAATCTTGATTATCAACTTTAATCTTAACTTAGCTTGCATGTATACGGAGGTCTCCTTTCCCAATCTTAGTTTCGATCACTCCTTTCACTCCCAAACTAACCCCAACTGAAATTTCAAGTTAGAAACATATTTAGGGGACTCACCCTACTTAGCTTCTAGGATCGCATGCAATGATTGGCCTCTTCCCTTCTTCGACGATCGTCTGACTCACTCTCTCCCTACTTAGCTTCTAGGATCACATGCAATCTTAGTTTTGATCACTCCTTTCACTCCCAAACTAACCCCAACTGAAAATTTTCAAGTTAGAAACATATTTAAGGGACTCACCCTACTTAGCTTCTAGGATCGCATGCAATGGTTGGCCTCTTCCCTTCTTCGACGATCGTTTGACTCACTCTCTCCTTCGGTTTTCTCTGTCTGGCCGAAAAGAATGGGATGAGAAATGAATGAATGAGGCTGTTTGAATATTGGCCGAATGGTTAATGGCTAAATTGAGGAGATAGTGTGCTAACACCGATTTGAATTAATGAGAAAGGTAAAGGAGCAAAAATACACATGTACTTTACTTCTAGGAGCGCTCAACACCATATATTTTTTTTGAGAGCAAAAATACACACATAGTTATTATTTTATAGCAAAAGTTGCATCCCATTGTTATGTTACAGTTCACCGTGATGAGAGAAAAAAAGATGAAGTGAACAATAACATAACAGCGGTGAACAGTAACATAACGGTGGGATGTGATTTTTGCTCTAAAATGATAACCACGTGTATATTTTTACTCTCAAAAAAAAAATATAGTGCTGAGTGATTCAGAGGATAAAGTACATGTGTAGTATGTGTATTTTTTGCTCCTTTTAAGAAATGAATTGAACGAGGGAGTATGTATGTTAAGTGAGAGAAGGTGGGGGTACGTGGCTAGAAGTTGGGAGAATTGGTATGGTGATGTGGCGGATAAGTAGAGAAAGGAAGGAATGAGATGTTTTGCTCTCATAGTTAACGTAAGGTCCAGACGAGAAAATAATCTCATTTGTCTTCTTTGTCTTCTAGAAGACTTTTATTAGGAGATACTCCTTCTGCAATTGGTGGCCTGTCTGTCATTGAACGCCAACCACATAAATACCTTAATGCGCTCCGCCCCTTTCCACCTCCAGATGCTTGAGAATAATGAGTCATCAAAGCTCCCCACCCTCTCTTGAAGCAGGTTATAAGCACTTTTAATGGTGAAGATACCATTACCTGCTCCCTTCCATACCAAAATATCATTACCCGCATCAATCCTAGGAGGTAATATTGCCCTTAGTTTATGGAAGACCACGCCGGGTACAATATCAGCTAGCCTGGAGAAATCCCATTCACCCTCACGCACCCATTCCACAACCTTACTATTCAGTTCCTCCTCTGACAGCGAACGAAGACAGATCTCATTCAGCGGCTTATCTCGACTTAGCCACAAGTCTTTAAAGAAGCTCACACTCGTTCCATCTCAAATATGCCACCTCCCTCCTTGCTCTGCAAAGCTACCATGCTGCACTATAAATTTCCACAAGGGAGAATCAGTCTTCCTCAAATTAAATAAGCTAGAGTCCTCCCGCAGCATATACTTATTAAACAGTACCTCTGACCATAATCCTCGTTTACCTTGTAACAGATTCCAAGCAATCTTAGTACCACATGCTTTGTTAAACAGGGAGATGTCCCTAAAACCAAGCCCTCCCTTGTTCTTAGGCAATAAAACTTGATTCCACCCAATCGGATGAAAACCATAGGCTGAGTCACTGTGCCCCCACAGGAAATTTCTTTGAATTCGCTCCACCTCCTTACACACAGAAACAGGAATTTTCGCCAAATCTGAGGATGTGTTGCATGTTCTCCGTGATTGTGAGTATGCGAGGAAAACTTGGCTAGCACTCTTACATCCTATTCATGTTTCGGAATTTTTCTATGCTAACCTAAAGGATCGGGGTAGACTGAATTTTAAACGAAATCTGGGTCTCATGAATGAAGGGGAATGACAACTTCTATGGGGGGTTACTCTTTGGAAGCTATGGCTATGGAGGAATGAAGTGTCGTTTGATAATGACTATGTGAAACCGGATAATCCCGCTGTTGTTATTCTGCAAAGTTGGAAGTCTTTTGTGCAGATTCAGGCTACGGAAGAGCAGCTCCCATCTCCCATTGTGAGATCAATGAAGTGGTCACCACCTGAGACGGGGTGGGTTAAAATCAATGTCGATGGGGCTGTGTCTTGTTGGGCGAACCGTGCTGGATGTGGGGGAGTTATTAGGAATCATGAAGGTATGTGGGTGGCGGGTTTTGCTCATTATTTGGGTAATTGTCAAGCCTTTGAAGCTGAGAAGGGCTCAATTGTGCTTGGGATCTGGGCTTCAGAAGGGTCTTGCTGGAATCAGATGCTTTGGAGGTGGTTGACTTTGTGATGGATGGTTTTCGAGAGGAAAGAGGCAGCCTCATTAGTTGGCAGATCAGAGAATTTATGCAACGATGCTGGGAGCTTCAGATTATGCATATCCCTAGGGAGAAGAATATGCTAGCAGATGCCCTTGCAAAGGAAGGGATATTTCCTCTTCTCCTTGTTATAAGGCATCAACTACTTTTTTTTACAGACCAAGAAATGAAAGTTATATTATTAATTAGGTCTAAAATTAAAAAATATTTTCAACTTCACCCTTACTTTAATGATGTAACTTTAAATAAGTTAGTTAAAAATGAGGGTATAATGGGAAAAAAAGTAATAAATGAGTTAGTTAAAGTAAGTTGGTGTCTTATAATAAAGACAAAAAAATATTAGTAGTTGGTGCCTTATAATAAGGACCAGAGGGGTATCTTCTTCCAAGTATTTTGATACGTGTCTTGTGTTCTTGCTTCTTCCAAGTATTTTGATATGTGTTCTTGCTTCTTCCAAGTATTTTGATATGTGTCCTGTGTTCTTGCAGGAGGTGTTCGCACGTGATTTGTTGGGATTAATTTCCCCATTGGTGTAGTATCTTTTCTGTAGTTTTATTCATCAGTATAAAAAAAAAAAAAAAAAGACTTTTATTGACAATAATCTCATTTGTCTTCAAATAATCTCATTTGTCTTCTATAAGACTTTTATTGAGAATTTAGTTATTTACTCATCTATTTATAAATATTAGATAAATGTTAAAAATAAATCCTTAATTTTATATAAAGATTTTTCTTTCTCAACTAACTTCTCTAAACTATAGAATATTAACTTCTAAAATTATTAAGACCAAAATTCTTCATGATCAATCCCATATAATATTTCAAATTCTTTAATCTAAAAATTTACGATGTTACAAATACTACACACATATATTAGTTGTATATATTACAATAATTAAAGAAATGAGTATAAATAATCAATGAAGATTAATGGGTACAAATAAGGGTATTATTCCAAGAGGACATATTATAATAATATAAATATGATCAAAAAATTTATTGAAAAAATTTATAAAAAATAAAAAGCAATAAAAAGGGAGAAAAGGAAATTTGCTTTTTCTAAAAATAAACATTTCATTAAATGGTGGGGGCATGTGCCCACCCCACCATTTAATAGTGATCAGGGTATTAAATATCCTCACCTCCCTCAATTTATTAAAAAACCCATCCCCTTTATCATACTCAAAGAAGGTGTGAGAATAGTAGTCGTGTAAATGCCCAACGCTCACCAACTTCCGCCCAACACTAATAATTCTGCCTCTGAACTAAGGAGCATTTGTGACTTGAGAAGCTTACTCAAACACAATAAACAGGACTTTTCAAGGATCCGAACACTCACCCAAACATGCGGGTAACATCGATACACTTGATCATTCCATTGCAAACCAATTGCTCAAGCACAAAATCCTTTACAGAATCAAACACCAACACAATCTTCTACAGAATTAACATACTAACAAGAATCTGCCTGAATTCAAACATCTTCTGTATCATGTACTTACCCAAAAAAATTGAACATCAACACACTAATAATGGTCGTTCATGCATGCATATGTGAAGAGCTTAATAGTTCATGTCCTTCTCTTACTTGGCCTTGACAATGGGAGTGATATTTGAATGAATCCAAACTTCTTCCTCTGCGCTATGAACTGCTTCTGATCGCTCTCATCTTTCTCAGGCTTTGGAGGAAGAGTAACATCTTCCCTTAGCGCACGCAGCATTTGGCTCAATGCAACCTTTTGTCTTTCATTATGCTCTTCCATATCCTTTCCTGAATCATATTGTTCAGGAACTTGCTTTCTGCTAAGCACATCTCTCAATGAAACTGTTGGCCTTAAAGCAGGCTTTGGATTGTTGTTCGCCGGGTTTGATCTTGTTACATCTGGTAGAGGAGAATCCTGACGATTTCCAGCTAAATTGAATTTGTTGCACTTAATAGAGTTATAAACTGCTAGTCCCTTTAGATCATTCTCTGGAATCAATCTCCTGAGAGCCTCTTCAGCAGCATGTTGCTTCCTGTTTGCAGTTTCAATTCTGTTCAGAGCTTCTGTCAAGATTTGCTTGCTATGTTGAACTTCTTCTGTAGCTTCCTCCATCCTTTTCAGAATAGTCAATTTAGACATACTTAAATCATCCATTTGAAACTTGGAATCTACGACCTTCTTTGTTGTAGACTCTTCCGGTATTTTCACCATTTCAGGGGTTACAGATCGCTCCCCTAAAGGCAAAGTCACTTTCGCAGGCTCAGGTAGGACAAAGCCAGATGATCTCTCAATGCTGGATAGTGCCTTGATTTCAGCAAGAGCAATAGCTTCTGCTGCCATTGCAGCTTCTTCCATCTTCTTAGCAGCCAACCACCTCATCTCTGCAGTCTTAATACCAAATCCATTCTCTTCATACATATTGAAGGGACTTGAAACTTCAGATCTTGTTTCGACCATTCTGTTGTATTGCCCTGCATCAGACTTGAAACTCTTCATTATATTCATCGGATCACCGAAAATTCTACTTGCTTCTAGAGGAGCTAGAGGCAGATTTAATCTAGTTTGTTCTTGAGCTCTCTCTTGGATACAAACAGCTGCATATTTTGATGCTTGCATTTCGTGTGTCCTCTCAAGAAAAATCTTATCCTTCTTCATCTTCTTATTCAAAGACTCAACAGAGGATTGTATCACTTCAAGATCATTCATGGTCTTACCAAGATTAACTTTAGCTTGTTTTAGCTCCATTAAGATCAGATCAGGTGATGAGATAAAGCAGGGAGATGAACTATGCAATATCAGTTCTTGGTTGTTGAAAACATTTCCATAATTTTCCTTATCCATTTCCTTAATAACAGGAGGTCCAACCAGTTCATTGGGACGGACTTCAGGAGTTGAAAAACATTTCAAGGCTTCTTTCTGTAGCTGCTGCTTTAATTCCTCCACTATCCTTTTAGTGGCTCCAAGTTCTTCAAGCACATCAAGTGTTTCAAGTTCTTTCACAATCAAATCTTTCTCCAATTCTGCTGCTTGTTCCTCAACTTTCTTTATGTCAAAGCCATCAATTCCATTCTGTTAATGATCATCATCTTCAACATCAGAAAGTAAACTAAAGTAGCAGAGATATCAGGAATGCATAAAGAACAATGCTAGGTAAGATGGGACGAGTGATGCGTGGGAAGTATAGCCTGATCATAGAAATTTCAAAAGGACCAATATAAATGGCTTCCTTATAGATAATAACCGTGGCAATTTAAAGATACTCCTTTTGCTACAAGTTTAAACCCCAAAAGTACTTATGCAAAATGTGCCCAACAAAGTGTCAGCATCTGGCATGAAAATTCTGAAAGGTGCATTTGATTTTTGAATCTCAAAATTATCCGTACTCCACTACTTCTCTAAGTCTGAGATATCAAACAAGTCAGACATAACTATAATAATACAGTTTTGCTGCAAAATTATCAAACTGAAACCCCCCAGAAAAATGAAAAATCTGTCTCTGAAAATAACAGACGAGAAAAGGACTGAAAAAAAACTAAATTGTGGATAGACTTTTAAATTTAAGGGAATATTTCAGAAAAATGCCTGCAAAATTTGAAAATCCCAAGTAAGTGATTTTCTACTAAAATTCTGTAAATTGTTAATCAAGTGTAGTCACTATCTAAACTATTGTAGAAAACAAAACTGATTTGGGATTTTGACATTTTTGAAGGTATTTTTCTGGGAATTTACCCTAAATTTAAAATCTGTATCCAATAAACAATCATACACTAAACAATTCTGCAATTGCTCATTTGCTCTAATGAACGAGTACTCTAATGACATAAAAGAACAATTACAACATTACAGCTAGTAAGCATAAATACCGCCCTGAAATTGTCTAAATGTTTTGGTGTAACTAAGTATTTCAGTAAACTTAACGACATGATTTGCCACTTTGACTTCATCCGTTGAATCAAATGGTGAAATTTTGCCAGAAAAACACTAGCAAATAAATTTCCAGTCACCGATATTTGGCCCAAGAAAATATGTTTATAGCTGAAAAACAATAAAAGGAAAAGCAGCAGTGTGAATTTTGAAACAAGTAAACTTACAAAAGCCTCTCCAAGCTTGGAAAGAGGTGGCCAAGGTCCACTACCTCCAAAACGGGTCACTGCCTCTTTAACCGACCCAAATGGCGGCGATGTGTCAATCTCAGCTCTCAAATTAACTCTTTTCATACCAAAACTTGGGTTCCCACTTGACCCGTTTCCAGCATTGAGCTTCTCAGACCCCTTATCGGGTCTCACCTCCCTTATGGCAGGCGTTCCGGGAATCCCCTCGACAGTTACTTCCTGGGTTTCGGCCATCGCACCAAATAGTACAAAAGAGAGATTCAGAGAAGCACCCACAGCTAAAAGGGCCAAAAGACCAAAGCTTGGACTTCCGGGACAAATCCATTCTGCAATATATGCAATTACGAAGATGATGATGATGTCTCATAGGCGAGTCACAACTCGGCTGAAAAGAAGACGAGTCAAGGACGAGTGAGGTAACAGGGTCCACACACTCCATAGCCCACTCGGCGGATAAAAGTGAGCGCAGAACGGGAAAGCAGGAAAGGCGAAAAGAAGGCTTTTCGCGTTTGTGAAGCCTTTCTCCGGTAGTGATACTGTGGAGCTGAAGTCTTCGATTGGGAGTGCGACTTTCGTTGTGGTTGGTCATTGGGAGAAAAAGTCAAACTGAGTGGGAATATGAACCAATGAGAAAGTAGCACGTAAGCGGATGTAGATTAGGCTAGTTTGAAATGGGGATGAGACTGCGTTGATTTAGGGCGTGATATGCGGTTCCGGAAAAGCGTCGACAAAGTTGAAGGAATGATTGACCTTTTGGACGGGAAAGTGCACAGTCAATCTCAAAAAACGACGCCGTCTGGTACACCTCTACTATTTTCATTTTTCAGTTTCAGGGCTTCTTATTTCTGCTTTTTTTTTTTTTGGCCATAAATGGGGCTAAATTTTATTATATATATTCTCTTAAAAATATATGAGAATATATTAATATTAATATTTCTTAAAAAATCCATACTATGTTTAAAATTTTAAATTGTCAACGGTAAAATGCATTTTTAATTCATTACTATGTTTGGGTGAGAAAATATGATCATGAAGAAACATTAATTATGATTTTGATTACTATGAATAGAAGCTTAAGAAATATTCAGAACAAGCTATCTCTCTCTCTCCTTTTTTGTTTTTTTGCCAGAGAACAAAATATCATTGTCAATGTGTGTGTCAATTATTCATGTTTAGCTTGTTGTTGTAACAATAAATAAATAAATACTTGGCTTGTTATAGCTTTCAGTTTCAAGCTCTGTTATTGTTCAAAAAAAAGTTTCAAGCTCTGATCTTTTTTGTAACCACCCTTCATGCCACCCAGGGTAGTCAAGGCTTTTTTTTTTTTTTTTTTTTGGACTTTATCTCTAGATATTGAAACAACCAACTAATTTAAATCAAGGCTTAATAATTGAAATGCTTCACTTCTTTTAATATTATCTCCAATATGATCTTTTTAATAAGGTAGGATTCAAGATTAATTCGCCTACTATGTGATTTAACTAGTCCACTACTACTTGATCAATTAGTCAATTTCAAACTCTATGTAGTGGCCTAATTATTTTAAAAAATAATTCAATTTTTGATATTATTTATAGTATCTTTTATAAGTTTTGATTTTCTAAACATTGTTTGTAAGAAATAAAATATAATATTTTATCATTATCTTTTTAATTCCAAAATGAAATAAATTTACATTCTAGTTAATATTATTTTATGTTAAATATTTCAAATTCAGCTGATGGATACTTGCTGCAAAATTATGGTTGCTTATAGGATCAAAAGTGCCTTCCCTTGCCCCTCAGTATTAGTAGTAAATAAAAATTAAAGCTCTAGCAAAAAGGAAAAAAAAAATCTAAACCTTAATATAAAATTTAGTTTGTAGTTAAATTTTTTCATTAAAATAGATCTTATATTGGGGACATGATCGAGTATTCGTTAAACACACACAATCTTTATCAAATTATAAGAAATTAAACCCTTCAAATTAAATTTCCTTATATATATACGGTATTAATATATTAGTCTATAGGTTAAATGAGATTATATGATTATGTTTTTAGGGGGAAGTTATAACTGGAAAGGGGTAAAACGTGCAAACCCAAAATGATGAAGATGAATATTATGATTTGTGAGGAGTTGAGGATATAATCATGATTTGTAATTATAATCATTAACCCTTTTTTAGAAGGAGGAGGAAAAAGACATGCAATGCTGGAGGTTGGCATGGCCAACAAATTATCTCTTTTAGTAATACTTTTTGGTTAGATATGAAGTCGATAGATCTGTTTCAAATTTTTCCCAATATTTTTCATATATACTTTTTAAGGTTTAATTCAAACTTAGTATCCTTTTGTCCATATTACATAATACATATTGGCTGAATAGGAGATTTATTTCTATTATGATTGCTTGAAAGTTGAAACCTATGCCGATGTCAACTGTAATTCGGAGTATGAGAATATAATAAAACGTTTAATTTTTAAAGTGGTTGTTAGCGATTACCTGAACTTGAACTATTGTTATGGCGCATTGGCACCTAAGGTGATCAGGCCAGTCTTTAGTTTTTTTGTTTGGAAAGATCACAAGAAAATACTACTTTTAAAATTCTCAATAGGTGATTTTTGAACAAAATGAATTATCAATTGTGTGTATTGTTTTTGTTAATCTTATTGTTATTTTCGTCAATAATATTTGAAAGTTTAAGTAGTATTTTTTATTATTTTTTCCTGAAAAATTAGAAAAATTCCCATATTAAAAATTTTATTGATAAGAAAGGCTTGATAACTTTTTATACACAAAAAGGACCATCACTTTTGTAAATATTGCGCTCAGGGTACTGATACAATTTGACATAAGATCACTCGGGGAGACTTTCTGTATTTATTTTTTTTGTTTTTGGCAAATATTCAATGCACTCAAATTATGATGTTCCACAAGTAATTTAGGTGGATTAGATGCAATGAATATAATAAGGACATGTTTCGTGGTTGCAAATTTAAAGATTACCAACAGTTAGGGATTATTATGTGCGTTTTTAACCCCAATCTGATCAAATGGTTTATAGTGGTTTGTAGCAATGGCCATAAAACCTGAGAGAGTATTCATTAAGAAAATCAGTATTTCAATATACACATCATGTATATGGCAAAATGTACAAGTTGGAGAGGCGCTTATTTCCACAAGAAAACATGACTAATTTAAAATGTTAAACCTGTTTATATTTTTTTAATAATTAAATTTGTTGGCAATTAAACATTATTAGTAACTCTCAAGTCTCAATCAACTAACGCCCATTGCAAAAGTATTTAATTAGATTCGTCTCTATTGGTTACAAAGAGGCTGGGAGACAGATCGACTACTGGTTAATGATATGAATAATTTTTATATTCTTGAGAATTAAATTTGTGGGGGTGTATGTATGGGGCCGACTTAATAAATTGGGAATATATGACTTTATATATCGATTTAGAAGACAAAATTGTGGGGAAAATAAATGAGGGAGTGTATATTTCAAGGAGGGATCATGTGAGTTTGGTCTCCTCTACTGCCGCAGAAGCTGCATTATATCACGCTCTCACCCTACATTCAGAATTTCACATCTCCCCAACCACATTTCCTCCTCCTAATTCCCATCTAACTAACTTTATTTACCATTTTTCATAGTTTTTAGTTAAATAAAATCAAACTCTTCTCTTAAGTTTTTTTAAGTATGGAGTTGTGAGTGTCAAGCTTCTGAAAATATAGTGGGGGAGTGAATTATAGTTAAGAAAAAAAAAAATCCTCTCTTTATATTTATAATTACATTTTTTTATCAGAATTATTGATTACTGTTGGAGCTACAACACAAAAAGCTAGCTTCACCGCATGCTCCCTTGGTGGGTCTTTTTTTAAGGTAAAATAATTTATCAGAGTTGATGTCACTACAAAAAAAAAAAGACCTTCTGTAGCAGTTGTAAGTGTGTATTTGTAGCGATTTTAACTACTACTAATAACATGAGTAGTGGTCATAAAAACCAATACAAAATTTACCGTGACAAACTGTTTTGTAGCGATTAATAAAAACAGTACTCACTTATCATAATCGCTATTGACATTGTAGCAGTTTGATATCACCGCTACAGGATGATATCTAGATACCATATTGTGTTAAATAAACCGCTACAAGATGAAATTTGGCAACTTTGTAGTGATTTATAAACCGTTACTAAATATGGTCACGAATTTTTAAAAATTAGCGGCCAAAGTTTGTAGCGGTTTAAAAACACTACAATACAATATTGGATAAAATTGTAAAGAGGGCGCCAAAAATTTGAAATAAATTTGTAGCAGCTATAAAACTGTTAAAGGATATAAAAAGGTTGTAGTAGTTGTACAATGGCTACAAATTTAGGTGAAATTTTAAAAATTGCGCTAAATTTTTCTTAAAATTTGTAATTGCTATAAAAATATTACATTTTTTTTTAAAATATCAGTAATTTGAGCATTTTTGATTATTTTAGTGTAATTTATATGATAAAATATTTAATATTTTAAAAAAATAATACTACTATAAGATATTTGATTATGAATATTATATAGGTATAATACTAAAAATGTATAGATAATATAAAATTATTATGTTGTCAACTAGATGATACTTTTCGAGCAAAAAAAAAAAAACTAGATGATATTTAATTATAAAATGAATGTTGATGACTATAGAAGAAATGTTGAGGGTAGTATTAGGGAATTATAAGAAAGTAACAAAATGAAAATCAAAGATTTAAAAAAAAATATTTACTTTATTTGATAAGCTGACTCAACACTTAATCTCTTCATAAAATGTTGACGGGAAAAAGAAAATGAGAGAGAAGTTGGGACAAATAAATGAAGGATTGCGTGAAATGAGGTATGGTGGTGATATTTAATTTATAGGGATATATGTGTCAAACTTGTAGCAGTTTATGTGACAATTTTTTTAATAGTTTTTATTTGTAGCGGGGTTTTTTTTAATACAAAAAATCCATTTGTTTTTTTTTTTAAAAAAAAAAAACATATAGAGGGGTTACACTAAGATAAGATATTTTTTTAACAATCTTCATTGCCATCACTACGAAAAATGTGGGGGAGAAAATGTTGGTTGTGAGTTTAATACGTTTGAACAAATTAAACTTAAATTAAGTGATAAATTGTCATCGCCTTCAAGGAAAAAGTTTTTGAAATTGGTGGGTTGGAACGACTTAGTCTCGTAGGTGATGTTATCAATTATCACCATCACTTATGTCGTAAAGGTCTCAAGGTTTTAAGTGAACCACCATATTTCAATCCCTGTGCTTCTCGTCTTCGACATAATAAACCTAGTATACCTCTGAGGCAAGAATATATGGCTCATCATGTTGAGACTGGCCAGTGTGATTGACTGGGAAAAATATATAGGATAACATATGAGTGTACAATGTTTACTAGAGGAAGGGTTCAACTTTAGTACAATTAATCAAGACATGTCTATGTGCTTGCAACTTTTGAGTTGTCGTCAGTTTGAATCTCTGACTTCCTCCAATAGGTTTACCAACATGAGGGATTAACAACTCTTATGATGACGACTCAGGTTTATGTTTAAGACAATCGTCTACACGAAGTGGTCAGTTGAAAGACGTCTTAATGTCATAAAAATACCTTGAACAAAAATAAAGGACCTCATCCTACTACTACAGAAAATAGTTCTTACTTTTCTAAATGATATCCCCTTTTTAAAAAGGGAAGGAAAAATAAACGCGATGACATTTTTGTAATTATGTGTGAAAAAGTTGATTTTTGGCTTCCAAATTTAGAATTTGGACGTCAAAGGCACCACTTTTGGTGTCCCAATTAGGAACTAGGACCCCAAAAAGCAACTTTTAGCCTCCTAATTTAAAATTAGGATGCAATAAGTGGAGCTTTTGGTGTCCAAATTTGAAATTAGGATGCCATGAGTGCTATTTTTGGTGTCCTAATTAAAAATTGGGACCTTAAAAGGGTAAAATTTCAATTCCATATATGCTATTGTTTTTTTTTTTGGGTAGTAAACCGCGTCTTCTTCTCTTCCTATTTTCTCTTATCATGCAATGCACTATACCCCTTCTCTAACTCATCTAGATCTCAAGCGCCTCGTCCTCCCTCCATCTTCCCTCCTTCAATCATCCTTTTGAAAGTGGAGCTAAATCACCAAGAGGGGAGTGAATTGGAGATTTTGAAAATTTTCATTAAGTTTTGTTTTAAGGCAATAAGACAGGGTAAAATAGAGTGCAAGGAAGAAGAGAAAGACACAAAGATTTATACTGGTTTGGCCCAACTCTATGGCCTACGTCCAGTCCTCAGGCACCCTGAGTATTTCACTAATTCACTTGATTACACCCTCTGTAACTCTGAAGCAATTCTCTCACTAGAACTTGCTCCCCCTTACAAGTTGTAATCAATAAACCCAAATCTCCAAGTCTCCTGACTTGAGATTGTGTACAATAAATGAAGATACAGATAACAAACTCTCTTAAAGAGTGAATAATATTACACACTGAAGCTTTATAGTATCAAAAGATACTCTGTATAAAAAGCACAAGAATAAATGAATAAATTTAATGCTTTTTTGATTTCTAGCCCAATAATTCTTGAGAGGAATTGAATGTTGCTGTATTTATACTTAGAGTATGTTTAATAACCGTTGCAAGCATTCATATGACCGTTGGTAAAGTTTCCTATCTGTTGGAAGCACTTTGGTCTCCTCTCTCTCTACTCTTTTTCCATTCTTTAGGTTGGAAGGATAAATGTTGACTTCTAGACGTTTATATCCGTTGGAATGTTAGTCCCTTGATTAGATGAATGTCTCTTTATCCTTTTTACATCGTGCAGAGCTTGTTAGACCAAAATATATCAAGTTAGGTGGCCTTGCATTTCATGTTCTAACAGCTCTTTTGTTTTAGTGAAGTCAGCTCTTGAAACCTGCTTGGATCATCTCTAAAATGGCTGAAATCCACTAGCAAACACATTAAACATATCTAATGATGTTGATAATAAAAATTGGAAAGCATTTAGATAAATCAACAAACATTATTCAGATTTCAGAAATTTGAAATTTCAACTGACGCGACACATACTCGAGTTTGTGCATCAATACTCGAGTATGTCACAGCACTTAAATCCATACTCGAGTTTCTACGTCTATACTCGAGTATTCTCCTTCCAGAGAGAAAAATCGTGATCCGAGCTTTGGTGCTTCAGTTTTACTTAAGTCAATACTCAAGTATACAACTCATACTCGAGTTTTGGACTCTTGATGAAAATGTTTCCAAAACATCAAAACTGGAGTATTCAATTAATACCAGAGTATTGAAAACTTTGAAAATCATAGTTTCTCTCTGTGTGACTCGATACTCGAGTTTTCAAACTCATACTCAAGTATGTGGTTCAATTTTGAATTTCAGAGAGAACATCAACCAGTACAAAACCAGAGTTTCCAAAACTGGAGTTTATAAATGTAATACATTTTTAATTATCTTTGCTTGGCCCATTACTCGAGTATGTTAATGTCATAATCAAGTTTTTATTTTAAAATGAAAACACTTGAATTTTAGAGCCAAGTTGGAAAACTAGACTTTTCATATTCAAAAACTTGAGTTTTCGAAATTAGAGTTTTCCATTAAATTTGGAAAAATATTGAAGTGTCCCTTTGGCCTATACTCAAGTATTTAAACAAATACTCGAGTATTTCCTGATGCAAAACTTGTGATGCTCTCTGTAAGGTTCAATACTCAAGTATCCTCTGGGATACTGCAGTATTGCCTTTAGTCATTATCATTGAGCTTTTCATTGAAAGACCAATGCTCGAGTATTGTTACTGATACTCGAGTATTGCCTCAACTAACAATTTTTTTATTTTCTTGAGACAATACTTCAATCTTGGTTTTACAATTGATTGTTATCATCAAAATCCTTAGAGAACTAACACCTTCCTCCTTCGCTTCTTGCTGCACTTTGGCCAAAACTAATCTCGCCCAATTCAAGTAGCCCTCAGTTTACTTCGCTTCTCATCACCATAAAAAGTTCAGAGGAAAACAGATCTGAGTTTCCTCTCACTGCCGAGATCCTAGATCTAGCACCACCATAGATGAAAGCCCCAGCATTGAAGGAACAGTTTCGTTGTAGATATGTTGCAATGCTGTCACCAACTTGGTTGCCTGATTTCATCACCAAACTCATATCTGTATCCTCACCAAACTCAGTTCTAGTGCGGCGTTCCCCCAATTTCATCAATTCTAGTTCTAGTTCCAACAAGCCATACGTTCCCCTATGAAATATTTATTGTTTTTTTTATTTTTGGTTTTTTGGGTTGGTTCTCTAGTATGTTTGATTTTTTGGGTTCCACATTTCAGCAAGCCATACGTTCCCCTATTTATTTGTTTTCTCTAGCATGTAGTTCATGAAGGTCATTAGTTGTAACTCTATTTTCTTGGCAGAGAATGACCAACTGAGATGGAGGAAGTGTGTGGCCAAGGATATAGGTTAGCGGTGGAAGGAGACCAATGGTGGTGGTGGTCCAATCTTCACCGCGTGAAGATTTTTTTTAAGAAAAAAGCCTTTGGCGTCCTAAAAATTTGGGGATGCCTTAAGTTTCTCTTTTTACGCCTCCCAGATAGGCGTCTCTCTAAAAAGGGACGCAAAATAGCTTTAAAAATGGACATTGTAAAGTTTTTTTGTAGTAGTGTCCTCTATATAACCTTTAGCTATAGAACCTTTTGGTAATGTATTATTCCTGATGTAAGATTACTTTTCCAAGAAACCTATAAAGTAAAGAAGGAAAAATATCCATAAATGTTGAATTGTACAACTAGCAAATTTGGAAAGTAATGTTGATGTGCATGTGTAAAATGAGTACATCTCAATCAGATACATCCATCGATATTGAATTGGGCCAACTACCTTTGTTTCATGAATAAGATGTACTGTCAGGTGAACTATCACTGTGAAAAAGGATGAAGGAAAGATTATTTCAAAATGACACAGTATAAGAATGATTTTCTGTTGCAGCTGATCAAGCTCTTCAACGATCAAAACTTTGGAACACAACTTCCTAAAAAAAGAACACAGCTTCACCAAAACGATCAACACATTGGGAGGCATTGTATTTTTTATTGCTAGCAGAAGTAACTGTTATATAAGAACATGTGAGTCATGACATTCAGTCTAACAACCTTTTGAGCCTATATATCAATACATTGTGACATGTTGCATGAATACCCATTAGGAACTTTTATTTTCTTCAACATCGCGAGAAATACTCTTTACATTTTGTAGCAGTTTATCGGACTAATAACTGTAAATGTATAAGACTCTTTGCATCATGTAACGGTTTTTCTTATTACCGCTACAAACTTTCGTTATTAGAATGAAAAATTTGCAGCAAGAAGTTAAACATTGGATTGAAAGTAGTTGCCACCATATGAAGAAGTGCAAATGTGATGCTAGATAACATGATACGTATAACATGATACCAAGCACAACCCATTTGCAATTTTTCATGGGCAGACAACTACTTTAAAATCAATGTTTGGCTTCTTGCTGCAAATTCTTCAGAGAATATAATTTGCATGGAAAGCTACTTATATAGGCTTCAAATGTGTAACAGTTTTTATAGGAAACCACAACAAATTTGCCAACTATTTGTATTCTGTAGCGGTTAATAGTCTTAACTGCTACAAAAAATTCAAATTCTTTGACATCTATAACAATTTTTACTTTTAAATCACCACAAAATAAACTACCACATCTTTCGCGGCATAATGCGCCTTGCTTGCACCACATTTGTAGCGGTTGATTAAATTAAACCATTACAAAATTGGCGCTAGCTTGGTGCCATATTTTGTAGCGGTTATTTAGGGATAACAGCTACAAAGTTTATTTTCTAACCAATGCACATTTTGGCTTGAGTTATCACATTGTAAATTTATAGCGGTTTCGGTCTATACTACTACAAAATCTAATATTTGTAGTAATTTTTTGTGATCGCTACAAATTAACCACTATAAATCGACAGCTTTTTTTATAGTGTGTGTATCAAATTAGACTAGTCTAGAGTCTGCTCTTAAAACAAAGTACTGTTGATAAAAATACTCATAGATTATTTTTTCCAATGAAATACTTTAAAGCATTTTTTCCCTTGATTTAGATTAAAAATATATATTCTGCAAGTCTTATTTTTTCCCACTAGACTAGTATAAGCAACAATAACTAATTATTTCCACTCTCTTTATATATATTTAAGATGGGCGTGAGCCAGAAAACTAGTGTATACATATAAGTTAGTTAAAGATTTTTTTTTTTTTTTTTTGCATAAATACTATTTGAACATGAAAAACTCCAAAAGGTATGTTAACATATGGAAATGACATATAGGTCACAAGGAAGGAATTTGGAATTTTGAAATGTTACGCATTTTTCGAAATGCCCCTAATTTTTTCCTTTAAAAAAAAAGTGGTAAGGAGCAATTAATTACTTAAATATAGATATTGACAACTTGAGCTCCGAAAGCCTTATCAAGCGTCGTTGACAAGTTAAATAAATAAAATGACAATTCGAGTAAAGAGATTGACAATTCTTGTTCCCCAACTTGCTAATTGTTATCACTACTACAAAAATACTCCCTCTGGTCCTTATTATAAGGCATCAACTACCATTTCTCACAAACCAAGGAATGGAAGTTGTGTCATTAAATAGGTTCAAAAATGATAAATGTTTCCAACTTTACCCCGATGGGAATTTAAACAGTTAGTTAAAAGTGAGGGTATAATGAGAAAATAGTAATAAATGAGTTAGTTAAAGGAAGTTGGTGCCTTATAATAAGGACAAAAAAATAATGGAAGTTGGTGCCTTATAATAAGGACCAGAGGGAGTAGGGCTTATAGACCGCCAAATTTAGGCTGTATATAAAGGATTATGTCTAAAGAGTATGACCAATAGCAGTTTTGTAAATATGAAGTTTTTAGATTGGTTCCTTTAATATAAGGTCTAAAAGATATTATTTAGACTGGTTTTCCAAACAACATGTCTAAAAAGTTAAAATAAAAAATAAAATAAATGTCTATTACTTTTAAACCCGTTGTTACAAATAACCGATTTAAAAAGTTAAAAATAAAAAATAAAATAAAATGTTTATTACATTTAAAACTTGTTGTTACAAACAACAAATCTAAAAATTTAAAAATAAAATAAAATGTCTATTACTTTTTATACCTATTGGTACAAATAACGGGTCTAAAGAGTTAAAAATAAAAAATAAAATAAATTGTCTATTACTTTTAAGACCTGTTGTTACAAATAACCGGTATAAGAAATTGAAAATAAAAAATAAAATAAAATGTCTATTACTTTTAAATCTTATTGTTACAAATAATTGGTCTAAAAAGTTAACTTCTCACTACAAAAAAATTGGTTTTTTGCGACGGAAAAATTCCGTCGCAAAATTCCAATTGCAACGAAATTCGTCCGTCGCAAAAAAGGCCTCGCAATTGCGACGGAATTTTAATTCCGTTGCAAATTTTGAAATTTGTGACGGAATTTTGTTTCCGTCGCAAATTTCAAAATTTGTGATGGAAAATTTTCCGTCGCAAAATTTTAAAAAATAAAAAAGATTTAAATTTAAAAAAATCGTAAAAAATATTTATAAAATAAAAAAAAATAAAATTATTAAAAAATATATAAAATTGCATGAAAAGATATATAAAAAATCTTTAAAAATATATAAAAATGATCCTATATATCTATTTCTTTCCACTGCATACTCACAACCCACGTCCTTATTTTTTTCTTGTAGCAAACTATATACATATACATATTTATACCCACATCCAACACATGTATAGACAACACACACATAATAGGGAACACACAGTAAAATATATATACATACAAAACATACATAGAAGTTGAAGAATGAAAAACGAATGAAAGAATGAAAAACGAAGAATGAAAACGGGGAAGGGGAAGAAGAAGAAGAAAACAATGAAAAATGAAAGCAATGAAAATAAGCTACTGACCTGGGGAAGAAGAAGAAGCAACACTGAGATCCCATGTGACTGAAGAAGAAGAACAAGAAAGCAATGAAAAACGAAAGAAAATGAAGAAAGAAATGAAAAACGAAGGGAAGAAATGAAGAATGAGAGAAAGAATCGGAGGGAGGAGGAATTTATTTTTCTGACGAAATTTTGTGACGGAATTTATTTTCTGTCGCAAAAAGGTAAAATTTTGTGACGGAAAAATTTTCCGTTGCAAAATTTTTCAAAGGGTTTTGCGACGGAAAAAAAATTCGCCGCAAAATTTTGCGACGAAAAATAATTCCATTGCAAAACCTCAAGGGTTTTGTGACGGATTTTTTTTTTCCGTCACAAAATTTTGCGAAGGAATTTTTTTTATTATTTATTTTTGGTCAAAATTTTTGTGACGGAATTTATTTTCCGTCGTAAAATTTCGCCTTTTTGTGACAGAAAATATTTCGTCGCAAAAACCATCGCAAATTCACTATTTTCTAGTAGAAGACATAATTTTTTATCATAACTCGTGTAAAAAATGAATCTCCTCTTTTATTGGCCGAAAATTAAATTTCCAACCTTTTCACGTGTCTCCCACTTCGGACCAGAGTTCTTCTTCTCCAATGGCTCACTTGTACACTGAAACACCTTCCCACACAACAACACTTGATTGTGAGTTGAAGAATTTGTTGATGATGCATCAGACGAGCAAGAAGCTTGTTCATTGAAAACCTTAGTATGGCTTGATGATGACCCCGTCGTTGCAAAAATGTCGGTACTGAAACTTGAGTTAATAGCCAGCTTCTTCTCCTTGGCTTTTGGGTCTTAAATTGTTTGTTCTGGTTTCTTGCAGGTCTCAAAGCTGAGAAATTCTCTCTTGAAAAAATTTCCAAGTCAATGCTGAATATGAAGTTCAAATTCCAGGTTGATGGGATTGGAGGATTGTCCGACATTGGTGTCAAGGACAGAGAAGCCAAAATCTATGGTGGAGAGAAAGAAAGGCTCTTGAATGAACTGCAGAATTGCGACGAGGATCTGAAGGCACTTAAGAGGATCATTGAGGTTGTACGATCAACAGATCAGCATCGAACATCCTCCTCAAGGTGATATCAAAAAACGTGAGTTGGAACAGACTCGATACAGATTTTTTCTCTTTGTTCACTGCCAGCCACCATTGACAGAGGATGAGGTCTGTAATGACGGAGTTGTGTTGTCTAATTTGGTCTGATGGTTGTGGCTTTGCTGGGAAAGGGGAGTTTTATTTTTTTGCTAACTTACTTTTTAGATCGGGACTTATATTTTAAAAATCTCATCTTAAAAATTAGGCTTTTAAGACCTCATATTTTAAAAGTTTGGTTTAAAAAATATTTTTCAAGACTAGTTGCTTAAACAGTCTAAAAAATAACAAGATTTTAAGACTACCCTGTTTCGAAATCGGATCTGGAGCCAGTCTTAAAAACGATTCTTATCTAGTCTAAAAAATCATTTTTATAGTAATGTATACTCAAGTTGTGATTGCCCATACTAATTCAAGCCGTCAAGGATGCCTAATTTCATCTCAATTTTATTTCTCTCAAAATGAGTAAGCTTATTTCTTAAATAAATGATATATGTGTGTGAGTGTGTGATGATCGAACTCTCTATTATTTAAAGTACAATATAATATAATGTACTTAATTAAAACAAATACTTTCAAGATTATTATTATTATTTTTTTTTATAGAAAACCATAAGTTATTTTAACAAATTTGGATCGTTCAGAGATTACTTGAAAGATGGAAATTATAACTGGTTTAAAAATGTTTATAATCCTGATATACACCTCTAAGTCAAGCAGTAAAAAAAAATGCATGCAGACAACCACGTACTGTTTGACAGATACAGAATAATGCAAAAACGCATAATCAGTACAAAAACACACCCACAAGTTGTGCAGAGAGGTTAATGATCGCCCATTAATGACCCCCCCAAGCATGTGTGGCTCAGACCTCTCAGGGAAGAAGAAGAAAAAGAAATTCGTGCGTATATATAAATTCAGAACGGGACCACTATTAGCTACCTCCGGTCCTTACTTGCTACACTACACATACTGTTCAATTACCTCATTAATAACCATACTTTATAGCAGGGGCCCACCTTACATTAACAGCCTGCATAGTAAAAAACCACTAATGTGGTTGATTTTATACTTTAATTTACTGCAGGGAGATCAATCATATACACGTATTATCTTGAGCACGAGTAGCTTTTTAATTTGGATCAAACAGAACAATATTTAAAGCTATCTTGTAGTGGGAAAGTTTAGAATAGATGTGTGTGTGTGTGTGTGACCTATTGCCTCGCTCTCTTTAATGTCTCTGTCTGAATATGAAGACTGAAATTGCAGCTCTGGAATTTAATGAGGCTGAATTGTTAGGATCAGGCTCTCGGCCATCAAGAACCAACCAATATTAATAACATAATACTCCCTTTGGTCCTTATTATAAGGCACTAACTACTTTTTCTCATAAACCAATGAATGAAAGTTAACTCATTAATTAGATCCAAAATTAATAAATATTTCCAACTTTACCCCTACTTTAATGATGTAGCTTTAAATGAGTTAGTTAAAAATGAGGGCATAATGAGAAAAAAATAATAAATGAGTTAATTAAAGTAAGTTGGTGCCTTATAATAAGAATAAAAAAATATTGGTAGTTGGTATTTTATAATAAGGACCAGAAGGAGTATTGTATTAGAGCTAGAGGTAGAGGTAGGAGGAGAACGTGATGCAAAAAAAAACACAGGAACTTCATCATTATATTTCATCTAATAACTGCATATTTATATGTATATATCTGTAGCTAGACCAGAAGTTAGTTGCATGGTTTGTTTCTTTTGTTTTTATACTTAGAAGAAGATATATAGAATTGAAAATTCATTCACATGATTCATCATTAATACATCAAACTCTTGGTTCAAACTTTATTATAAAAGTGTTTCACCTATATATTGCGGCACAGAGATTATTCAATCATCTTGTATAACAAATCACACCACATGACTGTGATTAATTAATTAGCTAGCTAGGCTTACCACTTGTATATATAATGAATATCAACAAACTATTGAATTTATTAATTTATAGTGTAGAGCGAGAGAGTGGTCTATGCTTGCATGTTCATTATCTACCAATATTTATAACCAATTGTTTCTCTCCTTTTCATCTATGAAACATGGACCACCATAAGTCCTCATTTATTCTTTTTCATCCGTAAACAATTCTTCTTTTTAATTTTTTACCTTCTCATATAATTAACTCTAGCTAGTTTGATTAACTTGCTCATATTTCAAAATGACAGGGTATGACTCATCTAACGCCAAGACTCCTCGAAGATTCATGATCATAAAAAAAACACACTTTAATTTCTCGCGTGGGACCAATTGCTCATTTCTCAAACAGATGCTTCCAAAAACAATAAGGGGAACAACGTAACCCATGGAATTGTATAGTCATATCTACCACAGACCAAGGCATTAAATGTGGTTACAAGTAAAAAGGTGTGCGTAATTAATTGTTCACATACTCTCTTATAGAATAAATATAAGATAAAGTTGATTTTTTTTAGAGACATTAATTAAGTTAAAAAAGTTATTTAATCATATTATATGTTGTGTATTCTTAGATTAATTATATATTAGTTTATTAGTCAAACTAATTAATTTGGAAGAAAAAAATACAAATACTCTCTAAAGTAATTTAATTTTTTTTAAAAAAAAAAGGTGAAAGAAGCAAGCTCACCCATCCTTCTCTCTCCTTGAGTTATATATATATATATATATATATATATATATATGTATGTATGTATGTATAGTCCAATATAATACAGTGTTATATTTTGAAGTTCATTTAGGGATACTGAGGCATTGAGATCTGCAGAGAGAGATAATTGAAGGAAGAAGATGCCAAGTGAAGCCGAGAAGTCATTCAGAATCAATAAAGATGGAGGGTTCTTCTCGAGGCTAGTGGCTAAAGAATCTTCCATGGCTAACTCATCTTCAAGAGTATTGTACTATGGAGAAGCTTCTTTGGGAGTTCCTTTCAGATGGGAATCAAAACCAGGAACCCCTAGACATCCTCTCAGTGAAACCTCTCTTCCTCCATTAACACCCCCACCTTCCTACACTTCCAAGAATAAGTCCAAGCCAAACCCTAGAAGAAATCCAAACAAGAAAATTATCTCATCAGGCATTTTGAGGGCACTACTTGCAGGCTCAGGTAGGAAGGTCCATGTGTCTCCTTCGTCATCTTCGTCTTACCGGTCTTCGTCCTCCTCCTCCTCGTCGCTTTCGTTGGGGTATTATTCGTCGTCGTCTCCTTCATTTTCTGTGAGGTCTGCCACTTCAAAACTGAGAATTGCTTTCAGGTACAAACATAGAAGAAGTAGTAGTACAGGCTGCACCCCTTTTGGGAATATGAAGAGTGTGATTTTGAAAATGGTGGGACATGGTGGACCAGCTTAATTAGTTAGCTAGCTTGCTAGCTAGCTAATATTTTTCTACGTGGTTTTAGTTATTGTAGAAGTCTCTGAGTTAGGTTGTTGTTTTTTTCCCCCCCTTGAGTTGCGTTGTTGAATGTACTTAATTGGAAATTACAGTGAATATTGTGTGTGGGCTTAGTGGGTCAAATATATATTGATGTGGATCATAGCCCATGATCAATTATATTGACATGTATATGCAGGAGATTGGAATCCATTATATTCCCCGCAATGTTGCATGTATCATTGAAGTGTGTTATAGAGTAATTTTATCAGAATCATGATTCATAGGATGAATATGCAGTCTAGTTATCTTTCCCAAGAAAGCACACATTTCAATACCCTCTCATGTGCCCCTTAATGGCCACTAAGAGCCAACTTTAACTTATCTTTTCACCACAGAATAATTCTGGTCCATGTTTTGTACATAGTCTGGGTTTTATATAATATCACAGTTTTTTTTTGTGGGTCAGAAATATTATCTCTAAGTTACAGATAATAAGTCGCCCTGTAGGGTATGAAGCTCTACCAGATGCTTTCCCATGGAGTTCTTTCCCTTTGTGTGAGGTCTGTGTTCCACGTGATTGATCGATCTCTGGAAAAGTGGCATCTTCTTTCTTCCAGATATAGCTGCAAGTCTGGAACCCATATGCGTAAGGTGTTTTTTTTTCCAAAAAAAAAAAAAAAATTGCCGTTTGAAGACCGTATTCATTATTGCGGAGCATTTAAGTTTTGTCCCCTACGTGAATATAAAATGTTATAATTAAACAAATACCAGTAGATAAGAAAGTAGTACTCATTTTTGCGCTTTGGTATAAGACGCAGATGAATGATTTTTATCATAATTTATTGGATAGAGTAATTACTTTTTAAAATATTATTCCTATTTAAAATAATTATAGAGAATGTAATGCAAATTTATTGTTATATTCTGTTTTCAGGGCATGTGTTCAAATATGGGAAGAACTGTTTTTTTTTCTAAAAAAAATTAATTTAACTACCTATTTTTAATATAGTGAGGTAGTTAGAGGTAATTTATAATGAAAATTGGAGGAGCTAAGGTGGTACATTTTATCATTTTCGTTATGAACTTATATAATAATTAATTGATTCCTATCTATATGTTCGTTTTGTTCCAATTATCCTAAGCCTGTAAAATAAAGCAAAATAAAATAAAATAATAATATTAATAAAAAAGATCAAATAAGGCTCTTGGTGGAGAAAATTAGTAAGAATCACCCATGTTATTGAACCTGGACCGGCTGGTTTGACCACTAAAACCGTCAAAGTAGTCCACTCCAACCTGTTTCAAAATTCATATATAATTCTAAATATTTTTAAAAATTACAAATTAAGACTTTATGAAAAGTTGGAGATTTCTACTTTCTAATGCATAAAAAATCACTAAAAAATATTAGCAATGATCCTACAAAATTATTTCAAAAAATATTATTGTTTGTTAAGTTCACTTCCTTATTAGTTTAGCCTCGGGTTAGCTTCTATCTGACCTACTGACTCATAACCCACTGCTTAGATCGATTCTGTGACCAATCTGAATTTAATAACCTTGACAATTACAATAATAAAAAAACGCCGTCACCAAAAATTTATTGTTATTTCCTCTTCAGTAACTTTTTATTCCATACATCGCATGAAAGACTTTTTTATAACATTCTTGGTTGTTTGGGACTTGATTCGTTATTCTCCCCAAAAAAATTACAACCGATGGAACGTACCATCGGGACATTAATGAGTATGACAGTGTTGGTAAAGTAATTAATCAAGGCATCTTTGAAATAATGAAACAGTGGGTCACTGAATGAAGTTTCAAATTCCCAGTAACTGTGTTTTTTGAGTATTTTTGAAAATGTTAAGGATCAATAAACACAACAGAGGCTACTGCATATAGAGTACTTCTATTTTCATTCTTCCAAATGTTTGGTCTCAAATTATGTAATTATGGGGAAAAAAAATTAAAACTTTAGAAGATTCATACCGTAAATGAAATGATGCTTAAATAATCACCACTGGGGTTGGATTTGGCGAAAAAGGCTAAATTCCTTACAATGTGATGAACTAAAATTTGAATTTCTGTTGAGATAGCTGCTCACATTTAGTACATAGCAATATCTCGAACATGATTGCCTTTAATAAAAAAAATATATGTGCCTAAAAAAATGACGCTTCAATAATCCTATACTTCGAATGCTCTCAAAGGGTCATTTGTGTGATACGAGATGAGATCATGGACCACAAGACAACATAGGCCCAAAATAGTGTCAACTCTTCGTCTGGGGACGCAGATTCCTTCATATAACTCAAACTCACCATTTCATCGAAAACCTTTGTTGGCTAAAAGATGAAGAGATGTCTACCTGTGATAATTAACATGCTTTACTGACTTGTCCTTTTTCAAAGTTTACGGCCGAATGATGTTTGAAATTAATTTGGAACAAAGCTAAGAGTTGCGTAAACATATTATTAAAAACTATTGGTCAAAAGAGGTTTTATTATATTATTTAGCATAACAATGCGGCTTATCTTTATATTTTATGTAACACAATTTAGTTAAATGAGTTTAGGTTTAAGGCAGTTAAATCATATCTTAACAAAGGAAAAGCCAATCTAGCCTAGATGATAACTTTTTCTTCAACCTGATGAAACTATCTTGCAAAGAAATCTCTCAATTCGTTTTAGGTAATTTTCACAGTGAACATAATGCCATGTTATTGAAATTATTAAATTGACACATAAATTTTTTAACCAATATCAAATACCAGTTTTGTAAAGATTCCTTCTTTCTGAGATCTATTTCTTCTCAGTTAGATAATATTAAAAAGTACACACTATATTAATTTTTGGAGAACTACTACGATCAAATGCTCACTTTATTGAGGTTCATACTCTGTTTACTTCTCTCTGATATATAAACAACACGATTTCAGAACTGAAACACACCACGATTTTTTCCCAACATATCACTTGGATCAGCAGCATTAAAAAATCAAAGTTCTGTGAGTAAATGCACCTTGTATGTATAGTTGACCAGACACATTTTCTCCAATCCATCAATGGCATAACAGGAGAGTATAGCGGGAAAGGAAAAGAAAGAGCTAGCTTGATAGTGACACTGTAGAGTAAGACCATATATATATATAGTTGAGGGTTCAAGATCTAGTATTATACATCGTGACAAGACTCTAGAGTCTGCTGATACGTATAATTGACCCTTTAGAAGACTTGTATTTTCAACCGAATGTTTGTTTTCGTCTTTTAAAAAATGGAAAACGATCCAAGGAAAGAAATCAAAGCAAGATCTTTTTTAGGGTTTACTTTCAAACTCCGTCAAAGAATTGAGAGATTCTCTCTCAGGTCTGATCAATGGGCATTTCTTAATATATAGAGCAACCAGTAGAAATCTGGTGGCTTCTGGGTTTCGGTGCAATAAATGCAGAAAACTAATCATATATATATATATTGAAGTTAGGTTGGGGAAGCAGAGGGAAGAGAAATATAAGGCGAATAGTAAGGCTCAAAATACGGGTCAAACAAGGATGGATGGTGCCACCTTGCTTAGAGTCTAAGCATTTTGCTTTTACGTAATTTACTTATATATAATACCAAACCCTTTCCATTTCAATTTCTAAATACACTCTTTCTCTCTTTCACCACCCACTTTGATAGATCACTACTCCTCTATTAATATCATATATATCGATCCTTCCCCCACAAATTCAGCGAAACACTTTGTTTTCGTAATCTGTAGAAAAAATTAGGGTTTATGGGTCAGTGAGCCAGCTTTTGTTTGTTTTTCCCCCTTTCTTTTTCCGTGATATAAATTACTGCTAGGTGGACTAACTAAATTGATTTTGAATGATACATCAAATAAGAAAGAGCTGGTGCTTTTGGGTTCCTTTGTATTATAGTTAAGGTGTGCTTCAAGTGAAAACTACTCATGTGAGTGTGAGTGTAAAGGACAAATAGTTAAGCAGTTAAAAGTCTTAATCATATATTACTGCAAATAAAATTAATTGGAGCTTTTGAAATTAATGAAAATCACTATGCTAGATTCTTACATGTGTGTGTAATGATTTCTCAATATGAAAAAATTTCTGGGTGAGATGTCTCGAATTAGCATATCTATATCCATCAATTATATATCCATCACACACTATAAACAAGTCATTTTCTGTATCTCTAAGATTATCAACTTATCTTGAAAGGTGTCCAACCTTTTCCCTCAACCCTTAATTAATAATGTCATATGCTTGTATGTTAATGCAGTAGTGATCATTTAAAAGACGAATGGTTCTCAGTGAAAGATTTTTAACCAATTTTTATAGTCATGAACTACAAGAGACAAATACGATACGAAATAAATTTTAAAGAAGTTAAATAATATGATACTACCCAGTTCTAAGACCCATTTGTTTTTTTTTTAAGAAATTAAGCAAGTTAACTAAATTATATTAGAATATTTTTATTTACCGTTTTAATATTAAACTAATTTGTCACTAATTTATAATTAATCTGATATATAACTAAATGATATACAACATTTGTTTTGAATAACTCACTTATTTATCTTTCTTAATCTTTTTTAAAAAGTCAATTGAGTTAGAGTGACTATTATCCATTGATATCAATATAGAAACTAGAAACTTCTGCAAACAAAGAATACATAAGTATATGTACTTAATAAAACAAAAGGGGTGAGAAATTCTTGTTTTATCGTAAGATTTTATAATTTATACCAAAACCATCGATCAGGGAGTTTATGAAGTATTTGAAATCCAACTAAGAAATTACTTTGCTTTGAAGACCTTATTAGTTCCAAAAAAAAAAACTCAACTAATCCCCATTCCAAGTAGAATCCTAAATATGTCAATTAGCATATCATTCCTCAGTAAGAATATCAGGATACATAAGATTACTGATCTAATGGAGTCACAAAATCACCTACCTTGTTACAAAGATATATAAAACCTTGAGATCAACGTTGATAATCTATGCATTGAGAATATATATATATATATATATATATATATATATATATATATATATAGCCAGCTAGCATTCTTGATCAACAGTTGGTTTAATTTAATGATTGTTTAATATATAGAGAACCGACCACTCTTGAACATATGACATGAGGTCTGAGTAGTGGAAGGCAATATATATCAACAGTATAGAGAAACATGCCCAGCTTCTTGATAATACATCGTATATATATAAAAAGAGACTAGAGCAAGTTGGTGGTAAGGTTTGTCCTCAGTAAGAAGCAAGTACCACATGCATGGCGGCAATCGAATCAGAAAGTTTATTAACAAAGTCAAACACATTTAATAACTCACACGTGAGCTACCAGTAATAGAGCTGGCACGTATATACACACACCATAACAATTATATATATATATATATATATATATATATATAATATAATATAATAAAAACTCTTCTCGGATCTTCTTCTCCTTCTTTCTCTTCCTCTTCCTCTTCATGAACTTCTTCACAGAGCACTCATCTTAATCTCCTGTGTTAATTAAAAGTCTGAAATTCCATTATACTAATCGATCTTTCGCTTCTCACTCTCTTTCAGCTTCTATAGATATAGCTATCCCGCTAACTATACCTATATATTATTATTATCATCTATATCTCTTTATATTATTATTCCTTTTTGTATATTTATTTTGAAATTAAAAATAGCTGGACCGGTTTGTATACCTTGCCTTTTAAGCACACTCATTTTCTACTCTTATTTTCCTTTCCTCTCCTCTTCACTCTCTCTCTCTCTCTAATTATTCTCTCCCACCCAAGATCACTCCTACTGCTTCATAGTCCGTATTGAGAGAGCATGCCTGAATGTCCAGAGAAAGGTAATCAGTCACATAACCATGATAGATCTCCCTCCATCTCTCACCTATTAACACATACCTTTAATTTCTACTGTTTCTCTATTTAAACTTTTCATCCCTTCATCTCTTAAGTCAATATTTCTCAAACATCTATATTGGTTATTCTATTATATATATACACATTTAGACTTAAGTTTTAGTCGGTTTAACCATGGATAAAGGGTGATCAAGCTAATGATCCAGTAGCTTTCTTTCTCTCCCCTTATAAAAATTAATTTTGATATATGCGTTTAGTTAATTTATTTGCTGATTGATTAGTCTTGTGATTGGTGTTTCTATATATATGCACACATGCAGGGAAAATTTTGAAGAGATAGGGAAGAAGATAAAGAGGGAAGGAGATGTATCATCATCACAAATGGGAAGAAGACACATGTTGGGTCCTCCAGGAACCCTAAATACCATAACGCCATGTGCAGCATGTAAGCTCTTGAGGCGAAGATGTGCTCAGGAATGTCCCTTTTCTCCTTACTTTTCCCCTCATGAGCCCCAAAAATTTGCTTCTGTTCACAAGGTCTTTGGTGCTAGCAACGTCTCCAAGATGCTCATGGTACAATATATACAAAATCCTGATTAATTAATTAACTCTATTTGAGAAAAAAGAGAGTATTAAAGAATTATATGGCTATAAATATATGTGGTTTGTTTAATTTTGTAGGAGGTGCCAGAGAGTCAAAGAGCGGATGCAGCAAATAGTCTAGTGTATGAGGCAAATGTGAGGCTAAGAGACCCAGTTTATGGATGCATGGGTGCAATTTCTGCTTTGCAGCAACAAGTTCAATCTTTACAAGCTGAACTTAATGCTGTAAGGTCTGAAATACTAAAATACAAACTTAGGGAAGCTACTACTAACATCATTCCCTCCTCTCATCATCATCATATTCATCATCCTGTCCTACCTCCTAATTCCTCTCGGGCCGTCTCAATGGCCGATCCTTCACCGCCACCGCTTCCTCCTCCGCTGCCGCCTCCTTCTGCTTCTGATGATTCCCCTTCTTCCATGTATACCCAAGTCCAGCAGAGGCCTCCCACCAATTATACCACAATTTCATCAAGTGATAATATTTCCTATTTTGGTTAAACTTTCCGGACACCAAAAAATAATAATTCCATTTATTTTTCCATCTCTACTAGAGGAGGCACCACCGGCCAGCTTGGGGGAATAAAAGTAAGGGAGAAAATGATGAGAATATATAATTATTGGAGATTAATTGTTATGGGCTGTAAAACTTTTCTTCTTCTTCTTCTTCTTATTTATATTGTCTTAATCCATGATTATTATGCCCAAGTTTTCCCCTTTTATATGTGGTTAATTTAATGTAAATTTTGCTTCTTTACTCTTTTTAATTTCTTGCCTCGTTGAGATTACTAGCTCTCTCCATTCCCTTCTGTATTATTTTCCCTATATCAGTCCCATTTACGATTCAGGAAGACAAATTGTTCTCTTCATTTACTTCATGATAAAGTGACACAAAAAGGAAAAGCATTTCAGAATTAATGATGTAGAAGCTATTGCAATTTGAATAATATGTACGGGCTAGGGGTTTGCTTGAGTTGTTGGGTATGGAAATAAATTGGCACGTGCCATCACTGGTTTAATATGGACAGTCGAGCATGCTAATCCGTGCCACTGAAGTATCTAAATTGCTGTCTGAAGTTGCGGGAGACAAAAGGTAAGATTATCATCAAAGCTTTTGATCTTCACCATATATATGTTACTATATGTTAATAACATGGGAGGCACAAACAACTCAGCCTTTTTTAAATTTTTTTTTACTGTTTCAGATTAGCTAGCTAGCTAGCTGTCTCTTCACTGTTCCCATCCTTCTTATTTGATTGTTCTTATAACAGTAATGTGGTGGCGATTTCAGTTAATATTAGCTTTTGGTGTTTATTGTGCATGATATCATTGCAATGACTCATCATAATCAGCAAAATCTTCATATATCGGTTAATGGTTTTCTACTGATTTACTATATTTAATTTCCCTTTCTTAATTATGTATATTATCTTTCGAAGTTCCCTTCTTGTATGTTATATATTATTATTCAGCATTAATCAAAGTGGGATACATCTACAAATAAGACATGAAATCTCAGAAGTATAGTAGCAGCACTAGGAGTCATTTTTGGTAATTAGGGAGAAGTGTACGCGTGATTAACTATTTAATTGACTAGAGACGAGATCTTTAGATAGATCATTTAGAAATTAGAATATATTAGGAATAGATTTCATAGAAAATCTGTCTCCTGTTAACTTAGAAATATATACTAGTATATATATCTACTACATCGACTTTTCCTAAAATTCTCTCAAAAATAATTATAGTACTAGCTAGGTGTATAATAATGTGCACGTATTTATGTTTGATTATATTTGAGAGAAACAGATAGGTTTAATATCACAGTAAACATCAATTCACAAATAGATGGTGTGGCATATGTGTTGATGACATCTGTATATATCTTTTCAATAATAAGGGCTTACTTGGCGTGAGGATTTCAGTCAGCTTGTGATGGAGGCTCGAAGAGGAAGACTTAGTCGTATAAGCAAGAACTACATAGAAAAGAATATTACACTTTTCTATTTTACTAATCCATAGCGCGCGCGCGCATATATATGGACCTTTCTTTTTCAGAATGATGAGCACAATTCAATTAAAAACACAAATGCCTCACTGATTCATCAGAATTTTGCTTATGAAAGAGCTCTCTCTCTCTCTCTCTCTCTCTCTCTCCCGAGATGTGACGTGTTATTGGTCCCATGTCATGATTGCTTAAACTCGTGGCATCTTCAGGTGTTGACATAACCCTACTTCATTCCTTGTATTTGAACGAATTGTAACTTTCTTTCTTATAATTCCTCGTATTTGAACGAATTGTAACTTTCTTTCTTATAATAACTTAAACCATAACACACACACACATATAGTTTTTGGCCTTCTCCATATGCCTGCCTGGGAAAACAAAGGGAAGTGAATATGAAAGTCTTCGCGATGAATATAATACATGTATGTGTGTGTGTGTAACATAATTCTAACTATATATATATAGACACACACACGGTTCAGTCGTTGATGCACACGCATATCTAATTAATAGTTGAATATTTAAAGTTGTAATAAGCTAAGTTAAAAGGGTAAGTTGAGTTAGGTTTAGCTGTACCGATCATTTAATTCGGAGTCTTGAAATTGTCAAATGCATGTGAGGGAGGATTCCCAAGGTTTAAGTTAGCATGCATACTCTTGGATCTCACTCAACTCTCTCATTCTTATTGCCAACATAACATTATTATCAATAATAATTGCTACATTGATTTCATCAACGGATCATGCATTTAGATTTGGAAGCATTATTAACTATATGTTTAATTATCACAAATCAATTCAGTGGTATACTCCATCGGTTGATAGAACCGCCATTTATTTGTTTTAATAATCACCAGTAAAAAATTATGCTTTCTGTGAGAAGTACAAGCTAAGATTACCAAATCAATAATGATTAATTAGTTTGATCGAGCAAAAGAAGTTAAATAAGATTACTTTTGAAACTTTACAACTTGCTTTTGATATTATTCGTTGATAACATCTTCTTTTGATATTGTTTATTTTGAGTTTCATCACATCTCATAGTTTTAAAACATGTCTAAAAGAGAAGATATATATTTCAACCTTTATAAAGAGTTTTTCGTTTTGCTTATTGATGTAGGACTTCATATTCCCAACTATTAATTTTATGCCCATTAAAATTATAGACCCCTTAAACCTTGAGTTATTTGAAGATGAATTTAATGAACAAAAATAGTTTGGGGTTATCTGCATAAATATAAGAGTTTGGAGAGGTTTATTGTAAAATTTCAAAAGTTAGGGAGGTTTACATATGATATAAAGTTCATTTAGCCTATTTAGAACGCAATGTGGTACAAATTTAGTTGGTTATGGAGAAGATTTTGTTTGATATAATCTTCCAATAATATATCACAAAGTGTAGACAATTTATGTGCAATATGTACACTCTCGATGACTAGGAATTACAAGAGGACAAAGAAAAGGCTGAACGTTTTTTTTTTTTCCTTATCGTTATACCTTAATTACGAAGCTAAGACAATAACATGACTGTATGCTATTATTAATTCATGAAAAATTAAAAATATGTAGAAACTAGGAAGTTAAATAAATAATGAAGATGATGCAAACCAGCTACTTTTCCTTCTTGTTCCATTTGTTTTCTGATAACAGATATTTATCGTCATATATACTTGTATGTGATCAATGAAGACAAAGTATTCCGATAAATTATACGCATCAGATCATTAATTGGATGCAAGTATAGAAGGTTAAGCTTAATTAATTATTAATTAATAGATAAAAAAGTCAAATTTTGTTAAGGATACATAAGAAGACCTGTGCATGCATGATCAAATTTTGTGAACCTATCTCGTATTTAAGATTTTACTCTTATCGATAGTCACACGAAAAAAAAAAAAAGAAAAGAAGGAAAACTAAAGGACCAACCAAATTGTTAAAGTTAAAGAATTTACAGTTAATCAAAATCTCTTCCGATAGATGGAAGAGTGAAGAAAATGAATCAATCAACTAATGCACCGCAAGGCATAAAAATTATAGAAAATAATAGAAAAATAACTTTAAAATTACAAAATCTCATACCAAGTATTTCCCATAAAGTAAGTTATGAATTGTTTATAAAATTTCGTCATTGCTTTATTAATTTTTGATAACAAACATGATTTGAAATTTTGTAATGTTAGAGTTTCTTTTTCCCCTGTTATTTACCGTAAAAAATATGTATGTCTATACATATGGTCAATATATGGTTAAATAGATAGTCTAATTATTTTTGGAGTATAGAAAACTTATATATAATTAAAAGGAAGGGAATTTATTGACCCAATTAATGTGACATATAGTTTGGAACTAATTTTTTTTAAAGAAAATATCATTATGGTTTCAACCATAAAAAATAATATTTAAAAAATCCTTATTGACAAGTAAAAAAGTTATTATTGATAAATTATGAAACTTATTAATATATTATTCATTCTTTGGGACCTAAAATGCATCGGAACTAAAGTTATTGTTTCCATGCATACTAAATATTGCAATTTGCAACAAGACCGTAATTTTGGTTTTTGCAAAATCTGTCTAACAGTAACTTCTCAATAACATATATAAAATGTCATTATTAGTTGGACTAGTACGGAGGAGGGGGGGGGGAAGAAAACTATACAAAGAAATATTCACATGCACCCAATAAAGTCTGACATAGTTGATAGATATTTAGATTCCTTAAATATGATATCCTAAGCAAAACTCACTTTGATAATTTGTACGTTTTAAGAGGAGGATTAGTCTCTATTGACTAGGGATACCACATGAACTCTAAAAGAAGAAAAAAAGAAATATTTACACACAGTGGAAAATAAATCTTATATTTAATATCTTTTTCTTTTGGAAAAAATAGTATATTTATTTATTTTAATAGATAACCCATATCAATTTTAATATTATGCTGTATTTATTTGTATCCCAGAAACGAAAATTTCCTTTGGAGATCATGGGATCCAATTGGCCCCAAATTCAGTTGTGTACAGTTATATCAGTCCAGTAACGTCTATATTGAAGCAATAATCTCAATCATTATGATTTCTAAGTAATGATTAACGAAAATTACTGTCAAATTTTTTGAACGGCAAAATTACTGTCAGATGGATAGATTAGTTTTAATTTATCAGAGCATAGCTAGTGCCAGTTCTTTATTAAATTCTTTTAATGTTAGGTAAGTAACAGCAATAAAAAGTCTCTTATGTGCCAACCACCATCCTGTATAGATTGATACAGGGACCCAAAATCCAAACAAAAGTCAAAGAGAAGGAATATGACATAGAAATAATGTTTTATATTTGATTGAATAAAAAAATATCAAGAAAAAAAATAGTGCGAGAAAATAACTTAGGATTAAAAAAATCCGTTAATCAAATTAAACAAGCTAAAGAAGATCCATTTATTTAACGATGGACTTAAATATTTTCGTAGCCACATGACCTTGAAGAAATCTGAGGCCATGCATGGCTAGCTTTTACTTCCATGAGGGTTGACTTATTGTTTTTTTTTTTTTACAAAAAAATAATTAGCTGATACTAAAATATTAAATCGGCAGAGTTGTCACTTGTCGCTATTAATTATGCTAAATATCTCACTGGCAGTGTTCACCTAAACAAGAACACGCTGATTACAATGCATATTTATGTAAGATTCCAAAATGTAATTTTTTTTCCCCTTTTCAAAATTTAAAATTCAGACTCGTGATCTGACTGATCTGTTTCAATAAGAAAAATAAAACCACGAAAAGATTCTGTCGTCACTTAAAAATGAATAGCATAATTGTTAGTCATGGTCATGGGCGACCAATATCAGATCACACTGGCTTTTTATATTTTTATTTAAGTAGAGAATAGTGGAAATTAAAATTGACTGTTGCATGTGGGCCCGGTGCACATTACTTTTTTTCTTACAAAAATATTTCCTTTGGGCAACACCCGAAGGGTCTGTTCAATGTAAGCTGAAAGACAATAATTTGGGCTCAAGTTAGCCCAATATAATTGGCCCTGATGCAAGCCCAAAATATATGGGCTTTTTAAAATGTATATTTCCTTATAGAACCAACATTGGATTTGGAGGATCCTCTTTAGCCATTTGAATAGAAGCTTCGCCTCTTTAGTTTTATAGATCATCAGTATTATTTTGTTCTCTTGGTTCAGAGGCAAAGTTGTTCACGATCTCTAAAGGAATCCATTAATTTTGTCCTTTTGCGTCACTTAAATTTAATGGTAAGCTTGGACGGACTATGTAAAAAAAGTATAAAATTAGGTAATTTTAAAGAAGAAATAATTGGAGGGTAAGATAATACATAGGCTCTTTTCAAGAACATGTTTTTTTTTCTTTTAAAAGAGATCATATATATAGTACGTACATAGAGAAAATAAAATGAGAAAGATGCTTACATCACTCTTGAAGTAAAGACACTTGGGTCAAATAAAAGTGAAGAAAGGAATGAAGGAAGAAAGCAAAACAACTTAATTATTATTATCGCAAACTGATGATAAGGAAGGCATACACTTAATTAGTTATATTAACGAATTAATTAGTTGACCCTCCTGCAATTTGTCCTGACCTCTCCCTGAGAATCAGTGAGGGGAGAGATGTCACCCATCTTGATCATGGCTCGAACGAAGTCCTCGGCGAAGGACCTGGGGTCAGCACTGTAGCCTTGGACGATGGAGTCGGTAGATTCGCCATTGAAGAGGACCTGATCAGAGTGAAGAAGCCCTCTCTTCTGGACCAAGTTCTTGAAGTAGCTGTTGTCGAAGTACGTGGGGCTCTGCAAATCAAGAGGCGCCAGATTGTTGTCGCCCGAACCGGGGACTCTAGGGCAGTTCAATTGCCTGGTGCGAGCCAGAACGGCGTCTATGTTGCTATCGTTGTATAAGTGGTCTCTGAAAGTAGTGCACCTTGCTTGTCCAATCGTGTGCCCGCCTAATAATAATAACAGTGGAATCATATGCGTGAGTGTGTGTGAATGTTAGAAGAAAGTGATTAGTGATGGGGATGGGAAGAAAGGGAAAGGAAAATATATATATATATATATACCAGAGAGAGCGACCAAGTCCTTGGTGGAGAGACCGAGGGAGGAGAATCTGGAGATGAGTTTGTTAAGATTAGAATTAGGTGCTGGGATACCCTTGTTTGCGGCAGAGAGGCTGGTGGTTCTGGCGTCTCTTCTTCCAAGCTTCACGTCCCAGTAAGGTCCTCCCAGCTGAAATTTTGAAGTGTCGACTCACACTCGTTATCTAATATGTTGGCACTTGTGTGGATTATTACTAGAGAGAGAGAGAGAGAGAAAGATAACTCACAATGTGGACGGAGTCTCTGGCGGCGGTGGCGAGGATGTCGGCGCAGGAGACGACGCCTGGGCACGCTTTCTCGACCTCTGACTTGATGGCGTCGATCACTTCGAAGCCGCGAGCTGAGTTCTTGTTGGGCCCTGCGCCCTTCTCCCCCTTGAAATTGGATGTGTCGTCCAGCAGAACCGAACCATCACATCCCTTTTTAACGACAAACAACACTTTATTAGCTTAATTAATTTTTTAATACCATCTTCAATTAATACTTGAAGCATCTTTTTGTCATATTGCAAAGTTTAAAGTTATGATAGAGAAAAAAACAATAGGAAGGAGTGAAAATGCATGCATGCGAGTGCATTTGATTAATAAGTGAATATGTCACACCTGAGTATTAAAAATGGTTACTAATGAAAAGTTTGATGTGAGAAATAATAATTAATATAATTAAACATGAATGAAAGTGATGTTTAGAAAAATTACATTGACAAAGCAGTCGTGGAAGAACAAGCGAAGGAGAGAAGCACCCATGCGAGCTTCTTTGGCAATGGCTGAATGAATTGCCTGGTTCACAATGTAAGGAAGGTGAGGGCAAGAGGTCGAGTAAAAGTTTGGAGAAAGCTGTGCCTTCACACCACTCCCCAAAAGGAGAACCATCACAACCAAAACACAGCTCATTGAGCTCCAAGAACCCGTAATAAATCGCTAATAATTAATCAACAGAGATATTGGTGTTTGTGTTGTGTGAGAGTTTGTGACTGTTGTGAGGATGCTGTGGAGGGGCTATTTGGGGTGTATATATAATAGAAGTGGAAGGGGCTTTGAATGAAATTACGAAGTACCTAGTCAGATCTCAAGGTGGTCTGGGTCGGTAGGTGACCTAACACGTAGACAAACAATGCAAGTGCATGGGTAAGTATGGAGGAATATTTCCAAGTTACGCTGTTTTATACTTGGTCTTCGACGATCATTTTACAATTGTCCCATAATAAGGTTTAATTGTGTGAGTTTTTAATTTGAGGAATCAAAAGAAAACTAAGAAGAACCGGCGTCACTGGCACTGTGTGTTGTTCATTTGAAGCAAAGTGGTTGGTAAATAGCGCATATTTGTCAACCTTGGGGGGCCCAATTAAGATAACGTTTTGATGTTTACAGAGGATAATACTAGTAATATACTATTATTTTTCTTTATATGCGATACAGCCCAGCAGATCAGAGCTGGACTTAAGATATATATATTACATAAAAATAAAAGGCTGCCTCTTTAAAGGTTCCAGAAACCAGAAAAGCAAAAGCGTGAAGATTAAAAAGAACGAACCATTCATTCCTCGGCATTGACTTGGTATAATCCTGTGATGATATATACAAAAGAAGAGTTAGTTCAGTTGTTTAAGGAAGCTTTTGTAAAATTAAAGTCCATGATTAATTATCTGGCATTCTAAGCAACGCGGGGTTTATTTTATTATATGGGATCAAAATGGAACTACTCAACAACCACCCCTCCACCGTCCAAACTTTTTCAAGTAAGTGCCTGCATCAATCATACAATTACGTTCAACCCAACTGAAGAGACTTCTTCTGAATATGGGCAGCTATGTGTGAACAGTAATAATAATAATTTGAATATATCTTCTTTTTTTTCAAGACGTAAACTTTTTATTCATGAGATACAACTCATCATAAGGAAGAAATTAATTAAAAAACCATTAAATGTTATATATATACTCCTTATTATACGCATGAACACATCTTTCCCGACCTGGTAATAAAAGACATTATATTGTTATAATTTGTATAGATGATGTAACTTTGTGTTATTAATAATTGATCACTGCTTCCATTTTCAATGAGCTAGGTGGTACGAGATGGCCAACTTATAATTAGCACCATATATTGGAGTACGTAGTACTAATAATTAGGATTGGGAATTAATTTCAGTACAATTGTAGGTAAAAGACAGAGACGTTTGTTAATTTTGGTGCACCGGTGGAGTCAAAACATTCTTTTGACTGTTCATTAATCTTGACCTGACTCCATTACCTCCAATCCCACTTTGATATTTTTAAATTAAGCTCCCAACGTCTAATTTAATTTATTCGATCTCTCTCAACGTGCTATGGCTGTGTCAAAGGGAGCAGTTGAGGTTACAATAGAAAATATGAAAGTGACTTTTATATATATATTGTTTTTATTTTGGTCTCCTTGTCGCTTTTGCTAGTAGTTGCGGTCTGGGGGGCATTACCTGGGGATGCAAAACAAAACAAAGTCGTAGAAGTATGGCGACAGCCTACAGGCACATTTTCAATGGCGTCCGTCCACTAATTTCTTAATACTTTTGTTTAAATCTGCCATTGGCCTCAGTATTGAAATTGGTTTTATTAGATGGCCAAACAAATTAAAATGATTAAATCTGTGGAAATCTTGAAACTTAATTATTTTTTCAGGATTTATGTCTGATACCTTTTATGTTAGATGGGTTAGATCTTTGAAGAGTACAATAGTAAGAGATGAAGAAAAAAATTGTACATAATGTTTTAAGTTGTGAATAACACCTCTTTATCTATTGGATGGATGGACAAATTTCCTGCAAGATATAATAAACATTGTATTGCACTTCTAACACTCGAGTTAAGGTAACATTATCTTTTATAAAGTGATAATTTGAATTTATCTTTATATACACTCGAAGATAAAGATAATAAGTTTGATATCTTGTTGTTTGTGATTTTTGGTCTGATTTGTATTATTTGTTATAAATGAAGTAATGGTGTAGAGTATTTATAGAGTATAAAGTCATGTCTTGAAGAGTTGAAGTGATGTCTCTTTAAGCTACACCTTACAATTAAAAGTAAAACTTATATGTTAGATTCATAAACTTTCGTGAATTAGCATAACTTCAATAATCAATAGTTATTTAAAAGGGTTAAAGTGCAAAAATACACATGAGTTTTTTCTCCAAGAGCGCCCAGCATCACGTGCTTTTTTTTAGAACAAAAATACACATGTGGTTATCATTTTAGAGCAAAAGTTAGATCTCACCGTTAAACCACTGTTCACCGTGATGACAGAGAAAGAGATGGCGATGAACAGTAACTTAATGGCGGTGAACAGTGACTTAACGATGAGATGTGACTTTTACTCCAAAATGATAACCGCATGTGTATTTTTGCTCTAAAAAAAAGCACGTAATGCTGGACGCTCCTGGAGAAAAAACTTGTGTGTATTTTTGTACCTTAACCCTATTTAAAATAACTCTTATATATAAATGATTATTATACCTTTAGATTATGTAGGTTTTTTTAAAAAAATAAAATAAAAAATAAATAAGTACAACATTCCATCAAGTACTAGTTACCACGTCTTTTGGTAGGTGTCCAAATAAACTAAAAAGATATGACTTTGATGGCCATTAGTATTATAACTTTCTATATAATTCTTCACATAAATTTAATTTATAAGAATATGATTTTAAAAAAACAACGCCTCTTCCATTTCAAAATATTCCAACATTTTAACTATTGGCATGAATCATGCTCGCTCGTTTTTTTTTTTTTTGGTAACAGAATCATGCTCGCTCTTATTACTAATTAAATATTGTTGGATTATCGAGGTATTTTGGAAACATAGAATGTTAAGGTTATCAATTTGAGTATGGGCTCCTACCTTGGAATTAAGAATTTGAACTTTAATATAGGGCATCTCACTGCCATCGACCACTCCTTTTTAAATTTTAATACTTCAAGCAACACTATCTAAATATTTGCAGACAGAAACGTGTTGTATATTTGAAAAAAAAAAAAAAAGACGTACCATTCCATCACTGACAGGCTACAGCCCCATCTATCTCGTTCTTTTTTGGGTTTAGGATTTTTAGGCGCAAAAAATACACATAGGTTTTCTTTTTTAGGAACGCCCAGTATCAAGAACTTTTTTTTGGAGCAAAAATATACACGTGGTTACAATTTTGGAGTAAAATTCATATCTCACCGTTAAGTCATTGTTCACCGTCGTTATGTTACTGTTCACTTTATCTTTTTTTCTCTCGTCACGGTGAATAGTGACTTAACGGTGATATATAACTTTTGCTCTAAAATAGTAAGACGTGTGTATTTTTGCTCCAAAAAAAAGTTATTGGTACTGAGCGCTCCTAAAAAAAAAAACCATGTGTATTTTTACACCTTAATCCTTTTTTTCCCCAATATTCTTTTGTCATCATCTCTATTCATTGATTGGATTTGAATTATTGTATTTTTTTTAATGGCAAATTTTGACTCTTTCTAGAAGTGTTAATTTAATTTTAAATTTGTGATTACAACTTGTGTTGAGATTTGGAGTCCGGCTCTTCTCCTTGCTTTTCCATCCATTTCCTCTCATTTATCCATAATTACACCGTTTTGGTATTAAAAAGGTAGGTTAGGCTTTTTTTTTTTTTTTTCATTTCAAATAACATTCAACACCCTAGTAATATTTTATACACTGATCATCTTTTAAAAAAATTTCATTAGTAACTACTGTCTAGCAAACTGAACTCTAAAATATGTTTTTAGTAACACCCAATATCATAAATTAATTTTTAACTCACACTGCATCTTAAATAATTTGTCCAATAACACCTAGTTTCTTAAAATATTTTTTTTTACCTCTAATCCCTTGAAATATTTTTTTCATCAACACTCTACATCTTAAGTTTAGACCGCTCGATGTAATTAAAAAAATATTTTTAAGTACTTGATGCACAAAAAATTATTTTAAAATACTAGATATCATTGAAAATATACTTCATATTTGCATATTATTTTTGAAAGAAAGGGCCCAACCTCCCCTTTTTTTACACCCAAAATGGTGTAGTTTTGGGTGAGGGAGAGGAGCCGGATGCTTTTAAGAGTTGAGACATAACCATATATCTTTCATAAAGAGTACTGTGTACGTAATTGAATTTTCACTGCTACAAAAAAACCTTTTAATGTCTGTTTTTAGTCTCCTTTTATGTCTTTTTTTCAGGGTCACTTATGTGAGCGACATAGTAAAATATGAGAATAACGTCCGTTAAAAAAGGGACGCCCTAAGAGTCTTACGGCGTCCCTTTTTTAAAACAAACACCTAAAGTTTTTTTTTAAGAAAAAATAAAAATCAGTGGAAGTGGGGGGTCTGAAGAACCCAAATGAAATCATGAGCTCGCAGTCAACAAATGGGATGTCACAATTAGAAGTTAAGTGAGAAAGGAAGAGTTAAAAAATAAAATGGAATCACCATTGAACACTAACCATATCTAACAAATAAAAAAAATTCCAACTAGATCTAAATTGAACTATCATCAATTGAAGATATTAGGAGCCATAGTTAGAAGTTATTGCTCTCTATCTCAAATCTTGCCACCATTGCCACTGTGTTCAGCTGTCGATTTCATTGTCTCAGATCTCAGAACTTGTCGTCGTTGCCTTTTTGTTTTGCCATCACAGATCTAAGGAGAAGATCAACCTCTTCGTCGTCGTGAAAAACAAGATAAAGGAGAGAAGTGCAGTCCTCCTCACCATTGCAATCCTCCACTGGCATCCTTGATTGAACCATATTTTTACATGATATTTTATGATTAAATTGGGGTTCTTAATGCATTTTCTTGAGACATTATTGCATGATTAAGCATTAATTTGAGTTAAGGACATTTGTATTGAATTAAGTGAAATTAGGGGTAAAATGGTCAATATTTGTTAATTATTCATACAAATGATTTCTTAGATTTTTGATGCTATTGTGCTTAATCTTGCATTATAGGAATTTTAGAATTAAATGGAAGAATTTGGGAAAAATGTCCTTTGGGTCAAAATTCATATTTTTGAAGACAGAGAAAAATTACATAAAATGACTCAGTATTTTCGGAAATGTCAGTTTTACCCCAAACATGTTTCAAACTTTCACACTTTAGTCCCTCTCTGAAACTTTTTAACTTTGCAAATTGGTCCCTGGTCAAAACTTACCAATTAATTAGGTCTGGTTTTTGCTGAACCAGGGGAGAGGGAGCCGAGAGTGGGGAAAAACAGAGAGAGGGCGGCTGGAGTTCTGAAAAAAAAAAACGAAGAGGCTGAAAACAAAGGAGAAAACGAGGGAGGACGGAAGAGGAATTCACGGAGGGAGACGGAGAGAGCTTGGAGTGCCGACCATCTTCTTCATCCTTTTTCACTCATGACAGCCTCCAGACTGCTGCTCCACCGTCGGACTGGACCAACAAGCACCGTGAGTTGGGAGGAATCCAAGGACAGATCCGATTGTGAGAAGGAGAGGAGATTTGAGCGCTGAGAAAGGAAACTGGAGCTGAACCTTCAACATTGGCGCATTTCCTCATCTTCTTCCTCTTTCCGGCGAGTTTTTGAATTTTCTGGTGAGATTTTTCCAGTTTCCGGCGAGTTCTTGAATTTTCCGGCGAGAACCTTGAATTTTCTGGTGAACAATTCCCAGATTCCGGCGAGTATTCTTTTTACCATGAGTGGCTGAGTTTCTCTGATTTTGGTGATGAAGATTTGTTCTTGAGCTCATTGGACTACATTAGGGGAGTTTTATCTATCTTACTATTAGTCTAGGATTATATATTTGAATTGCTAAATTTTGACATATGATTCTGGAACTGAGATTAATGGTAATTATCTCTATTAGTTTGATATTTGTAGTTGAGATTGGATTTTGTAGTGTGATTTTTATATGTGAATGAATTTCTTTGTGGTTTCAATGAAGCTATGTTGATTAGCGTGGTATTGTCTAATTAATGTGGTTGATTTGTACCCTTTTGAGGGACTGTTTAGTACTCAAATTTAGAAGTCTCATGTTGCATAATTCCAATTTCAATTACGCATTAAGTGGGCTCAAACAATTTCTCAAGGGATAGTAGTTAGCTATGGTTATAGGAGCTACTATTAATTGGGAATATTGGACTCAAGTAGTATCTTGAGGTTTTTCTTAAGACTTAATGAGTTTTAACTCCCATAATCTTTTAAGAGCAAGGATAGTCATTTCTTCATTACCAAGAGCATTAACCATTTAATCTTATTCCTATCCAAAGCATTTTTCCTTATCTCCAAAAAGACCAAAAAAAAAATATAGGAATAGTTTCTTTATTTTTCCTTATGCATTTTAATTAGAGAAAACTTATTTAGGAACCTCAAATTTCTAACCATGTTTATATCACTTAGTTTATCTTAGGAAATTCAAAATAAATTTGGCTCCTTGATTAAGAGAACGATCCCGAGTTAATTGCACTGTATTGCATTTAATTCGTGGTAAATAGTGATTCGACCCCGAGGCGTCTAAGGTTAAGTCGAATCAATCCTTCTTTTCCATTTGTCTTTGACACAGATCTGAGGACCTAGAGGCGCAAATCTAAGGAAAAAATGAACATTGTGTGTCAAACGACAGAGGTTGGTGGTGGTTGAAGGAAAGGGGGAAAGGGTAAAATTGAGGAACCATGGAGATTGTCGGTGCCTTTCTGTCCTTCATCGTTGCTGGTGCTTCGCAGTCATTGTAAGGGATCAAGAGGGAGGCCATTGGGTGAGAGTAGAGAGAGATGAAGGTGTATAGGAGGGGAAGCTTAGTCAATTTTGAATTTAGGCGTACAAAAGGGTGAGAATGGAGACAGACAAAGGTACACATGAGGGTGAGAGTGGAGAGGGACAAAGGTATATGGGAGGAGTGACTTTAGGCGTCCCAATTTTAAATTGGGAATGCCAAAAGATCACTTTTAGTGTCCTTTTTAGAGTTAGGATGCTAAGAATCTCTACTTTTAGAGCGCCACTTTTCTAAATCGGACTCTAATATTAGACTTTTAGCGTCTATTTTTTAAAATGTATGTTCAATATGTTAAAATTCCTGTACATAATTACAAAAATGCTACCACTGTTATTTTTTTTCTTTCTTTCTTAAAATATAGATGTTTTTTAAGGAAGTAAAATCTATTTCAATGCTTACATGAGCGTAAGTCTTCAAGAGAACAATGTATTAAAAGTTGGTTATTGAAACTTAGAACCTAGAGTTTTATTATGAGGACCTCTTTCAAGATAATTCTTTTTTGTGGGACTCATGATAATGCACCCCTCAAAAGCTTCTAGTGAATCCACACTATGATATTTCACTCGACACTTCACTCAACCCCTCGCCAGTCAACCCTTCTAGTCATAACCTTCATATATAGGTGTAGCTCCCTTTAGTAGACTGCCTCTTAATAAAAATACCATTGTAATAAGTACAAATTTTTGAAAGAACTACAACCTAAAAATTTGTTATTAATGTTAATTAAGGGGGACCTAGGACTTTATAACGCACCTCTTTCATAGTAATCTTCTTAATATCGAACTCATGACAGATTGGATGTGTGTGTGAATATTGTGGGTGTAGTTAATTTTTTAATCTAAAGATAAAATTAAAAAATCTTATCCCTTTTTTTAAAACAATCCTAGATTTTAAATCAAACTAATAACAGGATTTGTCCGTCAAGAAAGGGGATATATTCTGCCATCAATTTTGTATGAGTCATCTCTAGTAATATCTGGTTAATTAACTTTATATTGTGGGCAAAAAGTTGACTGAGTTGATTCCTTGTAACTGGTTTTTTTTTTAAAAAAAAAACAAAATCTAACGCCATCTACCTGTGACTAAGGTAGTTAAAATCAAGATTTTACATAAAATCAGAAGAGGGATAAAAAATCGTAATGTAAAAAAATCGTAAAAACATAAAAGTGTTTGAAAAATTAATAAAATCGTTTTAATGAAAAAAAATCATAAAAATATAAAATCACAATGATAAATCAAGATTTTAACTACCAATGACTAATACAAATTTTATCTTTGTTTGGTGTACGTTCTTAAGTAACAAAGTTTTATTTAGTCAGTTTTTACCCAAAGAAAGGTGTTACTTGGTACCATAGACAGAAAAATCCAATAAATCAATGTTACGGTGTGTAAATTACGGTAACCATTTAGAAACTGTTACTGGATGCAAGTTGAATAATTTCTGGTGGCCTAAAAAGTAGATAAAAGTGACTCTTGAGATCATTTTAGGGAGATTTATGAGGTCTGCATCAAATATAAAAATATAGTGATGATTAAAAATCAAGGTTTTTTTATTGATCTTATATAAAATTTCTCTACGGACAAAAATACTTAGCCGTAAACAATAAACATAGCTCTGGTCAAAAACAAAAAAATAGACCTAGCGATATTTAAATGCCGGGGGCATGTCTCTATTGACTTCCGTGTCCACTCTTATCTCTATAATTGTGTTAACTTTCCATTATAAATAAATTTAAACTTGAAAATTCAACTTGAATAGTTCAGAATTGTAGTAAATAAACAAATCAATAAATTTAAACTACTAAAATTTTGAATGTTGATTTTTTTTTTTTATGTGACATGAAATGGCAACCACTGAACGTTAATCTAGCGGTGAAAATAATAAATGAAGAGAAGGAGGTGGAGAGGAAGGCTTAGTAGAATCATTCCTCTAAGTTTTGGGTTTTAAAAAATCTCAAGCAATTATCTTACTAGGGAAATATGATTTATAATCAAATTAAATATATTCACAATATAAATATACATATTGATGATCTATGGAGTTCTTTAAAAACATGCAGAAAATAGAAACACTGGATAGAACACTTAATGAAGTTATTGAAAAAGACTATCCGATTAACAACATGTTTAAAGATTCTCATACTATTGATATAATACAATGAATGATTAAGTGTAATCCATATAGCCAACTCTACCATATAATGATATAAGGCTTATTGTTATATACGTTGCACCAATGGTTTCAAAAAGATGTTGAAGGAGCTTTTACCGTTTAGAAGTGGTTGGAAACAGCTCCATTTGGTTCCTGCTAATGGTAACATAAGGTCCTACAAAAGATTATCATATCCGTATGACTATAACTTATTAATTGATCAACAAAACCAGAATAAAGCGTCACTTATCATAATTACGTCCTATATATGGATCTTTTAGGACAAACAAGCGAAGAAAATACAGCAGCTTGGCATAGAAATCTTGGTACCATTAGAGCTTTTTCTTCCATGGAAAATTAATCAAACAGCGACGTTTTGCTTTAGCTTTTAGTGAGAATGATAATCGACGTACGATTCTTACATCGTTTGGAATGGAACATTAATTAATGTGACCTAATTGTTAGCTGGAGTTTTCCAGAAGAGCATATTTCGAACTTTTGATCGGTTTCACATTGTGGAACTCGTTCACTATTTCAAATTTATTCCCATTCATCACGCTCGTTTGCTTGAAATTTCTACTCCTAAGTCTTAATGAGTAGATACGCTTTAATTATATTAAATCAAATTAGTCAAAAAAAGTCTGGTGGAGCTCGCCGGCCTCATTGCCCTTTAATTTCAATTAATTAGTTTTTTTGACCAACCAATTAACTAGTTTGCTATGCGACATTATAAAACACACACACACACGCGCGAACTGTATTATTTTGGGATGAAAATTGAAAACAATTAATCGTATATTCGTATGCAATGTCGTACTAGTTTTTGTTCAGTTAAATAGATATTAAATCTGAGATCTTTTAGTCTCCACATTAAATGTGAAATTCTTAAACTACGCTTATGCTAGAATGTTTTATTAATATATTGATGATAACGGGATTAAACTCGTCGTGGAATTATTTTGTCTTTTCAAATGAGCGTATATAGAGTTAATTAGCAAACTAGTTGGAAATTATTAATTAACTAATACTCCATGTGATTTTAAATATAAGATATGGTTAGCCAACTCATGAAGATTAAGAAAAATTGATTAAATTAATTATTTTCTATTATTATGTAAAAATTGTGTCACTTTTTTTTTTTTTTTTTATAAAATACTCCTCTTTTTCTAATAGATCATTAGAAAGTTATTAACCAAAATGTCATTGTTCAATTATTTCATTAAGCGCTTTCTTTGTTATTATTTTGCCCCTTTTCATTGAATTCCCCAATAAAATGTCCGATTTGTTATTCTCATTACTAGTGCATCTAACAATCTTCTTTGTATATGTTCAAATCATTTCAAATAGTTTTCAACTATTTTCTTTTCAATAAATGCTATGCTTACTATTCCTTTCATTTTGAATTTTATATTTTCTTGTTGTTCTTTAAAGTTCAACATTTACTGTCACAAAACATTACTGATCTTATATAGCGGCTCGATTATAACTTATCATCATTAGAGATAACTCCAATAGTCTTTCTTCATTTTAGCCACCTAGCTTGTATTTTATGTGAAACGTTTACACCAATTTCATCATTTTTATGTATGATATCAAATACCTAAACTTCAACACTTGAGAAATATATATAAATGAGGAACAGGTGAATCAAGGTTTTATATTTAAGTTTAAATCATTGAGTAATTTGCATTTATTGCTTATCTGTTTGTGTGTTGACGACTAAATGAAAATTGTTGTGCCACTACCGTTGTGATGTTGATTAGTTAAAAGAAGGAATATGTTAGCTTAGGATAGAGTCGTATCGTGGGCGGCATTGAAATTAAGTCCGCTTAAAAGATGAAAGGAAATTTGATAAGGGCGTTGATTCAAGCGGCATCACATAAAATCAAGAGACCCTCTACCTACTTCTATATTTCTTAACTAAATACAAATTTAGTGTTGTTGATATTTGGATATTTGATCTAACTAGTTTACACTTAATGACTTACAATGATGATTAATTTTATTCAATTTTTATCTAATCGAGGTTTTTACATAAGTTAAAGCTGGTTATCCGTAGAAATATATTAGTTTGAGCAAAATAGAGGAATTTAGAATGATTTTATTTTATCCAACTTCGAGGATGTTAGAATTGATTTTTGTGCTTTTTCTCTACCAGATAAATTAGTAATTTCATTAAAGATGAATAAAGAAAAATACAAACCTCAACATAACAAGTTTGCAGTGAAAAAAAAAACACATGATAAATCACATAAACCCTAGATAAAATTCCTAACCCTAATAAGAGATTTTAAGGAAGCCATCACCAAGGACTTCAACTCTCCCACCATCCCTTCATCGAGAAGGGCAGGGAAGAAGCACCATCCTTAGTATTAATGCCACTGTAAGGGGTGGGATTCGAAGAACTATCCCCAAAGGAATCACCTTTTTTATTGGCAAAAACACATTCAATTAGCTGATGAAGAATCTCCATGAGAAGATCTCATAGAAGCAAAAACACTCAGGCCACAACCATCAGCAAAAAGATGAAGATATTCTCCCCAACGTGCGCGGCTTTCCTCCGATGCATTGGAGGATCTGCTGCATTTTTTCAGTTGGAATGTTTTAATTTACAAAAAAAAAATAATAATAACATGACAACAACAAAAATCCGAGGAAAAATTGCAGCAAATATATCCTCTGATGCATCGGAGAAAGGCCGCACCCATAGATGTAGGGCCAATAGAACTGTCGAAACAGATATGTGCCCTTTGAATTTGCAACCACCAATAATAATTAATAGTCATCTAAAAGATGTAGCAATCATTAGTGTTAATCATTTGTATATTGGATTCATGGAAGGGCGGCAAGTGAACCCAAGCATTCGGCAGTGAAATGCAAGTTGCCATGAAATGTCAATATATTTTTATGGGCGTGTATATTATCTTAGGAATTAAATATGGACACTTCTTTCAATAAAAATTCAAACAACGGTTTGATATGAGGGACTAACTCTTTCAATTAAATCCAACCGCTATGCGTGAAGTCTCTATGATACAATGAAGCATGGTTTTGGGGAATTTCTAATTTGTAATTGTTTGATAAATTACGTAATTACTATATGGTTTTATGTGGGACAATGCTTGACCTCTAGATGGGCCAATAAAAGGATACACTTTTCTATTAAAACTAGTATAATTAAACCTGGACCTAATAGCCGGTTCGCCCTGAAAACTGATTTAGTCTGGGAATTAACCCAGTTTATCTTATTTACTTATAATTTCACATTAATAATCCTGAAATTTTCACTCTCTCACATGTTTGATTTTGAGTTAACTCTAATTTGACCGACTGTCCCTAACCTAGTAGTCCAACTGGTTTGATCGCTCCAGTTTTAATAACTTTATTTTTTTTGGATTAAAATAAGTGAAAAAAGAAATATATAGATGGGCTCAAATTTGGGAGGCCATTTTAGAACCCAGGTGGTTGGTATGTTAAGAGCCCAATTCCCCAGACATTAACGTAATTTCGGCTTTGGGGCCTTCTCCCCATAACTGTGACCTATCTGCTCGCGCATTTAATTAAATTTTTAAATGTAAATACTCGGAATATCACTAAAATCAATTATCACAGCTGCCGCGGTTTTGTTGTTAATCAGCATGCACGTGCTGTTTTCCATGGTTATTTTAGGTAGAAATGATTTATTTTCAGCCCAATTCTGTGCTGTTTTTACCGAAGATAATATAAAAGTCAAATTATAAATGTAATTTGTGTTCAGATTGATAATGATAAATTATTTTTTTTAAAAAAAAAACCGAAACACATTTAGATTATTATTTGAAAAGTCAATTAAGATGACTAATAATTGAAACAAACATGAATTCATACATACATGTGTGTGTGAAAATTGAAAATAAAAACTTAAATTTAAATTTGAAAAAATAGTTAAATAAATATATTTTATAGATAAAATTGTATATAAATTAGACTGTATACAAATGTTTTTTAAGGGTTGATACTAAATAATAGTACATTACTAATTGAATCCCTTATTTCCAACAAAAGCTTCATATGTATATTTGTTCGTTTATAGGTCGACTTTCCATTCTTACATCCATATTCCTTCAGCTGGCATGTACTTACAACTTGATCCTGCTTCAGCAGGTGCCCAATAAGAAACTCAATATATGTAAATTTGTTTATTCCTACAGACTGCTATTTTCAGTTTCATATGACTTTAATTATAGTTTGTATTATAGCGTGTGCTTTATGTGAAGTGGATTATATATATCTGTCATTATGTCTCTGGTTTAATTGAACATGAATCATCAACTGCGTAACATTAATCATTAACTGAAACAATTTTATTTCAGTTAACTTCCAAAATATTCTGAAATTTCATCACAACCACTTGGATTAAAATGAAATTAAGTTTTGTCAGTAAAAAGATAATGATACCCCTGCTTTAAGTCTTTTAGAAGAGTATTTATAAGACAAATATGAGCATTTTCAAGGGGGAAAAAAAATATTTACAAGACAAACATGTGAATGACCAAGAGTTAAATATTTTTTGTTATTCACATATTTGTCTTGTAAATGCCTATATTTAACTTGCAAAAAAATGTTATTAATTTACATCTCTTTATTTGTCTTATAAAATGCATTTATTTGTCTCATAAATACCATTATTTATCTCATGAATTCTCTTATTTATCTTGAAAATGACCAAAATGTTCATTTTAACTTCTTGGTTTTTCTTAATAACTTTATTTGTTTGTCTTGTAAATTCTCTTATTTCTCTTATAAATGGGCAAAATTTTCTTTGGTTGTCTTTGAATTCCTTTATTTATTTTGTAAATATCTTTATTCGTCTTAAAAATACTCATATTTATCTCATAAAAGTTTGTATGAAAAACATAAAGCGAGGGCATTATTATATTTTTACAGATTCTCGTCCTTGGCCCAACATAAATGTATGTTTTTTATTTTTATTTTTATAACAACATAAATGTATTTAGATGCAATGAACTCTGGTGAAAAGAAGAAAAGCCCATGTATAGTGTGTGTATCAGTGTATGTGCTGTTAGTGCTTCTTGTCACCGACCCACGTGAAACCAAGAGAAGCCTCTGGTTTTTAGGCTTTCGGTGTTCCCTTCCTCGGCAACAGAACCTGAAGTCTGAATCCAGGGGCCTTTCTCTAAAATCAACGGCAACTACCCATTGTCACCCTTCGCAACAACTCTCAACTCATAAGCATAGTCCCTTCCCTTGCCTCTCTTGTATTATATATAACCCTACCTTCTGCTCACTTGGCCTCTCATTCACAATTCATCAAACACCTGGGCATTCACACACATACCACTATGTCATCTCTTCATTCCTGGGTTTCTGAACACAAGCTCGCTTCCATTGGTATCTCATCTCACTTTTCTGGGTTTCTCTTTCTCTCTTTCCATTAGGAAATTACAAAACATACATACTCATTTGCAGGGGCAGTATGGGCCACAGGAATAGGTGCCTCCTTCCTGGCCAACTCACGCAAAACCTCTGCTCCTGCCATGAAACCCAGTCTGAGACTCATTCATGCCAGGTATATATATTTCACATTTCTATATGCTCTGTTTTGTTGTAGACTCATATTAGATGTGGGGTAGACTCATATTCGATGTGGGGTTGGTTTGATTTTTGGATGAAGGATGCATGCTCAGGCATTAACACTGGCCGTCCTCTCTGGTGCTGCTGCTTACCATTACTATGAGAATCATCGTCTATCTTCTGATCATGCTCAATCCCCCAAACCACACCAGGAGACTACTTCTGCCGATCTCACAAACTTGGACGAATGGGACGTCCTGTCTCCTTTCTAATTCACAAGCCCGTATAATCCAAGGCTTATTATTGTCCCCATCAATTCCTTTCACTTTAGATTCATGTATCGTTGTTGTTTTTGTTATCTTACTATTACTCTTAAGTCATTAGTCTCCTTGGAGGCTTGGACTATACATATGTTGTGAGAAACCCACTTTCTAATGTATATACAATCTTCTCACTAGTCCCTACTCTCTTCTTCACCCTTCAAAAGCGTAATTATCTAAATGGAAACAGAAAAAGGGGAAAAAATCCTCGGATACATCGATTTTCAATTCAAAAGAAGGATTAGGAAGAGAATCTATGACGGAGCCACTCCAGTCGACGCGCTAACCATAGACATACCCACTTGTTTTACTAACAATACAATCCTTCATTGACTCATTCTTCACAACTAAAAATATTCAAGCTCATTGATAAGGTCTCTTTACCCAGATTAAAATATAAAATGATCTTAAATATTTACACGCCATTTAAAAGCACAGGGGTTAAGAGATGTAAAATACCATCCCTATATATTTCTATATGGCTATATCTGTAAAGTTCTTCACCTATATATCTATTTCTATATTTCAAAGTTAGGTTGCACCACCATTCTTAAACCGCAAAAACATGTAAAGTACGTACCCTCTGGTGTTTTTAATACAAAGACATAACAAGTCTTAAATTCTTCACACTTGTAATTCTAGAGATGGATCCAAAGTTTATTTACTTTTCATTTAAAGCGCACACTGAATCTCTTTCACCTCTACCGTTTCCCTCTTGTAAACATACCAACTTGATGCCCAAAGAAACGCCAATAAGTTGACAACTGATATCACCAACAGAAACCCATAATAGTAATCCAAGTGACAATCATTCAAGTTATCTCCAATCCAACTCTTCCTCCCACCTCTTGCTGTAATCTTGTCCACCATGGTCACCAGAAAGCTGTTCAAGAAATTTCCAACACCGATCCCACTTGTGAAGAATGTTGTGCCAAAGCTCTGCAACTCATCTGGGGATTGATCATAGAAGAACTCTAACAACCCTATGGCATTGAACACATCTGCTATTCCGATCAGAACATACTGAGGCAACAGCCAGAAAGTGCTCATAGGGACTACGTCTTTTGGTCCTACTAGTCCATGTGTGGTTATGACTTGCATTCTTTTGACTTCCATGGCGTAGGCAATTGCAATGGCTATGATTTGGATGGAAAATCCAATTCCTAGCCTTTGAAGCAGAGTGATTCCTCTGGGATGCCCTGTTCTCTGGCGCATGAAGGGCACAAAGAAGCGGTCGTACACTGGCAAAGAGAGGAGCATAGAGAGAGTCACGAAGCTTCCAAGGGAGGCTGCTGGGATTTTGAAGTCAGGACTGAGGTTTCTGTTCAAGGTGGTTCCTTGTTTCACAAAAAGAGTGTTGATTTGTGCCCAAATAGTGCTAGGAATTAGTGTCACCAGCCATATGAGTATCATGCCACACACAAGCTTGGTTTCTTCTACCTGAGTCACTGTCAAGGGTGTGCTTGAAGAACCTGTGCAGCTTTCTTTTATTGCAGCCTTGTCCAGGAACCTAAGTATGCCAGTTTCATCCAATTAATCCATGGTCTGTTTAAATAACTATATCTACCTAACACAATTACACACACTACACATACAGTAGCCAGTGACGGGTCCAAGAATCTTGCATTCTAAGGTTTTCGTCCTTGTTTCTTGATATTAATCTTAGTTTACAAGTTGTATAAATCAAACAATACAGTTTGTTTCAATCAGCTATATATCTACCTAATACAATTACACACACTACACATACAGTAGCTAGTGACGGATCCAAGAATCTTGCATTCTAAGGTTTTCGTCCTTGTTTCTTGATATTAATCTTAGTTTACAAGTTGTATAAATCAAACAATACAGTTTGTTTCAATCAGCTATATATGTAACTATATTGCAAAAGGGCGTTTAAGTTCTTCTGTGCAATTTTTTTCATGGTATGTTTTTAAGTGTAAGTGGAGGGGGAAGAAGCGTTTCGCGTGGATATCGTTTTTGATGATGACATATATGAAGTGATGATTAAGAGACACTAATAATGTATCGGTGGGGTGCAATTGCAAGTTGCTTGGAAGATGAGACCAATTTAAATAACCTTTTGGAAGTATTTGTACGATGAACTGTGTAAATGGAAGGAATTGATAGTGGTGATGAATGACCTATACTAGATCTCTAAAAAAGCCCCACACTGCGTTTCCTAGCTACGCAAGAAGTCAAAACTCGAATCTTTTGGGATTGGACTGTTTTAATTTGTTAGATACCGATGTTAGTGGAAGAATCGGATTTCACGCTAGAGGGTGAAGCTGCCATGCTTCATTTTGTTTAATCAAGCATTTTAAATCGTTAATAGAATGGTAGATTGAAATTTTTAGTTTGTTTTTTATGATCTAATGAAAGATCTTATGAATTAATCTTAGTCAATTGTTGTTTGGTTCCCTCTGAAGAGTTCAAACTTCCAATAATAATAAACAAAAATTGCGGGACCACAACAACATACATACACACACTTATTGATCCCAACTCCCAAGTTGGTGTTCTAGAAAAAGATGTTTTATTTTGTGCTCCAAAATTCACGTGACGCTATCCCACTAGGCCACTAATATCACTCTCGGCCTTAGCTAAGTTGTGAATCACCCAAAAGAGTAGTCCCCTACCACTTGGAATACATGTGTGTGTGTGTAGGGTAATATCGATCAATCAGTCACTTTTCTATAGATATAAACTTCCATAGATTCGATGTGTATCATATAGAAATTTGTCTCTAGTTAATTATGTCATTATCTGCATAAAATCAAACCATTAAGAAAAATTAAATATTGGAAGGTATATAGTATGGTTACCTCAGAAATGGAGTATGATAGACTTGGCGTTTTCCACTGCTAATGTAATGTTGATTCTCATGCTCATGAAGCTGTGAGGGATCACTAGGAAGCTCGAGTCTTCTGCTTCTAAACGCAACAATAGGCACTCGAATTATGTGACTAAGAGGACTCTTGCTTGTTCTGATTTTTCTATGGCGATATGTTGGAGTCCCTGCATAAAATAGCAGTAGGGATAGTAACAGACCAACCGAGGGGATTCCATAACCTAGGCCCCATCCTAGGTTCTCTTGTACATAAACGAGTCCTGTAGTGGCAATCAAAGCTCCTAAGAAAGTGGTAAACATCCACCAGTTGAAGAATGAGGCCTTGAGCTCTCTCTCTCTGGCATTAAAATCATCAAACTGATCAGCGCCAAAAGTTGAAATGTTTGGTTTTGTTCCTCCAGCTCCAATTGATATAATGTAGAGTGCTGAGTAAAAGAATGCAATCTGTGAGGGAGAAGCCTTGTTGCAGGTTCCAATGGTGCAGGTTGGCCTCATGCTCTTGAGAGACACAGCTATAGTCAGAAGGGTCATTCCCTGTACATATAATAATGAAAGTAATAAGGTTGATGAATTCTAAACATAAATGTCTTAACCTATAAAGGGTGCTCTGTGAACAAGGCTCTCACCAGGAAGGATATGGGAAGAGGTAGATATAGATAGCTTTAACCCCACAATCAAAAAGACTATTTCTAAGATTTGAACCTGTGACCTCCAGGTTTCATGTCTAAACCCATAAATGGAATTAAGAATAGTTTGTTTTCATTAGTTTGAGATGACTATGACTTCATGCTGGGGCTATGTTAACGATATCTGCTTGTCCAGTACTATGACAATTGACGCATCATTTATGCATCAGAAGTCGTAGTTAAAGTGAAATAAAGTCCACAAAGAGGCGTGGCTAGAAAGGAGAGTTATTATGGGCTTGGATAATGGCTAGATTCTTAACCAGACCATCTTTTATGCTAAGAAAATGATCTTAAAGCGGTTAGATTAATTTGAGCTTAATTAATTACCAAGACATAAACGAGGGATGACAAAGTGAAAGTCCAGAAGCGACCCAAGTAGAAATCTGCTATAAAGGCACCAAAGATCGGAGTTATCCACACAGATCCCGACCAGTTGTTCACGTTCCTCACAGATGAAACTGTGTCTTCATGGAGTTGGGTTGTGAGGTAAATGACCAAGTTGGAAGCAACTCCATAAAAAGCCATCCTTTCAAATGCTTCGTAGCCTTCAACATAATATATATATACACGAAAAAAAGAAAGAGAAATCCAACAATTAATATATTACATGTCATAAAACTCTAAATCATAGCTGGTCATCGGTGAGTTAAAAATATAACAAGTTAGCATGCATACAGCTCAGACTTGTGTTTACTATGACAGGAAATTAAACTAAAGCCAAAATGAAAAATATATTACCTACAATCCATAAAAAAAGATCTTCTTCATAGTATAAATTACAGTATATATTAAACTAAAAAGGGAAGACATAGATTTTTCACTTGGACACTGATGAACACAAAGTGAAACCTTGTTATTAGTTTGAGAGAAAACACTGAAAAAAGGAACAGAATATGAGAAGAAGAAATTAAAGATGCAGACCAACGAGGAAAGAGCAAGCCCTCCATTTTCCTGTCTTAGATGAAAGCGCACGACGACCACGAAAGTCAAGAGTGCCATCTCTGGTGTACTCTGATGATTCAGCAGGTTCCATTAAAGATATTAATCAAAGAAGAAAGTTAAAGGCAAAGGAATTAAGCCGAAGAAGAAGGAGGAAATAATATCATAGATAGAGATATCACGTTCTCATGAGGGTGTCCATATATATATATAAGGTGCGCGCGCGTGCGTATTTGGACAAAAGTTTCGATAAGATTAGATTACATATGTTAAAAGCTTTCAGCCACAATAGATAAACCACTGACAGATATTTAAAATCTTCAACTTAATTATGATTAATATTAATCATAAACATAGATACAAATGCAATGCTTTGTTTGTGGGCTTACTGTGTCCCAACTGGCCAATAGAAGCCAAGGATTTACCAACTTGTACCCACCGCTCTTTCTATTATTGTCTTGTCATGATATCATGTCCCCCACTTCTACTTTTGGATCCATTTTATTTATTTTTGGGGTTGACTTTATTATGAAGCAAGTAGATACGTTTAATTAATTGTGCACATATAATAGTTAGTAGCATACCATAATTATGATGAATGTTTTACTTACGATAGAAACTTGCACTTGCATAATTGTGTAATCAAGTTTTTCTAATAATATATGTAATACATCTGTATGCTGTTCGAGTTTGCTTCTATGCTAGGTAAAGTTTTTATTTGAATATGGTGGCCATATTTACTCGATGTTAATTTTTTTTTAAAATTTTAATTTAGAGTTTTGTTTAGTACATGGAAGGCTAGTAAAAGTCTTTATTAAAAAAATAAGTAGGATCTTGTGCATTGTAAGAAATGGGTGGTATTGCATGTGACTTAATTATGAATCTTTGTAGTTTTAAAATGTCCTTTACAGACTAAAAGTGAATTACGTATAGCGATAAAAAAGAAAAGAAAAGAAAAGAAAAGGCATTTACATTTCTTGCAAGTTGCAATCAAATGCGTATGAATAAATAAAATCTAGTTGATGATAAAAATGAAGATTTTATTTTAAGATAATGACTTGAAAACCTTACTTTCATTAATTAATTAATTAATTAAAGGCATCCATGACTTCAGTAGATAATTTATTATTTGGGATCTCTCACATTTATAAAAATAAGAGAAAATTCCACATTTTTTTAAAAAAAAAGGAAAAGACAAATCAGAGAGTTCAATATCTCAAATTTGAAAATAGACCTTTGAGAGGAATATTAGATTTGCAAATGTTTCTAAATGACCAATATGCCCCTTGCTACTTCAATGTAGAGAATGACAACTTAAAATCATAATTAACGACTCTAATATATATATTGACAACTTGAATTCCCCAAATGTTATCAAGCATCAATGACTACTTAGATATAGAGAATAACAACTTACACATCACAATTAATAACTTCAATACAACTTAAACTCCCCAAATATTCCAACAACTTTATAGGTATAATATTTTAAAGCCACATATGTCAAGCATCATTGATTACTTAGCTTTAGAGAATGACAATTTAAGAATCATAATGAACAACGTCATAATACATATTGATAACTTGAGCTTTCCAAATGTCATCAGGGTTAGATTGGTTATTTGAAAACATTTACAAATCTCATATTAATTTCTCTCACAAGTCTAACTTAAGATTTATGAGATTGACATATTTCCTTTGATTTGTCTTTTCCCTATTTTAAGCTAGTTTTTCTGGGATTTTCCCTAAAAATAAATGCATATCATATATTCAAAAATAGCCCGAGAAAAAAGATATAATGAGGTTAAAGATCAGATATAGTTAAATTTCGTACACACACACTATTGCAAACTCGATCATTTCTTTTTTTTTTCTTTTTTGAATTGAAGGGGCTGACACTACACTACAAGATTGAATGCATACTCTTTTTTAAATCTATATATATAAACACATTCATGAACATAAGATATTCGGATATACAGTTTAATTTATATATTCAAGTTGAACGGACGCTAATCCGGTTATATCAATCTTTAAAATGTTTAGATTATGTCTTTAGCCCAATCATTTGGTGGGAAGATGTGTCCTGCCAATAATGTGGCTGGCATGTCATTCACTTTTTTCAAGTGGAAGTGCTGTAGGTCCTTTTAATTTTTTGTTTTAAAAACTAAGATATATATCACTATGTTCTTTATTATAAATTCAGTTTAATTAATTCTCATATACCAATAAATGATAGTTAAATAATTAAATATGCTTTAAATTGATAAAAATTCTAAATTTACCCCTATTAAAATTATCTCTTCTTCAACATTTACAAATCATTAAATAAGATAAAATTTAAAAATAGTCATTAATTAGTAACCATAAGTGGAGTAATATTCAAAATCAAAAGTTTCTTTTATAAGTATACTTATAATAAAAACCAAAGTGGTATTAGGTGTGTGTGAACGTGTGTGCGCCTATCCCAATATTGACTAGTTTTGCCAGGGTTAAGTAGTAAATTCGCTCTGGAAATATACGTTGATGAACAATATTGTCCTGAAAGTTTTTTCAGGTTCAATTTTGCCCCGGAAGTCTAAAAATGTAATAATGTTGTCCTTTTTCGTTAAAAAACTAACGTTGACCGTTAACTTTTTAACGGAAAAAGGGCAACATTGCTACTTCTTTAGACTTCTAGGGCAACATTGAGCCCAAAAAAACTTCCAGAGTAATATTGCTCTCGAGCTTGTACTTCCAAAGCAAATTTGCTACTTAACCTTCCAATATATATTAGATATATATGTTATGATCAAGAAATTTTTTAGATTATTTTATACAATTATTTACTAAATATTCTGTGTTATAATTCTTCTAACGGCTTATTAATCATGAATAGAATGTGGAAGGTAAGCCGCCAAGCAAAGGACAATGCTTGAATCATCCTTTGCTTATAATTTAAAGAAGAACAAATAACGATAAAAAAAGTATAATAAAGATTATATTTTAAACATTTCTGTATTACAAATATTTTCAACTTCAAAATTATTTTGAAAATAGGCCGATCATGTTTTTTTTTTTGCAACCAACTTAACTGTATATCATAGTTCTTTCTTTGCAACTAACGGATGAAAATATCTATGTGTCCTATCAATGAGCATTTAATTCAACCCGTTGGAATTATGCTACTTTAACTAGAGATTTTAAGTTCAAGCTTAATCAAATATACATCTGCGTTATAAATTCGTCGATATGATCCTTGCATTCTTAATATCCGACTTGATGTGGATGAGTTGTAATCTGATGGAACTTTTAGACACCAAATGATTTGATAATAAAAATATATTTGATATAATTGTTAGTTCTTATACTTTAATTGAATTTTAGTTTTGATATTTATAACTTTAAATAGTTGATTTTGGTCCTATAGTTTCATAAAAACGTAATCTAATTTAAAATATAGAGATCAAAACAAAAACTCATTAAGAGTATAGGAACCTGCCATTAAAATGAGTCAAAATCCTTAAGAAACTATTGGAATTAAAACTATAGATCAAAACTAAAATTAAGGACCAACAATGATATTAATCCATGAAAAAAAAATCTACATTACCTCATAAATCTTCTTGTCGCTTTTCTTTCATGGAATCAATACATCGAATATGTATAATGCACTGTTAGTCAATAGATTCCGTAGGGAAACAAATAAAGAATAAGTAGTTGCATAACACTGAGGGCACACAAAAATAATACCTTCCACGTCCAAAACCAAAAGAGACAAGAAATATGAAACAACATAACAGCTAGTTCTATGTCGGATTCTAAGTATGAGACAAACCTTATATTTCGCCATTCTATCTTTCTATTGGTTATGAGTTGTACCTGGACACTGAGATACTTTTGGAGATGCATCATTTTCACAATATCGTCAAGCTATACGTACTGAAGAAAACCTTCATTTATATCAAAAAAAAGAAAACCTTCATTAACAAGTTATTTGTTGTTCGAAACAAAGACTGACATAGAGTTAAACTAAAGTTAATGTGTTGGGTTGAAGTGAAAGATATTGACACTAATATACTGTTCTCTCTTGTGATGGCCAATTGAATTAGTGAGTTAGGCATATTGATAGGAAAGATCAGCGTCCAATCGAATTAATGATTCATATCATCTCGTAAGTTCTGTTGTGTGTTTTCCTTTTCCACTCTTTGGCGGGACTCATTACGGTCACGTATGTTCGTTTGTTCTCTTCTTATAATTGGTTCCCGTATTGTTATCGTTTTATTTATTATTCTTGTCACTGACGATAATCGTTTATTTCTCTGAACAGGGTTTGATGATATTAATTTTTGTATTGTAAGATTCATACAGCTAAGTAAAATTGTGGGATTGATTGAGACACGGAATTATTGGCCATGTCACCCACAAGGGCAGGGAATTTGGGGTGAGAAAGTCAGTTACAAAAATATACAAACAGCGGAAGTGGTTTTGATCCAAAATCTACACCGTCCAAATTTAATTTATTTAAGAAAAGTAAACATAATATCTTAATTGTCAGCCTTATAAGAAATGATTTTTTTATTATTTAAAAACCATCAGCTGAAAACTTTGAATATAGAAAATGGAAACTATTTGGACAGTGCAGATCACACCATAACGATATCTGATGATGCTATAATCAATTCAAAGTGTGGAGAGCTAAGAAATGTTTGATATTAAAATGGGGAGGGTACGTTTTGGATTAGGTTGGCAGGCAAAGGAAGAAACTAAGAAAGAAATGGGGCGATGAGAAGGAAAGCAAAGGAAATGGGTCAACCAAGTTGTGGTGAGTGGACCACTTTCATAGGCTTTCATACAGTCAACTCCCTTTTACCCTTTATATCAAATCCCCACCAAGCTAGTGGCACTAACAATGATACACAAATGACAAATCCAATCATATTCAAAACCAATATATATATATATATATATATATATATATATATATATCTGTGTGTGTGTGTCATTTGTTTCAGATCTTCACATACGGTAAATTTACTAGATCTATTAAGAGGAAATTAAAATAGAGTTTTTTTTAAAAAAAAAAACAAAGCACAACATTATGGAATACTAAGGGCCCTTTAAATTCGTCTTCATTCCGTCTTTCCCATCAAGACAAGGATTTGAGATGCTTGGATATCTCATATTATGCTCAATTACGGACTCCATCTTTATTAACTTCTAAAGCTCAGATTGTCTCCTTTTCTGGTGTATGGTGATGATGTGGCTGAAGGAAAAATGGACACTTTTTAACGGGGATGATTTCCAGTTCTGTTAAAAGTATATAGTATCTCCCACCATTAATATAAGAGCTAGTTAGAGTCTTAGAGATTAGATTTAGTCCTAAATTATAAGACCCCCAATTCATTTTATTTGTCTCCTAAATTTATAATTTATTTTCGAAGTATCCCTATTCATGTGTTAAGGAGTTTTTATCCGATTATAGTGATGGTGGAAAACCAACCTGTATTTGTCACAAATAATTAACATAATTAATTTTATTAATCTAACCAAATTAATCAACTTAGCTTTTATATTAAACATCCGAGGTAAAGCTAGTATATTCCAATGTGTCAAGTGAATAAGTCGACTTTGTCATCATTTTCCCTTTGTTTCTTTCCTCCTCTCTCCTCATTTTGTCGCATCAAAACATGAGCTGAAGGAATTGTGGCAGACATATAATCCACCAATAAGATAATCTACTTCAACCTCGTTACAAGAATATACAGTAGTAGTACAGTACTACCACCAAATACAGAAGCCAGATCTTGGAATCAAACCACGATTCCTAGCAACTTGTTGAACATATAGTGACAAATCAGAACAGTATAGAAGAAACCAAATAAAACAGAGAAAATAGTTGATGGACCAGCAGCCGATGCCGGAGTAGAATATCTCTATTAATCCCTCTTTCCATTTTCTTTCCATTGAATGTCTCAATTTGGTTATTTACTAAAATCACCTTTTGAAGGAGAATGGTAGATTGTTAGTGTAGACGATTTGGAAGACATAATTGGAGGACATATATGGTTGGGTTCCATTTGTATACTTGGTGGAATCTGACATATCTTAACCAAACCTTTTGCATGGGCTTACTGTGCATTTTTATGGTCTGGAGAAACTTATTTGTCTTATAGTTTAGGTGCTTTATCCTTTTTAGTTTTATTGCTGGTTGCTTTGTCTAGTTTAATAATACGGCTTATCCTAGTGAGTTTTACGATCCCACTGGACGGATTAAGTTTTAATGGTCGGGATTTAATACTAAATTAATTTGTTTAACTTATAAATTAATATATAACAAATATTATGATTAACTAACTTATATAACTTCCTTAACCTCTTCAAAAATTGTCGACTCTTATATATATTAAGGATAGGAAAGGGTACTAAACTTGGCTTGCTTAATTAGTTAGCAAAAGCAAGTCATTGAAATGTTATTAGAGATGAAGATACCAAGTAAAATTAACCAATGTGGGCCTAGCATATATTATATATAAGCACAGGAAATTTTGACCCCATAAGAAAAGAAGTATTGCCTTCAATCATAATTATAAGACTATTTTTATAGTGTAACACTACAAAAGTGGTCATATAATTAGGATGAGAGATAATAGTATAACACAAGTAGAGCTGAAAACGTGAGGCATTCCCCTCCTTTGACTTTTCTTAGATCCGACCAGCGGTATCTTTCAGTACTGCCCATCGCTACCCTATGCATGAATTCATTTCTATCGATCTTCATTTTATGCAAATTATTCATTCCTTCTGATGAAAAATACGTGTACTTAAATTCTAAATCAATTATATAATTATTTATGGTATCGTTTTCATTATTTCATTTCATTTTACAAGAGGACTTTAACTTGCATGTATATCCTTCCCTACTATATAGCTTATAGGTTGGTGATAGATACGGTATCAGCCTGATTAGAGTATGTCGCGCAAGCTGGTTTCTCAATTCTCTCCACTATATAAAAATTTTATATATAAACTTGACCTAATGGTGGAGATATTTAATAAAGAGAAAATAAGAAAAGAAATTAATAGAGACATTCTTTTAAGGAGGAATGATGGCCGCCTTGATAGGCTAACAGTTTGCTGAAACAGTAAAGGGAGAATGACACACACATATATATATATATAGGTCGTTAGGGACATAGCTTGCAATAAATATTTTGAGGGGCCAAATGTATAAGATAAAATACTTTTGTTGCATGATATTAAATAAATTTTTGGAACACCAAAAGTTTTGGGGGGGCTATGGCCCCCCTTTACCAATGAAGCTCCGTGTCTCTATAGGTCATAACTAAAAAAATAATTTGTTGACAAGTTCCGTAAGTTGTTAATGATAATTGATTCACTTATTAATTCCCCCTATTCATTTGTCAATAAAGACTTTCTAATATTATTTCCCTTAGTTGAAACTTAAAAGTCATTCTCCCAACAATAAAATGATACAACATCCTTATTATGCTTAAAAGCAATAGAGGAATTGCTTTCAGTCCATTATTTCATTAAATTTAATAATTTTACAATTTCATATTCTTATCTCGATAAAGTTACTTAGTTATGACTCATGAGCAGACAAGAAATTTCTTTCTCTTCTTTTTTACTTTCACGCCTCGCTGTTTTAGATGTGTTATATATATATAGTTTATGATTGAAAGAAAATACTTTTAACTTCACTCATATTCAACGATAGGATGGCGAAGAAAAGGATAGGATAAGAAGACGAGTCTACCCCACACGAAGAGATGGACGAACAAAATTCTTTACTCATAATTATTTTTGGTTAGATAATAATATATTGAACAAAAGACAAAGTAATGTAAAAAAAAAAAAAAAGTGAGAACACTCACAAGACCCATAAAAGTAACACCAATAAGTCTCGTTTAAACATAATAGGCAAAATCTTCGGGTTTCTTGCACCATTGATTTTGTATGGTATGATATATATTATGTTTCTGTAGCGAGGAACTTTGAATTATATATTTAATTTGATTATTCAAATTTTGATAATTTAAACAAATATAGATAAACTTATATGTTAAAACTTGATAAGAATAATTTAAAATTAAAGTGACGGTTTAATCAATATATATTTTTAAAATATATCATGTATAAAATATAAATTACTTATCCTATTCTTAATATTTAAAAATGTACCCTTTTATGACATTTAATTGACAACAAAAAATGAAAAAAAAAAAACTAACTTTTTTATATCATGTAGATTTTAATATTTTCTTGATCTATACAGTATAATCTTTTAAATGGACTTATATTACGAAACGAATTTAATTGTCGTACCATGCAACACTAATGCAAGTTGTTTTGGAGTAGGGGGTGAAAAGCTTATGTATGTACTGTAGCATTTATCTTTGTGTTTTTATTTGTTGAAACTTGAAAGGGAATTGACTTTGCTGCTATTGGAATTTCACAATCTGTTGGCCATTATAAGCAGTAAAGTTCCTATAAATAAACTTCTGAGACGATTTTTTTATAAAGAAAGTTTTTTCAACTTTTACGCATTTCAACCTTGGTCATTTGACGTAACATCACTAGGCCGCACACAGCTTCCAAGCAAATAAACTACTAATTATAAATGATCATGTGCGGCTTTACATAAAAAAAGCTGAGACGCATGTTCATGCCTGTCAAATCAGTCACGAACCCAGGTTATAAAATTGGTGCACTGCACACCACTTGTTTTAATCCAAAGATTGCATCTGATTTGCATTTGAGGGTGCCTCTCTTTCCAATATTATGAGAGAAGTTCCTAGGTACTTTCAGAATCCCAAGTCATTCAAGTCCTCACCAATTAAAAACCTCCAGCATAAATCCCATAATTCAATTATATTAAAAATTGTAAATTGGTTTGACACTTTTAGTCCTCTTTATAAGTCTAAATTAATTTTCACATACTAAGAAAAGTTAATTAAACTCATTAATTCTGGGCAAAATCTGATTTATAATTGGTTTCAAAAGTTAATATGAATAAATTCTTTTTATTTATTATAATTAATAGAGGCAATAGAGTAAAAAAAAAATATTTACTACTTTAAAACTAAATTTATAAAAAGGATAAATTTTGTTGGTCAAAATGACTTATAAAAAGGTCTAGATTGGTATAGTAAAAGCACAGGATTGAAAGTAAGAAATATGAGAAGGCCTGAAAAGGTTTGTTATTAAAACATTATTGGGATAAAGAACATATTATTCAGTGAGTTGATTTTAGTAGTATATATAAAGTAAAGTTTTTATATTTGTTCTACCTCTTTTAATGATGCTCCCTTAATAATGATAAAATAGGAAATATAATGAAAAATTTATGGAAAATGATTCATATATTTTAATAAATACATATCATATTAATTAACTTAATCAATTAAATAATTAGAGTAGATAAATATCTACGGAGGTAGGGAGGAGCAGTATAAGTTAAATCCATTGGCTGGCTGAGCCTCCCGACTCTGTCAAAAGGCCGAGACATGATGTGAAGTGAACCACCCACAGGGAAAACCAACCAAAAGAGAAGCCTCTGGTTTTTGGGCATTTCAGTGTTCCCCTTCCCTCACTCTCAATAAACCCAGGGGCTGTTGAACCCAACATCTCTGCTTCACATCATCCTCCAATCTATAAATAACCAACCTTCTTCTCACTCTACCTCTCATTGACAATTCATCAAACACCTTCCAGGCATTCACACACAAACCAAAATGTCACTTCATTCCTGGGTTTCTGAACACAAGCTCGCTTCCATTGGTATCTCATCTCACTTTTCTGGGTTTGTCTTTCTCTCTTTCCATCAGGAAGTTACATAACATACATACTCATTTGCAGGGGCAGTATGGGCCACAGGAATAGGTGCCTCCTTCCTGGCCAACTCACGCAAAACCTCTGCTCCTGCCATGAAACCCAGTCTCAGACTTATTCATGCCAGGTATATATATTTCACATATCTATTTGCTCTGTTTAGTTATAGACTCATATTGATGTGGGGTTGGTTTGATTTTTGGATGAAGGATGCATGCTCAGGCACTAACACTGGCCGTCCTCTCTGGTGCTGCTGCTTACCACTACTATGAGAATCATCGTCTTTCTTCTGATCATGCTCAATCCCTCAAACCACACCAGGAGACTACTTCGTCCGACATCACAAACTTGGATGAATGGGACGTCCTTTCTCCTTTCTGATTCACAACCCCGTTATCTCATCATTGCCCTAATAATTTCTTTCGCAAGTCATTCATGTATCGCTGTTAATGCTTTTGAGTTTTGATATAGCAATAGGTTATCGCTATCGCAGTCTGCCTGGACTATGGGTATGTTGTGAGAAGTGAGAACCCCTTTACAATGTAGATACTATTTTCTCATTGCTTCCTGCTTCTCTCTTCTTCACCTGATCATATTATCTCACGAGCATTTGGCTTTACACACATACAGACACAAGCACGCATGACAGGGAAATCCACACACACACACACACACATGTTTTTTAATATTTTTATCTAAACATTTTTTCTCCTTCACTCACATATAAATAAATGAGACTCATTATTAAAAGTATTAAAAGAAAAGAGAAAAAAATAATAATAAATAGGCTCTACTCACTTATATGTAAGTGGGAACCATCTTCGGTGCCTATCCAAACATCCAATCTGGACCGTCCATATTAGATCTGGACGGTCTAGATTCCATATTTTTTTTCTTTTGATTTTTTTTAAAAAATTATTTTAATGGATAGAGAATCTAAAATAAAAATAATCTCTCAATTAATATTTTTTTCAAAAAATAATTTTTTCATTTAAAAAACATATTTTAAAAAACATGAAATCTAGACGATCTAGATTGGATGGGTTGATGGTGCCTATCCTTTTGATAGGCACCAAAAGTGGTTCGTCCGTAAGTGCCGCAGAAAAAATATTACCCCCCCTACACACACACATATATATGGATTAATTTTTTTTTTTTTTTTATGCCTCCTTCACATATAAGTGAGTGAGACTTTTTTTTTTTCTCTCTTCTTTTAATAATAGGCCTCACTCATTTATATGGGAGGGAGCCAGAGAGATGGAGAAATATCAATCCCATATATATAATATGTGATGGGAAAGGAAAATAACTATTCACAACGGTTGGATTTTCGGATCCGGGTTTGCATCTGGTCAATGTTTTCTAAATTTGTCCGGGGTTATGATTGGGCTGGGCTAGCTCCTTTGTTGAGCTCCACCATTTATTATTGTAGAATTTGAATTTCTATATAATTTTTGTGAAATTATTTTTATGTTTGAAAATGAATTATTGTATAAATTAATGCATAATATTTGAAAGAGCATAGAGATCAAGCCAATGATTGGCCAGATTTGTTCTACTGTCCCTCCAGTTTTTCAACTGGATTCGATATTGGACAATGGGGGATGATTCATAGAGATATTATTTATCCATGCATGAGCTCCTTTTTTTCCAAAACAATTACAAATTAAAAAGAAAGTAAAATAGAATAAGAGCGCGTTTGGTTGATCTAATCATTCTCCCAAATGAGCATGAACTAGCCAGGTTGGCCTTTGCGAAGACCTCATTGTGATATGAATGCCGAATATATATAAATAATGCTAATTAATCAGTGCTTTATTATTGGAGCCCAAAATTATTAACAAATGGACAGAGAAGTTGTTAAAGAGGAAATATATAATAGTTTTTACTTGCAAAATTGTGCTGTGAAAGTGGTTGCAAAGTCTTCTTCCAAACTGTCCGATTCCTTCCTCTTTATATTCCTCTTTGCTTTCTAAACAGCTCTTCTCCATCCCCACTCTAAAAAGATGCACCACCAAACTTCTTAACTGCTTTCTCATTCCCTCATAATACGCCCCTCCCCCCTCCCCATCTCAGGCTAAGAAATTTAAAGACAGGGACAGTTTGGAAATTTCACATTGACTTGAAAACTAAAATATTCAGACGATGCATACCGGATGATCATGATTGTGTTTCCATGTAAAAGGATAATGAGTTGGGAAATCACAAGTCCCTAACAGACACAATGTTGGAAATTTTATACATACATACATACATACATATATATATATATATATATATTGTTTACCAAGTCAGAACTAGAACTTCCATTTCTTCAGGTTTCAAGAAACAACAGGGAAAGAAGAAGAACAAGTGATCAGAGATGGATTGCTCTGTATGCACAACAATGCCTTTAATATTAAGGCCGCCCAGGAATACCATATGTGGGTCCTGTTATGAAGGAGCCAGGAGCATTCTCAACATGATGAACAAGCTTGAATCTGACAAAACAGTGGATAATCCTAATCCCTCTCCTCCTTCACCTTCCCATAATTCGAGTAAGGCAAGCTCTTTTTTCTTCATCCGCTCTTATTTCTTTGTTCATATAATTTCTGTAAGTATTTCAATCAATGGTGAAATCAAAATGAGATGTTATTATTTGTGCTGCGCAGTCTCTTTCTGCATTTAAAAGATGGTATACGCAGCAGTTAGATCAGATGAATGAACATAAACATCAAGTAGCCTTCCTTGAAAGCTTTGTTGAAGCATTCAGAGAACAAACCCACACCGATATAACTGTCACTCCTGGCAATAATGGCCCTCCAATACCTTCCCATAAAGCAGTTTTGGTGAGTACACACACACACACACACATGTTTAGGTTCGTGGATTAGTGAGTGACTATGTTTTGCACTTGATGATGATGTTACAGGCGACTAGGTCAGAGGTTTTCAAGAACATGTTAGATTCGGATGAATGCAAAGCAGCACCTACTAACAACATTACGATACCCGAATTGAACTATGAAGAGCTAGAGAGTCTTCTGGAGTTTCTCTACAGAGGGAACTTGGGTCCAGAAAAATTGGGGAAGCATGTGTTTGCTTTGTCTCTAGCGGCTGATAAATATGGGATTGCTTATTTACAGAAGCAGTGCGAGCAGTTTATGCTTAATTCACTGAGCATCTCTAATGCGCTTGATGTGTTGGAGATTGCAGAAACATGTTCCAACCAGAAGTTGAAGGACACTGCTATGAAGTTCTTAGTTGAAAACATTCAGGAGATTGTTTTGTCCTCAAGATATGAAGTGTTTGTGCACAGAAGCCCTCATCTAACTGTGCAACTTTCCAGGGAATCATTCAATGTTGTCAATATCAAATGATGATCCTCTCAGTTCATCACACTTGGTTCATAATTTGTTTGGTTTTCTTTTTGGGGAAAAAAAATTCTATTGCTTTGGATACTTTTTTCCTCCCCTGAAAAATGCCCTGGTTATGTGAATAAAATAAAGGTATATCACTTTCGGTACCATTCAAGACTACAATTTTGAAATTAACGATTGCAATACTATAGATGATGTTGGAGAATATTTCTGTTGTGGCATAATTTTAAAGGTTTGTTGTTCATGGCACCCAGTTAGTGAAGTCTACCAATCATTGAAGAAACAATGAGTCAATCTCAAAGATTCATCTCTAGAAGAACATTACGATAAAATGCTTGATGCAACTTTATACAACTAATTCTGTCCAGAGCAACAGTATCATTCCCTATCAGTACATAAAAAATACCACCACAAGGCTACCTGAATAGTGGCTTAAGGCATACATATAAATTACAACAAAAACGCTACTAGATTCATTCTATTTGACCTTCAGAAATCAGAATACCTAAGACAACAAGACGAAAAGGTAAACTTGGAGAAATACAAGTAAATTTTGTCAAAGGGGCATTGTGCATTTCTTTTGGGAATGTCCTAACATATGGCAGCGACCACACTGAACAACTCTTTTGGGACGTTTAAAGTTCTCCAACCTAAGGACCTTCTTTTTAGGCCTCCCAGGTGGTCTACGGATTTTTGGTGGACGTATTATGATGTCCACCTTGGCACCTCCACCTTCTGCTCCTTCTCCGAGTTCTCTCCATTGACTCTTGTCTGGAATAGGATTTATCATCTGTGAATATGTCACTCTGTAACTTTTTACTGTGAAGCAAGATTCAGCAAAAAGATGAGCATTGTGCCCACAAGAAATAAGTGCTGCAGCAGCATGTGCACAAGGTAAACCATACAGCTGCCAACGACGACAAGAACACACTCGACTTCTTATATCAACAATATTCGTCCTCTCTGTAGACACAATCTCAAACTCAACTTCATTAGCTCGGAGCACTTGATAGCAGTGAGCATCAGCAAGTGCTTCCATAATCCGCTTCTCGGCAGATGGTACAAGCATCGATGTCCACCTCATGCCCATGTCTTGGCGTTCATTAAACCAAGATGTGATCTGCTGGCGAATGTGTTCCATCATCTGCACTATAGGGAGCTCATGACATTCAAGGGCCCAGTTATATAACAACTCTGTCACTCCCAGAGTGAAGTGCCCAAATCGAACACCCTCAAAGTATGCCACAGCCCAAAGCCGGGGAGGAAAATGCTGAAACCATGGGATAACATCCTGTGAAATTTCTATCATCTCAGCAATCTTGCTCTCAAATTCAGCAGACGTAAGGGCATAAACAGCATTCCAAAAGATGTTCAGCAATTTTGTGTTTTTGAATGTGTCACGGAAATTTTCACTTACGTAACGCAGACAAAAACCATGAAAAGCACTTGGAAAATGTGTTTCTACTGCCTCTACAATGCCCTTCTGCCTTTCAGATAGTATTGTAAGTCTAGGCATGTTCTCAGTGTTCACTCCTAGAAGCTTTCGTAGTTCTGACATAAACCACATCCAATTTTCATCACTTTCAACATCAACAACAGCTATTGCCAAAGGAAACAAAGCGTCATCAGCATCAACAGCTGCAGCAGAAAGTAATGTACCCAAGTATTTTCCTTTAAGATGTGCTCTGTCTAGCTCTAAAAGTGGCCTACAAGCATTTATAAACCCATAAATTGAGGCACGGTAAGAAATAAAGAGGCGTTGGAAACAATTTTCTGGTCCAGTAGCAACAACTGATGCAATGCTACCAGGATTTGTTTTCCTTATTTGCTCACAGTAAGCAGGAAGAAGTCGGTATCCTTCTTCAAATGTTCCATGAAGGGAAGCCATGCTTCGCTCCTTCCCACGCCAAGCTTGCATGTAAGAAACAGCAACTCCATGCTGATCACGAATATCTTGAAGGATTTCCCTTGGTTTATATTGAGGATTATCTCGAATTCTAGACTCAACAGATCTAGCAACCCAGCCCACTGATGCCTGCTGATGATGAAGGTTATGAACTCCCTCGCATGTATGCTCTCCATGTAGCGTTCTCACAGTAAAAGTTGAACCACCAGGGCATTTTGCTACATGGACACGCCATGGGCACCCTTCTTTAGAGCATTTTGCTATAAAACGACTGCGATCAGATTTAACTATACGAAGATCAAAATGCATTGCAATAGCAACATCTTTCATTGTTCTTCTGCATGTTTCCACATCAGGAAACTCTTGGCCAATGACTAATGGATGTACTCCTAAATCAAGAGGAGGATCATTATAAACTAAAGAATGATTAGCCATATATCCACCAAACTAGAAAAGAGCAATGTCATATGGCTTTAAGGGTCCCCATCGTGCTTTTGAATTATAAAAGATTCCCAAGAGTAGGCATCAAAAAACATCACCATATTGATCTTCCAGCCTGGTACAGACTCTGCAGTACATAAGAGGGAAAAAATGAAACTCTAGAAAGAGTTAAAACAGAACAAAATTCCAAAGGACCCTTCAGGACACATAGGAATCGAATCAACATCATCACTTGTGATTTTTACAGATATGAACCTCTGAATTAAAGTCTCTTTAGAGGAACAAAATTCAAATTTTCCAACTATCACACATGAAACCAAAAACAACATAATTATCACAAGGAAAATCATGAGTAATGGAAACCTGCTAGACCTAAAAGAATATCTTCAAAGAGATGTTCTAAGTGATAAATTTTAGTTAATGGCGCCAAACTATGAATTTTAGTTGCCAGAGGAAGGGGGATTTGGTAATGATAACAATTGGAGAAAACCAGGTTGGCCTAAAAGAAAATATACGTAGGAAAGGCAATGGGCAAATATCCACTAATTTTTTTCACTATCAGTGTCAATTCCAATCCATAACACCCGAAACTACCTGAATCCGAAGAAAAACAATAACACTTCTATCAACTGTATCCAAAACTATACGATATACGAAATACCCATATATTCAAAATGACTCAAAAATAAAACACTTTTTCCCATCAAGTTTTAATCACAGCAAGTCAACAGATCTGATTATTGTCCATTTCTCTGTTCCGCATGACAAACGCTCTATCATTACTCATTTAAAAGGAGTTCAAATTCAGTAGCAAGTCAACCACCTCAGTTCTTAGGATACCAACTGGAGAACACAAATCCATAAATAGGGCCCATGAGAAAAGAGAGAGAAGGAAGAGAGAATATCAGATATTATTCAACAACACTTATGTGTACATAGCCATCTGATTAATAGGCCTTCCATCTGTATAGAACTAAGTAACAGCAAATGGAAACTCTCAAATAACTATAACAGAAGTAACACTACCACATCAAATGGATACTACCGCATCAAAATTCATGACTAGTATCTAAGACGAGTAAATAATAGATTGAATCTCAGCGTCGACAGGATTGGATAAGGGTAAAGAGATTGAAACCTTAGAATCGGCGGCGCTCAGACCGATGGTGGGTTCTCCATTGTTGAGGGCAGGATGCAGCGCAAAAGAAACTGGAGGAGAAGGGGGTTTCCGAACCCCGGAGCTGAGATGAGTAAAGAAATCGAAATAGGAAAAAGAGAATGCTCAGATCGACGGGCGTCTTCTGACTAGAACTCGATCCCTCACCGAGACGGCGACCGCCTTTGCTCAGATCGACGGCTGTCTTCCACAGAGAAAGGGAATTTGGGGGAGATGCGATCTATATCCAAGAAAACAAGATTACGAAATTGATAGTATTATTGTTCTTTTTGGTTTTTTTTTTTTTTTTTTTTAAGTTTGAAACATGTGGGGGAAAAAAAAATCCCCTACTCGCCCATCTTAATATCAAATTTCCTTTTTTTTTTTTACAATATTTTAATATCAAATTTCAAATCATGCAGAATATTTGATATTTATACTTGGATACCAGGTTAGATATCAATTTACCACCCTTTTTATGTTTTAAAAAAATAATTTATTTTAACTAGATTCTGAATAATTAATTGGTCTAACAATCAATTGAATTCTTTTGATCGAGAAATCGGTACAAACATTTTAAACAAATTCTTATTCTTGGTTGGCGTGTGATATCTAATTAATTAGTAATTACCCGACCAGGGGATTAATAGTAAAGAACTTTCATGTTGGGGAAAAAGAGTAAAGAACATTCATGCGTCATCATCTCAAAAACATCCTAAAAACATCCTGCATTAAAATTTACTTCTGATGGTTCTTATTACAAGGTACTAATTACTATTTCTCACAAATTAATGAATAGAAGTTAACTCATTAATTAATTTCAAAATTAATAAATGTTTCCAATTTTACCACTACTTTAATGATGTAGGTTTAAATGAGTTAGTTAAAAATGAGGGCATAATGGGAATATAATAATAAATGAGTTAGTTAAAGTAAGTTGATACCTTATAATAAGAATAAAAAAATATTAATAGTTGGTGCCTTATAATAATTAACAGGGATCAAAGGGAGCAGAAACCAACAAATATCCGAAGAGCCTTACCTCAATTCCTAAAATTCCTTGAGTCCGCATTGTGATCATAGTGCCTCACCCTTGGCCAAATAAAATTACAAAGCTTTCATGTTAAAATTTTAGACATACAACACAACTAGTAACTATAGTCTCTAGCTAATTATAGTATAGTTTATTTAGAATGACAATTTGAAACATTTAAAAACATGTTTCCAATTATGATTTATAATATGTGAGATAATTATGTGAATTTGATTTTGTTTGACTCAGGCAAAGATGCTCATGATAAACATTTCAAAAAAAAAAAAAAACACTTATCACCTCAATAAGTAATCAAAACATTTTAAGATTCTTTTATTCTATTAGTCTAGCTTTAATCTAAAATCTCTATAAAAAATCCAAAGTTTCACCATGACATAATAAGCTAGCATCATTTATATGTTATCATTTTCTGTAGTGAAACTTATAGTTTTATCTGTTACCCACTAATCAATATGATTTTTGGTAATTACATTTTTTTTTTCTTTAGCGTAATTTCACTTGGAATCTCAAACCAAGTCCCTATGTGTAAACACCATTATGGTTCACATACCCATCCATACCCATACTATTCCATATTTCCATTTTCCCATAAGTACATAGTTTGGAAAAAGAGATTACTCTATATAAAGGCAACAAAACCTTTTTTCCGTGAGCTGGATTTAAAGGCTCATCAAAAATTAGAAGAGTTTTACTACTTAAAAAAAAAAGAACTTACAACAATATTTACAAATCACCTATTGTAATATCAATATCAACAATGAGACTTTATTTTTAATAGTAAAATTTTAGAAAAGAAGTTTGACTCATCTAAGATTTAAAGGTAGAGCGAAATTTCCCTTCCGCTTAAGTAATATCAATGTTGGATAGGATGATGTGTCTATTATCTTCAGGTGTATTTCTAGATATCCAGAAGAGTGCTGACCAACTCTAGGATCGAACCCCTCCCCTTAATGAGAGTGTCTGACCATTTTACCAATTAAACTCATGCTTTCATCATTTATGCTAGTTCGATTAAATTTTCATGAATTGGGCTAATTTTTATTTGGACCATACCCATAGGCCTACAATATTACAGAAAAAACTTCGTTCATGCATGTGACGTCGCTATTACATGTGAAATTTTACGGCCCAAATAAACATTCACCTACATACGTATCATGTTCCCCTAAATTACAGTTATATATATGGGGTTGAATTTTTTCGTTGCATGAGAAGAAAAAAATTCCTATACACATATGAAATGATGGGACTCACACACACACATATATGAATTAATTCACATATATATATGTGTTCCACTATTTCATGTGTGTGTGACATGAGAAAACACTTCTTCTCCAATATGAGAAATGTTTTTCTATATATATATATATATAAAGTCACTATTTATCTTGTTCTTATCATCTCAATTACCCGTTCACATCAGCGTTCTCCTTACATTATACTGCAACGAAAGTTTCTCGTAATTAATTAATATATTGTCATTATAATTTATAGGGTTAAGTAGCAAATCTGTCATGCAATTACATACTTGAGAGCAATGTTATCCTGAAAGTTTTTTTAGACTCAATGTTGCCTCGGAAGTCTAAAGAAGTAGTAATGTTGTCATTTTTCATTAAAAAATTAACGGTCAACGTTAATTTTTTAACAGTTAACGTTAGTTTTTTAATGGAAAAGGGTAACATTGTTACGTTTTTAGACTTTCGGAGTAAAATTGAGCCTGAAAAAACTTTTAGGGTAATATTGTTCCTTGACATATACTTACGGAACAGATTTGCTACTTAACCCTAATTTATATTAAAGAATCAGTTTTAATATTTAAACGGGAAGATTATATTATCATCATGAAAGACAGTTTAACAAGTTCCAAGTCATATCAAACTGATTTGCTCATCACCTTTTCACGTCACGTTTTAAATTTTTCTTGGCCCATCGAACACTCATTCGAACATCTTACATAACGAAAGAAATTAGACACACAAAGATGCTTGGATATCAAACGTTTTGTAGTTAAAATTGTCTGTAACATTTGAGGGCTGATACAGAGGAAAACCCAGAAGAGAAAGACACAAAACATTTATATAAAACGCACATGCATGGAATATAATTAATTAACCAGTTCAATTAGCAGTAATTAACGATTTCTCTCACTCTCCTATTTAAAAGTCCTTTTGACTAAAAAGGTTAGTCTTATCTATTAGTCATCTTTTAGGTAATAAATGAGATTGTGACAATTTTAACTATATTAATTGTATAAATGAAAATAGAGAGAGAAGAAATAGTTAAAATATATTCATTTATAAATTAGGGCAAAATTGAAAATGCATTCTATAATCATTGAGTTAACTACCTTTCATTAATATGTTTGATTTAATTAAAATAGACTTTTATAAATAGAATCTGGTATATAGATCTAAGTGTGAGCCTAAACTTATATATAGGTTTTTTTTTAAGTTAGGCCTAAGCTTTCAAACAGCCTAGTAAGACTTGAAGCATTTTTATAATGTAGGTCTTTACATAAACTTTAAAATTATGGCTTAAAGACTTTAAAAATTATTTTTGAAAGCCTATAATTTAAAGCCTACAATGTGATTAAAATAAAACCTTAATTTTTATAATTTAATAAATCTAAATTAAAATTAATTTAAAAAGCTATTATTTCAATTTTAAATTATAGAGAACTAACCAACTATGATAATTTAATAATTTTATATTATAAAATGATAAAAATATACATATAACACAAACATATATAATGTAAATGAAATTATATTTTAAAATTTGTAAATAAGTCAGGCTTGAAAGGTTATAAGACAGGCCTTCATAAAATAGGTTTTGCATGTTTATATATTTAGATATCTAAATAGACTTCAGTCTGACCTTTATGTTAAACAGGTCAAGTCAAGCTGTAGGCCGCCTGATAGGGGTTTAACCTATTTTCACCCTTAACAACACTTCTTTTATCACACTCTTGCTCTCTTGCTTAATTTGGGTGCTTAATGTGTTGTTGATTCTATTGAGTGTTAATTATGGACCAACATAACTCATTCCGAGAGAAGAACATTAAGAGAAAACATTACTATATATATATATATATATATATATCAGCCCTAAAAAGACAGAGGGCTTGTTTGGAATACCAGTAAAAAAAATGACTTATGGAAAAGTCATCCGGGGTAATAAAAGTCAAATTGTAAGCTTTTATTCTATAAGTCAAGTTTAAATAAAAAGTTTTTACTCTTTAAGTCAGGAAAGTTTATTTTTCAAATTAGAAGCTTTTATCCCATAAGCTCGATTCGAAAAATTTTTCATCCAAATGAAAAAAAAAAACCAAAAGCCGGACTCATCAAAGCTATATCAAACATGACACAAACGATCCTAATTAATTGAAATAGCAATTAACACAGCACTTAATTAATTAAGCACCAGAGGGAATAGCACAGTACTGTTCAATATATATGACTAATTACTGTTGACTAGTACTCTCTCTCCAATTCTTTATGGCTCTTCCCACTGCTTGTGTCACTGCTTCTGCGTCCATGCTATCACCTTCTTCTTCTTCCTACGGAAAAAAAAAAAGTTCAATACAAACACTTAATTAGTTTCGTTCACAATCACATGAAGCTAAGCATGCATGCACACTCTTTCACACAGACACCATCGTGAACAAATTGTTATATATAATTAATATGCGAATCTTAATTATTACTTCTCCTCCAAAAGCTTGAAATTGGAAAGTGTCGGAACAGGAAACCCTAGCTTCCATAACGCTGAGACCCATATCTTCCAAGACCTCCAATATGGGAACTAGCAGGCCTGGGCAACTCTGGCCTGAATATACATTTATCAGGAATCCCTTTTCTAGGGTTTCTACTGTAACCTACACAACTCCATTCACATTAATTATACAATTAGTAATACATTATTTATCATATTTTGGAATCATTATATATTATTTTAGCTAGGGAAGTTATTTAAATTAAATAGAGACGATAAAAAATATGTGGAATAACTTGTAAATTCATGAAAATACCATAGGTAAATGATTTTGGTCTTTTGAAGTTTCTGCAGTGGCAATGTCTTGATTCAGTCTTTCTACTTTTTCCTTTAGCTCCTCGATGTACTTTGTTGCGTCCAATATGATCGAGGTTTTGTCTAGCTGCCAAAATTAACCATAACATATACCCAAAAAAAATACAAATATCAATATTCCAAAAACACAAAAAATAAGAAGCGCAAATCAAATATATAAATATATATATATATATATATATATATATATATATATATATATATATATATATATATATATATTGATTGCAGATTATTGGACCGCATAAAGTTTGCGAGAAAAAAAGAGAAATATATGTCTAAAGCAGACTCATGAATTAATTTTTTCCAACTGACAAATTAAAGTACAGTCACCTTTGTCATATTACAAATTAACTGATTAGTTTGTGTTCTCACCAAGATATGGGATTATAATATAGAGAATAGATCTTATCGAAGGTCCGAAAGCACTTGGCAGAAGATTTGGGGATAAAAAAAGAGAGAGGGAGATAACAATATTATGAAAGATGAACATTCTTTAAGCAGATTGTCTCTAGCTTCACTAAGAACATTCAAGTGGAAATCCAATAATAATGAAATAAAGACATATGAAAGGAGAAGAGGGAATTGAATTAGTTACAGAATGAGAGTGAGTGACAGAACGAAGGAGTTGGAGCTTCTCATGCAGAGCTTCTCTCTTCTTCTTGAGGTCTTTATTAGAAACCATAATGACTCCTTTTTTATGCTTGACCAGCCTTTCAAACTTTCTCTCTGATAATGTTGCTTTTCTTTTCCTTTCAACTCTCTGCTTATAGCTCTGAGGTATCTCATGTCTCTGTGGTTTCGTCCTTTTTAATTTCGCGTCTTCCCCCTCATGACTACTCCTACAGTTCCTTCACAAGAGCCAACTACAAAAAAGTGAGCTAGTTGTTCTTACAAAAATGCCCTTCTCCTCTACATGTTTTTTAGATTTTTCTTCTCTGTGCCCACCATTCTGAAAATTTCTTGTCAACATGCTTGAATGATGCAAGATGTATAATTCATGAATTAAGCTCTTAGAAATTATTGAATTTTTATAAGCCATTCATCATTTGGAAAGTCTCCCATTGGATTAAATTAAAAGTTGTCATCTAGCATTACCCCGATTGTTGTATTCTTCTCCATACATTTGAAAATTAATGTTATTAATTTTTATACATATATAATAGATATGAGCGTTGAGATTAGTATCTCATGCTTTAAAGTTATTGTTTTTTTTTTCTTGGTCTCAAACGTATAAATTGATTGCATGATTTTTAAATCATACTGTATGGATATACATATTGGACACTTTATATTTCTATCGAATATTATAGTGTGAAAAAGAAAATATATAATAGAAGTAACTTTTAAAATGAAGCTGGAAAAATCATGCACGAGGATATACAGGAGGGGATATAATGGGGAAATTAATGGAAGAGAGAAATTAGATTGAAGCAATAAGATTTTGAAAAGGAGGAAGAAATTAAAATGAAGGGAGAAATGATGATGAGCTCGTGATATAGTGAAAAATGAGGCCATCGAAAGAAGTGAATGAGAAGCCGAATGTTGATTGGTTGTGACTTTGAATGCCCCCAAACACCCCTCACGGGGCCTTTTCTTCATCCCCTCTCTCTCTCTCCCCTCACGTGCCACCATCTTCCCTTTCCATGCAAAAAGACACACACTCTCTCGTTTCATTTCCCTCTCTTCAATCTCCACTGTAAATTGCCATATAAAATATTCACTCATAGCTCTAATTATCTAGTTATTTGCCAATTACGTTCAAAGCTAAGCTTCAGATATGTAAACGTAAGTTCCCATACACAGAATCTGAATAGTATATTCCCATGAAGATAGACATGGTTCATATCCAGGCTTGCATCAATCAAATTCAAAATTAAATCACTGAGTAATAATAATAACAGTACCCCAACATGAATCATAACAATAAGGTTACTCGGTTGTACTCCAATGATTGTAAAAATACCCATCAAAAAGATCCATGTTCAACAGTTCTTCCGTGAGGAGGCAAATGTCTGAATGATTTTTAAAAAATGTTATTGCTTGCACGGATCAATTAATATTTTGCTCCTTGCATCCTTGTTAAATATGCTTCAATTCAATAGTAATATTGAAGAACTAGTATGTACAAAAGACAGACAGAGACATACAATACAATTTAGTACACAAGTGAAATGAACAAATAACGCCATGGATCGTATCAAATGTAAGTATTTTAAAGGAGGTGGTGGTGAATCTGGCCGGTGTTGTTGCATCCGACATTGTCTGCATTGCCCAAAGGACAAATCACGTACCCACTCATATTCACATGCGTGCCCTTCAATCATCACAAGAAAACAATATCCCTCCATACTCTTACTCTGCTCCCATACCTTGTCCCTATAAGTGTCTTAATTTGCTTTGTTAGTTTCTCTCTCAATTCATCTTATAATCAACTCTACTAATTAACCTTGGCCATTTCTTCTATAAGATTCCGCTAATCATTTCATGCTCAGCTCATAATAATGCTCCTCCTTCGTAATCAAATAATTCATCTAGTTCGTTGCAATTACTTAATTAGTTTCAGAGAATACATCATCAGATGCTTATTAAACAAGACCTTAACTTGCATAGCTTGAAAGTATGAACCGATACCAATATAATTAATTACACCACCAAAAGAAGGTACTGGATGGCACATCATTAAAAAATTGCAATACTGATGTTATAAAAGGTTAAATGAAGAAGGCGTCTATTAAGACGTTATCTACACACACACACATTTGATGGTGTTATTATAATTTACCAAAAATACAAAGCCATACAGGTAAGCGGAGTTTGTCCTCACATTTCAGGAGCCTGTTTCCCCAGTCTATACTACTCTATCAACCAGCTTAACCTCATTACTGTATTTTTATTCCATTCATTTCAATCAATATCATCCAGAGGACTCGTCAAAATTGAGTTGGTAATTTCATGGACAATACATATGGATATGCATGCAAAAGATAAATTAACCCATAAATTAATAAACATGCCGTTTCATGATCTAATCCATGGGATCATAATTGGTGTTAATGATCAATTATCGATATGAAATACTACTTTTGCTGTTGTTTCAAGAGTATGAAATGAAAAGTCATCAAAGTCAAGACCCTGTCTCAAGTTCCTTTTCTATTTTACGTTGCGTCCTTAATTAACTCTTATTTATCATGCTGATTATAGCCATAATCACATCTGGATCGTAGCTCAACCTTTTCAGCTGGAGATTAAGGACTAAAAGACAGTGTCCTTCACAGACTGAGATTGGATTTGATTATTCTTACACATACTCACATGTCACATGATGAATATGACTTGCCAATTTTGATTAACCAAGTTCTATATATATATATATATATATATATATATATATATATATATTATCAGACAGAATATATATATAGGTCATCATGAACATTATTAGTTAATAAATTATACAGAATTGGGCAGTGATATGTCAGGAATAGGATAGCAATAATAATTAATATTCATTTGCTGCTGACCTGTAACGCGTTTTGGTGTTCATTTGTCTAATGTCACGTGACCAAATGGGGCACAGAATAAAACCCGAAGGAGAAAATACTGAAGGGGGTCCAATTATGCAGAGAAATTCTAGTTCTCTTAAACCAGAAAAGTTTCTCGTGACATTCCAAATTATTTGTAAAATGAATCTGAGAAGTTTGTCTCGTTGTGTGAAAATGAAACCCATTATTGTTTTTCAGAATTCACACTTTTCACAGAGCCAGCCTGCACATTATCTACTTCGCTCAAACCAAAACAACAGAGGTGTGTGTGTGAGTACATATATGGTGAAGGGATAAAATCCACTGCGTCTACCAATAATGATCTTTCTGAAGCAAAATTATCCATATATTCTTTTATCTCTCTGTGTCCCGGCCTTTTCAATTTTTTTTAAAAAAATTATACACACATATATGAAGTTGTTTTTTCGTGAAATGTTACTGATGATGTAGATTTAGCGATTGTAATATATGCATGGTGTCTAAGGATTCTTGTGAGATGGTAGCTAGCTATCAAAGACTCACGTGAGTTGGAACGAACTTGGAAAAGTACACTCACATGTCGATGGAAACAAAAATTCATTTGGAGTATAAAGTTATTGAGTGATAAGTGCTTATGCATGTTGTTTATGGACAGCGTGGGGGGGGGGGGGGGGGGGGGGAGAGAGAGAGAGAGAGAGAGAGAGAGGTACAGGTTGTGCATGGTGGTGGCAATTCAAGAATCAATTAATATGATGATAATTTAAAATGGAGACAGGATATTTGGATGCTTTAGTACTTCGAAATATATATATGATCACGAGTTGCTGTGACGCCAATATATATGTATATATGTACACAATGAACACAACAATATTTATTTCATTGGGTCGGGTATATACGAATTACGCACAGAGATTATTGATCAGAAGGGCTCGGTCAAGAACCTTATTATATTAAATATTCTCTCTAATCCTCTTCCACCCTGTTCAAAGAATTCTATACTACTAAATCAACCCACCCTCTTCATTGGAGTATCTAATGACTTTCTTTGAATGTGACCAAACCATGTATCTCAAACAATTTTCTACCATTTTTTCTAACAAATGGCTCTCAAACTTTTTCACTTATATGTCCAAGGAAATTTACCTATTTAATAAATATTTTTTTAAAAAATACTAAAATAAGACACTGTTGAAACATATTACCGGACTAATACAGTTGGTGGTGCCATCTGACGTGGCGCCACAAATAGCACTATGTCATCTAATGCCACTCTACAAGTCAGGTCACCCAATATGATATCATTGGCGTCAACAACTTTTGACGCCTAAAGGCGTCAAACCATTTGACGCCTTTAGGCGTCAATTTAAATTGATGGCGTCAATTCAATTGTTGCCGCCTTTAGCGTCAATTTTGACACCTAAAGGTGTCTTTTTATTTTTTTAATTTAATTTTTTATTTATATTAAAATTATAAATAATAATTTTACGTAATTATAAATAATGTAAAAGATATTAAATAGTCAATCATCTATCTTATAGTTTATAATAAATTCACTAATTAGTCTTGTATCCCAATATTTAAAATAAATTTAAAATATTTTAATTATTAATTAAAATTATTTAATTTTCCACTTCCATCAAAAACTCCTCCACGGTTCCAAGCAAGGCATTTAAGATACTGGATGCATCTAGAAAAATAATTTAGATTGCTGGATGTACCTTAGCCCATTAAATGTCGTACTCTTCTTTTACCTTTATTCTTAAAGTTGAAAACATATGTTTAATCCTTGTCGTTATGCCTTCATTAGCTTTATTTGAACAAAGAAAAATGGTCACTCAAGCTTCTTTGTCGCTCCACAAAAAAGAAAAATCTCAAGCTCCTTCAACCTTTCAAATGACCTAAACGGCACAATTTTGTGTGAAAATGACACATTAATAAGATGATCCTTACTTTATAATAAAATTATATTGGAAATATAGGAAGAGAAATTATCTCACCTTGAGAGGATGTGTGTGTGTAATCCTCTCTTCTTTCACCCACTTTAACATTTGATTCCTTTTAAAAATCCTCAAAATTAAATCTTAAATTTACTAAAACAAATATTGACGGAATTTCGATGGAAAAAGTTTGGGGAAAATCCACTTGGGGGCTCAAGATACAAACATAAATTCAAAAAAGACCCAACTAATTTTCCCATGTCAGAAAAGGCCTCAAAACCTTTTCTGGTATTAAGTTTCAAGAGAAAATTACCAAAAACGCCCCAGCTGCGCTGCCTTTGTTTTTCTTTTTTAACTCCAGGGGTGTTTTTGGTAATTTTCTCTTAAAACTTCATACCAAAAAATGTCCTGGGGCCTTTTCTGACATGAGAAAGTTGGTTAGGTCTTTTTTGAAATTATGTTTGTATCTTGGGCCCCTATGTGGATTTTCCCAAAAGTTTGTCATAGAAAAAATTTTGGTAGAAAACATTACATATGGAATTCTGTCAGTGATTTTTATCAATGGAATTACCGTCAAAATTTCGTTTGTAATTTTTGATGGAATTTCTTCCATCAGTAATTTTATCCATGATCCAAAGTTTTTTTTTTTAGTGGTTGAAAATGCTTGCATTTCATGGAATAAATTAAGAGTTAACCTTAATAGTGTTAAGCTCGAAGCAAATCTGTAGCGAATTCAAAATTTTGAGGAAGTAAGGTGTATTTTGTTGTTGATCAAATTTTGTTTTCCCCAACTTTAATTTATATCTATATGGTCTAACTAATCTAACTAGGCACTTGTTTGGATTGCAATTAAAGAGGCCAAAATCTTGATTCGGGATAGAAAAGTCGTTTTTTTTTTAAAAAAAACTTGGATAAGATTTAAAATTGTTGTATAAGAGAGGAAGAGTAAGTGTGGCGCCTATTGAAAAAAAAAAAATGGTTGAAAACCATTTTAAAGTGATTTGAAGATGTATAAAAAAGACCGTTAGAGGTGCCTCGGTGAGGAAGGTAGATTCGACAGTATAAAGTCTTATGAGAAGAGATGGAGAAAAATTGAAGAAAATGCTCAATAAATCATTGTGCCTGACTACTACTTAGTGGTAGAAAACATTACAGATGGAATTCTGTCGTTGATTTTTATCAATGGAATTACCGTCAGAATTTCGTCTGTAATTTTTTATGGAATTTCTTCCATCAGTAATTTTATCCATGATCCAAAGTTTTTTTTTAGTGGTTGAAAATGCTTGCATTTCATGGAATAAATTAAGAGTTAACCTTAATAGTGTTAAGCTCGAAGCAAATCTGTAGCGAATTCAAAATTTTGAGAAAGTAAGGTGTATTTTGTTGTTGATCAAATTTTGTTTTCCCCAACTTTAATTTATATCTATATGGTCTAACTAATCTAACTAGGCACTTGTTTGGATTGCAATTAAAGAGGCCAAAATCTTGATTCGGGATAGAAAAGTCGTTTTTTTTTTTAAAAAAAACTTGGATAAGATTTAAAATTGTTGTATAAGAGAGGAAGAGTAAGTGTGGCGCCTATTGAAAAAAAAATGGTTGAAATCCATTTTAAAGTGATTCGAACATGTATAAAAAAGACCGTTAGAGGTGCCCCGGTGAGGAAGGTAGATTCGACAGTATAAAGTCTTATGAGAAGAGATGGAGAAAAATTGAAGAAAATGCTCAATAAATCATTGTGCCTGACTACTACTTAGTGGAATAATGCTTATTATATATAATGTTTGGATAAGAGTTTTTCTCGTTTCTTTCTCTCCCAACCTAAGTTACCTTTAAAGCAATTTTTTAATAACGTTTAATCCAACTTCAATTTCCAAACTGTAATTTGTGCAGACTTTGGCTTACAAATAATAATCCAAACAACACTTAATTTAAATTAATTAAATCCGAATGGAACTTAAAAGATACAGCCCAAAAAAATTACTTGCTCTAGAGTTTGTAAGAGGTGGGAAGAGAAGTCATTTTCAGGAAGCAAAACTCACTCTCTTGGTCTCCTGCTTTCCCTCTTTTTGTTCATGGGGGAATAAAATAGTCGCTATCCCTGTCGACTCCATACTTCGTGCGTCAAATTATAGGCTAATAAGTCTTAGTAATTATTTTACCCTCAAAACTCCATCCAGTCATGCATCCATATATATATATATTGGTTTTCAAAATGCAAATGCCCTAAAAACTTAGTTGAATTAGCAGACATCGATGGTTAACGCACAATTTATACATTTAAATTATCGATATTCAAAACTTGACAAATCCTCATCATTTCATTATCAGCAGTTATGGCTAATGAGAGTATGATATACGCACATTTAACTAAAGCCTAGCTACAAAATTATTCCTCCTGTCTTTATTATAAGTCATTAACTATCAATTCTTACAAACCAACAAAAAAAAAAAAGCTAAAAGCATTAAAGTTGTTCTAAAATTTGAATGATTTATAATATTATCCTTATCAACTACACTAAACTCAAATAACACATTAATTATTGCTCTTTTACATTACTTTTATTAAATATAGACATATATAGAAAAATAAATTTAATACTCTTTAGAAACGTACAAATTCTTTATAAAAATGACTAAGAATATTTGTTAATTAGTTGGTGATTTATGAAAAGAATAAAAGGGAGTAGATATTAGTGTCACTTGACTCCAAGAAATATTGAGAAGGTACGTGCACTGAATTGAGATTGAAAAAATTCAAATTCCGTGAAGGCATGTAAATGTTGGCGAAGATGAAAAGAATACAAAGGAAATGCAGATAGGTTTAGGGAAAGAGATGGAAGCAGGAGACAAAATAAGAGAGGGGTCAAACTATAGAAACAGTAGTGGTGACAGCAAGATCGATATTGGAGAAGAAGGAGAGTATTTTGAACTTATTCATTATTGATGGTGACAAAATACATACACCAGTATTAAGCCTTCACGGGGCAACCCATTGAACACGGATCAAATATACACGGTTTGAATATTTACAATATTATCTCTTGTCCCTTCTACTACATCACGTTCACATGCAAAAGAGAAAGCCAGCAGTGATACGTATGAGAGAGACGCTTCACAAGGCCTTTTTCAGCTCTTTCTGCAGTGTCCACTTGTTTCTTGTTGCTTACTATATTTCAAAACCTACATATATAATGTTGCCGCTTCCAATCTCTGCTTATTTAATGGCTATGTACCAGACGAGAATTATGCATTTAATTCCCAAAAGGTGACTTTCATTTACTATATGAGAATTAATAGTGAGCATTTTGGCCTTTTTCTCTTGTCATCCTTCATCAATAGAAGTAACTTACATACTCATTATATTCATAGAAGAATCACATTTGAGAGAGACGCTTGTATGAAGTTATTAGTGTCATTAAGCCATAAAGTTACCAGCAAAGGCTTAAGTTTATTTTTAAGGTTAAAGTATAGTTTTAGCAATGAAGTTTTTGGCCAGAAGATATTTGTTATAAGCATATTTAGACCAATTTAACAAAAGTTGCTAAAATTAATCAATTTTTAAGATATTGTGTCTGCTTTTACATCTCTTAAAACTTAATTATGCAGACACTGATAAAGAAAAACTTCATTATTAAAATTACACCTTAAGGCTTACCTTTATTTACAAAAAAACTTTGAAATCCTATTTAGTAATGATTAAACAGAAAAAACAATTCAATGGAGGTTAACTTGCTTTTGTTTTATTTTTATTTTTTGGTTACTTGGGCTTCGACAAGAGGCCAATAAAAGAACAAGTTTAAAGGCATCTCCAGCAATTAGCCCGCTAAAAAATGGTGAGTTGGGTTGAAAAAGATGAGACTCGTTTAAAAAACTTGCCTAATCAAAGATGAGCTTACTTTTATTTTAAATTATCTATCCATTAAAATAATTTTTTAAAAAAAATAAAAAAAAATATCAAATATAGAATAAGATTACCTTCAATAAGAATATACCAATGCTTAAAAAAAATTAAAAAAAAGAAACTTGCCTAATTAAGTCTGTTCCTCGCGCCAAGTTGGGGGAGGAATGGAGGAGATAGGTTTCATTCTTTGGAAACCAACTTAGCCCATCTGGACCGCCAGATTAGATATTTTTTAGAAGATGATTTTTTAATGAAAAAAACATTATTTAAAATATTACTTTTATTTTAAATTATCTATCCATTAAAATAATTTTTTCAGAAAAAATAAAAAATATTAAATCTAAACCGTCCAAATTTCATCTCAACTATCCAGAGGATTAAGTTGATAGTGCACATCCTTTGCTTTGGAGAGGCACTATAACTAATTCCTTATTCTTCAGAGACCATAGCCGCCAGCAAGCTTGTGGGAGTTGGTTGTCTCTGCAACTTTACCCTCTTTGTCCTTCTTCCCCAGCCTTTTCTGCTTTTATTTAAATTTTATAAAATATCCAGGTGGAATTGAGTTGAAGGCAGTATTTTGCCACATAGGACTCAGTAATCATGGATAGGAGCCTCTTTACGTCTTTTACCATTCACTTCTCTCCACTTTTTTATTTTCATTGTTTGAACAATTCTTAATGGCTGAGATTTTATATCTTATACAAATATTATTATAACATCAAATAATAAAAAATGCATATAAATAAATTTAAACATTAAAATTTGGTATAAATAAGTTAATTTCTCTACACTTTTATTAACATATTCTATATTTTTTTATAGAATCTTAAATCTTAACCTTTTAAAGTTTATCTAATGGTGAAAATAAAGAAGTTGAAGATGAAGTAAATGGTGAAAGAGGTGAAACATTTCTTTTTTTGAGTTATATAAACGAAAAGAACAATAATATAAAATGTGAGAAGTTTAAACTCTGAGTAATATAAATCAAAAGTTTAAGAATTAAATCATAAAAGAGTCAAAAGTTTAGAAGTGAATTGCATTGAGTTATGGTTGAAGAATGAGTTACATGTAAGTTGAAGTTGAGGGACAAAAGCTTAATTTTACCTGAAATGAACCATATAAAGATAAAACGATGTCGTTTTCCGGTGCCACTGCCATTTCAAGGCTCGTAGCAGTGCAGCTTGCCTTCTTCAGAGTTCAGACACAGCCCTCGAACCAGCGCCCACCAATATCTCGCGTATTCGACGGACACGACACATTCTCGCAATTTCACCATTATCTCGCCTATTCGCGTAATCGGAAATTGTCGGCCCTACCCTTGGTGGAAGTTCAGCCCAAGAGTTGCTTGACGAACTTGTAATTTTGTAGAAGAAAAGAGCGAGCTGAGATCTGATATCATGCGCGCCATAGCAGTTCGGTTCGCTAATGTAAAGTGATATTTAATCTTTGTATTTCCCATGTTTAACCCCTGAACTTGTATCTAAAGCTTTTCGTTTTATATACCATTTTACAACTTATTCGGTAGTTAATTTCCTCTTCTTCTGATTATTCCCTTGTATTCTTTCTATTATGTTGCAGTATTTATATAGAAGAAGAGCTGGGGTCAGTCTACAATCTCGCACCTTTTCATCTGGCAAGGGTAATTCTGTGTTTCTTCATATTTAATCGCTTATCTGTGCCCACATTTTCCTTAAAAGAACAGAATTTTGAGGAAGCCATAAACAATTAGTTCAGCTGCGTGAACACTATACTGAGATGTTGTCACCCAGAAATTATGGGACTTGTGTACTATTATTCACTATTGGAACAACTTCACTTGTAGCATTTTTTATTTCCAGAGGAGCTAACTGTTGAACAAGAAGCTGAAAGAAAAGTTGGATGGCTCTTAAAACTGTTGTTTGCAGGGACAGCATCTGTAGTGGCATACCAGTTCTTTCCTTACATGGGTAACTGTATTCTAGATGTGATTTTAAACTGTAATGCCTGCATTTGCTCTTGGGTCAAAGCTGACTATATTGCTATTGTATATAACTATAGGAGATAATTTGATGCAGCAGTCTGTATCTCTTCTGCAAGTCAAGGATCCTCTGTTTAAAAGGATGGGAGCATCTAGACTGACCCGTTTTGCCGTTGATGGTAATCCATACTTTCTATACTTTTCTGTACGACAATGCGTGCTAAATTATTAATATTACGCTTGTAGTATGTATTACCTTTGGGAATTTTGTTGAAGCACTTTGTGGTATGAGCTATGCTTCTCTTCTGAGTATGTTATAAATAGCCCTTTCTAAACAGATTCTTTTTTCTGGTATATCAATGCTGTTTTCTGATTTCTCTGCTTGATATTAGTTAAAGCCCGGAGAAATCTCAAATAGCTTATGAAAAAACAAAATATGGGTAAATTGAGTTAGTAGACTGGAGACTTTTGGACTTAGAAAAGGTTCTGCAAGTAGACTTTGTTTTTTATATACTGAACATTAATGGGTTAGTTTTTCTTGATATATATCTATGGGATAAAGAGAATAACTTACAGTCACAGAGTCAGCAACTCAAGAAATTCCCGTTAGCTATTTGAGAAGCTAAAAATCTTCCTGATGCTTTTGCAGAATTCAAAATGTGCCTCTCCTTTTAACCCTTTTAAACTTTTCCTATGTCAGAATGACTCTCAAAACTGTTACATAACCATGTCCACATATAATACATGCCTGCTGCTTAAAGCAGTTACATCACAGACAAAAACTACCCAATCTGCTTCCAAACTCCAAACTGGTGAAACCAATCACATACAACCTTCTCACCATCCCCTTGTTTACGAACCCTTTAGAGTAGAGTCTGACTGCTGAAAAGGGAAAAGAGCTACCTTATTGTAAACTGTAGTTCTTTTTTTGACAGAAATTAGAATTGACATTCCAATAGCCAAAAACTGAATTCTATTTTGAAATTGAAACTCAGAATTTCCTTGATATTCATCTAGCCTGGGCCTTTGGTAATTGCCTATCGGGTCTCCTGTTACATCCTTTCCACTTGATGATTGTTTACTTTCTAGAATCTAGATTCTTACTATCTAACATCGAGAAGTGCTTTCTTTCTTTTTTGATGAAAAGATGAGAGAAGGATGAAGATAGTTGAGTTGGGTGGAGCTCTAAAGCTCTTAAACATGTTGAACACAGCTACTGATGACCGAACACGGAAAGCAGCTTTGAAGGCTCTTGAAGCACTCTCACAATCAGGTAACAATTTGACATCCTAACGTTTTTGGTCTTCAGTTATTGCTTCTCTCTTCCTTATTAGGGCCTGCCATGGTTGTAACGCTCTAGTTATTTATTCATATAATATAATAGCTGGGAACCAGTTGTATGAACCAAGTTTGTTGGGAGTTTAGAAAGCTTTGACATGTTTTGAGTAATGTCATCCACATTCATTAATACAAGCCATTTAATGATAAAGAGGAAAACAAACACTTTTGTTTTGATTTTGAATTATTAAATCTGTGAGAGGCAAGAGGTCTTGATAATTTAAATGCTATTGGTACCAGGAGCTCCTTTTGCAAATACATAGGAGAGTATCATGAGGTTGAGAGATATGCAAGAGTAGAATCTGCTAGTATTTTCTTGTTGTTCTGTTTGGCTAATTGTTATACTTAATTTTTGTAGATGAAGTTCTTGCATCCTTGTATCATGCTGGAGCAATCACAATTATTAGGTCTATTCCGAATTCTCTCGAGGATGCAGATGTTGAGAGATTGAAGTTGTCCTTGATGAAACGATTCCAAGACCAGAGATATGATGGGCGATCATGACTTTTGGCTGAGGTGGTTGCCAAACAAAGCACACAATATCACAATGAATGAGCTGACCATGCGTGCGTGGTTGAGGAAAAGCAATCTTCAATCTGCAATATATCTTTAATTCAAATGTAATAAAGAGTAATATGGGTCAAGCTTCAATTTGGTTCACATCAGCAACAGGTGGAATACACCGCTAATAGTTGTCCATTCTTATTGATGGTATGTGACAATTCGTGCTATACAATTGGCTTGGCCTTTTTTTCACACAATCAAAGTCCTTTCTTTTTGTTTCTGACCACCCCATGGATCTAGTAGGGTGAAATGGAAGCTGGAGCTATTCGTTTCACTTTAGGCTGAAATTTGTGTGTGACTATACCAAAAGAAACTACCGAATACAAATTTAAATGTGCCTGTTATTGTCTATTTATGGTTGAAACCTTAACTTTCTGATTAAAGCAAAAAACCTTAGAATTTGGCATATGTTAGTTTGATTCAGCTTTATATGCGGTGTGCCAGTAACCGGCTTCATATAAGAATATGCAATGTACAATTTTCTGTATGATTCTGTACAGCCAAAAATTTACAACATCTAAAAGTGGGCCTATCAAAATTGTTGGAGAAAATTTAAATTGACACGGCATGAAGTCTAATGAGGGAGTTATATTATTTATGATCTATAAATAGTGTGACATTGACTATGAATTCATGAGAAGTTTCAGATTATTTCATGCTTTTCCCCCTCTACGCGCTAGTTTTTTAAATAGCGAATTTCTTATTAACTTACATGGATGCTAGAGTGAATGGTTTGTTCTAAAAAAAGGGGGGAAAACAAAGGAATTCTGCAGTTCCTATGAGAATAAAATCAATAAATTATCAATTGAACGTTGAAAAGCGATATATCTTGTGTTTATATTACAAGTTTCTTCAATAAGAGGAGTCAATCTTCTGTACCTGAATTGTACCCCCAAAAAATATAATATTACCCTTCATATTTCAACATTTAAGACTTATTTAAGAAGGGGGGCTAATCTCAACTTTTTTTTAATTGTTTTACGTACGAATTGCCTGACACTTCTAGATAACTTGGTTCAAATTCAGAATGTGTGTTCGATTAGAAGATTTCAAATAAGAATATCGGTAACCTTATTGTCATTTAATGATAAAATTTAATGCACATATGAAAATGCCCCTGTAAATAAGGGTAATTAATGTAGGAGACAAAAGGGAATTAGACCTTATTTTCAGGATCAACTCAAATAATTGTTATATTTAGGTAGGAATAAGAAACAGCCCAGTATTAATGATGAGATTTTGGAAATCGTTTTTTTTTTTTTCAGTTTTCTCCGGGTCCAACTTACAAAAACATGAATTTATGGGCAATACTTGCTACATTAAGTGTGCTAACCAATGAGAGTTGGCACAGATGGTAAGGGATTCAAGATTAGACCCTTAGGTCATGAGTTCGATCCCCTCTGCCGTCTCTGAGACTCTTTTGGTAGGCGATCTCGTAAGTCCCCTCTAAGTGCTCATAGAGCCTGGGGTCATACCCTGGCCTTAGTGGAGGTTTGGTGTCGAACCCCTCCAAAACTTTTTTATATAAAAAAAAAAAAAGTGTGCTAAAACTCAGCATTGATCAAGTTAAACATACAGTACTCTAGGATCCTCTGAACTCGTTTAGGATGCATTGTATATCATCAATTCGTATTAATTGTAGTCGGGAACAGAATTTTGTGAGAAAATATTATATTTAAATAACAATATTCATTCATACATATATCCACGTGGTCAAATGGTAAGACTCCAATCCAAAACCATAACATGAACAAAATAAAATAATAGGTCCCTTGTCTGACTTTGCTACCGCGTTAAGTAGAGGCGGCCAGTAATCAAAGTCCAAAGATGCAAGTTTACAAGAAACCCCATATGTACGAATGACCACGTTGGCTAATCCTATATTAATTAATCTCAATGTTCCTGAAGAAAGCATGAAACTGTAACAATTTCAGTTAAAGTCATTAGAATCAATGCAGCAAGAAGCAGCTACTGCTGAGTCTGAAGGAGAAGATGGAATATTATTTCGCAGGACGAGTGTGGTTGCAGATAGCTTCTGCGAACGCAACACAAAAGAGGTCATAGTGAAGAAGAAATACGACAGATTCTTCATTCGCCAACGATACGAACTTTGCGATACAAATGGCAGTGTGCTGCTTCAAGTGGAAGGATCAAGCCTGAGCCTCCATAAGAAGAGGGTGATGCGTGACGCTTCAGGCTCTGTGGTGGCCACGATGCGTCAGAAGGTGAATCTGACGACGCTCCGGCACCAGTGGACGGTTCATCGGGGCAAGAGCGCCGAGCAGAAGGATCTCATATTCAGAGTGGAAAGATCGCACCCTCTTGAAATGAAGGCGCGCCTTGAGGTGTTCATGGCTGAAAATAATGATGATGATTCGAGGTTTGAACTTGTGAAGACTTATTCTGATCTTTGCTGCAGAGTTTATAGAGGTGATTCTGTGATTGCTCAGGTTACGGATGGCTTGCCAACCAGAAGCTTCTTCAAACGCAAAGAAATGTTTAGTTTGAAAATTAATGAAGGAGTTGATTATGCTTTCATCTTTGCCTTACTTGCAATATTCACCGTTAATGACTTCATTTAATTTTACTTTATGAAAATCTCCACCTATTAATCAGTTCTATGTACTTCCATATTTATTAGAAACGAAAAATTGTTAGTAGTCATTTGGTTTGAATATTTATATATATCGTGTTAATTGAAGGACCCAAGTTATTATTTATTTATTTTTCTATATATATATATATATATGAAGACCCAAGTGTATCTCTTAGTAGGATAATTTATTTCATAGCAAACTCTGATTAATTTAGCACGTGCACGTGACATGTTTTATAATGTTTGCGAAATACGATCCATATACACAAATATATACTACGTGTAGATCGTGCATGCCCTGTATAAAAAGTTGATGCAACACTTGACATACATCGCATCTGTATCAAATCGTGGAGAACATTTAAATATTAGTATGTATAAACTTGTATAATAACAAAAAAAAAATTCAAACTAAGACCCAAATGTCTCGTATCCGGATCGTTTAGTATATTCATGCTTGATCTTATACTACATATAGCTCTCTTGTCCATTACATATTCCAAAACTCTAAATACAAAGGTGCGTCGTCATCAGTCCATGCGAGTATACTATATATATATTTACAAGTTACATATTGACATGATACCAAAAATATTACAAAAATAAAACCAAGGTATTACACACACACATGCTCTTCCAAATAGAAAGTTTAGGTGAATTTAGGACTCAACCTTATCTCTTCCTCGCTCTGCCAGCAGCGGCCTTTCACTGGGGTACCATGCCACGCTTATAAATATCGTCTATCACTAAGATCTTTTATATGAACAGTAAGATTTGAACTCACACGCCCTCCCAAATATTGCTCAAGCAAAATTCAACTCACCTAGACAACCTTAACCGTTTATAAAGGCTTCTCTCTTTGCCTGATCAAAACTGGTATCTGACACACACAAAAGGTGTTTTTTTTGTTGGGGGGGGGGGGGGGGGGGGGCGGGGGGCATTCTATGACTTGCTACCAAAAAAGTTGTATATGTTGGTAGAAATGGCAATCGCACTTGTCACTACAGCCAGGATGATCATTATCAATGCTGTGATCTTGTCTCTTCTTGTCGATATACCATGAGCATCCCTAAAATTTTGGAAACAAAACGAAATCAGAGAAAAACTCAAAAACATTATCTTAATTCCCGTGACTATATATTATGTGAGGTGCATTTAGTATAATTACCTGAGAGCAAGAGAACCAGGAAAGATGAAGGCGAGGCACACTGCAGAGGTTGATCCCATAAACTGAAAGAAGTACCAAATATCGGGGAGAGCTATGGCCATGAGGTAGGAGAAGAAGATGAGAACCAGAGTGAGGATCACAAATCTTTTGTTGTCTATGGCAAGCGCAGGCTTCTGGGGGAACAAGAGCTCATCTACGTTGGCTCTAAGAGAGAAGTTCAAGAGAGGAAACACCAGAATGATGTGAAAAGCATAACTTAGACGGACCAGAGTGTTGAGCAAGGACCCAGTTGAAGAACCAGAAGTGTTCTGATCAAAGTTGATTAATATGTCTGACTGTGTTGAATCCCCAAACAGAAGATACCCAAATAGTCCTATCGAAAAGTATATGGCACCACATAGAACTAATGCTACTCTAACTGCTACTGCCATATCAGATGGCTTCGCAAGTTCAAACCCAATTGGATGCACTGGAAGTATTAAACCCATTGTTAGGAGACTTAAAAGCTTCCTTTGAAGAAAAGTTAAGAAGTAATTAAGTACCATTGAAGTGAAAGGTGAAGGCAGTGACTATGACTGGAACAGCTGTGAACAGATCAAAAAAGGAGGTGTGGCGGTTTAACTCGGGGAGGAATCTTGGAGGATGTGTTTTTCCGGCGATCAGAGCAGCGATTGCCATCCCAGAACATATGCCCACGAAAGCCACTGCTAGAAGAGTTGATATTGCGGAACTGAACCTTAAGGATTCTGAAAACAACACAACATTCACTTTTAGTTTATGATTGTTGAAGGCAATTGTTGTTTAATATGGAGGAATAATAATAATACTGACCCACACGACGGTACAGGACCAATGGAAGAGTGAGGATGACTATGACGAGCAGGGCGAATTCCCGTGAAGTCCACCAGTAAATTCCTAACCATTGTTGCAGAACCCCCAAGTGAACCTCGCCTCCAGGTGAATTTCCAGACAATACATCCCCTGTTCAGTTCATCCAATGTCCACAGAGAAGCAAACATCAATATCGATTCCCACTGACTTATGGGCTAAACTAGAGATAGTAACATAAATTGAATGTCATTTTTCAAAACATTTCTTCATATTTTGTGGCTCAAATATATTTAAACTGAAAGCCCCAAGCCAGCTTTCTATCAGTTTTTTCGCAGGTTGTCGTATATTTTGTCTTTTTCTTTGACATATATTTCTCTAGCCCATTTCAGGTCCAAAAAACACAACAAAAGAATACACACCGATGATGATGAGGTACATGATCAAACACCCAAGATTTGTGATCATTACACAAATTTGGGCGGCAAGTGCTCCGGCCGGCCCAAAGGCCTCCCTCATCACGCCAGAATAAGTGGTGGTCCTGCCGGAATGCGTGAACCTCATGAGGAAGTCCACTGAAACTTCGGCAAGGAGGCCGATGATCAGGATCATCAAGAAGGCCGGGATTACACCCAGGACCTTCATGGTCGCCGGAATCGACATGATTCCGGCGCCAATTATACTCGTAGCTACATTGAAGACAGCGCCAGAAACGGAGGCTGGCTTCACTGAAGCTTTGCTTTCCGGCAATAGAGGGACGTGCACCCCAGCGGCCGGTGACATACCGACGGCGAATTAATGAACTGAAGAGAAGTAGCGCAGAGAATCATTTGCCATGCTGTTCATAACCCCACTATATAAATATGAATCATGTTAATCATTGTGGGTTTCGAATTACCAAAATATACTTGGTAAAACTCGATGAAGTGAAGATATGAGAAGGGCAATATTGGGATCGAACCGGGAAAAACATTAGATCCGGCATGTAAGGGTAAGGATTCTGCTTGTGTCTCTCATTTTCTTTTATTGGCTAAATCTGAACTATTAATTAAGAAAATGAGAAAAAGATAAAAATAATATTATATTGATTCGATAGATGTAATTTAGAGATGATGATAAAAGAATGATGAGAAAAACCCAACCAACCCGGAATCTAAAAGGGGACAGGCTGGAGGAGAAATGGAGGATCCTGAATGGAGAGTGCCACATCAGGCGCTAATAATAAATCAAGAGAATGAATGTGGACGGAAAATGGATTATCGTGAATGATCAACGTGTTTGGTTCTGGAGAACTCTTCTCTCTTATATACTACCTAGGATTTTTTATAGAGTAAAATATTCTTTTAAACATTTAAGTCTCACATAATGTTGTATATTTTTAGTTTCTTAATTTTATAAAATATATTTTTGGTTCTATATTTTTTACAACGTTAATATTGTTAATAAAAAATATTAACACTGTAAATTCAACTGATGATTGTGCAGCTCACAAAATATATTTAATTTTTAATTTTGTAATATAATAAATTTAAATTATTAAATTAAAATAAACCGACAATGATAAATAAAATTAAGATTTTGATATTTAAATTATTAAATTAATATATTTAGATTATTAAACTATAATTTTATACTTAAATCATTAAACTAATTTTTTTAAAAAAAGAATTCGGGTTTTGATGATAATTGCTTCATTAGGGATTTAGATATTTTTTAATTATGCATATTTTAAATTTAAAATGAATATATTTTAATTACATGGTCAACACTTAAGATTATATAGTCATCCGTTGACTTTGTTATGTTAGCATTTTCCGCTAGTAAAATTAATGATGTTAGAACTATAGAACTAAAAGTATACTTTATAAAGTTAAATGACTAAAAATATAACTCATATAAACTAAAATGATTAAAAATATACTTTAACGTTTTTTTTATAAGATCCCGTTTACCGTGGCAGCTTGTGAAAAGAGAGTGCCACGTGGTCAGAGGCTAATAGTAAAACAAGAGAATGAATGGGGACGGAAAATGATTTATCGCAAGTTTTCTCCATTTTTCTTGCCTTGACTGGACACGTTTTAGTGAATTGATCTCATTCACGAAAACGGGTTTGGTTCTTTTTTTTGGCTATGGAGTTGGAGAAATCTTTTTCCCTCTATATACAAAACATTATTATTTTTATAAAAGATGTTGTCCGTAGTGCAAGATATTTATAATGCAAAAGAGATCTTATAAATTTTCTTTTCAGATAAAAAAAAAAAAAGTTTTGGAGGGGTTCGACATCAGTCCCCCACAAAAGTTAGGGCACGACCCCAGGTTCTTTGAGCACTTAATGGGGACTTATGAGATCGCCTATCGAAGGAGTCCCAGCGATGGCAGCGAAAATCTAACACATATCTTTTTAGGACTTGAACAAATCCCTTATCATTTATACCAATTTCTTTCGACAAATAACACTATAAAATATTTTAGTGCTATTTGTGATGATACATTTTCCTTGCCATCGGTTGGCAGCCTCGTTTGTGGTCCTGTCCTTTGCGTGCATTCCAATGGGCTGTAGAAAATGATGTCCGCGGTTTGATGCGAGCTATATCCCATTCTCGACTGTAACACTAGCATTTTGGATATGAATCATTGTGAACCACTTTCCCTGTCTATTTTAAGGATGAGTAGTAAGAGTTCCTTTCATTTGGGTCGTTCAGATAGGATCTGGATGGTCTAGATTTAATTTTTTTAACTGTAATTTTTTAAATAAAAAAATTATTTTTTAAAAATATATTAGTTGGGAGATTATCTTTATTTTAAATTCTTTATCCATTAAAATAATTTTTTAAGAAAATAAAAAGTAAAAATAAATAAATCTGGACCATCCAGATCTCATCTATACGGTCTAGATGGGAGGAACTTTCCCTACCCATCTTAAGAATGGGTAAGGAAAGTGAATCCCAAGCATTGAGAGAGTATTTGGATGGTGGCCCATGTTATTGAAGTAGTACTGAGTTATGAGTCCATTGTTTTTCTTAGCACTGCTAAATATATTAAATTATTGAACCACACCTAAAAATTTTCATATAAGACTAATTTATAACTTAATCAAGCTTTGAAATAAAATTAGATCTTTTTAATTTTTGTATTTAAGATCTTATTAATTTTTTTTGGTCGAAAAGGATTTTATTAATAACTATACATTCCTTTTCTTTTTTCCTTGAAATGGATAAAACATATAAAATTAATTTATTAAAGAGACAAATATGTGTGGAGGGTGGATTGTGTGTGGGTGTTGTAATTCTATGACTATATACAGGCTTGTGCGTTACTGGATTAGTTTTATCTTAATTTATGTGAATAAATACTTTTAAAGTGTCTACAAATATCCTAAATTGGCACTTTGTATCCTTAACCATTGGCAGAAACTGGGAGGACTGTGATTAATCAAAATTGTTCATGACATGATTGACAGTGGTGGCGGGGCCACATGCTGGCCAGTTGGGGCCTTGGCTCCTGCTGGTCTTTTTTTTTATCTTATGTATTTATATATATGTCTCATATAATATTTTATTTTGGTCAATAATTTGGCCACAGCTAAATATTTTATTCTACGTATTTTACTCTTTTTAATGAGGGTAATATTGTGTTGATTAGTGAAAATTTTAGGATTATAATTTTGGCAAAGTTTTGAGTTTTTACAATAGATAACTATATATATGTAGAGGATGATTAATGACTAATTTTAATCAGTTTGGATTTATTATTTGGTTGTCTTATGATTTTATAATGAATTTCTCTTTTAAGAAATAGATTATAATAGGTTATTTGCTTAGTTGAAATTTAATTAGATCTTTATGTTTTTTTAAAATATTTTTTGGGGTTCATATTATATTTATTTTATTTTCTCCAATTATTTTGTTTTGAGGTGGGGTGGAATGTGTATTTAAATGTTAATTTTATTAAATTTAATTATATATTATTATTATTATTATTATTGTGTTTGTGATATCTTTAGGATAATATTTGGTGCATTACTTATTAAGTTGTAAGAGGAAAGTAAAATTTTTGTTTCAAATACCTACTGAAAATGTTATCATTTTATATCTTGTTTTGATTTACAATTGTTGGTTATTATTTATTTATATTTTTAATGTTATGCGATATTATTCTATAAATACTTCATCATATTTATTTTTTGGACCAGGTTAAAATTGTTTTCTGGTTCTGCCACTCATGATTGAAGGCATGTTTGAGAAAACGGTAAAATTAAGAAAGCCACTTTTCTACCATAAAAACCCACTTTTGGCTCTGAGCCAAAAAAAAAAAAAAAAACACCACTGCTTCTTATTATTTTTTTTTTCCTTTCATATGTTAGAGTTCATGGTAAAAGATGTTTGGCTTTTTTTTTTCATATGTTAGAGTTCATGGTAAAACATGATGTGCTTATTATTCAAAAATCCACTTATCAAGAAGCCACAATTTCTTACTTTTGGGTCACGTTAGCACAATGGAAAATGTAGATGTGTAAAATGACATGGGTCTCACATAGGGGTGGAAATAGGTCAAGCTCCTATCAAGTGGCCTACAGTCTAACCTATTTAGGGCCTAGTTAGGCCTAACCTGTTTGTCAAAAAGGTCAGGCTAAGACCTATTTAAAAGTCTAAATTTGTAAATAGGTCATGCTTATTTTATTAAAGCCTGACCTGTTTACATATTAAATAAATATAATTAAATTTATATCATATAAATAATATAATATTTTTTATTCTTATACTCTAACTTCAAATTATATTTATATAGGTTTAAAGTGTATAAAGTTTATTTATGGCCTCCTAGGCCTACAATATGAGGCCTTTTTAAAAGCCTACATTGTAAGTAGGATTTTAAAAAGGCTTCAGACTCGACCAGGCCTTATAAAGGCTCAAGCCTAAGCCTAAAAAAAAACCTGAATTCAGGCTCAAGCCTTCTGCCCCCATATAAGCTCAGACCTATTTAGTCAAAGTCTGGTTTGACCTGGCCTATTTCCATGCCTAGCCTCCCATATTTCATTTTGTCATTTCCTCTCAACCCCTTTTGTTTTTTTCTTCTTGTTCCCACAATTCTCATTTGATACTCTCAACATGGTCGTCCCATTTTATTTTTCACTGAATAATTCTCATTTTCAAACATATCTATCAATACATTTTTATCTATTAAAAATTTTACATGTCCCATTTTATGTTTGTTTTTTTTTTCCAATCATTTTCTATCTAAATTTATTTTATTTTCAAATAATTATCTAAACAAGTTTCATTTTGAAAAAAATATTATTTCCACCCCGCCAATCCAAATATAAATCATATCACACTATTTAACTCGTATCTTAACTTAGGGTGTGTGTTGGTTTGAGGAGAAGGGATAACGAGAGAAGAGGGAAGGGAGGGTATATTACTTTATTTGGTATATTAGAAAGAAGGGGAGAAGAAAAATATTTTTTGTTCGGTTTAACAAAAATTTTAAATCAAATGAAAGGGGTGGATCAGTTTCTCTTTCTTCTCAGTTCTCACCCTCTCCCCTCAAACCAAGTTTTCAAAAATCATATTAAAAAAAAAAAGTCATATATATCACTACTAATCCAAACATCCACTTATACTTTTAAGTCTCAAACGATCCATTATAAAAACATGTTCTCCAACTAAAAATAATGATTTGAAAGGACTTTAACTTTTACATATGTCAGGGAGGGAAAAAATGTTAAACTGTTTTCGAATTAGCACAATCAAGAATATTTTATTTTCTATTCTAAAAAATTATTTACAAATAGTAGCATTTAAAAATAAGAACGAGAACAAAATCAAACACAAGCCCTTTGTATTGACTAATTTTCAAAACCATATAATTTTTCTATTCAAAGATGCATTTTTGCATCATTTTCTCTTAAATCCTGACGAACCAGTGAACAGAACGAATTTTTCTTACTTACCAACCTGATTCGCATAAAATTAATATAAAACACGCATATAATAATATATTTACCATAAATATAAATGCTAGATGTTTTAATTATTGTTAAGCAATTTTTGACCAAAAAAAATTAATTTTAAGAAATTATAATGTATAATTTTTTTGATAATTATATGATGCTTTATAAATTTAATTATATAAAATCACACGATTATTTATTAAAATTCATGCAACTATTTTTTATTTATATTTAAAATAAGAAACTACATGTAATTTGGGCTCCTGACCAGGCCCTTAGTTTGGGGTCAGATCCTTCCTCAAAACAGCCTACATTCGTTGAGCATAGCCCATTATACTACGAAATCCAGCTCAAATCAACGAAGCAATCATTTCCCGTGAGCCACGAATGTATAAATCTATTAAAATATACTCAATCAGATATTTTTTTTATAATAAGAATATTATCTAAAAACAATACATTTAATTGAAAAAAAACAGTTATATAAGTTATTATATCAATATCTTTATTTTTTAATTACAATTTAATTATTCACTAATGATAAAAATTCCATAATCATTTTTCATATACAATGTAAAATTTATAGCAAATATTGATCAGATTTCAAGTAACATGAGGGGCTATGGAGTTTGCATAAACTCATAGCAAAAATAAAAACGTGGATAGGTTCTGTTTTGCATAAAAAAAATATTATTTATGTTTTGTCTAGCATGACAGAGATCTCTAGCCTGTTGGACTAGTATGTTGATATTGTATCATATATGTAACACCCCAAATTTCTAACCATTATAATAACATCAAATTGTAATGATTTTTTAAAAAAATAATTACTGAAATTCAAAATAATCAAATTTGGGAAGTATTACCGCCACACTTGTACTGAGACAAATGCAAGGCTAACTTATTATATCACCATAAATCCAAATCCTAAACAAAAATGTTTTATTCAGAGCATAAAATAAAAAAAAATGAAATAGTTAGAATTAATTGAACGTTTCTTCCTTACTTCTCACTATTAGCCCCAACTTTTGAAACCTATTTCACTGAAAATTTGCTCCTCCAAAGGATCATTGCAGCCCATGAACACAAATATCAGCAAAGCTGGTAATCCTAATAAAACAAAGATAATATAGAAAAAAAAATAAAATAATTCCATAATAAAAATATCATATATATATATATATATATAATAATTATAAAAGAAGATGTCAGTTTTGTTATTCTTTATGAAGTTTATTTAGTTGGAAGAAAATCATGGTAGATCCAGGAAACCCTGCCATTCTGCCTTGTGACCCAAGAAACCTTGTCAGTCACAAATTATCAAATTGGCTATAAAACATTTATTCCTAGTATACACACCTCTTCCCAAAGTTGCTACTAGTGTCCCTTGTTAGTCCACCCTGTGACCCTGGAAACCCTATCAGTCACAAATCATCAAATTGGCCATAAAACATTTATTCCTAGTGTGCACACTTCTTCTCAAAGTTGTTATTAGTGTCATGGAAACCTTGCCAGACATCACTTTGGAAAGAACAAATACTATCAATTGACATCACATAATATTTCGAAGGTGTGTTCATCACTTTAGGAGGTACCATTATAAAGCTATCCCCCACTGTTAAATTATTTTAAATGTACTCAAAATAAAAATTCCTAAATTATTTCTATGCACTATAGTGCCCAAATTGAATTTATTAATATTTTATACTTATTTAATTATCTTCCTACACTTGTTGTTATTATTATTATTTAATTAACTATCGGATAAAAGGATATTTTAATATAAAATATATTCATATCCTATTTTATTATGATTTAATTTCCTCATGATTTTAGGAATAACTAAATCATATTACAATCTCATTCGATTAGATTTACTTGATCTCTAAGATTGGGCAGCTATTTCGCATCTTTAATTCTTCTCATATACATATGATACAAGTTCATCAATATGAATAGAAGTTGAATCACATGATACAATACAAACTAAATCTATCTATATTAGAACAACACACCAAATCATCATAATAACACCTTGAAATTATTAATATATTTTAACACGGTGCAGATTGAACAAATTGTGTGTGTGTGTGTGTGAACAGGACATTCAATCCATTCCGGCTAGACAAATCATATGGATTTCCGAATAGGGGTAGAATTTGTATTCACAGGGAGCTTTTACTTTTCAAGAGACAAGGTTTTTTTTTTTCATTAAGTTAAATCACTGGGAGTAAATTTTAGAGCAACGCAGAAAAGCACCGATGCAGAAAAGAAAAGAAAACACTTTAAACGTATAATGATCCAAGAACAAGACGATAGCCAATCACTATGATATTCTTGGCAAAAAGAAATTAACACTCTTATTAGAGTAGTAATCAAGCATGCACCACAAATTTGCAGGAATCGAGTCAGAGGTTTGAGTTAGTGATTTTTTTTCCTTCACAAAAATTTGTATTCACAGGAAGCTTTTATTTTTCAAGAGACAAGTTTCTTTTCTTTTCTTTTTTTTCCTTTTTCTTTTGCGTTAAGTTAAATCACCAGGAGTAAATTTTAGAGCAACGCAGAAAAGCACCAAAGCATAAAAAAAAAAAAAAAAACACTTTAAACATATAATGATCCAAGAACAAGACGATAGCCAATCACTATGATATTCTTGGCAAAAAGAAATTAATACTCTTGTTAGAGTAGTAATCAAGCATGCACCACAAATTTGCAAGAATCGAGTCAGAGGTTTGAGTTAGTGATTTTTTTTTTCCCTTGACAAAAATCGAGAGGCCATGTAACAATTAATTCCTATGGCTTTAGGAATTAGAATTACCTGGTCTCCGTTTTTGCTTATCTCCTAGAAAAACAATTTACCGTAGAGTTTACAGAGGAAGAAGTAGAGGATAAGAGAAGTATTGAGCGTTTGCTAGGGTTAGGCGGCTAGACCTCAGTTTATAATTAAAATTAGGATTTAGCTATGGGCTACGCTCTTTAACTATTGCTAATTAATAAATTATAAAATAATATAAACATTATTAAATTCTAAATTTTCACAATTACTATATTGTTGTTGTTGTTGTTGTTATTATTATTATTATTATTATTAATCTGGGTATTACAAGATAACTCTCTCTTAGAAATCTATGGATTAGATACCTATAAGAATAACATATTACGGTGCACGAATAGGCGTTAGCCAAATGAGGTGGTGTGTGTATAGTGACGACATAATAGTAATTGAGAGAGAATGATTAAACATTTAGGGTTGACCTCTTATTTATAGAGTTTAGTGGTAGGGTTAGGGATTGGACTTGTGGGTCTCTGTGCCTCCAAACCAAGTGCGGTGCCTACAAGCCCAAGTGCTACAACGTCGTATCTATGCCATGTAGATTGCCTTTTGTTGGGCTTTACATTGATTGGGCCACATACAAGTCTAGAACAATTTCATCATGTGAAAATCAAGATATGTTCTTACCAAAAAAAAAAAAAAAAAATCAAGATATGCAGTATCTATTATATTTATTCTTATGATCAGTACTCTGAGTAATTTTCATCCAAAGTAAAAAAAATTTCCGTTATAGCAAAAGAAAAAAAATAATATTTTACTCTTCAAAAGGATTTTTCCAATGCATTTCCCTTCTATTTGTCTAGGGGCTTATTTGATAGGAAGGATTTGGAGAAGAGGGGGATGGTGGGAAAAATTTTGTAAATTGAATTTAAAAAAATTAGAGAAGCGGGATTACAAGTTTTTAGTTAATTTTTTTCATGTTACAGTTTATCTTTATTAAAATTTTATAACCCAATTTTTTCAATTTAATTCATAAAATTTTTATTTTCCCTCACCTCCCCCTTTCTCATTATATTCACCTTTTCTTTTATATTTACCTTTTCTTTTCATTCCATCCAAGTGTCCAAGGTCCGTAACGTTTTTTTTGCCCAAGTTAAATAAAGGAAACCCAGCCCAAATTGACAAAGCAATCGTTTTATCCGGACCGGTTCCTCCTAGACGGCGAAAACAAGTCACAACCGGAACAGTATGACTCGGGGAAATAACTAAAAGGCTTTTTAGTTTTTTATTTTTCCCCTGAACATTCTTTTGAGTTTTGACAAAGAAAAATCTCATATCTTTCTCCTTACCAATTTCTGTCTCCGTTGCTAATCTTTTCTTGCGACTCACAAACATCTGAAATCGATCGATTCTCGAAGGACCAGAGGAAATCGGGGAAATGGCGGATCAGTTAGCAAGGGGTGAGGAATTTGAGGCGAAAGCAGAAAAGAAGCTTAATAGCTGGGGATTGTTCGGCTCCAAATACGAGGATGCTGCTGATCTCTTCGATAAAGCCGCCAATTCCTTCAAGCTTGCTAAAGCATGTAATTTTGTTCTTCCATCTCTATTCGCTCTGGCTTTGTTTTTCGAGGAACTTTTGAGTAAATCAATTTTATTTTCATTATTTCTTATCTCGCATTTCGTCGATTTTCTTATACTTAACACCTATCAGAAGTACCCTTGCTTCTTTTCCTCTTGTTGCTGTTAAATAGCCGATTCGTGGTTTGGATTGCGTCCTCCTGGACCAGGTGCAGAAATGGCTTATCCAGGATTAGTGCATCAATTAAACTACATATTTTTATTTGATTTTTTTTCGAAGAAAGAACATTTTGTTAATCGATTAATCGGTTGTATAACATCATAGAATGCTGGATAGGTTGACCTCGACTAAGTCATGGGAGTATTAAATCGATTAATCGCTGCTTTGTGTAAACTATTTTTTATCACTAATATCTTACCAACTGATTTGTTCTGCTCTCAGTTGAGCCTGCTAATTCTATGATCAATCGCCATCAACTTGGTGATCGATTTAGTTTATATGTAAATGGGATGAATCTTATGTTCAAAACTAATTCTGCAATTTGTTCGTCATTCTATCCGTGGCATTTCAGGGGATAAAGCTGGCTCGACTTACATCAAGTTGGCAAATTGTTACTTCAAGGTAGATGGGTCTTTTTTCCCTTTTTTGAATCACCTGTCCAGCTCTATCCCTTTTGGATCCCTTCTCATTCATTAGCCTATAATGGCAATGTTGTCTTACGTTTATAGGTGGAAAGCAAGCATGAAGCAGCCCAAGCATATGTTGATGCTGCTCATTGTTATAAAAAGACAAATATAAATGGTATGTATGCTATTGGATATATACACTATTATTTTTTTCTTACTGCCAATGCCACTACTCTGTTTTAACACCGCTAACACATGGGAATCCTTTTACTAATTTCTGATTTATGCATTAAATGGTTCTCATCTCTCTTCCATGGAGGTCGATTCTTCCTAGACTTACTACTTTCTGGTGCAAACTTTCAATGTTAATCATATAGAACAGTTGCAACCTTCATGCATTATGAAATACTTTTAGTAAAATTGCTGCCATCTTGTTCTTGAGTGTCCCATCTCCTTTAATTAAATTTAGATTCTTGTATTCACCTATACAACGGACTGGGCTCAAAGTCTACCTATGTTTACAGCTGGTCCAAAGCCTGGATAAAGGATGAAGGTTGTGTTAGACTCTTGATAGCCAACATAAAATTCTGTCTAATCTTATGACATGAATCAACAAAGAATTTGTTGTTGTTGTTGTCTTCACCTGTACAATAGACTAGGTTCAAAGTTATGGGTACATACTTTATCTAGATTTATTCATTTTAGGTGATGAAATTAATTTTTCTTTATGCTAGTTGTCAGTTTGATTTAATCTTCCTGTTTCTCTTGATGAGTTATCTTTTGATTGGTTGTCTTCACATCATTCGTAGTCATTATTGTATTGATTATCTATGTTGATTTTTAAAGCAGTGAAGAAAGATTTTCTGTTGTCAATGTGTTAGTGGGAAAGGAAAGAAATTTGCATATTGGGCTCATTTTTTGTTCTTTTTCATATGCAGAGGCTGTATCTTGCTTGGACAAAGCAGTGAACATTTTCTGTGAAATTGGAAGACTCAGTATGGCTGCTAGATATTTTAAGGTATTAACACTACACTGTCAGCCTTTAAATTTCTTGTTTCAGTATTACCATTCAATTTAACTGCTTGGAATGCGTGTTTGGTTACATTATGGAATCCTTCTTTTAGCTGTTCCATAGTCTGGTATTCCATTTGCTATACCCATACTCCTAGATATTTATAGTATAATTACATAATAGTTATTGCGGTCACAGAAGTTACTAAAAGATTAAATATATCCTGACTAGGGTTGAATTTATTACACATACAGGAAATTGCTGAATTGCATGAATTGGAACAGAACATTGAGCAGGCTATTGTTTACTATGAAAAAGCAGCTGATTTTTTTGCAAATGAAGAGGTGACAACTTCTGCTAACCAGTGCAGGCAAAAAGTTGCTCAGTTTGCTGCTCAGCTTGAACAGTAAGATTTCTGTTATCGTTTTGTCACCATGAATTATGAAGGCTGGAATAATAGTTCTTGGTTTTTGTTTGTCTCTTCTTAAACTTATTTTTTATTTATTAATTTTGGGTGTTTTGTTCTACAATTTTTCTTTGTGGCCTTCCTTTGGTTTATGCCAAGCATAGCTGGCATTTTTCTTTAACTTTCCGCTTACATCTGATCAAGTGACTGTGATTTTTTTACCGCCAGGAATTTATTTGTTTGCCTATAATCTTGACTTGACTCAGCCAATGTTTAATACAGCTCAGCTTTGCTTGGCATTCAAGATTCTCTAGGGATGTAGGCCACCAGCTTAAATTACATTTTCAGAACTTTTCACTTGTTAGTTTTGGGATTTTATCTCTGTACTGAACACCTTACGTTGGGAATAGAAAGGGGGGAAACAAGAAGTTACTCCATTGTTGCTTTTGATACTGGTCATACAATGCCAATGATGCAAGAAGCAGTTCCTCTGGTACTTGAAAACTGAAGCTATGTGTACAGTGCATATGCAGCATTTCTAACACAATATATCTTGTATCATGGATAGAGACAATGGTTTACAAAAAAACATCCACGGGAAAAAATATTCTATATCAAAGACAATGGTTCCTTAATGTCCGTTGAATGTTATCCTGGCTGTTTTGTTTTGGTAAATTTGAACACGAATTATTTCTATTTTATTTCACAGATATCAGAAGGCAATAGATATTTATGAAGATATTGCCCGCCAGTCTCTGAACAATAATTTGTTGAAGTATGGAGTCAAAGGGCATCTTCTTAATGCTGGCATGTGCCAACTCTGTAAAGGGGATGATGTTGCTATCACCAATGCACTAGAGCGATATCAGGTCCAAGATTTTTGAACAATTAGCATTTCATTGGTAAAGTCTGGGCATTCATTAGTTGCTCATTTTTTTGGATGTGTATTTGTCGGTGCAGGAATTGGATCCAACATTTTCAGGAACACGGGAATATAGACTTTTGGCGGTTGGTTGCTGCTTTCGCTTATTCACTTTTGATTTTTATGACCAATTAACTTGGATTAGGACGTGGAGACCTTGAAGAAGTGTCTTCCATCATTATAATATTTTTACTAATGTTTTGTATGTTACTTTAGTTATCCTTTTTTTTTTAATCACTCCATTTCAAATAAAGGCAACATGTTGATCGCCACATTGGATGATCAGAACCTAAGTGACTGACAAATGAAACACGCACATTAAAGGTTTCCCCCCCTTATGGCAGGATATTACTGATTCAGTTGAACAAGAAGATGTTGGGAAGTTTACTGATGTTGTCAAGGAATTTGACAGCATGACCCATCTGGTAAGCCTCAAAAGTTGAGAGTTTTTGGCATGCTTTGGTGAGAAACTGTCGCTGGTAGAATAATACTTCATTGTTCATTATAAACCAAAACAAAAAACAGTTTTTTCAATTTTAACTGCTAGAAGATATGGGTTGATTTTTTAAAGCAGAATAGAATGGTTGTACTGGACAGTAGGACAGCACCCCTACAGTCCTGAAGAATTGACCCCAGTTTTCATCTTGGTCTACGAATTGTGAAATGCTTTATTTGGTCGGACATTTTAGCTGGTGATTTGAATTGTTTGTTGATTCTCTTTTATGGGAAACAAAATAACTAAGCTGCTTTTCTATTTATAGAGTTAGATGGAAACTTGGTTGTGGGTCTAATGCTTTGCATAGAATTTGAGGATGCGTACTACTATCCCTCACCAGACCCCACGTGGTGGGAGTCTTGTGCATTAAGCCACTTGTATTGGTCATGGCTCAGCAATTATTGCTTCTGTTAAGCTTCTCATTTTGTTTCCAGTCATACCTTTCCTTTTCTGATTTATGGGGCGTGAACTTATTATGGAGTCACATTCTAGTAGTATTCATCTATCTATATTCTGTAAATTATCAAATGTCTCAACTGATCAACATCGTCTGTTTCCTTGAACGGTGTACAGGATTCTTGGAAGACAACCCTACTTTTGAGAGTGAAGGAAAAGCTGAAATCCAAAGAACTCGAGGAGGACGATCTCACCTAAATTGTTTGCACTCTGTTATTGTTGTTGTTTGACTTAAATGTTTGATGGGTTGCATTGTATTATCATATGCCTATTATACGTGCAGTTGCTTGTGGATCTACTCATAAATTGTACTTTATATTTGGGTTTCATTTGAAGTGGTGTTTTGATTGAATTCAAGAATTGAGTTTGCCGTGAGCATGACCTCATACTTTTTACCGTATTATCTTCACCCTTGTTTGTTTGTTTGTTTTTTAAGGGGAATGACAACTATTACCCCTTCTAGTTTGTTTGATCAGGTTGTCTGACGATGAACACAATGGGCCTGTTTGGAAACTCTGTTAAGTCAGCTTTTTCTACAAAAAAAAGTCTAAAACGCCACTTTTTGGTGGAAAAGAAAACGCAGGGTGTTTGGTTTATCCAATACGTTCGCTGAGCTAAAATGGAAAACGCAGGATTATCGGGCTTTTTTAAAAGCCTCAATTCCTTGCTTTTTGGTGCGTTTTTGTCCTGCGTTTTCCCTGTTATCTCACGCCACCATCTCTGTTACCGTTGAGTTTCATGCTCCTCGCCTTCGTCCATCGTTCACGCTTGCTCTTCCATCTCGTCCTCCGGCCATCGTTTACGAAAGGATCAGAACAGAGTGTCATTCAGCTCCGACGACGGGCTCCTTTTACTGTTTCTTCTTCCTAATTCCAATCCGACTAATCTCTTCTCTTACATCAGGATCCTCGGATTTCTGCTGAATCTTGTGAGTCGTCCAGCTAGATCTTTAGTTGATTCACGCCCTCAATCTAGTAACCGATTCAATGAATTCCTTCCGTCTTCGTTCCTGATTCACACCCTAAATCTCTATCCTGTTTCCGTGTTGGTTGGCTCACATACTTTGAATTGCATTTTTTGATGTCTCCTCTGTCATATTGATTTTGTCTATTGTTTTGGTTTTGGATTTTCTGGGTTCTAAGAGGTTAATATTTCTCAGTTTTCTTTCTAGGTTTGTGTTTTACTTATACTTGTTATCCTTTTTTTTTTCTCCTTGGTCGTTTCGTGAAGGGAAATTCGATTCATTATTTCTTGTGGGTTCAAAGTTGATAGATTGGGGTACGTGGAGATATGGGAAGCTTGTTCTTGATCAATCTCGAAGGCAGCATCTATAGCTGTAAGCACTGCCATACGTATCTTACCCTTCCTGATGATATCATTTCCAAGGTTTCTTTTCTCTTCCCTGAAACTTGAGTTTGATTTTCTGGAATTTGATTGCTCAGTTTCCTTATGGAAATTTATGGGTTTTCTTAGGAGAATAGATATAAACTTATAAACTAATAAGATAACTAGGAAGTCCCATTATTGGGATGATAAGGTGCACACAGTGCACCTGAAAGGAAGGAGTATAATTTTTGAGGAGGTGACAAGATATGTATGTGGCAGTCAATTGAGCGAAAAATCAAACATGGCCAAATATATATTCTTACCTCTTAAATCATATAGTGTTGTCTCTGATGCACTGCAATTATAGGTAGGAGCTGTATTTGTGTCTTTCTCAAGGTCTTTAATGTGTTTTAAACTTTTACTTTAACATTCAGAGTGATATTCTGAACTGACCTTTTAGGAATATAATTATCTCTCTTTAAATCAGTAAAAAAAAAAAAAACATATCTAAAGACATATCAGATACAATTCTTCGATGCCATTTCTCGTGCCCATGTTCATCTTGTTGTGTTGATATATTCTTCTGTAGTCATGTGATTCTTTGACTGTAGAAGGATCTTTTCTTTGTGCTATATCACACATTTTTTGGGAAGAGTCTGAAAGTTTCACTTCATAGACCGTGTCTTGAAGTGATAGTTGTTATTCATGTTTGAAATGGTGTTTAAATGAAATGCAAATTTTATTATCTAAAAAAGTGCCTTGGATAGATGATTCTTGTAATCCAATGGTGAGATACTTTTCCTTATCAAGGAGGAGAAATCTAATTGGTGAAGCACAAAATATTAATGGTACAATCCTTCATTCAGTATTCGTGGATAGCAGAACTTGATAACTTTGATTATATCTCCATCAAAGGATGACAAATTTTTCAATCATGAAGTTGTGGGATTACAGTCTTTTAATTAAAAAAATGATATGTAAATGTAAAAAGGGGTTAGTTAGTTGTTTAGAGTAAGGGTTCGTTGGTTGTAAGGAGAGCTAGTAGTGAGGCAAATGTTAGCCTATAAATAGATGGGTATCTTAGTTGTATAATTAGATTAAGATTTAATATGATATGAATCATTGTGGCCACTGAGTTTCTCTTCTTTCTTCGTTCCCTCTCTCTGTTCTTTCTTCTCTTCTTCCCCCTCTTCTCTCTCAGTTTCTCTGCTCTCTTCTATATTCTTCTACACCTTGTTAACAAAAATCCACTCAACCTTCAGTATTTTATGTCACAATGTGGATCTTTGTAAGCGATAGAGTAATCATTTTTTATATCCATATTATGTTGTCTACAACCTTTTCTTCTTACTTAGTCTTTTCCTCTTGTGACTTCGATCTTGTTTAAAAAGAAGAGGAGCATTTGGCAAATTTACGTTGTAGTTGATTTTATCTTCCTTTCCATGATTTCCTTTAAGCATTCTGACTCCTTAATCTGTACTACGCATTTCACAAATTTCTTGCATCCAGAAAATGGAATCATGCGTGCGATTAACTCTGCCTTTTTTGTTTTTTTTCTTCCTTCATAGTCTTTCCAATGTAGGCACGGGAAGGCTTACCTATTTAAATGAATTGTCAAGTGTTATTTCAAGTTGACAAAAACAATAGAAGTTGGGAATGTATATATTGTTTATGCTGCTATGTTTATACTAATAAAATTTCTAATAATATATTTAATTAAGGATTTTATTGTTTATTTTTTTTAATAATATTTATTTTTTTTTTCAAATTAAAATCAAAATTTCCATTAACTCAATATATACAACTAATATTTATATGCAGTATTCAATAATATAATTCATGTCCTTTTCCGTCATTTTTCATTTCAACTGACTTTTCAAATAATAATCCAAACATATCTCAGTTAGGAAAAAAGACACTTCTGTAAAAAAGTCAAACGAGCAGTCCAAACAGACATCAGTTAGCTTAACTTGATTTTTTTCCTATCTAGCTTTTATAAAAGTCAAATAGTTTTTAAGCTACCGCTCCTACCGCCAACTCAAACAAGCCCAATAATGAAAAACAATATCTCTACACGTGTTCAAATGAACACACTAAAGCAATAAAAAGAGTGATTAAGCTCATACTAATAATAATATTTGTGTCGAAATCGTAGTACCACCATGCCTCTATCTTGAAGGCAATTTTGGAAAGCAAGTTTTATTTTTAAAAAATAATCTTAGTTTTAAAAGGAAAATTAAGGAGATAAATCAGGCACAGAATTATAGAAATGACAAAGCCTCCGGATAATAACAGTAGAGGCCCCATCACTCTATTTATAATTATACTGAGCCAATACACAAGAGACACGTATACAGAAGCATAACAGAATGCATAACAGAAAGATATGGAAAGAATCTAGATATTGACAACTTGCACCCTCTAGACTATTCTATATAATTAACAATCCTAATTATACTTAACATCCCCCCTCAAGCGAGATGGGGTTATAACCAAACCGAGCTTGTTTCTGAAATCTGCAAACTGAGGATGAGCCAGAGCTTTAGTGAAGCCATCAGCTATCTGCTGAGAAGAAGGAATGTATCGAACATCCAATTGCTTTGCTAATACTTTATTGCGAACAAAATGAACATAAAGTTCAATGTGCTTTGACCGTGCATGCTGTACAGGATTGGTAGCTAAGGCTCTGGCACTTATATTATCACACCAAATTATAGGTGAACATCTGCGTTTAAAGCCTAACTCTGAAAGCAAAGAGCACAACCAGGCAATTTCGGCAGAAGAATCAGCTAGAGACCTATATTTAGATTTCGTGCTTGATCGTGATACTACACGTTGCTTCCTGGAAGACCATGAAACTAGAGAACCTCCTAGATAAATTCCAATTCCAGAAATGGACTTTCTATCATCAACACTAGTTGCCCAGTCAGCATCAGAGAAACCAACCAGACTTAAACTAGGAGAAGGTTTAATATGCAGACTATACTGAAAAGTCCCTTTCAAGTACCTCAGAATACGTTTAACAGCCACAAAATGAACATCAGTAGGATTGGAGAGAAACTGACTCAACTTATTGACCGAAAAGGCAATATCTGGTCTAGTGGTTGTTAAATACTGTAAAGCACCGATTGCTTGCCTGTAAATCGTAGGATTTGACATTGGGGTGCCATCATTGATTGAAAATTGTTTCCCTGAGACCATGGGAGTAGGCATTGGTGCTGCATCAGACATTCCAAACTTACTAAGCAGATCCAGGGTATATTTTCCTTGGTTTAAATAAAACCCAGAAGCATCACGAAAGACTTCAATTCCAAGGAAAAAAATGAATATCACCCAGATTTTTCAAAGCAAACAAGCAATTCAACTTATGAACAAATGAATTCACATAAGCCCGATTATTACCAGTCACTAGAATGTCATCAACATATATAAGCACATAAACAATCAAATTATCCTTTTTCAGTATGAATAATGAACTATCACTCTGTGCATTTACGAAGTTCCATTGAAGTAGAGTAAGTCTCAAACGATCATACCAGGCACGCGGCGCTTGTTTGAGACTGTAAATTGCTTTGTCCAATTTGCAGATATGGTTTGGCCGTGCTGCATCAACAAAGCCATCTGGCTGATTCATATACACACTTTCTTGAAGAAATCCATTCAAGAACGCATTGTTGATATCAAGCTGCCGAACACTCCAATTAAACGTAGCAGCTATCGTAAGAATCGTGCGAATAGTGGTAGACTTCACTACCGGGCTGAATGTTTCATGATAATCAACGCCAGGGCTCTGTTGAAAACCTTTCGCGACCAACCAAGCCTTCCGCTTGTGCAGAGAACCGTCAGGGTGATACTTATTTTTGAACACCCATTTACAATCGATTACTTTTTGAGTACCATCAAAAGGAACTAGATGCCAGGTTCGATTTCGTTGGAGAGCACTGTACTCCTCTTTCATCGCCGCGTACCACTCGGGAGATCTGAGAGCATCTCAAATAGTGACTGGTTCAGCATTTTGTTTAAGAGATAATGAATCCTCAGATTGTAAAAGCCCAATAAATGGATATTTGGGCTTATGAATCCCACTTTTGGCCCGTGTCACCATATGATGGGTATTAGTAGCTGGTGTATCTAATGGACTAACGAAAACTGAAGATGAAGAAGACTCATGACCTGCATCCGATGACGAAGATTGTACAGCATTGGACTGTGAACACGATGAGGAAATTACTGGTGATGGCGAATCACCACTTGCGGGTGTCATTGAATCAACAGGTTCATCATCAACAGGCTGGGCAGTAGGAGAAGATGAAGCTGGAGTACTCATGGAAGGACTGATGAACATGGGAAAAACAGTAAGATCATCTGGAGCAAGCCTTCGTTGAAGAAAACCACCAGTGAATGGAAAGACTAAGGGATTAAAGACGACATGTCGTGAAGTGTAGATGCGACCAGAAGCACTGAGGCACTTGAAGCCTTTCTGTTGTGAAGCATAACCAAGAAACACGCATTGTTGAGTGTGAAATGCAAACTTATGGTCATTGTATGGCTTGAGACAGGGATAACAAGCACAACCAAACGGTTGAAGAGACATGTAATCCGGTTCTTTGTGGAGCAACTGAAACAGGGGTGTTGAATTCTTGAGGACAGGAGTAGGCATCCGATTAATCAAATAGGTAGCGGTCTGAAAAGCTTCTACCCAGTAAGATAGTGGCATCTGAGCCTGAGCGAGAAGAGTAAGCCCAGTCTCGACAATGTGTCGATGTTTCCGTTCAACTCGGCCATTTTGCTGAGAAGTGTAAGGGCACGTGTAGCGCATCTGTATACCATGTTGATTTGCAATAGAAACAAAAGGCTTGAACTCTGCACCTATATCACATTGAATAGATTTAATTTTTGTATTTAACTGATTTTCAACCAGAGCCTTAAAAAGATTGAAGGCAACAATAGCATCACTCTTTTGCTTTAAGGGATACAACCAGGAAAAACGACTATGATCATCCAGGAAGTTGATGTAATAACAATAACCAGATATAGATTGAACAGGGGAAGGTCCCCATAAATCGGCATGGACAAGATCAAGAGGAGCTGAAGCATGAGACGAGGAAGCATTAAACGGTAGATATTTGGATTTTCCATACTGACAGGCTTGACAAAATTCAAAATCATAATGTTTTAAAGAAACATTACATTTGTTTAAGATAGAGCTTAAAGTTTTAAAACTAGGATGGCCTAATTTCTGATGCCAAACAGACAAGTGGCGAGGAGAATTAACAGAAGTAAGAAGAACTTGAGCAACTTGAGCATCAGTGGAGATTCTCTTTCGACATGGATCATCATCTAACCCTCGTGAGTCATTATTTAGCATCTGGTAGAGCCCCTGTTTTGGCATTCCCTGCATCAGTGGTCTTCCGGTCACCCGATCCTTCACAAGGCATCCAGAACCATTAAATTCAACAGTTACAAAGTTGTCTTTTATCAATTGAGAAACACTTAGAAGCTGTTTAGTGGAGGTAGGTACTATTAAAACCTTGTCAAGATATATATTAGGAGATAGTTGTTTGGAACCGATAGCACAAACACCAGCTTGTTCTCCAGTGCAGGTGTTAAGGGAAAACTTACCAACTGGATTTGCATGGTCAACAGAATTAGTTGAAGGTGTCACGTGATGAGTCGCACCACTATCAAGGTACCAGGCTGGATCTGCAACAGTGCCTGCGGTAGCATAATGAGCTTCTGCTTCATCAACCAGGAAGTAGCACGTTGAAATATCATGACCAGGACGTTTACAATAATTGCAGAATGGTCAACCACGAGAACGGCCACGAGAAGAGCGTCCGCGGCCTCAAAAATTTCCACGAGAGGTTCTATTTCCACCCCAGGTACCTCTGTTAGAATTTGAATCATTCCAGGAAGATCTACCAAAACTACGTTGAGCAATATTTGCAGAGGGTTCAATGTTCAGACTAGCAAATTGGTTCAGTTGATCAAGTCTGCTCTCAAATGAAAGCAAGTGAGATTGAATCTCGACCCAAGGAAGATGGGTTTGGTCTAGGAGTTTAACGACGATCGCATTATATTCAGCATCTAAGCCATTCAAGACGTGAAGAATCAGTTCTTCAAGGGGAAGAAGAGCTCCAGCAAGTGCGAGCTGATCAGCAATGGTCTTCATTTTCGAGAGGTAGACTTCCATTTTCATGCCTCCCTTTCTTGTACGGTGCAGATCTGACTTATACACCAATACTCTTGCCTTAGTCGACGCGCCAGCAAGAGCACGAGCCTCCGCCCAGATTTCGCTTGCTGTTCGACAATGCAGCAACTGGGTACCAACATCAATACTCATAGTATTACGAAGCCATCCAACAAGGAGGCGGTCAGTGGCATGCCACTCTTCATACTCTGGGTTAGGCTTCATCCCAGCACCTTCTGGAATGAGAGGACGAGGGGGCTCTGTTTCGCCATCGGGATGATGTTCAAGTCGATTTCCTTCGATGATGGGTAGCACAATGGATTCCCACAGAAGAAAGTTACCTCGATCCAGCTTGACCGAGTTGACTTGGTTGAAGGAATTAAACATTGAGTTGGTTTTGGACACATTGTTTATGGTAATGGAGGGAGTGGCAGCAGAGGTTTGAGATGCAGCTTGTGAAGGAGAAGATGGAGACGTCATGATGAAAGGAAAGAAGATTCTGTACCTCTAATACCAAGATAAATCAGGCACAGAATTATAGAAATGACAAAGCCTCCGGATAATAACAGTAGAGGCCCCATCACTGTATTTATAATTATACTGAGCCAATACACAAGAGACACGTATACAGAAGCATAACAGAATGCATAACAGAAAGATATGGAAAGAATCTAGATATTGACAACTTGCACCCTCTAGACTATTCTATATAATTAACAATCCTAATTATACTTAACGTAAGGTTAAAACGAGAAACTCAATTTCTCCACTTTTCTTTTGTTCTTATTTTCTATTTATACCCCAATAGATTAAAAAATCTACATTAGTTTTATATTTGGAAAAAAAACAAGAAGAAAATCTTTACCTCTCCCAAACAACAGATAAAACATGTAACTTACATGTTATCTGCTCTTGCCCTCCATGTGAAAAGAGCTATCAGTACGAGCTACGAGGTGTTACTGAAATTCTAATATATTACAAAAGATAAATAGATGTTCAAATCGACCGATTTGCTGCTGTATCATCTGAAGAAGGCTGAACTCATTTTTAAATAGCAGATAACGTTAGCACCAAAAGACATCCGGGTCCCCTAATCTAAACTACAAGGCTATACGAGACTGTGAGGATACACGAATCTTGGTCAAATCTTTTCATACAACGAACAGCCTTAAAAATGGTCACGAACTATCTGAATCAAGAATATACTCCTGCTATGATTCTTTTCACCCTCAAATTTACATTTAAGGTCCTTGCATGACTAATTTGTTCGCCCGACCTTTTATTCTACGACCTCTATTTCATAAGAGGTTGAAAACGTGACACACGAAAGCAAAGCAATGAAGAGAAAGATGCTAAACTCTCTGTTACAAACAGGAAATCGAGAACCAAAACAGCCAACTCTGAACTAATATTATTAGAGGACTGAGAGCTCAAAAATCATAGCACCGACCATTTCGTTCCCAATCTCCATATCTGGTAGGCTCAGGTCCTTTGGGCCCACCTATCTCACCAGTTTCTTCATTCACATTAACATCATCGTTGTCATCACCATCTTGTTCTTCTTTTTCTTCCTGGCCTCGAGTATCATCCGATGTGTGATTCTCTTGGGAAGCCTTTGCTTGTTCTCTAACCAAATTGTCCTGTTGCGATTGGAAGTGCTGAGTTGTAGAACAGATAAAGCGAGTCACTGAGGCAGAAGCAGAACAAGCCAGAGGTTGCGCTTTGGTGCAATGAAGAGCATGATTGGCAGCTGAGAGATTTGTTACTGATGTAAGCAAGCGACTCAGAGAGGTGCTCATTCTCAATCTGATGAGACAAAAACACCCTAATTGTCCTGATACTTAACATAATGATCAGGTTATGAAAAACATGATTTTAAAATTAATGATTAACTAACCAAAGCAATGATTTAGGAGTCAATTTCTTTCAAAGTGCATGATATGTAAGATAAGAAGAAGCATTTTCCTTGAATTCATGCACTCTCTGGGGTTGAAACCTCTAGCCAGATTTTTCATGCCAAACCATAACCACCCCAAAAAAACCATCCATATAAGGAGGACATGCCACGGGCATTCCAATGCAATATTTTGCTAAAACAACCATTGCTGATTCCATCTAAAGATGGGACAACATGCATGTTTCAGATTATAATTCGAACCAGTTCAAGATCAAATATATTTCAGAGCATGATAAATTGAATGTCACAGCAACCATGTCTTAAACAAAATTTTAACCCAATTTAAGCCCAAATATATGCTACATCATGGTAAATTCGTCAATGGGACACAGCATCATATAAATCCAGCGTTTTGCCAAGAAACTCAGAATGGGAACCCAGATTAATTCCGTGCTAAAATGAAAGAGACAGGATTATGCCAACATCATATAAATCAAGATTTTAGGCACGAAACCTAAATTAGAAACCAAGATTAAGTGACAAAAGAGACAGCATCATACCAACATCATATTTATCGAGACTTTTAGCACAAAACTTAAATTAGAAACTAGGATTAAGTAACAAAAGAGACAGCATCATTAAAAATTCAAGTTAATCAAGATTTTTTGCTCAAAACTTAAATTAGAAACCGAGATTAAGTTGTGCTAAAACAAGAGACGACAAGATATCAATCCAGAGATTAGACACATGACTAATATTAAAACCAGGGCTAAACAGGCAATGTTAGAAGCTCAGCCATAGAAGTCTGATCCAAGCCCTCACACATAGGCGGACCTATATTTACACTCAGTGGGGGCATCTACCCCAACTGAAATCTTTGAAATATGCACTGATATAAAAACCTTTTAATTTTTTTCTTTCCAGATACTTTGACACAACTCGAACCGGGTCGTTTCAAGATCACACATCACAAACACCTTGAGAATTTTCTAAATTGAGGATAATATGAAGAGATTGATAAACAAAATGCCAATACGCAACAAATCCAACATTGGGAAACAAAACAATCCAGATCATACCAGTCGCAAGTAAGCAAAATGGAGAGGGCAGAAGTATAATAGCCAATTACCCACCATTCACGCAAAAAGTAATAAAAAATTAAACTCTATCTGTAAATTTTCCCAAATTCAAAAGCGCCAGTATTAAAAAGATCATACGACCAGATTTAATGCACAGAAATGGAAAATTAAAACAAAGCAAGAACAACCACGCAGGTACGCGGGGAACAAAATGAAAACCAAATTGAACAAATCAATCTCACCGGATTTTGGGAGTAGACAAAGCCCTAGAGTTAGGACCTTCTTCACTACTTGCCCGAGAACAATCACGCAGGGCCGACAACAGTGGACGGCATCCGACGGAGGGTGGGATGCTTGTTTGCCGACCAAGAAATTGGAACCGCTACTGGGATTGTGTCCTGTTTCGTCGGGGTTATAAATAATTTTAGGGAGAGTTGGGTACAGTACGATAGGTCCAAGATTAATTACTCAAAATAACAAAATTAATTATCCCAAATACTACAATTTATTTCGGAGAAAAATTATAAGTACTACAATTAACTTATTAAGTACTCCCTCTAATACTTATTACTACAAGACACAAATTAACCATTCTTACAAACTAATAAAAACAGCTAAAATCATTAAATTTATCTTAAAAATTTAAGTGATTTTTAATATTACCTCTATTAATTGCATAAAACTTTAGTATCATGTTAATTAGTACTCTCACCCATTACCCTTAGAGCTTGTTTGGTTTGAGGGGAGGGAGTAGGAGGGGAAGAGTCCCTGAAAAGGATATTGACCAAATTGTTATTAATGAGAACAATATTCTTTTTCGTTGAGAGTGTATTTTTGAAATATTAAAAATATTCCATGAGTTATTTAGTAAAGATGAGAGAAAAAATTTCTCTCTCATCCCTCCCTCCTACTCCCTTCCTTCAAACCAAACAGGCTCTTAATAATTATAGGCACACATGGAAAAAATATTTAAGACTCTTTGGAAACAAGTAAACGTCTTATAAAAATGACTTAATACATTTGTTAGTTGGTATCTTATAATAAGGGTTAGAAAAAATACCAAAAAGGCTTATAATAAACATTGTGCTATGAAATTAAAAGAAATTTGGGATAAGGTAGTAAGATATAAGATAAGAGAAAATTTGAAAGAAGAAGTAGAGAGCAATTCTCATTCAATTTCTTGTTATCACAATGCTTGTAATATATTACATGTTATGAATAAGAATAGAGATTGTTTAATGATGATTAGCTTGAAATTGTTTTATATGAGGATTGTGATAAGAAATTTGGGATAAGGTAGTAAGATATAAGATAAGAGAAAATTTGAAAGAAGAAGTAGAGAGCAATTCTCATTCAATTTCTTGTTATCACAATGCTTGTAATATATTACATGTTATGAATAAGAATAGAGATTGTTTAATGATGATTAGCTTGAAATTGTTTTATATGAGGATTGTGATATATATATATAATCAATTCATTTTTTTCCCATTATATGTGGTTTTGTACTTTTAGTAGTTAGTGGAATCTCATCCCTCATATTAACATTTTTTTTAGGATTGTTCTAATAAAGAGTAAGGGAAGACACATATGGAGTGAATTTTGAAGGCTCTCTTGTACTCCTAAAGAATATGTTATGCCATAACCCTAAGACTTCCACAATTTATTTTGTTTACTAAAATATTATAGGGATCTAATTTCATACTATGATGTGGGTTTTTAGTTGAACTATTATATATTTTGATTATTTGAATGCTGAAAATCCTTATTAGCGACTTTTGAAATACTTTGGTTAAGCATTGGGTTATTTGTTTTGAGGTGTTACATGCTCAAAATCAATTCCAAAGGTCATATAATATTCATTAAAAACTTATGAAGTAAATTTATCACTATCATCAAAACGTATTTTCTTGATAGGATTATCTACATAATGTGCTCTTAATCTAATCAAACCAGCAAACAATCTCTCAAACTCCAGGATGTAAGATAATAAGCAAATATGAGACCTTTTAAATGATGTATCAATTAAAACCAAATGGTAACTAGATGATCTACATGGTAAGTGTATTGGCCCATAAATATCTTTATGTATCCATTCTAGAAAAATGAGAGACTCACTTTCTATTTTGCTAGATGAGGGTTGACTAATTAAATTTCTCTTACAACATGCAACATATGAAAAATCATAGGATCATAGTATTTGTTTACGCTTTAAGGTATATCCACATGAGTTTTCAATTGCCTTTTGCATTATGATTGAACTTGGATGATCTAACTAGTCATACCAAACATTTAATTCATTAGTAAACTTCTGGTTGACATTAGCAAACTGCTAATTTGTATTGGCAGACTTCTGTTCTGCATTGCTAAGTTTTTTGTTTTCAATAACATATGTTTCAATTGTGCTTATAAATATATAGTACAAGCCAAAAGAAAAGGCAAGATACCTTTCTAATTTGTATTTTCTACCATAAACTAAATTTGTGATATCAAGACATTTAAGATTACTTTTAGATGTTGTTTCTATGTGATATCCATTTTTGCAGATATCTTTGAAACTCGATAAGTTTCTTTTAAACTTGGTAGAATAAAATGCATTATTAATGCATAATTTTATTCCTTCAGATAACAAAATATTAATTCTTCCAGAGCCCTTAATCAAATTTATATTACTAGATATATTTTGAATGTTAGCTTCTTTCATTATCAAGAAAGAAAAATATTTATCATTTCTAAGTATGATGTGAGTTGTTGAGGCATAAATCTTTAGAATTGATGTAAATAAGATTCATTCTTTATTAAAAGAAACATGTAAAATAAACGTAAACATGATTAAAAGTAAATACATATGATAGTAGCGACTTTAAACACATTAAATTATGGAAATTTAAATAGATAAGGATAATTTATGCTAAAAAATCAGCAACAAATAAATGGATAATATCCATGTCACCATGCTAAAAAATGTGAGTTTGATCAACCAGATGTCTTGGCATACGATAGATATAAGACTAATGACCCTTGCCACTATAACAATAACATGGATTTTCAATGTGTTTATGGTGTTCACTAGTTTCCCTTTTTATTGTTATTATTAATCTTTCTCTAACTCAGGTGGAAATTTGAACTACCATGATTACGACTGCATCCATGCTCATGGTTGTAGCAATGTGTAACATCCTCAATTTTTATGTAAACCAACTAATGGAAATATGAATTTTTATCAAGTAGCAGTCAGTGGTATTTATTTTTATGACAAGATAAATTAATTATTGTGAAAAATAATGTGAAATTATTTGAGATATGGTTAATAAATTTGATTATACATAAGTTGAGATAAATATTGTCAAAGAATGTGTGTGTATGTGTGTGTGTTCCTTCATTATTTGTATAATTTTCGTCTAAAAGGAGGGGGGAAATTTTGATGGAAAAATTAGTGAAGTTTGTGTTCCTTCATTATTTGTATAATTTTCGTCCAAAAGGAGGGGGAAAATTCTGATGGAAAAATTAGTGAAGTTTCAATATAATTTTATGGGTTTTAGTTTTCTCATGTACATGAGAAAACTAAATTTCATATACACACATGAAATGGTGAGACTCACATATACATATATATGTATATATGAGTCCCACCATTTCATGTGTGTGTGACATGAGATAATTTTTTTCTTATAACATGAGAAACATTAATCCCTAAATTTATTTTGTCTTTGAAAAATGGACATTGGATTGGTTGAGACTTATACAATACAAAATAAAAATCACTCTTTCCCCCATTAACCATCATCCCATCACAAGTAGTGGGAGTAAGTGGGATATTGTTTTTTTTTGTAATTGTTTGCTTCCCCATTCCCCCAAAACCATCGGACTTAAGGATAAGAGGGAGTTGATAGATTTGACTATTCTCATTTAATGGAAAATGAGCATTGAATGAGGAAAGATATCCTTCTAAGTTCCAATAGGACCAGACGCAAGAGAGGAATTGAGATGCAAGGAGATATATATATTCAATTGCCTTGTGCTTCATTAAACTGTTGGACAGGTGAAGAAAAAAAATTGATTGACATCATGACTTGACAAATCACACCTAATGGAAGATTGAGGATTGATTGGGAAGTACATTTCTTATTTTCCCAATGAACTTTGGCGTAAGGTAGAATTGAGAGGGAAAGAAATATATATATATATTACTTCATGTCTCTTTAAATGAGGAAGGGAAAGATGATTTGACAAATCAATGAAAGAAAATCTAAGGTGTATGGCGTGAAGCAGAAGCTAAAGCGTGAGACTTGGTTCATTCATTTTTTTCATTCTTCTCAACCTGCTGGTCGTACGGGAGAGACATCGAAGTGGGAATATTTTTCAAATTTTGTTCAAGAATGCCGACAGAGAGAGGGAGAGATGAAGAGAAATAAGAAAAATCTTCTCTTATGTTCCCTCAAGCATGAGGAAGGAGGAATTATTTTTCTAAAAATCTCACCAACTCCCCTCAAAACCCGCCGGATGTGAGAACTTATAAGAAATATAAGGGAATTCATGGATATATCTAGAACAATGAAGAAGCACCTAGAGATTTGTGAATTAGTTTGGGGGTCTATATAAGGAACTCTTCCCTTTGAATTGATGAATACGTCCGGAGAAGAAGAGAAGGTGATTGAAGAAAACAAGAAAAAAAACGCAAGGAGAGCTCAAATAAAGAAGATCCAAGGCGTTCAAGAATAAGGTAAGGTTTTAGATTCTTATTTTACCTTCTTCTACCTTTCCTCTTGAGAGCTAAGATCTTAAGAACAAATTTTTTTGGTGATTTTTATAGGAAGGGCGAAATTTGGTGAGGGAAAGAACTCAAGGAGCAAGCTTTAAGATTGGTGGAGAACCAAGATCAAGTAAGTAATAGCCCTAACTACTTTATGATCTTATAGTTGTTGAGTTGGAAACATCTGTTCCTTAAGTATATAAATGTAAATTGGGTCTCACTAATGGAAATAAAGGGTGAATGAAGAACCAAACCTGAAATTTATGGACTAGGAAGAAATATTAGTATGGTATAATAAGAGTTGGTGGTTAAAAATGGAACATGGAGTGCGTAATCTAGAGGAATAAATTTCGGCCAGTCTCCTACCCACCATGATCTAATTCGTTTTTGGTAATGTTGATGTCTCTGAAATGTATAAAATGATTATTTGTATAGGAGAAAGCTTGGATCATATTTTTATAATCAAGAACAAAAGTTTCAGAAATGTTGAGAAAGGATCTGGAGTTTTAAAGAATTAAGAAGGGCTATGTTGAGTCATCAAATAAATGTCATTAAGAACAAATTAACAAATTATTCATATTTATTTTCTGATTATTTTAGGTTCACTTTGATTTTTGTACACCCGGACGGAAAAAAATTATACTGATAATTGTGGTTAACCAGGAAGTAACCTTAATTTTCATGTGTTCCGTTACCTTGTATGTTTGTATTTTTCATGATAGTGGACCCGTGTCTCCTGGAAAAGAGACATGCGTTTGTTTGCATTCAGTGTGGTCTGGGTTCAGAGTCCAACTATTATGTTTTTTCTAGCGTTGTGGATCCGGGGCTTGCTTTGTTGAGTGCATTTGTTTCCAGGACATGTAGTTCTTCCACAGTTAACACGATATACTTGGATGTTGCACTTGTGTTACTACTGGACGTTTGTTACTGAATGTTATTATTTGGTATTTTTCCTAATTATGGATTACACACATACAGTACTACTTATGCATTATATATGAGATTAATGGTTACTTTGAATTCATTCATGAATCCCAGTTTTTATAGAGTCTCTACTTATGCATTATATATGAGATTAATGGTTACTTTGAATTCATTCATGAATCCCAGTTTTTATAGAGTCTCTGGGAGTTCTTTGAGGGCAGACTATGGGGACAAGGATAAGTGTAACATTATAAAATAAAATTAAAAAAATTAAAAATTAATTTATTTTTTTTTTAAAAAAATAAATGAATATTGTGGCAGCTGCCACATTTGGAAGTGGCAGCGTCCTGCCACTAATTAATGATAGAGGGGGAATGATCATTATCATTACAAATAAAAAAAAATGATTTCTAATCCACCGCTTCATCCTATTATATATATGTATGGGTAGTGTTTAAATGCAATAGAGCCTGTGAGTATAATTACAAGAGTGTGAGTGAGAGAGAGAGACGACGGGGTTTGGAAGAAAATGGGAAAAGAGCTTATTTAAGTTACGTTATTTATTTTATAGGATCATTTAGGTAGTTAGATTAATTTTTTTTCAATAAACTTCCTTTATGAAGGTTGGTCTACTTATTTTTCTCTTTCTAAAGAGGATAAAATAGTATTGATTAGTGAAAATTTTAAGATTAGACTATTGGTAAAATTCTGAGTTTTGATAATGGAAAACTATATATATGTCAAGCATGATTAGTAAATAAATTTAATTGGTTAGTTTTACTAAATCTTTGAACAACATGAAATTATGAATTGGGATTTGAGATTTTAAATTAGAGATTGGTGTGATTATGAGATTGTTTAATAAATTGGGTTTTGCTTATAGAAGTTGATATTAGGTTAAAAACTGAGGAATAGATAAATTGTTAACTTATTTTTGAAAAACTAAAACGAGATAATAGTTTAATTAAATTTTTTATTAAGATGTTAGTAATCAGTGTTAATTCTATTAACATATGATTATGTATTTATTTTTGAAGGAGGCTAGTTTCTCTCACGGTTAGTGTTGTGTCAAAAACTTGAGGTAATCATTTTCCAATTTATCTTGTATACTTGTTGAGATGATTGTAAGTGTATGCTTATATATATTGAAATGATATAAATATACTACAGTTTGTGTTACCAATGGAAATGTATTCATGTGTGATATATTTGTTTGAAGTTAAATTTTTAGTTAAATGGGCTTAAACTGTTTTATTACAATTAAAATTGTTTATTTTGAAACTATGGAAATTTATGCACGATGTTGAATATTGAACATAACTGTGAATTGTTGATACTGAAAATTTGATGCATTGCATATTGAGGTGTTCTGGGTTGAGATGAGATGAGATGTGATTGTAGGAGATTGAATTCATACCATGCGCACAGTGGATGGCCGGATATTGCCCTTGGTGTCATCCAAATCCTTTGGCCGGGATTTGGGTCAGTCCTTGGGATAGTGACACCTTTCTATATTAGAGAGAAAGGGAACCCATGGTCCGATATGAGTTTTGTAGCCTTTGACTGGGCTACACCTCATCATTGGAGAGCTTGGAATAATTTCGTCATAGAGATTAAACCTATTATATTATAGCCCATGGGTTCTGTCAGCAGTTATAAGGAGGGTTGAGGGAGTTAAATGAATATCGAAATTTGAAATTTATTAATTTGTTTTAGTGAATTATTCAGTATTATTGTTATACAATGGATACTTAGTCCACTTAACTATCTTGTGATCATTTCCTGTATACCTTTTAAATTGGATATGTGGTTACTGAGTCTTTGTGACTCAACCCCGTCATTTTTATTTGTTTTCAGGCGAGAATACTAAAGGGAAGGAGACATCCGAGACTTGATAGTTATCAAACTTGTATTTCTTATTTTGTTACATGGGCATAATTTGATGTATATTGCCAAACTTTAGGGCCTCTTTTGGTACGTTGCATATTTTGATTAATCCGCTGCATACTAGAACTTATGATATAAATTGATATGAATTTTACTATGGAATGATTTATTTTGACTGAAATTAAGTACATTTAGGTATAAAATAATTATTTAAATGGTAATTTTGGGAGGATGTTACAGTAAGACTGTTGGGAAGGAGTAGATGAAGTTGTTGGGAGTGATGGAAGACTATATTTTGTTATTTGTTTTGATTTTGGATGACTGTATATTCTTTTGGCCCTATTGACACCGGTAGATTAATGTATATTTAACCCTTCGAGGACTATATTTTGTTATTTACTTTTAGTTATGTCAGTATTGTTTGAAATCCAACCGGGAAATACTTTGCCACATTAAAACTCTGATGCATGTTAATAAATAATAATTATATGATATTTGGTAAATATAAAAAGGGAATTCCTCTATCTGCCACCCAAGAGAGCGAGGTCGATAGGGGTGTTATTCAACGTCCATGTCTACATCCACAACAACAATTATATTTGTTTGTTACTACATTTACTTTTGGAAATGGAGCAAAACCTATTGGATGAGATTCTTAATTTTTTAACAAAAGCTCATTATTTTGTTTGGCCTTATGGAGGTAAGAAATTAATCAAGCATATTTCTTAAACCTCTTTAACTATATTGCTACTGGTGGAGTAAATTAGATACATTCATTCATAATGAGCCTTTAGAAGGATAACGATCTTCTAATGGTCATGCATTTCTTTTAAATTGTTCTAAAAAATAGGTTGGTTTTTTATGGTCATGTATTCAGTTTTCAATCCTTCATGCATATGCTAGTGTAGAAAAATCATGAATTAAATAAGATAAATAGCTCTTTACGATAATGAGAAGAGCCACAAATTTAAACTTCATAAGATTTAAATAGTTAAGGCTTAATACAATAAAAGAAAATTTATAAAATATGAAATATAAAAATGCAATATAATAACACAAACGATAATGACAAAAAAATTGTAAAGACAAGAAATAATTCATGAAGTAAAATATTACAAAGAAATTAAAATTTTATGGATTCAGGCCATTTAGTTCTCATGCCTTCAAGCAGATTAGTCTCATGACTTCAGGCTAATGATGAGAATTTATAAATATATGGCTTCCAGACTTTTATCTTCAAGATTAAATTATATGGTTTCTGGCATTTTATCTTGAGGATAAATAAAAATGTATGGTTTCTAGCCATCCAATAAAATAAAAGATAAAAAAGTGTATAACTTCTGACCATATAATAGGAAATCAAAGGAATATGACTTCTAATCATATTGAAACTGAGAATAGAGAGTAAGAGAATAGAGAATAGAGAATTAAAACTGAGATAAGAGAGTAAAAGATAAGAGAAGAGAAAATTTGAGATAGAAAGTGAGTCATTCTCAATCAATTTATTGTTATTAGAAGACTTCTATTTATAGGCCTCCAAGAATGACCACTGAGGGTCACCACTCAAATACAATCAATGGTACCATTAATACATATAATTAATACAATTGAATGTACATTGACCCTTCAAATCATTCATGTATCTAAATGTACATTAAGCAGCCTTTTATTTTTCCAACTACAATTAAAGAAGGGATTAATGTTTCTCATATCCAATTACAATTAAAGAAGGGATTATTGTTTCTCATATTGTAGGAAAAAAATTATCTCATGTCACACACACATGAAATGGTGGGACCCATATATACATATATTTGGATCCCACCATTTCATATATGTGTAGGAAGTTTAGTTTTCTCATGCAATATGAGAAAACTAAAACTCATTAAAGAAAGGTGATATGGAATGTTAAGAATAAATAGACATCCACATAATTAATATGTTCATTAGTGCGTAGTGGTAGGTTTTATTACATGAGATTAGTTCAGTCGTGAAAGTTGGTTTAGACTCTTTGATTGTAATTAATCTTTGGTCAAGAAACATTTTTGCCTTGAAAATTTTCATTAATGGACAATTTTTTCCTAAAATTCCTATAGTATTTTTGTCCTTCCTTGCTTTACTCTTTTTCTTATTTCTTTACTGCAGAAAGGGACGTGTATTCATCTTACGTTGGAGCATCAACCCTATGCATTCTGTTGTTATTTGATTTTTTTTAATTATTATAATTGGAGTTTCGGTTCCCTTTTTGATCCATATTGTTCAACTTCCCTTAATTTGAACTTTACCAAATAACTCAGACGAAACCATTGGGATTCAACGCCTTCTTTTGCTTCTTTCTCATGCTATAGGTATGTTCAACTTTCTTCCTCCTCTTCTTGAAGTCTCGATTCTTTAACTTTTTTCCATTAGCTTCTTCTTTTACGGTCATTAACAGCATATGTACAGTTGGTTCAGTAAATTTACGAGTTTTGATTGATAGAACTTCATAATTAGTTTCTTGGATCATCTTTAACACATATTAACTCTCATCAAGTCTCTGTCTTCATTGTTGAATTGCTTAGATAAATTTCCTTCTGCTTCCCGTTATTATACTTTTTGTTTTTTGTTGGCTTTGAAAACTCAGCTTAATCATAGACTTCCCGTATCATTTTGGCAGTATTTCTGCTATACAAATCCTGGATGACCCCGTTCTGATTTTGGTTGGAAAACTTAAGCTTCATCTGAGGATGGTTTTACTTGATAATAGTAATCCCAATGATGAAATCGTCGAGGTAACAAACAATACTGAAATAAAGGATTCTGCTGAAATAGTTGAAATTTCAGCTTCTCCAGAGATCACTATAGGCGGTGAAAATCCTGTGAGAAAGGTTAAAAACACCTTGAGCCCTCAGATTCCTAATGGGACTAAGTCCCACAAATTTGGTTCTGCATTAGTCAAATTCATGACCAAGAGCACCCAGATTTCACAATCTGTGCCTTCTTCTGGTACATATAGCTTCGGAAAACGGTTTGGTGGCATGTTTACGCAGAAACTTGACTGGACTTCCCTCAAGAATATGTTCAAGGGATGGATTATAAACCCAATGAACATGGCCCTTTTCGGGTGGATAATCTGTGTTGCTGTTTCTGGTGCAATTCTCTTCCTTGTCATGACTGGAATGTTGAACAGTGTGCTTCCAAAGAAGTCTCAGAGAAACACATGGTTTGAAATTAACAATCAAGTACTCAATGCACTGTTTACACTTATGTGTTTATACCAGCACCCCAAAAGACTCCATCATCTAGTGCTTCTGTGCAGATGGAAACAAAATGATATCTCTGCACTTAGAAAAGTGTACTGCAAGAATGGAACCTATAAACCACATGAACGAGCTCATATGATGGTGGTGGTTCTTCTCCTTCACCTGAACTGTTTTGCTCAATACGCACTTTGTGCTCTAAACTTGGGTTACAAAAGATCAGAGAGACCCGCCATCGGAGTTGGAATTTGTATATCTTTTGCAATAGCTGCACCTGCAATTGCTGGCCTTTATGCCATTCTTAGCCCTCTTGGTAGGGATTATGATTTTGAGATGGACGAAGAAAAACAGGTTCAAAGCGCTTCATCTCAAAAACCATTGGAGAAAAAATATTCATTTGCAACAAGAAATGAACATAATGATAATAGGGTATTTGTGAATGAACCACAGTGGCGAGGAGGGATACTTGACATTTGGGAGGATGTATCTACGTCATATCTCTCACTCTTCTGCACATTTTGTTTGTTTGGCAGGAACATGGAGAGACTTGGTTTTGGAAACATGTATGTTCATATTGCTACTTTCATTCTGTTTTGTACAGCTCCATTCTGGATTTTTATCTTGGCAGCTGTTGACATTGATAATGACAATGTTAGAGAGGCTCTAGTGGCTATTGGGATTATTCTTTGCTTTCTTGGCCTGTTGTATGGTGGCTTTTGGAGGATCCAAATGAGAAAGAGGTTCAATTTACCTGCCTATACCTTCTGTTTTAGTGAACCCTCAATTTCTGACTGCACATTATGGCTCTGTTGTTGCTGGTGCTCTCTTTCTCAGGAGGTAAGAACTGGGAATTCCTATAATGTTGTTGAGGAGAAATTCTGCAGGAAAGAAGTTGATATCAGTGAACAGCTTTCAATTTCATCATTGCCTTGTGACGATGGACTATTGACCACATCTAGCACAATTTCTTCTCCATCCAATATCATGAGATCTGGATCTTTAAGTTCAGAGATGCGGCAATCCACTGTAAAAGACAATGCTTTTGAAACTGGTAAAAAAGGAACAATGATCCCTCCAAGTCCAGTATTTATAAGAAGAGATGGCCCTTAGGCACCAAAGGAATTCTTAGGGGAAAAAATGGAGATCTTTTGAATCTCACATGCAATTATAGTATTTTTGTAACATTCTTTGTTTAAGTCATAAGTAGATTACTATTGATGATTAAATTGTGACTATTAATGATTGAAACAACTGAGTTTTTTTTTTTCTTGGCGGAACAACACTATGTTTGGGTCAATTGTCATCTTCATTTGCTTGAGAAGGCCTTTTTTGTTTTTTTTTGTTGATCAAAACTCAAAAGAGGTGACTCGTCCCAAAGTGTGGCCCCAATCAAAAGGGCGGCCCTTTAGCACCGTCCACTGAGTTAGGTGAGCAAGTGCATCAGCTGGAGCATTGATCTACCTATCAGGAAGAGGGGGCGGTTGTCGACTTCTATTGTCCATTTTTGGTTAGAAAAATATTTTTTATTTCAGGGAATTTAGTAAAAGGACTCTATTTAAAAATTTTATTGTTTCAGGTTTCTCTACCAATAACCTATTGATTGAGGTGGTAAAGGGTCTTATCATGTAAGATGTAAAATACAAATTCGAATTTTGGGATGTACACTTGTTGAGGAGGTTGTTGGAAATTATGCCATAGGGGCTAATTATTAAATAACTTCCATATTTGATTTATGAAAATAAATCAATGATTTGATTTATAAAGATAAATCAAATCAGCTGGCTTTTAATTCGCATTAAATAAATTGAATGGATTGAATCAATTAGACAGATTTAATTTTCAATTCAATTTCAAAATTGATAAGATTGATTTTAAATATTTAATGTGGCCCATTAGGGTTATAAAATACCCTTAGGTTGTAAGTAATTTGATTACACACACAAGAGAATTCAAGAGCCACAAAAGAATCCTAGAAGAGACATATAAGACAAAAGCTTAAAGGCGCTAGCACATTGCCGTTCATGTTGGGGTGCTGTTCGGTGTGAATACCGATAGAGGGAGTGGATTCGTAGAGTCGGCTCCTAGAGATTGATTGACCAAAAAAGGTGTTAGCCCACGAGTTTGCAAAGTACGCACACGAGTTCGCATAGGTACGGTTCTTATTTACTAATTCGATTTAAACGTTGTTGATAGATCATCTTCTTGAGATTCATAATTTATTGGATAAATTTAATTCCGTTGCGTGTACAAATCCCACCAGAGGTGAGAATCCTTTACGCTCTAAGCTTTTGAGGGGAACTCTTGATCTAATCAAAGAATAATTTCAGATCTCTCTTAACAATAAAATTTTCATACAAAGACTTGTTAACAATTTTTTTGTCATGTAATAGTGGTCGGATATTAAAAAGATTCTTATAGCCGTCTAATATTGAGGTACGCAAGACCTTAGTTTAAATTTTAAAAATAATGCATTAACATGTGGTGTGTGTGTTTATGTGTGCGCATAATGAAATAACTAAGGCAAATTATTGCGTTGATAATTTTAAATCATAGGTTTAATGTTTTTGTTTTTACTGTAAAAATATTTTTTCTATCACATTCATATAAGAGTGAGTCTCATTTATATTTTTTTTTCCTTTATAATGGGACCCACTAACTTTTGTACAGGAAAAAATTTTCACCAATAAAAATAAAAATATTAAACTTTTAGATCAATGTACATAAGGTCTAGAAGTATTTGGTGTAAAGTACTGAATGTCACCCTCAGGTTAGGAGCCTATTTGTTTGAAGTGAAAGAAGAAAACGGTGATTTTGGTTGATTAGATACAATGGAGTTGGTGGTAATGTTCTTGTAATTTAGTTACATGAAAACTTTTATGTAAGTAGAGGTCGTGTGTTGGATTCCACTTGTAACTTCAAGTTGTTAGTACCACCCTTTAATTTTTGAAAGGAAAAAAAAAAACAAAAACATACAAGTGAGTTGTTGAGAAGCACTCTCTTTTATTCTTAATATAATGTCTAATTAATTTTAAAAAAAATTAAATAAATTACTTAATTATAATATATATTATGTATCATTAAATTATATATTAGTTTATAAGTCAGATAAATTAGTTAAAAGAAAAATGATAAATATAAAGACTTTGAAGTATTTTATTTAACTTTCTTAATCTTCCTTTAAAAAAATCAATTAATTTTATATTAAGGATAAAAAATAGTAGATTATTTTCAACACATGTCCTCTTCTTTACCCAATAATTCCAGAGTTGTATGAACAAACTAAAGGGCATGGCTCTTTTCAACAGTTTTGTTTATATAAGAATTTTGTGCCTAACTAAAGTCTGACTAACTTAATGAAGTACTCACCCGAAACCCGATGAGATCCGATCACATTACATAACAAATGCATCAAGAGAGGAAGAGAAGTGAGAACTCTTGTCATAAAACCTTTTAGAGGGATAAAATTGTGTATTGTAAAAGACTCCATATTCCCTCAATCTCATATCTTTTGTATAGTATAAGTATGGACTCATGAGAATAGATATCGTTAAGAAATTATTATATCTTATTTTAATATTTGATATATTCTCATAGATATTACAAATATCAACAATATCTCAACATGAGAATATATCAAATATTAATATAATAATATCTTAACATATATTACATGAAAATAAATATAATTCTTAAATCATAAAAGAAAAACTCTCTCTCTTTGATCATGTTTCTTCATATTTATATAATAATCCCAATTTATATTGGACTTGGGCCCTAATGCATTAAAGATAGACATATATATTCCAATAGTTTAAATACACTGCACTTGGTTTTTTGGGGGTGTAGGAGGCGTCCCTATCCCAATCTCCATAAGACGACAGGAAATGGTATGACTTATCCATAACACTATATTGTGGGGTTAATGGTTTTATGTGTGCGTTTGTGGTGACAGATCAATATACCAGTTTCTCCCCCTAGTTCTGCTGAATAGTTAAATGCCTGTAATTCTTGGTTTCCACATAGGTGGAAAATGAAATCTGACTTGCTCCACTATCCCACCTCCCACGTTTTTTTTTTTACTTGTTGCCCGGTTTGTTAGAACCTTCGGTTTTGAATAATCCAGATACACCCCGAGTTAATTTTATATTCTTGGGAGAAGAGCTCCCAACATCATTTTCTCTATTTTTTCGTTTCAAAACAAAAATATATTTAAAAAAGAGTAAGTCCATTACCATTTATTTTCAAAAGGTGTTGGTAAAATGACTCAAAAGACCCACTCCTATTCTTACTGTCCACTTTACCTATGTCATCCTTGTGGAAATTTGACACCATAGGTAATACTAACAACAGAAAGTGGGAAGTCTAATCTACCACTTTTGTACCTAAAGGGGTGGTTTTTTTTTTAACAAAAAAGTTTTGGAAGGGTTTGACATCAGTCCTTTACTAAAGTCAGGGTACGGCTTCGGGCTCTATGAGCACTTACTAGGGACTTACGAGATCGCCTACCAAAGGAGTCCCAGCGATGACAAAGGGGATCGAACCCACGACCCAAGAAGCTAATCCTGAATCCCTTACTATCTGTGCCAACTCTCATTGACAAAGGGGTGATTTTAATCCCAGTCAACAAGAATAGAAATGAATCATCATGGTGATGGTGATGGTGATGGTGATACACCCATTATAAAATTATTGAAGGCTCCTCTTTACATTGAGTGACCCGATTAACTATCTGCTCCTCCTCCCACGGTAATTCTTCATGAGGTGATCAGCTTCTTGGACTTTGAGAAATGCATCACATCTTCCAGAAATTACTAAATAGAGTAATAAAATAGACTCTTTTAACTGAAAAAAATAACAATTGATATAAGATCTAATTAATTTTTTTAAAAAATTAATCAAAAGTATTTATATTTACTATTTTTCTCTAAACTAATTTGTTTAACTTATAAATTGATATATAATTTAATCATACATAACATATAATATGATTAAGTAACTTATTTATCTATCTTAATATCTCAAAAAAGAATTAATTGAGTTCTATATTTAGGACCGGGTAGTAGCATTAGTTCATTTGAGGAGTGATTAACTGCTTATTTGTTGAAGGTAAGTATTTTTTTTTTAATTTTTTCTAAAAACCTCATTAATAGGAATAAATTTAAATAAAAAAATATCAATCAATCTAAGATAGATTTAATAAAGGATTAAGGTGCAAAAATATACATGAGTTTTTTTCTAGGAGCAAAAATATACATATGCTTTTTTAAGGAGCAAAAATACACATATGGTTACAATTTTGGAGCAAAAGTCACATCCACCGTTAAGTCACTATTCACCACAGTTATGTCATTGTTCACCTCAATTCTTTCTCTCTCATCACGGTAAACAGTGACTTAACGGTGAGATATGATTTTTACTTCAAAATAGTAACCACATGTGTATTTTTACTCCTCAAAAAAACATATGTGTATTTTTACTCTTGAGAAAAAAAACTTATATGAATTTTTACACCTTAACCCTTTATTAAATTAATTGTAATTGTGGATGAGTTTAAGGTGACAACAGCCTAATAATAGAGTAGTGGGGAGAGAGTGAGTGTAGATCTGTGTGGGGCCAATTGGCCGAGAAAGAGATGAAAAAGACTTGGGATGGATACAAGAAACAGTTGGGTGGGGGCCCAAGGAGTGGAAAGTAGTCCACGCTCTACCCTCAGCTTGCGGAATTTGCTCAGCACGCTTTTGTAATTTTCTCAGCCGCCTTTCCGGACTGGTGATGATTCTGCAATACACCAAGAGTCACACAAAAACAAAAATATTAGACCCAGATTCCCCCCACCCCCCTTTTTTTTTTAATGTAAGGAAAAAAATTAAGATCTGGGATTGTTACTATCTGGGGTGGGGGGTTTTGTGTGCGTGGGGGGCCGCCGGCAGCTGATTAGGAAAAATGACGGTGAACTTTCAAATAAAAATGATATAAAAAAGTTTTATGATTTATTAATGATAAGTTAGAGAGCAGATGAATAGTCATTAACAAGTCTGTCTTTTTCCCACGAGGCAGAAGAAGTAATTGCCGCCGGAAGGAGTAAAATGGCCTGACGGCGGACGTGGCTGAGAACGGAAAGGGTCTATTCTTCATAGCTGTCGCTCGTAAGTTTGACTTTTTGTCGTTTCCTCATTGTAAGGTCGCGCTCGCTCGCTCACTCACTATCTCTTCCCATCTCATTCGAGTTCAGACCCTAGACTCGCCGGCGCGTGGGGACGGGACCAATATGCAGTTTCCATGCCTTGCCATACATAATCATTTCAGCATCATAAATTTCCATTCTTTTTTTAAGACACTATAGATATCTGTTACTTCCTTTCCCATTTTTAAATATAAGATATAATTTATTTTTAAAAAGACTAAGAAAAATAAATAAGATACTTAATTATATAATTTATTATGTATCTTTAAATTATATATTAGTTTATTTGTTAAATTTAGTTTGAAGAAAAAATAAAAATATAAACACTTTAAATAATTTAATTGATTTCCTTAATTTCTTTAATAAAACTAACTTTATCTTATGTTTAAAACTAAATGGAGTATTAAATAACTGTCTAGTGATCCAAATTTAAGGTAAACTCTTTGAATTTTACAAATTAAATTTATTCTATTTTTTCTTCACCACAGTTTTCAACTGTTTTATATTAAAGACTAGTAATTCAAATTTATTTAGGCTAAAGTATACTTTTAGTCTTCTACCTTTTATATAAGGTATACTTTTGATTCTTTAACTTTATAAAGTATACATTTGGTCTTAAAACGCTAACACTGTTAATATTGCTAACGGAAAATGCTGATGTGGCGAACTCAAGTGATGACTAATATCATTTAATTAAACAAATTTTATATATTCTTCAATTTACCAATATTTTAAATTTAAATTTAATAGCATTTAATTACACAATCATCACTTAGGTTTACATCGTCATCACTTGAGTTTGCATTTTCCGTTAGTAAAATCAATTGTGTTAAAATCATAAGACTAAAAGTATACTTTATAAAGTTAAGGGACCAAAAGTATATCTCATGTAAACTTAAAGGACTAAAAGTATACTTTAACCATTTATTTATTATAATTTCACATTCAATATAAATTTGTAAGATATTAACGTGGACTTATTCAAATTTAATATATTGTTCAAGTCTTTAAGATTAAAGATGGAGTGAAAGCCGGGGCAAATACTGCTGACTCTTTCAATATAACCATATTCAACTTATTGAACCACTCTTTAATCCAATTTATAAGAAATATATAAAAGGTTTTTTTTTAAAAAAAACCATTTATTGGACATATTACTAAATAAACAATTTTACTATTTATAAAGTACGGTTAATAAAATTCAAGATTTTTTTAATTCTGATAAAAATGGTGAATTTGACGTGGACTTATTCAAATTAAATTTAATGTTCAAGTCTTTACGATGAAAGATGGAGTGAAAGTAGGGGGAGGGGAAAACCCTACTGACTCTTTCAATATAACCATATATTTAACTTATTGAACTACTCTTTAATCCAATTTATAAGAAATATATAAAAGGTTTTCTTACCATTTATAAGCCATATACTACTAAATATACAATTTTACTATTTATAAATACAGTTAATAAAATTTAACATTTTTCAATTCTAATAAAGCATGTTAAAATTGACTTGTAAATATACATAGAGTTGTAAGTAATTTCATATGAAACAATCCAGTTTGGTTGGAGGGAAATCCGCGGTGGAAAATGAAAAGTTGAGATTTTTTAGTGGTGGTTGGGCATTTTCATGTAAAAAAGTATTTTCTTAGACTATCAATTTTCAGCTATATAATTAAAAATGTGTCCCAAAAAAATTGGTTACCGCCAATTTTTAAGCAGGGAGGGATAACATCTAAAACTCATTAATAAAACATATAAAAAGGTAAATGAGGTGTGTGGATCCCTTAATATTCAAATAATAATTTTATTTTGGGGACAAAATGGTCTTTTGACTTATTTCTTACTTTATTTTCTTCAAAGAAAAAAAAAATCCTTATCAACTCATTCTTTTTTTAGTGTAAATTAAATACCTATATATGACAAAATATTTTTCATTAATTTCCTTTCCATTTTACTCTTTTCAACCTCTTCTTTGAACCAAAGACGCCGCAAAACTTCCGCTGTCCCGGGAGAAAAAAACAAATAAAACTTTCACTTAAAAAGTGTCAGCGTATTAAATTAACACAACAACGGAACTCTGTGGGGCCCCCTAAAATGAATTGGTTTGCGTGACTTTTTAATCTTAGTATTTTTTTTTTTACCTTGCTTCTTCCGCGAAATAGGATGCAATCCTTTGAGGGGAAAAAAAAGAAAAGAAGAAGCAATCGCTTTCGCTGTTTTTTTCAACTGCCCAATCACTCCACGACACGTATTGTCCGCAAACTTCGATCCCCATAACAACCAAATCGCAGGATGTTACACTTTTCCCTCCGTCATCGGATTGCTTAACAGTCATGGGTTATCATAGACCCGGATGTAGCGAATCCACCCCGCATTCTTTTCTCTATATATAATCCTCTCTCGGCCCTAAATTGAACCTCAACCGGTTCTACACCTTTCTCGAAACCTCTCTCCTCATTCTTTCTATAATTCTCCATCAACCTCCATTCCCCACGAACTGGCTAACTCCACAGAAAGTCTGGACTCTGATTCCAGCAACCAGGAGCTGGTTCGCAAGCTATATGTGGCCTTAAGCTCGGGAGACTCCGACACCGTGGTCAAGCTTGTCGCACCTGATCTCGAGTGGTGGTTCCATGGTCCGCCCTCCGACCAGTATTTGATGCGCATGCTCACCGGAGAACTCTCCTCGGATACCTTCCGATTCTTTCCTCAATCGGGTGTCTCCTTTGGGAATATCGTTATCGTCGAGGGCTGCGATAACAGCCGCTCGATCTCGTGGATTCACGCCTGGACCGTCACTGATGGGATAATCACCCAAATTAGGGAGTACTCCAACACTTCCCTCACCGTGACCCGTATCGGCGATTCAAGCTCGTCTCCAGCGTCAGAGATCACTGCCGTTGAGGACGAGTATCCTTCCTTCGTGTGGGAAAGCAGCCACAACCGGATTGGGAAATCCGTGCCGGGACTCGTCCTGGCGATATAAACTACGCGCCACCGTCACGTGCAGCCATATTAATATTCAATTTATAAATAAAGGACTGAATCTTGCCTACGTGTCCGTCTCTGTCTCGCTTGTTTCGCGGACCCGTGGACCGGGAGAGATGTGAGACCCTACCAGTTTCGTCGTGGTTTCGTTAGCGTGTTTTCGGGCTTTGCTTGCATTTCCTGTATTGTAGTTTTCTGTTAGTTTGAGGGTAGTTTGGAACGAAGATGGGTAGATCCCGGATATCGTATCCTTACGAATATGTATTACGTTATTTTGAAGTTCCCATAATAAAATGCGCGTGTGATTGTTCTAGTTGTAGTTGTTGTGTGTTGACATATTTAGCAGCAATGTTACGTTGCTGTATATGGATAGATGCTGACCATGAATGTTTATCTGATCTGACGAATTACCGATGACTTATTCCTGAATTAATCATATAATGTTGAGTAAATACGTTATTCGGGATGCAATTTTCGCTTGGAAAAATAATTGTTTAACAATTTAATCACTGAAAAGAAATCACTTCGATTTTTTGATAAAGGGAAAATCATTGCAGTACTGTTGCTTTAGTTAGATTATTAATTTAATTAAGAAGGGCAAATCATAATTGTTCCCCTTTTATTTTTTTGATCTGTATAATTTTCTCCCATTTAAGGTTGAGAAATTTAATCGTATCAAATTAGTGCTTTGAATCTGATTAATTACAATGCAATCCCACTGAGATAAAGAGATAAAGGGCCTCGTTGGGAAAGCATCATAAGTTAAAAACAGTCCATAGAAGCTCATCAGAAGTGAAAATTTGTTTTTTTGGGTATTTGAGAAAGCTTTACCATGTGATGGGATGGGCTTCAAAGGTAGAGGCCACTTTTGGCTCAAGCAACTGAACCAAGCTTCTGATCTCATCACAGTAGTTTAGGCCTTTTATTTTTAATTTTTATAAAAAATAATCATATTACACACACACATATATAAAATTCATGTCATTTTCCATTTCAACTATTTTTTTAAAAGCTATGCCAAACAAGTGCTATCAGGAAGAGAGTCACTTCTGCCACTGCTATCCTAAACATAAATCTCATCAGGAAAAGTTTCAGAGAAAAAAGGTACATTAGATGCAAAAATCACTTCTACCACCATTATATCAAATGATGTGTTATTTCTTGCCCAACCAGACTGAAAAAACGCTTCCTTGACCTTTGGAGCTGTTATTAATTAAATAATAACAATAATAATATCTTAATAAACGATATTATTTATGTTTTTACAACAATTTATTTTTCGTCAAGTTTTGCAAGTAGCTTCTGCTATTAAAAAGTATTCAATGTAACATCCCATTTTTCAAAATGCGGAATGAGGTACTTTCATTAGAGTAGAGCATAAGAGCAATTTAAAAGAGAGAGTGTTTGATAAACATCCTGTTGAGGTACCTAGTTGCTTATACAACAGTACAAAGGTCCGAATATTTACTGATATGGGAATACAAGTCCAAAAAGAAATTCTTTGGCTGGGACTCTAAGCATGCTACTTGCCCTTATCTTTGGTGCTTAGTCCTCCTGATCCTGAAGCTATATTAAGAGCTGAGGTCCATGCATCGAACCTCAGGTAACGGTTAACCTCATACTTATGTAAACAATATATGTATGACATCACAATATTAATCAACACATAAGTATATAGCAGATGCAAGATTAATATATCCACCGTACACATCACATGTAAGGTGATCTATGCTAACAATACACATCGCATGTATAGTTATCTATACAATTCACATGTATAGTTATCCATGTTAACAATACACATCACATGTAAAGTTATCTATACAATTCACTTGTATAGTTGTCTATCACATATAAGCATACAATAGGCATCAGAGTTAGTGTTACAGTACGCGAACGTACCTTCGTTGACGAGCGTTTAGTACGTTGATGGTAAACCGTACTTTTGACGGAAAACAGCGGAACGACAGCGAAATGACAGCGGAACAAGATTACTGATATCCTATAATGATAATATCACATTTATCAATATTTGATATCATAACAGGCATTTTAGGTACAAATTACCATTTTGCCCTTGATCCCCTAATCGGCGGAATTTCGCCAGCACTTCGCTATCTTGACCCTAATCTTCCAGAATTTCCACATATCTCTAACTCCAATATATTTCCCAAAATAAATATCATATCTATCCTAAAACATGATATCTAAAATATACTGGAAGATTAAAGATCTACTCTAAAACTCTAAGAACTACCGAAAGAACTTAAGACTAAAGACTAGGGACCGAAAGACTTACTCAGAGCTTCGCTACGAATTTTCCTCGGACTTCTCCTCCAGAGCTCCTCTCTCTAACTTCTCTCTAGGATTGTGTGAATTGGTGAAGAATGAAGAGGAATGATGGCCTATTTATAGAAAAGCCCAATGGCATTTTCGTAATTCCTTTGAACTTTGTCTGATCAGTTTCTGGCCGTTAGATCGCACTTCTTGGAGGTGGCAAGATCTTGGCCTTACACCTCTCAAGGATGATGTCATCCCTGCTGCATCATCAAGCCTTATGTCATCTTGCTTATCAGGTAAAATTCCTGATTCGGTATCCTGATCGCGAAATTTCGTAAAATCTCAAAATTCCGATAATGACATGCTGAAGCTTTTTACTTCCTCTTTCAAATGTCATATTTTAACTCTATTTCTGATCCTGTTAGGGACATTCCGTTATCAGCTGAAAATCCTCGGTTTTCGTGTCCGATTCCAGAAACAATTTTGGCCGGTATTAGCTTCTGGATAAAAATCCACTGACCAATAATATGCTCTGGTTTTTCCCTACTTATGCCCGTATTGCCACAACGGTCTGACTTTCTAAGAGCTCCTATTTTGATTATCTGCTTAATTTCTTCAAAATATCTTCCTATCCGGATCTCCAAATTGCTCTTTCGGTTACAGAAATGAATTCGGAGACCGGCTATCTCGGGATAAAATTTCACTCGTCCGTAATATGCTCTGACTCAAGAAACCTAGTTCACGGTTTTCTAGGTAGGATTTTATTTCTATCCGTGGTCATTTATCCTGTTCACATTTTTACTATTATAATATTATTTAATTACCACATGTCTTAATTATATTATTATTTTAATGCAAATATCTAGATATTAATTTCTTAATTTTCATTTCATTTTTCTTTATTTTTCTTCTAATTTTCGTTTTTATTTATATATATATATTTATTTTAAGTAATTTTCACCTTTTTCTCTTTATCTTATGTCTAAACAATTAGCCATTAATTATCTAATTAATCACTTACTAATTGTTGACAATTTCCTTAATTAGTAATAATTATTATCTCACAACTATTTTACTGAAATTGATAATTTATGCATTATGCAAAATATTAAAAACCATGGGGCAATTTATGTTCCCCAAAATGATATTTAATTTTGCCTCATTATTTCCCAAGGAAAATAATCTTATAAATTACCTAAATTAGAGACAACATACTCTCTAATTTTTAATGAATATTTAATTGCCTCTCAGGATTAATCATAATATTCTCAGGGTATTTTATAACCCATAAATATTTCAGGGACCTATTTGCAAAGTATCTAATGTCTTAGGGACCTTTTCGCACATTATTTAATCTCAGGAGAAATTGTCCTAATAATAAGATAAATTCAATACAAGGTGTTTGAGACCTCATATTCACCTATTTTCAATAGGTATATTCTACAAATTTATGATATTTACCCTACGTCAAATTTTAGGGTATTACATTTCTCCCCCCGTTAAACAAAATTTCGCCCTCGAAATTTGAACATATAACTTCAGAGAATTAATCTAGACGTACAGTCTATTCCCTTCCTATGGATGCTTACTAAACATGCACCCTAACAATTTTATTTACCTTGTACCCAGGTATAGTATTCAAACACAGGACTTCTCGTCCACCCTCATCGTGCTAGGTTACACAAGCCTTTCTGCCTGATTCACTCAGTCATTCGGCTTAACACACACTGGCCTTCCGGCTCAATTCATTACCACAACACTAAAATTTTTTCCCTCAATACGTACCTAGGAGATTATCCCCAGGCTTTAGGCATTATTCTTATTACCTAGTGCAATGAATGCTTTGCTAGACACAAAATGTATTGTAGACATACTACTCTAAAGTTATCACGCCAAGATTAACAGAGACTGATATCGGTACCAGTACGGATGGTGGATATGACAACTCTGGGTTAGAGTGATGCACCAACAGAGGGTGGTACACCGGTTCAAGATAGTATACCGGTTTAGACTGGTATACCGATGTAAGGTGATACAGCAACCTAGGCTATATCAGTACTCATTTTCAAAACATGCTTTTAAAAAAAAACGTAGAGTCTAACTCCGTTACTTAAACCAATTGGCCAGGTAGGTGTCTATCATGGGGGGCCTCACCGAGTTCACGGCGACTGATTGGCTTACCCACATAGACTAGCCCTGCCTTCGGCACCAAAAGGTTTGCAATAACTTAGTCAGATCTATGTCAAGACAACTCCTCTGATACCAAAATGTAACATCCCATTTTTCAAAAGCGGAATGAGGTACTTTCATTAGAGTAGAGCATAAGAGCAATTTAAAAGAGAGAGTGTCTGATAAACATCCTGTTGAGGTACCTAGTTGCTTATACAACAGTACAAAGGTCCGAATATTTACTGATATGGGAATACAAGTCCAAAAAGAAATTCTTTGGCTGGGACTCTAAGCATGCTACTTGCCCTTATCTTTGGTGCTTAGTCCTCCTGATCCTGAAGCTATATTAAGAGCTGAGGTCCATGCATCGAACCTCAGGTAACGGTTAACCTCATACTTATGTAAACAATATATGTATGACATCACAATATTAATCAACACATAAGTATATAGCAGATGCAAGATTAATATATCCACCGTACACATCACATGTAAGGTGATCTATGCTAACAATACACATCGCATGTATAGTTATCTATACAATTCACATGTATAGTTATCCATGTTAACAATACACATCACATGTAAAGTTATCTATACAATTCACTTGTATAGTTGTCTATCACATATAAGCATACAATAGGCATCAGAGTTAGTGTTACAGTACGCGAACGTACCTTCGTTGACGAGCGTTTAGTACGTTGATGGTAAACCGTACTTTTGACGGAAAACAGCGGAACGACAGCGAAATGACAGCGGAACAAGATTACTGATATCCTATAATGATAATATCACATTTATCAATATTTGATATCATAACAGGCATTTTAGGTACAAATTACCATTTTGCCCTTGATCCCCTAATCGGCGGAATTTCGCCAGCACTTCGCTATCTTGACCCTAATCTTCCAGAATTTCCACATATCTCTAACTCCAATATATTTCCCAAAATAAATATCATATCTATCCTAAAACATGATATCTAAAATATACTGGAAGATTAAAGATCTACTCTAAAACTCTAAGAACTACCGAAAGAACTTAAGACTAAAGACTAGGGACCGAAAGACTTACTCAGAGCTTCGCTACGAATTTTCCTCGGACTTCTCCTCCAGAGCTCCTCTCTCTAACTTCTCTCTAGGATTGTGTGAATTGGTGAAGAATGAAGAGGAATGATGGCCTATTTATAGAAAAGCCCAATGGCATTTTCGTAATTCCTTTGAACTTTGTCTGATCAGTTTCTGGCCGTTAGATCGCACTTCTTGGAGGTGGCAAGATCTTGGCCTTACACCTCTCAAGGATGATGTCATCCCTGCTGCATCATCAAGCCTTATGTCATCTTGCTTATCAGGTAAAATTCCTGATTCGGTATCCTGATCGCGAAATTTCGTAAAATCTCAAAATTCCGATAATGACATGCTGAAGCTTTTTACTTCCTCTTTCAAATGTCATATTTTAACTCTATTTCTGATCCTGTTAGGGACATTCCGTTATCAGCTGAAAATCCTCGGTTTTCGTGTCCGATTCCAGAAACAATTTTGGCCGGTATTAGCTTCTGGATAAAAATCCACTGACCAATAATATGCTCTGGTTTTTCCCTACTTATGCCCGTATTGCCACAACGGTCTGACTTTCTAAGAGCTCCTATTTTGATTATCTGCTTAATTTCTTCAAAATATCTTCCTATCCGGATCTCCAAATTGCTCTTTCGGTTACAGAAATGAATTCGGAGACCGGCTATCTCGGGATAAAATTTCACTCGTCCGTAATATGCTCTGACTCAAGAAACCTAGTTCACGGTTTTCTAGGTAGGATTTTATTTCTATCCGTGGTCATTTATCCTGTTCACATTTTTACTATTATAATATTATTTAATTACCACATGTCTTAATTATATTATTATTTTAATGCAAATATCTAGATATTAATTTCTTAATTTTCATTTCATTTTTCTTTATTTTTCTTCTAATTTTCGTTTTTATTTATATATATATATTTATTTTAAGTAATTTTCACCTTTTTCTCTTTATCTTATGTCTAAACAATTAGCCATTAATTATCTAATTAATCACTTACTAATTGTTGACAATTTCCTTAATTAGTAATAATTATTATCTCACAACTATTTTACTGAAATTGATAATTTATGCATTATGCAAAATATTAAAAACCATGGGGCAATTTATGTTCCCCAAAATGATATTTAATTTTGCCTCATTATTTCCCAAGGAAAATAATCTTATAAATTACCTAAATTAGAGACAACATACTCTCTAATTTTTAATGAATATTTAATTGCCTCTCAGGATTAATCATAATATTCTCAGGGTATTTTATAACCCATAAATATTTCAGGGACCTATTTGCAAAGTATCTAATGTCTTAGGGACCTTTTCGCACATTATTTAATCTCAGGAGAAATTGTCCTAATAATAAGATAAATTCAATACAAGGTGTTTGAGACCTCATATTCACCTATTTTCAATAGGTATATTCTACAAATTTATGATATTTACCCTACGTCAAATTTTAGGGTATTACATTCAAATTTTGAACGAATACGTGAAAAAGCATATAAATCAAAGGCAATAAGCTATAAATCTAAGTACCTATTTGGATGAGATAATGACATAAGTGACTTTTTTAAATAGACTTTTCCAAATGGAAAGTAGGATAAGAATTAGATTATAAATGTAATTTGTTAAGGATGGCGGTGGAATAAGTGATTTTTTTTTAAATGAGCTTTTATTTAGAATAGCATTTGAAAAGTCATTTAAGATGAAAAATTAATAAAAAGAGTAAAAATTTTATTGAATACCATACACATACATTAGTTGTATATATTGTAATAATTGAATATAAGAATTTAAATTTAAATTTGATAAAAAAATTAAAAAAAATCTTAATTACTTAATAAAATATATTTTAAATGATAAATTAGAATATATATAAATATAAATTTAATAGTATATTGTTGGTTGAATTACCTATCTCTACCACTTTTCTCCAAAAGCTGAAAAAACTCACTGTAGAAGTTGGAAAAAAGTGACTTCTACCAGAAGCATAGAAACTACTTTTTTACAATAAGTTCATCAACTAGAAGCCATCACCAACAATTTAGATTAACTTTTTTTTCTTCCATTGGCCTTATTTTATTGTTTGATATGATTCTTGCCTCTACCACAACCATGACAAATAAGTCCTTAGTAGTTGACTATAAGTTGGGGGAGGAAGAGCTAGAGATCGTCACAAAATTTGATAAATGACGTGTAAATATCAATATGTAAAATTTAGAAATGGATAAGTAAATCATCACAAAAATAAAAATAGTAATAATTAAGGGTTAATATTATCTTTAGTCCCCTTACGTTTGCTCTCATTTTAGTTTTAGTTCCTTAAAGTTTCAATCTATAAGTTTTGGTTACTCTAGGGGCAAAATATTCTAGACTTTTATTAAGGGGTTTGATGTTAACATTCTTTTTGTCTCACTCACATAAAAATGAGGTAGAAAAAATGTTTTTGAAGCAAAGATAGAAATATTAAACCCTTCATTAAGTTATAGGGACCAATATTTTAAATAAAATAAAACTTGAGGGATAAAACTAATAGTTTAAAACTTAAGGGAAATAAAACTAAAATGAGAGTAGATTTGAGGGATTAAAGATTATGTTAACCAAATAATTTAATACTATTAATTTTTTGGTGATTTTAAAATTTAAGTGGCTTTAATTTAATGAACTCACACTAAATTCTGATGATGAGACTAAATTATTATTTTCGTTAAAAAAGTTCGTGGGTTCCATTTGATGATGATTGTCCAGAAGATATTAAATTGGAGCTGGAAGATGTGACATGGCTCCTTTCCATGTCAAATGAAAATTTATTAATTATTATTTTGCTGCTCATCACTTTTTAGGATTATCTTTTTTCTTAATTGATATATGTGAGAACAGCATTACAATTTTGATGTTGACAAAATAAAAAATCTAGGTGTGCTTTATTATCATTATTAAATTTCTCAGATTGAAAATACAACCAATCAATTTTTTGTTTAAGAAAAATAACACCGCTAGTTTATAATCTTATAGAGCAACAAGTATTTTTCAGATCGACATATTAGTAAAATGACAGACTCAAAACACTGAAATAAAATTTAAAAAAAAAAGATAATAATGAAAAGCAACTATAAAATATAAATAATGAGAAAAGTAGTTACACAATACTTTATAAATTAATAATAAATGTGGTAAGTACAAACTATTAAGTAAATATTAAATTTAATATTTTAGTTATTCAATCTTTAAAAATAATATTATAATTATAAATATAAATATGTACAAATATCATAGGTCAACTAATCAATAGAAAAGGTAGCTAGCTAGAAAAAGTGGCAAAGGATTTTTTTTTTTTTTTTTTTGTTTGCTGAAAGATATATTGATAGACACTGACGTAAGCGCTTAGAGCCAGACATGAGGGTGCGCAAGAGGAGGACGCATCTTCATATCGTCTTCTTCCTCCAGCGAAACCCACCACCACCGTGACTTAGTTTAATTATAATGATAAAATTAAAAATCGCAAATCACGTAATTCATTTGTCATGTGCTACTACTACTATTATTATTTTGCCTATCGCCTTTGGTGATATCGATCAGGTGGATATATTTGTTTTTTCCCCTCATTCCAACAAATATTCAACCACTGTACCAGGTAAAGAGAACTTAGTGGGAGATGAACTTTTCTTTTGTTGGTTGATGACTCTAATTATGTTTACAGATCATGATATCTTAATAATGGTGAAGTATATCTATTTCACGGATATTAAAGTTTTCTCTATCGTACTGTTTTAGGTGTAATGGATCTGATCTTTACCATGATTATTATAATCCTATTTAAGTGTGTGTGTGTATTATTCACACTAATAAGTGTGTGCTCTTAAAGTATCTGGCCAACTTCAAAATTTTTGCGAGTCACCCACCCATATTATTTTTAAGATATTTAAGTGTGAAAGATTTTTTGAGTCGAGATGTGGGAGAGTCTTAAAATTTTCAGTTAAATAGAGCTGGGTAACATATATATAATTAAGAGTAGTGACAAAAAATTTGATTCTTACTTTTTTCAGTTAAAACTTCAAACACGGTGTCCTCAGTTTTTTCATCCTTCTCCTGGTTTTTCTTCCACCACCATCTGAGGCCCGTTTAAAGTAGCATAGCACTAACTTGGCTTTGCTTTCACTCACAATACTTGAGCTATGGGAGATCGATTTATACATTCTTCGGATCTTAAATGTATAAGAACCTATTATATTTATCGTTTTTTTTTTTAAATTATTGATTACATGATTCACAGTACTAAAAGGGATAAGATATTGCGAACAGTTATATAACAAAGTTATATATAACTTACAAAGTGTTGTAGTATCGATCGTATGTTATTTAGTAAACATGATATATACTAGGTAATTGTCCTAATGAGAACAAATGGGAAATCCTAGTCAGCTGACCAAACACAGAAACATATTCTGACTTTGGAATATATTTCTGATGTAGAATAAAGTGGAGAGCACCCAACTTAATAGGGGGTAGTTTGTCCATTTTGCAACCAAATGATTTCAGAACTGGATTCAAGTCCTTATGCCTTTTTTCTGATAAGTAGATCAAGATAAATAAAACGAGAGCAGCCAACAGTAAGTACGGGATAAAGAGACGTACAATATTTCTTGGAATAAGGTTAATATCAGCTCGTCTGGAACATATATTAATATGGTTTGATTGTCTGCTCTGAGAGGTAAGAGTTAGCGCCCTCCTATATATGAACCATTTGGATCACCTGACAAGGCGAAAAGCTTGTCCCTGCATGACAAATCTGATTCCGAACAAACGACAAGGAATTTAATACTTGGAACAGTAAATAGGATAAAAAACTGAATTCATCTCGATGGTTTTCCATCCAAACTGATAACCATTGAGATAAGATCCAATTCGGGTGATCAATAATTCCAATATCTAGTTGGCATCCAAACCAATATGCCCTTGAAAAAGGACAAGTTAACGGAAAAAAAAAGATATTGCGAAGAGTTTTCATCGAATCTGATTTTTTTTATTGCCACTTGAGGCGAATAATCTGATATATGATTCATCTAATTCTACGAAGAAAAGGAAGGGAATTAACAAGCACCACTTTTCCACAAAAATAAAAGAATTTAAGATATTTAGAGACAGAATAAGCTCATCATCAAGAGAATAATAAGAGACACAGGTCGACAAGAAGCCTCATAACATTGCATCAGCACACACACATCTCTTAGGGAATATTCTAAAACAAAAACTTGATGTGATTTTTCTTTATTGCAAGTGGAAAGTAGGAAGCTTGGTGTCAAAGGAATAATTCCATATTTGATTCCGATAATCCTGTATGAACTTCCCATATATACAGATCATTACGCTACTTGCTTTACCCAATAATGAAAAAGAGAGAGAGAGGGAATATTATTATTATGCCATCAGTTGTGTCATATATAGTACACGCATCACCGTCAATATTCAATCTTCGATTCTTTGGCTTATTAATTATTCCTTAGAATACGAATAAATATGTATATATATCATGACGATAAGAAGAACAATATATCATTGTAGTTGAATGTTGTGGAGTTGAAATGTGTTGTTTTCCATCATAATTAATTAATTATGATATGATATACTGGTAATTGCGTGTTGCGTTTTATTCTTACCCAGTTTCAGTCTCCCAAAGTTGCGCCACCTGTGAGGTATACGCGCGTTAGAGCAGGGTCAATCATAGCTTGCGTTCAAACAGAGCCGTAATAGAAGATTTTTGTTTTAAAATAAAATAAAAATCTGAAAATATAATAAAGACTAAATATAATTAATGATAAAAAATTGACGTTAAATTTCAAGAAGTTTAGTGTTACGGGTAAGTAGGAATATAGGATCATCGTATTATTTATATAAGAGAAAGATGAAGTTAAATATGTAAACACAAGTGGGAGGAACAGGAGGGGAACATGAGTAAGAAGAAGGTGGGTGCATTATTTTGGGCACTAAGAATTGTTGGGCATATAGATAAACAGAGAATCCACAAACGTGGTAACATACTGAGAATATAATATAACGCATGAGAGAATCATGCTTTGTACACGTGGAATTATTCTTTTGCTGTGTGGCCATGTTCTGATGCACGTTGCTCCATCATAGCACTTGATGACTTTCCATTTTTTTTTAAAAAAAAAATAACATTAGAGATATATTTTGATGTATTTAGAAAGTTATCCATGCTAAATTAAAATGGTTTTCTTAAAATTTCAAGAGATGTTAATTTGGATGCTTCATTTGTGGGATTTTAGCTAAGAATACTAAAGAAATGGCTCATGATGAAAATGATTGTTTGAGTGTCAATGATTTTCTATGAAAACAAATTCGAGATTATTGGTTAGGAATTAGAATACCTAAATTTCAAGCAAACAACTTTGAGATGAAGCATACTATGCTTGAGATGCTTGAACTATAGGGTTAATAAGCAAGAAATGATTCGGAAGGTCAAAATCAGCATCCGGTACAATTACTTGATGTTTGTAACTCTTTCAAGCATAATGGAGTTCCTAATGATGTGATCTACTTTGGCTTTTCCCCTTATTCTCTACAAAGGAAAGCAAAAGAATGGTTTAACGACTTACAAGCATAATGGAGTTCCAAATGATAGAAAGCCAGTGAAGTCAATTGAGAAAGTTGTGGATGACACTACTTCAGCATTGGTGGCAATGCTAAATGCTATGAACAAGAGATTTGATCAATTGGAAGCTCAAGTAAATCAATCCAATGGTGGAAACATGAGATTGAATACTATTTATGCTCCTTGTGATTATTGTGGAGATGTCCATGCTAATGGACAATGCCTCAATCTCAACTGACCGAGTCAGAAAATTATGCAGGAAACTACCAAGTCAATAACTTGAACAACCTCTACTGTAATACCTACAATCCATGGTTGAGGAATCACCCTATTTTGTTTGGATGCAATGTCAAACTCTCAATCAAGCTTCAAGCTGCCGGTCTAAACGAAAATTTTTTTGAAGCTCAAGTTAAGCAACCCACACCTTAATAGGATTCTTTGCAGCAACAAATGGAAAATAGGATGGAGAGACGTGAGAATTGAATGATATAATTTGTGTAAGGGAAACAAAATTCTAATGCACATTATGATTTTTCTATCAAGGACTTGGAAATGCAAATTGGGCTATTGGTAGCAAATAATATGAAGTCTAATGGCTTGCCAAGTAACACTTTTAGAAATCCTCATATATATGGAAAAGAGAAAGGTAAAGTTCTTACTTTGAGAAGTGATAAACAATTACCTGGAGGTAAAGTTCTTACTTTGAGAAGTGATAAACAATTACCTGGAATTCCACAACCAATGAAGAAACCCTCAACTTCTTTGACCAAGCAATTCTTACTATCATTATAGAGGATGATGAAGAGGCTACATAGAAGGTGAATAGACAAGTCTATGAGGAGAAAATTGAGAGAGAGCCTAAGAAGGGTGACATAAATAAGAAGACAACTCATGAGAATTTTAAATAGGTACCTCCTTTACCATTTCCTCAAAGATTTCATAAGAAAGCCTTAGATGAGAAATATAAGAAGCTTTTGGAGATTTTCAAGCAACTACACATTAATATCCCTTTTTCTTGAAGCTTTGGATTAGATGCCTTAATATGTGAAGTTTCTAAAGGAGCTATTGAGTAAGAGGAGGTTTAGTGACTATGAAACCGTATCCCTAACTGAAGAATGTAGTGCTGTTTTTCTCAACAAGTTACCCCCTAACTAGAAAGATCCAGAAAGTTTTTCCATACCTTGCATAATTGGAGAAAAGTTTCAAGGAGGAGCATTATGTGATATGAGTATTAAGTATTAACTTGATGCCACTATTTATGTTCAAAAAATTGCAACTGAATAAAGCTCAACCAACTTATGGGATACTTCAGCTATCTGATCAAAGTTTAGCTTTTTTGAAGGATATCATTGAATATATTTTGGTTAAAATTGACAAGTTTATTTTCCCTATCGATTTCATTGTTTTGGATTGTGATGAAGATAGAGATCTACTACTTATTGTGGGAAGACCTTTCCTTGCTACAGTTCAAACTCTGATTGATGTTGAAAAGAGAGAGATCAAGTTGAGGGTGTATTATGAAGAAGTACATTATATTAAACATGAACGAGGCATTGAAGTATCTAAGGACCTTATATATTGCTTCAGGATTGATATCCTTGATGAGGTGATTCAAGAGACTTTAGAGTCATTCTCTATAAAAGAATTGTTAGCATATGTGTTACTTGAGATTGATGAAATTGAAGAAGGGAATATAGTTAAATGTAAGAAGTTACTTGAAGCCTCTCCTTATTACAATAAGCCATTATGGCAGTTTGAGTTGTTAAAGATAGAATCAAGGCAAATTACTTCTTTGAAGCCTTCTATTGAATAAGCACTAATTCTAGAGCTTAATCCCTTACCACCACATCTTGAATATGCATACATGGATGAATCCGAGACACTTCCAACTATCATCTCTTCTTCTTTATCTAAAGATAAAAAAGAATGGTTGTTGAATGTTCTCTGGGATCACAAAAACACTTTAGGTTAGACAATTGCTGATATAAAAGGTATAAGCCCATCGATTGTCATGCACAAGATACTTTTAGAAGATCATCAAAAAAATTTATTCAGAATTAGAGAAGATTGAATCTTGTGATGAAAGAAGTGATAAAAAATGAAGTAATTAAGTGGTTAGATACTACGATCATTTACCCCCTTAGCTTGGTGCAATGTATTCCAAAGAAAGGGTTATGATAGTGATTACTAATGAGCAAGATGAGCTTACCCCCACTTACAGAACTATTGGTCGGCTTGTTTGCATGGATTATATAAAGTTAAATGATGCTACAAGAAAAGATTATTTCCCAATTCCTTTTTATTAACTAGATGTTAGACTAATTAGATGGTAAATAATTTTCCTGTTTTTTAAATAGGTATTCAGGGTATAATCAGATTGTTGTTGCCGCTAAAAATAAAGAGAAAACAACATTCACATGTCCTTATGGCACTTTTGTCTTTAGAAGAATGTCGTGTGGCCTATGCGATGCTCTTGTCACTTTCGAAAGATGCATGATGAGTATATTCTTTGATATGATAAAAGAGATAATTGAAGTGTTTATGGATGACTTCTCGGTATTTGGTGAATCATTTGAAGAGTGATTGATAAATTAAGATAAAGTGTTGAAGCTATGTGAGGAGACGAACTTAGTGCTCAACTGGGAGAAGTGTCATTTCATGGTCACTAAATGAATATTTTTGGGTCGTAAAGTTTCTAAAAAATGTTTAGAGGTTGATAGAGCCAAAACTTTTATAATTGAGCAGCTTCCTACTCTTTCTAATGTCAAAATTGTGAGAAGTTTCTTGGGTCATGCTAGATTTTATCTTCAATTTATTAAAGACTCTTTTAAGATTTCAATTCCTTTCATTTCAATAAGGAGTGCATGAAGGCTTTTGAAAACTTGAAGAGAAGATTCACTTTAACTCTTATTATTGTAGCTCTTGATTGGTTACTACTTTTTGAAGTAATGTCTAGTGCAAATTAAATGACTATGTCGTTGGAGTTGTGTTGGGATAGAGGTATGCGAAGATCTTCCATCTTATCTACTATGCGAGCAGGACCTTAGTTGCAGCTTAGGTAAATTACTCAACTATTGAAAAAGAAATGCTTGCTATAGTGTTTTGCTTTTGAAAAATTTAGAGTACATTTGATGGGGGCTAAGGTTTTAGTTCACACTAATCATGCTGTCATTAAATATTTGATAGAGAAAAAAGAGCTTAAGCCTAGATTGATTAGATATGTTTTGTTACTACAGAAATTTGATGTGCATATAGTTGATATGAAAAGAATTGAAAATCAAGTTGTTTATCATTTGTCTAAGATTGTGAACACTCCTAATTGTGTGAATGATTTGTTGGTGAATGAAGATGAAAAATTATTTGTTGTGAGTAGTTGCGGTTTGTTATGGTATGTTGATATTGTGATCTATCTTGTGTGTGAAGTATTACCTCTTGATTAAAATTTCTATCAAAGAAATAAGTTTTTGCATGATGTTGTCTATTATATTTGAGTAGAACCATTTCTTTTCAAAAGATGTGCTAATTTGATTATTAGAAAATGTGTGTCTGTAATAAAAAAGTGGAAATTTTAAATGCATGTCATGCATCTGCATGCAAATGGGGAAACATACAGAGAATATAATATAATGCATGAGAGAATCATGCTTTGTACACGTGGAATTATTCTTTTGCTGTGTGACCATGTTCTGATGCACGTTTCTACATCGTAGCACTCAAGTGTGTTAATTGATTCCTGTATATTGTTAGAAAGACGAATATATATGTATAGAAATTAAAACATGTTATTGTTATGTATTTATTGGGAGTTTCCTGTTGGCTAGTAGGAACTAGTTTTGGTATATATCATGTAGGGGTGTTACACGAGAAGAAGATGCAACTTCCCAACAATAAAATAGAAACCCATCGTCAATGATGTATTAAACAGACATGAAAATTCTGTTATTAACATATAAATGGGAAGTCATCCATTCTTTCTCTATAACCTCATATCATCATTGCATATCCCTCTAAATAAAAAAGAGTTAATACCATTATTCATCTTTATTGTTTGATTGATGAAATTTTGGTTTTAATTAATCTAACTTCCATACAAATACATATGATACTCATGTACATATGATACTCATGTGGTCGTTAACGTAAGACCTACTATATAACATTTTAACTAATTCAAGTACAGTAAAAAATGATAGTTAACTTATTTAATATGTCATAGCTGAAATATGTTTTGCATTTTTGCCATTATTGAAGAATGTTGACCCTATGTGTTGTTAAGATCTAACAAGTGATCAAAATTGAAAAATGAGCATTAATTACATGGATAAAATTGAAAAATCACCACAAAAAAACATCATATTACCTATATAAAAAATTGCATCGGAAATTACCCACGGAAATCCGTTGGTAATGAAAATTACCTACGGAAAATTTCCACCTCAAAAAAACATGTGGGAAAATAAGCCACGTCTTTTTTTGCAACGAAAATTTTCCATGGGTAATTTTTATTATCCATGGAAATTACCCACGGAATTCCGTGAGTAATTTCATTTACTCACGGAATTTCATGGGTTACTCACAGAAATTACCTACAGATTTGACTGAAATTTTTCCATGGACAAGGTAATTCACTGTTTTTTTTTTGTTTGAAGTGAATGAGCATTAATATTATCATGCAGGTAACTTATATTTTAAACAATGTCTTTCTTTTAGAAGTGCCCTAGATTATGGACCGGAGGGGTATTTATAATTAATTAACTAATTAACATTACATGGTTTTTATAACACCCTAATTATCTTTCATAATTCTTTCATTCCCTTCCTCTCCTACTTGATTATTGTTTAAAGAATTTCAATAGGGTTAGTCAGAGAAAAAATATATAAACATGTGAAATAAGACTTACATTTAGAATTAATATTAACTCCCTAATTAAATCATCCATTTAGGACTGACGAAGTATAAAAATACAAACAAGGAGATCTCATAAGCTTATAGATTAGCCTTGAAAGGAAATAGGCTTGACTTAGTGATATAAATTAGTTTGGGCATACCAATGGTTTTGTAACCTAATGATATGGATGTTTCCCTGTAAGTGGGAGGTCGCATGTTCGATTCTGTTTGTAATCTTATGCGATTAGTGTTTACCATTGAAATTTCAACTATAGTTGTGAATCCCACAACTAAATTATATGATATATTCATAAAATGACATCTGAATCGACGCAAAAAATTCCCTTTTTTTAAGCCACTGCTTAAGATTTTGGTTCTTAACTTATTTACAAGTCAAAAGGTATTAATTACTAGTAGTATTTACTATTTGTTCTTAAACAACAAAAAAGTATTTTTACAGTTGATTGAGGACAATTTCGATGTCCTGTCCAATTACAAGTTTAGATTTTGACAATTAATCAGTACATGATTCCTCTCAATTAAGGAGATATCGTGCTCATATATTAAATATCCCCGTTTTAGATTATATGAATTCCGTGTTTTTTAAGAAAAATTCTTTGCTTCTTGTCAGGTGTTTTTGCCTTTTAAAATTTGGAATTGATCTTACTATGCATAGCTCAGAATTTGCTATCGAGCCAGTTAATAACAACAGGAAGTTAAAACTTGTTGGGGGCACGCATATGAGAACAGCATCGATAAATTGATTATTATGTCCAGTGTATGTGTGAATGATTGGCAGATTTCATCTTAACATTATCACATGACATCCTTTTCCTTGATTTTTCTCTTTGGTGTTTGATAAAGTCAATTCAAAGTGTTTGAAGATAAATATCCGCAGTTCTAGCGACCGTGTTGCACGCTTGCAGTTACGTTAAGTCTCCGTTTGCTTCTTCTTTAAATAATACAATTGTTGTTTGTGTCCTTGTCAGTTATACGCTTTCACACAGACACTCACACACACACGTGTGTGTGTACACCTGTGTGTATCAAAACGTAGAATTTAGGCGCCAACAAAAATGGGCTTAATTATTAGCAACAATACCATTCGTACCCACAATGCAATGTCATGGTAAAGTTTCAGGACCCAACTCATTTTTTTAAAGAAATTTAAGTCTCCATAGTTCAATAGCTTGTTGATTTTCAGATACAATATAATGTACAGGCCCAAAAAAAAAATGTTGCAAGGTGTGATAGCCTGCAAGAGAGAGTCTCGACTTCCAAATCAAACAGCAAGGTCATCGATCGAGGTTCCTGGCCACAGTTTTCCTGGATGGTAAGATGCAAATAATAAAACAACGTGATCCAACAAATCTTGAATGCAATCTAGTTATAAAGGTAATGAAAAGACCAGAATTGAAAGGTACGGGATGATAAAGTGAAGATAAGAGCATGAATATATGAGCAGAGGTAACAGGTAAGAAGTGGTTTGGCAAAGTGATAGCATGTTTCAATTGATGGGTTTTGGAGCAATGATCGCATAACTTTATCTCTATTTATAGGTATGGTTTACGGCAGATTGAGTTTTTTTCATAATCTTTTTCTCATCATCCTACATAATCTCTAAATTATATCCATTCAATCAATCAAAATACTACTTTAATATTTCTCTCATATTCTTAATTAATGGTTCAGCTTGAATAGAAACTATGAGAAAAAAAATGAGAAGAGAATCCTCTTCCGGTTGGCGTCTGCCATGGTCGCACACTTTTTAATTTCTAATGCTACTCCTCCACGCTTGCATGTTTAACTCCACTTTGCCTTGTTATGCTATCTCCATTGGTTTGTAGCGACATACCACAAAAAAAAAAAAAAAAAAAAAATGTATCGCTTATTTTTCACTTTTGTAGCGCTTACAAAATGCTGCGTAAGTTATTACTAAAAAAAGAAGTTGTAATGTGTTCTTATTTTTTCTTTGAAAAAAAAAACTTGTAACGCTTTCCCAACAAAGCGTCACGGGAATTTTTTTTTAAAAAAAAATCGTATTTTCCTTCAGACACATAAACAATTCAGAAACTTTATATATAAATTTCTCTATCCCAACAAAATTCAAAAAAAAAAAAGCAGAAGAAGAAGAAGAAGAAGAAGAAGAAAATGCCTTCAAAATTGTACAAGCAATAACTAATTAACAAATTTATATCCATCTAATTCAAGCCTTAAAATACAACAATTGTGATGCAAGCAAATACAACAGTTGCGATTGAAATAAATCTAATTCTAGCTCTAAAATGAACAACACAGCTACTAATTAATATCATAATCTTGCCAAGTCTTTAACTAAACCCAAAATATAGAACAACAAAGGCAAGAAACACCCTAATTATATAGTAGAGTATTGTCTGAACGTGTGTGTGTAGAGAGAGAGAGAGAGGTTCTGACAATACTCTACTATATAATATATAGAGTATCATATATATATATATATGATATTAAAAATATATTATAGAACCTACCAATTATATAGAGTATTGTTTATATTACATTGTCAGAACCTACTAACCAATACATTATATATAATAACAACAACAACAACAATTAGTTATATCTCAATTATTTTTCAGCATATAAAAACGAGAATAATTTTTCAAATTTCAAAATAAAATTAATATGAAAGATATTAAGCAAATTAAATAATTTACTAATAATAAAATTAAATTTATAAGCTTAAAAATTAAAAAACTTACAATGTATTGGAAGCTTAATTAGAAAGCAGAAACTTCAACCTATAGAACACCTGTAAAAAAAGAGTGAATGAAGGGAAAAAAGGAGTATTAGCTAGAAAATAAATAAAATGAAGTGAACAAGAGACAAATAAACAGATCACCATTGAAACTAGGATGAACCATACTACCGTCGAAATTAGGATGAACTAGATCTAGGTTGCACCCTCTTTTCAGTGATTAGAAGGTGTTGACGGCAGATCTGGATCTCCATTGTTGGGGGACCATGGACGATGGTTAGCTATCCACGATAATGATGGGAGGACGATGGAGTGAGGGGTGAGCTTCAAGGGCAAGATAGAAATGAAAATCTAGTGCCTCGGCCATGAAAGTGATTTTTCCCTCTCTTCTTTAAAAAAATCTTCCTTTCAAGAACCCCAATTTAATGCCAGCCAAAGATTGTGAGTGAAAGTGAGATATGGTTGTGGGGTTTGTAGATGCAAGGGTGAGAGTGGAGAAGAAGGAAGAGGCTAAGTTGGTCTACGCAAGTTGATGGAAAAGTTTTGGGGAAAATGTATCAAGGTCATGATTAATATACATACATACACACACACACACATATATATATATATAGACACACACATATATATCAGAAAAGTCATATAATTTGCTAACGACAAATGAAAGAGCAACCACTGATTGTAGGAAAACTATCATTAACAAATTTTGTAACTTTTTTTATATTATTTTTCTATTTTTTTTCATATTTAGAAAAGGAGCTTCTGTAACGCCTAGAGCTGTCAAAACCGCCATCTCGGAAAAGCCCAACAGGGTCAAAAAACCTACATGTTAAACAGCCTTCACAAGCCAAAAAATTATATAGCCCTAAGGGTTAAAAATATATGTCACAAGAGGTTGAAAATCAGAAAAGAAAGTGGAATGCTAAATTTACCTAAGAAGGTGGAGATGGCTGGGTGGCTATGCAAATTCCTCGGAGACACCTTTTGTCTTTTGCTGGTTTGAATTGAATGTGTTGCAAAAGCCGAAAAGCATGGGTAGGAAGAACACTGGCGGGCAAGATTTCCCAGCGGCAGGGCTCGAGTTCTTCAGAGACAGGGCAATAATCAACGGGGTGACCTTGTCGGAGGAAGCAGCAAAGAAACTAGATTAGGGAACCACCGTTGGCACTGGAGTTACATCCACCTTGCCGGAAACATCAAACCTAATCCATATTTGCAGGCATCGACGAAGCTCGCTGAAGAAGGCGAGGAGGTGTACTTTGGAGGCTGGGATAGGTCGCACTCACGGATCTGACTCTCATCCTATCCTCTTTTTTATTTCAGTCGTTAGATTAAAATATAAATGATTCAAATTTCATCCTTTATAAAAATATTAACAAAATAATAAATTATTGAAAAATATTTTAAAATAATATTTTTATAAAAAATGAAATCTAAACCGTTCAAATTTCAATCTAATGGTTGAAATAAAGAAGAGGATGAGAGTCAAATCCCGCACTCATGTGGTTCTTTTGTTATTTTTAATCAAAAATTAGGTTTTGATTGGTGGCCCACGGGTTGGCCCTGTTCTAATCCCATAGGATTGGAGATTATTTTAGGTTAGGGCAAAAAAGTAACCCCATCATATGAAGGCTAAGAAAGAGGGGGTTATTAATGAGATTTAATGGGTTGGCCCATAGAGTCCAATCCATTTTGACAACTTTAATAGTGCCTTCTTGACAAATTGTAACGCTTTTTTTTTTTTTAAAAAATCTTATATGTTAAGAAAGAGCTACAAAAAGTCTGCACAAATAGAAAAAGGGTTAAGGTGTAAAAATACACATGTGTTTTACCCCGGGAGCGCTAGATACCACGTGCTTTTTTCTGGACCAAAAATACAAACGTGGTTACATTTTAGGAGTAAAAATACCACGGTCGTTAGTTGACTGTTAACCATGGTGACATTACCATTTTGCCCTTAGTTTAAAATAATAACAAAAACAAAAAACCCCACCCCAATCCCCCGGACGGCGGCCGCCCGCCGCCAACGTACGGCCGACGGCGACTTTTTTTTTAAAAAATTTTTGAAATTGATTCTTTTTAAAAAAAAAAAACTAAGGGGAGGCTGGCCTCCCCACCGCCGCCCACCCCACGCCGGTCACCTACTGTCGCCGCCCCACTGCCGACAACTTTTTTTTAAAACTAATTTTTTTAAACAAAACTAAGGGGAGGCCGGTTTCTCCACCTCTGATGACTTGCCAGCGGTGGGGCGACGATGGCAGGTCGCTGGCGTGGGGTGGCTAGCGATGGGGAGGCGACCTCCTCTTAGTTTTATTTTTTAAAAAATTAGTTTTTAATTTTTTTTTTTAAAAAAAAAAAGTCATTGGCGGCCGGTCGTTGGTGTTGGGGTGGCGGCAGTAGGTCACCAACGTGGGGTGGCCAGCGGTAGGGAGGGCGGCCTCCCCTTAGTTTTATTTAAAAAAAAAAACTAGTTTAAAAATTTTTTTAATAAAATGTCGCCGGCGGGGGTAGTGGGGTTTTTTTGTTTTTTATTTTAAACTAAGAACAAAAGGGTAATTTTGTCATGGTTAACAGTCAACTAATGACTGTGGTATTTGTGTTCCTAAAACATAACCACGTGTGTATTTTTGATCCAGAAAAAAGCACGTGGTGCTGGGTACTCCTGAAGGTAAAACACATGTATATTTTTGCACCTTAACCCATAAGAAAATGATATGTATAATAAATATAGTTTTTTTAAAAAAATAGAAATTATAGTACTTTTTTAAAGAAGTGATATAAAACATGCCTAATTATTAACCTTTTTGCAATAGCGTGATGCGGGATAATTACGATGTCCTTTTTGCAATAGTGTGATGCGTGCTAGTTACGATGGGAGACATCGCAGCTTTCATCGTTTCGTGAAGTTGACGCTTCATTTCGTTTAGCTCACGCGATTCTCATTTTGTTTAGCGATTCTTTGGGGCCCTCTTATTTTTCTTTTTGTTTCAAACACAGTTTCAAGTTTCAACCAAGCCGCTGAGTTGGCACAAATAATAAAAAGATGAGGATTCAATTCTTTTTATTATTGTGAGGGCTCTTTTAACAAGTGATATTGTAAGTCTTTTATAAGCTCTCAAAAAACCCTAAGGTTGTATCATGACTTTAGTTGAGGACTGATGTCAAACCCATATAAATTTTCGTATGTGTCAAAAAAAAAGTAACTAGGCCGAAGTGGAGTTATCTTGATCTATTATAACGTGTTTTTTTTAAAAAGAAAAAAAATTAGGATTGAGATTTTGTTGAGGTTAACTTGTTGTATAAATTAAGTGGCATGTCAAAGAATATATTGTTTTCTTTGCGATTAAATATTTTGAAAAAGTTGATCATGGTATTCTGAAATATGAATGGAAAAATAAATTATTATAAGAAAATGTTAATCAATTTGTTTTTCTATTGGTTAACAAATTGAAAGATGGGCCCGTACTGGACTTCATAGAGCCCATTGGGCTGATTCCATTCTGAAAACAGGCCGAATCTCATCGCTCTTCGGGGAAGATCAAGCCCAAAAAAAACAAGTAAAAGAATATTTGATGCTACATAAAGGAACCAAAAATACTTGCAGCTCTATTGAGTGCATCCACTCCAAGGCGACTAGCAATCTAACCATGACATGTAAATTCAGTAGGGCCAAGATTAAACATGCATATCAGTTCCATCATTCTAAAAACCAGACATAGAGGAGACTAATAAAATACAAGCGATTAAAAGCAGCATGCGATGACGTCTTTATTTTTTTGCCCAACAAAAAAAAAAAGACAAACACTTTGTGTGTTTTTAAGAATACATCTGACGGAAGCAAAAAGAAAGCATTTCAGAAGGCGCAGGAGCCTGTGCCGTGACAACCAACCTTGCTGATGCCTTCTCAGAAGTCGTCATCTCCTCCAAACTCCTCTTCAGCAAGATCCTCCTCCACTTTCTCGGCGGCTTCATCTGCAATATGATCCTCCAAAGCATCAAACCCTTCTGCAAGCGCGAGTCCACCCAACGCTCCAGCCACTGCACCCACAGCCAATCCCGTTCCCATCCCACCAAACTTGCTCTTCTTCTTCTCCTCCCCTGCATACACCGGCTGACTTCCCTGACTGTAACCGGGCTGTCCGTAGCCCGTTGGCGGCGGCGGCGCGTTGTACCCACTGTAGGGGTACCCAGCCGGCGGCGGTGGCGCGCCGTACGGATAACCATATGCCGGAGGGGCACCGGAGTAATCACGCGACCCCGGTGGCGGTGGTGCTCCGTAGGGAGAACCATATGCCGGCGGCGCGCTGGGGTAAGACGGTGGTACCCCGTAAGGGGGAGCGTAATACGAGCCAGGCGCACGATAGCCAATATCTCTGATGGAAACACCAACTTCCACCTTACCTTGTGGTCTTCCCGACGGTCGCTTCAGATTCAAATTGCGGGTGGCGCGATCGCCGATCCCGACATCTTGAAGAACCTCGTTGAGCTGAAGCTTAGCAGATCCGATGAGCGGCTTGGTATCCTCCTCGGATCCGGCGTGGACGATGTCGATGTAGAGTGTGAAATCCTCAATTTGACCGGGAGGAACAGGTAGCCGGAGCGTTTCATCCCAGAAGGCTTCAGTGTCGCCGGATTCGTCGACCCTGGTGGAGCGCTTGTTGTTGGGATCAACCCAAACGACGGCGTATGGGCGATTGGGGCCGTTACGCCAGTTCACGTTCTTGAGGTTTTTGGCAGATTGGATCTTCACTTCTACCTCGTAGCGAGAACCCATGGATGTGGTTGAAGAGGAGGAAGACTATTTTCTCAGTAAGGAGGTGGAATGCTGTGGTGACGTCTTGAAGGTAGAAAACGGTTCTCTTATTGAAGGCTTCGTAGGTAGGCGGTGATCGTCTGACCAAAATTTTGGGGGTGTTTTAAAAGTCTAAACAGAACATGGGATCGGGTACCAAAAACTTTATCAAGAGATTTTTCTTGAGCCATACAATTATACAAATAAGGGATTCCTAGAAGGTGACATTTTTAATCTGATTTTTATATGAATAAGATAAAATAAAAGTTAGATGGTAAATGTGATTTATATTTATATTAATTGTGAGAAAATTTATTTTTTTTTCATCAACCTAAAACTTATTTGAATTATTATTTAAAAAGTTAATTTAGATGAAAAATGACAAAAAATAACATGAATTTTTTTGAAAAAAAAAAAATATATATATATATATAGATGTATAAAAGTCAGTTGTATATATATATTTGGAGATTAATATATTACCTCATTAAAACATAAGGAAATGAATTCAATACATAGTCTACTAGCCATCAAAACAAAATTCAACTCAAATGTTAACCAATAAAGAAAAATGAACACTCATCTAAAAGTCTTACAAACATATATCAATCCAAATAGAACAAGTAATATATATATGAATTGAGCTAATGAAAAACCAAGAAACTCTCCTTTGTAGTACATTAAAGTTATAGCCACATTCTTCACCACAAAAAATTAAGAGATTTATCTACATATAGCAAAAACTTGCACAACCACCAGAAATCCATGAGACAGAGAAGGACAATCAACTCTGAGAGTGGAGAATTTCTCAGAAAAATTAAAACATCGCCGGAAAGCTCGGAACCTCACCAGAAATCACCAAACCTCACTAGAAATTGTGGAAGAAGGATGAGACTGTTGAAGTTGTGTCTCTGAAGAAGAAGGTTAAAGGTATCTGGTAAAGTTTAGAAGGAAGAAGGTCACCGAAAAGTTCAGAAACTTGCGGAAATTATGGAAGTTGAAGGAATTGTTAGAATTGATAAAAGAAAAAGAGAGAATGAAGATGAGTTGAAGTTTTAGAGGTGAGTTTATGTTATTCCGCGGCGCTGCATCTAAAAAAGGAAGTCTGAAAATCGGCTGTCAAGCTCAGGCTCTCCTCTTCCTTCGTCAAAGCCTAGCTCACACTCTCCTCTGGTGTTGAAGTTCTTTGCAGCCTAAACTTGTGAAGCTCTAAAAGTTTTCTCAGGTTTCTGGTTTTCTTTTTCTGGCATGATTGGTCTCTGTCTGCAACACTTGGCCAACCCTTTCCAGAAAAGCATCAATTTTCAACTTCTCATCAGATGGAGCTTTTTTTAGAAGGAAGGTGTAACATCCTGAAATTTTTAAATATTTTAGGAGAAATTAATTTATAGTAAATAAAATTTCTCGTAAAATTATTTTGAGTAATCTTTCTTAAAAAATAATAATAATAATAAATAAAAATTTTCTTTTAAAAAAAATATTAACTTGAATGGTAGATAGTTATATGATAGATAAGAATGTGATATTTGATCGGTAGTTAAGTATAGGGTAGTTTGACGGTAGATATACATGTTTTTGATAGTTAGAGGGTAGATGAACTTATATGTGGTAGATGGATAAGTAGATAGACATGTTTATAGTAGATGAGTAGTAGATAGACATGTTCATGGTAGATGGGTAGATGAGTGGTAGATAGACATGTGATATTTGGAAGGTAGTTGAGACCTGAAAAATTCTATAAATACCTCACCACTTCTCTTCTACCACTCAAACACACATACTTCCACTATTCAGCCTTATGAGAGTGTAAGAGAGAGAGAGAGAAATAGTGTTGTAAAGATTATCTGTGGTGTTAGAAGAATCTCATTGAGAGATTTGAAGTCATTTAAGGATTACCTATAACCTAGGAGAAAACAGGTAATTCTAAATATTCTTCCATATATTTGTGAATTATGTATGATTGTATATGTATAGTTTTATGAGAATTATATGTATATAAAATGAAATATTTTATTGTTTATAAGGTTTAAAATATGATATAAGAACTGTAAATTTGTCTAAAGTACATCTTATACCCTGACATTGCTTATACAGAAGGTTACTATTTGAACGTATTTTTTAATAGTGATTTACTATTTGCATAGTAACTTATATGTATTTATGAATAGTAATTTACTATTTAAGTCCTAGATTTTAAAATGACTATTTGACCAAATGAAACAACTTACAACGATGATTTATTAATTTTGAATGGATATGTGTGTCAAAGCGGTTGTATTTGATGGGGCAGAGTTAGGAGGGATTTATATGAGTAAATGTTTTAATGCCATCACTCGGTGCACAGTGGATGGTATTTTTCAAGGCCCCTTCTTCCATGTTATCCTTTGGTCAGGATTGCATTGGAGTTGTGAGACACTTGACACCTCTTTAGTTGTGATTAAGGAGGGGAGCTATAGTCTAGGCTTAAGCTCTATACCTTTGACCGGGTCTATTTTAAGTTTTGGTAAGTTTGAGACAACTCAGTCAAATGATAAGTTCCTGCTGGACTATGTGTTAGCCTATGGCTCCAGTCAGCGGTATAAAGATGGAAGGAAATATAAGGGAGGATGCATATTGCATATTGAAAATTTATACAGTTCATAGGTTGACAAAAGGATGATATATTTATATATATTGGCAAAATTTTTTGTATGAAAGGTTTTATGTATATAAATTTATACATTTATAACTAATTCCTACTTTTTGTCATATATAATTTGCTTGTGTATGGTAGAAAATTTTAGTAGTTACTGAGACGTGAAAATCTCATCCCACATTAACATTTTCAGGGGATTATCCTAATAGGGAGCAAGGGAAGGCATCAACGGAGTGAGCCCAGAAAGCTCTTATGTACTCCTGTGGTTTAAATTATATTATTTATATTTGCCAAGACCCTAGGGCTTCCGCTTTGGATTTATCTTTAAATTATTTGAGAAATTTATTTGGACTTTGTATTATGATCTTTGTTTTAAATGATTATGTATCTTTAAGATTTGGATGTTGATCATCTTTGTTGGAAATATTTTCAATTATTTTACCAAGTTTTTTGTATTGGATTTGGACTATTACAGAAGGCATTCACTCAGAAGCTACTCCAACACCTCCCAATTGGGCTTTTTTCCTCCTTCCATTGTATTTATTTCTCTTCAACGCTTACTTAAACACATTGTGAGTTAGCATTCAAATGTAAGTAGAGATAAAACTTTTCTCACATACTTACCTCGTATACTATAAAACACATTAGAAAAAATGTTTCTACCACTAATCTAAACATATACCTAATAAATCATGAGACTCTTAAATGAATCAACATTGAGAGATAATTTCCGAGATCAAGAATATATTCAATTGGAGCTAACAGCTCATTTGTAGAGGCGAAGTCATTCACAAGATGAATTTTGAATGAAACCGTTCTTCTTCAAATCTTTAACTCAAATTTGTTGAGAGAGCTAGCTTCTACTAATATTCTCTAGTTTTGTTGTTCTTATTTTCTTAGTTTTGATAATCAAGTGTAAAAAAGAAAAAAAAAAAAGGGGGCAATCCTCATGAATTAATTTAGAAGCATTCGAATGGTCTGTTTGATGATGACATAGGATATCCCACGCCATCTTTAAGCGCAGGATTCAATACAAATCTCCACCTTGCGGGATAACACAAGCTCATAAGCTAGGTGAATGGTTTGTGTGATGACAAAATCGGTACACTTTTAGAATCCAATTTCCTTGAAACTCAAGTTTTCAGGGAATATAAGATTTCACTAAAATTGGTGAGAACCAAATTTCCTTTAGGACCAGTGAAGTTTTTAAACAAATCTATCTATTATTAAACATTTATTTTTTACAGCAAATAAAGTAGAAGTACATTTGAATTTGATAAGAAAGTATTTTAGACAAATTCAAATTTTTTTATGAAATAAATGCTTGGTTATAAAATTCAAATTTAACCCATAAATTTGTTTTTTTTTTACAAAATAAATGTTTCTTCATAAAATTTGAATTTAATGTAAAAAAATTCGTGTCAAATTCGAATTATATATATATATATATATATATATATATATATATATATATATATAAAAGAATACATTTTTATTTTTATTTTGAATTGATCATTTTTTTAAGGTGAAATATGTATTTTCTAATTATTTTTTTTATCTATTTTATTTCTTGGGAAATTGATCAAAATAATAAAATTTTAAAAAAATTACATAAATAGGGCACTATTCAAAATATTTTCCAGAATAAGGCAGTTGGTGATGTCATCTGACACGACGCCACAAACAAAGTGGTGTCAAAGCATAAAACACCACTTGAGTGGCGTCACAAGTGGCGTGAATGATTAAAGCCACTATGAGATGCCACTTGAGTGGCTTTAATTATTCAATGCTTTGATGCCACTTTGTCAGTGACTTTATTCTGAAAAATATTTTAAACGGTACTCTAATTAAGTAATTTTTTCTAAAAAATTTTCTTATTTTGGTCAATTTCCCTTTCTTTCTTCCTACCAAACAAACAATAGTTCCTTCTCTTGCCTCAGGCTATCATAATTCATCCTTCAAAATCTTCCCCACCCCCACCTTTGCCCTCGTCTAAATTTGTTTTCCTCCTCAGATCCTCCCTCGTATGGGCCCTATATTGTTAAAAATCTGTCCTCATCCGTCTCTGGTTTTGTTGCGCACTAGGATTCAAAGACTCCACTGTTTTCAAGTTAAGCGGAGTTGAATCCTATAAAATCGTACGTTGCCATCCCAAGGATTGCTTCAAATTCCACTCACATCAAAATTTGTAATCCAAATGCCGACGGGAATGCTTTGAACAAAAACCTCAGCCATCGCTTCCCCTCAATTTCCCTGCCTTCTTTTTCTCTATGATTTGATGGGAAAATCGCTGCAATCTGCGGCTAGGCTTCGGGAGTTATCGAGGATTGTCTCGTCCGCCAAAGCCCCTAAACCCAATAAAGCTCTCCCCAAATCGCCGAATCATGTTGCGGCCCCGGCGGCTCTCAAATCTCAGGCGTCGCAGCTGAAGATGGAAAGCTCCGAAGGAGTGCGCAATCGGATTCCGCTCGCCAGCGTGGTCGCCGATTGCGCCAAAAGGTGGTTCCAGGACACTCTCAAGGAGGCTCGGGCCGGCGACAGCAATATGCAGTTCCTCGTCGGCCAAATGTACAACTCTGGCTATGGCGTTGCCAGAGACCCTCGGAAGGTCTTTTTTGTTTTTTGTTTTTCCCGTCATCTGAATCTAACAGACGAAGCAGGGATAGTATGTCGGCAAGTTTTGTGGTTTCCTTTTGAACATTGCAGCCAAGAGAATCCCTTTTCTCTGAATATTTGAAAGGAATGATTGAATTGAATAACTTGTTTAGAGTCAGAAAATCTTTCAATTGGTTTGGGCAATCGATAGGGACATTACAAGTTTTCTGGGTGGCTTGCTCACATAGTATTGAAGTCCCAATGGCCCCCGTTGTGCTTATTGATCTTGAATTTCTGACAACTGAATTTGTTATCAACTTGTTCTGAAGGGACATGTTTGGATTAGCAAAGCATCAAGGACTCGGAGTTCAGTATGGAAAGCTAGCGAAAAGCCTCCAGGTTACCTCTCACTCCTCTGTTGGATATATGAATTTTGGCTTCTCATGTAGTTACAATTTACTTCTGTTTCCGTTTAGGTTATAGAGCAAGTGACTCTGATTCGGATGAAATGGAGAACAAAGATAAATGAAGTTGTCTTCCTCCACATTTTGTAAGTGCGAGGCTAGTGATTAGACTCTGGAACTGCCGTCAATTTTGTTTAATCCGAATAAGATTTCTGCAATAGTTATTGGATATCTTACATTCTAATTATCACCAGTGCTTACTAATCATAATATCCACATCATGTTTAATATCTTGTTTACATTGTTGTTCTTCATAATGCTGTCTATTATGTTTTAAAAAGAAGCTGTGGCGTTTACTTTGATGAGTGTTGTGATAATCTGAGACGGCAAATTGATGATCTAATTTTGGAAGCTCTGAAATAATGAAGCACCTTGCTTCTAAAACTGATGGTTACTCTTGCAATATGTCTTTCGTATTGTTGCAAAAATGTTATTTTTGGACTCTGGAGCATACTCGAATGTTTATTTTGCTTTCTTGACAAATGCAATTGCTTCTGCACTTCAAAGATTTTTATTTTTTGGATGTCAATTTTTGTAGTTATTTAATACATGACCTGCAAAATAGATGCTAACTTCCTTTTCCCCCTGCCAGTTTCCCACGGCCTGATCTTCATGACTATTTTATTTGATATGTGAATTAATTCTATTAGAAAGGCAGTGTCGCATTTAGATCTAAGTAGAAAGATTGCAACACGATTTGAGAAATATTGTTCAATCAACGTGACACTTTGCTCGTGTATATGATTGAACATTTTCAGAAATTGGAATTAGGGGAGTCCTGACATGTAGTTTCTTTTTTCTTTTCCTTTATGTCTATGTTTCTTCGTTGCTGTTTTCTCTGCCTATAGTTACAGCAAACTTAAGTTAGTTTCTATTTGATTCTTGTGCTCAGAGAATTTCTAAAATATCTTTATCACATTCTAAATGTGTCAACTACAACTATCAAATGATAAGCAAAATGTTTATGATTATCAAAGTAATCATAAAATTTCAAACAATATGTTTGGTTACTTTTGTCCATTCATGAGGTTTAAATTGGATCGGAATAAAGATTTTACGTTAATGATTGTGATTTGTGGGTGAATTCACTTGAGGCGTTTAAGTTGTGTAAATTGTAAATGATATTACGTGGTTATAAGATTTATCAAACTAAGAAATTGCTTGGTAAGTTCCTAACAAGCATGGGTTATGATATGATATGGACATTAGGCATGGCACAATAAAAGCTGATGTGCCGATGGCAATTTGAAGAGTCGCATTGTGTTTGATGCTGGTGTTCAACATATTTAAAGCGTGTCTAGAATGATGCAGGTGTTTGTGTATTTTCCTCTGATACAAGATTCTTCATTTTTTTTTTTTTTTTGCAGTGACCTGTCGGGCGTATTTTCGGAAACTGTCATGTTGTATGATATCTGGCAAGATTTTATAATTTTTCTTTTCTGAATTCTGTCTTACAAATCTCCTACATTTTCACTGCAAATGTAACTATAGGCTGCAACTTAATCTGACTCGTTTGCTCTTATCTTCTCTTGATGAGCCAGTTACTGCCATGATGGATTATAAGAATAACTATTCATTTATTTTTTGAATTGAGGATTTCTTTTGCATGGACATTTATTGGATGCTACATGCTAGTTATACTCACTACATTTTGCAGTGGCAGAAGTACTAACGTAGGCCCGTATGAATTAGTGGCAGCAGAAGAAACTTATTTTCAATGTAATTTTTGCATAAGTACAGTATAAAAAAATAAAATTGTATAAGTAAGATAGGATAAAATGAGAATGTGATTTGTGTTTGGATTGACGGTGACAAGAGTGACCTTTTTTTAAACTGAAATGTGTTTGGATTATTATTTAAAAAATTAGTTGAAATGAATAACAATAATTTTATTGAATATTGTATATTTATATTAGTTGTATATATTGCAATAATTGAAGATAAAAATTTAAATTTAAATTTTTTTAAAAAGTTAAATAATTATTGAAAAAAGTAATTCAAAAAATTAATAAGTTCCATATTCCATCTCTTGGTTAAAAGCTGAGCTGGAAATTAGGGCCACCCCAATTCTATAAGATTGGCCCTTGAAGGGTCAGGGCTTAATAGAGTCGGCCTTGTAAGGCCTTGTAAGGCCTGAGGTAAGAAAAATATATGTTTTTCAAAGTATGATCCGAGATTATTGGAGTTAGGGCTAGCCTTACAGAGTCTGAAAGTTACTATTTCAAATTTTAATTATTTTTCCTTCATTTTTTTTCCAAAGAAATATAATTATTAAATGGGGTTTAAACTTCTCATGTTGCATGAGAAGAAGAAGATTCCTACACACTCATAAAATGGTGAAACCCACACACACACACATATATATGAATTAATTACATATATGTGGATCCCATCATTTTTATGTGTGTGTGACATAAGAATACACTTCTCTTACAACATGAGAAGTGTTTTTCCCTTGTTAAATTGTGACAATTAAAATTTTAATTTATCAAATAAATGTTAACATTAATATCCAAACAACATGAATTATCCAACAAAATGAATACATTCACTAATTCGTATTAAAAAACAAGCTATTATCCATAAATAACTTACATAAAACATAAGAAACATACCATTAAACAACATTAGTACGATAATTATCATTGTCATCTTCTTCATCATTATCATCAATTTCAAAGACATTTGATTATACTTCATTTTAAGTAATAGGATTTGCTTTATAAGTAAAAATAGCATGAATTTTTTCTTCCACATCATGAACATATCTAGTAAAAGAGCTTGCAGAACTTATTTCATTTAGTTCATTTAATTTTCAAGCCCAGCGCCTCGCCGTGCTCGACCTGATTTCTTGATTCTAGGTAGAAGTAGAAAGAGCATCGCTCTCCACCTATTCATCGAGCTCTTCGCGGTCGTCTTCTGAAACCCCGCCGGCATCAGCATAATGTTCAGTAATCGGCCTCACTGTGGCGTCGCTTTTCGTGTAGCTATATCAAAAATCAAACGGAAGTCTCACTTTGATCTACTTCTTTCTTGATGTCCCTGGTTCCTATACGCTCTGTATATCCGAGAAGGGGCAACAATGAAGCAATGCCAACGCCAACGGTTGCCCACCGATGAGCAACAATTTATGCATATTTGTGGAAGTTTTTTTTCCCCTTAAAAAAATATTGTTAAATTTATTTTCTATTTTTACTATGAAGAATAAAGGGATAATTGGCCATGAATACCTATTTGGAGAATTAATTGCCCAATGAATGCTACTTGAATTCGAGTTAGTTTCTATGCATAAAAACACATCAGGTGGCATTGGACAACCAACTCTCCAAACAGTATTTATTAGCAGTCTTTACAAACAAACATCACACTAACTATTAAGGTAAGGAGATGTTTTAAGTTATGCACAAAACTTGCAGCGACGGCCCTTGCAGAAATCCCAAGAATGTGAATAAGCAGAGTTATGAACAGGGATCTGCACTGAGATAAAAGGTCTGATAAGATAAGGAAATATGAACGCATGTGGGAGAAAGTAAGGTCAACGTTGTTCCTTGATTACGCTTGGAGCGTATCTCTAACCCGTAATTGGCCTTACCTTTCTCGTTTATTCTCAATCTCTGCGCCTCAATCCTTGCTTTCAACAGCTCAAGCTCACAGTCTTCACTGTCATGGATTTATATTTATGCCCGTTTGTTTGGGCAAAAAGTACTTATTATTATGATGTTCCTTTCTCTACCTACATGGCTTATATACTTCTACACTAGCTCCCGTCATGAATGAATGCTTAAAAATTACTGCCTTTAATTTAATATATGATTGACTTTTTTTTTTAAAGATTGGGAGAGTTAAATAAATTATTTCTAAATATTTATATTTATTGTTTTGTTTTAAACTAATTTGTTTAATTTTTAAATTAATATATAATATATATTATGATTGAGTAGTTTATTTTATTTTCCGAATCTTTCAAAAAAAAAAATGTTACTTGTGTCCGGTATTAATGATGGAATGAAGTAAGACATTTCTTCTTAAAAGTGAGTGAAGAAAAGCTTCCCTATCAACATCATGCTTGCCTGCAAAATGCCAAATGCCAATCCTAAGTGAGTGAGTGGAAGCCACTCACTTCCAACTCAACTAAAAAAAATTACAAAAAAGAATGGAATAAGTTAGGCTTTACTTTTATTGGAAGAAAACTACGAGTTTCCTCCCAGAATCCAGTTCCTTCCACACCACCCTTGTGTATATATAAAATCTCTCTTACCCTTCTTATCTCTCCTCTCAAACATAACTTGGCATCAGTTTCTGAGTGCCATAATCTCCTCCTCTTTGCGCTTTGTTCACTTTTCTTCATCATTATCATCATTCAGAATGGCAAATGTAAGTGCCCAATCAATTATGTGATCTGATCTTTCTTCAGAGGCATATCGAGGAGCTGAGATCAAAAGGTTCTGTTTGTTTTGTGTGGTAACAGGTGGTGGAAGTGAAAGTGGGTTTGCACTGCGTTGAATGCATAAAGAAGATCCTTAAGACCATCAAGAAGATCGAAGGTACTTGAAACTGAAATGGTTATTCTTATATGTATATGTTTATAGAAAACAAAATAAGCAGTGTGTGTGTTGCAGAAATAGAAACGTATAACGTGGACACAGAGCAGAACAAGGTGATCGTTACCGGCAACGTTACCACAGAGCAAGTCATCAAAGCACTTCAAAAGATTCGCAAGAATGCTACCCCCTACCACCAACCTCAACCCAACTCCTGAATCTCCCTCTGTCTCTCTCTCCATTTTTGCAGCTTCTTTTTCCGATAAACATATGCAGGCTATGAGAATTTTATATAGTAGCAAGTGACCATTTGCAGAGGTTTTACATACCTGTACTCCAGTTTTGTAGCCCCTGAGCTTTATCTGCGTCTGACCCAAACTCATGATTTGTACACACAATTCAGTGATCAAAGTTACCACTGGTGCACCTCATCCAAATGATAAATCTAATATTTGGATGGAACTGTTGTATGAATTTGTGAGGGAAAGACATGACTGTAACTTGCTTCCTTCCCGTTTCAAATAATCCATATCAATATAAAATTTTATAACAATATCATTATACTGTTCACAAATTACTGATTTTTATTATAGTAGATATTTAATTAATTTAATTAGATTGTAAAAATTAGTTAATAAAACACGTATTTCAAAATTTTATCATATGGTATGCATCATATTCCAAGATCTAAGAAAATTCATGATATGCCCAAGACAAAGATGACAAATGAAATGAAAATGGAACTGTCTGTTATAAAACAAAAAAAGAATAAGAATATATTTCCATTTTTTTATTTAAGAAATGAAAGGGAGGGGATTAAAATAAAGGAGAATTCCATATAAAGACGTTTGAGATAGAAAAATCTCGTATAAGATTAATAAACTCAACAAATCTTAAATTAGTTTAATGATCGAATTTAAAATATTTAAATGTAAGTCTAATTGGAAGCACCGAAAGAAATGGCTAGCACCACTACAACTTTCATGGCTCCCAAATTATTCATCTTCACTATTCTGTGCGTCATATTTGGTCCGTTTGGTAATGTCTTCCGACCCAATTATTCATCTTCACCAAAGGCAAAGATGAAACTTGTATTTTAAGGTTATAAACCTAACAACAAAATCTAAAAAGGGGCTTGTATCCAAAATCAATGTATCACCTCTTCTGGGATTCTTCCTACAATAATGTTATTTGGTCTATCTTGCTTGAAAATGGGTTGATTTAGACACCCACTCGAAACTGGCGAAAAAGAATTCTTGTGCAAATCACTTAAAACTATACTAGCAGCTAGCTCACTAAGAGATAGAGACGTAGCTTCTATAATAATTATATACCTATATATATAGCGCAGCAGAGCCCTTTTTCAGATATAGAGATTACGTCAAGCAATCATTCCTATTCTTCTGGTTCTGAAGAAACCTTAGCGATTCCTTCTCAACCTGGGTGATGCTACCCTGAGAAGTGCTCCTCGACAGATTCCATCTCCACTCCTGGGATCAACTCATTCAAATGCTTTTTATCATTTGAACCCCAATGAGATTATCTAATTGTATTGATCACAAAAATATTGTCCTGATATGCTTATGCTTCCAGTACATAAATTCATTGAAAAAGATTAAGGAACAAAGATTTGACATTACAACCAACTTAACTTATTGTAACTTTATCTTTTCTAATGGTGTTGAATGAATTTTCTACCGTTAAGATTCTTGCGTAACATGTGAACAATTTATCTTTAATTTTGCTTTTTTTTAATAACTAAGGGATATAAAGGTAATTTATTTTAAATTCTAAATCTCTAATTATATCACATAACCTTATTAATAATTTGTTAAATTTAGTAACTTAAATTAGAATTTAAATATTTCAACCGTTTTTTATATACAGGATTCTCCTTTAGAATAATAAAACCTCACATGGACCATGAAGCCAAACGGCACTTACAAGTTACACTCACCTATAACAAATCCGATCGGGATGGTAAGCGACTCTCTGGCTTGTTGGAATCTGAACGAAGTCAACTCCATCATCTTCTTCGTCGTCTTCGTCTTCGTCGTCTTCGTCTTCGTCTTCGTCTTTAAGCATGAAGATCGGGATGGTTGGATTTGGCAACTTCGCCCAATTTCTGGCGAAGGCGTTTATCAGACAAGGCCACACTCTCTCTGCTACTTCTCGCTCCGATTATTCCCTCCTCTGTTCCGAATTAGGCATCCATTTCTTTAGGTTTTTCGCATCATTAATATAACTGAACCCTCCTCCCCTCTCTAATTAATGTCATTTTTTCCCCATTTACTCGTACTTTCCCGCCATAATCAGTCTCTGTTTCGTACAGGGATGTAACTGCGCTCTTTGACGCCGACAACGACGTCGTTCTCATCAGCACATCCATTCTTTCCCTATCGGAGGTTCTCAGATCTATGCCGCTCGATCGACTCAAGAGACCTGTACTATTTGTTGATGTGCTTTCAGTGAAAGAGTACCCAAGACAAGCTCTATTGCAAGTATATAGCAGACATGCATTAATTGCTTCTTCGAATCAGTGATTTCACTTCACTTCATTTGATTTTCTCTGATGCATCTCTGTATTAATTTCTTGTTTTAAGGTTTTGCCGGAGGAATTGGATATCCTCTGCACGCACCCAATGTTTGGACCACAAGGTGCCAAGGATGGGTGGAGAGGTCACAATTTCATGTATGAAAAAGTTCGAATCAGAAATGAAGATACCTGCTCCAAGTTCCTCGAAATATTTGCAAGCGAAGTAAGGTTTTATAGCTTATGGAGTCATTAATGGATGTTTCACCATTATGCAAGTTGGGTTATGGAAGATAATTTACAGTAATTTGTGTAATCCAGGGTTGCACAATGCTGGAAATGTCCTGTGAAGAACACGATAAATTAGCTGCCAAGACCCAATTCATCACACATACCGTAGGCAGGTATGGAGATTTATACACATGTCTAATTATCTGACATGAACTCGTGGAATAATGTGCTCACCAAGTAGATTGATCTTTTGACTTCTCCTTGAGAATAGGACTTTGGAAGTGTTGGAAATCACGTCCACACCTATCGACACCAAGAGCTTTCAGACACTTCTACAAACGGTACTCCTTATATATGCTCAACTCAATTATTCACTTTTAATAGTAGGGTTTGATGGTCCAGATCTGAAAACATTTAAGGATGAGAGAGGTTATCAGTAACTAAGTTAAAGTTGAAGTTGACTCAATCAGGTGTCTCGTATTTGTCATTGAATTAAGAAATGAATCTCTCCGAAACAACTTAACTAGGAAGGATTAACTCTCAAATCTATCTTAGATTTGTTTTCATCATTGGTTTCATTATTTGCAGCATGGTGAAAGAATTTTGGAGTTAGTGATATAGTAGCACTAATTGATGTATAATGACTGCAGAAGGAGACCATGGCGAGGGGTAGTCTTGACCTCTTCTATGGATTGTTCATACATAACAGATTTGCCAGACAGGAGGTATCAAACTGCTTGCCATTTGCCAATTTCTTATTTCCAAAGATTAATTTGTTCACTCTTTAAAATCAAAGAACCAGGGAACTAAACACTGACTTTTGATAAATATGCAGCTGGAAAACCTTGAAAATGCCTTGCGCAAAGTCAAGGAGACGCTGATTCAAAAGGAGAATGAGGAGAAAGAAAAGACTCCATGCTGATCCTTGTTTTAAAAAAAATATTATCATCCAATTTCGGGTTGAGAGGTTCGTGGCTACCCCTTCTCTAACATAAGTATCTCCTCTAAGATTTGAATGTTGATCCTTGTTATTGTTGACTCCTTGGGTTTGTGCGGTATCATTTTATTTTTCCCCCTGAGGGGTATCATTTCATTAAAAACTTTATACCTTGTTGTGTTATTGCATTGATAATTAAACTTTTTATTCATTTATTTCTTATTCATATGTTTTATATCTGCATATAATTAGTTTATTTTGATAATTAAACTTTTTATGCATTTATTTGTTATTTATATGTTTTATATTCGCCTATAATTAGTTTTTATTTATTTTTTTAAATTCTGGTTAAACAACCTTCTAAGGGCTTGTTTGGGTTAAATGTGACAGAAGTACCTTTTTTCTAATCTGACTTTTACAAACTTAAGATAGGATAAAAGTCATATTGTAAATATGATTTATGTTTTGATTTACAGTAATAGTAGTTCATCTGCACGGTGGAAAACATGTCTCGGTGACTTTTTTAAAAAAATTGCTTTCAGCCAAAAAGCCCATTTAAAAATATGTCATTCCAAACACCTCAATTTACTCTCGCCATGTGTTTTCCCATTCTACCATGTTTTTTCAGCTACCACCTTCCCAAACAGGCCCTAACCGATTGGGTCATGAGAACTGTTAACCATTGGCCTTTTGTTTTTCGCTAACATTAACACCCATTGCCTTTATTTTGTCTTATATACCTGAAGGATAGATAATGTTGGCCAGTGAGAAATTTTGGGTTTTAAAATTAGGGGAAATCCCATAACAATATATTTAAAATAGGGAAAAGATAAATCATGAAGTCCAATATCACAATGTCAAGTCAGATCTATGGGAGAAATCTGGGATTTGTAAATATTTTTAAATGACCAATCTGCCTTTGACAATATTTGGTAGCTAAAGTCATCAATATGTATACTAAAATTGTTAATTATAATTCTTAGATTGTTATTATCTATACATTAGTAGTCAGTAACATTTGACATATGTGGTTTAAAAATAGTAGTACTGCCTACAAAATTTTTGATATTTAGGGAGCTCAAGTTGTTAATATGTAAATTGAAGTTGTTAATTGCAGTATGTGGTCAATTTAGATATAGAGAATAACAACTTAATAATTGCAACTAATCATTTCATTATTTGTATTAACAACTTAAGCTCCTCAAATCTTATAAGGGGCAGATTGGTCAATTAGAAACATATTCAAATCCCAAATGTCTCCCGTAGCTTTAACTTAGGTTTTGTGATATTAGACTTCCTGATTTATTTTCTCTCTCCTTTGAACGTATTTTTGAAGGATTTTCCCTAAAAAAAAATTATTCATACACATTAATAAAGTGTTTAAAAAAATTGGAAAAAATTATGTTAAATGAATTTTTCCCGGAAGTATGTGTGTGTATATATTAAAGAATGAATTAAGCAATGGTATACTAATGAAATAATTATTAAAAAAATTAAGACTAGCTTATAGAACCATTTAAGTATCATCTAAAATTAATACAGTTTTAATAGTTTGATAACTTATAAAATAAACGCATTTGGATTTTAATTTTTTTAAAAACAATCAAATTATTAATACAAACTTAAAATAAAAATATATATCTTGTAGTCGCTCAAGCCCCCTTCTTGTTCCCATAATTATTACGTGATGAATTTTCTTTCCCCTGTTCAAAAGACTTGAAAAATGTGCTTGTGCTATAAAATGAAATTATTTCTGACCACCAAGCACTTAGTTTAATTGGTAAGAGGTTACAAATTCGAAGGTCTTGAACTCGAGCTCTAGAAACACATTAAATACTTAGTGGTAGAGCCTCTATTGTGGTTCTATCCAGCCCGATGCGGTTAGTCTGGACAAATGCTCCACAATAATAATAATAGTAATAAAATAAAATCTGTTGTGTTGCAAATTAGACTAGTACGCAAGGGGACACAATTTCTTGGATCATCGAGCAAGGCACACACGTCCTCTGAGGACAAGTGTGTGGCCGTCTAGATCATCATTTAAGATTTGGATGGCCCAGATTTCTTCTCTCTATTTTTTTTTAAATTTTTTTAATATCAGTAAGTATCGTGAAATATTTTTTTAGTAGCATTGAGTATCCTAAAATAATTTTTTAAAATTCTAAAAATAATTTTTTAAGATCATAAAGAATTTTTCAGTTACAATTAGTACCTAGAGTATATTTTTAGTAACAGTTAATACCCTAAAATATTTTTTTAAGGTATCTTGAAGTCTCTTTTTAGCCCCAGTCACTATCCTAAAATAATTTTTTAAGATCATGAAGAATTTTTAAGTACCATTTAGTACTAGAAGCATCTTTTTAGTACAAGTTGTACCTTGAAATAATTTTTTAAGACTCTAAAATAATTTTTCAAGATTATGAAAAATTTTGAAGTACCAGTTAGTACCTTCAAATATTTTTCCAAGGATCTTGGAAAAATATTTCAAGATATTAACTGGTATTAAAAAAAAAATACTCCAGGTATTGACTAGTATTAAAAAGATATTCCTAATATTGACGGGTGCTTCAAAATTTTTTATAATTTTGAAAAATTATTTGAGGATATTAAAAAATTATTTCGGGGTATTGAATGGTACTAAAAAAAATACTTCATAATTTTAAAAAATTAAAATTAAAATCTAATATATATTAAAAAAAAAATTGGACCGTCCATACCTCCAAAAAGAGATCTGGACCGCCACAGACGAGCGCGCCCTGCTCCAGGGAAACCGTTTCCTCCACAAGGTCGAACAAATGAACAAATGACTACAGCGTCGTTGTGGTGCAGCTTTTGAAAAAATAAATAAATTAATCACTTAAAAATAACATTCCAGGATTTCTACCCCGAGGCTGCAGGATGTACTCAGTAAATTCAGATTGTTCATCCTTCTGAGCATCACTGAAAGTATCCACAACCTATAGGAAGGTGTTCTGCTCCATGATCCTTATTCAGACGTTCAAACATAGGCTGGATAGTCCAAGGTCATTTCTGCTCATATTGGGTGTCTTTAGGTTCACGGTAGAAACGGTGGCTTAAAAGCTATCTAACTTTTAAAAAAGCTCGATAGGAAAAAAGTCAGATTATTCATAATGATTTGTGTTTGAATTAATGATAAAAGTAGAAGTGGCGGAGCCCATGTTAAAAAGCCGAGAACTTTTTAGAAAAAGTTAAGAAGTTGAGCTTTTTTTTTTCAGGTTTTTTAAGCTTTATGTTAAATAAATTTAAGCCTAACCCGAATAAACCAAAAATTAACTGACAACATTACCTGATTTTTTATCAAAATTATTACAGAAAAAATTGAAAAAGTTAGTAATGCAAACAAACCCATTATTTTGTTGGCTCGGAAAATAAGATTTATAAAAAGGCGCGTCAATAGAATTCAATCATATCCGATTTGAGACATATATATACTAGTACAGTTGAGCAGCGAAAGGAATTCGTGTTCATCAAGAGGACAAATGGGTCTATTATATAGTACAGAGAGTAAACTTAATAGAATTCTTCATGTTTTTGCTACCAGGTTTTCCAATAAAATTATGACACGCGATTTTTTATACACTTAATGCTGCGTATGAAAACAATAAACTTATCCTGTTATTTATGAAACCACACACTTGTTGACTTTTGCGAAACCTGCTCACAAAAGCATAAAGAATTGTATACAAGTTTTTCCTTGGTAGAACAAACTACCAAAAATGTGGCGGGAGAACTATCACCTCAAATTATGGATGCTTGATACAGATGAAACTTGATAATAATCTGTAATATTAATATTATAAAGCGCTGATTAGGGTTTGACGTGGTTTCCATAGCATTATTGCACAAAAGAATTAATCCACCATTCTAAAGCAACCAAAAGCTTTTCTTTTTCTCTTCCAACTCTACAGAACTTACATAATGCTCATTACTATGAGCGCTACGATGAGACATGGCTCACAAGGGCGAAAAGATATTTTAAAATCACTGACTGAATGTTTAACCGAGGAAAAAAGATGGAATTGTGGACGACTGAGCATGATACAAGCAAAAGCACATAAGCATATCATAGAAAGTAGAAATAAAAGATTAAAAAAAAAGCACATGGACCTGAGTTCCCCAATAAGAATTAATTACCCAAGCAACAAAGGATATCAAATTAACAAGAATTGGGATATAAACTGTTCGGACAGCCGGTTCTACACAACTCCAACGATAAACTGCAAGAAATAAAAAATCTCAGTTCAGCATTGAACGTTGGAAGACAATCACAGACCTTGTTAACCACCTCCAACAATATAAATAAAATGGCGCAGTCTAGCAAGTTATCTGCAATTACTATCAAGGAAATTATTATAAAAAAATTAGCCAGCAGCACAAGTACAATGGAGAAGAATAAATCATTGGAAACATAGTTATCTTTGAACTAGTCATTCACGACAACTTTTTAATGGTCTTCACTACCCTCGATTCCAAGTTGCAGGTAGGTAGTTACCCCATATTTCCAAGTCTGACAATATATATTTGACATATTTTAGGGGGGGGGGGGGGAATAGGTCTTTTAGAATTCTTAAAACGGCACACTACACTGAAAACCTCAGCCTCTTCATTCACCTTTACACATTACACCTTTAAAATGTAAATACTTAGCCCCTAGACAATGTGTACTTATGGAATTCAACGCATGGGATTGTTCATGGATTTAAAATGTAAATACTTAGCTCCTCTTCTATGGATTGTTCATACACAACAGATTTGCCAGACAGGAGGTATCAAACTGCTTTTCATTTGCCAGTTGCTTATTTCCAAATATTAATTTATTCACTCTTTAAAATCAAAGAACCAGGGAACTAATCATTGGACTTGTGATAAAGCTGAAGCTGGAAAACCGTGAAAATGCCTTGCGCAAAGTCAAGGAGACGCTGATTCAAAAGGCTAATGAGTAGAAAGAAAAAAATAACTGCTGGTGCTTTCTTTCTTTTCTTTTCTTTTCTTTTCCTTTTTAAGTTGTAAATTTTTAAAGTAAGGTATTGAATCTGCAACTTTTCTTTTTCTTGATAAGAGATAAAAGAATAAGAATATATTTCCATTTGTTTTATTTGATGCATGAACATAATTAAGAAATGAAAGAGAGGAGATTAAAATAAACCTCACTCGTGTCCCTGGCTTGTTAGAATCTGAACGAAGGCAACTTCACATACTCTTCGTTTTCGTCTTCCACTTCGTCCGTGAGCATGAAGATCGGGATTCTTGGATTGGGCGCCTTCGCCAAATTTCTGGCGGAGACATTTATCAGACAAGGCCACACCCTCTGTGCTACTTCTCTCTCCGAGGAGGTCCTCCTTCTGTAACAAATTTGGCATCCGTTTCTTTAGGTTTTTCGCATCATTAATATAACTAAACCCCCCCCCCCCCCTATTTATTGTCCTTTTTTTTTTTTTTCATTTACTTGTACTTTCCTGCCATAATCAAAATCTGTTTCATACAGGAATGATGTAACTGCGCTGATTGACGCCGGCAACGACGTCGTCCTCATCAGCACACCCATTCGTTTCCTATCGGAGGTTCTCGGATCTATGCCGCTCGATCGACTCAAGAGTCCTGTGCTCTTCGTTGATGTGCTTTCAGTGAAAGAGTACCCAAGACAAGCTCTAATTGGATGTATATAGCAGACATGCATTAATTGCTTCTTCGAATCAGTGATTTCACTTCACTTCATTTGATTTTCTCTGATGCATCTCTGTATTAATTTCTGGTTGTAAGGCTTTGCCGGAGGAATCGGATATCCTCTGCACGCACCCAATGTTTGGACCACAAGGTGCCAAGGATGGGTGGAGAGGTCACAATTTCATGTATGAAAAAGTTCGAATCAGAAATGAAGATACCTGCTCCAATTTCCTTAAAATCTTTGAAAGCGAAGTAAGGTTTTATAGCTTATGGAGTCATTAATGGATGTTTCACGATTATGCAAGTTGGGTTATAGAAGATTATTTACAGTAATTTGTGTAATCCAGGGTTGCACAATGCAGGAAATGCCCTGTCGAGAACATGATGAATTAGCTGCCAAGACCCAATTCATCACACATGCCGTAGGCTGGTATGGAGATTTATACACATGCCTAATTATCTGACATGAACTAGTAGAATAATATGCTCACCAGATAGATTCATCTTTTGGCTTCTCCTTGAGAATAGGACATTGGAATAATATAATCACGTCCACGCGTATCGACACCAAGAGCTTTCAGACACTACTACAAACGGTACACCATATATATGCTCAACTCAATCATTCTCTTTTAATGGTAGGGGTTTGATGGTCCAGATCTGAAAACATTTAAAGATGAGAGAGGTTATCTGCAACTAAGTTAAGGTTGATGGGGGTTATGTGTATTTTAGTCTTAATTAAAATAAGTTATTTTATTATTCGAGAGTGATATTATTCAAATTAAAAGAATGAAAAGATTAATTTGGTTCCAAATTTAAATGCTTCTTTAGTTCTAGTACCTGAATTTTTGTTTTGGCACGAGTAACCATTCAATCAGGTGTCTCGTATTTGTCATTTAATTAACAAATGTGATATGTAAAGATAATAATTATTGATATGTAAAGATAATAATATGCATTTAAGGTCTTAATTGTAAGATAAACCTATGGACCTAATTATAAACTAGATAGTTAGTAGAGTAATTAGTCATAAATTATAAACTAGACATTAGTTAGGACTTAAAAGAGGCTATAGTGTTATAAATAGCCATCCTCCCATTGTACATTCAGATTTAAGATTTTAGACTTGTTATGGCCTATGATGCACCGATACTAATACAGCGTTTTCAAGACGTTGTCGAAATGTGACATCGAAACGTGACTTAAAAAATACTAATATTTCGAGATGTTCCGAAACGCCTTAGTATTAAATAATATTTTTAATATAAACAGTGTATTTCACATTAACAAAATATAATAAAACAAAAATTATTAGCATAATCAAGGTGCATCTCCACTAAATAGAGGCGGAGATGGAGATTGGAGGCACTAGGCAGAACGATTTCAGCGAGATAGAGGCAGAGATGTGACTTCGTGATTTCAGCGATTGTTTTTTGGCAGAGATGTGATTTAGGGCATTTTTGTTGCCCAAAATATTCAACTGCAAAATGCCCTCCAGCTTTCAAAAAATTACAAAAATGCCATTTTGACAATTTCCCTCATCTGATCACGTCTCCGTGCGTTTCAGTCCGAGTCGCGTTTCCGAAACGTTGGCATCTGAATATTTGCCGTTTCCGTGCTACATAGGTTATGACTTTGCAATAATACATTGTGAGAGAGCCTAGGAGCTCTCTTCTCTATCTCTATTCTAATCTCCTTTCTTGTGTCTCTTCTATTTCTAATTCTCTTAAACCTAGATCAATATTCACATCAGTGGTATTAGAGCAGTCCTTCCTTGGCTGCTTCTTCACTGCAAATTCTGATTTCTTTTTGTATCCCTCTATCATTTTGATTCTGGGTTCTGGTACTGTAACTTCATCTGGGTTTTGTTTTCTGTCAACTTTTGGTGCTGGTGCATGGTTTCTGATTCTGCCAGCCATTTAAACAGTAAGAACCCATCAAGAACTTCTAAAGAACACATCAAGAAGCAAGAACCTCTCAAGAAGGCAACGAACAACCACATTTTGGTTCTATTCTCATCACCTTCTACTCTGTTTTGAGAAACAAAAGAAAAAAGAGAGAGAAAACTGGTTCTGTTCTGTTTTGGAGTGCTGCCATCAGTTTTGTTTCATCTTTTTCTGGGTTCAGAATTGTTTGGGCAGCAAGAACTCATCAAGACACCACCAACAAGTTCTGTGTTTCTTCATTTCTGGTTTTGTGTCATCACTTCTAGTTCTATTCTTTTCTGGTTCAGTTCTTCAATTTTTGGTTTCTGGTATCTTTCTTTGATTCTGGGTCTGTTTCTTGGTTTCGACTCTGCCATAATTCATTGTTCTGGGTCTGTTTCTTCTGTTTTCTGGTTCTGTCAAATTCATTTATGGGTTTCTAGTTCTGGTCTTTTGTTTCTGGTCAGATATGCTCTCATTGTTTCAATATTCTTGGTTCGGGTTTTGTCAATATTGGTTCTGGTTACAATGTTCTATTATTTTGCTGAGGGTCTTGATCAAGAAACCATCAAGATTTTATAGTGGATGGTAAATACAAGATCAAGAACAATGGAAGATCGACTCTTGGCTCTTGAAGAAAAACTGGAAAAATATAACAATGAATTGCAAGATATGGTGTGGGGCTTGAGAGATGAATTAAGAGCACTAGTATTGGCAATGCAAGCAAATAATGGTGGTCAATGGTGGCCTCAGCAGCTTGGCCATGTGAAGGAGTATAATGAAATTTTTGATGATGTTGTCACAAGATTCCAGCTCCAAATGGCAGAAGAAGACCTGGTTGTAGCATATGTGGATGGATTGAAAGACGAAATCCGTGACTCAGTCGAATACTTTCAACCAAGAACAATGCATGGGGCTCGTGCTTTTGCTCGAATGGAAGAATTAGATATGTAGAGATGAGCTAAGAAAGCAGAGAAAGCAAGAAAGGACTCCCCGGTTCAAGAAGAAAGCCTTGTTGACCATAAAGCATCTGATGTTGTTTATCAATGTGGCAAAGTGTTCAATATTGATATTCTTGGTGACCCCTATCTAGATTTTGTCAAATATGAACCAGCAGAACATGACACTTCTGCTTGTCTAGAAAAGAATAATACTCAAGAAGTGCACCTTGAAGCTTTGCTGCCACAGGGCTCTTGTGCTTCAGCACTGTCTCTATTTGTTGTTCCCTCTTCATTTTATGAGTCCATACAAATTGAAAGAGTAACGTGGCAAGCTGAGAACTGTTATGAACAAAAATCTCTTGTCCTAGGAGCTACGTGGCTGAGCAAAGATCCATTTGAAAAGTCAAATCCTCAGTTGGTCCCCATCAACTCTAGTTGTCCTATATATTTTCATGATCCACTGGATTTTCTAATATTGGATGAGAATATGGGCTTTAAGTTTCAAGAAAATGGCCCAAGTTCATTGTAGCAGTGGGTGAATTCAGCCAAGCCTATATTCATGTATATTCATTGGTCTTTTCATGTTAAACTCTCTTGTACAAGAACTCTTCTACAACTATGGTTCAAGGCAAAGTTGATTGTAATGCTGTATGGAAGATTTTGCTCTCTAGGAGGAAAAGATAAGAAAATGCCTAAAGGGTGAAGTGTGCAGCAGAATTAAACACAATCTGAAGGAACAAGCTGCTGCTTCCCAACCTCCAAATCATATATTTCATCACTTACTAGCATAAGTTTTCAAGAATTTAGAAGCTTATGAAGCTTGTGTTTTTGCTGTTTCAGCTTTGTATTTTTTAAGGTCAGTTTTGTGCCAATCATCCTTGAGGGCAAGGATGTTTTGGGGGAGGGGTATTGATATGTAAAGATAATAATATGCATTTAGGGACCTAATTGTAAGATAAACCTAGTGATCTAATTGTAAACTAGATAGTTAGTAGGGTAATTAATCATAAATTATAAACTAGACATTAGTTAGAACTTGAAGGAGGCTATAGTGTTATAAATAGCCATCCTCCCATTGTTTTAGACTTGTTATGACTTTGCAATAATACATTGTGAGAGAGCCTAGGAGCTTTCTTCTCTATCTCTATTCTAATCTCCTTTCTTGTGTCTCTTCTACTTCTAATTCTCTTAAACCTAGATCAATATTCACATCAAAATGACTCTCTCCGAAACAGTTTAACTTAGAGGAAGGATTGACTCTTAAATCCATCTTAGATTTGTTTTCATCGTTGGTTTCATTACATACAGCATGGTGAAAGAATTTTGGAGTTCCGTATGACTTCACATATTTAAGCTTAGATCTTAACGTGATAATTAGATCAGCTAACCATAACAATATCTAGGTGATGATTATAAAGCTATAAGTCCCATATCGAGAAACTTCACAAGTGTAGTGTGGTTTATAAGTCAAGGGTTCTTCCTCCTAATAGGCTAGTCTTTTGGGATGGGCTCTTCTTTCGACTTGTGATTATCACATATAACTTCAGGACAAATGATGAAAGATAACTTTTATGACTGATTCGCAATATATTAACTGGTTTTTATAGCTCAATTTTTTATGACTGAATCTCTGAATTCAGACACTAATTTGATAAGTTACTCTTGCGAAATTATAGTATTGAGTCGTATAGGGGCGTAAAAATATATAAAATAAAGCTTGGTTAATGATATAGTAGCACTAATTGATGTATAATGACTGCAGAAGGAGACCGTGTCGAGGGATAGTCCTGACCTCTTCTATGGATTGTTCACACATAACAGATTTGCCCTGAAGGAGGTATCAAACTGCTTGCCATTTGACAGTTGCTTAATTCCAAATATGAATTTATTCACTCTGTAAAATCAAAGAACCAGGGAACTAAACATTGACTTGTGATAAATATGCAGCTGGAAAAACCTTGAAGACGCCTTGCGCAAAGTCAAGGAGATGCTGATTCAAAAGAATGAGGAGGAAGAAAAGTCGAAAGTCAAGGAGACACTGATTCAAAAGGAGAATGAGGAGAAAGAAAAGAGTCAATGGTGAGGCTTGTTTGTTTTTTATATTATTATTTGATGTCTGATTTAAAGTTCATGGCCACCTCTCCCAACATAAATATCTCTCTTATGAATTGAATGTTGATCCTTGTTATGGTTATGGTTGACTCCTTTGACAATTTTTTGACTTCAAGAAAAAATGTTGAATAAAAAATTTAAATTTTATAAAAAATTAAATTGGTACGGTTGAAAAATCCAATATGTTCTCATACTCTTTGCACTTGCGTTTGTGCGGTATCATTTCATGGGAAAACATTTTCTCATGTTGTAGGAAAACCATTTTCTCATGTCACACACACATGAAATGGTGGGACCCACATATACATATATTGAATTAATATATGTATATGTGGGTCTCACCATTTCATGTGTGTATAGGAAACTTGTTTTCCTCATGCAATATGAGAAAACCAAAGTCCTCATTTCATTTTTCACCCTGAGGGGTATCATTTCGTTAAAACTTTATATCTTGTTGTGTCATTGCATTGATAAGTGAACTTTTTATGCATTTATTTCTTATCCATATCTTTTATATCTTCATATAATTAGTTTATTTTGATAATTAATTTTTTTTTGCATTTATTTCTTATTTAGATCTTTTATATCTGCATATAATTAGTTTTTATTTATTTTTTAAAATTCCAGTTAAACAACCTTCTAAGGGCTTGTTTGGGTTAGCGGTGACAGAAGTAATTTTTTTCCAATTTGACTTTTGTAAATTTAAGATAAGAAAAAAGTCATATTGTAAATGTGATTTATGTTTTGATTGTCGATAATAGAAGCCCATCTGCATAGTGAAAAACAGGTCCCAATGGCTTCTTCTTAAAGTTGCGTTTGACCTAAAAGCCCATTTAAAAATATGTCAATCCAAATACCTCAATTTTCTTGTGCCGTGTTTTTTTTGTTCTTTCTACCATGTTTTTTCATCTACTACCTTCCCAAACAGGTCCTAACCGATTGGGTCATGAGAACTGTGAACCATTGGCTTTTTGTTTTTCGCCAACACCCGTTGCCTTTATCTAGTCTTATATACCTGAAGGATATATAATGTTGGCCTGTGACAAATGTTTGGTTTTAAAATTAGGGAAAATCCCATAAAAATATATTTAAAATAGGAAAAAGATAGATCATGAAGTCCAATATCACAATGTCAAGTCAGAATCCAGGGGGAAATCTGGGTTTTTAAATATTTTTAAATGACCAATTTGCCTTTGACAATGTTTGGTAGTTCAAGTTGTCAATATGCATACTAAAGTTGTTAATTGTGATTCTTAAATTGTTATTATCTATACTTAAGTAGTTAGTAACATTTGACATATGTGGTTTTAAAATAGTAGTACTGCCAGCAAGATTGTTGGTGTTTGGGGAGCTTAAATTGTTAATATGTAAATTGAAGTTGTTAATTGCACTACGTGGTCAATTTAAATATAGAAAGCAACAACTTAATAATTGCAATTAATAATTTCAGTATTCATATTAAGCACTTAAGCTCCTCAAATCCTATAAAGAGCAAATTGGTCAATTAGAAACATTTTCAAATCCCAAAAGCCTCCCATAGGTTTAACTTAAGTTTTGTGATATTGGACTTTTTGATTTATTTTCTCTCTCCTTTGAACGTATAGTTGAAGGATTTTCCCTTAAAAAAAATTATTCATACACATTAATAAAGTATTTTGAAAAATTGGAAAAATTTATGTGAAATGAATTTTTCACTGAAGTATGTGTGTGTATATTAAAGAATGAATTAAGTAATGGTATACTAATGAAATAATTATTAAAAAAAATTAAGACTAGCTTATAGAACCATTTAAGTATTATCTAAAATTAATACAGTTTTAATAGTTTGAAAACTTATAAAATAAACGCATTTGGATTTTAATTTTTTTAAAAAAACAATCAAAATATTCATCCAAACTTAAAATAAAAATATATATCTTGTAGTCGCTCAAGCCCCCTTCTTGTTCCCATAATTATTACGTGATGAATTTTCTTTCCCTGTTCAAAAGATTTGGAAAAAAAGCTTGTGCTGTAAAATAAAATTATTCCCAACAACCAAGCACTTTTTTTTTTTTTTTTTTTTTTTAATAACCACCAAGCACTTAGTTCAACTTGTAAGAGGTTACACATTCCAAAGTCCTGAACTCGAGCTCTAGATTATTAAATACTTAATGGTAGAGTTTACCTCCATTTTGGTCCTATCGAGCTCGATCTAGTAAGTCTGGACAGATGCTCCACAAAATAATAATAATAATAATAATAAAATAAAAATAAAATAAAATCTGTTGTGTTGCAAATTAAGCTAGTATGCAAGGGGACACAGTTTCCCGCCCTTTTGGACGCACAGGGCGCGCTCGTCCTTTGAGGACAAGGGTGTGGTCATTGAGATCATTTGAGATCTGAATGGCCCAGATTTCTTCTCTCTATTTTTTTATATTTTTTTTTAATATCAATAAGTATCCTGAAATATTTTTTTAGTAATATCCATTATCCTAAAGTAATTTTTTAAAATCCTAAAAATAGTTTTTTAAGATCATAAAGAATTTTTCAGTCCCAATTAGAACCTAGAGTATCTTTTTAATAACAGTTAGTACTCTAAAATATTTTTTCAAAATATCTTGAAGTCTCTTTCTAGCCTTAGTCATTACCCTAAAATAATTTTTCAAAATCATAAATAATTTTTAAGTACCAATCAGTACCCTAAAATATATTTTCAAGAATCTTAAAATATTTTAGTATACTAATTGATATTAAAAAGATACTCTATGTATTACAGCGTCTGTTATGGTGCAGCTTTTGAAAAAAAAAAATTAATCACTTAAATATCATTCCAGGATTTCTACCCCGAGGCTGCAGGATGTACTCAGTAAATTCAGATTGTTCATCCTTCTGAGCATCACTGAAAGTATCCACAACCTATAGGAAGGTGTTCTGCTCCATGATCCTTATTCAGACGTTCAAACATAGGCTGGATAGTCCAAGGTCATTTCTGCTCATATTATTTTGTTGGCTCGGAAAATAAGATTTATAAAAAGGCGCGTCACTAGAATCCAATCATATCCTTATATCAAAAAAAAAAAAAAAATCATATCCGATTTGAGACATATATACACTAGAACAGTAGAGCAGCGAAAGGAATTCGTGTTCATCAAGGGGACAATGGGTCTATTATATAGTACAAAGAGTAAACTTAATACAATTATTCATGTTTTTGTTACCAGGTTTTCCAATAAAATTATGACACGTGATTTTTTTTTTTTTAAAAAAAACTATATACGTAATGCTGTGTATGAAAACAATAAACTTATCCTGTAATTTATGAAACCATACACTTGTTGACTTTTGCGTAACCTGCTAACAAAAGCATAAAGAATTGTATACAAGTTTTTCCTTGGTAGCACAAACTACCAAAAATGTGGCAGGAGAACTATCACCTCATTTACTTTGGATATCATCAACGCCAGCTTCTTCTGTTTCGTTGCACTCAATTGCAACTTGATTAGGAGAATTTGGTATTTGTAGGGAGGATGATTCTTCAGTCTTCTTAACTTGCAGTCCAGTAGACCGGGCAATGTCAATCCATTGCTGCAGCAATTTAAGAGAGAAAAAATGGTAAAAATTATGGATGTTTGATACAGATGAACTTTGATAATAATCCGTAATATTATAAAGCGCTGATTAGGGTTTGACGTGGTTTCCAGAGCATTATTGCACAAAAGAATTAATCCACCATTCTAAAGCAACCAAAAGCTTTTCTTTTTCCCTTCCAACCCTACAGAGCTTACAGAATGCTCATTACTATGAGCACTACGATGAGACATGGCTCACAAGGGCGAAAAGATATTTTAAAATCACTGACTGAATGTTTAACCGAGGAAAAAAGATGCAATTGTGGACAACTGAGCATGATACAAGCAAAAGCACATAAGCATATCATAGAAAGTAGAAATAAAAGATTAAAAAAAAAAAAAAGCATACTGACCTGAGTTCCCCAATAAGAATTAATTATCCGAGCAACAAAGGATATCAAATTAACAAGAAGGGTTTGGGATGAAAACTGTTCGGACAGCCGGTTCTCCACAACTCCAGCGATAAACTGCGAGGGAAAAAAAAATCCCAGTTCAGCATTGAACACTGGAATACAATCACAGACCTTATTAACCACCTTCAACAATATAAATAAAATGGAACAGTCTAGCAAGTTAGCTGCAATTACTATCAAGGAAATTATTATCAAAAAATTAGCCAGCCGCACAAGTACAATGGAGAAGAATAAATCATTGGAAACATAGTTATCTTTGAACTACTCTTTCACCAGAACTTTTTAATGGTCTTCACTACCCTCGATTTCAAGTTGCAGGTAGGTAGTTACCCCAAATTTCCAAGTCTGACAATATATATTTGACATATTCTAGAAAAAAAGCCTATCAATAGGTTTTTTAGAATTCTTAACACAGCACGCTACACTGAAAACCTCAACGTCTTTATTCACCTGTATTCAATAAATCGTATATTGGAAAAAAGAAACACCTTTACACATTGGTTAAGCTAAAGCAATAACATGACAATATAAGATGGCATTTGCTACAAAGAGTAGGTCTGATTTTTCTTGAACTCTTGTATAAGACATTGGCTACATCCAAAATATTAGAATTCGGACAAATTAAAATCTGGGACATCACTATCTATACCTGATAACGGAGATTTGCAGATATTCCAAGAAATAATGAATAAACGACTGCTGTTTTGAGTATCGGTGATCTTATAACCCGTTGACTGGAAGTAACTGCTGGATTGAAGAATCCACGAATTGTAAACAATGCATTTGATGACGCCACAGCTCCTATACTGGAGATAATCCCAACACCAGCAAGTTTTATACCACCAAATAAAACAGATGCAACTCTATGATTGAGATCCCAGTTTGTCCCCATAGGACTTTTCTGAAATGCATTGTCTGGTATGGAGCCCAGAAGACCTCTGAAAGCATCAATGTTGTCAGGTGCAATCGTCTCATCAGCATATGAAAGGAAAGACAAAGTTGGGGCAGGAAGCCACACAGTGAAGAAATCAACAACTGCTCCTCTAACTGAGTCTGTTATAACATAATCAAGCTCTTCAAAAAAGTTTTCCTTCCTCTTCTCATACTGTGCTATTAGTGCAGTTGTTATTGATATGGCTTCCTCTATGGCTAATCTATTCAAGAATTTGGGATCTGCCAATAATCGTTCCCTAAATCCCTGCATCCAGGACAGACAATAGAGATGTAGGAATACGAGTAATCAAAATGATAAGGTAGTCTCATGATTAAAATCAAAGCATTCCAATTTAAATCATGAGATACCTGGAATCGATGAGTGAGTTCTGAAATCAGTGGATACTGCTCTAGATCGAAAAAGTCCCGTAACACCTCAGGTGATACCAAACCAAGATCAATGCCCTTTTGAAGATCCTGAAAATAAATCGCTAATTTATTGATTATATCTATAGGACAAGGCTACAGTTATATACTATGCGGTCTAAACAAGATGTTATAAAGGTGAAAACAGGTTCCTAAAGAACAAGAACCAAAACCACTCCAATCATCTGATGAAGAAAGCACAAACAATTTACAATTGGTGCCACATGTGACTAAATTCCTACACTCCCTAATCTGAATTATAGAACATAAAAGGGAAAATCCTCCCCAAGGCCCAATTAAACAAAATAATTTCAAAAAAGGCCCCAACAACTTTCACATGTCAGAAAAGCATGTGAAAGTGTAGTAAAACGACAAAAACGCTCACATGTAATCTGACAAATGAGAGAAGGGGTAGTGTGAGGGTTTTTTTTTTTTGTCTTTTCATCACACATTCACATGTCAGAAAAAGCCCTAGGGCCTTTTCTAACATGTGAAAGTTGTTGAGGCCTTTTTTGAAATTATTTTGTTTAATTGGGCCCTGGGGAGGATTTTCCCAACAGAAAATTACAGAAATATCAGCTATCGATATATTTTTAGCCACACATTCATGTGTAACTTTTCAAATTTCTTCAAGGCTTATAAATGACTGCAGAATACGCTTGTATATGGAAGACAAAAAATACTACAAGTACTGATATGCAACGCCTAATAATTTTCAGAATGTTTCAAGTTCTTATCTCTGATATAGAAAACAGAAAATAAAGAGGCAAAGGGAGGGGTGGGAAGGAAAAAGGACAAGTCAAAGAAAAAAGTGGACGTGCTAATTAATAACATGAATGGCCAACCTGTGGGAGGGCATCCCTCCTCCGACCAGCAGCATTCATAACCCGTGCAACCTCAGCACGATCAAAGCAGTTTCTACTGCATGGTCTGGCAGCAGAATACCACAAGAAATCAGCAACGGGAACTTCTCCCTCTCTACGAATGAGTTGCCTTTCAGGATCAAGTAATATAACAACTTGATTTTTCTTCTGCATTTTCCGTGAAATTCTTGCTGGCACTCCAGTCCCTCTAGATCCATATGTAATGTGGCTTGCACCAGTCACAACCACTAACATACCACCAGCTCCTTCCTCCTGAACATTTTCTAAGATGATGCGAGACATAGTGTAATCTTCAACTACTCTTGCCTGTGCAGATAGATATGAGAAAGGAATAGATGGATTTGGATTAAGCATATCTCCTGGTAATCTGCGTGAGATCGAAGTAAAGCCTGATATGAAGCCTGAACCAGCTGGAGGAACATAAAATTTACGATCAGCCCTTGAAAGCCCACGAACTCCTTCTGATTGCACAGTCCTTAAGACCTGTTGATAAAGACAGTTACCGTGTCATTAACAGCTGTTATGACAATTAACACACATAATGAGCAATTAACAAGTCATATTTTTATTTTAAGCAAGACAGACGTTCAATGTATAAAGACGGTGAACTCAATTATCATCCTTGAGAATCTTCAACTAGAGGATAACTTGAGAAATATATGATTGAGGAACTTTAAAAACTGTGAACTAAGAATTGTATTTTATTATCTGATTCAAAATTTAAATACTTAGCCCCCAGATTATCTGTACTTATGGAATTCAACACATGGGATATGCTCTTTGATGCACCAAACATTTACTCCAATTATAAGTTCAATTTAACATATAAAAGGTCCTATGATGCCTTTCTATTTTCTGCCTCATCGTTTCGTCATTCTACCAAACCTTCTGTACATCTTTATCACTTTGTAAGAACGAAGATGTAATCAAACACTTTTCTCAGTCATAAATATACTTCCATATAATGTTGGAGCACCAGGATAAAAAAGAAATACATGGTAACAGCATAATATGAACATATAGAAAGCTGTCGGCCAATTGCAAGAAGCACATCGTATTTTGTTATCTGCCCAGGCAGCTCTAGGCCAAACAATATATCTTTTTCACTAGCACGCACGCACGCATGCGCACACACACACGAGCGCGCGCGCACACAATCCCTTGATATCTTTTTCACTAGTTTCCAATATACACTCCGCTGGAATTTCATAGTGAAGAGGAATATATTAAGGATGTGTCAGCTTGGATGAAAACAGAAGTATACCTTAGGTGGGGTACCACAAGCAATGAGCCGAATTTCATTATCACGACAGTAGCTGAAAAGAGGTTCATACTCCTGCCACCTTTGAGGTGGCCAATTCAATGTATAGGACTTTAAGGTTTCTCCATCTATCCTGCAATGAAATCCAGGATGCAATAATGCAGAATTGTGAGAAACATTATGACTCAGATAAATGAGAGATTGGCCAGTAAAGAAGCATAAAAAGTAGGGAGAAAGGGGGGGGGGGAAGAGGCAGAGATTGGTCACTGTATATCTTTAACAACCTAAAATTCTGTAACTGGCGTGAAAGAAACAGACTTTGTCAGTAATATACAATATATTTATACACTTAATTTCTATTAACATAAAATGGATACAGAAACTTCACTCATTACTAATAAAGTATTAATTCCAAAGTACATGACCTTTTGCTCACTTAAAATGATCAATCTCCATCTCTATGGTAAGGTGTATGTTGATGAAGGTTTCTTGGTCTTTACTAGTTTGTAATCTTGCTTCTTTAATTGGCAATTAATGAAATTCAGTATTACACTCAAATGAACACTGCAAATAGCAGCACAAGGGAGCATATAGATACACTATGCATGATACCACTTGACTGTTCGACTTCAAGCCTACAAGCGCAATAAGCACAACACAACAGTACCTACAGTTTTCTTGTTCCAATTCTGACATAAATAAATGCTGCCGTTACTTCCTCCTCTTCTCAGGTTGATGGCTAAAATCACGGAGGGAAAGGAAAACTCAACTATCTAGAATCTAATCGAGTGCATATGATTTGAAAATGATCAGATGAATATTTTAAAATAAGTTTCGCACATATCTCAAGTTTCGTGAATATTTAAAACTAAGTTTCGTGTATTCAAATGCTAAAAATGATCAGATGAAAATAATATGGCACCAGCAAACTAATTTTCAATCAGAACATACTTTAAATTCCAAAGTAGATTATAACTTACGGAGTTTTCAACTAACGTGGAAAGGCATTGCATGCAAATGGACAAGTATACCATATATAAGAAGAATAAGCTCATATCCTTTTTAAATTAAAGGGCATACTTTTTATCGATATACTGATTGAGCTGCTCCTGCAGATTTGATGGAAATGCTTCAAGGGCCAATGTTAATCGTTTCTCGCTCCCGAGACATCGCTTGTGCAAATTCTTAACTATTTCAAGCTCCAATTCCTTATCGTCTCTAACGGGAACCTGTTCCGCTTCCCCCAAATACACTACTCGAGCATTCATCAACTTCTCCCACACTTTCCATCTATCTTTCCCAATCGCCAATGGTTCTCCGATAACCGTCGCATCGTAAATCCTCACATCCTGCTCCTCCTCCTCCTTCTGCTCCTCAGGCTTAGAAGCCGGCAAATCCACTGCTGTTTTCACCTCCGTCGGTGACGGCGTCGCATTGGCAGCCACTTTATCCTCGGCCCTCGTAGTCGCCGAAAGCAGAAATGACGCCCCCATGGCAAGAACTGGCGCGACCAACACTTGACGCCTGGTGCTTCTAGCTCCATCCGATGATTCCAAAGTTTCAGCTAAAATTTCCCTTCTGGTACTACAGTCGGAGTCGTCAGATTTACTAGCCTTGATACAAGAGGGGCGGGGAGATACACTGACCATACGAGGTCGTTCACAGGTACAAAATCTCCGAGAAGCATGGTAACCGGCGTCGAATTGCGGCAGCAGAAATTTGTCCGGTAGAACAGAAGACGCGCTGCCCCGCCGAAAAGCGGTTACACGTGGCGGTCCACAGCCACAAACAGTGTGAGTTTGGGTCCTCATGGACCTGCGTTTGCCTTACTGCGTCTTCCTACCCGCCAGCGCCTTTTTTTTTTTGGATAAGAGAGGAATCAGCCATTCGAGGTTGGTATTAGATTCGAGCTATAAAATCCAGGTGTAATTTCGAGAGACACAAAATAAAGTACTAGTAACATTTTTTTTTTTTGAGCTGAATAAAATCGGATAAACCTTGGTCACACGTTCTCAGGGATAACACCCCGCAAATTCTTTCAACTTGACGTGGAGTTGGTCCTTTCAGAATTTTCTCACACGAATATATGATCTTATTATTATTTTTCTTGGCCAGTAAAAATATGTGGTCTTATTTAATTATGTAGATGCTCCTACTAAATGACCACATCTTTTTGTTAAACAAGTTGATAATTAAATTTTATGATAAATATCATCAAAAAATTTTATGACAAAACAAATAAATTGCTCCAATCAAAAGTCAATGAAGCAGGTTTTTATATTTTTCAGTTTCATTTATTTCTTTCTGCAAGGCTTCGTGTCAATTATTTTACAATTCAGTGATAAAAATTATTAGTTTCCACAGCTAGATAGATAACTAAAAAGTAAAATATTTGAAGAAAAAAATAAAAATTATTTTATGATCTCCTTGTTTTATTTATGTCCTTGGTCGCGATAAAGTTTATACGCATAATATTCGCTCAATTTATTTGTCAAGTAGTTATCATAAGCCTCATATTTGGCCATTGGATGTAATTAGTGGATCTTTGGGAGTTATATATATATATATATATCGATATCGTCACCAGTCCCGTTCAAGATTCGTATTTATCTTTTTCAACATAATTGTCTCCCCTAAATCTTGAACTCAAATCCAAAGGAATTGCCAATATCTCCATGAGACTCAAACTTGAGATCCAAAGAAATTTAACAGGACTTTATACCACTAAATCAACTCTAAGTTGGTATTTTGCCATTTGAAAGTTTCTTATGACTTGTTTTGGGGCCTACTTCTTAAATAAACCAATACGAGTTAGGGTTGAGTCAGGCCTTAGATAATATAATGTTTAGTTTTGGATTAGTCATTGAGCTTTTGGATATTGGTGGGAAAAATGACTCATGAAAAAGTCAGATTAGATAAAAATCAGATTGTGAAATATGATTTATGTTTAAATTAATAATTACATAAATAACTTTTATTTCATGAGTCAGGAAAGCTAGTTTTTCAAATAAAGAGCTTTTACCCCATAAACCTGATTCAAAAACTTTTTCGTCCAAACGGGAAAAAAAACTCATTAGTCTAATTAAAATATTAAATAAGCTCGATTATCCTTTCTAAAAGCTATATCACATGTTTTGAGGTGGATTTAACCAGAAATAATAAAATAAAATAAATCTCATTTGACTTACAGGCATGAAAAATCTCACTTGATATGGAAATTGGCCATCCATCATCTATCTCTTCTTAACCAAGCTCAACCATTTATTTGTAAGATGTTTGATTATATTATGAAACTGTGTACTAGTATTTAAAAACCATAAGAACTCAATTGTGAAAACATAATGATAATGCTACATATCTACAGTATAAAAAATGTAAATGCTTTTAAAACTGACACGAACCTTGGATAATCTGCCCATAATGCATGGACATATCCAAGAAATTTGCAGTACCCGACTACCCGTTAATCATCAACTACATTCCGTTCATCTACAACCAGTCAGTAGAAATACCAGTTTTCGCAAAACAGTAATATTATTTCTTTGTTGCTGGTTACAATGTAATATCAGATACTAAATGTAAAAATGACACAGATTTCAGCAAATCACTTTCTTAGTAACATTATAATTAGGTAAATTTGGATTATTATGCCATCTAGTTTACTCAGTGACCTTCGCGGAAGCACTCATCCCCCAGTACCTGGACAATCAATATCTTAATCATACGAGATACTATCGCCGAGAATACTCACATCCTCCTCTATAGTATATGAAAAAAATGACTACAAAGTAAATTCCACGTCTCAAAACCCACCAACAAATAAGAGTCGAATGACAATTGCCAACAAGAGGAAAAAGCAACCTCACTCGATATCATGGAATGAAGGAAGAACAGCAACAAGAGGGTCTCCATAACCAACGGCCTCTGCAAATCATAATTCCAAAAAAAAAAAATTAATTACAAATCCATACAAGCATGCATTTCTCCAAACTAATTGATCAAGTGGAGCAGCTAAACTATAAATGTGTAGTCAGTCATCGGAGTCATCATAAGTTAAAAAAAAGGTCATATTCGTTGAATACAGTATATTGGTAAGTTCCATTAAGGAAAAATGTTACATCCCCCACATTACAATGACAAACTCACCATCCGGGGTTAGTGAAACTTTTCTACATGGTCGATAGTAATTAAAAACTCATGGAAACTTGTATATGCCACGAAAAACCATTTTTGGTCCATTACAAACAACAGTGTTTAGTGTTCATGCGCATCATCTGGTTCTCTTGATTCCACAAAACACAAATCCGAAAAATGCAAGCAACCAGAGGAAAGCTGTCAGGCTTTTGTATGCTGGCATTTTAAGCCAGTTGGGGGACTAGCGCCAGAGCACGAAATGTCCCCTAAAATGGCAAAAACAGAAGTTTAAATTCCAAACTAATTGACTATTGACCATTATGCTGCCAATTTTCCTCTAGTCTTAGTGTCAGTCTTTCCTTAGAATTGGAGACTTTTAGAACTCTTGTGAGTTTTCTTGAAATATTATCCAAATTTCACTACCGGAGACACTCCGCTACATTCCCTATTTTGAGTACAAATGAGTGGTATTGCCATCTATTTCTTCTTCTATTTTCAATTACAAAATCCTTTTGGAGAGCTGAGTCTTGGGAGTTTATCAAGGATAGAACAAGTCTTACGGCTTAAAGAGTGCTTAAAAACATCCTTACAGGTTACCTACTAATGATATTTTCACATTGGCAGCGGGACTCAAATCCATACCCTTGTTACTATTTTTTACAATTCTTACTAGACCAATTTTTGTTGGTATCACTATTTTTTTTCCTAGCTCTTGATCAGTAGCTCCGTATGATTGAAGACCCATATCAAACAAATCTAGACAGAGACATTATACCTCCATCCTGAAAGAGTATCTGCAAAACTTCTCCATCCACATCTGACTGCAATATTCAACAATAAAAATTGTCAGCAAAAGCAGAACTTTAGAGCAGACCATCTATTACAAATATTTAGGTGGTTCACCTTAACAGGAAGTTCAGTGCCAAACTGATCTATATACCCGATGACTTGTCCAGCTTTGATTTCATCTCCCTGCATATTTTAAATTTGAAACAGATAAATAAGATTTTAGGAAAGGATGGAAGATGTTGACAGTGATTTGCAGTCAGTCTGGTGAAAGTGATATCCTTGTATGACACAAAATCTATTGGGTAGAAAGCATCAATGCAATCATGCCCAGCAAAGAAATGTAGCTTTATTTACCTATATAAGAATATCAAAAATAAAAAACCAAACTCATCTCTCACACATGACGATTTGCAAAAAATTCTTATTTGTCAGAATAAATCAAAATTACACAGCACACATATACTAAGTCTTAAACTAATTAATTTAGGTAGTACTCCTCTGGTCCTTAATATATGACCTAATTAGCCAATTTTATTATATATTATTAAAGTAGTAAATTAGTTAATATGACATATTTTTTTTAAAACACCCTAACCATCTTCCTTAATTTCCTCATCCTACTTGGGTATTGTTGAGGTAATGTCAATAAGGCTAATTTTGGAAAAAATTAATAAATATGTGAAATAAGTTTTACATTTAGGGCTAATATCAAAGGAGTATTAATTGACGCAACCCATAAAAGATGGAAATAAAATACACAAAACCAATAATTGATATGTAAAGTTTGATTGAAAGGGATGTTTTATGATCAGAACAAGTTTGTGACATAGAAATACTCTGTGAAGGATGGACAAAGAAAGGCATGCATATTTACCTCTTTACACATAGGAGATTGCCTCTTCCCTTTCAATGTCCTACCTCTTTGGAATGAGCCAACCTGAAGGGGGAGAGGGAAGTGATAGCAAACTCCACATGGTCCCAGATAAAGCGGCAGTCAATAAAGTTCAGTACATATATTACTAGATGACATACCTCAAGAGATGATACAAGAACATAGGCTTTAGTGCCAGAAGCTTCCAATGCTGCTAGCTTTGATAATTTCTCATGGGGAACATTTATAAATGGATTGGTCTTTTTTGGAGATGATTTTGGTGGTGATGGCGGTGGGGTATCGGGTACTGATTCAACCATGGGTTTAGTTGGAATAGGTGGTGGAGTAGTTGGAGAAATGTTGGACAAAGGAGCTATGGCTGCTCCAATGTTTCGCTTGAGATGCATTTCAAACCCTCCAACCTATCAAACTAAAAGTCAAATAACTATTTTGGGTGTTCACCAAGGACAAAGATCCCCCTTAAGCATCAGCAGCTATGTACAAGATTCAACACACACACACAGCGAAAAACTTGCTTCTTTTTATGACCCAAGGCCCAAGCACATAAAATTCAAGTAGTAAGATCCAAGCCAAGCCAATTGTCCCATCAAATATTACACTGATACTTCTGTTTCTTGTCAAATTCAAATATGCCAAATTAAGGGAAAAATAGATGGAGTCAGAAAAGATATGAGGTTCTAAAGCACCAAACTCATTTCCAATCATTTCCTCAATTGTGCCGTGTGTAAATCATACTCATCATTTTGGCTAATGTTTCAAAGAAGATGCCAGAATAGAGGGCCATATAAATTCAAAATTTCAAACGATTAATTTCAGATGAGAAAAAGAAAATATTTTAAATTTCAAATGAAATCTCTAAATATTTAAAATTTCAATTGAAATTCCCAAATATTCAAGAGGAAGTAGAAAAAAAAAAGCCATTTAACATATAATAGCCTGTGTGTGCAACCTCAAGCTCATAAGCATGCATTATGAAGTGGGATTTTATCATCCTTCTTACTATATATAAGAAAAATGAGCCACCACAAATTTTATAGATGCAGCAAAAAATAGAATGGGTAAACTAATTACCCTTTAAGAAAAAATACAAAAGATAGATGGTAACCTTCAATTGCAGCTCAGCAATTTCAGTCTCATCACAAACCTCTAAAACCAAAGCCTGCAATGTAGACATGGTTCAAGTCAGGAGAGAGAGAAAAAGAGAGCACAAAATACAATAATAGATGGTATGTAGCTATGTCCAGCCATTGTAAAAAAAAATGCAGTTAAGAAGTTCAACAGAAATTTCAGGGCCATATAACTTCTTTGTCTTATAAAATGATGAAAAAAAAATAAGTTCATAGTGTGGCGGGACTGCTGGATCATGTTTCAGACACAGCAGACTTATAGGAGTGTATTAGGTTCGCTTTAGAACAAGACTCCCAATTAATAGAAGGGAAAATTACAATTCTCCTTTCGGAAAATGACTGAATAACATGGCCTTCCACTCTGTTTTGGAAACTTACACTCTCCTCGCCCTTGGTTTTTGTTAAGATTACACCCTCCTCCTTTGAAATCAAAAGATGAACTACAACTACATCTATTTTTACCAAAATACCAAAACTCTAACACTTGTATAATAAGTATTAATTACGCATTTGACCAATATGGAAAAGTTACATTTTAAAATTTAAAATACATTGAATTTATAGGTTTCAACAGATTATAATCTCAGGCCAAAAAGGAAAACACACACAAAAATAATCAACACTGAAATAAAAGCTTGAGAGATACATTTTTCAAATAAGTTATATTTTTTTTTAAGAAAGAAATCAAAGTTATCTTGTATGGTATTTTTTTTCCACTTTTTCAAATCAAAGGACGTTTGCGTATTTGTATAATATAGGGCAGGGTGTGTAACCTGCGCATCTCTTAGGAGAGGGAAAGTAATTTACCTTTATACTCCTTCCCTTTACCTATTTTGATTAGATTAAAGATGTTAGTTAAGTTAATTAATAGGACATGTATTTTATAAAACACTCTAGCCATCTTTCTTAACTCCCTCATTCCCTCTCATCCTTGATTATTGTTGAGGGAGCATTGATAGAGGAAAATTAGAAAAAGTTTGACAAATATAAAAGCTATGTCTTATATTTAGAATTAAAATCAATTTTCCAAATATGTCTTATATTAAGGACAAGAGGAGTATATAATTTTGTAGTCTAGGACAAGCCATCAATCAAAGTAAAACAAGAAAAATCCCCGCAGTTGTTTCTTCTTGATAACCCACAAAAAGGAGTTTCATTGCATGTGTTGATGCTGAGAACCACTAATATATATCAATTATAAAAACACAAACACACACACACAAACAAACAAATACGAACATGAAAGTACAGGCATATATAGGGAATGATTAGCTTAGACCTCTAACCCATTAGGAAAAGTATTTTCCACGTGCTTTTTCGCCAGTGAGTTTTGTGGAGTTCTGTCCAGAGAAGCTGGCAACATCAACATATAATCATCAGCTACCAAGGAATGATATATAACCTCTCTACTTTGATATCTAATTTCTTGAGTAAAACAGTTTAGACTCGCTTAACCAGTAGCTACAAGGAAAGAAAAGGAAATAAACCTATTCCCATATAAAAAATAACTAACCATCTGATCTAGCAGTTTGGGTATCTTCAGCTGTATTTGCACATAATACGCGTGTTTGCTTCCGTGTCATTCGAAAACTGATGTGCCTCTTATCATTGCCCAAGCGATGTGTGTAGAGTGCACTCTGAGAGTTCCATACAGCATTATGCATTGGAACTATACCTGGCTTCTCAAAATTTGGCTGCAATTGTCGCATAGTTCCTATGAGATCTGAAATCCCAAAAACAATAATCAAGCTTATGATTGCATTAAGTTTACAAATGATCTTTTCATTAAAAAGTTGTTAGCATGTACAGAGCCTTAACAAATCATGCATGCGAGTGCCTAACATATATTTTTTCTTTTAATAAAAGGATTAGCGTTATTAGAAAGAAGATAGACAGTATATATAACAGAGAAAAAAAGAATGTCAATGCAATAGAGCTCTCGATTCATTTCTATACCTGCGAGGGTAGCTTCCTTTTGAGAAGAAAATTACATGTCAGGACGAGGAGGCCCTTTTGTTTTTATTCTTCGCTGCCCGTCCCCCTCTCAAACTCCCTACTCAGAGCATTTCTGTTTTTATTATTCTCTCCCCATCCCCCTCTCAAACTCCCTACTCATTTTAGGCTCATTGCAAGAAAAAACCAGGAGACCAGGTTAAGAGGTGTAGCTTTTTTTGGGTGAAACATTAGTTAAATGTCAACAGTTTTTCCAACTTTGATACATCCATCCGAGTTTTTATCACTCATGAGATGTAAAAACAGCTGAACAAGAACCTTTATCGTAAGTTCAACATGTGATTATTGATTAGACAACCAAAGTTATATAAATCGGAAGGCTTCTCTAAGATTAGAATCTCCAAACTAGAATACCAAAACCTATTTAAATGTAAGGCGGAATGTTTCTTTAGTTCAATAAGTAAGTGAAAGAAATCTAAAGCTAAAACCGAGAGACGGCGTGCCCAAAGAAGTAACAGATCTCCTTAATTCAAAATAAAGTTCGGATAACATTTCTAGGAACACAAAACCATGTAAGATGATTCCGGATTCCTTCATCCACCAAATCCGGGCCCCCCACCCCCCCCCCCCCCCCCCCCCCCCCAAAAAAAAAAAAAGGAAAGCGACAGACCAAGATCAAACCAACCTATCTGAAAGTACATACAACCAGCACTAGCATTTGGTCTGAGTAATACATTCATAATAAGGAAATACAAAAGAAAATAGGAAAAGAAAGACGTACAGGGAACGGATCGGATGGCAGTCGAGGCCTCCATGGAAGTGAGATGGAATCGAAATTGCAGAGATTAGATATGGCAAGAACAGGTGGAGTGCCGTGATACTGACAAGGAGCACAATTTCTTAGCAAATCAATGGCTGGGTTGCCACAATTGAGGTTAATGTAGATGGAATAGTATGTTATATCTTGGAAATCTCCGCCTTCTCGCTTTGTTTTCTCCGTTGAGACCTTCTCCTCCGTTGATATAAACATTGAGCCATTTGTATGGTATGAGTAACAGGTGGTTAATGTTTTACTATTTATAAATATGATTATTATTTGGAGGAATTTTAGACAAATACCATATGAGATTTTAAAACCCTAAAAAAGATCTGTTTGTTATGAATATATTTATTATGTGGATGTTCATTGACTCAGAATCTCCCAATATTATAAGATGACATGAGACCCACGTATAGTAATTTACTATTTCGTAGGACCCACATGCAATTATACAATCACGGATTGCTTCACGGGAGGATTCACAGGCGCATAGTAATTTGGGTTTTGGAGGAAATTACACCAAATGACCCATATGTGGAAATTACACTAAAGGCCCATTTTCCTTCTATAAATAGAGGCCTTCTGTAAACATTCTGAATACACTGGAATAGAACTTCTCTCTACTCTCTCTCTCTCTAAAATTCTCTCTTGTTATTATTCTTTATTTTCATTAGTTTCATAATACGTTATCAGCACGAAGACTCTACCAAGTAAGATTTTATCACCATCTTCTTTACTATATGTTTATTTTATCTATCTGGGATAATCTTAACTATAATATGGAATTAATGATATACTTTTACCGATTATTTTAAATATCGGGTTCCATGGTTAAGATTTGAGATTATTTACTATTTTACTACGGTAAATAGTAATTTACTATTCACAGTAAATTTACCCTTTTTCCAGTAATTTTACATTTTATTCATTTGACTCCTACTTAGAAGTCTAGATTTAATTTTTCAGTAATTTTACCTTATTTACTATTTACAGTGAATAGTAATTTCTACTATTCACGGTAATTTTACATTTTGTTCATTTTACTTCTACATGGAAGGTTTTACCTCCTATATAGATATCTAGATTTGATATTCACTTTTTGCAGATATTGTCATTTTATTTTTACTGTTGCTAACATAACATTTACTTTTATTATTAACATTTAATTAATGTTTTTATGGCCAGAAGCCATATAGTTATATTCTCTTATTCTGAAATTATATGACCAGAAGTCATATTACCTTTATGACTAGAAGTCATGTTGTATTTATGGCCAAAAGTCATATAAATTTAATTTCTCGTTATGAGATCTAAATGGCCTGAAGCCATAGTGAGGCATAAATTAGCCTGAAATCATGAGAAGACATAAATTGGCCTGAAGCCAAGAAGTGACATAATTGACTTGAAGTCAAGAGATAAAATTAGCTTAAAACTTATGAGGCAAGTTAGTCTGAAGCCAAGAAACAAATTATGAGATAAGATTCTATCCATATTTTTGTGCCATCAGTTGTAGAAAAGCCTTAAAATTGAATATATGGCATTATAAAACTCCCTTGTTCATTAGAACAAATTAAAAAGATTGTAGACCACCAGAAGATGGTTGTTCTTCTAAAGTTTGTTGTCAGTGGATGTATCCAATTTGCTCCTGAAGTAGCAAAATTGTGAGTTATAAATTAAATGTGGTCAAACAAAACAAAGTTTTTGTTGCAAGAATTATAAATCTCAAGGCTTGATTCCATTCTCAGAAATGAATGAAATAATGAATGGATCTCATTTTTGGACATGATCTTATGTGTTATGTCTACAGTCTTGAGAATGATTATGGTTGTAATTTTGATGGTTCAAATTCCCACTTGAAGTGGAGAAAGATTATTGAAAAGTACCCCAGAAGGGAAACCAGTGGAAATAACAAACATGCTGTAAATGCATGCTATCGTTGTGGTGTAAAAGATCATTGGTTATGTACTTGTCGTACGCCAAGACATTTGGTTAACCTTTACCAAGAATCATTGAAAAATAATGGTAAAGGACCAAAGATTGAAGCAAATCATGTAGATAAGGCTGAGAATTCTGGGAAAGAAGATGTTGAGATGGCTCATTTTGATATTGCTGATTACTTAGTATAAATCATTTTTCATGATTAATGATTATATTTTAATATGTTGAAACTTTCTTCTGTTATATGTATTTCTTTTAATTATGTTTTATTTTTATTTTCATGTATCTTTAATGAAGAATGAATCTTGTTGACAACAATCCTGAAGATTTGTGTCTCGTTGATAGCGCAACAACGCACACCATACTAAAAAATGACAAATATTTTTCTTCATTGGTAATGCGAGAAGCTAATGTTCAGACTATATCTGGTAGTATAAATTTGATCGAAGGCTCCGGAAGAGCTAATATTTTGTTACCTGAAGGAACAAAATTATGCATTGAAAATGCATTTTATTCTACCAAATCAAAAAGGAACTTGTTGAGTTTCAAAGATATCCGCAGAAATGGATATCATATAGAAACGACAACTAAAGATAATCAAGAATGTCTTGCTATCACAAACATAATTTCTGGTAGAAAATGCATATTAGAAAATTTTCCTGCTTTTTCTTCTGGTTTGTATTATACTTTTATAAGTACAATTGAAATACATGTTATTGTAAACCAGAAGTTTACTAATATAAACCATAAATTTGTTAATGCAAACCAGCAGTTTGCCAATGACAACCAGAAGTTTACTCATGAATTTAATGTTTGGCATGACCGGTTAGGCCATCCTGGGTCAACTATGATGCGACAAATAATTGAAAATTTATGTGGACATACCTTGAAGTGTAAGCAAATACCACAGTCCCATGATTTCTTATGTGATGCATGTTCCAAGGGAAAGTTGATTATTCGACCCTCACCAAGCAAAGTAGGAGGTGAATCTCTTATATTTCTAGAACAGATACAGGGAGACATTTGTGGACCAATACATCCACCATGTGGACCATTTAGATATTTTATGGTCTTAATTGACGCATCAACCAAATGGTCACATGTCTGCTTACTATCTTCTCGTAACCTGGCGTTTGCGAGATTACTTGCTCAATTGATTCGATTAAGAGCACATTACCCTGATTATCCTATCAAGAAAATACGTCTTGATAATGCTGGTGAATTTACTTCACAAGCTTTTAATGAATATTGTATGTCCCTTGGAATTGATGTTGAACATCCTGTAGCTCATGTTCATACGCAAAATGGACTTGCAGAATCTTTGATTAACCGATTGCAACTTATTGCAAGACCTTTACTTATGAGATCTAATCTACCGATTTCTGCTTGGGGCCATGCCATTTTGCATGCTGCAATGTTAATTCGCATCAGGCCTACTAGTTACCTAAAGGTTTCCCCCTTACAAATGGTTTTTGGTCAATAACCTAATATTTCCCATATAAGAATTTTTGGATGTGCAGTATATGTGCCAGTAGCACCACCACAACGCACTAAAATGGGTCCTCAAAGGAGGATGATAATATATGTTGGGTATGAATCTCCTTCAATCATAAAATATTTAGAACCATCTACAGGAGATTTATTTACTGCACGATTTGCTGATTGTCACTTTGATGAATCAGTCTTCCCAACATTAGGGGGAGAGAATAAGCAGCTGGGTAAAGAGATTAGCTGGAATGAATTATCATTGGCTCATTTTGATCCTCGTACAAAACAATGTGAACTAGAAGTTCAAAAGATAATTCATTTACAGGATTTAGCTAATCGAATGCCAGAAGCATTCACTGACCCAAAAAGAGTGACAAAGTCACATGTTCCAGCTGCGAATGCTCCTATTTGAATTGATGTTCCTGAAGGACAACCTATAATGAATGAATCTAAAGCACGCATGAAGCGTGGCAGACCCATCGGTTCAAAAGATAAAAATCATCGAAAGAGAAAAAGAGCTAAAAATATTAATGGTCAAGTCGAGGTTAATTAAGAAAAGTCAGTAGCTCCAGAAGAGTCACCTCTTGAAGAGTTATCTCCAGAAGAGAATGTTGCAGTCCCAGAAGAGACTCAGGTACCTGGAATGTATGAAAATAATGAGATCTCAATTAATTATGTTATGAATGGTATCCGATGGGATCGAAATGAAGTCAACGTTGACGACATTTTTGCTAATCATATAGCATATGATGTAATGAATAATGAAGAGGATCATGAGCTTAAATCTATTAAAGAGTGTCAACAGCGAAAATATTGGCTCTTATGGAAAGATGCTATTAATGCAGAATTGAAATCACTGGAAAAACGAAAAGTATTTGGACCTGTAGTCCAAACACCTAAAGGTGTAAAGCCAGTTGGATACAAATGGGTTTTTGTAAGAAAGAGAAATGAAAAGGGTGAAATTACAAGATATAAGGCATGTCTTGTAGCCCAAGGATTTACACAAAGACCCGGCATTGATTATGAAGAAACATATTCACCAGTAGTGGATGCGACTACTTTTCGTTATTTGATTAGCCTAGCAGTAAATGAAGGGCTAAATTTACATATGATGGATGTAGTGACTGCATATTTATATGGATCACTTGATAGTGATATTTATATGAAAATTCCTAAAGGACTAAAGGTGCCAGAAGCATCTAATTCAAATTCTCGGGAACAATACTCGATCAAATTAAATAAGTTCCTATATGGTTTAAAACAATCAGGACGCATGTGGTATAATTGTCTTAAGGAATATTTGTTGAAAGAAGGGTATAAAAATGATCCAATATGCCCATGCATTTTTATGAAAGGATCGAGAAATGAATTTGTTATAATTGCTGTTTATGTTGATGATATCAATATAATTGGAACTCCTGAAGAGCTTTCAAAAGCAATTAATTGTTTGAAGAAAGAATTTGAAATGAAAGATTTGGGCAGAACAAAATTTTGCTTTGGACTACAAATCGAGTACCTGAAGGATGAGATCTTTGTATATCAAGAAACTTATATAAAGAAGATCCTAGAACGATTTTATATGGATTAGTCACATCCATTATGTATTCCAATGGTAGTAAGGCTTTTGGATAAGGATCAAGATCCATTTCGACCTCAAATAATTGATGACAAATGTGTAGAAGAACTACTTGGTCCAGAAGTACCATACCTAAGTGCTATTGGGGCACTAATGTATCTTGCTAATCATACACGACCTGATATATCGTTTGTTGTAAATTTATTAGCAAGATATAGTTCTGCACCAACACAAAGGCATTGGAATGGTGTAAAGCAAATTCTTCATTATCTCAGAGGTACTATAGATATGGGATTATACTACTCAAATGTATCGAAGTATGAACTGATTGGTTATGCAGATGCTGGATTTATGTTTGATCCACATGATGGAAAATCACAAACAGGCTATCTATTTACATGTGGAGGTGCAGCTATTTCATGGAGATCTATGAAACAGACTATAACAGCCACTTCAGCTAATCATGCAGAAATTTTAGCAATGCATGAAGCAAGTCGGGAATGTGTGTGGTTGAGGTCAGTAATTCATCATATACGAACTACTTGTCATTTATCTTCTGATAAAATGGTTCCAACAGTTCTATATGAGGATAATGCTGCATGTATTGCCCAACTCAAGGAGGGTTATATCAAGGGTGATAGAACAAAGCATATTTCACCAAAATTCTTCTATACTCGTGATCTTCAACAAAATGGTGAAATTGATATCCAGAAAATCAGTTCAAGTGAAAATCTAGCAGATTTATTTACTAAATCTCTTCCATGTACAACCTTTGAAAAACTTGTTCATGGTATTGATCTGCAAAGATTCAGAGATCTCAACTGATATTGTCAACAGGAGGAGTCGATACACGCTGTACTCTTTTTCCCTTATCTAGGTTTTGTCCCACTGGGTTTTCCTAGAAAGGTTTTTAATGAGGCAACACTCAACAGTGTATCAATGAATGATGTACTCTTTTCTTTGGCTAGGTTTTTATCCCACTGGGTTTTTTCTAGTTAAAGTTTTTAACGAGGCACATTCATAAATGGACATCCAAGGAGGAGTGTTATGAATATACTTATTATGTGGATGTCCATTGACTCAGGATCTCCAAATATTACAAGATGACATGGGACCCACGCATAGTACCATGCATAGTACCACGCATAGTAATTTACTATTTGGTAGGACCCACATGCAATTATACAATCACGGATTACTTCACGTGAGGATTCACGGGCGCATAGTAATTTGGGTTTTGGAGGAAATTACACCAAATGACCCCTATGTGGAAATTACACTAAAGGCCCATTTTCCTTCTATAAATAGAGACATTCTGTAAACATTCTGAGTACACTGGAATATAACTTCTCTCTACTCTCTCTCTCTCTCTAAAATTCTCTCTTGTTATTATTCTCTATTTTCATTAGTTTCATAATACCGTTAACATTTATATAAGATATAAAAATGACAGAAATCAAATTGAGATGTTAAAATATGATAAATCTATCATTATGTCATTTCTTCCTCTTTCTCTCTCCTCACATTCTTTTTCTCTTCCTCTTCTTGCCATCATGGCAATGCCATGAGGTTTGTTAGCGTTGGTGAAAACCCACGGAAGCTCTTCAACGAGATCAAGACCAAATTTCAGAGGGGAAAAACGGTTGTTTGAGCTCTCCCCCCAGGTGCGTGCCCCTATATCTTGCCTCTGAAATTGTGGTGTTGTTGGTGGTTATGGTGGAGTGGTAGTTGTCCTTGGTAAGTAAGAGACATCGAAGGCGGAGAAATGTTCAAATTGGTGTTGTTACGTTGGAGGAAGCTAAGAGGCTAAAGAATAAGAAGGTGAACAATAAAACGAGCTTATGAGGCTGGAGAAGAAGAAGGTAAACAATAAAATGAGCTTCACAAAATTTATAATAGGATTAACAAGTTTAGTAATGGTTGTGGTAAGAATTATAATGATTTTGACAAAAACGTTTGTTGATGAAAACATGCAAGTCAGGATTCTCCAATATTTGTGGTATTTCACCAAAATTCGTAATAAGATCAACAAGTTTGATAATGGTTTTGACAAAAAAGTTTGCTAAAAAAACATGTAAGTTAGGAGGCTGAAGAAGAAAAATGTGAACAATAGAACAACAGGTTTCACAAAATTTGTAATGAGATTGATGAGTTTAGTAATAGTTTTGAGAAGAATTGTAATGATTTTGAAAAAAGCGTTTGATGTTGAAAACATACAAGTCAGGATTATTGTTCTCGTAAAAACTATTATGAATCATGTCAAACTAATTATTACTCTTATGGATCTCATTACAAATTTTGTCAAATGTCACAAATATTGGTGAATCTTGTCTAACCTTTTTTTTATCAGGAAATGCTCTTGTGAAACCATCACGAATCTTATCAAACTTATTATTACTCGTGTGAATCCTATAACGAATTTTATCAAAAGCCACAAGCACACAAAGATTTATAAGCTTGTTGGAAAACTCATCAGAAACTGCAGAACTTCGTCGAAAACTAAAAAAGCTCTGTGGGAACTGATTTTTTTCACAATTTTCACTTTCCTCCACCATCACCTTCTCTTCATCATCATCGTGGCCTTTGTTTCAGAGAGAGAGAGGACGTCAGAAAGAGATTGAGATCAGGTTAAGGAGAAATAAAGAATATGTGAGGGACATTTTAGTTAAAACATTTAAATTTCAAAATCTCATATTTCTCCTAATCATCACTGTGTGCTTTTAAATTTTTAAGAGCTGTTTTGAGGTTTTGAAATTTAAATTACATTTTCTCTTATTACTCTATATGTTCTATACAAGTTTGGGAAAATTGGTGATAAATCCCAATTTGACAAGTTAATTAGGGAATGAAGCATGAAACATTTAAGTCATTGAATATCACTAAATGTGAGGGAGGAACGACGAGATTTTCCTTTTTAAAAATGGCAAAAAATAGCCTTATTAAAGTTTTTGTTTTAAAAAAAATTATTCTCCTATATCTAGTCCGCAACATCATGAAATCGAACAAGTAGAGGTGAACCCACAAATCATAGGCAAAAAAAGATTGATCCCCTTCCACATAAAGGTAAAACAATCAAATCCTCCCTACACTATTGAATCCACAAAGGTGCAAATGAAACCAAAAATACAACTTTCTAAAAATGAATATCCAAAAATCACATAATAGTGACAGGTCTTCGTTGAACAGCGAAGTGTTTCCCCTTCTTCATTGTCAAGCTTCTTATCCCTTATAGACAATGACAAGCAAGGACGATAACAACAACGAAAGGTCTTCAATGAACTACGACGGGTCTCTTCAATGAACGGTAATGGGTCTTATTCTCTTCATCTTCTTAAAATTAACCAGGGCCAATGACTTGGATCTTAATAAGCATTTACCCTCAATGCTTAATAGGCGATAGATCTAGAAGAACAAGGTAGTTTGTTCCTAGCTAGCAGTAGAATTGACAATGAAGAAAATGATAATAAGATCCTAATGATGGGGTGCGTGAAGTTTGAAGGTTGGAAGATATATGATTAGATGGGGTGGAGGGAGCGGCGTGAGAAGGTGGGTTAAAATGTTGCCAATAGTGGGGGAAAATGCTGTTGGCTGTGAGTGTGGAGTTCTTTGGTGGTAGAAAACTACTGAATTTGACAAATGAGAATCAACGATTTGCATATGAGTATCCACAATTTACAAATCAATTTCCACAAAGGATGATTTGGTCTTTTAACCCTAAAAAAACTAAATGTTTTAGGTCCCATTGCATTTTTCAATTAATTTGTCCAACAAGGATTTATCTCCAATTTATATAACACTATGTTATAAGCATAAAAGGTAAATAACTTTTCTTTTAAATGATCAACACCATCAGTAGTCTCTAATTATATTTGCGGCAGGAACTAGATCTTATTTATTAAAACTCCGGAGGGTCTTGGCTGAGAAATCAGGTCTTGACATATGCCAAGGACACCCTCCAGTTGCGACGAATTGAAGCATCTCCTTCACCTCCATTATATTTTACGAGAGACCAGTCCTCATGTAGCTCTACTATATCGTTTTGAATCAAGCTTTAGCCGAAAGCCTTCTATCATATTTCCATGTTGGTACATTATATTGATTTTGTATCGAAGGGATATAGTTCATCCTAGCTAGGACAAGGGTCTAATAATACGTATAGAATTTTCAGCAAGTCATATACCTTTTGGCTTATATACACCTTCCAATATTATATATATATCATGGTCCTGAAACTATTAATTATCTGTGCTCTTAAAAGTAAATTAAATCATTCTCATTTCTCAACAAAAACTAGCTATATGTGCCTTGTGTTTTGACGTGCATAGAAAAGCCGCATGGGTTGGCCAAAACAAACATATTAATTACTAAAATTAGTTAAGTTAATGATTTGTATAAAATCAGTGTTGGTTTCCTCAAAATATATACTACCTTTAATTTAGTACTAAATATAGGATCTAGTTTACTTTTTTTAGGAGATTAAGAAAGCTAATTAAATTATTTTAACATATTTATATTTTTCATCTTTTCTTTAAATTAATTTGGCTGATTTATAATTTAACTATACACAATATATGATATGATTAAATAACTTATTAATTTAACTTCCTTAATCTCTCTAAAAAAATCAACTAAGTATTATATTTAGGATCAGAGGTAGTATAATTTGAAATTCATCATTTACATTGAAACTCCATAGATGAAAAACTGTAGTGCCCCTTGAACTTTCTTAGATGATCAAATGTTTTTACCCTCTTTTCCATAATAAATCTTAATTAAATCAATAAAGTATATACACCACAAATTACTCCGGCCGGTAAAAGAAATTGCATGGAAAAACAAATCGCTTACTTTGTGCCAATGTTCTTGTAGTTGAAAACTCCTCTGTCAGTGAGAAATTGCTGGTTAGATCTTGTTGTAATCTTATGTGTTCGTGCCTATCATTCTAATTCTTTTTTTTAAAAAAAAAAAAATACAAGTATCTTGTACGATATAACCATCTTTACTTCTGACTTTTCCTTGACCCAACAATTTCTGATTCTGTATCCATCTCTCTCTCTCTATATAGAGGCACTGTTCTTCGTCAGCCTCATGTTTCCTTTCTATAATAATAACTTATTTTTCGATCTACTCCAACCCCACTCCCCACTCTTTTTACAGCAGATGGAAATAAAACCAGCAAACCTCGTGCAGATAATTCATCTCCCTCACGTCAGTCATAGTGATCCAAATTTATTGAATGTAAACACTTCATCATTATGGTGGCCCAAAAAAACAAAACCCTTATCAGTTATGTATATAAAAACACTAAGTCGATCATCATCAATATGATTGGCCAGAGCTTACCGGCCTCAAAATGATTAAGAAGAAAAAACGTTTAAGCCAATAAATTAAGTAGTCATATGTGTTACATATTAATACAGCAGTACATGAGGGAACAGTACATGCTTATCTAGATAAACAGCTCCAGACAAATACTATATTTACTAGGATCAAGACGAATAATAACTTTTTAGCTGGGTTTGCCCACATTTTATGTTAGGTGCCGCACTGAGTTATTCATCAATTTTTATTTCGCTGCCTCATAGATATACATGTGTGTGTGTGTGTGTGTTTTAGTAGAGATTTAACTCAGGCTTTTGAGCCCCCTTTGATTAAGAAGAAAAAACATCTGTATTATACACACACACACAACAATATTACTTAATTATGGAACTTGTTCTTACTTCGATAGAGGAATATTTCTCAACAATTCATGAGTCATCATATATACGCTGATTCTAAATGCGCGCGCATCTGTTCACTAAAATACAATTTGTGCATAAATTTTCTTTAAGATCGTAAAGAATTGATAAGCTAAAAATAAATAATATTAATCATGCGCTAAATAAATTCATTACAAGTTTATAATTTCTACGCAACAGCCAATACATTACTCCATCAGTCTTTAATATAAGACATATATTGATCTTAATTCTAAATATAAGACATAGTTTTCATATTTTTTTATTTACCCTTATTAATACTCCATCAACCATAATCAAATAAGAGAGAAAATAATGAAATTGAGGAATATGATTAAGGTATTTTAGAAAATATATGTTATATATATTAACTAACTTAACATTAATCTTTATTAATATAATTAAATTAAATAAATATGTCAAAAGAGAGCTAAGCCACGTGGAGATGGAGGGTTTCTTTAAACTCGAACCTACGAGTTTCACTGTAGAAAGTCTTATGTTTATTAGGCCAATAAGTCAACCAAATCCAACCCCTAATCTCCCACTCCATCGTCTTCCCAAGAGCACCTTTATCAACTTTCCACAGAACACTATCTCCGTACTCATCCCCTGCAAATATGATCCCTCCTTGCCGCGTAAATGGCCTATGAGCACTCGAATACCTGTGTTTGAACCAAGACCTAGGGTTGAGCAAAGCCCACTTGGAAGGCTTGGATGAGAAAACTTCTTTGCCGTTGATGCCGTCGTGAAGAAACCAGTTCAGGTTGGCACTGTAACCGACCGTGGATTCTTCGAACTTCCATGGCTTCAAGCTCACCGTTGCTGATTCTCCAGCCAATACCCTGAGCCCCAAGGCATTTGTTGGTTCCAGTGAAGCTTCTATGCTCTTGTCTACGCTTATCTCTCTTCGTGGATTCTCTGAGGATTTGCTCACAGATAGGCTTAATACTTGGTTTTGGAGCGTGGGTGTGAGTTCTAGGCTTATTCTTGAAGGAAAATGCTTTTCCCCTGCCCCTATTCCTCGTCCTCTCAGAAGTTTGTCGTTCACAAGTTTCACAACGTCACACCTGTTCGCAAATTATGTTATTATATGTGTGTGTGTGTGTGAAGGTCACAAATTAAGCAAATCTCTATAATAACAAGAAACGACAGATTTAGAATTATATAATAGAAGACAATTTGTTAGCAGGTTCGGTAGTGTGGAAGTTGTAATCTGAGTGGTCAAGATTCCACGCCTAAATATATACCATTACACACACATAATGTATCGAGATGTGAAGATTTAATTTAGATCTTCTAGTTTCACAAATATAGATTGATTCTTGAATCTTGACAAATGACCAATCTATGTGCATGCATGTTCATAACAAAATTTCATTTTGGTTTTTTTTTTATATATAGAAAAAATGGTTTAGAATTGAGTTGGATCCAGAGTTCATAGAGACGGGCGTACCTCGTGGTTCAAAGAACTCTCACGCACAGAACAGAATGATAGTTTTTTTTTTCAATAGAAAGATTGATGAGACTTGAGAGAAAAGAGGTCCACTTTTCTTGCGGTCCCTACCTCCGAAGAGGTCAAGAATAAAGGGTGGTTTAAGTGAAGACACAGAGGAAGAAAGGTGTTGTGATGACTTTCTATCTTAAGAGATGAGAGCCACCAAAACCTTTTTCTTTGGGGTACAATATAAAATATAATGTTCCCCTTTCAAAATTAAGAACACAAAGAATTTTTATCTTTTCTAATAACTACGATACTCAAGATTTAAATTTGTGTTCTCCTTCTTCTAGGTGAGACTATCAATCTATGTTATATTTTAGGTCCTAAAGAGAAATGTCTCCATTGATTAATCTTCTTACTCTATTTCCATTTCATTGAATGTCTTAACCATTTGGATCAAGTTTTAATGGTTGAGATTTAATGCTATATAAAAATATTAATACAACATTAAATATAAAATTAAATCTCAACCATTGAAACTTGATCCACTAGTAAAGATAGTAGGAAATGGAGAGAGAAATCAATTGTTCTGAGCAAAACAAAAAAGGAGAGAGAAATCGAGGCATTTTTTTTCCTTTATAGGCTCATATCTATCTCCTTACAAAAATGGATGATTTGGAGGTGAGAGAAGCAACTAATTTTTGTAACCAAAGTATTCTTGCTTTTTTTTTTTAATTTCAAGTTTACTCTTAAAAATTATGACTTCTCACTTCTAAAATTATTATAGTGTGTTTTTTTCTTTGGGGTTGTACCTTGCCTCCAACTGTTTCTTTCTTTGTTTATTTTCTTATCTTTTGGTAACCCTAGCATTTTGCCGCCTTCTTTTCCCTATATATATACACCACATTTGATATATATTATATATAATTTTTTTAATGAAACTGGTTTTTTTAGACAAGGTAGCAATATTTTTTATTTTGTATTATAAAAATCATTGAAGTTGCCATTTTATTGTGATTATTATATAGTAAAATTAATCAAATAAATTAAAAAATAGATCAATAAAACATGGTTTAAGGTGTAAATTTACCCCAAAAAATTTTGTTGAAGAGCAATGTTACCTTGAATTTTTTTCAAATTCAATGTTTCCTCAGAAGTTTTAAAATGTAGCAATGGTGTCTCATACCATTAAAAAATTAGTGTTAATTGTTAAAAAATTGACGTTGATCGTTATTGTTAATAGAAGAGGACAATATTTCTCTATTTTAATACTTCCGAGGCAATTTGAACCTAAAAAAACTTCAAGCATAGTATTGCTCCTCAATAAAAACTTCCAAGGCAAATTTGTACTTTAACCCATAAAACATTTACAATAAATAAGATATAATATAATATATTTTATTTTATATTATCATCCGGTATCTAGTTCAAGGTTCGGAGTTGTCTCTCCCAACATAAGTATTTTATCTGAGACTTGAACTCCAAACCCAGAAGGATCTACCATGGCCTTATCTGATATTTGTATAATTATAAGTATAATTAAAGAAGGAACATTAAAAATTACTTCCCCTTCCCCCAACCCTCCTCCAAATAAACCTTTGATTGCTCAAGGGGCTCAGTTAATTAAAACAAGTGCTTTATATAAATCAAAGCTAACCAACACGCTTATTATAACAAGATTAGTTCTTTCTAATAGCAGTCGTGCAAGTAAAGAATTTGTATTGTAGTAATTCTAAACAAATTAATCGACCTCTAACAACATTTTGCTTGACAGTTAACATGCTTAATTAATCTACCTAATTAATTCATGTAAACATATATTATCTCTCAAATCAAAATTACTTTCCCGGTAGAACCTGGTTGGCGGGGAGCTGATATTGGCAGTAGATGTAAGATTTAATTCTTATATTTATGTGTTTTTTTCTTAATTTATCTATATCGATGCCACCTCAATAACAATTGAAGGGAGAGAGATAAGAGGAATTAAGAAAAACATAAAGATACCGTACAAAGAAAGAAAAGTATGACATATCAACTAACTTAAATTACTAATTTAATCTAATCAATTAGTTACCTTATGTTGTCAGTGCTGACCACGATGTCAACCCACTGGTCTTGAACTGTAACCTTGTAATTGAACTGAAGAACACCTTCAAGCTGGTGGTACCTAAGAGAAAATTGAAGCCTCTCATCAGCACGATAGTTATTACAATTCTCAACGTCCATGGCTATTACAGGGCAATACAACTGAACTTTCCATAACTCAAAGGTCGAAAAGGCACAAGAGAACAAAGGACATGGAGTTTTGCAACTACTCTGATTCACTGTTCTCAGCTCCACCACACTATTTGTCATAGCCAAATTCACAGAACGCATCCACAGTTCTTCCAAATTATATCCCAATAGTTTCATCAAAAGCTTTGATGCCTCCCTCGAGTCAGAATCTGACAAGCGTTTCTTAATAGTGTTAACACATCCAATACATAAATCCTCTGGAGCTTCATATATGATAACCAGGAAAAACAGAGTGAGAAATGCGAGGTTGAGGATATCTGGAAAGTTGGAAATGGAATCAAGTTTTGGGAACTTTAAGGAGGGGCTGTTTTTGTTGGAACCATAATGAAGGATGGCTTCAATGAAGTTGACAAGAACGTTGGAGGTGGTTGATTCGTCTAATAGCTTCATGGATTTGGTGTTGGAATTGGGTTTGAATGGTTTAGAGGTCCAGATAGTTACAGGGATCTTAAAGTCGGCGAAAATGGCGAAAGAGAGTTTTGAAGATTGAAGACTTCTGGCTATGGTGAGATTAAGAGAAGGCTGGGATGAGCTTGAAGAACATAAAAGTAAGTTCATGGATCCTGAAGATGGGCTCCAATCTGAGATTGGAGGAAGGTTCTGAATCCAGAAAAATACATCAGGAAATGTATAGACAGCCATGGAAGAATCGAAGTATCGAGCTCTTTAATTAGAAGTAGTATAATATGATATGTTGGAGACTAATTGTTCAGATATATACACACACACACGGATGTGCAGAGTCAAAAATTGTGGTTAAGTTGGGTGAAGAGTAAGAAGTAGAGAAGGTTAGATCGTACAAGATAGCTAATTGATTTGGTTTTATTTTCTATCACATCCGATGTGAAAAGTTTCAAACTAATGGCCAACAATAAACCAATACCGAAAATGAGTTAAACATGCAATTTCTTTTACGGGAGGAATTTGTGGAGTGTATGCTTCATTGATTTAATTGAGATTCATTGTGGGAAAGAGGGGTAAACAATTGATGATCTAAGAATGTTCAAGGAAAACGCTTCCATATGCATATATGGCAAAGTTTCATGTGAAGAGGTAGAGTCAATACATCAGCAATATGTATTCTTAAAATTAGAATCTCAATTGTTCACATTGTTTTAGATTAAAAAAAAACTGTTCACAATTTAATTAAGTTCTTTTTTTTTCAGCTTCACTTTCGGTTTTTACAATATCAAAGTAAGAAATTTGGAATTAATAATAATAATCAATTGCATTTAATTACATTATTGTATTAAATGAAAAATGTTTAATCCAGTTAATTAACTTAATAAATTAAAGGTTAAGATTTGTCCAGTACCTAAAGTTATTTTTTATATGCATCCAATAATTTGAAATATTTTGTGATTTATTCAGCATCTAAAATGTTCAAAAACCCTAAAATATTGTATGATAAGTTTTGCCCTCGACAATTTAGGGTGTTCAATGCACCTAGGTAGAAAAAAAGTTCAAGGTATTGTACAAATTTTTATATGTATGATCTTTTGTCAAAAAAGAAAAATTATTGGGAAGTTTATTTTAATAAAAGAGAAGATGAGTTATCCTTATTTATAAGTCAATAGATAGTGTATCGATTAAATTATTTATGATGTTACCTGTATATAAAATCATTAACTATATATGAGGAAGAACGTATAATGCAAATTTGAATAAACTCCATTATTTTTTTACACATTAATTGTTTAAATATGAGTAAATTGTTATTCATTTTCTCTCAAAGTTAATGACTTAACTATTTTTTCATCATTTCGTCCAAAAAAACTATTTTTTTCATTCTAATAAAATGGGCAGACGTGTCTTATTATGTGATAAGTTTTGGATTAGGATCGGGAGAATTACTTCTTTTTATTATCCAACAAAGATTGTTTAAACAGTAAGCATATATAATCCATGTTTTGTTATATTATTAAGGATTTGACTCATGACCCTTACCTTTATTGACTCTATCTTGGTCACTTGAGTGAGTTAGCTTCCTTAAAAAGACTTTTTTTTTTACGGCTCCTTTTGATTAAAAAAAAAGGCAAATAAGAGATTTTCCAATTCTCAACTCTTAAACTAAAAATGAAGTGTAAAAATGGGCAAAGAAAGATTCGAGGGGAAATTCCAAAATGAATTTCAGTCGTGTTAGCGCCTATTTGAGTTGACAAAGAAGCACATTCACGCAAGTTGAAGTAAAAATCGTTTTAGATGCTTACTTCGTATACCATAAATAACGTTAAAAAAATAACTTCTACTGGACCCAAACAAGCACTCCATGAGAAACTATTTTCCCATGCATATAATGGATATGTGAGTGATTTAGTTCGCATGATGATATTGTTCCAGTTCCCACATCTAGAATAATACAAGTTGTCCCATAATCTTATCACTTAGAATTCAAAATTGGACGTTGTCCATTCAGTAGAAAAGAAGTCAGGATAAGCTTGGTGGTTGAAGAAGGCATGAAATATTGACACTTGTTGGCCATTTACGTGAGGACTACGTCCATATATAATTAAATGGCAAGAATTAACCCATCAATAAATAATGCAGTAGAAACAAAAGCCAGTGGCTCCCTAGAAAACGAGATTCCTCATGAACTCATCAAGCGAACACAGAGTGTCCAGCTATAACGAGTATAAAGGAAATAGGCCTAGATGGGTTTTCAAAGAGAAGCCCAAAGTTGAGCATTAATGTATGCAGCAATATAAAAGGGCAAAAGTTGTTAGAAATAGGTGTGGATGAATTTGGACTTACTCTCTCTGGTGTCTTCTCTCCCTCTGGCCGTAGATACCTCATCTATGGAGTCCCTCTCTTTCTTCTCTTAGACCTTCTTCTATCATGCTTAATTTCTCATTTCTGTTATATTTCTATTTGTATTAGAGCAGCACTATTGATTTCCCTATTATTGTAAGCATTGTGACTGCATTATATTGGTTATTTGAATCTATATTTGAGGATATTATTCCCTTGGGTTCCATCTCTTTTGTGATCATTACAATTGGTGCTTTCATTAAGAGTTTTTCCTCAAGATGGCTAGCGATTTTGATGATACGGAACTCGACAAGCTTGAAGATGCGATTATATGATCATCTGCTCATATGCGAGAAGTTTTTACTAGTGGTTTTGACCGATTAGAAGCTTCTCTTCTCACCATCACACAACGGATCGACGCTATTATAGATGGTTGGTCTCCATTTCCCACATCGACGACCTCCAACCAACCCAGGAATTCAAGATTGTTTACTGTTCACAGTTGAAGAAAATAAGTCCAAAGAACCTAGCGGCTCTATCCTAAGCGCTTCATATCTGGACCCTGAATTTGAAGTTGAAGCGACAGAGTCTGTTGAACTGCTTACTTCGGATGCGCCTGATTCATCGCTGACTACTAACGTTATGTTGCTACCACCCATCAATGTACCAGCTGTGGTGCTCGATATTATTGTCGATGGTCTCTGTCTCATACCGTCAAAAATCAAGCCTGAGGGTTTGGCCCCACCACTGCCTTTACTTCTTTGTCCTATCAAAGATTACGCATATATTGGTCCTCCTCTGCAGGTTTTCCATTCCTTCACACATGACTTCACTATCGAACAGAAGGATAAAGTTATGGCGTCCTTTCATATTTGTGTGAATTTTGCCCAACACAATGATGCCCAATTTGGGTCTTTCACAAATGCTAATACCGAAACCCAATGCTCCAACCTCCTACAGATAGGGTTGATTAGTCAGTCTTCTGAAGGGTTATCGATGCTTGTTGCAAATGTCAATGGTTTTCTCGCCGTAGTTTTGCTTGACAGTTTCAGTTGGGGATTATTGTCGGAGGTCAAGCGCAAGGTTATTACTATGTGGCTACCTTTTCTTTTCTGTTTTGACACATGTTTTTCAACAACATGGACAATGGAAATAAGCTCTATTCTGCATGTGGGTCTCTTCAAATTCATCAATGACGATATGCCTCTGTTACTTATATGTAAGAACATTTCTTATGAATTCTCAAATTTACTGCCATATCGTGATACTTTGTCCTTATATTGTTGTAGTGATGATACATTAGATTTATTACTTTGGGTTTTGACTGGTATGCTACTGAGATTGGTTTTTGATCCTGGTATCTTCAATTCAATTAAGTTTTATTTTATGAATTGCAATATTGTCATGGATATGGTTTGGATTTACCATGATTTCATTACTGACATCCCTTTGAGTAAACATGGCACTTTTGATTCCATTTTGGAGAAACCTCATTGTCATTACTACCCAACCCATTTTTCTGCTCTAGAGGTGCATATTAGTTGCTTGATAAATTGCTCCCTCGTTTGTTGTGAAAGCTACTCACTAAAATTTGCAATTCCTATCATATGATATTCCTGTGCTTAAGTTCAATGAAGGGATTTGACATAGGGAAGGCAAAAGAAAACTGGAGGCTGACACAGGATGCCACACCCTGGTCAACTTTGTTTTTACAAACTCCAAATTTTGATCAAGTTTTAGAGCATACCGGGCAGAGGAGTTATGCTATTGTAAAGGTTTTTCTTGATATTTTCATATTTTAGCTCTCTCTCTCTCTCTCTCTCTCTCTCATGTTGTTACTCTACTTACTAACTATCAGAGTCAAATAGATTTGGAGAGAAGCTTGCTAGACTTATTTGATAAAAGTTCCATCAAGATTTGGATATGCAATAATTATTTGACCATTCATTTGCTTTAGGATGATTATGAAATGGTGGAAAAGAAGTTGAGCACAAACATGGAAGGCGTTCAACAAATTAGTTATGCTAGTTCATGGATTTTGTTTTGGGGCAAGCTTTGGAATTCTGAAAACCAAGGGTTAAACTTCAGCTTCATTTATGATCCAGGCAATGTCATCTCTATTTTTGTCCCCAAATACATCTTTCAATTTTGTCTCCTTCAAGAAGTTGTTTCTCTTGAGCTACTGCATATTCATTTGCCAAAACGTTTTATTTCTTGCCGAATGGATAATTGCTTTTCTGTTTGATTGTAACAAAAAGATAGTTCAGTTGGGCATTATCATTCTTGGTCCAACGATAGTTATTATAACTTTTGAAATTGTTGGTGCTTCTTATGAATGGCCTTGTGTTGTACACCTGACTTTTGAGAATTATACAGGTGTTGTGCTTGAAAGTGTTATTAATGATGTGTTCATATATGTTGCTTCCTCACCAATGGTTGCAAGTTCTATATCTACTATATGGTGTACTTGGAAGCCTTACATTGATAGCGGGAAACATTTTCTTGGCTTTCTTGAGCTACTGCTAATCCAACCATGTTGGTTCCTTGCTGTTTTTGTGGACGATAAATTCCATGATGCTGATGTACTCATATGGTTTTCATTATGGATTTTAAACACTTATGGGTTCTTGAATTGTGGAGCTTCACATGTCATCCACATAGTGGTTTCTTCAACAACTATTGATGTTATTTTTCAGTCTTGGTATGGGGCATTATCAAGTGTTGGTTGGGACTGCAACCTTCTATTGCTCTACCCCTAAGATAAACAATTCCACGACCTTGAGGGCAAGGTCACTTTTAATGGGGGAAGTAATGTAATGAGTATAAAGGAAATGGGCCTAGATGGGTTTTCAAAGAGAAGCCCAAAGTTGAGCATTAATGTATGCAGCAATATAAAAGGGCAAAAGTTGTTAGAAATGGGTGTGGATGAATTTGGACTTACTCTCTCTGGTGTCTTCTCTCCCTCTGGCCATAGATACCTCATCTATGGAGTCCCTCTCTTTCTTCTCTTAGACCTTCTTCTATCATGCTTAATTTCTCATTTCTGTTATATTTTTATTTGTATTAGAGCAGCACTATTGATCTCCCTATTATTGTAAGCATTGTGACTGCATTATATTGGTTATTTGAATCTATATTTGAGGATATTATTCCCTTGGGTTCCATCTCTTTTGTGATCATTACAGTCTAGGAGTTTCTGAAACTTTGTACAATAATAACACCCTGCAAGCCGAAAAAGACTTCCTTCAAAGCCCATATACTCTCAAGCATTCTGGACAAATGTTAAATTAATGTTTAATTTGATCATTGCTTGCCCTTAAAAACATTGGAAAGTGGTGACTAACCTAGGAAATTATTAATAATGCGCTCAACTCATTGGCCCTATCTTATTGATTATAAAGCATATGTACAATGTACAACATAAAGTGAAAAACTAAGTGCTTATTCAAAATAGGGATATTGGAGCCTTTGAAAGTAACTATTCAATCGTAATTTATAATATATAAAATAAGTAAAGGAGTATGGATAGCTGGTTTTACCAAAATGATCAGCATTTACAATGCTGGTATAGCAGAGGAGTGGGCAATGTTCGAGGGATTGAAATTAACTAGGGATTTGGGTTTCAAGAAAATTGTTTTAGAATATGGTGCATATGATCTTGTTAACAGATTGGTTGATGTTAATTTCCTTTCTGGCAGCCTATTAGTGGGACAGATTAAAGAGTTGATAGTTAGGGATTAGCTGATTTCTATTTACCATATTCTGAGAGAGTTTAACTTATTGCTGATGCGTTTGTAAAGTTGGGGTTGACCAAGTCTAGAGTTTTCGGTGATTGCCCTTTGTTTTTTAGGGCTTGGGGTAGATAAGACTATTTGGGATTTACTACCCTTACCATGTGATTTACTGTTTTGTTGTATTTTGGCTTCTAACCATCTTTTCATAAATAAAAGGGAATTATGAATAATGTGTTGAGCTCATTGGCTCTATCTTATTGATTATAAAGCAAAAGTACAATATAAGCACACAACAAAAACGGAAGGACTAAGCCTATTTATACATTACATAACAAAGACCAACTAACTAGAAACATTGGGTTGAGCTATACACCAGCTAGCCTATTACAAAGAACTCTTAATTCCTACAGAAACCACAGATAGAATCATCGATATCTGAATTAGATATGTGTCCACAGAATCTTATTGTCATGGTATTGGAGAAAAATGATTCATTACTTTCTATAATTCACCTAATTCTTAATCAAGTTCTTGATAGAATACAATATATATTTCCCTCTAGTTCAAAATAAGAGTCAAATTTATGAGGCGTGTTGTTTTGTTTATAAGACACACTTTGCTTTTGTGTCTACATTTAATGTTTTTCCCCCAAATTTCTCATACCCTCCCTCTCTCATCATTCTTCCCCCCTACATTCTCTATTTTCCTTTTTCCCATTTGTAATCCCTCTTACTTATTCCCTTAATGAATAAGATATCTTTGAGGGAAAAAAAAGTAGATATCTCGCTTATAAATTGTTTTTTATTATTTTTAACTGACTTCTTAATAAATGTAAAGTAGGTATTTAGCTCTTATATTTTGAACCAGGAAGTTAAATGGTACAATCCATACAGTAAACTCTACTAAGTGAAATAAGATTTATTGTTGTTTTAAATAACTCTCAATAAAATTAGTCCGTTAAAGATCGAGAGTGTTAGCAGTTATTTCTCTTTATTTGAAAGTTATTTATCCACCCCAACCTAATTCTATAGCAGTTAATATGAGAAAATAGAAATCCCACGTTAAAAAATAAATAGCTCTCATGCAGTGTTTGAGTTAAGGGCAATGGGTCAAATTTTTTATTCGTGTGGGTAAAAATTCATGAATTTGATCCAAACTCAAATCAATTTTGTTATTTATTAATTCTTTAAATTTTTAAATGACCACCGTAACCTAGTCCCTCCCCCCGGCGCTGGGGGTTTTTAAGGTATTAATTAAAACTTGATATTCTTCTAACTACCTAGACAAAATATTTTAAATACATGGATTTTACATATGATATTTTAAAGGGTTAAGAAACAAAAAATACTCATAAACTTTTACTAAAAGTGTGGTTTAGTACCATATACATTTCGTAAGTATAAAAATACCTATCAATATTTAAAATAAGAGCAAAAATGTCAGCATCATTAAATTTGATTTAACACCGTTATATGTGCATATTTAAAATGAGTGTGGGTCTCACTACAAAAAATAACAGTATCAGTCAAATTTAACAGTGCCGACATTTTTGCTCATATTTCAAATGTTCACAGGTATTTTTACACATTCGAAATATATATGGTACTTGATATACTTTTGATAAAAGTTTATGGATATTTTTATACATTCACTCTATTTTAAATTTCAATCCAAATGTCCAAACACATTCTAAAGTTATAAAAGTGAAAAAGGCCAAGATGCTCTAAGCCAGGTTGCTTTCAACACTGAAATTTAGCTTTTGAAAAAGAAAAGTAATTTCACCATTTGTTAAACCAAATGAGCCTAAAGAATAAAAAAGCAAAATTCACCTAAACATTCAAAAAAAACAAAACCCAACAGCCCACATTTATTTCCATAGCCACCTATTGGAATGTAAGCCCAAAGCCCAATAAGGTTGAAACCACATTTTTAAGCCTAAGTATCATTCTATTGCAAACAATCTTTTTCAAGATATCGTTGAACATTAAATGTGAACATCTTTTTGGGCTAACCACGTTGTGAGGAATTAACTCTTTCTGCTAAGTCCACCTCTATTGGTTGAAACCACCATCTTAAACATAAACAATCGGACCACAACCAGAAAAACACATAATATACCTTTACTTCATGGTTTATATAAAAATTTAGAAATAATTATCATAAAGCTGAAAAGTTGCAACTTCATTGATCTAACGTGACGGCCACCCAAATTAGATTAGTCCGTTACTTTAATGGAAAAAATATATCTGCCCCCTGGATAAAACAATGCCATTTTTTCTTTTTTTTCCCCTCTAACCCTAAACGGATGCATTGAATGTCCCATTGCTTTCTACAAAGAGCCTCATACCTCTAGTTGCTCCTTCCTTCAAGAAGAAGACAAGAAGACGGATCAAGATCCATAGGATTCCTCTCACCGACATCACCAATATTTTCATTCAATCCGCTCCAGAAATTGGCGCCATACCTCTTCCTCTATCAAATTTTCCGCAATCCAATTCTCTTCACAAGACAAATGCCATTTCCGATTCAATGCATCGGATTCGCTGTTCCAAATCGTTGAGGACGGGATTCAAATAAACTCATAGACTCATTTCCATCTAGTTTTTATTCTTTCTTTTTCCTGGTGTTTATAATTTTATAGGGGAATTCGAATAATAGAATGTAACTAAAAGGATTCATAGTTGTTAAGTTTCATTTTTATAATTAGAATGAAATTCACACACTCATTTGTATCTTCCGTTCCAGCTATCGGATTTGGTCACTTCGGTCAAACTGCTTTGCTTTCAGTTGTTCTCTTTTGTCAGGAGTCTTATTCAATCATTTTACGTTGGTTAACTCCTGCGCCTGGGCTTAGGGTTAGAGAGGGGGAAAAAAAGAAAGTAAAATGGCATTGTTTTATGCTGAGGCAGATAGGTTCTTGCCTAGAAGGCAGATATATTATTCCCTACTTTAATATATAATAATAAGACTAAAAAAAACTCGGACACCTAATAATTAAATTAAAAAACATCAGAGCCACCAAAGATATACCCAAAAATCCAAAATTCCCCCCAAATCAATATATTAAATTATTCTCATCAATACCAAAAAGTTTATAGTGTTCAAAAAAAATATATTAACAATTTTATGGCCAATAAAAAGACGTTAAAAAACTTATTATAGTAGGGAGATTAATTGATATTTTAATTTTTTTTTTAAGCCTTGATTTTATAGTTTATACTAATAAAGGAGCACAATATGACCTGCCAAACTAAAAGGAGACCCAAGACGCATTTCTCTGTCTTCGCATCGCCGAGATTGCAAGTAGTAAATCAAAGAACAGCATTCCTCTCGATATCGCCGTGTTTTTTCCCTTTGCCGTTCGCTCTCCTGCAGTAGCTTAACCTGACGCGGTGGTCGGATATTCACGCGCCACCATGGCTCCTCCACCGACACTTCCGATTTCCAACCCCAACTCCAACAGTGGCACCACGGGTTCCCAGTCTCAGCCTGCAATTGCTACGCCCGCCTTTCGTTCCTTCATCGCACGCCTGTCTTCTTCTGTCCGTGAGGGATTCTCCCAGCGCCGCCCATGGTCGGAGCTCATCGACCGGACTGCGATGTCCCGGCCAGATTCTCTCTCCGAAGCATATTCTCGGATCCGCAAGAACTTCTCCTATTTTCGGGTGAACTACATAACCCTACTTACCCTCGTATTGGCTGTCTCTCTCATCTCCCACCCTCTCTCGCTCCTTGTTCTCTTTGGCCTCCTCGGCTCATGGGCCTTTTTGTACCTCTTCCGGCCGTCGGATCAGCCCCTCGTCCTTTATGGTCGCACCTTTGCGGATCGCGAAATTTTGGGTTTTCTGGTGGTGTTGACGGTGTTTGTTGTTTTTCTCACCAACGTTGGATCTCTCTTGATTTCGGCTTTGATGGTTGGGTTGGCAATCGTCTGTGCGCACGGTGCATTCCGAATGCCTGAGGATCTGTTTCTGGACGATCAAGAACCTGTGAATTCCGGTTTCCTGTCGTTCCTCGGCGGCGCTGCCTCTTCTGCCGCTGCATCGTCTGTTCCACGTGTGTAAACGGCTCGGGCCTCCCATGTGCATTGGTTGGACATTCACGAGGTTTAGTCGGACCAATCTTCTTGTCCTGCCTAGCTAAGCTAGTTACCTTATTGATAGGAGGACCTTTTTTTGTTGTTCATTTGTATGATCCAAAGCTAATTGCTTAGGATAATGTATTTCCCCAGGTATACGTAGACGAAGACGTTGCAGAATGAATTGCTTTGTGCCATTTTATCAGTAGCAAAATATGCTTTCGATCTATGTAGCTTAGATTCCAATTTTGCTTCTGATTATAATTGTCACCTTCGCTGTTAATTTGTCTTCATTCATATCTCTGATTGTTTTCCGAGCAAAAAAAAATATCTCTGATTGTTTGTAGGATGGTTCATTTGTTTCGTTGTCCTGATTTCGTTTGAGATTGTTTGTTTCTGCATCTGTTTGTCTGTTGTCTCTATGCTCTTTTTGGTTTCTATTTAGATGGATTTGGTATAAAATTTAAACCCTGAAGCTCCCTTCCAATGAGTTCACTTTGCCGTCAACCAACAGTTTCTTTCCTCACACAGTTTACCTTTCCTCAAGTCCCTTTTCCATGTACCGACTACGGCTTTAGAGAAAGGAATGGACGTGGAAGTTCTCATCTGATTGCATACTTTGAATTTAATGCCTACATGTGAATTGTCATGTTGTTATTCTTGAATTTAATGTTTGCTAATGAAGCCTTTTTGTGGTTAATAATTGGTAGTCAATGGAAATTTGTAGGTTCTGTCAGTCATTGAATTATTTAGACCTTGCCAATGTAGGACTAAAGAACAAGACAGCATTTCAGCGATTAATAACAACTTCCTTATTCCTGTAATACGAACTCTATTGTTGTTTGAAAAGTATCTTTCCAATCTTCAAGTTCTTTTTTCCATGAGCTTTATGCGGCATTGTGCAGCATCCAAGCCTTATGGTGCCAGTAAGATATAGGTTAATTGGGGGGTAGAAATTGGTGAGGAAAAATTGTACTACCTATGGCCTGCTATCTAGATCTTATATTATTATTATTTTGATATAAAAGAAGGCACAAGGCCAAGTTACAAGGCAAGAATTAAAACATAGGGAAATTAATCTCAAACTCTCTTGGTCAACCCAGGGTCTAAGACGAAGGGGACAATCACTCAAAATGCTAGTTTTTGAAAGACCCAATTTGGCTAGAGCATCCACAATTCTATTGCATTCACGAGGGATATGACGAAGAGAAATTGACCAATCTCTTGCCAACATTTCTTGTATCTCAATAATCAGCAATCTAGATCTTATATTATTATTAAGGACCAGGGTAGTAACTTTTTTGGGCTGTGCTTTATGGTATGACATTGTGTCTGTTTGGCATGGCATCCAACAGCCAAAAAAGTCCAGTGGAGAGGGCTAAAAGCCAGAGGAGGAAAAAAAAATCACATTTCTTAGCGTTTGGGGTAGCATCAGAGACAGATGGGCTTCTACCCAAAAGCAGCTTTAAGACAAAAGCCACAGATATCTGCTTCTCACGGCAAGACATGGCATCACGGTTGAATGCATGAAATGTAAATTAAAATTTTACCTTCCTGTGGTTTGCATTTGTCGCCTCTGTCAGTGCATTTCTTGCCTCTGTCTCAAACTTTGAACCTCAGCCATGTCCAACCTCATATTTCTGTGTGCAGTTGTTGAATCTCTGTCAAATCTCTAATCTCGTTGTCCAACTAGTACGGTTGCGGTTCCAGAGTTCTACTTCTCTAATCTCTCTCTCACTCACTCCCCTTTTCTCTCTCTATAAACCAGATGAACCGTACCCTACTTCACCTGACGATAAGAAACAAAGGAGTAGATGGAGAAGAAGGAGATCAGTGCAAAAAAGGTTGAGGTGTATAGGTGTGAGTAGGTAACTCAAACTTGGAAGAGCTATCCCAAGGCCCAATCTTCAGATAAGCACCTGAATATTTGGAAAATATATATATCATTGTATTATCATAATTTCATTAACAGGGTGGGCGCTTGTTAAATGGTTCGGATCCAAACTTGGTGGCCATGAGTCAAACTCCTAGAGATTTTGTATTAATTTAAATTTATATATGATTTTATCTATTAAATATATTTAATTAAATACTTTAGCATTTTTTATTTTTTCAAACGTGATTTTATTTTTTTTTTATAGCAAATTTGCATTTAAATTTAAATTTTTGTCTTCAATTTATATAGAATTTTTAATAAGATTCATGTTTTTTTTAGCTATTTTCCATCTTAAATCACTTTTTAGACACTATTCCAAACAAGAGCCCCATCTAGAAAAAATTCACTTCTATTTCCGCTATTTTCTGACTTTTATCCAAAACACAAATTACATTTATAATTTAACTTTTATTATATCTTCTGTTTGCAAAAAGCCAAATAGAAAAAGAAAAGAAAAGAGAGAGCCACCTTTATCACTGTCGTCTCAAACAGACCTAAAGCTTCTCTAGAGTTAAGTAAACGAAGGGGTTCCTTTGTTTCGACCAAAAAAAAAAGAGGGTTCCTTTGTGTATATATGAATTTTACCGAAGGGAGGAATTCCAATCTACTAGAGGAGGGAGGAGGGACTAGAAGAATGTAGTGCTTGTGACCGCTACCTTTCATTTAGTAAGATACTAGCTTGAAGCCAGTGAACACCTTTTCCACCACCATCAGTATTAACTTAAACCACTGCAGTGTAAGTTTGTTGGTTTTGAAGATTAGGGAGCTGATGGGTTTGGAGTGGTAAGTTGATATAAGGAATCTTTGGAGTGGTAAGTTGATATAAGGAATCTTCCTAGAGATAAAAATAGAGTTGCGCTTTAACAAAAATGAATATCTCCAACTTAGAAATTCTCGATATTTGTCCCTCTCATTTGACAATTTAGGTGAAACAAGAATATTTGAGATTAGTTTCCCCTTATGTGTGATTTCCTATTTGTAATGAAGGCTTTCTAGCCATCTTTGATATAAAAAAAAAAAAACTCAGCTACTGGGCTTCTTGTGATTTGTTTAAATGCTTCCTTCTCCAATTGCTCCCCCTAATACAATTGCCTTAAAGAAGTCCAGCACAGGGTTCTTAGGGTTCCAGTTTTCGTCAGGGTGTCATTCCTTGGCAAATAATTCCCAAGCTGGCAAAACTTTTAGGATGATCGATCATGCTTCAGCTGGTCACGAAGGGTTTTCTAAATTTTTCTTGGCTGCCCCAAATGAAATTTCTTTGAGTTATTTTCAGTGTAGTACAAACATCATGAGGTACCCTAGTGGACTACATGGCGTAGGTAGGGTTGAAGAAATAATTGTGATTCTTTCAGTCATGAAGGTGTAGCCAATCTTCCATCTAGCAAGATGCTTTCTGACTTCTTCTACCAGGAAGTATATGCACATCTGTAGAATTTGTGAGAAAATGAGTTTTTTTTTTCCCTTCTTTTTTTGTTATAAATCTCTAGTTGGTAGCATTCACAGAAGGAATAATATAATTTAGCTTGAGTAGTTGTAACTTCACAGAAGGGTCCGAAGCTCAAGCACTTCATCGATGAAGTACATTTCCTTGATCTGCGTTTTCACTCATTTAGTGGACATTTCTCATCAAGATGCCCGCAGGGACCACATTCAAAGTAGAGCTGGGAATTAGCCGGTCTGGCCTTCCAGGGCCTGAAGTAAGAAAAACACATGTTTTTCAAAACCCGGTCCGAGAGCACCAGGGTCAGGGCCGGCCTGCAGGGCCCGGTAATTACTATTCCAAATTTTAACTATTTTTCCTTCACTTTTTTTAAAAAAAATATAATTAGTAAATTACAACACGAATCATCTAATAAATAAGCACAGTCACTAATTCATAATTAAAAGCAAACTATATTCACAAATAACTCACATAAAACATAAAAAGCATATCACTAAGCGACATTAGTATGATGATTATTATTTTCATCGTCTTTGTCACTATCATCGATTTTAATGACAGTTGATTGTTTTTCACTTTGAGTAGTAGCCTCTAACTCATGAGTAAGAATATCATGAAATTCTTCTCCCGCATCATGAACACATCCATAATCTTTATTTGCAACAAATAATAAATCAAATCATAAAATTAGAGTATGGTAATTATGTATTTGTAGTTAAAATGATAAATAACTCTATAACAAATACAAAATATATATAAATTAATAAATTTAAAAATGAAAAAAAGAAAAAGTTACAGTGAAAAGGGCCTACAGGGCTGGCCTGAGGCCCTCCAGGGCCGGCCCGTTTAAACCCGAGGCCAGTCAGGGCCGGCTCTCCAGAGGCCAGTCTGGTAGCGGCGGCAGCCACAATGGTGGAGGCGTGGCGGCAAGCGGGCAAGGGGTGTCAACAAAGATAGTGGAGGAGGATAAGGTGGTGGCGGCGGCAGTGGTTATGGCGACAGCGGTTGTGGCATGGTGTGACAAGCAAAATAAGACAAGTGAAACAAAAAAAAAAATGAAACTAAGGGATAAATTGGATCTTTTTTTATCATGCAATAGGGTGATAATGAGTATTCATATGGGAGAGGTATGAATGAGGATTATCAATTTTTAGGTAATTATTGTTATCATGGTAAACCCTATTACCATGCTAAAAAGCAACCAGACGCTCTTATCTTGATAATGCAATTATGATTACCATTACATACATGCAATGTGGTTGAATCAAATGGGCTCTAAATCTGCATATTTCAATAATGCAGTCGGAGCGGTCAAAAACTCTGCCCAAGTGGAACTGAATGGTTGGGTTCAGCCCAAATATCTTGAATTGATGTCAAAATGAGCATGAAACTGTACGGAACTGATAAAAAACCGTTACAGCAGTCAAAAACTGAAAGGTGAAAAACAGAAAATCGACTGGGGTTTTAGTTGAAGTGGGGGAAAAAAAAATCCCTCATGGGAGAACTTCAGAAAGTATCGGTGGCGCTTAAAGTTAATGGGATGAATTGGTTGGTGACGAGTCTTTTTATGAACACATGGTTGGAATAATTGGTTGAACCCAGCAAGAGGGATGACAAGGGAATCAGTAAAAGGTAGAGTCAGGGTGGGCGCTTCCCTTTGTATGGAGATTGATAGGCAAAATTCTTTAAGGTCTTCAAAAATTAAGAAAATGTCAAAAAATGCCACAAAAAATTTTAATATATGTATAAAAAATCTCAAAACATATAGAAACTGAGTATTAACCAATAGAGAGAAAATTATGGGAAAAATAATATTATGAGGAAAAACTCTAATTTTATTTTAACCGTTTTAGAAAGTTTTCATTTCTAATATTCCATTCCCCTATTTCCCTATCATTTTTATCTCTATCCGAACATACAGAAATATTTATAATGACCGCTCCAATGTTTATTTGATAATCTTGATGGGATGAAGAATTTGTACAATAGTTAGCTTCTTTTAATGCATAACGATATGTGGCGATATATTATCTATTGCTCAACTTTGGCCTTTCTTGAATGTGCTTTATTCTTTTTGCGTTAACGAGTCTTTCCTTTTGATTGATTTTGGCGACATTCCTAACTTTTACACTTGCTTTACAGGGTTGATAATTTTGGCTCGTCTATGATACACCCATCATTACTTGATATTAGAGTGATGAGTCTTTATTATCGTTTTGTGTTCAATACTTGTCACATTGATTTCTAATTCCGTCTCTTTTTGAATGTGTTGCTTTGGTTATTGAATGATGGACGAGAACTCTATATTGATCCCTTCTCATTGACATGCCCTCTTGATACTAGTGTGCACAAATGGGAATTTATTATTTCGTGAGATAAATTTCCCTATTTTTTAAAGATAATACATTGCTAATATGATATTTTTAAGAAATTTACCGTAAATCGCCCTCCCATTAATGAAAGGAAATTAGCATAAAATTAGGCAAACTGTTCATGTATTACACAAAATTTAAAGAATTAAACGCTCTCGATCGACTGCTCGTGACATAAAATATTGACGATATCTTTCAACATCTGCTAATACTGAAATGGACCCTTTATTCCTTTTAACATGACGATGGCAACTTTAGTCATTGTCAGATTTCCGGGACCGCTTCGATATATATGCATTGGACCACGACCTAGTTTAACTTTTACCAAACCCAGTTCACCATTTGTTGCTGACCATGTTTGAAATTGACCTTCCCTTTTCTATGTTCAACTCCGCTTATGGACACGCACTTCGTGGTGTGGGATCGATGTTATATTATAATATACTATTCAATTTGAATGCTGTTTGAAGTATCCAGCATGTGAGAAGAAGTAGATGGACTTTCTCTTATTGTTTTTATTTTCTTCTCATCATCTCATATTCCCTGTTTGATTAAAATAATATATGATAAGAATTCAATCTTTTATAAAATATTTTTTATAAACAGAAATATGTAAATTTAAACTCTTAAAATTTGCCCCATACAATTTATAAAAAATAAATAAATTTTAATTTATAAAATATTAAATCTAAATTATTTATTCTATGATATAAGAGTGGAGATAAGATAATGGGAAGATAATAAAAAAAGAGAGGATGAAGGGAGCTTTCGAAGAAGCCACGTCGTCACAGGCCAAACTCAGGTCGTTTCAGGGCATTTTGTGAGGGAGTGAGTCTGAAAATCTGAGAGAGAGAAGAAGCAAGCAAACATGCATGAATGATGGAGATGGAAGGAACGTGTGTAGCGGGACCCACACAGCAGATAAGTAATAGCCGTTGGGACTTCGGGGTGTGAGGAGGAGGCAGCATTAAAAAGGCCACACAGGTACTTGAATTGAATCTTACTGCATTCTTTAAAGAAAGAGAGAGAAAAAACTAGCCGTTAGTGCTTGTATGAAGGAGAGCCTCTGAATCTTATTGCTCCCACCTGACATTTGTGTCCAGACACACAAAGATTCTCTCTCTCTCTCTCACGCTCCATGGCGCGCCGACACACTCACGCACCTCCTTATCACTATCACGTGCCCATTCTCAGAACTCTCAAAACCCCTCTCAGGTACAAAATCCTCCTTCCATGTCAAGACCCTTTGCTCTCTCCTGTTCATTCACTGTGAACCCAAATGTCGTACTAGACCAAATAATCCTCTCTCCCTCCGACGTTCCTATCTTTATCTCTTATTCCTCACTGGGTTGTTGTCTTGCTCTTCCATGCGATAATGGGGATGAGAAATGCAGCAGATTGGCACTATATTTTGGAGAAGAAGAGAGAGAAATGGAAGAAAAATACTGGTAAAACCCAATGGTTTCGCTGGTGGATGCCTACTTTGTGGATTCTTCTGATTTCTATTTGTGTGAAGCCAGTTTTGGTTGAAGGAGGAGATGACCGTTGGGATGGAGTGGTTGTCACAGAATCAAATTTCTTGGCACTTCAATCGTTCAAGCAAGAGCTGATTGATCCAAATGGGTTCTTTAGAAGCTGGAATGACACTGGTTTCACTACTTGTTCTGGAGGTTGGGTTGGAATCAAGTGTGCTCAGGGTCAGGTTATTGTGATCCAGCTTCCATGGAAGGGATTAAAAGGTCACATCACAGAGAGGATAGGTCAACTTGATGGCCTTCGAAAGCTTAGTCTTCATGATAACCAAATTGGTGGCTCAATCCCTTCTTCATTGGGACTACTTCCTAATCTCAGAGGTGTTCAACTATTCAACAATAAGCTAGAAGGTTCCATTCCTCCTTCATTAGGTTCTTGCCTTTTGCTTCAGTCCTTAGACCTAAGTAATAACTTACTCACTGGGAAAATCCCTGATAGCTTATTTAATTCTTCTAAGCTTTATTGGCTTAATTTGAGCTTCAATTCATTCTCTGGTTCATTACCATCTTCCCTCACTCGCTTACCATCTCTCACCTTTGTTTCTCTTCAACACAATAATCTCTCTGGTTCTATCCCAAACTCATGGGGTGGGGCTCTGAAAAATGACTTCTTTCGGCTTCAGAATTTGATCCTAGACCATAACTCATTCTCTGGAACCATTCCTGCTTCTTTTGGCAGCTTGATTGAACTTAGAGAGATTTATCTGAGTCATAATCAGCTTAGTGGAGCTATCCCAAATGAAATAGGGAGCCTTTCTAGGCTTCAAACGTTGGATTTTTCAAATAATGCCCTGAATGGAAGTTTACCTGCTAGTCTCTCTAATTTGTCATCGCTTACTGTGTTGAATGTTGAGAACAACCACATCGGCGACCAAATCCCAGAATCTCTGGGTAGATTACGTAATCTCTCTGTTCTTTGTTTGAGGGGAAATCAACTCAGTGGCCTCATTCCTGAAAGTTTTGGCAACGTTACCTCGCTTAGACAGCTTGATTTGTCACTGAATAATCTCAGTGGTGAAATCCCATCCTCCTTTGACAATTTACGTAACCTTAATTTCTTCAATGTTTCTTACAATAACCTGTCTGGTCCTGTCCCCTCTCTACTTGCCCGAAAATTTAACTCGAGCTCATTTTTGGGTAATATTCAACTATGTGGGTATGATCCTTCAATCCCATGTCCTTCTCCAGCACCATCTGAGCTTGGCTCTGCTCCATCTTCTGAAATATCAAAACCCCATCATAGTCGGAAACTACACGCCAAAGACATCATTCTCATAGTAGCAGGTACTCTCCTCGTACTCCTCGTAATAATATGTTGCGTCCTGATCTTCTTCTTGATCAGAAGAAGAGCAGCATCAAAAGCAGAGCAAAAGGCGAGCGCTGGCACTGCTGGAACCGAAAAGGGGGCCTCAGCATCAGCGGCGGCAGCTGCCGGTGCAGCAGAGGCCGGCGGCGGCAGCGGCAGCGGCGAGGCAGGAGGGAAACTAGTCCATTTTGATGGCCCCACAACCTTTACAGCCGATGATCTTTTGTGTGCAACCGCAGAGATAATGGGAAAGAGCACATACGGAACAGTGTACAAAGCCACGTTGGAGGATAGAAGTGAGGTTGCAGTCAAGAGACTAAGAGAAAAGATCACTAAAGGTCAAAGAGAATTTGAATCAGAGGTCAACATTCTCGGGAAAATTCGTCACCCAAATCTTTTGGCACTAAGAGCATATTATCTGGGACCCAAAGGTGAAAAGCTTCTGGTTTTTGATTACATGTCCAGAGGAAGTCTTGCTGCTTTCTTGCACGGTAAGTTCAAAAAAATCCAATCAACTTCATAATATTTTCCAAAGTTTAGAACTTATTTTGGAATGGGCAAAAGTTTAGAACTTTATTGATTCTCATGTATTATGTTGCAGCTCGTGGGCCAGAAACAACCATTGATTGGCCAACAAGGATGAGAATAGCACAAGGCATGGCTCGTGGCTTGTTCTACCTTCATTCCCATGAGAACGTCATACATGGGAACCTCACATCCAGCAATGTCCTGCTGGACCAAAACACAGACGCCAAAATGGCAGATTTTGGTCTTTCTAGGTTAATGACAACCGCAGCTAGTTCTAACGTGATCGCGGCAGCCGGAGCGTTGGGCTACCGGGCGCCAGAGCTGTCGAAGCTGAAGAAAGCAAACACAAAAACTGATGTGTACAGCCTTGGTGTGATCTTGTTGGAACTCCTAACAGGGAAGTCACCAGGTGAGGCCATGAATGGTGTGGATTTGCCTCAGTGGGTTGCCTCCATTGTGAAAGAGGAATGGACGAATGAGGTTTTCGACGTGGAGCTCATGAGAGATGCTTCCACCATTGGTGATGAGTTGTTGAACACATTGAAGCTTGCTTTGCACTGTGTTGATCCTTCTCCATCAGCACGACCAGAAGTTCAGCAAGTATTGCACCAATTAGAAGAGATTAGACAAGAGAGATCAGCCAGTTCTGGGGATGATGGAGTCCCAATAAGCAGTGATTAGGAGGAATGTTGAACACATTGAAGCTTGCTTTGCACTGTGTTGATCCTTCTCCATCAGCACGACCAGAAGTTCAGCAAGTATTGCACCAATTAGAAGAGATTAGACAAGAGAGATCAGCCAGTTCTGGGGATGATGGAGTCCCAATAAGCAGTGATTAGGAGGAACATTATTGTTCGTAGGAGCAAATTAATTAGTTTTTTTTATACATTACTTCTTTGTTTTTTCGTGCTTAGTAGGGACTGTCATTATTCTTTGATTCATATTTTATTGTTATAACTTGGCCTCTTTGAATTGCTTCTAGCGTCTGTAAATACTGCTGTGTTTTGCATCAGCGAGTGTTTCCTCTTTTAAACACTTCATTTTTTTTTATGGAAACTATGCCTTGCCAAGCTTCCTGATTCCTCTATTTTTTTTTTCAAATCATTATTTTTCCAAAATAAACTGCAAAAATGCACATGTAGTTTTTTTAGAATAGCACCAAACATCAAATGTATTTTTTAGGTGCAATTTACAGTGACTATGAGGATATAAAATTAGTGTAAAAGTCACATCCATAATTAAAGTGGATACCGTGAAATTGGACGGCTTGTCTAAAAATGGTGATGTATGTGATGATTTGGACTTTGGTGGGGTCCACGGTAGTAACTCTACCCAATTCTCAATTTCAATCAAATCATACTTCTATCCCCTCCACAATCAGCCGAAACAGCGTCATCTCCCTTCCAAAGATTGGGAAAAAATTCAAACCATAGATCCAAAAAGAAGAGAAAATTGAGGAAAATATTTTTTTAAAAAAAAAAACGATGATAGATGATGATGGGTTTAAAGTTTTTATTTATGAAAGGGAAAAAATATGAAGATCAGAAATGGATATCCTAAGCATAGAGAGCGAAGGGTGTCTCTTGGAGATTGTCGAGAGCTCATGAGGCATCTAAGGGGCAAGGCTTGTTGGCGTCTGGCCGAACCCAAGGCTTTCCTTTCCTGCTCCAATGCAACAAGCTCATATGTAATTTTTGCTTACATGCTTCCTTTGTTTTGCATTGGATTTGAGTTCTATTTGCTTTTTAGAATTTACTTTTCTTCATCATCATCATCTGTTCAACTCACTAAAATTACATGCCTCTTTTAGTTACATTTAGATTCAAATCCACTATGTTATCCCATGCAAGAGCTCTAAATTACATTCAAAATCAACAACCACATTTTTTCCCTAAAGTATCTCTCTTTGTGTTCATATGTCCTTACATATATGCTCTTTACAGATAAGCTCTTCTATGTCTTATAGAATGAGAGCTTGTTGTGGGTTCTTTTAGATTCCTAGTAGTTTCTTGTGCAAGAATACTATAAATCATGATTTGTGAGGCAAATCTTATACATGTTTTCATGTGGCTAATATTTAAGACGAATTGCTTATATATGAATCTTATACTATAAATCATGCTTTGCCAATTATTAATTCACTGTTAGTGGTGAAGTTAGCGTCACAGTATCCAAGAGCAGCAAGGAATCGATCATAGCTCATCGGAGTGGCATCGAGCTCTGCAATATCATCGACAATGACCAAGTCAGAGTTGAGGTAGACAACTTTGTGAGTCAACGGAGGGAGGAGGTTAGGGAGGTAGTTGTGAGCTATGTAGCACCGAAACGCAATTTTTTTCAGATTTTCATGTCTCGGAAACGTGAACTGGAAGGAAACGCTCGGAAACTCAAAAAATGTGAATTGCAAGGTCAAATGGTCAAATGGCAGTTTTGTAAATTTTCGAAACTTGGAGGACATTTTCCAGTTTCGGTTTTGGGGGGAAAAAAACTAACCTAATCCATCAGCAGTAGTCATGAATTCACGATTCACTCAGTCTCTCCCCCAGAAATCGAATCCTTTCTCTCAGACTCTCAATATTTGAATCTCTGTCGCCTCCAGAGTTGGAGGCAGATGTTATTAATGGAGATGCACTTTGATTATGCTAATGATTTTTGTTTTATTATATTTTGTTAATGTGAAATACACTGTTTATATTAAAAATATTATTTAATACTAAGACGTTTCGGAACGTCTCGAAATATTAGTATTTTCGAAGTCACATTTCGATGGCACGTTTCGGCAACGTCTCGAAAACGTTGTATCGGTATTGGTGCATCATAGGTTGTGAGCATAGTTGAGAAGGCAGTCTAATGCAGTGAGGATGGAAGATGAGATCAGCTCGGCGACGGTCAAGTCGTTGAAGACAACTCAGGACTTGGTTTAGCTTTTAAATGGCATCTCCCCACCATTAGCACGTATTCATTCACACTTAACTTCTTCACACTCCACTCAGTATACACACCAACATTTTAGTCAAAACATTTAAGTTCACAATCAATGTCTTTGCTATTAACCATAGATGTGACTTTTGCATTAATTTTGTAACCACATAATTACTGTTGTACCCAAAAAGAACACTTGATATTAGGCGTTCTTCAAGATAAACATCATGTGCATTTGTACACCTTAACTCTATTTTTCCCCACGCTTTCCCCAAAGGAAAAAGAAACAGAAGAAACAATATTTACAAAATAAGCCATAGTGCTTAAGAAACAATGGCCATATTTAGAGAGAGTTTTAAGTAGCTTTAAGTCATAAAGTCAGAAAAAAAAAATAGCAATAGAAAAAGAACTTTTAAGTTGAGTGTTTGAGTAGAGCTTTAAGTTCATTAAGCTTTTTTAAAAAAGGTTCCTAAAAGTCAATTTAGGAAAAAAACTTTCTAGGGTAGTTTTTAGGAAAAAATTTTCAGCTTTTTAACTTGGACCCCGCCACTTTTACCACAATCAATTTAAACTCAAATCATATTCATAACATAACTTTTTTTCTATCGAGTTTCTATAAAGTCAAATAGAAAATAAATTACTGCTAATTCAAACAGACCCAATCTTTACATCCCAAAAAGCCAAAATGCCTAGGCGCATGTTTGAACTCATAGTTAAAGTCTTTAAAAACAAATTTTCAATTGTGATTTACACATGGGACACGTAAGTCGCTTGTATAATTGTTCTTATAAATCATGATTCCAAACACGTTGGAGAGAAGCAAGTTCGGCTTACACTAACTCCGAAGTTAAATGAAAAAGAAGGCAATGCAAAGGCATGGTGCTGACATCCAACAGTGCAGAATTTTGGCAATACAGAGCATGGTGCCATCTTCTCTGCTATGCATAGCCTTGCTTGTGAAATGCATTATTTTCAATTATTTACTCTGAATCACAAATAGCCATGCCTGATACACACACGCATATCAAACTACACTGACCACGGCAGATAAATATAGGCTGCCTGTTATTTTTCTGCATAAATTTTTCAAACTAAATCCTGAAATTCTTACAGAATCTTACAAGAAAATAATTCCCCAAATCTAAGGCTGTGAATTTGAATTGATGTGAGCAAGTGAATCTCATTTTGACTTCAAAGACCATATAAATGTAACGAGTAATTAAACGAAGCAGATGTTAAATGACAAAGTGAAGGGGCCTAAGAATTGGCAGGCACAAGGATAGAGGACAGATTATGCAGGATAATATGATAACCATGCTTCCAAAATTCAATCAATTCAATCGAAGATATTAACTATTTTCTAGAAAGCGAAATTGATGAAGTATCCAATAGCTGGAAATTTATAGATGAGATGTAAAATACAGATTAAATGGCTTTAAAAAGACATTCTTTGTGGATTTATTCAAACTTCAAATCTAAACAGAACACAATAACTGAAGTGCAAGAGCAACATTAAAAATAAAAGAGTACACAAATGGAAGTTCGAAAACTCTGAAACAGAAATACACACACACACACACACATATTCGTAGCCGTCGATGACGTATAAAAGTAAATCCAATGACAAAGATACACCTGCATTCTAGGAAGCATGGGCATTGTTGTCATTTCTGCGAAAGCTACAAGGGTCAAATTTTGTGACACATCCATCAGCTTGAATAATTAAATAGAAAGATGAAACAAATAATGACAAAATCATTCAAATTTTGATTACTACAAGAACCATAAATAGTATCATATGTCAAATAAAATATTAAAAAAAAAAAGTCATTTTCTTCTGAAAGTGGGTGTACAGACAACCTACCGATCCATATAGAAAAGGAAGAAGAAAGTTACCTGGATGTTATCATATTCATTCTCGGCAAAGATCTTAGCATTTTCAGAAATCTTGACGGCCTAATTCAACTCTTCTATTTTGAGTGTGCTCTACTTGTCCCCACCAAAAATTTTGGATGAAGCAAATTCAAGCTTCTCAATCTGTAACTTCAAGTAAGATATATTTCTGAAAATAAGTTGTTGATTGCCATCTCTGTTTCAAGGTAATCATCTAAGAAAACATTAGATAACCAACAATTCTGTTTGACATGCACACACAGAACAAACATCTACTGGTGATCAAACCTGAAACATCTACCAAGGATAAGTAAATTGCTATACTCTTTCTCTTTCTGCGGATCTAAGAACTCTAAATCGGAAATTAAGGGGTTCAGTGTAAGAATTTGAGGGAGATTTGAGGGTTTGATCATACCTGAAACCGAAAGACTCCGGCGACGAGAGAAGAGGGTCATCGGATTCAGTCATCAAATAGACTCTGTTTCTACTACAGACTCTTGCAGATGATTCTATTAAATTTTCTGTGTAGCTTGAAACCACTTATCAGCACCAGAACAACGTTCTCGGAATATGAATGCAAACTCTTTTCCTTTCCTGATGAAGTTCGTGCGAAAAGACCAAAAGGTTATGGAAAGTGGAAACTGTAGTTTATTCTAACTTTTGATGATCATTACCCTATCTGGCCACTGTAAAGTGAGAAGTTTCAGGTTTTTTAAGGTCACATGTAAAGTTTGTTCATGTTCATGGGCCTGTGAAAAACAGAGGAGAAAAAGTTTGGTACCCTGCTTTTGCATCAATGTACTTCAGACTCAGAGGAAGATGCCATCTGAAGTAACATCTCAGTATGTTCAGTAGAATAATCTTAAGGGAATTAAGATCAAACTTAAAGTAAGATTATTGGCAACGAAGGTATACTTTCTATAAATATTAACGCAGTCTTGTTATTTAATCGATATATACATACTCTTGGGTCATAGTGTCTATCTGAAACAAAGTTCTAATTATTCAGTTTTATTTAGTTTCTATTTTATACGTTTCCTATTTTAAGAGAAGAGAAAATAAAAGGAAAGAAATAAAAGAGAAAATAAAAGGAAAGAAGTAAAAGAGAGAATCTTAAAGGGTAGGATGCAAGCTTGTGTTTGAGCGGGGAAAAGAAGTTTATATATAACTCTTGTAAAAGGAAATATTTTTTACAGTAATTTTAGCCTGAACAATTTTGATATAGTTGATGATCAGAAGCCTATTTCTTTTTGGATTGATCGGACACACACACAACTATATCCTATTCTGGACGGTCAAATTATTCATTGGGTCTTCTAGTTTTCTCACAATTTTAGTGAACATCCGTTGTTCATGTCTGTTACAAATTTTTCTAAACGAGTTTGCTTAAATCAAAGATCAAGCGGTCATTCCTAGTTTAATTTGCATGAAATTTTGAGATATACACATCTTGAATCTAAATGGTGGGATTGGGTTTTGGAGCTTTCTACCTTCCCTATACTTGATGTGAATTTTGGTATACATTATGGTACTACAACTTTTGTGTTTGATGATTTGGGGCACAAAAAAACTTCACCCAAGAGATACATATTTTATTGTTCTATTTGCTCTTCTATTTTATTAATATAATCCTTTGATGATTTTGTGGATGAAGTGAAATTGTTGTTATCTTATATTAAAGTATTGAACATTGTATTTCTTTTTGAATATAGTAAAAATTTTCGCTTTTGGCCATGTTCGTTTGATCTTTACTCACATTGTGAGGAGATTTTTCCACTTTAAATTCTTGTATCTCCATTTATTATTTGGCGTGTCTCATTTTATTTTCTACTTTACATGACTCCATATTATTATTTTTCATTATAAAGATTTATTATCCTTTGTGCTTGTTCCTAACACATACATACGGATTTTGAAAGATTGCTTGTGTTGCAAGCCAAACATCTTTGAAATACTTTCTCAAGTTTTTCTTACTTTCTCAGTTTGTTTAACGTTTTCTTAGCTTTCCCCACTCACAAGACAGTTTAACACAACTCAACATTCTATCCTCTCAGAAAATTCAAGGACCATGTAATATACTTGTATTTGTGTATCAGAAATCAAACAGGAATATAAACGCGTTGGCTATCAATTTCAAATTTAATGGAACACTAGCTGTAAGTCAATTCTGACTAATTTGGCTGTTTGTATCAATTAGGATTAGTGCTGTGATTCATTCCCAGATTTATAAAGATTCTGAGTTGAAGTTTTACTCGATATGCCGCAAATCAACCAACGTTGTGGCCCTGAATGTTTTTTGTCACTCTTGAAAAAGTAGCCTGTAGCCTTTAGCTGCAATACTTGTTCCTATAAAGTGGAATTTTCTTAGGCGAAGTCACGCTGATTTGACAACTATTAGTTGGTTGTTCCTGTTACCTAGAAAATCTTCTGAATATACAAGGCTCAAATAAGTCAATTAATCAATCCCAAGCATATTATGAGGTGAAAGCAAAAACCATTGAGGATCTGTTAATCAGGCTTATTAAGACAGGAAGTGAAAGATGAATAGTGAGAGAACAAAGGAAAATCTCTGTGCCATGTGCTCTAGACAGTGAAAGAAAACCAGACAAAAAGGATACTCATCAAAAGTCAAAACCTATCATTTGACTTTTTTTTAGAGATTAAGTATTTATATTTATCGTTTTTTTTAAAACTAATGTTATATAATCTAATGATGCACAACATATACTATGATTTCATTAAATAGTTTATTTACCTTATTTAGCTAACCTCTCTGAAAATCAATTGACTCTATTATTAAGGATCGTAAGAATATTTTTTTTTTCTGCTTAACACATAGGGTTATACACACTCACATATACAAACACACATTTTAAAAGTCATGGATATACTCTCTATGGTCCTTATTATAAGGCACCAACTATCCAAAATTTTTTATTTTTTTTATAAGGCACCAACTACATTTAACTAACTTATTTATTACTATTTCCTATTATGCCCTTACTTTAACAAACTTTTTTAAATCTATCTCATTAAAGTAGGGATAAAGTTGGAAACTTTTATTAATTTTAGGTTCATTAATGACTTAACTTCCATTTTCTTGGTTTGTGAGAAAAGATAATTGGTGCCTTATAATAAGGACCATAGGGAGTAGATACATATGCATAAGGAGATAACCATGTAACTGGATTCTGTTAAATGAATGCCACACTCATTTGGATAATTTCTAGTTACTATCAGCATTGTTTTCACAGTAAATTAATTAATATCACTACTGCGTTTCACAACATAAGTTCAGCAACATCTGGAGATTATATTGCACGCCAAAAAAGTCACTTTAATGTGCTTACAAGTTAATTAATTACACTCTAAACTATGAGAGAGAAGATTAAAGGATTTTTTTTTTTGGCACTTATGAAGTTACCAAAAGGATAAGACATTGGATCCCTTAAAGTTGATGGCAACAGAGATTATGGCGACTTTGGACCTTTCACCTACCATATGAAGAAGTTGTAAGTGTGAAACTCTAAAGCACTATATAGCATAACGTGCACTTTCACAGAAAGTAAAACCCATAATGGATATAATTTTGAGCGTGATCTTCAATTAAGGCCCCATCTTCAGAACCACGACAATATTATGTGTTTGTTCATTCTCATGCAATCTCCTTAATTATTCATTTCCTTTGGCTTTCATTAATTTGTTTATCAAGCAGGGTAAAATTCAAGCACATGTTCCTGAATTCATTTTTTTTATTTCATACTTTTAGGAGGCCTAAGTTACTTAATTTTTTTTTTTGGGTAAATGCCTAAAGAATCACATAAATTATGCATATCTCTTAAGACATTTGACGTTTAAAATTGATTAACTTTTTCAAATTCAACTCTATTTAATAATGAGTCATGATAACAAAGATATTAATATAGTACATTTCCTCTCACGGATATTTTCAATAAGAATAAAAGAAACAATCATCATTAACTCACATGGTGAACTTATATTTAGGGCATTTTTTTTTTTGGATAAATTGTACTTTAATATGTACCAGAAGGAAGGAGATTCTCTCCTTATCTTTTTCTTCTTTTTTTTCCTCATTGGCCTCATCTGGACCATTAATTAGAAAAATAAAAGAAAAGTTAGAATAGTATTGTATTGATTGAATGGATGTGATTTAAAGATTATGAGAGATGATGAGAAAAAAGATAATGAAAGAAACTCAACCCGTATCAGAATAGTGTATACATATTCCCACCCATTATATATATGCTTAGCTTAATTAAAGCTCTATAAACTACAAAATATATGTGTGTGTGTGAGAGAGAGAGAGAGTAGAGTTAGTATATTCTTTATTCATATTTAATGAATGTTGCTGAACCAGAGCTCCACCTACCACTATATATATATCTCAATGTCCTATGCAACATAGGATAGAACAGAAAATTAACACTGCACGCCATAATAAAATCAAATTAGCAAGCACCTACTTGCAAGTTGCAACTGCCCCACTCAAACATGTACAAATCAAATAACGAATTACTGAAAATTATTAATAAGCAAAGATTGGAAGGTTTAAGCAAACAAGGCAAAGGCACCGGCAAAACTTGACTCTTGGAGAAAACAATATAATTCATTTTCTGCTAATCTGTCAATTTTCTCACCACTCTAACATTATTAATAACGACTTGACGGTGATCACTTTAATAATATATTTTTCCTTCTTAAGAATCTATAAAAATGTCAACATATAACAAACTCTACCAACTTAATAATTTAAATAAGCGTGTTTCTTTCTTGTTCACCAATGCATCCACTGCCAATCCATTTTTGGACTGTGTGTTATCTCTTCCAGTTTTATGACATGCTTTGATTCAAAGAGACCAAATTAGATTTGTGACTTAACCGATGGATGTGAAGTAATTAATTATCTCACCAATATAATCTTTTTGGGGTTGTTTTAATCAAATCACAAGTCGTAGCCATGTCCTCGAAGTGTTCAGACCAACCCTCCTTAATGGATATATGGGTTGACGTAACTAACTTGTCAGAAGTAGCATTATTCGATGTTGCTTGCTTGTGGTTTAAGTAAAGAAAGGACGTTGTAAGGAAGGAGTAGAATAGACTAGTCCAAGGCATTCCCATACTAAATATGCCTATAATGCATACCCCACTCCACGTTAATTTGTGTTTGAAATAGACATGCATGATCATTCGTGCATTTAGAAAATTTAATATAATTATGTACAAAATTGGAGAACTTGATATAATTGATATAAGAAACTTGTCCTGGCTATTGTCCTTCTAAAAATGTCACACGCCCTTTATTTCTTTGAAGAATAATTCTAGTTAATTTTGACTTTGTTAACCACCTATAAATTAATATCTATGTTGAAGATAAATATTATATATATATATATATATATATATATATATATATATATATATATATAACTAAACAAAAATATTTAGTTATATCAAAATCCTTTTAGGGAAAACCATATCTAAGGTCACAAAATAATTTAAACTATTAAAAAGTATTTAAAATCATCAAATTATTCTAAAATATCATGTAAATAAGGTTAATATATATTAACCAAACTATCCTTAACTTAAACAAATCCTGATCGTTCAAATGTTCGCAGGCTAGCCCACCGCTGGCCGCCGAAGCTAACACCACCGGTGATAAGTAAATAATGGCAAACTGGTTGATCTAATGGGAAGATGATCTCTTTAGTTAAGGGAATTTTAATAAATATGTACTAAATTTATTCAGAATTAAAGGATATTAAACTTCAAAATAATTCAGTGATTTTAAGAGAGTTTTCTATAACCTGAAAGTGATTTTCCCTTCTTTTTAACTCTATTCATAACCTGTTTATCGTTAAGTTTATTACTTCATTCTTTCACACTTAACTTCGCGAAACCACATCTCTGTTTGATTAATTAATGGGTCAAACAATACTATTGAAATTAAAATCATGAACACCCGTACATTATTTTGCTCAATAGGTGGCAATTTGGAATATGTGGAATACAGGTAATGATCTCTGAGTGTGACGTGTTTGTGTGTATTCAGATTCATCATATCCAAGTGTGACATGTTTGGTGATAGGTCACCTAATGTAGGGCTCTAAGTTGTTTTTTTCATGAGCATCTCTAACTAATTAATTCTTGTTGGATCCGATCAAGTCCCTTTCGTTATCAGTGTATTTGTTTGTCCGTGAGTTGGCACAAAGTAGTCCACTGTTCACACTAAACATTTATTTCAAAATTAAACGAGTCTTGATGAATTAACAAAACTCATCGTCCGACTAGTTTTTAAATATCACATAAATAGGTTTTTATCATCCCAAAAAAGGAGAGGGGGAACCAACTGTTTCCTTTTTTTAAAAAAAAAAATAAAATACGATTTTGGTAAGCAGTCTTACCCTCATAATTAAATAGAAGAATATAAATTTAAATATCGAAAAGTGAATTTATGAGAAATAGATGAAAACTCTTTGCACCCTAAGTCTTAAAAGAGAAACCTTTATCAAATTAAAAAAAAAAATCTAATGGTTAATAATAAGTAAAACTACTAATTTAATTAATTACATAGAAATAAGTAATGAAAGGTGAACAAGCAGGCTATTTTAGATTGTATATAGAAGTACGGAATGGATTGTACAATGTAAAAGGAGTTATAATTCATGATAATATGAATTTGGTGCTCTATGAATTTAAATTATGATATATAATAATTATCATACGTGATGCGATATTTTACTTTTATTTTATTAGATATATTATTATTGTTATATCAATTTAAAGTCAAATCAACTACAAATTCATGATTAATAATTATGATAGTAATAATAAACGTAAGAAAATTGAAATGATAATATTCTTTGTTTAATATTTTTTTTATTATATATGTTATCATTGATGTTTATGATGGAGTCAAGTTGATATAGTATGATTGACTTTGAGCATTATTGAAACACTCGGATAGATCTGTGTTTTATAACGCCCGAAAATGTGGGGAAAATATTAATTAAAAATTATTCATGATTCTTCTTGGTATCTCTGTGATTACTTGTAAGCTTTAAAGTATACGTAATGTATAAAAATATTATTCTTTCCGATTTTTTTTTCTCATGCTGCAACTATAACTTCCTTAATCAAATTGTACTAATGAGAAACGTCAATTTTTCCAAAACGCTTCGACTATGTTCAAATAGTACGTGTATCCCAAAACTTACAAGAATAGCTAGGGTTAATTTGTTCGATGTCGACATATGGTTAATTTATGTTTGCTTTCCGCAGGTGATTTATATATTTTAGTCCGTTTCAAACCTGTCGCTCGTATATATAAAATTTAGTGCACAGAAAACTTGACTTCATGCTGAGCAAAGATTGAAGCTTTATTTCCTTTTAATCTGTTGTTTCTCATTTCGAATTAACGAATAATGGGTAAAAGAAAAGAAAGAAGCAATATTATTACTTTTCACATACGTGAAAGCCAATAGAAACGAGGTGGGAACAAAAAAGTAAGTTATTAATTAGTTGAGCTAAAATTTCAAAAATAATGATACTAGCTAGCTTTTAGAAAAATTAAATTAAACTTTTGAAATGAAGACTTGTGAAACAAGCAATCATGAAAGACTATGAACTGGTAGTGGGTGCAACAACTAACTATAGGTTTCAAGGAAGAAATCGCCCTCCATTCTGACCATCATCCATGTCTCACATTATTAACCTAATCTCTTTCCCTATATAAAGGACCCTTTCTTCTCTTCTCTCCCACCATCACCACTACAACCCCATAATCTTCATTCATACAAGTTGAGATCTATTATTCGCTCCTCACTGATCAAATTAAAGATGGAGGCTAGCTCTTCCATTTTCTTTGTCATTCTGGTTCTTCTAGCTTCTGCATTGTCTTCTGCAAATGCCAGAGTTCATCAGCACCAGTTTGTGGTACGTTCTCTCTCTCTCTCTGGAACTTCTTTTCTTCATATATATGTGCTTTTGTCGCTAATTAATATTGGAAATGATGAGTGTAGGTTCAAGCGCATAAAGTGAAGAGGCTATGCAAAACTCACAACACCATCACAGTGAACGGTCAATTCCCAGGACCAACTGTTGAGATCAATAACGGAGACACTTTAGTCGTCAAAGTCACCAATAAAGCTCGTTACAACGTCACCATTCACTGGTAACATATTTTTTAGCCCTTGCATGTTCTTGCAAAGTGTGAAATATATATATATATATATATATTGATTGATGGGGTGATGTATGTTAATGACTAGGCATGGAGTTAGACAAATGAGAACTGGGTGGGCAGATGGACCAGAATTTGTGACACAGTGCCCTATTCGTCCTGGAGGAAGCTACACCTATCGTTTTACAATTCAAGGTCAAGAAGGCACGCTGTGGTGGCACGCTCATAGCTCCTGGCTCAGAGCCACTGTTTATGGAGCTCTCATCATTCGTCCCAGGGAAGGAGAGCCCTACCCTTTCCCTAAACCAAAATGCGAGACACCCATTCTTCTCGGTAATATAATGAATAATAATCAAATCACCTTTTTTGCTTTTTCACCTTTTTCTTATAATAATCAATGTGTTGATGATGGTGCACATGGTAAAATACTTCAAGTGTAGAGTGAGAGCTTGTGGGAGCAAGAAAAAGTTTGGGTTAAAAAGTGATATATAGTGAAGTCATGTCGCTATACGTACAGGGCCTTTGTAACAATATCATTATTGATTTACGCGTTGACGATGATGATACACAGGGGAATGGTGGGACGCAAACCCCATTGATGTTGTGAGGGAGGCCACTCGAACTGGAGCTGCTCCGAACGTCTCTGATGCTTACACCATTAATGGTCAACCTGGAGATCTTTACAAGTGTTCCAGCCAAGGTTTCCTTCTTTACCTTCTTTCTCTTTCATACTCACAGCTCTGTGTTGGTAAAAAATGAGTCACTATCTTACCGTGTTGCTGTCAATGTCTTGCAGATACTACCGTTGTTCGGATAGACTCCGGCGAGACCCATCTCCTCCGACTCATCAACGCTGCACTCAATCAACCACTTTTCTTCACCGTCGCAAACCACAAGCTTACAGTGGTCGGCGCTGATGCCTCCTACCTCAAGCCCTTCACCACCAACGTTCTCATGCTAGGACCTGGTCAGACCACCGACGTCCTTATCACCGGCGACCAGCCTTCTTCCCGCTACTACATGGCGGCGCGTGCTTACCAGTCCGCTCAAAACGCACCTTTCGATAATACCACCACCACCGCCATTCTCCAATACAGATCCGCAAAAGCAGCCTCCAGCATCAAAACGGTGATGCCTCCACTTCCCGCCTACAACGACACCAACACCGTCACCGCCTTGAGCAGGAAATTCCGAAGCCGGGGAAGACCTGAGGTGCCCACTGAAATCGACGAGAACCTCTTCTTTACTGTGGGCCTTGGGCTCAACAAGTGCCCGCCCAATTTTAGAAAGAGAAGATGCCAGGGGCCCAATGGGACCCGATTCACTGCGAGCATGAACAATGTGTCTTTCGTGCTCCCTAAGAACGTTTCCATCCTCCAGGCCCATCAGCTCGGAGTCCCCGGTGTGTTCACCACCGATTTCCCGGCCAGCCCTCCGGTGAAGTTCGATTACACCGGCAACGTTAGCCGATCTCTCTGGCAGCCGGTTCCCGGAACTAAGGTGTACAAGCTCAAGTACGGATCTAGGGTTCAGCTTGTTCTGCAGGACACGAGCATTTTTACCCCTGAAAACCACCCGATTCATCTTCATGGATATGATTTCTACATTTTAGCAGAAGGGTTTGGGAATTTCAACCCCAAGAAAGATACCGCGAAATTCAACCTTGTTGATCCGCCTCTCAGGAACACCGTCGCTGTTCCCGTGAGGGGATGGGCAGTGATCCGATTCGTCGCTGATAATCCAGGTAAAATCTTAAGGAATCATTTTGTGCATAATTCGTCTTCGAAATTTGTATAAACATAACTGACATGAAGAATTTGAATTGAACTTGATGTGATTGATGTGGATAATGTAGGTGCTTGGATTATGCATTGCCATTTGGATGTTCATATAAACTGGGGGTTGGCCATGGTGTTCTTGGTAGAGAATGGAGTTGGAAAATTGCAGTCCTTAGAGCCGCCTCCAGCGGATCTGCCTCTGTGTTAGGATCTTGTTTAAAGCATCGGCCCAATTATAAGGGCTGTGATCATTCTTAAATTGTTAGGGATTTCCCTGCATTTGGGGACTCTGTTTTTGCTCTGTTTCTTGTTCGTTATATAGATCAATTGTGTTTTTGCAGAGATGGTAACGTGTTTTCAACATATTTGCCATCTGATAGGCAAACCGCAAACGCCAGGCTTGCTTTAGTTGTATTCCATTCAATGTATTCTTTTCAATATGTGATGATGCTATAATCAAAATTGAAGTTTTTTTTACCACATAGATAGATGTTCCTCCCTTGTCCTGTTTCAAAATTTTAACTGCTTTGCTCACTGGCATTGAACTCTGTTCAAAACTTTCATAGCATTGGGTTTGTAGTTATCCACCAAAGCCTTGTTTTTGCCCTACCGAAAGTTCTCTTTACAGAACCATGATAAGTGCAATATTCTCATGCAACATCTACTTGTTACTATCCCAAGGATTGCAACACAACACATCAAGCTTCGAAGTTCAAAAGCCCATTGAATAATACATGAAGTAAATGGATAATCAAAGATTTATCAAGACGAGCATGATAATTGTTTGATTGTTTGAGCTTGAAACTCCAGCTGAAATTTCAGCAGCATCCATTTACTTGTACAGTTTTACGTTAGTCGCTAGTAATGAAGACAAAACAGAGATGAAACCTATTTGGCTTCGTTTGCCAGGGGGCAATTTCAAGCTCCAATTCGCCCTAGGAATAAAATTGACCTAGTATAGTAAAAAATTAATAAGGAATCATTAACCAATGAATTAACACGTATACCTAGAAAATCCATAAAATAAACAAAATTCATTTATTCAACTTGCGAATTGGAAGACCTATTAAGGACTCATGTTCAATTTGTCCGTGATCCTCTGTAAACTGACAATTAAGAAAGAATCTGTACAGAGAATAGGAAAAAGAAATTAAGGTGAAATCCACAGGGCCGAGATCTATTGAAATTGAACCCCATCTCTCTTGTTTCTAGTTAGCTTGCCAACTCTCTCTCACAGCACCATTAGATTTTATTTTTTCACTCGAAAAATTGAAGTCGATCGATCAGCTTCAAGTGCACAAAGAAAAAAAATCCATCTACCATCAAAACTTTAACTCCGTCAAAAAATAAAATATATGTACAATTATGAGCTAATTAACAGAGCCACAGGAAGAATATAATAAACAACAAATGGCAAAACCTATACTAAACTAAGCACCAAAACTGCTCCTGGAGATGGCGATGGATTTTAAGCTATCACTCCTTTGGAACTGGTGCATAGGACTTCGAATAACCAACACAGGAACCATCCCATTACAGAACTCTGTGGAAGCCAACATATCCCCAACAATCCCTAAAGTCTCCGCATTGTCCATTAAATTGCTCATCCCTTTATCATCCAAACCCTCCACATTATGTTTCTGCCCCACCATCACCAAATCATAGTTTCCCTCCAATTTCCTTATTTCTTCCAATACCCTTATCCCATCTTCCACCACTGTCTCCTCACACAACACATTCCCATTCCCTATACTCTTCACCTTGAACTCGTCTATCGCACTCTCGTCCCACGCCCTTTCTGCTTCTTCACCCTCTCCTTCAGATCTACTAGACATCTCAATTTCATCATCATCCTTGTTCCTGTTACACCTTCCATCGTCTGAACCGTTCATCACCACAAAGTGAAACAATGATATCCTCATGTTAGGGCGGTCTGATATCCTGTTGGCTAACGCGAGAGCCTCTCGGTCGTCAGGCCCTCCAACGAAGAAGATGGCAAGGTGGAAGGTCAGCCCCGTGGAGGTGCTGATGGTGAGCTGAGAGAACCGGTCCACCAGGACGCCCACCGTGCACGGCGCGTAGAATTGGAAGTTCCGGTTGAGGTCACGGATGGTCATTGTCATGAGACTACCACGTGACTGGTCGTTCTCATGGAAGGGGAGGATTATGAAGGAGACAAGCTTGTCCTGTGCCAAGTTACAAACAGCCTCATGCATGTTCTTGTGAGGTGCCACGTTGATGTAGGGCAAGACTGTGACCAGACCGCCGGAGTTACATGCGTAGTTCTCGAAAGCTCGCATGATTTGGAGAGTGATAGGGTAATTAAACGAAGAGATTTTTCTTCTTTTCATTTTCACGGGTAGGAGAAAAGGCGTGCTTTTACCTAGGAGCTCCACGAGGTGTACCACGTAGGCACAAATTGGACTTGAAAGAACTGGGTTGCAAGCTTCTATTAGGGTCATGAGGCTTCGAACATTCCCTTCACTGTGTACACAACACAAGACACAAAACTCTGGGTTTCTGAAGGTGCTTTGAATCGTTCTAATCTGTCGGAAACCTTTGTTGTGACCATCCAATCGAGTATAAGGCTTGTACAGAAAGTCAATGCAAGGATGAAGAATTGTAGACGTTATCACCGTAGAGAACACCATAAAATAGTATAATTGGTTGTCCAACATCTGCAAGATCAATAGAATATTTATTTGCAGCACTATGAGTTTAACGAAGGAGTTGCTACCTCTTGTCCTTGATATAAACACTCGGTTGAGTTTTTTTTGAAAGAATCTAAATAAATTATTTGTATTTTTTTCACACTAATTTGCATAACTTGTAAATTTCGATTATCCAATTAGTTTTTTTGGGAAAAAATAATGAAGCTGAATAAATTACGTGAAAATATTTATATTTTTTATTTGTTTCACTAAACTAATTTATATAACTTATAAATTAATATATAATCGAATAATATATAACATATGTTATGATGGAGTTATTTATTTAGCTTTTTTAATCTCTCTAAAAAATCAATTAGGTCTTATATTAATGATAATCACAAAATGAAATATAATCTAATAATATATATTATAATCAAATAATTTATTAACTTATTTAATCTCAGAGTTAATAGAAGAGGGTAATAGATAAGAAATAAATACCCCAATTCTCGACATTCGGGTATAATTGATGATCTCGACAAAGCCCTTGATGTTGAGTATGAGCCCGAGGACGAGGCCCTGTTTGGGTCTAATTTTGTAGGTCAGTGAAATTAGGATGCAGCCAATCACCTTGGCTACATAACCCCCGACAACGACGAAGTTAATCCTAGAAACGACTTGCCAATCCCAGATTCCAAGCAAGTTTATCTTCTGCCCCAAGAAAGCCCAGGCCAAGGGAAGAAAGAACTCATTCATCAAAGTCTCACTTTTCTCCAGTATGGTGGTGCCCAAAGGAGGCCCATTAGGCATAATTAACCCAAAAAACATTGGACCAAAGAGGAAGGACAAACCCAGTACGTCGGTGATTAATGACATAGCCATCACACTCGTTAGTATACCTACAACGTAAGCCTTTTTCACAGGTCTCCCTGTCGGAGTGTTTCTTGCTATCATGAGCAATCCAGGGCGTATAATAAATATTCCAAGAGCAATGAATCCCGAAAAGCTCATGAATATGAGAAAAAGTGAATGCGCTTGAGATCCAACTTCTTTGGCATGAATGAGATACAATCCCAGGTAAAAAAGCGCGTGTAGTATGTCGTTTATCATGGACGCAGACAAAGCGATTTGACCTAGTTCGGAGGTAATAAGGTTGAGATCCATCAGTGCTTGAGAGACGACGGCGAAATTACTCAAAGAAACATTGGCACATAGAATGATTCGATCACGTAAGCTCGGAAGATCGGGGATGTTCTCAGGGATACAAAGGTAAAGAAGCCCAAACATAACCCCGAAACTGAACAAGGAAGATAGTATACCCAGCTTCCATGTTCTTTTCGCAGATCTTAAGGTTAATACCACATCCATTTTTAATGCGAGGATGAATAGTGCATATATGATTCCTATTAATGATGCTACCGACAACACATTAAGCTGTCTGGGCATGAACACGTGCACCTTGAATAACCTGTTGTTCCCCAGAAACGAGGGCCCCACCAAAATGCCGGCCTGTAAACACACACACATGAGAAAGCATGAAAATTACAAAAATAAATTTAAGAAAAGATTACAAACATGTACGTATAGATATGCGTGTGTGTACATACAATGGCCTGGCACATGTATCTGGGTGTTTTGATGGGCTTGAGGACGAAGAAGATGAGTTGGGAGAAGAGAGAGATGAAGAAGACTTGGAATAATGTGACGGGAAGTGTAAAACCAAATGGATTGTCTCCGAAGATTAAGCCGTTAGAACCTGGACTTCTGTCTTGGTACAGACACATTTTCAGGTTTCCTGTGGCGTCCATATCCACAGAAACTATTCCATCTCCCTCACGACGTTCCGTCGACATTCTTCTTTTTCTTCTGAATGTTTTGATTCCCAGATTCCCAGCTAGACAGATTTTTGCAGAAAAACTCTTGCAAGATGGCCTCTTAATTAGGTTTTGGGTATTGTTGTTTTATTTGTTAATTTCTTTCGAACATGTTTCTCCGATACTTTTCAGAACTGTACATGCTCTAACGTACGTACGTGCCCCTAGTGATTCTCTTGCTCTACCATTTCAAGTTTAATGTCAGCCGAACGTTACAAAGAGAACTTTAAACAGAGCGTTGACAGATGAATGGCCACTAATTAAGAAAGAAAGTGCATGCCACCATCTACTAAATTAAAATATATGTCAATGATTAATTAAAACCGGAAAAATATTGAGACACATATTCATTAATACTTGTGTGGGCCGTGTTCAAATATAGTCAAAATCCTGGAACAGACCAATTTTCGACACGTCATCAATAATCACTCTAGAGCTCCAATGGACTAGAGCTAAAATTCGATTACTATGGTTAATAATATACGGATTTTTATATTGGGATTGGAATGAAGAAACTCCTCACTAATAAGGCGAAAAAATGTCCCATCCTGGGACGATGTTTGTAATTTATTTTAAATGTGTCAACCAATCAACACACACACAGTGATCATTCATTATATTTAAGAAATTCTATAGATATTTATGTACTATATACTGATAAGAAAAAAGGAATCGAATCACTAATGATCATTAGTGACGTAATACTCAGCCACTCGTATCCACCTATTTATAATAAATTTCTCTGCTCAGGATTTCTCTGTATTTTTTTCCCCTTATACTAGTACTTTTGAATCCAAATGTTCGCTTTTTATAGCCACAACAAATGTACTCACTAATTGTTATAAGAGTTAATAAGCTGTGTAGTCATGAAATATTTTTTTAAGTATGGCCAATATTCTAAAGTAATTTGTGGAGCATTTAGGATCCTAAAATATTTGGGTGAGAAAGAGAGAGGGGAAGAGAGCAAGAGATGGAGATTATTTGGGTCTTCTACGATAAGTAATTCAGCTTCTTGCTCTCATATTTTTCTCTTAGTTTGATGGGCCACTATTGGTGAAAAATCTAGGGTTTTTTAGATTTCAAACTTTTGAGTGCTTCAATTTATTATTTAACTCTTAATGGCACCAATGATGTTAAAGTAATAATGGCTGTGTTTTAGAGAGGCGTGTTTTAGTTTTTCCTAAATGGTTTATATGATGAATTTAAAGTTAGAGTTTGGTTAGAAAATTAAGATTTATGACGAAGTGTCTTTAAGGTCTGATTTTTTATAATTTATTCTAGTTTATTTGAGGTTATATTGATGATTGAATGTATTGATTTTGAGGTTTATGTTGGAATGTAAATATTGAAAGCTTTGGGTGAAACTTTAAGTGTTGGAAATTGGATGTTTTTGAATAAATTGAGGATATAATTATAATTGAAATATTCTAATAAGCGAAACGGTATTAATGGAAGAGAGAAATGTAATTGCAACGATGATTTGAAAAATAGTTTATTTATTTAATTTTTCCTAAGGACTTAAAGTGAGCAAACTTTTGGGGATTTTAGGATGAATAGAAAAAATTATCATTGTTAATAATTTTAATGAGTGAAATAGAGTTACCGGATGATTTGCGAGTTGGGCATTGAGGTTTAATGTTGGGACTATTGAATGACGTCAATTGTGGAGGTTGGGCTTATAGAGGGTTTAGCCGTTTAGGTCCTCTCTTTATGTTGTTGAGCCACTTAATTAGTTTAAATATTAAATTATGGTTATAATATATTGTTATAGATTGATTTTGTGACTTTTGGTTGATAGCTTTTGGAGCAATGATTGATTGTATATGCATACTTATAGGAGGTTTGTGAATGATTTGAACTATAGCTATGAATTTACTATTGATTTGTGATATAAATTAAATCATGAAACTATGTTTTTGATGAATTGTCCTGTAGGACTTATATTTATTGAAAAATGGTTAGTGACATTATATTACATGCGCATTTGTAAAAATAAAAATAAAAATAAATCCTTCTTTTATTGTGTTGGAATAGTTGTATATTACCACCATAGGCGGACTATGATTTTTATTAGATAGTTTTATTATGCATTGAATTGGTATTGGATTGTTGATGGTTTTGATTGCCGGGAGGCCTAAGAATTGTGTTTTAACTTGTGGGTCCATATTTTAGTTTGACATGCATAGTTGGGATATGTAATGAAGTATTTATTGGATATTTGCGTTGGACTTATGGTGATGGTTATATTCTGGGCTTTCAGAAGCTCAAAGTCTAAGTGTTATTTAATCAATTGAAGAAAAGAGGAGTTTTGTTTAAGTAACCATGTTGAGTAGGTTGTGCCCTTTTTCAATGTGGTTTGGTTTACAAAACGATTTATCCATGATACTTTTTAAGTGTTTAATTTTCCTTTTTCCTCTCATGGATAAGTTAATTAAGTAGTTTTTATTCTTTTAAACTATGATAGATGTTTTTAAAAGAATTAATTTGATTATTTTCTATAATGGTTAACTTCAATTTAAAAAGGGAACTTTTGTTATCAATGTTTGATATTTTAAAAGTTGAGACGAAAACCTTCTACTAAGGTAGACCTTCGAGTTTAAATTTTTTCTTCAATGTCATAGTATTGTTTATCATCATGGGATTTGGATTAAGTGCATGGGTAATTGAATTATAAGTAGTATCCATGATACTTTTTAAATGTTTAATTTTCCTTTTTCCTCTCATGGATAAGTTAATTAAGTAGTTTTCATTCTTTTAAACTATGATAGATGTTTTTAAAAGAATTAATTTGATTATTTTCTATTATGGTTAACTTCAATTTAAAAAGGGGAACTTTTGTTATCAATGTTTAATATTTTAAAAGTTGAGACGAAAACCTTCTACTAAGGTAGACCTTCAGGTTTAAATTTTTTCTTCAATGTCATAGTATTGTTTATCATCATGGGATTTGGATTAAGTGCATGGGTAATTGAATTATAAGTAAAGGGTTTTTACATCCAATACTCTGAAGTAGTTGCATACAACACCTTAAATTATTTTGTGGTTAGGTGCATTCAACTTCTTGAAATATTTTTTAAAATGTGTTTAGGTATAGTACCTTTATAAGGACTAGGTTGTAGTGAGTTAAAGTTCAGAGAATGGATTACAATAGAGTCAAAATTATAAAGAATGGGTTGCATTGAGTCAAAGCGAAGGGATTGAATTGAACACAGTCAAAATTCTATGGATCAAAAGATTAATTTTCCATAATATTTTATCATTATTTTTTTCTTTTCATCCGCTACATTCTACGCCATTTATGTTAAATTTTAATTAGTTTAAATTTAGTTATATGTATATATGTATTGTATTTAATATTATAATATATTGTTTCAAATGTTAAATTTCAATGCAAGTTGATCTAGGTGGTTGAGAAAGTGTTGAAGAGAAGAAAAGCCCAGTGGAAGGGGAACAAGTCCGGTGGAAAAAAGGTTCGAGAAATGTTCAGGTTAACTTCTAAGTAGATGGGTTTCTCCGAAAAAGGCTTCTCTAAAAAAGCTTCATATGATCAAAAGTCGAAAATTGGTGCATTGCAGATATAGACCAATCACTCAGGCAAGAGAAAACCAGAAACCTACAAAAACTTTCACAGCGTCGCAAGTTTGAAGAGAACTTCAACACTAGAGAAGGGTCAAAGCTGGGCTTCGATGGAGGAAGAAGAGAGCCTGAGCTTGACAACCGATTTTCAGATCTTTAGTTTCAAATATGCAGCGCCACATATTATTATTTAGTATCAACTTGTAAATTTTTTAAATGATAATTTATTTATTTTTGCAAATTTAAATTGAAATTTTTATCCTTAATTATCGCAATATATACAACTAATATGTGTGTGTGGTATTTAATAAAATTCATTTCATTTTCAATTATTTTTCATCTCAATTGGGGTGTCTGTGTGTGTCTATGTGGTATTCAATAAAATTCATGTCATTTTCAATCATTTTTCATCTCAATTGACTTTTCAAATAATAATTCACACATGTTTTAGTTTGAAAAAAAAGTCACTTCTACAACCATCAATTTAAATTTATAATCTAACTTTTATTTTATCTTACTTCTACAAAATTCAAATTGAAAATCAGTCATTGCTACCACCATTAACCCAAACAGCTTATAGATTGCCTGTTTGGGATAGCGATGACAAAAATGACTTTTTTTCTGCTAGACTTTTCCATATGAACTACTTTTCTAAAAAAAGTCAGATTGTATATGTGATTTGTGTTTAGTATAGAGTTGGCAGAAGTGACTTTTTTCTAGATGAGTTCTTGTTTGGCATAATGTTTGAAAAGTCAGTTGAGATAAAAATTGACTAAAAAAGATATGAATATTGTTGAATACTACATATATATAATTTACAAACTATAGAGTCACTGAGTTAAATTTTTTTCTCTAAATCAGCATTTTTAAATTTTAAGTCTTAAATATTGCCCCAAGAGTGATTTACCAGTTATATGTAAAAATGTTGATCTAACACTCTCTTTTTAAGCGGTTATTTAGCTAGTCCCCAAGAGTGATTTACCAGTTAAAATGACTTGGACGATTGTTGGTTAAAAAAAGAAAAAAGAAAAGAGGATTGGACGATGATGTGAATTGAGAGGCAGCAATACGTATATGTAATTCATTTTCATTTGGTAAATCACTATTGGGGATCAAATAAATAACCGGTAAATCAAACTTGGGTTTTATACAATTCAATTTTTTTTTTTACATCATCGTCCAATCATCTTTTTAATTTAATGTTGGACGATGATATGATTTAAAAAAAAAAAAAAAGAGGATCGAACTGAGAGGATTCATGATTTAATTAGTTCCATGTACCAAATGAAAATGAATTACATAAAACCCTTAGACTTGTGGATCATTTGGCTCAAAAAAGTAAAAGTGTCATAGTAATGGTGATGGAGAAACTTTAAAAAGTGGTTTCACCATAAATTAGCTTTTTTTTTATTAAGTCTATTAGTCACATATGCTTTCCCAAACATTTTTTTTTTGTTTTTTTTGCTATAAAAACCTTTCCCATTTTTTTTTGATAAAAAAATTTTAGGAAAAGGGTCAGGCTCACCCACAGTTCAAGGGCAAAGTGTTTGGAGCCCAGTCTACTGGGAATACTGGTCAGAGAGTACACATGTCTCTATCTCTACCAGCGTTACTACTGTTTCTTAGACCCCTAGAATGCCTCCCCCAGCGTTTTGACCAACGCAGGAATCGAACCCTTTTCCTAAAAGTAATGAAGACCAACCCCCAAGCCAGTTGAATCCAAAAACGAGAGGTCTTTCCCAAACATCATAATTTCTCCAAAAGTAACTTCTTTTTTTCTTAAGCCCATCAGCCACTGGCCTTTTAACTTGACTAGATGCTATCCAAACATGCTGAGAAAAGTGTAGAGGAGGTGAGTGGAGGGTGGAGATTTTTTTTTTTGTTAAACTGAGTTTTGGACCGGGACAAACGTTTATAAAAAAGCACAGAATAAGGGAACGAAGAAGAGCACAGCCTATTACCAAAAAAAAAAAAAAAGAAGAACACAGCCCGTTAACAGTATAACGAGATGGGTTTAACAAAAGTAAAACTTTCTTGTATAAAAAAAAAAAAAAAAAAAGTAAACCTCATGCGTCATCTAAATGGTTGGAAGTCTTCTACTTCTGAAAATGGGAAGAAATCCTGCCACCAAAAAGATTATACTAGTACGGAAACGATCTATTGAAAGGACCTTCCCGGAAATCTGGCTGCTTTCCTCTTTTCGTCATTTTATTTTACTGCTCCCAGAGAATGCTACTTGCCTTCAAATTTACTCTCAAAAGTCACTTCCAGGTGGTTTTCAGTTACTGGTTTTCTCTACAATTTCGTTCAGATTAACTTGTAGATTCTTTCTTTTCTGCATTTTGAGTTTAGGATAACTTCTGGTGCTGTAGAGGTTGATTGATCACTCGGTGAAGTCAAAGAGTTATTTTTTCATGCAGTGAGGGGTAAATTCTGTGTGCTTGTCGTCATTTCCTTTGTTTGAAAGTTTGTTTTAAAAGAAGAAGGTTAAATAATGTTCTATTTATCTTCTTTCTCAGCTCTTTCTGCACGCTTAAAGAAAAGTGACTGAGTGTTTGGATTAACTTCGGGAGAAAGGCTTTTTGGAATTACGATGTACTCGTCTGAAACGTTTCAGAAGTACCAAACACTTGCTTAATGTTATTAGCCGGAAATATTATTTACTTGTGGATTTTGGTCCCAAACCAAAGTCATAGCGTTTTTGCATTTTGCAAGGGATACGGCATTTTTACTCTCATCTTCCTTTTTATTTTATTTTTCTTGGTGGAATTCACCCCCCGGGGTGTCGGTGGGGGGACAAAATACGGTAAAGAACAAAGGAGTCATTTGTGGGTCTGTGTTGCAACTTTGATGTGAGATTGAAATGTACTGATACAAAAGGTTAAAATAAGAGAAAGTAGTATTGTTGACTAACCATTTTTTTTTAGAAGGCACATTTCTTTCAGTTTTCCGAGAAAAATGAGCTAAAACTTTGACATCCCTAAAACAAACACATTGTGCAGAACTGGTGGATCTTAATGAAGCATATTTTTTTCTGCACATTTTATTTTATTTTTTAAAATAATGCCATGATGATTGGGTTTATGTCCCCTGCAGGGCAATATTTAGCCTGTTTCTGCAAACTTGGTTGAACTTGAAGGCTTTGTTTTCAGGAGCTTGAGTTTATATTTGCTAGGCTAGTCGTCTACTAGACGCTCACTGTACAAAATCACAGTCAATTAACTGTTAAAATCAATGTCGCACAATAAGAGAAAGTTATATCAATCCAAGCATCCATTGGGATCTTACCGTAAGCCTTCCTCTTCCTACCATTTCAATTCAATTCACATTCTTTGGTAGGGATTCCTGTATAGTATTTATCTTCATCAAAATTCTCTAAACAGCTTTTGAGGCATTTCTCTCTGGCTCATGGAAAGCTGTGGAGCACATAAAAATTGAGGGAGGAACTCCAACCCTGCATTTTATCGATAATCAGAAAAGAGTTTTGAAGAAAAGTCCTGGTCCAGACATTCGAATAAGGTCGAGGAAAGCTACTCTATCAGATTGCTCCTGTTTTCTAAGACCTGGAATTGATGTATGTGTGTCATCAGCCTCTCAACAGGATAATAGTTCAGCAAAAATTTGTCTTGAACCTGTAAGTGATCTTTTTAACTTGTAATCCCCTTAGTTGAGGTCCTTGAACTTTATGGATTCTTAGCTGAGTCTGGAAGTTATCCTTTTTTTTATTGGATTTAGACTTGCAAGGATAATAGCAAAACACTAACCTATTTCATTTGTCATAAATCAACTTTCATTATGAATGTTAATGAAAATAATGAAAGCATGAACTGATGTGCTTGTGTGGTTGATAAGTTCTGGTTCTTCCTTGATTTGGACATTGTTCTCACTTATTCGTTGATACCAATGTCCAAGATTCACTTATCTCTCTGCCTTTCCTCATTCTAGTGATAATTTTTACATTACTTGGCTCATCATTTATGGTCATTGCCTATGTTGATAAGAAGAATTCAGTAACACAAGTATATTCAATTCATTAGACAAGTTCTTACAAGTACACGCTTCTTATTGACACATTACATATGTTATTTTTTCATGTTTCTTGGTCTGCTTGTAAAAAGTCCTATGGATGATATCCCTCAAGTTTATGAGTTGTGGTTGCTTGATTTTTAATATTGACCAACCAAATCTATTTGTTATAGGGATGGGTTGATGCTAAAATAAGATCTGTACAGAGAAAGCGCCACGTATCTGAGTGTTCATGTGAATATTTTGTCAACCTCTATGTTAATCAAGGTCGTTATGATCCAGAGAAGAGTATTCTTAGTGAGGAGACTAAAGTTGTTGGAATAAATCAAATATCCATCCTCCAGAAGCTTGATCACAATCCCTGTGAAGATCAGCGATATCGATGGGATTTATTTGAGGATTGCTTTAAAGCACGAGAGACTAAACTGTTTGCAGGAAAATTCTTTTCTGATTTTTCATGGTTAGTTGTTGCATCAGCTTTAAAGCATGTCTCATTCTGTGTAAGATCTGTAGAAGGCAAGATTGTGTATCAAATTTTGGGATGTGAACATTTTAGCTCTTCATTGAACTATAATTCTCTTAAACATGTAAATTTCAGATTAGACAATGGGATGCAATTACCTATTGTTTCTCTTGTCAATCCATCTGACAACAATAAGTCAGGCCAAGAGAAAAACGCATATGAAGTTGAGATCTCACCAGGGTCTTGCATTGAGGCATTACGCCGTTCCAAACGTCGTAACATAGAACCTGAACGTTATCTCGGTTTTGATGATGTCTCCAAGTTGAATTTTGGTCATGTTCGAACTGGCTTACCCAAGTCCAACACAAGATATGATGATTTGAAAGCTGATGTTGATATACTAGCAAATTGTCCAGGAAAGGACATAGATGCATGTCAAAATATTGAGAAGATAAATACCTGCCAGGAGGTCCTGGTGAACAACAGTTGGGTTGCAAGTGGGATGATGAAGTTAGAAAATGTCAATGAAAAAGGTCATGAGGCTCTACTTGTTAGGGATTCTCTGCCTGATGGAGGTGGTCTAGTAGCACTTGACCAATCTTTTCTCAACAACGATAGGACTGGAAATTCTAGACATGAAAATTATGTTTTTTCTGAATATAATCATCTGACTCATAGCCCTGAACTGAACAGGAAAATTGTCCATCCATGGGCATTTGAACCCTATGATCATCAATCAGAAGTTCCTGATCATCATCAGTCAGTTGTTAGGGATTCTCTGCCTGATGGAGGTGTTCCAGTAGCCCTTGACCATTCTTTTCTCAACACCGATAGTCGTGAAAATTCTTGGCATGAAAGTTGTGTTTTTTCTGAATATGATCATCTGATTCATAGCCCTGAACTGAACAGGAAAATTGTTGATCCATGGACATTTGAATCCTGTGATAAATCTTCTATTGGTTATTATTGTGGCACCTGTAGTGTCAACAGAGACGATCTTTCTGCTCTGGAAGACATGGATACTGAAATTGGATGGGAAGGGATACATTCCAATGAAGAAATTCAAGGGAAAAAATATCACCCACCAATGACAAGAAGTAAAACTCGTGAGCTAGAAAGACCCCACAAAGACAGATCCTTAAGTGATGCTGAAAAGTCTGCAAAAGAGATCGGTGATAAAACTTCTGAATGTTATGATTTTGGTACCTGTAATGTCCAGAAGAAGGATTTACCTGGCCTGCAGGACATGGATTTTGAAAATAGACAGGAAGGGGTACATTCTGATAAAGAAATTCAGGGGAAAAAATATCACCCACCAATGACAAGAAGTAAAACTCGTGTGCTGGAAAAACCCTACAAAGACAGATCCTTAAGTGGTGCTGAAAACTCTGCAAAAGAGATTGGTGATAAATCTTCTGGATGTTATGATTTTGGTACCTGTAATGTCCAGAAGAAGGATTTACCTGGTCTGCAGGACATGGATTCTGAAAATAGACAGGAAGGGGCACATTCTGATAGAGAAATTCAAGGGAAAAAATATCACCCACCAATGGCAAGAAGTAAAACTTGTGAGCTGGAAAGACCCCACAAAGACAGATCCTTAAGTGATGCTGAAAAGTCTGCAAAAGAGATCGGTGATAAAACTTCTGAATGTTATGATTTTGGTACCTGTAATGTCCAGAAGAAGGATTTACCTGGCCTGCAGGACATGGATTTTGAAAATAGACAGGAAGGGGTACATTCTGATAAAGAAATTCAGGGGAAAAAATATCACCCACCAATGACAAGAAGTAAAACCCATGAGCTAGAAAGACCCTACAAAGACAGATCCTTAGGTGATGCTGAAAATTCTGCACAAGAGGTTGGTGATAAATCTTCTGGATGTTATGATTTTGGTACCTGTAATGTCCAGAAGAAGGATTTACCTGGCCTGCAGGACATGGATGCTGAAAATAGACAGGAAGGGATGCATTCCGAGAAAAAAATTCAAGGGAAAAGTTATGACGCACCAATGACAAGAAGTAAAACTTGTGGGGAAGAGAGAACCTACAAAGACAGATCCTTAAGTGATGCTGGAAATTCAGCAAAAGAGACTGGTGATAAATCTTCTGGATGTTATTATTTTGGTACCTCTAATGTGCAGAGGAAGGATTTATCTGGTCTGGAGGACATGGATATTGAAAATAGATGGGAAGGGATTTGTTCCCATAAAGAAGTTCAAGGGAAAAAATATCATTCACCAATGACGAGAAGTAAAAGTCACTGGGAAGAAAGAACTTACAGAAACAGATCCTCAAGTGAAGCTGCCTACAAGGAATTGATAGATTCGTACTTAAAGAATGTTGACACCACACTAACTAAGGAGGAGCCGCCTATAGCCGACCAGTGGGTAGAATTTAAGACAAATAACTATGGGCAAAACAAGGGAGCAGAAGCTGATGAAGAAGTTTCTGAAATTGATATGTTGTGGAAAGAAATGGAAGTTGCATTAGCATCATTTTATGTTTTTGATAACACAGAGGTACAATAGTCATGCCCTCCTGATTTTTTTTTGGTAGGGTGGTTTTGTTTTGTGTTTTTTAAGAAAAACAAGAGTTTGTATTAATTTCTGTGATTCTGTTAATTAGCAATCAGCATTTCTTCCATTCTTATATTTTTTTTCTAAAGATCTTTCAATTCAAATATCTTATCAGGGTTCAAAGGCTGTAGTCTCTTTGGAGACTGAGGAGAATTCTGACAAACTTTGTCAACACGAGTTTAGATTAAATGAAGAAATTGGGCTTTACTGCTGTAGATGTGGCTTTGTGAAGACAGAGATAAAAGACATTTCACCACCCTTTGTAAGTTTGAATTCGAAACTAGTGAAAACTGTGTCCCTGCATGTGTTTGTGTTGAGTTTTCCCTACCTATCTTGCATTCTGATTTCTTTGCCTGTTATCTAGATTGAGATAATAACATGCATCCTGACAATTTCTGCTTCGTGCACTGATCATCAAGCAAAGGAAGATTTGCAATGCCATTATAGAATAGAACAGAGAGAAGTGTTATCCTTTTGGCTTCTTAACTTTTATAATATAATATCATAATTCTGGTGAAATATTGTGTTGTCAATAAGTGTTTGGGAACTTTGTTTTACCAGGCGCAGAACTTGCGATGGCAACAGGATGAAAGGCAGTGTGATGCTGGAAATTCGGAGGCAAAGGCTGATGAGAATGATAGTTTACATCTTTTGTCAGATCACACTTTAACCAATATGCCTGCATCTGAAGAAAATAATATCTGGGGAATGATCCCCAAACTTACTTGTAAGTTGCATGTCCACCAGAAAAAAGCTTTTGAATTTCTTTGGAAAAATATTTCTGGATCGTTGCAACCAGCATCTATGAGGGCTGCATCTAAAAGATTAGGTGGCTGTGTGATATCTCATTCACCTGGAGCTGGAAAAACTTTCCTAATTATTGCATTTCTCGCGAGCTACTTGAAGGTTTTCCCAGGGAAAAGGCCTTTGGTCCTTGCTCCAAAGACAACACTTTATACATGGTATAAAGAATTTATCAAATGGGAAACTCCTATACCTGTGTATCTGATCCAATCTCGACGTAGACTTGGAGTGTGCAAGGAGAAACCAGTGGTTATTCCTGGTGTTCCAAAGCCCACTGTAGATGTCAGGCATCTTTTGGACTCTCTGGAAAAAATACAGAAGTGGCATTCACACCCTAGCGTTCTAGTCATGAGTTATAGTTACTTTTTGAGGCTGATGGAAGATAATTCAAAGTTTTCGCACCGAAAGTATATGGCTGAAGTCTTGAGGAAAAGTCCAGGGGTTCTTATTCTAGATGAAGGGCACAATCCTAGAAGTACAGAATCATGTTTGAGGAAAGCCTTAATGAAAGTAGAGACGGAATTGAGAATACTACTTTCAGGTACATTGTTTCAGAACAATTTCTGTGAGTACTTCAACACTCTCTGCTTGGCAAGGCCAAGATTTATTCATGAAGTTCTGAGAGAATTAGACCCCGAATACAAGGGGGATGAAGGTAGAGCTGGAAAAAAACCAAACTTCATGGAAAGACGGGCAAGAAAATTCTTCTTAGATAAAATTGCAAAAAAAATAGACTCTGACGATAATTATGATGAGAGGCTGCAAGGTCTAAACATGTTAAGAAAGATAACAAATGGCTTTATAGATGTTTATGACGGTGGAAGTTCTGATAATCTTCCTGGTTTGCATGTTTATACTTTGTTAGTGAATATTACTGGTTTTCAAGAAAAGATTTTTCGGGCACTCTATGACAAAGTATCCGACTCCAGATATCCTCTGGAGGTGGAGCTTTTGGTAACCCTTGGAGCAATACATCCATGGCTAATCAAAACGGCTGCATTCTCTGATAAGTTTTTAACTGAAGCTCAACTGAGTGAGCTGGAAAAATGCAAGTTTGATTTGAAGATGGGACCAAAAGTAAGGTTTGTTTTGAGCCTTGTGTATCGTGTTGTCAAGGAGGAAAAGATTCTTGTCTTCTTCCACTACATTGCACCTATGAGATTGTTCGTAGAACTATTCGAGAAGTTCTTCGGATGGCAGAGTGGTCGTGAAGTTTTGGTACTTAGTGGGGAACAAGATCTCTTTGAACGTGGGAGAGTGATTGATAAATTTGAGGAGCCTAGAGGAGCATCAAAGATACTCCTTGCTTCAATTACAGCCTGCTCTGAAGGCATTAGTCTGACCGCCGCTTCCCGTGTGATTTTGTTAGAATCAGAGTGGAATCCATCAAGGACAAGGCAAGCTATTGCACGTGCCTTTCGCCCTGGTCAGCAGAGGATTGTGTATGTGTATCAGCTTCTGCTGACAGACACAATGGAGGAAAAGAAGTACTGCAAAACGACTCGGAAAGAGCGAGTTTCAAGGATGATTTTTAGTGAGGATTTTGTGGAGGGTCAGTCCCAATGGCAAGCAGAAAAGCTCGAAGACGATATCCTTCGAGAAATGATCGCAGAAGACAAGTCCAAAATATTCCATATGATAATGAAAGATGAGAAGGCTTCAACCAACTGATGTAAGCTAAATGCTTTTTTCCTCATCTTTCCTTAGTTTGTTTATGTTTTATATGCACTAGATTGCATCCATGTTAGCTTATTATTTGGCCTTTTAGATCAAGATTTCTGGCTAACTGCATGCATCTTTTTGGCCAATTTTTAGGTGTGGTTTAGTTGGGGACTTCCCCATAAGAAGGAGCAGGGGCACGCACGCACGTCTCTGGGAAGGGGCTTCCATCCACTTCCCTTCCCATTCTCTTCTTCATCTTAACCGTTAGATCAAAATATCAACGGTTCAGATTTCGTCTTTTATAAAAATATTATTTTTTAATATTTTAATATTTTATTAATATTTTTTAAAAGATAAAATCTAAACCGTTGATATTTTGATCCAATGGTTGAGATAAAGAAGAGGATAGAAGAAGATGGGAAGTGAAGTGGATGGGAGTTAACTCCCTATGGATTGCTTCAAACATGGCTAATATAATATTATTAGTTTGACTCTTTGTCTCTTGGGTATGATTAGTTTGACTTTTTCTATGTAAATGTGTAAAGAACATACTAGCTTTATACTATTTTAGAAGCAATTTGCTTTGAGACTATTATGGCACTGCATATGCAATTATTGTGAGTGCATTGCTAGTCCAAGGAAAAGTGATTCAAAGAGCCAGTGACCAAATATATCTTATTTTTTGCATGATGAATCTATTTATATAAACTGAATTCTTTTTTTAAAAAAGGAACAGAACTTAAATATGAAAGTACTGTACAAAACTGGGATCAACTGTACTCCCTCAAGTCATTCATGGGACGTCTAGTTGGACGATTCTAGCACATCCTAGGTTTATGACCTCTCTCTCTCTCTCTCTCTCTCTCAGAAATATATATATAATTAATGCAGAAAACATGCAAAAGATTCGTGTGGAAAGAAGAGAGGAAAACGAAGTGATGAAAAGAAAGAGGACAAAAGAGAGAGTTCGAGGGAGACATGGAATGATCGCAAAAAGTTAGAGAAGAGTAAAATAGACGGTAAAGCTAAAAACATGTGGATGCTCTTTGTGATTGGCTATTTCTTGGCCTCATTGGGTTAATGCTAGCCAATGGAACGGATGATTATGGTGAAGATTAGTATAATTACCAAACCCAAACGTAAAAAGTGTCAAAAAGAGCAATAAAATATGGGCTTCTTTATTACTATAATCATCCAACAAAACACACACACGAAAACCCGTAACAGAAGGGTTTTCAGCAATTTGATTTCTCTCCACTTTTTAATTTTTAAAAATAATTATTTAAGTTTAATATTAACTGTTTGCATTTATTTATTTCTTAAGATATGAAATTTTAAGATTTGATTATAATTTTTCAAAATAAAAAAATAAATTTGAACTGTCCTCGTTATGTTTTGGAAATTTATATAAGAAATGTCTCATGTGGATGTGGTTGTAATAAATAATATGATTTAATAATTAATGAAGGAGCTAAATGACTTTTGGGAAGAAGTTTCTTAACTGTTTGATGGGAGGAGCCATATTCATAGGATGTACATGTCTTTTAAATACATAAGTTATTTAAACGATAGAAACTTGTTCATTCACTCTCTGATCATTAGAGACGGCTTTAGCTTTCCATAAAAAAGAGAAAGCATGTATAGAAGGATAAAGAGAATGATAAAGGTTTCAATTATCATGTTGCAAGTTACGTATTATGAAGTATCGATTCCACAATTATGGATAAAAGTTAGTGTATTTTGACTTAAACCTATAATATTGTAAAAATCATGAGTTTTTGAGATCCTTGTTCATGTTCTTATTATTTGATGATTGAGCATGAAATTATTAAAAAAAAAAAAAAACTTACAATTTTTGCCCGCATTTGATCTTTTTTCCCACCACTTGTGCACATTTTGAGTATAGATATTTTTTTAAAAAAAAAATTCTCCAAACGTGCGCGAAACAATTCAAATTGAAGTTCAATCACTCATTTCAATTTGTTTTCCGGCGCAATATCTTTATCTCTCTCTCTCTCTCGTTCACTCAATTACGTTTCTTTTCTTCGACCATAATATTGGCCGCATCCATGCAATCATGAAATAATGCTTTCTCTTCAAAATTCAACCTCTTTGGTGCGTGTGTGTGTGTGAATAAATTAAGGATGATACTGTTATTTTAAAATAAAGATGATACTTTTGATAAAAGAACAAGGGAAAATTACATCTCAAGATCTGAACTTTACAAAGAAAATTTGATTGGATGAAATGGATTGTTCTAAGGAAATAATAATATTCCTTCAATTATTCCATCACTTGTCCTATAACAAATAGAATAGCTATATATGCGTTGTTGAGGGTTTAAGTAAGGGCCAAGTGAAACTTCACCAATGAAATTTTATTGCTTATTTAGTACATTAAAAATTCTAGCTTTTCAAAAAGTTAAACCTCATATCTTTCACATAATTAAAGGAGAGTAACCCTTTTTTTTTTTTTAAAAAAAAAAGGGTTATAAGTTCACTTTTGCTCGTATTTATCTATGGGTTGAAATTTAATTTTGATCCAGAATATTTGATCGAGCTACATTATAGACAACCTAAAATCAAAGTTAGTGTAACGTAGTCCCTCCTCCATTAAATGTCCCTTAATTTAACCATTAGTTAACTCAAAAACCATACAGAAAAATCTCAAAAAATATTACAGATCAGTACCCTATTATTAGTAAATTAAAACCGATCAAGTCCTCAAAATTAATAATAAATTTCGGGATACTATAATTTTATCTGTTTACTCAAGAGGACGACCAAAGCATCATTTTAACCTACTGTTTTAACCAGTTACCCAGTGATTATTGGATCATCTTGACTGATTACAGCAATAAATAATTAAAAATAAAGTACTATATTTGCTTCAATAATATATCTTATTATGATGTTAATATTTTGATCTTTTATAATTTAAATATTATTCTTTACAAAACTTCATACAGTTTATAACTCAATTTTGAGATTTACAAATTTTACAAAAATTTACAACTTAACTGATATATTTGTGATTTGAGGTTGTAATAAAAACTTTTAATTTAATAAAATATGAGTTGTAAGTAATGAGGAAGGTGATAAGGAACCTTCCGACACCAAGAGAGTTGATAAGAAACCTAAAACCTAATTTTGATAGTCATTACATTTTTTTCTTATTTGATGAAGCATATATAATAATTTTAATGGTGAGAATTGAAGACAGATATAACAAGAAACACAAAACAGCAGCAATAATCATAAATTTCTCTTAAAAATCAAAGACGTGTTCATGTTACTTTGTAAACAGCTTTTGCAAATCTAAGAAGTCTGAGCAATATAGAAGCTTTCTGGGGAAACAAGTTAAGGTTTTTTTTGGTTGGTCGCTGAATTATCCAAAAACATATTTACACAAGAAGAAGAGTGATGTGAAATATTTTCAAATTTGTTTTGAAATCAATTAACTGTTAATATGAAATCATCCTCCGTTAATTATAGATATAATTGCACTCTAACTTGTATTACTTATCATAACTTAGAACTTCCAAATTAAACTGAGGAGGATTAACTTCCGAACAATTTGAAGGTGTTTGAGCCTAATTTCAAAAGTAACTTTGATTTCAATTGACTTTTATATATTGAAGTTGGGATAAAAACCAATTTAGTATAATATAATTTTCTTTAAATATAAATTTATAAAAATCTAGTTTGGTAAAAACACATTTAAATAATGTATTAAAAAGTCAGTTTAATAATGTTTGAATATCAATAAGTAATAATCAAAAGGTAGAAAAACTTGTTTCAGTTTTAACTTGAGTTTTAGTCCAAAAAGCCCTTTTACCAACGTGATCCCAAACATCCTATGATCTGATGTAACGATCAAATAATTAAGGTAGTGAACCATATTTTATCCATTTCGATATTTTTCTGATAAAATATTCATTTTGATTTAAACTTTAACATCAACTTACCACATCAATATCAATCTCAATAATGTATTACTAAATATAAAGTTAATAATAAAGCATAAAATTGACATATTTTTATGAACAGCGTGACTCAGAGCTCGTGAAATCATTCCTTTAAATAATGTAAAAAGAGGATATATTTTAAGATATATCATGCATGAAGCCGAAGATTCTTTTACAGTCTATAACAGCGCCAACAAGAAATAAAATTATGATTAAACGTGTATTGTGGAGTGACTTCTTAGCAAATTTAATTTGTCTTTTTCGGCAGGACTATATATAAATATATTAATTTACAAAATCCGGAATTTTGTACGTAGCCCAATAATACTAAACTTGTTCTTAAACCTCAAGTCTTTGTAATCCTTTAGATTGAAAGTCTGAACTTTTTATGAGTGTAATGTGTGTGTGTTAAAAACAAGAAAATATTCTCTCTAATCCGTAATATGATATAATGTTCGTAATATAATTTTTATTTTTTTTATTTGATCAAAAGTTTTTCTTTTCGAAGCTTAGAGGCCAAATGATTCTCTTCTCTTTTAACAAATGCACTTCCCGATATTTAAATTTGTGTTCTCCTTTTTAGAGGGTAAGGCCTCTTCATGTCTCAATGAACAGTTTATTGGTGTTTATAATGTAATAATAAGGCCTTATATTAAACACAACAAGCCAGTAATATATGGGGAAATAAGTGTGTCATTCTTGTTTCTTTTCTTTCATATTTCCTTGAGTATTGCTGTGCTCAACATCCCTGAAAAGTTCAATTTATTTATATATATAATTTATTGATTGATAAAGGAATTTAATTGAGTTATTTTATAATAATTTAATTTTGGAGTTGTCGTTGTTACTTTTCTTCCATAAAATAAACATTGGCGGCCTGAATAAGATAACCTTGGTGCTTTCAATCCAGTAAAGGAGCATGCTTTATTGAATTTCATAGTCGTCACGTGAATTTCTAATTTTTGACCCTCGATAATCATATTGAATTTTCAGCTTCTTTTGAATTAAAATATATTATGCTTCACTTTCGTGGATTAATTAAGCTCGAAATCATTTCAGTTTCTTTACTATAATACACTCCGCTCAAATGATTTTAATTCTAATTATCATCGAACTGCTTAATGATATTTTATGCATTAAAAGAACCGCATAAATATTGAGCAGTAGTGGAGCTATATCCGTCATTGAAAATTACGCGCGTGTTTGTTTTACATATATTTTGAATAATTTTTTGATAATGTTTTCGTATTATTTCCAAAATTTATTGGAATTTGAAATTAATTTTTGAAATGATAGCCTTTAAAAAGAGGCTATAATTCTTAAAATAAAATTAACACCTCCATGATCTGCATGGTATAATTATCTAATATCGGGTAAAATCAAGTTAGATTCAACTTTTGTTAAATCTAACTATTAACTAAGTTTAATTCATTTGATTTGATTTTTCATTACATCTACAAGGTTTCATTCTCAGATTTATTTTAAAAAATTGAGTATTTCAGCCCGTTTGGATGGGCATTTTTCATAAAAAAAAACACTTTTTTAATGCAACAAAAATGTTTTTTTAATTAATTTATGTGTTTAGATGATATTTTTTAAAAAAAGCAAGTGTCACAAAAAGAAAAGCTAAAATGCTGTTTTTTCTAAAAGCTCTAATTTGGAGCTTAAAAAATAAACACTTAAAAAAAACCACTTTTTTTAAAAGCCCATCCAAATGGACGATCTCCATCGATAAAATCAACAAGAAGGTAGTTACTTAAATGTTTTGGCCAAAAAACAAAAAACAATGTAGAGGTAGTTACTCGAATTGTCCCAAAATGTTACTACATCTGGTCCTAATTATAAGATAAAGTTAACTTTTTTTGGAGAGATTAAGAAAGCTAAATAAATTATTTAATCATTTAATATATTGTGTATTTTTAGATTATATATTAATTTATTAGTCAAACCAATTAGTTTGAAGAAAAAAATAAAAATACTCTAAAGTGATTTAATTAATTTCCTTAATCTCTCTACAAAAGACAATTATGCCTTATAATTAGAATCTGGGAGTAATATATACGAGCCAACTTGTAACCAGGGACATTTTGGAATTTTCGCTTTCAAAATAAGAAAAAACGAAAAATAGAAAGGAATCACGCGACACGCTTATCAAATAAGAGTTGAACGTAGTATAATAGAAGGGAACAAACGCAACCGAAAGAAATTAAACAATTAATTAAGGACCAAGATATGCTTTGGATGCTAATAATATATTCATAATCATAAATATATATATATACTACTCGCCAGTATTATAAGACGGCGCATGCCCATTTTCTAATTACTAATATTTATTTTATTTATGCAACTAACCGAATATTTTAATACAAGAATATCCTATTATAACGGTTGATAGAGATTTTTTTTTTTTTTTTTTAAGAAAAATCATGCCATCTAAACTCTATCCACTAAAAATATAATAGCTTATATCAATTTAATTTTAGTTGACAAATGATTCATATAAGAAAAATTCACTTGTTCGTTTTTAAGAGAAATATGAGTTCATCATTTGTTTTAGTTCTTTTTAAATTAAGATGTTTATTTTATCGAAAACAAATTAAAATGTGAATTTTTTTTAGATGGGTCACCCACTAGGCCAATCATAATTAAAATAATTTGAGCTGTCATATTATATTATTGGACAGAGTTAGATGATGTGTTATTTATGAAGTATAAAAGTATTTCTCGCTTTTTCTTAGACTTCTATTAAAGTATATAATACATTAAATAAGAGTAAACTTAGAAGTGTATTAAAATTTATGATATAGTTAATAAGATTTAAAGTTTTCACTAGGAAATGGCTTTGTAGATAGGATTAAATATTACATATAACACACAAAGAGTATATATACTTTTCCGCCTTGAATTGCAGAATTGGAAAAAAATTCCAAATTGACTGAGTTAGATCTAAAATTTTTCTATTTGTTCAGGTAAAAAAATATAAATTGATCTACGTCTAATAAATATTTTCATTGTATAAATTTTGGAAAAATTTAAAAAATAAACAAATGTAATACACAATTATAATGATTGAAACTGCTGCTATTTGATGTGAGCAATAATTAATTAAATTAAATTGTGGAGGAAAGTTGTTGGATTAGGCAAGGGGCAAGATAATTTTTTTTTTTTTTTTTTAAAAAAAAGGAAAGATGAAGTGGAAAAGTTGGAAGTTGGAACATGAAAAAGAAGAAAATGTGATAAAATCAAATCCAAACAAGTGCAAGTTGCAGCATCCACTTGCATCTCCCGCGTAAGCGTAAGCTTCCCTTCCTTAAAATCATCTCTCACTCTTCCTTTCTCTCTCATCCCTACCATAATATTAATAACCAACCTATAAAAAAATAATAATAATAACAAAAAAATACTAAAGGCTTAATGCAAGTTGCACTATAACAAAAAAAAAAAAAAAAAATTAACCTCCACCTTCCACATATAACCCATCTTCGCCACTCTCTCTTCTTCAACCTCCTCAATTTTCCCACCACTCGCCGGCCGGATTCTTCCTTCTTCTTCATCATGCCCTCTTCTTCCCTTCAACTCCACCACCCCTTCAATCCCGGAACCGCCTTGGACTGCCCCAAGCAGCCCCCACCGCTCTCCACGCGCCGCCTCGTCGTTCCTCTCTCCTCTTCCAAGCTGGATCTTCCTCCGGTTCCAGACTCGGTTCTTTTCCAGCACGCGCACGAGATGGGGCCCGGTCAGTGCTGCTCCGTCGTGATCCAGTCCATCCACGCGCCTGTCTCCACTGTCTGGCCCGTGGTTCGCCGCTTTGATAACCCCCAGGCCTATAAGCATTTCCTAAAGAGCTGCCACGTCGTCGACGGCGACGCCCGCGGCATTCACGTCGGCACCGTCCGAGAAGTCCACGTGGTGTCCGGCCTCCCCGCCGTGTCCAGCACCGAGCGGTTGGAGATCCTCGACGATGAGCGCCACGTCATCAGCTTCAGCGTCGTCGGAGGAGACCACCGCCTGAGCAACTACCGGTCGGTGACGACCCTGCACGCCGATGGGAACGAGACGGTGGTCATCGAATCGTACGTCGTCGATGTGCCTCAGGGGAACACGAAGGAAGAAACGTGCGTGTTCGTGGACACGATCGTACGGTGCAACTTGCAATCGTTGGCTCAGATCGCAGAGAACATGGCCAGAAGGGAGCAGAAACCGCCATTATCATCGTAAATTCACACATTTTCTCAAACTCTTTATTTTCTGGTTCGGTTCTGTGTGTTTCCGGGTTTTTCTTCTGTTCCAAATACGGGTACGGATCTTGTATCCATTTGAGTCGCGGGCATAGATCAATATGCATTAGACACGGTGTTGGGAATGAAAGGGTCGATCGATCAGGGTGGGTTTTTCAGAAGGGTCTCGACCGGACGGCAGTGGTTGAATGTGATATAATTTGTGCACATATAAAAGATTAGTTATATATGTTTTCATATAGACACTTGTATTTTTTCACATTCCACCATTTTCACTCTGATCGATGATTGCTTCTATTTGTCCGAAATGTTATCCCCTGCTGCAAACTTGCTCCATTCATCTTGTCATGTTCCTGTAAATTCTGTTTTGTAGTGGACTTTTCTAAATTTACCAGTTAAAGTGATTTTTACCGGATTCGCTTTACAGCCCCATGTTTTTTTTCCCTCTCTTACTGTTACTATGATGAGATAATTTACTCTATATGATGCGCAAATTAATAACATACATTTTAATTTCCTTGGTAATTGAGATTTGTCCAATTGAATGTCAAATCTTAATTAGTAAGAAAAATGTGACTAATTTGCGCATCATGTTGAATTATCCGATGTCAAATAACCCTCCCCTCCTTTGTTGAACAAGAGTTGGTCATGATAATTGAGTTAATTAACAAATGATTATGAGGATAAAACGTGTATTCAATATGATTAAATGTTGGGAAAACAAAATGAATAGTGAGAATTAAATGCCGAGACCCCGGGAAAAGCGCTGTGAAGTTTTAATAGTAACAGCCCAAGAGGAGGAAGAGGGTCGAAACCTGTCGTGCATATTTCAACTTTGAAAAGGTACCCGCCGTCCAAAAATGTTACCCTAGGCGATCGATTTCAAGTTTTTGGATGGCAGTATTTTTTTAAAAAAAAAAAAAAAGTACCATAACATTCTTAAATTACTCTTAGTTTGAATTGAACTTTCGTTTTTAACCTTATAAAAGTCAAACAAGTTACTCCTTCTTATATCTTTATAATATCAGACACGCACCTTAGCTTCTATAAAGAATACATGGTCCTCATTGTAAATAAGTCGTCAAATAGGGCATTAATTTTACATTTTTTTCAAGCTATTTAAAATCAAACAAATTGCATCTTCTATGATTTCTTGAATATAATTTATGATATTAGATATGTATGAATTTCAAATTTCATTTCAATTTGAGACTAAGTTTATAACTTAACCTCTACGTACACTCCTTGTTAGTTTTGATGAGATGGTTAGAATTGGCTTATGAATATAATAAGGATTAAAGGGATTACTTATATTACCTACTTAGATATGCAAAGCATTTTTAGAAATACAAAATTCATCAGTGCTCCACTAAATTTTATCATATAGTGTCGCATGAGAAGAAAAAAGCAAAATTTTCACAAAGTGTCACATATTAAAAAAGTGGGGAGACCATATATAGTGATACACATATGGTATAGTTATGAGCAAAAATATACAGATGATACAGTAGATGCGGAAGTCATAATTGGGTCATGGTCCAAAGCTCAAAAAATGGTAAAATATGAAGGGAGTTGATAAGATTACGAAAAGGATGTGTAGATGATCCACTCCCGGAAACTTATGGTGTTTGCTGATCACCTTTGTCTTCAGTGAACAACATGAGAACAAGAAGATCGTTGGTTTTTCTTTTTGCGATTTTTTCTTAATCGCTGTTTTTTTTTTAACTATAACCTTCTCTCTCTCTCTAATTTCTTTAATTACAGCATATGAGTAAGGTACGTGTTACATGCTTCATTTAAAATGCTAATTAAGCCAATCCAATGCATATTATTTAATCAGGACGAGGAGTAGAAATAGGAGAGCATTATTTAGCATTAAAGGAGGGGTTGACTGTTGAGTGAGTGATAAAAATGGAGCAAAGGAAGGAGGAGTGAAGTTTGGTGTCATCAGTGACTGGTCGATCGTAACTAGGGCTATCAATAATTCCACACACACACAAACAGCATAAGGTTCAGATCCTCCCCCAGATCAGAGTTCGATCCCCTCAATATTTGGCTCAACTTAATTACTACTCGCTTTATTCAGTGGGTTATGCTCCTGTTTTCATATACCACTTCCGGTACTTACATAGGATTTCATTCCTAATATAATTTGCATGCACTAACTACTCACAAAAATAAAAATTACATCTCTCTGCACCCACTCCCCACAAAAAAAAAAAATATTATGACTTTTAGCAGTTGTTTATATGTATGTATGTATACTGATGAAGATTATCATTGTTATTAGAAAAATATAACTATATTTAATTTAATTACATTTTAAATTTTTAATTCATATTATATACATATATTTACTTTCATGAGTATATATAAATTGATTTATAGTTGCTTTTAATTATCTAAGTGTATTTTTATTTAGTTTTGATTATCTATCTTTATTGCCAGCAACTCATTATACAATCTTTGTTTGGTTATTAAAAAGTACAGGTGAGTTGGATCCCAAGACTTACTAGGGTTAGGGTCAGGACATATTTTTGGGTTCAGAGCGCTTATAATACGTCATATTTTTTGTTCTTTTTAATGATGCTTTTAGTTTGAGGTTTTAACCTTGTTGTCTCTGAGGAGTAGCTGTAGCGCTTTCACGTTTGAAGGGTCGTCAAATCATGAACAAACATGAATTGTTGATTTCTTTAACAGCATTATTATTATTTTGTTTCGTTTGCTTTGGTTATCAATTTTTAACCAAAATAGAAAGAAAGAAAAATGGAGCATGTACGCAGTTTTTAGAATGAAGAATTTTCTCATTCAACTTCTTTAGCTCTCATGTATCTGAACACTTGTTTAATATTTAGTTCAGCTGATTTCCAAGTGTCTGGGATGAATATTAAGTAACTCGATGACGAGAAGAATTAATAAGACGATCGAGCGTGGCTAGTATTTAAAGAATTACTCTTATAACAGCATAGAATTGGAGAACTTGATGAAAAATATTTGATCTAAGTGTGTGTAGTAATTGCACAGAGAATTGAGAAAGATGGATTATTACAAATTATTATTATTTAATGGCTATGATGATTTGGAATAGTATATAAAGGGGGATTAAGACGGCATTTTAAAAAAGTGATTAAATTACTATTACTAGGAGCGAATCAAACGCAACTTGATTTGTAAACTAAGTCAAGTTGTTATTCGTTGCCTCCTCAATATTCGTCGTCGTCCTTGGGCTAATTAAAAAAAATATATATATTTATATATTATAAACACAAAAAGATGTGAGTTGTAATATACAATATAAGAATTGCAACTTGCAAGTTGGCTTGCAAGTGGGCAATAAGAGAGAGTGTACCATCCATACCCATCTTCCATGTTCCTTTTTTATTTAGTGTTTTTAATAATAAATTAAATAAAACAAAACCACCCCCACCAAAACCCTTTTCCTCACTCGTCTTCTTCGTCAAATATCCAACCCTCCTTTTTCTGTATTTCTTCTTCTTCTTCTTCTTCTTCTTTTATCTATCCCTGTTCTATCTACTATTGTTAATTATACATATATTAATTATAATTCCTACTAATAACTAACAAAGATTCCTCCTTCGTCGCTATTACCAACAGTAATATTGATTAATTTTATGTATTTTTAATTAGTTACTATATATATATAGAGTTCGATCTAGAGGGTATTATTATTGTTCCCGCGAGTTCCGGGTTTCTGAATAATAATGCATCTCAGTGAAAAGACACAAAAGCGATGATGAGATTGAAGAGGAAAATCACCAAACTATCTAAACATATGTATATGCAGCAAAGATCTTCATGAATCTGTCCTTTTGTTTTATGCGTACATATAATAAATTAAACCTGAACTAGTATAAATATGTATAATGATAATATATTTTCATGTGTGTGATCTATCGGCTGTGGTGTTCCTTGTCAGCCACATCCTAAAAGCACTTGTGTGTGTGTGTATAATATACAGATCGATGAAGCTGGTGAGATTTTTCTTTACCACCAAGAAAATATTTTTATGTGTTGGAGCAGCTCTCAGCAAGCACAAAGCCAATTTGAAAATGAGTTCTATTCTCTATTCATGTGAATCCATCGGTGGACTTGATATGTAAGCACCGACAGAAATTGAATAGGTTTTTCACTTTTTGGGGGGAGTATGAATAAAGGGGAAATTAGAAGAGGTTTGAATAAATAAAATAAAATTAAATTAAATTAAAAACATGTTGTAAGAAATAAAAATTTTCTTGCTTTATAATGAAAGGAGAACATAGTTTTTTGTAATAATTAAGGTAAGCGAGTGAAGTGTGATCATTCATGGGAGGGGACAAGGATGAGAAGATGTTGAAGTGTCATTTATAGAGCGCACGTGCTATCAACTCCCTCTGCTAGACCCCTTTATTTGACATTAATAAGTATTTCGGCGAATTACGACCAGAACATAGACTCGTTTTTTTGTGTGGGTACAATGTATATGAGAATATTTCATACTTTTTTTTTCTTTAAATTAAAAAAAAATCATGCTTTTTCAAAAACACACAGACACACAATCTAAAAAACATGCAGTTGATCTTTTGCACATTTCTAAAAGAACGAAGAAAAATAATACTACTCAAACCATTTAGATTCGCACGTTTTATTATTTGATATGCCTTTCTCATCATTTGCACCTACATGGAAAATAATCATGCTGTATATTTGCTTTAATTTGAAACTATATATCACAATAGTTTTATTGTTTTATAAATATTTAACGTTAACAATCATAATTATTGGTGAACTTAAATTATCATACTCCGTCCGATCTTTAGTATGAAATATATTTAATAGTTAATTTTAGTCTTAAATATAAAATATATTTTTATGTTTACCAATCTTTTTTAATTTGTTCCTATTGGTACTCACTTAATAATAATTAAGAAGAAATTGAATAATTAAGAAAGATGGTTAGGGTTAAAAAAACAATGTCATATTAACTAACTTAATTAACTTTTTTTAATATAATTAAATTATGTAATATATCTTTTTATGTTAAAAGACTGAGCAGAGTAGCTTATAAGGTGATTGTGACGAGGAATGAACAGTAAAAACTGAGAATTAAGGTTCAACAAACTATCCTATATAAACAATCAGCCAAATTAGATACAGTAATAATATCAGGCATTAGTGGGCCCAAAAAGGGAGTAACAACATCATATAGAGTTTAAAATGAGTCATATTATGGGTTCAACTGTCGTGGGCGTCAGTCTTCCTCATCTTTAAGGAGGGGGTTCAATTCCTGCATTGGTTAAGGCGCTGGGGGAGGCATCTTAGGGGTTTGGGAAGCAGTGGTAACGTTGGTAGAGGTGGAGACATATGTACTTTCTAGCCAGTATTCCCTATGGACTAAGCTTCAAGCGCCCTGCCCTTAGACTGTGGGTGAGCTCGACCCCTTTTCTAAAATTTTTGTATTTAAAAAAAAAAAAAAGTCATATTACACTACAAAATATTTGGTCTCAATAGCAAGTCCTTTAAAGGGAAATATTGGAGTGCTAAGTTCAATGGTGGTGCAACAAGAAGAAGTAAGCCAACTCTTAAAAAGAGTAACAACACCATCTAACGTTAATTAGTTGACCTGAAGAAGGAATGTACTCGTTATTCCAAAGAAAATTGAGGCAAACCTTAAATAAACAAGCAGATGCAGAAAAGTGCAAATAGAAACTGCTGAGACTTCCATCTCTGAACTTACTCATTAAACAAAAGCAAAAAACAAAAAAATAAAAAAAAAACTGCTGATGTTAAATTCAAACAACCATACTTTGAAAATGCAAATGAATGGCACCATTGCACCCCCAACAAATAACAATAATTATGGCCAACTCTAAACATTCATAACGACATGGGTAACGTTGGCCGGGAAAAAAAAAAACATGGGTAGCTTTGTATTATATATTCTCTTTGCAAAATTTGTAATGATATAACTCTCAGCTGTTTGGTCTTATGAAGAAAAGAGTTTATCCTGTTGTACCTTTTTATTGTTAGAATTTTGATATGATCAAGAATTTTTCTTTTTGAGGCTTAGAACACATAGGATTTTCACCTCTGATTGGACTGTCTGATGACATAGGTACTGAAGATTATTCTGTTAAAAAAATGCCCAATGACCGCCAGGACATTAAGCCCACTTAGGCCCATTCGAAGGGGCTCAGGCTTTTTATTTCATTGACTGAGAATGAATGACTTCCTACATTTTTAAATATTACCTCCAATTTTTAATATAAAATTTTATTTATAAATGAGATATTTTTAACAAGAGATGGCGACCAGGGTAGTGATATAAAGGCCTTAAACAGAATCAAAAAAAAAAAAAAAACGGCCGAGGGGGGGTGGGGGGACAATTCATTTGAGCCCAAACTGTATCATAAGCCCAATGCAATTGCGCATTCCCATCAAGACTTCAATTGAGCTTGTGAAAAAAAATTAAACAAGTTTCCTAAATATTAGGGAAATTAACACTCGAGTCCCAAATGAATTGCAAATATCGATTCACATAATTGCAAACAGGAATCCCAGTTGTAAATCGAGAGTTACATTTAGAACTTTGATGTCTTATATAATGCAATTGAAATCAGGGAAAATTTCATCGAGTCGCCAAGGATATAACATAATTTCAGCCAAATTCTCAAAAAATTTTGAAATTCACTGCACCCTATGAATTAAAATAAAATAAAATTTTGTAGGTGAAAAGATAATAATGACATTCTTTTTTCAGAAGAGCATTTATAAGACACAAAAGGGATTTGAAAGAACCTAAAAAATTAAAAATATTTTAACTATTTACAAGACAATTAAAATAAGAATTTCATCGTTTTTGTACCCCTGAAAACTTAATTTTATTTTAACCCAATGGTCTAGTGAAGTTTCAAATAATTTTGAAGGGTAACTAAAATAGACTAACTGAAATTCTCGTTTTAAATTAAACTCTTGAATCTATAGTTACTTGCAATAAAAAAAAAAAAGTTGCCGCGTACTCATTAATTTAGTCTTTTGGACTCAAGTGTCATTCTGTCTATACATGATTCTTCTCTTTCAATAAATCAACAGTACCTATTTTACAGAACACAAATTGTTGTTTTGTTTTCCGTGTGGGCATTGAATTGAAAAAAAAGAAAGAAAGAGGAATTAATGAATAGATTGAAGTGAAGGGAAAAAGAGGTTGGCAAAGAGGAGCTCATTCCAAGTGTCTGGGAGGCCAGGCAAGCACCAGTGAACACAATCAGCGTAGGAAGTAGGGTTAGCTAACTGCTCAGCACTCAAAGGGTGCCACTGTTTCTTGTAAATGGAACTGTGAGCATCTTTACGATAACTAGAGAGGCGTGTGATGTTGAGCAACGTAATTGGCACTTTGGATTTCTCAAGCACTTGCCCTGTCACTCTCATTATGCTCCTCTCTCCCTCTCCTCCCCACTCGTACCTCTCATCATCTATCGGCCTCGTCTCATTGTAGCAGTTCCCTCCCTCTCTCCCTCCCCACTCCATGCTCCTGCACAGTTCTTATACATATATATCAGAAAGCTACGTAATTGATTCATTTCTATAGGCATATGCACTACTACGTAGTACGTACTACTCACTTGGGATGAGAAGGAGACATGCTGGTGAAGAAGACTCTTGTCTTTTTAGGGTCCATGTTCTGCTTCACCCACTTCACCATACTCTTCATTGCCATGCGATATGCATCCTCGGTTGACATGGGCACTATCTCTTTCTCCTTGTCATCGAAAGATCCGAGCCTGAAATTTTGTTGTGAGAGGTATTAGTTTTGCAGACAAATTCAAATAGGTACTCACTCCGATTCCTTAATCTCTAAATGAATGTATCCATTTATAAGTAGTGAGTTTGAATATGTGAACGACGAAGGAAAGAAAGGAACTCACAGGATCTTCATGTTGTAGCCAGTCATCCACCACAGGTAGGTGTTGAACACTATGATATCAACACCTTTCCACTTCCGACCGTGCTTGTTCATGGAGCCCTTTCTCACGATCCTGTCGTTTATCCTGTGGATGACGGCATCATCTGAGTTGGACTCCAGAAGAAACGGCGCCCAGTAGAACTCGATGGTCGCGTTGTAGTTCTAAACATGAACATCAAAATGCACAATTATATTTGTCGTGACTGTGTTGAACACACAGCAAGCGACAAGAGAAGAGGATGAGATTTAGGTACCTTGGCGGTGAAGACAGTAAGGGAATCGAAGGTTTCCATGGATTTGGCTTCTTGAGGAATGTGGCGGTGGAGAAGACAGACCAAGGAAACATACTGGCCTCGATTCAGGGAGTCTCCCACGAACATGATCCTCTTCCCACGAAGTGATTCCAGCATCAAACTCGCATTGAATCTGCACCCCTTAGATGATTCATTATGGTATACATTACATATCCTATTATATTCTTCAATTTAGAGATTTTAAGCATATTTACTTGAAGCAATTTAATATAAATACAGTCTGCTATAAAGTAATTTAACCAAGGCTTTGTGCTACTTCACCAATCACCACATCTCTTCATTACTAGAGCATCTCATTATAGGGTGGTATCCATGGGGAAATTTTGACGAAATCCCAAGGCTATTATTGGCATTTTGATTGGACTGCACCAACAGTACCAAATACGTTTTTTTTTTTTTGCTTCAAACAGTACCAAATACATGTTCTGGGCATTACTGCGTTAGCCTCTAAATGGACCAAATCATGGGCCCCCATGTATTTGGTCTGTGGATCCTTAAATGCCCTTATCCGGAAGCAGATTTTCTCCTCTTCCTTCCCTCCTCTTCCCTCATCTCTCAGCCGTTCATCTCAACTAAAAATTAATCTGAGATGGAAGAGGAGAGGAGATGAACGACTGGGATGAGGGATACTGAGGGAAGAGGAGAAAAAGATACTGAGAGAAGCCAGGTCCGCCCTTATCCATGCATGATTCCTTCTTCTTTGGCGAAACTGAGACCCACGTTACTTTCCTCAAACAGTTCCTTTTTTTAAAAAAAAAAAACATTTTCCCATTTATTAGATTTAACATGAACAAGAATCAAGTCACTGATCCTTCTGGCCACTAAAGAAAAGGCAAGATCCTAATTAAAACACCCGTGAAAATAGATAATTCCAAATCTGACTTTTTGTTTTTTTGTTTTTGTTTGTTTCTTTTGAACTGGACAAGAAGACACACCCCCCTCACACTCCACATATCAACAAGGATTCTTTCAGAGGAGTATAGAGCGACGTCTTCAAGGAGGTGCATGTGTTATACAAGGCTATGAGACCATTGGCAAAACTTTGATATATTTATTATTCTTGCCAAAATTTCAACACTTGACTAAATTTTTTCAGTTAAGAACCAAAACATTCTGAAATTTAACTGTAATATATAGGACCAAAATAAAAATAAACTTTGTAAGTAAAGAGAAATTAATGCTCCTTGTTTTATTTAATTTTTTTTAAAAATGTTTGATCGTAGTTGGGACTGTGGCTACTAGCCGCTGTGGCCAAAACTTCAACCATCGAAAATTAATGTTTTTTAAGAAAGATTCCACTTATTCATGAAGAGGAAAATCACAAACAAGTGTGAAACTCTTTATAAACAAGTGGAATCCTCTTATTATAACAACAAACTCATTTTCAACAGGTCAACATTGGAGCTGCGATAACCGGCAGTAGGCGAGAGCCATTTCAGTCCGGTAGCAATTGGTGACCAGTCATTGAAGCTCCGACAACCTTCAAACCTTTCTTTTTTTAAAAAAAAAAAAAAGGTGTTATTGTCTTCTTACCTACAAAAATTATTTTCATTCTAACCCTTACTTGACTTAAAATGAATTTAGTAACTTTTAGTGAAATTTTTCCATTCTTATTTCATGGACGTATATATAAAACGAGATCAACCAAAAATCAAAACTCAGCAATTATGTTCAAAACTTGTGACACTTTTAAAATTCAATAAAATCATCAAATTAGGATTGGGATCACAGGAGCAAAAATCCTTTTTTAAAATAAAAAAATCACTGGCGTAATCAAACATTGGTGTTACTATTTGTTTTCCCTAGTCCGTGACTCTAGACCGAGTCCAATGAACATCGTAGCTGTCTTCTACTTGTCAACCATTAACTGTTCACAAGGACGACCATCGGTTCACACGTGCCAAGCATGCACGTCACCGGTCGGCCCCTCCGGTTTGCTACTTTTTCGAAAGTTGTTGTCGGCATTAATCGATTTTCAAGAAATTATTGAAATCCCAATCACCGGCGATTATTTTGTCGTAAATCATAAGACAAGCAAAGTAAAAAGCCAAAGCAAAAGGAATGAAACGGGTTTCAATGGGGACAACTTACTTGGGAAGATCGCAACCGTGGGGCTGCCACCTCCAGTGCTGGTACTCCTTCTCCGGCCGCCCATGCACCTGACACGTCAGCTGCGGCTGTATGTACGGACACTCCGATTCCTCGTACAGCGGCCTCCCCTCCTCGTCCCTGACCCACCTCCCGCTGAACACGTCACACCCCTCCTCCGTACTCCCGACGGCGAACGGCACCGCCTCCTTCTGCTGCCGCCGCGTCACAACCCTTTCTGATGATATCTCTGAAGAATGATGAATAATACTGGGGCCTGAATTGAAGTGGGAGTCAACGCTGGCGTGGTGGTGGCCGGAGAAGTTGGGGCTCTGATGAGAGATGAAGAGGAGGTTGTGGCCATAGAGGACGGAGACGAAGAGGATGAAGGCCAACAAGGTGAGGAGAAGTGGAGAGAGACGAGAGGAGCGAGAAAACGGTGGCTTCATCAGCATGTAGCCACCAAGTCTCTTTAGGATCATTGGATTCTTTCAAAGCTTTCTTTGTCTTTCCCCCCAATTAATATTGGACCAGGAGCCCTAAATTGCCCATGTACTCTTGAGTCTATACTCTTTAAAAAGAAAGTTTTAATGAAAAATAACTAAAATTGATATGAAGCTTATTAATTTATAGCTACATATCCTAATCAATGTCATTTGTGTTTTTTCTATTATTTCTTAACAAGTAGCTAAATCTAAATTTTTTTAATAATTAAATATTGCAAAAAAAAAAGTGTAAATAAAAAAAAAATCACGCATATTTAATTAATATGATTTTGGTACATATGACTATTGAATATTATTTTATTGTATTTAAATTTTTAGAGATTACTTAAATATTAATGACGGAGATTAATTGAGCCCTAAATTTTATTATTAAATTGTTTATGACATCTTCACTAATTTCAAAATATTGGGTCTTTTGTAGTAGTTTCATATTTTTATGTATATATAAAAGAAAGTGGCACGAAGGTAACACTTATCTTTTTTATCAACACTCCTCTTCTTCCTTTACCTTCTTGGTGTGGCTTTAATTCTTAATCTATTACTCGTACTATATATAAGTCAACCAGAAAATTACTAATTACCCTTTTTAAATTTGATCCTTATTTATTGCTAGTATGTATGGGACGTTGAAAAAGAGCAGATACATAAAATAAATGTAAATAGATATGAAGTTGATTTTTTTAAAATATTTTAAGCCGATTTAATGTAATTTATAACTATTTTAGTTGGAGGGAGTATTATAATATAACTATTCTCGTGAAAATCGTCATAGCAAATTAGATAATTATTTCACTTACCTGAGCACGAACATGACCCTTCTTTTTTTTAAAATAATAATAATAATAATAATAATAAATTGCCTTCCGAACATGAGCACATGACCATATATAAGGTAGTTTGGGGATGCCATTTATTAATATTTTGGGTATTTTAAAATTGGGTGAACATGTTAGACTACATTCAGGCAGCTTCCTTCTTCATTCCACTCATTGGTATGGGAATAATCTATCTGTCATGCTGCGAGAATTATAATTTAAAAATTAAATTAAATAAAACAAAAGGACTTATGGTGAGACTGTGAGATCGAAGGGCTACCGTAATATTCGAGAATGCTTTTTTTAATTTAAATATATAAAAAGGTTATCACCAGCACACTGGATGATTAATTAAAGTAATTTAACTTTTTGACCCTCTCCTCTTTTAATTAAGAAAATCTAGATTTCAGGTTTTATATTTATAAGAAAAATTACTTCCTGCAGTCATAAATATGAGAACTAATTGAGTGACTTGTTTATGTTAAAACCTTAGTCACACTGGTTTCTTTTTTATACATAAATCACTCTAGTTTCTAAATTTGTAATTTTTCACCCATCTATCCTTTTTTTATGGCATATATTAAAAGGATTTATATTAATGTTATAGCATATTTGGATAATTAAATATTAACCGTTTGAATATATTAGGGCAAGGCCACATTGTTCCGTTTGTTAAAATTTTGGAATAATATCACCCTCTTAAATAACTTTTAGACGCCTAATTTTTTTTAGTGGAAATACACACACACACACACACATAACCCAATCTCCATAGATCAATCTGGGGTTCAAATGCACCTTCTAAAATCTTAATGGTGTTAAAATCAAAATAAAAAGGCCAAGTTTGAGCGCACTCTCTCTGACTCCGTCGCTTCTTTTGAAAATCAACATATAAAATTCCCGTACGAAACAAATAATGTGTACATGTTAAAATTAATTAAAAAAAGGGTGAAAACAAGCATATTGGGAACATTTAGAATAATAATAAACAAAGGGTTAGGAGTTTAGGTACGTGGCAGCTGAAAAAATGTGGTAGGTCGCATTGAGCTTTCATTTGCAACTTACTCATGTGGACTTTAGTGGTTTGTGCTGGACATTCACGTTGGACCATGATTGATTAACTAAATTCCCAATAAATTAATGATTTTCGTCCAACAACTCATGATTCCTAATCCATTTAATTAAATGTTTGTGTTTGAGTTAAATTTGGAAGTAGCATAGGTATTAATATAATAATATGTGTGTGTGTTACGTTATAATCACCAGCTTCAATCTGTTGGTTGGCCATTCATAGTTATATGCTGCAGCCTGCAGATCAGGAATCGAGGAGTCTATCTCTTTAGTTACTTCTACGTCCACTTTACTTGCGTGGTTGATGAAATATACTATTAACAGGTTTAACTTTTAAGTCAATGAATATATACTATCATAAAAAGTATTTTTTACACTCATCAACGTTCTTTTTTCAAAAACACGGACGTCAAAATGTAGGCAATGATATTTTTATAATTTTCTAAATGCTTTTGACGCCGCAAAATAATGGCACTTGGCATTCCTTTAACAAAAATGGATGTGAAAACATGCTTTCAACATCCTTTTTTTATAGAAAAAAATGATGCTAAATGTACCCTTAAATTTGAATCCGCCATTCATTGGGGATAGATAAACCAAAGCTCAATCTCCTCTCGCGATACCTCTCTTTCCTTGTATGTTCTTTGTCACAGCTCCTCCTCTATCGGGAATCCTCCTCCGTTGTGACTGCTCTGTTTGTTCATCTTTGTCTCTCAGTCGCAGATCCTCTTTCATTGTGGGTCCTCCCCTGCTTACTCGACTCGTCTCTGTCTCTCAATCGTAGGTCCTTCTCGGCACTTCCATTTGCTCATCTCATCTCTGTCTCTCAGTTGCATCTCCAACCCTCTACCCACTCCCATTGCTTCACTCTTCTCTTCTAAGGTTTCTCTTTTTTCCTTGACAGTAAATTATAGTTTGAACTTTTGTTGGATTTTATGAGTTGATTATATACTAATCAACACTTTAATTTTAATACTAGAAATGATACATGTGGCAATTATATTATTTTGTAAATGATATTATAGATAATATAGGAGTAAGTTAGATTAGTTAAGATTAGATTCTCTTTTGAATTTTGAATTCCCTAGAAGTTCTCAATCTGTTACAATAGATTTTACTCCTTTGTAACTTATGTATTTCTCATGAATAAACAAAAAAGTATCATTGGACTCTATAATTAAGTCTTAATATGCTACATGGTATCAAAGCACAATAGCTCTAACAATATCAGTCAGATTAATCCACTTGAAACCTTTGATGGAGTCACCTTATGAAATACCATCCAACTCCCAAATCTAACGACGCCTCTACCCTTCTCCATTCCACTGATAACCATTTGTTTTCAGAAAAATTAAACCTCCACAACTCCCATAATTGGGCACGAGCAGTCCTACTAGCCATCGGAGGACATGGCAAACGGAAATTTCTTACTGGGGAAATCACACCACCATCAAACTAGAACTCTTTGGCTTGGATTCAGTGGGAAACCAATAATTCCCTTGTCTTCTCTTGGCTTATCAACACCATGTCTTTGTAGATCAAACATAGCTTCATATATCTTCCTACTGCCAAGGACATTTAGGATGCAGTCCACGATTCTTATGTCAATGCCAAAGATTTGTCTCAATTGTTTAATCTTCATCACCAATCTGGAAATTATCTCAAGGCACTTGGTGTATTGCTAAATTTTAGTTCGAACTCGTCGCTCTCTAGCAAGAAGAAAATCATATGGCAGATAATGAGTAGACATCATCCCTCATTGCTGCTTGACACCAACAGAATGTCAACATTGACCGTGTTCTAGTTTTTCTCACTAGCCTTAATCCAGAATTTAATGATGCTCGAGCAAGGATATTGATTCATTCTTCTCTTCTTTGTCTATGAGAAGTATATTTTGAAATACGCCGTGAGGAATCCCAAAGACATATTATGCTTCTTAGAGTTATCTCTTTAGGTCAAGAAGTGTCCAACCTAATCAGTAAGCATATTTCCTTTGGTTCTGCCTCTAGCAAACCTCATCTGACGTGTGATCATTATAAAAAGATTGGTCATACCAAAGGACAAATGCTAGATACTTCATGGTAAGCGACTTGATTGGAAACCTCAAAAACTAATATCACCCTCTACTTATCAAACAATCATTTAGGCTAAACCTCCATCTGAATCCGAGCCTCCTTCCTTCAACTTAGAACAAATAAGTCAACTCTTAAACATGCTAAAAAATTTACAATCCTCTCAAGAACTAGTTCTTCCATTGCCAAGCAAGGTAATAATCCTCTTACTCTTATATCATTATCGTCTCTGCCCAAATGGATAGTAGGCACAGGCGCCTCTAATCACATGAACTCAAAATCTAGAATCTTTACCTCTTATTCTCCTTTGACTGGTAAATCAAATTTGCATAGCCACTAGTACTAGTGATTCTATCATCTTTGCCCAAATGGATGATAGACACAAGCACCTCTGATCACATGAACTCAAAATCTAGAATCTTTACCTCTTAGTCTCCTTTGGCCGGTAATAATCGAATTTGCACAGCCATTAGTACTAGTGATTCCATTGCTTGCATTGGCACTATGCCTCTCACAAAGAACTTAAAACTTGATTATGTTCTTTATATTCCTCAGGCATATAATCTCCTTTCTATCAGCAAGTTGACTAAATATGCAAACCGTTATGCTCACTTTTTTGCAAGGTTTTGAAACCCAAACCAACTGGTTCGGACCAAAAATTAGTCGGGAAATCGTTCTGAGTTAATGAGAAAACCTGGGTTCCAAGTTGACCTGAGTCAACTTATCCAACTCGGCCTGAATTAACCGAGTTGACCGAGTCAAATTCGTTGTTTTTTTTCTTTTCTAAAGTTACACTACTACAAAAAAGGGTTACTACTACCCTAACAGATGTCCTTTTAATATAAAAGGAAGTTATAAGTAAAAGTAGTGCATTTATGATGTATTTATCGTCTTAAACTATAATTTAGGATGCCTAAATTAACTTAATGCGTCCTTTAATAATTTGAGGACACCTAATATGTGCTGAAAAACTAATTGTTTGGCGGCAATGACAGATTGAGAGAACTTTTTTGGCGCGAGATGAATTATTTTTTGGCTTGAATTCATTTTAGGCGTCCTTTATAAAAAATAAGACACCTAAATTTATATTTTTGGCTTCCTTAGTTACCAATAGGACACTTTAATTTGATTATTTTTGTAAATTTTTTTTTAGGTTTCATTTTAGGTGTCATTTGTCAAAAATAGGACACCTAAATTTATATTTTTGACTTCCTTAGATACCAATAGGACGTCTTAATTTGATTTTTTTTGTAATTTTTTTTTAGGTTTCATTTTAGGCATCCTTTGTCAAAAAAAAGACACTTAAAATTAGATTTTTGGCTTCTTTACATATCAATAGGATGCCTTAATTTAATTATTTTTGTAATTTTCTTTTAGGTTTCATTTTAGATGTCCTACTAAAGTTAGATTTTTGGCTGCGTTAGTTACACATACACATACATAGGACGCCTTATATCTCATTATAGAGTCCTCTGATCTGCTTTCAATTGACAACTCGCACACACTCACTCACTCTCGTTCTTGGTTGCGGCTCACAAACACTCTCGATCTTGCTCATTGCCTTCATCTCTCATCTCTATCGGATCTAACCTAGCACCTCAGGACTCTCGCCGTCTCCCTCCATCGCGATCTCGCTCACTATCGTCGATTCGCCGTCTCTCTCAAAGTCTCAACCAGTCAGCCTCTCGCTTGCTGTAAATTTTCTTCCTGTTGAATAGGTTTGCTTCCTGTTGAATCTTGCTGTAAATTGAATCTTTTTGGCTTCTTCGGCTTTCTCTATTTCTTACTACGTAACTCCCCAAAAAGGTTCAGGAGAATCAGCACTCTTTGATTTGAGGTCGGGTTCGTTTGGGTTTTCGTTTTGGCTTTAAATTATGGAAGATTGCTGTGATCTTGAAGTGGATATAAATGGACAAGAGACCTTCCTGGTGAACAAAGTAAGCATTTTGTTTCTCTCTGTTTATCAGAATCTCTGTTTCAGTTTTTGATTTCGCGTGGGTTTAGGATCTATAAGGTATAGTCAGAACCCAGGAATCTCATCTTCTTATTCTTCTGGTTGATGGTTTTCTGTTTATGCTACTGCTGTAAAAGCCAGAAGTGATTATTTTTTATACCTCTGAAATTTCATCTGTTTTTAAGATTTATTTCGTTGTTAGGGATTGTTTACTATAGTCGTATTCGTCCGATGTGTGGTGTCCTGAAATTCTGAGTTGTATTTCACAGGATTATTACAAGATTCTGGAAGTAGATTATGATGCTAATCTTGCTGTTAATCTTGCTAAAAGGGGAAACCTTCCTGGTGCAGAAGACCTGGTAACTTTATAGTTTTATTTGGTTAATGTTCTTCTGTTATACACTTGCCAATTTCTTATTTGACCAACTCTGCAGAGTATGAAATGTGATGAATACTTTGGCCGTGTTATTTTTAGTTGTTTGCATCCTATTTGTCCTATTAGATTGCAATGGTCCAAAAAGCATTTTCAGGGCGTTAGATAGAACGTTAATTAATTATATTGGCCATTTGTGTGATACATTTGCTCATGTAGATAATTTTTTCTTTGACAAGAAGACCATAATTTACACCTTGCACATTACAAGCTTATTGTTACTTTTGACTTTTTGAGAAAACTTTGGTTAAAGCGTATATAGTGTGCTATTGGTGAAATTAGTATTGAGTCCTGATTTTTATGCTGTTGTTATTTTAATGTTTAAACTAGTAGAAAATTCTCATCGTATGACATCTCTTGCAATTTACATTGCGAACCCTTTCTTCCCCAATCCATTCAAACCTCAGGATTTATGCTCTTTTCATTTGTTTTAAAAATATCTCCTTTGCTGGATGATGATGAAACTTTTGTCTTTTCTAAGGTTGTTAAGCACTTTCAATAATTATTTGCTCAAACCAAGTATAAGGCAGCTGCAGAGCTTGCTGCAGAATCTCCACAAGGAATACTTCGCACTCCTGAAACTGTTGCTAAATTTCAGGTAAACTTTTGCATTGGGCAGACACCACCATTATTACTGTACTTTGGAACTCTTTTAACCAGGGGAAAGCTTAATGCTTTTGAATCCTTGGAACTGTTTAGGCTTGTGGTAAATCAAAACAAAAAAAATCTTCTGGAAAATTGGTTGGCAGAGGACAAGCTTGAATGCAGTGAGGAACTTGGTGACCTTGTGAAGGTCTATAGAAATTTGAATTAATTTTCTCCTTCTCATATGGACTCACTAATTTCCTGTCTGTATTACTATTTAAAGGGAGAACCCCAGTTTGAGTTCTGCTTTGGTCTTCTTTTTTTTTTTTTAATTTTGTAAAAAATATTACAATAGGCTTGCCCTGCATAGATTTTGACTCTACTTAATCACATTAATTTTTCCCATTATTTGCTAATGCCTCTTTCTATCTACCTAAATTTATAATAACTCTTGTGAAACAAAAAGCAGTGGTTACTTTTAAGATTTACATTTCTGTATATCAATATCAAAGAGAGAATTTGCTTGCACTCTAATGCATGCCTAGTTGGAGAGTCAAGGTCCAATAAGAACAACATTATTTTAAACTTGGACGATTCTGAAATCAACTAACTGGTTATGTGCCATTTAGAGGCTTCTGAATTTGGGTTCAAAGACTAGTTCGTTCCTCATCTGTCTTTTTGTTTTGTATATTTGGAAGTCAAAACTTGTTATCTTCCCATGTATGCAAGTACAGATGTATTTTTACGCTTATTTTGTCTGTTTATTTCACTGCTATTATTAATCCCCTTTGGGGAAATACTTTCTTCATTCGTTATTTTATTTTTTGCACATCTTTTCCCTTGTATTCCTGATCTTGTGAGACATGCATTATAATGCAGACTGTGGACAATGATCTTGCATTGAAAATATATATTAAAGCCAGAGCCACACCAAAAGTTGTTGCTGCTTTTGCTGAGAGGAAAGAATTTGACAAGATTCTGATATATTCAAAGCAGGTGATAAAATATTTTGTAACTTAATATAGTTGCGTTTTCTATTAACAAGGCATGATTCTTTCTGCTATGCAGGACAAATAGTGCGTTCTAGTTTGGGTGATTTTTCCTGATTTACATGGTATGTTAATCTATTACTTAATGCTGGCACACTAGTGAGTGACTAATGTATTAATCCTTCTATTAATTACTTTGACATGATGCAGCTGCATATTGCGTTTTGTGTCTTTGCTGCTATTGCTCCTCCAGTTGTTTTTCATGGAAAGTCTTTAACGTAAGTTCTATTCTACCAAGTACAAATCTTGTTTTCAAGTTTCCGCAATTGAAGTTCCCAGTTATTAATAACTATCTGTCTGAGTGTGATTTCATAAAGAAGTATGGCGCAAGAGGCCCTCCCTGGAAGAGAGAAGGGGGGGGGGGGGGGGGCATGAAATGCTTAATCATGTTGGTGTGCGTTTGTGATTAAAAGGGTTCAGCTTAATTGTTTACTTGAGGAATGTTGCCTTATGGGACTACATAAGCTGTTACTGCCATATTGGATTAATTTTTGTTAGGGTGTAAGGGAACTACTGCAGCTTTGACATATAATATTGATTTAAAAAATATTTCAAAGTAGTTGCTGGCTTGCTGCTAAAATTAAAAGAATTTGAATGCCATTTTGTGGTATTATCTTATGGTCGCCCTTTTGCTTTTTTATTATATGTAACATGTTATAAGCTTATAGCAGCATATATTCCATTTCTATTTCTGTTTAAATTGAATGTCCTGTTGCCCTTTTGTTTTCATTGAAGCTCAGTTGATCTGACCGAAGTTTAATGCCATTTAACTAGGTTGAATATATATATATATATATAAGGAAGCCTTATAAGGCGTCCTTATATAGTATAAGGACACCTTATATAAGGTGTCCTTAAATAAATAAGGACGCCTTATATAAGGTGTCCTAAATTTAACATAGGACGCCTTATATGCTATTTTTACAACTACCCTTACTCAAACGTCCTTCTTAAAAAGGAGGTTTATTACCTCTAATTTAGGACGTTTTTGACATTTTTTGCAGTAGTGTTACCTGGAGATGTGAAGGAGGAAACTAAGAAACACTGACCCAAGATCGAACGAAACCCTCTCCCTCAGACTTCAACAAAAGCCAAACCATCTTTTTCCTCATAAGGCATGAAAACTGCAAAGGAAGTCAAGAAAGCGATTAATTTTCTTGATTTACCTTCCAAAAGTTCCATGGGTTTCTCATACAAGACATTGTTGTACCCTAGGAGAAAGTGTACACGCTTAATAGGTACTTTGTACTTGGTTAACTTAAAGGCAACCTGTAGGTAGACCAATAGTGGTTTCACACTGTTACTTGAATTGAATTGTTGTGCGATATGTTTTTAGACAATAATGTGCTTTTTATTTGTATATATGAGGCCAAAAAAATCTTATCTACAATAAGTATGGGGTATAAAAAGATACATGTTTATCCTAATGATTGCGTATTGTGTAGAAAGGAGTATGAATGTCTTGGTGAGTATCTGAAATAAAAAACTTCATGATACAAAGTGAAGAAAGATTGTAGTGATGATGGTGAGACAACTAAAAGGCAACTGATAAATATATATTTTATAATTAAATAGGTGTATGTTTATGATATAATTAGTTGAATTTATTAATACTTTATACCTATTTAATTATCTTGTATATATTTTTCTATTCTTTAATTAGTTGGATTTGTCCTTTAATACTTTATTAGTTGGATGCTATAAGTGGTAGTGGCACACTTACTGTGTCCGTTTTTGAAAAGTGGACGTTGTAAGAACCTAACAATGTTGATTTTTTAACAAACATTGTCCCCAAATTTATTATGTTGCTCGTAGAAAGAGAACGTTAAAAAAACCTAAAAGCAGATGTTAAAAAGTTTTTTTATAGTAACGGCATCAAAGGAAAAATTAAATAAGGTTGGTACCAACTGAAGTTCCAATCCAATTTAGTCGTGAATTATAAGACTTGATAACATGTTTATGCCTTATCTCGAAAGAAGTAAAAACTTCAACTAAAATAAGAGACTTTGTCACTTTACAAGAGATTGTGTTCGATCGTGCTTATAATTTTAAGTAAAGAATGCCTGCTGCTTTAATAAAGGATATTTTCTAAACCCTCGTCATACTGGCATCCATTTTCTTTAAAGAATATTAATATGAAGTTTTCTCACATTGATTATTACAAAACTTATTTCAAGAAAGCATTTAAATCAATCACATATTTTTTGATAATGGCCGAAAAGAAGTCAATCAATATTTGGGTTTCTGACAAAAAATGATATTTGCACTTATATATCGATTGCTGGGCTTTCCCTAATTTATTGCGAACTAAATTTTCTTGTCGCCCTTATCTACGACGGCCTGTTCTATCATCACAGTCGTGTTAAGTACCTCGCATGGGCCATGTATTAGCGTTTATTAAGTTTGGCAAAAACTGGTGGCAATAGAAAAAAAAAAACAAAGGTTACTAAAAATTAAACACTGAGTCCCAATATTTAACAGTAACTTGTAATTTAGTCCCTATAATATTTTTGTTTTTGTTCATAAATCCTTGCAACTTACCTCTATCTCAAAGATAATCCTTGAACTTTCCAAACATTAATAAACTTGTTCACATAAATGACTATAGGCTTTGTTTGAGTCAGTGTTTAGAAAGCATGTTGACATAAATCGATACAAAACTCTTATCACATAGTTACCTCTTATGCTATAAATTATGTGAGAAAAGTAGTTTTTATGCTAATTCAAATAAGCACTAGATGCGACACCACCGACCTAAAAAGCTGGTATAATGTCAAAAATTCAAACATGTTGTAAATATATTAGTATATGTGTGGGTGTGTCAAAGAAACAAGTCCTATATTGCTTGGAAATAAAAGAGCAAAAGCCTATATATATAATCCTATGATATTGGGCTTGTAAAGAAGCCTAGAGAAGTAGTGGGCTCGAGTACATAACAATGGGCCACCGAAAGGAAAACACAGTGAAAATCCGACGCATAGAGGAGTAAAGAGGCCTATAGGAGTAGTGGGTTCACGCGCACAACAATGGGCCATCGAAAGACAAACGCAGTGGAAATTCGAAGATTTCCTCACTCCTTCGTGTGAGTAATACATGGTCGCTTTTGTGAAAATATTTTGCTCCCTGGAAATATTATTTTAATTGTCTAAAATAATATGAGTTAACTAGCAAATCCGCCCCGAAAGTATACATCGAGGAACAATGTTGTCCTGAAAGTTTTTTCAGGCTCAATTTCGCCCCGAAAGTCTAAAAGTGGAGCAATGTTGCCCTTTTTCCGTTAAAAGGTTAACGGTCAACGTCAATTTTTTAACGATTAACATTAATTATTTAAGGAAAAGGGCAACATTGCTCCACTTTTAGATTTCTGAGGCAAAATTGAGCCTGAAAAAACTTCCAGGGCAACATTGCTCCACTTTTAGACTTCCGGGGCGAAATTGAGTCTAAAAACCCTTTCAGGGCAACATTGCTCTCAAGTGTGTGCTTCCGGGGCGGATTTGTTACTTAACTCAAATAATATTTATTTTTGGAGGCTTACCAAAAAGACTCCTTATTTAGGGGTTTAAAATTTAGAACTCTTTGCAACCAAATATTGTCAGCAGTTGGGCGTGTTTTTAAATGGACTTTCTGTTGTCAACCGATAGATTTGTCTTTTTCGGCGGTGCTTGTTGGGTCTTGAGGGATGTGTCTTCGAATAGTCTCACATCCATTGGTTATATGTGGACTGTGTCTATAAAAGGGAGTCGAACGAAGTGCTCAGTATGAAAAAAACAAAATCTTCTCTTCTTTGCTTACTTGTTGTCATTACTATTGCCTTCCGCTAGTTCTACCGCCTTGATGAAATTCAAAAAGGGTCTATTTAATCCTGAGGAGTACCGCGTCCTCTTTGCTGGTGGTTGCAGAATAACTCCATCGGACAACGTTCTCATATGTGACTCAAATCATCCACATCATCGTTGTACTAGATTGCTCGTGATTTTCAACAAAACATAACTGCTATATATGGTTTTATAAATCTAGAATATTAACAGAAGATGAGTGATTTTCAAAGCTCCAGTACAAAGAAGTTTCAAATACGAGCAATTATAGAGTTACCCTAAACAATAACTATGAGCTTGTTTGGTTTATTTTATAAAATAGCTTTTGTTTTTTTAAAAAACTATCCACTATTCACACCACCACCCATTGCCATGTCACTGTCGGTGATAGCCACCACCGCCAAGTCACTTTGAAAACATCTTTTTTTTTAAAAAAAATAACTATCTAAATATTTTTTAGCTTGTTTTTGAAACAAATAAAACAAAAAACCGAAACAAACATGCCCTATAACTTTTAATATTTAGTTCTAAACCTAGATAGTGTATAAGCGGTGTGTATAAAGAGTTGTTTCTAACATAAACAACAGTCTTGAGCCTTAGGTATACAATAGTAATAATTATTTAGAGGTAGTGAGATTTCTCTATTATGGCTCTACATTCCAATTATAGCTTATTCTTTTATGAATGGTAGTTAGATTGAGTGAGGGGTTTTAATTTTTATTTATTCGTACATTTTAATCCAATTCATTAATATTATTTTGTGTAGACACCAAAGAGAAGATGATTACTCCAAAATATTTATAAGAAAGATACCCAGGAGAATGTTGGATCATTGTATACGTATATAACGTTTAGCCAAAAAGGGGTGGGGTTTGTGCACAGTGAGACTAAATAGTAAATGAAGATGAATAGAATCTGTATACTTTTTAAGTTTACTTCTTATTTATAGAGATTACCTTAAGGTTTGGACCCTTGGGCCTTGTCTGCCTCATGGTCCGCATGTTGTGCTACCACACCTGCATATTCCTTGATTGTAGCCTCCATTATAGGGCAGTTAGAATCTCCCCTCATTATGGGTGGATTTTGATGTGAATTGTCCCTTGTTGGCCTGTATCGCAAATGAGCCTTGCATAGGTCTATAACAAATACTAAACTTCACATAATTGTATTTGAAAAAGAATTGAATTTTTGTACTAACATAAATTACAGTAGTATTTTTTTTTTTGGCATATTGGTTCTTTTCATATAATCGCATTAAGTGCTTGTTTGGAAACCATACGAAATCTAGGTTTTGCACAAGTCGACATAAAACTTCTATCACATATTTATCTCATAAATCCAAAAAAACTAAATTTTAGAAGATTTCTAAATAGACACTGAGCCATGTCAGGGAAAAAAAAAGTTTGAATCATTTTTTTACCAGACTGGACCGATTTAAAACTTTCGATGAAAATTGGAGTAAAATGCTTACCGGGAGGGCCGCCTATGTTATTTTCCATTACTTGGGGGTAAAGGCTTAATTTTGAAAACCCTAGCGAACTGGAAGAGCGCAACAAAATCAACCGAAGGCAACAGCAGCATAACGCCGGAGAGGTTTGAAGCCATGGACTCTGACTTTCCCAACAAAGCCTTAACGAAAACGCGATTTTCTGAGCTGAACCCGCAACTTTCTGAGCCTGTCCTCGAAGCTCTATCAGAGTCTGGCTTCGAGTTTTGCACGCCGGTTCAAGCCGCTACAATACCTTTGCTATGCAGTTTTAAGGACGTGGCCATCGACGCTGCCACCGGTTCAGGCAAGACGCTGGCATTTGTCGTTCCACTTGTTGAGATTCTCCGCCGGTCGTGTTCCAATCCCAAGCCTCATCAGGTATATAATTTTTTTTTTGTATGTGTACTTAGTACTGACGGAATTGCTACTGGAAAAAACGAAGCAAATGAAATAGAAAGAATATTGGTTCAAGTTGTAAAGTGTCCTTTGGAGAAATTGACAGCATTGGTCGCTTTTCTGGGTTTGCTAATATGCTGGAAAATTTATTTTTACCATGGAGATTTCTTCAAATTTCTAAGAAAAATGAAGTTACAATACTAAGAATACTGCTTTTGGTATGAGCTTCCAATATAGATATTTGAGAATATAATTTCCTTGCCAGTTTAATTTGTTCATCAATTTGGGCAACAGCGGTTCTGCCATCGTGGAAGGTTTTTTTTGTTTTTGTTTTTTTGCCTCTAATTTTTTGCCTACCTTTTAATCTGTAGGTATTTGGAATAATTATATCTCCTACAAGGGAGCTGTCATCCCAAATATACCATGTTGCACAACCTTTCATTAAAACTTTAGCTAATGTTAAGTCCGTGCTCCTTGTTGGTGGAGCAGACGTAAAAGCAGATATGGAGAAAATTGAGGAAGGAGCTAATATATTGATCGGCACACCTGGGCGGCTATATGACATAATGGATCGTATGGATATATTGGATTTTAAAAGCCTTGAGGTATATGTTTCACTGTCTATCACACCTTAAAGAGTATTTGGATTTCTGAATCCTATTTAAATGAAAATGATCGAATATTGGAGGTGTTTTATCTTCACTTTAGTCAGAAGAGATGACTGAGGTCACTTTTCTTCTTCCAGATTTTAATTTTAGATGAAGCTGATAGGCTCCTGGATATGGGATTCCAGAAGCAGATTAACTCCATTATATCTCTCCTGCCAAAGCTTCGCAGAACAGGTCTATTCTCTGCTACTCAAACTGAGGCTGTTGAAGAGCTTTCTAAAGCTGGGCTGAGGAACCCTGTGAGGGTTGAAGTTCGGGCAGAATCAAAATCAGTAAATGACCCTGCAGCATCACAGCAACCAACCTCTTCAAGGACGCCTGCAGGACTTCAAATTGAGGTATAATGCTTGTTAAGCGACAATTAGGATTGATAGTTGGGTTGGGCTTCTTGTATTCTTACCAAAATCCATGTCACGTTTCATGAATGGCTATAAGATGCTTGGTATATGCTATATTTATCCTATGCTTTTAAATTTACTCTCTTGTTTTCCTTTTGAGCTTGCAGTACATGGAATGTGGCGGTGAAAAGAAACCATCACAGCTTGTTGATATCTTAATGAAGAACCGCTCCAAAAAAATGATAATGTGAGATATGTACCTTGTAAGAAAATGGTTTGAATAATAAAATAAGGCTTGTTGTTGCTGCTGATGGAACGAGTCATCTTACTCAAACACTATTTCTATTCCAATATAGATACTTCATGACCTGTGCCTGTGTTGACTATTGGGGACTTGTCCTCCCACGCCTATCTGCTTTGAAAGGTTTCTCCTTGATCCCTCTTCATGGAAAGATGAAGCAGGTATAAAATTGGTTTTTAATATTGGTTGATGTTGAAGTTCAGTATTTCTTGTGTCATTGTCCCCTATTTTATTAATTTAACATTTTGTGTGCTTTGTTCATTATACTTTGCCATGTAGGCTGCTAGGGAGAAGGCATTGGCGTCTTTTACATCTCTTTCAAATGGAATACTTCTATGTACAGATGTTGCAGCACGTGGACTTGACATACCTGGAGTTGATTGTATAGTGCAGGTAGATTTGCGATCATGTAATGCTGCCATTTGCTGTAGACTGTGCTTTATCTTCTTTGGTTCAATTGCATTTCTTTATTTGTCAAAGTAAATCTAAAATGATATTCAAATTCTGTTCTTGATGTTTAACATTGTTTGCCAATATGTAATGAAAATCAATTTGTCCTGTACAGTATGATCCCCCGCAAGATCCAAATGTTTTCATACATAGAGTTGGCCGAACTGCTCGTCTGGGTAAACAAGGACATGCTATTGTCTTCTTATTGCCAAAGGTATGGTCAGATGTATATACTTGCTGTAACCCTTTTTTGGTAATTTTATTTACCATGGTAGAACAATTGTTTTTGTAAGTAGGAAGAATCTTATGTGGAATTCCTGCGTGTAAGAAGGGTCCCCCTCCAAGAGAGAAGTTGCTCTAATGATGCATCTGATGTTGTTCCTGAGGTCAGCCCCAAGCTAATCATTTACCATTTCTTTCTTTCTCAAATCACAAATGGGATGATGATAAGTGCATTTTTAATGTTTTCAACATTGTGACCCCAATATTCCTAATCAAAACTTGTTACAGATTCGCTCTGCTGGAAAAAAAGATCGTGATGTAATGGAGAAAGGACTCAGGGCATTTGTTTCTTTTATCCGTGCTTATAAAGAGCATCACTGCTCCTATATTTTTAGGTGATTATTGTTTGTTTACAAAGCAGTTTCTGTTCATGACCATAAGTCATTCTTAACAAACTTATGTAATCACTCTTCCTTACAGATGGAAAGAACTTGAAATTGGTAAGTTGGCCATGGGATTTGGCTTACTGCAGCTTCCTTCAATGTCAGAGTTAAAACAGCAGTCATTGTCCACAGAAGGTTTTGTACCAGTTGAAGGCATCAATTTGGAGGACATTAAGTACAGGTAAAACGAACTCCCAACTCTCAATTTAAACCTTCTGAGGCTGAAAGCATCATCTGAGCCAATATTACTTGAGGGGATGAAATGAATATACAGATTAAATTTATAACCTCCCTCTTTTTTTTCACTCTATGACCACAATCTGTAAAAAACTGAGTTTTAAAAAGATAGAGGCATTGCGCATCTGAAACTATGTTTGACATTTGTATCAGATGAGTACAACACTTCAAATTGCATTTAGATACTATATGCCTTATCATGTCGCAGTATCCTTGTTGGACCTCTGTTTCAGCATTGGTACTCTTAGATCATGTTTTTTATCAGTTGTAGTCACCATGTCAGCATTCTGTGTTTGTTAAATATTTTCCCAGCTCCATGGGGTTCGGGGATTGGAGGTTATTTAATTTAATTTATTGAGAATATGAATTAATTGGTAGAAACCCATTCCTTATACCCAGGGTATGGTAGAAGAAAACACAAATATGACTCAAGTTTGGTATGGTGATGGAAATCAATCTGTCATCATCTTTTTTACAATGGCTGTCATAACTCTTGTTATCATTACTTAGCGTTATCTAATTCTTGTTACTCCCTCTTTAGTATAAGACATAGTTTCCATATTTATTAATTTTTTTTTTTTAATTTACCCCTATTGATGCTCTCCCAACTATAATCAAGGAGGAGAAAGAATGAGAGGATTCAAAAAGTTGATTAGGGTGTTTTTGAAAATACATGTTTTATTGACTAACTTAACTAACTTATCTTATTTAATCAAATTAGATAAATATGTCTTATATTAAAGATCGGAGGAAGTATTATTTTTTATTTTTTGAAGTAGAGACTTGATAATCTTTAGCATCCACAGAATTAACTTTCCCCCTTCACATTTTTCATTTATTCTGTGTTCTTAAAGACTTCATTACTGTAGTTGTGCTATTCTGATTTGAACTCTAAATTATTATTTTAAGCTTCATAATTAGAAAGATAAAAACTACTGTTATCACTATGCAAGATTCAAACATCCTTCTGTATGTTTGGAATTAGTAGTTTAGTACAAGTATTTTTTTGTGTGTATTCTTTCTTAAAACACTTGGTACTTTTCTCCTGTTAGCCTATGCTAAGTGTATAAATCATCATTATTGGTTAGGGATAAATCTCGTGAAAAGCAAAGGAAGCAAAACCTGCAAGCAAAGAAAGAAGCCAAAGAGAAAGAGGCAAAGCCTCAGAAACCTAACAAAACCTCAAAAACTGCCCCTGTACCAAGGAAGAAAACAGCTAAACAGAGACGTTCTCAGCAGTCAGTTGAAGATGAAGAAGAGCTTACTCAAGAATATCGGCTGTGGAAAAAATTGAAAAAAGGAACTATAGATGAGGATGAGTATGCTAAATTAACAGGCACTGAAGAATTACTTTGAGCTTTGAAGGTCCATGCCTTTCATGCTGATTAGGATAGCATGGGATCTAAATACAAAGTATGGTTGAAGGGCATTTTTACGTTTGAATTATTCTCACTGGGAGTACTTTAGGGGTGAAAATACCCTTAAACCCTACATAATACGGTGCTAAGAGATGCTTCTAAAATCCACAATATTGTGTTGGTTCTCCGGCATTATCTGAAAGGATATTGGATATATCTTGCTTTCATTGTTGATACTTGTAGTCGTAATGAAGTTTGGATCACTTTGACGATGATCATCGGGATGGGGCTCCAATTTACAGAAAGGTTAACGGCACTTGCACAAGGAAAGAGCTACATAATCCAGACATTTTTATCAGGCTACAATTTGGATGAAGGGGATAACCGTTAATGCTTATCAAGGATCAGCACCAATGACAAACTCCATCCAAAATTTATACCTCCTATTTAATCAGCAATTTGTATTAATTATTTGGTTTAGATATAGCATGTTTAATCTTTGTAAGGGTCTGATTTAGCAGAAAGCATAAGTAGTCCAATTCAGGAATGTAATTTAACCATGCTAACATTTGTTCTACGCGACACCTTGTTTCTTTATGGAAACTGTCCAAAGCAATGCTACCACTATTCTCAGGCTAAGCTTTGCCAAGTTTTGAGATTTGAACTGTTTGAAAGCACTCGAGTGATTTCCCCACGTAAGCTTTATCCACTTCAAATCTTCATAGAGTTTTCCCGGATAAAAGGGGGAATTGGGGATATATCCCCATTTAAGAAGTCAATTATATTCTAGAATGGGATCTCAAGGCTTTTACCCTTTTTCCGTGAAAATTGGTAATAAATCGCTATTTGAGAAGTCAATTTTTAGGTCCCACTCTACAATTGACTTCTCAAATGGAGATTTTTTCCCGTTCCTAGGTCCCCATTCTGCAGTTGACTTCTCAAATGAAGATTGATTCCTAATTTTCCCGGAAAAAAGGCTAAGAAATAACATTTGGATTATGTTTGGAGATATTGGATATCAAGTTGTGCAAATGACTGATGTTAAAAGGTTTCTGAATGAATATAGTGTTTTAATTTTTGCCATATCTATAAATAATCTAATTGTCTCTTTTATCACTAATGATGATAAATGCAAGGGAAAATCGTATGGTTCTAAGGAACAGAAAAAACTATAAAAAAGTCTTAATATATGATTTACTATCCAAAAACTTTCAAGGGATCTTAAAGATATAAATTTGAATTGTGAAATTCATCTCTGCCCCCATGATCAATAGGGCATATAAACTTGTTAACGGTTATGTCTTATCAATATAGCACATACATTTGTTAATAGAGGGACTTGTCAATACTAACATTATGATTTGTCTATGGGCAATAGTAGGTAACTTCACAATTTAAATCTATATCATTGAGGTCTTTTGGAAGTTTTTAGACAGTGAATCATATACTGGGGCATTTTTTATATTTTTCTTGTTCCTTGTGGTGATTTTCCCTAAATGCATGCGGTATGGATGTTTGTCACTTCTGTTTTTCAGAGACGAACTAAAATCTTAAAATCCAGCTTCAACTCTAAACATTCTCGTTACTTAACACCCAAAGCACTATTCGTGGACATTCTCAATGAGATCACAAAATTGTGAATGCAAGGAGGCAGGCAGAATCTCCAAATTTAATAAATTTAGTATATTTATATTTATCTTTGTGAAAAACCTAGGTGGATTAGGCATGGAGGCTCATTAGGGCTAGTTAGATATTAAAAAAAATTACTTAACAAATTTCATATAATTGGGTCACCAAGTTATTAAGAAAATATACAAATTTCTCTACACAGGCACATTTTTCTCTAAGTATAATGCTTATTGCTGGAAAATTTTAGAAAAGCTCATGTTACCTAGCTGCAACATAATGTAGCAGCATTGTGTGTGTAAATGCCATCCCAAAAGCTATTTTTGGATGCCCAAATATACTTATGGACGATTTTGGCTCTTTAATATGTTTGTTATGACTTTTCTTCTATTGGACTTTTTTTTTTGGCGGGGTGGGGTTGGGACAACTTAAGTTATAAGCCAAAATTTCTTGTTTTTCGCTTTTCCACCATGGAGAGGGAAAAATAATCTATGAAAGAAAAATGTCGGGTCACACTTTTTTGAATCGAAATACTATTATGACCCTTATTATATATCTTTATAAATGAATTTTTTTGTCATAAATATAAATTCACTTAAAATTTAATAATTGTGATAATACTTAGTTCCATGAGAAATTTAATTGGTGAGAATTATTTGATAATGTTTTATATAAAAATTATGTTAGTACTCTAATTTAGATCATTCTCACTAATTAAATTTTTAGTGGACTTTCCCCCAATTTTCCTAGAAAATTTAAGTACTTTAATATTGTAAATTTTTTCCAAATAATAGATTACCTATTTTTATTTTTATAAAATTTATGCATTTTTCAGTCTTTTCCCTTTAAACTAGATTTTTCATGAATCTGTAGTACTCTATGATGAATTGCTCTTGTGTTGAATTTTGTTATTGATGTACTTGGATTTTGTATTAAACATATTTTCTTATGTTTTAATGAGATTATGCATTATATATGAACATGTGTAATTAAGTTAATTCATATATAGTGTTTCGATTTTTCCAAGTTAACATTTTTCACTTTTTTGTAATTTTACTTTTTCTCTTATAGTTATCATAAAATACACTTATGCTTCCGTCAATTCAAATAAGTTTCAATTTCACAAAAATTACTTATATCACTGTTAATCCAAATATAAATCATATTACACTATAAATTTTACTCAATCTTAAATTTGTATAAGTCATATTATAAATAAATCATTTTTCTCACTACTATCTCAAACACACAATTCTAGAAGTGAAGTTCTGGAAAAATCTTACTTTGACTAAGAAGGAAGACAAAGATTACATGCATGACCAAAAACAAGAAAGAAATCTGAAGAAGCTCAAAATTAAAGAAGATCTTTGCTTCTGGATCGCACTCTCCCACTAAAATATCAGAGGGGTTCTCACTGTGGCACTATCACATGCTTTTGTCTCAATAGAAAGCAAGAAATATAATGAAAAAATTGCATTTAGATTTCTGATAAAAAAAAAATACAACAAAATGATTTTTTTTTTAAAATGTCAAAATTACATTTAAATTCCATGATTTTTTTTAATAAATTTCAATTCCAAAAGTCTTGAGGTGATTATTAACAAGCATGGGTGCTACATTAATAAGTTTATGGGTGATTGACAAGTTTATGAATATTTAACAATTGAAAGCTATTGTAAAATAATCTCAATTAACTTAAATGTAATTTTGAGATTTAAAGTTACATTTTATCATATTTTCTATTTTGTGGATCTAAATGAATTTTTTAAAAATATAATTGATCGTGACAGATGAATAATGTGTTTTTTACTTTTCTTGCTGCTTGGCGTGCCATGTTCATTATACTTTGGTTTTATAAATCAGCATCTTCTCTCCCCTTCCATTATTCGTTTTTTGATCCCACAAATCGAAGTTTCTTGAATTAGATTAGACCTTTAATTATTTGTCGCCTTTCTAACCTCCTTTCTGATGAGAATCAACTAGCGCTCCCTCCATCATATTATTATTATTTCCTTCTGCTGCGAATTTAGATTATTGAACTTTCATTTCTCATATAATTAAGGAAAACAAATACGAGGTTTGTTCCATTGGTAATGAATAATCAATCAATCTAGTTGCATCAATAACAATTTCTTTGTCGTGAGACTAATGGATCGAAAGGTTAATTGCATTTTTTCAATATTTAGGAGGACACTTTAATAGCATGCAAATTTTGACGACGATAATTGCAATTTTTGTTTATTTTACTACCATATATATATCGCCAACCTATAACATTTTTTGGAGGTCAAATTTAAGGGAACCCTTTATCTATTATATTGATGGGTTAAGTATCAATTTTGTCCAGAAAATACGCTCCCAAGAGCAATTTTGTCCTGAAAGTTTTCAGCGTAGCAATGTTGCCTCTAAAGTATCCAAAACGTAACCGTTAGGGTTTTTAACGAAGGGGCAACATTGCACGTTTTGAATACTTCAGGGGCAACATTACCACATTTAGGCATAGCAATGTTGCCCTTGAAGTACGCGCCCAGGAGCAATTTTGCCCTTCCGTTAAAAACCCTAACGTCGTTTTTAACGGAGGGGCAACATTGCTACTTTTTGATACTTCAGGGGCAATATTGCTACGCTGAAAACTTCCAGGCAAAATTACTCTTGGACTCGTACTTTCGGGGCAAAATTAGTACTTAACTGTATATTGATTAGATACACTAGTCTATCTAGTCACCCAAAAGTACTTTTGGACAAGGTAATTAAACCCGGACCGGTCAGTGAACTGACCTGGGTACTAGGTCAAAGGTCAGTGGGTCAGACCGGAGTCAACCCGGGACCAAACCGGGACCAGACCGGTGAGGAATAAAAAATTGATAAATAATTTAATTTCTTATCACACAATCCATAATTCCAAATACTACATCTTATTTCAAGACTTTAAATCACTAGCCAAATAATTATATATTTGTCAACTACTCTTTACAATTTTCTTTACAAATTGATATCAAAGTATCATATACCATCTAATGACATTTGAATTTGTAATGTAATCACAAAATATTCACCATAACAAAATATCAAAAAAATAATTTTTTTTTTTTAAAAAAAACGGTTTGATTGGGTCAACTGGCGGGTTAAGACCGGTTCGACCTGGTCACACTGGGTTTACCGGTTCAGTCCCAGTTCGAGGTCTTAACCCCGGTTTCTGATCTGGACCAGACCGGTTCCAGGTCCGCTTCGCTGGTTTCCGGTCAAAACCGGCAGGTCCGGTCCGGTTTTGATAACCATGCTTTTGGGTGACTAAGCTTGTAATTACTTGACAAGGACAGCAGAAAATTGATAATATATTAAAAAGAAACGAATCATATTAATCGTACATTCAATTTGAAAAACATGATCATAATTTGCCCACGTTTCTTTTAATATGAGAAAACTATTTCCAGTAGCTTAATTAGTTAGTAAAGGTTGATTATAGGAAGATTATGCAGCTAAATACATACACACACACACAATAAATCAAGGAAAATGACTAAGAAAGAAATAACCAAATTAGATTTGGTGTGAGTATAAAAAGCTTTTATTATTATTTTTTAAGCTATATAACTGAGTCAAATTTAAGTATTATCGGTTGAGTTTTGAGTAACTCTCTCAAATAGATTTTCCACACGTACTTAGATTTAAAACATAATGTTTAAAGGGTCTAAAGTCTAAACCCCTTCAACCGGAATTAATAAGGGTTGGTAGAAATTTTCATTTAATTTGGAAGTAAAGTGTTGAGATTCAATTGATCTTAGTAACATTTATGTATAAAGCAAATTTAATTGGAAGATTTCATATTTTTCTGCATGTCCAAAGAGAAATTACTCCTCGGCCTTTAAAATATGACATACTAAAAGAGTTTATCTTTGTCCTAAATATAGGACATAGTTTTCACATTTATTAATTTTTTCTTAATTTACTTTTATTGATATTCTTTCCATAAAAATTAAAGAAGAGAGAGAAGAGAAAATTTAAAAAATTATTAGGATGTTTAGAAAATGTATATCATATTAACTAATTTAATTAATTTAACCACATTAGATAAATATATCTTATATTAAGGAAGTCACATCTCTTTCGGAGTTGAATCGGGAATCCTACTCTGAAGAAGAAGAATTTCACGCGCTCTCAGACAGGGGAGTAGTTTTTATTACCGATAAAGAACACTTACAATATTTTTTTTACAAAAAAATTAGCTAGGGATGAACAAATATAAGTTTCGTGGGTGTGTTGACCTAGATATTGCTTCAACCACAAACAAAATCTGGTGATGAAATCCTTAGCTCATTTTTTAACCTATCTGTTTACATTAATTTTTGCCAAAAGTTGTTGCGGCCTTGGCTTGTATAGTTTTATCCTTTGCATTTTAAAACAGTCCATTATTATTATTATTTTTTTAACTTTCAACTCCATTGATTAGGACATGTAATTGTTTGGAGAGACCGATGGATATAGAAAAGCAATTACTTATAAGGAAGTTCATATAATAATAATAATATAAAATTCTGCCCACCATATAAACTAATTAATTAATAAGCATTTTGCAGAAAGACCCACGTGAACCAGCTAGAAGAAGCTCGTCTAAATCATGAGCACACTTGTTGCTGACGTTTTATCTATACGCTGATAATGATATTCCAGTTTGTAAGGTAATTGACAGCTTAGACTTGAAAGTAATAATTAAAATCGAAACAGCACAGAAAATGGCTGTAAAAAAACAAAAAAGAAACATTATTTACTGAAAACTACAAGTAGAAAGAAAATGCATATACGTACGTACGCCAACGGAAGAAAAACAAATTCTGAATATCTATCATCCGCTGGTATATTAATCTTGTTCATTTGCTAAACACAGTGTAGTTCAGATATTTTATTGTAATAGTTCCAGCTGTGCTACTCGCAAAAAAGCTACGTATGTAATTAATTTCTAAACAAGTTAACGTTTTAGCATAATTTCCTATAAGACTTGTGATTATTTTTCTTTCTTCTTTTCAATATCACGGAGGTCACTTAATTTTATGATCACCAGAATGTTTGTGAAACGAATACTATATATCATCCCTTTGCCTCCTAATATATAATAGTACAACGCATTATAATATAATCACACAAGCGCTTTAATTATTCTAAATTTACTTTACTTGTACCCTAATCACATGCTAGAGTTGACTCAAGTGATCATACCCGTTACCCTGATTAAGTTTTGAAGGATAAAGAATTGCACAGAGCTAAGCCATATTCATATTTCATGAAAAGGAACATACATAGCATGGAACCAAAAGGAGAAGCGAGGAATATATATAATAGTTCAAGTTAAGAAACCATGTCGTGGCCAAAGAAGCTCTCTCTCTGAAGAGAGTCCTGGATTACATTGCTGGAAGACGCAAAGTTAAGGTACTGCTCGTTTTGGAGATAATAAGGTTGTTGTCTCTGATGATGATGGTGATTGGGATTACCAAGTTCTGGGCTTTGAATCACAGCTACAGGCTCAGAAGGCTCATGCTGCACCTGGATGCAGAGGATCTCAGCCTGAGCCACAGCGAGCTGCATTTGAAGCTCTGAAACTTGATTCTGCAGAAACGATATGGCCCCTACACACCCGTACACTGGGTCTCGTACCCTGGCATTCGCTTCATACACTAAACTGCTCACTGCGTCTGATCTCTGATGAACTGGAAGCTCCTGTACATGAAATTAAACGACAATAAGATTCAGTTTAGTCTCATTGTCTTCTCTGTTAATACTACAAAACAGAGGAGGAAGAAAGAGGGGAAGGTAGGATGTAACTAATGACCTGCAACATTTTGCCGACGTTGCTAGCTCCGAAGACCTTGTGAACGATGGCGAACTTTTGAGGGTCGTCGGAAGGGAAATAAGGAGCAAAGATGCAATCTTTGGCGCAACGGCGTCGTAGCAACTTGCACGAAGCACAAGGGGAAGTGCCTCCCATTTCTAAAACAGAGGAAGAAGAAATATGCAGACAAGTTAATGGAAAGGGAGAAAAAACAAAAACAGAGCTGTGACAAAATGAGATTGATGGCTTCTCTATTTATAGGAGGCCTACACGACTTCTGATGTCAGACATCTTGGGCCTTTCTTTGTGACCTTTTTTTAAAAAAGGTTATTTATACATCATCTAAGTATCTAACTTTACTTGATATATCTACTAAACTACTACCACTTAACGCTTAGATAAACTAATAGAGTTAACCAAGGGTCTCAATTTTGAGTCGAGAATACAACAGTGTTAAGTGATACAACATTATCTATAAAAATGGTTTTGTCATAACTCAAAACAGTCGGGTTTGTATTCAATGCTACTCATAATGATGAGTAATTTATCATTTTGATAAGATTTAAACCGTTTAGATCGAAATTTAAAATTTAAATTTTTTTATTTTTTAAATGATAACTTCGCTTTTATGAGAAGTGATAGTTATAATATTATACTTATTTTAATTTTTATTAGACATTAAAATAAAAATTTATCTAAAATATAAAATTTAAATTAAATTAAATCTAAATTATCCAAAATCAATCTAGATTGTTGATGAGAAGTGATAAGCACAAAATGTCTTTCCGAATCGGGATTAGTCTCAGACCTTGTAGTTTCTCGTGATGACAAGGGGTTAACCTGAAACAATGTGGATACGGGGGGAAAAAGCCATTAAACGTGAAAGACTACAAGTTGGATCTCACTCTAACAACATATAGTTAGTGTATGTCCCTTTACTTAAAAAAAAACTTTACTCAATATATAATCAAATTGTAAGATCATGATAACTAGCTAATTAAGGGACCATTCAAAACAAATGACTTCTGAATTTGATCTGGTAAACAATTGTGTGTTGAATGTTAGTGTGATTCATTACATGTTTTTGTTAACTTGTGATTAAAGTAATTCGGTACTATTCAATTACAATGCATTTAAATTGGTCCTTATTTTGCTTAAGGTCTAGGATGGCTGTGTGTGTATTAGGGATCTATGGTCAGGCGAAGCGTTTGATGAATAGATATTGAAGTCGGTTGGGGCTCACGTTCTCTGCAGTGGTTGGTCATTAGATTTCTTCCAAGACACACACACACACACACACTAGAAATTCTTTGTCACCAAGTGGGGGTCGAGAGTTTTGTTAAAAAATAATTCATTCAGAACCTTATGGTATATAGTATTCTAGAAATAATATAATTACTATATCTAATTTAATCAAACAAGACTATAATTTAAATTTTGAGAAGAGTATGTCCCTTTCAGGTGTAATTAACTCCTAACAACCTTCTATATTTTCACACAAATTGAAGTCTAAACTCTAAGCTCTGCCCATGTGCTTGCTCCAGTGTATTTAGATTATTCACTAATCCTTATCGCTTCAAGACTAATTATTTGTGTGCGTCTAGCTGGATGATAGATCAACGGAGAAAAACGTAAAACATGATGATGAATTAGAAAATTCTAAATTATTACTCTTCTGTCATTTATATAAGCAATTTTCTTTCTGATTGTGATAACCAAAGTTGTCAAACTCACAAGTTTAAGCAAACTCGTGACAGTGATATAAACCCGTTTCGTAAACTCGTAAGAGTTTACTTTTATTATTAAATATGTATTACTAGTGTATAATTAAATAATTAAAATATGAAAATGACAAAAATTTGATTTAAATATATTTTAAATCCAAATAATTGAAATTAAATCCATCGTCATTCATCATTTATCATATTTAACAAAGAAATTTCTATATAAAGCTGTCGAGCATGATCAAATAAAAAATATTAATACGAGTTTAAAGGTAAGTTAATACAATTTTATAAGCTAAAAACGTAAAAACGGGTAAACTCGGTGCATAAACTCGTGAGTTTAAGCGAGTTTACAAGTGGTACGAGTTTACTAGTGACTCGACTCGTTTTTGTAAGTTAGAAATGTAAAAACGGTAAAATTGGAGAGTCAATTCGTGAGTTTGACAACAATGGTGATAACAACACTAGCGGTTAAGAGATTAGTTAAAAATAATAAATATGTAAAAAATATCATATTTCTTCTAAATATATTTATCCCTATTAATGAAAAAAGCATAGGAGAGAGAATGTGTAATAAATAATTAAATGAAAGAGAATCAATAGTGAGTGGAGAATAATTAATATAAATATGTGTATTTAATACATATAGAAAAGGAAAAAGTAATTTAAATTTTGATATACTAGAAAAAAGTTGCTTATAATAAAAACCATCTCAAAAAGAGATAAAATTGTTTATAAAAACGACTGAATTGAATTGAAGGAAGTGATTAGCTTATATTGAAATTTCAATGTCCCAGATTCTTAAGTTGAGAAACAAAATTATTCACTAATTACTATAAAATCTTGGGCTTGGTTCTCTCAGTTCAAAGCCAGACAAATTAAGTTGAGTTGCAAGCACCAAGATCATTAATAGTATGAGATATATAGGAGCTAGGCTCAATGTGAATGTTTGTTTCTTCACTCTCTCTCTCTCTCTCTTTCATTAAATGTTTATTGATAGACACAATTCATTGATTAGTTCAACTCTTGACTCATGTATAAGAAGTCGAGGCAAACTTTGAATGAGCTCATATATAAGAAATTTAAGATCTTCCATATCAACAAATTGCTAACAATCCAAAACCCAGAACTTTGTATATTATTTTCTTTCTCACAACTTGAATGGATACTTGTCACATGAGCTTCCTTCTATCATTATCAAACCCTGATTCGGATTTGATTTCTGTATTAAATACAATTTATTAATTGCAGTTGTTCGAAGGGTTTGGCTAGCCAAGGCTTGGAGAGAGACCTCCATTATCATAATAATTAAAAAATCAGCATTATTCCTTTGACTAATTATCAAAACTAAAGTGTGCTTTTTTAATTTTTCAGTTCTAAGATGAAGGGTGTTTATAAAAACCCTATTGAAATTAATAAACAGGATGAAGAGTATTTTTACTTATGAAGTATTTAATTTCAGGAGGAGTATTGGGTATCCTAAACTACTTATATTGGAGCTTTCGGGGGAAAAAAAACTATTTATTGGAGCAATGTCACCACTACTCAAGTGTCAAAATCATCACAACATTATTATATATCTAATTTACTAATAGACAATTAATTGCTAACTTCGGATTAACCGAGTTAAAGAGCATTTTTTCTCTGAAGTATTCATAGCACTCTGCTCCGTCTAGTCCAAAAGATAGGGCACATGCTTTATAAGGGATTCTTAGTTCATAGTATAAATCACTTAAAGAATTTTTAATTACTATTTTCTAATTTTACCCATATTTATTAATAATACACATTGAATATAAAAAAAGATGGAGGGAGCGAGAGAGGTGAGATAAATCAGAAGAGGCGAAGTTAAAAAAATAATTTAACATAAATTCAATAAGTTAATTACTCTTTCTTGATTTCACGAGGGTGATTGCGAGTGACTCGTGTTTGAAGACAAAAGGAAGCACACATATTTAGGGACAACATGAAAATTTAAGTAAGAACAAAGGAAGCAATAAACTACTACAACTGATGAGGTACTATTTAAGTAACCAGTTAATCAGTATAGCAATAACAGAAGATGAAAACAAAGAAAACAGAGGTAGCCCAACAGAGAAATTAATGAGATTCCTGACATGCAATTTAAGTTGTAGGGATTATTATAAATGAAGCCCTCTTATAAAGAAGTCGAGATTAATATTGAAATCTGTATGAGTTGTAGGGTTGGCGCAGAAAACCCTAAAGCTTCTTGGTCTTCTGCATTAATTGCCCCTCACATGATTCTATGCTTCCTTTCTTGTCTTACAAATGAAAACAGCTCTCCTTTCATGGCCATGACGCTCACCTATGCATCCATTTTCCTTCTCAATCTTTATTATATTCTCTCTCTCTCTCTCTCACGCGCACAGGTAAACTCTATATTATATACTACCTCCGGTCCTAATTATAAGACAAAATTGACTTTTTTTAGAGGGATTAAGAAATCTAAATAAGTTACTTAATCATTTCATATGTTTTATATTTTTATATTATATATTAGTTTATTAGTCAAATTAATTAGTTTAAAAAAAATAAAAATATTCTAAAGTAATTTAATTAGCTTCCTTAATCTCTCTAAAAAAGTCAATTATGTCTTATAATTAGGACCGGAGGGAGTACTCTATATTTCATTCAGTACACGATAGAAATCACTTCAATTAATTTATCGAAACCCATTAATGATATTAACTTGCTGAATTTGTCTTACATGAAAAGAAAATTTCAACTTTAACTCTATTGAGTGAGGTTTTAAAGGAAAGAGAAAATATAAAAAGCCACGTTTACGCATGAATCACAAAGGTAATATCCAATTAACAAATAAATAGTAATTGCTCGAACTCAAAGTGTAATTCATATTGTAAAACAAAGAATTATTCTACAAGTGACTTGTATAGCAGACCGGGGGAGTAACAAGGTTTTCTCGTTACCCACGTACGCACACCCCACACACATAAAAAATAAGGTTCAGCATTTTACCTTTCGTTGCAGATAATATAATTAAATCCATGACCCTTGAAGCAAAACAAGGATGTTTATTTATGTACTTTAAGGGTATCATATGAATATATGTCCGTTATATGTGATATTTTTCATGCATGCATGCATGTTTAGAAAGTTGAGTTGAATCCCTCGGAAGGAGAGAGGGCGTAGAAGGTAAGGCTATCTGAGAAGCTTGTCGCGTTTGGCTTTCTCTGTGAGAAATCATCAACTTTGAAGAAGAAGAAGATAAAATAACGAAAGGGTGAAGCTAGGAACAGACATTTCACCACGTTAGAGGGAAGAACATGAGAGAGATGTCCAAAACGAGGGGCATTAAATGAACATCGTTGTGATAAAAAAGATTCATTTTCGAGATGCTTTTTGTCTTCTACGTACCAATGACATGCTGACTGGTTTCCTTTAGAAGGTTTTATTTCGGTAATCTCACCCCTAATTAATGCAAAGGCATCTTTGTGACTTTGTGGGGGTAGTGCCACCATTATGAACCTTCTGAAACTAAGATACCTCAACAGAGATTTTTTTAAGAAAATATCGCTCGAGAGAACATTTTTATAATCATATGATTTTTACAATCATATGGGGACTCAATTCAAACTAAGAATAAAGCTTTTATACTATTAGAATACAAGACGGTCGACAGTGGTTTTGCTTTTATTATCGTGCGGTATAGCTGCGTGCATGTGCTCCTTACTATGCATTTTGAAATGTAAAGAGCTTATTAAGAGTCTAAACACACAACAATAAACACCATGGTAGGGAATGTAATGAAATAGAATGATGATTACATGACATTTATGGTATATTATGAAAAAACATTAAATGAAATATATACTTTATCTAGAAAGATAAAAACAAATGTGAAATAATCTTTTTAACTCTATTAGTTAAGGCAACAAATGAAGATACACACACACACACACAGAGGGGTCAATGTTGATCTTGCATGGAGGATATAAGTGTTCATACACTAATTCATATAAGCTTGAATACAGATTACTTTGTACCAATTAAACACTTGAATCAATAGAATGCATTAGGATTAATGTAATCATGATGTATGGAATTAAAGCAAACGAGCCATATGAGACAAAAAGATATGTGTAAGAAGTTTCCATATGTATAAACTAACTCTATTGGTATATATAATGAAAGGGAGGAGAGAAGATGGCAGATAATTATAGAGGAAAATGAGAGTGGAAGGGATAAGAAGGACTTTAACAATCCCTCCAAATCCTCCCATTTTGGATTAAGAGATTATTAATAGAATTTTCCTCCTCTCCCCTCCGTTTTTTCAACCAAATCAAGAGGGAGAAAATTCATTTAAAATTTTCTTTTCCTTCCCCCTCCGACCAAACGGACCCTCTCAAAAGCATGAGAAAATATAAATCATAAATATAACATTAGATTGTTTTGATGCACAAACACGAAAGTACAAGTCTTGAAAAAATAAAGTTGTCATGGATATAAAAGAAGATTCATGGCTGAACCGAATCAGATACATGGAATACAACCCCAAATACTAGTATCTTGATGGACCACTTTGTTGAGATGAGAATTTTTTATGTTGCGTTCAAACTAGTTAGGAGATAAGAGTTAAGATACAAATTTATTCTGAAATTATTGGCAAAATCTCAATGTAGCCCTATAATTTTTTTTAGGTGTTACCTAAAAGTCTAAAAACGTAATGATAATGTTGTCTTTTTTTAACCACCATTTATTACCAAGCTAAATAATGGAGATGACGCCGGGAGATGTCGTTGTAGATTTTCCATTGCCATTGATAAATTGATTGTGGATTTTGTTTCTGACTTCCATCTGGATCTGAACAATTCAAGTAGATTTTTAGGCTTATATTATGGATTTTGGAAGTTTTACTGGTTTGATTTTTTTGCTTATTTTCACAAAAATCAATCTTTTTCTTTGTTTGAATCTGGTGTTGATAACCGCATCATGAAGCACCTGGTTTCGATGCAGAAGAAGAGAGTTCTGTTTCTCCTTCTTGTCTGGATGATAATGGAGCACCATTGAAGGCAGAATTAGGGATCAACATATATGATAATTAAAAGAGTGGTATCTACGTTTTTAGATTTTCGGGTAAAATTAAGACAAAAAAAAAAAACTTTGAGAGCCATATTGAGATTTTAGAAATACTTTTTAGTGTTCATAAAAGTTTGTTTGAGGTTATATTTGCGACTTTGAAAAGTGTTTATTTATATAAATTGAAATAAAATTTTTCTTACATAATTACCTTATATATTCTATATTGTAAATCACAAAAAAAAAAAAATGTTTCTGATAACTTCAATGGCTATTTCTTTCTTGCTTGTTAAAGGTTGGTGATCTCTTTTATTTTCTTCTGGGAATATTTTTTTTTTTTGGGAAAAACTTCGGGGAAGTTTTGCTAAGCCTTTGAGGTTGAAGTGGAGGCCCATCTTCTAAGGGGGGAGTTGGACCCAGACATGAGCCCAACAAAATCTGTCACAGCTGGGCTTCTACCTATTTCACGGCTAGGCTTCTCTAGATTATCATTATCTATACCCCAAAAAAAAAAAAAAGTCTATCATTTTCCTCTTTTTTAAAAAAAAAAAAATGTATAACGTTGAATGAGAGTGCTAACGAACACACTACTGCAAATTGTGCACAACTACATCACATTATTCATCCACCCATTTTCCACATTCCCTTTCTTTAGTAATTGTTTGGGAAGTATTAAAAATTTTTAAAAAAATTTGCAGTAAAAACAAAACTTTTTTAACATATTTACTTTAAATATCGTAAAAACACTTTAAAAATTTTAAAATAAAACAAGTACTTTGACTGAACATTTTCTCCTGTTAAATAGCTACTTTGATGAGTTAATATTTCTTGATAATGTGATTTATTCTATTGATTACTATATAATATAAACAATCATATAATGTATGAAGAGATTTAATCACATCCTTTTGCAACTTTTTGGATAGTAAAACATATAAAGACTCTCATTTACAACGTGTGCAATCTGAGCTAAATGACATTTACAGGCCAAGTAAGGCCATTGATTACTTACATGCAAATATCAAAATACTGAAATTTGTTAGTATAATAAATACTATATTATGTGGATTTCCATAAATTCTTTTTTTTTTTTGGGGGGGGCCAGGATTTCCATAAATTCTTTGAACTCTTGGTTTTTTTAAAAAAAAAAATTTTATATCGTACATTCCATAACCTCTCTAGATGTGCCATATTTCTCTCCAACTCTCTCTTATGCTAATTTCAAATACATTTCTCATATACTTTCATAGTTTTATACCAAAATTCCATTTAAGAACTATGACCATTATTTCCAATTTAGAATAACTCGATTAGAATAAAATGCCCGTCCAATTAAATATATAAAATTGCCGTATAAATCATCATAATGCCCTGACATTCATATTAACTTTCTCCATGTTTTGCTTTCGTGGGAGTGTTTTTGCTTCTTTTAATTTGTTTGTACAGGGTTTAATAGAAGTTGGCTGAATATCACTAGCGGAGTATTTATGAACGAGAATTAAATCAAAAGTTTACTTAAGGTTTATTTTTATTAGAATTTTCGTTTTTTATTTTTCCAAGAAAATGAACTGGAATTTCCTAATTTGGCACCAATCACCATCAATTTGTGATTTTTATTTTTATCGAGTAAATTTATTTTGATGACTCAAAATAAAAGTGTAAGGGTGAATGAGGATTTTTTGTTTTTTATTATTTTTGGTCGGGCCTACACAAAATAACTTGTTCATATGTTAAGTTTGGGGTTAGTGATTAGATAAATTGTTTTTTGACAAAAACAAAATAGATAAATTGTTTCTCTCTGTGTGAGTATTTTGTAAGGCTCTTGGTGAACCATTCTGACCGATGTTATTTGAACAACGATGAGCTTTACTTTTTTCCTTCTCTTTTTCCTTGAGTAGCCTTTCTGTGGGTGTGGTTTGTGTCATTATGCTGATAAGAGGTATGGAGGAGGGGCAGAGTAGTGATTCTAGGAAAATGAAACAGGTAGTCTTGAATATGGAATGGAAGGTAGAGAAGAAAAGAGGAACCTTAGTTGGACAAATTCTAACAGGCAAAAACTTGAATCTACGGACAGTGATGATCAAGAAGGGGTGGCAGTTAGATGAAGAGGTGGAAGTGCGTGATCTTGACCAAAGCAAGCTCATTTTTCTCTTTAGGTTTATTGATATCAATGAGTATACTTGTATCCTTAAAGGTAGACCATGGTCAATTCAGGGTTTCCTTCTAAACCTTCAAGTATAAGAGGATTATATGGACCTTAGGGATGTCAAGTTTGGGGAGGCGTCATTCTAGGTACAATTTCATGGCCTTCCTTTAGAGGCTTTTGACAATACCAATGTGAAGATCCTTGGTGATGCACTAAGGGAATCGATAATGTATGAAAGACTGATGGTTGTTGGTAGATTAGGAAGGAGTTTCATCAGATTTTGATCCCTCATTCAACTGGATGATCATTTGACTATTGGATTTTGGGTCCCGTGTGAAAAGAAGGATCTTGCTTAGGTCACTATTAAATATGAGAGGCTACAAATTTAGTTGTATTGGTCACGAAGGTCATGGATGTAAGGACAACACGATTATATGAGATGGTGAAGAGGAAACATATGAGTTTGGTAGCTGGCTTAGCACACCCTCTGTGCAAACCTTTGAAGAGGTTTTAGAGGTGTGTAGGGTAGATTGGAATGGAGCTGTGTTCATAGAGAAGAAAGCTTAGGCTAGTAGTGCTTGATGGAACTAGTTGCTGGATAAAATGAGATCTATTTTAGGCAATTCAAATCCTTGGCCTAATACAAGTCTGATACAAGGATTGAGGATATTACAAACTGACACAAGGTTCATTACTTCTCAAAGAAGTTAACGGGAAAAAGTATTATTGTGGAAATGCAAGTAGACAATTCAAAACTTTGAAAAGCACTACCATATTATTGCTACATATAAAAAATCCTTGTTGTCAAGCGGGGAATTAAGAAATTCAATTTTCTTTAAGCCCCTACCATTTTATTACAGAAATGGATAACTCATCATTTCCAAAGATACTCGATCCAAAGAAAATGATATTGCCTGATGCTCAATTGCTAAGACAGAAAGATTTGTTCTCTCGCTATAAATTCATTGTGAAATTTTTGAAAGGATATCACAACATTCTTGCAAACTTTCTCTCTCAACCACAAAAGTATCTCCCTCCTCCAACAATCTTTTCATCCAAACCATTTCATATCTTTACCCTCACACATAAGCCTCCTATCTCCCCAATGTCTTATTATGGCAAGGCTACTCTTCTCCCTTCAGATACTAACCTTCACACCTTTGCAGAATTCCAGCAGTATGCCAAGGAACATCTTTTCCTTTGGCTCCATTGTCTCTTTGTAAATACTACATTTCAATTCTATCACTCCATATACTACTCTTCCTTTCATCCAAGGTCCCATTCTTGATGAGTTACTCTGGTACATTTGGTCATTGACTATTTTGTTCTCCAATGCTATTGTTCTTCTACCTCTTATGGTTTACCATTATCATATTGTTTTCTTTTTCCAATATTCCAAATATTGACTATTTTGTTCTCCAATGCTATTGTTCTTCTACCTCTTATGGTTTACCATTATCATATTGTTTTCTTTTTCCAATATTCCAAATATTATATTTATCTATAGTATTATATAACATACCTCTCCAGTAGGGGAGAGGAGCAAAATGCTGAAGGAGTTTATTATTATTCTTAATTTAGTTATCTTTTTAATTTTAAAATATCTTATTTATTTAATTTTTAAGTATTAAGGTTAGAAATTTTCTTTATATTAAGGGCCCATTTGGTTCAAGGAAAATTAGAGAAAGGAAATGGAAAATGGGCATTTTCTGTCAATGATACTAGTTTGGTTCACATTTTCTCGGGAAAATGTTTTACACCGATGGGGCATTTTCCCTTATACATAGAAAAGTTGGTTCCCACTTATTTTGGTAGAAACCCATTTTTCGACGGATGAAAAAAATGGAAGAAGACCAACTTACCTATCTTTAGCATTGGGGAATGGAAGACTCACAAAAAATATCATGGTGGTTGATGACAAAGGAAGAAGAAGCTGACGGTGGCCTCTTTGACACCATTGTTGTAGATCGATTAGTGACAAAGGAAGAGGAAGAATTCAATGGTAGTGATGATGCGGAGAAGGTGACGGACGTGATGATTTTCCATGAACGATGAACAGTAAATTGTGATAGCTTCTTTCAAAATAGAGCTCAAATTCTAGTGGCTAGAGCTCTTAGAATATAACTCTAAATTTAGCAAATGACCTATCCCTATAAAGATATTTAAGTTTAGTTTCATATGCCACAAGTTTCAGTTCAATTGAATATGTATTTTGTGAGTTATTTTCAAATTACTAAACATGTGTTAGATATAAAACATGAATTGTAGTTGCAACTTCAAAAAAGCATCTCTTTCATATGAACTCATTTCAGTTTGATTTTGGTGATTATATGACGCATTGAGAGTCTAGTTTAAAATGAAACAAGTTTTACCTTAATTGGATCTATAGTTTGACTAGGAGCTAGAATAGTGCTTCACACTCGAGTACACGGTGTCAAACTCAAGTGCTGAAAATCTACCCTCGAGTGTGTTAAAAATGCATGTTTAAATCATTGAAGCAAAGTCAAAATTGAAAAATGGCACATAGGCTAAGTTCTTGCACATAGGTTGATTTCCAATAGGCATAACGTTTTCAATATAACTTCAAATTTGACAAACTATCTATCCTGGAAAAGCTCTTTAAGGCTAGTTTCATATACCACAAGTTTTAGTTTAATTCGATGTGTATTTTGTGAGTTACATCCAAATTATTGAACTTATGTCTGATACAGGGCGTGAATTCCAATGACAACTTTAAAATAGCATATATTTTTCATAGGAACTCATTTGATCTTGATTTTGGTGTCTATATGACACATTAGAAGTCTAGTCTAATATGAAACAAGTTTCACCTCAATTGAATTTGTGGTTTAAGAGATATGATTGAACTACTGAACCTTATACAAATTGAACGTGAAAAAGGGGCTAGAATAGTGCTTCAAACTCGAGTGCACAGCTTTACACTCGAGTGTGCTAAAAAATGCATGTTTAAATCGTTGTAGCAAAGTCAACATTGAAAAATGGCAATTGAGTAAGGGAATTTGGCACTCAAAGTGCTGAGAACCAGTATATGGTGTTTTGTCCTTAGGGCTAAAATGATTTTGCCCCATTTTCCTACCTCATTTTCTTCCAACCAAACAAAAATTTTCTTGTCAACTCATGTTTTTTCTAATACAAACCAAACGCATCGAGACAAAATATTTCCCGTTTTATTCCAATATTTTCATTTTCATTTCTACATTTTCTTCAATCCAAACGGGCCTAAGGTCAGACCTAGCTTAGGTCCTTTACAGACTTACATCCACTACGTGAAACTGCTTTCACCCACCTGATCCTTTAAAAAAAAAAATTCAGGCATTGCCAAGTAGGAAAAATATAATTCAGAGTACTGAATGATACTAACATAATTCTTCATGATCTTAAAAAAATTTTTTAGAGTATTGATTGGTATTAAAAGGATACTGAAAAATAATTTATGATCTTAAAAAAATTATTTCAAGATCTTGAAAAAATAATTCAGGTACTGATTGCTATTAAAAATATACTTTAGGATATTTTTTCAAGATTCTAACATAATTTTTTAAGACCACGAATTATTTTTCCAATACCATTTAGTATCATGAAGTATTCTTTTAGTATTAGTTAGTACCTTAAAATATTTTTTCATGATCCTAAAATATTTTTTTAAGATCATAAAATAATTTTTCAAGATCATGAATTATTTTTTTAAATATCGTTTAGTATTCTAAGTATTCTTTTAGTACCAATCAGTACTCTCAAAAAAATTTGCAGTACCTTGAATTTTTATTTTTTTTACGATTTTAAAATAATTTTTCAAGATTATGAAGAATTTTTTCCAGTACTATTCACTATCATAAATTATATTTTTACTATCTAACTATAAGATAAGATATTCTTACTACCATTTTTTGTTACTATCAATGTTACTATCACTTTTCCACCGTTAGATTATAATCTTATCTATTTTTATCATTTCTCTCTCCTATTGAGATTCTGATCTAATGGTGAAAAAGTGGTAGTAACATTGGTAGTAACAAAAAATGATAGTAAGAATATTCTATCCCACTAATTATACCTAAATTATTTTCTTAAAATAGGGATTAGGCAGGTGAAACTATGCCAAAACAAAGGTAGTTTCATGGAACGATGCAGCCAACATAAATTGGTAAAGTATCTAGGCTAAAGTATACTTTTAGTTCTTTAAGTTTTAAATAAGGTATACTTTTGGTTCTTTAATTTTATAAAGTATACTTTTAGTTCTAAAATTCTAACGATGTTAATATTGTTAACGGAAAATGCTGACGCAACGAACTTAAGTGATGACTAATAACATTTAATTACACATATTTTATATATTCTTCAATTTACCCATATTTTTAATAGCATTTAATTACATAGTCATCACTTAAATTTACACCGTTATTTCTTGAGTTTGTGTTTTTCGTCAACAAAATTAACAGTGTTAGAATTATAAGATTAAAAATATACTTTATAAAGTTAAGAGATCAAAAACATACCTTTATAAACTTAAAAGACTAAAAGAATACTTTAGCTAGCTAAGTTTCTAAGCCAGGTCACCAGGTCACCTAAGGTCCGATTGTACTGTTATTTTCAGAAACCCTTACCGGCCCTAGTCATAGCCTTCTGCCTTCGTCTTCCCGCTTAAAACCCTTACCAGGATTGCCTTGGGGCAGAGAGACAGAATCAAAGCACTCACCAGTATCACCACCCCCAAGCCGCGTATTGCTAACTATGGCTCCCAACCTTGAATGTCGGATGTACGAGACCAAGTATCCGGAAGTGGACATGGCCGTCATGATACAGGTCAAGAACATCGCTGACATGGGCGCATACGTCTCACTTCTCGAGTACAACAACATCGAGGGCATGATCTTGTTCTCCGAGCTCTCTCGCCGCCGGATTCGTAGCGTCAGCAGTCTCATCAAGGTCGGCCGCATCGAGCCCGTCATGGTTCTTAGGGTCGACAAGGAAAAGGGTTACATCGATTTGAGCAAGAGAAGGGTATCTGAGGAGGATATCCAGGCTTGTGAGGAGAGGTACAACAAGAGCAAGCTTGTTCACTCCATTATGCGTCACGTTGCTGAGACTGAAAACATCGATTTAGAGGTATTTTGCTCCGTCCGCCGTTTCTTTTGCTCATATCGATTTTTCCTGATTGATGGTGATATTGATTGCTTGCTATTGTTAATTCTTTCTTTTCTTGCAAGTTGTTAATTTGGATATTGGTCTTTGGTTGAGTGACGGGGCTTTTTTTTCACCATTTAACCGAAGTATATGAGTTCTGGGATTCATCGGTCAGCTTTCAATGGATGACCCTTGGTGAATGAACAGTGATGGAAGTTCTTATTTTGCACTTTTTGGCCCTAATAAACGGAAGCATATGCTTCCATCGTAGTCTAGCATGAATACCTCAGGACATTCGTTTGGGAAAATTATGCAGACTAAATTCAGAAACTATACCTTGCTTGAATGGAATGACTGTTAAATACTTGAACTTGGTCCCTAGGAATTGATAGTTTCGGAATCATTGTGTCCACCTTCTTTCCTTGTATATTGACTTGACCCGTGACCACCCATGAAACAATGAGCAGAATTGCCTTAATTTCTGAAAATTTTGGTATGTAAACTGTACTATATTGCTTGGCTGTGGATTATATTTTGAAGAATTTATGGTGTGGTGTGTATAATTTAAGATTGTTTGTTTGGCAAAGCTACTGCATGCGCTTAAGTTTAACATGTAAAGTTGATCAAAAGTCTGTTCTAGTAGAAGGACTGGACAGGCTACTGTATGAGTTTGCCATTTAATTGTGGTGCTTTCTATGGTCATCAAGAACGTGCTGGGAAAGTGAAAAAGAAAATTGATTTCGATACTATTATTCATATTCATGGTTATTAAATTTTATGATTCACATCTCCAGTTGTATGAACAACTGGAGAAATCGCCAGAAGTGTTCAGTTTGCTCCGGAGAACATGCATGTTGTATTAATACATGATTCCTCTGCTCTGGGTTTCTGTTATGTAGTTTTGATGCATAGAGTCATGAACAAGCTGACTTAGGGAGCCAAAGATAAGGAACTCATCTAACCCTTTTATTTATTTATTTTAATGTTTGAAAGATCAACTCAGGATGCTTAATTGTTGCCTTTTGTAGTATAAGTTTTAACCTACTGTGAGACTGACACTTTTTCCTTAAAGCTTTGTCACTAATCTTGCCTCCACTAATCTCTCTATTTTCCAGTCATTTTCTCATTGAAATACTCACTCCACCCCAGCCTTTTAAGTTTATACTTGTGTTTGTATGTTATCACCACCGCTTTGGTTCCCTATGAGAAGATGAATAACAAAGATGGTGATATTTGGGATCGTTGTAAATTTTTCACTCCGCCTCCTGATTGTATGACATGATATGGTTCATGATTTATGATTTAGAAATTAGCCTCAATTTGCCAATTCTTCTTCTTCTTCTTCTTCTTCATCTCAACCCTATGTATACCCTTGCTTTTCTTACATTTGCTCCCAAGGGACTTATCTCACCAACTAGGGCATGTCTTAAATACCTTTGTGTTACTTTTGGTTTCAAATAAATCAGTTTATCATGTTTTCTTCATTCAACCATTAAGTAGTCATGTGCAAGAAGATTGATGCACCAGTTTTCTTCTACAGTCCGTGGTCGCTATTGGTTTTTGAAATACTTTCTGTTCAACAATCAGACACTTCTTTATGTTTTTTTTTTTTTCCAATTACAGCTGATATGGGAATTATACACTTGATACTACTGAGTTTTTAAACCTGTGTATAGATCACAGTTGGGTGGAATGGGACTTATCAAAGGATGTGTTTGCCCCTTTGATAAGAAAGTAGAAATTCGGCTCTTTTTAAGTTTTAACCTACATTGTTGTGCTCTTTATTGGGTATTTTTATATGATCTAATCATAGCAGCCTTCCCATAAAAAAGGGGGTTGAATTTTGTGAAAATGTTCTGACAATGGTATTTCGACCCGTTCATATTTTTAAGTTCTTCTTGTTTCTTCTGCTATTGTAAGCTCTCCAATTTTGGGTTTGTTTCCAAACTAGAAAGCTGTGTTGCATAGCGGTGCTGATCATTTTGTTTCGTATTTTTACCCCTCATATGCATGGCATTATATAACATGGTGCTTGTTCTTTAAAATATCATCTTTCCCAGTAACTCATTGTAGTTCTTCATTACTATGTCTCTACTTCTACCCTATCTAATTTTTTGGTTTTTCTTACGCCATATTGCTTAGGTTGATCTAATTATTTGCTTTTAATGTTGATAGTGCTTCACTTTTCTTGATTTGCTGAACTAAATACAAGTTCCCTTTTGCAGGAGCTGTATATTCACATTGGGTGGCCTCTATATCGCAAATATGTTCATGCTTTTGAGGTAAGGAAGTTTGTTTTTCGTGTGTAGTTTTCTCTGAATTATGCAATTGCTATATGATACTTGTTTTGTGCAGGCATTTAAAATAATTGTTACTGATCCGGATTCAGTTTTGAATTCCCTCACCCGTGAGGTCAAGGAGGTTGGCCCTGATGGGCAAGAGGTAAATATTGCTGTCATGGACCATTTTTTCACAGAAGTTCTATTTGATTACTTGAGACTTATTTTTGTTTTTCTCTTTTAGGTGACCAAGGTGGTTCCGGCAGTGTCGGAAGCGGTGAAGGATGCTCTAGTAAAGAATATCAGAAGACGAATGACCCCTCAGCCCTTGAAAATTAGGGCAGATATTGAAATGAAGTGTTTTCAGTTTGATGGAGTTATTCACATTAAAGTCAGAATTGTTTCTTTTCTCCCATGTTCTTTGGGCTGTACTTGTGTTCCTTAATATTTGCTTATCTTCCCAAGTATTGTGAATAATTTAGGCATAATTGCATGACTATGCAGGAAGCAATGCGGAATGCTGAAGCTGCTGGAAATAATGATTGCCCAGTGAAGATTAAACTTGTTGCTCCCCCACTTTATGTTCTTACCACTCAGACTCTTGACAAGGTCGGTGTGCAGTCTTCTCAAAAACTTTGATCTGACGTTGATAGTAACATGTGTGATAACAGGCCTTGTAACTGAACAACTGAAGTAGCTGTTGATCTTACTCTGTGCTTTGTAGTGCCTGTTTCGATGCTTTTTCTTGGAAAAAGCTTTAACGTTTTTTTCTCTACGATGTGAGAATCAGACTCGTAGAAAATAGTTAATTACTTATCTAGTATGCTGGAGGCAGTTTTATATTTTATCAGAATGTCTAAATTTGTAAAATTTTTAAGCGGTGACCTCAATACTGAAACTACATTGGGTGTTTCTTCAATATTCACAGGAGCAAGGAATATTGGTTCTCAAGGACGCTATTGATGCCTGTAAAAAGGCCATAGAGGAACACAAGGGCAAACTAGCTGTGAAGGAGGCACCCAGAGCTGTGAGTGTTGAGGATTATGGATGTATTTCAGAATTCATCTTTCTTTATCTGAGATTGACATTTGTCAATTGTGATTCAGGTGAGTGAACGTGATGATAAATTGCTTGCTGAACACATGGCTAAGCTACGCCAAGATAATGAGGAGATCAGTGGTGATGAAGATAGTGAAGAGGAAGAAGATACGGGAATGGGAGAAGTTGATGTGGAGGGTGCTGGAATAACAGATATAGCTTGAGAACGACAGATTTTACGAAATTTTTGTTTTTTTCTCAGACGAGATTTTTATTGCGATGGTATTTACAAACTGGATTATTGTATTTACTGAATTTATTGCCGAGAAATCCAATTTTATCTCATTTCCTTGTGCAATTTAAGCGTAACTCTGAAACAATGGCCCCTATTGTATCTATATAATTCCCAAAAGCCCGTTATATTCTGAAACATTACCCCAGTCTTGTTGGAGAAGAGAAATTAATTTGGGGAGGAAATAGACAACAATAATCCTTATGAAGACACATGAGTGTATTTACAAAACACATAAGCTGATTTGCCTGACTAATAATTGAAATGATAATAATATTTACAAAACACATAAGCTGATTTGCCTGACTAATAATTGAAATTACAATAATAATTGTACTATTTACATGAGGGTATTCACAAAATAATCTAGTTGAGAAAACCTCTCTGCGGGGTGGTGTTTTTTCAACTTTCTCAAAATAGAATCTATTCCAAATATATATATCATTGTTACTTATTTCTTTCAACAGGGTACAAATATCTAAATTTTTTATTTTTAGATCAATTGCTAAAATTCAATACAATCCCCCTTTTGATGAATGTATGAAAGAGCACTTCAAGTAATGAATACTGGTTAGATTTTGGATTTCGAAAAGAGTAATAATTAAAATGACAAAAACACTTGTGATTTTCAAGATTCTTACAAGAATTTACAAGACAAATAAATTAATTTGTTAGTCATACAATTAAAATGACGAGAACATTTGTGATATTTAAAAAATAAGGGGGAATTCACATGATTGAGTGTGACATTTTACAAAACACATGGGAATTTACTTGACAAATAAGTTAATTTGCTAGTCATATGATTGAAATGCCAAAACACTTGTGATATTTTTACAAGAAAAGGGGATCCACAAAACACTCGTCTTGTGATCTTATCATTTTGATTGTAGGACTTGCAAATTATATTATTTATCTGGTAAATCCCCATTAGATATCTTGTAGCAGGTTACACTTGCTTTAGATTGTCTTTTTTGTAAATATCACAAGTGTTTTTGTTAGTTCAATTGTATACTTACAAATTAGCTTATTTGACTTGTAAATGGGCACAATTGTCTTGTGAATGCCCTCTTATATGTCTTGTAAATATGTATGTGTCATGTAAATGCAAAAGGATCTTGATGAGGGTTATTTTTTTCTATTCCCTGCTTAATTTCACTTCTCCCCATGAGATTGCAATGATGTTTCGTAATGTTTTGGGGGCTTTTGGGAATTTTCCAGCTACAGCGGACATTAGGTGAAATTTTCCCAATTTATTATTCAGTCTTCTTACAATTTTTCATATGAAAGTTTAGGTAACAGCATTTTTGAGTGAAAAGGTTAGCTTGTTTTTCAGTCAGTATAAATAAATCAAATTTTGATTTTCCCCCCCTTCATTTGTAAGGGGTTTGAATGCCAAGCCATTTTACGGTAGGAGTTTTATCCTATTAGGCTATTATAAGGTCTTTGGATTAAAAATCCTAGAATTTTAAATCCTGAAAATTTGCCGAATGGGATTGTAGTCATTGTACAAAATCACTACTGCACGAGATTAGAGTAGACTGCACAATGAAGGCATCCCTTCATGGGTGCGTTCTTCAGTATCTGGAGATTGCAGTGTGTTTCATTCTGTGATGTGAGATATTGGATGCTGCTGTGGCTTACAATCAAAATAAAATAAATGAAGTTAAAAAAAAAAAAAAAGTAAAGGTGCAAAAATGCCCATGAACTTTACGCGTCCAGCACCATGTGCTTTTTTTTTTAGTAAAAATACCCATGTGGTTACATTTTAGGAGCAAAAATACCCTTTCCATTAGTTGACTGTTAACTGACTGTTAGTTCCGTTAACCATAATAAATTATCCTTTTGCCATTAATTTAAAATAATTTAAAAAAAACAAAAATAACTCACCCCCACCTTCCATTGGCAGTGGGCCCCACCGCCAGTGGCCGCCCTCTTCCGGCAGCAGGCCACCGGAGACTACCTCCAGCGACTGGCCACTGGTGACTTTTTTTTTTAAAAAACAAAAAAAAAAAAAACAAAAATACCCCACCTCCCCACTCCCTATACAGAACTGTTTCCCTCCCAGTTGATGCGGTTGATATGTAAATTACGAGGCACTTGATGATTCTTTTGTAGATTTCATAATACATTCTTACAGGCTTTTGATTTTCAGCTCGCATCCCTTTTCTTCGGCCTCCTATGAATTTCGATATGCAAAGCTTAGGGTACTCCTCCAAATGCATCAATACTGTGCGTTTTGTGTTCGTAGAAATTAGACTTTAGTGACGATGGGCGGTGAATGGGGAATCCAATATAGGAATTGAGGGACTGTATGAATCAACGACTTTAAAGAGTATGCAAAAATTGGGATTAAGAACCAATCGGAAAGCACATTTAGGAAAAAGCACGGGGCAAAAATGTACAGTTTATCTTCTATATTCTGCATTTTTTTTCCGTCGCTCACATATTTTGCAATCCAGATTCTTTTTACCGAATATGTTTGCTAACAAGTTCTTAATCCCAATTTTGCCAAATGGAAAGAAATCAAAGAATCAACAGCCGGCAGATGTTTGCTAACAAGTTCTTAATCCCTATTTTTTTTTTAAAAAAATAAAAATAGTTTAAAAAAAAAAGTCGCCGGAGGTGGTCTCCGGCGGCTGACCACTGGAAGAGGGCGGCCACCGGCATGGGGGGCCCACCGGCAATGGGAGGTGAGGGTGGGGTATTTTTGTTTTTTTAAAAAAAAAAAAGTTAAAAAAAAAGTCGTCGGCGGTCGGTCTCCCGCTGAGGGCGGCTGCCTACGTGGGGGGCCGGCGGTGGGGCCCATCGGCAATGGGAGGTGGGGGTAGGGTATTTTTGTTTTTTTGTTTTAAATTATTTTAAACTAAGAGTAAAAGGGTAATTTACCATGGCTAACAGTCAACTAACGGAAGAGATATTTTTGCTCCTAAAATGTAACCAAATGAGTACTTTTGCTCCAAAAAAAAGCCTGGAGTGAGACAAAGTTTATGGGCATTTTTACATCTTTACCAAAAAAAAATAAAATTGCCACGTTGGTATTACACTTCTACTCCGTTTATTCTATTTACAAGAATAATGGGATCAAATGCTATTATACAGCTTCACCAAACTAAATTGCTTTTATAGTTTATACAGGAAAACCAACACACAAATACGAAGGCCTTGACTTTAACACTGATGTTAATCATGTTATCACAAAATAAAAATAAAGCACAGAGACATGATAAAGAAGTTGTAAACGATTATCATTCCTCACATTGAAAAGTGGACTTGTCTTCAATTATCCTGCCATTAGCTGCGGCAACATTTCTTGAATAGCAGTTGAACCTGTCATTGTAAGTATAATTTTGACGGGTCATTGCTTCCCCTGATAGAACAGAGTGACCCTTCACTTCCATCCATCCCTTAGAATCCTGTTTGTTACTTACTGAATTTGAGAAGCACGCACCAGAGTGCTCCTCCTTCAAAGCATGAGTAACATTGGTAACAAGTAGATATCTGTCCTTACGCAACAATGGCTTAGTCCAAGTAGTCACACGCAGAGGATACTTCCTCTTAACCTTCAACAATACAACCACTTGACCCTTACCATTTGTTACCTTCATCTTCTTCTTTGCTTTGATTTTTTGTTTCACAAACTTGTAGGTTCCATTCTTTTGAAATCTAATGGAGTTCTTCAACTTGTATTCCTGCCAGATAATGGTGGTAAAGTTGCCTGCACTTGATCTAACCCACCCTGCTACTTTTGTTTCCCTCTCTGCATCTACGTCAAACGACCCATCAAGTCCAGTAAAATCTTCTTGGCGCTCTATCGTCACTTCTGGACTCTTCTTTATGATTCGTTCAGCATGAACTACCTCGGAATGATGATCCAACCAAAGGTGTAAATTTGCATTGACAAGCCAAAATGAGATGCCCCGAGTGACACCTATTCCAAACCTATGACTTTTCCCATCCAAAATTTTGCCTAGATAAGGTGTCAAATCTATATCATAAGAGGGAAGACTGAAAGCCCCAATGGCAACAATAGGCTCCCAGAAGAGGGGATTAATTCCTCCAGTGAAAATGACCGGAAATGGAATCTCTGACCCGACAACTTCGCCGTCGATTGTCACGTACACTTCCCTATAAGCTCCATTACCTCGGCGTGTGCTTAAGCCGTTCGTTTTGATATAAGAATTGGGTGGGTTTGAGTACCAAAACTCATCGTTGCCATGAAAAGACACGTACAACTCAAGAACTGCACGGTGAGTATTTGTAGGAATTCGAATTCTCCGGGAATGCAAATCCGATTCACGCTCAACTCTAAACCAAAACCCACGGTCGCCGTCATCAGATATCGGAATAATCAAATCAGCCGGGGATTCATCCATATCCAATGAACCCCTAAGCGCATTAGTATCACCTAGATCATCCCGTTCCACCGTTACTTCGGAGATCCCTCCATCTGATTCATCCCTAAGGATCCTCAATCTCCTATCGCAAGAAACCCCAATCGGAGCACCGACAACAGCGTGGCCTTTGAAGAGAGAAAGAGTGATGGTAACGTGGTAAATTCCAGTGAATTCATGATTAATGACGTTTTCCAGCATCATCGTGAGATCCAAGTCAGACCGAGTGAGGAGAGAGGAGTACCTTGTGACATCCTTCCAAACATTCCAGAAGATTCCATCCTTGGTGGGCTCGGCGGTGCTGGTGCGAAGGAGCTCGACGCCGCCGAGCCACAAGCCGGCGATGCGATCGTACTGTTCTCCTTTACAATCGGCGTGGAAATGGAGGAGAACGCGGGACCAAGGGGAAGGGCAATGAGAGGGAGGGATGTAGGGGGTGGAGAAGGGAGGGGAATCGATGGTATGGGCGAAGGAGTGGCGTAGAATAAGGTGGGAGCATGATGGCCCGGAGGGTAGAGGATAGGTGACCTCCGAGTATTCTTGGGGACGGTGGTGGCGGTGGAGAGAGAGGTGGGAGGATTTAATATAGTGGTCTTGGTGGGAGAAGGGCGAGACTGGTTCTGCGAACAAGGAGAGGAGAAGGAGGAAGGATAAACTAAGGACGGTGTTCATGGTGAAGACGAAGAAAGCAGCGACGTTGAAGACCCCAGACAACTGAAGTGTTTACCATTGTAAGGTCTTGAGGCGTTTCATGTTTTGTGCTGTTGAATTCGCGTTTCATGTTTTGTTCAAAACGAAGTGCTTGTTTTGGGTGAATGAAAGGGTAAAAAGGTAAAAATATATATATGTTTTATTCTGAGAAGTATCTAAAATCAAGTATTTTTTTTTTTTTTTGTAAAAGTATACATAAACTTTCAAAAAGCCATTAATTTAAGTCACATCGGTTAGTTTGACTCAAAATGCTAACATTGAAGTTTACTCAACTAATTTTAGTCTAGCTGGTAGTTGGCAGTAGGGTGAGAAAGAAAAATTTAGTGGAGAAATCGAAAGGAAACTTAAAAGAACAAACCAACAAACTCATGAATCGAAAAACAAAAATCAAAACCAGAAGCATCTTGTGCAAATCAAGGTACAAATCAATTGAAGATAATTTAGGCAGTTTCACTGATGAATCAATCTGCATATTGACAAGATGAAAGATGCTTCAATTGTCGAGAACAACAACTACTCAAGCATCTTAAGTGGTAACATAAGGTCCGGCAACAAAAACCGATGACGTGATAAAATTTTCTCGCCTAAAGTCATCGATTCCAGGATAACATACTCTCCAGCAGTGGAAAATGAAATGAAAGACAGTCATCTTTTTCGAATAGGAGCTAACAACACTCGATGAAATGAAAGGAGTTCTAAGATCAACAACAGAAGTTTGATTATATATCATCGCCTACAGCAGAAATTGGATCATCTAAAGTACACAATGGGGTGTGAAAAGCCTAGTTATTATAAAAGCCCCCGCTCAAGGAGAAGGAACAATATATCAGTACCACCCTTCTCTTCCTATTCTAAAAAAAGTCTTGGCTTAACCAACATTCTTATCCCAAATCGCTTGCATGAAGCATATGAAATTGGAGTTAAAAAGTTGTCGGCTTATCATTATCGATGCAGCTCCCCAACCCAAACTACCTCTGCCATTACCAAATTGGAGCTTTTAGGTTCAAGTGTCGGAGAAGCCAAGAGCAAAGGGAGGGTCAAAGTTGCAAATCTAACACGATCTTAGCGTCAAAGAAGCCAAGAGCTTAGGGAAAAACAAATAAGAGTTGCAAATCTAACTCTAGGCCAATAAATCTGAGGGAAGCCAAGAGCTACGAAAGATGAAGAGTGGGAACGAGATACAGCGGAGGATGCGGTAGAGGAAGTCGGCCGGAAACGAGGCCAGTGAGAAGGAGGCGAGGTTGTGGCTGAGGGAGGCAAGGGAGCTGGAGCTAAGTTGGATGTTGATGGATGATAGGTTTTGAAATTTTTATTTCTTAAGATAATAAATTAAATTCTTAGTTTTATTTATTTTTTCCACTGTTAACTAGGATATTATTATAGTCAAATTAGCTTTTATGTCAGTGTTTGAGTCAAACTAATGGTCAACGTCGTTAAGATTAATGGAGATGGTATTTCTGCCTCATTTTAAAAGTTCATGTATACTTGTGCATTTAAAAAAAACACTTAGTGTTTGGTGCTCCTTGAGGTAAAACACATGTATATTTTACACATTTACCTTTAATAAAAAACTAATCTCACAATAAATCACAGGTTAAAAAGCTGTTTATACTGTATAACTACTCTGTGTGTAAGGCCTTGGGATAGATTATCAATATTACTTAAAAGGGCATTTCAAGATTAATGACCGGTTCTGACTAAATTAATGCACACAATATAGTCTAGGGTTAAGGTGTAAAAATACGCATGAGTTTTTTCCCAGAAGCAAAAATATACATATGCTTTTTTGAGGAGCAAAAATACACACGTAGTTACTATTTTGGAACAAAAATCACATCCCACCTTAAATCACTGTTCACCATGATAAGAGAGAAAAAGATAAGGTGAACAGTAACATAACGGCGGTGAACAATGACTTAATAGTGGGATGTGACTTTTGTTACAAAATGGTAACCACGTATGTATTTTTGCTCCTAAAAAAAACATATATATATTTTTGCTCATGAGGAAAAAGCTTATATATATTTTTACACCTTAACCCTAGAATCTAATTTTGCAAATGGTGCTCAAAAGTCAGAATTGAGATTTTTCAATTGATAAGACGAGAAAATTGATGACAGGTTCTGACTAAATTAGTATTTTCTATTAATTAAGCTATGTAGAAAACTATGAAATTGGTGATGTCCTAACATATGAGAAATCCTCTACACGCGCTCAATTTGGATCAAGCAAATGCTTAATTCTCAAGTCACGTCTGGACATTCTCAAGTCATGTCTAATTGAGAAGGCCCGGAGTGAAATTTCTTAAATTGAAAAGCTATTATGCAGTCCATGGTATTGACATCCACGAGGGTCGAGCTGGAATATTGAAATCTAAATAAGGTGGAATACTAAAATCTGAATATAGAGAATGGAAGTCCAATTTTCGAAAAACATATTTAGTTGGTCTTATTTATAGAGAACGTAAGTTCGAATTTCCAAAAACATATTTATTAAAAAAAGGCAAAAGCTCTCTAGTTTTGAAAGAGTTAACCCTTAATTTTTTTTAAAAAAAAAAACACAAATTCTAATAAATGAACCTTAGAGTTCACACATAAGATGCTCTGTTCAACCTGTACGACTAGTGAGATGGGGTGGCATTAAAGTGTTCGAGAATGGAAATTGCCATCTTGGATGCAAATAATATCTTGCACGGGCAATTGTCGGGGTAAAAACCATTATTATTTAGGATTACGTGATTTATACTTAGCGAAGTTACCATGAAATTACAGGAAAACAGGACATTGCTCCCTTGCTGACAAGAAACTCAGCTATGGCATCGTATCCCAAAATTCTAGCCATGTACAAAGGGGTGGCACCCTTCTTATTGACAGCATTTACATTCACACCCTTGTTCACTAAAACTTGTATAGTCTCCTGGTCACCACTCTCCACCGCCATATGCAGCGGTGCGTGACCTTCCCCATCCTCACATTCCAAGTCCAACCCTGTTTCCGTCAGCATCGATACCATCTCCTTGTGCCCTTTCATGGCTGCAGCATGAAGTGCTGTTAAACCATACTGATCACGGTACTGTAAACTCGCTCCTCTCTTCAACAGTGTCTCCAGTTTCTTCACGTCCCCATGCCTCGCCGCCGTTAGCACTTCTTCTCCTTGCTCCATTATTTCCTCTATCTTTTTCTGCTTTACCATTCATCAAACAGACACTTGGTTATCACAACCTCACACCTCTACAAGCATTTGAACGAGCAAACAAACAAAGAAGAAGCAGCTTTTTGATCAACTGGATCAAATAAACATTAATAAATATTTTTTAAACTATTAAGGTTGAGCTCACACTGTCAAGGAATGGGCCCTGATATATGTAATGCGACAAAGAAGATAGGAATCACTCACATGTCCTTCATCACTGGCAATGTTAAGGGCTGAACGGTCACGATCGTCGGTTATAGTTGGGTCAGCGCTCATCTCAACCAGCATTTCCACCATTCTACGGTCACCATTCGCCACCGCTCTGTGCAACGGCGTGCGACCATCGTTACACCGAGCATTCACATTCGCCCCGCCTTCCACCAGCAAGCGCGCGCTCTTGATATTTCCCTTATCCGCCGCCAAATGCAAAGGGGTACTGCCCGTGTGATCTCTGGGATCCAACGGCCCCGACGGGTTCGTCTTTAACAAACTCAGAACATCATCCGTCCGGTCAAAAGCCGCCGCCACGTGTAACTCATCCCATCCCTTCGAAGCCCACCTCGGGTCCACGTTACCAGATCCCAATTCCTCCTCCACTCTCAGCCCAGCTTCCAGTAGCAAGTTAACCATGCTGTCGGGATAAACCAACTCGGTGGCGACTCGGAGGAGCGACTCAGCTTCATTGGGCGACAAATCGGTGAGTAAGGATCTCTGCCGTTTGATGAGGTTCCTGACAGCATCCAAATCACCACTTGCGACGGCGTGGCGGAGAAGGAGTGGGCCGACGAAGGCGACCTTGAGTTTAAGATTCTGAGTGGAAACGGTGGACGGGAGAGAGGAGAACCATGAGTTAATGGCGTGAGAGGGAATGGGATTGGAGGTATTGGGGAGGAATTGGGCGATTTTAACAAGGAAGCGATCGGAGGGGGAGCGAGGGAAGGTTGGGGGAAGCTGAGACTGAGGCTTGAGGATGACTCGGAAGGTGGCGTGAGAGAGAGGAGCGATGACGCCGGAGGGAGGGTTAACGAGGAACTTGCACGGGGAAGAGGTCTGGACCTTGAAGGCCAGCGGCGAGGCGGCGCATAGAGACCGGAGACTCACGGTGGCTCGGCATTTGCAGTTGAGAGCAAAGTCTATTCTTATCTCTGGTTCGCTCACCTCCGCCAGCCTCTCCATCTCCCTCTCGCCGCTGCACTAGATGACGATGCTTCGATTATGCAAATCTGCAGTTTCAGTGATGCTATCCCGTGACCCAGCTATAATTGTCTGTTACAGAATCTCATCAAATTTACCCCTCTTACTTAGATTCCTAAATACTTTTTTATATTGAAAATGGTACATTGCCGTTAAATATAATTAGGCATCAAGAGCTGTGAAGCTGTCTCTACTCTCTAAACTGAAACAAGAGAAATTATAGAGTTGTGAGTGTTACCAAATAGACATACGTGACCATTATACAATCCACTCCAGCGTAGAATGTTGCAGTGGAAGGAGAGGATTCACGTGCACTTGCGAGGAAAGTGGCTCCAGAGTTGCCTTTATCCTTAACAGATTCACATGCCCCTCTTGTTCTTTCGCGCCGCCCCCACAAACAAAGATCCAACCAATCCTCAATGAACTAAGCATTTTAATACTATAAGAGTCCCACACAGAGAAAAACAATGTAAGCATTTCAATGTCAATGAACCAAGCATTTTATTATTTACATGTTACAAATTCGGGGAATATGGTAGTTTTTGTGAATTCCCTTTTTTTTTCTGAGGGTGTTTGTGAATTTCATCTGGTTTGTATGGTTCATTCTTTTTTTTTTTTTTTTTTAAGCTAAGCATATATATTATCTTATTGAAAACAATCATATTTGAATCGTCAGGTACTAAACGTGAATACCTCTCTCAACAAGAATTCAAATATTTTTTTCTTCACGTTGTGAGAGACTCTAACCCCTTCCACTAAACCTGTTGATTGTATGGTTCACTCATGGTCTTATGTGGGAGTTGAGAGTAATTTTCTCAAGAAAAAACATGTAGCCCATGAACCAAGAATTTCAATATCAATATTTCCCGTAGAGAAATGGGCTTATTGCCCAATCCCACATGGCCCAAGCTTGTATTTGCTTAAGGACCGGTGGCCAATTTCCCACCTCTATGTGTGGGTGATATCCAAGACTGTAACACCTCGGATTTCTAAAGTTTAAATAACATAAATATTCCAATGGTTTTCATAAATAATAATAGAAATCCAAAATAATCAACATCCGGAAGGTGTCACCGCCGCACTTGTATGGAACAAGTGCAAGGCTTCTTATTACAGAAAATAATTCTAAACTTAAACATTATTCAAAAAATAAAATTAATGAAAATAAATGAAAGTAGATAACTAGAGTTTATTGTCCGTCATCCTCACTTCTCACGGCTAGCCCCAATTTTTGAAACCTGTTCATTGAAACTCTGCTCCCCCGAAGGATCATCGCAGCCCAAGAATACACACATTAGCAAACGTTGGTAATCCTAATTAATTAAGGGTAAAATGAAATAATATAGAACAGAAATAAGTAGACAGATAAATAAATTTGATATGAATTAAAATAAAATAAATAAATTATAAAATAATTTAATTTAATTCCAATATAAAATAATTATAAAATACGATAAATTAATTACGAAATAAAATTAAATAATTGTAAAATAAATCAATTCCAACATAAAATAAAATAATAAAAATAAATTAATTGCAAAATAAAATAGCATAAAGGCAGCATATGTGTATATGTATAAACTAAAAGGTGTCATGGTTTTTAGAGTTTTCTAGTGGGAAGAGAACCATGGTAGACCCGGGAAACCCTGCCAATCTACCCTGTGACCCGGGAAACCCTGCCAGTCACAAATCATCAAAATTGGCTATATCGTAATCTTCTTCCTAGTGTGCACACCTCTTCCCAAAGTTACTACTAGTGTCCCGGGAAACCCTGCCAGACACCACTTTGGGAAGAACGGATATATCGGTTCACATCAAATAAATTTTCGAAGGCATAAAGCCTTAAAAATGTGTTCATCACTTTAGGAGATACCATCCTAAAGTTATCCTCCCACTGTTAATTTATTTTAAATTATTTAGACTCGTAAAATTCCTAAATTATTTTTATTATGTAAAATCAGATATTTATAATAATAGCAATAAAAATGAAACAAGTAAAAAAAAAATATAAAAAAAAAAATCAACGTATCCCACAGCACCTAGAATATATTGCACCAACAACAAAACCCAACACCTAATCTATTCCAATCAAGTAAGTGATCTCTGTTCCTACCGACTCAAAATCGTTACAAATGTTGTAAAAAGATGCAGATCTACTGTGGCATCTCGTTAGGTCTCCAAATTAACATAAAAAAAATAGGAAAAGGAAAATATAATAATAACATAATCAAATCAATCAACATTAAAATATAAACTTCCGGTGGTAATGCAAACATCAAAAACAGATTCAATAATTACCATTAGAATTATAGAAGCTATAATGATGAACGGACCCCACATAATTTACTTTGATATAAAGTGGTAACAAAAGATAAAATAAGATAAAAATGGGACCCCACACACCCAAAACCAAGTAATCTGAGAAGCATAATTGGAGGTCAAACTCATATATATACATTGAATCAAGAATGGCGTTGAACAAAGCCTGGGTGGGCCCCGCGACATTTACAATTCAGTAGGAGGTTTCAGAATGGATTCCATGTGTGGTCCCCGCGTAAACAAGAACCCTAAATCAATATCCTTTAAAGGGGCGGTTGGAGAAAAACGAAACCGAACACACACATATATATATTTATAATCAATCAACATTTAAGGAATGCACACGGACAGAATCCAAAAGGCATAAGTAAGTCTCAATTCAAGCACGCACGCAATTCAAGGGTTATGTAATCTGCCTAGTTTTGTACTGATAGCAATGAATTCAAACAAAACAAAGGTAATCTTTATATATGTAACCCTATAAGGCAGTATTTAATTTGTAAATTATGACCGACATAAACCTTAAATTCTTATTGATCTAGGGATTAGGATTACAATCAATTAATTCTAATCAACGTTCTAACGCTACCAATAATTAATTTTTATTGCTCAAGGGATTAGGATTACAATCAATTAATTCTAATCAACGTTCTAATGCTACCAATAATTAATTTTTATTGCTAAAGGGATTAGGATTACCTAGCCTCCATGGTTGCAGAGCTCCTAGAAGAGAATTTCTGCCGCAAAAATTTTTAGAGAGGGAACTGATAGGTGATGGCTAGGGTTAGATGACTAGTCCTAAGTTTATAGTTGAAATTAGGGTTTCCTATGGGTTGGGCTTTGTGGGTTGGGTTTTAACTATTACTAATTTAAATAATAATGGCAAATCACCTATTAGATTCTAATTTAAATTTTTTTATCTTTACCTATCCATTTATCATTATTATTATGATATATATATATTATATATATATATATATATATATATATATATATATATATATATCTACACACACATTACTTTATTATAAATTATAAATTTTAATATTAGTATTATTAGTATTTATTATCATTATTATTATTATTAAAAATAAAATAAAATAAAATCTAGGGTATTACATTGTTGATCTAATAAATGGTAAAATAATGCAAAGATTATTAAATTCTATTAAATCAATCAATAAATCTATACTTAATAAAATCAAATCTATCTAAACTAACAACTAATCAAATTAATCTAAACTAATAAAATTTAAACTAATACTATATTATCACTATTATTACTTTTACTTTTATTATTATTATTATTATTATTATTATTATTATTATTATTAACAACAATAATAATAATAATCTGGGGTATTATAAAGACACTTTTGACCAAAAAAAAAAAATTATATATATATCCAAGACACCAACTTTTTATAATTATAAAATTATAATTTATAATCAAGGTAATATAAAAATTTCTCCATTCTCATCCAATCAATCTAAATAGTGTAATATTTAAATTTCTCACCTCCCCTCTATTGAACCAAACATAATAAAAGTGTTATTTGTCTGCCAATGCAAAGGGGATTTGCACAATGTTAAATCTCTTTATGGTTTAGTTTATACTTCAGCTTCAATGATGCATCCAATTTAATCTTAACTTGTAACTTGGTTAACCCAGTTTAATTCAAAGCAACCCAACCCAGCTAGAATTGGAAAAAACACATGGACAAGCAAGTAGACCAAACCAGCTTGTTTTATTTAGAGGAATCTCTTTGGGCAAAGCTGGTCAGGCACCAATGAGAATTGGCACAGATGGTAAGGGATCTAGGACTAGGCTCTTGGGTCGTGGGTTCGATCCCCTTTGCCGCCGCTGGGACTCCTTTAGCAGGCGATCTCGTAAGTCCCCAGTAAGTGCTCATAGAGTTTGGGGCCATGCCCTGACCTTGGTAGGGGACTGGCATCAAACCCTTCCAAAACTTTTTTCTAAAAAAAAAAAGGCTAGTCAGGCATTGAGTTGACAGCCAACCCATTTGAGTCAGGCCATTATGCAACCATATTGAACAAGGATCGATATGAAAACTACCTGCCAATGATAGTTGGCACAGATGGTAAGGGGTCCAGGACTAGACCCTTGGGTCGTGGGTTCGATCCCCTCTGCCGTTGTTAGGACTCCTTTGGTAGGCAATCTCGTAAGTCCCCAGTAAGTGCTCATAGAGCTCGGGGCCGTGCCCTGGCCTTGGTAGGGGACTGATGTCGAACCCTTTCAAAACTTTTTTTTTTTTATAAAAAAAAAAAGATATGAAAACTACCTTGGTCATGAAATCAATACGAGTACTTTGTTTTGAAGTATAGGGAACAAGGTGGGGCAAGCATTTAATATATATTGATGACAATGATATTAAAACTATCACGTGATTACACAAAGACACGGGATAAGGCAGATAGCTTGTTAAATGAAGTCAATGAATGAACTTTCTATGGAAAATCCCTTCAAATTTCGGTCGGAGTTTTTTAAAAACATTTTTTTTAATCATTTGAGACTTTAACGGAATTTTCCCAATTTTCTATTCTTAATTTATTTCATCTTATCCTTATTATAAAACATCAACTAATAAGTGTATTTTTCTTTTATAAGGCAGTTGTTTATTTCTAAAGAGTATTAAATATTTTTTCCCCATATATGCCATAATTAATTAGGTTAGTTGATGGAAGAAATAATTAATACTTCACGTAATCCTTATTATAAAACATCAACTAAAAATTATATTTAGTCATTTTTATAAAGCATTTACTCCCTCTGGTCCTTATTATAAGGCACCAACCACCAACATTTTTTGGTCCTTATTATAAGGCACCAACTTCTTTAACTACCTCATTTATTACTTTTTTTCCCATTATGCCCTCATTTTTAACTAACTCATTAAATCTACATAATTAAATTAGGGGTAAAGTTGGAAAGATTTATTAATTTTGGACCTAATTAATGAGTTAATTTCCATTCCTTAGTTTGTGAGAAAAAGTAGTTGGTGCCTTATAATAAGGACCAGAGGGAGTACTTATTTGTAAAGAGCATTAAATTTTTTTTCCATGTATACCCATAATTAATAAAGGTAGTGGCTGAGAATAATACTTAATATGATATTAGAATTTAGTACAGTTAGTAGGAGTAATATAGGAAATTATTTAAATTTTAGGACAAATTTAACGTCTTTAACTATTTTTATTAGTTAGTGAGAATTATTAGTTCGTGTCTTATAACAAGAACCAAAGGGAAGTACAATATTAGAGTTTAATGTAATTAATAGGTATTATATTGAAAATTACTTAAATTTTAGTACAGATTTAATGACTTTAACTGTTCTTATTAATTTGTAAGATTTATTAGTCGATGCCTGGTAAAAAAAAAAATCAAAGTGACTATTCTATTTGCTTGCATAAGCGCCATCTATTTAAATTATTAGTCTAACTCAAGTATCATACTTTTGTGTATTTAGTATTTAAATAGATCTTAGTCTAACTGAAATATCTTAGTTGTTGTTTATTTAAAAGAGAGTGATGTATTTAATCCAAATGTACTCTTATAGAGTGGGAATGAGCCCATGATATGATAAGATGAGATCAACAAGGTGTTGGATGGAGAGAGCAGCATTTTCTGAATTAAGGAGTGGCGTGGGCCAAACGACATTCGTTTCGTTGGATTGCGATGGGGAACCTCACGCTCTGTGTTGACTTCCCACTGGCCTCATTAATTTAAATTCCCCTTTTTAGGTATAGAATAAATTATTTTCCCCCTTTTATCAAAAAGCGAATACTATTAATTTATAAGAAAAAAAACATTTAAATATCACTTCAATTTTCAAAACCTAGAAAATACCATTAAACTATAAAGGGACAAAGAAATGATGGGTGAGAATCTGAGTTATTCATCTTTTGACTTAGAAACCAAAATATTATTTTCACATATTTGTTTTATATCTAACGATTTTTTTTTTAAAAAAAATTGTTGTGATTTTTATGGGCTGTAATGATTTTGATAAAATCATTACATATTGAAAAAAAAAATGTGTAAAATGAACATTTTAATATTTGAGTCAAAACATGAAAAACTCAGATCCATATCCCTCCTCTATTATTTGCAATTAAAGTAGTATTTAAATGTTTTTCCCCTAATTTATAAATTGAATTGACTAAAAGGAAAATGGATTTTTTTTTAAAAAAAAAGAAATTTAGAATAAAATGAACTCATAGTTTTTAATATAAATAAAAGCGTTAAAATTAAAATTTAAGAAGCATTTTCATTGCACAACAGTTTAAATTGGAGATTGCGCTATGATCAACATACACTCAATTAGTTTCATGTTTCTTTAATTAGTTTCCTTCATACAATCATTTTTTTTTTTTGGGTGTAAATTCATACAATCATTTTTTATTAACAGTTTATATGACTTTTGATGAACAAGAGGCGGAAAACGAAAACAACAAATGTATGATCAACGACTGCAGGCTCATGAACTTTAAGGTGTGTTTAAAACGAATGGGATGTGAGATTTTTCTTTTTTTGGTCAAAAAGCATGCTATGTCTTTCATTACTAGGGGAAACAATCTATTACAGGTCTCAGACAAAGTCAAAGCAATACAAGGCAAAAGCTACCAAATAAAGGAAGATTACGAAATCCTAAATAAACATAACAACAACCAACATAGAGAAATCAGCCACCATTCAATACAGGACTGGAAGAAGGGGTATCCACAACACAATTGGAATTCTTAGCATCTGAAGTTAGAAGGGACAATAGAGAAGGTGATGGTTGATCAACCCACCCCACAGGGTACACTTCCTCATAAGCGAATATTGCTAGTAAATCAATAACTCGATTCCTCTGACGTGGGGTAAAACAAACAAAGAACCCAACCTCAGATGAAAGAACACTTAAAATATCATGGATTATACTTCTGCTCTTCCACTCAAATAAATCAGGTGCCTTGGCATCTACGCATGAAAGAAGAGGGAGACAGTCAATTTCAAAAACTACCTTATCATGCCCCAAATCCAGAGTAATCAGAAGAGCCCTCTTGAGAGCTAAGGCCTCAGTCATAAAAGCAGAAATCGACTTCACCTTATCTATGTAACCCCATTTGAAAAAATGGGATTTCTCCATAATTAAGAATTAAGAGCATCAGAATATGGCAAGAAGTAGTTCAGTGACCAGTAGTAGGGTGCGTACACATTACATGGATGGTAAGAAGTAGATGTCTTTGTTGTTCCTACTCATATTGCAAACATTATATTAATTCCTCGATTTTTTTTATTAATTAATTAAATCTCTGCATCACATTTGTACGCCTCTTAAATCATGTTCATACTAGAAAACAGAGCATCTGTGTACCGCCGACTGAGGCGAAGGATCCTTGTACACGAAACAATTCCAGCTTGGCAATGAATCATTCATCGTATCAAGATACAAGCGCGTGTGAGTCTGATCTGATATGCAATTCATGACAACAACAAAAATAAATACAAAAAGCTGAAAAGTCACTGTTCAACAGTTTTATTGGGCAAAAAGATTAAATATGTTTCAGTGCTCATATCTGAACTAAACTCTAACAATGAATTTATTTAACCCCATTACCACTTCTTTCATTTTTTTTTTTTAAAAAATTTCTTTGGGTGTTGTGATCCAGCTTCACGAGTTAGTCTCTTTCATAAGGATTCCACGTGCCTAAACTAATTTAGATTCAAACTAATATGGATTATAGAGACCCTTTGAGGAGTGTTACCTTCATCACCTACGCACTGCATTACAAATTCAAACTCGAGACTCTTCATTTATTTCTTTATTTACTTTTTAGGAATATCAAGATGAAACAAAAACACTAATTTTTTCCCTCCCCTGGTTACTTTCTGAGAGGGCATTATTATAGACTTTTTGACATGAATCTTTTTACTATTCTACAAGTTTATTAAAAGTCCGATAAAATCAATAAAAAAGAATATCAAGTTAACGTATGTTTATTTATTCAGGGAAAGTTTCGTGCTATTGGAAGGAATGTGAACCTGACTGCGCTATATATAAAAAAAGAGGTGTATTATTATATTAAGGAAAAACATTTTCTCATGTCGTAGGAAAAATATTTTCTCATGTCACACACACATGAAAATGTGGGACCCACACACACACACACACACACATATATATGAATTTATATATGTATATGTGGGTCCTACCATTTCATGTGTGTAGAAATCTTTTTTTTTTCTCATGTAACATAAGAAAACCAAACCCCTTATATTAATGTTTTATATTGATGAGAAGGGTACAAATCATACAGTTCCAATTATTTTACTAAACTCCAATTGGAGAAGAATTAGAGTGCAAGTTCGAGGAAGGTGCCAAATCCAGAGGAGGTTTTACCATGTCCAAAACACAGGGCCCCTCTTGGTTGATTATTTCCTTTCACTATCACGAAATCAAACGAAGTCAGTCGCCGGCGGGTCATTCGCTCCACTCTCATCCACATGTACATGATTAAAACTTTGCTGAAACGACAAAGATTTGAAAAGAAGAACACAAGGACATGATTAAAGATAAGATGAAATAACATAACCAAAAAAAAAAAAAAGAATCTGGTGAAACCTTAAGGACATGCAAATTAAAATATTCAATTTAGAGATCAAGAGGGACATTGGTAGAGTTGGGAATCAGGGCCAGCCCGACCTTATAGTGTTGGCCTTTGAAGGATCAGGCCTAACATGGTCGGCCCTATAAGGGTTGGGGTAAAAATAATATATATTTTTCGAAGTTCGGCTCGAGAGCACCATGATTAGGGTTGGCCTTACAGGCTTAGAAGTTACTATTCAAAATTGTAACTATTTTTTCTTCTTTTTTTCCACAAGAAAATATAATTAGTAAGTTACAACAATTAAAATTCTAATTTATCAAATAAGCGTTGTCAACATCAATATCTAAATAATACGTAACATCCAACAAATATAGGCACTCACAATTTTGTCATAAAAAACAAACTATTATTCATAAATAACTCACATAAAACATAATAAACATACCACTAAATAATATTAATATAATAACTATCATTGTCATCTTTTTCCCTAGTATCATTAATTTTAAAGACATTTAATTGTGCTTCATTTTGAGTAGTAGGCTCTGCTTTATAAGTAAGAATATCATGAATTTCTTCTCTTACATTATGAACACATTCATTAAAAAGGCCTACAGGGCCGGCCCTGCATGGCTCATTTCATTAGCTCCCTTAATTTTTAAATCCGGCCCTTGAAGGGTTAGGGCCTAAATGGGTCGGCTTGATGGGCTTGTCCCGATTTCCCAACTCTAGACAGTAGGTATGTGGCTTCAGCTGTAAACTTGTCAAAGTCCCTCCAACAACCACAGAAGTACTAAAGCGGTATGTGTACTCTTAGTCTTGTATGTCCTGCGAAACAAAGTCATAGCACCCTACTCTTGGTTTATAAGTGAACTCAACCCCTTTCCTAAAATTTTTATATATTAAAAAAAGTAAAGACTAAATACACTAAGTGTTTTATAATAAATATCAGAGGGAGTATCATTCTAGTATCTATTAAATAAAAAATCAAGGCCAAACTACATTTTCATTTATTGAGCTTAAGGTTGTCATCATTTTGAAGTATTTTTTTGCATATGTCTAATATCTTGAAGTATTTTGTTATTGATCTGTCACTCATAAATATTTTTCCTGATATGACAAGTATCTCAAAATTGTTTTGTGGCACAATTTAACATTTTAATATAGTGTTTAGGAGCAACTTTGTACTAAAAATGAATATTGGAAATGTGAGAAATTTTGTTTAAAGTGTTAAAAATAATTACCAAAAATATCAATCACGTCTAAAATTCAACATTGGACAATTTTTTTGATATGAATATATTTTACTCTTAAAATGTCTAGTTAATTAATAAACACGCCGTCGTCGACTATTTCCATTTGCCTTTCCGCCATGGCTGGGAAAATTTCTGGTGCGGCGTATTTTATAGGAGTATTTATTTTACTAAAAAAATTGAAAAATATTTTGTCCTACGCGTTTTCGAAACTTTCTCTGGGTCTAAACTAATTTGCAGGGGTTGGGAACGTGGTTTTGTCATCGCCTCTTTTGCTTCCCCATCTTCCTTTCAACTAACCATATATCGAGACGCTGAAAGGCTTTGCGATTCAACTCAGTTCATCTTCTTTTCTTGTAAAACTCAGTTTTGGTTCTTTTGCTTCCGTGCGAGTTGTCGTTGATCAGCAACAATAATGAAAAGAAACTGGAATTTCAATCGATACAGGGATCTCCGGGGATTTCTTCGCTCTTTGGTGGTGTGGCTGCTCTTTCAGAGCTTGCTGGGTCTTTGTTGCTCTTTAAATGATGAAGGTAAGGAATTTTGGGTTTGTGAGATTTTGTATTTCCCTATATTTGGTTGTTGCGATCCCAGAGAAGCTGAATATGGTGTGTCTGGGCAGGTAAAGCGCTCTTGAAGTTGAGGCAAAGGATAGTGAGTGACCCCTTTGGTGCTTTGTCAAATTGGATTGATGAAGAAGGGGAAGTTGACCCGTGCAATTGGGGCCGAGTTCAGTGCGTAGATGGAAGAGTGGTTGTCTTGTAAGTGGCGTTTTTGTTTTCTAGAAAGAAAAGATCTTCTGTTTGTGTTAGTATCATTCATTTAGATGAAATTGAGTTGTTTTCATACATTTATTTTCTACAATTTATTGCCAAAACTGTTGGATAGCAGAGAAATCGTGTGTATATGACAGATGTTCATGTTCTTTTGATGCTTAGTTGATCAATATTATCATATTGTGATACTACTTACATTCCAGTTGCAACTGTGCTATTGTTCATATAGTTGACTTAGCATTTGTACCTTGACCTGTGTTTTCTCTTCAATCTTGTGATTTTTCTAATCATAAGAAATGATTCTGTTGTTCAGGAATTTGAAAGATCTTTGCCTTGGAGGAACTCTGGCACCTGAGCTTGCAAACCTTGTTCTTATAAAGTCCATGTATGATGTTTGCCTCTTGGATGCATTGCACAGTGTATAATTTTCTCCTATTACTTATATAATTTTTTCTGTTGCCTGATAAAATCTCTGTGAACATACTTCAGTATTCTGCGAAACAATTCTTTCCATGGGATCATCCCGGAAGAAATTGCCAAATTGAAAGAGTTGGAGGTTTTGGATTTGGGATACAACAATTTCAGTGGATCTCTACCAGCAGATCTTGGGAGTAACATCTCTCTAGCCATCCTGTAGGGTTATACTCTTCAGACAGCTCACTTAATTCTTGAGAAATTCTGTGATTAGGTATTGAGTTAACTCTTCTTGCAGTTTGCTGGACAACAATGAGCTTCTTGGTGGGTTCTCTCCCGAAATTAATGAACTGACGATGCTTTCTGAAAGTCAAGTGGATGAAAACCAGCTAACTAATGTAGATAAAGTGCCATCTTGTGCAAGCAGATCCATTCCACAGTATGTCACCTCCAATCCATTGAAAAAGTGGTCTCCTTGGGTTTTTTATTCTATGATATTTTCAAAAATCTGGGGTTCACTTTTCCCCTTAATTGGTCAATTTTTACTATCAAATCTAAATCATCTATTTGCAATCGAATAAGATGATTTAGATTTGAAAAATAGTCCATTTTACTAAAATGATGGTTAATTTTCAAAAATTTTAATTGGTCTCTTCTGAGGTTCACAGTCACCACCACCATACCATATTTTGGCTAGTTTTTACTATCAGATCCAAGTTACCTTTTTTGCATTTATTTTCATAGGAATGTGGACCAAGACAGTGCAGCTCTGCGAAGACTACTGCAAAGGGGTCCTACAAGTCCTTATGATCGTTCTAGATCTCTGTCTCCGTATCCGTCTCCATCTCGACCCCCTTCTCCCTCCCCTTCAGCAGTACCACCAGATGGAAATACTTCTGCATCTCCTTCTCCAAAAATAACTGATACAGGATCTAAAAGTGTCTCAAAAAGTAATCGTGCTGCAATTTTGGCTGGAGTTGGTGGTGGCCTATTTCTTCTTATTGTAATCGCCAGCATATACGTTTGTAGAACCAACAAAGTTACTACTGTCAAACCTTGGGCAACAGGACTAAGTGGACAGCTTCAGAAGGCATTTGTAACAGGTATCCCTGATTGTTTCTTTTTCTTGTAATTTTTTGAGAATCAAACAATGGCTGGAAATAGCAGTTAACTTCCGAACTCTCAAAATCAGGGTTCCTGCAACATGAGAAAGACAACAGGAACAGCTTTAATTTTATTGGGTCCTTGAATATCCCATTGATAAAACTTTATAATGGGCTAATTTTTTGTCTTTGAAATATTTTCGTCATCCTTTATACATGCATTGACAGAGGGTTAAAATTTTAGGTGTACCAAAGTTAAAAAGGTCTGAGCTCGAAGCAGCATGTGAAGATTTTAGCAATGTAATTGGTACGTCACCGATTGGAACAGTGTACAAAGGGACTTTATCTAGCGGAGTTGAAATTGCTGTTGCATCTGTGACTGTGACATCGTTGGATGCTTGGTCAAAGACTTTAGAAGTACAATTTAGGAAAAAGGTATCATACTATAAAGACCAACAAGAACATTTGATTCTCTGCTGCCTTTTAAAATATAGCTTACTCTTAATGTGATTGTGGTTTCAGATTGATATGTTATCAAAAGTGAATCACAAGAATTTTGTCAACCTACTTGGATATTGCGAGGAAGAGGAGCCTTTCACCAGAATGGTGGTTTTTGAATATGCACCTAATGGAACACTCTTTGAGCATTTACACAGTGAGTACTTATAATTTCAGTCGTTCTATAACACAGAACATAGTCTGAAAGTATCTTAATTTCTGTTTTTTTTTCCTATGTTTCCCTTTTTCTTTCAAATGCAAGATTAGCTCCTTAGAAAGAATAAGAAGGCTTTTTGTCATTTTTTTGGTGTTGATGTTGGAAAATGGCTCATGCATCTGAACATATTGGCACTTGCAGTAAAAGAAGCTGAGCACTTGGATTGGAAAACAAGACTTAGAATTGCAATGGGCATGGCATACTGCCTGCAATACATGCACCAGCTAGACCCTCCTGTAGCCATCAGCAATATGAACTCTAACTCTATCTTTCTTACAGAGGACTATGCTGCGAAAATCGCAGATATGAGTTTCTCATATGAAATAGCTTCATCTGAGATGAAGACTACCAAGGGCAGAAAACAATTTGATAATAATCCACTAGCAAGTCAACAAAGCGACGTTTATGAATTTGGTGTTATACTATTCGAAATGGTAACATCCAGAGTCCCTTATTCAGTTGATAACGCCTCACATGAAAACTGGGCATCAGATTATTTACAAGGAGACCGTCCCCTGAGGGAAATGGTGGATCCAACTCTAGCCTCTTTCGACAAACAGAAGCTAGAACAAGTTGCTGAACTGATCAAATCTTGTGTTGATCCTGATCCAAAGCAAAGACCAAGTATGAAAGAAGTTAGTGTGAGGCTGAGGGAAATAACAAACATGACACCTGATGCAGCAGTACCAAGGCTTTCTCCACTTTGGTGGGCAGAGCTTGAGATTTGTTCAGCAGATGGAAGCTAAATGATAAGGGAGTTTCTGATTTTAAAGTAAGGAGCTTTCAAATACTCGGTGAAGGCGCGAAGAGAACTCACTTGAAGGTCGATACACGTATGGTTGCGAATTTACATGTATATACAACAGAACACCTTCGCTTGCTTTTTTCTGGGTAGACTCTTGTTCTCTTTTGTTGCTGTGGAAAGCACATCAACCAAAGGGGTTTCACTCAGTTCCAATGTTAATTACTACACTTCTCTTCCTTCATTGTTTAGAAGATACATTATAATTTGTAATCTTATAGTGTATGTATCATAACATGCGCACACACTGACACACATGCACATGACCGAGTAATTTTGTAAGTAATTTTCTATTGTGGTTGTGTTTAAAGAGTTTAACTAACTAAATTTTGTTTTTTAAAGTTGGAATGACGTTTTAAGTTGATGTTGAAAATGGGAATTAAGAACATGTGTGTCAAGCAAGACTTAGTCTTGTGAGATAAGGAGTGGGAACATGGAGGAGGGATTGCTGCTTGGCAATTGCCTTTGCATTTGCGCGTGGGCAACGCAGAAGTTCCAGCTGGAACATTAATGGTGGCGGAAAATTTCGTTCCAGCTGGAATATTAAAGGGTTAGGGGTGTCTCTCTTCATTTTCCTCTATGATTACTCTCTTTAATGGTGGAGATTTATTATAATAGATTTTTATTATAACAATATTCTTTACACATTATTAAATCTCAACCATTGAAAATATAATGGAAAGAAAATAGAGAAAATAGAGAGGGAAACCAATAGAGACGCCCCTTTCTAGATGGAGATATTCAATAAATCTATCTCTCTCTCTCTCTCTCTCTTTTTTTGTACTGAATGTTTTCTTATATACCACTGTCTTGTTTACAAAACAAAGAGAGACATAATTTTTTATCCAAATCATAAGACAGCTATTGGTTTTTTATCCAAATGTTAGTATATATTGTTTAATTTTTAAAATAAGCATATTTATAGAGGAAAAATTGAAAACTAACACCCAATAAACTATTAGTTGAGGTGGTAAGTGACATCACATTCTAAGAAGGAGAATATAAGTTTGAATTCCAAAAAGTTACAATTGTTAGTTGATATGAGAACTTTTTGTGTTTTAAGTGTTGAAAGGATAAACCCTTTAATGATGTTTTGGTCACATACATAGAAGGCTATTTGATGCAAGGATGTTAGATCAAACAATATGAAGTCTAATAAAAAGGGATAGAGGAAGTCAAAGAAAATACTCGTCAAAGTTATTAAGCAGGACCTTTTGATTAATAATTTATTTAAAGATTTACTTATTAATTAATGTAATACAATAACAAAATGTGACTGATATAGCAAATCCCACAATGGAATAAAATTTGTTATTGTTGTAGGTAAAACATATAATTGAAAGTGACTTATAAGAGATAAAGTAGAATTGTAGACAATACCTTTAACTATTTTATAAACATTTTAACCGCTTTGAATAGTATTTCATTAAATAAATGTTTTTTTGTATGAATAATTTAAATTTAGCTGAACATGTGAAAGTAGATAACAAAAAAAAAGGACAAAGTAACCTAGCTGTGGGCGTTGATGATGTGGTAGTGGCGGCGGCGGCGCAATAGTGGTAATTGTGGTGGTTGGTGAAAAATGGTTGACGGAGCTCGGAAGTGGGAGCTGGGACTTTGTATGGTTTGAGTGGAAATGATGGATCCTCAGTCTAATATAGCATAAGTCTTGTTAAGCTTAAGTCTCATTCTTTAAACTGTTGTTTATTTAGATTACATACACTTATATTTTCTGGGATACCGGTGGGAAAATGACTTATAGTCATTCTGACTTATAAAAAAGTTAGATTATAAAATATGATTTATGTTTGTATTTTGTAAAGGTTAGGTTGGGAAAAATGACTTATAGTCAATGTGAAATATTTTTTTAGGTACTAACAAGTATTACAAATATACTTTAGGATATTGAACGGTATTAAAAAAAAAATACCTCATGTCTTCAAAAATTATTTTAGATTTTGAAAATGAGCCAAAAGCTGAAAAAAAAAAGAAGCTTAAAAGCTCCCCAAAGTAACTTTTTAAATAAGTAACTTTTGATGCAAAAGTTTAATTGAAACAACTTCTCAACTAAATATGCATTTTTCCATAGGTCCAATTCAAATAGTTCATGGGAAAATTCACACAGGGGCCCAATATGCAAACATAATTTCAAAAAAGGCCCAACCAACTTTCTCATACCAGAAAAGACCCTAGGGCCTTTTCTGGTATTAAGTTCCAAGAGAAATTTCCAAAAACGCCCCTAGTGTGAAAAAAGAAATTTTGGCGCTGAAAACATGTGAGAGAGAAAACAAAACGTAAGTTTTTTCCTCTGACTGAAAGGAACTTTGTTGTTGCCATGATTGATTAGCTTTCACTTTTGTCTTGCTTCATTTTATCTCTGTCTTTCATTTTTTTCCTCTGCTGGAGTGAGAGCAATTGATGATGGTTGTATATTGCTGATTAAAACTGAACGTGGTAGTTGTATTGCTGTTCATTAACGTTTTTATCATTCCAAAGGTTGGGTTACTGAAAGGTTGGAGATTCAGCTCATTTATGTTATTATCTGGGAGGTAATAGGCAAGAAATGCTAAGTTTTTCATCAACTTATCTTAATCACCATCATTCTTCGTTTTTAATCTCTTTAGGGGTGGGTGAGTAAAATTTTGCTCTGTTTTTGGGCATGGAAGCAGACGAAAATTTCTGTATTTGAATGGGAATGGTTGAAAGTGATCAAGGAATGAAGATTGAAAAACGCTAAAATTTGATAGTTGTTAATACCTACATTCTAGTTGTTAATACCATCAGTTTTTATTGTTAATATGGCTGTTTAACTTGTTAATACGAGGTGAATGTGAAAACACTGTAGGAGAGGAATGTAGCTCTATTTTTTGGGCATTGAAACAGAGGGAGGCCTGTTAGTGGGAATGGTTGAATGTGAAAACACTTATATAGGATAGTTGTTAATACCTACAGTCTTAGTTGTTAATACCTTCAGTTTTAGTTGTTAATTCGGCTATTAAAGTTGCTAATACTAACTCTATATTGCATATTTTAATTACATATGATAAGTAGTTCAGGGAAGAATATATTATGTTTCTTTCATGAGCCAAGAGCCAGGACACTTCGTCATGACTTGCAAGAATCCAAACTCAAGTTGATGATTGTTGTTGCCTTGGTTGTTTATTTATTTGGGCATTGTGTGTAACGCTCTTTTGTTGTAAATGACCATAGATAGGAATCCCCACCGTGTTATTTTTTGGAGGTGGTATGTTAAGTTGTAAGCTCCAATTTATATGCATATATTTTGATGTAAATGAAAGTTGGATATAACACACAATTGACACAATTGTATCCAGGTTTCATTTATGTAGATATATTAAAATTTTTACAAATGTAAATGATGGTGCAAAATGATTGTTATTGTTTGCTAATGTTGCTGTTAAAATGGACTGATTTAGGTGTTATTTTTCAGTGATATTGATGTTAAAAGGGATGATGTATTTGTTAATGGGGGCTGATTGTGTTGTTAATTGTGCTGATATACTTGTTAATGGGGGCTGATTGTGTTGTTAATTGTGCTGATATACTTGTTAGTGGTGCTGATGGTGTTGTTAATTGTGCTGATAGTGTTGTTAGTGGTGCTGATAGTGTTGTTAATGGGGGCTGATGATGTTGTTAATGGGGGATGATAGTGTTGCTAATAGGGCTGATGATGTTGTTAAAGGGACTGATTGTGTTGCTAAAGGGGGCTGGTGGTGTTGCTAATAGGGCTGATGGTGTTGTTAAAGGGGGTTGATCGTGTTGTTAAAGGGGCTAATTGTGTTGCTAATAGGGATGATGGTCTTGTTAAAGGGGGTTAATGGTGTTGTTAAAGGGGGCTGACCGTGTTGTTAATATGACTAATGGTGTTGTTAAAGGGGGTTGATGATGTTGCTAAGGGGATGATGGTGTTGCAAATCTGACTGATGGTATTGTTAAAGGGTGCTGATCGTATTGTTAAAGGGGGCGATGGGGTTGTTAAAGGGGGCTGATTGTGTTGCTAATGGGGATGATGGTCTTATTAAAGGGGGCTGATAGAGTTGTTAAAGGGAGCTGATTGTGTTGCTAATGGGGATGATGGTCTTGTTAAAGGGGGATGATCGTGTTGTTAAAGGGGGATGATAATGTTGCTAATGGGGATGATGATGTTGTTAAAGGGAGCTGATTGTGTTGCTAATGGGAATGATGGTTTTGTTAAAGGGGGTTGATGGTATTGTTAATGCGGATTGATGGTGTTGCTAATGGGGCTGATGACGTTGCTAATGGGGATGATGGTCTTGTTAAAGGGGGTTGATGATGTTGCTAATTTGACTGATGATGTTGTTAAAGGGGGCTAATGGTGTTGCTAAAGGGCTGATGGTGTTGCTAATCTGACTGATGATGTTGTTAAAAGGGGCTGATGGTTTTGACAATAGGGTACTTGATCATATTCATTTTTACTGCTCCTACATACACAACCAACAAAGAGAATATCTACTAGAACCAATTGTAGTTGTCATTCATATTAAAATGTCAAGTCAATTACATCAGCAAATTTACAATGTAGCTCCTATCAATGAACTAAAGTGTTTTGTACAAGTTGTGTAATCTAATCTAACAAACAGCCAACAAAATTCAGAAACTCAGATACAAAATTAACCAAGTCAGCTTATATCCATAAAACCAATTCAAATACATAACCTAGTGGCTCATCTTCCACACTTGAGAGTCCTGGTTCATAGACAACACCTTCGCTCGCTGTGTGTTGTTTGGATGATTGACCAACCACCACAACATGTCAATCTTTAGTTCTCGGATATCATTGGCTTCATATGAAGGCATTGTGTACCCATCCTCTTGCTCAGTATTGTCCCATGATTGCAGCCATAACATGACATGAACACCACACGAGTCCCTGAAAACAAGAAATATACACATGTGTGAACAATACGCACAAAGTCAAAAACCAGTGTATTTAATTTGTTTACTTATTAGGACTTCACCAGCATGGGCACCTACAACTGACTTTGCTCAATCCTAAAAGCTCCAACTCTGACATTTCTTAAAGAATAGGCACTTGTATCACCCATTTCTACTTGACAATAGCCAAAGACGACAACAATTCATCATTGAGCAGAACGCAATGACCCCAGAAAAATTCAATAATCTAGAGTCCTATTACTAGCACAATAGCCATAACTTAACACATAAAAATGCCATAGTTTTAGAACCAAAACATACATTCCCAGTCAAGATCAAAAGCTAAAAAAGTAGGATACCAAAAAAGTAGGATATGCCATCATAAATAATTCAGATATGATTGAATTCATAATCAAAACTGCATTTAGACAATAATATTTCAGAAGAAATGCAGTGTGCAAGCACATACATATTTTGGCGAACCAAGTAGAGAATCCTTGAAGATTTTTTATCTAGCAGAAATTGCCCAATAATATCAATAGCCGTAATAGTATTTAAATTATGTAATTTCTCTTAATGTTCAGTCATTTTATCATTGCAACTATCATGCATATCCAGTTCCATTTCTTGATACAGATTTGCCCATCTGGATTTCTTTTCAGGAGTAAGTTTCAATAGCCTTTCATCATCCATTGAAGCATCAAGCAACTGCCAGACAATTGAAAAAATAAATTCAACCACTATAATGCCAAGCTCACTTTGTGTAAGGCCAAATATCTGGGAATGATGAAAGACATTATCTATTGTCTTCATGACCCTGTCCAAAGCAAAAGTGAAAGAATTAGATGATAAAAGAAACCACCTCATTGAACAAAATCACCTATCAATATCACCAGTGTAAGCAACTAGTGCATCAAGAATGACAATAATTTTAAGATAAAATTCTCTCATACTTTAACTAGCACCGGCAATATATTCTCAAACAATCAAAACCTTATCATGCAATCGTGACATAAAATGGGGCAAAATCTAATTTGCGGCTAAACAAAATGATAGGAATTGTTTCTTCCAACCTCATAATACAAAAAGGAGTTCTCTTTACCCACGAGGGTAACCACCCTATTGATCTCTTCAACCCCTCTTATTTAATCATAGAAATAACCTGTTCAAGTTCCCCGTCATTGAGATATTTGATATACACTTAAGACTATCTTATACCAAACCAACAAGAAACATGAGGGATAAAAATAAAGTTATTGATTACTAAGACTTCAATTTAATAGCAAAAAGGTTAACTGGTCACACAAGCTGGAGAAACAGATTGCTAATCACTTTAGTGATAACGAAAACAAGATTTGATGCGATACATAATTCACAAGTGCAGAACATATTTTAGCAATCAAGCTTTGATGGTGCAAAACATATTGAATAGAATGTCAAAGAGCAACATGATTGCAACACCAAAGACTTAATATATAACGATAGTGAGTCCCATGCGTTGCACTTCAAGAAAAAAGTCACCTCGTTCATGACTTAAGAATAATGAGGTTTAGTGTGTGTGTGTGTGTTGGGGGGGGGAGATAGATAAAGATTGGGAAGACATTAAAGGCATAAGGTGAGGAAATACATTAAATTTCCCGTAGATAAAATCAAATCTTACTTCGGATAATTTGGCCCATTTATTAGAGATTTAAGCTCAAAAGCATGTCTTCTGAGGAGCTCCAAATATAGCCTATATGCTGCAGGTTGAAAATTTCTACAAGGAATAACCCTGAAAAAAAATGATAGAAGAATCAATATGGCTCATCAATGCCCAAAAAGGCAACGTGTTAGGGAACCCAAAATGCAGACGCCATTTCAATCTGTTCGAATGATAAAGTAGTGAATACAAAGGGGAACAGAAGAAACTGCAATAAGAAACAACTCAGAAAATTGATCACCACTAAATCAGAAAAGTAGAAAATGGGAAGAAAATGATAAGCCACGAAACTACAGTTAAGAACTACAGTGAAGAAAATGGGACAGCTACAAATCGAAAATCAAAGAAAAGGAAAGCATTTCGGAGATTTGGGCGAAGAACGAAAAACCTAATCACTATAATGTTTACCTTTCAGAGATTTGGACAATGTAGATACCTGACGGCGAGACTTTAAACGATGAGACTTTCCATGGCGACACTTTTAGCTTTTGGCGGCGAGACGAGACGAGACGATCTGATGGAGTGATAGAGGGTATTGAGAGCACAGAGAGTGAGAAAGTGGAAGACGGCGAAGAGCACAGAGACGCGAGAGTGAGAGAGATTGAGACACGAGAGTGAGAGAAACACCAGGGGCGTTTTTGTCATTTCTCTTGGAAGTTAATACCAGAAAAGGCCCTAGGGCCTTTTCTGGTATAAGAAAGTCTGTAGGGCCTTTTTTGCATTTATCTTTGTATATTGGGCCTCCAGGTAAATTTTCCCATAGTTCATTGAGGCGATTGTACTCTTTGAAAGGTGTACCAGACAAGTTCATTCTCTCTCAGCCTTTTAGATATAAAGTGTTGTTTTGGTGCTAAATATAGAAGTTCAACTTTGTTTGTCTTCCCTATTCATTTTTTTTTATCTTAAATCACTTTTATTAATTTCATAGTTATCACTTTTTTCTTTCTTTCGACGTTTTATATTCTCATTAAGAGAGAAGTACTATCATAAGGAAAATTTTAGAAAAATACCTTCAAAATATCAAAATCACAAATTAGCTTTGTTTCCTACAATAGTTTAGGCATTGACTATATATAATTAACAATTCACTACTTAATTTAATAGGAAATCACTTATTTTTAAATTTTGAATGTATTTTCTAGAATTTTCCCATTATTATATCAACGGTTAATTGCACTAGTAACAACGCCAGCAGAGTATTATAAAAAAAGTGACACGCGGTTTTTACACAATGATAATTAATTTGACCAAATTTTCAATTTTATAAATTAATTAAGTCTTATATTTAATATTAGAGAAAATATGATGTATTAATGTATTAAAAAGTAATCACATATAATCTTAAATAATACAACGTGTTGCAAGCATGCAACAAGTTTATAATACTTTATTAACTTTTGCAATCAAGCCTTATATGGGATTTTAAGTGATTTGAGTTAATAATCCATAATTAATTGTGTCAAAAAAATATTTTTTAAAAAAATCAAAAACTAAATTTAAAAAAGTAATTATAAATATATATTCAAAAATTTAATCTAATAATAAATTTTATTTACATTTTAGATGATTTTATATTAGAATATGTAATTAGAAACTACTATCACCGGATCGGAGGGAGTATATGCTTTTGGGAGGTGAAAAATGCTTGTAAACTTTAAAAATGAGGGTAATAATACTAATACCATTAACCTTTGTGTGACGTTGACCGTTAATAATACTAGGTTTGACCAAAAAGTGTGATGTGGATGCTGAGATGGATTTATTAATATCCTAGTTGGCAATGGGTGAAAATATAAAAATAAAATGGTAAAAAGTGGCAAGAGGAGAAAATTTCTCCCGCTCGGAGCATGAATGAGTGTCTCCCTAATCAATTTCAGACTTGGTAAGAGGAAACATGCGCCTTATCAAAAGATTCAGAAGCTTCCGATATATGAGTTCCTACATTTTGGTAGTTGTTTGGTCAAGCAGCTAAGAGCCATACGTGACAATAAAAATAGATACATTAAATCTTATTTTTTAAGTGTTGCAGGAGGCTCTTTGCTGGTGTGATGGCTATCGTCTAGAAAATAGGGAGCTCTGGATGTTGCCTTGTGTCCTCATTTTCCTTCTTACACCAATAGTGATTCATTCAGTTTGCTCTCATAGTTTCAGATCTGTGTGTTTCTAAATGCAAGGAAGATGAAAAGATTGTTCTGATAAGGGATCAACCTGTTCATCCAATATACGACTGTGTTTGGGGTGAGCTTTAGTTTATAATCGTCCTTGCTGTCACTGACCTGGACACCGCAGTGGACCCTACCAAAATAAATTTAACAAACGTCTGCATAGTTAATGGTACAATCTCTTTGGGTTAATGATAGGAACGTTTATTTAATTTAGTAGTATTCTTTTTTCACAAGTGTTCAAACCTATTATTAAATTATCTTAAAATTAATTTATTTATAATGACACAAGAATTGACAGGGGCGGATTCAGAATTTGTTATCAAGGGGGGATTCACGTTCAGGGGTTGCCCTTGATTTTTTTTTTAATAATAATAAAAATAATTACAATATCATCTTTTCAGATTTTATTTTTTAGAATTTCGTCATAATTGTCTCATTATCAATGTTATCAAATATTTCTTTTTCAATATAAGGCATTAAACAATCATTCAACCATTCATCTCCTATCTGATTATGAAGTGCAATCTTGATATATTTTTCAGCTGAAAATGCTCTTTACACAGATGTAGTGGCTACAGGAAAAATTAATTATAACTTTATAAGTAAGTAAACTAAAGGATATACAAAATATTTTTTTCTTTTCAAACATCCTTTTGACAAAATCAGTTATTCCTTACAAATTCAAAAAATCAGGATCACTTTACACATCAACAATATACATCAAATAAGGGTTTAAAGATAGGTTAATAGCGGGAATATATATATATATATAACATTGAAATTCAATGTAAACGTGGGTCCGCCTATGGGAATGGATGTATGTGGCGTTGCTGTAGAGAGAGAGAGAGAGAGAGAGAGAGAGATAAGGAGATAAGTCTCCACACATACACCGAGGAGCATAAGCTTTTCCACCACGGAGAAAAAACTTGTCACTGAGATAAAAGTCGTCCCATGAGCGTCATTTATTTTTTTTGGTACAGAAATTTTATAAAAGGGGTCGGGCTCACCCACAATCTAAAGGTAGGGTGTTTGGAGTCTAGTCTACAGGGAATACGGTCAGAGAGTATACATGCCTCCACCTCTACCAGCGTTATCATTGCTTCTTAGACCCCTTGGATGCCTCTTCCAACGCCTTAACCAACGCAGGGATTAAATCCCCTCCCTAAAGGTGAGGAAGACCGATCCCTACACTAGTTGAATTCAAGGACGAGGGTATATGACGCCCAAGAGCGTCATGGGTTTTTCTCAGGAGTTCAGTGGACTAAAAACTAGTCCATACACCTCCCCATGGACTTCTTTTTCCACAGCCATTTCCAAGTTCCAACATTGCTGTTTAGCCCAAACGCTTGCAAAACCCTCTATCCAATCAGGCCTTATTTTTCACCAATTTTTAAAAATTATGGATATTTTTTTCACTTCTAAAGAACATACATACATATATATATATATATATATATATATAGTGTTTTATGCACTTTTAATAAAAATTCATAGGTACTCTATTTTTAATATAAAGGACCCAAAGATTAGATCCCATCTGCTTCAACGTTTAAGGATTTGTAGCATTAAGCTCTTTTATAGTAATCAAGATTTCAATATAAGTAGTGTTTTTATGATTTTATTTTATTATAATTATGTTTGGTTGACTATAATCATATCAATACTGAATAGTCTCTTGCGTAATAATCACTATTCCTTAAAAATGGGAATCTAGGCTGATGATCTTTTATCTATGAATTTTTATTCACATCTCTCTCGCCCAATTTCTCTTCTCACAATTCATATACGGTCATTATCATTTTAGTCCCCCCACCCCTCTCTTTTTTCAATTCCATTCTTCTTCATTCACCAAAGGGGCCTTAGAATGATAGATTAAAAAAAAAAAAAAAACAGCCTACAACATTTAGTACTTTGCCATAAACATGATTAGCTATAATAGGAGGATAGGAAAAAAAAAAGAAGAAGAAGAAGAAGAAGAAGCAGCAATTGATTCAATTCCAACCCTTTCCCATTGTAAGCATGTTGGGCTTAATAAAAGGAATTAGTCTTTTACAACTTAGCAAACTAATATTTAAATTCTTAGAGAGAGAGAGATTCACAATTAGTTCTTGACAGTTGACACTTGAACAATATTATATTACCTTTAATAGGAGAAAAAAATAAGCTTATGGGCCAAATCTTAAATGAAATTGAATCAATTTTTTTTTTTCTTCTGTTTTTTGGTTTTGACTTCAAGGCTTTTTTTATATTTAAACATTCTAAAATTGATTTTTTGATATATTACCTTCGATTCTTGATATAAAAATTAGTTGGGGATTTGATTTGATTCTAAATATAATACTTTAATCTACTTTATCTCCAAAATTTATAATTTTTTTTCTAAAGTATCCCTATTAACTATATACATTGAGAAATTTTTATCTAAAGGTAGTAATGATAAAAAAAAAAGTATTTTAAGAAAATTAACATATACTATATCCAGTCATAAATAGAACACTTCATTGACTTTTTTAGAGAGGTGAGGGTTACTTTAAAATATTTATACTCATTATTTTTCTTTAAACTAATTTGTCTAACTTATAAACTGATATATAATCTAATAATACATAAATATAATATAATTAAATAACTTATTTAGTTTCCTCGACATTTCCAAAAAAGTCATCAGAGTCTTATAGTTAAGGCCAAAAGGAGTATTTGTTACAAATAACTAATATCATTAACTTCCTCAATTTAGTATCATCTAAACAAGATAATGCCAAACTAATTTTTTTAATAAGATTTTATGCAAACATAAATTGCATTGCATTAATTAAATTTTTTCTCCAACTTCAATTTGTAGAATTCCTCAAATACGCAACCTTGAATTAATCCAAGAAAAAAATGTAACCTTGAAGCTTGAAGGTGGCTTCCACGTTCTGGGTATGAAGAATCAGAGTCGTTGGACAATGGGGGGCACGTAGCAACCAGTCGTATTATGGAATAGCTCTACCCTATATATACATATACCATCTCTTCCACTTCCCTCACCTCTGAACTCTTCCTTTCTCATTCCCAACTACGAGAAAATGGCAAGTACTTACCTCATTACCCTTATTCTTCTGCTTCTCCTAGTGGCCTTCTCTTCCACAGAAGCAAATGACTATGCCCCAACAGAGAAGAAAACAGAGGTGGTTGTGGAAGCCATGGTCTATTGTCAGAGCTGTGACCAACATGGAAGCTGGTCTTTGGCTGGAGCCAAGCCCGCTGCTGCTGCAAAAGTAAGTATTACCTGCAAGAACCAGAAGGGTCAAGTTGGCTACTACAAGGTCTTTGAGACCAACAGAAATGGCTACCTCTTTGCACAGCTTGAAGATTTCAAGGTTCGGAATTTTTTGTTGGATCATCCCCTCCAATCTTGCTTCGCTAAGCTTGTCTGGTCTCCTGATGAAAGTTGCAGTGTCCTGTCCAATGTCAATTACGGCCTCGATGGGGCTCCTCTTCGCTATGAGAACAAGAGATTGCATGGAAGCAGATACGAGGCTGTCATATATGCTGCTGGCCCCTTGGCTTTTCGTCCCAGTGATTGCTCTCACACTACTCATTACTAATAATGTTGCATAAAAGGTTGCTTTTCTTTTTAAACATTTGTATTGAGATCCGTGTCGTTGTTATGTTTGACAGTTTCTGTTTATCTAGCGGAAAATTGATTTCTTGGTTCTGCCACATTCATGTAATAAACTCGAGTGCAATATCATGAACCAGATTCCCCCCCCCCCCGCGAATTCGAGTTTCATTTCATAAGCAAAATGGTTCGCACAAGAACGAAAAATTGTCACAGGAAGCAACAACAGAACAGACAACTCACAATTGATTACCTCAGGCAATTCTGTTAGAACTCGAGAAATTTTTAGCAGTTTTTGGTACATATCACAATCAGCAATCAATTTGTTCTTAAAAATTCAATGGCATATTGAACATGTCGTTTATGTCGTCCATTGCCTCCTTAGTGAGGAGAGTTGGCTCAAAAAAATCAGAATCCTTTGACTTCCCTGCTGGTTTTGGAGGTTGTGGACATTTTTTATGTTCTAAGTCATCATCAGCAAGAATTGAAAACCCACCAAACCCTTTTCTGCTATTGCTCTCAGGCGCCTTTTCCTGCTTTGTCGATCTTTTCCGCCTAACAAAATCCATTGGTTTCCCAAACATGTTATTTATGTCATTCATAGCTTCCTTCATGTTGATTGTTGGGTCTACTAAACCATGGTGGCAAACATTTTCTGCCACTGGCTCGTCCAAAATGGTGGAGCCAACGAATCGGCCAACAACTGTATCCTCTCTGAACTTTGACTTACAGGAACTTCGTCGTGCATCCATGTCACCAGAACTTTCAGAAGGAAGATCCTTAGGACTGAGAAAGACAAAGGCATCCAATTGAGAAGCAGAGGAAGTAAAATCTCCTGACAAATTCTGGACATCTCTCTGTTCATCGTTTATGTCACTAGTTTCACTACATCCTTCATCATCAATGTATATTTGAAGTGGTTCTTGATGAGATTGACCTGCCTCGGTATCGTGATGCAGAGATGAAGAAGCTGATGATTTGATTTTATTGGAGCTTTCATCAATGAAAACCTCTAATCCCTTTTGTGCCAAGTGGTCTTCCTTCGACCGGTCTTTGTGTGATTTCTTGGCTATAGGAACATCCACGAATGGCTCTCGGAACATACTATTAATGGCATTCATTGCTTCCTTCATATTTACTGTAGGATCAAGCAGTCCATGATGGCAGGCATTTTCGGCTTCAGACCTTCCTACAAGGGCAGTGCCAACAAACTTGCCAACAACTGTGGGTTCATCACAAAACCTCTTGACCTGATCCGTTTTAGTCTCTACAAGTCTTTCATCAGAAAGGTCTTTACCCGCAGAACTAGCAATTTGAGGTCTTACATGACCACTCTCATTGCCGCTTGCTTCACTTTTCCCCTCGGTCTTGTTGAAATGAGGCGGCATATTCTTTGTAGACAGAGGTCTCCTGGAGGCTCTCCCTTCCTGCTGCTGTTGGAGATCTTTCTAAAGTCATGTCACTGAATGTCACAAACAACAAAAGAAATTAAGGCAAAAAACAACACATCCGCAGGAACTACCTGGATTTTTTTGTTTTTCTTTCTTTCCATGCGACCAAGAAATTGTTCATATGATTTTTGCAAGTCATCCATAGGTTCTGCAAGGCTGCTCAACAGAAATGGAAAAAGAACATGATTGTTGGAAGATTTGGTTAGGATAGGCTCATAGGCGTCTCCTACTAGCTAAAGTTGTATAACAATCCCAATAAGCTAAATGTAAATTACTCTCTCACGTTCGAATTATATATCTTTCCTCTGTACAAAATTTTTGGAAGTAACAGGCATTAATATGTTTCAAACGACAGAAGATAAAATTTATTTAGAAAAAACGTATGCACCGAGATTGAACTCTACGACATAATGAAATGGCAGTTTGATGAGTATTGATGATTGGTTCCCATTTCTCTGGAAATGTGCATCAGCCGGCTTAATAAAAAGAGAAGAATGGAATGTGTGGGAAATAAATTATTTGGGGCCAAGCGACAGCAAAGTTTAGATCACTGGAGGTCCGTCATGGCACTAGGCCCCTTTCAACGGCCATTAGAATATTTTTCTTATTCATAGGGTTTTTGTGTCTCGGAATAATGTGCAGTCGATCATAAGACATGTACAGTAGGTGAGCGTTAGCATACTGTTTATTCTAACAAAAATGGTGATTACTGATTACTGCATAAAAACTTACTTTTTCACTCCGAAATGGTACATTTTCTCAGCCTCATCATATCTCTTCTTCTTTTCATAGTAAAGAGCATATGCTTGGTAGAACAGACAGCGTTTTGTCCCAATATGATTAACCTCCATGGTTTTCAAAAGTGACAATGGGTCATCTACAAAATCCATCTGAAAATCAGGGAAAAAGACTATAAACCATTTGATTTTTCCTTTATTTAATCTGGAAGCGAATGATGAACTTCCTAAAATCAACACAATAACTCAAATTGATAGTTATGTTTTTTTGGGTATATCCTAATCATAGCTTTTTCATCACTCTTTCCAACCCCATTTCTCAGCAACTAAGTATAGGCTTAAAAAATCTAGCAGTTAGCTGTAAACAAAAATAGAAAACGACGTTTCAGTTACCAAGTGCAGCCAAATCCGAAGATACCGCATGTCGTTTTGGTAGCGTCGATCGGTCTCAAAAGTCTGCGCACATTTCTGTAAGAACTTCGGCAGCTTCTCATTGAGGGCCGCGGGAGGCAGAGTGTCCTTCATCTTCCTGATCCCTCTGCACCAACTCACATGTAAGTGACCTTGAATGTTAGAGAAGTGAAGTGAGAAGGAGTGGGAGAGAAGAGGCATACCGGAGCCAAGGAAGAAGAGGGTCTTTGCCAGAGTAGGTCCCGATTTCGGAGATTAAGGAAGAGGAGAGGTCTTGGCTGGCCATTTCGAAACAGGATCGATGGCGGCCGTTGCTGTTGATTGTGATGCTGGCGAGTGCCAATCCCTCCTTGTCCGATTTAAATTTGAGTATGAGCGTCCAGAGCGGCAAAGGTCTAAATTATTTTTCGACTACCATAATAAAGAGAAGAGCATATCGTTTAAATAGCGAATAAACTTTTGACTATAGAAATCCCTGATTATATACTTCCATCCGGTATAAAACTGACTTTTTATCCGAGCTAATTAAATTATTTTAAGATATGGGTTAAGATGTAAAATTATACATGAGCATTTTCTTCTGAAGCGCTTTGCACCATGTGTTTTTTTGGAGGCAAAAATACACATATGGTTGCCATTTTGGAGCAAAAGTCACATCTCACTGTTATGTTACTGGTCACTTCATTTCTTTCTCTCTCATCACGGTGAATAGTAACATAACGGTGAGATGTGACTTTTGCTCTAAAATGGTAACCATGTATGTATTTTTGTTTTAAAAAAAAACATGTGGTGTTGGACATTCCTAAAAAAAACTCATGTGTATTTTTGCACTTTAACCCTTAAGATATTGGTATTTATCCTTTTTTTGAAACTATTTTTCTTAATTTATAAACTAATATGCTATGGACATGTGATGAAATTGTTATAAAACTGAAGGAATTCTAGAGAGAAGTTAGAGGAAATTCTAGAGAGATGAAATGGATTCTCATTCAAGTGTGTTGAATAGTTACAGGAGACCTCTATTTATAGAAGGATGCAAATAGTAGATTACTATGCATATATACCATGTCATCCTGTATTTGGAGATTATAGGTCAATGGACATCCACATAATAAGAATATTCATAACACTCCCCCTTGGATGTCCATTTATAAATGTGCCTCGTTAAAAACTTTAACTAGGAAAAACCCAGTGGGATAAAAACCTAGCCAAAGAAAAGAGTACAACATTCATTGATACACTGTTGAGTTTTGCCTCATTAAAAACCTTTCTAGGAAAACCCAGTGGGACAAAACCTAGATAAGGGAAAAAGAGTACAGCGTGTATCGTCTCCCCCTCTTGATTACATCCAACTTGCTCCCCCTGATGACCACATTGCTTCATTGTCTTTCTATCATCAAGTATTTATTGTATACCTGCAAGATCTAAATCTTTCAAGTAAAATCATAAATATACATGTGCATATTTATTCAGATAATAATATCACATGCATGATAAATGCTTTATGCTACATATGAATTCACTTAATTAATTATTCTCGAGAATTTGATGCTCCTAGCATCTTGAGTCCTTCAGGGACTTATTCTAGCGCCTTATGTTCTTCAGGAACATGTGCTTCTGGCACACACTAATATAGTACGACTCATGATCCTCATTATCATCATTACAGCATATGCTATTTTATAAACATAAATATCATCAATGTCGACTTTATTTTTCGGTCCCATCGGATTTCATTCATAATTTATTGAGATCTCATTATATTCACATATATTAGGTACCTGGGTCTCTTTTTAGACCACAATACACTCTTCTTGTAATATCTCTTCTGGAGATAACATCTCTTCAGGAGATGGCTCTTCTGGAGCTTTTCTTACTTATCCTCAACTTGATCATTTATATTTTATTACTCCTTTTCTCTTTTGAGGATTTTTTATCTTTTAAAACCGATGGACCTGCAACGCTTCAGGAGTGCTTTATAACAATTCATATAGGAGCATTTGCAGTTGGGATATGTGACTTTGTCACTTTCTTTAGGTCAGTAAATGCTTCTAGCGTTCGATTAACTAAACTCTGAAATTGAATTATCATTTTGAACTTTTAGTGCACAATTCCTTGTACGATGATCAATATGAGCCAATGATAATACATTCTAGTAAATCTTTACCCAATCTGCTTATTTTTTCTCCCCCTCATCAAATCATCAATTTTCTTTGTATATCCATCTATGTGCATTGAAGTAGATTAATAATCATTGCACATTTAAAACATTTTAAGATGGAATTATTCTGGCTCCTGACCAAAAGCCAAATTTTACGGGGAGAATTTTGTTGGATTATAAGCTGCAAATATACACGTATGAACAATGTTCTCATAATCATTGATCTATCCATTCATAGATACTTTAATACATGATTTATGGATCATTCAATCTGGAAATTGCGCGCATAATATATTGCAAACATCTGGTTACAATCATCACTGCAAACTTTGCAGATCAATAATTTCATATGTACTCTTTCAATTTAATATATTTCCAGAGATCCGTTTCCAATAATATTTTCATAATCATATCTATTTGAGAACAAGCAGCACATAATATGACTCGGATGATCAAACAAGTCATGCCAACATTCCATATAATTTATCATCAAATCCAATATCAATCTTGGGGGAATCAACACACAAACATTCACAGAAAATTAACACAAAAACACTCACACTTGATATATATCAATCTCCCCCTCAAGTATGAGTCTGTAGAAATTAATTCATGTAATTTCATACAATATTCCATATATGATATCTATTTCTACAGATATCATTAAAATTCCACAAATGCATTATCAATGCATTATTCTGTTACTTCTGGTAACAAAATTTCAATTTTCCAGAAACAACAATCAAATAAATACAAAATCATTGAAATTATCAAAATACTGTGGAATCACAGATGCATTACTGTGGAATCACAGGCGCAACATGTATCACTGTGGAATTGTCGTATGCATATATAGTCAAAAAGTGTCTAAGCTCGTGCTTGACAGGGTGCAGATCTGTAAAGATTCAACAGGACTGCGCATATCTGCAGAGATTCAATAGGATTTAATTCGGTTATAAATAGAAGAATGCAAACGAACATGCCTCACAAACATTCAAGCATCTGATAACATTCACTACCATATACTAACTTATCATTTTTCTTCTAATCGCGTATATTATTGCAATGGCAGGTCCAAGTAATTTTATCCCAGTTTCTGATACATCTGACACAGCATTACTTGATGCTTTGTTGTATGATGATCAGACAAACCTGTCATTTACCTCTTTATTATCTCCTAATCCTTTTGAGATGTTTATTCCTCCTTCTACTATTCCTCCTTCTGCTTCAAATATACCTACTTCTCCCCCAAGAACAAATGTTCTTCCTCAATTTAGAAGGAATGAAGGTACAACTGAAGCAGGTTCATCAAGGAGGCCTGTTAAAAGGTGTAGAACTATGGCTGAACTAATGGAGTCTACCAGTCAAATTCAACCAATAGTCACAACAATCAATGAGCCAGCATTCATAAGCCAGCAAACAACCACCAGTCAGCCATCAACCACGATCCAGCTAGCAACAATCAGCCAACCGACAACCATTAGCCAGCCAATAACAATTAGTCAACCAACAACCACTAGCCAGCCATCAACTACATGTCAATTAGCAACAACTAGCTTATTGGAATGTAGTTGTTGTCATGTTTTACGAGAGATCATACATACCAACGAACTCCAGTACCATAAACTTGAAGTTCACGGAAGAAGAACAGGTATGATTACCCATGCTGTTTTATTTGAAAAAGTACAGGATAAATCTTATAATACTGACAGGCTTCCAATGTTTGATTTCACAAATAAAAATTTTGAAGAAATCAAACAATTTCTGACACAGTATTGTATAGATTTACAAGCATCAGGATATATCTTGATGCGTGATCCTGTATTAGCCTATCATGAGGTTCTCTGTGTTGGTTCGGAATGGGCTATAAATCCAAATGACCTCCATGGAAGTTCATTTCAAACCAATATTGAACACTCATTAGGCAAAGGAAAACAACCTGCAGTAAGTATACCCTATGATACTTCATCCCTTAACCAGGGTGAATTATATAGGTTATCTATGGAGCAACGAGAAAGAATAAAGAAAACAACGCTCCATGATTTAAGAAATTATTTTCACTTAACCCTTGATGAAGCGAGTAAACAATTAAATATGTCTACTCACACCATACAAAAAATCTATCAAAAAGGAGGGTTAACTGAGTGGCCACACAAGAAGCTCAAGAAACTTATGACGCAAATCTCGATATTACGAAGAGCTTTGCCTCATCTGGATCCCATCTCAAGAGAAGCAAAAGAAGAAGACATTAAATATCTTCAGAATGAGATGATTAAAGTTTGTAATAAAGTTGAGCCACTTGCTATTAAACTTTGTTGAAATAATATTGTCTTTTGTTTAATTATTTTGTTTATGAATATTCCTCTCTCGTATTCACAAAAAAAATGTTATAATTATCTAAACACAAAATAATAGTAAAACAACCATAATCACAATTTATTTATTACTTCATTCACTTCTGGAAATGAAGTTGGATAAAATTCTTGATCCATAACTCAATGATCTATTTGATCATGACAAGAAATTAATCCACAATATTTCTTGACTTTATCACAATATTGCTACTGCAATAGCAAATTGGATATATTTATTTATAATATCAATCATGATCATGCAATCCCTTGTTACATAATTTAAGGGAGTATTAAATGCCAAATATACAATATTGAGGCCTTTATACAATTGATGGCATACAAAATTTATGGATCAAGCCTTATTTCATAATTTGTCTATTGGCTTCAAGCCAACTTGTCTCTTGGCATCAGGCTAACTTGCCTCTTAGCTTTTAGCTAATTTATCTCATGGTCTTAAGCCAATTTATGCCTCATATCACTTAGGCCAATTTGTGCCTCATATCTCCATGGCATTTTGATCTCATGATACATATGGCCTTTTAACAGTTTATCTTCAAGATAAATAAAATAAACGCATAATAAAATAAATAGATGGAACCCACTAATAGTGTAGTTGCCATGAATAATAAAAGAGAAGGGGAATATATAAATTGTAAATACATAAATAAAAATAAAAAGGAAGGGGGATATAAAGCAGTAAATAAATAAATGACTGGAAATAAATATGCTAAATAAATAAAAAGAAGATGAAATAGGAATGGTAGTAAACTCACAGCGAGACCTATTTCATCCAAAAGTAAGAAAGAGGATGCATATGTAAATGCAAATATATATATATAATATAGAAAGCAGTAAATAAATAAATGGAGCCCACAGTACTAGTGTCGCTACCATGAGAAAAAAAAATAAAGCAATAAAGAATTAAATTAAATAAATGGAGCCCACTATAGTGTTGCAACCATGAGAAATAAGTAAAGCAGTAAATAAATAAATAAATAAATAAATGGAGCCCACTAATATAGTGTTGCAACCATGAGAAATAAGTAAAGCAGTAAATAAATAAATGGAGCCCACTATAGTGTTGCTACCATGAATAAATAAAGCATAATAAAATAAATAAATAGAGCCCACTAATAGATACTAGTGTGCCTCCATGAAGAATAAATAAATATAAAATAAAATAAATAAATGGAGCTCACTAATAAATACTAGTGTGCCTCCATGAAGAATAAATAAATGTAAAATAAAATAAATAAATGGAGCTCACTAATAAATACTAGTGTTCCGCCATGAAAAATAAATATAAAATAAAATAAATAAATGATGCCCACTAATTTACTCACCTTCTTGCCTCGACAGATTTTCTTTTCTTTTATATATATATATATATATATATATATATATATATATATATATCTCACCCTTTCACTGTCGGCAGCATGAACCCAAAGAGCAAAAACAAATTATGATAAAGACGAAGATGAATAGATGATGAAGTGGAGATGGTGATAATAATTTAAATTGGGCCCCACTATTTTAATTGATAAAACAATCTAGATCTACGGGAATAGAAAAGAAAGAAGAAAGAAACATTGAACTCTAGCCTATTAATTAATTGAATGAATTTGAATCAATTGGTGGCCCAATTCATTCAATGGATTAATAGAATTTGACCCATAAGCCAAGGCTGAGACACACAGGCGGAAAAGAAGAAAATAAAACAAAGAGTCTGTACGCAAAAGAAGGAAATTAGATATGAATTGGGCCCACAATGAAATGAATTGAATGAGATTGGAAACCTAAATATCAAACAGTGAGGCAACACAGAGAATAAGCAGGGACACACTGAACATAGTAAAATCTGGACGAAAAAGATGGACAGGAGAGTCTGACAGCAAAAAGAGGCAGGGAAGCTCACGCAAAAAGAAGAGAACAAAGGCGCGGGGGATCGAATTGATTAAAACAAAGGAGAGAGCACACGAAGAATTGAAATAAAAGGGATTAGATACAGCACCATCAAGAATAGAAAATTCTTCGAAGCCATGACTAATCATTCTCTAGTTGCAGGTAGTACCAGGTGCTACAAAACTCTAAGCTTTCTGGGTTTTGTTGGAGTGTAAATATCAGCTTCTTTACTGAAGAAAATATTTGAGAATGACAACAACAAAGGGAACTACAAAGTGAATTCTATAAATGGCTGGATTGTTGTAAGACGGGGGTAAGCCTCGACTAATTCCGACGGAAGAAAAAAAAAAAAAGGAGGCCAAGTTAGAGACAAGAACTATGGGCTTTGATGAAGGTGGTCTTGGGGAAGGCGTTTTAAAGGGAAAACACTCAGTGGGATCTGAAGATAAGGAAGATGAGAGGTAGAGAAAAAAAACAAAAAAACAAGGTCCTAACCACTTATCCGAAGAAACAATCGTGTTATCGACAATCGTGCTGATAACGTGTTATAAAACTAAAGGAATTCTAGAGAGAAGTTAGAGGAAATTCTAGAGAGATGAAATGGATTCTCATTCAAGTGTGTTGAATAGTTACAGGAGACCTCTATTTATAGAAGGATGCAAATAGTAGATTACTATGCATATATACCATGTCATCCTGTATTTGGAGATTATAGGTCAATGGACATCCACATAATAAGAATATTCATAACAGAAATAATTTATTTAATTTTTATAAAAAAATAATTTTTTATTTTTTTTTAAAAAAAATCAATTATATATTATATTTAAACCGAAGGAAATATCCTCCCTATTCTTTAAGTTGGGATAACTGTTGCCGCTGCATCATGGTCTCCCCCTCCCCCAGCAAGTATATGTATACTGCTATGCGCACAATTTAGTGTTATAAGGCGAGTCAATTACTATCATTTTTTTGTCTTTAGCTTAAGATATTCTACCAGTTACCCTTAATTACTTCATTTATTATTATTTTTAATTATACCTTTATTTTTAACTAATTCTTCAAACTTTCATTATTAAAGTAAAGATAAAATTAGAAACATTTATCAATTTTAAATCTATTTTATAACTTAACTTCTATTCTAGGCTTTTTTCCCATAGTGCCCCTTTTTAGGAAACTATTTACCAAAATGCCCCTACTTTGAAACTATTTCCCATTATGCCCTCCTCTGGAAACATATTCCCAATCTACCCCCCTTTAGTCGACTAAACCAGGGATTTAGTCGACTAAATTTCGAGGGGTTCAAATTTTTTGAATCCCCCCGTAATTTAGTCGACTAAACCCCTTGGTTTAGTCGACTAAACGGGTTTAGTCGACTAAACCAAGGGGTTTAGTCGACTAAATTACGGGGGTGGGCGTTAAAAAGCCCACACCCGACATTTAGTCGACTAAACCACTTGGTTTAGTCGACTAAATTTCGACGGTGAGGGTTTTTAAACACCCCAAACGCCGCTAATCGACTAGATCTCCCCCCAAACCCCTCCCCCATCTCTTTTTCGCCAAAATCTCTCTGAATCCGTTGGTGGGTTGCGAAGAGAACTTCAATCAACTTGCATTTGCATCAATTTCGGTATGTTTTCGTCCCATTTTCGGAATTCCTCCGTCGACATTGTGTTATTGCAAACCCCATTTGTATTTTACTGTTTTGTGCTTAGATTTGACGGTTTTATTGTGTATATATGATTGATTTGAGTTTTTCATTGATATGTATGGAGGAAAACGATGAATGTATATCTAAGTTCATAACTGTTTTCTTTAGTTGCACATCTTTGAATCTGGTATTAAAGTTGCTCGCGACATGACGTAGGCAATACATATGATAGGCATACGGAGGCTGCCAATTTTTGGTAAATTCTTTCTTTCAGCTCGTTGTATGTAGTATCCTGTTTGATTTTCATCATTTTCATTTTCCCTTCAAACTGAACACCTTCGGGACCATCAAAATACCTCCCACTGTGGTAGATTATAGTCATGTAAGTGTTTGAACTTGAATTCATTTTTGACACCAGAATTTTGGCTGCAAAATGGAGGGTTTTAGCTGACCAAATAAAAAAATTTATGAAAAACGAAGTGAAATTCTTCAAAAAAATAAAAACCACTCAACCGATGTAAATCTTTTCACTTTCACATGTATATTCATCATTTTCCTCCATAAATAGGAATGAAATACTCAAATCAAGCAAAGACACACAACAAAACAACTCAATCAAAGTACAAAATGAATAAACGCAAATGGGGGTTCGCATAAACACATAAATGACGGAGGAATTCCGAAAATGGGACGAAAACATACCGAAATTGATGCAAATGCAAGTTGATTGAAGTTCTCTTCGCAACCCACCAACGGATTCAGAGAGATTTTGGCGAAAAAGAGGTGGGGGAGGGGTTTGGGGGGAGATCTAGTCGATTAGCGGCGTTTGGGGTGTTTAAAAACCCTCACCGTCGAAATTTAGTCGACTAAACCAAGTGGTTTAGTCGACTAAATATCGGGTGTGGGCTTTTTAACGCCCACCCCGTAATTTAGTCGACTAAACCCCTTGGTTTAGTCGACTAAATGGGTTTAATCGACTAAACCAAGGGGTTTAGTCAACTAAATTATGGGGGGATTCAAAAAATTTGAACCCCTCGAAATTTAGTCGACTAAACCCCTGGTTTAGTCGACTAAAGGGGGGTAGATTGGGAATATGTTTCCAGAGGAGGGCATAATAGGAAATAGTTTCAAAGTAGGAGCATTTTGGTAAATAATTTCCTAAAAAGGGACACTATGGGAAAAAAGCCTCTATTCTATATATTAGAAGTATTTTGTATGGACTTAAAAATGACTTCCGAAAACCAGTTTGAGTGTTACCAAACGAACAGTCGCAAAACCTTGGTTCTGCCACATGAGAGGTGACTAGATCCTTCCGCCTCCACTCCGCGGATTCTCTGTACGCTCCCTCTTCTAACCAACTTACTTTGGTAACCTCTCATGGCAAACTCAGAAGAGGAAAATCAACTTCCATTTCCTCCAATCCCTAGAGATGGCTACAATACGCAGAATTTTTCCTCCAATGACGACGATGAAGAAGACGACTCTGAGGAAGTCGAGGATGATGAAGAAAGCAACGAACGGGATCCTCCTGCTCGAGTCCATGATGTGCTAATAAGGGGGAATACGAAAACCAAGGATTGGGTGATCGAGGCCGAGGTAGAGGAGATAAAGAGCGCCACAACTATGCTAGAGCTGGTAGCAGCGGCCAAAATTGCCAATGCCAAGCTTCATAGCCTCCAGATTTTTGATGCGGTCAATATTAAGCTTGAGCCAGGACCGCCAGAGTTGACTGGTACTGCCAATGTCATCATTGAGGTCTCAGAGGCCGATAGCAAACCTTCCGGTGAAGTCGGCGTTTTCTCAAAACCCTCGGTACAGTCAATTTCTCTCCTTGTTAGATACTATTTCGAGATTGAATCGTTTTTCTGCTGTTCAATTTGCAGCTCATGGATTACTGGACAGTTGTTAACTGTGGCGTTTGACTGCTGAGAAGTCAAAAGCAAATGAATTGAGGATTTGAACTGACTTACTAATTACGGTTGGATTGCAAGATATTAGTCTGATTTGAAGCATTGTAAAGAAATATATAGCACGTGGGCTTAGTAGGCACAAATAAAATGGCATATCTAACATTATAACTTGTTTTAGTTAGCTTATCAGATTCCGTTATGCAATGCTGATTTAGGCTAGTAAGAGCGTAACCTATTTGGTATTGGATATCTTAAGCTTGGTTAGATGCTGGAAAAAAAAACATAATCGCCGATGAAAACACGAATTTTGCTTCTTTTGCGTGAGTTCCAGCAAGCCCATATATTTCCTCTTAGGGTTGAAATTGTACATTTTCATTCAGGATGCTTATTATAGGCTTTAAAGTACTGCAAATATCTAACCTTATATATATGTGTGTGTTTGTGTGTACACACACACACATGTATATATTGAGATAACTACGATGGCAAGCATCAAAAGCTAAGGAGTTATGAAAAGTTCGGATTTTTACTGGTTAGCAGGTTTTGATGCTAGGGATTTGTCCAATATGACCATTCTAGGATTGAGAAGCTTCTATCTTTGATAATGGTAGATTTTTATGAAAATCTCCTTGTAATCGTTTGGTGGATTGGAAGTCATGTTATTAATGGCACTTTGATGGCTAGGAGCACTATTGATCCCCATTTATCTTCACCTATTTGTTCAACTGGCTATTAATTAGGCTTCTGAGATGCTCCAGTTAAGTTTTGAGAAAGCAGCCACTCTTACCCTTGTGCAGGCCTAGTCATCTTCTAGTAAGGCCTTTGATTATTCTCTATGGATGTGTATGCCACCTTGCCTTCTCCCAGATTTTTGAGGAATATGAAAGGTGTTGGTCGATTTTCTTACTTGATGACCTATTAATATTAAAGCTACTTGATAGTGGCTGCGGTACAGCCTATTATTGTATTCCAATACAGAAAAGCATTTGTACTTCTTGTATATTCATAGCTGTTAGTAGTGAGCAGGAATAATATATTTTTAGTGTTATTTATATTTTTCCTGATGCAGACTATTTGATTGGAAAGAAGTATTTCAAGGAACATACTTTATAATGGATTTTTTGAACATACTTTACAATGGATATTAGAAGAAATTCCAAATATCTTATCTACTTGTAAGTTGTAACTGCACTTTGATTTTGAGTCCCATAAGTGAATGTTTCATTGGCATCATGTCCTTCAATCCTCTGAGCCTTATTATTATTCCTGCTGGAGTTTCTATGCTTATTGAAATGCCCTTCTTGAGTCCTTTTAATATTCTTAAAATTAACATCTAAGAAAGAAAATATGAAAGAAAGATAGCACATGTGACATGTCTATTTCTGTGGCTTGCTAGTATTTTGATGGCTTTCCAAGTTAGGACACAGATATTTTTGTTGCCTGTAGTGTATTCGTCATACACAATTCTGATAGTGTTCACATGACTTTGCTTCGCCTATTCTTTCTGAGTGTTAATACTTGACAATTGAATCCAATGTTCTTCTTTCACTCTTTCTTTCTTTTGAATCTATTCTCTAATGTCTTGCAGGCTAATTCTTGGTCTCTTGAAGGTGCTCTAAAGTTCAAAAACCTGTTTGGCTACGGTGATCTATGGGATGGTTCTCTAGCATATGGTCCCAATCAAACTTCAGAGGTGAGTGTTGGGGTGTTTGTGCCTCGATTGAAGGGATTATTAACCCCTGTTGTGGCACGAGCATTCATGCATTCCCAAGATTGGCAAGAGTATTCTTCATACAAAGAGCGATCGTCTGGCATATCTCTCAGCTTATTCTCAACAAAGCATCATGACTTAGCATACAATCTTGCATGGCGCACCATAACAGATCCATCACAGATGGCATCCAGATCAATTAGGAGACAGATTGGACATGGTTTATTGTCATCTTTGAAATATACATTTAAGATTGACCAGAGGAACTCATCGGTTAGGCCTACAAAAGGATATGCTTTTCTTTCTACAACTCAATTTGGCGGCCTTACACCAGATCACAGGAGCTTGCGGTTTCTGCGTCAGGTGTGATTGATTCCTGGTCTGTAATTCCATTCTTCAGTCACTTTGCAATTGAACATGTCATGAAGAAAACATGATAACCTTGCACAATTATCGCTAGAATGTCCATGTTCGACTGAAATGATGAAATTAAAGTTAACATCAAGATTAAAGTGATCTTCAGCATCAAACGAGTAATAGAATTAACTCAGAAATTTTGTCCCAGAGAATTTTATTTTATTACTTCTTCAGGGAGAATTTTTTCCTTGGAGAATCTCATGTGATATAAATGTGTCTCTACTCTGTATCTCCTGAGTTAATCTTATGAGCTACATTTGCTATTATCATGACAAGTTTGGACCTAGGGTAAAGTGAGAGGAAATTAAAATATATAGAACCTTTCATTGAGGATTGAAGTCGAGTTCTTCATTGTTGACAAATAATTGATTATATCATTTCATGCTTGTCGTTGGTCATCGATATATTCAGCGAATAGTACTTGTTTATCTCCTAGTTTTCAAGGACCTATGTTTTCTTCCAGTACTTTTATGCTTTAACAATTACTTTTTTTTCCCCCTTGAATGTCCACCCCCCCCCCCCCCCCCAAACACACACACACACACAAAACGGAAAAAGGGAATGAAGAAAAATCCTGTGATGTTAGCTTGTTTTCTTTTGTGCATTATTTTCAATAGCTTTCTTGTGACATTTAAGCCATTGTCTGGAGCAGTAGATGTAGGCTGAAAAAACTTTTGGACTATTTTAAAAGGAAGTTAATCATCGAAGTTTAAAGGTATGCGACTGTGAGCCTATAATTGCATGACTCAAGTTTTTGTTGCAGGGAAATCATTCATCGTTTTTGTCATTGCCCTTCCTCTGTAGTAATATGATAACTCATGATTAGTTTCACCCAGAAGAAAAATAGCCATGGTTAGTGCTCTTAGTCTATTTTTTACATGGTAGTTTGAAGAGTGCAAACAAATTGTAAATTATCCCTTAATCCCTTTTTGCTGTTATTGCTTCCCTTTTTCATATGTTGGGCAGTGTTTTGTGGTTGCATGGGTATATCATATTTAACCAATGTGATTAAATTGTTAGTTAATCATAACCTGCTGAGGAAATATGTGCATATATCCTTGGTAAAATATATTTGAAACAAACTGTTGCTGTAATAACCCTCGTGCATGTGAATTTTTCTTTCTTTTTAATTATATATGTATATATATTTTTTGAGTAACTCTTCTCCCCCTCGTCAATTGCAGGAGTTTGATGTTCGATATGCCATTCCTCTTGGGTTTTTTCATACTGCACTCAACCTTGGGATCTCTGCTGGTGTCATTTTTCCATGGGGACATGGGTTCTTGAACAAGCCTTCACCCCTGCCTGAAAGGTTTTTCTTGGGTGGTGATTTCTCTCCAGTTTGCAGCCTAGGAGGGCCAACAACATTATGGGGATTCAGGACAAAAGCATTAGGCCCTACTGAGTCACGAAGACAAAATAGAGACGCAACTAATGATGACAATGTCAGTTCCTCTAGAAGGGACTTCGTTGGAGGAGATCTTGCTGTTACTGCTTTTGCAGACCTCTCTTTTGATCTTCCAATCAGCTGGTTAAGAGAACGTGGAATCCATGGACATGTGTTTGCTGGTGTTGGGAATATTGCCAAGTTAGCTGAGAATGAGTACAAGAAGTTCTCTCCTAAAAGTTTTTTGGATTCATTTCGAAGTTCTGTGGGATGTGGAATTGTTATTCCAACTAAAGTCATTCGCCTAGAGGTTAGTTTCTGTTATTTTATTTATATTATTATATAAATCAAGCACTGGTCAGAGGCAGACTAACCAAAGGTTGATGGAGATTGGATGTTGATGATGAACGAAATCCTGCAGGGACAGTGGGACTTTGGGATAATAAACTATGGAAAGAAAAAAATGCTTTATTTTCACGCATTTCCAATTGGGGATTTAACGTTTTGAGAGTGACTTAATATTTGCTTATAAATTTACGATATCATTTGCATGAAATTATCGTGTTATTGCATTGTCTGAATTAGTTAGTTATGCCCTGGACAAAAAATATGTTGTAATGGTAAGACTGGCATTGTTTCTTCTCTGACGTGCTTCACGCCTTTCCAGGGTAACTTCTACTACATACTCAGGCAGCATGAGCATGATTGTGGAAAGACTGGTTTTAGGTTTAGCTTTTCGGTTCCTTCATAGAAGAGGCTTACAGTTTGGTTGATACTGATTCGGCAACCCGGGTATCACTCTCAACACATTAAAGCAAGCGGACTTCATTTTTGGGATTTACTTTGGAGTTCTTTTTGCGGCTCTGTCCGGGGATGATCCTTCATTTTTGTTTTCCCCTGTTTTAAATCAGATTGAAATTTTAGAAAGGGTATTGTTTTGTGATACATAGCCCTTGAAGTCCCATTTATCAATTAGGTGATATGCTTATGGCATATCGCACGTTTATGGAAGTTAAATTTCACACACTAATGCGACATGTTTAAGTTTTTAGCATGATGGTTAGCACTTCACAGTTAAACGTGCTCAGGTGAGGTGGTCTCAAAATGGGTGACATTTTGGGACGTTCCTGTAGTGTGTCGTTTCGTTTCAAAGGCACCATGTGGGATCCAATCCACATCCTCTCCCAGACCAAAGTACGTATCAAATATCCATGTTAGTCCAGGAGCCAAGGCTAACTATAACTCACCTTGTGAATGTGACAATTCTAGTGAAGATCTTGACCTTGAGTATTTGTATCCTATGATACAAAATACTAAGATCAGTTGTAATCTGTTGATTCTAACTCAAGCATTAGGAACCTGAGTCCAATTCTCCTGATATGGCTCCCTAGTCCAAAGTCCTAATTATGGCATTTTCAGCTTCATATATATGCTTTTCAGCTTTTTTTGGTGAACGCTTGTCCTTCGTTGATTAAGTTAGTTCACAAGGCTTATAATGATGACAAGGGTATTGATTAGATCAAAGGCAAGTGATGAGAAATGACCAGAAAACATAAACATGTTCCAAAATAAGCTTAATATACTCAATACTAATCATCTCACATATACATATAATCCCAAAACATATATTTGGATGGATCCGAGCAAGTTGGTGGGGTAGTAAGTCGCAGGTGAGACCAATCTCCACCTAGCCCTGTGTCCCACAGCATTGAGCATCCTTGGATTGTTCTGTTAAACCCTTGACGGACCCAAACCAACAACGCATGCAGGCACAAGCACACAACATGGTTAAGACAGATTTTCAACAGAACCTGATGGATCTTTCCTGTCATGTCAAACGCGCGCGCCCACACACACTTCTAATAATAACTTTCAAGTATAAATGGCTTCGGTCAAGTTTGTGAATGAAAATTTATATTCGAATTAATGTAGTTCTTACTGTTAAAACCAGATGGATGCATATCCTGTGTTGTACATCTGCCATTCCCAATCAATTCATCACAAGTAGATAAGCATGCACGTGTAATTGTATTGCAGTTCATAATTTTTACATGCAACTTTAATTTTAGCCTTAATAAGTGAGACTTCCTCTCAAGAAGAGCATATATAGCCAACAAGGGAGGAAGTAATAAATTCATTTCATACCGAATTGAAGTTAATTTGTTTTATTGGTTATTTGCAGCTTAATTTGCTATGTGACTATTAGTCTATGTTGGAAATCAATTAACCTTTTTGAAATTATTTCTTTTGATTTTTCCACTTGTAATGGAATATTTTAATTACGGATCGAACAGTGATTTATTAGAGGGATAAGAAATAAGATCCAACCACTGAAACTTAAGAAGCGGGTAATGTTTCTGAAATCTGGAAGAACACACACGTCGTCGTGGATATATATGCAGAATAATTAGAAAAAACCTAAATGAAGGACTCAAGATTTTGGATAAGAAAGTCCTGACACACACACATAACTCGAAATGTCACTATACTGAATTTCCCTCAATGGTGACAAATTAAATTAATATCCATCATACATCACGTCAATGGCCCCAACACTGATGACAAACAGAGGGTTGTTAATGATACTTCTTGCTCCATTATCTTCTCCAGCTTGTTTAATTACTTATCATCGTCACAGCCTCCTCAGAACCCACAGACACAAAACTAGTAATCCCAGTGAGCAAATAACGCTCATTAGACACGTAAAGGTCCAAACAACCAGCAGGAAATAATAGCTAGATCCTTAAGTGGTCGTTATTGTCGGTTGCCTGAGTCAATGGTACGGTGGAGTATAGAAGAGAAAGTAAAGAGAAAGCCTAAGAGAATGAGAAGGAAGACGGAGGAAGAGGACGAAGTGGTTGTTGCTGCGGAAGCCATAAGTGTTGTGGGTAGTAATGCAGAGGCTAATTAATAGGGTTTATAGTTTGAGAAATATGTGTGTATGTGTGGATACGACATCTTAGACTTTTGCAAGATGGTTAGCTCTTCATCGAATTCCAGTATGTGCCAACGGCTGCATTTTGGAACATTGGTTTAGGTTACACGTTAAGATTTCAGATCTAAAAATCTTGGTAGATAAATGTTTAGATATATGGAATCCTCTATAAAAAGTAACTTGCTATAATATCTGCTATTTATTTGGTAGGTTTAAGCGTGGGAGAACGTACGTACTTCCTTATCTATTCATATATATATATAAACGCACACACTTCCTTCCATCCTTATTAACTAATTTACGTAAATTAAAGAATATTAGTTAAGTTATTTAATATGTTTTGGATTGATAAAATTTAACTAATATATCAATATTAAAGAATGTGATTTTTAAATGTGCATTTAATATATATATATATATATAGATGTGTGTGTATTTATTTATGTATGTATGTATGTCACATGTTTTACTTTCTTACCAGGAAAAAAAGGTGAAAAACAATCATTAATTACTCGATCAACTCCTCATATTTAATTTGGGATCAGGACAAGTCTTTATAACTATTACAACAAATTCTCCAATCACACAACATCATATGTCTTACTTTTTTTATATGATTTTATAGTTAAATGATAATAAATCAAAAATAGAACACCTGATCATATGTGATTGGAAAACTTAACAAAATGGATATAAGGAACTTGACTTAAATATTTTCCTTTAGACTAAATTAAATTTTCTTCTATAAGACTTCTTATATTATGGGAGTTGAGGGAGTAGAAATGCATGTGTCATGTTTTATTCCTTTCTGATCTATTCAAATTTCACATCATTTCCATGTATTTCATTCTCAGCAAAAGCACGTTTTCCAGGGGAAAAAAACTATGTTTTGTATACTACATTAGTCTTAAACCCAAACAATATAACTTATTAATTACCTCTCTTTAATAATCATCCATATAGAGCAAGGCCCCTAAAAAGCAGCTTAACGTTAATAGTTGATTTTAGAGTGAGAGTCCTTTCAATTGCAATTACGATGACATCCATAGAGATATCATATTTTCTGCATTTGTCTTCTCTCAACTCTTTTTTACTTTTTTTCTCCATTCAGTTTTTGAATTATTCAAAGCTAACTTTGATGGCTTAGCTTTTGAAATATTTTAACATCATTATTCAAATATTGGACTTAATTATGCATGCCGCTAAAGTATCACATTAATTTACAAGAAGATCGCAAGAGGGGAAGAAAGAGCAATTTTCTCTCTTCAATTTGTTCGGTTTGATGCACTGAATTTTAAGTATTAATAGTATTCAGCTTTCATTCAAAGAAAAAATAACCCTTTCTCCATTTCCTACTGCACAAAATTAGATAATTATGTATTATTTGGGACTCAACAAATTACTTGAAGTGTTTATAACTTAAAAAGGGAAAACAACTCCTATCATTCTTATGAGTAGAATTAGGAATTAGGACCAACTCAATCTTATAGTGCTAGTTCTTGAAGTGCCAGGGCCTAAAAAGGTTAGCCTTTTAGACTTAAGGTAAAGAAAATATCTGTTTTTTAAAGCCTGGTCTGAGAGCATAAGGACCAGAAGTTATTATTCCAAATTTTAACTATTTTTCTTCATTTTTTAAAGAAATATAATTAGTAAATTATAACAATTAAAGTTCTAATTTATCAAATAAAATATTGTCAACATTAATACCCAAACCACATGTATCATGCAACAAACAAGTGTGAGTCAGCCTCGCATTTGAAGCGTGCAGTCGTGATAGTGATTCGTGAGTGAGTGAGAATGAGTGAGAGACTGAGATTGAAAGTTGAGAGTTGAGACACTGATAGAGAATACTAAAAGAGTCAGAGAAGGCGAGGAAAATGGTGATTGAATTTTAGGATTCCTTCATCCCCCAACATTCTCAATCTCGATTAAATTAATATTAAAAAGAAAATTAAAGGGCCTAATTGGCCGGCCATGTAGAGTCAACTTCATTTAGCAGCTTCAATTTTAAAGCTCAGTCCTTAAAGGGCCAAAACTTAAACAAGCCGGCCCAATTTCCTAGCTCTACTCATGGACACGCACACACGATATTTTATTTAAAAAAGAGTAAATTTTCTATTGAAAATACAACCTAATAAATGCCAAATAAGTTTTGAAAATAACTTGATAGGGTCCCTGGTCACTACCCAACCATGCTCTTTCCCCTATATGTCCCACTAGTTTAATTGGAGAAGAAAATAGACAAGTGAGTGAATAATATTTTTATTATAAAATACATAATATTATTTTGATTAACATGATAGAGCAACCGCTGTTTCGCCGCGAGCCATGCAAAGGAGCAGCATCTTTGGAGAATATTAAGCTTCCACAACTTTGCCCAAGGTCGGTCATGCCCCAAGGACAGGTGGCATATTATTTCATAAGCAGACTTAACGGTAATTAAAACGTCCCGATTTAAACCCACCACCAGCCAACATCACTACCATTATTAACCTCCTCTATTCCATCATGAACATTATTATGTTCCAAACTTTTTTAATTCCACTCCAAACGTAGATGCTGGTCGTTTAGAGTCTAAGTTTGGGATAAGGTCACTACCACATCGATATTTATCACGAATGAATCTTACCCAGAAATCATCCCTGTTGTTAACCAGCTTCCAACCAAGTTTCATGATTTTGGAGTTTAGCATGGCGCAATCCCAAACCTTCGTGCTTCCATGGCGGACACGTCTTGTCCCATGCAACCGGCGGCACTTTACGTTTGTCATCCGAACTGGCCCACAGAAAATTCTGGTTACATCGATCAAGAGTTTTAAGATTATCCACCGGTAACAAAGATGTCTGCATGACAAAGGGAAATTAGCTGAGGAAACTGATGAAGATATTAATGTGGTTCTTCCTGCAAGCGAGAATGTCCCGTTGATGATGGAGAGGAACACCGAGAGACTATCCCAAATCCGCAGTGAGTGAGAAACCCAAAAGCGCACTGAGCTCCGAGCACCTGTTATGATTTATATTAGCCGAAAAGAAGACACGAATCTTAGCAGGATTTACTTTGAGTCCAGATGCAACACAGAAAGTGTCAAGACAGCTTTTAATCATAGTGGCCTGGTCGACAGTAGCCTCCGCGAATCTGCAAGGAAGAGATGGGACACTGGAGGGCCGTACTTTGTAAGCCGTATAGGAAGCCAATCCCTCTTCCCCACCCTTTCCTGTATTAGATGAGCCAATTTTTCCATACAAACAACAAAGAGATATGGTGAGATTGGGTCCCTTGATGAACTCCTCTTGAAGCATGAAAGACCTCTGCCTTAGAACCATTCCAGAGGAGCCAAAACTGCAGAGTATTTAAGGATGCTGTAATAAAATCAATCAAATGATTTGGAAAGTTCAGCTTTGTTAGACAGCGGATCAAAACTTGCCAGTTAACTTGGTCTTAAACCTTCTCTATATCAATTTTAATTGCCATATACCCCTTCTTCCCTTTCATATTATGCATAGAATGGATTACCTCTTAGAGCCACAATAATATTATCCGAACTATGCCAGCTACATTGGTTAGGAGAGATGATAGTAGGCATAATCAGTCTCAACCTGCTTGTAATAATCTTAGTGACGGTTTTATAAATAACATTACACAAACTGATGGGTCTTAGATCCCTAACAGTTTCAGGAGGAGATTGAGAACAATTAGAGCACCTTTAATGGCGCGAATTCTGTCTGGATTCTGAAAGAGGGATCTAACATACTTGATCACTGTGGAGCCAACGGTTGCCCATTGATGTTGATAAAAAAGAGCATTCAAACCATCAAGCCCCGGGGATTTAAGAGGACCCATGCTGAAAATAGTCTCCTTGATTTCATCTTCACTAACATCTCAAGCGAGGAGTCTCATTGCAGTATCATTACTAGAGGGAAAGGAAAATTGATCACTGAAGATCCGCCCTCGAAGAAATATTATCAGCGAAAAGCTACCCAAAAAACCGAGATGCTCGCTGTTTAATCAACCCCATATCATAGCACCACTCACCATCAATAAGACGCAGAGCTTCAATTCTATGAGACTTTTGTCGTCCATTTGCATGGGAGTGAAAGAGTTTTGTATTTCGGTCCCCAGATAAATTTCAATCTATTATCGCTTAGCTTTTTGTGGCCATAAGAGAGATTCTTGAACGAGAATATCTTCCAAATCTTGCCAAAGGTCCAGCCGAAGTTGTTCATAATAATCACTTCTACCCCTCTTGTTAGCGCCCTTGTGACTCCAAGTGTCAATGTGACCAAACACTTGCTTATTTTACATAGATCATACTTGCAGTAGGAAAATGGTAATGGATTCATTCCATGTATCTTTAACAAAGTCATTAAAATTGTCATGAAGAACCCATGGAGATAGGAATTTAAAAGGCGGATCAACACGTTGCATGTTTTCTCCCATATTTAGACATAACAAGAGAGGCCGATGATGAGATTCATAGAAAGGTAAATAAGAAAGCCGAGCATCAGGAAAAGCATCTAACACCTATCAAGTCGAGCTTCTGAATTTGCCCTCTTCCATGTAAACTTGGGCCCTATATAACCCAGGTCAGTAATTAAATTAAAAGCTCATCAACCCAAATACAAAACTCCCGATCCGCTTCGCTTGCATGGGTAGCATTAGATCTTCTTTCCGAATGAAGCAGCGTAGCATTGAAGTCTCCACCTAGTAGCCACAGTCCCTGTATAGAATTTGCAATATCCCTATGTTTGGAATGGCATATATTTTTGTTAGAGCCCATTCACCATCCTCCGTGCTCTCCGAATCCGTTCAAAGCAGCGTAGCAAATATGCTTCTTATTACTCCTTCCCCGGCCTCCCGTCTTAAATACTTATAAAATAGACTTTACTGATTAGGAAGCTATTAAAGATAAAATTTTTGAAAAGTTTAGAAATGCTTATGTATATAAGTTGAAATAATACTTCTCTCACATATTCATAAATCAAGATTGAAAAAGCGTTTTAGAACACCCTAATCAATAATCAAAATTCAAAACAAGCTTATCTCATATGATGTGATATGTATTTTTAGATTATATATTAATTTATTAATCAAACTAATTAGTTTAAAAAAAATATAAATATAAATACTTTAAAATAATTTAATTAACTTTCTTAATATCTTTATAAAAATCAATTTTGTCTTGTATAAAGCATCAAGTCCATGTCCCCATTATTTTTACCAAGTAATTAAAAAAAAAAACGAAGGATAAAACAAACAGAGCCCAGCAAAGTGGGACTCATCATCTCCAATCATTCCCGGGTCGGCCCATTCTGCTGAAGCGATTGTCAGAGATGACCATTCCCTAACAGTGGCGCGTGTTCAGCACTGACCGTTAAAATCACGCGGGAAGAGGGAGATGAAAGGGGAGACGCGTGGGGGAGCTGTGGGTGGAGAAAAGGACGCGCATTAAAGGAAGTGGGGCCCAGAAGGGAGAGTTGGGAGAGAGAGAGAGAGAGGGGAACAAAGCATTATGAGGTGCCATCTTTTTCCAATCAAATGTGTGAAGATGACATTTATCTTCCCTCTTTTATCATTGCCCTCTCTTCCCTCACAATTTTCAATCAAAGTTTTTAAAGTTATTACCTCTTCTCTTCCCTTTTTTTTTTTTTCTTTTTTTCCCCCTTACTCTAACACGACCATGTTCCAATGTCTCTTCAATTTTAAGAATCTAATCCTTAACTCTTTTATCACCAAATTTAGACTTTATTCCCCACTTTTCTTTGTTTTTACAACAAGTTTTGACTTAAAATGGACAAATTATATATGACTCTTTTTTTTTTTTTTTTTACCTTATATGTATGACTCTCTTAAAGTTTACATTATGTATAGATCATTTTCTTAAATTTTGAAAATTTACAATATATCACATTGATCTCTTACATTTATTCAGGTAATTCATATACTAATAGTTTTATCCATTACTTATTCGCACATATATTAAAATTTAGGGAAAAAGATTAAGAAAAAATATCACTTAAATTTAAAAATCTCAAATCATATTCTTATTGACTAAATAATATAAATATTAATTATAAGAATATAGCAATTGGCAACTCATTTTAAGACAAAATCATTGATTTAAAATTTTAAAATTCAAGTGGTATTATTATTATTATTTTAGATTTTATGAGGTTTATATCCACATACACACATATAACTCAAAGTTGGAGACTCACACAAAAATATAAATCGAGGGAGTGTATAATTGAATGTTAGAGTTTTATTTATTCAGGGTTAATAATTTTGGTCTTTAAGAATGGACAGAGTTATTTGCACATAGTTCAATATTTAAGAAAATTAAGGACAATTTAGCTTTAAGAAAATTGTCATGCATTAAAAGTGGCATATAAAAGCACTTACTTTCTCATGTATTTGATTTAAAAGCTATATAATTAATTTGTAAATATTAACAAAAATTGGCTAAATTAATTATATATGATAAATGTATGTTGGCTCCTTTGAACGTCCTATCTAATTATGTGCATTTTTATCACTCTTAAACGAAACGCACTTTCTATATACAATCAATAGTAATAATTTTTTTTACAAAAATTATAATTTTGGGGTATAAAATGGACTAGGTTCTTATATTTAAGTCGAAAGTTAATTAATTGTCGAACTCTTATGTTTATTACCAAGTATAGTATCTATTATTTATTGGAAAGATCTTTATGTTGAGTTGTACGTTGACAATGAAATGCAAATTTTCAAACCTATAATTTTGGTAGCTTATGAAAGTTTATGTGAGCCTGAGCTCAAATGATTCTGATTGTGTAATCATTTTAGTTTTTTATAGTGCTTTTACAATTTATGATATACGTAAGTGAAAGAATTTATATCTCAAATGGTGGAAAAATGCTTTCTAAAGCCACAGCTTGGTTGTTTGCTAGATAAACACTTACAAAAATACTTGTATATTATCATTCTGTACCGGTTTTTTCCCTACAATTGTTACATTGGGGTTAAGTTGAAGTTTTTTTTTTTTTTTTGTTTAAAGGATATATATATATACTGCAAACCGATACAATACTTGAAAATAAATAAAAAAAAAGCTAAATCAAATACAACAAAATTAACCAAATACAAAAACAGCCAAGCGTATATTAAAGATTTAGGAGTAGAAAAAGAATCATGGACAATAGCGGCCTTCTCAAAATCTGAGCGTAGAAGTGACGACAAAGAAAATGTTGGTTGCAATGGCAGATTTTGGAATAAATATTTGGGGGGCAAATATATACTCATTAACTAATTAAGAAAAAAATATTTGAGGGGGCCAAATGTATTAAACTTTTGAAACAAATATATAAAATTTTGGACTAATTGTATAAAAAAAATCTAACTTAATTAAATATTTGGGAGAACTTTTTTTTTTAGGGGGCCTAAGGAAGATCCGCCACTGGTTGGTTGTAAAACTCATCTTAAAAGGCACACCTCCTTATAAGCATTAAATGCAATTAAAACAAATTTACACGTACCTCATCTTAGAGTAAAGAACATAGAAAATTCAACCTCAGAGAAAAGAAGACTTATGATGTCTTGAAGAAAACTTTTGCTTCTCCGATCAAGCAGATCTGGTGACTTTGACCACACACCTAATAACACCTCTTTAAATCTTCCCTCAATAATGCAAATCCGAGTTATCAAGAAATAATCAGATCCAATATCGTTCAAACAACCATTTAACCAAGAGAATTTGAACGTAGATCGTCTATTTATTTCCTTATATATATGTGTGTGTGTGTGTATGTAAAATTGCAAATTATAAATAACATTGAAAGAATTATATCTCTTAACAATCTCATATGCCTTTTACACTTGGTAAAAAAAGAAGAAGCAAACAAACCCTAAATTCCAAACCGATAGTCCAAAGTTGAATATAACTTTTCCTGTCAAAAGAGTCAACGTTTTGTACTTGGTGACAAAATATAAGGTTGAACTTGTACGTGGTTTAATTGACTATATAAGAACAATATAATAACTGATTAATCTTTAAAGTCTCATGCTTACATAGTTACATGCCACATTACACAATAGTCGTTAAAGTGAAAAGTGAAGTTTTATCATAATTCATAAATGACTTTTTTTATCCTTTTTTTTTTATACAGAAAAAGTTTTAGAAGGGTCCGACACCAGTTCCCTACTAAGGCCAGGGTACGGCCCCGGGCTCTATGAGCACTTACTGGGACTTACGAGATCGCTTACCAAATGAGTCTTAACAACGGCAGAAAGGATCGAACCCACGATCCAAGGGCCTAGTCCTGGATCCCTTACCATCTCTCATTAGCTTTTTTTTTTTATCTTTTAACATAATAAAAGTACTGCATTAACATAATTATTATTATATGGTCGGTCCTGAAGGTTTTCATGTCTCCGTAGCTTTATTTATTTTACTTATTCTTCTAGGATTCATTATGTACACGCTCATGTTAATTAATTACCTTAGCTTATTAAACAAGGCATCGTGCCAAGAATTAATATCAGGGGAAAAAACAAAAACGAATCTTCCGACTTATTTTTACAATTTAAGTAATACAAAAGAGAAGCTGATTTGTGATACTATATTCATGTCTGGGAGATGTTTTTGATGTGGTTTTTTTTTTTTTTTTTTTGGGCATGACCAGATCTTGCTTCCACAACGTACACTGACCTTAAATTTCCAATTTCATAATTAAGAAAAACACATAATAATTAATATAAAATTACATATATAGAAACAATAATAATCTCACTGGGTGCTTTATGCTTTGCTTGGCTCCACAACACTGTACTGAAGATTCCGAACCACAAGTAAAGTACTAGTTGCATGGATTCATAAAACAATATAAAATAATAATAAAGTAGTAGTGGCACATTGTTTTCTTCTTTTGTGACCAACATATGTTTAAATAAAAAATTTGTTGAATGAAAGAAATAAAGAAAGAATTAAAAAATGGGATATCTTTTAGTCACGAACTATCATGTCTGACTTGAAAACCACCAACTCATGAAGCCTCAAGTGCTGATGTCTCAATTATATGGACCCTCCAAGATTGGATGACTCACTGAATCATCTCAACATACACTGAAATATAAAATTAAATGTAGTTGCAGCTACAAGCTAGCTGCTCCCTTCCTTCAAGTTTATAGCACCCACACAATCATCATTTGTATTTTCTTGTAAATATATATATATACAAGCATGCATTGATAAATAATTGGATTTTAAAATAATTCATACCTATCCCTATGTCTCAATATGAGATAGTTTCTCTCATCCTGGCTGAACAAAAAGATATAAGCTCCATTTCAGGTAGGTCAAATACTAAACGTGGGTATATCTTTTAGCAAACATTTAAATATAAGCTCCATTTTAAATATAGGCATATCTTTTAACAGACATTTAAATATAAGCTTCATTTCAGGCATAACCAGATATTAAATGAGGGTATACCTTTTAATGGACATTTAAATATTGATTTGCTATACTTAGATACGCTAACTCTGTTAGTTAGACCCAACCCTATTAATAAATGACTCGATTGTCTTTATCAATATATAAGATTTGAATTTTATAGATATAAAAATAGTGCTTGAATTTGGTCTAGTAAAAATATTTCCTTCTTTTTTTTTCTTGAAAAAATATGAAAATTTTGTTTACATACTCCTCGTAATCTTTATTATAAGGTACCAACTAACAATTCTCATAGATAAATAAAAACAATTAAAATCATTAAAGTTGTTTTAAAATTTAAGTAATTTTTAATACTATCCATACTAATTGTAGTAAACTCTAAAATTATATTATTATTACTTTGACCCATTACCCTTATTAATTATGAATATATATAGAAAAAAAAACCAAATACACTTGCTAATTAGTGTCTTATAATAAAGACTAGAGGGAGTATGTAAAGAATGTTTTCAAATATTATACGAGTGAAAATGCATTTAAACAATAATTAAAAGGCTAATGCTTAGATCAAGTCTCAGGGTTATATTAGATGAGCAGCATTCTCAAGGTGAGTGAGAACTGAGTACCATTGATCAAGTATATATTTTAATTTTAACTATTTATGAAACATATTAGACGAGAAAGAAGTGATGAGAAGCCAGTCAAGCCACCACCAAAAGGCTAACGCTTAGATCAACTCTCACTGTTATTCTAACTTAACCTTATCTTGAGGTGATAGGAGCGCGGTCTAAAAAAATATCATGTCTCAAATTTTTTAACAAAAGATATAGTTTTTTTTTTGAAAAAAAAAAAATTATGGATATTAAACAAATTATTTATATTTATCTTTTCTATACCAAACTAATTTATTTAACTTATAATTTAATATGTTATCAAATGCCACGCAATATATATCATGATCAATTAACTTCTTTAATTTCTAAAAAAAAAATCATCCAATCTTACATTTGAGAACAAGAAGTAATATATTATATTTATTTGGAGAAGAAAATAAAGCTGGAGGAAGAATATAAAGAAAAGAGGATATGGGTGGGAGTGAAAAGACAAGAGGGGAGCACATATTTAAGAGAGGAGCAGTAAGAGATAGGATAGACAGCTCCATAGCTCATAGGGATAGCATTTAGAGTTGGAGAGATCCTCAGACATTTTTTTGCATTGGGAATGAGAAGCAGCATGAAGGGGTACGAGCCGCGTTCCAGTTCATCCTGCGCCGCCTGCAAGCTCCTCAAGCGCCGGTGCGCCCCCACCTGCATCTTCGCCCCCTACTTCCGCTCCGACGAGTGCAAGAAATTCGCCAAAGTCCACAAGGTCTTTGGCGCCAGCAATGTCAGCAAGATCCTCTTTGAGGTCCCCGAGGAGCAGCGAGAGGACACCGTCAACTCCCTCGCCTACGAGGCCGACGCCCGCCTCAAAGACCCCGTTTACGGTTGCATTGGCGCCATCGCTCTGTTGCAGACCAAGATGGTTGAGCTCCAGCAAGACCTCGCCATCGCCCGCGCACGTCTCGCCCGCTACTCTTCCGCCTCCGCCGCCGCAGCCGTTGATGACTCCTTCCTTCCCTTCCCTTCTTCTTCCATTGACAATAGCTTTCTCCCTGCTCACGTGGGTCTGCCTCCTTTCCCTGACTCTTCCTCCTCTTGCTGCGATGTCGACGATGGTTTCTCCTCGTCTCAGGTTCAGTTATCGAGCCGACATGATATGGTGGATGATTTTTTCCAAACCCCATATATATTCTGAATTTTATGCTCTCTCTCTGTGATCGATTTCCCTGTTCTGGATTGTTATTGGATTCTAGAAAATCGAGAACAGGGGACGGACTCTGTTATATATGTGTGCTGATATAAATAATAAAAGAAAAAACTCCTTCTGAATTAATCAACTCCTCTCAACCTAGCTAAAATCCATTCATTACTTAGTCTTGCAAGCCAAATTAAATGATCGAGTAGTGTTTGTTTCAATTCATATGAATCGATTTAATTTCATCGCGCGCGTGTTTCTTAGTGTGATTCTGATGTAGGAAGTTAGTGCAGGGCTTATGAGGTAGTCATAGTAAGGAATATGGGTTGAATCCAAAAGTGTGAAACTGAAAAGAGTGAGATAATGGTGGATATGGAGGGCAGAGCGTGGTGGGCATTCATTGCGACTAAGCAACAAGTGTGGGTGAGAGGGAGAGAGAAAGAGACATGAATCAGTACAAAGAAAGCAACACAACTAATAAATGGAGGCCTACTTATCTGTGAGGCATTGCCGCGACTCATAGTGCATCTGACACTACTGTTCATCCAAGCCCCCATCATGATTTTCACACCCAACCACTCCACCCTTAGCCCCACCTCTGGCCGTTATCCTTTATCTTTCTATTAGGGTATCCTAAGAGGCTAAGACTCTAAAGCCAATAAGACTTGGTTGATAAAATCTCAGAGACTCATTAATTGATATGTAATCTAACGTTATTTCTTACAAATACCCAAGTTAGTCAAGCACTTGTTATGCCAGGGATGAAAGTATTACAGTATATTTGTTTCAAGCATATCACCACAAATTTGTTGCTGCCCATCGTTTGACAAGATCAAGAACCACATGTTGTGATCCAAAAACAGGGTGGTTTGATTCTGATCTGGTTGCTTTCTTAAGTGCCATTTTTCATGGAATAGTCTACAGTACCTCTTAATTCCTGAATACGCTTTGGAAACGACTGAACCTCTGAATTTTACTGCGAACAGCGCTCTACAGTAGTTGTTAGTTGAATTGGCAAATATCTGCCCCGAAAGGATAAGAGAAAAAGGTTTTTCCACAACTATATTTTGTCTATCCGATTTTTCTTTTCTTTTTCAGGTCAGCCAACAAACACATAACAACTGGCACTGAGGAACAGCGTTTGAGCTCACTCCAGCTATAACTATAACATTAAACGTCAACGTCCCCCCTTTCTTATTCTTAATATCAACCCGAAAAAAATTGATTTAGACTAACCCCCGCTCCGCACACCCATCCCACGCTGTTTTGGCCATTTCTTACATAAAACCCATAACCCAAAATCGTCACTATCATCTTCCCCGGCCACCCCCAGAATCCGAGTATCCGACCCACAAATCGGCAGGAGCTTCTACTTCTTGCACTATCATCGGGCTTGTTGGGTCCGGTCAAGAGAAAATATCGGATAATACCCCTGGTCCTATTTAGTTCATTTAGACCAAATAAATTAGTCTTAAAGTTCCTATATTAATTACACCAATAAAAATAAAAAGAGAAGAAAAGGTCGAAAAATATTCATTCATAAATGAAGGTAAAATTGAAAATTTACCTCATAATTATTGAGCTAATTACTTTTAATTCGTATGTGTGATTTTAATTAAATGAGATTTATAAATAGGACTTGGTATAATCTAAAGGTTTTGATTCGTGAAAGCGTTTCATTTAAAATATTGGTTTTTATAATTAGATAAAAATATAAATCGTTTTATCTGTGTTTGAAATTTGAGTGATTAGAACTAAAATAAGGACAAACATAAAATAAGATAAAGGGTTAAGGTATAAAAATATACATCTGGTTTTTCTCAAAAGTGCACCAAATATCAATTATTTATTTAAGTATAAAAGCAACTATATGGTTATAAAAGTGGAGTAAAAATGCACATTGACCAGTAATTTGACCCTTTTTTTATTTTTAAGATTAATATAGATGATAACTCAGCTAAATTTCATCTAAGTTAACTATGAAAAACCGGAGAAAATTACCGAAAAAAAGGTTTAGATAGTTTTGAAAATTACAGAAAAGTGGTAAGGAGGCGGAATTGAGCGATCCAATGAGTAAGATTGTGATTGGAAGAGAGAAAGGAAGTTGGAAAGAGAATGGCTGAATTGTAATTTCTAAAATATCTTTCATTTTCTGTAATTTTCTCAAGTTTTAGAGTGTCAGCTAGAGTGAAATTTAGATGAGTCATCATCCTTATCAACTTTAAAAATACAAAAAAGTCAAATTAATTGTCACTAGTTATTATTACTCTATTTTTATAACTACATAGTTACTTTTATAAAAAAAAAAAAAAACACTTAACATTAAGTATACTTTTAAAAAAATCATATGTATATTTTCATATAGTAACCCTCACATATAAAATGTGATCTTAACTCAAAAAATAAAAACCCCGCATATTGTGCCGTCGGGGACGGCACCTACGTAAGTAGCGTGTAACTCTAACCGTTATAACAGTGTCAGTTCCGTTTGTTTTTAAAATGGAAAATATGGGCTTGTATTCCTCAAACTCGGCCTTCCTTGATTGGACCTATAAAGCTGATTGGGCTGAACCTTTCTAGTTATGGGCTCATTTTTGCACAGATAAACCCAAGAAAGGACTGATCTTGTTTTGCGCCAAACAAAAAGAGATACCTGCTGTTTTTTATTATCATCATTCAGTACTATCATATTCTTTTCACTGCATTTTTTAAAAGTAATTCAACCAAATCATTTACCACATCAATCACTCTTTTTCTATTATGTGTATTCCAATTTATCTCTCACACTTTGTTGTCACCTAATTAATTAATAATAGTACGACGATGCTAAACACAATTTAATAGTCACCAAAACAAGTTCATCATTTTGTGAAAGGGCTAGAATAAAGCAACTGATGTGACCATAATCGCTTGCCACAGCAAGATTTGGTATGCTTTTTTGAATTTTCGTGTTAACTATTCGGTTTGAAGAATCCTTACAAATCTTATCTTAAAAGACATAGTGAATCATTTTGGCGTAACATCACGTGGAATTAAAGTAGGATATACTTGGAGGAATAAATCTATGGTTCTTTATATTTTCTCGTTAATGAGTATCAAATTTCTGAACAAAGCAACTTGTACCCTTTCTCAGCGCCCCACGTTTCTGTCAATGGTGCAGAATAGAATATAGATCATGAAAATTTTAGAATATGCCGACACAATCTGAAACTCATCCTTCAATATCTCCTTGCAAAAAAATCTAACCAGAATCTTTGTTTTTCCCACGTTAAAAGCTAAAACCCATCAATCATTTCACTAAAACTTGGTTTATAATTTTCACTCATATTTTGGTTTTTATGATAATTATAGAAACAGTCAAACCAAAGGCTGATGAGTCTATCTTATGTTATGTTCATTCTCTACAAAGTCGTAGCAGGCAATTAGACAAAACCGCTATGCTATGAAAGATGAATTTAAAAGGAGATTGTGTTGGTTTTGTGATTGATTTTTATTTAAAAAGACAAAAAGAAAAAAGGTCAAAAGGTATTTAATTAGTGGGTTCTGGTTAGTGCGATGTGAGGGAATAGATATAATCGTCAACGGCGGAGGCAGGGACAGCCACCATCACCTTCACGGCGGCGCTCTGATCCTTCACCGGCAAAAACAAACAGTACCTATCGCAGCATATTGGCCCAACGTTTATGGGCTTCCCCATCCCAAAGTCAACTCTGTCCAGCCCCAGCCTTGACCACTGAGACACTATTAGAACCCCCACTGAGTCAGGACACGCTCTCGACTCGGACACCAACTCAACCACCCTCCTCACATAATCGCTGTCCACTCTCTCCTTCGCCAGCTTCACCAGACCCGACCCGTATCCGACTCCATTCTCCTCCAGCTCCTTTGCGCTGCTCTGAGCACACCCCAGCACGAACGCATTCCCGTAGTACCCATTGGGTAGACTCGGTTTTAACCGGTTCCGCACGTTGATACTGAACAGCAGCTTCAGTGTTTGGTTCGCCGGGAAATTCAATGCTCTGGCCCAGCTCCTCCACACGTGAGCCGCGAGCACCTCGAAGGACGTGAACGACGACTCGCCCAGTCGACTCGTGTTGAGGGCGATGCTCTTAAGTTGGTCCAGGCGTCTTCTGTCGAAGGTAATGGAGGTTGGCTTCAGGTCGCTCGAAACCCGACTCATGAACCCGCAGAGATCGGGGACCGGGCTGAACTCGGGGAGGATCGTCGCCTGAGTGGCCTCCGTAGATGGTGAATTAAGCAGGTGACGATCCCAAACGGGTTTCAGTGCGGATTTGATTGGGTCCGATGGGACAGAGGACCTCGCTAACTCGGCGAAATGGTTAAGGAAATCAGCGCTTCCGATTCCGTCGCAAATACAATGATTGATCCCAATGCCGACGGCGGCGGAACCTTCTCTGAGCCACGTAAGCTGAACCACCAGAGGAGGCGATCCCTTGAGAACGTCGGTGACGGGGAAGGACAAAAACTTCCTCCACTGAGTCACAGTTTTGGGGGCCTTATCTTGGAAATCGCCGAGCGAAAAACGATCGGAAAAGGCCTCGATGAACAACGCACCTTGAGCTCGACACACCAACTCGAGACAGGAGCCATCACGGCGAGCCCTGACCCTGCCGGCGAGAGGGTAATAAGGAACCAAAGCTCGAGCCAATGCTGATTTCACAGCAGACGTCGTAGAAACAGGGTCCAAGCCAGGACAGGATCGGAACAAGAGAAGATACTCAATGGTGAAACGAAGGAAGAGCTGTGAATCGAGAGCAGAGAGCTGAAGAACAGAGGAAGGGGTTGAAGCAGAAGGGATTATGACTTCAGCTTCTGTGACACGAACAGAGCTTCCCATAGCTGCAGAGAGATGAGTTGAGAAAGAGAAGAGTGTGCTGGTTTGAAGAAGCAGAGTGAGGAAGAAAGGGGAAGAGAGAAGATTAAAAATGGAGTGAGAGAGAGAAGGGGGGACCCTATGTGTATCTTATTATGTGACTGTGTGTTATCTGTGAAAGATTTGTGCCAAGATTCCCCGGGCATCGCTTTTTGGGAAAGAAATGAATAAAATAAAAGCAGCTGGGGTTGAAGATGAAGCAAGGGACTTGTGTTGTGTAGCTAATCTGAAATGTAAAACTGTGAAATCGCGGTGACAGTAGTGTTTGGAGAGGCTTGAAGGACGTGGTGCTTTCATATTTGTCGGCTCCATGGTCCATTATGAAGGGCACTCTAAAGAGAAGAGAACATTAAAATACAAAAGTTGAAAGGCATTGCTCTTCTGTTAGGTTAGCATGTCCAGTTGTTTGGATCCTTTGCATGATCACGAACCATTTCCCACTTCCTTCGTCTTTATCTTCCTTCGTTATACTCTGATTACATATTAAATACTCTTGTTGACTTTTTTTTTTTTTTTTTAAATAGGAAAATTAAATAAGTTATATAATATATCTTTAGATTATATATTAGTTTATAAGTTAGACAAAATATATTAAAAAAAAATGATAAATATAAATATTTTACATGATGTGTTGCGTTTTGATGGCATGCGCAACAATGATTCATTGAAATTTCTACATATTTAGTTTTATTAGAAAATACTGAGAAATATTTTTTTTTTAAAAAGAATCAATTTGATTTTATATTTTATCTTGTCATTCACATTTAATTTAGAATTTATAAAATCTTCCGCATCTAATTCCTTTTTTTAGGGTTAAGGTTTTTTTTTTTTGGTCAAATAGAGTTAAAGTTAGGGAGAATGATAGATAAATCCTAAATGAAACCTTAAAAATCTCAAATGTCTGTTAAAATTTGTAAAAAGCATAAAAATAAGAGAGATAAAATTGAAATTTTAAAATGTTGATGAATTTATCATCATGTTTTATCTTCCTCTTTCTCTCTTCTCTCATTCTCTTCCTCCTCCTCTTTTGCAATTGCAACGCTGACACACATATTCTCTCTCTAATTTATTCATCTAGCATAATAGTGTGCGAAAATGTGAGATTATTCTTAAGGGATACTAGTTGATAAGTCCCCAAAATCTTATTTTCTGTTTCCATAACCTTTGTTTGAGAAAAAACAAAATTAGGCGTTTGATTTTAAGTGTGAGGTTTTGGGTGACAAGCTCGTAGCTTGGTTATAGATCTAATAAAAGCACTCAAAAAAACGTTTTCTAATAAAATAACAAGTTCTCATCCTAATAACTTGTTTTTACAATGGGAGGCGAAGTACAAAATTGATGTACAGTATCTGGATTTTGAAAAAGAAGAAAGTGAATAGTAAATGTGAAATTTAATAAAAATCGTAATGAAATTAATAAGTTCAGCAATATGAATAACAAGTTTATTCTTTAAAGGGAATACATGTCACTCATGAAACCATAATCTAACTATTAATCTCATTAATAAACTTGTTATTTTCATTACTAATTTTGTTTAAGATTCTCAGATTTTGATTTTTCTAGAGTGATATAAGTTCCACCTGACGAATGAACTTGTTAAACTTATTATTAAATTTATTAATTCCATTAAAGAATTTGTTATGCTCACATAACTTTTGTTAAATCTCCCATTTACTATTCACCTTATTCTTCCTCAAAACCCATATATATTGTCTATTTTCGTATTTCAGGTGGTATTTTCCTTTTCGTTTCTTAATTTTTGTGTGTGTAGATAGTAAATTAAATCAAATCGATCTAAATCTCTCTTGATTCATAGTCTAAGCTTTTGCCTCGTATTCTTTGAAAAATCTCAAAAATCACCTCCTCCTGTGGGCTCTTCATTCATAGCCTATGAGTATGGCACATGATGTTGAAGGAAGCTCCTTGGCTTCGTGAAGAAAATGCTCATTCTTGCCAACTGACTTCTCGTACAACTATGCTCCAGCTCACATTGAACCAAGTTGACTAGTCCAATATCCACTCGATCGGATTCAAAGTCTTGCATGCTTGAAGATCTATCCACGCTGGTTTCCTCCGGCATCAAGCTAGGCAGCGGCCATTGAAGAAGCACGACGGAAGGAGTTGGTGTTATTGAAGAAGTAAAGAAAGAGGAGAGAGAAGAAAATAGTGAGAAATAGAGGGAGGGCATTTCAGTCTTTTCTCTCCAACTTTGATATCTCAAATTCTTGCTAGAGTATTTGTTTGTTTTTTTGTTTTTTTTTTAATTTGATAGACATTTTGGGGTTTTACAATATGAACAGGTATTTATTTATGTGTCATTTTCTCTTTAGGTTATAAATAATGGGCTGAGTTCCCTTCATTGTCTTTTTTTCATCATTCTTTCTAATCTTTAAATCATTTCCGTCCAATCTATCTGAAAAGTAAAAATACTATTTTGACTTTTCTCTCATCTTTTCAATCAATGGCCTATATAAATTGATAAAAGATAATGAAAAAAAAAATGTGGAGATGCATAAATAACATTTCTTAGCACATTTCTTTTGTCTGACTTTTTGAATTAAATCATATTGAATATTGCTATTGCATTCGGTCTTTGATTTTCATTTCCCTTCTGTATGTAGTCTTCCCTTCTCTTTAGCCTCTTTTATCACTACAGAAAAATGATTTTTGAGCGGCACTTTTGGTTACCCAAAAGTTGTTGATATAGCATATGTGGCTGAAAGTAGTGGCGTGACAAAACCAATTTTGACTTTATGACTTTTCTTAGTGTTTGTCTAAGAAATAATTAAAATGTGGTTTTAGAACCCTTTTTTATAAATTGGGGTAAAACTGATTTCACATATTTACTTTATAAATCACAAAAACTCTTTCAAAAAGATAAAACAAAAGGAAATTAGACTAAAATAGCTGCTGAAAGTGGCCGCTGAATGTTAATTTTTTTAGCATATTCTTCTTGTAATTAATTCCCTTCTCGGTCATGCGTATAACAGATAAATAAATGTATAATAAAGCTCATTTTAGTTTAATTATATGATTGGTCTCTATTTACATAATATATTATTTGTTAATGACGAGGTACATATATAAGAAATTCTCATTCCACTGAACTATAGTTATGTCAGCAAATTGGATTCACATTCCACTAACCATACTACTTCAGCAGTTAATTATTTTTAACTCTCATCTCCAGAGACTTACTTCATGATTACCTCATCTTATTTCTTTTAAAAAAAAAAAATAGAAAGAAAGAAAAAAGATAAATGCTGTCCGTTTCCCTTTATTTTGAGTGGTCCATTTGCAAATCATAACAAGTTGCATAATTATTTGATATAATAATATGAATTTGTTTAACATTTTTCTTATATTCTCTCAATTATTACCTATTTATTGAAAACAATTTTATATTCAACTTTCCTTTTTCTGTGATACTCGAACACAGTTTTTTGTATAAAAAGAAAAATCAAAACGACTTGTTACTTAATTAATTACTCATTGATAAATCGATAAATGTAATATTATCCAAGATAGATTGATATTTTGTTACCCTGACTATTCGACGTTGGCAAAACTCAAAGCTCATCAAAGAAGAAAAGGCAAGACTACATTCAGGGAATACAAACAGCTGACAAGTAGAAATATAATTATTTTTAATATATAACCAAATAAAGGGAAAATGTCATAGAAGCTAAGAATATTCATTAATTAATTATTTGTGAATAATGTCATGATATGTGACTAAGCTCCTTGGCTATTATTGATCTGTTATTTGATAGTGTTGATGGATGATATTGATATTATGATTTAAGTTTTTTAATATAATAACGCCGTTTATTCTCCCTCGATTAATTTAAAACCTAAAGTCTCAAAAATTAGTTATACAAAAAAAAAAGAGTATAAAAAATTAGGTTATGAGGACCAATATAACTATAAAATAGTATATTTTAAAAGGGTATTTTCACATCTTATGTGCTTTGAGATGAATATAATCATACGTTAAATGATTTATGAACCCGGTTGTATGAAATTTATAGAATATTCCAATTATACACACACGCAACACAACGCCAACATTATTCTTATAAGTAATACTGAATATGACACATGAATTATTTTCTCCACCATTAATGGCATCCATTTTTGCCTCTTGTTCATTATAGTAATGCCTTACAAGCATGAGTGGACGATACTTCCAAGAAATGTATTGTTGGTATAATATATTATTTAATAATAATTAATATTTGTATCAATATATATACGATATAAGATCTAAAAATAGCATAGTGAAATTCATCTAATTTTAATTCTGAGTAGTAATTTCTCAAAACATTCTCTATTTTTCCTTATTTATTTCATGTTTGCGGTAATTTTCGTGTGGTATACGAAACATTTAATATAACGTTGAAGATCAAGAGAGAAGTAAATCATGAACTTTTCTATTTCAGTTATTTATACGCTGAATCTTTTAGCTGGCTTTAGGAAATAAGTGGCCTCAATAAAAGTTAAGAAACCAAATCGAATTTTGTGTGTGTGTTTCATACATATAAATTCATAACATTCATAATTAAGCAAAACAAGATAGGCCCACAATCTCATTATTTGTCAAACATGTGATGACCATTATCGTCAATACTCCACACAAGAAAAAGATTAACTAATAAGTGTTTTAATTATAACATATACCAGAGAGAGTATACTATAAATTTACTCACCCATTTTGTAGGTAAAATATATTTTTTTTCTTGCATAATTTTCTGTGAAAGTGAAACACTGTTTTAATTTTTTAATAAACAAGGTGAATGCTCAACATGCATATATGGCAGAGTTCGGTTCCTCTGCCCGGCGACCCCTTTCCCCATCTCTCATAGTCCCATCTCGTTCGTTTAAATTCAGATCTAATGGCTCAGAATGGTTTTTAAAAAAAAATAATTTTTTTTTAAAAAAACCATTCTCAACCGTTGGATCCGGATTTAAACGACCGATATGGAACTGTGAGGGATGGGGAGAGGTGTCACCGGGCAGAGGATCCGGTTCCATATATGGCATGTGTTTTTAATTTGTCGGTATAATATGGCGAAAGGGAAAAACTTTGAGAAAGCTTATTGGAAGATAGTGAATTTGTCAAAAAGCATGAAAGTGTGGAAAGCGAAATCAAATGTGTTTTTGATTTCGATTTGAATTAATGAACAATATATAAGCTGCTACCTAGCTAGTCTGCTATACTCTTGTTTCCAGAAGGTACGACTTATATGAACGAATGATATATGGAGAGAGGGAAAAAAGAATCTATATCACAGAAATGTTAGGATTATGGCTTTTGAGATTTTTGAAGAAACAGTGGAGGACGGTTCATTCACTATTCTCATATATATGCCCTTCAATATTCCCCCTAACTCTGCCAATTATTTCCTTTGGATGCTACTTTCTCTTCTTCTAAACACTAATATAGCAGTATGATTAATTTACTGATATTAAAAAAGTAGCTTTTTTAGTTAAGTGTAATAATTGCGTTTTGGTTTTTTCTAATTATATCGCTCCATTAATTAATCATTGATGAAAACCCTAATGTATGCAATCTGATCTATAGATATAGCTTGAAAAAAGAAGTTATATATATATATTTAAAAGATAAAATAGATTGAGGGTCTTATATTTATGAACAAAACAAACTCTTTTATTAAAAGAATCCTATGTTCATCAGTAAGTTGTTATTTGAGATGGTAAGGGGTTCACTCTCATAAGATAAAGAACATGAGTTAAAATCTTGAAAAGTATACTTGTTGGGAAGACTTTAACTTTAACGGTCTCAATCCAATAAAAATTAGGTTTAAGTTTAAAGTGATTTAGAAATATACTAAGTTTCACATTTAAAATAAAATAAAAATGCTACACTCAGGACTAGAGAGTTTCATTTTCATCATTCCTTGCAAACTGACCATTTCCAAATAATTTTTTTTACTACTACTTAATACTTCCATATATATCTCAGATTTTTATATTGTAAATGGATTATATGAAATTAATAGGGAGGCACTACAATGAATTCTTTTTCCTTCTTATTATTACTGTAACAAAAAACATGAGACTTGCCAGCAATTTGAAGGGCTAGATTAATAATAAGCACTATAGTACTATTCTTTCAAGAAGAGCAATGAAACCCTACCATTTGTTAGTGCCTCATCAACTAATATGATATGTGATATCATACAACTAAATTATTAACACTAGCTAGACCTTATATTTTATCAGCCATAATCTTTACAACTAAATTAACCTGTTAATATACCCCCAAAAAATTAACATGTTAGTCTGTATATATTTCTAAGTAATTTTAACATTATAATGAATGTTTAATTATTCCATGCTGACCATGCATATGTACATAAAATAAAGAGAACATGTACACCTTGATTCTTACCACAACCAGACAAAATGCTTAAAGTTGTGATTAAAAAATAGGACAGGTATTAGCAAATTAATTAGTTATAGCCTATAGGCGCAAAGTGTCACAACTTGCACCCTTTATTATTTCCTTTTTGAGGGTATAAATTAAGATGATCCTGTAATATATCGATCTGGTTAAGGTTTGAATCTAGGTAAAGAATAGAATAAGCACAAAACAAAAAGGGAACAAAATCTTATTGGATTGTGAAAATTTATGGATGAGCATGTGTAAAAGCTTTTGGTGGCTTCATATATATCTACTTTAATTTATTATTCTTTCTTCCTCCTTTGGTCTTCCTGCCACATATCCCAAATCTTTCACTCAAAGATTATAAAATCTTAAGTAACCAATTTCAACTTGACAACAATATCTTTATCATATCATATCATATATCCATTCAAACGTAAGCTTACACACACACACACACACACACACACACACAACTAATCAAGACACGCCAAAAATTCTTAACAGTGTGTGTGTGTATTCGGTACGTATTATGCCCTTAGGAATTTATCTATAAATATGTGCACAAGATATCATATCAAGGATATTGTCTACCATATTACTCTATCCCATCGTTATTACTATAGCTGTGGTATTATTATTATTTTTTCTAAGATAATTATCTCGTCCTAAATGTTTTTTTCCTTTAATATTTGCTTACTAATTAACTAAATAGTGTTTTAATAAACTAGACGACATCCTCTGCTTAATGAAATTAATTGGAGGTGATTATGAAAATTTTAGCTAATTTTAACTAAATTACTTAATCTATGCACGCACAATTGTAAATAGGCACTTGTATAATGAAGGATGAAAGCAGTATGTGTTAATTAAGAGTGTGTTATTAATGTTATATACTACATAATTAATCAATGTGGGTTCAGTCTAATATCCTTTACAATGTAATGAATCAAGATTTAAATCTCAGTTAGACCGTGTGTCCATAGTTAATTAACACCTGACAATACCTTAAACATGATTATGTAGAAGGATCTTTGTGTTTATCATAGAAACATGTTACTGCATATAATTAAATTTATATTTCAAATTAATAGTAGTAATAATAATAATATACTTTCATATAATGGCCGAGTCATGTTCTTATTAATTTTAGGCCACTATTATTTTGCATAATTATCTCTTTTATATCTGCAGACGAACATAAGCTCAAAAGTAACGAAGTAAAAACCCAAAATAAATTGACACCATATATAAGTGTATAACTCGCGAAGTCAGGATAATCCATTTCTTTTAGAAGGTATATTGAGTTATTATTTTTTAATTTTTGACTCAATAAAGGTATATTGGGTTTAAGTACACTACCACTTTTTTAGTTACTTTTTCTACGATTTTCCCCCAACAACTGGGTTACATTATTACATTATTAACTCTTCCACTGTTGATTCCTCTTTCTAACGTCAAGTAATAAGGATTCGCTTTGTCACTTTGTTGAAGTCTGTCAAAAGCTAAACAACTGATCCAAGAGACAAAAGATTTTCATGTACAATATATATGAACTGATCGCTTGTTTATTTATTTATTTGTTTGTTTAATAGTACTGTAATTGGAGGTTCGTTGTTCCTAGAGTCTCGTGTTTTCTATAATTTCTTAGGTGCCCTAAATAATACTGGGAATTGGTTTCCGGGTTCTTAATACTAACACCTAATTGTACAATATTTTACCCAATTTAATATTATGCCTGTCTGGGAGTTATGGGAATGAGAGGGACAAAAGTGATGGAGGGAATATTGTTGGATGATTACTTTTGTTCTCTTTGTTCAATTTTCTTAATACTTTCGCGTTCAAATAATTTTGTTTGCCTAAATAAGTTAATCAAATAATTTAAAGTGATAAAAAATAAAACGAAAGTCAAACAAATATATGGGAAAGAACGAAGCAGTTGGGACAAATAAGTGAAATGCCCAGATATTACGTTATTTTGCTTTTGCAGTTGCATAATTATCATAATCTGGCCCAAGACACCCGATAACCCATTGATTAAATTCTAGTTTGGAGTTTCTTCTTCTTCTGTTTTTTTTTTTTTTTTTTTTTCAGGACATTGCGAATGGGAATAGAAAATGACCACCAAAAGGGCAGGCTCATCTATGTTTGATGAAGCCCAGAGAAGGTTTAGGAAGGAAAGAAAATAAGTGGAAATAATTTTTTCTCGGTTTGATTAGGAAGGAAAAAGCAAAAGCAAAAGTAAGAAAAAAGAGGAAAATTCTATTAAAAGTCCCTTTGTTTAAAAACTATATTGACCACTGAATTTGGGTACTCCTATTTTTATATATAAAAATATATCATTTCTTTAACCAATAAAATTTTTAAAGGTTAATAAAGTGTATTTTTAGTCTTTTAAGTTTTACATTAAATATACTTTTAATTGGTTCCTTAACTTTATAAAATATACTTTTGGTCTTATATTTTTAATATTGTTAATGTTGCTATTGGAAAATATTGACACAAAAAACTCAAGTGAAGACTATACAGCTAACAAAGCATACTTAAGTTTTAATTTTTTTAATATAATATATTTAGATTATTAAAATAAATAAACCAACAAACCCCTGAAAATGAAATGCATATTTTTCTATTTAGATTATTAAAATAATATATTTATATTATTAAACTAATTTTTTTAATACAATCGAGGTTTTGATATTGTTATATTGAGTGCTTCATTAAATTTTTAAATATTTTTCAATTTATACATATTTTAAAGTTAAGGTTAATAATATTTAATTACACAATTATCACTTAAATTTAGACAACCATCACTTAAGTTTGTTGTGTCAGCATTTTCCATTAAAAACATTGATGGTGTTAGAATTATATGACTAAAAATATACTTTACAAAATTAAATGATTAAAAATATATCTCATGTAAATTTAAAGGACTAAAAGTATACTTCACTTAATTTTTAAATATGAACCTTTTATCAATTTTTTTTACAAAAAAAGATATGCGGTTCCACAAAATTGTCCCTTCAAAGATTTTGGGAAGAAAATTTGTTTATCAAAATTATCCCAAATGAGAGAAAAATAAGAATGTAACACACATCTTTTGCATGTGAATATTATTGCCATTGTAAAACTAGTCATTTTTTTTAAAAAAATTATATGCTTATTTATATTTATCCAAATATAAGGAGAGAAATTTTTTCCCTCCATTTTCTGTTTCCATTCATTTTGTCTTGTCTCAGTTTCATCTCATATTCCAAACAAAGCAGGATGTGGGAGGGTCACAACATGTAATTCAAACAGTGAGAAGTTATTATAACTATTTACTAGCGATCGCCTTTTCGAGGGTTACGTGTGCCTGTCGGTATCCCTTCAAACATGTCTCGCAAAAAAAGATCCTATAAATGCATAAGAAATATTTTATTCAAATAAATAATGCCCATATTTTGTGTATAATGACACAAAAGAATAAATGGCCCCTCTTTCAGGAAGAGGGAGACTACATACTAGTGCCCTTCACTCTGCCTCGGTCTTTTCTTTCAGTTATGACTCTCCGCAGGTAGCCCTATCTAGTTGGCATCCTTTTAAAAAAAAGTACACCCCAATAGCTCTTGGAATTGGGGAACTTAGAACCTTATAAGGTATCTCTTTCAAGAAGACCTCCCAAATGTAGGGCTTGTGATCTCTAAACAGTCATACACACACCCACCCACGTGTATGTGTGTGTATATGCGCACGCGCGTAACCTATGAAAACATTTTTTGTTTTTCAGAATGAAATAGCAAGCTCAAAGCTTGAGACTATTACACACGAGAGTCCTCCAAAGACTAGATCAGGCTATCCACTTAATCCTACTCCAATTATAGGGTTGGTGATTCGGTCTCAACTAACTAGCTCGTAAGTTAAGAGTAGATTTAGGGTTAGGAGTTTTACATTCATAAAAGTGTGGGCCACACAAGACTGCATTGTGTGTCCCGCGAGTTGACGGGTTTACTGACACATTTTTTTAAAAAATAGGATAATATTACAAAACCCATAAGTCTCATATTCCTACCTTGGTACCTCAATCCCAAAGAGAAAAAATTTCAACATCCTTCTTTACACCAAATTATTATATTTTGATTGTTTGAGGATGATTTGATTTTTTTTTTAAATTTATAAACTTTGAACAAATTGGATAACATTATCTCTTGAACTGTAAATTATGTTTTTGAATTTTTATAAGTGGAATGGTTGATGTTAGAAAGGCAAATTTGATGACTTGTGTGTGTGTGTGTGTTTGGACTTTCAGACATCTTAAGAAACAAGGAAAAATGTTTTTTAAAAAAATGCAAGCCAGCAGGCTAATGAATAGGGTGGCATTTTGCCAGCCTGCACTATCTAGACTGTGGGTTAATGGGCAGACCTATATTCCCAACTCTATCCAATTGGATGCGACATCCAGGATGAGGTTCCTGCAGCAATACCATATATCACAATTATAACATGCCTCTTTAGCTAAGTAGTCTGTACCCTGCATGCAAGCTGCATTTCTAACTTCAATCTCCCAGTCCGAGTATATCATATCCCTAATCTCAGATATTTCTGTTCTCAATGGATGATGAAAGCCACATTCAGACATTATCAGTTGACACCTAGCAAAAAATTTTGTTACTGCTTATGTATTATGAATTTATTATAATATAATAATAAAGGTATGAGAAGTCGCAGCCCTAACAAGTAACATAACAGGGTATGAAGTGGGATCCTAAGTGTGTGGCGTTTGCAATAGTGCAGCTCCACTCTGACGTTTTCACATGCTATTCTCATATAAAGAAAGAGATTGTGTGCGGGCTCTTGTTAGAATCTTCAACTCATAAACCAGTTGAGGCTCGATCCATGGTCAATGAGTCAATTTGAAGTCAAACCGGAAATAACTGTAGAGGGATGTACAATTTTAGAAAGCATATCCAGTTTATTTTTTAAATTTTTGGGTCAAAAAAGGTATATTGGGTTTGAGTACATTGCCACTTTTTTAGTTACATTTTCTGCGATCCCCCCCCCCCCCCCCCCCCAAAAAAAAAAAAAACCCACAAAATAAGGACGATTCTCTTTTTTCACTTTGTTGAAGTCTGTCAAAAGATAAACAACTGATCTAATAAAAGATTTTCGGGTACAGTGTATGAACTGATCGCTTTTTATTTATTTGTTTAATACTGTAATTGGAGGTTCGTTGTTCCTAGACTCTTATGTTTTCTATAATTTCTAGTTGCCCTCAATAATACTGCCAGCTTCAGCTTCACCAACACCTAATTTTACAATATTGTACCCAATATAATATTATACCCGTCTGGGAGTTATGGGAATGAGAGGGACAAAAGTGAGGAAGGGAATATTGTAGGATGATCACTTTTGTTTTCTTTATTCAATTTTCTTAATACTTTCGCGTTCATATAATTTCGTTTACCTAAATAAGTTAAGCAAATAATTTAAAGTGATTAAAAAAAAAAGTCAAACATACGGGAAGAGGACAAGGCGGTTGAGAAAATTGAGTGATTTTTTTTTTGATAAAAAAAAATTGAGTGAATTGAAATGCCTAGATAGACCCCATCTCTAATCTATTGGACTTTACGTTGCATTTCTAATGGAAGGGGGCTTAACATTATTTTGCAGTGGCATAGTTATCATAATCTGGCCCATCTCTACCAGATAACACAAATTATGGCAAAAAAAAAAGAAAAGAAAAGAAAAAAAAATACATTGATTAAGTGCATGTTTGGACTAGCTTTTAAAAAATAATTTTTACAATTTACGAGATACGCATGTGAAAGAAATTTTGTTTTAATTTAGGTTTCTGAAATCACAATTTTCATCATGTTTTGCAATAGTGGTGAGGGAAAAAAAAAAGTTAAGTGTATAGTGATTAAAAGTTAGATTGCAAATAAATCACTTTTGTAACTGTTATTCTAAAAGAAACCTTTGTTGTTTCCAAAATATGTATTAAATTTTAGTTGGGAGCATTTTTTTTCAAGGACACTGAGAGAAGGTACCACCAAAAAGCGAGACTCATCTTTGTTTGATGGAGGCAAAAGGATGATAATGAAGAAAAAAATAATGGAAGTTAATTTTTTTCGGATTGATTAGGGAGAAAAAACAAAATTAAAAGTTGGGGGGGGGGGGATTTGTGAAACGTCCATTTGTTTGAAATCTTTGTTGACTACTGAATTAAAATTCTGGTATTTTTTGTGTATAAAAATATATCAGTTCTTTCTTAAAAAAATTAAACACGAACATTTCAGTGACCTAAAAAAAAGGTAAGTGGTTCCCCAAAATTGTCCCGTCAAAGATTTCGGGAAGAAAATTTGTTTATCAAAATTATCTCAAATGAGAGGAAAATATTAGTTGCCGTTTCAGTTGTAACCACCTGATCTGCTTTCTAAGTCTACAAATAGTATTTGCAGTATCCCTCATCATATGTTGTAAGACATTTTACATTAATATAATTTTGATTTTACTCAAAAAAAAAAAAGAGAGAGAGAGAGGAAAATAAGAATGTAACTCACATCTTTTTGCATGTGAATACTATTCCCATTGTAAAACTTATCATTTTTTACTTTATATGCTTCTTTATATTTATCCAAATATAAGGAAAGAAATGTTTTCCCTCCATTTTCTGGTTCCATTCATTTTCTCGTCTCAGTTTTGTTTCATCTCATCTCATATCTTAGCTTCTTACAAACAAAGCATTCGTGTTATCAGAACAATTAAGTTTTCAAGATTCTTCATCCTGGATTTGGCCTTGTCTAGTTATTTAGACTAAATAAATGATGTTATCAGAACAAATTTTATTGCTACTTCTTGTTTGTCATTACATAATGAAGGATGTGACATTATTTTTCACAAATACAAGAATTCAGGAAAGCATTTCTGTCATGGACTTATCTGCTATAATGGTTCTCTCATCAAAGAATTCTTGTGGTTGAATCAAGGTGACATGAGGAAACACCTTTCTTTCCAAATGCTACCGTGCTGCACTCTTCTAGATTCATAACACAGGCTTTATGCATCCTCGTTCTTCATCCTCATTGACTACTTATTTTGTGATAAATGTTTCCGCAAGCCTCCTTCAAATCCTTCATTAAATTTTAATATCACCTATTGACTTTACTTTTTGATTTTTCTACAGTAGTTAATGTTAGGATTGTTCCAAAGACTATTTTTTATAATTTCCTCAGTTTATCCTTCATTAAATTTATATGCATTTTATCTATATGTAACTTGTAAAGTTTTATATCACCTGATTTATGCATTATTGTGGGAAGGTCACAACATTTAATTCAAACAGCGAGAGGTGATTAGAGCTGTTATATAGCGATGGCTTTTTCGAGAGTTACGTTGTGCCCGACGGATGTCTATCCCTTCAGACATGTCTCGCAAAAAAAGATCCTATATTACTTTACATATATTTTATTCCATAAATGATGCCCATATTTTGTCTATAGATAATGACACAAAAGAATATAACACCCCTCTTTCAAGGAGAGGAAGGGGACGTCCTGGTCATTACTCACTAATCCAGTTCACTCGGCTTCTTATTGGTCAATTCTTCTATTCAGACTCTCTACAATGAACTCTTTTTGGTCAGGGTTCTTAAAAGAATCACATCTCTAAAGTTAATTGTTAAAGTTGGAGAACTTAAAATTATACAAGAACTCTCTTTTAAGGAGCCCCAAGTGGGATTTCTGACAATCTTTCTGTTCTGTTTTCTTCTACAAACAGCCACACACACACACGTATGTATAAGCTAACAAAACGTTTGTGTATTATGAATTTGTTACTTCCTCCACTCTTTATTATAAAACATATTTATGTAATTTAATTAGATTAAAAATTAATTAAATTAATTAATATGACATGCATTTTTAAAACACTTTATAGTCAACTTCCTTACTTCCCTCATTCCCCCTCTTTCTTGATGATTATTATTGAGAGGATATCACTAAGGACAAATTAAAAAAAGATTGAAAAACATAAAAACTATATGTTATATTTAACATTAAAATTTTCTCTCCAAATATCTTTTATATTAAGGACAACAGGGAGTATAATATATAAAGGTATAAGAAGCCCCAGCACTAACAAGGAACATGAAATGAATGAAGAGGGATCCCAAGTGTGTGGCGTTTGCAATATAGTGCAACTCCACTCTGACATTTTCACATGCTAGCTATTCTCTCACAATCACAGCTGCTCCAACAATAACACCTTTAATCTTTGATATAAGATCTTGTCACTAGGAACTGAGATTTTATATGAAGGATTGGATGTAGTAATACCTATATATCCAAATAACGAGTGTGTGTAAGAGTGAGAGGAGACCGTGTAGCTCCTGTTGAATTAATCTTCAGCGCATGATCAGCACTATACGTACTGTCTCTTCCTTCTGAGTTCCTGCTTATATGTAATCTGTATAACAAGTGAGTTCACTGCTACTGCTATGTAATCTGTATAATCCTAAATTTTCATTCGTAAAATTTAAATAACCTTATGAAGAAAATATTTAGCGGAAAATAAAATTTAGTGAATAATGATTTAAATAAGAAAGATAGATCTCAAATAAATCAAAACATTAAATTTTAATGAAGTATAATAAAAATATATTAAGCAATTATTATTATTATTGAATTCTTTTAGAAAAGATAAAATAATAAAGTTAGGAGAGGTTAAATGAGAGTATTTAATTTTAATTTTAATTATGTGTGTAAAAGCAAATAAATAAAAAATAAGAGAGACTAAGAAGTCCTACAATATTAACTAAATAAGGAAAAGAGAGAGTTCTTAGGGCCTATATATATAGTGAGGTGGATTGAAGGTGCAAATTTTCTATTTTTGCATACAACCGGGGTGGCCTTGGTAAAATGCCATTTGCATTTTTGTTTATTGTTGAATTAGGCTGAAATTTCAGAGCCAAAAAAAAAAAAAAAAAAGGTTGAAATTTGGTTAGACATCCAATCTGTCTATTTCAAAGGTTAGATTAGAGATTAGTTTTGCAGGTTATGAGTTACAAAGCCCGACACACGATCAAATTTCTAAAACATGGAGAACAAGCCTTAGAGGGAAGAATCAACGTTTACAATCAAATCCACCATTAGATCGTTGCAACATTTTGTGAGCTTATTTGGGACATATTAGGAAAAATCTGTTGGGATTCGTACATGTAACGGAATGAAATTTGTCCAATAAATTATGAATCCCAAGAAGAGAATCTATCAATAGCGTTTAAATCGGATTAGTCATTAGGAACTGTATCTATGCAAACTTGTGTAAGTGCTTTGCAAATTCGTGGGCTAACGCCTTATTGCTCAATCAATCTCTAGGAGCCAACTCTACGAATCCACTCCCTCTACCTGTATCCACACCAGACAGTACTCCAACACGAACAACAGTATGTTAGTGCCTTCAAGCTTTTCGTCTTACGTCTCTCTTCTAAGGTTTCTTTGCGGTTCTTTAGTTCTCTTGTGTAATCTGATTACTTATAGCCTAAGAGTATTTATAACTCTAATGTGTCGTATTAAATATTCGAAATCAATCTTAATTTTGAAATTGAATTGGAAATTAAATCTGTCTAACAAATTTAATCTAATCTATTTATTTAATGCAAATATAACAGCCGGTTGATTTAATTTATCTTCATAAATCAAATCTGAGATATGATATCTCAATCAGTTTTAGTTATTTAATTTATCAAATAAATTAAATATAAAACTAATACAACATTATATATATATATATATATATATATATATATATATATATATATATATAAAATGTTGTATTTATTGAATCTTAGACATATATTAGATTCAATGAATCTGAATATTACAGCTCGTGTTAGACTATTCTTGTATACGACCTTATAGGCCCACATGAAATTGGCAGCGGGCCAACACTGTACTAACCCACAAGTCATAAGTGGCCTCTAGCAAGACATTACGATTACTCAACTTATATAAGAATCAATGATACGATACATCCTATCATATATACAACCATATCATGTCCCTTTTGTCACACGATAATTTTGTCAAGGATGAAGCATGGATAGTGTCATTTTCCCGTTCTTGACCATTACTTTCTCGATTCTTGAGTAGTCTAACAATTGAAATAGAAACTCCTTTTCATCCTAGTATGACCATATATTTCTCAAATTCACTCATCTAAGGGTCTAGTAATATCTCTCTACAAATGAGACAGACAAATCTTATCATGACCATTCACATTTCTCTACATGAAAAACACTAATCCTGATCAAAGCCTTTATCATCACCCGATCAAAAGTGACTTTTGATTAGGTTAAAGATCAGGGACTCTCGTGTAGGAATCCATGATGATCTCAGGTCAAAGGGTAGTGTGATGTGGTTATAATGAGAGAAGCTTATGACTTAATCCATACAACTTTCTCATAGTGGGTCAGTCCAGCACCTTGTACTCTTACAAGTGCCTAAAACTTTGATTCGTATCTCCATACCTTATCAAAGTCATATTGGTCTTATTTCATCTTTGTTCTTGCATAGATGACCGACCATGGACATTTAGCACAATCTTTATGATACATCTACAGATACAGTCATGATAATAAACATGTAAATGATTTGATAACAAAATGGAGAAATACTTTAAATAACAATAATGTTTAAAGTACAATGATTAGCCACTAGAGCATAATTTCCAACAGAACCAACGGTTGGATTGTCAGTTTGATACCCCTAGTAAGAGTAATGTATCACTTAATTAATTTGTTCCTTGAGTAGCTAGATGGAAGTAATTTGATTTAATTGCTTACTTTGTACTTTGACTTCGAGTTAAAATAAAAAGGTTTTCAATGGTGTAACTTAGAGAACTCAAGGTAATGTTTTCTTATCTATCTTATCTATTGGTGTTGTTTGTGTTTTTTTTTCCTTGAAAAGTCCAAAAGCCTAGGATGAGTATAATTGGTATATGAACCCTACAATTTTAATACTAAAATTTCTTTGTGGGACCTCTTTATGAACCCTAGGACTACATAGATTAATATGTATGGTAACCAGAGATAACCATAGGACTATATGTGTGAATTGAGATGAATTTCTTAAGGTTGCGACTCATGCCTCAGCTCAACAAACAAAACCCTTGCCAAAGCAAGTTTGATGTAGGCTTGACGAGGCGAATGGTCTAATAAGAGTGAGAACTAATTCTCATGTTATGATGGCTATATATAATACAGCAGTATGAATTATTTGTATGTGTTTTATGTGCAACATGTGATCTTGTGACATATTATGAAAGTATACTTGGTACATGCATATGAAGAAAGTTGAGTTTATTGCATTGATTGACATGCATGAGCATGAGAAATATAGAAATCTCTTGAGAATAATGTGATATAAATGGTAGAGTTAGTGATTAGGTTGTGATTCGTAAAAACTGAATACCACGTGGCAGGCAGCTAGTTTGATTATTGTGCACCACTCCATTTATTTTATAGGGCAGTATTCCTTGATACAACACTCTAGGCCTGGGCAAACCCTAATGAATGAACCCATGGTCCCTTGTGTGCTTTGTAATACTTTAGCCGATCTTCATCACAATTGCAAAGAGCTCATGAGAGTAACTAGTAACATGGAATGTACTTAGCTCATAGGTTCGATCAGAGGATATAAAGATGGTGATCAAGGAATTCATGCACTACTACAAAAAATGTCAAAAACATCCTGAATTAGAGGCAATAAATGTCCTTTTTGATAAGGACGTCTGAATAGGAGTAGTTATAAAGACGCCTTATATAGGCATCCTTATATAAGGAAGCCTTATAAGGCGTCCTTATAATATATAAGGACACCTTATAAGGCTTCCTTATATATATATAAGGATGCCTTATATAAGGCATCCTTATATATATTCAACCTAGTTAAATGACATTAAACTTCAGTCAAATCAACTGAGCTTCAATGAAAACATTATTTTCACATCAATATTAAAGAATGCACTATTGAATACCAAGGAGCTACAACAGCTATAAAATACTCTTTCTTAAAACTTCATAAAAGAACAGAAGAGCAATAATTAAAAGAGTTGGTATAGTGCATCTTTTCAATTCCCAGCCAAAACGTTTCACAAATTATACAACAAATTGACCCTAATGAAAGAACACTCAAGAGCAAAAAGAGAGATTCCAAGAACAACATCAACTGGAAAAAAGAAGAAGCAAGAATTGCTAACATTCAAATTATGTAGATAGGCAATTCACCTCCATTTATTCTCCAGAATGACATTTGAACATAACATAGCATTTCATGATGCTTATGTTTGGCTCTGAACCTACAAATGTAAACCATACTGCCTGAACCTACAAATGTTGTTAACAAAAAGCTCATTGACTTTTGAAGCTTTTTTGGAGATTGAATTTCTGTGAATATAAGCAAAGCCTTCGCAGAGAGGGACTGACTTATCTGGATGGTTGACATAGAGCTTGTTAATGTACAAGGGATTAGGATCAGGAACAAAGAATTCAGCAGCAGAGCGATCAGGAATGCCTATCTCCCATAACATTGGACCATCTCTCGGGGGCTCATAAACTATGTCACCAACATTTATTTCACTGCCTGCATAGTGTGTGCTCATAGTACATTAGTTGACATACATCATAGACTTCTTACACGAATAAAACAAATATAGGCGTTTGGATAAATTTTTTTAGCTTTAAAATTGATTTTAAAGGGCATCCAACCTTGTAGCTTACTAGTATACTATGACTTCATATTAGAACTTTATAGTATATCATTTTGCTCTTCAATATGAAAGGATGAAATGTCCACTACAAAAAGAAATATCTAATCCAAAATTGGCATGATTGTTCAGTTATAGCAATATAAGTAGGATACTTGAAATCATTGTTACTATCTTACTAGGTTTTATATTCCAGAAAAATATGCCAATGAGGCCAGAGAAAAAACTTACCATCTTCAGCTGTGAATGTAGAAAATCTAGAAACAATTGGCTTGACATGCAATCCCTACACAAAAATAGCAACTAACAGTGAGGGTCATTTCAGAGGGTGAGTTATACCATACTAGACTGAGAGCTTGCTAGGTTATGATTATAAGAATTGTTTCATCGTCCAAACAGAAAAGAGCAGCCATTTTCTCGAAGATCTCATATCATAGAAAAAAGTCAAAAAAGCCAACGAAAGTTAAAGGATCAAAGAGAAGAAATGTGAAGCCCCTAATGTCTTTGCAAACCATACAGCATAGAGACAACCAATTAAGCAAAGGGCATCTTAATGAAACTAACCATCTGGTTGTAGATGTGAAACTATAACAAAATGCAACGCAGAAAATACTAGCTCTGCAAAAGCACATTCATTTCAAACTAGAATTGGGTCCTGGGCTGCTTACATGAGTCTTCCCCAAGCGGGATTCAAGGTCCACCTCATAATCTCTATGTTTCAAGGGTTTCCTCTACACTAAAGGACCATTGGCTGCATAAAAACGATGATGTTACTTAATGCCGCAAGCATTGCTCCAACTCGATGACGTACTGAGTTCAATCAAGAACAACCAAAAAAGCCCTACATGTTCGAGTGCAAAATGCTAAATAAAAGCAAATGCAAGAGAAAGTAGGAACTAAATCACTTACATTTAGGTCTAGATCGAGCCTCCTCTTCCTGTTCACCAATTTCATGATTAACTAAGTGAAACTATTCAAAATCCTCCAGCAAAATATCAAAGGAGTTAGCATAGAAACAAAAAATGGAATAACTCACCTGCCTCTCACGCTCCCGAGCTCTTTCCAAATACTCCTCTCAGTCAAATTTTCTTTGGAATGTGTTGTCAATTCCAGCGACCTGTGAAGTGAATGCATGGATTAAAAATTTTACAACTCCAAAATCCGATGAGCATTCTAAAGCACAAATTGGGAGAAATAATTTTCTTCTGCAAAAGAAAAGTAGAGCATACACTGTTATTGGTGTGAGCCATCGAGACTCGAAAATCTTGCCCTAGATGTTAAATGGATGAGACTGAACACCAATTGATTCAATCAATAACCAAATAGAGAGTATCCCCTTGCAACAATACGACAAACAAACCCAAGAAGATTACTTCTAAAAAGTCACCATGAAGATCTCAAAGGAGGTAGTTTGAGAGGCGGATCTGGAACCTGAAGATCTCGCGACCCAAGCACAGATCTCGCCACCTTCATCGTGACCCAGCCAGATCTCACTGCCTTCATCGCGACCCAAGTAGATCTAGCAAGATAGTCTTCAAACGCGAGGGTTTCATCTGGCGGAGCAAAGCAGAGGAGGGAGAAAGTGAAGGTGAGCCGAGATGAAAGGGAGAGTGAAGGTGAGAGATGAGCCGCGCGAGATGAATGGGAGAAAGTGAAGGTGAGAGATGGCACAAAGTATTAAAAAGTATCAAGTTTGGCGTCCTGAAAGGAAATAAGGGCTTTGAAAATTAAGTCAAAAACTAATTATAGGCGTCCTGAATATATTTTAGGTGGTCTAAATTAGTTTTAGGCGCCCTATATTATATTTTAGGTCGCCAAAAAATTTCAGGCGCCAAAAAATTGCTCCAAAAACCTAATTTTAGGCACCCTAAATTATATTTTAGGTCGTCAAAAAGTTCTCGGCGCCATAAAATTTCTTAAAATGCACCAATAATCAATTTTAGGAGTCCTAAATTTAAGACTCCTAAAATTGATTTTTGGCGTCTTGAACTTATATTTAGGACGCCAAAAAATATTCCTGCACCGAAACAATTTTGAAAATGCGTTAAAAAATTAATTTTAGGCGTCCTAAGCATATATTTAGGACGCCTAAGTCTCAAAATTCAGCCAAATAATTACGAAAATACCACCGCCTATACTTTTTACTTCTTTTTTTAAAATAAGGACGTTTTTTAGGGAAGTAATATCCATTTTTTATAGTAGTTATAAAAGATAAATATTAATTATTGCATTATGACATTTTGTAATATAGCATGTTGTGTTATGAATAAATTAATGCCCTCTGAAAAATATGAATCGATTCAAATATGCTCTTACTTATTATATTGGCTTGCCCCCTTCTTATTATGTTTGTTTGACATGCATGCTTGTGTATTAGTCCCACCAGGCACCCATGGGTGGTGTCGGTAGGTGAGGTGAATAGTGATTGCACTATTAAGATAGTGGTTTCATCTTATTACCTCTTACATTTTTCAAATGAGAGTTTGAAGGTAGGCACTACTAGGAAGCGCTAAAGGCTTAAGGCTATTGTAACTAGTAGTGGTGGGTTCATTTAATTATCACTTAGGGACTTTGTTCATTATCATACTGGAATATTTTATTTTATGTGGTTTAATTATGTTTTCTGAGTAGAGAGGCCTGTAAGTTATTTATTTTGTTGGGATTTATTTTTAGAGTACCTTTTCTTTAGGTTCTAATGAGACCGTATTGCAATTTATGTTCAATATTATGTGGGCCTAAGGTCGAAGCTGAGGTGATCTGATAGAAATTTCTGTAGCCACGTATCTAGTGAATATTTATCAAGATATTTTTTAATTTTTTTTAAATCACGCTAAATTAGGGGTAATTAAATAAGCATAGGCTTCCCAGTAACCCCTTATTAATATTAACTCTTTTTTGAAAATGTTTCCTTTAAGCTTGATATACACTTCTAAAGTGGTCTGTATCTTCAAGCTACAAAAAAATACGAAATCAACCACGGAATTACCCATGAAAAAAATTCAGTCGATAATTATCTACAGGATTCCATGGGTAAAAAATTGCCCATGGAATTTCGTGGGTAACTGAAATCACCCACGGAAAATTCCATGGGTGATTTCAGTTTGTGGGTAATTTTGTGGCTGATTCCGTATTTTTTTTTTTTTTTTTGTAGTTTAAGGTGGGAGAATGGTAAGAAAACGTAACCTATGGATTTACATGTAATTTCTTATATCATTACGGTGTTCTACAAAGAATGGGAGAAAGGGTGTAAATTTACAAAATCCAATCACTTACTACCGGTTCGCATATATCAAAATGTTACTTGATCAATTTGGATCTACACGTACCCATCTGCCTTTTAGATTTGATATATGTTTGATCAGTTTCCATTTATTATTATTATTATGAGAAAATATCTATAACAAGAACGATTTTATCATGGATATCTAGCTGTTCTTGAGCCCTATTTGGTTTTACAATCCTTTTTTTAATATCACTTCTAATGTTTAGTTATTTAATTATATATACAACTTGATTCTACCCCAAACAGAGAATATTATATATTTATAGCATGCTAGGGGAAGGATTGGGGAGAAATTTTGCGTGATGTGGTGCCAGGGCCTTTTTGGTTGTAACATAGAGGTTATGACACATGGCAGATTCTATTGCATGCAAAAGCCACGAAATACACGTATATTTCACTCTTTTGGAATAACAATGATCATATTCGTTCCAATTTAATTTATTCACCAACTCTTCCCTCCCTTTCTCTATTTTTTTTTTTTCACTTGATCAAAGTGTTTCTTCCTCAAAGTTTAAACGACAAAGAATTATCATCTCTCCTAATAATTGCTTCTCAAAATTTAAACTTATATTCTTCTTAGAGATGAAGCTCTTTACTACCTCAACCGTTTCCCTCCCTTTCTCTATTTACTACTCCTCCTATAGACTTCACTTCATGACTATGTGTTGTATGCGCGTAAACCAAGTATGGAAGAGAAAATCAGCCCTTTCTTTTGTCTATTAATTATGTGTTTAGCATGTTCCTTGAATCGGAATCAGTCAAGTATCAATTACCAATCAATTTTATTTATGGAGTATTATATAAAAGTTATACGTACTATCTGAATAGTAAATACTTTTCTTTTCACCTGTGTGTCCAGGTCTCGTTCCTTATTAATTGGTTAGAAAAACTTAATATTTTATAAGTTATGTAGTAATAATTTTCAAATTTAAATCTAAGGATTAAAATCCGTTCCTCCATATGTGTGTGTCTTTTCAAAGCGATGTTTTTCTTTCTGAGGTCTTCTTTGATGAGTTTATATAATATATATAGAGAGAGGGTCTATCAAGTATCAACTGATACGCCATTTCTAAATGATGAATTTGCCTTCCGAGATGTACTCCTAAAACTTCATTCTATATGGGTTCATGTCATATTCTTTTTGCTCCCATTTTCTCCTTTCAGTGTCTCTTCCACCAGGCCGTTAGTCTTGTTGGTATTATTAGACGGTTTTGCGTATTCTCACAATTCAAATTTTCATGCATTTTGATCTTCAGACTAACCTCTTGTTTATTTCCCATATCCTTTAAGTGCTTTAGAATAACTATTAGAGTTTTTTAAAGTAACTTTTTAATTGTTATTTATTGTGTACCAAGGTAAATACATGTGAAATGAGTTCTTTCTTGGGCTCTTAGCTTGTATGAATTATCATACCGAGCTTCAGACAAGCACTAAGTTTTTATTTATTGCTTTTAATTAGCTTTTCCCCTTTAGATATGGCTGGGAATTATATGCATATTTTTAATTTAATTGTTACAAATCCCTAAAGAGAATTGAGTCATCCCATCAATAAATTTTGACTAGCTAACCTTTTTATTCAGTACTACTTAACAACTTTATACTTACTTATATACTCCCTCTAGTAAACAACAACTACTTAAATCATGTAAAACGAATTAGCAGTTAATATTAATTAAAAATAATGAATGTGTATTGAAAAAATTTATCAAAACCAAGAAATAATTGTTAACTCATTAAATTAGTCTTAAATTGAAAAAAATTTCCAACTTTACCTATATATTGAAGATGATAGAAAAATACAAAGACTTATATTTAAACATTCAGAGGAAAATTTGGCAAATAAGCGTTAATTGTTCTGTAAGTGATTACTTATATTATGAACGAAGTCATCTTTCTAAAAGTGATTTATATATTTTGACCGAAGGAAGTAATTTTTCCCCCTAACATATACCCTTATTAACATATACCCTTATGTATGAAGATGATGAGTGAGAGGGAATGTATGGAAAAATAAGAGAGATAATGAGTAGGAAAAGAGATGTAAGAGCCATGCAATTAATTAGGACTTGGCTTAAGTCCTTTCAATGTTGCATCCACCGCATCAAACGGTTTTTATTTGGTGCAAAGCACGCACTTGATCTTTTTTTTAAAAAAAAAAAACTCAAGCACTACCAGGTGGTAAAAACATAATTCATAATACTTAATGGTATTAAAAAAAATTTCATTATCTTGAAAAATTATTTTAGAATCTGGAAAAAATATTTCAGGATACTGAATGGTACTAAAAGGATATTTCAGGATATTAATTGATACAGAAAAAATAATTCATGATCTTAAAAAAATTATTTTAGGAGTTTGAAAAAACAATTCAACTACTGAGTGCTACTAAAAATATACTCTTGGATATTTTTTCAAGATCATAAAATAATTTTTTAAGATCATAGATTATTTTTTTTAGTACCGGTCAGTATTATGAAGTATCCTTTTAGTTCTAATCTGTACCCTTAAAAAAAATTTCAAAATCCTAAAATAATTTTTTAAGATAAATATTTTTTCAGTATCCTGAAGTATGCTAAAAAAATAATTTAGTACTGACTACTACTAAAAATATATTTTAGAATTTTTTTTTTCAAGATCCTAAAATAATTTTTTAAGATCATGAAGAATTTTTTTCAGTATCTTAAATTATCTTTTTACTATTCGGCAGTGCCTGAGATTTCTTCTTTTTATTTTTTCAAAAAAAAGGATCAGGTGTGTGCTTTGATGTAGCGGATGCAAGACTGTAAAGGACCTAAGCCAAGTCCAATTAATAAAGGGTAAAAATTGAAAAGATGCATTAGATTTTTAGACAAAGTAAACTTGTATGTAAGGGTCTCGGGCTATGCTCATGACAATAATGAGCACTTAATTTCTCATCACATCTCTTTAAACATTCCCTCTTGGTAAGAGTGAAACTTAATACTTCATTCACAATATTAGTTACTTAAAGAGTAATTAATACGTATTTTTTCAATTTTATTTATGTAATTAGTACTTAAACGTCATTGGTTATTTTGTTCTCTCTTTCAAAATCCTATATAATACAAGTTAGCATTACTCCATCCAGTCTTATTTATAAGACCCTGATAATCAAGTTAACAATTTAAGAAAGTGATTAAAAGTAGTTAAAAACAAATAAGTGTATCTAAAATAATTTTTTTAAGTATATGCCCTTATTTATGTGGAGGCAAGTAAGAGAAAAAAATAGAGTAAATATAAATATCAAAAATATTTTAATTAATGCAATATATATAATTAATAAGGGGAGAAATGGGGGGAAAAATCAATTAAATGTTCAAACAACTCTATATATATGGGATTCTTATAAAAATGACTAAGGAAATTTAAATTTTGAGCTTTTATAAAAAGGATTAAAAGGAGTATTAACATTGCATGAATAACAAATTGATAATCTATATATAACAAATGTTAACAAGCAATTACTCCCTCTATACTTTTTTATAGCAGTCTAACCAGAGTTATCTGAACATTTAATGACTTTTTATTTTTATATTTTTACCCCTTATTACTTATATATTACATTAATAAAAATGTTGGTAATATTCATATTTACTTTATTGTTGTCTCTTTCTTGCTTGACATAATTTGGTTATTAAGTTTCTATAAATAAGATTAGAGGGAGTATATCAGGAATATTCTTTTGGTAAAAAATATCATTAAGTATTTTTTATATATATAGGTCATAATATACAGGAAAATCATTTTTAGGATCCATAAATTTATACATTTTTTACCAACATAAATGTAGTGAATGATACTATGGGTCCATCAAGCGTTGTGAATGCACCTAATCGAGTTACAGTATGTTACTATGCTCATAAAAGTAAAATCTTGTTGCTGCAATCGATGTACCCCGGCCTCCCATTTGCCATGGAAACCACTGCTAATTAAACCATAATAGCAACAAAGTCAATGAGTCATAAATTACCCTCACAAGTCACAAGTCACAAGTCACAAAATGTGAACAAGAAATTTGAATTGAGATGGTTTTACCAAAGGATAAGAAAGAACAAAACCCCCTGGACAAAGAATCCAAATTCCCAAGTCATATGCTCACCTCTCTCCTCCTTTCTTCACTGCACGGCAATCTCTCCCCACTCTCTCTCCAAACATAAAGTTGGAAAAACAGATGAGAGAGAGAGAGAGCCGCCCTATTCCACCATTTATAGAGCTGACATTCAATGGCTCTGCACCAGAAAATAGAAAAAGAAAAGAGCGCTCTTGTTGGACCAACTGAAAGACACAATCGAGAAAACACTGAACGAGGAACTTCTCCACCTTCCCTTCGACCACTTTCATTTTAAAACCCGCCTCCTCTATCCGCGAACCAATGGGCGACCCTTCATCCCCTCCGTCTCTATCCCCTGAAGCCGCCGCCGCCACGCCCACTCACCACCCTTCTTCCCGCAAAACCAAAGGCAAAGGTGGTCCCGACAACAACAAGTTTAGGTTTCGCGGAGTCAGGCAGAGAAGCTGGGGCAAATGGGTCGCCGAGATCCGTGAGCCCCGCAAGCGTACCCGCAAGTGGCTCGGCACCTTCTCCACCGCCGAAGACGCCGCCCGTGCCTACGACCGTGCCGCCCTCTTCCTCTACGGCTCCAGAGCCCAGCTCAACCTCCAGCCTTCTCTCTCCTCCTCCTCCTCCTCCCGCCCCTCCAATAATACTTCCTCTACCCAAACCCTACGCCCCTTACTCCCCCGTCCACCCGCCGCCGCCTTGCCCTACGGCCTTTATAATACCCAGTTTCTCTGCCCAGTCAACAACGCACTACAAGTACTGCATCAACATCATCCACACAAAGTGGTGCAATTTTATGGGTCCCCGCAATCCGACTGTGGAAATAATACTAATCTGGATGACTCCGCTACAGCAGCAACCTCGTACCAGAACCTTAGCCCCGATCTGATGATGCATGCGTCGTCAAACAATAATCAGGAGCAGCATAGTCATAGTCATAGTCATAGTCATGGACAGAGTGATTGCATGTACGATGATATTAGCTCCTTGGTAGGATCAGGCTTGAGTAATTCTTCTTACCAGACTACCATTGTAACGCCGCAGCGGGCCGCGGCCACTATGGATCTGCCGGTGGCGGCAGTGGGAGCAGGTAGCGTGGGATCGCCGTCTATGTGGCCGACGATGACAAATGAAGAAGAGTACTACCCTTCTTGTCTTTGGGACTATAATGATCCTTTCTTGTTTGATTTTGAGGTGGAATCAATTAATGGACAATAGCAAAATAATATTGCCCTGCCAATTATTATTATTGATGTGCATAAAGAGCAAGCTAGCTAAGAGGTGAACGAAGAAATGTTGGCGGGTGATGGATTTAATTAGTTCTAATGTCTGAATAATGTTGCCTGTGGCGGCATCAAAGTTGAACATCCAACTGTGCCAGGTTTTTCTCAGGACAAGCCACGCGAGCAACATACACATATAGCTAGCTAGGTATATACCTGATATATTTATATATATCTTCGTCTGAATCAGGTCAATGCCTTTTCTTTAATTTTACAAGAACGGAAGATATATATTTAATTATTTATACTTTTAATCAGGTTTGAGTATAATATATATTGCTTAATTAGTGTTTCTGTGGAGATACCCCTCTTCTTCTATTAAATTGTCGAGCTACTGATGAATTGTCACTATTAGCAAACTTTGCATGTATCCCTTCAAATTTTCTTTGTATGCCAGAGGTTTCCGAACACTAGAACTCGCTCTAATAATTTATAAATACTTATACTTTGTTTTTTCTTCCATGGTTTGGTGTCCAGTCATTTAACAAGAGTACTTTATTAGTACCCCAGTTAAATATTATAGTTGGGATGAGGAACTGTCACCTTATGATCTTTAGGTTTTTTATTATGTTCATGCCATCATGTATAAAGTACTACCTCCAACCCGATCCCTTTTATAAGATTCAAATTATTGATTTGGTCTAGTCCGTTTTAGAAAGACCTGTCTTTGATGATCTAAGCTCATGTATTTAGATCTCTTAGATGCTAACAAGCATAATATATGCATCCAAAAGTGAATGACCCCAAATTTAATAACGTAATATGCATTTGGGGTTTGACATTTTTATATATCTTATGATTATGATTCGTTTTCATCTCTTTTCAACACATTCACTCTTCCAAATGTTGAAGATATGAATTGAAGATGAGCAAGAGATGTACATGACTGAATGGGTGGGCGACCTATAAGCAAGTGTTATTGTTTTATGTTGTTTGTCTATTACTAAAGTACTATATAATCATGCTATTCTATATGCAAGGTCTTGTTGCGTTATTCATATCATGATTTAGGATTTTCTGTATCCTTTGCTCGATGTTTTTGTAAGTGTATATATGTACTTTTCAGTTTTTTCATGCCAGTAGAAATTACAGATTCTGAACTGATGTTTGTAGTGAGTTCAAGAAAGAGCAATTTCCATAGTTTGGGTTTGCGGTGAATTAATCTGAATTAATCAGGTTCGACAAGGAAGAGAGACATCTTTTAAGTTGGTCGAAACTTGAAAGTTGTGGTTAAACTTGGCATGGATTTTTTCACCTCTTCATTCGCCATCATTGCTTAACATATTTCTTATTCCAATTTATATTTAACACAGGCCTGCTAATTATGATCGATATTCTTAGCTGTTGTGTATTAAATAGTTCTTGCAGCTTCATAACAAATATGATTTTTTGTTTTTACAAACTAAACATGCTTTCTTGTGTAGTGCATAAAATTTGAAGTGCATTATTCCGGAATTAGAAATTTTAATAATAATTTGTTTTGGACTTCTCAATTTGAATTTCAAGATCTTGCTCTATATTGCCCTATACTTGAAGAATGGAAAAGTTATAATATATTTTTCTTGATTTAATCTCATTGACTTAATTTATGAATTGAAATGAAATTAGTATTTTATTTTCATGATGCTTATATATATATAAGCGTAAATTTCAATAAAAAATTTTAACAAATTATTTTGTCCCAACTAATTAATATTTACTACATTCAATCCTAAATATAATATATGCAAAGTTAATTTTTTTGAGAATATTAAGAAAATTAATTAAATTACTTTAAAATAATTATATTTGTCAATTTTTCTTTAAATTATTTTGTCTAACTTTATAGTCTAAGAAAACATAACATATGATATAATAAAGTAACTTATTTAGTTTCATTAATTTTTTTTTAAAAAAAGGTGAATTTTATTTTATATTTTAAATAGGAGGGAGTAGGTCTTAGATATGTTACTTTGGCAAGTTTAAGTTGCAAGCATATTATAATTTCAAATTTTACCATGTATGTTTGAGGGGTAAATGTTTGGTATTGAGATTCTTTGAATCTCATCTCCAATTCTCCATTGACCGACCATTTTAGGGTATGAGCTTCCAAAGAAAGGATAGAAGCAAAGAGCCATGGTAGTGAAAAGAAAATGTAGCCGTGACATTGGTATGCCATGAAAAGGCAACGTGTAACAAATCCTATGTATGCGTTATGTTTCATGATATGACTTTGCCCTGTATAATTTATATCTTAAGATGGATGGTACGTACTTGCCCCAAAAAATAGATGGTGAGAGTCATAGATAATCTTGAAATTGAGAGATGAGAATACTCCTTCCATCTTCTTCGTATATAAGGTCCTTTTTTTTTATATGGGTTATATTCCTTTATATAAGATCATTTTTTAGTTTGTTTTAATAATAAATGCATTTTTATCTATTTTATATTCAATTAATCTCATACTACATTAATTTCTCTCTCTCTCTCACACACACACACATATACACATCCTCTTTTATTCTTTTCTCATTTTTATTCTAATATGTCTTACTCATTCATAATATAGGTATTTTTAATATATATATATATATATATATATATATATATTCCTACATATTTATTACTTTTAACTAATTTTAATTATTTCTTATAATCTCGCAATTTGGTTAAAGAACCTCATATATAGAGAAGGAGGGAGTGATTCACATGCACATTCATGATCCTCGATCCAGTTTTAGCCACGCATTTCGTTATAATTCTAATATCTTATATCAATATTAATATTCACCACAGTAACAATGACATGAAACTAGGAGTGCACAAATTGATCTTTATGCCACCGGGTTTGACAGGCCAACCCCAGGGGTGGTGATTGGGGCGACTTCGGTAAGTGTACTGGTCGTTACAAGTAATAAAGTAGTGAGAAAGTATCGTCCCACGAGGAATAGTACTTCAATCACTAATTCGCTATTTTTACCTTAGTTGGATGAATTGAGTAATAAAAGATGAATTATAATTAAACAAGAATTTCAAGAATTGAGAAAAGAAAGGAATTCAAGATCAAGATTCTCAAGAGAATGTTTAGAAAAGATAATCAGTTGAGAAAAACGTAGCTAGGACTCAGAATCCCCCTATGCTCCTTTAAGAATTTGAATTGAATCCCTAATTAATTACTAATCCCATAATTGACGATCAATTCTCTAAAGTTAGACTAAGTTTCAATGTCTTGACGCTACCTTAATCCGTTTATCTTTAAAAACAACCTAATGTCTTAGTATTGCTTACAAAGATCAAATCTTTAAACCTGGATTATAAGATCGCATAGATTCATAAGCCTATGTCTAGGTCATGCAATTTTATGATGAATTAACAGGTTCCGATTAAATGCACCAACATCTCTATTATCATACATCAACCTATGAACAATCTTAAAGGTGATCAATCTTTAAGAAAGCATTAAACAAAGGAAATTCATTCAATCAAAGAAACCAAGATTCAATCAAGAATTCAATGAAATACTTAAACTTGCATAGGGTTCATCATAGCCCTAACTACAAAAAGGAAATTAGCCAAGCATAGCTAAATTAACAAAATAAAGAAGAAAAGATGAAGATAGAATGGTTCTTCAGAGGTTAGGGAAGGTTGATCTCCACAATTGCTTTGATCCTCCTCTCCAATGCCGCAGAGTTGTTTCTTGTGCCAAAAGTTCCTCCGTTCTTGCTAGGGTTGCCTCTTTTTATGTTTTCTGGTCCAATTGGATTTTCAAATCTCCAAAATTCTTGATTTTTAATCCTTTTTCGGGCCCTAAAAACTTTCCAAAAATTAAAAATAAGAGTTTTCGCACTTCTAGCGTCCTAGGCGCCACTTTCTTCAAGGAGGCAGAGAGTTGGCGCCCTGGGCGCCAACTTTCCACTAAGTTGGTGTCCTGAACGCCAACTTGGGTTTCTCTTGTGGCTTCTCTTTTTGACTTCCTTAAGCTCTTCAAAATGGCTTCTTTTGTGAATAATACTCTACAAAATACACGAAAAGACTTGTGATGGTATGTATGACATCAAATACATGTTTTTTACTTATTATTCTTAAGCTTTTTACTTATTTTAGATCAATTTCATGCTCCATTTATGTCTTAAAACATGATAAGTTCATGGCTTATCAGGTGGGATAGTATCTTCTCACATGTCAATTAGGTTAGATCTAAAAGAAGCTAGGGTTAGTCTATCACAACGTACAGAACAAATGTTTGAATCGTCGATGGGAGAAATACCCATATTTAATGACTGATATATAGTGCCTCAAATAGAATTATCTCTGAAATGAGATGCTGGTGCCTAATGAGAAATATATAGATAGTTCTCTTCCCACATCCCAATCCTCTTGCTCTTCTTCATATGGCCTTCTTTGTGTCGTTCCAATTTTATGGGATGTTCCCAAAGGAACTTCGTGTGTGTGTGTGTGGCCTTCTTGCTAGAGTTTTCATTAAAAGATAGTCGGTTGGTCCATCTCAAGATTTTTTTTTTTTTTAATTTGTATATTTTATATATTACAGATTTGTAAAGTTCATTTCGATGCACAAATTTCATGGCCTCTTGCATCTAGTGATGTTCCCACCATGTCTTTTTCTTCACCTTTTTCTATATTCGTTTGCCAAGTGTTCTGATTTTAAGTCAATTCTAAATATAATGTTTATGAAGTTTCTAACGTAGATTATCATTCCGAAATATACAAAAAAAAAAAGTATAGAAATGATACTATTTGTTATATTTATATAGCAGGACACACTTTTTTTTTTTTAAACCTTGAGCAGGGCTTACTCTTTAGATATAGATATTCCACTTTTGCATCGATAACAAACCATGCGATATTCTTGACAGGGACGGAACCGGGATTTTTGTTAAGGGGCACCATTGGGGGATTTGGGGTTCGGGGGCAACACCTCTGAATTTCTTTTTTTTTAAGGGAGATTTGGATCGAGAACGTTTAGTACTAATATCATTTGATTTTGTATAATACCTTTCCATCCTAAAATATGGCAAATGACAATAATATATAACAATTGACATAATTTCCAATTTACAATAATAATAAAAAAATAGAAGAAACTTAAACTTTAATCTCTCTCATAACTCAAATAATAGTGAAACTTCACTACTTTTAACCAATAAATACATACATATATCTAGTTCCATTATTTTCTCTATCCAGTCCAACCACAAACAAAAATTTAAGCTTACCTCTCATGAAAAGAATAAATAAAGACCAAATAAGTATACAAAACATGGTTTTTACACATAAAATGAACACTTTAAACTTTTATTTTTTTCATTCCCTATTTTGGACGCACAACAACATGGAAATAGATAAATAAAATGGGACATATTTTTTTTTCACAGACAATCACTCCAAATTTTCTCTCCTTATTTTTTTTTAAAAAAGTTTGAAAATCTAAGGGGGATCATGAATGTGGCTCCGCCACTGATTCTTGAGCTGTGTCGTTTTGTTGCAGGTCAATCAAATTCGAACTTGAACAGATAATTTGTATTCAAGATATGCAAGAAAAGTTGTCGTATAACATCGAAATGAAAAGTACGTAAGATGTGTACATTAATATAAAAAATTAATTCCCTTTTCTGACTCAGAAAAAATTATCATCATTTTTCTTAAAGGAAAAGAAAATAAAAGGAAAGAGGCAGGCAAATGAAATTGAGTCATGGGTTTGTATACATATTGGCTGCCATAAACTGCTTTATAATATATCTTGAAGATCTCAATCACAATTTAGGTGAAAGCGAAATTTGCCAAATTTGTAGCAAATGGGCTTCATGGTTTAGTAATGGGCCCAGTCCTTGTTGGAAAGTTGGGCTTACAGCTAGACTTGACCTCTCTTTGATTCTGACCCGTTTAGTCCACATCATTTCATTTGTTTCGCTTTAGTTATTTTTGACCCAAAAGATAAAGAGAGGAAGAAAAAAAAAAGAAGCTTTGTATTTATTATCTTTAAAAAGCATTTTTTACAAATGATTTCAATTGAAATATTTGTTTTTCATATTCAAAAACCTTCTCTATATTGAATTTATTTTCTATAGATGACAAACTGAAAAATGAAATTTAGGTTCTTTTTGTGGAAAAAACTATAAAAAAAATTAGGGTTAAGGTGCAAAAATATACATGAGTTTTTTCCTCAGGAGAAAAAATATACATGCTTTTTTAGGAGCAAAAATACACATGGTTACCATTTTGGTGCAAAAGTCACATCTCACCGTTAAGTCACTGTTCACCGCCGTTAAATTACTGTTCACCTCTGTGATGAGAGAGAAAGAGATTAGATGAACAGTAACTTAACGGCGGTGAACAGTGACTTAACGGTGGGATGTGACTTTTGCATCAAAATGGTAATCACATGTGAATTTTTGCTTTTCAAAAAAGCATACGTGTATTTTTACTCCTGGGGAAAAAACTTATGTGTATTTTTGCATCTTAATCCAAAAAATTGAAATAAATACCATGTCTCCCAAAAAGATATTTCAATTTTTTTTTAAAGATTGGTGGGACACAGGAATCAAGGAAAAGAGATAGGGAGAGAAACAAATAATTGATGATTGGGTTGGAATGGATACATTTTTGTTGGAAGGCGAGAAAGCTACAGAACGGTTGGGATGTCGTTTAATGAGATGGGAGTCACATGCGTGTCATGAGGGTTTCCGCGCGTTTTGCTTTTACTACACTGCGTTCCACGACATGTCTCATTCCATACCAAACATTTCAAATATTATTTCACCTAAAACCTTTTTTTTTTTAAAAAAAAAAAGAATACATTTCTTCAACTTTATAAGTGATTTAAACGCTGCTAAAAAATATGTTTAAATTTTAGTCATTTAATATAATATTTATATTTTAAAATAAAAATAAAATTTTTTATATTTATATTATATTCTAATTTTAAAGTATAAAAAAATATTAAAGGATTAAAATTTAAGTATGCTTTTTCAGTATTTCATTGCAGTTTGTTATAATGTTAGTAATGAATATTAAAAATATAAGTTATGAACTTATATAAATAAATCAAAATGTGATTTAAATTTAGAAAACGAAAACATATATTTTAACAAAAATTAAAATTGAAAAATTTGGTGTTGAATTATCCATTGCAATAAAAGCAAGATACTACATGTTGACTTATTTTTTTTGCTCCTATTTTTATCATCCATTGATCACAAACCCTAAGCTTTAAAATGCAATATTTGTATGTAGAAATTTTTTTTTAAAAAAAAAACTCAAACTTTAAACTTTGACATCAAAGAAAAGGATCTTGAATCCTAAACTACAAATTCTTTAACTTTATATCTCAAGGAAATAAAGGAATATGTGTGGAAGATACTAATTAACATATTATCTGAGTTGCAATTTGCAAGAGAGAAAGTGACGTGGTCCTCTTCAGTTTACTCATCGTCTTCCCTTTTGCTACTTCACTCTTCATTTGTTGCCTTTCTTTAGTGGCACCGCCGGCGCGTAACTGTTTCAGATTCTTATGCTTGGGACTCTCTTCTTTCTATATCTACATTGACAAGACAAGAACGGTTCAAATTCATTTTGTTGACATACACTCTTGCTGGTCTTTATTATAAGACATTAACCACCAATTCACACAAACTAATAAAATTAGTTAAAAATATTAAAGTTGTCATAAAATTTATATGATTTCCGATATTACTCTTACTAACTATATCAAACTTAAATATCATATTAATTATTACTCTCACACTACCCTTATTAAATATGAGCAGACGTGGAAAGATAAATTCAATGCTTCTTGAAAACTTGCAAGTGTCTTATAAAAATAACCAAAAATATCACTTGTTAATTGGTGCCTTATAATAAGAATCAGATGGAATATAGGACTATATCCCTTATGTGTGTTATTTTATATTTTGGTTTAATTATATTACATTAAAATATATGTGTATTAAATAATAATAATGATAATGATAATAATAATAAATATAATTTATTGCAAAAAAAAATATAAAAAAAAATCATATCTTAATTTAATTGTGAACAAGTACTGTATTTTATACATGAAAAATTAAATATATAGGTTTTGTTGAATAGCATGCAATAATAATGTAGGTACGCATATTGGAGACAATATATTACAAGTAAAATATGATGATACTCTTCTATTTGTTAATGAGTTAATGTGTTGATTTTAGAAAAAAAAAATAAATATAGTGTATTTTAATTATTTTTTTTTAATCTAAAATGTGTTGATTAACTCATTAAAAAATAGAAGAGTAAAATTTTTGCTTATGTGCTAACCCGGTTTTTATTGTATTTCGTTGGTGGTGACTAGTGAGTAGTGACAACCAACGACATGTTAGATTAAACATCATAATACTAAAAGCCATCACAATAGCCAAATAAAAGTTAATTAATTTGGGGTTTTCCAAATTCCTCTGTGTCCTGTGGGAGTACTTACTACTACTAATGAAATCTTATATTAAAGACTATATATAATATATAATGGAGGAGCGGCGGTTAATAAGAAATTTTTTTGATTAATCCACCAATGTCACTAACAATTGATTAGTCCAATTTGTAAGAATTTAGGCTTACAATCAAGGAACCTTGTTATCTCCAAGTGATTATGGAGGCCCACAATGAGGGAACTTCATTATCTTCAAATAGTTATCATAGCGATATACTCAGAGTCTGAATAAGAGACCATTAGTTAAGGTATATTAACCCACAACTAATTAATTTAAGTGCTTCATTGTAACTTGTAAGTTAAAGAAGTTTCAATCCACGCTAATACTCCCTCCGCCCTTATATATGAGTCTCTTTTTTTAAAAAAAAAAAAAAAACACAAATGGCCTTGTCCTTATATGTAACATCCCTTTTGAGTTTGTTTAAATAATAAATGCACTAATTTTAATTTTACCCTCAATTAATTATTATGCTACATACATTTTCTTTCATCATTTTTTTTTTAAATCTACATAATTATTACCTTTAAGTGCTTTTAACTTTTTTTAAAATCTGATGATTCGATTAAAAGACTCTTGTATATAAAGATTAGGGGTACAAGCATTATGAACTAGGCCATTTAATGCATTAATTAGTTTTCACAAAAAACATGGTTGATCTAAATTCGCAAGAGATTCCTGCATTAATGATATTTGGACAGTACTGAAACACTTCCTATTGATTAGGTTTACAGCTTCTTGGGAGTTACTACTCCCTCCATCCCTATAAGCTCCCTTTTTAAAAAATAATTCTATCTCTCTTTATAAGGTTTCATTTAAATTTATTTGACTAATAAATGTACTTTTACCTATTTTACTCTCAATTAATTTATATGTTGCATTGATTAAAATGTTGGCTTAGACTTATATTTTCTCTCATCGTCTTTATTTTCTCTGACCACATATTTCCCTCATACATCCTCTTCTATCATTTTGTCATTATTAGATTCTCTTACTCATTATAAATAAAGGCATTTTTAAAAAAGACACACGCATATTTATTACTTTTAATTAATGTTAACTATTTTCCAAAACAATATAATTCTGTTAAAAACAGCCTTATACACCACTTTAATCATTTTTATACATCCAGTTTTAAAGACAATTTTGGTTCTTATTATAAGTGTACCTATATAGCAATTAATTATAGTATTACAATTTTACCCATATTAATTGTAGAGAGAGGACAAAGTTGAAACACAATGTATAAAATATTTTTATGCACATTTATAAATAAGCTTAAAATTGAAAATATATATCAAATTATGATATATTCAATGAGTTAACTAATTTTTTTATACGTAAAAATTAAGTAAAGTAAAGGGAAAATTCTAATTAAATACCTCCCTAATTTGCAAAACCCTCAAAAGTCATGTGAATTTGTAAAAAGACTGAAATACTATGTGAACTTTTCTGGGTTTTGTAAATTGGGCTAATTTTACAATTTTTCCCTTAGTTGAAAAAAAAACAACACCCCTTGTTGGAGGGATGCCCCGCCGTCCACCGGACTCCAACGGTTGACTGTCGAAATTCGGCATCCAGGCGCCCGACTCCGATGGCCGGCGGCTGGAATCCGGCTTGCCGACGCCGGAGGGGCAATTCTGGAGAATTGCCATGCAATCCTCCAAAAATGCACTCCCACGGCCGGCGGCCACCAAAGTCAGTCCGCCGGCTGTTGAAGCTCAGCGGCCGGCATGGTCGCCCTCCGGTGAGGGGCAATTTTTTTTTTTTTAATTTATTTGAAAACTAAGAGTAAAATGGTAAAATCACCCTAATTTGCAAAACCTAGAAAAGTCCACATAGCCTTTCAATCTTTTTTTAAATTCACATGACAGTTGGGGGTTTTGGAAATTGGAGAGGTATTTAATTGGAATTTTCCCTAAAGTAAACCTATAAAACACAGTATAGGGAGGAAGAGAGTTCAACAGTATTATTCAATATTCTTCCAGCATTTTTTCCGCAGCTCATAGTGATTTGTTTGAAGAATCTTGTAACAAGTCTCAAAGCTGTCGCTCAAAAGTTAACTAGGTTGTGGATAACTGACTAGATTTTAATGCGAGATGCATTATTCAATAGTGGGATATAGCTAGGACATATTTCCTTTAGATACAAGAGGGATTTATACGTGTGTGTTCCTCCAAAACTATTCAAAGCATCTCTGAAGACTATTAGATATGAACAAAGTAAAACTCATCTATGTGATATATACAACACGCAAGTAATTATTCCTTAATCAACTGTTCGTTAGGGATATCATTGATGCAGAAGAAAGGACTGCAAAATTTTGGGGCACGTGGAGATAAATAATCAAAAAATTGAAAGGCATAAGGCCGATCATTATCATCATCATTATTAATTAATATGTATGTGATAATAAAGAAAATATTCTGGAAAAAGTATTAATGTTAAATGACCATACATTATAAATTAGTATCATGCAAATATTAGAAAGTTGAAGCTAATATGCGTAAACTGGGGGATCATATAGACATCTATAGTTTTGGAGTTTCTTCCGATTATTATTGATTGATTGCGCTGACTTGATTAAGTCTATAATTCTGATGGCCACAAAATTTAATTAAGGAATATTAAACGAGTGAAACTTGTACATTTAATATTCAGACATCTGAACCCTTATTGGATGGATAAGGGTGGAGCTATTTGTAGACTTTTTCTGCGTTTTAGAACATTAATTCCCATCCCTTATTTAATATTATAAAATTTTTTATATTTATATTATAACTTATTTTATATTATATTCTAATTTTAAAGTATTAAAAAAATATTAAAGGATTAAAATTTAAGTATTCTTTTTCAGTATTTCATTGCAGGGTTATAATGTTAGTAATGTTAAGATTAAAATATTAAAAATATAAGTTATGAACATATATGAATAAATCAAAATGTGATTTAAATTTAGAAAACGAAAACATATATTTTAACCAAAATTAAAATTGAAAAATTTGGTGTTGAATCATTATCCATTGCAACAAAAACAAGATACTACATGTTGACTTACTTTTTTGCTCCTATTTTTATCATCCATTCATCACAAACCCTAAGCTTTATAATGCAATATTTTAGCGTAGTAAATAAAAAAAAAAAAATCTTAAACTTTAAACTTTGACATCAAAGAAAAGGATCTCAAATCCTAGACTACAAATTCTTTAACTTTATATCTCAAGGAAATAAAGGAATATGTGTGGAAGATACTAATTAACATATTATCTGAGTTGCAATTTGCAAGAGAGAAAGTGACGTGGTCCTCTTCAGTTTACTCATCGTCTTCCCTTTTGCTACTTCACTCTTCATTTGTTGCCTTTCTTTAGTGGCAGCGCCGGCGCGTAACTGTTTCATATTCTTGTGCTTGGGGCTCTCTTCTTTATATCTACATTGACAAGACCGGCTCAAATTCATTTGTTGACATATATAGGACTTTATCCCTTACGTGTTTTATTTTATATTTTTGTTTAATTACATTAAAATCAGTGTATTTATTAATAATAATGATGATAATCATAATAAATATAATTTATTGCAAGAAAATATTAAAAAAATTTCATATCTTAATTTAATTGTAAACAAGTACTGTATTTTATACATGAAAAATTAAATATGTGGGTTTTGTTGGATAGCATGCAATGATAATGTAGCTACGTACGCATATTGGAGACAATATCTTACGACAGGTAAAATATGATGATACTCTTCTATTTGTTAATGTGTTGATTTTAGATATATATATATATATATATATATATATATATATATATATATATATATATTATATAATTGTTTTTTTAATCTAAAATCAACTCATTAACAAATAGAAGAGTAAATTTTTTGCTTTATGTGCTAACCCGGTTTTTAATGTATTTCGTTGGTGGTGACTAGTGACAACCAACGACATGTTATGTCAAAAATCATATGTAGTGAAGTATATAATACTAAAGCCATCACAATAGCCAAATAAAAGTTAATTTGGGGTTTTCCAAACTCCTCTCTGTCCTCTAGAGTAATTAACACTAATGAAATCTTATATTAAAGACTATATATATAATATAATACTAAAGCCACATCACAATATGTACACCACAGAATGGAGGCTTGGAGGTCAATAATAAGAAAATTTTTGGATTAATCCATCAATATCACTAACAATTAATTAGTCCAATTTGTAGGAATGTAGGCTTATAATCAAGGAATCTTGTTTTCTCCAAATGATTATGAAGGCCCACAATGAGGAAATTTCATTATCATCAAATAATTATCGTAGCTACATACTCAAAATCTGAATAAGAGACCATTAGTTAAGGTGGAATAACCCATACAGCTAGTTAATTTGAACAGTTAATTTAAAGGCTTCATTGTAACTTGTAAATTAAAGAAGTTTCAATCCACACTAATACTCCCTCTACCCTTGTATATAAGAGTCTTTTGTTTTTTGTTTTTTTGTTTTTTTCCCTTGAATGGCCTTGTCCTAATATGTAACATCCCTTCTGAGTTTGTTTAAATAATAAATGCACTAATTTTCATTTTACCCTAAATTAATTATTATACTACACACATTTTTTTCATCATTTTTTTTATTATTACTCCCCCCCAAAAAAAAAATTTATAAATAGGAGCATTTTTTTATAAAAAAAAATCTATGTAATTATTACCTTAGACTGCTTTTAACTTTTTTTTAGAATCTCACAATTTGATTCGATTAAAAGAATCTTATATTATAAGGATTAGGGGTACAAGCATCACGAACCAGTCCATTTAACGCATTAGTTAGTTTTCACGAAAAACATGGTTGATGTAAATTCGGAAGAGATTCCCGTATTAATGATATTTGGACTCTGGAGAACTTCGGTTTAATTTACAGCTTCTTGTCAGTGGAGTACTACTCCCTCCATTATAAGCTCCCATTTTTTTAAATAATTCTGTCTCTCTTCATAAGGTTCCATTTAAATTTGCCTGAATAATAAATATATGTTAACCTATTTTAGTTTCAATTAATTTATATGCTGCATTAATTAAAATGTTGGCTTAGATTTATATTTTTTTTTTCTCATTGTCTTTATCATCTCCAATCACATATTTCCCTCATACATCCCCTTCTATCATTTTATCATTATTAGATTCTCTTACTCATTCATAAATAAGGGCATCTTTAAAAATACACACACATATTTATTATTTTTAATTATTTTTCCAAAACACTGCAATTCTGTTGAAATAACCTTATATACCACTCTATTCATTTTTATAAGTCCAGTTTTAAAGACAATTTTGGCCTATATCATAAGTTCACCTACATAATAATTAATTAAAGTGTCACAATTTTAAGAAGAAAGTTGAGACACAGTGTATAAAATATTTTTATACACATTCATAAATCGGGTTAAAATTGAAAAGATGTATCAAATTATGATATATTCAATGAGTTAATTAAATAATTTTTTTTATATGTAAGAATTAGTAAACTAAACTTATAAAAAAGACTAACTATTTTTTATATGTAACAATTAGGTATAGAACTGAATTTATAAAAAAAAAAAAAATACTATAATGGCATAGGGACGAAGGGAGTTCAACAGTATTATTCAATATTCTTTCAGGATTTTTTCCGCAGCCGGTATTGATTTTTGTTTGAAGAATCTTGTAACAAGTCTCAAAGCTGTTAGCTCAAAAGTTAGCTATGTAGTGGATAACTTACTAGATTTTAAAGCTAGACGCATTATTCAAGAGTGGGGCATTGGACATACTTCCTTCGATACAAGGGATTTATATATGCGTGAGTTCCTCCATAACTATTCAAAGTATAAATCTCTGAAGATTATTTGATATGACAAAAGTAAAACTTATCTATGTGATATATACAACACGCAAGTAATTAGTCCTTAATTAACTGTTAATTAGGGATATTATTGATGCAGAAGAAAGGACTGAAAATTTTTGGGACACATGGAGATAAATAATCAAAAAATTGAAAGGCATTAGGCCGATCATTATTATTATTAATTAATATGTATGTGATAATAAAAAAAAATTCTGGATTAATGTTAAATGACCATACATTATAAATTATTACTATCATGCAAATATATTAGAAAGTTGAAGCTAATATGCGTAAACTGGGGGATCATAAATAGGGATGGAAATAAGTCAGGCCCCTATCAGGCAGCCTACGGCCTAGCCTATTTAGGGCCTAATATGGCATGGCCTGTTTATTAAAAATGTCAGGCCAAAGCCTATTTAAAGGCCTAAATATGTAAATAGGTCAGGCCTTTTTTGTTAAGGCCTAGCCTGTAAGCCTTTAGGCCTTGTCTATTTACATATTAAATAAATATAATAATATTTATATCATATAAATAACACAATTTTAATTTTTTTTCATTCTTATATTCTAATTTTAAGTATAATTAGTTAATTATAGTTTTATACATATTATTATATTAATTAATTATGGCCTTTAAGGCCTGTAATATGAGGCATTTTTAAAGGCCTACATCGTAAGTAGGCCTTTAAAAAAGCTTCAGGCCTAGCCATGCCTTATGAAGGCTCAGGCTTGAGCCTTAAAAAAAGCCTGTATTCAGGCTCAGACCCAAGCTCAGGCTTTTCCTCTCTATTACAGGCTCAGGCCTATTTAATTAAAGCCTGACCTGACCTATTGTATTTCCATCCCTAATCATATATAGACATCTATAGTTTTGGAGTTTCTTCCGATTATTATTGATTGATTGCGCTGACTTGATTAAGTCTATAATTTTGATGGCCACAAAATTTAATTAAGGAATATTAAACGAGTGAAACTTGTACATTTAATATTCAGACATCTGAACCCTTATTGGATGGATAAGGGTGGAGCTATTTGTAGACTTTTTATGTGTTTTAGAACATTAATTCCCATCCCTTAATGAATGGTGGAGATTAATCATACCCTAGCCTATCCCTATGGTCTATATATAATATATATGTGTGTGTATCTTATGGATAATTTAACCCCTATATATTAACAAAGAACCATATTCTCTGTACTGGATAAAGATAATGAGAATAGTTCAATTAAAAAGTCTAAAAAACATCAATGGTTTTATAGCTTAATTAATAGTATAAAATTTGTTCTACAAATGAAAAGTTATGGATTTGAGTTGTTTTAGCAAGTTTTGATGTTCAATCCTCTACAAGAGATGTTAAACTGATGACAAAATTAATATTATAATCTCTTTGGAAAGATTTTAGAGATTCAAAATTTAAAAATAATCCAACACGATTTTGCCATGACAATTAAACTTAGCTTGGCTAGTTTATACCTTATAAGGGTTAAAGTTGTGAAATCTTATCCGTTAGTAAATATTCTATACAATCGGCTGATGCCACTTTATTAATAAATACGATAATTTCGTCGGAGTGGACCGAATTAACTATATATATATGGCTAGATTCTCAAGAACACCCCCAATTTATTTATTTCCCAAAGTGAAATTCACGAGTCACGGGTAATTATTTACATCTCAATCAAATATTTAATGGGAGTACGTAATATATTCAACTTGTTTTCAAAATCTAATCGTATATAGGAAAAAACTTACGCTTGTTGTTGTGTTATTCTTTAGAGCAGTTTCAAGATTAAAAAAACAGTATTTAATTTTAACATAAGAATCAAGTGGGGACAAGAGTCAAATCTGGAGGACGGCAAAAATCCACCAATGAATTATGTGAAAAAAGAAGAAAGAAGTATGAATTCAAACTTCGAATGAAATTAAAGCACGGTACCAATTAAACTTAAAAAACTTAAAGCAGCCCATATTATCTGACCGTAAATTCTTTTTCGTGGGGGTTGAATCTGAATATAAATTCGAGAATAATGCCATCATTAATAATACAATTACTATATTCAAGTTATTAATTATTCTTGAAGAGTTTTTCCCCCGGCTAACATCCGTCAAAGCGGTCAAATTTGGACGGCAATAATCTTCAAAATAATTAATGTGATCCCCTTGCAATTTACGCCGCGTCTCCTTGTTTTTCCCGTATGGAATAAATGTGCACATAATCCATAAATTGTAATATATGTATGGAAAACATTTAGGCATTTCATATATCAATTTTAACAAGTTCTCCAATTACACGTGACTATGTGTTATATTTTTAAATTATTATTATTTAACAATAAATCAATATAAAAAATTGGGCATATGATCATGTATGATTGAAAATTTTAATGTAATAGATAATGAACTTGATGTAAGTATGATCTTATACATATAATCAAATAACATTTAAAAAAAAAGATAAAAAAACACGTTACACTAAAAAAAAAAAGTTAGTCAGGCTTTGTCGCCCAATAACACCAAGCGGCTCTCTTAATTAAGTTTGTCTGTCTTTTTTTATATAAAAAGGTTAAATAACACTAATAACAAAAGTTAAATTACATAACTTCGTAAAGGAAATATTAAAGGCAACAAATAAAATATGTTAGTAAATAAATATGAAAAAGAATTAACTACTCACGTTTGAACTAGTAAGTAAAGAGAGAAAGACCATTTTTCCAAGATAATATTTCTTGTTACTCTCATTTAATTAACTAGCCACTTGAGTAAATTGCTTAATTGATGATTCAAAAAATTGTAGTGATGTAATCCCGCAAGAGAATAAATAAGATTTAATAATCAAGAAATAATGAAACGAAGACATTTGTAATTAAACAAATAATCAATTTATGCCTTCGAATCCACTGAAATTGTTGTAACGGACCTTGAAAAGTTTAAGATATATCCAAAAATGACATAGAGTAACACATCTTCTACTTTTAACTCTATGTAATGGTCCAACCATTATTATTAACGGCTAGACTTGAGGCAGCACAAAATTAATACTAGGAGTCACAGATTAATTAACTTGATTATGAATGAAGGCTATATCGTAGATCGAAGGATAAAATACTTTTAATCTCTTGCACTTTTAATTTCTTAAATGAGATTATGAGTGGAATCCGAATATCCACATGAAAATACACGCACACATATAGAGCTTTGGTTTTCTCATGTTAAATGAGAAAAAAAAAGTTTTCTACACACACATGAAATGGTGGGACCCATATATATATATATAAATTAAGGGCTTTGGTTTTCTCATGTTACATGAGAAAAAAAAGTTTCCTACACACACATGAAATGGTGGGACCCACATATACATATATGAATTAATATATGTATATGTGGGTCTCACCATTTCATGTATGTGTGACATGAGAAAATGGTTTTCCTACAACATGAGAAAATGTTTTCCCATAAATTAATATATATATATATATGGGTCCCACCATTTCATGTGTGTGACATGAGAAAATGATTTTCCTGCAACATAAGAAAATGTTTTCCCATATATATATATGGGTTTATCGTTTATCATGTCATTTGATATAAGATTTTGTTCAATGAAGACAAAACTACGTCGCTTTATCATTGAAAAAAAATATAAAATAAACCCTCCACCTCCTAGTAAATTAAAAAAGTCTTAGAATAACTTCCCAATAAACAAAAAAATTGGAACTAATAAAATGAAATCAACCTAAACTAATAAAATCAAATCAATTTAAACTAAAAATTAAACTAATAAAATCAATCTAAACTAATAAAATAAAACTAATACTAAACTAATCAAATCAAATCAATCTAAATCATAGAATAACTTCTCAGTAAACAAAAAAAATCGGAATATAAACTGCTATCACAATTTTAGGATCGATAATTTATTAATAATATTTTTTGTAATAAATGAAATAATTATAATTAATTAATTAAGAATTACGAATTAACTAAACTAATATTTTTCAAATTATGTAATTATTAATTTAAAAACTAAACTGAAAAAAAAAATTCTTCCCTCTGCCTCCCCGTGAATCCAAAGAGTCGCAAAATAACTTCCCAATGAGAAAAAGAATCAGAATATAAACTATTGTCACAATTCTAGAATTGATAATTTATTAATAATATTTTTTTGTAATTATTAATTTAAAAAATAAACTGGAAAAATCCCTCTGCCTCCTTGTGAATCCAAAGAGTCGCAGAATAACTTCTCAATGAAAAAAAAAATCAGAATATAAATTGTTGTCACAATTTCAAGATTGGTTATTTATTAATAATATTTTTTGTAATAAATGAAAGAATTATAATTAATTAATTAAGAATTACTAATTCACTAAACTAATATTTTTCAAATTATGTAATTATTAATTTAAATTTATTATTAGTAAATTATATTTTAAATATTATTCATTTATTTAGTTTTCAATTAAATTAATAAATTACCAATCCAGGAATTGTGACAATAGTTTATATTTCGATTTTTTTGTTATTTGGGAATTTATTCTACAACTTTTTGGGTTTACTAGGAGGCGAGGGAAGAATTTATTTTCAAATTATTTTTTATTTTTTTTCATGATAAAATGACGTAGTTTTGTCTTAACTGGACAAAAGCTTATATCCAATTGACATAAGAAACGATAACTATTGTACAAATTATTGTACAATAATTTAAATGCAACATTCAATTTTTTTTTTTTTTGTGATTCCAAATTATTGTACAAATATTAAATGCAACATTCAAATTTAAACTCCTCAATCGACATATGGCGTTACGAAAGCAATGCTAGAATTTATATTTTTAAATGTGATGGTGAGATTGTGAGCTAGAATAGTTGCTTGACACCTCTCCTTTTAAATATTATATACATTCCGTAAAATAAAAACCAAGCAATTGTGAACCCAAATCCCCAGTAAAATGGGCGCCTGCATACATATAAAATTACTAAATAATTACGTAAAAAGTTAAAAGTTGAACGTTCTAATCTTATCCAGAATGCCACTGAGTGAGAGAGTTTAATTTTGTTTACTTATAGGTAGATAAAGTGAATTAAGATTATCTTAATATAATTACAGCCGTGTAATTGGTTTTTGACAGTAGTTAGAATGTCATTTATTGTCATACTCGGACAAGCAACATGTTTAATTTATTTAATATATTATTCAAACACCAAATAACTATCCAACAACGTTGCTTCTCTTTATTTGCTAATTACTATCTCATAATATAACGTGTCATCAACACGGAAGACATCTTTTAAAATCGACATTATCTCCTCCTAAACTCAATTGATTGCGACTTTACATATTTTTTATATGTGGAAGATCGTGGATTTATGCATGTTTATAACCTCGAATTTATGTTTATAATTAAAAAAAGAGAGTATCATTGCTAAATTCACAAGTTAATTAACTCAGAGAGTTTATGGTGTTCACATACATTTGAACCAAAAAAAATTGAGGCAGACTTGCTTGTAAATTAAACTAGCTATACGCAGGTAAATTCAGTGAAACTCGATAACTTTTAACTCCGTCAAACTAAATGAACTCCGAGTTTTTAGATCAAATTGAGCGAATTTATAGAGATACGAGGTATAATACTAAAAAGGAATATAGTTGGTATATGTGTGTGTAACCACAACATGTTTTTTTTTTTTGGTCATTTCCCCCAATTCTATGAAGGTATAAAATGCATATTTTTCCTCCTTAATTAGGTTGATAAGGAGAACACAATTATTATATAAATTATATTTTCATCTTTGATCCGTTAAGAATATGTTTTAATAATGATTATTGACTGATTATATATTTAAATAATCCACATGCATGAATGATGAATTAGAACAATATGAAGATGATGATAATAGCGTGTGATGTTTGTTCGAAAATCCATTTAAATTTTTGGGACTTGATTGTGCTAAATGACTTTACATGATCAAGTGCAATTGAATTTAATTAAGTTAAGAATTATTTTGATTTGAATCATATTTAAATAACTTTGTTGACTTTTATTTTAGTTCAATCACGAATTAATGATACATTCTTAAATATTTTTTCTTAATAAGGTAGATTCTTACAATCTCATGAATTGCAAGTTTACGTTGTGACTTACGGGTTTAAATTTCTATTATGAGTTTGTTTAAAATCATTATTTTTTAAAAAAATTAAATAGTAATTTTATACCTACTAAATACTAATCATTTTTGGCTAATTATTGGGTTGATTTAGCAATACCCAAGACACAAAATGGAAAGTTTGATTTCTATAAATGCAAATCAAAATAGTTTTGGCCAAATTTGAGTTCGGTTTGGCAAATGTTTATGTTGCAAATTTTAAACCACACATAATTTATGCAATAATGCATGAGGAATGCTTCGTAGAAAATAATGGATTTTTAAGAAAACGAGGCCAACAGAAAAAATCCCTCATAATAATATATTTAATTGTTCATAATTCTATATGAATCAAACATTTAGTAGATAGTTAAGGAAATTCCTGATTTATTCAAAACCATAATATTGAAGATGAAGATAAGACTATGCTTTATAATGTATAAGACTAATTACATCTTCTTCTTTTTTTCGTAGAGATAATGGATAATTTGTATAATTTCGTTTGGCTTTTCAACTCGGGTGCTTTAAATATTTTTACTGTGAATTAGTTTTATGAAACGTCTGTTTCTTTTTCCCATATTGATTACTATTCCCTTTCCCATTCTTTAATCAAAAACATTATTTTCACTACTAAATGTGACCTTATAGTCTTAGGCGATTATAATTTGTTTCATAAAAATGTGATATAAAACCTGCTTATGGATTATCAGTCTTGCCTTCATATAAAAAATTTAAATTAATTAATGGTGTTGGAAGATATTTTAAAATTTTAAATAATACATCATTTGTTTAGGTTATTGGTGATGTATTTAAATATCATTTTATTGCATAAAATATTTTTAAAATCACAATTAAATATCAAAACTGGGCATTGAGTTATTCATCAGTGCTGAATGCATGCATGTTACAGTTATTTAAATATTAGAGATTATAGTCAGGATACAATGTACGATATGGTTATTTTTAATTCCTTATTCTCTAACGAAAATATTCACGTATTTGTGACCTCAAGCTAGAAATTTGAATTACTAATAAATAAAGAATATAAGGATATTAATGTATATTATCAAATATGGTTTTTTCCTCCAGGAAAATAAGCCAAATAAATTTGTTTGGACAACAAAAAGTAAAATGAATTTGTCGCTTCAATCCTTTCTTCTTTTTCCTGGATGAGACACCAAGCGTGTTTTGCTTATATAGTAAGGAAACGCACTTTTGACGGACAAAAAAAAAAAAAAAAAAGCTTCACATATTTTGACAAATAAGAATATAATAAATGGGATTAATGTTTCTCATGTAGGGAAAAAATTATCTCATGTCACACACACATGAAATGGTAGGGCCCACATATACATATATGAATTAATATATGTATATATGGGTCCCACTATTTCATGTGTGTGTAAGAAGTTTAATTTTCTCTGAGAAAACTAAAACCTTAATAAATATATGGTTACAAAAACTCCTTTTTATTAGTTGAGACAAAAGTTCTCTTGGGTGCGTATTTCATAAATAATAAAAGTTATTCTCTAAAAGATAAGCTATATAGACAGTAACAGATATGGATTCTTACTCTTACATATAACAATAATAATTCGATGAAATTTTAGGAAAAAAAAATTGTATATCATTTTTGTTTTTATGAAATTATCAACTATATTTTACATGTATATACAATTTTGAGAAGAATTAGCTAGCAGTAATTTTGAGAAGTATCAATAATATTTCTCATCCTCTAAAACTTTGTAAGAAACATTTACATTTAAAAAAATGATAATCTAATAATGCATATTTTTAAGTTGAAATTTCACATAATTAATATTTTATTAAATTTTTCGTGCTTGCTATATTTTTATGGAAAACCATTATTGAATTATCTGTAGTTTTATTTAACTTTTAATTTGGCATATCTTTTTTTTTTCTTCTTGTCAAATCATTGAATTTTATTCTGAGGAAAAAAAAAAATCATTGAATTTTGCCCTGTTAGCACAATTATTTTTGTACAAGGGTTAACAGGAGCAAAGTTACAAGCGTTAAGGTGCTAAAAGAGTACAATTAAAAGGTTTAATAAGAAGAAAAAACATAATGGTATTAAATTAATTTTTTTAAAATATATGTATTTCAAAAATGATTTTCACTCTTTTTATTATAAATACGTCATAAAATTATTTCTTAATACATTTTCTTTCAGTTTTAAATTTTATATATTTTCGCCCATGACCCTAATACACAGCACTAAAAAACGTAGGTTATAAAATTTGTTATACTTTTTAAAAAGTGCAAGAAAAAGTAAAAATATTTAAAAAATATCAGTGGTTTTTTTCAAATCGTTACCTTTAATAGGCGAGATTCCCCACGCGCTCTGTCTGCGAGTGCTGGACTCTCGAAACGTAACTATATAACTCCGGTCGGTCTAATGCTTCCGCTACACACCCCTTAGCCGATTAAACACTCAAAGCAGTGGTAGTATCGTGACTGGTACAACACACTACTGTTCACGCTTTATGACACGACGGTTTCACCGTTGGCCTAGTTCTCTTCCACCACCGTACACAGCCACCGACAGTCTGCCACAGTCACGTCGGCCACCTCCGTCCCTAATCTCGACGCCGTTGCTATCTCCGCTGCACCAGAATCACCATGACTAGCCAGCAAGATGCTCAGGTGTTCAATTGGCACTATACAGAGCTGGATAACCATAACCTCGAACTCCGAAGCAGAAAAGTGTTGTTTATCATCTTTCTTCTCTGTTTGATCCTTCTAATTATTCTTCTCTTCATCTGCGCTCGATGGATCTGCCGTTACCGTGACCACCTTCCGACCACCTTCCACTCTAGCCAGGTGCGTCACGCGGCGTCTCCACCGTCGCAGGGTCTCGACCTTGATTCTATCAAGAAATTGCCGATAATCTTGCACCAGGCGCCGTCGGACTCTGATTGCGCATTGGAGGAAACAGAGTGCTGTATTTGCCTCAGCGTGTTCGAAGATGGCGAGAAATTGAAGTTCCTTCCCGGATGCAAACATTGTTTCCACTGTCAGTGTGTGGATAACTGGCTTATTAATCACTCCAGTTGCCCACTCTGCAGAGCTTCTATCAAAGTTGATGTTGATTCTTCTTCGTTTCCAGAGATTTTGATTCAAGAGCCACCGATTAGAATCGACCTTCAATTATAGAATTATGATCTTCTCTCTTAGTTTATTTCCCCTTTCAGTGATAAAATTACTTCATCCGCTTAATGCTGTTTTGAATCATGTAGAAAGATTTGGCTAATACTTGATAATTACAAGAAAATGGAACTGTAAATGACTTCTCTGTGGTAATATCCAGTTCTCATTAGATTTTAATTTTTGGTTATCTCTGAGATTGGGCACATATATTTTGTTATCCACATAATAAACACGTAGGAAGAAGACAGTGGAATTGTTTGTTAGTGAGAGAATGTTGAATTGTGCTAAGGGGGGTAATCAAAAGTTGATTATTGCTCTCAGGCGCACCACTTGTTTAATAAAAGTTGCAAGTGAAGTTGCTCTTCTTAGTCAGCTATGACTGTGTGTGGGGTCTGCTTTGAACACATACTGGTCCAGCTTCTCGGCACGTAAATGCAAAGACGTTATGGGATGGATCCCCAATCACGAAAAGACGAAGGACAACGATACTTCTATATACATATTGGTGAGTTTGATTGCTTCTTTCTTTTGCTTGTGTCGCTGAACAAATAGACTAGCACTAACTGGTTACTGCCACTTTATGTCTCTCAACCTTTTTGAGCTCAAAAAGCAGAGCAACTGAATCTGGCCGTGATTTTGCAGTTCTTAGACATGGTAATCAAAGATTTTGCTTGATGAGCAGAAGAAATAAATGGTAATTTTTGTTTAGATACAAAAGAAAAAATGCTGAAGTTAAGAAGGGAAGTGGTAGGTAGTTTGGATTTGGATAATTGGTAGTATATGATATGCACAACTATCTATCCTTCATGTTATTGGGGGCTTTTGATTCATGTGCTAGTTCCGTGAGATAAATTAAGCTAATTGCCTTTCCTCTTGCTTTTAACGTATCAAACAGTCTTTTTGGCGTGGATCGCACTATTGTGCTAAAAATGTAGACAACACTTTGACTCGGCCCTGAATTCTAGTGCATCTCATGTCCTACCAAATGTGGGTCAGATCATGGGAAACTACATGAAACTTCTTTACTTTTGAGCACTTGTTCTTTTCAAGCAATGACTTCTCTTCGATCTTTCTTTCTCCTCTCCAAATGGTCCATACTTGATAATAATACTTCAGACCTTGCGTCTCTTTCTAATAAGAATGAAATTAAATACATAAAAATAATAAAAGATAATTACTTTGGTAAAAGAATAATAATATATTAATACCCATATGCTCCTAATTTAATATCTATTTATCTAATTTTAGTAGATTAAATAAATTATTTAACTATAACATATGTAATATGATATTTTTAAAATAATTATGTTTAACTTCAAATTATATATCATTTTATAAGTATAGATAAGTTAGTTTAAAAGAAAAGATAAATATAATTGATAAAATGAAAAAGAGAGAGTCATTTATGTATATGACGACAAAAAGAGATGTGAATTAGCAACAAAATTTTAAAATCCCGTCAGAAATTCAATTGTCACTAAGTAATTAGTGACATAATTCCGTCATTAAACTAATTAATATAAGAAAATTCATATCCAAATTTTGTTGTTAATTCACTATTTTTTTAGTAATTAGGAAAAAAAATTCACACCCAAACTAGGTAGGTCCTATATTTAGGATGGAGGAGTCATAAATATGATGTATAGATAAAATAAGTTATTTTTAATTTAATTTATGAAAAAATAAAATTCGTGTTGGATAATAAGTTTTTTCAGATAAAATTTGCAGCCGGTTTGATACGCAAGTGTCAGTTTCGAAGAGTTTACAATGATTTTGGGGGAGAGGATAGGAATGAAGTCGCTTTTTTGAGATGAAAAGAAGCTAACATTGATTGTTGAGGGAGAAGAAGATGATCCAAAGCCTAACTCCAACACTTTATCTCTTCTACTTTCTTCTCTACATGGACTTGTTTGGTCCAACGGATTTGGAGGGATGAAAAAGAGAGGGAAAATTTTTATATAATGAATTTTAAAAAATTAAAAAAAGTGGGGTCACAAATTCTTAATTAATTTTTCATACTCTTTTATGTTATATTTTATAAACTCACCTCCTCAATTTCTTTAAGTTCAACGCATAAAATTTTTATTTTTATTTTCCTTCCCTCCCCACAGCAAACAGCCGCTAAAAGGTCGCGTGCATCTGTGTCCTTCACACAGCCTTGCAACTTCGTTACAGTTCACATTGGCATTATCCACCAGACGCCATCCAAACAAGATACTCTTCTACTGTTCACACTTCGATGTGGACCCAATGATAACTTGTTCTTCCTAGGACATGTGGAAATCAGGGGTGACGAATTACAAAAAGAAACACAAAAACAATATAGAGATAGATGACTGTCATGTTGAGGTATTCGATAAACAATAATCGTTCTAAAAATTGAGCATGTAAAACGCAACAGAAGTAATGGATCAATAATATGAAACTAATGGAAAGTAAAGAATAATAACAAGAGAGAATCTAGAGAGAGAGTGAGTAGAGAGAAGTTCTCATTCAAGTGTATTCTGAATGTTTACAGAAGACCTCTATTTATAGAAAGAAAATGGGTCTTTAAGTATAATTTCTACATCTTTGGGTCATTGGGTGTAATATTCCCCAAATACATTTCAAACTTCACCAAACGGTTGTTGCAGTAGGTGAATGAAAATTTTGGCCATGGGTCCCATACAAATAGTAGATTACTATGCATGGTACTATGTCATCTTATAATATTTGGAGATTTTGAGTCAATGGACATCCACATAATTAGTATATTCATAACACTCCCCCTTAGATGTTCATTTATGAATGTGCCTCATTAAAACTTTAACTAGGAAAAACTCAGTGGGATAAAAACCTAGCCAAAGAAAAGAGTACATCATTCATTGATACACTGTTGAGTGTTGCCTCATTAAAAACCTTTCTAGGAGAATCCAGTGGGACAAAACCTAGATAAAGGAAAAAGAGTACAACGTGTATCGACTCCCCCTTTTCATAACATCAATTGAGTCTTCTGAGACCAATACCGTGGACAAGCTTTTCAAAGGTTGTACATGGAAGATATTTAGTAAATAAATCTGCTAGATTTTCACTTGAACTGATTTTCTGGATATCTACTTCACCATTCTGTTGAAGATCATGAGTATAAAAGAATTTTGGTAAAATATGCTTCGTTCTATCACCCTTGATATAACCCTCCTTGAGTTGAGCAATACATGCAGCATTATCCTCATATAGAACTGTTGGCACATTTTATCAGAAGATAAATGACAAGTAGTTCGTATATGATGAATTACTGACATCAACCACACACATTCCCGACTTGCTTCATGCATTGCTAGAATTTCTGCATGATTAGTTGAAGTGGCTGTTATAGTCTGTTTCATAGATCTCCATGAAATAGTTGCACCTCCACATGTAAATAGATAGCATTTTTGTGATTTTCCATCATGTGGATTAGACATAAATCCAGCATCTGCATAACCAATCAGTTCATATTTCGATACATTTGAGTAGTGTAATCCCATATCCATAGTACCTCTGAGATAACAAAGAATTTGTTTTACACCACTCCAATGTCTTTGTGTTGGTGCAGAACTATATCTTGCTAATAAATTAACAACAAACGATATATCAGGTCGTGTATGATTAGCAAGATACATTAATGCCCCAATAGCACTTAGGTATGGTATTTCTAGACCAAGTAGTTCTTCTACACCTTTGTCATTAAATATTTGAGGTCGAAATGGATCTTGATCCTTATCTAAAGACCTTACTACCATTGGAGTACATAATGGATGTGACTTATCCATATAAAATCGATCTAGGATCTTCTTTGTATAAGTTTCTTGATATACAAAGATCTCATCCTTCAGGTACTCGATTTGTAATCCAAGGCAAAATTTTGTTCTGCCCAAATCTTTCATTTCAAATTCTTTCTTTAAACAATTAATTGCTTTCAAAAGCTCTTCAGGAGTTCCAATGATGTTGATATCATCAACATAAACAGCAATTATAACAAATTCATTTCTCGATCCTTTCATAAAAATGCATGGGCATATTGGGTCATTTTTATACCCTTCTTTCCACAAATATTCCTTAAGACAATTATACCACATGCGCCCTAATTGTTTTAAACCATATAGGGACTTATTTAATTTGATCGAGTATTGTTCTCGAGAAATTGAGTTAGATGCTTCTGGCACTTTGAGTCCTTCAGGAACTTTTATATAAATATCACTATCAAGTGATCCATATAAATATGCAGTCACAACACCCATCAGATGTAAATTAAGTCCTTTATTTACTGCTAAGCTAATCAAATAACGAATAGTAGTTGCATCCACTACTGGTGAATACGTTTCTTCATAATCAATGCCGGGTCTTTGTGTAAATCCTTGAGCTACAAGACGTGCCTTATATCTTATAATTTCAACCTTTTCATTTCTTTTTCTTACAAAAACCCATTTGTATCCAACCAACTTTACACCTTCAGGTGTTTGGACTACAGGTCCAAATACTTTTCATTTTTCCGGTGATTTCAATTCAGCATTAACAGCATCTTTCCATAAAGGCCAATCTTTTCGCTGTTGACACTCTCTAATAGATTTAGGCTCATGATCCTCTTCATCATTCATTACATCATATGCTATATGATTGGCAAAGATGTCGTCAACGTTGACTTCATTTCAATCCCATCGGATACCATTCATACCATAATTAATTGAGATCTCATTATTTTCATACATTCCAGGTACCTGAGTCTCTTCTGGGACTGCAACATTCTCTTCTGGAGATAACTCTTCAAGAGAAGGCTCTGCTGGAGCGACTGACATTTCTTGATTATCCTCGACTTGATCATCTATATTATTAGCTCATTTTCTTTTTCGAGGATTTTTATCTTTAGAACCGATGGGTCTACCACGCTTCATGCGTGCTTTAGATTCATTCATTATAGGTTGTCCTTTAGGGACATCAATTCGAATAGGAGCATTCGCAGCTGGGACATGTGACTTTTTCACTTTCTTTGGGTCAGTAAATGCTTCTAGTATTCGATTAACTAAATTTTGTAAATGAATTATCTTTTGAACTTCTAATTCACATTGTTTTGTTTGAGGATCAAAATGAGCCAATGATAATTCATTCCAGCTAATCTCTTTACCCTACTGCTTATTTTCTCCCTCTAATGTTGGGAAGATTGATTCATCAAAGTGACAATAAGCAAATCGTGCAGTAAATAAATCTCCTGTAGATGGTTCTAAATATTTTATGATTGAAGGAGAGTCATACCCAACATATATTCCCATCTTCCTTTGAGGACCCATTTTAGTGCGTTGTGGTGGTGCTACTGGCACATATACTGCACATCCTAAAATTCTTATATGGGAAATATTAGGTTCTTGATCAAAAACCATTTATAAGGGGGAAACCTTTAGGTAACTAGTAGGCCTAATGCGAATTAACATTGCAGCATGCAAAATGGCACGGCCCCAAGCAGAAATGGGTAGATTAGATCTCATAAATAAAGGTCTTGCAATAAGTTGCAATCGTTTAATCAAAGATTCTGCAAGTCCGTTTTGCTTATGAACATGAGCTACAGGATGTTCAACATCAATTCCAAGGGACATACAATATTCATTAAAATCTTGTGAAGTAAATTCACCAGCATTATCAAGACGTATTTTTTTGATAGGATAATCAGGGTAATGTGCTCTTAATATAATCAATTGAGCAAGTAATCTCGCAAACGCCAGGTTACGAGAAGATAATAAGCAGACATGTGACCATTTGGTTGATGCGTCAATTAAGACCATATAATATCTAAATGGTCCACATGGTGGATGTATTGGTCCACAAATGTCTCCCTGTATCCGTTCTAAAAATGTAAGAGATTCACCTTCTACTTTGCTTGGTGAGGGTCGAATAATTAGCTTTCCCTTGGAACATGCATCACATAAGAAATCATGGAACTGTAGTATTTGCTTACACTTCAGAGTATGTCCACATGAATTTCCAATAATTTGTCGTGGCGTACGACAGGTACGTGACCTATGACCTTTTCCACCATAACGATAACATGTATTTTCAACATATTTGTTATTTCCACTGCTTTCCCTTTTGGGGTTCTTTTCAAATTTTCCCCATTTAGGGCGAGAATTTGGTCCACCACAATTTTGACCATGACTACGGCCACGATTATTGCCACCTTTACGTCCACGTCCTCGACTACTAGATTCATTAACTACTACATTCGCTTCTGGGAATGGAGTTGAGCCTGTTGGACGGGATTCATGATTTTTTAATAAAAGCTCATTATTTTGTTCAGCTACAAGAAGACAGAAAATTAATTCAGTATATCTTTTAAAACCCTTCTCACGATATTGCTGCTGCAGGAGCAAGTTAGAAGCATGAAATGTGGAGAAGGTTTTTTCTAGCATATCCTCATCAGTAATACTCTCTCCACATAATTTCAACTGAGAAGTAATCCTGAACATAACTGAGTTGTATTCGCTTACAGATTTAAAATCTTGTAAATGCAAATGTATCCAGTTATATCAAGCTTTTGGTAGAATGACCATCTTCTGGTGGTCATATCTTTCCTTCAAATTGTTCCAAAGAACAAGTGGGTCTTTTACTGTTAAATATTCAATCTTTAAATCTTCATGTAAATGGCGGTGAGGATTTGGCTTTTTCTTGATTGGACGCTTCATTCCCTTCTTTAATTGTGTTTTCCAGCTTATGGGCACTCAAATGGATTTCCACATCCAGGATAAATAATTCTTTCCGGTGATGTCAAGAACCGCAAATTCAATTTTTGAAAGGTTTGACATGATTCAAACTAATTAAAGAAATAAACATGAATCAGAAAACATGAATAATAATAACAAGAGAATCATAAAGACAATAATTATAATTAAAATATTATGGCTTCAGGCCATTTAGATCTCATAATGATAAATTAAATTTATATGTCTTCTGGCCATAAAGGCAATATGACTTCTAGTCATATAATTTTTGAATAAGAAAATATAAGTATATGGCTTCTGGCCATAATAACATAACATTAAATGTTAATAACAATAAAAGTAAATGTTATGTTAGCTACATTAAAAATAAAATGACAATATTTGCAAACAGTGAATATCATATCTAGATATCTATGTAGGAGGTAAAACCTTCCATGTAAAAACAAGGGAGAAGGAGCAAAAATGCACATCAAGTTTGCCCCCATGAGCGCCCAGCATCACGAAGTTTTTTTTGAACCAAAAATGCCACGAAGTTACGTTTTGGGAGCGTCCAACACCACGGACCGTTAGTCAACGGACGTTGACCGTTAAGTCTGACGGAAATGAACAGTAACTTCACAAAAATTACAATTTTGCCCCTAATTTTAAGCTAAAATTACCATTTTGCCCTTAGTTTTAAATAATTTTTTTTTAAAAAAAAACAATAAAATATAAGCGAAAATATGAAGTTTTGTGTTAGGAAGACACAGTAGTGATAACATCATTGTGGCTCAAGAAGTCATTCATTCAATGAGAAATATGAAGCAGAAAAAGGGTTTTTTGGCAATCAAAATTGACCTGGAGAAAGCATATGATCAGGTCAACTGGAAGTTCCTAATGCACTGCCTTCAAGAGATTAACATTCCAAGCAGCCTTGCAAAGATCATTGAACAGTGTATCTCTACCCCTACCATGCAACTTTTGTAGAACGGGGATAAAGCTGAGTCTTTTCATCCATCTAGGGGAATAAGACAAGGAGATCCTCTCTCTCCATATCTATTTGTTATCTATATGGAGAAGCTAGCCCACTTGATAAATGAGGCAATCAATGCTCGAGACTGGAAACCCATTCACTTGAATCGGAATGGACCCCCTATCTCTCACCTATTTTTTGTTGATGATATTATGTTATTTGCAGAAGCGTCAATGGACCAAGTTGAAACTATCAAGAGTTGTCTCAAGAGTTTTTGTGAAAGCTCTGGGCTGAAGATTAATCATCAAAAAACCAAAGTCTTCTTCTCTAAGAATGTCCAACACGTTAGGAGAAGTGAGATGTGCTCTTCCTTGGGATTCTCAATCACAGCTGACCTGGGCAAATACCTAGGAGTGCCCTTGCATCATAAATGAATCGCTAAGAAGTCGTTCCATTATGTAGTGGATAAAGTCAAAATGCGGCTGTCTAATTGGAAAGCCAAATTGCTATCATTGGCAGGCAGGGCCACGCTTATTTCCTCGGTAACCACAGCCATACCAGGTTACACTATGCAAACGAATTTGCTCCTTGTAAGTACATGCGAAGACCTAGATAAATGCAATAGACAATTCATGTGGGGAAATACTGACGAGCAAAAGAAAATCCCCTTGGTAGCATGGGATAAAATCTGCAAACCGAAAAGTAGGGGTGGTCTCGGGATCCGCCACACTAGCTCTTATAACCAAGCTTTCCTCATGAAAATTGGATGGAACCTTGCTACTAAGAAGGAAGACTTATGGGTTAAGGTTTTTCGAAGCAAATATAATTGTGGAAGCGACCGGATTCCCAAGATTGAAAGGTCACGACCTGGCTCCAACCTATGGTATGGAATTAAACGTACATGGAATAAGGTCCAAGAGGGTGTTGAGGAATTACCAGATGGGAAATTACGTTGGAAATGAACTAAGGATGGTGCATTCACTGTCAAGTCAGCGTATGAAGTTCTACGTGTGGAAGAAGGTCAGCATGATCCGATATAGGGGAAGATTTGGAAGTTGCAAGTCCTGGAAAGATGCAAATTATTCCTCTGGTTGGCGCTACAGAAACGGATTCTAACTAATGTTTCGAGATATAAGCGGGGGCTAAGTTCTGATGCCGGCTGCTCAGTATGCATGGAGGGGATGGAATCTTTATCTCACGTACTAAGGGACTGCCCGGATACGTTGGCGCTATGGCAACAGATAGTCCCATCTCAACTTTGGCAGAAATTTAGCTCACTGCCCTTTGATCACTGGATCAGATGGAATATCAGTAAGAGGGGAAATAACCAAAAATCAGATGAATGGCGTCAACTCTTCACCATCATGTGCTGGTGGTTATGGCGTCGTCGAAATTCTGCGGTCTTTGAACAAAAGAAAATCTCGAACACTGCCCTGCAACACAGCGTGCAGAATATGGTGTCAACGCTAACGGAGGCCCGTGACCGTCTCTGTGTAAAGAAAAATAATTTCACCTTGCAGAATCGACATGGTGACCGCTGGCTTCCCCCACCGCCAGGTTGGATTAAACTCAACACTGATGGTGCTTACTCATCTCGAACCCCTGGGGTGGCTAGCGAAGGAATTCTTCGAGATGAACACAGCAACTACATAAAAGGATTTATCTTTAGAGGATCGAATGGAGATTGCCTCTTTGGAGAACTGTGGGGCTGTTTACTGGGACTGAAACTCGCGTGGGATATGAACTTTAGATCTATAATTCTGGAAATTGACTCATCTGACACTGTTGATTTACTACGAAACCCGCCTAACCCAGCGCATGAGGATCATCAAATTGTTGCAGAAATAAAGAACATGCTGAATCGTAACTGGACTGTTAGTGTTAATCTAATTAGTCGATGGGCTAATGGAGCAGTGGATTACATGGCCAAAGCGAGCCTTTCATCCATGCCAGGCTTCCAAACTGTATCACATGTTGACCTGGAGCTGGAGAGAATTCTCGCTAATGATAAGTCTTAGTTGATATATGTTGCTTTATTGTTATAAAAAAAAAAAAGAACTATTAACTGTAGCAAAAGCTGGCTAATTAAAAGAAAAAGGATAAGGTGGAAAAATATACATATACTCTATCTCAAAGAGTATCCAACATCAAGTTCTTTTTTTAAATGTAAAAATACACATGTGGTTACAAATTAGGTGTAAAAATACCCTTTGACCGTTAAATTTGTTTAACTGTTAAGTTTGACTTTTTTATTTTTAAAGGTGTAAAAATATACATGTGATTTGGTAAAAAAAGCGCCCAATATCAAGTATTTTTTTAATTTAATAATTTTATTTCAATTAAAAGAAAATTATTATTTTTTGAGGTATAATTGATAGGAGGCTAAATTTTTTATTTCCATAATTTATTTTCTTTTTTAAAATCCTTATTGGTGCAAATGTTTATATTGCATCATTAGAAAATGCAATAAATATTAAATAATATTGATTGAAAATATATTTAAATAATTTTTGGTTCAACTTATTAGATCAAAAAATTAAAATTATTTTTAATTAAATATCATATTTATAATATCATATTGTAAATGCATAAAGACTCATTTATTGATTATTAATTAGAAAATTTAATAAGGATTTAAAAAAAGAAAATAAATTATGGAAATAAAAAATTTACCCTTCCAAGAATTACATCTGGATAAATAATAATTTTCCTTTAATTGAAATAAAATCATTAAATTAAAAAAATTGATGTTGGATGTTTTTTTACTAAACCACATGTGTATTTTTGCACATTTGAAAGTAAAAAAAAGGTCAAACTTAATGGTTAAATGGTATTTTTTTCACTTACTTTATAACCACATGTGTATTTTTGCACTTAAAAAAGATACTTGATGTTAGATGTTCCTCAGGGTAAAACATATGTATATTTTTACACTTTAGACCAAAAGAAAACCTAATTGATTCCCTTAAACTCTAAGGCCTATTAATGAGTAATTAGGTGTCTACCCTATTAAAAGACTAATAAAAATTATAGTGAGAAATACCAACGAAACCACCCCCCCCCCCCAAAAAAAAAAAAAACGCCGCGGGCGGCTAGAAAAAATAGTGACTAACAAAGCCCAATTGCACATTGCCTGTTTGTGTAAATATATTTTGGGCTAGAATTAAACTGAAACATAATTAGATTAAATAAAGAATTAATATACTCTTTATTCCCTCAAATTACCTTCATTTTCATTTCAGTCTCTCAAGTTTCATTTTATTTAAAATATTGCTTCTTATAACTCAATAAAAATCTAGACCATTTTACTCCTATTGAGACCAAAATTAAAATAAGGACAAATTTAAAAGATTAAAGATTATGTTAACTCATAAATAAATTAACTCTAACTAATATTGCGCGGTTTGTATTGTATCACTTGTCATTATTTAGGAATCTTCCATGTAACTTAAGCCTCACTCTTGTTAGTAGTAGAACTTGAAGCAAAGCTCATGGCAGATCCGACGCTTCTTCGAGTTTGTAAAAAGCTGAAGTTTTTCCGAGGTTATGTCATGTTTATGTTTGGATTAGCGGTATAAGCCATTTTTTCAATGTGATTTATAATATACGGATAAGTTTGTGAAAAAAGTTTTATCTCGAGTTGTTTGAATGTATTTTTTCAACGCCAGAACATATAAGCCCTATTAGTAGAAGATTTCAGTTTGCTGATATGAGATTATGCCTCAAATCATCCCTTTCGTGATATCATTTGAGAGGTTTGAAATTTGTTTGATGAATTCCAATAGTTGAATATGTGCCATACTAATTGAGAGATCATCCGGTGTGCTAATTATTCGACTCATGAAGGTCATTCTAACTCAGTTGATACAGTTTTACTACCAAGAATACCAAATGGTTGTCCAGGGATGCTACTTGAAAATAAATAAGAAGACACTAATTGCGACAACTAGGCTAGTCTTTTACCAGTTATATTCTTTCAAGCTTTGCTTGCCATTTCATAGACTAATAAAAAAAAAAGTACTTCTCTATTCTTGACTTAGGCCTTGTATGACTCTTCTGAACTATCTAAATAATGCTAGCTTATATTACTATTTACCTTTTGATCAAAAAAATATTACTATTTACCTTTGCTTCTTTGGTTCATTGCAACATGCGTTTGGGCTCAAATATCAAACATAACTCAATTTGCCTCCTTTTTTGTGTGTGTATATTTGTGTATTTGAATAATGATTAAAAAAATTCCATGAATTCATTTATTTATTTTGTTTATATCCAAGATGGTTTGAATATAAAATCATTACCCCAATACCATCTCACCCCACTCTTAACATTCAAATATAAGTTAGCCTCAAGTGGAAATAAATTTAATATATCCATTGGTTTTTTTTTTTTAATTACACCATTGGTATTTTTGTATGAACAGAACTCAACATTTTTTTTTTGGTGGAAACAGAACTCAACATTAACCGAAAAAGAAATGAACTTTACTTAGGTAAAGAAGATGGGCCCATGTGAAGGCCCAGCCCAGTTCTGAGAACGATCTTATCATCGGCCCGCAAACTATCAATGTAATTCCTAACCTCCTCTGCTATCACGCGCTTCATCATCCTCATCAGGTACGGTTCTTCCTCTACGTTTCGCTTCCCGTTCTCACTCCCTTCAGCTTCGTGTTCCTCGTTCTCTTCTTTCACATTGTTGTCTATTCTGTCTCCTGGAGGTAACAAACTCAACGACGTCTTCACAGAGACCACCATTGGATCTTTGTAACTATTGTTTTCCAGTGAAATCCTCCCGAGGCACTGCCTCTTCAATCGCTGCTCCGACTCCCTCATTTCCGATGAATGCGGGGCATCACAATGATTAGGCCGCTTCTTCATTACCATAATAGATTCTGACTCCGACGATCCGGACGCAGACGACATTTCCGCGGTTCGGCGGCGGCGCAGGGTGGAGTTCCAGTGGTTCTTGATGGAGTTGTCCGTTCGGCCGGGCAAGAGACGAGAAATGGTGGCCCACTTATTTCCGTGGATGGCGTGAGCCTGGATGATGACGGCATCTTCGTCGGGAGTGAAAGGGCGGTGTTGTACGCCGGGGCTAAGCTGATTGCACCATCGGAGCCTGCAAGACTTGCCGGAGCGACCTGGTATGCCGATACTGATGAGAGACCAATTGCGAGGGCCGTGCTGGTGGACGAGCTTGATGAGCGTGGCGTCCTCTTGGGGGCTCCAAGAGCCTTTCACTCGATTATTGGAAGCGACGCTGTTGTTTGAGGTGAGACCCATTCTCTATGAACCTAGACCTGTTTGATAAAATGCCAGAGACAGAGAGAGGCTAATTATAACTGTGGTTGGGATGAGTAACGGTGATGAAGGGGATATGGGAGGAGTGGAGTTGTTGAGATGAACCGTAAATTGGGTCACATGAAGTTCCAACGCATTTGCTTCTGTTATAACTTCTCGCACGCACGTTAGTACGTCACCAATTCAAACAACGGTTTCCCTGAAATATATCTAAGTGGGCTGATTTTCCAGTTATTCCCTTGCATGGTTGACATAATTCTGAGGTTTAATATACATTAACCACATTTTTGTTGACCTGATGTACATTAGCCAAATGAGAAGGTAAGATATTTTAATTTACTAGTGGTATATAACACATATTGGATGATGATATAATTAGTTAATTCCGTCTATATGGGGTTGAAGGAATTAGTTGAGCTGACGGAGGTCACGCGCCGGGGGTATGTGAAGGAAGACAAACTGTAAGTTGTTAGTTCTAAGGATATTAAACCCACCACCAGATGGGTTGGGTATTGGGTTAGTGAATCATATTAGATTTATCACCGTCAAGTCGGTAAGAAATTAAAGATTTCAAGGTTATTGATATAAAGTTTTAAAGATTTTTTTTTTGTTTTCACAAAAAAAAAGTGAACCTGGTTAATGTCTATATCAAACCAGTACGTCGTTTTTCAGGCTAAATCAGCTAGTTTGGGTTTCAAAACCCTAGTTAATACAGTTAAACATGCAAATCATACTTTACATTAGTGACATGAACGTGATAGGTTATTATTAATTAATAAGGGTTCATATAATATCTAGTCCTTTAAGTTTACTTTTATTTTGGTTTTGATTCTTTAAGTTTCAAACAAGAGGCTTTTGTCATTTGAGAGGCAAAATTGTCCTGTTTTTATTTAATGATAGGGATCCATCTTTTAAATGGAATGAAAACTTGAGGGACCAAAAGAAGCTTGAAAGACTAAAAAGTATGGTTTAAAATTTAAGGGATCAAAACTAAAACTAAAATAAGGGTAAAGTTAAGGAAATAGTTAACCTTTTAATTGATTTTGGTTTGTTATGTTAGAGGATTATCTACCATCTGAATATCTCTATGCTATTCTTTTTTTTTTCTTTTTTTTTTTAGGTAAAAACTGGGGTGCAAACACACATTATTCTACAATCATCATCTAGAATCTATTGGTGGGTAGACAACTCTTACAGTGTCATCGTACAAAAAATTTATCACTCTTAATGTTGGAGGTAGAACCGGGAAGGTTGAGCCCGTTAAATTGGCCTTTTTAGGCCTTGGCCCTAAAGAGCTAAACTTGAAAATTAGAGAAGCTAAATAAAATAAGCCTAGTAGGGCCAGCCCTATAGGGCTTCAGGTTTAAAAGGGCCAGCCCTGTAGGACCTCGGCCCGGCATTGCAGACCCTCTTAACTCTGTAGTGTAAACATAGTCAAACATGTTTTTAATGATAGAGACAGACAGACAGCAGAAAATTGCACCTTCTTTATGTGCCAAATTAAACTTCCTAGAAACTGTCGGGAGTAGTGCAAGAGGAGAGCGTATCTAGCCTCAGCAAAGCAACTTGAATCTTATATCAAATTTCAAAATGCCAGATGTACCGATGGAAAATGATTTCTGGAATATAGCACGCTAGAAACAAATCTAACAATCATTTTACCCAATTGGCTGGTTATAATTGCTTAATATTATCATTTATGCTGGAATACTGGCAATAAATGAAAAATTAACATTTAATTAGAAAACGTACCATATCATTACCAGCAAGGCTGCTACCATTATTGGATCCAAACCTCCAAGCAACGGTGGTCGTCATATTTAGTTCACTTCAAGACACCCAAATAGATCGATTCAGCAACCAGCTCCTCTCCAGATCTAGACTGGAGAGACAGCTAGAACATCAAAGCCTCCTGCCAAATTAGCTAACCAGAAAATCAGCTCTAGCTGGAGGCGATTCAAAAACTATAAAGTCTTCACTACAATTAAAGCTAAATTAGATAACCAATCTGCAACTGAATTCCCTTCTCTTATGGATAAAGAGAAGCTGGAGCTCTTTACTACAATTAGTTGGAGGCAGTGCTTTCCCAAATGAGTTTAGTGCCCTTGAGATCATTGTCTCCTTATCTTCATCAATAATACGTGATTGATACGGCAAATCCGCGATTGGCATTTGGAACACACCGGGAAGGAAATCCACGAGTGTGTCGCTTTCCATGCCATTTTAGCGCAATGCTGTTGCACTATATCTGCGTAAAAATGAGGAGACATTGCGGCCGAAGACAAACCCAGACCGGGATCCAAGGAACCTTAAGTTCCTGAGTTAAAGTTAAAGGAGTCATGAGAGCATCAGAGAGAATGCAAGTGACTCTAAGGTTTGTGCTCTTCCCTGCCAAATCAACAGTAGCATGTTGGAGATTTGGAGGGCAAGATTCAAGGTAAAGCTCAGCTAATTCTTCAACGGTGTCTTTCCCTAGTACATATCCCTCAGGAACGCCATCGGGGATATCGAAGCGTTTGATGTTGTTTGGGATGTTGGGCTTGGAGAAGACCTCTTGGTTGTGTTGTGGCGGAGCGATGTAGGAGAAGACGACGTTTGGAGCCGCATGAGCAAGCTTGAAGACGAGGTTTGGAAGAGTGATACGATGGCTTCCAAAGGGGAATGGAATTACTGCTACGTGCTTCATCTCTTCTCAATAAGATGATGACGATGATATAGCCATATTGTTGTTGAGTTCAGATTAACTAACAAATGTATCACATAGAGAAAGACTGGACAAGGTTCTGCCGAACCACGCCCAAACACACAGATATATATGCTCGTTGCGTCAACTTTTAAAGTGATGCATTAATTAGTTGTGAATAGTCTGTCTCTTGATTTCAAGCGCTATCACTAAATAAGAAGATGAATGTGACATAAAGCCCCCCCAAAAAAAAAAAAGAAAAAAAACCATCGTATCCGAATGGAAGTACTGCTAAAGTTTTTACAGCAAAAGCGCGAAGTAAGAAAAAAAGAATTAACACACCTAAATAAGAGTCAACCTTGTTCACTTTAAAATAGAATAAATACTTTTGAAATTATAAAATCAATTTCATGGAAAAAAATATATGGATATCTTACACATGCATTGGAAGGTGGAGACGTATAAACTTATTCCCCGGCACACCATGCAACTAAGATTTGCCTTGAAATTGACGCTTTAGGTTTTGTTTGAGAGTTTGGAGGAGAAAGAAAAAAAAGAGATGCAGGGAGTTTGGTGGGGAGAAGAAGAAACGGAAATGGAAGATATTTCCTCCCTTGTTTTGGAGTTAAAAAAAATAGTAATAGAAGAAGATGAAGGATTAATGAATTATTTTTACCATTTTGTCATTTTTTTAAAATTAATATAATTATTATACTTTACAAATAAATTTAAATTTAAATTTTCTAAAAAAATTATTTATGTAACTTTTATATTCAAAAAGTTTTTTCTCTCTTTAAAAAGTATTTTCCTTTCTAAAAAGTATTTTCTCACTCTAGAAAATATTTTTCCTTAAAAAAGTGTTTCTCTCTTTAAAAATATTTTCGTGTGTATTCCAACAAAATAAAAGAAAAAAAGAAATCAGAAATAACGAGAGCGTTTTATTTGAACGAGGGTAAAAAAAATAATCTATTATCCCTCTCAAAACTCACCATATTGGGAGAACTTTATTTTTTCGAAAAAGGAGGGTTTTGGAGATTTGCAAAAAGCCTGATTCCCTCCCCTTTTATTTTTAAAACTCTCAAATAAGGGAAGAACTACCAAAACCCTTCATTTATTTTCCTTTCCCTCTAAAATAGAACTCTCAAATAAAGGCTTAGGAGGTGGAAATCAGTTCAACCAAAGTCTTAAAATCATGAGCCGCTTTACCGTCAGGTTTAGCAACATCTTGCAGAGTCTTCTTCATCTTGTTTCCCTCTTCCTGCATCAATATCAGATTCAAGCTCTTCTTCATCAATCCAGTTTTGGTGAACTCTTTTAGTTTCACACCAAAGCCCCACACATCAGAGGCCGTTCTCCCACATATGCCTTGATCTGCAAGGAAGTGTCTGCAAATCATAGGCACTCCATTCGCAGCACTCTCCATCATGGAGTTTATTCCACTGTGAGCCACGTACACTCCCACAGATTCATGGGCTAAAACTTGCATTTGTGGAGCCCATGGAACTATCTTCCCTCTCTTGCCTGTCCTATCAACAAACCCATATTGTTTGTTGAAGACATGAGATCCAAATTACAGTCTATGCTTTTTGCCGGTGTGCTTACTCTACCAAGCCCTCTTTCCTCTCCTCCTCAATTAATGGACCCTTCAAGGTGCTTGGAATGGCTGGAAAAGAAAAGTAGATCTGTAGTTTATATATGCTTTGGAACTGTGACTGTTCCGCCACCTCCAGAACTTGTCGCGATAGCAGAAGCATTAGAAGCTGGTGAGTTTCAATATCTGTGGGCAACCAAGGACGATCGGAAAGGTATTTTACCAGATGGGTTTGTTTATAGGACAAGCGAGAGAGGGAATCTGTGGGAGTGTACGTGGCTCACAGTGGAATGAACTCCATGATGGAGAGTGATGCGAATGGAGTGCCTATGATTTGCAGACATTTCTTTGCAGATCAAGGCATGTGTGGAAGAACGGCGTCTGATGCGTGGGGCTTTGGTGTGAAATTAAAAGAGTTCACCAAAACTGGATTGATGAAGAGCTTGAATCTGATTTTGATGCAGGAAGAGGGAAACAAGGTTAGAGAAAATGCCTTGAAGATGAAGAAGACTCTGCAAGATGTTGCAAAACCAGAAGGTAAAGCGGCTCATGATTTTAAGACTTTGGTTGATCTGATTTCTACCTTCTAAAGCGTTAATTTGGAGGCAAAGCTAAGGTGGTGAGCTGGGGAATTAGTTTATGGGGAAGTTGGCTCTAAGCCTCTAAAGCATCTTTCACTGATGTTAATAAGGCTCCACGACCATGCTTAGGAGCTATGTTTCCTTTTTGTTGCCTGTTGTTCTTCTCCTCATTCGAATTTTTGATGATCGCATGTTTGAGCTTTGCTTTCACACACACACTTGAACCATATTTCTACATGATATTTTATGATTAAATTGGGGTTTTTAATGCATTTTTCTTGAGACATTATTGCATAATTAAATATTAATTTGAGTTAAGGACATTTGCATTGAATTAAGTGAAATTAGGGGTAAAATGGTCAATATTTGTTAATTATTCATACAAATGATTTCTTAGATTTTTGATGCTATTGTGCTTAATCTTGCATTATAGGAATTTTAGAATTAAATGGAAGAATTTGGAAAAAATGTTCTTTGGGTCAAAATTAATATTTTTGAAGACCAGAAAAAATGCTTTGGGCCATATGGATTAAATGACAATTGGGTCAATGAATTGATGAGAAGAATTGGACTGAAGGAATGAATGAAATTTGGGGCCAGGGAAGCACGTTGAATTTCAGATTGGGCTGAAGGAATTGAATTTGTTCGTGGGCCCATGGATCAATCAATGAATGAATGCATGACCTAATTGAAGGAGGCTGGGAGGAATTTATGGGGGGCTGGACGATTAAAAAAAAAAGAGGGAAGAATCAGAGACGCGGGGCCGAGAGTTGGAAAAAAACGAGAGTGGCGGCTGGAAAAGGAAAAAAGGAGAGAACGAAGGAAAGAAAAGGAAAAACGAAGGGGGACGGACCAGAGAGGCTGAGAGCAGGGGAGACTGGTGGAGACTCTGGAAGGAACAAAGAGAGAGGCTGGGAGAGTTCTGAAAAAAAAAAAAAAAAACGAAAAAAAAACAGAGGCTGAAAAACGAAGAAGGAGGCGGCTGGTTTTGGGAAAGAAAAACAGAAGAGAAGAGGAAGAAGAAGAAAACGAACAGAGGAGGCTTCCGGCGAGTTTGCATTTTTCCGGCGAAGTTCTGCAGTTTCCGGCGAAGACCTTGAATTTTCCGGCGAGCATTTTCCAGTTTCCGGCGAGCTTGCAATTTTTCCGGCAAACATGATTAATTTGATTTCACTGATTTTTCTGGACTGTTTGGTAGCTATGAGTGGTTGAATTTCTCTGTTCTTGGTGATGAAGACTTGTTCTTGAGCTCATTGGACTACATTAGGGGAGTTTTATCTATCTTACTATTAGTCTAGGATTATATATTTGAATTGCTAAATTTTGATATATTATTCTGAAACTGAGATTAATGGTAATTATCTCTGTTAGTTTGATATTTGTAGTTGAGATTGGATTTCGTAGTGTGATTTTTATATGTGAATGAATTTCTTTGTGGTTTCAATGAAGCTATTTTGATTAGCGTGGTATTGTCTAATTAATGTGGTTGATTTGTACCCTTTTGAGGAACTGTTTAGTACTCAAATTTAGAAGTCTCATGTTGCATAATTCCGATTTCAATTACGCATTAAGTGGGCTCGAACAATTTCTCAAGGGATAATAGTTAGCTATGGTTATAGGAGCTACTATTAATTGGGAATATTGGACTCAAGTGGTATCTTGAGGTTTTTCTTAAGACTTAATGAATTTTAACTCCCATAATCTTTTAAGAGCAAGGATAGTCATTTCTTCATTACCAAGAGCATTAACCATTTAATCTTATTTCTATCCAAAGTATTTTTCCTTATTTCCAAAAAGACAAAAAAAAAAATATATAGGAATAGTTTCTTTATTTTTCCTATGCATTTTAATTAGAGAAAAACTTATTTAGGAACCCCAAATTTCTAACCATGTTTATATCACTTAGTTTATCTTAGAAAATACAAAATAAATTTGGCTCCTTGATTAAGAGAACGATCCCGAGTTAATTGCACTGTATTGCATTTAATTTGTGGTAAATAGTGATTCGACCCCGAGACGACTAAGGGTGAGTCGAATCACACACACACATATAATGTTGTCAATTGTATTTGTCAGTAACAACCTACTCGTATAATACTATGCATCTTTTACTATTTGTTTTGTTTAATCACTAGACAAATCTATTAATTTGTAATGGTCAAAATAAAAGGCTACAAATATGAGAATTTTTAACTGTTTATACTAAACCGCTACAAATTTACAATGGTATGACTCACGTCAAGTGGCGTGCTAGTTAGGAAATGGCCTTTGTAACGGTTATGACAAAATAATCGCTACAAAATATAACGCCAAGCTGACGCCAAATTTGTAGTAGTTGCTTTGTAGTGGTTTCTTTTCACAAATTGTCACAAATGTGGCGCCAGCTAGACGCCTTATGGCGTAAAAGTTGTGGCAATTGATTTATAGTGGTTTAATAAAAAATCAGAATGCAAAGAGTTTGCAACTTTGTGGCGGTTTTACATAGAAACTGCTACAGAATGCAAAAAGTCTTACACATTTGTAACTATTACTTATAGAAATTGTTAAAAAATGCAAACAATCTTGCACATGTGTGGCAATTATATAAAACCGTTACAAAGTTTCATATTATACAAGGTAGGTTTTAATCATTTGTAGCTTAGTGTAGCATTTTTTGTTAGACCACTACAAATGTTTACACTTTATAACGGGTTTTGTTTTGTTTTGTTTTTTTTAAATCATTACAAAGTTGAAGCCTTTATACATACACCGCCACCAAACAATTAACCAATTTTACAAATTCATTTGTCACGTGCCTTGTGAAAGATTTCACTACATCTCTAAAATTTAGCTCAAACATTTATAGAGTTATGGCTTCCAAGAGGGATAAGAACAAGGGAAAGGAGGTGGAGCATCCCAGACCTATTCTACATGGGAGCAATAGAGGGGGTGGTGGTAGGGGCCATTGAGGGCAGCACGAGCGTATATTTGACGATGGAGGAGACCCAGCCACAACAACTCCTCCCTAACAGTCTATTTGACAATGGAATCATCCAATTTCGTCGCTAATCAACTGTTTTTTTTTTGTGTGGTGCCATTACCTATTGATCTTTTCGGCTTGAGGTTTAGTTCGACAGTTTAAACATTGCTACACAATGATGAGTAAAATGTATACTATACTAACACATGTTATGTCATATGTGATGGTAAAAGTATCTTTGCGAAAAATATGTTAAAAAATGAATTTTCCTTTCCAACAATGCTGACACTATGTGGAAGAGAGACAATATGTGGTGGGGAAATAATACGCGGTGGGGAGAGAAAGTTATATTGGAAAACAGGGAATTAAATGAGTGCACAAAAAGCTTTTGAGACATCCCTTAAACCTATCTGATAAAAGAGAACTTGTCATACTCAATAATCCTATCTTATAAAGAGTAACTGAAGCAGTATTATTGAACTGAGATGTATATTTGTGCTATTACTTCTATTAAATGCTACTAACTAGAAAAGGAGAGCGAGCGGGGCGAATGCAAAGGATCCTCCAAGTGTAATATTGAAATTTGATGTTGCACGAGCTAATCACTAAAATTTTCTGTTTTTATAAAAATGAGAGTGGAAATGAAATGAAATGCAAATCATTTTCTATTTTAACTAAAATTTTGTGCTTGAACTTTATGAAGAACAAACACAGAAATTTTTTTTTATGAGATCTGACAATATCTGACATGGTTTGGATTTATATAAGTTTGTAGATGGCCATTATCTGATGATAATTCTTTTTAAAAAACAAATGTCAAGATTAATAATCAAATGATTGTCCTTCATTCAATGCTTGAAAACAGATCACCGATCATTATTGTTGGAGATATTGGTCCTTCAATTATTGCGTGCATATTATCCATCAACAGTTTCTTTCCAATTCTGCCTAATCATTCAAATATCTACCAGTTTTCTCGCTAAGCCCTTTTCTTTCTATATTGCGCCAACATGAAAATATAATACGTTCCAACATTTCTAAAAGGAACCCTTTAATTGCATATAGTACTTCCCTCAATCAAACCGTAGAATGTTTGTACAATTTCGTCCGCCAGTTTAGCGTTCTGATTCCTAAGCTCAGCAATATTATTTTAGATTTCTCAGTTAGTGTCTTAATCTTGGCCTTCAGTTCAGCTTCCTCCTCAACCATGACCTACTCTCATAGTCATACTCGACCATTCAAAATACAATTCACAAATTTCAAATAATCTTTGTTATGATTAATTACCTCCATTAAATGACAATATTCTCTCTTGCAACTCAAGCAAGGGGTAGGGCAAAGCCAAGCTCCATTTTATTTATGCTAAATGGATCAAAATGTCAGATTAGTTAACTTAACACCTAATTAATCATAGCGTTGCTTGACTTCAGCAATGCTCACAAAACGAACTAGACATCAGCTCTAGTAGATGTCGACAGCTAAAATTTCATCCACGAGATCCAACACATAGAAGTCATTTAGCGGAACAATAATGCTTGTCATATATGTTATAGAGAGTCCACCATTTCTTCTAGCATCATATAAATAAGAGAAAATTCCTTTTCGATAAATAAGAGAAAATTCCTTTAACGCTCTAAGCGACTAAGAAAAACTTAAAATGGTCTCAAAGGGAATTCAAATGTCAAAAAAGTCTCAAAAAGAGTTGTTAATTAATCCCGGGAGTTGTTAATCTTACAAAAAGAATTGTTAGTGGGACTTATTTTAATTTTATATATGAATTTCCCTTGAGGCCTTTTTGATATTCTCTTAATCTTTTAGTACTTGAAAGGAATTTTCGCTATAAACAATATATCTATGTAGGAAATATTGTTACTCCCTCTGGTCCTTATTATAAGACACCAACTACCTTTAACCAACTCATTTATTACTATTTTCCAATTATATCCTCATTTTTTAACTAACTCTTTAAATTCACATAATTAAAATAAGGATAAAGTTAGAAATATTTATTATTTCTGAACTAATTTAATGACTTAACTTTTATGTCTTACTTTGTGAGAAATTGTGGTTAGTGTCTTATAATAAAAACCAAGGAGTATAAGATACGCTAACATTTTACAGCATGAGTAGGTGTTTGGGGGGTTGAGGCCGGAGCACCCTAGCTAGGATTGCTTTATCTCAATGATCCAAAAAGTAGGAGTTGCCATTAATTTAATTCAATATATTTAGGGACCATACGATACAGCCTTAATATGACCTTATCACTTCAACGGACACCAAAACTAACTGAATTATTGATTATACTATTATTGATGCTTTGTAAAAGTCAAACGTTGTATCATGCAACACCAGAAGCTGTCCCCCTTCTGATTAAATACCAACAAACAAAACCTTCGTTTCTCCTCAACCACCCATTCTATCTCACTCATTGAGTCCTAGTCATTATTGTAACCTAGCTCATTTCGTTTAGCAAATATTACTTTTTTCAAATATGTAGCAAATATTACTTTTTCCAAATATGTATGTACGGTTTTTTTTTTGTAAAGTGTCCCTTTTTAAGAAATTATTTATCAAAATGCCTCCACTTTCAAACTATTTCTCATTATGCCCCTCTTTAGAAATATATTCTCTATCTACCCTCATTTAGTCGACTAAATAAGAGCTTTAGTCGACTAAATGGGGGTTTAATTTTTTTTGGAAAACTTTCGACATTTAGTCGACTATATGTCGTGGGGGTGAAATTTTTTTCAATAACCCCAACATTTAGTCCACTAAATCCTGAGATTTAGTCAACTAAATGTTGACAGTGGGCTTTTTTTCAATAATAATGGATAATAATGACTATTTAGGAACAAATTAATTCAACTCCTATTATTTAGGAATAAGTTGGATCATATCATTATCTTCCTGATTTCATGATTATCATTATTTTTACTTCTATTATTATCCATTATCCATTATCATTATTATATGATAATAATATAACATATACATATATTCCCTATCTATTAGTTGGTTAGATCCTATTATTTAGAGATATCTTAGATCAAATCATATAATCTCTAATATATTTTATTCATCTCATTATTGTTTCCCTAAAATTGTTATTATTATTATTATTCTTTCATAATTAATCTACTATCCACTATTTTTATCCATTATTCTAAAAATATGTATTCATCAATACCTTTGCAAAAACGCACGAATGGCTCTCTGGCTTTTTTTTTTTTGTTTCAGTTTACACGCACTCACAGAAAAATAATCATGTAGAGAAGAAGAAGAAAACGACGAGGATCTGGAAAGAAAAGAAGAACATAGTTATAGATGATCATAATAATCACTGTGAGTGCGTGTAAACTGAAACAAAAAAAAGCCAGAGAGTCATGCGTGTGTTTTTGCAAAGTTATTGATGAATACATATTTTTACAATAATGGATAAAAATAGTGGATAGTAGATTAATTGTAAAAGAATAATAATAATAATAATAATAATAACAACAATATTAGGAAAGTAATAATGAGATGAATAAAATATATTAGAGATTACAGGATTTGATCTAAGGTATCCCTAAATAATAGGATCTAACCAACTAACAAGTAGGGAATATATGTATATGTTATATTATTATCATATAATAATGATAATAATAATGGATAATAATAGAAGTAAAAATAATGATAATCATGAAATCAAAAAGATAATGATATGATCCAACTTATTCCTAAATAATAGGAGTTGAATTAATTTGTTCCTAAATAGTCATTATTATCCGTAATTATTGAAAAAAAGCACACTGTCGACATTTAGTCGACTAAATCCTAGGATTTAGTCGACTAAATGTTGGGGTTATTGAAAAAAATTTCACCCCCACGACATTTAGTCGAAATGTCGACAATTTTCAAAAAAATAAACCCCTATTTAGTCAACTAAAGCCCTTATTTAGTCGACTAAATGGGGGTAGACAAGGAATATGTTTCCAGGGAGGGACATAATGAGAAATAGTTTTAAAGTGGGGACATTTTGGTAAATAGTTTCCTAAAAATTGATACTTTGGGAAAAAAGCCATGTATGCACACCCAAACCAAGTTATCCCCGTCCTTGTTATAAAGTACGCCTAATTATGCTATTAAATAAGATGTAATCAAGTGATTAATTTTGTCTGAAAAAATAAAAATAAAAAACTTTTAATTTTATCATATTTAAACTCATAGTAATTAAGGAATATCTGATATCTATTTCTTTTGGGAGTTGCCTTGTAACAAAGACTCGGAAGAAGTATATGTGTGTAAAGAAAATTATTCAATTTCTAATTTACAAACCTAATGGAATGATAAATAAATAAATAAAAGCATAGCTTTCTAATGTGGGGATTTGTTTTCTTACTTTCCCTTTAATTTTGCTTTAGCTTCATTATGAAAAGTAGCTTCATCTCTCTCTTAAAATGCTTAAAGTAATTTCTTTAGGAAAAAAGCATCAAGTGGCCGTATACACTGAACTTACTTTTTTATGTTTTGTCGTTTTCCCCTTCTAAAAATAATCTCCTCTTTTTTTTTTATAATAAAAAGTTTTGGAAAGGTTTGATATCAGTCCACTACCAAGGTTAGAGCACGGCCCCGGGCTCTATGAGCACTCACTGGGGACTTACAAGATCACCTACCAAAAAAGTCCTAACGACAGCAGAGGGGATCGAACCCATGACCTAAGAACCTAATTTTAGATCCCTTAACATCTGTGCCAACTCTCATTGTCATAATCTCCTCCTTTTAACTTTGCTTAACTGGAGGCACACCAAATTTATAGAGAACAAACTAAATCAGGCATTGGAAAAAGTTTGTTCCAGTCTTTGATATTTGTTACTTAACCACCCCACCAGCAGATAAGATTGATTGGAGTTTCTTAAGTGATGTGATCATTATTTTTTTAAATGATAAATATTTAAAATGTACTTTGATTTTGTCTAATCATATGCATACGGTATATATATGTACTCATGTAGGAGAATCTTGTTATAAGTTCGAAAAGAATCTAACAATAGAAAAAGATAATTTATTTTCTTTCTTAATAGATGTTTGAACCACAATAATCTTCCTCTTTTTATAAACTATAGTATACACAGATCACTTTTCAACAAAAATACATTCTTAAATGTTATATTTTAGTAATTTTTGTTTAAAATAATAACTTTAATAAAGTGGTTCTTAGGTATTGAAGAAGTAATATATATTTAATATTTTTTCATGCTGCATAAGTAATACATATAAAACATTTTGATGAAACTATAAGTATAATTGCAACTCACGTAGAAGAGGTTAATTAATTCCACACATTTTCACATATAATAATTTATGTAAAGCAAACAAAAAAAAAACTATATATATGTGATAAATATTGGAAAAAATATATATATAACAAAACACCCAAATACCATGAGAAAGCAAGTAGTATAATCAATGGAGGCAAGATGAAGGCAAGAAAAACCTCTGCCTCTTACTTCTTGCAGGACAAGTAGAAGGCATTGAAGAAGACGAGGCAGCAATTTTAGTAACAGCAGATTTAAGAGACTGCTTCAGAGTAGCGACACAAACACGATCATCACTGTCCTCAGAACAGAGCACCAATATGCTTTTGATTCTTCCTCCCACACTTGCTATGTCAGCCTTCACTGCCGTGAGCTTCAGCCCTTTCAGAACTTTGATGAGTTCCGAGAACAGTTCCGGCCGATCCTCACAGCACACAGAAGCTCTTATCACTATGTTCTTATTGTTGTTCCCTTTCACCTTGTTGTTGATGATAGAGCTTGATGATGATAATGATGAGCTTGAGTTTTCATCGTCTTGGTCTATTAAAACTTCATCGATCTCTGTAGGAACTGTGAAGGATGTTCCTATGTCCATGGCTTTTCTTTTCAGATCCTTCACTTGCTCTATCACACTCCCAAGTAATGCTGCCTTGTCCATCTGCAATTTAACCATATGAAATATTGAAATGAGAATGAATTGCTCGTCTTTTTGATCGATTGAAGGGGGCGCGCGCGCGCGCGCACATATCCATGCTTAGTACATGGTCCACGCACCAGTTTAAGAGATTTAAACAAAAAACAGCAAATCTGAGTTTCTAATCTAAAGTTAAAACCTCGGACAGAACAAGTATGAGAATTATATTATATATATGATTTATACCTTATCGGACTTGGGGATGAGTTTTCTGAGAGAGGCAAGCTGGGCATTGATTCTGTCCCTACGGCGTTTCTCAGCTTGGCTATGGCTTTTGGAAGCACTAGAAGCTTTATCTTCTTCAGGAGGCCATGGATGATGAAGAAAATGATCACAGAACTGAACAGAGCAAGAATCTGAGATTCGATGAGGCAACAATGGAGTCTGATGAACTGAGAAAGGAGAAGGAACATTATTATTATTGTTATTGTTATTACTGCTACTGTTTGTGGCCTGCACAGGCCACCAGCAGCTGCTAGAACCAGAACTAGAATAGTAGAAATTTTCCATTCTCAACAATACAAATAATCATTCATTTCTATCTAAACTCTTATCTCTCCCTCTCTCCCTGTCTCTCACTCATTGGTGTTTGTTTGGCGCTTTATTATTATCAACATCTTTCTTCTTCCTCTTCCATCATCACCAACCAGCTAGCTACACACTGTTTCCTGCACTAATAATGGCTCATTTTCTCCTTATCTTGATGGCGATTGGTGTGATATGCAGTAACCTTTTATTGGTCAAATTGAAAATCTTTTTTTGTCTGTTTCTTCGTGTCACCTCAGCCTTAATTCTTTTTCTCTCTCGTTTTTTTTTTCCTTCGGAGATAAATCTAACAGATTTGGACCTGTGAAGGATCTGAGTTTAAGGAAGAGGGTGGAGAGAGAGAGAGAAGAAAAGGAAAAAGCAAGGCATAATATTAATATCAATTAATAATTAGTCTCCCTAAGAACTTTCGGACTACAGAATTCCATTATATTGAGGAGATCTTGAGCAAACGAAAATACCCAATTTAAGATTATATATGTACATATATATTGATGCTTAACAGACTAATTAATTAAATTATCGTATTTGAGTAATTAATTATGTTATGCCATTATGGAAGCAGAAAAGTGTTTAGAGGACATAGATGATTAGGAGCCCATTTGGTTGGAGAAAAATGGGAAACTGAGTTTTTCAATGGGGACGGGCGTTTGGTTACATTTTCATATGAAAAAGTTCATGTGAATTTAACCAAAGAAAAAAAAAAGAAAAAGTTTAAGTAAAAAAGTATTTTCTTGGGTTCTTCAAATTTCAGTTATATAATTAAAAATGCTCCTATTAAAATGGATGAAAATCAATTTTTAAGTCAAGAGAAAAAATATTTAAAGACACAAAAGTTCTTTGATGTAACTTTGGATGTGATATAAAAGAGAAAGTGAGATGCATAAGTTTCATAGAATTTAAATAATAATTTTACTTCACAGATAAAATGATTTTTTTGACTCATTTCCTTTAAATTAAATACAGTTTTTCCTATCAATCTATTTTATTTTATTTTTTTTACAAATCAAACATCCCTATTATAAAATATTTTCTAGGACCTGGCTTCTCTAAGTATCTTTCTCTCCTCTTCTCTCAGTATCCCTCATCCCAGCCGTTCATCTCCTTTCCTCTTCCATCTTAGATTAATTTTTAGTTGAGATGAAGGGCTGAGATGAGAGAAAAGGAAGGAAAAGGAGGGAAGGAAGAGAAATCTACTTCCATATTTTCTATTCATTTTCTTTTTACCCCGTTCATTTTTCAATCCTTTCCTTAAACCTTTAAACCAAACGGATTCTATCACAGTGTGCTGATTCTTTCTTTATCATGGGCTGAAATACTAACAGTAAAAGAGATTTAGCACATGATTTCTATTTTGAACGACACAAAAAAGGTAATCATATCTATATATGAAGTGGAGCATAACACAGATCCCAATCACAACTTCTACAGTACTTTACTTATCACTTTCTGCTTTTCCTCGAAGGAACCAATTAATATTATAGATTAGGTTATTAGTTTTACACAAAGCCTTCATGAAAGAACCCAAATGACAATGAGGAGGAAGCGAGGACAGAACATGACAGAGATAGATACAAGACCAAACAAAGAAGTTCCAAAAGTGAAGGTTATATTCAATGAATCGAAGAGAAAGGCATTAATAATAATTTTGATAGATGAAGGAAAGGTAGGTTGGTTTTCCATGGTTTGGTTTGCATCATAAATCTGATTGAAAGGTGAAAGAGAGTGGAAATTAAAAAGTGGGACTCACAGAGGGGGAGAGAGAGAAGCAAACAACGAAGGTTGAATTAGAATGAGAGGGTAGGGCCATACTCTCCCCCTCTTGCATTTGTAACATTATGAAAGATTGACATGACTTCTGATCAACCTCTCTCTCTCTCTCAGTGTTTGTGAGGTGAGCCCTCCATTTCCTACAATTTCTGTGGTTCCTCATTGTCATTGATTTCGTTTTCCTTCTTTCTCTCCATTAATTTTTGTCTGATTGAAATCTCTATACGGACCTAGGGCCCCATTTCCTCTCAATATATCTTGTGTGTGTGTGTTTACTTATGTGCAGGTACAGTCGGCAAGTGAAGCTTCATGATAAATATGTGAATCAAACCAGATTTGATCTCTCTCCAAATCTTCATTGAGATGCTGCTGCTAAGTGCTAACCCTGGGCGTTCCGGGTCCCATTCCTTTTATATGGCTCTCTGACTAATCATACTCAAATATTGTCTGGACGCTTAATTGAGGATAACTCCCAGAATTGTTTTTCCCCCTTGATATTAACACAAATTCAAACTCAAGACATCATAGCCGAGCCCCATTACTATGTATAAAAGAAGTCAATAATAAATAGATATGTAGACTTTTTAGGGATAAGTTTTATTGTTAATATATTATTCCTTATAATCCTTAATATAAGATATAATTATCTAATTTAATCATAACAAAGATTAAGTTAATCAATTTAATTGATATTACATATTTTATAAAAATGTCTTAGTTATCTTCCTCAATCCTCATTCCTTGTCCTTTCTGATTATTGCTGAGAAGGTATTAATAAAGATAAATTAAAAAAATGAAAATAGGTCTTATATTGAGGACAAAGATCAACTCTTCAAATAAATTTTATATTAAAGACCCGAGGGGAAACCATATTAATCTTTGGGAAAAAAAGTGTTGCTATTAATTTAGTATAGGGGGGAGTTGGAGAAGGTGAACCTTGACTTAGCAGTAAATTTATTGTCATGTGACTTAGAGATCGTAAGTTCAATTAATCCTATAAATAACTTCTCTAATTGGGGTTAAGGCTTTAGTGTATGGAAATTTTGTTACTCCTATCAAGTTTAGCTCAAGAGTCTAGATAAAATAAGGTCAAAACGGAAGTGTATCTATAGGATAATTTAGGAGTATGAGATTGAGAGCCAGTTTGGTTATTGGGGGAAAAAAACTATTGATAAATATGAGAATATAAGGTACGTCTAATCATGGAATAGTAATAAATGTATCAAATAAATTTAGGAGACAGAAAAATAAAAAGGAGGGAGCAATGATTTGGATGTGGAAGATAGGGTCACAATTGATCCAATTATTGTTCATATGATGTTTCTCTCATCATTCTCAAAGTGGGGCAAACAAAAACAAAGTTGATTGAAATTAAGAGAATAATAAGTAAAAATTATACTATGTCGGATCCTTAATATAAAATATATTTGATTAAATTGATTAAATTAAAAAATTAGTTAATATAATATATATTCTTTAAAATACTCTAATCATCTTCTTTAATTCATTATTTCTTTTTCTTAATTACTGTTGGGAAGCATCAATATGAGTAAATTAAAAAAAAATTGTCAAATATAAAAATTATATTTTATATTTAAAACTAATATTAATTTTTAAATATATTTTATATCAAAGATCCAACCATATAACATGATGTTTTCTCTTACACCACGAGCTGCAAAAAAGTAACCTACCATTTACCATAACCCCTTCAATTTAGCAAACGGTACAAAATCTTCTCTGCTTGGTCATGTCATGATGCACTGTCACCAATAATCACCCCAACTGAACCCAAATTTATTATCCAGATTAAACATGCTCATCACATTGATATGTGCTAGTTTGATAAGTGAATCGCATTATCTACTTCTGCAATACTAAATATAATAATCGGAGTTAGCGGAGGAATTTGTTTTTAGTCTACTTAAAAAATTAATCACTAATGCATACATGTTGACGATATTTTAGTGGGTTTTATGTTAAAGTCCATAAGAGTAACCTTCTAAATTATATTGATGGGGACAGATTTACTATTAAAATTGGTTGGAGAAAAAAATTAAATTAAATCGGAGAGATCTTCAAGTACACCCTTGCTAGTTGCAATACCAAGAAAAGAATTACTCTTCGGAAGTCATCTGGCCGTAATGCAAGACTTAATTAATTGCTTTGATTAAATTAAAGAAGTTAATTAAGTTAGATAATATGATATGTTTTTTTAAAAATATTATAATAATCTTCCTTAATTCACTCACTCCCTCTCCTACTTAAAAATGTGAATAGGACTAATATTAAAAAAAATTGACAAACATGTCAAATAAGTTTTACATTTAGGACTAATATGAAGTACCTGCATTAAGGATGGGAGAAGAATTTAGTTAGGAATTCTTGAATACTTTACAAGAAAATATTTCTTTTTCTATTCCACTCGTCAGCTCAAATAGATAAATAACTACAAAAAGGAAAGAAAAGTCTGGGCAAGCATGATAATTGCAAATATCTAAATATATGTTACATATATGGAATTTTCAGGCCAAGCTAATATTTTATCACTCACTTGTATATCCTGCTTGAAGTTACTTCTTAACCCTACCTCTTAAGAGATAACAAGTGTGAAGCACCTATAATCAGAAAACTGATATTGAGTTTCTCAGTTGAAGAAGCTGAAGCTTGTCCAAGCAAGCTTACTAATCCAACACACCCATCAACTCTTCTTTGGTCGTTACCACCTCATCATCATCTCAATACTCATTAAAGTGGATGGCACCAACTTTCCAGACGATGTAAGTTGTTGCAAACATCAAAGTGCTAATAAAAACAAACGAGAAGACAATGACAAACAGATCAAAACCCCCAGGAAATTGGAAGGTCAATCCTGGCTTAGGCATTCCCCTTTTGCTGTCATCAAATAAATTCGTAGGTGCTTCCGGAAGCCTTGATCTTTTCTTCCCGCGATCGCTCTCTTTCAAAGCATCCAACACTCTACTTCCCATGTCTGATTTATTGGAAGATTCTTTTGATTCTGTGTACCTACTTAGGACTCGAGCTGCCCTAACCCTCTCTCTCGCGGTCAAAGGAGATTTTTTTGTCACAGATTGCGAATTAGGAGATGCTGCCGACTGATTGGAAACCTCTGGTGTCTGAGATTTTGATTCAGGACTAACATTAGCTTGGAACTGCACATTTTCTGCAGGAGGGTTTGTGGATGGTGACTGATCATTAGGTGTTGATCTTTCAGCATCACTGGAAGAATTTTTGCCATTGACGTCTGCTGCAAGCTGATCACTATCTGCAACTGAAAGACAGGTGCCGAGTCGTTTTTCCTTGGCCTGCTTTCTTTGTACAGATGTTACCGAGAACGGTGTGAACTTAGTGGCCTTTGGAAGTGAAGCTCCAACAGAGTATCTTGAGGCATCCTGGTACTTGGGTTGCAACTTCTGGTAGAAAATGAAAGACATGTCAAGTACTAGGAAAAAGTGACAATTGCTAAAAGCCTAAAACCATAACTAAATTGCAATGAATCATATCATATTATCAATCAGTGCCTTTTCATTCTCTAAGTATAACCTCATTTGGAGCATCAGGATTCGATTCAACAGTACAAAACTCATTTGTTCCTTCAAACAGCTCCCTAAACCCTAAAAATTCATTATATATCATAATGCCATTAGAGGGATACAACCAATGATTCGCACTTGATACAACGCAAAGTAGACTAAGTATAACTGAAGCATCAGTTAACGGAGGTCCCTATAGTATACTTACCTCTAAGGGGATTCAGCAGCTAGCAGTACAAGACATTGCAGTGGATCAAAACTTCATGAATAGTATTCCACTCATAACCTGATGAAAACTTAGATTTACCCATACAAGAACCCTAATTCTTGCCATCTGATTAAAGTTCTGATCACCTTAACCTGATCCTTAATTCATGTTCTCTGCCTAACCTCTACCAGATAATCTTCCTCAGTGAATGAACAAACCAAAACCTCAACACATTCCTGCATAGCCTAAAAACATGAGCTTTGGAATTCCAAATTGTTTGCCAGACACTAGAAGTAGTTGGTGAAGCTTATGAAAGCAGATCATTTAAGTTAAGCAATAGCAATTGTCCAATGTTTCTTTGGACAACTTTTTTCCCATGAAATAAGAGTAAAGGCTACATTTTCAGAGGAGTTTCAAACTTGCATTAAACTTCGGGGCAAAAGAGATGCCAACACAAGACAATTGGCATGATGAAATAGTTCTTAGTCGGCCTAACCCAAGCAAGGATTTATTATTAAAGTTAAACACATTGGCCAAAAAAATAAAAATTTTGAACCGCCCCCACCCCAAACACCCCCCCCGGGGGGGGGGGGGGGGGGCCACGGGGATTAGAGTTAAACAAACTAACCAGAGTAGTAGGTAGAAGATCACGAAACAACTAAGAATGAGAGAAAAGTGACTGGGAAAGTTGAAATGTTACAATAACAAATCAATTCGTTTGCTTGAAAAGCATAACAATTATATTTTGAACAAAAAAGTGCAATGTCGAAACAGTAATATCCATTTGGTGCCCTTCCCTTTCACAAATAATTTCATAAGTTCTGTCTCAGTTCTGAAGATTTCTCACTTCCAAATCAATCAAAAGGTTCCAAAAAATAGCATTTTGTTCTAATTTTAACACAAACTGTTCGAGAACACCATTTACAGACCCGGTTGTTTGGTCGGAAGCTATTGTTGCTGCAATACCATGTACTTAAGTGAAGAAGTTTCAAGGAGGACAGAACTAAATCTATTCAAAAGTTCAATTTGCAATTGCTTCAAAGATACATGGAGAAGATCAATCTATCTGGGGCGTAAAATAAACTCTAGCCAGAACCTTCAATTAGTTTTTGTAGTAAACGAATGACAAAAAGAGCAGAAGTTCATAAATATCACAAACCCCTTCTATTTCTGGAAATGATTTACAGTCCAAAATGCCTAGAGAATGATAAGGCGATTTAAAGTTTCAGCAAGAGGGTGGTTGGCAGAGAGAAAAATTTTCAGTTTCAGCAAGTTACCACAGAGAACGAAATAGGAAAGCTCTTTTAAATTAAAACCAATAGTGAAGTAAGAGACCAAGAAAAAAACATACCGTTGAGTTGAAACTCATGACTGAATTTAAAGAAATTGCCATCTTCTGGCCTTTCAAAACCCAACTATGGAGGGCGAAAAGGAATGGTCTTCCTGAGTTCCTCTTCCTGCTAACGCTATATTCGATTATCGTTGGTCTGATATTGCTGGTGACACGCACCGGATAGCGCGTGCGATCACGTTCTGTCTCATGAGATATCATTGTGTTTTGTTTGGTTTTTTTTGGGTTCTCATCCAGAGTTTCGTCTTAACTAATCCGGGTCCAACCCGCGTCGCACACCTGGTTATGGTGGGAGAGTCTCCCAATGAAGGTTTTTTGCACTCACAAGGTTCGAATTCGAAATCTTACTTAAGCGACACAAGCCGTGTTGCGCACCCCTGGCTTAGTGTTTTTTTTTTAATAAAGGGATCTGAGTAAGAAAGCCCAAGGCTTTTTTAATAACCTGGACCTATGCCACATCCCTTTTTATACCATGGGCCCCAGCCCACAGCTCTCAGCTACAAAAAGGAAACTCTAATAGAGCGAAGCCATGACCATTCTTAATTTTGTTTCTTTTTACCTCGGACTTCATTTTGTGTCTAAAGAAACTTAAAAGGCTTTGTAGACCCGAGAATGACAGAAAGTGACAAAGAATATTTGGCCAATAAATAAAGAAACATAAGAAATGCTCATATCCTGCGTTAGGGGATCGTGGTTTGCCACTGGTTGGGCAATTGTTTTTAGTAAAACTGAATTTCATTCAATAGGGAAGAAAATCTACACAAATAAACAAAAACATATTAAAAATACTATTATTTTTCAAAAGATATTCATAAAATCAATTGTAACGTTTGTATTTCAAAACATTGAAAAATTAAGATGAAAACCTACAATTCCAATATTTATATGTAAAATAGAATAAAAATGATATGATATCAAATTATTATTTATCCCATACTACATTTGACTCGTTAAAATTTATATATCTTTACCTATGGGTCAATATAATCAATAAAAAAATCAAAATATTCAGCAATGAATAATACAGCTTATCTTAAACCTCGCACAACACAATTTAGTTACACACGCACACGTACCTTTGCATAGGTATCATGCATGCGGCATTACACATGATAAAAACCTAGTAAGCTCGGAACTGAAATCCCTCATAAAATTGTACAGGAATTTTAGACTCTAATTCCTGAAATGAGTCAATTTTATCCCATAATAATAATAGTACCTGAAAGAAAGGAAAACCCCTTGTAGTTGTAGCGGAATCTTTACCGTTGACTGATCCCGTAGAGGCTGCTAAATTAGCTCCAACTGGAGTCTGACAATTTGTTGTGGACGGGAGCTCCGTAACAAACTTAAATGTTTCTTCTCCCTTTACCGTAGAAATATTTTTTTTGTCTTATTCATATAAAAGTGAGTGAATCCTATTATAAAAAGATATAGACAAAATATTAGTAGGACTCACTCACTTTTATGTGAGAGGCAGAAAAAACACATTAAACCCCGATATATATATATATATATATATATATATATATATATTATCACCGGCAAATAAAAAATAAAAAGAACTTTATCTAAAATGATAGGGTGTACAACACTCAGATGTTGGGTGCTGTGCAACAGAATTGGTGCATGAAGCTATTTCAAGTTCGCCCAAGTAGTAAAATTGAGGTGGAATTAGAAATTGGGTAGAGTTCGAATCCTGTTTTTTAAGAATTGCACACACGCTTCTCACCCGACAAGCTAAAAATTGAATTCAAATCGTCACACAATGGAAAGATGTATCCAACAAACAATATCTGAACCAAGCTTTATTTATGCAGCATCCATAACAAGGAAAGCGAAAAACAATCTCCAGATCATACATGCGTACCATTATCGAGCTAGCTATTGAAGTCGATGTACTTTGTATTATACTTGGGGCCAATTCATTCAAGACAAGACCGAAGGGTACAATTAAAGAAATTCTAGGCTAACTCGTGTGGCAGCCCAAAAAAACCGAAAAGCCTCGACTACAAAAATCACAAGACGTACCACACTACTATCCCTATGCCACGAAACCCCCCAAGAAAAACATGAAAAAAATTAACTTGAATGTTCCCATCCATCAGAAACCAGGAAAGAATGCCGCATCAAAGTCCCATGGGAGTTATACGTTTCTTTCAGCGAATGCAGAAATCAAGCTTCCTGGTTTGCTCATGCAAATAGGTTAATTGCTCCCATATCAGTAGCTGCTGCCCATGGGTGGCATGCCAAAAGGCGGCATTGGAGGCATCCCCATTCCACTCATAGGTGGAGGAGGGGGAGGAGCAAAACCTCCCCCCATTCCTGGCATTGGCGGTGCAGGCAATGCAAGAGGTAACAACTGAGCATACATATTCTGCAACACAACACACCACGTTGAATCAGTACTAATCTAACGTCCTATCTGAAGGGAAATGACATGCCTCAAGAATAAAAATTATCAACAGCAAGATATTCTCGCTTTTGAGGAGTCAAATTGCTGAAACGCATAAATTCAGATAGGACACCACAACTCAGCTGAAGTCAAGTTATGCTTAGGGCAACTAGCAATTGGTCAAAGTGATTACCTGTTGTGCGATTACTTCCTTTTCCTCGTTCTCTTTAGCCTTCACTTCATTTTGTGCTTCAATCTTGTGCTTCACCAGTTCATCAACTTTGCCAGTGTACTCACGGATGAACTGCAGGAAGAAAGAAAATATAATGAGAACAGATACTGCCAAGATGTTTGATGGACAGAAACACACTACAATCCATGATAGGCTCATGAAAATTCACGAGTTATCCCATATTTCTATGCTATCCCACACAAACGCACAAGTGAAGCACATGAAAAAAACCATATAATCTGCATCATGCATAAGCTGAGCATCACCCCCTTACATAAGTGCTGCTTACTATTAGTCCATTTTTAAATTCACTAACATGCATCTGATGCTAGAAAAGCCAATATGTGGTAATTCAATGAAAAGTATTCAAAGTGTCTAAAATGGTTACAAGAGATATCAGTCTCTGTAGACAATCAAGTTCACTACCCATGACCTAAGGTCTTATCAAAGAGGCGGCACAACTTTTGGGACATCAAATAGGCAAAGGGGCTAGAAATAATATTACAAGAAATAAAAGAACATAAAGGTCATAAATTCTATGATTCAAGGAAACAGTTAGCAGAGAAATACAAACCTGTAAGAGATATGGGAAGGCAAAATCAATCATATTGTTCATCCAAGCAAGTTCAAGAGCTATGTCTGCCCGGATTAGATCATAACAAACAAAGAGGCATGAGGCGAAGCATTCCTTCTTTCCCTGCATGGGCATAGGAAAAGAACAGTTAAAATATATTGACGTCAACCATTATGAAAATGTATAGCTAGGTAAGAAAAATATATCATTCTGTCTCATAAGAACTGAGAATGAGACTCTTAAATTACAAATGTCGCCAGATATGCTTGACAAAGATGAAAAAATAACACCAGTTAGCTAACAAAATTTATGTGCACACACATGCAAACACGAAGGCTTGGGTTCATTTAGTCATTAAGTGAATTGTGTTCGACTGAAGTATCTAGGACAAAGCAATATAGTCTACACTAAAAAAACATAACAAAGCTCAGGTTTTATATTTGGGTTTCCTCTAGGCCCAGATTCAAAGTGAATGTAAAACTATGATGTTTAGAATTAATTATGGTACCTGTTCAATGAAATATACAAGCAACTCCTCAGCAAGTTCACGGTCACCAGATTGTGAGGCTGTCTCCATGGCATCTTTGTAAAGGTTATCCTTCTTTGATAAGGCAATGGACTGCTTCCACCTGCCTGCCTTCTTGTAAATATAAGCAGCAACACGTCTCATCTCAAGAAGCTCATGCTTCTCAATCTGCATAGATAAAATAATGTATCAGGTATCTGCAATTTGAAACAAAGAAATGGTTCTCATGAATCAGAAATGCAGCTCACCTTCTGTGCAAGGCCTATTTGATCAAAGTTATCATGCAAATCAATTGATTCACGCAATCTATCATAGTCTTCCTCCTCAACATATATCTCATTCAATGCTTCATTAACAGCAGAGACATTGTTGCTCTGGACTGCAACCATGTATGGCTTCACAAGACGCAAGTGACCAGCCTGAAGTACATTGTGGTATAATACTTGTTAGAGGCAAAACTGGAGAAAACATGTAATAAACTGAGATGAAGTGGAATATCTGTCAGTATCTATGCTACCTTTCGCATTATGTCAACAACACGTGCATGGTCCACGCGAAGTGCAAGGACATTTAGGACATCATTGATGAGATCAGGATGCTCTTGCAAATAGAAGTGAACTGCCTTGTAATATAACTCAACATTAGCAACTTTGACAATGACGTCTTTGAACTGCATGTGGTCCCATGCTTCGGGAGAATGGTTCATGATGGTAGTTGCAGCATTATCAAACTCATCATATTGGATATACAAATAGGTCAATTCCTTCCAGTGCTGTTGTTCGTCACAAGCTCTGATGAGTTTCGGAATATTGAGGCGTGTTGAGAAGAGTTTGATGTGTTCCATAAGCTTCTCAGGACGGTATCTAGCATATAGAACTCCCAACTCAGTGAAGATGCCCATATGTGCCCGCTCTAATCCTAAACCACTCTCCATGAGAGAAATAAGCTCACTGAAGTAACCTCTATTCTGGTAATATTCACTGACCTCTTCCAAGTCATCCACCTAAAAGAGTCACAACAAAAAATTGAAATTATGCACAAGAAAGAATCTCAGAACACTAACCACAATGATGAAGTTTTAGATAGAGCCCAAACTATAAGCAAAGAAACCCTCCAGTCATTACTTGCTCAACTTAAAATTAGAAATATTATTTTGCCATTATATTCTGAAGGTTCAGATTGCTACTGCTAAAAATTAAGATAACTGAATTTAAGACAAGCCTCCCTAGTTCATGAGAACATAACGTAAAATCAAATCAAGAGTTAACCTGAATAATAATGTTGAGCCCACATATTTGAGCCAAACGAAACTCCTCAGCATCAACACAAGCAAAGCAAACTTCCTTCCAAGTTTTTGAACTGTTTGCTTTCCTTGCTGCATCAACAGCGCCTTGGAATTGTTGCAACTTCACTAGCGTGACAGCCAACTTGGCCCAGTTAGATATAAAAGCAAATATGATTTTTGCAGCCTCATATAAGGCTTCATCATATAACCGGTCACCAACATTTTGAAGATTGGCCACATTTGGCATAAGGATGAACTCCTCAATATCACTGAGCCTATCAATCTTTGCGTATGCATAAATGAGCTCGCTGTCTACCTTGGGTTCTTTTACCTTTTGCCTTACCATAAGCAAGTACCTCACCAAATCATGGTAAGCATTGTCATCTTCAGCAGCACGAATAACATCCAGAAATTGTGTGGCATCATCTGCTCGAATAAATGACTCAATTGCATCACTTACAAGCCCTTCCCTGAGTTGAGCCTTGGCCACTTGGCTCCAAACAGAATCTTCTTCAACTCTGAAAGCAAACTCCACAGCTCTATCAATGCTATGAATATTATCTAACAAGACATTAACTGCTTGGACATTCAAGTTGAACTTCTTAAATATCGCAAAAGCTTCCTCGTACAACTGAGCTTCTACAGCCATTTCTCCAACTGCAGGCCCATCAAAGTTATCTAGTCTGTTTATGTAGTCCATGACTCTGGATGGATCAGCCTTTATAGCTGTCAAAATAAGAAGATTTTGCAAGTTGAAATTTCCACTGAATGCAGAATTTTGAAGCACAATCTTCTCAAGAAGTTCAATCAACTCATGAGGCAAATCAGCTGTCATGAAAGCCTTGACAGCTGCAGAAACTTGTTCAGGACTCTTGCTTTCAGGCAAAGCAGTGGACACAACCTGATCAATAAGTTGCCTTCTATAGGCATTTTCTGGGTTAAGAACTTTCTCCCAAAGGTCAGGTTCCATCCTCTCAACCACATACCTGTCATCACAACATAAGCATGTAAGCATCAAAGCTGAAAAAAAAAAATGAGAAAGAGAGACTACATACAAGTAACAAACCTGGCTTGTAGTTTGAACAAGGAATTTTTATTTGTGACATTGATAAGTTCATCATCACATTGTCCTCGCCTGTAAGCTACAACAGCTAAGGTAGGATCACGTTTCTCACAATATTTGCCCACAACTCGAGAATCATAGTACGGGTTGGTGGTTAGGAAATGCTCTGGATTGTTGTTACTGTCGATGATAATTTTACCCAAAGCATTGTGGACATGCACATCCTGGCTTCCCTCACTCACAAGATGCTCCAAGAACTGGGTTAGCAATCGAAGCCGATTCCTGTATGCCAAAAGACAACAGGAGAAAAGTCAGAAATGTGAATGACACACCACTGAATGCAGGATTACATGATGGACACCACCTCTTCTCACATTCCTCCACAAGGGGCTCCACTGGAAGTAAAGAACGAACAGAAAGGATCAAGCCTTTGATAAAATCTTCTGGACATTCATCATCAAGCAGCTGTCCAACCACTAAAGGAGCATTCCCTGGGTTCACCTGTAAGATGAAAAACAATTCTGAGGGAAGGACAGAAAAGAAGATAGAACTCATGAGCAAAAGATACCCCAAGAAAGACGCAAACAATGATACCTTCTGAACATATCCTTCAATATAACGGAGCATGTTGTTTGTGTATAGATAATGTGTTAGATCTGGAACAAATCCAAAACGGTCACAAACATTTATCAAAGGACGTGCATCAGGGAGCTTGGCTTCCATTAGAAAGTTCTTTGTTTTCTCAGGATCATAGAAATTTGATTCTCTAGTCACACGCTCCACCTCTTTAATTTGTCCTGTCTTAGCAGCAGCTTCTATGTACTTAAAGTGAATGTCAGGATCCTCACTGTCCATATGGTTCAAATTCAATTAACAGATATACTACGGAAATTATTTTCAATATAAGGAAGATCATTTAAAAACAGAGAGAAATAGAATTTTTCCCAAAGGAAACCATTACCTGGAGCTTAAATATGATCCCAGAAAAAAGTACAATCCTTCATATGACCTGAACTGCTCAAAAATCTTTATGCACGAATCAACGCCCATTTGTTCACAGTATTCTTTAGCAACCTGGAGCACCAACAATAAGCTATAGTTATCAATCAATTTTTTTTTCAAGCTGGAGAATCCATTGATGCTTCCATACCTGAACAATTATCTGCAGGTTGCCTCTAAGATTGACCATCAAAAGATCTTTCATGCACTCTAATGCCCATTCTCGTGACAGAGTACCAAAAAACTCAACAAGTGCCTGCAAATCACATAATCAATAAAATAGGAAAAACTCCCATGATAAAGAACAGGACAAAAGCGATGGAGCATATATACCTGTGGCTCAATTGCATGTGTATTCACAATTACACGCTTAATATCTGGCAACTCTGTGTAATGCTGCACCAAAATAACATATTAGACAAGGAAGATAACTTTCAGCTCTAATTGGGTCCAAAAAAGGTCGGCATTCAACAATTTTAAGATTTTACAAGTTATTACTTGCAAAGCTCGGATGTAAAGACCAGCTTTTTCACAAAGTTGAGCAATACGAGGACGGTCATAATGGCTGAACATGCCATTCGCCAAAATTGCGTCAGCTACATTTGGGAAAGTAACCAGATTAATCTCCAACACCTGAAAGACAGAATTCAAATACATTATATCATTACAAGGAAAGAACTATAAATTGGCCTAAGAGAACAAGAAGACCAGAACCTTAGTCTGAAGGTACCCATGTTCTGGAAGATTTGGCTTTAACACATCCAAGAGAAAAGCTGTTGCCTCACGGATCAGATTCCTCTGAGCAGGAAAAGAAAATAACCACAGAACTAATAAATGGACTGCCCATCATTACACTTCTCAAATCAAGAATAGGAAACAACACAGCAGTTACTTCTATGTCTAATTAAGATAATGGCACTCTAGGATAACATCAAATTATATCACCATGATGGCATAGGGCAGAATATTACCAACCTGAAGAAACAGATCAGTTATGGTATTGTAATCAACTGGGCAACCTCCCTCCATTTGAGACATCATTAAGGCAAAGTTAACAGCACCCTGCAAATTAAAAAGAAGAAGTTAACTTCTAGAGCTTACCCAAAAAAAATTTTCGCCAGATAATACTTGGCTTAAGGCAAGGTTTTCTTTGAAGGAAAAACAGGCCACAAAATTCCAGTAAGACAGTGGCCAATGAGAAAAATCCAGGAAAAAAAAAATTACAGGTTAGACATTGCAGACTTCTCATATACCTGAGGATCTGTCCGGAGAATTGTTTGCAAGAGGAACAGGTAGTCAGGTGTGTAACCAACCTATAATGAAGTAATGAAAGCACTTAGATCCAAATTCTTGACGAATGAATGTGAGTATGCATGCATGATACCAAATGCAAAAGCTGAGCAGAAATATATTTTGGTGACAGCATTTAAGAATTTCCATATACAGTATGAACCAAAATTTCAATATGGATGAAAAATAAGGGTCTCTCTACCTGCTTACAATAGATCAGGATTTTATCAAACTCCCCCCTCTCAGCAAAAGCAGCGACAACTTTAGGAGTAGCTCTGGCTTTGATATATATTTTTAAAGCCAGATCATTGTCCACAGTCTACACAAGAATATGTCAATCAAAATTAACAGATACATCTGAAAACAGCTAAAATTGACAATTTAACAGAGTAGTTAGAAAGATAGAAATCACATGTATATAAATGAAAAGGTAATCAGTTTGATAATATCAATATTTCTAATGCAAATCAACCTTAACAAGATCTCCAAGCTCCTCACTGCATTCTAGTTTGTCTTCTGCCAACCAATTCTCCAATAAATTTTTCTTGTTCTGGTTCACAACAAGTCGTGACAATTCCAATGACTCAAAGGCATTCAACTTTCCTTTTGTTAAGAGAGTCCCAAAATACTGCAACAGTGGAGGAGTTTGCCCAGCTTGCACAGGAACACTCTGACACATATGACAGATTAAAACTTCATCGTTACAGCATGATTTACCAGAAAACAAGGAGAAAAGGGCACCAACTATTCCATTAAGACAAGCAACAGTGACTGCCTAGTTAGACTTGGTTTCAATATTTAACTCTCTTTGAATAATAATTAAATAAAGCAATAATCACATGACAATAAAACTGTCTTCTAGCACATAGAAGAAAATGAGATAGGAGTGGTTGCAGGTTAAGCAAAACAAATATAAAATTGAAACTGATTGTCTAGAACTCAACTGTTAACAAAATTGACATAGCAAGACATGTATATACAAGTGCATAGCAAAAGTAGCAAACCATAAGAATCAAAAATAAAGTAAACAGGTATATATACAGCTATAGCAGGAACACGACACAATATACCTGAAATTTGGCAACTGTCTCGGGTGTGCGGAGGATTCCTTGTGGAGATTCAGCAGCAAGCTCAGCTGCTTCTTTATACTTTGTCTGGGCAAACAGTTCATGAAAACGCTCCACAACCTGCAATGTCATTAAGAGTAGTGTAATCACCTAAATCAGTAAAAGTTAAGAAGAAAGAAAAGTAACATTGACCATGCCATCTTAATACTTTCTATTGCAACCCTTCAATATTGAAAATATTGCTTAACAAAAATCACCAATACTTCACATACGTTATCAAACAACTAGATGAAACCCAAATGTATGTATTAACAAACGCTACATCACTATCGTAATCTCCAAACAAAAAGAGACCATTTCCAATAGTTAGGTTAAAAAATTTGACATACCAGCTTCTCAGCACCAGGAAGATTTCCTCTTTTAGCAAGGTTAACTGCAAGCTCCAAGTTGTTTAACTGTGTTCACAATAGATAAAACTCATTTATATCTAATTCAACTATCTCTTGTAACATTATTAAAGTGACAAAAAGGGAAGAAACATACTTGGCCACTGACAAAATTCACAATGGTTTGTTCATTAACAGTAGCCAGTAGCACTTGCCCTCTCCTGTTGATGGCATAAAAGCCTCCAACCGATGAAGCTTCTGCCGTCAAAAATATTGGATCTGGACTAATCCTATTCCTATATACTGCTGCAGCTGTCTCCAAGTCATAAACAAACAGTAGTCCAAGCTTGGTGATCACGTAAATCAAATTGAATTTGTGGGATATCTGCCAAAAATTGTATTAGGGGTCAAATCTCTCCATTATTATTTATAAAATGAGCTAAAAACACAAGCAACTAATGTACCTGCATTGCAACAGGAAAGTCATCCGCAAAATCTGGAGGAAAGAAAAGATCTGCCTGTTTCTTTGTGAATGATGGTTTCCCTGCCAACAAAATCATAACAAATAAAGAAGGATGAACAATGGAACCACAGAATGATATGCACGAGTTTCAATTGAATATCCTTCATTTTCAAAATCCTTGACTGATTTTAACATGTTCTTGCATTTGTAAATTCACCTATCAGGTAGCACTAAAAGAACAGATATTGAGTGCATAGCTAAGCTATTATTCCAATGGGTCAAAGGTTTACCATCATAATGGAAAATAAAACAAAAGTCAGGTATGATGTCAATCATGTTGCAGAGATTTCCCATCAGTCATGCACACAGTAAACCAGATAAAACAACCTTTTGAGCATGACTTAAGATGACATAATACTTTGCTAATTGAAATCAGTGACAGTGATGACTAAACTCACAGAACGAATGACAAAAAAAATGTACAAATCAGTACGATTCTAAATCAGAAAGATTTAATAATATCATAAAAATGCCAATAAATCAACTCATTGCAATATTGGGTTAAGGGTACCAAAACCTGCACCTCCGATTAAAAATACAGCATGATCAATGCACATCATATGGTTAAAATTCTCAACAACTTGGAATCATAATTTTTGGATATCTGAGATAGTACAAATTAATGAAAAAAATAGCACAATGGATGCATATCAGTTATTTAAAAATTATGAAAAACCATGATATTTGGAGACCCATTATACAACAAATTATCAAAGGAAAAAATTAAAAAAAAGAAAAATCTGATTGCCCACATAATAGTTACAAGAATGGAGAATGAGAAGAAGAATGGTTTGCAGACCTGGCTGTGCACCAAGCTCAATAACATGCAACTTGGATACTAATTGACCAGCATTGAATGTCTTCGTGGCAAAAGAAATCAAAACAGATGGATTTTCATTTCCAGGAACCTGCCACAAAACCCAATTTAATTTTCCTCAACAAATGTTAATTGCCACCAATGCAAGAAATGAGCAATGATCCAATGACTTGTTATAGAATGTGTTCATTTACAGTGACCCAACTATTGAGTGAAATGTAATTGCCATGTTAGTCTTGTATATGGTATGCCAAATAGTAAGACTCAGGAAAATAAATGTCATCAAATAATTAATTTATGTCAGATGAGTAAATTCAATGTTAGGTATATTGATGAAGGATAGAAGGACTATGGATTCATGTGAATTTTATGATCATGATATTCGTAATTGAAACTTTTAGTACAACATTGGACTTTGTCAAAACTACATCCTCTAAATCGTTGTGATACACTATAAGAGTTGGTCGCAATATAAAATAAAGAATTAAGGAAAAAGGGACACAGAAAATATACACACTTTCAATTGGGCAAATGCTGCAGCATGTGCTTCAAGAGCTTGACTGCGCTGCTGGTCCACAGAGAAAAGTTGCATGTTCCCTTTCACCAATTGTGGCTTCTATAGATCAAAACAATATAAAGAAATGAAATAGAACAGATCAGACCCCAAAAATGACTACATCATACAACTGAGGAAGCTGCATATTGCAGATGCAGACATAAGCCATCTGAGAGAAAAGAAAAATCTGAAGGTATTTAGCCATGAAATCTTAAAGAACAGACATCAGAAATATACCTCAGGGGAACCAGGAGCAATACCAATCAAAACCAACCATTTTTCTGTAGGGTCACATCGATAGTTAATAATTTGGTTGTTTGCAAAATTTGCTGTTCTTTCAAACATCTTGACAGGTTCAGTGTCACCTTCAGATTACATAATCAAGGGCCAGTTACCAGTTAGCAATTTGCAGAGAAGCAACATGCACACAGAATAAGAATGTGTAAACTGCAAGACACAGTACAACAATTTACAGAGGGAAGTAGAATACTATTATGCTCAGTCCTACCTTCAATTGACCAGTGGAATACTGAGGTCTGTGTCACAATGCCCAACATCTTAGGGGTAATCCACTTCCAAAAGACTACCTAAAGAAGAAACGGGGCGGTTCACAAGGATTAACAAAATTTAAGGTATAATCATTAAATTATGGAAATATCTATACTACAATATGATTGTTACCTGCTCAGGCATCTGATAAGATTTCATCTTTGTTTTCATCTCAATATTAAATATTTGTAGGTGATCCTGAGTTGTTCCTTGAAGTTGGGCTTTAAAAGAAGATAAAGAATATAAGAAAAAATAATCCAGAAGCACAGAATATTTGAATTTGAAGTACAACAATAAGAGAAGCGTGCAGGATAATCAACTGAAACCTTATGCCTCAATAGTTGGGAGCATCTGAACATTTGCTTATCTTAATGATGGTCGATTATTTTTGGTAGGGGTATATTTTCCTCAAAAGATAAAAGCACAGTTGACATTGTTAAATGCTATTAACGAGAATGAAAGAGTCGTTTGCAATAAATAATTGTTCTTCTGTGCAACCTGGACACTGCTGATCGATATAAACTAACAAAAGTAAATTGCATGAAATATGTTTAAAAAAAGGGCAATAGCCACCAGATTGGGCATGTTTTCCTAAATGGACCAATACAAGACCATGTACCCTAATTAGATGACAAAGAATTATTATTGGATCTACTGCACCAAGATCTGTAAAATTCACAAAATGGAAAATATATTTCAAGGGAACTCTCAAAAGTTAACTCATAGTTAACCTCAAAGCATGACTTCTCTCCGCCCAGCTGATATCCCATGTACCAGAATCCCTTTACTCTTTTATGTGAGATGAACTGAAGGAGCATATAATAATACAATATTATATAACAACAACAATAACAAAGCCTTATCCCACTAGGTAGGTCACCAGATTCGTTTTAACAATGTTAAGGTTATTTGTAGTGACTAAGTCACTTGGAGCAGAGAGTTGTGAAGCATTTTTTTTAATCTCGTTCAACTAAATAAGAAATCCGTCCATGCACTGGTTCCTGATTAATACAAAGCTAGAGAAAAGAAAGTTAGTTTTTAATAATTTAATAGATCAGCAATAATGAAAGATTTAATTTCACTCATACTCGTAATCAAACACACAACTCATGAGTTTAGGAGAAAAATAACAGATATATCTTACCTTTTAAAGCAAGGATTCTGGAATTCGGATTCATAAGAGCCGAATCAGCAGTAATGGGCCTTCTCAAAGGTTGCATCGGCATGCTCATATCAATTATAACCACACTATTCTGCGGAGAAGTTTCTCGAACGCATATGTACTTATCAGACTCCATCGTCACATGCGTAAAAGTGATGAATTGCGGGTTGATGCCCACGCTTGGCAGCTGCAATAATAAGTCAGATAACAAAACTCGATTCACTCTATCCGAAATAAGCATTGGCAAAATCCAGAGACTAAATATCAGACTCCACATTTCAGACTCAAACAATAGACATTCAGATCTGTGTGAAATTGACACTGGATGGAACAAACTTTGTTACAAAATCAAGTATAAATAACACTTGAGCTTGAAAGCAAAATTAAGTAAAATCATGGCAAAATTAAGCAAACTAGAAGGGCAGGACCTCCAAGTTTATCCCAATAAACATCGTTATTGGTCTCCATACCACGGTTATCATTCAAATTCAGCTCAGCAAAAAGAGAAAATCGAAGTAAATGAATTGCTCAAGAGGACAAAGTGAAGGAAAACTCACGGTTAGGGCCTCTCTCATGGCGATCGGAGCATTCGCGGCCGCCATGACGCCTTAGATCTGGGAACTGAAAATCAGAGACCTGGATCTGCGGCGGCGATAGTTAGAGTCGACTAAGAGTCAAAGAGTGAAGACCAAGCAACGAGAGAGAAAGCTCGAGGAGGATCCAAATCAGTGGCAGAAATTGAATCAGCAACAAAAGAAGATTCGGACCCTCTCCGGGAAGAAGATAGATCTATTATAGGGGAGGAGCATACGAAGAGACGAGAAGCAGTGATCTCGTCTTCAGACCGGATGACAACTTCGCAAAAAAGAAATGCGCGATTTGAAATAGAATTTTCAAGCTTCTCAGGCGCATCGAAGACACAGAGCGACCGATTGTAAACATCGGGTCCGGGTAAGGGTCCCGACCGGTTAAGCCCCACCTAGGCTGAAAATTCTTAAAATTTTAATTTTAATCTTCTCTTAATTTATTTTTAAAAAAGGTAATTATTTAAAGTATGAATATTTTTTATGAATATTTTTTCAGTTAAATTATAAGAGAAGCGTCATTTAATTTCCATAATTTAGATAGAGTAGTATGAGGAGAACTAAACCCTGCTTGGTTTGAAGGAGGGGAGGAGGGGGAAGGATTTTTAGGGAGTAGGGAGTGTATTGACTAAATTGTCATTAATGAAAGAAATATTTTTTTTTGTTGAGAATATATTTTTAAAATATTAAAAATTTTCCATAAACAATTTAGTAAAGATAAGAGAACAAATTTATTTCTCCTTCTTCCCTCCCACTCCCTTCTCTCAAACCAAACACACTATAAAAGAATCCAACTCTCATGAAGTGTTGAAAAAAATAGTTGCCATTATTTAGGTGGAGTATTGTGATTATTAACTGACACATTAAAAATTATTAACGTGCTTTAAACTCAAAAAATAAATTTATTTTGGTTAATCTCGCCAAATGAGTAGTATTAGTGTATTGCTATAAATTTTAGATATTTTTTTAATTGTCAAATTAAAAAATAATATTCTCCCAAAAACAAACATTAATGAGCTTTGGTGAAGCAAGGTTCAATCGACAGTGAAAATGATGTATTTAGTATCCGACAACCAACGTAATTACATCCAATAAGATGGTACGTACCTGAAAAACGAACATTAATTTGCAGTAGTTTTAAAGTATCTACTTTCGGATCCAAAGAAACAAGTAGTTTTTGCATTTATTTTTCTGTTGACTTACATCTTGCACTAATACGAGTACTATCTATATTTATTATAGGTACCATTTATTTTGGCAAAATTTCAGAAAACATATAATTAAAAATGGGAAAGAATAAATTGATGCTACGAATTTATTAAATTTCATTTTAGAATTGAAGTAGGAATTTGTAATTTCCAATTTTGATAAAATGACCAAATTACCTTAAGTTAAGTTGTAAAATATGAAAGTGAAGCCATTAAATATAGAATGTGATATTATTAATGGAGATATAAATATTGTTATTAACCCCTAAAACTTATGTCTTCAAAATCATCTTAGGTTTTTGGGATATGATTGTGAAATATGAAAGTAAAGTCCATAATGTAAAATATAATGTTATTAACATAGATACATAAGATCTTAGTAATTCCTAAAACTTATGTCCTCAAAACTATCCATAGTTTTTGGAATATGAAGTTGTTAAACATAAAAGTAAAATTATTAATATAAAATCTAATGTTTTTAATATAGATACATATGTTATTATTTATCTCTGAAACTTATGCCTTCAATTCAAGACATTTTGATCATTTAGTCAGAATTGAAAACCTCATCATTTTGATAAATTTGCAGTACAATTTATCTTTTCTCATTTTTAATTGTATTTTTTTGCCTGACATTTTCATAGGGTTAGTATATAATCATGAATTCCAATGTTTGAGAATTACGGAGTACTGAGTAATTTATTATTATGATGATTGGTTGATTGGCAAGGAAATAATTAAACGGAGGTTAAGTCGGAGAGCATAAATTAAAGGGCTTGCTTAGTTGTAGAATTGTGCTCGACAGCCTAGAAGCTGCGTTGTGTTGATGGCGGTCAAAGATTTTCGCTCAGTGCTCTTGGTCGCGCGTGCCTTTATCTGTGGATGCGACGCGACTTGAGTACCTTTTGTGACTATGGGCGATTTTGGTGTAGATGCTTCGTGTCTAAAGCTGGTAATCAGGGCCGACCAGACCCTCTAGAACCGGCTCATGAAGGGTCAGTGCCTAATAGGGTTGGCTCTCCAAGGCCCGGAATAAGAAAAACGCCCATTTTTCAAACTCCGGCCCGAGAGCACCAGAGTCAGGGTTGGCCCGCAGGACTCGGAAATTACTATTCTAAATTTTAACTATTTTTCCTCCACTTTTTTTTTAAAAAAATATAATCAGTAAATTACAACACAAATCATTCAATAAATAAGCACAGCCACTAATTCCTAATCAAAAGCAAACTATGTTAACAAATAACTCACATAAAACATAAAAAGCATATCACTAAGTAGCATTAGTACAATGACTATTATTGCTGTCATCTTAATCACTATCATCAATTTTAACGACATTTGATTGTTCTTCACTTTAAGTAGTAGCCTCTAGTTCATGAGTAAGAATATCGTGAAATTCTTCTCTCACATCATGAACACATCCATAATCTTTATTTGCAACAAATAATAAATCAAATCATAAAATTAGAGTATAGTTATTATGTATTTGTAGTTAAATGGATAAATAACTTTATAACAAATAAAAAATATATATAAATTAATAAATTTAAAAGGGAAAAAAAGAAAAAGCTACAATGAAAAGGGCTTGCAAAGCCAGCCCTAGGCTCTCCAAGGTCGGCTCATTTAAGCCCGAGCCCCGTTAGGGCCGGCCTTTCAAGGCAAATTTCAAATAACTCGTCCATTTTTTAAGCCTGACCCTTAAAGGGTCAAGGCTTAAACGGGCCGGCCCATTGTTTCCTAGCTCTATCTATGTCCGTCTATTTTTGTTGTTTGTTGAACAAAATCAATTGATCCTCGATTTCCTTCGTCTTAATTAAAGTTACGTGGTTAAAGTATGTTTTTAGTGTTTTAAATTTTATATAAAGTTTATTTTTAATCTTTTAATTTTATAAAGTATACTTTTAATTTTATATTTTTAATATTATTTATGTTGCTAAAGAAAAATGTTGATGTAATAAACTCAAGTGATTATACAACTAAAAAATCATATTAAAGTTTTAATTTTTTTAATAAAACATATTTAAATTATTAAACTAAAATAAACCAATAAAAAATTGATATTTATATTAGGATTTAATGTTTCTGCCTTTAAGGCAGAAACTTTTTTTTTTGTCGTTATAAAAAAGAGAGAGAAAAAATAAACAGATCCCACTAACTTATATGTGAGTGCGGTAGAAAAAATGTTTCTACTTCATAAGCAGAAACATTAAACCCTTTATATTATTAAACTATATTTTTAATACAATGAAAGTTTTGATATTGGTTGGTTTATTAGGTTTTTAAATATTTTTCAATTCACCTATATCTTAAATTTAAAATTAATAACAATTAATTACATAATCATTACTTAAATTTATATAGTTATTACTTGAGCAATATTAATAGTATTAAAATTATAGGATCAACAGTATGCTTTATAAAATTAAGAGAGCAAAAATACATATAAACTTAAAGCACTACAAATATACTTTGACCCAGTTATATTTTATAATATTTGTATTATATTATTCTTTTTATTTTAACTTACTATTTTTGTTCATCAGACAGATAAAAAAAAAGTGTAATCATTTTTATTCTTTCTATCATAACGATGGGCCTCTTGTTTTATCCTATTCATCAAATTTTCATTGTATCCGTTTGTTCGATGGATCATCGAAGTTTAAATTAACGCAAAATCTATTTAACGGTCAAAGGACTAAGAAAATTTTAAGAAAAGTCTTAAATAATTGTCAAAATTCACAAATAGGGTTATCAATCTCCTACTAAATGAATTATGAATGAGACCTTTTTGGCATCCAAATTTTCTTAAGGATTATTTTGACATTTTTTGTCCCTTAAAACCTTCAAGGGATTTTTCCTTTAATTAATGTCTAGGCACTACAAGTATTCATTTAGAATTCTTTAGAATGCAGGAATTAGGGTCTTAGACAATATATAAATATATAAGAATGTATTCCTCATTTCTTAAATATAAGAAAAAATTGACTTTTCTTAGGGATATTGAGGAAATTAATTAAATTACTTTCAAATATTTATATTTATAGTTTTTATCCAAACTATTTTGCTCAACATATAAACTAATATATAATCTAATGATATATGATATAATTAAGTAATTTATTTAACTTTCTTAATCTTTTCCAAAAAAAAATCAACTTTGCCTTATATTTAAAATCCGAGGGAGTATTTAACAGCTTTATATTAGAGTAGCACTTTCACTCCTTTCCTTTATAAAATTTGTTGAAATATTTTAAAATGAAGAGATGTATTTATTGAAAAGTCATGCCCTTATAGATTAAAGAATTTATATGAAGAGTGCTATAGAGAGTTATTACACTGAAAGTCACAATTAAGATATTATTATATCTTATATTAATATTTGATATATTATGTTGTTGAGATATTATATATCATTTGTTGATATTTGATATATCTTATAAGTTTATTATTAGATTTACTATTTGATTAAATTTATTTAGGGTATATTAGATTAGATTATATGACTAGTATAGGATTGTCTCTTACTCAGTTGCTTGTATAGTTGTATCAAATGATTAAATTTTAAAGATTCAATAATATTATAGAGGCCTTCTTATTTCCTCTCTACTCCAATCCTTCATATTCTAACAGTCATCAGGGTCATATTCTTTTAATTTCTAAAGACACTTACGAAAATGTAAAGCAACTACTCCTTGGTAAAAGGTTGTATTGGTTTTTTAAAAAACTTTATATACTATAAAGGTGTAACCCTTTATAAAAGAGTTATTTTAAATAATCATTGGCTACTAAAGTTATGTTGGTTCATGAGAATTTATGATAATATGTAGTTATGATTTTTAATTGATGAGGTGTAACTTCAAGAGGCATCACTTTATATAACCATAAATATCCTCTACCATCACTTCATTTGTGATTGGTGGTACAAATCAGATAAAAAATCACATGACAACAAAAAATCAAACTCATTGTCCTTATCTTTAAGTATACATCAAGATAAAATCAAATTTTCATTTTGTTTTGGCTTAAATATTGGGCTGCAATTCATACTCAAATATCTTTGTTATATCTTACAAAAAAAATTCATCCGTGAATCCAAATTACACCTTATTACTTATTACGTAGGAATAGATGGGGTGAATTGAGACTAAAAAAAAATGTTATCCGTGCCTTGAAGACTTTATGTATTACTTTCTTCTTCGTCTCTTCTTCCCATACTCCGCGAAGATACAGCTCATCCAACAATTTGGAGTGTAATCTGGTCATTTAAAGTCCAAAAAAAGGTGAAACATTCCTATGGAAAGTTTGTAACAAAAGCCTTGCCAACTATTCCAGCCTTGTTTAAGCGAAAATGTTCCCCTGTTCCTATATGTTTTTGGCTTTTCGCTATTGTAAGGAGGCTGAATGAATTGAACATTTTTTGTTGTTTGTGTGATTGGGCAAAACGAATTTGGTATGCCTGCTTTTTGGGTATTATTGTGTCTGACTTGAATGTTGTTTCTTTTGCGAATTGGTTTATGATAATAATGAATAGCTTAAAAGACGATGATTGTGCTAAAGCTCTGTTTGCATATTTAGTATGGTTTATTTGGAAAAGCCATTGCTGTAAATATTATATGAGCATAAAGCCCCTGACTTTTCTTTGGTGATTAGTTCAGCCACCTCTGCTGTGAATGACTTATGGACAGCAAAAGGGTGGTTCAGACTAACCAAGAGGAGTTGGAGCGTAGCGGCTCGCCACCTAAATGGAGTTCTCGTCCAACAGGTGTTCTAAAATTAAATGTTGATGGTGCTTTTTCGACAACAAGTAACCTGGGTGGTTTTGGTTTTGTTTTGTGAAATGATGCAGTTTAGGCGATAAGTTTGTGCGCAGAGCGTTGTGTGACTGTATCGCCTTGCTTTAGTGAAGCTTTTGCTCTTCTAGAAGCTATAAAAAGTGTGGGGAAATCAGAGCTGGGGAAAATCCAAGTGAAATCATATTACAAGCTTTTGGCGAACGCTACTTTGCCAAAATCTCATTGTCCTAATTGGAGAACTCAACCTCTGGTAGAGGAAATTGCATTGGGGCTTAATATGAATCATGATTTGTCTTTGTCTTTTGTTTCTCGCTGTTGTAATTTGGCAGCAGACTGGATGACCAAAGAAGCTACAAGGGATTTGTTTTGGGGGAGGATGGTCTATTTCTCTCTCAGTCCTTGTTTCTAATATTCTAGCGTCTAATACATCTGATTCAAACTAGATACAAGATAGGACCTGATGTGGGTGCACTTTTGTACAGACTATTGATTTGTATATATACCTCTTACCGTAAATATAACACAAAGTTTGAGTAATATGATGCCTGGTTGACAACAAAAAAAAAGGTAAGAAAATGTTACCAATATCCTCAATAACAGTAGTCAGAAATCAAAATGGCAATTGCTTGATTAGAGATTTTTTGAATGGAAATGTGGTGCTGGGATTTTAGCCAACTCTCTTGTATAAGTTCTTTGCTCTTTAATTTCCCTGGTTTACAGCTTTGTAAACTAGTTATTTTTCTTAAAAAAAATACTAAATCTAATAATGTGAGGTGGAGTAATTAACCAAGTGTTGATGACAAATATCCGATATGGTAAAAGGTATGATTTGCTCATATTACATTTAAGTTATGTATACATCACCACGTTAATGTGCTGATTTCCTAGTTAAAGAAGCCTAATAGCCTATCATCAAAATGAAGACATACATTGTAGCAAGGAAAAAAAAATGAAGACATACTCCCTCTCTGGTCATAATTATAAGATAATATTTGAGAATTGATCTTGGTTTTAATTATGGGACAAAGTTCTAAATTTTATTAATTTCTTTTTAAAATACCTCTATTAATACTATCTCAATAATAATTTAACTATGCACCTATATATTTTATAAATTTTGTGTATCAATTAACTTTGACTTTAGAATCATTGCTACTTCTCGTATTACATGACAGCTAATTAAAATTAACTTTGGATTATGGATTAGAAAAAATACACATCTTCAAATTTGATTGAAAGTTGAAACTAAGTATTGCATGCATGGGTGTATATAGCCAAGCATCTGAAACTTTTCAATACTGAAACAGTAATGAGATGGTTATCTTTGCATGAAGGAGCCTGTGGACAAATAATCCAAATCTATGAGCTTTCTGCAAGACTCCAACAATAGTGTGTGTGGGGAATAATGTCATTAAAGATTAGACTTTTCCGAAGCGGAACGCATTTGATTGGGGGATGCTTACTGGATAAGAAATGAGAATGCAGTGGTCACATACCGCTCCATGTACCTGCCATTTTAAATTTTAAATAAGAGTATTTTGATAAAACAAATTTAATTAGCTAATTTAATTATTATCCTTAATCTCTTTAAAATTATGTAAGTATGTCTTATAATTAGGACCAGAGAGAGTATATATATTCTATAGAATCCTCTTCCTAATTGTGTGTTTAGTTTGAGGGGAGAGCAGAGAATAGGAGGAACTAATCTTTTGGGTCAATAATAGCCTAAAAGATTAGTCCCCGTCCCTTTCCCTCTCATTCCCTCTCCTCAAGCCAAACATACCCTAAATGTGATAATAGATAGGGATTGCATAAGTTAATTGCTCCCTCTTGCTGTTGTTTGTTTTATAATCTCCAAACTTTGAACATGCCCTATCATTTTTTTTTTGTTAAGGTGCAAAAATACACATGAGCTTTTTTCCCATGAGCGCCCACCACCACGTGCTTTTTTTTAACAAAAATACATATGTGATTAACATTTTAAAATAAAAGTCGCATCCCACCGTTATGTTACTGTTCACTGTGATGAGAGAGAAAAAAATGAATGAACAGTAATATAACGGCGGTGAACAGTAATATAACGGTGAGATGTGACTTTTGTTTTAAAATAGTAACCACGTGTGTATTTTTGCTAAAAAAAAATATATGGTGCTGGGCGCTCTTAGGGAAAAAGTTCATGTGTATTTTTACACCTTAACCCTTTTTTTATTAAAAAAAATCAGTTGCTGGATAGGGACACAGGGTTAAGTTGCTAGGAAAAAGATAAAAAATACCATTTAAATTTTAAAATTTTAAATCTATCTTATTGTCGGTAAGAGTATAGATATTGCCATATTGACTACAAAAATATAACAATTGACAACTCATTTTAATATAAAATTATTGATTTAGAATTTTAAAGTTCAAATAATATTCTTTTTATCTTTTTCATTAAAAATCTTTTCCTTTGTTTTTAAGTTTCAAATAAAGTGTTTTTCTTTAAAAAAAACACACTCAAAGCAAGCTTGGCCCAGATTTGTCAGTTATTTTTGTGTTGGCCCCAAAAACTCAGTTTATCAGTTTATGCAAAAAGCATTACTCCCTTTTCTTCTAATACAGGGGACCTTTTTTTAGAAATTAAGGAAACTAAATAAGTTATTTAATCATTTCATATGTTATATATCTTTAGATTATATATTAGTTTATTAGTCAAACTAATTAATTTATAAGGAAAAAAATATAAATATAAATACTCCAAAGTAATTTAATTAGTTTAATCAATTTTTTCAAAAAAATCAACTTTATCTTATGTTTAAGATCGGATAAAGTAGTATTTTTAAGCCTAACTCTAAAATTTTTCGAACTTATTCGGACTAATCTATTGTGCAGCTTGATTTAGTGGTTGTCCCCCAGTCATTTTAGATTTTCATGTTCCAAATGAGGTGATACTTATAGAATAAAAATCACTGATTGATCCCACGTCGTTTCTATTCTCCCTTATAATAATAAAGGCAAAGAGTAAATTATGCACATCATATTTCGGGATAAACGTTGGGTAACATAAAATATAACATTTGTAATAAGCCGCACAATTGACAACTAATATAACACAACTTAATTATTTCCCATGATGAGTCCATATAATATAAAAATAAATTGTAAAATTAAATCAAGCAAAACAAGAATATAATATCTTGATTAGTATATTTCCGTGATTTTAAGGAAATTGAAGGTAATTAGGAAAAAGGAAAAATCCAATACCATAAAGTTAAGAATTCAAACATCGTAAAAGGAGACAAAATCAAAAGAGTTTTCCTATCTTTACTTTTTTTTGAACAATTCCTATCTTTACTTGACAATAGTTGAATTTAGACTTATTGGTACTTAATACAAATAATAGACAATGGCACTAAATTAAAGGAAAGCTAATAATAGTGATCGCTTCATTAGTCACGCACATAGATGGCACTAACATGTTTGGTATCACTGGGGACTCGCTCGTTTGGAAGTTCAAATCGGGCTTTTGAGATTTTTTACTATTGAGCATGTTTGGTATTGTTACGGATTCAAATAAGAAGCCTATTAAGAAACAAGACCCAACACTAACAGATCATATTTGAATCTATATCAAATCATAATCACCTTGAAATCAAGGATCTTGTTACTAAAGATATCACATATCTTTAGGGATAAAATAATAGAAAACCTATCAATCTAGGGCCCAGTTAAATATATAAATAGGGTCTAGACCCTAAAAATGTATACACGCTCTCTCTAACCTTTTAATTCCTACCAACACTGTGCACACACCCCACCCCTCAGGTGAAAGTCATTTGTATGCAAAGTGATCGTCGGCATCACCTAGTATCTACTCTATAGATACACTACCCCTCAAGCGAAAGACATTTGTATGTACAGTGATCCTTGGCATCACCTGATATCTACTTTATAGATATCTGGGATATCTACTCTATAGATATCTGGGAGAGCCCTCTAATCCAATATCGAATTACTAGTTCAACTAGGTTAGACACCTGTGTTGTTCAACAGAATAGGCTTGAGGGCAAAGTAAGTTATCCTAATAAGCTGATTTCGTAACATTTGCGGTTAAAAAGCCACTCATCATAATGAAGAAAATGACCACGAAGGAGGGTGAAGAGGAGGATCGAAGAACCGGAAAGAAAAAATCTGAGTGCTTAACTTTATGATTTTTCATTTAATAACACCTAAAATAATGAAGAAAACGGCCACGAAATCAAAAGATGAAACCTGAATCACTCACTAGACATGAGCTATGCTGTAGTTAATAAGATAAAGAACGAAGGTCGCCGGAAATGAAATCAAAGGATGAAAGAAGGAGATGAGACAATGCGAAAAGAAAAGTTATTATGCTCTCTCTCTTATATCAGTTTTACTATCATAAAGAGACCTTCCAGATCCCGCTATGTACTCACTTGGGTTCAATGAAGGTAGTATCAAAACTGTGGAGGAATGTGAGGCTGAGCATCTGCCAAGTGTAATCCCCCAAGTCTATAGTGATTGGAAAATCAGACCTTCACCCTTATTATCATTTAAGTTTGGGGTCTATTCTGGAAAAAACTTTTCGAATGTGAAAGAATAAGTTTGAAATCTTATAAAGAATGCATAATCAAACATAAAATCACATGGTTTATTCAACGCTATCTTCAACTCACATGAATGATATTTGTGATATAATTCTCTTACAATTATTTTAAAGGCTACTTATACTACCATCATCTCAAACAGCTCAAACTTAAAAAAAACTAATCATGCTACAACCAATCTAAATAAGTAAGATTGCAAATAGCTAAATTGCATAAATTAGTTGGAAATAAGCCACTTTTTTCACTACTATCCCAAAACACAAATATTATACAGCCTACTTCTAATAGCATGAGCAAAATTGTAGCCATGAATCATGGCAAAGAAGTGTGGTTTAGGGGTCACTCTAAGGAAGACAAAGACTAGCTAGCATCAGTCAAACAACAACTCGAATAAATCAGAACAACCTTGAGCAAATCGGAACACTACAACCATAAACGCAACACTCGAATTGTCAAACCAAACGCGCAGCCATCAGCATTCCTCAGTTTATTGGAGGCTTTAATTAAGTTATGGCCTTGATTAGTTGTAAACTTGTAACAGTTGTATTTTGAGTTCTAATGTTATATTCTTTGTAAACCAATCTGTAATTGGTATCTGGTGTGCAATGGCGGATCTTGAGATAAATATTTGGGGGGCCAAATATATTCATTAACTAATTAAAAAAAAATTATTTGGGGTCAAATGTATAAATCTTTGGAAATCCTATTTACAAATACATATTTGAGACAGATTTTTTATTTGGGGTGCCATAGCCCCCTTGTCTCTATAAAGCTCCGTCAGTGCTGGTGTGCATTGTTATCTTTACACAGTTCTATAGTTTTTCAATATGATATACTAGTAGTAATTGGCTATTTTTTTCACAGAAAAACAAATAATCCATTACAAGATGTAGGGCAAACTTTTTTGGTTTTTATGTACCTGCTTTATTTCTCTTCATAAACATTGTACAACGTAACTTAGGCGCTTCCTCTGCTTCTCAACCTCAGTAGTTAAATTGGCTTGACAAAGAAACATGAAGAAAAATAGTAATTCAAAAAAAAGAAGATCAAAACTCCAAATCCTATAACTCAATTTTGGAGAGTCAAACGCTAGAAGAACATAAACATAAAAAAACAAAAGTTGAAGCCTTCCTCTTATGCCTTGAGAGAAAATTTCAATAACAATTACGTGAAGATTTCTAAAAAAAAAAGTTGTGGAATACGTGAAGATACGTGTAATGTGAATGTCAAGACATAGAGATTATACGTGCATAAAGGAACTCATTCCACGTGTCGGGTAACCCGGGTAGGCACCAATGGATACAATCCGCATAGGTAGTCGGATCGGCCTGTTGCTCCGGAGTCAACATCTTCCCTTGGCGTATAGTATACACAGAGGTATGCGCATCTTTCCGAAACTCCGACAAGGTGGTGATGTTGATGAAGTGCACCGGAACCTTCATCGACTGCGTCACATTGTTGGCGATGACTAAAAGCCGACGATCCGTACCGACTTCCGGCGGGGTCGTCGTGTTCAAAACAGGGGTCGTCTCCTTCGCACATTTTATTCCATCTGGGTTGTTCCAATCCTCACTCCTGCAAATAAAATAATAATTCACTTCCTTTAATTATAGAATTCGTTCAGCCCGATTCGTTTTAAGATCTGGGGATTAATTACTTTATATGAAGAGGGGACATGCTGGTGAAGAAGATTTTGGTTCGATTTGGATTAATGTTGTCGTCTACCCATTTCGACCATGTTTTGAGAACTCTGTCGTAAGCTTCTGGCCGTGGGACGTCATCGTACTCAGTGGACCCTTCATCGAACGAACCTCGTCTGTAGGATCACGTGTACGGTTTCTTTTATGAGTTTGCTTAAAAAGTAAGTAAAGTAGAGATAGAGATAGAGAGATGTGGTGGTGCTTACAGAACTTTCATGGTGAAAGTGTTCATCCACCAAATGTAGGTGTTGAAGATGAGATAGTCCACGTCCTTCCAGTTCACACCATGCTTGTGTATTGATTCAGGCATGATTATACGGTTCAATATGCTGTGCATGTTTGGATCATCCGAATTTGACTCCACTAGAAATGGGGCCCAGTAGAATTCTATTGTCGTGTTATAGTCCTGCACGTAACACAAAAGTAATTGTTAGAGTGAGTCTTAAGCAAAAATGTCTACCCCAAGCTTGCAGTGAAAGCTACGAATTTGATGAATCAAGTTCAGAGGCCCACTCTTTTATGAACAGAGATATTAAATTCTTTGTTTTAGTTAACCATATACTATGATTTGACCGGTAAGGGTTATGATTAAAGAGAAAGAGGAAGAGGAAGAGGAAGACGAACCTCGATACTGAAGATAGCTAAAGAGCCAGTTTTGTACCAGGTCTTGTTGCCTGATGGGTTTGCAGCGTTGACCATACAAACCATTGATTCCCACTGGTTTCTGTTCAGTGAGTCTCCAACAAACATGAGCCTCTTTCCTCTGAGCTTCTCAAGCAACTGTCTTGGTTTGAACCTGTGATGAAGAGAAAGTTAATGAGAGAGGGAAATTAAAAACGTAAAGGAAGTTACAATTAAGAGGGTAAAAAATTATCAAAAGAGAAATGATGAATATATACTTGGGTAAAGAACAGTCTCTGGGCTGCCATCTCCAGTTCTGATACAGAGAATCACGTCTACCATTTCTCATGCAAGTCACTTGAGCAGTGAGGAACTCGCATTTTTCTTCTTTGTATAAAGGATGGGTCACGTTATCGAAAACCCATTCCCCTGTAAACAAATCACACTCCTCTGGAGGCAACTCAACAACTTCATCTTCATCTTCTTCTTCATCGTCATCCTCTTCCTCCTTCACACCTGGCAGCTCGATCTTTTCATCTTTCGCTTTGGACAGGACTGTGTCAACAACCTGTTCTTGGGCTTCATCGGAATCTTCTTCCTGGGTTTTCTCCATCAATTGATCTTCTGATGATGATTTCACGGTTTCATGATCTACTGCGTCTTCTTCCTCCTTGATATCTCTTCGAACAGGATCGACTTCAGTCTTGGCAAGTATAACATCCTTTTGAACAGGGTCGAATGTTGGTTCTGAGTCTGCTTTGCCTTCTTGGATTTCTTGAGCTTTAGTCCTCGAGAAAGGGAACTCAGCGATGGACTTAACGTCCTCGTTGTACATGAAGATCCCAAAGAGAATGACAGAAAAGACGACCACAAAGATTGAGATGTTATTATTCTTTCGGACCTTCATTATCCCTGTTTCCAAGCTGAAAAGAGGAGCACTACTCTTTCTGCGAAAAGGCTGCATGAGATTTTGAGAGAGATGTAGAGAGAGTGCCTGAGGAGTGAGAGAGAGAGATGTAGAAATAGAGAGAGAGGAATGAAGAAGAACATGAATTAATTCGAAAGAATCGAAAATTGGGGTTTGGTGAAATGGGTGTATCTGGAAAGAAACAGGTAAGAGAGGAGTGGAGTTGGAGGGAGGGTTGTCTTTCTCACATCAGAAGTAGTTCTGGGTGTGTGTCTGTAAATTTTTTAATTGCATATTATATATGATCCATGGCTAACCACTTGAGATATTATCTGATCTGTAAGTTCAGAGGAAGAGAAGGACAGAGGAGTGAGATGAAAGCCTTGAAAGGGTTGGTTCTGGTCTCAGTCACTTGAAAGAGGGAGGAGGTATTATGTGATGAGGTTGTCTTTGGAAGACACAACGTTGTTGTCTATCAGTTTCAGTTCAGATTAGAGTGTGGTGATGCTTGAGGCACAAGTCTGAAGCTCCCTCTCCTCCGCCATTGAGATGGGAATTGAGCTTACATTCTTCAAGTCAAAGGGTCATCAAATCAGAAATTTTTAATCATAATTAATTTAATGCAGCAACCTTATTAAACTAAAGTTTGCATCAGTTAGCTCAGATTAACCCTCATAATCATTCACTAACACACACCGAGAGATCAATTCCCCTGAGATTTGATTAAAGTGCCAATTTAACATTTCTTATATTTTTCACATATGCCAAAAATGTCTATTCCAAGATGTTTTGTAAGAAAGGTAACATTATGGAAACTGCCATTGTTATGTTATTAATGTGACAGTAAATTAAATTCAACTACTTTCTTCCCAATATTGACATGTATTATGTATATTGTGATTTTTAGTTGCCTTATTTTTTTTTAAAAAAAAAAATAGGTTAGGGGTAGAATTTAAAATAACTATAATGTTGACCTGTTCGTTGCACAAATATATCTTTCTTACAATGTGATCTCATGTTTTGTGTGATAAACTTGTATTTTTAAAATACAGATTTGAGTGCTTTCACAAGTTATATCTAGTAAATCCTATAACTATTCATAAACTGTTGGCTTATTATAAAAATTATATAATGATTTGTGATTTATGAGAAAATTAACTACAAACTAAATCAAGTATTAAGATGAAAGCTTCTAAATGCAAGTTAAAAACCAAGTTGGATTTATCAGCCCTTGCATCCTCTTTGCTCCGCACACTCTTTTTTTAAAGGAATGTACAGTATAGATAAAGTTAGTTAGGATACTAAATTAACAAATGATTGTAAAAGTTTTTAATGTGTGTGTGTGTCTTGAAACTTGAAGAGGTGTCCTGTTTCTTATCATCTGATGTGCAAAACCGTTGGAAGTTAAAACCTTGAACGGGAAACCCAACAATAAAAAAAGATATGGTTTCTTTTAAGATTAAGCTGTAAAAATATAGATGTAATTTTTTAAAAAATGCACACAACATTAAATGTTTTTTATATGTAAAAGTAACTATGTGGTTATAAAAGTAGAACAAAAATACCCATTGATCATTAATTTGACTTATTTGTAATATTAAGGCTGACATGAATGATGATTTAACCAAATTTTATTCCATATGACAGTGGACAACTGGAGAAAATTACAATAAAGGGCCCAAATAGTTTTGAAAATTACTAGAAAAAGCGGCAATAGCGGGGAGGAGGCAGGGATGGGCGGCCTGATGAGTAAGATTAGGACTAGGGGAGAAAAGGGAAATTGAAGGGAGAAATGTTGAACTGTAATTTTCTTCAATTCTTTATTGTCAGGTGAGATGAAATTTAGATGAGTCATTATCCATGTCAGTTTTAAAAATACAGAAACATCAAACTAATGATCAGTGAGTATTTTTGCTCCACTTTTTTAACCAAATAGTCACTTTTGCATCCAAAAAAATCATTTGGTGTTAGGTGTAATTTTGGAAAAACCACATATGTATTTTTACATTTTCATCCTTTTTTTTTTCTATCGTTACGTGGTTTTGCACTTTTGCCTTCATTTTTGTTTTTGAAACCGTCTGACTACTATTTTTAGTTTACACATGATGATTAAATCAAACTAAACTTATATTATGTTTAGAGCACTAGTGAATATTAATTATTTTCAATTAAGGTTGTGAGTATGAATCTCACCGATGTGACCATCTTATTAATAGACCTTCGTAGGCGATCTCTAAACTTGGAAGTTTGTCTTGACCTAGTGAGCTCTCAGAACACAACTCATTTAAACTTTTTGTGTTAGGCAAAAAAAAAAATGAATATTTTTAATAGACAGAAGAATATATATATATATATATATATATATATTGTAACCCTGTAACTCTCTTACTTAGTTGCCAATTCGTGCTTGAGATGTTCTTTGAAGAGATCAAGCTTGTTCTTCAGGTCATATATATGGTCTCAAATGGTTTTCTTTTCTTTTCTTTTCTTTTTTTGTGTATAGTAATTACTCTTTATTTGTGTATCCTTGTGCCCCATGGAACCAACTAAAGCAGAGTAAAGTCTATAATTAATTACGAGTAAATAAAAGTGGTTTTACGAAAGCAAACCCGAATTATTAGGTCCTTTATGTTGGAGAGAAGTAAAAGCTAAGGAATCTGTCACTTCCTTTCTATTGGCCGTTGGTTTGATGGTCGCGATGTGCCGTTCTTTTCAAGTTAAGGCAACCTCAACATGCAACAATCCCAACAAAAAGAGCTCAGCTAATTCAACAGAACATGTTCAGCAAATTCCCAATATGGCAAATCCAAAAACAAGTCCTTTCTCTTGTTTTTCTTTTTCTGGGACCAGTAAATATAACAAGATAACCTAATTAGCCTGAAAACAGAAAGCTAACGAATCGTAATAATTAATACATCAATACATTACAATGAAACAGAATGATTTGTCACTGTTGAGCTACTTTAAAGTTATACTATTTTTTTCAACGTTTCTTGTATCATGGGGCTTAGTAAAGTTGGACAAGAAATAGAAGGAAAATTCATATAGACCACATTATTAATGAATTATCAATTGTGTGTTGTGTATAAGATCCACATCAGTTGAAGCTATGTCTAATAATTAATGGTTTTTTTTTTAATTAGCCAAAAGGTCTTGAGTTTTGCTTTCCCACAAGGAATTAGATTCTGGTACAGCGAATGAAGAAGATGGATCGTACCAACCAGGCTTTTCGGAAACTACCTTAAAAGTTGGCACTTGTGTAGGAGACAGGTAAATGTAATGCTTCCTTGCCAAGATTATACCATTAGCTTGTCACAGGTTAGTTAGGTGGTGGGTTAGTTTTTATATAATCTCTGGAATAATGTGAATTATCTTTTAATAAAATATTATCGGTAAACAACTTCATACACCCTCAAAACCTTCCCAACGGTCTGCTAAAAACAATCACAGTCTTGGGAAAGGAGAGGTTCTGTTGTGAAGCTTATATGGAGTAAATACGTTAAATAACCATCTCTTATGAAAGGAGAGGTTTTGTTGTGAAGCTTACACTCTCTGTTTGATACTAAATAAAAGATACAATTGACTTTTTTTTTTCAGAGATTAAAGAAGTTAAATAAATTACTTAATCATGTTATATAATATGTATCATTAGATTATAAACTAGATTATAAATTAAATAAAATAGTTTGAAGAAAAAACAATAGATATAAATACTTTAAAGTAATTTAATTAGTTTTATTAATATCTCTAAAAAATCAATTCTGATTTAAATTTAGGTTCAGAGGGAGTAATTAACATTTTGATTGAAACTTAGAAAGACTAAACTTAAAAAATGAATGAGTATGATTAGGCTTCATAATGAAGCTCAAATATCTTTCCATGCATGATATATTTATGAGAAAAAAGATAAGAAAATATCACTATAACTTTAAAATTTTAAATCAATTTTCTTACTAATAAGAGTGTATATTAACTACAATAGTATATCAATTAACAACTCATTTTAATAATGTTAGTTCTTTATGGGTTTTGATGATAACAATCAATTGTAAAACCAAGATTGAAAATTTATATCAAGAAAGTGAAAACTTGCTGGTTATGGAGAAACTCAAGTATTAGTAGCAATACTCAAGTATTGATCTTTTAAAGAAAAACTCATTGTTAATAACCAAAGACAATACCGCAGTTTCCTCGTGGAAACTCGAGTATTGGTCCATTCAGAAAGCATCACAAGTTTTATGTCTAAAAATACTCGAGTATTAGTTTCAATACTCGAGTATAGGCCAAACAGACTCTTCAGTATCTTTCAAAAGAAATGAAAACTCCAATTTCGAAAACTCTAGTTTTGGAATGTAAAAAGTCCAGTTTTTCTATTTGGCTCCAAAATTCAAATATTATCAGTTTTCAAATAGAAACTTGAGTATAACATTAAGAAACTCGAGTATAGGACCAAACAAAAATTAATCAAAAATTTATTACACTTACAAACTCTGATTTGGAAAACCCCAGTTTTGGAAACTCTAGTTTTGAACTGACTAATGTTCTGTCTAAGCTTCAAATTTCAAATGCATACTCGAGTATGAGTTTGGAAACTCGAATATCGAGTAATACAAAGAGTATCAATGATTTTTAATGTTTTCAATACTCAAGTTTCAAATAAAAATCATGGTTTTGATGTTTTGGACATACTCTTGTTCAAAGTCCAAAACTCGAGTATGGACTGTATACTCAAATATTGCTCTTAGTTAAACTGAAGCTCCAGAGTTCAAATCGCGACTTTCCTCTCTGTAAGAAGAATACTCGAGTATAAACATAGAAACTCAAGTATAGACTTAAGTGTATAGTAACATACTTGAGTATTGATACACAAACTTGAGTATATGTTGCGGTAGTTGAAAATTCAAATCTGCGAAATCTGCATTATGTTTGTTGATTGATCCAAATACTTTCTAATATTAATTCTCAACATTACCAGATATGTTTAATATGTTTGTTAGTGTATTTCAGCCAATTTACAGATGATTTAAGTAGATCAAAAGAGTTGTCTCCACTAAAAACAAAAGAGCTATCAGAGCATTAAATGCAAGGCCACATAACTTGCTATATTTGGATCTACCAAGCCCTGTATGATGCAAAAAGGATAAAGAGACTTTCACCTAACCAAGGGTCTGACATTCCAATGAATAGAAACAAATAGAAGTCAACCTTTATCCTACAACACAGAGAATAAGTAAAAGAGTAGAGAGAGAAAAAACCAAAGTGCTTCCAACAAATAGGAAACTTCACCAACGGTCATATGAATGCTTGCAACAGTTATTAAACACTCTCTAAGTATAAATAGAGCAGCATTCAATTCCTTTCAACAACTATTGAGTCATAAAACAAAATAGCATTCATTTCTGTTCATTAACTTTTAAAAGTTTTATGTACAAAGTATCTTTTGATACTATAGAGTTTCAGTGTATAACATTATCCACTCTTTAAGAGAGTTTATCATTTGTATCTCATTCTGTTGTAAATAATCTCAAGTCAGGGGACTTGGAGATTTGAGAGTCATTGATTACAACTTGTAAGGGGGAGCAAGTTCTAGTGAGAGAATTGTTTCAGAGTTACAGAGTGTGTAATCAAGCGACATAATGAAATACTCAAGGTGTCTGAGGACTGGATGCAGGCCAAAAAGTTAGGCCGAACCAGTATAAATTTGTGTGTCTATCTTTCCTTTCCTAAACTCTGTTTTGACCTTGTTTGCTTATCATAAACCATAACTTACAAAATTTTTTAATAAATCCCCAATTCATCCCTTTCTTGATAATTTAGCTCCACTTACAAATAAGAAATAACTAATTTAGGATTTTTAAGTAGATATTTTCTTCTCTTGTTTCTTAGATTTATCCATCACAATCGGACAAGGGTAACGTTGAATTACTTTTTAGGAGTTTTAGGGGAGCTTTAGTGTTATATACTCTTACTATTTAATTGAACCTGGATGGAAGATGTTGATTATGGTCAACATTTTTAGGGCTTAAAAGAAATAACGGACCATGGGCTCTGCTTTATACCTAGTTCACACGGTAATGGATCTTGCGTTTTTATAGAAACAAGTCCTTTAATATTTGTTTTGGACTGAACATTGAACGGATCTAATCGATAACATCTTTTAATATTAAATGTTATTGAAACAAAAAAAAAATAGTCCAGTTAATAACAAGTCCACTTATTAATCATAAGATTATGAGTGCAAAGTGCAAACTAAATGTAAAAGAACCAAACTCAGATTCAACAATACCATATAATAATAAATCATTGCCTCTTAGTTTAAATATATTCTCGCAAGCCCACCAAAATATTTAAGAAGGCGCATTAATTTACAATCTCATGTCTTCTCACTTGTTGTCTTCATGTAGCAGTGATGCGATACCTATCAAGAGGGTCCTTAAAGAGGAGGCTGCGTTCATGGTACACCCTCCATGCATAATCCTCAAAATCAAATGACTGAAACACCCTTCTCTTTCCCACTAATTCTCCCTCACCCTCACCCTCCTCCTCCTCTTTTCCTTTATCTTGTTCCTCTTCCTTCCCCACCGCCGGCTTGGAAAGGATCGGAGCCACCCTGCTCTCTGTCGGAAGACTCACCAGCAACGTCATGCTTATCACTCGCGAACCATTCTCTCCTCCCACCTCCCCCACCGGCCTTCCCCTCACTTTCTTCAACCTCCCATTGCTCCACACCTTCAAATATGCTCAACATCAAAATACTTCAACCAATTAGGCAATAACCTTATAGACGAAATATAATATGAAAGCTTACTTATAAATAGGTACATGTGTAAGCCTGTTTCGCAACAGGGTTACAAGACCAAATCTTGATCAATGGGGATTTCTGAAATCTTATTATATTTCAGGTAAGAAACAGATTAATCCTCAAACGATTTTTCTTGGACATCTTTGCGTCATTTTTCATTTAGACTTTTTTTATTGTTCACTAAGTATTTCTTCGGGGAAGGGAAGAAGCCAAATTTGAACTAGTGCATCTACAGTTTTAATTGAAAGAAGATAAGAAATTATTTTTTTAGAGATCTTATTAAGTCCTTATTAATGTACTGGACCTATGGGACAAAGCGCTATATTTGACTCAAAGATTAAGTTCTTTTCATAGCTTCTGTCTCATTATATTGAACCATAAAAAAGGTATAGATTATGTCTAACTACTGATCTATGAAGATGGAGATAACAGATGAAGACCCAGAAAAATCAGGATTTTTAGATGGAGATACAAGAGATACTGAAATCAAGTCCCAAGAAAGCCAGTCACAGTTATTAGACTCTCCTCCGCCCTCCTCCGACAAACTCCAGTCATCGGAGTCAGCATTAAGCAAAATATTTCAGTATATAATCTGGTTAAAATAACAAAACATAGACACAAACTGAAAAGAAGAGGAGGAGGAGGAGAACAGCAGCAGGTAACCAAAAACGGGCCACGAAGGTTTTTTTTTTGGTAGAAAAAAGTTTTAAAGAGTTCGACATCAGTCTCCCAACAAGGTCAAGGCATAGCCCCGGACTCTTTGAGCATTTACTGGACTAACGAAATCGCCTACCGAAAGAGACCCAACAACGACAGAAGGGATTGAACACACATCCCTTTGGAACTTGACTAATCCTTACCATTTATATCAACTTCCTTTTCCTTTTGAGAGCGCGAGGACAGGGTCTACGCAATACTGATTTTCTTTTTTGGATACAAAACGCAATACTGATTGTGAATGTGGGGGCATGGAGTGTCGAGAGTGTATAAACCTAGGATCTGTTTTTTAGTAAGTAATAGGCCCTATATTTGTTTTTAATATATAGTAATAGGCCCTATATGAAAAAACTACAAGGCCATGAATTCAAACCTAAACAAAGGACTTTTGACCCAAAAAATCCTAAACAAAGGCCATCTATATTAAAAGAAACCTAATTGGCCCAAGCCTAACATGCTTCCCATTGAGCCGGGCCTGGCCTGTTAAAATAAACAGGCTTTTTAAAAAAAGGCCTGAGCCTAGGCCTGTTTTTAAATAAACCAATCAGACCAAGGCCGTTTGACCTTGACCTGTGTCTACCGTGTAAATTTGATCTCACTTGTAAGATTATACAAGATTTAATGCAGGAAGAAACAACCTCCCAAAAAACCTTCGTGCCATTAGACTATATAAAAGGTTATTTGTGCTCGTAACCAAATCACACCTATTCCTCTCCTCCCCTCTTTGGGTCAACTCCTAGAGTTGGTTAAAAAGTTAGGGGACGTATCTTAACTTCTAAATATCTAAATAAAAGTTTGAGGGTAACAGATATATCATCCTACACAACATACATTGATATCATCTATAAGTCCAACCTTTTCCTTAAAATTTGAATTTTTTTTAAAAAAATCAACTATATATATATATATATGACATATATCTTCAAAGCTCAAAACGAAAGAAACAGAGTCGGCCCACCCAACGTGGGACCCAACAACTCAAATGTGATCCCACTGTATTATAATTAAATAATCACGCATAATATGCATTTACGCAGCATTATCCGTGGGAAGGGGGGATTCCGTCATTGTCATCCGATGCCACTCACGCCCGCCAAGAAATCATCATTTCTCAATCTGACTGCTGACGAACTTACGGGCCATCAATTTTGTTAATTAAAATTAAATAAATAATTTCGTCTCACCTGGGCAATGTCGCCAATTGTGACCAGGACTGAGTCCACCCGGGGAAGTATGGACACCCAACCCGAATCCGACAATAAAGCATGCTTCTGGCTCCGGATCTGATACTGCAGCCCCACTATGTACGGGTAAAACCCGCCCGACATAACCGGTTTCGCGCTCCCCTCGCACTCCGAGATCCACATCATGGAACAAAATCGGGTCGGATCTTTACTCACCGGATTCTCGAAATCCATGGCCTTCGACAGCAAATCGATAACCTCTAATCCCAACTTCTCAAGGGCGCGCGTGAACTCGCGCAGAGAAGCCAGAGACAACTCGGTCGACTCAGTCGAACACGCCCCGTCAAGGCGGAACGACTCGCCTTGTTCATCTCCGTCATCGTCCTCGTCGCATTCGTAACCGAGAGGCCAGTTTTTGGGGAGCAACGATACTTTCTGGTCTCTAGGAAGATCGAATAGGGCGAGCGATTCTGTCTCGGCAGAGCTGGCGAGTTCTGAAGGTATAGAGTGGGGGGTGAGCTGGAAGAATCCGAGGTCGGAAACGGAAGAAAGGAGGTCCTCGGTGGGTGTTTGATAGGTGGAGAGGGATATGACGGGAGGGGAGGTGGCAGGGGAGGAGGAGCGGCGAGTGGGGAGGGAGAAAGTGGGAGGCGGTAGGCGGTGGAGGAGGAGGCGGGAGAAGGCGTCGGCGGCATCAGAAGCGGGGAAGAGGTTGTTGTTGGAATGTGCAGAAGGCGTCGGAGGGGGAGCGGAGGTGGCGCCGCCGTAGAGGTTTGATATGAGCGGTTGGTTGCTGGCTGAAGAGGCCATGATGAGGAGACGGAGATAAGAGAAGGAACGTCGTGAGTAATTGATCAACAAGTGAGTGTGACCTTAAAGCTGATGAGCAAACGTGCGAATATTGGCGGCACAAGCTTTTGGCACGTGTGAAGGACATTGTATAATCTTTATTAGACACATTTTCCCTTGTGCATTCCGAAGAGCGTTTGACATGAGACATACTTAATGGGTATGATGTGTTCTGTGTACTATCCCCAAAGATGGAGGCAGATTTTGAGGTTATAGTGGGGAAGCTGTTGTCTTGTTGTCAGGAAAGATTCTTTGTAGAGATGGGGTTATGGGATATTTTATCAAGTTTTTGGGATAATTTTGTTTCAAAAATGTAAAAAATAAAATAATTTTATCTTAACTATCCTCTTAATTAATTTTAATTTTTAATTAACTAAATATGTTGAACTTGTAATCACATGTCATCTATTGCTTTTTGTTAACGTACATTTTCACCCTTAAATTTTTATATTTAACTTTAAAAAATATAAAATAAATAACACATGGACTTACTACACAAATTTATACTTTAATAAAAATTATGTAAATAACACATAGACTGTCAATTCAACATATTTGATTAATTAATAGTCAAAATTAATGAAAATAATCTTTAGATAAAATTACTTTATTTTTAACACTTTTGAATTAAAATTTCTCCTAAAAATTTTTTGTGATGAAATTGCTCATTGGTAAAAAAACAAAATTATAGTAAAATTACCCTGAGCCATTTTGAATTAAAATTTCTCCTAAAAATTTTTTGTGATAAAATTTGTGATAAAATTGCTCATCGGTAAAAAAAAAAACAAAATTATAGTAAAATTACCCTGAGCCAGTAAAAAAACAAAAAGAAATTATAGTAAAATTACCCTGACCCATTTTAATAAACCAGTCTGGGCTTTTAAATAATAATGATAATAATAGTCCGATACGCTTTGGATTGGAATCCTTATCCTTGTGTACTTTGTGTTTTTGGTTGCAGTCAAATAATGATATAAAAGTGTCAGGCATGCTGTGTTATCAGATTGACACAGTCCGAACTCCTATGCATTTTCCTTGTGCTTTTGCAACAGTCACCTTCTGACGCCCTCACAGAACTTCCCATGTTCTGTTCACTGTCACTCATAAAGTCCCATGACCCACCGCCAGTTTAGAGTCAAGGTACTTTTTTTTTTCCTCAACCGTTAAAGAACAATTTTAAAAGAAGTAATTTTACTTTATAATTTTTTTGGTAGGTAATTTTATTTTAAAAGCTTTAAAAAAAGAATAATTTTTTTAACCAAATTTTAATATTTTGTTTATCAAATATGCTGAATTAACAATTTACATGTGATAAATGTTATTTTAATTAAAATGTAAATTTATTTTAGAAGTTCATATATCAATTTTTTTTAAAGTTAGATTTAAAATTTTTAAAATGAATTTGTACCTTAAAAAAATAACATATGAACTATTAGTTCAACAAATTTAGTTAATTAATGATTAAAATTAGCCAGATAATTGGCATTACAAAATTGCTTACTTTTTTATATTTCCCAGGTGAAATTTTCTATTTGTGACTTTTCAAGGCAAAATTACTTCTTAATCCTTTTCTTTAAACCTTTGCATAGCTCCAACGTGAATTGTCCAAATATTTTTATTATAAAATGTACTACTAAAGAGGCACTTGAAATTTGTTTAAGAATATTGGTGCAACTCCTCTTTTACATGTATGCAACGTATCTTCTACCATCATTAGTTTAGATTTGGGCATTTATAAATTATAACGCTTAATACATAATGATTGCATCTAGTAAATGTCATGTATGTCAAGGGGAAGGTCGTGTAATGATATATAACACTTGAAAGTAATAGTTAATTATGCACACAATCATATATTATGAGATGGAATCCACAAAATCACAAAAAATAACGGTTGCAATAAATAACCATTATTTATTTAGTGACAAAAGTGATAGTTCTCTCGAAACAACTGTTATATAACATTTACAAACAATTTGATTTCTAAGATCTTATATTAGCGAAGACAAAACATAATGATCTTTAGAAATAATCATCATGTAATAGTTTTCATAGGTTACAACCCTTCGTAACATTTGTTAGACTTCTATTTAAATTCACATATTCATTATGATTCTTATTACTTTTCTTTTTCAGCATATTCTTTCTCTTCATAATGTTAATATCCTAGGGAGTTCCTTCACCACCACTTCCTCATCTTACTCCACCACCTCCTTTTGGAATGGCGGCTCTAATGCAATTATTAGAAGGCCTTAACTACCAGACGAGGCGTCTCATGACATATGCCAACAAGCTAAACAAAAAGTTGAACCTCATACTTCATCACAATGAGGTTGAATATGACTTGCAATCAGAATCATTCATATTCTTTCTCTGATGGTGATAATAAAAAGGAGGAGGATAATAGTGGTGGTGATGATTGAACACCACGATTGTATTTTTAAAACATTTTAAAAAATAAGTTATAAAAAGAAACTTCATACTTTATGGTTACTAATTAATTGATAACCGTAAAGATTTTTTTTTTACCAAATTTAACGATTTTAAGTTACACGACATCGTATTATTTATGGAATTACCTATGGAGTTTCGTGGGTAATTAAAGTAACCCAATAGTGTTAATAAATGTAAATTAAAACTTTTGAAACATGTCATCTTCCTCCCGCTAACTTTTGGTGCCTTCTCATTACCCAATGATCATTAGGAGAATTAGGTGTCCTTTCATTACGTCCTATTTGACTTTCAATTAACACGTGTAATGATGGTTTTTTCATTCCCTTCTAGAGTTCCATACGTCTATTTAAACTCACCATTTTTATTTATTTTTCATATGTTTTCTTCATTGTCCCCCTATTTGTTCTCTCAATTGCAAAGATGAAATTCCGAGTAGAAGAATTGCTAGAAATATTTTGACGTCATTCTCCACCTCCTCTCTATCCTCCTTCTATGCTTCCACAACTTGAGACAATGTTGCAGCATGTAAAACACACTCACTCTACCATGGGGAGGCTTTCTTCATACTTCTCAAGTATGAATAGGAAGACCAATCTCATACTTGCTGAGTATGAGATTAACCATCATCTTGGCTACTTCTTTGGTGACGAGTAGATTAATTAACTTATCAGATCATTAGGCTACTCTCCTCTCTTCTGGTTTTTTACAGTTTTTTTTTGTATTCAATGTATTGTAAATAAAATACAAAACATTCCCTCACAATTACTAGTAAACAATCGTTATGAAAATAATAAATAACGGTTCGTTAGATATTCTCTTATGTGCTTCTCAGTGACAGTTGCGCAAGCCATAACACACATTTTCATTCATTACAACACATGTCTTAGTTTTTTGTATCCAACCAACCTCAAAACCCCACTTCTTTAGTTGGATTTTCTATCATACATCAGTCGTATTTAGTGAAGCCACACAATCAAAAGTATTCGTCGTACTTTTGTTAGCCATAGTTGTGTGAGTTGCTTTCATTGCTAGCATCCTGTGTGTGTGTGTGTGTGAGTTGCTTTCATTGCTGGCATTCTCTGTGTGTGTGTGTGTTAAATAGAGTTTATGCTTTTGCTTTGATTGTTGGATTTTACTGTACAATAGAATATAAGCTCCCACATTAAGTGCAATTTGAGATTGATCAAGACATTCTGGGCTTTGTGACGAAGCTCAATGGAACTCCCTACTATAAAGAGCTTAGAGGTATGCAGCATTGAGCAAGACTTGATAAAGAACAAGAGATTAGATCTAAAGAACGCCATATGCAACCTAATGAGAAGAAGCAGATGGCGTACTATAGATCTAACCCCTAATTCTTTATCAATTTTTCTCGAGGCTGCATATCCCTTGAGCCCTTTGCGGTAGGGAGTTCCATTCAGCCTAGTCACAAAGCCAGAAATATATTGATCCATCTCAAATTGCACTTAATGTGTGAGCTTTTGTGATTTGTATACAATTTTGTTTTGTATGCGTGTAAGGGGATATCGAAATGAGAATCCACATTTTAAAAAAAATGCCTCAAAACTTAATGATTCTTATATACAAACCATTATATATTGATGCACTTTATATGGCGGTTGTTTAATTAGACCTATTAGCATTTACATAAGATAAATAACAGTTGCGATATAACAACCATTATGTATGCTATAATTTATATAATGGTTATTTTGAAAGCTATGCTACAGAGTTTGTAATAGTTGTTTACTTGAGATTGTTATTTATTGTGTCAACATTACGATAGATATAACAGTTGTTTGTGTGAACCTATTTCATTATCATGATAGAATTGAGCAAAACATGGCCTCATCACATCTCGATACATAACGGTTATTATACAAGAATTATTATGATAGATTCAAAATAAATCTTTTGGATCTAGAACCGTAATGTATCTTCACCGAGCAAATATTGCACTCACATATATAATGATTCAGAACCATGATGTATGACAATTAGTAACCATCATATATCCCAATTTTTGTAGTAGCATATATGTAGAATGGAACACATTTATACATAGCTGAATTTATTATATGTACAGTTGAAGAAAAGTTACAGCTGTTTAGAGATTTTAGTCCTTAAAGATTTTGGACAAATAAATTTTAGTGTGAATTGCGAAATACTTTACCTGCATTGATCCTATATAATTTTATTCAGATTCATTCTTTACATAATCATTATTAGCAGAAATTTAAAAGGCCAAATGTTCATTTGGATGTACATAGCCCACTGTGAATGAACTAACTGCCTGAATGTTCATTTTGCGTGCTCTTCTACTCAAACAACAAACCCAGTTAAGGTAACGTTTGGGGTGCGAAAATGTGTTTTTTATAAATCAAATGAGGAATGCATTACCTAGAAGGAAAATATGGTAGGTACATTTCTCATTCCTTTTTAACAAAATACCTGTCTGCAGACTAGATATTATATAAATTGGTTTCTTAATACGAAAAAGAAAATCATTGATACCCCCCTCGTGGAATCGTAATGTGTGTATGTGAAACGAAGATGTGCCAAACAATTTTTTTTTTTTGAAAAAAATAAATAAATAAATTGTTTACAAAATGAAGAAAACTAATTTGTTGGATGGTGGTTTAGGTAGAGATAATATTTTTTCTTGATACAATAGAGATAATATTAAACATGTAGCATCTGCAAAAGGCGAAGTCAATAATATCACGCAGGCACAACAGTTTTGCATGTTTAGGAGATTTTAGTGGGCTTATTTTGGGGCTGTCTTTTTTGTCCCCACTCATTTTTTTTAATTAAAAAAAACAGAGCAAGAGCATGAGTCCCATTGGAAAACATCACATGACCCCTGACCTAATTCCAACTGACCTACGATCAGGGGCGGAGCTACCTATGTTTTAATGGGGGCAAATGAACCCATAAAAATCTGAGCAAAAAAAACCCACACACACACACACACATATATATATATATTGAGAGAATTTTGTAACAATATGTATAGATAGTATAGTTGGTTAAGACTTCATATCTTTAGTTTAAGGTTGCCGGTTCGAACCTCCATCTTTTCTTTTACCTTTTTCCCCCTTTATGTAGGTGTTTGATGTTGAACCTATTGAAAGTGTCGTGCTCTCTAGTGGATAGCCTTTTTTGAGGTATGCTGAAGTTGGAGTGCCGGTTTGTAACTATCCTTCTCTTATTCCCTTGCTTTATGGTGAAAGCATGATAATAAGTCTTATTTGTATTGAATATTGGCATGACCCAGCTTTCTTTTCTGCTTTCTTTTGCAAATTGATTTGCTTCAAGAAATAACTTTATCCTCTCGAATCTTTTTGGAGGTTGATGCAGTACTCAAGGCTAAGCAAATAAAGGCTGATATAAATGAATATCTAAAGGTAATACCCCACCTTGTGATTTTCGTTTATGATGAATTGAAGACGAAGCCAGCATTTTGGTTTGCTTGCCCACCTTCTAGTTATTATAATTCTTCATTCTTTGATTTCTTATAGGTTCCAAGTTCCAAGTTCCAACATGTTCTTTAATTTTGTCAAACTTTTTTCCTTCCAAAAAATGTCAATGATACAATCTTAATGTATTTAAAACATTTCTTTAAAAAAAGATTTTCAGGGGCAACACTAATTGTGCACCCATTAATTCTAAATCTTGGCTCCGCCCCTGCCTATGACCCCTCTTTCTTGGGTTCAACTGGCATCGGGTCGGTCTTCCTCACCTTTAGGGAGGGGGTTCGATCCCTGCGTTGGTCAAGACGTTAGGGGAGGCATCCTAGGAGTTTAGGAAGCAGTGGTAACGCTAGTAGAGGTGGAGACATGTGTATTCTCTGGCCAGTATCTTCTGTGGACTGGGCTCCAAGCGCCATACCTTTTGGACTGTAGGTGAGTCCGACTCATTTCCTAAAATTTTTGTATAAAAAAAAATTCCGACCTACGAGGATATGTTAGGAATATTTTGATATTTTATTCTGGTCCGTCCATGAACTTTATATCTTGATACTTTATGTTTTTCATTTTTCGTAGTAGACAATAGATTGATTTCACGTGCCTATCGGTTCACAGAAAGTGTCTTAGGAAATATATGCATCAAATTAATATATGTAATTTTTAAGATTACCGCATTAAGGATGGCGGTATGTCTTTTTTTTTTTTTTTTTTGTCAAGGAAAAAAGAATTATCAGACGTAGATGTAATTTTTTTCTTTATTATTTTTGCTCTCAAAATACACCATATGTTTATTCCAAAACAAACCATGTAACCATGAATTATTTTAAACTATAATTGAAAAACTATTTTAAAAAAATGTTAATCGTTGTCATAAACAATTGTTTACTCTAATATTCAATCCCAGCATCAAAAAATGAGTATTCATCACCAACGCATTATAATGAGCAAAAAAAAAAAAAACTCAAATTGATTAGGTATTTCTCATAGAAAATGTATATAAACCAGTTTTTTTTTTTTTTTTTTATTTAAAAAAGAAAGTATACAAACCAAATTGTTCCAAAGACCATACCCAAGTTTAGGTTCAAAATTGTAATTGTTCAAAGCGTATGAGACAAAAAGAAGACCTTAGCCATATATGCGTAAACAGAAGACCTTAACTTCAGAATCAACTACTAGTCAACTTTTTATCGGGAGAAGACTACCAGTCAAGTTAAGGCTCTAACAAACTAAATTTTCTATCACAATAATCATAAAAATATAAAAGTCCACCAAAAATATCAATCTTAAAAAATCCATCAAACAAACTTCACACAACTCATCAAACAAAAAGATTATATGGAAAATAAACTATAAAGTATAAACAAATAATGTCCATAAAAAATATTTTTTATAGCATCTTTTAACAATAAATAAGTATATGATTGTAAAAAATATAATTTAAATAAACTCTCTCCAGTCACAATATATGTCGCTTGTAAAAAAAAAAAAGCTTAGTCCATGATATAAGTTTTTTGTGGAACAATTAAATTTCTTTGGTCAATTTTTTCTTATAATTAATGTTTAAATATGACTCATGGTATCTATTTTATTCAAAATATTATTTAATATAGGTAAAATTTTAAATTTTATTTAATTTAAAATAAATTTAATAATTTAACTATTATTTATTGATTACAATAAATAAATTGGATAAAGGAATACTTATTTTTTGATATTTAATGGAATACTTATGTTTAACAACTTTTTCATTTCTCATTGTGGGCCCAACTTACTCTTTTGCTTGGGCTTTTTTTTTTGCTCAATTTGGTTTGGGTGTTTTTTTTGCTCAACAATTTGGTTTGGGTGTTACGAGCACTACTAGTAGTGCAGTGATATTATGATTTATTTCCCTCCTTAGGTCCTAGGTTTGATCCCTCCCCTCCCCTTGTCTTGTATAAAAAAAAAATTTGGTTTGGGTGTTTGGGATGCAGGGAACGAATCATATTTAACTTGCAACCCCATCTAACTTGAAAAGTCTTTTACCAAACAAAAAGAAAAAAAAAAGAAAAATCCAACGGTCAAAGAATCCTTATCTCAGGCTCACATCACCGTTCGATTCCGTATGGGAATTCCCAGTCCCATCCATGGTGAGGCGTCATCCTGAATCCTGATCATCCATACATTGCGTGAAGCACCAAAGAAACAGAAATATGAATGAATACAAATGAAATGCATCCCAAACTAACTGAATAGCTCAGATAGGAGAAGAGCCTCCTGGATCATCGGCAATGTTTGCTAAATTATTTCACAAACATGCACAAGAACAACGTCCTCAGGTACATGCTTTAATCTCTATTATTTTCATTATTTCTCCTGATTTTCAGTAGTTATCGACGTCAATGTCGATGAAGAATGTCTCCGGTGAGTCACGCATAAAGCAGAGAAATCGTCTGTTTCCAATTCAGTTTGCAAGAAAGTAATATTATATTGTTAAGTTCTATCACTCTGAATTTTTAGGACTAAGCAATTTTAAACTTAATCCACTACGTTTTTGAAACTGGGTGCTGGAGTAAAGCCATAATAAACCAAAACCGGTATTCTCGAATTGAACTCGCTCATACTTCCTTTGTCATGATAAGGCTTCTGGGTTGACCCTGCACCTTTATTTTGGGTATTCCGGGAATATCCTGGTGATCGTGGGAAATCTTAGCAATTGCATGGTTGTTCTGAAGAATGAATTGATATATTTGTTTCTTTTTTAATTAGTTGTTTACTTATAATTGTCATGTTCGCTGGCTGTGCGTCAATAGACAAGAAAATCTTTTCCTTAATAGCTCCCCTTCTATGTGCCACAGGAAAAAGTTAAACCTTCTAACACATCCCAATTAATATTTGTTTTCAGCTTGGTATAGATATTAACTTTAATCTTTCATTTGAACATTTAATATGCTCTTCAGCAGCATAATGTGGGACAGGGAAGTTTTACATCAGCAGATTTGAATCCCAAAGTTGTTCTCCACTATGGTATTCCATCAACTGCATCTATCCTGGCTTTTGATCACACTCAACGTCTGTTGGCAATAGGAACTCTGTGAGTTCTTTTTATTGACCTTATGTTGAAACTATACGTTTTTTTTTTCAGCTTTACTCAAATTCTCCATTGCCAATCAACTTGGGTAAAATATTTGAGATTTAGACAGATGTCTACATGCGAACCAAGTTGAAGTATACACTAGCTCTTTTCTATATGATATATGAGAGACCTGCAAAGTAGCTTTGAGCCTTTGACTTTTTAGTCCATACTTATAGATTTGCTGATGACAACATTATTTTACAGAAATATTTCATTATCTTAACTCTTGATTTATATATGAACCAAGATTGATTTGTGGAAGCAGATAGAGGACTGAAGTCGGAAAAGGGCTTTGATATTCCATTTGACTTAACAAAGTTATTTTGGTTGTTTTAACATATTGTGTTTAACCTCATTAGACTGGCACAAAATCATAAATCACTTGAATTCTTGACATGACTTTAGTAATGATATTGAAGGGTGAATTGCCCTGCCCGTAAACATAGAACTTATTTGAGCGGCAATGTAGTAGCACATCAATACATCATGGAGTCGTGAGATGGAAATGATTTCACTATAGACTGTTTACGGCTTCATGAGCTGACCTTCACATTTTCTTCATTCTCTGAAGAGATGGTCGGATAAAGGTGATTGGTGGTGACAGCATTGAAGGGATTCTTTTCTCCCCAAAGCATTCGTCATTCAAAAATTTAGAGGTCTGTTATGTGTCAATCTTAAATCTTTTGTCATCCTGATGGTGTGTTTGTTGAGTTTGTGCATCTATGGAATTCATGCGTGCATGTAATGTTTGCTTGTGTGTGGAAGGAAAAAAAGTGTGTTCATTAAATGAAACTACTTTTATGTTTTCATTTATACCTTGAGGATGTTATGGATATTTTGATATCTGTTTTAACTTTCGGCATATCTGTTGCAGTTCTTGCAAAATCAAGGTTTTCTTGTCAGTGTCTCAAATGATAATGAAATACAGGTACCCTTTACTATTAGTTCTTCTTAACTTTCTATGAGCAGGCTTTCTTTGTTATTCTTGTGGTTATATGTTTTAGAGTAAATTACTCCAACTTCCTTTGATGTTTGGGCAATTACCATAATTTCATGGGAGCTGACTATGAATTTTGTAGTAAGAGAGATATTAACATAGATCTGCCAAACTTGGGATGTTTAGTGTATTTCACCCTATTTTAATCTCTCTCATATTCTGAGTTTTCTTATTTTGCTTGTTTTCTTGGTCACGTTATTTTTTTTCCTTTGTCTTTACTCTCATATAATTTCCCTCCCTCCCTGTCGCATTAATTGATTGGTTTGACATGTTTCTGATAATGGCAGGTTTGGGATTTGGAAAGCAGGCATATAGCTTCTGCTTTACAGTGGGAATCTACCATAACGGCTTTCTCTGTTATTCATGGCACTAGTTACATGTAATAGAGATAGATTCCAATCTGCATTCTGCTTTCTGCTCTTTCAGATAAATTTTGGCACTTGGACCTGAATCATTGTTGAACTGTTGATAACTATTAGGTATATTGGAAGTGAGCATGGGATGGTATATGTTTTGAAGTTTGACCCTGAAGATAGAAAACTTGTGATCTTGCCTTACTATGTTCCTACCAATGTAATTGCTGGTAAATTCTTCTTTCTTACAGTTCATTTATGCCATGCTTGAGCTGAAAGCAAGACCAGTACTTTCATACTTACCAAAATGGCCGGTTTAAGAACATCATGGGCAGTTTTTTCCGTTTGAGTTTAGTTTGCATGAGAGAGATGCTAAGCTTTCCAGCATTGGTCAAGGAAACTCTATAGATGTCTATGGTAATTGGTAACTAGCTAGCCACACATCTTGAAGTGAAAATATTTGTGCATGAAAGAATTGAAGCGATGCAAAACACAAATAGGAATATGGACAATCGTGTAATTTCTGTAAGTCTTATACCTTATTAAAAAATTGCTCACTTTTGCAGAAGCAGCTGGGATGTCACTTGATTCTGTTTCAGTGGCCAGAGTTCTTCATCAACCTTCTTCTGACCGAAACAGGCAAGATGAGCATTTTTTTCTCTGATTTTGTAATTAAGTTGTTTCAGGAGAATGCAAGACAAGAGTTTTAGGTAATTACAGAGCTCCTTGGCTGAGCTGGCTCATTTCACGATTACATGAACTTTGAAGTGGTGCTTGTTCTTTCAGGAAAAAAGAATGATAATAGACTGGCTTGAGTTTTAGTTGCACCACCAGCCTGACTCCATTAAAAGAATTATAATCATAAGAAAAAGAAGTATTTCCTTTAAAGTGACATCTAAAAGAAGATGAAATCTTTTGTCTATATTTTCATTTTTAGTCACTGTTTTTTGCCTTTTTTTGTACGGCAATGATTAAACTCATTTTTAAATAAGGTTCTGCTACGAGAATCATGAGGAAATTTCAAACAATTGAACTGGGATATCGTATTCTAAATTACCATTAAGATGATGTCTAGATCATTGTCAACTGTGCTATTAATTTTCATCAAATAGCTATTTGATTATGCTAATTGATTGCAATAGCAACATGGAAATGTCATTTCTAGGAATATTGAATCAGCTATTATGTGGCATGAAGCATTACAAATTCAGTTGTGAGTTGAACATGGACTGGAACTGGTATGATATGTTATAACTATGTTCAACTTATTTTTTTCTTAAATCATTTTGTAGACTGCTGATTGCTTATGAGAATGGCGTGCTTGTACTATGGGATGCTTCTGAAGATAAAGTTGTTCTCATCAGAGGGCATAGAGATCTTGAGTTAAAGGATAAAAAAATGGTTGCTCATTCAAATAACTCTGAGGATGCGCTGCCTGATAATGAACTAGACCATAAAGAAGATAAAGAGATAAGCTCTGTCTGTTGGGCATCTAATGATGGATCAGTTGTTGCTGTTGGTTACATAGACGGTGATATAATGTTCTGGGACTTGTCAACTGCTGACTCTTTAACCGGTCATCAAGCTAAAAATTTGTCAAATCACGTTGTCAAACTTCAATTATCATCAGCAGATAGAAGACTACCTGTCATTGTTCTACATTGGTGTGCAAATAGATCAAACAATAATACTGGGGGCCTTCTATTTGTTTATGGTGGTGATGAAATTGGGTCTCAAGAAGTACTGACGGTAAGTTCCATACTTACAGTAACTATTTGATGTTTAATTAATATTAGTAATTATAATGTTGCGTTTTCTCATATACAGGTTTTGAGTGTTGATTGGTCTTCTGGGATTGAAAGTCTCAAGTGCAGTGGCCGTATTGATGTTACACTTAATGGTTCTTTTGCTGATATGGTTTTATTAGCAAATGATTATTCTTCAGAGAGAGCTTGTAATATGCTATATGTATTGACGAATCCTGGACAGCTGCATCTTTATGAAAATGCTTGCCTGTGCTCCTCTATGTCACAACACACAAAAATTGCATCTGTTCCTTCAATGGAATATCCCATGGTCATACCCACTCTTGAGCCGTACATGACAACGGCGAAGCTCAGTGTGTTACATGGAGATGTAAAGTTATATAGGACCATGTCTGAGGTAGCGAATGCTTACTAGGTCTAAAGATTCTTTCTTTTTTTCCATTTCTACTAATTGCATAGGATAATTCTCCAGATCTTATTAGCTGCTAAGCAGAGTACAGCACAGGATCAGAGCAGTAGTGGTATGAAGTGGCCTTTGACCGGTGGAGTTCCAGGTCAGCATTTGAAAGATCTTCATGTCCTTCGAATGTACATAGCAGGTTATCAAGATGGATCCATTCGGATATGGGATGTCACACATCCTTCTCTTGCATTAGTGTACAATATAACATCTGAGGTTAGCATACTATACTATTTTATAACTGTTGATTTTGTTGAAACATGGTAGATAGGAAAAGTCCTATTGAACTTTCAATATTTTAAAAAAAGAATCCCATGTTAGTGACCTGACCTTGCTCTGCATTCGGAAATAAATTTTGCTATTGGTAGGTGAATGGTATAAAAATTGATAGTACAAGTGCACCAGTATCAGCATTGGACTTTTGTCCTGATACTTTACAGTTGGCAGTTGGCAATAAATGTGGTCTGGTAAAAATTTTACATAATACTTTCCTTCCTTTTTTATGCAATAAGCTTGTGAATCCTTTGTAATTTAATCCTGTGAAAGCATATAGGTTCGTCTATATGGGCTAGTTGGGAGTTCAGATGAAACAAACACGTACTTTGTGACAGAAAATGAAAACAAAGGTTGGTTTTCTCATTAATTTGATAACATAATTCTATTTACTTGTTTCTAGTGTTAGGTAGGTATCTTGATTCTCATTTCAGGAACCTCACTGCAAAGACAAGAAATGCTGTTAGAGAGACTTATTTAACAAATGGCTGAGGGAGTTTGATATCTAGAGAATCATCTACTTTAAGCAAAGATGTAACCTTATAAACTTATTGATGTCAAATATGATTTGATTTATTTTGTCTTTATATATGCAAGCATAAGTTGTTAAGCGGAGGCCCAAAATAATTTCATTGTATTTGCCCCATCACACAAAATCCCTGTGAGACTTCACATAATCCCACCATTGTCTTGTGTTAAAATTTGATTTGATGATACAAATAAGATGGAGAGGATTGAATTCTAACCACATGGTAATGGAGAATCTCATACCATGTCAAGGATCTTAAGCTGAAAAATGTGCTTCTGGTTAAGGACAGGATAACTTGGTCATAAAAAATGTTCTATTCTGAAGCTATTTTCTTTGATAATTATTATACTGCTTCTTGTGTGGTTTATTCCATATGTGGTCTTCTACTCACCAAAGGGAGTATTTCGGATTAGTTCCACAGTGATCTAAATTGTATTTTGGTGCGTGCGCCAAACATAGATTGGTCTTTCTAATCACTGGTTTTAATCAATACTTATCAAATGTAACAGTTCACAAGATTCCTGAAGGGAATGGACCTCATTGCACAGCAGTATTTTCCCTTCAACGTTCTCCTGTATGTAGCCTGAAGTTTGCAAACCAGGGAGGGAAGCTTGGTGTTGGATATGAATGTGGAAGGGTGAGATCTTCCTCAATATGTTTCCAAATGAGATAGTTTGTTTATTGTTGGTTAATGTGTTGACTTATAATTTGAGTTAAACTATTCTCAAGTCTCAATTTTTATTTTTAAATCCACTTTGCAGGTTGCTATGCTTGATATCATAGAACCATCAGTTCTCTTTCTCACCAACGAGGAATCTAGTGTATATTCGCCAATAATTTCTCTGAATGTAAAATGTTCTGATAGCCGTGGCTTACCAAACAGTCCACAGAAATCACCAACAGATATTTCTGACAGTCCCGGAAAAGGGCTGTTAATTAATGCATCAAGAGATGCACATGTTCTTGCCACAGATACTGTCTCAGGGGATATGGTTTGCAATGTGTTAATAAACCCAAAGCAAGAATCAAATTTAATCTCCATGCATGTTATAGGCAAGTATTTTTATTGATGAAAAGTAGATATTATAATCTGCCCTTGACCTGTATCCCATATTGTGCTATATTATTTCAGATGGTACTTGTGAAGCATCAAGTGGAAATGATTTATCTGAGTCACCTCTGGATGCTGATTCTGGATCTAAACCTGGAGAAGCTGACGTTCAGTCCAAAATTGCGCCTGTTGAATCTGAAGCTGTCACAACTGTAGAAAGTTCATATTTTGCTCAGATGTTATGTAACTCGTTCATTTTGCTTTGTTGTGAGAGTCAATTGAGCATACACTCTTTGAAATCTGTGGTTGAGGTATTCTTTTCATGTCCATTTTATTTTAAATTTATTCTCTCCTTCTACCATTTAATGGAACTGCCATATTACAGGGTAGCAGTAAGTACATTCGGAGGGTGGACCTAGTAAACCGATGCTGTTGGACTACTACATTAATGAAAGATGGGAAAGAGTGTGGGTTGGTTGTACTGTATCAAACCGGAGACATTGAATTAAGGTAAACAGCTTATTAAACTACATTTTTTCCTACTTTAATATGTCGTGGCTTCACACTTGAAGTCATTAGCAGATGCTTACATGCATGAAAGTGGCAAACCAACTGCTTCCCTGGAAAATAGACTGTTGATGCCTAATGAGAAAATAAAGACACTGATTATTTTCAAGATCTTTATCTTCCCATAGATTTTGAAAATTTTTTCATGCATTGTTCCAGGTGGCGCCTCATCAACATTATATTAATACTCTTGACTTCTTATATAAAAATTGATTATAAGTACAATAATTTTTCTTATGCTTCATAGGATGGTATAGATGTTGTAGAATTTAGAAGAAAATGAGGACAGAAGAGAGGAGAGGGTGAAGAACAGAAGAGGATCAGAGGAGTGGAGCAGAAGGAGGGAGACGGGAGACGGGGAGACCAAGGGGAAAGAAGAGAAAACACAGATCACTGTGCACTCATTCATTCATCATATTCAACTACATCATTTAGTCTAAGTACCCATATATATAGGATAGCCAACTTAGACAATTCAGGAAGCTTCCCCAAGGGCTAGTTATTCAACTAACTAACTAATCCTTATTCAACTAACTAACCATTTCCCCTAATTATTCATTTATTTTCAACTTACATATCATAGGAGGTAAGGGAGAATATATGTGAAGGAAAGATAGAAAGAAAGGGGTAGGGTAGAGGCGGGGAGTTTAGAAGAGATGGGCAACAGAAACACCTCAACTAGTCAACTGTAATATAAATTTCAAATCGTAAGGTAAGGATCCAAAGTACATAGAATTCCATAATTAGCAAAAAACGCCATTAGTCCAAATCTTTTCCAATTGTACAATCAGTAACGCCCATGTTTTTTTTTTTTAAAAAAATAAAACTCATTTAGTACGTATTTTATATCACTAACAAACACATATCCAAACATACATGATGTATTTCCTCTGCCCTAATATTCCTACTCCATATCCCAATTTTTTTGCATACTCCCATCATATTGCTGTTTTAGGTTTTTTGTTGTGGTGCCAATGTGTACATTAACAAGCTTATTTTATGACAACTAGTATTTGATGGATGTTAAGTAACTTTGAGCAGATCCTTACCAACTCTGGAAGTGGTGGAGGAGTGCTCTTTAATGGCAGTTCTAAGATGGAGCTTCAAGACCAACATGGAGAAGACAATATGTTCTTCCTCTAATGGACAACTTATTCTGGTCTGAAAATTTTGTTTCTTAATGAAGATATGTTGATAGTATTTGCTGCCATAACTTATGTGATTGGTCTATTATTGTCTCAAATATGGTTCTTAGGGGTAGTATTGTGAGTCCCAGTTTATATCATTGAGATCATATTCATCAACTTAAACTTTTTAAACCCGTTATAAAAAATAATTGACAGCACTTTTATTTGGACATGACGGCTGCCAGAAACTGCTTTTTATACCCCGTTTTCTTGTCGTTGCAGACTCTCCTTTCAAGTTGAATATATTGTCCCCTGTTGTTGCTGATTATTTCTGAATGATGAGGTGGTGTGATGGCTCAGAAAAATGGGTTCAACATTGATTTTAAACAAAAATATTGAAAAGTGGTTAGCAAAATAATCTATATTAATGAGGTAGGCCACGCATATGGTGAATCAGGGTGCCTTCTCACCATCTAGGTGGGATGATTTTAACATATCTTTCTGATGTCTTGTAATGGTGGAGATTGTTGAGAAACAATACTCTGAATTCCTTATTTTATTCATGTACATATGATATATATTTATACAAGAAGAGAGAGCCTTAGTATTAATGGCTCTTAATGATAATTGATTCATAATTCCTGATTTCCTCAAATCCCTGATTATTAGGGATACTAATTACTAATATTATTTCCTAACACTCCCCCTCAAGTTAGAACATATCATGCCCAACTTGTTACAAAGATAAACCCAACTTGTTACAAAGATAAAAAACTGATAAAAAACTTATTTCATATTCTCCCCCTCAAGCTGAACACAGCTTGAATGTGAGGAAGAACTTCACCAAGCATAACAATCCAACAGCTTCACCAAGAGCCCAATCAGCAAAAAGTACCAAACCAGAGTTGAAGTTGCAGCAAACGATCTCACAAGAGACCAAACCAACAACCGAAACATCTCACAAGAGGCAAAGAGCAAACGGGTCTCACAAGGACCACCAAACAACAAATAATTGCCCAAAATGGCCAAATGACAGAAGATGCCAACTCACAACCTGGAATGAAGAACCCAGATCCTAAAACCCAAAGCAAACCACAGAAGCCAACCACAAGTACGGCGCCAAATACAAAAGAGCACTCCATGAACGTGCTGGAAAACGTAACAAACAAAACATCCAGCCACTGGAAACAAGTAAACGTGCACAAAACGAAATGCCAACTTTGTTGAAATAGTGGACACAACTGAACTAAGTTTCACAACACAACCTTCGAAGCAAAGAACCGGCCTACACACACCGGGAATGAAGATTCGACGTCGGAGAACATAGCACAACTAGAAAATAAGGACAGTAACCAAACAACACTTAGGCGATTAAAACACAATCCCAATGACCAAATAACACACTTCCATAACCAGGAAGCAAATAACCACCGAACCAAAAACAAATTGACCAGAAAACAAACTTCACAGATCAGATCGAGCACCGCAAACACAAGAGAGGAAGAAACTTTCTTCTCCTCCATCACCAGCAAGTCAGCAACCTTCCACCAAGTTTTCACTAAACTCCTTCCACCAAACCAGCAAGCAGAGCCACAAACATAAGCTTGAGATTTGACCATCACCTCCACAAATCACCTTCACCATCATCTCCTTGACCGAATCCTGAAAACTTTGCTGGAAATGCAGAGCACCACTGGATGACAAAGTCGCCGGAATCTGGAAAAGTTCGCCGGAAACTAGAAACACTCGCTAGAAAATCCCAAACATTGCCGGAAAACACCAAGCCTCGGGAAATAGCCGGAAATGAGGATAGGAAGCCAAATCAAGAAGATACCGACGAAGAATATGTCCTAAGCGCATCCACGCGCCGTGACCGTGAAGCTGTCGGCAAAGCGCGTGGTTGCCACGCGCAGTCATAGAAGCGTCGTATGGCCACCAAATTTCCGGTGTTCGCCGATCGGAGGATGAGGATGATGGTAGGGTGGCGCGTGTACCGAGAAATGAACTGTGTCTGAACGCGAACTCTCTCCTCTCACTCACTGTTTTTGCTTCACCAACAGAGACCCTTCTTTCTTCTTCACTGCCGCTTGCTAACGGTCAAGAAGGAAGAAGGATACCTCACCAACAAACTCTCTCTCCTTTGCTCAGCCACTGTCACTGTTCACGGAACAGTACCAAACCTCATAGAACAGTATTGTTCATGCAACAGTGACAGTGGCCACCGAAAAAAAAAATCAAACTGGCCAAGAACAAACCTAATGCTCTGATACCATGTTGAGAAACTATACACTGAATTCCTTATTTTATTCATGTACATATGATATATATTTATACAAGAAGAGAGAGCCTTAGTATTAATGGCTTTTAATGATAATTGATTCCTAATTCCTGATTTCCTCAAATCCTTGATTATTAGGTATACTAATTACTAATATTATTTCCTAAAAGAGACTTGAAAGGTGAAGGACTGAAACCATGTCTCTGAAATGTTGGGTGCTAGATTGTTGGAACACTTAAGTATTGGTGTGTGGGCATTTGTGTTTTTTTCTAAATAAGAATCACTTAACTGTAATTCCAATGAGCGTCATTTTAGATGAACTCTCTTTTGCCTTGCAGAACGTTCACTGAACTGTGAAAATCTGCAATTAAAAAATATAACTTCACTGTACAGTATCTGTCAAACCTTAATTCTTCTGGCTTATAGAAATCAAGAAAGAACAAGGGAGATCACCTTGTTTATGTTAATTATGGCAAATAGAGATGTAGCCATGATGGACTTCAAGGAATATGATACAACATAAACATATTTATGGACCAACTCTTAGTTTGGTGAGGATACACATTCCCCCTAGCATTTAGAGATTTGAATACTAGTCTTTAACATCTATCAAAATCTGCTTGCCAGAATGCTTGTTAATTAATGGCAAATAGATTGGAACTACTGACCTAGATGTTCTTTTTAGAAAGCCCACCACGTGAAGAATTTTACAAAAGAATCTCCGCTCAGTAGTTGAAGCTGTTAAAGGGAAGCCCAATAATGATTCCGACTATTATCTCTTATATGATACTGACACAGGCCTTTTGGACTTGGGCAATGATAAAGCTCCAACTTCCCTAGAGTGGTTTTTGTCAGTGGAAGTTCTTTTGTTGATAATTTAAAATTGCTGCCTTTTTGTAGAATCTGTTAGAATATTTTATTAGTCCCATAATTATAGGGATTAACTAAACCTAGAGATTATAGGAGAGTATTGTTAGGAGATTAGTTGTTTTTTCAAATTTCAAATCTAGATCTCTTGTCTATAAATGTAATCGTTCTCTCATCTGAATAATATCTCAATTATTCTCTCATCTAAATCTCTTCATGGTATTAGAGGAATTGGAAGAGATTAATTAATCATTCATAAGAGTTCCGAACATTACCCACTATGGCGTCCGAACTCAACGTCTCCAACCTCTACCAGTACGTCATTTGGTTCTCAGCCTCTGTCCGTTGCTGAGTTCTGCTGGAACATCGTCCATTGACCATTGATTCCGTTCGCATCGAGCTTTTCCGTCTCGTCAACAATATCCGTCACACGTCCGTGGCTTCTCATTGTCGAGACGTCAACTGTTCTGTGGCTCGTCATCTTTGATTGAATCAAAGAGATCATTTGTCCATCAGACCATCGTCTTCGAACTCTTCTGTCTCCGTCTCGGACTGATCTGTCACACATCCGTGACTGGTCCTTCAAATCCATCTCCGTCCGACGTCCTTCCGCTGCAAACTCCAACGTCCAGAACTCGTGTCGTCTCCGTCCAGAACTCGTGTCGCCTTCTTTGGTCGAGTTGGTATCGTCTGATTCTCAATCATCAGATTCTTGGCCTCTGTCCAATGTTGAGTACTTCATCGCCATCTGCATTAAAGTCAGAGCTCGTCGTTCTCCGTTAAAGCCCATTCCAGTTCGTCCTCGTCTAGATCGACTGAGACGCTGCTTCTCTCGGACTCTGTCTTCGTCTCACCATATCAAGTCCGTAATCCCAGTATCGCAAGAGATCAGGTTCACATCATCGTCCTGTCACGTCTTCATCCTCGTCTAGATCGACTGGAGTATTGCGCTGAAAGTGAATATTTTCTGATTTATCTTGGCATTGACTTTGAATTTTTATTGGGCTTATTTTTACTGTGATTCATACATTTGGGGGGGCGTTATTTACCTCTTATCTGCCTTACTATTGTTTTTTGCACTAGAGGATTATTTTTTCCATCACTGTAAAACCTCGTTACCACAGTCAATATGTCTGCAAAGTCTGATGCCTCGTCCTCTATGTCACGATCTAGGCCTAGTGACATCTCTATCATTCTTATTGTTTCTGAGAAACTCACCAGTGATAATTATCGAGAATGGTCTCAATCCATGATCCTTGCTCTAGAAGGAAGAGACCGACTTGAATATATTAATGGTGAAGCTGAAATACCTCAAAAATCAGAAACTCAGGCATTTCGTAAATGGAAGTCAGAAAATGCTTTGGTTTCCTCTTGGTTGATTAATGCTATGTCCTCCCCACTAAAAAAGAGTTTTATGTACCTTCCATCAGCCCGTGAAATTTGGGAGGCTCTTTGTGCAACTTATAGTCCTGTAGGGAATCACTCCTGCATATTTGATATTAAGAAAAAATTGTGGCAGCTGAAACAGGACCACATGTCACTTGATGATTATTGCCTGGAAAAATCAGCTCTTTGGCAAGAGTTTGATGCCCTACAAAATAAAACTCATCATTGTGGGGCTGATGTTAAAGCAGATCGCAAAGAGAAAGAAGAAGAAAGAGTCTACGAGTTGTTGGCTGGTCTTAATGTCATTTATGATGATGTTTGAGCACAGATTCTTAGTCAAGAGCCCTTGCCTTTGGTGCGTGAGGTCTATACTACTTTGCGAGATGAAGAAGATAGGCGCAAATCAATGCTTCAGAATCAAAACAATTCCGCTGAACCGTCTGAAGCCTCAGCACTTGCTATCCGATCTATGGAATCAAAAGGACCTAAAGGACGATCATTCTGTGACCATTGTAAGAAACCAGGGCACACCAAAGACACCTGCTGGGATCTCATGGTAAGCCTGCTAACTGGCAGCCAAAGAAAGGAAAAGGAAGAGGAAGAGGTTATGTAGCTGAAGCCTCCAAAGAACCATCCCAAAATGACCAGCTAAGCAAGATCATGGAAATGTTAAATGCGCTACAGACTACAAAACAACCAACTGCCACAATTGTCAGGCGAGGTATTTTTTTCCAAGCCTTAGCTGTAATTAAAGGTCGGTGTATAAGGAATTGCTGGATTATTGACTCAGGTGCCTCGGATCATATGACTGACAATAAAGCTCTTTTTTCATCCTACACACCTATCACCAATGGAGTGACTGTGCGGATTGCTGATGACTCTCAGTCTATAGTAACTGGTATTGGTTCTATCAAAATCTCTGCTACACTTACTCTTCACTCTGTATTGCATGTTCCAAAATTGAAGTGTAATTTATTATCAGCGAGTCAATTAGCTAATGATGAACGATGTCAGGCTAACTTCTTTGCTACTTACTATATTTTTCAGGATCTGCTGATGGGGATGACGATTGGGAGTGCTAAAGAGTTTGATGGTCTCTATTATCTTGATGAAAGCGACACTAGTGGGATTAAATCTTGCAATAAAGTGTCTCTCCCTAGGAGTAGTGATTTGGAGTTATGGCACAAACGTTTAGGTCATCCAAATTTCCATTACATGTCTAAGATATTTCCATCTCTTGTTTCCAATAAAATTGCGTCTGATTTTCAATGTGATTCATGTGAAAAGGCTAAACATCATCGTGCTTCATTTCCGAAGATTTCATATCATGCATCAAAACCTTTTTCCATAATTCACAGCGATTTATGGGGACCATCCCGCACACCAAACTGATCAAAATCCAAATAGTTCATTACTTTCATTGATGACCATACGCGTGTCAGCTGGGTTTACTTGTTGAAAGAAAAAACCGAGGTGTATCAAACCTTCCTCCACTTCCACAATATGATCCAAACCCAATTCCAAACCCAAATCCTGATCCTACACACTAATAACGGAACCGAATACTTCAATCAACCCCTATCTACCTTCCTATCCGAAAATGGCATTATTCACAAAAGTACTTGTCCCAATACACCCCAACAAAATGGCATTGCAAAACGAAAGAATCGTCATATTCTCAAAATTGCAAGAGCCATTATGTTTAGTAGTAATGTTCCTAAATATCATTGGGATGATGTTATTCTCACCGCTACATTCCTCATCAACCGATTACCCAGCCAGCCACTATCTTACAAAACACCACTTCAGCTTTTGCATCACTACTATAACCTTCCATATCTCGAAAATACTCTGTCACTCAGAGTGTTTGGTTGCACATCCTATGTTTACCTCCATTGTGCCAACAAACTTGACCCTAGAGCCCTTCGTTGTGTCTTCCTTGGCTACTCTAATTCCTAAAAGGATATAAGTGTTATGACCCGGTTTCCAAATGATTTTTTGTCACCTGTAATGTCATCTTTCATGAAACTACTCCTTATTATTCCACGTCTGCAATTCAGGGGGAGAGAGATGGTGAATTCTAGACGCCAAAAGATGACCAAACAATTACAATCTATACACCTCCACTCCATACACCTACCCGAATAGAACTAGATACCTCAGATAACCCCAATAACGTGCCAATTTCAGGGGGAGACACAAACAAGTGGGGTAAGACCTACGTACGCCAAGACAAAAAGGGTAATGAGTCACAAGCTATTAGCATTCACCAGGAGTCAGAACCAGAGGCAAGTCCGGGAAAAAAAGTGGTAACAACAAGTTTTGCCCTTGATCTTCCTATTGCAGTATGGAAGAATCCCAAATCATGCACTCGACATGCTATTGAGAAGTTTGTCTCCTATAAGGCCTTTTCATCTAAATATAGGGCGTTTGTTTCTCACCTTGATAGTATAAGGGTACCAAATACTATTGATGAGGCCATGACTATACCTGAGTGGAGGCAAGCTGTCTTGGAAGAAATGGAGGCTCTAAAAAGAAATAAAACATGGGAAATAGTAGATCTACCTCAAGGAAAGAAACCTGTTGGATGCAAATGGGTATTCACCCCAAAGTATAGAGCAGATGGGACACTTGAGAAATACAAAGCTAGACTGGTGGCAAAAGGCTTCACTCAAATATATGGAGAAGACTACACTGAAACGTTTGCTCCGGTAGCCAAGTTGAATACCATCAGAATTCTCTTATCAATTGCAGTAAATCTAGACTGGGATCTACACCAACTCAATGTTAAAAATGCCTTCCTCAATGGAGACCTCAAGGAAGAAGTGTACATGAAGTTACCTCCAGGGTTCCCAGGAAAAAAGGCTAATCAAGTCTGCAAGCTAAAGAGATCATTATATGGGTTGAAACAATCTCCACGTGCCTGGTTTGACAGATTCACTTGAGTTCTAAAGAGACACGGGTATACTCAAGGGCAAAGCGACCACACATTGTTCGTTAAACAACACAAGGGTAAGATGGTTGTGTTAGCCGTGTATGTTGATGATATAATTCTTACTGGAGATGACGAGGTAGAAATTAATCAAATCAAGGCAGCCCTAGCACGAGAATTCCAGATCAAGGATCTTGGAGAATTGAAATACTTTCTTGGAATGGAAGTAGCTCGATCCAAGACAGGAATCTATATCTCCCAAAGGAAGTATGTACTAGACCTCCTAAAGGAGACAGGGATGACAGGTTGCTGACCCAGTGACACACTTATATAGGTCAATAAAGTAGATGACGACACAGATCTTGGTAAAGCGGTGGACATAGGGAACTATCAAGGAATATTAGGCAAACTAATATATTTGTCTCATACCAGACTAGCATTGCATTTGCAGTAAGTGTTGTCAGCCAGCATTCGCATAACCCTAAATAGAAGCATTTAAATGAAGTCTACAGAATTCTTCGCTACTTGAAGGGATCTCCAGGACGTGGTTTTCTATTTAAGAAAACTGACAAACGAAATGTAGAGTTATTTACAGATGCTGATTGGGCAGGTGATCAAGATGACAGGAAATCAACGTCTGGGTATTGTACATATGTCTGGGGTAACTTGATTACATGGAGAAGTAAAAAGCAAAGTGTAGTTGCAAGAAGTAGTGCCGCAGCAGAATACAGGGTTGTAGCACTAGGGGTCTGTGAAGGCATATGGATTAAGCATGTCCTAGAAGACTTAAGGAAATGCATAAATCTACCAATCAAGGTCTATTGCGATAATATGGCTGCCATTAACATTGCTCATAACCCGGTCCGACATGACAGAACCAAGCATGTGGAAATAGACAGATATTTTATGAGGGAAAAGGTCGATGAGGGTATCATTGATCTAAGGTATATACCTTCAAAAGAACAGAGTGCGGACATCCTCACCAAAGGGTTGGCCAAGGACAGATTTGAGTATCTAATTGGCAAGTTAGACTTGATTAATATCTACCATCCAACTTGAGGGGGAGTGTAGAATCTGTTAGAATATTTTATTAGTCCCATAATTATAGGGATTAACTAAACCTAGAGATTATAGGAGAGTATTGTTAGGAGATTAGTTATTTTTTCAAATTTCAAATATAGATCTCTTGTCTATAAATGTAATCGTTCTCTCATCTGAATAATATCTCAATTATTCTCTCATCTAAATCTCTTCACTTTTTTATCCTGAGAGAATATTTTTGAAACTGAATGCAATCTATCCAACTTGTGCAGAAGAGTCTTAAACTTACCATTGATATTGATATTGATATTTAGAAAGTGAAAGGGAAAAGGAATAACTATAAAAGAATGAAAATCAGTTTGAAATACCTGTAATATGATGTGGACTTTTGAAGTTATATGTGATCTCTGAACTTGCAGTATTAGAGCGCATGAAAAATTCTGACAAAATGCCTCAGTAGAAGTTCAGGTTTGTTTTGGTTTATTACTGGGTTCATGGCTCTTGTTTTATAGGTCAATGGGAGTGAAACCGCCTTTATATCACTTTCGAAATGTGAAAATGAACTCTGGTAATTTTCTCTCCTCCCTTTTTCTGGGCATGTGTTTTTGTTTTTGGGCTATATATTCTTGATATGTATACACAGATCTTTTGATGATTTTCTTGCAACACATTATACAGCAGTTTTTGATAAATTGAATGATATCGAAATTTGAGCATATTATGTCATAAAGATTTTAGCTTTACTATTGAATTTTGTCTTCCAAACTGGCTCTTTGGTTCCACTCTTGTGTTCTACTCGGTTTTTTAATTTCACTATGCTAATCTGGGTGTTTTTTTCTTACCTAATTTTTTATTCTATTTTGTTTGACAAGAATATATTGTTTTAGTTTATGTTATGGTCTTGCAATGATCTTGTTTCTTAGTTTTTGAAAAAAAAAAAAACTATTCTCTCAAGTCTTTAATATAAGACATATTTACCTAATTTGATTAGATTAAAGAAGTTAGTTATAGTAGTTAATATGATATGTTTTTTCTAAAACACCCTAATCATTTTCCTTAATTTCTTCATCCCTCTCCTCCTTGATTATTTTGAGGGAGCAACAATAGGGGTAAATTTGGAAAAGATTGACAAATATGAAAACTTTGTCTTGTATTTAAAATCAAGATCAACTTCTTAAATATGTTTTATATTAAATACCAGAGGATATATATTGCTTCTTATGGCTTATGCTGTGCGGATCTATTGCCATCCCTCCTTTCACCACTTTTTGACCTTTTTGCTTGATCATTGAAAACTAAGAATTTTGAGATTTTGTTCAGTCTGATATTTGGTTGCTGTTCTATATCAAATCATCTACCCATCAAATCCAGAAATGGTTGGGGAATGTGACTAAACATCCGTATTCAAAACAATGGCGCCCAATTAAACTTTTGAATTTCTGTAGGATTCCTGAGTCATTGCCTTGTCTACATGATAGAGTCCTAGCAGCTGCTGTGGATGCCACAGAAAGCTTACCTTCTAACCATAATGAAGAACAGGTCCTGTTTGTTCTAGTTTTCTTTACTTTTGTTGTTTTTCCATATATTTTTAAGCATTTGTAATCTCTTTTGCTGCAGGGGCGACAATTACCAGGTATCTTGGGTAATGTTGTCAAGAACTTAAAAGAGGGTAAAGTGGAGAAGGCAAATCAAGCAATTCATAATTATAGTCCTGCAAATTTAGAAAAACTTTTCTCCTGTCCCCCTTTCTTGAAGGCTTCCTCTGCCACAACTGTTAAGCAAGATCCATTTGAGCTTGACATAGGTTTGTTCTAAACGTCTTCTGCTGCCACCTATACTGAAATTTCTGAATGTCCTCGTTGTCTTGGTGCAGATGAAATTCACATTGACGAACCTTTAGTTGTTAACTATTCTAAGGAAGGTGATAGTGACAAGACAGGTATATGTATTACTACCTTTTGTTTTTAATATAAAACTTAGTTAACTTTTTCTTTTTAAAGAGATTAAGGAAGTTAATTAAGTTACATTAGAGTATTTATGTTTATTATTCTTCTTCAAACTAATTTACATGACTTGATATATAATCTAATGATATATAACATAGATTATGATTAAGTAATTTATTTAGTATCCTTAATGTCTTCAAAAAAAAAGTTAACTAGTTCTTATATTAAGAACCGGAGAGAGTATTATTTTCCCCTTCAAGTATTTTATCATTCGAATGATGAATGGATGCTTTTCAGATAGAGGAAAAGGAATAGACAACAAAGGAAAAGGAACAGATAAGCAGAAATTATTTGAGGGAGCAAGCACTGATACAAAACCAAGACAGAGAACAGCAGAAGAAATCAAGGCCAAATATAGAAAGGCCGGGGTAAATCTGAGATGTGAACAATTTGAAAGTCCTATTTATTATAGATTGCATATTTGACATCATGAGTTGTTTCAGGATGCCTCAGCAGCTGCTGCGCTTGCAAAGGATAAGCTTCATGAACGCGGGGAAAAACTTCAGGTAGCTTATTATTTGATTTCAATCTCCAATAACTATATGCTACACAAAACTACCACTCTGAGAACCTGCTTTTCCCCCTTAGAACCTGCTTTGATTTCAGAAAAATGCTTTCTAATATTTTTCAGACAGTTTTCTAAAATTTTACTGACTGAATGCATTCTTCCTATTTTCTGACTATCTCTACTTAATTACCATGTAAACCCTACTAGATGCTCAGCCAACGTACTGAAGAACTGCAAAGTGGGGCAGAAGACTTTGCATCAATGGCAAAAGAACTTGCCAAAAGAATGGAAAACCGTAAATGGTGGCAAATATGACAAATTGAACCAGCCTTCATCTAAATCAGGATATCTTATTGAGAGACTCTTATACAAGTTGAGCTGGACTCACTTGGTGTTCTTTGCAGGTAGCTGTTTTATATGCGGCTACTAAAACCTAAATGTTAGGGCATAGATCTCTCATCATGCAAGGAAGTCAACCCAATGTGAATCAGCTTTCACCCATGTACAGACATGCAGTGGCCGTGATTTGATTCGTACAATTTGACACGTGGGCTAGTTTATGTGGATCAAATTTGAATTTTGGAAAATTATTTATATGTATTGTGACGAAGAGTTTTACTTTTATTTTTTTCTTACATTCTTTTAGGTGTATAGCCATAGGTGATGATGTATTGAAAAGGATGGCAATTATGAATCCATATAATTGTATAGTACGAGTATTTGATATCATTGTGAGGATTGAAAAGATCAACACATACAGAATCAGATATACAAGATAGTGAAATTGCTAACTAAATGCATGTATACACTAAAGAAAAAGGTCATAATTAGAAGCAACATGATCTTTATTACCAATATCTGATAATGTAAACAATGTCTCTTGTTCCAAATATATATATAAAAAAAGGGACAATGTTTTGACCTACTAAGGCTGTGTTTGATTTGAGAGGAGAGAAGAAATTTTTTTTACCTCATTGATCAAATTGTCTATAAAAATTTTTCAATATTATGAAAATACACTCTCAACAAAAAATATATATATATATATTTTTCGTTAATGATAATTTAATAAAACTCGTCTATCTCATCGCTCTCCTCAAGCTAAAACACTATGAAGGAATTCCAATTTGTGATTGTCAGAAAAGAACTATGGTCCAAAATGTGGAAACTCCCAATGGCGCAGAGGATCCGAACCTTTACCTGGCTCCTTCTTAAAGGAAAGCTGCTAGCAAAGGAAGAGCGCTACATCAGGCATCTGACACAAGACAAACGCTGCTCCCTTTGTCTTGCTAGTAATGAGAGCCTCGAGCATATTTTTAAAGATTGCTGCATAGCCTCATCAGTCTGGAAGAAAATTCTTCCCTCAGATATCAGCACAGATTTCTTCAGACTAGATATTCAAAGTTGGCTGACAACAGTTATACGATCCTCATCACTGGACACCTCTTGGAAGATTGGCATCTATATCACTTGTTGGAAGCTATGGGATGTGCGAAACAAGAGGGTATTTTACCAATGCGAATTTTACTGCTTAAGAGATCGTGGCCCATTTTAATGCTATAGTGAGTCATACCCTGAATAGTTTTGCTCAGTTTAATAGTCTTTTGTAATTTATCACTCCCCTTCTGTTGTACATTCATTTAAGTTAGGGATTTACCTAGAAGCCCAATATATATAAATACAAAAAAGGCCCTACAAACTTTCTCATACCAGAAAATGCCTTAGACCTTTTCTGGTATTAAGTTGCAAGTGAAAATGACAAAAAAACCCTCCAGAGACAACACACAAAATCGACACCCATACTCACACACACTCTAAACCATTCTCCAAACCACCCACTTGCTTTGGTTTGCTCTGAAACTTCCTCCTCCGATGAAAAGCCACCCTAATTCAAGCATCCCTCCATCCTCCGTTATTTTCTTCTTCAATCTAACAAAAACTTCAATCTATCACTGCGCCACCATCGCTCTTCCTTCATTTCTCGCAAGCTTCGCCTTCGCATTGTAGATTCGCCTTCGCCTTCACTCTTCATTCCTTTCTCGCAAGCAACCACCGTCGTTTGATGTTGTCTCCCCCAGTTCTTGCCTTTGTTTTCCTGATAAAAGTTTTACTTTCTTATGGTTTTCGGTCTTTGCTGAAGTTTGAATTCTTGCAATTTTCTTACTTCCTTTCTTTGCAATTCCCGATCATTTTTGAACTATTTATGTGGAAAAAGGATGATACAGCTAATGTGCATGATGAGCATACGGAGGAAAGGTATGGTAAATCCCAGTTAATGGAATCCTTTATCTAATGGATTTTGTGACATTTATTTTTTTATTGTATGACAAAAACAACATCTTAGTGTCTTGATGTTTTCTTTCTGGCAGTGTTAGCACTTTCTGTTAGCATCATTTTGGTAAAGAGGTATATGTCATTGTAATTCTGACTTATTTGAAATCTATGTTCATGATCAATATTGTTGATACAAAACCCCCTTCTTGCAGCAGAGTAAAAAAAAAAAAGGAATTCTTTGAATTGAATTGAAGTGAAGTGAAGTTTTATTTATATATGATGTAAGTATTATTATTAATTTGTAGGTTGTGGACTATCTTATTGATCCTATTGTTGCGGGTACAAGTGTTGTAGATCCTGAATCTCTTTCTGTGAGTAATACTCTCTTTTAAAATATGCGTATAGTATTTTGTGCATTTAATTTTGCTTGGCATGATCAATATTGATTAATATTCAAAGTGGGTAATTCTTCTAATAAGTTGATTATGATCAACCATTGCTTGACTGAAAAGGGAATTGTTTTTGGTGCTGACTGATTTAAGATGACAAACTCTGCTTTAAGAACTTAGCATATTGTGACCAAAGTCCCCAGAAGCTTCTCTATTAAGCTTGCCACATTTATTTTTTGGGACATGATAAAATCTGAAAATGCATGACATCTTACGTTGTGCTTGCTGAACTCCATGAAAGAATCAATTGGGTTCTGTAGAATTGGCTTTGACAATTTATGTTTTTCACAATCTCTTCAATGTTTTAAAAAGTTGGTTGTCATCTGAACAGTATTGGATCTCAAATTGGTTTCCAAAACTTTGTGCTCAAATCTATATTTTTGTATTTCGCTCTTCTATTTGTACGTTGTTCTTGCTAAGCCATTTAGTGCCTACCCTAAGCTCCCAGTCATTAGAATTTCTTAAATTTGCTATGTTTTAAAGCTAATTATATCAGTTTTGGCATTCGGCATATGCTTTAGTTGTGATTTAAAACTACTAATGCTAATTAGTTCTTCTAATTGCTTGGATCTTGTCTTTGATTATTTTATATCTTTAAATTCAATCAGATGCACCATTCTTTTCCAGAGCTATGGAACTTAGAGAAAAGGTAATGCTTTGCAACTTTTTTTACCCTAGTGCTAGTAAATAAATTTAGATAGGAATAGTTGAGTTTTTTTTTCCTTAGAACAATTTTTCTCTAATTGGATTTCACATTATAATAAGCAAGACAATTTGTTAAGCTTCACAAAATTGTGTCATTATATGCGGGTATGCCAATTTTTGAATGCCCAATAATAGTGTTGGTAGTTACTAAAGCCTTACAGTTCTAAGTGGTTGAATTGGATCTGTGTGAAACTTTTGAAATGAAATTCATTTGGTCTTGATCGAAATTCCTGTGTCTTAGATTTGGCTCTCTTATAGCCGAGGCTCTGCTATCAAAGTTGTCTGTCAAAAAGGAAAAAACTGGAGGAACTAAGGGTGCATTGGAAAACAAGAAACCTAAGAGTGGTTCGTTTTCTTTCTATGGTGGCATGCAGGTATTGAATCTTTGTGCAATTTCTTCTTAAGATACCTACACTTTAACCCTAATGTAGTTACATTGGATGTATGAATTTGTTATTTATGCCCCTGATACATTGCATATGAATTCTGTGATGTATCAAGTGTAGACTCTGACTGATACACTGTCGAAAGAGCTTGGCAAAGATAACTTGAAATTAAATACATAGGTTTTGTCATTATCTTACTGTCATGGTGGAAGTTCCTTGTCAGACAAGTGGTCAATCACTTGTTCTTCTAACCAGGACACACATGTAGATGCTGTAATTATGACGGTTAGCATGTTTTCCTTATTTATCCCTTTCCCCATCCTTAATAAAATAGATATTGCACATTGACATGGATGTGTAATGATGTGTTTCTTTGTTTCTGTTTTAGGATTGAAGTGTCAACTTCAAACACTGTAAAAGGTAACCTTACAAAGAGTTATTCTAGATAAGAGTTTGGTTTTAGAAAGAAGCAAGGATGAATTTGTTTCATCAAGTGTATCTTCACTAATGTCAATATGCTCGAAGGTTTATATATGATTAGATTAGCCTTTACTTTAGAAATTGTTTGGTTTGGAATTTTATGGTGGTTCCGATGAGGGATTATTAATTCATGGGTTTTGTTGGCAAATGCTGATATTATTACTTCTAGAGGAGGAATTTGATGATAGGTTGGTGGAAATAAGTTGGTCATGCACACCAAACACTGAAGATTGACATGTTGTGGTGGTTGGTCAATCGTCGAAAGAACATGCATCGGAACAAAATGATGTCGATGATTGAGGACTACCAAAAGCGGAAGATGAGCCATTAGGAAGCAATCCTTTTATGTACATAGGCTGACTTGTTTTTACGTGTATCTGAATTTGAGAGGTTGTTTGACAGATTTTATTTGGTCAATTGTACAGAACACTTGAGTTCATATTGTTTAGGACAAAGTTTTGTAAATTTTCTGATGTAGATGACATGACATTTTAATATGAATGAGAATGACAATTGTTTCGTGCATTTCTTATCTTTATTAGTTGTGTGTGTAGAAGCAAAAAAATGGAATATAATCAAGTACCCGTTTGTCAACACCATCAGCCCAATTAACAACACTATCAAGCCCCAATTAACAACACTATCAGCCCAAATTAACAACTACATCAGCCCCTTTTGACAACAATATCAGCAAAAAAATATCAGCAACAAATGACAACAACATCAACAAAATATGACAGCTACATAAGCAAAATATGACACCATAGTGTTGTTAATGGGGCTGATGAAATTGTTAATGAGGCTGATGCAGTTGTCAATGGGGGGCTGATAGTGTTGTTAATGGGGCTGATGGTGTTGTTAATGGGGGGCTGATGGTGTTGTTAATGGGGGGCTGATGGTGTTGTTAATGGGGGGCTGATAGTGTTGTCAATGGGGGGCTGATCGTGTTGTTAATGAGGCTGATCGTGTTGTCAATGAGGGGTTGATAGTGTTGTTAATGGGGCTGATGATGTTGTTAATGAGGGGTTGATAGTGTTGTTACTTGGGCTGGCTGATAATGTTGTTAACATCAGCCCCCCATTAACAACACCATCAGCCCCATTAACAACACTATCAGCCCTCCATTGACAACACTATCAGCCCCCCTTAACAACACCATCAGCCCTGTTAGCAACATCATCAGCCCCCTTTAACAACACCATCAGTCAGATTGGCAACACCATCAACCCGATTATCAACACCATCAGCCCCCTTTAACAACACCATCAGCACAATTAACAACACAATCAGCCCCCTTTAACAACACTATCAGCCCCATTAGCAACACCATCAGCTCCATTAGCAACACCATCACCTCCCTTTAACAATGGGGCTGATGGTGTTGTTAAAGGGGGCTGATGGTGTTGCTAATAGCACTGATGGTGTTGTTAAAGGACGCTGATAGTGTTGTTAAAGGGGGCTGATGATGTTGTTAATTGTGCTGATGTTGTTGTCATATTTTGCTGATGTTGTCATTTGATGCTGATATTATTTACTGATAGTGTTGTCAAAGTGGCTTATATACTTGTTAATTGGGTTGATGGTGTTGCTAATGGGGCTGATGGTGTTGTTAATGAGGCTGATGGTGTTGTTAAAGGAAGTTGATGGTTTTGACAACTGGGTACCTGATCATATTCATTTTCACTGCTCCTACATACACCAACAAAGAGAACATCTGTTGGAACCAATTGTCGTTGTCATTCATATTGAAATGTCAAGTGAACTACATCAGTAAATTTACAAAACTATCTCCTAAAAATGAACTCAAGTGTTTTGAACAATTTGTGTAATCTAATATGACGAACAACAAACAAAATTCAGAAATTCAGATACAGCAATAACCAAGTCAGCCTATGTCCATAAAACCAATTCAGATACACATAAACTAGCGGCTCATCTTTCGCGCTTGACAGTCCTGGATCATAGACAACACCTTCGCTCGCTGTGTGTTGTTTGGATGATTGACCAACCACCACAACATGCCAATCTTCAGTTATGCATTGTGTACCCATCCTCTTGCTCCGTGTCGTCCCATGTTTGCAGCTAAGAAAGGACATGAACACTACACGAGTCTCTAATAAGAAATATACAAAGTTGTTAACAACATGCTTCATGTAACTTGCACATTATAATTAGGAAGGTTCAACAACTTAATAGACACTTACATGTCCTTTTGGACATGAACTTTAGCTTATGTCATCCCTTGGGAATTCTATCCTCTCCCAAGAGGCTTATCAAAAGATCCATAAAACTTTATCCGCAACAACCTCAACTTTATGTCACCCCTTGGGAATTCTATCCTCCATGCTATCTAAATCAGCTTGGACTGACTATTACAACAGGTCTGGAAACCAAGAACAGGCCACTTATATGAAACTTGTGCTGGTGCTTGGCATTTTCTCGCATTAGATTATGTTGCAGAGTCGAAGGTAACATATTTAGAACGCTAAATGTAACCTAACAAAATAACAACAGCTAGTTTAAAATGTTATTCCAATAAAGTATCTTAGTATTGAAATAACTTTGTAATTTTAAGAGCTAAGAAGATATAAATTCGTTCAGAATATGTTATATAGACGAAGCTCAAAGGTGTTAAAAACAATAATTATGTAAAGGGTAATATAATGCTTCAGCACACCAGATGTCCAGATCATCTATCTTGAAAGTGATACATCAGATTAAGGCTATATGGTTTTGATTAACAAAATACTTGAATTCCATAATCAATATATCTCCCACATCCAAAACTTTAGCTAAACACAGCTGATACCTGTATATGCTAACAAAATTAGCATAAAAATCCAATACCAAAATCAAATGAAATATTGTACATAACAACACGGATAGTTTAGTGAATACAACAAACAGGTAGACCAAATAAACAATCAATATTGGACACAGGAATCGATATACAATAATATACCCAACCTAACAAGACAGGAAGAACTCGATAAAATGTTAAATAACATAAAATCATGTAATTTTGTAACCCAATTTCTCTATTGAGTAACATAGACCAGGTTGATCGATTCTCAATAGTCAGTATATAACTAGAAGATACGAAAGAACGATAAAATTATAAATCACAAAAAAAAATAACTACGGTTGAACTCCAAGAGTAAAGCCAGGAGATGAAGTGGGGCACTCAAGCAACACATTAAGAATAGGCTCAAGCTTACCTTGTATATGAGAATTGATGAGTGAAGATGGAAGACTAACAGGAAGAACAATCGAGTGAAGGGGCGGAAGGAGAGGGAAAGGTTCGTGATCTTCATGAAAATGGAGATTCTGGTTTGAGGCGTGGTAGGTAGGGTCTCTTTCTTCCTGTCTTTCAAATGCTATTCTCTCGTCGTAGGAAGATATAAGGGAAAAAGAACCCTAACAGAAGAGGAGGAAGAAGATAAGACGGAGAACGAGCAATGTGGAAAATGGCAGCACACACGGCTTCGCAAAAACATGTTGCTTTTTTTTTTTTTAATTCCAGGGGCATTTTTCGTCATTTTTACTTGCAACTTTCCTATTCTGGTATGGGAAAGTTTGTAGGGCCTTTTTTGTATTTATCTTTGTATATTGGGCCTTCAAGTCAATTTTCCTTTTAACTTATTAATGAATTTCTTTTCACTCGAAAAAAAAGAACACATAAAGCTTCCGCCCTTCTCTCACCCCATCATGTACCCCCACACCCCTTTGTCTTACTCTGACCAAGGGATCCGGTTGGTGTAAACAGGCAACATATATATATATATATTTTACCAAAACACATGTAGTTAAACTTTAGGTCGCTAAAAAAACATTTTCTTACAAAAAATGGTGGTAAAAAAATAAATTCTAATTTTAGTAATATAATATTACTTAGTTAAGAACTTAAGATTCTTATTATTTGTAATTTATATAAATTTTCATCTATTAAACAAACTCTAATTAAGTGTTTCTTAGTATTTACAATTTTTCTCAATAATATATCAATTATTAATTTTTATATATATAAAAACTCATGTCCTTCTCAATTATTTTTCATCTAAACTTATTTTTCAAATAATAATCTAAATTAGTTTGTAAAAGATCACTTTTGCAATTGCCAATACAAATCTAAATCACATTACACTATTTAACTTCTACCATAATTTAAGTTTCCAAAAATCAAATTGAAAAAAAAAAAACCACTTCTAACTAGCCTAAGCAGACACTCTCAGCAAGATGTGATATATTCTTGAAAATATGATCTTTTAGTGACAATCAATAATCTGGATGGGAAAGGCCACTTATAAAAGGTAGAAGAAAATGTGGGGAAAAAGAAAGATTTGAAAGTTCATATAATTTACTTGCATTAACACTAGTTAATCAGTAACCTGCAATTCCAACAATATTGAGTTTATCTAATTAAGTCAAAGTGATACAGTTAAACTAATTCTCCGACAATTCAATATATTACTATGATATGTAGTACTTAATTTCTTATGAAAAAACACATGGCTCAAAATATTAAATAAAATCAAGAGAAGAATTATTTTTAAATGTTTTCGAAATATTAGAGTGGCATCATTTTTAACAAAGAAGAACAATTGTATAATATATAATCAAACCTGGGTAGCGAAGGAAATTAGTGGAGCAATTCATGGTATTGAATTTGAACATGTTTACTGTTAAAAAGTTGTGAGCAAAGAAAGAGAAGAATGGAGAGTGGCGATGAGATCGTGCTGGTGCTGACGGCGGAGTTGGCAGATGTTATAGTGAGGAGTCGCAAAAAGGTTCAAATGCCCAGTCTCTGTTCTCTCGGGAGGAGGATTGGATGAAGGATGATTCTGATGTGGGGTGTTGGTTCATATATATATATATATATATATATATATATATATATATATATATATATATATATATATATATCATTCCTTGCTATTAGTGTGAAAACTTTTCATGTATTTCTACCTTATTTATTTGTTAGTGGGTCTACTTCCTTCAGATGCATAATTTGTTAAAAATAGTTTTTTTTTTTAAAAAATAAAAATAACATAAAAACATAAAACGCCTTCATCAATCCACCATGGCGTGCTTTCTATTTCTTTACTGTTCCTATCTATCTATATGTATCATGTCCCTTGTTATATTTTCTGGAGGGAAGTTTTCTGTGCTTACCAGCCCCACACACATATACAAGGTCTTCATGTTTAGATATCATGCATTTGAATAATGATCTTCATTTCTAAAATATTAAATCTGAATTTAAAAATAAATCTGTTGTAACTAATAAACATGCATTTTTATGATCTTAATTTTGAGAAGGGTAGATTTAAGTTTTAGAGTAGTACTAGAGTAACTCAAGAGTAGTTTGGAGAAATATATTAATATATATTTTTTATTGGTGACTTTGTAGACTCTTATAGAGAGTTTTGGACCTCTTTGTGTGATTAGTGAGCCAAGGAGTAGTAGATGACTTTAATTATTTTTCCATATACTTATGAATTGTGTATGATTGTGAATAACCACCTTTTATTAAAAAAAAAGTATTGAATTATTTGTGTGTGGGGTAAATTCTCAAGTAAGTAATGTTACAAGTATATTTTCTTATAATTCACTTTATTCACATAGTTAATAATTTAATTATAATTAATGTATTGTTGGATTATTCTTTTCCTTTTAGGCATGTTTAAATATGTAATGATATTTGATAGAAATAGAAGCATGATTTATTGTACTTTGTCTTTCAATGATAATTATATTTAGTAATGTGATTGAATATAATTATCATGGTGATTGCCTTTGTGATGGATTGAGTAAGAATGGATTTGTATGATGAGATTTTTTACCACGTAGTATGTCATCACTTAGTGCACAATTTATGACACTTGTCAGGCCTTCTTCTTCTATTTTTTTCTTTAACCAAGATTGCATTGGAGCTTTGAGACATATGACACCTTCTTAATTAGTTGTGTTTTTTTAAGAAAGGAGGTCATAATCTAGACTTAAGCTCTACACCTTTGGTCAGATGTATTTTAAGAACTGGTGAGTTTGGGACGATCCAGTCTATTGGATGTCTTTCTGTTGAACTATGTGTTAACCTATGACACTCATCAAAGGTATAAGAATGGACGATGTTATAAGGGTGGTTATATATTACAGATTGCAAAATTGTCTATTAGATGTTATGAACAGGAGTAGAGATTGTTTAATGATGATTAACTTGAAATCTTTTATATGAGAATTGTAATATATGCAAATATATATGCAATCAGTTCTTTTTTTTTTTATCATATGTTGTTTGCTTATATACGGTTGAAACTTTCAATAGTTATTGAGATGTTGAATCTTGTCCCTTATATTAATATCTTTCAGGTGATTTTTCTAGTAGGAAGCAAGGAAAAACATCTATAACTGAGCCTTGGAGACTCCTTTGTGCCCCTTAAACACATGTTATGTCGCTTTATTTGCTATAATCTTAAGACTTCTGCATTTTATTTTTATATAGTGAAATATTTTGAGGATTTAATTTGATACTTTGGTGTGTTTTTTTTTTAATCTAAACTAATTATGTAATTTGATGATTTAGATGTTGGACATCCTTATTAGCTATACTTGAGATATTATAGTTAAATATTTGTCTGTTTGGTTTGAGGTGTTTAGAGCCGGAAATTGAGCCAAACAGTTTAAGTCCCGGTCTTTCAAGGGCCGAGTTTAAAAATTAGATTAACTAAATAAAATTGGCCCTGTAAGGCTAGCCCTATTAGGCTTCGGGCTTAAAAGGGCTTGCCTGTTAGGCCTTTTTAATTTTTTTTTAAAATTACCTATGCTACTCAAACTTGAGAGTTAGATGCATGGATTCATAATAACTACTATACTTAGATTTTATGATTTGGTTTATTATTTGTTGTAAATAGAGATTGTGGATGTGTTTATGATACGGAAAAAGAAATTCATGATATTCTTACTTATGAAACAAAGTCTACTATTCAAAATAAAGCACAATTAAATGTTTTTGAAATTAATGATAGTGACGACGAAGATGACAATGATAGTTATCGTACTAATGTTGCTTAGTGGTATACTTTTTAAGTTTTATATGAATTATTTATGGACAATAGTTTACTTTTGACTTCGAATCAGTAAATGTATTTATTTTTTGGATGATTCGTGTCGTTTGGATATTAATGTTGACAACATTTATTTGATAAATTAAAACTTTGATGGTTGTAATTTACTAATTATATTTATTTAAAAAAACGGAAAAAAAATAATTGAAATTTAAAATAATAATTTCCGAACTTTGTAAGAAGGCCGTAGTGCTTTTGGGCCGATCTTTAAAAAACAGATGTTTTTCTTATGTTGACCCGGCAGGGCCGGCTTTGATTCCAAACTCTAGAGTTGTTACGCGGTGAGGAAGATAGAAGTTGATCTCGTGCCTGACCATGTGGTCAATGAGAAAGATTTTGCAATTCAACTCTACTAGAAACCGCGACCAAATGTCGTCAAAATGAGCGATGATGACGGTCCGTATGATCTAGGGGCGCAAAGGGATTATTTGTTTCCATGTAAGGTCAAACCCCTTGTCTAATGAGAATACGGAATATGCGTTTGTTATTCGTGATGCAGCATTGTGCGATGGATCGACCTGATGTGTCGTGGGTTCGCTTGCTTCCAATATGTTACGTTTTTTATAATGATAAATATATTAATTTGGAATGCCAAAGGAGCTGGAAGCAAATTTTTTGCGTAGCTTATGATTGAGTTATGTCGCATATATGATCTAACGTTCTTGGCGATCCTTGATCCCCGTTAGAAGGGGGAGAAGGTGGCTCATTTGGCTAAACATATTGGTTTTGATAACTTTGAGGTAGTTAAAACTGAAGGTTTAAGCGGCGGCATCTGGTGCATGTGGATGCGTGACTGTCAGTTCAAAGCACTTAAGAAATATGACCAGGTTATGCATGGTATTCTGAATGAAAGTTCTCAGAATGAATGGGGTTTATCTATTGTCTATGGTAGACCTGACTCGACAAATCGTCGTAGAGTACTGTGGGGTTATTGGAATAAAGTCGTAGCCTCATTTGTGAATAAGTGGTGTGTAGGAGGGGATTTCAACGCGACTCTTCGGGAAGAGGAGAGAATTCCATGGCAACCCGTCGTACATGTCGCCAGATTATCACTTTTGAAAATGGGTCTCGGACAACGGTATGTTTGACCTTGATTTCTCTGGTCCAAAGTTTATCTGGAGTAGGGGAAGAAGCATCATCAGGATTGACGGAATGATAGTAAATCCTAGCTGGTTCGAAGCTTTTCCACGAGCATCTCTTACCCATCTGCCTTGATTAAAATCAAACCATGCTCCTTTCCTTCGTTTATCGGTTCTCATGATGAACTGAGAAGGGAAAGGCCTTTCCAGTTCTTTGCCCCTTCGTTGGTTCATGAGCGCTTCCTATATGTTGTGAAGAGTTCAGGGCTACACTCGAATACATGGGAAGAGAACGTGAATAATTTTTCTACCAATGTGAAATCCTATCAGTTTTTGGAGATGTTACTGGCTAGAAGAAAAAAATGCTACGTCATTTGGAAGGCATAGACAAGAAGCTCGACACCGGGGTGCCCTTTCCGAGAATGGAAAGAGAGCGGGACCAAGTATGGATGGAGCTTGAAGAAACACTCATCGAAAAGGAGATTTCATTGTGTCCAAATTGGAAGGTGAAGGACTGAAACCATGTCTCTGAAATGTTGGGTGCCAAATTGTTGGAACACTTAGGTATTAGTGCTTAGGCATTTGTGTTTTCCTAAATAAGAATCACCTAATTGTAATGCCAATGATGTCATTTTAGATGAACTCTCTTTTGCCTTCCAGAACCTTCATTGAACTGCAAATTTGAAAAAAAAGAAGAAGATAATTTCACTGTAGAGTATCTGTCAAACCTTAGCCTCAAACCTAATATTAGCTTGAAATATTAGTTTCCCCTCTCTCCCCTTACATCTCTATCGTCAAACCAAACACCCTATAGTTCTTGATACTTTTCTGGCTTATAGAAATAAAGAAAGAACAAGAGAGATCACCTTGTTTATGTTAATTATGGCAAATAGATATGCAGCCTTGATGGACTTCAAGGAATCTGACACACAGTTAACATATTTATGGACCAACTCATTGTTTAATTTAGTGAGGATACACTGGCCCTGGCATGTAGAGATTTGAATACTAGGCTTTACCTTTAGCATATCTCGGAATCTACTTGCCAGAATGCTCGTTAATTAATGGCAAATAGATCAGGAACTACTGACCTAGATGTTCCTTTTAGAAAGCCCACCACTCTCAGAAGTTTAAGCTGTTAAAAGGAAGCCCAATAATGAATACGAATATTATCTCTTATATGATAGGACACAAGCCTCTTGGACTTGGGCGATGATAAAGCTCCAACTTCCCCAGAGTGGTTTTTCTCCGTGGAGGTTCTCTGAACCTCTAGTGTTAGAGCGCATGAAAAATGCTGACAAAATGCCTCAGTAGAAGTTCAGGTTCGTTTTGGTTTATTGCAGGGCTCATGGCTCTTGTTTTATAGGTCAATGGGAGTGAAACCGCCTTTATATCACTGTTGAAATGTGAAAATGAACTCTGGTAATTTTCTCTCTCCTCCCTTTTTCTGGGCATGTGTTTTTGTTTTTGGGCTATATATTCTTGATATGTATACACAGATCTTTTGATGATTTTCTTGCAACACATTATACAGCAGTTTTTGATAAATTGAATGATATCAAAATTTGAGCGTATTACCTGTCACAAAGATCTTAGTTTTACTATTGAATTTAAGTGGTAAGAATTTTGTCTTCCGAACTGGTTCTTGCTTCCACTGTTGTGTTCTACTTGGTTTTTTAAGTTCACTAATGCTAATCTGGGAATTTTTTTTCTTACCTTATTTTGGATTCTATTTTGTTCGACCAAAATATATTGCTTTAGTTTATGTTATAGTCTTGTCACTCATTGGAGATAATGGCATTATTCAAGATTATGATGGAAGAATTATACCCAATTCAACATTAAACAGTTCAGAATAAAAAGAAATATTTATTTAATACAAATTAATCTCAATATAATGAGGCAAGTGATATTCTTAAGATATAATCTTTTAGTTATTACAAATCTGGATGGGAAAAGGCCACTTACAAAGCAGTGGAAGCAAATGTTGGCAAAAAGAGAGATTTGGAAGTTCATGTCATTTACTTGCACTGTATGTTATATTTGTCTCTTCTAAGAAATTCTTCCACCAGCTGGCCTGCATTAACACCAGTTAATCAGTAAACCTGCAATTCCAACATTATTGAGTTTATCTGATTAAGTCAAAGTGATACAGTTGAACTAATTCTTCGACAATTCAATAAATTAGGAATTGTAGTACAGTACTTGGAAGAAGGCATGAAAATGAGAGCATGTATTAAAAATTTAAAACACTTGAACTTCAACGAATTATATTTTATTTTATTTTTTCCTCCCCTGACCAAGCCTCAAACAAAACTCCTATTTGTAAATTACGTTTGAGAAGTAACTTTTATTATCAATCCAAGCAGACCTCTTTGAGGAGGTGGTGAGGGCTGAAAAAGTACGGTAGGAATGGAAAAAGAATGGTGGAAGTAAAATGAGTATTTTGGTTCTCATTTTTTCAAATGTGTTTTTAGGCTAAAAGTTACTTTTAAAAAGAGAGATATGTTTTTCATAGTGGAGATGTGTTTTTACTCCCACTAATCTAAATATAAATAATATTTACAATATAACTTTTATCCTATGCTAAGTTTGTTAAAATCATATTAAAAAAATCAATTATGTCACCACTATTTCAAACAGAACTTTAAACCATGGACTCATAGGTGAAACAACTAGACCAAATTTCAGGCATTCATGAGAAGAAACCAAAGAGTGGTATTTGTAGAGTATTAAAAAGGAGGGAATTTGACCCCAAAAAAAGTGATTTTTATGTCATTCTAAATATTTAGGAGGAATTTTATCTTGATTTACTTAAAATAATACGTTTAAAAAAATTATACTAGTATTTCTTCTTATTTTTATCATAAGACATCAATTAATAAGTCTCATAAACCAATAAAAACAATTAAATTCATTAAATTTATTTTAAAATTTAAATAATTTTCAATATTATCCTAATTGATGGCACCAAACTCTACTATCATATTAATTATTATACTAACCGACTATTTTTATTAATTATAGATATACATAAAAAAAATTAATGCTATTAAGAAATAAGTAAATAATGTATAAAAAATTAAATATACTTATTCATTAATATCTTATGATAAAAATAATAACATAGTTAGTACTACTACTTTCCAGCCAGGAGCGAAGAAACCTATAAAAAAGGAGGGAGGCTAAAGCCAATGGCAATGCCGATGCACAGCTAGTGGCGGCGTTGCTGGACTCAACGAAACCAACGCATACCCGTGAGGATTGGACTAACCACATTTTATAAACGTCCAAATGGTGGGTCCCACACGTACCTCCAATCTCGATGACAACCTTTTCCCACAAACAAGAGCCTCCGTTTCAAACTTGTGCTCTCTCTCTTTCTCTCTTATCTTCCTTTGCCTCTTTTTTTTTTTTTTTTTGCTCTGTTTGTCTCTTTATTATTTATAATTAATTAATTTATTATTATATTGCCCCATCCCCAACGCACCCTCCACGAACCTTCCTCCTTCGCCTCAACTTCCACCTCCTTTGTCCCCTTCCAATGATTTTATTAATATCCCTTTGAATCAGCCTTGTGTTTTCGTTTGTGTTTGCCCGCAAGTATTTCAAATGGATTCATACGTAAGATATATGCATTTAATGTTGTTCCATCGTTTTAAATAATGTTGTTTACATATGCCCTGCAATTTCCTCCTCTTCCTTATCTTCTGACACCTGTCCCACTTTCTTCTTCCCCAAACATCCAACGCCCTCACCCACATAAACACAAGACGCCATACTTGACAACTCAATCAGCATATATATGATATATATCATGAGCTTCCGGCTTTCTCAAAACAGAACCTTCTAAACCATTTGCTTCATTTTAAATTAAACACCCTGCATCTTTCTTGCTTGAGGCATGGATTTCCTCATGATTTGTGTGTTTGGATCAAATGATTTTAAAAAATATCTTTTAGAGAATAACTTCTAGTAAGCATGATTTAAAAAAGGCTAATGGAAAACCCAAACCATAGTTTTCTTGTCCAACTATATTGTCGAAAAAAACAAGTTTTATGGGAGCTTAACCAAAACCATAATTTGAGGTTTAAAAGCTATTTTAAGTTTTGAATCTGCTTTTAAATCTGTAGTTTAGATAAAAACCATGGTTTAAAAAGCTAATCCAAATAAACTCGAGCAACCTTTTTTGTTCAACCGTTAGATTCAGAAGCAATAGGAGAACGCAACCACAAAAAAATAAATGCTCATCCTTTTGGAAATAAATGACATTGCATATCTCACTGAAAAGGACAAAGATATCAGAAGTTGTGCTTGTACATATGTGTGTAAAATGACAAGCTCCTTCAGCCATGATAGAATTTTTCATGCTAAGGATGATACAACTAAACTCCCAGAAAGGAGAAATAATCAGATAATACAATTACAGGGAAAAAAATGGACATGGTTGCTTCATTTTTCTCCTCCTCATCCTTGAACTAAAAGAAAGTTGGGTCGCTACTCTTCCAAATCTCTCTGATTATTCTTTGCAACACTCCTTATCCCATCTCTGACAATGCTCTATGTAATGTGGAATAGTCATAAGAATTCAAAATAATAATAATAAATAAATAAATAAATAAACTTTTGTCAGAATAATCAAGGAGTGTGTTGCCACGGCAGCCATTGCTTATGCCACTATCTGCTCGTGTTCTCTATACAGTTGCTCCATCCATGGTGAAAGCATCTCTCTATTGGGATCAAGTTGCTGCTGCTTCTCAGAGGGAACATCTTTAACCAACGAATTAACCCACGACACGTCTGGGTCAAAATTTTCAGACCGTGCCCCGGTGGTGTTATTATTTCCATTGTTTCTAAACCCAAAAGAAGCAGATTTCTTCAGTTTGTTCAGCTCATCTCCATTCATGCCCCAATCCAGTTTCCCATCAGGTGATCTCCAATCAGAAAGTGCGGAGTTGGAGGCTGGGGGGTGGCTGAAATGGTGGGGTGATATTGCCCCACGATCAATAAAACTTTGACTTCGCTTTGCGAATGCTGCAGATCTTGAGTTCATCACAGCTGCTGCCACAGCAGAGGATGAGTCAAACCCTAAACCCAAGGAACTTCTTGCCGGTGAGGAAGGAAGATTGGTTGGATAGCTTGCGCGAAGGTGGTTCATGTTTTGGTGCATTTGAAGCCCATTGGGAGATTGCAGCTGGGTAGGCATTGAAGCTTGTGGTGAAAGTCCGTGAAGCTGAGAAAGAACAGAAGGATCAACAGATCCCAAAAGGTCATGGAGGTTCGTTGGCTTCAAATCACCTAGCCTACCATACTCTTTGTTTCGGAAAGATGGGGAAGAGATTCGAGCTATCTCTTCTATCAACTGCTGCTGCTGGTTAGCTGGACTTTCTAGCCCAAGCAGTTCCATCTCCAAATCAAGATCCCTAGCACTTAAGGCCGCCTTCAGCCGGCTACCCGGGAGCTGCAGGGCCGGTGGAGTGAGGTTTATTTTGTTCTGCCACAGGCTTCCACTCTTGGGAGATGAAGCAGCCAAAGGAGACAAGGGCGGTGTTGAAACCGTTGAAATTGGCAAAGATGAGGAGCTAAGAGCTAAAGGACTCATAACTGTAGTGTCAAGCCCACTAGCTGAAAAGGATTTTGGTGAAGGCATTGCTGAACCGGTGGAAGCATACACAGGGCGTAACTCTTCAGGTTTGTGAGCAAAGAAGCAAACTTTTCGTGAGCAACCAATCTCATCCTTGCAAAGCCTTGTTCGGTATTGAGCAGGATGAAGCCATGACTCAAAAACACCATGAGCGTACTCACAGGCATCCCCTTTCAGGCAGCTTCCCTTGCGAAATTCCGGGCAGGGAACGCAGCTGTAAGGATACTTCCGTGGATCCCTCCTCCTTGCATTCTCCCCGGGATGAACGAATGGACACTCAGTCCAGTCATGAGAGTATGCCCTTGAACACGGCTTCACCTTGAAGCTGTACATCCTGAACTCATCTGTTCCATATATACCATTGTTTATGTCAGGCAAAGATATATCGACAGGATATTCTTTCTTCTCTGCTGGCGCTGTAATTTTCTGTTGCTCCGCCTCCTGCTCAATAATTTGATCACTTAATTCATCACCTCTCAGCAACGACTCCATCGCCTTCCTTCGCAAGCTGGATGAAGAACTAAAAGCAGGAGCAATCAAATTAACAGGCTTGTTTCCGCTAGCATCAAGGCAATCACGATCAGCCTTCGCTTCAAGCAAGAGCTTAACAATCTGAAGTGAGGATTCAGAGCCACCAGCAACAGCGCAGTGGAGAGCTGTGGCCTTATCAGAACCACAGGCCCTGTTCACATCAACTCTGCCTGTTTCAATAATATACTTCAGTACCTCAGTGCTTCCAAACAAAGAAGCAACCATGAGAGGCGTCCTCTTTTCCAATCCCATCTTCCTTGTTCCAATTCTTCTTCCATACCAAAAGCTTTCCTCGTTCGCATCAGAACCCTTCTCTTCTACTTCCCTCCTGAACGTTTCAAGATCATCAGTCGCAGACAGCTCGAGCAGACTTGAGATGTTACAGAGAACATCACGATTCTGCTTCAGAAGTTCGCTATCCATGTCGTTGTTAGAGGGAGAAAGTTTAGTTTTCGAGCCACCACACATATCAAAGTCCTGCATAATCAAACAGCATAAACTCAATAAGCCACTTTATTCAAAACGTCATTTCCTTACATCTAAATGACTGAATACCCATGTTAGACATTCGGCAAAAGGAAAAGGAAACAAAAAAACAGAATACCCATGTTCGACAAGAGGTTAAAAATAAAACTTTCCATAGGTATCTGAAGGACCTAAGGGTTTCAAAGCTTGAGGTATGCTCTGCAAGATAACATCGCCATAAATTTAAGCCAAAATTTATAGGCAAGACAATTCTTGTGCTATATATTTTTTTTTCTCACCAACCCAACCGAGAACAAACCTACACTAAAAATTCCATCAGGAGAACCAAAAAGTCAGAACATATCCTTAACAAAATCGTCAACAACCCATGCTGACAACTTGGTCCGGCAATACCTACTGTCTACGAGAATTCTGATAAGAAAATTATAAAACATCAGAGAAAGAAAAGGGACCAAAACAGCAACCCCCCAAACCAAATTTCAAATAATAGTTTCAAACTTGTACCAATAATCAGACCCACAAAGCTCATTCCTCGTACCCACCCAGAACAACCCATCTCGGAGATCACCAACATCGACCCAGATCAAACCAGAACACGAAAACCCAAACAACAAAAGCTAATCAAAACACCAAGAACTTTAAGAATTGCTCGAGAATACAACATACCTCTCTGTGCTGAGAGTAATATATACCAGTGTGTCTTCGTTTTGCTTTGTTTTTAGTTTGCTAGAGGGAAATCGAGAAGACCTCGATTGAGAGGATGAGGAGGAAAGAGAGGAGCCTGTGCCCTTTTATCGTCTCTGCCCTCGGCGATGAAGAAGAAGAAGAGAGGAAAGTGTGATTTTTTCTTCCTTCGTAGCTGGTGCTGGGAAGGTCAAAGTCAATTATTCAACACGTACGGGCCCACAGGCTCCTCTCAGAGGCCAGAGCGTTTGTTTTATATTTTTAAGAGTCGTTTGTGTCTATCTTTCCCCCCTAAATGAAATCGAAATGAAACTTAAATTCACATCACACGTACATATGGAACCCACTTCCACTATCTACACTCAGCTTCAATTTCTCTTGTTCCGTTGGATGCGAAACAAATGGCTTAATAGCAACAACAGATCAATTATCAATTACTAATACCCAATAAAGATAGCATCTTTAAGCGAATAAATTCATGTCCTTTAACATTTACAAGCAATATGGTACAACCCAAATTTAATTATTTCATTATGACCAAGATATCCTCCTCCAATGATGTGAAAAACTCAAAAACCTAACCATCTAATAATGAAATCAAGTTTTGGTTTGAGAGTAGAAGTTGACTTATTTTGATCCTGTTTCTATTCATGGTTCTTGTCTGAGATTATGGCCGGCCAAAATGTTGCGTGAAGAATTTTGGTTTTTAGGATATGGCAGCTGAGAGTCTGTAATATGGTTTGAATATAATCATTTCTATATAACGACTGATCATTATTATAATTTTAAAAGAAAAAAAAAATCTAAGAACACATGCGAATTCAATTCAAGCGCCTTAAAACACAAGCTAGAGGGGAAAGAATGATGAACCGGGGAAAAAAAAGGATCAAATCAACATATGTTAATGGAATGGGTTTTAATTGCTAGAAAAAAAAAATTAAGGTCTAGTTTATGTAAAACCATAAATTAAAAAAAACGCCTTTAAGAATCATTCTTTATTAGGCTTGATTGTTTTTTTGGCTAGAAGATTTGATATTGTTTTAATATGACCCCGTCAAATGGTGACATCAAAATTTAAAAATGGAGAAAAAGGGTATCAAATGGGAATTGATGCAATTTCCAATATGGATGAATATTTTAATAGTGATTAGCATATAGAGTATGATAGTGGCATCGGCATAATAATAATAGTTTAATCAAATTTGACCCTTTCCAAGCTGGGCAGCCAAGACTTAAGCAGAGAAAAAGACTATCCAATCAAAGAGTATCACATTCATATCAATGATGACTCAATCTCCCACTATTGCTTCAATAACTGGTCCTCACAGTTCACACAATCCTCATTTTTACTAATTAATGTAATTAAAAAGCCTATCATATGTGATAAATATATATTTTATAATTCAATAAGTGTAGATTTTAAGGTATATTTGCTTAAATTTATTAATATTTTACACTTATTGAACTATCTTTTATATATTATGCTTCTCCCTAATTAATTACAGGATAAAAAGGAATTTTGATTAAAATCTACGTACATCCTATTATATTTTACCGGAGATATTATAATATATTGGAGGGGAAATCTGAAGAAAAGATATACTATGATGCTGGGAGGGAATAGAAAAATGGAACAAGAAGATGTACACACCTGCGGGCCCCACTTAAAGCAAAGAAAGGAAGCAATAAATAAAAATATATCCTCATTGTGCGGCAGACTACTTTGAAAAAAATAAGATCATATAATATGTTATTTTATATTGACATGAAAGAGTTGGACCAAAAAAAAAAAAAAAAAAGGTGAAAGAGGGAAAGGATAATAGTTGGGTCAGAGATAAACCAAAGGTTCAGGGCCAAATAAATAAAATATTATCAAAAAAATCTTAAAACCTTTTTTTTTCTGATATTATTTAAGGAAACATTAATAACTATATCAGTATAACATTAATAACTAAATTAATATATATTAATAATTATATCTTATCAACTATATCAATATCGGTTAACAACTATATATGAATAATATCAGAAAAAGCTCTGACATATAATTTTTCTTTTGGTTTTTTTTTTTTAACTTAGGTCCTAAAGAGGATTTTTCCAAAATCAAATGATGCACACAGCCCAGGACGTAAGGAAAACAGCTCTAACTTTAAAGGGAGCAACGCACAGATCCGAGCAAGAAACAGAGGTTTTTGACAATAGAGAAGAAACGAAGCAGCGAACATACGAGGAGAGATCATAGGATCTTGACGCCATACAATTGATGACCAGTGTGTTTTGTCTCTTGGATAATTGTGCTAGATATAGTCTTTTATTATTGAGAGAAGTTACAGATAAACAGAGAGGCATGTATGCTCGATATTAATAAAACTAACATTTTAAATTAACTAATTAAGTGGAAATAAAATTTAGGAAACTAACGAGGGATTAGTACTTTTAGGTTGCGGTTGATATTAACAGTTTTCGTTATTTTTTTTTTTTCAAATTTAATTATAACTAGACCAGTTTAACATAAATTTAATACCTAAAAATTGATTGCAGAGTACATCACTATGCCCCCAACCCAAATACCCTATGTGCTTGGTTGCTAATTTAATGTCAACTTGAGGGGCGAGTTGCAATTTTCTTGATTCATTTCCGCGGCTGCGACGTTTGTGTGTTCTGTTTATTTAAGGTTTTAAACTGGTTTAGTCCCTCTAATAAGCAAAAGACAAATTTTATCTGACAAGTAGCTTAATAGGACGATCTAACTTGCTTCAAACATACTCTTTTGAGATTTAATATAAGACATAGTTACTTAATTTGATTAACTTAAAGAATTTGGTTAATTTAGTTAATATGACATAAATTCTAAAATATTTTACTCACTTTCCTTATTTGTTTCTTTCATTTTCCAGTTGATTATGGTTGAAGATGGTTGAAGGAGTATTAATAAAGGTAGATTATGAAAAGGTTGACAAATATGAAACTTTTATCTCATATTTATGACCATGATTAACTCCCCAACTATCACAAGAGTACTGGAACAGTGATGATATAATTAAGAAAATAGTTGACATGCTTTTTAAGTGTAGTAGTAATTGATTTTTGGTTGAGTTGAAAATGGGAGTCTCCCTAAAAATTTAGGAAGCTACTCCTTCTAGCCTTTACTATAAGGTACCAATTAAAAATTCCCACAAATAGTTAAAGTCAATAAAGTTGTTCTAAAATTTAAGTAATTTATAATATTACTCCTACTAATTGTATTAAATTCTAATATTATATTATTATTACTCTTACTCACTACCTCTATTAATTATAGGTATACATGAAAAAAAAAATACTTAGACGCCATTTGGTTCAAGGAAAATAGGGGAAAGAAAAAGGAAAATGTTGATTTTCTGACAGCTACAGTTGTTTGGTTCATATTTTCATAGGAAAAAGTTTTATGGCGGCTAGCCATCTTCCCTTAAACATGGGAAAATTAGTTCCCACAAAAATGGTAGGAACCCATTTTCCAATGAATGGAGAAGACCAACCTACTCTTTTCAGCGCCAAGTCCATCTCTATAGCAGCACATTGAGTAGCATTGACGACGATAAGGTCAATAATGCCATGACCATGTACATGTCCTACTTGTTCATGGAAAGTTTCAAAGAAGGCAAGGATGATGATGGTGGAGAGAGAAGATGACGGTGAAGGAAAAAAGCTCAGACATAGACACACAAACGGATTGGGAATGTGAAGAGAAGAGACGCCAGCTATAAATTTTTCCATATTGAAGAGAATGAGAGGATGGGATTTTTCCAATCATGTTGAGAAAATGAAAGGAGAAGATAGGTTTTCATTATGTTTATTTTAGGTGATTTTCATGAGGGCAAAGGCGACCGAGAAAGAGAAAATGAGCGCACAGGCGATCGAGAAAGAGAAAGTGAACGCACACTCAAATTTGAGTGTGCATTGGAGTGCTCTCTCTCTCTCTCTCTCTCTCTCTCTCTCTCTCTTACGAGTTTTAAATAACATTTTATCTTTTATGGGTAAAATGATATTTTACCTTATTTTCTTTCAACCGAACAAAAAATTTTATATCAACCAATTTTCTTTTTCAGTGCAAACCAAACGTATCCAAGCAAAATATCTTTCCTTCTATTCCATCCTTTTCATTTCTATTCTTTTCCATTCTTACATTTTCTTCAATCTAAATGGGGCCTTAATGCTCTTTGGAAATAAATAAGTGTCTTATAAAAAGGATTAAATATACTTGTTAGTTAGTACTTCATAATAAAAACCAGAGAGAGTATATAACTAAACTAGTGAAAATATTGTACTCATATGTTTCAGGGGAGAGTCATTGTAATTCAACCATAAAAAATAAGTAACCGTTCAATTGTCCTATATCATATACCATTGTAATGTTCTTTTCTTAAAAAAAAAAAAAGAAAAAGAAAAAAGGCCCCTTAGCTCTTTCAATCACGACCCAAGTTTAAAGTTGTGATCGACGCATAGGCTAAGCCGAATAATTTCACTTAGACCGACAATGGTACAAAGTGCACCGACTCTCACATAAATATTTACACAACAATAACAATACTTATTAAACTTCTGTATTAAAATCACAATGAGGGAACAAATCCACACCAATTGACTTTAGGGATGCACATGCTATCCCATTTACTACATAAAAAAATGATTATGACATCATTATAGTAATCATGACATCGCAGAATTCCTAGGCTCACCAATGCATCACAATATACTCCATAAGTTTATGAAGCATATCGATCACAATCGACCTCTCTAGTTGCAAAAATATAGAGAGAGGAATAGTTTACCACGGACTCAATGAGAACATAAATAACAAAATGCAAGGAAGGGAGGCAAAGGTGTGCAAAGTTTTTTGCGAACGGTTTTCCTCAAAATAAATAAATGTAACAGAATTCAAATGTTGAGTTGAAAACAAAAACTGAGGGTAAATGTTCACTAAATCCTTATCTCAATAAATAGAGAAATAATTAAAATTAAATGTTCAACCACAATCTCTCATCCAACACAATAACTCAATATCAATTTTGGTGGGGAATAACCGCCCCACCTATATACTATTTCTTATAATGTATGTCATAATCTATATATAACTTATGGTAAAGAATAATTGTCCCGCCTATATTCTCTTTTATATACCATATACTTATAATGCAGAATAACTGTCTAATCTATATTTTATTTCATATACTGATAGTGAGGAATTACTATCTCACCAATACATATATATCATATACTATATTCATATAACCTTTTAGTGAGAGTAACCATCTCACATAAATTTACATATCCAACATGTACATATAAACAATCCTCTATAAAAAGAAAATAAATAAATAAATTAGTCAAATTTTCAAAAATACAAAGAATGTTTAAACCAAATTAATTAATAAAAAAGAGAGGTTGAAAGAAGGTAAATAAAAAAAATAAATAAGTGAAAAAAAGTTTTATTTTAAAAGAATGAATCAATTTAATATTTTGAAAACATAAAGGAGGTTTTTTTATTATTATTATTATTTGCTCAAAGATAAATGAGGATTTGAAAATAATGCTAATAAACAAGACAAAGTAAAAATATATGTCAACATAAATTTATTATAAAAAGTACTGGAAAGTGGAACAAAAAAGTATGAATTGAAATATCCACACTAACAAATACCATCATGATAACTATGCCTAAGAAATTATAAAGTTCTCAAACAAAACGAATACAAAAATGTATTTAGAAGTTATAAAGCGATGTGGAATTTGCTTCCCAAGTAATTGGAATAAAAGCAATGAAAAGATATTTAAGGCTGAAAACATAGCAAGGGTGAAACAAATGGTGACACCTTGCTATTCAAGCTATCACTCGGTATGAGTAATTATAGAGTTTCCCTTAATTATAGAGTTCCCAACATGTAATTGACAAGAGGCGATCGGTGTTTATATACTTGGATGTGAAGCAAACTACTTGTTATAAATCAGACCTTATGTTTAGAATTGGAGTGAGGGTATAAGATCAAACTGTTACCAAATTATATTGGCTGAGGTCAGAGCTGCAAGCATAATTTTTTTTTTTTTTGATATTAAAAAAGGCTAAACGCCAAATGTACAAAGAAAGGAAATTACATAAGAGAGGAATTTAATCATAAGCATTCTTGATCTATCCAAGCCCTTAGGTGACCAGGACATACATAAAAAATTAATAAATTAGAAATGTCCAACTTAGTTAAAGCATTCACAACTCTATTAAGATCCCGAGAGATAATGTGAACATCAACTTGCCAATTTCTACACAACATTTCTTTAGCTTTCTCAATCAGATTACTTCCAATAGTACAAGAGTCATCTAAAATCAGATTAATGATCTCATCAGAATCATATTCCAAAATAATTTCTTTAGACCCAAATCCCAAGCCAATTGGAGCCCCTCGACTATGACCCATTCTTCAGCAAAATTAGCCTGACAAACTCCAATTTTCTTAGTGAAATTGACAGTCCAATTACCTAGAGAGTCACGAATTACAACCCCATTACCTGCCTTGGAAGATTGAATTTCCATAGCTCCATCCACATTCAGCTTGAACCATTCAAAAGAAGGCTTTTCCCAGTTCAGCGTCTGATCCCCACCAGAATGACCAACCAGACCCTCAAAATCATCAACAGTCACAAATCTACCCCAAGACTTAGATAAAACAGCGACTGGATTACATGGTTTACTAAAATTACAGCGGCAAGCATAATTGGTTAAGGGCAAAGGGATCAGTGAGAGCCTGAGAGGACCTTTGGAACTCTAAGGACCAGTTAACAGTACAAAAGATATTTGGGCCAGTGAAGACGGGCTGTTAAATTTTTGGGCTTAAGGTGTGCTCACAAGTATGAATTTTGTTTCCAAAATATTCTTGAAGGTGTGTACCAACAAATTGATATGAAATTACCAATATTTATTAAGAGCAGATGGAAGGAAAATTAATACAAAAAAAAAATAGAAAGGAATTTGCTCTTCCTTCGACATCCTCAGTTTGAAAATTGGAATAAAAAAAATGGTGATGAGAGTTTTTCTCTCACAACCATAACCAAAAAATATAGAAAGGAATTTACTCTTCCTTCATGACGTCCTCAGTTTGAAACTTGGAATGAAAAAAATGGTGTTGGGAGTTTTTCTCTCATGACCATAACCAAAAAATGGTTGGAGCCATGGTCGTGAGGGAAAAGCTCCCAACCAAAATGAAATCTAAATTAGTCAGAATCAAAGGTTCTGGTGTACTGGTAGGATGCAAAAAAACAAAAATTGATACGAAATTACTAATAAGTTATTAATTGAGACTGTGAGGGACCTTACTTATCCTGTAAGAAAGAGAACACAAGTCTAAATTTTAAAAAATGCACATCTTGGAAGCTTTAAGCATGAAAATAATTGTACTCTTCGCCAAAAAATGATACGGCATTGATCCATTTGTCAACAGAATATCATAAATTGGTTTTTCTTTTTTTAAAAAATATACCTTTATTTATGATATAATGTTGAGTGATAGAAAATGAGTGGGCAAAGTTATATCAGATAATAAATAAAAAAAGTGATGAGAGATACATATACTTAATTAAGGATAAAAATTTAAAATAAATAAATTTTCAGGGAAGTACAAACTGTAGATATTTGTGCCACTTTGACACCTACCAAGGCCTTACGGTATTTGTGACCCATTTCATCTTTCTGTGATTTTGAGTTCCTTACAAAATGCAGTTACGTTGTTCTAGTTCTTATTTGATGTTTTATGTTTTGTTCGCAGCCCAAACTCATTCAATCTATGTTAGTTATACATGAGTTGGACTTTCATTCATGTAATCATTTTACTTTTAACATAGTTTGATCTTTTATTTATAAAAAATATCTCTATGAAAATTAAACTTAAACATATATTTAGAATCAAAACTAGTATACGATTGGAAATTAAAATGCAAAGCTGTTTCTTAGTGCAGAGGAAGTTATGCTTGGGAAGGCTAGCCCTTTCCAACATGACTTTTGGAATGCTCCAACCAACTTATTGCATCGTGTCAAGACTTGTTTCAGATTATGGTTATAGTTTTCAAAACTAACTTTTCAACTATAATTTACAATATATAAAATAAGTATGTAAAATGGATTTTATTTTGAATTGCATGAACGTGCTTATGATAAGATAAACCATTCCAAACAAATACTTAATATTCACTTGTACCTGAATTTGTCTCATCCACATTCAAAATACTATTCACCTTCTTTGTCACAACTTTATATTTACACAAATCTAAATAAGAAGTAATATCAGGACTAAATGGCACTGAAAACTTCCAGTTTCTCATGGCGAGTGTATTGGGCTTTCTCATGGTTTCATGGATTGGGCCCAAACCCAAATAATACCGGGCTTGGATCAGCAAAGTTAATGAGGTTGATAGGCCAGCCCATTACAATTAACCGAAAATGATGGACCGTAAAAAGTTAAAAACCCTTTGTTTATTGTGAGTGGTGACAAATATTGGTTGAAGAGATTTTTTTTTTTTTTTTTTTTTTAAGATGCGAAGCAAAAATCAAAATAAAAACATTTTAGGGCCAATGAATAATCGGTTATTTTTAGAATGAAAATGGAAGTCTTAGGTTATTTGCTTTCCTAAGGGTTTAAGGATTTCAAGGTTGAAATTAAAAGAAGAGACAGAGAGAGACAGAGGTATCGGTTACTGGTTGCAGAAGCCACAAGCCATTTTATGCCAATTTTACTGCAGGTTTGTTTTTGCTTTTTTGAGAGTGTTTTTACAATCTATGAGATAAGTAAATGAGAAGAGTTTTATCATAACTTGTGAAAAAGAGCTTATAAAACTATGGTTTAAGAGCTTTAAAGCAAATGGTCAAAGCTACAAACTTTGTTCCAAAGGTTGGGTGACCCAAAGACATTTGATTTCTTTTAAAATATTTTGTGGATAAAAAAATCATATTGAAAAAAACTTCTTTGTATTTTAACATTGATATGACTTAAAACTGAATTAATAGATAAGTATGATTTAATAATTTTTTGAAAAAAAAAATATAAATTAATTTATATAATTGAAATTTGCTCCAAATAGTTTGAAATTTTAACAAAAATGAGGCGGAGAAAAGCTAAGTAAAGGGAATTCACATTTATGCTTGTGGACCAATTAAAAAGGTTAAATTATACACACAGATACATACATGAGCTTCATTCTTTTTACTTGCATATTCAAATTAAAAGGATTTTTTTTTGGGGGTTAAAACTTAGATTTCAAAAATTATTTTTTACAAATTAAAATAAAACTCTTTTTATATAGTTATCTCAAAAATCTCTTTGCATTTTTTTTTCAAAGAATGGTTGGCCACTTTCTTGTGGATGGCAGATGCCCATCATATCATATTCTGTTTGCCACATCAGCATTTCTTGGATTTTAGCATTGCTAAAAACTAGAAAGAATGAAGAAGGAAGGACATGTAAAAGGTGTGAAAATGGGGGGAGGACTCTCTCCTTTTAACATTCCCTTCCTCTACTTTCCTCTATTCTTCAAATCAAAATTTTGATAATTCTGATTTAACATTTTATAAAAATAAATATTATTATAATTTGAGATAAAAATATATAAATAAATTTAAAATTGTAAAATCTTATTTAAACATTTTACTCTTATAAACTATTATTATAAAGTATTTTTATTTTTATTTTTTTCATAACATTTTGGGAATTGTTAGGTGAAATTTTTAACGATTTAAATTTATTTATCAATATTTTATCTAAAATTATAAAATTATTTTTTTATAAAATATTAAATCTGGTTCATCAAAAGATGAAGAGTAGATGAGGGTTAAAGGAGAGGAATCGTAAATGAGAGGATTCTCTCTTAAAAAATGGAGGACCAACACTTTAAAGGTATTATTGGGGAAAATGAAAAATTCCTTAAGAATTCTTTATTTGAAAATTATAGCAGTCAAAAAGACTTGAATTCGAACATCAATACTAGCTTTTTATAAAATCATGTAGAACCTCGTTACATTATATATAAAAACATATCATAACCTTCTTGCCAATGAAGTTTTTAAAGATTTTTCATCAATTTTCCCAAAAATTGTTAAGGTGAAATTTTCAATTAAAAAATTAGTGTAATTATACGGATTATGTCATTAATTGTTTTTTTTTTTTTTTTATCGATACGCGTCCTTGAGTTGATCAGTAATTTTTTTTTTTGGTTCAAAATAATTTGTCCATATTTTTTGTTCAAAATCATAATTCAAAGAAAGTTTAACAAATATTACTCCAATAAAAAATGGATGAATAATAATAAATAATTTGGTTTCATATGAAATAGAAATTACTTGTATGCATAAAATAACGAAAAATGTAATGAAAATGCATGATTGATGAAATTGCGAGAATTTAGTGTCACGGACACATACATAACCTATATATATATAGTTGTATTTACTCACGGACACATACATAACCTATATATATATAGTTGTATTTACTATTAATATCACCACCATCATCAAACTATTAATGTTAATATAATCAATATTTTTTCAGTAAGAAAGTGCTTAAATCAGTTGAGTTTCCTTGCAATAAAATTCTCACGCTAGTGACGACATTTCAAATAAAACAACATTGTGAGTTATATATCAAATCCTTATCAAATTTTTGTTGACCAAAAAATCCTTATCAATTGAAGTAACAAGTTTATTGATTTTAATATTACTACTATTAAATGATTGATATAATGATTAAGCATGTATTTAAATTAATTTAAGTAATTTTGTATTATACAAAATAAATATGTGAGAATGATGTTTCATCTCATAAAGCATAAAATAACTTAAATGCACTTTCAAATGAAATACATTGCACGAGGGTAGACCCATATACATTGTCCCGGTTGATAGGGAACCAGCACCATGTGGGGAACAAACTCTGTAATCTGTACGACTTTGAAAATTTTGGTTTTTCTTTCTATTACAAAAGAAGAAGAAGGAATTAGGTGGTTAATATAATGTGATTTTTTTGAATGTATTTTTATAACAATAGTAGTTTGATATAAATGTATTTGGATGGAATATATTGAAAATTTTTATAATATTTAAATCTTAAAATATATATATATAAAAATAAGAAAAATTTGAACTAAGTTTAACAATACCAGAAAACCAGTTGGTCCCAAATGCTATCAAAACGTTAATCTAAATAAGCCTTTCATTAATTTAGCCAAAAAAAATTATTCTAATTTTAGCCAAATTGATTTTAGTGAAGAAAACCAAACGATACAACCCAAAAAGAATTCTATTTAGTTTGATCTATTCAGTTTGGCATTTGGGCCTAATATCGCTTTGTTTTTTTTTCCATGACAAAAATTATTAAATTAAATTTTTAACATATACAAAATATCATTTGTCATTTGATCACTTAAGAAAATAATAATAACTTAAAAATTTTTTAGTAGTAATTATTTGGATATATTATTTATCCAATGTTATATACAACTCATGACTTATAAAATAAAATAAAAATCTCAATATATTCTATTCAACTCATTCAATTTTTTTGAAATTAAAACTAAACCGAATCAAATAGACAAAAATAGCTTAAAAATAATAAACCAGAAGGAAACCAATATAACTAAATTGATTAGATGGAATTCATGATTCCATTTTTTAATTAATTTTTGGTTTTACACACCAACATCATTACCATTTTTTCCACATAATGATAGGGGAAAAATCAATTGATTTAAAAGAACAATTTCTTTTAGACATGTGGAAGGGATTAGGATTGATTACAAGTTGATGTTGTCCGTGTAGTGTCAATTTTTAAAACATTCAAATTGGAATTGAAATGTCTAAAAAGCTGTTATATGTATATCAAATCAACCCACATCAATCAAATTTAATTAAAAATCCAGAACATGCATGCACGAAAGAAATATGATGATTTTAATTTCCATCAACGAAAATATATACTAACCACTAAGTCAGACATCGACAACCCCATATGCTCAAATCAAACTAAGAAAAGCAAAACGTCAATTTAGTCAAGTTGCCATATATTTCTTACGCAAAAAAACATAATTCCTGTGCAGTGATTTGGACAACTATAATCTCTTATCTGAAGAAAAAGTTAAAGGTGACTTGAACATTTTTTCTTCTGATGTAATACGGAGGATGATGCTCATGAACATTGATAAAATATCTTTGCTTTGAACACGTTTTCCCCTGAAAATTCGGTAATGGACCCATCTCGTAGGCTATTATATATAATGAAGCACGGGCAAAATAGCAATAAAGTATTCTTTAATTTTCACTCTTGTCATTTAATCATGGGAAAATTACTCATAAATCTCTATTTGAAAATTCATTTGTGAAATGGGACTTGAAATTATGTAGAGATGTGAGGTCCTTCTCTATAAATAATTGTAATAGGAGAATGACAAAATTAACCTCAATGAAAGTATCACAACTAATTTTGCACGTGAGGGAAGATTGTTTTCACATATGGAAAATGAGTTGCACAAAACGTACTGCACATATTGGGGAGATAGATTGTATATAAGGGAAGTTAATTTGCAAAAAGGGGTCGAAAGATAGTTTGCATCAAGAAAGATGAATTGCATAAAAGAAAGGTTGTTTGCATAAAATGTTATTTACATTTCAGAAGTTAATTTTGCACACAGCATGCAAGATAGGTTGCGCATAAGGGAACTTAAGCTGTATAAAGGAAAGATGATTTGCATGAAGAAAAATTGATTGCATGAAAGAAAGAACGTTACATAGGAATGGTAGTTTGCACTAAGGAAATAAGGTTGTCACAAAACATAATTTGCCCATGCATTTAGACTAATTTTGCACATAAAGGAAGATGGATTACACATAAGAGGAGTTAAGTTGCACTAAGGAGCTAGTTTGCACTAAGATAAAGATGAATTGCATAAATAGAATAATATTTTTGCACATAAGGGAAAAATAGTTCGCACGGAGCATAATTTGTAAATAGGGACTAATTTTGCACATAAAGAAAGATGGATGTCATATAAGGGAAGTTAAATTGCACAAAAGGAAGATGGCTTGCATTAAAAAAAGATTGATTTCATAAAGAGAGATTGTTTGCACTTATGGAAAGAGGGTTTGCACAAAATGTAATTTGCACATGAGTGTTGCCTTAAGTCTAAACAAAGAACTCACAAATTAGATATATGAACGAATTATTTGAATTTTTGAAAACAACGAGAGAGATAAAGATCAATATGAACAATGGCAAAATTGCATAAAAGACAAGGATCGCAAGTTCACGGAACACACAGAAGACAATTGCGAAAATATTTAACTAGACAATGAAATTGAGTCACAACGGGATGAGGGCTTCAAGCAAAGGCAAAGTCTTGGAGAAGCACAAAGGATACAAACAAGAAGAAGCTTTTGAGTTTGTGAATCATGAGCAAGGAGAACATAAGCAGCAACTAACAATGTGAGGGAAGAGGGCGAGTGGGTGAGCGGCAATCCACAATGTGTGGAAGATGGCCATTATGGAATGATTTAGGGTTAAGGTGTAAAAATGTACATGTGTTTTACCCTGAGGAACACTCAATACCAAGTGTTTTCTGAAGTGCAAAAGTGCACATGTGGTTACAACTCAGGTGCAAAAATATCATTTGACCTTTAAATTTGACTTTTTTCGCTAACTGGGCAATGAAGTGGCATTTTTGCACATGTATTGGGCGCTCTTTTTGTCAAACCACATGTGTTGGGCGTTTTTTTTGTCAAACCACATGTATATTTTGCATTTTTGAAATGCCACGTCAACATCCAGTCAGTAAAAAAAATAAATAAATTTAACAGTTAAAGTCAAACTTAATGATCAAATGGTATTTTTGCACTTACTTTATAATTACATTTGCACTTTTGCGCCTAAAAATACACTTGGTGTTGAGCGCTCCTCAGGATAAAGCACATGTGCATTTTTGCACCTTAACCCAATAATTTAAGGGAAAGGAATAGGATATGTGAGCCTGTGTGAGGTGTGACAATATGATAGGGGCATTTTAGTCATTTCGTTTTTATTCATATGTGCCCTAAAGGACATAGATCCTAAAAATGAACTTAGGTCCTTCAAGGCAAAAGAAAAAAAAAACTTGTCAAACGGGGATATATAAGCAATTTCCCCTTTTATTATTTTTCTCTTTGCAAATAATGTAGCAATATGTTAATAAAATATGTTCGTTATTGTACGGACCGATATTAACGGGGTTCTATGGCCTCGTGGGGTCCCAACTGCATATTGGTTAGTGGATGTCCTTTTTATCATGCCAAAGAAAGTATATGAATAATAAAGTCAAAAACTAAAATTATTGGATTAGACCCATTGTAAATTCTTATAATTTGATGGAATTTAATTTGTTTGTGATCCCTATATTTTTTGTCATCTTTTTCCATCTCTCTTCTTTATTCCATGTTCCTTATTATAAGGTATATTTAAGGAGTTAATCTTGATTATATATATAAAACATATATATTTTTCATATTTGTTAATATTTTTATAATTTACTGATATTGATGCTCTTTCAACAATAATCAAGGAAGAGATGAAATAAGATAAATAAAGAATAAGATTAGGGTATTTTATAAAATACATGTAATATTAACTAATTTAACTAACTTTGTTAGTCCAAATCAAATTAAGTAAATATATCTTATATTAAAGACTTGAAGAATATTATTCCATCCAAAACATTAGTCCCCTTATATTTATAAATACTTTGAAGTTTAATGGTAACTTAATGGTGTTAACTTTAATTATGTGGCATTAACACTATTAAGTTTGTTTGTGTGGATTTTTGAGGCGGACTAATTTGAAAATGTTACTTCTCTTGTTCTAAATCTAAGACTTAGTTTGTGGGTGAATTTTTGTGCTAAATGTTAGGCATTTTTCCATTTTATCACTTATATTTATTATTTTTCTTCAAAATAATTTATTTGATTTAAAATAAACTGATATATAATCTAATATTACACAAAAATATTTTAGAGAGATTATGTCATATGTGTGATAATTAAGTAATTTTTTTAGCTTCATTAATCTCCCCAAATTAGAGAAGTAGTGTTGGAAGAATGAGTTAAAGGTGGTTAATTAGTTGGGTTAATCACCTAATTAGTTTCTATAAATAAGAGCCTTGTGATGTGGGTTAAGTATGAAGGAATACTGATCCCTACCAAGAAAAAGGAGAGGGTTAACTTGGGTTTGTCCATAAAGAGAGTAGTCTCTCTCAAGTCTCCACATAGGGTTGGTTCATCATCTCTTAAGTGAGGGATGATTAGAGGTAAATTCATGTGGGTTACAATGGTTGTTTGAGTATATTGCACTTCTATGAACAATACATAATTCTTCATCTTTCTCCATAATATTTCTCTAATCATTCTAGTTAACAAATACTCCCTCCCACCTTAACGTAATACATACTTGTACAGTTGATCTTGATCCTAAAGGTAAGACATAATTTTCATGTGTTACTCTTTTCCTAATTTATCCCTATTGATACTCCCTTAACAATAATATATGAGAAAATGGAAGGAAGGAATCAAGAAAGATCACTAGGTTATTTTAGAAAATATGTGTCATATTAACTAACTTTTTCAATTTAATCAAATTAGATAAATATGTTTTATATTAAGAACGGGATGAAGTACCTCTTACATTAAAGATTAAGGATTAGATTAACATGTAATGTACATAACAAAAGAAAATAAAAAACAAAGACCTAGACTTAAATTCATGAGGTTGAGAGGGAAAAAACAAGCTCATTGAAGTAGCTAGCTTTTTTGCCATTACCATTGACTTGCACTTCTTCTCAAATAGGGTGTTTTTCTTTAGGAAAATTACAACTAAGTCCTAATTAATAGACTTAATGGTAATTAGGTTCTTTGAAATCATCAAATTGCAGTGAAATCCCAAAAGACCTGTGTGATATTATTCCAAATGTGAAAGTACAATTTTTCCTATCTTCTTTGTCACTCTATGGAACAAAGTTGTTATTGATAGAACCGGCTGACACCTAAAAAGGAGGTGAATTGAGTGTATGATAAGATATTTGAACTTCGAAAATGTTTTCGCATCTTTGTAAAAGTGATAATTGAATATTATTCCACTTATTTTTATCTCTTGGTTAATAATTTAGGGATGTTTAATTGAGAAATAATGGGTTTTATTACTGAATTGGGCATTAAGCTTTTAATTAGATTAAATTCGTTTTTGGTAATAAATTCCAGATTTACAATGCTTCACCATTTTTGCCATAACTTTTGATTTAGATATCGGATTAGTCTCATTCTTCTTTCGTTTTTCAGATGATTCAGAGAGCTACAATTGTTATGAAGACCTCAAAGGCTGATTTGGACAAGAAGATGGACGAAATTGGAGCTAAAGACAGACCTATTTTGCTGGATTTCCATTTTGGACGAATTTTGTAATAAAAGGACCAATTATTAGAAGTTTCCTAAATTATTAGAGATTTCATATTGATTAGAGTTTTCCTATGATTAGGGGATTGATTCCTAATTTTTAATCATCTTGATTCATACTTCCTGTATAAGGAAAATTGTATGGTGGCTGCAAATAACACATTATTACGTTTTATATTGTTATTGGATTAAAAACGTTTTAATTAAATTCTCTGAGATGTTCTTCGTGTTCTTCGTCTGTTCTTCATTGTTTTGCCCAGCCATGCTTTGGCTAAGCCTCTCTGATTAACCCATGGATTAAGGATTCCGTATTCTAGAGGACTCACGCTTAACTGGTAACATCTAAACTCGTTTCTGCCTTCTTTTATCGGATCCGATTTCTGAATTCGGATTGAGTTTTTTATTAAAAACCCAGATTAATTTATGCCAAGGACACAATTCGAACTGGGTTTAAGTGATTACTGGGCGATTGCTTGGTGACACGCCACTGTTCTGAACATATTCTGGACGATCGTTCAGTGGAGGGAATTTCTGGACAAACGTAGAGATTTCGGTTTGTCCAGAATCAATTACGAGTTTGGTGTATTATTTTAGTCTGATGAAGGTTTTGGAATTCCTAATTCTGGGTTAATCGTTTTTAGTCTAATTAATCTTGTTTTCCTTAATTGTTTCATTTTGCTTTCATTCTTAATTGCATTTTAAAAAAACTCTTCCCCCCATTCTTTACTATTTTCCTGTTTCTATTAAACCTACTGCGAATTCCGTGGGAAACGATCTAGGTTCCTTATAATACAAATCTTTTTACTGAACTTAGTTATTTTGTAAAAGGTCGGCATCTCTTGTCAAAAAGCAAGATATATGAAAGTAATGAATTATAAATTCATACTCAATTATTCAAAATGTAAAGTGCTAGAAACATAAGAGATAAAGGAAGAGAATATACAAATTGTGATTTATACTATCCTTGATGACATGCATCTAGTCCCCAAGCTCTACTTGAGATTTTTAATTCACTACTTTTTTATTTAATCTAGGTACAAGAGAAGCTTTTACAATTCCACAAGTTTAGTTGGCCGATTATGAAGTCATTCACAAATCTTTTATCAAGATACTCCTCTTACACTAAGGATACAACTTTATAATGAACTATTACAATCAATCTTCTCACTTAGAAGTGAATAAGATAAATACTAAAGTACATTACAAATAATCTTACTTTCTATGGTAAATTGTATGATAAAAAAGAAAATAGAGAGCAAATAAGATAAACGTCAAAATGTTGGCATTTTGACAGTGAAGATGCAAGCTTTTGTCTCGTCGTCACTCTATCTTGAATGCTTCATGATATATAGGCAATCGTTATTTGACCATTTGTGAGCATTATGATATGTACGTTCAAGGGCGGACCCAAGGGGGCTAGGTGTGGCCCTCGCCCCCTATTTTTTTTGTTAAAAAAATTATATATATAAAATAAAATGGGAACATGTCATGATAACCAACATCATAAACTAAGGGGAGGAATGTGGAGGAGTGTAGGGAAAGGGCAAAATGACAAGGTGGAAGACAAGATAGGGTTTTACAAAAGGTACTTTGATGTAATATGATGCAAGTCGACTACGGTAGGAACTTGGATTACTACAACCAAAGCCCTTTTGTGTGATCCTTTGTTATATAATATTAGTATTCCCATCTCATAATGACACCTATGTACCTACTTTCTCCTAATAATTGAATAGGGCTTTAGTTTTTAACTTCTCCATACATATCTATCTCTCATCACTGTGACATTAATGTCATATATCCATCCATATCCACCTACAAATGTACTCTTAAATTACTATAAAATAAAAACTCACGGCTAATGTTAATGACATAATGATGCTTAGTGAACTTCATAATTAATATTGTTATTTCTTTTTGTAAGCGTAATGATGAATTAAATATTGTCTAAAAAAAATGAAATTGCAAGAATGATTGCTATTGATGAACTCAAATCAGGAATTGGTCTTAATCAGAGTGGTACTTTGCATCGAGCTAGAGCTACTCATTAGAGTTCTTATCACAATTCCATATGTAATTTGTTTAAAACGTTTCAAGCCACATGTGAAGTTCTTGGCAATATTTCTAATGAAGGAAAGACAACATTACATCATGGAGATGCATCTCATGAGTACATTCTCATCATTGACATCTTTTGTTTTTGTCATCATATTACACCTTATAAAAGAAATTATGGGTATTACTGAAGTCCTTTGTCAAGCTTTGCAACGAGAGTCTCAAAATATTTCAAATGCTTTACATCTGTAATAGATTTTTTTCAATTTTTTATATATTAAGTCTGTATTGTGTTTTAAGTAATTTTATTTAAGATATAATATTTTTTTATCTTCACCCCCTCCTTTTGTTAAAATTCTTGAGTTCACCATTGTGTACGTTAGAGATAAATTATAGCCATTGATGAATTTGAATGTTTTTGTCGATTTTTCAATCCATCAAGTGTATCACTGAATTCCTTTGCTCTTGTCTGTCATTTAACTTTGTCAAATGCTTGTTGTGGCATTCAAATTTTTCTGTTAAAAATAGAAGTCATTGATGGAACTAAATATTCTGTCATTTTTGTCTGCCATCCATTTTCTGCGTCTTCTCTTTGCTCTATATTTAGTGTGTTTGCTCTGCATTCAATGCGTTTGACATAAAGTTTCTTTTTTGCCATTGAACTCTAATCCAAGTTTAATCATATGTAATCTTCATATAAACTTGATTAGTGATAATTAGGAATGATAAGCAATAATATAATCAAGGTTTAGATGAGTTTGTAAGAATATTAAAAAAAAAATGAAATAGTGATTAAAATTATAAACAATATCACTCAAGGTTCCTCAGAAAAGTGCCTTGCTGAAACTTCATACCATCACTCGAGTGATTTGCTTTTACTCGTATACCACATAGCGAGTCACTCACAAACTCCTGCGAGCGGCACTTAATCACTTGAGTGGATCCCTATGTCTATCATTTTGGCTCTTTACTTTCATATTCATCTTCTTCAGCACTCAAGTGCTCATATACTCCACTTGAGTTACTCTTTTCTTCACTTGAGTTCTTGTAGAGTTAGATTTCTGATTCTATCTTAATTTATGCATCACTCGAGTTTCTAGAGGCTTAACTCGAGTGTCTTAGTCACCCACTTGAGTGATGACTGAAGTTTGTGGAGCTTTTGCTAAGCTATCTCGTTGTCACTTAAGTTTCTTTCTTGTCACTCGAGTGCTCAACTTCCAACTATTAGAATTAGTGTAAGTCACTTGTTGAAGCACTACGAGTTAACATTAAATCATTCAAGTGCTTATCGAATCACTCGATTGGTATTATGAAGCTTTTAGAATATTGACGAGTGACTTTCAGAATGCATGTGCTTTAGCAGCACAAAGGTCAACTTCCAGTAAGCATAACATTTTAAATATAAATCCAAATATATCCAATAACATATCCCTATAAAAGCTTTTTAATTATTCTTTCTAATTCAAGAAGATTCAACTCTAAATTCATTGTATTTTGAGAGTTTCAATCACATTAATAACACGTGTTTTGGAGCAGCGTTTTACACCACCTTTATACGATTGTGATCTTCCAAAATTCATATATCTTGCAGTTTTTCTTAGCTGACCATGATCTTAGTGTTGTTGAAATGGTTGTTGAGTCTGGTTTCATATTCAACAAGTTTTAGTTCAATTGTATGTGTATTTTTATGAGATATGTTCAAATTACTAAACTTGTTCTGAACTGACTCTATAAATTTCAATGTCAGCTGCAAAATATCATATATCTTTCATATGAATTCTTTTGAGCTTGATCTTGGTATCTGTGTGTCGTATTATGAGTCTAGTTTTATATGAAATAAGTTTCGTTCAATCAAATCTGTGGTTTGAGAGACATGACTGAATTACTAAACCCCGTACATGTTGAATGCATAACAAAGTTGAACAAAGTAGCTGGAACAGTGATTTCACTTAAGTGAATCATGTTCCACTTGAGTGGACCAATAGATAACTTGCAAAACTGTTGAAATCACTCGAGTGATGTCTAATGTGATGTATTGTAGCATGTTACTATAGCAAAACGATTACTATTCATTATAAAGTTTGACCCATTCCAACTTTCATTTAATCGTACAAACTTCCATATCAAATCCAGGAGCTTGAATGTTGATATTCCAATAATATTTTTCAAGTTCTTTTTTCTGTAATCTTTTCTCTTGATTATTCTTCATAATACAACTTGAACTAAACTGCATTAAATATAGCAGTTAGTCAATGTAAGAGATAAATATATTATGCAGAAATTTTGCTTTTAATATTTGACATCTATATTTGGCATCATCAAAACTAATCATATCTAACATTAGAGCATTGTTGTCATCAATACATGCTTAATAGTTGTTAATGTTGCTCATATAGTTGTCAATAACAAATCTATTCATCTGTTTTTGCTGGACAATATGAAACGTTTATATTTTGGTAAGAAATTGCTTGGATTAGAGCTTTTGGGCAGCGATGATGATATCTTGCTATAGGAAGATTGTAATTTGTATGATGTCTTCATAATTTATGTTGTTGTTTCATTGAGTGTAGGAGAGGGTTTGGATTTCTGCTCTATGATTATGGAGAGTATACTTCATTTTTGCTTGCTCGGATAGGGATGAATGCAAAGGATAAATATTTATGTGTGTTATAACTTTTGCTATGTGATTTCAATTTTTGGTGTCAATACATGCTTGTTAGTTGTTAATGATGCTCATATAGTTGTCAATAATAACTTTGTACATCCCTTTTAGTTGGACAATATGAAAAGTTTATATTTTGCTATGAAACTGATTGGATTGAGGTTTTTGGGCATAGAGGATATATTGCTATGAGAATATTATTGTCTGTATGATGCTTTTATGATTTATGTTGTTTTTTCATTGAGTGTGCGGATGGTATGAATTTCTGCTGTGGAAGTCATACTATGTTTTCATGTTTAAATAGGGATAAATGGAAAGGATCAAGCTTTATGTGTTTATCTGTCATGTTATGAAATTTCAAAAGGTGTTTTTAATACATTGCTCTAAAATTGTTAATGTTACGAAAAAACATTGTGAAACAAAGATGATGGAAATTGATTTTGAATAACTTAATTTTGAAATAAGAGGATACAAAATAAATTTTGTATTAATAAAATCAATTTAAGTCATCATAAGAAAGCTTGAAACCAATTTTGTGGGGAAAAAACTTATATTCAGAGAAGACAGTTTAACAGTCAAATTTCAGTAGATATAACTTTCACAATTTGGTTTACATAAGACAAAAATTTTCTAAAACATGACTTATAAAGAGAGACAAGGGCTCGTTTGGGATGGCTTATGGAGTTCTATAAGTAGCTTTTCAATTAGAGTTAACGGAATACGAGATAAATATGTGAGAAGAGTTTTGTCTCAACTTATGTGAATAAGTCATAAGCTCTTAAAAGTAGATTTTCATAAGCTATTCCAAATAAGCTAAAAGGCAATATAGGGAGTGGCTTCTCTCATTTTCCCCTCCTTTACTTTCTTTTTTTCATCTAGACCATTGAATGAAAATCTCAATGGCCTAGATTTTATATCTTATAAATATTATTATAATGTTAGTTAAAAATACATAAATAAAATTTAGGTGTTAAAATTTATTTTGAGTCGTTGTGAAAAAACGCAAAGAAAATTTACTCTATAATAATAATATACTTACTTTCTGATTAAATTTTAACAATTTAAATTTATTTATGTATTTTTAAGTAAAACTAATAATAATTTTTTTAGGATTTAAAGCTGAACCATTGAATTTTTCTTCCAATGGTGGAAATGTGAAAAGGAGAGCAAATGATGAGAAAATGAGAGTAAGGGAAAAGGAGAGAAGCCACTCCCAGTAATATAAGGGTGCGTTTACATAAACGGTAGTAGAAGTGACTTTTTTTGAATCTTTTACATATGTAAGATAGAATAAAAATTAGATTGTGTAATGTGATTTATATTTGAATTGAATTTTGAAAAAGTTAGTTTAATAAAACAAAAATTGTTTGAACGATTAATGCAAAAGTAAGTTTGGATGTAAAATGATTTAAAAGATATGAATTTAATAAAAATTAAAATACTTAATGTATTATCAGAAAAAAAAATTGAAAATGCTAAGTTACTTAAATTTTAGGAAAAATGGAAAAAAAGTCCCTTTAAAAAATTTAATTGGTTAAAATATCATTATTCCTATATATAAAACTTATCATGTTATTATTTCAATGTCTTAGTTTTGAGCTATTATTTTTATTGGAAAAAACTTATCAGTTATTCACGCCAAATTTCTAATGAGGAGTTTTTCCCAATTTTTATTATTTATTTTCTTTGGATACTTTCATAAATAGGACAAATATAGGAGAAAAAATTGTTATTAACCTTCAAAAAAATTATATAATTAGGACTAAAATTTTCACCCACAAGTAAACTTATAATAAAGAATAAAATGTTATTTTAAGAAAAGAAGGAGGGACCCATTATTATTTTTTTCATGGGGTATTTAATTTCTTCTCTTTATGTAGTAGAAAATCTCTCTCTCTCTCTCTCTCTCTCCACAACGAAAAATCTAAAAACATGAAATTTTGGTTTATAGCTTAAATCAACTCTTTTTTTTTTTTTAAAAAAAAAGCCCAACTAAAAAAACGTTGATCCGAACATCACAAAAAACAAAAAAGTGGTTTTTAATGATTGAGATGCACGTTTAAGTCTCCAAAAATTATCCCAAACACACTCAAGACATTAGTCGTGACTTGTAACCCCTTTTCTATGCATTTGCTTATTACATTTCTTTTCACCTATAATAGAATAAATTTTTATAAGTTTTAAACTTTAATTTTGATAAATTTTAACATGGAATCATACATATTTAGCATTCCCCTCCGTTTCTATTTATAAAAACCACTTAACCGAATAGCATAGAAGAAAAAAAGGTTAAAGACAATGAATTTATAAAACTTGTAACCTTATTTTTCTAAAAAATACCTTTATTTATAAGGAAAGAGGGAATAAGAGAATTAGAAAAGTAATTAAACTAGGGTAAAATGGAAATTTAACAAAAAAAATTGAGACATTTTCCAAATGGCTTTTTTTATGTCCTCACACCAACTTCAAATAATTTTTCCAAGGTTGTGAGTAATTAAAATTTAATAAGCTGTTATGGATGGATATATGAACCGATTGGAAATTTAATTTGAACTATATAACAATAAAAAATACGAATACTATAATATCAAATTGGGTTGGAAAAGGAAAAAAAAAAAAATCTATATAACCCCAAGTGTGGCCTATAATTTTTTTATTTAGAGAAAACAAATTCAAGGCCTCGAGACCTTCGAGATCCAACTTTCCTCATTTTTCCTTACCCTTCACTGCCATCTTTTTCTTTCAAACAGCACCATTTTGATGCAAAATGCACGTACATTGCTCCCTTTTTTTTGGATGAAAAATAGTGTCAGTGAGTACCTTAAAACATTTTTTTAGGATTCTAAAATATATTTTTAAGATCATAAAATATTTTTTTCAATAATACTATGTATCATGAAGTATTTTTTTAATACCATTTAGTACATTTACAAACATTTTAGAGTTGTGAATGATCTTGAAAAAAATATTTCATGGTATTGACTTATACTAAACAAATACTTAAGAATATTGAATGATAATAAAAATACTTCATGATTTTAAAAAAATATTTTAAAATATTGAATGGTTTTAAAAAGATATTTTAGAATGGTGAATACGAATTTCTTTTAATAAAAAGGCATAATATACATTTTGCATCAAAACGGTATCTTGAAAGGAGGAAAAAAAAAAGATAACAGCGAAGAAAAAGAGAAAAAGACCAAAACGGATCCCAAGGCCTCAGTGGCAAAGATGCGTTTCCTTTCAGAGATTCTGTGGGAATTTTCTGGACGATAAACACAGACAGCACACGGACGAGTAGTGATATTTTAAATAGGAATATCATTAGTAATTTTCTTTAAGAAAAAACACAAGGGCATAGTGGTCCCAAATGGGAATGATTATGACGTGACCACCAATCATCAGTGGTTGTGAGCTGGTCACTGTGGTGTAGTGTGGCACCACAAAACTCAAAAGGAGAAATCCGAATTGAATTGGATTCGATTCTCACGGCGCCGGAATCTATCCCTACCCATCATACCCCCGGGACCAGTGTCTTTCAAACCTGAAATTCAATTTAATTGAGCACTGTAGCTGCATGCTTTGAAATTTTGTGCTGCCCCCTCAATATTGTTTTTTTTATCCCTTTCAAATTTAATATTTTACTCTCTCTTGTCCTTTGTCCTTTTCATAGGAAACAAAAATAAGGGAAAATCTCTATCAAGACACAAATTATAAAAATATTGTTAAAAAAAAAAATCTTAAGAAAAGTTATATGTCAAAAAAGGTCTAGGGCTTTTTCTAATATTATTTCAAAAAAAAAAGTTGTTAACGGATGCTGATTTAGTTGTTAATGGATACTGTAGTTGTTAACTGAACTGATTTAATTGTTAATGTGGTACTAATATAATTATTAACGTTTCCTAAAATAATATCAGAAAAAGCTCTAGGGCATTTTTTAACAATTGACTTTTTTTTTAGACATTTTTTGACAATATTTTTATAACTTAGGTCTGGAGGGAATTTTCCCAAAAAATAATCAACAAAATCACCTCATTCAAAATATTATTCCCTCTACCTTTTATTATGAAACACAAACTATAAATTCTCATAAATTAATAACAACAATTAAAAATATTAAAGTTATTTTAAAATTTAAGCAATTTCTAACATTACCTTATCAATTACAATTAACTCTAATATCACATTAATTATTATTGTTTTTCACTATCCTTATTAAATATAGGTCTCAGTTCCATGAAAATATAAATTTTGCAAGTGCTTTATTATAAAAAAAGGTCAAGAATTCTTGTTAGTTAGAGTCTGATAATGAGGATTAGGGAATAGTTAAAAACAATAAATATGTAAAATATATACTTTTCTTTTTAGTTATATCCTTATTTATAAAAAGAGTAAATAAGAGATAATGAATGAAAATTTATTACACAAACATAATGAGTGGTATATATAAAATGAATGACTTATATTTAATGGAGGTAAAAATACAAAATGATAGTTTCAATTTAAGACAAAAGTGATTTATTCTTGATATTAAGGATCGCCCTCATAAAAAAACGTTTTTTATAAAATGATTGGAGAGAGGGTGTGTGTGTGTATCCATGCTTATAAACTAGAACAATTTCTTGTTGCAATTTTTCAGCTGAGTAGAAAAATAAAACAATATATAAATTTTTTTTGATCCTTTAATAAAAAAATGCTAATATTGATTAACAACATTCGACACAACTGACAATATAACTAGGTTTCTTAAACATATATAGAATCAAAAGTTCGATTCTTGACAATATCTACGAAGCTTTGTTAAAAGAGGCAAAATCTACTTAAGTTGTCTTTATGCCTCATAAACATTAGTTTTTAATGGTTGGGGTTACCTGATCGTACAGAGGAAAAAAATTAATATTAAATTATGCATATATGATATGTGTGTGTACCTAGGTCCTCATAATTTTTTAATAAAACATCAATTTCTTTGAACGAACCCATTTGTCTCATTAGACATTTTGGTGCGTATCATCTCAGCCACCTATTATTTTATACTCTCTCCAATGTTTTTTATAAGGAACTTTTATTTTTATTGTATAAAACGAGCTCATACTTAAGATTAATTAAAAAAAAATATGCAAAAAATTTCATATTTCTTTTAAATATGCCCCTATTTAAAAAAGAACATAGAAGAGAAAACGAGTAACAAATATAAGAAAGTATGAATATACAATATAAGAGAGAATGCGTAATAAATAAGTAAATGAAAAGGAATTAGTGGTGAGTATGAGATAATTAATATAAAGATGTGTATATAATAGGAGTAGAAAAAGAAAAAGTAGTTTAGACTTTGAGGTACAAGAAAAAAGTTGGTTACAAAAATGACTTACTCTAAGAGAAAATTTTGTTTATAAAAAAGATATTAAGGACTAATATATATTAGTATTTTACAAGTTCCCACCAAAAGGTCTATATATAGATCATATGCATATTAGCAAGAATAAGATAAGGTACATATACACACGTAGTATATTATCTATTAATGTATAATATAGCATATTTTAACTAATTGATGAGAAATAACATGTGATAGTTAACTCATTAAATATATCATAAATGAAAATGTTTTACACTTTTACTCTTAATGGAAAATGTGTTTGAAATTTAATGAGAGGGCAAAATTTAAAATGAACACTAATTGCAAGGACAAAATTGAAAAACGAGCATTAATTATTTTACATGTGGCTTATATTTTGGATTAAGATATTCTTTTATAAGCACCATATATTGTGGACCAAAAAGAGTATATATGTGTGTATGTGTGTTTGTACACACACATGCTTGTACATATCCAATAGGAGTGGGTCATAATAAAAAGGGTTTTAACCGTTTAAACAATAAAGTCTTAAGTTTGAATCCATGTAAATATAAAAAATGTTTTTTGAAAAAGTTATCTCCAGTCAAGCCTCAGATTACTTGAATCTAACCCAATTAAATGACCAAACACACATGCATATGTAGGTATGAAAGAAATTAGAGAAAATTTTGGATAGCCTAAAGATGGGATTATATTTTAGTCAACCCCCAAAAAAATCTAAATCTTCACTGCACTCCCTTAAGTCAAAATAAAATCAAGTTTTGTGGGTGAAAACACAATGATGCCCTTACTTTATGTATATTTTACCTTCAAACTATAGTTTCAAAAGCTTTTTTCTGTAAGTCCAAACAAAACTTCTCTAACATACATTCATCATTAGAAATCATAAAAACATTTTAAAAATATTTTATGAATTTTCTTATTTATCTTGTAAATGCCTTTATTTATTTTGTGAATTTCTTTATTTATCTTGCAAATGACCAAAATATTTTTAACTCCATGAATTCTTTTGAATCATTTTCTTTGTCTTGTAAATATCTTCATTTATCTTATAAATACATTTATTTGTCTGTAAATTTTATTATTTATCTTATAAATGACCAAAATATTTTTGTTAAATCCCATATTTCTTTTGAATCCTTTTTTAAAATGATCTTTTAAAAAATTAAAAGAAAGATATCATTATTATCTTTTCACCCACAAAACTTAATTTTAGTTTACCTCAAAGTGAACATTGAAGTTTCATATTTTTTTTATTCACCAAAGTAAAGTCATACATGAGGGGTAACTAAAATTCTCCAAAGAAATTAACGTATAGTCGACGTAATAATTAAAATGAAACTCCTCCGCTCTCTAGTTTTCCTGCAGGAAAAAAACTGCAAAACCTACCCCACTACTCCTCTTTCTTTAATGTCTCTCTCTCTCTCTCTCTCTCTCTCTCTCTCTCTCGTGTCTGTGAGTGAAAGTTGCTTAGCATTCGCACGCCAATACGTTTTTAAATATGCCATAAATTCCACGTTTTATTTCACGTCCACTTCATTCTAACCTTTCTCCTTCCATCCATCAATTTAACATCGTCCCACCCCTCTTCTAGCTGCCTCAGCTCCATTACATTACTGTCACATATATGAAACATATCCACCTTAAGCTAGCTAGCTTCTTAGCCTCTCATACTAAACATAGCACTGTTTAGTTGAAAGAGTCTTGGGAGGTTTTAAACCCATACCTCATCAACACAATGTTGCAAAAAAACCCACAGGATTGGCCCGAGCCAATCGTTCGTGTTCAGTCCTTATCCGAGTCGTGTTTTGATTCAATCCCTGATAGATACATCAAGCCTCCTTCTGATAGGCCTTCTTCTTCCGTTCCCTTTGATCGGTCCAACATCCCCATCATCGACCTCCGGTCTCTCTCCGGCACCGACCCCAAGGCCCGGGCGGCCATGCTGGCCCAAATCTCCGAGGCCTGTCGTGACTGGGGATTCCTCCAGATTGTGAACCATGGGGTCAACCCGGAGCTCATGGACAAGGCTCGTGAGACTTGGAGAGAGTTCTTTCATCTTCCTATGGAGAATAAGCAGCAATACGCAAACTCGCCCAAGACTTATGAGGGTTATGGAAGCAGGCTCGGAGTTGAGAAAGGAGCTATTCTTGACTGGAGCGATTACTATTTCCTTCACTACCTTCCCTTATCGCTCAAGGACTATAACAAATGGCCTGCCCTGCCTCCTTCTTGCAGGTAAGTAAATCCCTAGCTAGCTATATATAGTGTTTTGTATGTGTCTGAAGATGATGACGTATAGACGTGTTTTGGGCGGCGGAGCAGGGAGGTGTTTGATGAGTATGGCAGGGAGGTGGTGAAGCTATGTGAGAGGCTGATGAAGGTGTTGTCGGTGAATCTTGGGTTGGAGGAGGAATTTCTGCAGAATGCTTTCGGAGGATACGACGTAGGAGCGTGTCTGAGGGTCAATTTCTACCCCAAATGTCCGAGGCCGGAGCTCACACTCGGCCTCTCGCCTCACTCCGATCCCGGTGGGATGACTCTGCTGCTGCCGGACTCGGAGGTTCCGGGTCTTCAAGTCCGTAAACTCGACACCTGGATAACCGTCAAGCCTGCTCCTCATGCCTTTATAGTCAATATTGGCGACCAAATACAGGTACATGCGCCAATTTAACTCTTCACATTTTTACCGCGAATTGTTTTTTGGATTTATCTGAATGTCTTTGTACGTTGAGAGATAAAATAAAAACTAAATACGAATTGAATTGAATGTGTTTCGTTAGGATTTTATGCTACAATATATTTCCTTTTTTAGTCATTAACTCACGATTATACCCTTTAGAATGGATTCGACCTTATAACCTTAAAAGTGAAAGTTTTAAAAGAAGTGCTCAATTTCAGTTTGAGTTAGGATTCATGGTATAATATAAGTACATCTCATCACTCGTCACATGGAGGGGACACACATTGTCGATGTGGGTCAACGTTATGATATCCACTTGTTGCTTTGCAAAGTCTATTTTGCATCAATCTATGTAACCTCGGCAAGAAATCGATCCCATTTTCAATTGCAACCTTAGCTTCTCCCAGTATATACTCTCTCTTATTCTTATTACTTTTAAATAACTCATTTATTACTATTTTTCCATTTCACTAACTTACTTATTTAAATTTGTATCATTAGGGGATAAAATTGGAAATATTTATCAACTTTAGACCAATTTAATAATTTAACTTTTATTTGTTGATCTGTAAAAAAAATAATATATAGTTGGTGTCTTATAATAAAAATAAGATGAAGAACTACTTATATTATCAATTTCAGGGCTAATTGCAATAATAAACACCAAGAGTTCATCACCACGGCGGACAAATTAGATCTAATTTGGCTACTTATACTTTTTATCTCAAAAATATTATTTTAATGTATATATAATCCAAAATAAAATATATGATCTTAATTGTCGATTTTTTATTTTTTATTTTTGGTAAAAAAATCATTTATAAATCATTAGTTGAAAATCTTAAACATGAATGGTTGCAATTTTATCTGAAATGGGTAGATCTCACCACAATGACAATGATCATGAGTTTTTGTATTTATCGCTGCGATCATGACATCAATTATTTTAATTTTTCAGTTTATATCTGACGTAAATTAAGGATAAATTAAGGATGTTTTTATGATAAGATAAGAATGCCAAAAGTTTCTGTTTTATGAGTTGTCTAGTTCGTGGGCAGGCATGTGGGTATATTATTAGAATATTTTAAATTAATGATCTTTCCGCTCTATTGACAAGATCACCCCCCAGACACACATAAAAGAAAGAGATATACATTCTTTTTTCGTAGGAGATGACGTTGTGGGCTTAACTACATTTTCTATAATAAATAGGTCCCATCATCTCCATCAGGGCACATAGCTGTAATTATGTTGGAAAATTTTGCAGATTTTAAGTAATGCAATATACAAGAGTGTGGAACACAGAGTGATTGTGAATTCAGACAAAGAGAGGGTGTCGTTGGCCTTCTTCTACAACCCCAAGAGCGACATACCGATAGCTCCGGCGAAGGAGTTGGTGACGCCGGAGCAACCGGCGCTGTACCAGCCGATGACCTTTAATGAGTACAGACTATTCATCAGGATGATGGGTCCTCGTGGAAAATCCCATGTCGACTCCTTAAAATCACCGAGGTGATTATTAACTAATATAATCATTAGTGGAAAATCCATGCCAAACAAAATTCCCTTGTATTTTTATTAATCCATTCACATAGAGAGATCTTGTTTGGTCATAAAATGCACATAATTAAGGTACACAATAGATTCAAAGGTCATATTTAGATTTTATTTCAAGTGTAATCTAGTATATATATAGTAGTTTTGTTCTTTTCGCTTTTCTTGGTTTTTATATGGAAGAGTTTAATTATTTTCCTAGTATTATATTAAATAAAATATCGTGGTTTTTTTGTCCCCACACAGCTCCAACGTACGGTTCTATTTAATCTCCTGCTATTAAATATAGCAATGAGCCTCATATCACTTTTCCATGTTCAATGAACAAACCATGTTATATTTCGACCAAAAAAACAAACAAACCATGTTATATGGCATCATCAATCGTCGTGGGCAAGAGTAACGAAAATTATAATAATTATGATAAGCTAAGTAAGAATTAAATTTAAAATATCAACCTCCAACAAACAAAATCACCACCGATCTGTACAATATTGATCAATGATATTCCTGTCTGCAGTTTGTTTGTTTGTTTTTTTTTTTTTTAAAAAAACCACACTTCAGTTCATGAGAATAACAACAGCGACACTCAGCTATATAAATTGTACACCGGCCATTAACAATAATTAACACTTTAGATATACTATTCATATAAAAAGTAAAGAAGCACCTGACACTCTTATGTTATTTTTTGAGAATCCAGTACTTTAGTATTATTTACAACTTATGGTGATAATGAAAGCACCAGGAAAATAATATTAGAGTGCTAAATACTGAGTAGAAAATAACATAGGGTTAAAAATTCATAGGTTCTCAAGATCAAAGTCTCAACATAAATATTAATCTCTCAAGAAAAGAAAATCATTTTTGGACCAAAAGTATATCTTATTTCTTAATTAAGTCCGTGTTATTTTATCCAAAAGTCCGTGTTATGGTTAGTCAATCATTATCTGCAGTATTAAACTCAATAAATATTACGAGGCGGGGTCACAATCCCGGGGATAAGCTTGCGTCCATATGCATTATATAGTATATACATATAAAAATTTAGAACCACTAATCATGGTTCAATAAGAGAGAGAAAAAAAGATAGATGTCGTATGTATCAATAAAATAACATATTCAATCAAATATAACGCACGTGATTGTAACTGTGCATCTTTTAATGACCTGTCCTCTAAATTATTTCTAAAGGCAAAACACTGTTGTCCCATAGTGGAATTTGTGAGTCACACAACACAACTAATCTAGAATCTAGAACTTCTTTAATGGATATACATTTGAATTGGCTCAATAATTGACACATATGGTAGTTTAGTTGGTTTGAAACTCTCTTATTTTAATTTTGGAGAGACATCTGAATCTGAATAGTAGTTTAACATCATGGCCTTCACCATCGTCATAAATATAATATATAATCCAACGTATGTACTTCTCATTAGGGGCTGAGCCAAAAATTTTACCAAGGGGGCATTATAGGCATTTGAGGTTGGGGGTTCGGGGGCAGCACCCCGAATTTTTTTTTTTTTTTAAAGAAGATTCGGATCGAGAGCATTTAATACTAATACCATTTGGTTTTGTATAATACCTTTCCATCCTAAAATATGACAAATGACAATAGTAACAATTGACATAATTTCTAATTTACAATAATAATAAAAAAATAGAAGAAACTTAAACTTTAATTCCTCTCATGGCTCAAATAATAGTGGAACTTCATTACTCCTAACCAATACATACATACATACAGTTCTATTATTTTCTCAATCCAGCCGCAACCACAAACAAAAAATTTAAGCTTACCTCTCTTGGAGAGAATAAATGAAAATCAAATAAGTATACAAAACATGGTTTTCACACCTAAAGTGAACACTCCAAACTTTTATTTTTTTCTTTCCCTGTTTTAGATGTACAACAACATGGAAATAGATAAATAAAAAGGGGGCATATTTTTTTTTATGGACAATCACTCTCCAAAATTTTTTTCTTTCCATATTTTTTTTAAAATGTTTGAAAATATAAGGGGGGCATTGCCCTCCCAATCACAAACGTAGCTCCAACATTGCTTCTCATTCGATAATATTTCTTTTTTAACCCAGTATAGGATTGTCTTTCTATCAAGATAGTTTAAACTATTTGATATTACTCTAATTTTTGGATTATAACCTTTAATCTCTAGTTTTACTAATCAATGATAGGACTAGTTTTTACCCCATATATATTATACACACCTTTAATCTCTTGTTTAACTAATCAACATGGACTTGTTTATATTTTAATAAGGAAAAAAGTAGTTATTGCGAAGGTGTGAATGAACCTTGTTTGTTTGTTAGTGGATGGGATCCACTTGTGCGAACAGTTTTAGAGGAAAATGAAAGTGAGAGGCGTGAGGAAGGAGTGAGAATTAATATTATTGTGAGAGCACTGAAATTGATAGGTGAAGGTCATGGAAGGAGAGGTGTCTGTTGTTTGAAAAGAGCCCCATGAATAATCTATTTCACAAAAATGTATGGAGAGCCTTCAGATATTATCACTCCCCTTTATGGAGACTTAGTGATTTTTTTTTTTTTACTCAGAAGATGGAGACTTTGTGATTCACATACAAACCCTAATTAATTTTTGTTATGGCCCCAACTATACTTGTCTAATTCATTTTTTCATATATACATATTATGAACTTGGTTATCATCCTTTACTCTTACTTTTCTCTTCCCCTCTTTTACTTTTTCTTAAAATTTAGATTGAAACTTGTGTGGTTCAATTTAATGTTTTGTATTTTTTTTTCAGTTTTGAATTAATTATCATAACTCAGATTTAGCAGCTTTTTGAATTTATTTATTTTTTGATAATTTGATATTTTTATAAAATATAGGATAGAACTTAGGGGTGTGATTATGATGATAGTAAAAGGAGATAACTAAACTGTAAGAGGAATTTTTTAAGAGAGTGATAATTATGAATTGTAATGGGTTGTCATTATGTTCTCTTCCTATAATTTGGTCCTTATAGTTTATTTTTATTTTGGTATTTTAGCTTAAATTTCATTCCATCGAAAATAATAGTACCTATAATTTAATAAAGACCTTATAAAAATGGGTTAAAGTACAAAAATATACATGAGTTTTTTCTCTAGGAGCACCTAGCATTACGTGCTTTTTTTTGGGAGCAAAAATACAATGTGGTTATCATTTTAGAGCAAAAGTCACATCCCGCCAATGAGAGTTGGCACAGATAGTAAGAGATTCAGGATTAGGCCCTTGGGTCGTGGGTTCGATCCCCTCTGCCGTTGCTGGGACTCCTTTGATAGGTGATCTCGTAAGTCTCCAGTAAGTGCTCATAGAGCCCGGGGCTGTGCCTTGGCCTTGGTGGGGGACTGATGTCAAACCCCTCCAAAACTTTTTTATATATAAAAAAAATCACATTCCACCTTTAAGTCACTGTTCACTGCCGTTAAGTTACTGTTCACTTCATCTCTTTCTCTCTCATCACGGTGAACAATGACTTAACGGTGAGATGTAACTTTTGCTCTAAAATAATAACCACGTGTGTATTTTTGCTTAAAAAAAAGCATGTGATACTGTGGGCGCTCCTGAAAAAAAAGTTCATGTGTAATTTTACACCTTAACCCTATAAATATTAAATACGATGATGTGGCAATTAAACCATTGATTTTGCACATGTGGCTTGATATCCGGCTAGTTCTTGTAGCTTATGCGGCTAAGTGATAAAATAATAACAAAAAAAGAAAAAAGGAAAAAAGAATCAGCCATACTCCACTATTCATCGTCATCTCAAGAGAGAGAGCCATGGGAGACGCAGCTGGAAGGGGACGTTTTTCAGTCACCTGAGATCATTGTCTTCGACCTGCAAGAACAAGAGGAAGAGGCACGGTGAGCTGTTATTGGGTTTGCTGCAAAACGGAGCAAGCTCACCACGCCTTGCTATTTAAAAACAGGGGCAACTGTATCTTTCTTCCACTGAGTTTTATTCTATTTTTATTACTAGTATTTCTTTTTTAAAAGCTCTGGATTTATATTCTTGTTCTTTTTGTAAAAAAAAAAAAACAGAGCAAGGCCGTTTTTATTTCAACTTGGCAATTTGGTCCGCGTAAGCCTCTAGATCAGCATCTTGGCCTCTGGTTTTTTAATAGCAAGGCGTGGTGAGCTTGCCGTGTTACCCAACAGGTCGAAGACCATGATCTCAGGCGACTGAAAAATTTAGTTCTTATAGAATGAACATTGGAGACAGAAAGAAATTTAAAGAATTAAAATTTAAAATTTAAAATTATAAGGATTAGAATTAAAGAAAGATAAATTGTAAATATCAAATATTATATTAACCAAATTATAAAATAACATTGCGTGGAACACGCATCACAACATATATGGTCCAATGACACGTGCGCTGATAGTGAAATTATAATTATCACGTTTTTAATTTGTTTCCAAATTTCCTCTAATCTTTATTGCTCAGCCTGTCTACCTCTGCCCCCTACCGCAATGTCGGCACACTCACAGATATGGTTGGACCCAGTCTCTAACTCAAACAATCACTCATAACCACTCAATTTTTATTAATAAAAGGGCCCGAGAAAACACGCATATCTCTATTCTCCACAAGAAAATTGTCCATGACGACAACTTCAACATCCATCTAACCACTTCAATGAGCCGAAGAGTTAAAATATCCGGAGATAGGTCACCCATTTTTTTAATCAATTCCTTTTTTTCTTTTTCTTTTTCTTTTTTAAATCAATGATCTCTCATATTGCTCTGACACCACTTGATCGGACGCGGCTTGCGTCCGATTCTTTATTCCTCGGCTGCGCTCTTATACCAACAAAACTGCACCGTTTGATGCAAAATACATGTTCCTTCTTTTTTTAAAAAAAAAAAAAATAGCATTCACATCCTGTAGTATTTTTTAAGTACCGGTTAATACCCTGAAATATTTTTTTAACATCCTAAAATAATTTTAGAATCTTAAAAAATATTTCAGAGTCCTAACTGGTATTAAAAAAATATTTTAGAATACTGACAGGTATTGAAAAAACATTTTAGGGTACTGACTAATGTTTGGAAATACTTCATGATCTTTAAAAATTATTTTATGATTTTGAAAAAAAAAATTCACCATCTTATAATATTTTTTCAGTATTATGTAGTATCTTCTTAGTACCCGTCAATACCTTGGAATTTTTAGGATACTACTAGATACTGAAAAAATATTTCAGGGTACTAACTGATACTTAAAAGCACTACAGGATGTGAATGCTATTTTTTTTTTTAAAAAAGAAGGAACACATATCTTGCACGAAACGGTGCAGTTTTGATGGTATAGGAGCGCAGTGGAGGAATAAAGAATTGAACGCAAGCCGCGTCCAACTTGATCAGCCTGATTTCAGTCTATCATCTATAGGGACACTTGTTACAGGTACTTTGTCATCTGGCTTTGCTACTACTTCTATGAAATCGGTCATTAATTCTGGTGCCACTGACCACATGATATGACAAGTAACCATAATTTATTTTCATCTTATGCCCCTTATACCAACCCATCCTTCATATTCTTTGCCAATGGTTCCCCGGTCTGCGTATTTGGATCAGACGCTGTTATACCCACTACACCCTTTTCCCTCTCTTCAATTCTTAATGTCCCTGATCTCAAATTTAATCTTTTTTCTCTAAGTAAACTGACTCATTATTTGAACTGTTTTATCTTAATCTACCCTGACCATTGTTTAATTCAGGATCTTATGATGAAGCATATTATTGGTAGAGGCTATGAATCTTGTGGACATTACATCCTTGATGATCAGGTGCCGCATTATGTTGTTTGTTCTGATGGGCCATCTCCGTTTGAAGTCCATTATCGTCTTAGTCATATGTCTCTTTCATCCCTTACAAGGTTGTATCCTCAGTTTTTGTATGTGTCTACTTTAGATTGTGAGTCATGTTAGTTAACCAAACACCATCGTGTTTATTTAGCACCTTGAGTAAATAAATGGGTTGCGTCTCCCTTTGAGTTAATTCATTTTGATGTTTGAGGTTCTTGTTTAGTTTTGTCTCAAACTGGTTATCGTTACTGTCACTTTTGTTGATGATTTTTCCCAATTAAACTACTTGTCTTTACTTAATGAGACTACGTTCGGAATTGTGTACTTGTTTTTGTAGATACAAACCCACTTTAATACTCATGTGAAAATCCTTCGAAGTTGTAACATCCCATCTTAAAAACCAGCGAAAATTTTTTTTTTCTAAAATGTTAATCAGAGTAGAGCAATTTCGCAAAACGAGTAATTGAACCTTAATATTACATAACCATAGTGTAAGTGTACTTATATAATCATCTACTATGCAAAAGGAAGCAGTACCTAACTAGGCATATAAAACTAAAGCCATAAAATTCCTTCTGCCATCCTACGCCAGTCGCTCGCCCCTATCTTCAACCCCTTGGTTCGCCCGAACCTGAAGCTACAGCTGAGATCCAATTACCATTTGGATCTCATGTAACGGTTAACCTTATGCTCAAATAAACAGTATATGGACAACAGTTATTCACAAACTCATAACAGCAGTAAATCACTACATAAGCACACAGTAGATGCATGATCACAACATTGACAGAACATAAGCGCAAAGCAGTATGTAAAGTCCCACAACATGTCTGCACATAACCAGTGCCACGATGGCCCATCATGTCCTCAGCGCTAGGAAAACTCAGCGGCGTTATCAAGACCATAACCCGTATAAAGCTGTATGCACAACTGACGACCCTAAGCAGAGCCTCAGTATATGAACGTATCTATCACATATATGTATATGAGTAGCATAAGAGTTAAGGTTACAATACGCGTTCGTACCTTCGTTGACGATATCTAGTACTTTCGTCGAAAAACGTTACGTTTGACAGCGGTACGACGGTAGTACAACAGCGGAAACAGCGGTTCGTGATTTCAGATATCCTATAAGGATAATATCATATTTATGAATCATAATAGGAATTTTAGGTACAAATTACCATTTTGCCCCTAGTTTGATTAATTGGTGGTATTTTGCCAGAGCTTCGCTATTTTGACTCCAATCTTTCAGAATTTTGACATAATTCTTCCTCCAACATATTCTTGAAATAAATATCATATTTATTCCTTAAACATGATATCTAAGCTAACTTGAAAGATTAGAGATTATTCTAGCATTCCTACTATAACTACTGAAAGAACTACTTAAACTAAAGACTAAGGACCGAAGAGCTTACCCAAAGCTTTGCTATGAACTTCTTACTCCTTCTCCAGAGCTTCTCTCTCTAACTTCTCTCTAGGATTGCTTGTGAATTGGTGAAGAATGAAGAGAAATGAAGGGCTATTTATAGAAAAACCGAATGGCAATTCCGTAATTTCTTTAAACTTCGCCTGGACAGATTCTGACCGTTGGATTGCACTTTTTGAAATGGGCTGATCTAGGCCTTACACCTCTCTATGATGACATCATCATGAGTCATCAAAGTGATGTCATGCCTACATCATCTCTTGATTTATGTGCCTTTATCTGATAAAGTTACCTGTTTGGTGTCCTAATCGCGTAATCTTGGGAAAACTCAAAATTTCGGAAGCAAAGCCCTGAAGGTCTTTTCTTCCTCTTTCAAGTTACTTGGGTCAACTAAATTTTTGATCCCATTAAGGACATTTCGTTGTCTGCTGAATATTTCGGCCAAACGCCGTCGGCTACGGAAATTGCGTCTGCCGACGTCAACTTCTGGATCATAAATCACTCGTTCATAATATGTCCAGATGTTTACCAACTTATCCCTGGATTCCATTTTATGAATTATTTTCTATAGGTTTTCACTTCCACTATCTGTCTTAATTTCACAAAATATCTTCTTGGCTCTATCTCATGATTACTTCGTCGGTTACGAAAATGACTTCGGAGATAGGCCACTCCGAGGTAAAAATTCATTTGTCTATAATATATCCTAACTCTAGAAACTTAGTTCATGGTTTTCTAGGTAGCATTTTATTTCTATCCGTGGTCATTTATCCTACTTGCTTTTTACCATTATAATATTATTTAATTGCAAAATATCTTAGATATTTATTATTATTATTATTATTATTATTATTTTAATTTCCATTTTAATTTTTCTTTATTTTTCTTCATAATTTTCGTTTATATATATATATATATATATATATATATATATATATTTATTTATTTATTTATTTATTTTAATTAATTTCCACCTTTTTCTCTTTATCTTATGTCTAAACAATTAGCCATTAATTATCTAATTAATCACTTACTAATTGTTGACGATTTTCTTAATTAGTAATAATTATTATTTCACAACTATTTTACTAACATTGGTAATTTATGTACCATGCATAATATTAAAAATCATGGGGTCCAATATGGTCCCCCAATACTTTTTGATTTTTCTCCTTTAATTTTTCCAAGGTAATAATTTAATAAATTACCTAAATTAGAGACAACATACTTTCTAATTTTTAATAAATATTTAGTTGCCTTTTAGGATTTGTCATCATATTCTTAGGATGTTTTATGGCCCTAAAATGCATTTTTCACATTTTTGTCAATAAATTCCATTTAACTTTCTTAAGTATTTTCCTTTGAAAATAGACTAATTATACAATATTTTCAGACCATAGTCATCATAAATGGACATTCTTATTACTATAACAAAATACTCCAGATAATGGTTATCCGGGTATTACAGAAGTAATGATGCAAATGAATATTTTTCTGCCCCATACACCGACTATATGCATAATCATGACATTCTTCATCAATCCTCCTATGTTAATACACTTGCTCAAAATGGTATTGCTAAAAGAAAGAACCGCCTTCTATTAGAAATTGCCCGAACTCTCTCATGTGTCCCTAAATCTTTTTGGGCAAATGTTGTGTCTATTGCTTGTTTCCTCATTAATTTCATGCCTTCGACTATCCTTAGTGGTAAAGTTCCATATTCCATTAAGTTTCTCACCACTAAGTTGTTTCTTGTTGATCCCAAAATTTTTGATTGTGTCTGCTTTGTTCGGGATGTCCGTCTAAGTGTTAGTAAACTCTATTCCAAGTCATTGAGGTGTGTCTTTCTTGGCGATTCTCGAGTTCAGAAAGGCTATCAGTGTTACTCTCATGATCTACATTGTTATCTTGCGTCCATTGATACAACCTTTCACGAGTCTTCTTATTTCTTCAAGTCTTCCATATTATTTGAGTCTTCCCTTGTCATTGATGAGCCTGATGACTTTCTAGTTTATCGTGTTTCTTTCTCACCAGTTTAGGCTGCTATTCTAGAACCTAATATCATCGTTGATACTGATGTTGCCACTAATCTGCATGCGGTTGTAACTGCTTCTCCAATGGATTTTGTTCCTGTCTCCTTGATTTTGGATCCTAAGTCCCCAGATCCTGTCGTTCTTGACCCAATTGTATATGATTCAGCTGTTGACCTACCTGATGACCTGCCTATTGCCATATGAAAAGGTACTCGACCTCAATGTCCTCCCTAAAAGATATGTTGACTATACCTATCCTATACCCTCCTTTATGTCCTACCAGTGTTTGTCCTATGTTTCCTCCTCCCTTGTGGTCACCCTTGAGTCCATCTCTACCCCTACCACCCTTCACTAAGCCTTAACTCACCTTGGTTAGTGTGTAGCGATGGAAGAAGAAATGATGGCCCTTAACAAGGCTGGTACCTGAACTCTTGTTGATCTACCTTTTGGGAAAAAAGGCTTATGGTTCTTTGGAATAGTTGAAAGCTCGGCTTGTTGATAAAGGGTATGGTCAAATTTATGGAATTAATTATTCTGAGACTTTCTCCCCTGTGGCTAAGCTCACTTCCATTCATCTCCTTGTCTTTATGGCTGCCACTTATCCTTGGGATTTTCATCAGTTAAATGTTAAGAATGTTTTTTTGAATGGTGACCTCCTTGAAGAAGTTTATATGGAACAACCACCTAGGTTCATTGCTTAAGGGGAGCATAGTAAGTGTCTTATCTCCAAAAGTGTTGTATGGTCTGAAGCAAAGCCCTCATGCTTAGTTCAATAGATTTTGTCATGTGGTCAAGAAGTTTGGGTTAAGCCAAAATAAGTGTGATCACTCTGTGTTTTACCAATAATCCAATGTAGGCATGATTTTTATAGTAGTGTATGTTGATGATATTGTGATTACTGGGAATAACATCTTTGGAATCTTAGAACTTAAAGCCTTCCTTAACTTTCACTTCCAAACAAAAGACTTGGGTCCATTGAAGTACTTTCTTAGTATTGAGGTTTTGAGAAGTAAGAAGGGCATCCTTTTAACTCAGAGAAAGTATGTTCTTGATGTGTTAAAGGAAACTGGAAAACTTGGCGTTGCCCTAAGTAGTACTCTCATGATTTCGAATCTGTTCCTGGATCTTAATGATAACACATTTGATGAACTTCCAAATAAGATTTATCTAGAGAAATTGAAGTCATTTGCATTTCTTGAGAGATATAGAAGACTCATTGGGAAGCTGAATTATCTAATAGTAACTCGTCTTGATATAAACTTCTTAGTCAGTGTACTCAATCTTAAACCGCATCTTGCATTATTTGAAAGGTTCCCCATGTCGTGGCATTCTCTATACAGATTATAGGCACGCTGAAGTCAAGTATTTCTGTGATGCAGATCATACAAGATCTAAGGCCACAAGACTACCCACTACGGGTTACTGTGTGTTTGTTGGTGGAAACTTAATATCTTGGAGAAGTAAGAAGCAAGGTGTTGTGTCAAAATCAAGTGTAGAAGCAGAATACAGAGCCATGTGACAATCAGTACAAGAAATTGTATGGGTATTTCAACTCATGAAGGAAATTGGCATCACCACGACATTGCTTGCGAAACTATGGTATGACAATAAAACAACACTCACAAGTACAAAAAAGTATTTTAAGATCGGACGAAAGAGGCCCCGTAAAATCGGACTAGTGACTGGTCTCGTTCCAGGCGGTCTTAAAAAGACCGGACGCGAACTGGTCTTAAAGAAATATTTCAAGATCGGACATTAGAAACAATAGGTTTTAAAAATCCCACTATATAGACTTGACATATATTTTGATGAGTCTTAAAACTAGAATTTATTGGACCGGACAATAAAAGAGCCGGTCTTAAATATACCACTTTCAAGACCAGACCAATAACATACAATCTAAAACTTATCAACTATAAGACCGGGAAACATATGCACCGGTCTCAAAAAACAGAAAATAACACCTTACTATAACATACTCCGGTCTTAAAAAAATTACTTTTAAGACCGGACTTAATTAATAAATCTAGTCTTAAAAGTTGGTCTTTTTTAGATCGATTTATTAAGACTTTTAATATCGGGCATTAAATACACCAATTTTAAAAGTGGAATTTTCCCCTGTTCAAACCAAATCCACCACACAATCCAGCATCTAAAAGACAGTACTCTAAGCTACAAGCTATATATATATATATATATATATATATATATATATATATGAACAATCCTTTATAAACTACTATAATTGAATTGGAAATAGATACAAATATTATTCACCAAGCCATGAGTTATATTGTGGCATTGTAATGAATATAGCTAGTTACCAACTATTACAGTACACACCTAATAATAAATGAATATAATAATACAATAAGATAAGTTACAAATACAATGAGTTGCAAAGACAGTGTACAACACCTAAATGAACATATATACCAATTCAGCTTGTCTTCATCAGATTCCCACCCAATAACAACATAACTAATATTACTCTTCTTTTGTAACAAGCCCATTTCGATCGAACCCTGCCAAAAATATAAAAACAAGAACCAAAGATAGTCAGTGGCATTGTTTAAGAACATAATTAAGAAGAAATTGAATATAGTTAAAAACGTAAAGTTTTAAAAGAATACTTCATATGAATATTATATATAAATTGTCTCTTTATAAAGGGATATCCTCTCATATTTCTTTATGATGATCATTTCTTATTCCAGGCTCATTATCCATTTCATCTTTTTCGTTCATGATTGGTAAACCCCTTGAAAAAGGAGCACTCTCATGAAGACCATAATTTGAATGAATTTCCTCATCAATATCAATGACCCTTTTTCCTTGGAGAGCTACAAACCACATTTTATTTTCTTAATCAGTGATATAGAACACTTATTTCGTTTGGTCTACCATAATAAAAGGTTCATCTCCAAAACTTCTATTATTGATATCGACTAATGTAAATCCTAGCCAATTGATTTGAACACCATTATTGACATTAACCCACTTACATTTAAAAATGTGAAATTTAATTTTAACATAGTCCACCTCCCAAATCTCGTCAATAACCCCATAATAAGGCATGACTGCCAATTTAGGCCTCTTGTCTTTCAAACTGGAAAAGTGCATAGATTCAGCCTCTAACATAACACCACTATTTTGGACGGTGCTCCTATCATCTAGGGAGTTTGTGTAAAATGTATAACCGTTGATCACATACGAATTCCAACTTATGACATCAACCTCAGGACCGCATGCTAACCATTTAATTGTGTCAGAAATAGATTCTTCTCCCTCGACCTTTTGTTTCAACCAGTTTGCAAAAGTTCTGTTATACTCCCTAATTAACCTTTGTTCAGTCATTCGGGGATTTTCTTTCCTTACAGCTTCTTTATGTGTAGCTATGCTGGCTTGAACTTTATCAACATTATTCAAGATGTATAAGTGGACTTGTGACAATTCATCAGTATCCACACTCTTTACCGAAGCCCCTCATCTACCCCCTTCAGCATATTGACATTTTGGAAGCCTAATATGTCTTACTTTAGACAAATAATTTTGACAAAATTCCATGGCCTCTTCAGATACATATTTCTGAACAATTGATGCTTTTAGCCAGTAAGCGTTCTTCACATTCCCTTTTAGGAATTTCATAGATTTTTCAATTGGGTACATCCATTGTAAATGGACAGGGCCGCACAACTTTATCTCCCTCACTAGATGAACAATTAGATGAACCATAATGTCAAAAAATATAGGAACACAAAGCTTCTCAAGCTGGCACAATATTAGATATCTTTCATTTTCTAATTCATCCAATTTTTCAATTTCAAAAACTTTACTTCAAACAACATTGAAAAATAAACAAAGCCTAGTCAAAATATGTTGAATATCATACTTGGCAATGCCTCAAATAGCTACTGGGAGTAACTGTTACATCAATACATGACAATCATGAGGCTTCTGGCTTACTAATTTCAAGTCCTTCATCGATACAAGCCTCTTAAAATTTGAAGAATACCCCAAGGGAACTTTTGTTCCATGTAAACACTCACAAAAACTTCTTTTCTCATCCTTAGATAAAGTAGGGAAATTTGCGAAAATAGATAAAAAAAATTGTCAAAATAGACCAATAGGGAAACATTTTTCAAAACTAACCTAATTTGTGGCGCCACGTCAGCGGGTGCCACACGTGGCGCCACTTTGTGTGTGGTGTGCCACGCAGGCACACCACAAAGTGGCGCTGCCACGTGGGGCGCCACTTGTGGCGTGCCCACGTGGCACGCCACACAAGTGGCTTAAAAAAATAAATAAATAAAAAACTGCAGGGCGCGTCAGCCCTCTGCAAAAGCTGCCTCGGGGGCAGCTTTTCTAAAAGCTACCCTCGAGGCAGCTGTATATATGTAGGGGGCGTGAATAATTCACGCCCCCTACAGTAATTTAAAAAAATAAATAAATAAAATTCTTCTTCCTCTTCTATTCAAACCACCTCACACACATAAATTCACACACATTCACACATTCACAATTTGATCCACGGGAGAGGGAGAGATGTTGGGAGCATAGTGCGAAGAAAAAAGAAGCGGAGAATACATCGGTTGAAAGTTTTTTTAAGGTATGTTATTTATTGTATAAGATTATTTAGGTAACTAAATTAGAATCTTTTAATAAATGTTTTTCATAAAATGTTTTGTATCTCTATTTGTCTCTGCAATGATGGTAGTCTTGTGTCGGTTAGAAAAAATGCTAGAGTTAGAATTTTTTAGAAGTTGTAAGTTTTGACAATAGAAAATTATATTTGTGTAGTGATTGATTAATAATAAATTTAAAGCAGTTTAGATGTATTTTTTTTTGTTTGAGAAATGTAAAACTAATTTTTACATTTAAAAAGTTTAACATCATTGTATTTTAGGATATTTTTACCGATTAAATGTTATGCAAATAATATATTTAGGTTAATAGAGATATTATGAAAATTTTAATCGGGTTAGTTTTGAAATTATTTAGTAGTACATTAGAGAAAATAAATAAGTAGGATGAGAAACTTAAATTAAAAATAATTATTCAATATATTATGAATTTTATTTTTTCTTTTAATTTATTTTCTTTTTTGTTGATTTTCATTTATTTTGCTTAAATAGATTTGTATTTGTTGAATAATTTTCATTATTATAATATAATATTTATTATTTTTGTTTTTATTAGATGTTACAAATTTTAATATTTAAATTAATTTTTTGTTCTTAGCATTATATTATTTTCGGTATTAATAAATAACTTTGAATAGTTTTACTAATTATGAAATTTGATTTTTTTATTAATTTTTATGTTTAGTATATAAATTTTGTTATTTTTATGTTTATTATTATATATAATGAATTTTAATTCTTTGATTAATTTTCGTTAGATTATATTAAATATGTTATTTTGATTATTATTATTATTACATATTATTAGTTTCATTTGTTTATTAATTTTCGTTATTATTAAATAATTTTTAATAATCTTACATAATATGAATTTTTATTTTTTTATGAATTTTAATTATTATTATTATTATTATATAAAATTTTTTATTTTTAATAAAATATACTATGAATTGTAATGTTTATATTTATTTTTGTTAGATTATATTATATATGTTATTTTCATTAAAATTGTTATATATTATGAGTTTTCAATTTTTTTATTATTTTTTGTTGATATTAAATAATTTTTAATAATCTTACATATTATGAATTTTTATTTTTTTATGAAGTTTTATTATGATTATATAAACTTTGTTATCTCTATTATTAAAATATACTATGAATTGCAATGTTTAGATTAATTTTTGTTAGATTATATAATTTTGAATAATTGTATTTATGAAGAATTTTGAATTTTTTCAAATTTTTTTCATTATTGTTACATAAATTTTGCGAATGTTATTATTATTATTATTAAATATTATGATTTTTAATTTTGTGACCATATTTTCGTAACATTATATTATATATGTTATTTTGATTATTATTATTATTATTATGAATTTTCATTGCTTGATTAAAGTATTTATATAATAAATAATTAGTAACTTAATAATAATGTGTTATGTGAGGGTAAATTTGTGTTAGTCAAATGACTTATCAACCCGACCCTACAATTCATTCCGGCCCTAAAGAGTGAGGAGTTCTTGATGAGGAGGTGCAGCGGTCACACCGATCACAAGTTGTGTGGAACGAAGGAGATTGTGATGCCTTGAGGGTGAGGCGAGTCACACAAGGGCCGGGAGATGTCCATGACCCAGATGACATCCCACATGAGTTACAGCAGTACCTTCGCCGAGCAGGGTTTTGGCACGTGTCTCGCATGAAGAGACTCAATGTATGCTTTATTCTTAATGTAATTAATTATATTCCTCTAGTTTTCTGTACATGTTACAGATAATGAATAAGATTACATATTTGATCTCTACTTTTATGTTGTTGCAGATTGACAAAAACCTTATTACTGCTTTGGTTGAGAGGTGGAGGCCGGAGACTCACACCTTCCATATGCCAGTTAGTGAGATGACCATTACTCTACAAGATGTAGAGGCCATTTTAGGTCTGTCCACTGAGGGTCGAGTAGTTTCCGATAGGACGCATGCCAACTGGGGAGCAGTCATGCATGAATACATGGGTCTTACTCCCAGCGAAGAGCACTTGAGTGGCAGAAACATCAAGATGAGATGGTTTGCTGCCCATTGGGGTCGATGGGATGATCACTAAGATACTATACAGGGTCAGCTCTTGTACACACGTGCCTACCTCATGCGCCTATTCGGTGGATTTTTGTTGTGTGACAAGTCTAGCCACGAGGTACCTTGCCGATATATACAATTACTAAGCGGTGATCTCTCGGATACTACAGAATACAGCTGGGGGTCTGCGGTACTCGCCACACTATTTCGCGAGCTATGCCAGGCCAAGGAAGCTTCAGGCAAAGATATTGGAGGTTGTTTGTTGTTGTTGCAGATATGGGCTTGGTCCAGATTTCCTCCCATATCATTTCCCATTCCAGAGTCCAGTCTCGATGGTGGTCATTATAGACGTAGGTTCAATGGTGTACATGTACGGTCGGTGCGCCGTGATCTAAAGACATATCGCATAGAGCTTGACCAGATGGGGCGTAACAATGTTTGTATAATAAATTTGAGCTTACGAAAAAGCATAAAGATTAAACTAATTCATGTTATATATGTTACAACTTATTTACATGTGCAGGTTACATGGGAGCCATATTTAGATGCCGGGTATGAGTTTATGGGTGCAGATGTTGACACACAAGACACGTGGAGGGCAGTGACACCCATAATTGCTTTCCACATGGTCGAGATGCACTAGCCCGATCGGTGCATGCAGCAATTTGGCATACAACAACCCATCCCTGACGCAGTCGCACAGCTTAGAGGTGCTCAGATTTGACCTTATGTGGTAAGTCCACTGAAGATTGGGAGGTGAAGCTGGACTGCTACATTCAGTATTGGAACACAAGGCATGAGCACATCTGCACTACAGATCCACAGGAGGGGCTGATGTCCCCGAACGCGGAGTACATGACGTGGTACTTCAGCCATACCCGAAGGTTTATGACAAGGCAGGTGGCGAAGCTCGGGCATGTGGTATGTAATTATCTTGCTTCCCCATTTTTTTTCTTGCCACATATTTCATATGATATTAATGTCATTTACGTTATTGTACAACTGCAGGTCGAAAATGTCGAGTGGATTTGGTGGATGTGTTCCCCGCAATTTGAGGCTGAATTCAACAAGAGGGATGTGCAGAAGATCTGTCAACAGTTGCTCACTACGTTTAGAGAGTTTAAACGGGTAGCCGAACCTGGTCCCAGTGCACCGATGGGGTTATTAGCTGGTGTAACCGATGCGTTTATAGAGGTCCCGCCCCGTGCGAGGGAGGGACATGGAATTGCCAAACGACGAGTATAGCACCCTTCACAGCCATATGAGATACCACAGTCAGGACCATGCGGTGGAGGTGTATACAGGCCACCATTAGGTTTCAATATGGCATATACGACTGTTACGTGGGACCCAAGCACTTTTCAGCGGGGACTTCACCATACGAGCATCCAAAGACTATGGCACACTCCCCTACAGAGATGCCATCGCATGTGTCTCCATGTATGCCTTCGTACCTACATGTGCCACCGGCGATGCAGCCACCCTTTCCATATTACCCACCAATGGCACGAGCGATGTATGCCCCCATGCCGGGTTACGGCATACTGCCAGAGACAATGTTTGGGGGCCAAACACAGGTTCATCACTCATATCCGTGGCCATCGACCAGCCCACCGACCAACTTCATTGGGTTTAGTGCATACCAGCGGCCATATGACCAGCCTTTTACAGGCGCCGGTGCGTTCTAGCGATATGAGCATGGTTAGTGCAGCAGTGACGTGGCTAGTGTAGGGTTGAGTCACAGTCCATATCAATCCGATCTGCGCGTGAACATGTCGGTTAATGCACCAGGCTCGAGCCGGAGTCCATACCAGTCAGGTCACCGCATAGGCGATGACTCCGTGGACCCCTCAGACGACTTCATACGGGTGGCTGTAGAGGATTTCCGCCATCGCCACAATGCTAACACCCCTCGGAGGAACCCCGATTGTGATGAGCGATCAAGACAGTGGCCTGCTTATACTCCTCTATGATGACCTTTCGTTATATTATGTTATATTTGAGCAAATTGTTAAATCACTTTGTTGTACTTGTTTCTGTATTTATTCAGTTTGTAAGTTTTATTTTCCAGACTTTATTTAAATAATATAGTACGTTAAAGAAATCAATAAATGGAGAAGCCAAAACAAATCAAGCAACTTTATTTTTCACAATATTAGGTTATTTTGTAATCAAATGAGAAAATAATGTAAAATAATAAATCAAGTAATAAAAATGGCTTAAGAAAAATATGAAAGAATGGGATTAAGAATAAATAGCTATTCTTACATTAAAAAAAAATGTACGGACAATCTAATATAAATATTATTGTCTTTCATCAACTACGTGCCTTGTAGGACATGCACACGTGTTATGTCTAGTCTGTCTACATATAGTACATCTAGCTCGACTGGAGCTAGGTTGTACCTCCACTCATCCATCTCATTCCAAATGCGGGTAGATTTAGGGCGCCCCTTACAACGCAATCTTGATTCATCGGGGATAATCTTGGGTCTGTCAATGGGCGGTATTTTGTCTTTATTTCCGATCGGTTGAAATGGTGAATAGTAAACCTGCATAATGTGGTAGATCGAGAATACCGGATCCACGTACTGGTGTGCATTATGGGCTACAGCCGAACATGCAGCAATTACATGACTACAAGGGAATTTGAATGCTTGAAACCTCCCACACTGGCATTTCTCCTCGGTCAAGTTCACGGAGTATGAATTGCCTTGATTGTCAACTTCAAAAGTGGTCCACGCTGGATTGTAAGCCTGTACACGCATCGATGTTGCTTTCTCTCCATTCTTAGTCAATGATTCTCTAATAACACTCGAAAAATACTTTCCGCTGATGGTGTCTTGTTGTGCTTTCGTCCCTCTTTTAACTAAGTAAGTAGTAAGTCGTCGATATGTGCATTTCACCAACGATGTTATTGGCATGTTCCTAGCTCCCCGGAAAACCTTATTGATTGATTCGGACAGGTTGGTTGTCATGTGACCATATCTTCGTCCTTCCTCACCATAACTCCGACACCATTGCTCTTTTGGGATTCTCCCGATCCATTCGGCCACTTCAGGGCTATGACTGTAGAACTGCTCATACGATTCATCAAAGTGGATTTTTCTTGGCACATATGCTGTAAAGAAGACAGAAAGACACATCGTTATTCGTGACATACGGTAAAGGTTAAAAAATAAGTCAATCAACATCATTATGAACATATTACCTAGATGCTTTAAGGTTTTTTGCAACTGCTTGTCCTTGAAGCAGGTAGTGAAATTGCTCGCAGCATGACGTATGCAAAACACATGGTACGCATAAGGAGGCTGCCAACCAAGTTCCGGATTCTTGAATGCTGATATTATGCTTTTGTGTCGATCAGAAATGAGGCACAGACCGACCTTATTGGTAACATGCTGTTGTATATTATAAAAGAAATATTCTCATGCTTCTTTTGTTTCACCTTTAACAATTACAAAAGCGATGGGCAGGATCTCGTTATTTCCATCTTAGACGGTGGCTATCAGTAATGTCCCCTTATACTTACTGTATAGATGTGTACCGTCCACCTGTATGACCGGTTTGCACCAGTCGAACGCTGCACGACATTGACTGAAGGTCCAAAAGGTTCGTTGAAAAACAACCCCATTAACAACCCGCCGGTCAACAATATACGATCCATGTTGAATATGGTAAGAGGCTTCTAGGGAAAATAAGCACATGTACGCAAACCAACTTGGCAGGAATGCATATGACTCTTCCCAATCACCGTAAATCTTAGCCACTACCTTTTGTTTTGCCCTCCATGACTTTGTGTAAGAAACATGATAACCAAACATTCCGGTTACCCTTTCTTGTATCAGTGACACAGGTACTGAAGGTGATTCCCTGACCATGTCTGCAAAACCAATCACAAGAATTGCAAAGCATGAATGTTATTTATGCTCATTAAAAACAATAATAATATCACTTGAGGATAAATGGATTTGTGCACCGTACCGGTTATAGCCTCAGATATTATTGTAGAATCAAGTTGTGTGTGATCTTGGGAGAGAGTTGTGCTCACACAAGTGTGGTTCTCACCCCATTTAGTGACTATCCAAGCGTTGCCATTCTTTGGCTTCACTGCTTTAACTCTCCAAGGGCAACCTTGTTCATAATTTCGACATTTAATTGAGAATAGCGTTGTAGTACTCTTATCCACGGTTCCTTCATAATGAACCTTCATGTAATAATGTTTTATTGCGGCCTGGACACCACTCTTGGACTCGAATTCTTGTTTCACATATAATGCGTCCCCTCTCGCCCACGGTCCCCGACCCAAGCCTTTTACATCAAGTATATCCTCATGTGGGTAATCATCATGAATAGCGTCATAATGCGGAATCTGGCTCCAAAATGGTGTAATTTCTGCAAATTCACAAATAATATTGTTTATGTGAAAACATGTTAACTAATAAAAAATTATAATATAAATTAACACAGCTTCATAACTAACCTGATGATGGTAACATGCTAGTATGTTGTGGCATGACACTACCATAGTCTTCATCATCTATATCACTATCATTTCCATCAGCGTCATTTGCCAATAATGTGTCTTCATCTTCTTCTTCTTCCTCGTCCTCATTGTCAGATTCATCTACCAGATACTCGTTTTCTTCTCCATGCGCATTGGTAGAATGTGTTGGATGACATGTACCAGAATAAGTCATATAATATGACTCATTACCAAGGTGGAGTCTATCAAACGGTATTGGTACACCTTCCTCTGACGTTTTGATATCCACATAGAACTCAACAAATTTATTTGTAGGACTTTCCTTAAATGTTTCACAAAACATGTCTAAGTCCTCATCATCGGCCATCTCAACCCCGGTATATTTGCCGTCCTCAATGGAAACTCTAACCGTCACATAAGATATTACCTGCTCTTGTTGTAGTTTTAGCTTCTGACGGATCTTTTCAGTAAAATCTGCAAATGACATACTTCGAACAATATATATTGCTCGTTTTTCACCTTTAAAGGTCAACTCGTTTGCGCCGATATTTTTTGAACCATTATAATATACAATTGCACAAATCTTGTTCATTTTTTTTCCTTATATTATAGAATGAAGAAGAATGCAAAATTACAGATAAATCAAACCACAACACAAATTGCAACTAATCAGGAGAAGAAACTTAATGTATATAAGCAATGAGACAAAGAAATGAAGAAATAAAATGTGATTAAAAAGATCAAATGAAAGTGCAAGCAGTGGATGGAGATGAAAATTATGGAAATTGATTTCCTCTCGTTTCTCCGTCTGCTTCAACTGATGAATAATTATGTATTCTCTACAAAATACATGAATAAGAACAAATCAAAATTGTGTAATAATAACGGAAATTAATGGAAAGTGAAAATTCATAATATATAATAATGATAATAATAAATACAGAAATTAATCAAAAAATTAAAATTCATAATAAATAATAATAATAAAAATAACATATATCATATAATGTGAAAAAAATTAATGACAAATTCAAAATTCGTAATCTTTAGTAATAATAATTTTATTAAATAAATTTATATAATAACAATGAAAATAAATTAAAAAAATTCAGGATTATTCATAAGTTCAATTATTCAGAATTTTATAATAATAAAGAAAATTAATCAAAAAATGAAAACTCATAATATGAAAAAATAATAAACAAAATATATTATATATAATGTAATGTAACAAAAATTAATCTAAAAATTAAAATATATAATATATTATACTAATAAATTTAAAGAAATGTATATAATAATAAATAAAATAAAATAAAAACTCATAATTCATAATATGTAAAGAAAAAATTTAAATATAAATTATTTAATATGAACGAAAATTAAAGAAAACATTTGAAAACTCATAATATATAATAATTTTATTCAAAATAACATATATAATATAATCTAACGAAAATTAATCTAAACATTACAATTCATAGTATATTTTAATAATAAAATTAAAAAAGTTTATATGATAATAATAAAAAATGAAATTTATTTAATAATCATAAAAATTAATAAAAAAATAAAATTTCATAATTAGTAAAATTTTTCAAAATTATTTATTAATAACGAAAATAATATAATACTAACAACAATAATTAATTAATATATTAAAATTCATAACATAAAATGATAACGAAAATAACAAAAATTCTATTATGGTAATGACAATTGTTCAACAAATACAAATCCATTTAAGTAGAATAAATCAAAATTAACCAATAAGAAGGATAATTAAAAGACAAATTAGAATTCATAATATATATATATATATATATATATATATATATATATATATATTATGAATCATATATATTGAATTATTATTTGTAATTTACTTTTATCATCCTACTTTGGTTTTTTCCTCTAATGTTTGAAAACTAAATCGATTAAGATTTGCATAATATCTCTATAAACCAAATTTTCTATTTTAATAATAGAGATAACAAAGTTTATATAATCATAATAAAAGTTCATAAAAAAAATAAAAATTCATAATATGTAAGATTATTAAAAATTATTTAATATCAACGAAAAATAATAAAAAAATTGAAAACTCATAATATATAACAGTTTTAATGAAAATAACATATATAATATAATCTAACAAAAATAAATCTAAACATTACAATTCATATTATATTTTATTAAAAATAAAAAATTTTATATAATAATAATAATTAAACTTCATAAAAAAATCAAAATTCATAATATGTAAGATTATTAAAAACTATTTAATAATAACAAAAATTAATAAAAAAAAATGAAACTAATACTATGTAATAATAATAATCAAAATAACATATTTGATATAATCCAACGAAAATTAATCAAAGAATTAAAATTCATTATATATAATAATAAAAATAAAAATAATGAAATTTATATACTAAACATAAAAATTAATTAAAAAAATCAAATTTCATAATTAGTAAAATTATTCAAAATTATTTATTAATACCGAAAATAATATAATGCTAAGAACAAAAAATTAATTTAAATATTAAAATTTGTAACATCTAATAATAAAAAAATAATAAATATTATATTATAATGATGAAAATTATTCAACAAATACAAATCTATTTAGGCAAAATAAATGAAAATCAACAAATAAGGGAAAAAATTAAAAGAAAAAATAAAATTCATAATATATTGAATAATTATTTTTAATTTAAGTTTCTCATCCTACTTATTTATTTTCTCTAATGTACTACTAAATAATTTCAAAACTAACCCGATTAAAATTTCCATAATATCTCTATTAACCTAAATATATTATTTGCATAACATTTAATCGGTAAAAATATCCTAAAATACAATGATGTTAAACTTTTTAAATGTAAAAATTAGTTTTACATTTCTCAAACAACAAAAAATACATCTAAACTGTTTTAATTTTATTATTAATCAATCACTACACAAATATAATCTTCTATTGTCAAAACTTACAACTTCTGAAAAATTCTAACTCTAGCATTTTTTCTAACCGACACAAGACTACCATCATTGCAGAGACAAATAGAGATACAAAACATTTTATGAAGAACATTTATTAAAAGATTCTAATTTAGCTACCTAAATAATCTTATACAATAAATAACATACCTTAAAAAAAACTTTCAACCGATGTATTCTCCACTTCTTTTTTCTTCACACTATGCTCCTAACGTCTCTCCTTCTCCCAAGGATTAGATTGTGAATGTGTGAATGTGTGTGAATTTATGTTGTGGGGTAGTTTAAATAGAAGAGGAAGAAGAATTTTATTTTTATTTTTTGAAAAAAAAAATTACTGTAGGGGGTGTGAATTATTTACGCCCCCCACATATATACAGCTGCCTCAGGGGCAGCTTTTACAAAAGCTGCCCCTGAGGCAGCTTTTGCAGGGCACTGATACGCCCTGCAGTTTTTTATTTTTATTTTTATTTTTTTAGCCACTTGTGTGGCGTGCCACATGGGCGCGCCACTTTGTGGCGTGCCCGCGTGGCACACCACACACAAAGTGGCGCCACGCCACGTGTGGCTCCCGCTGACGTGGCGCCACCAACTAGGTTAGTTTTGAAAAATGTTTCCCTACTGGTCTATTTTGACTTTCTTTTTTTGGATTTATTTTCGCAAATGTCCCGATAAAGTATAAGAAGCCAAGAGACAATAAGTTCTCTTACCATATGGCCTTGGATGTAAATCTTCATGTATTCTCATTGCCTACAAATCTAATCTTGCCTTCACACCATCCTTAGAACTATCTTGTATGTTGAGAAGCATGCCAACAATGCTATCACATACCTTTTTCTCCACATGCATGACATCAACACAATGTCTCACATCAAGATTGCGCCAATATGGAAGATCGAAGAAGACATATCTCTTTTTCCATATATTTGTTTCTTTTTTACCCTTTGCAGTCTTACCGAAAATGACACTTATATTTTTCATACACTTGCTCCCCAGTCAATGCCACCGGAGCATTTTCATACTCTTGGCCACCAAAAAAGGCTTTCTTTAATCAACGATATGGGTGGCCTCGTCTAAGAAATATTCAAATGTCCAAGATAAACAGTCTTTCTTCCATGTTGAAATGATGGTAGCATGTGCCTTCTTCACAAACCGGACATGCTTTATGACCTTTTATACTATACCCTGACAAGTTCCTATATGCTGGGAAGTCGTTTATAGTACAAAATATCATGGTTCTCATTTTAAAGACCTCCTTCTTGAAAGAGTCAAAAACATCGACACCTTTTTCCCAAAACTCCTTTAAGTCTTCGATCAAGGGCTGAAGGTAAACATCAATGTCGTTTCCGGGTTGTTTGGGTCCCGAAATCAACATAGACAACATGATGTACTTTCATTTCATGCATAACATAGGAGATAAGTTGTAAATAATCAAGAGTACAAGCCATGAACTATGTATGTTGCTAAGGTTTCCCTAGAGATTCATGCCATCAGTGCTAAAGGCAAACCTAAGGTTCCTAGGTTCTTCGCCGAATGTCGGAAATAATTGATCAATTTTCTTCCATTGAGAAGAATCGGCCGGATGTTGAAGCTTTCCATTAGAAATTCTCTCAAAATCTTTTTGTACTCCATCCCTAGTGGACAAAGTATTTTCTTAGCATCATAATATTGATGCTGCAACACATTATCATCTGGAAGCATGTCCTTAAAAGCCTCAAGCATTTTTGAAAAACTCTTGTTGCTCCATCCATGACATGCTTTCAAGTTGACCAATTTCAATATGGCACTCAAAAATTGGTATTTCTTACACTCAAGGTATAACGGTATCTCAGCATCACTGCACATATTACCATATACATGTGATTGCTCAAAAGTCTCTTCTCCTACATCACGAATAATGTCCTCTATGCGATCATCCATATTCGTGTCATTATCATCAAAGGACACTCTACCATGTTGAGATACACCTGGCACTTTTTCACCATATCATACCCTACTGTATAGGTCTTACAAAATCCTTTACAAATTAAATGAGTGTATATAACTTCAAGACTTATTCGCCTCTCTTTCAAACATTCTACACATGGGCAATAAAACTTCCACTATCATCATGGGCATTTCGTTTAGCAAATGCTATAAATTCCCTCACCCCATTCTCATATTCAACACTCGTCCGTCTTGCATTTATCCAATTGTGATCCATAGTAGAATTCCTATAAATGAAAAGGTTTAACATACATTATCCAAAAAAAATTGAAAATTGCATATAAACTAAGTCAAGTCCAAATGCATATACTCAATGTAGGTTATGTATTTATTATTTTATTTTTTATATGAGTGAGATTGCCCATTAAATGCAACATGAAGAATCACTCGTGCTCATAAATGTATCACGTACAATCAATCTAAGAAGCTAAACAAAATAAATGCATGACGTGGAAAATAAATGCAAACAACAAAAGTAACCCTAAAAACACTTGTTGGTCAGTTGGATAGGTCTCAAGTGCAAACATAAACTTGAAAGTACAATATGCAAATACAATAGAGTAACCCACGACAACATTTCATTGATTTCGTGCAAACCATGAAAAACCCAGAGTGAAAAGTAGAGAAATCAAAAATATATGTAACTGAAACATCTCTTACAGGTCTATCGTCGTTAGCTAAGGAGGGGGAGCGGGAATTTCTTCATGGTCTGAAGGCTGGAGGGGCCGGCAACCTCTTCATCATTCAAATAATAATGGAACCAACGAACCGAGACTTCTCCTTTAGAATAGAACGCACTAGAGAAGAACCCACGACAGATCTAAGGAAGGTACGAGCTTGAGGAGTACCCCTACGAGCGGTTATCTTGTATCTAACCATTGTCTTGGGATAGTAGAGGATTATCAAGGACACAGTGAGGAGTTAGGGTAGAGATCAATTTTTTAGTAGTTAAGTTAGAGCAGAGAGATACGAAATAGGTATGTGAGAATATGAGATTCAATTGGCAATTAGTAATAATTTTTAAGACTTAATAATTATATTTATCCGATCCTAAAGGCCTATTACTAATTTTTAAGATGAACCAATTAGAATTTAATTTGAAATTTGTAATACCTTTAAGATCTCATTTCACGAATGGCCAGTGTCAAAAATGCTTTTAAGACCGTCCTTTTAAAGTAAACGGTCATAAAAATTTGTCCTTAATTATTTTTTATGAATTTTTTCTTATACTATTAAATGCTTATATTTATAAGAATGATTGTCATATTCTATCAAGTCTTAAAAGTTCCGCTGTTTTCAAAATATAAATATTGGTGCAGTCGTATTCTAAAATTTAATGCTTCAGTTCAGATGAGCCTCCTCATATCCTAAAATTGTGTCCTTAATTTTTTTAAGAAGTATAATATTTTTCTTACATTATATTTATAAAACCGGTTGTCTTACAATATGCAGTCTTAAAAGTGTCGTCTTTCCAAATTTCAATATTGGTGCAATCATATCCTAAGATTAAATGCTTCAGTTCATATGAGTCTCCTCGTATCCTAAAATTGTGTCCTTGATTTTTTTAAAAAGTACATATAAGACCGGTTTTCTTAGAATATGTGGTATTAAAAGTGTTGTTGTTCCAAATTCCAAAATTGGTGCAGTCGTATTCTTACACTCTGTAATGATGCTTCAAAGTCTCTTTGGCTTTTGAGGATACTCCAATGATGGTGCTCGATCTATTTAAGCCCCTCGTTACTTTAGTTTCTTCACATTCTTCTCCACATCCTCGTTTCCTTCTAATATCTCCACCTCCAATACTATAATGGCAGCCCCACCACCACCGGGTCCTCCTCCTCCTCCTCCTCCTCCTCTCTAACCTCTAAGACCTCCTCCTCTGTCGCCGAATCCATCTGTCAAGCAGATGTTTGAGTATTTGCTAGCCCGTGTCGATCACAACGACCTACGGCTGGGCAAACTGTTTGGCCTTGTGCATACTGTTAATGCTAAGGTCAGCATGGTACTTGATGCCAATGACGTCGAATGCCATTCTTCTCAAGATCAGAACCCCAGTGACTCCTCCTCCTCCTCCGGCAACAATATAGAGGATTAATTAGATTTTTTTTTATTTTCTTGTCTTTTTTTAATGTACTTGATGTTGCTCGATAAATATATATATAATTGTGGTTGTTGCCGCATTTTGTTTCAGTCTTCGATCGGTTTATTTTGGACAAACCTACTTGGATTACATACCTTTGAGTTTACCCTGCGTTTGAGAACATACAAAATTGAATTTGAAATTAAAATTATAATATAATAACAACATTAATTAAGAACATACAAAACATGCAAATTAAAGTCCTTGTTAGTCATCGTTAATTGACTTTGAAATTAAAATTCGCAGAATACAACGTCAGTAATAGAGAAAACAACTAAACAAACTTGACATTGTTCGAACAAATTAAACATATATACAAATGACTTTTAGGACCAGACATTAATAAAATAGTCGTTCCTAAAAGTCTCGCATGTTTTGTACGTAAAAAATTATATTTTAAAAAAAGACCTTTAAGATCGGACAGATATAAAATTGTCGGTCCTAAAAGTCTCATATATTTTAAAAGACTTTTAGGATGAGACTTTTAGGACTGGACAGATATAAAATATCCGGCCCTAAAAGTCTCACTGGACATTTTCAACTATGAAATTAAAATTCACAGAATACAACGTCAATAACAGACAAAACAACCTAACAAACTTGACATTGTTCGAACAAATTAAACATATATACAAACAAATTAATATGACAGTGAAAGAAGACTAGGGCCTTGTCTGAAAACCCCATGCATGCGAGCGGTTTTCTTTTGAATTGAAACCGCGCCTTTTTTCCTGTTGACATTTTTTGACTCGAGCCAATACTGATCAGTGACTCGAGTTATAATTGCCAAGTTCAAGGGGATCAAAGGACTGAGACTTCAACAGCCTATCTACTTTGTTGGTCAAAGTCCACAATATGTTGTGAATATTAGTGAGACTTGCACTCTGATCTTCAATGTGACCCCTAAGATTGCCAACTTCTTTTTTCATTTTCTTTTGATTAGCAAGTAGCTTGGTGACCTCATTCACCAACTTGCCAATCTTAGTCACCGATTTCTTAGTTAGCTCATGACTCTAATGTAGAGGAAGGAAATCACCAAGAGGGGGGTGAATTGGGGATTTCAAAAACTTTTTCGAATGCTTTTGAAAACTAAGCTGAACCGAATGAAACTGAGAAAGGGAAGAGGAAGCTTAACACAGATGATTTATACTGGTTCGGTCTTAACTCTTGACCTACGTCCAGTCCCCAGACTCTCTGGGATTTCTCACTATCTCTTTGATCAATTACACACTCTGTAACTCAGGATGATCCTCTCACAATAGGACTCACTCCCCCTTACAAGTTGTAATCTGATCCCACACTCAAGGTCCCACTACCTTGAGTTTACACAACAAGTTCGATTCAAATTTCACAAAGACTCTCTCTAAGAGTAAGATGAAATGATCACTGAAGCTCAATGTAAATGAATAAGACTAATGAAATAAATACAAGATGAAAGCTTAGAGTCTCTTAATATTTCATTCACTGGGTTCTCTGTCTTTCCAGTTGCTGAAGCTGTCTATATATAATACTGAAGTTTAATGACCGTTGGAGCTTCTGCAGGAAGAGGACGTTGGAAGCAAGTTCAAATTTAGACATTAGGCTCCTCTCCATTGCTTGCCCACGCATGATTATCTGCCATAGTGTCTAAATATTCTTTTTGTTTGATGATAAGACTCAGTTGGTAGTTTAGTGGACTTCTTAGCTGTAAAGCTGAATTCTTGAATATTTTATTTACTTTGGAGCGTTTTCAGCGAGAATGGGAATCTGTAACTTGAAATGTGTTAATGGAATCTGAAACTCATGACCAAACATATTAAAAATATATATAATGATTCGTAATTTCATTTAAGTGTAAAAACAATGCATAAGATTGAATCTGAGAAATGAAAAGCGCGACATTTAAAACAGAGATCTGTTAGGCTCGAGTTTATGACTGATAGGCTTGAGTCTGTTCATGAACTCTCAAGCATAAAATGGATAGGCTCAAGTCTGCCCTTTGTATAACAGAGTTTCATCGTGATTAATCTTTGAAAATATTTTGAGGCAGCGTGTAGGCTCGAGTCTATTAGTGACAGGCTCGAGTCTAGAACTGTTTACAACGTGCTGAAGCTTAAGTACAAAGGCACAGGCTTGAGTCCAGAAACTTAGGCTCGAGTCTGCTCGGGCCCTGTCACTTGGATAGCTCTCTGCCTGACTCAGGCTCGAGTCTATTAGTGACAGGCTCGAGTCTATTTCACCAAAACGTTGTGCAAATGCTTTTCAAACTGAAACATGCTTGAGTCCATGTATTTATGCTTGAGCCTATGATGGTGAAAAACTTTGTTTGCTCTCTGGAAGGGACAGGCTCGAGTTTAAAATCTTAGGCTCGAGTTAAAACATTTAGGCTTGAGTTTAAAAGCATTAGGATTGCGACATGCTCTCTGTAAGACATAGGCTCGAGTTTAACATGATAGGCTCGAGTTTATCTTAGTTAAAAAAATGAATTTTACTTCTGTCTCGAGCACGCTCGAGTCTATTATGTTAGGCTCGAGTTTGCCCAAGACAAAATCATGAAATATGCTCTCTGTCACGCGTAGGCTCGAATCTATCAGGTTAGGCTCGAGTCTGCTTAAGTTCAAAACGTTTATTATTATTTCTTTTGACTGCAAACTTGAGTCTAACACATCCAAACTTGAGTTTAACTTATATTGTAAGATTTAAATCAATTTTAACAATCTTTAAACATGTTTAAACTTTAGCAACAAGTTTACAATGTTCTGTTATCATCAAAACACATAAAGAATCAACATCTAAGCTATCATAGCTACTTGAAGATAACCAATTTTTTCAGAGACAACCTTCTCCACTGTAGTCTTGATTGTGGCTCCAAGTGTAAAAGGTGGAAGTTGTGAACACTGTTCTTGAGCAGGTTCAGATTGTGCCTCATGAGCTCTGGACTTGGAAGATCTTGATCTAGATGGGACTTGGGCTCTTGATTTCCCATATCCTTCTTTAAATGAAATCCTCATCAAATTCAAATGATATTTTCCAAACATCTCAGGCTTCTTAGGAGCCTCATTCTTCTCTAGGTGCCAAACCTTTTCATGAAACAAAATAACAGAGACAAAGTTTGGGAAAGTGATGGTGGAATTCTTCTTGGAGTGAAGACAAAATCTCTTCATTTCATTGAGAATCCAGTGTCCAATTTTATGAGGAATCTTATCCACAAAAGAAGCAAAAAGAGAGTAGTCCTTTTGAGTAAAGTGTGTAAAATTCTTCCCCTTTTGTACTAAGGTTATAATCCTCTCTAAATTTCTTTCCTTCATCGGCAGAAAACATAATAGGTCCACAAGCGAACTCAGAAGAAGGGACATGTTGATGATAAATGGCTTCAAGAGCCGGTTTTGAAAATGGTACCTTAAAGCTATATGGCTCTTGAACCTTAGAAGCTGAGGATTAACCTTTAGGAGCAGAGGATTTGCTTTGAGGAGTACCTTGAAATTTAGACAAAGGAACATGCTTCTTCTTCGATTTTTTAGGAATGCCAAGTGGTTCTTGAATCAACACTTTCTTCGATTTCTTGGGCGATGGTTGGTCGAATGCCACCTTCAGCTAACATTTTCTTGGATGTTGCTTGGATCGTCTAGGGTGTTTGAATGGTTCAGGAGATGAAGATTGAGTCGCCTCACAGTCTAAATCAGAACCCATAGACCTGGTAGAGGTTTTGGAACTGGATTTGGGGGGCATGGTGAGGTTATGGCTCGAGTTAAGGGTCAGGTTTGAGAGACAGACTTGAGCTAAATAAGAAGTAAAAATATGAAGTCGAGAACAAAGAATAATATAGGAAGCTATAAACTCGAGTTTCAACCTGTTGACTCGAGCCAAATACACTTCTAAAAATCTCTAACTCTCGGCCTTAGCTTGACTCGAGTTTGGAACTTCTTGGCTTGAGTCAAATAGGCTTCTCAAAATGACTAACTGACGGCTTTCAATTGACTCGGGTTTGGAACTTCTTGGCTCGAGTATCCCATATTATAATATAGTTAAAAAAAGACCTTTGGGACTGGAGAGAAATAAAATAGCCGATCCTAAAGGTCTCCACAAAGACTTTTAGGACCAAACATTAATAAAATAAACGGTCATATAAGTCTCGCATATTTTTAAAAAAACTTTCAGAGCCGGATAGATATAAAACAGCCGGTTCTAAAAGTCTCCAATATTTTAAAAAATTATACGAGAACTTTCAGGACCGGACAATAATGAAATAGTCACTTATAAAAGTCTCGCATGTTTTTTACGTGAAAAAATATATTTATAAAAAGACCTTTAGGACCGTCAGATATAAAATTGCCGGTCCTAAAAGTCTCATATTTTTTAAAAGACCTTTTTAGGACGGGACAGATATAAAATATAAGGCCCTAAAAGTCTTACTGGACATTTTCAACTTTATAATCAGCTCATTTACAACATCATGTCCTAAAGGTTTAAGCACTAATTCCATGCAATACATTTAGCAACAAAAAATAGAAAACATCAATTTGTTGGAAATGAATAAACAAATTTATTAATTATTGGTCATTAAACTATACATATATATCATACAATTGTTCATTATTTACAGAAGATTTAATAGGTCTACAACATATATTTACAAATTAATTCAAGACTCATTTGCAAGTTCCTGACTCAGATATTCACAATGACTTGGCGTATGTGCTCAATATCACTATCAGGAAAGGGGTCAGCGCAAGCAAACGTCTGTAACACCAAAGAAATATATATATATATATATATATATATATATATATATATATATATATATATATATATTAGTCCTTAATTCCTTGCTTCAAAGGGGTCTGCACGCCAAACGTATGTAATATCAAAATTTTTTGCATGATAATATCATACATGTGTATCATGACGTAAAATCCACATAAGTTAGACGTAGCTAGTTGCCGACATGTCTAAAAAAAACAATATATATATATATATATATATATATATAAGAGCGCATATAATTTGTTAGATGACCAAGTTCAATAGGCAGTGTGCCAATGTCCATGTACTAACCTTTGGTTTGATCCATATAAGATCTTTGACCTGAAACCCAGGCTTTCTCTTGATCTTCTTTTGGTATTCTATCATGGCCCTATTATCAAAATCAAAAATTTCATTTATCAATAATGGTCACTAAAAATTCACAGCAGAGATTTCAGACAAAAATCAGTTACAAAATGACATGCTTACTTATCAACCGTCTATTTTAATGTAGGTAGTGGATCGTTGTGAAGGGAGCATAAAAAAACCACTTTATTATTCTTCGTAAAGGAGGACCAACTGCTAATGGTTACCATGGGTGAATGGTGCAAAGTACCACCTTCTCATATTGATAGACAACCTATTAGCTATGTATACTTGTTTGTCCTTTACAGGTGCCGCACTTCTGTAATATGGGCACAAGAATCCAAAATCATGGTTTCTGCCATATTCTCCCATTTCACGATGTATCAACCTACAATAATGACATTAGTGAATTAGCTAGTATATGTGTATGTGTGTTTAAACGACCCCTCTTAAAATTATGTACTCATAGAAGAAGATACTACTTACTTTATCAATAAGAACACAATTGCATTAGTTAGCTCCTTTCCAGGAAACAACAAGGGGATTAAATCTTCTTGGTCAACGAAAATCGGTCGCTTATCACGTAGGCCTACTTCAACATTTACAGGCCACGATCTAACTCCAAAAGATTGATTGAGTACCATAAGTTCAATTTCCTCCTTGGCATTCAACTTACGAGTGGGCAAAATATCATGTGGGGCTTCAGCTTCATCAGTAGGGGCTGGAGCTTGAGGAAGAGTAGAAATATGTACAAGCTTCACTGGCCACGAGATGAAGCTTTCCATGCAATCACTCACAACCTTCATTTGATCGGTTTTAAGAGGGATAGGTGTATCAATGATCACCTCTTCAACTGACACCCTGACTTCATCATCAGCCATTTTTCGGTAGTGTACAGTTGATCCCAAGTTGTAGACATTCCCTCTTGCAACCAATCGTCTATCAGGATCCTCCACGTAGAGGTCACAAGGTTCCGTTGACTATCCAACAATGCAACTCCCTTTAGTGCTATGCTAGACAGGTGCAGGTGAGTGTGGCATGGGAACAGTGCTCTCTCCATGAGAGCTCACTTCATCTTTTTCAGCTGGTCTTGAAACATTACACTTAATGAAGCTTCTCACTCAGTTGCTTTTGCCTCTACACTGGCCTCTGCTTCCTTAGTTGCTATGGCCAACAAACGTTTCATCTCCTCCCGGGTAACCATACTTTGTTTTTGGCATTTGGACTTACCAAAGTATTCCTTCAGGCCTACCCATCCTCCAATTCCCCTTACACGCCCTGTGTGATCCAATTTTCCAGTCACAATAGTAAGAATATCTTTCCTCTTGTCTGACACAAATGATCCCTCTGCCTCTTTCATTTTGAGTTCTTCCTGTAAGATACAGATAACAAGAGCTTAATTAGTAACGAAACATTTTTAGTAACTAAAAAAAATAAAAAGTAATGAGACTTACAATTATTTCAACAACTATACAAGTTTGTTTACTAGAGTATGCCCCGCCTTTCTTTTGGCGAATATACAATCATAACTCTTCACGGCATATTGGAGATGGTGGATCACATATTGCAAAAGGATTGAATTCAGATTCATCTTCCAATCTCTTTCGCTTGGCCGCCATCAACTCTTTTTTGGCTTTTTCATATCCGCCGTGAGAAGCCGTATGTGGGCAATCATTCTTTCTCCCAATCTCTTGTGCTTGCTACTTCTTCTCTGTGAATCAGAATTGAAAATAACTATTAATTATGAATTCCATACCATTACAGAAATTAGAGAACTTCTACTTGATATGAACCTCAAACATTAGTCAAATTCACTTCATCAAGTTTCAAGACTTTGTTGAGGAAGATGTAGAATTGTATAATAAATTGGGAAAAATAGAGGAAAGGGAGTTGTAGAACTGCTGCCAACTCTGTCAATTCATTCATTCATCATAACTGGTTCCTACACATATTAGTCTAACCTCTTATATATAGTTAGAGGCATGACTCTTAAGCCCCAATAACAACTTGCACATGAACCATTACACAGTTAACATACTAACTAACTAACAGTAATGTCTACATGACCTACTATAATAGAATACCTTCCTAAGCAAGCTAATTGACTAACGGCCTCATAGATGAATACAATAACATTTACATATCCGCACAGGTTAATAAGCAAACAAGAAGGGACAAAAAAAAACTCAATATAAACTCACCAAAGCGTCTTCAGTAGTCCTCATCTAAACAAATTGTTGCCAACTTTCTTCATCAAGAAAGACATACTTGGCGCAAGGATCAAGGCGAGGCTCACCAACCAGAACCTCAACAAAAATATACTTGTTTGCTAGCTAGGTCTTAAACTTCCTCTAGCGATCAGCATAATACGACAATGTCTTGACTTTCAACTTCTTATTGTCATGAACATTGTACGTAAGCCGGATAGAGTCCCAAATAAGATCCTTCACCTTCTCTTTGTCGACATTTTTCCACTCGTTGGTCAAAATGCTAGGCTTGCTGCGTGCTAGTAAGCCGACATAACTAGTATATTTTCTTTTATTAGGGCCACAAGGAGCCAAATGTTCATCAAACTGTATATCGAGCTTTTGACCAGCAGTCCGTGCTAAGGCAAGCTCTTTCAATCGGGTGGGGCCTCTTCTACCACCACGGCGTGCAGGGCGATTACGAGGCTCAGTCTGAGAAGAACATGGTTCGTTCTGACTCACACTAGTCACACCATCAACTGGCATTCCACGAACAGTACTAGAATCGTTTCCTCTGTTCATTTTCAAAACAAGAAAAGAGGTTGAGAGATGTGGTGCAAGAGAGGAATGCCTGAGCAAATGAGAGAGTAACAGAAGATGGTGGTGGTTTGCAAGGAATAGATGTAATGCAACAGGAAGAGAGGTTTTGCAACAATAACAGGGGTTTCAGAATTTAGATAGAAAGACATAAGTCGCAAGGTAAGGTTTCACGCGAGAATATGTTTGGCAGTTTTAAGACCGGAGTAACTAAAACGACAGTCTTAAAGGTTAACATTTAAGACCGTCCTTTATTTATGTCCGGTCTCAAAAGTAATAAACTATTAGTTTACATTTTTTTCATTATTTAGTACCGGGAAAAAGTTATGTCCGGTCTTTAAAATATTAACTTTAAAACCGTCATTTATATATGTCCGGTCTTAAAAGTTTTATACCATTATATTTAAATATTTCCTTATTATTTTGGACCGCAGAAAAAGGCTATATGAGATTTCTCTTTAATGTAATTCATATTTCAATTTTTTTAATAACAATTTTAAGAGCGGTTGTTTTTTTAAAGAGAATGTCGCATCTACAAAACATGTGAGATCCAATGATCAACTGGCAGATCTTTTAACAAAAGCCTTAAATGACACACGAGTTAAATATCTTTGTAACGAATTGGACATGATCAATATATATGTTCCAACTTGAGGGTGAGTGTTAGGAACTATGTTAGGGATTACAATTATATCCATATAATTAGGGATTATGGTTAACTTCTCCTTGTATATATACCTATACATTTATCATGAATAATAAGAAATTTAGATCATTTGTTTACAATTATTATTGCCGACCAGCCTGTTGATAATATGATGTTAGTTAATCAAAATACAGAGAACAATATCTGACAAGACTCGGACGTTATTTCATGTGTTTGTTAACGTCATTAGCTGGCTTTTCACTTTTGAGAAAGAATGAGGCCTATCATGATCCTGATCTTGGTTGTAGAACCCTATTTGGGAAGTTGGTATGGAAAGAAGAGTTGTTTTCAAATTGCTTTTTGCTTGAAATAACATGTCCCTGTTTTCACTGCAACAGAATTATTATTTTTTTGTATACGTAAAAAGTTCACTGCAACAGAATTAAATGGTGGTTGGGAATAATCCTTTTGACAAATCTGAACTACACAAGGAGTGAGGCCTATCATAGGTTTTCCCAACTTCATCACCCACGGAGAAGTGTTGCTATGAGTAAATCTTCTGGCCAAGAATGCTCGTGATGCTGATATTTCTCCCATTTAATTTTGACTCTTGTTGTTCCAGTTTCCATGTGTACGTGAAAGGAGATAAGACTTTCACAAATCTAATCTCCTGATTTGTATCAAGCTTTTCCTTGCCTTTCCCAATTCAAAACAAGAACAAATTCAATTGTCTCAGAGCTCAGTTTCTTTTGGTTCAGTCCAACGTTTCACTCTAAGTTTAACCCTGAATTTTATAACAAGATATGACTCATGTCTGTAACATATTCACAAACATCTCTAATCTCATTCAAAAGAATACGGTTACAAGTCATCCAGAAAGCATAGGGTCACTCAACTTCTAGTATTTGAAAGTAACTTATTAGGACAAGAAGGAGTAAGACTGGAGAAATATAGGAATCTAACCAATATTGAATCCTTTAGAAGGGTAGCAAATGCTTCTTACATTTTGGTTAATAATGAAATAATGATAGCAAGAAATTCATAATTTCATACCTGGCATTCCTACTAAAAGGCCTTGAGAGCAGCCCGCACTCACTATGAACAGTAACCAATGAAAGCCATCCTCTATGATTCATCCCAGCACTCAATTTGGAAGTCCATACAAAGCACAAACTTCCCTTTTTCTCCTGCGAAATGCAGCCAGTTGATATTGAAGGAAACAAGGAATTTGTACGTGCTTTATTATTATCCGCACTTTCGATGCTCAGACTGAGGGACCATAGACATTAAACACTATGTTTGGATGCGAAAAAAATTAGAGAGGAAAGTATGCTAGAATGGAAAAATTCAAAAAATAGTAATTTTTTTACAATTTTGGGGAACTTTCCTTTTTAGTATTTCCTCCCCCCATAGGGCAAGAGATTTGTTAGACTTTATTTATCAGTTTCGAGGTGAAAGGAATAAGTTGACTTGAAGTAAAAAAAAAAAATTGACTTAATAACACCAGTTGATATAAAATCAATGTGAGACTGAAAAGGCAAAGGAAATTTTTCCTTTCGCATTATCCAGAACATCGATGATGAACTTCCCAGGACCACAATGTATCGAAGCTATTGACATCTGAAAGAAAGAAGAAAATAAGCCATGGGTTAAGAGTAAAATAAATAAGCACATAAGCAATGAAAATTATGGTCAAGTCCTTCAATACCTTTTTTAATCAGTGAGTGGGCTCGGACTAGTTAGTGGATAACATGCACGGATCCTTCAGAGTTCAGGCTCAATTGCAGGTTGGGCAGGTCGAATGTGGACACTACTAGTTCTCCACATCTCACTCTGAGTCTCTGTTTTTAATGCCTATGCGGTTTCTTGGCACAAGAATTTCTTTACTTCCTCTTCTCTTTTCCATCTATTTTTTGTCGAAACAATTAGACCACTTTTGGGTTTGAATATATTGGAGATTGGAAAATAAAAAGAAAAGAAAAGAATGTCTAATGTTTTGATAATAGAAAATGATGTGCCCACAACTACTGCAACATCCATATCACCAAATCCTTTACTGGGAGCGAAGAAAGCTACATATGGTGATTAAATAATTTGCAGCAAACCAATGAACCAAATTTTTTTTCCCCTTTTTTAACATAAAAGGAAAAGGCATGACTGAGGAAATATGCTACAGACTGTTGCTAAAGCCACCTTCAAATACTTTCTTCTTCCTCCTTGCCATTTGGTGAAATTTCACATAACAAAATGTAAAATCAGAAAGCTCTGTTGATCAAACTCCAGTTTATTCATTAATAAAATACATCAAGCAACCCCAGCTAATTAACATTTTAATACTAATATGCAAGGGTAACCACACAAGCACTAACTGCAGATTACATATTATATTCTTAACCTAGAGAAAGACAAATGAAACAATAGGATTAGAAACCTAGAATAGGTGCACTATAAGCCAAATTATACACACAAACATAAGAAAGAACAGCTTCTTGGAAGAGTTCAGTCTATAATTATCCTTGGGGGAAGAAGGTACAGACCAGGATCTTGCTTCTGACACGTAGCAAGTTTCACAATAGAACGAGCAGAGAGGCTGTACCTTCTCTGTATCTCTGTAAATCCTCCACTGAGAACTTGCTCCACCCAATCCTCCACTTCCATGTCCCCTTCTGAGACATATGCAGCTGCAAGTAACTGTTCCATGACTTCTGACTCTATCTGTAGTGAGTACTCAGATCCGAGAATCTTGTGGAAGCTCCTTTGGATAATTTTTAACACTTTATCTGCAAGGGCATCAAAATTGTATGGTTTCAGGATGATTGTTCCATCAACCTGATTATACAATTCTTGCAACCAGGGGTTTTGTTTTGCAGTTGAGAGACCTTCAGGGTTTTCATCATCCATGAATTGCAGTTCGTTCTCTTCTGCTGGGACGTTCAAATCCAGAAAACAATTTGAAATTTTGTGAGCCCTTTTAGCCATTTCTGAGCTTTTGTGCTGACCATTAAGGGCATTGTCGCAACTCAGCTTTCTTTTATTTACAAGCACTGGATTGGGAACGCCCTCTGTTGAACATTTAAGTACAGCAAGGCTTGGACTTCTGATGTCTCCAATTACATGTTCAACCTTCATCTTGATTGGTGTCCCTTTTGTCCTTAATGCTCTTTCCTCAGAATAGCTGGAGAATTCAGTCTTTGGTGTGCAATTCAAATTATCTTCTTGAACTGAGAAAGATGTCACAATTATTGCATTGTTTACACCAACTTCTCTTCCACCCGAGCCTATAATTTTTCCAGTCTTGATAGCTTGAGATAAACTATTTTGATCCATCATATCAGCCTTGTCTACATTGTCAAGGAAAACCACAGACAGTGGATTTTTGCACAACTCCCCAACTAAACCATCAACAATTGTCTTTCCTCTAAATTTCACATCGTGTCCATTTATTTCCTCAGAATTTAGATCCACAGAAATAAAGCTTTCCTGGCTTCCATACAAAATCTCACCCAGAGAAACAGCAATTTTCTTCTTACCAATCCTATCAGTTCCTACAAAATTCATCCATATGCCCTCTCGTTGACTTCCTCCTCGGCATTTGCCCCTGCTTGTTTCACAGTAGGATATTATTTTTACAATGCTTTGCAAGGCTTCATCCTGCCCGGTAACCTTTTTGGCAAGAGCTTCAAAGATAATTTTAGGATTTCTTAGATCATATTGTCCAGAATGGTCAGAACTTAAGCAGGATGAAGACTGGGCTGGATGCTTAAAGGGATCTCTGTTAACTAAATTATGTTTTGGAGAGAGGGGACTCGCAATTTCCTTGGGACCTCCCATAGTTGGTTTCTGGGATTTGTTGCTTTTCGGAGAAATGCCAATTCCTGTACCTGGATTTGTGGTTACAGAAGTCACAGATGAGGGAGACAACTGGCTACCATCACAAATGATTGAATTGGACATGTTGCATGATCTTAGGTCACCTGACTCAAGATTTTTCGCTTTCTGGAACATCTCTAAGGCTTTAGAAATATGTTTCTCCAGCTTCTCTTCGGAAATGGCAGGAACCGGACTACTTGAATGTGGTGTAGAAATTGTCTCCTCTGCAAGGGGCGCGCTTGAATTGAGATCGATGTGCACGCCACTAGGTGATGCATCTGAAATTTTGTTGCTGTGATTGCCAACATCTTCCTTTTCACCATCAGAGCATTGGGAACTCATGACAGTTTGACATTGAATTGCTTCAGAGGATTGCTGACTGTTATGCAGATGCTGGCATGTCTTGTCCAATTTCTTGATAGGCCCAGATTCACTAGTATCCAGCCGAATGTTATCTTCTTTTGTCTGCACTGAACAGAAGAAAAGTGGTTTTCACACCAAAAAAGAAGCAGAACTGAAATTGTCATTCTTTATCCTACAATTTCTCATATTGCACCTTTGGAACAAAAACAAAGGTTTGACAACCTGACATGAATATAACAAGATTAGGTTGCCAAGTAAATCATCAAAAAGGATGTTAACCTGAAAGTTAAAATAAATCAATTCAAAATGACAAAATTTGGTCCATTACCCTAGTTAAGCTTTTCATTGAACTCTGTAGGAGACACTTGGTATTACGTAACCTCAAATATTATGGTATCTTGCATATTGTAGTCCATAATATGGTACGACAAGGCATGGTAAAAGATACCATGGAATTCATAATACCTATGTATAGTATGATAATTAGTAGAATTTCAAATCTGAGGATGTAAGGATGTCTAATTCTATGTGTTAATCAATACTCCCTCCTTATTACTCCGTCCCACCCTTTTTATGAGGAACAACCTTTCTTAGGGATGGTCTTAAATATAAGGAACAAATTCCTTTTATCTAAAATTTTAAACTTACCCACATTAAATATATACCACTTATTATCTCTTTGCAATAAATTTTCACTCATTAGTTCTCATATACAAACATACTCTCTTTATAAATAAGGGTATAATTAAAAAACAAAATACATATTGTATACATTTATTGCTTTTAACTAACATTTTGAACCGCATGATTTTGGTAGTTGTTTCTTATAAAAGTGACATAATGGAATATAAGAAACAAATAACCAAATTACATTACTCGTAATGTTGGTTTAAAATTAGTTGGAGACAATAAATATGTAAAAAATGTAATTTGTTTGCCAAAAATACCCTCATTTATGTGGAAGAAAGAATGTGTGGCGGAAAGAGAGAAAGTGGGAAGTAAATGAGTTATTCAGTGGGGGCAAAATAAGCAAAGAACTAAAACATTTTCAGATAGCTTCTAAGTGTCTCTTATTGCCCACAAAGCATATCTTATAAAAAGGAATGAAGGGAGAATATTTTACTCCCTGAATTTTCAAAATTCAAGTATTTCTTTAAAATATTTATGTATTATATTTTACACAATATTTTCTATAAACAAAAGTGTAGTGGAGACCCATATCATAGAAAGACAAGAAGATCACATAGCACTCTTTTTGCTGAAATGTGAGCCGGATATTATCTCATATGCCACTTTGTTATCACATAACTGCAAACCAAAATATTGTCATCAAATTTTAAAATATCCAATATTATATGATACGAAAAATCATAGGACCAAGATCCTTAATTATTTAAATTTCTTCTTCTTCCCCTTTTGTCAGTTGGAGAATGACCTTACTTAAAAAACAAGGGAAAAAGCTCATACTCAATGAAATCAAGCTGATTAAAGTCAATGCATGAGTGCTACACACCTTATCATTCAACCCCTTTGCTATGCCAAGGTCAGCAGCCCGCAACCAAGGAAGTAAATCAGAATGGTAAGGATCAGCAGCCAGAGCAGACAGCCTCTCGTTTGAAGCTGGAAGCACTTCTTGCACACAACTTTCACCACATTGAAGGCAACGGGGAACACAATAATATGAGCCTTGCAGTGGACCTTTCAAATCAGAAGGTGAAGAAAACAAGCCACCAAATGGGACAAATGAATCCATTAAGCTGTAATAACATGATCAAAGAAGCATCTCAGCAAGATTTGTGCAAAACATTTTACTGTGAGAAAGAAGCAAAATTTTACAGCAGAGGTAAATTCAGCACATAAAATTCAGCCTATTTTTTCAATAGACAGGGATGACAACCTTGCTTCTAACTGTCTAATTATCAGATCCAAAATACTACTGATTCTCATAAGAAGTTAAAAGGTTTATTCGATGGCAAAGCAACAATTATCATTATGATTCTAAGATTCTAACTTCTGACAACTTAAAACATTGTGTAAGATGAGTAGCAATCCATCAAGCACAAAGGTAACTTGTCAAGGAACAAAGTTAGCTTATTTAGTACTACCTTCTGTAGTATAAATTACACTTCAAACAATATCTTATATTAAAGACAGGAAGTAGTACTAATACCCCTCCGGTCCTTAGTATAAGACCTGATTGGAGAGTTGTTAATGTCCCAAATGTAAGACCAATTTCACATAATTATTAATTTTTTCCCAAATTACCCCTAATGATACCCTCAACAACAATCAAGAGAGAGTCCTGAATTCAGGAAAATGATTGGGGTCTTTTAGAAAAAAATATGTCATATTAATTTAATTAACTCATTTCCTTCATCTAATCAAATTAGTTAAATATGTCTTACATTAAAGACTAGAAGACCATAGGAGTATTTACATAACTTTGATCACAATCTACCAGAGAAAGAACTAGAAGAGCAACTAAAACGCACACGCGTTTTTTAAACATATTTATGCGCAATCGATCAGCTTAGCAGCTAAAAGACAAATAGCACAACAGACATAAAAGATCGTCTCACAAGCATCGAACCGAATGCTTAAGATGAATAAATATCAAATTTCAAAACTGTTCGGAAGCAAAACAAAAGAAACAGGGGTACAAGCAACTATTCATTCAGATCACAATTATACAATCTATAGAGGTAATACCTAGAAGGGAACCAGATATAAACCTCTTTAAATTATATAAGATCACTTACCTGTACCTAGGCCTCTGATGTAATTCATCCTGAGGCCGAGTATATGTGATGGGCAGAAGCTGCAAGTCCCAATCCTTCTCAATAGAAGGAAACCTTGCCATGAATGTCAGGTAACTTTCATAGCTCGCCGCAGCTCCCATTAACCAAAACTTGCCATAATTAAGCTCCAATAACTTCGCCAATTCAGCAACTATATCATTCACTGCTTCATTTGACGCATTCTCATCAATCAAATACTTCAAGTCCCCGAAGTTCACCACCAAACCAGGTCCTACTTCCTGTTCTATCGTTTCAGCAATCTCCTTAAGCCTTGAACTGAAAGTCTCGTTATCAGAATTCTCAAAGACAAACTTGGAAATATCTTTTCCTATGCATATCACGCTCAATCCAGATAACTCCACTGGCAAAGCAACATCTCTCCGTTTATTAACATCTTCTGTGAAACCATGCAGAGCATCATCTGCGCATACACCCAGAAGCAGGGGATTCCTCCCTCTGCTCCTGCAAAGCACATCTGCGATCCTTTTGTAATTATCAGCTCCGCTTTCGCAGGTTCCGAAAGACCCGGTGAACGGGAAACTGAAGCCCCGACGGCCCGGGTCCGGATGCTCCGTCAAGTTGCAGAGGAATATAGGGGGGACTCTGGAGCGTGAGTATCTGAGTAGGTGTGGAAGAGGACGAAGAATAGCAAGTTTAATTTCGGAGTTTCGAAAACCCGCTTCGCCAAATACCCGGCTCACGACCGGGTCATCGAGAATCGATAATATCAAATGTTGTAACTCGACCTTCACACACGAAACCGAAGTAGGTTGTGGCGATATTTGATTGTAAATGTTGAAATTATCGGGCTGCCTCCTCTGACTCGCCTGGGAGCGCTTGATGGCGGCCATGAGCGAGTTAGACACTGGCGGGTCGTCGGCGAGTTGAGTCGAGGGGACCCGGTCGAGCGATACGCTCAGGCACAGCTCTAGCGCCTTGAATTGAAGCCGAGGCGAGTAGGCACAGTTCCGGGCACGAGCACAGGCGTCACGGAACGTAGACGACGGCAACGAAAGCAAGGCGGAGACAGCATGGAGCGAGGTGGTCTGGGGGTGTCCACAACGGCGCGCGACGGAGACGGCTTCTTCGAGAGCGTGAGCTGCCTCCGGCGTCAAGCAGTGCTTGGCTACTCCGACCGGCGTAGGCATCGCCGGAGTTCATAAATTTCTCGGGAAAACTTTGAAGGGAGTCAAAAATAAAGTGAAAAACCTGAGAAATAAGTCAAAGCAATATTTTAATAGGATTTAAAAAAGAAAAGGGCTTTTGTGTTGGGGAGCGAGGGCTCCAAATTTATAAACGGACATAAATAAGGAAGAGCGAAGTAACAAGAATTTCTTACCCGCGCATCAACATCATCTGACATTATAAATAAAATTATTCTAAAGCATAAAATGGCAGCAATAGCTTTGGACACAAATTTCACATTGGATTACCAAAGTCTGATCACAGTGTTAAGCTATCACAACTCGGTGTAGGAATATGCAGCTCCTCTTTAACTATTAAGGTCGACATGTTTGGTTTGGGGGATAGAGTGGGAGGGAAAAAATCTTTTGGGAGGACATAAACCAAATTGTCATTAATAAAAATAATATTTATTTTTATTAAAAGTATATTTTAGGAATATTGAAAAATTTCTATAAGCAATTTTCTAAAGATGAGATAAAAAATTTATCTCTCCATTTTCCCTTCCACTCCCTCCCCTCCCCTTCCCTCAAACCAGTGTACATCTTTCACACATAGCATATCAGAGCATTGTTATCTATTTTCATAAAGTCATTATATTAATCAAAGCTTAATCCATTGATTAACTTCATTAAACAGTCGTATAGTGATGTACTACTTCTGATCGACGATGCTACTCTTCTGTTCTTCAAGACAGCCAAAGGATTGCAAAAACCCCATGACATCTAACAACGTTTAAAGTTGTGAATACATATTATAAAATTAAAAAAAAAAAAAATGAATGGTCAAGTCCAAAATATAGTTACGATATGTCATACCAATAACTTCATCATCAAATACAGTTTCATTCTTCAATTGTTTTAGAGATATAAAGTTGAATATCTTCTATAAAATTTCAACATCTAACTCTTCATAACTTGTGTTATTGTAAAATTTGAACATCCAACAATGAGATGTAACCTTATAATCGTTTTCATGTGCCCAAAATTTTATACATTACCTTCGTCTAGCTCATTAATGAAACAATCAATGGCACCCTTTCGAGTTATGTTGACTTCAACTCTATCAAGCTAATGCAGCATATAAAATATATGAACAAACACACATTGTTTTTACGATTTTTTTTATTAAAACGATTTTACTAATTTTTTAAACATTTTTATTTTTTTACATTATTATTTTACGTTTTATAATTTTTTATCTCTCTTCCAATTTCACGTAAAATCTCGATTTTAACTACCTGTAGGAGTAAAAAAAAAATTACTTAAGGGGGGTAAGAGATTTTTTTTTTTTTTTATAAGGAAATTTTAGAAAAGGGGTCGGACTCACCCACAGTCCAAAGGCAGAGCGCTTGGAGCCCAGTCTACAGGGAATACTGGCCAGAAAGTACACATGTCTCCACCTTTATCAGCGTTACCACTGCTTCCTAGACCCCTAGGATGCCTCCCCCAATGCATTGACCAATGCAGGGATTAAACCTCCTCCCTAAAGGTGAGGAAGACCGACCCCACGCCAGTTGAACCCAAAGACGAGAAGGGGAGATAAAAATATACATGGGATGGGACATATCAAAAACCCCCGTCCCGGTCCACGCCCTATCCTGAAAATTTTCAGCATAAGATTGCCCATGTCTAAGATGAGGTGATCAGAATGAAAAAAAAAAACTTGAAAACTCTAATAAAAGCTCTTTTTTTTTTTTTTAGTGCATGAAAGCAAAAACGAAACTACCTCCCAAACCACCTCTTGTTTTATATAAAAGCTCGATTAATACAAATTAACAAACTTAAAAGTGGAATCCAAAATTTTGTTTGTTAAATGTAAACACAATATGGAATCTTCCCAAAAAAAATAAAATAAAGGAAGATCAAACTAAACACTTAATAAAGTTATGAAGTGAAATTTTTTTTACTAACATGTTATTTAAAAATTTAATTATTGATAAAGTATAATGGCATGGTCTTAATCTAATTACATAAAACTTTTAGTCGCATTAAAAACACACTTTCTCTTTTTGGTAAAAAAATGGTCGGCAAAAGTTTATGCAAATGTAATTTGGGCACATAAATTCCTAAATATGGAAATGGTGTTGGGGATGTGTCATATCTAAATGAGTACACCATAGAATCGTGGCATCCATGTGCCTGGGGTGAGTTACACAGTCGAATGGAAAATAATTCCATCATCCACACATATTTACATTTGAATAACATAAATTTCATTTTTTATTTTTAATTGTTATATTATTTTTAAAAAAAAATAAATATTTTTTTTTATTTGATGAAAAGTTTCTCCTTAAGGTTTGAATCACAAAGGATTTTCGTCTCTCTCAATAAATACGTTTTTTGGGATTTAAATTTTTACTCTCTTCACTATAGAGATCAAATCATTTATCATCTCAGCCTACAACTTTTTAATTGTTATATTATGTTTTATTATTTCATACCCGAATATTATAGGGTTGAAATGGGATTTTTTTGGAAGATTTTTTTTTAATTGCCAATGCCTTGAAACTTCAGTGGGATTAATAATTTTAAGTGGAACTGCTCTATTTTAAAATTTTAAAAAATAAAAATTATGCAAAGATTCAAATCATATATCCGATTCTTTCAAAAAGTGTCACAAGCAACTGATTTAAAATTTTGAAATCCAATAATTAAATTTAGTTTATGTGCCCAAATAGAAATGTAATAAAAGTGGGAGACAAGCACGACCACACAAATTTGAGTCACTATAGAGAGCGTAGGAAGCCATTAACTTTGATTTGATTTGATTCGGGGTGGTGGTGTGAGGTGTGATGTGAGCTCCCTTGTAGAACCATTTGTCCTCTTCCCCTCCTTCCCTCGCAATAGCACAGGAGTCTATCTTTTTTTTTTTAATACTCTCCCCATCTTTTTTATTATTATTATTATCTTTTATCAACATATTTACATCATTGTTGATTGAAAAGATTAAAAAAAAAGTTAAATTAATATTATAACTATTCAAATTGATTGTACGGATGTAATTTAGAAATTAAAAATGACGAAAAAAATGATGCTCAGGGAAACTCAACCTGCTCTTATTTAGGCCAGTTTGCTTTTAATTAAAAACAAACATTTTTATGTTGTAAGAAACAAAACTTATCTCAATTTATTATTTTGATTTATCAAGTGTTTCTCTCCTTGAGTTTTAAAGTGCAAATGATTTCCGTCTCTCCCAATAAATACTCTCCTCAATCTTTCTTACGGATAATAAATGCTCTCCCAGCTTAGCCAACAATTCATTAGTAAGCTTATCTCACATTTTTATTTCGTCGTGGGATACAATTATTTAAAATAAGCAGAATAAAAAAATACAAAATGTGATAAATAAACCAATATAAAACTAATACTCTCTCTGATCATTAATATAAGACACATTTATCTAATTTAATTAAATTAAAGAAGTTGGTTAATATAAAATATTTTTTTTAAGACACCCTAGTTCTTTTCCTTAATTTCTTTCTTTCCTCTCCTCATTGATTATTATTAAGTGAGCATCAATAAAAGTAAATTAGAAAATGATTGATAAATATAAAAATTATGTCTTATATTTAGCACCAAGATCAACTCCCTAAATATATCTTATATTAAAAACTAGAGAGAGTATTTTATGTACAGATTTATTTATATTTGGCTCCAATTTAAAAATTCAAAGCTGGCGGATATCTATAATGAGCATATGTATATGTATATGTATAAGTGACTTAGAGTTTAGAGAGATTAAGAAATATCATAATATTCATAAATATCTTAAATTACACGCCTTTTTTGGAATGATTATTACCAATGTTTATAGATTCTGACTTTTGTTGCGGTGGTGAGAAGGAAGTTCCATTCGAGAAGGAAGTTTCATTCTCAATTTTTAGTTTGAGATCGCGAATTGATCCTATAAATGGGTTAAAGAGTAGAAGCAGCGGAGGATTCAGATTACCACTGCGTACTAAATTCAGAAGTGGAAGTGGAAATCTTGCAAATGCAGCTCACCAGAGGCAAGCATGTGCCTTCTGTCTCTTTTTTTTTCATAGGATAGAAATGAACTTTTATGATCTATACATTTAATTTTAAAAGTTTTTTTTTTTTGTTAAGGTGCAAAAATACATGTGAGCTTTTTCCTCAGGAACGCCCAGCACCACATGCTTTTTTTTTTAAGCAAAAATACACACGTGGTTACTATTTTGGAGCAGAAATCACATCTCACCGTTAAGTTACTGTCCACCATCGTTATGTTATTATTCACTTCATCTCTTTCTCTCTCATCACAGTGAATACTAACTTAATGGTGGGATGTGACTTTTGCTTTAAAATGGTAACTACGTGTGTATTTTTGCTCAAAAAAAAAAACACGTGGTGCTAGTGCTCCTAGGGAAAAAAACTCATGTGTATTTTTATACCTTAACCCTTTTTCTTTTTTATAGAAAGGATTTTTAAGATGGGATGTGAAAACACATCTAGTTATAAAAGTCTCTTTCTTCTTTGTCGTTGATAGAAATAGACTTTTAAAACAGGATGTGAAAACACATATGGTTTTAAAAGTCCCTTCTTTTTGTGTGTGATAGAAATAGACTTTTTAAGACCGATTGTATTTAAGATCGGTCTAAAAAGCCTGACTTTTTAGATAACTGGTTTAAAAGCAATTTTTAGTACCGTTTGTACATCTGATCTTAAAAGTAACAGACTTTTTAGGCTGTTTGTATCGAGACCGGTTTCAGATTCGATCTAAGAGGTGAGTGTTGTCCAGTTTAAAAGCCCTTTTTATACTAGTATATGCATAACTGACTTAGAGTTTGGAGAGATTAAGAAAAATCATGATATTCATAAATATCATAATTAATCCCTAAATATTTACATAGTGTAACTCATGATTTTAACTTTTTAAAGTGTTAATTGTCCCTACTATAAGGCTTAAAAGTTATTCTTGAAAGTGTAGGAACCAATATCCTAAATGACTATAAGAACTAAATTGTATTTACTATTAAGTTATATATTTAGAGATTGGTTATCATCTAAATGAAAATTATAAGAATCAACTTGTATCAAGTCAAAATTATAAAGACTAAATTTTAACCCATTATGCTATGTCTAAAGTACACAAATGTCTAGCTCAAGGGAGCTAATGTACGTTTATGTCTGATCAGGTGGATTCTACCAGGTATCTTGGTAAGAATACCCAGAAGAAGAATGTACCTTGATAATATGTATGGATACAGATATCACCAAGTGTGTAACAGATACTACGCATACACTACGGTGGCTGAAGCCGCAAATGGGGGTGGGGTGTGTTCACAGTGAGACTGAAAGTAAATAGAGAGCGTCCAAAGTATACTTGAAGGTTAACCTCCTATTTATATGGGTTACCTTTAGGATTTATCCATTACGTTATGTGCCGCGTCCCTGTACCACGTACGTTGTTGTCTACTGCTCATGGTCCCCACATTCGATTATTCCTGCTCCACTATCTGCTCATGCCTACTCCACTACCTGTACGCTCTGAGATAAGTGACATGGTTAGTGGGTGATTAGTGTTTTACCTGTACATAGGCCAACTTCTGTGTAGGGCTTTCCTATTGGGCCATCAGAACTTCCAGGCCTAATGTATAAGGCCGTAACATATGCCCCCATCCCGACAGTTCGGGTGTCCGAGCTGGCGGGATGTGCGTTGTCGGAATAGGGGTCCCCTTAGGTGGAGTTCATCCTTTTTAATTTGAGATGTGCTTCATCAGTCGCGCTTTGATTCAGACTGTGTTTTGGCTTTTATCATCCCAATCCCTAAATGCTTCAAGCACTGCAGTGTACACGAGCTCAATGGATAGGATCTCGGACTTTGAAAGCATTGCCAAGATGGCCTCATCTGCCAATTTCCTCTCCTTCGCCAAGCTTCTTCTATCTATCCAAGTTCTTTGAACTAAACATATAGCCGAGTTCAACTAGGACACGATTAACCTGGTTTCGCACTAACTGTTGATTTGCCAAGGTAGGTCACGCAGCCTATATAGAAGGCGTTTTGATTTCCACTGTGATCACGCAAGCGCCATTTCCTACATGCCAACTGGCTACTCCTTATTGCCTGGAAACCCTAACATCGCGCCTGGATGCCTACGACCCTGAGGCGCATTAAAATCATACCTCGTTTCCTGGGCGCCATCATCATCCTATACTTATGTTGGCTTTTTTTCCCCTAGCTTTTCAAATTCGCACATTCTAACAATTCCCCCTATATATACTTTTCTTCCTTCATTTGCAACTCACTTTGTCTTCAAAGTTTTTGCATTCTCCGCAAACTTTTTCCCTTCTACTCATTTCTTGCGGTTCAAACCTTCGTTCCGCACTCTCTGCTCTTTCGCATCTTCAGGTAAATATCCCTGGAACTCATCTCCTTCCTTATATTCCTCATTTATTCTGCTTCCATTTTCTGCTTTCAACTTTTAAGCATTTATTCCTCTCCTTTTCGATGGTCCCGAACTTGTATGCTTCATCTTTCCATCTTTTGACGGAGATGATGATCACGAATTCCTCTCTGATGTCGAATATGTTGAAAATATTATTGACCAACGAGACTATCGAAAGTGATCCGTCATATGCCATTCAAAGTCTTTCTGCTTTAAATTTGTGTTGCATTATTCCTTATTTTCCTTCTTCGTCGGATGGCAGTGAGGGCCAATGCAACTTTTCCCCAGTTTCTGTAGTTGTTAACTGCTTGGTCTGAGCCATCTATAGTTGTAATTTATAGTCTCATTCTTTCTTCTTTTTTAGCACTTCATGGATAAAGCCTCTCTTCCTTCCTTCACGATCAACGGAAAACCGATCTCCTGGAGGAGTATGAACTTTTCTTGAAATTTCCCCCTAATGTCCCCCACTAGTTTTGGGGGGTCAACCGTACCGCCGAACAAAAACAAGAAACCCTGCTTCAGGCTCACAGGGGTAGTACGCATAAAACAAGGTCACCAATATCCTCTTCAAACCCTAATCCAATCAACGTGTATGATCCTCATTCAAACAGTCATGAAGCTCGTGATATCTCGAGCATGCTTCCTTTCCAATTGGAAGGCCTTTTGCGCCCCGGACTAGTACCTCGGCCACCAGCGGTTGTCAATACGTGTCATAACTGTCTTTTCCTGGCCAGTGATCACTCCTTCCGGGGTTTTAAGGCTGAAGCCGAGTCCATTTTGTCCTCCTGTCGGCATAACTATATTCTAAGCTTTATGCCCGTTCCTAGCACCCATAAGAGTTAGTCTTTCGCCATCTACCTTTTCTTTTGTTTTCCTATCTTGTAATAGACTCTGCTCTGACCCTTTTTTTTAAGGTATGGCTCCTAAACGTTCTAAAAAGGCCGTGGTTGAAAAGGCTAGCAACAATGCCACGTCTCTTAATCTGAGGTCGTTAGTTATCGATGTCGTCTTAGAAGCCAGATTTGACATGTCTGTTGTCGAGTTGGCAGACTTACCTATTCAAAGCGGGGACGGTTATACCTTGACTCTTCCTTCCCCTTCTGAATCAATCTGTGCCCAATCGGAGGACGATGAGTCATCTCCTCCTTTCTTTTTTATGTACTGGGATCTAATCACCAGGCTTGGTGTTCGCTTCCCCTTTACCGAGTTCCAGATGAGCGTCCTTAACCATCTCCATTTGGCCCCTACCCAGCTTCATCCCAATGGTTGGTCTTTCGCAATTGCTTTCGAGCAATTTTGCAAGTCCAGGGAGTTGGCGTGTCTCCTTCAACTCTTCTTTCATATCTTTGCAGTCCACGAGTCTAGCGTGAGCAAGAGTCAGTCCCCCAATCAAAATTATAAGAACTAAATTGTATTTACTATTAAGTTATATATTTAGAGATTAGTTATCATCTAAATGAAAATTATAAGAATCAACTTGCATCAAGTCAAAATTATAAGGACTCAATTTTAACCCAATCAAAATTTTTATTGGAGAACTAATGCATGAGAATGCGAAGCTATTGGCGATGGAAGTCAATTTTGCTTTTATTTAATTTTGCAAGCGATATTTAATTTTGAGTGGAGCTACAATAATGCAGTATTGATTGGAGGAAGGGCATCAAAGAAGGGCAGCTAGCCAGACAAGAGGATATCATTTCCGGCAAAACAAGATATACCTCCAGTATGTTTACCAAGATGCCCTTCAACCCAACATATAAAAATTATTATTATTAGAACTAGTGCTGCTTCATCATATCCTTAATATAAGAGCTAAACATGAGCATTATCTTAGTCCTAAATATAAAATTTTAATCCATCACGTCTCCCAAATTTATAATTTTTGGCTCAAAGTATCCCTATTATAATTCTCCGGTTTTAAATATAAAATCAAGTTATTTTTTTTAGAAATATTAAAAAAGCTAAATAAATTACTTTAACATATTATCTGTAACATTTTTTCTCCAAACTAATTTGTCTAACTTATAAATTGAAATATAATATAATAATACGCAACATATATACTATGGTTAAATAATTTATTTGGCTTCTTTAATTTCTTCAAAAAGAAGTCAATTGTATCTTTAAATGGATGGGAGTACTCTTTTTTATCATTATTATAAAACACCAACTATCAATTTTTACGAATCAATAAAAATAGTTAAAAACATTGAAATTGTCAAAAGATTAATTTGATTTCCTTACTAAGTACATTAAACTCAAATATATATTAATTATTACTTTCTCCCACTATCCTTATTAAATATAGGCATACATAAAAAGATAAAGTAAATATACCTCGAAAACTTAAAAGTATCTTATAAAAAAGATTAAAAATACTTATTAATTAGTGCCTTATAATAAAATTAAGAGGAAAGTGGTCCATCGATGGATAATTTCAACACACTTGTATTAAAGACGCGTGTCGTAGTATTATTATTATTATTAAAAGTGGTGGGATGGGGGAACCAGTATAGGATGCACAAAGGGTAGAGGAAGAGCATATAAAAATGGTCCCCCTTGTTCACTGTGAAAACAATATGTAGGACCTCAACAATGCAAGGACGGATCTTCATGTATACAATGGCCCCCGCAGATTTTTTTTTGTAAAAAAATTAATATAAAAAATGTTTAAGCCGTTTCATGATATCTTCTCATTTTATAATTGATATGATATCTATACTAGAGACGTGTATGTTATCTTATACATTAGAATTATTAAAATACTTTTATTATGAATTTGAATATTTTAAAAATGTTATATAATCATAAACTTTTTTAATTAGTTAATGAGTATACATTTGACCCCAAAGACGGATCTAGGTAGTAGATTGAATTTGGAGATTTTTTCTAATAAATTAATAAATTTATGTAGCTACATTTCTAATTGTCTTTAGCCTTATTTTTTTCTAAATGACAGGTTTATAAAATAACCGCTTCTCTTATTACATCATTAGTATTCACTTGATTTTAAGAATATTTTTTTGATATTCTTTTCTTTTCTTGTTTATATTCTTTTATTTTTTTAATGCATTTAAAACTTTCTTTTAAAAAAAAAATCGGGGGCGCTGCCCGAACCCCTGAATCCCCCACCACTATTTAGCCACCCCAAATATTTTTTCCAAGGTCCCTCTTACAATGCACTTCAAATATACAAATCCTCATGTAGTTCTGTGATCTGGGCTAAAATTTGGAACTAGTCATGAAAGAATCAAATTGTTTTTATACGGAGAGCTTTTTAATTGGGACCCTACGTACATGGTCTCCAATCTAAATTCATTCATATTGATGGCTGGGGGGTGAAATTTGCCCTAGCTAAGAGCACTTGTCCTTTTAGCTGTAATATAACACTCTCCACACTTCCCTTCTTAATTATTATTCTGAGATTGCACCAAAAGCTCAAGCAGTTTGGCACAAATTAGTAAAATGACTTCTTAGTAATTTGAAATGCAAAAGAATGAAACAAAGGAGCTTAAACTATATTAAAAAAAAAACATATGAAATTGAAAAATGTTATTAACATATCAAATGCCAGATCGAGACATGAAGATATGCTGACTACAAATGGTTTTACCTAAATCAAGATGGATCAAACTAGATTGATGTTGATGATTCCACCAATATAGAGTTACGTTGGTTTAGTGGCATAAAGCCTAACTAAATCTTTTTGAATTTAGAATTCAAATCTTAAAAAAAAAAAAAAAAAAACATTTATATTTGGAGAGACAATCACAAATTTCAAAATTGGAGGAACTGATTGACTTTAATACCGGTTCATAATAATAATAATAATTAAAAAATAAAAAACTAGATGTTGATGTTCTACTAATCATAATGGGGCAACACACCTTGTGGAGGCATCATTCACGACAATTGGAAAGATTTGATAGAACCATTTTCAGAATATATTGGTTCATCACGTTACGAGGAACTAGTTCCTTTTAATATATCCAAACCCGGTTACAAGTGGATTCGGCATAAAGTTGCTTAGCCAATAATGGGAAAGTCGTTTTCGAATCTGAGGACGTCAAAAAGGCACACTAGCTATATGCTTACAGTTACAGCCTTCTTTGTCTCACCCATCGAATTAAAACCTGTTCAGATTCCCCCGGCAAACAAGCAGCGCAGATCTGCGATATTATTTTCAGATCCCAAATCCAATAAAAAGATTTAGTACAGCTTGAGGCTTTCAATTATTATTTTTTTTTTTTTTGAAAAAAAACGAGTTACAAATATTGATTCTGAATGTTGTGATGTAGTAAGAAATCTCAGTTGCAAATTAAAAGTTACATTTAAAACTTAAATACCCTTATTTGTAGTTGAAACTTCTGAATTTATAATTGTTAACTTATTTATTGGGATCCATTTTTTTTAAGAGAAAAAATTACTGAGAACTTAACTGTCATTAACTCGTTATTCCCCAAATTTTTCCTTCTTTTGACTTTTGAGTGAGTGAATTTTTTTGTGAGAAATAAGTATTTTTTTTCTGCACAAAAAATACTGACAATTACAAATTTGATTTAATATATTATAAAATATAAATATTTTTAGGCTTTAATATATTTTTAACTCTGACTACCGAATTTATGGATATGAAGATGACGATAATTGATGTAAAATTATTGTTTTTTTTTATCTATAATTACTTGAAAGTATTACACAATCATATCAGAGTTGATCTAATAGTGTAAGGTCTATTGGATACTTTTTAGTCTCAAATACGAATTCTAGAAGAGACATTTGTGCACATCTAATAATAAGATTTAGAAAAAACCATGTCCATAGTTGATAATATATATATATATATATATATATATATATATATATATATATATAACAAAAGAGCTTGAAGCAAAGGAATTATTCATTGAGAGCCAAAAAGGAGTGATAATGTGAAAAGGGGGTGAGAATAGGATATTTGGAAATTCTATACTCCAAATAATAAAGGACGTGTCCGTTTGTTTTATAAAGATGAAAATACTTTTCCCACCATTTTGTCGTTACTTTCCCATAAAAGGCTAATTAAAAGTCAATGGCATATTGAAAATAAATATTTCGAGGCCCAAAAAATAGAAGAAAAATTAAAATTTAATTTGACTCGCGGCATCTTCTTCATTCAGTGCTCCTGAATTAATTGTTTACTTTTATTATTCTTAATTTAATTAATTTATCACATAAATGCTTTTTTTTTGTCACGCCCCTTAATATCCGTTTTACACTTTTACTTTCAATTGATTCCCTGTTAGCTTTCATTGTCCCTTTCATGTTTCAGCCATAACACACACACCACTCACACGAGCATGTAAAAGATTCATTTAGTCGTCAGTCATGACAAGTCTTTAGAATTCCAAAAGTTTTTTATTCCCATATTAAAGGTATACTTCCATAGTTGATAGTCCCACGTCTTTTAACCAAAGAAATTAGTTTATAATAAATGTTTGTTATTTCCTTGAAATACCCTATAATCTTATGTAAAATCAAGTATGATGTATCTTTAATACATGCAATCAATAAGAATATTTTTTAAAAAAATTATAAGTTTAGAAAGTAAAGTAGACTATGGTCTTATATTAAGGAACAAATTGAACCCTATGTATTCTATATGTAGAATGAGAGGTAGTATATATATTATAATTGTATCTTAATTTTCACCGTAAAAGGGGAAAAACACTCTATACTTTTTTAAAAAATGAAAGAAATACCCTATACCTTTTTATTACATCGTGAAGATTTCAATTTTAAACGGGTATTGTATATTTTTTTAAAAAATAATTTTAAATATAATTGTATAGCAATTAACTTAACTTTAATAAAATAAAAATAAAAGGAATAATATGGCGTTGAGATTAAGAAAGGCAGGCAAAGAGGTATTTGGACAAAATGGGAGGAAAAGGGGAGAATGATCTATTTAAGGACCAACAAGAAGGCAAGGAAAATTTTGCTTGTCGGTCGTTGTTAGAGAATTTGAATCATTTACACTTCTTTCATAAATATATTCAATTAATCTGGACAAGTCAAATTTAAATTAAATTATTTAAAACTTTAAAAATGAAAAAACAATCAAGTAGTGGGCAATAAAGCCCATAAATTAAAGTGAGTGAGAGATAAGTTAATGGAGTAATAGAATAGGGGTGGAGCATCAATATTTGTCAGTTCAATTAATAAAGGGATTAGCTCATAATTATAAAGTTGAGTTCAAATCTTATCAGTATAAGAATTTTATTGGTAGGTGATCTATAAGTACTAGTTTGGAGACATAACCTGACCATGGTGAGCTCAAGGACCCAACTTACCCAAACTTTTTATAAAAAAAAAAATAGAGGTAGAGCAACAAATGACTTTATAATCTAGTAGCATAAGAACTTCCCTTTAAGTGGGAGGATGCGGGTTCTATCTCAATTGTAACCTTAAGTTGATAATGCTTACTCCTTTTATTCAAAAAAATAAAAAAAAAATAGAGATTACTTTTTTTTTAAAAAAAAAGATGAGATTAAGGGGAGATGGATTTTTACAAACTCTTTAGTGGTCAACAAAATGGAAATAAAAGAAATATATATGATACTCAAGATAAGAAAAAAATCCAAAAAAAATGTCTATATTTAATGGCTGACAATGTCTTGAATAAAATCATCTATAATAAGTGGAAACCCATGCTTCATTAAAAAACCAAATAAATTACAGAGAACATGCCTTTATTTTTTATATAGCCACAACCTTGCAACTCATGATGTTGTGAAGTTTATCAATATCACACCATATAGAAGAATATATGTTCAACAATTTAGCAACGTTCATGTGAGGAAAAAATATAAAGAAGATAGAAAGTGATCAAAGAATCAAAATAGAAAAAATAAATAAGAAAGTCTATGTTTGAAAACTTTACTTGTTGCAAAGGTTTGATAGGTTTTTATATATAAAAGGGTTAAGCAGTCAATCTACCCCGGAAGTATACGTTGAGGAGTAATGTTATCCTGAAATTTTTTTCAAACTCAATTTCGTCTCAAAGTCTAAAAACGTAGTAATGTTGTCTTTTTTCATTAAAAAACTAAAGTTGACCATTAATTTTTTAATGGAAAAGGGTAACATTGCTACGTCTTTAAACTTTCGGGACAACATTAAGCTTAAAAAACTTTCAGAACAATATTACTCTCAAGTTAGTACTTCTAGATTTATTACTTACCCTATATCAAAAGTATTGGTATTTTAGAGAATTTCATACACAAAAAAATTATTTTCTTTTAACTAATAAAATTTTCAAACAAGAACATTTACTCAATACTTATCAAAATTGTGTTCTTTCATAAGATAAACAAAACCTTCAAGTGATTAATCAATGACTTTGTATATAAGACTGAATATTTTTCACCTCTTTCTTTTTTCTTTTATGATTGAGTATTTTTCACCTTTTTTTTATTTCTAACTAAAATTTATTACAATTAATAGATGTAAAATTGTAACATCTCATTTATTATCCTGAAAGTTGATTTATAATATTTTTTTAAAAAAAAAAATCTCCAAACTGAACTTATACTAGGTTCAGAGTGGTACATTAAATATTGGATCAAGGTTCTAACTGGCCTGGAATATTATCGTCTTCTCTCTCTTCATGAGAGCTTCTGGTTCTTGGTGAGCCCGTCTGTGTGGCCATTTGTGCCTGATAGGTGATACTGATAGTCCCTCCTTTCCCCTCCATCCCTCCTTCTGTGTTTCCTTGTGTGTGTGGGCTCCTGTGTGGTGGACGGAGTAATGGACGTTGGTCTGGGCAGTGGTACCCAGGGGACCAAACAAGTGTTGTTGGATCTGGAGAATGACACTGAAAGATGCGGTGGCACGCTAGTTGGGAAGATCCTCACCAACAAGAAATTGAACACTCCAGCTGCTATCACCATGATCAAGAAGGGTTGGCAGCTTGATGAGGATTTGGAAGTTAATATTCTTGATAGTAACCAGCTAATATTTAGGTTTCGCTTCCGAAATGTTAAGGATTACGCTCGTATTCTCAAGGGAAGACCTTGGACGATCCAGGGGTCCCTTCTTAATCTCCAGGTGTGAGATAACTATATGGTTCTTGAAGATGTCAACTTTGAGGAGGCTCCATACTGGATTCAGTTTCACGGCCTTCCGATTGAAGCTTTTACCGATGCTAATGCAAGAATACTTGGGGATACAGTTGGGAGAGTGGTTACGTTTGAGAAATCAGTGTTGGAAGGCCGAATGGAACGAAGTTATATCAGAGTTTGCTCTCTTATCAAGTTAGAAAATCCTTTGGTTGCTGGCTTCTGGATACCTCGCAAAGGAAAAACACCCGCCTGGGCCACTGTGAAGTATGAGAGGCTGCAAGAATTTTGTTATAGTTGTGGTCGTATAGGACATAACAGCCGACGGTGTTCTAAAGTGGTGGCTAAAGAACAGGGGATGGTCGAGAAGGAATTTAGGTGTTGGCTTGCTACGCCGGCGATGAGGACTAACGAAGAAGCTGTAGAGATATGCTTGGCTGAGTGGTGTAAAGCTCCATTCATTGACAAAACCTCCCCCCATCCTCATCGCCGGAGTTGGTCAGCTACTTCGCCGGAAAAATCAGTCGAAAGTGTTGCTCCAGCTGACAGGTGTATCTCTCTGACGGACAGCGACCTCAACCAGCGTACGACGCAAACTCATCGGAGTACATCTTGCCCAACGGTCGATGCTGAGCCCGAGGTTGTTCAGTTGCTTTCGACGCTTGGTAGAAAGTTGGTCATACAAGGGCAGTCGTGGTCAACGTTGAAGGCTAGATAGGAGAAGGTGACAGCAGATGCAGATGTTGGCATAAGCATGAAGCAAAAGGCTCAAGGAATCCAAAGTGGGCCTTTGTAGACGTTTGCATGGAAAGCAGATGGGCCTTGCCTTGTGGGCCAATCGAATAGGGTAGATGGGGAAGTAAAAGAAAATGTTTCTCACATTGGGCTTTCTAAGCATGAATCTCGTGAGATTTCTCCAGTCCACCACCAACCCAGTCCGACGGGATCTACTATGGATCTTCAGTTAGTGCCATCTAAGAGTCCAACTAATTTTGAGATCAAGTGTTCCAGTGCATCCATGGTTAGTCCTTCAATTCCTGATGGAGTTTATATAAATTCACCCTCATTTTCTCAACCATATAGTGTTGATTTTCCTAGTGATGAAGAGACTAAATCTAAGGCTATTATTCCCTTCAATGGCTTGTCTCCTATTTTTGTGGTTTCTGCTGGTTTGAAAGGAATCTCGACTTAAGAGATCACATGAGGATGATATTTATCCGGTTGAGCGCAATAAATGTAGAAAACTTGATTTTGGCTCTGCTGAAGACAGGACTAGTGAGAAACCTGTTGGGGGGTTCACTCATAAAGGGCGCAAGAAGAATTTTAGATTGGTCAAAAAACATCTCAGGCAGCGCAAGAACTTAGATCATTCATGTTCATCTAGGAATTTACATCCTCCGGCCGAGATTAATTCTCCTACGAATTGGCTTACATCTGGTAGTCAGATGGTTGTGGACCAGGATTCCCCTTCGACGACTCAAGCCAGTGGCTGGATGGGACCAGCCACCGGTTCTCCATGAATCTACTAGCTTGTAACTGTCAAGGTTTGGGAGTTGCCTTAACAGTCAGAAATTTGAAGGAAGAATGTTCCCGGAAAAAACTTTTAGTCTTCTTATTGGAGACTAAACAGAAGGCTTGTGTAGTTAGGAAGGTGAGGCGGAGATGTGGTTTTAATGAAGAATAGATAGTTAACCCGGTGGGAAGAAGTAGTGGCCTCGCTTTATGGTGGACTGATATAATTACGGTTAATATTCTTTTCTCATCGGCTAATATTATTCATACCAGTGTGACTTCGGATGCCTTTGCTACCCCATCTTATATTACCTTTATTTATGGGCCTACCGATGAAGATGAGCGAATGTTATGTTGGTAAGAGGTTCGTAGGATTAGCAATAATATCAGGGCTTCATGGTTATGCCTAGGGGATTTTAATGATATCCTATTCCAACATGAGAAGAGTGGTGGTCGTCCTAGAGCATGGAGGAAGATTCTTAATTTCAAGTGTTTTGTGGCTGACTATGAGCTTGAGGATTTAGGCTATGATAGATCTAGTTTTACCTGGTGTAATAATCGGGAATCTCTGAATACAATCCGTGAGCGTATTGATAGGGCTTTGGGGAATTTGCAGCTGCGAGAACAGTTTCCAAACCAAACCTTCAAGTTTTTCATATAGACCCGGCAGGGTCCAATCATCATATTCTTCTTATTCGAAGTCAAGTTGAAAACACCCAGAAAAATTGGACTTTTCGTTTTGAATCAGCTTGGGCATCCCATGGACATTTTCTTGAGGTTATCAAAGGGAGTTGGAAGAACTCTTCTAATCATGATTGTTCATGTATAGATGAGTTCTTGAGCAAATTGAAGAGATGCAAGTAGAGATTGGTAGTATGGAGCAAGAAAGAGTTTCCCAACAGTAGCAAGCTCATTGATCTATTGAAATCGCGATTAGCTGAGTTGACTCAAGGAGACCGGACTCCTGACACTTCTAGAGGAATTGTGGAGGTAAAAGAAGATCTAGAGAGATTACTGGAGGTAGCAGAGCAGTATTGGTGGCAGCGTTCGCATGTTAATTGGCTAGAAGCTGGCGATAAGAACTCAAGATTCTTTCATATCTCAACCATCAAAAGGAGACAACAAAACAGAATTGCATGTATTAAAGATGACTTGGGTAACTGGTTAATGGAGAAGGATGTTATCTCGAGGAACATTGCTAACTTCTTTCAGGAGCTGTTTACTGCATCCGGGGCTAGAGCAATGGATACAGTGTTGGATTTCATTGAGCCTAAGATCTCAGCTGAGATGAATCAGAGTCTTCTATTACCTATCTCTAAGGAGGAAATCAAAGCTGCAGCTTTCAGTCTCAGGAGTATGAAAGCACCTAGTCCAGATGGCTTTTCGGGTAAATTTTATCATTCTACTTGGTCTGAAATTGGTGAGTCGATTTGTATTATGGTTCACGAGTTTTTTGCAGGTAAGTCTGTTTTGAATGCTTTGAATAGCACTAATATCACTCTTATTCCTAAAATACAAAAACCTGAGCATGTTTCCCATTTTCGACCAATAGGGTTGTGTAATTTTTCTTATAAGATTATCTCAAAAATCATGACCAATAGAATGCTTCCTTTTCTTGATACCTGTATTTCTCCGAATCAATGTGCCTTTGTTCCTGGGCAGTGTATTCATGATAATATCATCATTGCCCATGAGATATATCATTATCTTCGTCGCAAAAAATCAGGGGGTAAGTATGAATTTTCTCTTAAAATGGATATAAGTAAAGCATATGACTGAGTCGAGTGGAATTTCTTAGAAAATGTCTTACTTAGATTTGGTTTTTGTGTTGAGTGGGTGTCTCTCATAATGAAATGTGTTTGCTCTGTTAGTTTGAATATTTGTTTATCAGGTGAAAATGTGAGCTCATTTACTCCAAGCAAAGGCATTCGCCAAGAGGACCCTCTTTCTTTATATTTGTTCATCATTGTTGCTGAGGTTCTCTCCCTTATGATTAGCAAGAACCAGACAGATAAAATCATTACGGGAGTTAAATTGAGCAATAATTGCCCTGAACTTACTCATAGTTTCTTTGCTAATGACGCTCTTCTGTATATGCGTGCTAATCAGGGCAACTGCAAAATCCTAGCTAATCTTTTGAACATGTATTGTCTAGCCTCTGGTCAAGTAATTAATCTGGACAAGTCTAGCCTCTTTTTTTCATCCAATACCCCGGATAATGTGAAAAGTATGGTTGGAAGAACTTTGGGCATTCCTGTGATAGAGGACCCAGGTAGATACCTTGGCATTCCAAGCATCTGGGGGAAGACAAAACATCAGGCTTTGGCTTATGTTTGTGAGCGTGTCGCAAACAAGATACAGGGATGGGGTCACTCTCTTCTTTCCTTTGCGGGCCGAGATGTTCTGATTAAAGTTGTTCTTCAAGCTATACCAATTTATCCTATGAATTGCTTCAAGTTTCCGATCAAAAACTGTAAAGAGATCAACAGCCTTATAGCCAACTTTTGGTGGAGTAGAAGTGCCTACGGCAAGTCTTATCATTGGAGAGCTTGGGAGTCCTTAACTACAGCCAAGTGTATTGGAGGGATGGGTTTTCGCGACCTTGTCATCATGAATGATGCCTTGCTGGCTAAAACTGCTTGGAGACTGCTAATGAGTCCAAATGAGTTGTAGGCAAGAGTGCCGAAGAGCGTGTACTTTCCTAAAGATGATTTCATGAAAGCAAAGAAAGGCTACAAGGCATCATAGTATTAGTCTAGCATTTTGGGAGGTAGAGATTTTCTTCAGCAAGACCTTCGATGGGATGTTGGTGATGGTGCAAATATCAGAATTTGGGATGATAAATGGGTGTCGGATGTTATTTTCCCTGAGAAGCCTAACATGTCAAATGATCCTTTGATTTTTTCTAGTAAAGTTTGTGACCTTACTGCTGATGGTAAGTAGGATCTGACCCACATTGATCAATATCTTCCGAGGGAGGTTAAGAATGCTATTCATACTATTCCCATTCCATCAAATGGTTTGGCTGACAAGCTAGTGTGGACCAGTGCCAATAACGGGGTATATATTGTGAAAGCGGGATATCATAGATGTAAAGAGGGTATGCGCTCTACCAGAAACAAACCTGGGTCCTCAATTATCTTACCCTCATCCTGTTGGAATGCGATCTGGAAGATTAAGACTATTCCAAGAGTACAGCAGTTTATTTGGCAAGCCCTGAATAATGCCATTGCTACCAATGAAGCCCTCTATTGAAGGAGAAGATCTGTAGATGCCACCTACCTGGTTTGTATGAGTGATGTGGAGACGATTGAGCACCTGTTCTTTCATTGCCCCTGGACTAGATGCATCTGGTTTGGTTGTACCCTTAGTGCCAGAATCAATGTTTCCAGAATAGTAAACATCAACGACTAGTGGATTCATATTATAGGTATGCATTCCTTGTATAAGCAAGATCTTTCATTAATCTGCTGGATTTTATGGTTTATTTAGAAGCAGAGAAATGATATGGTTTTCAATCATAACACTCCTAATCCAGTTGATGTTATTGAATGTGCGAGGAAAAATAATTTTGACTTCTGGTTGAATTGCAATAAAAGACTTGGAAGCTTGGAGGGTCAACGTGGTGCTCCTACTATCCTAGTTCATTGGTCCCCATAGCTATTGGCGCGCTTAAATTTAATTGTGATGGGGCGTTCTCATCTGACAAGACCATAGCTACTATTGGAATTATTTGTAGGGATTGTTTCGCCGAGTTCAAATGGGGTTTTGTAGACAAGGTAAAATCGATCTTTGCATTTATGACTGAAGTTTTGGCCTTGAAGAGGGCTTTGATGCTCGCAGTGGACCTTGGAAATGAGAACGTGGTTTTTGAAACGGATTGTCTCTCCTTGCTCAAATGTGTTGAAGCCAAAACCCCTTATTCGATTGAGTGGAAGTGTAGAAGCATTGTTTTTTTATATCATTTGTCTTTTGTCGTCCAAGGCTGGGTTCTCGTTGTCTTTTACCCCTAGGGAGGGTAATCGTGCCGCTGACTTAATTGCAGCTGATGCTTATAAAGGAGTGTACCCGATAGAGTAGGTCTCACAACCAGCACCCTCTTTGATGTCTCTTCTAGCCCTGGATGCCCAAAAGTCCGATGCCGATCCTCATCATGCTTCTCCTCCTATTCTTTCTAGAATGAGGATTGTTTGTAGTTTATTCCTGATTGTGTCTTGTGTTTGTTTCGTAATTTCTTGGACTTGCTTCCTTTGTCGTTCGGTTTATTATTATCTCCTGTATTTTGATTTTTACTGTGTGTATGTGGGACTGTTGAAGTTTTAATTGAAGTTTCCTTTTCGACCAAAAAAAGAGTGGTACATTAAATTAAAGTGATTGTCAAAAGGGCAGTCACGTCTGAAATAGAAAGAGGGCACTAACTCAATAAACATGGTTGTCGCATAAAGTGTAAATGAGATGCCACGTCTCCCCTTTTTTCCTCAACTAAGATCTCATAAAACAAAATAATCAGATCCCTTCATTATTGCTTTTCCCTAAAATACCCCAACATGCTTTCTCTTTCACTCCTATTCATTTTTGTTTTCCTACCCCTAATAGCTTCCCTCCCCTAATTTGCTGACACTCTACACCACCCCACTCCTTTCTTATATATCACTTCTTTCCCCACTTCACCCTTTCATTACTCCATAATTTACCAAACAACCCCCACAACACCTTGCGCTTATTTCTCCTAATAAGCCCCTATGTCACTAACAATTCATCTAAAATCTAAGAGCGCTTATGACTCATAGTGATGACACTCATATCCACTAGTGGATCTTAGTGGAGAGAAGGGGGGCCAAAAGAAAATATTTGTTCATAATTTTTTTAAAAAAATTTAATATAATGTAAAAATTGATATTATCTTATGACTTATATATTAGACTTGTTAAAATATTTTTATTATACATTTGGCCCCCTAAAGATTTTTTTTCTTTCAAATTAATTAATGAGTAGACATTTGACCCCCTTAAATATTTATCGAAAATCCGCCACTGCTCATACCCCATTTGAATGGGAGAGGTTGTGGGATCAAAGCCCAAGCGTATACATACAATTCTATGTCGATATGTGGTCTCCCCCTTCTTATGGGGAAGGGTTGACTATATGAATATATATGGAAGCTAAGGTTAATAACGATCTTTTAAACAAGATACTACTATATTCTTAATAAATAGGTATATGTCACATTGGAATTACTTATTCCTAATCAATCAATTCATAATTGAATCATAGAATTAATTGCAACCAATTCTGTAAATCTAACTAGAACCCATATCAATTCTAAGGAATAAGGGACAATATATTATCGACTTGATTAGATATATCTATAGTGAAAAACATCGCCACGCCCATGCCTAACCGGTAGAAGGATCAGTAGTAGGGTGGCCTCTCATATTAAAAATATTAAGGTAATCGCTACACTGAATCCAAAGACCACGACACACACGCATGCAAAATTTGTGTGTTATTGATAATAAAATACAATGACACTGTGTGATTCATATTATCAACTATATTTAATGAGATAATACTTCTTATTGTATATGATTTGGCCTCTCAAAAAATCGAAACTACATACCACTATGTTCTCTATAAATTAATTCCATGACAAATATATCCCAAACCCTTTATGCTTTAATTATAAATAGTCAACTTTATAATTTGGTCTTGGCCAAATAATGGTCTAACATTTTTAATATTTACATGTGTGGTCACAAACATGAAACTTTTGCTCCAAATTATTAACATGTAGGGTATATATTAAAGTGAGTACAAAAAGGGGGGTTGTTAGGCACATATATTAATTAGTATGTCAATGTAAATAGAGGGTGCGAGGTCGTATTAGTAAAATAATAAAAGGGAAAAAGGAGGATAGTGGAAGAAGGGGTCCACGGAGGATCACTTTATGAAGTGAAAAAAAGAAAGGGAAAAGTGGGAGGCAACATCAATAATTTTCCAATAGAAAGAATAAAGAGAGGGAAGTGTGTCTTGTTGTGTGTGTAGCGGAGATTCCTATTCCAAATAGGGGTTGCGTGTGATCGTATCCAAACCCATTCTTGTATCCCCAAACTATGCCAAGACTTTTTCTTTTTTACCTAAACTACTCATCATCACCATCCATCCCCCTTTATATGTATATTTTACCTATAAAATTTAATATTAATATAAGATATATTTATCTAATTTGATTATATTATAAAAACTTAGTTAAATTACTTAATATGTCATACATTTTCTTTAATTTTCTATCATTTACTCTTCTCCTTGATTATTGTTGAGTGAGTATCAATAAGGATATATTAGGAAAAAAATAACAAATATGTAAATATCTGACTTATAATTATGTTCAATATCAACTCTCAAATATATTTTATATTAATGACCAGAAGAATACTTATTTTAAATCATAAAGGCTGTTAGTCCTGGGAAACACCCATGATTCAATATGCCTAAACTTTTATATGTAAAAATTCATTATGATCTTCATTTAAGAAAATTGCTGGAAAATCCTTGAATGCAAAATTTATTGTCCAAAAGTTTCTGATGACATATAGGTATCTGAGTGAGTGAAACTCTAGTTGGTGCAACTTTTGTTTGGATTTGGCTTGCATCCGCTGCAAGCCAGGTTCGCTGCAACAAGACTGCGTCGTTTTGACGTAAAAATTGTGCAGTTGGCCTTTTTCTTTTATAATAAATATTTCAGGGTACTCAAAGGTATTAAAAATATATTTTAAGATACTAACTGGTACTAGAAAAATACTTCATAATCTTTAAAAAATATTTTAGGATCTTGAAAAAATATCCTAAAATATGTTTTTAGTACTAGTACCTGAAATAATTTTAAGATACTGACCGGTACTGAAAAAATAATATCTTGAAAAATTATTTTACGATCTTATAAAAATATTTCAGGATACTCGCATACTAAAATGATACTTCTAAAATAATAAAATGATATTTCTACTGACTGGTACTGGAAAATATTTTATGATATTTTAGGGTCTTAAAAAATATTTCAGATACTGACTGGTACTAAAAATATACTTTAGAACATTTTTTAAAGATCCTAAAATATTTTTTTTAAGATCATGAAGTATTTTTCCAGCACCGGTCAGTATCTTAAAATATATTTTTACTACCTTTGAGTACCCTGAAATATTTATTAAAAAAGAAAAAAAAAGGCCAACTGCACAGTTTTTGCATCAAAATGTCGTAGTCTTGTTGCAGCGGACGGCAGCGGACCTAGCTTGCAACGGATGCAAGCCAGATCCCTTTTTGTTTCCATTGTATACAATATATTTTTTAGCTCAAATATCTTTCATTTCCACATAATTAAAAATAAGATGCACACAATTAAAAAAGAGTTGTACCCATGAAAGATAAGTAACATATGTGTTTTTTTAAAAAAATCAGGTTCCTTTTTTGAATAATAAATTTTGCAATAAAGTGTTTTCAGCAATTTTTTTATGTGCTTTTTAAAGAGAGAAATACCTAAAGCCCCATTTGAATTGAAGAAAAGATAGGAATGGAAATAAAAAAAATAGAATGGAAAGAAAAATATTTTGCCTCCATGCATTTAGTTCGCACTGGAAAAGAACATGGGTTTATCAGGAAATTTTTGTTTAGTTGGAAGAAAATTTGATAGGAAAATGAGGCAAAATACCATTTTAATCCCCAAACATAAAATATTATTTTAAACCGTGTGTACGCATTTCGAGTGTACATGTGCACACAATCCACATTGGAGTGTGTATTTTGAGAGCACACTAAAATTTTGGCACTTCTCTTCCTCCTTCTTTCGGCAAAGCTCCAATGGTCATTGACTCTTCTCTATCTCTATTACCTCTGGTCTGACAGATCTGCAGCGGCAAAGAGACCACCGTCAGCAGCTTCTACTTCCTCCTTCTATGATTTTTTCCGACGTCACTCTCTTCCTCTCCTTGGTGTAACTCTCTTCTCTCTCTTCCTCTCCTTGGTACTGAAAAGGGTAAGTTAGTCTTCTCCCATTTTTTTCATTCATTGGAAAATGGATTCCTATCAAAATAGGTGGGGGCCAATTTTTACATGTTTAAGGGAAAATTCAAACACCGCTGAAAACCATTTTCACAAAAAAATATAAAACAACTAGGCGCATGCGACGGAAAATATTTTCCTTTTCCTTTCTTTAGTTTTCTTTGATCTAAATGGGGCCCAAAAAAAAAAGGCATGGAGTTTGAATTAAAAAAGAAACACTGAAATGAAAGGCAGCACTGTTGCCTCGTTACACGTCGCACATGCAAGTTTGTTGCTTTAGCCGCACATGTCTTCTGTTGCATTCATGGTCATCTTTACCCTGAAAAGAAGTAGGCTTTTTATATTTTTGGCTTGGTCAAACCAAAATACATAGAATTGAAAGAATTAAGTTGTAAAAATATATAGAAATTTTTTTCCTAGGAGCAAAAATACACATAAATTTTTTTTGAAATAAAAATATACATATGGTTACCATTGTTGACCAAAAGTCACATCTCACTGTTAAGTCATTGTTCACTGTCGTTATGTTATTGTTCACTTCATCTCTTTCTCTCTCATCACAATGAACAGTGACTTAATGGTGAGATGTGATTTTTGCTCTAAAATGGTAACCACATGTGTATTTTTGCTCCAAAAAAAAGCTTATGTGTATTTTTACACCTTAACACTAATTAAAAAAGAAGTGATATTTATTTAGAGATTTGAGTCGTTAAAAAAAAATCGTGTTTGAAGACTTCGAAATGTATTGTTATTTTCAAATACTAGAAATATTACATCTAGCTTTGAAAATATATTTTTATTATTAGGTCATGATAAAATTATTATCAACTTGAAAAAAACTAGTTATATTTTTAAGGGAAAATTTCAGTTAGCCTCATCTATAGCAAATTAATTTCAGTCAAACTCCACAACTTTTTGAAGTTTCACTGCACCTTATGGTCAAAATTAAATTAATTTCTGTGGGTGAAAAGAAATAAAAGAAGGGTATTATTATTTTTTTCATTCACAAAAATTAATTTTATTTTGATTATGGGAGTGCAGTGAAGTTTCATAAAATGTTGGGGTTGACTGAAATTAATTTCTTATAGAGGAGGTTGGTTGAAATTTTCCCTATTTTTAAGCACGTCTTCATAATTGCCAAATTTTTAAGTACGTTGGTAGTAGCTTCTTGGAAACTTGTTGATAATAACTTTGCTAAAACGTTCCGTAAAATTGGGTAATAATTTTAGTTCATAAAAATGATTATGATTGTTGATGTCTTTTAAATTTAATATCATACGTAATTGGCTTTATAATTAAGGCTTTAATTCCTGTCTCTTTAATTTATCTTCTTTTTCGCTGGACTTTTTCTTATCTTCTTCTGATATAAAAGTTCTTTCATGGAATAATTTCGCATGATTCTTTGTTTGTTTAATTTAAATAACTCATTGTTGAACCTTTTATGCTATCATAAATTTTTACATTTTAAGATATCTTCTTTTCCCCCATGCCAATTGCCTTGCTATTTTAGTCTAATTTGGGTTATGGTTCTCTTCTTATTTATAGAAATTGTGATGATCAAATTTATCACTATTATGTGTTTACATTATATATATTACTATTATAAGTATAACCAGTTTGTCTTAGGTTAAAAATGGAAAAGGTGATTTAAATTACTCTTACATAAAGAAATTGTTGGAGGGCACAATGAAATAATCATGAAAACTTTGTTGAAAAAATATATATTTTCAGCTTATTTTGATAAATTATTACAAGTTTCAACAATAACTTATCGAAATAAGTTGAAAACAAACTCAATACATCTCTTATAACTTAGGTACTTTTTGTTCCAAGTGAAATTTGTGGATGGAAAATGAAAATAGCAATTTTTTCCCTGCTTGGAAAGTTTTACAGGAAGAAATTGACTTTTCAAGGAAGAGCTCTTTTTGGGTAATCCCTCCTTGTCCATTTTTTAAAAAAGATGTTTCTTATCAACGGGTTGTAAGTGATAAAAAACAGTTAACTGTATTAAATTTATCATAAAATTTAAGTGATTTCAGTATTACCTTTCTTAATCACTTTTCACACTATATATAAAGTGGACCTGGGCCTCTTCGAGATAGCATTAGAAAAGTATATTTGGGTAAAGCCAAAATAAAACTCATCTTATATAATTGTCTTGTACATCTTAAATCACGTCAAAAAATAGTTTTTAACACTAATCCAAATAGGCATGCATTGAAGATATTTTTCTATGCAGAAGATGCCCCATTTACCCTCCATGCATCCCATCCTACTTAATAAGAATATAAACTCTGATCGTAAACAAATAAGAGTTTAATTTTATTAATAATTAATGGTTAAAAGTATAGAATGAATATAAAAATATAAAAAATGATAATAATTTAATTTGAATATATTTTAAATATGAATAATTGAAATTAAATCAACTAACATTTATAATTTATGATCATATTCACAACCAAAAAAAAAATTATCAAGTTCACATTTTAAGCCTTCAAATATGATTAAAACGAACAAACAAACACTAGTTTAAAGGTGAGTTAACATAAATTTATAAGGTAAAAACGGTAAACTTGTGTATAAACTCTCAAGTTTAACTGAGTTTATGACTAACGTAAGTTTAAGTACAAATTAACAAAATTTTGTAAGTTATAAACATAAAACCAATAAACTCATAGTCAACTCGTGAATTTAATAATAAGGATCACATGCTCAGTTCACCATACCACACAATAGAAAGAAAGAAACAACAATAAACTTAAAGGTGGAAAACAACTTCCTCATGTTTAGCTTAACTGAATTAAATTAAAAAATTAAAAATTAAATTGGGCCTGACATTGGATTAATAAGAAGTTGAAGTATATATGAAAGTGAAGGGAGTCAAAATTAAAAGAGAGAATGATAGTGGAATAGAAAGAGTTGGGAGTGGAGGGGCCAAGAGAGAAGGAAATGGGGAAGGCAGGGGAAGGTGGGGGGAAGATTGTGTAGTTACCATAAATAGGAATGTTTGGTATGCGGCACAGTCTGTTTCTGGGTGGAAACACTTTTCCAATTCCATCCTCTCATTATTAATTTTGACCCTTTCCCTTCCACTGTTTTTCATGTTTTCTTCGTCATTCCACTTTCTACTTCTTCCATTCTTATCATCATCATCACTATCCCTCGTCATCATGCACATCTAACTCCATGGAGGCAGCTCCAATTAGGTCTTACGGCTCATTTTTGGGACTATGTTTATGTAAATTAAGATAAAACCCGTCTTATATATTTATCTTATGAATCATAAATTACGTTGGAAAAATAATTTCTATTTAGAAATCAAAATAGGCACTTAATATTGTAATATTTGTTGTTACTCGTATAGCTTTGTTTGGATGGGATATAAAATTTTCTGAAAAGCATGAGATTTGTTTTTATTTCATTAAGAAATGATATGATGTTTCATTGGCTAAATTAGAGAAAATCCTCCAAAATTTCGTGTTCTTTGTGAATAATCTTCCTAACTTTTGAAATTTTATGAACAATCTATTTGAACTTTTACATTCACCCAGGTAACTCTCATAATTAATGGTAGCTTTACTTAATATTTATCCGCAAATGACTTAAAATTAAGAAGATTTGATTTATCCTTATATAACTCAAAGTTTAGGGGATTATATACATATAAAAATAAAATTTAAGTCAGGCATATAAAATTAATATTTTGATGTAATCTTCGTAGACTTTAAAATGTGTTTGGAATAACTTTAAGAGAATAACTTTTTTGATTTATGAAGTAAGCATATGAGAGCAGTTTTATTTCATCTTGTGAAAAAACGCTTATGAAATTATGATTTCATAGTTACCTAAATACTTACTTAAAAATCTAGAGATTTATTATTAAATTTGAAAGGTTACGGATGTTATTTATACATGAATTTAAGTTCAAAAAATTATGTGATACTCCCCTCCAATTCTTAATATAAGTCATATTTATTTAATTTGATTAGATTAAGGAAGTAAATTAAGTTAGTTAATATGACACATATTTTCTAAAACATCATAATCATCTTCCTTAATTTATTTATTCTCCTTTCTTCTTAATTATTGTTAATGACGCATCAATATAGATAAATTAGAAAAATATTGACAAATATAAAAACTGTATGTTTTATAAAAAAAAAAAATCAACTCTATAAATATATCTTATATTAAGAATATAACCAATATAAAATATTTGAAAGACACTGCTTTTCTTTATCTTGGACCCGCCTCGCAAAAGTTGAGTTGCCATTTGCCAACATGAAAAAAAAGGCAAAATTATATTTAAGTTACTCTCTTGACCAATAAACCCCTTATTTTATACCCTTCAACTTTATTTTTATATGAATATAACCCCTTACGATATGAGTTATATGCAAATAAACCCCATAAACATTAAACCTTTGCAAATAAATAATCAACAAAATTGATAGTATGAGAGTTATTGCATAAATGTAAAAGTCTAGTGAGGTATTGATATTGTGAAGTTTCAAATGTTAGGGATGTTATTCAGAGATCAAACAAAGTTTAAGAAGTTTTTTATAATTTAATCAAGGCTATTATTAAATCCGGACCGGATACTAAATCAGTTAGGGTACTGGTTCAAGGGTCAACATGTTAGATCAGAGTTAAACATGAGCTAATTCATGGCCAAATCGGTGAGAAAATGAATATTCTAAGGTTATTAATAAAAAATTCTGAAGAATTTTTTTTTAAAAAAAATAAATTATTTTTTTAAAATAAAAAATATTGAACCAATTGAACGGGTTCTCTGGAAAGACCGGTTATGTGACCATTTTATTGATTTTTTTATTTTAATAACCTTGAATTTACCAATTTTAACTAAATTATACTCCTTCCTTCCGGTTCTATATACAAGTTATAAGTAAGCATAGATAAAAAAAATTGGCTAAAATTGTTTAAAAATAAATGAGTATAAAATGTAAATTTATTTTAAAATATACCTTTATTTGTGAAGATGGCCAGTATGAGAAGGAGAGAAAATAAGATAAGAGAGAATGAGTGGGAAAAAGGAACAAAGAAAATGAGTGGGAAAAAAAAAAGAGTCAAAATGATAGAAGGTAAGTAATTAATTGGAGATAAAAATTGAAAAAGGTGAATTAAATTTTCAAGCAAGTATAAGTTTAACTTATAAAAACTGCCCCATTAAAAAACAATAACTTATGATACTGTTTTTTTTTTTTTTTTTTTTTTAGAAAATGGGGCAACCGGCCTTATCAATTTTTATTCATCATCCAAACATAAACATGGGTACGAGACATCCACTAAATCCTTGGGAAATATAATATATAGTCTTTTAGAAGGCATTTCAAAACAACACAAATAATCTCCAAAACCAAGCCAATTAGCTACAAAATTCCTTTCCTTATAAGTATGGTAGAGACCGACAAACCTGGATGTTTCTGTTAGGTTCACTGAGCTACCAACACAATATTCTGCTTCTTACCTTGCCAAAGTAGAGAATACTATAAAAGTTCCCTAAATTTAATTGCACTGTTAAAAAAATGTAGAGAAGATATTTTAAACTTTTGAAGTATTTATGAACAGCTTAAGAATTAAACATCTCAATTAACCGAAAATATTTTTTATTTTTTATTTTTGGATAAAAACTTGAAAGGTTGAAATATAAAGATTGTTCAGGGTCAAAATATTATGAAGATTATTCATGTTTGATGCATAAAATGATTTGGAAAGTAAAACCTTATAACATAAATATCTGTAATTGGAAATTTTGATTATAATTTTATTTAGAAATCTCTCTCCCTCACACCCAGAGACAAGTTAACTTTTTTATTTTTGGCCAAATCATAAACGTGTAAACTTTTTTTTGGCCATATCATAGACATGGAAGCTTCTTGTTTACACCCCTCAAACTAAACACCCAAGTGTCTTGTACTTTTTCAAAAGTCTGGCACCTTGGCATTGGCACATTTAACTCACATGAATTTAACGATGAAAGTAGATATGTGAGCCGTAATATTAATACGTTGCCACCAGCAAAAAGAAAAATATCACTCCAAAAGGAAAATATTATTCCTTCCAGTTCATAATATAAAGTATATTTGGAGAGTTGATTTTGATTATAAATATAAGAAACAGTTTTTATATTTGTGAATTTATTTCTAATTTGTCCTTATTAATACTCCCTCAACAATAATTAAGGAAAAGAGAGAATTAAGAAAAGTGACTATATTGTTTTAGAAAATAAATATCATATTAATTAATTTAACCAATTTCTTTAATATAATTAAATTAGGTAAATATATCTTATATTAAGAAATTAGAGAGATAATAATTATGTTGTCAGTTTTTTATCAGGGTTAAGATGTTGCATAGATGTTCTTCACAAGTTTTTTAATCCCTAACTTATATAATGAGACTACTAATTTAGAATGAATTTGAAAGACGAGCGTAGCAGATTTTGAACACCACTCCCCAATTAAACAGCTCCTGAGATTAAATCCATTCTGGCCCAGTGGCGTATCCTGCCCAATATAATTCACACCATAGTTGGGCCTCGGCCCAATTGAGTATGTGTCTGCCTTTCCCTCAAGATTTAGTCCTGACATGAGATAAGATTACGATGCTCTCCATTTGCATGAATTACGAGGGTTAGGTTTCTCTCATTATTTTTTTCTCATCATCCCTCATAATGTCAAAATCATATCTGTCTAATCAATATAATATTACTTTAATTTTTCTCTCTCTTTGTAAATCAATGGCCTAGATAAACTAATGAGAGAAAAAGGAGAAAAAAACCGGCCAGAGAATCTTCTTCCAAATAACGATGGGAAAGGTGGTCGTGCTGCTACAAATAGCATGTCAGTTGCTGCCTAAAGGAGGATTTGATAGTGTTGCGTATGGTATGGATTTGACATTTTTTTGCATATAGGGTGTTAGATTGAATTTGACCGTTTTAAATTTAATATTTTTTAAATTAATTTTATTAATACTTCTTTAACTTTTTTAGACACAAGACAATATTTTTTTGTTTGATAAAACGTAAAAATTTCATCATATGTTTAAGGGTTGGGTTAGGTTTCTCTCATAATCTTTTTTTCATCATCCCTAATAATCTCTAAATCATCTTCGTCCAATCAATATAATACTACTTTAATTTATTTCTCTCCTTCTCAATCAATGGCTCAGATGGGTTAATGAGGGATAGGGAGAAAAAAGTCAATGAGACTTCCTTTACGGTTAAAGGTCAATTTTGCATTAGAAGTTTTTACTGACAAGCATTTTGCCTTAGAAGTTTCAAAATTAGAGTAATTCTACCTTAACCGTTATCTTAATTAATTTTAATCGTTAGTTTATCAAATATACTGAGCTGATAATCCACTTATCATTCACTTTATTTTTGTTAAAACGCAAATTTACCTCGAAATTTTTAAATCCAATATTCAATAAAATGAAGTAGATGACACATGTACTACCAAGCAAGTTTGCATCTTAACGAAAATTATATGAATGAGATATGGATCGTTAGCTTAACATATTTGGTTAACTAACAGTTAAAATTAAATGAGATAACTGTTAAGATAAAAATTGCTCCCATTTTGAAACTTTTGGGAAAAATTACTCATTAACCGTTTTTTTTTTAATTTCTTAAATAATAATATAAACATTAAATGAATAAATTTTTTTATAAGTAATTAGATTACTTATATCACATAAATTATTGGGAAATTGAATTTGGAGATCCTTGTTGTTTCCATCAATTCAAATTAGGTCCCTGATGATTTTTTCCTTTTTATTAGGTCCTTTTATGTTTCCACTCTCCACCATTAGATGTTTTAATCCCTGAAGTTTAAAACTTTTCAAATATGCTCTAGCAGTGTTAAAAATCCCGTAAGCCGAAGAATCTGAAGCATCTTCTTCTCTCGTCTTCTTCCACCTCCACATAACGCCAAGTCTAACCAAGCTCCCGTTTCTCAAACATTCAATATTATATTCAAACAGAACGTTGCTTCTGTTGAGGACATAGAGCTCTTCTCCAGGGACGGATTGGAGAGTTTAAACTCCAGTAGCTCTTCAACCTATGAAACAACCTGAATTTTTAACAGTTTTAAATTCCAGGGATCAACACGTCCAACGGTGGAAACATAAAGGACTCAATAAAAAGAAAAAAAATCCTCAGGATCTTCAGATTAATTTTCCCTCAGTTATTCATTCCAACAAGAAGATAATATATTATTGTTTACTGGGAGGATGGGAATTCCTTCCAAAACATTTAAATAAAGAGGAAAAAATCATGTAATGTATACAATACATTTTAATAACCAATAATAATGTTTTCCTTGTAAGACATATCATGGTTTCCAAAGCCTGAAAAATAAGCATACATTCATAGACAAGTTTGCCCCACAAGTTTGTTGAAAATAGGCATTAAGTAGCTATCATTTACCTAATCAAAATTTCTAGAATGATTTATATAATCCTTATTCTCCTTGAAAGCTGCTTCACAACCTGGACATTGAAGAACAACTCAGCTGTGATTTGTTGGCATTCATTATTGACAATTCGGAGAAATATAATTAATTATATTAATGATCGTGATAATGAAATTATTGTGCAAATTATTAATAGAATGGCCTAGTACAATAAGATAGTAGAGTATATTCGATTCCAACGTCTAAAATTTCAAGGAGGACGCACACACCAACTCAAACATTAATTGTTACGTTTCATTAGGATGAGTTTGATCAAGAGTAATCGATTGTTGTTTGATTAAACATCATATTATTATTTCATTATATTCTCGTATCTTGACCTTTTTGATGAGGTGGGATTAATTTTTCCAATTGAAGAATAATTCCCAGGTTGATTTTTCTATCATCGGTTTATTTAATTTTTCAAAATCGATTTAAATGTTTTAATTTTTTTTAATATAAGATTTAAATGATTTTGGTCCTTGAGATTTTATTTTTTACACGACATATGATTTTTTTTTTAAAAAAAATATTGATTTCTGCATATTGGATTGATTTATCTCCCAATATTGTTTTGACCCGCTTTTATGGCGTTAAAGCCTATGATGAATTAGAAGTACAAATGGACTAGAGTACCAACCGATGTTGATCATAAATGGAATAGGATTTAATGCTTAATTGTAAGGTTTTGAATTAGAAATGCAAATATATTACCAACAGTGTTGTTGATCTAAATGGAATAGGGTTTAACTATTAAGGTGTTGAATTCGAACTCGCGTAAATTTTAAAAGAACTAACTCCAACTAATTCTTGACTAGCTTAGTTACTCATGTGAATATTAAAAAAATAAAAATAAAGGAAGTACGTAGATATTACTCCTTCTATTTCTAAATAAGAGTTAGATAATGAATTTATGAGTTATAAACATAAGATCTCTTTTTGTCTCTCAATTTTATAGTACAACCTAGTGCCTATTACAAATCACTTCTAACTAAAAAGTTTTGTTCAAAATATACTTCCTCTAATTCTTATTATAAGGTATTAAGTATGATTCTTATAAATCAATAAAATTAGTTAAGAACATTAAAGTTATCATAAAATCTAAGTCATTTTTAGTATTACTCTTTTTAACCACTCTAACTTCAAATATCATATAAATTAGTACTCCTTCTGGTCTTTATTATAAGTCGTTAACTAACAATTTTCACTAATCAATAAAAACAATTAAAGACATTAAATTTGTCCTAAAATGTAAGTAGTTTACGATATTACCCTAATAATTGTACTAAACTCTAATATCATATTAATTATTTCTCGCACCTACTACTCTTGTTAATTATAGGTATACATGAAAAAAAAATATATTTAATGCTCTTTGAAAACAAACAAATGCCTTATAAAAAAGATTAAGAACACTTGTTAGTTAGTGCTTTATAATAAGAACAAGAGATAAGATAGTAAGTTACTTGTAGGGTAATAAATGAGGTTTTGTCAATTTTTCCCTTGTTGATTTATTATTAACAAATGCATAGAGATAAAGAGATGTATGTGAGGAAAAAAAAAATATACATACACCCTTTTGTAAATAGGGGAAAATCTAGAAAATTTTATACATTTATTTTATTTTATTTTTTTGGTTTGTGAGAATGAGGTACAATAAATAGGCACTGAATAGTAATTTTTTTTTAAAAAAATATCTCAATTGATTGCAAACAAAAGCTTCCGTCAAGGGAAAATTCTAATGTACCACTCTAGTCAAAAGGACCAGAGTGGTACATGATTAAATGAAAGTATTTTAGGGAAACTAACATATATTTGTTTTAAAAAAACTAATTTAACTAATTTTCTTAATATCTATAAATTAATTATCTAAATCGTATACACCCTCCAGTTCTTGATGAAGGAGTTAAATAACTAATTTTTGGATATAAAAGAGGTTAGTTAACTTACTTGTTCATAACAATTATGTGTTGGTTTGTTTAAAAGACCCTTTTACTTATGTGTGTTGTGACTTATCTTGATTGAAATTCCCTCTATATGCAAACATTAAGGAGAAAATTATAAATTTAAAGAACAAAATGAATTGAGGTGTTATATTATCTTGTTCATAAATATAAGAGTTAATTAATTTTTTTGGGGAAATTAAAGAAACTAATTAAATTATTTTATATTTATTTTTTTCTCTAAATTAATTTGTTTGACTTATAATTAAATTGATGTATAATTTAATTATATATGACATATAATATGGTTAAGTAACTAATTTAGCTTCTTTAAAAAATTAATTAGGTCCTATATTTAGATGTGGAGGTAGTATTTAGCATAGAAGTAAATGTTTTGTCTATCTCATACATTCAGAATACGAGGAACTAGTACTTATACGATGGAGGAGTATGATGGTGCACAAAGACAACCTCAATATGAATGGTGTCGGTGGTGAGTGGTCGCTCTCACTTTTAGAACAGAAAAAGTAATTATTTAGACTGCTTGACAGGAAGGGCATCCACACATACATTGCAATCACTACATTTATGGAGTCACCAAATTCTATTGTAATTTTCACATTCATATTCTTCAGCTGTATTTACTTGACTTGCCTCTTGCTGGCCCTCCTATGATGAAAAAACTAATGTGTACCTTTTTGTTGTTGTTGTTGATACTTTATGATGTTAGTTGCCTTTGAACTTACAAAAGAATTCGACCTATGAGAGTTCCTATGCTTTGCATTATCCTGAAACTGCACAGAAAATAATTCGAACAGAAATAAAGAGAGCGTTCAACAGAACAATTTATACATTTCATATGCAACATGTCATCTCAATTAAGAGAAAAACAGAAAGCAATTTTCTTTTCATAAAAAAAGTTGTCTTCATTTAATATTTTCATGTAAAAACAGGTGTTCTGATTTATAAATATCTTACTTTCCTACCTCCACCCCTATAATTTATATCTTTTTCTTTGCCAGCACCCTCCATAACCTCTCTTGTTTTATTTATTGATTTCTTTCATCGTTCATCTATACCATCATATTCATATATACCCGCATAGGATAAAACTTGCAACCTACTTCTTTAAATCAAGATTTAAGGAGGTGATATTTCATGGAGTCAGTTAAGCCAAATCACTTTGGCACTTTCTATAACCTTTTTCATGAGTAGTTTTTAAGAAATGTTATTCTTTAACTTAAAAAATTACATATGTTTAAATGAATCAACTTTGTTATTTATTTTACTTGGTTAGTGATCTAGGTTGAAAGTCTATAAATTAAAGGCTATCTAATACCACTGACAAAAATTTTTGAACGTTTTTCTCCCCATTCTCGAGTCGTTCATCTCTTTCGTCGCATTATGTCGTATTTTTCTTATTTCCATGATGACAAATAAAAGCAAGGAAGGGAAAGTGATTAAAGTAAAGGAGCCGAGCAAAACACATTTGCTGGGAGGAAAGAGCAATAAGAAGGGGCCACACCCATAGAGTTGGGAGTAGGCATGGAAATAGGTTAGGCCAAACTAAACTTTGGGTAAATAGGCCTGAGTCTGTAATGAGGGTAGAAGGCCTGAGCCTGGGCCTGAAACTGAATTCAGGCTTTTTTTTAGGCTTAGGCATGAGCCTTCATAAGGTTTGGTAGGGCCTGAAGCCTTTTTAAAGGCAGATTTACAATGTAGGTCTTTTAAAAAAGACCTCATATTGTAGGCCTTAGAGGTCATAAATAACCTTTGTACATATTGAATCTATCAATATATATATAAATATAATTTAAAATTAGAATATAAGAATGAAAAATAATAAATATTATGTTATTTATATGATATAAATTTTATTATATTTATTTAATATGTAAACAGGTCATATCTTAACAAAATAGGCATGGCCTACTTACATATTTAGGCTTTTAAATAGGTCTTGGTCTGGTCTTTTTAACAAACAGGTCAGGCCTAACCAAACCCTAAATAGGTCAAGTTGTAGGCCGCTTGATAGGGGCCTGGCCTATTCCCACCCCTAACTGGGAGCAATGACAGACCTTGAGATATATATTTGGGGGGCCAAATGTATACTCATGAACTAATTAAAAGAAAAAATTATTTAGGGGGCTAAATGTATAAATTTTTGGGCCAAATGTATAAAAAAGGGTTAAGGTGCAAAAATACACATGAGTTTTTTCTCTAGGAGCGCCCAGCACCATGTGCTTTTTTTGAAAGCAAAAGTACACATGTGGTTACTATTTTGGAGCAAAAGTCACATCTCACCGTTAAGTCATTGTTCACCGCCATTAAGTTATTGTTCACTTCATCTCTTTCTCTCTCATCACGATGAACGGTGACTTAACGGTGGGATATGATTTTTGCTAAAAAATAATAACCACGTGTGTGTTTTTCTCTAAAAAAAAGCACATGGTGCTAAACACTCCTAAGGAAAAAGCTCACGTGTATTTTTTCACCTTAACCGGGGGGGGGCATGGCTCTCGCTAGTCTCCATGAAGCTCCGCCACTAGCTAGGAGACTGTTTATGATATTTAAAGATAATAATATGCATTTAGAGACCCAATTGTAAGATAAACCTAGGGACCTAATTGTAAACTAGATAGTTAGTAGGGTAATTACTCATAAATCATAAACTAGAGTTAGTTAGGACTTGAAGGAGGCTATACTATTATAAATAGCCCATCCTCCTATTGTAGATTTCAGATTTGACTTGATTGGAATAATACATTGTGTGAGAGTCTCAAGGAGCTCTCTTCTTCATCTTTTCTACTACTCTATTTCTTGTGTCTTGTATCTCTTTTCTACATCTATTTCTTTATTCTACATCAATAAATATAACAGTGGTATTAGAGGTGACGATTCTTCGTCCTCTTTTGCTGTTCAGTTTCTGTCTCTGCATCTTCTCTGTTTCTGTTTCTGATTCTGAGGTATCCGAAGGGGATTCTGGTTGGGTTTCTGGTTTTAGGCGTCATTCTGATCAAGAACCATCACAGAAAGAAAAAAAATCCTTGATTTCACTTCTGGACCATTCTTCTCTCCTCACGGCTCAGACTTGAATTCAAGCAACAATCAAGAAAAAAATAGACCTAAATGCAACTCTTGAACTAGCGCAGAGTCATTCTCTTGTCGGTTCAGTTCTACATTTGTGAGTCAGCCAAGAATTCCCAAAAAGAAATTGGAAAATAGTCTCCTGCATGTACAACGAGAATTCTAAGAAAGGCTTTTGGTAACTCATAAATAACAGCGTTGGTTTGCATTGCAGCTTTCGGCTCTTCATCGGTGCAAGAACTAATGAAAAACAATCACCAGTCATGAATCACCAGAACAGCACCACTCGATTCTGATTACTCACAACATCAGATTTTAGAATTCTGTAATCAGTCTTCCGTCGAATTCAGGCTATTAATTTGCTTTGTCTGTGTCTAGGTTATCTTTGTCCATCCTAGTTCTGGTTTGTTGCTATTGTCCGTTTTTAGATTCTACTGGCATCGGAATCTAGGTATTTCGAGCTATGCGCAGCGCCATTTATCAGATATCATAATCAAATTCTTACAAGACACCATTCATCAGAATCGATCACTCTTTTTCATCAAAAGTCTAAGTGGGACATTTCTGGGTTTGCATCGAATGATTTCGAGTCAACGGAATGGTGGGTATGTGTTAGGCGTCGAATTTGGGTCAATGCTCTGTATCGTTGGATTCTCGTCAGTTTCAAGCATCGCTCGCGTCCTTGTGCGTTGTGTGCGTCTGTGGGTTCTGCTTCTATTCATTGTGGTTATGGGTTTTGCTCATTAGTTCGTGATCTGATGGGTTAAAAAAAAGTGGGAAAAAAAAGATCCCTCTTCTTGTTGGCATGGAACAACAGTTGAAGGGAAACCAAGACACTCTCCATCAAGATTTATGTTTTTTATTGATTCAGATGTGTATTTTTGAGTTTTGTTCTTTAGCTTGTGTTTTGTTGTTTCACATCCTTGAGGGCAAGGATGTTTTGGGAAGGGGGTATTGATATGTAAACCATAAATAAATATATTAGTTAGGGGGTTAGTTGTATTAGTTAGTTAGTTTGAGGTGTAGCCTATATAAGGCATATCACTCTTCAATGTATACTATGCTTGTTAAGATTAATGACTAATGAGCATCACTGGTTTTCTCTCTTCTCTTCTCCCTCTCTTGCAATGTTCTGTTACTCTCTTTCCCTCTTCTTTCTCATTTCTATAACAGTGGTATCAGAGGTGATGTTCCTCTGCCCCCTTTCGCTGTCTGTCTGATCCTTCTTCTGGTTCTGTTTCTTCACTTCTAATCTTGTTTTTTTTCTGGTTCTGTTTTTTGGTACTGGTTTTGTTATCTGGCTATCAGTCTTGATCACGAAAACAGCGACCCTGATTTTGTTCTTTTTATTTCTGGTTTTGTCCGTCTGTTTTGTCTGATCATTCTTTCGTGCTCTTGTCTGTTCTGTTCTGTTTGTGCCCTATTTAGTTAGGACAAACGAAAGGAAATCCAAAAAAAAGAAAGAAATTGGTTTTGTTCTGTCAATTTGAGGCCACCATAATTTATGTTCCATCTCTGTTTGAGTTCCAAATTCTTTGGGTACCAAGAATTCATCAAGACTTTCAAGAACTCATCAAGAAAGCTTCAAGAAAACCATCAAGAGACAGTGGCTGGGTTTGTTGCTGATCTTGAATTCAATCTTGCGTTCTGGGTTTGTTTCTTCTGTTTTTTGGTTCTGTCATCCTCAGTTCTTGGTTTCTGGTTCTGTCAAATGCATTTATGGGTTTCTGGTTCTACTCCTTTGTTTCTAGTTAGTTCTGCTCTCACTGTTTCAATATTTTTGGTTCGGGTTCTGTCAGTATTGGTTTTGGTTCCGGTGTTCTGTTATTTTGCTGAGGGTCTTGATCAAGAAACCATTAAGAATTCATAGTGGATGGTAAATACAAGATCAAGAACCATGGAAGATCGACTCTTGGCTATTGAAGAACAATTCAAGAAACTCATCAAGATTGATGAGTTTGATGAAAAACTGGAAAGACATAAAAATGAATTGCAAGATATGGTGTGGAGCTTGAGAGATGAATTAAAAGTGCTGGTATTGGCAATGCGAGCAAATAATGCTAGTCAATGGCGGCCTCAGCAGCTTGGCAATGTGAAGGAGTATAATGAAATTTTTGATGATGTTGTCACAAGATTCCAGCTACAAATGGAAGAAGAAGACCTGGTTGTAGCATATGTGGATGGATTGAAAGATGAAATCCGTGACTCAGTCGAATACTTTCAACCAAGAACAATGCGTGGGGCTCGTGCTTTTGCTCGAATGGAAGAATCAGATTTGCAAAGATGAGCTAAGAAAGCTGAGAAGGTAAGAAAAGAGTTGGACGATCCAGAAAAAGCTTATTCGATCAGCACCCAAGAAGACCTGATCGACCACATAGCAGCTGACAAAATTCATGAAGAAGACGAAGTTCTTGAACCCCCTGTTTCTCAGCAAGTTACTGAGAGTACAGATGAAGTTCGAACTCAAGAAGGTGGTAGTGGGTCTTATTCAGACTCCACCCAAGAATACATTGAGGTATAAGAAGCCAAGCAGATATCTTTAAGGAGTGGGTCATCAAGTCTCGACTTTGGAGGAAGTTTTCTGGGTGAGTTACAAAAGAAAACTTCATATGCGGTACTGTCAACCACCACTGGGTTTCAATTTTAGTTATATGGAAAAAGGACTTTGCAAATTGAAAATTCTACACATATTTCAACAAAGGCTGAACTGAGCATGTGGCAAGGTCAGAAATTTACGTGGTTGAAAGAGTCTTTATTTGATGCAAATACAGGATTCCAGCTGTCTTGCAATTTCTCTTTGGGGCAGAAAAATATTGATGGGTTACAGCTAGATGGCATTCTCTTTCAACAGCAAAAGCATCTTAATGGGACAATGGGTTTAATAATTTCTGATATGTTTATGGGCTTGGAAAATAATAGCAAACAAAAGAGCCCAATAACTCAGCATTTGGATTGCATATTTGTCATGGGTTTTTTCAGTAATAGGTTGTTGCAAGTAGCTCAACTCTTAAATTCTCTCCTACACGAAGTCTACTGTTAGTTTGGTTCAGGGGCAAGTTAAGTGAAATGCTTTATGGGAGAATATGTTCTCTTACTAGGAAGAAAATGCTGACGATGTAGTAGAGGTCAAGTCATGGGATTCAAGGCTGTTTGGCTGAATATTTTCCAAAAATTAGAAAGCTTATGGAGCTTATGTTTTCAGTTTGGTTTTACTCTATTAGATTGTTTTTCAGGTTCAGATTTGTGTTTTTGTTGTCAGCATCCTTGAGGGCAAGGATGTTTTTAGAGCTGGGAGTCAAGGCCGGCCCGTGAAGGGCCAAGGCCTAACAGGGCCGGCCCTCTAGGGCCTGGAGTAAGAAAAACATCTGTTTTTCAAAGCCCGGCTCAAGAGCATCAGGGCCAGGGCCGGCCCGCAGGGCCAGGTAATTATCATTCCAAATTTTAACTATTTTTCCTTCACTATTTTTTAAAAAATATAATTAGTAAATTATAACACGAATCATCCAATAAATAAGCATAGTCACTAATTTATAATTAAAAGCAAACTATGTTCACAAATAACTCACATAAAACATAAAAAGCATATCACTAAGCGACATTAGTACGATGATTATTATTGTCGTCATCTTCGTCACTATCATCGATTTTAACGATATTTGATTTTTTTTCACTTTGAGTAGTAGCCTCTAGCTCATGAGTAAGAATATCATAAAATTCTTCTCCCGCATCATGAACACATCCATAATCTTTATTTACAATAAATAATAAATCAAATCATAAAATTAGAGTATAGTAATTATATATTTATAATTAAAAGGATAAATAACTCTATAACAAATACAAAAAATATATAAATTAATAAATTTAAAAAGGAAAAAAAGAAAAAGATATAGTGAAAAGGGCCTACAGGGTTGGCCCGAGGCCTTCCAGGGCAGGCCCGTTTAAGCCCAAGGCCCATCAGGGCCGGCCCTCCAGGGCCAATTTCGTTTATCTCTTCAAATTTTTAGGCCCGACCCTTGAAGGGCCAGGGCCTAAACGGGCCGGCCTGATTTCCCGGCTCTAGATGTTTTGGGAGAGGGGTAATTGATATGTAAAGATAATAATATACATTTAGGGACCCAATTGTAAGATAAACCTAAGGACCTAATTGTAAACTAGATAGTTAGTAGGGTAATTAGTCATAAATCATAAACTAGAATTAGTTAGAACTTGAAGGAGGCTATAGTATTATAAATAACTCATCCTCCTATTGTAGATTTCAGATTTGACTTGATTGGAATAATACATTGTGTGAGAGTCTCAAGGAGCTCTATTCTCCATCTCTTCTACTACTCTATTTCTTGTGTCTTGTATCTCTTTTCTACACCTATTTCTTTATTCTACATCAATAAATATAACAGTTTACCCTACAAATACAATACTCTTTGCATCTATAATATAAGACATATTAATCTAATTTAATTACATTAAAAAATTAGTTAAAGCAAAACATAAAAAATCAAAATCAAAATTGGTAAAAGACAATTGAATTTCAATAATTTTAAAGGGATTGATTTGAAATTTTAAAATTTGAAAAATCACCTAATCAACCGTAATTTTTTTTAAATAGAAAAACCTCAACCCCCTTCTAGCTGTGGGAGCTTCGGTAACAAGTGAATAAAGCTCTAGCGACCAGCAAAAGTTGTTAATGTAGATACTTGAATTGTTAATAGTGATACTAAAATTTGTAAACAGCGTCATGAAACATGTTTTTTGAATTTCTCAAGCAAAAGTTGCCAATATAGATATTTGAGTTGTTAATAGTAATACTAAAATTGTACAAATACCTTGTTTACAATTTTAGTATCGCTATTAACAACTTAAGTATCTATAGTGACAAATGACAACTTTAGCCTGAGATTTAAAAGAAAAAAAAAGCCACCAAAACTTTGGTGAGAGTTATTAGGAATTACTCCACAAATATTTTATTTATAATTTTAGTATTGCTATTAACAATTTAAATATCACTATTGATGACTTTTACCTGAGAAATTTAAAATATATATATTAGGCCACCATTTATAATTTAGTATCGTTATTAACAACTCAAACATCTATATTAATAACTTTTGTTCCAGAAATTCGTGTGTGTGTGTGTGTGTGTGTGTGTGTGTGTGTGTGTGTGTGTGTGTGTGTGTGTGTGTGTGTGTGTGTGTGTGTGTGTGTGTGTGTGTGTGTGTGTGTGTTAAGCCGTTAGAGCTAGCCCTGGCAGCAAGTCGTCAACAAGGTTACTGGAGTTATGGTGGCAGACGATGCCAAAGCTCCAACAAGGGGTTTGAGGGTTTTCTATTAAAAAAGACTAGGGGTGGTTAGGTAATTACTCAAATTTTGTAACATTTTAAAATTTTAAATAAGTCTCTTTGAAATTATTGAAATTCAACATTCTTATTTGTCTTTTACCAATTTTTATGGCAAATTTCTATCTTTTTTTAATTAATTAATATAACATGTATTTTATAAAATATTTGAGTCATCACCCTTGATTCATTGATTACCTTTCCCCCTTGATTATTGTTGAGTTATCTTCAATATGGGTAAATTATGAAAACACTAACAAAAATAAATGGTGTCCTATATTTAGAATTAAGACCAACTCCCTGAATATACTCTAATTAATTACAAAAGGGAGGGAGTAATAAAATGGGAAATTTCATTTAGCCCCCATAGAAGAGTTTTATTTTAGTCAATCCTAAAAGATTCTAAAACTTTACTACATCCCTTTAGGTTGAAATGAAATTAAGTTTTGTAGGTGAAAAGACAATATACCCTTGTTTTAATTTTTGAATTACCTTATTTGTCTTGTAAATATTATTATTTATATTATTAAATCCATTATTTTTCTTATAAGTGGCCAAAATATTTTATATTCTCTGAGTTTTTTTAGATACATTATTTATCTTGTAAATGTCTAAAATGTTCTTGTTGACTCCATAATTTTTTTTTAAAACTCATTTATTTATCTCACAATATCTTTTTTTTTTGGGTAAATCAGCGGGGCGTTCAGCCCATATTCATTCCATTCTCACAAATATACTGAGGGTATGAGACTCTCATAAAGTCCCTATACAACAAATTATCTATACTTACAGGAGGTGACTCAAAAATAACAAAAGGTTCCTCCTGATCAAGACTAGCAATAGCGAGTGCATCTGCACATTTGTTGCCTTCCCTGTGCATACATGTACTATCCTAATTCTAACAAATTTCTTCATAGCTACATGAATCTCATTCAAAATTCTACTATCTACAGCATCCTCATCCTGCAAATTTTTCAGTATTGATATAGTAGTAGTAAAGTCAGTCTCGACAATTAAGCTGTCTACATTTTGCCATACTACCTCCAGACTCTTCCACATTGTTGAATCCGATTTCATTACCTTCCTTTCCTTCTTAATGTCACTCTACCTCCCATACTTGCCACTCAGGACCATGGAACACATATTTTTAGGTTTAGCAATCATATTCCAAACTACTCTCCCCAAGAGTGCCTCATTCACAACCTCCAGGTTCCTCATACTCAGACCCCCATTCTTCTTTTCTTTACAAATCATCTCCCAACTCACCGCATGGATTTTTATTTTTTCCTTCCCATTTTGCCATATGAATTCACGCTGGATCTAGTCCATTCTCTGCCTTACTCTAGTTGGGATATGTGAATGTTGATCTCATATACTGCCATTTGATTTGTCACTGCCTAAACCAATGTTATTCTCCCTGTCAACGATAGGTCTATTTTGTTCCAACTGCTTAACTTTTTCTGCATCTTATCAAGAAGGGTTTGGTACCGATTCCTTCTGTTTCCTCCCCTTCCCATATCTGCCCCCAAGTAGCATCCCAAATCCTCCATTTTCCTAAAGTTTGAATAACTGCATATTTCTTGCTGCACCCTTCTATCCACATTTTTTGAGAAGAAAAAGCTAGAATTGTGGGTATTTATTTTCTACCCAAAGACTTCTCCAAATCTCTTCAATATTCCCATAACAATCCCCATATTATCAAGATCAGCCTCACAAATTAACAAAAGGTCATCTACAAATATTAGGTGAGATACTTCATCTCACAATATCTTTATTTACCTTATAAATACTTTTACCAGAAAAAATGAGGACATCATTATGTTTTCATCAATAAAACTTTATTTCATTCGAGTTCACTCCTACTAGTTAAAAATGTCCTGTACTACAATTTTCACGAAGATCTAGAGTACATTTTCTATATCCGACGTGGAAAGCACATATCACTACACATGTATAACCCTCAAAATTACAATGGTTTTGGCCCCCACGAAACCAAAACCCTGTCTAATCTCTCACGTCGCAAACTTCCACCTTTCTCTGTTCAAATTTCAAAGTTGGTGCGACATACACTCTCTTCCCTCAGCTTGTGCTTCACACACAGAAAACTTAGACACTACCAATAGAGATCGTGACTCTTACACAGACGTTTGAATCCACCAAGCATGCACCTCTTAATTCTCCCTCCATTTTACAATCTTACCCTCTCTTCCTTCTTTGATTCGCATGTTCTTAGTCTTACCCCTCTGCCTCCCTCACTTCTCTCTCCACCTTTGAGCTCCTCCGTTCATGGCCGTCTCCGATGTCGATGCCGTCATCGAGTTCCTGAGGAAGAATGGATTCTCAGAGGCCGAGTCTGCCCTCAAACAGGACATCATCGAAAAACGTGATCTTGGATCCTTTGACTACGAGAAATTCTTCTTTCCTATGGTGCCTCCGCCGCCGCCAATCAGGGTCCGATCGTTTTCCCGGCGGCTCCCTACTGACTGCTCCTCGGAAGAAGAGTTTGTGAGCTTGAGTTCTTCTACTTCTGATGTTTGTTCTTGTGGTACTTACTCTGCTCTGTGCTTCCAGTGATTAGATCTTTTTTTGTTCATAGATTCTTTAAAGTTTTGATCTTTCAACATTCTGGTTTGATCCTCTGCGTCAACCAAATGGTTCTTGTTCATCAGATTCCAATCTTTTTGTCAGTTTCAAAAAGTATCACTTGTTGTAATTTATGTCCTTATACTGTCGTTGAGATTATTTCGTATAATTTAGTTTCTTTTTTCCTTAGTGAATCAATCTTGCATTAGAGAATGATGAGAGAGGTTGTTCTCATTGCAGAATTCATTAATCCATACGGAATCCGTTCATCGTCTCAGAAAGATTCTGAATCTTCATCTGATAGACTATCTCAATTTGAAACCGCACGAGATCACCATTTCGATATGCAAAATGAATATTGGTACAACGAGAAAGATGATGACAATTTCATGACTCCAAACTTTGAAGGGCCTGATTTTTTTAGCTCTCCGACTGACAAGTTCATTATGAGATCATCAGAAATGGACAATCAGCAAGAGAATCCTGAGAATCTGAATCATATCTCAGAAGGATTTCAATCAGAGGAAAATGGTGATTGTGTAGACAAGACATGCCTTCCCTTTAATGAGAAAGATCAGCTCAAAGCAAGATTATTGGAAAAGGAAATTCATCTGAATGATTCTCACTCGAAGGTTGCTGGAAAATTTTCTGGCTATGATTCTTCTGCTTTGGCAAATCGTATGGACCAAAAGCTTGACTTTTACACGAGCAATGATATTAGTAAAGGGAGTAAAGATTCCTATGACTTGACGATTGAAGTTGATGATGAAATCTACAGCAACTTGGTAGCTCGAGACGATAAAGCCGAAGAATTTCATGAATCAGATGATGCTGCAGATATCACTGATGATGAGCTGGTAAAGTACACTCCTGAGGATGACTATGAAGTATTTGACTTAAGAATTATTCATAGAAAAAACAGGTTTGTTTCAGATTAGTCTTGCATTCTCAACTTCCAATTCGGTTAAGTTGATTCTGAATGCTTGAATCAACCGCCATTTTGATAGTTTCATTCATTTTTGTTCTTTATGCCATGGATAATAGGACTGGTTTTGAAGAAAGCAAGGATTTTCCGATTGTACTAAATACAGTTATAGCTGGCAGATACTATATAACGGCTTATCTCGGTTCAGCAGCCTTCAGTAAGGTTGTTCAGGCACATGATCTTCAAACGGGCGTCGATGTTTGCTTGAAGATCATAAAAAATGACAAAGATTTCTTTGATCAAAGCTTAGATGAAATCAAACTTCTTAAACTTGTCAATAAGCATGACCCGGCTGATCGATTCCACATACTGCGTCTCTATGACTACTTCTATAATCAGGTATATGCCTCTCATCAATGAGATAATTATGCAGCTGCAAAATGCAAATCTGTTTAGTTTTGAACTTTTCAAATGGTAAATCTTAGATGAAAAACTTCACAGGAACATCTATTCGTTGTTACTGAGCTTCTGCGAGCGAACTTATATGAATTTCAAAAATTCAACCAAGAATCTGGTGGCGAAGCATATTTTACAATGACGAGGTTGCAGGTTTGTCCAAAAAGAATATTAACTTCTTGTTTAATTCATTATTTCGTTAGAGAAAGTTGTCGAAACACGATGAACAATATTTCTTCTTTGCAGCACATTACTCATCAATGTTTGGAGGCATTGCAATACTTGCATAGTTTAGGGATCATTCACTGTGACCTGAAACCAGAAAACATTCTGATAAAAAATTACAAAAGATGTGAAATCAAGGTCATTGATCTGGGAAGTAGTTGCTTTCAGACAGACATCTTGTGTCTATACGTGCAATCGCGATCGTACCGGGCTCCTGAAGTGATACTAGGCCTCCAATATGATGAGAAGATTGATATTTGGTCCCTTGGCTGCATCTTAGCCGAACTATTCTCCGGCGAAGTATGTTGTAACTTTTCTTCCTTATTAGTGTCAATGAAGTTTGGGCTTGTTCATCCTAAACTGATTTTTAGGCATGAAAAGCACTTCAAGCCCAAGTGGGAAAAAATAATGATGTTGGGCACAGCTTCAAGGCAATTGACTTTTTGCCTAAAAATCACTTTAAAATTAAAATAACTTCTTTTTTAAAAAAAAAAATATTTGAACGGTCTGAATCTGATGTTTTAATATATTATCTAGATAAATTTTTGTCAAACTAACTTTTTTCTAATAAAAGCCTATTCAAACAAAAATTGCATCTAATTGACATTTACCTCAACTTTAGTTTCAAAAGTTAATTGGGACAAAAATCATTTTTAGCAACGTTAATCCAAACGAACCTTTATTTTGCTTGAGGTTCGAATATTTGCATAACGACAATCTGAGACAGTTTCTAACTTCTGCAGGTTCTCTTTCCAAACGATGGGGTCGTTATGATTCTTGCGCGCATGATTGGAATGCTTGGTCCTATTGATCTTGAGATGTTGGTCAAAGGACAAGAGTCTCACAAGTACTTCACCAAGGAATTTGATATTTATTATGTCAACGAGGTTCGATTTCCATTTCTTGGTTTTTTTTTTTTTTAGTGTACTCTTCTATAATACGGTCACCTTTATGATTGCAATTAACGAATTTGGATTACTTACTTGATGAATTGAGCAGGAGACAGATCAAGTTGAGTATATAATTCCAGAAGAGTCATCGTTGGAGCAGCTTTTGCAGGTTACAGACGCTATGTTCATAGATTTTGTGAGATACTTGCTTAGTATAAACCCCAAAACAAGACCTACTGCAACACAGGCTTTGAGACATCCTTGGCTTTCTCTTATCTATAAGTCCAAGGACAATAATTAATGTTCGTTAATTCTGATGGAGTTGCCTATGTATGTCAATATTTTTATTATATCAGAGCCTGCTTGCAATCACAATTTTGGCTTTTGTTTATATGGCAATAGCAACTGATCAATTTCTCAAGTTGTATACTTGCTCTTCTTGTCGATATGAGCATTGTGTTCTTTTGTACAGAAGCTATACCCCCACACACACACACATATTGTGTCTTGCATGGAGGTGAGGTTTGAGTATTATTAGGGTTACATTTTCGTGGAACCCTTTCGATTTTTCAACCATCGTCAATCATCATCAAATATATCCTAGGCTAAACAGTGATTGGATCCTAATCACGATCTAACATGACAGTTTAAACCAATAAGCATCAAGAAAATTTTCATTAGTATTTAAGGGTAAGCATTTAATAGTTGTTGCATTTATTGATCACACGTTCACCAAATTTTTAAGTTTCCAAAACTTTCCAGTCCTTAGTCTTTTCTTTTCATAACTATTAAGCTTTCGTACTATTAACATTTGTATGTTACACGGATTTTAACTCTTCTTTCATCGACATCATCCATTTATAAATAATAAACGTCAGCAGAAGAAGCCTAATAGTAAGCAAATGTAGCATTGGAATCACCGTCAATTATCACTTAATTTAAGAAGGATGATAGTGAAGTCAAGTCGCAATAACTCTGTTGAAAAAATTGAAATAACTTTCTGCTTGCAATGTATTTAAAAAATCTGTTCATTCTTTCTGTTGCATTTTACTCCATCTATACGTGGTCATTTTCGTAACTTACAACCGAATTGGCAATTCCGGTATATTAATTAATTTTACATTGCTACGTGTCACAGGTTTTCATTGTAATTGGGATTGAAATTACAAGTTGGAATAATATCTGCTCCGATACCCTTCATTGAAAAATTGAAGTATAGCGCAGGTTTGTCCCCAATATTTTAAAGTCTCTGAAGGTAATGCTTGACTATTGAGAAGGAATAGCATAATCCCATTATTATTTTTTTTTTTAAAAAAAATTTCCCTTACTAGTCACGGAATAATTAAGTGAGTGGACATCCAAGAAGGATTATTCAAGAGCAGTAACGACACCAAAGACATATGGGGCCTGTTTGGGTTACGGTAAGAACGTTGGCTTAAAAACTATCTGACTTTTATAGAAGTCCGATAGGAAAAAAGTTAGGTTAAACTATCTGATTCATGTTTAGATTGCCCATTTAGCTTTTTGCACAAGTGACTTTTTTCTAACTGATGTGTATTTGCATTATAATTTGAAAAATCAATTGAGATAGAAAATAACATGAATCATATTGAATACTACATATACATATTAGTTATATATATTGAATTAATGGAAATTTTAATTTGAAAAAATTTAAATATTATTAAAAAAATAAACAATAAAATCCTTAATTAAATATATTTAATGGAGAAATTTGTTTATAAAATAACACATTAATTTCTCTTATTGTTATATCTATTGTTATCCCTGATAAGTTTTTCTCTGATTTTATCACAAAGACGATTCATTTGTGGTGAAGATAATGTATTCATATTTGCTGATGAGCCTTCATTAAGTGGATCATCATCATTTTCGTCTTCATCACCCAAATCTCTTTGGTCAACTCATTCAAATTCCACATAAGAACTCGAAAATCTCTGAATGAGATTGTGTATAGCCATTATTGCACAAACTATGCAGATTTAAGTTTCAAAGCTATAAGATGACATATTTTACAATATATTAAACCTCTTTTTCCAGACTCCATATGTCCTTTCTATACTGCACATCAAAGTTAAATGATAATTAATATAGTTACACCTTTAGAGAAATAATTAGTGTGTGTGTGTTAGTGGGACAAAGCATACCCTTTCTTCTACATTACTTGAACACAAAATAGTACAAAGAGCGTGCGGGCGTACATACACACTAATAGGGTGGAAAGAAGCCAGGCTAAGCCAGACCTTGCTCTTAGCAGACCAGGCCTATTTTACAATATAGTGGTTTGAACCTGGCCTGTGGCCTATCACAAGCCTTTTTTTCAGCCTAAGCCTGGCCTGTGGCTTGTTAAAAAGGCCTTATTCCTTTTTTTTTTTTTTACTAAGCTAACAGGCCACAGGCCTCGAACACAGACCTACATTAAACATGCCAAAAACAGGCCCACATGAAAGAGACAAAAAACAGGCTGAATTACATAATACTAATGATATAAAATGCATCATATAATATGAAACCAAATACAACATCATAATAGTTTCATTACAAATTCAACAATTTAAACCGAATCAATTTAAAGACATTCACATCAAATCTTCAATATAATTTCTTATTCTGCTTCGAAGACTTTCAAAAAAAATAATCAAATATATGGTATTAGAGCATAACATACTTGAACAAGTAATGTAATATATAAACTGAGCAAGCCTAAGATTCTAAACAAGTAATGTAATTTAAATTATTATTTCCCTAGCATAAAACAAATGTTATTGCAAAAAATATGCAAAGAGATGCATTACAATTAGTGTACTCATAAGTCTAAAGAGATGCATTCTAATAAATGGTAAATGGTAAACAAGAATGCAAGCTCAGCTTCTTCGCTCTTAATTCTCTGACGAATTCTTGTTTGGATAATAGAGTATGTTGTCATAGTGGCGGTCAGCTTCATCCCTTCCAGAATGTGCCCACGCTGTTTCCACATATCTCATTATATTATTAGGGCTTTCTCTTTCTTATTTGCTAATCTTTCTGGTTTAGGGCTGGTTTTGTAACATCGATTGAAATATGGCTAGTTGATTATTTATAGCAGTTGTACATGTTAATAACAACAATGTCAACAGGTCACAGATCGACTAAGATAAACAGATAAAAATATTGTTTCAACATGTCTATCTGGAATTAAAGGAAAGATGGCATAATGAATGTGGAAGATGAGAGGTAAACAGATCATATCAGGAATACAACAAAGGCGATCTGTTGACGAGAGTAAAGTTTTTTATACGTGAAGCAAACAATAAAAGACAAGTACGTAGCAACAAAGACATCAAAATATAAGGGCACAACATATCATAGTCATTTCACAATATTAAAAAAGAACACATCAAAGAGCTGTCATAACCAAGTGGAAAAAACTTCAATTCCACAGTACCACTCACAAGTCGGGAAATCATATTGATTGTTGATCTCAGACAAATTTTGGACTACAGATTCATTCCTTGAACTCCATGCTTCATAGCATATGATAAACAATATAAATGGTAACAACTACAGATCCATTCATCATGTTGTATTCCACAACATGATCTTAAACTTAGGTGGAACAACATATACTTTTTAGGTCAAAATAATAAATCATTGATAGAATGAGGGAATCCAACTAATAAATGGTTGTAATATATTTGGAACTTCTTTAGAGGAAGTACTGAATTCAGTAAGGGAAGAATGCGATTTTATAATTACAATAATAATCAGAACTGTGTAAAAAGCTAATGAAATAGATTGAGGGAAAATGTAACACAATGAACACTTCTGGTGTTGCTTCCAAAGCGAGAAACCAATAAACAAGAGAAAAATCGAAGAGCGGCAAGAGGGAATTGATTAAAACTATGCAGACAGCACAAATTGTTGGATGTGAAGAGTTCAATCTCCGTCTAGCACCCAAAATATGCAGCACTAACTATCACAACTTCCCAAGCATCCAACTAAGTTACAAACTGATGCGAGATATTCCTCAGTGAAATCAAAAGAAACAGATTTGGGGATTCAGAGATCACAAACACAAACACAATCACAAAAGCGCAAGGACACGGACGCGAGTTAACTCGGATAGCTTTTTCTGAAGCAATAAAAATTATGTAGCGATAGGGGTGGGGAATTAAGGAGGAGAAGTATTAAAGATACAAGATCAGGTTTTTTAATGAGCAATGAAGTAGAAAAAGCGAGGAATTAAAGGAAGAGTTGCTCCTACAATATGAAATACTCACAGAGGGACTAGAAGGATCGGAAGGTCGGAGCTGACTGAGATTGAAAACCAGAGAAGGAGAGAGTGTTGAGATTGAAGAATGAAGAAGCACAGTGACGAGCGTTGGCGACAAAGGAGCGACGGACTCACTTTCTTAATGAGATTTCGATTTAAGATAGAGGATCGTCCAAATCGAGAGACGAGTTGAGTTGAGCAGCGTCGGAGACAGAGGATCGATGATGATGGCTGGAAGACTGGAGATTGAAGAATGAAGATGGAAGAACCAGCTGAGCGAGCAGCGACTGGCGAGCACGACTGGAAGTTTTAGATAATTTTAGGGTTTTTCAAAATTGGAGTAGGTGCACATATACTGTCACGAGAGAAATTATAATATTTCTCTTATAACATAATTCAGCCTGTCCGGCCTAACAGGCGTCTTATTAGGCTTGACCCCGACTGTTATGTAAAAACAGACCTTGAGGCCCGGGACTGACTTTTTAGCCTAATATGACAGGTCAGGTTTGATTAGGTTTTTAACAGACCGTAGGCCTGTACTATTTCCACCCTTACACACTAGACACTTTTTCTGAACATCCAAACAAAACACTTTTTGTGAATATCCAAGCAAAGCAGAGATAAAGTTAGTACGAGGAATAATAGTGTGCAAATTACCCTTGAGCAGTGTTAGAAACACCAGTAGCTTCAGTTAGCAAAAGACCCCCTTGGTAATTCGCTGAGAGTAATATAGGATAGCATAAGGCTGAGGAACATTGTTGTAAGATCTCTGTCTAGTCAGTGGTGCCAGAACAACTCTGTATACCAAAAGTAAACCAATTGTTAATTAAGAAACCACAAATATTCAACAGATAGTGACGCCTAAAGTAATCAGAAACAAAATCCGTTGACCGAAAGAAAATTTTGCTAATCGACTTCACCACCAATCCAAGATGCAAGTGACTTTTTGTAGAACATAAGCAAGGAGAACATAAGGACTAAATAATCAAATTAATGAAAATAACAATCCTATAAATCACAAACTTATAGAACAAAATTCAAAATTTGTGATCTCCAGGTATGATAGAACTCATGACCCATACCAGTGCTCAATTGAGACATTTCACAAACACCTAATCCTCGTGAAATTAGGGCAGAAAAATTGAGAGAGAACAAAAACGCAAGTGAAGGAATTGGAGGGAGTGTGAGTACCTATGGAATAGATTGAATTTGCCCAACTTGTAAGGCGTACGAAGAGGCATGGCAGGAGCTTCATCAAAGGCCATTTTTGCACAAAACAAGATTCTCAGTTGCTATAAGTGAAAAGAATCAGAGATTAGTAGCTATTTAGACTGTTTGCAGTGTGAGCAGGTGATGGCAGAGGCACGCTAACATAAAATTCAATCAGCTCTGAGGCACATGTGATATCGGGTTATTTTTTTGTTACCGTTGGAGCCAAAAAAAACATTAGGTCAGCACGTTTGCAAATAAGTTTTGGATTTCGAGCTTATTAAAAAGCCCAAACTTTTTATAAAAAGCCTAGTATGTCCATTGCAAAATCCAAATAGATCTACTTTGCTTTTTGTGAACTGACCCTCCTACATTTAAATATGAAATAGTTTCTTCCCCCCCCCCCCCTCCCCTAGCCTACTAGGGTTGAGGTTAGCGTTTCGCACAAGAATCTGCTTCAACATTTAGGGGATTTGTAGCAATGGGAGTTGATTTTAGGCAAATACTGCCAGGTATACCAAAGGGTGGCATGCAAAGTTGAAATTGTTGGTGTTGCCATAAGCACATCTCCCCTCTGGTCTAAGTGCAAGATACTCAATTTGACAAAGAACATGATACTCCAGTCATCCTGTGATCTTTAAGAATAGGAGAAAATTAAGGCTCTCTCAAAGTGATTGTTAAAAGTTAGTGATGGGAGCATAAGACTTCCCTATGATGATATTATTGGCGCAGCTATGTCATTAGAGTTGTTGCTCATTGGACTTCCTTGTGATGATATTACTAACATAACTATACCATTAGAGTTGTTGTTGCATGATGAGTGAAACCCCATGAAGTCCATTTTTAAGTCAACCTATCCAAATTTATTAAATCGTATCAGGAAGATAACTACTTAACTAATAGAGCGATACTTACTCCTACGACAAACAATGCTGACAAGTTAAATAAGTACATGTGCACATTATTACCATGTGAAGCAACATTATACTTGAGTTCTGATTCTATTTGTAGCACAGATGATGCAAATGATAGCTTCAAAGATCTATATGGTATGATACTAAGTTCAACTCAATTAAATATTTGGGAATTCCTCACCATAAGTTGACCCCAAAAGTAGGCGCACCAATAATACTAATAAGGAACATTGACAAGGCATCAAGACCATACAATGGTACATGGCTACAAATTACCTATCTTGGTAAAAACTTCATTAAGGCTAAAGCACTGAATGGTGTAAGGGTTGGGGAAGAGATTCTAATTTACATATGAACATGAACCCTTCCGAATCAAAGCTACCATTCAACAAGATAAGGAGGCAATTCCCAATCATAATTTTGTTGGCAATGATAAAAAACAAAAGTTAATCTTAATCATGACAAATATTGGGTTACACCTTTTGGAGTGTAGTTTTTTCATATGGTCAACTATACGTTGCACTATCAATTGTCAAAAGTTTTAATGCTTTAAATTGCTTATATTGGATGCATGAAAAAAAAAAAGATATTTACCAACAAGACCATAAACATTGTCTACAAAGAAGTGTTTCAAACCTTATTTGATGAGGTTGATGTAATTTAGATATTTGGATGGAGTAGCTAAATTTATTAATGCTAAATTGCAAATGCTCACATTTCAATGTTCATATGCTAATAGATAATTTATTTTTTACGTTTAAATGAGTGTAAATTTAATTTTCACTACCTAGATAAAATGCAAGCGTGCAATGCACATGGCCGTTCGTCTTGTTTTCATTAATCTATGTCTTTTCATTGATTTTTATGTTAAATACTTGTGTTAGAGATTATGTGGTGATCTGAGCATGTCAAAATTATTTTTTGCATTCCTTTCTTACAAGACACCGTTAATTTTTATCCTATTTTTTTTTTTAAAAAAAGTTAAAGGTAAAGTTTTTTTATAATATCTAAAAGTATTCTCAATCAAATTAAAGTCATTTGGACAAAATTGGATGTAAGCAGGAGTCGGCAAAAATAAATAAAGTCGTTATTGCATAATATAGTAAATTAGACTAGTGTGTTTTTTAAGATTAATCATAAATGTTTCATTAAATTTTGTATAAAGGTAAAATAATTACGCTAATAGAAAAGAATGGAAATGTGTGTGTGTATTCTATGGGAATAGCAATAACTCTTGGCAAAATCCGTGAAAAATCCACATTTTAAAAATCTCATTATTAGAAAGACCTGATATATTTTTACAACTAAAAAACGCCGAGACACTGGAAGGTTTTGAACCAGACTATGTTAGGTTTCGAACACAACAAATATTGGTTCTTGAATTCAGGTAAATTGATTTGTTCTGTTGATAAAAAAAAAAAAAAAATTGTTTAAGAAGTATAAATATATCTTAAGGAAAATTCAAAATAAATACCATTTGAATTTGTAAAACCCTAGAAGCTCACTGAATTTGTAAAAAGACTTAGAAGTGATAAGGAACTATGAAGGATATATAAATTCAGGTAAAATTACCCTTTTACCCTTAATTTTAAATAAATAAAAATACCCAGCGGGCGGTGGCGGGCCTCAGGCGAGGTATTTTTATTTTTATTTAAAGTTAAGAGTAAAAGGGTAATTTCACCCGAATTTATATATTCCTCATAGGTCCTTGTCACTTCGGAGTCTTTTTACAAATTCAGCGGGCTTTTGGGGATTTTACAAATTCAAATAGTATTTATTTAGAATTTTCCCGATATCTTATGGTTTTTATAATCAATACCAAGGAACAAAAAAAAAAAAAGCATCCAATATATTCTCTAGCTAAGGAAACAATGTTATCTTCAATAACAACATTATCTTGTGAAAGAAAACCTTATCCCTTAAGAAATTAAATTGTTATTTTGTAATTTAATTAATTTAAATAAATAATAAAGTAAAAAGATCAAGATGACCCAACTTGCCAGTCCTTTTCTTGGCAGCTAACGACTGGCTGTGCGTGAGTCCCTCTTATTTATTTAATAAAGACAGTTCTTTAACTCCTGACTCTGTCTCTTCTCATTGGCTCATTCTTTATTTATATTTTCCTCACTTTTCCCTTTCTTTTTTTCTTTTTCCCCACTTTCTAATCATATTTGGAGACAATTACGTCCACAGACCATTATTGAACCAACTAAAAATTCATTTGTCATATACTAAATTTTTTTTAAAAAAAATCTAACAAATGTTTGAAATTTAATTTAATACATTTTAATCTTGTCGGATAATTACATTATTTAGTGTAAAAAAAAAACGGAAGGCAAAAGACGGATTCAAAAAAATAAAAATGTTAGAACTTACTATTTTTTGTCTATTAGATACGTTGCATATTTACATGGTTTTAACTCTAATATTTAAATGTTGGGAAAAAAGCTCTAACATTTTTTCAACCCTATATTGAAGAGAATTTTTTTCGGATAATTCATCCCTATGTATAAAATTTCTGTCTGATATTATTTATTATTTTTCATTTTTACCCCATTAATTAATTATCTGTTTATTCTCTTAGTCCATGACTCCATGTCATGTTATTAACTATAAATTAACTATTTGTTTATTCTCTTATTCACATTTTCTTTATAAATAAGTATTTTTCTTACAAAATTAGTCACATTTTTTCATATTTATTTTAACTAATTTTAAACAACCTTTTTACCTATACAATTCAGTTATTTGTATCACAGGAAGAGTAATGTGTAATATTTTGTTTGGCCAAAAATATTTGAGTAAAGCTACTTTTGATTTTGTCAAAATTGGGTATTTAGATGTAATTTTTCCGTAACCCATTCACCCTCTCTAACGGCACGTCCGTTACACTCGCCGCATTTCAACCAGACCATATATTTCAGAGAAAGGGAAAACTGACAATAGCGAATGCAAATTGAATTTCCCAGTTGACGCCGGGCGGCCAAAAGACACGTTAACGTCGCGCACACCACGGCCCACGGTAGGCGTAGCCGCCTCTTTGGGTGAACCTTAGGACTTTCAGGAGTGTCATGAGGAGTCGACTGGCTTCATATGGCTGAGTTGACTCAGGCCGAGGTTTACTCTCCGAGAACTCAGCCAGTTTGGAGGACGCTCTTATGCTGGCTTGCCTTCCTCTTCCAGATCTTCTTTCAGATCATTAGGGCCCTCGCTCACTACCCTTTACTCTCTTTTTCGTCTTCTTCATCTTATTCCCCTTCCTTCAAGCCTTTACCCTCACTTGAGCTCCAGGAGCAGCATGATTTGCCGTCGGATTCCTCCCTTGATATCGCCACGACTGATTGTTCCGTCGCTGATGGTCAACCCCTTCAAAAACTCACGGTACTGGTGTTGTGAGATTATGTTTAAATGATTCGGATTCCGTTTTGTTTTGGTTTTTAAGGTCCATGATCATGACGGCTTGTGTTCAATTTGTGCTGTGAATATTTGAAATGGATATGCTATGCCTCTTTTGACTTTTTAGTAGGTATCTACGTTATAAAGTTGAAGTTTTGATGTTTTTGCCCTGCCAGGTGTAAGATATCTTCATGACTTATCAGGAAAGTTTAGGTGACGGTCCGGTATTGTCTAATTTTGATATTTTTTTTCCATTGGAGAATCATCTTGTGTCATGATATTTGACTTAGATATGTTTATAACAACGAGACTCGTGGAGAGGGAGGAGCATTAATTAGTTGGAAGAAATTGGGTAAGTTTTTAGCTATGTGAGAAGTGCTCAAAATTTGAGTGTAAGGAGAACTACCTTGGCTTTAATGTGAGCGGGGCAAAAAATGATGCTGAACCACGCAGATCATAGGAAATTCCATGGGATTGAGAATGATGTTCAAATTGGACAAATCAAGGACCGTTTTAAAATTTAAATTTTGAACTTTATAACTCATAGTTGATAAAAATCCGTAAGCATTTTTAATGGACGTATCTGGTTTGGTGGCACAATAGAACATTAGAATATTGGCACCATGCGTTTGACTTCCCCAATTCATGACTTCTATAATTTTCATATTCTTTTGCCTTGGGATGTAGTTTAGCTCAAACTCTGTTGAAGACACGCCTGGTGCCACTCAAAGTGAAAGAGATTGGGTGTCAGTATGGTTTTCCTATCTGGTTTGCTACTGTTAAGAAGAAGTGACTTAGTGCATGCAGTTGTTAATTATTAGTTATTAATGAGCTGACATGATATCGTATATGATGTAATTGTTGACGAGCTATCATAATATCATATATGGTGTCGTTCTTTGTGTTGTTTTCTTTTGTTCCTTCCTGCCACCACCAAACCCCCATGTCCTGTCTTCCTTTGTTATCAGAAATCTCCTACTGTTAACATAGACTCTGATCTCACTCGTGATTTTGTAGGTGGTGCTAGACTTGGATGAAACTCTTGTATGTGCATATGAGACGTCGAGTTTGCCAGCTGTAGTTCGTGCTCAAGCAATTGAAGCTGGTTTAAATTTGTTTGAGCTGGAATGTGTAACTCCAGACAAGGTATGCGTTCCTTGGTAAACTTGTATATAAGTCATTCTCTAGAGTTCAAATATCATATCTTTACTTGCCCTTGTTGGCTCTTAAAGGATGGAGAAGGAAAACCGAAAATCAATTATGTAACAGTCTTTGAACGCCCTGGGTTGAAAGAATTTTTAAAGCAACTTAGTGAATTTGCTGACTTGGTGCTGTTTACTGCTGGTCTTGAAGGTTGGCTTCTCATCCTGGAGCTGTTCTGATGCCACTTATCCTTGCTTTCTCTGAATTCTTTGCTATGTCTCTTAATGATATGCATTCCGATACTCTCACAGGTTATGCAAGACCAGTTGTTGACAAAATTGACATGGAAAATTGGTTTAGTATGCGACTTTATCGGCCCTCAACAATTAGCACGTAAGTGCTTGTCACATTTCTCATTCAGTATTTTGTGTTCACTCGGGTATTTTCTCTTTCTAGCCCTTTATTGCTGGTAAAGAGGTAACATTGTGTATTATTAATATATATGCAATACTAATTCGTTTACTCATACTGCCCCATGGTCTCATATTTTATTTCTGTCTTCTTTATCACTTGAAGCGGAGATCATTAAATAAACAAATAATAGAAATCCAATCCACTACTCCTGATTATTACTACAAATTTGTCACATTTGTATAAATAGGTAGCTAGATTAAATTATAAACAGCAGTGATAAAAAGAATCTTGCTGAAAAAATTCCCTTCGGTTATTTCCAACTTTGTTCATTACTGTCTGTTTACACTTAACTGATTTAATGTTCAAAACCTTTATTCATGCTCTAGTCTTGATGTGTGTGTGTGTGTGTGTTTTATCTAGTTTTGAAAACCAGACTGCATTTGATTTAAGGATGATGCACTTTTTGGTCAATTGTCTGTAATGCAGTGTGTTCTTGGTGTGTGTGTGTGTGTGTGTGTTTTATCTTGTTTTGAAAACCAGACTGCATTTGATTTGAGGATGATGCACTTTTTGGTCAATTGTCTGTAATGCAGTGTGTGCTTGGTGTATGCGATATCTTTTCAAAGTAATCCTGATATTGACTTTTAATGATACAAAGGGGCCAAAGTTTCATAATCCAGAGGATTTACTGTTTTTTTCTAACATAATGACACGATGCTTGGTCTGGCCTTATGACAAGTTGTTGAATGAATATACAACGACACCGACAAGCTTAGCCTGCTAGATCCCTCTGAGATTACACAATTCTGAATATCCTCGTCATTCTTGCAAATAGGAACTAAAGTGCTTTTTCTTCCATTCATCAGGCATTTTGTTGGATTCTGAAACTGTACTAGGAGAACATGCAATTCATGAACGTCACTTAAAAAAGTTGTTTGAACGCCTCTTGTGAAATGACGAAAACATTGTACATTCATTTTTTTAGGGCACTCACTATTTCCACTTTGGGTTAGGCTCATTGGTAATGGTAAATACTAAATACTGGTGGCATTAAGATAAAACATCTTAGTTTTTTTTTTGGTCAAGGATAAAACATCTTAGTTTCAAGTCTCCAATTGTGTTGTTGTTGATTTATCATTAATCATATATTTATTTGTCTAGCCTGGTGCTTCCCTGGTGTTTAACATAAAATTATGAAATCAAATAATCTGGAATCCTGTCTGGAAAATTTTGCTTTCGAGATCTTTGTTTCTAAGCTTTTAAGTTTTGGGTGAACACTTCCAGATGAAGTGGTAAATCCAGCATCCAGTACTCTTATGGATAGTCGATTCTTACAGGGAATTTCGGGAACACGTCAAAGATCTATCTTGCATATTCAATGATCTATGCCGAGTTGTTATTGTCGACAACAACCCGTTTAGCTTCTTGTTACAACCACTGAATGGAATTCCTTGCGTTTCATTTTCTGCTGGCCACCCTCACGACACACAGGTGTACACACATACCTCCCTGTCTTGTTATGAATTCCAACTCACCCCTGCAATTTTTAATTGATCTAATCACACTGTCTCTGTTGTCTGGTTGTCTGTGTATTTTATGTTGAATCAGCTTCTGGATGTGATTCTTCCTCTTCTAAAGAATCTCTCTGAGCTGAAAGATGTGAGACCTGTCCTCTACGAAAAGTTCCACATGCCTGAATGGTTTCAAAAGCAAGGCATTCCAACTTCCTGCTGGACATCTTCCTAGGATTATAGCTGTTTACAATCATTAAATTGCCTCCCCCCCGGTCTTTTTGGGTTACAATCAAATATATTTGTCCAGAAATGGCCTCTAATGCTCTGCTTCTTGAAGCTGAAATATTTAGGTCGCTAAAATCCTGTTTTCCCACGTAATATTGTTTATAGGCTTGCTAATCTGTTGGAATACATTTTGTTACTCTCTTGTATAATATTGTCAGAAATCTTTTCTGATTATCTAAATTTTACTTTTGCCATTTCTTTTTCTTTTTTTCCTTCCCCATTTTCATGAGTTTGGTAAGGTCACTGTCCTGTCCTGTCTCAACGAAGGATCGAAATTATGGTGAGATTTTGCTTAACAGATAATGCGACTCACTTTGATTGTGTGGTTTCTATCCATAGTAGCCTGAATATGATTTATCAAACAGATAGAAGCTTGATTCAATACCAATTGGAAGTAAAATCAGATTGTGTGAGTCTTGTTCCAAAGATATTTTGGATTTGATGTTTGCTTCTCAAAAGGGAAAAAGAATTGCTGGGGCTATTATCAAATGTATTAGAAACAAGACCAAATACCTCAAAAAAAGATATCTTAAATAATATTTGTCCAATATGCTCTTAATCTCGTGAAAGAAATTAAGAAATTTTGTTTCTTAAAAATTGATTAGTTTTGCTAAAAAAAAAAAAGTCATGTATTAAAACATAATGGGCTAAAGTAGGTCCAATCTAACACCTTGAAGTGTATTCAGCACTTTAAGATATCTTAAATAATTTACTGTGCTGAATGCAACTTGATCAGAATATGATAGGTAAGTATACTAAACAACCAAAAGATATAAGACATGACAGGACAATTTGAACAAATTCATACATGAAACAACACATCATAGGCCCCCAACATAACAGACTCAAAAATATTAACACACACCATCCACTAGACTGAATCCATAAATTCAATGCATTGATATTTTTTTCATTATTAAATTTAGTATAAAGATAATAAATAAGAAAATAAAAAAGATCCTGATGGCTCAATTTGCCTATCCTTTTCTTGGCATCTGACAAGTGACTGTGCTGGACTGCCTCCCTGGTTGGAATCAACAAACACAGTTCTGTTTTGCCTTTCTAACTAACCATAATAACGTCTTGTGAAAATTTACACAAACAAATCTTAAAAATGATAATAATAAATTGCTAAAGAATCAAAATATATTAGCATGATGATTACTTTTATGAAAGAAAAAATTGTATGAAACGTGGCTTAAAATGGATTATTATTTTTAACCATGCGATAATAACATTATTTACCATCAAGATATTTTAGAATGAATATATTATCATTACTCTGTTAATTATATAAAAGAATCTATGGATATAAAATAAAGCTTGGTGCTAACTACTAATTCTGTAATAATGAATCCAGGAGAGGAGAGGACAGTATTTGAAGATAAAGGAAAGAATCCAGCTTGGACTGTCCCTAAAGGCATAGCCAATATCCACAACCTCATCATTCTCTCTGTTTAGTTCTCACTTCTACTTGCTTTTTCTTCGTCTTCCTTGTTATAGGTCACCGGGTGCGATATTAATTATAGTTCTTTACTATTCCTCCTATTTAAAGCTTAATACAAATGATGCAAATTGTGGTTTTAAAATTGAGTCAAGTTTGGGCCTACTATTAGATATAGGCATTTTGTGGTTTCTGCTTTCAATGTAAGGTGTCCATGTTTTACTTATATTTGTTGGGTGTTCTTTACTTGTACTTGTTTTCTTTGTTGCTTTTTGCTGTTGGGCCTCACAGATACTTGCCCTGGCATGTTAGCTGATGAAACATTTTTTTATGTATTGTTTTATCTACTTATTAATAAAATTGTCTCTTGTAAAGCAATTAGTGTTATGCTCCTTCGGTCGGCCTAGTTTAATTTGTGTACAAAAAAAATGGTTCTTAAATATAAGTTACATTATTATAGATAATAAAAAATTGGTGAAGATTCACCCGACACTTTGAATTATTTTTTGGAATTTTAAATTAATTTGCAACTCATCCCGGATCCTGATGTATTATTTCACGAGCAAAAGTGAAGACTATATTGCCAAATGGAGACTGGATTTTGATTTTTGGTTTAACCTGTTGGTTACGATGGTCTTAGCGAAACAGGTGCTACTATGAGGAAGGATAAACTATGCTAGATAATGGAGCTCGGATTGTAGCCTGGTATGTAGATGAAATCAAGAGAGCAAGGTTGGAATTTGGGAGTCGCAGGTGCAACAAGGGAGATAAATATGGGTGCGGCTACCCTCCTTAACAAGGAAGATCCATTGCACCCCTTTTCACTGCAAAAGTTGACATAAAAAAAAAAATTCCAGTGCAAATTTTGCAAATGATGGTTCAATGCAAAGGACCAAATCCAGGTCCAATAAATATCAAATGGATTGCTCCTATGGAAGGTTAGGTGAAGATTAACGTGGATGATACATCTAAGGGTGAAAGGAGGCTAGCTAGGTGTAGCGGACTAATCCAAGGATAGAAGGAACAGCTGGTCCTACGTTACTGGATCATATAGATAGGTTTATACAGAAATTTTCCAATGTTTGTATTTATATGCTTATGTATAGAGAAGGAAATGTTTGTGCTGATATTCTTGCAAATTTGAGTTTAATGCAAGAGGAGTCTAGAGTTCTTTTTCATAGTCCTCCATGTTCAGTGATTATGTGGATGTTGCATATCCAAGGATTATACTTGTTATAACAATGAGAATGGGCTAACACCTCGTTTTTTTTTTTTAAAAAAAAAGTGAAGACTATATTAATTATAATAAATTAATTAGTTACTCCTATGATCCTCTTAATATAATATCTAATTGGAGAGTTAACATTAGTTCTAAATGTAAGATACATTTTACATATTCACCAATTTTTTTTTAAGTTAACACTTTTGATATTCCCGCAATAATAACGAAATAGAAGAGAGAGAGAGAGAGAGAATAAATAAAGAAAAATGATTACAATATTTTAAGAAAAAATGTCATATTAAATAGCTTAACTAATATCCCCATTATACTCAATTTAGATAATTAGGTCTTACATTTAGAATCCGGGTAGTACTATATAATATTTAATTGAGTATAAGAATGAAACATGAAAAATTAAATAAATTTAATACTTCAAAAATTATTAAGCTGAACTTATATCTAGATTATTTTAAAAGATCGAGATAATGAGAAAAAGTTCTTGTAGTTCAATTAACATTAAACATCCGTTTTAAAGTTAATTTTAAGTGAGAGGTTGTAAGTTAATGTCTTTTCCAAAGAATAATATGATGAGCATGTAAGTTATGGGGGAAAATTAAATGATTGGGAGAAAAAGACCCACACTAAGAGGGGATGGATCTTTTTAAACATTGTCAATGGGTTCCTTTATCTAACTTTCAAAAAGTAGTAATAGCATTTTGCTCAAACTTTGAGATGCAAGCCTTAAAAGTGGCTTTATACATTATCCTTAAAAAAAGGGGATAAAATAAAAAATCATTTTGGAAATAAAAAATCAGCTCGTGTCTTCACTTTATTTTCCTTGTGGGGAAACAAAGGAATAATAAAAAAGGTATTTAGTACATTGGGGAGTTAATTTGTGTTTGCAGTAAATTGTAACTTTTTTTAATGCATAAAAACACCATTTAACAATTGGAGTTCTCTAAATGAGAAATTGAATTTATACTATCATGTTTTATTTATAAGTCATTTTCAAGTTTTAACAGGTTTAATCAAAATTAAAAACACATCAAACCTCATTAATTCTACATTAAAATTTAATAATTTTTTTATTTTATCCATATTTAATATTCATTATGTCCCATAAAAACAAAATTTACATAAAAAGTAATATTATATATTCATATAAAAAAATTAATGATGTGCCTTATAATTTTTTCCCCCAAAAAAACTATTCTCTGTCTTACAAATAGCACCATAGTAGTATAGAGAAGTGTAATAACATATGATAAAATTAGATTGATATAGAGTAGTGTATCAAAAAGGAATATATAAATCAACATAAAATATATAAACGAACATATACAGCGGACTATTTTGTATTGACTTTTGGAGGAAAAATATAATTTTAGATAGGTTAGACTATACTTTTAAGTTTACGTGAAATATATCTTTTGTCCCTTAATTTTATAAAACATACTTTTTATTCTATATTTCTAACACTTTTAATGTTGTTAGTGGAAAGTTTTGATGGAGCAAACTTAAATGATGAATGTTCAATTAAATACAACTAATCTTAAACTTAAGATGTATAAGTAAAAAATTAGTTAGAAACTTAACAAAGCTTTTAATATCAAAACTTCAATTGTATTAAAAAATTAGTTTAATAATCTATATTTTTTTTTTAATAATCTAAATAGAAAAACCTCAATTTCATTTATTGCAATTTATGGGTTTATTTTAGTTCAACAATATAAATTTTAGTGGAAAAATTTGATACAGCAAACTCAAGTAATAATTGTGTAGCTAACAAAACATATTTAAGTTTTATTTTATTAGGGAAAACATTTTCTTATGTTGTAGGAAAACCATTTTCTTATGTCACACGCACATGAAATGTTGGGACCCACATATACATATATTAATTCATGTATGTATATGTGGGTCCCGTCATTTCATGTGTGTGTAGGAAACTTTTTTTTCCTCATGTAGCATAAGAAAACCAAAGCCCATTTTATTAATATAATATATTTACAATATTGAACAAAATAAATCGACAAATAGTTGTAAATGTAATATAGGTTTTGCTATTTAGATTATTAAACTAAATTTTTTTAATACATTTGAAGTTTTGATATTAATTGGTTCATTAGGTTTTTAAATATTTTTTTATTTACACACATTTTAAATTTAAGATTAATAGTATTTAATTGTATAGTTATTACTTATTATTTGAGTTTGTTGAGTCAATGTTTTCTGTTAGCAACATTAAGGATGTTAGAAATATACGATAAAAATATGCTTTATTAAATTAACAGATTAAAAATATATCTTATATAAAACTTAAAAAACTAAGTTAAAAGTATTATTTAGTCTTTTATATCTTTTGAATCTTTTATATGTTCAGAAGAAAAAAAAAATCTTTTTCTCCCCACGCACTCGTGTGGGAGCTTCTCTCTTCGCAAGTCGTGAGAGTCGGTGAAATTGGAGGTACGGTGGCTTGGGAGTGAGATCGGAGATACGATTGAGGAGGTGTGGAATGGGCCGGTGAGATGGTAAGGAATAGATGATTACTCGGAGAGAGGCGATATAATCGATAGATGTGGAGGATGTACAGTTCTCGACTCCACTGATTTGGAGGGAAACTGAAGCAGAGAAGATTTTGATCGGCAAGATTCTAGCAAACAAAAGCTATACCAGATCTACGATGGAGATGATCCTAAGCAAGGTTTGGAATCTTCAATCAGGGATGGAAATAATGGAGATTACAGGAAACGCGTTTATGTTCAAGTTTGCAGATGAAGAGGATTATTACAAAGTCCTCCGTGGGCGGCCGTGGTCAATTAATGGTAGCTTGCTGAACCTAATGGAGAGATCGAGGTACAAAGCGTATGATGAATTTGATTTTAGTAGATGTCCAGTTTGGGTACAATTTCACAATGTTCTACTGGAGGCTTTATGTCTGGAGAACGCTACCTTGATTGGAGGCCATATCGGTAAGGTTCTGATAGCAGAAGATCCACACTATAATGGAAGGTACCTTCGTAACTTTTTGCATGCTAGGATTATGATAGATCTAAAGAATCCGCTAGCATATGGTTTCTGGTTACCTAGGCCTGATGGAAAGAAAGTATGGATTGCTGTAAAATACGAGAAACTACGATCTGTTTGTTTCAGCTGTGGTAAAGTAGGACATGATAACAGGATTTGCAAATCTGAAAAACTGACGTTGAGTTATGATCCTAATGAACCACGGTATGGAGCATGGTTATTGAAATCGGTAAGCCGTAGCTGGGAGGATACGATGGTTGTAATAAGTAGTGATGAGGCTGAGGCGATATATGTGCAAAAGAAGAAGGAGGAATCGATGAAAAAGAGGAAAGAGGCAGAACAGTATAGTGTTAGTAAGGAGACCACAATGGTTGAGGATGACATTTTCACTATCAATGTCTTTAAACCAGTGGTGCGTGGACTAAGGAAAGGGGAGGATACAAGGAGTAAGGAGGGGGAATTCCATATAGCGGAAAAGGAAAATACAGAGACTATCAGATTGGGAAAAGAAGTGCGGAAGAAGGATAAGAAGGCTGATATAGGTTGTAAAAGGGGAAATTCTGAGGAAGAGGAGGCGAGGATAAACAAATCATTGATAATCGATGGAAATGTGTTGGAGATACGGGAGAGGATTGTCAACGGCAGAAAGGGGAACCATGATCCCAATGAACCTACAGAGACTTGTACAGACAATGATTTGGCTATGGTTGTATACAATGAACAAGGCATGTTGAGTATGATAAATGATCTCAATGGCTTGGGATTAAAAAGAGGGGCCAAGGAGGACTGGGAGGAGGGTATAAGAAAGAAGAGGAAACCTAATGTGGGAATTCAAAGCCCTTTAGCTGATATCTCAAATTATGCAAATAATCTGAGAAAGATAAAAATGAAGGCTCGAAGAAAGAGTAGAAGGAAGGAGAAGATAGAGGAGGAATGTAAGAACACAGAGATGGAAGTACAGACAAAAGAAGTGGAAGAGTAGACTGGGTATGACTTTGTTTTTAAAGCAAAAGGTGGAAATAGAAAGCTGGAAATTACTGAGGGCAATGGTGGCTGGCCTGTAACAGCCACCCAGCCGCCATGAAAACATTATCCTGGAACTATTAGGGTTTAGGAAGAGCCCTGACAGTTAGAAATTTGAGGGAGTTGATAAGAAAAAATAATCCCTCTATTATCTTCCTAATGGAGACAAAAATGACGGTGGTTAAGTTGGACAAAATAAAGGGTAAATGTGGTTTCAGGCAGGGACTTCATGTTGAACCTGAAGGTTTGGCTGGGGGGCTGGCAGTATGGTGGAGTGACAATATCTCATTAACAGTACTTTACAAGTCAAAGAATGTGATACATGTAATAGTTGAATCCTCAAACATCAGGACACCAAGGTTCATCTCTTTTGTATATGGACCACCTAAAGAAAGGGAAAGAAGCCAGGTATGGGATGTGTTACAAGGACTGGCAAGTGGAATAAAAGTTTCTTGGCTGCTCACAGGTGATTTTAACAATCTGTTGTCACAAGCAGAGAAGGAGGGTGGAAATCCAAGAGCTCTAAGGAAAATAATTAACTTCCAGAGGTTGCTATCTGATTGTCAGGTAATGGATCTTCAATTCAAAGGATCTAAATTCACTTGGAGTAATAAGAGGATAGGAGGCAAGGTAAGGGAGAGGTTGGATAGAGCTTTGGGTAATATGGAGTTTAGAGAAGAGTTTGATCATGCCATGGTTTTTCATATCAATCCAATAGGGTCTGATCACCATGCCCTATTAATTGACTGCTGTGTCAGTGAAATGAAATCTCCAAGACCTTTTAGATTTGAAGCAAATTGGCTGAATCATGAGGATTTTTTAGAGGTAGTAAGAGAAGGCTAGTCCGATGTAGGGGGTATGGCAGCAAATGGAGTAATAGATCTAGTGGAGAGACTTGAGGCTTGTAAAAAGAAATTGATAAGCTGGAGTAAGAATGTTTTTCCCAATTTTAGAAGAAGCATTGAACAGCTGAAACGAAATAATGTCCAGTTAGAGCAGTTAGAATAATGTGGCTCAATTATGGGGACAAAAACACTAAATTTTTTCACAATAGTGTGATTTAAAGAAGAATAAGGAATAAGATATTGAGGTTGAGAGATGGAAGTGGAAACTGGATGGAGGATAGGCTGGACATTAACAACGCCTTCAGCACATTTTATCAAGATATGTTCAGCTTAGTAGGACCTAGACCTATAGAACAAGCTATTGCATATGTTGATAGAGTGGTAACTGATGAGGAAAATAATATGCTGATAAAGTTGATCACAAATCAGGAAATAGAGGATGCTGTTTTTTTATTAGGAGCTAATAAGGCTCCTGGGCCAGACGGTTATTCAGGCCCTTTTTACCAATCAACGTGGACAGAAATTGCAGAGGAAGTTTGTGGAATGGTGAGGGATTTTTTTGAAGGAAAAGCTGGATTAAATCAGATCAACAAAACTAACATAGTGCTGATACCGAAGGTGGACAGACCAGAGGGGATGCATCAATTCAGGCCATTGGGATTGTGCAACGTATCCTATAAGATCATTGCTAAGATTTTAACAAGGAGAATGAAAAATGTGATGGCCAGAATCATATCTCCGCAACAGAGGGCATTCATTGTTGGTAGAATGATACAAGACAATATCCTGATAACTCATGAGGCATTTCACTATTTTAAGCGCAATAAGTCAGGCCGAAAATGGGAAATGGCAGTGAAAATTGATATGAATAAAGCTTATGACAGGGTAGAATGGGACTTCTTGGAGGCGGTGATGTTGAAGTTGGGGTTTTGTGAGAGATGGATGAAATGGATAATGACTTGTATCACAACTAAAGCATTCACTTTACTGGTTGACGGTTGCAATGTTAGTGAATTTACTCCGGGGAGGGGTGTGAGACAAGACGATCCTCTTTCCCCTTACATGTTTGTTATTGCATCGGAGGTATTATCTATCATGATCCAAAAACATGTAAGCAACAAGGATTTGAAAGGATTGAAGCTAGCGAGGAATGCACCAGCAATATTAGCCAAGACGGCATGGAGATTGTTGAATAATTCGTACGATCTATGATGTAAGATTCTAAAGGGGATTTATTTTCCTAAAGAGAGTTTTTTACTAGCTAAGAAAGGGAGGAGAGCTTCATGGGGATGGTCTAGCATAATTGAAGGGTGAGATCTAATGTTGCAGGAATTTTGCTGGAGTGTTGGGAATGGAAGGAAAATCAATGTATGGAAAGATCAGTGGATCAGGGGTCTGGAGGGATTAAAAATTCAAAATCTGCAACCAGAAAATGAAGATGAAAACATGATGGTAGCTGATTTAATTGAGAATGGATGTTGGAACTTAGATGTTATCAATATGAAAATTAGCAATGAGGTAAGGGAGATGATACTTAAAATTCCCATACCCGTATCTGGACGTGATGATTGTCCTATATGGCTACCACGTAAGGATGGATGTTACATAGTGAAGTCTGGGTATGCTATATCTAGAGCTAAGAAAGAAGTGACAATAATGAAAGATCCTGAGGGTCATTCTCGGTACCTAAGGCTCTGTGGAGATGCATCTGGAAAGTGGAGGTGCCCCCAAAGGTTCAACACTTTCTATGGAGGGTTGGAGTTGGAGCTGGAGCAACTAAGGAGGCTTTACACAAGCGAAAATGTGGTATGTGTCCCCTCTATCCTATTTGCTTGAATGAACCTGAAACAATTGAACACTTGTTGTTTTTGTGTCCCTGGACTAAATTCTGTTGGTTTGGATGTCCATTGGGTTTGAAATTTAGTAGATGGGGTATGAGGAGATGTGAGGAATGGTTATTGGAGATGCTGTCAAGGAATGGGAGGTTGGGGGAGTATGGAAAGTCTTTATTTGCATCTATGTGCTGGTGGATCTGGAAGGTGAGGTGTGATTGGGTGTTTAATGGGATCTGGCCAGATGCTAAAACGGTAGTGAAGCGGGTGAGTGAACAAGTAGAGGAGTTTTGGAAAAATAAGAAACAAAAGGATAGAAGAAATAGAAGGATGTTTATACCTGAAACAAAACGGCTAGCAACATGGAGTGCACCAGGTCAGGGTTGGATAAAGATTAATATGGATGGAGCATTTAGGATGGATTCAAGCACAGCAGGAATTGGAATTGTATGCAGGAACTCGCTAGGAAAGTTTGTAGGAGGTGTAGGGAGATCTGTTACTGCAAAATCACCTTTCATGGTGGAATGCTTAGCGATGCAGGAGGCTTTGAAGTGTAGAGGTAAATTTCCAAATTCACCTATGATTTTTGAAATTGAATGTGAAGTTTTGTATAGAATGATAATAAATAAATCATACGATGGTTGTGAGTGGGACTGTCGTGATTTGTTGAAGGAGACTCTGGACACCTTTGAATTAGTGACAGGTGCAATGGTGTCTTTAGTTGATATGAAAGGTAATAAAGCTGCAGATTATCTGGCAATGGACGTGGCAAAGAGGATGAACCAACATGATTGGTTGGTATTGCCCCCATCCTCTTTTAGCAGCATATTGCTAGTTGATTCTATGTTGGTGAAACGACCTGATGAAGATGAATCTGTACAGACAGATAAAGAAGGAATAGGATAGAAAGCTTTATTGATTTACACATAGGGACTTTAATAGTTTGATTTACTTTTGGTAAGATATGTGATAGTTTGTATGGATAGGTTTTTTTAGAGTGTTTTCTTGGCTTCGGCTATTGGTGATTGTAGTTCCTATTTTGTTGGTAATAAAATTGACTCTTTTGGCCAAAAAAAAAAAGTGCGTGACAACACGACTAGATTTTCGCCACAGAAATAAAAAATGAGCTGCATCTTAAAAACTTATCAAAATCATATCAGGTTTTATGGCTTAAGAAACATCTAGACACATATTTACAAATTATTCATCACTAAATATTATAAGCCAATGTTTTCTTAAACCAAATTCTTAACTATATATATAATCTAGATTGCATGGGATGGATGCTTCGATTCTGCACATAATTTAGGCCCCACAGTAAACAAATCCAGATTTAAATACCAATCACGTGACTTGTGTGTGTGTGTGTGTGTGTTTTTTTTTTTTTTTTTATTTACTAGGTTCCTCCTAATCTCAACCTAATGAGCTACATAATTGATTTATATCTGGCAAAAAAAAAGATAATTAATTTATAAATATTCGCTATTTATGATCAAAATTAAAGTTCTTAAATACAAACTGGCCACTAAATCAACCGAGAAACTATGTCAAAGGTCAATGGGTCAGAGTTAACTCAGAGCCACAATAAGAAATTGAAAATTTTAAAGTTATTAATATGAAATTTTAAACAATTTTTTCTTTAAAAAAAAAGAAAAAGAAAAACCCAAACTGAAATGATACCCATGTTGTTGAAATTCACACACATAGCAGAAGGAAATTTATCCAATAAATTATGAATCCCAAAGGAGGATCTATCAACGACGTTTAAATCAGATCACGGTTCTAACCTTTCGTATGCATGTGCGTTTTGTTCGATCAACAGGAATTGATTGAGCAAATTCACTCCCTCTACCGGTATCCACACTGAACAACACTCCAATACCAACGACAGCGTGTTAGTGCCTTCAACATTTTGCGTCTCTTCTATAGGGTTTTCCTTTTACGGCTTATCTAATCTTTTTAATATGACTTGATCATTATCTTATAGGGTTTCTCAAACCATAATTAGCCCGATTAAAATATTCAAAATTAATTTTAATTGATTTTTTGAAATTCGAATTTGGATTAAAATAATATTAATTAAATATACTCGATAGATCTAATATAATATATTTATTTAATTCAAATTAAAAACCAACTGATTTAATTTATCTTTATAAATTAAATATAAGATATAATATCTATCTATTTAATTAAATCTGAGATACAATATCTCAATTCAAATTAAAACTGAGATACAATATCTTTATTTGTTTTAGTTATTTAATTTATCAAACAAATTAAATGCAAAAAAAAAATACTAAATAATAATATTATTATTTATATAAATAATATTATTATTATTTTTGAATTTATATATATATATCCATACTAGATTAAACATTGTATTCATAAATCTTAGATATATCTAAGATTCAATGAATCTGGTCATTATTACTTGTTGAGCTATTCTTATGTGCAACCTTGTAGGCCTACATGAGATTAGCAGCGGGCCAATACTATAACAGCCCACAAGTCGCAAGCGGCATCTAGCAAGACATTGCGACTACCCCACTTATATGAGGATCAATGATATGATGCAATCTATTATACAACCATGCTACGTCCCTTTTGTCACACGATAATTTGATCAAAGATGAAACATGGATAGTGTCATTATTCTATTCTTAACCATTACTTTTTCAATTCTTGAGTAGTCTAATAATTGAAAGGGAAACTCCTTTCCATGTAGTATGGCTATACATTTCTCATATTCACTTATCGAGGGGTCGAGTAATATCTTTCTACAAATGTGAGACAAATCTCATCTTGATTATTCACATTCCTCTGCATGAAAACCACTAATCTCGATCGAAGCCTTTATCATCACCCGATCAAAGGTGACTTTTAACAAGGTCAAAGTTCAGCGACTCTCAAATAGAAATCTATGATGATCTCAGGTTAAAGAACATTGTGACGTGGTTATACATAAGATAAGCTTATGACTTAATCCATGTAGCTTTCTCATAGTGGGTCAATCTAGCACCTTGTACTCTTACAAATGCCTAAGACTTTGATCTGTATCTCCATACCTCATCAAAGTTATACCGACCTTACTTCATCTTTGCTCCGATATAGATGACCAACCAGAGACATTCAGGATAATCTTTATGATAGATCCAATGATATAGTCGTCATAATAAACATATGATATAATAACAAAAAGAGAAATACTTTAAATAACAATTATATTTAAATTACAATAATTTATTTATAGGGTATCATTTCCAACACATGCCGGATCAGTTTACAAACCGGTTGATCCATTTTTGGTCAATGTTTCAAGAGCCCTGAGAAAAATACATGTAGGATGTGGAATCAAACTTTCTTACACATTTAAGATGAAAGGGCTTTTATACGTGTTTGAGTGGGGACACGCACAGTAGGTACTCCTATGTAATAGTAATATTTAACAAATCCGTAAAAGCTGTGTTGTCTTCTTTATGATATTTAATGAAGATAATGATTATGCATACTTGAAATTGTATTAGCACTGTTCTAATCTTTTGAAGCACTTATGATTACGTACACTACCTCCCACGTTGGAAGCTTCATTCATAGCTTTGTTCCCCGTTTTTTCGGCTTTCTCACCCTTTTTAAAACCAATTTATTATATATAAATTAGTTTCTTTGTCCTTTCATCTTGGATTTCCAAATCTGAAAATAGGGGCAAAAACATCAGCTCATGCTTCACAATATAATATAACTAATAAACCAAAATTGAAGCGGTTAATTAGAAGAAAAAAAATACACAGGTACCAAATTAAAATGTAAAAAGTACGTATGCCTACATATAATTTTTTTCCTTAGTTTTATTATTACCTAAGAAAAATAAGATTTTTATTGTCCATGTATGTGAAATTAATTGCTTTTTTTTCCTCTAAAAAAATTTGATCTATTTTTATACACAGAAAATATCAGCCATCTACAAGATTTCATGCACATAAAAATTCCAGTATTCTTATTCATATTTCTCTAAGCTGTAGCCAATTAAAAAATTGTTAAACAGGGATTTACCCGTATTTTTTAAAGAAAAAATAACTCCCCCAACTCTTATCTTCTTCACAAACCCATCATTTCATTTGATTTGATCCCAAGTGACCAACCTTTACGTTAACAAAAAATAATTAAAACTGATATAAGTAAATAAGGAAAAGTATATTATTGAATTTATGGCTAGGAAAAAAAGGGAAACCATTATTTGTACTTCATCATTGAGAAACAGGAAAGTGACTGCAATTCTGGTCAATTTTCATGAATAAACGTATCTACATGAGCAGCATTAAAAAAATCCCAAGTCGATCAAATATTAACCTTTTAAAAAATATGAACCTTATATATCTACACATCCCATGTCTCGAATCTTTTTCGTATTTTATAAAAAGTATATGTAGACATGTAGTTTTATAAAATACTCCTTTTGAAAAAGGCATCCACTCGGGCGTTACCTACCTACCTTCACTTTATTTTTCTTTTCAGTGCGATTCAAATTAACATTAGCTGAACACAATTTTTTTTTTTTTTGCTCAGCTGAACACAATTAAAGAAACAAATATTACAGAGTAAAGCAAATTATACTTTTCATCTTGAGTTGTTTATTTTATTTCTAATTCGCTTTTTATAATTTTAAATTTTGTGTTCAATGCTCACAAATTATTAATTTTTAACTTAATTATTTTTATTATGATTCTTGTAATATATTTACATTAAATTTAAATTATTTTAAACTCATTAAACTTTTGATGCATTTGCCACATGAGACGTTATTTGACTAAAGGGAAAATATGAGAAAGATTTTGTGATTTGTAATTTTTTGAACGAATGTGATTGGTAGATATTACAAATTAAAATGATTTTTGTTAGAGGGCGAATTTTTTTTAAAATGCTTATTGAAGAGGGCTTTCATATTATATATATGTATATGTGTGTGTGTGTCGTACATCCCATTTATATTATCTCTTCTCATATTCTCAGTTTGTAAAATTTTAACAATATTTTTTCATAAGCTTGTAAATTTATGCAAGTAATATTAGTCCACTATTTCACTAATAGAGCATGATATATTGGTGGTCATATACTTTTCCAAGTGTTAGTTTTTTTGAGACAGCACTTAAACTTCATGTCACGTGTAGATTAATATCTTGTCATGTTACATTTTTTACCAATATAGCGAAAATTAATGAAAAAACGTTATTTGCTTATATTTAAGGGTTAAAATGCAATTTTACTAACAAACTATTGGTTCAGGAGTAATTTTATCAATAAATTTTCTAATGGACCAAAACCACCAACAAACTTTTAAAAACGTAAAATCTACACAACGCCGTTATATTGGAGCTAATGTCCGTTTTTTGTCTTCATGTAAAAATTATAGAATAGGACCTATATGTTTATGAAATTATATTTAAGCCCTAAAAATTTTAAAAATTTTATTTTAGTCCCTCCATGTACTTTATATTGTGTAGATTTTATGTTTTTAAAAGTTTGTTGGTGATTTTAATCCACTAGAAATTTTATTGATAAAATTGCTCCTGAGCTAATAGTTTGTTGGTAAAATTGCACTTTAACCCTAAATTTAAATGTCCAACAAAATTTATTAAATTTTAATATTTTATTTTCATATAACTCAAAATTGGCTTTTTTCCCAAAGTGCCACTTTTTAGGAAACTATTTATCAAAATGCCCCCACTTTCAAACTATTTCTCATTATGCCCTTCCTTGGAAACATATTCCATGTCTACCCCCATTTAGTCGACTAAATGGGGGTTTAATTTTTTTTTTAAAACCGTCGACATTTAGTCGACTAAATCCCAGGATTTAGTCGACTAAATGTCGACAGTGAGCTTTTTTTCAATAATAATAGATAATAATGATTATTTAAGAATAAATTAATTCAAGCCCTATTATTTAGGAATAAGTTGAATCATATCATTATCTTCTTGATTTGATGATTATCATTATTTTTACTTCTATTATTATCCATTATTATTATTATTATTAGATGATAATAATATAACATATACATATATTCCCCCTACCTGTTAGTTGGTTAGATCCTATTATTTAGGGATACCTTAGATCAAATCCTATAATCTCTAATATATTTTATTCATCTCATTATTACTTGCCTAATATTGTTGTTATTATTATTATTATTATTCTTTTATAATTAATCTACTATCCACTATTTTTATCCATTATTGTAAAAATATGTATTCATCAATAACTTTGCAAAAACGCACGTATGACTCTCTGACTTTTTTTTTTGTTTCAGTTTACACACACTCACAGTGATCATTATGATCATCTATAACTATGTTCTTCTTTTCTTTCTCTGCGTGTAAACTGAAACAAAAAAAAAATCAGAGAGCCATGCGTGCGTTTTTGCAAAGTTATTGATGAATACATATTTTTACAATAATGGACAAAAATAGTGGATAGTAGATTAATTATAAAAGAATAATAATAATAATAACAATATTAGGAAAGCAATAATGAGACGAACAAAATATATTAGAGATTATAGGATTTGATCTAAGGTATCCGTAAATAATAGGATCTAACCAACTAACAGGTAGGGGGAATATATGTATATGTTATATTATTATCATATAATAATAATAATAATGGATAATGGATAATAATAGAAGTAAAAATAATGATAATCATCAAATTAAGAAGATAATGATATGATCCAACTTATTCCTAAATAATAGGGCTTAAATTAATTTATTCCTAAATAGTCATTATTATCCATTATTATTAAAAAAAAGCCCACTGTCGACATTTAGTCGACTAAATCCTGGGATTTAGTCGACTAAATGTCGGGGTTATTGAAAAAAATTTCACCTCCACGACATTTAGTCGACTAAATCCTAGGATTTAGTCGACTAAATGTCGACGGTTTTCAAAAAAAAATTAAACCCCTATTTAGTCGACTAAAGCTCTTATTTAGTCGACTAAATGAGGGGAAACAGGGAATATGTTTCTAGAGAGGGGCATAATGGAAAATAGTTTGAAAGTAGGGGTATTTTGGTAAATAGTTTCCTAAAAAGAGGCACTTTGGGAAAAAAACCCTCAAAATTCATAGAAGTTTTATATAATTTAACCATGATTAAATTTGGTTTGTACAAGTAATGATGCGTTATGAACTTATGATGTGATTCTACAAATCATATATTCTAGGTTAATATTAAGGAAAGAAATAAAAGTATACATGAAATTCAAAGGCATATGAGGACAAACATTATTATAAAGATTATGTTTAGGTAATGTTTGGAAACCTTTCAAAATCTAGATTTAAAGATTTACAAAATAAATATGTGAGAGAAATTTTGTTTCGACTTGCACAAAACCTAAGTTTTACCCTATTTCTAAACAAGCACTTAAACTCTAAGTTCTAACGATTTAATGATAAATTTTCAAATTGTGTATGAAGTTGGTAATAAAAATGAGAAAATTATAAAGAAGGAAGTTTCCAAAATTATTTGATAGAGTCACTTTTAACAAGCATGTGTGAAAATATACGTACGGTTATTAACTACAAAAACGAGTATATATATACCATAACTTTCTTCTTTGACCTTCGAGAATCGGTCTTATTATTCATTCAAATATTCAAACTTTAATCACTGAATCTTTCTTTATAAAAAGCGTTATTCCTCATCTGTTAAAATCAACTTAATTTTATTATTATCATATGCCTATTACATCATGTTTTTTATATTTCATATATATATATATATATATATATATATATATATATATATATATATATATATATAACAACTAACAAGATGATTTTATTAATTTTATAATCTCACCGTAAAGGTATAGAGACAATATATTATGTTCCTAATAAACTAAAATATTTAATTTTTTCGAACAAAAATATATAATTACTCCGAGATACTATAGTAGATTAGAATATATGATTATTGCTGTTGTCCGATGTGTGCATCATAACATTTTTCTTTTAAGAAAACATTTTTTTTTAATCAAGTATACGAAACTTAATTTTATTATTTAGTTGCATGCATTTTTTATTTTTCTCTATACAATTTTTTTTTATATACCATTCAGATTATCTTATCTCCATTTCAGATTTTGAAAAACGCGCACGCACACACACATAAAGTAATATTAGATATTGTATTAGTTGAATTTAATTTTATTAAAAAAAATGCATATAAATAATAGTTTCTCATCATGGTGACTTGTACGTAGTAATTGCTAAACTGATCTTTTAGAGATTATATTTGATTTAATAGTGAATATAATCTGATGCACTTTGTTTTGATGTTGTTTGGCGAACAATAAATTAACCATCTGATTTAAGTAAATGATTGGAATATACGTACAGGTGGGAAACTAGCAAAACATGTGATGTGAATGTGACTTATATTAGAATAAATGATTACATATTTGGCACTTAAACTTATTGAAAGTCCCTAATCTGAAAAAGATAAAATATAATACAATATATTGCCGTTTGTTTAACACAGCAGGAATTAAAAATATGTATGATTTATCAAACGTTGCATGCTTTTCTTTTCGTTACATTATATCACACGATTCATTAACTGTCAATTAATTACTAGTTAATGGAATAAATAATCATGGAAGAAACGAAAAACAAATTTTGATGGGATTGCATGAGATGCTTTATCCGTTTGAGGTTCTTAATTAGATGGGACTTGGGAGGATAGGAACTATGAGTAATTAACACTAGCTCTTATAGTTCGGTAGCATGAAAGTTTCTTATAAGTAAGAGATTATGAATTTAATATTGTTTATAAATTCAGGTGATTAATTAGTGTCTCTCATTCTGCTTTTTTATTTATTTAAAAAATAAGAAGAAGAAGCAATGATAGGAAGAATTATTTATTTTATCTTCTTGTTTAGATCAAAAAACCAAAATTGTTCCCATCTCCTCGTCTCTTGATTAAACATAATAAGAAATCTTTAAAATACTTTATCTCTTATTTCCTTCTTCAGTTGAACTAAATAAAAATAATTAAAATCTCCCCATCCCTTTTTTATTTATTCTTCTCTCTTTTCTCATGTTGAAGTGTTGAACCAAACATATATTGTACGTAATTAGTTTACTTGATTTTTCACTAAAATAATTCACATGCTTTTGTTGTGCAATTTATCTTAGGTGACCGTGACAAAATTGGATAAGGCAGGGCTAACAATGAACTCACTATAGCCGTTAGTCCTAGTGGACAAAATGTATGTTAATCCTCTACGTCCAATATATTGAATGAGTCCTAAGTCTGTTTGGTTTGTAAGAAGATTACATCGAGGTCTTAAGGACCAGAATTAATTATAAAAAGGTCTCAAATCAAAATCCTATACGAAAAAATTCCTCTTGAGACTTTGTTGTAATTAATTACCAAGATGATAAAAGCCGTTAACAATTAGAAATGTTATATTAACAACTAAAAATTCTATGCTAATAACAAAAATTATCACAACTTGAGAAGCTGTATTAAAAACTTAAAATGTCATATTAACAATTGAGGATTTTTGTTGTTAACATAGTATTTTCAATGGTTAATATAATATTTCCAGTTGTTAAAGGATTCTGTCATTTTAGGTAATTAACTACAAAAAGTCCTAAAAATTTTTTTATAATAAGATTTTGATTTGAGACTTTTTTATAATTAATTCTAGTTTTTAAGACCGAGAGGACAATTTTTTCTTGTAACAACTCTGTTTTTTCCCCCTCCTAGAGTCGTAAAACCAATTTGAGTCGTAAGTCGTAAAACAAATCAGTTCGTAAAAGAAAAGGGAAGTATATTCCAATCCTCGTTGTCTGTCATTTTCTTTTCAAAATGGATACACTGCATACACCAAATGCACACAAAATCCATGTCATTTAATTTTAATTAAAAATACAATCCGGGCACATATCACTGTCCGATTCTGGGTCTTCCGTTTGAATTTCAAACTGAGAAAAACCATTAGCTTCCTTTTTTTCTCAAAAAAGGAGGATTAAGTGTGATGATAGACTCATTGCTTACAAAAAGAAAATAAAACTTAATTATAAATTTCAGATACTGAATTAAAAAATCAATCAGTTTGAATAAGAGAAGGAGAAAGATATATAAATATATTTTTTTTAAAATGGCGGCGTTTTTAAAGGAGAGTTGGTGGTCAAAGAAGGGGTTCTTTGGCGCGCATTAAATTCGAGGTTGACGTGTAAGGAGCACGTGCATGAGGAAGGCGCGTGAGGCCCAAAATGAACGTGACACGTGGCTGTCGGCGGTAGGGATAGCCACATCTTCACTGACTATTAATACCCAATCCTTTGTAAGTTAACTTCCACTTCTTCGAAGTCCCCCTTTTTCCATGGAACCAAAAGTGGGTATGAATCGGTTGCGGTGCATATTTAAGAGGCAATGGGTCAGTCGGGTCGGATCGGTCATATTAAAAAATTATAATTTAATTGATAATAACAATATAACAATATTAATTATCATTCATAAGTCATTCTTAACGGACATGAAAAATAGTGGCATAACCAAGAGGAGGTGGTCACTTCTACATGGAATCCATCTCTTTTACTAAAGTTTTCAATAGTAGTATTAGTGAGTATCTTTCTTATCTATAATCATCTTCCTTATTTTTCACGCTTTCTTTTTTATTATACTTTTGATGTAAAAGCAAAGACATAAAGATCTTAGCAAAATACACTAAATCACTAACCGTTGGTGATTGAGAAAGTGAAGAATTGGGCTAACTGATGCTCTCACGGTTACAAAAACACTAAATTACCGTCACTCGCTATCCTTTTCCTTTTTTTTTTTCTTTTATAATTAAGATATCAACGGTCTACATTTATTATATGATTAAAATATTGTTATAAGGTAAAAGGAGGAAAAATAATAGAAATAAAAGATGATAAATCTGGACTATTGAGATCTTAATCCAACGATATAAAAAAGAAAATGATGGTAAGAGATATAGAAAGAAAACCAAATCATGTTGCCTCTTGTCGTCGCTTGAGCTCACTGTTAACTTCAACGACGTCAAGTCAACATTGCAGAGTTGAGATCGATGAAGCAAAGAATAGGGTTAGGGCACAAGTTCTTTGTCTCTGTCTGGACTCTAGAATGAGTAGCGATATGATATTCTAATTGATGAATTGATCTTCTTAGCAAAGCAATTCGTGTCAAGTTATCGAGTAAACCGGATTCAACTTGATGTTCTTTTTCCTTTTTCCCCTTCTACAATGTCCTAAAATGATGCCATTTTGACACACTTTAAAAAATAAAAAACTCATTGCAATTTGGGAGAGTCGAACGAAATTGGCCAAGTCGACCCTCCCCGAGCCAGATGTTGAACTAAACCGGACTGGGTCCACTTGACTGGTTTTCCAATCAGATGTGGTCTAGTTTTTTGTTCAATGATTTTTTTCCCTTCTTATTTGCCACAACACCCTGTTTGGTTCCACTATTCGATTTGAACTGGTGAGCTACCTTTTTGATCAGTAGAAGTCGACTTTTCGAATTGTCTTCCTCTATCGGTATCCACATGAATAACCTTGAACACAGATAGCCGCATGCTAGCGCCTTTAGTATTCTCGCGTCTCTCTTTTTCTCTAGGGTTTCTTGCAACTTTTTAAATACGCTTGACAAAAGTCCTGTAGGTTTTTCTAAATCCAATAGGCGTATTATATTCAAAATTAATCCTCATTAATTTTGAATTTTGAATCTGGATTAAAAAATATATTAATTAAATCTATTTAATAGGTTTAATCTAATATATTTATTTAATCTAGATTAAGAGCCTTCTGATTTAATTTATCTCTATAAATTAAATCTAAGAAAAGATATATTTTTATTTAATTAAATTGAGATATCTCTATAAATTAAATATATATATATATATATATATATATATATATATATATATATATATATATATATCTATTTAATTAAAACTGAGATACTATATCTCAATTTAAATTAAATAAGATATATAATATATTTAATTCAAAAATTAAATCTGAGATATAATATCTCTATTTAACTAAATAATTGATTTATTTTCATAAATCAAATCTGAGATACAATATCTTAATTATTTTTAGTTATATAATGATCAGCTCCTAGGATATTAATTTCCAATAATTGTTTCTTATAAATTTAAGTTTTTATGAAACTATAGAAATATCGTTATAGACCACATAAAGAGTAGGAATAAAAAACAATGAATGCATATATAAAAAAAATTAATTTAAAGTATATGAATATGAAATGTGTTTAACCCCTTTCCTTTCAAATATCATATTTAATAAAAAAAAATATTGAGGCTAAATGGGAATTAAATAAAAAAATTCAGAGAAAGGAACAAAATTTTATATAAAACAAAGGAAAATAATAGGAGTATATTTTAACCCCTAATTTTAAAACGCATAATTCTTCTTGAGAAAACATATCATGTTTTAATTGACCTTATTTATGTGCTTATTTATTAGTGTAAAGTAACGGTAAATTGTGTTATGGTCCAGACGAGGACTAATTTGTGCAAGTCTTTACAAAAAAACAAAACTACTCAATGACTTTAATGAAAGACTGCAAATTTCTTTAAATAAAGAACACTTATCCCCTAAAATATTCACATAATATTTTTACCATAAATCTTGTTCTTTTGTGCTAATTTGTACATATAAAAAAGTTTGTGCTAATTTATGTCTTTCTTACTTGAGACACAAGATTCATTCTAGATCAAAATTATAGACCAATCACCTTAAACATATACGATATGAACAGTGCAATCAATTTTCCTTAAAATATAGAAACCAATTTTTGTTGGCAAAAAGGAAGGGAAAAAAAAAAAAGAGAAACTATTTTTCCTTTTTCATTTTTATCGCCTACCAGAATGAAAAACTTACCTTTTTGCATTTAAAACAACGAGAGCTGCCGTATGAGGAAGCAAACGCGGCGTTGAGTTCAGCTACTTGAGGGAACGCAGAAGAAGGCCATGTCTGATGTCTCCTCAAGTCCAAACCAAACCCCTGAAAAATTCTACCATGCCTTTCGCTCCCTATATACTTTCAGATTCTCTCTTTTTCTCATTTTCATTCTCTCTCCCTCTTCCCCATTTTCCATCTCTGCCAATGAAGCAGAAACGACCGCTACCTAACGCCAAATCCCATCCTCTTACATGACGATTTCACTCTTCTCCGTCAACGTCTGCCTCATCGCCGCCGCCGCCGTCACCCTCCTATTCTCTGCAATCCCCTTCATCCATGCTCTGGGTTCCGGCGCCACTCTTGCCGTAATCGATGACGACTCCTCCGGCACCGTCTGTGGCATCGTGGCAGGGCAAACAACCCAGCGCATTGAATGCTACCGTCGAGGTCAGATCGTTCCCGTCACTCCCAACATTTCGTTTTCTTCGATTTCCGGCGGGAGGAGCTACTTCTGTGGCCTTAGGTCCGGTAACTTCAGTTTGCTCTGCTGGGACCCTGTCTCTTCCAATTCCACCGAGTCCTTCCAAGAGAAAAGGCTTTACTCTAATTTTACTGTTCTGTTGGAGAATCTGGCGGTTGGGGATACCCGAGTTTGCGCCACCGTCGTGGGTTCCGGTTCCGTTCAGTGCTGGAGACCCAATGGCATACCTATGCGGGATCAATTTGCGACGATAACGTCTGGGTCTGGATTTTCTTGCGGGATCTTGAAGAGTAATTCCCGGGTTCGTTGTTGGGGAATGAACCCATTTGTGGATCAAATACTGAACAGATTCGGAGACATGCCTATGTTGAGTCTTGTCGCCGGCGATTCACATGTTTGTGGATTGAATTCAACAGTGTATGTGGTATGTGGAGGAAGTAACAGTTCTGGGCAGCTTAATGTTCCCCAAGGAGGACCTCGGGAATATTCTGGGTTGGCTCTCGGAGCTGAACATAGCTGCGCGATCAGACAATCGAATCGTTCGGTTGTTTGCTGGGGAGGCAGAGGGCAATCGGCGAATTTTTCAGATGGAACATCTTTTGAATTAATTGTTTCTGGGTCAAATTTTACTTGTGGAATAGTCTCTGGCAATTTCTCTGTAATGTGTTGGGGACCTGCTTGGGCTAATAATAGTTCTGGCTCTAATCTGCTTGAGCTTCCTTTGCCTCCTATTCTTCCAGGCCCTTGTGTTCAGTCGTTTTGTGAATGTGGTCAATATCCTCAATATCAAAATCTGTGTTCTGGTTCTGGTACCATTTGCAGGCCTTGTTCTCCAAACATTTCACCCCCGGCGCTGCCGCCTTCGACTTCTCCGCCGCCTCCATTGGTTTCTCCTCCGCCATCACGGTCAAGGACATTGACAAGGGGTTTATTGGCATTCGCCATTGTTGGATCTGTTGGAGCTTTTGCCGGTATATGTACTATAATTTATTGCTTGTGGACTGGGGTTTGTTTTGGTAAGAAGAAAATTCACAATTCTGTCCAACCAAGAATCAACAGAGAAGGTAGTTCCAATAATGGAGGAGGTGCTGTAATTTCTAGCAGTAGCCCGCCTTCGAGGTCATCCACCATTAGACGTCAGGGCTCAAGGATCATGAAGCGGCAGAGGAGTGGAACATCATCGACAAAACATCCGGATAGGGCGGAGGAATTCACCCTAGCCGAGCTTGTGGCGGCCACTAATAATTTTTCCCTTGAAAACAAGATTGGGTCTGGTAGCTTTGGTGTTGTGTACAGAGGCAAACTCGCGGATGGTCGTGAGGTGGCGATCAAGAGGGGTGATATTGGTTCAAAGATGAAGAAGTTTCAAGAGAAAGAGAGTGCATTTGACTCAGAACTCGCATTTTTGTCACGTTTACACCACAAACACTTGGTCAGGCTAGTTGGTTTCTGTGAGGAAAAAGATGAGAGGCTCTTGGTGTATGAATACATGAAGAATGGAGCATTGCATGATCATCTTCATGACAAGAACAATTTGGAAAAGAGTAGTAGTTTCTTGAATTCTTGGAAAATGAGGATCAAGATCGCGCTAGACGCTTCTCGAGGGATTGAATATCTCCACACCTATGCAGTCCCACCCATAATTCACAGGGACATCAAGTCTTCCAACATTCTTCTCGACGCGAATTGGACGGCGAGAGTGTCTGATTTTGGATTGTCATTGATGGGTCCAGACTCTGATCACGAATACCGGCCAACAAAGGCGGCAGGAACCGTAGGATACATTGATCCTGAGTACTATGGTCTGAATGTCTTGACAGCAAAGAGTGATGTCTATGGTTTTGGAATAGTACTGTTAGAACTCTTAACCGGAAAGAGAGCCATATTCAAGCATGGTGAAAATGGTGGTACCCCAGTGAGTTTGGGGGACTTTGCAGTGCCAGCAATAATGGCGGATGAGTTGCCCAAGATTCTGGACCCGAGGGTTGGGCCACCAGAGATGAACGAGGCGGAGGCGGTGGAGCTGGTGGCGTACACCGCAATGTACTGCGTGAATTTGGAAGGGAAGGACAGACCAACGATGACTGACATTGTGGCCAATTTGGAGAGGGCCTTGTTTCTTTGTGATAGTAGTCATGGCAGCATATCCAGTGGCGGAATCTCTATTGTTTCAGAATGATAATCCAAAGTTATTTGTTTACCCCACCGGAATTATTAGAACAGGCATTTGAATTTTTTTTTGTTCTGAGTCTCATTTGATTCTTTCTGATACAATTACTTGGGATATACTCTTTTGGAGTGTGTAAAGATTAGTAGGTAAATCATCTAACACTTTTTAGCTGGGTAGTGATCACTAACAGCTAACCAGAAAATTGATAATCTTTTTTGTTCCTCTCTATTTCTCTCATTCTAATCTTTATCTTTATGCATTTCATACTGCACGTGACATTACTGTTAAAGATCAAAGTAATTATGCCTTTTACTTGCAAGCTATTTGTGATGAACACTGAAGCCAATGTAGTATATCAACATCAGAGCTTTATTTGGTCAACAACAATATCTGGTATTTGGTGGGAGGAGTGAGCCAGAAGAATACACATCAAACTCTCACTATTTTGGTGAGAATCAGATAAGGAAGCGTCCACCGTCCAATTGAAGAGAGCAGAATGGGAAAGACGAATGTGGACAAGGAATGCCTATAAAACACTATGGAAAAAAAAACGAAATATAGGTGTGCATTCCGGGGTTGATCTCTCTATTTTACTGGTTGAGCGAGCTATAAGGGAACCTGAGCCCACATGGACCATAATTAATCCTTTTCCTTCACTATCATCTTTCTACCAATGGTCCCCACCTAGAAACAGAGAAAGACTTGTCTTCTTTTTTTTTTTTTTCCCTTTTGAAATATCGCTCCTAACTTAAATGTTGGGTGCAACTTTGACCAAAAGAAGATTCAAAATTTTTTTAGTCAAAGTAACTGGTGCTAGTCTTATTTCCTCTGGTCCTTATTATAAAGCACAAATTTCCAATTTTCACAAACCTTAGTTAAAATTATTAAAGTTGTCATAAAATTCAAGTGATTTCCAATATTACTCTTACTAACTACTTTAAACTCAAATATAGTATTCTCTTATACTACCCTTATTAAATATGAGCATACATAAAAAAATGAATTAATTGCACCTTGAAAACTTGCAAGTACCTTATAAAAAAGACTAAAAACACTTGTTAGTAGGTGTCTTATAATAAGAACTTTACTATAAGTCTAAATTAACTAACTTTCACATATCAAAGAAAGTTAGTTAACTCATTAATTATGAACTAAATTTTCCATTTTATTCTTACCTATGATTGATCTCAAAAGTCAACATAAATAAAATTTTTTATTTATTGCAATTAAAAGAAGTAGAAAAGTAAAAAACACATTTATTACCCTAAAAATGAATTTATAATCGGGATAAATGTTTTGTTTTTGGTAAAAATAAATTTATAAATAAAAAAAGTGAAAATTCTGCTGCTTTTATTGCACGGTGGAAATGGCAATGACCAAATCGAGGTTGAGAGGACTTGGTCGGTTTGGAAAGTTCGTGAAGTAATAAAAGTCTGAATTTTCTTTGTGTGGGGATGCAAATACTGTAATAACTGACGCGGTGCCTCAGAAAGTTGAGAACTTTAAATTCATTCTCAGTTGGAGACATATTAAAGGCAGAGAAGTGGGCATACGCCTGAAAATGTGAATTCAATGAATGTGTTGGAGGCGTAAAGGTGGGAGATTGTTGACGACGGTCAATGTGTTGTAACATCAAGGCTTTGCCTTCTCATGAGTGAACCATGTCTTTGCTTTACGGGAAAATTTTAGTATATTACAATGATTCAATCAAAATACAAATTTAAATAAATAAATTTATAATTATTTTTAAAATGTTCAAAGTTATCTTGATCATATTTTACTAGATTCACTCTCTTACATTTTAAAAGAGGATTAGTATGATTTTTTTTTTTCCTGAAAAAAATTACTTGTATTATCAAAATAATTAAAAGTGTACTTTTCATAAATTTGTAATAATAATAATCTTTTGGATAAAACTTAGGTCAAATCGCTTATCCCCATCTTAGTCAAGTTCATAAGTGAATTTATAGGTGCATATATGTATTTTAACAACTAGCAATAGTAAATTAACATGTGTTCATATTTTATAGGCATTTTATACAGATATATATACACTTTTTAATTATTAATAATAACAAAATAACAAGTATTCATATGAAAATTTATAAATCATAATTTACATTATAAAAGTTTATATAAAAAATTACAAGTGTTTATAGGTGAATTTACAAGCGCATGTACACATTTTAACCACTAACAAACTAAAAAAATAATAATAAGTGTGATTGAATAACTTTACCTAATGAATATAAGCAATTTAAGCTTTTTTTTTTTAATTATGAACAAAAAAGTCTCCACTCTCCACAATTCATATTGCGTGAGGAACAAGGTCTTTTTTTTTTTTTTATTGGGCAAGCATATTTACTATATACCCATCCAAAAAAGAAACTAAGAAACAGTTGAAGATGCAATTTCTTGTAAGAAAAAAACATTTCTCAATGCTTTTAATTGCTTCTCTGGTTGAAATGATTGGTCAAAATGCATGCTTATTTAAATGTTGACTGAATAATTAAGAGCTCAATGTTACGTGTCTCTCTTCTTGTTTATTAACTTTGAAATTGTCGCATTAGGTATGCCCTTTGACGCCTACATTTCCATCTGACACCAACCGTACGTTTTTGTTATTTTATTACCCCCCCAAAAGAACTACCCAACCAATCACGGTATCTGACAATACAGATGATAGTATAATTAGAATGTGAACACTTCTTGACAACAAAATGTGAACACGGCATGTTATGAAAGAGAGTGTTGGGAATATACTCATTTCGTTTAAGACATTTTTTTAAGAATCGAGTTAAAAATATAAAGCTTCTTTTGTCTTTCAAAGTGCAATTAATAAACGTTTTTTTTAAAAAAAAAATCCAATCCAGCAGAAAATGATGAAAATTTGGAAATCCTTGTTGCCTCCTAAACTTAAATTGCTACTTTTAGAAGATTGTCAGACGCATCTTGCCAACAATTCAAGTGCTTATCAATAGACATATGACTGATTATAAGATATGTTATTTTTGTAGTTGTAGCTACGAATCCTTAGAACTTTTGTTCTTGTATTGCCCTTTCTCTAAAGCATGTTGGTTTTGGTACTATCAGTGGTTTTAAAACTGACAATGATCCTAACAAATCATTGCAACAGTGGCTAGTAGCATGGTTGCTAAACCACAAAAATTCTAGTAATCTCTAAACACATTTGCCTTTCTAAGTATTAAAATCCTTGTGGTTTGCATAGAATCAAGTTCGAGGATCCCTCCACAGCAAACGATTAGGACCTGTCAGTCTAGAAAAGGAGCTTCTATATCTCACTTACTGCATCAGGAAGATCACATTGAGGGAGGGAAGCATCACTGTCGGTGGAATTACTCTGCTCATCAGGATGTCATCTTCAGTATTCACAAATCAAGGAGGGGACAACTACGTATAAACATTCGAACATTTTTTTATCACAACAAATTCTATGAGTGGTTGATGGATGATTGTTCCTACAATCAAATTTGGAGTACTACATTTGTAATTACTGTCACTACAGGATGCTATGACATTCATCCTCAGACAGCAACAAATAGAATATCCAAATAGATTTCCTATCCACCATAAACTTGTAAAGCAGTCCCATATGAAAATCTTTATAATTACTAGCTAAGAGAGAGAATTTTTTTTGGGGTCTATCCTACCTTCTTAAGGATGCGTATATCATACTAAGATACTTTGTGGCTTATGCTTTTTCATCATGAATGCAATTATATTTTATTGGGAAAAAAATAAACTTTTTGAAACATCTCCCTAATTGAAGGGGTAATTGATAACTTTTTTTTCCTGATTCAGATACCATACTAAATAAGGATAAACATAAAAAAAAAAAAAAGGAATAATTTTAAGGGGAAAAGAAAGAGAAAGAACTTTGAATTTACAAAATTCTAAATTATTTTTTTTAAAAAAAAAAAAAGAGTTGTGAATTGCTTGTTAAATTTCATTATTTTCTTATCAACTCTTAACTCTTGATAATAAACATAATTTAGGAATTTGCATTTTTATAACTCTTTTTCTGTTCCCCTAATTTTAAAGTCCTTTAAATAATTTATTGGGAGTGTAAATTAAGTAAAAGCCTCTCATCATTTTTTTGGCCCTTTGGCCCGTAAGTGTCTTATCATTTTGAATGGGTGAATACTGAATAATACCTTTCCTCTCAAATAAAAGATTTATTTAATTTTTTTTTCAAGATATTAAAAAACCTAAGTAAGTTATTTCAAAATATCTATCCTCATCATTTTTCTCTATATTAATTTATTTGACTTATAAACTGATATATAATTTAAGGTTAAGATATAAATTTAGCAACAAATTATTTACCTATAGGTACCCAACAGAATTAACTATTATTTGGTCTAAAAGTAGACATACTCAATTTATTTGGTAGCACTTATAGTAATATCGTTAACCCAAATTAACTTATGTATGTTACTTGTTATGTTGTAGCCCCACCAATCTTCGGACCCTCTATTATTATTATTTTTAATTAGATTAAGGATTTGCCCCTCGAAGCTTAGAAGACAAATAATTCTAACCCCTCATAACAAGTGTGTTTCTTGAGATTTGATTGTGTTCTCTTTCTTAAAGGAGTGAAACCCTTACTACTTCAACTAATAGCTTGTTGGTAATGCTCTATTGTTCCAATATATTTTTAGAAATATGTGTTTTCTAATGGAAAAATATCACTTAGTGCATCGAAACAATTTTATTTCAACTAACCCTCAAAAGATCACTTAATTTTATTTTATTTTTTTTACAAAACAAGTATGGGTATTTATAGGATATATTTGTGAAAGACCAACATTTTTTAACTCTCTAAATTCTTTTAAATTCATTTCTTTATCTTATAAATGCACATATTTTCCAGTTAAAAAATAATAATGACCTTATTTTATTTAAAATTATTTTTTTCACATAAATATAAAGTATGCTTGTTATTGTCTTTCCACCAACAAATATATGTATTTATAAGACAAATAAAGATATTTACAAAACAAATAGAGGGATTTAATTGATAAAAGAATCTATGAAGTTAAAAAAATTTTGGTCATTCACATATTTGTTTTGTAAATGTCCATATTTGTCTTCTAAATCTTTTTTAAGTGATATTTTAGGGATTGATAGAAATAAAATTGCTCTCATAGAGACTAAGTGATATTTTTAATTAAAAAATACACATATTTCTAAAAAAATATTAAAATAATAGAGGGTGAAAAAATTGATGTGACTTATAATGCAAAAAATAATGGAAGTTAATTCGGGTTAACAGTATTGTTATAAGTGGTACTAAATAAATTGTTTATATCTACTTTTACACCCTAAAATAGTTAATTGTGTTAGGTGGCTATAGAGAAATATTTTATTGCTAAATTTGCACATTAACCCTATAATCTAATGATAACTTATTTAATTTTTTGAATCTCTCAATGAAGTCCATGGGTCTTATATCTTTTATTAAGAATTAAAGCAAATAGTTTATAGTAAGTACTGAATGTTTAAATTAATTTAGAGGCAAAAAATACTTCACATTGTACACACAAAAAAAAAAAAACAAACAAACACTTCACATTATGTGATGCAAAAATATACTAGCAAATCTCTCATGCAAACTGTTAATCTGTTTCATTGTGCCGGTTAGATCTTGTTTCAACTTGATAATTGACTGGTTGAAAACATGATCAGCTAAACTAAGATTTTAGAGAATCAATTTTAAAAATTAATTTTTTAACAAAAACAAGAAGAGTATGTCTGCATAAAAATAGATTATGTCAATATATATCTGACTTTATAATTTTTCATTTTTTTTTATGGAGGCATACTTTGTTTTACCTCAATATTTAAGGTCACTTGATTATAAGAAACTATTGATTTTTCGCGCATATGATTAATACAATACATTCACTAGCCTTACATTACAAGTTACAAAATAAAATAAGGCTAAAGTATGTTTGCTCCTTTAAGTTAAATCAAGTTTCAATTTGGTCTTATAAATTTTAAAGGTGTATTTTTAGTTATTTAATCTTAACATGGTTATTTTTATGGGAAAATCCTATATAAAGTTACCTGAAATAGAAAAATTCTAAATTAAGTTGTTAAACTCAAAAAATTCCTAATTAAGTTATTAATCCAATTTAATATTTTAAAATATAGGTAAAATGACTTTATTGCACTTCAATAATCTATTTTGTCCTTTTTCCTCTTAAAATAGTTTTATTACTCTGTATCTTAGTTTTTCTATATATATTTGCATTAATATATAATAAAATAAAATGTGATTCCTTCAATTGGAAAGAATCAACAAGAATAATTCAAGCCAAAAAATAAAAAGAAAAGCATTAACCCAATATTAATTAAAATATTTTTTTCAAGTATCTTGAATAAGAAATTGTATTTTTAGAAAAATGTGACTTCAATTTTTTTTTTTGGTCAACAAAAAAAGTCGAACTTCATAAAATTTTTATTTGAAAATTGTGACATCTAGTTTATTGCTTCCGTTGATGAAACTATTTTTTTAAAATGCCGCTAATGAAAATATTTGATATATAATTTGAATTATACACACTAGTCAGATTTTTTTATTGAAAAAAATATAATTTTCTTTTCATCGAAAAAAATATTGTCAAAAATAAAAATATTAATTCTTAGCATTCATCTGAAAATAATTTAATTGATATTGGTGTTATGCTTTCCTTTTTTTTTTTTTGTGTTTTTTCTTGTATTATTATTGAAGATCCTTCCATGAGACAATTTTTTTTATTTAAGCTAATCATATTTTATTTTATTATATATTGATGTTGTATACATTGTTATTGAAAAAAATAAGTTGTAGCCACTAAGATCCTTTAAAAGGAGAGGGGAGACGATTGAATGGCAATAAAAGCATTTAACTCACATTTTGAAATCTTAAATTGAGTTGATAACTTTATTGAATTTAATAACTTGATTTAAAATTTCCCTCTTTCAAATAGCTTTATATGAAATTATCCCTATTTTCATTTAATGAAAATTGCTGACTCAACAAATTAAAACAATGATTATGGAAATAAATGCTGACAATATATACTCAAATTTTAATTCTTTAATATAATCATTTTTTACATTTTAAAATTCAAGAATGATTTATCAACATTTAATTGTATAATCACCTCCTAAATATACCAAGCTAGCATTTTTCATTAAATAAAATTAATAGTGTTAAAATTAAAATTTAAAGGGGTCAAGTTAAACTTGATTTTCACTTAAAGGATATAAATGCATATTTTAACATTAAAATAATTTCAGCACTGTTCTCCAAATATACATACATTACGATCCCTGAAATATATACATATGCATGCTTATACTATTATTATTATTATTGCCAGAATATATGCCTTATATTACTATGTAGATGGTCTTTCAAAATAAATATACATGAAGTTAAAAACTTAAAATTGAGTAAATATACAATTAACCCAGAAGGGAAGGGCCTAATAGCTCACAAACTGAAAGATTTAACTTAAAATAAAAGAATAAATGTAGCTAATAAGATAACATATAGGTTTCATAGATCAACTACTCCAGCAAGCACATCTCAAGATATTTGCGATACAGTTATATAAAAAGCTCTTAATTACTCAAGGCTATACTTTACTACTACTGTACATTTATACTATAAATTCGGATGGAGGAAAAGTGGGATGAAACTATGGGAAAGGAATACTAGGGAGAAAAACTTTAAAGAACAGTAAGAACTTATTATATTCAGGGATTTTCCCCCCTAATATTCTTTCCCCTGAATTTCTTTCCATCCAAACTACGGATTATAGATCAAAGAAACTCAAAGCGCATAAGGAGCTTCACAGAGTTGTACTTCTCCCCCTTGCGACAATGTAGTGGAACTCCTCGAATTCCATTTCTGAGCTCTGGAACAGGAAGGCATGTTTGGCCACCAAAGTCATCTTTTTCAGACATATCGTACTCATGAACTTCTATGCGAAGCACTGCCAGTTCTGGAACTGTAAGAGGGAATTCGAATGTCTCGTTCCATGCAGGAAACCAATCGTCCTCTATTGCTTTTGTCCTCTTCATCACAGTATCGGCTGGTACTCCTGCTATTCCCACCTGCATCAAGGTTCAATAAAAATAAGAAAAGGACTAGAACTCTGTTTTAGTTCTCTGTAAATTCCCGAGTTAGTTCCAATACACTCATTAGTCCTTCTACTGAAATCTATTGGCATGGCACATGGCACATCCTAGGACTGTTAGGGAACGTGCCATGTCATTAAATTTGTTAGCACGTTGCTATAATAGAGTTTAGACTCTAGACTAGACTGACATGAAGGACAGAAATGAAAATCAAAATTTAATTGGGACCATCTTGAGAATTGGTTCATGCGTGACTAAAATAGGGTTTTATTGCAAATAAGAGATAGATGAGCTACAGGTTAAGTAGTTCATCATATGCAACATCTATTGCTAGAATGAGCACAGTCCCATGAGGAGCAAAATGCAGAAGAATCAACAGGTACCGAATGAGGTAACAGTTATTTTGGAACATGGGATTCAGCCATGAGAAATATTACGATTCAACAAATTATATCATCCCCTTTTTTCAACCTAGAAAAAAGAGAAGAGAAGAAAAGTCATATTAACTCACTCTTGTGTAGAAGTCCGGAGGTGAGAATTGATCAAAGTGGGTTGGCTTGAAATCATTAGACCATCCTTCTCCCATGTACACGGTCACCTGAGTCAGAGAAGTACAGATCTTGATTAGGATTAGAACCTTAGACACTTTACCTGAACTCTATAACATCTCCAGGCAATGAAGCTCTCACCTTCAATGTAGTCTTAACAGGTAACTTGGCTTTAGGATCAAAGACCTCATTATTCGGGAAAGTCTTCAATAGGAAATCTGGTTTTTTAACATAACCACATCCACCATTGGCTTTGAACATGCCTTGCATCACCCAAAGTGATCTTCCATGCCCCTATCATGAAAGCGCCCGCATCAAAAACTGACAAGTGAATCTCTTTCATGATCATGAACTTATCATAGTCGATGGTATAATTCATAGTCTTTAATGGATGCTAGAGTATTTTCCTTTAGTGTGTGTATCATGCAACAGATAGGGAAATATGAATTAGTTTGGAAGCGAGGTCAGTTAGTTAACAAGGGTTAAGGGTATTAAGCTATAACCTCATAGTTTACTCACCAGATGATTTGGTTTCGAAGAAGCAAGAAGGCATAAAGGGGCATGGAAGAAATAACAAAACTGATGCAAAATGTGCAGGACCTGTTGGTGTTTCTAACGTAATAAATCCCTTCACCAGTTCCCACCCATTCATGATTTGGAAGGAAAAGAAACAAAAATGAAAGCGTGAAAGAAATAAAAGATGGCATAACTAATGAAACCCGAGACATCTTTAGACCGTAAGAAATTAAATCAGAAAAAAAGGGGGGGGGGGGGGGGACTGAAGAGCTAAAACCTGCATGTTAAATGCAACCATTTGAGCTCCATGCATCCACCCAATATGTGGGTTATAATTTGATGAGTCAATGCGTGTACCTTTTGGATACACCCTCAGGATATTACGCTGAGTAAACCTGCAGGACGCCAATATCAGAAAATTGATACTTTGTTATTTATTTCCTTTTACAGTATTAGATATCACCAGGCAAGAAATACAAAAGGTCTCCAAGATTGAGATAACCTCTACATATGCCACCTAAATTATATTATTATGAACTCAAATTGCTTCTCATGTAACACTTCGTTATCAATTGTGCCAAACTAGGGTATATAGCCTAAACACTCGTCACTTCTTGGTTCTTGCAGGCAACATGAAGTCAGAACACAATGCATAGTGCCAAGTAACAGTGAAGAGCCTTTAAATTTCAGTTGGGGAATTCATAGTTCACAGACAAAGACAGTGATACGACCCATTTAAAAGTCAAACTTGACCACTCGTACATTGCCAGAAAGAAAAATAAATAAATATTTAGAAGAAGCTCCGAAGTTAAAGGGTGCTAGTTCAAGTCATACTGCTAAACAAACTGTGCTCTTTCCAAGATGAACTTTTTGGAAACATTTATCGATACCTGACAATTTCTTTTCCCCGGGTTGCAGAAATCTTCTCAAGCTCTTGCTCACTTAAGCTTAGACGTCGCACTTTATCAGGATCCACTTTCAGACATTCGTCTATTCCACCTTTGGGTTTACCGGCATGAATGGCAATTAAAAGCCTATATTCAGGAGCTCCGTTATGATGTGACGTATCTGCTTCATCATGATCCTCCTCTTCAATAACTTCTTCATACACATGGTTCTACAGAATATGGTGAACAAGAAAGTCATTCATTATAACTCCCAAACAAAACTATATTTAGTGGCAATCTATATTTTATATGAGCATGGCCTCAGATTCTCAGACCTTGTCATCAGCTAAAGTGCCACATTTCAAGCCTGGGACTTCCTTCCCCCAAGCTTCTTCATCACTTGAGGCCTTTGACTTCAGTGACTCGTCCCCCTTTTCCTTTACTTCTTTAACCTCAAGGTATTCCTTAGGCGGTTTGGTTGATATAATAATCCTCCTTTTAAGTGATTCTGGAGAAGGAAATTCCTTCAGGCATTCCGTGCCAGGTGAAAATAGAATTTCTCCAAACGTTTGAGTCACCATCTAAAAAGTTGGAGCAAGAATGGTCAACTAAAAGAAAACATGCATTTTAAACCAAACAAAAAATATCCAACCTCGGCCACTTTAGCCTGCAGATCTGGAGTAAGATGGTCTTCTAAAGTTATTACAACTGGATATTCAGACGCAGAAAAGGCATGTTCCTTAATGGACCTCAGACATTTGATAAGCTCCACAGGGGTAGTCAGCGTCCTACACATAAAGCACAGATAAAGTATTATAATAAATTGTTATCCCCCTCTTTGCAAACTGATTTAGGCCAACATCAATTTTAAAGTAAACAGAAGGGAAAGCATCATCCATTCTGAGGGGATATCCTGCTTTGCAAGGTTTTGTTATTTTTCTAGAAGCGATTTATGCTTACTTACACCTCATGACAGCAAACAATAGCAGAAAAAGATAATTAAGATGATTTTAATGTCTCTTGCCTTGGTTTTTTATGAGTTCTGCCGCAAGAAGAAAGAAATAAAGGAAGCTCAAAAAAAAAAATGGTACCCTCCATGAAGAACATGCACACCGTCCTTTGAACGATTAGGCCATATGTCCAGTTCTATCACTCTTACACCTCTTTTCAGGGCATCTATAATGGGGACGTCACTGCAATCGCTATTAAGCTGATTTCCAGTGAGATAGGAATTGTGACCAGTGAATATGAAATAATGAGACAGCGGTGCGGTCATATCATGGTGTACCTAAAACACAAGAAAGAATTAGACGAAACGCAATTGTCAGGAAGAAAATGGAAAACATATGGAAGTTTAATAATGACCTGTGAAAGTATATAAAATCCTTCTAACAGTAGATTGCTTAAGGAAAGGTGCCAAAAAAATAGTTTCTCAATTGAGATTTTGTTGTGGCTGCAGTAGAATACATTATTAAAATAAATGCATATCCAATATAGTATCTTTGAAGTTAATTATAAAGCAAATGGCTGGTTTCTTGTTTCCATCAGTTCTAAAAAAAAAGAGGCATTATATTTGTTTTTAGATGAAACTTCGATGCAATAACCATGCTTGAAACATTTAGTTATCATCATATTTAGCGCCATTTCTTAGAAATTTAAAACGCAGCTTCAATTAACTATCGTTATTGTCAATAAGTTCAATCACAATGCAGAAATGGATAATACCAGGAATTATCATGGAACCGGGCATCAATATCATCATGAACAAAGAAAAAGTGAAAGAGCAAGCTAGAGCACAATAAACCACGCGCGAGAGCAGAAATAGTTAGATCATGGAAGCAGAGGATAACCAATAATTGGAAAATCCATAAAAAGACTACATGGAAGGTAAACGACCCTAGATCAGAGCTGCCTGATGCTCTGTCAGTAGCACTGATGATACTAAACTGTTACAAAATGAAAAGCCAAAAAGTTACCCCAAGAGAAGGCGAGAGAGGTTGATTTTGGTCACTGAAGAGGTACTTGAAGAAACCTTCAACAGGCAGACCCCTTCGATAAAAAATGTTCAAATGCTTGAGGCCGTCGATGATGGCCTGGGCGTCATCTTCGGTGGCTTTATCTTCCTTCTGAACGTCAATCAAGAACCTCTGGAGGTGAGCAGTAGTCATAAAACCATTCTCAGAGTAGCGATCAAAAAGCGACTTGATCTCCGGCGGTGCCTCGGAGGCGCGAAGCCTGAACCTCCGGCGGCAGCAGAAGCAGACTCTGTAAGTCTGTTTGGACATGCGTGCCACCTAACTCCGATAAATGAGGAGAAGAATGGAAGTAAGGGTAAGGGTTATGGTGTTGTGGAGAAAATGAAATCCGTGAGGATGGGAACAGATAATAATGGAAGAAACCTTTTTCATGGGCAGAGGACATGACTGATTGACTGTAGAAGAAGGCCCCTCGCACGCAGTAGGGGATGAGTCCTACGTGGTGGGCCTGACCAATAGCAGGCTGGCATTTGGCAACTACTCATCTCGAGAATGGGTCCCACAGACGCACATTGGCGCCCTGCTCCCGTGTGGTAGCTGCCAAGTCTATGATATTATTTTTTATTCACTTGTTTATTTTATCCAAAGTCAAACCAAATCTTGTATTATTTTAAATTTTATTATTAAAAGAAAGTGCCATACGTAAATCAAGTTGCCGACGATTAAAAATCATTGAAACATCCCTCCATGAAAATTTTATTGATAAGAATGATCTGGATTTCAGTATTTGTTCTTTTTAATTATGAAATCTTAGAGTGTATTTGTACTTCCGGTATGTAAAAATATATTAGGTCTTTATGGCTAATAAAATTTTAAAAAATTATTTTGATAGTATAATAATTATTTTTGCATTGCATGCCAATATATTTTTGGATAATAAAGTGGCATGGACGTAAATACAAGGCGGTTAAAGGAGCAGTCTAATTGGGTTGGTGATTTCCACGTCAGGAAGGAGTAATTGAATTGAAGGCTAGTTTTGGCGTTACTCTTATTGTTGCTTTACTTATATATTCCTAAAAAAAAAATGTATGTGTAGTTAATTTTCTTAGGCTATTTGTGGGGACCACGTATCTAATGATGAATGAATCTAGCTACCAACTTTGTCCAAAAAAAATCTAGCTATTACCAATTCTAACCCCTTGTACTTGTTATCATTAGTTCATCCGTTATGGAAGCATTTAAGATTAAAACTTACAAGCGAAGTTATTTTAGTAGTGAATAATAATATCATTAGTATAAATTTTGACAGTTAGTATAGTGGATCCACCCAGGATAAGCAATTAAGCATATTATAGCATTTTTATATTGAAAGTTTTCACCGATGAATAATTTTACTATTGAAGTTTTTAGGGGGTAATTTTGTCCTGAAAGTATAAAAAATAGGGTAATTTTGTCATGACTGTTATCTCAGTTAATTTTGACTGTTAGTTAATCAAATATGATGAGCTGATATTCTACATGTTATTCACGTTATTTTTGTTATGGTGCAATTTTATCCCAAAAGTTTTAAATCTAACTTTTTAAAAAAGATGGATTAAATCACATATGGACTTCTAGCGCAAATTTACACTTTAATAAAAATAATATAGATGACATGTGTATTACCAACTAATGATTAAAATTAATTAGGATAACGATTAAAGTAAAATTGTTCTCATTTTTACCCTTTAGGATTAAAAAAAAACTTCTGAAAGAAAATTTCCAATTAAGATGCTTCAGAAAAAGAAGATCTTAAATGAACTCAGGTTCAAATTTCCTTTCGCTTTCTCTCTCTCATTCTTTTAACTCTAGTGTTTCTTTAGCTCTATTTGTTAATATTGCTTTCATAATTATTTTGAATAACTATATTTTTTAATCATTTTGAAGAGAAATCTACGGATCGATAATTTTGTGGATGAAACTAATATTACGCGAAGAGGCCAAGATGAGATAAAATTAGGCGTGATTATTTCTATAACCGTTGATATAATTAAAACTAAAAGTTAAGAAAGCAATTGATCAACGGCAAATTTTGGAGGTTAGCTTAAAACTTCAATCCTGAACATAATTGGTTTAGAACAAAGAATTATCAAATTATGCATATTAACCTAGAAACAGATTTACTGATTCCGAATTTGATTTCGACATCTATATTAATCAATAATGTGTTAATTAAATTAATTTCATAATGAATGGATAGTAATTTAAAATTAACATATAAGTTTTTCTTTACAAAAAAAAAAAATGTTCAAGTGAGTTGGATCTCAGAGGCTCACCAAAGTCCAGGCATACCTCTAGGTTTAAAAAGTACTTATATAAATACTTATAAATCACCCTCTAACAAAATTCTCACATCGGTGATATTTACTCCCCATAATAGTTATGAATTGATACTCTTGTTCCCACGTCTCCACAATATGAATTAAAGAAAACATATGATGATCTGGGCATTTATAGTTTAGTACTGAAATATGGAGCCAATTGTGAAGGTACAGCTTTGTTCTTTAAGATAAACACCATTCAATATTATTGAATCCCTCCAACTGTCTTATCTCTTCAAATATAAATAGGTTTTGGGTGTGTCCAGTATGTTACAATATTTTTTTATGTGTGTTAAGTATCTTAAAATATTTTGTAGTTGATTTGATACCTTAAAATATTTTTTTTAAACTACATTCATCACCTTAAAGTAATTTGTAATTCATCTAAAACCTAACAATATTTTTATAAGTGCGTCTAATACTATAAAATTGTTATTGAAAAAATATTTTCAAGTGATGGATGCACCTTCACTTAAAGGGTTTTTTGGGATGTAATGGCGAGGTTAAAATTGCTCTAAAAAAAATTGTTGATGGCCAAAATTTCTCCTAAAAATCAATACTTTAAGTCAAAATTATAGTGCAAAGTATATGATGATGTTAAATACACTTGAAAAAATAGTTCAAAGTGTTAAATGAACTATAAAACATTTTAGAATACTGAAACCACCTGAAAAAAATATTTTAGGGTGTTGAATCCAACTTTAACACATATAATTGTCACATTTGTTCATTCAAGAGCATCTTTGTATAGAAGGGAGATTCAGGTAAACAAAAGGAAGAATAGAAAGGGAAGATCCCCTTAAAGTCCTAAAAATTAAAAAATAAAATAAAATAAGTCCTAAAGAAAATTCTGATATTAAAAAGCTCTCAAAGAGTTATTATAATCTACAAATGGAGTTGTCAATCTCTTACTAGAGGTGCCAATATAACCTTTTTTTTATTAAAATTTTTTCTGAAACTTTTTATTTATTTTTTATTTGTTTATAGGACCGGATTTTTCTAAATAGAAAAGAGATGTACACAAGCTATTTCAAAGAAGAGTTCAGGCAAATTTTCCAAAATAATACAAAAAAAAATGTTAGATTGGACCACTATGCAAATATATTGCAAAAATAGCCCATTTTGTGGCGCCACTGCGCATGTGGTGTGCCACGTTGGCACGCCACATAAGTGGCGCCACTTTAACAATTTTTTTAAAATTTTTAATTATTATAATTATATATTATTATATTTAATATATATTAAATATAATATAATATATATATATATATATATATATCATATTTTAAAATAATATATATTATATATTATTAATATAATATATTATATATTATGACTCGTAACTGGTTATCAAAGAGAAAAGCAAAAAAACATAAAAACAACAAGATTGTCGAGGAAGATGATGTTGCAGGCAACAATGATGGGGAAGAGGACCGTGCTATGTTCTCTCATCAAATGCATACCATAAAAGAAATTGGCAGAGGAAGACGTTACATGGTATATCCTGGTAAAGGGGAAACATGGGCAATATTTAATGACTGGTGATGAAAGAGATGGTGTTCTTTGTGGATCTTTTGAACTTAATCCTGCTGGTTTGCCTGTTGATCTTTTTGGAGTATATTATATTAAATATATATGAAGATTTAATTCATATAATATGAAGATTAAAAAAGTAATAATTAAATCGCACTACGAACAGCTACGATTTAATCGTGCGATACTATATCACTACGATTTAATCGCATTACGAACAGCTAGCACGGCGGTCCCGCTAGCTAGTTAGCGGGCGGGGTCAAGGGGCAGCGCCCCATGTAACGTCTTCCTCTGCCAATTCCTTTTATAGTATGCATCTGATGAGAGAACATAGCACGGTCCTCTTTCCCATCATTGCTGCCTGCAACATCATCTTCCTCGGCAATTCTGTTGTTTTTATGTTTTTTTATTCTCTCTCTGATGACCAGTTATGAGTCATAATATATAATATATTATATTAATAATATATATTATATATTATTTTAAAATATGACAATCCAAAAAAATTTTTCGAAAATAGGACATCATTTTAAAAGGAATATTTCATAAAATTTTCGAAATCGCGAACACTTGGTTGACTTGACTTTGAATATGATATATATCACATCATTTTAAAATATGATATATATATATATATATATATATATTATATTTAATATATATTAAATATAACAATATATAATTATAATAATTAAAAATTAAAAAAATTGTTAAAGTGGCGCCACTTGTGGCATGCCAACGTGGCACGCCACATGCGCAGACGTAGCGCCACAAAATAGGCTACTTTGGCAATATGTTTGCACAGTGGTCCAATCTAACAATTTTTTTTTTTTTAGGTATTATTTTGAAAAATTTGCCAAGAGTTCAAGGGAACTGCTCTTTAAAATTAATGCAGCAGAATCTCTTTCCCATGATGGGACAAGCAGAGAGACAACTAATGGTTGGATTGTGACTCCATTATTATTAATATTATTGCCAAGGTGGCCAGGTGGGTCATGCGAATTTTGGGCATATGCCCTCATATCCCTCTTGTCACCACCTTGTCTGGCTCTATCAATACTTGACACACAAGCACCACCAAATTTACTAATCAATCTTTTGACTTTATGTACCATCTCATCCATCACACAATCTAATCCCTTAATTATTAAAATACATGTAATTGTAATGTCGGCACTTGCATGCCTTTTCTTTCCAAAAAAAATACTTGCATACCTCAATCAAGCACCCACTACTCCGTCGTAACTCTAATTTGTTGTCAAGATAAGGCAATAAAGTTTAATACTACCTTCCATCCTTAAGATCTAATTTATTGTATTAGATCTTATATTAAAGATTAGAGGTAGTATTAAATTTTAGATAAAATAAATTATTGAAAGTATTTGGAAACTGAGGCAACAGATTGGGGAACGAAAGGACTCTATCTTAGGACCAAAATGTGAGTCAACCTATCTCTCCGAGACCAAATAAGGCTTTGCTTCATGAATAATCAAAAGGTATAAGCGCACATTGTAAGCTCACCAATCTACAAAGGAAAAAATCCACCTATTTATCCGGGAAAGATCAATGAATCAAGTTAATCATGATAAAGTTCCATGCATTCACTTTGACATAATATTTGTCTTTTACAATCTCTCCAATCATGACCCATTGACAAGGCCTTCTAGTATAGTAAGCTTTTACAGTAGTGTCTGGCACCCAGAGACCTATAAGCCTCAGCCCTCGAGTGCAACATTTGATGTTCTTTAAACAGCTTTTTTTTTTAATTAAATTGACTTTATAGAAGTGGTGATAGCCACTGAACTCTAAAGCCTATGACCTTGTTTGAAGAAGCTATAGATAAAAATGCTATTGCTGCCAAAGGTCAGAAGGAAAAACAACTAAAGATGTATCCCCATTATAAACTAGAAGAGCTTGAAGGCTAGAAGACTGAATCGCCTAGCATGAAACAAAGTGAAAATGCATGAAAAGCCTCACAGACTTGAGTTGGCTGCCCTTTTTGTCATATAGAGGGACTGACCGGAATCCAGATCTTAGCTCAAAAACCGGCAAACACGTCTGCCCACCAAAGTCATCTGATTCATGCCTATCATACTCTCGAACTTCTATCCTCAGTAAAGCCAACTCTGGAACAGTCAGAGGGAACTCAAACTCTTCATCCCAAACGGGGAACCAATCATCATCTATTACCTTTGTTTTCTTCTTGACTTTATCATTATCTACCCCAACAATACAAACCTGTCATGAATTGAAAGAGATTCTAAGAAAAATTATAATGCCTTTCGGTTTCACTTTATTTATTTTCATCCAACGGTAAGTCTTTGATCTCCTAGACATGATTGAAGCATCCAACTTACCTTTGTGTAAAAGTCAGGTGGAGAGTATGAATCAAAGTGTGTTTGGCTGAAATCTGAGCTCCATCCGGTACCTAGATATACTTTAACCTGCAAGTGGGGGCAGAACGGATTTCAGAAGCTGATATCAAACAAACCAATTTCCCTTTTAAATGATGTCAGTCACCTTTAATGTTGTCTTCACTGGCAATACTCTGGTAGGATTGAAAACCTCAGCATGGGGACCTCTCAACAATAAGCAATCGGGCTTTTTCACGTAACCACAGCCTCCATTTCCTCTAAACATCCCTTGCATGGACCATAGTGATCTTCCATACCCCTGCCAAAGGATAACACAGAAGATTTGTATTACTATAGAAGATTAGGTGACTTGCAAGTGAATTTCATGCAATTTCCTTAATAAAAATACTCCTGTATTTTTCTCCAGCAATCTCCTCCTACAAGGTCAGAGGACGCTTTGCAGTAACTGGATTTTCAAGATGAAAGGAAAACAAAGAAAGTACTCAAGAAGAAAGGATCTTTAAAAAAAAAAAAAACTAAAGTAAGATTTACAAAACTGATTTACTGCTAGCAATCAAATCATTTCCAACATAACAAAAATTGTGAGCGTATTGCATTCAAAGGACAGAAAAAGCACTTCACCTCAAGCAAAACTTCATTGCAATAAACTATAGCTCAGAGAAGTAATCCACACTTCAAAAATTTCTTGATTGTTAGTCCACATAAATAAATTGTTAAATACAAACATAAATACCAGAGAGTGCATTTAGACCTAAACAAAAGAAAGATTGATCCACAACCTGCATGTTGAATGCAACCATCTGAGCTCCATAATTCCACCCAATATGTGGTCTGAAATTTGAGGAAGACACACGTGTTCCTTTTGGGAAAATCCTGAGAATATTCTTCTGAGTGAACCTACAAGTATGATTGATATATAAGATGGGAGATTGTCCGCTGCAAAAGTGATTTGAAAAAATTATACTGCAGTTACTACTTCAGAGTAGAGCTGGCAATTGCCTAATAACTTCATCTCCATGGGATGCACAAGTCTTTAGAAGCCTCTGTTCACACATGCTTAGGCGTCCGACATTACCAACAATACTTAAATAATCCTTTGCTTGACCCTTAGGTTTCCCGGCATGGATTGTGATTAAGCGCCCATACTCTGGTGCCCATAGCTGGAGTGATTTTTCTTCACTTGCATTCAAATCTTCCACTTCTTCATCACTTTCATCCCGCCACTAAATCAGGGACATGAGCATGAAGAGCTTACAATGAAATTTTATATGGTGAAATTAGAGGTGGTAAATTGGATCCATGATCAATAAGCCATCCATCAAAACATCTGCTCAATTCTATAAGTAAATTATGGATTTAATAAATAGCTTAAAACGGGAAAATTTTCTTCTTTTTTTCCCTTCTTTTTCTTCCTTTTAATGGATGGATTATGGAGATCAATTGGATCAACTAAAATCAAACTAGAAATATATTTACACACAAATAACTTCTTATAAAGATATAAAAAAGAAAAAAGGATCATGCCAATAAATTAGGGAGTGAACATGTTGGCAAAAAAATTAAGGGGGTGACCATTATTTATCCACAGACTAGAATTACCCTTGCAAAGGTTTTGAATCTGTCCGGTGGTCAAAATAGGAAGAAAAGCAATTTAAGAACAAAACAGAAAAGTTCAAAATCCAAGGCAATGTGTTTACACAGTAACACAAGATTTAAATTTTATATAATATATTGATATATTGCGCGCACACAACAATCTTTTTATCACCTTGCTATCAGTTTCTGGTTCATCCATTTGACCTGTTGGCGATGAACATTCAGATTCAAGATACTCTTTTGGTGGTTTGGTTGATATAAGAATTCGACCTTTCAAAGATTCTGGTGGGGGGAATTCTGCCATACCATCTGTCCCGGGATAGTAAAGGGCTTCTCCAAATATTTCTGTTACCATCTAAGAACAGACAGAAACAGATGAAGTCAAAGGCACATAGTTTTCATGGGATCTTTTAAAGGGCAATAGAAATTGAAGCCTACCTCTGCAACTTTAGCTTGAAGATCTGTTGGGAGATGGTCTTCTAGAGTTATAATGACGGGGTAATGAGATTTAACAAATGCATACTCTTTTATTGACTTCAAGCATTGAATGAGTGGAACGGGACAGGTAAGAGTCCTGAAAGATTTCAAAGAAAAATACTCAAGTGATTTTGATGAAGTTATTTTGCAAAGGTTGAAGTGAGGATTCCTAGTTACCTTCCATGAACTACAATAACATCGTCTCGAGTTGAATTTGGCCATAAATCTAGTTCAATTGCTCGCACACCATCAAGCAAAGACTTTATAATTGGCACATCACTACAATCACTGCTCAGTTGATTCCCAGTGAGATAAGAATTGTGTCCTGTATATATGAAATAATGTGACAGCGGAGCATTCATATCATGATGCACCTGGAATAACGCAACATTTGTATTATCTTGCAGAGACTTCTTTTACTTCACTTGGTAAATATGCAGTCTATACATAATTCACCATCGCAAGGGCAGGGAACACCCATGTGCAAACGGAAACATACCACCAGCTATAAGCTTGATATTATCTGCTAAATCCCTTCTTTAATCATTTTTCCCTGCTGATTCCTAGATACTATAAGCAGGCTCCAACAAAGATAAAATGAATGAGACATTAATGTTAACCTAGATCTAACTATTGTTTGTTCACAAACGATCGTCACAGTACCACAATTGACAACATAAATCTATAATTCAAGAATTTTATCCTAATCAATACACTTAATTTATGGGAATACTTCAGCATAGTTAGATAGAACAACATGCCAGAAGAAAATCATTACATACGAATTCATTCACACAACAAATCTATTAGAGTCCATGAGGTTTAGGCATCCATGAGTTCATACTGTGAAATTTCTACCTTATAAGGCTAATACGCTTATTTTCAATTATGTTACACTCATCTTATCATATGACACGCTGTCAATTCATGTCCATCATGTACACACGGGTCATTGTGTCAAGATAATAAGCATGCATATTCTTATCAGGCACAATACATATACAACTGAGCATAGAAAATAACTAAGAAACTTAAAAAATCCATCTTAGACTTGGTAAGATAATAAAAATTTGTACAAACGTTTCTAGTGAAAATAACTATCGAAAGAAGTAATTTACTCTTGTCTGATTCGCTCTTTAATTTGAAGAGTAGACTATAATCATTATTATAGTATATGTTTTGTCCAAAAAAAAAAAAAATATATTATAGTATATGTTTCAAGCGTGTTATGTCAATTTCTTAAACCGTTTGTCTTTATTTTCTAATATTTTCAAAGTTTACGGACCCTTTGCAGGGATGGTTCCCTACTTGTTGTCATTGATCATTCTTATCTAAGTTATTGAGTTTCTTCGCCTATGTTCTCTCCTCTATTTCCTTTCCTTTGACTACTTCGTATGCCGAAAAATGCAGGCAAAGATATAGGAAACCATAGAACTACAGAACCGAATCGGCATGATTGGGAAGAACTCATCCAGACCAGAGAGAACAAAACGCACCAAAGAAATGTCCAAAAACGATAAAATACAGACATTCTAAATGAATACGGATAGCTTACTTGGGATTTTAAGGGGGCGTTGAAATCGTCGAGGAGTAGAAAATGAAAGAATTCGTCGAGACTGATACCCTCAATGGAGCTCGCGGCCTCCTTAGAAGTTTCAATCTCCTCATTCTTCTTTTCGATAGATTCGATCTCCTCATTCTGATTCCGCAATTGCAAGATCTTCTCCACAATCTGGGTGAAATCCGAGGAGGTCAAGTCCGATTCACCTTGGTGCTTCAACAGGAAATGGCCTAGTTGATCGGCGGACAAGTGATCTCCACCGGAGGAAAACTTGTAAAAGACGTACTTGACGTCCTCGGGTGGGCCCGGCTCGGAGACAGTAAACTTAAGGTTGAAGCAATTGAATATTTTGTAGTTGTAGGTTCCCGCCATATCCTATAAATCTTCTCCACCTTCTTCAGCACAGCAAATTGAATATGATGATTACATAACAGACCCAAATCGAAAAGTCACATAAAAAAAAAAAGAGATTGAATCTGAGTTCCCAATCGAAATAAGAAAAGATCAAACGAAGGAGAAAAAGGTTTCTGGGAAAACTTTTTGAGGCTGTGTATTTTTGGGAAAAAAGGTGTTTTTTCATTAATGAGTATTTTCTTGGCTAAATTAATGATTTAATGAAATAGAAAATTAGCAAAACTCAAGAGGAAAATGCTTACAAATCGGAGGCTTTTGACTCTGAAGTAGGACTTCAATTTTGGCCCATAAAAAACTTTGTAGAACAAGCATTCGACAAAATATCAATTGAAAAAACGCATTATATTAGTATAAATAAAGCACTATATGAGATGCTTGCCTACTTTTAAAGGCATTAAGCTCCCTTTTTTTGAAAAAAAAAAAAAAGTTGTAACAAAATCTCAATTTTATCCCAAAATATGTTGACTATTATTTAGGTTAAATTTAATCACTGGTTGATGAGATATGCTAAATGACAAGCCAATATGTTATCCACATCATTTTTGTTAAGGTGTAAATTGTCATTAAAGTTTTCACTCAGGAGTAATATTACCACGAAAATATTTTGAGTTCAATATTACTTTGAAAGTTTCTAAATTATAACAATGTAGCTTTGACCCTTATAAAGGTTAATTTAGAGTATTAATTGACTAAATAAACTAAGTTGATAGCATAAATGAGATTGAAGAAAAAGTCATGAATGGAGGAACAAGGCCACTAGTAACCCTTCGTTGTTGTGCACCCGTGACATTGACATAAATGGGTACCTCTTCAATTTTTTCTTCATAATACAAGATGCTTTAACCTCTTTAATTTTCTCCAATCATTCATATGAGGTGCATTTTAAAAAATAAATAAATTTCCTTCTTTATAAGTCTAACTTGAGAAAAAAAGTAAAGTTGATGACATATGGACGGGCTAGATAAGCATATTTAGTCAATTAATGGGTAAATTTAACTAGAATAATTGCCTAGATAAAATTACTACGATTTAGAAACTTTTGAGATAGTTCTTGAGTGAAAACATTAAAAAAAACTCCACATCTAAACACAACAAAAATGATGTAGATGACACGAATATCTATTAGCTCAATATATTTAGGTAACTAATAATTAAATTTAACCTTAATAATAACCGAGATTAAATTGATACGATTTAGAAACTTTTGACATAACATTGCTGAAGGGAAAAAAAACTTCTAAGGTAAAATTGAGATTTTGTGATAACTTTAAAGATAAAAATCAACCTGACCACCTTTAAAATGAATAAATGTTAAAAAAAATTAAAAAGTATTTTTAAATAAAAATATCTTTATGAATAAATGCACTTATGGTTAAGGTGAGAATTATGCATGATGTTGAAATTACTAGGAGTTTTTTCACATAGGCAAGTTACGAATGTGGGTGGCTTTTCACTCAATGATATTTTGTTGTTAAAATCAGCGAATCCGATTTCCAACTCACCTAAATTTGTTTTTAATTCCTATATATATTTACTTAATTTAATTAAATTAAAGAAACTATATAAGTTAGTTAATATGATAAATGTTTTCTAAAATACTCTAATTAATTTTCCTAACTCTTTCAATCACTCCTCTTTGATTATTAATGAGGGGCATCAATAAAAAAAAGTTAGAAAAAAAATGCTGAAAAATATACAAAATAGGTTTTATATTTATGGTCAAAATTAACTCCTAAAAAATTGTCCATTCTATAACAAATTCGTATGATCATATTGAAGCAAGAGATAACAATTAATTTGATGAATGTGTTCGGGCTTATGAGGATGTTATAAAATGTAAGTGTAACACTCCAAATGTCTAACAATTATAATAATATAAAATCGTCATGATTTTTATAAATAATTACTAAAATTCAAAATAACTAAATCTGGGAAATGTTATCACCACACTTGTATTGAGATAAGTGCAAGGCTAACTTATTACCCCCTAGCCTATAAAATAAAAAAGAATTAAATAAAAACGTGATAGCCGTTGGTAATCAAGTGCTGCAATGTCCATCCTTTTAGAAGGATATATTCTCTCAATATCAACATTATGATTCCAAAAGCAAAATAAATTCTCTGCAACACATCATTGTGTACTTCTTGTGACTGATTCTGGTGCTCAATTGCTATTGACAAACTTGCCCCTACACAGGAAGCCAAGGGAAGCAGATTATACCCACTTCTATGGTCCAAGTGGAAAATCCCTATCAAAATGGATTGAGCACAGAATGATCAATCTCTTTATGGAAGGTTTTCTGAGGATATGTCTTACACGTAAAATATAAGAATGTATTAGAATTCAGGTAAGTTCACTTATGTCCATATATTTCAAATATTTCACTTTTTCTTTTCCAGATTGATCATCAGAATCTTTTATCCATGGCTGATGCTGGGCCAAACACCGACAGCTCAAATTTTTCATGCCAGTCGGAATCATCAGGTTACCTCTCATAACCTCAGGACCCTTTAGAAAGAATCAACAAGCTTTATTCTCACATATCGGCTCTTTGGATTATTATTATACAATATCAACAACTAAATGTCCAGATCTTTAGATAAATTTTTAACCCAAAAGTCCTGGGAAATTGACCAGAATAAGAAATAATTTTAAAAAAATTACTGAAATAGGATACTGTTGAAAAGTTTTCCCATAATAAGGCAGTTGGTGGCGTCACCTATGGCATCGCAAGTGGTGACGCCACTCTGTGGCTTTAATAATGATTAAGTCACTTGAGTGGCGTCACAGGTCAAGTGGTTTATTAAAATAATAATAATAATAATAATAATTAATAATAATATATGATAATAATAAATTTTAATAAAATATATATAATATAATTTAATAAAAATAATTTAATTTTTTTAGCTGATGACACATGGTGAGAAGCTAGGATAAATGTAAGCATTATAAGTTTTAAGTTTTTTGTTATTTTATCTTTATTAAAAAATCTAGGTTTGTCTAAAGTTTTTTTTTTTTAATGATTGTGTAGGATAATAGTAAATATGCAAGATTTCGATATCAAATACTAGAATTTTGTGAGGAATTATAAATCATCTTTTGGGAAACAGTGGTGACAAGTCAACGTGCATGGACCCCATTAATAGGTGTACCGATTGAAGATAATGCCATAAAAACCACACAAACTATTCCAGAGGAAATTGCTAAATATGATGAAGAAGAATCCAATCCTGATGAAGATGATAGCCCTATGGTAAATAACCAACTCAAGAGAAAAAAAAAAACGACATCAGAAGCAATGAGTAAAAAAATGGCAAAAGGTAAGCAAAAGAGTGAGATTGCAACAAACATGCTAAAAACATTAGACCGAATGACCAATGCAACAGAAAGTCATAATACGACTGAAATGTCACAAACATATGAATTCAGTAGTACTAATGATTAAATTATATTATATATATTTTATTAATTATTATAAATTAAATTAGTAAAAAATAAATTATTTTTATTAAATCATATTATATATATTTTATTAAAATTTATTATTATTATATATTATTATTAATTTTTATTATTATAATATTATATATATTTTTTTAATAAACCACTTGAGTGGCGTCACAGTATGTGACGCCACTCAAGTGGCTTAATCATCATTAAAGTCACAAAGTATGTGACGCCACTTTGTCAGTGGCATCATCACTTGCAATGTCACTTGCCACCAACTACCTTATTCTGGGAAAACTTTTCAACAGTGCTCCATTGGAGTAATTTTATATAAATTTTTTCTTATTCTAGTCAATTTCCCCAAAAATCCTATTTAATATAACCTCATTGAGTGTTAACTTGAGGATCTTTAGGAAAGAATAAAAAATAAACAACAAACTTTATCCTATTAAATAGGGTCAACAACATAGATCACACAAAATGATTGTATCCTATCAACAATCAAATCTTTATATCAATTGTTAACACAAAGGTCTCGCTCAATAAGTTTATTGAGTGTTCTTTTTTATTTTTCTCTACCTCTTTTCAAATAACTCCACACTACACAGCTCAAACGGAAAACTGTATTGCAACCCTTTTTCATACAAAGTGAAATAAAATAAGGGTTAAAGGGGAAGTTTGTCTTGTAAGTGTAAAAAATGGAACAATTTTACTTGATAATTATCTCTATTAATTTTAACCTTTAATTAATTAAATATATTGAGATGGTAGTCCATATATCATTTTTGTTGAGATGTAAATTTACCACGAAAGTTTTAAATATACCTTTAAAAAAAAATAAAGTAGATGATATATGAACTTTTAAAATAAATTTATACCTTAACAAAAAATAACGTAGATAACAAGTAGATTGTTAGTTCATTATATTTGGCTAACTAACGTTTAAAATTAGTTAGGATGATGGTCAAGGAAAAATTGTTCCTTTTTTCACACTTCGAGTGCAAAATTATCTTGAAAAATTTTTATGACAAAATTGTACCAATAGTAAAAATTTCCTGGTCAAAATTGCCCCTTAACCTATAAAATAAAAAAGAATTAAATAAAAACGTGATAGCCGTTGGTAATTAAGTGCTGCAATGTCCATCCTTTTAGAAAGATATATTCTCTCAATATCAACATTATGATTCCAAAAGCAAAATAAATTCTCTGCAACATATTGTCCGCTTCTTATGTTTGTCAAACTGATTCTGGTGCTCAATTGCTATTGACAAACTTGCCCCTACGCAGGAAGCCAAGGGAAGCAGATTATACTCACTTTTAGAAAATCCCTATCAAAATGGATTGAGCGCAGAATCAATCTCTTTATGGAAGGTTTTCTGAGGATATGTCTTACACTTAAAATATAAGAATGTATTAGTTCACTTATGTCCACATATTTCGAATATTTCACCTTTTCTTTTCCAGATTGATCATCATCAGAATGTTTTATTCATGGCTGATGCTGAGCCAAACACCGACGGCTCAAATTTTTCATGCCAGTCAGAATTATCAGGTTACCTCTCATAACCTGAGGACCCTTTAGAGAGAATCAACAAGTTTTATTCTCACATATCGGCTCCTTGGATTATTATTATACAATATCAACAACTAAATATCTAAATCTTTCGATAAATTTTTAACCCAAAAGTCCTACTTAATATAACTTCATTGAGTGTTAACTCGAGGAATCTTTAGGAAAGAATAAACAACAATAACAATAAACTTTATCTCATTAAAAAAGGTCAGCTACATAGATCACATAAAATTACTGTGCTCTATCAACAACCAAGTCTTTGGATCAATTGTTAACGCAAATGCTCGCTCAATAAGTTTATTGAGTGTTCTTTTCTATCTTTCTCTACCTTTTTTTAAATGACTCCACACTGCTCAAACGCTAAGCTGTATGCAACCCTTTAACAAAAGCTTATAATCACAGTTGAATCATGAAATAAATGTACCATCCGTATAAATTCATTCAGCTGACTCTGCATTGTTTGAGTCAATGAACTGAAACTGCATGAAAAGCTTAACATGTTTATATTTCTCTCCCTTTTTGTTGTACAAAGGGACTGACCTAAATCCAACTCCTAGCTCTGAGACTGGCAAACATGTCTGCCCACCAAAGTCATCCTTTCCTCCCTGATCTTTCTCCCTCACTATTATCCGAAGCAACGCGAGCTCCGGCACGGTTAAAGGAAATCTGAATTCCTCTTCCCAAACAGGAAACCAGTTGTCCATAATTACCCTTGTTCTCTTCTTAGCACAATCAGCTGGCACTCCAACAATACTGACCTGCCAGATGAAGAACAAAAAGATTCGACCAAAGCCGTATGTTATTATAATAAGGTAACAATTAATAATTCTTACAAACCAATAAAAATAGTTAAAGTTATTAAATTTATCCTAAAATTTAAGTAATTTTCAATACTACCTCTATTAATTGTACTAAACTCTAATATTATATTAATTATTATCCACTACCTTTATTAATTATTAGTATACAAAAAAAAAATATTTAACGCTCTTTAGAAACAAACAAGTGTCTTATAAAAAAACCAAATATATTTATTAGTTGTTGTCTTATAATAAGGATCAGAAGGAGTACTACTCTAGTCCTTTTTATAAGTCTAATTTGAACAAATCTCACATTTTAAGAAATAAAAGTTAAGATATTTAATATGTCTTAAATTGATTGACTTTTCTAAATTTACCCTTATTTACTAATAAGTATTGATAAAAAATATGCTATACGATTTCTGTAGCCTACGTTTTTAATAAAGTCAAAAAATGACTATTAATGACTCAAAATGTACTTATATTAAGGGCAAATTTTTTCAAAACAAACTGGCATTAATAACAATGACGAGAGTGGTAGGTAATAATACTCACATCACGAGGATTCAATAGTAATTATCAATTACTGACCTTTGTGTAGAAGTCTGGTGGAGAGTATTTGTCAAAGTGGGTGGGACTGAATTCTGAGCTCCAGCCAATGCCCATGTACACATTTACCTATTATTGGAGATGATAGTAACTTTCACAAGTCATATATACCCACAAACATGAATTTAATTACCTTAACTATTGTCTACTATGGAGAGGTGTTCAAATTACCTTTAATATTGTTTTTTCCTTTGGCAATGTTCTTTCAGGATCAAACAGTTCGCCATTTGGAATATTCTGCATTACCAATTCAGGTTTTTTCACATAACCACACCCTCCATTTGCCCTGAACATTCCCTGCATCAACCATAGCTCCTTCCCATGCTTCTGTTAAGGAACATATATAAATGCTGACACGTCAGTATTCATGAGGAACATATGACTTGTCAATAAATAGCTTGCAGGTAGTATGTATATTTCAGCTAAAAGAAATACCACCTTAACTTTCTGTCAGAGATAAAAGCATCATAAATCATACTCAGACAAGCAACATTTCATGCAAATGAGATTTTGATGGATACCTAAGTAGGATGGGAACCCCATCCAAAAAATAGCTATTTATATGAGAGAACCAACTCATTTAAATATTGTGTTGAGCATAGCATTCTGCTCAATGTGGGACTTGGTATTGCATACTACCAAGTCTCTATCAGATTTATCCACAACGGAAAAGTACTACAATAAATATACACCATCTTGTTCACAACTTTCTAACCTGCATATTGAATGCCACCATTTGAACTCCATACATCCAGCCAATATGCGGCTTGAAATTCGAGGATTGGACACGTGTTCCTTTTGGGTATACCCTGAGGATGTTTCTCTGTGTGAACCTGGAAGAAGAATCACAGTTAAAAGAGTTATGAATTGTCATCTATGGAAGTGTAGACCACATCTGCAGCTATTAATATAGCTAAGACAATACAGTACCTTATAATATCAGTTCCATGAGATTCAGAAGCACTTTCAAGTTTCTGCTCACTCCAACTCAGGCGTCTAACTTCCTCTTCAGTCCTCAATTTATCCTTTATGCTACCCTTTATTTTCTTCGCAGGGATTCCGATTAAGCGTTTATAATCAGCTGAACACTGTAGATTTGACCTATTTTGATCAACTGCATTTGAATCTCCCTCTTCTTTCTTCTCAGTCTCTGGTTCAGCCATTTTGTCCTCAGTTTCTGGTTCAGCCATGGCATCCGGCGACTCTTGTCCCGATGATGTTCCTTCTTCAGATGATTCACTTCTATCCTGTTCATCATTGTTACTACCTCTATCCTCATCAATGGTTTTATTAAGATGTTCTTTTGGAGGTTTGGTGGATATAATTATTTTATTTTTCAATGATTTTGGTGATGGGAATTCTGTCAAACGTTCTGCCTGAGGATAATATAGCAAATCTCCTAATATTTGCGTAGCCATCTGCAAGCAAAAAATGAAATAAATTTATAAGAAAACAAAAGTAGAAAAAGCTGATACAACATATTTGTAACTACACATACCTCTGCAAATTTAGGTCGAAGATCTCTTGTAAGGTGATCTTCAATGGTTATAATAACGGGGTACTCAGATTTAACAAAAGCATATTTCTTTATGGCCTCCAGACATTTTCTGGGTGAAACAGGATTCGTAAGTGTCCTGCATTGGTTCCAAGGATCAAACAAACAAACTAAATTAAAACCATTCTTTCAAACTGACAAGATTTTTCCGTTGGACAGTGAACTCAAAATATTACCATCCATGAACAACTTTAATATCATCTTTATCGGAAGTAGGCCATAAATCTAGTTCAATGACCCTCACGCCTTGTCGCAGAGCCTTAATGATGGGTTCTTCACTACAATCACTGCTCAATTGATTCCCAGTAAGATACGAATTATGGCCTGTGTATATGAAAAAGTGTGACAATGGAGCTTCCATATCATGATGAACCTGAAAAAATAGCAAATGACATTTTCTGGAGAAGATGAATCTTCTTCCTCAATTTTTTCCAGGCAGCCAAAAACAGAGAGAGAGAGAGAGAGAGATATGACCTCAGATTTCAGAGGATCGTTGAAATCATCGAGAAGAAGAAAATGGAAGAGGACATCGAGAGTGAGTTCACGTTGTTGTTTAGTATGGTGATCGTCGCCGCCGTTCCGACGAGCTTCGTCATCGCTCCCTTTTCGCGCTTTGAGGATCTTGTCGACTATTTGCTCCGATTCCGACAGGGTGATGTCGACGTGACCTTGGTGCTCCACCAGGAAGCGCCGGAACTGTTCAACGGACATGCGGGACCCGCCGCCGCTGGCGAACTTGCAGAAGGTCTCCTTGAGGTCCCGAGGTGGAACCAGATCATTGCTCTTGTACTTTCTGGTGAAAAACCAGAGCTTGTACTTGTTATAGGTCTTCATGTCCTCTTCTTCTTCTTCTTCCAATTCCTCTTCTTCCTGACTTTCATAGAACGGATTCAGAAAACAGAGAGACTCAAAAAGAAGACGCAGAACAAAAATATGCAATCGATGAAGGAATCTTATAATGAGATAAAAAGACAGAACCTTTGAAGAAGAACCGTTGATAGTAGCGATTGACATTCTCAGAAAAGAAAAGAGCTTTCTTTACACTGCTAAGAATCTCTGCCTTTCTGCCTTCAAACCTTGCCTTAGGAACTACGAGCGACTATAGATTTATAGTATGTATCATTCTAATTAAATAATTAATTGTTCTTACCTTCACACTGTATTACTCCAAGTCAACGCTAGCCTGCTAAGCGCTCCGGGGAAAAAAAATAGGGAAAAATATCCAAAAATTAAAAAAATATATATATATATTAAAAAAGTTCCCCAAAAAATTTTGATATTAAAAAAATTTCATTGACAAATCCTTCAATAAATGATTAATAATTTTATACATGGGTTTTGATAATTCTTTGAAACCTTTTTTACATCAAAATTTTTTATAGTATTTTCTTGATCCTTAGCTTCAACCTTAAAGGGATTTTCCCTACAAAATATATATATACATACGAAGTGTTGTTATATTATTTGTTCTTTTGGGGATAATAAAGGGTTAAATCTTGTTGTCACGTGGTGCAGTTAGCATCTGATTCGCCTCTCTATTCACATTGGGTACAGAATTAAAAAAATAATGTGGGAAAGTTATTGGCGTGGAAAAAGAAAAAAGAGAGATTATTGGGGGAAGTGGCTCAAGAAAATACTCTATTATACGGAAGAAAAGGGAGCCAAATAAAGTTGAGTTTAATTCATTATTTATTAAAAGGTGTGAGTGGGCATGCGGGTTTTCATAGGATGCTTTTATTAATTTAATACATTAGTTTTGGATGTGGGACTGGGATTAGTCACTTATTGACCAATTATATATGTTCATATTCATTTTTTTATAGAAAATTATTCATAGATTTCATATAAGAAAACTAAATACAGATGATTCCCAAATTTTATTTATTATTAGCATGTTTCGAAGAATTTAATTCGTAAATAATGTAACTATATTTGTGAATATAAAAATTTACCTGAAAACATAAATTATTGAAATTGACTAATGCATTACCTAATTGACTTGTATATTATTAATATTAATAATATACAAGTCAATTATATATATATATTACATGGGCTAAAGTTCATTCAATATCCTCTCTCTCTCTCCCTCTCTCTCTCTCTCTCTCTCTATATATATATATATATATATATATATATATATATATCTATCTGTTAGAAGTACCCTAAATTATTTTTCATAGTTGTATTAAGTATTTTAAAGTCTTTTGAGGAGTATCCAATACCATAAAATATTTTTTCAGAGACATTTAGTATCTTAAAATATTTTTTAATGCATCTAGTAAATCAAATTGTCAAGTCAGAAAAAATAATTTTGGGTATTAAATACATGACAGAATACTATCAAATATTGACTATATCTACAAAAATACTTCCAAGTATTAAATGGAATAGAATTTAACCAATATTAAATTCTACAATTGATCTTTTTGTATTCATTTTTAATCAGAGAATCTATTATTAATTTTTTTTCTTTTTATTTTGTCAGGACATGGAAACGCAGATGCATTCATGCATGCTTGAGTTGGCAACATCTATGAGATTGAGACCCTTTCATTTCAGGTCGGTATTAGAGCTTTATTATGAAAATCACGCCCCTTCCTATATTTGTGACTTACAAAATATAAACTTGATTAAACTCATGAATTCGTTGATTATTTTTTATTTTTTTTTTCATTTTTTAATTAAAAATAAAAATTGCTCAAAAAAAAATATAAAAATTAATATTTAAATATGTAAAAAAAAAAATCCTAAAAAAATACCACATAAATTTCAACAATCTCGACTAGATTATTTTATAATAAAATGATTTGTCAATCATTTTACTGTTTTTGTTAATTTCATTATTATTGTTAATAAAATTTTAAAGTTCAATTGGTATTATTCTATCATTTTTTTTTAAAAAAAAAAAACCGACAGCGTGGTAATCAGGCAACCCACATTTGGATTAATTTCTCGCTCAAACAGCTCCAGTATAATACACCAAATTGAATCTAAATGGATGTGATGATATATCTTGATGTATAAAAAATATGTAATATTAATGATTGTGTTTTTATTATCTAATCAATAATCATTTCTATTATTTTTATTCAATAAAACAGAATATATTAATTTTACTTGACTCGAAATTTTATTGGAGTTAATTAGTAGTGTAAGAAATTGGTAATCATCTATGCTAAATAGTAAATACCGCTGCTGAGTATTAAAAAAACAGAAAATGCGACAGTTGGCACTTTGGATTCACAATTTTTTAATGTATTTTTCTAATGGTTGATGATTCCATTCACACCATTACGCAAATAATTAATGTCAATAATAAATTTTATAATTATTTATGAGAGAAATTTTAGAGGGAGAGCGGGAGCGAGGAAGGAAATTGCATAGTATGGACCAACAATAACAACATAACATGCACGGAGACAATTGCGTACAAATATAATCAGAGATTAAATAATTACACGGTTAATATAATATAAGATAGTGTAGGAATTTTATCAGAAAATACGGAATCGTATTTAACTAATTTGATGTAGGAGAATAAGAACCTTCATCGTTTTGATCTAATGGTGAAAAAGTAGTAATAACATTGATAGTAACAGAAAATGGTAGTAAGAATATTATATCCTTAATAATATTTAGTCTCTTAAGTTTACTTCATTTTAGTTTTGGGTCTCTTAAATTTTTAACAAGAGATTTTGATTTCTTAAATGATGAAATAGTCTAGATTTTTATTTAGGGATAGATAAGGATTTATGTTTTAAACGAAATGAAACTTAAGAAATCAAAACCTATAGTTTGAAACTTTAGGGACTAAAAATAAAATAAGAGTAAGTTTGGAAATCAAAAATTGTATTAACTTATAATAATAAATAATAATATAAGCAAACTTGTATTTGAATAACATAAGCATGGAGACTTAGTAGTTAAGACTTAAGACTGAGATGGCGTTTTGAATTTTATTTTTGTATAAATTTGTTCGTGTAGGTGGTGCTATGCATTATATGGGGTTTGATAAATAAATCATATTATTTATTATTTATAAAAAATTCTAATTATTAAAAAATTAAAACAATAAACCTAGTACCGACCAAGTCTAAAGTTGGATCTAGTCCAAGAACAACTTGAAATAACGAACACATTTGTAGTATTTTTAATAATACTGAATAATGTGGATAAGAAGGCTTCATCTTTATCGCGTCATGTGCCACCACGGCACCAACTATGCGTAATGTCCACGCCATACTTGCAATTTGTAATTAGTCGTATAATTAATTAACTTTTTGGCCAAAAAAAATATAATTAAATCGCTAGCAGTCAAAATCTTTGACGAGATTAATGAAGTTGGTGGAAGAGTGCCTGTAAATGGCGTTATATTCAAGAAAAAAGAAAAAGCATTATTTCATCATTTGTGTCTGTTTCCCTACTTAAGAATTTGCAAGTGGATCTTATATTTCTGGATGTTGTCAAAATCAAATACAGACATGACTACATAACCAAATTATTACGGAAAAATCCTCCACACAGCCCAATTAAATAAAAAAATATTAAAAAAGGCCCCAACAACTTTCACATGTCAACATGTTTTTCTAACATGTGAATATATGATAAAAAGACAAAAAAAACCCCTTACACTACCCCTTCTCTCATTTGTTAGTGGGTATTTTTGTCTTTTCATAGTCTTTTTTGATATGTAAAAGTTGTTATGATTTTTTTTAATATTTTTTTTTATTTAATTGGGCTCTTGGGAGGATTTTCCCAATTATTACCAGCTTTGTTGGATTTGATGCTTTCTTTAGGTCAATGTCCTTGAGTTTACTGTTCTGATGTTTCCCTGCTTTTGGTCTTACACGTCTTAATCTTGCACTATGGCATTGGTTTAATGAAATTCCCCAACTTTTTACCTAAAAAAGTCATACTCATGGTACTTAGTGTTATTTGAATTAATGGTAGAAAATATTTTTTAATATAATTTACGGTATATAAGATAAATTTAAGAGATGAGTTTTATTTCAACTTAAGTAAATATGTTTCTTAAACGCTTACTCAAACAGGTCTTTATACGTTAAATATACTTAAGGTATAAGTAACCCAATGATTAATAACTACAGTAACTCTTTTCAACTAACTGGTGAACAAACTAATGTTCAGACATTAGTCCTTCCATCTCATTTTTTCACTCCTGTAGTAAATGTATAATTTAGTTTGGAAGTGAATTTATTTTCTAAATATAAAACTTTTTTTATTTTATTTCTAATATTTATCTTTTTTCTTTAAATTAATGTATCTAACTTATAAATTAAAACATAATCTGAAACTACATTGAAGTATGTCAAATAAATATGTTATAATCAAGTAATTTATTTTATTTCCTTAATGTTTTCAATTAAAAAAAAAAAAAGAAGAAGTCTAATACTAAGGACCAAAGGAGTATCACTTTAGCAAAATTTTTGTCCCACTTTGACGGGCATTTTTTAATATTAGCTAATGACTCATACTTTCTTTGGTCCTAAATATAATAATTAAATAATTACTTTGCCCATATCAAAGATATTAGTTATGTTAGTTATTGATAACAAATGAGTGTTAATTTCTTAAGATACTATTTTTAACCATATGTATTAAAATTAAAAGCAATCTTGACAAAAATTCCCTTAATATGAGAAATGAATACGAATATTTAGAAAAACAAATGAATTTAAGTGACAAATTGGAATGATATGTTATATTTAAAATTAAAGTAAACCTCATGTCTAACTCTTATATTTTGTATTGGATATGAGTAAGTTATTTCCTATATTTCTTTTGAATTTCAAGAATAATCATAATAAGGCGTGGAAATAAGTTAGACAGTTTGTCAAAGGCTTATGGCCTAATTGGTTTAATAATAGGAAGAGACTCACACCTCTTAAAGAGCCTATTTAGTTTAACAGGCTATGTCACTACTATAAAAAACGTCAAAAAGGTTCTAAATTAGAGGCAATAAATGTCCTTTTTGAGAAAGACGTTTAAATAGGAGTAGTAATATATGAGGCGTCCTATAAGTAATAAATGATGCCTTAATAAAGACGTCCTACTACTAATTCAGGACGCCTTATGCAAGGCTTTTTTTTAAAAAAAAAAAAACCCGATGCAAGGCATGCAGTATTCATTTTGTTCATCAGTCCTCTACCATGGATGCATGTGGTCTTGCATCCCTATCACTTTTTTACCTTTCTTTTCTCCTAACCCGATAGCTATATGGCAAGGAAAAGAAAGAAACTCACCACTAAATTCCTATACTCATGCACAAAAAAAAAACAGAAACTTTGAGCTTCAATCTCCCTCTGTTTTAGTTGTCACAAACAAAGAACTAGAAAGAAAGAAAGTTTGAAAACTCACCCTTGTTGAACCAAGATGAATGACGGAATGACTGATCTTCTTCTATGTGTTTCGATGCCAAAACAAGGAAAACGCTGAGCCTATTGGTTTCTGGTTTGTTTGGATCTGCATCTTCTTCTCCCTCCTTCCTCACTCTCTCGGTTTCTCTCCTTTTCTCACTAAAACTCTTAGCCTTTTACTCTCACTCTCTCGACCCAACCTTTTCGTGGAAGCAAGGAGAATGAACACCTTAAATAAGAATTTAAGCTTAACAGAAAAGCTAAATAAATATAGGGCATCCTACTTTTAAATATAGGACGCCCAAAAGTTTCAAAAAAAGGACTTTGGGTGTCCTACTTTTAAATATAGGACGCCCAAAAATTTTAAATATAGCGTCAAATTTTTTTAAAAAAATTCTCTAGGCGCCAAAAAATTAATTTTAGGCTCCTAAAATTAATTTTTTATACAATGTTATTAGCATGAAAGCTCTAATGAATGAATGATTCTCTTATAGTCTTTTTAATGATTTCATACACTCTCTTTAATCATATGTTTATTCTATCTATCTGGGACTATATGGAATTAAAGAAATATTTTTATCAATTGTTTTAAGTATTGGATTCCATGGCTAAGATTAGAGATTATTACTATTTTGATCTCTTTTAAGAGTTCTTTTATATTGTTGTTATTGTTACTTTAGTATGGTAAGAAGTCATACACCTTTGATTTTATATTCTAAAATTATATGGCCAGAAGTCATATTGTTTTACTTTCTTATTTAGAAAATATATGACCAAAAGTCATATTAATTTGGTTTCCTATTATATGGCCGGAAGTCATATTTATTTTATCCCTATTTTGAAATTATATGACCAGAAGTCATATATCACTTTGATTTCTTATTTTGATATAATATGACTAGAAGCAATATTACTTTTTATTTCATATTCTGAGATTGGAGATTATTTTTATTTTCATTTCATTATTTTATATTATATTTTACACTCGTTCATTTTAATGTTTTATTATTTTAGTTTTCTATTCATATGTGTATTTGTTATTTTATATTATTCATTCATTTGTTTGTTTATTTTATTTGTTTATCATTTAATTTATTTTCCATTTTATTTTCATTATAGCTATCTTTAAGTTAATTTTTTCTATTTTATATTTGTTTACATTTAATCTTATTGACATTTTATAATATATTATTGTTATTTTATTTATAGTATTATATATGATGTGATAAATATTATTGTGGATTTCCACATCCATCCATGCGCGCACACGTGCGTGCGTGTATCACTTATATTCTACCTCATCTTTCTACATTTTTTCTTTATACGTACTATTATATGTTATTTATCTTTATATATTATATTTATTCATGATTTTAATGTTAAAATATTTATTTTATAATAAATGAAGAATTTTTCAATAAAATTTATTTATTGAATCATATATTGACTACTCACGAAAATTTCACTCTCTTTAATTATGTTGTTTATTAAACATGTTGATTATGATTTATGAATTCTATTGTTTTAATTCATGATAATGCTTTAATGTTTTATTAATCTTACCATGATTCTAATTGTTATCATTTTTTTTTAGTTTGAATCATGGTCAACCTTAATAAACTTGAGTTTATTGCTCTTGATATCTGTAACATCCCAAAAATTTGGGAAACATAAGTTTGAATATTATAATAAATTTAAATAATAATCATTTAAATTGGTATTTATAATTACAAAATTAAATTAATTGAAGTAAAGACTTATCTTCCTTAAATTAATTTGGGAAGAATGATTGATAAATATTGCCCCGAATTTATAGAAAATTAAGGTACAATATTTGGCCTAAAAATTTTAATAATTACTATGGGAGAAATAGGAATTTATTTACTTGTAAATACCATCAAGGGAATAATATATTGTTTAAAAAGGAAATTAAGAAATTACTATTAAAATTTAACACCTACATCTAATCTTAGCAAATATATAAACATATCAAACAGGATTTTCTTTCCTCCCTCTCTCTGGCCCAACACGTACAAACAAATCCTCCAGCCCACTCGTAAAAAGAAAAAGAAGCAGAAGCAATATTTACACAACATCCAACTTCTCAACTTAATATCCACTTCATCATCTCTCTTTCAGTCTATTAACACGATGAAGCAACCTCCAGAACCATTTTTATTCAGCCAAGTTCTCGCCCAACGTGAGCAGTCCAAACAGGAAACCAAGCCCATTTCAGCCCAATAGCTTCCGCATGTAATCATCATTCTAATCCAGAATTTCTCTTTCAGCCAGTTACGTAAAACACAGAAGCACGCCATCAGAAAAAGAAGAGCATCAGAGGATCAACGAAAAATCAGCACTCGTTATCTCTCGAGCCCAGCGCCCCATGGACCATCAGTTTTTCTTCTTCGGACCAGACCACACAGCTCCATATAAGTCCCTATTCCCTTTGCTTTCTTGAAGTAAATCGAAGCCTATCGGAACCAGTGAGTCTGAGGAGACTGAGAGGGAGAGATGGAGAATGAGAGTGAGAGGGTGTGAGAGTTGAGAGCCTTTGAAAGAGAGTGAGAACGTTGGAGCTGAAACCTTGAGAGACACCGAGAGAGAGAGAGAGAGAGAGAGAGAGAGTCCGAGGAAGGGAGTTTTGGAAGGGTGAGCACACTTCTCTGTGTTTGTTATTGAAAACAGAGGAAGAAAGTAACGTCGAGCATCATCGTCACGGCCCGCGCAACGAAGGTACTCATCGGGTCTCCTTCTCCTCAAGTTTTCCATCATTCTCCTGTTGAATATGAAGCTTAAGAACTAAAACTATATGTTGCCAGCAATCAAACCGAAACTGAAATGAAAAACAGGGGCATTTCGCATGGTTTTTGCTATCATATTTTGTCTATGCTACAAATATATATTTCATGTGTGGTTACTGGGAGTGTGTATACAAGAAAGGAAAGAAAAGTTTAGATAACTAATATATATGTGTGAGTGTTGTGCTCAAAGCCAAAATAGAGGTCTATGTATGTAGGCATTGATAGTTTGGCATCTATTTTTCTTTCCTTCTTTTCTTGCTGTCATAAGGACGGGGAAGGGTGGTTTCGTTGCTGCATAATTAGTTTTCTGTTATATGGACTGAAAATAGAGAACTTTACAAGAGTCTATGGTTACATGCATGAATCTGTGAGTTCTAAAATTATTTCATCCATGCCGTTGAATAATTTCTGCTGATGCTTGTGGGAAATGTTACTATATAAGGATAGTTATTGAATGCATGCCTTACAAGATCATAGATAGGTATATGTATATATATTAATATGTATGCCAATCTGCTGTAGGTGAGGTGTATATAAAACTAGGATATAAAATGTTGGGCATAGCCCATGTGCGTGAGAAAAGAAAAGGGTTCACAGAAGTTTGTTGTTCCTGTTATGTGTGTGTGTCTATATATATATATATTCCTAAAGCATAAATAAATAGAAAGAGAAAGTTGATTATATATATATATATATATACACACACACACACACACACGTAATAAAACATATGGATATGATCAGATCTAACTGATCTATATCATCTCACCTATAATATTATTTATAAAATAAAATAGATAAATAAAAAGAAAGTATTTAATATTAAGAAAAGGGATTAAAGAATAAAGAAAATTATTAAAATAAGAAAATAAATGAGTGAAATAAATAATGATGAATAATATTATTATTATTTGAGGGAAATAAATAATAATATATTGAAGCCAGGCTATTTATTGAATAATGATCTTAATAGATACTTATATATAAAAAAAATATTTTGTATGTTGGTATTTGTTGAACTCAAAGTCTTAAATTCTATGTATGCTGGAATATTATATTTTAGAAAAGTTATGATAAATACAATAATCTATAATAATTAGTGATTGTTAAACTCCTAATTTAGGAATAGTGTAGGTGGTGTTTGTATTAATTAAAGTTCGATTTAAAGTGTTAGCATTGAGCTTGTTATTGGGGAATTCAAAGTAATAAATAACAATGGAAATAAATAATGAAAGGATTATTATTATAATCGGTATATTTTAACGTTATGAAATTAGAGTTATAATTTTGAATAGGTGGAATTTATTTTTAAGGGTTATTAATTTTTAGTAAATTTATTTTGGTAGATTGAATTGTGGAGTGAGTTGAGCTCCTGATTTGGGGAGCCGTGTGTATTAATTAGCTTGAGCGAGAGGTAACCACTTTCCATTTATTATGATATTGATATGCTGCTTTTGAGTATTTTTCTAAACTAATTATGCATGTTTTAAATAAATTTTGCCATGTGAATTTTTATGAACTAAAATTATATACATTGAAATATCATGACAATCATGGGAAAGGGACGGATTGGGTGGAAACGTGATATTTATACACCACATGGTGAGGCCTCCATTGGTGCACATTGGTTGGCTTTTTATTGTCCCACCGGTTTATTGGGACCAGCCCACAGTTTATAGGGCTTACGACACCTCACTAGATTAAAGTGGAGAAAGACCCATGGTCTGGGACAGGTGCTCTGAGAATTTTGGCCGGTCCTCATCACTTGACCAGTGAGCTTTTGGAGTAACCAGTAATATGGATGTAACTTAGCCCATGGGTCTAGTCGGAAGAAATAAGGCGGTTCGGCTGGCATAAAGGGAGGTATTTGGGTATTGCATATATTACATCCGATCATGATACTTTGTGACACCCATTATGATACTTATTATTATGGTGACATTATATGAAGAGAATGTTGGTTAATTGTTTATTTGAGTTAAACTGTTTTAATCCACTTGGCACCTTACTAGCACCTATCGATATTCGTAATGAGCTGGACTGATGGTTACACAATTTTTCCCAGGTGACCAATCAGGTTCAGGTCCTTCTGGGAAGCAAGCAGAGGTTTAGGCTACTTTGCTGCTAAGAGTAGGAATTTTGTACTTTTGTATGTTTTGGATGAATGTATATTGCCACACATTAGGGCTCATGATGCATACTTAAGCGTATTTTAAAAATTTAAAATTCCACGTAAATTCCAACATTTGGTTAACTCTGATTATTTTGTGATAACTATGTTCACTATATATGATTATCTAGTTAATTAAAATGTAGATGTTTCAATATCATGAAAGAATTATTTATTATGGATCTTAGATGTTGAGATCCATCCAGATGTCAAGGGTTTAGGAATATCTATTTTACCAGGAAATGAAGCAACTAGTCAAGAAAAGACCATGATTTTTCTTTGCCACCATATTCATGAAGGATTGAAAGCTGAATATCTAACGGTAAAAGACTCACTAGAATTGTGGACTAATTTGAAAGAAAGATATGATCATCAAAAAACAGTGATCTTGCCACGAGCTCATTACGAATGAATACACCTTAGGCTACAAGATATTAAGACTGTAAGTGAATATTATTCAGCGGTTTTTAAAATAAGTTCTCAGTTGAAATTATATGGTGAGAAAATAACTGATGAGGACTTATTAGAGATTTTTTTTCTACCTTTCATGCTTCAAATATGCTCCTACAGTATGTTTTAAAAAGTATTCTGAGTTAATCTCATGCCTATTGATAGCCAAACAAAATAACGAGCTATTTATGAAAATCGTCCCACTGGATCTACTCCATTCCTTGAAGCGAATGCGAGTTTCTATAATAATTATCATGCGTATGATCGCGATTGTGGTCATGGTCAAGGTTGTGAGTAGATTTTACGTAAAAGCGGAAGGGGAATGAAAAAACGTAAAACGTAAAATCGTAATACAAAACGTAGTTTTTACCTGTATATAGAAACAGTGCATTTTTGTTATAAATATAGCATTTTTCGGTTGTTAATATAACATTTCTAATTGTAAATATGGATTGATAATTTTTTAATTAATTATAAAAAAGTCCCAAGGGAATTTTTTGTAATGAGATTTTGGTGGGGGACTTTTTTGTAATTAATTCTGGTCTTTGGGGCTTAAATGTAATTTTTCCTTCAAAATATCCAACATTGCGCCTGACTCCCGTTTTTTTTCCAAAAAACGCACGCTTTTACGCTTTATAGATATGCTTTTTATGCTTTTACCTCTATACGTTTTTTTCCAAAAAAAAATCGTTTTACTTAATTTAAAACGTAAAAACTCGTTTTTAACGTTTTAAAGCACGTTTTTAATAACCATGGTCATGGTCATGGCTGTGGATGTGGTAGTGGACTTAGTAATTATCGTTATCATGGTGATAGAAATAATGATTATAATTCTAATACCCACCAGAAGAGGAAATATGATGAAGGGAAGACAAGGGTTGTCCTTCAAAAATTGTTGAGAATAAATGTTATTGTTGTGGCATGAAGAAGGAGCATGGGCATGTACTTGTTGTACGCTTGAGCCTCTAACAAAACTTTATCAAGCCTCCATTGAAAGGGAGTGCAATTAATATGGAAGCAAATTTGATTTTTCAAGATGTTAATGTCGAGGCACACAATAATGCTGATGTCAATGAGCTAGATGGTATAAATGACAGTAATGCTATGGCACACTTGGAGGTGACTGATTTTTATGATTAGATGAGTTTGGTTGGAAGAACAGTAGTTTTTTGAAAATTGATTTTTCAAATCTAGTTTATACTTTACTTTCATTTTCCGCTTTTATATACAATAAGGCCATTGTTGCTCATCATGTATTATGACTTTGTTTTAATACATTTTTCGAAGAAGTGCTTGAGTTTTAAAGCAAAAGGTAGGTTTTTGGCCTATTATATACTAGTTTGTCTTTGAAATACATATTTAAATGAAGTATGATTATATGATTTAAACTAGAAGGGGAGACTGTTAGAATACAAGTGTGAGTGTGAGCTAATTTTTTAAAAGTTATACTCATCACATATTTCCCACAAAAAGCCTGATAGATTTCTCAAAATTGATGTTAGATTATGATTTAAATTAATATGTTATGTAAATTGAAAAGTTTATATCGGGTGAGATATATGTTACAGTAAACCAGAAGTTTACTAATCCAAACAAATTTATTGTTGGCATGACTTATTTGATTATCTAAGTCATATATATAGTGCAACAAATTATAAATAAGATTACATATTGACATCTATTGAAGAATCAAAAGATTCTTCATGAATAGGGAACATATTATTCAAGAATTATTATGTGTTGCTTGTTCTAAAATCAAATTGACTATGAAAATATTATTGGTCATGATTAGTATTGGATCTCTGTATTTTTGGAAATATATCAAATAGAATTATATGGACCCATTGAAAAAACATGTAAACCATGCAATTGTTAGAGAAATTTAGAAGATACATCTATAAGATGGTTACACGTGAGATTATTTGCTTGCAACCTGAAGTTTGTAATAATGTTTGAATAAATTAAGCGCGCAATTTTTAGATTATACAATCCAAAAATAATGTATTAAAGCCTCCATAAATAGTTAGATTAATGTTTATAAGAACAAAATTTGTATGTCAATGTTGGCGTATTTGTTCGTATATATTGCAGCTCTTACATACATCAACCCAACAAAATTCTCCCAATAAAATTGACTTTTGGTCAGGTGCTAGACAAATTCCATCTTAAAATATTTGAATGTACAATACTTATTAATTCACCACAATGCACATAAATCAATATAGAAAAAAAGTTGAGATAAATGCTATGTAAGAATCTCCTTCTTCTTGTTCGTCTCTATATGAAAATAAAATGATGTTTTTAAAGGAAACAAATGGATTTAAGATACTTATACTGTATGATTAGTCAATTGTCATTTAACATTGTTTTCCTAACATGGGGGAGAAATTGAATAATTGGAAAAGAGAATACATAGAATGCATTATTACTATTAAATTTCCTCGAATATTGAAGTACAAACCAAAAGTCCCCTCTTCTTTCTGCATTTTGCGCTCCCATCTTCAACACCTCTCGCCGGCGACTTGTATTTCCATCACATGTCGCCGGCGAGCCTCATTTTCGCGCCACAGACGAGTCATAATTGTAGTTTGGAGCTCAGATCTTTCATCTGCAGTCCTCTAACTTTGAGTTCTGTCAGTTGTGGCCTTCTCTCTTCTTTGTTGCGAGTCCTTTCCTCTCCTTCCCCAGATTTGATCTGTGGAGATGAGATTTATCTGTTTTTTATTTCTTTTTTTGTGGTACTGGGTTTTGTGGTGGTGTTTTTGTCTCAGGAAATAAACAGATCTGTAAGATCTACTTTCAAATCCTTTTGGTTGAATGGTTGTTTGAACATTATTAGATCCGATTATCTCTTGGTAGCTTGGATCTGCGTTCTTGGGGGAAGATTTAAAAAGGTGTTGTTAGGTGTGTGGTCAAAGTCACCAGATCTGCTTAATCGGAGAAGGAAAAGTTTTCTTTAGGACATCATGGGTCTTCTTCCTTCAGAGGTTGGATTTTCTAGGTTCTTTACCCCAAAATGGGGTACCTATACAGCTGCTCTAATTGCAGTAATGCTTATAAGAAGATGTGCCATTTAGAGTGGGTTTTATAACCAACACTTTCTTTATCGTCACTTCTAAGCTTGGATTTTGAGGAGGCCACTATTGTCCACAACTCTTCTTCTACTCTTAAATCTTTAATGTACGCTTGACTATTTTTATATTTGGTTTATTTTGTTGAATTTGATTTGACTTTGTTTGTATTTATTTTGAAGTATTGTATCGGTTTGTAGTATATATATATATATATATCCTTTGACAAAAAAAACCAGAAGTTCAGTAGATTATACATTCATGGAATATTATAAAGTATTTGTCAGATAAAATTATAGACCTAAATGAGATTTACTAAATCTCATATTCCAACTAAAAATGCTCTGATCAATATCAATACAAATGAGACATGCTCAAGACATGAGAAACTATTTGGTTCCAAATATATATATTATAGATAAATTGTAGCATATAATTAAGATAATAATATTAAGGAGACATGTACTCAATAAGAGTGTCGAGATATAACTAATTGCAAAAACTTAAAAAGAGATTCATGTACCTAAAAAGTAATATAGATCTTGTTAACTTATGTCACAATTGGAAAAATAGAACTGAAAAGATAAGATTGTCGATAACAATTTTGAAATTGATATCATGTGATTAAATGAGGATGTTATGTAAAAGTATGTCATAAGAAATATGTCATAAGAAATAGACATAAAGATGATTGGCCAAAAGGAAAAGTGAAAAAATTGAAAAAGACGAAAATATGGTTAAGGACTTGTAGTTTAATTTGGGATATATGAATATTTATGTGAAAATAAAGATTTTCACAAAGTCTGATATGATTATAATTATATGTATGATTTTCTTGTGGATACAATAATTTTGTGTATATTATTAGTCAGCAAGTTATGAGAGAAAAAATATGTGTATATTAGATATTGTTATATATAACCTATACATATGGCTTATTAAATTATGAAGCTTGCATAATAATCTTTAAATGATCCAAAATGCCAAAAGCATATTCAAAGATAATTTTTTGTTTGTAAAATATATATTATTGGATATTCTACAAGTGCCTTATGATAATATTTAGAGATCATTATATTTATTATGATTTTACTAGTAAAAATTTAGTTCTTACAAGTACGCAATGGATAATGAAAATAAGATTGAGTTATTTTGATGATAATTATTTTATTGTTCCACAATGAACATATAATGTTTGACGGCAAAGAGGAAGAATGCTTATAAAAGCATTAGAAAAGATGTTGTCATCAGAGGGAGTAAAACTGATGTTATCAAAAGAGAGAGCCAATACACATTGTACTCTTTTCCCCCTATTTAGGTTTTGTCCCACTATATTTTCTTATAAAGGTTTTTAATGATGCAACACTGGACAATGTATCAATAAATGATGAGTTTTTTCTTTTTCTAGGTTTTTGTCCTAGTGAGTTTTTTCTAGTTGAAATTTTTAATGATGCAAATTCATATTGGACATCCAAGTGGGAGTGTTATAGATGTTATATTTGTGAATGTTTATGTCTTTCATTATTTTCTATTCTCTATAGTTTCATATTCTCGCCCATTAATTACATCGATTATAGAATTATGTTAATTGTAGATTGGAGAGTTGTGCCTTTAAATAGAAGGCATATGTTATGTATATCAAATAACACTAAATAGTGAATAAGAATTATTCCTTCTTACTTTCTATTCATTCTTCATTTCTCTTCTCATATTTCCTTTTATTTTAAAACAAATTTAAATTTATCTGCTTGTGATAAAAATTGAAAGTAAAAAATTAAATGAATTTTTTTTTTCGTTATTTATGTGTATATCTTTCCAAAATGAGAATGTGAACTGCTCAATTAGCAAAACTTTAGAATTCAAATATTGAACTCTATTTTTATTTCTTCGGTCAAAGTAATAAAGTTTTGAACTCCACCATTCATTTTTACACTTAAATTTTTGAGAGAATTCCATATAGAGATAGTTGAAATAATGGAAATCTTCTATAATAAGGCTGATAAACTCGATAAAGTTTGAATTAGGTCAATGACCCATCTAAAATATTTAAATGTGAGTTATTTTTTAATAATACCCCTAACCTATAATTCAAAGAAAAAAAAAGAAAAAGAAAAAGTAAGAAGTGTTATGAATATATTTATTATGTGGATGTCCATTGACTCAAGATCTCCAAATATTATTACAGGATGACATGAGGTCCACACATAGTAATATACTATTTACATAGTAACTCTTGAAGGTCTATAAATAGAGACCTTATGTAAACATTTGTTATATACTTGAATGAAAATCCATTTTATCTCTCTAAAATTTTCTCTAACTTCTCTCTAGAATTCCTTTAGTTTCATAACACGTTATCAGCACGATTGCTGATATCTTCTTCTTATCTCGCAGATCTACAGATCTCTACAATTTTTATTGCCAGAATTCTTCTTCGTTTTCTTCATCATCAAGATCTTGCTTCCTCCAAGTCATTGAGTCCAGTTTTCATAATTGCAGAAACTTCAACCACCTACACATCCCCACCCATCTCTCCCAACAACAAGCCCTCATACAAGCTGGAGTTTTACTTTTTCAGGATTTGCTCCAGATCTTGCTGTCACTGTTTCACCTGTTTGCATCTTTAGAATCCTAAAACTCTTCATTTCTTTGTTTTCTCTCCATCAGATCGGTTTCAGATCTGCTTCCATAGTGTGCGCGCTTAAGCTCTACGATCCGTCTCTGCTTGGGTTCTGGTTCTCTTTTATTTTATTCAATCTCCAGTTTTTCAATTCAGCCGCCCCCCATTTCGTCTCTTTCTTCAATTTCTTTCTTCAATTAATAATTGCTTATTCAGCTCCCCTCCAAGATGTTCATCACCTTCTTCACTCTCAAGTTCTCCATGAACTTCTTTAGCATAATCATCATCTTTTCCTTCCCTACCCTCAATCTCCTTCAGATCTCAAACTCCAGTCCTTCCTTATTCATGATTGACTTATTTATTTACTATTGTTGTATTGCTGCCTCGGAGTCCATCTCTGGTTCTTCCTGATTCCCCTTGCCGACAAAACAATGAAAGAAAAAAAAATCATTGTTAAGTCTAGATAATTTTCAAAGAAGCCCCATCACTATTTTCGGCCAGTAGTGGGAAGGAAGAAAAAGTAGACTAATCATGTTGCAAGTTGGAGACATTGTCGTGTGCAGGAAGTGGCTGAATGGTGGGAGAATACTGCCAAGATCTTGAAGACTAGTGATGCACCAGAGAAATTCAATCATGCAGTCATGGACGGGGAACACAGGTAAGTTTTATATAATATTATAATGATGGAATTACTTGAGAATTAGGTAAGGTTTTATATAATATAATATTAAAAAAAAAGGAGTTGCCAAGTTGGAGAAATGATGGGGCCTTATGTTTCACTTTATTTAATTGCATTATCATACACAATTGCTAACACGAAGACATAGGGAGCAGGTAAGATGTTTTTTAAAATTTAATATATTATATAATATATTTTTTTTAAAAAAAAAAGAGGTGCTGATGGTAAAAAAAAATGAAGGATTATCTCATCCTACCCCTAGGTACGTTTCCTTTAAATGAATCATTGATTTTTATAAAAAATCAAGGATATATGCCCCACAAATATATATGTTAAATGCCTATAGTGTTTGTGTGTGTGTGTGTGTGTGTGTGTGTGTGTGTGTGTGTGTGTGTGTGTGTTTTATTGACTAGCCTGTAGTGTTTCTTCTCCCCGTACTTAATTTTATATTGATTATCTTTATTTGATTATAAAAATGAACGAAAACGAGGAGGAAGTCACGGGTAGTGAAATATATATCTGTGGGCCAAATATTTTATATTTATTATTGAAGCAGCAAGAAGTAATGGGTAGGTCTCATAATATAATTAGGTAGACCAATTTTTAATTATATTATGATTATGATTTCCATGGGGCTCTGCGTTGTTTCTGATTTTGGCGGAATCGTACCTGGCAGACAACAAGGCACCTGTGATTTTTGTTTGCAAAATTGATTAAATAATTATGAAATTAAAACAAGTTAGAATCCACTCAGGTATGTTTTTGCAAGCTTTGTTGCATTATTGAATTTCTACATATTATAAATTAAGTAGCATGAAGTAACGGGGAAATGCAAAAGAATATGGGTCTCATACTTTATTATTATTATATATTGGATGTTTACATGGAATGGTGATGAGGCCATGTAAATGAATTAGCTGGAATACCCCACATGATTTATGTTTGCTATTCAGATACATTTTCTTGTTTAAATGAATAATTAATTCTAGGATGAAGACATATTAGTGGGTATGGAGAAGTGGAATCTGCTTTAGGAAAAGGGACGTCCTCTAAGGACCCAAAGGCTGCTGCCCATGTGCAGTGTGTCAATACGTCTCAATTGATTGGGAATCTTTTGTTTTAATAAAGTAAAGATAATGCATTTTTTTATTAAAAAAAATTGACAACTCTGTTTAGCATACAATTTGTTTCATTGATTATTATTGATTAGTATGGGACCTATTAAACATTGATGTACTTGACAATTTAATGATTATTATTTCAGTGCTTACATTTATTCGTTGGATTTAATTTTATTATATGACTAAAGACATATAATTTTTGTTTATCCTGAAGATAAAACTATTAAAGGTCATATATATCATGAGATCAAAATGCCATTGAGAAATGAGGCATAAATTTGCCTGAGAGATATGAGGCATAGATTGGTTTGAGACCATGAGGAGGCATACATTAGCCTGAGACCATGAGATAAATTAGCTTAAAGCTAAAAGGTAAGCTGGCATGAAGCCAAGAAATGGCATAAATTGGCTAGAAGCCAAGTGATAAATTATCTTGAAGCTAAGAGACAAGTTGTCTTAAAGCCAAGAAACAAATTATGAAACATGGCTTGATCCATAAATTTTGTATGTCATCAGTTGTATAAAGGCCTCAAAATTGTAAATTTGGCATTAAATATCCCCTTGTTCATTAGAACAAAATAAAGGGATTGTATGACCACCAGAAGATGGTTGTTCTTCTGAAAGTTTATTATAAAGTGGATGTATCCAATTTGCTCCTGAAGCAGCAAAATGGTGAGTTATGAATTAAATGTGGTCAAACAAAACAGAGTTTTTGTTGTATGAATTATAAATATCAAGGCTTGATTCTATTCCCATAAGTGAATGAAATAATGAATGGATTTAATTGTGGTGGTTTAAATTCCCACTTGAAGTGGAGAAAGATTACTGATAAGGACCACAAAAGGGAAATTGACATAAAAATATGCTAAAATTAATGATGTTACTATCATATCTTGCTCCCCATGATTTTATGAGAAATGGACATGAGAGTCCTATAATTAATAACAACATGTTTACACCAGAAATAATGGGTAAACAAGATAGTGGCATTGGATTATTATTGAGACCTTGAAGGTCTATATATCAAATATTGAATGATACAAAGAATTTTCAATTATTGTCCTGAAGATAAATAACTACAGAGAATTATGTCACTCAAGAGTAATAATTTTAAAGGCTAATAGTCCTAAAGACTAATTAGCATAGTATGCTCAACAAGAGGTCAATGTTTAGACTATATTTGGTAGTATAAATTTGAGGTTCCGTAAGAGCTATAAGAATATAAATTTGATCTAAGTCTCCGGAAGTTTTGTTATCTGAAGGAACAAAACTATGCATTGATTATGCATTTTATTCTACCAAATATAAGTACAAAATGAAACTTGTTGAGTTTTAAAGATATCTACAGAAATAGATATCGATATATGCTATTGTAAACTTGAAGTTTACTGCCAATGAGATATTAAAAAGGCAATGAGCTGCAAAGAAAGTATGTTTATATGTAACTCACACTTGAGGGGAAGATTTGCTAGAAAGCAAGTGTGAGTTAATTTTTGAAAAGTTATATACTTTTCATATAAAGCCTAAAAGATCTCCTAAAATAGATGTCAAATTTTGAGATAGTAAACCATAAGTTTACTAATTGTTGGCATGACTTGTTTGATCATCCAAGTCATATATATAATAAGATTATGTATTGACATCCATTGAAGAACCAGAAAATTCTTCATGATGTGCTGCTTGTACTCGAATAGAAATGATAATGTGAATATCATTGGTCATGATTGGTAATGGATTTCTGGAAATATATCAAACAGATTTATATGGGCCCATTGAAATAACATATGAACCTTACAATTGATAGATGCATCTATAAAGGTTACATGTGAGATTATTATCCTGCAACTTGGAGTTTACAGTGATGTTTGCAACTTGAAGTTTGCAACAATATTTGAATATACTATGCGCACAATTTCCAGATTGAATGATCCATAAATCATATATTGAAGCCTCCATAAATTGATATGAGAACAATGTTTATATGTTGGTATATTTGCAGTAATTATATAAGCCAACAAAATTCTCCCTGTAAAATTGGCTTTTGGTCAGAAGCCAGATTAATTCCATCTTAAAGGTTTGAATTTGCAATGATTATTAATCCACCACGATGCACATAGATGGACATAGAAAGAAAGTTGAGATATTGTTTTATCAACATGAAGGAGAGAAATTGAATAGCTAGAAAAGAGAAACATGAAATGCATTATAACGCTGAAATATATATCCACAAATAAAGAAGTATGAACCAGTTCATCAGGTTATGCATTCATAAAATATTTGCCAGATAGAATTACTGACCCAAATGAGATTTATTCTCATCTTCCAGCTGAAAATGCTCCAAATACAAATGTGACATGCCTGAAGCATGAAAAACTATTTGGTTCCAAATAGTTATATTATGGAGCATATTATAAAGATGATCATATTAAGGAGGTGACATAACTAATTGAAAAAAAAAACCTCAAAAGAGGTTCAAGTACCTGAATAATATTGATAAGTTATGTCGAATTGGAAAAATAGAACTGAATAGATGGAGTTGTCGACAATAATTTTGAGAATAATATCACGTGATCAAATGAGGATATTATATATCATAAGAAGATGACATAAAGATGATTGGCCAAAAGGATAAAGTGAATTTGAAAATGACGCAAATATAATTTATATTATGATAGTTATGGACCAGAAGTCCAAAATTTGGAGATATATGATTTTGTGGTGGAAACAATAATTTTGTATATCTGGCAGTTCATGAAAGAAAAATTATGCATCTGTAAGATATTGTTATAGCCTATGTTATGACTTATTAAATTATGAAGATTGGAAGAGAATTTTCAAATGGATCCAAAAGTTCCAGAAGCACATGTTCCTAAAGGACTCAAGATGCTAGAAGCATTAAATTCTCGAGAATAATTAATTAAATGAGTTCATATATAGCATGAAGCATTTATCGTGCATGTGGTATTAATATCTGAATGAACATTTATACATATATATATTTATAAAAAGATTTAGATAAATATTATCATGATTTTACTTGAAGTATTTAGCTCTTGCAGGTATACAAATAATCAAACTGGGCGTTTTGATAATTGTTCCATAATGAACAATAGAATATTTGTATATTAAGGAATATACAAATAAGATGAAGAACTACTTGGTCCAGAAGTATCATGTTTAATGCTATTGAAGCACAAATGTATAATGCTTATAAGCAAGATATAGTTCTTCACCAATATAAAGACATTGGAAGCAATGCTGTCATCAGGAGGAGTAATACTGATGTAATCAAGAGGGGGAGACGATACACGTTGTACTCTTTTTCCCTTATCTAGGTTTTGTCCCACTGGGTTTTCCTAGAAAGGTTTTTAATGAGCCAGCACTAGAAAGTGTATCAATGAATGATGTACTCTTTTCTTTGGCTAGGTTTTTATCCCACTGGGTTTTTCCTAGTTAAAGTTTTTAACGAGGCATATTCATAAATGGACATCCAAGGGGGAGTGTTATGAATATATTTATTATGTGGATGTCCATTGACTCAAGATCTCCAAATATTATTACAGGATGACATGGGGTCCACACATAGTAATATATTATTTACATAGTAACTCTTGAAGGTCTATAAATAGAGACCTTATGTAAACATTTGTTATATACTTGAATGAAAATCCATTTTATCTCTCTAAAATTTTCTCTGACTTCTCTCTAGAATTCCTTCAGTTTCATAACAAGAAGTTGTCTATTGCGCATTGTTACCATAAAGTGATGTGAGTGAATGAGATTTAGAAGTATTTCATATCGACATTTCCTATGTCCAACATATATTGAGTTTGTTTGAATTACTAGCTTTTTTAGCTTTTTCTGCGATAACTTTGAAAAAAAATCAGTTAACGTTATCAGTTGATTTTATGTCTGTTTGGGTTGAGCTTAAATTTACTTAACTTAAATCACAAAAAGTCAGTCAAGGAAAAAACTCCACTTCTTAATTTTTTCCAAAAAGCTCTCAGTTTTTTGACATAAGCCCTGCCACTTTTTTCCTATCGAGTTTTTTTAAAGTCAGATAGTTTTAGACCATTGTTCCTACCGCCAAACAAACAAGCCCATTATCAACAGGGCCCAGATTGTATTTCTAAATGGGAGGCCACAGCCATCACGACCTAGAAGGAGGTAACTAATACTTGTGAGATTTGTGACAAAAGCCTCCTTGATTCTTTCAGATTGGGTTGTAAGGTGATTCTTCTTTAATCTCAATTGTCTCTTTGTCATCTAAAATCAGATGAGGTATATGTGTTTTTCTTGGTCTGGCAGCTCAAAACAATGAAGAGGGTCGCTTACAACTCACATTTGCGTTGAGGGACAAGAACAACGCGGACATATTAGAGTTTGATGAATCCTCAACTCCTAGAAAAATTCGAAGAACTCATGCTTTCAACTGCTTGATCGTGGATGATTCAACCATTTTTTACAACCATGGCAAGGACAGGTCCTTAGCTTTTGAAGAAGACGAAGACAACAATGGTAGCATTTCCCCAGCCAAACCTCCGATTGACAACCACCGTAATGCCAGGAGAAGAAAAGGCTTATCCCACAGGGAATAAAAATCAAACAGAAACGAGAAGATGACGACGACGATGAATGATGATAGGTATAAAGTTCTGTCCATATACTGTTGTGCCCAAAATAAACATTCTTATAAATAATCAATAATTTGTTATCTTATAGGGATAGCAATGGGATAATACAAATTAAGGGACAATACATTATAGCTAGCTTAGCCTATTGTGTAATTAATAGTATGTTTACTTCGAGGGGAGGGAATGGGAGGGAAGGAGGAGTTTGTCTATGAAATTTTTTTAATATTTTAAAAACAAAAAGAAATATTTATTTTATTAATGATAATTTAGTCAATATACTTATTCAAGATTATTTTCCTCTCACACCCTTCCCTCAAACCAGCTCTAAAAGATACAAAGTAATTTAACCTAAATTTTAAATATCTAATTATGTCACATAAACTAATTAACAATTCATTAAATTTAGTAACTTAAATTGAAGTTGAAATGATTTTTCTTAAATGTTTTGCTATAATTTTGCCGAAGCAATAGAGCATAAATGCTGAAAAGATATTTCTTTAGATTTCGGAACTTTGATGTGAAACGTTTACCAGAAAGCAACGAACGAACAAGTAACAAGTGAATGGAGTATATGAAATAGCCATTTTTCATTTTTTGGCGGCGAAGAACTTGAGACTCACAGGCGGGAGCTCAGAAATGGCGATTAAGGCCAATAGAACGGTGGTTTCGGCTTGTCTTTTCTGGGTTTTCATTCTGTGCGCGACCATAGCATTCTTTCAGCTTAAACTGATAGAGAACGGAAGAGACAATTCATCTGACCACAAGGCCATCGAAACAGCGCATGGATCGGTGAGAATCAATGATTGATCAGTTCGCTACTTGTCCTCATTTTGTTATTTCATTTCAGGATCTCTCCTTACCCTCTTTCTCCCTCCCCGATCGAATGTTCTGCAGGAAAACCCAGCGGAAGAGGATTTGGAGGGAGTCACTCACAAGGTGTTTTTTGATATAGAGATCGACGGGAAGCTTGCGGGTATATTTGAACTCGTTAGATCCCTGAAATTTTCACTAATATAATTCAAAACCTGAGCTAGTCATTCCATATTATTTACCAGGTTTTTGCGTGCTTCGTTTGGTTAATTGTTGTGGGAATTTGGGGAATCGAATCACATATTAAGTGTTAGAAGGAAGTTTATGCGTTACTGAATCTAAGGCATCATATATGGTTTTTGTGAGTTCAAATTAGTCTGGATGATGGCTTGTTTCGTCTAGTACCTCTCCAGGAAATTTGCAACTGTAATACGTTCTTATTCATTTCTTGCTGCTACAAAAAGTATTTGCACATCTGACATCTGATAGGAAGTTCCTATAAGCCGAGAAAGAAAAAAGGAGTACTAGTATCTGATACTGTTAACGTATATTCTATTTAGTATTAGCATTTTCATAATTTTTATTTACTTTTTAAAATGTTAATTGCTCTGTGTGTGTGTGAGAGAGAGAGAGAGAGAGGGCTCTCTGCATTTGTTCATGAAATCTAAAATTTTAGTAATTTTTTTATATTTCAGGTAAAAAAAGGTAATTGTTTTATATTTGGTATCAACATGCCTAATACACATGGATGAGCCTCTTAGTATTCCCCATATGCTCTCATATTATGATGGAATAAGAAGGGCCATTTGATGCTGAAACAAATTCAAACATAATGGCAGCCTTGCATAATGTTAATGGTTTTGGCGATGGGCTTTGTATCACTCTAAGAAAGGGTGAACGAATGTCACAATTCTGCATTGATTGCATTGCTCATTATCTTCTCACAACTATGCGAATGGCTTTCTGTACTGCATTTTTTTAATCACATCTTCTATTTATGAAGGCATGGCAGTGTTTTAAATTTAATCCCCATTTTTTATATTTGTTGTTAAATGCCTGCTTCACAGAGAGTAAATATAATAATGTGTATTATGATATTATGCTTATCATGAGACAGAGAAGATCACTCCATATTTCTAATTGTTGATCCTTACTTCAGGTCGCATAGTCATGGCACTTTTTGGATCAGTGGTTCCAAAAACTGTAGGTATGAATATGATGCAACTGTGGAGTAAATCACTCTGTTTCGGCTGCTTGTGGAGACAGATTAATTTCGTTTGAAGGATTTTGTTACTAATCTCACTTCCCTTTCATGCAGAAAACTTTCGAGCACTCTGTACTGGTAACTTCGCAACTTTTGGTCCCTTTCACATCTAGTTGTGATGATGCTAGAGAAAAGTAATGAAACTGAGAAAATCAATAATGTGTTATTGACAATCTTAGCAGTACATGCTTATATGGATACATGTATGGCACACGTGTTAACTTTAGGGAAGTCAAACTGTTACAACAGAATTAGATAACTGACACATAAGCTCATATTCTAACACCAGCGTCATGTCAAGCTTTACTTCTTTTATGTATGACAATTCAATTACTTGATCTGGTGATGAAACCACATTGAGATCTTTAAGCATCAAGCTTACGTAAATAAAACCACATTTGAGATCATTAAGCATCAAGCTTACGTATTAAATGCAAATTCTGCTGCTTCTTCTTGATGTTTAATTAAAAATGATCCCTCATATTTCAGGAGAGAGAGGCGTGGGAAAAAGTGGGAAGCCTCTTCATTACAAAGGTAGCACATTCCATAGGATAATACCCAGCTTTATGGTCCAAGGGGGTGATTTCACCCGTGGTGATGGACGAGGGGGAGAATCAATCTATGGTTCTAAGTTTGCTGATGAAAACTTCAAAGTGAAGCATAATGGACCAGGTAAGCTCATGTGCCTAGAGATATTTTTAGATTGACTTTTTCTGTAAACTGACGAGCACCTAATTAAAGAGTAGAACCTCTCCAAAACAACCATCCTACTAAAGCGAATAATATAGGATGTGAGATTTAGCCATCTAATGGTCTTGTTCCCCTCTAAATAAGTTAACTGTCTATTATGTTGGCTTTTCAAGGACAGTGCTATGATGGAGTCTCATTTAGAAGCCACGAGTACTTGTAATAATTGAGTTACATTATTATTCTGCTATCAAGTCAGTTTGTACGATTGAATTCCATATTCCCTTTGGTCTCCATCATAAATATAGGTGGACCAAGTGACCAGATATGTCGGGGAAGCATTTTCTTGAAGAAATGTCTCGTATGTTTACGTGTTTATTTATAATTTGCATGACCCAAGAGGTGATAATGTTGAAAAAAAAGCATTATATCTGACTGGCTCAACTTCCTGTATGATATCAGGATACTTGTCGATGGCGAATGCTGGAACAGACACAAACGGCTCACAATTTTTTATAACAACGGTCAAAACTAGCTGGTAATTTAATATAGTTTGCAGTAGTGGTTCTGAACGTTTATGAAATTTAAGACAATAGAACTATAAATTTCTTACATATGATTGTCTAAAATACTTCCTCCGGGCCTAAATGTAGGACCTAGTTGTAGAGTTAATCTTGATTCTTAATGTAAGACATATTTTTTCATATTTGTCAATATTTTCCTAATTTATCCCTCTTGATGCTCTCAATAATAATCTAATAAGGGAGGGATGAAGTGAATTAAGGAAGATTATTAGTGTATTTTAGAAGAAAAAAATATCATATTAACTAACTTCCTTGATCTAATCAAATTAGGTAAATAAGTTTAAGGACTGGATGTGGGAGTAATGTTTAACTTGGAACGAAAATACCTAATATGTTGGAAGAATTGAATTAGTTTTACATTGTAGCCTCATTGGTGAGGTGGTTCTTCAAGCTCACATGACTGCCTTTGATTTCTTGGAAGGTTGGACGGCCGGCATGTTGTATTTGGGAAGGTGCTTTCGGGGATGGACGTTGTCTACAAGATCGAAGCACAAGGAAGCGCAAATGGCGAGCCCAAAGGCAAGGTTCTTATACTTGACAGTGGGGAATTCACTTCATGATGTGTGTTGTGTATATATATTTGATTAAGTTGAGCTTGATTGAACTACTAATGTGGGTTCAACTTTTATGTACACATACAAATAATGGTATTAAACTAGTAACAGATTATGAATTTTTTATTCCGGGAGAGAGAGTATTAATGATTGAACTGCCTGTGAACTTAACGAAGCATTAAATTTTTTCAAATGAAATGAATTTACACATTGATAAACTTGTACTACCCCAGTTCGTAAGGGTAATAGTTCAAACTAGACTACCAACTAAATTTTATATTAAGAACGCATATTTTAATAAATGAGGAAGGTTTTATGTATACTGTGAAGAGATCATATTCTTGTGACATGGAATCAAGAGTTGATGTTAATCTATCATTATTGGTTGATTGAAGAAATATTAGTGGTTGGATCGTTCTCTATGATTCAATTCATGTGGCTTGAAAGAATAAAGACGAGGGTAAGCGAAAATGGAGCAAAAATGTGAGTCCAGATGATCTCAGCCTTTTGTCTGTTCTTTTTTAAAAAAAGATTGACATAGAATATAGGATTAAGGTGCAAAAATGTACATAACCTTTTCTTTCAGAAGTGCTCAGCGCTATAACCTTTTTTTTTGTGTAAAAATATACACGACGTTACGTTTTGAGAGTAAAAATACCATGGGCAGTTAGTTGATCAGATGTTGACTGTTAAGTCTGACGGAATAAATAGCAACGCGGGTGAAATTACCATTTTGCCCCTAGTTTTAAATTTTTATTAAAAAAAACACTAAAATAAACCTTCCTTGCCGGTGGGCCCTACCATCGGTCATCGGTCGCCGCTCTCCCCACCAGCGGCGACCTCCTATGACGGCTTTTTTTTTTTAAATAATTTTTTTAAAAAACCCAAAAACTAAAATAACCTATCCCTTGCCGGTGGGCCCCACCACCACCGACGACCTCCTCCGGCAACTTTTTTTTTTAAATAATTTTTTAAAAAAACAAAAAACTAAAATAACCCCTCTTCGCCTAGTGGGCCTCACCACCGGCACACCATTGCTGGCGACCGCCCACCCCACCGCCGGCGGCTTTTTTTTTTAATAATTTTTTTAAGAAATTAAAAAACTAAAATACACCGTCGCCACTACGAAGTTTTTTGTTTTTCTAAAAAAAATTATTTTAAAAAAAAAGCCGCCGAAGGTGGCCATTGGCGGCAGCCGACGATGGGGAGGGGGGCAGCCGGTGGTGGAGCCCATCAGTAGGGAGGGTTTATTTTAGTGTTTTTTTTAAAAAATAAAATAAAATTAGGGGCAAAATGGTAATTTCACCTGCATTACTGTTCGTTATGTCAGACTTAACGGTCAACGTCTGGTCAACAAGACAGCCCGTGGTATTTTTGCTCCCAAAACGTAATGATGTGTGTATTTTTACACAAAAAAAAAAGTTATGGTGCTAAGCGCTCCGGAATGAAAAGGTTATGTGCATTTTTGCCCCTTAACCCTAGAATATATAAAACATAAATGAAGAATTTCATTTGAATGTATGGGCATGACATATAATAAGAAATGGAAAGAAGATACCCTATAATTATCCTAGTTCTAATTGATTCACTCAGATTCGAGTAGAGCCATTTTCATAATGTGCCTCCAAACACAGTCCTTTCTTCATAATTAAATTCACTGATTGGCCTTTTCTCTTAGGGGAGGCAGCAGAAATCCAATTAGTTGGCAAAAGAGATTTTGATGTGCCCTCGCTGTACAATCCTTATTCTGTCTACAACAAAATTTAATCTAATTGAACCTCTCCTATATCTCTTAAATTTATCCACCTAAATATAATGCATCTGTACAATCCCATGCCACTTGAGATGAAAAGAAGGAAAGTAGCAGATTTTATTGATTCTCTGCTTACTGTATCTACTTCTGCATATTGAACTTCAAAATCACAAGGTAGCTTAATAAGCACCAATTCCCGGATTTAAAACATTTTTAGTTAATTTTTAACAGTTACAATAATGCCAGGTCTAGAATATAGCAAGTGTCTCTCCTCTGAGATCTATCTAAGCGTTCAAAGGACAATGGCACATGTCGCACATACTACGTCTTATTCATAAATATGTTTTAACCAAAAATTTGGTTTCTTATTATAAGCCTAGTTTCAACGTAATAAATAAGTTTTTTACTTTTTTTCCCATATTAATGGCAACAAAATCTTATTGACTTTTAGTACCAATCATAGATGAGAGTAAAATTAAAAATTTAGCTCATAATTAATGAGTCAATTAAATTTCTTTATTATATGAAAGTTAATTTGGATTTATAAATAGAACCAAAATGATATAATTTTATATATTCTCTCTGGTATTTGATATAAAACATATTTGAAGAGTTGATCTTAATTCTAAATATAAGACATAGTTTTCATATTGGTCAATTTTTCCTTAATTTATCTTCTATCGTTGCTCTCTAAAAAAATAATCAAGAAGGAGATGAAATGAGAGAATTAAAAAAGATGACTGGAAAATAAATGTCATATTAATTAACTCAACTAACTTCCTTAATCTAATTAAAATTAGATAAATACGTCCCTCTCAGGCATGAAGCTTGAAGCCTTGAGACAAGGTTTGGATTTCTGCCATCTTCAACCCTACGAAAACTTTGGTTAAAAAAATTTCTTACGGAAACATAAGGTATGATATGCGGCTGCTGTTAAAGAACAGAATACTAAGATGGTTCTACTCCATTCTGCCAGGTCAACACATCTCTATCCCTTGCCTAGTCATCCAATACTTTAAAGAACTCAAAATCAAATTCAGATAACCGCTTAGTTTATAGAAGAGCACAGCACTTAAAGTTGAGGACCACAAAGAACTATATCTCTCCAAAGAGTCAAACATAAGTTCGGGCAACTTTTGCTCCTTGATCTCTTAATAAACCCATAGGTGTCATTAGGAACTGGCAACATTGGGAACACAAGGACATATGATATCATATTATTCTTATTCAATAGGAAAGTTTTAGATGACAATTTCATCCTGGAAATAGTAATTCAACTTATAACATTGAATCAAACACTGATCCTTATTCTTCAAGGACAAACAAATGGCAGAAAACATGCAGAGCCGGAAAAACAGTCTCAGCCAGACCTAGAAAAGATGAAAAGAACCCAACTTATTTTTCTCTTGCTTCCATAGATCTAGCATGCCATAACATATCATGCTTGAGTGAAGTGAACATCCCACAATAACTAGTTAAGTGGTTTCAAGAAAAATTCCAAAGTCAATTACAATTGCTTTACAGATTACTTAATCACCCACGCCAAAGAGCTTCAAGTGCACTAATGGAGTAAGCATCACTCTGCTTTCATTGTTTAATTAATAACAAAATACAACCTAATATTAGCATCAAAACTGTTCAATAAATATTAAATAATACGAATTTGACACTCAAAGATATAACCAACTATCCGAAGCTAATAAATATAATTTATTTCAAGGGACACGAACACAGCTAGAGAACTGCTAGCAATTACAGAACCAATCAACCCCAGAACTTATATATAGAGAATGAACTTGAAATTACAGGAACGGATGCCCTTCATTTCTCTTGTCTTCCGTTATGATTATCGGCGTGTTGCTGACACATGGTGGAGAAATTAGAATTGAGATCAGAGTAAAGAGAGACGACCTTGGAGATATTTCCGTTGAGCTCCTGAATCAAGGACACGTTCTTCGCCATATTGTCTGGAATCCTAGACTGGTGGTTCTCGTTCACCTGCTGAATCAGAAGTCGGTTACGATCCAACACCGACTGCACCTGCCGGAAGCTCTTGTTAAACGCCGCCCACGCCTCAGGATCGCCTTGTTCGACCGCCTCAACTTCTCCGTCGGAGTCCCCGGTGGTGGTGGTGCTGACGATGGTGGTGGTTGGAGATGACCGGCGGCGGCCCTTTCCAGGTAGGTTTTGGCAGGGACCGGAGGAATCTTCCATGGTAGATTCGGCGACGGCGGTGGGAGAATCAAACTTGCTCATTCATCTACATACACGAAAGACGAAGAAGATTAGGATTAATCGGAGAAGACATTGCAAAACAAAATCGGGGTTTGTAAATTTGGAAGAGGGATGAAGAAAAAACCTACACCAACCACAGACTTACCTCCTTGTGGTAATCAACAAACAATAGTTTTCATTTCCACAATTGAAATTTGAAACCAAGCAAGGAAGAGAAATAAGTATATCTATAAAAGTCATATTCATGGGGTCACACGACCTCACGCGCCCCCGCTAGTGCGTGCGTTGTAAATCTTTTTAGGATATTTTGGAGCCTTTTTCTATTGATTATTTAATATGTTTTCTTATTCGGTTAAGGTACTTCAATTTTTATTAAAATTGTAATAATAACCATAAAATATATTTTGAAGTAAAAGTAACATAAATTTTTAAAATTGAGACAAAACTATTAAACCTTACTGATTTCCATTTATTATAATGAGAAAATTAATTCTTAACTCTTAAAGTTTTGAATCACTTCTTATAACTTAGTCCCTAATTTTTTTAACTCGTTTGCAACTCAATCTCTAATGTTTTTGGATCATCCTATATGACAAAAAAATGTTAAAATATTATTAAAAAATTACTTAAGTGGATTTTACATAAATTTAAAATAAAAAACAATGTCTCTGTCCTTGTCAACTTACATCACCTCCACCTTTATTTTTCATAAACCTCCCAATGCATCATGCTACGTCCATGATTAGATCCTTTTGAAACAATAAAGGGCATCAAATGACTCAAATTGAAGAAAAAGTTGGAGCCACTTATGATACTTTTACCAACAACAAAAAAAAAAGCACTAAATATGTAAGAAAAAGCCATTTTGAAGGTCACATTCATGGGTTAGATTTCTCTCATCATTCTTTTCTTATTATCGTTCATAATTTCTAAATCACACATGTCCAATCAATACAATACTACTATTACTTTTATCTCATTTTCCCAATCAACGTCTTAGATTTAGCCAATAAGAGAAAATGAAAAAAAAATAAAAAGATAAGAAGAAGATCTCCTTCCCACAATCCTAGGGTCCCACGAGCTCATGCGCCCATGCTAGTATGTGTGTTGTTAAATCTATTTAGGATATTTTTGAGCCTTTTTCTTTATAATGGAGATACTATTGATTATTTAATACGGTTTCTTATTGGGTCAAGGGTGTTAAAATAATCTTCAAGTTTTATAAAAACTGAAACAATAACTATAAAATATTTTTTGAAGTAAAAGTAATCATAAACTTTTAAAATTGAGATAAAACTATTAAACTCAACTAATTTCCTTTATTATAACGAGAGAGAAAAATTTTGCCCTTAAAGTTTTTAATCACTTTTTATAACTTAGTCCCTGAATTTTTGACTTGCTTGCAATTCAATCATTTATGAGCCATCCTATAAGACAAAAAGATGTTAAGATATTGTTAAAAATTGTTTAAGTGGATTTTACATAAATTAAAAATAAAAAACAATGTCTTTGTGCGTGCCAACTTGCATCCCCCTCCACCTCTATTTTTCATTAACATCATGATAGATTCTTAGCAAACGGCTCAAAGTGGATAAACAATTGAAGCCATTTATAACACTTTAAAAAAAACACCAAAGTATACAAGAAAAAGCCATTTTAAAAAAGAGATTTCTTAACTTTTGAATAATAAATGATAAATAGCATTTGGAAGATGATGAGATTAAAAAAACGTCAAAACTCACTCACTTCACAAAATATCTGACGCACAATCTCTCTTTTTAATAACGAATGGAGCTACAAATCTTTTATATGATTATCATAATTTCAAAGACCCTTTAATACAAGAGAATGAATCTCACCTTATGTTTAAAAGAAGTTTCTGAAGAATCTATCGTGGATGCCCAATGAAATTTTTAGAAAATAGAGGTGGGGGAGGATTCAAGTTAATAGTGGTGAGGACAATGGTTATTTGTTTTAATTTATGTAAAATCCACCTAAGTAAATCTTAGCAATATTTTTAACATTCTTGCCATATAGGATGACTCAAAAATATTAAAGACTAAGTTGTAAGAAAGTTAAAAGTTCAATGACTAAATTGTATCAAGTCAAATTCTAAAACTGGGATATAAGTGAGTCAAAATTCTGAGGGTCATAGAAGTTAGTTAGGTTTAATTGTTTTACTCCATAAAATAATTTATAGTTATTGTTGCATTTTTTATAAAAGTAAAAGATTATTTTAACTCCTTAACTCTTTCTTATCTATAACAATTAATAAATTTTTAAGTTATTTTTAATCATTACTCTCAAATCGTAGGAAATTTCAACTCATAATCTCATATTTAACAAAAAAAACTAAAAAAAGTGTTTAGTGTTATAAGGCCCCTAAAGTTCATAAATTTTGAAGTTGGTACATTTTAGTTGGGGTTCAATTTGACGGTAAGGTAAGGGTAATACTCCATTTGGTCACTATTGCATGTCTTTTAGAAATTTTTTTAAGTTCTTAATATAAGCTACTTGGAATGTAATTAATGTCTATACATCAATTTTATTCATCTAATTAATGCTTAATGTAGTATTTTTCTTTCTCATTTAAAATTACATTAATATCTATAAATTTAAAAATTTACTATTAATGGAAGTATTAGTTAATGAGTTAGACATCATTCTTTGTATGAATTAGGTGAAGATGGATAAGTGTAAGCAAGATATTATAAAATTGAAAAATTTTCATTTAGCCCATAAGATTGACGTGATTTAATTTCAGTTAACCCCAAAAGATTTTGAAGTTTTAATACACTTTTTAGATCAAAATGAAATTAAAATTTATAGGTGAAAACACAATGATGCCCTACCTTTATGTTTTTAAAATAGCATTTACAAAACAAATAAAAACACGTAGAAAAGAAATAAAGATATTTATGGGATAAATAAATGGATTTGAATTAGAACCTAGTGAATTAAAAACATTTTGGTCATTTATAAGTTAAAAGATATGGGCATTTATAAGGAAAAATGAATAAATTTTCAAGATAAATAAATGGATTCAAAAGAATTTAGGGAAATGAAAATATTTTGATAATTTATAAGATAAATATGAGAATTCACAAAACAAATATAGGCATTTATAAGATAAATAAGACAATTCATAAGACAAATAAAATAATGATATCATTATCTTTTCACCAACAAAAAATATTTTTTTTTAATCTAAAGAGATATAATGAAATTTTAGAACCTTTTAAAATTTGATCGAAATTAAGTTAAACTCCTATGAACTACCTGAAACTCTCCCACTAAAATTTGGGGGAATGTGAAAATGAAGATATTTTGAGGTGGGGTCAACGCGTGAAGTGAGGGGGTGCGCGTGGGGAAATTAAAAGCGAGGGAGAAAATATCTGGCCGCGTGGATTAGATCGGATGACGAAGTGAAAAGCCCGAGGAAGCATCGCCACGTCGACAAAAAGCGGCATTACTTTTCCCTCGTGTACATCGCATCATCAACACACACACACACTTTTTTATTTTAATTTTTTGAAAAGGCCACAAAAGAGAACCTTGCGCAATCTATTATTCAGATTTTGTAAACTATCTTATATTACTATATCCTTTAACTTCTAAGTGAAAGTTTAGATGACTTTTTTTATTTACAAGAGGTTATGAAAATGACGCTGTCGCTGTCCACTATTTATGAACAGTAAAATTTATTATAGATTATTATGTCTTACATTTAATATTGATTGATAATTATCATCTCAAATTAATTTTCATTATCTACTTTTATTTTAAAAATGAGTTCACAATAATGGTTTATTTTGAGTTCAAAAATAATTTTAAGATAGCCAAATTTATTTAGAAGAAATTACTTCCAACTGAAAATTAGTCGAGCAACAAATTGACGTAAGGGAAATGTTTCAAAAGGGATAAGAAGGTTGTGTAAATTACAATTGTAATTTGAGAAAAACTTACGTATTGTTTGAACTCTGTCTAATAAAAATATAATAATTTAGATCATTTAATTCTAGTTGACTGATGATTTATTTAAAAAAAATAATCAAATTTTATCCTGTTTTTTAAAAAAATATTAGTTGATCATTTTGTTTTAGTTTTTTTTCCAAATTAAGATGTTTTCCTCTCTTAAAGACAAGATAAATTTGAATTTTTTCAGATGATTCATGACTAACTAGAATTAAAATAATATGAGTTATTATATTTCTATTAGATAGAGTTCAGATAACAAGATACTCATAGATACTATAAGTATATTTCTCTTGTAATTTAAGGTCTTGTTTGGTTCAGTTACACTAACTTCTCATAAAGTAATACCAGGTGAAAAGTTAATTTTTCAAGAAGTTAATGTATAAATTGTTTGGTTGATTTTGTATTTCTTAGAAAATTACAATTATATGTGTGTGTATATACATATATATATATTTGTTTAAAATAAAAAATGTTAGAGAAATAAAATTTACCGAATTCTGCCAGGAAATTACTCGCCTGGTTGAGAAGGGAGTATGAGATTTAACTTCCTAAAATGTTAAGCCTTTAAGCAAACCTTAAAGGAATGTCTTTCATTACTTTTCGTGAAGGCCAACGTATCTCTTTTGTCCCAAAAAAAAAAAAAAAAGAGTCAAACTTGTCCTTCCTATTTACTCTTAACCAAGCAAGTCTAAGTTTATGAAAAGTTTTAATTTTAATTTTATGTAGGAATAAAATAAAATGTGGATAAGGATCAGGCCATCGGGGTTCCAATGCTCATGATATTATTGAAATATTTTATTTGGTTTAAATTTAGATTCGCAATAGTCATGTATTGAAAGACAAAAAAATTGCAAGTGAAAATTTTAAATAAAATCGATTAAATTTAAACAAAAGCACTTGAATTTTTGAAGATTTTGATTATATAAGTAATGCATTTTTGTAACTCACATAATATGAAATCTTTCATAAGTTTGTATTTTGCAGTTGAACACATTCCTATTTGGCTATTTCGATAAATGATAAAAATAGTCTAAACATTAAAATCTGAATCCCTTACCAATTTATTAGGATAACCCATTATAGAGCCAAGCCTTATCCTCAAAAAGTAACATAAAAGTCAAGAATAGTATCCCTTATACCCAATTTTTTTTTTTTTCTTAAAAAAAATCAGTAACCCTATTCAGTTCACAGGGAAGCCCCTTCGAGCTTGTCTGACTCCATTGTTTTTTGTCCTCAAAGATGCAGTCAAAAATCACACTTACGGCTTAAAAGCCAGAAAAAATAACCCCCAAAACAAAATCTCATAATAGATTCTCCTATTAAAAAAAGTCTTTACTCACCTTAATGATATAAATTTTAAATGTGAAATGATTTTTTTATCTTTAGTAATTGATATTTAGATATTAGGGAAAATTAATTAATTACAAAAAGGCCCCGGACCAAAATGTCATTACAAAAAAGTCCTAAAAAAGTCCTTGGAACTTTTTTGTAATTAATTGAATCCGTATTTACAACTGGAAATGTTATATTTACAATTGTAAATACGGATTGAGAATTTTTCAATTAATTACAAAAAAGTCTCAAGGGACTTTTTTGTAATGGGATTTTGATGTGGGACTTTTTTGTAATTAATTCTGGTCCTTGGAACAAGAATATAATTTTCCCTAGATATTATATGTTATTAAGTTATATGACTAGGTTCATGTACTTGTCAATCGTCACTCTATAACTTACCAGTATAAATACATCCACTTGCCAACGGGAGCTATTTTAGTTAACATAAATGAGTTTGTTAATGATAACTCTATGCCTTGTCAATATAATCATGTCTACTTGTCAATAGAAGCTATTTTAAATTGCACTAAAAAAATGACGAGTTAATATAGATGGGCTTGTCAATGACCATTTTTTGACTTATTATTATAGGTATATAAACTTGTCAAAATAAATGTATACACTTGCCAATGTATAGCTTACCATTATAGACATATAAACTTGTTAAATCCAATCATGGTTCACACAAGGGCGAACAGGTCAATGTGTGTGTCTTGACAAGTTATACATTAGCAAGTGTATATATATTTAGTTTGACAAGTTTTATATGCTTATAAAAGCAAGTTATGCATTGATGAGTGTATATGTCTATTTTGATAAGTTTATGTCAATATTTTGATAAGTTTATGTGCTAATTTTAACAATTTATACGTTGACAATTGTATGTATATATTTTGACAAGTCTATGTGACTATTTTAACTGATTTATGTGTCTATAATGGCAATTATACATTGACAAGTATATATACCTATTTAACAAGTTTATGTGCCTATAATGACAAGTCAAAGAGTTACCATTGGCCCATCTATGTTGACAATTGTCATTTTTCAATGTAATTTAAAACAACTCTCATTGACAAGTGGCTGTAATTATATTGAAAAGTCATAAATTGACTATTGACAATTATATTGAAAAGTCATAAATTGACTATTGACAATATTATCTATGTTAACTAAATCAGTTTTCATTGACAAATGTATATGCTTGTATTGGTAAGTCTTAGAGTGGTGATTTACAAGTATATGAATCTAGTCATATAATTTAATGTCATATAATAACCAAATGTCAATTACTAAGAGTAAAAAGATAATTTAACTTTCAAAATTATATCATTGAGGTTTTTATGAACTTTTTTTGTAAGGAAATCTACAATGAAACCTTTTTGTTATTTTTTCTGGTTTTTGGGATCTAAGTGACTTTCCCAATTTTCTTTTTTTATTGTAAAAAAAAATTGAAAAAAACTTGGATTAATCAATACTCATTCAATTTAATATAAAATATTAAAAAAATATAGGGAGTTGCACTGTTCGTGTTCAAAAACAATTTGAAAAATGTATGAAGCCTCACCCTAGAATAGATATATTATATTCTACTCATTTCTAAATAAATCATAAAAACAATAAGCTGATGAATGAGAAAGACCAAACTGGAATTCCCACCCAAGGAGACAACGTGAATGCTATATATATATATATATATATATATATATATATATATATATATAAGTGAGACCATGTCATAAGATAACATATAACCTAGTCCCACTGAATCTCCCTATAAAAGGTCCACTCCGAGGGATTTAGTGTAGTTTTTCCATCAGCTGCAACAAGATCAAATGCCGAGTCTTCTGAAAATTCTGTTGGCATAGACTCCCAGTGGAGGCGTGGCTCCCACTCAGCTTCCTTAAGCACTCTTAAAATTTCCTTCACTACAATTTTGCTTCCCTCAGCAGATAAATGGATCCCATCACTGCAAAAAACATTTCCAGTAGAAGACAATTAGATCAAACTCATCTTCAGACTTATATTTAACTTGACTCTCTTCTACAGTAGGTTCTATTTCAAGATTGAGTATTCCATTAGTGCTACATGAGATAATAATTTCTTTGGTGATTCAAGTGATTTCAAAACAGTCCTCAGAATGGCCCCAGACAGAAAAGTGAAATCTCATGACTCATAAAGCACCATTCTGGAATACGATGCCTCTAGAAGACTCGAACAATAATCAGCTTTTTTAATGTATACAAGTATTGTTCTTTCCAGTTCAGAGGGGTGAAGAAAAGCCTCAGATAAAGTTAGTTTTTTTTTTCCTTTTATTTTCTTTTAGCAATATGGGTGACTTGTTTGTAAATCTTCGGTTACAATCCGTTCATTTTTCCTTGTGTTAAATAAAGACACTAGCTGTCAGAGTTCACTTGAATTTTCACAATGCGAATTCCATCTAGAGGCAAAATGAAAATGGCGTTGAGGATTGACTTCATAAAACATTGTTCAATCATCAGTGTGCGTTAGAGATGAAAGACTGCAGCTTTAAACTAGCCTGAAAAGAAAGCAGAGCAGGCACAAGATGCCTGACAAGATTTGGACATTCCACAATTTGATTGCAATATGACCCATTTCTGGAACTGCATGGATTACTTGAGAAGAAGGAAGAGTAGAGACTTAGATCATTGAAAACTTACGTAAAACAAGCATTCCCCCAATCATGTACTTGCTGTAGAGCATTAAAAAGATCTACAACTTTCACACCCATCTCCTTGCATAGCTTTATACAAGCTTCTGAATAGCTTTGGCATAACTCATTTGTTCTTACCAGCTCACTAAAAATTCCACTGATTCAAAAAGGAAAAGGAAAACAGATGATTTAGAATGAAGTAGGTTTTCAGGAGTTAAAAATAAAAATTCAATAGATTACCTAGTGTTCCCACGAATTTTATCCTCATTGACAGGCGGACAGCTGAGAACAATTATACGTGTCTTTTTTGAGAGGTTCTGAAACCAATAGTCATCCTTAAAATTATCTATCCTTAAATTCTCACCAAGTAAGGAAAAAAATGAATATAAACTCCCATCTTTGCAGGCAAAAGACCACAGTTATACAAGTGAACAGAAAAACAGTTACATAAAATATACATACTTCGTGGGGAAGATTTACGAGCTTCTTTTTGCAAACTGTTTCCATTCAACCACAAACACAACTCTTGGTCACTTTTCTTTCAAGGAAGCCCTAAACAGCCTTTAGATTTTTCCCGCTGCATTTTTTTGGGGGCATGTTTGCTAAAGTAACTCAGATAAAGTCAAAAATCAGAACCATAGATTCACTTCCATGGCTCCAGCAGTTCTTGAAAAAGGAGGAATTAGACCTTTCCCCAGGGAAACCTAAAATTTGATTTGTCTAGACATTAATTCATATCTCAGCTCCATGATTCAGTTCCCAATAATTTTTCTCTAGGAAATATGAAAAACTGCATTAATGAAAATTAATCATTCTCCTGTCCTATTGTTGAAGCTCCTAAAAATAAGGAACCGTCTTCAGATAACACAGGACAGGTGAAATACATGCCAATGTAATAGCAGGTCAAAGATTCAATGAGTTTCATAGATTATCTAAGAAGACTCTAAAATAACTCGTTCTTATTTCCCTAACTTGTTATTTTTCAACAGATAGTTAGTTTCCTGTATACAAGTGTTTAGGGTTGAAAGTGTCTATCGGTGAACATATCTTCCTCTAACGCAAGACTATGTGCAGCAGAAAGAACCTGGTGATTGGTAATTTAACTAGAGAAATGGAGCAGAAGTACCTGAAGATGAATCAGAATCTTTCGCATGTTTTCAACAAATTCAGGAAGAGGCACATGAGGACCTAGGCCAGAGGAGTGAGGCCCCATTGAATCATTACCTCCAAAATAAACTACCACAAGAGACGGCTGTACAGCAGCATCCTGAAAAGTGGGAAAAAGAAGGATCATGTTATGTAAGCCAACCACCTATATAAAGCTCTTGTGCACGTTTTAAAATAGAAAACCCTCTCTTCAAACCCTAAATCCAGAAATATGGGCGTGCATTCAGATTCTCACCATCAAAAACTCTGATAAAGCACCAAGGTTTTTTGTCGGTGTTTTGGAATACCTTGGCATATTGACAAAGTGAATTAACTAAAGAAACCAATTCTTTTAACCATATATTCATCATTTTGAACCGCATTATGAATCAGCTATTATGAACAACAAATGCCTCATCAGAAATACCACTTCAATTTGATAACTTACTAGAAGCCTAAAAACGACTGTTGTACTAGTAGAGAGGTACAATACCTTTGGGAAGACTTTATCAAGGACATGGAGGGCACGCCTTGAGTTCCAGCCAAAGTATCCCCGCAACAATATGTCTGCCTGAATTGAATTGCAAGATTGCTTAAAGATCAGGCATATGCATGCTTTTATCCTCTTAACTGTAGAGCTGAGACACTTTCTAAGGCTTTGATCAAAAAGTCAAATAACAGCATAGCTAAATGTCACTATAAATTATATTTTGAATTTATTTTCGTCAAGGATAGAGCTTAGCAAAAGTGAATCATGGACATATATCATTTTCTATGCTTTATGATAGAAAAGGCGAGAGAGACAGAGAGAGAGAGAGATTCATGAATCATGGCAAGGCCATAATCTCAAAGAAGAGGTTGCGTATAAATCCTGCTATCTACTTTATAACTAGAAAAGCTTGCATATACATTTATGGATGTGAATCGTATGTGTAACCTATGTAATCGCTTTCTATCCATTTGTAAGGAAATATAAACAAGGGAGGACAAAACATAAGAACAAAAACTTCTGCCAGGCTAGAAAGACTAAAGAAGCCATTATATTTGAATGACCAAATAAGAAGACAACAACTAATTTATAAAACATTAATAAGTTCTTCATGCTTCTGTATGCGGTACATCAACTGAATAAACGTAAGAATACCCGATCATGTGGAATGTATCAGCTCAAGAAGTCATGAATTATATGAATGAAATGATACAAAAAGTTTCCGAAGACGAAATATAATTTTTTTGGTCCTCACTTTAAAAAGTCTACAAAAATTATAAAAATAATCATTGCTGAGGAATAATAGACATTAGAAATGACAGTTGGGTCAGGTGAAAGATCCCTTGAGTAAGGTTTTAACTTTGAGCCTTATGGATGAAATATTGTGTTAGGAGATTTACACAGAATATCATATATCTGTCACGAAGAATAGAAGTTTAGAACTGCATAATTCAACGAGAATTTATATATGACTTCAACCAGTTTTAGAAGAGGAGGAATATAATCTGCCACAAAAGTTATAACGCCCAGCATATATCTTCATTGTCAAACAAATTATCGATGCATGAAATAATGCTTAAATAGTGAGCCAGTAAGATGTCTTACAAAAGGAAGCTACAAGATCCAAAGCCTCGAAAGTTACTAAATAACGCGTAAACTTGGGAATTGTTGTCCTATTGAGCAACTGGCTTTTCAAAACATAGTACTATAAGCAGAACTATTATTATTTACTATTCATTAATTTATTAATATTGACGAAATCAAGGATGACAAATCACCAAAAAATTGGCAAACATAAGGTCATTATCAAGTAAATTAGTCAGTTAAGTCAAATTGAAAGCTCCATTCACATACGAATAAAAGCCACGATCCCATCAAAACAGAAAAGTAGGAGAATTCACGCTAGTACCTTGCGAGAGTAAATGTCAGAAAGTATGGCGCCCCAACCACTGTGGCTGTAGCTTAGTTGGACGATGGAGGATCCGAAAAGAACAAACTGAGGCCTCGCCGGTCCGACCATTTCACTGGATAGCTCCGTGGAAGAAAAAAAATCAAGCGGCCGGAAAGTCCTCCACCCTACCACCTCTGCGTCGCTGCCACCACTGGTGGGAGTTTCTTCCTTGGCGCCTTAGTTATGGGAAAACGACGAAGTTACGAGAACACAGAAATTATAAATGGGCAAAATCAAACACACATAATGTGTGCCTTCTTTGGGTGGGAAAATCGTTGGTTGGTAAATTGTAAATATGTGTTCTCTGATCTCTCGTAATGGCTCCGTATTCGTATTGCTCAATTGAGTGTATACCAAGTCAACTTTTAATAGCCGGCCAAATAGAAGAGATGTTCAAAGACTGAGTCAGACTAGATTAGAGATCAACTGAGGTGTGGCCCAATAGGACTAAATAATTCTGAGGTCTGGTTTGGTCTGGTACTAGTCTGAGGTCGAGTTGGACCGGACCGGATCGACGGATTGCCTAGGATAATCTAGGTAGTCTAGTTTTTTTTCCCCTCTTCTGCCAAGAGGCAGTATTATTTTAGCTCTGATTTCACCCAACTTTCAAAAATAATAAAAACTGACTAAGTAAAATGTGATTTTTATAAGTTAAAAAGCACATTAAGATTCCTAAACTCCCGGGAGTAGTTCAATGCATAGTGCAAGGATGGTGTAAAAAAAAAAAAATTCAAGTCAAATCAAACCAATCCAAGGGGTGACCAATCCAAGGGGTTTAAGCCTTTGGACCAAAATCTGGTCCAACCCGAGCAATCTACTCTAGTCTAGTCTGGTCAAATTGTGTTGGACCTTTTTTTTACCACATATTGGATCAGGTTGAATTAGGTCAGATTAGACCAATCAAACTACCAGGTTTTTTGGACAACCCTACCAAATACCAAATAGTATGGTTTTTTTCCCTCTCTACAGATTCAAGAAATCATATTAGGTGATCCGTTATTTAGAGCATTCAATTGATTATGACAATACAAGTAACAGATAATATCATCATTTTGAACTATGCCCTTGCTGGTCACGAATAATATTTTTATTAATTCAACATTTAATCAATACGTAATATTTTGTTCTGGCAAAAAAAAAAAAAAAAATCAAGAGTATTTTGAATTTGAATAATCTTACATTTTTTTAATGAAAATAATATTTTAGATTTTACATGTTTCACGTAATTTAGTATGTTTTCATCAACATTTTTATTCCCAACAAATATAGTAATTCAGTCAATAAATGTTATAGATTATGAGAAACACAATATTAATGAGCATAAATAACATTATTTACTTTTCAAACTCAATACAATATAGAGGATTTATAATTAGTTACAATTATATTGGGAAAAAAAATGCATATATACGGTACAATTTTTACTTTACTTTAATTTTATAAAGCATCTCTAGTTCTCTGCAGACATCTAATGCTAACCTTGTTACTCTCAAATATTGATTATATGTGCTAATCGTGCTATTTTTTAAAAAATTAAAATTAATATGTGAGTATGTAACAATGTTTTATCGACATTTAAAATTTTGATGTCATATTGTTACTGAAACAAATAATAGTTTTTAGTTGGACAATTGAAACGCCATTTTATGAATAGAAGAACTAAAATAAAATCTCATAAAGTTAAAAGATGGAATGTACACTTTTTCCATTATACTACTGTTGAGCTGAAACAAAACTTACTTCCTCGAGTCCTTTTTTATACGTATCTACTCCTTGAAACCCTTATTATAAATTATTTATAACCAACTCACACGTACTAATAAAAATAATTAAAAACACTACATCTAAAAAAAAAAATCAAGTGATTTCTAATATTATTGTTATTAATTACACTAAACTCCACCATTATATTAATTTCCACTCTAAAAAAATTTGATACTCCTTAAAACTACAAGCACTCTCCCTTATTAAAAAAAATGCTAAAAACAACTTATAGAAGACGTCTGATAACATGTATAAATGAGAAACTAACAATTCACATTTGCTTTAACTTGCTGCTATTATATTCTAATGTTTAGTCTTACATTACATAGAAAGTAATAATATGGTATAGGTTAAATGTAAATTCACACCAAAAGTATTTTAAAAAATCTTAATATTGTTCTAGAAGTTTTTTCAATCTTGATATCATCTAAAAAGTTTAAAAACTAACCGTTAACTTTTTAATTTAACTGAAATACAATACACACACTACTCTTATATGACCTTCAGCACATTACTTAAAACAAAAGATGACACTAAGATGACAATGGTTCATGCAAATAAGAGTGACATGTGCAATATTTCAGTTAAACTAACTTTGTTAACCGTCAAAGATAATATTGTTATAATTTTAAGTTTTTTTTTTCTCGAAATAATTTTAAGTTTTTAAGATGACACTAAAACCGAAAGAATTAAAATTTTCAAGACAACATTAACGTTTTTTTGAATACTTCCAATTTACACATTAACCTATTTGGTATATACTTACATCATGACATCAATATCTAGAAGCAAGGAATGAAGAAGGCATAAATGGGATCCACTGGTTCATGCAAAGCAATCAATGATTGGTTGAGAAAAATAAATGATCACAGTACATCAAGTATGGGAGCTGATCAGAGTAGGTTTTCCTTTATGACTTCATTATGATGCTCTGTATTTCCTCGCTAGTCTTCGGCGGGGGTTCACCAAACTACCCACATAATTAAAGTCTCTGTTTCTCCCATATCTGTCCTTTTCATCATGAACCTTGTGTGCTATAAAGTATAAACTTCTTTACAAAGGCAAAACACGTTTCATTTATTGAACAATTAGGTGTGCACCTGCCCCCATATGGGGAAGGAGTTCACCCTATAATTTATTGCCAACTCGCTTGTGAACTTCAACTCTCATCCCTCGGCATTTTGGTACTATAAATAATCATTTTACTGTTCAGTTCCCAAGAAAAAAAAGAAAAGAAAAGGCCAATTACATCATGGCCGACCATGGATTAAATCCAGAGAGGCTGGTCGGCTGATCCTAAACAAGCCATACAGTTGATTTGATTGACAGGGGGCATATCAGCTTGCCCTATAGAAGTCTCCCGTTTGAGTCTGAAGAATACAGCTATGTCAAGAACTTAGTGAAAGTTTTGCCGCTCTCTGTACTCTTGCGCGGCTCAATCTAAATTAGCAAGGAGGCTTGCCTGTTTTTCTGATGGCTAGGACTAGAGGATGGCTTTTTTTTTTTTCTGGGTTAAGCACATGTATTTTCCTGTTGGATACAATTTTGTTAAAAGCACTTTTGAAAACTAAATATGAGCATTTCTCTCCGGAAGAGTGAACCTTAATCTTTTTATTGTGAGGAATTAGCACTTTTATGTTTTTTTTTTTTTGGTCTAAGCAAGTTGGGAAATAAATGATTGAGTTTTTTTTATCTTTCTTTTGGGCCTGCCTTTAAGCCCCATGTAATACCCAAAAACACAAATTTTAAAACAAGGTGCTTTGATAAAATCTAAAAGAAAATCAATCAAGTTTAATTGCGAGAAACTAACTCAACTTAAGAAAATCAATCCACGCAGACACGCTCACGCTTCCTTTGTAATGCAGCAAATTAACGAGATGGTGACGACTTAATATAAAGTTGACAATACATAATACTCCGAAACTTCGTGATCTATGCAAGAGTCATCAAGTTGCAGATGCTTCAGTTGAAATTGAGGCTTTATTGTCTTCTTTTATTTCTCAATGAATTACTCCCCTTATTAATGGGGATTTACAACACATTTCGAGTATCACAATGAATACAAGAATATATATGTATAAAAAAAATTGTGAGTTTCCCTTCTTCTAGTCTAAAATATTACACGTAAGGTTTGTCAATCCGTGCTCAAAAGAATCTGCAAAACGGTAATTTTGACCACGGAGACAAAGAATACAGTAACTAATTTAACAAAAGAATGTGTTTATTAGGGAAACGAATTTGGCAGAGAAGGTATACATTTTGGATTATGATGCTGGGTTTGACCAGGACAACGCCTTTCTGAGTTGCAAAAGCCACAGGGCCATCTGCATTCCCCAGAGCCGTACTTCCAGCATCATGTCCTCCAACATAACTCTCAACCAAGCTCCAATGGATTTGCTTTGCGATATCTTTGCCTCAATCACAGCCCTTGAAGAAACCTTACCAATGATATAAAATGTCTCCATAGAAGATCCCTGCAACTGACCAAGATGCCAAAAAATACCATGAACATCAACGTCTATCATAGAAAACAGAAGCAGCTACTGAAATGTATTGTAAGTAGATGATGATCTACATTTTGTTATATGACAATATTAAATCTCTCAGAATATAATTGCCAGTTTTGATGTGATTGCTATATGGAATAGCTTTTTTTCTAGCAATTACTTTCCTTCATTCAGGTATTAGGGCAGGGAATATGAAGGTCAAGTCGCTTTGAGCAAGTGCACGGCGAATCCAATTGATCAAAGGTTAAAATACGAGTGAATATTCAAACATCCATTCATTTGAGAACTTCTTGCTTTGACGCCAGCTTAGCTTTATAGCCTTAGTAAGGATGAGAGGAGGCTTACTTATAGGATTAAGGAAGTTACAAAAAGAAACAAATGATTCAAACAAAACCTAGAAAGAAAAACGCCGGAGGAGTATATCTGGCATTCATGACAAAAATCAATAGAAGTTTACTTGAGCAAGTTGCTCAGCTTCACTACATTCTCAACATTAGCATTACTGGTATTATAGGACAAAATTAAGCTTGAGGAGAGGTATGACCAAAGTCATTGTTCTTACGGATTTGTCTAAAAAGAGACATATTCCCCAGGTTTCAACAAGTCCTTCTATCTAAAAGAAGGTTTCAAAAATCGGGCAAAGGATAATTGCTAAGGCAAGCCAATATAGGCTAGAACAGGAGTCAGTCCCATCATGTCGTTTTAGGTCTTGTTCTCTCTGTGACAACTAGGAATAGATAAATATAGAGGGGTGGACAAAAAAAATAGGGAGGGGAGTATCTGGTGGAGTAAAATTGGGATATATCAAGATTTTTGACTCGGTAATATTATGACTAGGACAATAAAATACATGGAATGATTTCAATTTGAAGAATTTAAAACCAATCCAAAACAAAAAGTCAATTGAGTAGGCCGGTTTTAAATATTTTATCATTCTTTTATAACAAGCTTTACCATTGATATCTGGGTTGACTCAAAATCATTCTGAAGGATGTTTTGCAGGATTGTACTTGTATCAATCAACAAAATGAAGGAACTTGGCAATGTTTCATACGACTCCATTCATCTCTCTTTAATCAATTGCAAGCCTTCAGGACATTCAGATCACATTTTGTTTCAAAAATGAATTTGGGGGAGAATGGAGTCATCGATTCCATTGTTGTGCACGAAATATGGCCAATATGGAATGCAGATTTCACCCCATCCCATTCTTATGCTAGGTAAAACTAGAATAATTATAAGAATGAAAAGAAAAAAATTCAATCCAATGACATAAATAACCCAACTTCAGAAAACAAGAAAATTATTTTCTCAAGGTTTTATGGTAGCCAAAGCATATTTTAAAAACAATGAAAAGAATACTCGATAGTGTTGGAGGAGGTGGGGGCGGTGGTTGAAATTGACTTATTATATGGAATACAAATTTCATTTTAAGTACCATACCCTCATTTGATTGAACCTGCATTTTCAAGGGAATGATCATTCGCTCAGTCCCTTTTCTTAGTTGTTAGAAAACACAGTCCTCACTCATTCCCATTCGCACCCTCCTTATCTACTCAGCCATACATATCCTAAGGTCACATGATGTGTAATGAAGTAGAGGGCAGACAAAGAGCTAGAATAATCTGTACCAGAGCATTGTTAACGGAACGTAAGCAGTCATTTGTCTTCAGCATTAAAAGAATCACACGTGGTAATCTCCTTAAAAGCTCTGAGATTTGAGGGAAATACTGAGAAGCGTACATCTGCAAAATAAATTAGCACAGTCATCTCAATGTTTCATTTCAATTTAGCCTAGACACACAAGGCTACTTATTTTCAATTACTAATGATTCACTTTCAGGTCCAAAAACAAAACCAATGATTCACCATACCAACAAAGAAACAGAACCTTGCTTTACTTACACCTGATTATTACAAGTTCTTAACACATGAACAACACGTGGCAAAATGGACACACACACACGTATGAACCCCTGAACAGTATTATAATTGAGCAATTTAAGGGGTTCAGCCGCAGGACAATGAATACACAATAGAATGATCAAGAATTGAGAACTTTTCTTAGTAAGAACCCAGCACGAACAAAGTTCTAACTTCTAACACAGTCACAGTTCAAGTAACAAATCTTTTTTTAAAAAAAAAATGCTGAGAAATTTGTCTATTATTCAAGAATAACTCTTACAAAGTGGAAGTGTTATGCACCAAAAGTTTATCATTATTAAGGAGATTTGCTATTTTCAATGGATCCATATCTTTATGGGTATGCTTAGATGGAAGGTAATGGAATAGAAAGTACATGTAGAAAAAATATTATCGAGATTTTCTTTGTTTTGAATTTAAATGAACACTTTTTTCCTTTTCATTCATTCTCTTCCATCCAAACATATTCTAGAAGGAAAACATATATATAATGGGTTTAAGGGCTGATTTCATTGATCCGAGTACTATATGCAAAAGGAGGTCGTAATAAAACAACTATCTAAGATTGGGTGTAACGTAGTCCTAAACTATGCCTCAAATCAGCCTACAATACAGTCTTAAAAAGGATTCGATCCTTTGATTATTTACAATAAAGAATATCTAATGCCAATATCACAATAATGTTGGTATAACATATCAGAGTTAAATCTAATCAAGAAAATGTTTACTTTGTTAATTTCTGATCCTTTTCCTTCACTTCCTCTTTATTTTCCTGAAACTAAACATACACTTCTCGTCTTCTGCCAACCATGCCTTTTGCTTTCGATTAGGTACGTTTGGTAATGAAAAAGAATAAAATGGAAAACGGAATTGGGAAAAAAATATTTGTCATGAAGTAAAATGACCATCATACCCCTGCTTCTAAACAGTTTGGAAATTAATAATGGCTGAGAGTATAACAAACCGTATGTGAAGAGGACAGAAAGGTTCCCTTTACATCTATAGCGTCAAAAACACCACAAATTTCAGAACAGTATTAATCTAAGGCTGATAAAAACAAGAGAGATAAGAAATTTCCCTCAAACCACAGCTCACCTGCAATTCTGATCTTTCACTCTCACTTCCCTGTATGACTAAATGATCCACAGCTCGGTCAACAACTCTATTCCATGGTCTCATGGTTAGAATTCCTGCAAATAGTGCATATAAATCCTCTCCAGCACCTAATTTTGCACTATACTCCTTTATTGACTTAGCATCAGAAAATACCAATGCCTGTATCACAGTATCACAGGAGAGAATAAAGGAGATGCAATCAACAATCTTAAATGAAATATATCAGGGCAAATATGAAAAATAAGCAGTGTACCTTCCATAGGGAAGCATAATTATTTCTTGTATGGAAATCAAGCTCTTTATAAAGTCCATGGTCTAAAAGGATCAACTGTGGTTTCCTCTTGCCTATATATGAGAAATAAATTAGAAATTTGGAGAAGAAATGGAAGAAATGATTCATCAAGCTATGACATACATGGACACCCACATCTCAAGTTTCAATCATAATCTCAAAGAGGCAGCAAGGAGATAGCATTCATCTGGAAGAAACATAGAGCAAGAATGCATTTATCTTCCTCATTTCTCCTAAAATCACCAGTATGAACACATTATCATTTCCATCAATATTGAGTTCACCCTGTTCTGGTATCTTGGCACTGCCATTTCCACATGTTGACACCAACAAAGCATGCTCTTCAAATATTGACAGGGTTTTACACTGTATCATTAATGACTGCCAAATAATACATTCATTTGTGGTATTTATTTTTTGGGTGGTCATCCATTTGTGGGGATTATAGTGCCATCCATATTCCAAGCAAATCCAAAACATATAGACCTCCAAAATTGGTCTCTTGGATAAATATTTGAATGCTCAAAATCAAACCAGCAGCATTTCCATTCTTTCTAAAACACTGGATTTAGGCTGTTCCAGGTATGGCATTGAGATAAACTGTTAAAAAGTACTTAAGAAAGATGGCTCTCCCACCTCAACAAGCTGCTTGGGTGGAAAATGATCATGACTCAGATTAGAGAAGCAGAAAAGATAAGAACGTGTAGAAAAAAGAAATGGCCTCCTGCTTTCAAGAGGCAGGTCTCTCCCAGTCTCAAGATCGCTATTTGCCTTTCTTCCCTTCCCCTCCAATGAACCAGAACTCATCTCACACTAGCTCTCCTCCTCTCACCCAACCAGTTCTCATAATTTGAGAATGGGTTTACCTGGAAACCTAACCACCAGAGACCACTCCATTGTTATTTATTATATTATAAATTTTTCCATTACAAGCCTTAAAAGTCTGAGGCCCATTAAGATTGGGTCCACCAGTGATGCAGAGAAGACATTGTTAAAATATCAACATTTAGTTAAACTAAAAAAGAAAGGACAAAATTATTCACTAGATTAGTAAGTGTCAAATGCTAAAAGCTATAAGGTTTTGCAGTTGCTTGTGGGGAATTTTTAAGGTATGCTTGGATCCCAAATCTTGCAACCACAATTACAGAAAGACTTCAGTTTTGCAAGGGAATAAATCCTTACCCAGGATGTTCATTTTGCCAGAAGGCAATGGACGAACCAACAAGTTAGCAGCATGAGGATCACAATGCACAAATCCATGCTTGAAAATCATTTCAGCAAAAGTTTGACTGACCTGTGTAGACAATTATCACATTTTACTAAATTATATAGGTCACCAATACATAGTTCATTAATTGCATATCATATGCAATAATTAAAAAAGCTTATCATTTAACAAACTAACTTTGTTGACTCATTCTTTTACAGCCATGATATGTCCAAGATGTCATAACACACAATAATAATTTGTCAGAGCAAAGTGCCCAAAGACTACCACCTATCGATCATTTCATTGTATAACCATCCACGATCTACAAAGGTATATATTCCAAAAGCTGAAGCATAGCTGGCCATGGGCAAGTCGGATTGACAATGTTAGTCATTTTTCAAACAAGCAGCTCAAAGATCTATAACTACGCACAAGAACTTGCTGAGCAGAACCAGAAGATGATTTTTAATTCTGTTTGTTTGAAGACTAGGAACATAATTCTTATAGCATTGGTAGCAACAACACTGCCACTCCAATCAGCATATGATGGAGAGGTCCTAGGGAGAGATTATTGAACAAGTGAAAAATAAATCCCCTAATAATCTGGACAGAATCTGGAAATAAAAGTAAATATTAAATAAGGAAATTCTAAATAATCCAAATCTTCTAGAGTCAATGAGAATCATATCTCATCAACACTTACCAATGTTGAAACTTCGTGGGGACGAATCCCAAGTCCTCTGATGGTCTTTACATCACTTATTTGGGCACCATCCATGAATTCCATTGTCAGTAACTTTGAGGTGCTTAGATCCCAATACACTGTTGGTGCATATATATAGTTTGCAATATGAGGAGAAAACTTCCGGAAGTTCTCCAAACATTTCTCACTATTCTTTGCCTCGGTCAGGAAGTCCAATTCCTGAAAGGCAAAATATAATTAAACAGATCAGAAAACATTTGATGAAAAGAACAAACGAGAGAAAGGGGAAAAACAGAACCCAAGAACGGATCAATCAATGAATAAGAACCATTCCAAAGTCCTACATAGATCAAGAAAATTTTAAAATTTGAAGTATGAAAGACTCTTGATTCTTAAATCCGACTAAAGCAGTAATTTTTATTGATTATATGAAAAGCACAGAAAAGAGAGCGAGATAATGGGCATATTTATCTCAACCCAGGATAAAAAATTAGACTTCAATGAAACCATTAATTCTCTGACTAATCAATTCCAATATGCAACTTTACTTGTTATCCCATTATACTCCAACACACTTGTTTAAAATTTTTTAGGGAAAAAATCCCTCTAACAAAAAAGACAAAAAAGGTCTGCCTGTAGAATGACCAGATATCAAATTTAAAATGTATTAGCAAAAAAATGGGGGGAAAACTTCACATCAGCTTCATTGATCCATTTTGTGGAAAGGAATAATATAGAACTATGAAGAACAACAGAAGTACCGTGGATAGGGTAAAACAAACTTTAGTTGACCGTGGTTTAAAAATGTGAACTCTAGGTCATTTAGTACAAACCATTAGCTCGTTGGTAAACAGGAGTTTAGTCCTGTAATCTTTTCAATCAAGTATATCATAATTTTCCCTTAATTCATATTTTCCTAAGAAATTAGAAATTTCAATTAGCCAACGAAACTATCTCAGTTTCTACTGCCTAAAAAATTAGAGACTTTACAGGGAATTTGAAAATTTCATTGAGAGGATATATGTTGCATGTGTTATATTTGGGATTGCATTCAGTATGATGAAGCTACGTTTAAATTTTACCATGCCAGAAAAAGTTATTAATGTTCTTCACTCACAACTTATTTTTCTCTCCTAAAATCCTCTTCTCCTTTTACTTCTTAGAGTATGTGTTTGTCCTGCATCATCATATTAAATGATATATGCACTATGAAATCAACTTTAAACACACACTCTCTCTCTCAAGCACGTGTTTTTGAGCTATGCAGGGAAAAAGTACACAATAGAAACATCATTAATTTAACACAAAAAAAGTGGTCAGCCATTATACAAGGGATATTTATACTTTTATAGGTCCATGCATTTGTTTTGAAGTTAGCAACTCACCTTGGGTAAACTTTCCCGTATCTCATCAACCAACCATCTGAAGACAGAAGTAAAAATAACTGTATCATCAAAGCAATTGCAAGGCAACATAGTAGGAGATAGATAAGGCTTGCTAATTATTGTTCAGAAAACCTAGATCACTCAGCTCCTTTAATACTTCAAATTTACAGGCATCCATCATTTATGATAATCATGTTGCAGACCTAGATGGCTCCTAAATTTCTCAATCATTAAGTTGGCTAACCTGAGCAGGCAAAAGCATTGAATACCTATAATCAAAACTGGGGAAAATCCTATGCAAAGTGTTCACAATCAATTCCACAGTGGCATGATCTGCAGCCGCAGTATCAGTCATGTGAGAATGTTGAACCTGGAAATTGACAAATTTCAAGGGCATGTATAAGAAATTTTCATAAGGAAAAATAATGCCTAATTCACATAAAGAAATTTGATTCAAAATATATTAATCATTAATAAATGGAAAAAGTTTATGATCAAAACCTTCACAGCAACTTTTTGGCCATCATGGGTACGGGCTACGTGAACTTGGGCAAGGGAAGCACTTGCTATAGGAACTGGATCAAATTCAGAAAATATCTGCACATTGAAAGGCTAAATTCAGCCACCACCACAGCAATATTTCATAACAAATTACAAATAAGCATTAGACGCTCATGGGAATGCCAAATCCTTCCAGTTAAAATGAAGTTTATGGTAAGAAGAAATTAAACATACTGTATCAGGTGTTTCTCCAAGTTCTTTCTTAAAGACCTCGCATACTTGATCATATGAAGAAACTGGACATTTATTCAGCATGGACTCCCTCATTGTCTGAACATATTCTTGAGGAATTAAGTATTCCTGTCAATAGTCAAGAATATGTATAAGATTTAAAGATGAATAAAGTATTATTGTCTGAACATAATCGGACTTGCATTATATGCATAAGATTTTTAAGAGGAGATCAACACACCAACTGCCCAATATGTTGGCCAAGCTTTATATAAACCCCTCCGTTCTTAAAACACAGCTCTTGGAGTTTGCGTGCAGAGCGGAGGTGAACTTCGTGCTTGACTGTTGACCGCTCATTACTTCCATCCGGCAGTCCCCAGAGAGAATATTCATAATCTAATGAATTCAAGAAGAAAACCAGCTTAAGCCCAGCTTCGTTTGCAAATAAACCTACTAGTAGCTTCGAGATTTTCTCTGATTTCTATGGCGCATATAAGCAAATGATCACGTCAATGTGTCAAATCTACATCACGTTATCACTAAAACCCAGTGCAAACAACAATCTTATTCGAATATAAAACTTGGGACTTTGCATTGCTTACATGGAAGGAAAATTCTATAAAGTTGTTTTTCCGAATTAGAACATATTCGAGTTCAAAAGCTACATCTCCTCACCCCTGACCATCCTTCAAAAATCCTGCCACCTCATTCTCATGGTTCATTCACTTGAGGGAAACATTTAAGCTCAAAAGAATCGATGACAGGAAGCAAGTTATTTAGAAAAAAAAAAAATCAAACTAAGATAACACGGTAAAGCAAGTCTCTAATAAATGCAAGTTCGGAGAGATCGAGAGTACCGAAAGCAATGTTGGCAGCGGTGATGGCGTCGCGGATTAGACGATGGGGAACGGTGGTGCAAAGCTTGAGGGTAGTTTCTGGGTCATCCGAGGTGGCTATGGCCGCAGCGGCGGCGCCACCGCCGACGGTGGATGCAACCAGAGCAAGCCTCGTCCCAGCGCGCCATAAAGACAGCGGGCCCATCCTTTAGAAGCTAGACGCAGCTCTCAGCCTGGGAGCCACGCAAAGAGCCAACGACCAGCGAGCCGTTACCCTTTAGCGGTAATAATTTTGAGTAGGGTGAACGGCGGGCGGGCGGGTTGCCCCGGGTAACCCGCGCCCCGCCCATTTATTATTTATTTTTGACAGGTACAGGGCACCTACCGTGCTCTTACCCGTTTAATCCGTATAAAAATAGGTACGGGTTAAACGGATATTCCTAAATAAGTCTAGGAAACCCATTTAGGAATTTGGGCCTTTTAAAAAAAACACTTTTTATATAGGCTCAAAGCAGTTTTTTTCAAAGAAATATTTTGGAGCCTAGAACATAGTTTTTGTTGCCTCGGACTATTTCCTCAGAACAGTTTTTTGGAACCCAGAAATTGGACTATTTCGTTTTTATACCTTCAAAGTCAAACTGAATAATTGTGGTTTTTGTATCAAAAAAGAATAATTGTGTTTGTGGTCCACAAGAACACAACGTCATGCATGGGAATTCCACGTTTTTATGCCTTTAAGATTAGGGGTGATGGCTTGTGGAAGGGATGGTGAGTTCTTTAATTAACTATTCATAGTCAAAATATCTCTCTTCTTAATTTGTTTTCGTGAACTTTTATTGCCTTCTTTATTTATGGTCAAAATCAGTACTAAACATTAGCTTTGTTCTGTTTTCATTGGCTGCTCTCTGTTCTTGCTGCGTCTTGGAGTGCTGCTTTTGATTGATTTTTTGGTTTCATGTTTTTTTTTTCTCATATAATTTTTTGTACGTAGTTCTCAGAATAATAATGTAAAGGGACGTGTTCCTTTATTATAATGTAAAGCAAGAGCAAAAACTGGGGGAAAAAAAACATGTACACAGGCGAGAGGCCACTTGGCGAGGGCGCGATTTCGAAAATTCGAGCAGTGAGGTGAGCTGACCTGACAGAGTGACAGCTGAGCTGAGGGCTGAGGGGAAGAGGCAAAAAAAAAAAATTAAACAAGCTGAGTGGCTGGGAGGCCTGACGCCTGAAAAAAAAAATAATGATAATGTAAAAGGGTAACGGGGCGGGCATGGGTGCCCCATGCCTCAACCCGTGACCCGCCCATATAATTTAAACAGGTATGGGTCAACCCGTTACCCGTACGGGCTCAATTCGGGCGGGCTTAAATTGGGGAAAATTTCGCAGGATGCGGGCGGTTGGGCGGGTTACGGGCCACTTGCTCATCCCTACTTTTGAGAATCTTTGCCCTCTTGATTTTTATTTTTTTTTTTGTGGGCGCCAAATTCACACACACGTTGTTTGCCGGAGTTTTTTTTTTTGACATAACGTTGTTGTCAGGGTTGGTGAGCTGGCCAAGAAAATAATTTCTTTTTTTTGTCAAAACCAAGAAAATAATCTTGAAAGTTCTACAATTTGAGCTGGGTTGTGTCCTCAATCATAGGATGAAGGATTGGGCTTAACACTAGTCTTGGTCTCTCACGCTTCAAATGTTTGATTTTATACAAGGACTAGGAAGAGTAATATACATAAGAAGTCAAACAGAAAATAAATAAATAAATAAAATTGAACATTGTGAAAATATTCTTATTGATATTAATATATCAATAAAATATCTAATAAATTATAGGGAAAATTGATTACAGGGCCCAAAGAAACAAAATAATTACAAAAAAGCCCAAGAAACATTTACATGCCAAGGCCTTTTCTGACATTTTTTCAAAAAACGTTAGCAACTACATCAATAGCGGTTAACAACTATATCAGTCCCCGTTAACAACTAAATCAGTCTAATTAACAACTACATTTTAACAACTACATCTGTAGCAATTAACAATTACATCTGTAGCAATTAGCAACTATGTCCGTACACTTTTTTTTGAAAAAATGTCAGGGCCTTTTCTGGCATGTGAATGTTTCTTGGGCCTTTTTTGTAATTATTTTGATTCCTTGGGCCCTGTAATCAATTTTCCCTAAATTATAATACATATATATAATTTATAAAAATGGAGATTCATTTCCTAGATCCATGTAAATTGCACTGACCATATCTAGTTGAATATAATTTTTACTATGACTTATAGTTCTCTTTAACATGACAAAAGAAAAAAAAAAAAGAATGGACGTTCGACTTATATTTTATTTTATCAAAATTAATTTTAAAAATAAATAAATAAACATCTCAATGTTTTTTTTTTTTTGAGTAAAGGCTGGATTTCTTGTTTTGTTTGTCCCCATCGTTTTTCTCGATGTGGTATGCAATCTTGTTCGAAATGACATATTCTTAATCTTATGCCTTGATATTTCTTTTGGCGCCTTTGCTTATACTTATATATTTATACATATCTTTCATATGGCTAATCCATTTCAGACGGGACGCTAAAATTTTTCATATTTTTTAATTTTAAAATGCCATGTAGACCTTCTCAATCACCTTGTCACGTGTCACCACTCTATAATTCCCAAAAATGCATATCCTCTTGGTTCAAATCACTAGCCTTGTTGGTTGGGCAGGGATGCTTGGCATTTTGACCAAAATAACCCTAATTAAAAATCTATTTACCAAAATGCCCCTGCGTAGAAATTATTAGCCAATCTACCTTTATTTAATCGATTAAGCTACAGTACGTAATCGATCAACCTACAGTAGCGTAATTGATTAAATAGAGGTAGATTGGTTAATAGTTTCCATGAAGGGGCATTTTGGTAAATAGATTTTAAATTAGGGTTATTTTGGTCAAAAAGCCGGGATGCTTTGGCGTTTTACTATTACAAAATTATCTATATAGAATCTCATTATACATAATCAATTATTTATAAATATATATTTATTTCATATATATATATACACACACATATATGTGTGTGTATTATAAAAAATGAATGATGAATTTAATAATAATATGAAATAATTTGTTTATATTATTATAATTTTTTAATATAAATTAATTTTAAATTAAACAAACTCTACATCTTAAATAAATTTTCATATAAATATATCCTTCTACGATTTCTAAAATTGAATTTTATTTTTAATTGACATTAATTAATAACTAATAGTGTGTGTGTTTTTTTATATTTATATAAATTCCGAAAAGAAAAATTTTTAGATCAAGTTTTTTATATCCTTTTTGTTAAGTTTTCCAATCACACCTAATTATGTATCATGGTTTCTAATTTTTATCATTTAACTATAAAATGACTTAAAAAAATAGGACATATGGTCTTATGTAATTTGAAAACTTAATGAGATAGATATAAATAACTTGATGTAAGTATGATACTTTAGAAAATACACGAGTGTATTTTATTATATATTTTTATTTTATTTTATATGTGATATATTATTAAAAACTTACATCTAATTTATCATTATTTTAACAATAATTATAGAAAAATAAATTTTATAAATTTACATGACTATTAATATCATAATTTTTATTTTTATAAAAATATTATTAAAAAATTAAATTTATCTAAAAGAATAATTCTTAAAATTTTCCGACGGAATTTGCCACAGAAATATTTCATTATTTTATCACGGAAAGAATTATGTTGATAATTTTTCCAACAAAATTTGCCCTAGACCATTGGAAATTCAGTATTTTTTGTAGTGATAATTATATATTTATAAATAATATTTATAATTGGAGACCTCAATTGACAAAACTAGTTTATCAAGGGAGAAAACCAGAAATACATACGCTTTATCTCTCATAGAGCAGAATGAACTTTCGCCAACTTCTCTGGGCTAATGGACAGTGAAACACATTACTTTCTAATGTTTACTGATTATTTTTCCATACCTTCTTCCAATCCATGTTTTTTTATTTTTTTTGGGCCAGAATATATTTTTTCTAAGTATAAATAATCTTTGTATTAAAGACAATCATACTGTCAAACACAAATAAAAATTCATCATTGTATAAGAGATTAGCCCTCTCTATTAGACCTAATCACAATTTGTTTGGCAAAATATTATAATCCATGAATTTAGTTCTAGAAGTATAAAATGGAAAATGACCCCCGAATATTCAAGTAAAGGAGTAGGCATGAAACTTAGCCTCTAAGTCGTTTAAGAATTTCAATGGCTGATCAGCAAGCAAGCACGCTCCTTGAGGGAAAAAATATATATGTGTGTGTGTGTGTGTGTGTTTGTTATTATAAAATGTTATGATATATTATATATCAATAAGTATATGGTTGAACTTTAAATTTATATGGGTGGACCATAAATAATTGTTCATGGGCACACGTAATGTATGGTAAGCTCTCACAGTATATAAATAGGGATTTTCTGGGGACAAGGGCAACTACCACCGATCAAGATATGAATTTTCTCACCAAAACTACTTAAATAAAAGTGCCGTTCTGATTTATTCGTGTGCCACATTGAGTATCAGATGCGATTCAAATAAAATCTTGACTCACAGAAAAAATTCACGATACCCAAACCACTAATAAATTCATTGTTTAATCATTAACATATTAACAAAACAAGTTTTAATTCTTATGCGTTAAGAGAAGGATGCTCAAGTTAAAAGAAGTCTTGGGGTATATAACAGCGAGTTAATGCCAGCTAACATAGATAAAAACTGTAAATTCCCCTCACACGCGAGATAGAATTTGGTTTTTCCCCTATACTCTTTACCATCTTTTTCTCTTTTTTTCTTTTTTACCATTGGATTAAAATATCATATGATTAAAATATTGTTATAAGGGAAAATGATGATAAGAAAATATAATAAATTTGGGCCATTGAGATCTTAATCTAATGGTACAAAAAGGAAAAAAAAAAAGGAAAAAATGATGATAAGGAGCATAGGAAGAAAGCCAAGTTCCACGAGATATAGTCTGTTTTACATAAAGGGAGGAAAAAAGTATAGTGCACAGTAATTTAAGCCCAACAAAGGATCTTGTTGGACCATTTGGAATAACAAGGGTTTCATATGAGCTTATTTAATAAAAGTGATTTTTGATAGAACTCATTTTTTCTAGCTTCTAGTGTGGTTTTTTTGAGTGTCTAAAGAAAAATTTTAAGGATACTGACTCAATAAATAATGTACTACTCCTCTATTTTTAAATACAAGACATAGTTTATAGTGCAAATTGCATAACAAACTATGTCCTACATTTAGGACCAGAGATAATATTAAATATAGATTTATATGCATTATAATTTATCTATTAGAATATATTTAATTAAGGTCTTTAGAGTTTTTTAATTTTTTTATCAAATTTAAAATTTAAATCTTCAATTATCACAGTATAAACAACTAATATATTTATATGTATGCATGTATATGTAGCATTCAATAAAATTCATTTTATTTTCAGTCATTTTTCGTCTCTTGACTTTTTAAATAATTATTCAAATCAGAGCCCATGTGAAAAAAAAAAAAAACATTTATCTCACCATTATTCTAGACACAAATTACACTTACAATATGAATTTTAGCCTATATTACTTTTACAAAAGTCATAATACAAATAAATCATTTATGCCATTGATATCCCAAACGGTCAATGCAGGGTTGGACTTTTTTATTGAAAATTATTTTTCAGAAAATACAAAATTATTTATATAAAATAGCTTGCCATTAATTTGTGTTTTTATTTCAAACATTCATAAGACGGATAGCCTTAAACCAACATTATTTAAGGGAACGGTAGGGAAATTTTCTGAGTTGAATTTTGAAAAATTGAAAAAGTCTAGTTACTAATTTTAAAAAATATATATATATGTGAGATAAAAGAGTCAAAAATATTAATTAAATATTTTCAAACCCACTTCTCTAATTATTTCAATTCTAACTTTAAATTTTTCTCTCTCCCTATTTTCACTTTTTCTCCCCTTCCCTTGTACCAAACAAATCCTTATGATGTTTTGTTTTTCTATTTTCTTGTACAAATGGTGCTTTTAATTTTAGGGAAAAATTTTTGCCGATAATATTAGTGAATTGCCGAATTCTTTTTTTTTTTTTTAATAATGGGGAATTTCCTAATTTTATCATATATGATAGAACAACTTTTTTTATAAATATATGTATCATTCTATCATAGGCAATTCTGTTTGAGAAGCTGTTGGTTTAAATATGGGCGTCTCTTTTGATGATGATTTAAATTTTAATTTGCCCAAACTACTAAACTCAACCACACTAATTGTGATAAAAACAACTTTTAAAACAATATGTTATCGGATACATGTTGAGCCTAAATGTGAAAGGCATATTAATTGAACAAGCTTTCTAGATAAGACTCTTATGCTTTATTATTGATAAATGACTCAATCAGTGGGCCATTATGTCCCGTAACAATCCTCATGAATAGTGTAATTAACATCTTTTAACGTTATCTCGTGATGAATGATCTTTCTTATCAAAATCTTTAAAAAATAATCATTTTAATCCAAAAGATGACCATGTGTCTTATGTCACCGTCCAATCCTCTTGCCTTTATATATTAGAAAGGGTCACAAATTAAAATTTTTTGATAATAAATTAATGACAACAATAATATCTATATAGATCTGTCAAAATTAAATTAATGTGGCTGAACAAAAGTTCTCCGCGTAGGGTGCGTGGCTGAGCATCCTTGTCTCACAAGAAATCAAGGGGCCACGTAGTCTTTCAGGAAAAGCTTGCCTTGTCTTCTCTCAGTTCATATCTCTTTTTCATAATAATTTCATTACAAGTTTACGTGATTTAGGATAGCAATAATTATCTCCTTAAAGAATTTTCCTTTTTTCCCAAAAAAAAAAAAAAAAAAACTATGCTCTAGAAGATTTAAGACTCGGGTTTTATTTTTGGAATTGTATGCAGAGAAGAATTTGAATTCGCCTCTTATATTCATAATGACCACATAAGATGTCTAATCTATGACACGTGTATTGTGTTTAATTGCAGTAGCAACAAAACCAAAAAAAAGACATGATATAGCAAAATTATATCATTTATAAGTAATATTTATTATATTTTGTTTTTAATGAAAATAATTCAATTTAATTACAGTGTATCCAATAATTGTAAATTATGTTTTTTTTTTTGGGGGGGGGGGGATATAGAGTTGTAACTAATAACTATGATACTCTAAAATTTTATCGTATTTATTTACGAATAATCAAAATATATATGAAGCAATGAGAAATTAATAATGGAAGGAGAATGGAGAATAGGTAATCTCAATTCATTTCACTAACTGCATGATGATCCAAGAGATAAGGCGATATTGGTGGGCAATCGGACTTTTGGAAAAGTCTGATTGGATAAAAGTTCAATTGTGAAATGTGATTTATGTTTGGATGGGTGGTTGCATAAGTAGCTTATGAAAAAGTCCAATTGGATACAAACCTGTTTAAAATGACTTTTGAGATAATTATAAAAAAAATTAAAATCAAAATTGCCAAAAATATGAAAAATGTTAAATTACAAAATTTGGGAATATTAAAATACATAATTTGATCAAATAAAAATATTACATAAGTAATTAGGAAATTATTATAAGAGTTTATAACAAGCTACCATAAGTTAGGAGTTGGAGCTTTTAAAATAAACTCAGATTCATCATAAACTCGTTTGCCAACTTTTTTCACCCAAACAAAAATTATGAGAAAAAACTCATAAACATTTATAATAAGCTCCAGAAGCTCTTCATATAAGCTCTCCCAAACAACCACTAAATAAATAAGATTTTGCAAAATAAAGAAAGATACAATTTAGGAAACAATGTTGATCAATTTTAAAACACAGGAAGAGCAGGGGCAGAGTTAGAGGGGTTAAGGGTGGCCACCCCCCCTCCCCGAATCTTTTTTTTAAGAAAATTATCTATATTGTTTGCAATATTTGAAACTTGATTTCTTGCTTTCTTTTAATGAAAATTTTGGTTCGGTTGGATTTAGCGTTTGTTTTAGTTACATTTTGAGACAAGGAAAATAAATGCAGAAGCACATAAACTTTAAATAGTATTTATGGACAAGGGGCTAATATGTCTCATGCATTACACTCATCTTATGTCTTTTCTCTGTTGTTCGTCCACGTAAATTTTATGATAATAGTCTATTTTATTATTGGATTAATTCACTTCATCGCGATTGCATTGTTTAAATCTAGCTCCAATTATCAATTGGTATTTTAGTATTTTACTTATCATCTCTAGAGGATAATGAGCTGCTAATTTGGTTTTAACGGGATTTTATAGTATCTATCATCTAATGGTTTTATTATTGACTTATTTACATGGATCTCTTACCACTATAGTGAAACGATCTCTTTCCTTTATAATGAATGATTGTTAGTAGTTTGATACTATAAATCTTAATTTTCTTTAGACTTGGGGAGTTTGAATCTAAACAAGAAAGTAGCTTGAAAATGCTGCATAAAAAACATGACAAAAGAAAAAAAAAGGAATTCAACTCCTACACACTTTGCTTAATAATCTCGCCCTCTCCTTCACAAATGCTAGCTCCGTCCGGAGTAAGAGGTTCAGTGATTGTATGATATAATATCAACTTTCATTTAGAGGTTAAAAGGTTTTTTCCATTAAATAAATTATTCTCTCAAGAACTCTAAGAATCTAATTATGCTAATAATTCAAAATATAGTTTGGAATACCCGGTGCTCTTAATAAAATAGTTCAAGAGCAAAAATGTTTTTCAACCCTACACACACACACACATATATAGCCAAAACATGGTTAAGCTAGATGTTTAGATTTTTTCTTTTGGCAAAAAATGTCCACAACTTTCCGACATGCACAAAAATAACAACAACAATGCGAAGTTTTCATTTACGAGTTGATATAAATATTTTATAGTATCAATTATAAATTAATATATCAAAAACGATTGATATTGATTTTACTAACATTTGTTTTATTCTAAACATTAATATGTTTGATTGGGATAAGAAATTGATATATTTGATAATAAGTTCCACGTGTCGCCAGAGTTAATTTTAATATAAATTAGAGTTGATTATTTGGACTGGGGATATAAAATGATGGATGGTGAGGACAGTGCCGACGTATTAAAAGGAGCAAAAGATGTGGGGTGGTCATTACTTGTAGGCGTGGACAATGGCTGCTTATAATAGCGAAGCAGCCACAATCATAGGATCTTTGACATTTGTAGTTCAAGGAATCATCCTGGCCCCTCAACTTTTGTCCTTCCCAATTTGCCCCTCTTTCTTTTCTTTGTTCCCCTTTTCTCCTTGTCTTTGCCTCTTTGGATGTTTCTTTCTATTATCTGGATTTAGATTTCCTCAATATATTTTTCTTCTCTTTTTTTAGTATCCTGTCATCCAACCTTTCATTCTCCTCTCCTCTTCCATTTCAGATTAATTTTTAGTTGAGATCAATGATATAGATGAGGAATATTGAGAAATGAGGAGAGCAAGATACTGAGGAAATCTACTCTCATATTATCTACTTCCTTTTATTTTAACTCATTATTCCTCTAAATATCTTTTTCACATAAATCCAATAAAATATGGCTAGAAAGGTTTGAAGAAAAATCCAACCCGCATGATGGCTCCTATATATCTGATATTTTAAGTTGATGTCATCATTTTTTCTTAATCCTCCTTTGTATTTTTCAAAACATCAACATTAATTAATTGGTAAGAAAATATTGACTTTACTTCTTGATTTTTTTTTATTGTTGATATTAGTACCATTTTTTTATTTTTTATTTTTTAATTTCTCAATGTCTCACTTTAACATTTTAACTACTTTTGCTCAATTGTAAACTCTGGTTAATATTATTTTGTCATTTTTTATATAAAGAAGAAGATGATGATTGTCATGCGTGCACATCTCATATAAATGGTTGTTTTTATTTTTAGTAAATGTCAATAATAATCTATCTTAATTCTTAAATAAAACAATACACAAAATAATACCAATCTATCAATTTTTTTCTTTGGGGGGGGGGGGGGACTATGTGAGAATTCAACTTCTTACAAAATTATATTTTTTAATAAATAAAACAATAACTGCTTCGTTATTTTTTTCTAAAAAAAAAAAAAAGCTGAATTAAGCAACCTAATTTTTCTTCAACAAAGCAGATACATCTGCTCATATTATCATATAAACTTCTATAACATTTTTATGCCGAGGCTAAATATAGGGCCTTAGAATTCTATTACCCCTTCTTTTTCTAAGCGTGTTGGTCAGATTCGGGCAGGAATTCGAAGAAAGTCAAAACATTCTTAAATATGAGAACCCTTACTACTAGCCAGCAAATTAAAGAACCTAATTCACGCCAAAACCGTGGCAATCTATTTAATAATACATTTATTGGACTATATGGTTAAAACGTTAAATGTGCTTCTAGAACCCCTAATTTCTAGAACCACTAATAAGGTGACATGCATATCTGAGTAAGTGCAAAATCATACTTTCAGAAATCATTTCCGTAAGTCCAGATAAATCTTTTTTTATATAATGTCTCTAATCCTTATTATAAAGCATTAATAAATAAGTATATTTGGTCCTTTTTATAAAACACTTACTTGTTTCCAATGAGCATTAATTGTTTTTTTCCATGTATGCCCATAATTAATAAGTATAGTTGGTGAGAGTAATATTAATATAATGTTAGAGTTTAGTACAATTAGTAGGGGTAATATTGAAAATTACTTAAATTTTAGGACAATTTTATTGACTTTAACTGTTTTTATTGATTTGTGAAAATTGTTAGTTGGTACTCCCTCTTGGTTCTTATTATAAGGCATCAACTAACAAGTTTATTTGATTCTTTTTATAAAGCACTTGCTTGTTCTAAATGAGCATTCATTATCTTTTTCCATGTATGCCCCTAGTTAATAAAGGTAATGGGTGAGATTGATAATTAATAGAATATTAAAATTTAGCGTAATTAGTAAGGATAATACTGAAAATTACTTAACTATTTTTAACTGAGCGTAATTGTAACAACTTTATTGACTTTAACTGTTTTTATTGGTATGTAAGAATTGTTAGTTGGTGTCTTATAATAAGGATCAGAGAGAGTACCTTATAATAAGGACAAGAATGAGTATTTTCCTCATAAAAAGTACCACTTTTGACCTATTTATAAGTCCACTTTGACCAAATCTCATATACCAAGAAAAGGTAACTAATTCAATGATTATGAGGGTAAATTTTCAAGTTTATCCTCATTTATGATTGAATTTTTTCAACTCTTTCTTCTTTTACTATTTTCACGGATACAATTAATATGAGTAAAATTGTCACAACCTCATTTATTACATGAAACTGGATTTATAAATATGACTAAATTTTTTTAGCTAAAATGGACTTATAAATATAACTATAGTAGTAAAAGATATTCTCCAAAAGCTCATCTAAACACACAAAAATGCTTATTTACGTTAATCAATAATCAAGACAACACTTCTCTCACAAATTTATCTTGAATATTATAAATCACAATTGAAAAATCACTTTTTAAGATTCTAATTGCTATTTCAAACAAACACAATTTTTTAAAATAACTTTTATAATTTTCGAGATAAATATATGAGAGGATTTTTATCACGATTTGTAAAAAGCTTGTGAAACCACGACTTTGTGATTTATCAAATATGCTCCAAGTCACCATCACTCCGTGCACGTATATTTATTTAACATGCTTTTATATTAATTAAACATCCATCCAAGTAACTATATAGAGTTTATATATGCATGCACCTTGAGCGTAAGTGATGACATAAGTTGTTCAAGAGACTTTACTTTCATGGCAATTTTACAGCCTGAGAAACTCCTAAATATAGATTTCAAAAACTATTTTTTACAGAACGAAATAAAACTCATTTTATAAATGTCAAAAACTAAATCTAAACAGGCACTTATACAAATAAGTTTTAAATTGAAATTTTACTTTTTTTCTTTAAAGCTCAATAAACAGATCTAATCCAACAATTTAAAATTTACCAAAAATATTTTTCACATGAAAGTTTAAACTCAACAAAAGAAATTATGATTCCTATAGGTTGGAATGTTGAAGTGGATAGCAAGGTTGTCAAACTCACGAGTTTAAGCAAACTCGTGACGGTTGAGTAAACTCGTATGGTAAACTCGAATCATAAACTCGTAAGAGTTTACTTTTATTATTAAATATGTATTACTAGTGTATAATTAAATAATTAAAATATGAAAATGACAACAATTTAATTTAAATATATTTTAAATCCAAATAATTAAAATTAAATCCATCGCTATTCATTATTTACCATATTTAACAAAGAAATTTCTATATAAAGTTGTTGAGCATGATCAAATAAAAAATATTAATACGAGTTTAAAGGTAAGTTAACATAATTTTGCAAGCTAGAAACGTAAAAATAGGTAAACTCGATGCATAAACTCGTGAGTTTAATTGAGTTTACAAGTGGTATGAGTTTACTAGTGACTCGACTCATTTTCGTAAGCTAAAAACGTAAAAACGGTAAAATCGGAGAGTTAACTCACGAGTTTGACAACAATAAGTGGATGGACTTGAGTTAACGGGGAAATACCGTATTGAATAAAATCAAACTTAATAAGTATAACATTTTCCCCCCAACTAATAAGCCTAATATATGATAAAATAGATCGAAGGGTGTTCACCTTTGCAAATGATGCTCACCAATTGCCCACCAAGACAGAAAGACCCATTAATTTGAATTTTTAAGATTTTAAATTAACTATATGGTGTCAATGTAAAAAAATATTGTTGAAATTATACGTACATTCGAAGTCTAATTAAATGGGATTGGCCTGTGGATATAATTCATCTTAATAACTGATATAAAATAAAATCAAAGAACCTTTAGATTAAAGTTGACCCTTAAAAGTTTCGAATTAATATGTAGTTGTTATGAATATACTTATTATGTGGATGTCCATTGACTCCCGGTTTCCAAATATTAAAAGATGATATGGGACCCACGCATAGTGATTTACTATTTGCATAGTACCACGCATAGTAGTTTACTATTTGGTGGGACCCGCACACAATTATACAATCACTCACGGGAAGGAAATCCGTGAGTGAATAGTTTAGGTTTTTGGGGAAAACTACACCAAATGACCCAGAGGTAGAAATTACACTAAAGTCCCATTTTTCTTCTATAAATAGAGGTTTTCTGTAACTGTTCATTGATTGAATGAAATGAGAATCTATCTCTCTACTTTATCTCTCTAGAACCTCTGCTCTTCTTCTTATTATTTTTATCAGTTTTATAACACGTTATCAGCACGAAGACTCTACCAAGGTAAGATTTTCTCACCATCTATTTCATATTTCCATTTTATTTATCTGGGATGATCTTAACCATTATATGGAATTAAATATCTATTCTTACCGATTATTTTAACATCGGGTTCCATGGTTAAGATTTGAGATTATTTACTATTTTACTACGGTAAATAGTAATTTACTATTCATAGTAAATTTACCCCTTTTTCAGTAATTTTTACATTTTATTCATTTGACTCCTACATGGAAGTCTAGATTAATCTTTCTGTAATTTTACTTTATTCACTATTTATAGTGAATAGTAATTTTACTATTCACGGTAAATTTATATTTTATTATTTACAGTAATTTATTTATGTTTATATATTCTTCCCACTTCCTATTCATTTATTTTATGGTGGCGTCATTAAGCTCCATTTGTAATTCTTTACTTACTGCTTTATTTATTTATCTCATGGTGGCTATACTAAGCTCCATACTGACTTTACTAATATTTAGTTTTATGTCACTAACATTTATTTTATTGTTACTAACATTTATTTATCTTTTATGATAGCACATTAGTATATTTACTAGTGGGTTCTATTTATTTATTTTAACATTTATTTATTTTTTTATGGCGGCAACATTATTTATTAGTGGGCTCCATTTATTTATTTTATTTTACATTTATTTATTCTTCATGGAGGCACACTAGTCTCTATTAGTGGGCTCTATTTATTTATTTTATGGTGGCGTTTATTTATCTTTTATGGTGGTGACATTTTGTGGGCCCCATTTATTTTATTTTAATTCTTTACTGCTTTATTTATCTTTCATGGTAGCAACACTAGTATAGTGGGCACCATTTATTATTTACTGCTTTATTTTTTTTTTTTTTTTTTTTTTTTTTTTTTTTTTTAGTGGACTCCATTTATTTATTATTTATTTACTGCTTTAAATCCCCTTCCCTTTATATTTTACCGTTTTCTATATTATATATATATATATATATATATATATATATATATATATTTACATTTGCATATGCATCTTCTTTCTTATCTTTGGATGAGATAGGTCTCGCTGTGAGTTTACTACCATTCCTATCTCATCTTCTTTTTATTAATCTAGCATGTTTATTTCCAGTCATTTATTTTATTTTATTTATTTATTGCTATATATATATATATCCCTCTCCCTTCTTATTATTTATGGCAACCACACTATTAGTGGGTTCCATCTATTTATTTTATTATGCTTATATTTTATTTATCTTGAAAATAAACTGTTAAAAGATCATATATATTATTATGAGATCAAAATGCCATAGAGATATGAGGCATAGATTGGCTTGAGAGATGAGGCATAAATTGGCTTGAGCCTAAGAGGCAAGATAGCCTTAATTTCATAAGCAAGATTGCCTGAAGCCAAGAGGCAAGTTAGCCTGATAACAAGAGACAAATTATGAAACAATATTTGATCCATAAATTTTGTATGTTATCAGTTGTATAAAGGCCTCAAAATTGTATATTTGGCATTAAATATTCCCTTAAATTATGAGACAATGGATTGTATGATCATGATTGATATTATAAATAAATATATTCAATTTGCTATTGTAGTAGCAATATTGTGGATTAATTTCTTGCCATGATCAAACAAATCAGTGAGTTATGGATCATGAATTTTTATCCAACTTCATTCCCAGAAGTGAATGAAGCAAATATATTATTATAGTTGTTATGTGATTTCTATGATTATAACAATTTTATAAATACGAGAAAAGAATATTCATAAACAAAATAATTAAGCAAAAGGAAATATTATTTCAACAAAGTTTAATTGCGAGTGGCTCAACATCATTACAAACTTTAATCATCTCATTCTGAAGATATTTAATGTCTTCTTCTTTTGCTTCTCTTGAGATGGGATCCAGATGAGGCAAAGCTCTTCGTAATATCGAGATTTGCGTCATAAGTTTCTTGAGCTTCTTGTGTGGCCACTCAGTTAACCCTCCTTTTTGATAGATTTTTTGTATGGTGTGAGTAGACATATTTAATTGTTTACTCGCTTCATCAAGGGTTAAGTGAAAATAATTTCTTAAATCATGGAGCGTTGTTTTCTTTATTCTTTCTCTTTGCTCCATAGATAACCTATATAATTCACCCTGGTTAAGGGATGAAGTATCATAGGGTATACTTACTGCAGGTTGTTTTCCTTTGCCTAATGAGTGTTCAATATTGGTTTGAAATGAACTTCCATGGAGGTCATTTGGATTTATAGCCCATTCCGAACCAACACAGAGAACCTCATGATAGGCTAATACAGGATCACGCATCAAGATATATCCTGATGCTTGTAAATCTATACAATACTGTGTCAGAAATTGTTTGATTTCTTCAAAATTTTTCTTTGTGAAATCAAACATTGGAAGCCTGTCAGTATTATAAGATTTATCCTGTACTTTTTCAAATAAAACAGCATGGGTAATCATACCTGTTCTTCTTCCGTGAACTTCAAGTTTATGGTACTGAAGTCCGTTGGTATGAATAATTTCCCGTAAAACATGACAGCAACTACATTCCAATAAGCTAGTAGTTGCTAATTGGCTTGTAGCTGTTGGCTGGCTAATTGTTGCTGGCTGGCTAGTGGTTGTTGGTTGGCTGATTGTTGTTGTCGGGCTGGTTGTTGCTGGCAAACTGATGATAGTTTGCTGGCTAGTGAATGCTGGTTGATTAACTGCCGACACTATTGGCTGAACTGGATTGGTAGACTCCATTAGTTCTGCCATAGTTCTACACCTCTTAACAGGCCTCCTTGATGAACCTGCTTCAGTTGTACCTTCAATCCTTGTAGATTGAGGAAGAACACTTGTTCTAGGGGGAGAAGTAGGTACATTTGAAGCAGAAGGAGGAATAGTAGAAGGAGGAATAAACATTTCAAAGGGATTAGGAGATAACAAAGAAGTAAATGACATGTTATGCTGATCATCATACAACAAAGCATCAAGTAATGCTGTTTCGGATGTATCAGAAACTGGGATAAAACTGCTTGGTCCTGCCATGGCAATAGAATTTAGAGAAATATGTGTGAGTATCTGGTAGTTGATATTATCAGATGCTTGAGTGTTTGTGAGGCATGTTCGTTTGCCTTCCTCTATTTATAGTTGAATTAAATCCTATTGAATTTCTGCAGATTTGCGTAGTCCTGTTAAATCTCTACAGATTTGCTCCCTATAAAGCACGAGCCTGGAATCTTTTTGACTTTATATGTATACGACAATCTGAGTTGTCGCGCCTGTGATTCCACAGTGATGCGCCTGTGATTACACAGTATTGCGCTCGTGAATCTGCAATTATACACCTGATGATTTTGTATTTAATATATATTTGTTTGTTGATTCTGGAAAATAGAAATTTTGTTACCAGAAGTAACAAAATTATGCATTGATAATGCATTTAGAAATCTGTGGAATTTTAATGAAATAGATATCATATATGCTATTATCATGGAATATTGTATGGAAATTCCATAAATTAATTTTTAAGGTCTCACACTTGAGAGGGAGAATGATAATGATATATATCAAGTGTGAATATTTATGTGATAATTCTTTGTGAATGTTTCTATGTTGATTCCCCCAAAATGAATATTAGATTTGATGATAAATCATATGAAATGTTGGCATGACTTGTTTGATCATCCGAGTCATATATTATGTGCTGCATGTTCTCAGATGGAATTAATTATTGAAAATGGATCTCTGGAAATATATCAAATTGAAAGTTTACATATGAGATTATAAATTTGCAAAGTTAGCAGTGATGTTTGCAACCAGAAGTTTGCAATATATTATGCGCGCAATTTCCAGATTGAATGATCCAGAAATAATGTATTAAAGTATCCATGAATGGATAGATCAATGATTATGAGAACAAAATTTATATGTTGTGTATATTTGCAGCAATTATATAAGCCAACAGAATTCTCCCCGTATAATTGGCTTTTGGTCAGGAGCCAGATTAATTCCATCTTGAAATGTTTTAAATGTGTAATGATTATTAATCTATTACAATGCACATAGATGGATATACAAAGAAAATTGATGATTTGATGAGGGGGAGAAAAATAAGCAGATTGGGTAAAGATTTACTAGAATGAATTATCATTGGCTCATATTGATCATCGTACAAGGAATTGTGCACTAAAAGTTCAAAATGATAATTCAATTTCAGAGTTTAGTTAATCGAATGCCAGAAGCATTTACTGACCTAAAGAAAGTGACAAAGTCACATATCCCAACTGCAAATGCTCCTATATGAATTGTTATAAAGCACTCCTGAAGCGTTGCAGGTCCATCGGTTTTAAAAGATAAAAATCCTCAAAAGAGAAAAGGAGCTATAAAATATAGATGATTAAGTCGAGGATAATTAAGTAAAGCTCCAGAAGAGTTATCTTTTGATGAGATGTTATCTCCAGAAGAGATATTACAAGAAAAGTGTATTGTGGTCCAAGAGAGACCTAGGTACCTAATATATGTGAATATAATGAGATCTCAATAAATTATGAATGAAATCCGATGGGACTGAAAATGAAGTCGACGTTAATAATATCTATGATAGCATATGCTGCAATGAATGATAATGAGGATCATGAGCCACAATATATTTGTATGTGCTAGAAGCACATAAGACGCCAGAAACACATATGTCCCAAAAGGACTCAAGATGATAGTGCATATAGCATCATTATCTGAATAAACATTTATTGAATTTCTATATGCACATATATATTTATGAAAAGATTATTATGACTTTACTTGACAGATTTAGATCTTGCAGGTATATAATGAACAATCAAATTGGGCATTTCTAACAGAATATTTGATGACAGAAAGTATAATATGCTCAGAAAGACATTGAAGCAATATAGTCATCAGGGGGAGCAACACTGATGTAATCAAGAGGTGGAGACGATACACGCTGTACTCTTTTTCCCTTATCTGGGTTTTATCCCACTGGGTTTTTCCTAGAAAGGTTTTTAATGAGGCAGCACTAGAAAGTGTATCAATGGATGATGTACTCTTTTCTTTGGCTAGGTTTTTATCCCACTGGGTTTTTCCTAGTTAAAGTTTTTAACGAGGCACATTCATAAATGGACATCCAAGGGGGAGTGTTATGAATATACTTATTATGTGGATGTCCATTGACTCCCGGTTTCCAAATATTAAAAGATGATATGGGACCCACGCATAGTGATTTACTATTTGCATAGTACCACGCATAGTAGTTTACTATTTGGTGGGACCCGCACACAATTATACAATCACTCACGGGAAGGAAATCCGTGAGTGAATAGTTTAGGTTTTTGGGGAAAACTACACCAAATGACCCAGAGGTAGAAATTACACTAAAGTCCCATTTTTCTTCTATAAATAGAGGTTTTCTGTAACTGTTCATTGATTGAATGAAATGAGAATCTATCTCTCTACTTTATCTCTCTAGAACCTCTGCTCTTCTTCTTATTATTTTTATCAGTTTTATAACAGTAGTAGTGTTTTCTCAATACTTCCACCTATTTATTCTCTCCATTATTTTCAGACTTCCTTCCAAGTTAGGGTCATGTGGTGTTTATAATAGAGCAACCTATATATATGATATAAAATATGGCCTTTGGTACTACATGGCTGATCTTTTTAGGCCTATTTTCACTTTTGAAGAAAAAAATTTAAATCTAGTCCTTATAAATTCATTGTTTAAATAGGCCGGTTCAACGGGTTTGACTCATTTTGTTAGCTCCACGTAAGATGAGCAATCTCTACTTATCAACTCTGACACGTTGCAGTGTCCCCAACATTTAAAGTTTTTAATTAATTTAACCATTGATCTAAGTTGTTTCTTTTTTTGGCCATAAATCTATGCAGTAAAGAATTGGATGAAGTAACCAATAGCATGTCTTTTATGTTGGATACTTATAAGCAGCAACTCCTTAATTGCCCAATACAAACTGGGCGGTTAAAATACTCCTTTTTTTTTATTTTTTATTACAAGATACTAACTGGAGTATCAAGAATTTGTTATCTTTATTATAAAACACTAACTACATTTATTATTATTTTCTCATTGTGCCCTCATTTTTAAAGTTGGGGTAAAGTTAGAAATATTTATCAATTTTAGATCAATTTAATGACATAACTTTCATTTGTTAATCCGCAAGAAATGATATTTAGTTTCTTATAATAAGGACTGGAGAGAGTTAAAAATAATAAATGTGTGAAAAATGTAATCTCGTATACAAATATGCCCTTATTTAAGAAAATAGTTCATGAGAGAGAATGAGTAAAAAATATGAGATAAAATGAGTAATAAATGAAGGAGAATTCGCGGTTCACTAATGTAAAGATAATAAGATTTGTAATCCCTCCGATCCATAATATTCCCTCCATTCCTAATTTCCTATGACCGATTTGTGAGGTTATAAAAATTAGTTAAATGCAATAATTACATAGGAAATTTTATTTTTTTTAAAAAATGCCCTAATTTATTAATGAGTGAGAGAGAGTAATAATGAGAAAAGGATAAAATAGAATGAATGCACTATAATAATTTCACTAAGAGCAAAATGAGAAAAAATGTATTTATTACTAAGAGTCTAAGACAAACTCAAAAGAGATCTTATATTTAAAGACAAGCTCGTTCCAAAAAAGGCTCTTATATTAGGGATGGATGGAGTTTAAAACACTTTAACTAATTCATTATAATCAAGAAATGATAGTTAACTTATTTAATATATGCTTTAAATTGAGTTTTTTTTATATACTTTACATATATTAAATTAGGTTTAAAACAACGGGGAACACACAAAAAGCTATATTTAAATTTGAACGAAATGGACAAAATTGACAAATAAACATTATTTGCTTTTCAATTGATTTATATTATAGACCAAAGTATTCTTCTAAAAATAACTTAGATTATGAACTGATGGAGTATTTAATAAGGGTAAAAAAAAAAGTTTAAATTTTGAGATAAAAAAAGTTGCTTATTTTGAAGATTAGACCCGAGAGAGAGAAAGTCACCCATAAACAAGATTAGACGTAGTATAAAAGTTAGATAGTTAATTCATAGATATTAAAAGGATCAGTTACATTGAATATTTATAATAAACACGTGTTCATTTCGTTTAAGCACTCTTTCGTTTATTAAATAAGTAATTCTTGTTTATTAAAAATGTAGTTAAAATCAATAAATATGTAAGTAATATATAAATCTCACACCGTTTAAGATACTTCTAATATATTTCACACTGTTTAAGAAAAATGTTAAATTTTATTAACTCATAAAATCAACACAATAAATCAATAATAAAAGGGGGGAATGTAAATCCGTACGGGAAAAAATTATTGAGCTGCCTTATAGATAAAACAAAAAAATTTCTCGTCTCCCCAACTTTTGAAATAGAACTATAGGATTATGTTATCAGGTGTATGTAATGTTTTGTCTTTAAAATTTGCCCATATTTTAGTTTTGCTCCTCTAGTTACAAACTATATGTTTTGGTCACAAAATTGTTCAGATTTTTACTAATATATTTTTATATAGAAGTTTTTATTCAAATCTTGTGACTAAAATATTTTGTAATATGGAGTAAATGTATGGGTTGACTAGTTACCACACATAATATCACCCCAGCCACACAACCAGAAAAGTAACCTTTTAAATCAATTGTGTGTTTGAATTAAATTTTAAAAAAATAGTTTTTATGACTTTATAAGATAAACTCTAAAAGGAGTTTTATCTTACAACTGGTCTTTTAAAACCTTGGTTTCAAAATTATCCAAATATTAACCAAATCAAATTCAAAATCGTCGTTAATTGTCGTTTAAACTTTTCGGGTATTTCCGTTGAGCATTAGGTATACCGTACAGGATACTAAAGTTTAAGAAAGAGAGAGAGTACTAAACGACCCCATTAAGGAAGTCCGCGTGTAAGGTTCTACCTTATTTCATCATCACTCACATAATCGCCGAGTCCGGTCAATATCTCTGCACCTTCCTCTTCTTTTCTTATTAAGACTCTTCGTCTTGCTCCTTCTCCTCTGTTCTTAAGCTCACAAACGCAAGGAAATTTTGAAATACATAGTTGAGGAATCTCTATCTCAGTGTCAATCAATATTACAGATGGGTTCTTCTAAAGAAGACAGATTCACGAGGATATTGAGGGGTTTCAAGACTCTGTTCTTCTTGATCACCATGATCATATCGCTTTTGCTCTTCTCTGCTCCGATTATTCTTGTTCTCGCCGATGCCCTTCTACCTTCTGCTCTTCTCTCTGCTCTCTCACCTTCCCCTCTCTCTCTGAAATCTCTCTCTTCCCACCTCCAAAACTACGATTTCCGAAACTCCCTCATCGATATCCCCCTCGTTTCCATCATAAGATCCCTTGTCATCTTCTGTGAGTAATCTTAAATTAAAAAGGCTTGAAACTTTTCTATACTCTGTTTTTGACTGTTAAATTAATAGCTGTTTTGTGATAGGTGTTTATAGTTTCTGCGATGGCCCGAGGCTTTCTCGGGGACCATATCTGGGGATAACGACGATGTGCTCTGTTTCGACTCTGATTTTTGTGTCTATGAAAGCTGTGTACGTTTTCAGCCTCCCAAATTCGTATCAAGGAAGCGGCCATGTGAGAGCCTTCGAGATAGCCCTGTTCGTGTGTTCGTGTGCTCTGGCTATTGGGCATATCGCCGTAGCTTACAGAACAAGTTGCAGAGAAAGACGAAAGCTTCTGGTGTACAAAATTGACGTTGAAGCTGTAAGTATGAAAGTATCTTTATACACTATATTGACTTCTTCCACTAGACAGAGATTTTTTTTTTTTTTTTGGGATAAGCATAATTTTTATAAGTTCGGAGGGTACTTTGTGTGAGAATTCGAATTAGTTCTGAATGTTTTTTTCCGCGTGTATGTTGGGAAAAATGGTGCGAATTGATGCGAATTTTTGGTGGGGTCCAAAAAGGCAGCTTCATTAGGCTCCTCAATGGCATTAATAGGGTCGATTCATATTTTGATTTTTAATGTCAAGAATTTAATGACATTGTTTTTAGATTACCGTCTAGAAGATCAAATTTAGTATCAACTTTAACTGGTAAATATATTAAAACCGAATATTTATTTTTTTTGCAAGAAGAAAATATTTATTTTACTTTATTATTTCTATATGTAAATATTTTTTCCCCAACTTCTATATGTAAATAGCACTGTTATAAATTTTATTTCTGGAGTGTAAAATTTAGATAAATTTTCTATATTATAATAACATTATTATTATATTATAACTATGTAATTAAAAATAGGAGTGTTATTTATCTTCTATAAAGTTTCCTATTTTTAATATAATTAATAATAATAATGTGCATGAAAGGGCAGGGGAGTAAATAGGACTCTTCTGGAAGTTCAATCAAAATTCATGTTCATTCAGAGCCACAAAACAATGCTTGGATCGTCAATTGGTCATTACAATTAGCTTGCGGCTATATTTATAAATATTCTGACTTTTCAATACAGCCAATTAATGGAGCTGGTGGGAAATTGAAGGGTGAATATTTATGGGGAAGCTTGACTTTTTTGGCTATTCCATTTAAAGGAATAATTATTTATAGAATATGTATATTTTTCAAAACGTAACTTTCTATGTGGTCATGGAGTACTCGTATGTTGAAAGTCAAATTAAATGGGGTTCCTTGTCATTTAATTTATATTTGTATTTTCATATGGTCAAAATCTGCTATTCTTGAACACGAGATCAACTTTGAACTTTGAAGGTTCATAAACATGTTGATGAGATTTGGAAGACTTGGTCTTGCATGTGACTGTTTCTTTAAATGTCCGATTCAAGATTGTGTTCAAAGAATATAATCCTCAATTAAATGATGCCTAAAGCCGGCCTTAAATATTATAATACACTATTAATTATTCGTTCCGGTACTAATTAGTTTATAGTACCTATAATTAGCACTAGAAGTAGTACTTTCTTTTATCTTAAATATAAGATACAGTTGATATATTTTTTTAAATATTAAGAAAACTAATTAGACTATTATAATATGTTTATATTTATCGTATTTTTTCAAATTATGTTGCTTAATTTATAAACTGATATATAACCTAATTATACATAATTATGATATACTTAACCAACTTATTTAGTTTATTTAATATCTATAAAAATAGTCAACCCTATCTCATAACTAGGACTTAAAGAAGTATATCATGTGCCACATCACATGCATCTACAATTATTGGATCCTTGTTTATCTTGAAAAATTAAATTAAATTACGAATATTTATTTTTTTAAAAAAACTAATAATTGTTGTGCTATTGACATTATGTGTGCAGATTTCAGCTTGCAAGAGGTACCCCAAGATAAGTCTTAAGGAAGAACGAATCAAGTGAAACCCACCCAACCTCACTAGTAAATACCAGTTCAATATATATATATAGTGAGAGAGAGGGAGAGGGATATATATATATAGAGAGAGAGAGATTTTGATCTCATAGCTTCGAGTGGTCATACTGTCTTCTTCAGTGTTTCAAGGGATGATCAGGTAATTTAACCTTACTATTTTTTTTTCAACTGTGGTAAAAAAAAGAAAAGAAAAAGAGTTGAGCTGCTTTTGTTTGGGGACCAAAGTTTAATAGCTATTTCTTTGTTACTGTGACAGGGTTGTCCGAAGGATAGCTGAGTCATCACCTTGACACTGAAGAGCAAAAGGCTAGCACACTAAAATTGCAGAGTAAAGAGAGTCGTAGAAAGTTGCAGGTTGGTGATTGAGTAAATGTATATAAGATCTCCACAGTTTTTCCAAAAAATATTTTTCATATTTGTTTTGTGTTGTATATCAAAGAGAAATAGCACTACCCCTGGTCAAAGTGTCACCTTATCAAGTTGTAATTTATGATTATAGATGCTTCAAAGTATGAATCCTCTGAAGTTGAAGAAAAAACCAGAGTTATTGGGAGATGATGACCCTCCTTGCTCCATTTAAGTGGCCTCAGATTGGCTGAATTCCTGGTATAGGATTTGAATACTGGTGATTCCATCTGAAAAAAGGAAAGTGATCAAGTTGGGGTTGAAGTAGAGTGTTGGTTAAATATTATTAAATAAATCTGAAAAAAATGAAGTGGGTAAGTTTTACGCACCACCACCTCTTCAGTGGATCCTCTAGAGGATCCCAATCTGCTGACCGAGAAGGCAACAAGTGATCATTAATATTGTAACCATTGACCAATTAACTTTTTCGCCCGTATAAAAGTTTACAAATTTTAAAATATAGCACAGAATAACATCTAATTAAAATAATTGGTTTTTTATGTAAAAAAATTAATTGAGGTTGTTTTTATCCCATAAGGAGAAAAATATAAGTTAAAATACCGGGAAACATACTTATTGAGAAAGGTGAAAACTCTTTATCCTTTAAACTTTAAGAGAAAAATCCTTAATTAAATAAAAAAATTGTATAGAGAAATATCCAATTCCGCTGAAGCTGATTCCAATTTTGGAATATAAATTCAATGTCGCCAATGACCTATCATGATGCCCAAGATAGTTAAAATTGAGTTTTTACTTAAAATCAGAAGAGGGATAAAAAATCGTAAAACGTAAAATCATAACCTAAAAAAATCGTAAAAATATAAAAGCGTTTGAAAAATTAATAAAATCGTAAACACATAAAATCACAGTAATAAATCGAGATAATAATGCGTGTGATGGGAGTAATTGGTTAAATGGCTTTACATGATGTTTTCTGTCTCGTTTTTTCAGTCCACAATATAATGCAGTAACAACTTTGTATAGTGCAAACTACAAACTGTCCACTAAGTTACAAAAGGCCAAGGTGGTATGCATCTGATCCCACTTTTTCAATAACGCAGCCATCTTATCAACTTTACTGATATCAGAAAAATAATAACGCCCACAAATAATCAAGAAGGAAAAACCAAAATAAAGCAATAGAATAACCTACTCACAGACGATCAATTAAAAAAAAAAAAAGAAGAAGTAAAACGTAGGTACAACGTAAAGAAAAACAGAAAATAAACAGGACGCAACTGGACCATCCAACTCCAGCCTTCGCATTTGCTGTTGTGTACAAGCAAACTATTCAATACACTTTCTGATTTACTTAATTTAGGTTTGTCCATATTTGATTGATCACACAATCATATTTATAAGTGATTTGATCATTTCTTAAATTTCTTAATTGCCTTCATTTCCTAATTTTCTCACAACATGATTCATTCTACAGACATATATAATATATCTAATCAATCATATTACCTAACCAATTTATGATTTTTTTTTACCTAATTTTTTCAAATAAGCTTTTCAGATCCACCAATAAATAAATACACGATATAACAATTATTTCAGGTACAATATTCCCCTCATGCAGCACAAGGGAAAGATAACTTGTGTTAGCTCATATACTAATCCCTTTTTTTTATTATTTCCCTCATATTTGTTCCAAAAAGGCATTAATTTTTTTTTTGGCATATATATGGCAAGCATAGCTTGAAATGACTACCTATTTGAGGAGAATCCCTCTATAACAAAATACATGTCTGCTCAAAACTCAAATTGACAACACTCTTACATTTCTGGGAGAGTTTTTTTCTTTATTTCTCTTTTTTGGAGTAGGGGGCTTGTTTTAGCTGTTTATGTAATTTTACAAGCTTATCGACTTGATGTTGGGCTTATTCCTATTCTTTCAACCTTTTTTACTGTCACATGCATTCTATTAAGGTGTGTATGGTTCAATGGGGCTGGGGTGGAGGGTAGGTAATGCTAATTGTCTGGATTTGGTTTTCTGCAACGGACCCTTCTTTGTAAATTTGCAATATCATAAAAAAAAAGTAATATTATAAAAAAAAAAATCAGTGTAAATTTTGTAAAGGAGGGTCCAATGCAATAGACCAAATCCATATCTGCTTATTGTTTGGTTTAGAAGGGTAGGTGAGGGGAGTTAATGAATTATAATTGACAAATATGCCATTTTCTCTTTATCTATATATTTTCCTTCTTTATTTATAAATTTTATATCATAATTATAATTTCTTAATTTATGAATATAAAAAACATGATACCTCAGTTTTGTATGATAAAAAAATTATCTACATTTCAAAGGATCATTTTGTTAATTCTGACATGCTACCTCATCAATTTAAATGTATTTGTTAAAACCTCCAACCAAACGAGGCCCTAGAGTTGACATGCTACCTCCTTTACAATTTTTATATCATAATTATAATTTATTAATTTATGAATTTAAAAAACTTGATACCTCACTTGTTTATGAAAAAAAAAAATTATTTACATTTCAACGGATCATTTTATTAATTTTAACATGCTACCTATTACGGGATAACAAAATGGGCTCAGGGATAGGCCTAATGAGGAGGCCTCCTGTTGGGACTCTCTTAAACAAGTAAAACGCTAATCTCCACTAATCATGTCTATAATAATGGATGGTATAGGTAGTGGAGCAGGCATACTGAGTAGTGGAGTAGGCACACACTGACGAAGGGGCAGATAATGTCAGAACGTGAGGGGCGCATCTCTTGCATGCACTCTAGGATAAGGAAACCCTAGGTAATTTCTATAAATATGAGATTATCCACTAGGTATGAGGACTTCTTTTTCATCTACTCTACATTTTGTCTCACAATGCACACACCCCACCCCTCTGTGGCTATAGTTACCATCGTGTAGCACTGTGATCTCAGGAAGCTTAGTGGTATTATCTCCATTGATATCACCAAGGCTTTCCTTATTTTCTGGGTGTTAACGTCTAAATCCTTTGGGTATTATTTAGATCCAATATAAACACTCATTAGCTACCATTGACTAGACATTTGTGTTCTTCATATAGAACACTACCCATCAATTTTTTTGCTCTGAACACTACCCATCAATTTAAATGTGCTTGTTCCAACTAAACAAATAAAAAAAAAAACATGTTATCCAATCAAAACTTTAAAGAATCGCCGACCGTGGGGATCGAACCCACGACCACGTGGTTAAAAGCCACGCGCTCTACCACTGAGCTAGGTCGGCTTGTATGATATGGAATCCAAAGTCTAAAGAAATCATTTTCTTACTACATTAATACGCAACAAAACAAAATTCATTGACGACGTCGTTTGACGCATTTCGACCCGGCGAGCTTTTTCAGAGGCAGCAATGAGTCGAGAACCCGCCAGGGTTCGGAAGTTCAGGTAACACTTGGGTGGGTTGTAGCGCATAGAGTGATGAGGATTGCATTGGACGCAGAGGAGACGAACTCTGAGCCGAGGCGCTCAACAACGCCCAAAGAAGAAGTTGAATGGGTTCCACTTGAGAAACACCCTGTCTTCGTTGCTGCGAATAACTCCATAGACGGCGACCACGGCGTTGCATTTTCCAGAAATCTCGCGGCCTGGGATGGATCCTCTCGCCTCTATTTCTGGGAACCTAAGAGCAACTGCCTCCATCGTCTGTCTCTTCGGCTGGGCGAGCCTGAGCCTACTTCTATACTTGCTGCTTCCCCTTCTAAGGTCTTACCGACTCTCGATGCTGTTGCTACATTAGGTTTCGTTTTTCCTTGCTGTACCGTTCTTAGTAAAGTGTTTGAGCTGAAAACCTATGACCTCAAGCTAGGAGTAGAATGAAGGAGTTGGTGCTGTTGGATTAGTGGGAATGGAGTTTGAAGTTTGATCAGAATGGAGGATTTGAGATGAAGGCTTTAAATTCTTGAGCCCATTTCAATGTTTAATCACATGCTTGAGCTTCGATACAAAATGGCCAGTCTTTAAGACCGGAGCATGATGGCTTAATAATGGTGTTTAGATGTCTACTAGCAATTTTATTTTATTTTATTTTCAAGAAATGCTGTTCAAAATATAACTTTAACAAATTGTTGTGCAAAACTCTTAGCTTTTGGTAGTGATAAGTTTTCATTGATAAGTTCAACAATCACGGGGTACTGGAGGTATGGGCTTGCAGTGTACGATGAAACCATTATGGAGCAGATATAACAAGTGAATGAATGATGACACTGACTCTCTAACTATTCGTGCTTGCATTATATAACACGTAAAAAGACTAAATAGAGGAAGCAGACTGAAAGCATGACTAAATTGGCGCATTCACCATTCGATGAAAAATTATGACAAAAGCTACAATAGCTCATTTGTTCTTCTATACTTTTGAGCTGCTTAATTAAGAATGCTTATACTTTGATAGGTATTGCGAGCAGACATTGAGATCAACTTTGCTATCCACAAAATCTCCATCAACAGGAATGGATCAGCGTTACTTCTTTTTGGTTCTGAAAGACTGTGTGTTATGTATCTGTATGGACGTACTTCCAAAAAGGATGTAAATTTGATTTGCAGGTACAGATAGAAATGAAAATAAGTTTTTTGTAATTCTATTTGAACCTTATGCAACTAGCCATAGGGAAATAGACATTTTTAGCTAATTTATATGTTTCATTCTTCCCATGAATAGTGCTATATAGATTATACTGTTGTATTTATCTGCATCCATTCTGGTTGTCTTGTGTTTCTTGACTACTGATCACTCGTTAGATGAATTAGGTATTTCCAATTATGTATTTCTGACCTTTAATATTATAATTGATCTTAAAGATATACTGCATGATTAGAAATTAGATGCTTACCCCTTCTTAGAGAGCTGTATCTCACATTTTTACATTACCATTATTTTTTACCTTCCTTTTGGGGTATCCTATCACAGGACTATTATCATCGGTTCACACACATATTCCAAGAGTGGCAATGATATACGTGTGCTAAAGGCTTTATGGCATCCTCATAGTGACTGTCATGTGGGAATCCTTTCTTCTGACTCAGTTTTCAGGTATGTTTTCTTGATTTTTGTTGTTTTATGTTTTTTTTTTTAATCCATGTACATATTATTGTAGATTGCTTTTATGAAGATGCTACTGGCTTGAATGCTGACTGCACGGTCAGTGTTCATCCTGGTTTCTGTTGACCTCAAAAGACATTGACATTGAACCAAAAACATGAATAAAATTCATAATATGCTGAAATATAAAACTTTTCAGAATACAAGTTTTTACTTGAGTCACAAGTTATACTTGAAAATTATTCAAATGAATCCCCCAACGATTATTTTTTACTGTGGAGCAATGAAATGGTGTTGATGTTACTGTTGAAGAACGTGTCTGTGGTCTAGCAATTGGATGCCTCACACCATTTAATTAATAAATTTGATGGATTCCTAAGTTTGTTCTAAGTTGAACAAAGTCCATTTGAAGTCTGAAGATGTTAAAAATGTAACTCTGAGGTTGGGACTTTTGCAGTATGAGATGCCTAAGTCACACATTGAATAGCATGGGATGCTCAATGGGGTATTTAAGTGAGTTGATTCTTTTATCCCAATTGCTGACTTTTGGGGTAGGGCTTCCCATCCCATTTGAGTACCTATCAATTGGTATTACTAAATGTTTTCATAAAAAGCTACCTACAAAGGGTGCTAATTGGTGAGAAAGTCGAGTGTAGTGTCACCAAGTGTAATTGCCTTGATGTTGACTCTCCAAGGAGCCAATTAATGGAGGCTTAGGCAGTATGGGATGCCTAGCATGGAATAATGGATGGGTTAAAGTGGGCCGGTTTTCGTGCTTCAATAGCTTGCTTTTTGGGAGGATGCTCCATCCCACTTGAGTGCTTGTCTTCACTCTATATTATTTAATTCTGGCCCTTGACATGTGCCATGGCATTAAGTATCATTCAAAAGTCCACCCATCCTTTGATATTTCTGAACAAATTGTCATTTTGACTTTTTAATGCTCAAATATGTCTTTGCCATGGAAATTGCATTTGACTACCACAGATTTATTTTCATATTTACTGGTTATTTCACTCCTTCAAACATTTCTTCTTAAACTTCTCTGAATAAAAAGGTTTTGTTGAAACCCTAAACCCTAAATGGCGTCATTTGGTTTTTGAGCGAGACATCTTAGTTAACAATTTATCCCGATTGTTGGTTTCTGATAGAGTTCAATGGTGTCATTTGATCCATGTAGCCGACCCCACCTAATGGGATCAAGGCTTTGTTGTTGTCGTAACCCTCATGTTTCTTCCTTTTTTTGTATCTTTATTTCTTGGTTGAATAAGGTTTAATTGATCCTTGAATTGTTTTGTTGGCCCTTTTATTTGTCAATTCATTGTTGTAGGCTTTTTAATTTGGCTTTGGATCCTTTGCAACCTGAGCAAGAATATTATTTGCAGCCTGTGGATCCAGGCAGATCGAGAAGTGCTTCATCAATGTGCCCAGCTGATTTTTCTTTTGGTGGTGACCACTTATGGGACAGGTTTAGTGTAAGTTCTGCTGATATTCTGGTCACTTTAACATATTTTTTACTCAATCTATGTTTCACTTTAAAATTGATTGTGCTCGTTGGACTGGATTTTGTTGATCTTTACGTTTGGCATATATTTTTCATTTGAGTCAAGTACAATTTTATTAAATTTAGTCCAATTTTATCCTACGTATTTTTTTATAGATATAAAAAACATCTGTGTCTTACAGATTACTGGCTTAACAACTTTACTGGTGTTTTCTACTTGTTTGTGCCATTGAGCAGGTATTTATTTTGTTTGGAGATGGAGCTATTTACATCCTTTGCCCAGTGGTTCCATTTGGAAGGTATTATATGTTTCATGTTCTATCAGTTTGTCTTCTTTCCGTTAAATGCATTGCTATGATATATGAGTGCACATATCATGTCATTGATCTGAATTTATTACTCTTGTCAATGTGTATATGTACCTTGATACATCAACAAGCATTGACTCTAAGTTGAGGTAGACTAGCCACCAGGCCCCACCCAAACCTATACTTAGAGTATATGTGAACATAATGAGACCACTGTCAGTTTATTGAATGGCAGAGGTATATCTTCCTTGGCCATCTGTACAATGATCTCCTTTTTGCAAAGCAAATAATGTAATAAAGACGAGCATTTGAATAGTCTGATATCACTGAAACGAAACTATTAGAGAGGCTTCTGATATGAAGTTTTCCTGTATGATGGAAAAAGATTAAAGACCACATTTTCTGGTCTTTGTTCTCTAGAGCAAAAAAGAAAATGATATCGACACACATAGCATATTATGATATTAGCTGATTTGTAAACAATTGAGTTCATCCAGAATTGCTTCAAACTATAGAAATCACTTATGTGAATTTGACGGCATGTCTTATGGTGAGGACTTGGACCAAAATTTGATTTGTTCCAACCTTTAAGCACTGGGCTTTAGCCTCCACTTTTAGGACTGATAAGGTGGAAGCTGGTTAGCTGTTATTGTTAGAATCGTTGATTGGACTATGTTTTTTCCTAGGCAGAACTTTTTCTATTTTACAGGTAGAAACTTCTTAATTTAATTGTTCTCAAGTATTGCCAATATGTCCTGTTATCATTTGTGATACAGCGCTGTTGCCTTGGCCATTTGTAGATGCTATATAATATCATGTAAACTGATGATTTGGTGTCATTATTTTGTTTAAATTGATTGTATTCTATTCACTGATGCTTCTACTTTTGTGTGATTGATGTTTTACTTTTACTTATGTGCAGTCTCTTCAAATCAGAATCTGTGCTAGAAATATACAATGATGCTCATATATTTGGGCTCAAATCTGCAAATTCTAAAGCTGCTAGTAATTCAAAATTGGCAATCTCATGGTTGGAAGCAACATTCCCTGAGTTACAAAATCAAGAGACAGAAGAAAACATGTGTGTGATGAGAGCTCATGCTTATGCTCAATTTGATGCATCTCTTACCCTGCAGGTATTCATATATTTTTAGTTACACTCCTATAAATTGCCTTGCCAATAGATTGAAAACTGCCTTTGTCATTTGACCATTTGTTGTTATGTATGATAGACCAAACTTCTTTTATGTTTTGATTTTCTAGGGACCTCTTCGAAGAGTAGGCCAAGGTGGGAGTGAAGATTCTGTTGGTCGTAGTGCAGAATGTGAAGGCCGTGCAGTTAGTTTTCTTTATGATCTTGTGAGCAAAGACACAATATTGGTAACTTCTTGGAGTGGTGGGCAGTTACAGATAGATGCTCTGGCTGATGAGATCCAGCCTGTGTGGAGTGCTGGCATTCCTTCACGTCTTCGTGTTGATTCCCACAACCATATCCTTGGCCTTGCCATGATTTGTGAGTCAATAACCAGTGTCTTCCCAGAGAAGCTTGATCATACTGTCTGGTTGGGCAATCCACCGCCACTTCTGAGACTGGCTATTGTTGACTTGGCTTTGCCTCGGAGAGCAGAAAGTGGTTATAATATTTCATTGTTTGTGGATCCTCTTATACCAGAAAGAATATATTCCCTTCATGATGGAGGTATTGATTCAATAGTGTTGCATTTCCTTCCATTCACAAGTCAGGCAAATGGCAAAGGTGATACAATGAGAACTCCTTCTGTGCATCCTGTTCTGAATACATGTCAGAGTGGGAGCACCACAGCATCTCCTCTTTGCGGTTTTGCATCTTTGTCAGATTCCTTTGGATATTCATGGATTGTGGCAGTCACTCTTTCTCAAGAGTGCATCGTGCTAGAGACAAAAACGTGGAACCTGTTGCTGCCACCAAGTGTTGATATGGAGAAAAAACCCAGTCAGTTGGAGGATAAATCAGAAGAGAGAGATATCCCAACCATCATTAGCAAAGAATTACTTAGTGGGCCTAGGACAGTACTTGTACCCCAAGCATCTCCAAGCTTACGTTCTATTTCACCTGATTCAATTGAAGGCAGATCAGCATTGCATCAGTATTTCAAGCTTTTTCATGAAACTTATGTGGAGTATGCACATAAGGTAAGAATATCGATATAGTCCTGCCATTTAATATTTAAAAAACCATTTAATGTACTGATTACCACCACGTCCTCATTGTTACAGAAGTTCTCATCCTTCAATAAAGATACAGTCTAAGTTTCTTTATTACTTTATTTGCTGTGGGCTTATTACATTACTATGCTGTTATTTCTTTTTTCTCGTTGTTTTTAATTTGGGGGTGTATTCTATGATAAATAAGGCAAACAAAATTCATACTCGGTTTTGCTTAGTTTTTAAATGTTGTCTTTGCTATTTTCTTTGCCAATTAGGTGTACTTGGAACTCAAGCATCATGCTCCTCAGTTGAAGAAAATCGTAGATGACCAACAAGCTCGTTTGGCTGATGCACGGCAGAAGCTTTTGAAAGTTGCGGAGAAGCAGCCCTTATTAGAGAAAAGAATAAAACGTGCAGTTGAAATGCGTAGTTCTTTGGAAGAGCGCTTGCAACAGTTAAGGAACTTAGCTGGTGTTCACAAAATGCCATTATCTAAAGCCGAGCAACAATTCAAGTCTGAGCTCGGTAATGAATGTTACATCCCATGGAAGTTTCAGCCTCTTTTGTTTGCTCGCCCTCTCTGCATCAGCTGTAGTAAATAGTAATATCTATTTCCCCAAAATCATGAAGGGCTTAGTTGATTTATTTACTTTCCCTTTTTGTTTGCAGACCGCTTCAGGGAAGTTGAGTTGGATGCTTTGCATTCTTCTGTTGATGCTCTAGGTGCTAGACTTAGGAGGTACATGCAAGCATCCAAAGCTAATAGTCACCAAAAGCAACTAACAGGTAGGAAGAGTTGTGTTGACAAGGCCCAGATATCGATGCTCAAATCATCGCTTGAAAAACTCTCACTTCTAAATAGTGAGAATTCGAAAAAGGTCAAACTTGTTGAGTCTTCCTTGAGAGCACTGGAAAAAGGTGGCAGGGAATCAAGCCTTCCTAAACCTTGATCTTATCTGTACACATTCTGTTGCAAGATTGAAGCACTACAAGATGTAAGGGCTTGTAATTTGGAATAGTAGGAATACTCACTGACCTTCTCATGCCTCTCTTGACTCTTCTAACAAAACCTGCAAAACTCAGACGAAAGAAACCCTGCAAGCACAGGTTACATGTTTTCATTGCACACTAACACTAGTATTGGGCCCTGTCCCGAGAAGAGTGGAAATTCGGAATTACAGATATCACATAGCATTATTGCATTTTATGGACCCCGACGTCCTTTTTTTTAATAGCAGAGTGAAGAAATGCCATGGCTGATGTAACCTTACCTTGGGAGCCAGGTGGTATCCATTTTTCTTTTTTATTGGAGTTTGCTGCAGAAGCTTCACAGTAACCATCTAGGAGGTTACACCTGCGAACGGGGGGTTTATTCAGACTAGTGGGGGAAGTGTGTTACTATTTACTACGAACAATTCTTGGGCGGAGCAGAGCAATACTGTCCAAAATGTGTTGGTGATTAATGTAATATTTCCACATTACATCTGCGCAATCTTTTTCATTTTGATGGATAAATATCATAGCTTAGCTCTACAGGTAAAATTACACGACGTCTGGATTCAAAAGTCCCTGGTAATTTGCATTTGGCTTAGAAAGTTGTATTAACGTCAAGCGGGCTTGCTCGTTATGGGCCGAATACAAGAGTTTTGGGCAAGTGCCAGAAAGTTGTTTGGTCTTTTTTCCTTGTGGTTTGGAGACCGACAACTTCATGATCTTCTTTCTGCTTAACTTTTCATGTCTTTGAGATGGCTCTTGTGCCCATATTTTAGGGAGAGAATTCTTCAATCTCCCTCGTGAATTTCATTTATAAATTACTGTATGTATCACATTTAATTTTTTTTTTTTTGATAATATTATCCAGTATCCCAAGGCTCATGGCAGCCTCTTTTAATACAAGTGTCTTTTCTGAGATCTCAAGACCTAAAAGGATCTAATAGAGTCTTATATTGTTAGTCCAACCTCTGTGTTGGTATATATTATATTTAATATACCAATGTTTAAAATTTCGAATTCATTTCTTCAGTTTTCTAGTAATAACAGAAGGATAATACAATTGGTCCACTGACACAGAAATCAAAGATGAGTGATTATAATACCAATAACTATAATGACAATAGAATTGTTAGGGTAAAAAATAAAAGAAATTACATGATAAGAAAGTAAATACACACACTGGGTTGAGAAAAAGGCAGATGTTGGCATCTAACCCAGTAGCCATTGAAATAAACATACCACTTTACACACATATGCAGGTTAAGTAGGTCCAACCAAACGCCTAACACAAATAAATACATGGGGGTAGGTATCATGTGGTATTTGGGATGTTGCAGCGACGAGTAGGTGGCTTTTACAAAGATAAATACCAAGGTTGATGTTATCTGTGAAAGGACTTGCTAGATTAGCAGTAACTAGCAAATAAACACATACATTTAAACACTAAACTACTATTATACATACATAATTATAATTATAATATGTATTATAAGGTGGCGTTGCACTGATTATTAAAGCTCATGAACAGAAACAATCTCAATCTCTAATCTTTATCACCTATGATCTGGTTGGGCCTCTTTCTCTACGCTTCACAGTGATTGGATCCCTCTTCTGCATCCTTGTTGTTGGGAAAAACACCAACTTGTCTTTCTCTGCTGGTTTCCCAACTGCCACATCACATTCAGAAACTTCTCGTTATATATTAGAGAGAAATATTGTTGTTAAAAGATGATGTGGTTGCTGTCAATGAGAGTTAACATAGATGGTAAGGGATTCAGGACTAGGCCCTTGGGTTGTAGGTTCGATTCCTTCTGCTGTCGCTGGAACTCCTTTGGTAGGCGATCTCGTAAGTCCCCAATAAGTGCTCATAGAGCCCGGGGCCGTGCCTTAGCCTTAGTGGGGGACTGGTGTCGAACCCCTCCAAAACTTTTTCATATAAAAAAAAAAAAAGATGATGTGGTTGCTAGAAAACTATTGGTTGAATTTGAATATGAGATTTTTTTGGGATAGCGGTGGTAGAAGTAGCTTTTTTTCTACTGGACTTTTTCAAATGAGCTTTTTTCCTACTAGATTTTTCCTAATGTGATTTGTGTTTGGGATAGGGGTGACAGAAGTGATTTTTTTCCTGATAGACATTTGTTTGGCATAACTTTTGAAAAGATAGTTGAGATAAAAAATGACTAAAACGGGCATAAATCATATATATATATATGTTGTATAAAATGTGATAATTTGGGAGAAAAAAATAAATATAAATTTGCTATATAAGATGGTACAATTACTATTAAAAAAAAAGCTTCAGTCAAGAAGATGAGTTTTCGAAAAAAACACCATAGAAGCATGAGATTAACTTCAACCAACGGTCACTTTGATGAGATCAGAAGCTCCACCTATTAGCACAAAAATCAGGTTTTCACTTCCGCTGGGCTTTTTCCAACATCTAATCGACTTTTTTAGACTCGGCAAAACGGGCCGGCCCGTTTAAGCCCTGGCCCTTTAAGAGCCGAGTTTGAAAAATGAATGAGATATTTGAAATTAGCCTTGGCGGGCCTCAGGTTTAAACGGGCCGGCCCTGAAAGGCCTCGGGCCAGCCTTACAAGCTCTTTTTTTACTGTAACTTTTTCCTTTTTAAATTTATTAATTTATATATATTTTATATTTATTATAGAGTTATTTATCCATTTAACTACAAATATATAATAACTATACTCTAATTTTATGATTTGATTTATTATTTGTTGCAAATAAAGATTATGGATCTGTTCATAATGCGGGAGAATAATTTCATGATATTCTTACTCATGAGCTAAAGCCTACCACTTAAAGTGAAGAACAATCAAATGTCGTTAAAATCAATGATAGTGACGAAGATGACGGCAATAATAGTTATCATACTAATGTCGCTTAGTGATATGATTTTTATGCTTTATGTGAGTCATTTATGAACATAGTTTGCTTTTGATTATGAATTATTGACTATGCTTATTTATTGGATGATTCGTGTTGTAATTTACTAATTATATTTTAAAAAAAAAAGTGGAGGAAAAATAGTTAAAATCTGGAATAGTAATTTCCGGGCCCTGCGAGCCGGCCCTAGCCCTGGTGCTCTCCGGCCGGGCTTTAAAAAAAAGTGTTTTTCTTACTCTAGGCCTTGAAGGGCCAGCCCTGGCCCTTCATGGGCTGGCCTCTAGACTTTTTTCAGCATCTGATGCCATCCCAAACATGCCTGTAATCAAACTTGAAACGAGTGATCAGACAGTGAAGGAAGATTGAGGGTCCGTTTAGGATAGCGGTGGTAAAAGTAGTTTTTGTTTTTGGTGTACTTTTCCTTATGGGTATTTTTTGCAGGACTTTTCCTAATGTGATTTGCGTTTGAGATAGTGGTAATAAAAATAACTTTTTTTTTTATGGGCACTTGTTTGGCATAGCTTTTGAAAAGATATTTGAAATGAAAAATGGCATAAATTATATATTTATATATATATATATATATATATATATATATATATATATTGTATAAAATGTGATAATTTGGGATAAAAAATTAAAAATAAAGATAAATTTACTAAATAAAATAGTAAAATTATCATTAAAAAAAGGGTTAAGGTGCAAAATTGGCAATGAACTATTGACTCAGGAGCAATTTTGCCAATAAACTTTCTAGTGGACCAAAATTACCAACAAACTCTTGGATCAAGAGTAATTTTGCCAACACCGTTAATTGAGCTTGACGCCGTTGATCTGCCTTCATGCAAAAATTACAGAATAAATCCCAGATGTTTATGAAACTATATTTAAGCCCCAAAAAATTTTAAATTTTTTAGTTTAGTCCCTTCACGTACTTTATATGGAGGGACTAAAGTAAAAATTATAAAAATTTTATAGGCTAGAAGATAATTTTCTAAAATTTTGGGTACTTTTATGTAATTTTTGTGGGGCCATCTCTACCCCCAAAATCCACCCCTGGTTACAGACCTTTTTTTGAACCTTAGCCTACCTGGCCTGTGGCCTATTAAGGAGGCTTGTAATTTTAAAACTTTTGTAACCAGCCTAACAAACCATAGGCCTCACCTCAAAACAAGCCTAATTCAAACAGGGCAAAAACATAATTACTTTAAACAGGCCAAAAACAGACCTACTTTAAATAAACTATTAGATGTAGGTATGTTTTCGGCCTGTTTAAAGTATGTCTATTTTCACCCTGTTTGAAGTAGGCTTGTTTTAAGGTGAGACTTGTGGTTTGTTAGGCTGCTTACAAAATTTTTAAAATTACAGGCCCCCTTAATAGGTCATAGACTAGGCAAAAGCAAAAAAAAAAAGGCCTGTAACAGAAAAGAACCCAAAATTTTTGAAAATTATCTTGTCACCCCAATTTTTTTTTTATAATTTTCAATTTAGTCCCTTCATATAAAGTATGTGGAGGGATTAAAATAAAATTTTTTAAATTTTTTGGGGCTTAAATATAGTTTCATAAACGTCAGGATCATATTCTGTAATTTTTGCATGAAGGCGGATTAACGGCGTTGGCGAAATTGCTCCTGTTTTAATAGTTTGTTGGTAATTTTGGTTCACTAGAGAGTTTATTGACGAAATTGCTTTTGAGCCAATAGTTCGTTGGCAATTTTGCACCTTGACCCTTAAAAAAATTACAATAGAATGAAGTGGTTAAATAAACCTGTCACTTACAAATTGGTTTTTAATAATGACAGCTTCAGAGTTAGCATACAATATTTTTTATGCATTTATTTGATATGTTTTACTTTTTTTGCCAACAACATTTATCTGGTATTCGGGGCTCCAAACACCCACGGTTAATTTCTTCCCATTTACAAAATATAAATCATTTTCTAATGAAAAAAATCGAAGATGACCACGAAAATATATACTGCAACACTAGGGGTTCAATTGACAGGTAATAAAACACAAGTTCGGGTTCATTTGGTCACCTTCATTTATTATATATTATGTGTTTTGGTGAGGGGCCAATGGTCTTTTTGAGTTTCAAAAGCCACCAGAAGCTCCATCAATGAGCTTCAACAAAAAGTCCCATCAATCCCAAAAGCTCATCAAATACTTATCAGCTCCAAATTTTCGTTGGGCCTTTTTCAGTATCTGATAGACTTTTTTTTTCTCCATCAGATACTATCTCAAACAAGGCCTGAGAGAACAACTCTAGCAAGCTCATAGCTGGTGAATATAGAATCCTGGGTTTGCTGCTTCCGAGTTAATCTATTCATTTTCTTAATAATGTCAGAAACCCATGTAATGAAAGAAGAAAAAAGTTTTGATTTTTTTTTTTTAAAAAGGGTTTAAGGTACAAATTTCCTTAGAATTTTCGCCCCAGAAGCTTTTGTGTGTTCAATGTTACAAGTTTTAAAATGTAACAATGTAATGTATTGTTAAAAAATTAACATTGATTGTAAAACTTTATCGATAAAGGTAATATTGCTGCTTCTTTTTTAATATTTCAGGGATAACATTGAATAAATTTTCTTTTTGAGTAACATTACTTTTGGGCAAAAACTTTTGAGGCTAGTTTACACATAAACCCAGAAAAATCAGAGGAGCAAAACAGATTGAGAGAGGTTTGTTTACCTGCCCCCTCATAGGTTGAAGGTTCGAGCATCTTTGAAATGCTCTGGGTTCATATGCACTCTCGGAATGAAGCAAACACCTTCCGCTCCTTAGGAATTGTATAACCTCTCTCTCTTTCTATATATAGGGAAAACATTTTCTCATATTGTAGGAAAACCATTTTCTTATTTCACACATATATGAAATGGTGGAACCCATATTTGTGTAGGAAACTTTTTTTTCCTCATATAACATGAGAAAACCAAAATCCATATAAACACATGTGCGCGCAAGTCACACAACAAAATTTAAGTTGGTAAATTTTTAGAAGAGCTTTAATTTTGCATGGTGATCACCTTTTACATTGATGTCCGTCACGGTCCTCCTGAAAATCCCGCTGATAATGTTAGCCACGCGCAGAGTCTCATTCACTACCTGAGAAACACAAGAACAAGGGATTTAATTAATTAATTAATTAAACAATAAACAAAAGAAGGAAAGAGGCTTTTATTTTGATGTAGTAACACTCACTCATTGAGCAAATGCCATTGACTTGTAATCACTCCACTCCACAGCAGCTTCTGAGTGCCCCTTATTCGCTCTGATCTGATCATGCTCCTCCAGCCAAAATAAAAAAATAAAAAAATCAATTAATTAGTTTGATTACAATCTCTATAAACTTCACTTAGACTTGTGGGCTTTGTTGAAACACAACTACAAGTCTGCAACCACTAATAAAAAGGAAAACAAAAAGGTGATACAGATGAGTTGGCAAAACCCAAAAGCTGTCCTAGGAATCAGAGAAAGCACACCCTTTAATAAGCACCGCTTAAGTAAGCTAATAATTATTGTACTATCGACTTTGTGTGTGCAGGTTTCAGCTTGCAAGAGGCACCCCTAGTCTTAAAGCAGAACGAATCAAGTGAAACCCACGCAACCTCACCAAGTATTTATCAGTGTAAATACCAGTTTAATATATATATATATATATATATATATATATATAGAGAGAGAGAGAGAGAGAGAGATTTGACCTCATAGCTTCAAGTTGTCACACTGTCTTCTTCAGTGCTTCAAGGGATGATCAGGTAATTTAACCATACTATTTTTATTCAACTGTGGTAAAAAAAAAAAAAACAGAAAAAGAAAAAGAGTAGTGCTGCTTTTGTTTGGGGACCAAATAGTAATGGCTTTTTCTTTGTTATTGGGACAGGTTTGTCCGAAGGATGGCTGAGTCATCGTCACCTTGACACTGAAGAGCAAAAGGCTAACACTAAAGTTGCAAAGTAAAGAGTCACACATGCACTATCCTTGGTTAAGTTCCGTTTGGGATAGTAGCAGTAGAAATGACTTTTGTTTCTGATGAATTTTTTTTATTAACTTTTTTTTCTAATGAACTTTTTTTATGTGATTTGTGTTTGGGAGAACGGTGATAAAAATGACTTTTTTTTGTTGATGAGTACTTGTCTGGCATAGCTTTTAAACAATAATTGAGATAGAAAATGATTGAAAAGGGCATGAATTATATGTGTGTGTGTGATAATTTGCCATAAAAGATTAAAAATAAATAAGATTATGATTAAAAAATTACAAAAAAAAATTATTGAGAGGAGATGAGAGCAAAGGAAAAAGCCACCAAATGTCACTGTCAAGCTTCCAAAAAATTGATCAAAAAATTTATTGCATGTTTTGAGGAAGGGGGCAACCGTCAACAGTCTGTTTGAGCTACAGAAGCCACCAAAAGCTCCATCAATGAGCTTCAACCAAAAAACCCATCAACCCCAAAAACCTATCAAATAGTGATGCTATCCCAAACATTCTTTTATCAGCTGATGGACTTTTTTTAGCATCCGATGGACTTTTTTTTTTTATAAGATGCTATCCCAAACAGGCCCTAAATCAGTGGGGATGGAAAACTTTTACTAAATTGTTATTAATGAAAAAAAAAACATTTCTTTTTATTGATATTGTATTTTTGGAATGTTGAAAATTTTTTATTAACAATTTTGTCAATATAAGTTAAGAAAATTCTCTCCTTTCCTTCGCCTCCCTCAAACCAAATACACCATAAATTGACTACTTAGTTTAATCCATCGTCAAATCAACCATATTCTTTGAAACTTGTGATACTTGGTTTAATGAAAATGGGTTGGTTCAGATCTACTAATCAATATATATACAATATTAATGAATTTTTTTTCCTGATTCGCTTAATTTAGATTTGTCAATATTTGATTGATTACACAATTTGTATTTAGAAATAATTTGATTATTCCTTAAATTTCTTAATGGCCTTCGTTTCTTAATTTTTTTTCCCTCAAAACATGATCAATGCTACGGACGTGATATGTCTAATCAATCATATTACATAATTTATGATTATTGTTTTATATTTTTACATCTCTTTATTTCTTCATACCGTCAATTTAGATCAACCAATAAATAAATACACGATATAACAATTATTTCAAGTACAATATTTCCCTCATACAACGCATAGTAAAGCTTGTTTTAACGACTACAAGATAACTTGTGTTAGTTCATATAATAACTCCTTTATTTTTATTCCCCTCGTGTTCGTTCCAAAAAGCAAAAAGGCATTATCATTTTTCTATTTTTGGGGTAGGGGGCTTGTTTTAGCTGCTTATGTAATTTTACAAGCTATATTGACTAGATACTGGGCTTAATCCTATTCCTTTATTAAACTTTTTTTTATCACTAAATGTATCTTCTTAAGGTGGGATCATGTTTCTCCCATCATCTCTCATAATATCTAAATTATATTCGTTAAATTAATATGAAAAATTAGAATACTAATTTTTTCTCCAATTTTTCCAATTAACAATCCATATTAGTTAATGAAGGATAATGAGAAAAACAAATGATGAGATGACAAGATGTAATTCATTCCTAAGCATGGGGTGGATGGGAGATATGGATCATTTAAGTTAGATGGGGTAGGTGGAGGAGGTTATGAGCTTTTATTATTATTTTTTTTTAAAGGAAAGGAGAGGGGAGTTAATTAATTATAAGTTGATAAATATATCATTTTCTCTTTATCTATTTATTTTCCTCAGAATTATAATTTCTTAATTTATGAACATAAAAAATGATACCTCACTTGTGTATGATAAAAAAAAATATATTTATATTTCAAAGGATCATTTTATTAATTTTGACATGCCACCTCATTAATTTTATAGTGTTTGTTAAAACCTCCTCCAACCAAACAAGGCCCTAGAGTTAATGGGGAAATGTGAAAAAATCAAAAAGAAAAAGCCTGTCCGTACAACCACAACTTTTAAGAACGCCGACCGTGGGGATCGAACCCACGACCACGTGGTTAAAAGCCACGCGCTCTACCACTGAGCTAGGTCGGCTTGAATGTGAAACTGGAAAGTACTTTTTAAAGTGTTTTAATCCAAACTCTTAAAAAATCATTTTCTTACCGGATTAATATGCAACAAAACAGTTGAGACCTGCGACGGTGAAGGCTGGTTGTGACGAGGTGAAAGTTGGTGACGGTTCTTCTCAAGTTTGATTCGAAGATCTACTTCCGCTAGGCTGAATCTGTACACATTTCTATGCTATTTCACTCCAATATCGTTCCAGACCTGTGTTTGCACTTGGTATTCCAGATCTGTGAACGGTGTTTCTGATCTGCTTGTGTACTCTCGGCATCTCCCTCGTCGGTACTCATCTCTGCTCGTTATTCGAGATCTGAGTTTTTCTGTCACGACTTTGATTTTCTGGTTCTCTCTGTTGTGTCGAGAGAGAAGCAGAGAATGAGAGAACGAACGTGGAGCTGCGGACGGCGGAAAGGAGGGGTCGAGAGGAGGAGACTACGAAGGGGGAGGAGGGAGAGAAAAAGGTTAGGGTGGTCAGGGCTTTGTATTCGGGCGGATTAATGGCAAGAAGAGGGTTGGAGATGATTTGCCCAAGGGGTCCAACGTTAATATGAGGAGTGGTTTAACTCAGGTTTTCTGGTGAAACACTCTGAGGAAGACGATATTGTGCTGGGGTGGAAGTATTACTTTCACAAAATGAATGCAAAGGGTGTTAGTGATGTTCGGGAGGATTCGGAGGCGGAGGAGACTCAGACGACAAGAAGGTTGGAGGGCAAACCTGGGGTGTTGAATTTCACTGCCGAAGAGTATACAGCTTGGTGCCTCCCCTGGATGAACTCTCTTATTATCAAAGTTCTGGGTGCAAGTTTCCCCACAATCGTTATTTGTGATCGCATCAATAGAATGTGGCACCCAAAGGATCCTTTGAAGCTTATCCCGTTGAGTAATGGCTACTATGTTGTCTCTTTTTCTAATAAAGAAGATGGAGACTATGCTTTTCAGGAGGGACCGTGGATGGTAGAAGATCATTATTTGATTGTACAGCGGTGGCCTCCAAATTTCAACCCTTGGAAGGCGGACCTCCAACGTAACATTGCTGTTTGGATTCGGCTGCCGGATCTTCCCTTGGAGTTTTACCATGTTGAATCACTGCGCAGGATCGGTAATATGCTTGGCAAAATGATTAAAGTTGATCGTTCTACTTCTATTTATGATCAAGGTGGCTTTGCGCGTATTTGTGTAGAGATTGATCTGCAGCAACCCCTTCTACCGACATATACGGTGTTTGGCGAAGAGTGCCCAATTATATACGAAGGTCTTCATCAAGTCTGCTTTACGTGTGGAAAATATGGGCATCAAAAGGATACTTGTCCTATGAGTCAGAAGGAGGACGAAGTTCAGTCGAACGGGAAGCGCCACGTGGAAGAAGTTTCTGGAGGTGAAGGAGGCAAGAGGATGGAGAAGAGAGCAGGGCCTGGCAGTGGCTCCACCATTGTCACTGGTGATGAAGCATCTAGCAAGTACCCGTTTGGCAAAATCAAGATATTAAGGCGGGATTTTCGAGGATCTACAATTAAGGAAACAAGGGAAGGCATTAATGAAAATTTGAAGTTGAATACAGAGGGGACAGACTCTGAGCCGAGGCGCTCAACAACGCCCAAAAAAGGAGTTGAATGGGTTCCACTTGAGAAACACCCTGTCTTCGTAGCTGCGAATTACTCCATAGACGGCGACTCCGGCGTTGCATTTTCCAGAAATCTCGTGGCCTGGGATGGATCCTCTCGCTTCTATTTCTGGGAACCTAAGAGCAACTGCCTCCATCGTCTGTCTCTTCGGCTGGGCGAGCCTGAGCCTACATCTATACTTGCTGCTTCCCCTTCTAAGGTCTTACTCACTCTCGATGCTGTTGCTAGATTAGGTTTCGTTTTTCTTCGCTGTACCGTTCTTAGTAAAGTGTTTGAGCTGAAAACCTATGACCTCAAGCTAGGAGTAGAATGAAGGAGTTGTTGTTGTTGGATTTGTGGAAATGGAGTTTGAAGTTTGATCAGAACGGAGGATTTGAGTTGAAGGCATTAAACTCTTGAGCCCATTTCAATGTTTAAGCACACGCTTGAGCTTCGATACAGAATGGACAGTCTTTAACACTAGATTGTGATCACTTGATAATGGTGTTTAGATGTCTACTAGCAATTTTATTTTATTTTCAAGAAATGCTGTTCAAAATTGAACTTCAACAAATTATTGTGCAGAAATCTTAGCTTTTCGTTGTGATACGTTTTCAATGATAAGTTCAACGTTAACTGAGTATTCTCAAGGGCAGCCCCCCACCCCCCGGCGCCAAAAAATATATATATATATATCACGGGGTACTGGAAGTATGGGCTAGCAGGGTACGATGAAACCAGTATGGAGCAGATATAACAAGTGAATAAATGATGACACTGACTCTAGCTATTCGTGCTTGTAATATATAACACGTAAAAGACTAAATAGAGGAAGCAGACTGAAAGCATGACTAAATTGGCGCATTCACCACTCAATGAAAAATTATGACAAAAGCTACAGTAGCTCATTTGTTTTTCACTTTTTCTATACTTTTGGGCTCCTTAATAAGAATGCTGATACTTTGATAGGTTTTGCGAGCAGACATGGAGATCAACTTTGCTATCCACAAAATCTCCATCAACAGGAATGGATCAGCGTTACTTCTTTTTGGTTCTGAAAGACTTTGTGTTATGTATCTATATCGATGTACTTCCAAAAAGGATGTAAATTTGATTTGCAGGTACAGATAGAAACGAAAATAAGTTTTCTGTAATTCTGTTTGAACCTTATGCAACCAGCCATGGGGACATAGACATTTTTAGCTAATTTATGTTTCATTCTTCCCATGAATAGTGCTATATAGATTATACTCTTGTATTTATCTGCATCCATTCTGGTTGTCTTGTGTTTCTTGACTACTGATCACTCGTTAGATGAAATAGGTATTTCCAATTATTTATTCTGACCTTTAATATTAGATATCTTAATGATATAATGCATGGTTAGAAATTAGATGTTTTTACCTTGGGCATAGCTTCCTGATGCCAGAGTGTGGGGCTTTATCTTGCGTTCTTAGAGAGTTGTATCTCATATTTTTACATTACCATTATTTTTTACCTGCCTTTTGGGGTATCCTATCACAGGACTATTATGATCGGTTCACTGACATATTCCAAGAGTAGCAATGATATACGTGTGCTAAAGGCTTTATGGCATCCTTATAGTGAGTGTCATGTGGGAATCCTTTCTTCTGACTCGGTTTTCAGGTATGTTTCCTTGATTTTTTTTTGTTTTTTGTTTTTTTATCTATGTACATATTATTGTAGATTGCTTTTATGAAGATGCTACTGGCTTGAATGCTGACTGCACAGTCAGTGTTCATCCTGGTTTATGTTGACCTCGAAAGACATTGACGTGAACCAAAAACATGAAGGAATTCATAATATGCTGAAATATAAAAATTTTCAGAATACAAGTTTTTACTCAAGTTGAGTCACAAGTTATACTTGAAAATTATTCAAATGAATCCCCCAACGATTATTTTTTCACTCTGGAGCAATGAAATGGTGTTGATGTTCCTGTTGAAGGACGTGCCCGTGGTCTAGCAATTGGATGCCTCATACCATTTAATTAATAAATTTGATGGATTCCTAAGTTTGTTCGAAGTTGAACAAAGTCCATTTGAAGTCTGAAGATGTTAAAAATGTAACTGAGATTGGGACTTGCGCAGTATGAGATGCCTAAGTCACACATTGAATAGCATGGGATGCTCAATGGGGTATTTAGTGAGTTGGTACTTTTATCTCATTTGCTGACTTTTGGGGTAGGGCTTCCCATCCCATTTGAGTACCTATCAATTGGTATTACTAAATGTTTTCAACAAGAGCTACCTACAAAGGGTGCTAATTGGTGAGAAAGTCAAGTTTAGTGTCACAAAGTGCAATTGCCTTGATGTTGGCTCTCCATGGAGCCAATTGATGGAGGCTTAGGCAGTATGGGATGCCTAGCATGGAATACTGGATGGCTTATTTAAGTGGACTGGTTTTCGTGCTTCAATAGCTTGCTTTTTGGGAGGATGCTCCATCCCACTTGAGTGCTTGTCTTCACTCGATATTATTTATATCTGGCCCTTGACATGTGCCATGGCATTAAGTATCATTCAAAAGTCCACCCATCCTTTGATATTTCTGAACAAATTGTCATTTTGACTTTTTAATATTCAAATGTCTTTGCCATGGAAATTGCATTTGACTACCAGAGATTTATTTTCATATTTACTGTTTATATCACTCCTTCAAACATTTCTTCTAAAATTCTCTGAATAAAAAAGTGGTGCTGAAACCCTAAACCCTAAATGGCGCCTGACATTTAGTTTTTGATAGAGCTCAATTATTAGTTAACAATTTATCCCAACATTTAGTTTTTGATAGAGCTCAATTATGTCGTTTGATCCATGTAGCCAACTCACCTAATGAGATTAAGGCGCTGTTGTTGTTCTTGTAACCCTCATGTTTCTTCCTTTTTTTGGTATCCTTATTTCTTGGTTGAATAAGGTTTAATCGATACTTATATTGTTTAGTTGGCCCTTTTATTTGTCAACCCAATGCTGTAGGCTTTTTAATTTGGCTTTGGATCCTTTGCAACCTGAGCAAGAATATTGTTTGCAGCCTGTGGATCCAGGCAGATCGAGAAGTGCTTCATCAATGTGCCCAGCTGATTTTTCTTTTGGTGGTGACCACTTATGGGACAGGTTTAGTGTAAGTTCTGCTGATATTCTGGTCACTTAACATATTTTTTTCTCAATCCACGTTTCACCTTTAAAATTGATTGTGCTCGTTGGCTTGGATTTTGTTAATCTTTACGTTTGGCATATATTTTTCATTTGAGTCAAGTACAATTTATTAAATTAAGTCCAATTTTATCCTACGTATTTTTTTTTTAATATATAAAAATCATCTGTGTCTTACAGATTACTGGCTTAACAGCTTTACTTGTGTTTTCTACTTATTTGTGCCATTGAGCAGGTATTTATTTTGTTTGTAGATGGAGCTATTTACATCCTTTGCCCAGTGGTTCCATTTGGAAGGTATTATATGTTTCATGTTCTATCAGTGTGTCTTCTTTCCCTTGAATGCGTCACTATGATATATGAGTGCACATATCATGTCATTGATCTGAATTTGCTACTCATGTCAATGTATATATGTAGCTTGATACATCAAAACGAGCATGGACTCTAAGTTGAGGTAGACTAGGCACCTGGCCCCTCCCAAACCTACAATTAGAGTATATGTGAACATAATGAAACCTCTGTCAGTTTATTGAATGGCGGAGGTATCTCTTCCTTGGCCATCTGAAGAAGCTCATTAGTCCTGTACAATGATCTCCTTTTTGCAAAGCAAATAATGTATTAAAGACGAGCATTTGAATAGTCTGATATCACCAGAACAAAACTATTAGAGAGGCTTCCTATATGAAGTTTTCCTGTATGATGGAAAAAGATTAAAGACAACATTTTCTGGTTTTTGTTCTCTAGAGCAAAGAAAATATATATCAACACACATAGCATAATATTACATTAGCTGATTTGTAAATCATTGAGTTCATCCAGTATTGCTTCAAACTATAGAAATCACTTATGTGAATTTGACGGCATGTCTTATGGTGAGGACTTGGACCAAAATTTGATTTGTTCCAACCAAGCATTGGGCTTTAGCGTCCACTTTTAGAACTAAGAATGTGGAAGCTGGTTAGCTGTTATTGTTAGAATCGTTGATTGGACTATGCTTTTTTCCTAGGCAGAACTTTTTCTTTTTTACAGGTAGAAACTTCTTAATTTAATTGTTCTCAAGTATTGCCAATATGTCCTGTTATCATTTGAGATACAGCGCTGTTGCCTTGGCATTTGTTGATTCCATATAATATAATGCAAACTGATGATTTGGTGTCATTATTTTGTTTAAATTGATTGTATTCTATTCACCGATGCTTCTACTTTTGTGTGATTGATGTTTTACTTTTACTTATGTGCAGTCTCTTCAAATCAGAATCCGTGCTAGAAGTATACAATGATGCTCATATATTTGGGCTCAAATCTGCAAATTCTAAAGCTGCTAGTAATTCAAAATTGGCAATCTCATGGTTGGAAGCGACATTCCCTGAGTTACAAAATCAAGAGACAGAAGAAAACATGTCTGTGATGAGAGCTCATGCTTATGCTCAATTTGATGCATCTCTTACCCTGCAGGTTTACATGTATTTTTAGTTACTCTTTTATATATTGCTTGTCAGTAGATTGAAAACTGCCTTTGTCAGTTGACCATTTGTTGCTATGTATGATAGACCAAACTTCTTTTATGTTTTGATTTTCTAGGGACCTCTTCAAAGAGTAGGTCAGGGTGCGAGTGAAGATTCAGTTGGTCGTAGTGCAGGATGTGAAGGTCGTGCAGTTAGTTTTCTCTATGATCTTGTGAGCAAGGACACAATATTGGTAACTTCTTGGAGTGGTGGTCATTTACAGATAGATGCTCTGGCTGATGAGATCCAGCCTGTGTGGAGTGCTGGCAATCCGCCACCACTGCTGAGACTGGCTATTGTTGACTTGGCTTTGCCTTGGAGAGCGGAAAGTGGTTATAACATTTCATTGTTTGTGGATCCTCTTATGCCAGAAAGAATATATTCCCTTCATGATGTAGGTATTGATTCAATAGTGTTGCATTTCCTTCCATTCACCAGTCAGGCAAATGGCAAAGGTGATACAATGAGAACTCCTTCTGTGCACGCTGTTCTAAATACATGTCAGAGTGGGAGCACCGCAGCATCTCCTCTTTGCGGTTTTGCATCTTTGTCGGATTCCTTTGGATATTCATGGATTGTGGCAGTCACTCTTTCTCAAGAGTGCATCGTGCTAGAGACAAAAACGTGGAACCTGTTGCTGCCACCAAGTGTTGATATGGAGAAAAAACCCAGTCAGTTGGAGGATAAATCAGAAGAGAGAGATATCCCAACCATCATTAGCAAAGAATTACTTAGTGGGCCTAGGACAGTACTTGTACCCCAAGCATCTCCAGGCTTACGTTCTATTTCACCTGATTCAATTGAAGGCAGATCAGCATTGCATCAGTATTTCAAGCTTTTTCATGAAACTTATGTGGAGTATGCACATAAGGTAAGAATATCGATATAGTCCTGCCATTTAATATCTCAAAAACCATTTAATGTACTGATTACCACCACGTCCTCATTGTGACAGAAGTTCTCATCCTTCAATAAAGATACAGTCTAAGTTTCTTTATTACTTTATTTGCTGTGGGCTTATTACATTACTATACTTTTATTTATTTTTTCTCTTTGTGTTTAATTTGGGGGTGTATTCTATGATAAATAAGGGAAACAAAATTTATACTCGGTTTTGCTTAGTTTTTAACTGTTGTCTTTTACTATTTTCGCTCGCCAATTAGGTGTACTTGGAACTCAAGCATCATGCTCCACAGTTGAAGAAAATCGTGGATTACCAACAAGCTCGTGTGGCTGATGCACGGCAGAAGCTTTTGAAAGTTGCGGAGAAGCAGCCTGTATTACAGAAAAGGATAAAACGTGCAGTTCAAATGCACAGTTCTTTGGAAGGGCGCTTGCAACAATTAAGGAACTTACCTGGTGTTCACAAAAAGCCATTATCTAAAGCCGAGCAACAATTCAAGTCTGAGCTCGGTAATGAATGTTACATCCCATGGAAGTTTCAGCCTCTTTTGTTTGCTCGCCCTCTCTGCATTAGCTGTAGTAAATAGTAATATCTATTTCCCCAAAATCATGGGGCTTAGTTGATTTATTTACTTTCACTTTTTGTTCGCAGACCACTTCAGGGAAGTTGAGTTGGATGCTTTGCATTCTTCTGTTGATGCTCTAGGCGCTAGACTGAGGAGGTACATGCAAGCATCAAAAGCTGATAGCCACCAAAAGCAAATAACAGGTAGGAAGAGTTATGTTGACAAGGCCGACATATCGATGCTCAAATCATCACTTGACAAACTCTCACTTCTAAATAGTGAGAATTCGAAAAAGGTCAAGCTTGTTGAGTCTTCCTTGAGAACACGGGAAAAAGATGGCAGGGAATCAAGTCTTCATAAACCTTGATCTTCTTATCTGTACACGTTCTGTTACAAGATTGAAGCACTACAAGATGTAAGGGTTCACTGGCCTTGTCATGCCTCTCTTCTAACAAGACCTGCAAAACTTAGACGAAAGAAACCCTGCAAGCACAGGTTACATGTTTTCATTGCACACTAACATTAGTATTGTTGCATGTTACATAAGCATCGTTGCATATTATGAAGCCCAACGTCCTTTTTGTTTTTTTAATAGCTGAGTGAAGAAATGCCATGGCTGGTGTAACCTTACCTTGGGAGCCAGGTGGTATCCATTTTTCTTTTTTATTGGAGTTTGCTACAGAAGCTTCATGGTAACCATCGAGGAGGTTACACCTGCGAACAGTGGGTTTTATTCAGACTAGTGGGGGAAGCATATTACTCCCTTCGATTCGAAATATAAGGCTGTGTTGACTTTTAGATGTTTTCTTATTTATGTTTTACTATTTCTTATAATTTGAGGCTACCACTTGTTTACTATCGACATCACACTACTGACATTGACCACTGCCATGTCAATACCAGCGGGTCATTATTGGCAATGGCCTCACCGCCACATTACTTCAAAAATATACTTCTTTGGTCCTAAATATAAGATTGGAGGTAGTACTATTTACTACCAACGATTCTTGGGCGGAGCAGATCAATCTTGTCCAAAATGTGTTGGTATTTTATGTAATATTTCCACATTACATCTGCACAATCTTTTTCATTAGGGTTAAATAGTAATTTTGTCCCGAAGTATACACTTAGGAGTAATGTTGTCATGAAAGTTTTTTTAGTCTCAATGTCGCCCCGAAAGTCCTAAAATGGAGCAATGTCACCCCTCATTTAATCACCATTTATGTTGACCATTAATTTTGACTAAAATTATTGACTTGGCAGCTACATATACTCTCATCTTTCCAACTCATCATGACACATCATATCCTCTCTCTCTCTCTCCTCCTCTGTCCGTCTCTCCCCCTCTCCCCCTCCTCCGTCCTAGTCATATCAATTTCATTTTTCTATTGAATTTCTGAATTTCAAATAGAAATATGTATTATTTATTATTATTATGTGTTTTCAATATTTTATTATTAATTTCAACAAAAATAAAATGATTATTAATTTCAATAAATAATCATTATCAAGGATTGAACTAGAAAATAAAATGAAATCTTTTTCCTTATATTTTATTAAAATATTAAAATCAAATTAAGAATTAAAAAAAAAATCAAATTTCTCATTGGAGAGTGATTCTATCACACTCGAGTATATGTGATTATCACACTCCCGTGCTATCCAGTTTTATAGCACACCAACTACATCCATCCAATGAGTTCATAAAATAAATTACTCTGTAGGTAAAATAAATGAAGAAAATCATAAATAAATAACATTCTCACCGTCATGATCATTAGCTATGGAAAATGGGTACAACATTAATGACATAAAAAAGTGAAACTCAATGAATCATCAAAATCCTCCATATAATATGTCCTGTTATTTGCATTTCAGCTTAGGATAACAAAAACCCATATCGATGACGAGTCTTAAGCTTTGCTCGGTCTTCCTTTAAGGTCTCTGGTTGCCGAAAAACAAGATGGTTGCCTGGCTCCATCTTGTTTGCCTTTTAAGACCCAATGAGCAAAGAGAAGAGAACACAAGCAGCCACATTGTAAAACTCTCATCTATGAATGGACATAGAGAGGAACAGTGAGGCCGATGCCTCTCTGGAACTGGGAGGAAGAACATAATGGCACTGATTGCATGAAATGGAAGAGAGAATCACGTCGTCTTCGTCGAGGGCCATTGAAAACAGGAACGGTAGTCAAAAGGCGAGCCTCTATTTCTCTCAAAACTCGGAGAGAAGGAATCGAGAGATAGAGAGTGTGTAAAGAGAAATCAATAACTGATCAGATCATGGAGATACTTGAATAAAATAACTAAATAAACAGTAATATTATTGATTCAGCATTTAACACTGCGTTCTTTTACTGATATGAAGTTGTTTGTAGGTGGGTTGAAAACAATTGAAGGAGGGTGTGCAACTGGAAATTACAAATGGTATCTTCTATTTTTTTTTATTTGGGTGATGATCAGATCATAACTAATCTCATTGATAAAAAATTAAAAAAAAAAAATCATCAAAACTAAGCATTGATGCCCAAAAATGATATTTAGAATGCAAAAAATGGAGGAATCACTGTTAACATTTTTCATTGTGACTGAAGTGTTGGAGGGAGTTGGGGGGGGGGGGGGATGGAGGAAGGGAGGACTAGGGACGGAGGGAGAGCTACGGACAGAGGAGGGGAGAGAGAGAGAGGAGATGATGTGTCATGATGAGTTGGAAAGATGAGAGCATATGTGGCTGCCAAGTTCGTAATTTCAGTCAAAATTAACAGTCAACATAAATGGTGGTTGAACAAGAGGCGACATTGCTACGTTTTAGGACTTCTAATGCAACATTAAAACAAAAAAAACTTTCAGAACAACATTACTCCTTAGTGTGTACTTTTGGGACAAAATTGCTACTTAGCCCTTTTCATTATGATGGAAAAATAACATAGCTTAGCTCTACAGGTGAAAATACACGACGTCTGGATTCAAAAGTCCCTGGTAATTTGCATTAGGCTTAGAAAGTTGTATTAATGGCAAGCGGGCTTGCTCGTTATGGGCCGAAGACAAGAGTTTTGGGTAAGTGCCTGAAAGTTGTTTCGCCTTCTTTCCTTGTGGTTTGGAGACCGTCAACTTCACAATTTTCTTTCTGCCCAACTTTTCATGTCTTTGAGATGGCTCTTGTGCCCATTTTTTAGGTAGATAATTCTTCAATTTCCCTCATGAATTCCATTTATAAATTGCTGTATGTGTCATATTTAATATTTTTTTGATAATATTATCCAATATCTAGTTTGAGGCTCATAACTGCCCCTCCCAACGCAAATATCTCTTACAGGACTCAAACTTGGGACTTGAAAATCCAATTGCTATGTTAGTATGTATCATATTTAATATACTAATGAATATCTTACCAAAAAAAAATAATATACTAATGAATAAAAAGTTTAAAATTGTGAATTCATTTCTTCAGTTTTCAAGTAATAACAGAAGGATAATACAATTGGTCTATTGACACAGACAGAAATCAAAGATGAATAATTATAATGCCAATAACTTTAACGATAATAAAATTATTCGGCTAAAAACTAGGTATACAATGAAAGAAATTACATAATAAGAAAGTAAATACACTCACTAGGTTAAGAAAAAGGGAGATGTTGGCATCTAACCCAGTAACCATTAAATACACATACCACTTTACACACACATGCAGGTTAAGTCCAACCAAATGCCCAACACTGATAAATACATGGAGATGTGGATGAAGAGGTAGGTATCATGTGGTATTTGGGATGTTGCAGCGACGAGTAGGTGGCTTTTACAAAGATAAATATTAAGGTTGATGTTAGCTGTGAAAGGACTTGCGAGCTTTGCATTAACTAGCAAATAAACATATACATTTCAATACTAAACTACCATTATACATACATAATTATAATTATAATATGTATTATAAGATGGCGTTGCACTGATCATTAAAGCTCATGAACATCAACAATCGCAATCTCTAATCTTTATCACCTATGATCTGGTTGAGCCTCTTTCTCTACGCTTCACAATAATTGGGTACCTCTTCTGCGTCCTTGTTGTTGGGAAAAACACCAACTTGTCTTCCTCTGCTGGTTCCCAACTGCCACATCACATTCAGAAACATCTCATTAAAGATTAGAGCGAAATCTTGTTAAAAGACTGATGTGGTTTTGCTGAGAAAACTAGTGTTTGAATTTGAATATAATCAAACCTGAAACGAGTGACCAGACGGTGAAGGAAGACAGAGAGAACAACCCTAGCAAGCTCATAGCCAGGGCACAGCCTTGGCCCTCCTCCAAATGGTGAATATAGAATCCCTGGGTTTGCTGCTTCTGAGTTATTCTGTTCATTTTCATAATTATATCAGAAACCAAAAGAACACAAATTTTCATTTTCATTTTTTAAAATAGAGGGTTAAGGTGCAAATTTATTTCAGAAGTTTTCACCAAAAAGTAATGTTGACCCAAAAGTTTTTTTGGATTCAATGTTATAAGTTTCAAGATGTAGCAATATTTTCCATATCGATAAAAAAATGACATTGATTATTAAATTTTTAACGGTAAGAGATAACATTCTCCTTTTTAACACTTCTAGAGTAAATTGTTTTGAGAAAAACTTAAAGGTCAAATTTGCACATAAACCCAAGAAAATCAGAGAAGCAAAACAGATGGAGAGAGGTTTGTTTACCTGCCACCTCCATGGATTAAAGGTTCGAGCATCTTTGAAATGCTCTGGGTTCATATGCACCGCACGGAATGAAGCAAACACCTTCCACCCCTTAGGAATTGTATAACCTAAATAATACACACACACACACACAAGTCATACCACCAAATTTAAGTAGGTAAATTATTAGAAGAGGTTTAATTTTGCATGATGATCACCTTTTATATTGATGTCCGTCATGGTCCTCCTGAAAATCCCGCTGATAATGTTAGCCACGCGCAGAGTCTCATTCACTACCTGAGAAACACAAGAACAAGGGATTTAATTAATTAATTAAACACTTAACAAAAGAAGAAAAGACGCTTTTATTTTGATGTAGTAACACTCACACATTGAGTAAAAGCCATTGACTTGTAATCACTCCACTCCACAGCAGCTTCTGAGTGCCCCTTATTCGCTCTGATCTGGTCATGCTCTTCCTGCCCCAAAAAAAAAAAAAAAAATCAATTGATTAGTTTGATTACAATCTCTAATAACTTCACTTAGACTTGTGGGCTTGGTTAGAATACAATTACAACCACTATTAGAAAGGAAAACAAAAAGGTGATACAGACACAGATGAGTTGGCAAAACCCAAAAGCTGTTCTAGGAATCAGAGAAAGCACACCCTTTAATAAGCACCGCTTAATTAAACTTACCAACCAATACAATACTAAAATCCTACTAGTAAATGTGACTTTGGAGCGTTAATTAAGTAATTAATAGGTGCCATTGGATTTTACGAACACGATTTCCCACTACCCTCACTGAAGTGAAGGTGGGCCATTATTTAACTAGCCATGGGTCAAATGACATAGCTCCACAGCAGAACGCATCTCCCTGAAGCTTAACCTTATCAACCCAATCAAGATTAATCCAATATTTAAAAATAATAAAACAAAAATTAGAAACTTTAGATAGGTAATTAAGGACCGTGAGTGATAAAGGAACGTGAGTGATCAGACTCTGACACGACCGAATTAATTTTTTCTGCAGAATTGTTTTTTGGGAACTTTGTCGTGGTGACAAAAACCCTCAGCGTGTAGCTTGGATGTCATAATTTTGTCCCTTTGGCGCCACCTCTTCTTCTTTGACTTTACGACATGTACTTTCTCCCTGCTTTTGACCTCCTTTTTTTTTTTTTTTTTTTGGTAAAGTGACCTCCTTTATTTCTATCACGCACACAATTGTCTTTGAAGCAACCTTGATTGATTTCAAAAAAATTACCCCCCAAAGCACAATTTATTAGATATTTTAATTTAGGATCGAGGTGCAAAACACTGCGGATCTTTTACTTAAAAATGAGTTCAGCACCACATTTTTTTCGAAGGTTCAAAAACAAATGTGAGAAAAATATCAAGAGAAGACCTTTAGATACAATTTAATACCAATATATATGCATATGCAAAAATAACAAGACTCTGCCGCAAAAATAATGATGATAAGTTATATTTGACGGCTTTGATATTTTTCTCAAATTTTAAATGTTGATGTATAATTTTACATAGCTTATGTGTATTACACAATTTAATTTTAATTTGTTAATCTAATATCGGCATCTTATTTTAAGAGTCGTCACATACAACTCTCCGTTTTTTACTATGTGTATGACTAAAGAAAATTTTAAATATACTACTAGTATAAAATATATTTATTTAAGGATAAATATGTTGCGTTTATAAACTTTTTAACGGTGGTGAAAAGTGAAGAGTGTAGGCTTTTTGTTTTTGACAGAGGTAGGATTACTGATGTTACCTTCAGTTGAGCCAAAGCGAGAGGAGTCTCGGTGAGGAACTTGACGGCGAGAGTCATGATGGTAGAGGTGGTCTCGTAACCGGCGACGAGGAGGGCGATCATGAAATCAACGATCACCTCGTCGGAGAAGTGGTCGCCGGAGGCCATGAGTGCTCCGAGCATGTCGGATCTGGGGTGATCGTCGTTCCTCCGCTCTCTGACGACCAGCGTGAGGGCCTCGGCGACCTTGGTCCTCGCCCTGATAGCTCGCCGGTAGGTGGAGGAGAAGAAAGTCAGCGGCAGCGTGAAGAAGCCTTCGATCACCATCACGTACTCTTTCCTCAGACTCTCCGTCCACTCCCCCGGATCGGCGCTCATCAACTGCTTCATCGTCAGCTCGAACGTGATCTGCAACACAGTACATTTCCCTCCTCTTCACTTTCAAATCACCAGATCAAGCTTTACACGACGTGATTCTCCCCACACACACAATCAACTAAAATTCAAAAACTTAAATAAAAAATAGCTTGCCCCGCTCACAGGCATGTGGTTCAGCATGTGCATGCTCTATAATATGATGACACTAATAGGGAAATTATTATTCTTAGCCGTAAACCTGTGTTTTTGGTGGGTTCTCTATGGGCTTAACGTGGGCTTTTATGCAAATGCAATAGATTTGAGCATAATTTTTTTTATTTAAAAAAAAAACCATAATCAACCAATTTTTTTTTTTAAACAAAATTAAAAAGAAGGCGGGGAGAGAGAGAAAGGGGGTTTAGTAGTCCTTACTGGACCACCACCAGCTCCCACCCCATGTGACGGCAAACGAGATCGACTAGGACGATCCACGAGCGAGTCGAATCGGAAGAGTTGAACGAGTCATAAAGAATTTGGGAAAGTCGGTGATTTGTGATTAAGAAATTAGTTTACCTTCTTGGCCTCCTCCATGAGGAGGACCCGATCGGTCCAGGAATCGAGGTTGAGCCGGATGAGCCGGTCTATATCGACCAAGAGATGATCCTTGATGATGGTGGAGTTAGCGAAGCTCATAGTGAGAGAGTGCATTCTCTTGTGAAGAGCACCTTTCATCAACAGAAGCGAGTGCTTACCCAGAAGGTTCGATATTGAACCGGGATAGCTACAATCGAATAGCTTCCCCTCGTTCAGCAGAATGAACCGGTTCGTCTCCGGGTCCGCCGAGAACACCGTCGGCTCACCAAACACGTGCGTCGTGAATATCGCACCGTAACGGTTCATCCGCTTGTCTATGAACGGCTCCGGGTTCTCGGTCTTGTAGGCGGAGATTAGCTGAAGGGTTTCGCCTATGAAAGGTAGGCCCAAGCTGCCCGGCGGCAGCCTGAGCCTGCGGTAGCGGCTCCGCCGGAGAAGGAAGAGGGAAACGGAGAAGACGACGGCGAAGAAGAGTAGTGAGAGTAAAGAAGCCATGGAGGGATATACTGAAGCAGAGAAAAGGCGCTAATATATATATACACTCTGTGTATATGTTAGCATGGGTATAAGTTTTTTTAATAAATAGAGAAAAATACGGGGAGAGAGAGAGGGGGGCATTAATGGAGGAGGGAGGGAGTATCTGGCAAGAATCGAAAAGCGGGGAGGGAGAAGAAATAAATGTGGGGATATTTCGGTATCTGACAGCCTTTCCCTTCTCTATTTCTCAGAAAAATTTAAAAGATAAAGACTTTTTGGACACAAAGCATGGCAAAACCTCCTTTTATTCCTTTCCTGTCCTTCTTTTCACTTTTTCTTGTTTTAAAAACTCAGTTTTGGTTTGATTGTTGTAACTTACACACACACATATATATCAATTAAATAGAAATTTCTAAATAGCAGTACGACTCACTAATAATTCTAATTAAATTTGATTGTGAAGAAATTATCTGACCAACTTTTTTTGGAAAAATTTGGAATGGTGTCATTTCAAATTTTCTTAGTGAAAAACATTTTAAAAAAAATTACTATTTAAATTTCAAAATCTTAAAAGGTGATTTCTTAATAAAAACAGCTGTTAATTGCTTTATTATTTTTATTAATTTTATTATTATTATTGTCAACACCAGGGGTAGATCTTCTTAGAGACACTAGGAGGCCATGGCCCCCAAAAGTTAACATAATGTAAAATTTAATTTTGGCCCCCAATTTTTTTTGTTAGTATAAAAATTTTTAATTAATTATGAGTATATATTTGACCCCAAAATATTTATTATAAGTTCTGCCATTCGCCAATACGATTTGAAAGTTTATATAATATTTTTTTTATCATTTTCTTGACATTAAATTAGAGTAGCACTACTCTAATTGTACAAAATTAAGAGTGTTGACATTTGTTGTAAATAAAAATTTATCATGTATTTTTTAGGAATAAAAATGTTAATGGAGAAATTTTTTATTTTTTTATTTCTGATTTTTGTTATCTTAAAATTTAGAGATTTAAGTTAGGTTAAGGGTTTTGCTCTAGTCTTATATTATTTTTTCTTTTAATTTTTTATTAAATCACATTTTATACTAAAAACTCGTATTCAACTGCTAATAGATGTTGGTTAAAGTGGAATGAGTTTCAGCCTCTCTTTTTTTGCTATTGCACCCGGTTCACCATAGCTTTACCCTAACTAGTTCGAATCGAGGTTTTGTCGGACACATATACGGGGACCTCTCCTAGGGAAGCTTTCTGCATCCACAAGAGAGTTTCAGCCTCTTAACAAGAAGTCACCAGTTCAATTACATATGAATGCAAAAAACAGTTAGTGTCAGTTGGCCCAACATTGCTAGAATATATAACACGGTTAAATAGCTATATAAAAACTCACATTAAATCCTAACCTCATCACACGTTATTTTATTAATAACTTAATTTTGCATTACAATTTCATTAAATTTATATTTACTAATCTCTCCCCCCTCAAAAATAGATCAAGCTTTGAGTTTACTCCATCTCATCACAAAAATTAGTTAAAACTAGTTTTGTGTTCTAAATTGGATAAAGTTGTTTAAACATCTCTTTTTGTTCATACCTCATTGTTTAATTGCATATATATGACAATTTTTAGGGATAAAAACAGATAAATTTTTTTGAAGTATTTTTATTTTATTTTTTTAATAAATTGTCATCAAAATTGTGGAGTGATTGTATGGGAATTGGGAAGGAGAGATGTATTTGAATTTCGATGAGATGAAATAAGTTGAAGAAGTTCGTGCATATATACATAACGTGGGGGGAAGATAGTGCTCAATTATATATGGAACAATTAAAATTATATTTAAGTGGGATTACTTCAGCATAGTAAATGTGTGTGTGTTACGAGTAACTTACAAGTTTGATTTTTCTGTACTGACCCAATTCGTTGTATCTGTATGATATTCTTTTATTATTGCTTCCACGTAATATTTAATCTTCCTTCTACTACTTTTTTTGTTTTATTATATTTCTCACTTCTTCTTCACATTGGAAACAACCATATATGGCCTATTAGCCACACATCATAATTTACTGATAAAATTAAGTTAGGATTATGTTATTTCATTCTCACTTACTGATAAAGTTAATTTAACCGATTTGTGTATTAAATATCAATATTTTGTTAACCTTAAATGCTTCACAAATCTGTACTATTCATGTCAAGCCATGTGCTTATGTAGGCTCAGTCTAGTTTTAAAAGTAAACTAAATTTTGATAGAACCGCTTGCATGTCTAGTACTTCCAAAATGCACGCAACCCTCTTTCAAACATAAAATGAATGAAAATATGAAATTAGGGGGGGGGGGGGGGGGACGAAGAAGTCTGTTATTTTTGTTATTTGTTTTCAGATGAAGTATGGGGGGTTTGAAAATATAATAAGGTTATGAATGTTTTTTTTTTTTAATTGGTTAAGGATGGATTCCCTTTCAAAGTTTAGAACGCAAGTGATTTTTTTTTTAATAAATGCACTTCCTGATATGAAATTTAAAAAATAAAAATAAAAATAAATAAAAGGGGTCTATTATTTTTGTTATATGTTATCAGATAAAGTATGGGGGGGTTTGAAAATATAACAAGGGAATGAATGCATATATATGTGGGACACGGTTTCTGTCCTATACCCTTCCTGTCCGCTCCCTTCTTTTCTCTGGTACGACGCCGTTTTGGAGCAAAATGGAAGCAGCTGGTCCTTTTTTAAAAAAAAAAATAGGATGCTGACAGTTATTAAAATGATACCTCAGGATATTGACCTGTACTGAAGAAATATTTTGTGATCATGAAAAATTATTTTATGATCTTGAAAAAATATTTCAGGGTACTAACTGGTACAAAAGGCATACTTCAAAATAATGACCGGTACTGAAAAAATACTTCGGATAGTGATTGGAACTAAAAAGATATTTTAAGATACTGAATGGTATTAAAAAAATATTTTATGATGTTGAAAAAATATTTTAGGATCATAAAAAAATATTTTGGGGTGGTAACTGATACTAAAGAGATATTTTATGATACTGACTAACACTGAAAAATACTTCAGATAATTTTTTCAAGATCATAAAATAATTTTTCATGATCATGAAGTATTTTGCAGTACAGGTCAATATCCTGAGGTATCTTTTTAATAACTGTCAGTATCCTAATTTTTTTTTTAAATAGGATCAGCTGGTTCCATTTTGCTCTAAAATGGCGTCGTATCAGAGAAAAGGGGGGGAGCGGACAGAAAGGGTATAGGACAGAAGCCGTGTCCGTGTGTGTGTGGGGGGGGGGGGGGTTAAAAGTTTCCCATTTTGAGTTAAATATGCTTCCCGGAGTTCTCCTTCTTATGTGGTGATGTGGCTTATCACATGAACCAACTATTTATTGATTAAATGTTTTATTTTTAAGAGATATTTGTGTAAATATTCAAAATTTAAAAAATATATATACTACTACCGACAAAATACAAGATTCTTCTAGTTCCCTCTAATTAAATATTTGTAATATATTTTTTGGGAGACTGGTTAATTAGTTAGAATATTTAATTACTTAATTAACATGTTTTCTTCGTTGCACTAGGAGCATCTTTGTAGTTGAGTGAAGAGAATTAACCTTTGTTTTGATCATTTTGAAGAGAATTAACCTTAATAAATTACGCGAAGCCGCAATGGGAATCATAGTTAATCAGTATTATGAGCCCTAATGATCTCCAACAAATATATTAAATATCCAAATTTTTGGGAAAGACCAAAAACACCTGCACTCTTAGCCTCGAAAGAGATCACACCTTTAATCAAATAACAAAAAATGTCCAGTTTTTTTTTTGGGGTTCAAAAATCAAAATAAATGTCCACTTCATCATACAAAAAGTGGACCAGTGTTTCGCAAATCTTGCCTCATTGGTCGTCTTCCATCTGAGCATCTCTTAGATCCTGATGGAATTCGTATTCACCGAGAACTGCACTCAAGGTAGCCTTTTCATGGTTTGGAACTATGTGGATATCTCGCAGTCCATCCAACCAACTCTGCTCTTCTAGGCTCATGCAAAACAAGTGCGCGGACTTCCGACTCAAAGCATCTGCAACCACATTAGCCTTGCCGGGATGATACTTCAGCTCGAAATCGTAATCTTTCAGAAATTCCATCCACCTTCGCTATCGGAGATTTAATTCCTTCTGATCTACCAAGTACTTCAAGCTTTTATGGTCGCTAAATACTTCGAACTGGGCCCCATATAGGTAATGCCTCCAGATCTTCAAGGCAAATACCACAGTTGCTAGTTCCAGATCGTGAGTTGGATAATTTCCTTTGTGAGGTCGCAACTGTCTCGAAGCGTAGGCTATCACTTTGTTGTCTTGCATCAGAACGCACCCTAAACCCTTTAAAGACGCGTCGATGTATAGAACATATGGACGGGTAGGGTCAGGCAATGTGAGTACTGGAGCGGTAGTCAATTTGATCTTTAACTCCTGAAAAGCTACTTCACACTAGTCAGTCCAGAGGAATGGTCGATTCTTCCTGTTCAACTTAGTCAACAGCATTGCGATTTGAAAAAATCCTTTGATAAATCTCCTGTAGTAGCCTGCTAATCCCACAAATCTTCTCACTTCTGTTACGGACTTTGGGGGTTCCCACTGTAACACTGCTTCCACTTTGCTTGGATCTACTGCCACTCCTGCTCCAGATACTACATGACCTAGGAATTTCACCTCATTGAGCCAAAATTCGCATTTAGACAACTTGGCATACAATTGATGATCCCTTAGCACTCACAGTGCGATATGAAGGTGATCTCTATGCTCGGCTTCATTTTTGGAGTATATCAATATGTCATCGATAAACACCACAATGAATTTATCTAAATACGGCCGAAAAATCCTATTCATGTAATCCATAAAGAAAGCTGGGGCATTAGTCAATCCGAAAGGCATTACTAGAAACTCATAGTGCCCATATCTTGTATATCTTGTGTAATGGGTTTAATGACCCATAAGTGGTAGTTGAGGTGTATCTATTTTATTATATAAAAAAAAGAGATTAAAAAAGAGTTTTCAAGCTGGACCGTGTGTTATAATGACTCACCCTAGTTCTTTTTTCTTTAATTTTATTGAATTAGGGGGTATTTAGGCTTCCTCTTTTGCTATAATTATGCTTATTAAAAAATATCACATAATTTTTTACTTGTGTTTTTTAGTTAATGTAAATTTAGGCAACAAATTGCGATAATTCAATAAATTAAAGTTAAAATTATAGTCAAGCTCACCAGAGCTGATCATGACATGTTTGAGAAGACAATGAGGTTGAAAAAGGCCCATAGAAAGAGAAAAAGTACGGTGTGAGTAAAATAAAATGTTTGGGTTAGCATTTTTTCAAATGAATTTTTAGGTCAAAAATTATTTTTAAGAAGAGGCCACTAAACCTTATTTTTCACAATGTAGATGAGCTTCTACCACATGCATTCAAATATAAACCATATAATAATTTCAAGTCCTTTTTAAAGTATCCTTCTGGTTTTCATTGTGAGTTAGATGATTAATTTATTGATATTAGTGAACATTAGCTCAATTGGTTACTTATAGAAAATGTGTATTGGCTTTCTTAAAATACTCTTTATACTCATGTGCTCCAGAAATTGTCTTGTGGTATAATCATCTTAATACATGGAAAGCATATAACAGTTTAAAAAACAAAATAGTGTAAATTTGGGATACAAAATAAAATTAAATCTCACACTTAGGATTAGAGTAAAGCTCATATAGTTCATATATTTAAAACGGGACAGAACATACTACATCCAATCTTAATTTTAAAACCACTTTTGTAGTGCAAATTACACTACAAAAGTGGTATTATAATTAGTATCGAAGGGAGTAACATATAACTGTGGAATAGAAAATCCTTCAAGCAAGTCCACATTCTCCTCTTCTTTCGGACAACATTAAAATGACATTCTCTTCTTCTTCTTCTTTTTAACTATGATTAAAACGGTATGGTCTACGGGAATTAAACGCACGAAAAAATGAGGTACAAATATACCCCTATCTAAGGCTGTTAGGAAGATTCATTTAAAACATGATCAAATTAGGGTTATTAGGCCTAAAAATTAAGTCTTGAAATAAGTAAAATTAGGATGGGCCAAGTAAGGTAGACTAATCAAGGGTAGCCCGTTTAAGGGGAAGGACACCCTTTTTAGCAACCACTCTAAAATATTGATGTAACTAACAATTAATAATTTTTCCTCATAGTTAATTTAAATTTTATATTTAGAACTAGAATAGTATGCAAAAAAATGAAACTGCTACTATCCTAAATATAAAATCTAATTGAATATTTAATCTTGATCTTAAATGTAAAAACATATTTGTCATATCTATTAATGCTTTCATAATTTAAACTTACTATTAACAATAATAAAGTATGAGAGAGATAGGGAAAAAAAAGGAAGATGCTTAAATTGTTTAAAAAAACATATCATATTAATTTGTTTAACTAACTTATTTAATCTAATTAGATTAGTCAAATATGTATTATATATTAAGAGATAATCCCAACAAAATTTGGTTAATACAGATAAAAGACAAATCAGGAAGTCCAAAATCACAAATCTAATGTCAAGGCTGTGGGAGGAATCTGGAATTTGTTAATGATTCTAAATGACTAATATGCCCCTAATATCATTTGGGAAGCTTAAGTTCTCAATATATATCCTAATGTTGTTAATTGCAATCTTGAGTTATTATTCTTTATACCGAAGTTGATTATACATCATAATTAACAGCTTTAGTATACATATTAACAACTTATATACATCAAATACAAACAACTTTATAGGTAATATTTTGAACCTACACATGTCAGGCACCATTGACTACTTATATATAGGAAATAACAATTTAGGATTTAGAATGTATAACTTTAGTGTACATATTAATAACTTGAACTCCCAAAATTTTGTCAAGGGAAAATTGGGGCCCGTTTGGATGTAGCTTTTTGGAGAATAGTTTTTTAGATTTATGAGGTAAAAATGACCTTTGAAGAATAACTTTTGGGATTTACAAGGTAAAAATGATTTTTGAGGAATAACTTTTGTATAAAAATGATATTGTTTGGATATTGTTATCAGAATAACTTTTTCAGGGTCAAATTAACCAAAAAAGACATTAGCTTTTGATATAATTGTATATAAAGGGTAATATTGTATTTTGAATATTATAAACATTATATTTCATAACTAATACCAAAAAATACATAAATTTGTGTACAAAATTAAAATACTTAACGGTACTGATTGACATTGAAAAATACTTTATGATCTTAAAAATTTATTTTAGAATATATTAAAAAAATATTTTAGGTAATGACTAATCTTAAAAAAATATTTTTAGGTATTGACAAGTACTAAAAAGATATTTAAAAATATTGAAAAAATACTTCATGATTTTAAACATTTTTTTTTAGGATATTGAAAAAACATTTTAGGGTATTGAAGAATACTAAAAAAATATTTAAGAATACTGGTTGATACTGAAAAACTACTAATGATGTAGGGAAGAGAGAAAAATTTGAAAAAAAAAACATAATTTTTTTCAAAACCTAGGTTTTGGATCCAAAATAACTTCTAGACAACAATACAGGTGTTTGGTGAGTTTTTTTCAAGACATAAGTTTTGATGTAAAATAGTTTCTAGAAAAAAGATAGGTGTTTGGCATATAGGATTTTAAAACTTAGGCCTCGTTTGGATCAAAGAAAATCGAGAGAGGGAAAAGGAAAATTGGAATTTTCCACCGGCGGCAACTGTTTGAATCGGATTTTCCTTGGAAAATATTTTCCTATGGTGTGACCATTCTCCCATATTTAAATGAAAATGGGTTCCCACCAAAAATGGTGGGAAGCCATTTTTCAGCGCCACCAAAGACTATTTTGTCCTGATCAGATGATAGAGAGAGAAGAGAGTGATGACGGGGAGAGGAAGAGAGAGAAGACAATGACGACAAGGAGAGTAAGAGAGACAAGAGTGAGTGAGTTTAATCAACTAAAATCAACTCAAAAAAATGTTTAGATATGATATAAATAAGTTTGAGAGTGAAGGGAAGGGAAAAGGAAAATCTGTTTTGGACTTCGCCGTCATTGTTGTCCGTTTCAAACTCCGCCCCTCAACAAATTTTAATGCAACTGTAGATTGATTAAATTAATCACTGTAAGAATAAAGCTGGCTAGATAATTTAAATTTATTGTTAACCAATGAGGGAGTAAAAAGAAAAAAATTTGCAGAGTCAATGAACACACCAGTGGCTGTTGCTCAAACAGCAGCAAAACGCTGCTGCTCGAGCCGCAGTTTGTGAACATGTGGGTTGTAATTTTTTTAAGAGCAAAAATGTAATCTTTCCTTATTTTTCTACTTATTTTCTTCCAACCAAACAACAATTTTCCAATCCAACCATTTTCTTTTCCACCGTAACCAAATGCATCGAAGATAAAATATTTCCCCTTCCATCCCTTTCTTTTTATTTCCATTTTTTCCCCTTCTTTCCTCTTCTTTGATCCAAACGGGGCCTTAGGTTTTGTTTCCAAAACCTAGATTTTGGAATCCTCCAAATAAACCCTTGGTCAGTTGGAAACCTGTGTAAGTCCCAGAGTCCTCTCACAGATCTAGCTTATGATTTGTAATATTAGACTCCCTTATTTATATTTTCACTAGTGTAAACATATTTTTGTAAAAATTTCTCGAATATTAAAAATCCCAGGGATATGAGATGGCACGAAGGAAGGTTCTAATAAGATAACCTTGGGATGAGAGGGAGCCACACGGGTGGGTGAGGAATAATGGAAATGAATTGAATGAACAATCGCAAAATTCCACATCCCAACTCATCATCATCGGAACACGCTTAACCACATTCATTTTTGGTCCCCACATTTTAGCCACTTTAAACTTCTTTATCCACTAACCAAACGAGACTAGTTTTATTTCTTTCTCAAATTAGAGTCCCAATTTTATATATTTATACATTTTGCTTTTATTTCTTTGTCAAATTATAGTCGCAATTTTATATATTTATTTAACCTTTTGTTTATTTTACTGTAATTAAAAATTAATATTGAAAATATCGTCAAGCCCGTACAGAGGAGCCAATTTTACCATCGATTAACTAACATATGATATCAAAATCAAATATTAGATTAATTTTTTTGGTACAAAGATCTAAAACTTAGACAGTACCTATATTCCCATACCATTTTATCACCTCACTTAGCGACTTAGCGTCATGTGACCATTAAATTTTAATGAATTAATTATTAAAGGGAATAATTTTGTTTGGTATATATGCATTGGCAGATCCACATATATGATTGGGGGCAAGTGCTCACCCTTGAATTGGGGAAGTGAGGATTTTTATTTTTTTTAAGAAAATTAATACATGTTTGAATGATTGTCCATGCTTAATACATCAAGATTCGTAATTGGATAGGGATGAATGATTGAATGAATGTCTAATATCTTATATTCAAAAAGACGTATTGGATAGCATTAATAATAAGATAATTATAATGGAATTCCAAAAAAATAAGATCTAGAAGAATGACATTGTAATTATTTTTATTGTAATATACTTTTGTTATTAAAATACACGTATTTAGACTTATTGAGTGTCCACCTTATATTATAATTTATGTAGTTATATTTCCAACCACACTTAGTCTTATTTTTCTAAATGACAGATTTGTAAAATAATTATCTTTTTTATCATATCATTAGTATTCACTCGATTTTATAAATATTTTTTTGATGCTCACCCTTCATAAATTTTCTGGATCCGCGCTTATATATATGTACGTGATTTGTCCCACGCTGTTAAAGAGACACGTATACAAAATATAATAACACCAACATATTCTGTTTTTGCGAAACTAATAATTCACACTTTACCGTTCTTTAAGATTTTTCTTACATGTGTTCTTTTAGATTCATGCTATATTATTATTCTGTAAAAAATTTGATGGAACGCGGTATAAAATAGATATATAGTTTACCTAGAAAAAGCACTGATTTTTATAATTGTAATTAATTAGTTAAACAATGAGAATAATCTAGGTAGGTTTGTGGTTCAGGGACAGATTTTGTGCCCACGATTTGCGGGATTTTGGACAAAATCTCATCCTGTTTTTTTAAGAGGTTTCCACTTTTCAGAATTATAAGATGTATTACGATGTTCTCGCATTGTAGGAATCTTCCATATGCACTTTCTTCATTAATTACTACTCTGATTTATTTGTTTATTTTAACTCACATGATTGAACACAAAGTTCCTTAATTGCATCGATCGGTTTGACCTTGACCACAAACACATATATACTACTACATAAACCTATAGTCAATTAGATTGATTCATGAAGTGTATATAATAATATAATGTGCTTGACTACTTGTTGATTAGGCTCAATTATTGACCTTTCGTATATAAAAATTAATTCTTACGTAGGAAAATTTCCAAGCTCACTTCCATAGTTCCATGGAATTGCGCATATATTATACTATAGGGCACAAAAGATAATGAACAAGTAAAACTAAAAATATTTGAGCAAATGTTGTAATAATCAAGTTATTGAACTCAAAACGACCATTGAACCAACCTGAGTATCAGTTCAAAAGTTATTGAGTTAGACTGGAATCAAACTGAAGTTAACTGAAACCGGGGAGATAGTAAAGATTTTTATGTTAGTACTATGAAACTCTAATAAAAATTAAAAAAAAATCAATTTTTTTAAAAATAATAATCAAAAGTGACCCTGATTGATTCTCGATCAAAATGGTCAGTCAGTTTTTAAGTTGAACCGGCTAGTCCGGTCTAGATTTAATTACTTAGGTTGAAACATTAGAAAAATTGTTTTCCATACAAGTATAAATCAGGATATGGTCCACGTGTGAGATGGCAGTGATTTGGCAAATTTTTGGTTTAAGTGTATGTCATATTAATTATTTCCATGTTCTTTTATGGCCCATTTCTCAATAATATGCTCCTTCCTTAACCATTATATGCTCTTCAGTAGCCCCGGTATCTTGATCATAACATCCCCAAATATATCCACCACATAAAACTATAGGATAACCTCTCTATTATTTAATATAGGACATTTTCGAAGGAAACAAATATAGGACCATTTTAATTGGTCCCACTCACATGACTCATATCATATTGTGCAAGTGATAGATAACTACTAGCGTGCCTAAATATGAGATAATTGTACTCGATTATCGCATATTAAGAAAGACATTAAAATGATAAAATTTTCTAATTCTTTCTTATTAAATTTTTTTATCTCTTTACTTTATAAATAATGTCCACACCTTTTCTCTCATCTTTCTCTTTTTACAATAAAAATGAAATAGAATAAGATTGAGAAAATTACCCTGCAAATAATGACTTATATTTTGAATTAAACTTTTCTTTACAATTGACTTATATTTAAACACAAAGTGATGATAGTATGTAAATATCAAGAAAGTTATTTGATTATTTGTGACAAGTATAAATCGGTTTTGTTAAAATACCTTCTTTAATCATTATTATCTCGATATGTTAACTCTTTTAATATATCTGCAATGGATTGGGGACGTTTTAAAAAAATAATTATAAATTTGACTAAATTTAACCCCATACCGCCAGCTCCTATTTTAGGCGGTGTAGTGTTTATAATGTCGCTGAAAATACTTGTGTTCAATTTATAATTTCAAAATATTAAAGAAAGATCACTGGCTCTTTAAAAGTGTTAGTTTTAGAAGACAGTCGATTTTTGAAAACTATGTTACGTTATGCACCAAAAATTCAATGAAGTATATATATGGCTATATGTCTACCATTCAGAAAAGATAAATCAATTAATAACTTTGCAACTCCAAAAATAAAAGTATGCGGTTCAGTACATTTATCACGTCAATATATATGTCGAAAATTATCCACTTAAATTTATTTTTTGGGATTAAATTAAACGAAATTATCATTCATTGGGATTGAATTAATGATTATACATGAGTGAGTTATTTGGTTGATATCAAGAAAGCAATGGGTGCTGGGAATCAATTATATGTGAGGTATTAATCGACAGGGTTATGATTTTGTTGTTTTTCTTTTGTTTGACCTGAGCCAATAATAACGACTTCTGGTGTATAGTTGTATTTACATATGAAAAGTAATTTTCAAGCGTGACATTATATAATTTTATAAATTGACGCATCCAATTTTCAGAGGCATAAGTTTGCCGACACTTATTTATATATGGGGATATATATAGTTTTCTTTTTCCCCCCAATGAGAAAGAAGGAAATTTTTTGTACAAAGACCCGTACTTTTCAAATATCCATGGCTCATCAATCTCGTTTGCCTTGTTTGGCTGTCCACAAAGCCATGGGTCTGTGTCATTTCAACAACAATTATGGATTATTACGGGATGTGTGTGTGTGTGTGTGTGTAAAGTTCAGATAATAAGTTGCATTACGCGGGTTCCTCAACTCGTTCACATAATTTTTAACTTCAAAATATCTTACAAATGTACCCCAAAAAAAATAAATAATTACTTATACATATAAGTTGACATAATATATACCCTTCTCATATATTTATTTTGTATTTCGTAAATCACAATTGAAAATGTGTTTTTTTAAGGCTATGTTGTTGTTCCAAGCAAATGTTGTTTGGGTGATACTTCCTCTTATTGCTTTTACAAAATTCTTAAATTTAAATTATCTTAATCCTTTGTATATGAGTATGACAAAAGTTATTTCAACACTTAATGTGTCTTTTTATTTATTTTCACCTATTAATAATTATATGCATTACATTAATTACATGGTTGGTGATATTTATCTTTGCTTTATTTCTTTTTCTGACTTGCCCATTCAAAATAACGGCACACAAGTTCATTTCAAGACATACTGTATTTATTATTTTTAATTAATTTTAATCATTTGGTTAAATCATGTAATTTAGTTTTTGGACTCTTACAAATAAGATTGAAAAATTTTCATCTTAGATTTTAAATTAATAAACTCAGAAAATAATTGATTAAACCCAATTTTTGCAGCTAAATAAACTTTTAGTTAGTAATATTTATTTATTTTCAGCCAATCAATTTCTTCAGGACCATGCCATCTTCGATGACATTAAATTACTCGAGCCAGTGTCTATTAAAAATAAAAGTCGGGTTCTGAGAGTCTGAGAGAGTAGAGGGACCAGATTATTCATTCTAACAGTTTGTGATCAAAATTAAAGTGACCCCACTACGAATGCATGATGCATTCAATTACAACGCGATGAATTCGCTAATTAAGGTTTTGACACTTGTTCTGTCGGATTCTAACTATAAAATGTCTTTTATTAAAATTACGAGTATTGTCCATGCACCCTGAAAAACCTCCCAGTGTTTTTTTTAATACTTTTAAATGGAGTTTAGGGGAAATTTCTCTCATTTTTTAGTATTTCCTTAAAAAATTGTTTTTCAAAAATATTTTGGATGCTTAGTACCCTTGAGTAATTATTTTTATGGCAAAATTATATCATATCCTCTTTTAAACACCAGTAAGGTTTGAAAGATATTTTATTTTTCGATAAATTTAATGAGTTAACCACTTTTTTATTTTATAATATGAACCAGCGTGATATTCTACTCTTCTGACTTTATTTATAAGTCAGAGAGATAAAATTTATCTTGTTTCTACTTATAAATCAAATGATTAAATTTATCACATGGTTTTACTTTATATTTATTTTTATAGGATATGGTATAGTATAAATAAGACTAAGGTTACAAAGTTGATAAATCTTACAGTAGATTTAATAAGTCTTGAGGTTTAGATAAAAACATATGTCTTCCGTTCCCTTTCTATAAAATACTATTATTGACTATCTCCCATTCATTTTTATAAGATACTTTTGAAAAGTTTATTGTAAGCTCCTCATTTTACCCTCACCTAATTACAAAAACTACTCATATTATTAATTGTATTTAATTCCTTTATTTGACTAAAGAACCCACTAGTATAACATATTATCTCTCTTTCACAAAAATAAAGGCATTTTTGAAATATAAATTTCATTTTATATATTTTTATTACACCTAACTACCTTTAATTTTTAACGACCTTATCAAATAACTTAATTCGGTTATTAGTATTCTCTCTCATCATTTTTATAAGTAACATTCTTTTTCATAGGGGCAATCCTTAATATAAATAACACATTCCTTTTGTTTAACAATTTATACTAGTTTTTTTTTCTAATTTTACTTTCATTAAATATATATATCACTTATTATCTCTTTATAGTAAATTTTCACCAATTAGTTTCTTTTATGTACCATCTTCATAAATAAGGGTATAATTAAAAATAATAGTACAAATTTGATATATTTATTGCTTTTAACTAATATTTTAAACTGCACGATTTAAATATTTGTTACTTACTCTCTCTAATCTTTATTATAAGACATTAATTAGTAAATGCATTTAGTTATTTTTATAAGGCATTTACTTGTTTTCAAGAAATATAAATTATTTTTTCTCATATATGCTCATAATTAATAAGGGTCGTGAGTGAGACTAATAACTAATATGATATTAGAGTAGTCTAATGCAATTAGTAAGGGTAATATTGAAATTTACTTAAATTTTAAGACAACTTTATTGACTTTAACTATTTTTATTAGTTTTATAGAAAATGTTAATTAATACCTTATAATAAGGACAAAAAAAATATAAAAAGGACCAAGGAATCTCTTATGCTCTTTTCAATCCATAATATAAGACACCCTAACTAATTCATGAGAAATAAAAAATGAAAGTTAAGCCATTTAATTATTGATATATTTTAGAGGGTATATTAATTTAAATAAATTTTAAATACCCTGATTTGTACCCAACAGAATATTATAAAAATATTGATTTGCATAGTGTTTTTTTTAATCAAAATTATATATAAGGAGATATCATTGTCAAATAGTTAAGGTGATGTTAAATATTTAACTTCATAATTGAAAATTTATATTTTAATTTTTTGTCCTCGGATATAGTTACAATTTTTAACATCCTTAATAATAAATATTTTGTTTGCATGGTCATTTTCTCTAATTCTTTCTAAAAATAAACAAATTTTTAAATTTACTTTCTATTTAATAAAAACTCTCTCAAAAATGATATAAATAATAATAATAATAATAATAATAATAGTAATTAAAATATTAATATAGACATATAAAAACTTACTGATATGCCATCTAAATGCTCTCTTTTATAAATAAGATCAATAAGAAGGGGGGAAAAACTTTGGGGGAAAGGGAAGAGGCGAAAGGTAAGGAGGGAGTACACACGTGTATACTGGATTTTGTGTAGTTTTCAGTGTTCAGTTTCCAATGTTCCTGCTTCTTCTGCTGCACACTCTGCTATGCTTTGCGCACGAATGTGTATTTGTCAGTCTTTCCACGTGTGCTTCCCTCTTCTCTTCTGTGGGCCCTCCCCTTCACGTGCGCTCCTGGCCCCCACCATTCATTCCTTTTTTTTAAAAAAAAAAAAAAAAATTCTGTTGTCATCTTCTTTCCTTCCCAATTAATCCCAACCTACCCTCTTCCCATTCTAACCCCCTCATCACCTTCATCCTTCTACCCACCTCAAATCAACTATGCCTCCTCAACAATCTACCATTACAGCTCCAAGCTTTTCTCAATTTGACTAATTCTTTTTTTTTTTGTATTTTTTTTATATTTCAGATAATGTTGGGTTTTCAGCGTTGAATTGGAGAGTAAAAAATTATTATATAAAAAAAAAATTAAAATTTAAGTATTGATGGGCCTTCATTAATTTGTCAGGTCAACATTTTTCGCTTTTGAGGGTTAATGGTGTTTACATTAATAGGCTAAGTTGAAACCCAACGTAATCAAACGTATAAAATGATACTCCATCCGATTTATAAGAATATGAAATTTAGATTGCCTTAAATCCTTTTTAAAAGATCTCACTTGCTTTTATTTGTATATTTTGAGTCGGAAAATTGGGTTGGCCTATTTAACCCATGGTCTTTCAATGGCCGACCTTATAAAATAAAGCCTTTAAGTGAAGTCGGCCTAAAAAGGCCAGCTCTGACCATGAAGGAAGCTACTTGAATACTGTGGTGCTAGGTATTCACTCATTCATTTACTCTCACAGGCTCACTCATTTTTTATTATTTATTGTAGATAAAAATTATGGATGTATTCATTACAAGAGAAGAAATTCTTGATGTTTTTACCCATGAAGCGGATCCTACCACTCAAAATGAAACACATTCAAATGTGTTTATAATTGATGATAGTGGCAAAGAAGATGAAAATCATAGTCATCATACCATGTTATTTAATGATAATCTTTTTATATTTTATGTAAGTTATTGGTGGACAATAGTTTACTTTTGACTGTGAATTAATGAGTGTTTGTATGTTGCATGATGTGCATTGTATAGACCTTAATATTAATAATATTTATTTGATAAATTATAAATTTAATTGTTATAATCTACTAATTATATTTCTTTTAGAAAAAAAAACACAGAAAAAAAAGATAAAATTTAGAAAAATAATTTCCAACCCTGTAAGGTTGGTCATGGTCCGAACCTTAAAAAGCAAATGTTTTTCTTACTTTAGTTCCTACAAAGGTTGATGTTAATTTCTAGCTCTAAGTATATTTATTATGTTTCTATTATATCTCTTCATCATTTTTCAACACTATATTCTCCTTCATACTTTCTCTCTTAGTTGTCCCCTTACAGATAAGGAAATGTTAGGGGGGAAAAGAAAGTTTCTTTCCCACATATTTAAGACTTTAACTAATTTTAAATGTTTTTAAAAGCCTGCAATCTGATTATCCAATTCTTTATAATAGAGAATGAAGTATCATAATTACCAAATAACCAATTGCTTGAACTTGAGTAATAAACACAGACTTGGTGTTGTTATTGTAAGAAGCTTTCCTGGAAATAATGTAGCTCCATCCCACTTCTTGGTTCTTATCAGAGGGAATGCCGACCTTTTTGCTTCCGTCACTCTCTACTGATATTAAAGGCTTTTTTTCCCTGCCCCAACCCATGTCGCACTGCTGAGAAATCTTGTCTTCTAACTTTTTATTTCACTCAATTTTGACTGTTTTATTATTATTATTATTTATTTATTTTTTAAAAAAAGAGAGAAGGGAATGCCGACTCCCATAGATGGTGGAATTAACTTCCCAATTCGAGGGGAATAAAATTTCATTACACACATGTGGTAGGAATATTTGCCCCAATTCCTTTTCAACAGTAAACTTTCTACCCCTAAACTTGTTTGAGAAATTATAAAAATCGTGATTTCAGAAGCTATATTTTATAAATTGAGACAAAATTCTTTTTGTGAATTTTAAAAACTAATCCAAACATACACATAAATATTAATGTTTAGTTCTTGTTTTACTTTGCTTTTATACTGTACAAAACATATATAAAAAAACATTTATCTAAAAATAAGCATACAATAGAAGTTTTGTCAAACTCATTAAAAAAAAACACAAAAACACTCACAAACAGGAAAAAAAAAAAATATTTGAGCCTGTTTACAAATTCAGTAAAAGTTTTTCGTTTAAAAATGTTAATATTTTATTGATAAGAAAGACCTAAAATAAGTAACAATACATTTTGAGTTAAAAACGTATTAAATTCTTTCGATACATACAATTTTTAAATAAGAAGTTTTACTGCTTACCCCAAAAAAAAAATATTATTAACATTTTCTTACTTAAATAGAATTATTAATTCAATATATTACATCGTTAATGTAATAATTACTACGAAACAATTGTAAGCCTTGATTACAGTTTGCCTGTAACCTCAAAGAGGCATTATTCGCCAATTAGGTACCAAAAGTATAGGACCAAGTGTGATTGGGCAGGGACTTAGTGAAAATAACAGTGCTTCCTTGTTTCCTTACTGGTAAAGTTACTCCACATTCAACACTCTGGTCTTATTATTTTTAAGTTACATTTAACACTTTAATTTTATTTGTTGTGTATAAAGTACCCTGATGTTATGTTTTTGTGCGCTTCTAATATTATAATCTTATTTATGGTACGGTCCATCAAATACTACTATAAACAAGAAAAAGAATATTATGGTGTTGAATGTCGCTTAAAAATAAAACTAGGGTGTTAAATGTTACTTTACCCTATTTATATATTCCCATACTTTGTTTGATCTTTTTAAATTACTGATAATAATTGCATGCAGAGATTTTTCTAAGAATTGGGTCACAATGATTGACATTACCGCAAAGGAAAAGAAACACTAAAATTAGTTAACAAACAACATGGTTGCTTTGTCTCTAATTAATAATAAGCAATGATTAATTATTCTTGATCCCCCTGAATTGAGCATTCCATCACTGTAATTATTATTTACTGTCCATTCTATGATTGTTCTCTCCATAAAAGTCACACAAAGGACAGCGGAAAGTTTTGGGGAAAATTGATTACAGAGCCCAAGGAAGCAAAATAATTACAAAAAAGGCCCAAGAAACATTCACATGCCAGAAAATGCCTTCTGGCATTTTTTCAAAAAACGTTAGCAACTACATTAGTAGCGGTTAACAACTATATCAGTCCCCATTAACAACTAAATCAGTCTAATTAACAACTACATTTTAACAACTACATCTATAGCAATTAACAACTACATCTGTAGCAATTAGCAACTATGTCCATACACTTTTTTTTGGAAAAATGTTAGGCATGTGAATGTTTCTTGGGCTTTTTTTGTAATTATTTTGCTTCCTTGAGCCCTGCAATCAATTTTCCCAAAGTTTTGACAAGAAGGAAGGAACAATCAAGTGAGGTGGGTTTAAAATCAAAAGGTGTGTTTGATTAGAGAAATAAAATTGAAGGGAGACGAGAACGAGTAAAAATGTACAGAGCAGGTTCTTGAGAGGAATAAAATCTTACTTGGTGGCTATTTTTTTGTCCTTCCCCACAAATTTCTCACCTAAAATCACATGCCATCCCCACAAGTCACACGTCTAATAGTGAGTTTGAATTCTTCTTAATTTTGTTATCATTCAAATCAATATATATCATGCAAGGCTATATTAACAGTGCACTTATTATTTTGATTTTATAAGAGTTAAATAATTAATTTACATAAATTTAAAAAATAGTTAAAATATTTATAAAAATTACGTCTTTTTGTCAAAAACAAAAAAACATGTATCACTCTAGTCTTTTTTGTGAGTCCAGTTTGAAAAAAAAATATTTGTTTTATGAGTTCTCCAAAGAATAACAGTGTTACAATTTTGCTCGTATTAAATGCAATAAAAAAAAGAACCAATTAATTCATGTTGGAAAAAGAAAAGGTTGAGAGAGAGGGTTGTGAATATTATTCCCAAGTGTGGGTAAATTTAAAAAATGCATCAATTTAAAACATACGGCTCTTATTTTAAGTCATCAATTAATAAATACATTTGATCATTTTTATAAGGCATTTGTTTGTTTCCAATGAATATTAATTGTTTTTTTTCATATATGCCCATAATTAATAGGGGTAGTAAATGATAGTAATAATAATATAATATTAGAGTTTAGTGTAATTAGTAGGGATAATATTATAAATTACTTAAATTTTTGGACAGCTTTATTGACTTTAACTGTTTTTATTAGTATTAGAGAATTGTTAGTTGATGCTTTATAATAAAAATTAGAAGGAATACTTAATAAGTTAAATAATTTTTCTTGATATGTAAGAATTAAATAAACTGGATTAATACAAAGGACTAGAGTGTATTGATTTTTCTAAAATGATACCACTTATTTTAATAATTTATATTGAAACGTATCACTATAGATTATATATTTAAATTATGCTGAAGGCAACCATAAAAAGGTATAGAGAGATAGAGAGAGAGATCCCATATCTCATGTCTTTGATATAGAACAAATTTACTGAAGTTAATGAGATTGATAAAATTAACTAAGTTAGTTAATATAGTTTTTAATACACCCTAGTTATCTTCTTTAATTCTCTAATTTCTGATCTTTTCCTTGATTAGTTGATAAATATGAAACATGTGTCTTATATTTAAAATTAAAATCAACTTTTCAAATATGTTTTATATTAAAAATAGGAGGGAGTAGTATAAGAAATGTTTTGAAAAAACATGTAGAATTGAAACAAATGTATGAACCTAACGCTCTTTCAAGTATAACATAATAATAATAAAAAATTTACATAAAAACTAGAGTTAGAAATAAGAGCCAGTTCGTTGGTTCTACATCCCACACCTTCGCTAACAAAATGTTAGCCATGGGCCAGCATATTTCAATTCCCTTTTATCCTTGTTTTTTCTACAATGACCAAAACTCGAAAACATTCAAACACTTATAATATAACTCATCAAAGTTGATTACCAAAAGTCATCAAATTTGCTAAACATAATCCACAATTTAAGAGATAAACTATCTTTTTCACAAAAAGTCAAACATTGTCTATCACTCAAAAAATGAAGTCGTCAAATTCAGTGAATTTTATAAACAAAAGAACCGCTTGATATGGTTTGAAACAACATCTGAAACAACCAAACCATATGATACGTCCAATTTTTTAAAAAAGAAAAATATAAGCCAGCCGGCAAAATCCGCGGGCTCGCTCGCATTAACTCGCTTATTGTGTGATGTAGTTTGCAAAAGTTCCAAACCCCTAAAATTGTCCAAACATGAGATCTAATGGGTTGAGCTCGTATTACTGACCCTAATAAAAACTTAAGTTACTTTGTGTGTAAGAAACAAAAAATGAATGATATCAGCACAGAGCAAATAAGAAAAAGAGAAAAATGAGGAGTAAAGGATACATGAGATGCATTGATAGACAGAGTCCCACCACACGTGGAGAGGGGGAATAATTTGGAACATGGAAACTAGGATTTGAAATAAATAAAATAATAATGTGAATGAAATAATAATGGGGGAGATTAATTAGGATTAAAAGAATGATTAACAAAAGAAACACAAATGAACAAGAGACGCCTGAAAAATACATGAGTGGGTTCATATGTGTAGGCATTGTGGGAGGCTCTTCCCTGTTCACCTTTTTTTTCCCCCCATCAACCTCCTTCGCTTTCCCCCGACATTCCCCGACACTTACTCGTGTCAATCATCATACACCTCCCCCAAAACCACCCCAATAATAATATTAATAATAACGCAACATTCTCAATTAGTTTTTTTTAAAAATTAAAATTGTTAAAAATATACTCATAACCATAATAGTTAGAATATCATTTTATCATTTTGATTTTACGTTTTTACGATTTTTTTTCTTCTTTAAAACGATTTTATTGATGTTCTAAACATTTTTATGTTTTTACGATTTTGCTTCGCTAGAATTTTACGTTTTACTTTTTTTTATACCTCTTCCGATTTTACATAAAATCTTGATTTTAACAACCTTACTCACAACTAACTTTTACAAATTGAAATAAGGGTAAAATTCAGTTAGTATAATATGCTTTGTTTAAATAGCTTTTATAAAAATAAGTTAGTTTTACATAAATTTATTTAGATGATATGTTGAAGGGCTAATTTAAGAAAATTTAAATATAAAAACAGTCAAAAGATAAAAACAGATTGTACTCTAATCTTTTTTATAAGTCTTGATTAACACACTCTCAAATATAAAAAAAAGTTGGTTAAATAATTAATTATGGGCTTAATTTTCAATTTTCCTTGCATATATGATTTATTTCAAAAGTCAACATGAATTTTTTTTTTTGTTTATTGTAATTAATAAGGGCAAATTTTTTTTTTTTTAAAAAAACACATCTATCCCTCTAAAATTGAACTTATAATAAAGATCAATTTTTTTTTTTTTTTTTATCGAAATGGACTATAAATAAAACCATATTGATATCAGAAAAGGTAGTTCAACATAAATTGATTTTTAAGCAGAAAGTTGCCCTAAAAAATAGACCAAATAGTATCATTTTGGACCTAAATTGATAGTTGAAAAAGTAAATTTTAACATATGAAAGCAGCCATGCAAAACACACCCTTACATGTTGAGGGGCTGAGTTTTATATATGGATGGAAGAAACTAAATGAAGTTGACGTGTGTTGTAGGCTTGAATAATTAATGTTGTAAGTGAGGAGTAAGATGTGTTTTGTTTTTACAATGTTGTTGTCTTGTGAGGGTGGTATGAGTTGATGGTGTCCTCTAAAGTGGTCAGAGTTTAATAATAATGGAATGAATGAAGATGAGATTTTCAATTAAGAAGCTATTTGATCCAATTATGCGAACATGTTTGTGGGGAGCCATAATATGGACATGTACTACTTTGTTACCAATGACCCAGGATTCTGCTGGCGTGCCATCATCACTTCATGTTTCTCTCTTTCTGCTTCAATCATATCTTTTGTTCAACACTTGCCCAACCCAAGTTGTAATTAATTTCACACATGCTTTTACATCTTTTTTTTTTTTTTTAAAAAAAAATATTGTTGTAGAAAATGTGAGATAAAATAAAACACATTGGTGTCCGGGAGCAAAATTGCTGAAAATGTTCTAATTGCAAATCTTTTTTTGTCCAACGATACATAATGGCCTCGGCCTATGAGCGTACAAAAAGATATAATATATTGTATTTGGGTTATTAAACAAATTTTTGGGCCTATGGCTGTGTATCTTTTTTCTTTGTAATTCTTTCAAGTGAAATACCCATCCCATTTCAACTTTTGAGATTTTGTTACAAAAGGGCCGAAAGAAAAAACCATGGAGGGCTTTCATAGTTTGTTACACAGGCCCATTGGGCCTTAGTTTGGTGGGCTTCAGTTGTGAGTTATTCGGTTTTCAGGAATAGATTTCGTGGACCAGTTGTTAGCCACATAGATTCTCAGGCTCGCCGATTTAACATATGGACAGGCCAGAGCCCATACAGGTAAGGTCTACTTGGAAGTTTACGGCGAGTTTGGTACGTGAAAGATAATAGTACGTCTGATCCTAATAATAAAATATAGTTGACTTTTTTTAGAGGGATTAAGAAAATTAAATAAGTTAATTAATCATTTCATATGTTATATATTCTTAGATTATTATTAGTTAAACTAATTAGTTTGAAGAAAAAAATAAAAATACTCTAAAGTAATTTAATTAGCTTCATTAATCTCTCTAAAAAAATTAACTATGTCTAATAATTAGGACCGGAGGGAGTACTATCTCTTATCCTAATTATAAAATTTTGTCGTAAGTGTAATTTACACATTTACATTATAAATGAGATTTTATATTAAATATCAGATGCACTACTTTTTTATTGACAATAATAATTATTTATTGTATTGTCGATTTGAAAATTTAGTGAAGAATCACAATAATTATTCAATAATAAAAAATTATGATAAATAATACCAAAAATATATGTAATTGCTGAATTTTTTTTTTGGGGGAGCTTCCCAAACTCATTTTTAGCACTTCTTTGCATCATGTGTGAATATTTATACCCTACGTCCTTGGGTTCAACTGACAAAGGGGTCGGACTTTCTTACCAAAGGGAGGGGGTTCGATTCTGGAGTTGGTCAAGACGCTTGGGGAGGCATCCTAACTCTTAGGTGTCTAGGTAAATGCCTGAGAGTAATAGATAGTCTAGGTAAATGCTTGAGGGTAATACACGACTCGTCCTATCTAACATTGGTATCACCTAAGAGGAATAGAGATTTCGTCCTGCCCTTGGATCGTGGATGAACCCAACCCATTTCCTAAAATTTTTATATAAAAAAAAAGTGTGAATATTTATATAATTTTTTTTTTGACATGACTATCTAATTAGGTCTAATTTTAGCATTATCCGATCTAATTCGGATAAACTTTCTATAAAATTTTTCTGCATGATTTCTCGATCTTTAAATTTAAAGCATGCAAAGAAAGAAAAAAATATATGCACTAGATTGTGTCATATATGTTTAAAAAAGCAAGACTAAATAATGACCGAATTCCATTTTATTGAACTAGGAAAAGTCCCCTTTACTCTTTTAATTATCAACATATTAAAACACTTTTTAACAAAATGGAACTCATTATTAAACTTAAATACTTAATAAATGAAATACTCATAGTCATGATTATCAAAACCGGACTGGACCGGCCGGTTCAGACCGGTAACCGCCGAACCGGACTTGGAACCGGTCCGGTCTAGCACAGAAACCGGGGTTAAGCCCATGAACTGGTGTGACCTGGTGAAACCGGGAGTAAACCGGCCGGGTTGAATGGTCTGATTTTTTTTTGTTACCCCAAAATAATGAAACGACGTGGTTTTGGGGGTTGTTATTTTTTAAAAAAAAAAAATTTAGGTTAACCCAACCCAACAAAACAAAACGTGCAGAAGGGGAAAAAGCCAAAAGGGAAAACCCAAAAGAGACAAACTGAGACTTTTCAGTTCTCTCCAAATCAAAAATCAAATTTTGCCTTGCTCTGCCCTGCTCCCTCCTTGCTCTGCCCTGCTCCCTCCTTCGCAGCAGCTTTGGGTGCTCGGTTCAGGTGTAGTAATCGTGATTGAGGGTTAAAGGTTGGACCTTTTTTTCTTCTTCATCTCTGATCGCCTTTTCTTGCTGGTCCAGAGGCGTTTTCGCTCCAATAAACTGTCCAAGACTAGGCTTTTGGTGATTGAGGCTTTGGGAGTTTGGGTCTTCAAGTTGGTTCCTTTCCATTCTCGTAGTTCTCGCGCTGTTTGTCGCCTTTCGCACTGTCTCTGTTCTCGCCATTCGTGTGTTCCTGACGTTGTTCTGTCTTCTCTTATAGGACTTATCTCACAGCAGTAAGGTATTATATTTGTTCTGTCTTCTCTTGTGGATGCCACTATGAAGTCTGGAATTTGAAATTTCCATAAAATTTGAAGCTTTGAAATCTGGTTTTTCCAGTTATGTAGATGTCGATTTTATATGATTAGAGCATTTTCACATATCTAAGAAGGAAACGTGGTGGTGAAGCTTCTGTGAATGTGAGGTACTGTTATATATTTAGAGGCAAAAGTGGGCTGTTGAGAAAGCAAGAAAAAATTGGTGCTTGTCTTTTTTGCAGCTTCTGTACGTAAAGCCCTTGATCATTATTAGTTTATTACTTCTCTGGTAATGTTGCACGAAAGAGATCAAGGGCACGATATCTACTTAAAACATCAGATCATGTCGTCGAACTCTTGAAAATGTTGGCAGACAATACATCATCATTATCAATTTGAATAATATCCTCATGATTTTTGTCAATAATTTGCATTCCTGAAAGTACGCGAGGGTACTTTAGAATTCTAACTGGTTTTAGTATACTGTTAATATTGGCAACTAGAAATGTAGAGTTGTAATATTCCTACCAAACTGACAGAATGAATTATAAGATGTATTTGGCTCAAGAAAAACATAAATTTTATCATGTTGGCATTATAGGAATCAATTGAAAAAGAAGAAAGAGAATTATGATCCTATTGATTATGAATCAATTGATAAAGTAAATTTTTGGATACTTGAAGAAGATCCAACTCCTGAATTTGATAATGTAGAATCGACAAATTTTCAACTTGAACAAATGGCAAGGGATTTTGAAGGTTTCTAACTATGTCTTCTACTATTTGAAATTATATTTGTCTCACAAGAATATTTTTGTTCTTTACATAACTATTAATTATTTTATTCACTTCATATATTGGTGATGATGATGTTGTTGGAGCTCCATCTTTAAATGATGACCTTATTACTCCTAGTTCTACTTTTCCTCCTACAGTTCCACCTCCGGATGTCTCAACACCTAGGGAGTTGATTGATCTTAATGATGATTATCATGTTGATAATTATTAGTTTAGTGATTGAAGGTGTGAATATTTTGTTATGATTTAGGTAGAAATATGTTAATCATATTGGTGGAAATATTTTGTTATCATATACCTGTTTTTTGGTATTTTGTTATGATGAATATTTTTGTGATTCCATTATAAATTCAGGTGTCATTGGATGGTATATGATAGTGTGATATAAATTTGTATAGAAAATAGTAAAGAATATTTGACAAGTATATAAATTATTTCTCAATTTTTAATTCCTCACCGGTCTGATCTCGGTTTGGTCCCGGGTTGACTCCGGTCTAACCCACTAACCTTTGATCCAATACCCCAGCCGGTTCACTGACCGGTCCGGGTTTAATTACCTTGCTTATAGCATATACTGTTTTTTTTTTTTTTTTTTTTATCTTCCTTCTCTCTCAAATAAACCTACTAAAAATTTGTATGTGTGCGTAGTAGTGCAGAAAGCGTCAAAATGTAAAGAAATTGATTTTTGCCAGGTGGGACCCACGTATGAGATGAAGCTGGCATCAGCCACCCACGGCCCTCAATTCAGATAAGGCAGAGATAAGCTTCGCATTCTCACTCCTTCCCATCACATAATTCCTATTTTTGCACTCAATATATTTCCTTCTTCCTCCATTTCCACCTGTATTTTCCGAATCGACCTCGCTGCTTAACCACCACCACCACTCTCCCATGGCCGCCACCGCCATGTCCGCCGCCACATCTTACTTCTTAGGCACTCGTCTCGCCACCAACAATACCACCTCCTACTCCGGCAAATTCCAGGCTCTGCTTAAGTTCGGTACCAAGAAGAAGGCCGCCCCGCCTCCTCCGCCGCCCAAAAGAGCGCCGTCCAACACCAAACCATCGGGAGAGCGGCTCGTGTGGCTCCCCGGTGCCCAACCACCGGAATGGCTCGACGGAACCATGGTCGGAGACCGTGGTTTCGATCCATTTGGATTCGCCAAACCCGCCGAGTATTTGCAGTTCGATTTGGACTCGTTAGATCAGAATCTGGCTAAGAATTTGGCCGGAGATGTGATCGGAACAAGAGTTGAGGCCACGGAGGTTAAACCAACGCCGTTCCAGCCGTACACGGAGGTGTTCGGATTGCAGAGATTCCGCGAGTGTGAGCTGATTCATGGAAGGTGGGCAATGCTGGGAGCACTCGGTGCCTTGGCCGTTGAGGCATTTACTGGAGTCTCATGGCAGGACGCTGGAAAGGTACTCTCTGTGTTTGTTCAAATGTATCTGTGAAAATTGAGTATACATCTACCTTTCTTTTCAAACACTGAAATATAGTCAAACATTTGGCGATCGCTGATCGGATGGATCTTTCTTCAATAGCATCATCACAATCTGTCTGTGTCAAACTAACAAAGTTAAAACCTAGAAATAAGAATTTGATTTCAACTTATTAGAGAGTGGAATTTCTCATGTAGATGTTGATTTGTTTACTGTTGTGTTGCTCTGTGTATAAGCTAATGACAATTTGATATAATAGTTATGGTCCCGCTTTATGTGGCTATAATACGCCTCGTGGTGCTTCTTGCTGAGCGTGGCTTATCGTGGTCCACTTGCTTATAGTAGGATTTTCACTATGGTGTTGAAGATGACTACGACTCTGGTGGAGTGTGGACAACAACGATGAAGACATACTTTTTACTATGATGCTTACATTATTCCATACTTCGATTTATTTTTCTCTCTTTCAAATTTCCTTTAAACCAGAATCAGACTCCTATTAATTTTTTATTTTCTCCCTGTTGCTATTGCGCAAGAAGACACGAAGAAGGGTGGGGCTTAGAGAAATCACCTGCTTGTGGGTCCCATTATCCGGCGTTTTTGTTTCTTTCCCACATAACAAGGATAGAATGTGGATAAATTGGCTCAATTTTCGGGAAAAAATGAGTGGTTTTTGAAGTATCTTTCGTTGGAATTTCTTTGATTCTGTGGGCACAGCTAATCTGAACTTTTAAATTTGCTCCTAATGACTCATTTTCTTCCCATAAATTGAGTGAATCTAAATTTCAAAGATCCATGGTGCTATAATTTAAGTTTTTTTTTTGGTGGGTTTTGCTTCAATGTTCTTGAAAAGTAATATAGCGTGAAGGCAAGTTTTTCAACTACCAATCATATGCAATGGAGAAACTATACAGCAAACATATAAAGAATTTGTTTCAATTTTTTTCCCTTAAAAGTTGAGACGTGTGTGGCTTTAGGATGATATCTTTACAAAAAATGAAAGCTAGACTGATATTTTTGTATCATCCATAATGTCAGGTTGATGAGTAGGAAAATATGCCAAGTTTAATGGTGTTGTTTTTTATAACTGCCATGATCAGGTAGAGCTTGTGGAAGGGGCATCCTATCTGGGGCTTCCTCTTCCATTCTCATTGACCACACTGATCTGGATCGAGGTGATATTGATAGGCTACATTGAATTCCAAAGAAATGCAGAACTTGACCCAGAAAAGAGGTTGTACCCAGGTGGCAAGTTCTTCGATCCCCTTGGGTTGGCCAATGACCCCGAAGAGAGGGCCAGACTTCAACTTGCGGAGATCAAGCACTCCAGGTTAGCCATGGTGGTTTTCCTCATCTTTGCAATTCAAGCTGCTGTTACAGGCAAAGGTCCCATTTCTTTTATTGCTACCTTTAACAAGTGACATGATTTTATCCCCCACCAATGAAACTTCCATAGCTCCTTCTCTTCCACTGAGTCTCTTACATCGCCTATACTCCCCCACTTGAGGACTGCTCTGTACAATCAATCAAATGTATGAATTAAGGTACTCTGTATGTTTTTGTATGATGCTGTATGTATTCTGTTTTGTATTGTACTTCATTCATGATATGGTATAAGTACATCAACCAACTTTGTGTTCGATGCGGGAAACAGTTGAACACATTACATTTTGAGAACTCCAATTATGCTCATGCTCATACTGAATGTGTGTGTAAGAGACGGAATAAATCAAAGGGATAAGCTTATATTAGATACGTATCTTGAATTTGGTTAAAGTGAGGAAGCACTTTCAGATAACTAATATTTGCAGCTTTTTATTAGCTTCGTTCAAGGTGGTTCTTGAAAGTTAATGCTCGGCTTTGAAAGTTGACGAAGCATTATCATCAGAGAAAATTTTAGCTAACGAATTTGTGATTTTTGCTAAGCAGAAACACAAAAAGCATAATGTTGTTATAAAGAAACAGAACACAGGTTGGAAAGAGTAATTGAACAGATTCCTAATACTGTTTTTGAAAGTCAAATGTTTGTTTGTTTGTGATTTTTTCTAAAAAGGAAAGAACTAGAATGGCATAGTAAAGTTGCCTAGGTCTTTGGGTTTTTATTATTTAAGCACAGAGGTCAAGAATTCAAATTCACACGTTAAAAAAAGGGCCTTCGAGGCCGCTGTTTTCTGTTGGTCCCATAATATGCAATCATGTAAGTACATCTACAAAAAAAGTGGCCCAGTACCAATATTGGATGGAGTCCTGCGTAATGCAGCCAACTAATATTTAAATCTTCATTAATTAACATACATATCTATATTTAAAGTCCAATAATATTTTAAATATCATTACCTTAAATAAAAAAATATTTATGCTTAGAAAGAAAAAAAGTGTCTAGGTTTCTACCTTTCGGCGTGCCTAGCTATTAATCTACTCAACTATTTATTTATTTGGATATAGCAAGAGGGGGAAGATTTTAGCTAAATCCGTAGTTTGAGTTGTTTTTTTAATTACAAATTTTTAGAAAAGGGGTTGAGTTCACTTATGATCCAAAAGTATGATGAAATCTCATTTCTTTATAGGTAATACCAATGTTGGGTACGACGGGTTAAATATATTACCCTCAGGCGTTTACTTAGGTATTTAGGAGTTAGACGTTGACCAACTGAAAATCGAACCCCCTCCCTTTGGTAAGAGTATTCCACTCCTTTGTCAGTTGAATCTAAGAACGATGGGTCTTATTTGAGTTTTAATTACATACTACCTTTGTACTTAAATATACGACCAATTTGTTTTTTTTTAAATAAAAATTAAGGAAGTTAAATAAATTATTTTATAATATTTATATTTATTATTTTTTAAAAAAACTAATTTGTCTAACTCATATACTAATATATAGTCTAATAATACACTACATATGTTATAACTAAATGACTTATTTAATTTTGTTATTCTTATAAAAAAAAGTCAACTATGTCTTATATTTAGAATTAGAGGAAGTGTTAATTTTATCAAGTATTGTAACAAAAAAAATTATCAAGTAAAATTTCTTAATTACGTGATGCTAAGGGGCTTTAAAAATGCTTGCAAACTCCCCCCAAAAATTATTGGCGGAAGATGACAAAAAAAAAAGAATTTTATAATAAACTAATGTTTTGTTTCATGAGGAGTGTTTTTCCCTTTTATTTATGGTATAAAGTTTGAAAAATGAGTCACAATTATAATTAAAATAATTTATTATTTGAAAGAGTTAGCAACTGCCTTTTTTTTTTTAATATATATACAAACTAGTTTAGAACCCCGCAATGAGCGAGTGCAAAGCCAATATATATATATATATATAATCTTTTTTAAAAAAAGACTAAAATCTCATGGCTAAAAAGCAGAAAAAAGACCAAACTCATAATGTCTCTTTATTGGATAACATTTTTTTATTCAAACAAATATTTAAAAACCCTTTAGGAACGGTTTGCAATAACCCTACCACATCATCTCCTATTTACTATGCTTTGTTCTAGACATGATCCTGTATTATATATTACGTATGTATATTAATTTTTAGATGGTCACATTAAAATAGGAGAGTTATATCATGTACCAAAAACTTGTTCAGAAACTTTAACTATTTATTATAAACTTTATTTTTAACTTAGTCTCATCATTATTCATAAAAATTAATACAATTTTAAATTTTATTGATTATGTCTACAAATAAAATAAATTCACCCAAAGTAGCTTCAAAATACCTTTAGTCAAATAAGAGGAATAAAATTCTGCTACGTTTATTAAATATATATTTTTCTTACCGATTAAGTTAAAAAAAAAGAATTAAAAATATGAGATATGATATTCTTACTACTATTTTTTGTTACCACCAATCTTACTACTTCCTTTTCACCATTAGATCAGAATCATATCTATCTTTATAATTTTTCTCTCTTATTGCGATTCTGATTTAATGGTGAAAAAGTAGTAATAAGATTGGTAATAACAAAAAAATAGTAGAAAGAATATCCCATCCCTAAAAGTATTTATAACAAATATAACACCTTGTAGTTTTCAAAATTCTTTCTCCAATTAGCATGGAGTGAGATATTAATCTAAATATTAAAAATGCCTCCACTCATCAAAAGATAATTGGTGTGTGGAACAGAAATTAGAAAATACAAAGATTTAATATGCTTAATTCCTATAACTCCCAACAAAACAAAATAGATGTATGAATAGATTTCCAATTGATTCAAAAATAATCAAGTTGTTATAATACTCTTAAAAATTGTTAAATTTCAAAAGGTAAGTAAAATTAATCGGGAAAAGGAGAGAATTCTAAATTAAATATATATAAACATTTTAAACTATAAAATATTAAATAAAGTCTTTTATGAAATATAACAATTTTATATTTCTAAATTGGATAACTCGTAAAAAGTAGAGGCATTCACGGATTCCCAACCAATCTAAGAAAATGAAATAAAGGCTAAAGTGCATGTTGGATTCTTTTAGTTTTATTAGACAAAAAAATGTTGAGTCATGAAGTCACATTTAGATTAATTCTAGCTGGATGTCACATAAGTTCAAATTTTGTAATGAATTCATATTTAATTAAAATAATAATAGTAGTAGTAGTAGAATAAAACTCTATTTTTAGTTAATTTTTTCATCTGCTCTCTCTATCTACCCTTCTCATGCTGCCAACATCATCTTCCACCACCTCTACCTCAATACTCTGTTGTCTTCATGAGCTCCAACAAGAATTTTCAGCCCCAAGTTTTATAGACATTGGCGGATCTTCTAAGGCATAAAGGGGGGCCATGGCTCCCACAAAAAACAAAAAAGATATGCTTAGAATTTTTTTTTTTAATTTAATGTAATGTAAAATCTTATATTTTAGACTTGTTAAAATACTTATATTATATATTTGACTCCTCCAAATATTTTTTTGGAAAGCACGGTGTAGCATGCAATGGAATCCATGAGTTTCTGCCACAACCTATTTTAAGGATATCTCACTTTATTTTTTGAAGATATTTTATTTTTTTATCTTTATTTTAGTTGTTATTGCATGCCAAATGACAGGAGAAACTTTCAACCTAAAATATTTTATCTTATCCCCTCTAATCCTTATTATAAAGCATCAATTATTAAAATATTTTGGTTTTTATTATGAGGCAACAACTATCTTTAGCCAACTCATTTGTTACTATTTTTCAATTATACCCTTATTTTTAACTAACTTTGTAAATTCACATCATTAAAGTAGGGGTAAAGTTGGAAATATTTATTATTTTTGAAACAATTTAATGACTTAACTTCCATTTCTTAGTTTGCGAGAAATGGTGGTTGATGCCTTATAATAAGAACTAGAGGGTACATTTTAATATTTTAAAATATTTTATACTCTGATATGTCTCTTTATTTTTTGAACATATTTTCTGTTTTTATGACGGGAGGAGAGTATAGTATGTGGTAGGAGGAGAGACTCTCAACATCTATTCTTTTATGATTATTTGCTATTTGATACTCCTTCCAGGTCTAATTATAAAGTATAATTGACTTTTTTTTTGGAGAGATTAAGGAAGCTAACTAAAACATCAATTATACCCTTATTTTTAACTAAATTTTTAAAGCATCAATTGCTCCCTTTGGTCCTTATTATAAAGAATCAATTATTAAAATATTTTGGTTCTTATTATAAGGCACCAACTACCTTTAGCCAACTCATTTGTTACTATTTTTCAATTATACCCTCATTTTTAACTAACTTTTTAAATTCACATCATTAAAGTAGGGGTAAAGTTGGAAATATTTATTATTTTTGAACCAATTTAATGACTTAACTTCCATGGGAGAAATGGTGGTTAATGCCTTATAATAAGAACTAGATGGAGTATATTTTAATATTTTAAAATATTTTGTACTCCGATATCTCTCTTTATTTTTTGAACATATTTTCTGTTTTTATGACGGGAGGAGAGTATACTATGTGGCAGGCGGAGATACTCTCAACATCTATTCTTTTATGATTATTTGCTATTTGATACTTCTTCCGATCCTAATTATAAAGTATAGTTGACTTTTTTTTAGAGAGATTAAGGAAGCTAACTAAATTATTTTAGAGTATTTTTATTTTTATTTTTTCTTCAAACTAATTAGTTTAACTAATAAACTAATATATAATTTAAGAATATACAACATATGAAATGATTAAGTAACTTATTTAACTTCATTAATCTCTCTAAAAAAAGTCAATGTTGTTTTATAATTAGGACCGGAGGTAGTACCATAGATTCATTCAAAATCAAACTTGATTTTACTCACTTGAGAAATAAATCTTCTTGTGCAGTTTATTTATTTATTTTTCAAGCTTAAACTCTAGACATTTTACAAAGAATTAGAATAGAATATCCAACTTCCTTCATTTAAGTCATTAGTCAACTGTCATTGGCTTATTGCCACTTGCCAGCATCTTCATGTTTATGCCACTAATGATACTGTCTTTATTTAAAATTGATAATATCCTTTTTTATTTTAATGCCTTATTTTCCTTGGCTAAAAATTTAATGCACTAATTTAATCCATTATTGGTATATGTCTGTGTCAGTGTCTCACACACACAAGTTACAAATTTTAGAAGTTTAATTTATATTTACATACTCCTCCTCTGATCCTATTTATACAGAATTTTCTTCCATTTATAAGTCACATCATTCAATTTTTTATATAAATATGCAATTTGTTAATAATATTAACGAAATAAAACATGGTGATTGTGAATTATAAATACAACTAAAATAGTAAATAACTAAAGATAGGAAATGATATATTTTGCACGTGATTTTTTTTTCCTCCCGTTATTCGTAGCACGTTTACAAATTTGAGAAGAGTTAGGCACATAATTTGGGCGTTACTGAGACTAAATCATAATTCATAAGTTTAAAAGCTAATCACGCATCAGGTTTTTGTTTATTCAAGCAACCACTCGCACAATTAATAATTGAAAGCAAAATAAAATAAAAGAAAACCGAGCTCTGTACGTCTTGTCAGATTCCGCTTTTACAGAAGAAACGATAAACGTGATAGCCTCCCCGTCCCCGTCCACATTTCTTGTTTCATCGTAGTATTCCCGAAGAAGAGGTAATATTCGTCGATTTCTTTGTTTTTCTTCCTTTCGCATCTCCACTTTCATTGCCCAGGATTCAATTAATCATTCGATGGATTTACGAATGATATATTCATCGCATTTGATTTCTGCGTGATCTCTACTTAATTGAATTTGAATATTTTCACCACGACCCTTTATCTAGATCGTTCTTGACCTTCTCATATTTCATAGAAATTTCACAGAGTTGTTCTCTAAGTCTAGATTCAAGTCATGGGGAGGTTGTTTGTTGTCGAACTCGAGGGGAAGATCTACAGCTGCAAACACTGCCGGACCCACCTCGCTCTTGTTGAAGACATCGTATCCAAGGTTTGATCGCTTTGTATCTTTTTATTGTAAATGTAATTTTCTTCTGGGATTGCAGTATACGTGATTGATTGTGGCCAGATTATTGTTAATCTATCAATTTGATGGCTTGTTCTCTATCATGTGATAGCCAATGTAATTACGTGGGGGCATTCCTTAGTTACCGAAAAAGTCTTACCATGCTAGGACATATGGTCTTATACTTGGGTGTCGATCATATATAATGGAGGGCTGTTGATGTTTATTTAATTGCATTTTGGTAATCACTCGGATTCTGTCAATCTCTCCTCTCATCTTCTTAGAAGTGGAGAGCTTTACCTTAGGACAATTCTGTTCAGAAATCCTATGTTCTTCTTTTTCCAATCACATTGTACCTACTTAATGTACAACGGCTAAAACGTATTTATGTTTCTCAACAGCTTATAAAGGATTATTGCTACCTGTTTCATGTTTTCATACTTCCAATTGTTTTCTCTTACTGTCTTCACTCATGGAACTTAGGATGATTCGCATGCTTGGTATCTGGAATTGAGTGTATATTTATGTTACTTTACATCAATTATAGAAGGAAGCAAATTTCCTGGTTCTCTTTGCACATGTAGAAAATAGTCATACTCTGATTAACGTGACCTGGTTTGTGCGCCTGCTTCTGCATATTCCACACTCCACAGGTCGACCATGAAATCCTACTTAGTACTTAAGAGTTTCATAACTTCATGCTTTTTGGTAAATATAAGTCATGTGAATATTGTTTGAGAAGTAAATGAGTTTTAGGCCTGCATTCGTATTTACTGGCAGAAATGTGCTCCTATATGTAACATTTTGTTCTATTATAGTTGATTTTGAACCTATCTAATATCTTGGACAGAGACAAGTTCAGTGGTAAGTCTATGATGAAGCGTCAGTTGGGCCATAATCTCCAATTTGCATATTCATTTTCCTCAGCTTGGACTTTTATTTCTTTGTTTTCTTTCTTTTGGTTGCGTGTTTTTAGGAATGTTGTTAACTTGATACCATTGCTTGGATCCTACAGTTTTTCACTGGGCATTGACTACAATTTTCGCTGTGTTTTATTCAGTCCTTCCACTGCAGACATGGGAAAGCTTATCTCTTCAATAAGGTGTAAGTTATTCAAGACTATACTCTGGGTTCCTTATCATTGGATGATTATCAGGCAAATTAAACGAGCACTCATTCTTTTCTTATATTGAGTAAATTATGCAGACCTTTGGTCATAGACACTAAAGATTGTTGTGTCACCCAAAGGGAGCCGATAATCCATGTATCAGTTATCTACTCCTGAGTAATGGTCATAGACAATTCAGAATAAAGCTTACTAATTATGTTGTTTTCCTTCTGTATAAGTGGGTAATTTCTTTTATTATTCTTTTTTTTTTTGTGACCCTATCAATTCAGAATAAAGCTTACTAATTTTCCTTCTGTATAGCCAGTGGGTAATTTCTTTTATTATTCCTTTTTTTTTTTGTGAGCCTATCAATTTGTAAATCTTATCTGCATCACAACAATGTAACAAGAACAGTGCATAACTACTATCAGTCTTGTTTAATCCCACTGCCTCAAGTATATTGGAACTCAATGACAGACATGGTAATTATGGATCTTAAAGCTACACAAGTGTATATAGTTGTTGCCTTTGGAGTTTGGACCTTTACAGCCTCAGATGCGATTATATAGCTGTTGGTTACATTCATGGATCTAGTTGACATGTTTTATTCTTGGACAGTGTGAACGTTTCTCTTGGAGAAAAGGAGGAGAGAATGATGATGACTGGGTTACACAATGTGGCTGACATTTTCTGTGTGGGTTGTGGATCAATTGTGGGGTGGAAATATGTAAGATTTGGAGGCATTGTTTCAAAAGTTACAGAGCTCTGATTCATGGTTTTGCCTGTTTTTATGTTAGAATTGAGTTACTCTGATGGTTTCTTTCAGGAGACTGCCTATGAAAAAAGCCAGAAGTACAAAGAAGGAAAGTCTGTTCTTGAACGGTCAGTAGAAATATTGAGTCAGAAAAAAAAAAAACATTGCTAATCTAACATGAAGTCTATGTTCTTTAGTTGCTATGTGGTGGCTTAGACGAGTTTTGTTGGTCAGGTACAAGGTGTCAGGTCCTGATGGAAGCAATTATTGGATTAGTCATGAAGCACATGGTGGAAGTGATGCAGATGATGCCTAATCATCTCCAATCTGCTATTGATAATTGTAAATTCTCTAACCCGTGATGTAACCCTTCAATGAATATGGATTTAAGTGGGCAAATTGTGCATTTTGCCCATTTTTAATTGTTGATGACTTTTGAACCCTTTGTTGATTCTGATATGAAATTGATGTTCCAAAGTTGTGATTAATCTTTTTCTTAAATCTTTTCCAATGTTAGATTATTGGTATAAGTAGGGCCTGTCATTTTTCATGCATTCACAGCTGGAAAAGGAAAAAAGCAATGCCCTTATGGCCTGTCGTTTTTTTTTTTGGTAATACATTGGCAAGCCAAAGGCTTGAGGTTTACAAAAAGTCTAATATTAGACTAAATTCACTGCTCTTAATGACATTCCATCATCTTTTGAGCCAATTTGGCTAAATAATCAGCACATCTTAATGTTTTCGCGTAAGTATGAATAATCTATAGATCCCCGTGTGAATGGATAAGGGATCTTACTTCCTATATTTCATCTCTCATAGGATGACCTTGCCTACAATCAAATAACAACAAATGAATAATATTTAATAAATTAGTATGGAGCATAATTTTTTTGAAACCCAATTGTTTGCATAGTATAAGGCCCCCTATAAATAGCATGGATTTCTACAGCAATCGACGTAGTATGACCTAACTTCAGTTCAAATCCACTTATCTAGTTTCCTTGATGATCTCTGATCACTCCTCCACAAATTGCTTGCCCACTATTCTTATATGACACATCTACATCCACCCGTACATAACTTGGACCCGGGGGATTGGCTTGCCGTTTTCTGTCTTATGATTGTACTACAATGAAGTAAAAAATTGATGGAATGCTAATGAAACTTCGATTTATAATGAACCTCGATTTCTTTAGCTTATTGAATTCAATAACACCGATATTCTAAAACAATGTAGACAGCTTGTTAATGCACTAAGAGCCTGAGATATTTGTCTTAGCTTAGAAATTACTCTCTTATTTGACGCTAAATGTAGCACCTCTTCGAGCAGGATTTTGTATATCAATACCCCATCGAAGAAGGATTTTGTATATCAATACCCCATATTATGAGGGGCTAACTCAAACCCTTTGGTTTTTAGTCTAATGAAAGGAGTTGGTTCTTTGTAATATAATGAACTAACGTTTAAGGGAAAACATTTTCTCATGTCACATACATATGAAATGGTGGGACACACACACATATTAATTCATATATGTATATGTGGGTCCCACCATTTCATGTGTGCGTAGGAAACTTTTTTTTTTTCTCATGTAACATGAGAAAACCAAAACCCAAAGTTTAAATCCTTGCTTTGAGAGCTGTGCACATTTAATATCCTATAATGTATTGAATAAGATTGTACTCCCTTTGAACCATAATAGAAGGCGCTTTAACTAATTCATGGGAAATAAGAAATGACGGATAATTCATTAAATATGTCATGATTTGATTTTACCTCCCATAATATAAGTCATTACTTTTACATCTTAAAAAAGTACTCGTCGTTGGACATTTCTCTAATCAAAACACATGTGTATTTTTACATCTTAACCCTTAAATAATAATGAAATTCTAGACTTGTGTGTGTTTAAATTAGTTTTTAGAGAATAACATTTATGAAAGATTTATGAAGTAAATATGTAAAAAGAGTCTTATTTTAGCTAACCAAAAAATATTTCTGAAACCATAGTTTGAGTGTCATCGAGTACTACTGAAATTCTTTACCTTCTCATATTGAAACCGTAGTACTCATATTGGCAAAGAAAAGAGAATAGTGCATCCAGTAGTAATATCACTCAGTTGATGAAGGCATCAGTCCATATCATGATGGATTGGAAGGTCCCTATCCATTCATTATCAGAAATAAATGAGAAACATAAATTAGTTGGGGGCGATAAGCACAACGGAGAGAAACCTCGAAAGAAAAAGAATCCTAAGATGATCTTTTGGGTAAATCCGACAAATGACTCTCGGAATTTCCCTCACATAAAATGAAGAAAAACAAAGAAACGAATCGACCCAGAGATTGATCCCTCTCCCAAAGTTTGGATTGTTTTGGGTTTTACCAACTAAATATAAATAAGTTTTAGAATCAACAAAAAAAACTAATAAATAATTTAAAATCACGCAACTGAATATTAATTCTCACATAAGGAAGTTCTCCAACACCCTCTGACTCGTGAGGGTCATGTATACGAAATTATTCTGATCCTAATTATAAGATATAGTTGACTTTTTTAGAAAAATTAAGGAAGTTAATTAAATTACTTTAGAATATTTTTATTTTTATTTTTTTCTTCAAACTAATTAGTTTGACTAATAAACTAATATATAATATAAGAATACACAACACATGAAATGATTAAGTAACTTATTTAGCTTCCTTAATTCCTAAAAAAAAGTCAACTTTATCTTATAATTAGTACATGATTTATAGTGGGTGGGGATGGGTTGGGGCCAACACAAAAAATACCACATGTTGTTCGTCTCATCAACGGAGGTTGCAGAGGTAACTGACAAACATGCCCAGACACTGTTTTGATCTGAAGAATGTGATAGAAATGTCTGGGGTCTACCAAAAGAGTCCAACTTCTACAGTAAGTTGTGCTGGGTAACTATTGTCTATTAATATCAATTTTAGAATAAATAATGTACCAGGCTTGTACATATAATGTGGGAGGCTCAAATCTTGGACTTTTGTCAACCCTGCTTCGTTTCGTGGAGTGTATATGAAAGAATTAATGATTGTAGTAGAGAATCACGACACTACCGATGATCTGTAACCACTTATGTCGTTTCATATGAAATTGAAATAGTTATCATTCTTCATTGTTCTAACTAAGGGTGAGGAAAAACTCAATAATCTAGTCCAGTTGGTCCAATCTGAACTGGTCTGGTTTAGTCTGGTTCAGTCTAAACAAGCAATATGATAAAATTGGTTGAGCTAAACTGGATTTCGGACTAGGAGACCAAACTACTTGAACTAGTCTAGTGTCCATGTCGTTTTTGTTTTTGTTTTTGTAATTTAAACAGTACAGTTTATTTGGTATTTAATATTAAGGTTTAATGCTTCTGTTTTTGTTGTAGAAACATTTTTTCTGTCATACTTACATATAAATGTTACATATAAATGAGTGTGTTTCATTAATATTTTCTCTCACTTCTCTATACAAATGGGATTCACTCACTTATATATGAGCATGACAGAAAAAAATATTTCTACAGAGCAAAAGCAGAAACATTAATCTCTTAATATTATTGACATTTTTTTTAAGGATTTATAGTTAAATTTTATTTTTTACGATGGATTTTATATGACTATAAGTATTTTTATTATCTTGATTACATTTATCTTGTTTAAATCTTTTTTACAACACTTTTTTTTTTTATTGTTATTGGATATTTTTATAGATTTATGATGATTTAATTTTATGTGATGTGTTTTATGTTATTATAAGTGTTTTTCTAGTCCTAATCATATTCAATAAGTTCAAATTTTTCCTTCTAAACAATAAAATAAAAAAGTCCCTGAAAACCAGTCAAAATAATGGTATGCTATCAGTATCACCCATGTTCCCTCACTCAAAGCCCTGTTGTAGTCTTCCCAACTGGAAAAACTCATTTCGTAGGTCCACAACTGAAACAGCTCCATGTTTCTCCCACATTCCCTGAAGCTTCAATTCCATTGATTGCAAACTCAAATTCCAACTGAGCAATTTGACTATCAAACTCTTCTCATAACGCCTTCGCAATTTCTTCTTCCCTTCCTCAGAGATTATGATTTCTGGTATTTTCAGATTCCCCTTCTTATGATGAATCACTGTAATCCCTAGCTCTTCCTTATCCATACGATCATCTTCTGACACACTATCGCCCTACACTCCACCTGCATAAGTGACAGCTCCAACATCTTCCATAGAATCACTTCGCTTCTTCTTCTTTGTCCTTTGCAGCAGATCCGATTCATCGGCAGCCTTCTTCCCCCACAGCACAGGTAATTCCTCCAGAGAAAGCACTTGAGAGCGTTTGTCCCGGCGACTGTGACTGTAGTGTGAGGAATTTAACTTCATTTTGTTTTCGAAGTTGTCTTCTGTTTACAGAGCAAAAAGAAGCTGTCTTCTGTTTTGGGCCAACAATGCTTATAAACTACGAGAATTACTGTCAAAGGAAAGTCTCCGCGCACGTGTAATAAAAAAATTATTTAAGAAATTAAATTAAACACTAAAAATTTTAATTTAATGCAAGTATTTTTAAAGTATGAGATGTTGTATCTCTTTTTTTAATAAATAGAATAAGTAACCATTTGCTATGAGATAGAGACTTTTCTTTCTCATTTTTCAATGTGTTTTAGTTATATATATATATAGTTTGCATAATACAATATTTTAGAAGGAAAAATTTCTCTGGGACATACTAAGAACCAATTGAAAAAGATTCTTTAAAATCGAGTGAAATTTTTTTAAAATTAATTAAAAGACTTTTAACTAATTATAAATTATAATGTCACAAACAAGCTTCTCTAAGTTTTTTAATAAGAATAGAATCATTTTTTTTTGTAAAAAATATACAAATAACAACACTATATGGTTTAAAAAACATTTTTAATTTTTAAAAATATTTTTTTAGAGCAAAACTCAACTTATAGTCATTTAATAAAGGGAAAAACACTTTTCATGTTGTAGGAAAAGTGTTTTCTCATGTCACACACACATGAAATGGTGAGACCCACATATGTGTGTGTGTGAGTCCCATCATTTCATGTGTGTATAAGAATCTTGTTTTTCTCATGCAACATGAGAAAAACAACTCCTTTTAATAAAATTAAAAAATTAGCCAGCTTAAATAGGTTGGCCCATGACCTACAAGGCTAACACTTTTAGTGCTGACTTCTTTTGAGAACTCTAAATCATAAGTCATTGACAAACATAGGACTAAACTGGCCCGACATGTTCGACATTTCTCAATTCTAAGAAAAAGTATTGTTGCTATAAGCATATTCATATGATGAATTAGCTTTGTCCAAACTTAATGTATAATGTTTCAACACGAACATGATTAGAGATACTGTTTTTTGGGAAAATTAGACTAAATGACTTAGAAAAAAAGATATTTATGAAGAAGGACTATAAACTTGTAATTATTTAAAAGGATCAAATATAAAAATAAAAGTACTAAAATGCCCATAACAAAATCTTCTGCATTCTTTCATACATTCTATTCCTCATTTTATTTTTAAAACTAATACAAAATTCTAAGTTTCATTAAATTAAATTATAGTTTTCTTAATTTTTATTTTTCACAACTTATATATGTATCTATGAAAAAAATATTACGCATTCTTCAATTTGTAAAAATTATAATTTTTCTAAAATAAAAAAAATAATTAAAAATGGAATTATATAATTTTGAAAAAATTTAAGGTCTTTTATAATTTATCATATATGTTAAACCAAGAAAGATTGTATGATTTATTTTTTTTAGAAGCAATTTATGTGGGTTAAAAAATTCATGTAATGTTAATAAAATTAAAAAATATAATTAACCTATTATATCCAGAAAAATATGAAATAATTTTATTTTTTTATTTTTATAAAAAAAAGCTTAATTGATATAAACGTTGATAATATAAATCGGACATGATATAATTGATGAAAAATAAAGATTAAGAAAAATATGAGTTTACTAGTTGATAATTAAATAATATACTGAACAAAAAAAAAAGGTCATATCATGATGGGCATTTTTATTTTTTACTCATTTATTTTTTTAAGGTTAAAGTATACTTTTAGTCTTCTAAGTTTTATATAAGACATTTTTTGGTCCTTTAACTTTATAAAGTATACATTTGATCCTATAACTCTAACATAGTTAATATTGTTAATGAAAATGCTGATGTGACGAACTCAAGTGTTGACTAATATCATTTAACAAAACAAATTTTATATATTCTTCAATTTACCCATATAATAAATTTAAGTTTAATACCATTTAATTACATAGTCATCACTTAATTTTACGCCGTTATCACTTGAATTTGTATTTTCCGTTAACAAAATTGATTGTGTTAAGATTATAGGACTAAAAGTATACGGGATTAAAAGTATATCTCATATAAATTTAAAGAATTAAAAGTATATTTTAATCATTTTTTAATTATGAATACAAGAAAAAGAGATAACACATGAAGTTTGATTAAGGGCAATTTAACAATTTAAAATTTATATTATGATGTTCAGTCCTTTTCAGTAATTACAAATTTTATCATCTTTTATGATAAATATCATTTTTTATAAGTCCTTTATTTTAATTTTTCCTTCCTTTTTTTCCCTTCTCACATCTAACTCATTGCATATTTATGAGGCTATGCGTCGAAGTCAAGCGCAATTTACATCTCGCCGCCTTTTTTCAACTCATAGGGTCATAAATCTTCGTTGAAAGTAAAAATTCATTTACCCATTTCAAAACTTATCTGTAGCAGACGTTTCTCCAAAAAAAAAAATTATTGATAAAATTCCTCATCAACTTCATACACTGGAAAATTAAAACTAAAAAATAAGAACACTGGAAAATTAAAACTTCAAAATAAGAACAGTAGAACTAGAGAGTACTAACAGAAGCTAAGAGCTCCCTCAACGAGTTCGGGTCTAGTCCCTTCATAATTCAATGGGAACGCCGTCCAGGTTCTTACGGCAAAATTTCGCTTCCTGTTTCTGTTTGATAGAGTCTAGGCAGACAAAACGAAGCCATAGCTAAGTCTAATTAAGGTACCTATCAAGTTTCCAAAGAGCCGAATGCTAATCTGATCGGGACACTTGGAAAGAAGCTTCCAGGAATCTGAAGGCTAACGAACTGCTGCTTAAACTGATGACTAACTAGTGAAAATTCAAAACCCATTCTGCAATTCATTTTGTTGGTAAAGATATGTCATTAAAAGAATGCAGGGACATACATGCAAGGACTAAATCATGTATGGGAAACGCAAAGCAAGCACTAAAAGATAGAACAAGCCATAAATTAGCAACAGAGTTTCCGAGTCATTTGCTCGTTTGTTGTGGCGTCAATCCCATTCTTATAGATGATCCAGCATCAAATCCAGAATCAGCTGCCGCATACATTCGCGTCATTTTTATCTAAATGGCAATCTTCCTCCCTGAGTTAGGTGCCGTCGTCTCAATGATTCTAATGTCTTATCTTCAAGATCAAACCAGTGAATAGACCATTCGCTCACATAACTCTGGTCCCACAACCCTCTTATATCTCTGCAACTGAGGTTCCAAGTAACCCCCCTCCCCTGGACCAAAGGCAACTCGCAGATCCTTCATGTACAAAACATGAGGAATACCATGATTAAGAAAACAGACACAAGCAGTTAAAAAAGAAGGGCTGAAATCAGCAGTCATACCTTGTATCTCAAACGAGCCCCGTTCAACTCCAGCAAAACTTTGCTGACATCACCATCTGTTTCGCAGTATGAGGTAGTTTCTAGGCTGGGCTCATCATCAGAACTTTCCAATTCAGACTCAACCATTTCTTCATCTTCATCCATTGGAACATCATTTGTATCTTGTTGGTCAATGTCAAGATGCCTTTCTGAAACATCTTCGGTAGCTCGAGATTGGGATGACTCTCCATTTTGTAAAATGGAAGAATCTGATAAAACAACATATGGCCTTCTGTCAAGCAAAGGCTTTGCAGTATCGAATGGAACCCACCTGCGGATCATGCATTACACATCAGCCTCACCAAAACATGGTAAAGGATGTGGATAAGATGTTATCAGAATCCAACAGAAAAGTAGGCATGACCGATTTAACAAATCTACAGGCTGGAAGATCACAATGATATATTTAGATCATTTCATATAACCTACAATTAAATATAAAGCATCCGGCAGCATTGCAAAGGAATACAAACTGCAGTATGAATTGATGACTATGGTGGAGAACTGGAGATATTGAAAAACAACCAGAATAATTAAAGATAAAGAATAACTTTTAAAGATAATCACGAAGGATTAACATCATGATGAAGTAGCAAATTTCTCAAGGGACTTGGATTAAATAACTTACTGATAACGAAGAGGACATAGAAGCTCTGATGGGCGATAAGCAGCTTTGTATCTCATCTTGTTGCAAGAGTGAATATAGTAGCCGAGATAATAGTACTGAAGGCTTGGACAATGAACTTGGTTTTCTTTCACCAAACCTATTTCTTGGAGTGCTGAATACTTGCCCAGAGATAAGAAGGCAAAATCAGGATCCCAGAACAAATATTTACTAGATAAACATTTTGGGAGGATATCTACAACACCAACTGCCACTAATTGGCCATCTATTAAATATTGTTGATGAAAGGAGCCAAAACCACAAGGAGGAATTGTATCATCCGCACAGGAAGCAACAGGTAACAATGGAGTATCAACCAGAAACCTCCTATATGAGCTCTCAGTCACATGGTCTGGTTTATCATTATGTACTATGAGCTGATATCTTCTATACAAAGCATATTCTTCTGGATCAAAACTTGACCTTTTCAAGCGAAGCTCAAGCCTTCGGCTTTTCACTTGACTACATTGGGGGTTATTCAAACAATTTCCTTCACTCCCACACTTTATCCCAGATTTTTTAGGCGCTGGAGCATTTTGAGCACCTTCACTTGAGGAAACTTGCTTAGTGGAGGAATAAAAATTGATATGTCCATTGCAAGATCTTATAGACATATCCAAACATTTTAAAGTTTGAGATAAAGATGTTGCCAACTTTTCAGCAATAACTTTAGGAGACAAGTCATCATCTTCAGTACAATCTCTTGACAGTTTTGACCGACGGGCATTTTTGTCACCTAGTTGTGCTCGCTTTATAGATGCTGCAATTTGGAATGCTATGTTGCTACTGTATAGGAGATCTTCTGATCCACTAGCCAGTGACTTCCTTTTCCCAGGTGAAACTTTTTTGACTGACGCTTTTGGTAACTGAATAGCAGAGGGAAATTCTTCCTTACTAGTGAACATGCAAACCGCATCATCAATTTGATCTGATAAGTAGCACAAAACTTTCTCAGCCTCATTTTTCTCTTCACTACAAGTAGAGGGGGATTCTTTTGACATGGGGCTTGAGAACTCATGGTGGACAGAGCTTCTGGATTCACTAGAAGTAGTTGGGTGCTCTGAAACATTAGCTTTTTTGACATCCAATGTACCATCTAGAAACCTAGGCACATCAAATAATTAATGGAAACTTAAGAGGTAAAACAGTTTCAAGATTTTTGAAGGTAGAAATATCAAATCATATAAATGGCTCTAAAAGGATATTATTCAATCCATTCCATTCAACCATAAAAAAGCACCATTTGAATGACGCAGAACACAGGAGAGAAGCTGCATATTTTATTAATGTAACTCATCCCCCCTTTCTCTTTCCCATCCTTGCCCCCTCCAAGGAAACACACACACGCACAAAAGAAAATCATTAAAAGGAACCCGAATTTTCTAATTTAGTTAAACAATAGGTTAAAATCTCCTGGGATGCTCATAAACATTATTTATAACAGAGAACAGTAACAATTTTAGTGTTGTCGATTTGATATAAGTTGCAATGGGGTGAAAGAAGGATACCTTTGCATCCGTTTATATACTCGATGTTGCTCTTTAGAAAAAACAAAGTCACTTGCTTTCAAGCGAATTGTATAAGAAGGACAGCATGTCATTTCCATCTCCGGTTTGTAAAGAAAACATCCAGATCTTCTCCAGCCCCGATCAAGAAGATCTACCAAAACAAAACACTATAAAATTGAAATGCACAAAACAAAGTCACAGAAGCAAATCAATTCAGAGGTTTAAATTGAAGCATGCCCATTTATGATCAGCTAAAGGGAAAAAGCTAAGCAACACATCTCTCCAAGAAATTTGAAATATTAAGAACTGCCCCGAAGGCTTCATTACATAAATTACAATAATGGAACCATAAATTTCAGCAAAATGTTTTAATAGGAAAAATATTGAACAAAATTGCATCAACCTCTATTGGGAAGAGAAAATATAATGGCAATAAAAAGGTCAAGACCTAACCACACAGCTGCAGCATATTAGACCCATACCAGGCTTCAAATTAGGATAGAGAAATCATCTAAGCCTAGAAGTTTAGACAGTGCCAATAAGATTGTGGAGAGCTGTGAAGAGTGTCAAGTGCATACAAAGATCCTTTCACATTTTTTATGTAAATCAATAATAAAAAGAACCAAATATGCAACACAATGTAAATTTCCATCTGCGCTCACCTTGGTAATCATGCACCATAAGGCTTTGTGCCCACAAGCCTGCAGGAAAGGAAAATGAAAGAGTAAACTAATTTAGAAAATTTTTAGGTTGCATTTACAGGCCTATTTTAAAGTGAAAATAATTCCGTTCTAGTAAGATAGCACGAGATACACAGTATGTTTTATATTACACATTTATAAGTAGTTATTGGGCAATTTTCACAAATTGCGTTTCCATATCCTCCCATTGCATCAAGAAAGAGCCTTGATCTCAACCAGTAAGTTTGATATGAAGGTGGTTAGTGAATTTGATTTATCTAAACACTCAAAATAAGGTTATAATTCATCTAGGCATGAGTTTGAAGTGACTGTTAGGATTCAAATGATTTTTGGGCTCTTTTTTTTTTTTTTTTTTAGCTTAATTGAAAGAGAACCTAATTCTGGTTTATAATGCCAAATAGGGAAAAAGTTCAGGAAGAACGCTCCAGTTTTTACATTTCCTTGTTCTGAATAAGCATGTAAACGGAACCGTACGTGAATTTGGCAGGTCCTCAGATAATCCTTGTGACTAGTTCAATCAAGAAACTTAGGAATTGCAAGTGTAACCTTCAATGTTCAAATTTACCCCAATTTTTAATCCGAGGCATAGTGTCCTTAGTTAAATCAAAAGTCTTTGCAGGAGAAAAGTTCAGATTTTCCACGAACTAACTATCCTCATCACAATTTTGTCCTTGGGAAGGACGGTGGAACGATTATAACACATACGAAATCGGTAGAGCAAACGAATTTGCAAGCGTGCCAAATCCCATCAAAGAATACAGCTTCATATGATGAAAAACGATAATTCAGGAACTGATTGAATGAAAAAAACGGGGAGCCCAAATGTGAAGGGGAAAAGTTACAAAAAAAAAAGAAAGAAAGAAAAGAAAAGGATCAAAAATCGGAAGAAACAAACCGTGAGAGATGCTGGTGCGACCAGGGGATCTACAATAACCGCAAGAGCTTCGACGTCTTCCACAATCGACCACAACGCTTTCCGTTCTGCTGTTGCTGCTACTGCTTGCCTCGTTTCTCAACCTCCCTGCCATTTCCGAGTCCTTCTTCGGAAGCTCAATTCTTCACCAGATTCTTCATACAAGGAAAGGGAAGGTTCTGATGAAAAAACAACCGAGTAGAAGTTGATTCGTTTTTTCTTCCTCCTTCCCCAGTAATATATGAAGCGTCTTGGCCCTTTTTTTACTTTGGGACCTTGTACAGTCTTGGCCCTGCCCCTGAGAGACTCAAGTTTCTGCGTTTTTGGTTTATTTTATGATTAAAGAAGGAAAATAACAAGCATAAAATAACAAGCATACTAAAAGGTGTCCATCACAACCATTCTATTCCCTAGCATAGCTTCTTCTTAAATAAAATAGTTTTTTTTGATTCTATGTTTGGAAAGAGTTCTGAGAATTAGAATTACATTTGTTAAAGCTTTTAATTTTTCTGATTCTGTGTCTGGAAAGAGCATTGGTGTGGAGAAAAATGATTGTGCCCTGGAACAGAAAAGCAGAAATTTTCTGCTTCTTTTTTTTATTCCCCAGCACAGAAAACTAATCCGGTTTAGCCTGGGAACAGAAAAAAAAAAGATTTACCAAACACAATTCTCATCTATTTTTATTTCCGGGAACAAAAATTGAAAAAAAACTCATTCTGGAAATATTTCCAAACCTAAGCGGGAACCCAATCCTCTACGTAAATGTACCCGCTCATGATACTACGCCTGTTTGGAAAGAGTTCTAAGTAAGTTTAGGTAGGAAAAAAAAAACGTAATAATAGAAAAAATGCTAGAAGGAATTATTTGGGTAGAACTTTAAATGTATTGGTTTTTTCTTAAATTTTTTTTATTAAAGTCAGTAAAGGAAAAAACTCCAGAGGTAGTTTTTAGGAAAAAATTTTCATCTTTTTGATATAAGTCCCGCAACTTTTATCACTATCAATACAAATACAAATTATTTTTATTACCTAACCTTTTGTTTTTTTTTTTTTGTTTTTAATCAAGCTTTCACAAACGTCAAGTAGAAAATAAGCCTCAGATCCCACTTCTAACTCAAACAGACCCAATGGTGGCAAAAGTGACTTTTTTCTAAATAGATTTTTTAGATGAATTTTTTCTTAAAAGTTAAATTATATATGTGATTTATATTTGAGATAATGATTCTAGAGGTGACTTTTTGGTTAGAAGTTATAAATACTTGCTTATCTTGGAAGTAACTATTTAGTTAGAAGCCCATCACAACGACACAACGCATTCCAAACTCTAATTTTTTTTTTTCACTGAGCTTTTCAGCCAAATAATCTCATTTTATGAAATAAAATCTCAAAAGCTATCTATCATTTTCTCCCCATTTTTAGTCAAATCAGTTAAGTTAATTAATCAATCAATTTATTTATTGTTAATAGATTGCTTTTCGGAAAATATATTTTAATATTCATTGGCTAAGAAATTTGTATTTCTGTATATTAACTTTTTTAAAGGAAACTCACGTCCTTGCTTTTAGAAACTGATATTTTTATTTGTCAACGAATATGATAAGACAAATAATATTTTAATATTTTTTGTCATTAATAAAATATAGTCATGTAAAATAAAGTAAAAGATAAATTTACATATTTTTGGTATGATTATAATTTTTCTATAGCAACATGACTGATTTGGTTTCAATGTTCTTTTTTACATGATTTTTTTAGCAAGTATCGAATACTACCATATAGTACCATTACCATGTGCTTGTTTAAAATGAAATGATTTGGAGAAAATTAATGGAAAAGCACCCCGACAAGATTTATTACCCAAATATGCCTAAGGACTTAGGTCCCATGTAAATCATTTTGACAGGGGTAGCTCTTCTTTAAAAATGTGCAATTATATCTTTAGACATGTGCTAAAATCTTTTATTATACATATAGTTTGAGTATACTACGCATTTAGCTGAAAAATAGTTGTATCCATTAAACATAAATTGATTGTACATGAATCTTTAAACAAATTTTAAATATGTCTGAACAATAATTTTTTGCATGGAAAACTTTTCAACGATTTTTCCTATGACTAATTGCCATTTATTTGACTCGTACCTTTGAGAAACAGTCCAAATATATTTAGGAGTAGTTAACGTTAAAAATATGTGTCCAAGTCTAACTAATGGATCACTTACTTGGTGTCACGCTGGATTTAAAATCAAACATACTCTAATGAATGTTTGAAACCTTTCTTGATGGAATGATTATATTTTAAGAGAAAAAGCTTTTTGATGGGATGAGGATGGAAGAGAGAGGAAATTAAGTCTCATTAATTTAATTCACATCTCTCGATTTATTTTATATATATATATCTTCAACTTGTATGTGTGTTCTTGATGAATCTATTCATTAAGAATGTTGATATTGAATAAAAATTGTAGTAATTCTTAGCCCCTATTGTGAAGCTCAAAAGTAAAATATACTTGAATTGTTTACTGTGTTAAAAAAAAATTTACGAAATTTTTTATGACTCTTGTTTGACATTCATATTTAAACTTTAAATGATGGAATATAAGTATTTAATTTTAACTTGGTATTTTCCTCATGTATGTGTTGCACGAGATACTGCACATTGTTTGATAATATATTTAAAACTTGATTTTGGATAACTATATCCTTTATTATAAGATATGTAGCTATCACGCAATTGTTAATTTTTTTTTAAAAAAAATAAGGAAATGTATGTCATATGTTTGACTTATCTTAGATGGTTTCCTTCATTTGAGTAAGGGGATTCTATTTATTATTTTGCCTTGTTAGTTTATAATTTGGTTGTCTAATGCATGTATTTACACATGATGTAGCAGTTAAATTTGATTGGGATTATTTTTATTAATGGAGGGTTTTTTTTTTTCCTTTGTTGTTTTGCTATATAGGGTTCAGAGTAACATTAAGCTAACAATAAATGCTCCTACCACTTACTCTACATGAGAGCCCAATCCTTGTTAAGATTTTATTGGCATATTCTTTTTAAAAAGAGAGTTATTATTATTCTCTCTTGTCTTTTTTATAAGTAATTTTTTTTTTTTTGGGTTGGTTTTTTTTATAAGTAATTTTCTCATTGTGTCTCAAAACTTAAATTATTTTTTCATTTTCTGCCTCTATTAATTACACATCTTTATATTAATTACCCCACACTCACTACTAATTCTCTTTCATTTACTCATTTATTACATATTCTCTCTCACATTTTATACTTACACTCTCTCTTATACTCTTTTTCATAAAATGGGGAATATTTATAAGAAATATGACATTTTTTCCATATTTATTATTTTTAACTAATCTTAACCTCTAATTTGTTTTACGCAAAAAAAAAGTCATTTTTTAAAAAGGAGAGAGAGAGAGAGCGTAGTTGTTTTTTTACAAATATGTTTGTAAGAAGTGATATAGTTACATTTCAAGATCTCACAATTTTGGAATAAATGAAGTTTAGGATACAAAGTTGTTTGAAACCGCTTAAATAAGACAAAGAAAGTCTTGTAAATGGGAGGATTCAGTCGTACGTAGGGATTTCTTTTGTGTCTCTCTAGATGTATCACCTGACTGAACGTGTTCTTTGTGACATTTTTGTAACTATGAATCTGTATGGGTCCCAATACAGTCACGGGAACATCTAATGGCACTATTAAAATGGTGTCTTTAAATTCCATTTAATCTTTTTCATGTTCCGAAATTGCAACGAGATAATTGTTTCATCGTAATTTATATTCTGATTAATAATTCATGAATGAATATCGCTTACATTTTGCTTACGTATGACAATTGATATTCTAAGGTACCAAATTTTGCAAAACCACATTGCAAAAATGACCCATAATAAAAATAAATTAAATAATAAATAAATCAAAGAAAAATTGTATTTGTTTGTAATTCTCGAAAATGTATTAACTTGAGTTAGACTCATGCCTCCAACTTTTTCACGCTATAAATAAACTCAAACACTCAAGAACATGTACGTGTAATAATAACTTATGCATCTTGTCGGCCATCAATGTCATTAAAAAGATCATGAACAACGTTTGTCATATTATAATATTTTTTAGAGTAAAAATAAAATAAGTTGAAAGATAACTTGCATGTAACCACGAACATGGATCATACTACTTATAGCTAAACAATACATACACCTAAATTTATAAAGTTCATGAAAGGTGTACTATTGAGGATCAAAGAAACTTCTTCACAGTGGCATTTACAAAGATTTCACATTGATGTACATATGAAAAGTTTTTATTTGAATTTAACATAACATCACGTTTTAAAAACCCAAGACTTCATCAAACGATATTTTAAGAAAACCAATTCTTTCATAATGAGATATCAAAATCAATTAACGATATTAAATAAAACCAAATTAGTTACTACAAACTTTCAAGGGATATAATAGATTATAAGGACAATAATACCACTATTATATTCTCCCCATATTTATTCAAATAAAAAATTATAGAACCGCTAAAAAATCAGAAACACTTAATAATAGACGTTCTGCCGCCCTTTAAGACCTCCTTTTTTCACCTTCGAGGTCGAGCTGAGAGCCTAAGAAGCATTCTTTTAAAATGGGCCATTTCTATGGATCCGTACAGTCCTTGCCCCGAGGCCCAAGGATCAAAGGGCCACCCTTTCAAATGAGACTGCTTTTTGCCATTCAAAATGTTTTCAAAATTAATATAAATAAAAAATCCATTAAAGTAAGATAGCCTAAGACATTGAATCCATGTTACATCACACATTGGGTTAACATGCATTCAGGTACTCCTCTACACTCTAATAATTAATATAAGACATATTCTAATTAAATTAAATTATGACATCTTTTATCTAAGGCACCTTACTCATCTCCCTTAATTTCCTCCTCTTCTTGATTATTATTAAGGGAGTATCAATAGGGGTAAATTATAAAAAAAAAATTGACAAATATAAAAATTACGTCTTATATTTAGGACCAATATCAACTCCTTTAATATGTTTTATATTAAGGATCAAATGAGTATTTTCCAAGCAACACTTCATATTATAACTTAATTTGTAGGTCATCTAGCACATTAAAGTGTTTTTCAGTAACATCAAGTACCATAAAGTATTGTTTGTGCAATTTTCCTCAATAGCAATTAGCACTCTAAACTTAAAATAAAACTAAGTTTCATATGGGTATTTGACCAAGTTAATTTGATCCTTGTCAAAGCTTAATTATATATAACTCTTCTAAAAATGTTTTCTATATTCACATGACCTTGAATTTGAGACTTTCAAGGCCAACGCCTGTTGGTTGTCAACCACTAATTTTGATATAAAGTTGGTTATTGAAGGTGATTCGTCTCACAAAATCCTTTAAAAAATACAGCTCCGCATGATGATAAAAAATTGATAATCAATGTAAAAGATCCATTGAAGAAATATTTTTCATAATAGCTTGTGTCGAAAACATGATATAATAGTCGGCAATTAACTTAATGCAATATATAGTTGTTCTAAGTAACATTTTATCTAGTGGCATCAATCTCCCTTTTTGGGATATGGAGGTCACAAGTTCAAAAATTGTTGTATGTGTTAAAGTGAATTTGTGTGTTATATATAGGTGCACTCTTCATTTGATTCCTATGGAAAAACCAACTTAATAATTGCATGACTAATAGGTTTAGGATCTATCAATCCTCATAAAGTTCTCACCTTAATACATGAAAGTAACACCTTCATATATGTGTGTGTCTATATCTCTACAGTCAACTTCTTTTCTTCCCTCTTTGATTAAGCTTCTCGGATGACTGGAGGCTTTGATTTTTTCGTGTGGTTGGTGAAACTTCTTCTTTAAATGTTTGTGAGATATATGATCATTCATTATTGTTTGTTGTTTGAGGAAAGGTGTAAAGGGTGGGATGTCTATTTGTGTAGCATTCCAAAGTCCTCGATGAAAAGAAGTTGGTGGCTAGCTAGTTATGACGATTGCCATCTTTACAAGACTCTTGTTTATCATATATTCTTATCCTTCATTATATATATATATATATATATATATAAAGAACAAGAGATGTGCCTTTGAAGCTTTGCTAGAATTATTGGGTGAGTGAAATTACTTGAGTACCACGATAGATTCTTTTGAGGTGTGACTTGGTTATTTTTAGGTGTAACTTGTAATTAAATTTCCATTATAGGGAAATAATATTGAATCTTGGTAGGACTGAGGAACTATGGAATGTGAGAAATTAAAAAGAAAATTAAACTGAAAAGTTTGAGTATAAAATGATATTTGTGTTTGATGGGAAAATAATACTCCATAGGATTAATTGTGTGTCCAACTTAACAATTGGAACATTAAAGTTTTTTCGTCTTTTATTTTTTTATTCCGGATCTCATATATCTAGATAAATAGTTATCTATAAAATTGAAAATAAAAAGAAAATAATAAAATAATATAAATAAAATAAATAAGGGAAAATCTCACTTAGGGCCCAAGTTATGAACAAATTGTCAAAACAGGCCCAAAGAAAAGTTATATGTCAAAAAAAGCCTTAGGGCCTTTTCTAGTATTATTATAAAAAATGTTAGCAACTATATCAGTACAATACAACTTTAACAACTAAATCAGTATACGTTAACAACAATATTCTAACAACTAAATTAGTACACGTTAATAACTATATCAGTACAACGTTTTCTAAAATAATATCAAAAAATGTCATAGGATTTTTTTTTTACATATGACTTTTTTTTTTGACTTTTTTTGGTTAAGGGGGATTTTCCCAATAAACAAACCCTTTCATCATAATTATAAGACCATGTTAACTTTTTTTTAGAGAGAAAATGGAAACTAAATAAGCTACTTAATCATATTATATGTTGTGCATCCTTAGATTATATATTAGTTTATTAGTTAAATTAATTAATTTGGCAAAAATGAATATAAATATTCTAAAATAATTTAATTAACTTTTTTAATCTTTTTTTAAAAAAATATCATTTCGGTCTTATAATTATGATTGGAAGGAGAAATTATTAGTTGTCTCTTCCCGGCGGCGGACGGTCAAATAAATGTTACTGTTAAGGAAAACATAGCATGCTACTTTTATTAATTCTTATGTTAATTTAATAGCTTTGAAATGCATATATAATAATGCTAATTAATTAATATCAAACTAATAGCATTGTCATAGTTTCTACGAAGCTATAATAGTTGAGAGAATAATAGTGTTTTGGACACACACCCTATTTGAATTAGCAAGAGAAATTGTTTTTTCAATTTGATTTATGGCATATGAGATAAGTATGTGAAAGAAATTTTGTTTTGACTTGTCTAAACGTGTTTCTTAAATCCTAACTGAAACATATACTAAATTTTGGGAGCACATAAGGTGCTTCTCCTTATGTGCTCCTTTCTCTAATTAGAGAGAGAAGCACATTTTTTTTAATTTTTTATATATTCTAATTATTTATATTTAAATTATATGCTGTTTTTTAAAATTTTTTTGCATCCAGTATCTCAAATTAATTATTTTCCAGGATACTGTTGTTATAGGACAAATATTTCTGGATGCAGTTCTAGAAAATAATTAATTTGAGATGTTGGGTGCAAAAAAAAAAAAAATCAAAAAGCAGTATATAATTTAAATATAAATAAATAGAATATATAAAAAATTAAAAAAAAAATTAAAAAAATGTGCTTCTCTCTCTAATTAGAGAGAGGAGCGGGAGAATCACTTACGTTCTCCCCTAAATTTTATTCTCTAAAGGCTACTAAATAGGTCTAAATACAATCTATTCTTTTTTTTTGACAGAATAATGGCAAGTACACAGGTGCTAACCACCTGTTATGACGACAAGGCCGACTCTCTCCTGATCCACCATCAAAAGTGAGCAAACATGATCAGACGAAGACGAGACAAATTGAAGATCCACCGCCAATATCCCATGCTTCATTCACCATTGCATCCACTACAGAATTTGCCTCACAATCACAAAGAACCAACTCAACATTCCAGTCTCGACCAAGCATCTGCTGATGAATCTCACGAAACAAAGAATAATTCGGATGCTCGTTGTGAACGCTAGAATTACTAAGCTGGATCACCTGCGACACCATCGCTCTCCAATATCAAATGTCTGATACATCTATCCCAAGCAAGTTTAAGCAAGGACGAAACTTGGAAAAAATATTTTGGGATCAAACAATGGTGGGGATATAGACCCTGAATTTTTTTAAAGGAAATTTTTAAATGTATTAAAAAATAAAAGAATATAAATAAGAAAAGAAAAAAATATCAAATGTATAAGAAAAGAAAAAAATATTCAGATTTGTAATAAAAATATTTTAACAATTCTAATGTATAAGAAAACGTACCTTTCTCTAATATGGATGTTCTATCAATTACAAAATGAGAAGATATCATGAAATCTCAGAAAATTATTTGTTATGTAATACATCAAATATCAAGGGAGAGTAGGAGAAAAATAGGCGTGTTCCAAGTAGAGACGATTGAGGGATTAGCAATGATTCATTGTAAGCAGAAGGAATTGAAAAATAGGCATGTTCTCTTGGCAAAGACGGTGGAGTTAAAAATGATTCATCGTATGTATCCAAAAAAAATGATTTATTGCTAATCTTCTAGGAAACATGCTACGTATGCCTAAAGTGAATGGGAGGGAATGAAAAGAAAAAGGAGAAAATGTTAAAAATAAAAATTAGGGGGTCAAAAATAAATTTTATATTATATTAATTTTTGTTAGAAAAAAATCTGAATATTTTTTTTTTTTTTTTTTGAGGGGGCCATGGCCCTTGTACCTACCAAGATCCGTCCTTGAGTTTAAGAGCCCACAAAACCCCCCACGCCTTAGTTGTGACAACCGCGAACCAAAGCCAACTTGTTATTCATTGTTTTTAGGCTTTTTTCTCAAACTGCCCTTTTTTAGAAAACTATTTATCAATATGCCCTTTTTTTGAAACTATTTCCCATTGCACCCTTTTTTTGAAACTATTTTCTATTGTGCCCTTTTTTAGTTACTAAATCAAGGTTTAGTCGACTAAAAATCGAGGCTTCAATTTTTTTTTTTTCTGGCCATAACATTTAGTCAATTAAATCTCGGGGGCAGTCAAAAAAAATTGAAGCCCCTGAGTTTTCTGTGGATTCTGATACTTCATGAACTTTCTGTGGATTCTAATACTTCAATTCCGAACGTCTTATTTGGAGAAGAAGATAGTTCTAGATATGAATCTGCTGGATTGGAGAGTGTGAAGCCTCAAGAACCATGTTATTCACAGTGCAACTGATCGGAGATGTGGAGGCCATATTTGATGTTGTTCACAAGACCGCTCACCTTCTTCTCTCTCCATTAGAAGCCTTTGGTACATAAAAACAGTTGTTTTCATCTCATGAGAGTGACATTAAGGAAGAGCATGATGCTGTGTATGTTTTTGTTTCTACAACTGTATTGGGGAAAAATGGCCCAAAACCTTCATAGGTTTGAAAACCCCAATCATGTAAAAACACAAAACTAAGAATATATTCATCTACAGTGATCACATGAATAGCTTCATATGAATACCTGTCAAAGAAAGGAGTATAAATCATGAAACAACCAATTAAAATTTCAAAATCAATAAAGATAGATATGAAATAGCCTTTACCCAAGCTCTGTTATGACATCGTGTCCGAGCATCTGTATTCATAGATTGATTAAAGCTGCTATTTCTCTCTGAAGGTTTTGGGTTATTCTTTCCCAATACAGCTGTAGAAACAGAAACATCCACAATATCATGTTCTTCCTTAATGCCACTCTTATGAGATGAAAACAACCGTTTTAATGTCCCAAAGGCTTCTGAATGCAAACATGAAGGATGAGGGCTTCAGAATTCATAGAAAACTCGGGGGCTTCAATTTTTTGGACTGCCCTCGAGATTTAGTCAACTAAGTCACAGGACTTAGTCGACTAAATGTTGTGGCCAGAAAAAAAAAATTGAAGCCCCGATTTTTAGTCGACTAAACCTTGGTTTAGTCGACTAGAAAGGGGTACAATGAAAAATAGTTTAAAAAAAGGGGCATAATGGAAAATAGTTTTAAAAGAGGGCTATATTGGTAAATAGTTTTTTAAAAAGGGGCAGTTTGGGAAAAAAACCTTATTTTTAAAAGGTTGAGGTTTTGATGCAATAATTACCAAGTGTTTTTTGAACAAAGATTTAAATTTGAGGTCAACGAGAGATGGTAAAAAATTTCAAAAAAGGACATAAAAAAATTATTTGAATTATGAAAACCCCAAAATGTTTATTAAATTAACAAAGGGACAAATAAGTAATACCTAGTAAGAATATATATGAGATTTTTAAGTTTGAGTGTTCATAACTTAAATATATAAACAATAACAATTTAAGAATAACAATTCGTAACTTGGGTATTAACTTGTAGAGTTAGAGTTGTTAATCTTTATACCTAAATTATTAATTAATATATTCAAGTTGTTTATACCTAAATTTCAAGATCTCATGTTCTATTTTGATATTTTTATAATTCAAATAATATTTTTAGTCATTTTCCCATAAAATTTTGTGTTTATGAATGATATAAAATATCGTACAAGAGATATTTTTTCCATAATTAAGACAATGTCGATATCACACATGATTGCGAATATTCATGAAAATATAAAATGTTGTTGGCTAAGGACAATACTTTTAGCCTTATATAACTTTAATTCGCATCCATCATTAAGGGATTAAAATATATGTTAATGCAATGTGATAATGATTATTAACACATGTGAATTGAAAGAATATGTTAATTAACATGTATTATTAAGAACTCAACCTTTTTTGGGCCCGAAGAAGAACTCAACATTGACCTTTATGAATTTATAATTCATGATGGATTTACGGGGACAGAGTCATTATACAACAATTACTTGCATATCTACGTGGCTTGTGTGCCCCATGATGGTTAATTATTCATTTTGTTAAAGCCCTTTAAATTGAACTGATTTTAAAGGAAATAATTTTATTCTGTGGTCTTCTGAAAAAAAAGAGTTTTCTGCTTTTATTATTTGTAAACATATCTATAAGAAGTTTTAACACAAGTATTGGTAGGCTTAATTATTATTGGTGTTATTTTTCTCATTCACCATTGGCAAGCTTGTCAATGAAAATTGTGCAAATCCTCAACACAAAAAATAGTATAAACAATTTTAAAGAAATATTCTACTTGATAAGAACATTACTAAACTTTCAACTACTTTATCATAAACAAAGTTTCGGATTTGGTAACAACACTTAATTCCTCTAATTATAACATTTTAAAAACAACTAAAATAATAATCACAACTTAAGGCAATGTTAAAATTATTTAAATTTTCTGTATCTCAATATGTTATTAATAATTTTTTAATACATCATTAGAGGTTGAACCCTCATTATAACCCATCTAACTCTTATTCCCTAGACTCATATTCACTACTAAAATATAGATAGAAAAAGATAAAATTATATATATAAACACAATGACGTCTTACCTATATTGGGAACAAAAGACCAAAATTAAAGATTTATAATTGACTTCATAAAAATCAATAATTGAGATCACCAAAATAGGATGTGATATGAATATTTATGAAAGAGTGATAATTAAAATTTTAACACAATTTTCGGGGAAAAAGGGACCCCATGATGAAAACTCTCTTGAATCCAGCCTAATTGTCAATGATTATAATATAATATTGACATGGACTAGTCAACCAGAAAACCAATGGATGTCTATTTAAAATATATTCCAAAAATATTGAAGGCGGAAATTTGAAATGACCAAACATGAATGAACAAGAAATTACGAACATGTTTGGCAGCAGAAAAGGCAATGGGTGAAGGGAAAACAATATAAGCAAGTTATATTTGGCTGTGAAATATTTATAGAACTAAACTTCCCACCTGCAACAAAGTTTCTTTAAATATGGGAGGATCAGTTTTTACCAAAATTGGTGCTAACCCATATTTCCTTACATAAGGGAAAATGACAAATACAAATTTACCTATGAAAATTTAAATTAAAATGCTAAAACTAAACTACAATTCTAATCAAAGGTTCAAGATGATTAATGGAAGCATATGAGGAAGAAAAATTTACTTTGATCACGAATAGTGGCATTAACAGTGTAACTACGAAAAAGAAGAAGTTTGACGAGCCATACAAACATTGTAGCCAGAAGCATTAGTGTCGCAGCTCCGCTTTTGGCGTTACTGCTTGTTGTCTTTTATTCTTCTTTGTCAATTTGATCATTGCTTCATCTCTGCTCTATATATTAGAGTTTGTTTGATGCTTTTAAATTTTATGAGTGATTCTTGGCTTTATAGTTTGTAATTATGCACTTGCTAGTAGCTGCATTCATCCTTATTACTAAAAAAACCTTTAAGAATTCTTCTCAATAAACATTTGAGAACAACGATTTTGTTACTCTAAAAAAAAAAAAAAGAATTTTTCTCTGATAAATATATTCTTTTACTGAAGAATCAATAAATAAGTGTAAAGCATATAAAAGCTTAGATTGTAAGTCTTGCCTTAGATTTCTCTGTTTAATCAACCATAAAATAGAGGTGAACAAAATTTTGCTTTGTTTCAACAAACGAGCGAAATTTGAATTTCATTCTTAAATTTAAATTTATTTAGCAAATTTGAATTTCGTTAATAAATTTATAAATGAAATTCAAATGTCATTCCGTAAAAAAAAAAAAAAAATTTAATTTAAGGGGTATTTTACATTTTCTTCTCATAATTATTACTTCATTTTCTTCCTACTAAATATGTTATTTTCCCTTAATTTATATTATATTTTCATTTTTACCGAACAGCACACCCTCTTTAAATTTCCTCCCAATTGACCATTCTTTTCCAATTCACTCCCCAATCTTTCCTTTCCCTTCCCTCCTCAAACTCTCCACATACCAAACGGCCCGAAGCAAACATTGGGGGGCATGACGGGAAAATCAAGGTCGCGAAATTCAAAAAGTAGAATATAAAAAAGAGGGCATTACCGTGATTATCCACCTATCTAAAGGCCGAAGCTTGGCGTGAGCTTCAAGTGAGAGAAACAACACCCAGCTGTACGGTCTCTCTTCCCTCCGTCTTCCCCATTTCGCACTTCAAGAATCACTCATTTTACCGTTCATTGCCACTTCCCCTTCACTGATAGCCTCTCTCTGTTTCCGATCTCTCTCCCTCTCGCTTCAATGGGGTTCTTGGCGAGGCCCGACTCTTAGCAGAGGTTCTTTCCCTTTCTGCTGTAGCTATTTTTGGCTCTTTCTGTTGCAATGCTGTTTGATTTGAGTTGAGAGCGTTTGTTTCTTCCACAAAGATTTGAGCTTGGTACAAGATTCAGGTTTCCTACGGGATGTTGATTCGAACTCAATGCTGAAGAACTGCAGAATAGTTGTTTACTACGGGTAGCTTCAAATTTGCGGCATAGTAGAAGTTAGATTTTGAGATCTAATTGTGTTCGTTTAGGTTTCCATGAATTGATGAGGATGGTGAAAGTGCATTTGATTTAGAAAACCACGCTGGGTGGAGCGAACGACAAGCGAGCTTAGGTTCTTTCTGTTGGGGGTTTTGCGCTTTCCTTTGTTTGCCTTGTTCTATCCGCGGGTATAAATCCGTTCTTGGGTTGGTGGGGTTTGGATTTTGGATGATGAATCGTAGTTTCAGGGCGCAGGAGTCGCAAATGCAAGCGGCTTTAAAGCAGAGGCAGCAGCAAATGGGGGGATTGAGGTCTTCGATGATGAAGGAGAAGGATGAGGAACTTGCATTATTCCTGGAGATGAAAAAGCGCGAGAAGGAACGTAGTGATCTTATGCTTCACGGCTCTGAGGAGTTCGATGCACCACTAAGTTCAATAGGTATACATGTGTAGCTCGTGTTCAAGAACTTTTATTTTATCTTAGATCAGTGCTTGAATCTGTTTTTTGTTTGTTTGTTTTAAATGTTAGTTTACTGTTATCCTTTGTTGTTGTTTAAGAACTGCAAAATCCTTGTTCTTGTCTTGATAATTTTCTTTGTTATCTGGTCTCTTTAATTCTGCAGGCTCCAATCCGGGTACTTCACCCATATTTAATATTGCTGCATCTACGCCAGCTCCTGCACGTAAGACTGGTGCTGATGATTTTCTCAATTCAGAAAATGATAAAAATGACTATGACTGGTAATGTTAAACCAACCTAGTTTTTTTTATTCATAACTTTGATATTTTTTATTACTCTTCGTGCAATACAACAACTGTGGTTGAGCCTTTCCCCTTCTGATGGATGAATGATTGTGGGATGTATTCATGAATAATATATTTTAGTGAAAAGCTAACAATTTGCCATTAATAGCAGTAACTGAAGAAAATAGTTGTCAACACATGAAAGTTGCATTCATAAATTTTTGGCCTACAGGCTGTGCTGACCATCTGCATGATAGTCTTCTGTTTTGGATTTCTTCATTAATTAATTTTCTGGTCAGTCTTATTGTTAGCTTTCATTAACCCCGAAGATATGTTATATTGTTTCAGTGGTCACAATGTCAATTTTAATGTTATCCGTCTCTGCTTAATTTCTAGTCGGATTACTTGTGTTATGACATATTTCTAATTCTAGAACTGTTCTTTTGATTTATTAGTCATGGGTAAACATGTTATAACTTTCCATTCTTTCAGAATCCTAATCATTTGGAAGGTATATGCTTTACTGAGGGCAGCAACTTTCATAGAAATCCCCACAGAACCTCTCAAAATGGATCATGGTCCATTGATATATAAATTCAAAACAATAGAAACTTATAAATGCCTTTTGAAGCTATGTGCGATAGGGGTTCAATAATAATCATGGAAACACTGGATTTGACACTCCAGCAGACAAGCATTCTGTCTTTTTTCTTGTGATAAAATGGTAAATAACTTTCAAATTCTTATTAAACTTTTTCATTAAATTAGAAGATTAGATAACCCAAATTTCAGGTTCAGATCTGTCTGCATTATGATATATCGGGAAAAAATTTCACGGACATCTTAAATATGCCAGCCATGTATTTTTAATCCTGCTCTTTTGATTTTTTTCTTCATTGGGAAACATTGGATGACTTAACTTTCTTTTAGAATCCACATTATTCGGAAGTTTGAAATTTTACCATTTGTAGAAGCTTTCATTGAAGTCCCTACTGAGCCTTTATAAAAGGGCAATGTTCCATTAACATATAAATACAGAATAATGAAAAGTTATTAGATACCCTATGAAACTATGTGCAATAGAACTTCAATAATCATAGGCAGAAATGCAGGAATGCATCCGTCAGCAAGCATTCTGTTCCTTACTTCTGATAAAATGATAAATAGCTTGAGAGTTTGTTTTCTTCCTCTTTATATCTATATATATTGTGAAATTTGTGGACTGGAAATAGAGAATAATATTACTGAAAATAAATTTCAGGCACAGATTTGATAGGTTTATGATCTAATGTATATAAAATGTGTTTTTGTTAATGCGGCTTGTGCTTTTTCTGGGGCCTAATTGCTATGCATACAACTAAACATGGCTTATTTTATGTCTCATAATATTGAACACTGTAAATTATTATCGTCCAAAATGGTGCTGAGTGAAGCTCATCCTTTCAGGCTTCTAACTCCTCCTGGGACTCCTCTTTTTCCTTCTCTGGAGATGGAATCACGAAAGACTGTCATGAGTCAGCTTGGTCCTCCAACCACACGTCCCACCGCATTAAAATCAAGAGTAAGCATTTATGCTGTAGACTTCAGAGCTTGTAATTGTGTTTGTAATGATTTTCAGGTTTGCAACTTTTGTGCCTAGTTTTAATTTGCCCAGAGGATTGTGTTAAGTGTATCAGGCAGGAGATATGAATTTAATTAGTCAATTGGTGTTAGTCACAGAAGGAAGTCTGTTAGTTAATTCTCTATTTACGGACTCAGTAAATATCATTGTAACAAAGTGGAGTTAGCTTTGACAGTTAATGACTTCTGAATTCATTCTTGTATTTCTCAGTTCTCTTCTATCCCTACTTACTTTCTTACCTGTTGGATTGTCGCTTTCAGTATGAATTCTTGGTTTTGAGTTGACAATGTTCATCTGCTAGCAAATATCATTCTTGGGGAATATGCAGTATGCACAATAACCTTGACTTGAAGATATTGATGATTTATCACCTTGTAAATTTATCATTATTAATTCTTGAATATATGCCATAGTACGACAGAAATTTGAATCTCCATGTTTAGTATTAGAAAGTCATTTTATGGGTAATTGCTCCCTTGTGGCTATAGTTGGCGAATCCAACATCAGAGGCTTCTGGAAGGAGCAACTTAGCATCAAAACAACCAGCTGCCTCCCCTGGATTGAGCTCTTCAAGCAGTGGCACACGTAGGCCCTCATCATCTGGGGGTCCAGGGTCTAGGCCCGCAACTCCTACTGGACGCCCCTCGTTGACCCCAGCTTCAAAATCGTCAAGATCTTCAACGCCTACTTCACGGGCCACTGTATCTTCAACTAGGAGCACCACAACTGCTTCCAAGCCCATGGTTTCTGCCACAAAGGCTGTGGTTTCTGCTCCCAAGACCACAGTCCCTGCAACTAAATCCACAACTCCAAGATCCTCTACACCTTTGTCCAGGTCTACTGCTAGGTCATCAACACCAACTTCTAGGCCTACCTTGCCTCCATCCAGGCCCACATCAAGGGCATCAACTCCAACGCGGCGGCCATCAACACCGTCAAGTGCACCCACTGCTCCTTCTACTAAGACAACTTCTATTTCCAAGCCTGCTCCTGTGACATCAAGGCAGCCAACTCCTGTGACATCGAGGCAGCCAACTCCGGTGAAATCTAGGCAACCAGTTTCTACAACATCAAAGCCGTCAGTACCATCGCATGGAACTTCACCAACAGCAAGACCAAGACCTTGGAAGCCATCTGAGATGCCTGGTTTTTCTCTTGATGCTCCTCCCAATTTGAGGACAACGCTGCCTGATAGGCCATTGTCAGCAAGTAGGGGGAGGCCTGGAGCACCCATTTCTCGGTCCTCTTCTGTTGAGCCTGGTCCTAGTGGAAGGCCTAAGAGGCAATCTTGTTCTCCTTCAAGAGGGCGTTCCTCCAATGGCATGGTCCATATGAGTGGAAGCTCTATGCCAGCAGTTAGCCGTGGGCACTCCAAAGTGAGTGACAATGTCAGCCCTGTGGTAATTGGCACCAAAATGGTTGAGAGGGTCATAAATATGCGTAAACTAGTGCCACCAAGGCTGGATGACAAGAATTCTCCCCATAGTAACATCTCAGGCAAGTCATCTACGTCTCCTGAAAGCTCAGGTTTTGGAAGGACACTCTCGAAGAAATCCCTGGATATGGCCATCAGGCATATGGTATGCATCTTTATTGTATTCTATCGTTGAATTCTATTTACTTTTCTGTCAGCTGAAACTAAACCTATGACTATTTTTTATTTCAAGTTGAATGACGTTCTCAAATCATTTCTCTCTCTGATTTGCCCGGGACACAGGATATAAGGCGGACAATTCCTGGAAACTTGCGGCCATTAATGACAAATATTCCAGCATCATCAATGTATAGTGTGAGGTCGGGGTCTCAACGAAGCCGGACAATTAGTATGTCAGGTTCTCCTCATGCCACAAGCAGCAATGCTAGTTCTGAAGTGAGTGTAAACAACAATGGACTCTGCTTAGATAGTAGTGAAGTAGATGATGATATTGGCAGTGAGAGAGGCGGTCAATCTCCGGCCAGCGTACGAGGCAGGTAAAAACTAAAAACTGCTTCACACCTTGGACATCTCTCTGCTGAAATATAATTAGGAACTGCGCTCATATCCAGAATTCCAGGCATCCATTGGATTTGGATATGGAACTAACCATGTTCTGTTGTAAAGTTTATTGGAAGTGATGATCATGTAGCCTTATTGTATTTCAAGGAATTTGTGACATCAGGTAGCTCCGTTTATATGCTGCAACGTTACTGCTCATTTTTTAAAGCAGGCTGGGGTCTGTGCTTATATCAAATGAAGGTTGAGTTCGTTATGGGAATTAGATATGAGAAACGGTATTTGATACTTCCATTTTCCATCTCTTCCAGGTGTAGGTTTTGGTTGTCAAGTTATTTATTTTTATTAATGTATCAGGTATTACTTTACTTACTAATTCTTTAGGCGGCAACAAAACAAATAGAACTTAATATGGGCATCGTTATTTTTATTGTGAAATGATTGTATTTGATATTTTCATTTCCAGTTGTGCTTGTTTTCTAATATGATGCAGCTCTTTCAAAATCATAATTATTCCATTGTTTTAACTGTTGTCTGGAGAAGAGAATTACTATTTCAGGCTACAGGTTGATATGAATATGATTATCTTTTATCATAATCATTAATATGAAGAAGGTTATAATGTGGTTGAAAGGTCAATTTTTGAATAAACCCTAAACCCTCCTGTCAAATCTTTTTATAAACTCCCTCCAGTTTTTATGGCGTTTTTAAGGATTTTTTGTTCCATAATATTTATCTAATAATGTTTATATAAAGCCTCGGGAGAGTTATTAATACTTGTCTATCAATTTATTCATGTAATTAATATTTAAATATGACTCTTCATAATGTCATCTTTCCTTCAAAACCTCGTTAACAAGAAGAGTTAAAAAGATTTATTATGTAATTAATATTTAAATATGACTCTTCATAATTTCCTATTTCCTTCAAAATCTTATTAATGGGGATAGAGTTTATTTTTTTTAAATAAATTTGAAATAGGTTTAACGAGTTAATCATGATTTTTTAATTTGTGTGAATTAAAATTAAAATTCTCATGTAACAGTGAGCGGAGGAAACATAAAAAATAAATCTCATAGTAGTTGGTGAATGTTTTGAGCGTAGGCTTATGTTAAATAATTCTTTGGATTCGACCTTCCCTTTTGCTTGACCTTAAAGTATGTTAACTCATGGTAGGCCTAAATAACTCAGAAATATAATTTGGTATGGATAAGAGTTGTGGCCTTGTTGCCAAGTGGTGATTTTATGTGAAAGATGAAATTGCAAGTTAGTTCATTGGGATGTCTTGGGGCCTTTTTTTGGTACTCTGCCAAAACCATTCACCTACGACAATGGCCATTTGGTTTAATTGACAGGGAATTAAGAGAACTCACAGAATATATCCGACCCTAAACCCTAAACTCATTGAAAATTGATAATGTGAGATCAGTGAACGAGATTTGGGATTGCCCCCAAATTTTTTTAAGGAAAGTTTTAAATGTATATAAACAAAAAAAAAAAAAAGAAACCTTCAACTAAACATAGAAAAATAATAATTAAGAGTCAACTAAGCTATTACAATAAAGCTCACTATTCACTCCCAAATGCATAACTCACTCTTACCTAGACGATTTTGACCATATTTTCACTCTTGAATCCCCTAATACCCAAAGTAATATCATCTTCATTTTCTTTTACCCAAACTCTTAAAGAGTCTATAAGATCTAATTAATATAAATCCTTCCACTACTTAACTTGTAACTATCGGTAATTATCATAGTCGACGATTAAGCATTGCCCCCTTATCAATTCCAGAAACTTCCTATTTGAACCTTTCAGCAGACATGTTATATGCATTCCAAAGACTGACATGAGAGCAAGCAAGCTTGGTTTATAAATTGTAAGTCAAATACTTTTCAGTCAATTCATTGGTATCGTTGAAAACTTCATTACTAATAATTATAGTTTCTTACACCATAACCAACAAATAATCTCTATGACAATCCAATCAACATACAAGAGAACTTGTCATTCTTCTTCCATACCTAAACTTAGCTTCTAAATCCATAAATCAACAACAAACATATCCATGACCAGACTAGTCTTCAATTCCTTGTCAAGATTTTTTCCTAAAGCCAAACAGAGGATAATTACCTTCTTCTCTATCAATTTCTTTCTTAGTCAATGGCTAAAATCACTAAATTCTAATTCCTTCCTACACATTTTTACAAACACCTTGTACGCACCAGTTATCAAACAAGTTTATCGAGTATATTAAACTACAATTTCAGCTTGCTTAAATTTCCATCACCCCTCCTACACCACGCACAGACCACAGAAACAACACCAGCAAGTTATTATTGGAGCTCAACGCATTTCCACATACTCACGGCAGTCATATATATATTCAGGAGAAAAAGGAAGGAGTTTCAACTTACCCGATAGCATCGCTTAATCGAGCAGAGAAAGCAGAAAAATATGAATGAGATTCCCACAATCATGCAGAGGAGAAAGAAAAGAGGCTGGTTACAATACACCCACACCTGACGTTGTGGAGGGAAGTGTAAAAAAATAAAATAAAATTGTGTCTGCAATTGCGAACAGAGGCGGAGCTAACTTTTCAATTAAATCCTACATTAAGGATGAGAGGAATTTTTTTACAATCGAACTTCTGTCACAACACCAAAAAGAAAAACTAGTTCAAGGGTATACTTTTATTTTACTTTATTGTGATAGGTTTATATTTCAAACTTTACTTTAAACACAATTATTTATAAATTATGCCTGCAGAGGTGTCTACTACTTTAGAAAACAGGGTTAATTAAACTAACAATATAATATATAAATTTACTTTCAAAAGCCAAAATTTGCAGATCAACACATATTATTTTGTATAGAAATGTTGATACCAGTTGGGGATGACCTCTTTTTAATGGAAAGCAATTCCACCAGAACATTTTTTATCCGAATCCATTTGAATCCATTTACTGGGAAATCCATTGGACATGCCACTCCAATCTTTGCAAAGCTGATAAGAAACTCTTGCATTTCAATGTGGCCTCTATCGGTTGGTATGAAGTATGAACAAACTTGAGTCCACTATCTCAATGACTGATCTTTCTTACAATGTCAGCTTACAAAATTTGTGTAGTTTAATATCTTCTCCAAACATACTATCTGTAAGCATTTTTCCGGTGAGCAGCTCTAACAAAAGAACATAGTTATGGATATTCCCTTGTGGTGTCACTGTTCCACCTTCTCCATACTCTCTGCAAATGTAAATTTACTTATATGTTCACAATGATTGTTGGGCTTAGATTTAATTTTTTGGGATATAGCTTTTTGATAGAGCTTTAGCTTTGATTACAACTTATTATTTGAGGAGTGGTTATTTAAAAACATGAGCTTAACAAGGCAAAAAGTAATGTTCCTAGAGGAATATAACCAATGGTTCCTATAACTGTTGATGAAGGAGTTTGATCTGTACTAGAAGAGTTTGTAACTTCATGAAGGAGCTTAGCTAAGCCAAAGTCTCCTAAGTGAGCAACCATTTCATCATCAAGAAGAATTTTACTTGGCTTGACGTCACAATGAACAACAACTACCTCACAATCACGATGAAGATAATCCAAGGCATTGGCTGTATCAATAGCTATATCTAATCTCTGATGAAAATTTAGATGTTGATTTCCTGATTCATCATTTTCCTTTATCGACAACCAACTCTCCAAACTCCCATTTGGCATGAGCTCATAAACCAGGGCCATAAAAGTGTCACCTTTACAGTCCACACTGCAGCAACAAGTTAAAATCTTCAATAGGTTTTGGCGACAGACTTTACTTAGAGCTTTGCATCATTGACGAAACTTTTTGATGCTCCATGTGTCTGGAGATTTAGCACCTTCACAACAATAGATTTTTCATAGTAGTGAAGTGTTCCTCTGTATACAGAACCAAAGCTTCCTGAGCCCACCAACTTAGATGAAGAAACCCCATTGCTGGCATCGTACAGCTCTTTTTAAGAAACTTTAAAGAGCTTGTTCTGCTTAGAAGATGAGGAGAAGATAACCCATTTGACTTTCTTCTCCAATAATACATACTGATGAAAACCGCAAAACTAATGAAAGCACTGCCTATCACAATGATGAGGAGAATGATGGTTTTAAAATGCTTCTTGGGCTTATTTGGACATTCAAGCAGCTTCAATTCACTTTGGCGACACCACCAAATTCATTTCCTTGTAGGCCCAATTGAAGCAATTGGCTACAGTTGGTTGATGATGAACTGAAATCCAAATCACCATTGCTCCCCCTCCCCAAAATATTGAAGTCAATGATCAATTCACGAAGTTAGGTTGTAAATGTGATTTATGTTTGGATTTCCTTTTTACTTTTGCAGAAGTGACTTCTTTCTAAACTGATGACGGTTTGGATTATTATTTGAAAAGTCAATTAAGATGAAAAATGACTGAAAAAGACATGAGTCTTATTAGATACTACATGTATTAATATTAGTTGTATATATTGCAATACATAAAGATAAAAAATTGTATTTATATTTAAAATTGAAAATAGGAAAAATAAATGTATTTATTTTTAAAAATATATTTAAATTTATATTTACATATATTAATTCAGTATAAATAATTTACATGGAAGAATTTAAATTTTGGAAGTATATTCTCAAATTATATTTTTTGAAGAAATAAAAATAATAAATATAGAAATGGTTAAAAAAGGAAAAGAAAAGAAAAGAATTTAAAAAAAAAAATTAGTGGTAAGCCCACGCTCAGAAAACAGATGATTTGATGGTGGGCCCACATAAAAAAGAAGCCTTCATGTGAATAGAGAGAAGGAGAGACTGTGAGACATTGGTGAGGCACGGGGACCGAGCTTTTGTTTTTTTGTTTTTGGTAATTGATGGAGCCAGCACGCTAAGATAAGTCCAAATTGGAGCTTATTAAAAAACCTAGTGGCGTTGGGATTTCTGAATAAGCCCAGTGCATCCACTGGGTAATTCAAACAAAAACCATATGGCTTTTTCTCAACTGACCCCTTTTTGTGGCTTTTTTTTTTTTCCACTTAAAGCCAACTTTAAGTTGATTCCAAACAGTCTCAGGAATTATATCCTATTGTTGTGTGGCATGCTATGCATTTGGATGTGTGGCTTATAAAAGCTTACATTTATTAGCTTCGTAGACTTGTTTAAGATTTTGGTTGAGACCATAAAACTATTAGAGGTGTTCGACCCAAAAAAGGGGGTCAAGATTAATATGAATGTATTTTTCACCATCAAACTCGTCATTGCACTGTAAGGACATACTTTTATATTATTAACAAGGGTTAAGGTGCAAAAATACACACGAACTTTGTCCTCAGGAGCGCCCAGCACCACATGTTTTTTTGTGTGCAAAAATATACATGTGGTTACGTTTTAAGAGCAAAAGTCACACGGGTTGTTAGTTGACTAACGTTGATCGTTAACTTGGACGGAGATAAACAGTAACTCCGTTGAAATTACCATTTTGCCCCTAGTTTTAAATAATTTTCTTTAAAAATAAAACTAAAATAAACCCTTCCCCGCTGGTGGCCCCACCACCGCTGGCGGCCGCCCTCCCCACCAGCGGCCACCTCCGGCAACTTTTTTTATTTTTATTTTTTAAAATTTTAAAAACTAAGGTTTTAAATATATATTTTTTTAAAAAAACACTAAAATAAACCCTTCCCCACCGGTGGGCCCTACCACTAGCGACACCACCGCCAACAGCCGCTCCTCCGACCGCTGGCGGCCGCCTCCGGTGACCTTTTTTTTTTTAAAAAAAAAATTATTTTAAAAACTAAGGTTTTAAATATTTTTTTCTTAAAAAACCACTAAAATAAACTCTTCCCCATCGGTGGGCCCTACCACCGGCCACACCATCGCTGGCGGCCGCCCTCCCCACCACCGTCGACTGGCGGCCACCTCCTTCGGCGATTTTTTTTTGTTTTCAAAAGCTAAGGTTTTTTTTTTAAAAAAAAAAAATTTCGCCGGAGGTGGTCGCTGGTCGTCAGCGGTGGGGAGGGTGGCCGTCGGCGGTGGTAGGGCCCACGGTCTCCCCTTAGTTTTTTGCAAACAAAACCTTAGTTTTTTTTTAAAAAAAAAAAGTCGCCAGAGGAGGTCGCTGGAGGTGGCCGCTGGTCGCCGGCGGAGGATGGCGGTGGGGAGGGCGGCTGCCAGCGGTGGTGTGGCCCACCGGTGGGGAAGGGTTTGTTTTAGTGTTTTTTTTTAAAAAAAATATTTAAAACCTTAGTTTTTAAATTTTTTTTTTAAAAAAGTCGCCGGATGTGGCCGCCGGTCGCTGGCAGCAGTCGGTGGTGGGGAGGGCGGCCACTACCGGTAGTGGTGTGGCCGGTGGTGGGGCCCATCGGCAGGGAAGAGCTTATTTTAGTTTTATTTTTTAAAAAAAATATTTAAAACCAAGGGCAAAATGATAATTTCAGCGGAATTACTGTTCATTTCCGTCCAAGTTAATGGTCAACGTTTGTCAACTAACGGCCCGTGTGACTTTTGCTCATAAAACGTAACCACGTGTTTATTTTTACACAAAAAAAAACTTGTGGTGCTGGGCGATCCTGGGGACAAAGTTCATGTATATTTTTGCACCTTAACCCTATTAACAAACAATCTATGTATGAGACTTACCTTTATCTTATAACCGAGTCTTTGATTCAAGTACCAGCCTCAATTTCGCCACTAATTGACCATCATTCATGTTGAATATAGAAAAAAAAATCTTCATAAACACAATGCAATAATGTAACACTCTTGTTGACAAAAAAAAAAAAACCCACAGATAAGCTCAAGTCTTTCTTAGTACTAGACACGGAAGGAAATATAGATACATTTAAAAGGAAGAGTTTGCATATGATGAATGCACATTATTATGCATAAAAATGTTGAATATCAACTGAGGACAATGTCTTTTTAATGGCAAGCAACTCCACCAGAACATCTTTTATGCTCATCCGTTCGCTGGGAAAATCTATTGAACATGCCACTCCAATCTTAGCAAAGCTGATAAAAAACTCTAGAATTTTGATGTGGTCTCTTTCGGATTGTAAGAGCAAACTTGAGTCGACTATCTCAATGACCGATCTTTCTGACAATGCCATCTTACAAAACTTGTGCAGACTCAAATGTTCTCCAAACATTCTATCTGTAGGCTTTTTTCCGGTGAGCAACTCTAACAATAGAACTCCATAGCTATAGATATCCCCTTTTACTGTCATCGGTCCACCTTCTCCATATTCTGTGCAAGAATCAATTATTTAAATGATGTTAATTCATCTTCTCCATATTCTGTGCAAGAATCAATTATTTAAATGATGTTAATTCATTATATGTTCAAAATCATTGTTGGGCCAAGATTGAACTTTTTGTGTTTAAAAAATAGTGGTTATTTGGAAACAACAACTTAATAAGGTAAGGAGTAATATACCTGGAGGAATATAACCAATGGTTCCTTTAATTGCTAAAGAAGGAGTTTGGTCTTTATTAAAAGAGCCTGCATCTTCGTAAAGGAGCTTAGCTAAGCCAAAGTCTCCTAAGTGAGCAACCATTTCATCATCAAGAAGAACGTTACTTGGCTTGATGTCACAATGAACAATAGCCACCTCACAATCATGGTGAAGATAATCCAAGGCATTAGCTACATCAATAGCTATATCTAATCTTTGAGGAAAGTCCAGATGTAGATTTCTTGACTCATCATTTCTATTTACTGACAACCAGTTCTCCAAACTCCCATTTGGCATGAACTCAAAAACCAGGGCCATAAAATTGTCACCTTTGTAGTCCACACTGGAGCAACAAGTTAAAATCTTCAGAAGGTTTCGGTGACGAACTTTAGTTAGAGCTTTGCATTCATTGACGAAACTTGTTGATGCCCCATATGTCTGAAGATTTAGCACCTTCACAACAATATGTTTCTCGTAGTACTGAAGTAGTGGTCCTTTGTATATAGAACCAAAGCTTCCGGAGCCCACCAAGTTAGACGAAGAAAACCCAGTGGTGGCGTCATGTAGCTCTCTATAAGAAACTTTGAAGAGCCCATTCTGCATAGAAGATGGGGAAGAAGATAACACATTTGGCTTTCTTCTCCAATAACAAATACTAATGAAAACTACAAAGCAAATTAAAGCACTACAACATATCACAATGACGAGGATAAAGATGGTTTTAAAATGCTCCTTGGGCCTATTTGAACATGTAGGCAACTTCAATTCAGGTATTCCACCACAAAGATCGTCATTTCCTATGAGTGAGATACCAGTGATGTTATCAAACACTCCTCCCTTTGGAACCTCACCATGGAGATGGTTGAACGAGAGGTTTAAAAACTCCAAAATTGGAAGATCTTTTAATTCATGGGGAATTGTGCCAGACAAGTTATTTCTAGAAAGATCCACTAATTGAAGAGACTTTAGCAAACCAAATGAAGAGGGAATACTTCCTTTGAAAAGGTTTCCATTCATGTAAAGCAGCGAGAGCCCTGAACATGCACCTAGTGCAGCAGGAATATCACCAGAAAATTTGTTTTCATAAACAAATAATTCCACTAAATGCATCAAGTTACCAAACTCTGATGGAAGGGGACCAATCAAGGAATTGTTAGACATGTCAAGAACTATTAATTCTTCTAGCTGACCAAATGTGTCATTGGGTATATTACCGCTTAGGTTGTTTGCGGAAAGATACAATTTCTGCATATTTTTGCAATGTTTGAGGGCATCTGGAATAATTCCCTCAAAATTGTTTGTGTGTAAATGCAGATCGAACAACTTGGTAAGATTGCCAAGGACGGTAGGAATATTTCCGGATAATTGGTTTACTTCCAAAAACATTCTTCCAAGATTTTTCAATTTTCCAATTGAAACTGGAATTTCGCCTTGGAGAAAATTCTCTCCCATACCGAGAATTGTTAAGCCAACTAGGTTTCCAAGCTCTTCAGGTATGCTTCCAGAGATCTGATTGTGCCCTATTAGAAGTGTATCCAATGATGAAGTGAAGTTTCCAATTGACTTTGGCAATATACCACCAAATCCATTTCCTTGTAGCTCCAATTTAAGCAATTGGCTGCAGTTGGTTAATGATGGAAGGAAATCCAAATCACCATTGCGTCCACTCCCCAAAACATTGAAGTCGACGTTCAATTCAACAAGATTTTGCAGTCTTCCCAAAGTGGTGGGAAATGGCCCCCTTAAATTATTTGCAATTAGATAGAATCTTTCCAATTGAGAGAGGTTGGAAAATGTGGGAGGAATAGTTCCAGTTAAAGAGTTGTTTCCAACAATAAAAACTTGAACTTTGGGGAAAGAAAGGTCTATATTTGAAGGAATAGTTCCGGACAATTGGTTACTTCCCAAATCAAATACCTCAACATTGGAAAGGTTATAGAGTGATGAAGGAATTATTCCAGACAAATTATTAAGAGCTAGACCTATCTCGATCAAACTTGTTAGCTGGCCTAGAGCTTGGGGTATACTTCCTTGCAGGTTATTGTAAGGGAGATACAAGAACCCTAATGATGAAAGATTTCCCAAGGACTGAGGAATAGTACCAAAGAACTTATTGGTACTAAGGCTCAATAACTGAAGTGATCGCAAAGATCCTAACCAGGAAGGAACTTTGCCAGTCAAGTTATTGTGGTAGAGGAATATATCTTGCAGATTTGAACAGTTAGCAAGCTGTACGGGAATCTCTCCCTGGAAGTTATTTTGTCCCAATAAGAGAGTTTGCAACCGTTTGAGACGGCCAATTTCTTTGGGGATCTCACCATGCACTCTGGTGTAAGTAATATTTAATACTTTAAGGAAGGTTAGATTACCTATTGCTGGCGCAAGACTTCCATCCAAACTTGGATCTGTTAAGTGTAACTCAGAGACTCTGGTGTGAAAAGCACTGCAGGAAACACCTTTCCATTTACAGAAGTGGAGAGAACTGTTCCATGAAGGTAGAAGTTGAGGATTGCCATTGATAAATCCCAATTTTATATATTTTATCCCACCTTATTTCATTTATTTTGGGGATTATTTTAGGCTAATTTGGAATTATTAGATAATATTTAGATTGTTAGCCTATTTTAGGAAATAATATAAATATAAATTAATTATAAGATATTGGGCTTAAATTATTAATATTCTGATTAAATAATATCTCTTGATATATGATAGATTGTGATTTTATAATATCCTATAAGTGCAGAATTTTTCAGGGAAGCTAAAAAGAAACCCAATGGTAGAACTTATTGGGCTTATCAGATTTTATTGGGCTCAAGTTAATACCCTAAAAAGCCCTATCTTCCTCCCTTTAAGAAAACCTAGCCGCCACACGCTGAAAAAAAAAACCACGCCGCGAGATTGCACAAGATCACCAAACTGAAGACGGAGAAAAGAGGTGCATTACAGAATCAATATCCATTAATTCTTCTACTCCTCTCTCTCACGCGTGGAAGGCTTCTCAATCTCTCAATCAATTCACGGCCCCACCTCCACTTTCACTGATTCATCTTTTCTCCTCACGAACAGCCACGTGGGTGTGTGTTCATTCATTTATCCATTAATCAATGACCATGGCTTCACAAGAGACCTTGAGCATCAGAGAGGTTGTGATGGCAGCTTAAATTTTTGGGAGGCAATTTGAGAAGAGCATGGAGGAAGCTGAGGCCTAAGGCTTACACTTGAAGATCACAAGGGAGTGTCTTTCTTTTTATCTTTTTAATTCAAGACTTGAAATAATTTAGTTTTAAATAATTTCGAGTTGTGTTAATTGAGAACAATCTAGTTTTAGATTGTAAACTTATTTCTTTTGGATTAGACTGATAATTTAAAGTTTTATGCTTACTGCTGGACTCTTGTTGCAACCTTTAGATTGTCAATTAAATTAATAATTGAGTTTTCGTTATTAATTTAATTGTTAATTTGGTTTATCATCTTAATTGTTTAATTGAGTTGATAAATTATCTGGTTGTTCAATTAGATAATTGTAAACAAGATTTTCAAGATTATTTTATGATTGGTTTTTAATGGGTTTAATTAGCCACCGCTTATTTCATTATGAGTTTTCTAGTGAAATATGTGTTATTGAACTAGAGGGTTTCCCATGTTTAATTGGGTAATTAAATTTATTAATCTCCCTTGGGCCTAATTAATTAATTTGGACTAAGAAAGTTTACTCCTTGCAATTCCTAAGTTGTCCCCTTCGTCATCATAACTGAACTAGACCTTTATTATTTTATTTGCATTTAATCGACATTTTTATTAGGATTTTAATTCTTCTCTCATAAGAAAAACCCCCAAAAATTGCGTTCAATTTCATATAGATTAGTTTTATTCTCATATAGGTTTTAGAGTCAATTGCATATAGGTAGAGTGTTTTACATCTTAGTTTAGGTCCGTTTATATTTCATTGCATCTTTTCATCACCTAAATTTTAACCTAAAGAAAACCCACAGCTTGCTCCTTGGGAGAATGACCTAGGTTGACCCCGAACTGCATAATTAGTTAGGACCTAGTTTAATTGATCACTTTAACGACAAAAGTATCACCCGATCAATTTTGGCGCCGTTGCCGGGGAGCAACGGTTAGACTTTAGGTTTGAGTTTTCAGGTGACTTCGTAGGTAGTTATTTATTGCATGACTTGGTCCTCTTCGGAAAGATTGTTAGCCTTAGATCCTGAGATTGAGAGGACATTTCATCAACAAAGAAGAACTAGAGCTAGTACTCTTATAGGCAATAGTTCCTTTGTTAATCCTATTTTTGAATCCTCTGATCCTGAGGTTAATATGGACGGTAATAATATTGTTGTTAATGCTAATGAGAATGTAAATGCAAATGCAAATGCTCATAATGTTGATCCTGCTATGACCATTAAAGAATTGGTTTCTCCTGATTTGCATTTTCAAAATTGGTGCATAAATTATCCTGATATGAATGTGAATTTCGAATTGAAACCTGGATTGATACACTTACTTCCAAAATTTAATGGTGTTTCAGGGGAGGAAGCATACAACCATTTGAAGATGTTTCACATGGTCTGCACTGCTATGAAACCAGTCGACGTGACTGAAGATCAAATTAAGATGCGTGCCTTCCCATTCTCTTTGGAAGGATCTGCTAAAAGCTGGTTGCTTCGATTACCTCCTGGATTCATCACTTCATGGAATCAACTGAAGAAACTATTCTTAGAAAGGTATTTCCCAGCCTCTCGCACTTCATCTATCAGGAAAGACATAAGTGGATGTCGACAAATGGTTGGGGAATCCTTATATGAATATTTGGAGCGTTTTAAAACATTGTGTTCCAGCTGTCCCCATCATCAAATCCCGGACACACTATTGATCCAATACTTCCATGAAGGGCTCTTACCTCTAGAAAGAGATTTGTTAGACTCAGCTGCTGGTGGTTCTCTTCTTCACTTGACTATTGAAGATGCTTGGGAATTGACTGAAAGGAAAGCTGAGAATAGCCAACAATTTGGCTCTAGACAACAAGTAAAAGTTAATGAGGTAGGATTATTCTCTGAGTCTCGCCTGGAGAGCAAAATTGATAGGCTTGCATCTGCTGTGGAAAAAATGACTATGTTCAATATGCAAAATTCTTCTAATATGGTCAATCCTATGGGACCATCTACTACTTTTACTTCACAGCCCAACTCTTCTGCTCTAATAGGGCCACTATGTTCTATTTGCTCTCTAGCTACTCATGCTACTGACTCTTGCCCTTACCTGAATGATGGAGCTGAATCTTGCAATGCAATATATCCTTCTAAACCTATGACTCAAGGTGGCCAAAAATATGATCCTTACTCCAATACATATAATCCTGGATGGCGTGACCATCCAAATCTTCGATATGGAAATGGCCAACCTCAACAAGCACAGTTTAATCAAGGTGGAAATTCTAGTAGCAAGATGTTTCAACAAGTTAGACAATCAATGCCAGTCCAAGATGAAGGTTCAAGGTTAGAAAGCAAGATGGATGCTATGATGAAGATCCTAATACAACAGCAGCAGCAACAGCAACAGCAACAACAACAAATTCAAAGCCTTCAAACTCATATTGGTCAATTATCTAATATACAGAGTAATGAGCAAAGTCAAGGTTCAGGAAGGCTTCCATCTCAGGTGGTGACCAATCCAAATGCTGGAACTCAGCAGAATCCCAATATAGGTGGAGTTAATGCTATATCTCTCCGACGTGGAAAGATAATCCCCTCTGCAGATCCTGTTACCATCAAAGACAAGGAAGTTGCTGATGACTCTCCTTCTACTTCCACATCACAGGATCAACCCACCTTATCAGAAACACAAGTGGTGCCCACGGAAAAACAAGAGGAGGATGATAAAGTAAAGCAAGTGGTAACACAAGCCCTCCCTTTTCCTACTGTGGTTGCTAAAGCTGAAAGGAGAAAGAAGGAAATTGAGGTGTCTAATGAAATCTATGATATATTCAAGAAGGTGGTGATCAATGTTCCACTAGTTGACTTAGTCACACAAGTACCTAAATATGCAAAATTCTTGAAGGAATTGTGTACTACAAAGAGAAAGTTTAAGCACGAAGGCAAGGTTGACTTAGGGGCAGTTGTCTCTTCTCTTTATCAAATGCCAATGCCAGTGAAGTGCAAGGATCCTGGTAGTTTTCTCATACCTTGCACTATTGGTGACATTGAATTCTCAGATGCCTTAGCAGATTTGGGAGCAGCTATCAATGTTATGCCAAAATCAGTCTTTGATCAACTCAATGGTGTAGAGCTTAAGCCCACAAATCTTGTTGCATCCCTTGCTGACAGACGTTGCACAGTCCCAGAAGGCGTCCTAGAGGACATCTTAGTTAAGGTAAAAGATTTCATATTCCCTGCAGACTTTTATGTTCTTGATATGGATGATGGTCGGTTTAGACAGAAAGGACATTCATCTCTAATTTTAGGTAGGCCTTTCCTTAAAACTGCTAAAGCTATGATAGATGTCCATGCTGGTAGCCTTACTCTAGAATTTGCTGGTGAAACTATTAGATTTAATGTACTTGAATCTATGAAACATCCCCTTGATGATTGTGCAGAGATAGATGTTAATGTTGTTGATGCTATTATGGATGATTCTGTCGAAGATCTTAAAGAGAGCATGCTTAGTAGATCATGTGATATTACTGGTTCAGATGATAGTATCTCTTGTTCATGTGCTAAAGTTGGTAATTGTGATAAATGTGTTGACCTTGATGCTGCTGATATTGATATTTTCACTAATGCTATTAAGAATATGAGATACTCTAAACATAATGCTTCTGTGCCTAATTGTAGCATTGGTGATTCTTCTGCTCTTACAGTTTCTACTGATGCTTCCCAAGATGGGAAAGTTTGTTCTTCTGTCTGTGAGTCTATTGTGCAGGTTTCTAGTTTGACAGATGCTGAATTGAAGCCGCTCATACCTTCAATTGATCAAGCCCCATCCTTAGAGTTGAAGGCGCTTCCTGAGTCATTGAAGTATGCCTATTTAGGGAAGGACGAGACACTTCCTGTGATTATAGCTAGCGACATAGCTGCTGATGAGGAGACCCGCCTCCTAGAAGTACTCAGGCAACGGATAAAAGCTATTGGGTGGACTCTTGCTGATATCCCTGGAATCAACCCAAATGTGTGCATGCACCGAATCCTACTAGAAGATGGTGCCAAATCTGTACGACAGCCACAAAGACGACTCAATCCATTAATCCTTGATGTGGTAAAGAAAGAGGTTTCTAAACTTCTGTCTGCAGGTATAATCTACCCTATTTCTGATAGTCGTTGGGTAAGTCCAGTTCAGGTAGTACCTAAGAAAACTGGTATTACTGTTGTTCGCAATGATGAAGGTGAGCTAGTTCCAACTAGAGTTCAAAACAGTTGGAGAGTATGTATTGATTATAGAAAACTGAACTCGGTAACTAGAAAGGATCACTACCCCCTCCCCTTCATAGATCAAATGTTAGAAAGACTGGCCAATAAATCACATTATTGCTTTTTGGATGGTTTTTCTGGATATTTCCAAATTTCTATTGCACCTGAGGACCAAGATAAGACTACATTCACATGTCCATTTGGAACCTTTGCATATAGACGCATGCCATTCGGTTTATGTAATGCACCGGGCACTTTTCAGCGTTGCATGGTTTCCATATTCTCTGATTTTCTTGAGCATTGCATGGAAGTTTTCATGGATGATTTCACTATTTATGGTGATTCTTTTGATGCATGCTTAACTAGTTTAGATAAGGTTTTGGAAAGATGCATTCAATATAATCTTGTGTTGAATTTTGAAAAATGTCATTTTATGGTTAAGAAAGGAATTGTTTTGGGCCATGTTGTTTCACATGAGGGTATTGAGGTTGATAAAGCTAAAGTTGATATTATTTCCTCTCTTCCATATCCTTCATGTGTGAAAGATGTACGTTCTTTTCTTGGGCATGCTGGATTTTACAGAAGATTTATCCAGGATTTTAGTAAGACAGCATTGCCATTGTCTCGTTTATTGCAGAAAGATGTGGGTTTTGTTTTTGATGATGCTTGCAAGTATGCATGGGATGAGTTAAAGGAGAAACTCACTACACCCCCCATCATTCAGCCACCTAATTGGAGCCTTCCATTTGAGCTCTTGTGTGATGCTTCTGACTATGCATTAGGTGTCGTTCTTGCCCAAAGAGTAGAGAAGAAACAACATATCATAGCCTATGCATCTAGAACTTTAGATGCTGCTCAAGCTAACTACACTACCACAGAGAAAGAGCTATTTGCAATCGTCTTTGGGCTAGAGAAATTTCGATCCTATATCCTTCACACAAAGGTGATTGTCTTTACAGATCACTCAGCTATCAAATACTTGTTTAAGAAACCGGACTCCAAACCTCGCCTCATTAGGTGGGTACTTCTTATACAAGAGTTTGATGTGGAGATTCGTGACAAGAGTGGTGCAGAGAATATGGTAGCTGATCATTTGAGTAGGATTGAAACACCTGCGGTAACATCTTCACCCTTAGATGACTTTCCTGATCAAAGGCTTTGTGAGGTTGTTGTTTCTACCCCTTGGTATGCTGATATTGCTAATTATTTAGTTGCATCTGTTCTGCCAATTGACATGAATAAACATCAATTGAATAAGTTTAAGAGAGATGTTAGATTCTACATATGGGATGATCCTTACTTGTGGCATATTTGTAGTGATCAAATTATTAGGTGATGCATTCCTGATGTTGAATTTGAGTCCGTCTTAACTTTTTGTCATACTCTTGCATGTGGGGGACATTTTAGTGCCAAACGTACTGCTAGGAAAGTTTTAGAAAGTGGATTGTTTTGGCCTAGTCTATTTCGTGATGCCCATGAATTTTGTAAGAAGTGCTCCAGGTGTCAGATTGTGGGTAATATTTCTAGGAAGCATGAGATGCCCCAACAACCCTTATTATTCTGTGAAGTCTTTGATGTTTGGGGTATTGATTTCATGGGACCTTTTCCCACTTCATTTGGTTACCTATATATCTTGCTGGCTGTAGATTATGTGTCAAAGTGGGTTGAAGCAATCCCCACTCGTACTAACGACTCTTCTGTAGTGGTTTCCTTTGTTCGATCTCACATTCTTTGCAGGTTTGGCATTCCTAGAGCCATCATTAGCGATCAAGGAACTCATTTTTGCAATCGGAGTTTTCAGAGCCTATTAAGTAAATATGGGGTGATGCATAAGGTGGCCACCCCATACCACCCTCAAACAAATGGTCAGGCAGAACTCTCCAATAGAGAAATCAAGCTCATTTTAGAGAAGACAGTGCAACCTAACCGAAAGGATTGGAGTAAAAGGCTCGATGATGCACTTTGGGCGTATCGGACAGCATATAAAAGTCCAATTGGCATGTCTCCATATAGGATTGTCTATGGCAAAGCATGTCATTTGCCAGTGGAGGTAGAGCATAAGGCATACTGGGCAATTAAAAGGTGCAACCTCGATCTTACTAGTGCTGGTATTGAAAGGAAGTTGCAATTGCAAGAGCTTGAAGAGTTAAGAAGAGAAGCTTATGAGAATGCTAGAATTTATAAGGAAAGAACTAAAGCAATCCATGACAAACTCATTATGAAGAGAGAATTTCAAGTGGGCCAAAAAGTTCTACTATATGTTTCCCGATTGAAACTCATGCCTGGAAAGCTCCGCTCGAGATGGGAGGGACCTTTCATTATCACTGAAGTTTTCCCCTATGGAGCTGTGAAGATCAAAAGAGAAACAAATGGGAAATGTTTCACTGTCAATGGACACCGCTTGAAGCCGTTCTTTGATGGATTCTCCACTCAGACAGTGGAGGCTACTACACTACGTGACACCACGTAGACCCCGGTTGTATTCCTTCCTTCACTCTTTTATTTTGCTTTGTCATATTACTCATTGTCATATTACTGAGTTGAGTAGCGCCACGTATTACTTGTCTTTGTGATATACTATGACCGTTTTGCATTGAGGACAATGCAATGTTTAAGTGTGGGGGAGGGATCAACTGTGTTGAATGTGAAAATTTCAAGTTTTAAGTAACTTTAGTATGATGCATTTTTATTTGAAAAGTGATTGATCATGTTTTGAGTTAGTGAACTAAGTGGCAATGAATTTGACTTTGGTGAATTTAGGCTAATGATCATATACACCTAGTGAGATTTTGAGCCTAGTATACTTTCTCTGTGTGTACCCTTATTTCTTCACTTGATCTAGAACTTGACTTGAATCTTATTTGAGGCCATATTTTCTGCATGTGCATTTATAAAAATGATAAAGGCATTCATTTTCATTCTAGCCAGATAAGCCAAAAAGCCTACCCTTTTCATACATATGTCATTCGTTTAGCCCCTTGAGCCTATATTCCTTCTAGTTTGTCTACACCCATAGTCAATAAAAAAAAAAATCCACCCTTTTGAATGTCTTGAGAGTTGAAGAGAATTGCATTATATCTGTTGTGGATGGAAGAACATGCATAAAAGTAGGAACTGGGTCATTGTGAAAAATATGGTAGGTTATCTCGAAAAGAAAAAACAAAAAAAAAACAAAAAAAAAAGAAAAAAAAGAAATTGAAAAAGAAAAAAATATGAAAGAAAAAAAAAAGAAAGGAAGAAAAAAGAGCAAAAGAATGATGACTTGATTTAGATTTAGTTTGGTTTCTTGCATCCCACATTCTCTATTTATCATTCTCTTCATCTTTTAAGATATTTAACTTTGTTTTTCCAAACACTTGCCCTTTCTTTCTTAACATTAGCCCCACTACAACCTAATAAAAGTCCTTTGGATTTATGCATGCACTTGCTTTATTAGTGGTGGAGAACTTAGATTCTTGTCAAGCCTATGGAAAGAGTACTAGGTAGGGATGGATTTGAGTGTAAACACAAACCTATACACTTTTGAGAGAGAAGAGTGACAAACACATTATCCTTGGTGAGGGATTTTTAGCTTAGGTTCCCCTTTGTCAAGTAAATTGCCATGATGTTTGTTTCCTTGATTTATGAGAATATCACTTGGATATGATAAGTGTTGAAATGCTTTTGTTTTCTTATTACTTGTGATTGGAACATTCATTTTTTGAAGTTTTGGTTTAGTTTAGTTTAGTTTTAGTTTTGCTTTCATTTTATCCTCCCTTGGTCTTGATTTGTTTTGCCCAGGAGTGCAAAAGATAAGTGTGGGGGAGTTGATAAATCCCAATTTTATATATTTTATCCCACCTTATTTCATTTATTTTGGGGATTATTTTAGGCTAATTTGGAATTATTAGATAATATTTAGATTGTTAGCCTATTTTAGGAAATAATATAAATATAAATTAATTATAAGATATTGGGCTTAAATTATTAATATTCTGATTAAATAATATCTCTTGATATATGATAGATTGTGATTTTATAATATCCTATAAGTGCAGAATTTTTCAGGGAAGCTAAAAAGAAACCCAATGGTAGAACTTATTGGGCTTATCAGATTTTATTGGGCTCAAGTTAATACCCTAAAAAGCCCTATCTTCCTCCCTTTAAGAAAACCTAGCCGCCACACGCTGAAAAAAAAAAACCACGCCGCGAGATTGCACAAGATCACCAAACTGAAGACGGAGAAAAGAGGTGCATTACAGAATCAATATCCATTAATTCTTCTACTCCTCTCTCTCACGCGTGGAAGGCTTCTCAATCTCTCAATCAATTCACGGCCCCACCTCCACTTTCACTGATTCATCTTTTCTCCTCACGAACAGCCACGTGGGTGTGTGTTCATTCATTTATCCATTAATCAATGACCATGGCTTCACAAGAGACCTTGAGCATCAGAGAGGTTGTGATGGCAGCTTAAATTTTTGGGAGGCAATTTGAGAAGAGCATGGAGGAAGCTGAGGCCTAAGGCTTACACTTGAAGATCACAAGGGAGTGTCTTTCTTTTTATCTTTTTAATTCAAGACTTGAAATAATTTAGTTTTAAATAATTTCGAGTTGTGTTAATTGAGAACAATCTAGTTTTAGATTGTAAACTTATTTCTTTTGGATTAGACTGATAATTTAAAGTTTTATGCTTACTGCTGGACTCTTGTTGCAACCTTTAGATTGTCAATTAAATTAATAATTGAGTTTTCGTTATTAATTTAATTGTTAATTTGGTTTATCATCTTAATTGTTTAATTGAGTTGATAAATTATCTGGTTGTTCAATTAGATAATTGTAAACAAGATTTTCAAGATTATTTTATGATTGGTTTTTAATGGGTTTAATTAGCCACCGCTTATTTCATTATGAGTTTTCTAGTGAAATATGTGTTATTGAACTAGAGGGTTTCCCATGTTTAATTGGGTAATTAAATTTATTAATCTCCCTTGGGCCTAATTAATTAATTTGGACTAAGAAAGTTTACTCCTTGCAATTCCTAAGTTGTCCCCTTCGTCATCATAACTGAACTAGACCTTTATTATTTTATTTGCATTTAATCGACATTTTTATTAGGATTTTAATTCTTCTCTCATAAGAAAAACCCCCAAAAATTGCGTTCAATTTCATATAGATTAGTTTTATTCTCATATAGGTTTTAGAGTCAATTGCATATAGGTAGAGTGTTTTACATCTTAGTTTAGGTCCGTTTATATTTCATTGCATCTTTTCATCACCTAAATTTTAACCTAAAGAAAACCCACAGCTTGCTCCTTGGGAGAATGACCTAGGTTGACCCCGAACTGCATAATTAGTTAGGACCTAGTTTAATTGATCACTTTAACGACAAAAGTATCACCCGATCAGCCATTTGTGAGCTTTTCCTTCAAAGTGAGCAAAGAGAGTCTATCAGTTTCTGGTCCCATAGGCTTGGCAAATGTGAGTGGAAGAAAGGTTTGAGAAGAAGCCATGAAGAGCATCAGTAGCAGAAGATTGGTCATTTTGGTTGTTGAGCAGGAATTTGGAACTTGGAAGGTTAAGTGATTTGGAGGAACAATCATAATTCACTCTCGTAACTAGTCGCTTGTTGTGTGGCATACAATGGATTCAGACATCTTGCTTATAAAGTTTACATTTAGCTCTGTACGTAGACTTGACTAGAAGTTAGAAACCAAAGTGAAGGACGGGGTGGGACGAGCCTTTCCTCCTTTTTCCTTACACTTCGCTGCGGTTCTTTTCTTTCAAACGGCACCATTTTGATACAAAATATATAGGTTCATTTTTTTAAAAAAAATAATATTTATTGTTTTAAAGTATTTTTTTAATAACATTTAGTATCATAAAATATTTTTTTAAGATCTTAAAATAATTTTTTAAGATAATGAAGTATTGTTTTTATTGGTCAATATCCTGAAGTATGTTTTTAATATCAGTTAGTATCTTGAAATATATATTTTTTTAAAGTTAGTACCCTGAAATATTTTTTTCAAGATTATAAAATAATTCTTCAAGATCATGAAGTATTTTTCAGTATCAGTTAGTATCTAAAAATACTACCCGTTATTACCCTGAAATAATTTTTCAAGATCTTAAAATAATTTTTCAAGATTATGAAATATTTTTTCAGTATCATAAAGTATCTTTTTAGTACCAATCACTACTTTAAAATATTTTTTTCAAAATCCTAAAACTTTTTAAAGTATTTTAAGATCTAGAAAAAAATATTTCATAATATTAACAGGTACTAAAATGATACTTTAGAATGGTGAATGTTATTTTTTTAAAACAAAAAAGTAAAAAATGTGAATTTTGTACGACAATGGTACTCCCTCCAGTTTTAATTATAAGACATAATTGACTTTTTTAGGTTGATTAAGGAAACTAATTAAATTATTTTAGAGTATTTTTATTTTTATTTATTTCTTCAAACTAATTAATTTGACTAATAAACTAATATATAATTTAAGAATATACAACATATGAAATGATTGAGTAACTTATTTAGTTTCCTCAATTTCTTTTAAAAAGGTCAATTTTGTTTTATAATTAAGATAAAAAATAATATCATTTAAGAGAGAAGAACAGTTGGGTAAGGGAAAATGAGAAAAGCCCCGTCTAAGGAGGACGTATGCATCCCCGCTAGTCGCTTTCATAGCAAGCCCAAGTCAGCGTCGCTGGAAGTTTCCTAGCACTTCCGTACTAAGTTGACCGACTTGCTACGATTAGAGTAAGGATCGGAGCAGGAATCTCCGACCACCAATGCATTCACAACTACATGTACTATGTTGACAACTTCAACTAGGCTTAACCACATGTACTATGTTGACAACTTCAACCAGGCTTTGCCTTTTTAATTGTAAAAGTGATATGAGCCATCTTTAATTGGACTTTTAAGAGGGAAAACAAATAGAACACAATTAAAAAAAATTTATAACGACCTTTTTTTTTAATCTATTCTACGTTTTTCTTTGGGGACATTTATGTAGGAGATGTAATAGGTTGAGACTTACGACTTCCCAAGTTTTTTGTGGTCGAACGTAGATCTCCATCGCTGGTTCCTTATTGGTGGTCGTTTAGATGCTCAAAGCCCAATGATTATTTCATTATCCAAATCCATTTCAAACTCTCTAGAAAAATTAAATGACAAAAAAAAAAAAAAAAAAAGATTCAAATTGTAGAAACCAATGACGGTGATATTGTGGCTGCCAATAGTATCCTCCAGAGTCTACAAGAGCATAGCGGTAGATCTGCACAAGACTACTGGTGCTTGGAGCTTTGAGCTTCAAGAGAGCTTATAGCAACAAATCTACATGAGACCGATGGCGCTTGGACCTTTGAGAGTGCTCTAGCGGCAAATTTGCACAAGTCCACCGGCGCTTAGAGTTTCAAGCTTCGAGAGAGCTTCCAGCGGCAGATCTACACGTTACTGACGAAGACGTGACAGAGAATGACTTCAACCTTCAAGCTTGGAGGACGCGCTTCGAGCTTTGACATCACACGAGATCGGTGGCGCTTGATGGACGTCATAGACTCATAGTGGGTTGAGGGAAGAGAGTGTGGATTTGAAAGGGCATGAGAATAGTGTGTGGGGGTTGAGAGAGTAAGGACGATTTGCATCTCAAATTTTGTTTAACAGAGGGGTGAGAGAATAGCATATATGGAACTGAAATTGTTCCAATAAAAAGTTGGGACACCAAAAATATCACTTATAGCATTTTAATTTTAAATTGGATGTCAAACGTTGCTTTTTGGCGTCCTAATTCTTCATGAAGATGCTAAAAGTAGTACTTTTTGCGTCCTTTTTTTTTTTTTTTCTAAATGGAAGCTTAATATATCAAAATTCTTCTATATAATTACAAAAATACTATCACTTTTATTTCTTAGTTCTTACTTCCTTTTTTGTATAAAAAGAACGTCTCCTAAAAAATAAAATCTTATTATAAAACTGAAAGAATTCTAGAGAGAAGTCAGAGGAAATTCTAGAGAGATGAAATCCATTCAAGTATATTGAATAGTTACAGGAGACCTCTATTTATAGAAGGATGCAAATAGTAGATTACTATGCGTATATACCATGTCATCCTGTATTTGGCGATTATGGGTCAATGGACATCCACATAATAAGAATATTTATAACACTCCCCCTTGGATGTCCATTTATGAATGTGCCTCGTTAAAAACTTTAACTAGGAAAAACCCAGTGGGATAAAAACCTAGCCAAAGAAAAGAGTACAACATTCATTGATACACTGTTGAGTTTTGCCTCATTAAAAACCTTTCTAGGAAAACCCAGTGGGACAAAACCTAGATAAGGGAAAAAGAGTACAGCGTGTATCGTCTCCCCCTCTTGATTACATCAGACTTGCTCCCCCTGATGACCACATTACTTCATTGTCTTTCTATCATCAAGTATTCATTGTATACCTGCAAGATCTAAATCTTTCAAGTAAAATCATAAATATACATGAGCATAAATATTTATTCAGATAATAATATCACATGCACGATAAATGTTTCATGCTACATATGAATTCACTTAATTAATTATTCTCGAGAATTTGATGCTCCTAGCATCTTGAGTCCTTCAGGGACTTATTCTAGCGCCTTATGTTCTTCAGGAACATGTGCTTCTGGCACACACTAATATAGTATGACTCATGATCCTCATTATCATCATTACAGCATATGTTATCTTATAAACATAAATATCATCAATGTCGACTTTATTTTTTGATCCCATCGGATTTCATTCATAATTTATTGAGATCTCATTATATTCACATATATTAGGTACCTAGGTCTCTCTTAGACCACAATACACTTTTCTTGTAATATCTCTTCTGGAGATAACATCTCATCAAAAGATAACTCTTCTGGAGCTTTACTTAATTATCCTCGACTTGATCATCTATATTTTATAGCTCCTTTTCTCTTTCGAGGATTTTTATCTTTATAACCGATGGACCAGCAACGCTTCAGGCGTGCTTTATAACAATTCATATAGGAGCATTTGCATTTGGGATATGTGACTTTGTCACTTTCTTTAGGTCAGTAAATGTTTCTGGCATTCGATTAACTAAACTCTGAAATTGAATTATCATTTTGAACTTTTAGTGCACAATTCCTTGTACGATGATCAATATGAGCCAATGATAATTCATTCTAGTAAATCTTTACCCAATCTGCTTATTTTTCTCCCCCTCATCAAATCATCAATTTTCTTTGTATATCCATCTATGTGCATTGAAGTAGATTAATAATCATTGCACATTTAAAACATTTTAAGATGGAATTATTCTGGCTCCTGACCAAAAGCCAAATTTTACGGGGAGAATTCTGTTGGCTTATATAATTGCTGCAAATATACACAACATATAAATTTTGTTCTCATAATCATTGATCTATCCATTCATGGATACTTTAATACATTATTTCTGGATCATTCAATCTGGAAATTGCGCGCATAATATATTGCAAACTTCTGGTTGCAAACATCACTGCAAACTTTGCAGATTTATAATCTCATATGTAAACTTTCAATTTAATATATTTCCAGAGATCCATTTCCAATAATATTTTCATAATCATATCTATTTGAGAACAAGCAGCACATAATATGACTCGGATGATCAAACAAGTCATGCCAACATTCCATATAATTTATCATCAAATCTAATATTCATTTTGGGGGAATCAACATAGAAACATTCACAAAGAATTATCACATAAATATTCACACTTGATATATATATCATTCTCCCCCTCAAGTGTGAGACCTTAAAAATTAATTCATGGAATTTCCATACAATATTCCATGATAATAGCATATATGATAATTAATGCATTATCAATGCATAATTTTGTTACTTCTGGTAACAAAATTTCCATTTTCCAGAATCAACAAACAAATATATAATAAATACAAAATCATCAGGTGTATAATTGCAGATTCACGAGCGCAATACTGTGTAATCACAGGCGCATCACTGTGGAATCACAGACGCAACAACTCAGATTGTCGTATGCATATAAAGTCAAAAAGATTCCAGGCTCGTGCTTTATAGGGAGCAGATCTGCAGAGATTTAACAGGACTACGCAAATCTGCAGAGATTCAATAAGATTTAATTCGACTATAAATAAAGGAAGGCAAACGAACATGCCTCACAAACACTCAAGCATCTGATAATACCAACTACCAGATACTCACACATATTTCTCTAAATTCTATTACCATGGCAGGACCAAGCAGTTTTATCCCAGTTTCTGATACATCCGAAACAGCATTACTTGATGCTTTGTTGTATGATGATCAGCCCAACATGTCATTTACTTCTTTGTTATCTCCTAATCCCTTTGAAATGTTTATTCCTCCTTCTACTATTCCTCCTTCTGCTTCAAATGTACCTACTTCTCCCCCAAGAACAAGTGTTCTTCCACAATCTACAAGGATTGAAGGTACAACTGAAACAGGTTCATCAAGGAGGCCAGTTAAAAGGTGTAGAACTATGGCTGAACTAATGGAGTCTACCAGTCAAATTCAACCAATAGTCACAACAATCAATGAGCCAGCATTCATAAGCCAGCAAACAACCACCAGCCAGCCATCAACCACGATCCAACTAGTAACAATCAGCCAACCGACAACCATTAGCCAGCCAATAACAATTAGCCAACCAACAACCACTAGCCAGCCATCAACTACAAGTCAATTAGCAACAACTAGCTTATTGGAATGTAGTTGTTGTCATGTTTTACGAGAGATCATACATACCAACGAACTCCAGTACCATAAACTTGAAGTTCACGGAAGAAGAACAGGTATGATTACCCATGCTGTTTTATTTGAAAAAGTACAGGATAAATCTTATAATACTGACAGGCTTCCAATGTTTGATTTCACAAAGAAAAATTTTGAAGAAATCAAACAATTTCTGACACAGTATTATATAGATTTACAAGCATCAGGATATATCTTGATGCGTGATCCTGTATTAGCCTATCATGAGGTTCTCTGTGTTGGTTCGGAATGGGCTATAAATCCAAATGACCTCCATGGAAGTTCATTTCAAACCAATATTGAACACTCATTAGGCAAAGGAAAACAACCTGCAGTAAGTATACCCTATGATACTTCATCCCTTAACCAGGGTGAATTATATAGGTTATCTATGGAGCAACGAGAAAGAATAAAGAAAGCAACACTCCATGATTTAAGAAATTATTTTCACTTAACCCTTGATGAAGCGAGTAAACAATTAAATATGTCTACTCACACCATACAAAAAATCTATCAAAAAGGAGGGTTAACTGAGTGGCCACACAAGAAGCTCAAGAAACTTATGACGCAAATCTCGATATTACGAAGAGCTTTGCCTCATCTGGATCCCATCTCAAGAGAAGCAAAAGAAGAAGACATTAAATATCTTCAGAATGAGATGATTAAAGTTTGTAATGATGTTGAGCCACTCGCAATTAAACTTTGTTGAAATAATATTTCCTTTTGCTTAATTATTTTGTTTATGAATATTCTTTTCTCGTATTTATAAAAATTGTTATAATCATAGAAATCACATAACAACCATAATAATATATTTTCTTTATTCACTTCTGGGAATGAAGTTGGATAAAAATTCATGATCCATAACTCACTGATTTGTTTGATCATGGCAAGAAATTAATCCACAATATTTCTTGACTTTACCACAATATTGCTACTGCAATAGCAAATTGAATATATTTATTTATAATAAGAATCATGATCATACAATCCCTTGTCTCATAATTTAAGGGAATATTTAATGCCAAATATACAATTTTGAGGCCTTTATACAATTGATGGCATACAAAATTTATGGATCAAATATTGTTTCATAATTTGTCTCATGTCATCAGGCTAACTTGCCTATTAGCTTCAGGCTATCTTGCCTCTTAAATTAAGGCTAGCTTGCCTCTTGGCTTCAGGCTATCTTGTCTCTTAAATTAAGACTAACTTGCCTCTTGGTCTCAAGCCAATTTATGCCTCATCACTCAGGCCAATTTATGTCTCATATTTCCATGGCATTTTGATCTCATGGCCTTTTAACAGTTTATCTTCAGCATAATAAAATAAATAGATGGAACCCACTAATATGTATATATTAGTGTCGTTGCCATAAATAATAAAAGGGAGGGGGATATATATAAAACAGTAAATAAATAAATAAAAATAAAATAAATGATTGGAAATAAACGTGCTAAATAAATAAAAAGAAGATGAAATAGGAATGGTAGTAAACTCACAGCGAGACCTATCTCATCCAAAGGTAAGAAAGAGGATGCATATGCAAATGCAAATATATATATATAATATATAGAAAGCAGTAAATAAATAAATGGAGCCCACAGTACTAGTGTCACTACCATGAGAAATAAATAAAGCACTAAAGAATTAAAATAAATAAATGGAGCCACTATAGTGTTGCAACCATAAGAAATAAGTAAAACAGTAAATAAATAAATAAATAAATGGAGCCCACTAATATAGTGTTGCAACCATGAGAAATAAGTAAAGCAGTAAATAAATAAATGGAGCCCACTATAGTGTTGCTACCATGAATAAATAAAACAGTAAAGAATTAAAAGTAAATAAAATAAATGGAGTCCACAAATAGATACTAGTATGCCGCCATGAAATATAAATAAATGTCAAATTAAATTAAACAAATGGTGCCCACTAATATTAGTGTTGCTACCATAAAAGATAAATAAAAATAAATAATATAAAAATAAATGCGTAAAAGTAAATGTTAGTAACAATAATAAAATATCAAATTAAAACAAATAAAAAGAAAAATTAAATCTAGACTTCCAATCTGGAGTCAAATTAATAACAATCTTAAACACAAACAATAAAATACTGAAGTAAGAAAAATAATATTAAATATGTATATTACTCAAAATAAATATTAAACATAAAATAAATATTAAACATAAAAACTTACTAACATGGATTTTTGGGAGCCTCGGTAGCCTTATCATTTTTATTATCAATAGAAGCAGTTTCCCTTTTTTTTTTTTAATTATGTGACTTCATTTTTTTTTTTATAATATAATATATTATTTTAAATCATCACCTACTTTGTCTCTGTCTCCTCTCCCTACTTTCACTGTGTGTGTCATTAAATCATTACCTTCTCCCATGTGAAATGAAATATGTCTCCCTACTTGTCTTGTTCAACACCCGTGAAAAACACATAGCCCATGAGAAACAAATATTTTTTTTTTTTTTTTTTTAGAGAACTATAGTGTCGGCAGCTTTTATTATTATTTAATATTATTATAATATACTGGCAGCTAGTGGGAGTCACGGGAAAGTGTAGTGTGGTATGTGAAAGGTGTGTGTATTATTATAATATATAATATTAAATCATTACCAAATTGTCTTCTTCTTCATTCATTATACCACACAGTGAGATCTTGAAGCAGGATGAAGCCAGGTGAGTTCAATCCATTCTAGGCTTTCCAAATCACACTTGGAGGCACCACCTTAGCTTCTTTTCTGGAATCCTGCCTCTCTTTATAAAGAAGGTACTACTACTCCACGTGAAGCTTCTTCAAAGCATGGAAATGGAGGATGAAGATCAACATGATTGAAAAATCTTTCAAATCTCGGTATTCGCCTGAACCCTCTTGGTCCAGCCTCGGAAAGTTTAAGAACAAAGAAAGCGTCATGGTGGAAGGAGGAAAGTACACGAAGGACAAGAGATGAAGCTCCTTGGCTATTTCGGTATCTTGAATTCTGCAGGCTGAAGAAAAATGAGAAGATGAAGAGGTTGAGAAAAAGAAGAAACAAGTCCTCTGCGGGATGAGAAGAAGAAGATATCAGCAATCGTGCTGATAACGTATTATAAAACTGAAAGAATTCTAGAGAGAAGTCAGAGGAAATTCTAGAGAGATGAAATCCATTCAAGTATATTGAATAGTTACAGGAGACCTCTATTTATAGAAGGATGCAAATAGTAGATTACTATGCGTATATACCATGTCATCCTATATTTGGCGATTATGGGTCAATGGACATCCACATAATAAGAATATTTATAACAAATCTATTTTTTTTGGTAGTAGTAGAAGGAGTACGGGACTTCATATGTCCATATCAAATTAATGCTGCATTGACGGAAGAAAATAAAAAGAAAGAAAAGCAGAATTATTGAGGTCCAAGAATTTTAACAATCAAAAGTCAGTCGTTCGTCGTGTCGTTGGCTTTATGTGCGAGCCGTGTAGATAATTTCAACTTGACTTTGCTTTAAGTTGAAGGACGATGTGTTCCTGAAATTACTCTGAAGGATCAAGCTGCATTGATCTTTGCGAAGAAAAAATAAAATAAAATCGTGATGATCAAATCCCCATACTATATTGCATTTGCAATCTGAGTGGTTTGAATTACTAAATTCATGTTATTGTTGAGCAAAAACCATATTTAATACTCAAACCAACAAGATCTAACACTAAAGAAGAATGGAAGGTTTTTAGTCAGATGCAATCAATCACTATTTAACACTTACAGAACGTAGATTCACAAATCCTGGAATAAAAATATACTAATATAAGAGAGATAGCTGATTTAATAGTAACAATAAGGGAAATTTGGTCATCTCTGAATCATTTTTAAATTAATTTTAGAGATTTGCAGTCTCATAGTACAATTAACTTCTCATTTTAGTCTTTGAGAATAATTTTGGCTGTCAAGTTATTTGTTTTTGTTAATGTGTCAATTATTATTTTTCTTTATGCACTATTATAAGAAATGGATTTCACTTTAAAAAAATTTTTTTCAAAAAGGTAAGCAAGAAATAAAGGTAGTAACATTTTTATAATTATGTACTGAAATTTTGACATATATATTAGACATTCTTTTAATAAAAAAAAAGATACTAAAAATCGATTTTTAGCATCTTTTGTCAAATTGAGACGCCAAAAACCCTATTTTTGGTGGCAAGAGCATCACTTTTGATGTCCTTTTTGGAATCATGACTCTAAAAGTTGGCTTTTGGCCTACTTCCTCACGCAAACTCATTTCTCTCTCACCCACGTGATGTTTTTTTTCCATTTCTCTCATCTTTATTTTTTCTCTGCTCTCTCTTTGATTTGGCTTAGATATCTCTTCAACCCGTCCTACTTTTTGACACTGACGATTTCATGGTGTAGGCCAATGATGAACAAGTCGTTAGATTCTGCACTTGGGAACCCTACACAAGCAAAGACGCCGTTGTCGGTTTCCTCTAAAGCAACTTGATCCAGTAAGTGTTCATTATTCCGAGCGATTTGTGTTAGCCATCGTGTAGTTGGGTCTATCCAATCCTACGTAGGGAACAATTGAACGAGAGCGAAATCTGTAAAGCTTGGGTACACATTAAGGTTCAAGTATTGGGGGAAAGGGATTGTGACGAAGGTGGTGAAGATAATAGTGGAAATGGCGTTGCTGACTTTCTAGATCTGAAGAGACTTGAAGCTCTTGTTGATTTTCTAGATTTGGAGAGGTTTAAAGCTCTTGTTGATTTTCAAAATGTGAAGAGGCTTGAAGCTTCTTGTTGATGTTGGAAAATCACATGAACATATGTGACTAACGAAGAAGCAAAATATGGAATCCCTCTCCCACTGTTGTAGAAATCAAATCTTTGGAAGCAGATTAAACTCCTCCTCTCACAGGTCGGTGAAAGAACTGTTCCTCCCATTGCTGAAGTTCACTCCAAATATTTTCAGTTTCAATGACGTCAATTTTTTTTTTTTTAGAAAAGAACTTACCATGTCCCTTTTAAAAAATGACATCGCAAGTCTCTTATGACGTTCCTTTTTCAACAGACATTATTTTTAGACTTTATTATGTCATTCACATGGATGTCCCCCTGAAAAGAGACAAAAAAAGGGTTAAAAACATACGTTAAAAGTGTTTTCTCTAATAAAAGTGTTTTCTCTAATAGTTATGTAACAACATGACAAATAGATCACTTGATTTGAGGCATCATTATTTTTCTTTGTGATTTGATTAAATTTGATATTTTTATTTTAATAGTACTGCTTTTTAAAATTTATTTTGATTAACAAATTTAATTTCTAACGTAATGCATGTCTTTCAAAGAGTATGCGGTATGCATAATAAGCTTGACTTGAAGAAACCATACTGATTGTTCATGGTGCTTGATGCTCTTCTCCTTTTTCTAATGTGCCTACAATGCAAAACTAACACTTTGTAGCGTCAAAAGTCCTAGGAATTCAATTGCATGAATTATGACCAAATTACCCAAAACAATGGCTCCTAATAGAAATTAGGGTTAAGTTATGCAATAATGACACAAAAAAGCATATAAAATCCCTAAATAGGCCATGAAGTAGCCCAACAAAATATGGTGTGATTAGTAGGCCACCGTGTCTTCAAGGTAGCCAAATCCTTCGAAATCTAGGCAACCGGTTCCTACGACATCAAATCCGTCAGTACCATCACATGGAGCTTCACCAACAGCAAGTCTTTTTTTTTTTTTTTGCTCGGAAACAGGAACATATATTGATACTAATAATAAGGGTTACATCAAACAATTACAAAAACAACAAACCAGAATGAGAAAACTAACAAAAACAACAACACCAAACCAAAAAACAAATAGGAATAAAAGCAACTTCAAAAACTTCATCGGCTTCCTGGACATTCGAGGTTAGAAAGGACATAAAAGAAAGTGTTGGTTGTAACACCCACCTGATTGGGCACACCTCCTTATAAGAAAAAGCTGCAATTAGATCAGCTACATAATCACTCCTCTTGGGGTACATGACAGAAAATACCCAAGCTCAGAAGAAAACAGACAAGTAAAGTCTTGAAGAATACTTTTGCTCCTCCAATGAAGCAAGCTTGGTGACACCAACTGCTCACCCAACAAATTTTGGCTGGCACTAGCGATGTGAATTTGCCACCATCGAACAATCCTACCAATGATCCTCACACATGTAAGGCACAAACCAATATCGACCATCAGAAATACCCTTGCCCCAAAATTGCAAATCCAAATCACAACACAAAACATCACCATAAAACCCCAAATCCATAACCACATCAGAAAAAACACACAGATGTACGACAACAAACACAGCACAGGAACATGAACAGTAACATAGTAGGACAGCAGGAAAAAGGAAACGAAAAAACATCCCCTTCACTGGAGACCATCGTCAAGGGAGATGTCTAGACAAAAGCTCCCGCCGCTAGGGGTGGGAGAAGACCACCGCAACACCCAGAAAACAGAGGGACACCAGAGCTGGAGACACTGAGGGCGGAGACCAAGGAAGAGCCAACGCCGACGAAGAAGGATGGTCGTCGCTTTATGTCCCTGTTTCGACCTAAATCTCGCCTCCTCCTGACTCACTAAGGCCTGATCTATACTTTTGACGTGGTTGTGGTATGAGAGGAGGCTCACCGGCGGCAAAGGCGCCCTCGGCGAGACAGAAACCAACTGGATTTGCGTGAGTGTGAGGGTTAGGCGAGAGGATCGGCGATGCGGAGTTTTAATGACCGATCTTTCTAATAATGCCAGCTTACAAAACTCTTGGATTTTGATGTGTAGGCTAGAATGTTCTACAAACATGCTATTTGTAGGCTTTTTTCCATTATGGCAGAAAGGTTTGTGAAGCCATTCAGAGTAGTAGCAGAAAATTGATCATGGCGGCAAAGTATGGGATCGTTATTTTGGTTATTGAGAAGAAATTTTTCCAGTGAAGCCACTATATACTTGTCAAGTCCTGAAAACTAAAGGGTGACCGACACTGAATATAAGTGGATTCACATTTTTTAAGCCTTAAACTTATTTATGGATATTAAATAATACTCATAATACCATTAACAAAATTGTAACTAGAACGATTTCATATGTGATAGCATACCCTATATAATCAAAATATTAAGTCTCTTATAAAAACTTTGCGCAAAGTTTCCTCAATAAATCAAACCTCTCTAAAAATTCTATAATGACCTAAATTTTCATAATAACATTCAGAGCTATGTTCCACTATAGCATATACATATATTCCAAATTACAAAGGAAAATGGGGATCTTATCTATAGATTATGTGGAGCATCTAAACCTTATATGATAATACATAAATTAAACGTTAACTTTACATTCACTAGCATTTACTCCAGAATATAACTATAGGGCTTGGTCAGCAATAACAATCTTCACTATTCAACTGAAGGTGCAAGGTCAGCAATACCATTGGAGGCCAAAAATTTTCTGATGAATAAAGTCTCATTTATGAAATACTAATGAAAGTAATTTAAATAGATTTAGCTTTGAATCATAACAGCATCACAATCAACTCCAATTTCTATAGTATACCTTCATAAACATAAGTGCAACCATATAAAATATCATTAATCAAATAAATTCAAGTATGTAGTAAAACATTTGATTTAACATAATCAATTTAAATTATAATTCTCAAATCTCATCTTTTTGTAGGATCTCAACAAAATGGAATAACAAGCGTGGACATACAATCGATGAGGGAAAATAACCAAGCACAACATAAAGGCCATGGAAACAAGCGTGGGGACACAACCCACAAAGGTAAGTAACCAAGCACGACACAGAGGCCATGAAACAAGCGTGGGTACAAAATCCACGAATAACAAGCATGAGAACTAATTCCACGAATATTAAGCATGAATACCATGATCACAAAAGTCAAACGAACTCGAAGTTAACTATGGTGCACCAAGGGCTAACGATACTATTATTAGTAACCAACATTCTGTATTCAATTCTCTCAAATCCATTTTCAATCATGCTTGGGACCAATTTGTCAAAACAATAAAAAGTTCTTCGAATATCAAGTTAATGTATTGAATACAACATAATAAAATGCCCCAGCATGAAAGTTCACAAACAATATTTCAAAATTTTCCTTCAAATTTAATTTGGCCACAAAATCCTTTTCAAACATCAAGAACTGGCAAAAATACATTTCAAATTGCAAGAACATTTCAATATGAAATTTATGAAAAATATCTCAAAAGTCCCCTTACCATTTAAGTGCATAATCATTAATTATACTATAGAGCAATTGGAGAAAAATAAATACCAATGAATAAAATTATCAATCTTTACTCATGTAATATCAATAAGAAAATGCAACAAATATGATAAACTTCTCTTTACAAAATCATACTTATAAATATGGTAATTAATATAAAAGTACAACAATTAGTAAAAATATCATTTATAAAATTATAATGGGACGGTATTCACTTACCTGCTGATGACAATTATATAACTCTTTCCTAATTATCACCTTCCAACTTTTTCACTTCATACTCTCCTAATACCCCAAAAATAAAATATTAATATACCAACTATAATTTATGCACAATTTCCTTAACATCTTATTAGGAAAAACCCTTCTTGATAGTCTTCCCTTTAAGCATTTTATCAAACACTTTGTATGCTTATAAGATTAATTCATTAAAAAAAAAACACCTCCATCGCACTTTTTTGCTATAATAATATAATATTTTATCGGCCAATCACCTCACCAAGCACTTTGTGGGTAATCAAAAGTTAAGTTATAAACAGCACTCATAAAGTACCAATCTTATCTCTTCCAGCCAAAAAAAAAAAAATCTCAAATTAGAAATCAAATACATTTTGAATCACTACATTGATTGAATTGCCTACTTCATTACAAGTAATAATAATTGATTCTGATATCATAACGAACAAGAAACCCCAACAATCCACCCAAATACTTCTCCTACACATTATAACAAACACCTTGTGTGCAATATTATTTTAACAATGTTATCAACTTTACCTTCTGAATCTCTTGCTCAATAATTTCCAAATGTCAGTACAAATAATTTTTTTTTTTTTTTGCTCGAAAGTACAAATCAATTCATTCTGCTTCCCGTACTCGATTTGTTTTTTTTTTTTTTTTTTACTTATAATCAATTGAGCCCAATAAAATCAAAACTTAAATCCGTATTCTAGATCTCATGACAACCAAAACATTACCAGACAATCTCTGAAGCTCACTACATATCCACACACATGACAGCGACAAACATTTAGAGAAAGAAAAGAATTTTCAAACATATTGCCTCACAACAACATTTTATCAAGTAGAGGAAGGAGAAGATGGAAAATAGTCACGTTCAACAGCAGGAACAAGATAAAGGGAGGAGAAAACGAAGGTGAAGCTTCAGCACACCCACACCATAACGAGCACTTGCAGAACAAAAGAGGAAGGAGAAGAAGTTCCGGCTATTGCAGCAGTGGACAAGGACGCACACTAGAGTTGACCAGAGATTATCAACGATGACGGCTACGGAGCTAAACAGAGAAAGCAACGTTGATGAGGTGCCTACAAAATTCTTTTATCTCCTCTCTAACATATATATTTTCTTTCTTAATAATAGTTTCCAATTTCCCTTAACCACGCACGCAGCAGCCACGATTGGAGGAGGGAGAGCAGCAGAAACGGAGGAGGAAAACAGAGATGGTCCTTGGGCTTGTGTAAGCCGACACGACGCTAGCTGAGAAGAACAGAGAATCAGAAAGCCGGACATAGCAAGAAGGAACAGAAAATCTATATCTAAACAAGGAAGGAAGGGGACAGCAGTCAGACGACCAATATACAGCCACCAATGACGGCACCGTGACGGACAAAAAAGATGGGAAAGGCAGGGAAGCTGTGGTTTCAAATCAGGGTCCCGAAACTTCTACACTCTCTGCTCTCTCTTCTCTCACTCTGTTTCAACGATGCAGCGTGTGATGAAAAAAAAAAAAAAACTGATATTCTCATTTTTGTTTGACAGGATATTTTGGTAATTTTGAGGAAAAAATTTACACATTGCCATGATAAAGATTCAAACCCAAAACTAAGGACCGTCCCAATACCATCAAACTCGAAGTCCCATCTTGACACCCGCCTATAATAAATAAAAAAAATATAATTACTTTATAATATTATAATTTAACTAATTAATTAAATTTAATATTATTGTATTTCATTCTCAAATATCAGGATTATTACCGTACTCATCACAACTTGATTTGCAACGATAATAATTATGCTTGATAGTTGTTTGGCATGCAATACATTTGGATATGCTGCTTATAAAGTTTAAATTTAGTTGCCTCTCAATTTTAGAAAGTGGGCTTTAACACAGTGGTAAGATTAGAATCATGTGACCTATAAATTATGGTTCAAATCCATGAAACAACTGATCTAATTGTAAGATAAGGTTGTTTAAATATAATTACTCTATAGATCTTATATTGTGGGAGTCTTGTTGGACCACCCTTGAGACTTGACAAAGATTTAGAAACCAAAGTGAAGAAGGATGCACGCATGCAAGTCCGGAACAGATTTCAATAATTAACACCAAGAGTTAATCAATGTTATAACCATTAAGAGATAATCAATGTTATGAGACCTACACAATAAAATTTCAAATGATTCAAATTTAATATTTTCAAATGATAGTTTTTAAATAAAAAATTATTTTTTTTTTACAAAACTGATAGTTAAAAGATTGTCTATACAATAAAATAATTCTTTTGGAAAAAAACAAAGGAAAAGTAAAAAATTTAATATAATCCATCCAAATTAGATATGCAATGATGATTAGCTCTGGCTGCTCATTAGTGTGAGGGGTGCTCATTACCGATTCCCATGCGAGTCACTTTTATAGTACATATAGGGGCACTTCCAAACTTGACTGACTTCGGGCAAAAAAAAAAACTTGACTGACTTGCTACGATCAAAGTAACGTGCAGGGAATCTCCGGCTATCACATATGCATGTAGGATAACTATGTAATCCCCAGTGGTCGAAAAAAGTCACTCGTGCTTAACTTCATTATAGAAAATATTAGTATGGTCTTAAGGTGGAGAATAAATATCAACATGTGCTTCACTTTATTATAGAAAATATTAGTAAGGTCTTAAGGTAGAGAAAAAATATCAAAAAAACATCAATCTCAAATTCCCTCACAAAAAAGTTTGATTTTAATTATGAATAAGTTACGGAATTCTAATATTAAAAAAAAAGTTTCATTGTTAAAATGATTTTTTATATTGTCAAAATGACTTTATTAGTTGTTAAAATGTCCCAATGAAAATCTCGTTGTCAAAATGGTTTTTAATGTTGTCAAAATGACTTTTTATGTTGTCAAAAGTTCTAAGTTTTTTCTCCGACGTGTAGAATTTTGGAAACTTGAAGAATTTTTGATAACATGAAAAACCATTTTGACAAAGAAATTTTCATATGGACATTTTAACAACTAATAAAACTATTTTGATAACAAGACTTTTTTGCGAAAGGAATTTTATAACTTTTCACAATTAATATAAAAAAAAAATCCCTAGGAATTTTTTTAATATTTTTTATCTATTTTGAGACCTCACTGATATTTTCCCTTTATTATATGTAACAGCTATATGACTTTTATTTTTTAAAGCCATTTCCTGTACTGTTATGTAATAGTTTGATTTAGGTTAGGTAAGTACTTCTATGACAAAACAAAATTTTATTTATATATTTATCTCGTACAATATAAGATACTCCTTTTGGTTCTTATTATAAGACACCAATTACCAATATTTTTTGGTCCTTATTATAAAGCACCAACTTACTTTAACTAACTCATTTATTACTTTTTTTTTCCATTATGCCCTTATTTTTAACCAACTCATTTAAAGCTACATCATTAAAGTAAGGGTAAAGTTGGAAACATTTATTAATTTTAGATATAATTAATGAGTCAACTTCTATTCCTTAGTTTGTGAGAAAAAGTAGTTGATGCTTTAGAATAAGGACTATAGTGAGTAACTTTAAACTCGCTAATTGAAAGAAGCTACTACTACTATTAGTATTATGTCCTCATGTGTTGCAAAAGTTTTAACCGTGCTGATAACTGCACGCTTGACTTTGCTTTAACTGAGTGTGATAGGATGACCAGACTTTTAAGGCCATCGATGGCCATCCCAGATTAATGCTGCAATCAGTCATGTGGTTGGCTTTACATGATTTTTTGTTTTGTTTTTTTCACTGTCATATTTACCCCTATACTATTATGTCCTTGTGTGTTGGAACAGTGTTAGCCTTGTAGATAACTTCAACTTAACTTTGCTTTATTAAATGTAACAGTTACATGACGACTCATATGGTGAATGATCCAAATCGAAAATTATTTATGTTGAAGAACGATGAGTTTCTGAAATTACTCTTAAGGATCAAGGTTCTTTTCTTTGCAAAATATATTAGATTTGCGATCTCTGAATGTTAAAGTCTTGTATTGGCATGTATAAATTTGCGTTCTCCAAATTTTTAATACTACGTACCACTTGAATTAGTAAATTCATTTTGTCGTGATGTTTAGCAAAAACCATATTTGATACTCAAACTTAAGAAATCTAACACTCAGGAAATGTATGTGTGGCAAAAGAAAGAAAGAAAAGATAATGGAGATATATTAGTCTAAGTACAATTGTTTATCACTTTGGTCCTTAATAAAAGATATATTGACCTAATTTAATTATATTAAGAAAATTAATCAAGTTAATATGATATATATTTTTTAAAATACATTAACCATTTTCCTTAGCTCCCCCATTCCTTCTTCTCTTTATTTGTTGTTGAAGGAACATCAATAATATTTAGAAATATGAAAATATGTCTTAGATTTAGGATCAATATCAACATACTAGAGGGAGTATTTAACACTAATAGTAGATTTGGTGTAAAAATTTACTAATAAGTAATAAGAGAGGTTGCAGATTTAACAGTAATAATAAGGGCAATTTGGCAATGTCAATTGTTTTTCAAAGTAATTTTAGAGATTAGCAGTCTCTTTGCACACACAAATAACTTCTAATTTTAGTCTTTGAGAATAATTTTGGCTGTCAAGCTATTTATTTTTGTTAGTTTATCAATTATTACTTCACTTACTTTTCTACAGGCAGCAACAAAACAAATCAATCACTTAATATGGGGCTATGCCGTTATTTTTCTTGTGATTTAATTAAATTTTAAAATTTGATACTTTTATTTTAATTATTAATTATACTAATTTCTTAAAATTTATTTTGATTAAAAAATTTAATTTCTAACATAATTCATCTCTTTCAAAAATATAATTAGTAGATTGTTTTAATTGTTGCATTGAGAACAAAATTATTGATGTACTATTTCACGCTAAAGGTTAATATGACTTACATAGTTACGGTTTATTATAAGTATAATAAGAATAAGATTATAGTGTGGTTAAAAAGTCAATCTTCATAATGGTTGGTGAATGATTTGAAGGAAGGCTTGTGCTAAACAGTTCCTTGTATTGTTTTTTTTTTTTGGGGTAACAGTGGCAAGCCGTACGTAGCTTGAATAACTTTCCTAGGAATTCCTCCTAGAACTCATAGTTTATCCTAAAACAATACAACAAGCAATTCTTGTATTCAACCTTACCTTCACCTGGCCTCAGAATCGGTTAACTCATGGTAGGCCTAAAATTCTGGAACATAGGAGTATTTCAAATTTAACACAATGTATGGAACATACTTATTATTAATAATGATACGTATGAAAATTAAATATCAAGACCACACTGATTCTCAAAAAATATAACTCATTTGAGCTAACAAACTAATAAACTCATCCTTACCTTATGGCCAAGTCTTTGATTCATGTAACGGCCTCACAATTGCCACTAATTGGCCATCATCAACGTCGATCTACAAGTCAAGTGAAAAAAGCTAAACTATTTTTTTAGTACTACATGGAAGGACGTATACGTACATTTACTTTAAATTAAAAAAGACAGAATTTGCGTATGAAGGAAGATTATTATGCATAGCTATGTTGAACACCAAGTTGGGACAACCGTTTTTTAATGGCAAGCAACTCCACCAGAACATCTTTTATTCCCATCCATTCATTGGATAAATCCACTGAACACGCTACTCCAATCTTAGCAAAGCTGATTAAAGACTCTTGCATTTCAAGTTTCCCTTTTGGATTCTCTATCCCTTCCATGTGGCCTCTCTCGGATGGTATGAGCAAACTTGAGTCCACTATCTCAATCAGTGATCCTTCTGACAACACCATCTTACAAAATTTATGCAGGTTCAAATCATCTCCAAACATGCTATCTGTAGGCTTTTTTCCAGTGAGCAATTCTAACAATAGAACTCCATAGCTATAGATATCCCCTTGTGTTGTCACAGCTCCTCCTGCTCCATACTCTGTGCAAGAATCAATCATTTAAACCATGCTCAAAATTATTGCTCGGGCAAGATTGAGTTTTCTTGCGATATAGCTTTTTGATAGAGCTTCATCTTTGATTACAACTTGCTATTTTTTATTAAAAAAAACTGGTTATTTGAAAACATGAGCTTAACAAGGCAAACAGTAATGTACCTGGAGGAATATAACCAAGGGTTCCTTTAATTGCAGAGGAAGGAGATTGATTTATGCTAGAAGAGCCTATAGCTTCATAAAGGGGCTTAGCTAACCCAAAGTCTCCTAAGTGAGCAACCAATTCATCATCAAGAAGAACGTTACTTGGCTTGATGTCACAATGAACTATAGCCACCTCACAATTATGGTGAAGATAATCCAAGGCATTAGCTACATCAATAGCTATATCTAATCTTTGAGGAAAATCCATATGTAAATTTGTTGATCCACTATTTTCATTTGCTGACAACCAGTTCTCCAAAGTCCCATTTGGCATGAACTCAAAAACTAGGGCCATAAAATTGTCACCTCTGTAGTCCACACTGGAGCAACAAGTTAAAATCTTCAGAAGGTTTCGGTGACGAACTTTAGTTAGAGCTTTGCATTCATTGACGAAACTTGTTGATGCCCCGTATGTCTGAAGATTTAGCACCTTCACAACAATAGGTTTCTCATAGTACTGAAGTAGTGCTCCTTTGTATACAGAACCAAAGCTTCCGGAGCCCACCAAGTTAGACGAAGAAAACCCATTGGTGGCATCATGTAGCTCTCTATAAGAAACTTTGAAGAGCCCATGCTGCATAGAAGATGGGGAAGAAGATAACACATTTGGCTTTCTTCTCCAATAACAAATACCAACAAAAACTACAACGCAAATTAAAGCACTACAACATATCACAATGACGAGGATAAAGATGGTTTTAAAATGCTCCTTGGGCCTATTTGAACATGCAGGCAGCTTCAATTCAGGTATTCCACCACAAAGATTCTCATTTCCTATGAGTGAGATAGTATTGATGTTATCAAATGCTCCTCCCTTTGGAACCTCACCATGGAGATGGTTGGACGAGAGGTCTAAGGCCACCAAAAATGGAAGATCTTTTAATTCATTGGGAATTGTGCCTGACAAGTTATTTATGGAAAGATCCAAGATTTCAAGAGATTTTAGCAAACCAAATGACGAGGGGATACTTCCTTGGAAAAGGTTTCCATTCATGTGAAGCCGTGACAGCCCTGAACATCCACCTAGTGCACCTGGAATAGCACCAGACAAATTGTTATCATTAACATATAGTTCAACTAAATGCTTCAGGTTACCAAACTCTGATGGAAGGGGACCAATCAAGGAATTATTAGGCAATGCAAGAGCTATTAAATCTTCTAGTTGACCAAATGTGTCATTGGGTATATTACCGCTCAAGTTGTTTCTGGAAAGATACGAATTCTGCATATTTTTGCAATGTTTGAGGGCATCTGGAATACTTCCCTCAAAATTGTTTGTGTGTAAATACAGATCAAACAACTTAGTAAGATTGCCAAGGACGGTAGGAATATTTCCAGATAATTGGTTTACTTCGAACCGCGTTCTTCCAAGATTTTTCAATTTTCCAATTGAAACTGGAATTTCGCCTTGAAGAAAATTGACATTCATTTGGAGAATTGTTAAGCCAAATAGGTTTCCAAGCTCTTCAGGTATGCCTCCAGAGATCTTTTTGTATCCCATAAGAAGTGAATACAATGATGAGGTGAAGTTTCCGACTGACTTTGGCAATACACCACCAAATCCATTTCCTTCTAGGCCCAATTGAAGTAATTGGCTACAGTTGGTTAATGATGAAAGGAAATCCAGATCACCATTGCTACCACTCCCCAAAAAATTGACGCCAATGCCCAGTGCTTAAAGTTTCCGCAGTTTCCCTAAAGTGTTGGGAAATGGCCCCCTTAAATCATTTGAAACTAGATTTAAATCTTTCAATTGAGAAATGTTGGAAAATGTGGGAGGAATAGTTCCTGTTAAAAAGTTCCCTCCGACCCAAAAATATTGAGCATTGGGGAAATAAAGGTCTATATTTGATGGAATAGTTTCAGACAAGAGGTTACATGCCAAATTAAAACTCTTGATATTGGAAAGATTATAGAGTGATGAAGGGATTATTTCGGACAAGTTATTTAGAGATATAGTTAGACCGATCAAACTTGTCAACCCGCCTAGAGTTTCAGGTATACTTCCTTGTAGATTATTCCGCCGAAGAGACAAGATCCTCAATGATGAAAGATTCCCCAACGAGCAGGGACGGAACTTGGAAAAAATATTTGGGATGGCCAGATAGTGGCGAGGGGATTTGGGGGTTCATGGGCAGTGCCCCCAATTTTTTTTTAAAAAAGAAATTTTTAAATACATTAAAAAATAAAATAATATAAAAAGGAAAAGAAAAGAATATGAAAAATATATTCATAAAATCAAATGACTATTGATGATGTAATAAGAGAAGTAGTTATTTTATAAACTTGTCATTTAGAAAAAATAAGGCTAAGGACCGTTAGAAATGCAGTAAATTTATTAATTTATTAAAAAAATCTTCAAATTCAATCTACTACCTAAATCCACCTGTAGGGCCAAATGTATACTTATTAACTAATTAAAAAAATTTATGATATATTATATAACATTTTTAAAATATTCAGATTCATAATAAAAGTATGTTAACAATTCTAATGTATAAGATAACATACATGTTTCTAGTATAGATATCATATCAATTATAAAATAATAAGATATCATGAAACAACCTAAACATTTTTTATATTAATTTTTTTATAAAAAAAAATTCTCTACATTTTTTTTTGGGGGGCATATACATGAAGATCCGTCCTTGCCAACGAGTGTGGAATACTACTGAAAAGCTTAGTGTCATCAAGGTGCAATCGTATAAGTGATCGCATTGATCCTAACCAGGAGGGAACTTTGCCAGTTAAGTTATTACCGTTCAAGCATATAACTTGGAGATTTGAACAGTTAACAAGGTCTATGGGAATCTCTCCCTGGAAATTATTCCCTGGTAGTGAGAGAATCTGCAACAATTTGAGATGGCCAATTTCTTTGGGGATCTCACCATGCACTCCAGTGTAAGAAAGACTGAATAGTTTAAGGAAGGTTAGATTACCTATTTCTGGTGCTAGACTTCCATCCAAACTTGGATCTGTTATGTTCAGTTTAGAGACTCTGGTGTGACGTGCATTGCAAGAAACACCTTCCCATTTACAAAAGTGGAGAGAACGATTCCATGAAGGCAGAAGTTGAGGATTGCCATTTGTGAGCTTGTCCTTCAAAGCGAGCAGAGAGAGTCTATCAGTTTCTGGTCCCATAGGATTGGCAGATGCAAGCGGCAGAAAGGTTAGTGAAGCCATGAAGAGCAATAGAAGAAAATTAATGGTGGTGGTGAAGTAAGGGATCATTTTGGTTATTGAGAAGATGAAACCACCACGTACTGATCGCAATATATAATAACTTGATTTGGAGAAACAATTATTTTAGTCTTGTAACGATATAATAATTATATGTCCGATTGTTGTTGTATGGGCATGCAAAGCATTTAAAAACCAAATTCAAGAAGCATTCATGCACGCGAGTCACTTTCATATTGTACACTTCAGGGTATAGAGCAGGGAACCTCCGGCCGGCACCAATGATCATAGTGCATGGAAAAAGTCAGTATTGTGGTTGGCTATAACTTGGCTAGCTAATTGAGTTATATATTTTTTTAAAGATTTTTTATTAGTCTCTGTACAATCATTTAGTATTCAAGACTTTAGATAATGTTGATACACAAGTCCTAGTATAAAAATTATTAATAAGAGATTGCAAATTTAACGCTACCTCCAACTTTTTTAATATAAAATCTACTTATCGAACTATATTAAAGAAATTAGATAAATTAGTTATTTGTAAGAAAATGTGTATTGGATCCTCTAAAACATCTTTTTAAATCATTTGCATTGAAGCTATTTTTTTAATGCACTCCTTTAACATGTACAACTAATAACAATAATTTAAGAAAATAATGATCAATAAAGGGATAAAATGAATTAAGGTATTATATTTAGGGTCAAATTTAACTCCTAAATAACTCTTATATTAAAAACTATAGATAGTAGTAATTAACAATAAGGACAATTTGGTCATCTCAATTTTGTAGCTCTTATATTTGACCAATAGCTATAAGTCACATGAGCTTTGAGGATGTATTTTGCTTGGTATGTTTCGAAACTCCCAACAATGCGTGAGCAAATAAAAAGAACCAAGGTACCTTTTTCATTGCTAAAGGTGTTAACATGATTATATTTTATTATAACTATAATAAGGATAAGATTATCTGTGATTGAAAAGTCAAAGACATAGCTTTAGGTATGGTGGCATAGGATGTGCATCTGTGGTGCTAGGGTTGGAATCTCCACTACTCCTCGCATGCTGCCGTCCAAATTCCAAAATACAAAATAATTCAATTTTTTATTAAAAAGTTTATAATTGTTGGTGAATGATTTGAACGTAGGCTTGCGCTAAACAATTTCTTACATGCAACCTGACCATTACTTTGACCTTAAAGTTAAAGTCGGCTAACTCGTAATAGGCCGGTCTAAAACTCTGAACTCGCCAAGTGGTGATTTCATGTGAAATATTAAATCAATAAATTGCAAGTTAGTTCATTTCGGAGGTTTTGGAGCCGATTATTTATTTGGTAGCCTACCAAAACCATTCAACTATACGACAAGGACCATCTTAATTGGTTGAAAGCGTGACTATGAGCGGGGTTCGGCCCCGAAAAAACAGGCCAAGATTATTATAATTTTTTTCTTCAGAAGAACAGTTCAATTATTAATGTATCTTTTACCATCAAACTCTTCATTGCAGAAAAATGAAAAACCAGTATGATTTATATTATTAAGGCGTATTCTTATGTCAACAGTTTTCGCAATTTATTTAGCGTGTCTGGTTTCAACAAGGCATCATACCATTTACGAGTCATGAATAATATGATTTATATTTCTAATTTTATGTAATGTATAGATTGCACTTCTTAGAAAACACTGATCATCAATTAAACCAACATCTAAAAGACATACCTTTATCTTATGACTAAGTCTTCGATTCAAGAACAGCCTCGGTTTTGCCACTAATTGACCATCATCAATGTTGTTATATATAAAAATCTTCATAAACGTCACCAAATGCATAATATAATGTAAAACTCTTCTTGACCAAAAAAACTACAAATAACATATCCGAGTGATAATAAACTCAAGTCTTCATTAGTACTAGACGTGAAAGGAAATATAGATATATGTGTACTTTCAAAAACCAACCGGAATTTGCATATGAACGCAGATTGTATGCATAGAAATGTCCATACCAATTGGAAACAACCTCTATAGCTTTTTTCCAGTTGGCAGCTCTAACAATAGAACTCCATAACTACAGATATCCTCTTGTGGTGTCATTGGTCTACTTGCCCCATACTCTATGTAGAGCTGAGAATTAGGGCCGGCGGCCCTTGCTCTTTTAAGCTTGAGATAAGAAAAATATTTTTTTTAAGGCCCAACTTGTGAGCGTACAAACTAGGCAAGCCCTGCAGGGGTGAAATCCATTTTTCAAAATTTTAACTATTTTTTCTGTGCTTTTTTTCCCTAAAAAAATATAATTAGTAAATTACAACAATTAAAATTCTAATTTAACAAATAAATATTGCCAACATTAAGATATAAACAACACATATCATGCAATAAACAAACATAGTCACTAAGCTATAATCAAAGGTAAATTATTGTTCACATACCACAATTACAAATAATTAATAAGAAGACTTAACAAAATTAAAAATACTTTTTATAAATATGTTTTGAAAAGTGTAAGTAATCAACAAAATTGACAACACAACATATATATGAACAAAACAATCACTAGAAAATCAGTAACAAAAAATACAAAATTAGTAAGAATGCTCATGAAATAAGAAATATCTTTTATAAGTTGTTAATTTTTAGGATTCTGTATACAATGATGTTCTTATGAAACTTAATTCTAAAAAAGATAATAACAACTAAATATTTGCAATATCATTAACAAAATGTAAAAAAAAAATCAATAATATTATTATTGTATAAATATATATTTTTTTAAAAAAGACATACGGTTGGCCTGCTTTCACTTTAGAGGAAAAAATCTTAAACCTAGTCTTATAAATTCAAGGCCTAAAAGGGCCAGCTCGACGGGCTTGGCCCATTTTCCTAGCTCTAACTCTATGCAAGAATCAATTATTTAAATGATGTTAATTCATTATGTTAAAATCATTGTTAAACTTTTTCTGGTTAAAAAGTCGTCGTAATATGAAAACAAGCTTAACAAGTCAAGGAGTAATGTACTTGGAGGAATATAACTAGAGTTGGGAATCAGAGCTAGCTAGGTTGGCCCTAGAAGGTTGGCTCTTGAAGGGTTAGGGCTTAAAGAGGCTAGTCTTTTTAAGTCAAGGGTAAGAAAAACATATGTTTTTCGACCCTATAAGGCCGCAAGTTATTTTTCTAAATTTTAATTATTTTTCCTCATTTTTTTTCAAAGAAATATGGTTACTAAATTTCAATAATTAAAGTTCTAATTTATGAAATAAATGTTGTATAAATGTCTAAACAATATGCATTATGTAAAAAACAAACACAATCACTAATTCATAATAAAAAGTAAACTGTTGTTCACAAATAACCTACACAAAACTAAGAAGTTTACCACTAAGCAACATGAGTACAATGACTATCATTTTCATTTTCTTCGCCGCTATCATCAATTTTAGAGACATTTGATTGTGCTTCATTTTAAGTAATAGGACCGCCTTTACGAATTGAGAGCTAGAGTAGCTTATTGAGAGTTGAGAATCTGAGATTGAAAGTGTGAGAGCAATCAGTCTGTAGGTGAGTAGCGACTAAGTGGTGAGAGTGAAAGTTTGAGAACTTGAGATGGAGAGAGTAGTGAGATTTAAACCTTAGAAAATGCTAACTAAATATTTGTAGGGTTCACGTGATGATCAGTTTTTTCATTTAGTCACTCTCAGTTAAATCTCAAACAACCAAAACTTTGGCAAGTTAAACGGAAAAAAAAAAATAGTAGGGCCTAATGGGCCGGCCCTTGTCACTGCAGGACAACCGTTTTAAGCCCCTAGCTTTATAGGGCTAGCCTTTTTAGGCCCAACTTCATTTTAAGGCTCTAATTTAAAACCCAGTCTTTGAAAAGTCATGGCTTAAACAGGTTGTCACAAGGGTTTGGCCTAATTTTTCAGCTTTAAATATAATCAATTGTTACTTTAATTGTCGAGGAAGGAGTTCAATCTCTATTAGAAGAGCCTGTAACTTCATGCGGGAGCTTAGCTAACCCAAAGTCTCCTAAGTGAGCAACCATTTCATCATCAAGAAGAATATTATTGGACTTGATGTCGCAATGAACAACAACTATCTCACAATCATGGTGAAGATAATCCTAGGCATTAGCAACATCAATGGCTATATTTAATCTTTGATAAAAATTTAAATTTACGTAGATTTTATTGAGTCATCATTTAAATCCTTTGACAACCAATTGTCCAAACTCTCATTTGTCATGAACTCGAAAAACCAAGGCCATAAAATTGACACCGTTGTAGTTCACGCTAGAGCAACAATTTAAAATCTTCAGAAGGTTTCCGAGACGGACTTTACTTAGAGCTTTGCATTCATTGGCAACACTTTTAGATACCCAGTGTGTCTCTGGAGATTTAGCACCTTTACAATAGGTTTCTCATAGTAGTGAAGTGTTTTTTCTTTTCCTTTTTTTTTTTTTGATATTAATAGTAGTGAAGTGTTCCTTTGTATATAGAACCAAAGCTTCCTGAGCCCACTAAGTTAGATGAAGAAAACCCATTGGTTGCATCATGTAGTTCTCTGTAGGAAACTTTGAAGAGCCCATTCTGCATAGAAGATGAGGAAGAAGATAACCCATTGGGCTTTCTTCTCCCATAATAAATACAGATGAAAAAAATGAAATAAATGAAAGGACTGGCTATCACAATGATGAGGATAATGATGGTTTTAAAATGCTTCTTGGGCTTATTTGAACATGCTGGCAGCTTCAACTCAGGAATTTCACCACAAAGATCCTCATTTCCTGTGAGTGAGATAGAAGTGATGTTCCACTAAATGGTTAAGGCTACCAAATTCTGATGGGAGGGGATCCGTATCAAAGAATTGTAAGACACGTGAAGAACTATATATTAAATCTTCTAGCTGAACAAATGTATCATTAGGTATATTACCACTCAATTTGATTTGCGTGAAGATACAAATTCTGCATTTTTGTTTTTTGCAATGTTTGAAGGCATCTGGAATAGTTCCCTCAAAATTGTTTGCGTGTAAATGAAGATCGATCAACTTTGTAAGATTGCCAAGAACCGCAGAAATATTTCCAGATAATTGATTTCTTTGGAAGTACAATCTTTCAAGGCTTTTCAATTTTCCAATTGAAACTGGAATGTGGCCTTGAAGAAATAAGTTCCCTCCGATATCGAGAAATGTTAAGCCAACAAGTTTCCCAATCTCTTCAGGTATGCTTACAGAGATCTTATTGTGTCCTATAAGAAGTGTATCCAATGCTGAAGTGAATTCCCAATTGACTTTGGCAATATACCACCAAATCCCTTGTAGGCTTAATTGAAACAATTGGCTACAGTTGGTTAATGATGGAAGGAAGTCCAAATCATTCTTCCGCTCCCCAAAATATTGAAGTCAATGTTCAATTCAAGAAGATTCTGCATTTTTCCCTAAGAGGTGGGAAATGTCCCCCTAAAACGATTTCCAGTTATATCTACCCTTTGCAATTGGGAAAGGTTGAAAAATGTGGGAGGAATGGTCCCACTTAAAGAGTTGTTTCCAACATAAAAATTTTGAACATTGGGGAAAGAAAGGTATATATGTTTGATGGACTAGTTTCAGGATGTGGTTATGATCGAGCTACTTTTTTCGTTAAAGTGATCAATTAAACTAAGTCCTAATTAATTATGCAGTTTAGGGTCAACTTAGGTCATTCTCCTAAGGAGCAAGCTGTGGGTTTTCTTTTAGGACTAACTTTCAGGTGATAAAAGATGCAGTGGAATGTAAGTGGACCTAAACTAGAATGTAAAACACTACTACCTATATGCAATTAACTAACTAGATGTACTAATGCAATTGCCTCTAAAATCTATATAAAAATGAGACTAATCTATATGAGTTGAATGCAATTTTTGGGGGGTTTTTCTTATGAGAAAATAATTTAAATCTTAATACAACGATTGATTAAAAGCAAGTAAAATGATAATGATCTGATTCAGTTATGACAATGAAGGGGACAACTTAGAATTCACATGGAGTTAGCTTTCTTAGCCCAAATTAATTACTTAGACCCAAAAGGAGATTAATGAATTTAATTACCTAATTGAACATGGGAAACCCTTTAGTTCAATAACACATATTCCACTAGAAAACTCATAATGAAATAAGGGTGGCTAATTAAATCCATTAAAAACCAATCACAAAATAATTTTGGAAATCTTGTTTACAATTATCTAATTGAACAACCAGATAATTTATCAACTTAATTAAACAATTAAGATGATAAACCAAATTAACAATTAAATTAATAACGAAAACTCAATTACTAATTTAATTGTCAATCTAAAGGTTGCGAACAAGAATCCAGCAATAAGCACAAAACTTCAAATTATCAGTCTAATCCAAAAGAAATAAGTTTACAATCTGAAACTGAAACTAGATTGTTCTCAATTAATATAATTCAAAATTCTTTAAAAATAAATAATTTCAAGTTTGAATTAAAAAGATAAAAAGAACAACACTCCCTTGTGATTTTCATGTGTAAGCCCTAGGCTCTAGCCTCCTCTATGCTCCTCCCAAATTGTCTCCTCACTAGCTTAGGCCGCCATAGAAAATTCCTCACAAAGACTCAAACACGTCATAGCCATGGAAATAATTTGTAGAATAGTAGTTCAAAAGGCGTGGGTCCTGTGGATAGAGAAAGCTGGAGAATGAATAATGGATTGGAGGTGTTGTGCATGGGAGACAATGAAGAATTGATCAAATGGATGGTGGGGTCCGCGGAGAAGAATTGGATGAAGAGAATGAATAATTGGATATTGCTTAGCGTTTGCGTCTTGTGCGTCTTGTCTCAGCTCTCTTTTGCGGTGTTCTACGTCTTCAGCGTCTAAAGCTTCTCCTCTTAACCTAGCAGCTTGTCACGGTCTCACCATGACGAGTCCCACATCGGGTAGGATGAGGAGGGTTTCTGGGGAATATATAATATGGGGTGCATCTCTACTATTAGCTTAAGCTTTTAGCACGGTGGTTAGTGCTCCTCCCAGTTAAGCCTGCTAAGCTGGGGAAAGTCTCAGGATGGGTGACCCCCTGGGAAGTTCCCTATGCTGCCGTGCTTCCAGGCGTGACAAGTGGTATCAGAGCCAACCTCGCCTCGTCCCGTTGTGGTGGCCCCTCTGTGGATGGAATGGAGGTGGACCCTCACTCGGTGATGGGCAGTGGTGGTGGGCCCCTCCCGTGTGGTAAGGGGTGAGCCCCGTGGTAGGTCCCCCTGTGTGGTGGGGTAGGCCGCCTTCCCCATGGATGGGGAACCCTTACTAGGTGATGAGGGCATCACCAGGATGGGTGGGGGAGCTTATCAGAGCCAACCTCACCTCGTCCCGTTGTGGTGGCCCCTCTGTGGATGGAATGGAGGTGGACCCTCACTCGATGATGGGCAGTGGTGGTGGGCCCCTCCCTGTGGTAGGGGGTGGGCCTCGTGGTAGGTCCCCCTTGTGTGGTGGGGTAGGCCGCCTTCCCCATGGATGGGGGACCCTTACTAGGTGATGAGGGCATCACCAGGATGGGTGGGGGAGCTTGTCACGGTCTCACCGTGACGAGTCCCACATTGGGCAGGATGAGGAGGATTTCTGGGGAATATATAATATGGGGCGTTTCTAGGGAATATATAATATGGGGTGTGTCTCTGCTATTAGCTTAAGCTTTTAGCACGGTGGTTAGTGCTCCTCCCAGTTAAGCGTGCTCAGCTGGGGAAAGTCTCAGGATCCTCCCAGTTAAGCGTGCTCAGCTGGGAAAAGTCTCAGGAAGGGTGACCCCCTGGGAAATTCCGTATGCTGCCGCGCTTCTAGGCGTGACAAGCTTCTAGGTTATTTTAAGAAGGAATGGGAGCTTTTTAGGCACCAATTTGAGCCCAATAAAATTTAAATAGCCCAATAAAATTTCACCATTGGATTTTCTTTTAGCTATCCTGAAAAATCCTGCACCATAGGATCTTATAAAATCACAATATATCATATATCAAGAGATATTATTTAATCATAAGATATCAATTAGAATATTAATAATTTAAGCCCAATATCTTATAATTAATTCAGATTTATATTATTTCCTATAATTGACTAACAATCTAAATATTATCTAATACTTCCAAACTAGCCTAAAATAATCCCTAAAATAAATAAATAAGGTGAGATAAAATATATAAAAATTTGGATTTATCAGGTTATCTGACAAATCAAAAACCTGGATATTGGAAAGATTATAGAGTGATGAAGGGATTAATTCAGACAAATTATTTAGAGCTAGACCAAGAGCGGTCAGACTTGTTAGCGAACCTAGAGTTTAAGGTATATATAGTTCCTTGCAGATTATTTCCGGGAAGAGACAAGACCCTCAATGAGGAAAAAATATCCCAAGGACTGTGGAATACTACTACTGAAGAGCTTATTGCCATGAAGATTCAAAGATTGAAGTGATCGCATAGATCCTAATCAGAAGGGAAATTTGTCAAGTTATTGAGGTTGAAGTTTATAACTTGCAGATTTTAACAGTTAGCAAGCTCTACGGAAATCTCTCCCTGAAAATTATTACGTCTTGAGATTTTGCAACCGTTTGAGATGACCAATTTCTTTGGGGATCTTACCATGCACTCCAGTATAAGTAATATTTAATATTTTAAGGAAAGTTAGATTACCAATTTATGGTGCAAGACTTCCATCCAAACTTTGACCTGATAAGTGCAGTGTAGAGACTCTGATGTGGCGAGTAGTGCAAGAAACACCTTCCCAATTACAGAAATGGATAGAACGGTTCCATGAAGGCAGAACTTGAGTATTGCCATTTGTGAACTTGTGTTTAAGAGCAAGAAGAGCTAGTTTATCAGAAAGGTCTGTGAACTTGAGTATCAGTGTCTGGACCCATAGGCTTGGCCGATGTGAGTGGCAGAAAGGTCTGTGAAGCCATGAACTGCAGCAGAAAAGTAAGGTTTGTGAAGTAAGGGATCATTTTGCTACATAGTACTGGTCAAAAGTTTATTTAGAGGAACAATATGTGTAATTACTTCTCTTGGACACCATAACAGTTATATATGTTCGATTGTTTGTATCGCGTGCAATAATGGGTTTAGATCAAAAGACAAGAACTTAATACTGTCGCAAATATATATATATATATATATATATATATATATATATATATATATATATATCAGAATCCTAGAACATTATATTACTACTGCTTTCCATATATATATATATATATATATGGAAAGCAGTAGTAATATAACGTTCTAGGGTTCTGATATATACGGTTGCACAATTTCATATGGGGATTGCAGGAAACTCCTTCCAATTTACGCAAGTGGAGAGAGAATGGTTCCATGAAGGTAGAACTTGAGGATATATATATATAGAGAGAGAGAGCCATTTGTGAGTTAGTCCAATTAATTCACAGCAATCAGAACTTGAACTTCGAGGAACAGATATTTCAGATCACTCTCTTAACTTTTTATGTATTTGACAGTCGTATGCCAGGCCAATTAGCCGACCAATAAACAGGCTGCAGATAAAAAGCTACGAAGAGACATTTGAAAGAGATTCATCACATACATCCATGATAAAATGCCAAAGCATTTCTTTGTGAACATCTCTCGCTAAATGAACTTAAAAATCATACTTTATTTTTTAGACTACCCAACTTGAAGCTCATAACAATCCATTATTTAAACACACAAAAATGTAAGAATTTTTTTTCATCATAATTTCTTTAGAAATTGAAGTACCTAATCTATCCTAATTATTTTAAATTTTGACCATCCTCTTTCTTATTTTAATCCTCATTCTCTTTTTTCTGTGTTAAATAGCACCTCGGTTCTAAATATATGATATAGATTATAGTGTAAATTACACTACAAAATTTATTCTATATATCGGACCGAAGGTAATACTAATATCTTTCATGTGTCTCATGTGTCAAAGGTTCTATGGTTCATTGACTTCAGGACTGTGGAAATCTTCCCGCACTTCCAAATTAACTTGAACATTTTTCATGCCCCCGTACGTGTGGAGAAAAAAGTCAGTCGCGCGGTTGATCAAATCGTGATGATTAAAACCCCATAGTATAAATTTTCGTTCTCAATCTAAATTTCAAATACTCTCACTTGAATTACTAAGTTCATGTTGTTGTTTCGCAAAAGAACATATTTAGTACTTAAATTTAAAAAATATAACACTCAGGAAATGTACGTGTGGCCAAAAAAACAATTGAAGAATGGAAAAATTTCAGTCTAAGTTCAATTAATTACAATTTTTTTTGCCAACCAATTAATTACTATTATTTAACACTTTGGAAAATGTAGAGTCACAAATCCTGCTATAAAACTTTACTAATAAGAGAGATTGCAAATTTAACTCAATAAGGTAAATCTGGTGATCTCAATTGTTTTTAAAGTAATTTTAGAGATATAGCACAAATAACTTCTAATTTTAGTCTTTGCGAATAATTTTGGTTGTCTCGAGGTGTTTATTTTTATTAATGTGTCAATTACGGCGTATTACTTTTCTATATGCAGCAACACAGAACAATTAGATCACTTAATTAATATGTGGCTATGGGCATTGTTATTTTTCTTCGTGATTCGATTAAATTTAATACTTTTATTTTAATTATTATAATAAATTTTAAAAATTTATTTTGATTAACAAATTTAATTTCTAACAAAATGCAAGCCTATAAAAAATACTACTTCCTCCGGTCTTTGTTATAAGAACACATTTTAGAGTTGATCTCGGTCCTAATTATAGGACCAAGTTTTTATTTTTGTCAATTTATTCTTAAAATACCCCCTATTGATACTTTTTTAATAATAATTAAACACAATAATAATTTAATAATGCACCTATATATTTTATAAAGTAAGTAATATTTGCAACTCATTAACATTACATGTGGTCGCCGATATTACGAAACGATAACCATTAGGCCTTCCTCATACAATAAAGAAGAGAATGGCTCTCAATGTGAAAGAGGTTTCCCTTCCGCTCTCGGAGGATTATCTGCGATCGATCAAGAAAGTTCGTGTTCGGCCTGGAGGGAATGATGGTGAGGACGACAAGGATGGTAAGGGGTCTGAGGCTGTGGACTTTCTGATGACTGATCAGGTTCCTAACGTTGGCTCATCTTACCGGAACAAGCTGATCAATGGGAATAATGGAGTAGGTGAGGAATGACAACAACTAGAGATAGTTCTGACGGATCAAGACTACACAACATAGATAAGGGAAGTGATATTCCTTGTATTGAGTTCTTAAGCGCGATCAGGGACTTTTTGTCCAAAGGGATGGAGAAAATATTGATAATCAAGCTTCTAGGATGGTCTATTACTTATCATGATCTTGTGGCCAGAACACAGGTACTATGGCAACCAAGAGGGTCTTTTGAGTTAGTAGATATGGAAGGTAATTATTATTGTGCTTCCTTTGCCTTAGAAGAGGATTATTTAAAGGTTCTTACAAGTGGGCCGTGGATGATATATGGTGCTTATCTTATAGTTCAACCATGACTTTGACTTTAAATCTTCTCTTGTTTCTATGGTTGCTGTGTGGGTACAAATTCCAGGCTTATCCATCTGCTATTATCACAAGAGTACATTTAGAGCGATAGGCTCGATGCTAGGTGATGTTGTTAAATTTGATTACATGATGGAAACGCATGGACATGGAAAGTATGCTTGAATTGCAATCCTCATTGATTTGCAAAGACCACTCATACCGTGGATAAAGATTGATGGGAAAACTTATGGTATTGAATATGAAGGATTACCATACTGAAGATGGAATATCACCTAGAGGGGGGTGAATAGGTGATTCAAAAATTCAATCGCTTAAACAGTATTTTGGCTAATTAAAATAGACTGAGCAAGACACAAGCAATTTATCCTGGTTCAGTCTATTCCTGACCTACATCCAGTCCCCAAAAACTCCTTGGGATTTTTCACTAACTTTAACTTTCCAGAGATTACAATTGCAACTTGGAATGATCCTCTCTCACGGACTCACTCCTCTTTACTGCTTGTAATTGTACACCCACACTTAAGGTTCCACAACCTTAAGATTTTACAACTAAATAAAATGAATGTTTAAATAACAACTCACAAGTTGGATAATAAATGATCACTGAAGTACAGGAAAATATCCAGAAGTAATGAAATTGATAAGATCAATAACTCATAGTAAATGCGCAGAGTTTCGGTAGGTGGCTGAATTGAATGCATCTTCAATTTATAATAGCCTTCCACACTAGCCGTTGTCTTGATACAGCCGTTGAGTAACCGTGGCAGGTGGAGGTCACATGACCGTTGGCATTTTCACTGTCTACTAGCAATTTGAATTTCCTAAAGAGCTGCTTGTCCAACATTCTTATTCCTCAAGAGAATGTTTTCGCTTATCATATTTTTGACCGTTAGAGTTCAGAAAGAATGTTGTCACTCTGTATTTGCTTTTCATCAGATACAATAAATGCTGATGACATCATTATCTGCTTTTGATCAAAACATAAGAATTCCTGATATATTTTCATGATAAGATAAGCTCCAAGAAATGTGGTTAGCAATAGGTATAATAATGTAATAACAAAAAAGCAATGAATCAGATTCACATTGGTTAGACAGAAGTGATTGCGCAAAAGTCACGTAAGAATGTATTAGTTCAAAACCTATCAACCTCGAGGTTCACCATCAACCTCGAGTTTTTACTGAACCTCGAGGTTACATTTTCTACCTTAAGGTTATGTGAATTCAAATGGGAAATTCGGATAGGAAGGAAACATGGAGGGAACCTCGAGGTAAATTCTTAACCTCGAGTTTTGTCAAAACCTCAACGTTACTTTCTAACCTTGAGGTTCCTTTGATGTGCCTCTGAAGATCGAAGCTTCTTGTTTAGAGTGACTCAACCTCGAGGTGCAATACCAACCTGGAGTTTTATACTAACCTCGAGGTTAGTCTTCAAACCTTGAGGTTGTCACGAGGAACATTCAGAAGATTGCTAAGACTTGGAACCTCGAGGTTTATTTTAAACCTCTAGTTTTACCAAAACCTCGAGGTTGCTTATTCAAACCTCGAGTTTCCTTTTGACAGCAAGGTTCTGGTTCTTTTTGACAGCAAAGTTCTAGTTCCTCGATTTTCCTGATTATGACAAGTCATCTTCTTTTATAATGTTGTCTCATCATCAAAACATGGAAGCTAACATTCTCCCCCTTTTTGATAATGACAACATTAATTTTAGTTTATCTTTAATTATTCATTTCTACTTCAAATCAACATTCAGTTTTTGAAAATTTAGGCTTTCAAGTAAGAGTAAAACTGTGGCATGACTTCAAATTACTATTTGGACACAAGAGAAACACTAAACTATGAAATTATACAAAAGAATTAGAACATTAGTACTTCCAGAACATCAACACATCAGTAAAACATCCTAACTTCCTAAAACTTCTTTTCTACATTTTCTTCTTAAAAAAAATTGTTGCTTTAACTACTTGCTGCTCCAAGGACATGCTGTCATGATGCTGTTGCTGTTGGGTTGTCTTGTCTTGCCATGCTGGCTTCTCCCCCTTTGGCATCATTCAAAAAGGTGGGAGCTGGTGTTGGGAGGAAAATGGATGGAAAAGAGATGGAAAAGGTAATGGAGAAGAAGTGAATGATGGAGGAGGAAGGGAAGAGGATGAAATCTCAGGATGAGGGTCTGTGTCCTCAATAGGTCTGCTGTGGAGCTTACAGAATAGACTATATTAAGTGGTGAGGTAGAGGGAGCTAAAGCAGGAGTGGAGTCAAAAATGGGAAAAGAGGGTGCCTAAGAAACAGGAAGAGGGTTGGAAGGAGTTGTGGGAATGGAAATATTTGGAGGTATAGAAGTAGGCTGAGAGATGGGAAATGGAGGAATAAAAGATTGGATTGGAGAAGAAGAAGATGGGTGTGAAGGTTCTGCTGTTGCTGGAAATACTGGAGGAGGAGTTTGCTGAGGTTGCTGAGCAACTAACAGCTTGTCCACCTTCTCAATCAAAAATACTACCATGTTCCACAGGTTTGTCATACTATTGCTATGATCATCCAGATGTCCAGAGATTGCTTCCACTTGCTCAATAAGATCTGCATGATCATCTTGAAGATCAGTGACTTCTTTAAACCTCGAGTTTCCTTTTGACAACAAGGTTCTGGTTCTTTTTTACAGCAAAGTTCTGGTTCCTCGATTTTCCTGATTATGACAAGTCATCTTCTTTTATAATGTTGTCTCATCATCAAAACATGGAAGCTAACATATACATCTGCTTTGATTATGGGAAGTACGGACATACCAAGGGTAAGTGGCCACTCAAGGTGCAACAGGCCAATAAGGATTCTCACCAGGTACTAATATCCATGAATATGACACCCTCCTCATCTCTTCTAGACCTGCACAGGCTGATAGGGTGGCCAGAAGTTTGTCAGGGGAAAAATCATCACCGTATGGATCTTGGATGCAAGTGAAGTATTCCAAGAAAGAAATAAACACCACTAGGGGAAATTAAAGACGCTGATTTGGGGCGATCAAACATTAATAGTGGATCATGTTATAATGTTCTCTTTAAATGAGAAGATATGTTAGCTTCATTGTCGCAAACTAATGAGGTAGTAATGGAGGGAATCATGAGAGAGGAAGAGCGGAATAATAGCAACAGATCTCCTAATCAGGGAGTGAGAGAGGGGCTATCACAGAACAGTGGCAGTAGCTCGTCTGCAAGAAATGGTGATAAAGGGACTAAGAATGGTCAACCCAAACAACCTCTGGGAAGTCATCCTAAGTGGGTGGCTGTGGATCAGGCTAGCCCTATACCCGAAAAGCCTATTACAGCTCCTCAACCCTCTACCAGTAGCCCTACTAAACCCATAAACAAACAAGCGGCCTCGAGTGATGAGCATTTCCTATTAAAGGACCCTGCCCAATATAACGCGTCGAGTGGAATGGTAGTATCGGGCCCAATTGATTTGCATCCCTCACCTCAGCCTGTTCAAGCAAGCTCCTCGTTAGATCAGAACAAACATATAGTTATGATCCTCCAGTAAAGCAAGCAGGCTCTTGAGGATATCACTCATTTTGCTAATGACACTCAACAAGCATCAAAGCTCCTTGTCAAAGAACACAGTAATAAGGGGAAGGATAAAGAAAATAGAACATCTCATGAACTGACTAAACGACAAGCGATGCATGGCATTAAACTCCAAAATTCTATCCTACGTAACCTGAAGGTTAGGAAAAAGCCCCTTGGGGTGCATATCTCCAAAGATGCCATTGAAATCTTAAGGGAGGAGCTTGACACACCAAAAGAAACAGAAGTGCTATTGGTGTGCTCATTTGGACTATCTTGGACAAATGAAGAAGGAGAGGATGACCTATCAGGGTTAGGCATGGTGGTTTAACTCCTTTATTTGTTTAATGGTTGTGCAAATCTTTGTTTGAAATTGCCAAGGGGCAGCAAGTAAAAGCTTCTTCAACACTTTTAACCACTTTATGAATGAACATAGGCCTGATATGGTGGTTTTGGTGGAGCCACACATTACTAGATTCAAAGCGGACAAGTTTACTATGCAAAGAACATTCTACTGTTCCTATATATTAGAGTCACATGGATTTTCAGGGGGCATCTGGCTTTTGTGGAAGGATTCCTTGAGTGTCACAATTAAGGTATGTCATGCACAATTTATCCACACTAAAATTTTTTAGCAGGGTGCTACTAGTCCTATGAGTTTCATGATAGTCTATGGAAGTCCAAATACCATACTGCGTAAGGAGCTTTGGAAATCATTAGGAGCTATAGTAGGAACTATAACAGGTCCTTGGCTTGTCGCTGGCAATTTCAACGCTATCCTTAACAGTAAAGACCGCACAGGAGGGAGTACAACTAGGGCTTCTGGTTGTGAGCTGTTTAAGCAATTCCTATTTGATGTTGGCTTGACGGACCTAGGATTCTCGGGGCCCAAATATAGATGGCGTCGTGGCACACTGCTCCAACGCCTAGATAGAGCCCTAGGTAATATCAGCTAGATGAACAACTTTCATAATACAACAATGCAACATCTACCAAAACTCAGCTCAGACCACAGACCAATATGCATTCAAATTTGTGGTGGTGAGTATCCTAGTCAGAAGCAGATGTTGTTTCGCTATATGGCTGCATGGGCTACAATAGACTCATTTGAAGAAGTAGTAAAGAGCAATTGGATTGATAGTTCATCAGTCATGGCTAATATTAATAGATTTTAGCATACAGTCAAGCATTGGAATAGGGAAGTATTTGGTAGCATTAGACAGCGTAAACGTTGCATTATGGCATGTCTTGGTAGAGTAGAGAAAGCTAAAGAAACTCACCTATCACCTCATCTAGACCAAATAGAAGGGGAATTGCGAAAGGAATTTGAACTTATATGTGAGTAGGAAAACTTGATGTGGACGTAGAGAGCTCGCTTTGATTGGCTTGAACTTGGTGACAGGAACACAACTTATTTCCATGCGAAGGCAATCCGACGTGGTTGAAAGAAGTTAATCTTTGCATTGCGTGGAGATGATGGAGAATGGTGTAACAATAGTGAGACTCTAACGGTTTGGGCATTGATCTATTATATAAAGTTGTATACCAAAGATATGGGCCAGACCCCCTTGTATTCTGGTAAGAGACTATTCCCCAGAGTTGAAGACACCATAGCTCGATCCCTTAGTTATATTGTTTCATTAAGTGAGGTTCACTCTGCCCTATTCTAAATGAATCCTCTCAAAGAGCCAGGGAGTGATGGTCTGCATGCTATTTTCTTTCAAAATAACTGGAAGGTAGTGGGCCCTTCACTTTATCATATGGTTACAAATTTCTTTGATCATGAGGTTTTTGACAAAGATTTGAATGAAACTCTTATCACTCTCATCCTCATCCCAAAAATTCCAACACTTAAAAGCCTTAAAGAGTTTCGCCCTATTAATCTATGCACGGTACGATATAAAATAATTACCAAAGTTTTGGCTAATCGTCTTAAAAAATGGCTCCCTCAATTAGTTCTCCCGAATTAGTCCAGCTTTGTGGCAGGAAGGCAAATTTCAGATAATGTCATACTTGCTCAAGAAGTGATATACTCAATACGCTAAAAGCGAGGGTTGAAAGGGTGAATGGCAATAAAGTGGACCTTGAGAAGGCATATGATCGGTTAAGATGAGATTTTATAGCATATACACTTTATGATGCAGGGCTCCCAATGAAATTTGTACGAGCAATCATGACATGTATGACTTCCTGTAGTATAAGAGTAGTTTGGAATGGTGTACGCCCTAAAAAATTCTTCCCATCTAGAGGAATTAGACAAGGGGATCCCCTCTCTCTGTACATTTTTGTGTTGTGTATGGAGAGACTCTTGTTAGTTCTCTATGGGTTTTGATGATAACAAACAATTGTAAAATCAAATTGAAGTTTGTCATAAGTAAGTGAAAGACTTACTGTCTAAGGCAAACTCGAGTTTTGGAATCAAAACTTGTGGCTTGATAGAAAAAAGCTCAATTTTAATGACCAGAAGCAAAATTGCGGTTTCCATGTGGAAACTCGAGTTTTGACCTTACAGAGAGCATTACAAGTTTTTCATCAGGGCAAACTCGACTTTTGATATGGAAACTCAAGTTTAGGTCACACAGAGACTCTTCAATATTTTATGAGGAAATGCAAAACTCCAGTTTTCATATGGAAACTCGAGTTTTGATCATACAGAGAGTCATCTAAGCTTCTGACTTGAGAAAACTCCAGTTTTAAAAAGGAAACTTCAGTCTCCAGATTTTCTAAGTTTTTCCAAGTTTTGGGAAAACTTGAGTTTCAGTTTGGAAACTCGAGTTTTAGCCTGAGAAACTATTTTTATGCTTTGAACATTTTTAAACTCAAGTTTTAAATTGAAAACTCTAGTTTCTCACTTGGCTCCAAATTTCAAATGTTTTCATGTTTTAAGGGGAAACTCGAGTTTAGTTTTAGAAACTCGAGTTTTGGCCAAAGCACAGAAGATCACTATTTCTCCCTATATTTAAAACTCCAGTTTTGGAAACTCTGGTTTTCACAATAACACAGATCTCTTTAAGTTTCAAATTTTAAAATGGAAACTCGAGTTTTGGTCATACAGAGAGCATCGATGTTTTTCACTGATTTCAATACTCCAGTTTTGATTGAAAACTCAAGTATTGAGGTTTTGGACATATATTCACTAAAAGTCTAAAACTCGAGTTTTGAAAACTCGAGTTTGGTTTCTAGCCAAAATGTTGTTCCAAAACTCAAATCTGGAGGGAGGAAACTCGAGTCTTGATATGGAAATTCAAGTTTATACTTTAGTGCATAGTGGCAAACTTGAGTATTGATACACAAACTCGAGTTTGCATCGCGACTGTTAAAAATTCAAATCTTGCGAATCTGTGAAATCTTTCTTGTTTGATCTTAATGCTTTCAAATATTATTCATCAACTTCACTAGATATGTTTAACATATTTGCTAGTGAATTTCAGTTGTTTTAGAGATGATTTAAGAAGATTAAAAGTGTTGTCTTCAACACAAGCAAAAAGCATGTTAGAGCATTAAATGCAAAGTATAGCAACTTGCCATATTCTGATCAAACAAGCTCTACACGATGCAAAAAGGATAAATATTTCTTACCTAAACAAGTCACTGACAATCTAACAGATAAAAACATAAGGAAGTTAACATTTATCCTACAACACAAGGAATGAACAAAAGAGTAGAGAGAGAAGAGACCAAAGTGCCTATAACAGCTACATTAGTGCACTAACGGTCAAATTGATGCATACAACGGTCATTTAACACTCTAAGTATAAATAGAGCTGCATTCAATTCTTCTAAACGACCATTGAGCTAGAAAACAAAAAAGCATTCAATTTGTTCATCTACTCTTAAGTTTTCTTGTATAGAGTATCTTTTGATACTATTTTGCTTAGTGTTTATTCTTATCCACTCTTTAAAAGAGTTTATTGATTGTATCTCATTTATTGTAAACAATTTCAAGTCAGGGGACTTGGAGATTGAGGTTATTCATTACAACTTATAAGGGGAGTAAATTCTAGTGAAATAATTACTCTTGAGTTATAGAAGGTGTAATCAATTGATATAGTGAAATACTCATGGAGCCTGAGAATTGGATGTAGGTCAAGGAGTTAGATCGAACCAGTATAAACACTTGTGTCTTTCTATTCTTATTCATACTCTGTTTTACCCTGTGTTTCAAAAACAGAACTTTCAAAAAGATTTTTAAAATCCCAAATTCACCCCCTCTTGATGATTTAGCTCCGCTTTCAACTCTCTCAAGTGATTAATATGAAGGTGATGGAAAAGAAGTGGTTGCCAATCAAGTTGGGGAAGGAAGGCCTACCCCTCTCCCACTTATTCTTTGTAGATGATTTAGTCCTCTTCAGCTCCATAAAGAACTCTCAGGTGACCTTAATCAATAGTATCTTGGATGATTTTTGCTCTAGTTCTGGCCATAAAGTAAGTAGCTCCAAATCTGCCATTTATTTTTCTAAAAATGTTCCATTTAATTGTCAATCAAGGATTGGAGAAGAGTTGGGTTTTCAAAGAACGGATGACCTTGGGAAATACTTAGGTGTCCCACTATTACACAAAAGGGTTCAAACTGCAACTTATGCTTATTTAGAGGAATGAGTTCTATCAAGATTATCAGGTTGGGCACCTAAAACCTTATCACTTACAGGTCAAATTACCATTGCTAAATCAGTGCTACCTGCTTTACCATCGTTTACTATGCATACTACAAAACTTCCTACTGGTTTGTGTAGTCAAATCGAGCGCCATATACAGAGTTTTGTATGGGGCCGCACTGGGACAGATCATCGACCAAGCTTGGTTAAATGGGAAGATATGTGTCAGCCTTATTTGCAAGGGGGTGCGGTTTTAAGAGATTGGAAAAGTAGATCTAGGCTTTCTTAATGAAGTTAGGATTTAGGGTTAGATCACGGCCAGATCTCCTTTAGGTCTAAGTTTTACGTAAAAAGTATGGATGGGATGATCTAGTAAGGTCTTTTAACAGGAATACTCGTAGCTCATTGCTCTGGAGGCATCTAAAAAAGCTCTGGAACGACATTGACATGGGCCACACGTTGGACTGTAGGGAATGGCTCATGCATCAGGTTTTGGGTTCCGGAGGTTGGTCCCCTTAAGCACTTGGCGTTTCGAGAACTAACGCAGGAGGAGGCCTCACTCCCTGTTCGCCATTTTGTGACTATCAGTGGAAACTGGGACTGGGCTTAGCTTACTGAACATCTCCCTACCCATGTTCTCTCACTCATTACAAGTTGCAAGCCTCCTTCATGGGACGACGGTGACGCTGCTAGTTTTTGGGATTACTCGTCGAATGGTAAATTTACAATTGCCTTGGCCTATGAACTGTTGAGCAATGATGAAGAGAACCCTGGAAGGAGATTTGGAAATGGCCTGGTGCACAAAGAGTTCATATGTGTTCCTATGGTTAGTGGCGAGGGGAAGCTTACTGACAAACACAGTGAGGAAATGCCACCATATGACTGAGTCCACAATGTGTGAATGATGTGGAGCTACGGCGGAGGACATAGAGCATGTTCTAAGACACTATCCCTTCGCTAAGGAAGTCTGGAACTATCTTTTACTAGCTAGCAAATGACAGGTTTTTCAGCAAAAGGAGTTCAGGGATTGACTATTACACAATCTTAGTTAAAACAGTTATGGAAGAAATGACCAGGCATAATGGGCATCCCTCTTTGGACTGGCATGCTGGAAGATCTGGGAGGCCAGAAACAAATCCTTATTCCAACAAGTGTATCGTCATCCTACTGCCATTGCTCGAGAAGTTCAAGTGCTGGCTGAATTCTATAGCCAAGCTGTGACAAAAGGCATGACAATGCAGGGGAGAGGGTCCCGAAGCTAGCTAGGCTTATTTCTTGGATGAGACCTCAATCCCATGTTGTAGCATTAAACTATGATGGAGTGTGGAAAGGCGACACTCGTAAGGCAGGAGCAGGTAGTTTAATCCGAAGCTACTAGGGGCGGTGGTTACTGGGGTGTTGTCAGAACGTGGGTACCTGCACTTCTCTTTAGGCGGAATTATGGGCGCTAATGGATGGGCTAGAACTTGCTTGGAGTTATGGCTACAGGGACGTTGATGTGCATATTGATTGCCTAGTTGCTCTTACGCTAATCAGAACCTCAGATGATATATCTCATACTAGTAGGAATATTATAGCTAAAATACATCGGCTGTTGGCCCAAGTGTGCAAATTTTAAGAGGAAGTAGGACACTATGTCCTTGAACAACCACTAAAGGTGCTGAAGAATCTTCTTTATGAGGACATGATGGGTGTTGGCTCCATACGACTTTGTCCAAGTCTCTATTGATCATACAGAACAGTCCCTTGTAAACAAAAAGAAAACGTTACATGTACACCTCAATTATACTATTTTTTTAATAAAATAATTTAAAAGATTGTTTTCCCTAAATAATACTCCTTGATGACTTGTTTGATGGCTTAAACAGAATAATATTGTCTTATACCTGATGTAAATATAGTATGTACAAAAAGTAGAATCTGACCAAAAAGAAAAGGAACTTGTTGATGACCTGTTCGATGGCTTAAATAAACAAGACAATAATAAGAGTCAAAAGTGGGACCTGGCTTATCCCTTCCATTTGGCGCACAAGGTCATGAACGTCTTCCTCTGCAATCCATCATTCATCCAATGAAAGTTCGTCCCCGTGGACAACTATTTAAGTAAGGGTATTTTAGGAAAATAAATATAAGTAATTAATTTAACTTCCCTCCTTAATCTCTCCAAATTATAATAAATAGGTCCTCTAATTAAGACAGGAGGAAGTACTATATATTTGCATTGAAAATATAATGACTACATCATGCTAAAGGTTAATATTAATATGGTTATCATTTATTATAGTTGTAAAGTCAATTTTTCATAATGGTTGGTGAATGTTTTGAAGGAAGGCTTGTGCTAATCAATTCCTTTTATTCAACCTTACCTTCATCTGACCTTAAAGGCGGCTAACTCATGATACGCCTGAACGTTGAACTCATGCCAAGTGGTGATTTTATACGTAAGATGAAATTGCAAGGGGTGATTTTGGTAGTGCAATTTGTACTAAGAACCGGAACATATATTAAGGACATAAGGTACTAAACTTGTTAGGAATGACGCATCAGATGTTAAATCTTCCTATCACTTACAAGAGTCTATAAGAAAACAGATAAACAAATATTAGGATGGGTGCATCGGATATTAAACCTTCATATCACTTGCAAGAGTATATGAAGAAATAAATAAACAACTATATGGCATAAATTAAATGGCACAAGAGACACCAAAATCATTAACATGGAAAACCCCTCAATTTAGTGTAAAAACCACGGGTCGTCCAAACCAATGAAAATATTATCAAAATTGGGTATAGTAGAGTCTCAAACAAATGCACAAACATTTGCAATCATCTAGTCAAACAACCAAAGCTATAAGATTACAAAAGAAAACAAAAATAGTTGAAAATACTGGGAAAAAAATCCCTGGCCATGAACATACTTTCTCTCATACTAGATCTCCAAATGATGATCATACTGTTGAAAATGACGAACCATATGTTCAAAACCTACTGACCAAATTCCAACTCGACCCAATAGTCAACGCATGCAAAAACGCTAATTTATCAATACTTACATATAAAGCTGCATTTTCTCTTCCTTTCTTCTTTTCTCTCACATGGTTGCAACATTAGACTTCAACCTCTCCAGCCTCGATCTATCCAACGCTGGCAAGGCCTCTCTACCCAAAAATCTAATATGCCATCTTCACTTAAATAAGTGAGATACAACCTCAAAATAGGAAACTCTTAGAGAGTATTCTTTCTCGTAAAGAGCAATAAGGAAACTTTCCTTTTCTTTCATTCTCTCACTCTTTTACTTCTTTTTTATTTTTTCTTTTCTTTTCATTTTTCCTCTTTTCATAAAATAGGAAATCCACAAATAGGAAACACATATTTGGACATTTCTCCACATAGGAAGGGAGCCCAAAACCCAATATCTCTCCCTCACAACTATGAGGAGACAACCGCTAATTCGGCGTTCACATGACAAGCTTCAACCTTTCAACAGATATCAAGGTGCACCAATTCATGAAACTCTAGCCTACATGAAGAATCATGCTTCCTAAAAGATACTTTTGCTTGTCCACTAACCATGCAGTGAGAGTACTTCTCTAATTATGCATTCTTCAATCTTGGAAGAACGTGCTTCCCCTTTTTATTGATATGATTAAGCATTTGATGTTGCAAACTTGATGTCTCCATATCTATAAAGCATCCATAAATGTCTCTAGCCACTAAAGCTTTTATTATATACACCTTTCGGCCATTTAAAGAAATCATTCTCTTTGTCTTTATCACTCAAGAAAATCAACAACTCAATGGTCAAACAATCTAACAACCAGCCAACCTGAGAACTTTTCAACGTAGCTTTAATACAACTTGTTAGGAGGGGTACAATGGATGTTAAACCTTTCTATCCTTTGCAAGAGACTATGAGGAAGCAAATTAACAAATATGTTAAAAAGGGTAAAAGCATCATTAACTAGTTGAAATAGGTTCTATATAAGGGGGCCTAATGTAATATGTTGAGTGTGTAGAATATGAAATCCTTACCAAAGAAAGAGAGGCAACTTGGTCTCCCTCCTATATCCTTATATTGGTATCAATCCAAAGAAAAAACTTAACACACAACAACTTATTGTCTAAGTTTAGGAACCAAAATTAACTACATGCCAATGTCAAACCATACTGAATCATCATAAAAGGAAAAACTCATCCTCTAATACTAAAAGAGAAATATCAATCCAAAGAAGTAGCCCAACACGATAAATTTTCCAAGTTTAGGGAACCAAAATTAACAACATGCCAGTTTCAAACCATAATGAATCACCAAGCAGACCAAGTCATTTCTCCTACAACCTCCATCTACTCCAATTGTAGAGTGACATTCTTGGTAGAAGACCATGTCTCCATGGTCCTTTTTGGAAGTTTCAATTTAACCATAAGTTCAACTCCTGGTTTTAGGTATATAAACTTGTAGAAGTTTCCCCCTTCAAAGGGGAGGTCCACCTTAACATACTAGAGGACTTCTTAGGTGAACGAGGCCATTAGAAACAATACGGGAGGGCTTGACATGGAGATGGAGAGGGACAAAAACATTTTTTGTCCCTCCTTATAACATGTAAGTAGTAGGAATCCCATTAGAGCATAAAGCATATGTGTGTTGATTTGCCTTAAGAGATGAAGAGGAACCCCAGATTTCCTATGGGACCTTGCCTATTCTTGAGCCAACGCCTCGTTATCCAACCATTCCTTACTAATGTACAAGGACCTTAAATCATCCTGAAGTCATATCATCTTCCCTGGCAAGGGATATATATAAGCTGGTTCTTCGAGTCTGTATAGTAGTATTTGTGAATTCCCATACATTTAGAAACATAGAGGGTTAACTTGACCATCCTGGCATGGTCTTGAGACCATGCCATGGGATACTCTTGGACGACGTCCTCTAAGTTCAAGTTGACCATGAGCATCTACTCGCCCTTAAGGTGCTCAAACCTAATCTTAACTTCTAGCTCTTGCTTAAGCTCAAAACCGTTAGGAAAGTTTGGAAGAAAGTAAGTGGTCATACTTAAGGAGCACCTTCCTTTAAAGATAAAAGTAACAAGGAGGTTGACGCCTCTTCTTGTTGTCGTCATAAGGCATGTAATGGAGGTAAGGAAAGGGGTAGGGTGACAGGAGGGGTGGGGAAGGGGTTTTGGGAAAGAGGAGTGATTGCATCATCATACTTAAGCTAACTTTTGAGAGTCTAGAAGAAAGTGAGCGGTCATATCAGAGGTGCGCCTTCCTTCAGCGGTGAAAGTAACAAGGAGGTTGACGACTCTTCTTGATGCCATTGTGAGGCATGTGAAGGAGGTAAGGAAAGGGCTAGGGCGATGGGAGGAGACTTACGACAGGAGGTGTAGGGGAAAGGGTTTTGGGAAGGAGGAATGATCATACCACCATACTTAAGCTAACATTTTCTTCACAACTCTCAAGAACAAATTTTAAAATAACAAAATGTAATATCAAAATGCCTCGCTCTCGATATTATCTTCTTTAGGTACTTGCCACCCCCTTACAATTGATATTGTCTTCTTTAGGTACTTGCCACCCCCTTACAATTGATATTGCCCGCTTTGGGTCCTTGCCACCCCTCACTATTTTAAAACTCATTAAAAGGTGAGGTATCCAGATCCTTATAAGGTGTTTTTTGTTCCCCTCCCTAGCCATATAGGATATAACACTTTGCCCACTAGTTGGCATATCAACCTACATTGACCCAAGCTTAGCTCTAATACCAATTATGAAATTCCAATGCATCACTCTTAATATTGTCTGCTTTGCAATCTTGTTACTCCTCACGGTTTTAAAATGCATCGGGAGGGGGAGGTATCCAAAAACTTATAAGGTGTCTTTCCTTCTTCTCCTCAATCAATGTGGGACATAAGATTATGTTTACCTCGAGAGACCTCTTCGTGTTTACACAAAAGATTTACATTCTTTTTCACTTCGCTTATGCATGTTCTCTCAAGCAAGCCAAAAAACTTTAATTTTCTCTCTTCTACTTCCTACATCTTCTTTATTTTCCCTTTCTTCGTTCCTTTTCAGAAAAATTTATTATTTAAATTCCAAGTTCAACAACATAATTTGTTTTGGTTCATATTACTACTAAATTTAGTTGAAGAATTTTCTTAATCATAACGACATAACCAAAACATAACTTAAAATAAAAAAAAATTGTTTTGGAAGAACTTCAGCATTTTCTAAATTATATTAGAAATAGTATCTCCTTGTAGCAAGGCCATGTGCCGAGTGCAAAAGAGGAGCCGTATATATGGCAATATCCCTTCACGAATTCAATTTTATAAAACATGTTATTTGAGAAATCATGTGATATTTGTCCATTTCTTTTTCACTTAATTTAAGGTTTCTAAACACTTATCTCATTGTTGGATGTTGCAATGATGAGGTCACTCGCAGATATAAAGGCAAAATTGTTTTGCCCAAGAAAGAACGTTATGAGTCCCTTGACACTACATGTTGGTTTACTTTATGATTTTAATTGTGATTTATTTAACACTAATATGCTTGTACTTTTCACTTGCAACTATGTCATTGTGTTATGTTCCTCATCGACCGAGGAAGGGAACCAAAGACATCTTATAAGATTGTGGGTACCTCCCCCTCTCAACATGTTTTACAACCATGAAGGTAATGGAGCCTCAAAGCGGACAATATCAAGAAAAAGGGATATTACAATTAGTATCCAAACTAGGTTCACCTCCATGTGTATGGATAACTCCCCCTCTCGGCACATTTTAAAATCATGAAGGGTTATGGGGCCCAAAGCAGAAAATATCGAGAGCGATGTGCTAAAATGTTACACAGAACGTGGATTTTCTATCGAATAAGTAGAGAGAAATTAGGAAGAGAAATGTGCAAGTTCGCTTCATTGGGTGGCCACAAAGAAAGCCTTATGTCATTCACAAATTTGATGATTCGAATAAGCCTAATTTGAATCTTCCTCTCTTAATCAAAGAAGTGAGAACTTGATTATGGCTGTGACGAAATCGAACCCAACGGTGCAAATGGCAGAACACGATTTTGGAAGGTTTTGTCAGAGATCTCAAACGTAACCTGAAATTTTGATTGCAGAACGTGAGTTTAGTAGTTTCTTGAATAGAGGTGCTTCGCGTTATTCACTACCTTGCGCAAATAATTTTGATGAATCTTCAACATGTCCAATCAAAGTATTGTTAAGCATTGGAATCAAAATCTCAGAGCCAATAACACCTTGATCAAATGTTTGCGACAGGAACACATATAGAGAGCTTATTGGTGACAAAATAACAAAACTAGTTGACTGGGGTTTTGTTTAAGGAAAGGGGCAATAGATCAAGAACTTTCAGTAAAACTTGGTGTTGAAACAAGAACCTGCAATCTTTGACTTCATCAACTAAAACCAAAAAAAAAAAAAAAAACTGAAGAATAGGATTCTGTGATTTAGGCCCAACAAATTTAGCTCTAATACCATGTAAATATATCAACTTATACTAATAAATGTAATTATCCATCAAGAAAGATACAATAACTCTCTTAGAGCTAACCAAAACAACCATCTTAGGGCTAACTAAATCCTTCATTTAAAGATAATAAAAAACCTAAAACTATTAGGATTTAGAAGGGAGGCCAAGTTACCTCCCCTCTCTTTGGTGAGCACATCCTACACACTCAACATATTACATTAGGCCCCTTTATATAGAACCTATTTCAGCTAGTTAATGATACTTTTACCCTTTTTAACAAAATATATAGCAGAAATTAAATGGTACAAGAGACACCATAATTATTAATGTGGCTAACCGCTTGATTTAAGGGTAAAAACATAGGTAGTCCAAAGCAATGAAAATATTATTCACTATGATTAAAATATGATACAAGAGATGCTCAACCATATGCATAAACATGTGCAATCACTCAGCAAAACAACCAAAGCTACAAGCTTACAACAGAGAATAAAAGCATATGAAAATAACATAAAAATATCCCCGACCACGATCATGTTTTCTCTCACACCAAGCCCCAAACGATGATCCTACCATTGAAAAATATGATTCATATGTTTTGAACCTTCTGACCACCAAATGTTAGCTCGATCTAACAATTAATGAGTGCATCAAAACACTGATTTACTGATTTCGACATGTAAAGTTGTGTTTTCTCACATGGCTATATAATTAGACTTCTTAGACTTTTTAGGGCTCTTTAGCCCAAAAACCTAATATGTCCTCTCTCTACTTAAATAAGTAAGACACAACCTTAAATTAAAAAACTCTGAGAGAATATTCTTTTTCATAAAGGACAATTACAAAACTTTCATTTTTTTTTTCATTTTTTTGGTTCTCACTCTTTTTCATTTTTTTCCTATTTTCCCCTTTATTTCCGTTTTTTTTCCTCTGTTCATAAAATAAGAAACCTACAAGATAGGAAATGCGTATTTGAGCATTTCTCTACATAGGAAGAGAGCCAAAAACCCAACACTGCATTGGGAGGTTTTGGGGCCCACTTGTTTGGTAGTCTCTACCAAAACTATTCAACTACAAGAAGGGCCTTTTAGGTTGAGAGCACAACTATGAACAGTACTGTTCAATTAAACCAACAATCTAATAGACTTATCATACTAGTATGATTTATATTTCAATTTTTATGCAATGCATGGAACATGTTACTATAAATGATACATATAGAAATGTCAAGATCACTCATTCTCAGACAACGCTGGTCAATTAAACCGACAATATAATAGACTTATTTTTACCTTATATACCCAAGTCTCTTTGATTCGATTAACAACCTCAGTACTGCCACTAATTGACCATCATTTAGGATTGGAGAAGTATAAAAATTTTCATAAACCAAATACAAAAAATAATATAACACTCTTCTTGACCAAAAAAAAAAAACTACAAATAATGTATCCAAGTGATGGTAATTAAGCTGAAGTCTTTTGGCAGAGTACTAGACATATAAGGAAATATAGCTATGTGTACTTCAAAACCTAGAATTTGCATATGAACACAAATTATTATGCATATAAATGGTCATACCAATTAGGGACAGCCTTTTTTTAATGGCAAGCAACTCCACAAAAACATCTTTTATCCCCATTCGTTCATTAAGCATATTTGCTAAACATGCCACTCCAATCTTAGCAAAGCTGATCAAAGACTCTTGCATTTCAAGTTTCCCTTTAGGCTTCCCTGTCACTTTCATGTGACCTCTTTCAGATGGTATGAGAAAACTTGAATCCACTATCTCAATGACCGATCTTTCGGACAATGCCAACTCACAAGACCTGTGCACGCTCGTATCTTCTCCAACATACTATCTGTAGGCTTTTCTTTTCTTTTTTTTTTTTGCGAGAAACTCTAACAATAGAACTCCATAGCTATAGATATCTCCTTATGCTATCTGTAGTTCACCTTCTCTGTACTCTAGGCAAGAATAAACTATTAAACGATGTAAATTCATTAGATGTTACCAAGCCTCAATTCTGATTACAGCTTGGTATTAAGTGGTTATTTGAAAGCATAAGCTTAACAAGACAAAATGTAATGTACCAAGGGAAATATAACTAATGGTTTCGTTAATTGATGAGGAACACTACTACAAAAAAGTCCTTTATCATCCCAAAATAAGCCCAATTAACATCCCTTATTTAAGGAATGTCTATTGAAGGGACACAATAAAATTACATTTTTGATGTCGCAAATTAATTTTGGGACTCCAAAAATATGATTTACGGAGTCCAAGACTAATTTTGGGATGCCAAAAATTACGCACTAAAAGTGCATACCCAAAACAACTTTTGGGACTCCTTAAATTATATTTTTGGAGTCCCAAAATAACTTTTGGGACTCCAAAAATATGGTTTTCAGTCAAAGAAAATATTTTTGGAGTTTCAAAATCAAGTTTGGGACTCCTTAACCATATTTTTGGAGTCCCAAACGTTATTTTGGGACTTCAAAAATATTTTCTTTTACTGAAAACCATACTTTTAGAGTCCCAAACGTTATTTTAGGACTCCAAAAATGTGATTAAGGCATCTCAAACGTTACTTTGGGACGTTGTAATAATTTTTTTTTTAAATAGCTGGGTATGCATTTTTCACAAACCAGCAATTAAATCTTATAAAAATCATCAACCAGATAACCATGAACATACATTATATTACCAAAATGTTCAGATTATTAGTAAACCATGCATTAAACCCACAGCCTTTAACGATTCAATTAAACTAGAATCTTATGAACCACATAATAAGGAAATGACTAGACCATGAACAAATAAGATTAAGCAGTGAGGTGAATTCAGATCATTATCAAAATACATTACATGCCAATATAAACATATCATCACCCATCAAACAGATAGCCATCATGAACATACACATTAACAAAATTTTCATTGTAGACCAATTTTAAACACTTTCTCTGCCTTGAGGAATGTACTATGCTTCATTTGTGATAACCCAAAATCACAAACCTATTCAACAGGAAGAAAAAATATTGTCATAATAACACTTAAGAATTCACCATGCAATCAAGAAATCATAAGCAAGGGGCTTAGAATGGCACCTTCACAACCCAATTTTTGTCAACAAGAAGATTCGGGGACTTCAAATTACGATGGACTATCATTGGAGAGCAGTTGTGCAAATAATTCATTCCACGAGCCTGTATATTCAAAAGAGGGAGATTTTGTATTGTGAGAGTCACAGGTAAGCAAACATTTCTAGAAGAAACTGCACTACACTAAGACAACAAATCTTACAGCATCGAGGGCCATCCTCAATCACCTTCGCTCATCTAATTGGCTGTTAGGACGATGAATTAATCTATACAAACTGCCTCTGCAAAAGGTTATCTGCATCTCAGTATTTGTATAGTCAATAATACCAAAAACACCAGGGCATTAACGAAACAAATGCAGAACCTTAGCAAGCAATAGAAAGAACCTTAGCAAGCAACAGAAAGAACCAGATTCAGAAAAGCTATATAGTATAGTGAATAAAATAAGCAAACTAAACAAGCCATATATAACACTAGCCCCGTATTTAATATACGAACTGAGGTTGGATTTAATGTTAAATATAAGGTTTTAATTTATTTTGTCTGTTAAATTTATAATTTTTTTATCTCAAAGGTATAATATTGATAATACAGATTAAGGATTTTTATTTGAGGGTAATTCTAATGAAAGATGACATTTAAGAAAAACTAAGTACAAATAACTAATATAATTAATTTTTATAATCTACCTAAATTAGTTTACTCTTGTATGAAGGACAGCTTTGGAAGTAGTACTTCCAGAATAATGAAGCTGAGATCAAACTTAAACACAATCACCACAGTTGACACATGAAAATTTGGGTCTGTAGACTCAAAGAGAAAGCTTGGAGCGCCTCCCCGTCTTCCTTGACCAAAATCCGGTAAGCAAGAATAGGGGTAAGCAGCCATCAGAGAATATGCACCGATATAAAGGAATCAAATTTCAACTTCGTGAAGCTTTTGCAAACTTTATTGCCTCATCAGCTTCAAAACAAATCAATGATCGATTAGCCCCAGACTAAGAAAATTAGTAATAAAGCAGTACGGTGGCTTCATTGAATGCCTATACTCTGTTTTAAACAGGGGAAATATTACAAGAGTACTTGCAAACACTCACCATAGGAAGATGGGCCTTTTGAGAGTGACGAGCACCTTAACGCGACTGAGGTTGGGCCGCCCATTGAAACGCCGGCGGTGGCCGGTGCCGCTGGAGAAAAGGGGAGAAAACGGTGAGAGAAGGATAGAGAACGCATTGTGGAGAGATTTGTGGTGGACATGAAATTGAAACATGATGCGTTGGTCTGAATCTTTGCAGAGATCATATGTCTGTAACTGTAAGGAGCGTTGTGAAGGGATGAGAATGGCTTAGTGGTTCTGTGGAATCATTGTGCCATAAGAAGCTCAAATTTATACCGGATTTGCATGTTACTCCTCACATCCTTCTAACCGCTGAGATAGTCTTAATCCTTAATCCGTAACCTATTTATTCTATTTACTGGTGTGATACTTACTATAAGATATGTTTAATTTATTTGCTTAGATTAAGGAAATTAGTTAAGTTAGTTAATGTGATATGTATTTTCTAAATTATCTTACTCATCTTTCTTAATTCCTTTATTTCCTCTTTTTTTAGATTATTGTTGACAAGTATCAAACAGGAATAAATTTAAAAAGTATTGATAAATATGTATTATATTTAGGAATAAAACCAACTCACTAAATATGTCATATATTAAAAATTGAAGCTGAGTATCATTTTTTTCCAAATTACTCCCATTGATACATATTCCATCAATATATTAATTACTTTTGAGAAATTTAGCTTTAATCAAGGATGGTATAGAAAATAAAATTATATTTATTATAATTAACTAACTTAACTACACATTCTTTAGTCTATAGTCTATAGTTAAATGGTTGTTACAATAACTGTGCACTGGAGGGGTATCATGTGACTATATATTCCTCCTATCAAATTGGCTAAAGAGCATCCCATGCGGCCATCATTGATGAGCATGTGTTGGTGCTGAGCTGAGCAGTGATAATAAATCCGTTTATTTATCCATTAAATTTGGATCGATCAATTACTCTTTTTTTTTTTTTAATTTCCCCCCTTTTTGTTGAAATTTTTATCTATTGTTTTTTTTTTAAAAAAAAAGTCTTTTAACAGTTTTTTTAAAATAAATTCATCATTTGAAAAATTATAGATTAAAAAATTTTTTAAGTTCATCAAAATTGAATTTATACTTTGAATGATCTAAATTTCATTAAAACAATAGTAAATATGAGGTGTTCATGCAGTAGAGTCAATGGGATGAAAGACAACAGAATAAACTGAGTGTATGGCTGGTCAAGAAAAACTTGTGTATGAAAACTATAAGGAAGTTTTAATTTAAAATCTCAAAAGCTAAGTTGGGACTCGTAAAAACTTTAATTGATTCTCAAATTAGTTATCTGGGTCTGAAATTATTACTACTCCCTACTATTGTTATTATTATTACAAGGCACCTTCTACAAGAATAAATGAATTGTGCTAATTATTAGTCACTTAACGGGATATTAAGTTTTTCTAATATCAACCCTATTTAAAGTCATTAACTATGTAAGAGAATTTAATATAAATATAAAAATTTTCAATTCAAGTACTCCTCTAATCCTATTTATAAGAAGAGAGGGAACAAATTTTTTAGTCGTACTCCCTCTAGTCTTTATTATAAGACACCAACTACCATTTTTTGCAAACCAAAAAATGAAAGTTGAGTCATTAAATAGGTTCAACATTGATAAATTTTTCTAACTTTTACCCCTACTTTAATGATGAGAATTTAAAGAGTTAGTTAAAAATGAAGGTTTAATAAGAAAATAGTAATAAATGAGTTAGTTAAAGGTAGTTGGTGCCTTATAATAAAGACAAAAAAATATGGTAGTTTGTGCCTTATAATAAGGATCAGAGAGAGTATTTATAAGGCACCTCATTAAATTTTCAATATAAATTTATATTTTTACCCTTCATTTATTATTGTATTGACTTTGTTTTTATAGCTGTAATGTGTATTAAATAAGAATAAAATTAGAAAGTTGTTGAATCTTATGACAAATTTAATGGAGTTTAAGGTTTTTTTTTTAATAATTTGGTCTGTGTGAAACATGCTTAAAGAGTCTTATAAACAGAACCATAGGAAGATAGTAAAATCTAAAATTTATTTCATTTTAAGACAAAGTTAATACAATAATAAATTAAGGGTAAAAATATATTTAGGATTAAAATCAACTCCCGAAATAAATCTTATATTAAAAAATGGAGGGAATATTTAACACTAACGTAGATTCACAAGTCTTGGTATAAAAATTTATTACTCTCTCCGATCCTAAATATAAGATAAATCTGACTTTTTTTAGAGATTAAGAAAACTAATTATATTTTAAAGTATTTATATTTATATCTTTTTTCTCCAAACTAATTAGTTTAACTAATAAATTAATATATAATCAATTATATACAACATATGATATAATTAAATAACTTATTTAGCTTCCTTAATCTTTCCAAAAAAAGTTAAATATGTCTTATGAGAGAGATTGCATATTTGAAAGGAACCATAAGGGTAATTTGGTAATATCAATTATTTTTCAAAATAATTTTAGAGATTCGCAGTCTCTTTGCACACACAAATAGCTTCAAATTTTAGTTTTTGAGAATAATTTTGGCTGTCAAGGTATTTATTTTTGTTAATTTATCAATTATTACTTCACTTACTTTTCCACAGGCAGCAACAAAATAAATCGGTCACTTAATATGGGGCTATGCCGTTATTTTAATTTCTTGTGACTTGATTAGATTTTAAACTTTGATACTTTTATTTTAATTATTATACTAGTTTCTTAAGATTTATTTTGATTAACAAATTTAATTTCTAACATAATGCATCTCTTTCAAAAATATAATTATTATAATGTTTTAATTGTTGCATTGAGAACAGAATTATATTTTGATAAAAAAGAACACAATTATTGATGTACTATTTCCCACTAAAGATTAATATTAGTTATATATTTACCGTTTATTATAGGTACTATGATTCTTATTATAAGACATCAACTAATAAGTACATTTAGTTATTTTTTAAAGCGCTTATTTGTTTTCAAGTAGTATTAATTATTTTTTTATGTATGCCCTTAATTAATAGGGTTAGTGCGTGAGGGTAATAATAATATAATATTAGAGTTTAGTACAACTAATATGGGTAATATTAGAAATTATTTAAATTTTAGGATTTTATTAACTTTAAATATTTTTATTGATTTATGTAAATTATTAATTGGTATCTTATAATAAAATCTAAAAGATATATGATAAAAATATCATTATAGTGGGGTTAAAAAGTCAATCTTCATCATGGTTTTTGAATGATCTGAAGGAAGGCTTGCACTAAACTGTTCCTTATATATTTTTTTTTTATTATTTTGTAACAGTGGCAAGCCGTACGTAGCTTGAGTAACTTTCCTATGAATTCCTCCTACAACTCAACAGACAATTATTGTAGTCAGCCTTCCATTCACCAGATCTCAAAGTCGGTTAACTGGCGTGCTTGGACGGTGAGGGAGGGAACAAAGCCCAAAGCACAGTTATTTAAGCCTGATAAAGACCGTTTGGGATAACTGTGGTTTCAAGATGAATTTTTTTTTTTTTTTAAAAAAGTGACTTCTGATATACTCCCTCAGGTCCTTATTATAAGGCACTAACTACTTTTTCTCACAAACCAAGGAATGGAAGTTAAATAATTAATTAGGTCCAAAATTAATAAATCTTTCCAACTTTATCCCTAATTTAATGATGTAGATTTAATGAGTTAGTTAAAAATGAGGGCATAATGGGAAAAAATAATAAATGAGGTAGTTAAAGAAGTTAGTGCCTTATACTCCCTCTGGTCCTTATTATAAGGCACCAACTTCTTTTTCTCACAAACCAAGGAATGGAAGTTAACTCATTAATTAGGTCCAAAATTAATTAATGTTTCCAACTTCACCCCTACTTTAATGATGTAAATTTAAATGAGTTAGTTAAAAATGAGGACATAATAGGAAAATAGTAATAAATGAGGTAGTTAAAGAAGTTGGTGCCTTATAATAAAGACCAAAAAATGTTGGTAGTTGGTGCCTTATAATAAGGACCAGAGGGAGTAATAAGGACCAAAAAATGTTGGTGGTTGGTGCCTTATAATAAGGACCAGAGGGAGTAAGTTTTTTTTCTTAGTTTTAAGAGAAAAATGTTTGAGATATGTGATCTAATAAACAATGTATTATTAAATATACATTTACATACATTCTAATTTATCCATTTAAATATATTTAATTGAGTACTTTAGAGGTTTTATTTTGTTAATAAAAATTTAATTCTTTTTATCAAATTTAAATTTTTATCTACAAATTTCATAATATATACAACTAATATATATATATATATATATATATATATATATATATATATATATATATATATATATATATATATATAATTCAATAAGATTCATAATATTTTCAGTCATTTTCCATTTCAACTGACTTATTAAATAATCATCTAAATAAGAGCTTATTTAGAAAGGAAAAAAAATCACTTCTTCCACCATTATTCCAAACACAAAATACAATCACTTTAATTGTTGAAAATGGAGTTTGGTCTTTATTAACCAATAGTTCCTTTAATTGTTGAAGAAGGAGTTTGGTCTTTATTAAAAGAACATGCATCTTCATGAAGGAGCTTAATTAGCTAACACAAAGTCTCTTAAGTAAGCAATCATTTCATCATCAAGAAGAACGTTACTTGGCTTGATGTCACAATGAACAATAGTCACTTCACAATCATGATGAAGATAATCTAAGGCATTAGCTACATCAATAGCTATAACTAATCTTCAAGGAAAATCTAGAGTAGATTTCTTGATTCACCATTTCCATTTGCTGACAACAAGTTCTCCAAACTCCCATTTGGCATGAACTCAAAAACCAAGGCCATGAAATTGTCGCCTTTGTAGTCTACACTAGAGCAACAAATTAAAAACTTCAGATGGTTTCAATGACGCACTTTAGTTAGAGCTTTCCATTCATTGATGAAACTTTTTGATGCCCCATGTGTCTAAGATTTAGCACCTTCACAACAATAAGTTTCTCATAGTAGTAAAGAAGTGCTCCTTTGTATACAGAATCAGAACTTTCTGAGCCCACCAAGTTAGACGAAGAAAATCCGTTAGTGGCATCATGTAGCTCTCTGTGAGAAACTTTGAAGAGCTCATTTCTGCAGATAAGATGAGGGAGAATACAACCCATTTGGCTTTCTTCTCCAATAATAAATACGGAAGAAAATTGCACAACAAATGAAAGCACTGCCTCTCACAATGATGAGGATAATGATGGTTTTAAAATGCTTCTTTCCTGCACAACAGAAGAGCCCATTTCTGCAGATAACAAATGCTCCTTTTTATTTGGACAATCAGGCAAGTTCAATTAAGGTATGCCACCACAAAGATCCTCATTTCCTGTCAGTGAGATAGCAATGATGTTATCAAACACTCCTCCTTTTGGAACCTCACCATGGAGATAGTTGTACGAGAGGTTTAAGGCCTCCAAAATTGGAAGATCTTTTAATTCATTTGGAAATGTGCCTGACAAGTTATTTATGGAAAGATCCAAAATTTCAAGAGATTTAAGCAAACCAAATGATGAGGGAATACTTCCTTGAAAAAGGTTTCCATTCATGTAAAGCTGTTATAGCTCTGAACATCTTGTGCAATTGGAATATCACCAGACAATTTGTTATCATTAACATCTAGTTCCACTAAATGCTTCAGGTTACCAAACTCTGATCATTAAAATCCTGTCAATGATCATTCAACGAAGATTTGGCAGTCTTCCCAAAGTGGTGGGAAATGGCCCCCTTAAACGATTTGAAATTATATCTAATATTTGCAAGTGAGTGATGTTGGAAAATGTGGGAGGAATGGCTCCAGTTAACGAGTTGTTTGCAACCCAAAAATTCTGAACATTGGAGAAAAAGAGATGGGTTAAGGTGCAAAAATACACATAAGATTTTTCCCCATAAGTAAAAATACACATATGCTTTTCTGAGCAGCAAAAATATACATGTGGTTACCATTTTAGTACAAAAGTCACATTCCACCGTTAAGTCACGTTCACCGTCGTTATATTATTGTTCACCTCATCTTTTTCTCTCTCATCATAGTGAACAGTTACTTAACGGTGGGATGTGACTTTTGCACCAAAATGGTAACCACGTGTGTATTTTTACTTCTCAAAAAAGCATACGTCAATATGTGTATTTTTGCTTTTGGGGAAAAAACTCATGTGTATTTTTGTACCTTAACCCAAAAGAGATCTATATTTGATGAAATAGTTCCGGACAAGAGATTAGTTGTCAAATAAAAAACCTGGATATTGGAAAGATTTATAGTGATAAAGGGATTATTTCACACAAGTTATTTAGAGACACAGAAAAAACGTTCAAACTTGTCAAATGGTCAAGAGTTTGAGGTATACTTCCTTGCAGATTATTCCCCAAAAGAGACAAGACCTTCAATGATGAAAGATTTCCCAAAGATGGTGGAATACTACAAAAGAAGTTATTGACGTTAAGGTACAAGGAATTAAGTGATTGCATTGATCCTAACCAGGAGGAAATTTTGCCAGTCAAATTATTATGGCTTAAGAGCACAGCTGGCAGACTTGAACATACAGGTTTGTGAAGCCATGAAGAGCAGTATAGCAGAGAATTGATCGTGGTAGTAATTATGTTCGATTGTTGTGTGGCATGTTATGCATTTGGATGTGTGGCTTATAAAAGATTACATTTATTGGCTCCGTAGACTTGTCTAAGATTTATTTAGAAACCAAAGTCAAGAAGCATGCAAGCGAGGCACTTTCATAGGAAGTGCAGCTGTCCCACACTTTCAAACTTGACTGACTAGCTACGATTAGAGAGAGTAATGAGCACGGAATCTCCAGACACCACCATTAATGCATGCAAACCAAAGTAATCCCACTTGCCCCACTTACTTTCAAATTTGATTGCAAGAAATTTGAAATGAATAAAGCAAGATTACATCTAACTTCTCTATATATGAAAATAAACTTGTAACACCTTATAACATTTGTCAACATTAGTTAGGAAATATACCAAGTCAAGAGTTCAACTTCCAAAGATTTACTGTGTAGAGATTTTAAATAAATTGAGGAAAGTAAGAAAATAGAGCATATATTCAATTATTGTTGGAAATCATATTTTTTTTGTTGAAAATTAGTTTCTTCACTTAAAATCAATTTTGTTAGTCGATTTCTTTGTCCTATCAAGTATTTAAGTTGCCTTTTTTTATTTTAAAAAAAAAAACGTTAAACCTACTTTAGGCTCCTATACTTTTATCAAGCTTTAGTTTTTTGTTCTTATACTTTTAACTAGTTTTGATTTTATTCTCTACTTACACATAAGCCACACCAGTCCTAGTCCTAACCAATCACCCACTTTAGCATACTTAACCCACTTTAACACCAAACTTCAAAGTTAAGACAATTAAGCTCATATTCAAGCCCTTATAATAAAATAAGGTTAAGGTGTAAAAATGCACATGTGCTTTACCTTGAGAAGCGCTTAACACCAAGTGTCTTTCTTAAGTACAAAAGTGCACTTGTAGTTACAAATTAGGTGCAAAAATACCATTGTGACTTTTTTTGTTGACTGGGTGATGACGTGACATTTCAAAGGTGCAAAAATATACATGTGGTTGGCAAAAAGAACGCCCAACACAAGTGCAAAAATGTCACATCATCACACAGTCAGCAAAAAGATTTAAACTTAACGGTTAAATAGTATTTTTGCATCTAAGTTACAATCACATGTGTATTTTTACACCTAAAAAAAAACACTTGGTGTTAGACGCTCCTCAGGGTAAAACACATGTGCATTTTTGCACTTTAACCAAATAAAATATAAGGATGAAAAACAATGAAAACTAAGTATATGAGCCAAAACAAAAAAATCATTAAAAGTATAGGGACCTGAAGTGTATTTAACCCTTTTTTACCCTATCCTAACCCTTTCCTGTGAAGAAAGTGACACAACGGCACACACACCCATCTCACACACTCCTCCCGTACCATTTGAGGGTTTGATCCCGCAAGGTTTCAAGCCTTTGAGGTGCTTTTCTCTTAGTTCTTTGTAGTTTGTAATGTCTCAATTTTTTTTATCATTAGATTTTATATCAAATGGGTAATATTTTGATATCTTATGAACAAAATGATGGAATTTTGAATTGTTTATAATTTTTCAAAGAAAAATACTCAACAATTGTGTAGTTTTGATTTATTTTTAAAAAAAGTTTTTTAAAAAATAAAAACTGTCATTTCATTCCTAAATATATCAAAATGTCATTCATAGAATCAAAGAAGTATTAGAAAAAGGCAACTTGAGTCCATGTTACTGCTAGTGTTATGTCCTTATGGTGTGTCGGAAAAGTGTTAGCCGTGTATATAACTTCAACTTGACTTTGCTTTATTGAGTGTGATGTAACAGTACAGTTATATGGCTTGTTGGCTTTTAAAGCAATCTTGAATTGGATTTTTATGTGAAAGTTAAGGGTGAAGGCTATCATGAACCAAGAAGTGGGCATATGGACCCTGGGAAGGCAAAGGCTAATGAAGCAATAAAGATATGGGCCTCACATGAGCACACGAGTGAGAGTACGCCTAACAAGGGAAGTGAAATGAAGAGCGAATGAGAAGAACCATTTTGGTTGGGAGCATAAAACTAAAAAGGTGTTCGACGCAAAAAAGGGGGTCAAGATTAATATGAATGTATTTTTCACCATCAAACTCGTCATTGCAGTGTAAGGACATACTTTCATCTTATTAACAAACAATCTATGTGAGACTGGTGTGCATGGTAATGCTCTCAGAATGAGTTTTTTTTTTTTTTTTAAATTTCTGTTCTCGGGAGCCAAAATGGATGAGAATTGCGTTTAGTAAATCCGTTTTTTTTTTTCTTGTTCCCAGGCTGAACCGGTTTATTTTTTGTGCTGGGGAACAAAAAAAAAGCTAAAAATTTCTGCTTTTCTATTTCTTTGCATAGAATCAAAATAATTTTTCTTCCAATCTACCCTCTTCCCTCCGTCAAAATCATTAGCTTATAAATTAAATCAAAAATTATATTAACTTAAACAAAAGTTTACTTATTCAAATTAATTCATTTTTCTATAATGAATGAAATAAAAGATTAGAGTTAGGGGTGAAAATAGACTAGACTAGGCTAAGCTTTAACTAAGTAGGCCTAGGCCTGCGACGGGAATCTAAAGCCTGAGCCTGGACCTGAGCTTGCGAGTAGGCTTTTTTTTAGGCCTGAGCCTTGGCCTTTTTAAGGCCTGATAAGGCCTGAAGCCTATTTAAAGGCCTACTTAAAATGTAGGTCTTTATATATATAGTTTTAAAGGATATGTATCTAAGTCCATATATAATTCATCAGGCCTATTTATATGCTTACGTTATGTTTAAAAAGTTTAAGGATTCATTCTCATAAGAAATAAAATAGTTAGTAAGTGAAAGAAAATAACACCTAGTACCAGCAATTATTTGAGCAAGTAGGAATAAGAAAAATCAATTATTTATTCACTAAGGATATATATTTCTTAAAATCAACCAAGCACAATATGTGACATGTAAAACTAGATTTTACCTCTTATTTTTCTTATAGAAAATGAGACAAACTTCTCCTGTTTGGATCATTTTCATTTGGGCATCACTAAAATTAACTTACTACAATTTTTATGTTACATCAAATGACATAAATCAAGGGAGGAGTAGTGAGCTAGTATTGACACCTCGAGCGATCAAAAAGAAGAGAAGTAGATGTGATCAATTGATGAATGAAAATATTAAGCTTATTGATAGAGAAATGTAAAATTTAAGGTTAAGAATAAATTATTAATTTTATAAATAATCTACAAAATTAATTTATATTAAATTATATATGACTATGCATAATAAAACATTTAAAAAAAACTAAATGGGCCAGGCCTGTAGGCCTAAAGGCTAGGCCTTATGAGAATAGGCCTAGCCTGTTTACCTAAATAGGCCTAACGATAAGCCTAAGTTTAAGCCTGACCTATTTACTAAACAGACCAGGCTAGGCTTAAAGTAAGCTAGGCCGTAGGCCCCTGTTAGGGGTCTGACCTATTTCCACCCCTAATTAGAGTTATATAAATTTTTATATATTCTTACCGTTAAGTTACATAACATAAATATAAAAATATGCAATTCTTTAATAATAATAGGCTAATCAATATTTTCACAGCTAGGAGGAAGATTGACATGATTAGATTACCAGAACCTTCAAGTCATACAAAGCAACTATATAATTAAAATGAAGATATGTATACTAATAAAATTATTTTAGCGGAAAAAGCTGGGATCTCAATATGCATGCATGATACACCCTTGCCCAGTAGAACACTTTTTTTTTTTTTTGTAACCAAGTGCGTCTTTGAATTGATAATAGAAAATTTTGACAACTTAACCATCTTTTTTTAATTCCTCAATTCTTTCTCCTCTTTTGATTATTGTGAGAAAGTAGTAATAAGAATATATTAGAAAAAGATTGACAAATATAAAAATTTCGTCTTAAATGTAAGACTAAGATCAACCCTAGATATATTTTATACTCCTTTCAATTTTTAATATAAAATATATTTATTTAATTTTATTAGATTTAAAAATCTAGTTAAGTTAGTTAATATGACATATATTTTCTAAAAATCCTAATAATCTTTCTTAATTCCCTCATTCTTTATATTTTTTGATTATTATTGTTAGAACATCAATATAAATAAATTAAAAAAAAATATTAACAGATATGAAGGCTATATTTTATATTTAGGAAAGATGATTTCAATATAAATAAATTGTGTTATCAAATGTAATTTTAATTCTCGGAGTAAAAATTAAATGAGTTAACAAACGTAATTCTGATTCTCAGTACTCTTCTAAAACACAGAATCAGAAAAAAAAAATTGTTTCATCTCAGAAACAGTACTGGGGAATAGAATGGTTGTCATGCACACCCTTACCTTTATCTTATGACCAAGTCTTTGATTCGAGTAACAGCCTCAATTTTGCCACTAATTGACCATCATCAATGATATATAAAATAAAAAATCTTCATAAATCCAATCCAATAATGTAACACTCTTGTTGACCGGAAAAAAAAAACTACAGATAAGCTCAAGTCTTTCTCAATACTAGACAAGGAAGGAAATATAGATACATTTGAAAGGTAGAATTTGCATATGATGAATGCACATTATTATGCATAGAAATGTTGAATACCAACTGAGGAGAACCTCTTTTTAATGGCAAGCAACTCCACCAGAACATCTTTTATATTCATCCGTTCGCTAGGCAAATCTACTGAACATGCCACTCCAATCTTAGCAAAGCTGATAAAAAACTCTTGAATTCTGATGTGATCTCTTTCGGATTGTAAGAGCAAACTCGAGTCAACTATCTCAATGACTGATCTTTTTGACAATGCCATCTTACAAAACTTGTGTAGACTCAGATGTTCTCCAAACATGCTATCTATAGGCTTTTTTCCAGTGAGCAACTCTAATAATAGAACTCCATAACTAAAGATATCCCCTTTTGCTGTCACTGGTCCAACTTCTCCATATTCTATGCAAGAATCAATTATTTAAATGATGTTAATTTATTATATGTTCAAAATCATTATTGGGCCAAGATCGAACTTTTTGTGTTTAAAATGTAGTGGTTATTTGAAAACAACAGCTTAATAAGGTAAGGAGTAATGTACCTAGAGGAATATAACCAATGGTTCCTTTAATTGCTGAAGGAGTTTGGTCTTTATTGGAAGAGCCTGCAACTTCATGAAGGAGCTTAGCTAATCCAAAGTCTCCCAAGTGAGCAACCATTTCATCATCAAGAAGAACGTTACTTGGCTTGATGTCACAATGAACAATAGTCACCTCACAATCATGGTGAAGATAATCCAAGGCATTAGCTACATCAATAGCTATATCTAATCTTTGACGAAAATCTAGAGGTAGATTTCTTGATTCACCATTTCCATTTCTTGACAACCAGTTCTCCAAACTTCCATTTGGCATGAGCTCAGAAACTAGGGCCATAAAATTGTCACCCTTGTAGTCGACACTGCAGCAATAAGTTAAAATCTTCAGAAGGTTTCGGTGGCGGACTTTAGTTAGAGCTTTGCATTCATTGACGAAACTTTTGGATGCCCCATGTGTCTGAAGATTTAGCACCTTCACAACAATAGGTTTCTCATAGTACTGAAGTAGTGCTCCTTTGTATACAGAGCCAAAGCTTCCCGAGCCCGCCAAGTTAGACGAAGAAAACCCATTGGTGGCATCATGTAGCTCTCTATAAGAAACTTTGAAGAGCCAATTCCACATAGAAGATAACACAATTGACTTTCTTTTCCAATAACAAATACTAACGAAAATTGTGAAGCAAATTATAGCACTACAACATATCACAATGACGAGGATAATGACGGTTTTAAAATGCTCCTTGGGGCTATTTGAACATGCAGGTAGCTTCAATTCAGGTATTCCACCACAAAGATCCTCATTTCCTGTGAGTGAGATAACAGTGATGCTATCAAACACTCCTCCCTTTGGAACCTCACCATAGAGATGGTTGGACGAGAGGTTTAAAAACTCCAAAATTGGAAGATCTTTTAATTCATTGGGAATTGTGCCTAACAAGTTATTTCCAGAAAGATCCAAGTTTTGAAGAGATTTCAGCAAACCAAATGATGCGGGAATACTTCCTTGGAAAAGGTTTCCATTCATGTCAAGCATTAACAACCCTGAACATCCACCTAGTCCACCTGGAATAGCACCAGACAAATTGTTATCATCAACATATAGTTCAACTAAATGCTTCAGGTTACCAAACTCTGATGGAAGGGGACCAATCAAGGAACTGTTGGACACGTGAAGAACTATTAAATCTTCTAGCTGACCAAATGTGTCATTGGGTATATTACCGCTCAAGTTGTTTGCGGAAAGTAACAAATTCTGCATATTTTTGCAATGTTTGAGGGCATCTGGAATACTTCCCTCAAAATTGTTCTCGTATAAATACAGATCAACAACTTGGTAAGATTGCCAAGGACGATAGGAATATTTCCATATAATTGGTTTACTCCGAAGGACATTTTTCCAAGATTTTTCAATTTTCCAATTGAAACTGGAATTTCGCCTTGAAGAAAATTGTATCCCATGTCGAGAAATGTTAGGCTAACTAGGTTTCCAAGCTCTTCAGGTATGCCTCCAGAGATCTTATTTCCCCTCATTAGAAGTGTATCCAATGGTGAAGTGAAGTTTCCAATTGACTTTGGCAATACACCACCAAATCCATTTCCTTGTAGCCCCAATTTAAGCAATTTGCTGCAGTTGGTTAATGATGAAATGAAATCCAAATCACCATTGCTCCCACTCCCCAAAATATTTACGTCAATGATCAATTCACAAAGATTTTGCAGTCTTCCCAAAGTGGTGGGAAATGGCCCCCTTAAACGATTTGAAATTAGATATAATCTTTGCAATTGAGAGAGGTTGGAAAATGTGGGAGGAATAGTTCCAGTTAAAGAGTTGTTTCCAACATTAAAAATTTGAACATTGGGGAAAGAAAGGTCTATATTTGAAGGAATAGTTCCGGACAAGTGGTTTCCTCCCAAATCAAAAATCTTGATATTGGAAAGATTATAGAGTGATGAAGGAATTATGCCAGACAAATTATTAATAGATAGACTTAGCTCGATCAAACTTGTTAGCTGGCCTAGAGTTTGGGGTATACTTCCTTGCAGGTTATTGTAAGGGAGATACAAGGCCATTAATGATGAAAGATTTCCCAAGGACTGAGGAATAGTACCAAAGAAATTATTGGCACTAAGGGTCAAGGACTGAAGTGATCGCATAGATCCTAACCAGGAAGGAACTTTGCCAGTCAAGTTATTGCCGTAGAGGAATATACCTTGCAGATTCGAACAGTTAGCAAGCTGTACGGGAATCTCTCCCTGGAAGTTATTACTTCTCAAGAAGAGAGTTCGCAACCGTTTGAGATGGCCAATTTCTTTGGGGATCTCACCATGCACTCTGGTGTAAGCAATAATTAATACTTTAAGGAAGGTTAGATTACCTATTGTTGGCGCAAGACTTCCATCCAAACTTGAATTTGTTAAGTTCAACTCAGAGACTCTGGTGTGAAGAGCATTGCAGGAAACACCTCCCCATTTACAGAAGTGGAGAGAACTGTTCCATGAAGGTAGAAGTCGAGGATTTCCATTTGTGAGCTTGTCCTTCAAAGTGAGCAGAGAGAGTCTATCAGTTTCTGGTTCCATAGGCTTGGTAAATGTGAGTGGAAGAAAGGTTTGAGAAGAAGCCATGAAGAGCATCAGTAGCAGAAGATTGGTCATTTTGGTTGTTGAGCAGGAATTTGGAACTTGGAAGGTTAAGTGATTTGGAGGAACAATCATAATTCACTCTCGTAACTAGTCGTTGTTGTGTGGCATACAATGGATTCAGACATGTTGCTTATAAAGTTTACATTTAGCTCTGTACGTAGACTTGACCAGGATTTAGAAACCAAATTGAAGAAGGACAGGAAGGGACGCGGCTTTCCTCTTTTTGCCTCAGCCTCCGTTGTCGTCCTTTTCTTTCAACCGTTCCCATTTTGGTGCAAAATGCATGCCGTTCAAATTTTATTCTATTTTTTTAAAAAAATAGCATTCACTCTAAAATATTTTTTAGTGTCACTCGTACTAAAACGTAAAAGGTAATGACTCATACTAAAACGATAATTTAAAATACTGACGGTTACTAAAAAAATACTTTATAATCTTAAAAAGTCATTTTATGATTAAAAAAATATTTCAAAGTTTTGGTTAATCTCAAAAAAAATATTTTAAAGTAGTGAATGGTGTTAAAATGATATTTGAGAATAGTGAATGTTATTTAAAAGGAAAAAAAGAAAAAGAGATCTGTGTGCATTTTGCCCGTTTGAGGGAAAAGGACTTCATATGTCCGCGTGACTTCATATGTCCCAAATAGAAGAAGCATGTGACTTCATATGTCCGTATCAAATTAATGCTAAATTGACGGAAGAAAATATAAAAGAAAGAAGGGGAGAATTATTATGATGTCGAAGGAAGAATTTTAACAATCAAAAGTCAGTCGTTCGTCGTGTCGTTGGCTTTATGTGTGAGCCGTGTAGATAATTTCAACTTGACTTTGCTTTATGTTGAAGGACGATGAGTTTCTGAAATTACTACGAAGGATCCAGCTGCTTTTCTTTGCGAAGAAAAAAATTTCGTGATGATCAAAATCCCCATACTATATTGAATTTGCAATCTCTGAGTGGTGAAGTCTTGTATTGGCATTTATAATTTGCGTTTTCTAAATATGCCCTCGTTTGAATTACTTAATTCATTGTGTTGTTTAGCAAAAACCATATTTTAATACTCAAACTTACAAGATATAACACTCAGGAAATGTACGCGTGGCCAAAAAACAATTAAAGAATGGAAATTTTTTAGTCAGATACAATTAATTATTATTTAACACTTAGAGAAAGTAGATTCACAAATCCTGGTATAAAAATTTACTAATATAGGAGAGATTGCTGATTTAATAGTAACAATAAGGGAAATTTGGTCATCTGAATCATTTCTAAAGTAATTTTAGAGATTTGCAGTCTCATAGTACAAATAACTTCTGATTTTAGTCCCTGGGAATAATTTTGGCTGTCAAGTTATTTATTTTTATTAATGTGTCAATTATTACTTTTCTTTGTGCAACATCAGCACAAATCAGTGGCGGACCCAAGATTTTAGATTTGTGGTCGCACAATTAGTGGTGAGTGTTGCTGCCCCCGAATTTTTTTTAAGGAAAGTTTTAAACGCATTAAAAAACAAAAGAATATAAACAATAAAATGAAAGAAAACTTCAACTTAACATATCCGCAATTGAATTAAGAAACAATAAAATGAACTAAACATTTTTTTAAGGAAAGTTTTAAACGCATTAAAAAACAAAAGAATATAAATTGCAATGGCACGTGAATGAAATATTGTGACACTACAACTAGATTAAATCAAGACCCTGCTCCAACTTCACATACAGCATGAAATGTCTAAAACAGAGTGGCCATACAAAAAGCTTCAAAAACTTATGAGGCAGGTCGCAAAGCTGAGAAAGACATTGCTTCATCAAGATCCCATCTCAAGAGCAACATTTCTAGATGAAATTAGGAAACTACAAGATGAGATGGTAGAACTTTGTGGTGGAGTTGTATCAGATGTTTGCTCTTATTGCTTAAAATAATATAATCTTTCTTCTTAGCTTTGTGGTGGAATTGTAACAAGAATAATTATAATTATCGTTCATCAACAGCAACATTTTCATGATTCATATATATTCATACATTAATACCAAATTATATTATTATACTTAAAAGTGATAAAGAAGAATGATCATAAATCCAGTCATGCAACATGACAAATTCAAAAAAGGTGTCAAAAAGTCAAAAAGAGCATGTGGACTAATGCCTATCTGGTATCATCAATCATTTTGCTTCGACCACAAAAAAAAAAAAATCATTCATTTTGGCGCAAACATAATGGCATCCTATATTTCTATTCCCTTTTCCTGAAAATTCATGTCTGCACTTGCATGCACCTGCGTTAACATAGGTCCGCCACTGGCACAAATAGATCACTTTATATGTGGCTATGGGCATCCTTATTTTTCTTTGTGATTTGATTAAATTTGACACTTTTATTTGAATTAATATAGTAATTTTTAACAATTTATTTTGATTAACAAATTGTAATTTCTAACCTAATGCATATCTTTCAAAGAGCATCTGGTATGCATAATAAGCTTGACTTGGACATACCAAACGGAAAAATTAGTTTTTTGCGACGGAAAAATTTCGTCGCAAAACAATTTTGCGACGGAATTTGTCCGTCGCAAAAAAAAAATGTCGTAATTAAGACGGAAAATTGAAATTCCATCGCAAATTGCGACGGAATAGGTTTTCGTCGCAAACCCTTGAGGTTTTACGACAGAAAAAATTCTGTCGCAAAACCTTGAAGTTTAATTCTGTCACAAAAAATAAATTTTTTTAAAAAAATAAAATTTTAAAAAATTAGAAAAAAATCATTTTAATTAAAAAAATTTAAAAATTTAAAATTTAAAAAATCGGAAAAAATTTATAAATATTAAAAAAAATTAAAATATAAATTTATATCATTACTTAAAAAAAGTACTTAATTCTATAATTACATCAAGTAGACGGGTTATTATTATTGCTGCAAAGAAGACAATTTATACTGCAATATACAAAATCATGGCCTCATATATTTCAGTTTTTATATTATTTATACTACAATATACAATTTTAAAGCTGATAAATTAAACAAAATCACATGTATTAGCATAAAATGCACAAATTAAAGGGAAAAAGGACATAAAATCATGGATTTATAAGTCAAGTAACAGACGAAAACAAAGAATCCTTGTATTGGAAAACAAAAGCACACATACGAGAAAATATGTCACCTTGTGACTGAAGAAGAAGAAGAAAGCAATGAAAGCAACAAAAGCAATGAAAATAAGTCACTAACCTAGGGAAGAAGAAGAAACAATACTAAGATCCCACGTGACTGAAGAAGAAGAAGAAGAAAGCAATGAAAAACAAAAGAAAGTAATGAAATGAAAGAGAGATTCGGGGAGGGGGAGAATACAAGAAAATGAAGAAAGGAATGAAAAACGAAAGGAAGGAATGAAGAATGAGAGAAAGAATCAGGGGGAGGGGGAAGTTGAAGAAAGAAAATGAAAAATGGGAGGGGGAGGACGAACTTGGTGGCCAAAAAGGCGAAATTTTGCAACGGAATTTTTTTCTATTGCAAAATTTTTTTTTTTAATTATTTTTCTGTCACAATTTTGTGACAGAATTTTTTTCCATCGCAAAAAGGCGAAATTTTGCGATGGAATCTTTTTTCCATCGTAAAATTTTGCCACGGAATTTTTTTTCCGTCGCAAAATTTTGCGACGAAATTTTTTTTCCGTCGTAAATTTCTTTTTTAAATTATTTTCCGGTCAAAATTTTGCGACGGAAAATTTTTTCCATCGCAAAATTTCGCCTTTTTGCAACAAAATTAGAATTCCGTCGCAAAAATTCTACTTTTTGCCACGGAATTTGAATTCCGTCGCAAAAAATCTCAATTTTGCAACAGAAAATATTCCGTCGCAAATTCACTATTTTCTAGTAGTAATTATTCATGGTGCTTGATGCTTTTTCTCCTTTTTCTAAGGTGCCTACAATGCAAAACCAACGCTTTGTAGAATCAAACTCATAGGTATTCAATTGCATGAATAATATGACCAAATTACACTTAATTCAAAACAATGGCTCCTAATAGAAATTAGGGTTTATGCAATAATGGCACAAAAAAGCATGTAAAATCCCTCAATAGACCATGAAATAGCCGATCAACATATGGTGCGATTAGCCAGCCATGGTATCTTTAAGGTCGCCAACTCCTGTGAAATCTAGGCAACCGGTTTCTACGACATCAAAGCCGTCAGTACCATCACATTGAACTTCACCAACAGCAAAACCAAGATCAAAGCCATCTGATAAACTTACCTTCGTCTTATAGCAAAGTCTTCGATCCAATTAACTGCCTCAGTTTTGCCACTAATTGACCATCACCAAAATATAAAAATGTTCATAAACCCGATGCAACAATGTAACACTCTTCTTGACAAGGGGGAAAAAGTACAAATAATATATCTAAGTGATAAGCGCAAGTGCTAGCCAAAAAAGGATAAGCTCAAATCTATCTAAGTACTAGACACAGAAGGAAATATACGTTTACTTTCAAAAGCCAGAATTTGCATATCAATGCATATTATTTTCCATACAAATGTTGACACCAGTTGGGGATAACCTCTTTTTAGCAAAAAGCAATTCCACCGGAACATCTTTTACGCCCATCCGTGCACAGGGCAAATCAAGTGAACATGCCACTCCAATCTTAGCAAATCTGATAAAAAAAGAAAAAGAAAAAACTCTTGCATTTCATGTGGTCTCTTTCGGATTATAAGAGCAAACCTAAGTCGACTATCTGAATGACTGATCTTTCTAACAATGCCAGCTTCCAAAACTTTTGCATTTTGATGTGTAGGCTCGAATGTTCTCCAAACATGCTATTTGTAGGTGTTTTTCCAGTTTGGCAGAAAGGTTTATGAAGCCATTAAGAAAATTGATCATGGTGGCAAAGTAAGGGATTGTTATTTTGGTTATTGAGAATAAATTTTTCCGATGAAGCCACCACATACATGTCACGCCCTAAAAACTAAGGGATGACTGGCACTAAATATAAGTGGACCCACATTTTTTAAGCTTTAAACTTATTTATGAATATTAAATAATACCCATAATACCATTAACAAAATTGTAACTAGGACAATTTCATATATAATAGCATACCTTATAAAATCAAAATATTAAGTCTCTTGTAAAAACTCTGGAAAAAGTTTCCTCTATAAATCAAACCTCCCTAAAAATTCTACAATGACCCGAATTTTCATAATAGAATTTGGAGTTACTCTACACTACAACATATACATATATTTCAAATTACAAAGAAAAATAGGGATCCTATCTATAAACTACGTGGAGCATCTAAACCACATATGTTAATACATAAATTAAAAGTTAACTTTACATTCACTAGCTTTTACTCCAAAATATATCTATTGTCAACAATGACAATCTTCACTATTCAATTGAAGGTGCAAGGTCATCAATGTCATTTGAGGCAAAAAAAAATCTGATGAATAAAGTCTCAATTATGAAACACAAATGAAAGTAATTTAAACAGATTTAGCTTTGAATCATAACAACATGACAATCAACTCTAATTTCTATAGTATACCATCTTAAACATAAGTGCAACCAGAGGTGAATCCACATACAAGATATGGGGCAAGTGCCCACCCTTGAATTGGGGAATTTTTAAAAAAAAAATAAAATAAAATAAATACATGTTTGAATGATTGCCACCCTTAAATGAAGTGACTACCATTAATACATCAAGATTGTACTTTGTAATCGGATGGGTGATAAACAGTTGAATGATTGTTTAGTATCTTATATTAAAAAATATATATTTGATAGCATTGATAATAAGACAATTATGATAGAATTCTAAAAAATAAGGCCTTGAAGGATGAAATTGTAATTATTTTTATTGTAATATACTTTTGTTATTAAAATATATGTATTTAAATTTATTGAGTGCACACCCTTCATTGTGATTTATGTAACTACATTTCTAATAGTACTTAGTCTTGCTTTTCTAAATGACAGGTTTGTAAAGTAACTGCATCTCTTATTACATCGTCAGTATTCACTTAATTTCATGAATATTTTTTATATTTTTTGTTTTTTAATGCATTTAAAACTTTCTTTAAAAAAATTTCAGGGGTGTTGCCTTCAAATCCCCTCACTACTAGCACCTTCATAAATTTTATGGATCCACGCCTAAGTGCAACCATATAAAATATCGTTAATCAAATAAATCCAAGTACATAGTAAAACATTTGATTTAACATAATCAATTTAAACCATAATTCTTAAATCTTATCTTTTCATGGGATCTCAACAAAACGGAATAACAAGCTTGGACACACAATCGACAAGGGAAAATAACCAAGCACAACATAAATAAAGGCCACGAAAACAAGTATGGGGACACAATCCATAAGGGTAAGTAACCAAGTGCGGCATAAAGGCCACGAAACAAGCGTGGGCACAAAATCCAAGAATAACCAGTATGAAAACTAATCCCACAAATATCAAGTGTGAATACCATGCCCACAAAAAGTCAAGTGAGCTTGAAGTTAACCATAGTGCTAATGAGGGCCTTTTTTTCGTTAGCCTTGGGGTCTACAATTAAAAATTGACCAATGATTGTGTACAAGTAAACTTATGATCATTCTCTTTTCTCGAGGAGACTTTTATTGATTCCTAAATAATCTAAATCCCATGCAAATGTAATAAAAACAAGGAGAAATTCATTTTGGCTTTTAAAATTAATAAACTTAATTAAGAATGCAATTTAATTAAATGATAACTATTGTTTTTTATATTTTTTCATAAAATTGATGAATAGAGTATGGAATTGAAAATATGAATGATGAATGTTCTTAGTAATGAAGAAAGTGGCTATCATTGCTAAAAAAGTTTATGAGAGTTTACATTCATTAAGTCTTAATGAAAACTTTGAAATAACACTTAAGTTCAATATTTCCAATTAATGGTAGTTCTTACAAACATAGCTAACTACTACCTTTTGAGATATTGTTTAAAACTATTTAATGTGCAATTAAAATTGGACTAATGCAACATGACTCTTCTTAAAATTGAGAACTAAACAATCCTTCAAGGGCACAAATCAACCACATTAATTAGATAATAACACACTAATTAATATAATCTCATTGTAACAACAAAGAAATTTAAAATACACATTTTTTTGTCAAAAGGATATATATATATATATATATACACACACATATACTGCAAACCGATACAATACTTGAAAATAAATACAAACAAAGCCAAATCAAAGACAACAAAATAAACCAAATATAAAAATAGCCAAGCTTACATTAAAGATTTAAGAGTCGAAGAAGAATCATGGACAATAGCTGCCTCCTCGAAATCCAAGCTTAGAAGTGATGACAAAGGAAGTGTTGGTTGTAAAATCTACCCTAAAGCGCACACCTCCTCATAAGCATTAGCTGTAATTAGAGCAGCTGTACAGGTACCCCATATTGGGGTAAAAAACCTAGAAAATTCAACCTCAAAAGGAAGAAGACCAATGATGTCTTGAAGAAAACTTTTGCCCCTCCGATTAAGCAGATCTGGTGATCTTGACTACACACCTAACAATACCTCTTTAAATCTTCCTCCAAGAACGCAGATCCAAGCTACCAAGAGATAATCGAATCTAATAGCGTTCAAACAATCATCCAACCAAGAGGATTCGAATGCAGATCTTACAGATTTGTTTATTTCCTGAGATAAGAACACCACCACAAAACCTAGTACCATAAAAAAAAGAAACAAAAAACAGATAAATCTCTCCTCTGCAGATCAAATCTGGAGAAGGAGAGGAAAGGACTCGTCACAAAGACGAGAGAAGGCCACAACTGACAAAACTCAAAGTGAGAGGATCGCAGATGAAAGATCTAAACTCCAAACTACAACTATAACTTGTCTGTGGCATGAGAATGAGGCTCGTCGGCGACTTGTGATAGAAAACACAAACCGCCGGCGAGAGGTGTTGAAGATGGTAGCGCGAGATGTAGAGAGAAGAGGAAGAGGGAGAGGGTGTTGGCCTAAAATACACATTTTTCACACTACCAAAATTCAATTCAATCACATATATCAAACAAACAGAGACAATTAACATAATCTCAGTTCCGTTCCAGAATCATATACAATAATTTTCAAAACTAGTCAATATAAATATATAATTCTAGACTAAAGAAATGATGTAGTACAACTCAAGAACAAGTCCTCATCACCAAGAATCAAGCAAATTTTAGCCCCTCATGGTCTTAATCACAACCACAACTTTGCTCAAACTCTTCAAAATACCCAAAATCCATAGAAAATGAATGCACTATCAGATTTAAGTAAAATGGGTATGGGTCTATCAGTTTCTTGGTGAAGGAATGGAAGGAATGAAGCTAACGGAGAATGATGTTGATTGTGGTGGTGCTTGACAAAGAGGCGGCTGACAATCGAAGAAGGAGGTGGTTGGAGGCACCAATCCGCGGCGCGCTTTGTATCTTCGACCCTCAGCTCTGTCACTGTTTGTTCATGGTGAAATGGAAGGTTGCCGCGACGGTGGAAATGACACGGAGTGATGGTGGTGGAAGGATGGGCAAAGCTCACCGGCGACGGTGACGGTAAGGGATGTCGCCGGTGAGGAGGAAAAATGAAGACGAAGGTCCCGTCTTGGTTCGTGGCGCTATAACTCTCTTCTCTGGTCTACTCTTCTGCGGCGTTGGACCTGTGGTGGTGGAGGAAGCTCACTTGCCAGCGATGGAAATAATGGTGAACGGAGTCAGGGTCACCGGCGAGTTAGAGGTGACGAAGGTGGATCGAGTTTTTGAGTCGAAGGTCCCCCACGCTACTCTCCGCGACACTCACGCCTTATTCCTTAGGTCTCAGGAAATTTACCATATTAAAAAAATTTTAAAAAAAATACTGAAATAGGGCACTGTGCAAACATATTACCGAAGTAATACAGTTGGTGGCGTCATCTGACGGGGCACCACAAGTGGCGCCATGTCATCTGGCGCCACTGACAAAGTGGCGCCAGTCAAACTGGTGCCACAAAGTGGCGTCAGTCAAACTGACGCCACTTGTGGCGTCAGTCAACTTTTGCAGGCTTTTATTATTTATAAAAATAAATTAGAATGCAAGGCAAGGGGAGTGGTGTGCGTGGGAACACAGCAGAATAAAGATGGGAAGGAGAGGGTGGTGGGGTCCACGCGGGGCTGTCTGTGGTGAGGTAGTCAGTTGTGTGTCAGTGATGTATTTCGAAAATTGATTATTAGATTAGCTACCAATTTTGACTTGCATATTGTGGCGCCCTGTCAGATGGCGCCACCAACTGCGTTACTCCAGTAATATGTTTACGCAGTGCCCTATTTCGGTATTTTTTAAAAAAAATTAATATGGTAAATTTCCCCTTAGGTCTCTATATTAATGTCGGGTCTGCCTCCCAAAACCCCTTAGCTCACGTTTTTTTTTTGTTTTTTCCTTTTTTTCGTTTGAACTGACCTAGCCTGGTCAAAACATACTAAAGTGAGAAGTTTCTTGAGAGGGACTAAACTGCGAATTTTTCAAAATATTTCTGGGAAAGAACTGCACTTTTCAAAATATCTGGGTGTTTTTCCGTAACTTTCTCTAGTCTTTTCTCCATTGATTTCCAATTTTCAAAAATTATAGGGCCCTTGTTTGTGATTCTACCCAGTCTTCAAAATATTAATTATGACCCTTTAAAGCTCCGTTTTCTTCTTAAACACCTACAATGCAAAATTAAACACAATGTAGTATCAAAAGTCCAAGAAACCATTTGCATGAGTAATTAACAAATTATGATCATTTTACCCCTAATTGTATTTAATTCAATACAAATGTCCCTAGTTCAAATTAGTGCTTAATCATGGCATTAAGAATCCCAATTTAATCATGAAAAATCATATAAAAAATATGATTTAATCAAGTGTACCAAGGACTAACAATACTGTGGTTAGTAACCATCGTTCTGTATTCAGTCATCTTAAATCCATTTTCAGTCATGCTTGGGACCAATTTGTCAAAACAATGAAAATTTCTTCTTCAAATATCAAGTTAATGTATTGAATACAACATAATAAAATGCCCTAGTATAAAAGCTCACAAACAATATTTCAAAATTTTCCTTTAAATTCAATCTATTGACAAAATCCTTTTCAAACATCAAGAATTCATGAAAAAACATTTCAAATTGCAAGACCATTTCAATATTAAATTTATGAAAAACATCTCAAAAGTCTCCTTACTATTTAAGTGCATAATTATGAATTATACTATGGAGCAATTGGAGAAAAATAAATAATGACAAATAAAGTCATCAATCTTTACTCATGGAATATCAATAAGAAAATATAACAAATATGATAAACGTCCCTTCACAAAATCATACTTATAGATATAGTAATTAACATGAAAGTACAACAGTTAGTGAAAATATCATTTATAAAAATTATAATGGAACGGTGTTCACTTACCTGTTGCGATCACAATTATATAACTCTTTCCTAGTTATCACCTTCCGACTTTTTCACTTCATACTCTCCTAATATCCCAAAAACAAAATATTAATATAATTATAATTTATGCACAATTTCCTTAACATCTCATTAAGAAAAACCCTTCTTGATAGTCTTCCCTTTAAGCATTTTATCAAACACTTTGTATGCTTACAAGATTAATTCATTAAAAAACGCACCTCCATCGCACTTGTTTGCTATAATAATATAATATTTTATCCGCCAATCACCTCACCAAGCACTGTATGGGTAATCAAAAGTTAAGTTATACACAACACCATATACTCATAAAGTAGCAATCTTATCTCTTCCAGAGGGGGAAAAAAAGTTTCTCGAATTTGAAATCAAATACATTTTGAATCACTACATTGATTGAATTGCCTACTTCATTACAAATAATAATAATTGATTCTGATATCAAAACGAAGAAGAAACCTCAACAATCCACCCAAATACTTCTCCTACACATTATAACAAACATCTTGTGTGCAATATTATTTTAAAGGTTAAGTAGCAATTTTAACCTGAAAGTACACGCCCAGGAACAATATTACCCTGAAAATTTTGAATCGTAGCAATGTTACCCTCCGCTAACGATGAGACTAATAGACATCTGCTACGTAGAATTAATTGACACGTAAACAGCCACTTTGGAGTTCACATGTGACCCCACACCACCACCTCATCATCACACCTCAACATCTTCTTCCTTCCCTTCCCTTCTTCCTCCTTCCCCGTCGTTGGACCCTGCACCACCACCATCGGCACACCTCTAAAAGAGTTGAGAACGACGCCGACAAGTTGAAAGTGCTTATGCGAAAGACTAACTTGGAAGTAGGGCGTCCATCTTTAATCCTACAATGATTGTTTTATAAAGGTAGTTTGTGTGATTGATTGCAATTGACAACTACAAATAGACAAAACAATATCTCATGTATGTAACTACCTAAAGTAGGTAAGGTTCACAGTTTTAGTTTATAGCATGCCGAACTACATATTTTCCTCATCCTCCACAATCCCCTGTTCAAGTCACTTTAAATAGAGTTAATTCTTCATACTTGTGACACTCAAGCAAGCAGGCTAGTAGGCAACCTAGTCTGACCCACCTCCTGTACAACCTTGTACATAACAAAAATCTAGAGTCAAAACATGTACAATTAGAAGAATTGCTGGTGTATTGCGAATTTGGTTGCAATAAATTCTTAGGAAAATTCCACTCAAGACCCAAGGTAGGAAAATATTGTCAAAAAAGGCCCCAAGAAAAGTCAAATATCAAAAAAGGTCCTGAGCCTTTTTTGGTATTATTTCAAAAAAAATTGTACGGATATAGTTGTTAATGGGTACTGATATAGTTGTTAATGAAACTGATTTAGTTGTTAATATGTAGTTGTTAATTATACTGATTTAGTTGTTAATGGAGACTGATATAGTTGTTAACCGCTACTGATATAGTTGTTAACGCTTTCTAAAATAATACCAGAAAATGCACTAGGGCCTTTTTTGACATTTGACTTTTCTTAGGGTCTTTTTTGACAATATTTTCCTACCTTGGGCCCTGAATGGAATTTTCCCTAAATTCTTCTACCAAAATCAACAAAAATTACAGGACAATTGCCGTATCCTACTTTACCATACTTACGATGCAATATTCACAAGCCTTATCCTACTCTACCATACTTCAACCATACAGTTCAAACCACAAAAAAAAAAAAATAATAATAATAATAATAATAATAATAACAAAGATGGCAACAGAGTTGCCGTGAGGTGAAAAATGAGTCAAGTGGCAAGCCTCATAACAGCAAAGGTGTAGTACTAACATCATTCATGTGAGATGTAGAGACAGATGTTTAAAATGATGAAAACAATTAAAAATCATCACAAAGAAACATTTGTTTTCGTTGGTAAGATGGAATAATATCTTGCCTAGATAAAGTGTCGAGATATACAAATAACCCATGCATACATACTAAGATAAACATCATTTGAATAGAAAGTAAAAACATAAAATGGCTCAAGTTTGAAAATAGAGAGATACAGAATCAGATAACCATAACTATGTGGTAGTGGCACTAAGATAGTGTGTGTGACTCAATTAAACGGAAAACTTTGAATTATATAACAATAACAGAATGGATTATTGGATGCCGATTTAATTATGATTATATCCATAGATTGCCACAAGAAAGACAACGAGTATCACTGAACAGCCACATACACCAACGGAGGTAATCAGAATCATTAGTTCATTGTGTACCTATTAACAATTACAAACTACAGGAATTATTGTAACAGAACACTCCAAAAATCTCATATTACACAGAGCATGAATATATTGTCATTGGTAGGGGTGAGCATGGGTAGGGCTGGGCAGCATGAGACTTATGCCCGATGCCCTGCCTGAAAAATCACTGGGCAGTATAATGGAGCCCAGTGCCTAGCCCTGCCTGATAGAAGCCCTAACATTTTTAGGCTGGGTAAGGCGAACTTCTCATACCCAAATGATGATATCCTATCATACCCTATGTGGGAAAAAAATTTCAATCATACATAATAAACAATATTGTAAACCTAAAATGTAATCTATAATTATATACCTTAAAATATTTTAAAATAAATCTACAACTTAAATCTTGAAATTAAAAAAAATACCATATGTCTTAACAAATAATCAAATAAACATGCCTGAAAAATTAAATAACATCCATAGTCCATTAAATATAAGGCATCATTAGTAAATATATAATATAATATGAATCTATTAACTATTATATAAAAAAAATATTTATATCAAATATCACACACACACACACTTACTGGGCAAGGCAGAATACTCTACCCAATCCCGGCCCTGTCCCCAAAAATGCTCAGCCTGATTATACTCATTTTTTCTGGGCTTGTTTTTTCTGGGGTCGGTTGGGCTGGACACACTGGGCTCCTGGGCATCATACACAACTCTAGTTATTGGGCAATTAAAGCACCTTTGAAATTTATTACTTTTTCGTATTAAATGTCATGTCGTAAAAACCAAGACCAAAACCAAATCGTAATTTGGTTGTACCACCCCCGGGGGGGCCGAATGAGAAGACAAGATAGAAAAAAAAATCTAATAACAAACCTGATATCAATGATAGACGAAAGCCCTATAATTTTGCACCAAAATAAAAATCAGAGACCTTGAATTCTTGAATGATACAACAAACCGAAGTAAGGATGATTAAATTAAAAAAAGGGGATTACCATAACTCTCATTGTGAATGGCCAATGCTCAAGCTTCTCCCATAAACAACAACTGCAAATCAGTGAATAGTAGAGAACAGATTAGAATGGATCAGCCGAATCGCCCTAATTCTCTCTCTCTCTCTCTCTATCTTTCTATATATATATATATATATATATATATATATATATATATATATATATATAGTACTGTGAGAACTAATATGCGAGCCCTAATTGTTAAATGGGTCGAATTGACTTTGGGGATAGTTGCATAACTTCTTCACGAGGAAAACCCCTTCTAAGATTGATCACTTCTTTTCCTTTGAAGCCTGAAAATTTGAGATGTACTTTGTAGGGAAGCAAATCAAGGAATCATTCCATCTCTTTCAAGATTTCATATTCTGATTCCTCCTCGTGCGGAATCCATGAAAATCGCCTTTCTATCAACAAATTTCTCCCCTCCCTCGTGGAGTGAACTGAAAGCTGGTGTTGCTTCTGAATAAAGGACTCTTGATAGAAAATTGAGAGAGAGTTTTTTCCTTCTTAATATAGGGAAACAAAAGGTGTTGCTTTTGGATTTAAGATGTTTCGAAGCTGGAAAAGGATAGTAAGTTTTGGATTGCAGATTGAGGAACCAAGACGAAAATGTGTTTTAGGTATTACGAAAAGGGATGCATGGTGGGTAATAAGCTTTAAAAATAGAGTGCACTCAAGTGTACATGTCGCACACTCGAGTGTCCACGCAAGTGTGCCTATATGCACTTGAGTGTACCCGTCTTGCTCATATATCCAGCTTTATTTTTTGTTTAATAACACATCATATTTAAGTGTACGTCATAGTTCCACGCTTGAGTGCACCCCAGTATATCATTTTCACATTGTGTTATTGTTTTCACATGTCCCAAGTCCCAACCTCAATTTTCGTTCAACAACAGCAGCACACTCAAGTGTTCAAAGGCCACACTCGAGTGTTCACTTGAGTGTGGCATTTGCACAGGAGTGTGTTGTTGTTCTCACATGCCGCGTTAAGTTGCCATCAACAAAATAGAGCACTCAAGTGTGAAAATGCCACACTTAGAGCACGGAATTTTGCACACTCGAGTATGTACGGCATCAATCACACAGATTGCTTATACAAAACAGTCATTGCAAGATCAAAGATGGACACCTCCACTTCCAAGATAACATTTCACATAAGCACTTTCAACTCGTTGGCGTCGTTCAGCCCTTGTAGAGGTTGCCGATCGTGGTGGTGTGAGGTCCAACAATGAGGAAGGAGGAAGAAGGGAAAGGAAGGGAAGGGAAGGGAAAGGAGAAAATGACGAGGTGTGATGATGAGGTGGTGGTGTAGGGTTCACATATGAACACCAACGTGGCTGTCTATGTGTCAACTAATCCTATGTGGCAGACGTGTATTAGTCTCACCGTTAGCGGAGGGCAACATTACTACGATTCAGAACTTTCGGGGCAATATTGAGCCCAATAAAATTTCGAGAGCAACGTCACCCCTGGATGTGTACTTTCGGCAAAATTGCTGCTTAACCCTTATTTTAACAATGTTATCAACTTCTCACCTTTTGAATCTCTCGCTCAATAATTTCCAAATGTCAGTACAAATAAAATCATTGTGCTTCCCATACTCCATTGTTTTAACTTATAATCAATTGAACCCAATAAAATCAAAACTTAATTCCGTATTCTACATCTCATGACAACAAAAACATTACCAGACAATCTTTGAAGCTCACTACATATCCACACACATGACAGCCACAAACATTTAGAGAAAGAAAAAAATTTTCAAACATATTGCCTCACAACAACATTTTATCAAGTAGAGGAAGGAGAAGATGGAAAATAGTCACGTACAACAGCAGGAACAAGACAAAGGGAGGAGAAAACGAAGACGGAGCTTCAGCACACCCACACCATAACGAGCACTTGCAGAACAAAAGAGGAAGGAGAAGAAATTCCGGCCATAGCGGCAGTGGACAAGGACGCACACGAGAGTTAAACAGAGATTATCAACGACGACAGCTACGGAGCTAAACAGAGAAAGCATCGTTGATGAGATGCCTACAAAATTCTTTTCTCTCGTCTCTAACATATATTTTCTTTCTTAAGAATAGTTTCCAATTTCCCTTAACCACGCACACAGCAGCCACGATTGGAGGAGGGAAAGCAGCAGAAACGGGGGAGGAAAACGGAGACGGTCCTTGGGCTTGTGTAAGCTGACACGACGCTAGCTGAGAAGAACAGAGAATCAGAAAGCCGGACAGAGCAAGAAGGAACAGAAAATCTATATCTAAACAAGGAAGGAAGGGGACAGCAGTCAGACGACCAATATACAGCCACCAATGACGGCACCATGACGGACAAAAAAGATGGGAAAGGCAGGGAAGCTGGGGTTTCAGATCAGGGTCCCGAAACTTCTACGCTCTCTTCTCTCACTCTGTTTCAACGATGCAGCGTTCGATGAAAAAAAAAAATCCGATGGTCTCATTTTTGTTTAACAAGATATTTTGGTAATTTTGAGGCAAAAATAAAAATTACCCATTGCCATAACAAAGATTCAAACCCAAAATTAAGGACGTTTCACCATCCCAATACCATCAAATTACAAATCCCATCTTGACATCCCTATAATAAATGGTAAATATATCATTAGTTTATAATATTATAATTTAATTAATTATTATCATATTTCATGCTCAAATATCTGGATTATCACCGCACTCATCACAACTTGATTTGCAAAGATAATAATTATGCTTGATAGTTGTGTGGCATGAAATGCATTTGGATATGATAAAGTTTAAATTTAGTTGTCATTAAATTTTAGGGGATGAGCCTTGGCATAGCAGTAAGATTACTATCATGTGATCTATAAATCACGGGTTCAAATCCATGAAACAGCCTCTTTAATTGTAAGGTAAGACTATGTAGATCTATTCTTCTTTTAGCCTCACCTTAAGGGAGTTTTGTTGGGCCACCCTTTAGATTTCACTAAGATTTATAAACCAAAGTGAAGAAGGATGCATGCATGCAAGTCTGGAACCGTTTCCATAATGAGCACCAAGAGTTAATCAATGTTATTATGAGACACAATAAAATTTTAAATGATTCAAATTTAATATTTTTAAATGATAATTTTTAAATAAAATCATTTTTTTTTTTTGAAAAACTGATAGTTAAAAGATTGTCTTTGCATTAAATTATGTATACAATAAAATAATTCTTTAGGGAGAAAAAGAAAAAGTAAAAAAATTAATATATAATCCATCTAAATTAGATGTGCCATGATATTAGCTCTCGCTGCTCATTAGTGTGAAGAGTGCTCATTAGTCATTACTATGAGAAGCCCTGCAACTGATTCCCATCATGCGAGTCACTTTCATAGTAAATATAGTTGCACTTCCAAACTTGACTGACTTGCTCCTATCAGAGCAACGAGCAAGGAATCTCCAGCTGCCACATATGCATGTATAGGATAACTTTGAATAAACATTTCATGTTTGTTTTTATGTGCTTCTTAGGTTTTTTTCTTTTTAAAAAGCACATAAAGAAATGTTAATGGTTTTTGTTTCTTTTTAACTTTATGTGCTTCTTAGAGGGAGAAGCACTTAAGAAACACATAAAAATAAACATAGAATGTGGCCTCGATAAGTATGTAATCCTGCTCGTGTACAAAAAAGTTATTCTTGCTTCACTTTATTATATGTAACAGCTATATGACTTTTATTTTTTTAAAAGCCATTTCTTGTACTGTTATGTAATAGTTTGATTTAGCTTAAGTAAGTACTTATGTGACAAAACAAAATTTCATTCACATATTTATCTCGTATAATATAAAATAACTTTAAATACACTAATTCAAAGAAGCTACTACTACTATTATTAGTATTATGTCCTCATGTGTTGCAAAAGTTTTAGCCGTGCTGACAACTTCATGCTTGACTTTGCTTTAACTTAGTGTAATAGGAGGGGAATTTATCAAAATAATTATTTTCTTAAAAAAAGTACTAGATTAGAGCGGGTAGGAAACTATTTCCCAAAATAAGACAGTTAGTGTTGATATCACCAGTGTTGACGCTAGACGCCACTGTGGCGTCATTTTTTTTAAATATAATTATAAATAATAAGTCTATTTAATTATAAATACTAAAATTAATAAATAATAATTTTAATTAATAATTAAGAAATTTAAAATATTTAAAATTTATTTTAATCTTGGGATACAAAACTAATTAGTAAATTGTTTAATTAGTGAATTTATTATAAAGCATAAGATAGATGATTAATTATTTAATATTTTGTACATTAATAATTTGATATATAAATTGTAAATTATTATTAGGTAAATTTAATTAAAGAAATTTCTAAGAATAATAATTAGTGAATTAATAAAAATATTTTGAGAAATATGTTGTATATTATTTTTTATAGCGTACACTAGGATAGATAGGATAATCTTGAATAGAGAATAATAATTAGTCAAATAATTAATTAGTTAGAGAATAATTAATTTGTGAGAATAATGTATGGTACATTATTAAGTCACTAATTAATTATTCTCTAACTAATTAATTATTTGACTAATAATTATTCTCTATTCAAACTTATCCTATCTATACTAGTGTACTCTATAAAAAATAATATACAACATATTTCTCAAATAATCATTCTCTAACTAATTAACTAAGTCACTAATTAATTATTTTCTAACTAATTAATTATTTGACTAATTATTATTCTCTATTCAAGCTTATCCTATCCATCCTAGTATACTATATAGAAAATAATAAACAGCATATTTCTCAAAATATTTCTATTAATTCACTAATTATTATTCCCACAAATTTATTTAATTAAATTTATCTAATAATAATTTACAATTTATATATCTATTAATGTACAAAATATTAAATAATTAATCATCTATCTTATTCTTTATAATAAATTCACTAATTAAATAATTTACTAATTAGTCTTATATTCTAAGATTTAAATAAATTTTAAATATTTTAAATTTCTTAATTATTAATTAAAATTATTATTTATTAATTTTATTATTTATAAATAAATAGAGTTACTATTTATAATATAATTATAAAATTATATTTTTTTAAAAAAAATGACGCACGCCTAAAGGCGTCAATTATTTGACGCCTGAATTGATGCCACAGTGGCGTCTATTGTTGACGCCATAGTGGCATCAACAGTTGTTACGTCATTGGTGTTGATATCACTGGCTGTCTTATTTTGATAAATAATTTCCTAGTTGCTCTAAATTAATATTTTTAAAAAAATATATTTTTTTTTTGATAAATTTCCCCTAGGATGACTTGACTTTTAAGGCCATCAATGGCCATCCCAAATTAATGCTGCAGTCAGTCGTGTGGTTGGCTTTAACTTGGCTTTACATGATTTTTTGTTTTGTTTTTTTACTGTCATATTTACCCCTATAGTATTATGTCCTTGTGTGTTGGAACAGTGTTAGCCTTGCAGATAAGTTCTTCAACTTGAGTTTGCTTTATTAAATATAACAATTACATGACGACTCATATGGTGAATGATCCAAATCGAAAATTATTTATGTTGAAAGCCGATGAGTTTCTGAAATTACTCTTAAGGATCAAGGTGCTTTTCTTTGCAAAATATATTAGATTTGCGATCTCTGAATGTTAAAGTCTCGTATTGGCATGTATAAATTTGCGTGCTCTAAATTTTTAATACTACCATTCGAATTGGTCGTGATGTTTAGCAAAAACCATATTTAATATTGAAACTTATAAAAGGAAATGTATGTGCGGCAAAAAAACAAAAGAAAAAGATAATGCAAATATATTAGTCTAAGTACAATTGTTTACTACTCCAGTCATTAATATAAAAACATGTTGACATAATTTAATTAGATTGAGAAACTTAGTTAAGTTAATATATATGACATATATTTTCTACAATATCCTAACCATTTTTCTTAGCTCCCTCATTCCATCTCTTTCTTGTTTATTGTTGAAGGAACATCAATAATATTGACTAATATAAAAATATGTCTTATATTTAGGATTAAGATCAACTTCCTAAATATTTTTTATATTAAGGACTAGTGGGAGTATTTAACACCAACAGTAGATTCACAAGTCCTGCTATAAAAATTTACTAATAAGTAATAAGAGAGATATTGCAGATTTAACAGTAACAATAAGGGCAATTTAGTAGTATCAATTCTTTTTCAAAGTAACTTTTGTTAGCTTATCAATTATTACTTCACTTACTTTTCTACAGGCAGCAACAAAACAAATCGATCACTTAATATGGGGCTATGCCGTTATTTTTCTTGTGATTTGATTAAATTTTAAAATTTGATGCGTTTATTTTAATTATTATACTAATTTCTTAAAATTTATTTTGATTAACAAATTTAATTTCTAACATAATTTATCTCTTTTAAAAATATAATTATTATATTGTCTTAATTGTTGCATCGAAAACAGAATTATTGAATTACTATTTCCCGCTAAAGGTTAATATTAGTTATATAGTTATCGTTTATTATAAGTATGATAAGAATAAGATTATATTGTGGTTAAAAAGTCAATCTTCATAATGGTTTGTGAATGATTTGAAGGAAGGCTTGCGCTAAACAATTCCTTGTATTGTTTTTTTTTTTTGGGTAACAGTGGCAAGCTGTACGTATCTTGAATAACTTTCCTATGAATTCCTCCTACAACTCAAAGTTTTTCCTAAAACAACACAACAAGCAATTCTTGTATTCAACCTTAATTACCTTCACCTGGCCTCAAAATCGGTTAACTCATCGTAGGCCTAAAATTCTGGAACATAGGAGTATTTCAAATTTAACACAATGCATGGAACATACTTATTAATATTATTAATAATGATACGTACAAAAATTAAATGTCAAGACCACACTATTCTAAAAAAAACATAACTCATCTAAGCTAACAAACTAATAGACTTATCCTTACCTTATGGCCAAGTCTTTGATTGAAGTAGCGGCCTCACAATTGCCACTAATTGACCATCATCAAAGTCAATCTACAATTCAAGTGAAAAAAGCTCAACTCTTTCTAAGTACTAGACCCGGAAGGACGTATAGATACATTTACTTTAAAAAACAGACAGAATTTGCATATGAAGGACGATTATTATGCATAGATATATTGAACACCAAGTTAGGACAAACTTTTTTTAATGGCAAGCAACTCCACTAGAACATCTTTTATCCCCATCCGTTCACTTGACAAATCCACTGAACACGCTACTCCAATCTTAGCAAAGTTGATCAAAGACTCTTGCATTTCAAGTTTCCCTTTTGGATTCTCTATCCCTTTCATGTGGCCTCTCTCGGATGGTATGAGCAAACTTGAGTCAACTATCTCAATCACTGATCCTTCTGACAACACCATCTCACAAAACTTATGCAAGTTCAAATCATCTCCAAACATGCTATCGTAGGCTTTTTCCCAGTGAGCAATTCTAACAATAGAACGCCATAGCTATAGATATCCCCTTGTGTTGTCACAGCTCCTCCTGCTCCATACTCTGTGCATGAATCAATTATTTAAATCATGCTCAAAATTATTGTTTGGGAAAGATTGAGTTTTCTTGTGATATAGCTTTTTGGCGGAGCTTCATCTTTGATTACAACTTGCTATGTTTTATTAAAAAAAATAGTTATTTGAAAACATGAGCTTAACAAGGCAAACAATAATGTACCTGGAGGAATATAACCAATGGTTCCTTTAATTGAAGAGGAAGGAGATTGATTTATGCTAGAAAAGCGTGTAACTTCATGAAGGGGCTTAGCTAACCCAAAGTCTCCTAAGTGAGCAACCATTTCACCATCAAGAAGAACGTTACTTGGCTTGATGTCACAATGAACTATAGCCAACTCACAATCATGGTGAAGATAATCCAATGCATTAGCTACATCAATAGCTATATCTAATCTTTGAGGAAAATCCAGATGTAGATTTTTTGATACACCATTTCCATTTGCTGACAACCAGTTCTCCAAACTCCCATTTGGCATGAACTCAAAAACAAGGGCCATAAAATTGTCACCTTTCTAGTCCACACTGGAGCAACAAGTTAAAATCTTCAGAAGGTTTTGGTGACGAACTTTATTTAGAGCTTTGCATTCATTGACGAAAACTTTTTGATGCCCCATGTGTCTGAAGATTTAGCACCTTCACAACAATAGGTTTCTCATAGTACTAAAGTAGTGCTCCTTTGTATACAAAACCATAGCTTCCTGAGCCCACCAAGTTAGACGAAGAAAACCCATTGGTGGCATCATGTAGCTCTCTATAAGAAACTTTGAAGAGCCCATTCTGCATAGAAGATGGGGAAGAAGATATAGAAGATGGGGAAGAAGATATAGAAGATGGGGAAGAAGATAACACATTTGGCTTTCTTCTCCAATAACAAATACTAACGAAAACTACAAAGAAAATTAAAGCACTACAGCATATCACAATGACAAGGATAAAGATGGTTTTAAAATGCTCCTTGGGCCTATTTGAACATGCAGGCAGCTTTAATTCAGATTCTCATTTCCTATGAGTGAGATAGCGGTGATATTATCAAACACTCCTCCCTTTGGAACCTCACCATGGAGATGGTTGGATGAGAGGTCTAAGGCCACCAGAAATGGAAGATTTTTTAATTCATTGGGAACTGTGACTGACAAGTTATTTATGGAAAGATCCAAGATTGCAAGAGATTTTAGCAAACCAAATGACGAGGGGATACTTCCTTGGAAAAGGTTTCCATTCATGCGAAGCTGTGACAGCCTTGAACATCCACCAAGTGAAACTGGAATAGCACCAGACAAATGTAGGAATCTCATCAGAAAACACGGAAGCGTATTTAACTGATTTGATGTAAGAAAATAAGAACCTTCATCGTTTTGATTACCTGGAAGGATGCAGCGGTCTGAAAGCCTCTGCACGAACAGTTCACGAACAGTCCTCGTCCCCTCTATGATCGATCTTTCAGACTATCTCTCGAGTAGGATGGGGTGGGTGTGTGGGCAACCGTTCAGATGATGAACGTCTGCCTCTTGGGTTTATTTCTGATGAGCTCTCCTTATGAGGCACAGCAGGAGTAAGTTAAAATATATAAGGTTAAGTGCAAGACTTAACCTAACCCTAAGCCTCATGGGCTTTGGTCTCACTAAAGCCCAATAGGGCTTAAGTGACTAAGAGCATATATCCAATAATCTCTCATTTGCTCTTTTAAGATACAAACTTGAGTTCGTAAACCTAAGATCATATAGCCCATAAGCCATCATCATCTGATCATATACCCCATCCCTTGTATTGAGCTAGCCTGGGGATTTATCATTTGTCATTCATCAAGGCTCATGATAATTTATAGAAAATTATCTGGTTCGGTGCTACTCCATTAAAAGCCCGAACGTGATCTCCAAGATTAATGACACTTATAACATGTACATGCATCGCCCTTTTATAGAATGTCTATAATTGATTGACTAGTTTTCTGTAACCCAATCAATTATTTATTCCCTTGACTTTGATAGTTTCTCTAATGGATTACATCCATTGGCTAGTGTCTTCAATATCCAAGTACCGAAACATATCAAGGGGACATTTCCTATAAATTCCATGTTGTTTATCTCATAAACACTTATAACCAAATAGTTTCAATCCCAAAATACCAAGTTATTGACCGTCATATAGATCAAACCTCACTTGTTGGTAAATCAAAGAATGAAAACTATTTAATTACCCATTTAAAATAAACTCAAGATTTAGAGCAACTGCATGACTATAGTTATCTGGAGATTTGATTCTTTATGACAGAAAGAACAACTTCAATCAAATCTCTCCTTGATCCATTCAATGTAAGTATTAATCCACACCAATATTTTATAATGATTCGGACAAAATCATTTTATAAAATATTGCAGTCTAAATAAAGCGCCCAACTTAATTTAATAACTGTGAACCTATTCATCAATTGTGAGAACCTATGACCATGTCCTCCATGAACGTATCTATATAATCATATACCCCACAATTGATCCGGACCTTAATGTTTCTAAATTGTGTGCACAAAACAATGAAAAACACCTCATTTGTAAAAATTCAGAAAATGATTACATTGTTTCATTGTTTTACTCCAAGAGCACAATGAGCACAATATCTCCCACTTGCTCAATGCAATTCTGGGATCCTCCTAAGATCCAAAGAAGTAACATGGCTCTCGAACACAAGTTCAGGCAAACTCTTAATAACTGGGTCTGCAAGATCCACCTCTAATGCTATCTTAGTTTAATGTAAACTTCATAGCTCAAGGTGGATTTTCTTGAATCAATATCCACTTAAAAATTGAATTCGTGAAAGATCAGTTTTTCAAGACTCCCACTAGAATATACCAGCACATAATCTCTCATTCTCTGAAGATACTTGAGTACATGCTTAACAACAATCTAGTGTTCCTCTAGGACTATAATGGTAGCGTCTCACTACTCCCACTGTGTGGCAGATGTCTGGTTTAATACTCCACATGGTATTCATAAGACTACCTATTGTCAAAGCATAAGGTATCCTACTCATGCATTCTTCCTTCTCTGGATTCTTTAGAAGTTACTCCTTAGGAAGATGAATTCCACATCTGAGAGACATGATTCCCCTCTTAGAATTCCCCATGTTGGGTTTTGGTAAGAGTTTTGTCAATGTAAGTAACCTAAGATGATGCCAACTTCTTATTCTTCCGATCTCATAAGAGTTTCAAATCAAGAATATAATTGGCTTCCCCTTGGCTTTCATATTAAAACGCTTACTCAACCAACTCTTTACGTTTGATATTACCTCCACTTTGTTTCCAATAAAAAGCATATCATCTACATAAATTACCAGAAAAGCTACTGCCTCCCCTTGGATCCTTTACATACAAGCCATTAATCAAGGTTTTCCCAAAAACATAATTTTGATAACCTAATCAAACCTGATATTCCATGACCTAGATGCTTGCTTAAGTCTATAGAATGGACTTTCACAACTTGCATATAGTGTTTTTGCCCATTAGTTATAAACCTTTTGGGTCGTTGCATGTAGATGTTTTATCATCCAACTTCCAAAATAAAATCTCATAAATGAGACTTGTAACAGCAACTAAGAGAATCTAGATAGACTCAAGCATGGCGTCTGACAAACATTTGCCACCAAACTAGTCTTGAAGGTTTTTGCCTTCCTGTCTATCATCTCTTTGCTTTGTAGGTCCACATATACATAGTGGGTCTTACCCCTCTTAGTGTCTTTACCAGAGGCTATACAGAGATGAAATACAAGTATTCCACCTCATTGTTCATAGCTATGAGCAACCTTCCAATGCATTATCGTAACTCATGGGATCAATGTCACCCAACAAGAGATATCTTGAGGGTTGAAAAGATTCTTTTCCACTACAAATGTACCATACTAGATCTGGTGTATCTACAGTAGATCTAAGTTTTTAGTTAGATGGTGGCTCTTCATATTACATGTTAACAAATCCTTGATATTATTCTTCCACATATGATACTAATATTTCCATTAGTTCCTACTTGTATATTATCATGTTGAATTTTCAATTATGGTTCCCGTATTTGTTCACCCAGAGGTATATTTTTCCCCTCTTTGAACAATCAAGGGAACAATGGATGAAGCTTCTAGAGAATTTTGGAAATTCTTAATCCGAGATAAATCTCATCAAGAATAACCTTATTCATGGGCTTATAATTTTCCATCTAGTCCTCCTTTAAGAAAGTCACGTGAGTTCTCACTAAGACGATCTTATCTTTTGGACTAAATAAGATCCAATCCCCGTTTCTCTTAGGTTAGCCAAAAGATATACACACTCCCATGCAAGATCCCATCATATTTGACCCCTATTGCAAGACATGTGCCTGAGCACCCTAAATCTGAATATGGTTTGAACTGGGCTTGCACCCTTTCCATAATTCTATAGGTGTCTTTACAATAGTCTATGATAGAACCAAGTAAGAAGGTACATTCCCTTCTCCCAGGCATCTCCCTAGAACGACATTGGCAAGGATGAATAATTGAACACGTACATCACCAAGTCTAGAAATGTTGGAATTCTGCATACTGCAACTTCATTCAACTAACGCATTCCTAGAGTTGACAGTTGTGAAAACTATCCCCTCTTGAATCAGGCAAGGCCCGAACTTACCAAGCAGGTATCTAACACTTCAGTCAGACCAAAGTTTTTATTTGAACACCTAGATGCTTTTATGCCTTAGACTTAAACCTCTTGGAAATTTCCAAAAAACTCAAGACTTATGACGCACTAGGTTCATTTGTCCAAATCCAGAACAACCATTCATTTAATGAAGTACTTATAGCCTCTTATGGCTTGAACGCTAACTGATCCACATATTTCAGTATGTATCAATTCTAGTTGAATAGCTGCGCAAAACCCTTTGACCTTGTAAGATTGTTCGGCCATTTTACCTTCCAAATAGGACTTACATGTAGCCTTTAGTTCAAAGACTATGGAACTTTTAATCCCTCTTTTAACTAAACCATGTTTCTTATTTGAGGTAATCTGACTCAATCATAAAAGGCCAAGATATGTTTCATTTGATACTTATTTCTTTGGTGAATATTCTTGTTCATTGATCCTTTTAATTCAACATAATAAATTCAATGGGGCATAAGACATAGGTAATAAAGACTATTTAAAAAATGTGCTGGAACAAACAAGATAAAGAAGAACTTCGAAATGAAGCTAAGGAATCAATTGCATTTGAAACCATGTTTCAACGAAACAACTAACAACAATTAAATTCCTCTTGAAATCCAGAACAAATAAACAGTGGCCCAAAACCATAGTCTTCAATTATCAAAAGATAAAATAACTTGTGCTTCTGCTAATGCAGACACAAGCTGCCCATCTTTAAGCTTAAAATTTCTTTGTCCAGGCTACCAAGCGCCCTTTGTTTGATTTTGTTTTGGGCAATCTTTCTTCCTGTGTCCTTTCAGTCCGCACTTGAAGCACTTGCCTTTCGGCTTCTTCATAGCAACTGGTTTGACAACTGATAACCAAGTCATGTTGTTCTTGTTACCACCCTTAGGTTTTCCCTTAGATTTAACAAGACTCTTAGCAAAAACTGCACTGATTGCATTCTGTCTAGCATAGCTACTAGGCACTGCAAACATGTCATTCAGAGTTTGAAGCATCTCTACTCTACTCTTAACCATGTACACTTGCTTTTGCAAGTGTTTGGAAATACTGACAAGAACATAGCAGCGAACTACCATATCTGTCGTTTCCCAATCTGAGTATTGCGTCTTAGTTGCCTTAGACGCATCCTTTGTAGTGGCCATGGCTTTGGTACGATAAGGACAAAATTAAGCTCTTTATGTTTGAGAACAACATCAAGTTTTGTTTTCCACTCTTCATAGTTGGTACCATCTAGAGGCTTTAGACTCAAAATCATTGCTAAATGATTAAGGGAAGATATTTTCTAAAAAAAATATACAAGGCACACAATTACAAACAAAAATGCAACAAACAAATTAAATGCAAGTAGATTCTCATAACTACTCTTGTTTATTGTTAACAATCCATTAATTATCTTTACAAGGCTTACGATGGGCAAGATACTTGTAAAACTAACATTGTTATTTGGGCCTTTAGTTCCATTGCCAGAGCCTCGATGGGAGGGTTAACAACTTTACCAAAATTGAATATATTTAACCATTGTTTATTTTCAAAATTACCTTTAGTGTCTAAGTGTTGCCGACGATGGGCCGTACAAAACTTTACTAAAATTTTGAAAATATTAGGGTTTAATCTAGCAAAATCCGATTATCCTTATCCGATGGGGCTTCAGCGATAACCATTTCACTAATAAACCCACAATTGGAGCCCGTTGGTTTTAAAATTAAATACTTAATTTAAAACCTTCACCCATTCAATATTTTTTTTATGAGAATTTTCATAAGCTTTGTTGAACGTAAAAAGTTTAATTTCAAAATTATCTTTAATAGCTTAGTATTGTCGAGCAATGCGTACAACGCTTTATTAAAATTTTGAAATTATTAAGGCCCAATAAAATGCAATCATGCTTATCCGGTGGAGTTTCACATGATTATTTTATTGACAGGCCGACAATACGCTCGGAGGTTAAATTAATTTCTAAATTCAAATCTCCTCCCATTTGTTATTTACGTCCAATCTAATTTAATCCAATCATGCTTATCCGTCGGGGCTTCACATAATTATTTTATTAATGGTCCTATAGTGCGCTTGGAGGTTAAATTGATTTCTTAATTTAAATCTCCTCCCATTCAACCTAAGCAACTTTCCGATTTCCAAGAATTGTTCAATTGAGAATAACTTCTGTTTAATTTCAAGAATTATCCTTAGTATCCAAGCATTGCTGACGATGGGTCATTCAATACTTTACTAAATCTTGAAATTATTAAGGTCCTTAAATCTAGTCATGACAGATAGTATGTGCTTCACTCATGACCATTTTAGCAGACCCACAATTTACTCGCAAAATAAAACGGTTCTCTTAGGAAATTATCTAGATTATTTGTCTAGATTTTAATTGCACAATTAATTAATCCAATTATTATTCTAGATTTTAATTTAAAATCATAATAATTGATAATTAATTTAGTGGATATCTAGATTTTAATTCCACAATTAATTAGTCCAATTATTATTCTAGATTTTAATTTAAAATCATAATAATTGGTAATTAATTTTAGTGGTTATCTAGAATTTTATTCCACAATTAATTAATGCAACTATTATTCTAGATTTTAATTTAAAATCATAATAGTTGATAATTAATTTAGTGGTTATCTAGATTTTTATTCCACAATTAATTAATCCAAATATTATTCTAGATTTTAATTTAAAATCATAATAATTGATAATTAATTTAGTGGATAACCTAAATAATCTTACATAATAACTATCATACTAGTCGATTCAAGACATAATAACTACTATGCATTTATGACATGTGATTATGCAACAATATGACATCTTCCTATTCTATATGGCATGTTATTTCTAATCATGTTAATCGCACATATAATTCATACTATTCATTAAAAGCTTTAAATAATTAAACAAATAACTTTAATCCATGACTTTCCTATAAAATTAAAAGATAAAAATTTTACAACTTTGGAATTTTTCTTTTGTCCAATCCATGGTATTTATCCCAGCCCCTTTAGGGTATCCATGGGCCCAAAAGCCCAAAAACCTATTCTTTGGCTAAAAACCCAAGGACACAAAAGAGAAGCCCTAACTTTCATTGAAGCTACGCCGCCAACCGAAGTCATCTCAGCATGAAACTTCAAGGGAAGGACCGCCATTGGGAGACGAGATCACGGCCGCCGGAACCACCGAAAAAGGCCTCCTCACGCGCCTCTTCTTCACCGGCGCGTGAAGCCCACGCGCATAAGCTTGTGGCGGCGCGTGGAGGCGCGTGCCAATGATTCTAGGGATGGGGTTTATATATTTTCGCTCTTCTTTCCGTTCTCTTTCCAACGATATATGGTTCGTCTAATTCCGAGGTCCAGAAGTCCACAAAAAGTAGCCCGAAAGTGTTGAAAGCTAATCTTCTTGCAATTTCTTGATTTACAACTTTTTTCACAAATCCAAAAATTACATAGAAATTCCGAAAATAAAGTAAAAATAGCAAGGAGGAAACCTAATCATATGGGATTAGCCTCCTTGTTACAAATCAAGAAATACAGGGAGAATCTAATCATGGATTAAAGCAATTAAAATTAAAACTAAAACCAAATCTGAATTATAAACGAATAATCTTTATGAAATAAATAACAATTATAGAAAAGGATGTCATATTTTCACGAAAATAATTTTCTTTAAGAATCACATGACAAATAAAATAACATCAAAACTGGGTTCTTTTCCTCATCAACATGGCTTTGATGCCAATTGTAGGAATCTCATCAGAAAACACGGAAGTGTATTTAACTAATTTGATGTAGGAAAATAAGAACATTCATCGTTTTGATTACCTAGAAGGATGCAGCGGTCTGAAAGCCTCTGCACGAACAGTTCACGAACAGTCCTCGTCCGCTCTATGATCGATCTTTCAACCTATCTTTCGAGTAGGATGGGGTGGGTGTGTGGGCAACCGTTCAAATGATAAACGTCTGCCTCTTGGGTTTATTTCTGATGAGCTCTCCTTATGAGGCACAGCAGGAGTAAGTTAGAATATATAGGGTTAAGTGCAAGACTTAACCTAACCCTAAGCCTCATGGGCTTTGGTCTCACTAAAGCCCAATAGGACTTAAGTGACTAAGAGCATATATCCAACAACAAATTGTTTTCATTAACATATAGTTAAACTAAATGCTTCAGGTTACCAAACTCTGATGGAAGGGGACCAATCAAGAAATTGTTAGTCATGTCAAGAGCTATTAAATATTCTAGCTGACCAAATGTGTCATTGGGTATAGTACCGCTCAAGTTGTTTGCGGAAAGATACAAAATCTGCATATTTTTGCAATGTTTGAGGGCATCTGGAATACTTCCCTCAAAATTGTTTGTTTGTAAATACAGATCGAACAACTTGGTAAGATTGCCAAGGACGGTAGGAATATTTCCAGATAATTGGTTTGCTTCGAACAACATTCTTCCAAGATTTTTCAATTTTCCAATTGAAACTGGAATTTCACCTTGAAGAAAATTGACTCTGATATCGAGAATTGTTAAGCCAAATAGGTTTCCAAGCTCTTCAGGTATGCCTCTAGAGATCTTGTTGTATCCCATAAGAAGTGAATTCAATGATGAGGTGAGGTATGCCTCTAGAGATCTTGTTGTATCCCATAAGAAGTGAATTCAATGATGAGGTGAAGTTTCCGATTGACTTTGGCAATACACCACCAAATCCATTTCCTTGTAGGCTCAATCGAAGCAATTGGCTACAGTTGGTTAATGATGAAAGGAAATCCAAATCACTATTGCTTCCACTCCCCAAAAAATTCGAGTCAATGCCCAGTGCATGAAGATTCTGTAGTTTCCCAAAAGTGTTGGGAAATGGCCCCCTTAAATGATTTAAAACGAGATTTAAATCTTTCAATTGAGAGATGTTGGAAAATGTGGGAGGAATAGTTCCTGTTAAAGAGTTGTTTCCGACCCAAAAATATTGAATATTGGGGAAATAAAGGTCTATATTTGATGGAATAGTTCCAGACAAGAGGTTGGATGCCAAATTTAAAAGCTTGATATTAGAAAGATTATAGAGTGATGAAGGGATTATTCCAGATAAGTTATTTTTAGCTATAGAAAGACAGATCAAACTTGTCAACCCACCTAGAGTTTCAAGTATACTTCCTTGTAGATTATTTCGTCGAAGAGACAAGATCCTCAATGATGAAAGATTCCCCAATGAGTGTGGAATACTACCGAAGAGCTTAGTGTCATCAAGGTGCAAGCGTACAAGTGATCACATTGATCTTAACCAAGGAGGAACTTTGCCAGTTAAGCTATTACCGTTCAAGTATATAACTTGAAGATTTGAACAGTTAACAAGCTCTATGGGAATCTCTCCCTGGAAATTATTCCCTGGTAGTGAGAGAATCTGCAATAATTTGAGACGGCCAATTTCTTTGGGGATCTCACCATGCACTCTAGTGTTAGAAAGACTGAACAGTTTAAGGAAGGTTAGATTACCTATTTCTGGTGCAAGACTTCCATCCAAACTTGGATCTATTAAGTTGAGTTTAGAGACTCTGGTGTGACGTGCACTGCAAGAAACACCTTCCCATTTACAGAAGTGGAGGGAACGATTCCATGAAGGCAGAAGTTGAGGATTGCCATTTGTGAGCTTGTCCTTCAAAGCGAGCAGAGAGAGTCTATCAGTTTCTGGTCCCATAGACTTGGCAGATGCAAGTGGCAGAAAGGTTAGTGAAGCCATGAAGAGCAATAGAAGAAAATTAATGGTGGTGGCGAAGTAAGGGATCATTTTGGTTATTGAGAAGATGAAGCCACCACGTACTGATCGCAATATATAATAACTTGATTTGGAGAAACAATTATTTTAGTCTTGTCACGATATAATAATTATATGTCCGATTGTTGTTGTATGGGCATGTAATGCATTTAAAAACCAAAGGGAAAATCCTCCCAAGGCCCAATTAAATAAAATAATTTTAAAAAAGGCCCCAACTACTTTCACATGGGCCTTTTTTGACATGTAAAAGTGTGATAAAATGACAAAACGTCCATTAACAAATGAAAGAATGGGTAATGTAAGAGGTTTTTTTGTCTTTTTAACACACATTCACATGTCAGAAAAGGCTCTAGGACTTTTTCTGACATGTAAAAGTTCTTAGGGCCTTTTTTAAAATTATTTTGTTTAATTGGGGCATTGGGAGGATTTTCTCAAAACCAAATTCAAGAAGAATGCATGCACGCGAGTCACTTTCATATTGCACACTTCAGGGTATAGAGCAGGGAACCTCCAGTCGGCACCAATAATCATAGTGCATGGAAAAAGTCAGCCGTGTGGTTGGCTATAACCTGGCTAGCTAGATGATTTTTATATTTTTTTAAGAGATTTTTTTATTAGTCTCAGTACGTACAACTATTTAGTATTCAAGACTTTAGATAATGTTGATTCACAAGTCCTAGTATAAAAATTATTAATAAGAGATTGCAAATTTAATACTACCTGCAATTTTTTTTAGTATAAAATCTACTTAACGTATCAGACTATATTAAAGAAACTAAATAAATTAGTTATTTGTAAAAAGATATGTATTGGATCTTCTAAAATGTTTTTTTAAATCATTTATATTGAAACTATTTTTTTCATGTACTCCCTTAACATGTACAACTAATAATGATAATTTAAGAAAATAATGATCAATAAGGGGATAAAATGGATTAAGGTATTATATTTAGGAATAAATTTAACTCCTAAATAACTCTTATATTAAAAACTAGAGGTAGTAGTAGTTAACAATAAGGACAATTTGGTCATCTCAATTTTGTATCTCTTATATTTGACCAATAGTTGTAAGTCACATGAGCTTTGAGGATGTATTTTGCATTTGTAGCACTCACGCCGGAAATATCTTCCTCTATAATTCAAACAGTGTTTTGCTGCGTATATGTTTCAAAACTCCCAACAATATGAGCAAATAAAAAGAACCAAGGTAACTTTTTCATTGCTAAAGGTTAACATTAACATGATTATATTTTATTATAACTATAATAAGGATAAGATTATATGTGGTTGAAAAGTCAAAGACATAGCTTTAGGTCTAGTGGCATAGGGTCTGCATTTGTGGTACTAGGTTTGGAATCTCCACTACTCTTCACATTCTGTCGTCCAAATTCCAAAATTAAAAATAATTCAATTTTTTATTAAAAAATTCATAATTATTGGTGAATGTTTTGAACGTAGGCTTGCGCCGAACAATCCTTACATGCAACCTGACCATTTCTTTGACCTTAAAGTCGGCTAACTCATGATAGGCCGACCCAAAACTCTGAACTCGCCAAGTGGTGATTTCATGTGAAATATTAATCAATAAATTGAAAGTTAGTTCATTTGGGAGGTTTTGGAGCCGATTATTTATTTGGTAGTCTACCAAAACCATTTAACTATACGACAAGGACCATCTTAATTGATTGAAAGCATCACTATGAGTGGTGTTCGATCGGCCCCAAAAAAAACAGGCCAAGATTATTATTATTTTTTCCTTCAGAAAAACAGGTCAAGATTATTAATGTATCTTTTACCATCAAACTCTTCATTGCAGAAAAATAAAAAACTAGTATAAGGCGTATTTCTGTCAACAGTTTTCACAATTTATTTAGCGCGTCTGGTTTCAACAAGTCATTATCATTTATGAGTTATGAATAATATGATTTATATTTCTAATTTTACGTAATGTATAGATTGTACTAAGAAAACACTGATCAATTAAACCGACATCTAAAAGACATACCTTTATCTTATGACCAAGTCTTTGATTCAAGTAACAGCCTTAGTTTTGCCACTAATTGACCATCATCAAGGTCGTTATATATAAAAATCTTCACAAACGTCACCAAATGCATAATATAATGTAAAACTCCTCTTGACGAAAAAAACTACAAATAACATATCCGAATGATGATAAACTTAAGTCTTTATTAGTACTAGACATGGAAGGAAATATAGATATACGTGTACTTTCAAAAACCAGAATTTGCATATGAACACAGATTGTATACATAGAAATGTTCATACCAATTGGGGACAGCCTCTTTTTTCCAGTTGCCAATACATATGAGGTTTTCATGCTGTTGAGTGAATTGAATGAAAGACAACATAATAAACTGATGTGTATGGCTGGTCAAAAGAAAAAACTTGTGTAGGAAAACCATAACGAAGTTTTATTTTAAAATCTCAAAAGCTAAGTTGTAACTCATAAAAAATTTAATTGATTCTCAAATTAGTCAGTTGGGTCTTATATTAAGGATTGAAATTGTCATATATAAAATTTGGTTATGTTATGGATAAGATTTCAAAATTACGCTTGTCTAGATTGACAACATTGTAACAATTGAATTGTGGCGGAGACATACATTTGTCTGCCATAAACATCATTTATACAATGCAAACAAGGAGAGAACACAGCACTTCACTCAGGAAGGAGACTCTTTCTTCATTTATTTTCTCATTAGTTCATCTAAACCGTTGATTGGAAAGATAAAAGAAAAATCTAAAAAATACAACTTGATTATATGATCTTTCAAATTGATTGAACGAATATGATTTAGAGATTATGAAAAATAATAAGAAAATAGATGATGAAAAAAATACCAGACCCTTGATTATTGACTTGACTTCATAGTGAGTGGTGTTATTTAACTATTCTGATAACAGATAAGGATGATATATAAAGATAAGTCATACAAGCTTGCTTAAATAGTGGTGAGGGCATAGACCAAAAATTCAAGTTTAATAAAATATTGAAGATAGCAATAACAAGTTCAAACCAATTTAACTGCTTAGGAGATTCTGCTGATTTTCCATTAACTTACCGATGGATCGTATATCAAGGAATGAAGTATTACCAATAATTCTGTCTGGAAAGTTATTAGAGCCCGTTTTCAAATGTTATTAGCTACTCTTTGCAGGTAGTATGTGCTGGAAACAATTTCAAATCAGGCCCATAAAAAATTTCAAAATATTATTACTGAACACAATTATTAGTTTATTACAAAAGAAAGGGGTGAGGGGCTAAAAACTCTGTTGTTTTGCCTATCATAACTCACGCACAAATCCGACCCTGTGCTATGAAAAAATTATCTTCTGCTCTGCTAGAAACTTGCGAGGACTTCGTCTGAAAATGGGAAAGGATATGGCAAACACACTAACAAGCCAAGTAGCAAAACTGTCACTCCAAGAGCAACATACTTGTCATCAGGCTCTGTTATTTCCTCTGAGAGAGGAGCAATTGGACCTCTTTGTAGGAAGAATATGAGAACTACCCAGTAAAACGCCACGTCGTTCAACAGAGACGACAGACCAAGAAACACAATCGAAGCTGCTGTGAAGCGGGAAGAAGCCTGTCCAATTGAGTCAGTATTTCTACCCCTTAGGAAGTGAAGTAAAAAAATGAAAGATATTTTATTGAAAAAAGGTCCCAAATATTGCTACTCCCTCCTATCATATTACAAGGCACCTTCTAGAGGAAGAAATGAATGGTCCTAATTATAAGTCACTTAATGGGATATTAAGTTTTTCCAATATCAACCCTATTTAAAGCCATTAACTGTGTAAGAGAATGTAATATAAAAATGTTCAATTCAAGTAATCCTCTAGTCCTATTTATAAGAAGAGAGGGAAGAAATTTTTTGGTCTTATATCATTAAATTTACAATTTTACCCTTAATTTATTATTGTATTGACTTTGTTTTCATGGGTATAATGTATATTAGATAAGAATAAAGTGGGAAAGTTCATCTTATGGCAAAGTTAATGAAATTTAAGGGTTTTTTTTTCTATGTGAAAATGCTTAAAGAGCCTTATAAATAGGACCAGAGGAAAAAAGTAAAATCCAAAATTTATTCCATTTTAAGACAAAGTTAATGACTTAACCACATTTCTTAGAGATCCCTTATAATAGGGACCAAATGATATAGTTACTATATAGGGTACCTTTCTTCCCCACAGGGCAAACGCTATTCTCCCGCCATCAAGTTCTCCAGCTGGGATGCTGTTGATTGCATTAATAAGGAGGCCTGCCCAAGCCCAAATCACCAGAGGGTTGACAGATATTGGAGTTCCCTCCTTCAGCACGTTGCCAAGAAGCAGCTTTGCTAAAAATAATAAAGAAAAGAAGTTCATGAGACTTGCTTCATATTCTTTGTTCCAGATCCTTGGCAAACCAGGCAATAAATCAAATATGACTGGCACAAAGCAGGCAGTTGGGGATGTAATTAAACATTTTTAGCAGATAACTAACGCATATCAGAAGGGATTTTCCTCATATAAAGTATGCAACTTACCAATACCACCGGCAAGAAATGACTCGTGAAACACAGAAGCATCAACAACAATGCCAATACCATCACTGGGCGGTAAGAAAAAGCCTAACAGCAGAAGCAGAAGACCCAAGATAAAGCCAGCTATTGGTCCTGCGGCTGCAACTTTGAGAAGATCTTCCCGATTGGACACAATGTTTCTTATCCTTGTAATAGCACCAAAAGAGCCTATCTGCCACCATATCATCCATCAGAATATCCAAACCTTCATTTAGTAAGTTATTCAAAATAGCATGTGTCAAACAGCAGGAAAAATGGTTTGTAATGCCAGATAAGCATCAGCCAAGATATTGCCATCGTGATATAGCAATTTATGGAGCACATATTTAAGATAAGAAAGAATCAACGTCTTGTATTATACCCTGCCTAAAACGCTATTCTATAGACTACTCTGGAGTATTAAAAGGATTTATCTCTTAGTCATGCAAACCAGATTCTGGGATAATTTCTCAAGGAAAACAAAGCCACGGCAGAAATTCCCAGATGGTAAAAGAAGCAAACAGCCAGATTAATGCCCACAACATTGTCTAACAGAAAAAACAAAGATAGAAAGCTTTCAATGACTTGAATCAAAAAATAAATAATATATATGTTGATTACTGATTTATTCATGCATCCTCAAAATCAAAATAAAATATAATTAGAATCATTAAGAACTAAAACTATTCACAAACCATGAACAATATGACTCATCTCACATTTTGTGCAAAGCATGAATGTGTTTAGTTAATTGTAAAAAGAAAGAAATAGAAAGCATCATTTGAGCAAAAAGATAAAAGCTTCTATCACACAACCTGCCAGCTAGGAACAAAGTATGGCACCCCAAGCTTAACTCCAGTGTCTTTGGCAGCCAAATAGTGACCGAGTTCATGTATCCCCAAAATAAGTGCAGTAACAAGGGCTCCAGGTAGGCCATCCTTTAATAAGTTGAGATTGTCAAAAGTTGATCTGGATAATAATATAACCGTTGGTAAAACAAGATTAAAGGATATGGATTTCATGGTAATTGATACTAAACCATGTGCACAAAACTACAAATCACAAAACAGATTTGAGTTAGCTTTTGAAGCGAAAGAGAAAGGTTAAGTTCTAAGAAAGAAGGAAAACACTAACAATAAATTAGATTGCAATGCAGGGACATTGCGAAGAAGTAGGGTAAACACTGTAACGAGCCCAAAAGATCCAGCAGCAAACCATTCAGGTACAGCTGTAGAGAAAAACCAGAGTCATAAATACAAATTATAAGCTTTACTAACACACTTTTTGTCTGAGATTTCACAAGGGCTCAATCAATACCAGTTGTCTCCGGTTGTAAGGTTGACCGTGGAACTACCACAGCCACTGGTTTATCATCTTCAGGATTGATCAGAAGGAAAAGCTTGTATACATCTCCAAATTTATCCTGTAATAAAATTTATGCAGAAATAATGTTCAGTAACTGAATTTGGGAATTAATTACAAATTCACAAAAAAAAAAACAAAAAGAAATACAAACATGCATACTTGCAACCTCCTTGATATCTTTTCATAACTTTTAGCAGCTTGCCCTCGTAGGTTTCCTTTGAATAATACTCCACCCTACAAAAGTAGATAAAACCCAGTGTTTTTACCAATGACAGGTCTAAAGCGTAACATGGGGGAGGGGGCAAAAGTGAAAGCTACATGAGAAATTGTGGGTCATAATTAGTTTTGAAATTTTGTTACAACTACAAGAACAAATTTTAAAAGGAAATTTGATTTTTTTTTTTTTTTGGGGGGGGGGGAGTTCAGCAGCTTGCCCCCTTGTAGATTTTTCAATGGATTTTATGATAAGAATTTTTGCATATCTAACTTGAAATCGTGTTTAATATAACATGTAAAAGAAGGACATCATTTCTAAATAAAGATCTACTCCAACTATTATCACCACTGATATAAAAATGAATTTGAAGTATGAAAATAAATTTTTATGGAATACAGAACCATTATTGAAATGATATCGATAATCGACTACAACTTGTGTTCTTGAGTAAGTGAACTCACCTCATATGGGTCCTGGCTTGTAATGAAAAAAGTATCAAAGCCAAAAACTTGATTCTTAAGAACTTCAATTGTTTCCTTTGGAATTTTTATTGCTTCCTCCAGTTGCTGTGGCTGCACAAAAGACAAGAAAACAAAAAATACAGAAAAATTAAAAAGGAGCATGCCACTTCTAATGCATGAAAGGCTGAACATTAGATGTAATCACCTTCACACCTGGAAGAGGCGAACCACTTGCAACTTCTACGCCATCTACACTCTGTTTACATAACAAACCCAAAGAATACAAGATAGACAAGTAAATAATGGCCCTAAATTCAAATGAAACAACCTCTCTTTTCCTTATTTTAAGAAAGAAAACTGACGATAAAGTATAGCTCATAGTACAAATTTTTGGAAAAAACATTTTTTGCGTGGATCATTAATTAATATGACTTGATAGAGAATAAGTCTGAAGGCTTAATTACTGGTGCAATCGTTAGATAATGCTATCAGATTATTTTTAGGCTTTCAGCAAACTAGGAAGGAGTACAGTTGGTTAGCAGTAACTAAAACAAAAAGTATCTCTTTTGCATGCCATTAATGTATAAAAGAATTAATTAAATTTTAATTAAATAGCTTGTAGAGTACTTTATTATGTCCATGGGCAAAAGACTGCTGAGAGTCAATGGACTTGCATGTCGATGGGAAATGCACCCATTTCCCAACCAGAATATGTGCGTCAAAACTCAATCTAAATATGGGGTATATTACCTGCTCATTATTTTGACCTAGTTCGTCATTTTGACCAAGATTTTCAACTTCAAATTTGTTTACTTGCTCCCCATCCAAAGACTCTGAGACATTTTGGTCAGGGGGATTTTCCAAAGATTGCGTTTCTCCATTTTCGTGTGCCTCTTTCTGCTAAGAACATTCAAGAAATTTCCCATGTCAAGCGAGAATGCAAGATGTTAAAAGATCCTCATATCACGTAAAACTAACAATAGTCTTCACTCCTCAGTATGAAGTGTTCAGGATTCTTCATAAACATCAACATTTTACTCCGCTCTATTAGCTATAGCATAACAAAATATCCCATATCACGAATTTGCTAAAATATTGGCATTTTGACCAACAGTCTAGGGACACGCCCATTATTAGCAGCGAGTTATTGAATTCACGTTCATACTTCTTCTTGAAGGCATCATTTAGAACATTTAATAATCCAAGCACAAATGACAATATTAACACCAGATCACTCTTCCCAACTTTTATATGCACTACTTTCCACAAAAATAAGTCCAAACCCGTCGTTCAAACTCCACTGAAATCTATTCCGTAACTAGGCTAATTGCCTTTTCAATAAGTAGAACAAGATTTGCAATTTTTTTATCAACATATCTTAACACAATCCAAAGAGTCCTGAGCATGCTAAAACAATTCAAACAGCTTGGTAGCACTAACAGAGAACTGCCTAGAACATATTCACGAAACAAAAATGATCACAACCAAAAGAAACTTCAATTGGAGGCAGTAATTGATAATTGGAAGTACCTCCTCGTTGTCACCATCTGGTTCGAAATGTGGCTCAGTAACTCCACAAGCGATGTCTCTCTTCCCACGTGATCTTAATCGATAACCATATCATCATTTGAAGCTAAATCAGTTCATCGTGAAATAGAATTCAACACCTATCAAAACCAGCACGAGGGAAACAAAGCCTTACCGTCGATTCTGAACTATCTTCAAGCTATTCGGAGAAAACCGCGAATGCCGATAACCACCGGAAGGAGGCAGGCACGGCAGAAACCGAATATCACAGCAAAAGCCGCATTGTGATAGGAGGACGAGATTCCCGCGAAAAGTTGCCGAAACTCTCATCGTTAAGCTTCCTTATTTGAATACACAAAGAGCTCTAATCCAGATGAAACGCTATAGCCATTATAGATTTTATACTTCTCGGAGAAATTTTAAGTTGCAGGGCCTTACACAGTCCAAGGGGTTGTATCTAATCTAATCCATCGGGGGCGAGCCAACCCAATTATCCGTTTTTGCGTTCGCTGGATACTTTCTGCGAAGATATTTTCTCCTGTTTCCAGGACATGGACGGGCAAATTCGGTGAGCTAATCAACGTTTGACACGTGTTAAGATGTGGATCAAAGTACTAGATTTCGCCTTCGTTTCCATTGATTGATCTTTTCAATGAACTCCACGTTGCTCTTTTCAAGAAGATACTACGTACTTTCTACCTATATCCATTCAATATTTGAATATACATACTCGTCGCACATTTATAAATTCCGATGAGAACTCAAATTAGAGCTGACGACAGTACTTCAAAATTTTCGGAATGACTCTCTCCTCATTTTTTTTTTCTTATTTTCTCAAATCAACTAATCTAGGTTGTTGATTGAAAAGATGAGAAAAAAGTTAAAGTAGTATTATAATTAATTGGACGGATATAATTTAGAAATTATAAAAGATGAGTATCAAACAATCATATGCATCATATCTTTATCTTAATTCTTAAGCACAAGTTGTTAAGAAAGCCATAACCCAAAACCTAGCTATTAGAGAAATCTACACTCATCCCAAATAAAAAGGGTTTTTTTTTTCTTTTTTTTTTTAAATACTCCATGCATTAAAAATTAATTAGCTCATACTAGGTCTTGAAAAAAAAAAATCGAGATATTGGGTGCTATTGGAAAATATTTCAAGATATTAGTTTTACAGGAAAAATATTTCTGAATACTAGATTAGAAGTTAATTAATTTCAAATACTGGGTATTAAAAATATTTTAGGTTGCTACATAAAATTGAATCCAAACACATAAGAATACAAAAAAAAATAAAAATAAAAATGTTTCTCACCCAAAATTAAGGGATGAGCATGCCCTACACATAGATGGTATTAGCAGGGCATGCAAACCCCAGAGTTAGAGAACATGAGACCCTTCTTTTAAAGAAACTTTCTTGATGTGAAACTCATTACAATACACCTATGTCAAGAGCAAATATCTCGACACCTCAAAACTACAACACTCCACTTGATAACTTACTAGTCAGCCCTCCGTAGGTGGCCCTTTCCAATTGGGCAATCCTCAAAGAAAGCACAATTTTAACTACTAGGGCTACTTGAAAAACCCGCCTCTCAAAAGCTAACCATTGGATTTGATGAGCTCTCAATATGTTAATATAGCATATTTTAATGTCCTATGTTACCACAAACTTTTACAATGAAGGTGGGAAAAAATAAAAATCGGCATATTTATATATAGAATCACATGAACACAATTTGGTACAATGGGCTGAGAAAATTTCCTCCACATACAACTGCATTACTGCATTAGTAGCAAGCTACATTCTGCCACTTGCACCATATATATCATGCACTATGCAACACAGGGTGAAACTGTGAAAGAAGAGAACTCAACAAATACCCCTATATGGTGGCCCCATAAACGTGTATATACCCTTATACAAAAATCTAGTTGAGTTCAATCTCTTGACATATACAGACCAAATCTTGTAGAGAATGAATCTTGAGAAAGAAAGCCAAAAAGAAAGGGGGGGGGGGTTAACTTATCACATCATCTGGCTTCTCATCCCACCCACTCTTGCGCGCCATAAACGTGTATATACCCTTATACAAAAATCTAGTTGAGTTCAATCTCTTGACATATACAGACCAAATCTTGTAGAGAATGAATCTTGAGAAAGAAAGCCAAAAGAGGGGGGGGGGGGGGGGGGGGGGGGTGGTTAACTTATCGCATCATCTGGCTTCTCATCCCACCCACTCTTGCGCCTTCGCTGTCTGCCACTTTTGGGAGCTCCATTCTGCCAAAGAGACTTTATTAGCTCTTCTGGCAATGGCGGCAAAGGGAAACGAATTAGATCCTTATCCCTTGTATCACTACTAATCCATCCGTGGCAGGGTTTAAGCCTCTTGACAGCAACATTATCGCGTGGTTGTGATTGTTGAATCACTGGAAGCCTCACTTGCTTAGCATCCACATTTTTTATGTTGCTTCCAATGGATTTGTCCACAGAGATTCTTGTATTTTCTGCCTCCACTCGGAATTGAGTTGAAACCTTATCATTTAGATCACTTTCAATCCGTCCATAGGATGGTTTATGCCTCTTGATAGGAAGGTTGTCGCGTGGTTGTGAAGATTGAATCACCAGAGGCCTCACTTGCTTAGCATCCACATTTTTTACGTGTTTGCTTCCAATGATTTTGTCCGAAGACATTCTCATATTTTCTGCCTCCACTCGGAATTGAGTTGAAACCTCATCATTTATATCACTTTCAATCCATCCATGGGACGGTTTATGCCTCTTAATAGGATAGTTGTCACGTTGCTGTGAAGATTGAACCACTGGAAGCCTCACTTCCTTAGCATCCACATTTCTGATGTTTCTTTCAATGGATTTGTCCATGGACATTCTCTTATTTTCTGCCTCCACTCGGAATTGAGTTGAAGCCCCATCATCTATATCATCTTCAATCCATCCATAGCATGGTTTACAAATCTCCGTAGGAACATTGTTGCATGGTTGTGAAGATCGAATCACCGGAAGCCTCAGTTTCTTAGCATCCACATTTCTGTTGTTGCTTCCAACGGCATTGTCCACAGATATTCTCTCATTTTCTGCCTCCACTTGGAATTGAGTTGAAGCCACACAGTCTGGGAAATAAAACAGTATTCTGAAAATAATAAAAGGATAAGAGGAAAAATTTCCAGGGATATTATGCGGACAAACAACTTTTTTTCTTTCCTTTTTTCTGTGATGATTTAAGCTGAAACATAACAGGCATTTTAATTTATGGCGGCTATAATCTTGGATGAACAAGGTTTATCCTCTGTTTGCATTGCAATTACCAACCATAGATTTGAAATTCTTGGCTTTAATAAAGGACAAAAATTAGGTAAATTTCATAAATATTTGTCTTCAAATTTTCCAATGAAAACATATCCCATAAAAAAATTATACACACACACACACATAACTCAATTGTATGATGCAAGTTGCTAAGTATTAGAAGGGGGCAAAAACTGACAGAGAAAACTAAATAAGTGTACCCAAATTAGTCCTTTAATAAAAAAAATCAAATACTCCTTCAGTTCTTAAAAAGAATCATTTTACTAATTTGATTAGATTAAGGAAAATAGTTAAGTTAGTTAATTGTAATAAATATAATATATTTTTCCTAAACTACCTTGTTTAAAACTAAACTTCTCAAAAGTTATTAAGATATTGTTGAGGGAGTATCAAACTATCAATAGGCTTAATTTGGGGGAAAATGATAAAATGAAAAATAAGTGTTACATTTAGGACTAAAACCAACTCCCCAATTAGATCCTATATTAAGGATTAGAGAGGTATCAGCTAATGGGTTATTGATCAGGTACATGTTTAATGAAGGTAGATTTATCGGTGAGTCCCACTTAAAAGATATTGTATGCTTGGCAGTAGTAGGAACTGTTGTTCAGGAAACTGCTCCTCTTGCCAATCCAGTAAATTAGAGTTACGAGATAGCGAAGATTCGAGACTTCTAAAGTTTCGTGAAACCAATTGAACTTGAAAGATAAAAACTTATTTAAGGGACCAAAGTTAGAAGTGATGCTTTTTAAAGTTACTTCCTATTCTTCCTAAAGTCATATCTCAATATTATTTATGTTACAAGGGGCAACTTTGGTCATGTGAGAGAATTTAATTTTAGTTTTTTGAGGTCTCTCTATTGTTATTGGATTTTGAGGCTTCCCATTTGTCATTTTCTCTAGAAGATAAATAGATCAACATATGGAATTTAGCTATCAAATTCTAGAGCAGGCCAAATTACCAAATTCCAGATTACCAAGTGAAGCTGAGACTTGAGCATCATTGGTCTGAGGATCAGCCACTAACAGAGAATCCTGAGCCGCCAGATTAGAGGAGCCAGCTTCAGAATTCGCACATGTGGAGGGAGCAACTGATGTTACAGTTTCTCCATCCCTTCTTGCATTATTATCCTGCAAAAAATCATTATTTTCCTTTTTTGAAAGATTGGGATAGATTAAGAAGCATTAGGACATGTTTCTGTTAGAGGCCAGTTTTTGTTCGTAAAAGGGGCAAATCCAAACTCAATAAACTACACATAACATTCTGCAATCCGTTTTGCTTTTCCCTCATTTTTTTTCATCCCCGTTTCTTAGAAATCAAGCAAAGCATTTAGGTAAAGGATCAACCAACAGGATAAATATCCATAGATAGGCAAAGAGAACAAAGGGATGAAGTAAAATGGCAGAACATTAAACTCAGCCCATATATTATTACCTTCTCTTCAGAAGAAATTTGTTGTTTGCTAAGCATGGTTTCGATTAAGAGCTTGTAAGAAGCCTCTTCAATAAAGGGCCATCCTTGGGTTCCTTCATAAACCTAGAGAAAACTCAAGTATTAAAATAACATGGAAACAACAACTACTACTATTTATTAAGATTCCAAGAGAAGACCAACATTTAGGAGCTCTTTAACCGTTTCTCGAACAAGCCTTTCATCGAACCCATATGGACGCATTGCGTCAAGAGCAGCATCTGTTCTTGTATTACCAGGTGCGTGGTTGTTCTGCAAGTAAATTCAAAACTTCAGTAAGGAAAGGGGAAAATGCGAGAATGCTGAGAAAGGAATTACGAGTTTGAGATGGAACCAAAAAACAATAAAGAGGGAAACCACAAAATGTAAAAAGGTAAAAGTGAGCAGAGGATTAAACAAGACGGAAACGAAAGAGAAACGAGAGAAATAAAGAAGAAGAACCCTTCTGCGGCCTCTAGGCCTCGAAGCCATAGTTTTTGAAGGCTTCTCCTCTGCTTGTTGTTAAGAGAGCTCAAGCACAAAATTGAAATGATGCTTCTTGCTTTGGTTTTCCAGAGTAGAGCGCAAGGACACCGGTTCGGCTCTTTGAAGAATCGGAATGGACATGCCACGTGGCACTGTGATAGATATAGAATGGAATTCAAGGGTCGAAATTGAAGAACAGAATTGCCTCTCGTTCTTGCAGTTGCAGAGAATCGAAATCCTTTTGCTCATATGGCCGAGCACGTAAGAGGTAAGAATCAGATGATCCGCGCATGAAGTAGGGGGGACCACATTCCCCATATACATGTAAATAGAAAAAGAAGACTCAAAAATTAAAGTGTGAAATCGTACTCTAGAGATCAATGGGCTTAAAAGATGCCAGTTGTTTTAAATTGGAATTGAATTAATTCATCAAACACTCCCGAGATACATTTTCCCACTTGCATTATATGAAACTGATTGCAAATGGACGTGAATTATGTATCATATATGAAACATTGTCAGTTTTTTTTTTTTTTTTTGAAGTTGAGGGATAAGAAACTTTATTTTTTATCTCTAAACTGAACGAATAAATATTGTCTTTTTTTTTTTGCTCTCAAAAATTTAAGAATAAAGGATTTTTGTTTCTCATAATACGTGTGTTTTTAGATGTTTGAATTTATATTTTTTCCCTTCCACGGATAAATAAAGCCACTTACAATTTCAACCATCAAAGAAAATGAGAGACTTTCTACATTTATATGTGATTTTTTTTTTTGAGAAAGAAATAGAGTTCGTATCATAAAAAATTAAAAACTTCTATTTTGATCTCGGAATACAAATATATTCTTAAATTGATCCTCCCATATTTGTACTATTATTTTAATTCATTATATTATGTTTTCAAATTCATCCAGTAATTTTAGAAAAAATTGAACGACATGCTATAACGCACTGGTAGTTTTTTTTTTTTTTAGAAAAGACAAGATGATATTAAAAGTATAATTTTTATAGAGAGCCAAAGCTAACATGACAAAAAAAATAACTAAAATAACAATTGAAAGTAGAAACCGAAATAACTTGAACAGGTTGAAGGGTGAAGTCCTTGAGCAAAGCAAGAATTTCTTGTCATCTAATGTTGCTTGCAAAATGAGATTTATGAGGAAGGCTGATGAATCTTTTGTTGACACAAGTAACCTATTAATTTTTTTTATTTTTTATTTTTTGTGTTTGACCACACTCGATATTTGAATTGGAGATCCACAAGAGAGTAGCTCTCAAACATTTTGAGAAGAAATGTATACTTAGAACATTCTCATTCTTCCAAATGAATAGTTTCTAAGGGGATACCTTAGAAGCATATGTAACATTCACAGAAGTGACATCTATTTCTTTTGAATTTGTGGGTGCAAATATTCAAATGATCTTTATCATCTATGGTCTCCAACTGAATGCAAACATGGGAGCCAAACCACAAGGGATAGGTGGATTATCAATTTTTCCATGATTCAAAGTGAAATTTCTTTTCCTCCAGAGAGTATGTATTAAGCAAATGATGCAGCACAGCAATTTGTGATTATCCTGGTTATAAAGATCCATCAGGAAGTTTTTAAGCCATGATTTAATATTTTCAAAATCAACATATGGGACTCTTTTCATAAGAAGCCCAAACCATATGGCTCTTGAATAAGGGCAGGAGAAGAAAACATAGAGCAAGGATTCATCCTCACTACAACCAAACTGGCAACTCTAAGAGATGTCAAGATGATGACGACAGAGGATATCACATGTTGGCAATGTAGAATTGAGCAATTTCCATAAAAGAAGAAGAAATTTGTGAGGCAAAGAGATTCTCCACATCATCTTCCAGAAGGAGCCATCTTGGCTATTTGCAGGACTAATATTCTGAGCGAGGATATGATAATCATCCTTAACTGAGTAGAACCAGAAGAGTTACCATTCCAATAAAATCTATCAGGTAAATTCATCAAGTAGACAGGAATTTTTTAGATGTCCTGAACAATATCAGGTGGGTAAATGTCATTTAACAATGGAGTGCCCCATCTAGTGGGATTCCAAGAAGAAGAGACATGCATTAGTAGATCTGCCACTTGATGAAGCGATCCTACCGAGCTACGATCCAAGTGCATGGCCACCATAGATGGTGGTTGAGAGAAATTGATAAACCATTACCCACCTTCCACTTTAACTTATCCAGGATGATGTTGGCACAATCTGATATTCCTTTCCATATCGATGAAGAATTTTAGGGAAGCTTCATAATGGAATCAAAATTAGATTGCTTAACTTTTATAATGCACCAATTTAAAATAAAATTCATACTAGAATGGACCCCACCGGCCAATGGGACCTACCAATCTCTCTTGCCACACCTGACTTACGACAAAGTAAGTAAACAGCATCATCTTTACCAGTATTTACAGAAAGCAAGATCAGAATAGGGACACTATAAGAGAAACAGAGAATTTATCACAAGCCACACATAAAAGCAAACAGAAATTTAGCAAAATCATAAACCATATTAACATTTGTCTAGAGAATCTTTGTAAACCAAATCTTGTTAAAATTTTAAAACATTTGATGGGGCTGGCATTAGATACACTAGATCATTCTCATCATTGTCATCCTCGCTAATCCACCCAAAGCAGGGCCTACGCCTCTTTACAACAGGGGAGGATCCCAATTCCATTGATGGTCTCAGGCTCATTACTGGAGATTTAACATCAACAGTCAGTGCCCTGAAATTTTCTGTAGTGGCGGCCTTGTGTTCAACGATATCTTCAAGAGGGTGATGAGAATTATGATCCATTGGTGCCTCAGATTTAATGTGCTGGGCCAGAGGGAGAACTTCTGCAGTGACTTTTGCATGCGATGTTTGAGAGTGTTCAGTGACATCCGATAATATTGATTGGTTGATGAATCGAGAATCATCTTGAAGGGATTGGGCATCAGGGGAGTGAGATTGAATTACAGCCTCAGCCTGAGATTTCAAACTCGAAAGAAATTAAATGTTAAGACACATAAGGAAACAGTAAAGTAGAGTTTGTAATAACAATCTCTGCTCTGAATGGTCACCATGGGACACCAGTTTTACATGATATAAATGAATAGTACAATGGGTTAACATCCAGTCAATGTAAAGCATGTCCAAAACATGCCAAATACCATCAAAGAGTCTTGATCAAAAGTTTGCACATCCATATATATGATAAAGTCACAAATAACATCTATAATCTTAATAGGTATATCATTTTGTTAAGACAAATAGTACTAAAAATATTTGCAATTGGATCTTAGATATTTATTTTCAATACTTTGTTCGGCTTCCTCATTTAGAAACAATAGGTCCCACTCACCATATTCAAGAATGATACCATTTCTAACAAAGCGTAGACTGAATGTACATCTGAGGATTGCAGCTTTACTTGAAAGATTAAGGCTTAGAAATTAGAATGACAGCTGAAATGTAGAAACTGTCTTGCATCTTAATCATAACATAGAACAATGTAAACTTTGATGCATACCCAGGGGTAGAGACAGAGCAAATATAGATAAGTCATGTGCATATCCTAAATCCAGTCCCATTCTAATCAAACTAATGATCTATAACGCTAGTTCAGAAGGGACTAACGATTTTGCAGTTAGAGTTTAAACAATATATAACATAAATGAACATTGGGCATTATCATCAAGAAAGAAAAAGAACTAAGTATCTAAAGCTTATGCCATTTGATTGACCCAAGACAAAAGCAAGTATAATCATGTAACTATCCATTTTGACACTTGCGAAACAGTATCACTGAAGCAGTTTAACAGAGCAATGTACCGAGCTAAAGCCAAAAAGGTTCCAATGCAGTTCATTTAATTTTTTTCCCAGCACCATCATACCATCAGCTCCAAGCAAGCATGTAAATTCTATTACTTCGTATTAGATTGGGAAGATTCACAAACTGCAAAGAGAGAACAGTAAAATGCACGTATTAAAACCAAATCAAGATCACCTCTACTGAAGAACCCTCCAACAACTTTGGCTGCGCGTTTTCCAGTTCAGCCTTCTCTTGTAACTCTTGCTCTTCAAGGATTGCATCAATAACCACCTTGTAAGATGCTTCCTCGAGGAAAACCCAGCCTTGATCTCCGCCGTATGCCTGAAACACAATCGCTTATCTCTTAATGCGATGACACAAATTCTATATCAGATTTCTAGGTCGAAACATAAACCTTTTCTTTACAGTTATCAAGCTTCCAGAATACTCACCTTAAGAAGCCTGTTTACAGTTTTTCGCACCAAAACTCTGGGGAAACCCATGGGACAGAGCGAATCTAATGCAGCATCAATACGCATCAATCCCGCCTGATTTAATTTTTTTCGCAAGAGAAGAAACCATGAGACATAGAAGAGATAAACTATAGGACAAGAGATTCAAAGTAAATACGGTGACTCAGATGAAAACTAACCTTTCTTTTTCTCTGCCGGGACGAAGCCATTAATTGAAGTGTTGTTTCAGGTTTCGTCTTGCAGATCTCTTGGCTTTTCAGTAGTAGTAAGAGACGTCGTTTTCCTTTCACTCACAGAAAGTAATTGCAGATCAAAACCTCTTCGCATTCCTTGTGCGAAACTCGCCGGGGACCAATCCCTTGTTCTCCAAGCAACGCGTTGACAGCTATTTTTTATTTCCTTTATTGAATTTCTAATATCTAATTTTCCTTAAGGATTTAGGGTTTAAGAAATTCACGCATTATTGTATGCAAATCGTACGTTGAGCTGCGACATGGAGTTTTATTCTTCTTTTTTGTTCTTTTAAATATTGTGGTTTCTTTATATTTTTTAAATATTATGGTGTTACAATATTTTAAACTGTAAAGATTATTTAAGGCAAAAAGATATTATAAGGATTATTTATGATTCATAAAAATAGTGTGATTGAGAGAGAAAATACATACTGGAATTCGGTTTTGTACTATTACAAATTTTAATTTGAATATATGCAATATCATAAAAATGAAAAATATAAGAGAATGTATTGTATCCGATTTAGTTATACTTCTCTATTTTATTTTCACAAAATATTAGACTCGGTAAAATACTATATGATATTATGATATTGTAGTACATAAACTTTTACTCTATTATAAAGATAGAGGCTTAATATCAATCATTAACAATATTTATCTTCGTAACACAGAATTTCAATCACATACATTTAATGCACATAGTGTCTCAATCTTTTGTTTGGTTCCTTCTATTTGATTTGTATTGGTTCCAATTAATCTGAAATCATCAAAGGGTTTTGGCAAATTTTTTTTAAAAAAATAATAATAAAAAAAATTAGAAGGCAATCTTTTCTGTCCCATCCGAAATTCTTGTTCTTAATATGAAACTGATGAAATATAAAGAACAATAAGAGAGAATCTAGAGATAGAGAGAGTATAAAGAAATTCTATTCCAGTATAAACTGAATGTTTACAGAAGGCCTCTATTTATAAACTTTCAGGAAACTTGAAGATGAAGTTAAGAGCAAGAAAAACTAAAAGGGGAGGCTTCCTTAGAGAAGCCGAAAGAGGAAGCTTCTTCTTGATTTGTAGAAAAAACTAAGGAAACTTCTTGTTGACTTGGAAATGAAGCTTCTTGTTGGCGTGTAATAGGAGGGAGCTTCTTCTCAGGTTAATGGACATCCACATAATTATTTTATTCATAACACTCCCTCTTGGATGTCCATTTATGAATGTGCCTCGTTAAAAGCTTTAACTAGAAAAAACCCAGTGGGATAAAAACCTAACCAAAGAAAAGAATACATCATTCATTGATACACTGTTGAGTACTGCCTCATTAAAAACCTTTCTAGGAAAACCCAGTGGGACAAAACCTAGATAAGGGAAAAAGAGTACAGCGTGTATCGACTCCCCCTGTTGACAATATCAATTGAGAACTCTAAATCTTCGCAGACCAATACTACAGACAAGCTTTTCAAAAGTTGTACATAGAAGAGATTTAGTAAATAAATCTGCTAAATTATCATTCCAACTGATTTTCTGGATATCAATTTCATCATTCTGTTGAAGATCACGGGTATAGAAGAATTTTGGTGAAATATGCTTCGTTCTATCACCCTTGATATAACCCTCCTTGAGTTGGGCAATACATGCAGCATTATCCTTATATAAAACTGTTGGAACCATTTTATCAGAAGATAAATGACAAGTAGTTCGTATATGATGAATTACTAACCTCAACCACACACATTCCCGACTTGCTTCATGCATTGCTAGAATTTCTGCATGATTAGCTGAAGTGGCTGTTATAGTCTGTTTTATAGATCTCCATGAAATAGCTGCACCTCCACATGTAAATAGATAGCCTGTTTGTGATTTTCCATCATGTGGATCAGACATAAATCCAGCATCTGCATAACCAATCAGTTCGTGCTTCGATACATTTGAGTAGTATAATCCCATATCCATTGTACCTTTGAGATAACGAAGAATTTGTTTTACATCATTCCAATGCCTTTCTGTTGGTGCAGAAATATATCTTGCTAATAAATTAACAGCAAACGATATATCAGGTCGTGTATAATTAGCAAGATACATTAGTGCCTCAATAGCACTTAGGTATGGTACTTCTGGACCAAGTAGTTATTCTTCACCTTTGTCATTAATTATTTGAGGTCGAAATGGATCTTGATCCTTATCCAAAGACCTTACTACCATTTGAATACATAATGGATGTGATTTATCCATATAAAATCATTCTAGGATCTTCTTTGTATAAGTTTCTTGATATACAAAGATCTCATCCTTCAGGTACTCGATTTGTAGTCCAAGGCAAAATTTTGTCCTGCCCAAATCTTTCATTTCAAATTCTTTTTTCAAACAATTAATTGCTTTTGAAAGCTCTTCAGGAGTTCCAATAATGTTGATATCATCAACATATATAGCAATTATAACAAATTCATTTCTCGATCCTTTCATAAAAATGCATGGGCATATTGGGTCATTTTTATACCCTTCTTTCAATAAATATTCCTTAAGACAATTATACCACATGCGCCCTGATTGTTTTAAACCATATAGGGACTTATTTAATTTGATAAAGTATTGTTCTCGAGAATTTGAATTAGATGCTTCTGACACCTTTAGTCCTTCAGGAACTTTCATATAAATATCACTATCAAGTGATCCATATAAATATGCAGTCACTACATCCATCAGATGTAAATTAAGCCCTTCATTTATTGCTAGGCAAATCAAATAACGAAAAGTAGTCGCATCCACTACTGGTGAATACGTTTCTTCATAATCAATGCCGGGTCTTTGTGTAAATCCTTGGGCTACAAGACGTGCCTTATATCTTGCAATTTCACCCTTTTCATTTCTTTTTCTTACAAAAACCCATTTGTATCCAACTGGCTTTACACCTTCAGGTGTTTGGACTACAGGTCCAAATACTTTTCGTTTTCCAGTGATTTCAATTCTGCATTAACAGCATCTTTCCATAAGGGCCAATCTTTTCGCTGTTGACACTCTCTAATAGATTTAGGCTCATGATCATTTTCATTATTCATTACATCATATGCTATATAATTAGCAAAGATGTCGTCAACGTTGACTTCATTTTGATCCCATCGGATACCATTCATAACATAATTAATTGAGATCTCATTATTTTCATACATTCCAGATACATGAGTCTCTTCTGGGACTGCAACATTCTCTTCTGGAGACAACTCTTTAAGAGATGGCTCTACTGGAGCTACTAACTTTTCTTGATTATCCTCAACTTGACCATCTATATTTTTAGCTCATTTTCTCTTTCGAGGATTTTTATCTTTAGAACCGATGGGTCTACCACGCTTCAGGCGTGATTTAGATTCATTCACAATAGGTTTTCCTTCAGGGATATCAATTCGAATAGGAGCATTCACAGCTGGAACATGTGACTTTGTCACTCTCTTTGGGTCAGTGAATGCTTCTGGCATTCGATTAGCTAAATCCTACAAATGAATTATCTTTTGAACTTCTAGTTCACATTGTTTTGTACGAGGATCAAAATGAGCCAATGATAATTCATTCAAGCTAATCTCTTTACTCCGTTGCTTATTCTCTCCCCCTAATATTGGGAAGACTGATTTATCAAAGTGACAATCAGCAAATCGTGCAGTAAATAAATCTCCTGTAGATGGTTCTAAATATTTTATGATTGAAGGAGATTCATACCCAACATATATTCCCATCCTCCTTTGAGGACCCATTTTAGTGCGTTGTGGTGGTGCTACTGGCACATATACTGCACATCCAAAAATTCTGATATGGGAAATATTAGGTTCTTGACCAAAAACCATTTGTAAAGGGGAAACCTTTAGGTAACTAGTAGGCCTGATGTGAATTAACATTGCAGCATGCAAAATGGCATGGCCCCAAGCAGAAATCGGTAAATTGCATCTCATAAGTAAAGGTCTTGCAATAAGTTGCAATCATTTAATCAAAGATTCTGCAAGTCCATTTTGCGTATGAACATGAACTACAGGATGTTCAACATCAATTCCAAGGGACATACAATATTCATTAAAAGCTTGTGAGGTAAATTCACCAGTATTATCAAGACGTATTTTCTTGATAGGATAATCAGGGTAATGTGCTTTTAATCGGATCAATTGAGCAAGTAATCTCGCAAACGCCAGATTACGAGAAGATAATAAGCAGATATGTGACCATTTGGTTGATGCGTCAATTAAGACCATAAAATATCTAAATGGTCCACATGGTGGATGTATTGGTCCACAAATGTCTCCCTGTATCCGTTTTAGAAATGTAAGAGATTCACCTCCTACTTTGCTTGGTGAGGGTTGAATAATCAACTTTCCCTTGGAACATGCATCACATATGAAATCATGGGACTGTGGTATTTGCTTACATTTCAGGGTATGTCCACATGAATTTTCAATTATTTGTCGCATCATAGTTGACCCAGGATGGCCTAACCGGTCATGCCAAACATTAAATTCATGAGTAAACTTCTGGTTTTCATTGGCAAACTTCTGGTTTGCATTGACTAATTTATGGTTTGTATTAGTAAACTTCTGGTTTACAATAGCATGTATTTCAATTGTGCTTATAAATATATAACACAAACCAGAAGAAAAAGTAGGAAAATTTTCTAATATGCATTTCCTACCAGAAATTATGTTTGTGATAGCAAGACATTCTTGATTATCTTTAGTTGTCGATTCTATATGATATCCATTTCTGCGGATATCTTTGAAACTCAACAAGTTCCTTTTTGATTTGGTAGAATAAAATGCATTTTCAATGCATAATTTTGTTCCTTCAGGTAACAAAATATTAGCTCTTCCGGAGCCTTCGATCAAATTTATACTACCAAATATAGTCTGAACATTGGCTTCTCGTATTACCAATGAAGAAAAATATTTGTCATTTTTTAGTATGGTGTGCGTTGTTGTGCTATTAACGAGACACAAATCTTCAGGATTGTTGTCAACAAGATTCATTCTTTATTAGAGATACATGAAAATAAATAATAATAATAATAATAAATAAAACATAATTAAAAGAAATACATATACTAGAAGAAAGTTTCAACTTATTAAAAACATGACCATTCTAAACATGAAAAATAATTTATACTAAATAATCAGCAACATCAAAATGAGTCATTTCAACATTTTCGTGCCCAAAATTCTCAGCCTTATCAACATGATTTGCTTCAATCTTTGGTCATTTACCATTATTTTTCAATGATTCTTGGTAAAGGTCAACCAAATGTCTTGGGGTACAGCAGGTACGTGACCAATGACCTTTGACACCACAACAATAACATGCATTTTCAGCATGTTTGTTATTTCCACTTGTTTCCCTTTTGGGGTTCTTATCAAACTTTCCCAATTTTGGGGGTAGGGAATTTGATCCACCATGATTTGGACCACGACCACGCCCACGCCCACGATTGTAGCCACCTTTACGTCCACGTCCTCGGCCACTTGAAAATTCATTAGTTACTACATTCACTTCTGGGAATGGAGTTGAACCTGTTGGATGTGGTTCATGATTCTTTAATAAAAGCTCATTATTTTGTTCGGCAACTAAGAGACAAAATATTAAATCTGCATATCTTTTAAAACCCTTCTCATGGTATTGCTGCTGTAGGAGCAAATTTGATGCATGGAATGTGGAGAAAGTTTTTTCTAGCATGTCCTCATCAATAATATTCTCTCCACATAATTTCAGTTGAGAAGTAATCCTGAACATAGCTGAATTGTATTCACTTACAGATTTAAAATATTGTAAACGCAAATGAATCCAATTATATCGAGCTTTTGGTAGAATGACCATCTTCTGGTGGTCATATCTTTCCTTCAAATTGTTTCAAAGAACAAGTGGGTCTTTCACAGTCAAATATTCAACTTTTAGATCATCATGCAAATGGTGACGTAACAAAATCATGGCTTTGGCCTTTTTTTGATTGGATTCCGCATTCCCTTCTTTAATTGTGTTTTCTAACTTATAGGCATTCAGATGGATTTCCACATCCAGCATCTAGGACAAATAGTTCTTTCCGGTGATGTCAAGAACCGCAAACTTAATTTTTGAAAGGTTTGACATGATTCAAACTAATTAAAGAAAATAAACATGAATTAAAAATACGAATAATAATAACAATAAAATATTAAAGACAATAATTATAATTAAAGCATTACGGCTTCAGGCCATTTATAACTCATAATGAGAAAATTAAATTTATATGGCTTCAGGCCATAAAAACAACATGACTTCTGGTCATATAATAACATAACATTAAATGTTAATAACAATAAAAGTAAATGTTATGTTAGCAACACTAAAAATAACAATATCTGCAAACAGAGAATATCAATTCTAAATATCTATGTAGGAGGTAAAAACCTTCCATGTAGATGTTAAATGAACAAAATATAAAATTACTGTGAATAGTAGAAATTACTATTCACAGTAAATAGTAAATAAAGTAAAATTACTGAAAGATTAAATCTAGACTACCAAGTAGGAGTCAGATGAATAAAATGTAAAATTACTGAAAAAGGGTAAATTTATTATGAATAGTAAATTACTATTTACCGTAGTAAAATAGTAAATAATCTCAAATCTTAACCATGGAACCCGATATTTAAAATAATCGGTAAAAGTATATCTTTAATTTCATATTATGGTTAAGATTATCTCAGATAGATAAAATAAACATATAGTAAAGAAGATGGTGATAAAATCTTACCTTGGTAGAGTCTTCGTGCTGATAATGTAATATGAAACTGATGAAATATAAAGAACAATAAGAGAGAATCTAGAGATAGAGAGAGTAGATAGAAATTCTATTCCAGTATAAATTGAATGTTTACAAAAGGCCTCTATTTATAAACTTTCAGGAAATTTGAAGATAAAGTTAAGAGTAAAAAAAACCAATAGGGGGAGGCTTCCTTAGAGAAGCCGAAAGAGGAAGCTTCTTCTTGACTTATAGAAAAAGCTAAGGAAACTTCTTGTTGACTTGGAAATGAAGCTTTTTGTTGGCTTGTAATAAGAGGGAGCTTTTTCTCGAGTTAATGGACATCCACATAATTAATTTATTCATAATAGGTCTATTATTTTTAACACTAATCCCAAAATCATTAAATTAAAAAAAAAAATAGCAATGTGAGGAATATTATTTTGTGGTAGTAGAATTGAAAAACATTTCCGTACGCAACTGAATCGAATACAACACACTCTCTTAACTTTTTCATTTTGGTGATATTGCATATATTCATATTCAGATTGTTAATAGTATAACACCAAATTCAGTATATATTCTTTTCTCAATCACAGTGTTTTTATAAAACATAAATAATCTTTATAATAATAATAATAATATTAGTATTATATGTATCAGTGCATGAAAGGAAAATTTATTTTATAGTGACTATATATTTTTTTCAACTTTTAAAATTATTTTATAGTGAATATATGTATCAGCCAATAAATCCCAATTTGAAATTTTATTTTTAACTTGGGCTTAGAATCTTGTAAAAGTGTGGGATCCTTAACTGTAAATATGTGTTCTGAGAGAAAGACAGAATTACCCTCACTAAAAACATTTTTTTTTTGTGCGGTATATATTTTTTTTGTATGCAATCTATCTTCATTTGTTTGCGCCTCATCATAATTTATTTTAAAATTGGGACGTATAATCTATCTTCATTGATACGCAACATATTACATTATGAACCAACAATCTTCCTTTAATCTAAATGATCTTTCGTTATGTGCAAACAATCTTCTTTTTATGTAATTTATCTTCCCAAGTGCAAATTATATTCTTTTATGCGTAATTTATCTTCTATATGCATAAATGGATAATAGTTAGGTTAGTCCGTAACCCCACATGGACTTATCTAGACTTCTAAGTTTGAAACTACCAAAAACCCTCATGGGATTATGGATTGCTTCCAATAGTATTCAATAGGAATGTCTTCATTAAGATGCCTTATAAAAAAATTTGTATACGCGTAAAACTAAAATTTGCAAGGACGAAGTGAGGGGAAAAAACATCACATAATTTTGAACTGTTTGGCAATTTGTTTTTCCATCTCAATGCCCTCACAAGCATATATTTTCCGGAATTAAACTTGTTGTTCAATGTGTACACATGTGGAGTATTTTTTTTTTTGGTTAAGTTAGAAGAGAACATATATATATATATATATATATAGAGAGAGAGAGAGAGAGGAAAGAAGTTAAGTGCACCCACGATCTAAGGGTAGAATAAAATCTTCTTTTTTCCTAATTAAGTGATACCAATATTAAGTAGAGCAAGCCTTTTATTACTCTCAGGCATTTACCTAGACACTCAGGACATTCAAGAACTAGGATGCCTCCCTCAATGTTTTAACCAACTCTAAGATCGAATCTCCTCTATTTGGTGAGTCAGCCTCTTTTACCAGTTAAAATCTAAAGATGATGGGTAGAGAAGAAAATTTTAAAAACACAATAAATAGTTACATTTACACTTTCCTTGTCAATGGGAATTCTTCAGATGCACAATTGATGTCCCATCGGAATCAGTTTCCCTACCTACCCTTGGGATAGGTAGGGAGAACTTTTTCATCTGGACGGTCCGGATTTTTTTTTTTACTTTTTATTTTTTTAAAAAAATTATTTTAATGGGTAGAGAATTTAAAATAAAAATAATCTCTCAACTAACATATTTTTTAAAAATAATTTTCTCATTTAAAAAATGACAATTAAAAATAATAATAAATCTCGACGATCCAGATTGAGAAAAGCTCTTCGGAATAAGTAAGAAAACTGGTTCCATGCCCGGGTTACCGCACTAATCAGTTTATGGACAAAGTTATTTAAATATTCATCAGGACTTAAATATGTTGACATGGCGTTTATTAATTGGACAGAGCAAACATGAGATGGCACATAAAAGTACAAAACTTGTAATCCAAATTTTTTTAAAAAAGTACAAAGTCATTATTACCTTGGGTTAGCTATAAAGTGAAATTTGTGAAAGCACCATAATGATCCTACGGTCTTCCAAAGAAAGCTAGACATCATTAGAAACTCAACACTTGATATCACTATAGGCCATACATTTTGATCCATCCATCACGTTGCGAGCAATAATGTTGATCACTAAGCACATTATAATAATTATAATAATTAAAATAAAACCTTGTCATATAAGGAAACATCAAGCATCCATTGGCCCGTAGACATATTTGTGTTTGAAGATTGAACAAAAAAAGATGGATGTAGATAGGTAAAATAAAACTAAGGCACCAACCAGAGACCACAAAAAGAGAGAGGTTTGAGTTCAGTTATGATGGAGTATTGTGTGGTTGGAACCAGGCACCGGCTTGGCTGGGCACTGATAACACTTGGCAAAGAGGCCAAATGTACCAACCTGGCCGATGAAATTAGTGAGACTAGCCCACCCTCCAAATCCAAACCCTATCACAAAAACCCAAACCACCACCAACGCATTCACCACGTAGATTGCCGTCCAGCTTGGTAAGAACCATGGAAGTTTCTCTGCCGCATTCTGCACATTCAAACATTGACACATGTTAATGACCTTGTAGTCTAATAACATAAAAATTCTCTTGTAAGTAAAGAAGTCACGAGTTCAATTCCATTTGTAACTATCAAACAGTACCTGCTCCTTTTATTCAAACACAAAATATGTCATGGACAATTCGTTTGAGTTCAATCTTTGAAAATAACTGTAAGACTCATGAGTAGTTTGAGTTCAATATCATCGCCTTGGGAAAAGGGATGAGAATAATGAGTGAGTTTGGGTGCGTTATGAGTAGGACCACTTGAGAAGGCTGGGTTGGGGTGGCCCCAGGCCTTAGTTATGAGTTTATGACCATACAGCATATATCTGAACGACAAAGAAATCACACCAACTTCTTCTTGTCTCTTAATAAACTTCAAAATTTGAATTAATTTGTTATTATCGCTTGTGGGGCTCATGACCTTGGAATGGGAAATCATTAAAGCTGGATTCATATTCATCATATCTTCCCCCAAATCTAAACACTTGTAATTTAGTTCAACCATTTCTTCAGATGCTTTCTTTACATCAATCTGGTTAGCATTTTGGCATTATCATCTGTCTCCAACGCATAATGGACATAACTGATTTCTTAGAAACTGACAAAAATGCTAGACACTTAATATTTGACTACTAGTTTAAGTTTAAGTGCTTCACTGGATATAACACATAGGCGTTGTGATAGTTGATTAGCTTGTGAAAGAGTTAGGCAATTAGATTTAGACGTGGGAGAGATTGGAGGATTTACCTGACGCGCTGAGGCGGACCGGTAAGTGAGCATATGGGCAACGGCGGGGATGATGTAGACGGTGAAGGTGACGAGAAGAGCGCCCACGGCGGAGTTAATGGGGCCGAAGAAAGGGAAAATGATGGCCAAGAACCATATTGGTATCACCACAGGCAGCCTAGAAAGAGCCCTCAAAAATATGCTCTTTGTGTCATGCATTCCAATCACTTTCTCCCACACAAAGTACAAAGGAGTACTAGCAAACCCAAATGTTATGAACTGCACAATTATGCAGACAAGTCATCAGTTACTAACTTTTTTTTAAAAAAAAAAAAAAAGCCACACCTCTACTTTTCATTTCTTATAATCATTTTATCAAGCACTTGGTGAGTATGGCTATGGACCTGGTGTATAAGCATTAGAATGACAGCGAGATCACGCCATCCGGTGCGAGGGAGGAGTGCGATGGCGTTTGACCGATCCAGGAGTTCGTCTCCAAAGGCCCAGTAGACGGTAGCCGCCGATGGTATGGTGAGGGTGAACACATAAAGTGTGGCATAGAAATAGATGTATTTGAACTTCTGAGGCTTCCACATGGCATGCATGATTTCCCTGTAACACCATGTACATTAGAAAAACTGAATCAACATTTAAAGCAAGAATTGAAGTGTATTAGTAGTTCCTTAATCCATGTCTGAAACATTCTCTTGCTTATGGCAGTAAAATATAATTGGCACAGTGAATTCCAGAGAGAATCTGCAATTATGTGGGAGGAGTCTTGAGGTAAAAGCAAAATCTGAAGTTCATAATTTTATATTATGAGGGACGGAGTATAACTACAAGACAAGACATTATAACGACAGCTTCAAAAAGCGCAAGGATTTACCATTTGTCTTATTTTCAAGTCCTGCGAGTTAGAACGCAGGCAAAAGCTGCAACTTGTCAATGCGAGGGACCATTTCTCCCCATTATTACTATTATTATTTATTACTACTCCCAACTGAACCATGGACAAGAGACAATCATAAACAACACATTACCATGATTGGTTCTGTCTGCGACTCAATGATCGGGGAAAAAAACAAGCTTAAAAAGAAGAGCTTACACTGTGACGGCATGCCCGCCGAAAGTGTACAGTATATTTGTAGCGCCTGTGAAATACGGAACCAGTTTGGTAGGGCCCGAGTGCGTCACATTCTCAGCCTACCACGACAGCGTTTCAAAGAAAAGTTCAGAAACAACCGGCTGGTATAATAATGGAGAGAGGGACAAGTTACCAGAGAAAAAATCCAAAACCGTTGGTGGGGGCTGACCTGGCCGTGTACGGCGGCAGCGATGGTCATATACCAAGCGGTGTAAGTGGTCATGCCAAGGCCAAGGAAGGACCATATCCTGTAATTATGGAAGGAGGGTATGAAAACGGTGGTGGCACAACAAGCTCCAAAAATATAAGTCCATGTCCTCTTGTCCAGCTTGTCATCTATATAATATATATTACTGCAAAAAAAAACACATAAAACACATTAAAGTTATTTATCTAAAAGCGATGTTAATCGAAAAAAGTTTGAGGCTTTAAACAGAGACCTTGCACAAGCAATAAGTTGAATAACAGAGCCAAAGAGGAGAAAAGTGCAGTTGAAAGCCAGTCCGATAGCTTTCCAATATGGACCAAGCAAGCCATCTAACACTTCGAACCACTGCGATAGAGTTAAATTGAAGCATCGAACAGTAAAAGGTTTGTTTTTGGGGTGAAAACAAAGAGATTATTATTGAAAATTGTGGTTTGACCTGGATGACGTGGTTTTTGAAGCTGACGTTTTCTTTCTCTTTCCGACTTCTGTACTCAACGTAAAGAACGCTGATCAAATAAGCAGTCCAACTTCCAAGTAAACCATAAAATATTTGAAATATGATGCCGGAAAGCATTCCAAGCTGAGAGAAAGAATACGGCAGAGTCAACAGAACTTGAGCAACCTGCGAAGCATGGTAAAGAACAACTTTAACAAAACTCGGACCTAAGCATATGAATTAGGAGATGGGGATTTGTGGATTTCGTAGGTTGTTGTTACCTGATTCGAGGCGCAGCTAAACCAGGCATCATAATTAGACCCGCCATGCCAGAGGAAGGATTTGAAGGTACAACCAGAGTCATCCCCTTTCTCTGCCTCCTCCGTCTGATCACGCTCAGCCGTCGGGTTCGTGCTCGGAATTATGGCTTCTTCGGCTTGCTTCTGGCGCGACATTGTCTCGAGATTATAAGGATCTGAAAGAAAAGAAAATAAAAAGGGAAAAACTGCATCAGACAAATACCAAACCTCAAACCAAACGAAACACAGAGAAATTGACACAGTACAAGAGAGTACCAACTATAGAGAAAAATGATATACGAAGAGAAACAGAGGAAAGCAGAGGACTTTATAGCTGAGGACTCAGAGTGCAAAGACTCGTTACCTTTTTTCTGTATCAAAAGGTGTAGAGACGAAAAACAGAGGAAGATGATAATAAACAAAAAATCAGAAGCAGAGCCCACCTGATAGGGCTGCTCTTGCGGCTGTGCACAGTTGGAAAATATTTACTCTCTCTCTCTGTATATGAACACTCAAACTCCAAGAGTGGAAGAGCCTTTAATACACATTGATGAAGCTGTAATTTGGTGCGGCTCCCCTGATATTACGCATATCGGTTAAGGTGTTAAATGCAGGTTCAGAGAATGCTGGTGGCGGTCGTGGTAAATTATTATAAATGGGAGAAAGAAAACCCAGCGAGAACGGAACAGTCAGTGAGGGGCATTAAAAAAAACAAAAGGAAGGGGAAAAAAAAGGACCATAATGGCGGATGATGTTGAGCTCAATTTCTGCACTTCGATAACTGAAATCTGACAAAACGTACACTTTGACTCTGAGAGAGAGAGAGGGGGAGGGAGGGAGGGAGGGAACAGCCGAACGGAGAGGTAGTAGAGAAGAAGAAAATGAGTAATGAGGAAAGGAAAGCTGCAAAATTTGGTTTTTGAAAGCGTATGGATTTGGATTATTGAATAATGTGAAATTGGCTGCTTCTCTTATTGGGAACCAGTACAACTATCTTTCCTTTTCTCTCTCTTCTAATGTTAGGGGTAAGTAAAAATGGTGGGCTGTCCACCGGTAGTGTAGAGTTCAGATGAGGCGCAAAAGGAAAAAGTTGTGACCGGAATAACATACTGAGAAAAAAATTAGTAAAGGACAACGGTAAGAAAACGCATATAATTTTTTTTTGCCGGAAAAAATATTTGTTAATTTTTGTAGGTTAAGAGCACCAAATATCATAAATTTTCCTTATGTCACGGGCAACGTTACATATGAAGTTTTTTAAACAGGGACAAAATTTCAATGCAATTAAGTCAAATAACAATGATCATTTAACTAATACGGCAAGTAAAAAAAATCAAAAATATATATTAAGTTTTTAAAATGGTGTACAGATATACATGAAGCTTTCACTAGCCATGCCATTATTGCACCATTTTAGAAATTTTATATGTATTTTTCCAGATTTTTCTTGATCCATATGTTCGATAAATGGTCAACGTTAATTGATTGAAAGATCATGACATTTTTGTACCATTTTTTTAAAAAAAAAAAATTACATATTTTTGTACCAAAAAATGTTTATGATATTAGATACACATAATGAAATACCACTTCAGTTATATTTATAAGGTCATTTTGACTAAAAAAATTTGGTCTTGTTTATAAATTCAATTTTAGGATAATAAATGAGATTGTGAAAATTTTATCCATATTAATTGTATTAATTAAAATAGAAAAAGAAAAAAGAGTTGAAAGATGGCTATTCATGAATAAGGGTAAAGTTGAAAATTTACTTCATAATCATTGAGCTAATTATCTTTCTTTGATATGTGTGATTTAGTTAAAAAGGACTTATAAATAAAACTAGAGTGGTATTTCTTCTTATCTATATTATAAGATACCAATTATCAGCATTGTTGTCAAACTCGCAAGTTGACTCTCCGAATTTACCGTTTTTATGTTTCTAGCTTACAAAAACAAGTCGAATTACTAGTAAACTCATACCAATTGTAAACTCAATTAAACTCGTAAGTTTATACACCGAGTTTTTACGTTTCTAGCTTATAAAATCGTTTTAACTTACCCTTAAACTTGTATTAATTTTTTTATTTGATCATGCTCAACAACTTTATATATAAATTTTATATAAATTTTTTTTGTTAAATATGATAAATGATGGATGGTGATGGATTTAATTTCAATTATTTGGATTTAAAATACATTTAAATCAAATTGTTGTCAATTTCATATTTTAATTATTTATTTATACACTAATAATATCTATTTAATAATAAAAGTAAACTCTTAAAAGTTTACGATTTGAATTTATGATATGAGTTTAAGTCACCGTCACGAGTTTACTTAAACACTTGAATTTGACAACCTTGACTATCAGCAATTTTTTATCCTTATTACAAAAACCCCAACTGCACTCATTTATTACTATTTCTCATTATTCGTTTATTTTTAAGTGACTCATTTAAATTTACATCGTTAAAGTATGAGTACAGGTAAAAACATTTATTACTTTTAGACATATTTAATAACTTGACTATTACTAATATTCCTTAGTGCAAATAGATGATGCCTTATAATAAGAATTAAAAAAATTCTTATAAGTGATTTTGCACTTCAACCTAGCTTTTTTATGAGTCCATTGCACTCAACCATTGATCGTAGCCAAAACGCCAAGAAAGGTATGTATGAGTCCATTTGTAGACTGTAGTAACTGTAATAGCCTCGCCCTCTTAGTATGGTGTCTTCCCTGGAGGGTCTTAAGTCTTTACCAGTCAGCCTATGAATATTTTTTGACCATTCCATATTTTGAATATAATGAAACATTAATTTTTTTTTCCCCATATATGCTTTATTTTGAAAAGCACTATAATGTAATAGATTGATAGTAGTGTATCTGACAAATATAGGTGAAATAACCAAGAGCAGTAACTAATTAATCCAAATTCAATAGGCGCGATGGTTCGATTAATCATATTTCGTTTCCAATACAGTGAATCACATTCAATTACATGTCATCAGTGTATCTCCCAAAATCCTAAAATATCTATTCTTTTAAAATGATTCCTATATTTAATTCGGGCTTTGTTTTTCTCATGTTACATGAGAAAAAAAAAATCTACACACACATGAAATAATGGGACCCACATAAACAGATATGAATTCATATATATATATGTGGGTCCCACCATTTCATGTGTGTGTAACATGAGAAAATGGTTTTCCTACAACATGAGAAAATGTTTCCCCTTAATCCTAGTCCCAATCACATTAAATTAAAAGAATCGAACTTTTTAAAATGGGGTATTTTAAACTGTGAAAACCCTACTATTATATAAATAAATATTTGAAAACAGACTAGTTTGGATTTTTTTTAAAAAAAATAAGTACAGCACAAAAATGCTAATAAGCTTTTATTAATAGTGCGCTCAACATTATATACCTTTTGGAGATGCAGAAATACCCTCATACACTTAAAGGAGGAACAAAAATTTCAGTATTATTAAATTTAACGTAACACCGTTATATATACACATATAAAAAGTATTGATGTTAGGTTAAAATTAATGGTGCTGGCACTTTTACTTATTTTTTGAATCTTTCTAGATATTTTATCACCTATGTAAAGTGTACGATACTTGATGCACTCTTAACAAAAGTTTATAATTATTTTTGTACTCCAACCCTTCAGCTATGCAAGGGATGTCATGGCCTCAACTCAACCAATAAGTGCTCTTGTTGAAATTTGATTTTATATTCTTTTACTTATAAAATGAAACCAACAAATTGTTGGTAGAATACCTTAGATTATAGTAGTTGTTAAAATGAGGCGGATTTATTATGTATTAACTTATTTGATCCTCTGTAACTTAAAAGAAAATTGATATAATTAAAATCATATTATGAATTCATAATATTTTGAAATGACTCTGGACTTGTTGACTCGTCTTTGCCATGTGCCCATATACATACACACACTGTTTCCTATCCAAATCCTCTACTTTACTTTGGGAAAAAAACAGGTTTGTCCTCACTGTTTCCTTTTTCTCTTCTCCTTTTCATATGTAATATTTTATTAGATTGTTATAAACATAAATAGATAAATTGAAAGAGTTGAAACTTGATTTGTATAGTTCAGTAAAGACAAATTCCAATTGATAAAATATTTTAATAAAATATTAAATATAAATTATTCATTTTTTCATTTAAAAGTAGGGATGTCATGCTGAGGAGAAGAATATTTTTTTAAAAAAAATAGAGGATTTGCTTTTCATAGTGAGTTTGTTAATTTCTCAGCGGTCATGTATTTAGAAAAAGTATGAACTAACTATTTTAATTTTGAATGTTTTATTCACTGTATATTTATGTGTCATGGAATTAATTTAAATAGTATAACCACTAATATATCATCATCATCCCTGGCACAAAAAAAATATATATATATAATCATCATCATTATTATGTTCGTTGTTGTTGTTGTTAATTATCAATCAAAAATTAATCTTGTTCATAATCTCTGAGCATCCTTCCTTGGAAGCGAAAAATAATTAAGTGGTAGCAGGAAGAAGAAGAAACATCAAATACATAAGAACGGCAATAATAATAGCTATAATAGAAGTAACGACTTTGTTGAACGTTAAATCATGATAATGACCATTGAAAACTCCTATTAGAATTAAAAAAAAAATCATGGTAATTGAGACAATTAAAAAATAAAGAATATTTGATGATAAAGCATAATTGGTTAAGAGTTTCTAACATGGTGATAAGAAAAATAAATCATGATATGACAATTGAACAAATACTAGTCCATTGGTTAAAGACCACCAATTAAAGATTTTAATGATGTTGAGAGACTGAAATCAGAGGATTCACAGTTAATAACATTGTGAGTATCTAATATAAGTTGCTTACATAATTACCTAAATCGTAAGTGAAAGGTAGGGGTGAAAATAGGTCAGGTCAGGCTTCACTCACTTGGCATATTAAGGAGTAAAGTGGCCTGAACTTGACCTGTAATTTGTTACAGGCTTTTTTTTCAGCCTATGGCCTATTAAGGAGACATGTAGTTTTAAAAATTTTATAAGAGGCCTAACAGGCCACATGCCTCACATCAAAACAGGCAGAAAACAAACTTACTTATATAAAGTGGTTGAAGTAATTATAATTTTATCCTCATATTAGACCCGCTTGACAAGTTTAACATGTTTATTATTAAGCTTAGGTTTGACCTGTTGAGCAAAATATGTTTTAAAAGAGGTCTTGACCTGACTTTTTAACCTGATAGACCAAGTCTAACCAAGCTTGGAAAGGGTCAGGGCACAAGCCCTTAACTCGTTTGCACCCCTAGTGAAAAGATAAGGAGCATTGTAATCACATTCGCTCGAGCTTGTATCAAATATCTTTTGAAGTGTTGAACAGGCACACAAAATGTCTTATATCATGGACGATAGAGTAATAACCTTACTAAATAAAAAGTTTGTGAAAAACTGGAGGCATATCTCAATCTTAATAAGTCTAAGATCCAACTCACTTAAACTTTTCACCCCAAAAAAAAAAAGGTTAGCTAGTAAAATTTTTTAAAAAATGCCCTTGTCAATGAAGTTACATAAACAAGAATAAACGAAGAAATTACATATTGACTTAATGCGTTTTAGGCCTGTTGTACCCCCAATTGTACCTTCCATAGCTATATTTTCACAGAAGCTGCTTCTAGAAATAAAACCTTCACAAATGCCAATTTTATCATCATATAATGGCTTTTCCTACCGTTTAAAAATTAACAATTGAGGAAAAAAAGTAAATAAGAGAAAGCGATTATATGAGAGTGACTTAATGTAGGAGTGCAAAGGAATAGTTGTAAAAAGTTTTGAGACTGACTAAGATCCTTCATGTGAAACGATCTTATCCTGTATTAACAACAAAAAAATCTTCAAATAATGTGACTTAAATTAGTCCTCGGGGATTAAAGAGATAAGAAAAATGTTTCTAAGAGTAATAAAGCATTTGACAAAACAATGTGGATCACATAAATGAATTCGGTAAACCAACTATTTGCTTTGGTGAGTCAAAAAGGAGGAAGAAGCATTGAATGTTCATTATTGTTAGGTTGATTTTGATCTCTTTCAACATCAATCAATTCTCCTTTGCTTTCTCATATCATTCGATCTCAATTAGCATTATGCATACTAAGTGGTGGGGCCCTACCCATTCACTGCCTTGCCAGATTTTCCCTAATATGCTCCTTGTCTCCCTTTTATTCCCTTCATTTGTTTATTGGGCATGATAAAATCAAATTGATGATTGAATTTGTAAAATGAAGTAAGAATTTTATTGCTGATGCCAAACAAAAATATTAAGTTCAGTTTATAAAGAAGAAAGAAGTTTCGTTTATCTTATCCACAAGTCACACATTACATCTTTTATTATTGACTATATTCAACTTTACAAGTTATGTGAAGTTTGTTAGATTTAGAATACAAAGATTTTTCTTTTTCCCACAAATATATTTTATGAGACTTAAATTTATATGTACTTCTTACTAAACTGAAGTAGTGTTTATCGTTTCCACCAACAACTTATTAGTTATCTCACTTTTATAATAAAAAGTGCTCCCAAGCTCCTCTAACCTTCATTCATGATTTGCTCCATTAATGTTTTAATTTTGTCATTGATGTCCCGCTTACTCGTTAATTTATAAATATTTTATTTAATTTTAAAATTATATTATAATTTTTTAATATTATTGTTCATTTTATTTTGAAACTATTGTCATTGAAATAATGGTATACGATTTTTTTAAGAAAATAAATGACACCTGTTATTAAAAATGTCAGTTGCGTTTAACTAAAATACTCTAATTAGTCACTTCATTTTATTTATTTATTTATTTTAATGAAAGTCACTTCATGTTTTATACGTAATCAAGAATCAATAAACAATGACACTGCAAAATGAGACGAAAAAACCATTGTAATTTTAAAGTGATAATTGTCTAAGATGAAACCAAAACTCTAAAGTCTAAATTAAAGCACCATTTTATTTTAAAATAAAAAAAAAGTATTCAAAATATACATAGTTATTGGAAATAGATACAATTGTTTTGATCTTCAAGATTGTTTTCTTATCCATATACTGAGTGTAGTAAACAGAACCTTGCAGGGCTGAATTTTGTTTCAGAAATATTATTTTCATCTGAGGCTCTCAATCACATATATACCAAACGGAGCATCATTTGTGCTTCCAAAGGCAATGCCAAACTACCAATAATCAATAGAATCTGATGAGTTAATACCCCACTAGCAACTACTATCAGCTTCACTCGTTTGATTTAACCCTTTTAATTTATTCTTTAGTTTATTCTCATCAAATCAAAGTGATATATATGGGTTTTTGAATACTTACAAAGTTTTTATTATCTCAACGTCTCGTTTTCGATACTAACCGCTTTAAAAACCCGCCATTTATTATGGCTTTACGCCATTCATTATGGCTTTAAAACGCATTGAGATGGTGAGGTATTTAGACCTTTATGAGATATCTTTCGTTTCCTTTTCTAACCGATGCGAATAAAATACTCCACCACCTTCGGGCCTAGCATCCTCGCTGCACCATCAATTCACATCAACTTGACCTTAATTTTAATATCATTTGTAATACATTGGCACTTTATTTTTAATATTGTCCACTTTGGGGACCCATTACCCCTCATGTCTTTAAAACCTGTTGAAAGGTAAGATATTCGAATTCTTATAAAGAGTCTTTCATTCCCCTCCCCAATTGATGTGGATGTAATAATGACAAGTGTATATATAAAAAATAAATTAAATGAACAGTTCAAGTTGCTAAGAGAGCAATCTAATATGAACTTTAATCTCACATTTGAGCCAAAATTTGTTACACCATAGATTAAATGCACGCAATCCCTTGCAATTAACAAGAAGGAGTATAACTATTACCATTAATAATATTTTACTCCTCTATGTGTGTGTGAGATACAAATACACACATATATGTATATATATCAATCAGCATATAATCCGTATGAGGATAGTGGAACAGGTTAGGCGAACAGAGATCTCAAAGAGGAAATTTACAATTTTTTTAAGCTTATCTTTCTTTATGTCAAAAAAAGAAGTGGAATGATAAAGCTTTCGAGGTAATCCACACGCTTCTTATTATTCATTATGTCAAAAAAAAAAAAAAGTTATCAACTTTCCGACTTTTCTTTTTGATTTAAAATATGATGGGATATGATTACAAGGATGAACAATCAAATATAATAGCGAAGTTCTTTCCTGTCAATTGAGAATCATGATGTCTTATCAACTCCCAAATCTAATCCCACAACTATAAGATCAGGAGGCCGTCCGATCATATTTCAGACCCAGCAAATAAAAATAAAATAAAAAGCGCCCAAGGTTTTTATAAGTGACATTATCCCAAAATAGATGAGTTAACCTGCTTTAATATTAAAATGAGTAAAAGATATAAATACAATTACACTTTTAATCATATCAAAATGATGGTTGCTGGATGGTCGCATGCTATTTTAAGCATTATTTTAGAGCTTCAAGTCATCCAAAGATCAAAACCATATTGGCAAGTAGAAGGTCCAAGTTTATAAAAAGCTTATTAGAAATTTATAACAAAAGCTGGGGGGTATTCACATCAATATATGAATATTATCCGGTTTTTCCTTATGTTTGAAGCCTCCACTTTCTAGGGAAAATTGCTGGAAAATCCCCAATCGCAGAATATATATTTTTTGAAGTACCTAAAATTTGTTCAAAAATCTACATGACATCCATCTTTAATTATATGCAAAACATGACATTTTCTCCCATAATTATAATCATATTGTATACAATCAAAGAAGAATTGCGACTTTTAAGTGATAGGGCCCCGATAATTTCTTCATTGGCGGATTTTCCAGCAAAGTTCCCCTCTTTATTAAAAAGAGTTATCTCTTAAAAATATGGGAAAATCTTTTTCAGGCAATATATATATATATATATATATAAAGAGAATTTTTTTCGGAGTCCAAGTTATCAAAATATTGTTAAAAAAAACAATCATATGTCAAAAAAGATCCTATAGTCTTTTCTGATATTATTTCAGAAAACATAATTGTTAATGGGTGGTAATATATAGTATATAGTTGTCAAAAATTTTTTTGACATGTGACTTTTTTTTAAGTCTTTTTTAATAATATTTTAATTACTTAGACCTAAGAGAGATTTTCCCTAAAACATTTAGTTTGGTACCTTGGTACCGGATCTGCATCCCTTTTTAGGTTGAAGCCTCTAGTTGTATCGGAGCTTTCTGTCTTAGGAATCAGCTTTAAAACAAGCATCCAAGGACGTGTCCCCAGATTTTAATTAATTAAGGGTTCAATCATATATAGTTAATTAAGTGTACGTAATACGCGTTGTTTTGTTATAAGCATTGATTCGTACCATTTTAATCATAAAGCCTCATAATTTATGGCAAAGTGGGGTCATTAACAAAGTACTTAGGACCAAAAGCAGCATATGAATGCCGCGGCTGCCACTTTATTCTTATTATTATTATTATATCCCATCTTCAATCTTCAGTATTGATTAAAGCGCGTCATTGTTAAGTTCATCATCTGAGTGTGTGGTGCATGGTAAAAGTTGTTTATGAAGTAGTACTCAATTTGTGTTTATTATTCATCATTAGGACAATGGTATTGAGTGAAGGGTTTTTATATTGGGCTACAATTTGATAGGCTCTTATAAAGTAAAAATAGTAGTCCTAGAAGAAGAATTTCATATCATATATATATATATTGGCTTGAGCTTATAATGAAAGTATAAAACATGAGTTTGAATATGAGTTTGTTTGCTTCGGGGGCAAAAAAAAGAGTTTGTTTGCAAGTTTTTTTAAAGTTAAGGTTTAAATTTTCATAAGGTCTGAAGCTTTTTTTAAAGGTTTATTTATAATATAAACCTCCAGAAATACCTAATATTAATTGTTAGTTTTAAAGGCTATAATTAAGCTTTAAGCCTACTAAAACCTACATTAAATTAAAAAACAATTTGATTTCCTAACAAACATATAGCAAAATTATATATAACGTGTGTATTACATAGGCCAGGTTTTGCAGGTTTATAATTTAGGTCTTTAAAGAAAAAAGCCTAACCTATTCGAACAAACATGCCTTCATATAAGTATGAAGCTTAGCCTCTTGCAGTCAAGCCTTTAAGGCTTGAATCAGACCAAGCCATAGACTCTTGTTAAAGGATTGACCTATTTTTCGTCCCTGATGCGCATAACAAATTTAGTATGGGTGACACCAATTGGATTAAGTAGAATGTAAGTGATTAATTTTTTACAATGTGATAAATTAATATTCAAATCTTTGTTTAGAGATATATGCCTATATTTAGTGCCTGACAATTCCTTAAATAAAAGATTAACTCTAATAGAATGATACATTTACCTAGGGGAAAAAACTAGGTACCAGTGACACAACAACTATAAAATATGATCTTACTGAGTGGAAAACTAGGCAACACCATATAAGCAAACCTTATTCTCAACCATTTTTCAGCCATGAATATTTTGTAGATCTTAAGTTTTAAATTACAAAGATCAATATAAGATTAGTCAGTTTTATTCATGGAATAGTTAATCAAACTTAAATATGAGCACTGTTAACATAATCCCAGATCGACCCACCCAATTCTACTCAATTTCAGTCATTCATGGCATTATTTGATGATCCCTTGCTATTTTTGACCGAATACAATACATTTATCTTTGAAGGTGGACTATCAGTGGAAATATTTGCCATGCCTTGGTTGTCAATTTATTTAATTGAATTGCCTTGGCTTGATTTAAATACCGCAACTACATATATAAACGAGACGCGTAATCAATCTCAAGAAAAAGTGAACATGAAGCCACGGCCCTAACGCATCGAGAGAATATCAAGATTTGGTACTGCCGAGTCACTATTTGTAAAGTAAATCATCAATTTTTATTTTTCATTCATATCAACTTAATCATTATTTATCATTACTTTTTTAAACAAGTTGGAGAGTTATATAGAAGTTGTCCGAGAGCTTATGAAGTTTAAAAGTTGCTTGACCGAAGATGAGCTCCTATTGTAAACTACCACACATTATTGAAAAAATCGAGCTTGGTGGCGTCGAATTTACAAAAGAGGGTGAACAAGTTTGAGTGTAGCAATTTAAGAAATAATTCTCACAATGTAGCTTTTGATTATTGCTTTTTGTCTGTTTAGAGGGTATTAATAATTAAAAAAAAAAAGTCAAATTGATATCTTATCATTTTAATAAATGAATATTGACCCATGAAAAACCACAGCATGGGCTAATACGCTACGACACTACAAATTGTGGAGGCCTTTTGAAGCAATATCATCATCATCATCAAATAAAACTCAAATTTGCTTCCATTTCACCTCAACGCCTATTTGACCTCAGACAATTCATGATTTGTCATAATGATTCATGAATGGTGTAGTGAAGTGTAAATGTGGAAGAAACTAAATCACCTATCGTAGGACTTTAACGAGCAAGCCATTAAAACAACGAATAGCTTCACAGTACAAAATTGGGACCAAAAATCATCAAAGGGTTACATCAAAAATCAAAATGGATCCGCAAGTGGAAGATCAAACAGTGAAAACATCATCAAATATTAAAATACACTCAAATGTAAACAATAATCCCGTACAAGATCAGGTCCCCAACAGTTTATTCCTACCCTATATATACACACCTAGCTACGATAACACTTATTAATTACTTCCTTATTAAGGATGTTCCATGGAACATTCTTTCTTGTTTCTCCAAACGTTTGCATCTTCTATTTAACCTTAAATGTCCTACAACTATAAAGATTATTTTATATGTACCAATAAAAAGTTGCAAAAAAACATATTGAGATTAGTTGGTTAAAAGAAGTGTCTGGCTGAAATCTTTCAAAAGAATGGCCTTATATAAGAAAAACATCCATGATGATAATCTCAATATTTATATGATGACCTCTTGACACAATAATTAGTGCCGGTTTGAATTTAGCTCCTGGAGAATAGTTTTTTAAATTTATGAAGTAAATTATGAGGGGAGCTTTATCTTAATTTATAGAAAATAACTCTTAAAATCTAAATTTAGGGATTTTCTAAACATGCTCTTAGTTTTTTATGACGATCATAAAGATTCTTAAAATATTTGTGAGATGTAAGCGATCAATAGGTCTCTAGAATGTTGGTAAGCTTTTTTCAAACATTTTTCTCTCAGCCGAACAACGTTTCAACGTTATTGTTATGCCTTGCAAATAATTCCAACTTCCACGTCTAGGTTCAAAGATTTGCCCAACCTTAAAGATCTGGTGACTTTTGGTTCTTAATAAAAATCTTATAAATTACCTGTCATCAATCATAGAGTCAATTATTTAAACTTCAAGAAATACATACAGGGTCAGCTTTTTTTAATTTTTTCTTGCCTTTTATTTCATAACAAGGTCAGAGTATTTTGGTAGGATGATGACAATCATGACCCTGCTTAACTACTACCTTATGTTTGGATGAAAATAAAATTAGAGGGAAAAGAAGATTATAAGAGAAAACTCTCCAAAATAATAATGGATGTATTCATCATGCGAAAAAAGAAATTCATGATATTCTTATTCATAAAACAAAGCCTACCACTTAAATTGAAGCACAATTAAATATCTTTGAAATTAATGATAGTGATGAAAAAGATGACAATGATAGTCATCATACTAATGTTGTATAGTGATATGCTTATTATATTTTATGTGAGTTATTTATAGACAATAATTTATTTTTGATTACGAATTAGTAAATATAATTATTTGTTAGGTGATTTGTGTTGTTTGGATATTAAGATTGACAACATTTATTTGATAAATTAAAACTTTAATTGTTATAATTTACTAATTATTTCTTTGAAAAAAATGGAGGAAAAATAGTTAAAATTTAAAATAGTAACTTGTGGACCTTGTAGGATCAGCTCTGACTCTGGTGCTCTCGGGTCGAGCTTGGAAAAACAGATGTTTTTCTTATTTTAGGCCCTGTAGGACTGACATTGATTCTCAGCTCTATGTTAGTATGGTTTAAAATTGTAATATTATTGTCTATTCATTAAAATTGATCTCAGCATAGTCCCCATTGATCAATGAGATTTATATTAGACTCAATTATTTTTAATAAAAATAATGTTAGACAGTTTTTCAATCTTAACACTAAAATATATGCATGCCTAGCTGTCAATAAGTCAGTTTAATTAGCTGAAATCAAGGGTCTTTATCTTTCTTCCTTTCATTTTTTTTTTTTGGGCCAACAAATCAGGTGCCTATATATCAATGAAACGCATAACGTTAATTTACATCAGCCTTACCATTTGAAAATCAAATACTACATGTTCTCTTTAAGGTACAACTACTACCTTTGAAATATCGCAGTTTTCAATTCACATGTAATTGCTATTGAAGAGTTGAAACTTGAAACCCAACCCTATAATTAAGGTGACGATCAATAATTCTAGTTTCACACAGTCACCTGTATGGGAGATTGGGAGCATCCAAATAAGTTTAAAACCATTGAGTGTGTGTGTGTGTGAGAGAGAGAGAGAGAGAGAGTACTTTCAATATAAATCAATAGGTTTCTACTGTTCACAGGTCATGTTAATATATGACTAAAAAGAAATCAAGTAAAACAAAAAGAAAAAGCGATTCCTATATTTAAGTCTGCATGATATCGATCTCACCCAGTAATAACTTGGTGGATTCCTACCCTATCTCTACATAAATTTACTTAGCCTGCTTGCTTTCTGGGTTAGCCGCTTCCATTTTTTTAAGAAAGAGAAAAAAAAAAAATCAGACCCAAATTTTTTTGGAATCGCCACATGAAAGATTAGATTCTGGCCGCCTCTTTTAATTCCACCAAAGCAAATCCAATCAAGTGCAAATTGTTGGATATATGCTCTTAGTCACTTAAGTCCTATTGGGCTTTAGTGAGATCAAAGCCCATGAGGCTTAGGGTTAGGTTAAGTCTTGCACTTAACCCTATATATTCTAACTTGCTCCTGCTGTGTCTCCTAAGGATAGTTTATCAGAAATAGACCCAAGAGGCAGACGTTCATCATCTGAGCGGTTGCTCACACACCCACCCCATCCTACTCGAGAGATAATCTGGAAGATCGATCATAGAGCGGACGAAGACTGTTCGTGAACTACTCGTGCAGAGGCTTTCAGACCACTGCATCTTTCCAGGTAATCAAAACAATGAAGGTTCTTATTTTTCCTACATCCAATCGATTCAAGACGCTTCCGCGTTTTTTATGAGAATCCTACAATTGGCATCAAAGTCAGGTTGATGAGGAAAAGAACCCAGTTTTGATATTCTTTCATATTCCATGTGATTTGTATCGAAAATTATTTTTTGAAAATATGGCATCTATTTCTATATTTGTTATTTAATTCATGATAATTATTCGTTTATAATTCTTATTTAATATTAGTTTTAATTTTAATCGCTTTAATCCATAGTTAAATTCTCCCTGTATTTCTTGATTTGTAACAAGGAGGCTAATCCCATATGATTAGGTTTCCTTCTTGCTATTTTTACTTTATTTTCAGAATTTCTATGTAATTTTTGGATTTGTGAAAAAGTTGTAAATCAAGAAATTGCAAGAAGATTAGCTTTCAACGCTTCCAGACTACTTTTCGTGGACCTTTCGACCTCGGAATTGGACGAACCATATATCGTTAGAAAGAGAACGGAAAGAAGAGTGAAAATATAAAAAATCCATCCCTAGAATCACTGGCACGCGCCTCCACGCATCTCCACAAGCTTCTACGCGTGGGCTTCACACGCCGGTGAAGAAGAGGCGCATGAGGAGGCCTCTTTCGGTGATTCCGGCGGCCGTGATCTCGTCTCCCAATGGCGGTCCTTCCCTTGAAGCTTCGTGGTGAGATGACTTCGGTTGATGGTGTGGCTTCAATGAAAGCTAGAGTTTCTCTTTTGTGTCCTAGGGTTTTTAACCAAAGATTGGGTTTTTTGGGCTTTTGGGCTCATGGATACCCTAAAGGGGTTTGGACAAATACCATGAACTGGACAAAAGAGAAATTCCAAAGTTGTAAAATTTTTATCTTTTAATTTTATAGGAAAGCCATAGATTAAAGTTATTTGTTTAATTATTTAAAGCTTTTAATGAATAGTATGAATTATATGTGCGATTAACATGATTAGAAATAACATGCCATCTAGAATAGGAAGATTTCATATTGTTGCATAATCACATGTCATAAATGCATAGTAGCTATTATGTCTTGTATCGACTAGTATGATAGTTATTATGTAAAATTACTTAGGTTATCCGCTAAATTAATTATCAATTATTATGATTTTAAATTAAAATCTGGAATAATAATTGGATTAATTAATTATGGAATTAAAATCTAGACAAATAATCCAGATAATTTCCTAAGAGAACCGTTTTATTTTACGAGTAAATTGTGGATTTGCTAAAATGGTCATGAGTGAAGAACATATTGCCTGTCATGACTGGATTTAAGGACCTTAATAATTTCAAAATTTAGTAAAGTATTGAATGACCCATCGTCAGCAATGCTTTGATACTAAGGATAATTCTTGAAATTAAACAACAGTTACTCTTAATTGAACAATTCTTGGAAATCGGAAAGTTGCTTATGTTGAATAGGAGGAGATTTAAATTAAGAAATTAATTTAACCTCCAAGCGCACTATAGGACCATTAATAAAATAATCATGTAAAGCCCCGACGGATAAGCTTGATTGGATTTTATTAGATTGGACCTAAATAACAAATGGGATGAGATTTGAATTAAGAAATTAATTTAACCTCTAAGCACATTGTCGGCCTGTCAATAAAATAATCATGTGAAACTCCACCGGATAAGCATGATTGGATTTTATTCGGCCTTAATAATTTCAAAATTTTAATAAAGTGTTGTACGTATCGCTCGACAATACTAAGCTATTAAAGACTATTTTGAAATTAAACTGTTTTTTTTTTTTACGTTCAACAAAGCTTATGAAAATTCTCATGAAAAAATATTGAATGGGCGAAGGTTTTAAATTAAGTATTTAATTTTAAAACCAACGGGCTCCAATTGTGGGTTTATTAGTAAAATGGTTATCGCTGAAGTCCCATCGGATAAGGATAATCGGATTTCACTAGATTAAACCCTAATATTTTCAAAATTTTAGTAAAGTTTTGTACGGCCCATCGTTGGCAACACTTAAACACTAAAGATAATTTTGAAAGTAAACAATGGTTAAATACATTCAACTTTGGTAAAGTTGTTAACCCTCCCATCGAGGCTCTGGCAATGGAACTAAAGGCCCAAATAACAATGTTAGTTTTACAAGTATCTTGCCCATCGTAAGCCTTGTAAAGATAATTAATGGATTGTTAACAATAAACAAGAGTAGTTATGAGAATCTACTTGCATTTAATTTGTTTGTTGCATTTTTGTTTGTAATTGTGTGCCTTGTATGTTTTTTCAGAAAATATCTTCCTTTAATCATTTAGCAATGATTTTGAGTCTAAAGCCTCTAGATGGTACCAACTATGAAGAGTGGAAAACAAAAATTGATGTTGTTCTCAAACATAAAGAGCTTAATTTTGTCCTTATCGTACCAAAGCCATGGCTACTGCAAAGGATGCGTCTAAGGCAACTAAGACGCAATACTCAGATTGGGAAACGACAGATATGGTAGTTCGCTATTATGTTCTTGTCAGTATTTCCAAACACTTGCAGAAGCAAGTGTACATGGTTCAGAGTGGAGTAGAGATGCTTCAAACTCTTAATGACATGTTTGCAGTGCCTAGCAGCTATGCTAGACAAAATGCAATCAGTGCAGTTTTTGCTAAGAGTCTTGTTAAATCTAAGGGGAAACCTAAAGGTGGTAACAAGAACAACATGGCTTGGTTATCAGTTGTCAAACCAGTTGCTATGAAGAAGCCGAAAGGCAAGTGCTTCAAGTGCGGACTGAAAGGACACAAGAACAAAGATTGCCCAAAAAGATCAAACAAAGGGCGCCTAGTAGCCTGGACAAAGAAAATTTAAGTTTAAAGATGGGCAGCTTGTGTCTGTATTAGCAGAAGCACAAATTATTTTATCTTTTGATAATTTAAGACTGTGGTTTTGGGCAACTGTTTATTTGTTCCGGATTTCAAGTGGAATTTAATTGTTGTTAGTTGTTTCGTTGAAACATGGTTTCAAATGCAATTGATTCCTTAGCTTCATTTCGAAGTTCTTCTTTATCTTGTTTGTTCCAGCACATTTTTTAAATAGTCTTATTACCTATGTCTTATGTCCCATTGAATTTATTATGTTGAATTAAAAGGATCATGAACAAGAATATTCACCAAAGAAATAAGTATCAAATGAAACATATCTTGGCCTTTTATGATTGAGTCAGATTACTTCATTTAGGAAACATGGTTTAGTTAAAAGAGGGACTAAAAGTTCCATAGTCTTTGAACTAAAGGCTACATGTAAGTCCTATTTGGAAGGTAAAATGGCTAAGCAATCTTACAAGGTCAAAGGGTTTTGTGCAGCTATTCAACTAGAATTGGTACATACTGAAGTATGTGGACCAGTTAGCGTTCAAGCCATAAGAGGTTATGAGTACTTCATTAAATGAATGGTTTCTCTGGATTTAGACAGATGAACCTAGTGCGTCATAAGTTTTGAGTTTTTTGGAAATTTCCAAGAGGTTTAAATCTAAGGCAGAAAAGCATCTAGGTGTTCAAATAAAAACTTTGGTCTGATTGAAGTGTTGGATACCTGCTTAGTAAGTTCGGGCCTTGCTGATTCAAGAGGGGATAGTTTTCACAACTGTCAACTCTAGGAATGCGTTAGTTGAATGAAGTTGCAGTATGCAGAATTCCAACATTTCTAGACTTAGTGATGTACGTGTTCAGTTATTCATCCTTGCCAATGTCGTTCTAGGGAGATGCCTAGGAGAAGGGAATGTACCTTCTTACTTGGTTCTATCATAGACTATTGTAAAGACACCTATAGAATTATGGAAATGGTGCAAGCCCAGTTCAAACCATATTCAAATTTAGGGTGCTCCGACACATGTCTTGCAACAGGGGTTAAATAAGATGGGATCTTGCATGAAAGTGTGCATATCTTTTGGCTAACCTAAGAGAAACAGGGATTGGATCTTATTTAGTCCAAAAGATAAGATCCTCCTAGTGAGAACTCACGTGACTTTCTTAAAGGAGGACTAGATGGAAAATTATAAGCCCATGAATATGGTTATTCTTGATGAGATTGATCTTGAATCAAGAATTTCCAAAATTCTCCAGAAGCTTCATCCATTGTTCCCTTGATTGTTCAAAGAGGGGAAAAATATATACCTCTGGGTGAACAAACACAGGAACCATAATTGGAAATTCAACATGATAATACAAGTAGGAACTAATAGAAATATTAGTATCATATGTGGAAGAATAATATCAAGGATTTGTTAACATGTAATATGAAGAGCCACCATTTGACCCAAAACTTGGATCCACTGTAGATACACCAGATCTAGTGTGGTACATTCGTAGTGGGAAAGAATCTTTTCAACCCTCAAGATATCTCTTGTTGGGTGACATTGATCTCATGAGTTACGATAATGTACTAGAAGATGTTGTTGATCAAGTGTTGCTCATAGCTATGAACAATGTGGTGAAATACTTGTATTTCATCTCTGTACGGTCTTTAGTAAAGACACCAAGAGGGGTAAGACCCACTACGTGTATGTGGACCTACAAAGCAAAGAGAGGATAGACAGGAAGATGAAAACCTTCAAAACTAATTTGGTGGCAAATGTTTGTCAGACACCATGCTTGAGTCTATCTAGATTCTCTTAGTTGTTGTTACAAGTCTCATTTATGAGATTTTATTTTGGGAGTTGGATGTCAGAACATCTACATGCAACAACCAAAAAGGTTTATAACTAATGGGCAAGAACACTATATGCAAGTTGTGAAAGTCCATTCTATGGACTTAAGCAAGCATCCAAGTCATGGAACATCAAGTTTGATCAGGTTATCAAAATTATGTTTTTGAGAAAGCCTTGATTAATGGCTTGTATTTGTATGTAAAGGATCCAAGGGGAGGCAGTAGCTTTTCTGGTACTTTATGTAGATGATATGCTTCTTATTGGAAACAAAGTGGAGGTAATATCAAACGTAAAGAGTTGGCTGAGTAAGTGTTTTAATATGAAAACCAAGGGGAAGCCAATTATATTCTTGGTATGAAACTCATATGAGATCGGAAGAATAAGAAGTTGACATCATCTTAGGTTTCTTACATTGATAAAACTCTCACCAAAACCGAACATGGGGAATTCTAAGAGGGGAATCATGTCTCTCAGATATGGAATTCATCTTCCTAAGGAGTAACTTCTAAAGAATCCAGAGAAGGAAGAATGCATGAGTAGGATACCTTATGCTTTGGCAATAGGTAGTCTTATGAATACCATGTGGAGTATTAAACCAGACATCTGCCACACAGGAGGAGTAGTGATACGGTACCATTATGGTCCTAGAGGAACACTAGATTGTTGTTAAGCATGTACTCAAGTATCTTCGGAGAACGAGAGATTATGTGCTGGTATATTCTAGTGGGAGTCTTGAAAAGCTGATCTTTCACGAATTTAGTTTTTAAGTGGAGATTGATTCAAGAAAATCAACCTCGAGCTATGAAGTTTACATTAAACTAAGATAGCATTAGAGGTGGATCTTGCAGACCCAGTTATCAGGAGTTTGTCTGAACTTGTGTTCAAGAGCCATGTTACTTCTTTGGGTCTTAAGAGGATCCCAGAATTGCATTGAGCAAGTGGGAGATATTGTGCTCATTGTGCTCTTGAAGTAAGACAATGAAACAATGTAATCATTTTCTGAATTTTTACAAATGAGGTGTTTTTCATTGTTTTGTGCAAACAATTTAGAAACATTAAGGTCCGGATCAATTATGGAGTATATGATTATATGGATACGTTCATGGAGGCATTGGTCATAAGTTCTCACAATTGATGAATAGGTTCACAGCTATTAAATTAAGTTGGGCGCTTTATTTAGGCTGCAATATTTTATGAAATGGTTTTGTCCGAATCATTGTAAAATATTGGTGTGGATTAATACTTACATTGAATGGATCAAGGAGAGATTTAATTGAGGTTGTTCATTCTGTCATAAGGAATCAAATCTCCAAATCACTATAGTCATGTAATTGCTCTAAATCCTGAGTTTATTTTAAATGGGTAATTAAATAGTTTTCATTCTTTGATTTACCAATGGGTGAGGTTTGATCTATATGATAGCCAATAACTTGGTATTTTGGGATTGAGACTATTTGGTTATCGGTGTTTATGAGATAAACAACATGGAATTTATAGGAAATGTCCCCTTGATATGTTTCGGTACTTGGATATTGAAGACACTAGCCAGTGCATGTAATCTATTAGAGAAACTATCAAAGTCAAGGGAATAAATAATTGATTGGGTCACAGAAAACTAGTCAATCAATTATAGACATTCTATGAAGGGGCGATGCATATACATGTTATAAGTGTCATTAATCTTGGAAATCACGTTCGGGCTTTTAGTGGAGTAGCACCGAACTAGGTAATCTTCTATAGATTATCATGAGCCTTGATGAATGACAAATGATAGATCCTCAGGCTAGCTCAATACAAGGGATGGGGTATATGATCAGATGATGATGGCTTATGGGCTACATGATCTTGGGTTTACGAACTCAAGTTTGTATCTTAAAAGAGTAAGTGGGAGATTGTTGGATATATGCTCTTAGTCACTTAAGCCCTATTGGGCTTTAGTGAAACCAAAGCCCATAAGGCTTAGGGTTAGGTTAAGTCTTGCACTTAACCCTATATATTCTAACTTGCTCCTGTTGTGCCTCCTAATGATAGCTTATCAGAAATAGACCCAAGAGGCAGACGTTCATCATCTGAGCGGTTGCCCACACACCCACCCCATCCTACTCGAGAGATAGTCTGGAAGATCGATCATAGAGCGGACGAAGACTATTCGTGAACTACTCGTGCAGAGGCTTTTAGACCACTACATCTTTCCAGGTAATCAAAACGATGAAGGTTCTTATTTTTCCTACATCCAATCGATTCAATACGCTTCCGCGTTTTTGATGAGAATCCTACACAAATCACCCCAAATCCTGATCAAAAAGAATAATATTACAAAAGTCTTATAGTCTATCAATAACAAATGAAAGAGTCACTATTCAAAAATGGAAAAGAAACCGTTAACAAGGTAAGCAACTTTTCTAATAATATTTTTTTTTTTAATTGAGACATTGGCGTGATTTTCTCTTAAATCTAAGTGTAACATGTCAATCTCGTTGGAATCAAATCAAACCATAATTTATGGTCCATATTAATTTCCTTAATTTTATTTATTTGAACAAATTGTTGTGTTTAGAATTTAAAATAGGCTAAAATACATTTTTAGTCCTTTAAGTTTACATGTGATATACTTTTGGTCCTTTAACTTTATAAAGTATACTTTTAATCCTATAATTCTAACACCGTTAATCTTACTAACAGAAAATGATGACACAACAAACTAAATTGATGGTTATGTAAATTTAAGTGTTGACTATGTAATTAAAATCTATTAATTTAAAGTCTAAAATATGCATAAATTATTAAGAAGTCATTTCAAACCCCCAATTATATTAAAATCTAAATATTATTATATTAAAAAAATTAAAACTTAAATATTCTCTGTCAGTTGCACAGTTATCAGTTGAGTTTCAGCGTTAACATTTTCCATTAACAACATTAACGGTGTTAGAAATATAAGACCAAAAGTATACTTTATGAAGTTAAGGGACTAAAAGTATACCTCATGTGAAACTTAAATGATTAAAAGTATACTTTATCTATTAAAATAAAAATATCATGGCTTGCGTTTTCTTAGTTTTTTTTTAAAAAAAAAATTATGTAAACCTAGAATATCTCTAAGTTACTTTGGTCTTGAGCCGAATATGAATTTTGTCAAGCCGAAGCATCAAGTTAGAGAGCTCTCAACAAGTACATTTCATGGAATTCAGATTTGTGTTATCCTTCTCAAAAGAGTGAGACCGCTTAACATCTCAACTAACAACTAGTTGGTAAAATATTTTTTTGCTTAAAAAATAATACAACAACAAATCAAACCATAACATGTCAATCTCGTTGGAATCAAATCAAACCATAATTTATAGTCCAAATTCATTTCCTTAATTTTATTTATTTGAACAAATTATTGTGTATAGAATATAAAATAAAAATATCATGGCTTGCGTTTTCTTTTCTTTTTTTTTAATGTAAACCTAGAGTATCTCTAAGTTACTTTAATTTGGTCTTGAGCCGAATATGAATTTTGTCAATCCGAAGCATCAAGTTAAAGTGCTCCCAACAAGTACGCTTTATGGAATTCAAATTTGTGTTATCCTTCTTACAAGAGTAAGACCGTTTAACATCTCAACCAACAACTAGTTGGTAAAATATTATTTTGTTTGAAAAATAATACAACAACAAAGCTTTATCTCATTTGGTAGGGTTAGCTACATGGATTACATGACACAATTGCACTCTATAGAAAATCAAATCTTTAAATATATTATTAATCAAAAAGTGTCGTTCTATAACCCTGTTGAATGTTCGCTTTAGTCTTTCTCGACTTCTTTTTAGAGGACATTATGTTGCTTGATCAACCCTCTACACTGGCGCACTCAATGCCTTTATTCGAATATGTTCAAACTATCTCAAACAATTTTCCTTTATTTTCTCTTCAATAGATGCCACATCAACTCGTTCGCGTATCTGATCATTACGAATTTTATATTTTTTTTATATGATCACACATCCATCTCAACATCATTATCTCAGCTATCCCCATTTTATGTACATGTTGTCCCTTTTAAATCTTAACATTCACTACCATATAACATTCCTTATCTTACATCAGTGCAACAAAACTTTTCTTTTACCTTATTTGGTACTTTCCGATCGCAAATAACTCCAGTAGCTTTTCTTCATTTATACCATCGAACTTGAATTATATGATTAACATCCCCGTCAATTTCACAATCTTGTTATATAATAAATCACACATATATAAACTTTGTCACTTGTGGAATGACTTGCCCCTCAATTTAACTTCCACTTCACTTTTAACTTGTCTCTTATCAAAATTGCAAAGTGAAACAACCACCTTTAATTAACTACATAAATATATATTTATCAGTGTATTAATCAGAGTTATCACATATTTGCTAGAGTTAATCTAATATTAGAATTTAAGCAGAATTAAAAATCTTAAAAATATGCTAAAGTATGCATGACAGACCCTAATGTGTGGCATATACAGTTATCCAAAACATACAGCAAAAGAACAGAAGTCCTACTCTTAGCACAGTAGACTAAACTTCTGTTTGCTTCCCGGACGGACCTGGACCTGACTGGTCACCTGGGAAAATTTTTTGTAACCATCAGTCCAGCTCATTATAAACCAATATGTGCTAGTGAGGTGCCATGTGAAATAAAACAATCAATCTAAAATTAAATTCAAAATTAAACAGTTCATCAACATCCTTTCAATTCATTATCACAATAATAATAAGTATCTTAATGGGTGTCACAATTCTTTTTTAAAAAAATTTATTTCCTTGAATACCTCCCATCAATCCAACTGAACCGCCTTATTTCCTCCGACTAGACCCATGGGCTAAGTTACACTCATGTTACTGGTTACCCCAAAAACTCACTGGTTAAGTGATAAGGACCGACCAAAATCCTCAAAGCACCTGCCCTAGAGCATGGGTCTTTTCCCTACTTTACCCTAGTGAGGTGTCATAAGTCCATCACTCTGGTGGGCAAGTCCCATCACTCTGGTGAGACAATAATAAGCTGACTATCGTGCACCAATGGAGGCATCACCACGTGGTGGAAATAACTTTTTCACTTTCTCCGGAATCTTCCCATCCCAACATTTTAATAATTCAATAGAGGAATTTCCAAAGATTCACAATTGTCATAACATCATATCTCAGTCCCATAATCATAATATTTCAATACATATAATTTTCTACTAATAAGATTTCACATGGCACACTTTATTTAAACATGCATAATCATTTTAGAAAATACTCACAGGCAGCATATTAATAACATAATAAGTGGAAAGTGATTACTTCTTGTCCGAGCTAACTACTTTCACACTGCTCTCAAACCAGGGCTCAAATACACTCCACAATTTAATCTATACAAATAAATTTTCTAACAATTAATAACATTCTTAAAATTCCACATATTCAGAATTATAACTGATAATAAAAAATATACTAATTTAAATAATAACCCCTTCATTATTTATTTCCTGATTCCTAATGAGAATGACACCTTAAATAGACACTAATTACAATATAATTTTTAACGTTTCTCATGGTTTTTCTAAAATATATGTTATTGATTCCTTTTTATAACTAATGACATTACTCCTTATTATTTATTATTATTTATTATAAGTCATCGCATTCATCTTGGTTTTCCCAAATTATTGTATTATTCATAAAATAGATTTAATACCTTGGATTAGATAAGTATAAACTCCCAAAATATTCTTTTCAAGGACTAATTAGCATTAAAATTAAGTAAATAATTCATCATTTAATATTTATCTCTCCCTTAATAAATAATAACTTTATTCATTTTTCTTAGTTATTCACTTCATTGATTATTATTATTATTCCACTTTGATAAATAATAATAATAATAATAATAATAATACATTCATTACTATTATTGATCCCATTATTATTTATTAACAACTTTCTTAATTATAATTACTATCTTTTATTTATTTCCTTTATTTCGTAAAAGATATTATGAGCTAGATAATGTAAGAATTGGTTAGTTAGAGTTAGTTAGACAGATCCTACTATTTAGGAACAAATCAACTCAACTCCTATCTTTTTGATTCCATGATATTATATGAATACACTATAATAATGTCCAATGTATTTTAAAGCTTTTCTTTTTCTCAATCTTTTCCAATCTTGCAGCAAGGGTTTTCTCTTCCTGTAGCTATTTATATATATATTTATAATGGTATTTCTTTCTCTTGCCCCACGACACTGCTTCTCTCATCTATATTAACATCACAGTAACTATTTCATAATACACCAATGTTAATCTATTTAATATTTATCCATCCATTGCATGATTTCTGGCGTGAATGTATTCATTGATTATTTAATTAAATATTCTACATCTACTCAAATCAACGTTCCCCACTGCACGCCTTTATGTATCTATATTTATATACTCATAGAAATCCCTTGACGCATCAGCAAAATGAACAACCGTATGGATACTGATAATGCATGACGGCAGGGAAAGAAAACAACGCAGTAATACACCCACAGACCAAACGCCAACACGCGAGCTCACATTCCCCGATTTATTTGTTTCGGTTTTGATTGTTTTCAGCGACATACACACATGCAGCATACAACAACAGAAAATTCCAGGAAGCTCAATGACAGTTACTTCTCTTTTTCTTATATCTTTATTGATTTAAACTCACACCAAAACAAGAACAAAAGGACACCATAAAGAAAACAAAGAGCAACAAATGCCTTCCACGTTCCTCTTTCTTCCTTTCTTATATATATATACTTATTAATGTAAACTTCTAACAAACCTATATATATACCGATGCTTAAGGCAACAACTAGAAAAAAAAAAATGACGCCATTAGACAAAGACGATGACAGCAAACTGATTCCAACTCATCAACCTCGCATAACAGCCAAGAAGACAACCGAAACACACACACGCCGCGATCATGGACAGCAAACCAGAAAAACGAAGTTAGTGAACTTACAATGGTGCTAGCTTTGCTCCTCTGTTCCGACACAACAAAAACAAGGCAATATGTTCTTTGGTTGGCTCTCTCTCTCTCTCCTTCTCTCTCGCTGCTCTCTCTTTCTCGGCTCACTGAAGCGCTCTCTCTCTCTCTCTCCGTCACTCCCTCTCCCTCTCTTGGTCTCTCCTTCACTCTCACTTTTCTGTTTGCTGGTTTCGGTTTGTGCAGGAAGATAAATTAGAAATGAGACCAGAATATATATAAATGGGCTTCGAAGGTTCAGACCAAAAAGCATTATACAGAAGGGAGATGGCACGGTGTTCGATAGGCATGGAAGGTTCGGATTTTTCGCTGCCAATGGACCTGTTTTTCTGATAGCGTGTTGCAGCTGGACTTCCTTGTGTTTGTATGCTTCTGCGTTTTGACTGGACGAAAGACCAAAGGAAGAAACAAAGGACCGAAGGAAGTACGACACTGGGCTCGAGAAACACAGACTGATCCTAGGTATGGTGAGCTGCTCCTGAGTTTGCGGGGTCAGGTTCTGATTTACTGATATTTGGCGTGATATTTCCCTGCTTTCCCGACGGCTAGGAGAGAGGTTAATGAATCCAGTTTGTTTTTACTGTGCAGGCCGAAACAATAAAGAAGAGTGAATATTAATGGGCTGAATGAATATTGGGCCGTGGCTTATGGCTTCTGCTTCTTCATGTTTTTACGTGGGAAGAGGAGAGAATGGAGTCTTGGATTGAGCATATGTGTGTGTTGGGTTTTGGGTGTGGGCCGTGGGTTTTGTTTTTAATGCTTATGGGCCAAGAAGATGAAAGAAACATGTTGGGCCAAAATAATGAAAGGGGAATGCAAAATAATTAACTTGGGCCAGTTGGAAAGAATAATCATTAAGCTGAACTTAAAAGGGGTTGACTTCTTATATGTTTTATAATTCCTATAATTCTTATTTGTTTTTATTTTTGTGCAATTTTTAATAAACATTTGGGGTTGCTGGATTTTCTGGCTAGTAAAGGGATTGATGCAGAAATGAAGAGAATAAAGGATAAAAGTAATAAGTCATTGCAAAAAGGGTTTTTAAGTAATTTCATATATAAAGACAACCCTTTTATCTTCCCCAAATATCATGATTAATAATAAGGTATAATGGTACTGATATAGGGATTTCTGAGAACGCACATTTTGTGAAGCAGTTGGTCGACAACAAAGAAATTGCACGGATATGTGGTAACTTTAATCTTCTATGACTTATGTGTGATAAATATGTATAATTCCCATATTTGTGGGGGCGTGTCTTGTACACGGGCTATTTATATACAATAACTAATTGGCCAATAGTATATGTTTTCCTACATGCTAAAAATTTGGAATTGCTAGGATTCTGTGTTTGACTGTTGTTGTGTGTTAATGATGTATGTCAAATTGCTTTACTTGAATTATGGTTATTATTATAATTCAATTATCTTATTATGCATGTACATTTCATAGAGATTAACCTGTTACCTGGGATTCAATTTTGGATCCAAGATATGAACAAAGCTTCAGGTAGCAACCCTAGAAGAAAGGGGAAGACTGTCTTATAAGGTGGCCAGAAGAAGGTGGAACTCGAGAAGAATTCTTTAATTCTGTAAATATATATTTTGGAATATCGTAGACGGCTATATTAGCAGGTTTACTGTTGAAGTTTATTTTGGGATAACTGTAATTAAATATCCTGATGGGGATTAATGTTTAATACAAAGCCAAGTTTATATTTATTTAAATTATCAGTTACTCATTCGTCCAAACCAGATCCGCACGCTCTCTGCATATTAACTCTGATGTATGTCAGGAGCCATAAGGGAGCATTACAGAAAACCACTACAAATTTGTTACGGTTTGATTCATATCAAATGGCACACCTATAAGAGATAGTGCTTTATAGTAGTTATATTGAAAAAAACTGCTACAACATGTAGTGCCAGCTTGGCGCCAAAAGGCACAAGCTGATGACACCGTTCCAGCGATTACCTAGTAGCAGTTGAGCCATACTAAACATCACGAAATCTTGTGCTACATTTGTGGTGGTGTTGTTTGTAGTGGTTAACAAGGAAAACCCGCTATTGAATGCAAATGGTTGCAACTTTGTAGCGATTAATGTGGTAATAACCACTACAAATACAAAGGGCTGCAACTTTGTAGTAGCATGGGAAAATCACTACAAATTGTCTCATTAATCAAGTTAGGGTTCATTATTATTAGCAGTTAAGGCAGTGGTTCTAACCAAAATTGCTAAAAATCACATGGGTATATAAACACTATTACCCCTCATTTTACCACTTTCTGTACAACGTTTCCCGAACATACTTTGAGAAGTTTTCTTTAGATCTAAGGTTATATTCAAACATCTAAAAAGTTAAACATTTAAGGTAGGTAAAGTTACATAATTAGTTTCGTTTTTGAGCTAAATAGATTTATTTACAGAAAGTTTTGATAATATCTATGAGTTCCTGAACTTATTTTTTAAACATCTTTAATACACGCTTTTTTAATTAGGTTTTAGAAGATATTAAGTTTTTCTTAATTATGATATTGTGATTTTATGTTATTTATATTGTTGGTTATTGTTATTATAATTTTTTTATATAAATATTGGTTGGTTGCCATAATTTATTTTTAATTGGTTAATAATAGCAGTTAAAACCGCTACACTTACTACATTTTAACGCTATTAATGAGCGATTTTTTGTAGTGATCTTTTCTAAAGCTTTCTAGAGTACATCTCTTGGCATACATTCATACACTTTTTCTAAATCAATGAAGGCCATATGCAAGTCCCTTCCTTTACTCTGATATTTTTCTGTTAACTTTTAGTAAATAAATTATTTCTGTTGTGGACCTTCTCTGGTATAAATCCAAAGTTGTTATTAGAAATATCAATATCCAACCTCACTTTTGTTCAATCACATTTTTCCACAATTTCATTTTATGACTCATAAGCTTAGTTAATTCCTCTATAGCTTGTGCAATTCTGAATATCTATTTTATTATTATAAATAGGGATTAAAGTACTTTTTCTCCACCCATAAGACGTTTTCTTAAATTGTAAAATCTCATTAGATAACTTAATAAGCCATAACACATCCTCTTCACCTAAACATTTCCAAACTCCAGTAAAAATATCATTAAGTCCAACAATTTTAACATTTTTCATTTTCTTTAAAGCTTCGTTAACTTCACCAAACTTTAAAGTGTTTTTTGTCCATCAATCAGACGTTTTCTTATATCATAAAATCTCATTTGTTTAAAAATTATAGATTGAAAATTTTAAATTTGGACAATTAAAACTGTATTTAGATACTCTATATCACCCAGCACTACCCTATGATGAGCACTGAGGTCATCATGTACCACCAGATCAAGGAGTACTCCGTTGCTTATCAATATAAAATAAATATCAAATCTTTATGGCAAGCTCCACTGTGAGTCATGAAATTTGAATGACACATTTACTCGTGTTTCATGGATTTTTGGCCCTTTCTATTTCATTTCTCTGCATATTTTATTGTCGTTGATACAATTTCTTTTTTTTTTTAGAAATATAGGCAAGCATTAGCTTGAGATGAAAATAAAAGCTAGACTATAAATAGCTAACTCAAAATACAACACAAAGATATAAGTCTACGATCAACAAGCCAACTGATCCTTCAACACCATATCACTACACCCCACTGGAACGGTTGGGATAAGAATCAGGTCCTTATCAGCAGGAGCATTATGTCCTTCCTTGACCAGATAGTCAGCACAAGCTATGTTGTCTCTTGGTGTATGGTACATCTTCACATTCCAGTCTCAGAAAAGCATATCTCTAATATCTCCGATAATGTCTCTCAACGGATGATCAGTATACAATAGTCTCTCATGATGATATTAATCGCATCAATAGAATCTGAATAGAGCAGGATCTGTTGGAAACCCAACTGATGGGCCGTTCAAGATGGCATGAAGTTCCACCTCAATAACTGTTTTAAGACCTAAGGACTTGTAGAACCCTATCAGCCAGTGTCCTCGGGAATCCCTGATCACTCCTTTGCATGCTGCTTGGAATTGCTACCGAATTGATCCATCAACATCTATGTGAACCTCGTTACCAATAGGTGGAGTCCACAACTTTTCCTCAAACCTGTCAAGTTGAAAGATTTGGTGAGATAAATTATAGTTGCCACTGCTTTCCATCAAAAGGTACATACACAAATGAAGCATCTGCCTTGGAATAAGGATTTGCATCTAGAAGTCCATAGAATCCAACATCCCAAGCCAAATATTCTCGACCAAGGGAAGTTGTTAAACTTTCCCTTTCCTAGCTTGTGCTTGGTATTCCAATTAAGCCAACTCTGTAAATTTCCTGCAAAAAACTGAGAAAAATAGTTAGGAATTAAAATTTCTTTCCATAACTTTCTGGCTCTCTCACAATCCCTAATCACATGGAGCACACTTGCTTCCCTATTACAATGAAAAGGGCAAAGGTTATCATTTGTAAGACCTATCCTAGCTCTGAATGAGTTAGTGGCAAGTCTCTCATGGCCAACTTGCCACATGAAATATTTCACTTTTTTAGGGATTTGCCATTTCCACATCAGGGGTCAGAATTGGTTACAAGTACCTCCTCTCTCCCTAGAGAGATATTGGTAGGCTGATTTAACCGAAAAGCCTCCATCCTTTGCAGCTCTCCACGTAAAGCAATCAGGAGATTTGTTACTAGGAGGGTGCATTTTAGCGATGATATTAATGATTTCGCTTGGAAGAATTCCTTGCCACCTGCTCGTGTCCCATCGCCCAGATATTGGTAGGCTGATTTAACCGAAAAGCCTCCATCCTTTGCAGCTCTCCACGTAAAACAATCAGGAGATTTGTTACTAGGAGGGTGCATTTTAGCGATGATATTAATGATTTCGCTTGGAAGAATTCCTTGCCACCTGCTTGTGTCCCATCACCCACTCATCAATAGATGATCTTTCACAGATTCCTCTTCATTTATTAAGCCTGGATTATAGACAAAGGTTAGGAGAGGTCGCTCCAAGGGAAGCCAAAGATCATACCAGAATTTGGTATTAGCCCCATTATTAATCTTTCTCCCAACTCCACCTATGAATTTGTCGCAAACCTCAACAATCGCTCTCCAAACCGGCGATGATCTTCTTTTTTTTTTTGATATTTTGGGAATAGCTGCACTACCACAATTATATTTGGCCCATATGCTTTGAACCCATAAAACATGTCTTTTAGTCAGAAGGCTCCAACATAATTTCATAATGAATGCTCTATTCTGATGTCTAAGATCTTTAAAGCCAAGCCCCCCTGCTTCTTTGCTTGGGTAATTTTATCCCAAGTAATAAGATGCATTTTCTTGGCATCCTCGTCCTGCGACCAAAGGAACTTCCTTGAAAGCTTATCAATTTCATTTATGGTACAAATGGGATGGAGAGTTGATTGCATATAGTAACTAGGTAAAGACGATAGCATAGATTTAATCAAAACCAAGCGACCCGCAATAGTTAGGAGTTTCATTTTGTTTATCCTTCAAGTTGCTTGCACATTTTTAACAGGACTAAAATATTATAAAAACTAGGTGTTACATAATGTCGTATGTATATTGATGAAATTAATTAAGCTAGTTATTTATTATAAACATATGTTAGTTTGTTTAAAATACCTTCTTTTATCATGTAAATTGGAATTAATTTTGTTGAAAGCCTCGCTCATATGTCAGTAGGAAATAAATTTAAAAAGTAAAATAAATTAGGATAGTATATTTAAAATCAAATTAGATCTTTTGTTTAGCTCCTACTTTATATGCTTGTTTAGGATGGGAGGGAGCAAAATATTTCCAAAATGATGTAGAAATCAGATCTTGCCCAAGCCCAACATTATATTTGGATTGGGTTAGACTTGGATTCTATCAAAGAACAAAACAACCTTTGAAACCTATATTACTAAAAAAAATAATAATAAAGTAGGTTTATTTGTATTGAATAAATCGTTTAGTATGATATACAATACATAACGTAGCGCACCCATATCCGTATAATTTATATCATAGGAAAACCAATACAAGCAAGAGTCCAAGTCTCGAAAATAATTTGGACCGTTTCAAATTTTGTCAGAATATAGCATTTATGCATTTTTTGGCCCAATCGTATCTTGCATTATTTACTGAAAAAATAGAAACAAGATTTCATTTAAAATTTGCCACGTACTCTTTTTTTATCCTTATAGTACATCCGAATTTTTTTCCGTTGACCATGTTCATCTACATAATCTGCTATGGTGCTGGCTAGTCTTTGTTCATCACTCATCGTAAATGCGAGATTTTTAAGCGTGTGAACAGGTCTTGGTATCGAATTTGGCAGTTTGTTTCCCGCGACAGTTCGTATTTCAATCGAAGCACTTGAACCTAAGGTAGTTCTGGCTTGCTGAGAAGCGTGAATCTGAGTTTGGAAAGGAAAGATCCATTTCGGCTTTAAATCTTTCTTAGCCCACAGCCGAGAATGCTTGCTTGGTTGATAAATCTCGTCCTAGGAGACTAAATAGATCCCTCGGTGGCTCGGGTCTGCCCTCCAAATGAATGATCTTATACTTTTTTCAATTTGTGTATCAAAGCTGTTAGCAAATGGTGTCATCATCATGTCTCTTGACACTTTTGGAGAAGAAAATTCTCGTATTGGCTTGATTAACTGAGTATCCTGAAGAGTTACAAAAGAATGCGGATAAGACTCACTTAACTACTCTTATTTGGTTTTTTTGGAAACTAAAAAGTACTAAATCATCTATAAAGAATAAGTGAGATAATTCTTCCTCATACAGATAGGTTCCCAATTTGTAGCTGCTACTTCAGCATGTATGACTTGAGAGATACATTCCATATATATATATATATATATATATATATATATATATATATATATATATATATATATATTGAGAGGGTCTCCTTCATGAATACCCGTGATGTTGAGAACGAGTCTGAGGGAGATCCACCCCATAATACTTGTATAGTTAGACTATGAAGCACCGATTCTGATACGGCGTTTCTGACACGTTTCCGATACATTACTTTAAAAATATTAATATTTGGATACTTTCCGATACATCTTAATATTAAATACTCTCTCCGGTCCTAATTATAAAATAAAGTTGACTTTTTTGAAAAGATTAAGGAAGCTAATTAAATTACTTTAGAGTATTTTTATTTTTATTTTTTTCTTCAAACTAATTAATTTGATTAATAAACTAATATATAATCTAATGATATATAACATATACTATGATTAAATCACTTATTTAGCTTCCTTAATCTTTCCAAAAAAAGTCAACTTTGTTTTATAATTAGGACCGGAGGTAGTTATGCATAATACATTTACATTAACAAAATATAATAAAAGGAAAATCATTAGCACATATAAGTTACATCTCCACTAATAACATTTGCCTCTAACTCTAGCTCATATCAGGAAAGGGCAACAACATTTAAAGCTCCAATATCATTAAAGGTAATTTATATTTAAACCATAAATATACAAGGAGAAGAGCACAAAAAAATACTCACAGTGACCGACTCAATTAATAGCTAAATTCTCAGTTAAAAAATGCCTTTCATTTTGAAACAAATCACCAAACTACCATTTGATTGTATCCCATAATTTTGACTTTTTTCTTATACACATATTTATGTATTTGGAGAGTATCCTTCTGATATGCGTATTGGATACATAAATTGTAAAAAAATCCTAGTGTTCGTGCTTCATAGTAGTTGGAGTGGTGATGTAATTCAAGATTAGTCTAATGATATTCTTGAGGAAATTAGCATATTGGAAGGTGTCTTTAATAAAGCTCCCTTTTTAATGATTGAAAGCCTTTTCAAGATCAACTTTAATGACCATCTAACCTTTTCCCCATTTTTTCACCTCATGGTATGCATGGCTTCTTAGGATTTAGGCAATAATGTTATTGTCGTCTATGGACCCTTTTGGGATAGCAGTAGTAGAATTGACCTTTTTTTTTCCTGTTGGACTTTTCAAAATGGACTTTTTTCTAAAGTTTATATTGTTGACATGATTTATGTTTGAGATAACGGTAATAAAAGTGACTTTTTTTTTCTAAATCGACTCTTATTTGACATAGCATTTAAAAAGTCAGTTAAGATAGAAAAAGACTAAAAAAGACATAAATCATATTGAATACTACACATACATATATATGTTGCATATTTTGGGATAATTTGAGATAAAAAAATTATTAAAAAATTAAATAAACAGGAATAAACAATACCAACTACTAAGCTACACAAAATAAATTATTAAAAAAAACAAGATGACAAGAATAGCCACCTACCAGTGAAATAAACAATACCAACTTAAAAAAAAAAACTAACTATGAAGCCAAAATGAAAAAAAAAAAAAATACCAACTTGGAAAAAAAAATTTGTTTAGAAAGACAAAACTACCAAGAATGAAAGTGAAATAAGGTACACCAATGTCAGTGAAAATGAAGAAAGAGGGTGATCCTTCCCATGATCATTATTGGTAGGAAATAAGCATCTTTCATCTTTCAATTCATCCAAAAAGTAAAAAGCCACTGTGATGAATCTAGAAGCTCCACCAATTAGCTTCAACTAAAAAACAACTTTAAACCCAAAAATCCATCATATCTTAAAAGCTATACCAACCACACAATTTTTATATTTTCTTTTCCACTAAGCTTTTTTCACTTCACTAACCTTTTTTTAATTCCTGCAGCTATGTCAAATAGGCCCTATATTCTTCCTTGATGAGGCTAGATTGGTAGAGTAGAATTAATCTAGGAAAAAATGGCTTCAAACGGTTTGATATATGACCTTGGTTATCAACTTATATGATTGGTTTAAGACTCTTTAGAATTTGAGGACACTGAAGCTTAGGAATTAATTTTGAATTAAATATCGAGTTAAATAAGAAGTTGCACATTCAACTCTCCGTAATTAAGATAGGCGCATGAATTTTTTCACTGGAAAAAAATAAAATAAAATAATTAGTGATAAATATTTAAAACATAATTGAAATTTTAATTCATCATTTTGTTCAATAATATTAATTACAATATAAAAAAATTTAAAATAGATTATCTATAATTTATATACATAGTGTCCATGCACAGAAACCATAATTGGGTCATAAAGCCTATTTAGAGATTTCTGAATGTCTTAAAAAGACTATAATATCACTCTAATTAAAATTATTACTAAACTAGAAGCTGCAAATTTCTAACTCAGCTAAGAACACTGTTTCACACATCTATGCAAAACGTCTTCCCCCTCTGACCCAATGGGTTTCTTAAGAAGAACAGTATCATTCATGTCTCCGAGAGACTGGAAATATAATTTGGTTACGTCGCTTGCTTTGCAACTCTGCTTGCACATTGTGAAAATATAACATTTAATAATAATAATTCATTATTCATTATTATAATCAAGTCATGTTTATCCAACGTGATTTTGCTTTCAATAACTTTACCCTTGATTTTCTTCGTCTCTTTCTCCTCTTCTTTTTACTCCTATATGATTCATGATATGAGGTGGATGATCAACGTTCACTTTAATTACGAGCATTATGATTTTTTAATAATATTTAAGAATTTCTAATTAGGTCTTTTGGTTTGATTAGAGATTTGTTAAAAATGCAAACATAAATCAAAATTTTAGCATTTTAATTGGAATTCTCATATTAAAAATATAAACGTAACCAAAGCAATTAAACTTAGAAGGACGGATATTATAATAACAGTAATAATAAAAAAAACATTAAAACGGTGCAGTGAACGAACAAATCATGAGCACCAGTTCCTACTGTGCTATGTAAGCATGCACAGTTTTCTCTAATTTTTTTTCTATGATTATTATCTGATTTTTTCCGATTAAAACGATCGTAAAATGCTACTATTGCAGAATGCAAACTCATTAATGTATGAAGGTGTTTTGGACTCATATATTGGGCCTAAAAGGGCTAATGGCCCAATGCCAAAGTCTTGCATGGAGGCCGACCCACACACAGGTAAAACGCTAATCACTTTTTCATCATGCTACTAATCTTAGTTCGTACAAGTAGTGGAACAGGTAGGTGGTGGAGCGGCAGTAACCGTTTGTGGGGGACCAGAGACAATACGCAGGCATGTACGTGGAGTAGAGACGCGGCGCACAAGGCAATGGATAAATCCTAAAGGTAACTCATATAAATAATGAGGTTACTGTCCAGGTACACAGACTATCTCTCATTTTACTTTCAGTCTTACTGTACACACACACCACCCCCTTTTTGTGGCTCAAGCCACCCGGTGTATGCATGGTGATCAGTTACCCGGCGATATTTGAATTCATAGGTATTGCCGTAATATTGCCCTCTGCCAGGTATCTTCATTGAGATATCAGCAAGAGTTTTATTGATCCCAGATAAACATTCGCTAGCCCTGATTGGGGGTTAGACATTTTGAGTTCTCAGAGCAGAATAGAAGGGAATATTTTTGACAAAAAATCATACTTTAAATATAAAAATATATTTTTGACCAAAAAATATACATTTATTTTACAAAAATAAATAAAATTATACATTTATAAAAAATTAAAACAAGAAAATGACAATATATTATTGGTTTAATAAATATAATTAAATTAAACGTTAATTAATTGAGGGTTGATAAATTTCCAAGCTAAAGACTAAAACAAAATCTCAGGCAATCCAATCTGCTAAAAAAAGGAACCTTAAAGCCATCAAGCCCATTGGAAAATTGAGGCTCACCCTGATACAGATAAAGCCCATTTTAATTGTCCAAAGAATAGCAGCCGTCTAATTTCTCCCATCACTTTAATATCAACCGTCCGATCTAGGTTTCCACTAAACCCTAGTTGGCCTCATCTCATGCCGCTATAAATCTCCTCTTCACGTTTCTTTTTCACTGCAAGCCTGCAACTGCATTCATCTTCTCCCAGACGTTCTATTCAAAGACGAAAAGGGGTTAAAGAGACGGCGTTGTTCTGCTGTCCGCCTTGACCGAGCTCTGCTTCGTCTTGGCCCTCGATTTTGCTTACAGTTCCTTCAATTTCCACCTCTATTTTCATAAGTAGCATCAACAATGGTTGGGAAACCCACTAAGGCCGAGAAGAAGATCGCTTACGATGCCAAATTGTGCAATCTTCTGGAGGATTACACCCAGATCCTTGTGGTGGAAGCCGACAACGTCGGATCCAACCAGCTTCAAAACATCAGAAAGGGTCTGCGTGGAGACTCGGTGGTGCTCATGGGCAAGAACACTATGATGAAGCGCTCTGTTAGGATTCATGCCGAGAAGACCGGCAACAATGTCTTCCTCAACCTTATCCCTCTGCTTCAGGTGTGTAATCTATTCGTGGTTCTCTCACGAGATTCATGACGGGATTGAATTAGTCGTTTCCGTTGAGCAGAGTTGTATTTCTGTAATTGAAAGCGTATGAGCACATTGCTCACGTTTGGCTAATTTTTCTATTATTAACGAGTACCCTACAATTCGTCCATTTTCTTAGGGCAATGTCGGGTTAATTTTTACTAAAGGAGACCTGAAGGAGGTTAGCGAGGAGGTTGCCAAGTACAAGGTGAAGTAGCTATTCGTTTCTCTGCGTTTGTATCTGTCATTGCGTTATTTTTCTTTGCTTTATCAACTACTACCATATATATCACATCTGTTATATAGGAATATTGATACTGATACTGATATCATCATGTCTTCTTACCTAAAACTTTCTTTCCTTTTGTGTTTTTCTGATAGTCATGCATCGTTATCATAATGTTAAATTACACGGTACTTTAGGTGTGTTCCTTTATCGCATACTGAACAAATTTGTGATGCTGTAAAATTGTGATTTTTTTTTGAAGATGCGCAGCGTATTAATTGATAAAAACTCTAAATCATTAAGAGGCATAGGCCGAGATTCTAGGATAGGGAGCTGCAGAAAATAAGGAAATAGTCAAGGCTGTAACAGAATAGAAGATTATATGCTGGCTAACGGCATTGAACTAAATAAAACCTAATACATGTGGATTAAGGGTTCATGGCCTAAGGCCTACTACTGTGTGATGGCCATATTATTACACTAAACCATTTTTATCTTTGATGCTTTATTTTAGCGCCGATGAGCTGCCTATTAAATAAACAACATTTGGGAATGTTCACCTAAAGTTAATGAATTACGGTCTTCTTAATTGTGTTACTAATAACTGCACCGTAGCATTTGTAAATTTGATATAGTTCTTTCTAATAGAATTTTAGTTGAATATTATGAAAAATGTTTTTCCAAGTGCTTACCTTGTTCTGGTGCTTTATATAGTCATGAGTTTGAAAGGTCTGCTGCCCAATTTTATGGTCTATATGACGCCCTTGGTGAAATAATTTATGGAATTAAGATTGTAATATGCTGGTTTCACACACTTCAATTTTAAAGCCTTTATGGTATATAAGGATTTATACTTGAGCTAGTCTGTTTTCTTTATTCATCCATTAACAAATGTCTTTATCTTGTTTACATGAACAGGTTGGAGCCCCTGCCCGTGTTGGTTTGGTTGCTCCCATTGATGTCGTTGTTCCTCCTGGCAACACAGGGCTTGATCCCTCTCAGACCTCTTTCTTCCAGGTAATTAGCAATCTTGAGTTGAAATAGTTCGGGTTTCATTCTGAAGAATACTGAGCTCATGCCCTCCACATTTTAGGTGCTCAATATCCCCACCAAGATTAACAAGGGTACCGTCGAAATTATCACCCCTGTGGAACTTATTAAGAAGGGTGACAAGGTTGGCTCCTCAGAGGCTGCTCTGCTTGCTAAACTTGGGATAAGGCCCTTCTCCTACGGGCTTGTGGTCGTATCTGTTTATGATAACGGTTCAGTGTTCAGCCCTGAGGTTCTTGATCTCACTGAGGAGGATCTCATTGAGAAATTTGCTATTGGTGTTAGCCAGGTGACGTCAGTTGCTTTGGCCGCCTCCTACCCAACAATTGCAGCTGCACCACACATGTTCGCGAATGCCTACAAAAACGTTTTGTCTGTTTCAGTGGAAACTGCCTACTCTTACCCTCAGGCAGAGAAGGTTAAGGAGTACCTAGAGGTATTGTCTTTGTTATTTAATGTGGCTGACTCAATTATTTCTCCATTTTGTAGTAGCCCTTGGAACCTCTAGTTTCTAATTGGTGTTATGTATTATGATCTGCAGGATCCCAGCAAATTTGCTGTAGCTGCTGTTGCGGCAGCTCCAGTTGCAGATTCAGGTGCTGCTGCCCCGGCCGCAGAGGAGAAGGAGGAGCCAGCTGAAGAATCTGATGACGACATGGGCATCAGTTTGTTTGATGATTGATTGTGGGTAGCTTTAGAAAGCGAAACATTATATATTTCTTTCCATTTGTCTGCGTAGAAGTGTTTTTTCTTTGTATTGAAAGGTATTTTGGTATTCTATGTTTTTCGCTATTTATATTAGAAACTTTTAAAATCAAGTTTTCCTGTTTCCATTACTTTCTCAGTCTAATACAACTGGATGTTTAACTTCATAATTGCAATGGCGGTTATTAATTGAATCATGGCTATGTCGTGGCTAATTGGCGGGAATTAGTCTGCAAAACACCATATAATTAGGATGATTTTGAACTTTTTAACTTTTGAACTGCTTTTCCATCGTAGGAGGTTGCAAACCTCGCCTAATCGATGTATTGATTTTCGATGTACTTTGCGTGAAGTCATGGTTCAACGAATTTCCGTTGGATTTTATCGCAAAATTTCAGTCATCTGGTTTGCTTTTGGATATCTAACGGCGTTAAGTGGAATGAAACCCGTTTAAATTTTAAATCCAGTAAATAAATTATGTGATACGATAATTGAGTGATGAATAAAAATGGAACTTGAGATCCAAAGCCTGAATTACAGAGAGAGGCCATAGGTAATTGTCATTTTGTTTTACTTATTTATGCCTCACTGTTCCATATTTTTGTACTGGGAGGCCTGCATGTCTTAATTGTGTATTTGTTCCTATTATTCCTCACTGCTAGTGAGATGGTTATCATTTTCCCTTGACTTAAGGCTTGACTTAATGGTAGGATGTGATTTTTACTCCAAAATGGTAATCACGTATGTATTTTTGCTTCGAAAAAAAGTTCTTGGTGCTGAGCACTCCTGAAAAGATCATGTGTATTTTTGCACCTTGACTCTTTTAAATTTCAAATGTAATTCTTAATCCCAACTAAAATTCTCATTTGCAAGTTGCAACCATATGATTCAATATTCAGAATCAGTTTTTAGAAACTTCTATTGGAGATAAATTTGATATTTTAAAACCTAATTATCACTCTCTTCAAAACTTAATGCATACTCTTAAAAATTGAATTTAACATTGTTGAACTTTGGGTCCAAATCTACACTTGATGAGCTGGGCTATTTGATTGAAAAATAAGTAAGCTTCCTAATTTGATAAAACGAGATAAATCAATATTAATTGTTGAAAGAAAAATGAGTTGCAACTTAGGTGTAACCTTGTCCAAGGAAATTAAACAACAATTAATTTTCAAACTATTACTTAGATAACAAGTAAGGAGAGACCACACATTTCTAATAAGAGGTATCTCCTTCAGCTGCTACATGCTCCGCCATCAAGTTTTCTGGCTCTCTTCTTCTCAACCTATTTCTCTTGTTTGGTGATTTGTCTTGCCACTAAGGTTTAGACTCTCCTAGCCTAATTTGACCCGGTACCTAGTCTCTTCTCTCTGTTCCTTTCCCTTAGAAAAATCTTCAGGAAAATACACTACAGATTTTAGTTGTCTAAGAAAATGGGAAAATTTGGGAAATCCTCCTTATTGCAAGTAAACCTTTTAATGGGGGACTCTTTCCCCCAATTTCCCCATTAAAATGTATGCACATATTAATTGTGTCTGCGGAGAAAACTACTTAAGAAAGAATATGAAATAATGAAATAAAAGGATGGATCGGACCAATAAAGTTGACCCAGTTGATAAAGGGGTTAACTTCTTAACATATAGTCATGAGTTGAAATCATTTTTTTTTTAATATAAAAATTTTAAGAAAGGGGTTGGGTTCACCCGCAATTTAAGGACAGGGTAAAATCTCCCTTCCTCCTAAGTGATATCAATGTTGGGCAGGGCGAGCCGTTTATTACCCTCAGACGTTTACATAGACACCCAGAAGTAAGATGCTCCCCCAACGCCTTGACCAACTCCAGGATCGAACCCTCTCTCTTTGGTGAGAGTGTCCTACCCTTTTACTAGTTGGGCCTAAAGGCGAAGGGTAAGGGTGAGTTGAAATCATACTAATGTGGAGATCTTGTTAAATTTCTCTATAAATGTATACGAGGACGTATACTCTGACACTGATAAGTCTTGGGGACCCAATTCATCTTTTTTTTTTTTTGGTTACCAAAAAAGTGGTTGGATCAAATTGACATAGTGGGCTAGTGGCCTTGGACGTTGACATCACTTTTGTTTCTTGGAGGATCTCATAACCTAATCCGTGGCGCAGCCCCAAAATACGTTCGGAGATGACATGTTTGGTACTTTTCCAGTTGTACAAATGCTACCACTGTTGCGGGATTGATTGGTGCTTTTGATTTCTTATTGAGTTGACTATGGGTGTTAATTTTATAATTTTTTTCTTTGACCAAAAAAAAAACTTTTTTGGGGAATTAATTCTATATTTTCACTCCAATTTCTTCTATTGACGGATCATTAATATACCACTTATTTTATTAATGAGACTATCAAATTTCATTTTTAAATAATGATTTTTTAAAAAATTAATAAAATAATTTAAATAATGTTGTAAATCCCATGGCATATGTGCAGGAATTAAGCCAATTGATACTGAAATAAATAGATGATTAGAGAAATAATTTCTTCAACAACTTAAGCAAACAGACTATTAATCTACCCTTGATTATTTTTTTTAGATTAATTTAATTTAATTTATTTATTAAAAAAAATAGATGATTAGAGAAATAATTTCTTCAACAACTTAAGCAAACAGACTATTAATCTACCCTTGATTATTTTTTTTAGATTAATTTAATTTAATTTATTTATTAAAAAAAAAAAAAAGAGGCTGTTGGATAGTTATTGCGTGGTAAAGTGAGAGACGGCATATCTTGGAAAGAGAGCGAGGAAAATGTGTTGGGATAAAATATGTGAGATAAGATGACATATGCCTCTCTATCTCCTAAAAAGTATTTTGTGTGGTTTAAAATAATTTGATTTTAAATATAACATCTATTTTATAAGTTTTAATGTAAACTACATTACAAACTATTTATTTTGTCCTATTTATAATTTATTTAGTAGGTTTAACACATATTAAGAAAAGCCTTAAATTTTATTAATTTTATCTTGAAATTTAACTATTTTTTTAATTTTAACCATATTTAATATACCCCATGAAGACAAATCATCATAACAAAACACTAAAGGTTTGGTTGTACATTCATACGAAAGTTTAATGATGTGGCTTATAAGTAAGTGATCGATGGTACTTTTGTTGTTAAAGTGATCAATTAAACTAGGTACTAATTAATTATGCAGTTTAGGGTCAACCTAGGTCATTCTTCCAAGGAGTAAGCTGTGGGTTTTCTTTAGGACTAATTTTCAAGTGATAAAAGATGCAGTAGAATGTAAATGGACCTAAACTAGAATGCAAAATACTACTACCTATATGCAATTAACTAACTAAATGTAATAATGCAATTGACTCTTAAACCTATATGAGAATGAAACTAATCTATATGAGTTGAATGCAATTTTTGGGGGGTTTTCTTATGACAAAATAATTAAAATCTAATAAAAAGATTGATTAAAAGAAAAACAAAACAAAATGATTTAATTCAGTTATGATGACGAAGGGGACAACTTAGGAATTGCATGGAGTTAACTTTCTTAGCCTAAATCAATTAATTAGACCAAAAGGAGATTAATGAATTTAATCACCCAATTGAACATGGGAAACCCTCTAGTTCAATAACACATATTTCACTAGAAAACTCATAATGAAATAAGCGGTGGCTAATTAAATCCATTAAAAACCAATCATAAAATAATCTTAAAAATCTTGTTTACAATTATCTAATTGAACAACCAGATAATTTATCAACTCAATTAAACAATTAAGATGATAAACCAAATTAACAATTAGATTAATAACGAAAACTCAATTACTAATTTAATTGACAATCAAGGGTTGCAAACAAGAGTCCAGCAGTAAGCATAAAACTTTAAATTATCAGTCTAATCCAAAAGAAATAAGTTTATAATCTAAAACTAGATTGTTCTCAATTAACACAACTCAGAATCATTTAAAACTAAATTATTTCAAGTCTTGAATTAAAAAGATAAAAAGAACAACACTCCCTTGTGGTCTTCAAGAATAAGCCCTAGGCCTTAGCCTCCTCCATGCTCCTCCCAAGTTATCTCCCCAACAGTTTAAGATTCCATGGATATCCTCCTTTCTCCCCAAGAATGAATTTGCCAATGAGATCAGCAATCCGTGCGTCAAGGAGAATGAAGGGAAGTAATTAATTTGATTGTGGGATCCCTGCGTGAATTGGAATGGAAAGGGAGAATAATTGATGAATTCAATTGCCTTTGCCTTCAACTTTTTCGTCTTTCTTGCGGTGTGATGATCTTGCGGCTTCGTCTGGTGTTTCTTCAGCGTCTGCGGCTTTGTGGCGTGATTATTTTCTCAGCGTCACGGTCTCTTTGTGCTAGGTTAATTAAAGAGGAGGAAGAGAGGGTTTTTAGGGTATTAACTTGAGTCCAATAAAATTCAAGTAGTCCCATAAAATTTCACCATTGGGTTTCCTTTTAGCTATCCTGAAAAATCTTGTACCATAGAATCTTATAAAATCACTATCTATCATATATCAAGAAATATTATTTAATCAGAATATTAATAATTTAATAATTTAAGCTCAATATCTTATATTTAATTCATATTTATATTATTTCCTAAAATAGGCTAATAATCTAAATATTATCTAATAATTCTAAATTAACCTAAAATAATCCCTAAAATAAATGAATAAGGTGGGATAAAAATATGAAAATTGGGATTTATCAGTAAGATCCTAATAAATATTCTCTCTTTACTTTATATTATATATAGGATTTATACTATATATGCGATTGAAGCAGTAGATTTTATACTAAGGAGGGCAGTATGCTTTTATGTATTTATGAGATCGTTCAGCTATTTTTTTTAATTCTTTTAAAATATTTATCATTGCAACTTTTCTCTCTTGCTTTTATTATAAAACATTTGTTAGTAAGTGAATTGATCCTTTTTATGAGACACTTACTTGTTTTTAAGGAGTATTAATTATTTTTTTCAATGTATGTCCACAATTAATAAAGGTAGTGGATGAGAATAATAATTAATACTCTCTGATATTTATTACTCCATCTGATCCTTATTATAAGACATCAACTAATAAATCACATAAACCAATAAAAACAGTTAAAGTCAATAAAGTTATCCTATAATTTAAGTAATTTTCAATATTACCCCTACTATTTACACTAAACTCTAATATTATATTATTACTACTTTCACCTACTGCCCCTATTAATTATGGGCATATATGGAAAAAAATAATTAATGCTCTTTGGAAACAAGTAAGTGCCTTATAAAAAGGACCAAATATATTTGGTAGTTGGTGCCTTATAATAAGGACCAGAGGGAGTATAAAACACCAACTAACAATTCAACAAACAAATAAAAACAGTTAAAGTTATCCTAAAATTTAAGTAATTTTCAATATTACCAATTGGTTACACTAAACTCTAATTTTATATTATTATTAATCTTACCCACTACCCCTATTAATTATGGGCATACATGTAAAATTATAATTAATAGTCTTTGAAAACAAGTAACCGTCTTATAAAAATGATCAAATTCACTAGTTAGTTGGTGTCTTATAATAAATATTAGAAAAAGTATGATATTGGAGTTTTGTGTAATTAATAGATGTAATATTGAAAATTACTTATATTTTAACATATCTTTAATAGCTTTAACTGTTTTTATTAGTTTGTAAGAATCATTAGTTAGTTAATAAAAATTAGAAAAAAATATTTCTATTATTTTGGAATAGTAATTTAAGGCGTTAAAGTAAAAGGCATAATAATCACAACCACATGAACTATCCACCTCGTCCCCAACATCACGTACTTCTTGCCTCTTTTCCTCCAATACCGAATTCCAATTCCACGCCTTTCACATCTTTTATAAAGTCTAATTACACCTCATTTTCACAAACATAAGCATTAAATGAGCAATTTTTTTCCCCATATTTATCTTTATTTATGAAAATGTGCATATTTTCTCTCACTTTATTTTAGGGAGAATTATATTTAGGTCATAAGGACCAAAATTAATTACAAAAAAATCCCTTGATAGTAATTATAGAAATTTTAACAACAGAAAATGCTATTTTAAAACTTGAAAATGTCATATTTACAACTGAGATATTTTTTATATTGGAATTCTTAGACTTTTTGTGATTTTTTCTATTCCTTGGGACTCAAATGTAATTCTCCCTTTATTTTATCTCTTTGCATTTTTGCCCCCCTCTCTCTCTCTCTTTTTCTCTTTTTCTCACAGGCCCAACCAATAGTGAATTGAGGTAAAATTGACAAAACCTCATTTATTATTTTTCAAGTGATTTATATTTTGAGAAAAAAAATTTGAGTACAAGTAAAATATAAAAATGGTAAAATTTGGTAACTTTAACCATTAGAAAAAAAACGTAACTTTAACTCTAATATATGATAGTTAAATCCTTATATATGTTTTAAATTGATAAAAAAAAATTAAGTTTATCATTAATAACATTCTCCCTCCCTAAATTTATAAATCATTCTCTTTATCTCTCATATTTATTTTTTCAAATAAAGATTAAATAAAAGTAAATTTTTTTTAAAAAAATATTAATAACTCTCAAGGTAACAAGCAAAATCTTCTACAATGGCCTTATAATAAAGACAAGAATGGTAATTCAATTTTAATTAATTTACCTATAACAATAAAAAATTTAAAATAATTAAATTTGTTCAACTACACTAAACCTTAAATATTATATTAATGTATATTCTCTCATTTGGGTATGCATGTCAGTAAACATATAATACTACATGAAACTAATAAATGTCTCATTAAAATGACCTATAACACTTTTTTAAGAGATGTTGTTAATAGGGATAGGATGGAGTATTATTTCTTACACATTTAAATTTTGAATTTTTTGGGGGTAAAAATAAGGATTTTTCTTTTCTTAGATTTAGAACGTAGAATATTTTTACTGACTTTACAAAGATATTTGAAAACATATGAAAATTGAGCAAAATCTGCCCATAAAAGCAAGTAGTATAGAAATTGATAATAACGTTGCCAAAAAAATTGATATTCTCCATCAATGAACTCTTTATTAATCTCAGGAAAATACTTTTTATTAACCCCCTCCCCTTATGAATATAAAGTATTTTTAATTGAATGGAATTGTGGTTCTAAAAAATGTTTAAAATTATTTAAAGGTAATAAGTATACAGAAAGTATAATTTCTTACTCAAAAAAGGAACATCATTTTAATCAATACCATTAGGCATTAATTACCAATTCTTATTGACCAATAAAAATAGTTAAAAGTATTAAAATTTTCTTAAAATTCAACCGATTTTTTATATTACCTTTACTAATTACACTAAACTCAGATATTATATTAATTAGGGAAAATTGCACTTAGATCTCAGGTAAGTGAAAATATGACAAAATAATCCCTTGAAATTTTAAAATTACAATGAAGTCTTGTAGGATTTTTTTGCAATTTTTCCATATGGGAAAAGACATAAATGCTTTCATAGAGGCCCATAGACTTATCAACACAGGCCTATGAGCTTATTAAAATATGCTCATGGACTTGTCAAAATATGCTCATTTGGCAACATATTCACAATTACTTATTAACATAGACACATAAACTCGTCAAAAAAGCTTAAGAATTTGTCAACGCAAGCACATAGGGGTATTCGTGTCTTTTCATGTATGAAAAATATCACAAATAAGTCCCATGGGACTTGATCGTAATTTTGAGATTTTTAGGGATCATTTGTGGTAAATTCCTTTGCTCGGATCTCGGATCCTAGGTGCAATTTTCTCTATTAATTATTATTCTCTTCCACTATCCTTATTAAATTATGAGAAAATATGGAAAAATAAATTTAATGCTATTTAGGAATTTGCAAGTGCCTTCAAAAAAGACTAAGAATATATTCTAGTTGGTATCTTATATGACAAGGATCAGAAGGAGTACAATATATGAAATTAATTGAAGTTAGATGGTTAAAAATGTATTTATTATTCACATTAACTCAAATAAGAATTTTTTTTTTGGCTCGAAAATAAGATAATATAAAAAGGAATAAACATGTTCATAAATGACATCTTATGGGTCTCATGTTCCATGTAATATGAAATAAATTGCACTGACTTCTTTATGTATGTGTTTGGGTTTTTTAAGAATCATTTTTCTCATTTTCTTCCCAAAATCTCATCTCTCCCTTCATATTTAAAAAAATACATGTTTGAAATTTCATGTTTTTTAAAACTATTATTATAAACACAATCTTAGGCAAAAAAAATCTATACAATTCATAAATTCAATATAATTCATTACACTCAAGTGTAGATTACAAACAAGAAAATAACATTCTTGAATCAACAGTAACTAGCTCATCAATCCATACAACCAACCGTGACCATAAACCTATGGACACCATTGTAAAACACACCAATTGCAAGACAGAAATAGATACAAGAAGATGAATTTGATAAAACTCCCTAGTTCATTGTTATCGGACGACAATTAACTCCAAGAAGTTGGCAAAATCTAAGGTGAGAAGCTATGGAATCTACTCAGTCATGACGAATCATTGTTTGCTCTCTCTATTCTGGATTTTCTCATAGACTCTTCTTCATATGTCTCCCTCTTAATCTCTGAGTCACCACTGAATGGAATGCATCAAAATCAGAATTGTGGCCGAACTCACTCAGCTCAGTCTTTTTTCTTTTTTCTTTTTTGAAGTGTAGAATTCTCAAAACTGAATTGGTTATGCCATTTTCCACGTGCTCCCACTTGCTAACAGCTTCCAGCACTTCATTTGGTGCTTCTCTCCTCCGCATTTCATCCACTTTTAGTCCAATTTAATCTGCATTTTAAATTTCTGCCTCTGACGAAATTCCAATTCCTTTTATGATTCCGTTTCTTTGTGATTTGCATTTCTGTGGAGTAGCTTTCCTTTCCTTCTCCTAAAACGATGTCATTTCATTCATTTTGGCGCCAACTCTTTTAAATTCTTACTATCGCAAATTACTTCTGAGCCCCGTAAACTTTTGCACTTCATGAATTAGTTCTTTTCTATTTATTCCTTGACGCGATAAACTTTTTTCACTTTGCATGTGAGCCCCTGCGCCTACATTTCACACCAAAACTTCCAATGGAGACTAAAGCCATCAATCAAGCTGGGATTATTTGCCAATTAACTCCTGACTCTACTTATATTGAATTTATCATTAATCCCACCATTTATGTATCCATTCTTTATTAATTCTATGAAATTTAACCATAAAAATTAATGCTCATCAGTTTGTAATACTGCATTCGCTTGTACGTACTCCCCCTGGCTTCTTTTTGTTTTGTTTGGCTACTTTAGACATTTGTTGTTTCTAACGTATAGAGTAGGTAGAAATTGAGCATACAGTAAACAAAAACAGTATAAGAAGAATTTGTATTAACTGAATATAATATACAGCGAGCATACAACAGGTCTATATCATATGAAAAAACTATAAACAAACTTACAAGATTGCCGAAATATGGTTATGAACTATGCAGAAATCCGGGCTCAACTTTCATTGTGTCCTTAAGACAATTTTGCTCCCTCTGTGGATGCCGAAGATTTCTGAGCAATTGCCTCCCAGGATAGAGTGGATTATTCGTCTCCAGAGAGATGGCTCTGTCTGTTTGAAGCCCAAGCGAATCCAACGAGTCTGTTTTCGGAACGCACAGAATGTATATATAGAAAGAGTGTATGCAGAAAAAAAGAACGTAAAAATTCTGTGACTATGGGCCTTTATTTATAGATTCTGAAAAAACACGATCAAATGGACTCGTTTGTTGCTGTGAATTGATACTTTTTCGCACACCAGAACGGAACGAACAGAGGCGACCTGCGTCTGTTGCCAGTGAACTGGTGCGTCTCACGAACAGACGCACCAGACAAAGCCGAACGGGTCGTAAGAACAGACGGAGCTGAACCGGTCGTACGTAGCTGCTGGAAAAAATCGGAGAGGCACAACGAAAATAAAAATAAAAGGATTATTTTATTAAAAAAATTATTTTTTATCTCACACACGCGGACCAGACCAGACCGGACGGGCGGCACACGTATGTGGTGGATTAAGGGTTGTTTAAATCCTCACCCCTCCACAAAAATGAGTAGGCCAAATGGCCCATTTAGTAGGAGCAAAGTTGGGGCTTATATACCCTCCAACTTCCCTCCACCTAACTAATGTGAGACTTTACCACACATATAATCCTTCTTACTTTTCCTCTTCTTTTCTAACCATTTTCTTATTCATAAACTTATGGGATTTTTTCCTAAATTCCAACAACATTTCACCACAAACTTTTCTCCATGCACCTTACCCTTGAAGGATTATCAAGTTTGCAGCACAGGGACGCGCGCAGGGCTTGAGTTGAAGATGTGTGAGGAACAAACACACTAGATAGAACCATAATTGATCGTGTACAACCTGATCTTAGCATGGACACACTGTGAAGCATTTTTGTTTTAGTTCACTACCAAAAAAATTTCGGGTTGTACAAGGAGAGGGGCCGTGTTTAGACGCGCAGAACTCAGAATCAAATACTCATTTAACAGGATTTTCCCCAAGTATTAATTGTCTATCACTAGTAGAAAGAGGGCTTCACAGATGGAAGGAGGGAATTGAAGATGAAGAAGAAGGGAAAGCGACAACAGCACTCGCCTCACCAAGGAGACTTGATGCTATAGTTTAGAAATCTGGTATCAAGATCAAAAGCACCGATTCCATCCTTGAGGTTGGTCTCGATACAGTAATCTCTGGAAGCCAGCAAGATGGTTTTTGCTATCGACATTGACCCCATGATTCTTGAGCTTGGCATTTCCATGGCACTAGCTCCTCCTCATTTACATAGGGTTATTCTTGACATCTTATTGAATTTCAAAATCTCTAGTATAGCCATATAACCTTATTTATGATTTGTTAATATTAGTAACCTAAATTATAATTTAAATAATTCATCTATCTTTTAATAGGATTTTCCCAAAATGCTATAATAATAGTTTTAAAGATATTTCATTTAAATCATTGATCTTTTATCTGAAAGTAGGGATGAGATTCCTAAAAAAGGGAAACAAAGATTATAGGAGTATCATCATCCCATTTTTATTATATCCATAACGTGCGCGCAAAATATCAAAGGGTTGTCCACGTGGCGGCGTCTAGCATGGTGTATGGTTGGTCAACTATATCTGGAGGATCTATCTGTTGCCGTACTTTTGCCGACAGGACAGACCCTTATCACACCTCGCCGCCTGACACGTGTCATCATCGTTCTATGAAGAGGCTTTTGCGGCCAGCATCGTTGTGGGTATGTTTACGATCCCAGTTTCATCATAATTATCCCCAGTTAGGGATCCATATCCTGCTAGATATTTTTTTGCTGTTTAATTTTTAAAAGACTTTTTAAAGTATTGCAACGTATGAAACTAGCCAGTATAATTTAATCTATTCCATTTCCCTTTCAAAAAATTGTAATGTTTAGATTTATTTCTCAAATATAAAATTCGATGAATTTTTTAGTCCCTCCTAAAAGAATTTGAATATTTATCCTTATCTTCCTTTTTTTTTTTTTTTTAAACTTTTTTGCCAATGATCCTTATCTACACTCCATCTTGCCGTTTACCCTTCTTCTTGCTCACCTAGTTTTGTTTTACCAGTGATTCTTGCTCACCATAAATATTATATAAAATCAATTCCTAATTCACAATCAATCGTTAATAATTTTTTTATTTACCTTTAGAATACTAAGATCCTGCAATCTACCTAATTGTTAATAATTACTCAAGAACAAATTAAATGAGACTATATATGAGATTTTTTGTTTCTCTTTTTTATTTAAAATAATACGATGACTTGGATCAATATAATCCCTTACGGTAGGCACGACATAAATATTCTTGGATAGGGGTTTCAGATAAAAGTTGTGATCCATACTTGAACCTTCTGGTGATAAAAATATCTGCACGCCTCGCTTGTCCATATCTTATCGGTGTTGGAAAAACTTATGTCACCTGGTCGATTCGGTACTGCACTCTAATTGGTTATCTAAAATATCTCTAATTCAAAATCCTGAAATTTCATTATCGCGTGATTATTTATTTTGGCTCAAGTTTTTCTTGATTTTCTCCCACCACTTTCAAGGACATTACACAGTTCTGTTGATTAATGTTAATCGTGTCCTATCTATTTTAATAGTGGGTTATTATTTTATTATCTATTTTATAAATAGGCTCCTTTTTAGTAAATAAAATCATTTGATTTCAATCATTTATTTTCCTTCTAGTATATTATTTTATATTTATCAATCATAACAATAGAACTTCTAACTACTCTTTTAAGTTTTTATTATAAATTATCAACTAACAATTCTAACAAATCGATCAATAAAAATAGTTAAAGTTATCAAATTTATTCTAAAATTTAAGTAATTTCTAATATTATCTTTTTTAATTGCACTACACTCTAATATCATACTCCTTTCGGTCTTTATTATAAAACACCAACTAACAATTCATACAGATCAATAAAAACAATTAAAATCAATTAAGTTATCCTAAACTTTAAGTTACACTAAACTCTATTATATTATTACTAATCTCACCACTACCCTTATTAATTATGGTGTATATGGGGAAAAAAAACAACAAATGCTCATTGGAAACAAACAAGTGTTTTATAAAAAAGACAAAATATATTTGTTAGTTGCTGTTTTATAATAAGGACTAGAGAAAGTATTAATTATTATGCTCATCCACTACCCTTATTAATTATGGGTATACATGAAAAAATATTAAATATTTTTTAAAAAACAATTAAATACCTAAATAAAAGTCCAAATATATTTGTTACTTTGAACTTCAAAATACAGGTGGGAAGGATTAGTATCTAGACAAATATATTAAATTATTCTGTTCTATCTGATTCACGTACAGCGCCGTGATGCAAGTTACGACATCTTTTTTATTTTTGATAACTTGCTCTACTCTTCTAAAAGTAAATGCGCTTCGGTTAGTCTCATATCAATATTCATTGTTTTAATTATTATTATTAATCAATGACCTTTTATTTCTAAGAAATTAAAAATTTAGAAGAGGGTGGAGTTAGATATACACAATACGAGACCAAACGGTACGAAAAGGAAGAAGGAAAGAACCAGAGAACACATCGCTGGAAGCCAAGAATCCATTCCCTTTGTGACCATATCCATTCATGTTATTGTGGGTCCTCAATTATATGCCTCCGCATGTTTTATTTATTGGGTTTAGATGTAAAAATATATGCATGTTTTATCTTGAGGAGCATCTAACATTAAGTTCTTTTTTATATGCAAAAGTATACATGTAATTACAAATTAAGTGCAAAAATACTATTTGACCGTTAAATTTACCTTTCACCATTAAATTTGGCTTTTTTTATTTTCAAATGTGCAAAAATACACATGTGATTTGGTAAAAAGAGCATCCAACACCAAATATTTTTTTTAATTTAATAATTTTATTTTAATTAAAGGAAAATTATTATTTTTCTAGGTATAATTCCTAGAAGGCCAAATTTTTTTATTTTCATAATTTTTTTTCTTTTTTTAAAATCCTTATTGGTGCAAACATTTATATTTGCATAATTAGAAAATGAAATAAAAATGAAATAATATTGATTGAAAAATTATTTAAATAGTTTTTGGTTCAATTTTTTACATCAAAAAATTTTAAAAAACATAATTAAATATAATATTAATAATATCAAATTGTAAATGCATAAATACTAATTTATTACTTATTAATCAGAAAATTTAATAAACATTTTTAAAAAATAAAATCAATTATGGAAATAAAAAATTTGGCCTCTCAGAAATTATACTAGAGAAATAATAATTTTCCTTTAATTGAAATAAAATTATTAAATTAAAAAAAATTTAGTGTTGAGCACTCTTTTTGCCAAAGCACATATATATTTTTGCACCTTTGAAAGGGGAAAAAAATCAAACTTAACGATCAAAAGGTATTTTTATACCTAATTTATAACTACATGTGTACTTTTGCACCTAAAAAAAAACACTTGGTGTTGAACACTCATTGGAGTAAAGGACATCTGCATTTTTGCACCATGACCCTTTATTTATCTATGTTTCTACTGGTCCCCAAATTCCATATTAACTCTGATTAGAATTTATTCTACTACATCTCTTCCTCTTTAGGACCATCAATTTGATTCACCTTCATAATTCGACCGTGGCTAAACATCTGAATTCATCATACACATAATTATGCAGACGCCAAACACGTCCTAGTCTTTCCCTAAGTGGAAATTAAACTATGAGCCAATGCCCAATAGGCCCATAAATTATCCATCGCCTTTATAAGAAAAATTGACAAACATCTTGATTCCGCATTAAATCAAGGTTTAATTCATTTTTTGAATTAATTAAAATTTGATCAAACAAGTTTTTTAGACATGGATGGTCATGGAGGCTATAAATTAATATGGCACTATTTTGCTTGCCTACGATGAATACACAAAGTAGTACATCGCTGTGTGCTTACTTATTTCTCAAGTTCAAATGACGTGTCCCACAAGCTCAAGATACTAGTTTATAGGTATTTGATTACAAAATTAAATTTAAAAGTGATTATAGTTTATAGGTTATTTGATTACAAAATTCTCGGCGGACAGCTAGCTAGCTCAAAATAGACTACAAGTTCGTGTTCTTGCTAATTCATTGAATCTTGAATATGGATGGTGGCTTAGTATATATAGATTGTTTATTATTCATGATTAATGAATTGATCCACTGAAAAATTTCAACAATCTACCACTTATATGTGAGTTAATAGACTCGTTTGTTGCAATTAATTGAACTTGATCAATCATGGTTGCATAGTGTCTGACTATACTACTGTGTACCTAAATGTAAGTTATTTGTATCTATTCTCGGATATTAAGGAATGCATGCATTAACTTATACTTTGAACTAAATTTTTTTCCTACAAGTGGCCTATATTTAGGCTCAAAAGTGTTACTTCTTTTCGACTTTAATATAAGATATGTGTGCTTAACTTACTTAAATTAAGAAAATTATTTAAAGTAGTTAATATGATATATATTTTTTAAAACACTCTAGTCATCTTTAATAATTTGTTTTCTTCTCTCTTCTCCTTGGTTGTTGTTGAGAGAAAATAAATAGGGGAAAATTAGAAAAATATTGATAAATAAATAAATAAATAAATAAATATATATATATATATATATATATATATATATATATATATATATATATATGAAAAATATGTCATGTATTTATGACAAAAATCAACTCTCCAAATATATTTTATATTTACGGCATGAGGGAGTACATAATAATCCACTAAAACCATGCCACTCTGGCCCTTTTAAATATTAGTCTATCACTTTGCTTTTTATTTATAAGTCTAGTTTGAGAAAAAATTGTGATTTTTATTATAAGTCCAATTTTAGAGTAATAAATGAGAGTTTTACAATTTCACCCATATTAATTATAGAGAGAGAAGAAAGAGGTGAAAAGTAGTCATTTATAAATGAATAAAGAATTGGAAAAAATTATACATTTAGTCTATATTTATTGAGTTAATTAATTTTTATCGATTTGTGAGAATAAATAATTTAGAATTATAAATAAGATAAGAGTGGTAGGTTGGGTAAAAAAATTGGTTATTATTAATTATAAGCTCACTGAAAGAGTAATTAGTGACAATGTTACAATTTTGCCCTTATCAATATAATAAAAAATGAATTAATTCATATTGAAAAGAAAAGAAAGACAGACATGAGTGATAAGGTTGAGAATAACATTCATAGATGATGATAAAATTGGGAAAATGAGTTAAATTAAGAAATACTTAATGATTTAATTATCTTTTTTATATATACGAAAATTAGGTAAACTAGATTTATAAAACCTACAAGAGTGGTATACAAAATAGAAATGCATATACAGAGTTGTATTTGTTAGAGATATACTACTAATACTTTTAATCTTATGGCCACCAACCAAAAAAGGGAGAGGAAAAAAAAAAACCTTGACGCCTTCAACTTCTGACTTAGTAGCTGCATTGTTTGTGGGGCACTTGTGAAGAAATGGCTCTGCAAAGCAACATAGAAATATATCAAGATGATAATTTGTTCTTAACAAAATTCATCCACATGGTTTTATATCAGAATAAAAAATTAAAAAAGTTTCATCGGAAAAAATATAAACAAAAGCAACGAGAGTACAAGAGAACGAGATTGTTTTAGATGTAAACATGAGTCGAAGAAGCTTGCAGTGTGCTGTGGAAGTTGTGCTCATCGCTGAGGAGAAAGCAAAAGGAATAGAAATAAAACACGTACGCTCTTGTACATATCAGTGAATCAGACAGTAAATTAAAATGAACCAAAGTTACTTAATACTAAAAGTTTGGTTCATTAAGAAAATTTGGTTGCATGCATCATGTAGATGAAGTTTTAATCTTTTCATGACTTATTCTCAATAATTTAGATCATTATGGATAGCTTTTATATTATACACTGACAATACATTGATGCATTATTTTCTTTAAAATGAGAAACTAATATTAACAACCATTGTATTCCCTCTCATGCATATTATAAAACACAAACTACTAACATTTTTTTGTCCTTATTATAAGACACAAACTTACTTTAACTAACTCATTTATTACTATTTTCTTATTATACCATCATTTTAATTTACTCATTTAAATCTACATCATTAAAATAGGAGTAAATTTAGAAACAATTATTAATTTTAGACCTAATTAATAAGTTAACTTTCATTATTTGTTTGTGAGAAATAGTAGTTGATGCCTTATAATAAGGATCAGAAAGAGTATTAAGGAGCAAATAAAGAGATAGGGAAGGGCGTAGGGATGGAAATAGGCCAGGCCAAGCTTTTGCTAAATAAGCCTGAGCCTGTAATGGGGGTAAAAGGCCTAAACCTGAATGTAGGCTTTTTCTTAGGCTCAGGCCTGAGCCTTTATAAGGCCTGGTCAAACTTGAAGTCTTTTTAAAGGCTTACTTATAATATAGGCCTTTAAAAATGCTTCATATTACAGGCTTTAAAAGCCATAATTAATTAATATAAGAATAGATATACTACTATAATTAATAAATTATACTTGAAATTAGAATAGAAGAATGAAAAAAAATTAAATATTGTATTATATATATCATATTATATAATTATATTATATTGTTTTAATATTTAAACAAGTCAGGCCTTATAAGACAGGCTTTGATAAAAAAGTCCTAACTTATTTACACATTTAGGCCTTTAAATAGGCCTTGGCCTGACCTTTTTAATAAATAGGTTAAGCCATACTAGGCCCTAAATATGTTAGACCGAGAGCCACTTGATAGAGGGTTTGGCCTATTTCCACCCTAGAAAAGGGTATGACAAAGTTAATAAATGCGTGAATTAATTAATTTCACTTGATGGGGCGTGACTTATTTCCATGTACTCGTATTTTTTGATAGAGGAGGATGAATTGAAGAAAAGGTGTCGGCAAAAGGGAAGGCCGTAATTCGCGGGAAACAGGTAAAAGCGGACGGATGAGGCGGAGGCGCAATCAGAGGGCATGCCGCCGCAGAAATTCCCTCTCCTTGCTAGTGAGTATGTGTTAGGGAAGCCTTTAGAGATTTAATTATTTAGTTGACAATAGTATAGCCTCTTTCTTTTGCTATGTGTCATGATAAGGTTCATTTGCATACTCTGCATATATATTATCCTAATATGCTTTTGATTAATTGTTATTAAAATTGTGTGCAAAAGGCCGAATGACTCCAGGGTTACGCTTATGATTCAGTGGATCCACGTTTTTTGTTCGACTATTATGTAAAAAGGTTATATCAGCAAATAAGCTAAGTAATCTCAAAAACCAAGCTCCAGCATATGCATCTTTAATTTGATCATGGAAGAATTTGACCCAGATCATGATGGATATATAGAGGTCAGAAAATCTGAACTCCCATCTTATTTATCAAATTATAGCATCTTCACTTGGGATTCTTCTTATGAACTCTGCTTAGGGAAATGGTGACTTCTGAAGAGAATTCCAAAGCCATAGGCAATAGAACCAAGACTTTGACAAGAGCTATGATACCGAGTAAATACCGAACTTCTGATAATTTTTTTTTTATTAAGAAAACTGGGGGCAGTATTTATGGAATCCCAGGCTCAGGACACTTCTCTTTCTTTTCTTTTTTTTTTTTATTCTAATATTCCATCTCAACATTTTTAAACTTACAAGCATTATCAAAATTTTATTGTTTTGAACCTCATAACTTCAATTTTATTCGACTTCATCCTCTATATATATATGTGGGCGGCGCGCCCGTATTTGATTTATAATTTCAAACAAATCTTATAAAGTAGTGTTAGTTATTTAGATCGAATTCAATTAAAATCCAAATTCCAGATAAATTGATAATTAAGAGATATTATTCAATAATTTTTATTGAGTTTCTCTTCAGTTTTCCATTATATTAACTAAGTTCCAAACAACTTGATCTATATTCTCCACTTATATATTAAAATAGGTTTTTTTGTATGTGTCCAATTTACTATAGATGATTACCTTTTTTTAATGTGTTTCACTCCAAGTATAAATTCATCATCAATCTTCTCTAATATATTTCTTTGATATTCGTATTTTTATTGAAGACTGGAATTTTGAAAAGTTCCTTATTCATATTTCTTTTATATCCAGCCAAACTTTTACCTATTATATCGGTAATAGACTTAAAATTTTAATACAAAGTTTATTAGAAATGAAGCTTTCAACATATTCCCCCACCTTATTCCACATCCCCTTGTTTTCCATTTTTCTCCTTCATGCTATTTCTATAATACCATTTTAATTACATGATTATCGTTATAATTTTATTTTATTTTTTTAGCTGAGAAATTTATCCAGATCTTAATTAGCTTCTAAAACCCAATCCATCCTAGCTTTAATTTACATACAAGTAAAAATCGTTTTCCATTAAATCATAAGCAACCTGGTTTACTTTCAATAAGTTTATAATAAATAATGTGGCTTATTTTTCAAGTCCTGCATGATACACAATGCATGTGTGTCGTTTTTTAAACTCTCCGTGTATGAACTAGCTAGCATGGCGTTCCCTATAATAATTATTTTCTCAAACACACTTAAAAATATAATTTATTTATACTTATAGGATATGATTTAAACTTTATATCCCATCTTAAGAACAATCCTAAGATGGCCGGATATAATTCTTTTTTTTTTCATTTATATATAAACAGACAAAAAAAAAAAAAGAGGAAAAAGGGAAATGGCGCCGCGAGGGTACATGATTTATATAAGTGGTAAATCTTTTAATTACAGGCTAGAAATTATTTTGATGACATTAATAACAATATATACCTATGGTGGTTAGGGGCCACCCTAATATATATATATATATATATATATAACATTAGGGTAATTAGGATCTGTTGGAAATTAATATTTATGTGCAAATGATGAAATATTTTGATCTGGTCTGATCATTAAATCGGTATTCCTTTTTTTTTTTTTTTTGCCTATTTTTATCCCAACCATGAACATAGAAATTAACTGCATATTTTTCTAGTGGTTTGATATTAATAATATTTTTAAAATCATATTGATTATGAAATAATTCATGCTCTTTATAGATGATTATTATGGGAACAGGTGCTACCATTCATACTTATTTAGAAAAAAAGAATAGTGAGTTTTCCCCCTCGTCTACTCCTATATAAAATAGTCAAATACTAAGACTCTTTCTTTAAAGTCTCCTAAAATTGCATAATTAAATAGCATGATAATAATATTAAATTACTTGCTTTAAGCATAAATTTAGATCTAAGAAAAAAGTAAAAGTCATTTAATAATGGTAATATTTGTAAAGTTATTGGTAGATTTTATTTTATAAATTTCACAAAAAAGAAAAAATTATATTTAAATATAGAGTCACAATATTTTGAGCATGGCATTCCCTAAAAATTCAGATTTGATTAATTTAACAACTAAACCTAAATTATGTGAAGAGTTAGGAAGAATTGAAAAAGTCCATCGTTTATCCTTTTTATTGACGGAGTGATTAGACTTGTACTCATTATTTCATTTTTTACAATAACTACTAAAAAATCTTTCTTTACTATAAAGATAATCAAAAATAGGCTTCCAAGTTGAATGAAAGACCAATTTCTTGATAATTCTTTAACTATATAGATTGGAAAAAAATTGTTTTGAATTTTATTACATATTACGAGTTCAACAATTTACAACAATTAAAGTAAAAATCAAGTGAAATGATTTTATTTTCTTCAATTGATTTCTTTCAATTTTTTTATGTACATCTATATTGTATTTTAATTAAGTACTTTTATTAATAAAATATTATTTTTTATTTTCACCCCTCAATTAAAATTTCACAATCCACCATTGCGGCTATTGCCTTGCATGTTATGAGCGTCGGTGCCACTTGGGGCGCACCACCCAAGTGACACAACTGTCACTAGTCCAATTTCCAACTCTATCTTTTTAAGTTTTAACTCTATCCATTTGGAATAATATCTCTGTTGATTTGGATGAAACCCAAAAAAGTACTCCTATTTTCATCATCTAGTTATCCAAGTTTGTTTGGAAAAAGAAGCAATCGATGATGAAAAGTTAGCAGCAAAAACCGTTTTTTTTTTTAAAAAAAAAAACGAATGGAAAGAAAGATTTTTTTATTTTTATTTTTTAAAAAGCTGCGTGGTAACAAGGATTCTGAATTTTTTATGCGAAATTATCGATTTCACAGAAAAATATAATTTTTTAAATACAAGACAAAATGACCGTAAATAAGGAGAGTTTACATATTATATACAGACTTCCTACTAGCAAAGAAAGAAAAGAGCCAAAGCAATTATAAGTAATAGTTTAAGGGTTTAATGTTTCTGTCTTTATTACGGAAACAATTTATCTGCCTTACCCATATAAAAGTGAGTGAGTCCTACTAATATTTTCTCTTTTTTTTCTTTATAATAAGACACACTTATTTTTATATAAGTAAAGTAGAAAAAATGTTTCTACAACAAACACACAGAAACATTAAATTTATAATTTAAACTCCGAAAGAGGGAAGCTCTGAAGCATTTAGATTTAAAAACAATCCTAGCCTAGAAAAATATAAATTCAGGCTTTTTTCAACAGCAGATTATAGCAAGAAAAAACATTACGAAAATAATTTTTTTTAATATATAGACATAAATATGAATGAGTTGGATAATAATATTTAACATTTCGGTTAAAAGAAATTACTCATATTTAATTCAAAACAAAGGCTTGTTGGAGAATGAAGGAGAGAGAGAGAGACTTGTGAGTCGTGGGTTCGATAAGCCGAACCATTAATTCACAGATATTCAAAATCATACAGCGCCATCTCCATTGCACGTTAGGTGTTTTGGATAAGCTTCCAGTACGGTTCCCCCATTCTGATTTTTTATAATTATTCTTCACATTTTTGTTAGCTGACACATAAAAATTAATTAATTAAAAAATATATTCGCCCACACCGGCCTCCAGATACAAATCCCCTTGGTTTCTCTTTGACCTTCCCGTGTCTCGGTCCACACGTCTTTTTCTTCTTAATTTTCTTGCACATTACACGACCCTTCTTCATCTTCCTTCGTTTTCACTATATATATCTCTCCCTCTCTTCTCTTCTCTATCCAAATTCTACAAGAAAAAACATTATTCAATTTTCCTTCAGAAAATGGTCGATTTACCTTGGAAATCCAACATCGTCAGCTCCAATATGCCTACTAAGCTCTCCCCGTCGTCCAATATTCCCCGAGTTATGTCTCTTCCACCTTTGACGGCCCCGTTTCTCACCGCTGAAATCTCTGCGTCGTCTTCTCCGGCTTGCTCTGCTTATGATCACTATCTTCGTCTTCCTCAGCTTAGGAAGCTATGGAGCTCAAGCGACTTCCCTGATTGGAAGAGTGAGCCCATCTTCAAGCCTGCTTTCCACGCGCTTGAGATCACGTTTCGTTTACTCTCTACTGTTTTGTTAGACCCCAGACCCTATGTCAACCGCCGTCAATGGCTCCGCCGTATTGAATCCCTAGCCGTTGCCGAGATCGAGACCATCTCGTCCCTCTTTGAAGACGATGAAGATGAACCCGAAACACGTGGCAAGGCTCCCACGGCTGACCTCAGCAAGTGCGAGGGCGTGAGTTACAGCGAGGCTAGCTTGCTTCCTCGATTGGCCACATGGTACAAATCCAAGGACGTCGGGCAGAGGATCCTCCACACCATCGAGTCTCAGATGAGGAGGTGCCCCTACACTCTGGGTTTGGGGGAGATGAATATCACCGGAAAACCAAGTCTCCGGTACGATGCCGTATGCAAGCCGACGGAGATTCATTCCCTGAACAAGGCGCCGAACGACGATCTCGTCGAGAGCTGCGAGAACCAGACGCTGTACACGACGCACCAGATCATAGAGTCATGGATCCACGTCGCCGGCCAGCTGCTCGGCAGAATCACCGAGAGAATCAGAGGCAAGAAGTTTGATAAGGCCGCGGAAGATTGCTATATGGTGAACCAGATCTGGAAGATCCTTGCTGATGTCGATGAACTCCACCTCCTAATGGATCCCGACGATTTCTTGCGTCTGAAGAGCCAGCTTTCGATCAAATCGACGGGAGAGACGACGGCGCTTTGCTTCCGGTCGAAGGAGCTGGTGGAGGTGACGAATCTGTGCAAGGATCTGAAGCACAAGGTGCCGGAGATTTTGGAAGTGGAGGTGGATCCGAAGGGAGGACCGAGGATTCAGGAGGCGGCGATGAAACTGTACGTGGAGAAGAATGAGAAGGGAAGGTTCGAGAAGGTTCAGTTGCTTCAAGCGATGCAGGGGATAGAATCGGCGATGAAGAGGTTCTTCTTCACCTATAAGCAGGTGTTAGTAGTGGTGATGGGGAGCTCGGAGGCGAGCGGCAACCGAGTTGGGATGGGGTCGGAATCAGGCGACTCACTGAGTCAGATATACATGGAGCCCACCTATTTTCCGAGTTTGGATGCTGCCAAGACATTTCTGGGCTACTATTGGGATCACGAACACAGATGTTACTAGTGTTGGAAGGATTCATTTTTACGGGATAATTTAGTAATTTACACAAATTGAAACGAGTGAAGAAAATGAGACATATTAAAAAAAAAATTTATTTTTTCTAGAATAAGAATTAAATTATTCTTGTAAGGGCTTGTATCATGATCTGTTTATAAGATATTTAAAACGATTTTTTTGCTCCATTGTTGACCACGTTTTGGATCGGAACTATGTCACTTATTCTATTATTTTTTGCTCAAATCACTTAATTCTATTATGTGATAGCAACTTCAGATGGAAAACAAATCAACTAAACCATTTCCATTCCGACAAGGTTTAAGGATTGGTCCTTATTCAGCCATGAAAAAAGGAGTGGTCCTTATAATGTCACTTAAGTTTTGGTTATGGTTCTTGTCCATATAACTAAACGATGATAAAAATCAATTATTTAAAATGATAAGAATTAAATTCAAAATTCGATAAAATTATAAGATCATCAATGATATTAATTTAATATAACATAAAAGTATCATTCTAATTCCCGCAAACAGAGACTGTTTTTAATTCAAAACCTTGGAAGGAAGCTCACCTTCACAGATGAAAAGTATTGATGTTAAAAAATTACTTTAAAAATTAGAAATAATTATTATATTTTCATTGATGCTCATAAGCAAATGAAGCATATAAGGAGCATATTCAAATGAACCGTCACAGGTTGGCTTAACCATCTTATCCTTCGGTATCCAGACCAGAAGCATGCACTTTTTTCTTTTTTGATATTAAAATTTTAGGAAATGGGTTAGGTTCACCTCCTAAAGCAGGGTGTTTTAGAGTCCAGTCCACATGGGATAATAGTCAAATAGTACACATACCTCCACTTTTACCAACGTTATCACTGTTTCCTAGACTCCTAGGGTGTCTCCCCTAGCGCCTTAACCAATGTAGGGATCGAACCCTCTCCTTAAAGATGAGGAAGACCGACCCCTACACCAGTTAAACCTAGGAATAGAGGGTTATCCAGACGGATGCACTGAGTCTGAGGTGATCACATTCATGAAGATTTTTTAGACGAAATATGTGTTGGGCCCACTATAATATATAGCCGTTAGAAAACTTGGGAGAACAAAATGGATAGTGGTTGGGCAGGAAAGCTCCAAGAAACCAGCAACTCTTGTCGTTTTGATAAATTAGGGTCAAAGTTGAGTGATAAACCTGGAATGCACCTTCGCAATATGCTTCTGGTTAGACCAACGAGAAGGAGGCTTACACGGAAACACAGAAGCTGTGTCCAATAGAAGGGGTTAATTTTTCATAATAATATGATGAATCAATATTTAAATATCCATAGTGAGATTGTATTTCCATTTAGTGTGTTTTTATCAGGGTTTTAAAACTCAGACCAGACCGACAGGTTCAGACTAGAAACCGGTCGGTAAATTGGTCTGAAAATTAACCCAGTTCACTTTTTTATTTTCAAATCATTTTTTTCTTTTAAAATTTTATATTAATAATCTCGAAATCTTTAATTTCTCATCGGTTTGATATCATATTAGCTCCAATTTGACCCTTAACCCTTAACCCAATACATAATTAGTTTAATAGCTGATCTCGGTTTGAAAACCTTGGTTTTTATTCAAACTCACATTTAGTGTAAACAAATGAATTCCCCAAATGAAGTTGGGAGGACGGAAGCAGAGAAAAGGAAAGGGGAGGAAACAGTCAAATTTGGCAACGTGATTAATGCAAGGAATGTGTGTGTGGGTGTCACGCCCTTCTGAATTTTCTAGGTTTACTCCCTCAAACACACAAACCTGTCTGATGCAAGCAAGACTTATCTCTCTCACTAGATAAATTTCTTTTATCACTATTATTATTTATTATTAATAATATATATTTCCTCCACAAATTCAATTGATGTCTTGAACCTACAATTTTAAAATTCAATCAACTAGCTTATTTGCAGTCAAAATTCATTTTTGATTTATTTATGGTAATTTTTAAGAAAATTAAAATATACAAAAATTAAATTTAAAGTCATATAGTGTTTGTGTATTCAAATATACTGTACGTATGTTTCTAGAAAATGTGTGTTTGTGGGTGCGTAACACATTTAGAGAAGTCTAAGGAGACAGTTCAAATTAACTGTTAAATATTTGACTATTGTAGTTCATATTGGATAAGCTTCTTACTGAGTCAAAAATTTCAACGCCAACCAGACCATGTTCAAAAGTTTTGTCATCTAGATACAATTCACCATTATTTATATTAATTATATTTTTTTTATATTAATATTGCACTTTGCAGAAAAGGCCTTCTGATGTAATGGGCCCATTAGTCTCAAAGCAAAAACTGCGCAATGGGTCATTTGAATGTGGGGGAATCTTCTGGGTCCCATTGCAACTTCTTTTTTTTTTTAAAAAAAACAAGCCTTTAATTATTATGATATTAAATAATCATATTTGGGTTTTGTTTAGCAAGATTGAAAGTACGTTTACATATGTTTGACTCTATTATTAGAAAAAAAATTATCAAAATACAAAGGGTTAAGGTGCAAAAATACACATGAGCTTTTTCTTCATGAGCGTCTAGCACCACGTGCTTTTTTTGGGAGCAAAAATATACATGTGGTTACCATTTTGAAGCAAAAGTCACATCCCACCATTATGTTACTGTTCATCGCCGTTATGTTACTGTTCACTTCATTTCTTTCTCTTTTATCACGGTGAACAGTAATATAACGATAAAATGTAAATTTTGATCTAAAATAGTAACCACATGTGTATTCTTGCTCCAAAAAAAAAACACGTGGTGCTGGACGCCCCTAGGGAAAAAGCTCATATGTATTTTTGCCCCTTAACCCAAATACAAAATATTAAGTTTAAGATACTGAGCAGCAGACTCTTTTTTAGGTTTTTCTTTTCTTTTGTTTAATTTGATCGAAATTTTCCTATCAATAAATATGCTTCCCAATATTTAAATTTGTATTATCCTTCTTATCTTCTTATGGGGTGAAACCTCTTACCACTTTAATTAATAACATGTTGGTTGATATTGAGCAGACTTATCCAGCTTCATATTTCTACAACATTGATTTTTTTTTAGTTTTTTTCCCCTTTTAGCTGGGCAATATCCTCCAACGATTTCTCACCCATATTTCTCTTTACCCTAAATTGCTTACTACTTGTGTTTTTGTCAATGGTTTATTTGGAGTTTACAAAACCAATTTTTCAATCATAATTTATAATGTATAAGATAAATATGTGAAAACTTTTTTACCTAAATTGTGTGAAGGGACTTATGATAAATAGCTCCAAATAAGTACGACATCCATGTATTCCCAAAACTGATAAACATTTAAATTATACTAATCATAGCGAGTTTTACTGCATTCATTGCACTACATGCATTTGCATTCCATGCTTTCTTTTTCAACATATTCCGCATTAAATTGTTCTCTGTTTTCCTGCTCCTTGTTTTTGCACATTTAGCAATATACCAGCGCCCAATAACTTAATGCAAAGGAGATATTATTTGCTTGTTTGGGAACAACAATTAGATTAAATCCTTCAAAAACTAATTTTTAACTATGATTTATTGTATACAAAACAAATTTGAGAAGATAAAAAATTGGGAAAATCCTCCCCAGGGCCCAATTAAGCAAAAAAAAAATAAAATCAAAAAAGACCCCAACAACTTTCACAAATCAAAAAAGACCCTAGGGTCTTTTCTGGTATTATTTCAGAAAAACGTAGTTGTTAATAGGTACTGATTTTGTTGTTAACGGATACTGATTTTGTTATTAATGAGGTACTGATATTGTTAACGATTTCGAAATAATACCAAAAAAAATCCTAGGGCCTTTTCTGACATATGAAAGTTATTGGGGTTTTTTTTGAAATTTTTTTGCTTAATTGAACCCTGGGGAGGATTTTCTCTAAAAAATTGTCTCAATTTATATAAATAAATATTTTTAAGATAGTATTTGAAAATCTTTCAAAACTTAAGTTTTGTATAGTACAAAGTAAATATGTTAAAAAAAATTTGTTTGGACTTGTGTAAAACCTAACTTTTTGAGTTATCCAAAGAAACACTAAGGCTCCAAACATAATCCAAATAAACCTACAAAGAATTAGCCCATGTCTCCTGTGTCTTGGGATCACCGATCGTCACACCAACTCAAAAACTCCCACTTTTCATTTTATTTGATCTCCTTAAAAACATCAAATCTAACATATGTTGTCAAACTCACTTTCTCCCCCTCTCCTCCACCGCCACGTTAATCTCTATCACCTCTTATCTGGACCCACGTATGTGTTATCCACACAAAGTTTTGCTGCTGCAATATCTATGGATTTCCCTCTTCGTTTTATTCTTACCTGTTTCAGGGGCTCCGGAAAATTTTACACAGATGGCAACCCACGATTATGCCTTGTATGTACCTTTTCAATTAATGCCTAAAATCGTTGACACCTCTGACCACTGCTCCTTGCCCTGGTTCCCTTTGAGTCCTGATTCGAGCCTCAATATGAGAAAATAAAACTTTTTATAACACCCTCTTGGAGGGGCTATTCGGGCTCGTGATTTTCCTCTTTATATGATTTCTCTTCCCGAAAATCATAGCTTCTGGGATATGGACTTGAGAGTGTATCAGAGTCCCAAGCGCCTACAAAGTTCCTTGCTCATAGCCCCTCGTTCTGTCTGTCATCTCTGTAAGCCTCCGTCCCTGAGACATCTAAATGATAGTAATGACGCTCTGTCTTTTCGCTTGGTTCATAGATTCGCGTTTCGTGGGTCAGAGGTTTTGAGACCTGAAAGAGTAAAACGAACTTGCACTGCCCACAATGGGGAATGTTTCGACGAAGGTGACGAAAGAGTCATGGAAGTGATTCACGAAGTCTCTGAGAAAATCCAAAACACAGGGCAACTACATGGCTCGGAGAAGAGTTCTATTGAGCAATTTGGGACCACGAAGCATGATGTTTTGGGGCCTTCTGTATTGGGTATTGAGCCAGAGCCACCGAGTTGGCCGGAGAGAGATATAATGATCAGAGCGTACTTTGAAAGGAAAGTGAGCCGTTTGGGAATCCCTTTCTCAATTCGGATGATTCAGAAGAAGGTGCAGAAGCAGAAGAATCTGAAAGAGGTGAATGAATGTACTCACTGTTCTGTGAAGAAGGCCTTCTCGTCCACGGTTTTCATCATCCACAAGCTTCAAAATTATGCCCTGCAAATAAGGGAAAGCCTGTACTGTTGTGCGGACTTACAGGGTTTGGTGAGAAAAAACCAAAGCGACATGGATGCTTCATTAGTGTGGCTCTTCCAGAAGATTTTGTGGAAGACTCCAAGTCTTATGGTCTACACTATGGTCCTCCTAGCAAACTTCTCTGTACTCTCCATGAATAACAACACTTCTCTTGCAGCCACTCCTTTGATTACGGAAGTACAGATGTTGACCGACAAGATGAGAGAAGGTTCAGAAGTTGATGCTTGTACTGTTTCTGAGAAGATTCTGTGGAATTCGATGCTGGAGGAAGCTCATAGATTGCAACAAGAACAAAGGAGTGAGGCTTTGGACAATGAGGCAATGAAAATGTTGGTGGCTCCAGTGTCGGTGAAGCTTGAAGGAGATGTGTACGAGGAATATAGAAGAACAGAGCTCTACTACAAAGAGCACATAAATCAGTCACCTCAAAGCTCTCTTCTGCTTTCTAAGTATGCACAGTTCCTCTACCTTGTTTATCATGACGTTGACAAGTGAGTATTTCATAACTCTTCTGCCATATTTCTTCTAGAACTCTTGAACTTTTGAATCTCACAACATTCTGCTGGTCATTGCTTATTAGAAATGGAGGAAGTGGAATTTTTCGGTAGTTCTGTAAATTGAATTTGCTTTACTCCGCGAGTTCCTCTACTTGATTCTGGGAGGCATATTGCTTTCTACTGATTGTGTCTTCCTAGTTGCCCTGAAAAAAACATAAATTGAATGTGAAATTGCAGGGCAGAAGAGTACTTCAGAAGTGCGGTGATGGTGGAGCCACGAGATGCAGAGGCATTGTGTAGATATGCCGATTTCCTGTGGCTGGTAAGAAAGGATCTAAAGGAAGCAGAAGTGAAATACCTGGAAGCAATGGAGGTTGCTGACAGCAATCATTACAAGTCCAAGTACACCACTTTTACTTGGAGCATCAGTGAACAAGGAACTCGTTCCCCTTCCTCAGAAAACTCCAACAGCTTCGACTCAGTCCTATGATCCATCTCAGATACGAGGTGTTATGTTTTGACTTTAATATGACTTCACCCTACGTTTACGCCAACACCCCACATCGCTTTCATTGATGTGTGTGAATGTCAATAAATAATAAATCACTTTAATCAGCTCTATGCCTCTATTTCCAGAACATAAACTCACCAGCAATAATTTTTTCAAGTCTTCTGTTAAGTAAGTTTAGATGCAAATAAACAGGGAGTATCAAAAATATGGTCAAGTGAACTGTCCTCCTAAGAGAAACTAAAGCCATCGAACATTTTTCTCACACCAAAAAAGGGTAATACATGAGGTGGAAGATCAGAGTGCAAGAATTCGTGAACAAGTTGCTCCACTAGAGGATATAATAGTTCGTAATCTACAATAACTTCCTTCATGTGGAGACAAAAAGCACACCAGGGTGGCAGCACCCTGTAATAGGTGTCAATTATACAATGAATCAAAGAAATTTGATATACTCCTACCTTTTCCCACAAAAACTCGTATACTGTAGAACTAAAAGTAAGAATCAGATAGCTAACTAACTCGGAGTCGTGGAACTATTTTAAAGCTAAAAATAAACCTAGATGGGCATCACCAAAACCAGGCGTTGCGGCTATCAACTGCCTTTGCTGAAGTGTACACCAAGGGCATCCTTCCATACTCTGCAGCAAATTTGTTTATACATTCTGTTCTTCTTTCACTGTGACCTCCCAGGCTGCTGATTCCAGTTGATCCTATCTCAAATATTCTACCTAGAAGATTGCAAAAAAGGATCAGCAGATTTGATGTATGCATGCATCTATGCACAGATGGGATATATCAACATTGGATTATATCAGCATGGATGGACGATCTAAAATTAAGCAGTGACTTATTTTGTATACAAGGGTACGGGAAAATGTGAAAATCCCACTTGAGATTTGGATTCAGCAAGAGACTGTATAGAGTATAAACCCATAATGATCTTCCATTTACAACTCACAAGTATAAATGAAATGATGCTTTTTTGTTCAAGTAAATTGGAGTATATGATTGGAGATATATTCTTAACACCTCATGCATGGAACATTTATGGTGATAGAGGTATAAATAGCAGAGATGCCTACTTTAACTTCACCTCTATTTAGGCTAGAATATTGGTGGTTTAGCAGAATTTTGCGTTTCTGTTTTCTTGCGCTATTAAAAAAGGGTAAAATACCGCCTTTGTACCCAAATAACAGCACATAAAGCCGTCATCCTTAAAAGATGTATGCACAGATGATGCTAAATCTTCACAATATCTCACTGACAGGTAGATGATCTGTTTCTGAGATAGCAATTACCTTTCACCCATATCGGTGGTGCACCAGTTGCTTTTGCAACAAGGAAAGACATTGCAACATCTTCACAATTCCTGGTGAATTAAGAACAACGCAGATAATATAGGAATTAGATAACTTACAATATTTTCGTCTTTAAAACAAGAAGCCAGCAATTAATTTGTTAAGAGAAAGAACCTTTTCTTGGTTACATATTCCCTAATTGATGCTGGCATCTCATTTGTGTAGAGACTAAAATACTTTTTGTGGAAGAACGCTGCCTTGGAGAGCACCATGCTGTACGTTCCAGTCCACCACACTGACCACCACCCCCCATATTCAAATTTATCACCATTGCCTTTCTGCAAGCAAAATGAATTACTTAAGAGGTCAACAAAGAGGTTTTAAGTGGCCACCATCCCCACAAAGAATCTCAACAAAACCAATAAACAGACAAAGAAAAACAAACTTTTAGGGTTGAAGGATTATATAAATTGAAATAAAAGTGTACATCAAGAATTACATATGACAGGCACAAAACTACAGCCTCTTGTATAACGACTCACCACACTAAGAGACACTCTTAGTTAACAAAGTTCAACTTCTCCTTCCGTTTAAAATCAACTCCTCCCTGACAATGAAATAACAGCTCCTCTGTTTAAGATTGTTATCTATATAAGAATCGACTAGTTATCTTGCCATAACACAAATAAGTCATAATCAATAATGGTTCCATTTTTTCTTTAAATTAAATGTCTAAATAAGGCTTAGTTTTGAAATGGAACTCCAACCTATGTGTCCCACAAAAACTAATTTGCTTTCTATTTTTTTGAAACAAAATGTTGAAAGGTAACACCATCAAGTATAATGATTTTTGGAGGTCCTAAATACTAACATTGTTCGGTATAAAGCATAACCAAAAAGGAAATATTATGTGAACAAAATGAAAACGTATAACAGCCAGCACAGTAGACAGGTTAAGAAAACTATAATCATACCGATGAATGGACCCAATGGGCACGGGGAACAAATCCCACCATTGTGTCTGGTGCACTTTGCCAAACATCAAATGCAAATTCCACGGAAGAGCAAGGAAATATGACATCGTCATCAATGGAAAAGACTGCATCTGCCTCCAAATCTTTGATTGGCTTAAACCTATTGTTTAAACTGTCTTCTTTATGGATATCGAACTTCAATTTGACATGTCGCCCATCTTTAGTGTTGGACTGAACTACATGGTGTAAAAACTTTGAGAGAAAATCTGAAGGAGGATTGGGTTCACTCCACACAATATGTATTGATTCTAGTCGAGGACATGATGAATAATGCTTGATGGATTGCTTTAGGAGATCATATCTCTTCCATGTGTTCATTACAATAGAATATCCTTTCCTGTGAAGAAATATAGAATAAAATAAGTTCCCTGATATTGCCAGCTATATAAGCTCACTGCCTGAAGGAAAGTGAAAACTAAGAGAAGCATATATTTATTCATCTCATTACGCTCTTCAAAAGGCATGTAAATGTAAAGGGGGCGTGTCCTCTAGACTCCACAATAACAAAATGTATAGTCATTCACGGTAAGATTTAAGGAAGTGCAAGTTCAAAAGTAATTATGCCATAGACCACGCAAAGTGAATTGTGATTTAAAAAGAATCTATATAGAAGCTAAAAGTTGTAATTTAAACTCTAGACCCTGAAGGTGTCGTCATTTGAAGGTCCTGTCTCCAACATCCCCATGTCATGAATTAGTTTGATAACATATAAAATCAACTAAACGGCTAAATTCCCAAGCGAGGATTTTAAAACTCAGATAAATTGTGACTTGAATAGCCAACCCTTGTCAGAGAGAAGATATAGATATTACCCAAGCAGACAATCAACTTGCCACAATACTAAAAAGAAATAACCTGACTGCATTATGTCCGGCTTTAAATCCTTTATATATACAAAGCAAGTTCATCAATATCTACTTCATAGTGTGAATTTACAACTTTCGTTTACCTTAATCAATTCGTTGTCCTCGTCTTGTGTCTATATAAATGAGAAGTTTTTTTTTTAAAAAAAAAAACACATTTATGGAAGCCGCTATGTGCAAACTACCAACTGCTGGGGGTCCATTTCAAAATATCGTTGGAAATATTTCAGCCCAAATATGAACTAATCTAAGTAATTTAAGAAGTTGATTTGGTAGCTGTAGTAAAAGCAATCTCATTTTTGTTTCGTCTCATATGCTCGCCCCAAATAGGAAAAACAAGAACTAGCAGGCGGAGCATAACATATACAAAGCAATAACCGATTGATCCAAAAACATAAGTCCGTTAGTATAATATTCACGAACCTTGAAGCAGAGTGGGGTGTCAAAACAGGACTCTGATTAGTCCATACCGCAAAGGCGGAAGCACTGCAGGTGAGCACGAACAGCGTGAGCGCAATGCAACAACAGAGCAAAATCTTGATCTTCACCGATATAACTGATGAAATCAGTAGCTGCCGAAACCTCTGCTCTGCCCGACGATTAAACTTCAACCACCAGCAGCTCCCTCTCATCACCGCAACCTTCCCGTACGCGGAAAAATATGAACAGACACGCGGGAGCAACCAGATCCCTCCGAGAATGATCTGAAAGTTTCAGCAACAAGTCGGATCTCCGTCCATGCCAGCTCCTTCAAAACGGAGGAGATACGGCAGAGAAGCTAGTGATCCAGTGTAGCGAAGGTGTATTAGGGAATCGTAGAGGTGGGAAGAGGAAAATGGAGTCGTTTCCCAGTATTCTGGTCCCTCTCTGAAAGCTATGTCCTATGCTCAGGCACAGGGATGGTCAGGCACAAAGAAAGGAAGCAAAAGTGTCCTGAACGCTCCGCAAAGACCGTTTCTTCTCATTACAGACACATCAGAATTAGGCGTTGTGCCACGTGGACAATGTTTGAGCATTCGATGGAAGCGGACCGCGAAGAAATTAGATCTTAAGTTACGATCGCGCGTTATAAATTGCTATCGGGGAAGTTAATTCATTAATTTGTTTATTAATCTCTTTAATTTCTTCCTTTTGGCTTTTTTTGGCCAATTTTTTCCTCTTTTATAGCTAACCCTCCCCAATGGGTCAATATAATATAAAACATGAATGAATTTCATATAGTCCAGATAAATAAATAGAGAAATACTTTTTCTTGGTCGTTAAACAATATGGGAGAAATGAGTCCTGACAAGAGATAGGGACGTAATTACACGTGGAGATGGGTGATTGGTTGAATGTAGAACTTATATTTGAATAAAATACGGTAACTACTTGGTTATGAAGCACATAATGGATGTGACGCTGGTGGATAGCGTATCAGATTCGTTACATATGAGAAGCTTACATTCATTAATTAATACTTTATTCTTTGTTCTTTGAGTTTTTTTACAATTGTACCCCTCTTGCATTCATGAATCCGGTTGATTCATGTCATCTAAGGCAAGATCTTTCGTAAGAATAAATGGGTAATTACTAAAATATATTAAATGATTTATTGAGAAAAGGACATGACTTTCCCCTTAATCATAAATTCAATCTGGTTATCAATTATGATCAGTTATAATTCAAACTAGTTTATTGAACTAAGAAATTATAGAAATCGAGTTATTTCATTTTTTTTAAAAAAAAACTATAAGATAAGTTTATTGGAGTTGAGAAATCATATGAACTGAACTAATTATCTATTTTAAATTAAAGTCTAGAGGTTTAATCAATAATTCAATAAAATCTCAAGAAACAAGTGTTAGCATATTGGATTTATGAATGCTTTACTTTTGTATTCACAATTCTCTCTTCCTTTTTTTTTTTTTAATCAAGAAATTAAGGGAATGGAATAGAAAATTCAAGTTACTGCCAAAAAGTCTGCAAGTAGGGGTGAGCATTCAATTAACACCAAGCCGAAACTAATTAGTTAAATTAACTGAAACCGAATTGATCAAAATATTTCAGTTGGGTTAATAACCAAATTTTTTTATTTATTATCTACAAAATAAAAGATATATAAATAAATTTTGTAGAAGGATTACTTTTTATCCTCAAAATTAGATTTAGGGGGAAATATATAAAATAAATTAAATAGATTTAAAAAAATCTATAGATTTTATCTAATATAATTCAAAATCTTTTAATTATAAAAATATGCACTTGTCAATAATAGCATCCATTAAATATAAATACATTATACATATTAGATTTTTCAATTTTAACCGAATTATTTTTCTAATAACCAAAGTGAATACTGAAAACCGAATTTTTCAAAAATAAAAACTAAATCTTTAAGAATGGAACTAACTGAACCGAAAAACTGAATTAAGTTCAGCTTGATTCAGTCCGGTTTTGGTTTCCATTCTAATTTGTCAAATTCATGGTTTACTAAACTGACTCCTTATGATTTCTCTTATTGAACTAAAGGTTGGGCTCCATTGTGGAATCAAAAATTGATGAAAAATGAAATGGGGAAAAAAAAAAGTTCGTAATGTTGACGCATGTCTCTTTCAACACCATACATTGATCAAATTGGAATGCTTTTGTTGGATTCTCAGGAGGATTGAGGGACACAAAAGTCATTAATGATTGTTGTCAATCCAAAAGGGCAATATACATCAATTATTCCAGATATTCCCAACATGTTTTCACTGTATGCATGATGACCCACGGTTGGAATTTTATAATTACTATTTGTAAATTAATTTGAATTAATATTTTATATTAATTCATATCGGGTTTTTTATTAATTTTAATTATAAAATTAAGAAGTGGTCCACACGTTCAAATCCACCTCTATCTTAACCGCTCATAACCATCCAAGAATTTAGCACGTAACGTTACGCACGTTTTGATGGGAAGACGTGGATTAGTCGTGCTCCTTTTCTATTTATTTATCCGGTCCCCTAAGTCTGCTCACATGACTGAATAACTCAACACCATCTACAGAGAGAGTGAGAGTGAGGACTTAGAAGGATTGTGGTCTTCTGCTTTCACGGCGAATCAATGGCTGGAGGTATTTCAGTATTTTACTTTTTTTATTCCGCATTAGATCTGATTGCTTATTTAGTGACTAAAGCATGATTAGATCATTTAGTTTTTCTAACATTTGGTATTAGAGCGTTTAATATGCCTCTGCCTTATTTTATTGGATTAAGCTCTCTCCTATTATGTGGTTTTAGTCTGAACATTTCTGCTTGCAATTTATTTTAATTGTGACATTAAATTGCTTGTTATATTTGCTTTTCGGCTGGAGTCATGGGAGGATATTAATTTTATCCCATGAACCATCACCAGCTTCTTTGGAGAGATTTCGAAGGATCTCGTTATGCCTCAAAGTTGCAATTATTTGAACTTAGATTTGCCATGTTTTTTAATCTGATGCCTTCTGAAAGCTGCCCATATTAATCTAAGAAACTCGAAATCCTTTGGCCTTAATGCTTTCAATCTGAACCTTTTTCTGCGAAGTTTTGCCGACAGGAACTGGGAATTTTGAGCATTTGGTTTATTTTTTGATTTCGATTTGGTCTGGAGATTTTGTTTTAAATGTGTATCGTTTTCATGTCTGTGTTTTCGATCTGGGTTTCTTTCCGATCTGGATGGATTTCGTTTTAATTATCCATGAAACACTGCTGAAAATAATGCCGGAGGAATCGAAATTATCATCACTTCGATCTGGAAAGATTTGGTTAATTTTATATTTCAATTTCGTCATTATATCAAGTATAATGTGTTCTGCATCGTTTTTCTGTGCTACCGTCGAAAAACGCCATCGGATCTTGAAAATTTTGAATCATCGATTGATTTTATTTTGGTTTGAATCTATCGATTTCATGATTATATGGCTGGAAATCATGTTTGGAGTGATTTTACCGACGAAAAACATCTGGAAGGAGCTCTCCGATCACCTGAGAAGTTACCTGGAGTCGCCGGAAAGGAAGATCTGCATCTGCAGATCTGGTGGCAGGAACCGGGTCGCGCGCGGGTTGAGTATCGGGTATTAGGGATCCGGTTGGGTGAAGAAGAAGGGCCCCACTCGCGCTAAACGCTGTCGTTTTGCATGGCTGAGTGAAATGTCACGTTTCACTTATGTGGTGAGGGGCCAGACGTGTTGGGCTTCACTCTGGGCCAGCGTCATTTTGGGCCAGACGCTTTTTGTGGCCCAGGTCCATTTTGGTGTTTTTGATTTAAAACAAAAAATAATAATAATAATAATAAAGGTGCAAAACGCTTAAAACGGAGCCAGCAGGAATCGAACCCGAGATACCTGGGCACGTGGGCGCCTAATGGCTAGCGCATTGCCAGCTGAGCCACGCGCTTATACGTGGCAGTGGATGAGATTTTATTATATTTAAATGCTTTATTACTTATTAAGCAAAAATTTTGAAAAGTGCCTTTGAAAGGATTTGAACTCGCATCTTTCCAGACTAAACCAAGATCTCATTTGAAATCTTATGAGGCTTACGCCCAACTGCTTCTTGAGATTGAACGTGCGTTTTATTTATTCAGATAGTATCATTTTTCGGATTTAAATATAAATCTGATATTTAATTTATTTAGGATTCATGTGATTATTCTAATACATTGTATGTATTATAATACATGCAATATTAAGTTGAACAATATGATACATGAATAATTGATTTTATTTTAATATTGCTTATAATTTATTGCAATATTAAATATTAATGTTGAGTGATTTATATGTTTTTAATTAATTAGAGAGTAGCCACAGTATCATTACTTGATTAAAATCATATATTTAGTTTTATGATCACATAATAACATTAGTTGTGATTAGTCATATATAATATGATAAATCCTATTCTAGAAGAATTTTTATTATATGTTTTGTATGACTAATTGGGATTGAAACATTTGGTTCAAAATTTTGAAGCCAAATTTCAGCTAAAGTATGCCAATATTAATTCTTTAAACAATTTTAGATATATTAAACAGTGAGAGGATTTTTCTTGGATTGTTTAGTTATTTTCTTTTGATCAAATCAATCAATTAATCCCTCCATTAAGATGTGCATATATTATATTTAATCTAAATGCACAAGATGATTAGTATTAATATTAGTGATTAGTATGTATGTTAAAAAGTATTAATTTAATCAAAGTGGGAGGATTGTGTCTAGTCACTTATGTTGATTAAATTAATTGGTTAAGTCCTCCATGAAGTTGTGCATATACAGAATTTAAATGCACATTATTGATATTAATGATTAACTTGTGTGCAAGAGTGGTGGCTTCGGCGCCCTCTTATAACATGCATAGATAATCATATATAGATTTTAGAATATCAATAAATGGTGAGTAAGTATTATTTATTCACATTAATGAATTTAGTTGATTAAATTAATTAAATTAAAATTCCTATTTAACATTTTGTGTATGTGTATGGTATCTACATTGTACACATTTGATAATAGTGACTAGCATACATATTTTGTTTAAGGAATAGCCACTGCATCCTTATGCACATGTTGTATACATATTTGATCACATAAGGTTATATCATATCAAATTCTGATCATGTGTACAATTAGTATACACAATGGTGTGATGTCTTTGTGATGAGTATATAGAATTGATGGGTAGTCAAAATAACCTCACTAGGCACATACACTTTATTTTGTTCTAATGAACAAAATGCATCACACTAAGATTTAAAGACATCTATTGTAATTAAATATGTGGTTATAATTAATCTTTGCCCACAGGCAGATGATTATAACTATAGTTTTAATTAAGGTGAAATAGAATGACATTATATTTTCTAAGTAGCCCACAGGCATTAGGGGATATAACTACATTCTAGTTTCATCAATTCGACATAAATTCATGCTATGCTAATGTCTTTGCCCACAGGTAGACTTTAGTAATACGAATTTATGATGATACGATTAATTGGGATAGAATATCAAATTATATTCTTAAACTTGCCCACAGGAATTAAGAATAAAGAAATAATTTGATAGTTTTATCATATAGTTGTGAATCTGATTGAATTAGAACTTTAGCCCACAGGCAAGTTGTATGTCAGTAGATTTACATATTTTGCATGATTTACATTGGTAAAACATGACATTTATTAGTCTCAAATTTTAGTGTTCTTAAGCATGTGTGTTCATTATTATGCAGTTAAACAACCTGTAAATTTCTCTGATATGAATTGTGAGGTTCCCAAACTGAGGGGTGATAACAATAAGGTATGGAGAGAGAGAGTTCTTCTCCAATTAGGGTGGGTAGATATTGACTATGCTATTAGAAAAGACGAGCCACCTTCCATTAAGGAGACCAGCACTTCAGATGAAGTTGATCTTTATGAAAAGTGGGAGTGATCTAATCGCCTCTCAGTTATGTTCATAAAGACCTCAATCTCTACTGGTATTTGTGGTTCTGTTAAATAGCATGACAAGATTAGGCCACTTCTGAAGGTGATTGATGATCAATTTTAGACTTTAGATAAGACACCTGCCGGCACCCTAATAATAAAGTTTTCATCCCTAAGACTCACTGCATTAAAACATGTGCATGAGCACATCATGCAGATGAGGAACATAGCAGCTCAACTAAAGACACTTTGGGTTGACATGTCTAATTCTTTCCTTGTACACTATAGTCGAAAGACTCTTCCACAGTCATATGGACGCTTCAAGATATCGTCTAACACACATAAAGATAAATGGTCAATTAATGAACTTTTGACCATGTGTGTTCAGAAGGAGGTAAGTCTGATAATAGAAATGGGAGGGAGTGTGGAATCAAAAAATGCCAAATTTCTTGAGTATGACTTGATCGGTGGGAGCGATCAATTCAGAGACCCTATTTTTGAAAATGATCATTAAGATAATCAACCTTCCACTTCCACTTCAAGTTTCAGATTAGTTGTTAACAATACTCCTTCAGTTCAACCGAGTGTTGTACAACCAGTCAATTAAGATCCACAACCCGCTGATATTGATCCAGTAGATCAAGCTGTTGATGAGGAACAATTGGAAGTTGTTGAACAACCAGTTGAACAACAAGTTCCTCAAGAAGATAATGAAACAACATTAAGGAGATCTACTAGAACAAGAAGATCAACGATACCTAGTGAATATATTATGTATTTGCAAGAATCTGACTGTAATGTAGGAGCTGAGGATGATCCTGAAAGGTTTTCACAAGCCATAAACTGTAGAGAATCAAGATCATGGTATGAAACTATGAAGGATGAGATGAATTCTATGGCATCTAACAGAGTCTGGGATCTTTTTGAGTTACTTGATGGTGCAAAAACTATTGAATGTAAATGGGTTTTCAAAACAAAGAGAAACTCATTGAGCAATCTTGACAGACATAAAACAAGATTCATTGCTAAAGGATTCACTCAAAGAGAAGGAATCGACTACAAGAAGATTTTTCTCCTGTATCAAAGAAAGATTCCCTTCGTATCATTCTAGCTTTAGTTGCACATTTTGACTTAGAGTTGCAACAAATGGATGTGAAAACAGCCTTTCTCAATGGAGAACTAGAGGAAGAGGTTTACATGAAACAACCAGAAGGATTTTTCTCTAGTGATGGTGAGCATTTGGTGTGCAAGCTCAGGAAATCCATGTATGAATTGAAACAAGTTTCCCGCCAACGGTATTTAAAGTTTCATAATGTTATCTCTTCATTTGGCTTTGTAGAGAATATTGTGGATGAATGAATATACCAAAAGGTTAGTGGGAGCAAAATTTGTTTCCTTATTCTGTATGTGGATGATATTCTGCTTGCATCTAATGATAATGACTTACTATATGAGGTGAAACAATTTCTCTCTAAAAACTTTGATATGAAGGATATGGGAAATGCGTCTTATGTCATTGGCATTAAGATACATAGAGACAGACATCGAGGTGTACTAGGTTTGTCTCAAGAAACCTATATCAATAAAGTTTTAGAAAGATTTCGGATGAGATATTGTTCACCTAGTGTAGCTCCCGTTGTGAAAGGTGACAGGTTCAATTTGGACTAGTGCCTAAAGAATGATTTTGAGTGGGAACGAATGAGACACATCCCTTATACTTTAGCTGTCAGATGCCTAATGTATGCTTACTTGCTCAGGTCTGCACTAGACCTAACATTGCATTTGTTGTTGGAGTATTAGGGAGATATCAGAATAATCCAGGTATAGACCACTGGAAAGCTATGAAGAAGGTGTTGAGATACCTTAAAGGGATTAAAGATTACATGCTTAAGTATAAACGAACTACAATATGAAAGTGACTGATTACTACGTTCCGGATTATGCTGGCTGCATTGACTTAAGAAAAATCCACTCCAGGATATATATTCATGCTAGCCGATGGAGCTGTATCATGGAATAATAAAAGTAGTCTTTAATTGCTACTTCTACTATGTAAGCTAAGTTCGTATCTTGTTTTGAGGCTACCTCACACGGTGTATGGATGAAGGGTTTCATTCCTTGGCTTAGAATCATGGATCTGATTTCTAAGTCATTAAGGTTATATTATGACAATTCAGTTATTGTTTTTATGGCTAAGAACAACAAAAGGTTGTAGTCGAATCAAGCACATCGACATTAAGTGTTTAGCCATAAGAGAGTGTGTTAAAAATAAAACAGTGGTTATAGAACACATGAGCATTGAATTGATGATTATTGATCCTTTAACTAAAGGCATGCCTACATTGAAATCAAAGGATCATACAGAAAGAATGAGACTTGGTTCCTTTATGAAATTTTCGTTGTAAGAACGATATCGTTTTATGAAACCCTATTTGAATATTTTCTCATTTCAGTTTTGTGCACATATTCATATGTTATTTAATTTGAGAAATATCATTAAGTTTGGACCGAAAATAAACATGGGGTTTATTCATTAAGTTACATGGGCTTGGGAGACATGGTGCAATGTGATACATGGAAGATACTACTCGCTTTAAGAGGACTTATCGCTATGATCCATGCATTTTATTTTTTCCTTATGGTATATGGTGAAATGTGTGGACCAAATGGGAGAATGTTGGAATTTTATAATTATTATTTGTAAATTAATTTGAATTAATATTTTATATTAATTCATATCGGGTTTTTTATTAATTTTAATTATAAAATTAAGAAGTGGTCCACACGTTCAGATCCACCTCTATCTTAACCGCCCATAACCACCCAAGAATTTAGCACGTAACGTTACGCACGTTTTGATGGGAAGACGTGGATTAGTCGTGCTCCTTTTCTATTTATTTATCCGGTCCCCTAAGTCTGCTCACATGACTGAATAACTCAACACCATCTACAGAGAGAGTGAGAGTGAGGACTTAGAAGGATTGTGGTCTTCTGCTTTCACGGCGAATCAATGGCTGGAGGTATTTCAGTATTTTACTTTTTTTATTCCGCATTAGATCTGATTGCTTATTTAGTGACTAAAGCATGATTAGATCATTTAGTTTTTCTAACACCCACTTCATCAATGTTAAATGCACGTTATTTGTCAGTGACTTGTTATTTTTAAAAATACAAATTATTAAGTAGTCTGGTGATTATTAATTCTAACCATCAACATTAATATATTTTAAAAAGGTTACAGAAAGTTAATTCTCACATATTGTTAATGACGGATCTTAATTATTTTCAAACTTGACGCTAATGTACCAGCCTGCTTTTTATTTACAATTGATGGTTTGCTTAGCTTTGAAGGAGTTGTGACAAGAAGACAAGTAAGGAGCCACGACTTCTCATGTATTTTGATTTGTCTTTAATTATGGTATGAGAAAATAGTTGGTTAGATTGCTAATAAATGAATCATTGTCCGATATCAAATAACATGGTAAACTATTAAATGCCTTGTTTTCTAATGGTATAGATGATCTCCTATTTGCTTTACATTGATTGATATGTTAGACACAATACCTATCAATCAGTGTAACTTCGACTTCTGTATATTATGATATTTGTATGTGTTTAGTTCCATTTTTTTTTTTTTTTTGATACTGGTTTAGTTTCACTTTTGAAACTACGGTTTTAAAAATGAAGTTGTCAAATACTCATAAAAATCCAAAATAGCTTTTAACCTTAAAAAAACATGGTTTGGGATAAGCTATATAAACAATCTCAAATTCTCTAGAAATGGTTTTGATTGAAAATCGAAGTTTAGGCGTTTAAAATCATGGTTTGCTAAAAGTTATTTCTTTCACCTTTTTTTTTGAAATTATTCTCCAAAATCAATTCTTGAAAATAATATTTTGGGTTAAGGTGCAAAAATACATCTGAGTTTTTTCCTTAGGAGCAAAAATACACATGTGGTTACCATTTTGGTACAAAAGTCACATCTCACCGTTAAGTCATTGTCCATCATCGTTAAGTTGCTGTTCACCGCATCTCTTTCTCTCTAATCACGGTGAACAGTGACTTAACTGTGGGATGTGATTTTTTATACCAAAATGGTAACCACATTTATATTTTTGCTTCTCAAAAAAGCATATGTGTATTTTTGCTCCTAAGGAAAAAAACTCAGATGTATTTTTACACCTTAACTGTAATATTTTTTTAGTTTTTCTTCAAAACCTAATCCAAAAGGTTAAAATATCAATCAATTTTTGGACGTGGTTCTTTTCTGGTAAGAGTAAGCAATGAGTCTTCCACTTAAATTTGGGCTAGTAGTTATGAAAACCTAATAACAATGGGCTTGGAACTTACCTTGCTCACAATAAGCCCATATTACGTCAATTTTGTGCCCAACATGTGCCCAAAGAAAACCAGTGCCTTTTTTTCCCCAATACTTGGATCATAGGCATGGGTTTTGATTTAATCATGCTTTTACAGAATGGAAAGGAAGTGGAGAGAGGGAGATTAGTGGAGATATTCTTCTCACCCATTCTGTTTTTTCCACGTAATTCAATCTTCTATTTTAAAAAATTTCCAGTCAAATAACATATCATAATTATCACAAGTACATCATCATTTTAGGAGGGAAACTTATACAAAAGTGCCTATACGACTATAAGTATTTATGTTTTCTATGAATGACCATAAAATTCACAATTAAATTGAAAAACCAAAAGACAATCAACATATGGTTATACCCTTATTATATGAGATGAGTTTTGTCTCCATTTTACCCATAACAAAATTATTTCAAATAAAATGCTTATTTACATTTTCTTTATTTTTAATTCAAAGATAAATAAATACTCATTTAAAGCCCCTTCAATAATCAAAAGCTTACCATAACGAAAAGTAGAACCCACATTTCACCTAAATGACATGACAGGACTACCGAGATAGAAACAAATATATCATGAATTTTCAAAATATTAGACAACGATAATAATAAAAGAAATTGAAAAAAAAAAACTTAAACAGTTGGCAACATAACTAAGTGAGGAATCTCAGAAGCTCATCCACAGATTTCGAACATTCGATAGGATTTCAGACAGTTTATTTTCCACTATATCCTATGCACAATTTGGCAAGCCAGTCTTTCAGACAAAATATGTTGGACTTTTATTTTTTTCATCGATCAAAGTGACTAATAGTATTCCCTTTGCTCTTAAATATAGTCTTAGATATAGGAGCTGTTTATCAGATTCTGGAGAGATTAAAAACAGTAGTTAAATTAGTTAATTGTAACCATTTTTAAAAAAATACCCTTTTTAAAATCTTAAATTGAAATCAACATAACATATAGTTTACCAAAGGCTCTCACCCATTCATATGTTGCTTGTCGGAACCTACGCATGCCGGACCGCGACCATCTATACATAGGTTATTTTTGGAAAAAAGATAATGAAATTAATATTTTATTTGGTTATTTTGGAAAATTAATTATCGTGGAGGAAGTATCAATAGGATGATATGGAAAAAAATGATAAAAATTGTTTTATTAAAAAAACAATATAATTGAGATGTATATGACATTAATTATTGTGGAGGAAGTATCAATAGGATGATATGGAAGTTTTAATAATTTTTATTTGATTTATGTATGATTCCTGGTAAAGCTTAGATAGCAAATAATTATAGTCTTTTTCAATAAGCAAGCTTTCAAGAATGAATTTGTGTTCTCTTTTTTTTATATTATAAAGGTGAAATTATTTATCATCTCAACTAATAGTTTGCTAGTGTTACGTTTTAATATTATGAACAATAATTTTTTTGCTTTTTCTGTTTTTCTAAATGGCTAAATAAATAAGGAAACCCGCCTTTTCATGTGAACGATCATGGATTCATGATAAATAAAAAAAAAAAAGGTTAGGAACCCAAAATAAAATTTATTGCTTTAGCAAAATGTCCTATTGAATGTTGACTTAATCAAAAAATTTCGTTATTAGGCCAAATGATTTCTTAACGCCTTTTAATCATGTTGCACCACATAGAGATTAGGGTTACCTTTGCGTCCGTCGGAAGGTTTTCTAATTAAGAAAACGATTTTCTTTAATTAATGAAGTTAATCCCTTTTCCTCCACACACACAAAAGTTGGGCAAAAGCAAATAGTGATACGTCATGTGGGGTTTCAAGAATAATAATGTAAATTAGTACACAGAGGATATATTATTTAATATATAATATAGTTTAGTTTAATTTAATTTAATTTCAAGGAGAGCCTATGATGGGAGTCATAGCCGTCCACAAAAACCTGTGGCTCCAATTTTTCTGACGGTCTCTTGCTGAATTATTACTACATAATTTAACATAGTGTCTTTTGTCACTAGCTCACCAATTTTTCAAATAAATATATTGTTTTATCTAATATATTATATTGTGAAGAGATCTTATGAATTTTTATCCACACATTTATTTAAAATTTCAAAAGTTTGATCCTCTGTAAGCTGAAGGCGACATTTGGCCGACGGCCGTGGAAATTCTTAACTTTAAAAACAAGAAGTGCCATGGGAATAAGAGAGAAATTTCTATCATGTCTTATCTGCTCAATATTTATTGGGAAACTGGTGCCAAAGTCTTATTTTTAAAAAATAATAATATCATAAATATTTCATAACTTGTTAATAATAACTTATTCATTTATGAATTATTATTTTTATTTGTTATTGACAAATTATGAGATTTTTTTGATATCCTTTTCTTTAATTGAGATCTTAGTGTGATTTTACCATATTTATTTCCACTAAAGTCCCACAGTCACACCACCTATTAGGTTTAAGATCAATCCTCAAAATTAATCATCATTCATCTTTTAATGCAAGGAGCACCTATAATTTTCTAATAAATAGTTAAAAAGACCCATCTGGGATTTTGCATCTTTGTTTTAATCTCTATTAGGATAATAAAATTTTAGGAAAATGATAGAAAAAGAATTTTGAAATTGTAAAATCTTAAACTAGGTTTGTACTAAGAATTGATAAGATAATGATGAGACTTAACAAGCATTTCACAACTCACTTTATGGGAAATATCATATTTTAGATTTTACAATTTTAAAGTTCTTCTTCTATCATTTTTCTTAAAATTTTCTAAAAAATAAAACCATCTCAAGTTGGCACGCATGGTAAACAATTTTGTAAATCAAATAAGTAGTTACGTACAATTTGAATGGTAGCATATGAAATTTTTTTTAGAGAAAATGATTGAAAAATAATTTTAAAAATTGTAAATGAGGTATTTCCCATAACATTAGCTGTTGTGAACTACTTATTAAGTTTATTTATTACTTTATTAATTTTTTATAACAAACCTGATTTTGGGATTTTGTAATTTTAAAGTTCTTTTTCTATATTTTTTTCAAAAACCTAATTGAGAGAGATCCACCATTTACCCTTACTATACAAAAAAAGGGAAAATAAAAAGGTAGGATGGTAACCAAATCATTCATGAAATTTTCTTGACAAACTTATATATAAGTCTTTATCGTTTTACATAATTTTTAATTAGATCTATGTATTTTTTATTAGGTCTTTATTTAGAGTTTCACATGTTATTAATCAAGTTCTTACATTTTTTTTTGTTTTATCAAATATTTAGAATTTTACTTGTTTTTAATTATGTCTCTATAGCTTTTTCTTTTTATAATGTCCTTGGAATTTTACTTGTTTTTAACCATATTCTTGTAATTTTAAGTAACTAATGGAAAAGGTACATCAACAATTAAGTGATACTATAACGATTTGCACATTAATTTGGGAGAATTGTATGAGGCCTTATGGAAGAGAAAAAATTACAAACAAGTCCATTAAAATTATCAAATTGCATTAAAATTCCATGGGACTTGAGTTTGATTAATTTGATTTGAGAAAAAAAAAATATCTTTACCTTTATTGATTTAAGAAACCAATAACAAGCTATTAAACAATCAATAACAAGTTAGGTTCCACAAATGACTTAAAAACTTATCATTGATTGCTCAATAATTTTTCATTGTGAAACTGTGAATTGTCATTGGTTGTTCAATGACTTGTCATCAATGATTGTTCAAATTAATAAGGGTAAAATGATATTTTCTCCATTCAAATTAATCTAACTCAAGTCTCAAGTGACTTCAATGTAATTTGATAATTTTAAGAGTCCTGCTTGTAATTTTTTCTTTTCCATAGCAAAGTTTTGAAGGCAGAAGCAAAATTGAAGGCGCTGTCTGTGATGAAAAGCTTTTTGTGAGTTGGATATAAAAGGTGAGTAGGTAAGCTTGTAGTCCCATCTGGGAAAAAGAAGAGAAAACAACAGTACCATATTAGACACAATTATGTGTTTAATTTCCCTACTGTCCCAAGAAGATATATGGATTATTATCTTTGCATGTTTTTCTTCATTCAAAACCACAAATAGAGAGGAGAGGAACATGGAGGGCCACACCACACCCACTCCTACCAGGACAAACAGAATCATGTTCCTCTCTTTCAAGTTTTTGCCAGAACACATCCCAAAAAATTACATAAGATTCCCATACCCTCTTCTAGTTTTGTTCCCATTTCCAAATTGCTTTAATCTGTAGTGTTTTATTTTATTATATTGATGAGCCGTTGATGTTTCCTTTTGGGTTGTTTTATATATTATCCGAACAAGTCATTCCTACTAATATAACCACTAAACTAATTAAGATTAGGTATCATCATTTCTATAATCATATTCCCAGATTGTTTTAATCTTCTTTTTCTCTAGCGTTTGGTTTCATGTTTTGTACTTATCTTTTGAGATTGAGAATCCAATAGCCAGAATACGCTTGTCCCTTAACACTCTGTACCCACAAGCTCAATCATTAATGCTTTATTCATCCTCTGAATTTGATCCCCACGACGCAGATCGAGGAACAATCTGTATGAGAGAGTCTCTGCCTTGAGTTATCTGTCACAATATTAATATTTTTCTGTGTGTTATTACAAATAATTTGATTATTGTCACATATGTGGCATGCAAATTTGATAAGGAAAATAAAATACTCCTTCCAGATCTAAATCAAAAATTTAATTATCTTTTTTTAGATATTAAGAAAGTAATTAAATTATTTTAAAATATTCATATTTATTTTTTAAAAATTATTTACTTAACTTATAAATTGATTTATAATCTAAAGACAAGTCAAATATGGTATGATCAAGTAACTTATTTAACTTTTCTAGTATACAGAAATCTCTTTTATATTTAAGACGATAGTATTTAATATGGCGGCCTAGGTTACATGACGGCTATGAGATAACGATGAGAGTTAATGTATACTGAGGACTATAATAATGAAATGACGATGACTTCATATTGTATTCTTGTTCTGGAGTCTTCTCATTGAAATTGTGATCTAGAGTACCTCACAACAACAGAGACAACAACAATGCTAGAAGTGTACCGGTTATATTAACGGTTGCCGGTCGGGTAGTGAATATTGGGTCCATGATCTATATAATTCAAGCTAATTTAAATTTTGATAATAATTGTATATTTTCTGGATATATTAATTAATAACCGAAACAGACCGAATTCATTATTGATAATTCACTTTTATCGCAGTATTCACTGTTAACCCAGTCCACATTTAGCATATTACCCGAACATTCTGTCATAAAATTGAAGAAATTCTAGAGAGAAGTCAGAGGAAATTCTAGAGAGATGAAATAGATTCTCATTCAAGTGTATTGAATAGTTACAGGAGACCTCTATTTATAGAAGGATGCAAATAGTAGATTACTATGCATATATACCATGTCATCTTGTATTTGGAGATTATAGGTCAATGGACATCCACATAATAAGAATATTCATAACACTCCCCCTTGGATGTCCATTTATGAATGTGCCTCGTTAAAAACTTTAACTAGGAAAAACCCAGTGGGATAAAAACCTAGCTAAAGAAAAGAGTACAACATTCATTGATACACTGTTGAGTTTTGCCTCATTAAAAACCTTTCTAGGAAAACCCAGTGGGACAAAACCTAGATAAGGGAAAAAGAGTACAGCGTGTATCGTCTCCCCCTCTTGATTACATCAGACTTGCTCCCCCTGATGACCACATTGCTTCATTGTCTTTCTATCATCAAGTATTCATTGTATACCTGCAAGATCTAAATCTTTCAAGTAAAATCATAAATATACATGTGCATATTTATTCAGATAATAATATCACATGCACGATAAATGCTTTATGCTACATATGAATTCACTTAATTAATTATTCTCGAGAATTTGATGCTCCTAGCATCTTGAGTCCTTCAGGGACTTATTCTAGCGCCTTATGTTCTTCAGGAACATGTGCTTCTGGCACACACTAATATAGTATGACTCATGATCCTCATTATCATCATTACAGCATATGCTATCTTATAAACATAAATATCATCAATGTCGACTTTATTTTTCGGTCCCATCGGATTTCATTCATAATTTATTGAGATCTCATTATATTCACATATATTAGGTACCTGGGTCTCTTTTTAGACCACAATACACTCTTCTTGTAATATCTCTTCTGGAGATAACATCTCGTCAAAAGATAACTCTTCTGGAGCTTTACTTAATTATCCTCGACTTGATCATCTATATTTTATAACTCATTTTCTCTTTCGAGGATTTTTATCTTTATAACCGATGGACTAGCAACGCTTCAGGCGTGCTTTATAACAATTCATATAGGAGCATTTGCAGTTGGGACATGTGACTTTGTCACTTCAGGTCAGTAAATGCTTTTAGCATTTGATTAGCTAAAATCTGCAAATGAATTATCTTTTGAACTTTTAGTGCACATTTCTTTGTACGAGTACCAATATGAGCCAATGATAATTCATTTCACTTTATCTTTACCCAATCTGCTTATTTTTCTCCCCCTCATCAAATCATCAATTTTCTTTGTATATTCATCTATGTGCATTGTAATAGATTAATAAACATTACACATTTAAAACATTTCAAGATGGAATTAATCTGGCTCCTGACCAAAAGCCAATTATACGGGGAGAATTCTGTTGGCTTATATAATTGCTGCAAATATACACAACATATAAATTTTGTTCTCATAATCATTGATCTATCCATTCATGGATACTTTAATACATGATTTCTGGATCATTCAATCTGGAAATTGCGCGCATAATATATTGCAAACATCTGGTTGCAATCATCACTGCAAACTTTGCAGATCAATAATTTCATATGTACTCTTTCAATTTAATATATTTCCAGAGATCCGTTTCCAATAATATTTTCATAATCATATCTATTTGAGAACAAGCAGCACATAATATGACTCGGATGATCAAACAAGTCATGCCAACATTCCATATAATTTATCATCAAATCCAATATCAATCTTGGGGGAATCAACACACAAACATTCACAGAAAATTAACACAAAAACACTCACACTTGATATATATCAATCTCCCCCTCAAGTATGAGTCTGTAGAAATTAATTCATGTAATTTCATACAATATTCCATATATGATATCTATTTCTACAGATATCATTAAAATTCCACAAATGCATTATCAATGCATTATTCTGTTACTTCTGGTAACAAAATTTCAATTTTCCAGAAACAACAATCAAATAAATACAAAATCATTGAAATTATCAAAATACTGTGGAATCACAGATGCATTACTGTGGAATCACAGGCGCAACATGTATCACTGTGGAATTGTCGTATGCATATATAGTCAAAAAGTGTCTAAGCTCGTGCTTGACAGGGTGCAGATCTGTAAAGATTCAACAGGACTGCGCATATCTGCAGAGATTCAATAGGATTTAATTCGGCTATAAATAGAAGAAGGCAAATGAACATGCCTCACAAACATTCAAGCATCTGATAACATTCACTACCATATACTAACTTATCATTTTTCTTCTAATCGCGTATATTATTGCAATGGCAGGTCCAAGTAATTTTATCCCAGTTTCTGATACATCTGACACAGCATTACTTGATGCTTTGTTGTATGATGATCAGACAAACCTGTCATTTACCTCTTTATTATCTCCTAATCCTTTTGAGATGTTTATTCCTCCTTCTACTATTCCTCCTTCTGCTTCAAATATACCTACTTCTCCCCCAAGAACAAATGTTCTTCCTCAATTTAGAAGGAATGAAGGTACAACTGAAGCAGGTTCATCAAGGAGGCCTGTTAAAATGTGTAGAACTATGGCTGAACTAATGGAGTCTACCAGTCAAATTCAACCAATAGTCACAACAATCAATGAGCCAGCATTCATAAGCCAGCAAACAACCACCAGCCAGCCATCAACCACGATCCAGCTAGCAACAATCAGCCAACCGACAACCATTAGCCAGCCAATAACAATTAGCCAACCAACAACCACGAGCCAGCCATCAACTACAAGTCAATTAGCAACAACTAGCTTATTGGAATGTAGTTGTTGTCATGTTTTACGAGAGATCATACATACCAACGAACTCCAGTACCATAAACTTGAAGTTCACGGAAGAAGAACAGGTATGATTACCCATGCTGTTTTATTTGAAAAAGTACATGATAAATCTTATAATACTGACAGGCTTCCAATGTTTGATTTCACAAATAAAAATTTTGAAGAAATCAAACAATTTCTGACACAGTATTGTATAGATTTACAAGCATCAGGATATATCTTGATGCGTGATCCTGTATTAGCCTATCATGAGGTTCTCTGTGTTGGTTCGGAATGGGCTATAAATCCAAATGACCTCCATGGAAGTTCATTTCAAACCAATATTGAACACTCATTAGGCAAAGGAAAACAACCTGCAGTAAGTATACCCTATGATACTTCATCCCTTAACCAGGGTGAATTATATAGGTTATCTATGGAGCAACGAGAAAGAATAAAGAAAACAACGCTCCATGATTTAAGAAATTATTTTCACTTAACCCTTGATGAAGCGAGTAAACAATTAAATATGTCTACTCACACCATTCAAAAAATCTATCAAAAAGGAGGGTTAACCGAGTGGCCACACAAGAAGCTCAAGAAACTTATGACGCAAATCTCGATATTACGAAGAGCTTTGCCTCATCTGGATCCCATCTCAAGAGAAGCAAAAGAAGAAGACATTAAATATCTTCAGAATGAGATGATTAAAGTTTGTAATGATGTTGAGCCACTCGCAATTAAACTTTGTTGAAATAATATTTCCTTTTGTTTAATCATTTTGTTTATAAATATTCCTCTCTCGTATTCACAAAAATTGTTATAATTATAGAAAACAATAAAATAACAATAATGACAAATTTATTTCTTACTTCATTCACTTCTGGAAATGAAGGTGGATAAAATTCTTGATCCATAACTCAATAATCTATTTGATCATAACAAGAAATTAAACCACAATATTTCTTGATTTTATCACAATATTGCTACTGCAATAGCAAATTGGATATATTTATTTATAATATCAATCATGATCATACAATCCCTTGTCACATAATTTAAGGGAGCATTTAATGTCAAATATATACAATTTTGAGGCCTTATACAACTGATGGCATACATAATTATGGATCAAGCCTTGTTTCATAATTTGTCTCTTGTTTTCAGGCTAACTTGCCTATTGGCTTTAGGCTATCTTGCCTCTTGGTCTCAAGCCAATTTATGCCTCATCTCTCAAGTCAATCTATGCCTCATATCTCTATGGCATTTTAATCTCATAATATATAGCCAATCTATGCCTCATATCTCATAATATATATGGCCTTTTAACAGTTTATCTTCAGGATAAATAAAATATAAGCATAATAAAATAAATAGATGGAACCCACTAATATGTATATACTAGTGTCGTTGCCATAAATAATAAAAGGGAGGGGATATATATAAAGCAGTAAATAAATAAATAAAAATAAAATAAATGACTGGAAATAAATGTGGTAAATAAATAAAAAGAAGATGAAATAGGAATGGTAGTAAACTCACAGCGAGACCTATCTCATCCATAGGTAAGAAAGAGGATGCATATGCAAATGTAAATATATATATATAATATATAGAAAACAGTAAATAAATAAAAATAAAAGGGAAGGGGGATATAAAGCTGTAAATGAATAATAAATAAATGGAGTCCACTAAACTAGTGTTTCCACCATGAAGAATAAACAAAGCGGTAAATAATAAAATAAATGGTGCCCACTATACTAGTGTTGCTACCACAAAAGATAAATAAAGTAATAAAGAATTTAAATAAACAAAGCTGTAAATAATAAAATAAATGGTGCCCACTATACTAGTGTTGCTACCATAAAAGATAAATAAAACAATAAAGAATTTAAAAAAAAATAAATGGGGCTCACAAAATGCACCACCATAAAAGATAAATAAACGCAATAAATAAATAGAGCCCACTAATAGATACTAGTGTGCCTCCATGAAGAATAAATAGAGCAGTAAAGAATTAAAATTTTAAAATAAATAAATGGAGCCCACTATAGTGTTGCTACCATTAAAAAAAAATAAATATTAAATAAAATAAATAATTGGAACCCACTAAATAAATACTAGTGTGTCTCCATGAAAAATAAATAAATATTAGTAGCAATAAAATTAAATGTTAGTGACATAAATGTTAGTTACATAAAAGTAAATAAGTAAAAGAAAATGTTAGTAACAATAAATCTCAAATTAAAATAATTAAAAGGAAATATTAAATCTAAACTTCCAATATGGAGTCAAATTAACAACATTAATACTACTTACCTTGGATTGTCAATAGTTTTTTTTTTTTTTTTTTGTTGAACCGTGCCTCCTTCAATCATGAATAATTATTGTCCTATGCTACACGTGAAGCAAAAAGGAAAACGTGTGGACCATATCCACCAACTTGTTCGCCTATTCTCAATCATCACGGACACAAAATTGCAACCCACAAACAAGACACCAAACATACAAACAAATAACTCTCCTCCCCCTCTAATTCTTTACGGCCCATCTCACCTAACTCTACCCCACTACACATATTATAATATATTATAATCCAACCCCACTATTCATTCAATTAATGAATGAAAGGAATCAGCAGCTGGGCCCACGAATGAATGGAGGAATTAATAAGGAAACCTAAAGCAAAGGAAAAGGGAAGCAAAGAGCAAGACGGGGAATTAGAAGCAGAGAAGCACGAACCAAGGAAGATTGAATAGACCTGAGGAGCTGAAGGAATTTGAAGCAGATAAGCAGGTTGGAAAAAGGTTGAAATTATTGAAATTGAAAGAGAGCATAAAGAAATAAGCTTCAGAACTGAGGAAAAGGTAGGAGCAAAAGAAAATAATGATGGATATCATAACGGAACTGAAGCAAGCAAGAAGGGTGAAGCAGAGATTACTGATAATGGCACCAATGGGAGTGGTACCGGTGTGGTTGACGCCCTGAGAAATATTTGAGCTGAAAATAAGAGAGAAGGAGGAAGGAAGAATTCAGAGGTTGAGGCGTATGAAAAAGGAGAAGATGCAGATCTGAAGATAGGGAAAGAATCAGCAATCGTGCTGATAACGTGTCATAAAATTGAAGAAATTCTAGAGAGAAGTCAGAGGAAATTCTAGAGAGATGAAATAGATTCTCATTCAAGTGTATTGAATAGTTACAGGAGACCTCTATTTATAGAAGGATGCAAATAGTAGATTACTATGCATATATACCATGTCATCCTGTATTTGGAGATTATAGGTCAATGGACATCCACATAATAAGAATATTCATAACACATTCCATTTTCTTATAGTAATTGTTGCATCATTATATTATCATATATATATTTTTTAATTTATATATTGCCACACATCCGCATTTATTCCCAATCATATTGCGTATTTAGTGGAATTAGTAAATCGTCTGCAGTATTAATTTTGTAATTGAAATGCAAATAATAATCGGTAGTCACTGTTCAAAAAAATATTTTTATTTGGTGGACATCACTAATCGGTGGTTGGCATGTAGCCATAGCTGCTTACGTGTTGAAGCGATCTGGCCGTTCCATCAATCGCGAAGCTACAGATAGAGGACACGTGGCCACGTCAGAGGCTCGAGTTTAACGTGATGTTTTTGTAGAAGTGAAGTTCAGAAAAAGAAGGGTTGACTCCAGTGAGGCAAAATCGAGACCGATCTCTGTTCCAGTGCGGCGCGGAACATGGTCGGTCTCGTGCGAGTGGCTACTATCCTGCCAGCTGGCAATGTACCCGCTATGGCTTGGACTAATACTAATACGCCAACCAAGTCACTGTTCAGTAAAATCGCGAATATGAAAGAAATGAAAGCACGGCCAGGATAAGAAAAATGAGTTCAATATATTACGCCGCATGGACCCCACCACTTTCTCGTCTTCATCTTTCTCAACTAAACTTGATACCGCTTATAAATCCGTAATAATAATAAGTGTAGCCTTCATAATCACCCTCATCTCTAACTCTCATCATCGCTCTCTCTGTCTGTCACAACACCACCACTGGAGAAAAATGGAAGGGAAAGAAGAGGATGTTGCGTTGGGAGCGAACAAGTTCCCGGAGAGGCAGCCCATCGGGACGGCTGCTCAGAGCCAAGACGATGGGAAGGACTACCAGGAGCCACCACCGGCGCCACTGTTCGAACCATCTGAGTTGACGTCGTGGTCGTTCTACAGAGCCGGGATTGCCGAGTTCGTGGCCACTTTTCTGTTCCTGTACATCACCATCCTGACGGTTATGGGCTACAGTCGCTCTGACTCAACGTGCAAATCCGTCGGAACTCAAGGAATCGCTTGGGCTTTCGGCGGCATGATCTTCGCCCTTGTGTACTGCACAGCTGGAATTTCAGGTTCTATCTCTTAAAAATTTAAATTAATTAATTAAGAAAACCGCCCCCCGTGGGTTAAGATCCTTGCGCTCTACCGACTGAGCTAGATGGGCTGGTGATGATTAAAATTGACAAATGATATTTAACTGTGATTGTATGGCAGGTGGTCACATAAACCCGGCCGTGACTTTTGGGTTGTTCTTGGGGAGGAAGTTGTCGTTCACGAGGACAATATTCTACATCGTGATGCAGTGCTTGGGTGCGATCTGTGGTGCAGGTGTGGTGAAGGGTTTTGAGGGCAAGACATTATACGGGGACAAGGGCGGCGGTGTCAACTACGTGCACGACGGTTACACCAAAGGAGACGGCCTCGGTGCTGAGATTGTTGGCACCTTCATCCTTGTCTACACCGTCTTCTCCGCCACCGATGCCAAGCGTAGCGCTCGCGACTCGCACGTCCCCGTAAGTAGAGACCACTGTAGTCCTTTTGAAGAAGGATATGATAAGTTTCTTAAAAGTATTATATATAGGGTTTATTTTGAGGTTTTTCTTTTGACGTTTGAATATGAATGAACTTGGATCAGATTTTGGCACCGTTACCTATTGGGTTCGCTGTGTTTTTGGTTCACTTGGCCACCATCCCCATCACCGGAACCGGCATCAACCCAGCTCGAAGTCTCGGAGCCGCCATCATCTTCAACAAACACCTTGGCTGGCATGAACACGTAAGTTTCACCGATCTGATGATGATATGTTCTTACTACCTCCTGATACCAAAAATGTTATGATTAATTAACTTTAACTTAAGGGGGGACAAAAAAACCAGAGAAGTATGTCTGAACATATGACTTAGATTATTTATGGTGCTGGCTTAGTAACGGAGAGTAGTATTTAATTATGATGTGGATATATGTGTGTGTTGTGTTGCAGTGGATTTTCTGGGTGGGACCATTCATCGGAGCAGCACTCGCAGCACTGTACCACGTCGTGGTGATCAGGGCCATTCCCTTCAAGTCCAAGTGAGGAGGATATGAATATGATCGATCGATGGGATCAAAAAATTAAATGAATTGAAGCCAAGAGTTTGTGGGTTGTATATGATCCATGTTTGTTATCACCATTAGCAAAATTTCAGTGTACTCGCTTCTTCTCTTTTATTTATTGTATTATGTAAAGAGTGTACTTAATGTTTTATTATTACCACTGCCTGCTACAAGGACTTGCATAATGTTGCGTGAAGGGCCAGGTTTCCTCTGCTTTTAAAAGTTGGAAAGAGGGCTCACGCCCATGTGTGTGCGGGCCTCTATATCTATTATCACTGTGCTTGTGTATTATCTGTCAAATCATCAAATAAAAAAAATGAAAATGAAAAAAAAAATTGTCTTCTTCTGCTTTGTCTTCATGTTCATGGTGATGATCATGTCCAGAGTAAATTAGTGGCATAGAGAAATGGATTAGGTTCTACGCCAAAGGGGTAGTGGGGTAGCCGATGATGTTATTGCCACCTAACTAGGCTCCACACCTTTTTTTTTCCTTTCTTTATTAATTTGTGTCATCAATAATGCGCCTTCGAATAAGGCTACGTTCTGTAGCCCACGGCATGAGCAAGTGGAGGTTAATTAAGGTAAATATAGGTTAATAATTAAGGAGTAATCTATAGCCCAAGGAATCGCGCAAAACAAGGGTCCAACATTTTTATATATTACTATATATAAAGATCATGTTGTAATATTGGAGTAATATTTGTCCCTGGGTGAAATATTAGGTAAATAATTTTAAATACTATTTCTGAGTGACGTTACCTTTGTATTTTTCTTTTGGGAAAGTAATGAACTACTCCTTCACAAGTGGCGAATCATTGGTGGTTTATGTCTACTTTATGATGATGATTTAGGCTCAAGTTGCATTAGCTTTTTGTAATCTGGGTTTGTGATGACAAAAGCCCCACATCAATTAATTAATTAAGATGGACCCTATGCTGCGTCAGTGTCTCTCGCAAATGGTATTATATATGTTTGTAATTTAGTGCACAGATTCTTGTTTTGTTTATAAAGAATGAAAATGCTATTTTAAAGCATGTTTAGCTGGAAACAATTTATGATAGTGTTTAAATTTAAATGACAAAAGAACTAATTAAAATATGTGAGTTTATGGACATACTTGGAGTGCCATTTATTACCTGGAATCCGTTTAAGAATGCGCACGAAATACACTTATATAGAGAACACTTGCTCAATATGCAAACCAGCTGATGTGTGAGTGCACTAAAAAAAAGAAAAAAAAAGGAAAATTTCATTAAAGGATCACAATACTAAATTTATTTCATTCAAAATCAAAACATTCTAAACTTTCACCGTATAGTATCAATGACAAAAATGAAAATAAGTTTTGCAAGTAAAAGAACAATAATAGCCCTTGATTTGTTTGTTTAGAAAAAAAGTTTGATAGTCGTAGAAGCTCTATGAATAACAAATTAATTTTTAGTGGTTCCGAGATTTTTCATTAGTCTTACTGTAAAATTTCAGAATATTTTAATCTTTTACTGAAATAAACTTGATCTTGGGGTCTTGCAATGAGTTTTTCCCTAAACAAATTTTCCTCTCTTAAAGGACTTGAGATTTTTATTTGCACCCATAAAGCCCTTACAATTATTCCCTTGGTATAATCCACAAGGGAAGCACTCGACAAATCGTGGAGTTTCAACAAAATGGCAATATGACAATCTTAAGTTTCATATTTCACTAAGAGTTATACGTCCACTGACTCATAGTGCAATAACAATTACATTCCTTTAATTTACTCTAACAAAAGCATCCATGCACCTAAACTGCTAGCACTCCAATGGTTAATGAACTTGGGTGGATTACCCATAGTCCAACAAGATGTAACAAATTAATGATGAACAAATTATTAATGTTAATACCAGAATATAAATTTAAAATAATTTTTTTATATACAAATAAGATGTAACAATTATCAAACCTTTCCACTCTACATTATGCGAGAATAGAATTATACTCATAAATGGTATACATAATTTTTTATGATATAACCTTGAGCTAATATGGAGTAGTTAAGAGTAGCTTATTCAGGCTGTTGATTGACTCTACATGATATGGATGTAAGTGTTATGAATATACTTATTATGTGGATGTCCATTGACTCCCGGTTTCCAAATATTAAAAGATGATATGGGACCCACGCATAGTGATTTACTATTTGCATAGTACTACGCATAGTAGTTTACTATTTGGTGGGACCCGCACACAATTATACAATCACTCACGGGAAGGAAATCCGTGAGTGAATAGTTTAGGTTTTTGGGGAAAACTACACCAAATGACCCAGAGGTAGAAATTACACTAAAGTCCCATTTTTCTTCTATAAATAGAGGTTTTCTGTAACTGTTCATGGATTGAATGAAATGAGAATCTATCTCTCTACTTTATCTCTCTAGAACCTCTGCTCTTCTTCTTATTATTTTTATCAGTTTTATAACACGTTATCAGCACGAAAACTCTACCAAGGTAAGATTTTTCTCACCATCTATTTCATATTTCCATTTTATTTATCTGGGATGATCTTAACCATTATATGGAATTAAATATCTATTCTTACCGATTATTTTAACATTGGGTTCCATGGTTAAGATTTGAGATTATTTACTATTTTACTACGGTAAATAGTAATTTACTATTCACAGTAAATTTACCCCTTTTTCAGTAATTTTTACATTTTATTCATTTGACTCCTACATGGAAGTCTAGATTAATCTTTCTGTAATTTTACTTTATTCACTATTTATAGTGAATAGTAATTTTACTATTCACGGTAAATTTATATTTTATTATTTACAGTAATTTATTTATGTTTTTATATTCTTCCCACTTCCTATTCATTTATTTTATGGTGGCGTCATTAAGCTCCATTTGTAATTCTTTACTTACTGCTTTATTTATTTATCTCATGGTGGCTATACTAAGCTCCATACTGACTTTACTAATATTTAGTTTTATGTCACTAACATTTATTTTATTGTTACTAACATTTATTTATCTTTTATGATAGCACATTAGTATATTTACTAGTGGGTTCTATTTATTTATTTTAACATTTATTTATTTTTTATGGCGGCAACATTATTTATTAGTGGGCTCCATTTATTTATTTTATTTTACATTTATTTATTCTTCATGGAGGCACACTAGTATCTATTAGTGGGCTCTATTTATTTATTTTATTTAGAGTTTATTTATCTTTTATGGTGGTGACATTTTGTGGGCCCCATTTATTTTAATTCTTTACTGCTTTATTTATCTTTCATGGTAGCAACACTAGTATAGTGGGCACCATTTATTATTTACTGCTTTATTTTTCATGGTGGTAACACTTGTATAGTGGACTCCATTTATTTATTATTTATTTACTGCTTTAAATCCCCTTCCCTTTTTATTTTACCGTTTTCTATATATTATATATATATATTTACATTTGCATATGCATCTTCTTTCTTATCTTTGGATGAGATAGGTCTCGCTGTGAGTTTACTACCATTCCTATCTCATCTTCTTTTTATTAATCTAGCATGTTTATTTCCAGTCATTTATTTTATTTTATTTATTTATTGCTATATATATATATATCCCTCTCCCTTCTTATTATTTATGGCAACCACACTATTAGTGGGTTCCATCTATTTATTTTATTATGCTTATATTTTATTTATCTTGAAAATAAACTGTTAAAAGATCATATATATTATTATGAGATCAAAATGCCATAGAGATATGAGGCATAGATTGGCTTGAGAGATGAGGCATAAATTGGCTTGAGCCTAAGAGGCAAGATAGCCTTAATTTCAGAGGCAAGATTGCCTGAAGCCAAGAGGCAAGTTAGCCTGATAACAAGAGCCAAATTATGAAACAATATTTGATCCATAAATTTTGTATGTTATCAGTTGTATAAAGGCCTCAAAATTGTATATTTGGCATTAAATATTCCCTTAAATTATGAGACAAGGGATTGTATGATCATGATTGATATTATAAATAAATATATTCAATTTGCTATTGTAGTAGCAATATTGTGGATTAATTTCTTACCATGATCAAACAAATCAGTGAGTTATGGATCATGAATTTTTATCCAACTTCATTCCCAGAAGTGAATGAAGCAAATATATTATTATAGTTGTTATGTGATTTCTATGATTATAACAATTTTTGTAAATACGAGAAAAGAATATTCATAAACAAAATAATTAAGCAAAAGGAAATATTATTTCAACAAAGTTTAATTGCGAGTGGCTCAACATCATTACAAACTTTAATCATCTCATTCTGAAGATATTTAATGTCTTCTTCTTTTGCTTCTCTTGAGATGGGATCCAGATGAGGCAAAGCTCTTCGTAATATCGAGATTTGCGTCATAAGTTTCTTGAGCTTCTTGTGTGGCCACTCAGTTAACCCTCCTTTTTGATAGATTTTTTGTATGGTGTGAGTAGACATATTTAATTGTTTACTCGCTTCATCAAGGGTTAAGTGAAAATAATTTCTTAAATCATGGAGCGTTGTTTTCTTTATTCTTTCTCTTTGCTCCATAGATAACCTATATAATTCACCCTGGTTAAGGGATGAAGTATCATAGGGTATACTTACTGCAGGTTGTTTTCCTTTGCCTAATGAGTGTTCAATATTGGTTTGAAATGAACTTCCATGGAGGTCATTTGGATTTATAGCCCATTCCGAACCAACACAGAGAACCTCATGATAGGCTAATACAGGATCACGCATCAAGATATATCCTGATGCTTGTAAATCTATACAATACTGTGTCAGAAATTGTTTGATTTCTTCAAAATTTTTCTTTGTGAAATCAAACATTGGAAGCCTGTCAGTATTATAAGATTTATCCTGTACTTTTTCAAATAAAACAGCATGGGTAATCATACCTGTTCTTCTTCCGTGAACTTCAAGTTTATGGTACTGAAGTCCGTTGGTATGAATAATTTCCCGTAAAACATGGCAGCAACTACATTCCAATAAGCTAGTAGTTACTAATTGGCTTGTAGCTGTTGGCTGGCTAATTGTTGCTGGCTGGCTAGTGGTTGTTGGTTGGCTGATTGTTGTTGTCGGGCTGGTTGTTGCTGGCAAACTGATGATAGTTTGCTGGCTAGTGAATGCTGGTTGATTAACTGCCGACACTATTGGCTGAACTGGATTGGTAGACTCCATTAGTTCTGCCATAGTTCTACACCTCTTAACAGGCCTCCTTGATGAACCTGCTTCAGTTGTACCTTCAATCCTTGTAGATTGAGGAAGAACACTTGTTCTAGGGGGAGAAGTAGGTACATTTGAAGCAAAAGGAGGAATAGTAGAAGGAGGAATAAACATTTCAAAGGGATTAGGAGATAACAAAGAAGTAAATGACATGTTATGCTGATCATCATACAACAAAGCATCAAGTAATGCTGTTTCGGATGTATCAGAAACTAGGATAAAACTGCTTGGTCCTGCCATGGCAATAGAATTTAGAGAAATATGTGTGAGTATCTAGTAGTTGATATTATCAGATGCTTGAGTGTTTGTGAGGCATGTTCGTTTGCCTTCCTCTATTTATAGTTGAATTAAATCCTATTGAATCTCTGCAGATTTGCGTAGTCCTGTTAAATCTCTACAGATTTGCTCCCTATAAAGCACGAGCCTGGAATCTTTTTGACTTTATATGTATACGACAATCTGAGTTGTCGTGCCTGTGATTCCACAGTGATGCGCCTGTGATTACACAGTATTGCGCTCGTGAATCTGCAATTATACACCTGATGATTTTGTATTTAATATATATTTGTTTGTTGATTCTGGAAAATGGAAATTTTGTTACCAGAAGTAACAAAATTATGCATTGATAATGCATTTAGAAATCTGTGGAATTTTAATGAAATAGATATCATATATGCTATTATCATGGAATATTGTATGGAAATTCCATGAATTAATTTTTAAGGTCTCACACTTGAGGGGGAGAATAATATATATCAAGTGTGAATATTTATGTGATAATTCTTTGTGAATGTTTCTATATTGATTCCCCCAAAATGAATATTAGATTTGATGATAAATCATATGGAAAGTTGGCATGACTTGTTTGATCATCCGAGTCATATATTATGTGCTGCATGTTCTCAGATAGAATTAATTATTGGAAATGGATCTCTGGAAATATATCAAATTGAAAGTTTACATATGAGATTATAAATTTGCAAAGTTAGCAGTGATGTTTGCAACCAGAAGTTTGCAATATATTATGCGCGCAATTTCCAGATTGAATGATCCAGAAATAATGTATTAAAGTATCCATGAATGGATAGATCAATGATTATGAGAACAAAATTTATATGTTGTGTATATTTGCAGCAATTATATAAGCCAACAGAATTCTCCCCGTATAATTGGCTTTTGGTCAGGAGCCAGATTAATTCCATCTTGAAATGTTTTAAATGTGTAATGATTATTAATCTATTACAATGCACATAGATGGATATACAAAGAAAATTGATGATTTGATGAGGGGGAGAAAAATAAGCAGATTGGGTAAAGATTTACTAGAATGAATTATCATTGGCTCATATTGATCATCGTACAAGGAATTGTGCACTAAAAGTTCAAAATGATAATTCAATTTCAGAGTTTAGTTAATCGAATGCCAGAAGCATTTACTGACCTAAAGAAAGTGACAAAGTCACATATCCCAACTGCAAATGCTTCTATATGAATTGTTATAAAGCACTCCTGAAGCGTTGCAGGTCCATCGGTTTTAAAAGATAAAAATCCTTAAAAGAGAAAAGGAGCTATAAAATATAGATGATTAAGTCGAGGATAATTAAGTAAAGCTCCAGAAGAGTTATCTTTTGATGAGATGTTATCTCCAGAAGAGATATTACAAGAAAAGTGTATTGTGGTCCAAGAGAGACCTAGGTACCTAATATATGTGAATATAATGAGATCTCAATAAATTATGAATGAAATCCGATGGGACTGAAAATGAAGTCGACGTTAATAATATCTATGATAGCATATGCTGCAATGAATGATAATGAGGATCATGAGCCACAATATATTTGTATGTGCTAGAAGCACATAAGGCGCCAGAAACACATATGTCCCAAAAGGACTCAAGATGATAGTGCATATAGCATCATTATCTGAATAAACATTTATTGAATTTCCATATGCACATATATATTTATGAAAAGATTATTATGACTTTACTTGACAGATTTAGATCTTGCAGGTATATAATGAACAATCAAATTGGGCGTTTCTAACAGAATATTTGATGACAGAAAGTATAATATGCTCAGAAAGACATTGAAGCAATATAGTCATCAGGGGGAGTAACACTGATGTAATCAAGAGGGGGAGACGATACACGCTGTACTCTTTTTCCCTTATCTGGGTTTTATCCCACTGGGTTTTTCCTAGAAAGGTTTTTAATGAGGCAGCACTAGAAAGTGTATCAATGGATGATGTACTCTTTTCTTTGGCTAGGTTTTTATCCCACTGGGTTTTTCCTAGTTAAAGTTTTTAACGAGGCACATTCATAAATGGACATCCAAGGGGGAGTGTTATGAATATACTTATTATGTGGATGTCCATTGACTCCCGGTTTCCAAATATTAAAAGATGATATGGGACCCACGCATAGTGATTTACTATTTGCATAGTACTACGCATAGTAGTTTACTATTTGGTGGGACCCGCACACAATTATACAATCACTCACGGGAAGGAAATCCGTGAGTGAATAGTTTAGGTTTTTGGGGAAAACTACACCAAATGACCCAGAGGTAGAAATTACACTAAAGTCCCATTTTTCTTCTATAAATAGAGGTTTTCTGTAACTGTTCATGGATTGAATGAAATGAGAATCTATCTCTCTACTTTATCTCTCTAGAACCTCTGCTCTTCTTCTTATTATTTTTATCAGTTTTATAACAGTAAGAAGATTATTTAAGATTTTTCTCTCTTGTATAAGGGAGAGATAATGCATTGAAAATAGCTGCAAGGAAGTGGTGAAAGTGACTTATTGGGGCATCATTATGCATATATTTAATACTTGTGGTTTTCATTATGGGAGTGGTCACAAGGTAGTAGGCTATAAAATTAATTTTGATGACGTGCCTCTCCACCTCTATCCAACCCTGCCTACAAGTTCCGCCCCACTACGCTCCCTATTCTCTTCCAATTGCATCACTATCATATAAATTTGTGTACAACTGTTTTAAATATAAAATTTAGTTTATCTTTTTTAAAAAATCAACCAAACTAAATAAGTTAGTGAAAATTATTTACCCTCATATTTTTCTTCAAATTAATTAATTTAATTTATAAAATGATATATAATATAATAATATATATAATATAATATAATTAAGTAACTTAATTAATTTTCTTATAGCCTGTTTGATTTGATTTTATGGGAGATGATTACATGCAATCTTGAAGCAACAAATCAACTACAACATTTCATTGGGCTTGTACCATGTAAAGAGGATTACATTTTGTAATCTTGATTACATCATTTGATATAATTAGGATTACAATGCTAGAACTGATAAATGAGAATGCAGACATCATGTAATTAAGTGAAAAAAGATATTATTTACTATTAGAAAAAAAGGTCTATAAGATCGCCACATCTATATCTTTATAGGTGGGGACGGTTTAAAAAGTAAGACTGACAGCATTTTTATAAATATTAATACAATTTAACATTGGTTATAAGTAGTCTAAATAATATTTTCTAAACTGGTTGTAAGTTAATGGGGGTATCAATAAGTACTAAATATATATAAAAAATAAATAAAACACCGAACACTAACATTTGGCTTACATATTCAATGGTAAGGATTCTCATAATATAAATCATACACCAACCGCATGCAAATGCAGGGCAAAAATTGCATCCACTAAATTCAACACAAAGAAATCATCTAACTCATTTGGAATTGGGTAAAATGCAAGCAAAAAAGTAAACTTTTAAAAAACAAATGCCAGAGTTAAGATTTACTAATCATCTAATAATATAAGGCTTAGATTCATAGTTATTATGGTTATTAGTTCTAATTATTTTTTATGCTGAATACATTTATGTTTTTTGGGCTATATGTAGAAATTATATTATATAATATATCTTTTATTTATAATAATAATATCCAACTGGACTTATGTGAAACAAAATAAATCATAATTTTTGTTTAAATAAATGCCCGCTTTTTAGAATGGGTATGAAATTACCTAATCTAAAAGGTGAACACTTTTTTTTATTACAAATTGAAACTTTTTAACATTAGTCATCTAACCAACTGGTAACTTACGTCTAATCTTAATGGTGATAGACTTTTTAAATCGGTGATACAGACCAGACCTAAAAAGCCCTTTTCAATTGGTCTTAAAAGCTTTTCTTTAATATAGTGATTGCCATTATACTTTTTTAGTTTGGTTGAAGTGCCCACCCATAAATGTTTTTATGTGTTAAATAATGACCACAATTAAATATTAAAAAAGTTAATTAGTTGTATAAAAATATATTTCACCACTAAAAAAATAAAAAATTATATTCCACCATTAAAAATATTAACATATCCCATTAAATAATATGTTCACCATTAAATATTAAAAATTACCATGAACCAACAATTTACATTGCTTGATATTTCTACCATTTAATATTAAAAAATTATTATGAACCCAACTATATACTACATAAATTGAAAAAATTATCTTGAACCCAATGTGACATTATACATATGTGCAAATAGGAGTAATTTTGTCTCTTGCTACATTATTCCCGTATATTCTCGTTTTCAATGTAATCCACGTAAATATTTTTATGCAAATGTATTATCATTTCCTAAAAACGAACCAAACAAACAAATTCATGTAATCATTATTACATTACAATGTATTATATTTCCTCTAATTTCATGAATCAAATGGGTACTTCATATCTCTAAAAACAGTCAACTATGCCTTATCTTAAAGATTAGAGGGAAATTTTTAGTATAAGACATATTTAAAGAGTTGATCTCTGTCGTAAATATAATAGTATATTGTTTTTATATTTATCAATCTTTTTTATTAATCGAACTCCATTAATGTTATCTCAACAATAACCAAGGTTAGAGAATGAAAAATTAAGGAAGATAATTAGAGTGTTATAAGAAATACATGTTATATTAACTAACTCAACAAACTTCATTAATCTAATTAAGTTATGTAAATATGTATCATATTAGGTATAAGAGTACATTGTTATGAGATATGAATGAATATTATAAGATTTGACAATATGAAAAAATGACATTATTTACCTTTCAACCTTACTTCCTCTATAGTATTTCTTCACTTGACCATCCCATCCCCTATTTGCCTCCGCTTCCTCCAGCGACATAAAGAAAAATATGACAAGGAAAAACTCACAATTGGAATTTCCGTATTTTAAGGGTATTTCGGCCCTTGACCAGCAATCAATGTATTCCATTGCACTCGTAACACATTCCCACCGATCCATGGTTTCACAAACCAACTGGGAAAAAAACCAAAAGAAAAAAAAAACCACATGGGACAAAAAAAAGTAAAAACTCACAAGTACGCCCCGTTGATTACAAATGCCCGCAAAAACTGTTATTGGTGAGGAGAGAGATCTTCCAGAGTTTCCACTTTAAAGACAAATTTTAAAAGAAAATAATAAAATTCAATCCTCCAGGTAATAAATTTTGTTAGAATTTGAAGATTAGATTGACGTTGGGCAAAAGCAAGGGTCTCTAAATACTATAAAATCATTAAACAAAAGCAAGTAAAAAATAAGCGTAAAACATAGCCCAGCAAACTACACCCTATAATCTGTTTGATATAATCTAATAAAATATTAAATCTAAGATCTAATAATACAATAATATCTCAGATTTTTTTTTTTTGCCTCGATTTATAATACATTTTCAATTGTGAGCCAATTAAAAGACTCTGTCAACGAATTTACAAGGGGTGTGATTATAGGAATCAAGTTATGGGACAAAAAAATTGTCATAATAGCTATACCAATAATAACTAAGTAAAAGATAAAAAAAAAAGGACGAGAAAAAAAAAGGGAAGGAGAAACAAAAACCATCCATGAATTTAATTAAATAGGTATCAAATATTAATAAAATTAATTAAACATATCTCCAAGTTTACATCTATTTAAATTTTGAGATATATTTGATTAATTATATTATAGAAACCTTCTTTATCCTACTCGACTGGTTATTGAGTGAGGGTCCTACCTCATCTCCCCGTTTTAGGGGTGACCACAATGGGATAAGGATGAAATTGGCTTTGATACCACTTACTTAGAAGGTCATCAATTTTGAAATTTCTCTTGTCTAAGTACGTACATTTAACTTTATAAGACACAATCATGCCAAAAGCATATGTTATTAGTAAAGGTGCACCACATATTATTTTTGCCCAAAAACCTTTCTCATCATATAATGTAAGGCTCGTTACAGTCAAGGCATGATAGACCATAGGATTCAAGTAATGAGATGATATATGAAAAAAGAAAAAAGAGACAAAGTTTAATATTTTTTTGGTTGTTTATTTGGTATCTAGAGCTTCGCCCTGACTAATATGAATAATGTAAGGCTCGTTACAGTCAAGGCATGATAGACCATAGGATTCAAGTAATGAGATAATATATGAAAAAAGAAAAAAGAGACAAAGTTTAATATTTTTTTGGTTGTCTATTTGGTATCCAGAGCTTCGCCCTGACTAATCTGAATCCGACCCGTGTCACACACTTGACTATAATGGGAGAGTCTATTGGGCTTTTTTGTATTCATAAGGCTTGAATTTGAGACCTTGTTTAAACGATACAAGCCAATTACCACTTATACTAACCTCATTGATACAAAGTTCAATCTTGGTGGGCAACAAAACATGCAAGTCTTATTTTTTGGGGTACTATGCTCTATAAAGATTTCTTGATAAAACGAGTCAATTGTGAAGCCCATTCAGCCCACATCTAAAACCCTAGCGTTTCGCCTTTTCACTTGCTGGCTCCTTGCCCTCTTGCCCTCTTCCTCGCTCGCCTTGTTTGGTGAATTGAATACGCAGAATCAAAGCCCCAAGCATGGCGTCGAGCGAGCGCACCGTGTTGCAACTCTCTTCCTCTTCGCAGAACTTATCTGCTAAGGTTTCGGCCCTGGTCATCTTCAACATCTGCGACTGCTATGTCCGACGTCCCGACCAAGCGGAGCGTGTCATCGGAACACTCCTTGGCTGTATCTTGCCCGATGGAACCGTCGATGTCCGTAATTCTTATGCTGTCCCCCACAATGAGTCTCTTGGACAGGTATGCGCGGTTCTTGTTCTAAATTCCGATTTTGTTTGTAATAGTTAGCTGGCGATTTTATTATGTTTTCTAAACCTAGTTGATGTTAGCAATATTAAGACCTGGGCTTAATTATTTCATTTATCGGTTTATCGCTGGGTGAAATCTGGAGTTACAAATTGGCAACTGCTGATATTTTGGGGTCCTTCGTACATTATTTGTTCATGTTAGTTCATACTTAGATCTGAGACATCGAACATGTTGCCCTTTTCATGTTTCTTTTGTATTGTCTGCGAAGCGTGTTACTCTCAGCATCCCTTGTTTGATTTTATTCGGTTGCAAGTCAATCATGGTATACTGCATTCTTAATTTTGTTTACCTGGTCTCTGCTTTGTCCCGTTACCCCAGGTGATCCTTGTATTAATATGTGTCTTGGAATGAAGTCTGGTGCACTGCTTGAATTTCATGCCGAAGAGGGCATCTGAAAAATAGAACTCCAGATATTATAATGAGTTAGAAAGGACAGGTGCTTATTTGCAGCTTGTTCCCTTGCTAAGAAGTAGTTGGTGGTGAGCTGATGTTTTTCAAAACTAATAAGCTTTATTCGTTTGGAGTAGATGAGGAATCTAAACGGGGTGGCAATCAATTTTAGCTCTGGTTAGAATATTGTACTAGTGAATTATTAATTTTATTATAATGAGTTAGAAAGGACAGGTGCTTATTTGCAGCTTGGTCCCTCGCTTAGAACTAGTTCATGGTGAGCTGATTTTTTCAAAACTAATAAGCTTTATTCTGTTTGGAATAGATGAGGAATCTACATAGCTGATGTTTTTCAAAACTAGTAAGCTTTATTCGTTTGGAATAGATGGGGAATCTACATGGGGCGGCGGTCAATTTTTGCCCTGGTTAAAAATTAAAATATTGTTACTAGTGAATTATCTATTGCCTCATCATACCGATAGATGATGAGGGTCTGGATTTCTTTTTCCTTTAGAGATGGTTTCTGCTTCCCCACATTGGTGTGGGGTAAATAATTTTATATTGAAGAAATTAGAATGGACAAACTATTTATATTTTGGCATGAAAGTGATGAAATCTGTTACAGAATTAATATTCTGTATATATATAGAGAGAGATAGAGATATCAAGAGAAACTAGAAACAGAGGATTCAAGAGAGAATAAGAGAGAAACATTTCTGGGCTATTTCATTATCAATCCCAGAACAGAGATAGAATAGGTATGTACATCTATTTATAGGCTTATTCACAGCACTTATAACTAATTCTAATAGTGAACTATACTAACTGACTCTAGCTAACTTTTAACTAAGTATTATCTTTACTTATAAAAATCTGTGTCAATATTCTTCTTTTGATTGAAAACGTGGATGGAACTGAATAATACATGGATTGGACACCTGTGTAGTTGATTGGATCAGTGATCTGTTTAAATCTCAGTCCTTTCCTGCTGTGATCTTTTTAAATGAAATATTTTCTAATCTTTATTTTATTGTTGCAGGTTGCTTTGGATATTGAGTACCACCACACTATGTTGATTTCCCACCAAAAAGTAAATCCAAAGGAAGTCATAGTTGGGTGGTAAGTCCAATGTTTGTAAGCGTTGTACTGTTTTGTAGCTACATGATTAAGAATCAAGTGCTGGTAACGGTATTCACTTTTGAGAGTTTCAAAGGCTTACTATTTGACTAGGAAAATTATTAGTTTATATGAATTTGTGTCAAGAAATCTTTCATGGAACTTGGGTTTAAATCAATGTCTTGATTTGTGATAGCTAATCTTCTTCACTGGAAAGTGGCCCACAAAGTGCTGACTTCGTGGCATGCTTGCTCCTATGTCTGTTTTTTGAAGGGATTCATGAGCTTTTTAGCTTGTTTATCTCTCAGGTTCTTGTTTATTTTTCTCTGGGGGAAAACCAATAATGCTAACTTTGGTGTTTGTGCAGGTATTCAACTGGTTTTGGAGTGAATGGGGGTAGTGCATTAATCCATGTATTTTATTCTCGAGAAGTGCCCAATCCTATACATTTGACAGTTGATACGGGATTCACAAATGGAGAGCTAACCCTAAAAGCATATGTATCACACAATTTATCTCTTGGAGATTGGCAAATTGCTGCTCAGTTTCAAGAAATTCCTCTGGATCTGCGCATGGAAGAAGCTGAGGTTGTCGGATGTATGTTTTTATTGCATTTTAACTTTATTACTGTCCTTTTTATTCTTTCTAGAGCTTATGTTTTCTCATGTCAAATTGCATGTTCTTTCTTTCATCAATTCATGGACGCAACTGCAAAGAGACCTCCCTCAATTTAAAAAAATATCACGTTATACGTAATGCCTGACAAAATTATTCTGTGGCACACTTTTATGCTAATCTTAACCAATGTTGAGTATTTTGATATCATTGGTGACTGATAAGTTATTTTATGTTTTCATTTCAGTTTTTTGTATAAACTTGCTATTCAGAGGAATTATTCTGAACAATAATTTGAATAATCTTAGTTTGCTCGTTTCTTGTTTCTGGTGATGGCAGTTGACACTCTGAAGGCAATCACTGTTGACAAAATCCCAAATGAATTGGAAGTGATGGAAGCATCAATGGAACGTCTACTTGCCTTGATTGATGACATCTACAAATATGTTGATGATGTTGTGGTATGCTGACATTATCTTCTGAATATTCATGCCATGTATTGTATGAGTTCTTTCTTTTAAACAAAATTGCACCCCCCCTCCTTTTTTTTTTTTTAAATCAGGAAGGACGCGCTGTGCCAGACAACAATGTCGGGAGGCTTATATCCGATGCTGTGGGTTCTCTTCCCAAATTGCCCCCTTCAGTTTTTGATAAGCTCCTGAACGATAGTTTGCAGGTAAAAATTTGTTCTAATGATCACTAGAACCAAAAATAGAAAATGGTTAAACAGATATTTTGTTATTTCTTGCACATACCAGGTTTACCGGTTGTAATTTTGCTGGATTGCCTGTTTATTTTCTTTTCAGGATTATTTGCTGCTGTTCTATTTATCAAGCATCACAAGGTCACAACTGGTCTTGGCGGAAAAATTGAACACAGCTGCTCAGATTCTGTGATTCTTTTGTCAATCGTTGTGCCAAGACAATTTTGCTGCTGGAAGTTTCTTGTCTTATTTACTGGAACTCGTCATATCTGTTATTTTTCTCTCTAATTTTGTAGTTGATCATTTTTTTGGTTTGGTTTTGGAGTCGATATTCATAGGTTTCTCTTAATTATATCCATATTACAGTTTAGCGGTTCACTCGTATTCTAATGTGTCATCTTATGAAGAAATCTAGCCAGATCTATTTTCAACACTTCTGGCTCAATGTCTATTTGCCTTGTCACTGCGTCAGTGGTTTATTGGAATGGAGTTTAATGGGGAAAAGAGAAAGAAATTGTGAAAAGCTGGTTATAAATGTAGTATTCCTTCATGTCTTTAATATAAGATTCACTCGATTTTTTTTAGAGATTAAGAAAATAAAAAAATAATTTAATTATAGCGTTGTAGTTTAATCAGATTATTCTTGCAATATACCACAATTATAGAGATTGATAGGTGAAAAAGTAACATGGTTGGTTACAGACTTACAGGTCCTCAACACTCAAATTTGTCCCCGCTAAGAGAAGCATGTGAGACTACTCACGCTGATTTTTATGCATCCTTTTCCCTTTTCATCAAATTTCTTACTCGTTTGCAAGTAAAAAGTAGAAAATTGTGACTCGTCTGTTCATCCAAGTAGGAATCATCTTATGAGGCCCCATTTGTATCATAAACATTTTAGGTAATTACTTGCTTAGTTAGGCAAAATTGAGAGTATTAAGTATATATATAGCCCTTCCAATGTAATCCAAAATCTGCAAAAAATATGGCTCAGGAATATCCCTAGTATGCAAAAGCATCTCAGTCAATTCACACACTTTGGTCAAAGTAAGGAGAGACAAGGATGTCAAATTTTGTGTAGAACAATAAGAACTTTATTCAAATAACCAGTGCAAATGATGAGACTAAATTAAAACTCGAGTTAAGACTGAATTGTGAAGTATATATATAAATAAATCAGCATTATGCATCAGTAGTGGCTGAAATAGAGGAAGTGAAGGGTGGGGCCCAACGTGTTCAAGGCATATTGCTGGAGAATGTTCCAATGCATGTTTGGCCTACTCTCTGCTTAAGCACAAATAATGACACTCTAATTTAATACCAGAAAGGTATTTGCATATATGCTTTTTGTCGCGCATGATGATCATAGTGGCGGTCGATTGCTATTCCCAGAAAAAGAGAAGCAACAAATTATTAAGGTTATGGAGACAGGAAAGTAAACAAGACACGGATCTTACGGAGCACAGTAAGCCTTCTATATTTCACGCCTTCCCCTACTCCCCCGCACTAATGTTCATGACATTAGATTTGACTGACTCTTACCGAATAGGTGGGGTCGGCTATATGAACCGTATGACGTCATTTTGCTTAATCAACAATTGAATTCTTACTAAGTTAGTTTGGATCTAGCGCACGGGCTAATTCGTCAAAATGAGACTAATCAAAGTTTGAATTCTTATTGAGAGAGATGCTTGTATTTAGTACTTGACAAATGACTCAAGTAGGATTGCCTCAAATTGCTGGATACCTATACTTAGGAAAAATAACTACAAAATCCCTAGATAAATTTTTAAGTGAAGGGTTTCATTCAATGTTTTTATTGACTGTTTTCTCGTATTTTTCCTCCCCCTTTTTTTAGAAAACTCTATACTGTCTGATCTACCGTTCTTCCTGACTTCTCAAAAGACTTTCTTTGTATATGTTTAGACCTTCTCCAGTGATTTTCTACTATTTTTTCTTTAATGAGTCCTACGCCTGCTTCTTTTCTAATATCATCATTTTGAATAGCCTATCCAAGAAGATATGAATTATGTTCAGCACCAACAAGCTAATATTATTTGAACTAGAGAGAACACGAATCCAAGTTACCGTTGGTTTCTGAGTTATTCTTCCTGATCAACAACCAAAACGAGCACCAATCATCTCGAAAAGCTGATATTCTGGAGATAGGTGCCCTCTTTGGTGTAAATACTTAAATATTTTAACTAGCCTTGTGTCTGAAACATGTGCATACTCGCCCATTCTATATATACAATTTCCAACATAACCCTCTTCTCCTTCAAAATCAAATTTTGATAAGTACATCTTTTAATTATACAATTCTAAAAGAAACTTGGATTCAAAGCAGTATACACGTATCTGTGACCAAGAATTAATGTCTGTGTTCCAAGACTATGAGCTGCTCGATAACAAGTCATATAATACCAAATAGCTAGCTGCCTAAAACCTATTACACAGTTGGGTTAACAGCCTCAGTCCAAAGATCCTTGAAGTTAGAGAAGTGAAGCCATTAATGCGCCAAATACGAACAGACGGAATGAAATTTGGCCCTTGGGAATTGCAGAAAGTCGCCTCTGTCTTCTCTAGCAAACTATATTAGAATATATATATATATATATATATATATATATATATATATATATATATATATATATATATATATGAATTACCACAAGACAAGATACGAAAGACAGGAGCTAGTGACATGAGAAAAGCCAAGTGGCATCACTTTTGTGTGTGTTGGTCATGAGTTGTCTTTCTCTCCAAGTCCTGTCACCTAGTTTATGTTCCCACACACACTTGTATACCTTAAAAAGAAGATCTTTCACGAACCCTAAGTCAACCTAACTCAGTATCTCCTAAGATCACAACCGTCCAAGTCACATCTCATAATGTGCAGCTTTGACTTTCACTTCACCACCTTTGAACTTTAGCAGACAACCACTTCTTTTTTAAAAAAACAGTGTTTTGTTTAATTCGCATGTCCTGTGTATCTGATTACTATGCCCAAGCCTTCAATAAAAAAAATAAAATGCAATCCATTCAGTTTTTTTAATGTGATTTGCACGTAAATCCCAACACATGATGTGTGTGTAAGCACATGAACTCGAGGAAAATAATATATATATATTCACACAGTGGCTACTTTTGCGCATGTCTTTATCTCTGTGTTACCTTTTGCTTACAAAAAAAAAAAAAGCAGCTCAACAAACATGGTTTCAATCTCGGATTCACCAAATTCAAAGCAGGCAGAAAACTATGAACATATAGAGCTGATCATCTGCGATACCCGACAAAAAGAAGACAAAGAAAAGATGAGAGAAAAGAGACAAAAGATTTTTAGTATTAAACTATTCAGTTATGGCATGTTTATATATATACATATATATATATGCTCAAAAACAGAGTCAGAGAGAGATCAGAGGCTAAAGTTTGAGTTCTCAGAGGCAGAGATCTGAAAGTGAAGGATATGGAAGATGGTGTGTCAGGGTTTTGTATCAGAGCAGGAAGTTTTAGGAGAGGTGATAGTAATAATAATGGGAATAGTGGAAGTAGCGGGACTAAGTGTGGGCGTTGGAATCCGACAACAGAACAGGTTAAGCTTCTTACAGATTTGTTCATGTCTGGTCTGAGAACTCCAAGCACTGATCAGATTCAGAAGATTTCCACTGAGCTTAGCTATTATGGTAAGATTGAAAGCAAGAATGTGTTTTATTGGTTTCAGAACCATAAAGCCAGGGAGAGACAGAAGCGTCGTAAGGTCTCATTCCATGACAAGGATCTTGGTAACATTCGTCGTCAAAACTCTCTGTTATCTTCCACACAACAAAGTGAGTATTATGCTTATTATTATTATTCTTATGTTGTTTGAGAGTTTTGAACCCTTTTGTTAAAGATTGTTCCTTATGGCAGATTTTGGGGAGGTGGATCAAGTTCAAGAGCCAGAGAGACTGACAGAGACTCTTCAACTGTTTCCCTTAAACTCCATTGGTGAATCAGAAGAAGAGAAAGTGAGGGGACAAGCAAATAAATATGGGGATGATAATAACGGTACGATGTTTCAGTCGTCACTTCGGGAACATATGGATAGCCCAGCGTTGGACTTGCGCTTAAGCTTTCTGTAAAACACAGTGGTCGGAGTGTAGAAGTGGATGATGATATCTTATAACATATAATTCATTACTGTTCACTTAGTGAAGTAGTTATAGGTTTTAGCATAAACAGGAGTAGAAGAAGTTGAAGTTTTAAAAGTAATATTGTAGAGTAGCTTCAGATTATGATGACGTACTGACATATGTAGCTTTTTTTCTGGAGTATTTGAAATTGAAATGTCTAGACATTCTCCTCTTCTTGCTTATCTAACTTGGTAATTATGTGTCCAAGTCTACTTTGTCGGATCATATTTTAATTAGCATTCAGTAATGATGCTTAGAATTCTGGTTAGCTTCTTTTCAAGAGATCAGTATTCACCTCGGAATGCGCATGCAAGATAACACACGAGTCACGCATAGGGCCTGCTTCTATCTTTGAATATCATGAACCGTTCACACACCAACAAAGTGGATTTGCACATGCTATCTAAATAATTTGGGAGTCTTATTCTTTATCATATTTATTCTCCAAAACTAATTACCATTTGATTATAAAAATGTGGACTTGGGTGATGTTACAAAGACTGGAAGACTATTGGTCAGGGCCTCATTAACCCAAATGATGAGCTTGTTTGGGATACCAGTGGGAAAAATAACTTATGAAGAAGTCAGATTGGATAAATGTTATATTGTGAGATACGATTTATATTTGGATTGATGGTTGTATAATTAGCTGTATAAGCTATATTCAAATAAGAAGTTTTTACTTCATAAGCCATAAAAATTGGCTTTTCAAATAAGGAGATTTTACCATATAAGCTCGATTCAAAAAATTTGTCATCTAAATAAAAAAAACTCCATAATCCCAATTGAAATAGTAAATAAGTCTGATTGCTCTTCTTAAAAGCTATACCAAACATGCACAATATACATATCTTATGAAGCTTTTTTAAGTGTGAAAATAAGTTTTGAATTATCTGTAGAAGGCATAATGGTGCGTGGGTTATGATAAAAAAAAAATTGAAGTTAATCGGCTTGAAAGTTTGCTGTGAAGGCATATAACTGTAAAGGGGCAAGGGGTGTCTCTCTTGTAACGGCGGGGTCTTGAGGCAATTGAATGCTTCATGACCACCCTCCTGCTCTTTTTTAAGTTACTAATAATACGGCTAGTTTTTCTAAAAAAATTATTCTAATAATTTACATTGAAAACTGCTACTTCTAGTCTAGTGTATAAGAGTTAGTTGGGTGTTGGATTTAGTCGTGAATATAAGACTTCAATCTATTTTAATTTGTCCTCTAAATTTATACTCCCTCCAGTTCTTCCCTCCAGTTCTTAGTATAAACTACTTAATTATAGCATATATTGATTTTTTATGTTATAGAGTATATTAATTTATAAGTCACGCAATTTAATTTAGAGAAAAATGATAATTAATCTCTCCTAAAAAAGTCAACTAACTTTTATAAGCATGAAAGGTAGTAATTGTTTTCTCAAAGCATCCATCCCTGTTGATTACATATCCCATCCAAAGGTAATCATGATGAATGATGATATTTTTGAAAAAAGCAACTCATATTTGTTATAAATAATAAACATATTCCTTTAGTCTTATTTATAAGGTATAGAGAAGAAATTTTTTGGTTTTATTTATAAAGAATCTCATTAACCTTTTCATAGAAATGTATCATTTACCCTTCATTTATTATTATGTTGACTTTATTCTTATGGGTATAATGTATATTACCTATGAATAAAATTAAAAAGTTGTTGAATTTTATGGTAGAGTTAATAAAATTTAAGATTTTTTTTTTTTTGTATGCATGAAATATACTGACAGTATTAAGAGGATTAATTTCTTTAATTTACTTAAATTAGTTCTCTTCTTATATTAAGAATGTGAGGTAATATGTACTACATTAATGAAAACCTTCACTTTTACCTTCGTTGCAATTGATATATATATATATATATATATATAAAATATTTTTTGTTAAAAGAAATGCTTTATTGAGTTGAGTTGGATCCTATGGTTCACAAAGAATAAGGCATGCTTTAATGGTCAAAAAACTTATTCATTGTCCCGTTACATATGCAATTAATACTTAAATTTATTCAGTACATGTACGGTGAAATGTTCATGTACTTAATAATTTAGATTCATGAATAAGGGGAACATTAAATAGAGATAAATTTAAAAAATCAAGATAATTCTATCTATTAATACTTAATGTATTTAGTACATGTGAAATGTTCATTTACTTGATAATTTAGGTTTATGAATAAAGGGGAGAAACGTTCCCTAGCGATAAATTTAAAAAATTGAGAGAATTCTGTCTATTATTTTTTTTTTTAATAAAAAGTTTTGGAAGGGTTTGACACCAGTCTTCTACTAAGGCCAGGCACAGTCCCGGGCTTTATAAGCACTTACTGGGGGCTTACGAGATCGCCTACCAAAAGAGTCCCAGCGACAGCAGAGAGGATCGAACCCATGACCCAAGGGCCTAGTCCTGGATCCCTTACCATCTGTGCCAAATCTCATTGACGAGAGAATTCTGTCTGTTACTGATATGATATATTTTGAGTTTGGGAGGGGTATAAATCGGGCTTGGCTTGGTGAACCACAAAATTATAAAAGATTGGTGGACCCCTTTCTGAGTTGAGTTGAAAGGAAATGGGTATGCACCTGTGCTAAATTGGGTCCACTAAATTAGATACGTTAACACAAATCTCCTACAATAAGGATACGTATAAAATCTAGGGAGAATTACACTAAGGTCCCAAGGACCAGAAATATTTACAAAGAGGTCCTGCAACAGATTCCCATTATAGTTTGGTCCCAAAAATTCCCTTGGGACTGTTTTGTAATTAAATAAAAATACAAAATTACTCTTCTGCCCAAATTTCAATCGCCTGAATGAATACTTTGCTTCTCCAGCTTACCCGAGCATGGCGACGCGAGAGAGAGGTGAGAGAATGATGGAGAAGCCGAAGGAGTGGGAGATGACGCAACCGACGTAAGACGAGAGCGAGTTAGAGCCCCTTTGGTTTTTGGGAACCATGGGACGATGAAAACGATAGGACCGATGCTCTTGCTGAATTGACTTGCCTTCTTGACTTATTTGCTAGGTTTCCGTATCCATCTTGCTTGCAGCCTTAGAGAGCCATTCATTCATTGGTTGAAAGTACTCCCCGAGTATCACGCTAAGATATTCCTTTTCTTGTTCTCGAAACAGTGAGACAAGAGGAGTAGAGAACGTCAGAGGAGGAGATTGCAATAGGTTATCTGGAGGAGAGTGAAGAGTGTTTGGAAGAAGATGTAAGAGATGAGGATGGGAGTTGAAACGACGAGATTGCAGTTCAGAACCCCGTCGCACAAATTTACTCGAGTAACAACATTTGTACTCAAGTACAAATGTTGTTACAACAAGAAATGTCATATTTATAACTGAAAATGTCATATTTACAACTAAAAATGCCATATTTACAACCAAGTTTACTCGAGTAGAAATGACCCATACTCGAGTACAGCTATATTAAAAACCACGTCGCACGAATTGTCACGCCTTTACTCGAGTATGATAAATCAATACTCGAGTACAGATATATTAACAACAAAAAAAGCCATATTCACAACTCGAAATGCCATTTTAACAACAAAATTTATCACAACAGAAAAGCCTTATTAACAACAGGAAAAACTATAATAACAACTTGAAATGCTATTTTTAACAATTTTGTTGTTGTAAATGTGGGGCTTGGAGTTGGTACTCCGTCTTCCCAAGTGTTGGAAGTTGGATTTGTAAATGATGGAATGTTTACTTGTAACCGTGGCATTTGGAGTTGTAAATGATGACATGTTTACTTGTAACCGTGACATTCGGAGTTGTAAATGATGGCATGTTTTGTCGTAACTATGGCACTAGGAGTTGTAAATGATGCCATGTTTTGTTGTAATTGTGGGGTTTGGAGTTGTAAATGATGACATGTTTAGTTGTAAATCTGGCATTTGGAGTTGTAAATGACCACATGTTTAGTTGTAAATATAGCATTTGGAGTTGTAAATGATGACATGTTTACTTGTAAATATGGCATTTGGAATTGTAAATGATCGAATGTTTACTTGTAAATATGACATTTGGAGTTGTAAATCATTTTGAGTTGTTAACGTTGCATTTGAAGTTGTAAATGATGCATCTGGAGTTGGTCCTACATTTGGAGTTGTAAATATGACATGTTTACTTGTAATCATGGCAAAGGCATGTTTACTCATATACTCAAGCAGACATATTTTCATTTCTTAAGTCCAGAGGCTATTTTCAACAACAAATGCTATATGTACAACAACAAATGCTATATTTACAACTGAAAAATTTTTGTTGTTAAAAATAGCATTTCGAATTGTTAATACGGCTTTTCTTGTTGTTAATAAGACTTTTCCTGTCGTGATAAATTTTGTTGTTAAAAATAGCATTTCGAGTTGTTAATACGACTTTTCCTGTTGTAAAAGTTGTTGTTGTTAAAATGGCATTTTCACTTGTTAATTTGACTTTTTATGTTCTTCAACTCTTTTGTCATCTTGAGGGCCATCCAAAAACACAAGTTTCAAAATGTGTCCGTGTTACAGATTTTTGTTGTTGAAATTAAAAATAGCATTTCAAGTTGTTATTATAGCTTTTCCTGTTGTTAATAAGTCTTTTCCTGTTGTGATAAATTTTGTTGTTAAAATGACATTTCGAGTTGTGAATATGACTCTTTTTGTTGTTAATATATCTGTACTCGAGTATTGATTTATCATACTCGAGTAAAGGCGTGACAATTCGTGCGACATGGTTTTTAATATAGCTGTACTCGAGTATGGGTCATTTGTACTCGAGTAAACTTGGTTGTAAATATGACATTTCTTGTTGTAACAACATTTGTACTCGAGTACAAATGTTGTTACTCGAGTAAATTTGTGCGACGGGGTTCTGAACTGCAATCTCGTCGTTTCAACTCCCATCCTCATCTCTTACATCTTCTTCCAAACACTCTTCACTCTCCTCCAGATGACCCATTGCAATCTCCTCCTTCGACGTTCTCTACTCCTCTCGTCTCACGGTTTCGAGAACAAGAAAAGGAATATCTTAGCGTGATACTCAGGGAGTACTTTCAACCAATGAATGAATGGCTCTCTAAGGCTGCAAGCAAGATGGATACGGAAACCTAGCAAATGAGTCAAGAAGGCAAGTCAATTCAGCAAGAGCATCGGTCCTATCGTTTTCATCGTCCCATGGTTCCCAAAAACCAAGGGGGCTCTAACTCGCTCTCGTCTTACGTCGGTTGCGTCATCTCCCACTCCTTCGGCTTCTCCGTCATTCTCTCACCTCTCTCTCGCGTCGCCATGCTCGGGTAAGCTGGAGAAGTAGAGTATTCATTCAGGTGATTGAAATTTGGGCAGAAGAGTAATTTTGCAATTTGATTTAATTACAAAAGAGTCCCATGGATAATTTTGGGACCAAACTGTAATAAGAATCTGGTGTGGGATCTCTTTGTAAATATTTCTGGTTCTTGGGAACTTAGTGTAATTCTCCCTAAAATCTATGTCCTTTTTATGAAAATTTATGAGATTACCATAAAATCTGTTTTTTTTTAAAAAATAAGTACTATTTTCAAGGAAAAATATTAAACAAATAAATTTTAAAATATCTTATATTTATAATATAAAATCCTTTTTATGAAAATTTAGGAGATTACCATTTTCTGTTGGTAGATTGTCTATAGCTTCTACTTTCTAATGTAACAAATTAATTTGATTAAATTAGGAAACCATGATGACCTAGTTGGGCTAATTTTCATTTAAGGATAGTGATGACAAAAGATGATATTTTAGAAAAATTAAATTAGTTGTCTAAACATTTATATTAACGATGGAGGTGATAAATATAAAATAGATAAAATAGCATAATAAAATATGATGTTTTTATTAAGCCTATAAATAGGAAAATACATCATAAATTAAATAGTAAAATAATAACACATTATTAAAATAAATAGGAGACAATTAACATTAATCAATGCAACTGCATATTTGAAAGTGAGAAGAGAAAATCAAGCAAAAATTAACCAAAATAAATTAACATATGATAATGGAACTTCAAAATTGAAACTGGAGATATTTTAGTTAACTGATTAGAGTGGGCACTAAGGTAACCACGTGGCATCGTCAGAATTTTTCCGACAATCCCTCTCTTAAATTAATGTTTGCAAATATTCATGAGTATAATGATTTGAGTTTGGCCTTCCCTTGAACAAAATCTTACATAAAACATGCTCCAAGCATTTGTCTAGCTTCATAAATAGAGCTTGCTTGAGCAATTTAGTCATAATGATGGCCACTTGATCTTCACTTTTGAAAAGTACCAAATCAATAACATCATCATTGCCAATGTCGCACAAAAAATGATATTGCACATCAATATGTTTGCTTCGTCCATGCATAGTTGGATTTTTGGAAATTTTAATTGTTGAAACATTGTCACAATAAATTGTTGTTGCACCTTTTTCTTGATTTTGAAGTGCTTCAAGCAATCTTCTTAATCATATAGTTTGGCAAGAATATGCTGCAACAACTACAAATTTAGCTTCTATAGTTCATAAAGTAACAATTGGTTGTTTCTTTGAAGACCAAGAAATGGTTCCATCACTTATCATAAAAACAAAGCTTGATGTGCTTATTTTATCATCCACATCTCCAACATAGTTATTATCAGAAAAGCCATAAAATGTTTCTTTTGGATTAGCCTCATAAAAGTTTTCAAAATCAATGGTACATTGAATAAAGAAAAATTCTCTTTACAGCTATGAGATGAGTCTTAGATTTTGTATGCATCAACTATAAGACCTACACCATGCATGATGTTAGGCCTTATAGAACTGAGATACATTAAACTTCAAACCATTTGCTTCAAGAAAGTAGAGTTCACTTTATTCAAGTTTAATAACACTTTATTAAACTTCAAATCAATGGTATTTCATACCTTCAATACCAAGAAAATATCGCATTAATCGTAAATCAAACATATCAAATTCTTTCATCATGCCTATGTCGTTTCCAACATAAATCAAATCATCAACGTAGACTCACAACAAGAATTTTTCCATCTATTCCAAATTTTGTAAAGAGAGTATGTTCATGAGGGTATTTTTGAAAACCTTCTTTAGAAAAATAAGCATCAATATGACTATACCAAGCTTGTGGTGTTTGCTTACATCCATATAAAACCTTTTTTCAATTTATATACCTTTTCTTTACTCCCTTTCTTCACATATCCAAGTGGCTGATCAATATAAACTTCTTCATATAGCTCACCGTGTAAAAAAACATATTCGACATCTAATTGATAAACCTGCCAAGAATTTGGGGTAGCCATGGCTAACACTAATCAAGAAGTGTCAAGCCTAGCAACTTGAGCAAAAACTTGTTTATAATCAACTCAAATTATTGGCTATATCCTTTTACAATAAGACGTGCTTTATATTTATCAATTCTACCATTTTTGTTCAACTTTGTTTTGTAAACTCATTTGACTCCAATGGATTTTTTCCCCTTTTGGAGCTTCGCCATCCATAGATTTGATCTCCTCATCCATGGCTATTTGTCTTTCTTTTTTTTTCTTCCTTTATCTACTTCTTCAAATGTGAAGGGATCAGAATCTGCTTACAGAGCAAGGTGAGCTATGGAATAATCATCATATAATTCATCTCCACTTACATAATCTATCATCCAAGATGGCCTCTTTAAAGATCGACCAGTTCGAGGTTCCTCCACTAATGTAGTGGTTGGTGCTTCTCCATCATTTAGAGAATTTTCAAGAAAGAAAATGACAAATAGCCATGGATTTTTATCCTTATTTTGGATTATATTTTGAATTCAAAATTTAAGATAATGGACAATATTCATATCTTTTTTAAATTATGTCTTGAATTCAAAATTCGAGATTATTTTTTTTATCCAATCTTTACACACACACATATGTGTGTGTGTGTATTAGATAATTCAGAATTTTTTTTTTTAATATCCTAACGTCTTGAATTTAAAATTCAAGTTCAAATTTCAAACTTAAATTCAAAATTTAAATTGGTCCAAAACCCCGTTTGGTCTTCTGATTAACATATTTGGGCCTATTAGTGGAGAAACAAATTTCCCACTAAAGAACCATATATGGTTGATTTTTCATATTGGGCTTGGAGTTCCACTCCAACCCAAATACACATATTTTCTTGTGAAGGCCCAATAATAATTATTGGCCCAAACTTGCTAATTTTAAGCAATCAGGAATAAACTTTGTTTGTGACCCATTAGGCCGAATTAGTCACTGATATAAATAAACTTGGACTAATTAAACTCTTTTAATGGGTCCAATTTATCTAATGACCACATAAGATACTAGTAATGCTCTGTGACCTAGAACTAATTGAGTTGACCAAGCGATCTACCTTTCTAATTTGGATATTGTGTCGGCATCATCTCTCACATTATTATTCATATTTAGTCGAGAGCAAAGATTGGGTATCATCTCTTTTGGTTGACTAAATATAGCTTTTCATTGAGCAAGGAACCTTTTTCTATTGACTCTACGACGGATCAATGACTCTTCATGATCACTTGCTGTGCGCACAGATTCTCAAGTCAATTAGAAGCTATCCAAGTTCTACAAGTCTTGTGAATGACTAATCCTTTGTAGGAGACTGTGAGTCCTTCGGCATGTCTACCTATACTTATATATTAGAGTTACACCTAAAAGTACATTGTTCTTCCTATTCTCAAGTGGATAGAGTTGAGCAATCAAAGTATAATTCAAAGACATAGTGTTTGATGACATCCTCAAGTCCAGGACTATCCGCACTACTAAACGATGAGATACTTTACATATCCAATGATACTCTCTGCAATAAATCTTTATGGAGTTTCTCGATGGGTTATTTCAGTGCTATCTATTCTCCAACAGATCCACTCACGACATCAACTAAACCATCATCATGCATGTGTTCCATGAAATCTCTACCTTGTATCTTTATATAAGTAGGTGACGTCATGCTAGTTTTATTGATATCACCAACGCCCTTTCTTAGTGATTCAAGACTAGGAATATTTTTTAGGTAATAGATATGCAGTGTCCTCGAGTCCTTATGATCATGATCCCTATCATAGATCCTCGAGTGAACACTTATTTTATTCCTAAGGCTTTTTTCTTTAAACATATATTGTCCTTAAACTAAAAGTGAGATATAAATATGATAAAGATAAAATGTGCTCAAATACATAAATCATAAAACACTAAATAGAAAAAAGGCGTTCCTTTGTCAAAATAGATTGTCTATAGGACATTTATTTACTAACAAAAAGTAAACCCAAGTTTTTCTACTAAAATCATCAATAAATGTGATAAAATATTTTTTTACCGCTATTAGAAGTTGGAGTGATTGGTCCACATATGTCAAAGTGAATGTGCTCTAAGACTTCTTTTGCTCTCAATGATTTTCCTTGAGGAAATTGAGAACATGGTTTTTTGCCAACAACACACTCTTCACAAATTTAGGAAGGAGAAGAAATTTGAGGTAGACTTGTTTAGAGCTGGGAATCAAGGCCGACCCTCCAGGGCCCGGAGTAAGAAAAACACATGTTTTTCAAAGCCCGGCTCAAGAGCACCAGGGCTAAGGCCGCCCCGCAGGCCTGGAAATTACTATTTCAAATTTTAACTATTTTGCCTCCACTTTTGTTTTTTAAAAAATATAATTAGTAAATTATAACACGAATCATTCAATAAATAAGCACAGTCACTAATTCATAATCAAAAGTAAACTATGTTCACAAATAACTCATATAAAACATAAAAAACATATCATTAAGTGACATTAGTACGATGACTATTATTGTTGTCATCTTTGTCACTATCATCGATTTTAACGACATTTGATTGTTCTTTACTTTGAGTAGTAGCCTCTAGCTCATGAGTAAGAATATCAAAAAATTCTTCTCCCATATCATGAACACATCCATAATCTTTATTTGCAACAAATAATAAATCAAATCATAAAATTAAAGTATAGTTATTATGTATTTGTAGTTAAATAGATAAATAACTCTATAACAAATACAATATATATATATATATATATATATATATATATATATATTAATAAATTTAAAAAGAAAAAAGGTACAATGAAAAGGGCTTGCAGGGCCGGCCCTCTAGAGCTAATTTCAAATAACTCGTCCATTTTTTAAGCTCGGCCCTTAAAGGGTCAGGGCTTAAACGGGCCGGCCCGATGGGCCTGGCCCGTTTTCCCGGTTCTAGACTTGTTACCATATTTTTCTATTGAAGAGTTTTTAACCCACCAAAATTAAAATGGCCACAGCCCAAAGCCATGAGACATTATTCCTAGTAGCCATCAAGCAAGATTGAACACTTATATTCTCCAATGGGAATAACCTATTTGAAGTCATTAAAATAACAACAATAGCACCCTATGAAAAATCATATATCTCACAAGTCCCTTTCTGAATAGTAAATGTATAACCTTTTTCTTGCAATTGACTACCACTCAACAAATTGCTTTTCAAATTAGGGATATAATAAACAAAAGAAATTGTTTCAATAAAACCATTTCTAATTTTTATTTTGAAGAACAATCACTATAACTTACAGTGGAATTAAAACCTTTATCTAATGAAGAAAATAAAGATTTTCTTTCACACATGTGGTTGCTGTAGCCAGTATCCACATACCAAATATTTGATTGTTATGCTTCGGTAACTTGGTAAGCCATCAATAAAGTAACTTCCACCTTATTTTGTGCAAAATTTGACTTCTCTCATTTTTTTCTCATTGTTAGGCATCCTAACATAACAGTCAGAATGGTAATGACTAAATTTATGACATCTAAAGCATTCTACTTTAGTTTTTTTGAATTGCATATTTTGTTATTTGTGTTTGCTGCAAAATTCATCCTTTTCCTTTTTGACATCTTTATGGCCATGGTCTCCTCTTCTTCTGCCACGGCCTCTACCTCTACCTTTTCCTCTAGAATTTTAGGAAAGAGTAACAGTGGAAGCTTTTAATAAAGCCTGCATCTCTACCATTAACTACAGTTCACCTTCTGCTCATGAACTAACAAAGAGCACTGTGATTCATCAAGTGAGAGTGCATCTATATCTTTTGACTCTCAATTGAACAAACAACATAATCAAATTTTAGAGTTAAATAACACAATATTTTTTTCAACAATAGTAACAACTTGCATTTTTTCACCATACAAGCGCATTTTGTTACTTATCTCTAAAGCTCTATCACAATAGCTAGTGATAGATTTTCATCATTCATCTGCAAAGCCTCGAAATTTCTTCTCAGAACTTGAAGCGTACACGCTTTACTCTTGTAGTGCCTTGATATTTCCTCTTCATAGAATCCCCTATGTCCTTGGAAGTATATGTTCAAAGAATAGTTTCCAAGATATAACAAATCAATTGCCTGAAACAAATAGTTCTTCACCTTCAAATCTTTCAGCTTCAACGCTTCTGCTTCTAATAGTGTGCATTTGCGAGTGTTACTACAACCTTCTCTACAACTTGCCCACACTCCTAGTATCTCAAAAAGTTCTCCATTTGTATGCTCTAGTGATCATAGTGACCATCTATCAAAGCGTGGAATAGATGGTTGTACAAAGTTAGAATCTAAAAAAGACATATTACTTTAGCAAACAAAAATAATACATATGTTAGAATTAATAAGAGAATATAATATTGCGCTTTCTTTTTTTAGAAAATTAGCACACCTAGAAACCAACCAAGCTTTTATGCCATTGATAGATATAAAATAATATAATAGAAAGAAAATTAGAGAATGAAATTAGATGTTTTTATTCACTAAGAGGGAGCCTATAAATAGGCAAATATATTACAAATTAAATAATAAAATAATAACTCACTACTAAAATAAATAGGACACATATTAACATTAATCAACGAAACTGCATAACATTCTCAAAAGTAGGAATAGAAAATCAAGCGAAAATTAAGCCAATATAAATAAACATGAGATAATGGAATTTTAAAATTCAAACTGGAGATATTTTATGTAATCTATTAGAGTAGACACCAAGGTAACCACGTGGATCATCGTAATTTTTCCAAGGCAACCACCTGGATCATCGTAATTTTTCCAACACGGGGTAATACTAATTTTATGAAAACCTTCATTTTACGTTTGACGCATATGCAATTAATATTTCTTTTATGATTAAAAAAAATTAAAAAGCTTAGGCGGGTTGTGTACCTAGGTTTATCAGAGCCCAGTCATGACTCAATACTCAAAAAGCACCTATAAAGACATACTTCTTCTCCCGTACATCCGTTAAATATTCAATTAATACGTAATCCTTCATGTATTTATTAGTACATGTGAATGTTCGCGTGCTTAATGATTTAGATTCATGAATAAGAGAGATGAAGATTAAATGGAGATAAATTCGAAAACGAGATAATTTTATTCTTTATTGGTATGTTCCAGTTCTAAGAATAGGGTTCGGGGATTGGTGGACTGACGAACTCAATTCACACACCAGCTCCCCTCTTAAAGATCCTTACGAAGGATGAACTAACCATCCTATAGCAAAGGCGTACCCATTTCCTTCAACCCCTGCTCCAACAATTTCAGTCAATGGAAAACGTCCATTTTTATAGTTAAATTTGTTACTCACACAAATGACATAGGTTTCGTAATTAACCGTTCTTATGAAGTTTAAATTTCTCATAACAAGAATTACTTTATGCGTTTTTTTCTTTAAAAAATTACTTCAAGCATTAACTAATCACATCCTTAACAAAAATCTCATACCGTAGGATGTATAATCTTCACCTAGAATACATAAAAATAAGCCATGCATAATCAAAAATCAAAACCGTGAGATACAAGATTGATATTTTTGCCTCCTTGACCCAGGCATTAGTGGTTTGTGAGATACGAGAGATTGATATTTTTGCCTTCATAACCCAGGCATTAGTGGTGCCTTTGCTGATAGGGTGGTTAAAAATCCAGGCTTTAGTCATTGGATTAGAGTGGAATCAAGTAGTCTTGCAAGGAAGGGACACTGGAATACTCTTAAGACAATTATGGATGTACTAGTTAGTTTACTTTCTGGAATTTTAGGTGGTGTTACTAAGAAAGGAAGTTTTCCTATCTTCTTTCATTTCAAGCTCAGGCCTGCCTTTGTAATTAAAAAAGGCTTATCAAACATTATTATTACTACATGCCTAAGAGAAAAAAAGATTGAAGAATTCACCACACAAAATTTCAAGATTTGTTTAAAAATGTAGATCAACATATATTGTGCATCACTAACTCAATATTTAAAACAAAAGGCAAAATTAAAAATGAAAAACCAAAGCAGGTAATTTTGGATCCGTTATCAAAGGGATTGAATTAATGGTTGTCATCACTGGTAGGCAGCTGAAAACAACACGATGGACATTCATTCTTTTGACGCAGCCAACGAACAACACAACGTGTGTGAAACAAATGTGAACAAGGCACGCTTATAATTTTTCTGCCAACCTTAAACTCTCCCAAGCAAATCACACAGTTACGTACCTAGCCCTTGTACTTGTTCCAGCTCTACTCTTTGCAACCCCTCAATGGATGATTCACTAGCAGGCACCAAAACATTATTAGGTTCATGTTCCTCCATAGAAGCCTCCACAGTTTGATTATAATAATCATCATGGTAACAAGTATAGATCCAAATATACCCAATCATGTTGAGAATCTTGTGATTCCTGTGTGTATTTGTTAAGCATGTTGCTTGCGGCGTCCAAGATCTTGGTCATCGTGGAGATTCGAGAAGGTTCCGGGATATCAAGAGAAGATCATACTCTTTTGGTTTTTATAATAAGGCACAAACTAATAAATATGGATTTTTTTTTTATAAGGCACCTGTTTGTTTCTAAGAAATGTTAATTTTTTTTTTTCATGTATGTCCACAGTTAATAAGGATAGTATGTGAGAGTAATAATAATATAATATTAGAGTTTAGTATAATTAATAGGGGTAATATTAAAAATTGCTTAAGTTTTATGACAATTTTATTAACTTTAACTATTTTTATTGATTTATGTGAATTATTAGTTGGTGCCTTATAATAAATATGAGAAGGAGTATCTGGTTTCTTATAATAAATATGAGAGGGAGTATCTGGTTTGTTACTTTCTGTAATTCCTTCTCATAATTGACCCAGCATGCAGCCTTGATACAAGCATTGCTCTTGTCCCGATTAAGGATCAATTGAGGACTTCATAGTAGCGTTTTCCTCTGATGAATTTCGTAGTGAAGTATGAATCATCATTAGGTTTATCATAGGGACAAAGTTTATAATCCACTGGACAACATGACTCCCGGATCCACAAAAAACTTCAACAATCTCTCCATCCATAATGTGTATGCAGCCTTTGACTTTTGGAGAAATTCTAAGTGTAAGAGGTTGTTGGTAGAGGACAATACCTTAATTCGATGGAAGAGGATAAAAGCAACAAATACATAAAAGAAATAAGTGAAAATTACAGAAAAATACCTTTAAAATTGAAAAATCTCAATTAATGATTTCTTACTAAAATAAGTTGTAAATTGCTAATAAGTAGGAGTGGAAATATGCTAGACCCCTAATAGGGGTCTACGACCTAACTTACTTTAAACATAATATAACCTATTTAGTAAATAGGTTAGGGTCAATCTCAGGCCTATTGTCAAGCTTATTTAGGTAAATAAGCCAAGCTTATTTATAAGGCCTAACCTATTTAGTTTTGTATTAAAAATATGTATCATTATGCATAATTATATATAATTTAATTTAAATTAATTTTATAAATTATATATAAAATTAATAACTTAGTCTTAACCCTAAATTTCACATTTTATCATTTACTAATAAACTTACATTTTCATTTATGAATTGATCACATCCACTTCTTTTTTTTTTATTGCTTGACAACGCTAGCTCATTATCCATCCTTTAGTTTGTGTCATTTGATGCAACATAATAATTAAAATAAGTTTATTTTAGTGATTCTTAAATGAAAGTGATCATAATAGGACGGGTTTGTCTCATTTTCTACCAAAAAAACAAGAGTTAAAATCTAGTTTTAATTTATATGTCATTTGTTGTTCTTAGTGGATTTCAAAAAATATCTCTTCTTAGTCAATAGATAGTTTTGATTTTTTCTATTCCTATCTGCTTAGACAATTATTGCCTTTATGTGTTTTTTTTTCTTTCTCTTACTAAATCTTTATTTCATATAATAATAAATCCCTAAACTTCTAAGACATAACTTAGACTTTTAAATATACTTGATGAATTATATAGGAACTTAGATGCATAGGCTTTAAGTTTATTTATAGGCCTACATTTTAAGCAGGCCTTTAAATAGGCTTCAGGCCTTATCAAGATTTTTGAAAGTTTATGCTTAAACCTAAAAATAGCCTACATACAAACTCAGACTTTGGATCTCTGTTATAGGCCAAAACTTACTTAGCTAAAGGCTTTTTCCAACCTTACTAACAAGTATAGTCAATATCTATTGTATTGCAAAAACAAAACTGGTTGGGTATTTTCGAATTTTGGAGCTATTTTCTTGAAGTTTTACCAAAATGAATGATGTTATTTAAATGTAATTTTATGAGACGTACTATTATAAAGTAATTTCCTCTTCTATGAGTAATCAATTTTATTCTATATTCATCTGTATCTTTATTCTATATTCATGAAATAAAAATATACTTTTCTAATAATAAGTGCTATTTTTAAGAAAAATATTAAAAAAATAAATTTAAAAGGTCATATATTTATAATAAAATATCGATTTTCAATCAATCATGAGAAACTCATTTTCTATTAGTATATTGTCTGGGTTGTGTAACAAAAAAACTTCCCCGCTATGTTTTAGGATTTAATATTTTTTTTAATTCCTCTTCTATCATAAATTTTCTATCCATTTATATCTTTGTTTCCTTCCTAAATTTATGTAATGAATTTTTTTTTTCTAAATTAGTATTTTGCAAGAAAAAATGTTGAACAAAGAAATTTGAAAAGATCTTATATTTATCATATTATATTTTTATGAAAAATTATGAGATTCCCATATTCTATTGCTAGCTAGATTGTCTATAGTTTATAAGTTCTAATTAACTGGACAAAAAAGAATATAGATTTTTAAGATATATATGATCAAGATTTTGGTGACGGTGCATAATAATAATGATAATAAACTCACTTAGATTAACCAAAAATTTTGGTTGCATTCTTTATCTCCTATTGGCAGTGTGATGGTGGTGCTATTACTCCTTCAGTTTTAAATATAGGATATAGTTTGTAGTATAAAATTTAAACTACAAACTATATCTTACATTTAGAACCGAAAGTGGTAATAACTTATATGGAATATTTGAACAATATTCACCGGTTAGATTGAAATATTTTTTAGATAAAATTAAAAATAGCTCCTGTAAATTAATATTTTTATTTATAATATTTGGATATCAATATAAGAGAAAACGAGTGTGTTTTTGTCACTAGGCTTAGATGTTTATTTTCTACTATGTTTAGTTTTTCACTTCTTCATTTTTTTCGTTTATGTACTTTTTTTTTTTGGTCGGATTTTCGTTTGTGTACTTTGAGAATGGACTAGTCTGCTTGCTAGGCTCACGATTTGTCTTGGGCTTCAGGGCCTCGTCATTCTATATGACTATAAAAATGATACTTATGGTTAAATGAATAAATTTTTTTCATCAAATAATTGCTGCAATGTTTGATTAGGTCCCATTTGTAAAGGATTGACTCATATTTATAAGGTTATGAGCTCTTTTTCATCAGGAATGAGATTATGAGTTCAAATTCCTTCAATATGAGAATTTTGTTGGTGGACACTCAATTAATTTAACCCACTATCCAACTCGCCTAATTTGTTTTTCCCAATACTAGAGATATGCTCAGGCCCTAGTAAATCCTTCTTACCTAACTTGCCTAAATTATTTTTATAAAAAAAATTATAGCAACTATTGGTTGAGCCCTAGAATCCAATTCATCCTATGCTTTTTATTGAGCCATTGGTAGTCAACTCACCTAAATATTTATAACCAAACTATGGGCCTATTTGGGTAGGCGGTGAGGGGCTAAAAAACAAGTTAGGAAGGGGAAAAACACGGTGAGAGTAAAATAATGTATTTAGGTTGATATTTTTTTAAATAGGCTTTTAGGCCAAAAGCTATTTTTAAGAAGAAGTCACTAAGAATTGTTTTTTACATTGCAATTAGGCTTCTACCAACACCAATTTAAACATAAATCATATTTATAATATAACTTGACTTTTGTAATATCTTAAACGTGTAAAAGTTAGATTGAAAAAAAAAAATCACTTCTACTACTACTAATACAAACAGGCTTAAAAGTATGCCTTATCCTTCGAGTCTTGTTGAGCTACCAAATCTAACACAAAATTAAAAAAAAAAATACCAACAAAATTATAGCAACGGTTGGTTTTTTGTCGACTGCAAGTTGTCTTTATGAGTGGCATCCCAGACGCACTCTGGCATTGATATTTTTGTTTGTGTTACAGAAAAGGAAAGTGGATTTTTGGCTTTGTTTCCATGAACAGATTTGATTAAAAGAGACAAACTTTGACCAAAAGCAGAATTAAAAGAGACAAACATTACATGGCCCAAGAGAAAGCACGGTCAAATACAAAAATCAAAAATCAAATCATCATCATCATCAGTACTATCTAAAACAAAGAGTTTGTTTCGCCTGACTTATAGAGGAGTCAAGTGGATTTATTTATTATTTGAATTGGAATTATAATTTTTTTTCTTGTATGAAATATTCTGTGAATCGAGCTTATAGGTAAAAGTAAATGTATAAGTAGTTTATGAATAAGCCAGTTTTTTTGACTTATCATGCAATCGAGTTTATGAGCCTCCGTTCCTAATTACTTATATGATATTTAATTGATCAAATTATGAATTTTAGTATTATCAAACTTTGTAATTTAACATTTCTTATATTTTTGATAATTTTTATTTTAAGTTTTCTTTTATAATTATCTCAAAATAATTTATATATAAGTAATTCCAAATAAAGTTCACAATTTGTATATCCAAAAAGTTACTTATTCAACATTAATAATCTGATTTTACCCAATCTAATTTTTTCATAAATCTTTTACCAACCCACTTCTCAAACAAGCCTAAATGACCCCAATTAAAGCATATCATCGATCATCATCCATGGCACAAGACTCGATGCGTACGCCATGAACTCCGGGTCCGATTCCAGCCCCTTCATCGTCTCCGGCGCCAACAACACCTCCAAGTCCACACTCCCACCTCCTTCCCTCCCCGGAAACGCTGATATCTTCCCGTCAAACTTGTTCCCTCCGCCGCTCCGAACCGCCACAGGCCTCCCCCACCCAAAGTCATTATCATACATCGGAAATCTCGGCGAGCTCCCCATCGTCACCGATGTGCCGTCAGGATTCCCCAGCGGGAAGCACCCCGGATTTTTCTCCCAATCCTCTACGAATCTCCTCACCATAGCGTCATCGTGCGCCTTCACGTTCTTGCTCAACTCCTCCGCGCACCACCGTAGTCCCCTGCCCACGACGTCCTCTGACGTGGCATACGTGGGTATGCTCTGAATCGCGTTCCCGAAATAGTACGGATCCAATTTAGGCTCTATCCTCATGCGACAGTTCACTGCCATCTTAAACACTGTCGTTTTCGACGGATGCAACTTCCTCGCGCGTGTCACGCATTGCCATAGTAGCGCGCAAAGTGACTGAAACGACGATATCTCATCGTTAACTTTGCCTCTGTTGTCATTATGGTAACTATCGTTGCTTTGATTCCCTATTAACTCGACGGCGTTAACCTCGCTATCAGTTGTGATTTTCTCGCTGTTCACGGTGGCTTTCAGTTTTTTTATGGCTTCTTTGCTGAAGCTGAAAATTCTCTCCCTTAACGGCTCGTCAGGGTTGAACGTGATCTTGGGCCCACCTTCCGGAAACTCGAGCACCGCTTTGGATATCAGAATCGAATCCCGACGGAAATCGGGGATGTGGGAGATTTTATTGGTGGCCTCTCTGCATATTTCCGCGAAGGTATTGAAGAAATTCCAGAACGACGTGCCGTCCGCGATGGCGTGGTTCATGGAGCAGCCGATGAAGACGCCGTCGGCGAGCTCAGTGACCTGAACTGCCAAGAGTGGGCTGAAGTGGCCGGTGTAACTGACTTTTTTGTCGAAGGTGAAGAAGTTCTTAAAAGAGCCTGGGACATCGGGTGGGGACAAGAGGTCGCGGACTGAGTTTCCAGTGGCGGTGGCGTGGAGGAAATCGACGCCGGCATCGTTGCAGGTGATGCAAACGTAGCCGTGGGAATCGGTAGTGAAGCGACCGGCGAGGGGAGGGAAGTGAGAGAGAGTGAAGGAGAGAGAGGACTTGAGGTGAGGGAGGAGAGAGTGAAAGGGAAGAGAAGGGAGAGAAAAGAGACAACCTTTTTGGATGTAGTGACAAGAGAGCATGGCAAGGTCGGAGATGGAGAGCTTGAGGTCTGAGATGGTGGATTTCTGGTTAGGGTAAACAGTGCATTTGGAGAGTACAGTGAGGGTCAATGAAGAAGAAGAAGGAGAGGGCATTTTTGTAATTTTGGTAGGTCTGATCTTTTAATTGTATTATGCTAACTATTTGGTTCTGTTGGGAGAAGTTATTACAAATGCCTGGTATATATAGAGCAGGAGATGGGATCCTGGTGCATTCACCATGTAAATGATGGACACAGATAAGAATAAATTACAATAAATTCTCTCAACTATTGTTACTAAGGCAATATAATAATCCATGATTCTTTAATACATTACGAAGAACTGGTCGAAACTGCTGACATGATGTATTAAAATTAAATTGGACAAGCAAAGTCAAACCATATCATCGATCATGCGCAGAAATTATATAATGAGGAATATTTTTTGAAAAAAATTCTACATGATATATATGCTGTGTATATGTTTTTTCCCCCCCTTTTTTGTGATAATTTCGAATATGTATGAAGTATTGCGTCTACTGTAATATATACTGGTGATCAATATGACAAGAAGCTAATTAATGTTGTCCAGATGCATATATCAGAGCCACCCATGCTGAAATGAAATGACAAAGAATACCTTTCAGAGAAACGACACGTACAGATTCTTTTTTTAATTTGTTTGTTACACCTTACTTCACATTTTTCTCAGCTATATGCCTATATATGTATATATATGGTTGATTCGCGCTCTCTCTGTATGTATGGCTTTAATTTTTGCTTAAAAACATGCACTAATTAACTTATCCTTATCTTTAACATGCACTTTCTGGTATGTTCTCCAGCAAATTCTCACCGACAATCGGAGTTCTAGCAACGTCGCGAGTTCGCGACTCAAAACCTGCACCAACTTACCCTTATCTTTTACATGTATGTAAACGCTTCCCCAACATCAAAATTCGAAAAAAATAAAAATAAATCATCGTTGTTTTATGATACCTTAATATCGATGTTATATTGCTGGTATACATTAAAGGGGTTCCATCAGTGGTACTTTTGATGCACATAATTAAATACCGTATTTTAGGTAAAGCAACTGTCATTTAGTTTATTATAAATAATTAATTTAACTAATTTCTTTAATATCAATAAATTAATTATATCACTTTTCTATTAAAGGCCGACTGTAGTGTCTTTATATAGACAATTTATTCGTATACATCTTTTAGATAAAACAAGTATTGCTACATTATGTGCGTTGCAAAGAAAATTCTTATATACTATTTTGAGCTTCAAAAACTTTGCAAACACAAAAGAATAGTTTATGGATTTAAAGCTTTTTTTTTTTTGCTAGAATATTGATTTTAAACATGATATTTATCATAATATTTAGTCTTTGTTGGTGGGGAAAAAATTATTGTATGCTCAATGAGCAATATCTATTTGTGATAATGATAAATCATGTAATTATTTTATAATCATCTGTTAAAACTTAAATGTGTGTCTTATAAAAAAAATTATATTTAAATGTGTATTTGACCAAAAATTCTAATAGAAAAAAGTTTTAATTCCCATAAATAAAAGATGAAGGAGTTACTATAATTGAGAGTTATCAAGATATCTAAGGGATTTAAATTTAAAATTTTGATTCCACTCAAAATAAATTGGTCAAAATATTTTTCTCTCTGAGTTTAGTTTTGATTAATTCAACAAATAATTTGATATTTTTGAGTTCTTCATAGCTCTATTATTTCTCAACCCAATTGCCAAATGTAATGAAATAAGGGATTCTACGTTAAACCATAAATGTGTATTTGACAAAAAAAAATTCAAATGTGTATTTTTCCAATAAAATATAATAGAGAAAAAAAATTTAGTCTCCACAAATCAAAGATTAGGAAGCTATTATATATCCACCTAATCATATGCGAACCTCTTTTGTCTCTTTAATTTGTAAGAAAGAATCTGTTAGACTAAATCAACATACAGTTTAATATTATCAGTATGATCATTTTCCACTTCTCTTCATTACTTGTATTTCTCAATGAAATCACTAAAGTAAATAAATTAGTGATCTTAAATGTTTGTTTCTCTTGGAACTAACTGGAAATATATTTAAATGAGGATTTTACCCACAAATATAATAGAGAAACATTTATATCCCCATTAATTAAGGATCAATGAGTCATTATAATTCGGGGTGAGCAAGGTTTATAAGGGTTGAAAATGAGAATGTTGATTTTAGTGAATAAAAATCCTCTTCATAAACAATTTAATATTGTGAATATGATTTTTTTATTACTACTAAAGCTAAATAATAATTTTAATTCATAATTATAAACTGTTTCGACACATTGTCTTAAACTAATTTAATTTAGGGTTTGTGCCTTCTTACTAGATGGAGAAGTGATATATTACTTTATAGGTAGATTTCATTGCCATTATGGCATTCCTTTAATTTAACATAATTAAGACTCTAATTAAATATTAGAGTGATTTTAAAAGAATAAGAATTTTAATCCCATAAACCAAGGCTCAAAGAGTTCTATAATTTAGAGTTGTCAAGATTTTTAAATGATTTGAAAATAAATTGTTGATCTCACCCAAGAAAGTAATTAAGGGGTCGTTAAGATTTTAGCATGCTTATTGTTTAATTAAATAAATACAGTAATGATTATTAGTTTATACATGGTTAGATCTATGTATAGGTTATGACCAAAAGATATTTATAAGTGGCCAAAAATTCTAAAATACATGGGAACTCGTTTTTGTACTTTTATGTTATTGACTATTGTTTTGGGTTTTGAAGGTAGGGATGGACATATTAAACAATCTCATATACCCATTTTTATTCAATCGAGTGTTATCTCTCTTCTTTCTCTTTAAAAGAGAGGTTGAATATCCTACCTACTGAACTATTAGAGAGCAATCATTGTTTTGAACTTTTTCTGCAGATATCAATGTCGTCAAAGAACTTGAGGCATGTGTTTCTAATTTGGAGGGCTGGAAAAAAAGACCCACAAAATAAATGGAATATCAAAGTACTCAATCACAATATGTCCTACTATCAACTAAACCTTTTCTTATCTACGTAAACCATTGCAAAATATGTCCCTTCTTAGAAAATTGCAAAACACCTTATTAATATATGGATGGGTATTTCGATATTGCTCTGCTTGACTCTTAGCCTAATAATAACCAATCCTATGGCCCTACATGTAGAAATGTGATTGTCATAACATAGATAGCATAGAAAACCCAAAACTCAATAATTAAATAGGCGTGAATCACAAACCTCCTCTACCAAAATCATGTTGACTTTCCATACATCAAAAGGTGACATCTTTTTAGTCATAGTCCACTTCCTGACTACCCAAGCAATGATAGCCTAGGTATCCCTGTGGCCGTCAATATCCTTTAATTATGAGCTCATAAGGCTGACTTGCCATGATAATGGGAATGAAGAGTTGAGACTTGAGATCACAAATAATGAATAATGGAAAACACAAAACAGGATACATTAATGATATTAATCTATATGAGCAATACTATCATCATAGGGCTGAGTATATTTTCTTGGAATAATTAAGCATCTTACATATTTAGATTAAATTATTATTATGGATAACTCCTTGAATCATTGGGCCAACTAATAATTTATGGATATAAAAGATAAAATATTGATATTGAGCGATAAATAATTATGATAGCCAAAAGATAGTTACAAATATGGATATTGATACTTATCGGTGTCAAAGTAAATGAAATATACTATCGGCTTTAATAGAAACGTAACTAAGTTCTTAACAAATGGTCACTCACGAAACGGTTTTTAACGACGTTACTATGAGTATTATAGAAGATATAAATTACTTCCCACACAAACATGCACGTGCGGGCACAATTCCAGAAGTATTTTCATAAAAACTCTCAAATGTAACCCTTCAATTCACTTTACGTGTCCCAATTTTATAATTTTTCTCTAAAATTATTTTTAATGGGATATTGAGAGAGTATTCAATTAAAGAAGTAGTTTCCAATACAACTACTTTAAAAAAAAAAAAATTAGGAAGTTAACACACAGTTTTTTTTTTAATTTTATAAATAACTAAGCTAACTTTAACTAATTAATTTTTTTAACCTCTACAAAGTAGTTTTCTAACTCCTACATTAAAACCAGTAGAGTAGTTTGATGACGATAATATTCCTTCTATTGGTCGAATTTATGATTGAACAGCACGTTGGGATGTATGAGCATTTTTGCTTTTTTAAAAAATACAATTGTGAATCTTGGGGACAAGCAATGAACGCAGAGATAATTAAGATTGGGAAACATTTTTGTCACGAAGAGGAAAACAACGTTGGAGGCAGCCGAACAGGGCCTTGTTTGTGTACACTGAAACAAAAGGAGCACAGGTGGATTGGTTTATCTGAGATTGTCTCTCTCATTGTTGCCCCAATTAAAAGTAAACGTATCATAAACATATATATTAGTTTCATTATATATATTGTTCGTCTGCTTTAAATCAATCAAATCATGTATACATGTAACCAAGCGAATGTGGAGTCAGCATATGATTTGATTATACGTATGATAAACCAAAAGGGATTGTGTTGAAGTGTATTGGTTTGAGGTTTAGGGGACACGTGAACATGTTGTTTGATCAATGAGGCATGTCTCCAACATCCCTAAAATCATGCACGTGTTTAAGTATTAACATATTATACGACCGAACTGATTTAATTAATTAATTAACCTCTTGCTTTCCTGGAGTGCATAGATTAAAAGGCTCAAGAAAGAAGCAAGAGATTTTTTAGTGTGGCAGTACGTGATGGATTATATATGGATGTATACTTTGAGTTTGAAAAGTTAGTCAATCTTGGCTTGTGATGAGTGTTAATTGTGAAAAAGACAGATTTCTTCTATTCCATTGTTCAATTCAAAACTTATTTTCCACCTAAATGTTCACTTCGATCAAAATGAAAAACTTAAAGTAGTACTGTAACTAATTATTTTCATAATTATTAGTGGTTAAAAAAAAACATCCGTTAGTGATGTAATTCGAATTCAACAAGAGACCGTTACTAAGAGAATTGTGGGGAAGGAAAATTTTTTTATGGGTTGAGCTGTGAATCAGATTAATTACTTCGAGGGTAGTAACTAAAGTTAAAAAGTTTAAACCATCTCATATGCTATATTTATATGAGATTGGAGCTTTAGTCATTTAAGTAACTAGTTGAAATTTTGATGTTCAACATTTGTGTATGTAACAAATCTAGTCGGAATGAAAATATCCTTTCTCCTCAATATTTCTAAAGAGATTAATTTTTCTTGACAACAATATATATTCTCTTTTTTACATCTCAGTAAAAAATATTAGAAAGTAGAGTCTATCATGCTTGATGATTGCCTATTCTAATATAGCAAAATTTCTTCAATTTTTTAGGCCAACATAAAATTTCTTTAATTCAATATCGAGATTCGTCTATATACACAGAACACACGGTCTATTTTAGGATATATCATTATTGTGAAACTCATGATTAACCCTCATTGTTTTTAAATTTGTATTAGTTGTAAATTCGATTAAACTGAGGAGTTCAAATACTAAAGTTACTATTTTTACATTTCTACTCATGAAATCAGGTTAACTCGCTACTAAATTTGGGTTAACTTTTTAAATTTGATCATAATTAATAGCTTTATATATGAAATTTATAAAAATTTCTTTTGTTAAAATAATAAATTATGAATGCTGATGAATATTATTTCAATTATTTAGACTCAAAATATATTTAAATCAAATTTTTTAATTATATAATTTTAATACATATTTATTGATAAAAATAAATTTTTATTACCTTAAGATTGAATTTCATAATACGAGTTTATATCTTTCACACCGTTAAACTTGTGAGTTTTACCACCTGAAATGTGTGGAACAGTGGAACATAAAACGCACACTACTATTATATTCATTTTAATTATCTCACGCCCCGCTGCATCGCTTATTTTAATTTTTTTAAATTATAAATAAAATTATGTTTCTTAAAAATTTTATATTATATTATTTTTTAAAACATAAAAAATAAATAAATAAAATAACTCTTCAAAATCTATTCTCACGTTTTCATGCTATTACTTCCAAACTAATATGCATCCAATAATGTCATGACTGTCAAACATTTGACTCTGACCACACTCGGTGCCATCCGAACAAATTAAAAAACCCATATATGCATGTTTGAAAGTAGAGCCAGGTGCAATTAATAGTCACGACGTAAGATGAAAAGGGACAATTTATTTTTATGACATAAATTTCCTGTCTGTGTGTGATAAAATATTGGACCGATCTTCATCCATTATTTGACGTTCACAAATGTCTTTTTCGTTCTTTCGGCCCCAATGTACAAAAAATCTCCTTGAAATTTGTACATATGCGCGATCCGGCTTCCCTTAGTTTTGAGCGGTAATAGTAGCAAGCTCCAGCTTAATACGAGCAACTAATACGATAATTAACTGAGATATTGAAGTTACATTGGAAAAAAAAAAAGTGATATTTCACGGGAATTTTTTTTGTTGCAAAAAAGATATATTTTTCGTCACAAAAATTGTTTGCGACGAAATTTGTCTGTCACAAAAAATAGCATCGCAATTGTAACTGAAAACATGAATTCTATCGCAAATTTTGAAATCTGTGACAAAAAAAAATTCCATCACAAATTTTCTTTTATTAAAGAAAATAAAAATTATAAAAAACATAAAATTGCATAAAAAAAAAAAAAAAATATATATATATATATATATATATATATATATATATAAAATTGCATAAAAAATATAAAAAATTACGAAATAAAAAAAAGTTGTGTATCATAAAAGTATATAGTAACAAAATATAAATAATAATGTTGTGAACACTAGGTACTAAAAAATAGGCTAAAAAACATAAGTATGATCATCATCATCGTCACCAGAATGGTCATCATCATCAACATGGTCATCATCACTAGCCACTAGAAGCCAACCACGTACCCTTGTCCTTAGTTAGGGACTGGAGTTCAAGCTACATCTGCCTTAGCATCTCCTATGTCTGTTGCAGCTGATTTGCTTGCTGCCTCATCTAATGATGTGTCTCTCTCAGCTAAGATGCTTGCTTGTTAATCTAAGATGCTTGATTTTGCACCAATGCCCTCATCTTCTTAAGCTCATCTACAAAAACAACATTAGAAAGAGTTTATTTTTTGCACTTCATTTAAATAGACGAGGGGATGAAAATGTAACAATCTATAACAAATGTATTACGTTTACCTATAGCAACACCTTCACTATCAAATGAAGAGCGCTTTGTAGGCTTCAGTCGCTTGGCAGAGGCACCCACCCTGAATAGTCTGTCTTTCTTGTTAAATCCGCCTGCAGCCTGAATAAATAGAATCTCACTATCAAACTGAGAGGATGTGGGGTCGCCCTCACTCTATGAGTCCCTTTCCTGTGTTAGCTTCTAATAGGTATCCTACAAACACAAAAATACATCACAAATAAGACATGTGAAATGAAATAAATATATTGGTGCCTGAAATAAATAATAAATGCAAGAAATGTCTCACCGCTACTTGCTGCAACTTGGTGTTGATCCAGTGCCTCCCACTACCTTCAGACTCCTGGGTATGGGTTCACTCAAAGGTAGCCCATTCAACCAATCCTGCAAGAACTTTCCTTGACTTTGCCTACAAACAGAAATGATGACCGTTAATTAATTATTTCAAAGTAGTACAAAATATTGAATACTAAAATAGAAAATGACATGTACTAACAATTGTTTGTCGATACTCACTATATGGAATGGAGCCGCCAGTATATGACGGTCCATCCATTTAGGCCATATTTGATTTATTTTTCTCACATTTCTCCTTAAATTTGGGATCGACGGCCTATCTTTGAAATAATTGTTCTGCAGTCTCAGGTTGAATCCAATCTTGCTTGCCTATATTGTGTCTCAATTTATAAAACTTATTAAACAACCACCTGCTTCCCTTGTAGTTGTAAGTTTTTTTCAAATTTCCCACGTGTTTAGGCAACTACCTAAACTGACGCTGAAAATCAATAACGAACAATTAGTGCTCCAAATTATAAAAGTATTTAATCAGTTTGCATTTGGATAAGAAATTAATAACCATAAATTACATAACTTACCAAGAACTCATTGAATTTCCCAATCATCCTTAGGAATCTCTGTCCAATTGGCCCAAGGCTGATTGAGATTACGACATATTTTGGCCGACATGAAATCTGTCACCAAATTATAAGGCTCAATTATGAAGACAGAGGAAACGATGCAAATATTATCATAAAAACTAAAGGTAGAAAATCGTAAAATTACTAGTAACTTTATATGACTTACACTTGGTTGCCAATAGGACGATCAACTTTAGCCCTGTTGCAAGATCAACTGATCCCTAGACTGGTGTATCAGAGGAACTAGCTTCCTCGACCTGGCTTCGAGGCGACACAGTGTGCTGAAGGAAGAAATGTGAAGTATTGAAAACTAAAGAAAACTAAACATGTAAATTAATAAGAAATCGTAAAGTAAACCTGCTCTGCCCCTTGCTATGGATAAGTGGGAGTGACATGCACACCTATCTCGCCCATAATAGAGTCGGTTGTAGATGGTGAAGATGACATATAAAGTGGTGGCAGCTTTGGGGAAAAGTTAAGCCCTTTGCCTACAGAGGGGTCAGATGATATCGCCCTACCACCTCTGATAGGACGGGGCCGGGCTCTACCACTACTACGACTACTACTTGAATGCCCTGCTAAATGCTCCATCTCTGAACACTTATAAACATTATGTCAAAATATATAAACATATACTTAATATGTCACTATCGTAGTAATAGAGTATCTAGTATAACAGATCGTCATAAATAAAGAACTAACACAAATCAACCAGATGATTCCTGTTCTTTGACCTTTGCTTGCACGCCTTCTTTTGAAGTCTCATAGTTGTCGAATTTAGATTCACTATCAAAGTAAATCTCTTGTGCATCATCATCTAATTCCTCATCGTTAATATGGATGGAAATCAACTCTAACTCTGCAATGGAATCAAATAGATTGCTTGGTACATCGTCCTCGGCAATATTTACGGGCAGTACATGTTCCACATCAGCTTGGAATGATTTGGTCATCAATCATTTGTTTCTGACTCTTTCGACTTGGGTATAATATTCAATGCTTTGGTTCTAATAACTCCCTTCCACCTTGGTGGGATGTGGGGTATGATGCATATAAACGTGTTCCGCCTATTGAACAAGTATGAATGGGTCATAACCAACTGTATATCTCCTTGACCATTAGATCTCAACATTTCCATATTTGTCAACTTTTATCCCACGATGAGAGTTACCAAACTACTCGCATTTAAACAGAGTCATCGACTTGTCCCCCTAGTAATCCAGTTGAATTATGTCAATTAACTTCCCGTAGTAGTCGCCCTCAACTCCATCAACTTGGCCACCTCGACAACATACACCGTAATTGTAATTTAGTGTATTTTCGTTCGCTTCTAGAGTTGCAAACTGATACCTATTGATTACATATTTTTTGCACCAGGTTACAACTATTGTAGCTTCGTAAGATGGACTCCACAAAACATTATGGGGAGCTAACTGATTTTTCACGAAGTAGGATCTGTACCATTGCAGAAACTCAGCATTCATGAATTGATCAACTTCGGAATCCAACATCAAAGGATTTATGGATCGAACCCAATTAGAGAAGTAACTATAATAAAAAAAATTAATACTTTAATACTTACCGTAACAATAAAAACAGAGGAAATCTTACTTTAAGTACGAGGCGGCCTCTTCACAGTTGTTTAGAATGTACCACTCCACTACTCGCTTATCTCTTCCTTCTAGAGTTGACCTACAATTTTTTCCCACGACTCGGCCTCGAAAATTAAATATTGATATCTAATCGCTCGTATCAACATCTTCATCGTTGCAAGGCACCCCTCCACATCTTAATATAATTTCAGGAGGATAATAGTATGACGCAAATTTAATGGCCACTTCGACTAGATACACTTCAGCGATAGATCCTTCAACGTACTTTTGATTTTTGATCTTGTACTTAACTGTGCGTAAAAACCTATAATGGACAATCACAATGTATTTATAAACTATAGCACCATGTCGGTCAATCAATAACTGTGCGAAAGAAATATATATATATATATATATATATATATATATATATATATATATTACCTCTCAAACGGATATATCTATCTATATTATTGCAGACTTCCGACCCTTGCTTCGTAGGCTAAGTGAACAAGCAAATGTTCCATTGAGTCGAATAAGTTAGGAGGAAACACCATCTCTAACTTGCATAGCGTTATTGGCATGCTTGCCTCTAGCTGCCGTAACTTTTCACCATTAAGCTTAGAAGCACAAATTTCCCTAAAAAACATGGAAAATGTTGTTATAATACTTCATATATGCTTCGATAGTGCTTTGAAGGCCCACGACAACAATCTCAGAAAAAAAACTTGACAATCATGACTCTTCATCTTGAATAACTTCGCCTCGTGCATATTGACACATCTTGAAAAGTTTGATGCATAACTATCCGGGAGTTTCAAATCTCTAACCCATCGCAACAATTCTAAATTCTGCTCTTTGTTGAATGTGTACAGCGCTCTAAGTTTGGAAGTCCGTCTCGTGGCATACTTTACTAAATACAAATCAGGCCTTCCGCAAATCGCTTCTTTGTCCCGTCTTACGTTGACTGTGTTCTTCATCTTACCCTTGGTGTCCATCATGGTGTAAAGAATATTGCAAAACACATTCCTCTCAATATGCATGACATCGAAGTTGTACCTTAACAATTGGTTTTCCAATATGGTAGTTCCCAAAAGATGCTGTGTTTGTTCTAATGATGATCAACTCCATATCCCTCGAGTTCGCTGGAAGCAGCCCCCTCTTCAACACTTTGAATGTGCTTGACCCTGTCCCATATTTTTTTTTGCCACTTAATCGATGGGGTTGATTTGCCCGTTTAACTACATTCCGCCTAAAGTCTTTTTTATTTCTCCTAAACGGATGATCGAGGGACAGGAATCGCTAATGCTTGTCAAACCAACAGACCTTATGACTGTATTCCAAGCTAAAACCCATGTTTTGCTTAAGACATACCGGACACGCAAGCTTCCCCGACGTTTGCCAGCCACTCAACATCCCATATGCAAGGAAATCATTTATCATTCATATTAAGGCAGCCCGCATGGTGAAATTTTGGCTTAATGATACAACGTACATAAGAACCCCTTCACTCTACAACATCTTCAATTCGTCTATCAAAGGCCTAAGGTACACATCTATCTTCTTTTTTGGGTTAGATGGCCCAGGGATTAACACATTAAAGAACAAAAACTCTCTTATCATGCACATGGAAGGTGTGAGGTTGTACGAAGTCATAATCACAGGTCAACAGGAATAATTCTTGCTTGGTTGGTTGAAAGGAGTGAACCCATCCGAACATAAACCAAGACAGACATTACGGGGATCCGATGCAAACAAAGGATTCGCCTTGTCAAATTTAAGCCAAGCTTCGGTATCGGATAGATGAGCCACAACTTTTTCATCCTTGCAATGCTCCCAGTGCCATCTTATGTGAGCAATTGTTTGTTCTGATGAATACAATCTTTGAAGTATGGGCACGAGAGGAAAGTACCACATCCTGCTTAATGCTTAAAGGGTCATTTTCCTTCCATTCCTCACAACTTTTTATCTTTCATGTCCATAGAATTTATAATTGGTCAGCTCAGCATCATCCTCTGGGGCAGCAATGGATTTTTTCACATATAAGCCAAAGCTCTTTCACCTTTTCTTTTTGCTTAGTAAAAATCCTTCGGCAAATTGTTGTCTTTCGAAACAACCTTACTCATGATCTGCATCATTTTATTGTAATTCTTCTTACTCATATGGTGATCAATCTTCAAGCTTAGTAATGCTAGGATAGCTGATAGCGATAAATGTTCACTATTTTCAATGTGTTCACAACCTTCCCATAACAGACATTGTGCATCTTGAAGCATTTTATAGAACTTATCAGCTTCCGGATTAGGATTCTCTCCCATATAAGATGGTTGATTATGTGTATCGGTCTCCTCTTCCATGTATGATGGTTCAACATGAGTAACAGGATCAAAATATTGGCCAATTGATGATCCCACTGCATCCATCACCAACTGTTTATATTGATTAATGTTGTCTCAATGACTACTGTTCCCGTAATATCCACTTGGTGTTTATCGGGCTTCGTCGTGACATTCCTAACATTCATAATCCTTCATGAACCCCTTTTTACACAAATGGATTCTGATCATACCCTGATCTTGAAATTTTAAACACCTACATTGACACACGTACAACTGATCCAAGTACTTGAATTAGTTGATTGCACCAAAGCAAATTGGATGAACTCTTCCAAACCCTACAAGAATGCTTGAGTTAGTTGTCTTTTCTTAGTTAGGCGATTGTACATCCTACTCCTAGCCTTCCATACTTCCTCAACTTGACCCTATAAAAAGACTTTGTATCATATGATGAATGTTTGCATCCTAAGCATTAGTTGGGGTGTTGTTTGCATCCCAAATATAAGCAGCAATGACATACCCCAGTCCACAAAATAAATTTTGACAGATAGAAGAAAAAGGAATTTAGAAGAATTAGGAAAACAAGAGAGAAAGTACACATCTCTGTGAACTTTTCTTTACAATGTGTCAATATTAAACACATTACAATGTCTAAGCTACCCTTTATATAGGATAATGACTTAGACTTCCTTAACAACTGGCCGCTTTTTACTAACAAATTGTCACTTAATGAAGAAAATGATAAACAAACACATGCATTCAACAAAAAACAGATCCAGTAAGCAACCAGAGAATAAAGAAAGTACACTAGAAGATGAGGACATCCATGTGGAGGGGGCAAACAAAGAATGATAACAATCTCAAGTTGATTGTCATAAAAATATACTAGTATATATGGAAAAGTTGCACGCATGTTCACAAATTATGAACAACATTATTCATCTCAAGCCGATACAAATACATGAGGCATAACAACAGAAAGCACAGATCAGATAATGAAGGGTTTAATTTTCATACCAAATTATGACATAGTGGCATGAAATTTTCTGTTAAATGAGCAGTTATAAGTTTAATCTGTTTTAGTGACCTCACATCATTAGTGCTTACTCTTATAATTTACAAATGAAACCAAAAAAAAATGAAAATAAAACGAGAAATTACTATAAAGTCATGAATTACTATAAACGTAAAAATTTGTTAAATTACTTGTTTATACTATATAACAAATATATGCTAGTTTTCTTACAATAATCCTATTTAATCATTATCAAAAAATAATAATAATAGTAATAATAATAGTAATAGTAATAGTAATAATAATAATAATAAGAAGAAGAAGGATGAATAGCTTGTCAGAAAAAAAGTATACATTTAGAAAACAAAATAAATTTAAGTTTTATATACCCTTCAACTAATTTTTACATTTACGATTAAAACTGTAATTTTCAACGTATAATGCATAATTGATATTTTTTACACTTGGAATTACTCCTTTCCCTTCACCAATAAATAGTCATTATGGGCTTTATTAGCGGCTAATTGAGGCAATTGAAATTAGTACAATCGAACCAAAAAAAAAAATCTAGTCCTTCCTATTATTTAATGTGAAAATAATTAATATAAAAAAAACACATAAATATATAAAGATACCCTTAAATTTGAAATACATTTTCTGGAGAAAATACAACCCCTCTTAGATGGATAAACACACATGTCAAATTGCAAGAATTACACAACAAAATGAATATATATATATATATATATATATATATATATATATATATATATATATATGAAATATTTTTCATTTTTTACTTCCAACAATAAGAATATAACAATTGAATCTATGGAGGCTCAAAATCAATTATTTGCGTGTGCATGTACATTAAAGTGATATGGGCGGATAACAACTTCCAATTCTTAATTAAACACAATAAATTGAAGGACAAACATTATAGTATTCTCCATAATACTACTACACATTGCTTAAATAATTTAATAAAGAAAATGACATCATGTTCATCACTAACACTAAAGTTTATCAATAACAAAGGCGTGACATCCACATCTTGAGACTTGATCCATGTTATCTCATTCTCTTCGAGTGTAGATTTGAATCGGAAAGAGTCAATTCACATTTTTTTTGCATCACAAACACGATTTTAAAAAAAATGGATATTATTATATGATGAGATAAGAAAAATCAAAAGAGAAATGGATTGATAACTTGTTGCTTTTTGAAAGTACGCATGGTTCAAAAGAAATGCAAAATGACAAGAGAGGGAGAAATGTTACTGTGAAGGAGGAGAGTAAATGAAGAGATCAGAGGCTTGCACGAAGGAGGTTTGCAAGGTGAAGGCGAGACGGAGGTGACCACCGAGGCAAAGATCGATGGCTTGCAAGGAGGAGGTGAGGCAGAGGCAACCACGGGTTGGAGAGAGACAAGTAGAAACTGAAATGTGAAAGGGAGGGGGAAGATATTTTCCGTCTTGCGATGGAAAAAAGATCCGTTGCAAAACTTAAGTTTTGCAACTAAACCACATGTTCCGTCACAAAACAACGTGAAATTTCACGTCGTTTTATGACGAACTTTGTTGCCATCACAAAATGGCTTCACTTTTGCTGTCATTTTGCGATGGTGTCCATTTTCCATCGCAAAACGTGTGATTTTGTGATAGGAAATTAAATTCCGTTGCAAAATTTAATATTTGCAACGGATATCTTACTTCCGTTGTAAATATGGGCAAATTTACGACAGAAAAATTTCCGTTGCTATTTCTCTCTTTTCTAGTAGTGTTAGTTGATTAAAATATTGAATCCGATTGTCTAATATCCACAACATGCTTTACAAATTAGTAAGAAAATGCAAGTATTAATACATGGACTATCTAAATACTAGGGTTGTGCATGATGCCTTGGAGCCCAGTGCGCCCAGCTCCGCCCAGCAAAAAATGGCCCTGCCCAGCCCAGGAAAAAGAAGCCTAGAAAAAATAGGTATAATCGGGTTGGGGATTTTTACAAGCAGGGCCAGGCATCGGGCAGGGTATGCCGCCCTGCCCATTTGGCCCTGCCCAATGTGTGTGTATATATTTGATATAAATAATTTTTATATAATAGTTAATAAACTTATATTATATTGTATATTTACTAATACTTTAATATATTCATTGAGTATTTGACCATTAGACCATTATATTACTAATAATGCCTTGTATTTAATGGACTATGGATGTTATTTAATTCTTCGAGCATGTGTATTTGATTATTTGTTAAGACATATGGTAGTTTTTTAATTTCAAGACTCAAGTTGTAGATTTATTTTGGAATATTCTAAGGTATATAATTATAAATTATATTTGAAGTTTACAATATTGTTTATCAGGTATAATTAAAAAAAAAAATCTCACATAGAATGTGGTAGGATATCATCATTTAGGCATGAGAAGCCCACCCTGCCCAGCCCATTATTGCCCAACGTAAAAATTTTAGGGCTTCTATTGGGCAGAGCTGGGTTGCATTTGATTGCCCAGTGATTCTTTGGGCAGGGCATCGGGCATGGGTCTCGCCCTGCCCAGCCCTACCCATGCTCACCCCTACTAAATACACTTGTATGGGGCGCACGCACATTTATGTGTGTGTGTAAGAAATTGAATGTTTTTTTAAAAAACAATTGAAGGGTAGGAACTTATAGTTCTCCCATTTAGAGAGGAGCTTCCATACACACCACTAAGTCATAAAGTCATTAGCCCTACAAGTTTTTTCTCACTACAGGTTTAGAATTTAAAACAAAGGTTTACAATTTAAAACAAAGATAAAGAAGGAATTCCCATTAAAAAAAGAGAGAGAAGCCACAAATAAAAGATGAAGCAATCTTCTTGTGAGAGGTGTAACAGCCTTCACTTTCGCTATTATCTGCTTTCGGACCCCTGTCATCCCTTATGATTTTAAAATGAGTTGAGATGGGAGGTATTTAGACCTTTATAAGCACCTTCCAAAACCTTTATAAGGCGTCTTTTGTTTCCCTCCCCAGTCGATGTGGAACATAATAGAAGGAGTTACAGTTAGTGACCATTTATATATATAGTATGATTTCCCACTAGTTTTATATTTCTAGTAGCTATATATATAGTTGATTAAACATGTTCCAAGGTAGATGAGATTAGGGGTGGGAATAGGCTACACTCCTACAGCCAGCCTGACATGTTTAGGGCCTAGTATGACATGGTCTGTTTGTTAAAAAAGCTAGGCCAAGGCCTATTTAAAGCCCTAAATGTGTAAATAGGCTAAGCTTTTTTTTTGTTAAGGCATAACCTAGTTTCACATTAAATAAATATAATTGTATTTATATCATATAAATAACACTATTTAACTTGTTTCATTCTTATATTTTAATTTCAAGTATAATTAGCTAATTATAGCACAACAACTATTTTTATATTAGTTAATTATATATGGCCTTTAATGCTTACAATATGAGATCTTTTTAAAGACCTACATTGTAAATAGACCTTTAAAAAAACTTCACTCTCGATCAGATCTCATGAAGGCTCAAACCTAAACCTCAAAAAAGCATGCATTCAAGCTCATGTCTTTTATCCCATTACAGACTAAGTCTATTTAATCAAAGTCTAGTCTAACCTAGCATGTTTTCATCCCTATATGAGATATAAGCTATAGCAATGTTCACACAAATTTATGTAAAAAGGGTAATACCGTTTGCGGCGTAGAGTGTCGTAGACAATGTACAGATGCTCATGCGCCTCTTTCAAAATAGAGGAATAGGCAAGGGCATTTGATAATAAACCCAAGAAAAAAAAAAGGGGAAAATCCTGCCCAGGGCCTAATTAAGCAAAAAAATTTTAAAAAAGACCCTAACAACTTTTACATATCAGGGTCTTTTTTTGTATCATTTCAGAAAAACGTAGTTGTTAATGGGTACTGATTTTGTTGTTAACGGAATTGTTGTTAACAGCTACTGATTTTGTTGTAAATGGGGTACTAATATTGTTGTAAACACTTTCAAAATAATACCAGAAAAGGCTTGACATGTGAAAGTTGTTGGGGCATTTTTTGAATTTTTTTTACTTAATTGGGCCCTAGGGAGGATTTTCCCAAAAAAAAATAAAAATATTTTGCTCAACATATAGGTTAAGAAAATATTTATCTTCTGGGGGGAAAAAAGAACGGTGAAATTTCGACAAGTGTGAAGGTATATTAATTAGCTGATGTTTAGTAAATATTACACGTAATTGACGACCAAAAGAATGAATTATCACCCTTGTCAAGTCGTAGTGTGTCAGGAAAATCTAATAATTTAGATGGGCACTTAAACTTTGTGTGGCGGAACACGTTTTGTCTCAAAGATAAACTTCTGATAATCTGGTTTCATTGTCTTTTAATTATTTAATTTTTATTCTGATTTCCCTGCCGTGTGTATGTCCCATAAACTCGTCCAATGAATTGGTGCAAAAAGACAAAACAAAGATATGCGTCTAATATACTCTTTTTTCTTCTTTCCTTTTTGTTCTTATATACTCCGTAGTCTATTAAACCATATAATTAATATTCATTGCCAAAGGCCTTATTAGTACATGCGCTGAAAGGACGCCCATCAGATCACTTTTTTTGGGACAATGTTTTCAATCTAATAAAATTAATGTGCGTCTAAAATGAATACTTGATATAATGGAAGAAAAGAAGGTATTAGGTGAAATTAGAATCTAAAGTTATATATGCTGAATAACTTCAAGCTGTCGTTTTATATAGGGTTAATGTGTAATTTTAATAATGAATTTTTTTATGTAAGCACATGATACAATTAAGTTTTGAAGGACATAAAAATATATATAATATTTGAAAAAAAAACGAAATTTTAACAATTTTTTGTTGTATTGATCTAAATGCCCGTTTCTAACTTTATAACAGAAATTTGAGAGAATTTAATATAATTCTCAAAATCTCACCCTTCTAAAAATATTGTCTCTACTTTGACGTGATTTAAAACCTAATAATATCAAACGCTTATAGTAAAATACTTTATTACTAAAGTTGCATATTGATTGTAGCAAAAAAAAAAAAAGGCAAGTTAACACTTATATTTTGCTTTTTAATCATCAGTAGAACATAATATCAACAGATCGAGAGAAAACAGTATTAAATTTTAAATATCCGATTTCTAAACATAATTGTATGATAGAAAAATTATAATAAGAAACTTCAAAAAGAAAGTTGCACAAGCATTTAAGGTTTTTTTTTTTTAAAAAAAAAAAAACCGACTCAAGCATTAGAAGTTTAGAACTACAATTTCTCGAAATTTATCCATAGTCATCATAGATGATAGATCCCTAACCAAAAGGTGTCAACTTTAAATCTTTGTTCCTGATTATTATTGTGATTAGGTCAAGTCAATTTATTTCAAATAATATTGATAATTTTTCAATAATTAATAATCATATTATACTCCTATATATAACGATCCAAAGGACTGTAATAATGAGAATTTATAAGGGCCCCTACCCACATATTCCATACTTTGAATCAAACACTTGGTAATTTAGCAAGCACAATGAGCAATATCCATTAATTAAGTTGAGACAAAATGGAGGGTAAATAATCTTCACATTTCACAATAATAGGGGAGAAAAAAATAGAGAGCTTTATCGATGAAACTCTTCGTACAGGACTTTCCATTTTTTGATGGGATATGATTGGAGGTGCATTGAACTCAACCATAATTTTTTTTTTCTCCACATAAAAAGACTATATACCTTTAATTGAGGGACGACTCATTTTGTCAGAGAGATCATTGAAAGGAAAAATAATTGTATCGATCAATGATTAATTTAGAACTAATAAAAATTCTTTGGATGAATAAGTTGTCTCATTTCCATTGGAGCAAAAAAAAAAAACCATTTTTTTGTAGTGAACTTTCTACACCGATGGTTGAGGAGACCGGGTTTTTCATAAATAAAAACTGAGACCGTTGACTTTCTACAACGGTAGAAAGAGTAACTAGTGGTGTTTTACTCCAATTAAAAGAACCATTAGAAAGTAATTAATTTTTTTTTAAATTTTTTTTTTATCTTTCTACACTCATTCCAACCACAAACCTATAGAAAGTGAAAAGTATTATTTTGTTTCTGATAAACTTTTTTTACGCTAGTTAACAACAATCAGTGCAAAATATTATTTTTCTATAATATTGGTTATTCAATGACTGATGTAGAAAGTCTTAAATGTTTCATCACAAAAGAAAAAGTCTTAAATTTCTCATCCCAAATGTATTTACACCGATTGTAGAATTGGTGCAAAAAGGCTTTTTTGTTTGTTTTAAAATTAATTTATAGTCCTCCTAACAAGAAAAAGAAAAGTTTTAATGAGTTCAATTTCTTTTTTTAAAAAAATAGAGATTTGGATTAATAAATTTTAATTAGTTTTTCTTTCTAGCTAATCCTACATATTAACTTTGTTAAAATTTTATAACCCAATTTTTTCATTTCTTTTAAATACAACTAATTAAATTCTTTTCTCCCATCCCTTCCTGGCTTCCTTCAATTTCCCTCATACCATATAGAAAGGAGTATTTATTTTCATAAATTTTGCAATGCCAAGATTATTATTTTTTTAAAAAAAAAAGCATATAATTTCATGGAAGGCATGGTGGGGGAATATAATTCAATTGTACTGATAATATATAAATACATATGCATAGTTATGGGTCCTTGGCCCCAATGGCTGTGATTAATGATTTGTCTTCCACTTGTCCTTTATATTCCAAGAATATTGTAAAGATTTGTCCCAAGGTTGTGGTGGTCGTTTCGTTCAAGTAGATTGTTTTCATTAGTGGTAAAGATCGGAAGAGACAGGTTGGTTCTTGAGTTCTTTGAATGTAATTGGAAAATGATAAAAAAGAAACAAAAAAACAACAAATCATTAAGTTGACTCGATCGATCACTACTCAATTCTTCCTGATCAGAAACTAGCGATCAGATCACTTCCCATAAATATGCCACATTCAGCTCACCTCATTGATTGATTGATTCCAATATTAAATCCGATATGTATAGTCCTTTTTTAAAAAAGGAAATTTTTTTTTGTAAAACTTATATAAACTCACTATATATATAAATGTTATCCAAATTCAACGCTTTATACAAAAGGCGACATTATTTTGAAGCAATGGCATGAATGATGTAAGTGATCATATAACATGGACTTGGCTAGTTGGCTTCATGCAAAATAAAAGATTCGAAATTTAGTTTTATATATATATATATATATATATATATATATATATATATATATATATATATATATATATATGCAGAGTATAAGACTCATTCCAATTTGTAAGGATATTCAATGTATTCTATCTCCTGATCATGCATCAATTTCAAAATTTTGGTTATATTCATACTTTTTCTTAAAATATCAAATATGAATGGACTTGATTTTTTTAAAAAAACTAAATATAAGTATCTTTCTATTGAAAGCAATCATATTCGAGAAACGGTACTAAATGTGAAGATATATCTCAATCAGAATTTGAATCTTCGTTTATCATGTATGCTATGAGAGACTAGTCTCTTTTGTTAGATTGAACTCTATTAATAAATAAACTTAATTTATTGTAGAGAGAAGTGAACGAGTCAGATTGGATTGAAAAGGAAAAAGGTAGAGTTAAAAAACAAAGTCAATAAATTCATTGTGTTGAGGCCAACCCAATTGGATTCATCCTGCGAGCTCATGTTCTAATTTTATATTATATTTAACTTGTGCTCAAAAATAAAATTGTGTTTTTTATTTGTAAATTTAACCTTTCAATCAAAGAAATAAGTTAGACGGAATCAAACGAGGCTGGCTCGACCTGCCCAATTTTAAAATTTTTACTTGATTGAACTCAACTTGATGATCATGTTAGACTTGAGCTTATTGCGCCCCCCCCCCCCCCCAAAAAAAAAAAAAAAAAGACTGGAGAACGTGCCCACACACATATATTCATACGCGCGCTCTTCTTTAAAGCACCTTATGTATAGCAATGGATCAAGTGATTTATTACCTCAGAACTCATATAAAGGTATGGAAAACAATGTGTCTAGTTAGCCACATATCTCTTCTTCTATGTGTAATACAAAATTAATTAAACATAAGCTGTTCATAGTTCAAGAATACATCTACTGATGGTAGGTTCTGTTGGGATCCATACACACATAGCGGAATTAAATACTTTACGAATCCCGAAGAGGATCGCTCAACCGCGTTTAAATCAAGGTTTGTTATAAGAAATTGTACCTTTCCAAAAGTTCGTGTACGTCTCGTTCTATTTGAATTAGTGGGCTATCTTCTCTATCAGCAGAAGTCGACTCTTCGAATCGCCTTCCTCTACTAGTATCCACACCGAACAGCTTTTCAACACGAACGTTACCGTGCTAGCGCCTTCTTACTTTTTGGGTCTTACGTCTTTTCTTTTCTCTAGGGTTTTCTTTTGTGGCTTTCTCTTCCTCTTAATACGACTAGATCAATGTCCTTTTATAGAGTTTCTAAAACCCTAATTGGGCCATATTAAAATATTCAAGATTAATCTCAATTAATCTTGAATTCGAATTTTAGATTTAAATAACATTAATTATATCTATCTAATAGATCTAATCTAATCTAATCTATTTATTTAATCTAAAATTAAAAGCCTACAGATTTAATTTATCTTTATAAATTAAATCTGAGAAAAGATATATATATATATATATATATATATATTTAATTAAAACTGAGATACTATATCCCAACTTAAATTAAATTAGATATATGATATATTTAATTTAAAAATTAAATCAGAGATACAATATCTCTATTTAATTAGATATATAATTGATTTATCTTAATAAATCAAATATGAGATACGATATCTCAATTAGTTTTAGTTATATAATAATTAACACTTAGGGCATAATTTCTAACAGGTTGTACTTGAATTTTTAAACAAATTATTTCAGATTTCTTTGAATTACTCTTCCAAGTTCTTATAGTTTCATTCACTTTTTAAATCCATCCATGCATTATTTTTCCTCCTCTTCTTCTCCTTCTTTTTTTTTTTCCAGATCCTTCAAGTTTACTATATGTCACCTCCGTCAGTCCATAATGTTTTAAACTTTTAATCCCTTAAATAAGGGCTAACAAAGTTAAGAAATCTATTAGGCTATCTGTTTAGTATTGTAAAATGAGAGCCACATCTGAAAATAATTTCTTCTCCTGTTCTCTCTTTCTCTATCTCTCCTCCCTTTAGTCTCTTTGTCTATAGGTCAAGATTAAGGCCCTGTGGGGAGGGGGGAATTTATAAATTCAATTGAAGAAATTCGAGAAATGAGGTTATAAATTTTTAATAAAGGGGATATATATATATATATATATATATATATATGATAAAACAATAATACAATTAATTCGAAAATTATACACACACTTCTCTAATTTTTCTAAACCCAACTCAATTTTTTTTTTCTTGTACTCACTTTCCCTCATTAAGACTAAAGGATGAGAGCGTCTTCATTCTTCACTTTTAAGTAAGGGTAAAAATAGGTCAAGCCTTTAACAATGATATATGACCTAACCTACACAAATTCTAGTCTGGCCTATTTAATAAATAGGATAAGCTCATGCTCATGCCTATTTTTAAGCTTATTTAGATAGACAAGTTGGTCTATTTTCATAAGGCCTAACCTACAAGCCTATAGACCTAGTCTATTTAATTTTTTCAATTTATACTATTATATAATTCTATATAATATAATCTAAATAATTCTATAAATTATTTTTAAAATTAATAACTTAGCTTTAATTTAAATTTCATATCTCATCATCATTCACAAACACACTTAACCCTTGCATTCATTACTCATTCACCTACATTTCTTCTCTTTAATTACTCGAGATGGCAACACTAGCTCACTCCCTCTCTCTTGATTTACGTCGTCTACTAAAACATAATAATTATTATAAGTTTATTTTAGTGCTAAATGAAATATTATAATCTTAATAAGAGAAGTTTATCCCATTTTATGTGGAAAAATGAAAAGAGGTAAAATCTAATTTTACATATTGCTTGTTATACATGATCGATTTGAGAAAATATATCTTATTAGTCAACAAATAATTGGTTTTTGTTATTACTACTTGTTTGGCCGACTATTGTAACTAGGTGGTTTTTTTTTCCTTTCCTTACTAAACCCTAATATTAGGATGAAAATTGATCATGTGCTTTTAAAACATAATGTATAATTGTAAATAGGATTGAAGGGTCATATATGAATTTGGGAAATAGGCTTTCAAGCATATTTAACGACCTATATTATAAGTAGGCGTTGTCAAATCTTTTGAAGGCTCAGACTCATATTCCTAAAAATACCTATATACAGGCTCAGGCTTTAAATCTCTTAGGAGAGATAAAGTCTAACATATTTCCACCTCTACCCATTGAGCGTCTATTTAGTTACTCGGGTGATGACTTGGTAACTACGTCAACAACTAATTACGATTATTAATCTCATGATTTGTGGTCCTTTATATTTGGAATCTCTCTCTTATTCTTAAAATGTGAAGTGATATTTTCCTGTATTGTTGACCAAAAAAATGATATTTTCCCCTGCATTCGATGTTTCAATCAAATTTTACTTTATTTACCTGCTTCTATCCATGAATGATGGAGGAGCCAATTGATGAAGGAGGCGAAAGGGAGAGGAGAGAGAGAGAAAGAGATCGAATGGAGAGACTAGAGAAAGGAGGACGACAAGAAGAAGGGGGAAGTCAAATGAATGAGGGAAGAAGAAAAAATTTAGAGAAGAGGGAAATTTAACAATCATTTATTCAATTAGAATTTTTATATAGAGAGCTCATGAAATAATAACAAAATAACAAATTCAAATTCAAATCTAAATCCTAAATTTAAAATTCAAATTTAAATGATAGGATATTAGATATCTTATTTTAGTGAGATTAATAAATAAACCTCAATTCTAATAGATAAATATCCTTATTAAATATCCCTAATGAATAATAATAACTCCCCCAATGAATCTATTTAATGCTTCCAAACAAATAAACAGCTTAGTCAAATTTGATGGTTGGGAATCTTCTTACTACAACTAATTAAATTTATCGTACTACTTTTTTATGGCGTGTTTGGTTTAAAAGGAGGGATGGAAAGAGAAAGAGGGGAATTAATCTTTTGGGCTACCATTTAGCCCAAAAAGATTAATCCCTACTCCCCTCCCCTCAAACTAAACACATCCTTAATCTCTAGATACAACGCCTCTTAACTGAATGATGTATATGAAGCATAGATGTGAGAGAATAAAATGACGAGTTAACATTTTAATTAATTTAATATATGGAATAAATTAAAGGTAAAATGAGTACAAATGCATTTATTATGTAGACGAACTCAAATAGAACCATATAAAAGGGTACAAATTAATTCAAGAAAATGGGACTTTATATACATGAATGAGGTAGTACTAGGGTAGGGAAAAGACGTAGACAAGTCATAAAATTTTAATCAAGTAGTAGTAAACAGTTAAACACAGAGGGATATAGCAGCAAAATGCAAGTAAAGCTTTTCTATAAATAAATAAAACTTGTTTATAATTAAAATAACATATACCTAGTCTCCAATTAAAATGTGCGTGTATTGTCTTCAATATATTAAGTTTTAAATTGAAAAGTTAATTGAACTTAACTAGACATATTTAAAAATATATAAAATGAAAAAAAGGATTCAATCAAATCAAAACAAAAATAGTATTGGGTTGAATCATTTGAATACATTTAATATTTACAAATGTTTCAAAAAATAACGAGAAATATTACCCTAATATAAATATTTTTAATAAGACAAGATAATTCACAAGCTTGTTTGAAATGGTCCAAGGGCTTCTTTTAGTATTATATGAGATGCTAACAACAATTGTCTATAGAAAGATGGAAGCAATGTTATCAGACTCGGACCGGTCATCGACCCGGTCGGGGTACTGAGTCAATGGGTCATTGGTTGAACCAATGGGTCACTGGTTGAACCGCATATCCATGACCCAGTCTTGAAAACCATACTATATTTATAAATTATACAACCATACTTATAAATATATTAAAAAAATGAGATGACAAAATAAAAGTACCTAAAACATTTTTACAAATTTAAAACATGAATAACCCAATTAACTAGGAGCAAAATTAAAGAAGATGGGTTTACAAAATAACCTCCAAACACAATAAAATCATGGCCAAGAATCCAAAGGTGGTGCATCAATGAAAGGCTCTCTATCATCATTAAAAAAATGCACCAATATAATGTGACTCTGATGCAATGATTTGTTTGCTAAAAAAGCTGCAAGATGAACATATGGATGAAGCAAGGCTGCTGAGACTGATACGTGGAATGTTGCATAATTTCCTAAATTATAATTTTGTTCATATATCCAGGGAAGCTAACACATGTGTGGACTCTTGGGCTAATTTTAGTTTTGTGCATGAAGAGCCTTTTGTAGTGTTAGACAATCCTCCCAGATGTGGTTTGGAATGTCTGTACAGTGACTTTGTGGGTAGTTCTTACCCACATGATGTGATAATACAGGAATGAGAAATGACTAATAACCCCATTTGTTACCAAAAAAATGCACGAAACCCAGCCGGTTCACCAGTTTAATCTAAACTCGGCGGTCGGACCGGTTTTGGACAGGTTTTGACGCATAACTGATCCAATTAGTGGCTCGGACCGGTTGGGTGACCGGTTCGCCTGTTTCTGGGTCAACCCAACCAGTCTAAGCCGATTTTGATAACACTGGATGGAAGTTTATATAAGTTGAGATAAAAATTCTTTTATATACTTTCATAAAAAATATTTGCACCGATATGAATTTAATCCACGCACGATTATCAAAACGCTGCAACATATCCCCTCTCGATAAGCTCTTGAATCGGCCACAAAGAACCACCCATATAATGAGTCAACGCCTTTTCAAGAAAAAGATCAAGTTCTGAGTATAGCAAGCAAAAAAAAAAAAAAAAACTCAAAGGAAAAAAACAAACAAACAAAGAAGCACCATTGGAAGGGCTTACTTCACTCCTATGATACAACACACGAATCTCATATGTATCTTTGCAACAAAGAGAAAAACCTCATCATAACATAAATAGCTTTAAAATTCAACTATATATAATAGTTTTGTTTGGAAACAGCTTTAAGTAGTTTTAAGTTTTTTTTTTTTAAAAAAAAGGTAATAGTAAAAAAAAAACTTAAATGGAGTATTAGGATAGAACTTTATGTTCACCAGACTTTTCTAGAAAAAACTCCTAAATATCAATTAAGAAAAAAGCTCCATAGAGTAACTTTTAGGAAAAAGCTCTCAACTTTTTGACATCGGCCCAGTCACATCTACCACTATCAATCAAAATACAAATCATATTTGCAAGCTTACTTTTTTTCTATCGGGCTTCTATAAAACTCAGATAGAAAATAATCCACCGTGCCTGCCACTAACTCAAGCCCATTATCTTTCTTCCCTTAATTGCATGTGCAGAATAATATTGCCCACAAAATACATGTGGCCATCACCACAAGGCCTCCCGAGTTCAAACCTGCCTTCAACCTCTTTGTAATATTTCCTTGGTAACGACACCTTAGCCCGACCCATAATGACCATAACTGACACGGTTTCCAAGTCGGTCTTAGACTGCAATCTGGCTACTTTCACGTAAAGGAAGTCATAGTTCCCAGGAGAAATCCCTATTATTCAAATGCAACATGCCTGATTCCAACCTGGGTTGTTCCACACGGCTTGAGCCTCCGGGTGTAATACCCTTTGTCTAGTTCCATCCAGTGCATCACGCACACGCAACAATGCCTTCTCTTCACTGACGCCTTGTCCTCGTCTTCGTCATCCACGTCGATGTCTTTCCCTCCCGCTATGTATAGAACTAGCTCCATTGACTATCACCATACTAAACCAGTGTCGCTTACTGACTTCCTCTTCATGTATCTCCCGAATTCTGGTTCTTGAACCTCTCTGTTGTTGTCACCCATGGCCATGTCGTCGTGCTCTCGGAATCTAATGATCATTAATGGGCTGGATCTGTGATAACAGGAATAAAAATCTTTGCAAATCTAAGAGAAAGAGAGAATCTAGATTTCAGAGAAAGTACTTACTTGAGGAATTAAAGCCTCAATCGTAGAAGATTTCGAGATGTTGGCTAGACATGAAAAGGTAGGGTCTTATGATAATCTCATTTTATATAAACAGGACTATGATGTGTTTGACGAAAATAAATTGACTCCCAATGCATGTGATTGCTCGCTAGGGAAGACTCAAGGAAACTAGAATTTTTTTCCCCAATTGATTTTTCCCTTTTTGATGGAATGAAATTTGAGTTTTGAATGTAGCTACTGGATAATTTCATGGAAGTAATCGAACATTTGGGTAGGGATTATAAATAAGGACGGCCCAAAAAAATATAATTCATGAACAATCAGTACAACTTGAAGTCAGATATGAAATAAGCCACCGTGTCTACTTCTAAACTCAAGCCCCTTATCTTTCTTCCCTTAATGCCATGCACAGAATAATATTGCTTGCAAAACATATGTGGCTATAGCCACTAGGCCTCCCAAGTTCAAACCTGCTTTCAACCTCTTTATAAAATTCCCTTGGAAATGGCACCTTAGCCCGACCCACAATGACCGAACCCAATGAGGTTCCCGGGTCAGTCTTGGAGTGCAATCTGGCCACCTCCACGTAAAGGAAGCCTAGTTTCTAGGAAAACTCCTTGTTATTCGAATGTAACACGCGTGATTCCATCCCGGGTTGTTCCACGTGGCTTGAGCCTCTCGGGTGTAATACCCTTTGTCTAGTTCCATTCAGTGCGTCACGCATGCACAATAATGCCTTCTCTTCACCGATGCGCCTTCCTTGTCTTCATCGTCCACGTCAATGCCTTTCCTTCCCACTATGTGTAGGACTAGCTCCATTGACTGTTGTCGTACTAAACCAGTGTCGTTTATCGACTTCTTCGTGTACCTCCTACATTCTAGTTCTCGAACATTTGTGTCGTTGTCACTCATGGCCATGTCGTCGTGCTCTCAGAATCTAATGATCTCCATCGAGCCAAATTTGTGATAACAAGAATAAAAATCTCTGCAAATCTAAGAAGAAAGAGAGAATCTAGATTTCATAGAAAGTACTTACATGAAGGATTAAAGCCTCAATCATGGAAGATTCCGAGATGTTGGCTAGACACGAAAAGGTAGGGTCCTATGATAATCTCAATTTATTAAAATAGGACTATGATGTGTTTGATGATAATATACTGACTCCCAATGGATGTGATTGCTCGCCGAGGAAGATTCAAGGAAACTAGAATTTTTTTTCCCAATTGGTTTTTCCCTTTTTAATGGAATGAAATTTGAGTTTTGAATGTAGCCACTTGATAATTTCAAGGAAGTAATTGAACATTTAGGTAGGGTTTATAAAAATAAGGACGGCCTAAAAAACTATAATTCAATTATAATTAATGAAGAGTCAACACAACTTATAGTCAGATAGAAAATAAACCACTATGCCCCCCACTAACTCAAGCCTGATATCTTTCTTCCCTTAATGCCATGCACAAAATAATATTTCCTGCAAAACACATGTAGCCATTGCCACTCAGCCTCTCGAGTTCAAACCTGGCTTCAACCTCTTTGTAAGGTTCCCTTAGCAACGACACCTTAGCCTGACCCAAAATGGCCATACCTGACAGGGTTCCCGGGTTGGTATCAGAGTGCAATCTGGCCACCTCCACATAGAGGAAGCCATAATTCCTAAGAGAATTCCCTATTATTTGAATGCAACAAGCCTAATTCTAGCCCAAATTGTTTCACATGGCTTGAGCCTCCCAGGTGTAATACCCTTTGTCCGACTCCATCCAATGCGTCACACACACGCAGTAATGCCTTCTCTTCACCGTCGTGTCATCCTCGTCTTTATTGTCCATGTCGTTGCCTTTCCCTCCCATTATGTGTAGGACTAGCTCCATTAATTGCCACCATACTAAATCAGTGTCGTTTACCAACTTCTTCTTCGTGTACCTCCCACGTTTTGGTTCTTGAACTTCTTTGTCGTTGTCACTAATGGCCATGTCATCGTGCTCTCAGAATCTATAATCTGCATCGGGCTAGATCTGGGATTATAGGAATAAAAATCTCTGTAAATCTAAAAAGAAAGAGAGAATCTAGATTTCAAAGAAAGTACTTAGCTGAGGAATGAAAGCCTCAATCGCGGAAGATTTTGAGATGTTGACTAGACACGAAAAGACAGGGTCTTAAGATAATCTCATTTTATCAAAATAGGACTATTATGTGTTTGACAACAATAAATTGACTCCCAATGGATGTGATTGCTCGCCGAGGAAGATTCTAGGAAACTAGAATTTTTTTCCCAATGGTTTTTTCCCTTTTTGATGGAATGAAATTTGAATTTTGAATGTCCCACTTGATAATTTCAGGGAAGTAATCGAACATTTTGGTAGGGTTTATAAATAAGGACGGCCCAAAACACTATAATTCATGAAGAGTCAGCACAGCCTGAAGTTAGATAGAAAATAAGCCATCGTGCCCACCTCTAGCTCAAGCCCTTTATCTTTCTTCCCTTAATGACATGGGCAGAGTAATATTGCCTGCAAAACACATGTGGCCATCACCGCAAGGCCTCCAAAGTTCAAACCTGCCTCCAATATCTTTGTATGGTTCCCTTGGCAATGGCACCTTAGCCCGACCTACAATGACCATACCCAATGAGGTTCTTGGGTCGGTCTCAGAGAGCAATCTGGCCACCTCCACGTAGAGGAAGACATAGTTCCCGAGAGAAATCCCTATTATTCGAATGTAACACACCTGAATCTAACCCAGGTTGTTCCACGCGGCTTGAGCCTCCCGGGTGTAATACCCTTTGTTCAGTTCCATCCAGTGCATCACGCACGAGCAACAACGCCTTCTCTTCACTGAGGCGTCATCCTCGTCTTCGTCGTCCACGTGGATGCCTTTCCCTCCCACTATGTGTAGGACTAACTCCATTGACTATTGTCGTATTAAACAAGTGTCGTTTACTGACTTCTTCTTCGTGTACCTCCCCTCCCGCGTTCTGGTTCTCGAACTTCTCTGTCGTTGTCACTCATGGTCATGTCATCGTGTCTGGGAATCTAATGATCTCCATCGGGCTAGATCTATGATAACAGGAATAAAAATCTCTACAAATCTAAGAAAAAATAGAGAATCTAGATTTTAGAGAAAGAACCTACCTGAGGAATTAAAGCCTCAATCACGGAAGATTCCGAGATGTTGGCTAGACACGAAAAGGCAGGGTCTTATGATAATCTTATTTTATCAAAACAGGACTATGATTTGTTTGAAGACAATAAATTGACTCCCAATGCATATGATTGCTCGCCAGGGGAGATTCAAGGTAGCTAGAATTTTTTTTCCCAATTGATTTTTCCCTTTTTGATGGAATGAAATTTGAATTTTGAATGTGGCCATTTGATAATTTTAGGGAAGTAATCGAACATTTTGGTAGGGTTTATAAATAAGGACGGCCCAAAACACTATTATTCAATTATAATTCATAAAGAGTCACACGACTTGAAGTCAAATAGAAAATAAGCTACCGTGCCCACCGCTAACTCAAGCCCGTTATCTTTCTTCCCTTAATGCCATGCGCAAAATAATATTGCCTGCAAAACACATGTGACCATCGCCATTAGGGCTCCTGAGTTCAAACCTGCCTTCAATCTCTTTGTAAGGTTCCCTTGGCAACGACACATTAGCCCAACCCATAATGACCGTACCTGACGAGGTTCTTGGGTCAGTCTCAGAGTGCAATCTAGCCACCTCCGCCTCGAGGAAGTCGTTGTTCCCAAGAAAATTCCTTATTATTAGAATGCAACACACCTGATTCCAGCCCGGGTTGTTCCATATGGCTTGAGCCTCCTAGGTGTAATAACTATTAGTTCTCTAAGAGTTTTAATGATGATTGACAATTGTAAACACAAAGTGAAGTTTGTCTTTGGTAAATTGAAAAACTTACTGTCAAAAATAAACTCGAGTTGTGGAACTGAAACTCGAGTTTGGACTTGACATAGTAGCTCAGTTTTATGAACTTAAAAGAAAACTGCGATTTTCATTTACAAACTACAGTTTATAATAATCAGAGAACTCTCAAAGTTTTTCTACACTAAGACAAACTCGAGTTTGTATAAGTAAACTCGAGTTTGTAAAAGACATAAACACTTCAAGAATTTGAATTTAAGCAAGCTACAGTTTTGATATTCCTAAACCTCGATTTTTCACCCAACGGCTATAAAAGGTTTTCTATGATTTAAGAAAACTCGAGTTTAAGTTTACAAACTCGAGTTTAAATCAAACTAAGAGTCTTCAAAAATTTCATGTTCAACACAAACTTCGGCTTACATCTGTAAACTCTAGTTTGTCATTTACAAGAGTTATCAACGTTTTCTATAAATTTAGAAAACTCAAGTTTAATAAAGTAAACTCGAGTTTGTATCAGGCAGAAAAATTTCAAAGTTCTTCGCTTTCAAAAGAAACTCGAGTTGAGTTTTGGCAACTCAAGTTTATGTCAAACAAAGAGCTATGTTCTATTTCTTGAACTTGAAAACTATAGTTAATCCTTGAAACTCTAGTTTTGAGCTTTACAAATTTAAACTTGATTTCTCATCTAAAGTGAAAAACTCGAGTTAGTCACTAAATGACTCAAGTTTACTCATATGTTCAAAATAAATTTCAAACTTCAAATCGCAATAGTCATTCCTAGAATGAACCAAATTCAAGTGTGATACTTAATGACTCAAGTGTTTGCATTGTTTCAAAATATGTTTAAAAAATTTGGATTACGATGGTATGAGCAAAACTCCAGTTTGTTTATATCAACTCGAGTTTGCGTCGAACAGTTTGAAACTCTGAATTCTAAAACCTGCAATTTGATTCTACTTAAACTATATACTTCATGATTTCACTTTATGTTATTACTTGCTATACTTGATTGATTTGCTCATGAGTTTCAGATAAATTTAGCAAGGATCAAGGTGAAATCAAATCTGGTTTAAATGCAATTAATGAAGAACCAAGAACAAGCTTGAACTTTCTCCTCTATCCCAATGGTTCAGTTCAAACCGTTACAGATCATCCAAATTACTATCCAACGATCAAATAAAGTTTATAGAATGACTAGAATACTAGAAGACCATATGCAACAACTAAATCCAAGATTCTAGTTAAGAATTGAAGAAACAGAGAAATATATACAACTGTCATATTCCATATATCAAGCTAAATATTGAAGAATCAGAGAGAAGAAATTGCATCAACTAGTCTCCTTGGTTGATTACAAATACCCAGGAAGACTCGAAGAAAAACAACAACAACAACACACAACTATAACTGATTATATTCTTGTTTAATTCTTTGTTGTGCATAATATTATTTTGAACTTCAGTGTTTATCTATATATACTCTTTAAGAGAGTTTGGTTTTTGAAAATCATTCAATTACTCATTTAAGAGAACTCAAGGTTGTGGAACCTGTGAGTTGGGTTATATAATTACAAAGTGTAGGGGGAAGTAAGTCCTAGGTGATTAGGATTGCTTAAGAGTTACATTGTTGTAATTAAAGGCTATTGAAATAGTTGAAAATCTCAGAAGGTATATGGGGACTGGACGTAGCTCAAGGTTGGAACCGAACAAGTATAAATCTTACTATGTCAAGCTTTTCTTCCCTTACTCTGTTATACTTTGTTTTCGGTCTAAAATTTGGGATTTTTCGAAGAGAATTTTTAAAATCCCCAACTCACTCCCCTCTTGGTGATTTCTTCCATTTACAATACCCTTTGTCCGGTGCCATCTAGTGCATCACACACACAGCAACGCCTTCTCTTCACTGTCACGCCATCCTCGTCTTTATCGTCCACGTCGATGCCTTTCCCTCCCACTATGTGTAGAACTAGCTCCATTGACTGCCGCTGTACTAACTAGTGTCGTTTATTGACTTCTTCTTCGTGTACCTCCCGCTTTCTGGTTTTCGAACTTCTCTGTCATTGTCACTTATGTCCATGTCGTCGTGCTCTCGGAATCTAATGATCTCCATTGGGCTGGATCTGTGATGACAAGAATAAAAATCTCTGCAAATCTAAGAAGAAAGAGGGAATCTAGATTTCAAAGAAAGTACTTAGCTGAGGAATTAAAGCCTCAATTGCAGAAGATTTCAAGATGTTGGCCAGACACGAAAAGGCATGGTCTTATGATAAAAATCCAATGAATTTTTTTCCATTATTTTTCCTCCTTTTAAGGAATTAAATTTGAATACCGCGTTTAAGGATGTGTCTATATATATATATATATATATATATATAGAGGGATTGATATTAAAATTTAATTATAAATTAATTAATTATACAGAGCTGGGAGAGGATTGTCTCCATTTGAATGCCTCCACCATTAATTAATGTTTTAATGTTTAAGATTTATTCTATTTATGTTGATAGATTCTTAAGATTCGTTCGAATCTTTATTGGGGACACTTAGAATCTTAACCACCAACTTGTTAATTACTAATATTCAATTTTAAATGACTTTAAAAAGGGTCAGTAGGGCCATATGAGTTATATGGACTTCAAATAATAATCCAAATTCTTGAGACATATTATTTTATTATAAAAAAAAACAATTACAATTCATATTAATTATTCCATACGAAAATTTGAGTGTTGAAGAATTAAAACAAAATTATTATCTTTTTATGTAACAAATGCTATATATCAAATTTAAAAGTGAAATTTATAGAAGTTGTTAAGGGTAAAAAATTTAGCACATCCGAATTCATAATGTGAATGTTTAGATTAATTTTGATGGATTTTGAGGTTTCGTTGATAACAATATCCAAGTTTCCAATCTCAACACATCCTTGATATAATAAATTGACTTCTGATTCTGAGAAAATATCAGGGAACTAGGTTTCCCTCTATTTTTTCTTCCTTTTAAGGAATGAAATTTGAATGCCGACACATGATAATTTTAAGGAAGTATCCGATCATACGGGTAGGGTAAAACTTATGAATGGAGATGGCCTATAAATACTAAAATTTAATTATAAATGACTCATAAAGAGTTTGTACCGCCAAAATAAATTAGCCGGCCTTCAACCAAAAATCCAAATTCTTAAGTTTATTATTTTGTTATAGAATATTGTTGCAATTCATATTAATATATTAATTATTCTATACTAAAATTTGAGTATTGAAGAATTACAAAAAAAAATTATTATCTTTTTATGCAACAAATGCTATATATCAAATTTAAAAGTGAAATTTGTAGAAGTTGCTAAGGGTAAAAAATTTAGCACATCCGAATTCATAATGTGGATGTTTAGATTAATTTTGATGGATTTTGAGGTTTGGTTGATAACAATATCCAAATTTCCAATCTCAACACATCCTTGACATAATAAATTGACTTATGATTCTGAGAAAATATCAGGGAACTAGGTTTCCCCCTATTTTTTCTTCCTTTTAAGGAATGAAATTTGAATGCTGACACATGATAATTTTAAGGGAATATCCGATCATACGGGTAGGTAAATTTTATGAATGGAGATGGCCTATAAATACTAAAATTCAATTATAAATGACTCATAAAGAGTTTGTACCGCCCAAATAAATTACCCGACCTTTAACCAAAAATCCAAATTCTTAAGTTTATTATTTTGTTATGGAAAACAGTTGCAATTCATATTAATATATTATTTATTCTATACTAAAATTCAAGAATAAAAATGGTTTTATTCCGTTTTTATGTGACAAATGCTATATTATATATATGTGTATATGTCTCTGCGCGCGCCTTAATCAAATTTAGAAAGATGTTACTTGTAAAAAATTTAACATATTTCTAAAGCCGTGATGTGATATTTTATACTAATTTAATGTGAAGTTCCTTGAAGTGATAGAGACAAAGTACAAAAGGAACATATAAGATGGGCTCATGCCACGAAGCCGCCTTCTGTAGCGAAGACACAACCTTTCCCCACAACACTACGTGTGGCTGTGTGTAACAAGAAACCCATTGCATATGAGAGGGATGGTTTGTTTGAAAAAATATCATGACTTATAATAAAGTAAAGGCACCCAAATAGTTTGAGGGAAAAATTATAATGGCATAATTTACATTAACGTGGTGATGTTTTTTTTTTTTATATATACATTTAGTCATTTATATTTGTATCCAGTTTTATTTTAGTTTTTATTTTAGAAGTTGATTTGTTCTTTTAATTTTTTGTCATAGAAGTTGAACTGCTTTCACTTAAAATTGATGATTCAGCAATATCCATTAAATAACACCAACATTGTTAAATTTAAAAGATTAAAAATATAGTTAATAAATTTATCGGACTAAAATATATTTGTACAGATATAACAGATCAAACCTATGCTTTTAGCCTTTCTTTTTGTTCAATGCAGCACGAACTCTATTTACCTCTAAAGTAACTATCTTTTTGGGAAAATTCTAAATAAATATTATTTGAATTTGTAAAACCCCCAGAAGCCCATTGAATTTGTAAAAAGACTCAGAAGTGACAAAGATCTATGAGGGATATGCAAATTCGGGTGAAATTATCTTTTTACCCTTAGTTTTAAAATAAATAAATAAAAGGAATACCCCACACCGGAGGGTCGTTGGCCGGCCGGCCGGCCGACTGCCGTCCGTGGCAGCGACAGCTGACCACCAACTGCCGATCGGTCTCAGCTGACCCCCAACGACCGCGGAAGGCCGGCCAGCGGCCCTCCAGGGTGGGGGTATTTCTTTTTTAAAAAAAATTTAAAACTAAAAGCAAAAAGGTAATTTCACCCGTATTTGTATATCTCACATTGGTCCTTATCACTTCTAAGTCTTTTTACAAATTCAATGGGCTTCTGAGGGTTTTACAAATTGAAATGGTATTTATTTGAAATTTTCTCTATCTTTTTTCTGTCAGGAAATAATTAATTATATATACATTATCAAATAATTAATAATTGAGTTATACATCTACCAATCAAAAGGCATCTCATTCTGCGAAAAAAACGTCACGATATATATTATCTTATCGATTGGTTTTAAATTCCCATGAAGAAATCATAACAAAGGAAAGCTAAGACACTCTTTTGTGACTCTTAATTGAGCGAACACTAGTTTGTGAGTGGGAAAAAAAAGGGCATTATTTCTTTTTGATGTGACAAAGAGATATATACCAATCTATATTTAGCAAGCATATAATATATTTTATTGATGCTGCCAAATTATAGACGTCCGTACTTCTTTGATTGTGGAACTATCAGGAGTCGCAAATTAATTTGGAGGATTATTTTAAAGGACAGGCCTTAATATAAGGGTATTGATTCTTCGACTCTAATAGTTACCTTTTATAATGTAGTTGTTTGAAAGACGGTGTAATTGTCAAAATTGGTGTTTTTATTGAGAACAAGGCTTCTAATCAGTGTGCAGTTAGTTTTTGGGATGTAGTGGTTCTTTCAAGCACTTTGTAATCATCGTACGAATTCAATCAAACAGGTTCTGTTTTTTGGCTAACAAACCAGAGTAAGATATGAAATATGCATATTTGAGTGATGAATAACCTGCCGGAGGGGACATTGCTATTATTATTTTGAGAAAAATAAAATTGTCTCTGTATATATATATATTTTATATAAAAAAGTTTAAGTGGGTTCAATACCATCTCCCACCAAGATCAAAGCATGGCTTAAGGACTCTTTGAGTACTGATAAGGGACTTACGAAATCGCCTATCAAAAGAGTCTTCACAACGACAGAGATAATCGAATTCTTGTCCTTTTAAGACTTGAACTCGTTCCTTACTATTTGTGTCAACTCTCATTGACAATTATATCTATATACATTGGTTTCAAGCTATCAATTAATAAAAAAACAGAGCCATGAAACCCAGGCCCACACTCTATGACCCCAGTCCCGATCGGTCGGCGCCACCACCCACAAGCCCACAACATTGGGATATTGGATATGCTGACATAGTGATCTAGGAAGTTTCTGACGCATTATAGTAATAAAACCAAAAAAAAAAAAAAAGTTTCTGCCACATCAGCTAAAGATGGTCTAAGCAATATCAAAAAAAAAAAAGAAGTCATGTTTAGTTGACGCTTGCCCAAACCAACTACGGGCCTTACTTGACAAGGAGCGTTTAGTTAATTGTAATTGGGCTTTTGCCCTCATCTGGATTTTTTTTTTAAAAGGAGGCTTCTTATCATTTATTTTATGGCAATTGTACGGAAAAAATCCTAATTAAATAATTAATTACCAAAATGTCACTCCTTAAAACTATTAATTCATCTGCCCCTCTTTACTTGATTACATATCATTTTAATCGATTAAAGCGTTTAATCGATTACATGTCAGGCATGTAATCGATTAAATCGACACGGATTTGTTTTTTTTAGTTTTTGCATTATGTAATCGATTAAGCAACATAGCTTAATCTATTACATCACGCCAAATCAGTTTTTTAATCCCAAAATTTTAAATATTAAATTCAAATTTTGAAAAATAAAAAATATATAAAATAAAATATTTTTAAAATAAGTATATGAAAAATAAGGAGAAATTATAGCAAAGTGATTACGAAGAATTTCAAACTATGCTATTAGTACGGCAAGATATCAGGAAGAAATTTAGAATTAAATATCTTGTAATATTAAATTCTTTGGGAAAATATATATATATATATATATATATATATATATATATATATATATATATAATTTTTATAAAAAATAAAATAAAACTTTATTTTGAGGATTACAATGCGTCGGGTATATGAAATATTTTCAAAATTAGTATATGAAAAGTAAAGAGGGATGATAGTAAAGTGAGTTACAAAGAATTTCAAAATATGCTATTAGTACGGCCAGATATCAAGAAATTGAAATCTTAAATTAAAATTTTGAAAAATAAAACAAATATATAAAATAAAATATTTTCAAAATAAGTATATGAAAAATAAATAGGGATAATAGCAAAGTGGTTACGAAGAATTTCAAACAATGATATTAGTACGACAATATTTCAAAATTATATATATATATATATATATATATATATATATATATATATATTAGATTTCCAAAGAATTTAATATTATGGGATATTTAATTATAGATTTCTTCCTGATATCTTGCCGTAGGATAGTTTGAAATTCTTCATAACTACTTTGCTATAATCCCTCCTTATTTTTCATATACTTATTTTGAAAATATTTTATTTTATATATTTTTTTATTTTTCAAAATTTGAATTTAATATTTAAACTTTTGGAGATTAAAAAACTGATTTGGCGTGATGTAATCGATTAAGTTAGATGATTAAGCTATCTAGTTTAATCAATTACATAATGCGAAAACTAAAAAAAATACAAATCTGCCCCAATTTAATCGATTATATGCCAAGCATGTAACCGATTAAACTGTTTAATCGATTAAAATGGCATGTAATCGATTAAAGAGAGACAGATGGGTTAATAATTTCCAGAAGTAGCATTTTGGTAATTAATTATTTAATTAGGGTTTTTCTGTATAATTGTCTTATTTTAGGCTCAAATATACTTTTAGTCACTTAAGTTTTATATGAGGAAGAGGATGATTTACTAGTCTAAAGCTCCAAGAAAATAAAAAATGCAGCTCTGAGGATTACTGAGAACCCCCATCTGAGGAATGGCCTAAAGTAGGAGGAAGCTCTAGTGCCTATAAGGTAGGAGGCCCTTCATTTCTTGATAAGCTTAAAGGAACTTGCTACCAAGAAGACATTTTGGAGGATGAAAGGGAGAGGATGGAGGATGATATCTCGGATGATACCCTATTGGAGAAGTCTATGGAGGAAGAGTCTGGGCTGTGCAAGATTACTGAAAATCCAAAGAGGAACTTTCCTTCTTTCTATTTCTCCCGGAAAATGAAGAAGCGCCTTTGTAAAGCTTGGAGTATGGCAGTGATAGTCAAGCTTCTAGGGAGGAATATTGGCTTTAGAGCACTAGAGAAGAGGTTACAAACCATGTGGTCAAAGAAGGGGGTCAATTACGCTGATTAATGTGGGGTATGGGTATTATATTGTTACAACTATTGTTATCAAACTCGTGAATTGACTTTTAGAGTTTACTATTTTTATGATTCTAGCTTATCAAAACAAGTCAAATCACTGATAAACTTGTGTCAATTGTAAACTTGGTTAAATTTATGAGTTTATACATTGAATTTACCGTTTTTGCATTTCTATCTTACAAAATTATGTTAACTTACTCTTAAAACTCGTATTAACTTTTTTTATTTGATCATACTCAACAACTTGATGTATAAATTTCATAAAAAAAAAATTATTAAATATGATAAATGATTAATGTTGATGGATTTATAATTTATAATTATTTAGATTTAAAATATATTTAAATGAAATTGTTGTCATTTTAATTATTTAATTATATACAAGTAATATCTTTAATAATAAATGTAAAATCTTATAAGCTTACAATTCGAGTTTACAATATAAGTTTATATTATTATCGCGGGGTTGTCAAACTTGCGAGTTTGACAACCATAATTACAATTAATTAAATTTATCGTACTCTCTTAATCCCTAGATACAATGTCATTTTGAACCGAATAATGTACATCAACAATAAGGAACGAGTTACATTTTAATTAATGCAATGTATGAAATAAATTGAGGGTAAAATAAGTAAAAATACATTTATTATCAGAAAAATTTAAATAGAACCTCAAAAAGTACCTGTATCAAAAAAAAAACCTTAAAAAGTACAAGTCAATTAAAAAAAATGGGACTTTATAATTAAGGAAGGAGGGAGTACTAGGGTAGGGGAAAGATTCACACAAGTCATAAAATTTTAATCAAGTAGTAGTAATTAAACAGTTAATCAGAGAGGTATATGGCAGCAAAATGCAATCAAAGCTTTTCTATAAATAAATAAAACTTGTTTGCAACTAAATTAACATATAACTAGTTGCCAATTAAAATGTGCGTGTATTGTCTTCAATATATTAAATTTTAAATTGAAAAATAAATTAAAATTAACTAGACATATTTAAAAATATATAAAATGAAAAAAAGGATTCAATCAAATCAAAACAAAACTATCATTGGGTTGAATCATTTGAATACATTTAATATTTAAAAATGTTTCAAAAATTAACGAGAAACATCGCCCCAATATAAATATTTTTAATAAGACAAAAGAATTCACAAGCTTGTTTGAAAGGTTCAAGGGCTTGTTTTAATATAAAGTGTGCGCGATCAGTTTTGCCTTTATGTACATAAAGAAATAAAGGTGCTTAGCAGGAATTGTCTATAAAAAGATGAAAGTTTAGATAAAAATTCTCTTATATACTTCAACTAAAGTATTTTTTAATTTAATCCCCGTAACTAATCATGATTTTTACCCACGCACGATTATCGTAACGCCGCAACAGATCCCCTATCGATCAGCTCTTGAATCGTCCCCAAAGAACCCCACATGTAATATGAGACAACGCCTTTTCAAGTAAAAGGGCAAATTCTGAGTTTTGCAAGCAGCATCAGAAGGGTTTCCTTTACTCCTGGGACACAACACATGAATCCAATATGTATCTTTGCAACAAAGAGAAAAACTTCATCATAACATAAACATAGCTTTAAAATCGAACTATATATATTATCTTTGTTCTCTTAATACCATGCGCAGAATAATATTGCCGGCAAAACACATGTGACCATCACCACTAGGCCTCCCGAGTTCAAACCTGCCTTCAACCTCTTTGTAAGGTTCCCTTGGCAACGGCACCTTAGCCCGACCCACAATTATCGCACCTGACGAGGTTCCCGGGTCGGTCTTAGAGTGCAATCTAGCCACCTCCACGTAGAGGAAGCCGTAGTTCCCAGGAATATTCTCTATTATTGGAATGCAATACAACTGATTCCAGAATGCGGCTTGAGCCTCCTGGGTGTAATACCCTTTGTCCGGTTCCATCCAGTGCCCCACACATGCGCAGTAACGCCTTCTCTTCACCGACCCGTTGGCCTCATCTTCGTCGTCCACATCAATGCCTTCCCCTCCCACTATGTGTAGGACTAGCTCCATCGACGGCTGTCGTACTAAACTAGAGTTTTTTAACGACTTCTTCTTCATGTACCTCCCGCATTCTGGTTCTTGAACTTCTTTGTCGTTGTCACTCATGTTCTTCGTGTACCTCTCGCATTCTGGTTCTCGAACTTCTCTGTCGTTGTCACTCATGGAGATGTTGTCGTGCTTTCGGAATATGATGATCTCCATCGAACTGGATCTACGATAACATGAATAAAAATCTATGCAAATCTAAGAAGAAGGAGAGAATATAGATTTCAGAGAAAGTGCTTACCTGAGGAATTAAAGCCTTGATCGCAGAAGATTCGGAGATGTTAGCTAGACACAGGAATAAAAATCTCTGCAAATCTAAGAATAAAGAGAGAATATATATTTCAGAGAAAGTGCTTACTTGAGGAATTAAAGCCTTGATCGCGGAAGATTCAAAGATGTTGGCCAGACACAAAAAGGTTGGGTCTGCAAATCTAAGAAGAAAGAGAGAATATAGATTTCAGAGAAAGTGCTTACTTGAGGGATTAAAGCCTTGATCGCGGAAGATTCGGAGATGTTGGCCAGACACAAAAAGGTTGGGTCTTATAATAATCTCATTTTATTAAAACAAGACTATAATATAATCTGTTTGACGACAATAAATTGACTTCTAATAAATGTGATGGCTCGGGGAAGATTCAAGGTAACTATAATTTTTTTTTTCAATTTTCTCTTTTTGCTAGAATGAAATTTGAATTTTGAATGTGGCCACTCTTGATAATTTCAAGGAAGTAATCTAATATTTGGATAGAGTTTATAAATAAAGATGGGCCAAAAAATTATAATTCATGAAGAGTTAGTACGGCCTATATAGGGTATCTAACTTTTAATGAATAATCTAAATTGTTAAGATTTATTATTTTGTTAAAAAGGACAATTACAATTGATATTAGTTATTCTATAATAAAATTTGAGTAATGCTATATATATTGATCAAATTTAGAAAGTGAAGCTCATATTTTTACCATATATGTCCGGTGTCAATAGTATACACAATTCTATGTACAAGAGTATGATTTTGAAGTTTTGTTAACAATAACAGCTAAATTTCAGGTACAAAACTATGATTGCAAAGTTTCGTGGATAACCTTAGTCTTTTGAAGTTATGTTAACAACAATATCTAAATACACAATCTCAATAACTAAAATGTTTTTCCATTATTTTTCCTCCATTTAAGGAATTAAATTTGAATGCCGATTTTAGGGATGTGTGTATATATATAGGGATGGATACTAAAATTTAATTATAAATAACTTAATTATACAAAGCTGGGAGAGGATTGTCTCCATTTAAATGTATCCAGTATCCACCATTAATTAATGCTTTAATGGTTAAGATTATTCTATTTATGATGATAGATTTTTAATATTGGTTTAAATCTTTATTGAGGGAGATTGCTTAAAGTTACAATCTTAACTAACTTGTTAGTTACTAATATTCAATTTTAAATAACTTATAAAGGGTCAGTACGGCCCATATAAGTTATAGACTTTCAAATAATAATTCAAATTCTTGAGACATATTATTTTATTATAAAAAAACAATTACAATTCATATTACTTATTTTATACTAAAATTTGACTATTGAAGAATAAAAATTGTTTTATTATTTTTTTTATGTGACAAATGCTATATATCAAATTTAAAAGTGAAATTTATAAAAGTTGTTAAGGGTAAAAAATTTAACGCATCAAAATTCATAATGTGAATCTTTAGATTATTTTTTATGGAATTTTGAGGTTTGGTTGATAACAATATCTAAGTTTCCAATCTAAACACACCCTTGACATAATAAATTGACTTCTGATTCATAGAAAATATCAGGGGAATTAGGTTTCCCTCTATTTTTTATTCCTTTTAAGGAATGAAATTTGAATGCTAATACATGATAATTTTACGGAAGTATCGAATTATACGGATAGAGGAAAATTTATAAACAGAGATAGCCTATGAATATTAATTAAATTCAATTATAATTGACCCATAAAGATTTAGTACGGCCCAGATAATTTACCCGATCTTCAACTAAAAATCCAAATTCTTAAGTTTATTATTTTGTTATTAAAACAAAATTCAATTCATATTAATATATCAATTATTCTATACTGAAACTCAATAATAAAAATGATTTTATTCTGTTTTTTATGTGAGAAATGCTATACACACACACACATCTTGATCAAATTTAGAAAGATGTTACTTGTAAGAAGGGCTCATGCCATGAAGCCTTTCTTCTGCAGTGAAAACACAGCCTTTCCCCACAACATTACGTGTGGCTCTGTGTAATATGAAATCCATTGCATATGGGAGGGATGGTTTGTTTGATAAAAGATCGTAATTAAGACTTATAATAAACTAAAGGCACCCAAATAGTTTGAGGGAAAAAAATTATAATGGCATAATTTACATTAACATGGTGTTGTTTCTTTTTTTTTTTTTAAATACATTTAGTCTTTTATATTTGTATCAAGTTTCATTTTAATCCTTTAACTTTATAAAATGCATTATTAGTTATTCAAATCTAATATTGTTAGTCTCATTTAACAGAAAATACTAACTTATTAAACTTGAATAATTATACGCCGACAAAGATAGAAAAGAATTCTTACATACTCCCATCTCAACAAATTGTACTGCTACCTCACACCATCAAATTAATTATAGTGGGAAATTAATTCAACTTATATATTCCCAAAAAAAAAATTAAAACAAATCTTCTAAGAACCATGCAACCCTAACCCTAACCCTAGCTAACCCCTGTTATAGTCGGCAACCAAAGACACAGAGTGTAAATTAAAGTGAATGGTGACGTGAAGATGGGGATGTATTTGCTCCAATATTGATCAATATCATAACCCTTATACCATCACCATTCAATTTCACACACACTTCGCACAATCCTCTGCTTCCTTAGACGTTCCCTGATCCATAGGAACCCGAAGGGAGCACCATAGACCTCCTATTATGCGTCGACAATGGCTTGCCGACTATAAGTATATTAGGGTTCTCCTGGCCTAGTTGTATCGAGATTTTCCACTTTTTTTTTTTTTAAAAAAATAATTAGAAGTTGATTTGTTCTTTTAATTTTTTGCTCACAGGAGTTGAATTGCTTTTACTTAGAATTGATGGTTCAGCAATGTCTATTAAATAACACCAATATATTAAGTTTAAAGAACTAAAAATATGCCTAATAAATTTACCAGACTAAAACTAAATTGTACAAATATAAATTATCAAACATATGCTTTAGCCTTAATTTCTTTTTGTTCAATGCAATGTGAATTCTATTTACCTCTAAATTAATTATGTTTTCCTATCAAGAAATAATTAATTATATACGTTATCAAATACTCCCTCCGGTTCTAATTATAAGACAAAATTTGAAAATTAATCTTGATCTTAATTATAGGATAAAGTTTTAATTTTTATCAATTTCTTCCCAAATACTACTATTGAGACTTTCTCAATGATAATTAATGCCAATAGTAATTTAATAATGCGCACACATACATACATACCTATGTATGTATGTATTTATTATTAATTAAGTAATGCTTATATGTTTAATAATGCAAAAGTGAGGCCATACGAAACTCCTGGGCTCTCTTCTTTTTCTGGTTATGATTATATGCAAGTATAACTTTGTTTAATAGATTGGACTGTAGAATTCGTATTAACATAGTAAAATGTTTAGTTGTTTTTTTTAATTAAATTGTCCATTAAATCTGGTTTATTTTACAGTCCTAGAAAATTTTGCTCTTGATTTTTTTTTTTTTTTTTTTTGCAGTATTAGTTATTAGTCACTAGCTTTAGATGTTTTCAACTTAGGATAACAGAAGAACAAGATATATAAAGATCGAAAAATTTATCTGCTGTGCATAGAATAACGTCTTAATTATAACGGACTAATTAAGAAGTATCTGGATTTTCATCCCTGGACGTGGAAGGGTATAAGAATATATGAATGAGTCATTTTAAATTTTAAATAAGACATTTTAAAAAAGCAAATGTAATTAACTAATTTAACTACTATCCTTAATTTATCTAAAATTAGATAAATATGTCTTATAATTAAGATCGGAGGGAGCAATTAATAATTGAGATATAATATATGAGATACAATCTGCCAATCAAAAGGCATCTCATTCTGCGAAAAAAAAACATCTATCAATCAAATTAAAAGGCATCTCATTCTGCGAATAAAAACGTCACGATATATATTATCTTATCGATTGGTTTTAAATTCCCATGAAGAAATCATAACAAAGGAAAGCTAAGACACTCTTTGTGACTCTTAATTGAGCGAACACTAGTTTGTGAGTGGAAAAAAAAAGGGGCATTATTTCTTTTTGATGTGACAAAGAGATATATACCAATCTATATTTAGCAAGCATATAATATATTTTTATTGATGCTGCCAAATTATAGACGTCCGTACTTCTTTGATTGTGGAACTATCAGGAATCGCAAATTAATTTGGAGGATTACTTTAAAAGAGAGGCCTTAATATAAGGGTATTGATTCTTCAACTCCAAAATTAGCTTTTATGATATAGTTGTTTCCAAGATTTTGGGTAAATTTTTAAAAATAATAATAAAATAAAAAAATTATCAAAATAGGGTATTGTTTAAACATATTGTCTAACTAGGCCAATTTGTAGCGCCACGTCAGACGGCGCCACACATGACGCCACTGTACAAGGTGGCGCGCCCCAGGTGGCAGCGCCACCTGTTTTAAAAAAAAAATCTTTTTTTTTTGAATATGGAAAGCTACCTGCGGCGGCTTTACTGATAGGGGGCGTTTTTTTTTAAATTTTTTTTAAAATTAAATTATATATAATATTATATTATATAATTTAATATATTATTAATAATAATATGATATATATTATATTATATTATTATTAATATATTCATTATTTTATATATTATACATTATCATATATATATATATATAATTTTTAATATATAATAATATTAATATAATAATTATATATTAATATTATTTTATATAATATACATTATATTATATATTATATATATATCACATACAGTACTTCAGGAAAAAACAACCCAGATTAAAGACAACAATATAATATATTATTATAATATATTTACTTCTGTTCAGTAAATATGTACTGGTAGTATTAATAATAATAAAATTTTCAAATCTGAAGAATAAATAAGTGGTTGCCCACTAATGATTGCGATCCGCAAAATTGCGGGAGTTCACCAACAGAATATGAATAACTGGCCTCATTAAATTCGCACAAATTAAGGAATTCAATTAGATCTATTTATGAATATTATTATTTAATATTATACCTTTTTTAATAATGAATATAGTAATAATATAAATATTAAATTATATAATATAATATTTTAGTTTTATTTTTTTAAAAAAAATTATTTAAAACTAAGGGCGGCCGGCGGTGGGGAGGGCGACCGTTAACGGTGGTGTGGCCGGTGGTGGGGCCCGGAAAGGTTTATTTTAGTTTTATTTTTTTAAAAAAATTGTTTAAAACTAAGGGCAAAATGGTAACTTTAGCTTAAAAATAAAGACAAAATGGTAATTTCAGCGAAGTTACTGTTCATTTTCGTCCAAGTTAACGGTCAACATTGGTCAACTAACAGCCCGTGTAACTTTTGCTTCTAAAATGTAACCACGTGTGTATTTTTGCACAAAAAAATAATATGTGGTGCTGGACGCTCCTGGGGACAAAGTTCATGTGTATTTTTACACCTTAATCTTAGAAAAATTAATGTTTAGTTTCTTCCTTCTTCAATTTACCTCGACATTGATGAAATGACAATAGAACAGAATAAATCATTAAATCTCGATCAATATTTCATCCGGTTTTTCTCGCCTCAATGGAACATCAATGTTAGGGAAAAAAATAATAATGTTCTCTCTTGTAATTCATGCATTTCACCTTTATTGCCCACCACAATGGAGGAAAAGACTATCTCACGCTACTGCGCACGACGGTAGTGTGTTTTGAAAGACTAGGAAAGGTGGTTTAAGAAATTTTATCATTCCATTAGACACAAAAGGCTTCCATTAGATACAAATCAAAATCTTTGATGAAATGTTGTTTTCGTATCATCATAATCAATCATTGCACGACATCTCTTTTATTCCAATATTGACTATGAAGAGTCGCTTTCACCGGAATAAGTCTCTTAACATATGATCATTTGTTTGCTTTGAATAGGTTTTCATATTTATGCTCTGTTTCTGCTATGCATTAAATGCTTCTAACATAGATTTGCTTTTTGAAGATTTTCATGTTAACCTTTGTGTTTGATTATCCGAAACTCACTAATAATCATCATTAAAAACATTGAGAATAGTTGTGAATGATAATATGAAGTAACGACATAAAGATTAGAAAGTTTAAATTTACGAAGATGATGATCAACTTTCAATCCCAGAAAAACTCGAGTTTTGGTTTACAAAACTCGAGTTTCGTAGATAAAACTCTTACAAAACAATTTCAATTTATTAGTATGTCTTCAAAGAAAGAACTCTAAATAGAACTCAAGTTGTAGCATTTGGTTGAATTCAAAACTCTTTGAAAAATTAAAGGAACTTGAGTCATAAGTATTCAAACTTAAGTTACCAACTCGAGTTGTTAGTATTTTGAAGGTTTCATTGAAATCATAAGTCCTTTATAAGATATAAGAACTCGAGTTGTCGTTGATCAAACTTCAGTTTCCAACTCGAGTTTTATAAAGTAAAACTCAAGTTCTTCAAAGCATTTATCAAGCAAAGACAAGAGTAGAGAAGATACCTCAAAACTCGAGTTCTACAAAAGTAACTCGAGTTGTTTACTAGGAGCTCGAGTTGATATACCATAACTCAAGTTGTCAATTGATTTGTTCCAAAAAGAATAGGAGCTAGTAGTCATTGGAGCATTTTGAATTGAAATTGAAAACTGATAACTCTCCATATTTCATATATTTAAAGTACATTTTGAAGATATTTGGAGAGTTATCTAAACAATTTTAAGAGGTTTCTATGAGATTATGCTATTATAAGATCAAATCAAAGTGATGCATTATTTGTGGGATTTCAATTTAAAATAAATGTTTTTTTAGTTAGAATTGTCTAAATAAAAATAAAAGCAAAAAAAATAAATAAATAAAAAATAAAAACTCAGTTTTATTATTATTATGACTATCATTATTATTTAATTGCTTTCCTTTCATTTTCTTCTATAATCAGAAGCAATAGGGAGCACGGTTGGAATTGATGAATGAAAGAGATCAATTATTAGGTAAAAGAGATGGACCCCACGGATGAATGAATTGGACCAAGCAGATCACGTCATTGATATTGGGCTAATGAATTAAACTTTTGATTGAATGGCGTGGGTCCACAATGAATGGAAGGAGAATGAAAAAAAAAACCTAAATCTATTAAACAGAGGCAATAGGACGAGAGAAGGGGCGACGACCAAAAAGAAAAAGGCGGAGACACGAGACGCATAGGCGGCAATTCAAGAAGAAGAAAAACAACACGCTGAGGCCGAAAGAAAACTGAACAGAAGACGCAAGACGAGGGACGCACTGGACGAATCGAAGCACATACGTGACGGCTGGACGCAGAGAATACAGGCGACAGATTGAATAATTATTCAAGAAGAGGCTATTGCTGATTCTCTTGTCTTTGGTCTTATTTCAAGTAATTCTAGGTTCAGTAGCTTGTTAAGTTCCATTATTCCAGTACTTAGAATCTGAAATTCCAGTATGTCTTTGAACTTGAATTTTGAATTTGCTGTGATTTGGATTGAAGCCATGTGTGGCTAAATTATTTTTCAACCTAGAGGACTTATGAACTTGTTTGGATTTTAGAGATTTTTCCCACTATTTAGTTTTATTTAATATTAATTCAGTTTATTTAATCTTGTTTTGATTGTTATTGCTTAGTAATTGGCCACCATTGAGCATGTTTTGGGGATTTACGATTGAACTTGACGAAGGGAATCCTAAATTGACCTTGAGATTAAATAATGTGGAATTAGATTTTAATTTAATTTGTGTCTAGGATAGACATATACCTAGAAGCTCCACATAATCAAATTAGAGTGAGCCCGAGTGAATTGCATCTTAATTAGTCGTGTGAGGCATTGTATAAGTAATTGAGATAGGTATATAAATGGACCGGAAGACATTTGTAAACATTAATACTCTAGATTAGCTGATTAAATTAAGTTAAAATTATTTAGTAAGAATAAAATCTAATAAATAAACAAGTGATTAGTGACTCTAGGTTGTCTGTTTGATATTGAAATTCGCTCTCCTGAAAAATCTTTGTCGATATTTATTTCGTATCCTATTTGCATTTCTTCTACTTATTGAAAACAAATCTATTCAACTTAAACGAAAAAAAGAAATTTGACATCTAATCACTAGCTGAGTTGAGTCTCTGTGGGACGACCTTGATTTACCACTTGCTATTTTCACGACCCGTACACTTGTGGTACTTAGTTAAATTTTGGTAGCATCAAAAACCATAACTCGAGTTGCATCATGACTTAAGACTGTTTTACTAATAGTATGACAACTCAAGTTTTGCAACTAAAAACTCGAGTTGTCTTGAATCATTAAGTTCTCTTTTATGGGAAGTGGTTTTTATCATCAAAACTTAAATTGAGAACTAACAATTTTAACGTAGTTTTGTAGGATACTGAACAACACAATAGCACAGGTTCTATTCGTGGAGGTTGCCCTGCTTTCTCCCAATTTGTCAACATGTGTAACCTCATGGACCTTGGGTTCTCTTGGCCTAAATATATATAGCGTCAAGGCTCTCCCTTTCCCGTCTAGATAGACTTATCATTAACGATATTTGGGCTCACAACATCATAATGCGTCAATACACCACCTACCAATGATATAATTAGATCACAATTTCCTGATGATTAAGTTGGAGAGAGGTATCTTAATGGTGATAGGAACAATCAACCATTCAAATTTCTCGTGTCCTAGCTTAGTCACCCCACCTTCTCTCAATTAGTTAAAGACAATTAGAGCTTTGAGCAAACATTATGCAAGAATATTAAATCTTTTATAAGAGCTCCAGTCTCATGGATTTCATATACTTTTAGCGATATAGGCAAAAGGAAAAGGAATATCAGTACTCGGCTATCATGAGCTCAGAAAGCCCTTGATGCTTGCCCCCTCTCGGCCTCATTGAATAGCCTAATTCAATCCCTCTCTCGTGAATATGAAACCATATGCCTTTAGGAGGAATTGTTGTAGATCCAGAAATTGCGTGGCGATTGGGTAAATTTTGGTGATAGAAACACTTCATTCTATCACACAAAGGTCAAGATTAGGCGGACTTGTAACAAGATTAAAGCCCTAAAGTCTCAGGATAGCTCGTGGATAACAAACCAAGAGCAACTGGAACTTATAGTGCAGAATTTTTTTGTCAGTCTATTCTAGTCCCCAAACAATTCCATATATCTATAACTCGAGAAATTTGTTTCCCTTCCTTCCTACCACTAGTTATAACGCTTTTAATGCTGATGTTTCTTTTGATAAAATGAAGAAGGTTCTCTTTGATATAAGAAACCATTAAAAGCTCCTAGGTCGGATGAGTTACATGCTATTTTCTTCCAAAGTCAATGGGAAATTGTAGGGCCATCCCTTATCCAAACTGTCTCCTTTCTATTTAATAGTGGCTTCCTTGATCTGTTGTTAAATAACACTCTTATCCCCCTCATCCTAAAGGTGGACTGGCCCCAAACAGTCAAAGACTTAAGATCTATTATCTTTTGTTCAGGTGTCTACAAGCTTGTAACCAAAATCATTGCTAATAGACTAAAGACTTTGATGCCTTTCCTAATCTCTAACCGCTAGTCCATTTTTGTCAAAGGTTGTAGTATTGTTGACAACATTATAATTGCTCAGGAAGTTATTCACTAAATGAGACATAAATAAAGAAAGAAGGTTGATTAGCAATAAAAGTCAACCACGAGAAAGCCTTTGATAAATTAAGTTGGCCCTTCATAAAATGACGCCCTTGAAGAAGCTGGTTTCCCTTGCCGAATTGTGAACCTGATCATGCACTATATCTCCTCAGGCAACATGCAAGTTTTATGGAATGGCAAACCAATAACAACTTTCTCTCTTTCACGAGGCATTAGACAAGGGGACCTACTCTCACCATACATCTTCATCCTTTGTATGGAACGACTCTCTCAAACTATTACAAAGAGGTTTAGCGGAAGAACTGGGGCATTATAAGGCTCGGACGAAGAGGCTCTTATTTCTCACACCTCTTCTTTGATGGCAACCTCGTGGTATTCAATACCACAAAGCCAAGCTAGATCCAACTGATTCAATCAATTCTATCTCAATTTTTGCGAAGTGTCTAGACATGTTGTTAATCAAAGTAAAACAAGGATTCACTTTTCAAACGATGTTGATCAGTAGGAGAAAGATCAAATTTCTCAATTTCTCAACAACCAAAAAATGGACAGGGCTTACGTCTGTTGCATCCACTGCGTGAAATTGCGTCGTTTTGGCGCAATTTCACCCACCTGATCCTTTTAAAAAAAATTCAGGCAACGCCGAGTAGTAAAAAGATAATTCAGAATACTGAAACAATTCTTCATGATGTTGAAAAATTATTTTAGGATTTTGAAAAAATATTTTAGGATACTAATTGGTATTAAAAGGATATTTTAGGATATTGAAAAATAGTTCATGATATTAAAAAAATTATTTTAGAATTTTGAAAAAATAATTTAGATACTGAGTGCTTCAAAAATATGCTTTACGATTTTTTTTAAAGATACTAAAACAATTTTTTAAGACCATGGATTATTTTTTCATTAATAGTTAGTATCGTGAAGTATCTTTTTAATACTAATCAGCACACTGAAATATTTTTTTCAAAATTCTAAAATAATTTTTCAAGATCATGAATTATTTTTTCAGTATTATGAATTATCTTTCTATTACCCGGCGGTGCCTAAAATTGTTTTCTTAAACAAAGGATCAGACGGATGAAACTATGCCAAAATGATGCAGTTTCACGCAATGGATGCAACAGACGTAAGTTCACAAATGACCTAAGCCAAGTCCCTAAAAACCTAAGCACCTTAGCAAATAAGGCTTAGATTTTAAATTTGTGGTAGGTTTATGCCTATTTAGGTCAGGCTTAACCTAACATAAGGGTGTTTGGTGGATGAAACTATGCCAAAACTAAGTAGTTTCATGTAATGGATGCAGCAGATATAAGTCTGCAAAGGAGCCTATTTGGATAGCTCACAAAAGCTAGGTTTTGCACAAGCCGGGACAAAACTTATTTCACATACTTACCACGCGCAAAATTTAGGTTTTGAAAGGTTTCCAAACACTATCTTAAGTCCAATTCCCAAATAACTAAGCACCTTAGCAAATAAGGCTTAGATTTTAAGTTTCTATGGTAGGGCCTATTTAGGTAAGGCTAAACCAAAATCTAAGTTTCATAAGTTATTTTTTATAAATTGAAATAAAACTCTTCTCAAGTATTTTTTTTTTGGTAAAATAATTTTAGGAAAGAGATCAGACTCACCCACAAAGTACACATGCCTCCACCTCTACCAGTATTATCACTGCTTCCTAAACCCTAAGGATACTTCCCCTAGCGCTTTAACCAACGCAAGGATCGAATTCTTCTCTAAAGTGAGGAAGACCAACCCTACACCAGTTGAACCTGAGTTCTTCTCAGGTATTTTTCTTGTAAATCTTGGTAAAAACTATACACCAAAAAGCAAATAAAAAAAAATCTCGTAAATTTTCACCGAACACAAATTTCACTCGTAGAGGGAACACAAAACCCAGCTCTTCCAGGTTTCGAAGTCAGTTTCGGCGTCAACTGCTCTTGAGAAGGCTTAACTTCAAGAACGCTTGCAGCTCTCAGCTGTGTCGGACGAATCATAGTCACAAGGGCATAAATGGCGTCTAAATCTCCCAAGAAAGCCAATCTCTTGGATCTCCATTCCATCAAGAACCTTCTCGACGAGTCTGCCTCTGAGGTCCACTTAACCCTAACAATCTCTCTCCATTTCAGATCTCCCTCATGTCAATGACTTTCTTCTGTCTATTCTCTGGATTCTTCTTTGAGTTCAGTAATTGGATTTTTCGTTTTTCATTTTTCTCTTTGCTTAGATTGTTAAGAGTCGTGGCTATGTGGAAGACTTGAGATTGAGCAACGTTAGGCTCTCCCTTGGAACGATCATAATCATTATTCCCATTTTTCTCTTTGTTTAGATTGTTAAGAGTCGTGGCTATGTGGAAGACGTGAGATTGAGCAACATTAGGCTCTTCCTTGGAACGATAATAATCATTATTGCTCTGTTCGCCCAGTTTTACAAGAAGAAATTCCCTGAGAACCGGGATTTTCTCATTGGCTGCATCGTGTTATATCCTGTTCCTGGCTTAATTTTAATTTATATATCTATTTATTTGTTTTCTTCTCTCTTTAATCTATTTAATGAACACCCTGACGAGCAGAATAATAATCCTGGGTGTGTTGTTTGGGTCAAAAGATATTTGAACAGGGGAAAACTTGTGTGGATAACCTTTTGTTTTAAGTGGGGGAAGGTCTTTTTCTGGGCTTTTAATTTTATTGTGCTTTTTTGGGGGGTAAATTTCCAATGGGAAATATGGAATTGAGTTATTGAAAGTTGTAACTTCACAGGCATCAATTGGCTTTTTATTGATGTTTCTTCAGTTGTGTGAGTTTTATTCCTTGACTCCGGCAAGTATGTAGTCTTCAATGCCTTGTTGCAGCTCATCGTATTCACTAAGGAGAAGAATGCTATTCTGTTTACTTATCCTCCTGCTGTAAGTTTCTCACAACTCCAGTGGCTTTGAAACTCTAAATTCCTTTTATATATGGAGACTGGAGAATAGTTAATATGCAACGTGCCTGTTTGCCATTTTTCTGGATGAAACCGTCTGTAACATGTTATAATTTAGATATTCCATCTATTTCGGGCAGGTTAGATATGCACACACATGTATATAAGAACCTCCCCCTTAGGTGTTGGATTTTAGAATTCTATTTTACAGTATCTATGTTAGAAATATGTATAATTAGTATCCCACATTCCTTTGCTTAATGGTGATGCTGTGTCCCTCCCCTTAGGTACATGTATATGGGTAAATCCCCTTTGGCCACTGCTAGAATACATGGTGATGTTATAACCCTTCATTTCAATTGAGAAATGCTAAATTTGATGAATATTTAAATTAGAAAAGAAGTTGTATCTGTTGTGCATGTGCTACCCCTTCATTTATGGACGACTTTTGTATTTTTGGGCCAACTCTGTTTATACATTACTATTTGTAGTTTCATCCTTCCACCTCTCGTGTATTCATTTTCTAGTAAATATAAATGAGAGATTAGGGTTATATTGGTGGCATAAGAGCAATGCCTTTGTTGGGCTGGAACAATGTGTATCATGTTTTCTTCTTGCTCTTCACAGTGATCAGAGGAAGTGATGTCCAAGCCAGTGAGTTTTTTGGGCATTAGAATCCATTTGCATGGTATGGCACTTGAGTCCCACATTAGAAGTATGGGATTTGAGTCAAATGTTTGATTTTTATGGACTTTTGGCTCCCCAACCTCCTAGGTTTACTTTTGGGGTATGATTCCCCCAAAAACTCTAATCAATTGATATCAAATATCATATAGTTCATCTATGACCTATTTGCAATCATACATCATGATTGCAGGGCTTAAGTGAATATTAGCTCCCAGTCGGAAGGCATGGGACTTGAGCCCCATATTGTAATTTTGGGGTTCTAGTATGGATTTATGTGGACCTTATGCTCTTAACTTCACAGCGAGCCTCTGGGTCATAATTCTTTCAAAGGTTCCTATTATTAGGATTTGCCATAGTATGAAAATTAAGATTTATAGGCTGGACATGAATGTATTAACTTGATGTTCATAAGAGATGCAAAACATGCTCCTGCCTATTAAACTGACTACATCAAACTGATGTGTAATTGATAATATGTTCTACGAATAAGTTAACATAAAGAACTAGTTATAATATACCAAGTTCTGCCTATCAAATATTCTTTCTTTCATAGGCTTTGAATGTTAAAGTTGCAAAAAAGTTTTGGTGAGATAACTCTAATATCCATTTGGGTTAAGCTGGCTATATCAGATGATCAACAATTCATCTATAGGTCAATGTTAAGAGTTTTGTAGAAGAAAGAAGATTTAGGGAAGAAGAAGATAGACTTCTCGACAGAACTGCTGTCCTAGCCTTTATTCATACACAATCAATGTCAACAACCCCATTTCCTTAGCCCAAGCCTCCTTTATATAACATAGGGACTTGTGACTCTCAATGCATTCTTCTAACTGTCATAGTCTAACTGATTTAACTAACTCCTAACTGGCCTAACAGATCTAACTAACTACCCTTACTCCCTTGGCCTCATAGTATTAATATAGTGCCATGTCAGATTCCCATTAACTATTCTAATTAACTAAGTGGCCTTATAGGATTAGTTTGATGCCACATCATTTATATCATTCTAATATCTACCATAATCCTAATATTCACATCTTATATATCAATACTCCCCCCTTAAAGAACCCTTGTCCTCAAGGGTTAGGAAAAACAAACTCTGGAAATTGCTTCTGAAAGTTGTACAACAGAACCCATGAAGCTTCCTCCTCTAGAAAGTTCTTCCACTTGACCAGAATTTCAGTCACAATACGCCCTTTCCTTCTTCCCATCCTACGCTGCAGAATTCTCTCAGGTTCTTTTACTGTAGGTAGCTCTGGCCAATCCAGTGGAGGATGTCTGGTTCTAACCGATGGATCTGGACATAATTTCAACAAGGAAATATGAAAAACATCATGGATCCTTGTTACCGCTAGTAGTTGTAGCTGATAAGCTACCGCACCAATACGTTTCTTGATTTGGTATGGCCCAAAAAACCTGGGAGTGAGCTTTTGATTGCTTCTCGATGCAGCTGAGATTTGGCGGTACGGTTGCAGCTTCACAAAAACCGACTGACCCTCTTGAAATTCCCTATCAGTGCGATGAGCATCAGCCTTTTGTTTCATCAGGTTTACAGCTCTATGCAAGTGGTGTTTAGCTACCAATAATACCCCTTCTCTTGCCATGAATGATCTGTCCACTGCCTCCACCACCGCTGATCTTGGCAAATAAGGAACATGGATTGCTGGTTTTTGTCCATACAGCAGTTCATGAGGAGTCACTCTTGTAGATGTGTGATATGTAGTATTATACCACCATTCAGCAAGTGGTAAATATTTGGACCAGTCTTTTGGAAATTCCCAACACATGCACCTTAAGTAAGTTTCGAGACAACGGTTCAGAACCTCAGTTTGTCCATCTGTTTGAGGGTGATAGGATGATGACAGCTTTTGATCTATTTTCAAGACCCTCAGGAATTCCTGCCAGAAGTTGCTGATAAAAATGGAGTCCTTATCGGAGATTATTTCTGTGAGAGCTCCATGTAATCTATAAACTCCATCTAGGAACTGTTGAGCTAGAACAGACGCAGAAAAAGGGTGAGACAATGCAAAGAAATGGCTGTACTTACTCAATCTGTCAATTACAACCCAGATGGTGTCTCTGCCATGGGACTTGGGTAGCCCTTCAATAAAATCCATCGAGATGCTTTTCCAAACCTGACTCGGAATAGGTAAGGGTTGAAGTAATCCTGGTGATGCAACAGTCTCATACTTACACCTTGCACACACATCACAATGGCGAATAAAATCCTTAACCTCCTCAAATAAGTGTTTCCACCAAAATAAAGATTTCACCCTTTGGTAGGTGGCATGAATACCCGAATGCCCCCCTTGGGGAGAAGAATGCAGCCATTCCAACACCTTTGCTTTTACTGTAGGATCATTACCCACCACCAGACGCGTTCCTTTCCTCAATATTTCACCATCCCAACTGAATTTCCCTATTACCTCTGCACCCTTCTTCAGCTGATCCACCAAGGCTTGTATTTCTGGATCGGTACCCCAACTATTCTGAATTTCCAGCAGTAGTGAATCCGAACAAGTAGATAGAGTTATTTGAAACACCTGGAACTTAGGAAGCCTGGAGAGCGCATCCGCTACATTGTTATTAGTTCCCTTCTTATATTGGATCTCATAATAATACCCCATCAATTTGGAGATCCAATACATCTGGAAGGAGGTTTTTAATTTCTGATCCAGCAAATACTTAAGGCTTTTCTGATCAGTCCTGATTATAAAATGTCTTCCTTCAAGATATTGGTGCCAATGCTCCACCCCTTGGACTATAGCAAGCAATTCTTTCTCATAAGTGGAGAGACTTTGGTGCCATGGAGCTAATCCCTTGCTAAAAAACGCCAAGGGTTGTCCCCCCTGCATCAATACAGCACCAATTCCCGTAGAACAAGCATCAATCTCAATGACAAAAGGTTTGGAGAAATCAGGGAGGATCAAAACAGGGGTTGTACTGAGCGCTTCTTGCAACTCCTTGAAGGCTTTAGTCGCTTCCTGGGACCATTTGAATTGGTCTTTTCGTAGCAGATTTGTTAAGGGTTTTGCTATCACCCCATAATTCTTGATAAATCTTCGATAGTAACCAGCCAAGCCTAGAAAGGAGCGTAGCTGTTTAATCGATGAGGGCTCAGGCCATTCCACCACGGTTTTAATCTTCTGGGGATCTGTAGACACCTCTCCATTCTGTATGATATGTCCCAAATATTCCACCTTGGTGGCCGCAAATGTGCACTTGGATTCTTTAACAAAAAAGTGGTGTCGTCTCAAAGTTTCCAGTACAGATTTAAGATGCTCTAAATGTGTCAACATACTAGGACTATAGACCAGGATATCATCAAAGAAAACTAAGACAAACCTCCTTAGGTGTGGTCTGAATATGCTGTTCATTGCCCCCTGAAATGTTGCTGGGGCATTTGTAAGCCTAAAAGGCATCACCAACCACTCATAGTGTCCAGCATGAGTCCTGAAAGCTGTCTTATAAGTATCACACGGTTCCATTCTGATTTGGTGGTAACCAGCCCTTAAATCTAGCTTGGTAAACCACCTTGCACCCCTTAACTCATCCAATAGCTCATCTACCAAGGGAATGGGGTACTTATTCTTGACGGTGAGCTTATTTAATTCCCGGTAGTCGATGCACATGCGCCAAGACCCATCCTTTTTCTTGACTAGGACTATTGGAGAAGCAAAGGGTGACGAACTTTCCTTAATGACCCCTGATTCTAACAGTTCCCTTACTTGCTTTTCAATTTCATTTTTTTGAGTAGTCGGGTATCGATACGGTTTCAGGTTCATCGGATCAGCCCCCTCCGTTAGCACTACAGGATGGTTATGATTCTCTCTTAATGGAGGCAATGTCTTTGGTTCTGCAAACACATCCCCAAATTCCTTAAGAAGCCTCCTTACACCACCAAGTGTTTCTTCACTACCATTTGACAACTTACAAGATGTCCCTACGGACTCCTCAAGTGTCTGCAGCAGGAAGAGCTGATTGCCTTCTGTCTTAGGCTGCTGTAACTTCCTAACTACCTTGCTGCTATGAAGGGGAGAGGGTCTCAGTGCGCACATAACGCCTTGATACTTGAAGGTCATTGATAGGTCATCATAATCCCAAGTGGCGTGATGCACTATCTCTTGTAACCAATGGAGTCCCAGTACAATATCATATGTTTTACTCTCCATTACCCTCAAATCAAAGACAAATTCTCTGCCTTATATCTTCCATTTAAAACCCTTCCAGACCCCAAGAAGTTTCAATTTGGACCCGCCAGCCACTTCCACTTCTCCTGCTTTAGGGGTGTCGCCCTTCCATCCTAACTTCTGGGCCAATGCATAGTCTAAATAACCATGTGAGGCCCCATTATCAATTAGTATCTGAACTGGGCGCCTTCCCACCGATCCCTGAATGCGCATAGACACTACACCCATGCTTCCCTGCATTGCATGTAGAGAAATCTGTAGACACTGGTCAGATTCAGGGTCCCCAGCTTCCTCGGTCTGGAGTCCGTCGTTCTCAGGCACGGTCACATCCTCCTCTGCTTCAGCGGCCTCTAACTCAATCAACTGTAGTTGCAGCCTCTGACGTTGGGAGTATGTGTGACCACATGAGTAGGGCATTTTGCAATAAAAACAAAGATTTCGCGCCCTTAACTCATCTAAATCATCTCCATTATAGGCTAAGGGACGCTTACTAAGCTCCCCTATTCTAGCCGTTGAGACTGCTGATGAGCCCGATTGAGACGCTGCACTAGGTTTGCCTGAAGACCACCGGGTTCTCGTCGAATTTGAGGGTTTGGGTGCCCTCAACTGTGTTCCTGTGGAAAATGCTTGGCTTTTATTATTCTTCCACGTACCTGGGGAATTCCACGCACCCCCGTAAACCTTACGTTGTGTCGATCTTGTGCCTGATTCTTCTTGCACATTATATTCATGAATCTGCGCTATTCTCCTTGCTTCCAATAAGGTCCGTGGCTGTAGCACCCTGACTTGCCGAGCATAGTCGTTGCGAAGTCCTTCGATGAACGCTTGGATCGTGTGTTCTTCTGATAATCCCAACTTATAACGTAAGACATCAAAGTCGTCGTTATATTGGTCCAAGGTACCTGTTTGAGAAAGGCGCATCAATTCTGCCATTGGTGATTCGTATGGAGCCCCAAAATGTGCCTTGATTAAACGTTTATATTCATTCCACGTAATGGCGCGTCCCTGGTTATCTTCCATTAACGCTTGGTGCCAAATATACCCTTTATCATCAAGGTTAACGCTGGCTAGCCTGATTTTCCAATTGTCGGGTGTGCCATCGATTTCAAAATAGCGCTCACAGTTATACAGCCACCCTTCGATATCGTCACGTTGAAACCTTGGAAAATCAAATTTAGTTTGACGTGTTAGAGGAGCATATTCGGCCCCCTGTCTTGGTCGGTGAGGAATTCTTTGGGTGCCCTCATTATTTTCTTGTGCTTCTTCAATTCGCCGTATGCGAGCTTCTTGTGCCGCCGTGAAAGTCGCGAGTTGGTTGGTGAGGGCTGCCTGTACCACTCCTGGAAGATCGGCAATGGTTGTTTCCAATGCCTGGACGCGTTCCGCCAAATTATTTGACATGGTTTGGGCAATCTAGGCACGAGTTGAGACCATTCAATGCGACAGGAAGCAGATATCCGCATGGTGACAACTTTGCAGACTGGGTCTTTAGAGTCCGATGGTAATCACTTCGATTTTGATTTCTGGGTTCACAAGAATCCTTCTTGTGCTGTCTTTAATCACTCTTGGGTCTCTTTTTGCGGGGGTTTTTTTTTTGGTTGATTCTCGAATTCAGACTGAGCCGAGGAGAAGAAGATGGCTCCAGACTGATTCCTGACTTCAAAAGATCACAGCGGAGGAGCGTAGGATGACTCCCTCTGATACCACTGTTAAGAGTTTTGTAGAAGAAAGAAGATTTAGGGAAGAAGAAGATAGACTTCTCGACAGAACTGCTGTCCTAGCCTTTATTCATACACAATCAATGTCAACAACCCCATTTCCTTAGCCCAAGCCTCCTTTATATAACATAGGGACTTGTGACTCTCAATGCATTCTTCTAACTGTCATAGTCTAACTGATTTAACTAACTCCTAACTGGCCTAACAGATCTAACTAACTACCCTTACTCCCTTGGCCTCATAGTATTAATATAGTGCCATGTCAGATTCCCATTAACTATTCTAATTAACTAAGTGGCCTTATAGGATTAGTTTGATGCCACATCATTTATATCATTCTAATATCTACCATAATCCTAATATTCACGTCTTATATATCAGTCAACAAGATGATTTTGTTGCAGTCATAATTAATTAGTAATATAAAGCTCAATAATGACGGTGCCATTAATAAATACCCATTTCTTCTAAAGGCTTTTTGGTGTATTAACAAATAGGTGTTCATATCTTTTTTTGCCCATGTCTCTGAAGATGGAATATCATCTAGAGGGGGGTGAATAGGTGATTTAAAAAAAAAACTGCTTATACAAAATTTTCACAAATTAATGAACTAACTGATCAAGAATTTAAAGGAGAAGGAACACGAGAGAATTTATCCTAGTTCGGTCTATCCTGACCTACGTCCAGTCCCCAAGAACACCTTGAGATTTTTTACTATCTTCAGAATACAAATACAAATACACAACTCGGAATGATCTCTCAGACTCACTCCCCCTTACTACTTGTAATTGTACACCCTTACTTAAGGTTCCACAACCTTAAAATTTTACAAACGAATGAAAATTAAATGTTTAAGTAACTCCTCACGAGTTGAATAATAAATGATCACTGAAGTACAAGTTGAGAGTAATGAAACTGATAAGATAATAACTCAGAGTAAATGCGCAGAGTTTTCGGTAGTTGGCCGAATTGTATGCTTGGGTATTTATATTCTTTCGCCATTAATGCCGTTGGGAGGAACTTGAGAGTTACCGTTGTGACTTATTTAATTTTCTGTTAGACACAGCTTGCTCTCTTTCTTCCTTGTACAGCCAAATGGACCGTTGAGGCCTCATTAAATGAAATCTGTTCTTTCATTAAATGCGTTGATCGTTGAGAGTGCTTTTGCAGAAGAATGTCTTGATTAAGTAATCCTTGGAAGAATGTTTCTTCCTGCTGCTCTGGGCTTCTTTCTATTTGCTTTCTATTTGCTACTCTGTTCCTGCTTCAGCATTAAATGCTGTGACGTGAGCATCAGCTTTATGTTGATTTTGAATAATAACCCGTTGTAAGTTCCTGAAGTCACTAGTAAACATATTAGAAATATTTTAAACATCATTCCGAGGGATTCTGGAGGTTACAAACCAAAAGCTCAAATTTTCGCAAGATCAGATATCAGTGACAGCGACAAGAACTCGAGTTTTCAAAGTAGAACTCGAGTTCTTTTGTTTTTCCATTTTAGTATCTTAGTGCTGTAAGGCAAGAACTCGAGTTAACAAACTAGAACTCGAGTTCAAGAACTCGAGTTCTTATACAAGAACTCGAGTTCTTTTGGTTACTTTTCCCCCTGTGTGATGAGAACTCGAGTTGATCCTGGAGAACTCGAGTTCTTCCTTTTTCCTTCAAAGTCATTTTCAATGAACTTGAGTTCTTAGTTATGAACTCAAGTTTATGAACTCGAGTTCTTAAACTTGTTCATCAGGTCATAGAGTATCGTGCAGAGAGAACTCGAGTTCTTATTTATGAACTCGAGTTTGTCACTAATGAACTCAGACTTGAGAATTTTTTCATGACCCCGAGCCGCGAACTCGAGTTCTTAACCCAAGAACTCGAGTTCTTCATCTATGAACTCGAGTTGTATGACCAGGAACTCAAGTTCTTCATTTTGCTGAGATGAGAACTGGAGTTTTAAATCGATCTTATGTAAACCATTGATTCACAAGTGTTTAGTTATCATCAAAACTTGGTTGAGAACTAACAGTCTCGATGGAATTGGATGGATTACTGCATATGCTTCTGTCAGATGCAATTGTCTGGTATTATTTCATGTTTTTTTGCAGAACAGTGACTAAGTTTGTAATCATGCCAATGTTTTAATAATTTTACCTTAAATCTTTGGTTTTTTGAGAATTCAAATTTCTTTTTGCAAGTCTCTAGTTCTTTACTCTCAAGTGATATCAGTTTGGCATCTGTCTACACCTTCTGAGCATTATAACGAGTCTTTATCCTATAATTTTCTTTATTCTTAAGTCTAGCTATGATGCGTAAAGTTAATATTTTCATGCATTATGAATAGTAAATTTGGTTTAAGGTATCTGCTCTGATCCAGCAGTTCTGTGTAAATAACTACCGCACCCAAAATAGAATGGCATATAGAAAGTAAAAATTGAAAAAAGGAAGTTCGGTTCTGAGTTTTAGCATCTGATTTGGAAGTAATTTGTGATTTCTGAATGGGAATATAGACAACTCTCTTACCAGAAGTACGTGCTTATTGAGAAATGACTAGAAAGTTGCCCAGCAGATTGTAGGGTTTTCTATGTTCATAAGTATACTGCTTGTTTGATTTCATTCTGCCCTTGGCTGCTGTATGTTACCAGCCCTATAATCTTGACATGATTGAAGTAGAGAACTTAAAAAGAAGGAGAGAAATTGCGTGGAAGAGAATTGAAACAGAAAGAGTAGAGAGAGACGAGAGAAAGAGAAGAGAGAAGAGGACACAGAGTAGCTGAATATGCATTCATTCACTTGGCAAAACAACAACTAGTGACCAATGAGAGAGGGATAGCTCTTATATAGAGAGCTTAAAGGGGAGTCAGGGGTAAGTTGCACTAAGTATTAGTTAGGGGCATTTCTGCGCTAATGCCTCCTAATTAGTTAAGGAGCTCAACTAATGTTGCTATTGGCTATTGCTATTCTATTAATAGCTATGCCATTTTCAACTAATATCACCCTCTCCTTAACTAATCATCTAACACTGACAATTTAGGATAGTGATTAAGTTAGAGATTACAAATTCATATCAATTCTCCCCCCGGGGCGCGTGCGGGTGGCGTTTAACATCCTTGACCTCAAGGATTTGTCACATTGAAGTCTCGAAATGGCTTTTGGAAGTAAAGAAGTGGCAACCAAGTAGCTTCTTCATTCTGCAATCCCTTCCATTGATCAAGGATTCCAGTAATGAGCCTTCTACGCCTTTTGATAGACCTTCTATTCAGAATCTTCTCAGGAAATAAGGAAGGTGGAGGCGCTGGGAAGTCTGGATGTGGAGGCTGAGGCTTCACAGCTGGGTTAGGACACAATTTCAGCATGGAGACGTGGAAAGTGGGGTGAACCCTTGACCCTGGAGGCAACTCAAGGCAATATGCAACTGCACCAATCTTTTCCAGCACTTGATATGATCCAAAACACCTTGGAGCCAATTTTTGGGAGCTCCTCACAGCTGCTGAAATCTGTTTATACAGTTGCAGGTTAAGAAACACCCACTGACCAGCTAGAAACTCATGGTTAGATCTGTGCAAATCGGCTTTTTGCTTCATCCTATTGGATGCATGATGCAAATGGTGTTTTAGCATGGCCAACACTTGTTCCCTTGCTTCAAAGGTACGATCAACCGCTTCTAAAACTGAGTTTTGAGGCAAGTAGGAACAATGGAGAGGAGGCTTGCGACCATACAAAAGCTTATATGGAGATGCTCTTGTCGAGGTATGGAAATATGTATTGTACCACCATCCAGCCTGTGACAACCGCTTGCTCCATTCCTTGGGCTTCCCCTAACACATACACCTTAGATATGTTTCCAAGCACCTGTTGAGCACCTCAAATTGCCCATTGGTTGAGGTTGATAGGCTGAAGGTAGTTTTTGTTTTATCCCCATAACCCTTGGGAATTCTTTCCTGAAATTACTCACAGAGATAGGATCCTGGTCACTAATAATCTCGGTAGGTGCTCCATGCAGTTTGCAAATTTGGTCTAGGAAAATTTGAGCTAGAGAGGCTGCTGTTCATGGATGAGAGAGGGCCACAAAATGAGAGCATTTGCTCATTCTATCAATTATGACCCAAATTACCTCTTTCCCATTAAATTTATGGATGCTAGAGAGGCTGCTGTTCATGGATGAGAGAGGGCCACAAAATGAGAGCATTTACTCATTCTATCAATTATGACCCAAATTACCCCTTTCCCATTAAATTTAGGGAGACCCTTAATGAAGTCCATAGTGATTGACTCCCATATGCGGCTAGGAATAGGGAGAGGTTGTAATAGGATAGCCTAGGAGATGCAGTAGTTTCATACTTACATCTAGCACATGTGTCACAAGTCTTCACATAGGTATTAACATCCTCCATTAGTTTTCTCCACCAAAAGAGAGCCTTGATTCAATGATAAGTAGTTTGTGTACCCAAATGTTCCCCTTGAGGGCTTGAATGCAACCGATCGAGGATCTTCTTTCTTAGGGCAGCATCATTGCCTATTACTAGCTTACCTCTCCTTCTCAACAACTCATCATTCCAAGTAAAGTGGTTAAGAGCTTCATCAGTAGCTTGAACCTTGGGTATCAATTGTTGCAAGTAATAATCTTGCTCCCAACTTTGCATGATGTGCTGCAACTATTCAGGCGAGGAAGTGTCTAACACAATTTGCAACTGCTGTACTTTAGGCATTCTAGATAGTGCATTGACCACCGAATTGTCTTGACCCTTTTTGTATTGAATCTCAAAGTCAAAATCAGCTAGCTTAGCCACCCAAAGCATCTGAAATGAGGTCTTTAGCTGCTGTCCAAGAAGATATTTTAGGCTTTGTTGGTCTGTACGTATAACAAAACTTTGCCTCTCCAAGTATTAGTGCCAATGAACCATCGCTAGAACCACTGCCATGAGTTCTTTCTCATAATCCGTTAATTGTTGACGTTTAGGAGACAATCCCTTGCTAATGTATGCTAGAGGCTTCCCTTCTTGAGTCAGAACAGCCCCTATACCGGAGCCACATGCATCAGCCTCAACAACAAATTGTTTTGAAAAATCAGGCAAGGAGAGAACCAAGGCTGTAGTGAGGGCCTTCTTGAGATTATCAAAAACACCGGTAGCCTCTTTAGCCCAAAGAAAACCATTCTTTTTAAGTAGGGATGTGAGAGGCCTCACAATGGTGCCAAAGTCTCTAATAAAGCGCCGATAGTAGCCCACAAGCCCCAAAAAGGCCCCAAGTTGCTTAATGGTAGTAGGTAGAGGCCAATCAGCAACTGCTTGTATCTTATTGGGGTTGGTAGAGACTCTTCCAGTACCAATAATGTGCCCCAAATAAATATTCCACATTAGCTGCAGCAAATGTGCACTTGGATAGCTCGACATAGAAGTGGTTGTCTCAAAATTTTCAGCACTTCCTATGTGCAGCATGTTCTGCAAGAGTAGAGCTATAGATTAGAAAATTATCGAAAAATATCAACAAAAGCTTATGTATATGCACACTGAATAGGTCATTCACGGCTCCTTGGAATGTAACTGGAGCATTTGTCAATCCAAATGGTGTAACTAGCCATTCATAATGTGCGGAGTGTGATTTAAATGCTGTCTTGTGCACATCTGCAGGCTCCATTCGTATTTGGTGGTATCCAACCCTTAGATCAAGCTTAGTTAAAAACCTTGCAACTCCCAATTCCTCAAATAACTCCTCTATGAGTGGTATAGGATATTGATTCTTGACCGTTGCCTTGTTAAGCTCACAGAAATCATGACATTCTCCATGTGCCATCTTTCTTCTTAACTAGAACAATTGGAGCTAAAAAAGGTAAAGAACTTGGTTGATTAACCCTAGCTTGCATTAGTTCCTCAATTAGCTTCTCAATGGTGTCTCTTTGAGCTGCTGGGTAGCGATCAGGATTCAAACTTATAGGATTGGTGCCTTTTTTAAGCATTATAGGATGGTTATGACCTTCCCTAAAGGGTGGGAGGCTCTTAGGTTCTCCAAAAACATCTTGAATCTTACTCAAAACCCACTGAATCTCTGCTGGTATGCTGCTGGCAGTATCAGAAGTAGCAAAACAGTGGTTGCTTTCAGGTTGTTTTTTCACTAACCAATGAAGGAAGAGCTGGTCTTGTTGAATGGAGTGAATTTCAGTTTTGTTGGGGTGCATTAGATGCCAACTGTTAGGGTAAACAGCTTGCAACCTCCTGAGATCACCATTATACCAGAAAGACATTGATAGAGTGTCATAATCCCAGAATGCAGTTTTAATGCTTTTAAGCTATTGCAACCCTAAAACAATATCATAGGTATTTAACTCCATAATTCTAAGATCAAACACAAATTCATCTTCGATTTGAAGCCTTTCCACACACCATGTACCTCAAGTTTTTGGCCACTAGCAACTTCAACCAGAGGAAATACTGAATTATCGCCCTTCCAACCTAATTTCCTAGCCAAGTTGAAGTCAAGGAAGTCATGGGTGCTTCCACTGTCAACAAGGATCTGAATTGATCTTTTTCCCACTTGTCCTTGCACTCGCATTGATGTAGCACGATCAATCTCTTCAACTACGTGCGAAGATATTCAAGGTTGTAATTCTTCCATTTCTTGCTCAACCAAACAACTCTTCAATCTCCTCTTCCATGTTCTGATCATAATCAATATAGTGAAGCTGGCTCCTTTGTCTTTGCATGCATTTGCGGTCTCGAGAGAAAGGGCCATGACAATAGAAACAAATGTTTTTTAGCTGATGCTCTGTTTCTTCCTCATGTGTGAGAGGCTTGAAGGTTCTGTTGTGGTTTTTCAGCACCAAAGCTAGACTCTTGGAATCGTTCTTGGAGGTATACTTGGTTGTCGAAGGTTTGTTTGCCAATAACACCGTACGATATGACGTGGTTGGTGCTAAGTTTGTAGGGCGAGTCGGATTTGATATGTGAGTTAGAGCTAGTGTTTTGCGATTCCTTATTTTTGAGAATCTAGGGATTTTATAATCGAAAATCTTGGGATTTTGATTTTTGAAAATCAGCTCTTGCATTATTGCTATATTTCGGGCCTCAATTAAGGTTCTTGGATTTAATATTCTCACCGGGCCTACTAATTCTGTCCTCATTGCCGATATGTATATGTCCACAAGGTAGTCTTCGCGAAGATCTAGCTTGGTTGAGAGGAAGTTGAATGAGGCATTATAATCAGCCATAGACCTTGTTTGCCTTAAGTGGGTCAGATCATTCATCGGCGTCTCAAACAGTGGCCCAAACGTATCTTGGAGTAAAACTGCGTATTCATCCCATAGCGGCAGACGCCCTCTCAGCTGACGCTCTAATGCTTTGTGCCATTGGAAAGATATATCATCAAGGTGTAAAGAAGCCACTTTTACCTTGCTTTTTTCTGGAGTGTTATCCAAATCAAAGTAACGCTAACATGTAAGCAACTAGGACAGAATATCCTCATCATTATATGTTGGCTTGTGATAATTCTGATTTCCCCTCTTCTTTCATGGTTCGGTTTGGCCGCACCCTTTCTCCATGCCTAGCATCATTCTGAGGCATCAAGACTCCTTGAATGTCACAGCGCAAGCTATTCATAGAGGTAGTGAACCTTGCAGTCAATTCTTGGATGCTAGTAGTCACCGCAACCATTTGTTGCTCAAGCGCTTTAATTCTTTGTTTTGCCATTCGATTTCTTTCTTGGGTTCTTGTCTCCACCATGCAGCAAGAACAGTGTGGTAGAGAATCTTCGCTCTGATACCACTGTTATCAACACTATAATCTTGACAGGATTGATAGTGGAGAATTTGGGAAGCAGGAGAGAAATTGCGTGGAAGAGAATTGAAACAGAAAGAGTGGAGAGTGACGAGAGAAAGAGAAGAGAGAGGAGGGACACAGAGTTGCTGCATATGCATTTATTCACTAGGTGAAACAACTAGTTACCAATGAGAGAGGGAACTAGTTACCAATGAGAGAGGGATAGCTCTTATATGGAGAGCTAAAAGGGGAGTCGGTTAAGTTGCAAAGTTGCACTATGTATTAGTTTGGGGCAATTCTGCCCTAATTCCTCCTAATTAGTTAAGGAGCTCAACTAACGTTGCTATTGGCTAATGCTATTCTATTAATAGCTACGCCATTCTCAGCTAATATTGCTCTCCTCAACTAATCATCTAACACTTCAACCTAGGATAGTGATTAAGATAGAGATTACAAATTCATTTGACTGTATGACTTGCTTGATATAGATGCTTGTCTCGTTATGGGGGATGGGGTTTTGAGGGTTATATTACTTGCAGAGCGATTTAAGTACGTATTGCCTAACTCAGTGATGATTCAGATTTCAGACATTACACTTCCAGCAGAAGCCTAAGACACTGTCAGCGTATGTTGAAACTTTATTGGATATTCTAACTTAAACATGTAATTTTATTTGGGCAGGGATCCTATGTCGGTACTGGTTTGATAGTCTCCTCAAAACTGCCTCGATTTTCCGACATGTACACACTAACCATTGCAAGTGCTGATCCAAAATCAATTTCTGCAAATGAACCAGTGCATTTAACCAAGAGTGTTACTCAGTGGTATCTCCCTCTACCTTTTCTCATTGCTTATGACTATGCAGAGTCACGTTATTATTCTTATTCTTCTTTCACATATTCTTTCCTTCACACCCTTGCTCACCTCTAATATGTTTTTATTATCTATCATTCGTCACCTTTTGTTTCTTTTGAGTTAGGTTCACTAAGGATGGAGTTTTGGTAGAGGGCCTGTTCTGGAAAGACGTTGAAGCATTGATTGATCAATATGCTAAGGAACCAAAGAAGGGCAAGTGATGTGGAGGCAGGCTTTGGTTTTGCAGTGCACATTTTGTAAGAGGAATATCATATATATCTGGAGGGCGCTCACAAACGTTGATGTTTATAACTGTAGATTTCATAACTCTCGTTAGTATTGGAACATAACTTGTTTCCATTTGTTGCGAAGAAAGATAAAATATCTATATGGGTTGCCTTGAGGAGAAGGGAAAGCTTTTTTATTTTTTCATGTTTGGTAGCAGCGACTTGCAGGAAAGCCTTTTTTTTTTTGGGAGGCAGTCTCTCCTCATCCTTTTTTATTATCTCTCATCAGCCTATCTAGATCATTGATTGGGAAGATAAAAAAAAAGTTAAAATAGTATTGTGACTTTTCATATTTAAACATGATTTAAAGATGGGAAAACATTTTCTCATGTTGTAGGAAAACTATTTTCTCATATCATACACACATGAAATGGCGGGACCTATATATACATATATTAATTCATATATGTATATGTGGGTTCCACCATTTCATATGTGTAAAAAAAATTTTTTTTCCTCATGTTACATGAGAAAATCAAAGCCCTTTAAAGATTATGAGGGATAATAAGAGAAACTCGATCTTTTTTAAATTTTTGGCAATACAGAGAAGGAAAAGTCAATAATTAGTGTGATCCATTGGGAAGGATTAAATTTTCATGGGAATAATGAGAGAGAAATGATTGGATGACAGAACTACTCCCAATTCTGGTCCAATTAAAAGAATTAAAATAAAATGCCAAACCGTGAGCTCCATCAGGGCATCGAATCTCGTTTTGGGTGAAGAAGTTGATCTGAAAATTGGATAGAGGGAATTCCAACGGAGGCTTGTAGTGGTGATAGATAATTACGTGTACATTGATTAACTAGGGTAGGGTTAGTTTCGGGCTATCATCGGTTTTATGAGAATACTTTGTGAGGAAAAATAACTGTTTAAAAAAGATTCCACCACGCTATGGAGGGGTCTTCTTAATGAAGATGCTTAAAAGACTTTTTACTTTAAAATAGTACTACCTTGGATCCTATTATATGATAAAATTTATAGTGCAATTTATAATATAAATTTTTTCTTATATTTATTTTTAAAGGAGTAGTTGTTTGGTTGAACTCATTTCAGATTATTGTGCCGTATTAAATAAATGTGTAAGTGATTATTTGGATTATCAGTAAATTTTGCTTTTCCAATGTAATTTTTGGCATACGAGGTAAGCAAGTAAGATGTGTTTTATTTCGGCTTCCTCAAACTTACTTTTCTAGAGCTGACTTAAAACAATTCCTATTATTGATAGGGGTGGAAACAAGTAGGCATGGAAATAGGCCAAGTTAGGCCAGACTTTGGCTAAATAGGTCTGAGCCTGTAATGGGGGTAGAAGGTCTGAACCTGAATTCAGACTTTTTTTTAGGCTCAGGCCTGAGCCTTTATAAGGTCTGGTCGGGCCTGAAGTTTTTTTAAAGGCCTACTTACAATGTAGGCTTTTAAAAATGCCTCATATTGTAGGTCTTGGAGACCATAAATAGGCTTTATACACTTTAAACCTACCAAAACCTATATAAATATAATTTGAAATTAAAATATAAGAATGAAAAATAATAAATATTATATTATTTATATGATATAAATTCAATTATATTTATTTAATATGTAAACAGACCAGGCCTTAATAAAATAGGCCTGGCTATTTACATATTTAGGCTTTTAAATAAGCCTTGGTCTGACCTTTTTGACAAACAAGTCAGGCTGTAGGCCGTCTGATAAGGGCCTGGCCTATTCCCACCGCTAGAAACAAGTCATATTTCACCCTTAACATGTCAAACCTATTTTGCAATAAGGTAGTTTAAGCCTAGTGTATGACCTGTTACAACCCTTATTTTCAGCCTAAGCGTGACATATATAAAGTTCAGGCCTGGCCTAAGGCTTGTTAAAGAGGTCGGTTAAGATCAAACATCAAATATCAATGAAAATCAAACATGTTAAGGGGCCTGTTAAGATCGGTTAAGATCAAGCCTATTAAGATTTTCTTAATACAATTACATTTTTTTCTATATAGAATAATTAATTTTTTCAGATAGGATAGTTATCTTTTTTTCATATTGAGTATTTATTTATTTTTAATCATCACAAAGTAATAAACAGACCTAGGCCGACTTTACAAGCCTAATAGGCTTTTTAATAAGCCTAAACTTGACCTGTTAATCAAAACAAATCTTTAAATAGGCTTTTGGTCTATTATTTTTTATTAACAGATCAGACTTGACTAAGCCTTTAAAAGGCCCTCCCTAATTGTTAAATAGCATATGATTTTTGGGTGTTCTCAGGACTCGGGAGTAGGGATGTAAAAAGGCCAGGGGCCTGTGGCCTGGCCTGTTAAAAGCCTGGTCAGGCCTGCCCTGTCAGGCTAAAAGGCCAGGCCAAGGCCTCTTATGAGGCCTGTTTTCCCTTAACAGGCCAGGCCCAGGCCTGATAAGAGGCCTTTTAGGCCTGTCAGGCCGGCCTGTTTATATTATTAATATTAATTTATGTAATTTTGGCCTGTTTTTAGCCTGTTTAAAGTAGCCTGTTTTCGGCCTGTGGCCTGTTATTTATATTATTAGTATTAATTTATGTAATTTTGGCCTGTTGTTAGCCTGTTTAAAGTAGGCCTGTTTTCGGCCTGTGGCCTGTTAGCTTAATTAAATAAAAAAAATTAAATTTTTTTTTTAATTTTTTTTTTTTAAAAAAAAAAAAAACACAGGCCTTAACAGGCCACAGGCCAGGCCTATATATAGGCCAGGCCCAGGCCGAAAAGTAGGCCTGTAACAGGCCACTGGCCAGGCTCAGGCCAATATGTTACAGAACAGGCCTGGCCTGTTAAGAGCAAGGCCTGGCCTAGCCTGGCCTGTTTACACCCCTACTCGGGAGGCCTTCCCATACCTGCCTTCACTTTCTGTTTGGATGAAAGAGAAAACTAGAGAAGAAAATATGAGGGAAAATTGATGGGGAACAGAATGGGGTGCAAACCAACCTCTTTTTTTATTTTCCAAATTTTCTTTTCACATACGACGAAAAAATGGGAAGAAAACACATGTGGCTTCTCGCTTCCTTTTTTCATTGCGATTTTTGTTCCGAACCCAAATACGCAATTTTTGCTGTAACTTATTTCTCACTATAAATTATCCACCAACACTATGATTTTAGTATAAAGTTAGCCAAACACTCTCTTTTTTCAAAAATCTATTTTTAATAAAAATTATGATTTGAGGTGTAAAACCGTTTCTGCCTTTTCTGACGTTATTCTCCAAATTCTTTTTACATTACTTATATCACTGTTCTTCATAAATTATTCTCCAAAAATCAAGCTATGCTTCGTAACACGAAGATTTATAGAAGTGATTTTATGTATTATGAGTATATCAAATGAGTTTTATTTGTAAAGGCACTTTATATAGGTTTCCGAACAAGGGGGAAAAAAGATTAACCGTCAATAAGCATTTATTCCAATGGCACAAAAGCCTAAAAAGTATTTCTCTTATCTTTGATGTTAGTTCTTATTATTTAATTTAGGGAGAGTAAGGAAATTAAATAAATTATTTAATTATAATATATCTAACATGATTCTCAAGATATTTCTGTGTAAGATTAAATTATACTTTATATCAATTTATAAGTTAAACAAATTTGTTTGAAAAAATAATAATTCTAAGAGATAAAATGAAAAAAAAAAATGTACTCGTATTATATTACATCTACCACCAAATTACCCTTAAACTAAATCCCACGTTTAAGATAGGAGGAGTTGTTCTCAGAAAAACAAGATTAACTACCGATGGGCCTGTTTGAAGAGAACTTTAAGTAGATTTAAGTCCAAAAAAAAAAGTAATAGTAAAAAAAAAAACCTTAAGTCAAGTGTTTGGATAAATCTTTAAGTCAAATAGGTCTTTTAAAAAAAATGCTTTTAAAAATCAGTTAAAGAAAAAGCTCCATAGGGTAGTTTTTAAGAAAATGCTTTCACATGAGCCTCGGCATTTCTACTACTATCAATCTAAATACAAATCATATTTATAACATGACTTTTTTTTTCTATCGGATTTCTGCAAAAGTCGGATAGAAAAAAAAGTCACCATTCTCACCATTAATCCAAACAAACCCAATGAGCCTTTAGTCCAACGTCACAAATAAAAAGGTGTGGGTTCAAAAAACGCACTCCCCTAATCCTTACTCTTCTAACATCTACTTACCAATTCAGGAGTGAAATAAATTATTTAATTGTAATATACATGGCATGATTTTTTTTAAAATACTTATATATAATATTATAGTATACTTATTTCACTTTATAAGTTAAACAAATTAATTTAAAGAAAAATGATAAACATAAGAGACAATATATCTAAAATGTTCTTATATATAGGAGCGAAATTTACTCCCACTAAGTTCTACATTAGTATTAAAGTGGTAGTTTTCCGTGGAAAAAAATTTCATTTTCATGTACTCCCTCTAGTTCTTATTATAAGGCACTGACTAATAAATATATTTGGTCATTTTTATAAATAAATTGCTTGTTTCCAAGGAGTATTTATTTTTTTTCCATGTATATGCCCATATTTAATAAGAGTAATGAGTGAGAGTAATAATTAATATGATATTAAAGTTTAGTGCAATTAATAGAAGTAATATTAGAAATTACTTAAACTTTAGAACCAATTAAATGACTTTAACCGTTTTTATTAGTTTATGAGAATTATTAATTGATATTGTTAGAATATTAGTATGATTGTATCAGGTGTTGCTTATGTATAGTTTGGGCCTATGGTTTGGCCCTGGCCCATTTAGGCAAATGTACATAGTTTTTTGTTATAAATAAGAGACAAGACCGACCAGAAGGTTTAGGTTGGCTGATTCTGTACATACATTTTGGGCATAAGATTATTTAGCTTTCATGGTATCAAAGCCACAAATTTCCAAGATCCAATCATCTGTTTTTTCAAGACTTATGGTTTCAACCCAAGAAAACACTCTAGACAGCCCAACTTTCATCAGCGTGCCGTTCGAAAACACTCAAGACCCAGGCCTCAATTTCAAGAAGGCCCACCAAAGGACCTCCAACCCAGTTCAATTCCTTGCCTCAGCGTGCCGTTCTTCCTCGCTCCAAGTCCCTACCCAACGGAGTTCGATCCTTTCATGCATTTGAGACAACCAAATATCCATTCCTGGTTCGTTTGGTTGTGATGGTGAGGTCTCCATGGTTTTGCCGATGACCTATGATGCCTGGTCCATGCTGATATTCTCTCTATATTCAAGACGTGATCGTTGCTGAGGGTGATTCGCCGATCCGAAATCTTAAAGCTCTAAGATCGTTGCTGAAGTATTGATCGCTGATCTGAATCTTGCCAACTCGATCATTGCTGAGTATAATTCGCCGATCTGACATTTTCATTTCTTTTCAATTCAAGATCTTCTTTATTCTGCTCCTCGTGACTTCAAGTTCGTGGTTCTGTTTTGCGGCCTTGAACTATTTGACTTTCGAATTATTCTGCTCCTCGTGATTCCAAGTTCCTAGTTCTGTTTTGTGTCCTTGAAAGATTTGAATTTCCTTCCAATTCAAGATTTCTTTATTCTGCTCCTCGCGTTCGTGGTTCTGTTTTGCAGCCTTGATTTCCTCACTCGATTTTTATTTTCCTGTTCGTGCCTCATGGATAGCAACAAGAATCTTATTAATGTTAATCATCCCTTCTACTTGCACCCTTTAGATACCCAGATCACTTCTTTGGTACCACACGTTCTCACTGGTTTCAACAACTATGTTATGTGGAGCAGAGGGATGCGCCTTGCTCTTCGTGGCAAAAACAAACTGGGATTCATCGATGGAACTTTTACCAATACACAAGTCCATGAGCACAAGGATTTCTGGGAACGTTGTGATGCAGTGGTTTTGTCCTGGATTATTCAGTCCGTATCCAAAGACATTGCCACTGGAATTGTTTTTGCTGAGTCTTCCCATCGTGTCTGGCAGGACCTCAAGGAGCGATTTAACAAGGTAGATGGTGCTCGAATTTATTCCTTACATTGCTCTATTGCTTGTACTACTCAGAACGGACTATCCATTGCTGCATATTTCACCAAATTAAAGGAATTATGGGATGAATATGTTGTATTAGTACCCTTACCATCCTGCAAATGCACCACTTCTCAGGATTTTGTTACCATCAATCAGCAACAACGTCTGTTTCAATTTCTTATGGGACTTAATGAGACGTATCAGCATATTAGGTCCCAAATTTTGCTTATGACTCCACTTCCCACAATGAATCAGGCTTACTCCATGATTGTTCAGGAAGAGGACCAACGTAACCTTACTATTCCTGCTTCCCTTAGTCCTCTTGATGGCAGTGCATTGACTAGTAGAGGCGGTAGACAGGGCCGTGGCAGGGGAGGCAGAGGACGTTCTCAGGACACATGTAGCCATTGTAACAAGAAAGGTCACAAAAGAGACACTTGCTATCAACTTGTTGGATATCCACCTCACTTTAATCGCAGTCATCAAGACAATCACGTCAATCCAATTGTGGGTGAAGCAAATTCTTCCCAGACCATCTCCTCACCTCCTACGTTAATTCATGAGCAGTATAATCAGCTCCTTCAACTCCTCCATAAAGATTCAGATGAGGTGGCGGTTGGAGCCGCTGGTTGTGTTGAGGAAAGCATCTCAGGTTTGATTAATGTGTTGCCCTATACTTTAACTAAATCATATTGGATATTAGATTCAGGAGCTACATGTCATATTGTCAGTGATATTGCTATTTTTGACACTGTTGCACCTTATCTTGGTCCACTTAGAAAAACCAAAATGCCAAATGGAGATAAAATAACTATTACTCATATAGGGATAGTAAGACTATTTGATAATATAGTACTGCATGAAGTATATTTTACTGCCCAGTGTTGTTTCAATTTGGTCTCCATTTCTAGGCTCACTAGGCAAATGCAATGTATTGTATCATTTCATCTTGACTTATGCACTTTGCAAGAGAAGTTCACTGGGAAATTCCACGTGATTGGTAAGGTTTCTGATGGATTGTACTTAGTTAAGGAGATCCAACCATTTCAGGGAATCATGCACGTGCATTCTACTCATCACACTAAAGACTTTTCTATGTTGTGGCATTATAGGATGGGTCATGCCTCTTTAGATGTTCTCAAACATTTGGATTTTTTGCATAAGGATGTTGTTCGTTCGTCTATGGAAAGTTGTGATATATGCTCTCAAGCCAAGCAAACTCGTTTATCTTTTCCTTATAGCACTTCTATTACTTATTGTATTTTTGAGTTGATACATGTTGACATTTGGGGACCATATAGGATACCTACCTATTCAGGTCATAGATATTTTCTTGCTATTGTTGACGACTTCTCTAAGTGTACATGGATTTTTTTTATGCGTAATAAACATGAAAGTGCTTCCTGTCTCAAACAATTCATTGCATATGCTCATAATCAATTTTCAACCAATGTTAAGAAGGTTCGTAGTGATAATGGGCTTGAGTTTGTGAATGTTGAGCTTGCTGATTTTTTCCATAGTCAAGGCATTGTGCATGAAACAAGTTGTCCATACACACCTCGACAAAATGGTGTGGTGGAGCGAAAACATAGACATCTCTTAAATGTTACACGTAGTCTTATCATATCATCTCGTGTGCCAATTCGATTTTGGGGAGAAAGCATTAAAACAGCTGCTTTTCTAATTAATCGCACTCCCTCCAAAACATTGAATTATAAGATCCCTTATGAAATATTGTATGAAAAACAACCTGATCTCTCTCATTTTAAAATTTTTGGTTGTTTAGCCTTCATGACACTCCAAAATAATACTGATAAGTTTCAGCCTCGTCTAATGCTTGTATTTTCATGGGATATCCACCTAATCAAAAGGGTTATTTGTTGTATAATTTGCTTACACGAACCATGATGGTTAGTCGCCATGTTACGTTTGATGAAACTCGCTTCCCTTTTAGAGATCATACGCCTACGGTACAACAAAACTCTTTTCCCTCTGATTTAAATCCTTTTCTATATGACACTCATGATCTACAAGATCTTCCAAGGTTTGATTCTGCTAATGAGGAACTTGGGAATACACCCTTGCCTCATGATCATGAACCACCTGGGAATGAGTCATTTGTTGATGCAGGACAACCGTCTCATGGGGAGGCTTGACCAACAAGAGATAAACGAGCTCCAGCATGGCTGAATGAATATATTTGTCTTGGAGAGGTTCACAATGGTGAGGCACCTAAAACAGGTTGTAAGTATCCTATTCATGAAAGTATCTCATATACCAATGTTACAAAGGATTATAAACATTATCTGTTAGCCACTGATAAGCTCGTTGAGCCCTCTATTTTTCAAGAAGCCTCTAAGGATCCAAGGTGGATGAAGGCCATGCATGAGGAAATGAGTGCATTGGAAGATAATGAAACATGGGACATTGTGTCCCTTCCCAAAGGTAAATGGGCCATCGGTTGTAAATGGGTCTATAAAATTAAATATGACTCTTCTGGTAAGGTTGAAAGGTATAAAGCAAGGCTAGTGGCTAAGGGATACAGTCAACAAGAGGGGATTGATTATTTTGAGACCTTCTCCCTGGTTGTGAAAATGGTCACAGTAAGGACCATCCTTACCCTTGCATCGATGCATGGTTGGCATCTCTTTCAAATGGATGTCAACAATGCTTTTTTGCAAGGGGATTTAGATGAAGAGGTTTACATGCGAATCCCACAAGGATTTAATAATTTTGGTGAAAGCAAAGTTTGTAAACTTCGTAAATCCTTGTATGGGTTGAAACAAGTCTCAAGGCAATGGAATGTAAACCTCACTAATGCATTGATTAGAGCAAGTATGACTATTCTTTATTCATTAAGTTAAATGATTGTGGAATAATCCTTGTTTTGGCATATGTAGATGATTTGGTTATTACAGGAGACAATATGCAGGGGATAGAGGACGTTAAAGCTTACCTGCATCGACAATCCAAAATCAAGGATCTGGGGCATTTGAGATATTTTCTTGGTTTGGAATTAGCTCGGTCAGAAAAGGGAATAGTGCTCAGCCAAAGAAAATACACACTCGATCTCATTTGTGATACGGGGTGGAGTGGGGCAAAGCCACTGTCTATTCCCATGGAAAGGGGCACACGGTTGATGCTTGAAGGAGATGTAAAACGTGATACAAACAAATATGCTGGTGCAAAACAGAAGCGAAGGGGCAAGTTTGATCCATTGTTGACAGATCCAGAACGTTATCGACATTTGATTGGTAGGTTATGTTATCTTACTAATACCAGACCTGACATTAGCTATGTTGTGCAGACTTTGAGCCAATACATGAGTGCCCCAAGGAAGTCACATATGACAGCGGCTGTTCGTGTTGTGAGATACCTCAAGAGTTGCCCAGGACTTGGAATTCTTCTTGCTTCGAAAGGTCAATTCAGCATGGAGTGCTATGTAGATTCAGACTGGGCAGCATGTTATGACACTAGGAGGTCGGTCACCGGGTATGCCATCAAGTTGGGAGAGTCTTTGGTGTATTGGAAATCAAAGAAACAACATACCGTCTCTAAATCATCAGCTGAAGCAGAATATAGAGCACTTGGGACAACGGTGTCGGAGATAGTTTGGCTTACCAGGTTGTTGAAGGACCTTGGTGTAAGAGGGTTGGAACCCGTTAAAGTTCATTGTGATAATAAGGTAGCCATACACATTGCTACCAACCCTGTGTTTCATGAGCATACAAAACACATCGAGATTGATTGTCATTTTGTACGTGAAAAGTTGCAGGGGGTATTATTGATTTATTGCATGTAGCTTCTAAAGATCAGTTAGCAGATGTTCTAACAAAACCGCTTGGTAGAGAAAGTCATGATTATTGTGTTCGCAAGTTGGGAACTACAAATTTGTTTAGTCTCCCACTTGAAGGGGGTGTTAGAATATTAGTATGATTGTATCAGGTGTTGCTTATGTATAGTTTGGGTCTATGGTTTGGCCCTGGCCCATTTAGGCAAATGTACATAGTTTTTTGTTATAAATAAGAGACAAGACCAACCAAAAGGTTTAGGTTGGCTGATTCTGTACATACATTTTGGGCATAAGATTATTTAGCTTTCAGATATCTTATAAGAAAACAAAGAAAGTAACTGTGAATAGTGAACAGATTTGAGGGGGGTGTTTTGGCTGATTTCAATCAGTACCATTGATTAATATTTAGTTGTTAGTATTAAAAATTTGCATGATTAATTACGTTGGATGAATCCAATTGATGCAAGTGTCAAAATAGTTTGAGTCAAAAAAGAGAATTAATGATTGATCAAGATGCCTCAATATTCCATCTCTCTCAAATCCCTACTTGGAGCGGAAGCTGTGTTGGCTGGCCGGCACACGAAGTAACTTGAAAGCTTATAGGCCGATGGCCACGTTGGAATCCAAGCCTTCTCTCATCAAATGGGCCTCTGAATCCATTCTCTTTCTCAACAAGGTATCCTCCTGGCTTTTTTAATAATTAATTAATAATACTTAACTCCATTTTTCAATTTAAATAATCATTAATTTAAAATCCTTACGCAAAGCGGAATGGGCTTTTTTTATTTTCGTTGCCCAAAAGTAGAATGGATTTGTCCCACATGTAAGGAGGCCCCACGGAAAAGAGATGTGGGTCAAAAAGCTGGCCCCACATGTCTCTCATTCCCAGGTTTTATAATTTTAAATATTAAGCAGTCCTTTTCATGAGACATACCCCATCTCTCCCTCCCTCCCTCCCTAATCTGCCCCTAGGGTCACCACCACCACAATTATTATCTTCATGTTTAAAATCGTAATTTTAAAAGTTATTTTTTATAAGTTGAGATTTTTTTTCATATATTTATCTTATAAATTATAAAAAAATATTTTTAAAATTTATTTCAAACATGCCTTAAGTTCAGTAAAATATTTATATTTATATTTTTTATAAAAAATATAAAATAAGCTAAATAAATCACATTAAAAATATTTATATTTATCAATTTCATCTAAAATAAGAAGTTTATTGAGCTTTTTTATCCTCTCTAAAAAAATTGACTCTTGTACCTCCAGTTCTAATTATAAAATAAAGTTGACTGTTTTGGAGGAATTAAGGAAGTTAAATAAATTACTTAATCATTTCATAGATGTTGTATATTATTATATTATAAATTAGTTTATTAGTCAAAGTAATTAGTTTGAAGAAAAAATAAAAATAAAAATATTTTAAAGTGATTTAATCAATTTCTTTAATCTCTTTAAAAAAATTAATTTTGTCTTATAATTAGGAGTGGAGGGAATATAATAAATTAATAAGAGCATGAGGTAGCATTATTTTAAAATTTTTTAATTTTTAATATAAAGATACGAAGATATTTTAAATTTCTTGTGATGGTCGTACTCATACCTGACCTTTCTCCTACCACTTGGAAATTCTTTAATCGCTGCTCACCGGCCTATGCCGTCATCAATCCCCACTGGCATTGGATGGGCACACGGTAGCCCTAAGTCCTATTCTTTACGCTGTCGTTTTCAAGCACCTAATTATGCGTAGTTTGCCTTTGTGTTATATAAGCCACGCCCAGCTTTCTTACCGCCCTTTGTTCTGCCATCTGCTATCAGGTATCATTTTTGCTTTTCCAATTCCCCCTTTGGCATCCCCCTCTCAATCAATTTTCTCTGTTCTCGCCGTACGGACAGATTTCGGCTTCGGTATTCGAGGCTTTTGATTCCGATCTCGTGACGAACCCTAGCTGCGGTTCCTGATTCCTGCTTCTTCGATCTTCAGATATTCTCAAATTAAATGTCTAACGGGAGACGTCAGGATTTGTTTGACGCCGACAAGGCTAGTGGATCTGATTCCTCCGGCCATCGTGCGGTAGCTGAAGATTTTGATGATTCATCGTCTTTGGATGGCGTTTCTATGAACGGCGTTGAATACGACGGAGCGAGCTCTACTCCCTCGGGAGAGAGTAGTGGATCCAGGAGGGAGACACTGCTGACGCAGCGCTTGACGGATATTCTCGTAGATCAGGGCGATGGTGATCTTTTGCTTCAGAGGAGTAACCAGGATGATCATCTGTTGCAGTGGTTTCAAGCTCTTAATACGCAGATTATGGGAGCATGTCGCGCTGACGAGAGGCTCAAACCCTTGTTGAAGATGAACGTCTCCGGTGGCGTCGCCGAAGATCCCCTTCTAACCCAATTAAGTCAGGTAAGAGTATTTCTGTTTCTTGGTGTTTTTATCTGAAAGATGTTCCGAGTCTTGGCGGCCTGAGCATGAGCCATCTGTAAATTTCATTGTTAGTTTGAATTTTGGAGACTGCACAAATGACTTGTTCTGACTCCTCTTTGGTTTGAGTGTGCATCGAACCAACAACTTATTCGTTTTCTTCTTAACTTCTGTCAGATTTGTCGTGTAAATGGCTAACGTTCTTTAATTTCTCTTAATTGTGCAGCATTTCGAGCCAGCAGAGGTTGGGATGCTTGCCAGATGCTTCTGTGTACCGCTTGTTTCGATCCGAGTTGGAACAATTCACAAGGATGGGACGCGATTGTGTCCTACTGCCAATAGGTAATCTCATTTAAACTTATTAGATAATCTACATGTAAGTTGTTCCCGTATATTTTCCTCAAGGGAAAAATCTTCTTATGGATGTTATTGTGGATATTTTAGCATTTGGTTTACACAGCTCATCTGTACTGTGCATTTTTAGGATGTTATAAATCTTGCTTGCATTTTGCCGCCTTAAACATTTATTAATTATGTTAGTTTTTACCGTTCTGTCACTATGATTTATTGTTTTGAATTTTGATAGTTATATGGTCAATGCTGTATGAACCTATTCGAATTTTGAACTTACTGCCATATACCCTCTTTATGGCTACATTTTTGGGCAGTTCGTTCTGTATTTCAAACTATGCAGGCTGCTAGGTTTATTATTATTCGTGGTGTAATAGTAATTTTCTGTTATTTTGCAGTAGCTCACAGATATAAATACATACACCTGTAAGTTATTGTTTGTGTGTACTGAAGTATGATTTATAAGTATTGACCTCTCTGGTCCTTTGACACTCTGTCCGTGCTTCTTTTTTTCTTTTTCTTTTTTTCTTGTGCGCCTTCGTGTAAAGATTTTGTCAAATTATATGCAATTTGTGTTTTGGGTCTTTGTTGTTTGTTTTCTTTTGCGGCGATGTCCTTTTTTCTATCTTATTCCAATCTTTTTTAACAGTAGGGCCGTGACACCCCTTTATCCTTGTTTTTCATCTCTCAACAGAAGCCAGTAGTGACTTCATTGTTATAGCTTCAAGATAAGCTGAGTTCTTAATAAATTTATAATATTCAGTTATTGATGTAAATATATAAACTCGCTCCTTTATCGCATAGGTTTTGGATGTCAAACCCAATTTGTTTGCAAAGCTTGACAATAACACTTTCCAGTTTACAGTGGAAACCAGTGGTCTAGTGGCCCACCAACACTTTCCATTTTACAGTTTCTTCTATTTTTTTTAAATTGATACTTTTTATGTTTCTCATGGGATAATTTTCCTTAAACATCATATATTACATTCACTGTATATTTCTTTTTGTTGGGGTTGGTACATTTTTGCCTCTTAGCTGGCTTATCTGCAATTACATTAATGAATTTTTCTGCTCACATTCACATTTCTGGTCAAGCTCGAAGTAGCAATTATTGACCGCTATTCGTATATTAACATATCTATTATAGCAATTTGCTTCCATTACAGATTGAATTGCTGGTTGCTGTTGTGAATTTAATTGTCGTCTAAATCTTACTGAAATGTGTAGTTTGTTGGGTGATCAACAGAAATGGTAGGAGTCCATAGTTTAGATTATAAATGGTAATATGTTCATTCTTCCAAGTAAATATGTCTTTTGGCTTGTAGGTAACTGGACGTATTCTATTATGATCTCTGAATTAAGAAGAAGTAAAGGTAGTTCCATGATCCTATATTATACATATTATTGCTGTCTTGCTTTTCAGATCTTCAGGTTTGAAATTCTGATGTTGAATAAAATTAACTAACATCTTGAGTTGTGCTCTACCTTTAATTAGCATTATAATTGCTATTTGTGCATTTGTATACTGTTATGTGTGTTGGTTTTCTAATGTTTACTTGAGGAGGATGGGCATCTTATTTTTCTGATTGTCATTAACTTGGTTGTTTGTGCTAAGAATCTATTTTATATTTAGATGATGTTTAGAAGTTTTAAACCACCCAGCTGAAATAAGATACTATTAGGATTTGGCTGTGTTGATATTCTAGTTTTATTGGTGAAGCAAAGCATGTTGGGATATATGCTGTTTGTTGAGATGTTATGGAATAATATCCCATTCATTTCAATGAGTTCTGGGTCCAGGACTCTTATGGTATATTTTTTATCTATAAATTTTGTTTAATATTGAAAATTTTGAGAGTTTATCTTTCATTTTCAAGCATGCATTGTGTGCTTGCTTGCACAAAGTTCATGTGTATAGAACGGAACATTCTTGCATGCTGTGTGGAGCTATAAATATGTGCCCATAATTCGCTTGTTAAGATTCTTGTTGATCAATGATCATCAATGATTATTATGCAGGTGGGGTAGCCAATCAGAACTTATTACTATTTAGAGCTAGCTGCATAAAACTTTGCTATTAAATTATATTGAAGTTTTGCAAATCTTATTACTCCCTCCGGTAACGTTGTCCTATATTTAGGATTGGAGGTAGTACTATTTTTATGGGTTATTATTTTGAAGGCTTAAAAAAGGTGATAAGTCCACCATATATTTTTGCTGTGAGAACTAAACAAAGCAGATTTCACAGTTTACAATAGAGATACTAGTGCATTAGTATGAAGCACGTATGTTCATGGTTATAGCCTGTGGTTACTTGTTTGCTCTTGCAGTTTTACTAGTTTTTAAACATCAGAGGCTATTTTCAATGTGAAAGTAAAATGCTAAATCACTTGGTTACAAGATCAAAAGTTTCATCCAAACTCCTAAAAGTTATGTTCAGATAGTTATAGTTAATTAGACAAGGTTTGAGTCGTTGGGTTACTGTTTGTTGGTTCAATTTTATACTTTGATTGTTGAAAGTTGTGACATGGTGTCTCATTTTGATACTTTCTTTGTTTTCCTTTTCTACAAGTTCATTAATGCTTGTATCATTCTATCTTGAATTGTTTACAGGGGAAACTTGAGTCTTATACTACTGCCGAGTTCTGATCTTCGTCTCTCATTCATTGGAGATGACGGGAAAGTAGAAAAGATGTTTACCCTAACCAAAAAATTGCATTGTGCTGCTGTTGTGATAGATGAAATTCCAGAAGACAGCTCTGGTCGTTCCTTCCTTATAAGAGCTCCCGATGGTAGGATCTCTTACTTCTGGTGCGCAGAGAAATCTAAACTGTTAGGAATTGAATTACTTGGAAAGGTAATTTGGGTTGCACCTTTTTGTTCATTCATTTGAATTTTTCCTCTTGGCGCTCTTCATCCGTTTTTTTGGGGGGGCAGTATCATTTTTTTTCTTGCAAGAGATTTGGACAAATATTACAACACTGTATTGAAACTTTTATCCCTTAATCCAGTTGAAAGACTTGCTCAAGACAAAACCTTCTGTAGCAGATTTGAGTGGGATTAGCAAATCAAGGCTCGACTGTTTTGCTACTCAGCTTCGAGCATATCTTGTGGGATCATCAGTGGGCAGTATTCATGAAACTTTTGTTTGTACCTCAACACTGTCTGCAAATTCCATGGTTCACAATGCTTCTTTGTCCACATCGAAATATGCAAGATCTCGACATAGTGGCAATCAAGCAATGAAGGGAAATGCACTCTACCTTGGTAGTCTTAGTCCAAAATCAAGTTCATTCAAGGAGGGCACTCTTAGAAACTTGTCTTCTTTCAGGGTTGCAAGGGAGAAGCTAAAACGTCGCTGTGAGAGCCAACAGCTTGCGCTTGATGACCTGTCAAATGAGTCCTCAGATACAACTCCAAGTCTTATTGATCATGAAAAACTTCCAGAAGTTACAAAAGCATTTCCTCCTTTAAGTTTTCTTGGATCACTAGGAAATCTTACTGTCCCATCAAACCTTGGTCAACAAGCAGAAGTCCCTCCTTTGGCTTCACCACTATTTGCCCCTCACTATTGTTGGTGTCCTCCTGGGGTTTCGACTTATCCATCCCCAGTGGCACCTTCAAAATTTCCTGTCTCATCAATTGAACCGCATTCTCTTCCAGTGGATGCCTCCTTGTTCCCTAATGCAATGCCAGGTAGCCTATTGACACCAATACCACCCCTTAATCTAAGCGCGCCCCTGGAATTCCCTCCATTCCTGCCTGATCCCTTGATTAGAATGTCGCTGCCAGCTTCTCAGCAGATTCCTACCTTCACACCTTTAATCTGTGATCCAATCGTTCATGTCCCAGTAATTGATGTGTGCTCTTCAGGATTTCAGGGCTATCTTGTAAGCACTGGCCCTACCATATCAACTGCCATTTCACCGTTGCACCCCAATCTTGTGAACCCACTGATTTCTGAATCTGATTCTGTGGTAAAGGGTGCAAGAGAGACTCTACGTCTGCTAATGAGCGGTTCAAGCCAGACTAACAAACCGGTTATGGATACATTGCCTGCAGTTTTAACAAATGCGGATGAAAAACCAAGTATCATTGTGGCCGGCAGCCGCGGTCTCTATGCTGGAACCAGAGACGTTGGTGTTATTGCTAGCAGCATTGCAGCCATGGGTTTAGCTTCACTCTCAGGGGCATCCAGGGCAGAGAGCGACTCTGGGGATTGTGGCCCCTGTGGAATTTCAGAAGAACATGTGAGAGATTTCAGTGATGCAACGGGTTGTTAGTGCCTTCTCTGATGGTGGGAATGCCTTTCTTTGATTCCAAGCCGTTTACCTTTTCGTTGTAGTCTTCTTGTTGGGGTTTCATTTTGCTCCGGTAATATGTAGATATATGTTTCTACTCCACCCTTTTGAAATGTAACTAACTAGTCCTTAATTTCTTTTCTTTTTTTAAAGAATATTTCTTTACTTTTGATCTATATGGTTAGAATTATAATATTCACATATTGACTTGTGAAACATAATATTGTCTCCTCGACAACATATTCAACTCGTAACGATTATTATGCCCCTGCGCACCGGAAGATCACTTTGGACAAAATTATTGACACGTTTAATTATTCCTGGTGTTCCTCAACATATTGTTGGTGTTCCGGGCGGATTGAAAATGGTTTTGCGTTGTTGATCTGGGGAAAAAAATTGTTGACACGTTTAATCATCATCAATCATATTTTTTATGAACCGACACTAAGATGGAATTAGTTTTTATAATGGGGAAGTGGCTCTTGCAAACACGCAGCCCACCCATAACCTAGCGTATAAAGTACATTATATAGTTCGTTTTAGGGATTAGTGACTTACCCATTCAATGAAACCATGAACAGGGTTCTATATAGACTAGACACAGACTCATAGATCCATACATCTCAATCAGAAAAGAATCAATAGAAAAATAATCAGAATTGATCGATATATCTCTTGAAACAAATGAAAAGGAAATGAATTAGCGGTTCAAATCCACTTATCTCTAACTTGTGAATTTAACCCATACAAAATTATACGATAACACCCAATTTTTCCCTTTTTTGAACCAAGGTGCAATTAGCTTCCATAATGTACATTGGACCTCTCCAAATATGCAATTACCTTTGTCAATAAGTAATTACCTTCTCAAGGACGCAATTAGCTTTCATAACATGCCAGTGGCCTTCAAGAATATGTAATTAGCTTCCCCAAGATGCAATTAGGTTCCATAATGTGAGAGTGGTCTCCTCAATTATGCAATTACTTTCCCAAAGCACTATTAACTTTCATAATATGCACAAATAACCTACCTGAATACAAAATCACCTTCTATAGGGATTATGTAGTCTTTCTATCATCAACCTTTCTACCCAAAGGACCCATTTCTATAATGTCCGGTCCCATTCTCTCAAAAAAATGTCCATTTGGAATTTATGAACAAGTTTCCCAATATAAAAGTGATGATGAGTTTTGTCTCAAAGCTTAATATGGCCACGTTTAATCCAGTTTTCGTTTCGAAACAATGCTCAAACCTTAAAGGCCCAAAAACATTAGAAATACCCCATTAATTTATTTTTTCTTGGTACAATGAAGTAATTTTTTTTTTTTGGATAACTGGTACAATGAAGTAGGGGTGTTCATGGGCAGGGCGAAACCCTTGCCCGATGCCCAGCCCGAAAGATCAATGAGCAGCAAAATGAGGCCCAGTGTTCGGCCCTGCCCGATAAAAGCCCTAACATTTTTAGGCAGGGCGGGGCGGGCCTTCTATGCCCAAGTGGTCATACCCTATCACATCTTATATAAAAAAAACTTCAATCATACCTAATAAATAATATTACAAACTACAAATAAAATCCATAATTCTACAACTTGGGTCTTGAAATTAAAAAGACAATCATATATCTTAACAAATAGTCAATATTTATAAGTGAACAATTAAATAACATCTATAATACAATAAGACAAGGCATCAAAAAATTGTAATCAAAGCCTTGTAGTTATCCAAAATTCCAAGAGGTTGCATCAAGGCCCTAAATTGTCAAAAGAAATAAGCATATGGAATCAAAAAATTGAAGATAATATATTATAAAATAAATATATATATTATATAGTACTGGGCAGGGCCAAATGGACAGGACGGCATACCTTGCCCGATGCCCGGCCCTGCCCGCAAAATGCCCAATCCATTTATGCCCAAATTTTTTTGGGCCTTTTTTTTTGGCTGGGCAGGGCGATTTTTTCATGGGCATGGGCGGGCGCACCAGGCCTTGGGCATTGTGAACACCCCTACAATGAAGTAATTGATTATCGGAGTCAAAATCATATGATCAATTGCTTGGGCTTGTACTTTTTTTTTCCAAATTAATTTATACTCTATCATATCCTCAATATAAAAACCAGCTGACTTTTTAAAAAAAATAAAAATAAAAAAGCTAGATCAATTACATTAAAGCATTTATATTAATTTTTTTCTAAACAAATTTGTCTGACTTATAAACTAATATATATAATCTAATAATATATATCATATACTCTGATTAAATAATTTATTTAGCTTACTTTGTCTCTGAAAAACAGGGTCAATTGCTTCAATATAAGGACCGGAGGTAGTGTTGTGCAACATCAATCGGTCTATTTGTAAATCGGTTCGACTTTAATCATTCATACATCTTCCGCGTAATTACATACGGATAAGGATATATACATGCATAATGACTTTTCTTATTTCAATTTACATTGACTAATTGAGATAAAACAGATGGCTTTAAATCTTATAAAGGCCTGTTCAGTTAAAGGACTTCTAGAAGAATAATGATTATAATGTCGAATGGAATTAAGAAAGCATTATGGGTAATCATTGCAGAGTAATATGAAGACCAATGGTTGTCATACAAAATGCAGCAAACTACTGAAATACATGTTCATTGCAAACTAATTAGAGATCCTCATTAGGTGTCAATTTTTCTGTTTCAAGTTGTTCTATATGTAAATGGAACATGTTGCTCCTTCCATTTCCTTGTCATTATGGCTCTTGCCAAAAAAAAAAAAAAAAACACTATTTATATGTTATTCTAAAGTTTCAAAACATGTTACCTTTTTTTTTAGTTTCACAGACAACATTATTTACTACTTTCATTTTTAAATATAAGCTTTAAATAACTAATTTGTGCTTATAAAAAAATAATTAAAATGAGTTAATTATTTTTTCAACTATGTCTTTATGTGTAAAAAGGATAAGTAAGAGAGACAATAAATACAACAAATACCATCAATGGATTAAAATGCCTTGACTTTTCTAAAATGAAGCTTATATTTTGGGACAAGCTAATTTATAAATTTGAAGAGGGAAGGAGTAATTTAGCAAATACACTCTTATTTCCATTAACTTTTGATACAATTCGCAGTTTGTATGATGAAAACCTTAATTAAATTACATATTTATTTTTTAAAAAAAAGGACTGGATCGATAACTTTGAATTTTTGTGTGATAAAAGTCGTTTTCTGTATGAAATTGGTGGGGCATAATAATTCACTGTGGTTGATGGGTTTCCATGATGAATTATTATGATGTTGGAATGAGGTTCCGTGGAAATTCAAATTCAACTTGGCAAATGATAGCTTCATATTCATTGGAGTATTATGCTATTCCTATGTTGAGTGAACTTTGTGGGAGATGACGACACACGCTTTTTCTTCTTTAAAGGCAATCAATAATGGGACTATTGAAACCTCATTATTCAATCCACATAATGAGAATTTGGTATGCAATGTTGTACTCCACTATTTGTTTGGCTTCACCAAAATAATAACAACTCTTGCATATTTATCTCGTAAAACATAAAATCAATCTCGGCTTTAGTGTCTATTTAGATTTAGCATTTTAAAAATAACTTTTGAGATTTATAAAATAAGTTTGTGAAAGTTTCTCAAACAAGCTCTTAGATTTTATCGAGCCTAATCACTAGCTTTAGACTAAATCCTGATAGGCCATGTTTGGGTGTAGGCCCAAATGGCTCGAAGTAAATGGGTTAGACATATTTCATGAAGCCAACTAGGCCTGTAAAGTTGAAAGCTCTCCTTGCCAGATGAAGACAGCACTTTTTTTTCTTCCCTAAACTAGTTTTAGCTGAAAAAGGTGGAAACCGGAGGAAAAATGACAATAATAATAATAATATTTATTTAATTAGTTATAATAGGTGCCATTAGCTTACCTTGTGGAGGTGATGTTAAGGCACTTTGTTTTCATGACGCTGATATAGTGTAGACATCATGGGATGTGAATTGAGGAAGTTGTCTTACTTTATTGTTCTTCGTACCTTTTTGTTGTCATCGTTCGTCACAACTCCTATGAAATGGTCTGGTCTTTTGTGTTTGTGTCATGTAAGGTTCATTTTTTTCACATGCAAAAAAATAGTTGGAATGATGTGGTGATTAAAAATACTAAAAATGATAAATATCAGAGTTGTCGATTATACTCCTTGATCCTATATATAAGGCGGAGAGAAAAACTTTTTTTGTGTCTTATTTATAAAACATCTCATTAAAGTTATAAGGTGAACGGTAATTTAACCCTTTACTTATTATTGTGTTAATTTTGTTTTGATTCGGTGTTATGTATATTTAAATAGAAGCAGGGTTAGAAAGTTGTTGAATTTTATGACTATGTTAATAATAATATTTAAGGTTTTTCTTGGTCATATAAAACATATTAAAAATGTCTCATAAAGAAGAGCAAAAAAATATTTTGGCTGGGAAGTTGAAAGATAAACAGAAATATAGTAACAAAGTTGAGTGAATTAGTGAATATAATTTGAAGGCAACATAAGGCTTTAATATGAGAATAAGGGATCTCATTAATTTCCTCCAATTAGAATGCCCCTCTCTGGATCAGATTCTGTCTCTGCGTCCATCTTCCATCTAAAACTGGATTTGACTTTCCTCCTATATTATTTACCATCATTTTCCCTCATTTTCTCTTTTTTACTGTTGGATTAAGATCTTAATGGTTTAGATTTATTTTTTTTTTACCATCATTTTCTCTCCTTGTCCCTTATAATAATTTTTTTATTATAAGAGTTAATCCAACGGTAAAAAAGAAAAAGAATAGTAAGGGGTATAAGAGGAAAGCCAAGTCCTCCAAAACTGATTCAATTATAAATAAAACAAAACCAACTAGATATTAGTATAAAGACACAGTCCTGTTTAGTTAATGATTATTACTGTAGCTAAAGGATGAAAACTAGGGAATTAGATGAGGTTCTTCTTCCATAGGATGCTTGCTGGGGTGGCCAAGAATGAATACACTTCATCCCTTATCAAACACTCTTTGATCTTATTCGTGGAGGGATTTTTTTTTTCTTTTGTCCTATTTAAAAATCACATCATCATACATCTTTTCATATTTCATATGAATATATAGTTTTAGTCTACGTAGGTTTTGAACTCTTGCAATAGAATATATATTGGATATATATGAGTAAATTTACAAAGTTATCGTATTTTAAAATTCAGATTTAAAGTTCTTCTTAGCTCTTGTGAAATATATTAAAAGTTATGTATAAATAGATCTAGATGGGTTCAACTTCCAATACAAAATATAAACTTCAAATTTTTGTAGGCGTGTAGTTTTTTTAAGGAAAAATTACTTTAAGGGCCATATTAAAAAAATATTTGAAAAGTCCCATAATATGTCTATATTATCATTTTATTTGTCATTAACAATGTATGAAACTTTTCAAATATAATTTATTTTGACTAAGACGTTAGTGTGATTTTCCCTCTTTCTATAAGCTTCAGTTTGAATTTGCCTAATCATTTAATGCCTTTTTATTTTTTTCATTTTTTCTCTAATTAATTATATATTTATCCCATCTCTTTATTTTTGTCATTCTCACTCATCCAGTCACACTCACCCATCTCCAAGAATGAGAGTGTTTATTAATTAATTGTATGATCCACAAGGAAACTTATGCAACTGTAGTGCCCATGTTTTTGGTTATTAAAAAAAGATAAAAGGGTTGGGGAAAAAAATTTACTCCCTCCGATCCTAATTATAGAATTAAATTTGTGTTGCAATTTTGCACCACAAACTCAATCCTATAATTAGGATTAGAAGGAGCGATATATTTAGCTGGGCCAATGACTTTTTGTTAGAAAAAGTTATAGAAAGTAAGATTTTAGATAATTATTCTATAACTGATTTAATAAGTCATTGTCTGAATTAATTCATGCTTAATCATGCATAGCGCATGCCCCTGGGCAATCTGCTTCTCAAGTGATCGAGATTATACAACACGACATGAAGGAGTCCATGTCACTCTCACCCCAGAACAGATGACACGTGTCTAGCTTAGTCACTAATGTGTCACTGATTAACCAAGGCTAAACTCAACGTTGACTAAACACATGCCCCTCCGAGAGTCTGCTCTGATAAAAAAGGGAAGTCCAATAATTGCTCGCTCTGTTGTTTATTATAAATTTTCAATAATTGATTTGTGTTAATCAAGAAACTACTTAAAATTTATTGAAAACAATAAATATAGTATTACTTTTCTAACCAGCCTTAAGTATGAAGAGGGGATAAGTGAAAGTTGGGCAAATAAAAAAACAAAGAGAGGATAGATAAAAGAAAATAAATACAATTAACAAGAGGTAAAGTTTAGGATAAAACACATAAAAATTTAGATAAATTTAAAATAAAGCTTATATTTTGAAACATATCCATTAAAGATTTGAAGCTTATACTAAGAAATGGAGGGAGTATCTATGAGAGAGATTTTAAAAAAATATTACATTCAACATTTATAGAAGTTAGCAACATATTTTAATATGGAAAAATAGAAAAAAAAATACAACTTAACCTTCAAAATCTTAGATAAGTATTTCCTATTAAAATAAGTTGTCAATTATTATATTGTTATAGTTAATCCTTATACTTTTTTAAGTGATAAGATTGATTTGAGATTTTGAAGTTTAAATAATATTTTCTTGTCTTTTTTTCCTTTCTTTTAATACTTTATCTGGTTCATACTACAAGTCTCCATTAATTCTCTAAATACCCCCTTCAGAGATAAGGAGGGGTGGCCAAGACGTTAACTTTGCCAGAAGAAGAAGCAATTTCCCAGCTAAGACGCCAACTTTAAGAGCATAAAAAGATATTACATTTCACTTTACGTCTCCTAATAAATTATAATATAGATAATATATGGGGGAAAAAATCTGAAGGAAAAATTTCATCTAAAAGGTGCCCCATATTTGAAACCGGAGGAGTTAATTGATACTCCCTCGGTTTATTTATAAAAGAAACAACCCTACACATACCTCATTTTTTTTATAAGAAATATTTAAATAATGTTTTATTTTTGGTTAAGTAGCAAAAATACACATGTGTTTTACCCCAGAGAGCGTCCAACACCACATGTTTTTTTCTGAACCAAAAATACACATGTGGTTATATTTTAGGATTAAAAATACCACGGTCATTAACTGACCGTTAGTTGACCGTTAACAATGATGAAATTATCCTTTTACCCTTAGTTTAAAATAATAATAAAAACAAAAATACCCCACCGTTGGCTCCCCACGCCGGTGGCCGCCAGCTGCAGGCGACTTTTTTTTTTTAATTTTTAAAACTAATTTTTTTAAAAAAAAAAACTAAGGGGAGGCCCGCCTCCTTACCGCTGACGATCACCTCTAACAACTTTTTTTTAAAAAAATAATTTTTTAAAAAAACAAAAACTAAGGGGGGGCCGGTCGTTGGCAGTGGGGAGGCCGGCCTCTCTGCCGACGACCGGCCTCCCCTTAGTTTTTTTTTTAAAAAAATAGTTTTAAAAATTTTAAAAAAAATCGCCTAAGGTGGGGTGGCGGCGGTAGGGAGGCCAGTCTCCCATTAGTTTTTTAAAAAAAAAAAATTGTTGGAGGTAGTCACCGGCAACCAGTGTTCAGCGGCAAGCGGCCGCCGGTGTGGGAGGGCCGGCCGTGGGGGCCACTGGGGGGGTGGGGTGGGGTGGGGTATTTTTTTATTACTATTTTAAACTAAGAGCAAAAGGGTAATTTTACCATGATTAACGGTCAACTAACAGTCAGTTAACGGTCAACTAACGGCCATGGTATTTTTACTCCTAAAATGTAACCATGTGTGTATTTTTTGTCTTGAAACAAGCACGTGGTGTTAAACGCTCCCGGGAGTAAAACACATGTGTATTTTTACCATTTAACCCTTATTTTTTCATATGTTACTTTCTTATTTATATTTATTTATTATCCATTCATAGCCTCAAAGACTTACTATTTCTACCATATTTTTTTATTCTAACCTGTCTTCTACTATCCTCTTTATTAATTTTCTTGTTCTCTTTCTTATTCCCTGTCTTCTTCTTATAAATAAGGGTATTTTAGTGAAAGCAATTGTTACAGTTTTAACATATTTATTATATTTAATCAACATTTTAAGTTAAGTGTTCCTTGTAAATAAAATCAATCGTTGGCAACTTATTGCTTGTAAGTAGTTGGTGATCGAGAGAGTACGCAGATGTGGATGGGATATGGGTGTGTGGGTGTGACAGGTGAACGTGGCAGCATTCATTAGAAGAGTGAGGAATGAGGACAATGGCATGTTCAGGGGACAGCATTCAGAAAATCCCGAATCACAATTCACGGGACAGAGTGCCATGGAGGAGCTTGCTTTGTAGTCGTACGGATGATGAATGAGGAACAGAAGACCGCCAAACCAAAACATGTCGACTCAGATCCCACAAACATAAGCCATCAAACAACACACTGGATTGAACTGATAAAAGATTGTATCAGTTTAAACCAGAGATGTCAGATTCAAACTCTAACAATATATCAATATTAAATACTTGGTGCTGTTCTTCCTCAACTGTTTTCTGTTTTACATTACATGAAACGACATGGTTTATGTTTCTTTCTTCACTCTAACCAAAAAGAACGCAGAGTACGAGTAGAGAGAGAGAGAGAGAAGGTAGAATAAGGTGGGGAGGTTGGAGAGAGAGGCTTTAGGGGGTAGAGTGGAGGGTGCATGATAAGGTCAATAATTAAAGAGGTGGGGGGGCCCAATCCCATATGGCCCCACCTATTTAGTTGGCGGCGTACGACGCAACCTCGTCTTTTCATTCAAGTGCCAAGTGCCACCCTCATCCCCATGGGTTTACATGTCCTTTGCTTTTTATGTGTTCATCCCTCTAGTACAGGGATGAGCATATTTTTTTTTTAAGATTTTTTTATATATTTTATTTATTTATATTTAAATTATATTTTACTTTTAAATTTTTTTTTCACCCAATATTTTAAATTAATTAGTTTTCAGTTCTGCATTCAATAATATTTATCTGTAACATCAATATCATAGAAACTAATTAATTTAAGATACTGGATAAAAAAAAACATTTCAAAAAACAGCATATAATTTAAATATAAATAAATACAGTATATAAAAAATTTAAAAAAATTAAAAAAAAAATGCTCATCCCTCTAATAGAGGGATGAGCACATAAGATACACATAAAGGATGTGCATGTATGGTGAATTCCATCCCCATACACCTCTCTCGAAACATTTATACTTGTATAGACTGGTTCCTACGTCAATTCCAACGGATTTCATTCAAATGTGAAGAAATTTACAATTCATTAATTTTATCTTAAATTTTAATCATTGTTTAACTTTAACCATATTAAATATACCATTCTCAACTTATTTATAAATCCTTTTTTTTTTTGGAAAAAATTTGGTTTTTATTATAATAAGTACACATTTAAAGTAATAAATACTATCTTTATAATTTTACTCCTATTAATTGTAATAAATAAAAAAATATTCATGTTGGCTTTTAAAATTTAACAATTTTATATTTATTTAATATACACTATATAGCAAATGAGAATAAGACTTACGAAATAATAAATAAAGGGTAAAATTATATTATATTCATATAAAAAATTAATATTATATATATATATATATATATATATATATATATATATATATATATATATTCTCTTATCTATATTACGTTTTTACCCTGGGGAGAGCATTATCACTTGAAAAATCTTTCCCCCACCTTTGTTATTATTGCCACTAGCAGGCCCCCATCACCTCTCTCCTTGGTAGGGCACCACCACCCTAAATTACTTAACCCTGGGGACTATGCTTATCCCCTCTCTTTTTTTTCCTTTTCTTTTAATTGCGAAATCAAGCATATTCCTTGAATAAATATGATAAGTCTAATACTCTCTCTAATCCTTATTATAAGATACTAACTACTTTTTTTCACAAACCAATGAATGGAAGTTAACTCATTAATTAGGTACAAAATTAATAAATGTTTCCAACTTCACCCCTACTTTAATAATATAAATTTAAATGAGTTAGTTAAAAATGAGGGCATAATGAGAAAAAAGTAATAAATGAGTAAGTTAAAGTAACTTGGTGTCTTATAATAAGGACAAAAAAATATTGATAGTTGATACCTTATAATAAGGACTAGAGGGAGTATCTAAACATCTTTAAGCAAAAAGGAGAAAAAAATAAAAATAAAAAAATCTAGACATCACTACTTGTTTTGTGGGCCATGATTCCCCGTTCTGAGTTAAACAAATCAAAATACCCTATGGGTTGTGCCTCTAAAACTATGGCCCCGTTTGGATCAAAGAAGAGGAAGGAAGGGAAAGGAATAGAAATAAAAAGAAAGGAAGGGAAGGGAAAATATTTTACCTTTGATGCGTTTGGTTACGATGGAAAAGAAAATTGTTGGATTGGAAAATTGTTGTTTGGTTAGAAGAAAATAAGTAAGAAAATAAGGAAAGATTACTTTTTTACCCTTCACATATTTTAAGCCTATTACAACATTAAATTTGCATTTTCTTTTTTAAGAATAGGCATGAACTGAAGAAGCCAATCTGTCAAGTCTAATTTTTCACAGAATAAAACACTTTGTTGACTCCATTAAGCACATATATCCCTATAATACTCTTTAAGTATTCTTTCAAATGTAAGAAGAATCAACTCAAAACTCATATTATGTTCAACACTATGATCAAATTAGTGAAAGTTGTTCTTGAATCAACGTTTTTTCAGCATCCTGAACAAACTATGAACTTCAAAAAAGCATATCTCTCTCATTTGATATTTGTTTTCTGTGATTTTTATGTTTTTGGAAAGGTATATAAATCTAGTTTCATATGCCACTAATTTCAGGTGATTCCAATTTGTAGTTTGTGAGATATCTTCAAATTAGCGAATCTTGCTCTTCTGTGTGACGGTAACAGATGGGGAAACTTCCCAAATATATATCTCTCTCATATGATTTTTTTTTTGGACTTGAATTTTTGTCAAGATGATGCATTGGATGTCTAGTTTTATTCAAAATTGGTTTCACATCAATCCAATCTCTGGTTTAGAGGATATCATCGATTTACCAGACCTCGTTCGAACTGAATGTGAAACAAAGAATGTGAGTTTCAACGACTAGTTTTTGAAAAACCAATCGTTAAAAGTCAATTTTTTGAGTTTCAACGACTGGTTTTGAAAAACCAGTCATTGAAACACCAAACATATGTTTTTTTCGTTTTGAGTTTCAACGACTGGTTTTTTAAAAACCAGTCTTTGAAAGTCAAATATGTTTTCAGCAACTTTGTTTCGCGTTCAGCCTGGGCGAGGTCTAGTAATTTGATGATATCTCCCAAACCAAAGATCGGATTGAGGTGAAACCAATTTTGTATGAAACTAAACATCCAATGGGTCATTTTGAGAAAGTTTCAAGCCCAAAGAAGTTCAGATGAAAGAGATATGAATTTCGGAAGTTGGAACTGTAATTTACGTCACACAGCAAATCAAGCTTCGATGTTTTGGGTGTAACTCTCTATCTACACATCGAAATGAGCTGAAATCGGTGGCATATGAAAGTAGACTCAAAATGCTTTCCATCAAGAGTTGAACCAACCACAATGAAGTTCAGACCAGGGACATACAGCCTTCGAAAGTTGACTCTAGAAATTCTGGAACCATTTCAGCATAGGTTTAGTTTTCTGGATATAGCTCACACTATACACAACCAAATGAAGTGAAACCAATTCCATATGAATCTAGACTCAACAAGTGTTTCATAGAATTTCTAAGCAACCAATTTTGATAAGCTCTTACCTCATGTCAAGACTTGTCTAACTCGAGCAAAAGTCAGACAGAGAGCAAGTCGTTTTGAGAAGAGTTTTTGACTTGAGCCACCACTTAATGACTCGAGCCAGAGTCTTGTTTTCGATCCTTGATCAGTTTTCATTCATGATTGACTCGAGCCTAAATTACCTACCTCGAGTCTAGAGGTCAACTCGGGCCACATTAATTTGCCTCAAGTTAAATATCTTCTGAGCTTTGTAATGATCGTTTGTTTCTTGCTCGAGCCATGATTCTTGCAACTTGAGCCTAAGCCCAGACTCGAGTCATGCATATTGTTGCCTCGAGTCAGATAGTGTTTTATATTTGTTCTCTTTGCTTTGCGCATACAATTCTGGTTTTCAAGTATTCTCTTCCAATTCTCGAGTATGTGGAATGGGATTCTTAAGAATGTGAGTTTCAACGACTGGTTTTTCAAAAACAAGTCGTTAAAACACCCAACATACATTTTTTTCTAGTTTCAACGATTGTTTTTTCAAAAACCAGTTGTTGAAAGTCAATTTTTTTAGTTTCAACGACTGGTTTATGAAAAACCAGTCGTTGAAAGTCAAGTATGTTTTCAGCAACTCTATTTAGCTCTATTTCGCGTTCAGCCTGGGCGAGGTTTGGTAATTTGATGATATCTCCCAAACCAAAGATCGGATTGAGGTGAAACCAATTTTGTATGAAACTAGACATCCAATGGGTCATTTTTAGAAAGTTTCAAGCCCAAAGAAGTTCAGATGAAAGAGATATGAATTTCGGAAGTTGGAACTGTAATTCACATCACACAGCAAACCAAGCTTCGATGTTTTTGGTGTAACTCTCTATCTACACATCGAAATGAGCTGAAATTGGTGGCATATGAAAGTAGACTCAAAATGCTTTCCATCAAGAGTTGAACCAACCAAAATGAAGTTCAGACCAGGGAGATATGGCCTTCGAAAGTTGACTCTAGAAATTTTGGAACCATTTCAGTATAGGCTCAATTTTCTTGATATAGCTCACACTATACACAACCAAATGAAGTGAAATCAATTTCATATGAATCTAGACTCAACAAGTGTTTGGTAGAATTTGTAAGCAACCAATTTTGATAAGCTCTTATCTCACGTCAAGACTTGCCTAACTCGAGCAAAAGTCAGACAAAGAGCAAGCCATTTTATACAACTAGCCGTGGTGTGGGCAAATTCGACTTTCACCGAATTTCATAAGCCCAGGAAAATCGGTTCCTACCATTTTTTGTGGGAAGCAATTTTCATTTAAACGTGGGAAAATTGCTACACCCGTGAAAATCTTTTCCAAGGGAAAATTCGAACCAAACAGCCGCCGCCATCTGAAAATTTAAATTTTCCTTTTCTACCACGTCATTTTCGCTAATCCAAGCGGGGCCTATATTAATCCTGATCATTTTCCTGAGTCATTTTGGTTAAGTAATTGGTACATCTACCTTCCCTTTATCTCCTCCTTCTTTACAATCGGATATTATGATTTAGAGTTACTCATTTATAAGATATATTTATTTGATTTGATTTGAATAAAGAAGTAGTTAAGTCATTTAATATCACATGTATATTTTAAAATATCTTAATTATTTTCATTAATTCTCACTCTCATTATATTTGAGGAACTATTAATAAAAGTAAATTAAAAAAATCGATAAATATAAAGACTTTATTTTACATCTAGTGTTAAGGTTCTCTAAATATATCTTGTATTAATAACAGAGTCTAACAAGTTACCAAATTTTGTGAGAGAAAGAGAGGGTGTGTGAAGGTGACAATTCCAATAATTGAGCATGTAATATGTTAAATATTTGTATAAACGTCCCTTAGAAGCATGATTGGTCCCTCATATGGAGTGTTATTACTTATCACACAATTCCTTGAAATGCGATGTTCTTTTATCCATGAGTTCCAGGAAATCAAACGTTCATTTAAAAATATTTTCAACTATTATTAATTTTTCCTGACATTAAATTCTCGCAGGCCAGTACATGAAATGAATGTGGGCTTTATGGGACATAAGTTCAGTCATGTCAGAGACGAGGACGTTTATTAATGTGTGCATCCAAAATTTTGCTTTATTCGACCAAGTCCTCACAATATTCTGACATAAATTAGACAGAGCTGAACTTGAGTATATTCACGAAGTATATTCGAGAATCAAATCGGGCTAATGGATCAAGACACCAAAATATTGGCAAAAAATAATAATAATAGATGAAGACGCCAAAATACCTTATCTGTTATAAAACTGAAGAAATCTAGAGAGAAGTCAGAGTAAATTCTAGAGAGATGAAATGGATTCATTCAACTAACATGAATAGTTACAGGAGACCTCTATTTATAGAAGGATGCAAATAGTAAATTACTATGCATATACCCCATGTCATCCTGTATTTGGAGATTATGGATCAATGGACATCCACATGATAAGTATATTCATAATACTCCTCCTTGGATGTCCATTTATGAATGTTCCTCGTTAAAAACTTTAACTAGGAAAAACCCAATGGGATAAAAGCCTAGCCAAAGAAAAGAGTACATCATCTATTGATACACTATTCAATGTTGCCTCATTAAAAACCTTTCTAGGAAAACCCAGTGGGACAAAACTTAGATAAGGGAAAAAGAGTACATCGTGTATCATCTCCCCCTCTTGATTACATCTGATTTACTTCCCCTGATGACTACATTATTTTCAATGTTCTTCTGAGCATATCATCCTTTTTTTCATCAAGTATTCTGTTATTCGCTATGGAACAATAGAAACGCTCAGTCTAACTGTTTATTGTATACCTGCAAGATTCAAATCTTTCAAGTAAAATCATAACAAAATTCATCTAAATCTTTTCATAAATATACATATGCATATAAAACTTTTAATTAATGTTCATTTTGATAATGATATTATATACACTATGATTGCTTCATGCAATAAACTTGTTTAATTGAATATTCTCGAGAATTTGATGCTCCTAGCATCTTGAGTCCTTCAGGGACTTATTCTAGCGCCTTATGTCCTTCAGGAACATGTGCTTTTGGTACACACTAATATATTATGGCTCATGATCCTCATTATCATTCATTACAGCATATGCTATCATATAAACATAAATATCATCAATGTCGACTTTATTTTTTTTTGGTCCCATCGGATTTCATTCATAATTTATTGAGATCTCATTATATTCACATATATTAGGTACCTGGGTCTCTTCTAAGACTACAATATTCTCTTATGGAGATATCTCTTCTGAAAATAACATCTCTTCAGGAGATGGCTTTTCTGGAGCTTTTCTTAATTATCCTCGACTTGATCATCTATATTATGAGCTCCTTTTTTCACTTTCGAGGATTTTTTATTTTTAAAACTGATGGACCTGCAATGTTTCAGGCGTGCTTTATAATAATTCATATAGGAGCATTTGCAGTTGGGACATGTGACTTTGTCACTTTTTTTAGGTCAGTAAATGCCTCTGGCATTCGATTAACTAAACTCTGCAACTAAATTATCATTTTGAACTTTTAGTGACATTTCTTTGTACGAAGATCAATATGAACCAATGATAATTCATTCCACTTTATCTCTTTACCCAATCTGCTTATTTTTCTCCCCCTCATCTGATCATGCAGTATATATCTATCTGTGTGCATTGTAGTGGATTAATAATCATTGCACATTTAAAACATTTCAAGATGGAATTAATCTGGCTCCTGACCAAAAGCCAATTTTACAGGGAGAATTTTGTTGGCTTATATAATCACTGCAAATCTACACATATAAACAATGTTCTCATAACCTCATATACTTTCTGGATCATTCAATCTGGAAATTACGCGCATAATATATTGCAAACTTCTGGTTTCAAACATCACTGCAAACTTTACAGATTTATAATCTCATATGTAAACTTTCAATTTGATATATTTCCAGAGATCCATTTCCAATAATATTTTCATAATCATTTTTATTTGAGAACATGCAGCTATACGACTCGGATGATCAAACGAGTCCTGCCAACTTTCCATATAATTTATCATCAAATCTAATATCCATTCCGGGGGAATCAACACGCAAACATTCACAAATTAACAAACAAACTTTCATAGATGATTAATACAAACACTCACACTTGATATATATATCAATCTCCCCCTCAAGTGTGAGTCCATTAAAATCAATACATGTAACTTCCATACAATATTCCATATATGATATCTATTTCTACAGATATCATTAAAATTCCACAAATATATTATTTTGTTACTTCTGGTAACAAAATTTCCATTTTCCAGGAACGATAATCAAATATATAAAATCATCTAAAACATCAAAATCATCGATCCTATAAAAATATTCACGAGCGCAACACTGTGGAATCATAGGCGCGACATTACAGATTTGTCGTATGCATTTAAAGTCAAAAAGGCTCTTGAAAAGGTTCTACGCAAGAGCTTTATAGGGAGCAAATCTGTAGAGATTCAACAGGACTGCGCATATCTACAGAGATTCAATAGGATTTAATTCGGCTATAAATAAAAGAAAGCAAACGAACATGCCTCACAAACGCTCAAGCATCTGATAATATCAACTACCAGATACTCACACATATTTCTCTAAATTCTATTGTCATGGCTGGACCAAGCAATTTTATCCCGGTTTCTGATACATCCGACATAGCATTACTTGATGCTTTGTTGTATGATGATCAGACAATTTTGTCATTTTCTTCTTTACTATTTTTTGATCCTTTAGACACATTTATTCCTCCTTCTGAGATGATTATCCCTCCTTCTACTTCAAATGTTCCTTCTTCTCCCCCAAGAACAAATGTTCTTCCTCAATCTACAAGGATTGAAGGTACAACTGAAGCAGGTTCATCAAGGAGGTCTGTTAAGAGGTGTAGAACTATGGCAGAACTGATAGAGTCTACCAATCCAGTTCAGCCAATAGTGACAACAATCAGTCAGCCAATAACGATCAGCCAGCAAGCAATGACTAGCCAGCCAGCAACAACTATCGAACCAACAATAACCAGCTAGCCAGCTACAACCAGTCAGCTAGTGACTACCAGCCAGTTAGCAACTACTAGCTTATTGGAATGTAGTTGCTGTCATGTTTTACGGGAGATCATACATACCAACGGACTTCAATATCATAAACTTGAAGTTCACGGGAGGAGGATAGGTATGATTTCCCATGCTGTTTTATATGAAAATGTACAGGATAAATCTTACAATACTAACAGGCTTCCAATGTTTGATTTTAGTAATAAAAATTTTGGAGAAATCAAACATTTTTTGACACAGTATTGTATAGATTTACAAGCATTAGGATATAACTTGATGTGTGATCCTATATTGGACTATCATGAGGTCCTTTGTGTTGGTTCGGAATGGGCTAAAAACCCAAATGAACACCGCGGAAGTTCATTTCAAACCAATATTGAAAATCCATTAGATAAAGGAAAACAACCCGCGGTTAATATTTCATATGATACTTCATCCCTTAATCAGGGTGAATTATATAGATTAACAATGGAGCAACGAAAAAGAATAAAGAGAACGATGCTCCATAATTTAAGAAATTATTTTCACTTAACTCTTAATGATGTGAGTAAACAATTAAATATGAGTACTTACACCATTCAAAAAATTTATAAAGAATGAGGGTTAACAGAGTGGCCTTACAAAAAACTTCAAAAACTTATGAAGCAGATCTCAATATTACGAAGAGCTTTACCTCATCTTGATCTCATCTCAAGAAAAGCAAAAGAAGATGACATTAAATATCTTCAAAATGAGATGATTAAGCTTTATAATGGAGTTGAGCCACTCGCTATTAAACTTTGTTGAAATAATATTGCCTTTTGTTTAATTATTTTGTTTATGAATATTCCTCTCTCGTATTCACAAAAATTGTTATAATTATAGAAAATACAAAATAATAGTAAAACAATCATAATCACAATTTCATTAATTACTTCATTCACTTCTAAGAATGAAGTTGGATATAAATTCATGATCCATAATTCACTGATTTGTTTGATCATGAAAAGAAATTAATCCACAATATTTCTTAACTTTATCACAATATTGCTACTGCAATAGCAAATTGGATATATTTATTTATAATATCAATCATGATCATACAATCCCTTGTCTCATAATTTGTGGGAATATTTAATGCCAAATATACAATTTTGAGACCTTTATACAACTGATGGCATACAAAATTTATGGATCACCTATTGGCTTCAAGCCAACTTGCCTCTTGGCATCAGGCTAACTTGCCTCTTAGCTTTTAGCTAATTTATCTCATGGTCTTAAGCCAATTTATGCCTCATATCACTTAGGCCAATTTGTACCTCATATCTCCATGGCATTTTGATCTCATAATACATATGGCCTTTTAACAGTTTATCTTCAGGACAAATAAAATAAACGCTAAATAAATAAATAGATGGAACCCATTAATATACATGTGTATATCAGTGTCGTTGTCATAAATAATAAAAGGGAAGGGGGATATAAAGCAGTAAATAAATAAAAATAAAATGGAAGGGGATATATAAAGCAGTAAATAAATAAAAATAAATAGAATCCACTATACTAGTGTCACCACGATGAAAAATAAATAAAGCAGTAAAGGATAAAAATGAAATAAATGGAGCCCACTAAGTGTCGCTACCATAAAAGATAAATAAATGTAAAATAAATAAATGGAGCCCACTATACTAGTGTTGCTATCATGAAAAATAAATAAAGCAGTAAAGAATTAAAAGTGGATTAAATAAATGAAGCCCACTAATATATACTAGTGTACCACCATGAAAGATAAATAAACGCTAAATAAATAAATAAATGGAGCCCACTAATAGATACTAGTATGTCTCCATGAAAATAAATAAAGCAGTAAATAAATAAATAAATAAAAAGGAGCCCACTAATACTAGTGTCGCTACCATGAAAAATAAATAATTCAGTAAATAATAAAATAAATGGAGCCCACTATTATATAGTGTTGCTACCATGAAAAATAAATAAAGTAGTAAAGCATTAAAATAAACAATTGGAGCCCACTAATATATAGTGTTGCAACCATGAAAAATAAATAAAGTAGTAAAGAATTAAAATAAACAATTGGAGCCCATAATATATAGTGTTGCAACCATGAAAAATAAATAAAGCATAATAAAATAAATAAATAGAGCCCACTAATAAATACTAGTATGCCGCTATGAAAGATAAATAAATGTAAAATAAAATAAATAAATGAAGCCCGCTAATAAATATAGTGTGTTTCAATGAAAGATAAATAAATGTTAGTAACAATAAAATTAAATGGTAGTGAAGTTCGTAATAATAATAAAATATCAAATTAAAACAATTAAAAAGAAAAATTAAATCCAGACTTCCAATCTGGAGTCAAATTAATAACAATAATAATAAAGATAGACTTCTTGCCTTTTTTTAAATAAAAATAAAATTGTTTTTTTTTGAGAATTCACTGTTCTGCCGACAGAATAGTGATTTTTATTATTATTATTATTATTATATTATATTATATTAAAACAAAATCAAAAGGTGCTTACCAGCTCCACCTGCTCCACGGCCATGCTGCATCAAGTAGCATTCTTAGACAAAATAAGAAAAGGACAAGAGACGCAGAGAATCAAATGGATAATGGGCTGGAGATTGAAGGCATTTGGATGAGGGCCCACGTGAATCAAATGAAAGAATGAAAAACCTAAAAACCTAATTGAGAACAAGAAGGAGGCAGCATTAATTAATTGAAGGGCAGAGAGTCTGGACATGAACTGTGAAGCAGAGACGCGCTGAACGAATAAAACAGACATAGACACGGAGAAAGAAGCAGGGACGCGACAGTATTTTGCGGAGACGGCAGCATCTGGACGGGAAAAATCAAGAAAGAGACTGGTCTTGAAAATTGAGGATGAACGGTGGAAATATAATAGATTAATGACAATGCTGAATGAAATTGCTCGGCGGATGAGAAAAGTGATGGTGGTATGAGAAAAGAAAGAAAACAGGCATCGTTCCCAGAGTAAGAAGCTATCAGCCAAGAAGAAGCTATCGTGTTGATAACGTGTTATAAAACTGAAGAAATCTAGAGAGAAGTCATAGGAAATTCTAGAGAAATGAAATGGATTCATTCAACTAACATGAATAGTTACAGGAGACCTCTATTTATAGAAGGATGCAAATAATAAATTACTGTGCATATACCCCATGTCATTCTGTATTTGGAGATTATGGATCAATGGACATCCATATAATAAGTATATTCATAACATTATCTTCAATTTCAAAATAACTCTAGATTGTGTTAAAGGCAAATTAATCTTTTGAATTTTGTAGTTTGAGACGATTGTAATGCAATCTATACACTTTCATTCAATGTAACTAAATCTCTATATTTTGAGTTGGTTATGATGCAATCCTTAAATTAAATTTTAATTTATTACAATTTAATTGCTATAATTTTAACCATTTTATAATTTAATGTTTAAACTTTATTATATATGTGATTTTATTTCTTAAGATTATACATACCGAAAGATTGATTTTCTCTTATTTCAGATATTTTCTCACAGCCTAAGAGTTATATTTAGCCAAAATTTAAGTGTGAAAAGTCCTCTTTCACATGAATTAAAATTAAAATAAAAGCACTCGAAAACCGTTTTACATTAGCTAAGCAAAAGAAAACTCTTAGGATCCGTTTGGTTTGATTAATCATATTATTTAGGAGGGGAGGGGAAATTTTTTGAAATTTTCCCCTCTTTTCCCTCAAAAGCCTCACCCCCTAAATCGGATAGATTTGGAGGGATTAGAAAAGTTAGTGTGATAGTGGATAAAGATACCCTTGTTCTTTTCATGTTATTCCAAAAATAATTATGTCCTCTCTTAACTCAATCCAATGCCTGGAACCCTATTCGAATGATCAGGGTTGGTGAGACGAGAGCAATCCGTAGCAATCACTCCTTCACTACCATTCTCGCGAGCTTCATCCCGTAAAGTGTGAGATTTGCGGGATTTTAACTTCCAAGATTTCCAGTGTCTTTGATATTTTGTGCAATTCGAGATATCTTGAAGAAAATGGAACATACAAAATATGGATAATCCTCGTTTCTATTCTATTACATGGGCGAATGATATATAATTGGAATTTGTTTGGGCGCAATTAGGATAAAGATGGAGGTGTGTACAATTTCTATAAACGGGGTGTAGAATTTATCCAAGATTCAGTGGTATCTTCTTTATTAAAGAATCGGTGATATTTCCCTTACCTTGATATTTGTAAATAGCTTTTCTATTTGAGAAGTCTATGTTGTTCCGAGTATCACCTGCTCTTCTTATACCTGTTCATGGCTTGCAATTGGTATTACAGGGAAGCAGTCAATGATCATTATCAAATCTGTGTTTATTTTTCCTTTTTAGTTGGTTTTGGGAAATTTTTATAATTATTTTGTTTTTCGTCTTCCTTTACGGATGATTTGGCTTTAGTTATTGTCAATAGCAAATGAAAAGTTCCTCCCTAGCTAATTTAATTGTAGCAATTTTGATAGATATTTGAATGAATTGTAAAAGTATATTATTGCAACTAGCTTAAAAAAAGCCATGTACAGATATAACACATGGGGAATTCTACGGGCAATTTTGTAGCTTCTTGAGCATCCACTAGCAATTTTTCTAATTATTCTTTTGGTCTTCCCCCTCCTATGCTCTTCTAAATTAAATAAGGTAACATTTAAATCCCTTTTATAACATAAAGGTAAAGTTGTCCATGTGAAAATAATTTCCCTCTCCTCCCCTCCTAAACCAAACCAGATAACATTAAAAACCATTCCCTCCTCTTCTTTCTGTTCAATACAAATAAGGTAATATTAAAATCCCTCTGATTCCCTCCTTTCCCATCCCCTCCATTAAAATCCCTGCTATCCCCTTCCCTCCGTCGAACCAAACAGACCCTTAGGCTTTGTTTGGGAGTTTGGAGGAGAAAGAAAGGAAAGAGATACAAGGAGTTTGGAAGGGAGGAGAAGGAAGGGAAATGGAGGATATTTCCTCTCCTTGTTTAGGAGTTAAAAAAATAGTAAGGAAGGAAGATGAAGGATTAATAAGTTAATTTTACTATTTTGTCATTTTATTTAAAAATTAATATAATTATTATACTTTACAAATAAATTTAAATTTTCTAAAAAAATATTTATGTAATTTTTATATTCAAAAAATATTTTCTCCTAAAAAAATGTTTTCTCTCTCTAAAAATATTTTCCCATAAAAAAGTATTTTCTCCCTCTAAAAAGTATTTTCCCTAAAAAATATATTTTCTCTCTCTAAAAATATTTTCCCTTACAAAAGTATTTTCTCTCTCTAAAAAGTATTTTCTCCTTCTAAAAATTATTTTCTCTCTCTAAAATATTTTCATGTGCATTTCAACAATAGAGAAGAAAAAAGAAATTAGAAATAATGAGAGTGTTTTATTTGAATAAGGATAAAAAAAATAATTAATCTATTCTCCCTCATAAAACCCCCCATATTGGGGGAACTCTATTTTTTTGAAGAAGAAGGGTTTTGGGGGATTGTAAAAATCTCTAATTCCCTCCCCTCTTATTTTTAAAACTCCCAAATAAAGGGAAAGACTACCAAAACCTTTTCTTTCCCTTCAAAATGGAACTCCCAAACAAAGTCTTAATATGCAGGGATATCTAAGTATTGGCTTCATGTTTCGTGTGTATGTGTATTTTGCCAACTCATTTTTCGCATATTTGATTTTGTTCATTATTTCCTTTTTTAATAATTTCATAGTGTTGCAAAATGGCATTTTAATAGTTTTGCTATAACCTAAACATAGGGACTCCCACGAAGTAGAGTCTAGACCAATGAGAAAAACAAAAAGAAATTAAAATCGCCTGAGCCTTGCATCAAATCATCTTGATAAAACAAAAGAATAAAAATGAAGTGGAGAAATTGAAAAGAGGAAAAAACCGTGTAAGAGAGGTAGAATGAAATGATAAAAAAGATACACATGTGAAAGAAACAAATTCCTTGAATTTAATGCGTTAAAAAAAAACGCTTAATATGAAAATTTTATATTACATAGTAACAAATTTTGTACTATAACATTAGATGGGTATAATTAAATAGACATAATTGGGTGATTTTTTTTCAGGACATATATTACTGTGCGTAAAGTTGTCAAATTCACATATTTAAATAAATTTGTGATTGTAACATAAAATTGTAGATTCAAATTTTAAATTCATGAGAGTTTATTTTTATCATTAAATGTGTACTAATAGTGTATAATTAAATAATTAAAATATATTTATCCCAAATAATTAAAATATAAATATGATGACAATTTGATTTAAATATATACTTTTTTAGTCTTTAATATAAGATATCTTTTAGGAGTTGATTTTGATTCTAAATAAAATATAAATTTTTCTTTGAAGTTAATATTTTTTTAATTTACTTCTATTGACACTTCCTCAACAATAATTGATAAAAAAAGAAAATGATATAATTAAAGAAAGTAATTAGGATATTTTACAAAATACATTTCATATTAACTAATTTAGTCAACATCCTTAAGCTAATCAAATAAAGTAAATATATCTTATATTAAAGATTGGAGAATCATTAAGTCCAAATAATTAAAATTAAATTCATTATCATAATTTATCATATTCAACAAAAAAATTTGTATAACATTCATAAATAAAGCCGTTGAGCACAATCAAATTAAAAAATTTAGCATGAGTTTAAAAGCATGTTAATACAATTTTATAGGCTAAAAATGATAGAATCAAAGTGTGAACTCACGAATTTATCAAAGTTTACAAATATTAGGAGTTTAATTAATAGTGACTCAACATAATTTTATAATTAAAGTAGAAACATAACAACAATAAACTCAAAAAGTTAATTCTCAAGTTTCATGGCGTACGATACTCGTGTGCTTGTGTTTTTAACTAATACTTTTAAGTTTAACTTCCGTTTTCAAGGTAAAAAAAAAAAAAAAAAATTAAACGATGATAATAACATTTTGGAACATAAATGTTGTTGTTTTTAGTAATTTTTTGAAAAATTGGATATTGCTATATTTCAAAATTCTTATATCAAAATCTAAAATCCTTGAGTTGAGAAAGTGACACTTTCGAAAAGTATGGACTTTATTCCCTAAATCTAATTAGCGGTATTGCATCTTATATTAAATATACAAAATATATTATAAAGCCATCCCCCACTTTGTTCTTGGATGGGTTGTATAAGATCTTGATTCGCTTAATCAATATATCCTGGCTCCAGCATTGATAATAATAATAATAATAATAATTAATAAAACAAAAAAGATTAGGAAGGAAGCCGAAAGCCAATATTTTCTTTTTTTGTTAAAGTGATAAATAAAAGTAAGGTTTTGAATCACATATGCCTGTGTTTTTTCATTAAAAAAAGTAACAAGAATATACTGATATTACTAAATAATAATAAAATAAAATCAATTATCGTGCTTTTGTACGTCACCTACCATTTCCCTTTTTTAGCCTGACAAAATATTAAAAATGAGAAATATATCTTACACCATTGCTATGTTTGGTTTGAGGGGATGGGAGGGAGTGAGAGGGAAAAAAAAATTTGGAGGATATTTATTAAATTGTCATTAATGAAAAGAATATTTTTTTTTATTAAAAGTATATTTTAGGAATATTGAAAAATTTCTATGGGAAATTTTGTAAAAATAGGAGAAAAAAATTTTCCCTCTATTTTTCTTCTCATTCCCTCTCCTCCCCTTCTCTTCACTCAAACCAAACATAGTATTAGACAAAAATGACGGAAAAAAGATAGTAGTTAACAAAAACAAGAAGCACGTAAAAGATATTATATATTTATTTCCATAATTCCATAAAATGAGAAAATATATATATATATATATATATATATATATATATATATATATATATATATATATATATATATGTGGAAATGTTCTGTGAAATATAAGATAATGGAAGCATAAATTATAGAAAAATTCATTTCATATGAGTCCTGTGCTATCGACATAAATAGGAACAACATAGTGGCTAGCGAAGAACCAGAAGAAGACATTAAAAAAAAAACAAAACAAAACCTAGCCGACAGAAAAAGAAACAAGTTGCAGTAATTAAATGGACAGGACCTGGAATTTTGATGATAATATATAATATTTTAATCATCCCATGAGGATCTATCTTCTAAAACTTGCACCGTTAGATTCTCTAATCTTCTAAAACTTGCACTGTTAGATTCTCTAATCGACCCAATCCCCTCCTGGGAAAATAAAAATGACTTTGTTCAACCACAAAAAAAAAAAAAAAAGACTTTAATACACACAACATATGGCAAGTGGGCGTTACAATATGCGATTTAATTTGTCGAATTTGACACACACATATATGAGTTGATTCAAGCTGGAGAGATGCTTTGTTTAGACAAGAAATATATTCTCCATTAATGCTTGTTTGAGATACTTTTTGAGTCTTAAAAAGTGTTTATTTACATAAATCAAGATAAAAATCATTTCACTTACTTACTTTGTAAGCCGTAAATTGCAATTGAAAAGTTACTTTTAAATAATTTAATCACTATTTCAACTGAACAAATGACTTGCTTGGGATACCGGTGAGTAAAATGACTTATGGAAAAGTTCAATTAGGTAAATGTCAGATTTTATAATGTGATTTATGTTTAGATTAGTTGTTATATAAGTAGCTTTTATGAAATTGAAACTTCTTTAGAATGACTTATAGATGAGTGACTTTTGAGATAATTATAAGAAAAAAAATTAAAATTAAAATGACCTAAAATATTTAAAATGCTAAATTACAACATTTGACAATGTTAAAATACATAATTTGATCAAATAAATATTACATAAGTAATTAGGAACTTGTGCCCGATACATTTTTATATCTAAGTGTGTCATGAATCTGATTCATTTCAATTGAAGATGAATGATTTATTTGGATTAAAAGTTCTTCATTAGAGTCAGTCGATAAAGACTCTTCTTTTATACTAATATTCCCATTTTCAATTTTCATGAAAATAGCATTTTATTAAAATAGTAAGTAGGGAGCTTATATCTTTTTAAAAGTCAGGAAACCAAGCTTTTCAAATAAACTCTTTTTTGCCTATAGTTCAATTGCTCATATTTTTCATCCAAACGAAAAAAAAAAAAAAGAAAAACCCATAAGTCTTATTGAAATAGTAAATAAGCCACAAAAACCCTTCATATAAACTATCCCAATCAGCCTAGATCGTTGGATATATGATGGAGTTGGAATCTCTGTTGTGTTGTCTAACCAATTAATAATTACTTTAATTAAAAGTGGCAATCCCAAAACTAATGCTTAATTTATTCTTTCTCAATTTTCTTTTTTGATAAATTATTCTTTCTCAATTGTTTTGCCTAAGTGGCCAACCATGGTAATATCCTCCACTCCTATTATATCATTGTACTGTATCCTACTCTAATCCCCATTATGAGGCATCTTCGGCTATTTTATCAAAATTAAGAAGATGTAATTAAGTCATTAAATTTATTAGAGAATAAAAAATTTCAATGTTACCCCATGCATATTTTAAAACCATGAATTACATATTGAGAAACAAAAAAGAAAAACTATATTAAACTTTAAATAGTCCATTAATCTTCAAAAATTTTAATTAATCTCATTTAATAATATATAATAAAGATCATTCTTTTTTCTTAATTTCTCTGTAATATCTATAAGAGGAAAGGTATAATACCCCCCCCCTCAAAAAAAAAAAAAAACATCTATGTTTGATTTTCAGGATATTTCAACAGTTAGAATTAATTATCAATCCTCCTACGCCTCTTATATTAATAGTTCAAAAAGTGAACTTAGGGAAATATTAAAGCGTATTCCATGCTTGTGCACCCAATAATTAAGATTCAAGCTCGAGAGTTGAACCCCACGAAAAATAAAGCTATTATCATTGATTGTGTGTAATTGTTGATAAAGAAAACGCCAAGGACATATCATATCATTTAAAAAAAGCTAAGATGTTGTGGTTTTCAAATTATGTCATCTTCTAGATGATTGTTTGACAAAAAAAACGCATTCGACGGAATCTTACATAAACTCTGATCCCAGACAGACACACGTTCGTGGCCACGTCCAATGTCAATATTTGTGCCCACGCCCGCTAGGGATTTTAATTCGTTAAAAATATATTGATGCAAGCGTATTTTAATTTATTTTCAGCAATAATCCACAGTTCCACACATAAAAATATGATTAGTTCAAGCTCAAGATGGATTTTCTTGGGATGTGAGCTGCAGCACTATTTTAACGGATTCCATGTCATTTCTCCTTCTAAAATTATTATTTTTCAATTAAAAAAGGAGATCTATAAGACATCGGAGCTTAATAAGATTTGGGCATACCTTAAATTATTGCAAATGTACCTAAAGATCGCATATCAATAAGATCCTCACATCCAAAGTCAGATTTGAACTTATAATCACTGACTTGATCAATATTAGTTAGTGAGTTGGACTTATCTTAACTTCCTAAAATATAATCCAAAACTTCCTTTGTTGGTTTTTAGTTTTTATGGTAATTTATAATTCCCACATCATTCCAACTAATTTTTTTTTTTCATGAAAAGATGAATTATACATTTAAAGTGGGATCTAAACTTATGACATTGTGTATTATAAGTCAATTACTCACCAACTCAACTAATATTGGGTGGCGAGTTGGAATGACACAGGATTCACCATGTCAATGTATGCTCCAAGGCTCAAAATTATCTAATTGTAAGTACCACAGCTTTTCTTGGGTGTTATTAATTAAAGTAACTCTAAATTTAAATAGAAATTAAATTCACTGAACTTATTTATGCTAATTTTGTTGTTTAAGTAAAGTTTTAATGTTAAATGGATTCGAATGAAATGAAAATAGAAATGAAATAAAAGAAATAACCTATGGAATTCGGTCTTTGAAAATAATTTTCACATTATCTTATACGCCCATATAAACTAAAAGATCCAATCATCTAAAACTTACCATGTAAACTAAATATGCCTATGTTGTGAACCCTTCTTGTCTCTATTTTATTCCATTGTAACGAGTTTGTATACCCAAGGCCTTGATTCTCCTATTAGAAGGCCAAAAAAAAACCTACCAGCCTTTTTATCTTGATTGGGAAAAAAATAAAATCTTAATGCCTGATTTATCATCTTAAAACAATAAAACAAAACAAAAATAATCAGTGCTTTTGTGCTTTTGTGTGAATGGTGGCGGGAGTTCTATCAACTAAAACCAAAAGTGAGAAAAAGCACGCCCACTGATTTAAGTTTAGCGACGTATTGGAAACCATCAACACTATAATTTTGATGGAAAAGGATGGATACAATGGTATGGTTGTGATATTTATTACTATATATTGATGATAAATATAAGACTTAATTAATTTTTTTTAGAAAAATTAAGGAAGCTAAATAAATTACTTAACCATATAATATATTGTATTTGATTAAGTTATATATCAATTTATGAGTTGAACAAATTAGTTTGGAGAAAAAAAATAAATATAAATATTTTAAAGTAAGTTAATCATTTTCTCAATCTTTCAAAAAAGTTAACTATGTCATATATTTAAGATTTGACAGAGTAATAAGGCATACTCTTATTTGTTACTTTCTCCCATCCTAAGTATAAGTCATAATTCTTGTACATGACTGATCCTTTTTATAAGTTACATTTTGTATTTGTCTAAAATTTTAATTTATTTTTTCAACTTTTAATCCCAATTAATTTATGCCTCCGTCATTTCTTTTTCTCTTCTCTCCCACAATCACCCTCTTTATAAATGAGGGTATATTTAAAAAAATTATATTTATTTATATTAACTAATTTTTTAATTTATGTAATTCAGCTATTTGTAGTTTCTATATCACAGTATACTCCATCAAGTCCTTTCTATAAAAGCCCAAAATTTGAATTGCATTAATTCTTTTTACAGAGCCTGATAAGAGTTATTTGAGAATTTAATAAGTTTTTTTTAAAAAAATTTTACCTCTTATTAATTATACGTATTGTATTAATTAAAAGGTTGGCAATGCCAATATTTACTTTATTTGTCTATCTTACTTGTTCCTTATGAATAAAGGCATATTTAGAAACCAAAGTTTATTTTAGACATACTTATTACTTTTAATTTACTTTAACTATTTTCTTAAATAATGTAACTAGGTTATTGATAATAAGGTTAAAGGGTGTGTGTGTGTGTGTGTTGGGGGGAGCCTAGGGAGTATATTGTTGAACAATTAAATTTAGGGAAAATTGTTTTGAGGTCCCGAGCTACAAAAAGTATTATTAAAATGTCCCTTGAAATCTCCAATTTACCGGTAAGTTTCATGGAGCTTTTGGATAACAAAATCAAAATTTCAAAAGACCCAATTACCCTTTGTGTTAATTGTCTTATTTGTCAACACAGGCATGTAGACTTGTCGATTGCCTTCTATAGAGTATTTAGCGTTTTTGGCATTTTGATTATATTACTGACTTACCTATAAATTAGAGATTTTGAGTGACTTTTTAGTAGTATTTTTCATAATTTGAGACTTTAATGCAATTCTCCCATTAATTTGTTTGGCAAAAGATATGAGATAGAGAAGTAATGTTTAAAAAGTGTCTAGGTATGTGACTTTGTGTATGGGCTTTGACTAGGGGTTAATTAAAACCTAATCAAAATTGATGAACACCAAAAATCAAAGGTTGCGAGAGTGACAGCTTAATTAATGATAACCTGCCTTTGATTTCGTTTCCATCCTTCTAAATTTCCTTCCACCGAAGCATTACTATTAATACCAGTACTATAAAATAAGATTTTTTTAGTTCGAGTAAAAAAAGCTTCTTGTATCAATTCTGGAACTGGTCTCGATCTAAGTGAGCTTTAAAAGTCTGTTATTTTTTTATATCAATTGCTTAAGAAATATTTTTTAGACTGGACTTTTAAAATATAAAATCTTACAAATATGGTCATAAAAGTCATATCTTTAAGACTGAATTTTTAAAATACCATCGATCATATTGTTTAGACTTAATCCTCTATAATCTAGTCTAAATTTTTTTTATATTTATGAAATTATCATCGGTCATACTTTTTTGACTTAATCCTCTATAATTCAGTCTAAAAAGTTCCTTTTATTTACAAAAATATCACCGATCATACTTTTTGGACCTGATTATCTATAATTCGGTCTAAATGTGGTGCTCTAAAAGCACCCTTTTTTAATAGTGTACTAACAAATTTTGTGTGTGTTTCTTACTTAATACTCTCTCCGGTGCATACTATAGGACATTTTAACTAGTTCATGGAAAATAAAAAATGACAGTTAACTTGTTAGATGTTTCCTAAATTGATATTTTCCCACTTTTATCCTTAATGAAAAATGTGTTTGAAAATTTAATGCGTGTACAAAATTGGAAATGAGCATTAACTAAAAGGATAAACTAAGAAATGAACATTAATTATCTTACAATTGACTTATACTCCCTCTAGTTTTATTTATAAGAGCCTGATGATTGAATTGCATGATTTAAGAAAATAGTTGAAATTAGTTATAAATAATGATTATGTCTGAAATAAACATTTTCCCCCTAAATATATCATTGTTTATAAGAGGAGGTAAATAAGAGAGAAATAATGTAAAAATAGGAATCATCAACCTTTTAATTAAGGCAATATAGATAGTTAATCAGGGGGAAAAATGTGAAAAAACTTATTGAATGTTCAAACAACTCTTGTGAGATTCTTATAAAAAAATCAATGCAATTTTGGACCAAGCTATTCTTCAAGAAGCACCCTAAATTACGGACTTGAAGGAGTATATAGTGTGAGAGAGAGTATTAAACTATCCCCTCTGATTTTATTTATAAGAGCTTAATAATCAAATTGCGCAACTTACGAAAACAGTTAAAATTAATAAAAAATAGTAAGTATGTCTAAGTGCCCGTTCAGTTCATGGAATCAAAGGTAATGTAATGCAATGTATTGTCATGATGATTATATTTATTTGTTTGATGCATATGCATAAAAATATTTGGCTGGATTACATCAAACATGAAAATATATTGGAATAATATAGCAAGAGACAAAATCTCTCTCTCACACACACACACTATGTACACGTTAGATTTATGGTAATTCTTTCAATTTGTGTTTGCACACTTGTGTTCATAATTTTTTTTTAATATTTAATGGTGGAAATATTATATAGTGCAAATGTTGCATTTATAGTATTTTTTTAATGTTTAATTGTGATAAAATTATTTAATGGAATATTTTAATGGAGAAAAATAATTTTTTAAATTTTTTAGTGGTGGAATTTTTAATTAACTTTTTAATATTTTATGGTTGTAATCATTTAATATCCAACAACATTTATGGGTAGATATATATATAATGGCAATAATGTTTTTTACTTTATTATATGCAATCTGCATCCTCATTTATCAGTCCAAAATGTAATCATCTTTACTTTAGATAAGTCTAACCAAACGTTGCAATCAGTCAATTGTATTAGAATTATATGTATTTTCCCATCAAATCAAACCAAACGAGCTATAAACAAATATTTTTTTTTTCTAAGTAAACCCTTATTCATTTTTATTTAATAAGGGGCAAAAACTGAAAAACCTCATTAAGTAAAAATAGACAAACTAATTCAAAATTTTAGACTTTAATAAAAGAACCAAAACTATATATATTATTAATGGGGTTTTGGAATTACTCCTCCAATCTTAAATAAAGGATATAATTATAATTTATAATGTAAATTATACAATGAGGCATGTCTTATCCATAAGACTGGAGGAAGTACCATTTAGAAGTGGACAACACAATACATACACTGGATGGTCCAGTGTCTAGGATGGGGTCCATATACTTTATTTTATTGATTTTTAAGCATGACTTCTAAGGGTGAAAAATTAATTGTACGATTACGAATTTAATGCGTTAAAAGTAATTTTATGATTTTTATCTCATAAAATGAATTTGATTTTTAAAGGGAAATAATTTAAAGTTGGGAGAAAAGAAAATAGAGAGAAAGAATTGGAAAGAAGAGAAAACTGGGGAAAAAATACAGAAGAAGAAAAATAAGCAAATGATATAATGACAAAAACGCCATTACCTTATATAAGGATATATTATGTTATTGTCCCTATTAAAATAAATTGAAGGCATCAGCCATATTAAAATTAACACCTTTTAAAACATTTTGAAATATAATTATTTCAAAGTCTTTTCATATTTTATATCTAAAAATAAAATAATTTGATGAAAGTATATTTTTCCATGTTTTATTTAAATATCATAATGAATAAATTTTTTAAAATAAAATATAATAGCTTAAAAAGAAAGAAAAAGGAAACCTACTCTTATGAAGACACATGTTGAGATATTGTCCATGTTTGGATTAACGGTAAACATTGTAATTTATTTCATATATGAATTTTTCAGAAGTCCGGTAGGGATAAAGTTAAATTATAAATATAATTTATATTTGGATTGATGGTGGTAGAAGTGACAAAACCCATATCAAAAAGCTGAAAGATTTTTGGAAGAGGTTATCACATGGAGTTTTTTCTTTAATTGATTTTTAAGAGTATTTTTCAAAAAAAAAAAACCCATTAAACTTAATACTTGAACAAAACACTCCATTTAAAGCTTTTTTTTTTTTTTCTTTAAACTACTGAAAGCTCTCTCCAAACAGGCCCATTCTCAGTCTGAGCTTCTCACCGACGGAACAACCTTCAAGCAGCGTTCCAAGCAAACTCGGGCAATCTGGCAGTCATATTCACTTTCTGATCTTTATTTCAATGGACACTGGAAGGTGGTGGTGTGTTAAGTGTTAATCATATGAAACTATTACTCCCTCCGGTCCTAGCTATCAGACAGATTTGTTTAACTTTTTTTTTTGTGAAAAAGTTAAATAAGTTACTTAATTATATCATATGATATATATATCTTTTAATTATATATTAATTTATTAGTCAAACTAATTAGTTTAGAGAAAAAATAAAAATAAAAATAATCTAAAATAATTTAATTAACTTATTTAAAATTTTTCCTTTTAAAAAAAAGGACAAGAGAATTGGAGCAAATAGGCACGGCAGCAACAAATAAAGAGACAAGATGCAGTGGAAGATAGGCCAGAATGGAAGCAAGAGCAGGCTAGAAGATGGGGACATATCAGAATGGTGTACAGATGAGGAGCGAAGGCAGATGGAATAAAATTTTTCTCTTAAAATCTCTCCATATTTGGAGAGAAGCTTTGGGTGGTCCCACACCCTATTTTCTACCTTTCATTTTTCTTGCCTTATCTGAGCAAGAGAAAGCTTATCTTCCCTCATGTTTTCTTTCCTGTATGATTTTCTCTCAATTCAAACATGAGGTAAGTTAGAAACTGACATAAAAAGTATTCATAACGAAAGGGCACACCATATGCATCAAACCCAGTGGAGAGGGGAAAACATTAGTTTTCAGTGCTAATAAATAGCATTAGCTGATAAAGTCTACAACTGTGACGAAGGTTGAGATACTCAATCTAGAAGGTAACACCAATCCAATGAAGTTCTCACAATCCAATCAGCTACCAAATTTTCTTTCATAGAAACCCACATGCAATAATGGTTTTTGATTTCATTCCTTGAGATACGAGTATTTTTAAGGGAAATAATAACAAGAGTAATAGCAAGAAGAAGAAGAAAAACACAAACAGATTTAATATTAGATGCATAATTTTCAAGAGGAATCCATCTCTCTGGCTTACTCTTGCTTTGCCACCTCCATTGCCCATTTGAAAACTCCAGGTCATCAGATTTGGATCAATTGTACGTTTTCATTATCAACCCTTCCTATTATTTCCAACTCCATCCACGTACGTAGTTTTCAAAATCAACCAATAAAAATCTCCAACAACTGCAAAACGATTGGCCGGGGAGCCCCCAAGCAGCAAACAATTCGTAACTTCCACCAAGCTCTTGCATTGTCATCTGTAGAGTCAATATCGTGCCATTTACCCTCCAACCACCAAGCAAACACTGCCCGTTTAATTTAGTTGACAGAAGAAATTGTGAAAACGGCCCCAAAACATCATAAATAAGCACCCTATAAAAATGTTGTAAATATTATGTAAAGGTGTGTCCAAAAAAGAGTCTCTCCAATATATATTATTGAAATGATTTAAAATGAAAAGATGTGTTTTAATAAGGGGAAAAACAATTCTCATGTTGTAGGAGAAATGTTTTCTCATGTCACACACACATGAAATGGTGGGACCCACATATATGCAAAAATAAGAAGCATCAATCATGTCTTGCTGAGTTATTTTATTTTCCGCTAGTTCTGCTATTCTGTATCTTTACACAAAGGATTTATTTAATCATGGGAGAGTGTCTTTTTCTATCAACTGAGGGAGTTGCAGATATTTCTTAATGACATTACCTTTGGACTATATTTGAACCATATATTTTATTGTTTCTCTGTAGATTTTGCCAACAAAAAAATTAATACTCTATCTTGTTTTTAATATAAAATATATTTATTTAATTTGATTAGATTAATTAAATTAGTTAAGTTAATTAATATAACATGTATTTTCTAAAATACTCTAATCATTCTCTTTAATTTCCTTATTCTTTTTTCTCCTTAATTATTGTGGAAGGAGCATCAATAGGGATAAATTAAAAAAAGATTGACAAATATAAAAAATTATATCTTATATTTAAAATCAAGATCAATATTTTAAATAGATCTTATATTAAAAACATATGGAGTACAAATTAAGTTTCGAAATTTACAAATAAAACCATGGGACCAGTGTCTCTCTTTACTCTTGTAAAAGCTTACAATACTTTTTTAACCAAACCTCTTCGACGCTACTGGGCGACTACCAAATCATCATTACCAGCAACAACACAATAAAGTAATTAAAAAACTATTATATTTGTTTTCATAATATATAAAAAGAATAATAATTAAATATTATCATTATTTACAGATCATCATACACACTACAAGACAACTTTTAATATTTACAAATTAAATAGTCAATGAATTTCCAACTTTGAGCAGTGTATCTATGATCTATTGATGTATACTAGTTGTAAATTTCAGAGTAATATAAATTACGACACTATTTTAATTTACGGCTCGGTTATTTAACAAATACATTTATTTATAAAATCTCGTATACACTAGTTGACATATAAATTTGTAAGGAAGGAAATTTGTAATTTAATACACTATTTTAATTTATAACGTAGCTAGTGTAAAAATTACATTCACCTATAAATCTCGGATACACTAGTTGAGCTTTAAATTTTTATAGGGCGGCTTATAGTGGAGCTAGTGTAAATTATATATATCTTTCCCCAAGATTTATAAATTATCAGACTCTAATTTATAAATAACATATACAATAGTTAAATTGTAAATTTTATACAAATATTTATAAATCTCAAAAGTTGACTAGTAAATATTAAAATATTAATTCTCTTAATAAGATATTAGTAATATAATTTTTTTGAATTATTTATCAGCACTGTCATCAACAAAGTAGTTGACCATCCAGTAGCCTTAAACGATAGATATAATGTTCCTGTCAAGTTTCAACAGCGTGACAAGTTGATATATAACGTAGCACAAGAGAAAGGTAATATATATGTTCTATATATGGTATTTTAATAGCGAAAGATATGATCCATGATTACCAATTGTTTTGGGATTAATTAATATTAAATAATAATAGTGTGAATTCTCCGAGGCTAAATTCGTCTCTGTTCTTTTTTTTAGATTCGCACCCAAAAGCTTTGAACGCGAAGAATATTAAATATCCACAAAGACACTGAGGGGTTCAAAATTTAATGAGATACACTTGACATGTACTTTAAATTCATATAAATTGAACTTATCTTTTTGTAATAAAAAATGTTATTTTGTGGAGTCAGTCCCCACTTCAAGCCCAACAAATAATTATTATTTATGGTAGCTTGAAAATGAATATCAACGGCAAGGCCCTGCCGTTGAAATATTTGTTTATGTGTATATTTTTTTCCCAGTGATTATGCATATATTTTGTCATTCATATCTGAATTAAATTATTAACCATATATTAGTAAATAATATAAGTAATGCCGTCTCATTTTGGATATCCGATTCCCTTCTTATCACAGATTTCATTCAGCCACTAAATATTTTTTTCCTTTTGTAAATACATTATTGTATTATGTATATATATATGAGGAGGAAAACGAGATAATGCGTTTGCATATATACTTAATGTTCTTTAATTATTTTTAGGGTTAAGGTGCAAAAATACACATATGGTTATCATTTTTGTGCAAAAGTCACATCCCACTGTTAAGTCACTGTTCACCGCCGTTAAGTTACTATTCACCTCATCTCTTTCTTTCTCATCATAGTGAACAGTGACTTAATGGTGGAATGCAACTTTTGCACCAAAATGGTAACCACATGTGTATTTTTGCTCCTAAAAAAAGTATATGTGCATTTTTACTCATGAGGAAAAAACTTATGTGTATTTTTACACCTTAACCCTTATTTTTATAATCAAATCAAAACAAGTGATTTTTTTCCTTATACTTTAACTTATTCTCTTTTTGTTTTTTCCTGCCTAGAAACACGTTCGATACTAATAAGGTTAAGGGAAACTACATTGTGATCCTGAGGATTAGAAAAAATTACAAAAAAGTTCTAAACCAAAATCACATATTAGAAAAGTCTTAAAAAAGTCTCTGGGGCTTTTTTATAATTAATTGCCATACTAATTACAGCTATAAATGTCATATTAATAACTAAAAATACTATGTTAACAATAAAAATTCTCAAATAAAAATTCTTAATTGTTAATATGACATTTTAAATTGTTAATACGGTTTTTCAAGTTGTCAAAATTTTTATTTTTAACATAACATTTTTAGTTGTTAACATGACATTTCATGTTATTGAAGGCCTCTGTCATCTTAGGAAATTAATTATTAAAAAGTTTCAGGGACTTTTTTAGGACTTTTCTAATATGAGATTTTGGTTTGAGACCTTTTTATAATTTTTTCTGATTTTTAAGACCACTTTGTACTTTTCCCTAAGGTAAATAATAAAGATGAGGGTGTGTCTAATGAGACCATGCAGAGATGAAGTCTCTGGCCCTCTGCCATACCATACCTGATATTTCATGTCAATTATTTTTCTGTTAAAAAAATTGAATTAATCAATGAATGACGGAATGATATTAAAAAATTAAAGCTTTTTAAGAAAAAGAGGTTCATATAATTTAATCTTGTCTTGCTTTTTGTCTGTAGTTTATTTTCATGGTTTCCTGTACCTTTTATTTGTTTTGTCTGAAATATTAAATATTTTAATTTGAAAAATACTAAGAAGAACTATGGTTTAACTCAAATAATGTTAATTATCTGCACCATGTTTTTTTTTGTGAGAGGTGATCAGCACCACTTTGCAATAATTAAAGTGGCAAGAGGCATTATTTTTTTGGGAAAATTTCAGAAAAAATAATAAAAAACGAGAAAAGATAAATTGATGCTGCGAATTTATCAAATCCCATATCATAATTAAAGTAGGAAGGAATATGAGATTTTCAATTATAACCAAATAACCAAATTGCCCTAAGTTAATTTGTGAAATACAAAAGTGAAGCCGATAATATAAAATTTGATATTATTAATATAGATAAAGATGTTATTATTGACTTTTGAAACTCTTTGTACCCTCAAAATTATCCTTAATTTTTGAGATATGAAGTTGTGAAACATAAAAATGAAGTTATTAGTGTAAAATATGATGATGTTAATATATATACATGTTATTAACCTCTGAAACTTGTGCCATCAAAATTATCTCTGACTTTTGGGATATGAAGTTATTAAACATGAAAGTAAATTTGTGAATGTAAAATCTGATGTTAATATAGATATACATGCTATAATTGACCCCTAAAATTTATGTCCTCAATTAAGGGCATTTTAGTCATTCCGTTGAAATTGAAAATCCCAGTTTTCTATTTCAGTTTTAACTTAAAATTTGATAAATTTGTAGTATAATTATTTTTCCTATTTTTTCTTATTTTAGATGACCACTTGGATTATTATTTTCTTTTTTGGGGGGACCAAGCTGCACGGGATATTTTGAAAATCACAAAAATCCCTCCGGTGGGGACCATGGCAATTCTCAAAAGACGGAAATTTAAACAGAGTCTTTTCATCAGCATGGCTTTTGCTTCTACCAATTAAGCCCCCTGAGCATTGCGGCATTAAAACGGTAAAACATAATTTCCATGTAATTAAGATTAAAGTATATTTTTAGTCTTTTAAGTTTACCTGACATATACTTTTGGTCTCTTAATTTTATAAAGTATACTTTTGGTTTTATAATTTTAATTTTGACAAAAAAAAAGTCTTATAATTTTAAGGGTAAAGGTGCAAAAATGCCTATGAGTTTTGTCCTTAGGAGCGCCTAGCACTATATGTTTTTTTTTTTGTGCAAAAGTAACTACATGGTTAAAAAAGTGGAGCAAAAATATCATCTCCTGTTAAGTACTAGACGTTGACTGTTAAATTTAAAATTTTGACTAACTCTACTGACGTGGATGATGAGGTGGATGATTCATATAAGCATCTCAGTCCACATCACCAGATCCCATCGGCCCCCTCCACTCTCAGCCCAATTCCCCCTTTCCCAAGCAAGCATCAACTTCTCCAGTGAGAGTGAGACCTTCCATCTCCAGCATCGCCACCGTCCTCTCCGGCATCGCCATCTTCATCTAACATCTCCGGCATCATTTAACAATAGAATGATATTCCTCTGACTTGAATGCCGAATTGAATCTTAAAACTAAATACTCTTAACTTGTTTTTAACTCTTGGAACTTTCGTCTATTCCAAGATCAACTAGAAATCACAGAACAACCAAAGGAACAAATTGAAAAATGAGATCGCAAAAAGGAATACTAGTGCGCGAAATTGCAAACCCAGCCCTAGAGAGAAATCAAAATCGCAAGTCGCAAGTTTTCAAAATCACAATCCCAGTGCGCGATTTCAAACAATTTCAACCAAATCGAAAAGGAATGAACAAGGAGAAGAAAAATCGAAATTCCAAACCCAGCCCTAAAGAGAAATCAAAATCGGAAATCAAAGTTTCTACTTCGCTGAGGTCTGCCTCTCCGATGTCGAGTTTGCTTCGTCGCAGGAAGAAGCATCATGCACCACTGCTTGACCTTTTCATTGCGAGATCGGAAAGCTTGAGGCCACCCACACTACTGGAACTGGAAGATGAGCTGAGATTGCCACCCACGAGCTCGCCACCCACGCTAATGGAACGACGCTTCTGGAATTGAAAGATGAGTTGAGATTTTGGGGGCTCGACCTTTTCATTGCGAGATCAGGAAGCTTGAGGCCACCCATGCTACTGGAACTGGAAGATGAGCTGAGATTGCCACCCACGAGCTCGCCACCCACGCTACTAGAACGGCGGTTCTGGAATTGGAAGATGAGCTGAGATTTTGGGGAGGGGGGTGGATGATGTGGACCTGGGATGGAGTTATATTAATCCTCCACCTCATCGTCCACATCAGCACAGTTAGTCAAAATTTTACATTTAACGGTCAACATCTGGTACTTAACGGCAGATGGTATTTTTGCTACACTTTCTTAACCATGTAGGTACTTTTGCACAAAAAAAAGCACATGATGTTGGGCGCTCATGAGGGCAAAGCTCATGGGCATTTTTGCACCTTTACCCTAATTTTAACACCGTTAATTTTGCTAACAGAAAATACAAACTCAAGTAAAATCGGTGTAAACTTAGGTGATAACTGTGTAATTAAATGCTATTAAACTTAAATTTAAAATATGGATAAATTAAAGAATTTATAAAATTTATTTAATTAAATTATATTAGTCATCACTTGAGTTCACCATGTCAGCATTTTCAGTTAACAATATTAACGGTGTTAGAGTTATAGAACTAAATATATACTTTATAAAGTTAAGTAATCAAAAGTAAACCTTATATAAAACTTAGAAGACTAAAAATATACTTTAACCCATAATTAACTATAACTAAAATGTTAATTGTGAGGACATTATCAGTAATGAACAGTAAATATCTTTATTTTTTTTGATATTATGTAATTATTTTTTATAATCACTCTATAAATATCTTTAAGCACTATTTGAACCATTTGAGGCATGTCTTACTTTAATGAGCTCCAAAAACCTAATTAAACTAAATTTTTTATTATTAAAAAAAAAGTTATTCAGCGTGCTCTACGTATCTTTTACATCGTTAATTCTAAATGTTGGCTTACATGATTTTGCAAGTGTGAATTTATTATACAGATATATATTTTTTTTCACTATTACACCCGGTTCACCAGAAACTTTCCCTTGACTAGTCCGGATCGAGATTCTATCGGGTGCATATGCGGGGACCTCTTACAGGAAAGTTTTCTGCATCTACAAGAACTCGAACTCAAGATCCTTGCTTAAACGATCCAAATCCCTTCCATTTGAGCCAACTTGCAGTGGTATTATACAGATATATTTCATTAGGAAGTCAGAGGAAACCAAGAAACTGAAAGCGTGGCCCCCACTCCTATGTATCGTGCACATCAATTTTCTCGAAGTATGTTTGGGTTGGTAGGAAAAGAAGAGGATGAAACTTTTTCTGTTATTTTTAATAAATAGCCCGTGAATTTTTTTTAATATTTTAAAATATATTTTTAATAAAAAAAATATTCTCTTATTTATAATAATTTGATCAATACCCTCTCTATGAACTCTTTCCTTTTTACTCCTTTCCCTCAAACCAAATAAACCAAATAAGCTCTTAAAGGAAAAGTGGTCTCAGCTATTGAGGGTAATAGGCTAATAGCAAAAAAAATCACTTAATTTTTATAAAGCTTTTAAGGAGTTTTCTGAATTCAATTTTGTTGTAAAATATCTAATTTTCCATACATAAAAAAAAACGCTGTCCATTGTTGGTTGGCGGCAGTTGTTACCCGATGTTGTAGCACTGGCCACACGGGCATTATTAGATACATTTTGGGCAAAGCAAAGGGTAGTCACGGGCAAGGGTGACCTAATCATGACGAGATTTGATCTTCATTATTTTTTATTTCTCAAAAAATTATAGTAGTATTTTTTATTTGATAAAGGTTAGAAGTGTAAAACTTTGTACAGGGTAATAACATAAATGATTCTCGTATCTCTTAATAAGTTCGTTTTCTAATATTTAAATTTGTGATTTCTTTTTTCAAAGAGAGGACCTTTATAACATCAACCGATAACTTGTTGATATAATATAGAAAAAATGTTAGAAAAAGGAGTTTGAAATTACAAAATTCCAACTTAGATTTGTTATAAAGAATTAATAAGATAATTACAAAACTAGATAAACAATTTACAAATTATTTTATGAGAAATATTTGATTTGAGATTTTTTAATTTTTTTTCCCTGTCATTTTCCCAACTATATAACTATTGAGCCACTAAATATAAGATATGGTTTGGGGAGTTAATCTTGATTTTAAATATAAGATATAATTTTTATGTTTATCAATTTTTCCTAATTCATCCATAGTGATACTCTGTCAGTAATAATTAAAGAGGAAAGATAATAAAAAGATAAAGAAAAATGATTATGATATTTTAGAAAATACATATTGTATTAATTTAACTTAACTAATTTTCATAATCTAATTAAATTAGATAAATATGTTTTATCAGGAATATTACCCAAGTTACTAATTATGAAAAGAATCCATCTCATGTATCCATCCTCAACTTTCTTTATTATTTGGACAATTTAAAGCCACTCCCTGCCTAGAGAGGAGGGACACAGCCACCTCTTTTCAGCAATCAGCAGCATGAAGTATAGAACCCATAATTCACGTTGGGAGACGAGGCAAGTGATGTCAATTGAGCTCCAAGCTTTTAGCATCTTTACCTATATTTTCTGTCTAAATTTCTCAACTGAAAATTTCTTATTCTTAGAGCAAATAGTTATAATAGTATGGATTCTTGTGTTGTCAGGCAAGTTAGATTTCTTTTATGGTATATTTGAATTTTTCAATAATAAAATTTTCTGAGGATTATAAATCTCTACCATTTTTTTCAATTACAGCAATAGACACTAATATTCTGAAGTATAAAGAGTGGGATCTAGGGGAAGAGCATTTGGTTAAAACCGAAAAATCAAAATAAATGCATTTTTCTAAACCGAACGGAAACCGAAGTGAATAAAAAATCAAATTGAATTAACCAAAATAATTTGGTTCAATTTTTCAGTTAATTCGGTTTTTGAGCTTTCTTGTTTAAGGTGAATTTTGTGAAATGACCAATCTACAATATTATAAACTAAAAAACAACCAAAATACATGAATTCTATGAAATTACAATAAAGTCTACTCAACATGCTTTGCTCATCGAAGTGGCAACATAAATTTGTCTGAGTAAAAATTGAAAGGAAAGAAAAAAAATGCACATACAACATCGTTTTTAAAGATGATTTGGTTTTTCAGTTTTAACTGAAATAATTTCACAAAAACAGCATTTGAGGTAAATTTTGTGAAATGACCAATCTACAATATTAGAAACTTAAAAACAATCGAAATGCATGAATTCTGTGAAATGACAATAAGGTCTATTCAACATGTTTTGCTCATCGAAATGACAGCATGAATATGTTCGAGTAAGAATTGAAAGGAAAGAAAAAAAATGCACATACAACGTTGTTTTTAGAGGTGATTTACTTTTTCAGTTTTAACTGAAATAATTTTAAAAAAACCATATTTGAGGTGAATTTTGTGAAACGACCAATTTACAATATTATAAATTAAAAAACAATCGAAATACATGAATTCTATGAAATAACAATAAAGTCTACCTAACATGCTTTGCTCATCAAAATGGTAACATGAATTTGTCTGAGTAAAAATTGAAAGGAAAGAAAAAAATGCACATGCAACATTGTTTTTAGAGATGATTTGGTTTTTCGGTTTTAACTGAAATAATTTCACAAAAACCACATTAAACACCGAAAACCAAAATAAATATATTTTACAAAATAGACATCGATTGGATTCGATTTCCGATTTCAGTCATCAGATTTAGTCACCCTAACAAGATGAAAACCATGATCTCCCCAGTAATAAGGAACAGGCATACCACTATTTTACTAGGGCCCGCCCGTCCCACGGCTCACCAAGTTACACCCTGTTTAAATAATAAATATTGTGAGTATTCATTCGTTTGGGAATATTCCGATTCTAGAGAATTTTTATTTTCCTTGAAAATAAAATTGGCTGGTGCGATAACAAATTGTACAAATATCGCTTTCCCAACGATGACGTTTTTCATTAGTTGGCATGCACAGTGCACGCTTTTGTCGTTTATAGCTTTGTCTATACCGCCTCATTCTTTTTCAGTTTTGTTAGTTTACTTATTTATTTGTTAATTAAAAATTTACAAGAAAAAAAAAAAATTGTCTCCACGGTATGACCTAGAAAATTTGAGAAAGTAAAATAAATAGTAGACCAATAATAACGTTACAGTACCTATTAATTCTATTTTATTATAATATATTATTCTATTTGGACAAATAAAACATAATCTTACTTAAATTCCATGTCTTAACTTCATTGTTCATACACATAACGAAATAGTAATAAAAAATATAATAAAATATAATTTTATGAACAAAAAAATATTTTACCTATTTACTCTATTTTTTATATAATTATTCACTTTTTACTACTCCATCCCATCATTAATTTAAGTTATATTTACCTAATTAGAATTAAAAAAATAATTAATATAATATGTATTTTATAAAACACATGATCACCTGTCTTAGTGTTGAGGATTGAGGAAAAACAAATTAGTAAAATATTAATAAATATAAAAATTATATCTTATATTTAAAAAAAATATCAGTTATTTAAATACATGCAAATTTAAAAATAGAAGGGAGCACCTTCTAATAGAAAAAAAAATTCCCGATCCTATTTTTAGTTAAATGAAGAGAATGAGATTCTATTCCCTTAATATTTTAAAATTTCAATTTTTTGCCAGTATATTTTAAATTTTCAATTACATTTTGTAATTATAGTTTAATAGTTCTGGCTGTAACTAATTTAGATCGCCTGAATCAACTTATATATTTGGTCAATAAAATCAATAAACTCACACACACACACACACACACACACATAATAACTTGCGAGAGTGATTGATACATTGCACTATGAGTGTTTTTTTTTAATAAGAAATTAAGTGAAGAAAGGGACGTCCAAATGCATCCTCCTGATATTTGATATCGGTCTCCATCTATCTCACTAATCTTCAGTCTTCTCCACTCTGCATCTTCCACCTTCGCCTTTTTGTGTTTGGTTTTTTTATGCTCTGATCATATAAGAACTCCATTAAGGTCCGATCCCCAATCTTCTTTCAAACAGTTTCAACTTTCGCCGTCCGATTACTCCCCTTCCCTCCCCTCCCAATCTCAGCCGTCCTTCCCTTTCTCTCTCTAACCATGACTTCACTCTTCCACTCCCTTCTTCCCTCCTCTCTACCATTGGTCGGGTCTCCGATTCGTTGCCGATCCTATTGGCTCGTCTTCCGTGCAGTAGTCGCTGCTTGATTGATTGCTTTCCAGTTTCTTCTCCTCCTTCTCTGCTCTCTCGCTGCTTCCCACTGCCATCCTTTTGGCTGTACTTCTTACGTCATCGGTTTTGCGGCGCTGAACTTGCTGTATGTGATTTCCATGCTGGTCAATTCCATTTTTGTTTTAGTATTTCCGTTCTTGGTTTAATTTTTCCTAATTTTAATTCTGAAGGTTCGAACCGATCTGCATCGGGGGGTTGAGACATTCGACTTCGGGCCTGAAATTCTGTTTCTTGAGTTCCGAGCTGTCGAAGTTATTAGCCTTTGAAGGTTTCTTGCATCGTTTCACTTTTTAATCTTCTCGTCGGAACTTTTCAATGGCTATGGACGATCGAAACATGAGGAGAATGAGCACCGGGTTAACCGATGTGGTCCTGGAGCGTGTTATGGCTTTTATTCATGACCCCAAAGATCGGGATGCGATTTCTCAAGTTTGCCGGCAGTGGTACGAGATGGACTGCTTGACCCGAAAGCATGTGACGATTGCTCTCTGCTACACGACCTCCCCGGACCGACTCCGACGGAGATTTCCTTACCTCGAGTCGCTGAAGCTGAAAGGGAAACCAAGGGCGGCGATGTTCAATTTGATTCCGGAGGACTGGGGAGGATATGTGGGGCCTTGGGTCAAAGAGATTGCACAGTATTTTGAATGTTTGAAGTCGCTTCATTTCCGTCGCATGATTGTGAGGGATTCCGATCTTGAGCTTCTTGCGCGGTCACGGGGACCCGTGCTTCAAGCTCTTAAACTCGACAAGTGTTCTGGTTTTTCCACAGATGGCCTTGACCATATTGGCCAGTCTTGCAGGTAAGTTCTTGATTATGGTCTTGCCTATGGTTGATGATTTTCTTCTTCGAATTTCTTGATTTGTTCGTGTAGAATCTGAAGGCTTATCATTGGTATTTACTGAATTTTCTTTTTCTTGATTTAATTCAATTTGTTTATTTGAAATATATATGCGATTTTTGGGGATACACGAGTTTAATACAAATTATTAGGATAAATTTGAAGGGTCAAGTTGCTCAATCTCATTTCACACTGCAAATCGTAATTGATTGACTTGCACCTATATTATATTTTCTTAACGTATGGGCGAGTTTGGTTTCTTTGTAAATGCATTTCTTTTCTGCTATTGGACGCTGTTACAAATTGTCATGAAGCTGGCTAGCGAATTGCTTACCTCCATGTTTTGATTCCAAACTCGGATAATATTTTGGTTCGCACTTTATGTATTCCTAATGTTTGATTGACAATGCCAACTCTCCTTATTCCTAGGCAAATGAATGCTCTGTTCTGTTACGAGTAGGCGGTGACTCAAATTGTGTCTTCAGAATTTAGAAGCATTCTTCTGTACCCTCTATAAGAAAATGTGCCTCTTTCTCCCCGGTTCTTTTTTTAATGCATCCCGTGGTATGCATAATTGGTTCATTTGATGCTGCGAGAATTTGCTAATTGATGGAAACTACTCCATCGATTTCTGAAGAAGACAGAACAGACTTTCTATCTACTTTAAAGGATGATCAGTATTTTTGACACCGGTTTGGGCATAGTTAGTTTACGAGTGATGGCTTGCTAGGTGGGTTGAACTTTTGAACAATTTGCAACATTTTCTCTTAAGTTGTTACTATCAAGATTACCAAATAGGTACCTTTCGCCTTTGACTGCCTTGATCAAACTTTGTTCTAGTAGAATAAACCAAGGCAGTGCATTTTTTTCTACAGGGAGAAAACCTAGCTTGCCTTTTGGAGTGACGACTGTAGTTAAGAAGTCCAAAGGAAAAAAGAAACGAGACCTGTAGGAACTAGGAATAGCAAGCAAAAGCGAAATCTATGTTTAGAGAACAAAAAAAGACAGTCACCTTATTGTTTATATTCTAGGTTTTATTTGATAAACTGTGGGTTTGAGTAAATGGTTTTGAAATATCTCTTCCTATGCTGTATCTGTCATCCCAAAAGAACAAATAAAGACATATTCTAACTTTGGAAGCCGTCCTTTAGTGTTCATATTCTGCAAGCATCATAGTTTTAGTAAATTTGGCCTATATGTCTTAAATTCATTTATGATTCTTTGTCCATGGCCTATGCCAATTCAGTGAGACATTTTACCTTTCCCCCCCATTTGTGTGTTTGTTTGTGTGTGTGTGTGTTTTTTTTTTTGGGCGGAAGGGGGTGGTGGCAGAGATTACAAGGTTAGTACTTGGAATTTTAGGCTTGGCATATTTCATTCTAGCAATAAAATAACAATCAAAGAGGCAAAATGATTTTTTTTTTAATAATATTTAACGTTCTTTGGACGTAATTGAGTAAATTAGTGCTGCACATATTGTAGTTTAACTCACTTTTTGAGCAATGACTGTTTTAACTCATGATACTTTCCCTTTCAGAATAGTACACAGTTTGCTTGTTTTATGTGGGCATCGAATAATTTGAATTTCTATAGATGGACAGATGCTTTTGTTACGTTATTGTCATATTGTGTTTTTTAATTGGTTAATTCTCAGAATTACTTCAATCAGTTTCTCCTCCATTCCTTATTCTATGTTCTCCTCCAAGTTCATGTTCAGTTCACTTATAGATGGCTGTTTTCCTCTGTCAGGAATTTAAGAGTCTTGTTTTTGGAGGAGAGCCAAATTGTTGAGAATGATGGCAAATGGCTACATGAGCTTGCTTCGAATAATACTGTTCTTGAGGCTCTAAATTTTTACTTGACAGATCTTATCAATATCAGAATTGAGGACCTTGAACTTATAGCAAAAAACTGTCGCAACTTAGTTTCTGTGAAAATTACTGATATTGAGATCCTGAAGCTGGTAAACTTCTTTCGTTCTGCGTCTGCACTAGAAGAATTTTGCGGAGGCTCCTACAGTGAGCAGCCGGAACAGTACAGTGCTGTGCCATTTCCCCCAAAGCTATGTCGATTGGGTTTGACATATATTGGAAAGAATGAACTTCCAATAGTATTCCCTTTCGCATCCCTTCTTAAAAAGTTGGATCTCCTGTATTCGATGTTGGATACAGAGGATCATTGTACATTAATCCAGAAGTGCCCCAACTTGGAAGTCCTTGAGGTAAATTCCCGGCATTTTTCCTCATTAATTCAATTTGCTTGCTTCAGATTTTTTTTATGTCCGTGTTGGTTTTCTATATACTTGTCTTTTGTTCTCCTTTTTTTTTTTTTTTTTTTTGGTAAAATGTCTTTTGTTCTCCTTTACTCAAGGTTTCCACATGTTCCTGCTTACCTATCTAATAATATGCTCCATACGTCTCTCCATAACCATTAATGTGTTTGAACTTTAAACCACTCTATCTGGCCTATAGAAGCATGAAAACCGTAGCATGTTAAAGTGAGTTATACTACGTTATGTATTACTGTAGCTTACCCCACATAAGGAATAGCGCATCTCAAGCCGAAGAATCTTCAATCTATTATAAAAATATGCAACACAACTCTCCCTAGATTAAGGCTTTGTACATCTTTAGCTCATATTTTTACATAATCAACTATCTTCCTGAGTGATATGTGTAACTCAAGACTCCCTTGATTAAGGCTTTCTATAGCTTTGTCTTATTATATTTTAGATAATCAGATGTCTTCTGAGGGTCTTTTATCTTTTACACAATGGATGTTGACATGTTGGACACTGTTTTTCTGATTGCCCTTAGTTGGACCTATTCTCGGTTTTAATATTTTGAATGAACTTGCATGTTTCCTCATCCACAGTCAAGGAATGTAATTGGTGATAGAGGACTCGAAGTTCTTGCGCAAAGCTGTAAGAGGCTCAAGAGACTCAGGATTGAGCGAGGAGATGATGAACAAGGAATGGAGGATGAAGAAGGTATTGTTTCTCAGAGAGGGTTGATTGCTCTGTCACAGGGCTGTCCAGAACTTGAATATCTTGCTGCTTATGTATCTGACATTACAAATGCATCCCTGGAACACATTGGAACTCACATGAAAAACCTCACTGATTTCCGCCTCGTCTTGTTAGACCGTGAGGCAACCATAACAGATTTACCTCTTGACAATGGGGTGAGAGCTTTATTAAGAGGCTGTGATAAGCTCAGAAGATTTGCTCTGTATCTTCGCTCTGGTGGCTTGACCGACGTTGGCCTCGCCTACATCGGGCAATACAGCCAAAACGTGAGATGGATGCTTCTTGGTTATGTAGGGGAATCTGATGAAGGGCTTCTGGAGTTCTCAAGGGGCTGCCCTAGCCTTCAAAAGCTTGAAATGAGAGGCTGTTCCTTCAGTGAGTATGCATTAGCTGTTACCGCCACGCGACTGAATTCTCTGAGGTATTTGTGGGTGCAAGGGTATAGACAATCTGCATCTGGGCGTGATCTTTTAGTAATGGCAAGACCCTTTTGGAATATTGAGTTGATTCCTTCTAGGCGAGTTATTGTCCCTTATCAAAGTGGAGAATCTGTTGTGGTTGAGCATCCTGCACATATTCTTGCATATTACTCTCTTGCAGGGCCAAGATCAGATTTCCCAGATACTGTTGCTCCTCTGGATCCAACAGCATATGTTGAAATTTAGAGCTGTATATACCAACTTTTTTCACGTCCTTTTTTTCTTTTTTCCTCTGAAAATCTTGTCTGCAAGTCTCTACTGTATTTTTAGCTTAGAGGGTTTCAATTTTCCCTGTTATTTCTAGACCTTATCAGTCTTGTAATAAGCTTGTGGTTTTCTCGTGATCCGGAAACGCTTCCACTGCCTCGTGCATGTGGTCTTCTTTTCAGTGAAGATGCTCAATTTTGTGAATTAAAAAAATAATAATAAGGCGTGCTTTGTTCTGCCGTGATTTGCTGTTTGGTTTATAGTTGTTGGTATATGATAATAATTATGTAGTCGGAAAAGTGTTATTTGTATTAGCTGATTATAATAATTATTTGAAGGTCTTAATTGTTGACAATTGACCCGACTGTGATCCAAATGAGCATATTATTGTACTTAAAGGCAACTTATTGAGATGGTTATTTCCACTTGGTAGGATGTGAAATACTGAAACAAAGCATATATGGTATCAGCAAATATTGTGTCCTGTTTTTTTTATATATAAATATTGTGTACTTGAAGGCATTAGCAATTTAGCATTACTGGAAATTTTAGAATGCAAAGAAGAAACCCAGCGTTGACTGGTTCTGCCATTTGTGGGCCTCCCCTTCAAAGTGGTCAATTATGATCTGCTTCTACCTTAATGAATTTGGAATGATATAAAATTAGTGCTATTGGCCCAATCAATGTTTTTTTGGTACTAAATTCACAATTTATTATAAATAAAAAGAAAGATGAGAGAGAATATAGAGGAGGAGAGAGTAATTCTTATTCACTAGCCAAGGTGTGTCCAGTATATAATACTTGCATAGTATTTATAGGCATAGGGTTACAATCTCAAAAGAATATATATATATATATATATATCTTCAACAGATTTAATGAGAATAAAAATAATTGTAGGGGACTAAAGATAGTATAGTTGCAGTTAGATATGGCAATTTTATATTTTGATACTTGATCCTTTTAAATAATTACATTTTTGTGGTCCTCCTAAATAAACATTATTTTATCTAGATCCTTCACCTTAATTTTCCTAAAGTTTCATAACTTCTGATCATATAATTTCAAGATATTAAATCAAAGGATAAGGCCTGTGGTCATAAGATAGAAAACAGAAATTATATAGGTTATGGTAATACTAAAAGTAAACACATCCATAAGATAGAGTATCATTTTAATTCCATATAATATCTTATTTCTAAGTAATATAATGTCAAATTATTCTTCATAAATCAAATAAGAAAATAGAGAGCGAATTGTTAAAGAATTAAAGCTGGATCAGAGCTATACCGAAACAAGACAAATATCTATTTTCATGTAAATCTTTCATAATCTTCATAACTAGAAAAGGGTAAAATTTCTTAAACCTTGGAAACATAAATTAATCAGACCACACTAGCATCAAGTTCATAATAAATCTTCAAGATAAATCATAAAACTTTCAATTGTATTTAAAATAAAAGATCTCTAGATGAAGGGAATACATCTCTATGCAGGTAGATTCAAAATGAATATACGCTATTTTGAATAATATAATTTTTTTTTATATTGATTGAGATATGATTATATTAATTTTTGTTAAGAATTCTATTTCTTGTACAGCCTATTTCATAGAATAACATACCTTGTTTCGAGACATTTTGAAGGAAAAATTGATATGAGGAGACTTGCAGAATTGAATCTTTTAGATCACTCGTGTTGGTATTATATTGATTTTTGATCCCAAACAATGAAAAAGTCTAATGTGATAAATACAATTCTGCATCCCACAAAGGGGGAAAAAAAACTCAACGGAGTTAAAGCCATAGAAGGGAAAAAAAAAGAACAATTATAAACAAGAATAAGATGCCATAAACTCATCTGGTAGGATAATGTGTTATAAATATAAAGAAAGATAAGAGAAAACATGAGAGGAGGAGGAGAGACCAGTTCTTACCCATCACTCTAGGTGTGTCCAATATATAATACCACTCTGGTCCTATTTATAAGTCCTTTTTGACCAAATTTTTTGGTCATATTTATAAGTCATCTTTCAAGTAATAAATGAGATTGTGACAATTTTGCCCATAATAATTGTACCAGTGAAAATAGAAAGAGAAGAAAGAGTTGAAAGATACTCATTCATAAATGAGGGTAAAATTGAAAATTTACTTCATAATCATTGAGTTAACTGTCTTTCCGTGGTATGTGTGATTTAGTTAAAAATGAGTTATAAATAGGACCAGAGTAGTATATGCCTATTATTTATAAGTATAGGTTTACAATCTCAACAGAATTTATATACCACTCTGGTTTTATTTACAAGTCCATTTTAATTAAAAAAGGTTTGGTCTTATTTATAAGTTCAGTTTCATATAATAAATAAAATTGTGACAATTTTACCCATATTAATTATACCCATAAAGATAGAGAGATAAGAAAGAGTTAAAAAATACCCAATCATAAATGAGGGCGAAATTGAATCTTTACATCCATAATCATTGAGTTAACTACCTCTCATTAGTATGTGAGATTTGGTCAAAATGGACTTATAAATAGAACCAGAGTGGTACTCCATCATTAACAGATTTAATGAGAATAAAAATAATTGTAAGATATTAGAAATAATATTAAAAGACAGAGACATATGGGTATTTACACAAATATTACATTCATAACACAATTTTATTAATTCCTTCATTTCTATCAAAGTTTTATGGGAAAAACATTGTAGGAGAAGTGTTTTCTCATGTCATATATATATGAAATAGTGAGACCTACATATATATATATGTGAACAACTAAAATAGTGAGACCTACACACACACAAATATATATATGTGTGTGTGGGAGGTTCCACCATTTCATATATACGTAGGAATCTTAGTTTTCTTATGCAACATAAGAAAATTAAACCCCAAATTTTATTATATTACTCAATAAAATATTGTAAACTTCAAATAAATTTTGGGATTCAAAGTTTGCGCTTTGAATATGAAAATCTGTATTCAGTCGATGCGCTGATTGAATGATTTCCTGGCTAAATTGTTACATATAAATATTGGTTTTTGTTTACTGGATTTGATGCTGAGCGTGACCGAAAAGTTCAAGTATATATAAGGATCAAGTGAGATAATGATTATGGAACAAGAAGACGATAGAGTTTCTTGAGCATGCTCTCATTGAAATGATCACACGCCAATTTTCGCATATTCAACGCACAACCATACTGTTCAAATACATTATCCTTATTGAGTGGCTCCAAGGTGGATAACATATCATAAAATGAAATTAAACTTTTTGTTGGTCAAAACAAAATTTGTATTTACGAATAAGGACATTTTGTTTTTGTTAGGCTTCTGGTTTTGATTAAACTTGCGATATATTGGCCGTGTACTTCACTGATTTGTAAATTATTGAGTTAATACAAACCTTTGATCATTCAAGTTTGTCTCATTTTTGTTTTCTCAACTTTCAAAGAATAGGTTTTTATCCTTTAAGTTTTGTTTTGTTTAAAATATTAATCCTCATTATTAAATAAAAATCTAGATCATTTTACTCTATTGATGGACTAAAATGTCTTATTTCAAATTTAAGGGACCAAAAGTAAAATGAGGATAAATTTGATAGACAAAAAATTATATTAATCCTAAATTATTTCTTCATTTTTTTTTTATTTTTGTGAAACAAATTTATAGGTTTGGATAACATTACTAAAAACAGCCAGACAAGAAAGAGTCTGTGTTTTTGAATTAACTTTTAAAGAATAATTTTTACAATTTATAAAGTAAGCATGCATGATTTTATCTCAACTCAAAAAAAAAAAAAAAGCTTGTGAAACTACAATAGAATACTCAATCATTCATTGAAACCATTCCTATACATGGCCACCACCTGGAGCCATTAAAACGGGCGGGCTAATCCTGGGTCGGGCTAAATGTAAACATTTACCCAACCCGAACATGGAACATGACATTTTTAGCGGGTTGGACCCACAAGCTGAATTCGTATAATTATCATCACCTTTATGCGGTGAGAAGATTGTATTATTTTTTTTATTATTCTAATTTTTTATCAATTAATTAATTATAAAATAAAGCTGAATTCTGTATTCTAAGTTCTACCCGGCATAAAATCATCAAAATTTGAAATAAACGTGAAAGACAAATTTAAACAATTCAAATATATTTCAATAACAAGCACGTATTAGGAAGGTCAATTGATTGTTAGTTGGAATAATAAAACGTACGCACTAGTGGAGGACTCCTTGGACGAGAAAAAGTTGAGTAAGTTAAATTCACTAAGACTTTAACCTAAAACCTTAATCATTGAGGCATGAAAATAGACCCATTAAAAAGATAGATATATAGCCCTCACCACAATCTAGCTAGCTTCCTTATATATATATATATATATATATATATATATATATATAGAGAGAGAGAGAGAGAGAGAGAGAGAGAGAGAGAGAGGGGTATGGACACTAGACATCTTAATTATGCACCTCAAGTAAAGTCTAGATTTATAGGCTAAATTGGTGATGTTTTAAATTCTTAAGTATTTTATTCCATAAGTATATATACAATCATTTGTCTTTAATATAATATTTAGTTTATACCCCTCTTATTCTTATTATAAGGTGCTAACTACATTTTCTCACTAATCAAAGAATAGAAGCTAATTCATTAATTAGGTCCAAAATTAATAAATGTTTCTAACTTCACCCCTATTTTAATGATGTATATTTAAATCAGTTAATTAAAAATGAGGGCATAATGAGAAAATAATAATAAATGAGTTAGTAAAGTAAGTTGATGCCTTATAATAAAAACAAAAAAATGTCAGTAGTTAGTGCCTTATAATAAAAAATAAAGGGAGTAGTTCAATATTTTTATTAAGGTGAATCTTATATTAAAGACAAAAGACAATATTACTTTAAAAATATATTGCTAGATTGTCCAATTAATGCTAGTATTATTAATTAGATCCTCTCATGTATATAATAGCACTCAGTACCTATTTATGAATCATTTGTATTTCATTTCTGTAAGTCAAATAAAAATATTAAATGGTACTTAAATTAATAAACAAAAGTTCCCTTTTGAATTGGGAAAGGATAGGTCCTAGTACCCAAGGTAGGCAAATATATAATAAAGCAGTCCTAATTAAAAGTTGAAAGCAACAATGCGTGCATGATGCCATGAATAAAGATTTGTTCTCAACTTTGAAGATTACAACTATGAAAGAAGCCAAATATGTACCTTCTTGCATTATCTTTATGAATCCTCTGGTCATACTTTGGATCTAAATCTAGGCCTCGCTCTCTGCTTTGTTATATGTTGGACGAGATATGAACATAAGGTTTTTAAATACTCATGACATGCAAGAAACTATATGTTAATTCACGTTTAATTTTCTAAATGATTTATTTATTAATTTTGTGTGTGTAAAATTACTTGAAGATTTGATTGCTAGGGATATATGGTTAGTGACTGCGCGCGCATACACACATCTAAGTTAGAAGGTGAACATTGTCTAAATAAATACCAAGCGTGATTTTAAATTATGTTTCTAGATACAGAAAAAGATATCTTCATTCTTCAAATAAATTTAACAATTTTTTAAATTTAAATTAGTAAATAGAAGCACTAGATATAAAATAATTGTTAGGAAAAAAATAATTAAAACAAAGGTTCAGATCATGTCCCTCGAATGGGATTGGACCTTTGAAAGCTCAATTTACGTGTAAAGTGAAAAGCATCATCACGATGGCTTATCTCAATCATTAATTAATTAATTAATTCAACTCTTAATTAATTAGGCATATATATGTGTGCGTGTAGTTGGAGGCTGCGGCTGCAAATGAAATAGTAATAGAATTGACGTTATCGACAATGGCAAAAAGAGTTTGTATATATCAGGCCAAAGAAAAGTTAAACTTTTTCTAAATACTGGCAAGTTTATCCAGATTAAACAAAATGTTTATTAATATTTTTCATCAACATTTATTGATTTCTCAGCTAAAATTCTCAGTTCTATAATATACCCAATAAAATCATTTTATGTTTACCCCTCGTTTTCTTTTCAAAGATGAAATATGCATAATTTACAAGAAAAAAAGATTGAGTTATGGAGATAGATGATATTCATGTTAATATGCATAGGGTTGATCGGCAGTATATTATTTTGTTATTCTTGTTTCAAATTACAGTAATTAATCATCTGACTTAGCTTAAAAATCCTTTTTTTTTGTGAGATTATTTAGTTAAAGCCACAGACTATTCTAGACAAACAATTGGTAGTAATCAGCTAAAAAAGTCGATAGAAAATAATCTTGAAAGATTTGATAATGACTGTTCAAATTGATAAGACATTGTGGTGCCCTTTAAGTCGTCAATTTTTGTTTCTATATAAGTAAATTTCCAAAGTTATTTTCTTTTTTCGTCAAACTATAGACATTGTCACGAATGGTGATGGTCCTCAGGACAACAGGTACCAAAAGAGCCGTGACCATCAAGCCATGAGTGCCTTGCCTTTCAATCAATATATGCAACAACAAATATACATAGTAATCTTATGTCCCAGCTTACTTCATAATATAATTTGGCTATGCAGTGGAATTTCAGAATATTTTAGTCTTAAATTAAAATAAATTTGATCATATGATTCTTCAATGACATTTTCCAATTTTAATTTCATTTTGCCAACAAGGTCCTGTAATGAAGTTATAGAATTTCTAAGGGCTATCAGATATTAATTAGCTACCGTGGTCTGATCTTTGAGTGAAATTTTCCCAAAAAACATGATGATTTTTTTTTTCCAAAAAATATTGCTCCGTACAATTTTGGATAAAGATATGAGAGTCAAATGAGATTCACCACTCTACTCTACCTTTTTTTTTTTTCCTAATGGACATGAGTAATTTAAAAAGGACACATTAAATAGAGAGAATTAATTCTGATCCCAATCTAAACACCGAAAGTGGATGGAAGGCAAATTGCTATAAAGAATCAACCCTCTAGGAATTTATATGAACATTTTAGCTTTTTGGCCATATGACCTCGTCTTTTTCTCTTGAGCATCAGATACTAGCTAGTGGTTCAGTGTGAAGGATTGTGCAGAGCTTAAAAAATAAAGTTATGGCGGTGGAGATGTGATAATTAATGATCAGTCACTAACAATAACACAACACAAAGTTTACGACAAAAAGACAAATAGTTCGTTGATGGGCTCTAATCACTGTCAAAATACAACTCCACGGGAGCAGTAGTGTAGAGCTTTACACGCTCACAACACTAATCTTGACATTTTTATTATTTTAACTAATACAGAGGAGGTCTTGTGCGTTGCATGAAATTTGAAAAATGAACTACACACTCATATATCTCATCAATAGTATGACTTGTAAGAACTTTTATTTATATACAAAAATATTCATCTTCTGGTGGGAACATGCAATACAACTCTATCCATCTATATGTTTGTCTCTTGCTATTTTCATTCCCCCCCACGCACACAAAAGGATCGTATGATTAATTATTTGCATTCATAAAGAGAGTTGTGCTTAGTGGCTGCTGCTGAAGGAACAGGCTCAATGTCTAGATAACTACTATTCAGCAATAATGTTATTCTAAAGCAGACTCTGCTTTATTCCAGCAAATGGTGCTTGCTAGTGTGAACAAAATCTGCATGCTACTTCAGTATTGATAAATAATATAGGGTGTGATTGGGTGGTGGATCGATCAAGTGAAATAAAGAATCAAAATAAAGCATGATGCCTTAGAAGACCAGTAAAAAAAGGAGGAGGCAACAAAGCAAAGCTAAATTAATGCTGACGCATAACAGTATATTTTGCTGCCACCACCCACCCACAAGGCATAATATATATTGGCGCATCCCCAAAAATATCAAAACCAAAAAGCCACTTCTGGCCAGGCTATTATAAATGACCACTCCTTTAGGTGCACCACATTTAGTGGATTTCATACTCAGATTCTACTATTACCAAATTTTAAAGTGATCCATCATGCTCATCGCACCTACCTAGCTGGGTCAACTTGCCCATGTTGCTCTCTCTCGACAAATCGTTCTCCGACAACTTTGCTATAACTATATGTAATGCTGAGTAATATACAGAACTGGTCTCTTAAATGAATTGACTCTCTTACCATGTTAAATTTTAGATAGACGAGTAGGCTGAGGTTGTATTTCTATAAAAAAAATTACTAAAGCAAATTGATAGGACATGCCTCACTTTTTATATAGGGTTAAATAATATATATGTAGTTTATTGTCAGAAGGACACTTAACACCAAATACTTTTTTTAGATGCAAAAGTGACTATGTGGTTACATAATGAGAGCAAAATATCTATTAACCGGTAGTTTGGTTTTTTTTTTTTTTTTGTATTTTTAAAACTGACATGAATGATGACCTAGCTAAATTTTATCCTAATTAGCAATAAAGAACTAGAAAAAATTACAAAAATTGACATAAATATTTTATAAATTACAATTAAGTTATTCTCTCTTCAATCCCCCTTCTCTCTTCCAATCTCAATCTTACCCATCGGGCCACACATCTCTACCTCCTCGCCACCATTTCCGCCTTTCTATAATTTTCAAAACTATTTGAACATTTTTCTATAATTTTCTCCAATTCTCCATTGCCAACTGGAATGAAATTTAGCTTTAGCTGAGTTATTATCCATGTTAGCCTTAAAAATGCAAAAAAGTCAAAATAACGGTCAGTAGTTATTTTTTCTCAACTTTTGTAACCACATAGTCACTTTTGCGCAAAAAAAAAATACACACACACACTTGGTATTGGACACACTTTTAAGAAAACCTCATATATAATTATGCACCTTAACCTTTTTGTATACCTTTAACTTAATTTAATGTTTAACTATTTAATGTGGGACATGTTAAAATAGTCGTGATTTGACACGAAAGCATGTGAGATGTAAGCTTTATTAAAATATTAGTATTTGTGTAAAGCAAAATGCTTGAGTGAGTCATCTTCATCAGCAAATGAACTTGCTTCGCTGCTTTGTAGTTGAAGTATTATATATCATGCAGTGAGATCATATTATAACTACTCCAATTTCAATATATAATATGGCACAACGAGTCAAAAACCTCCAATTTTGAAAGTCTATTAAGCCCAATATTTTAATATTCTTATTTAACTTGAGGCTCCTATGTGCTGCTGCATTTTAATTTGGACCTACCATTAATTTAATGAAATGCTATAAGATCTAGTTTGTAGACGGACTTTATTATGTCATTTTTCTGGTTGGATTTGCGGCTTCATAGATAAGAATGAAGGGGATTTGATATGAATAAATTAATGCACGTGTGTCATCTAAAAGTGTCAGACAATTACTGAAAATTTTCAAGTTGCTTTAGAGGCTTTAGCATAGCATACCCTAGCTAGGTGCATATCTGACTATTGATTCACCAATTACAAACATTTTTTTCAAGAATTATATGGAAGTTTTGACAAGTGAATTATATATACTTTTCATGACTTGTAAATGGTACAATTTACTATAATTATATTAATATATTGGTGATTCTTAGGTGCAATACCACTTTACACATCCTTTGGACAAGAAAAACTAATTGCAGAAGGCATTTGAGAAGATGGGTGGGTTTCACGGAATTTTTATTTTGATAGGAAGTGAAGAGGAAAACTTCACAAGAAAGCCCATTGAAGATTTACAGTTGAGACGTATTGAAACATCATTGGGATCTTCTTATGATGTTCATAAACTAAGATCACACAGAGAAGTGATCTAAGCCGTAGTAGAAATTGACGTAGTTGCCTTTTGAACATCATCATCAGAACTGGCATTATTACAATGCATGAATACCTAAGACAGCTGCTGGGTTACTAAAGTCCCCAGGATTTTCCCTAAAACCCTGGATTTTAAGGTTGGTGTAACCATAAGCCTCATGAAGGACACGGTCAATATCATCAGAAGAAGATGATGTATGCAAGAAACTGTCACAACTAGGGTTGAAAAAACCCCCATCATTTGGCTTCTGATGCGAGAACATAGGAGACTGATCATTGAATTGAGGGGGCTTGTTGTTGTTGTTGTCTTGTGGGGTGGTGGTGGAAGATTCTGTGAGATTAAGAACGGTTATGTCGTGTATACTAGGTCTCCTTTTGTTGTTGCCTGATCCAGAAGAAAGCTTCTGTCTTATGTAGTACTTCTGAGCATGACTTGCCACTTGAGTTGGTGTCTTTGTCACAACAAAGTTCCTTGAGATGTTCCTCCAATCTCCTTTACCATACTTCAAAAGCCCCATCAGGAAACGCCTGTAACTCCAGAAACACGAGAGATTTCAACTATGAAACGAACAATCTTGAGTTGCTTATTGTGATCAATCATGGTTAAATTAGATGATTAAAGATTCTACAAATCGATCATTGTTAGTAGAGAAGAAACAAGAGCCTCTGAATATTATGAATCACCAGAATATATCAAATATAAGATAAAATATCTTAACAATCATAAAGCTAGAAAACTGACCTGTGTTCTTCTTCAGTCCAAGGCACGCCTTTTTTTCTCTCATGATCTGAAGAAGAACCACCCTTGAAAGTCACAGGCCTCTTTCTGTATGCATCATAAGTCTGGTGATCAACCAACTCAAAGGTGAAAGATGAAGCTAGGTACCCGGGTATTGGGACCCGACCCGCTTCGATTTCGCCGATGTCTTCTTCTAGTTCTCTGTACTGCTTGATCACATCGTACACGGTTTTACCTGGGATCATGGCTGCCACCTTCAGCCACCTATCTGGTGTGTCCTTATCGTATATGGCAAGGGCACTCTCGAACCTCTTGTTCTCCTCTCTCGTCCATTCTGTGTTGCTGAAGGTATCTTGAACGTACCAGTCTGAGTTAGGCACAAAAGAAGATGGGTACAGAGTTTCCATGTCTTCGAAATTCTGTAGTGAGCTCCAAAGATTTTTCACCTAATTGAGTGGAACTTGGAAAAGAAAATTACAAGTATTGAGCTTTTGATTCAAACGGCAAGGAACTTAGAATCGATCACGTGTAATCAAGAGAATCTACTTTGCTTAACGGCATAAACTAAAGAATCTATAAAAGTCCCACCTTTTAGAATCGAAGAGAATCTTGGAAAAATCATGATATACCAAAAAAAAGTTATGCTAAGAGCATAAACCCCGAGAGAAAGAGAGTGTGTGAAGAGGTGATCATGAATTTCAAAACCAGAAACGCAGCTAGAAGATTTATGCTAATAAGATATCTAGTATTGGACAAAAATGAGTTGAGGGGTGAGAAAGAGAGGAAAAAGATAAATATAAGGAACCAAAGAAGGAGAGAGGACTCAAGGCGATGCAGAGAGGAAAGATCCAATGGGGAAAAAGAGAGATTCTTTGCAAAGAGCGAAGAGAAAAGTGGGAAGCTGTTTGCTTTTGTCGTTTCTTCGTGAAGAAGCAAGTTCGAAAGCAAAAGAGAGAAACGGAGTGAAAACAGAGTGTTTGATGGAGTGAGTGGCCTGATGGCATTGGAATGCCTTTTGCAATCAGCTTGGCCGATTCCCAATCTCCCTCTCCTATTATAGGCCGCTAAGGGCTAATTCAACAGCATGACATTTAATTAATCATTAACTTTTAAAATAGGAAAAATTACACATTAGTGTGAAGGAAAACAAAACAAAAATAAATACAGATAATGTGTGTGTGTGTGTTCACAAATCAACTTTAACCAGATAAAGTAACAGGTCGTTAGTGTTTAATTATTATTTGTTTGTTGCATAAGTAATTTTTTCTTGACATGTGTGTGTGTGTTTTTTTTATGTGTAAATTATAAGCTAGATGATTTTTATGTATTACATGAAATTTAAACTTTTTTTTTAGTCAAGGGTTTTTCCTTTTAAGACTTAAAGTGTAAAGGGGATATATTTCATGAATTCAAACTTATATTCTTATCCTTTTAGGAGTGATGCCACTTTCGCTCTCAATTAGCTTGTTAGTAATTTAACCAACTTAATTATTATTTGTTAGCCAACCAAAATAAAACATGCCTAACATTTCTAATGTATGGATGATACAATTTGCTGTAAATTTTATATTTTATTTTAATTGATATATTGACAACAATATTAATATTCATCACTTTATACCTTGACATTGTATTGGCTCTATTCATTTGGAGGAATAATTAAAATCTATTCTCCCCGTCAATGAAGAATGAAATAGTTGGCTAAGGTGTCGATCTTCACCAAAAAAAAAAGAAGGTTTGATAACTAATGGTTGATGTAAGGATTTTGTTAGTGGACAATCTATTATTACCTTTATAAGTACTTTTGAGCTTGGAGGCGTATCCTAACTCTAGTAAAGTACCAGTGTCTACCTCCACCTAAACTTTATATATATATATATATATATATATATATATATATATATATAAATCTATTCTCCCTCACCTCCCCCAATCTTCTCATCCATTAAAATTTCTCATCTTATCTCGTCTGTCTTTGGTTGAATCAAACAATATCTTGATGATATGATTTAAAAATGTACCTATTAATCATCAAACATGTTTAAAATATTTCCATGATTTTACAAATATTATTTATATAAAATACTTATGTTTTTATTAAAAAACGAAAGAAATTAAAGGATATTAATTTTTTTAATCTAGTAATAATAATAGGTACTACGTCTGATTATAAATATAAGATCTATTTTGACTTTTTTGAGGAAATTAAAAAAGTTAATTATATTAGTTTAAAGTATTTATATTTATTATTTTTTTAAAATTAATTTGTCTGATTTAAAAAATAATATATAATTTAATTATACACAACATATGATATGATTAAGTACCTTATCTAATTTTTTTAATCTCTCCAAAAAAAAGTTAAAAAAAAAGTTAATTAGGTGTTATAGGATCAGAGTTAATATTAAAATAATAATACTATTGTTAAATTTTAAAATACTTTTTTATTTAGAAAAAATCTCATTAAAAACTTTTTAAAATATTCAAATCTTGAATCATGCCTCTAAATTTAATAAATTATAAATTACGTCAAGCAACCCAATTTAGGATTTTACAAATGAGAGGTTTTATGTATATGCCCCTCCTCTCTCTTCTATGCTCTGTTTTTGTAAAGGCCCATTCAAAGAAAAGAAAAAACATTTAATCTGAAATTTCAGACTGAGGCTATTTTGCAGAATATTCGGAATGCCAATGGCAAGTTTGCTCAGGCGAAGATGACTGGGAGTCCTACGCAGGATAGCATGCAGGTTGATTAAAACGGGATGTGAAGAAGCTCTTTGCAATAAACAAAATAAAAATAAAATATAAAAAATAAAGTAAATAGATAACCGTTATATATACCCTTGATATACTACAAAGCATATATAATGGTTCGGAAGTGAGGGTTTTTTTCCCAAAGTACCCCTTTTTAGGAAACTATTTACCAAAATGCCCCGACTTTGAAACTATTTCCCATTGTGCCCCTCTCTGGAAACATATTCCCTCTCTGCCCATATTTAGTCGACTAAAACAAGGCTTTAGTCGACTAAATGTTGAGCTTTTTTTAAAAAAAAAAAAATTTGTCGACATTTAGTCGATTAAACCACAGGGTTTAGTCGACATTTAGTCGACTAAACCCTGTGGTTTAGTCGACTAAATGTCGACAATGAGCTTTTTTAATCTATCACAACCAATTTTTCTTTATTTTTTAATTCCTTTTCTTAATATTATCTTTTTATTTATCTTCTTTATTTTGTATTATGAGTTAGATAATATAAGAATTAGTTAGTTAGTTTAGATCCTATTATTTAGAAACAATTTAATTCAAATCCTATCTTTCTGATTTTCCCGATATTATATTAGAAGAATAACTTCTTATATATTTATTTAGTTATACCGAGATATAGGTAATTTATCCCTACAATCTCTCAATATCTTTTTTGTTTGTATATTTGAATTTGAATGCACTAATTTGTTAAACTTTAGGAAAAAAGTTGGGATTGTTATCTTCAACACAAAATACAAAAAAAAAAAAATCATCTTATGATATAGTTAGGTTTATTATTTATTACAAATAACAAAAGGTTATTATTTATATTTTTTACTCGCTGATTTTGGTTTGTTTGGTTTATTTAATTTTGAATGATATAATTTATCAGGGTTTAGAACAACCATTTGATTTGATTTAGTTTTGGATGTTTGGATATTATGTTAACTCTTTATTTTGCTCATATTTATGGTTTGAATCATGAATTTTACGAAACTTATTGTTTTGCCTTTATCCACTTGAAAATATAAGAAAAAACATTAAAATTTTGTAGAGATGCCTAAAAGGCCTTAGGCCGAGCTCTAATCCTAACTATATCAAAATTGAACTTTACAAAATGTAATGTTTTAGAAAAAACGAGCATATGAAAATAACATAATAAGATGATTTTTTTTTTTTTTGTATTTTGTGTTGAAGATAACAATCCCAGCTTTTCTCTCTCTACGTTGTTGCTGATCTCCGCAAGAAAAGGGATCAAGTTATTTAACTCTTTAATTGTTTATTGTTTGAGTATGCTGATTTTTTTTTTTAACATAAGCAAGTAGTTACCTATTTTTTAGGGAGTAGTAGGGTCAGTGTAGTTTAATTTACCAAGCCTGTTGGTTAGTGGTATTAGTGTTCCTAGATATTAGCTAGTGGACTACGTGCTATCACAATGGAAAAAAAGCCTTCTATCGACATTTAGTCGACTAAATCACAAGGTATAGTCGACAAAATTTTTTAAAAAAAGAGGCTCGACATTTAGTCGACTAAACCCTGTGATTTAGTCGACTAAATGGGGGCAGAGAGGGAAATAGTTTTCAGAGAGGGGCACAATGGAAAATAGTTTCAAAGTCGAGGCATTTTGGTCAATAGTTTTCTAAAAATGGGCACTTTAGGAAAAAAGCCCGGAAGTGAGCATATATAATGCCCCCATATATGACAGTTAAGACTGATAATAACTGTTATATTCTATAGTAGTGAAAAAACAAAATCCATATTATATAGCCCAACAATTTCTTTTGGCGGTTTTTTTTTGGGGCCAAAAAATACATAATTAGAGATATAGGCTCAAATTGAAAAGTTTGTAAAAAAAAAAGTCCAAATACATAGAATAATGCAAAGAATCTAACCCTAAAATAGGTAAGAAGGAGTCGACACTCGATGCCGCCAGAGCTAAGAATCTTACTGCCTTCATAGTCTCTTCACTGGTTAAAAAAATGTCACCATTGGCAATAAAACTATTGTGAGAAGTGGTTATTCGATAAACCATGACAAATGATCCATCTGTTATATCGACAATAAAACATCTAGATTGATTGTTAAAGAAACTCCATGATTTAGAGAAAGAAAAGCATCCACAAACACCAATAAAAAAGATGAAGACAGAGAAACCATCAACTGCATAATGAATTGCACGATCCCGACCATGACATACATTTTGAATTGGTCGTTGCCAACAATCCATAATAATAGTCTTTTTAAAGATGGAGACAATAATATATAAGACTAAAGTTATCAATTTTCAATCTCCAAAACTGTCAAAATGTAGCCACCAAGTGAAATTTGTTGTCATTGAAACTCCCAACTCAATTTATTGTTGCAAAAAAAAAATAAAAATCAACACTACCATAAGAAGCCCAAAGAAATATGAAAATAAATAGAGATCAACATAAAATATGGACGTATCCACAAGTGCACAAAACCGAGGAGAGAGACGCCATGAAAAACGTTTGTCCAACAACGAGAGAAGGCTCCCACCGCCCAAGTAGTTGAGAGGAGGGGGCTACCTCCTATTCTTCTTTTATTGCCAGTTAATATGATGTGGACTGTGTATTTTCACTATTACAGAATTGCCGATATATAACAATTAATATCGGTAATAAATTATGGTTATGAACTATCATATATATGGACGTTATATATGCTCAACAATAAATCATTATATATGCATCATAATATATTGAGGGCATATATAATTGTTATTTATTGACAACTAGGGTTGATTATGGACCAGATCGGACCAGGTCTGATCCCAACCTGAGGTCTAGTCCAAGTAGGTCCTCGGGCTGGACAAGTCAGCCCGAGGTCTGGTCCAGTCTAGCACAAGCCTAAGCTCGGGCCAGACCAGACCAGTCCAGTGGACTGCTTGGACCAATTCAAGCAGTCCAAGACTTTTTTGGGATTTTTTTTCCTTTCTTTTTGTAGGAGGCAATATTTCAGCTTTCACCTCTCTTTCGAGGGTTTAAACCCGCTTCAACTTGCTGCAAATTCTAAAGATCTGAAGAAAACCCTTGCTTTGTTTTTTTAAAGCTTGCTTCTCCTCCTCTCCTCTTCTTCGATCTCACCGCCCTCATCTTCTTCCCCGGTTTCTTAGTCTTCACTCGTACTTGCCCAATGCATGTTACTTTTGGTGATGAAGGTTCTTGGTTTTCGAAAGCACATCCTCTCTTTTTTTCTGGGCGTCGTTGGGAGCATTGGAGAGGCTTGATTGTTATTACCTTTTATGCTGCCATTGTTTCTGAGCCTCAGAGTCAGAAAGGTAGAGAGAGAAATCTGAGACGGTTTTCTATTACACCCTAGGCTAAGAATGGACTTTGACGTGAGCTTCATGGATGAAGAGGAAGACAAGCGAGAGGTGAAGCAGATTAAGAACTTGCTGGTGTTGTTATTGTGATGATGATGGGGTCTTTCTACTTCCATTAAAGATGTAAAGAGGGAGTGAGGTGAGGGACAGAGGACATGACAGACGGATAGGGCACAGAGGGTTAGGTTAATTAGGATTATATATATATATATATATATATATATATATATATATATATATCGAGTCAGACCAGAATGATCCAAGGAATTTTAGCCCCTAGATGGAGGTTTGGTCCAGCCCGAGCGGACCAGTCTGGTCTAGTCTGCAAAATGTTGTTCAAGACCAATTTTTTCCCAGATAGACTGGGTCGAACTAGACCACTTGGACTGTTGGGTTTTTTGAACATCCCTATTAATAACCATAATGTATTGATTTTATTTTATTTATTATTTATTTTGATTTAGTTTAACGATCCAAATTAGAATATGAGCATCTCACATGGATTTTAAAACAATTTTCCCTATTTATTTTAATTAAATACATTTGTTCCAACATATTTTTGAAACTTGATGTATTATATAAATAAAGTAAATATGAATATAATGTAGGTTTTTTGGCTTAAACAAAACATGTTTGGTACCACTTTTTGATAGGGAAATCACGTGTTTTGAAGACCAAATTGGGTTTTTGGGATTTTTGACTTTTGGAATATGTTTGCTATGAATTTATCCCAATTGGACTTCTAAGTGAAAAGTAGCTTATCCCAATAAGCTTATTTTCAAAGCTCTTGCGGTCAAAAAGCTACTTATCAGAGCATTTATCACATTATAGTATCTGACAAGTGTGAGCATTTATCTGTTAATTTTACCTTGTCTGAGCTTGTTGGATCCTTGTCCAAGCATTTATCCCAAGTTATTTGAGCTTCTTCTCCTTGTTCCAAGCTTTTATTCTCATCTTCATCTTGTCTGATCTTTGCCTCAGGCCTATGCTCTGCTCCGTTGTTCGATATAAGCCTAGATTCTGCCACTTTTTCGGGTTGGTATGAGGGTTTGGTCTCAGAAAGTTCCAAGTTCGGTTCTCTATTCCATGGGTTTGGATTCTCTCAAAATCTTTTTTCTCATTTTCTTTTCAGTATTCATTCTCTACCCTCAGATTCAAGAAAATAGATGGTCCAGATTTAATATTTTATAAAACTATTATTTTAAACATGAATAAATAAATTTAAATGATTAAATCATGATCTATATAATTCATAAATGTAATACAAATAAAATTAATAAAAAATTAATTTATAAAACACTATTATCATAGTTTTAGAAAATATTATATTTGAACCGTCTATTTTTTAATCTAAGGGTGGAAATGAGATTCTGAGAAGAAAAGAAAAAAAGAGATTCTGTGAAAATCTGCTCCCCAGTCCAATTCCAGCTTTGCCTGATTCTTGATTCAGCTCATCGTTGTCGGTGATTCCAAATGCACCACCAGTGTCTTGTCTAGACGTTTTCGGCTCTTGATTTCCGGTGTCTCAACGTTGTTGGAGGTTAGATTGCAAGTAGTGGTGTTTTGGGCGTTCAATTTCTGGAATCTCGAACTTGGTTGGCTCTTGATTTTTGACGTGTCAGCGTTGTTGTAGGTTAGATTGCAAGCTCTTGTGTTTTGGCCTTGGGCATTCGATTTTCAGCGTCTCGAACTTCGTTGGCTCTTGATTTCCGGTTTTGTGTTTCTTTCGGTTGTTGCTCAGTTTATATTCTATTGAGTAGTGTTTGAGAAATTTGTGTTAGTAAGTATCCGAAATTTGGAAATTTACTTTACTAGTTCAGCAGCCTTAATTCATCTTTGGGAATGGCTTGTGTTTGCTCTGAACAATATGTGTTATTGCTTTATGAAATTTTTGCTTAACTAGAGAACGAATTTTCCTATCCTTTGCTTTATGAAATTTCTTGTAACAGAGCTGTGTGTAGAAATTTCTGCTTAATGAAATTTTCATGTCCTGTGCTACTTAATTATGGTTTATTTTTATTTTTGGTAGCCAATTATGCTACATCATCTTCAACCCAAATGAATTATATTCGTGACACAATTAAAGATCAAATTATATAGGACATGTGATCCACTTAGTGATATAATATTATTTGATGAGATTATTATATATTTTAGCATATTGCCCAATTTTCCAATTTAACATTTTTTACTTTTTTATAATTTTGATTTTAATTTTTCTTTTATAATTATTTCAAAAGTTACTTATATTATCGTCATTTCACTTTTATATTCTCGCTATCTCAAACAAGTTTTAGTTTCATAAAAGCTACTTATGTTATCACCAATCTAAACATAAATCATATTATACAATCTGACTTTTACCTAATCTTACTTTTATATAAGTTAGATTATAAATAAGCCATTTTTTCCACCGATATCCTAAACACACTCTATGCATGACTATTTTCTAATGGAAAGAAGGCTCCTGTGCATATAGCTAAGAATTTAAGCAATTAAAATAATATTTGAACTTTTAAAAAGACCAATAGCTAATATTTAAGATATTTTACCTGATAGTCAAATTTTAAATGCGACGTATCAACGTGATGAAATGTTTTTTAAAAACAGTTTGATGATCCAAGCTGACCTAATCAGTATATAATAGTAGTAAAAATTGGGTTTTATATATTTCTAGTGGCAAGAGTGGTTTGTTTTATGATGACAACTTGTGTGTGTTTTAATATAATCTATCGTTATAGTTGTACGTATTAACTTTGGATGGCTGCGATGAATTTGAGTAGTTCTACCTAAATTAGTTCAGGTGAATAAATCCAAAACTTGACGCATCAGAGTGGATTTACGAGAATGTGTGCACTGTTCTTATTTTAATATATGATTTTCGGTGAGTCAATGTCGTTCTTAAAATAGTGTAATTAGGTTTCAACGGTCGTAGTTATTTTGGGGATTACATAAAAATCATTGATTGTGCTCCATCTTTCACCCAATTATATATATTTTTTCCTTCTATTGTTAATCTTAGCTTTCTTCAAATTTTAGACTTCATGGTTTGAAATCTTAGAAATACCTTCTTCCCTCATGAATAAAGTTGCTACAATCTATCCTTTTCTAAAATTCCACTCAGTGTGAATCTTGTACACAGGCTACCCTTTTGATCTTTTTTTATTACTCCTTCCAACCTTATATATAAGATGCAACTAATTAAATCATGCAGATTAAAATATTTGTTAAAATTAGTTAAAAAACAATAACTATATAAGAGATGTAAATGTTTTTCAAATATAACCTTATTTATGGAGTGAGTAAGTGGAAAAATTGGACAACAATGCGTAATATTAATGTATTTATATTTACTTAATGAGGATAAAATAGAAATACCAAAATATGTATGATGATTATATAGTTTGACGGGTTTAGCCCGTATTTCACCCAAAAAAATAGAAATTGTGGGTTAATATTTTTTTTAAAAAAAAACATATGCTATGTATAGGACTAGACCTAATATATAAGGAATGAAAGGAAAGAAATGGAAGAATGGGAGGGAAGTTAAAAAGGTGAGTTGTTTGGTAAACATTGAAAAGGAGAAGGAAGATGATCATTTTAAGAAATATAAATATAAAATAGGAATTGTCTAAAATACCCCCTAACCTAAAAAAAATCTTCCTATCTCCTTCATCCCTTACTCCCACCAGAGAGGCGGAGACAACCAAACCAGTAAACCAAAAAAAAAAATCAGATCTCACCTTCATCCCCCTCTCTCTCTAGACAGCAATCCTTGAATCAAAAAAAAATCGGAGCCCTACTCCATCCCTCTCTCTCAATGGTGAGAACAAAGGATGAGTGTGACGAAGGGGATGGGAGCAATGAGGGAAGAGGCGAGTGGCAACAAGATCAACTGACCCGATGAAGGGTGACAACATGGAAGAAAATTGGGATAGGGGATTGTAATTTGTTAGCAGGGAAGATGAGATCCCACCTATATGCAAGGGATCTCATCTTCCCTTAAACGCGGGAAGATTGCTTGCTGCCGAAAGTTAGTTCTCAGGAAGATGACGCAACCAAATGGGCAACCACTGGGAAGATTCTGAATCTTCCCTTCCCTTCCCAAAAATTCTTTGTAACAAACGGGTCCTAACTTTCCTCTCTTGCGGGGAAGTATAGAGGAAATTTCATTGAGACATCTGTAATATTTTTACGTCTTGCTCTTAAAATTATTTCTATGGTTACTATTCACAAATTTAAAATGCATTAGAAAAAAGTGTTCAGACTACTATAGGTGTCCTTCATTCATTAGCCCGTTTCGACCCGTTTCAAAATTTGGAGGCTAAAAAATGATCAATATCAAAAGTAAATTAAAGTGTTGAGATGTTATAACATTAATTCCTATAACTTATATATAAGACCAAAAAAAGTGTCTTGCTGTGACGCATTATACTACGTCCAATATTAAATATATTTTTGGTTAAATTAGTTACTCACAAAAATTGATGATTTCTTTTTAAAACATCCCCTTTAATCATTTGAACTGAAAATTGAAAACTATTACTATTAATTGTGCAAATTTTATTTGCTATTATTGATAGGAATAGTTTGAGACTTCAAAGAAGTAAATGGGGAAACTAATGAAGATTAAAAGATTGAGTGAGATAAAATTTAACATATGATGCCTATCGGGGGTAAAAATACCTGTGAACGTGATGCGCAAGTGCTTGAAGTTAAAGGAGTGCCATGGATGGAAGGTTCTGTATACTGTGCGTGTCAAAAGAAGTCTCATGTTGTTCGAGATAAAAGGAGCCTTGACGTACAGATATAAATTAAGATGTGATGAACTCAAGTTACTTATAAAAATGTTAAGATGAAGAGTTGACACCGCGAGTAAGATTTCATCAACACAATTAAAATCTGATGGTTTTATGAATATAGAATTGGTCTAGTTTTTTAACTTAAGTCTTAGAGGAGTCATTTGTGTTTAGAGGAGAAGCTACAAACCCCAAACCAGGTATCAGATGATAATATCAAAAAAAAATCTGTTGGTGTTTTTCTGGTTGTGCAAGTTAGACATAATACAGGACACTCTTCGGGATCCCCTCTTCTCAAAATCTTCTACTTGTGCTAATTCTTTAGGCTATGTTTGGATTAAGAGAGAAGTGAGGGAAAATAGAGGGAAAAAAATACTAAGAAGGAAAACTTTTAAAAAATGTCAAAAAAGAAAAGTTCTCTCACAATATTTTTTCTCCCATAATTTTCTCTTAATCTAAACATAAACATAGGGATAGGGTTAAAGACAATGTTTTTAGCCACAAATCAGATTTTCAATCTGTGGTGCCAACACGTTACATCAGATGCAGACGCGGTTAATCCATCCTTGATGGACACTGACAAAACTGAAGTATGCCCTTCTTGAGTTTCTTGGTGTCTTCCATGGCATGGGGATTGGGGACCTTAATTGCAAGTTCCATGGCTTTTTGGGATGATGCTGATAAATCCGCATTGGTTGTTTTATTTTTATAATCTTTTTGTCAACTTTAACTACACTTTTTTGTTCCAAAAGAAAACATGATTCAGGAAATTTCTGGCTTCGCATGGAGTGTATATTATGCGTTGAAATTTGAATAATCATTAGCAATTCCTAAAAAAATATTGAAACCGAATTATGAGAATGGATAAACAAGAATATCATTTAAGATAAATTGAAAAGTTAAGCAACAAATGAACCATACTTTGGAGCCTCATGGGTGGGTCTTGATTATGCGGTATTCATCATCTAGATGGAGAGAAGCTAAAATGAAGTTGATCGTTGATCTCAACGTACGTTCACTACCAATCAGTTTTTCACAAGAGTCTTATAATACTTTTAATATGATCTCTGATCATCTCCAAATCTTATTTCAGGAATTGCACAGGACTTCACAGTTTGGTGGGGAAAAAGGACCAATCCTTCCCCCTTCCAACTTCCACTTTCCCGTTTTGCAAGGATGATAGCTGTGCGAATTCCTGGACCTCCGTCTGCTACAGACATAATCTATTCTATCTTTAATATAAAACATATTTTTATAATCTAATTAGATTAAAAAAGTTAATTAATATCACATGTATTTCTAAAAACACTTTAGTCACATTCCTTAATTCATTTTCTTTTTTGATTACAGTTGAGGGAGCATCAATAGGGATAAATTAAAAAAAAAATTGACAAATATAAAAATTATGTCTTATATTTAAAACTAATATCAACTCTTTAAATATGTTTTATATTAAAAACTGAAGGAGTACTTTGCCACGTTATTAAAACCGAATCAGACCGGCCAATTTGACCACGAAACCGTTGAATTGGTCATCTAATCAGTTTGGTCTGATTGGTTTAACCAGTTCAATATTTATTTATAATTTTATAATTTCAAAAATTAATATTTAATTTAACATATTTTTAAAAATTATAAATTAAGACTCTATGGAAAGCTTGAGATATTTACTTTGTAATGCAAAAGTAAGCACTAAAAAGTATTATGATTTGATTCTAAAAAATTTATTAAATTTTAAAACTATTCTAAATAATATTACTGTTCAAGTTTATTTTTTCACTAATCTAGTCTTTGGTTAGCTCTGATTTACTCCGATATGACTTATTGATCCTTGACCCACTACCCAAGTCGAATCAATGACCGGTCCAAATTTACTAATCTAGATACTTTTGGCTACTTTCACCACTAGTGTCTACGGTTAGCTTTGGTGAGTTTTGTTCTTGTATAGCTTTCAGTATTGTAAAGGTAAAAAATTAAATTAAATTAAAAGCTTTGTCGTAGGTGCACACGTATAAACAAGTTTGACAACACATGAAAATGAGCTATGGGGGGTCTCAATTTCACAATTTGATGCTATAGTTCATGATTATTTCTATTATGAAACAAAATTATAATCAACACACTAATTTAGACTATCGTCATATTAATTAATAGATACCTATGACAAAAATAATTTACTTACCCTACATCATATTCCCAAGAATTAAGCATGGCTACTAGCGTCAAATATTAGTGGATTAATTAATTAAAAAAACATTTTTGAATTTTTTTTTTTAAAGAAGAGAGTTGATAATTATACCAAGATAGAAGCAAGCCTATATCATTCAGATCAATCTTGAGTTGGTATTATATAAAATGTTTTTAATATCTTGCTATTCTTAATCTTACAGACTGGGATAATGTTTAAGACAAGTTAATAATGGAAAGTGATATGATAATTTGGCGAAAAAATTCAATTCAAACGTTGTTATAAAAACGCGCACCTCGCAGTATGGTCTCAAGAAATATAAAAAATATTTAAAAAGTTTAAGTATATGATTCGCTGTTTAAAAATTCCTAAGAACTTCACTTATATATATTTAAATTATGAGATTACATGTTTGTCCTTATTATCAATATCATATATAAACTTATCAACAGTAACATTATGATTTGTCAATGTAGCATACAAACTTATCAATGGAAACACTATAATTTTTCAATGAGGGCAAATATGTAATTTTACCATTCAAATATATATCACTAAGGTCCCTTTAGAGTTTTTAGATAATGAATGATATGTGTGTGTGTATTTTTTTCTATTCCTTGGACCATTCTGCGATTTCCCCAAAAGAACTAAAACCCTTGCCCCTCTGCCTCTTGTTCACCCTTCAGTTCCCTCACCGTGCTCCTTCTTGCCTCGCGGAGTCGGAACCGAGCTTCTCAATTCTCACTCTCTTTCGTCTCCTCGTCTCCTGCACCCTCCATCACCAGGTTGGGCTTAATGTCTTCTTCCTGCTTCTGTTTCTACCTTTATTACCTGTTAAAATGGGTTAGCCAATAATAGTATGTGCTAACCCATCACGTTTGTTATGGGCTCAAATGGGTTTTATATGGGTTGACCATGGACCAACTATCTGCCCGTTTTTAAAACATCACATTATTTAAGAGAACTTAGTGATGACAACAATTGCCCAAGCAAATAGGAATAAGGAAAACCAATATAAGAGGATATATTTTCTATAATCAACCGAGCACAATAAGTAGTGACATGTAAAAATGGACTTTTTTATGTAAATAAAAATAAATTTGGGATAAGAAAGCAGGAGATAGGAAAAGAGAAAATTTAAGAGAAAAAGTGGGGAACAATTCTCATTCAATTTCTTGTGTAAGGTTACCATGCTTGCACAATGCCTCTATTTATAGGCCTTTAAGAGTCTTGAACCAAAAGCCATAATAAATAAATAAAAACTTGGAGAGCAAGTTGGCTTGCATATGAGTCAATAAATATCGACATAATTAATATTCACAACACTCCCATTGAATGTCCATTACGAACGTGCTTCGTCAAAAACAATAATTAGGAAAAGCCTAGTGGGACAAAAACCTAACCAGAGAAAAGAGAATACCATTCATCAATACACTATTCAATGTTGCCTCATTAAAAGCATTTTTAGAAAAATTTAGTAGGACAAAATTTAGATAAGGGAAAAAAAGTACAGCTTGTATCGACTCTTCCTCTTAATAACATCAGTTGAGATATTTGAGACTTCGAAGACTGGTGTCATGGACAAGCTTTTCAATGTTAATTATTTAGCTAGTTTGGCTCAAGAGATGAACCAGGATTTTGTAGTGATTTCATCACAACTTATTGAATGTATTGACTTAGTTAATATTGAGTATGACAGAATGTCATTGAGATTAGTGAATGTAATCTAGTCTTAGACTTTTGTTAACCTCAAGCTTTTGGCTTGCCAATATATTATTAAAAAAAATACTTGAAAATGACTTGGTGAATAATTCTGTTGGATTTTCACTTGAACGGATTTGTAGATATTTGTTTCACTATCCTTTTGGAGGTCACGAGTAAAGAAAAGTTTTGGTGACATATGCTTTGTTTTATCACCCTAAATGTACATTTTCTTCTAGTTAGGCAATACATACAACATTATCCTCATATAGGATTGTTGAGTTCATTTTACATGAAGATAAACCACAAGTGGTTTGTAAGTAATGTATTATTTTGACTTCAACAACACATATTTTTGACTTGCTTCATGTACTGCTAAAATTTCTGCATAGTTAGATGATGTAACTGATATAGTCTGCTTCATAGATTACTATGAAATAGTTGCATCTCCACATGTAAATAAATAGTCTGTTTGTGATTTGCCACCATGTGAATTAGACTAAAATCCAACATCTGTATAACCAACAAGTTCATACTTAGATACATTTGAATATGATAACCTTATGTCCATTGTGCCTTTGAGGCCATGAAGAATGTGTTTTACTTCATTTCAATGCATGCCTTCGTATTGGTGAAGAACTATATCTTACTAATAAATTAACAGCAAATGATATATCATGACATATATGATTAACAAGATACATTAATGCTCTAATAGCACTAAGGTATGATACTTTTTAACCAAGTAGTTTTTCGTCACTTTCTTCACTAATTAATTGATGTCTAAATGGATCTTTATCCGCCTAAAAAGACCTTACAATCATTGGGGTATATAATGGATGTGATATATCCATATAAAAAACGCTCTAGGACCTTCCTTGTGTAAGCTTCTTGATATACAAAGATGTCATTCTTGAGGAACTCAATATGTCATCCAAGATAGAATTTTGTTCTTTCCAAGTCCTTTATTTTAAATTCTTTCTTCAAACAATTATTTTCCTTTTGAAATACTTCAACAGTTCTAGATGTTGATATCATCAACATAAACAATTATAGTGAACTCACTATAATTGTTAGATGCAATGGTGTATTGGATCATTTTTGTCTCCTTCTTTCAACAAATAATTACTAAGCCAATTATATCACATGCGCTTTGATTGGTTTAGGCTATATAGGGACTTATTTAACTTAAATAAGTATTATTCTCAAAAACTTGCATTTGATGCTTTTAGCATCTTAAGTCCTTTTGGCACTCATACTTCTGGCACCTGAAGTCCTTCAAGGACTGGTAGTATTTGCTAATGAATTTTTGCTCATGACCCTCATTATCATTCGTGATATGAAATGCAATATTATAAGCAAACATGTCTTGTACATTGACTTCATTTCGCTCCCATCGGATTATATTCTTAACATAATTTATTAAGATCTCATGATTTTCACACATTTTAGATACCTCAGTCTCTTCTTGGACTACGACATTCTCTTATGGAGATTGCTCTTATGGAGCCAATAACTCTTCAGGATATGCCTATTCTAGAACTATTAACTTTTCTTGATTATCCTCTACTTAACCATCTATATTCTTAGTTCATTTTCTCTTTCAAGGACTTTATCTTTTGAACTGATGAGCCTTCCACGCTTCAGGCATGCTCTAGATTCATTCACAATATGTTGCCCTTTAGGGGCAACAATTCTGATAGGAGTATTAGCAGTTGGGACATGTGACTTTGTCACTTTCTTAAAGTCAGTAAATGCTTTTGGTATTTGATTAGCAAAATTCTATAAATAAATTATCTTTAAAACTTCTAACTCACATTATTTTGTACAAGAATCAAAATAAACCAATGATAGTTTATTTCAACTAATATTTTTACACAACTGCTTATTTTCACCCTTAAAATGTTGGGAAAAATGATTCCTCAATGACAATCGATAAATATAACCGTAAATAAATTTCCTGTATATGATTTTATTTATTGTATCGTCAAAGGAGATTCACTCCTAACATGTATTACCGTCCTCTTTTGAAGACTCATTTTGATGCATTGTGGTGGTGCTACAACACAACTACTACACTTAAAAATCTTTAGATGAGACATATTAGGTTCTTGACAAAAACCATTTGTAAGAGGGGAATTTTTAGATAACTCGTTGGTCTAATGTGAATTAACATTGCTGCATGTAAAATGGTATGACCTCAGTAGAAATTGAGAGATTAGATCTTAGAGTTAAAGGTTTTGCAATTAATTACAATCGTTTAACCAATAATTTTGGAAGTTCATTTTGCATATGAGCTTAAGCTACCAGATGTTCAATATTAATTTCAAGAGACATACAATATTCAATTAAATTTTTTGAAGTAAATTCACCAGCATTATCAAGATGCATTTTCTTAATAGGGTGATCAAGGAATATGCTCTTAATCTAACCAAATGAGCAAGCAGTCTTGCAAACTTTAAGTTGCAAGAGATTAATAAGCAAACATGCGACCATTAGTTAATGTATTAATTAAAACCATATGGTAACTAAAAGGTTTACATGGTGGGTAGGGTTGTTTGAAAAACTCGACGGTCTAGTTGGTCCGGTCTGACCTAACTTGGTCTAGGGAAAAAAATTTGGTCTAAGACAATTTGACCAGATCAGACTACTCGGGTTTGACTGGATTTCAGTCTAGGGGCTTAGACCCCCGAACTAGTCCAGTCTGACCCTTTTTTTCTTGTAAATCACCACTACACTTTGTGCTCAACCACTTACTAGAATCTGGGAATCTTAATGTGCTTTTTAACTTGTAGGAATCATTTTTTACTCAGTCATTTTTTATTAATTTTAGAAGTTAGGTGAAACCAGAGTTCAAATATTGCCTCCTAGGAACGAAAAGAAAGGAGTGCCTAGACTGGTCTAGGAAGTCCACTGGTCCGGTCCGATTCAACTCGACCTCAAGTTGGTACCTGATTGGACCAGACCTCGGGTTGACTTGTTCAGCTTGAGGTTCTATTGGGCTGAACCTTGGGTTGATCTTTAACCCGGTCTAGCCCGGTCCTTAGACATCCCTAATGGTGGGTGTATTGACCTACAAATATTTTCTTGTATTTATTATAAAAAAGTGAGAGACTTACTTTTTATCTTGGTGAGGGTCGAATAACAACTTTCCCTAAGAACATGCAACACAAGAGAAATCATGGCATTGTGATATATATATATATATATATATATATATATATATATATATATATATACACTTTAGGGTATATCCACATGAATTCTCAATTATGTTTTGTATCATGATTGACTTGTGATGGCCTAACCGATCATGTCAAACATTAAATTCATTGGCAAACTTTTGGTTTGGATTAGCAAACTTTTGGTTTATAATAACATGCATTTCAGTTGTGTTTATAAATGTATAGTACAAGCTGGAAGAAAAGGAAAGAAAAGTAAATTTGTCATATCAAGATATTCCTAATTATTTTTTAGCTGTTGTTTCTATATGATACCATTTATGTGAATATCTATGAAACTCAATAAGTTTCTTTTAGATTTGATAAGATAAAATGCATTATCAATGCATAATTTTGTTCCTTTAGGAAACAAAATATTAGCTCTTCCGAAGCCTCCAATAACTACCAGGCAGGGGCGGAACCAAGAATGACAATTTGGGGGGTGGGGGCGAAAATTACAGAATAGAACCTAAATTTTCATGAAACTATATTTTAGCCCTATAAACATTTCAATATTTTTATATTTAGTCCCTCCACATAACATTACATTGAGGAACTAAAGTGAAAATTATGAAATTTTTATGAGGCTGAAAGAGAATTTCCTAAAACTTTGGGTTATTTTCTGTAATTTTAGGGGGAGCCACCCCTAGCCCCCCTACTCTGTCCGCTCCTTCTACCAAGTATAATCTGAACATTGACTTCTCAATTACCAAGAAAGAAAAATATTTATCATTTCTGAGTATGGTTTGAGTTGTTGAGATATAAATCTTTAAGATTGATGTTAATAAGAGTCATTCTTTTTAAAAGAGACATGGAAATAAAGAAAAGCATAATTAAATATAAAATACATATGATAGTAGCAATTTTAAACACACAAAATCATAACAGTTTAAATAGACAAAGATAATTTATGCTAAAAAAATCAACAACATCTAAAGAAGTAATATCCATGTCACCATACTAAAAAATGTCATCCTGATTTATTTTAATCTTTCCCCTCTTTGGATGGAAATTTGAACCACTATGATTATGATTATGCCCATGGCTATAGCCACGTCTACGCGCTCATCCATGGTCATAATTAGATTCATTCGTTACTACATTCATTTCTAGGAATGGAGTTAAGCCTCTTGGACAATATTTATGATTTTTTGCAACAAAAGGTCATTGTTTTGTTTGGCCACATGGATGCAATAAATTAATGCAGCATATTTCTTGAAACCTGTTTCACAATATTACTACTGCAGGTGTAAATTAGATGCATGAAATGTAGAAAATGTTTTCTTTAATATATCTTCATTAGTAACATTTTCTCCACGTAATTTTTATTGAGAAGTAATTTAAACATGACTGAGTTATAGTTGCTCAGAGATTAAAATCTTGTAAATGCAAATACATCAAATCATGAGCTTTTTGGAAGGATAACTATCTTCTAGTGGTCATATGTTTCCTTTAATTTGTTCTAAAAAATAAGTGGGTCTTTTACGATTAAATATTCAATTTTGAGGCCTTCATGCAAACAATGGTGTAGAAAAATCATGGATAAGATATTCAAGATAAATAGTTCCTTTTCGATAATGAGAAAAGCCACAAATTTAAAATTTTCAAGATTTAACATAGTTCAGATTAATGCAATAAAAGGGTATTCGTAAAATATGAAATATAAAAACGCAATATAATAACATAAACAATAATAACCGGAAATTCATAAAGATAACAAATAATTCATAAAGTAAAATATTACAACAAAATTAAAAACTTCATGGCTTCAGGCCATTTAGTTTTTCATGGCTTTGGGCCAATTGATCTCCAGATGATAAATTAGAATTGTATGGCGTCTGACATTTTATCTTCAAATATGGCTTCTGACCTTCTATCTTTAGGGTAAATAAAAGTTGTATATGGTTTCTAGCTATCCATAAAATGGAAGATGAAAAAGTATATGACTTCTGGCCATTAAATAGGGAATCAAATCAATATGGCTTCTAGCCATAGTGAAAGAGAGAAAAAGGCACAAGGCTTCTGGCAATATAATATCAAAATAATAATCAAAGTGATACGACTTTTGGTCATATAATTTCAAAATAGGAATAAAAGAAATATGACTTCTAGCCATATAATAGGAAATCAAAGCAATATTACTTTTGGTCATATAATTTTAGAATAGGAAATTAGAGCAATATGGCTTTTAGCCATATAATTTAAAAATAGGAAATTAAAGTAATATTTCATATATACAAAATTAAATCAATATGACTTATGGCCACATAATTTTAGAATATGAAATTAGATGTGTAAAACTTCTAGCCATACTAAAATAACAATATCAATGATATAGAAGAACTTGTAAAGGAGATTAAAATAAAATAGAAAAGAAATAACAATGTCCTATCCTAGCCATGAAACCCAATGTTTATAACAACATATTTAATTCCATATAGTGACTCAGATTATCTTATATAGATCAAATAAATATAAGATTAAAGAAGGTAGATGAAATTGTTATAGAAACAATGAGAGAATCATACATTCATTAGAGCTTTTTGTACTGATAAGGTGTTATGAAAATAAAGATAAATCTAGGATAAGAGAGTAAGATAAGAAAAGAGAAAATTCAATAGAGTGCAGAGCAATTCTCATTCATTTTTTTGTGTGTGGTTACAAAGCTTGCATAATGTCTCTATTTATAAGCCTTCAAGCGTTTTGCACCAAAAGCCACAATTAATAAAAACAACTTGGAGAGCAAGTTGGCTCAAAGGGAAAGTTAGCTTAAATATAAGTCCATGAACATTCATATAATTAATATACATAACAGAATTTACCCTTTTTTACTTTTCTTGTATAAATTGAAACATACTACTTCTACTGAGATTAGAATATATCATTGGGGCATTATTGAAATAAACTAATAGCAGTTATTATGTTTCAATGACGTAAATCAAGGGAAAGTGAGTTATCTAACTTTGGAATCTTGGGCAATTAAAGAAAAGAGAGGTAAATATGTTCAATTGATGGATAAAAAGTTTGGGTTTGTGGGTAATGATAGGATGTGAAATTTAAAGTAAAGACTAGGCTTTTATGAAAATTGATTTTGATTATATTGCCGCTCTGATAATATTTATAAATCTATTATGACAAAAAAAAAATTGCTCTTTATTATAAGTCCAATTCTAGAGTTATAAATGCATTGTTTACTTTTTTGTCTTTATTAATTGCAATAAACAAAAAGAATTTATTCATGTTGATTTTTGACATCAACCATAGAAAAGAGTAAAATTAAAAGTTTGGCTTATAATTAATGAGTTAACTAACTCTCTTTAATAGGTGAGAGTTAGTTACTTTAGACTTATAAATAAGACTAGAGTAGTATATATAGCAACATATAATATGACATTTTTTAAAAAAAAAAAGCTGGGGCCAAGTCTCTAGGCAAGTCCTTTTAAAAATAGACCTAACCTATTTACCTCAAGAGGTCTAACAATGGGCTAAGGCTTTAGCCTAATTTATTTATTGAATAGGCTAGACTTAGTAATCTAAATCGTAGGCCTATAATAAAGGCGTAGCCTATTTCAATCCAAAACCTTAAAAGGTCGTTTGGTTGGAGGAAAATTAAGAAAGCGAAATGGAAAATTGAGATTTTCAAGTGGCAGTGGCTTTTGGTTGCATTTTCATGTTGGAAAATATTTTCCTAGGCCTATCAATTTTTAGTCATATAATTGAAAATATCTTCTCACCAAAATTGGTAGGTACTAATTTTCAAGTGGGGAGGAAAATGCCTAAAGACACAAAAGTCATTGATGTGACTTTGGATGTGATATAAAAAAGTGAGTAAGATGTATGGATCTCATAGACATTTAAATAATATTTTTATTCTATGGGCAAAATGGTCTTTTTGCTCATTTCTTCAAACCAAACAAAATTTCTTATCAACTTTTTTTTTTTTTCAATTGCAAACCAAATATCTTGGGGATAAAATATTTTTCATTCATTTTCATTTTATTCCATGAACACCAATCCCCCCATGACGAAGCATAGGTGCATCATTTCGGAAAAATTATAGTACATCCTCACCTTATACTCATCCAAATTATTAAATAATTGAATAAAAAACAAAGCATTGTAAAAGAAAAGAATTACATTTCAAATGAAACAACAAAAAGTAGAAGTTGTCTCCTTTTTTTTTTTGGTATAAAGTAGAAGTTGTCTCTTTATTAAAAAACACAATATGAACTATAGTAACATTAGTTGTTGTTGTACTTTTTTATGTTTAGCAACGTATATAACATCTCAAAAGCAAGGAAAAAAAACATCTTCACTAAACTTTTTTGAAGATCTTCATGTAAATGATATTAGTAGTTGTACATTTTTCATGATTTTTTCCTGTCTTGTATAAGAATCTTCAATATATTAACTCTTAATAAAGCAACATATAATTACCTATTTATGAACACTAATTGATAAATATAATTACCCTCATTTTTGTTAATTGTCATACTAAGAAACAAAGCTATTGGAAATTTGCCTTCTCTTGCTTTGCAGCCCTTTCTTGGAAAGCTACCTTCTGGTCGATGAGGTGACGAAAACCTATTGCGGATTTGCGCTCCTAGACGGCTTGTTTTTAAACCGCGAAAGGACCAATTCCAAAGAAGGGTGAGGGAATCTGTTGCTTTTCATTCACTTCCTTAACCCTAGCTCTCCCTCGACCTTCGTCATCCTTCTCAACAATCCACCCCTCCTGGCTGTGCAGAGGCAGCGGCACTACAGCAGAGCAGTAAGTTGGTTGTTTTCGTTTTGACTTCCTTGATTGAAAAATAGTCGCATACCCGCCCACTGCCATACCTAAATTTCAAGCATTGCTTTCATGGAGTTTGGGGCTTGTTCCAGTGTGCATAACAGTGCCCAATTCTTAAACTTCAGCCCTGTCAGAAGCAACTTTCAAAGGCTTACAGGTTTTTCCCAGCTTTCTAATGCTTCATTTCGTTTTCCCACCTCTGTTCCTCGCAGAGGATGCCTATGCAAAGCTATCCTCAACGAAACGGCCAGAACAGCTGGAAAGGTTCCCACTATTTTTCTTTTTATTGAGCTTTGTGATCGTTGTTGGAATGATATTTTTGGGCAGTGTTTAGTTATCTTATGGGTTATGGTAGAATTTGACGGTCCAGGTGAAGAAGATGGTTGGAGCTCATTCGGGTGGATTTGAGCTTTCTGGTTTGACGGCTTTGTCGCCATTGGATGGTCGCTACTGGGGCAAAGTTAAGGAATTGTCTCCTTACATGAGCGAATATGGGCTAATCTACTATCGGGTTTTTGTCGAGGTATAAGTTTCACTTTAAGCTCAGCACACGGGATTATTTAATAGAAATGGTCGACATTTTTTTGGGAAAAATATTATAGTGGGCTTGACAGTGAACAACGTTTAAAGAAGCAAATTTATCTCATATTTGGATTATACCTTCTGATTGAGAAAGAAATTTACGACTTTGCCATGTTACGTGTTTCATTAAGCAGAATAATTCTGAAGCAAACATATGTGATTAATTGTTTGATCGGGAATTTATCCTGTTTTACTTTATGATGAGCTAGAATGACAGTCTCGTGCCAATGCCGCAAAGCTTTAATTTTAAGTAAAAGGATATGACTCGTAATAATTCTTGACGGAATAAGGCTCCTTGCATTAATTTATGAGTGTGTGCTGGTGTATATGTTTTCTTTGTATATTTCGAGTTTGAGCATTTATGTATATAGGCCTACTTTGTCCATGGTGGGCTACTTTTTCTCTTACTTTTGATGAACTTTCTCCTCATCTTGGTCTCTACCTGATCAATTTGTTATCTGTCAGATTAAATGGTTGCTGCAGCTGTCTCAAATTCCGGAAGTTACAGAGGTTCCAAATTTTAGTGAAGAAGCTAAATCTTACTTACAAGAAGTAATTGATGAATTTAGCATCAGTGACGCCATAGAGATAAAAAATATTGAGAAGGTGACAAATCATGATGTAAAAGCAGTGGAGTACTTCTTGAAGCAGAAATGCCAATCTAATTCTGAAGTAGCTAAGGTTGCCCTTCTCTTCCTTTGCCCCTTCTGCCAATGAAATTGTGCACTAATTTCAGTTTGGCACCGTGAATTCTGATGGTTCACTTTGGCATTCTTATATATACTCACTTGTTCTTTTTTCATTGCAGGTTCTTGAATTTTTTCACTTTGCTTGCACATCCGAGGATATAAATAATCTTGCACATGCCTTGATGCTGAAAGAAGCAATGCGCGAAGTCATTTTTCCTGTGATGGATGAATTAATTAAGGCTATATGTAACATGGCTAGAGATAATGCACACATCACAATGCTTTCACGTACACATGGACAGGTAGGCTATTTTGTGCATTTATTTAGTAATGAAGGTTTCATGTCTTTTGCTGTTTTAAACTAATGCATTTCCCCGTGTATTGCATGAAATATGAAAAATGAGTTATACTAATCATTGTGCAACTCATTATTCATTTTATTATATATATTGATATATTGATGATGGTACATGAACTTTAATGTTATGCGATGTCGTCGTGAAAAATTTACTCTACCGTCTTTTCACTGTCCTCTAGCCTGCTTCACCAACTACATTGGGAAAGGAAATGGCAATATTTGCTGTGAGGTTAAGCAGAGAAAGGAAGGAGTTATCTGAGGTGGAGATATTGGGGAAATTTGCTGGTGCTGTTGGAAATTACAACGCGCATTTTGCAGCATACCCTGATGTTTATTGGCCTTGCATTGCAGAAGAGTTTGTAAAATCTCTTGGTTTGAGTTTTAATCCTTATGTTGCTCAGGTATGTTCCTCTCTTTTTTCTTTATGTTAAGACTGGCACAACTTTATGCTATTTAATAAACCATACCTTGAAGGCTGTCAAGACTTGTGAAATTTTTATGGCTTTTGCCATGCCTCTTGGTGGCTCTAGTATAGTTTATTTAAAAATTCTCATCATTTTTATCTCGTTATCATCTTTAAAAATTTTAATTTAATTCTGCAATCTTATGACCTTGCAGTTTTATAAATTTAAAGACAGCAGGGCACTATTGATTACTTTATATATCCTTCTGATTATACTATTCTGGTCCGATAACAGATTGAAAGTCATGACTACATGGCTAAACTGTTTCATTCACTTATCCAATTCAACAATGTCCTAATTGACTTCGACAGAGACTTATGGGGCTACATATCTTTGGGTTACTTTAAGCAGGTGAGCTTGCTAATATAGAAGTTATAAGGAGTGTAGGGTTCTGGGCTTTTAGTATTATAATGATCTCCTTAATGCAAGATCTTTCCTACAGATCACCAAGGCTGGGGAGATTGGGTCATCAACTATGCCTCACAAAGTAAATCCCATAGATTTTGAAAATAGTGAAGGTAATCTTGGGATGGGCAACGGAGGTCTGTCTCATCTAAGCATGAAGTTGCCTATTTCCCGTTGGCAGGCAAGAGTTATATCTGTTTACTTTTCATATCCAACATTTTCTACTTCATGTCCTTATTGAATCAATCTCAGCTATGATGCTAAGAAGCTCATACCTAATCTTCTGGATTTTAGTTTGCAGCAAGTGTGCATATTAGAACACATGTATATGTTGTTTGACCATGCTGTAGTTGTGTTACCTACTGTAGTCTATTGATATCTTAGTACAATTGAGTGGTAGCGAGCATTGATAGTTTGATTTTAAGTTGCTATTGGAAGTAACAATTTTTGTTTTTTCTCAACTTTTTCAGCGGGACTTGACTGATTCAACTGTCTTAAGGAACATGGGTGTAGGAATAGGCCATTCTCTTCTAGCCTATAAAAGCACACTTCAAGGGATAGGAAAGCTTCAGGTACTTAATACAACATGGGATATTCGTTTCTGGTTTCTCAGAATTTGTTTTCTTTTTCCAGTTGAAATGAAAATAAGTAAGGTGATATAGTTTGGTTCTTTCCTCTGTCCATTGATAGCAGTTTATCTGAGAAAGTGCTTGTATAAATCTGCAGTGACTTATTGCTTGCAAGCTCATAGAGTAAATTTCTCCTGTTGAAAGAAGAACTCACAATAGGCCTTTCTTCTTACAGTTGGCATTATTTTAAAGTTTTGTTTGTCAATTTAGGTCAATGAAGCTCGCTTGAGTGAAGACTTGAACCTGTGCTGGGAGGTGCTAGCTGAACCAATACAGACTGTATGTATACACTTCTGATTTCCAGTAATTCGATAATTTGTTCATTTTCAATGTTTTGAGTGCACTTTTCTTGAGCTCTCTATTAGTGATTTCATATTCACTTGACACAGTTCACTTCACGAATTGGGTTACAAGAGACAATCTTTACTGCTGAGTTATTGATTTTCGTGAATAAAGATGGATGGCTATATTTCATAGTGCCTGTTTGTCTATGCTGCCTGGAGTAGACACTGTTTCCTAATGTCATCAGTATTTTCCCATTACAAGAAATTGATAACATCTTGTTTTGAGATAAACAAGGAATTTGTGCTTCTGTTATGAAATATAATCAGAAGCAGGATATAAATAATTTTTGGACATAAATGCCTCCATTGAATTAAAAAACTGCAAGATTTGTCTCAAATATTTAATGGTGCTGATAGAAGTGCTTGTGCACCACGGTTATATACTTATACAGGCCCTGAATCCCTTCTTGAAACTTGGTTGTGGGAATATTTGTAACCAATGGGCTTTTGTAATTCCTGGCATTCTATGATAAAATGGTTTTGATTGAGTTGCCGCATTCATATGCAGATTTGTCCTGGCATCCTCTGTTGTGGGTACTTTCAATATGATATGTATATGTATATGTACATGTGTTTGCTGCCTTCTTTTATTTGGTTATGTATGCATATCCATATATAGGTTATGCGAAGATATGGGGTTCCAGAGCCTTATGAGAAATTAAAGCAATTGACCAGGGGGAGGTCAGTCACTAAAGAAAGCATAAGAGATTTCATTGAAGGCTTGGACATACCCAAAGAAGCAAAGACAGATCTATCAAAGCTGACACCGGATACTTACATAGGAGCAGCCGTGGAGTTGGCCAAAAATGTGGGAAAATGTGTGAATGCTGTGATTGGGATGAACATTGTTTGAGAAGCTCCAGGCCTCAGTAATAGTAACAGGTCTGGAGACACCTTCCTTAATTCCATTCTGGCTCTCGTTGTGCCTTCTACCCTTGTGTGACACTCCATTTTCCTGTGGGGGTATCACCAATGCTTTAATTCCTTTGGGTCGCTGCAAAATCTAGAAAGGATTTCATATTTACACTCAGTTCAAAAATAACAAAATCTCCTATATTACAACCTACAAGATCCATGGTTGGGGAAACAGATTTTTTGTATGGCCCAAGTTATTAGCATGTGCCTCGTGTTATATTGAAAGGGACTAATAGTCATCTCCAGTGCCAGAATTGGGTCGATATTGCAAATTAGCGCCTGCGCTCTTTGATTATGCGTTCTATTTTGAAGCATATGATCTGCACAAACCAACGAGTTTTGAATTTTCAGTCTATAACTGTGACAATTCAAATGTTTATATATTTTTTCTCGCCGGAAGATTAAAATGTTGATATTAATTGAATGTTGAATGCAAGTTATTTGTATTTAATTTAAATTATTCCAGATTAATGAAAGAATAGATAGTAAGCTTAAAAATGGAGATTGATTTATTGAGCATGGGGTAACAATCGGCTCAATTATATGAATTACGATATGCACAATTAGTCGGATAATCCAATTAGGCTTCGGTCCTGTTGGAAGTCCATTAGATTAATAATTAAAAAAGAAATACTAATTTTATTCCTTAATAAATGTTTATTTGGCAATAATGTTTCATGTAGGCTCAATTACTTTTTTTTTTAAAGAAGTAATTATATGTAATGATTTAGAATTTATTAGAATGTATTCAATGAATAAAGTTTAATAGTACTAATATAATCAAGGGTCAATGTATAAAAATATCCATAATCTCTTACTAAAAGGACATCCAAAATGGACATACAAAAATATCCATGAACATTTAAAATTGGAGCAAAAATGTCTAGACTGGTAATTTTAATCTATCATTATATATGCATAAGGAAAAATAGAAAAAGTAATGGTGTTAGATTATGTTTAATGATGCTGGTATTTTTACTCCAATTTTAATTGTTTTTGGTATTTTTACACATTTAAAAAGCATATGATGTTTGACACACTTTTAATAAAAAGGTTAAATATTTTTACACCTTAACTCAACTCTATATTTTTTTGTCAAATAACCCAACCCTATAATTAAAACAAAAGTTGTACAAAAATGGCTGTTTTTAAAAATGTTATAACAAAATATGATCCACATAAAAGGATATTTTGATAAACATTTTAACAAGCGCGAGATCCACTTCCTACCTCCAATCCAAAATGCAGTTGGCTTATTATTATAGTAGGATAAGAACTAAGAAGGCACATTTCTTGAGGAATTATGAAAGAGTCCTTGGAAGATGATGACAAATATAATGGATACTGGCGGGGAAACTAATGACACCATACAATCCTTGCTATGCCAGCATTCAAACTGAACAAAACCCACTATACTGCTGGCTCTCCAATACAGAGCACGTATCAGAGAGACGATGACTGCTCAATACAGAACTTCATGACAGTTAATAGCTGAGCAGCCATTGGAGTAGGCAACAGTTAAGATATCTCTTCCGGCTGAGGTTGCGTACCAGCGTACGTGATTAACCAAAATCAGAGTTCTAAACACTACACGGAGACCCAAAATTAACACCCGACCGGCGATATAGAATGGTACTATCACCACATTTTGCTAGTTAGAAAGCAAGAGAAGGAAGAGAAAGGAAACCCCTAAAAGAATTTTCATGCAAGCCTTGGCTTCCCCAGCTCTAGCAGACCACGACCCAGAGAATTGGAAAGAGTACTTGTTAGTCAGATTTGGGTACAAAATCCCCCAATGCTGATCCGATTCTTGTGTTCCTTTCTTTTCTTCATCAAACAGCTCGTATACGTAAACACCCGCCACTCCTTCCTTCCTCAGAGGAGTACCTTTGCTGGACTTCAAATGCTTCACAAGACCTTTCAGATATATCTCGGCATACACCTTGTTTGCATCCTCCTCATTCCCGACAGCGGCGTCGGCGGCGCTCGGCCAACCCGTCTCCGTCACCACAATGGGTATTTTCTCATACCCCGCCGCCGCCATCGCGCTCACCACCGCATCGATCATCATATCAAATAGGTTCTGGTACCGAACACCGGCGGCGACATCATCTCTGAAATTGAAAGGATACTCTAGAAACAGAGCAAAACCAATCGGAATCCCGGCATTGAGCCTGTAAATGTTGTATGGGTACAAATTGATCAAGAACGACGAATTAGTGTGTCTCAGGAACTGGAGGATCGGCCCAATCAAATCAACACCAGCAAAATCTTGGAATCGAGCGGCTGACGGAGGGAACGACTTCGTAATAACACCGGTGAAAGAGAATGAGGTGGAAACGGTGACGTTTCGAATGCCGATTTCGCGAAGTAACAAATGGACATTCCGGATCGCCGGGAAGAGAAGATCGATGGACTGCGGCGAGGAGACAGCGAAGTCATTGCCGACGGAGATGGTGGTGATGTTGACGCGAGGGTAGAAGGGGACGACGTGACGGTACAGCCACTGGAGGGCGTTGGAGCGATTGGTGCCAATGGAGGAGACTAAGGCGTTGGGAATGGTGAGGACGATGGAGACATTGGTGTACAAGAAAGCTTGAATGATGTGAGGGTCTGAATCTCGGAGGAGGAGAGAGTTGATGTTGAGGGAATGAAGGGTGGTGGGAATGCGGTGGGGCGACGGCGAGTGAGAGTGGTGGGTGACGCCGATGCATGGGAGGGAGGAGACAGCTGGGAGGAGAGAGAGAAGGAAGAGAGAGAAAGTGGAGCAGCGAAACATGGCGGTTCAGATTTCTTGAGCGTGAGGAAGGAGAAGGTTAGTAACAGATTTGGCGGGCTCTCTCCAGTTTCTTGTGTTGCCATTAGCTTCATTTTCTGTTTGTTTGGATTCCAAGTCCATCGCAGCGTGAGCCTCATTACGTTGTTTATACCAGACTATTATTAATTTTTAAATTAGGAAAATTTCATATCTACCAAATTAATCAGCAAAACCCATCTTTGACATTAATTTTTTTCTTGTTGGGTATATATATTCTCCTATTAGACTGTCAGACATTAAAGTGGGGCATTTCTCTCAATGAGATTCGAACCAAGTTGATAAGTTCTAAGATTCAAGATTGGATTAGACTGGACTGGGATGAGTAAGGAATGGTAAAAAAATCAATTGAGTGTAAATCGTAATTTTTTTTTTTAAAGAAAAACTAAAAGATATAGATATTAAAAACAAATGAAAAGTTAATTAAATTTAATTGACAAAAATGTATGTGTACTAGGTAGTTTTCTAGCCAAGCTTGTTATTGTTTATTTAAGATGAATGAAAAGGGATATGCCTTTTTCTATAATATCTTTAGCCTTAGTTCAAGCCGACAAGTTTCCAATTCCAAATACTGTGATGGATGGAGGGAGTGTTTAGGAATTGTCGCAAGGCATAACATTTTTTTTTTTAAAAAAAAAAAACCAAGAAAAGGTGAAACTTAACTTTTATATGATTATTTTGAAAAATGAATTTCAAAGGGAGATATACGAATTCTGATTTGGTCTCTAATTTCATGACTTATTTTTTGAAGATAAAATTTACGTGTCCGTTGAAATACATGTAGGTCATGATTTGAATGACTAGTGAGAGGTTCATTCATTTTAGCCTTCGAGATTCTCACCCATTCCCAGCGGTGGCATTAGATGCTTCTTGGGCAGGATCCAGGAAATATATTTTGTATTCTTCAATATTCAATTAGATGTGCCTTATAGCAAAAAAAAAAAAAAAAGATGTGCCGCTCGTAATAAAATCCTCCTCGCTTTTTTCCTCTTTCGCTAATACTTCTTTCTTTCTTCCTTCACTGTCCTCATCAATTTGATGTTCACGTTATCTTTGGGTAACTTTAAAATCATGATTTTAGAAGTCTTTCTTCAAAAACTATTTTCTAAAAATTAATCCTACCACTAATCTTCTTTTTTTAAAAAAAAATTGTCTAAGGATTTTTGTAACTGTGTTAAAAAAAACAAAAAAAAAATGAACAAGTTTTTCGAGAGAAAAAAAAAAGAGAGAGAACTTTGAAAATTGAAATCCATTGAGCTATAGAGCGAGCGACGAGAGGGGATGCTATAAGCATTAGCATCTAATTATAATTTGATCCGTCATCATTTTTCCCTCTTGTTCGGTCCCTTTTACCTTCCAAATCTGTAACTGGTCTCAATCTTCCTTTCGCTTTATATCACTATTCTCCATAGACAAACCACACCGATCCGCCATTTCTCATACTCTATTTTTTCAAGGTAAGCATACTCCCCCTATTCTGCCAGCTTTATAGCATTCAGTCATCTCTGGAACCCGCCTTGGGGCAATTTCTACTCGATTTTCTTTAGTTTTCTCTGGAGTCAAACAGATTAGTAGACAGATATTTATCTTTCGGTCTCACCCTTTTCTGATTATTGACTCGAACTCTTTTCTTCTGGGTCTTTTTTCATATCTGGGTTAGTCTATCAGCGCAAGTTATTGCAAATAGAAATCTGAGAAGACAAAGAGTCTGGTAACTGACTCACTGCCTTGGGGATTTGGAATTGGCGACAAAGCTTAGATCCAAAGGCCATAGCTATGTCTTTCATCGGTACCCAACAGAAGTGCAAGGCTTGCGAGAAAACGGTCTATCCTGTGGATCAGCTTTCCGCTGATGGTGTTGCTTACCATAAAGCTTGCTTTAGGTGCTCTCATTGCAAAGGAACGTTAAAGGTAGTCTATTATAATTACTTGTTGTTTACACTGCATTCTCGATTCAAAGGGGGAATCAACTATTTTTCTTTACTCGTAAAGTTTACTTTCGTATTTCTTTTTGTTTGTTTGCTCGAATCTTCACTTTATTTTGTGCTTCGGTTTGTGTAAATCCCATAGGCTGGAATGGCTACTGAGAGAATGGTTTCTTTGATCTGAGTAGATCGAAAAATGTGTGTCCATCCTTAATATCAGCCATAAGAAAACAATGGATGCCTAAACTACGGGATGGTTTATCACAGAAGAATGTTGAATATTTTAACTTGTTTATAAGAAAGCTGTTAGACTGCTAAAAGATGAAATTTAAACGTTATTGATGCTGTTGAACATGCTTTAGTTTACTTGTAAAACACCGAATCCTTTACATTATTGATATCTATTTTCAGCTGAGCAACTATTCGTCAATGGAGGGTGTTCTCTACTGTAAGCCTCATTATGAGCAGCTCTTCAAGGAGACAGGCAGTTTCAGCAAGAACTTCCAGTCACGTAGGTTTTCTTGCAAGATAGATCTCTCTTATTGATTTATAAATCAGATACCTCTTTAATTGGCAATAATTTCATTTTGAACAGCTGCAAAGCTAGCTGATAAGACAACTCCTGAGCTGGTAATAAAAATATGAATCTCTCTCTCTCAACTTTGTTTAGATTATGCAATTCATTGATATCATTTGTCTGTGGCTATTGGTGTTATTGTTGAACACTAGCGTCCTTTGTTTTTTCCAGACAAGGTCCCCTAGTAAGGCTGCTGGTATGTTTTCTGGGACACAAGAGAAATGTGCTACATGCGGTAAAACTGCTTACCCATTGGAGAAGGTAGAGTTCTGGATTTTTCAGAAACGAATTCTGTGATGATATTTGATTTAGGTTATACTTTTGTTAGGAATGAATTATATGGGTGTTTAGGCCTTGATAAAGATGAATTATTACTATTCACGTCCAGATTCATTATACCAGTGGAATTTTTTTCTCTCTGGTTCACTAACGTGTGCAACAGAAACAAATGGTATTCATGTGTACCTGAAAATTATTAGGGCTGTGGCAGAATATAAGGATGGTGATAAAATCTCTTTCTTATTCACTTTGATTTAATGAACTTTGAACTCAAACGTCAGCATGAAGAGAGGCATTCAATAATTTTTGTTTCCTATTGGCATTGATTGATGAATATGTATTAATTTCTGTTCTACATGCCTCCTATAATATCATGCTATGCTATCAAACACAGGGAGTTAGGATTCCCTTGCGTTGATTGGTTTTGATATGAATTCCTTCTGTTATTGAGAGACTTGTAATAAAATGTCATGTATAATAAGGAACTTGTTGGTTCACTGAGTGAAATAGAATGTTTCTATATATCAACTTATTTATTCTACCAGTGTCCATTCACCCTAATTGATCGAAAAAATATAAGCAGTTAACCAATCTGTGTTGCGTATTTATCATGATCACCATGAACATCTTTAAACTGTAGGGCTGGCGTGCTGGTGTAATATATTAATTCTGAAAAAAAAAAAGACTATAAGAAAGTCATGACGCTAGTGTTCAACTCAGTGAGGACTGAGGATCACAACTGACTCTTTACAAACTTGAAGTCAGTAACTGAATACTTTTTCGGTCCTTAATATAAAACATATTTGAGGAGTTAATCTTGATCTTAAATATAAGACATAGTTTTCATATTTGTCAATCTTTTTCTAATTTACTCATCTTGATGCTCCCTCATCAATAATCAAAGAGAAGACGAAACGAGGAGAATAAAGTAGATGAATTAGGTGTTTTAGAAAATGCATATCATATGACCCAACTAACTTCCTTAATCTAATTAAATTAGGTGAATATATCGTATATTTTATACCTTGATTAAATGAGCAAATCCTATTATTAAATCTTCATAGTCATTCTGTATTAAAATGTCAAGTTTGCTTGTCATCATCCATAAAAGCCAGTTATTCTGGGTGTAGGTAACAGTGGAAGGCCAAGCCTATCACAAATCATGTTTCAAGTGTTCACATGGTGGCTGTCCCATATCACCATCAAATTATGCAGCTCTAGAGGGCATTTTGTACTGCAAACACCATTTCTCTCAGCTTTTTAAGGAGAAAGGAAGCTATAGTCACCTTATCAAGTCGGCATCAATGAAACGAGCTGCTACCCCTGTTCCAGAGTCCTAAATCTTGCTGCCTGTTATTGTTATTGACTGTCTGTCCATTCCGGCAAGTGTTTGTATGTGTGCTTTTTTTGTTCTGGCTCTATGGCCCTTTTACTCTGCCTTTTATGTCGTCCTATGTGTGGTGTGCAAATCATTATCAATTGTGCATTGAGTTAAATAGTGTGGCTTGCAGGACGTGTCTTTCAGAGAGATGGCATAGCCTCTCATCCATTTTGTACCTGTCTTGAACTGATAGTGAAGGAATCTTTATTGGCTCTGTTTTTAATGGCTTCACTCATGCATCTTTGTAATCTCTTGCAAATCAATTCTGATAGGAAACCAGGTTACTGATATATTCTCGGATGTTATATGTTTTATTATGTGTCTTGCCTTAATTGTTATAAGGGTCTAGTGTTGGTTACTGTTTGTTTTATATGAATAATACTATGCAGTTATTTTCAATTTATTTGCTAGGCTATAAGTATCAGATATGCATTCTATCAAAATCATGGATGAATGTAAGTATTCCCTGTCTTAAATGTAGAATTGAATTAAGAAGCTGATATAAGATCAATTTCCCATATTTGTCAATTTGTTCCTATTGATGTTCCCTTAATGATAATTAAGGTAGAGAGAGATGGAGAGAATTAAAAAAGATGATTAAGATATTTATAGAAAAAATGTCATATTAACTAATTTAATTAATTTTATTATTCTAATCAAATTCAGTAAATAGGTTTTAAAGTAAGGAGAGTAGTATTTAACAAACTATCTTGCCATCTTCTCGTGGACTTCATGTTCTGATTCTGCTCCTCTTCTCTTTATTCCCCTTTCTCCCATCACTACTATTTTCCAGGCTCTCATGCCTCTAGCGTTAGATTCTAATTCTAGTAGACTCTCACCTCTACAATCATATTCTTTCTTCTACTTATTCTATCTTCTTTCCAGTTACTAACATTCTCATATCCCTTACTAGATCTCCATTACGTCTCATGTGCTGGCAAACCACAGTTGCAAACACAAAGGAAAATTTGGAAGAAGTATCATTGAAACAGAAAAAAATCATAATCATGATTATGTACAAATCACTATGAATGAAATTGATCTATGACGACTTCATCATACATTACAGCTAGAACATGAATGTAGAAGACCTCAACAAAAGAATTAATGCAAGATATTCCTCGATGACCCCAGCATCATGGGTCTAATGATATAGAGGGTATGAGAAGAGTATCATTAACTTATTGAAACTATCTAACTGTGGGCTGATTCTGCACAACTACCGATACAATGAGAACCCGTTGAATGCGGCTTTCCGAGTGGGAAAAAAATGTTGGGCCAAACATTTCACACCTCCGGATTCTGACAACTAGTACCATCCTTCAACGATTTTGCCTCATGGAATCTTGAGGTCATCTGTGCAGTAATGAAAACAAAATATTGGGACCTCACTTAAAGACCTCCCTAAGATTGTTGTGGCTTGCTTCGCTTCTTGGCTTCACCGTAAAATATGACTCCAACCACTGTGAGGGAGTAACCTAGCATTCCAGTGACAGACACTGGGTTTCTAAATATAAGAATTGAAACCACTACAGCTACAGCCCCTTTAGCATTTCCGAGTACCTGCATGAGCCAACTCTTATGTTAGTCCGTGCGCATATCACATGCCAAATGCTGAGAACATCTAATAAAACAAATAACAAATGTGTTGAAAAGGTTGGGCGCTTGGGGCGGATAGGATAGAAAGAAGCCGTGAGCAGTCATGTTACAAAACACATGTTCAACAAATTTGCTTAATATATCAATGCAGCCATAGCTCATAATTGCTATGAAGAGATAATTAGAATTACACTTCGTTAAGAGGCCGCATTCCATATAACCTTTTAGGGATGTAAAAAGCAAAAACTATGGTGAAAATATCTCAATTCATGACATTGATTTATAGTTGTTGCCTTCCTTCCACTAACATCTTTAGATTGTATAGAGGAATTTCACTCCAATCAGACTCCTTTCTCCTATCAACTTAAACTACAAAACATGGGGCCACTACTCCATCCAGTGATCTTATATCCTTTGTATCAAGACAAATATCTACAACTATAACCATAAGGTGAAATAAAAGGGAAAGAGAGCCAACATAAGCAGAAGTTAATTTTAAACCTTCCTCTTCAAAACATACCCAAAAAAAAAAACACACTCAGGAGGAGATCATAACTAAATGAGGTTCCAGCAAATCATGGTCAGAACACACTAAATAAAAAACAAAAGGCCCTTAGGATTTGTTTTACTCAGTTGAGAAAGAAGACACGGGGCAGTGAACAAGGTTATTCAGCTGTGACCAGCGAACCAACTAATTGAACCATGGTTTCAGCTGGAAAGATCTGGAAAATCCTCCCGATCTCTATACTCCTCTTGGAGATGCAACATGTGCTGCTCCTCCAAGATCTGATCCAGATCTAAACAATCCTCTTAGATGGACACACCAACAGGAGGAGGAGCGGTTCCATTTGTGTGGAAAAGGGAGATTAGAGGAGGATTTCATACCCCATAAGTGGGAGTGGTTGGAAGAGAATTTGAGTAAGGTGAACAGCCTAAGACGAGGAAGAACATTCAGGTGAAAGTACAGAAAAGATTACTGACAATTGATTCTCTCTCTCTCTCTGTTTTTTCTTTGGGGGGTGGGGGGGAGGATGGTTTACAATATCTGACAAGCCCACTTCGGTAGTAAGTCACACATGAATGTGTGGTATGCACCTAAGCAATGCACTCCATGCACTCAGTTCTTGTGTCTTTTTCACAGGATCCATTCTAGAGTATTTTCATATCCTGAGCCATCTTCAGTGTTGCATCTTGTCCCTTCTCTATGCTGGTTCAAGCATTGTCCTTAGGTGCTGTATGCTGGCTTGAAGCATTTTATGAGACATGTTACTGGCATTATAGTACCCTTACTCATTCTCGTCTAACTTTTTATGTAAGTTTAAACTGCAGTTTCATGCTACATTTATGTTCTCTGTGCTTAGTGTGTGATCTGTTGTGTTTGGTGCTGCTGGAACCTGTCTAATGGTTAAGTAGTGTGATTTGAAGAGTGTTGTATTCCATTGCATAACAAGATCCCCCATGATGCAATAAAATATCAGTCTTTTATGCTTTCTATGCTCTCTCTCGGCATTAAACAAATTATGCCACAATTTGACTCTACTGATAGCAACCCCAGTCTAAATATTTGAACCTTTGTACCTTACATGTAAAATTTCACTAAACAGTTCTTCTTTAGAACCTTATCATTATGTGACAGTGAAAGGGTTGGGCAATGCTAAAGTCCAAGCTAGCTTTAAAATTTTCACTGATCCTCTGAATTGTTATTGCAACATGAAGTCTACCATTAGTTAATCATAAGAGATTCCACCTTTCACTCAAACAAGATAAACCCAACCAGACATAGGAATGCGCCCAAGTATGTAGTGAAAATGAATTAAAAAGAAACAAGCCACCAGAATGACGAAAACCATGCCAAAACACATATAAACTCTAGTTTAAATACTTGATCTGTTTGTAACAATTTCAAATATTGGACTTTTTATTTACAGAAAAGTCTATTAGATTGAAAATTTTGGAGGGGGAAAACACATAACCCTATCTGAAGAAGTGGGACATACCTGAAGGGTAAGAGCACTGGTGTGCTTTGTGACCAAAAAGTTGGTCAAGTTGACAAAATATGCAAGTGCTGAGTTAAATAGCAGATACCAGATGATCTTGACATCATCTCTGGCAAGAGCTAATGTGATACCAACCACATTTTCTTCCATTACAAGTGTCGCTGGAAGAAGGAAAACAACTGCCATTGGAGCCATGTAAAGAAGAAGGTTCATAGAATTCAGCTTCTCCCTAATATAAAAAAACTATATTGTGAGGAGTTGTTGAAGATGTTGCTTTAGCAACACAAAGCGAAGAAATAGATCAATGAAATACTCGAAAGTAACTTACCCTTCAGATGAAAGTAAAATTCCTTGTAACACTGTTTTCAGGGCCCTTGCAGCTGTCGCTGCAACACATATTATGAACCCAAATAAATGGAAGCTTGGTTCACCCTATAATCACATAAAGACCAATAGAAGTGATAAATTAGAAGTCCGAATATTGTGCGCATAACATAATTTGAAGATTACATGAGAAATTCCATTTAGAAATTCAAGCTTTAAGAAGCACCAATGTCGGCATAGGATTTGTAACAAAAGTAACATAAACATAAAAGTACATTTAAAGATTCTTTTCAAATGATCGCGTAGGGCGTCAAAGAGGTTTTGACAACAATGGTGTACAGAATGATCTAAACAACTTGTTATCTGGAATTATAACAATTCATTTCATGCTGCCGCCCGACATCATAAATGGTGTCATTGTTACCTCTATTTCTGGAGGGAAATTAGATCAGATATATTTTTCTGAATTGGTAAGAAACTCAAGTAACATAACATAAGAAATCAATATGCCAGCAACAAATTTTCCATGAATGAAACACCGTCTGTAACATGTTCTTCATCCAATTCTAAATGGCATAGAAAAGCATATAGAACAAAACATGCAGAGTCGAATTAAAAATTGAAAGGAAAAATAGGATAGCTCACGTACCCCGCTTGCAATGATGACTCCAGTAACAACAGGAATAAGGGCCACATAAGTAAGCCAGGCCTCCCTCTTGAAAGTCATGAGGTAAGCAAAAATAGCAGTGAAGAATGGGGTTGTGGCACCAATTGCCTGGTTGAAGGACACAGGCAAGTACCTAAGCGAAATGTTGCCAAAGACGACGGAGATGCAGAAGATGAAACTGAGGGTGGAGATCTTGAGGAACTGGACCCGGGATCGAATGGTCTGCATAGGCACTACCTTCAACCAAGCTATAGCAACGTAGCTGAACAAGGAGCAAGCGGTCATATGGCACATGGTGAGGAAGATCGGGTACTTGAAGCCATAGTTGCTGAGCAAGTACTTGTTGAGCAAGAGGACCCCAATGTTGGAGGAGTACCAGGAAGCGATAAGCCCAAATGTGAACAGACGACTCGGAGCCTTCATTTTGGGAGGCCGGCCTTGATCGGAGTCCTGAAATTCGGAAACAGAGGAGAAGGGGGTCAGCGCAGAGGGGCTAATTGTAAAAGTAGAAGAAGGGGATGGATCTCATAGGGTTTAGGCGAGGAGGGATCTGAGCATTGGAGGAGCTATGGAGAAAAAGAGATTAATAGGCGTGAAGAGAACGAAAAGTGCCAAAAGCCTTCTCCGATGGATCTGAGAATCTGACGCGATGGCAGATAAATGGGCAGCGCCAAAGAAAGAGAGAGAGAAATTAAGAAGAAAGTTACAGAATGAGACAGAGGGGCGGAGAACGAAAGAGAATGGTTCGAATTAAGGAGAAAGCCGGAGGCTCGAGAATTACCGACAAGAAACGTGCCTCTGCAAATGAATGGAAGGGTCAGTGGGAAAGAGAAGGAGCATTTAAAGCAGAGGAGGGAAACGCGTCCACCGGCGAGACTCGTTTTCCTGCACTTGGTTTTTTTTTTTTTTTAATTGAATTAAAATTTAAAATATTATATCAACGTTAATTCTATTAGTAATTATTAGTATCCCCTTTCTTTATGCTTGTAGGGACGAGGAAGAAGAGAAAATCACAGTAAATATTTGGTTTACTCGCTGTCATTTTTTTACTTAATTAAATTTAAAGATAGACATAAAATTAAGGTTTGGAAAAAGAAACGTCAAAATTGAGGCGTCTAATGAAATGGAGGTGCATATGAAACAGAAAGTAGTGATGAAGGATAAAATTTTTCTAAAAAATGAAGAATTATGTGATATCCTGAATAAGTGGGAAAAGATTGTGAGACGTTAGCATAAACAAGGTAAATAAAACGCAAAAAGGGTTACGAAACTTGGGAGGCAATTCTATTATATTAAGCACATGCGTCTTCGATCGTAAAAATGAAAAGAGGAAGAAGAGAACCGTGTTTGGGAACTTGAAAAAAAATGACGGTGGATTATTATTGAGGGCTAGCAGACAAATGAGAGAGAGGGTGGCGTGATAGGTGGGAGAGCATTACTGAAGAGGAATTAGTCTGCCCCAAACGCCGCCTTCGTTCCTGCTTCTTGTGATGGACTTGCCTAAAACCTACGACTTTTCTTCAACTATGAAGACCAACAAATCTGAGTCGTGCAGAAATTAGGTCCTTCCATTGACCCGTTCCAATTTTACTTTTCTTCTTCAGCCATTGGGGAGAAAAATCGGTATTTTCCGAATTAAATTTTGACTACAATATCGAGATATTAAATACTATCTATTATATGCGTTGTAACAATTTGTCCATGGATTGATAAAAAAAAACAAATTGTAGCTTTACTTCAAATGTATTGGAAGCTAGAGAGTAAGAATTGGAATTAAAGAACGAAGCCTCCAAAGTCCAAACCTGCCTCTAATAATGCCTACATATAAAATAATTTGTGAGGGCCCATTTGGATTATCAGTTGCAAGAGTGGTTTTTTTCTAATATGACTATGGTAAACATCAGATTATAAATGTAATTTATATTTAGATAAATGGGTGGTAAAAGGTAAAAAGCAAATATCAGCAAGACAAAGCATGAGGCATCTGGTATTGGTATTGGGAGTGATCACATGACAATTGGAAGCATCGGAAGTCACTTTCTCCGTAAGTTTAGGCACAAAAAGATCGATCAATCAAAACCCATACAGCGATATCAAAAAAAAGTTGAAGTCAGTATTTAAGTACTAGCTAGTGTTGCTGATGTTGAACCCCTCAACCTAATTAACTTCATTAAAAAGCCGAGTCCAAATTTGGGAGGGGGATTTTTAAATAAAAGGACACGCATTCCACACTACGAGCATCACGCGTTGCTCTTAAGATATTTTTTTATTCTAATTTTAAACTTAAGATAAAATAATGTTGACTTTATTTAGAGAGATTATATAAACTAATTAAATTATTTTACAGTATTTATATTTATATTTTTTAAATTAAATTAATATATAATTTAAGAATAAACAAAATATAATATGATTAAATAATTTATTCAACTTCCTAAATCTCTATGAAAAAAGTCAACTCTATATATAAAAAAGGGTTAACGTGCAAAGATACAAATGAGTTTTTTTTAGGAGCAAAAATACACATATGGTTACGATTTTAATGCAAAAGTCGCATCTCACCATTAAGTTACTGTTCACCACCGTTAAGTCTTTCTCTCTCATCATGGTCAACAATGACTTGATGATGGGATGCGACTTTTGCATCAAAATGGTAATTACGTGTGCCATTTTACTCCTCAAAAGATCATGTGTGTATTTTTAGTTAAAGGGTATTTTTGCACCTTATCCCTATAAAAAAAATAAAAAAGGAAGGAGTATTTCTAACAAATAAATAACTAGGTTAAGAATATGGATACCAAACAACTTGTGAGTTCTCATGTATTAATTTTGAATAATAAAAAGAAGAGTGAGGGAGAAAGAGTAGGTACCAGGGGCATGGGCCAAGAGGGGGAGAGAGAAAGGGCATCTCCTTCGGCGACCTTGAGGACGAACGGAGAGGAAGAGGGTGGAGTAAAACGCAGGGAATGATGTCGTTTGGGTAGGGGCAACCTCACTTTATGACTGAAAGTCGCCGAAAAGGAAAGAGAGATCATCGTCAGGCGCGTTTTTTTAATGAGAAGATGGGAAGGAGGAGGAGGGGGAGCGATCGCAGCCATTGATGAAGATGTGCGAGTTTACCAGTACTCCTGATTCGAGAGAGAGAGAGGTAAGACGGAGGAAGTTTGAGTATATGGGAAAGGGGGGGATGTGAATACGGGCCGTGATTGAGTACAGATTCAGGGTAGAAAGTGATGTGGCTCTAACGTCTTATTTTTATTTTTTGAAATAATAAATTTAATTTCTTGTCATCAACATTTTCTGGGATGTACTCATTGACTCAGAAAGGAATTTTTCATTTAAACTTAGGAATAAATTCAATAGGAAGGGGCGGTGGCATCGTCGGCGTCGCAGATTCAGAATAGAATATTCGAATCTATGCCAGTTGTTCGCATTGGCTTGTACGTCCAACAACTTTTGCTTCCTTCTCAGTTCTCATATTCCTCTATTCGCTTACACCAATTACTTCACACTTCACATCCACACTACTACTACTTAATATATAACGTATATTTATTTAATGTTTCACGCGCACATTTTCATTGTGAGGAAGTGTGTTTCTTTTTCTGCTTTTTAATCAAACCAAATTTTCAATCGAATTATTTTATAAATTATTTATGGGAAAACATTTTCTCATGTCGTAGGAAAATGGTTTTCTCATTTTACACACACGTGAAATGGTGGGACCCACGTATACATATATGAATTTATATATGTATATGTGTGTCCCACCATTTCATGTGTGTGTAAGAAGTTTTTTTTTTTCTCATGTAAGATGAGGAAACCAAAGCCCATTATTTATATGGTATCATGTTTTTTTCCTAATTATCTGATGTGTTTAATGGTGTTGACTGTTGAGTATAACGCAGCAAAGTTAACCGATTCGAACCAACTCTTAGTCATTTTGGGTACTTTCCAAAATAAACGGCCTAACTTTTCAAATGAAACAAGTAAAAGGGACGAGAAACCATGAAAATAAAAACATTATATCAGCAAAAAGGACCTAATGTGATATTTTCTCTTTCATAAAAAATTATATCAGCAAAGTTTAAACTGACAACGTCTATTTAGTCTTTATTACATATTACGAGTACATAGTTACATAAAATATTAAGTAAATGAAAATATTTTATTCGTTATATTCTATACTTTATTTTAAATGAAAATATTAAGCAAAAAAAAAAAATACTATTTTATAATAGTCAACAAGTTGTTAAGTTTTAAATTTGAAATAAATGATACATAACAGCTAAACGTGACGCATAATTATATTTTTTTAAAAAAAAAAAACACCAGAATCCAAATTTAAGTGAAAATAATTTTTTAAAAAATGTTTAGCTTAAAATTGAAATAATGTTAAATTTCCAGATAAAAATTAAATCATTGTTTTTTATATTATTCTTTATTATTTGTATCGTAGTGTGTGTAATTGTCCCGGGAATAAAATCAAACGAGCAACGATCTTGTTGAATATTAAGGTACACCTAATCACATATTATTATCATTGTTATGGTTGTTATTATATATGAGAGTCCAAATTATTAAAATATTCATTTTCTTGCACACTCCAAAAATAATTAGAAAAATTGTTTGGTATAACAAAACGATTTCTACAAAGGATATTTTGTGGTCAATCAATGGAAAACATGTTATCCAAGACAACCCTATATAAAGACGAATAGGAGACTTGTTCAGTTTATTGAATTTCTCTTCTTTTTTTGTTCACCCAAAAAAAAGGTCATATTAAATTAATAAAGGCTGAGTGTGTGACTAAAAAAGTTAATCTCATTAATATTGATTATATATAAGTGTTCGGTTAAAAAAACCTAGCTATTTTAACATTATTTTGATTCCTTTTTGTTTGATTCCTTTCACTTATCTAAAATTGGGCAACCATGTGATGGGTTTGTGTATAATATAATAGGGCGGTTGAATGAGTTATTTTATTAATTAATTTTTAATTTAACTGAATAAGTGGGATGTATTTGACTTTTAACGGGTTTTTCGTTTCTTGTGAAGCTGAAATTATCAACGTGCACGTACAGTTGTTCACTCTTACAATTATACTTAATTAATTAATGATAATGATATTTTCCTTCCTTTAATCCATAAGAAGTAACTTTACATACAAATTTGTTATCCGGAAAAGCATCGACCATGACTAATATCATTTTTTTTTGGGATTTTAGACTGTTTTTATGCAACTTTGGGTAAACATGTGGAAGTGCACATGGTTCAGAAATATGTATGAATAATAAAAAAAAAAAAAAAACACCTTGGCTTCAAAGTCTAGTATTTTTTATTTAGGGGAAAATAAAAATCAAACAATGGAACATATAAATTGTGATATTATTTAGTTCTTGTGTTCACGTATTCATTTTTTAATTGATTGATTGCTGGGATGATATAGACATGGCAACTGAATTATTTTATGTTATGACAAAGCTGGGCAAAAATACATAGCCGTACAATTGTTGATTTGTTAGGTCGGGAGATGGTATTGAGATGGGTTATCTATTGGTGAGTGGTTGGTGGTTCTCAAGTTGACGACGAGTGATACACCCCTTGGCAGCAGTGTAGGGCTGGATTTGATTCCAAACTGATCCCACCTCCACTGTGCCATTCGATTCAAGTTATGTTATCATCAATTACTTGGTAATCTTTATAAAGATCGACAAAGCAACCACTTCTTTTGGATCAAAGACACTATCCATGATTTAAGATGCTATTCTCTGTCTCCTCAATACCAAACAAAAGGCGGCTCCATATATTACTATATTGAATCATTAATATAATGTGCCTCGGCTAAGATTTTATATTGATGAGATAAAGTAGTACTTCAATCTCTAGTATGACAAATTGTATTATTGAAAGCTTGTAAATCTTACTGCCTCTTTAGTCATTTGGGGGTTAAATTTAATCATAAATATAAGCCTTTAATCCATTGCATCCTTCATATTTATCATTTTTTTAAAAAAATTATCCCTCCATCCAACTACATCAATAATAGTTCAATACAAATTATTAAAGAAACCAACCCACCATTTTCAAAACTAATTTTTTTTAATATACCCAATTAGTCATGTAAATCTTATACTACTATCTTCTTGTATAGATTATCTAATCCAAACATGATACATGTATAGTTGTCAATATCAGCTCAAAAATGCATAGTTTAATCAAGATTAGAGAAATAACACAACATATGGTCATTGATCAACTTTGATATCAAATAAAGATATGTTATGTAAAAAATTTACTCAGAAGAACCAACAATGCGATGCTAACCTAAAAAATTATACTCTTGACATGATTTTATAAAAATCAGATAACAGAATTTAGTCTTCTTTTAAACCAAGGGCTGTCGCAACGTGGATCGATTCTCAAGGAAATGATGAAAAATAAAAGCTGATCTTTCCACATCATAAACAAGCAAACTAATGTGCTCAACAGGACAAAAGGACATAAATTAAACTAAAAGAAAACAGCCGCTCCTAGTTATAGATAAACCCTCTTTCGACTACGTGTCCAGAGAATCTGCAAGGATGATAATCAAAATGCAAAATAAGAACAAGCTGGAACGTAAATAATTATTGATGTAATTGTGATAAAACGGCACGCGACCACGAGACACATATTGGGTATGTTTGGGATAACTTATGGATCTTCATAAGTAACTTAACAATTGGAGTTTACCAAATACGAGGTAAGCATGTAAGAATAATTTTGTTTGACTTATGTGAATAAGTCATAAGTAATTATAAGGAACTTTTCATAAGTCATTCCAAACATGCCCATGCGGTCTACAAGCAAACATTGAAAGTAACAACCAATAGTAAACCGAACGGCAATATTAGTATAAACATGCACACCAGACAAACAAATGACATTTATCATGATATTTGGTGGGCATATTAAGTGCCAAGTTTACATATCAATAAATATATTATAAAACTTGTAATTATAATACGTTGCCTTAATCACCAAGTATTTCTAACTAAGAGAAATATTAGTGTAAAACAGAAAGATAGCTCAAAATGAAGATCCATACCAGAAATTCAAAACCCTATCATCGTCTCCGCTTGGAGACAACTCATGCATATGTATTGCATTGTAGCTTATTATTGAGCAGTAACAATTATTAGAGCTTCCCACAGGGAAACTTTCAGACTATGGGAAACAAATAAGTGGTAGAGCTTATGAAAACAAGTTATTCTTGAGTACGAAAATGAAATTGATGGCAATGAGCAACTCAGTTGGAAGTATCAAAGTTATAGAAGTGATTCAATGAGACTGGAAATAATGAAGTGAAAGACATACAGATTAATATACAGATAATGAGCTTGGGTACTAAACAAGGTCTGAAAGCTACCACTACCCTATATCATCTATCTTGTGCAGAAGCAGAATCACAGAATCATAACGACTGACTTTTGTGTCAGCAGCAAACTACAACATCAACTCAAGTTCTACCGACACAATCTCACAACACCATCTTCACATAAGGAAGATTGCTATGGTTTGACTTTACAATCACCACTCAACAGCAGTTAATCTAGTCAGCATTGAGATAAATTGAAGGATTAGCCTAGATTACCAATACTTTACATAGGTTAAAAAGAACAAAAAGAACTGAACATGTCAAAGAAAAACATGTAAGTATCAATGAAAGGGAATAATTACCTCAAATATTGCTTGGGTACATGAAGACTCTTACCCTAGCTCCCTGCAGATAGATCAATTGTCAAATGACTCAGAAAGCCTTAGCTAAAAGCTATTTAAAATTGTTCATCATTTTTATTTCCAAACATTTACCATTGATCTGGGTGGCAAATTTGACTTGAATTTGGCACGGACAACACCACTGTTACCATGAGGCCGGGTAACCTTACCCCAAATGCAGCGATAGTGGCTTCCATTCTTCTTCACCTTAGCCTTGTAAATGTATGCCATGCGTTTGCCACAGTACCATGCAACCTCTTCCTTGGTATTCACTCCTTCAATCTGGATAAGCGAAGTGTTTGGGTATTGGTTTGACTTGGACCTGAACAACAACATTATCAAATTATCAGCTTAAAAAACAAAAATCCAAACTAATATATATCATTTAAAGGAATTTATCCAAATATAAACCCAAATCTTTCAGTGTATACTCTTCATCTTCAGGAAATCTTCAATGTAATGAAACAAATCATACAATGTTGAGGAAAAATGACAATTTAATTTGAGAAGGACAAAATACCTCTTGTATCCAAGGATTGAACCTCGAACATAGAGTCTGATACAAAAGAAAAGAAATCAAATCATTAGCATATTTTATAAAGATGCATAACCGATATCAGGAAAAATAAAAACAAATAAGAAAGTTTAGACCAAGAGCATAATACGCATATGAAAATTGTATAAATCTATTAAATAGTCAAGCTTCTAGATATCCTTAGAAATAATCAGACCGGCAAATATGCAATCTTATAAGCTGCAAACTTGCAATATATACCACGCAAGCATATTCTTTTCAATTACTGTTAATATGATACCAAAGTCACAACAAATGTAAGTATACTTTTCACTTTATTTAAACCATAGATACCAAATTGTAAAAATATAAGCAATTTTATATACCAAATGATGCGTTTCCTATGAGAATAATCCAACAAATCAAATTTCAGTAAATACCAAGAAATCGTTCCATTATCAGTTTCTAAATTTTAGGGATTATTAACTGCCAAATAAGGCAAAAGAGGGGCACAAAATCAACCTCTAGCAATCTATATATGATGCAAGAGCACGTAAAGACTAATTTTCCAAACCAATGCAAAATAAATACGAAACGTTTAAAGCAATATATATTTAACGATGTCTCCACTGCTATAATCAACATAAAGGTAAAACAAAGTATAAAGCTAACAGCCGCAGCTCAGAAGATCAAATTCACTCAAAAATGAATCCTTATGAGCAAACCGTACAATTCAGGTACTGCGAGAATGATAAAGGAAGCAATTGAAAGAGATTAGAAATTAGATCACAGACCTGACTCGTTCTCCTTGGCGTCCTTTAACCATCTTCGGTTTGGTTGGCGACACTCCCCAGTTGATGCAGAAGCGGAGATCGGCGGAGAGCAAGGGATCGAGGGTTTTATTTAACGGAGAGTTTGAAAATATAGGGTTTTTTTCGTAACTGGGCTCTCTCCTACTTTGGGCTTCGGTCCAGTTTTATGTTATTCAATGGATCCACTTATTTTTATGGCCCATCAGGCCCTTGTTTTTGTAACCTAAGAGGCCAATAGTCCTTTTTTTTAGGTCACCTGTTTAAGCGTATCAAATATAATTCGATGAATCCTCGTCTTTAGGCTCAACTGGTAAAAAGGTTAAATACTCTCACCAAAAGGGAGAGAGTTCGATCCTGAAGTTGGTCAAAGCGTTAGGGGAGGCATCCTAACTTCTGGGTGTCTAGGTAAACGCCTGAGGGTAATAGACAGCTCGCCCTGCCCAACATTGGTATTGCCTAAGAAGAAGGAAGATTTCGCCCTACCCTTAGATTATAAGTGAACCCAACACCTTTCCTAAAATTTATATATATATATATATATATATATATATATATATATATATATATATATATATAATTCGAAGAATGAGTTATATCATTGCTGACTTGTATATAAATTGATAACATTTTCCCCGCTTTGAGATTTTGTATCTTCAGATAAACAAGTGTCTTATGCATCAATGGAAAACGTAGGACGAATTAAGTTATTGTTTTTCTTAATTTTCTTCTTATTATTATTCAGATGATAAATCTAATAAACGAGGATTATGTCTATTTCTATAGTTTTCATTGTGTGATGCTTTTAGATATTTTAAATATTTTTTAAGAATAAAAATTTTTATAAACCCTTCTGATCTATAAAAAATAAAAAATATTATATTCCTCTTCACCATGAATTGATTATTCAATAATTTCAAAATATAAAATCACATCATAGAGATAAAATATGCAATTTAATCAAGTATATATATTACAAATTTATATAATCTTAATGTTGATACTTTCAGTTAATACTTCCTCTTATTATTGTATAAATTGATATAAATATACGAAGAGAGTTTTATTTTGATTTATAAAAAAGATTTTTTTTTTCCAGATTAATGGAGTCCTAGATGGCTAAGTCAAAGGCTTGCTTCCACAACGCCAAACCTCATGGCCCATCACCCATGTGATGACCGCGGTGGATTTTGAGGAGATTTGAAATGGAAAAACAACCCTTCATCCTTAGGTTCAACTCCACTGGAGGTCAGTCTTCCTAGCCTTTAAGAAGGGGGTTCGATCGCTACGTTGGTTAATGCGCTAGGGGAGGCATTCTAAGGGTTTAGGGAGTAGTGGTAACACCGGTAGAGATGAAGGCAGCATGTGTACTCTCTGGCCAATATCCCCTAGTCCCCTACTGACTGAATTTCAAGCGCCCTGCCCTTAGACTGTAGGTGTAGATGAACCCGACCCCTTTCCTAAAATTTTTTTACCAAAACAAAATGGAAAAACAAAAAGATAGAAAACAGAATATTTTTTCCCCAGAAAAAAAAGAAAGTGACATGGAAAAAAGTGAATCAGGCTTATATAAGAATGCCACGTTAAGGCTAATATAGGAAACTGTGACTCGGTGAGGGAATGAATCAGGCTGTGAGCTCCGCTCCGTTCTGTTGTTTCTCTGTTTTCTTTCTCATTTCCTCTGTCCTTCCCGTGGATTGATCCCACCGACGTGAAGCGCATCAGCACCATCTTCTTTATCAGCTTCTCTCTCTCCGGGTTTTCCCTCTTAATCTTCTCACCCGATCTTCCTTTTTATTTACGTTTATATTTCCTCTTCGTAGGTTTTTTCTTTTTTGCGTTTCTGTTTGTTCTTGATCTAAAGTAGGCTTCTTGATCTCCGTCTGCATTGTTCGGTTTTGATTTTTATTGTTAGATCTGGGAACCCCACTTATACATACTGAAATTTTTTTGGGTGCATTGCTGTATTTCACAGTTTGGCATTAATGCCTTCCTTGTTCTCTTGAAAAGCCTTTTTTATCACGTATTATGTTTTTGTAAAATTGGATGCTTCGATACCCAAAATTTTAGCACATGAACCTTCGATTTGCTTCATTGTGTTCTCACAAGCAACTTCAATTAAGGGCAGAAGGGGGATGTTTGGCAGTTGATAGTTTTAGTACTTCAAACTTTAATTAGATGGTTAATTCAAGAGCTTTTAGCAGGTGCGTTGGTGTGTGCATAGGAGTATTTTTGAAAGTTTATCGATGCGAACTTTCGAAAGTCATGCTTTCTGCTCTATTGTAATGGTGCTCCAAGAGATGGTGATAAAATATATGATTCTACCAAGTTTAAGCTTAAAAATTTGGACGAAACTTATCCTTCTTAGTTTTACTTCTTCCTGACATACTACATTACTAGTGACAAGTGAACATAAAGACTAATGAATCATTGGTGCCTGAAAACCGATGGTTTGGTTCTGTTGGACATTTGTAATGCCACGACAATGTCTTGTTTCCAATTTCCATGTTGTCCCACAATCAGTATCAATGGAAGGAAGTACTGGTATAAGACTCTTTAATTATAGCAAAGATTCTGTAAGGTTATTCAAAATGTTGTTGCAGACTGATGCATTAGTAACATTTCAACTAGAAGCACCACTATGATTTAGGAAATGGCCTTAATTTTATGAAATAAGGCAAAGCCTTCCCAGGCTTAATGCATCAAGAATTAAAACCCTTGAGATGCTACTTGAGACCGAGACAGTTGAAGGAGCTGTAAGGATGATTATAATTGCCTTTCTTGCAAATAATTCATATGATGCCTCTTTGTCTTTTGTTTTCTTCTTCTACTTCTGTTATCACTTGAATTACCCTTACAAATGATAGAGAAATTGATTAAGTAAGTCAGGTTAGATTTCTTGATAATGCAGGGACATGGGTTTGTGGACATTACTTGAGGGGCTATTGCTTCTTGCAAATTCACTGGCAATACTAAACGAGGATCGCTTCCTTGCTCCTAGAGGATGGAGCTTCTCAGATTTTTCAGGTGGCAGGACAAAGACATTTAAAGGCCAGCTAATAGGTCTCATTAATGCTGCTCAGTACTTGAGAGTTCCCCTAGTACTCCTCAACTCAATCTTCATAATTGTAAAGTTGGTTTCTGGATGACACCTAGGATGGTAAGATGTCAATTCTAACTTGCTCTGACGAGAGAACACCTTTATGAAATAATTGGAATATTATTTCAGGTTCCTTTTCAACTTTTAGAATTTGAAACGGAATTGATCAATGTTTTTTTACTTGGCAGGTCGGAGGATGAAGGCACTTCCAACAGCTAGGGTAGTTAGAAAAGCCAGACATCCATCTAAAGCCCCTCTGCTTTCTTTACTTCCATTTTCTTGCGCACTCCAAAGAAAAAGAAGCAACTAAGGAAATGAAAGTACATTATATTTTACACTATTTTGTTTTCTGAATGATTACAGGTTTATGAATCTTCCTCAGATTATTTTAGCAATTATTATTATTATTTTTTTTTTTTTATAAGATTTTAGCAATTATTTCCTGAGTAGCAAAGTTTGACCTTCCTGTGCTTTTGATCCTTTTATGTTATTTATGAGCATAAAACCGTTTTGCTCAGCCATAGTAACATAAACACGCATGTAATTAGAATTCATTGTGTAGTCTAGGTGTTACTGTTGTACTCAATTTTTTAAGTGGTAGCTATGAAGCTGTCCACAATTTGGTGGTGCATGACAAGTTGGATTTATCTTTACTTTTATGGTGACTTAAAAGCCAAGTTTTGTTTACTGCTTTCAGTCAGTCACATCTTCAATCCTAGGGCAATACAATACAACCTTACACAATCTTTGAATAGGTAATACTTATTTCATTCCTTAGTAAAGGCCTAGAAAACGCGGCCGCTACATTTGCATTTGCTTAAGAATAGATTGGATTTAACTAATCATAAATCAGCAAAGAGGCTGTACGTTTCGGAATCAACAGCAATGAGCCGTAGTGCAGCAATTGCTGCAGCAACAGACATAATGCCAAAGAAACAAACATTGAGCCAGTGCCAGAGCTTTTGCAAGGACGTTAGCTTGTTCTTCTTTGCCACTAAATACATATGATTGGCCAGTATAAATGACAGAGGAAACGTGCTTACAGCTCCTGTGAGGCTCATGAAATCTCCAAGGAAAGGCAGGAGGGCAGACACAAATGTATTGAAGGCCAGGTAGCCACCCCTTACCAAAACTCGAAATGACAAGTTCTTTGGAGCCAACGCGCTTCCAGTGATCCCATATCTGGTATCCAAATACTCATACATTGGACTTGCAAATATCTGAAAGAAGCAAAAGAGTGACAGTGAGTTTAGTGAAACTGTTGAATGGAATGTTTTGAATCAACAGGCATTCGAGTTTAGATGTGAGTACATGCAAAGCGATGACTGACTGCAAGAAGGCAGAAATGTTGGCTGTGACTTTCAACCAGACTGGACCATTCACATTATTCAGCAAATAGGATGATGCGGAAGATCCATAAGCCCAGTACGCTGTAAATGTAACCAAATAAAGAGGTAGAACTCCAACAGTAAATTGGAAATATAGGGCTTTCATCATGTTCTTGACTACCGGCTTTCTGATAGTTGCCTGTGTGTCACAACCATTTAAGTGTCAATTTTCAGAGCAAACAAACGACAAAGATTTATATATAGGCTTTGAAAATGAACTATAACCTCCTATTTTACCTGTATCTCGGGAAGCATTCCTGTATTATATGCAAACACGAGATTAGCAGACGCTCCAATCGTCGTAAATATTTTACTTGTTGATGAACCGGGGATGCTATAATCTCGAGCTGGTGATTTCAAACCTGATGGTGCACTGGCGACTAGTTCAAATTCACTTTACACTTACACGGTAAGTTTATGAACTGAAAGCTAGCAACATAAACTCATCAACTAATGCAACACAAGGGATGAACAATTGTTCGGAAGAAAATTCACTGATCGTCTTTCCAAACCACTCAGGCAGTCTGGAAATGTAACTTCCATCAGACGCTCAATCCAGAAAAAAACTAAAAGTTTTAAGATTTATGTGACAAAGCTATCCTCAGCAAATGCATAGAATAGCAAACATTTGCATGGAAAGTTATTGTGGCAGAGATGTGAGTGGTTACCATCTTTAAGCGACAATACAAAAGCTGCTACGATGTATATTAAGCTGAAGACTGTTGAAAATCCCAGCCAAACTCTAAGAGCTGAAAGATGGGGAATGCATACAGCAAACATTGCACATACGAATCCGGCCATGGCAATAAAATATGGAAGCTTCATTTGATGATCATCCCTAAACAGAACATAAACGGCCTGCACCAAAATGCAAAGAAGATTTTTTTTTTTTTTTTTGGGGGGGGGGGGGGGGGGGAGCAATTGTTTCAGCACGAATGCTCAACACAAAATCAGAAATGCTTAAAAGTGGGGAAGGAAAAGCGAAAACGACAAAGAAGAGGCATACAGATTGTAATTTTTACTTTAGCTCATCCAACATTAGAATGATTCCATAATTATTGGATTATGTAAAGAAGATTTTAACATTTGTTCAAATGCTTCAGATTATTAAAGTCCCATAAATCGAAATTACTAAAAGATAGAGGGCCTATAAATTGGCTTGGGATCAATAAGAAAATGAAAAAAAAGGCTGATAAACAGTAGTTGGTTCATAAACAGGAGAATGAGATTAGTTATCCAATACTTGAAGGAAACTATGAAGTTCTTCTGCAAAAGATTGAGACATCTCTCACAACGAAGTCATTAAAGTGTCAAAAAAATTAACTAATGAGAATGCTTAGGAAAAATGGACTTCCTCCCCAAAATTGCATCACCTTTAGCGCTGAACCAGCCAAGATAATATATCCAGTATTTATCATGAAAAGATTGATATACTGCAGCGTCCATGTGAGAGAATATGCCTTCCTACCTGAAATGAGAATGCAGGTAACACATTATGATGCTGAGATGTCCACGAGAAAGAGTCTACTTGTTCTTCACTTCAATTACCACATATCAACTCACCGTATATATATCCAGCAAGATCCCTATATCTTATATGCCTCCTTCCTCCCAACTCATGGAGCTTGGCGATAAGGGAATTTGCATACAATGATATTGCAGTGGCAACAATCAAACCAATCACACCATATACCCAACCGAGGGGAACCATGATGGTACCAGAGTATCCAAGTACATATGCGCTGTTGATTCCCGTGGTGAGAACAAAACCCACTTGAAACCATGAATCTAGACACCAGAAAATAAAAACTAAATAAATAAACACAGAAAACTACAAAACCAATAAAAATAAGTGCATATTGGGTGTGCCACTTCTTTTCTAATGTGATTTATAAATAAATATACGAGATAAGTTTGTCTCAACTTATATAGACGTATTTTCAAGGACTAACTTAAAGTACTTCTTGGATGCTAACTTACATTAAGTATACAGTACACGTACGACTGGAATCATCTTACAAAAAGTGCTTTTCGATTCAACAACAATATCAAAAAGGACTTATTAAACACTACTCCTTCGGTCCTAATATTAGATTACATATTATTTTATTATTCAGAAAAAATAAGAATAAAAATGCTCTAAATCAATTTAACAAACTTCCTTAATTTCTTTAAAAAAAATTCAACTTGGTCAAGGAGTAGGACTCCTGAGCAAAGCATTGAACAATAAATCCCATTTTTTCCAACTCATTGAGCTCCAATTCTAGTCACTCTACATTCACATATTATACTCCGAATATCACTAATTTTTCCAAAAAAATAAAGAAAAATTGAAGTGGGCGATTGAGTTAGGAAGAACGAACCGCTACTAATCTGGTGAGCGGTATCGGGTGTTTCAACATCAGCGTCTCCATCATCGCGCAGCTTCTGCGTATTATCCCCAGAGTCAGGCATAATAATGGAAGTTCGTTCTCGTGCCGGTGACGACAGAAGCGGCGCACTCACCTGCCCATCCTCCGCCGCCGATATACAACTAATGATAGCCAGCGTGAGTATCTGAGTTCTGCAACCCCGTTTTATATAGATTCGCGCGAACCAACCGGCCCAATCAATTCAGGACGGACCCCGCAATAAATTAATGATAATGAATTTTCTTCGATTCTTTCTTATCTGGTTTTACTGTCCCGTTTCTAGCGCGGTTGGCGCGTGAGGTTGCAGAGCGCGATGACGCAGGGACAGGACGGTTTCAATTGGGTTTTGCTACCTCCTTCCGAATTCTGGAGATTGGTTCTGCATTTTAGATCTTTTTATTTCGTCGGTGAGGTGCCACCTGTAAGGTTGTAGTAATTGCGTGCGTGCATTTTCACCTGGTACCGTGCCCCGCTTGTTGACCTGCATCGAAGATGGTGATCATCGTCCCATGATCCAACGGATAAGAACGGGGGCATGCATTTATACGGACAGTGACGTCCAAAAACGAATCGTGGTTTGCGTGTCCCAAATTTTGAGCGCATATTAATTATAATATTAATTATCATTCTAGTTTTATTTATAAATTTTTAATTAAAAAATTTAATTATATGTAAAAGTCTTTTTTAAATAATAAATAAGATTATGATAATATAGAGAAAGAGTTGAAAGATATTGATTAATAAATTACCACAAAATTAAAAATTTATCACATAATTATCGAATGAACTACCTTTTGGTATATATGATTTAATTAACAGAGATTTATAAATAAGATTAGAATAATAATATTTAGCATTATTAGTTTATTATTGGGTTTGGAATGCAAAAATAATAGTATGATGAGTTTTTGCTGTTCCGTCTATAGAAAGTATCCATTAATTTATAAAGATTGAGCAAATGTTCCAATATCGTTAGATTGGCCTAACAGCCGTTACATACAATATGAATTTATAAAGTCTTTCATTATTGTGTGCTCTATCTGTCAGTTATTTCTTCATTTCTTTCAGATTATATGCCCGTGGACCTAGTTTTGGCTTGCTTTTGAATTCTCTATTTGGATTAGTCCTTCCGGCAAGCGGGGTTTCCAATTGTGGTGCTAGATCTTTAGCAGGCTACCACTAGATGCGATTCATTGTCCCACGTGAAATGTGATTTTACTTCTTCCCTGTATTGTATTATGGTCAAGTGGTGATAATATGACTTTTAATATAAAACTGATGAAAAGTAAATACAAGAACAAGAGATTTTAGAGAGAGGGAGAGTAGAGAGAAGTTCTCATTTCAGTGTAATCTGAATGTTTACAGAAGGCCTCTATTTATAGAAGGAAAATGGGCCTTTAGTGTAATTTCCACTTTGGGTCATTTGATGTAATATTCCCCTAATTACATAACTGTACACTCACGGGAATGCATTCCCGTGAGTTGTATTATTTTGTGTGTGGGTCCCACCAAATAGTAAACTACTATGCATGGTACTATGCGTGGGTCCCATGTCATCTTGTAATATTTGGAGACCGGGAGTCAATGGACATCCACATAATCAGTATATTCATAACACTCCCCCTTGGATGTCCATTTATGAATGTGCCTCATTAAAAACTTTAACTAGGAAAAACCCAGTGGGATAAAAACCTAGCCAAAGAAAAGAGTACATCACTCATTGATACACTATCCAGTGCTGCCTCATTAAAAACCTTTCTAGGAAAAACCCAGTGGGACAAAACCTAGAAAAGGGAAAAAGAGTACAACGTGTATCAACTCCCCCTGTTGACAACATCAATATTACTCCCTCTGATAACATCAGTTGAGATCTTTAAGTCTTCGAAGACCAATACCATAGACAAGCTTCTCAAAGATTGCTTCTGGAAGTGACTTGGTAAATAAATCTGCCAAATTTTCTCTTGAACTGATTTGCTGGATATCTATTTCACCATTCTGTTGAAGATCACGAGTAAAGAAAAATTTTGGTGAAATATGCTTCGTTCTATCGCCCTTGATGTATCCTTCTTTAAGTTGGGCAATACATGCAGTATTATCCTCATATAGAACTGTTGGAACCATTTTACCAGAAGATAAATGACAAGTAGTTCGTATATGATGAATTACTGACCTCAACCACACACATTCTCGACTTGTTTCATGCATTGCTAGGATTTATGCATTATTAGATGAAGTGGCTGATATAGTTTGTTTCATAGATCGCCATGAAATTGCTGTACCTCCACATGTAAATACATAACCTGTTTGTGATTTTCCATCATGTGGATCAGACATAAATCCAGCATCTGAATAACCAATCAGTTCATGTTTAGATACATTTGAATAATATAACCCCATATCCATAGTACCTCTGAGGTAACGAAAAATACGCTTTACACCATTCCAATGCCTTTGTGTTGGTGCAGAACTATATCTTGCTAATAAATTAACAGCAAATGTTATATCAGGTCTTGTGTGATTAGCAAGATACATTAGTGCCCCAATAGCATTAAGATATGGCACTTCTGGACCAAGTAATTGTTCTACACCTTTTTTGTTAATTACGTGGGGTTGGAATGGATCTTTTTCTTTTATCAAAGATCTTACAACCATTGGAGTACAGAATGGATGTGACTTATCCATATAAAATCGTTTCAAGACCTTCTTTGTATAAGTTTCTTGATGTACAAAGATCCCGTCCTTCAGGTACTCAATTTGTAATCCAAGACAAAATTTTGTCCTACCTAAATCTTTCATTTCAAATTCTTTCTTCAAACAATGAATGGCTTTTGTAATCTCTTCAGGAGTTCCAATAATGTTGATATCATCAACATAAACAACAATTATAGCAAATTTATTTCTCGATCTTTTTATAAAACTGCATGGGCATATCGGGTCATTTTTATACCCTTCTTTCAACAAATATTCTTTAAGGCAATTATACCACATGCGCCCTGATTGTTTCAAGCCATACAGGGACTTATTTAATTTGATCGAGTATTGTTCTCGTGAATTTGAATTAAATGCTTCAGGCATCTTGAGTCCTTCAGGAACTTTCATATAGATATCACTATCAAGTGAACCATATAAATAGGCAGTCACAACATCCATTAGATGCAAATCAAGCCTTTCATTTGCTGCTAGGCTAATTAAATAACGAAAAGTAGTTGCATCCACTACTGGTGAATATGTTTCTTCAAAATCTATGCCAGGTCTTTGTGTAAAGCCTTGGGCTACAAGGCGTGCTTTATACCTTGTAATTTCACCCTTTTCATTTCTTTTCCGTACAAAAACCCATTTATATCCAACTGGCTTTACATCTTTAGGTGTATGGACTATAGGTCCAAATACTTTTCGTTTTGCCAATGATTTTAATTCTGCATTAATGGCATCTTTCCATAGGAGCCAATCTTTTCGTTGTTGGCACTCTCTCATGGATTTTGGCTCATGATCCTCTTCTTCATTCATCACATCATATGCCATATGATTAGCAAAAATGTCATCAATGTTGACTTCATTACGGTTCCATTTGATATTATTTGTGACATAATTTATTGAGATCTCATTATTTTCATACATTTCAGATACCTGGATCTCTTCTGGGGCCTCAATATTCTCCTATGGAGATAATTTCTCTTTATGAAGTGGCTCATCCAGAGCTACGCTTTTTTCTTGATTATCCTCGACTTGGCCATCTATAATTTTAGCTTCTTTTCTTTTTTCGAGGATTTTTATCTTTGGAACCGATAGGCCTACCACGCTTAAGGCGTGCTTTTGATTCATTTGTAATCGGTTGTCCTACAGGGACATCAATTCGAATAGGAGCATTAGCAGCTGGAATATGTGACTTTGTCACTTTCTTTGGGTCAGTGAATGCTTCTGGCATTCGATTAGCTGAATTCTGTAAATGAATTATCTTTTGAACTTCTAGTTCACATTTTTTTGTACGAGGATCAAAATGAGCCAATGATAATTCATTCCAGCTAATCTCTTTATTCAACTGCTTATTTTCTCCCCCTAATGTTGGGTAAACTGATTCATTAAAATGACAATCTTCAAATCGTGCAGTAAATAAATCTCCTGTAGATGGTTCTAAATATTTTATAATTGAAGGAGATTTATACCCAACATAAATTCCCATTCTTCTTTGAGGACCCATTTTAGTACGTTGTGGAGGTGCTATAGGCACATATACTGCACATCCAAAGGTCCGTATATGAGAAATATTAGGTTCTTCACCAAAAACCATTTGTAAGGGGGAAAATTTTAAATAACTAGTTGGCCTGATGCGAATTAACATTGCTGCATGCAAAATGGCATGGCCCCAAGCAGAAATTGGTAAATTAGATTTCAAAAGTAAAGGTCTTGCAATAAGTTGCAATCGTTTTACCAATGATTCTGCAAGTCCATTTTGCGTATGAACATGTGCTACAGGATGTTCAACATCAATTCCAAGGGACATACAATATTCATTAAAAGTCTGTGAAGTAAATTCACCAGCATTATCAAGACGTATTTTCTTGATAGGATAATCCGGGTAATGTGCTCTTAATCTTGTCAATTGAGCAAGTAATCTCGCAAACGCCAGGTTTCGAGAAGATAATAAGCACACATGCGACCATTTAGTTGATGCATCAATTAAAACCATATAATACCTAAATGGTCCGCATGGTGGGTGTATTGGCCCACAAATATCTCCCTGTATCCGTTCTAGAAATGTGAGAGACTCACTTTCTACTTTGGTTGGTGATGGCCGAATAATTAATTTTCCCTTGGAACATGCATCACATAAGAAATCATGGGATTTTGGTATTTGTTTCTGTTTCAAGTTATGTCCACATGAATTCTCTATTATACGTCGCATCATAATTGACCCGGGATGGCCTAACCGGTCATGCCAAACAATAAATATGTCTTTATCAACATGCTTCTGGTTTTCCATAACATTTATTTCAATTGTACTAATACTTGAATAGTACAAACCAGAAGATAACATAGGTAATTTCTCCAGAACATATTTTTCACCATATCTAACAGTAACAATTTGTAGATATTCTTTATTGTCCTCATTTATAGTCTCAATATGATATCCATTTCGACGGATATCTTTAAAACTCAACAAATTTCTATGAGACTTAGAGGAATACAAAGCATCATTAATAACAAATTTCGTACCATTGGATAATATTATTATTGCTCTTCCAGAGCCTTCAATCAATCTTGTATTACCCACTATGGTATTGATGCTTGTACTACAATTTGTTAGATGTGAAAAATATTTCTTATCTTTAAGAATTGTATGTGTCGTTGCACTATCAATGAGACATATATCTTCATTCTTGTGTGCAATATTTGAAATGTCCATGAGCTTCATTAAAAGAAAAGAAATGCATCAAAACATATTCAATATAGAAGATGCATTAAAAACATATTTATTATACATAATTGGCAACAAGTCAGAACGAAACAAAATAATTATTACAATTTTTGCAAAACTTATTTAATCATAAAAATCTTCCACCTCCAAGTGAGACATAACATCATCATTTGGCTCATTGACATCATTATCTTTATGAGCCTTATCATTACATTCCACATTATTAACACTCTTTTTTATAGAGGCTTGGTAAAGTTTCGCTAAATGTTCTGGTGTACGACAATTACGTACCCAGTGTCCCTTCATACCACACCGATAACATTTATGTTCAACAACTTTTGAAGGACCTTCTTTATCATTCTTTTGTCCTTCATTGTTCATCTTTTTCTGGTGGGTATAAGGACTATAATAACCTCTTCCACCATGATAAGGACCATGATTATTTCTACCTCCACGATTTCCACGTCCTCGTCCACGACCACGACCACGGCCACGACCACGACCGCGACCATGGCCACGACCATGATCATTCCGTACACTCACATTCACTTCAGGAAATGGAGAAGATCCAGTGGGACGATTTTCATGATTTTTCAATAATAACTCGTTATTTTGCTCGGCTACTAGTAAACATGAGATTAACTCAGAATATTTTTTAAAACCTTTCTCACGATATTGCTGTTGTAAAAGCAAATTCGAAGCATGAAAGGTAGAAAAAGTTTTCTCTAATAAGTCCTCATCAGTTATTTTTTCACCACATAATTTTAACTGAGAACTTATTTTGAAAACAGCTGAGTTATACTCACTTACAGTTTTAAAATCTTGTAACCTGAGATGAATCCATTCATAACGAGCTCTAGGCAAAATCACCGTTTTCTGATGATCATACCTATCTTTCAAACTAGTCCACAATTCAAATGGATCTTTCACCGTTAAATATTCAGTTTTCAAACTTTCATGAATGTGGTGTCGGAGAAAAATCATAGCTTTAGCCTTTACTTGAGGGGACGCATCATTTCCTGGCAATATAGCCTTTCCAAAGTCCTTTGCTTGAAGATGGATTTCAGCATCTAAAACCCATGATAGATAATTCTTCCCGGTGATGTCAAGAGCATTAAATTCAAGATTTGAAATGTTGGAAGACATGATTCAAACTAAAAATAATAAAAATAATTAGAATCATATTATAAAATCTTATTATAAATTAAAACATAATTTAAAGAACGGTAAATAAACATGCTAAGAAAATAAAAATAAGATGAGATAGGAATGAGAGTAAACTCACAGCGAGACCTATCTCATCCGAAGGTAAGAAAGATGATGCATATATTATATAATATATAGACAACAGTAAAGAATTAAGATAAACAAATGGAGCCCTATTAGTGCCACCACCATAAAAGGTAAATAAATGCATAAATAAATGGAGCCCACTAATATTAGTGTTGCCACCATAAAAGGTAAATAAATGCATAAATAAATGGAGCCTACTAATATTAGTGTTGCCACCATAAAAGGTAAATAAATGCATAAATAAATGTTAGTAACATAAATTTAAATGTTAGTGGCATAATGTAAATATTAATAAAGTCAGTATGGAGCTTAATATTGCCACCATGAAATAAATAAAGCAGTAAGTAAAGAATTTAAATTAAACAAATGGAGCTTAGTATCGCCACCATGAATTAAATAAATAAAACAGTAAAATTAAATTACAAATGGAGCTTAATGTTGCCACCATGAATTAATAAATAGGGAGTGGGAAGAATATATAAACATAAATAAATTACTGTAAATAGTAAAATATAAATTTACCGTGAATAGTAAAGTTACTATTCACAATGAATAGTGAAAAATAAATGACTGAAATATTAAATCTAGACTTCCATAAAGGAGTCAAAATAAATAGAAATATAAAATTACTGAAAAAGGTAAAATTAACATGAATAGTAAAAATTACTATTTACTGTGAATAGTAAATAGTAAATAATCTCAAATCTTAACCATGGAACCTGATGTTCAAAATAATCGGTAAAAGTAGAACTTTAATTCCATATCATGGTTAAGATTATCCCAGATAGAAAAAATAAACAAATAGTAAAGGAGATGGTAATAAAATCTTACCTTGGTAGAGTCTTCGTGCTGATAACGTAATATAAAACTGATGAAAAGTAAATACAAGAACAAGAGATTTTAGAGAGAGAGAGAGTAGAGAGAAGTTCTCATTTCAGTGTAATCTGAATGTTTACAGAAGGCCTCTATTTATAGAAGGAAAATGGGCCTTTAGTGTAATTTCCACTTTGGGTCATTTGATGTAATATTCCCCTAATTACATAACTGTACACTCACGGGAATGCATTCCCGTGAGTTGTATTATTTTGTGTGTGGGTCCCACCAAATAGTAAACTACTATGCATGGTACTATGCGTGGGTCCCATGTCATCTTGTAATATTTGGAGACCGGGAGTCAATGGACATCCACATAATCAGTATATTCATAACAACTTTGTATTTTTTAAATTAAGAAGTTGGAAAAGTGTTTTCATCTTTAGATGGAAATTTATGCTGTTTTGTTTTGGATTTGGCTTTTATATATATAATGCGGCAACCCAGAGTGATTCAATCTTCTACCGTGGGCATTGGTTTTTCGAGTTGTAGCATATTTGGTTTTCTTGCCTACTCCGGATGTTTAGGTGTGTATGGCAACTATTCTATTCAATTCCCAGCATTTTTTCTAAAATGAAACAGTTTTTTTTAATTTTGTGCCTTGAAAAAGTTCTGAAAATTAGAATTACCTTTGTTAACTCATTTTATTTTTACTCTGAGGATCAGAATTACATTTGTTAACACTTTTTTTTAATCCAAGAATCAAAATTTCGCTTTGTGGTGATAATCATGACTATCCTCCACACCATTCTCCGAACCAATGGCAACAAGTGCTGCAATCGAACTACTCTCGCCCTTAAACAACACTATGTTGGACCAAGAAGCAAAGCCACCCAGCCGCACAGCCGGACTACTCTTAGGGCCTATTTGGATGAGCTTTTTTTAAAAAGTGATTTTTTAAGTGTTTTTTTTAAGCTCCAAATTGAAGCTTTTAAAAAAAAGAAGCATTTTGACTTTTTTTTTTTGTGACACTTACTTTTTTTAAAAAATATCATATAAACATATAAATTAATTTTATAAAAAAACATTTTTTCGCATTAAAAAAGTGCTTTTTTTAATGAAAAAAACTCATCCAAACGAACCCTTATTCATTTGATTTTATGCATATGGGGCAATAATTTATCTTCCTCTCTTGTTGCTAATCCAAGATCTTCATTTGATCCAAAAAAAAAAAAATCCAAGATCTTCATAGTTTTTCTGTTATTGATGATGGTTTCTTGATTTCTATCTTTCTATGCTTTCCTTCACCTTCAATCTCATTTGGTTTTCAAAGAACCAATCATCAATGTCTCAAAAATTTTGATATGGTATTAACTAAATGTAAAATGGGCTTCACAAAATTTTTAATGAGATTGACAAATTTAATAATGTTTTTTACAAAAGAATTTGTTTATGAAAACATGTAAATCAATATTTATCAACATTTGTGACATTTCACCAAAATTCATAATGAGATTGATAAGTTTAGTAATGGTTTCGGCAATAATTATAATAGTTTTAACGAAAGAGTTTGCTAATAAAAACATACAAGTCATATTCACAAACATTTGTAGCGTTTCACCAAAATTCGTAATGAGATTGATAAATTTAATAATAGTTTTAACAAAAATTGTAATGGCCCTCAACCAAACTCTTCCATGAGATGCATAAATATTCTCCCATAGCGCTACCTTTTAGAACCTACAACACCCAACCAATTTCTTCCTACTTCAAATGCTTCTCATTTATGTTACGGAGACACGTGTAGAGAGAGAGAGAGAGAGAGAGAGAGAGAGGATGTTTGGATGGAAAGAGAAGGTCGTCTTCTTTATTGAGACGCAGCGAGGACGTGATCTTGGTTAGAGGAGACACCATTGGAGAGTCATACCGATACAAAAGGCCTAAGCTTAAGAGTAAGAGAAAGAGAGGGTGAGGAGAGAGAAAGAACAAGGGAAGGGATTTTAGTAAAAACATTTAATTTCAAAATCTCATATTCCTCACTATCACATTCATGTCTTTTTAATTTCTTAACATATCTTTTTGTGTTTTGAAAATCCATATGATATTTAAATGAAATTTTTTCTAAATCTTATGCATTCATTTATTATTATTATTATTATTGAATTTATGCATTCATTTATGGTATTAGTATTAAGGAATTGAATATCAGACTAATCAAACCTCTATGAAAGGAAATCCTCTTATTATCCCTCATGAGCCTATCTGAACTGTTAATAAGAAAAAAGGATCTCATCAGGACCATTGATTAGGAAGAGGAAAAAAAAGTCTAAGGAGTAATAACTTAATGAAGTAGCTCATTTTTTTTTTTACCTTTTAAATTGATTGGATGAACATGATTAGAGATTACGATGAATGATGAAAAAATGAATGAGGAAAGAAATCAACCCTCTAATCACACATGTTTATAACTAAAGTGACTATTGTTTATCTTTCTCTGGAAAGGAGTATAATATATGCATTTAATTGTACAATCCTCGACAATTCATATTATACACGGACAAGATGCCTATTTTTTTTTAATAGAAACTGATATAAACACCCATATACTAACAAGTTTAGACTAACGAGCGTGAGAAGAAATATGGAATATTGCTTCTTTTTTTTATACCCTTTTACCCGGGGAGAATAAATAGTATATTTCTTAGACTAAATTACGTACCTAAAAGTTAAACAAGGCACGTAAGCGTTAATGAAGGAAAATAATTAAATAACGTGAGAGAATTTAAAAATGGAGAGTTGGTCAGGCCAAGACAGATATCTGATTAATTTGAAATCATCAACATCCAGCAAAAGCAACATAAACAATTAGTACGGGAAATAATATTTTTTAAATAAACTAAAGCTAGCACTCACATTGGTCTCCTTTACTTCTGATTTACCTTACACGACCATTACATTAAAAGATGTATATAAAACTTGGACGACCAACTTGGACCTGAATTATGAGACTCGTAAAGTAAAGGCATACCATTGAGCAGCCCATTAAAAAAACATATCTTAAATAAATAGACCCATGTTATTATATTATTGTCTCGTAGGGGTATCACAAGTTAGCGGCCATGAACGTTTCCTCTAAAGGCGATTCTAAATATCTGTGATCTGTCACTTTTATCAAAACAAAAATATCAACAACTTGTCTGAATTAATCCTACCTTTCCACCTTAGATAATAGATATTACGTGTGGCCACTGTTTAATCTCTCTCTCAATTATTATTATTTTCCCCCAAAACGACTAGTTAAAATAGAATACGTCAGTCGCTTGATCATAAAACTAAATAAAGCACTGATAAAAATATTTATAAATTGTTTACCCGCAGAAGCCTCATATTTAGAGGAGAATTTGCATGTAATTTAAATTTTTTTGATATGGACATTATAATTTCATCAACTAAATCAACATATGACAATCACGTTTTATCTAAATACTCAACTAATAAATCATAATTAATTATATTGATCCATGTTCATAAATGAGAATTAGCGGCAACATAAGCAATTTATTTATTTAAATGTTAATGGAAAAATATTGGAGCAAATAAATATATTTACAGATGGTTTTTATTGACTTGAAAAGGTGTATCATCATATATTAAGAGATATGTTTTGAAAAACCTTTGAAAATAAAGGGCAGCGTATTACATATATCAAAGTCATTTAAAACAAGTGTGATGGGGGTAATAACTAGTGTTAGGATGCCTAGAAATAAGATAAATGACTTTTTTTAAAAAAAAAGAGTGACCTACACCAAGGATCATTTTTTTTTCTTTTATTTGTTTATCAAAGAAAAGATCCCTGATTGTATACTTTTTGTTGACTAAATCAAGGGATTAACTGTAAGCTTGAGATATGGATAAAGACCCAGTCAAAGGTTTTTCACCTCAATATGAGCAAAACAGAATTTATGCATTAAAATTTTGAGTAAAAGACAAGTTAGAAGTTATGTGGAGGTTAAATTGGGGGATCAAGTCATTCCATAAGTGGTAAAGCTTAAATATTTGGGGTAAATTATTCAACAAGATGACAATATTGATGGAGATGTTGCATAGATTTGAAGTTGAGTGGTATAAATAGAGAAAAATTACTGAAGTTATATCTAATCACAAACTATACAATCAAGTAGAATGAAAGTTTTATTGTATTGCTATAAGATTACCAATGCTATATGATAGTAAATGTTTGGCTTTAAATGTACAACATGAACCGGTTGAAGTGATATATATTGAAAATTAAATGGTAAAAAATCGTTTGATATAGTTTAGATATGTTCAAAAAATACCATGGGAATAAGGTCAATCAAGAAATATAGAGTCATCCGAAATGAGGTAGGGGAGACCAAAGTGACTACTCAATAAGGATATACTAATAATCTATTTAAATATTTGTTTTTATTTTTTTTGATGGCATGCGTTGTATGGATAAAAAAAAGGGTAAAAGTGTAATTTTACACACAACCTTTACCCCGAGGAGCGCCAAGTACCATAACCTTTTTTTGGAGTAAAAGTACACATAACGTTACGTTTTAAGAGTGTCTAGCACCACGGGCCGTTAGTCAACCGACGTTAACCGTTAAGTATGACGGAAATGAACAGTAACTTCGCTAAAATTATTATTTTACCCCTAGTTTTAAGCTGAAATTATCATTTTACTCCTAGTTTTAAATAATTTTTTTAAAAAAAACACTAAAATAATTAGCAATTCATAGAAATAATTCCAAGAAGCAAAACCTCCTCTAATTCAAACACCCAGCCATGAAATCACCAATTAAATAACGGATTAATAATGAAGAATGAAATGTTGGTTGGTGATGGTAGAAAAATTACAAAGGACGCCATAGCAATATATGGTTTGAAAAGCTAGAGAAAACCGAAGGTGATGAAGATGGTGGACGGTGAAGGTGGATTGAATGGTCTCTTCATCTCTCACTTTCGCTGCTCTTGAAGCTCTATTTTTCTGGTCTGGAAATGTCAGCCGGCGGTGGGGGTTGAAAGAGGAAGTCGCCGACAACGGTGAAGGGGGAAAGGACGGTGGTGATGGTAAAGAACGGAAGAGGAACGACGGTGGTGAAGACCTCTCCTTCTTCCTTGTTCGCTGCTGTGTCTCTACTCTGAAACTCTCCAGGTCGTCGGCGTTAATGGTATGGCGATGAGGTTATGAACGTCGCGAGCGACGATGGTGGTGGAGGTGCAGGTTTCGAAGGTCAATGTCCTTTCCTTATTCTGCCGCGGCGCTGTTTCTCTGCTTTTGATGTCCAAAACTGTCCCCAATTGAAGTTCAAAACGCTGCATTTCTGTTGTGACCAAATTGTCATGTTTCAAAATCTTTTTGAAATTAGAACTCCAAACTGCTATTTTCAGTTTTAATCTAATTTTTCAAGCACATATATAGAAAATAATTAAATCAATGTCAAAACACTGCATTTCTGTTGTGTTTTTTTTTTTAAAAAAATATTTAAAACTAAAGGCAAAATAGTAATTATAACGGAATTACTGTTCATTTTCGTCAGACTTAACACTCAACGTCGGTTGACTAACGGCCTGTGGTGCGGGACGCTCCTAAAACGTAACGTTATTTTGCTCCTAAAAAAAGGTTATAGTACTGGGCACTCCTTAGGGTAAAAATTATGTGTAAAATTGCACCATCACCCATAAAAAATCTCTTGGTATTATTGTTGGTGATACCATATAACTCCACTCATTTTAATAGATACGATGCTCTTAGATAACAATAATGAATTATTACTAATTTACTATCGAAGAAATTAGTTTGAGTTTTGTAGTCATAACTTATATAGGCCATTATTTATTTGACTGGTATCGTATTTTAAGTAACATTCAAGAAACACACACATTTTTTAAATACTTTTCCAAATTCCATACCTAAAAAAACAAAAACAAAAGCATTAAAATTTATAAAAGGCAAAGATAGGATGGGGGTGAGAATTTTGATTTTCTCATATTTTGATTTAAAAACTAAAATATCATTTTCACACATTTTTAAGTACTTAACTATTTTACCAAAATAATTATGATTTTTCTCAAAACATTATAGTTTTTGTTAAAGCCATTATTATTTTTGTGAACTACGACCAATTAAGTAATAATACTAACAAAATTGCTAAGTACTAAAAAATATGTGAAATAGAAGTTTTAATCTTTAAATCAAAACATAAAAATCTTATATTCACACCACATCTATTTTTTGTACTTTACAAATTTTAATAGTATTCTCTAAATTTTAGATACTGTGGTAATATTTGAATAATATTTCCCCCTTTAACTTGCGAGTACGATGATTATAATATAAGGATTCTTCACTAGACGACAAAGAAAAAAGTGCCCAGAATCCCTCAAGATCTTTTTGGATGAGTTGATTCTAAAATTGTAATTAAAAAATCGTACGTCAATATAATGATCCATCTTTTTAACATGAGCGCTCCTTTTTAATTTCAATTAGGTAGCCATCATTCCATCACATCAAATTTATTGAGGAATCAAATCATAACAAGGGGGCGAAAATTGGCCCTTTTTACCAAAATACCTTTAATTAAAAAATTATTTACCTAAATGCTCATGTCTAAAAATTATTAATTAATCTGTCCATATTTAATTGATTATATGCAGTGGCACATTCATTTTTTTTTTCAAAATTCACGTTATGTAATCGACCAAGCATCGTTGCTTAGTCGATTACATAAAGTCTGGGTTGTTTTTCCTCAGTTTTTATGCTATGTAATCGACTAAGCTATAATGCTTAGTCAATTACATTTCGACAGATAGGTTTTTTAAAAGGCAATTTGAACTTATTCGGAACCTTTATCACATTTATGTCCCAAAGCTCTTTGTTTGCTCGTTGTTTGGTCCTTTTTTGTGCGACCCATCAAAGTGTAAGGCCATCATTTTTGTTGAAAGTAGTATTGTTGTGTAATCATTGTAGTTTAACTTTGTTAAGTTTTGTTTTTGTGTAGAATCTGAAACCCACTCCCTTGCAGCTCCCAATTTCTGTAGTGAAGGACGAGTTCAAGTTCTAACACTTATGTTGCTGTAATCTACCATAGTGGAAGGCATTTTGAAGGTTTCAATGGTGTTCAATTTGAAGGGAAAATGAAAATGATGAAAATCAAATGGGGCATTACGTACAACGAGCTCAAAGAAAGGATTTACCGAAAATTGGGGCTACATGGCAGCCATTGCATTCATCGGTTGATTGCTAAAGTGGAGACTATTGTCGGTAAGGATAATGTATACTACATTAGTAACGATGTATGTGATGATGAAGACATAGAGTGCGTTATAGATGCATTTGGTAATTGGAAATCACAATTTTATTGAGATATATGTTGAGCTTGAATCTGGTGAATCATCTTCTGTTCCCATGCATACAAGTTCTCCACAATATTATGGTCAAGAAGACAGAGATGTCGGTTTATCTGCACCTTTACAAGTCTTAAGTCAGATAAGATTGACGGAAGAAGAGGAGGATGAGAAAGACGAGGATATGCACAACGAGGAGGGAGAACCTGAGAGTGTTATTTCACTAGGTGACTCATTAGATACTGATGTGGATGGTGATTTTGATGCTGACACGAACCCTGTAAACCTGAGTACCTTAGGGATGTCACCGCTTCATGTTGACCCAATTAGCAATGGTAAGTTAGTAAATTTGTATTTGTATTTATAATCCTTAGTGGTTCTGACAAAAAAAAAACCATTTTGACAGGTGTAGGGCCTAAGATTGAGCCATTTTGAAACAAAAGCCCGCACTATTCTAGCATTAATTGGGCACACTGTGATGATGAGACGGAGATGTTGTTTGGTGATGATGACTTGCAAGGTAGTTGGCATTTAGGTGATCCATTATATTTGTATCTGCAGTTTCCTTCTAAATCTGAACTACAACATGTCGTAAAATTATATTGCATGAAGTCTCATCGTACAACCATAGTTGAGAAAAAGCGATGAGCATAGGTTTGCATGAAGTCTTGTCGTACACCCATAACAAGTGATGTGTTTTGTATTGCATTTATGATGACATTGGTGAAGTTGATGTGTGTCATGTTTATTGATGCATTTTGGTATGGAGTTTATGGTGACTTGTTTTATAGAAGTTAGAATGCTATTGTCCAATGAGTTTATGTCATTGTTATGTTTTGACGAACCATTGACTATTATCGGGACAAGGGACTAAACCTATGCAAGACCATTAATTGATGCTAAAAAGACGTTCCCCAAGTCACATAATATGTAAAATGCAGTTGGAATTGGTTTAGACGAAGCACCCATTAGAATTCAGCAAGCCATATAGCTTCTAGGACTGGTTTAGTCGATTACATTATGAAGGTGTAATCAACTAAATGGTTTAGTTGATTACACCATTATGGTGTAATCGACTAAACTAGTCCCAAAAGCACATGCACTTGCTAATTTCGAATTGAATTGTGGGGAAACTGATGCCCAACTGCATTTTACCTATCTATGTGACTTGGGGAAGGTCTTTTTATGATCAATTAATGGTCTTGCATAGGTTTAGTTCCTTAATGTCCCGATATTTGTTTGTTAGGCCTATGACATGTCATTATCAAAATTGATGAACATAAACCATATCAACCGAAAGCACAAACATTCATTATCAAAAAAATGACATTATTAATACAAATTGACCAAGTCTAATCAACAAGAAAAAAATTACATGAAGCCAATAGAAACATCAAGTCTAAACCAAAAAACAAAAACACATCAATCTAATCTTCCTCCTCCTCGGATGTATCCTCCTCCTTGGATGTATTAGGCACCTACTCCTCCTCCCCAGCTGCTTCCTGCTCTTGTCCAAGCTGTAAATGACGAAGCCCATCCTCTAGCCCCTTCATCCGGCTCTACATCCACCTCCACCATTTGTTCTCCTTCTCAACGTGGCTCTTCCATCTCTTCTTCTGTCTTTGCTCCATCTTCCTTATCTTCTCCATCGTAGCATTGAGTCCTCTCATCAAATCACGAAAGGAGAATCCACCCTCTGGCTCAACCATGTCCTCATCATCAGTATCATTATCGTCATCATCAGGGACCTCAGGAGAAGCCACGGGTGCAACTGATGCCTCCTCCTCCTCAGCAGCAATGAATTGCCAAACACCATATGGTCCCTTAGAGATCTTGCATTGCTTTAATAGGCGCCTTCCAAAGCTAGCATTCAACATCATTTGGGTCATCATCTCCTCAGTGTGTATGGGAACACCAAAATGAATCAATATCCTCTGGACTAAATAGGCGTATGGAAGTATGACATTGTCCTTTTGCTTGGCTTTGTACATCATCCAACAGATATTGTGCATCCAATTCACCGCCCTGCCGTGACGAATAGTCCACATGATAGGTATATCACCCTCTAACACCCTTGATTGATTGTAAGGCCGAGGGAACAAAATATGTGTCATGACGTAGAAGAGGATACGAGCATCAACAATCAGCTGCCCCATAATAAAAATAGCTCTCTAACCTAATGGCCTCCTAAACTCATGCACAACTACGGCTCAGTCAAATCCAAGCAGGGGCACATTGCTATCTCCAGCATACTTAACAATAGCCGCCCCATCAAAATCAAATCCCAATATGTGCGTCCAGATGAGAGCCGTTATGACAATGTCAATGCCATAGACACGAGACCTCAGATCGCCCTGTATGTAGCTGAGGTTATGGTAAAAAGCTCTCACCATAACCTTTTGAGTATAGACACACGAACTCCGCCAAGCCTCTCAAATTGGAAGCCTCTAGTAATGACACTATGTCAAATCCCTCCTTTGCAAAGAAGGCCATATCTAGTGACTTCGACTTGATCACAGCTCTGCCAGCAAACTGCGTCACGAACTCTCTATGCTCTACTACAGAATGCTCCATCAAATAATCGTAACGGAGATCATCCTGCTATGCCCTAGAGGAGGATGCCCCACCGTCCCTCCGCTGCTTCGTCCGTCTCTCATTCTCACTACCAACGTTAGAGGGAACTTGTCCGCAAGGCATGATGACAACAAAGATCTACAAAACGACAATACAAACCATCAACATATAAGAAACAAACACAATCAAATGCATAATCAATATCTATCAACGGTTACAATGTAATTGAAAGTAAAATGCATAATTAACTATCAAACAAACGTAATCAATAACCATCAACATCTAAACATACAATAACATGTCATTTATGCTTTACACCCAATGTATGGTTAAGATTTTCTTGTAAAGAGCCTCTCATTTGTTCAAAAACACACAAGAACATGTAATTGATCTCTCATATGTTCAAAAACAAGAACCAACAATTCAAACCACTGAACAAAACACTACATACCCAAAGAAAACAGACCCTAATCAATTAAAAGAAGAATATGTACACAAAAACAAAGAAAAGAGGGCCAAATTCGAAATGGGAACCAAAAACATACTGAAAATCAATGCAAATGGCTCAAGATCTTGGATCCTTTCTCAACCCACCACTGGATTCCGACGGTTTCTGGAGAAAAATGATGAGGGGGGAGAGCTTGGGTGACCTAACCAACTATATGTTTACGTTAGGATGCGTTTCAGCCTTTTAAAAAACTGAATCCGCAATATGTAATCAACTAAGCACTGTAGCTTAGTCGATTACATGAGGTTATAACTGGAAAAAAAAAACACACACACAATTGCCGCAATGTAATCGACTAAGCACTCTACCTTAGTCTATTACATAGTGTAAAAATTGAGGAAAAACAGCCGAGACATTATGTAATTGACTAAGCAACAGTGCTTAGTCGATTACATAATGCGAATTTTGAAAAAAAAATAAATCTACCACTGTTTAGTCGATTACATATGGCATGTAATCGACTAAATAAAGGCAGATTGGTTAATAGTTTTCAGACAGTGGCATTTTGGTAAAGTTTTTTTAATTAGGGGTATTTTGGTCAAAAAGCTGAGAAAATTGGTTGAAACAAAAAGAAGAAAGGGCCTGTTTGTTTTGTTAAAACTTGTAAGTAAGAAATTAATTAAATTTATTTGAAAAATTATTTTCAATTAGCTGTTTTCAAGAAATTTAATTTTAAAAACTAAAAAATAGAAACAATTTTTAGCTATTTTCTTATTTATGTTTTTCTCTTTCTTATAATTTGAGACTACCACCTATCTACTATCGACATCATACTATTTGTGATGACTACTGCAATGTCAATGCAAATGATAGTTACCACCACATCATTATTGGTGTCGATTGTTGCCGCTATGTCACTTCAAAACATATTTTTAAGAGGGTTAAGGTGCAAAAATGCACATGTGTTTTACTTCGAGGAGCATCTAACACCAAGTTTTTTTTGTGTAAAAGTGACTACATAGTTACAAATTAGGTGCAAAAATACCTTATTATGATCATTGAATTTGATTTTTTTTAACTGGTTGGACAATGACATGACCTTCATAGGAACTATGTGGAAAAAAAATGCGGGTTAAGGTGCAAAATATATATGTGTAGTTTGGCCAAAAGAGTGCCCAACACCAAGTGTTTTTTTTTTAGATGCAAAAATTTTGTTTGATAGTTAGTTTGACTTTTTTTGTTGACTAGACTATGATGTGGCTTTCAAAGCAACTGTATGGGGGAAAAACGTGTCGGTTGGTCACAAGTTTGAGTTGGGAAGAATTAATATCACCATCCTTATCTTTATGTTCATCCTTGTAACAACATTGTACCTAACAATCAAGATCTGTCTAATGTGGATATATCACTCTTTGCCCTGATGAAAATGTCATCTATGACTCTCGACATATCCTTCCATTAGAAATTGGAGACCTTACCCAAACTAGCGTTCTCAATGCCATTGTTGCCTCCAATCCATTAAAATTGAATTGTCGGGGCGTCAATTAGAGTGAGTACGTATCTGGAGATGTGTACCCATCATTGCCTCAAAAATAACCCCGTGAAACTCATACAACTAAAATGGCGTGTAGATAAAAAATATATCTCCATTAGACCGTTTGTGATTTTCTAGTATATTGTTGTTACAAGGGCGAACAGAGCAATAGAAATGGTGATATTAATTCTTCCCAACTTAGACTTGCGACCAGTCGGAATGTTTTTTTTTTCACACAGTTGTTTTAAAAGTTACATCATCGTCCAGTCAGACAAAAAAGTCAAACTAATGTTAAATAATATTTATGCATATAAAAAAACACTTTGTGTTAAGCATTCTTTTAGCGAAATCACATTTGTATTTTTGCATATTTAAAAGCCACATAATCGTCTAGTCAGCAGAAAAAGTCAAACTTAATGTTCATGCACATTTTTTATATCTAATTTGTAACCATATAGTTACTTCTACATTTTTTTTTTAAAAAAAAAAAAACTTGGTGTTGGGTGCTCCTCAAGTCTTCAGAATAAAATTCATGCGCATTTCTACATCTTAACCCTTTTTAAAATAACTATCTAAACATAATTTAATTTTTATATTTTAAATAAATTATTATTTTGATGTATGCAAAATTTAAAATAAAAAAAAATCTAATAAAAATCATTTTTCATAAAAAATGAATTTGTCATTTTAAAAATTGTAAGTTAAAAAATTTAAATTTTAAATAGTTGAAATCTTATCATAATAATAAAAAATTAAATGTTAATCATTATGATGAGCATTACATGCGGATCCGTCTTTAACATACTGCGCCATCACTTTCATCATTTTCATTCTAATTTTATCTCGCTTCATCACTTTCATGGGAGATATATAATGGGAGTCGTATATCTATGATTTTGTTTTAGAACAAGCAGATAAGTTAGTATATATTTTAAGGTTGTTCCAAAATATATTATTTATTCTGTTGTTTTGAAAATTAATCAACGAACACCATATCCTCTCACGAGAATATATACTCCAGTAAAAAAACCCAAATGTTAACATCGCTTCATCGATATGCACAGAGGTTTCATTATATGGTGCCAGTCCCACGTTTAGGAAAAATTCATAATCGTATTGGTAAACAATAATAAAAAGATTTGGATACTAAGCACAGCATAATAAATATACAATGTTAAGCCAACAAAGCTTATCCGTTTGGTAAAAGGTTGATGACTCATAATCAACAAGGTTGTAATTAATTAAGTTCAAGTCATGCTGTTGATATAATGAACTTAAGGTTGATATGTAAATATTTTCATAAGCATTTAATGATTTTAAAGACATGTCATGACCTTGGTAAATTGTCGCAACCCCGGTCACTTGAACTTTTTTTTCTAAAAAATAAATAATTTTTCAAAAACGAACCAAAAAATATAAAATGTTGATGCCTATGGTTCAATTAAGAGGGCACACGTAAGGCCTGGCTTAAATGTTTTGTTGATCAATACTTTTTTTTTAGGTAGCAAAAATTAGGGAGCTTTTATTTTTATTTTCATTTTATCATTAACCTATCTTGCTGAAATCACAACCTCGCACTTTAAAAAATTTAGAGAGTGATTAGCGTGAGCTAGAAAGCCACTTGCTACATCTAGCCTTCGGCTCCACAAACTTCAATTGAGTTGGTTTGGAAGAACAAAGTGGAAGAGACAAAACATTTAAGCCACTGTTACATGTGTTCTGAGTGAAAGGATATGATGTTAGTTAATTTTTTTGATTTAATAATGCTATTAAGATTATTTTCATCAAATAATGCTAATCAGTCCTGACAACAGAATACTTTAAAATAATCTTGAAATGTTACTCACAGTTTGCATTATTTAATGGCAGCATTTGCATTATTTAATAGTAGTATCTTTAAAAAAAGAAGGGATGTGTATCAATTTTGCCACGGAAGTTTTCCCCAAGAATCACTGATAACGGAAGTTTTTTTGTGTTCTCATTTTTGCTATAGAAGTATGAAAAAAGTAACAAAAATGCCGTATAGTGACGGAATTGCCACATGGAACGTCAATGGCCTAAGAACTAAAGTTGATGGACTACAACCCTAGTTTAGAACTATAGTTCTTGGTTAAGAACTATAGTTCTTATATTGCTCTTCCTATTTCCCCTGAAAAACTACAAGGAAGACGATTTGCTACTTCCGAATGCTGCATCCAGCTCCTCCAGTCTCCTCGATTGGCCCCCTTCAACGTTGTGATCACCTAAGTTCACTATTTTCTTGTATATAGAGTCGAGTGCCTATCTTTGATTCGGGTTTGGATATTCTACTGTCTTTCCTACTCCTCTCTTTCTTAATCAAAAGCCCCTTAACCTGTGAGGGTACTATTCTAGTTAGTTGAGAAGTAGCTATTCGCTTCAAGCAGGTACTTTGGAGAAGCTGCTTTCCCTTAACTTTAGAATCCCCAAAACCAGATGAAATAGCTTTAAAATGCTCATACCAATTTGCTAAAATCCATCTGACATTAAGTGAAGTAGGTCGATACCAATAACAGGAACCGAAAGTCGCTCTCTTCCATAAAATAAATAAGAGTGAAACTCTAAAAAGGTTTAGGCGAAGTAGTTAGGACATGAAGAATAAGCTAACTCAATACTCGGGAAGAAGAGGAGGCCTTTGCTCTATCTGCTTCTTCCTCTTCCCAGGAATGAACAATTAGATAAAAAAATTCTTAATTAGTCCGGTGATCGGTCCACTCCCTCAACAATGAATGAATCCATCAAAGAGTCATTGTTGAACAGATGAAGAAAGATGATCTGACATGTATAGAATGAAAACTTCATTCTCGATTCTATGAGAATTTCTATGAAAGCCTTTCATTTGCTTCTCTTCGATGGAAGTTTGTGGCAAAAGTTCATAGAACTCCAGTTGGTGGCCAAACACTCTAGTTCTTGGTTAAGAACTAGAGTTCTTATGTTGCTCTTCTTATTTCGTTGGCAAAAATTCATAGAACTCCAATTGGTAGTCAAGAACTCTAGTTTAGAACTATAGTTCTTGGTTAAGAACTAGAGTTCTTATGTTGCTCTTCCTATTTTGTTGGCAAAAATTCATAGAACTCGGGCAACAACTCTAGTTTAGAACTTGAGTTCTTAGTTAAAACTCGAGTTCTTATGTTCTCTTTAGATGAGGTTGAATATTGTCTAATCTTCTCTTGCTTAGTAATTTTGACATCTCACAGAGAGATAATTCTAGAGTAATGGAGGAGGAAGAGCATGAGGTATATGGAGGCGATATCTGAGACATGGGTGAGATGGAAGGAGATCTGGATTCGCACCCTGCCAATGTCGATATGTCTGCGGCTGACGAGGATGCCGTCAAGGTCTTGTTCTCTCTTTTTCACTTTATTTCCTGTTATCTGATCCAATTCTTGCATCGTGAATTTGCAATTATTAGATAATGTTCACTTTGGAATTGATAGGACTTTGATTGTATTTAAATTTTTCTTCCCTCACTATTTGCAGAGCTTGATGGGATGAAGAAGAGATTGAAGGAAATATAAGAGGAAGCCGCAGCTCTTCGTGAAATGCAAGCCAAGGTTGAGAAGGAGATGGGTGCGGTTCAAGGTCTTCTTCCCTCTTTCCTTTATCTCGATATTTAAAGCATAAGTATTTAATCCAAAAAAGCTTAAGTTTTGATTCCCTCTCTTCACGTTAAGACTTCTGCCCTGATTTATGTTTTCTGAACATAAGAACTATAGTTCTAAATTAGAGTTGTAGTCCATCAACTTTAGTCCTCAGGCCATTAACATTCCATGTGGCAATTCTGTCACGGTAGGACATTTTTGCTATGTTTTTCATACTTCCATGGCAAAATGAGACCAAAAAAAAAACTTTTGTCTTACCAGTGCTCCTTGGGAAAAACTTTCATGACAAAATTGATACTTATCCCAAAAAAGAAAATTGGAGAGAGAGATAATGAGATTTCAATTCAGATCTTTTAGATAATTTAACGCTGACTTACCAAACTTTTCTTGAAATTGAGACATGACGTGATGACTCTTATTTTTGGGGCCAGTGATACCAAGGGCCAATTTGGTTAGATGGGATGAGACGGAAGGGGAGGAGGGGAGGAAAGGGTAAAGAGCCCTAATATATTGTTATATTTTTTATATTTATATGTTATATAAATTAATTTACATCCCATCTAATTAATATAATAATATATATTTTTAAAAAATTAATTGTATAATAATATATATTTTAATTACAATACAATTTTTTTATTTATAATTTATTTCATAATAACATATTTTTAATATAAAAATAAAATATTTTTTAAAAATTATTATTTTACATTTAATAAAAATTAAAATATTTTTATTTAAAATTATATCAACATATTATATAATTATGAAATTTTTATTTTTTATAATTTATTTCTTATTTCGATTCAATTTTATAATAAAATTTTATATTTCTAAAAATATATTTTTAAATTTTATTTCATAGTAATATTTTTTAATTGTAAAAATAATTTTTTATTCAAATTAATTTGATATTATTATTTTTTATTTATAAAAATATTTTTTTAAAAAAAAATTGTATGAACATATGTTATAATTATAATAATTTTATATCTAATAAAAAAATATTTTAATAATAATAATATTTTTATTTACCTTCATCATGAGTACTATTGAAAATCACACAAATTATAAGAGTAAAGTGATCTAAGATTTTGAATCCCTACAAAAACTCCAAATTTAAAAGAGAGCCAAAATAAAGATGTTGAAGAAAAGAGGATAGAAAATTTGGAATGCCCTTTCCTCTAAAAATTCAAACCAACTAAAGAACGGGGCTCATTTTTCCTTCAAATTCATCCCTTCCCCCTCCAAACAAACAGGCCCTCAGACTCAGTGAAGACAAGTGCCAACCCTCTAGATGAAACGATTTCGTCGACCTTTATTTTCTAATACATGAAACTTTATTTTATCATTTGTTAGATCGTAACACTCGGGTGAGAATTATTGCAATGAGTCTACGAAAACAAAATCATGAAGGTTTTCTATTATTTATAGATTCTCTTTCAGCCGTGAAGCAATATTTTATAGTTTTCTTGCACATTCTTACACGGCACGCACGCTCATCTAAAGATAATCATCTGCATGATTCATCAATTCACACTGTCGTTTGATGTGGTTAAATATTCCAACCCACTGATGACTTGTGACCTCGGTCTCCATTAATTAATCCCCTGCATGTGCAACAACCAGTTGATTAATATGACCAAAGACATAACAAAATGCAATGCTTATCATCATGAGATATTGGTTAGTTAAGGATGTGTTTATATATTGCTACACGAGAATGGAGTCTTGGAGGTTATTGATTTTATCCACAATTATAGTATGATATACGATCCATATAGCTGAATCTATTTAATTTGATAAAGCTTATTTTTGTTGCTGTAGAATTAAAGGTTTATTACCTAGGACAGTAAATTGTTTTTATTTTATTTTTTTGACAATGATGAAGATTTTGTTATAATTCTGAAAGGAATGGACTCGACTTCTCTCCCCTTTTTCTCTTGCCGGTTACCATCATTTAATATTTTACACTCATTCTTCTTTCCATTATAATAATATTTTCATTATAGTTAATCTCAGCGCAAGAAATTCCTGATGCACAAGGAAATTAGCAAGGCGAAAAGTGCACTTGGGCCTTTTAGAATGGTTTGTTTCATTTACTTTAGCCCATTAAAAAAAATTCAGATGAATTAATTAAACAAGCCAAACGCTCGATTCATAACATTCCAGATACATAAACCAAACACAAATAGGTACACAAGGGGATGAAGAAAACAAAGTTAATAATTGAATGACTACAATCTTCAACCAACAACACAAACTTCTGAAAACCTCCTTCTAATGAGAATATATTGTTGTGCTACTCCTATCATGGTCGTTAGTTGAAACTTATGCTTCCAGAGATACGTTCCTAACCAGCACTGCCACCAATTTTTGTTACCCCTACAGTATTCAGTTGTTGAAAAAACAAAGATTAAATGCACTGATTCTCAATTTTTCAACAACCAGAGGTAACCATTTGTATAGGTTATAAGTATACACCAATGGAAGAAATTGACAATGAAGCAAAAAGTCGGATTCCAGAGTTAGGTTTCTTAAATGTGGAGTGATTAAAAAAAAACCAGTTACTTCGACACCCTTCATGCTATTTTGAAGTTACAAAAAATAGTAAGCATGCCAATTTTCTTCTTTCTCTGGACATATCGCTAAACATTTGCATTGACAACCTTGGTTATATCTAGACAACTGGCCAATACAGCATATGGTAATCCAAAAATGTAGACCATACCAAATAAGTTAATCATCATTGCGTTATATTTCATTCTAAGTTTAAGTATCAATTTTGCCCCGGTTTTAGGAACAATGTTGCCCTGGAATTTTTTTAGACTCAATTTTGTCTCGAAAGTATAAAAACGTAGTAATATTGCCCTCAATTTAACGGCGCAACTGACGGAGTTAGCACACTCGAGTGTGATACTCGAACGCTCGAGTGTTACGATTTTTTTTCTTTAGATTCACATTCATTTTCACACTCAAAATGAGTGTGAACTGCACACTCACTCGAGTGTGCGCACTACACACTCGAGTGAGTGTGCAGCTTCATACTCATTTTGAGTGTGTACCTAAAAAAAAAAAAATTCCGTACACACTCGAGTGCTTGAGCATCACACTTGAGTGTTCAAGTATTACATTCGAATGTGTAACTCCGTCAGTCCCTCCATTAAATGAAGAGCAATATTGCTACGTTTTTATACTTTTGGGACAGAATTGATCCCAAAAAAACTTCTAGGGTAAAATTGCTCCTGGCGGTGTCCTTCCGGGGTAAAATTGCTACTTAACCCTTCATTCTATATATGAAATAGTGCATTTTCCCCTATTGATCAGTAAACTGGAATCACAATGGATCAAGTTTAAAAGCAAATATAGAGGGGCCGTGGGAACATCTGCACTTATTTGATGAAGATGAGACCAATAAACTCAGCATTATGATTAGTTCAAGCTTCTGAGAGCAGATTTCGTTAGTATCCTTCCTTCCTCATCCCTTAATATCCCTCATCTATACCATTGATCTCAACTAAAAGTTAATCTAAGATGGAAGAGGAGAGGAGAATGAACGGCTCGATAGAAAGATACTGAGAGAAAAGAAGGGAAGGATACTGAGGGAATCCAAATCCCAAACTTCTATTGGTTAATGCTTGCAATTTGTCTACTTATTTTTTAATCCCCTTACTTTGTAATGTCATCTTGAGAGCAATGTACATTGCTTGTCTGGTTTTGTTATGTTGGACTATTATTATCCTCATTTTACTTAAGGTATCAAGCTTTTAACTTTAGCGCGCATTTCATTACCAAACTCTGTTATTGTGGTATAATTTCTTTAAACTGTTTCATAGATTCAAGGGCAAACAAACATCTGTTCATGATATGTAACTTAATTAAGGTCTCATCTCGTTTGTAGTGTATTTCCAGCATAAGAAAAAAAACCCCTAATGGAATATGAAGATGGATCATGTAGACGTTTATTTGGAGCGAACAAAATGCATGTAACATAAAAAGAAAATAAACAGTACGATTTGAAGGTAATGAAAAGATTATTTTGAAATTGACTCAGGATGTTCAACTTGAAGCTACATGGATTGGAATTCAACTATTCAACTAATGGATAAATAGACCATCCAACTACTGTATATCAGCATGGACCTGCAGGTGGTTAATATCCTCAAGGCTTGCACATCTGCAATATGTATCAGATTCGTTTTTAAAGGACATGCATTAGCAAGTGATGAAAAAGAAACACGTAAGTGCATGAAGATATGTTATATGCAAAACCATTAAAAAAAATTCTTTATACTTGACACTAAAAGACGAAGTTCTTTATATGCAAATGGACAAAAAAAGACTGCACAAATCATACCAACATTTAAGTTTGAAAGCGATGTGTCAAAGAGCAAGTATCATCAGCGTGACAGGGAAGATCAATTATAAAAGATATAATAACATTGGGGTGGAAGCCGAAACTGATGAGACAACGTGAGTGGGGTAATTAAGCAGCCTGGTTGCAGTTGGATCGAAATTAAGAGTCATGTGCATGTTTTTATGGCGAAAGATAAGAGACACCCCCGGAAAAAGGAAATATATTCAGTATTAAAAGTTCTCATGCAACAGATACGTCTTAATTTATATTGAAATGGAGGGTCAAATGATCGATAATAAATATGATCGATTATAAAAAGAACTCAACAGGAAAATGGAAAGAAGAAAGGAAACGTTCATGAACTTCACTAATCCAATTGTTGATTAGAGGAAATATAAGCAAAAATACATTGGAAAAAATATCAAAGATCAGATTTAAAGTTGACAGAATATATATATATATATCCACTGCAATTATTGATCTTTGCTGAGTCAACGATTGGGAAAAAACAAAAGGAAAAAAGAGAACAAACAATGACTTCCCCGACGAAGGCATTAGGTGATATATTTGATGGAAGATGCCAAAGTAAAAGAGAACCTAATATCTTGCAGCCTCAAAAGAAAAAAACAAAAGAAGATTCCCCAACCACCGTCCCCATCAGTAAAACCATATCTTGCAGCATCAGAACAAAACTGTCACCAAAACGAGAACAATGACTTGAAGTAAGAATCCTTCGCCAGCGCTGTATATATCTTTTGAAAGAGTCGGGAAGAGTCAGTTAACTAAAATGAAGTATACCGAGATGTGTCTTCAGTACCCTGCAAATTTCATCCGGCCGATGTTCACAAGCCTGCAACAGAAGTCCCCACCGGTGAATAGGTGAGAGAATATGGCTACGCGGAACAGTATTATAGTTATAATATACATATAAATACATAGATATATAGATGTTTAAAAGCTACCTACTATAACGTGGCTTTGGCAATAAAGGGATTGGGTTCGACGAAAGCAGATTTTCTCTTCTCTCCTCTTCTCTCAATATCCCTCATCTATACCATTGATCTCAACTAAAAGTTAAGCTGAGATAAAAGAGGAGAGGAGAATGGACGGCTGGATGAGAAAATATTGAAGGAAAAGAAGAGAAAGATACTGAGGGAATTCAAATCCGGATTTGACCAAACAAATCTTTCGATTTCCACTCTCTTCGGCTACCATAAATATAAAAGTTTAGTGCATATTGAATTGGTCATTGTAATGTTAATATATGGAGTATAAAAGGAGCTTTGGACCCCCTTGTTTTGTGGACGTTGCATTGTTTTCGCCTTATGGTTCTAGATTTTGTTTGTTCTATGAAATTTTTTTTGTGCGTATCTGATATCCTCTTTTAACTCGAGGACTTTGCAGGACCTAGACTAATCTAGATCAAGTTAGGTGGGACCTTTTTGACGAACAAGCTCTACCCCCTAGTATTTAATACTATTGCATTCTTAGATTCAAAATCGAGACCTCTAATTAAGCTAATTAAGCTGTAACAACTCTTCTACCAATTAAGCTTGGTGGTTGTTCCATGTGTTATTTGATGTGTGCAAGTGACAAAAGTTTTTTTTTTTGATATTCAAGTGACAAAAGTTGTTATGTGACAATGTTAGTAATGGAATTGGGCCCAACAATATGGATGAGTTGGAATAAATTAAGGTAGGCCCAAATTGTGGTTATTTTGGGGCCCTTTGACTCTGGAGCCCGCGTAGGTTAGCCCAATAGGCCTACCATACTTATATTTGAGGCTGACGGCTTTTAGGCCCGCACTTGCATAATACCCTCTTTTTTTTGGTACAACTTGTATAATACTCTTGCAACTAGCTTATTCAGTTAGACCGTCATGGTCCAAGAAATTAATTTTCCATACAAAAACATTACGAATTTGATGCAACGTCAACTTCACGCTTCATATAAATATAGAATTTTTTTATCAAATATAAATATATAACTTTGAAGTTTACTATCCAAACCGAAATGAAATACATGATATATACGAAGATAATCAGTTGAAATGCTGTTAGTTATTGCATTGAATTGTCCACTGAAATTTAGAAGATCATGACATTAAAGAAAATGGCAGGTTAATGAGATCTTTTGCAATTTTTTCTTTGCCAAATCTATTGCAAACTTTTTTGTTCGTACTTTTAACTCTAATAGTAATATAATTTCTGCTTCGATTTTAGAGTTTTAATTGATTCATAAGTACAATCATGATTATAACACGTATATTTTCACATCTCTGACAGCGTGAATTGTTAATATGGGTATTATTTGAGAATACAGATTCTCGTTGTACCCCCAAAATGGATTTTTGTTAGAATTATAAGTAAAAATAATCAAATGATTTTGTTGATACATTGAGACACTGTAACACATAGACTCATAGAGAGTAGGCTTAGCCCTCGAGTGACCGAAAGAAAGAGTATTAAATTATTATTCAGTATTTTTTTTAATCAATAAAAGTGAATTTTACCATAGGGTTAAGGTCCATTTTCAACCCCAAAATTTGTCAAAAAATCTCAATTTTGTTCCAAAAGTTTTTATAGAGCAACGTGGCCTCAGCATTATCTAGGATAAGTTTGATCATTAGTTGCCCAACTATATATACTGAATTGACAAGTTTATGTGTCATCTATATCATTTTTGTTAAGATGTAACTTCACCCTAAAAATTTTCATTTAGGAACAATGTTGAGCCAAAAAATTTTTGGATTCAATATTACTTTGAAAGTTTTCAAATTATAGCAACGTTGCATTGACTATTATAAAAGTTAAGTCTGACTGTTAGTTGACCACATATACTAAACTGACAGCGTAAACAACATCGAAGAAGAAGTCATATAGATGAGGAGCTCATGATGGTCGCTATAGAGTAATGATAAGAAAGATTCATTTACCAGATCCAAGACACACTGAACATGATTACCGAGAACAAGGCCACTAGTGACTCTTTGTTGCCATACCCCATCAATGTTGAAATAAACAGGAACATCTTCGATTTTCTCTTCATCAAACAAGATGCATGCTTTCACCTCATTGATTTTCTCCAAGCATCCATATTGAAAACAAATTTTTAAAGAAAAAATATTTCCTAATTTATGAATCTAACTTTAAAAAAAAAAATAAAGTAAATGACATATGGACTTACCAGATAGGCATATTAGGACAATTAATAGATAAGCCTAACTTGAATAACAATTGAGGTGAAATTGTTATGGTTTGAAAACTTCCGAGGTAATATAACTCTTGAGTGAAATGTTTTATAAGGGAAAATTTGCATCTAAACCTAAATAATAAAAAAATATGTTTGTCATGTGGATTGTTAATTCATCATATTTAATCAACTAATAATCAAACTCAACTTAGATAATAGCAATGACAAAATTGATATGATTTGAAAATTTTTAGGACGTCATTGCTAAAAAAAAAATCCAACACAAAAAATTAAGATTTTTTTTTTTGACAACTTCTTAAACAAAAATGGAGCTTAATCCTTTATTACATAGAAAAAGATAATACACAATATAAAAGCCCATTGACCAACGAAAACAAGAAAATTAACAAGACAACATGGTTCAATTTGAAGTTCGAATTCAAACTAGGTTTTAATTTACATCATTATCATGTCACACAATCAATATGGGCATGTTTAAAAATTTCTCATATTTTATTTATTTAACTTAATTATTTGTTTGTTGTAGGAAAAAAACAATTGTTTGGAGTATTATAGAGTACTGCTATATGGAGTGAGTAAACAATTATGACAAAGAAAAGAATTCAAATGTTGGTCTTCCATGTACTCCAAATCCCTACGAGGTTACTAGAAAAGAGACAAGGCCGCTCTATATATTAATTAATTGTTGATTTGTTGTTTGTTTGTAGCCTTAAATTTAGGGATCACATGAACATGATAATGAATTTTATATAGAAATTATACTTAATTAAATGATAATGAGGGTAGCTAGATATCTCCGTAGGGCTCCACCAGCTTCTCCGTGGATTAATACTACAATATAATTGCTGCTTCTTTTGTTGAGTGAGATTTGGAGTTTAACTTAATTAGCCACTTGTCAATTTTACAGCTTCATCAAGTTAATCATGGTTTCAAGTTTCAGCCATTTGGAAGATTTAAGATTGTTTCCTTAAAATGGGGGATGTTTGTTCTACCCACTACTCCTATGCTCCCACCATCTTTCTCCATTATATCCTCCTCTTTATTTATCTCACATCAATTATTATTATTTTTCCAACAAAAACATAACACAAAAGACAAAAGCCCATAGTATGAAAATATAAACTATATATTCATGTTGCATAATTTACTGATATATTTGGATTAGTTTGCTAATTTGCTTTGAAATTATAGTTTGGTTAAAAAAAGTTCCTTTCAGCATCCAACTCAAACACAATGCTTGATCACAAATTTATATTTATGATATGAAATAATAAGTTATGACAAATTTATATTTATTGTTCTCAATATATGAATGCGTGTGTGCATCTAGTGTACGGAGTGAAAATGATTATATTTAGAATATAAGCAAAAATAAAATATCATACATTACGGTAGTAATTTCTTTCTCATTACGGAAGGTTAAAGACAAGAGGATTAATTTCCTTTATTATGTAATGTTCTTATTTTGATTAAAATTTAAATCTATCCATACGAGTTACACCCACAGCAAAGGACTTTAAATTTAGTTGGTGAAAATACTTTTTTTTGTGGTTGACCCTATAGAACTTCAATATTTATAATTAAATCAAAAAATAAAATGCTCATTTTTTTTTTACCTTGTTCAATACAATATGTGGATTAACATACAAATTTATTTTAGAAGTTTCCTCTCAAAAATGCTAAGTATCAAAAAAAAAAAAATTAATGTGCAATGTTGTCTCAAAAGTATCCAAATCTTAGTAAATTTTCCCCACCATTAATGTAAGATGATGAGCTGTACATGTATAACTGAGAGTTTAAAATTTACAATTCAGATTTCTATATTTACAACTAGAAGAGATATATTCTTATTTTTGTATTAATTTTTTGTGAGATACTTAATTGTCATTCTTCCTATTTAGTAAATGAAAAAAAAAAAAAATCTCATCTTAAGATTCTCAAATCCTAATCCATTCAAGCAGAAGCTATTCTTTATTTTTTTGTAGACTAAGGGTACTAACATCATAACATTCTTTTTAGTCGTTTTATATATTTTAATTTTTACAACACACATTGTCACATTCTATGATGTACACTGTTCACCCACATTAAATGTGGCCTATTAAATTCTTAAATCTTATCAATGTCTAAGCCTATATCTAGCTCTAGATGTAATGACGGATTATGCTTGACTGAACTGTTGACCGTAATAATTTAACAAGTTTTTCGTGTATATATAATCACTACTGGTAAATATACCTTTTATATCTAAATCATCCTCTCAAGTCTTAATTTTTTTTTAACTAGAAAGAAGCCAATTTTTTGGAATTAAAATTAGTCACTCATGCATGCATGCTATTTCTACATGAGAATTAACATTCTAAAACAACATTTATATATATGCGCATGATATATATATGAAATGATTATATTATGTGAAAAGGTACAGGAATTGGGAGGGTTTTATGGTATATAATATAGTAATTTGTCTCATTAATTAATAGTTTTATCCAGTTATTAGGTCATGCATACAATAACACGTGTAAGTGTTAGATATAAAAGATGCTATATATGTACTTTTCACCAAAATAAAAGGATGCTATAGAGTGTAGCTAATTGAAGGCACCTAGATTAGGCTTGCTGGTCTAAAATTGCCTCTGCCATTTTGGGCAGTTAATAAAGAGAGTACTCAATAATCATTGTTTGATAAAATTAACAAATTAAAGGGGAAAGGAAGAAATAAATAAAAGGGGGTGAGATTTTGGGAGGGAGGTTGGGGCCATGTGATCAAAGGAAGTTCATGGCTTTATTAATTATATGTTGTAGCCTCATGTGATAACAGCAATATGTGTCCTTTTTCCCCTTTATTTTTTTTTTATAAATAAATGAGAATGAAGATAAATTATTTGAACACTATTGGTCAAACCATAAGTGATAGCAAGATAACAAAAAAACCATAACTGATACACATGTGCAATGCGTCCCAGCTTTATATTATTGACTGTGAGTTCAAAATTACTGTTGTAGAAAATATTGCACAGTGGCGGGTTGCCTCTCAAAATAAATAACCTGCAGTCCTTTTATTTTCATTTCTTTTTATGAAAAAAGAAATTATCAAGCATCAATGCACCTCATTCCATGACAGAGAAAAACGGATTATAAGGATCTTGAGTTTTGATGGACAAAACAACTGGTATAAAACGCTGAAAAAAACTGGTGTAAAAATTTAGGGAATTTTATAATTAAAACCTTTAGAATTTGAAAATCCTAAATAAGGATTCCTATTAAATCGCGTTGTCATTTGCTCAACAAAATAAATATCTGACAAATAAACAAAACCGATTTGAGAACCAGGGTATTTAGTTTAGAGATGAACTACTAGTTAGACTATAAAGTAAGTGAACTCAACTTGAATCCCACCTTGTTAAAAAACATCCTTAAGAGAGCATTCTAGTTGCAAAGTCTCAATTTAAATTAGCCAATTGCTTGAATACCCAATAATAAAATATAGAAAAAGCATCAAACACAGGTATAGCCAAGGATTATAGAAAAACAAAACTGATATAATATTTTGTCATTTTGATGTTTTTATGCATTTTTCTCAAGAATTAATTGGACGTAATTTATTTTTCATATTAGATGAAGATAATTTCAAACTCTAAACAAATAGGGCTCATTGTTGACACGTTTTTTTATTTACTTGAGGCTACCAATCAAGGTATCCAATTTGTGACCTCTCAATTATAGAGGAACTTTATCACACTACCGTACATAAGATCATTGACAAGTTTATTTACCACTTTTATTTTCAAAGTGATCTAAATCAACACGATACAAACGTATGAAAAGTGTCATGTATATTAGCATCGCAGGCGATGATGTCCCCTATTATGTTATGTTTTGACCATCATAAATTTCTAAGATTAATTAGGGGATTCAAACTTGAGTTTGAATTAAACTAAAAGGGTAATACAATTTTTTGTTGTTACAATTTAATCAAATTTTAGTTTTGATCTATATAATTTCAAATCGTTGCTTTTGTTTCCTATAATGTTATAATAATTTGGTTTTATTTTAACCGTTCCTATACTTTTAATAAGTTTTACTTTTGGTTTATATCTTTAAACCTAGATTGAGTCCTTATAAAATTATAGAGACAAAAACCAAAATTTGATTAAACGGTAAGAATGAACAATATTATTAACAAAATCATTAATTTAATAACGAATTTATACCCCAAAAAAAAAAAGTTGTGTATGTGTGTGTATTAGAAGCGTTTGAGAGAATATGATTCCTTGGCCCAAAGTTCTTAAAAGAAATGCTTAAACAAACAGCTTTGAATTTATTGCCTTGGATTCTATATAATGGGGAAATGAAAAGCATGTGTTCTTGGAGTGCATTTGACTCAGGGCCACCACATGATTGTGGCCAATTGAACCTTTTCATTAATTCATTCTCATTCAAAAACATAGCTACTGTTTTCTTCATATATACACAGGATCATTCATCATCTTCCTCATCATCTATCATAATATCAACCTAACATATATACAGTTCAGGCACATGCCCGGCAAAACTATTTGTGCTGCTCATATGATCAAATAAAATTCAAAACCATCCTTTTCAATGAAGAAACCCTAAAGATGCTTTATTAAAAAAGGTGAATCGAAATCAATTAGCTAGCTAGGTTACATATTATACGCAATATCTTCTCAAAAGCTTCCAAATTTTGGTAGATTTTCATTTTCACCAAGCAGTCAAATCTCTCTCTCTCTCCCCCTCAATCATCTATATTGTTTCGTGAGCTTGCTTCCATTTTGTAATTGTAAATCATGAGTTCCATATCCCTTTCTCCCTCATTCTCTCCTACATTTAAAAGCCAGAACATGCGCAATTTAGCATCCCCAAAAGTTGATTTCTTTCTTCTTTTTTAGCGCACACACTCACTCAAACAATCACATTTAAAAAAGAAGGGAAGAAAGAAAGTACCAGTGCACTACTACTCTTTTTTATTAAGATAAGGAAAAGTTATTTTGCAGTTAATTAAACAAGTGTTTCTTTATTAAATCACAAGATATATATACGTGCAAAGTACCTTGTTTGACCAAGGTTAATGTCAATGATTCGAGTCAGTTAAAGCTGTAGATATATTATTAGAAACATAGACTAATATGACTGACACAAGCTGAGAAAAGATGATTATGTACTGTGCCTAATTGATAGGTTGTCGTTTGATTTTCTTGCGTGCTGTAATTTATACATGTGCATTAATTACTACAAATATTTATTTATTTATTTTTTGGACAATACAATTATTTATATATCACTATACACAGATATTTTTAAACCGACCCTTTGCATGCCATAATATATAAGATTAATGACTAATGAGAACGATTTTGGTTATAAAATAACCCGAAGTACCTGATATGAATTTATATTCTAAGATTAACCGTATGTTACTTTTGATTCAATCGCACGTTGGAAATTAGATAATGGATCCAAAGGATCGATGTATGAAATTTCATATATGAAATGGGAAAAATTCAGATGCTGAACAAGGACACCACATAAAAACTCATTTCTTGGTGTATGTTCTGGGAAAACTTTACATGAAAGAAGGAAAATAAGAGGAACATATATTGCCAAATATCTCAGGATGCTGAAAACTATAGCACAAGAAAAAGAAACTGTCTAAACATGATAAATATATAGAACCCAGCCAATAAAAGCAAGAGGTTATATAGTTCATAAGGTAGTAATACTTACCGGCCTGAGCATGATGCCATTCTGCGACAGTTTATGAAAGCAGGAACAAAAGGAATCAGAGTTGCGTAGTGATATATACATATATATATATAAAAGAAGCCACCAAAGGAAGAATCCAAAGGGATAGCATGATCCCAATTCATTGGAAGAAGATTAAGATAAGAGATTATTGAGACTCATCTCTTGAGATTTGGGATCAATGCGATCCCTTTGGATGCCTCCTCCAGTTGCAGAACAATTCAATTCAACAATAAACTTCATCTTCTTCATTGTGTGTGTGTGTGGAGGAAAGAGGGTGAGCCTTCTATGTAAAGAGAACATGTAATGCTGCTTAAATCAACAACGACTCTTGTTTCTCATAAAAATAAATAAATAAATTTACATATATTTTTTTTAAAATTCTAATAATTCTTTCATTTTATATATTTCTTTAGATTTGCCAAATCATTTAAATTTTTGTTTTTTGAACAGATGCAGACCGGCAGACCCCATCTCTAAGAATGGAGACACATGGAAAGAAAATTTAAGGAGGGGATGTGGGTCAGCTATCCATTACTGGAAATTCTTCCTCAACTAGTTGGGCCACCATTATTATATAAATATCTTAATTAATTCTATTCTCTCTTCCTATACGTTTTCTTTTTTCCCTTTTTTCCCCTTTATTAAAATGAAAGGCCTGTGGTCCAATCCATGTTCCCCCTCACATGTGCCTAACTCTACTAATTCTTGTTTTACAATTTCTATGAATTTTTTGAATGTGCATATACATTTTATATATCTTTAATGATATACCACCATATGACTGACTGGGAACTGGTCATATATAATAAGTCTAGTATGCTACCATGCTAGGCTTGGTCAAAGATTCACATGTAATTAAACTACTCGTCAGATGATTAACATTTCATATCATTCAAATCATATCTATCATGTGCCTTGTTGCTGGCTGATTTATATTAATTTTTCTGGATGTGTTTGACAGAGGAATAACTAAGATAAAGAGATGAGAATTGAGAAGGAAATATAAGGTAGGAAGAAAAATTTGTATAAAGTGACTACTTTTTTTTAAAAAAATTACTCGCTTAACTTTTCTTTGCAACCGACACGTGCAAAAGCAAAATTTATGCAAATTCTGAAGCATATTGCTTGATTTCTCAATATATATCCGTAAACCTTCTGCTTTCATTTTGCCTCTTCATTTGCTAAAATGTTTTGCTTTGAATCTCTGATTGTTTGACAAATTGATCAATATATATCCATTGAATATCTTGACTTGGGTGCAACAAACGGATTGAGTAAACCTTAATTAACGAAAAGATAGACCTTCAATTCCCATAAAGATTCGGTTAACATGTTTATTTTAGTTTTGTACATGTCATCTGATATTGTCTTAATAATCATCGAGTCGTCAAGGATAAATACTGTATACCTGAATATATTTTTGTTGCAGATGGTTAGCCAAAATAGTATTTTCTTGGATTAATTACTATATATATATATATATATATATAGTTGAAGTAGTTTAATGAAGTGTAAAGTAGCATCCAGCGGCTAGCCTTATGTTCTTTTTGGGTAGCATCTAACACTCTAGTCTTATTTATACTGTATTCAATGGGCTTGTTTGTAATACCAATAAGCAAAATGACTTATGGATAAATCGGATTAGTTAAAAGTTAAATTGAGTAAAAGTCAGATTGTGACTTGTGATTTATGTTTAGATTAATGATTGCATAAGTAGCTTTTGGGTAGAAGTCAAATTGTGAAGCTTGTTTGAAATGGCTTATGGATAAGTGATTTTTGAGATAATTATAAGAGAAAGCTTAAAATAAAATTATCAAAAATAGGAAAAATATTTAATTACAAAATTTGTATAGTGTTTTATATAAATTTGCATAGTGTTTTATATAAGTCAGGAAAACTAACTTCTATTTGCTTCAGCTTATACACACTTAAGCACTTATAAGCTTGATTGTAATTTTTTTTACCAAAACAAGAAAAAATCATAAGCCTAATTCAGATAGTAAATAAGCCCGATTGAGTCTCCTATAAACTATACCAAATAAGACCAATAACTCAAACCATGAGATTGGCATGGCAACTGGCAAGGCAAAAGGAGAATAGAGTGCCTCAAATGGAATAGGGCTTTTGAGAAATAAGTGAGATTAAGTTGTTAGACGCACTACAAATAAGATTAGGGTTTGGAAACACTATAAAAATAACAATAGAGTGCTAGGTAGACCATAAATAAGATTAGATGCAACGAGAAATAACGTTGTAGTGTTGAATGTTTCTTTCTACCTTTAATTCTGTCAGAAAATTTAGGAACTCCAACCCCCCCCCCCCCCCAAAAAAAAAAGATATATCGCTCTTCTAATTATTGAGCAAAACAAACCCATTAATTGCTTCTTTCCAAGTGGTTCCACGGCAGCAATTAAACTTACACATGATTATGTATACCAATTATGAACAGTTAATGATTTTAGGTTTGTAGATCCTTTTACATTTGTTTCTCTGAATCTGATCTATAAATCTCCCGCATCCCCACCCACCCACATGAGATCATGCGGCTAATAATAATTTATTGAAGAAAAAGATACCTAGCTGTATATACTAATTATGATACCACATACATGCTTGCTCTTGCCAATCATTCGTAGAGTTTGAAAGAACTTAATTATTTTGTTATAGATGTGCAACCATTTCTTGACACTTTAGCCTAAAACCTTCATGTGAAACTGTCTCTTGACATTTTTGAACTCTCAAACATGTATATATTCGGTATGTGTTTTTTCACATCTCTTGTAGTAGTAACTTTTTTTTTTCTTATGATAGAAAACTAGCCTTTGGTTACTATATATGCAAGACCTATTTATCTAATTCCATCAGAATAAGGAAGATAGTTATATTAGCTAATATGACATACTTTTTAAAAATATCTTAATCATTTTTTTAATTTCTTCAATCTCTTTTTTACATGATTATTGCTGAAGAAACATCAATAGAGAGATAAATTAGGAAGAGATTGATAAATACATGAAATAAGTCTTATATTTAGAATTAAGATTAACTCTCGATTTAGGTGCTATATTAAGTACTAAAGGAGTATTATTCATTTTTAGATGAGAACTGTCAATTTCATTTTTGTATCAAAAGGGGAGACACTCAAATCTACAATGATAAAGGTAGAAACGACGTTGAATTGAGTCTTTTGGCACAGAAGACACCACAGGTGATTTGCAAATATATGATTTTGAAAAATGACATTTCATCTATACATTCACAGAAATAATTTATATAATTAATACATTAAAAAATAAGTAGAGCAAACAAAAAATGATAAGATATGAATATCACTTGTACAGTTATCATTATTTTTGTCATTTTTGCAGTGATATGTGGAATAATAGATATGAGTCTTACCAAGCAAGGCGCCATTAACATGATGGATATCAACAAAAGTTGGATCCAAAGAATTAATCAATATATACTCAACTGGTAAATGGTTAAACTTATGGCTAACTACACTCAATAGCCCAACTATGTATGGCTAACAAATTATTTATATTATTAGAGAAAGAAGTCCCACATCTAGCTAATAATTAAAATACTCTATAAATTAGAAATTAGGAATATATAAAACTTAAGATGGATCCAACTAATTAAAATGCTTAAGCTAATACCCGCTGGCCCATATTTATATGTTATCTATCAACAAAATCACCACATGATATGGCAACAAATGTTGATCTAGCCGATAAGAAGTTGACTCAACCACAAAGTTGTGAATTTAAATCTCAGTGTTGATTTGAAGTCATTGCTAGTGAGTGATTTATAAATATCTTTATAAGTATTCTTTGAGTTTAGAGATATATCTGACTATGATGAATCCCTAAAACCAACACACCTAAAATTAACTTTTTATCTCACAAAAAAATCATCACATGATATAGAGGAGGGACATACAACATAAAGAATATCGAAGGGAAAATTAACATTAATTTTAATTAATTATGTGGTTAGAATCATTTCAACTGTTCCGGTGGTTAGCATGATGATGATGAGGTAGCACACTCTTTGGTGGTGTTGAACATGTCTGCAGACAGATTGTAGGTACTGAAGCTAAACATATATCCCCCCATTAATTATTAATAGCGTCACATGCCAGATTCAATTGCCCGCCTATAAATATCTGGACCCAAAATAATGCACTGTGTGTGTGTGTGACCTTGAATTTCTTTGATGCCGTCTCTATAATTAAAAGAAAGAGAGGAAAATGATGCTTCTATAAATATATGTACAGTAATAATCGTGAATAAATAACATCACTAGGGGACTTTTTCCCAACAAAGAAGCCATATCTGATGAGCCATCCCATTCGCAAACTCTGTTCACAAGTCTTATGGTTGTACCCATCACTACTTGACGTCTTCAGATTATGATGCACTCTCTGCTTGATCTTGTCTTCACTAGTGAAACAACCCTAGACCCATCCTCACTCAATCTTTTTCACCCCACTTTCATTTTCCACCCCTCAAGTTATCATCAATAATAATGCAACTTAAAAAAAAAGTGTCTTGACATGCCTGTCTGTGAAGTGTTTAATTTGTTAAAAAAATTAAAATTACACACACACACACACATATTCTTATTAAAGATTTGGCATATTGTAAAGTGTTGAGTTTAGGAAGATAGTGTCTGAAAGTGATGAGAAAGGAGTGGAGTTAATGGGTTCGTGAGTTCAGTTGTCCGCTACTTGAAGGACACCAACGTTATATACGTTGGTTCCACAAAAGCCATTTCCTCCTGCTTCCATATTCTATCACTATCGTTTGTATTTATCGTACCTTGCCATCTCTCACGCAACAATAACTCCCACTATCGTAGCTTCACATCACATTTAATTTCCTCTTTATATATTTTGAGTGTCATCATGTGTTACTACTATTAGTACCAAAGTGCCTGTTATAGTCGTCCATGTTTGATAGCAAGTAATTTCAGACTCATTAATTGGTTAATTTAATTGACATAATACGTACACATATACTATATTCTCCTTTATTTCTATAACAAATTTTGAAATGATGGCTTCGAGAAATTAAAATCGACTGTAATTTTTATTGTGTGGGTGAATGATGTAATTTGATATCGACGTATACATGACTATGACAAATTTCTTGGCAATAGAGAAATTGGTGATATCATGATTGAGTTAGAAGCTAATGAGTTTCCATACTTCTGATCCCAGTTAGATATTTGTCGGCCTCATATATATATTTGAATAGCCTTGTTTTATATGTTTCTTCTTCGTATCCTTTTTGCTTTCTAATTCTGATAATAATTATTCAAGAATTTAAGTGTTTGTTTGGAACTGTTTATTATAAGTATTTTCACACAAGTCTCAATAAAACTTATTTCAAATACTTATTTCATATACTATAGACAATAGCTAAAAAACTATCAAGCTCTTTGGTATTGTTCTATATATGGGTTCATTTCATTCAAAAGATCAAATTCTTTTGTTTCTTTTGAATTAATATATAAAATATTAAAAATAGAAGGATCTGTCTATGCAAAAGCTGTATATCTCATTCTGTATTTCTCTCTTCTTCTTTATTTGTTCAAAATATCTCATTTTGTATTTCATTTCTCGTCAAATGTGTGATATCCACCCCAACTAAGTTTATACCTATTTGTGGTTAGATTAATAATTTAATCCCACTATTTTATTTGAAATATTATATTGATCAATTAAATTTGAAAAGGAACTAATTAAAATTATTTTTTATTTTTGGTTTGGTTTACTTAGAGTATTCTGTCATCGAACCTATCAACTCTACGGGCTGGGGGTGCCTAACGTGCCCCCCATGCCGCCCCTAAAAAATGAGAGGCTTCCCAAATTTTATTTTTTTAGTTTTCTTTTATTTATTAGATTTTACATAAAATAAGTAATATTTTAATATCTTATGGGCATAAAATGGAGATATTATCAATGTTTTACGATTTTTACAATATTTAATGCTCTAAGTGAAAGAAAAAACTACACCATTTTTCTGAAAAATTATATAAATTTGAAAACAGTTCCATTTTTTGGCTATAAAATATCAAAATGTCACACATTTTAATTATATAGAATCTAATGATAAAAAAAGACATCAAAAAAAACATTTGGAAAGCCCTCAATTTTTAGGACGTGACTTTGGTCATATACACAATGCCATCTGCTGCCTTCCTCTTCTCAAAAATGGCGCCACTTTTGGCGCAAAATAGAGCTCTCTCTCTCTCTCTCTCTCTCTCTCTCTCTCTCTCTCTCTCTCTCTCTCTCTCACACAAAAAATATTTCAAACACCAACTAGTACTTAAAAAAATATTAAAAATATACTTCATGATAATGACTGGTATTGAAAAAATGTTTCATGATCTTGAAAACTTATTTTAGGACTTTGAAAAAATATTTCAGAGTACTAAATGATATTAAAAAAATATTTGAAAATATTAACTGATATTAAGAAAATACTTCATGATCTTGAAAAATTAATTTAAGATCTTGAAGTATATTTTTAGTACCAGTCAGTATCCTAAAATACTTTTTCAAAATCCTAAAATAATTTTTCAAGATTATATATGAAGCATTTTTTTTAGTACCAATCAGTATCTTCAAGTATCTTTTTAGTAACAATCAATATCCTGAAATATTTTTTCAAGATTATGAAGTGTTTTTTGAGTACCGATCAGTATCATGAGTATTTTTTTAGTTTATTTTAAGTACCAGTCAGTCAGTGCCTAAAATATTTCTTTTTAAGGGTTAAGGTGCAAAAATACACATATACTTTTTCCCCAGAAGCGCCCAGCACCACATATTTTTTTTTGTGCAAAAATACACACGACGTTATGTTTTAGGAGCAAAAGTCACACGGACCGTTAGATAACCAACGTTGATCGTTATTGGATGGAAATGAACAATAACTCTACTTAAATTACCATTTTGCCCTAGTTTTAAATAATTTTTTTAAAAAATAAAACTAAAATAATCCCTTCCCAAAGTCGGTGGGCCCCACCACCGCCCACACCTCCGCCGCCGACCGCCCTCCCTGCCGCCGCTGGCGACCGGTGACCTCCTCCAGCGACTTTTTTTTTTAAATTTTAAAAACTAAGATTTTAATTTTTTTAAAAAAAACACTAAAATAAGCCCTTCCCTACCGGTGGGCCCCACCACCGGCCGTCGTCGGCGACCGGCGACCTCCTCCGGAGACTTTTTTTTAAATAAACTAAGGTTTAAAATATTTTTTAAAAAAAAGACTAAAATAAACCTTTCCCCACCGGTGGGCCCCATCACCAACCACACCACCTCCGACGGCCGGCCTCCCCACCACCGGTCGCCACCAGCGACCTCCTTCGGTGACTTTTTTTTTTAAATAAACTAAGATTTTAAATATTTTTTTAAGAAAACACTAAGGTTTTTTTAAAAAAAGTTAAGTTTATTTTTTTAAAAAAAAAAAGTCGCCAGGGGCGGCCGATGGTGGGGAGAGCGGCCGTCGGAGGTGGTGTGGCACGTGGTGGGGCCCACCGGTGGGGAAAGGTTTATTTTAGTCTTTTTAAAAAAATATATTTAAAACCTTAGTTTATTTAAAAAAAAAAGTCGACAGAGGAGGTCGCCGCCGGCGGTGGTGGGGCCCACCGGTAGGGAAGGGCTTATTTTAGTGTTTTTTTAAAAAACATATTTAAAACCTTAGTTTCTTAATTTTTTTTTTGTAAAAAAAAAAAAGTTCCTGGAGGAGGTCACCGGCGGCAGCGGGGAGGGCGGCCAGGGGCGAAGGTGTAGCCGGTGGTGGGACCCACCGACTTTGGGAAGAGTTTATTTTAGTTTTATTTTTTAAAAAAAATTATTTAAAACTAGGGACAAAATGGTAATTTCAGCGTAGTTACTGTTCAATTTTGTCCAAGTTAACGGTTAACGTTGGTCAACTAACAGTTCGTGTGACTTTTGCTCCTACGACATAACGTCGTGTGTATTTTTACACTAAAAATAAACATGTGGTGCTGGATGCTCCTGGAAGAAAACATATGTGTATTTTTACACCTTAACCCTTTTTTAAAACAAAAGAGGAGGAAAAGGTCAGTTTTGCATGCTATTTTAGGAAGATGACACAGCGGATGGCAATGTGTATTGGACTAAAGCCGCATCCCAATTTTTAAGGGCAGCATGGAGGGCACATCAGGCACCACCAGCCCCAACTTTACTAATATATAGAAATATATGTCTAGTTGAGCTCATAGCAGCTGTAACGATGGAACTCTATTAGTATGTACTATCTATTTAAATATTGTCCCCCCTACGACTTTTTTCTTCAATCTTGAATAATTGAACCATGAATAGAGCCACAGGTCACATAGTACGTTATCTTAATTAGCAGCATCAGATCAGCGGTATCAACATCTGCGTATAGAACTGCGGGACAAAATGAAAATACTTTTAAAAACTTAAGTGGATATATGTGTGTGTGTGTGTCTGCTTCTTTTAATTTCCTATCATCTTCTTTTGTTCTCTTTTAGCTGCTGATCGTGAATCTGCAGAACATGATGAGTGTATATATGGGAATGAGTATATTTATATGTGGTTGTCACATTGGATTCCTTTAGGGTACAAATTTAAATAATAAGTTGGGTCTTTCTTCTTCCTTTTAATTCCATCTTCCATATGCCTTTCGGCTTGAATAGGCCAACCTCTCTAGTTTTATATAATTAAACACACACATATGATCGTTGCTCATCATCAGTCTCATAATTATTTATCAAACTTTGTTCCTTCTTCCAAAGTTTTTAATTAGCATGATTAGGGAAACCCTACATTCTTGGAATTGCTGTTAGTTATTGTTCTTTTTCTGACAATTAGGGCTCTTGTGTGATGAATTCTTTAGGGTCCATGCCACATTAGTAGGTTAATTGTATTGGGACCTCAGCTATGAAAATCGTACACTAGAGAAAAAGAAGATTGGGAAAATTCAAATAATAAAAAGTAGTTTCAATCTCTCTTGCAGTCATTAATTTATATCCATGATTATCACTGATGCTTCTTTAAAGTTTATGATTTATAACCCTTAGAGTTTTGGAATAGAAATTACCAGTATTTTTCTTATATAAATTTGAATGAAAAAATAAATAAATAAAAGATTCCCATCACAAATTGTGAACTCTTCACACTTGATCACTTCACATAAATATTGCGAGTACAACCTTGAGGCAATAATATGACATAATTGAGTTTTTCAATTGTGAGACGTTAGCAAATTCATATTCTGTTTATAACAAACTCTTATAAGATGATGTGAGACTTGAAGAAATAAGATTTCTCTTTTGGAAATTCCATACCGATGAACACGTTTTATTTCATATGAATAAATATGTAATAGCTATTTTCTTTTCAATGTGAGATTTGTCGAAAACTCACAACTTACATATATCATGTACAACCCAACTTTATTTCTTCAGTCTTTAATTTCAACGAAGGAAAAAAAATCTTTGAACATAAAAAAGAGGGTTGTGTGTATGTGTGTGGGGAAAAGAAGGAAAATGATTTGGCCATGATTCGAAATGGAAATATGAATGTGATGAGGGATAAATCAAGAATGTGAGAAAGGAGCTATCTAAAAGAAGATGCCACTCTCATATAGCTTGAAGCTTTAGCACCTAACGTTAGTTGGAGGCATCAACTTAACATTGTTATATGTTATTAAAAGCATATATTCCATTTCCAACAAAACATACTTTAATTTTGAAAGCAACACATGCTGATCATCCTCCAACTCTACATATCTTATGTCAGGATTTACAAATTCTTTACAAATTTCTTGGATGGTATGAATTGTCTTGTGAATGTGGGTGTGCGAACATATGTTTGTGTGTGTATAGAGAAAGAATAAATCATACTTTTTAAAACTTTTGCTTATGCTTCCCCAATTTCATTAAAATATGTTGACATTCGATTATGTAGATCTAGTGAAGTTGTGGTAATGTTGAAAGAGATAGAGTTGTTTACCAATATGGTTAAGCATGGTAGAATGGACCAACTCTTTATAACGGTAACGGGATGAACTAAAATTTGAATTTTCATTAGGGAAGATGCTTAGATTCCGTGTTTCAAACATTATTATTTCGAATAAGAGAATGCTTATGCAGTAAATAAAGAGGCTGTGTTTGATTTTACCGAAAAGAAAAAAGAAAAAAAGAGGCAGTGTTTGATATGGCCATATGGGCCAAAATCTTCAAAGTGTTGCCCTTGGCGAAAAAAGGGATTCGTCGCCCGAAAAATAAATTAACTGAGCCAACAAGGCAACGTATATTTCCCCTTTTAAAAGTTATTATGTTATAATTAAACTATAAATAATTCTCTCTCCAGTTTTTAATATAGGGTATATTTGAAGAGTTAATCTTCATCCTAAATATAAGAAATATTTTTTATATTTGACAAATTTTTCCTAATTTACTTGTATTAATGCTTCTTAACAATAAATCAATGAGGAGAGATAACGAGACAATTAAGAAATATAATTATGATATTTTAAAAAATACATGTTATATTAACTAATTTTTTTAAATATGATTAAATTAGATTGAAAAGAAAACGTGTTGTATTTTAATCAGATTAAGAAAATTAATTAATATGAAATGTATTTTAGAAAATACATGTTATATTAAAAATACATGTCATATTAACTAATTTTCTTAATCTGATTAAATTAGATAAATATATTTTATATTAAGAAGGGAGTAGTTTTTTAATAACAATAATAAGACTTTTGTCAGGGAAGTGAATGAAACCGAACTATTTAAAAAAAAAAATACAACATTGTTTAAGAAAACTCCAATGTCTTCATGGAAAGAACAAGGAGTCTTTGTCTAATAATAATAAGAATTATTCGTGGCAATATGAGGATCTTCAAGCGAGCAATTTTTGGTTTTAAGTGGATTATACTGTTCAAGGTAATACATATATATATATATATATATATAAAGTTTTGGAGGGGTTCGACACCAGTCTTCCACTAAAGCCAGGGCACGGCCCCGGACTATATGAGCACTTACTGGGGACTTACGAAATCACCTATCAAAGGAGTCCCAGTAACGGCAAAGGGGATCGAACCCACATCCCAAGAGACTAATCCTGGATCCCTTACCATCTGTGTCAACCCTCATTAAGTTGTTCAAGGTAATTAATTACGGCTAATGAGTCATGACATCCATTTAATGAATTATTGTTGCTTGTCATCTAAGAATGAATGGATGTAATGATCAGATAGCTAGATCTTCTGACAAAAAAATGATTACAAGAGGCAACGTGTATAGTAAAAGATAAACGTGCAGAAGAAATTTCAATCTATCTTTTGATTTTTTAGAAGATAAAGAACTTTTTTTTAAAAAAAATGTTGCTGTGATGTTAAAAAAGGTTGTATAATTAAACCTAAAGAAAAGAGAGGCCTGGCTAATTTCCTGTAATTGAATTCTTCCGTTTTGGTCCAACACTGCCTTCATCATATACACGATGTGGTCCATTTCGCAAGGCTCATAGACAGGCCCAATGAATTATGTGCTCTAATTATTAGATCTCGAGTCTCGAGTCTCATTGTACCCCAAAAAAAACGTCTCAAGTCTCAACCAAGAACCAATGTGGATTAAGATTTACAAACGCGACTTTTACAAGCTGAAAGTAGGGTAAAAATCATGTAGTATAATGTAATTTATGTGTGGATAGATTTTAACAAAAATATCAATTTGGCAAAAACTTATTCAAATGATATATTAAAGTGAGTTTTGGACTATCTAAATATGAAGAAAAGCCGATTATAAGTTAAAAAAAGTTGCTCCTCACTCTAAGATCATTTTTTACTGCCAAACATGCATATTCTCTACTTATTTTTTCTAGCTAGTTCCAAACCCTTCCCGCGTGATCTCAATCACGCATGCAGTAACACTACATTGATAAACTTTGGCTTTGCCAACATGTTTTTTTCCTCCGCCAACTATTTATGAAAATACTTCAAATTTTCATAATGGTCATAATGTGTGTTATTAAGATGGAACTATTTACGACAATTTTGCATGAAAGAATAAACAGGAAAACTCACAAGATTGATGAGAATAATAATAATGAAATTGATAAAATCAAATCCCAAAGTATGTTGTTTTTTTAAAACAATTTGTTCCCTCTATATAGATGCCCAAAGATCACAAACAATTGTCTCTTAGCTCCAAAGATAGAACTGATTGCGCCTCCATAATGATAACATTATGAATCAAAAGCCATAACGAACACAACCAAATACTTTTGAATCGCACAGTATATAAGATATGCAAAATGCAAAATACTATATGTATGAGAGCAAGGTGTCAGAAAAATGAGTTAATTTTTTTGTCACACGTACGTCTATTTATAGAAGATAAAATGATCAAATAGACACCCGCTGGCAAATCGACGTAACTGGCGGTGGTGAACCAACACCTACTTTTTATTCATAACCTATGGGATTTAGACACAAAATCCAACAAGCCCCCTCATGGATAAGAAGTTAGTCCATCGTGACCAAATGCAAATGAACATTTATGCAAAGTGTGATTCCTCTACGAGAATCAACTACATCGAGATAGGTAGGGATCACTTTTAAACCTTCTTTAGTAAAAACCTATCAGGTATACTTGGTCAATCAGTGGACACGTTGTCTTGAACTGTCAACTTTTAATGTATACCAAGACAATAGAAGTCACACGATTGCTTCTCTAGCATGGTTGGTCCTCATGTTGTATCCATTTTGACCTGGACGCCCGCCTAGTTCTTCAAGTGTTCTGGAGAATCAGCTTTTATAAGTTCTCATAGAAACGATCCTACTTCACATTCAGAGGTGATTTCTTGTGATGTAAATCAAAATACATCATTTGAACACATCATAATAAGAAACTATTAAAAGCCCAAAAGTTTACCCTCATACTTTCATTGTCTTGTCATAAAAATGAGCATGAGTTAAAAATCTACAGTGCTTATAGTCGACCATCACTTAGTTGTTTCTTTAAACATAGTTTGTGGGATCTCCATTCATCTAAGTAGAGTTACCACAATAATCCACAATTGAAAGACCTCAAATCCATTCCTTTCGGCAAATTCTTAATCAACTCCCTAGGAATCTTTTTAGTCAATGGATCCGCTATATTCTCTTTTGATTTCACATAATCAATTAAGATGATTCCATTAGAGAACAGTTGTCTATCGACATCATGTCTATGACGTATATGTTTAGATTTGTCATTATACATGATATTCTTGGCCTTACCAATAGTTGCTTGACTATCACAGTATATACGCATTGCCAGTATTGGCTTTGGCCAATTAGGAATGTCCTTAAGAAAGTTATGAAGCCACTTGGCTTCCTCACCAACTTTATCTAAAGTAATAAATTCTACTTCTATTGTTGAACTTGCAATGCAAGTCTATTTGGATGAATTCCAAGACACACCACCTCCGGTAAGGGTAAACACATATCCACTTATGGATCTTGTGTCGTTAGAGCTAGTGATCTAATTTACATCACAATACTCTTCTTGCATTGCAAGGTACTTCTCATAATATAAAACAAAGTTTTGAGTGTGTTTCAGGTAACTCAAAATTCTTACCATAGCTCTCCAATGATGCTCGTTTGAATTACTTGTAAAGCAACTTAACATCTTTATTGCGTATGCAATATTAGGTCTAATGCAATTCATAACATATATAAGATTGCCTAGTACTTGAGCATACTCCTTTTGTTTTTCAACTTTGTCTGTATTTCTTAGCAATCAAATACTAGAATCTATAGGATTCGTCATAGGAACTACGTTCAAACTCTTGAATTTCTCAGGAATTTTAGCAATATAATGTGCTTGCAATAAAGCCAAATCATCATATGTTCTATATATCTTAATTCTCAAAATAACATATGTTATACCCATATCTTTCATATCAAACTTACTGCTAAACAATCATTTAGTAACTTTAATCATTTGATTATTACTACATAATATCAACATGTTATCTACATAAAGACAAACTATAGCAAACTCATTTCTAGTATTCTAAATATAGACACACTTGTCACATTCATTAATACTAAAATCATTTGATCAAATTTCGTATGCCATTGTTTTAGGGCTTGTTTAAGTCCATAAAAGGACTTTATCAAGCAACAAACTTTCTATTCTTGTCCTGAGACAACAAATCCCTCAAATTGTTCTAGATAGATCTCTTTCTCTCTGAGTCACCATTTAAGAAAGTTGTCTTTATATCTATTTGATATTACTTCAACCCATTTAATGCTACTAACACAATTAACATCCTAATAAATGTAATCATTGTAATGGGTGAATACATATCAAAGTAATCTAGGCCTTCATGTTATCTATAGCCTTTTATTACCAACCTAGCTTTGTACTTATCAATAGTGTTATTTGCTTTCATCTTCTTTTTGAAGACCTACTTAGTTCCTAAAGGCTTATTGCCAGCAAGAAGGTCAACCAACTCTTAGGTGTGGTTTGACAAAATGGATTCAATCTCATTATTGATAGCCTCTTCCAAGAATGGTGCTTCAAGGGAGCTTATAGCTTCTCTATATGTTTGAGGCTCATTTTCTAACAAAAATGTCAGAAAATCAGGACCACAAGACGTTGCGATCCTTTGTCTTATACTACGTTTATGTTCCTCCACTATTGGATCATCATTTTTCATGGTATCCCATGGTATCATAGCATTGTTATCATTATTAATACTGGTTTCACTTCCCTTGTTATACAGAAACACATTCTCAAAGAACAGAGCATTCCTTGACTCAATAATTGTATTAACATGGATATCTAATACATCAGACTTATAAACCAAAAATCGATATGCACTATTATTAAATGCATAGCCAATATACATACAATCCACTGTCTTAGATGCGATTCTCAACCTTTAGGGTTTAGGAATCACAATCTTTACCAAGTACCCCCCACGCTTTCAAATATTTCAAAGAAAGTTTCTTTCGTTTTCATATTTCATTTGGTATACTTTGTATCTTTTTGTAAGACACTCTATTAATTATAAAATTAGCCATTAAAATGGTTTCCCTCCATAAATTATGTAGTAAACCGAACGTAATTAACATTGCATTCATCATTTCTTTCAATGTTCAATTTGTCACTAATATGCAACATTCAACCATAATAATGCTATAAAGATTTTCACATAATTTGGAAGTGATGCATACCCCAACTAAAAATATTTATCATCTTTGGATGTCTAAATGGACAATATCAATATTTATGTTTAATTATTATAAAGAAAAATAACCAACATTTGGGTTGATCTATAATTGCTCTGTAACAAACTTCAATTCACCCATAACACAAACATAACTTCATAGTATCAATGTTATGGGAAATTGAACCTCATTGAAATATTTTGAATTAAAATAATGGGAAAAACACTTCTCATGTTGTAGGAGAAGTATTTTCTCATGTCACACACACATGAAATGGTGGGACCCACATATATGTATGAATTAATACATATATGTGGGTCCCACCATTTCATGTGTGTGTAGAAATCTTCTTTTTCTCATGCAATATGAGAAAAACAAATCCCTAAAATAATTCATAAATATTTGACTGTTCTGGTGAATAACAAATCTACTATACTTAATTCTAAAACTTAAATATTTAACTTACCATAATATTTGGAATTAGAATAATTCATAAAGAATTGATCACTTTGGTGAATAATAAATCAATTATACTCAATTCCAAAACTTAAATATTTAACATTTATACAATTGTTATTCACAATATTTAAAAAGCATAAAATAATAGCCACAAAATCATCCTTAATTATAAAATCAAGGTTATAATCACATTTCTATCAATACATCAACCAGCTCTATTTATCATATCAATTGACTAGGTAAGTGCAAATCTATTGGGAATCTCTCCATGCTATTGCAACGATGACTAGTTAAATAACTACTAAATCAAGGCTTAGCCGTTATATCACTTTTCTAGACACCAACCATATGAATTAACTTCATCTGATTCCACCATCAATAACTACATTTTGACATGATTTTTCAGCCAACTAGCCATTCTCATTATATTTTTTATCAACATATAAAGGCTTTAGCAAAAACATAGTTGGTTCCTTTTCTAAGCCATCAATAATAGGTAACTAAATGACCCACAATTAGAGCCAAGAACACCCTTTCTTTAATTAAATTCAGCCGAAAATAATCAATCAAGCATCTACAATTTAGTGGTAGGGCATCTCTTTCCAAAGAAAAGTGACGCTGGTTCAACCCCTACTTGGTGCATTTCTTACATTTGTTTATTAAATTTTTAAAGTGTGTTGCATAAAATGTTCTGAGGAGGTTTTGAACCTAGGACGTATGGGTGCAAATGCTTACATTTTTTTAAAATTCTTAAAACACGTTGCATAAAATGCTCTAAGGAGGTTTTGAACCTAGGACATATGAGTGCCAGTTGAGCTACACACTCACTTAGTTTGTTTTTTTTAAAAAAAAAAAAAATGAAACACACCATTTCACTTAGCAATGATTGCCAGGACTAAATGGTGTGTTTGGTTCTCCTTCTACCTTCAATGAGTCGTCTTGACCCGATTGGATCCTATGGCTAGGTCCTTCATACCCCAACACTTCATCCCTCCATCACTCAGCATTTTCGACTCGGCTTTTTGTGTTCTTGGTGTTTATCTCTTCGTTTTTGTGAGGTCAACACAATGAAACCTATTTTGTGGCCTAAAAACACTTTTTCAAAGTGACCCAGTTCTATAAAGACTAAACGTGTCTGTTTAATTTTTTCATACAGGGAAGTGTCATGGAATTTCGTCTTACGGAATTTGAAAATAAAAATATATAGCGGTTAAAATATTTGTATTTTCACAAGACCAACTACTTCCTACAGGTAAATCGGAATATACCCAATATATTTTTCTCGAATAGCATACATTATGAAAAACACAGAGGCATTAAAGAGGCATTAAAAAACTCTATGCAATTCAGAAACAAAACTAAACAAAAAACAATTATTAAAACCATGTTACCCAGAGCATACATGTCCCAACAAATTAAAGTTCATAAAAATATTTAATCATAAAGAAAAAGATCATATCGATGAACTCTTGAGGGTATAAACATATATCAAGTTATCAACTAGAAGTATGTTTCAAGAATTACTTAAACAAGCATAAAAAATGCATATGATGAGAAATCAATAATGTTGGAAAAACTAATATTATGTCTCTGCACTACAAACTATGTCCCAAAACTCACACACACACAGAGATTTTATATATAATTTTAGAAACTCTAACCTACACACACACCCACAAATTTTATACATAACTTTATAAACTCTAACTCTCTCACACACACACACACCCCCACAAATTTTATATATAATCTTAGAAACTCTAATTTATCAAGATCAAGAATTCAAAATTTAAAAATTGAGCACAGATTCAAAACAAATTGTTTTAAGATTGTTATTGAAAATACTTTAGAATGAGAATTTTCACAAGGGTCAGAATCTGTGTTATTAAGATGAGACTATATATGTACATATAACAATTATACACAATAGAATAAAGAAGAAAACTTACAAAACTGCCGAAACTAATAATAATGAAATTCGAGACCAACGTATGTTGTCTCTTTAACACAATTTGTTCCTTCTATACGAATACCCAATGATTATGAACAATTGTCTTTTAGGATATAATGGATTGCGTCTCCAGAATGATGACACTATCAATTAAAAGCCCCAACGAACACAACTAAATGCTTTTAGAATCACATAGTATATGAGATATACAAAATGTAGAATACTATATGTATGAAAGCGAAGTCTTAGAAAAACGAGTTAATTTTGTGTCTTCAAAATGATGACACTATCAATTAGAAGCCCCAACGAACACAACCAAATGCTTTTAGAATCACATAGTATATGAGATATACAAAATGTAGAATGCTATATGTATGAAAGCGAAGTGTTAGAAAAACAAGTTAATTTTTTTGTCATGGGCACATTTATTTATATACAATAAAACGATCAGATAGACACTTGCTTGTGAACCGATGCGACTGTAGCAAACTGATACGACTAGCGGTGGCAAACCAACATTAAACACAAAATTCAACACCAACTGCTAACATGGTTGAATAAAAGAATAAACCACTTGATGAATGACTTATAATTAAAAGTACAGATTAGTTCCAATTTTTATGTTCACATTAATAAGTTGATGCATTATTTTATGGCATTGCTTGCTTTGCTTCACTCATTTTGTGATTTTTGTGGCCTTTCTTCACCCAAAATAGAAAAAAGGTTGAAGGACTATTTTACTTTGGAAGTTGTTATAGGGGACAATTTTGCCCCAAAAATTTTTGTGGGGGCAAGTTGACTTTAGAAGTGTCAAATTTGGAGCAATTTTGTCATAGCCATATCCCAACTAAGTTTGAGCATTAGTTTACCAAAAATATTCAGCTTTCAATTCACGTCTCCATGTTATTTGTGTTAAGATGAAAATTTGCTTTAAAAATTCTCAGATTGTAGCAATGTCGTCGTAGTAATTATATATGTTAAGTTTGATTAATAGTTGATCAAATATGTTTAAGCTAGCAGAATGAACGACATTGAAGAAGAAAAGTTAAATATGGAGGAGAAGCTCACTTTCGCCAAAAAGTAATGAAGAAAAAGATAGAATCACTAGATACATAACATATCAAATTATTCTATATTTGGATGAAGAGAAAAGTTAAGAGCGAAACCTCTTAAAAATAGTAAATACTTTTACCATTTATGGAAGTTTTCTTTCATAGTATTCTCTTCCTTCTATTATCTCTTCACTTTTCTCTCCATCCAAATATTACATAATGAGGATTGCTAAAAACAAGGTCATTTAAAATTCTTTGTTGCCCCACCCCAACATCACTGATATAGGTAATATCTCTTTGATTTTCTCTTCACCGTACAAAATGTTTTCATTTCTTTGATTGTCTCTATCCTTCAAATGTGATTCATTTAAAAAAAAATTTATTAATTATTTTTAAATCTAACTTTGAAAAATAAATGAAGTAGATGACGCATATACTTACCAAATAAGCATATTTAACTAACTAACAGATAAACTTAACTTAAATAACAATTATAATGAAATTGCTACAATTTCGCAACTTTTAAGGTAATTTTATTTTTTATTTAAAACTTTCATTATAAATTTACACCTATGTTCAAAACAAAAAAATAATATAAAAAATATCAACTCAATATATTTAATCAACTAATTCTCCAACTTAAATAAGATAATGGTGAAATTGCTGCATACTTGAGATATTTGATTAGCTCCTCATAAAATTATCCTTCTAGAAACTCACCAGATGAAATAACTCTTCAACCCAAAAGAAAATGTTAGTGCCTCGAGAGAGACAGGATCGTTGAGGAGGGAATCAACAAGTTTCTGGGATGGCGCGAGAGCTGGTAGCACTGCAGGTGACCGCACCAGTTTGATAGAGATTCTGTTTTAGTTTCTGAGGAAATTAGGTGCGAGAATTGCGGCCCCATGTTTTATTGGCCTCATTCCCCATTGAAACCTCTAAACATGGCCTTGTCAGGAATCTCCCACCTTCTCGATTTTCTCATCCACCTTTCTTCCCTCTTCCTCTCTCTCTCTCTCCCTCTGCTCCTTCAGACTTCAGCTCCCTATCTCTCGCTCTCTCAGTGACACCTTCTGTTTTATACACCAGACATATCCCTTATCCTTCTTTTTCTCTTGCTCCCATCTCAGCACGTTACGCAGATAAAGCAGTGATCACGACATTTGACTCTCCATTTAATTGTTCCGGTTCAAAGATGTTAAAACTCAAATATGTTCACCTAACCAAAAATACCACAATCCTTCTAATTATAAATCTCGTTTAACTAAATCACAAATATTAAATAGAGGAAGTTGGCTCTATAATTATGGAGCAAATTTTTAATCTTACTTTCATTTATCAATGAGTATCTTTGAACATTTTATTTTTTTTTCCATTTTCATTGATACAACTACTATAAGGTTAAATTGTCACAGTTTCATTTATTATCTTAAAAAATAATTTATAAATAGGACCAGAATAATATATATATATACCATGTCATTAGTTGTTAGTCCTTGAAGTTTATTTTTATTTTGGTTTTAATTCCTCAAGTATTATACCATAGGTTTTAATTTTTCAAGTTTCATTTCATTTAAAATATTAATCCTTATAACTATGGGTGAAAATATGTTAAGTTAAGTTTACCTAATTATGTATGAGCCTACAACAAAATTTCAAAACTTGAGTATAAATTTAAGCCTGTATGTAAGCTTTTTTCTTAGACATGATAATGTTTGAAGCCTATTTAAAAGCTCATTTAAAATGTAGAATTTTAATTAACTTTTGAAAGCCTAACATTCATTCTCGCCGTAATATTAGAGTGCAATAAGGAAAAGAAAATAATGTCTAGTGACAACAATTATTTGAGCAAATAAGAATATGAAAAACTATTCATCTATTAACTAATAAGATATATATTTTAAAATCAAACAAATATAAGAGACCACATGTAAAATTAAATTTTATCTCTTTCACACTTCTCAAACAATTGGGATAAAGTTCTCTTATTAAGATTATAATATTTTATTTTGTACTTAAATAAAGATTTAGTGAATGACGCAAATTAAGAGAAAGAGAACGAGTTAGCATTATCATCTCAAATTATTAAAGAGAAGAGAATTAAGGTTGAATGATTTGTGCGAAGGGAAGGTTTGAGTGTAATATTGATGTTATATGAGACTTATAATTAATGTAGTTGGTGATTTATAAATAAATTATAAAATTATTTAAATAATATTATATATATTCATATAAAAGTGTAAAATTAAAAATAGGAGGGGAAATAATGTCATGCTCATATTAATATAACCGCGTTTGAGAGGTCAAGCGATTCCTTAGCTTTAACAGTCTGCTCCTCCTCTGTCAAAGTGCAAGGACTGGATTGACTCTTTGGCTAGCAAACAAAAGGACCGTATTTGACATCAATGCTTTGCTTTGTTTTGATTTTGATGGCGGCCACGGCAATTGCGTCGTCAATGCAACAAAAATAAGGCTGCAAATGGGAATTCTACAGTGCTCATTGGAAAAAAAGCAATCAAAATGGACAAAAATTTTTCTGCTTTTCATAATATTTCATGTCCCTGCCTGCGCCCTAAGAACTTAGCTTTTTGGGTAACCTGAATCATAAGCCTCCCCCTCCATATTCTTTCTCATTAATCCACCTTTCCCTTTTTCTTCTCCCCTTCAATTTCCAATTCTCTCCCATAATACAAGTTATTGCCACTAATAAGCTAGACTGTAAAAGTATCCATTTTTAACTTTTTTGTTTTTCCCCTTATAATAAACATTGTGATACACCGATACTCCCAATTTCCGAGGATAAACTTTTACTTTGAGTCTAAGAAAGGGGAAATTTTCCAAATTTTTAGCTTGTTCTTTTTACCCCACCAAAGATCACAATGCTTAAGCGGCGAATCCCAATGATGTTTCTGGTACAAGATCCTCTTGATTTCTCTCTCTCTGTCTGTCACATTTCAGCCTTGTTAGGGGCAGAGTGACTCAGAAGAGAGAGGTCACCACCTACCCCACGAGAGTAGCGTGTAGCTGAACACCTTACACAAATGCACGTCACTCCTGCCCCACTGGAACCTGAGAAAAAAATCTCCGATCTTCTCTTCAACCTTGGTGCGTATCACTGATCGCTGACTGGCGACGCTGTTTCATGAAGAATCTCACCGTGTGTTTTCAAAATGGTGGTCACGGAGCAGTCTCATGTTGTTGATGTAGACAATGGTGGTCGGCGTAGCAGCTCCGTCGGTGACGGTGGCGATGGACGGCATCCGGACGCTGCCGACTGTGGAGATAAGGAGTTAAAATGCTCCGACGAGGTTTCTGATGCCGAGATTGTGCGAGTGCCGGAAAAAGAGAAGGGATCCCCTGCGTCGGAGTGTACGATGGAGGTGGATTTGGGGAATGTGGTGACTGAAACTAAGGTACATTTGGGTGAAACGAAGAGGGATTGTAGGATTTGCCATCTTAGTATGGATATGACTAATCATGAATCGGGGAGCATTGAGCTTGGATGTTCTTGCAAGGACGATTTGGTTGCTGCTCACAAGCAATGTGCTGAGGCCTGGTTCAAGATCAAGGGAAACAAGTAAGTATATATCTCGTGAAACAGCCTTATATGTTGTTGATGAAATCTGGTGTATCCTGTTGATCTATGCTCTTGGTGCTGGGAATTTGTGAGAATAATCTTGGCACTCTGATTTCTTAGATTGTTGTTGTTAAATCTGGATCATTTGGATTTGGAATTGATTAGTTTCTGCTTATTGCTCACCCTTTGGCATATGTTTCCAAAATGGGGTAAAGGACTGTGCTTATTGTGAATTAACTCGAATTTGAACAAATCACTGGGAGGAAGTAACACCAAGGGCACATGAAATGTTTAATTACCTGGGGAAAAAAAGATGAGATGGCTAAATTTAACTTAACTTCGGGTCCTAATATGCATACATTTTTGTACCTAACAAATTTGTGTTCGACTGATATGCAGGTTGACTTTCAATATTTGAGTCAACCTTCATGGTGGTTGCTGTAATCTCCAAGTTTGTGCCGTTGGCTTAATTGACTAAGCACTAGCAGTGTCCCTGTAAGTAAAATTATGGATTGGTGTATACTAATCCATAATTTTACTAGTGATTTAAACGCATTCCATGAAGTACTATGTTTACCTGTTGCTCCATATTGTGATTGGCACAAAGGCTCAAAATCCAACTATTTGCGAGTGAATCTCGGGTGAGCCTTTCAAACAGAGAAAGTCGTAGGGATATCATATATGGTTTTCCAGTCTTGTGCTAAAAAAAACTTGAATTTATAACCATAATCTAGGAACTCAATTTAGTATAGGAATCCTGACTGCACATAAGCTCTTGGATTGATTTCGAGCTAGAAGCTTGGAGGGTTGTTACCTCAATGGTTGGTTGTAGAAGTAATTCAGTCATAAATATGTTTGTTTATTGTGGGTGCTTTCGTGTGGGGGAGGCAATGCAGAAGTTGTCCTTTAATGCCAAATCATACGGATTTTAATTGTGATTTGATATAACCCTCGACTACTGTCACCACTTCATTTATTAATGTTTTGGCGAGTCTAAAGTTTGGATTTAACATTACTTTTGTCCATAAGTTTTCTATATTCGTGATTTTCCATTTAAATTCATCCATTTTTTTGGCTAGAAAACTTGGAAGATTGAGATGCTATTGACCATAAATCTCCTATTATTTTTTTCCAAGAAAAGCGTAAGGCTTGTTGAGGAACTGGAAATTTATAGGAGGAAAGTATTTTCAGAACTAGTGATAATCATTAAGAAGTTGTCTTGCATCCCCCCTCCCATATGCCGCATATCTTTGTGATGTCTAGCCTTCCCCCTGAATTATGAGATTTTTGTTTTTCCTGTGGCTGAAAGTTTTAACGGCAAACCTGATGTCCTGTATCAGTTGTTCAATATTTTAGCAATATTTTGATGGCACAATTGTCATGCACAAGCAGGATTTTGATAAAGTTTATGTCCTTGTGAAGTTAACCAAAGCTTATGAAATTCTCCGAGAAGTTATTGGATTGCATAAGCAGATTTGAGGACGGAATCTCATATTCATATTACATGTGCAGTGATATCTTAGATCACATACTGTAAATTAATTCATTTGAATTCAAGATGCAAAGCACCTTCTTGGAAACTGGTTTTTCAGATGAAACTACTGGAAAACTTCTGTCCTGAAGAAATGCTAGTAAACATCATTGCATTAGTTAAATAATTACTTTATTTGCATGATTGACAGAACCTGCGAAATCTGTGGATCAATTGCACGCAATGTAACTGGAGCTTTTGAAGTAGAAAATGTTGAACAATGGAACGAGTCAAATGATGCCAACATGGCAGCCCCAACTGGACCTGTATCCCACGGTGAACATAGAAGTTTCTGGAGGGGCCACAGATTCTTGAACTTCCTACTAGCGTGTATGGTTTTTGCCTTTGTCATATCTTGGCTTTTCCACTTCAATGTACCCTCATGAGATCCTGCAACTTGTGGATGGAGCAGATAAGTTTAAGGCTTTGAGGGTTAATTAATAGATCAGCATATGACCCTTAGGCCTTAACACAGGTATCATTCTCATTATCTGTGACTCATCCATACTTTGATTGGAGCTATGTGTTATATACTTGATGATGTGCATATATCAGAACCAGCACGACTGAATGTTGTATAACTTTTGTTGTACCGTCGTTAATCTTATTTTTGGACAACCCAGAAGAGTAGTACCTTGTACTGTTCCATTCTCTGTTTCCTTTCTTGAATGGCTAAATCTATATATCACGTTGTAATCTTCTCATTTTGTGTTCTGATACCCCCACCATGTGTAGAAATTGCGTATAATGGCCAAGCTTGAGCATTTGAGGGAAAAGACGTTTTTATGCGTGATTGTAATTTGTAATGTGTGTGCACGCGCGGGTGTGTGTGTTATAGAGCTAAATGAATGATATTAGTTTTTGTTACTGTCATCAAGAGGTCGAAAAGTAAATAAGATAGAATACACTCACTCAGTACAGATGAGTCTTAACTTTAGACTGAGGATGATCGAAGGCAATGTCAAACTTGTGGAATACTACTTCCTATCTTTAGTTTGTAGTGCAAATTATTCTACAGAATAAATCCAATATTACGGACCAAAGGTGGTATGAAGGCTGAATCTGTGATTGACCGAAACGTTGAAACATACATGCAAAAGAGATTCCTCAGCAAAATAACTCAATAAATATATATACATAATGGAATGTAGAGCCTTGAAGTTTGATGGCATGGTTATATATAGCCTGTAGGTGACATATAAAGTATCTGATTGAGTATGAGACAATTTTTGGCATATAAGGTATAAAAAGGCCAGCCATAACGTCATCCCAAACTGGGCTTCCCCTGATTTTCTTGTTCTTTGACCTTCTTTACAACCAATTTGGGCTTGTATTTGCCCCCTCTTACAATAGTTTATAATTTTGGTGTCGCCGAAGTAAGTTGATATAGATAGTAAGAGATTTGATCAAGTCCCAAAGGGATGTGTGTTCGATCCCCACTGTCATCGCTGGGACTCCTTCGGTAGGCGATTTTGTAAGTATTTAAAGAGTTCGGAGCCGTGTCCTGGCCTTGGTGGGGGACTGATGTCGAACCCCTTCAAAACTTATATATATATATATATATATATATATATATATATATATATATATATATATAGTGTCAGTTTTCCTGGATTTTTAGCCATCTTATATATCTAAAAAAAAAAAACCGTATTTTTTGCTCCTGTTTCCACCTTGATTCCACATGTATGTAACTTTTGAGATAGTGTTGTCTCGGCTGTCTTTAACTTGTCTGTCATATACTCCTATGATCCTTAATATGAGATATATTTATATAGTTGATTTTGGTTCTAAATACAAGATATAATTTTCACATTTTTTAACATTTTTCTAATATACTCTTAGTCTTTTATTAATACTTTCTCAGCAATAATTTTTTTAAAAAAAAAGGAAATGAGTGAACTAAGAAAGATGTATATGGTGTTTTAGAAAATATATGTTATATTAATTAATTTCTTTAATCTAATTAAATAGGAAAAATTGTCAAATCATCCATGGCTGCCTCACCTCCTTCCCAGTTCCTTCAAATTAAAACTCCCGCATCTTTGTTCAAATTTAAAAAAGCGATAAGAAGATTGTAGTTTCCTCCTTTCCATAATATGTTATCTTATCCTTAATATAAAATCTAGATAACTAATTTGTAAGAAGTAAGAAAATTAATTAAGTTATAAATTTTATATTGATTTTTCTAAATTATTCTTGATGAAAACTCTCTTACCATGTCAATGTGTTTATTTTGGAGGAAAATAAAAACTTTGGGAGACAAATCGAATTGGGATTTAATATTTAACACTAAAGTGAACTCCTTGTTTAGCTCTTATAACAAATTTGCATAATAAAAATAATTCAGTTTTTGGTATTTCTGAAGAATTCATAAGATGGGTAGTGCTTGATTGAAAAATCACACATGAGCATATTTGGAGAGAATATGATATATTTGTTGGTTGGCTTGCAATCTAACATGCGCATTATGTCACAGCGACAAATGAGTGTCAAGTCTTAATGTAATTACTCCCCGGTCCTAATTATAAGACATATTTAACCGATTTTGGGGAGATTAAGGAATAGAGTTAAATTAGTTAAATTCACTTATTTTCCTAAAATCCCTTTATATAAATTTTCAACGACATTAACATACCTTTCCAACCTTGAACCTTCCTTTTCATACTTTTTAATTGAAATGATAGTTTTGTTATATATACATATGCGTGTGTGTATAACTACAACCAAAAAAAAAAACACATACACACACGTACATCTACACACAAATAGAAATCCCCCCTATGTGTGTGTATACATATATAAATATATATGTGTATCTATCCATATATGTGTGTGTTTATATATATATATATATATATATTGGTAAATTAACATTAACTCATTGATAAACAAATTAAAATTCAACAATTTAAGAGTTTTATTAACTAGAAAATTCTATGCACCTAAATACATATACTTACCCAAAACTAAACACACTTGAGAGAATAAAATATGAGTGTTTTAAGAAAAAATTGACAAAAATTTAAATTTTGTCCTATAATTAGGATCAAAACCAACTCCTAAATGTTGTCCTATAATTAGGACCGGAGGGAGTATTATGTATTTCGCCTCTCTTTGTATTTAATAAAAACTTGGCATATTCCTTCTTCTAAACTCATTATCTCAACCTTGTCCTCCTCTTGTCTTCCTCCTCTCACACACGCGCACATCTGAACAGGAAAAATCATGAAGAGGTCGCAAAGAAAGAGTGTAATAAAAAAGTTCCTCAACTTGAAAAGTTAATCTACCATGAGCCCTCTCGTTTTGATCTTTAATTTGTAGAGTATTTTTGTCGTTGATAGCTTAGAGCATGATTCTTGCAAACTTTTTTCTTATCCCAACTCAAAATTCTCTACTGTCATTTTAAGGGCGCATTTTGATCAAAGAAAATGTTTACAAGAAATTCAATGAAAAGTAATGGAAAATTTTTTTGCCATGGGTGTTTTGATTTGTATTGAAAAAGAAAATAGGTTGATGAGATAGGAAAATAAACAAAAAAAAAAATATTATTTAAATATCAATAAAACCCACTCATCTTATATTACATCCAATGTGGCATCAAAGGGTTTTTATATCTTTAGGCATTTTCCCTCCCAACCTAAAGATTGGTGTACCCATTTTCAATCATATGGCTGAAAAATGATGGGCACAAGAAAATATTTTCCCATAAAAATGAAGAACCAAACGGCCGCAACAGTTCCCCTCCTTTCATTTTCCCTGAATCAAATGTCAAATGTGCCCTGAGAGGGATAGGAATTAGACATATTTCAGGAAAAAAGAAAACAGAAAAGTGTAGTAATATATATGGGCTTGTTTGATTTTTGTTTTAAAAACACTTTTTTGAAAAAAAATATACTTATTCGAAAAACTATATTCAATAAATTATTTAAAAAACAAAAATTTATTTTAAAAATAAAAAATACAATTTTTATTTGTTTTCTTATTTTTGTTTTTCTAACTTTTATTGAGGCCGCCATCTCTCCCGTAGATGACAATCACCGCCACGTTATCATAGGCGACGCCCGCCACCATGTCACTTCAAAAATAAATTTTTTAAATCAACGATTTAAATTTTTTTTTCTCAAAAATTGTTTTGAGAAAAAACAAAGAATAGAATTAAATAACGCGATAGTTAGGGAAATTAATTGAAAATGGAGGGGAATTATATATGATATATATAATAATATACTAGTGGGTCTATATATGAATGATGAAAGGCGCCGCAGGATTTCTGTTTTATTAGAAAACACACGAAAATGATTTATCGTAAAAAGGAAGTTCAATTCGATACAATGCATAATGCCAGACAAACCCAAGATTGAGTACCCCGCGTGATTGATTGTTCCTCAAATCATTCGTTCCCCACGGCATTGTTTATTCTATTTTTTTGACAAGAATTTAATGTAAAGAGGTTACGTTGGCATACAAAAAGGGGCATATTAATTCAGCCCAAACAGATGTAACTCTCCTATGTATCTACCTAGACCCTAGTCCTTATAAGTTGATTTTTTAAATTCACTATTTTTAAGTTTTTATCTTATAAAATTGTGTTAAGTTTTGATAGTTATATATTCAATTACATTCGTAAGTTTACATGTTAAAATTGTAATTTTTATGTTTCTAACTTACAAATTCATGTTAACTTACGAGATGCAAATAGATATCTTACAGCTAATTATTATTGTTGTTGTTGTTTTGTTATTATTCCTTCTCTTTACCTGATAACTTTCCAAGATAGCAACAACTCCTTTGATTATGTCATCATAACTTTTTTCTTTATTTTTAAAATATGAAGCTACGAATATGAATTTGATAAATTGAAATATTTAATCTATTATAAAAATTTTAAATACTAAATCTTCATGCACACATGATAAGTTGATAAATTTTTAAGTAAAAATAATTCTCATACATGGCGAATTTTCCCTTGGAAACTAGCTAGACACTTTGGGTGGGATACCTCGAGTTTGGATCTTATATTTATATTATATTAATTATTGTTAGTTATCATATGTAATTATTAATTATAACATTGTATTATTTAATAATTAACTTAATTTTTTTTCCAACTAATTATTTATTTTCTATTAAATCTTTTTTTTTAAAAAAATCACATATTTATACTCTCGCAATACATGGGTTTCTAAACTTGTTTATTGACAAAAATAAATTCTTATAAGTTTATTGAAACTCATAAATTTAACAACCTTAGAATTTCCCATGTTGTATTTAGTCAAGTGTATATATAATTTCCATAATTAATTCTGGATGGATGAGATTAAAATGAGGAACCTTGTGTAAGTCACAAGTCACAAGTGGATAAAGGTTAGGGTTGGAGGTTTTGTGCTGTTGTGTGATGAAGTAGACAGAACACAGAAGGGTCGTTTTGTTTGGAACTGGCTGGGAACATTTGGATGAGGATGCAGATTAGAATCCTACGCTCTCCGTCTAAGTCGCCGCGATTTGCGCTGCTTCACTCTCTAACGTGCATTTTAATCTAATATGTCCTTCCTTCACGTGGGATATTACTAATCACTCCACTTTAATTAATTTCTCATCCATTTCACTTTCAGGCCTAATTATTAGCTTTTTTCCATCATCATTTCCTTTCATCACTCATTTGTTTCAGAGCTATCACATCTGCCCAAATAATCGCAACTGGATTCGGCGCTATATATATTCATTCAATTAATATTATATATAGTACGTATTTTTGTAAGTTTTCTTTTATAGTTGGTGAGCTGATGTATGAGTCGACTCTGTGGCTGCGAGGAAGCGATTTATATAAATATTAACGCGTTTACATATAGAAAAACAACTAATTAAATAAGTTCAAAAAGTCATCAAAATGCATAGAATTTTCTTTGCGTTTTCATTATCATTATGGAAGTCTTCGCTGATGTGATATATATATGTATGAAATTGGGTGAAAATTGAAAAACTAATATAGATATCATGTAGCTTTCTAGAAAAAATTAATATAACTAAAAAATGTCAAAGATTCAAACAATATGACAATATGTGAAGGAATAATCTAAAAGCAAGTTTGGAGGATCAACCAAGGAAGACAGCATCTCTGTTTATATATTATCAGAAAAAATTGAAAAAGAATATATAAATGAATGAAGAAGTCGGGTAAGTGAAAACAAAGATGATGCTTAATTGCTTACCTGGTCGCCACTATGAAAAATAAATACTATCTCCGATCTTAATTATAAGATAAAGTTGACTTTTTTTTTGAAGGATTAAATAAGCTAAATAAGTTATTTAATCATTTTATATGTTATGTATTTTTGGATTATATATTAGTTTATTAGTCAAACTAATTAGTTTGAAGAAAAAAATAAAAATGAAAATACTCTAAAGTAATTTAATTAATTTATTTAATCTCTTTAAAAAAGTCAACTATATCTTATAATTAAGACGGGAGTACTAATTAGTGTGTGTGCAGTATTCAAATTAATAATAATAGATTAATTAAGCGCGGGTGGTGTTGGGTTTGGAGAGAACGTGGAGGACATTATTGGGGGAGCTAGGAGGAGGGAGGACACTGTATTATAATTATTCTGTCGCCAAAAAAAGTGTTTGATCCACAGCCGAATCGGATTTGTATACGTGTCGCTCCCCTAATGGGCCCCAAGTTGGTTAATCAAAATCATAATTAAAAAAAAATATAATCAGGTATGGGAACACACACACATCTGCCCTACACATCACAGACACATCCGTAGATTCATTTGTTCCTGCATGCATGTGGCTGTGTCGTTAGCTAATCTCAATCATCCAACCTTGGCCATGCCCTCCCATTCTCTCGCCTTCGAATGTCGGTCTTCTCTTTGTTTTCTTTCTAAGCATTTAATTAATCACTATACAACAGACAGGCCTACAGCTTTATCAACCTATTTATCTATTGGTTGATGTTTCATGATGTAAAGCGAAGGTTAATTACATGATTAACCTGATGATTATCCCTCTATTTGGAGTTAATCCTACCATCACATGCTTCCTGATATATACTCGATCACAACAATTTTATTCTGCTTTTTGCTCTAACACAAACTATATTCATGATAATTCAATTTAAGTGCAATCTAATTATCTAAAGCAGCTGAACTCAAATTTTCAGAGTTTCATACAAATTTGCTAGTGATCTTTTATTCAATTCATTATAACATATAGCTAGCTAGGTATATTCTTAAAGTCATATCCAATGAATTATACAATTGATCTCCATAAAATATCACTTAATAATTTATAAAACATTAATTTAAGTTAATAATACTTCAATTTAATTAATTACTGTCAGTACAAATTAAAATATAAAACGTGTAGTAAAATTATTATTCTTCAATATTTATTGTGTTATATTCCCTCTGATCCTTATTATAAGGCACCAACTATCTTTTTTCACAAACCAAGAAATGGAAGTTGAGACATTAAATGAGCCTAAAATTGATAAACTTTATCCCTACTTTAATGAGATAGATTTAAAGAAGTTTGTTAAAGTAAAGGCATAATAGGAAAATAGTAATAAATAAGTTAGTTAAAGGTAGTTGGTGCCTTATAAAAAGAACTAAAAATTGTGGGTAGTTGATGCCTTATAATAAAGACCAGAGCTAGGGAGTAGCAAATATGGTGATATAAAAAAGGGAAAATGTATGTCAGGGTCCAGGGTAGCAAAATAATTTCAAAAAAAGGCCCAATAAACATTCATATGGTCTTTTCTAGTATTATTTCAAAAAACGTTAGCAACTATATCAGTAGCGGTTAACAACTATATCAGTCCCCGTTAACAACTAAATCAGTTAAATTAACAACTACATATTAACAATTATATCAGTAGCCATTAACAACTACATCAGTAGCAATTAACAATTATATCCGTACATTTTTTTAAAAAATAATGGGCATTTTCTAGCATGTGAATGTTTATTAGGCCTTTTTTGAAATTATTTTACTACCTTGGGCCATGACATACATTTTCCCTATAAAAAAAAAGTACATAACCAATTTATTTGTTTATATTATTACTTCCAATACTCTGGTTTGGGATATTTCCACCACAAGTATATCAAGTGGCCCTTTACACTTACAGTGTGTTTGGTTTGAGTCGAGAAAGGAGTGAAAGGGAAAGAGGAGAGATAAATTTTTTCCTCTCATCTTTACTAAATTGTCTATAAATTTTTTTTAATATTTTAAAAATGTATTCTCAACAAAATAAAATATTTTTTTATTAATGATAATTTAGTCAATACACTCCTTACTGCATTCTTCCCTCCCTCTTCTAATGAATTTATCAGATTCTCAAAATAAATTACATCATATATAATAATGCTAAAAGTACGGATGTTAAATTCCTCTCCTTGGCCTTGGATGGCTAGTGGCTATTTATTTATTTATGTTGCCAACGGTTTATATGGATTCAACCCAGAGATATGTATGGATTCAACGGTTTTTACCTAAGATATTTTATATTTCAATAAATGAATATTAGTAATTTAAAGGGGAGACAGAAATATTAATCCCTAATTTATAATAGGAAATATTTCCTATTCGTTCTCGCGGAAAATAAAAAGTCCTATTTGTACAAGGAGTTTACTTTTAAGAAGGTGGGAAACGGAAAGAAGCGATATGCGTGCGATCACGTTACGAACTACGAAGGGGACCCATATTCGGTTGGTACTAACTTCTTCATCTTCCCACTTCCCTCTCTCTCTCTTCTTCAGACTCTCTTACTCCCCTCCGTACCCTACTACATCCGTTTGCCTGAATCTCTCTTAAGCCTCTCCCATGAAGAAGCTGTGCCCTAATCTTGATCGCGAGGATGCGCTCGAGACGGTTCTCGAGGTCCCAATCCCTGAAGAAATTTTCACCACCAAGACCGGAACCGCCAGGGCCTGGCAGAGCATGGTGTCCTGGATGAAGCCTAATACTGATTCCAGATCATCGGCGTATGGAGCCCGCAACACGGAGATCCAACTTCTGTTGGGTGTCGTCGGAGCTCCGTTAATCCCTTTCCCTATCAATTCCGAGAGCCAAACGATCAGTCGCAGCATTAAAGACCTGCATATTGTGAGTGATGAATTCGAAATTGATCGTTGATTTTTCTGAAAAAGTAAACCCTGAGTTTTGATGTTTAGCTAAATTTTGTTTAATCTGCGTGTGCAGGAGGCGTCCATGGCGAAATACATAGTGAAACAATATGTGGCGGCGGTGGGAGGAGAGCGTGCGTTGAATTCGATAGAAAGCATGTACGCGATGGGGCAAGTTAGAATGGGGACGTCGGAGTTTGGAGCAGGGGGAGGGAACGGGAATGGGGTAAAGAAGATGGTGAAGGTGAAGAACGCACAGACATCGGCAGAGATGGGAGGGTTTGTGGTGTGGCAGAAGAGACCGGAGCTTTGGTGCTTGGAGCTGGTGGTTTCCGGTTACAAGATCAGCGCCGGCAGCGACGGGAATGTAGCGTGGAGGCAAACCCCTTGGCATCACTCTCATGCTTCTCGGGGCCCACCCAGACCTCTCAGGCGTTTCCTACAGGTAACAGATTAAGCACTAACATTACTGGATGCTTTTGTATTAGGCGTATTGGATCATTTTTTCATGTCAGACACCAAGATTAGTATGGTCAAAAGTCATTTTATTTCATTGAATTAATGTCATGGTTTCTGCTAACTTAAGTTTATCCGCGTTGGGAATCTGTTTGAATCCAATTTTTAATCCAATAAATTTCTTATTGTGTTTGTGGGGTTCCTCTGACCAGTGATAGGGACAAAAGGCCCTAAAAACGTCACAACTCTAATCAAAATTACCTATTATTTGGTTTCATTGCCTCGTATCTTCGTCAATATTCATCAATTCTGAATTCTGAATGAAAGTGTTTTCACATTTGCTGTTTCCATAATCTGAAGTCTGGACAAAAGAAAGGTTTGGGGCTTGTGACACTGTCGGCCTAATTCCCTAACGCGCCTTAAGCTAAATTAAAAAACGATAGAAAACGACACATGCCATGATAAAAAAGTTGTGGGGGAAAAAGTTGCCCTACTTTCCCTTTTCTTCTTTTGCCAGTTCCTTGGAAATTTGCACTTGGTGGGTGAAGCCCTGTAAGGCACTAACTAAGTTCTACAATTAGATTAAAAAAAAAGTCAACTAATGAGAGGGGATTGCGGATTTAAATTTCTTCCGCTAAAGTCAAGCAATTATCTTTCTTTTTATGAAGGTGTTGACAATATATTCCATTTGAGGCGTACTGACAGCCTGTACCCTTCCTGCTTTTGACTTTTAAACGTAAATGTTCATACTGGTCTGCTGGTGATAGACCTGTAAATAATCAGTCCAATTCAGTAGAACATATATATGTGTGTGGGATGGTGGGTCAAACTCATACATTGCTACGAGCAGCTCCTGGCCCCCTATGAATTCTAAAATGAATGTTTCCTTTGTTCTTTGGGTTTTGAGCAGGGTCTTGATCCAAGGTCAACAGCCAATCTGTTCATGAACTCTATATGCATTGGTGAGAAGACGGTGAACAGCGAGGACTGTTTCATATTAAAACTGGAAGCCGAATCCTCGGCACTTAGAGCAAGAAGCAGCAGCAATGTAGAGATAATACGCCACACCATGTGGGGCTACTTCAGCCAGAGAACTGGTCTCTTGGTACAACTAGAAGACTCCCACTTGATCAGAATCAAATCCTCAGGAAACGACGGCATATTCTGGGAAACCACCATGGAATCTGTGATCCAAGAATATAGAAGCGTAGATGGCATAAAGATAGCACATGCAGGGAAGAGCTGTGTGTCCTTGTTTAGGTTTGGAGAAGGACCCGAAAGCCATTCGAGGACGAGAATGGAAGAGGCTTGGGAGATTGAAGAAGTTGATTTTAACATCAAGGGGTTGTCCATGGATTGCTTCCTGCCACCTAGTGATTTGAAGAAAGAGGAAGAGAAAGGAGAACCGGATTGTGGAGTAGTACAAAGCAATCCCAAATTGCCGTTTAAGATTCGCTCGGCTTCTTTTAGGATTAGTACTTCTAAAGTGGCGGCAATTAACGTGGATGATTCATGTCCCAGCGATGGTGATGAAGACCTGTAAATCTGTCGACCCGATTTTTTCTCGTCTCTTTTTCACTTTTTGTAAATAGACCATCAACTTACACGGTACATGGTCACGGATTTAAGGTATTAGATAAGCTATAAATTTTGAAACTTCAATCCCTCTATTTCAATTTGTTTAAAAAAATAAAAACAGAGTCTTTTTGTTTTTCTTAATGAGTAAAGTTATGTTAACAGAAAAATGAGTAAAATAGAGGGTCCTGAATACGGACCAAGAACTAAAGCCAACCATAGTAAAGAAATTAAAATCATCTTCAAATACATGGTCAAAGGAAATAAAATAAATAAAAAAGGGAGAATTTTTATCCAATAGAAACAAGGTTTTTGGCCCTAATAAAAAAATCATATCAATTTATGATGTTGATCTTACGTACTATATTAATCCGATAACCACGATCTTGTACCTCTGACAACGTAATGCTGGGGATTGAATAATACAAGGGTGGAGGTCAGGTGGATTCAATGAATTGGAATGAAGGCGTGCAGGCAAAAAGAAATTTATTATGGAATGATATTTTGTCAGTAAGTATGCGGAAACAACAATTTGAGCTTGACTCTGATATTATTTACATGTTAGTTTTATGTAACTATGACCATAACATCACTTTGTATTATATGTAACATTGACTCAAATCTATCTCCAATATTGATTTGTATAACATCAATCCGTCTGTCCCACTCGAACTCCACAGTTATCATCTACTTTTTTGTACTTATTTGGTATTTTGCATAACGTGGGCCTGACCTTAACTATAACATCACAGACAAACCTGACTCTGATATCATTCACATTCTAGTAATAGTAATATGTATACCATTAAAATGTTAGCAATATGTATTACGGTATCATTAAAATCAAACAATTAGAACTCTTGTCCGTCTATTTGAATTTTCTTGTTTTTGTCTCTCTCGTTTGGGATTTCAGATACGTATATATGTTGCCCTCATTAAAGTCACCTCGATTCTTTAAAGAGAACGATTCTTAATTTGATTATGAGACAATCAGAATAACTTGTTGATTATTTTTAACGATATATTACTGAATTTTTTTAATCTTCAATCAAGAATCTGATTGATGATTATGTAGCTGAATGACGCTTTCAATTCTTTGATTGATGCGATCCATCGCTCGATTTTAGGGAGGAATTTCACTTTTCTTTATTCACCGTTTTTATATTTAATTGATTAACTGTGGAATTAAGATCAGGAGATAATAATTTTTAACAGTAGTTTGAATTTGAATGAATAAATTACAGGAGGAGGATTGAAGGGAGGAAGATTCTTCAGATAAAGCCGACACAGGAAAGAGGAACAGAGGAGAAAACTGACAGGTGGCATCAGATTAAGCGCGACAGCCGCAGCTTCTTTTGGAGATTCAGGCTGCCACAGGTTGCTCAAGCTGATCAGATCAAGGCGTCCATGGAGGACAGCGTGCTAACTGTCACTGTACAGAAGAAGCCGAGCGTCCATACTGTCACTGTACTGAAGAAGCCGAACGTCCAGTTGATTCCAATTTCTGGTTAAAATTTCAGTTCCTGTCTCTCTTTCTGCAATACTTAGGTTCTTATATGGGAAATAATTGTCTATGCCATCAATTGTTCTGTCTCTTTTGCTTGTTCAGAGACTCCAGTGTCTGGGTGATCACGCTGGTAGTGAACTAGTAGTTTCAGAACTTGAGGTTCCCTGTCTGTGAATTTAAGGAACGTTATTCGTATGCAAGACGCCTTCAATTAGACTAGGCCACAATACTGAAGAATATTAGAGTGGCCCACGCCACATAGAATATTAAAAATCACATGTGTGTTCCATGTGTTGAGACTATAGGAGCTACATTAAATATTCCATGAAATATTTTCTGGACTGATCTGGGATTCAAATAAATATGTTATCTATTTTTCTTTCATTTTTGCGTAAAGCAGAATGAAAAAGGAACACTGCTCTGTTGTGAGTTGTGTCAATACATTGTTGTACATATCGATTATCGTCTTTCTGGTTTAACGGTGGCTTCGATCAGATTGGAGCCACAATACTGAAGGATATGAAGTGGTTAAGGCCACGTTGGGTTCTTGGTGTTGAGGGCTGTATTGTTAAATATTTCATGCTGGAAACATGTCCTTACAGAACTAAACTGGAGATTCAAATAAAAATGTTTATTAATTTCCGAGCATTTTCATTTCATACAATAGTTACGGGGGTTTTAATTTTTCCCTTGGGCATGATTGTTACTTTGCTTTATTTGGTAGAGCAGTAGTGCATTAGTATATATGAGCAGTATCAAATGAAGGATCACCATTTCTCTGGGGCAAAAACTGAGAAAGAGAAGTAATATTATTACATGGGGATTGGATCGAAAGCCACTTCCGCACACCTAAACACGCCAAACATTGCTTAGTTACATTGCATTAACCCAGAACACATTAAAAACAAGAGCAGAAAGCGCTCACCATTACTTTAGATAGAAGCAGGGGAGCCAAGAAAGCGAGGAGCATGCAAAGCATTTGGCCAGAGATCTGAATGGGCTTGACCTCAGGCTTCTTCTCTTCCATCTTAAGCGCAGTGACATTGAACACCCCAATTTCCATAGAAGCCTTGGCCTCCTCCATCTTGGAGTTCTCAGGCAGCCGGAATCTTCTCACGAACTTTCCGGTGCTCCTGTCAATGAGGTGCCACCTGTCGTTCTTGTCATCCTGATCTCTGATTCTCTCCCCACTGATCAGCAGAACCCTGCCGCCCTCCACCTTCACTTCCTCCATCCTGCCTCAGCCCCCGAAAGTCGGCCTTGAAAATGTGACACTCTGGGGTTTCCTTCCAGTCCACGCGAGCCCCGCTATGGAGCTGGTTTGTCGAGCGGAGGACGGCAGGTTGGCGAACGCGCCGGAGAATGGGAGGGGATCCCACAGGTCCAGAGAAAAAGGATCGTAGATGTTGCTTCGCGGCCGACGATCACCGAAAAAGCTTGGGATGAGAGACATGCTTGGTTTCAAGTATTGGATTGGAATCGATTTTCTGTTCATTTCTGTGGGACCATGAGTTCCGTCATGTCCTTCTCCTTATTCTCTAGACTATTTAATCATTATGTATCATTCATTATACTATTTATTAATTTATAAATAAAACAATTAATTTAGAAAAAAAAATAAATATAAATAATTTCTTGTAGTTTAATTAGTTTGGATGAGTTTTTAAAAAATAATCTTTTTTGTATTACTTTTTTTAAAAAATATTTTAATTATAAGTTAAAGTTATTTTACATTTAGATATACTATTTAAAAAGCACTTTTAAATAAAAAAAATTATATGGGTGTTAAATTAGAGAAGCATTTTTTTATCAGTAAAATTACTAAGATAGACATATAAAAAGGTTTAAAGATATGAGTTATCATTTTGTTGAAAATTTTTTTGGATATAAAAAATGGTAGTAAAGTGTGCAACCTCTCTGAAGTTCTATCAGGTGCCAAAGTGGGACCTCTAGGAAAGTTTTTTGCATTCACAAAGACTCAAAATCAAGACCTCTTGTTTAAGCGACTAGCCCCTTCCACTCGGGCCAACTCCTGCTGGTAAAATCAAGGGTAATTGATGTCAAATCAAAACATTAAAGAATAGCTGATCATTTGTTTTTTTATCCTCTCTTCTTTCGCATTTGGTTTTTTATTTTTTGAAGCTACAAATTGTAGCTTAAAAAAAAGGAGAATTTAGGATTTTTTTTATTAATTTTGCTTCTTCTTTTTTTAAACTCTCGTCCAAACACTTAAATTAATAAAAACACTATATTTTTTTTAAAAAAAGGACTTTTTCTATTTTTAAAAAAAAAACATCCAAAGAGGCACTTGGTCTCTCAAAAAATCAATTAACTATTGTGTTTTTGGTTAAGTTGGCCCAAGGGAAAAATTGGAGCTGAAAGAAGACATGTTGTGATGTGGCACTATTTGATCAGAAAAATAAATTAAGAACTGTAGAAAACATTCGGGAAACGTCTCTCACTTTCATCGTTCAGGTTACCCGCCAATCGCCATAATATTCCACAACTCTCCAGACCCCTCTCCCACTGTCTTGATTGCCATTGATTGATTCTTCTCTCTCTCCAGAACCATCTCGAGTGCCATCTCTCTTCCTATTAATACATCCCCTCCTCCTCTGTTCTCCTCATCCATTCAACCATCAGAGCAGCTCAAGCAAGAACATTAAATCGAGCTTCGTTGCTTTGTTCTTAGATTCCATCAACTGTTCATACGCACAATGTCGCTGATTCCAAGCTTCTTCGGCGGTCGCAGGACCAACGTCTTTGATCCCTTCTCCCTCGACGTGTGGGACCCATTCCAGGACTTCGCTATCTCTACCCCACGATCAGACGTGGCCAACGAGACGGCAGCGATCGCCAACACCCGCATCGACTGGAAGGAGACTCCGGAGGCTCACGTGTTCAAGGCCGACCTCCCGGGGCTGAAGAAGGAGGAGGTGAAGGTGGAGATCGAGGAGGGGAGGGTGCTGCAGATCAGCGGGGAGAGAACTAGAGAGAAGGAGGACAAGAACGACACTTGGCACCGTATGGAGAGGAGCAGCGGCCGCTTCCTGAGGCGGTTTAGGCTGCCAGAGAACGCCAAGGTGGAGCAGGTGAAGGCCAGCATGGACAACGGCGTGCTCACCGTCACTGTTCCCAAGGAAGAGGTGAAGAGGCCCGACGTGAAGCCCATCCAGATTACTGGCTGAACGCAACAACATCGCTAGTGTACTGTTGTGAGGGTGGTGATGCATCAAGTTGTTGTAGTTTGTTTAAAATAAGAGGATGGTCTGGCTTTGACGACTATTAGGTTGCTGTTTCTATATATATATATATATTCAGAAGAAGCATGATGGCAGTTTAAGGTTTCGCATCGATTATAGAGCGCTGAATAGAGTGACCATCTATATATATATAGTTGTGATGTGTGAATCTGTTGCGAGTTCCTGAAATATTTTCAATATAATCTTTTTCTTTTACTAATCTGCTTCGTTCTTTGGGCTCCGTGTTTAAATACATGTGTATGTGTTTGTGCTGCGTCTTTGGAAGGATTCATGAGTATTTTTCTGACGCTCAAATCAAATAGCTCAAAGAAAAATGCTGTTTTCACACCTGATCGGGGTGGGTTGATGAGGGAAAATTATGTGTCAGGTTAACGATTTGTTAAGACGTCAATTACACACAACAACTGAACTCTTCTTTCGATCAATGCCATGTCATATGTTCCAAATAATTCTCTCTATATTTAAAATTTAGAAGACTTTAATTTTATATCTGGAAAATGAAAAATTTAATTATAATTTCAGTTCAAGAGAATGTTGTTTATTATATCGCTACTTTTTTCTGATGAAAGATATTTTTGAGAGAGAAAATCTGTAAATGCCTTAATTATAAGGGTATTGTATAAGTCATAGACAAGAATTTCAGAAAAGACCAGGGGCTATCCAGGGGCTATGTTATGGGTTTCTTCAAGATAAGCCAAATTCCATGATGTTTGAAATAAAGCCCAAAAGAAAATCAGACAACAGAAAAGGGAGATCTGGATGCCCGAACAAAATCAAAATGCCTCTTAATTTTTCCAAAAACAAAAATCATAAAAAATAAGAAACTGTTATGAATATACTGATTATGTGGATGTCCATTGACTCCCGGTCTCCAAATATTACAAGATGACATGGGACCCACGCATAGTACCATGCATAGTAGTTTACTATTTGGTGGGACCCACACACAAAATAATACAACTCACGGGAATGCATTCCCGTGAGTGTACAGTGAGTAATTAGGGGAATATTACATCAAATGACCCAAAGTGGAAATTACACTAAAGGCCCATTTTCCTTCTATAAATAGAGGCCTTCTGTAAACATTCAAATTACACTGAAATGAGAACTTCTCTCTACTCTCTCTCTCTCTAAAATCTCTTGTTCTTGTATTTACTTTTCATCAGTTTTATATTACGTTATCAGCACGAAGACTCTACCAAGGTAAGATTTTATTACCATCTCCTTTACTATTTGTTTATTTTTTCTATCTGGGATAATCTTAACCATGATATGGAATTAAAGTTCTACTTTTACCGATTATTTTGAACATCAGGTTCCATGGTTAAGATTTGAGATTATTTACTATTTACTATTCACAGTAAATAGTAATTTTTACTATTCATGTTAATTTTACCTTTTTCAGTAATTTTATATTTCTATTTATTTTGACTCCTTTATGGAAGTCTAGATTTAATATTTCAGTAATTTATTTTTATTCACTATTCATTGTGAATAGTAACTTTACTATTCACGGTAAATTTATATTTTACTATTTACAGTAATTTATTTATGTTTATATATTCTTCCCACTCCCTATTTATTAATTCATGGTGGCAACATTAAGCTCCATTTGTAATTTAATTTTACTGTTTTATTTATTTAATTCATGGTGGCGATACTAAGCTCCATTTGTTTAATTTAAATTCTTTACTTACTGCTTTATTTATTTCATGGTGGCGATATTAAGCTCCATACTGACTTTATTAATATTTACATTATGCCACTAACATTTAAATTTATGTTACTAACATTTATTTATGCATTTATTTACCTTTTATGGTGGCAACACTAATATTAGTGGGCTCCATTTATTTATGCATTTATTTACCTTTTATGGTGGTGGCACTAATAGGGCTCCATTTGTTTATCTTAATTCTTTACTGTTGTCTATATATTATATAATATATACATCATCTTTCTTACCTTCGGATGAGATAGGTCTCGCTGTGAGTTTACTCCCATTCCTATCTCATCTTATTTTTATTTTCTTAGCATGTTTATTTACCGTTCTTTAAATTATGTTTTAATTTATAATAAGATTTTATAATATGATTCTAATTATTTTTATTATTTTTAGTTTGAATCATGTCTTCCAACCTTTCAAATCTTGAATTTAATGCTCTTGACATCACCGGGAAGAATTATCTATCATGGGTTTTAGATGCTGAAATCCATCTTCAAGCAAAGGACTTTGGAAAGGCTATATTGCCAGGAAATGATGCGTCCCCTCAAGTAAAGGCTAAAGCTATGATTTTTCTCCGACACCACATTCATGAAAGTTTGAAAACTGAATATTTAACGGTGAAAGATCCATTTGAATTGTGGACTAGTTTGAAAGATAGGTATGATCATCAGAAAACGGTGATTTTGCCTAGAGCTCGTTATGAATGGATTCATCTCAGGTTACAAGATTTTAAAACTGTAAGTGAGTATAACTCAGCTGTTTTCAAAATAAGTTCTCAGTTAAAATTATGTGGTGAAAAAATAACTGATGAGGACTTATTAGAGAAAACTTTTTCTACCTTTCATGCTTCGAATTTGCTTTTACAACAGCAATATCGTGAGAAAGGTTTTAAAAAATATTCTGAGTTAATCTCATGTTTACTAGTAGCCGAGCAAAATAACGAGTTATTATTGAAAAATCATGAAAATCGTCCCACTGGATCTTCTCCATTTCCTGAAGCGAATGTGAGTGTACGGAATGATCATGGTCGTGGCCATGGTCGCGGTCGTGGTCGTGGCCGTGGTCGTGGACGAGGACGTGGAAATCGTGGAGGTAGAAATAATCATGGTCCTTATCATGGTGGAAGAGGTTATTATAGTCCTTATACCCACCAGAAAAAGATGAATAATGAAGGACAAAAGAATGATAAAGAAGGTCCTTCAAAAGTTGTTGAACATAAATGTTATCGGTGTGGTATGAAGGGACACTGGGTACGTAATTGTCGTACACCAGAACATTTAGCGAAACTTTATCAAGCCTCTATAAAAAAGAGTGTTAATAATGTGGAATGTGATGATAAGGCTCATAAAGATAATGATGTCAATGAGTCAAATGATGATGTTATGTCTCACTTGGAGGTGGAAGATTTTTATGATTAAATAAGTTTTGCAAAAATTGTAATAATTATTTTGTTTCGTTCTGACTTATTGCCAATTATGTATAATAAATATGTTTTTAATGCATCTTCTATATTGAATATGTTTTGATGCATTTCTTTTCTTTTAATGAAGCTCATGGACATTTCAAATATTGCACACAAGAATGAAGATATATGTCTCATTGATAGTGCAACGACACATACAATTCTTAAAGATAAGAAATATTTTTCACATCTAACAAATTGTAGTACAAGCATCAATACCATAGTGGGTAATACAAGATTGATTGAAGGCTCTGGAAGAGCAATAATAATATTATCCAATGGTACGAAATTTGTTATTAATGATGCTTTGTATTCCTCTAAGTCTCATAGAAATTTGTTGAGTTTTAAAGATATCCGTCGAAATGGATATCATATTGAGACTATAAATGAGGACAATAAAGAATATCTACAAATTGTTACTGTTAGATATGGTGAAAAATATGTTCTGGAGAAATTACCTATGTTATCTTCTGGTTTGTACTATTCAAGTATTAGTACAATTGAAATAAATGTTATGGAAAACCAGAAGCATGTTGATAAAGACATATTTATTGTTTGGCATGACCGGTTAGGCCATCCCGGGTCAATTATGATGCGACGTATAATAGAGAATTCATGTGGACATAACTTGAAACAGAAACAAATACCAAAATCCCATGATTTCTCATGTGATGCATGTTCCAAGGGAAAATTAATTATTCGGCCATCACCAACCAAAGTAGAAAGTGAGTCTCTCACATTTCTAGAACGGATACAGGGAGATATTTGTGGGCCAATACACCCACCATGCGGACCATTTAGGTATTATATGGTTTTAATTGATGCATCAACTAAATGGTCGCATGTGTGCTTATTATCTTCTCGAAACCTGGCGTTTGCGAGATTACTTGCTCAATTGACAAGATTAAGAGCACATTACCCGGATTATCCTATCAAGAAAATACGTCTTGATAATGCTGGTGAATTTACTTCACAGACTTTTAATGAATATTGTATGTCCCTTGGAATTGATGTTGAACATCCTGTAGCACATGTTCATACGCAAAATGGACTTGCAGAATCATTGGTAAAACGATTGCAACTTATTGCAAGACCTTTACTTTTGAAATCTAATTTACCAATTTCTGCTTGGGGCCATGCCATTTTGCATGCAGCAATGTTAATTCGCATCAGGCCAACTAGTTATTTAAAATTTTCCCCCTTACAAATGGTTTTTGGTGAAGAACCTAATATTTCTCATATACGGACCTTTGGATGTGCAGTATATGTGCCTATAGCACCTCCACAACGTACTAAAATGGGTCCTCAAAGAAGAATGGGAATTTATGTTGGGTATAAATCTCCTTCAATTATAAAATATTTAGAACCATCTACAGGAGATTTATTTACTGCACGATTTGAAGATTGTCATTTTAATGAATCAGTTTACCCAACATTAGGGGGAGAAAATAAGCAGTTGAATAAAGAGATTAGCTGGAATGAATTATCATTGGCTCATTTTGATCCTCGTACAAAACAATGTGAACTAGAAGTTCAAAAGATAATTCATTTACAGAATTCAGCTAATCGAATGCCAGAAGCATTCACTGACCCAAAGAAAGTGACAAAGTCACATATTCCAGCTGCTAATGCTCCTATTCGAATTGATGTCCCTGTAGGACAACCGATTACAAATGAATCAAAAGCACGCCTTAAGCGTGGTAGGCCTATCGGTTCCAAAGATAAAAATCCTCGAAAAAGAAAAGAAGCTAAAATTATAGATGGCCAAGTCGAGGATAATCAAGAAAAAAGCGTAGCTCTGGATGAGCCACTTTATAAAGAGAAATTATCTCCAGAGGAGAATATTGAGGCCCCAGAAGAGATCCAGGTATCTGAAATGTATGAAAATAATGAGATCTCAATAAATTATGTCACAAATAATATCAAATGGAACCGTAATGAAGTCAACATTGATGACATTTTTGCTAATCATATGGCATATGATGTGATGAATGAAGAAGAGGATCATGAGCCAAAATCCATGAGAGAGTGCCAACAACGAAAAGATTGGCTCCTATGGAAAGATGCCATTAATGCAGAATTAAAATCATTGGCAAAACGAAAAGTATTTGGACCTATAGTCCATACACCTAAAGATGTAAAGCCAGTTGGATATAAATGGGTTTTTGTACGGAAAAGAAATGAAAAGGGTGAAATTACAAGGTATAAAGCACGCCTTGTAGCCCAAGGCTTTACACAAAGACCTGGCATAGATTTTGAAGAAACATATTCACCAGTAGTGGATGCAACTACTTTTCGTTATTTAATTAGCCTAGCAGCAAATGAAAGGCTTGATTTGCATCTAATGGATGTTGTGACTGCCTATTTATATGGTTCACTTGATAGTGATATCTATATGAAAGTTCCTGAAGGACTCAAGATGCCTGAAGCATTTAATTCAAATTCACGAGAACAATACTCGATCAAATTAAATAAGTCCCTGTATGGCTTGAAACAATCAGGGCGCATGTGGTATAATTGCCTTAAAGAATATTTGTTGAAAGAAGGGTATAAAAATGACCCGATATGCCCATGCAGTTTTATAAAAAGATCGAGAAATGAATTTGCTATAATTGTTGTTTATGTTGATGATATCAACATTATTGGAACTCCTGAAGAGATTACAAAAGCCATTCATTGTTTGAAGAAAGAATTTGAAATGAAAGATTTAGGTAGGACAAAATTTTGTCTTGGATTACAAATTGAGTACCTGAAGGACGGGATCTTTGTACATCAAGAAACTTATACAAAGAAGGTCTTGAAACGATTTTATATGGATAAGTCACATCCATTCTGTACTCCAATGGTTGTAAGATCTTTGATAAAAGAAAAAGATCCATTCCAACCCCAAGTAATTAACAAAAAAGGTGTAGAACAATTACTTGGTCCAGAAGTGCCATATCTTAATGCTATTGGGGCACTAATGTATCTTGCTAATCACACAAGACCTGATATAACATTTGCTGTTAATTTATTAGCAAGATATAGTTCTGCACCAACACAAAGGCATTGGAATGGTGTAAAGCGTATTTTTCGTTACCTCAGAGGTACTATGGATATGGGGTTATATTATTCAAATGTATCTAAACATGAACTGATTGGTTATTCAGATGCTGGATTTATGTCTGATCCACATGATGGAAAATCACAAACAGGTTATGTATTTACATGTGGAGGTACAGCAATTTCATGGCGATCTATGAAACAAACTATATCAGCCACTTCATCTAATAATGCAGAAATCTTAGCAATGCATGAAACAAGTCGAGAATGTGTGTGGTTGAGGTCAGTAATTCATCATATACGAACTACTTGTCATTTATCTTCTGGTAAAATGGTTCCAACAGTTCTATATGAGGATAATACTGCATGTATTGCCCAACTTAAAGAAGGATACATCAAGGGCGATAGAACGAAGCATATTTCACCAAAATTTTTCTTTACTCGTGATCTTCAACAGAATGGTGAAATAGATATCCAGCAAATCAGTTCAAGAGAAAATTTGGCAGATTTATTTACCAAGTCACTTCCAGAAGCAATCTTTGAGAAGCTTGTCTATGGTATTGGTCTTCGAAGACTTAAAGATCTCAACTGATGTTATCAGAGGGAGTAATACTGATGTTGTCAACAGGGGGAGTTGATACACGTTGTACTCTTTTTCCCTTATCTAGGTTTTGTCCCACTGGGTTTTTCCTAGAAAGGTTTTTAATGAGGCAGCACTGGATAGTGTATCAATGAGTGATGTACTCTTTTCTTTGGCTAGGTTTTTATCCCACTGGGTTTTTCCTAGTTAAAGTTTTTTAATGAGGCACATTCATAAATGGACATCCAAGGGGGAGTGTTATGAATATACTGATTATGTGGATGTCCATTGACTCCCGGTCTCCAAATATTACAAGATGACATGGGACCCACGCATAGTACCATGCATAGTAGTTTACTATTTGGTGGGACCCACACACAAAATAATACAACTCACGGGAATGCATTCCCGTGAGTGTACAGTGAGTAATTAGGGGAATATTACATCAAATGACCCAAAGTGGAAATTACACTAAAGGCCCATTTTCCTTCTATAAATAGAGGCCTTCTGTAAACATTCAAATTACACTGAAATGAGAACTTCTCTCTACTCTCTCTCTCTCTAAAATCTCTTGTTCTTGTATTTACTTTTCATCAGTTTTATATTAGAAACTTGAAAAGTTGAAATTTATGAGTAGTTTGATGAAGCCCAACATCATGATCCGAAACTGAGGAGTGAAGTTGTAAGATGGGTGGTTTATGGTATGTAATAACGCGACATTACTCAAGCCTACAGCCAAAGGAAGTTGGTATAGATGGTAAGGAATTTGGTCAAATCCCAAAGGGACGTGTATTCGATCCCCGCTACCGTCGTTGGGACTCTTTTGGTAGGCGATCTCGTAAGTCCCCATTAAGTGCTCAAAGAGCCCGGGGCCGTGCCTTGGCCTTGATGGGGGACTGATGTCAAACCCCTCCAAAACTTTTTAATATAAAGAAAAAAAAAAAAACTCAAGCCGACAATGACACACAAAATACATGTTCCAAAAGAAGAAGGGTTGGTATGAGAAACCAAGCTCAAGAACTGCCTCATGATCTCACTTAGCCCGTTCCCAGGCCCATCAAAATGAAGATGGGCTTCATCAGGTTTCAGCCCTAACTAACTTGTTGAGATCATACAAATGATCCAACAGAATGAAAGAACAATGGTTGCTCCAGCTACTAGTCTCTCACAATATGACAAATCAAAATTTATATTCACACCAAGAGCGGTGCCCACATTTAGTTCCTAACGATGCCTTATATAGGATTGTCTATAATAAGAGGATATATTGACACTGCGTGTGTGATCCAACATAAACTAAGTTGGTTAGCAAGTGCCCTGTTCCAAATTTAAAGCTTATTCCTTTTGCTGATTGATGTTGCTAAACTACTTTTTTTATCGCCCACCAAATTCATTGGTATTTTCAATTTCAACTAATTTGGATTTGTCTCAAGTTTGACCCATTGTTCAACACCAATTTTTTTATTCTCACGTCTCGAATTGAGGATGTGGTTAAGGAAAAGCAAATCCTTTTTCAATTTGCTCACAACAGATGTTGGTACGCTTTTAAACATTTAGACAAATAGAATAACACAAGAAAACCAAAAAAAGAACAAAAGATTTAATACAAGTCTTAGTTTATAATTAGATTTCCCATATAACCATTTTGCAAGTCTATGAATTGGATTTGAACCATTTTATGTTGTGTGCACTGTGAGGGCAGTTTTGAAGATGCCTTAGTTGTTTTATACCAGAGATCCATACTGGCACTGTGGAGACAATATCTAAAGTGTAATATGTTTTGTTCAAAAAGAAAATGTGGAGAGGCTTTTATGGAGATAAGGAGGCTTTAATGGCATGGGGTTTAGTAATAAAAGGGAGGAGGAAGTTTGAAATGAATAGGAAGGAAGGAAGGAAGCAAATGATTGAGCATTCCACAAAACTAAAGTTGCCAAAAACACATTCATTGGATTCACCAAAAGATTGCCCAAAGCTTCTGGGTGGGCCTCTCTCCATGATTCCGATTTGGTTCCCATACCTGATCTTTAATTTAACAAGAAAAATGAAAATAAGGTCAATAGTACTAATAAACACTTTTAAAACCTCTACTATTTTAGATATCCAATTTACTGAAACAATAGTTAGTCGCATGTGCAGTGACAGAGGTAAATCTCAATTTTCTTTGTTATATTTGTAATCAAATCTAACACAGAGATATATAGCTAATAGGCTAGTAGGTTGATATTGGATCAATGAAACTCTCCCATATATCTATGGGTCAGATATCGGTGAGTGTCATAGATCACTGTGCAAACAAGATAGCTTTCACCTAAGAGGGTGGTGTGTGTGCACCTTGACAGGAAAATTAAAACTGAGAGAGAATATATATACCTCTAGAGTTTACCTTCTATTTATAGAGTTATACTTGTAGGGTTTGAACTTGTAGGCCCTGTGGTCCACGTGTTGTGCCACCACAGCTAAGTCAAAATCCTTGATTGAGATCTTCCTTGATTATAGTTTTAATTACAGGTTGTTTAAGATCTCCCTTTATTATGGGAGGATCATGATATAGATTGCCCTTTGTTAGGCCACACCATAAACTGCCTCATTATTGGGACCGTGACAAACCCCATCTAAATTTTACATTAGGATTTAGGGTTCAGAAGTAATAGAACTGATATGTGTGTGTATTAAATAGATGCTCACTAAGTGACATGTAAACTGCCCCAAAATATGAGATAAAAATGAGATTTTAAAAAAAATGATGAAGTAAATTTTATTTATTATCAATGTAAAAATAAAATATTATTATGCTCATAACAGTTTTCTTGACTCTATATATGATTATAATCTTATCATGTTAGTTTGTGCTTCGTTTAGATCCAAGTGAAAAAATTTATCTAATTGTTTTCATATTAATGAAAATAAACTTTAGATGTAAAATAAAAAGATACGGAAATATTTAAAATTAAATTATAACCGGATAAATAGCTGCTGAAAAAGAATCAATGGACAAAAGAAATGTAGATGAATGGGTCAATAAAAATGAAGAACGGTGCGTGACAGTGTGACACAATGCTTGGAGGGTTGGCTTTAATGACAACTCATTGTGAGAAGGCTGGAAGTGGAAGGCGTATAATTGGATATTGTACATCAGATTCAAATCATCACAAATTGAAATACTGATTCAAGCCCAAATGAACGCCTTAATTCTTGCAATTCCCACTTTTTTATTATTATAATAAAAAGTTGGTTAAATTACCTGCAAATTTCCTATATAACCTCGTTAACTCTTAAAACTTAATTATAAATGAAAAAGTTGTGAGTTTATGTGTATGATTCCAAATATACCCTCTTAAACTTTTTTGTTTACATGCATATAATGCTATCAAACTTTGGGTTCTATGTAAATAAACTTTTTAAACTCTAAGTAATGTGTAGATAAATAATAAACAAAACAATCCAAATGTACTTGATCTAGTAGTGAACTAACTAGACTGGGCGAATTAAGTTAAATCTTACATTGATCAAATGAACCATTGTAGAGGCATTCCGGTTATAAAGCCTCAACTTCGATTAGTTAGTTACTTGAATACTTGATAATACGATCGAAAAAAGCATCAGAGTTTAGGTGACTCAAAGAGTTATTAAAATAATAATAATAATAATAAGCAAAACAATAATATGAAAGTGATCTTTATAAATGTTAATATTCAAAACGATTTCATTTATTCATATTATATCTATATGTATATATATTTGTTTGATCATATAAAGGATATATTAGTTAATTATTTTGATCAAATTAAGTATTCTAGATATTATGAAGTTGCTATGAATATCATTGATTTGCTTTAAATATTATCAATTTAATATATTTTAAATAAAATATCTCCTAATTATGTGTTGCAAGTGATTTAGATAGAGATTTGGTTTAGGTTTACATATATGACACGTAAAGTTGTTACAAGCTTTGATGAGAGGTTATAAATAACCTATATTGGTCTTAACATTAAGATACACTTAATTACTTTATCCTTAAGAGTTCCCTTACGGATAGAAACTATTATCAAACTATAGTTGTACCTCATTATATGCTTAAATTGTTGTTACTCTTAATTTTAGAGTTCATATATTATATATTTAGGGAATTATTTCTGTATTTATTCAACGGGGACTGTGAAAAGTGGAAACATATTAATAATAGGTAAGCATTGAAATTTAAAGGTATTTACAATTTATCCATCAATAAATATCGCATATTAACAATATAATTCTAATTTCAAACCAAAGAGGAATTAATTCATTGAATGATTGCCAATTGGAGTAACCTTCAGTTAGTTGCAATTTAGATTTTTTCTCCAACTCATTTCAAGGATGTGTTTAGTTTTAGGGTAGAGGAAGGAGGGGAGATAAAATTTTGACCCAATTGCCTATAAAATGTTTTTAAAATTACATGTTCCTTATCATTCTTATTATAAGACACTAATTAATAAGTGTATTTAATCTTTTTTAAAAGGCATTTACTTGTTTCCAATGAACATTAATTGTTTTTTTTTTCATATATGCCCATAATTAATAAATGTAGAGGGTGAGAGTAATAATTAAATTCTAATAGAGTTTAGTGTAATTAGTATAAGTGATATTAAAAATTACTTAAAATGTAACACAACTTTATTACCTTTATAATAAGGACCAGAGGGAGGGAGTAGCTTTTCGCATCGTTTTTCACACATTAACTAATAAAAACATTTCACAGCATAGTCATATGTAACTTTTTACACACAAAATTTTCTCTCCCCTCCCACATCCTCTCAAACAAAATACACTGTTAGCTGTTTAGCTTGATTTTCAAACGTAATTGCACCCTCTGAATGATCTCATAACCAAACCACGCACAAGTTATTGATTTTATATTTTCCAATTGCATGCTATGCGCTAAACTACTTGTAATTTTAAACCCAAAAAATGATCATAGTAGATCGTAGGATAATATTGTATTTTGAGTGCTTGCGACAAATTACAAAATTATAGTTTTTTTTCTTTTTTGATAAAGAAATTTTAGGAAAGGGGTTCGGTTCATCTACAATTCAAGGGCAAGATGAAATCTTTTTCCTCCTAGGTGATACCAATGTTGAGCAGAGCGAGCCGTCTATTATCCTCAGGCGTTTACCTAGGCACTTAGGAGCTTGAATACCTCCCTCAGTACCTTGACCAACTCCAGGATCGAATCCCCTTTCTTTGATGAAAAAGTCTAACCCCTTTACCAGTTGAAGATAATGACGAGGGTAAAACTATAGTAATTTTGAAGGCATGGGGTAAGGGGCAAAAAAAAAAGTGAATGGACCGGGTTCGTGGATTCTGATGGACCCATAAGAAACGTGATTGACGGCTGCAGATATGGGCCACAGTAACCATAATAAAGTTGGTGTGAGCCTACCCCCCATTCCTAACCTACACATCATCATCAACACTTTTTCAAAAAAACAAAAAAAAAAAAAAGTTATCGTTTTGACAGCTTTACTATAATCTTCTTAGATAATAATAATATATTGGCTGTATCATTGATTCAATGATTTCTTATTGAAAAAAAATAAAAAAAAATAAAATTCAATTATTATTATTTTTAAATTTTTTGTGCAGTTTGGGTGCTTTAAATTTGCTAATTGTCATTTTTTTTGGATAAAATAATCTTAAAACAATTTATATAAAATAATTATTTTTCATATTCTTATTTAAATTAAAAAATTCATAATAAAACCAATAAAAAATATAGTTTGGTTAGATAATTTGAAACGTTTGAGAAACTGAAAATTGTGTAGCACATAACGTGAAGGTAAAAGGGATTATTGTATTGCGTAACATCATATCCTTAATATAAAAAAAATAAAATAAAAAATATTAAGGTGGGTTGTAATCAAATATGTTTTTTCTTAAATGGATATCCAATAGTACACACAACATGATCACAACTTCGTGTGTGACCTTCCATATTACTTAAACGTTACTTTCAATTATTTTTGGGTGCCTTCGGTGGCAATCTTGCCAGCAAAGTCACGTCCACGACCACACTTAATTTATTTTTTAAAAAAATATTAATTTCGTAAAAGAGGCTCATCGACCATTACATATGGGATATGGCCAGTGCCATGCAGGCAAAGGCCCAATTATTAAATTGCATCAAAATGATGACCCCCACAAACACACACACACACACATTGTGACATTATATTCAATTTGTCCATAACACATTTAGTATTACTTGTTACATAATTTTTTGCATTCAAAGGTAACATGAATCAGAATGAAGAAGGCTAAACAACAAAAGCACCAAAAAAAAGGTCAAAATGAAACAGTGACATGACTTCTCTTTCACTGTTCTCCAATGAGAATGTTCATAGGATGCTGAAAAGCCACCCGCTATGCATGTTTATTCTCTTTTTTTCTTGTTTGGAATATTGAATGGATCAAATCTTGTGCGCTAATCAACCGTCCAAGTGATTAACCACAACATTACAGAATCTTGTATGAGTCAAAACTGAGACCAGAGGGCCTAATTTTCAAGTTTGTACGCGAGTATACTCTTTCCCACTGCACACTTGCAAGTAATTTATGGTCGCAGTTATCTTATTAAATCTCTCTTTAAAAAAAAAAATTGTCCAAATAAGCAATAATTCGGAGTTACGTTTAAATAATAATTATAAGGGTATGATCAAGAAATGACTTATATCATGGATTAAAAAAAAAAAAAAAATCTTTCTAAGAATCACTTGTATAATGGATAACGTACATGAAATGCGACAAGTCATAGACTTGTAGTCTAATAGCATTAAGGTTCTTGGAGGTTGTAAATCCGGGTTTGTTTGAAATAACTGAGGAAAAAATGATTTATAAAAAGGTCAGATTGTGAAATATAATGAGCAGGCTTGATCGTACAATTCCGCCACATGCATGCCCCATCTTCACCCAAATAGTCTTCTCTGCCTTGTCACTTTATAGCTGTACTCCACCACTTCCCTTTTTCCTCATACACCTCTTTTAATTAATATTCCCAACAAATATTCAAACTTATTTTGGCAAACAATAATTATGTGTGTGGGTTCATCAATATAATTTGAATTCGTTTTATGACAAATCCAGGGAAAAAGGGAATAGCCACTGCTATACCAACTCATAAAAACTAACCTTTTAATTTAGGGTTAAGGTCTAAAAATATACATAAGTTTTTTTCTCAGGTGTAAAAATACACATATTCTCTTTTTAGGAGTAAAAATACATTTGTGGTTATCATTTTAGTGTAAAAGTCACATCCCACCATTAAGTTACTGTTCACCACCGTACTATTTACCTCATCTCTTTCTCTCTCATCTCGGTAAACGGTGAATTAACGGTAGAATGTGACTTTTGCACCAAAATGATAACCACGTGTGTATTTTTGCTCCTCAAAAAAGCATATGTGTATTTTTGGTCCTGGGGGAAAAGCTCATGTGTATTTTTGCATATTAACCCTTCAATTTATAATTCCCATATAAAAATAAATGCATAATAGAATAAAGGGGAAATGAGCAAAAATACATATGTGCTTTACCTCTGGGAGCGCCCAGTACCATATGTTTTTTTTTGAAGCAAAAATACATATGTGGTTACCATTTTAGAGCAAAAGTCACATCCTATCGTTATGTTACTATTCACTTCATTTTTTTCTCCTCCATCACGACGAATAGTAACATAACAGTAGAATTTAACTTTTGTTCTAAAATGGTAACCACGTGTATGTTTTTACTCAAAAAAAAAAAAGCATATGGTGCTGGCCGCACCTGAAAATATAACACATGTGTATTTTTACTCATTTATCCTAAAATAAAATTTGAACAAGATGATCATTGTCAACGCTTATAGGTAAATCGGGGGGAAAATTTGTCAATATAAAAAGAAGAATGACAAGACTGAAGTGAGTAGGAAGGAGTATAATATATATGTGGATACTTGAAGGGGCAGCGACATGTCACATGGTCAGGATCATTCAAAATTTGGTTGCAATAACAAATCGGAAGAAATAATACCCAAAAAAAAAATTCTAGTTTGACTCGGTCAACATCACACATGCAACCCCGATTTCATATCAAAATTCACAACGTCCCTCTCTATCACGAGATTTTTGTCATCTTAGGTACCAAACGTCGCCCTATCAACTTTTTTTTTTTTTTTTAAATGAGTGCCTATTTTGTTCAATTAATTAGGGGTTAATGTCCAACTTTGCTCTGGAAATTTTTACGCCTAATTTTACCCTAAAATATTTAAAACATAGCAATTTTTCAAAACGAGGAAGGCCAGAACGTGCCACAGATGAACAAGCTTATTCACACGAACAGACCACAAATTAATCACAACTCATGAATCACAAGTGAAAAGGTGAAAAAAAGGAATTATCTCCCTCACCCCCAAAAAAAAAAAAAAAATCATGGGTTGTCTTCCAAAAGCTTTTTTTTTTTTTTTTTGATAAACACACACTAATTCGTAGTGGTAAGGAAAGGGAGAGTGAGGAGAACAAGATAATGGGTTCGCATTGAGGTGAGTGTCATATGGATGCATAAGTATAAGTAAAAGGGTTAAGTAGCAAATCCATTTTGAAAGTATACGCTTCAGAGTAATGTTTTTTTGGAAGTTTTTTGGGGTTCAATGTTGCCACGGACGTCTAAAAATAGAGTAATGTCGCCTTTTTTTCGTTAAAAATTTCACGGTCAACATCAATTTTTTAAGGATCAACTATAATTTTTTAACGAAGAAAGGCAACATTGCTCTATTTTTAAACTTTCGGGACAAAATTGAGCCTGAAAAAACTTCCAAGACAACATTGCTCCTCGATGTATACTTTCGAGGTAGATTTACTACTTAACCCTAATTATAAACCTTTTAAACAGTGAGATGAAATTTTTACTTTTTAAATATTTTTGGGGTGAAATTGATTTTTTTTTAAAAAAAAAAAAACTTTCGGATATCTATCATTATTGAGTGAAAAGTTCTTGGACAAAATTGGACCTCAACCTGTTAATGAGTGAGTATAATTTAAACTTTTAAGTGAGGTTCGTATCACCTTGTGATTCAAGAATTTAAAAGAGAGTTGGTATAGTGAGGTGACCTAACTGGTGTAATTAATTTTACTATGAGGAATGTTATGACACCTTGTAATGGACTAAACAAGTAGACTCCATATTAATTCTTCACCTATTTCAATAAAATAATATGATCAACTTCATTCATTTAGTTAATTAAGCTCCCCCTTTTCCTCAGTCAACACATGCCAAAAAAAAATAATAATAAACAGGAGAAACTACTCCCTCTAGGATTTTTAAATATTTTCATATTTGTAAATATTTTTCCTAATTTTTTTTATTGATACTATTTCAATAATAATAAAAAAAAAATGCAAAAAAAAATTAAGAAAGATAACTAAGGTATTTTAAAGAATATATAACATTAACAAACTTAATCAATTTCTTATTTAATCAAATTAAGTAAATATATCTTATATTAAAAATGTTAGGGGAGAATTTCAAGGTTCAAATCAAACAAACTCACGCATATAACTATTTTTTTTTTTTACATAATTCATCTAGATTTAAATCTTATTTTGACATACCAACTCTTTTTGTACAGGGCAAGTGATGATCAAAATTATTTGTTGCAAAGGTTAAAACATCCCAACATTTTTAACCATTCCTCCATGCTATTACTTAACAGTAACGATATATATCAAGTCAGTTGGCCTATTTGAGGTATAAACTAGTCGTGTTAAACTAAAAATGAAAACTAAATACCCTCACCTTTGAGTTCAACTGGTAAAGGAGTTGGACACTCTCACTAAAGGGAGAGGGTTCGATCCTAGAGCTGATCAAGGCGCTGAAGGAGACATCCTAACTCCCAGGTGCTTAAGTAAACGTCTGTGGGTAATAGACGGCTCACTCTGCCCAACATTGGTATCTCTTAGGAGAAAAGGAGATTTCGCCGTCCGTGAACCAACTCTTTTCCTAAAATTTTTTTAACAAAAAAAACGAAAACTAAATTCAATTAAAGGAAAAAGTGAGATTGATTTCTTGTTTTTCCTTCAAAATTAAATTAATCTCCCCAACTCAAAACCCAAAACCTTGGGACTTGTGGGAGTACCACGCCAGTAGTGAAGTGAAATTCGTGTCTCCAAAGTCATGCTAGCTTTTCTTTTAAATAAAATAGAGGTGTAATAAGACCCACCAATATAGCATAAATTTTTTTTAAAAAAATAATAATAAAAAAAAAGTGTCTAAAATATATTAAATGTTTGAAAAAAAAATAACAGAAAAATATCACTTTAACAAATGAAAAATAATTCACAAACTCATCTAAGATAAAATTTTGAAGTTGAGTGGGGCATTTGATTAGGATTTTTTTTTTCGAAATGTTGCCCATCACTATCGTAAAAGTAAAAATTACAACATTCAAAAAAATGTCTCCATCTCGCTAGTGGGGCTTGATATGAGCATTAATATAATAATTAATTAACAGAGGGTGAAAATTTTGCCTCTTTTAAGGAATAAAGGGCCCAGAACATCCCCGAGTGGACCATAATACTCCAAAACCAGTTTTGCTTCAATCACAAACAACCTTTCCCTTCTCACTGTCCCTGTCCTTTTCCCCTGATTCTCCTCTTAAATTGAATCTCCCTCTTTTTCGATTTCAAAATCTTTTATCATGATTCCATTTCATTAACAACTATCAACATAAGCAACACAGGAAGGAAACCATAATAAATATTAATATTATTATTACTTAGTATAAGTTATTACATCACTTTTTTAACCAGGCCAGCGATTTTACAAGTTCCAAATCTCTGACACAACTACCTTGCCTTCACACTTTCTCCTTCTAACCTCTCTTCTTCCTTCAATCCCAACACCCCGTAAGTGCTGGGAGGAAGAAAATGGCATAAGCTTTAGCTTATTACAACCAAAATATTTTTTTTAAAAAAAAAAAAAACCTAAGCTCCTAATAATTCTTCTCCTTCACTGTTTACGCAACCCAAAAGCCACATCCTACAACCTGCAATCTTATCCCCAAAAAAATAGATATTGCTTTATTACACCTAAAACCTACCCACAACATTCTTCAATATCTTCATCTTCGTCCCTATCCAAAAAATTAAAAGCCAGATTACCATATTCCCTACTTCATAACCCTAGTTTTCCTTGGAGGAATTCGAATCTTCTTGCTTGGGTCAGTATATCCAGTCCTGGGGTAAGCGCAGGTCGTGGTTCACTGCCTCCTCTGCTCTTGCACTTAGTCTCTGCGGCTGCATGAGTAGAGCATTTCTCCGTGCCACAAAAGCATCTGCAGCACCCACAACACAAACCACAAAATCCATCAGCAAAACAAACTTGTAACAGGGAAATTCACTTAATCTTAAAAGGGTTTTTCAAGAAAAGAATAAACTGACCATACTCAGTAGCAAATGAACCAGTGAAGCCTGTTTGACTAACAGAATTCAGGTCATCACACTTCAAACTCCGACCGCTAACAGCCTTTGCCGGAAGCAGAACAGGTGCATAACCTGACAGGAATGTACCCATTGCATGTTAGATACAAAGTTCACGGACTAATTAAACGCACAATACAAAAACAAATCAAGACGAATTATTACTTGTTTTCTTGCGAGAATCCGGTGGGTTTCCATACTGGCGAGGAAGGAAAACCCCTGTTCCACCACAACCCCTTCTACCAACAGATCCGCCGTTCACGGCGGTGGCTCTTGGTCCAGATCCATTCAACTGAGCCTGGTGATGGTTCTGAGACTGAACCTGAAGAGGAGGCCAAGCAGACTGAGATACAGACAAAGGACGTCCACATTTTACATTCTCATTCCCAACATTGCGCACAGCTCTGGCTTGCATTCTATGCTGCTGCTGAACCAGCCAGTCAGCTTTTACTTGCCTTCCCCACACAGAAGCACACTGTTGCTGCCTCGCCTGTTGAGCCTAAAACATAAAAGAAACACAAAACACTTGAGATCATCGCCGGCAAACAGAGGGCAAGATTTGAAGAACCTTTATTATCCGTGAAACATACCTGAAGGAAGCTCTGGTTGGAGTAAATCGACGATGAGGCTTGAGTCTTTGGAATGGCGGGTCGTGGGGCGCCGAGAAAAGCACCGTTTTGGAAATCGTACTTTGACATTTCGCTGTTCATCTTCAGCCTCGCGACTTGTCCGGCGGCGGCGTAAATGACATCCCAGGCGAGATCGTTCCTTGAAGGAAACGGCGTCGTTGGTGGGGATGGAACCTGGGAACCTATACTTGGGCTTCTGTCACCGGAGACAGCACTGCTACCGGACCAGCTTCGGATTCCGCTCAGAGTCGACTGAGGCGACCGGGCTAAGCCAAGAGTCTTCTGAACCTAACGAAGCGACCCGACCCGAGTTAGTTTCTAACATGAATGTGAATGTTGAACGAAATTTAAAATTTCGGAGAAAAATCCCCAAATCTCTTACCTCAGTTTTGTCCCTATCGCAGCAAGTGGGGACAGTGAGCTTAGGAGTTTCGTAGAGGGACGATTGACTCAGGCGACGGGTCAAGGCAGCGAAGAAGTCCTCGTCGACATCGCTACCGGTACTGTCAGTCTCCGTCGAGCCAGCCACGGACTCCACCGGCGAGCTCAGAGCCGACGAAGAGACCCCGAACGAGTAAAACTCGTAGGGGAACTCCGATGGGAAGCCGAAAGAAGCATCAAAGTCAGCGTTAACACCATTCTTACAGTTCTCCTTGTCGCCGAGGATGTCAGCAACGGCGAGGAACTGCGAGGGAAGCCATAACTCGGCATCATTCACAGCTTTAGGCATAGCCATGGTTAGTTACAGAGATAGCGTTGAGGAAGCTGCAGATTCAATAGTGACCCAGCTGAGTTCGCTGGATTTAGCAGGCCCAAGATGAGAAAAATAGGCCGAAGAAGAAAAAGAGGGAGAAAGAAAACGAAGCGTTGAGAGAGAGAGAGAAAGAGAAGAGGGGAGAAGGGCTGGAGTATAGAATGTTGAAGACAGGGTGCCTTTATTAAGGTTCAAGGGTCCCTCTTAGATAGTTCAAAATACGAGAGACGGGTGGGGCCCAATGGTTGGAGACATTTGTCTTTGTTATTGTATATAACCCACCTGCCATTTGTCCAGTCTACGGCTAATTAATTATAATTAATTAAGCTCTCGACCATTAAAGTAATTGATTATATAATTGGTATAACATGGGGATGTGTAATTTACAGCTTCTTTCTTCCACACCCTCCTTTTTTTGAATTTAAATTTGAAAAAACCAGTTTCGTGTGCTGATAAACGGCGCAATTGGTAGGATCATCATCCACCACTATTCCCATTATTTGTCTCTACCAGTAATTCCCCAGTTTGGCCATATCCAAATTCAAGTTTAAAATTTTGAAGCTTCTTCTGACCCTTGTTTTAGAACCTGTGATTACATCTCCGCCTTATCCTGACGGTTGCTATTTCCTCACCTTTATTACATGCAACAGCAATAATTAAAAAAAAAAACAAAATAAAATATAATTGTGCCACTCCAAATCTCCAATAGTCACTCTTATATTTAATTCCAAAAAAGTATTTCACAAGTGTTCAAATTAATTATTAATTTTTTTTTAAAGAATAGAAATTGAAGTATTATAAACCAATTTTTCAATCATGATTTATGATAAGTGTCTAAAAAGTTTTTTTGTTTTGATTTATGCAAATTAAAATTTTTTAGTTGTTTAAAAATGATCCTAAACAAAATGCTACTGTAATTGGATCTCAACAATGACTTGGAATTTTGCAGCTTTGTTCTGGTTTTTGCAATGTTATAATGATTCATCATGATATTTATGTTGATGGGGCTCCCAGCTTTTATATTGTGTTTGATTTGCTTGTAAAATTAGCAAATTGGCCTGAGAAATTATAGTATATGTAGATTATGATGACAGGATTGAGAGCTTGTAAATGATTAGAAAGAGTGTTGAGTGATTTATAATGTGATCCTATATTAACATGTCCAATATATAATGTGCCTGTCTTTCTTCTTTTCCCTTCAAAGCAATTGTTGGCATCAATTCATATATGATGCCACTTTACCTCGTGATGTTGATTAAGCCTTAATCTATTATCCATTAACCCAATTAGACAACATTACGGTTAATTCGGTGGTTGGGCATGCCAAGAATACAACATTAACACTAACCAACCACCCCTTGTCTTTGGGTTCAACTGGCGTGGGAGTCGGTTTTCCTCACTTTTAGAAAGAAGGTTCGATCCCTACGTTGATTAAGGCGCTGGGGGGATATCCTAAGGGTTTAGGAAATAATGGTAACACTGGTAGAGGTAGACACATGTGTACTGTCTAGCCAGTATCCTTTGTAAACTGGGCTTCAAGTGCCCTGCCTTTAGACTGTAGGAGAGCCCGACCGCTTTTCTAAAATTTATTTATCAAAAAAAAAAAAAAAACACTTACCAACCGATGCACGTAATTTATCAAATTTATTATAAAATTATATATTATTCACTCACACACACACACACTTGATCTATCTATGCAACTGAGTTCAAAGTCCCACTATGAGTAGACAATATCTCTAACTGCAATAATGTTTTATCTCGAACGTGTCAGGTGTAACTGGAATTATTATTTTAAATTTCATCTAACGCGTATTAACCATCTTTTTTCTTGTTAAACAATCAAGAAAATATTAGTAGCACTTGCTGGTGAACTGCACTCAAAGAAACACGCCACAACGTGTGTGTGAAAACGTACACAAGGATTGTTAGGGGTTGATAATTGAATGAGTTGGTAGTTAGGATATAAATATAGGCTATATTGCAAACTTATTTTGGCCAGGAGGGATCAATTCATTGAAAGGTTAATTGCAAATTGAAAAGAAAGGGCAACTTAATTTTCTGGGACGTATCTTCTTCTCACAATGATTCAATTAATGCAAATGATATTATATCATTTCAAGTGAAAGCTCACTTGTATGAAGAAGTGTTACAAAATATTATAAGAAGTGGGTACTTTCCATTCCATTGTTCTTATTATAAGACATCAACTAACAACTCTCACACATTAATAAAAATAGTTAAAGTCATTAAAGTTATTATAAAATATATGTAATTTTCAATATTACCCATACTAATTACACTAAATTCTAATATTATATAAATTATTACTCTCACCCACTACCCTTATTAATTATAGGCATATATGAAAAATAAAAAAATATCTTATAAAAAAGATTAAATACACTTATTTATTGATATCTTATAATAAAGACAATGATACATAACATATCATCCATATATATGGCTCATCTGGAGAACCTCCCAAAACAACAAATTTCAAAATATATTTTTCATCCATGTATGATGTCCATCTCTCACCTATATAATCACTAAGATTTGGGAATAATCAGTTATAAAATTGATCATCCTATTTAAATCTCAAACCATCTGCCACTAAACTTTATGAAAACTTAAGAAATATTTAATATTGTATCATTATAGGTTTACAGCAGTTGATAGTTTAAAAATAATTTCAAATACTAATTAAGAGAAAAACATTGGATTTTCCTTATCTAATGTTACAGTTGTTTCATTGTATTTTTATATACAAATGTTACTCAACTATCACACAGTAGTACAAATTAACCTGACTTACCCAATTTACGTACGTCTTCAACCTACTTCCATGTCTTCGGGTTTATCTTCATTTGATGGGGAAATTCACAGATTTAACCCACAAAAAAAAATTATCAAAATAGGCCAATAATAAAAAAAATTTCGCATCTAACCTAGTTGGTAGCGCCACGTCAGCGGGCGCCACACGTGGCGCCACCTTGTATGTGGCGTGCCATGTGGGCACGCCACACAAGAGGCGCCAGCTAATAAAAAATAAAAAGTGTTGCGCGCCCTGCAACAAAGCTGCTCAGTGGCAGCTTTTCTAAAAGCTACCACCGAGCAGCTGGAAAAAAATTTTTGGGGGGGTGAATGATTCACGACCCCCACAATGTTTTGTTTTAAAAAAAATTAAATTCTTCTTCTCTTCAATTTAAACAACCACACACACATACATTCACACATTGCGGAGAGGAAGAGACGTTGGGAACTTGCTTGAAGAAAGAAGAAGAGGAGAATACATCAGTTGAAAGTTATTTTAAGGTATGTTATTTATTGTATAAGATTATTTAGATAGCTAAATTAGAATCTTTTGATAAATGTTCTTCATAAAATGTTTTGTATCTCTATTTGTCTCTGCAATGATGGTAGTCATGTGTCGGTTAGAAAAAATGCTAGAGTTAGAATTTTTTAGAAGTTGTAAGTTTTGACAATAGAAGACTGTATTTGTGTAGTGATTGATTAATAATAAATTTTAATCGGTTTAGATACATTTTTTATTGTTTCAGAGATGTAAAACTAATTTTTACATTTAGAAAGTTTAACATCATTGTATTATAGGATATTTTTACCGATTAAATGTTATGCAAATAATATATTTGGGTTAATAGAGATATTACGGAAATTTTAAGCGGGTTAGTTTTGAAATTATTTAGTAGTACATTAGAAAAAATACCAAAGTATGATAAGAAACTTAAATTAAAAATAATAATTTAATATATTATGAATTTTATTTTTTCGTTTAATTTTTGTTCTTATTTGTTAATTTTGATTTATTTTACTTAAATAAATTTGTATTTGTTGAATGATTTTCATTATTATAATATAATATTTATTATTTTTATCATTATTTTTGTTATTATGAAATTTGATTTATTTTATTAATTTTTATGATTATTAATTTTTTTATTACTAAAATATACTATGAATTGTAATGTTTAGATTAATTTTTGTTACATTACATTATATATGTTATTTTGATTAAAATTATTATATATTATGAGTTTTCAAATGTTTTCTTTAATTTTCGTTCATATTAAATAATTTTCATTTAAATTTTTTCTTTACATATTATGAATTTTGAGTTTTTTTTTAATTTTATTTATTATTATATACATTTCGTTAAAGTTGATTAGTATAATATATTATATATTTTAATTTTTAGATTAATTTTTGTAATATATTTTTTAATATATTTTTTGTAATATTATATACATTACATTATATTAATTTTCTTTACTATTATAAAATTTTGAATAATTGAACGTATGAATAATTTTGAATTTTTTTAATTTATCTTCATTGTTATTATATAAATTTCGTTAATATAATTATTATTACTAAAGATTACGAATTTTGATTTGGTCATTAATTTTTTTCACATTATATGATAAATGTTATTTTTATTATTAGTATTTATTATGAATTTTTATTTTTTGAATAATTTCTGTATTTATTATTATCATTATTATATATTATGAATTTGCACTTTCCATTATTTTTCGTTATTATTACACAATTTTGATTTGTTCTTATTCATGTATTTTGTATAGAATACACAATATTATTCATCAGTTGAAGCAAACGGAGAAACGAGAGGAAATGAATTTCGTGGTGTGTTTTGATTTATCTGTAATTTTTCTTCTTTTTCATTCTAGAATATAAGAAAAAAATTGAATAAGATTCGTGCAATTGTATATTATAATGGTTCACAAAATATTGGCGTAAACGGGTTGACATTTGAAGGTAAAAAACGAGCAATATATATTGTTCGAGATGTGTCATTTGAACAATTAATTGAAAAGTTCCATCAGAAGTTAAAGTTGCAACAAGAGCAGGTAATATCTTGTGTGATGGTTAGGGTTGCCATTGAGGATGGCAAATATACCGGTGTTGAGATTGGCGATGATGAGGACTTGGACATGTTTTGTGAAACATTTAAAGAAAGTCCTACAAATAAATTTGCTGAGTTCTATGTGGATATCAAAACGTCAGAGGATCGAGATGTGCTAATACCGTTTGATAGACTCCACCTCGGTAATGAGTCATATGACATCATTTATTCTGGTACACGTCATCCAACACATCCTACCAATGCGCACGGAGAAGATAACGGCTATCTGGTAGATGAATCTGACAACGAGGACGAGGACGAAGAAGAAGATGATAATACATTATTGACAAATGATGCTGATGGAGATGATAGTAATACAGATGATGAAGAGCCTGTAAATATTGTCATGCCACAACATACTAGCATATTACCATTGTCAAGTTAGTTATTAAACAATCATTAATTTATATTATAATTTTTATTAGTTAACATGTTTTCACATAAATAGTATTATTTGTGAATTTGCAGAAATTACACCATTTTGGAGCCAGATTCCGCATTATGATGCTATTCATGACGATTACCCGCATGAGGATATACTGGATGTCGAAGGCTTGGGCCGGCGACCATGGGCGAGAGGGGACACACTATATGTGAAACAAGAATTCGAATCCAAGGGTGATGTCCAGGCCGCAATAAAAACATTATCGCATGAAGGTTCATCATGAAGGAACCGTGGATAAGAGTACTACAACGCTATTCTCATTGAAATGTCGGAATCACAAACAAGGTTGCCCTTGGAGAGTTAGAGCAGTGAAGCCGAAGAATGGCAACACTTGGATGGTGTCTAAATGGGGTGGGAACCACACATGTGTGAGCACAACTCTCTCCTAGGATCACACACAACTTGATTCTACAGTAATATCTGAGGCTATAACCGGTACGGTGCACAAATCCATTTATCCTTAAGTGAATTTATTATTGTTTTTTAGTGCGCACAAATAACAATCATGCTTTGCATTTCTTGTGATTGGTTTTGCAGACATGGTCAGGGAATTTCCTTCGGTACCTGTGTCACTGATACAAGAAAGGGTAACCGGAATGTTTGGTTATAATGTTTCTTACATAAAGGCATAGAGGGTAAAACAAAAGGCAGTGGCTAAGATTTACGGTGATTGGGAAGAGTCATATGCATGGCTGCCAAGTTGGTTCGCGTACATGTGCTTATTTTCCCCGGGAGCCTCTTACCATATTCAACATGGACCGTATATTGTGAACCGGCGGGTTGTTAATGGGGTTGTTGTTTTCCAACGAACCTTTTGGACCTTCGGTCAATGTCGTGCGGCGTTCGACTAGTGCAAACCGGTCATACAGGTGGACGGTACACATCTATACGGTAAATATAAGGGGACATTACTCATAGCCACCGTCCAAGATGGAAATAACTAGATCCTTCCCATTGCATTTGCGATTGTTGAAGGTGAAACAAAAGAAGCATGGGAATATTTTTTGTATAATATACGACAGCATGTTACCAACAAGGCCGGTTTGTGCCTCATTTCTGATCGCCACAAAAGCATAATATCAGCGGTCAGGAATCCAGCACTTGGATGGCAGCCTCCTTATGCGCACCATGTGTTTTGCATACGTCATGTTGCGAGCAATTTTGCTACCCACTTCAAGGACAAGCGATTGCAGAAAACCTTAAAGAATCTAGGTAATATATTCATAATGATGTTGAATGACTTTTTTTTCCTTTACTGTATGTCACGAATCACGTTATGTTTTCTGTCTTCTTTACAGCATATATGCCAAGCAAAATAGACTTTGACGAGTTGTATGCGCAGTTTGATGGTCATAGCACTGAAGTGGCTGAATGGATAGAGAGAATCCCAAAAGAGCAATGGTGTCGGAGTTATGATGAGGAAGGACAGAGATATGGTCACATGACAACCAACCTGCCCGAATCAATCAATAAGGTTTTCCGGGGGGCTAGGAACATGCCTATAACATGCCTATGGCGGAAATCATCTACAGCCACCCGCATGAAGTCGTTTGATGGGTCCACGGAGTCATCTGCCTGGTACGGATTCCGGCTCGGGCCAGGTGCATCAACCGGCGTGTTCACATGCTGGCCGGACTGATATGGACTATGACTCAGTGATGGATTAGCCACGTCACTGCTGCTCTACCCATGCTTGTATGGCTGGAAACCACGGGCGCCTGTGAAAGCATGGTCATATGGCCGCGGGTATGTGCTGAAACCAGAGAAGTCAGTCGGTGGGCTGTTTGATGGCCACGGATAAACGTGATGAACCTGTGTCTGGCCACCAAACATTGACTCTGGCAGTGACCCGTAACCCGGCATGGAGGCATACATCACTGGTGCTATCGGTGGGTAATATGGAGGGGGTGGCTGCATCGCCGGTGTCTGCACATGTGGAGACACATGAGATGACATCTCTGTAGGGGAGTGTGCAGCAGTCTTCGGATGCTCATATGGTGACGGCGCCGCAGAATAGTGCTCTGGGTCCCACGTAACCGTCGTATATGCCATATTGAAACCTAATGGTGGCCGGTAAACACTTCCACCGCGGGGTCCTGGATGTGGTATCTCATATGGCTGTGCAGGGTGCTGTGGTCGTCGTTTGGCAATTCTGTATCCCTCCCTCGCACGGGGCGGGACCTCTATAAACGCATCGGGTACACCAGCTAACAAGCCAATCAGTGCATCGGGACCAAGCTCAGCTACCCTTCCAAACTCTCTAAACGCAGAGAGCAACTGTTGACAGACATTCTGCACACTCTTCTTGTTGAATTCAGCCTCAAACTGCGGGGAACACATCCACCAAATCCACCCGACATTTTTAACCTGCAGTTGTACAATAACGTAAATGACATTAATTTCATATGAAATAAGTAGCAAGAAAAAAAAATAGGGAAGCAAGATAATTACATACCACATGCCCCAGCCTCGCCACCTGTCTCGTCATAAACCTGCGGGTTTTGGTGAAGTACCATATCATGTACTCCGCGTTCGGGGGCATCGGCCCCTCCTGTGGATTTGTAGTGCAGATGTTCTCATGCCGTGTGTTCCAATATTGAATGTAGCAGCCCAGCTTCACCTCCCAATCTTCGGTGGTCTTACCACGTAAGGTCAAAGTGAGCACCTCTAAGCTGTGCAGCCGGGTCGGGGATGGGTTGCTGCATGCCAAATTACCGCATGCACCGATCGAGCTGGTGCATCTCAACCACGTAGAAAGCAATTATGGGTGTCACCGCCCTCCACGTGTCCTGTGTGTCAACATCCGCACCCATAAACTCATACTCGGCATCTAAATATGGCTCCCATGTAACCTGCACATGTAAACGGGGTGGTGACATATATAACACGAATTAGTTTAATCTGTATGCGTTTTCGTAAGCTCAAATTTATTATACGTACATTGTCGCGCCCCATCTGGTCAAGCTCTATGCGGTATGTCTTTAGATCACGGTGCACCGACCGCACGGATACACCATTGAACCTACGTCCATAATGACCACCATCGAGACTGGGCTCTGGAATGGGAAATGATATGGAAGGAAATCTGGACCAAGCCCATATCTGCAACAACAACAAACAACCCCCAATGTCGTGCGCTTCAGCTGTCGTGGCCTGGCATATCTCGCGAAATAGTGTAGCGAGTACCGCAGACCCCAAGCTGTATTCTGCAGTCTCCAAGAGCTCACCGCCCAGTAATTGTATATATCGGCAAGGTACCTCGTGGCTAGACTTTTCACACAACAAAAATCCACCGAATAGGCGCATCAGGTAGGCACATGTGTACAAGAGCTAGCCCTCTATAGTACCTGAGTGATCATCCCATCGGCCCCAATGGGCAGCAAACCACTTCATTTTGATGTTTCCGCCAATCAAGTGCTCTTCGCGGGGAGTTCGTCCCATATATTGATGCATGACTACTCCCCAGTTGGCATGCGTCCTACCAAAAACTACTTGACCCTCAGTAGACAGACCTAAAATGGCCTCTACATCTTGTAGAGTAATGGTCATCTCACCAATTGGCATATGAAAGGTGTGAATCTTCGGCCTCCACCTCTCAACCAAAGCAGTAATAAGGTCTTTGTCAATCTGCACCAACATAAAAGTAGAGATCAAATATGTAATCGTATTCATTATTCGTAACATGTACAGACAACTAGAGGAATATAATTAATTACATTAAGAATAAAGCATACATTGAGTCTCTTCATGCGACACACGTGCCAAAACCCTGCCCGGAGAAGGTGCTGCTACAAGTCATATGGGATGTCATCTGGGTCATGGACATCTCCAGGCCCTTGTGCGGCTCCCCTCACCCTCAAGGGAGCACAATCTCCTTCGTTCCACACAACCTGTGATCGGTGTGACCGCTGCACCTCCTCATCAAAGAACTCCCCACTCTTTGGGGCCAGGATGAATTGTGGGGTCGGGTTGATAAGCCATTTGACTAACACAAATTTACGCTCACATAACACATTATTATTAAGTTACTAATTATTTATTATGTAAATATTTTAATCAAGCAATGAAAATTCGTAATATATAATAATAATAATCAAAATATATAATATAATGTAACGGAAATATGGTCACAAAAATATGGTCAAAAAATTATGTGATGATAATTTAATTTAATGATAGTATTTATGAAAATATAATGTAACGAAAATATGGTCACAACATAAAAATCATAATATTTAATAATAATAATAACATTCGAAAAATTTATGTAACAATAATGAAAACAAATTGAAAAAATTCAAAATTCTTCATAAGTACAATTATTCAAAATTATATAATCTAACAAAAACTAATCTAAACATTGCAATTCATAGTATATTTTAATAATAGAGATAACAAAGTTGAGTTAATCATAATACTAATTCATAAAAAAATAAAAATTCATAATATGTAAGATTATTAAAAATTATTTAATATCAACGAAAAATAATAAAAAATTGAAAAATCAAAATATATATCAATTTTAATGAAAATAACATGTATAATATAATCTAACAAAAATTAATCTAAACATTACAATTCATAGTATAATTTATTAAAAATAAAAAATTTTATATAATAATAAAAATTAAACTTCATAAAAAAATAAAAATTGATAATATGTAAGATTATTAAAAATTATTTAATAATAACGAAAATTTTAAAAAAAAATGAAACTACTAATATATAATAATAATAATCAAAATAACATATTCAATATAATCTAACGAAAATTAATCAAAGAATTAAAATTCATTATATTTAATAATAAAAATAAAAGCAACAAAATTTATATATAAAACGTGAAAGTAAATTAAAAAGCAATCAAATTTCATAATTAATAAAATTATTCAAAGTTATTTATTAATACCGAAAATAATATAATGCTAAGAACAAAAATTAATTTAAATATTAAAATTCGGAACATCTAATAATAACAAAAATAATAAATATTATATTATAATAATGAAAATCATTCAACAAATACAAATTTATTTAAGTAAAATAAATCAAAATCAACAAATAAGAACAAAAATTAAACGAAAAAATAAAATTCATAATATATTAAATTATTATTTTTAATTTAAGTTTCTTATCATACTTTGGTATTTTCTCTAAAGTACTACTAAATAATTTCAAAACTAACCTGATTAAAATTTCCATAATATCTTTATTAACCCAAATATATTATTTACATAACATTTAATTGGTAAAAATATCCTATAATACAATGATGTTAAAATTTCTAAATGTAAAAATTAGTTTTACATCTCCGAAACAACAAAAAATGTATCTAAACCGATTAAAATTTATTATTAATCAATCACTACACAAATACAGTCTTCTATTGTCAAAACTTACAACTTCTAAAAAATTCTAACTTTAGCATTTTTTGTAACCGACACATGGCTACCATCATTGCAGAGACAAATAGAGATACAAAACATTTTATGAAGAACATTTATCAAAAGATTCTAATTTAGCTATCTAAATAATCTTATACAATAAATAACATACCTTAAAATAACTTTCAACTGATGTATTCTCCTCTTCTTCTTTCTTCAAGCAAGCTCCCAACGTCTCTTCCTCTCCACAATGTGTGAATGTATGTGTGTGTGGTTGTTTAAATAGAAGAGAAGAAGAATTTAATTTTTTTTTTTTAAAAAAAAACACTGTGGGGGGCGTGCCCCCCCACCTAAAATTTTCCAGCTGCTCAGTGGCAGCTTTTAGAAAAGCTGCCATCGAGCAGCTTTGTTGCAGGACGCTGACGGGCCCTGCAACACTTTTTATTTTTTATTTTTTATTTTTTTTAAGAGGCGGCAGCACTCTTGTGTGGCGTGCCCAAGTGGCACGCCACACACAAGGTGGCGCCCGCTGACGTGGCGCCACCAATTATGTTAGATGCGAAATTTTTTTTCCTACTGGCCTATTTTGATAATTTTTTTTTTTGATTAAATCTGTGAATTTCCCTCATTTGATGTTCACTCTATTTGCTAACTTTTAACCGAAAAGATAGAATTTGTAGCAATTCATTTTAGGGATTAAGGTTTCTCATGTTGTAGGAAAAAAATTATCTCATGTCACACACACATGAAATGGTGGGATCCATATATACATATATTATATGATTAATATATGTATATGTGAGTTCCACCATTTCATATGTGTATAGGAAGTTTAGTTTTCTCATGCAACATGAGAAAACTAAAACCCTTCATTTTATATATTCAATTGGAACTTTTTTTAAAAAAAAAATGGAAAAGAAAAATCAAATACACCTCGAATTTAGTAATTTATCCTAGGGGTGTTCATGGGTAGGGCTAGGCAAGGTGAGACCCTTGCCCGATGCCCTGCCCAAAAGATCATTGGGAAGGAAATTGGAGCCTAGTGCCTGGCTCTGCCTGGTAGAAGCCTTAAAAATAAGCAATTCCATTCGTCCTTGTATTTTTATTTAATTTTTAATTAGCTCTATGCAGTTTTTTTTTAATTAAGTTTTTTTTTTTATAGTTTTTCGATTATAAGATTTGGTTTTTATTCTCATAATTTGTTGATTAAGGTTGATGTAGATGTCAATTAAATGACATGAGAATTGCCACATGACACAAAATAAAAAGATTTCAAAAAATAAAATGATGGAATAGAATTTATTTACTGTCAACGTAAAAATTAAATAATTATTCTGCTCGATAAAAGGGTGCACCTTTTTTAATATTTTATCAATAATATTGCAAAACTTGATGGTTTGGTTTGGGATATTCAAAGCCATAATAAAATAGTATAATTAAGGGCAAAGATGCCCTTTAACCATATATTAAAAGTTGAGCAGTGGGACTTTAGTAAGGTTCTTGCATCTCAACTGACATAAATTAATGACTGTTGAGTATTTGGAGCAATGGAGTTTGCGAGTTTAAACGATTGGAGGCCCATTTGATGAACTAAATACACAAGCATAGGTATTATTTACCAGTCTGCTCCTATTAATAAATTTACTTTCACTCAACAACAGACAAAATAATAATAATAATAATAATAAAATCCAAAACTATGTTTTTTCCCACTATTTTTTTTAAAAAAAAAACACTAAAAAATAGTGCCATATAAGCTTATTTTTAATGATGAATATTACTGTTGCAATTAGGGATACATGTCTGATCTGTCACATAAATTAGAGATTGTATTTTTTTTTAATTACAGATTTTGTGACAAAAATTTTTCATAACCAAATCAGAAGTTGGCTACTAGGTTACTACATATAAAAGAAATACATTTTGAATGCAACTACTTACTCCAAGGGTCCGTGTAATATAAAAGATTTTGAGGGAGGGGCAAATATTTTTATGAATTGAATTTAAAACAAATAGAAAAGTAAGGTTACAAAATTTTAATAAAAATAAAATAAATGATAAAAGAGTAACAAAAACTAATTAAAATTTTTTAGCCTTATTTCTCTAATTTTCTTAAATCTAATTAAAAAAACAAAACTACTTTCCCTCTCTTCTCATATAAAATTAGCCGTACTAAGCACAAAGTGATGAGAAGTCAAATACTTCTGCTATAATCAGATATTGCAAAGAAAGGATATTGACGGTGTTTGGGTTAGGTTTTTAGGCCTCGCATAATTGGCAAAATTTAATAAACATGGTCCACATGGAGTCCACCAGTTTTCATCCTCTTCCTCTTTCAACCATTAATTCAAATTCTACCAACTGGAGCTTAGTGTCAACCTTTTCCAGGAGGAGGTTGACTTTAACAAGTTTGAATTTTTTTAAAAAATTAATATTATCTAAATAAATATGCTTTAATTTTTTATATATTTGCAAGCAGAACCGGAAAGGTGTGTGTGGTTTGAATGGAGGGAATGAGATGAAAGGGGAGAAGTTTGAAGTTAAAGACTAATAATTAATTTTTCGACGTTTCCACCCTCTTTAAATCAAACATACCCTAAATATTATGATCACAATTCCTTAGAGTTCTGATCCCGTATGGTGTTCAAAAAGTTTTCTGATTAGCACGTCAATCACCATCATAATACAAATCGCATGATATTATTATGCTTTATCTTCAACCAAATCTTTTAATTAATGTATGCTTAAGTTAGAGTGAAATTGAGATTATGAGCGGAGTACAGAAGGGGAAGGGAAAGGGAAAGGGGGTGATGAGATGGGGACTTTGCTTTAACGTGAGAAGAATGTAGGACTCTTAACCAAAGCAGCGGACACAATCATTGCCTCATTTGACCCATAACCCTCCCTTATTATCGCTCCTTCTCTCACACACAGTGCCCCTAGTAACATTTTTTAATCACACACACATCCGCTAACAGTTTGATGTTTTAAACGGATCGAGATTCTCTTATAATTTCTTTTCTCAGTATCCCTAAAAATCTTTGAATTTTGACCGTCCAAAAATATATTTAATAGTGTAGATGAAGGCATTCATTTTTTTAAAAAAATTATCACATACAATGAAGAGAGAAATTAAAGACAAAGCAAGGAGAGGGGTACTAAGGGATACTGAAAAACCGGATTCTGAGAGAATTCGATTCCATTATAAACATGGTTAAACTAAACAGTCATTCTTTACTTAGAGGTTAACTTCTAAGATTATTAGGATCAATTTGTCATTCGCCTTTGTGGACATGAGAGTCCCAACAAAAGACTTAAATTATCAAATATATCTAGCCATATTCTAAATCGTCATATGAAACTGTAATTTCTGTAATCACAATCTAAAATTAGGCTAATTGAAAACATATAACACAAATTTTAGTAGGCAAGGGAATAACCGTCATCCGTTGGAAAGAAAGTACATAGTTTCTATCTTACTACTTCAAACTCACCTTGTGTTATTTATAACCTCCTAAAGATGCTTGTAACAACTTATCTTCCAAGTAGGCAACCTCAAACCAAATCAAATGTGGGCCACGATCAGTTAATATTTTATGTAAACCAATGATAAGATAATATCTTGGGTTAAGGTGTAAAATAATATATGAGTTTTTTTTTTTCGGGAGCACTCAGCACCACATATTTTTTTTTAGTAAAAATACACACAAGGTTACCATTTTTTAGCAAAAGTGATATCCCACCGTTAAGTCACTGTTCACCGTGATGAGAGAGAAAGTGATTAAGTGAACAGTAACTTAACGGCGGTGAACAGTGACTTACGATGAGATATGACTTTTGCTCCAAAATGGTAACCATGTGTGTATTTTTGCTAAAAAAAACACATAGCATTCTTAAGAAAAAAGTTTATGTATATTTTTACACTTTAACCTTAATATCTATAATATTTAATCTCCATCCGAATAATAATTAAGAAATATATCTAGGTAAGATAGTGAGCCTGAAAACAACATAAATATTCGTACCATGTGACCTATAAGTCAAAAGGACAAATCTTTGAAAATAGCCCCGATCATAAATGTAAAGCTGGTACATCCATCTTTCCTAAGACTTTTACATGATAAAACTATATGCACTGGGTTGATCTTTTTTTTTTTTAAAAAAATATATATATATATCTAGATATTATTTGCATTAAAAGATAAAATATATAATCACATTAATAAAATATCAACCATACGTTACCTAAAGTATAATTATTTTAATGTTTTACCAGAGAGGAAAAAAAAAAAAAGAAGCAACTCAGCGTCAATGAAGCACCCTGCATATTCATTTCACACCACTTTGGACGCATGCCAATAAACATCCTCATTTTCCGCCGCAAAGCTGCCTCCCCCGCCATTTCTTCTTCTCTTTTTTAATTAGTTTCTGCATTATACTAATCCTCTTTTCTAGCAGAAACAGAAACTCTTGAATATGAAAATAATTTAATATATAAAATAAATAGATCGGGTCAAAAAGGTTTCACCCGTCCGACTTCGATCCCAACGCCAGTAAGCATCATGCGTGGCCACTTCCCACAACTGAGATTACGACACGTGTTATCACACTTTCTCCCCACTCTATTTAATAAATTTACATATACAAATGTAGGCTGCCCTTTTCAGTAACACAGCCCCTGAGCTACCTCCACCTTGGTCTCATCACTCTAACCACTTCTATATTAACTTACTCCACCCTTAATTTGTCATTATATATAGCAGTATATAAGATTCGTGTTTCTATCTAACAACTGAGCTACTCCCTAAACGCTCATGAGCTGTTTATTATTAATAAACATGTTGTGAAAGCACCATTCCATTACTAAAATAAAAATGAAAAATGAAACTCTTTACAACGTGGCTCCATTATTATTATTTTTCAGGACAATCCATCTTAGGACCCTTGTAAGGGAAACAGGTTCAAAAAAGACTCTAAGATTCTGAAAATACCCAGGGGCCTTCTATAATATAAATTCATTAAAGCTTTAATAACTATATCAGCCTCGTTAACAACTAAAGTTTTAATGAATTTATACTTGGTATTTTCAGAATTTTGGGGTCTTTTTAAAAAAGATTTCTCTTGCAAGGGCCCTAAGATAGATTTTCCCTTATTTTTCTTTTTGGGTCAAAAGCTAATTCCTTTATGTATTCTTCTTGCACATGCAGTCATACTCTCCCAAACCAAATTCATTCACAATGCCCCCAATCTCACCTAAATGCTGCTTTGTTTCTTGGAAACAGATTCTCTCATAACCTTGTTTTCTCTTTATCTTTCATTATCTCGTATGGACTGTTAATTGGAAAGATGAAAGAAAGATAAAAGTAATATTGTATTAATTTGATGGATATAATTTAGAGATTATGAGAAAACAATAATAAGAAAAACCTGACCTTTGTTTCTCATGCCATTTCCATTCCCAAACGGCCACATTTTAATGAAATGGACAAACAGTGGATCAAAAAGCAGAGGAGAGAATCATATTCCTTATTTGTATAAATTAAAATTAAATTATTTTCACATATTTATCTTATACATTCTAAATTTAGATTAAATTATTTTCACATATTTATCTCTTTTTCCTCGTGTTTTGATTATGGATGGTGAATGTACTGTTAGGATACGCCTTGTACCTGGTAATCGGTTGGAGCAAGCGGATGATAGTTTATTAACTGTACACCATGTCAATTGATCCCAAAAAAAAAAAAAAAATGTATTTCTAGATTACAGTTTACAGGGTCAAACACAGACATTCGGCGTTGGCGAAAAAAAAAAAAAAAAACAGAGACATTCGGCATTTCAAATTAGTGACTCAATAAAAAAATAGAGTTAAGGTGCAAAAATATACATGAACTTTTTACCCAGAAGCGTCCAACACTATATGTTTTTTTAGAATAAAATTCGCATCTCACCGTTAAGTTACTGTTCATTGTGATGAGAAAGAAAGTAATGAAGTAAACAGTAATATAACGGCGGTGAATACTAATTTAACAGTGGGATATAACTTTTGCTCTAAAATGGTAACCACGTGTGTATTTTTGCTAAAAGAAAAAACACATGATACTGTACGCTGTGCGTTCCTGGAAAAAAGTTCATGTGCATTTTTATGCTTTTACCCTAAAAAAATATAATGTAAATATATAATAGTAGTATTTGTTATTCAATCGATTAATAAACACTTACTTTTTTTTGTGCCAGCACAATTAAAAAACACTTACCGTTGACATATAAATATCTCATATGTACATTGATTAGTTATGAGTAATGGTGGCTAAATATCTGGAATAATTTATATTTATAGTGAATAATAAGTAATTTTGGAGAGAGGGGAATGGATATGGCAGGGATAACTGGGGAAAGGGGGGGGGGGGAGAGAGAGAGAGTAACAGAATTCAGAAAAATCCCGTGAATTGGTGGGAGACGGAGTCAAGCGAAGGTCCTATTCAGAGATAGTCAAAATATATGCCGCATTGACGTGGCGGAGTGGGACCCTCCATGGTACTACGTACTACCACCGCTTCCGCCTTATCCCCTTGCCTCCTCGGGCCCCACGGACTCCAAACCCCACTTCATTCCCATTTATTCCATTTCCCGCCTAAACTATATGACACTCGTCTATATTCTTTCGCTTATTTATTTATTTGTCAAAAAAAAAAAAAAAAGAAAGAGGTGGGAAGGAAAGAGACGTTGTGAAGGGGAACAGCAGGAAATTAGCCGCGGAAGATGCACCAGCACCACACTGTGTTTTTGTCATAAAATGGCGGGAATTTTCCCCCAATTCCTCTTTTCCCTCTTTTTCTTAATTTTTTTTCCTCCACCTTCTTTCGTCTCTTGTCCATTTCGTATCTTTTAATTTTAAATATATTTTTGGACAACATTTCAATTCAAATAAACTAAATTTTTGTCGGATTCAAAAAGTCTTCCCCAATCAATAATAAAGAACGCCTCATCATATATAATTGAAATGAGTAGACTGTGCATCTCACTGCCACGGCCAGTCCCGTAAAAGAAGGATAAAAAACCCAGATATGGCCCCGAAAAAACAAAAAGAGATGAATACGTAAGAAGCGTACAGTGCAGACGGCGGAGCCGCTACTCCATTCTGCCACTTGATGAAAACACACCATCTCAATTCTCCTACGTCAATGAGATTCATGACAGGCTGATTAAAGTAAACCAGATATTAATCTGTAAAATGCTCCCCAATTTCATCCTTATTAGTACTATAATTTATAAATCAGTTTTTTAGAGTTTAATATGTTTTTCCTTTTCGCTTTTATGGGTGTGATTCATTGTTTTAAGATAAATTTGATTTTCTGATTTTTTTTTGGGAAAATCCATGAAAAATTCAGTTTAAACACGTAAAAGACAAATCAGAAAGTCTAATATTATAAATATCAAGTGAGACATGTGGGAGAAATCTTAGATTTGTAAATGTTTTTAAATGATTAAATTTAGAGAGCTCAAGTTCTTAATATTGTAAGGGTCAAATTGGTAATTTGAAAACATATACAAATTCCAAATTCTTCCCATAGGTCAGCCCTAAAATTTGTGATATTCAAGTTCCTTTTTTCCAATTTTAAATGATTTTTTTTTGGGCATTTTCCCGAAATTTAATAACTAAACCACATATCCTTAATTCAAATGAACTGGTTGAAGACAACTTAAAATAGGGAATAAATTAGTATAAATGAGTTGTTAATAGTCTTGGACGCCACTAACACCAATACTTTCTTACAAACAAGAGTCTGGTCCAATATCACTTTGAAAGACCACTAATTCTCAAGACACGTTAGATGTACTCTTTTAATCCTATTTGTGACGCATTTATAATAAATCGAGAAAATTTTTAAACTTTATTAGTTCTTTTTCAAAATTCAACAGATTTTCAATCTTTCTTTTATTTATATATATAGAGTATGCTGTGAGAAGGAATTCAATAAGGAAGGGTAACATCGTAAATCCATAAACAAATGGAAATTTCTCAAACCATGAGGGGAGGGGAAATGGCGGGTAAAACTTTGAAAAAGGGAGGGAGGGTGGCGCCTAAAAAGAAGAGAACTGAGGAGGGAAGGGGAGGGAAGGAGTGAGTGGTGGTGCAGCTGACTGTCCCCAGTCACTGTCATCCCATCTGCTCTTCACATCTCCCATTAATTCCCTCCCCTTCCTTTCCTTTTTCCCCATCATATCTCAATTTTACTTTCAAAACCAACTACACACCATCATCTTATTTTAAAGGGAAAATGAATCTGGACTAAAGGTAGTAAAATAATTTTAAAAAAGGTTTAATAAATATTTACATATCAGGAAGGGTTTTTTCTAGCATTATTTAAAAAAAAAAGTATATGGATATAGTTGTTAGTTTTTGCTGATGTAGTTGTTAATGGCTATTGATATAGTTGTTAATATGTAGTTATTAATTAGACTGATTTAATTGTTAACGGAGACTAATATAGTTGTTAACCACTACTGATATAGTTGCTAACGCTTTTTGAAATAATATCAGAAACCTTAGGGCCTTTTCTGGCATGTGAATGTTTATTGGGCCTTTTTTAAAATTATTTTGCTACCTTGGGCCCTGACATACATTTTGCCTATTTTAAAGGTGTTTTATATTCAATTTATTGATTTCTTTTTTTTTTTTAAAGAGTGTTATCCTAAATTTTTTTTTATATGTAATATTATCTTGAAAATATTAAAATAGAACAATATTACCTTTTTCTAAGAAATATTTACATCTTAACAATTTATATTATTATAACTCCAATATTGTTTATTATTGATTTAGCAATACTATAAAATTGGCAACAAATTCTTCTCTTCAGCACCCATAAAGTGATAAAGCTGCCCATTCAAGTTTGAAAAATAGTTTGTGTCTGTTTGAAGTGGTGATTTGGACCTTTAAAATTATAATTTTTTTAATAATGATTTATGGTATATGAGGTAAGTATTTAAAAATAAAAAAATTAATCACAATTAAAATATAAATAAGCATTTTTGGCTCACAAGCACAACATGTCTCGCTGCCTTACGGGATAGTCATAGTACTATACTTCCTTTTAAAACTTTTTTTTTTTTTTGGAGTCAATTTCTTTTTTCCCTTCTTTTTGTTAACATTGGAAAGGGATTCATGCTCAACAGAGGGAAGTCTTGCTTTTTATGGGGAGGGAAGTGCGGTTTCTCGATCTCCAATATTTGAACCCAACGGTCAGATCTTTGCCTTGCAGCTGTTCCCCATTATCCCCTTTTATTCTCATTTACCTTTCCTATTTCCTATTTTAGTTACAGACAATTACTGACATACCCCCACCAAAAACTTTTGTTTTGACTGAACAAAATTAAAGCTACATTTATACTTTAAGTTTTTTTTTTTTATATAAGATACAAATAACTAAAATAATAAATATGTAAGAAATATCACGTTTATTTATTGAGATGTGTAAAAGAGAATAAATACATATTTAATAAATGCGATAAGACTAATTAATAATTCATAGAAATAAAGATAAATAAAATGATACAAATTTTTTTAAGGAGACTTATTATCTCACACACATACATAAAACGAATATGTCATCTCTAAAACAATTCTCGTTTATATATAGAATCGCAGGAAGCATAACAAAATTCCAAAAAAAGGAATTACTACTACTACAACAACATTGTGTCTCATCTTCAAAACTTTGTTTATCTATAAGGCTCTTATTAATGGATTAAGATGTAAAAATATATGTATGTTTTTTCCTGAAACACGACTAACATAAAGTACCTTTTTTAGATGTAAAAGTAACTATTTAGTTACAAATTTGATATAAAAATTCTGTTTAATCGTTAAGTTTGATTTTTTTTTTATTGACTAGACGATAATGTGGCTTTCAAATATGTAAAAATACACATGTGGTTTAGCTGAAAGAGTGCCCGACACCAAGTATTTTTTTTAAATATAAAAACACACATGTAGTTTAGTTAAAAGTACTGTTTACTGTTAATTTGACTTTTTTTACTAACTAAATGATTACTCCCTCTAGTCCTTATTATAAGGCACCAACTACTCATAATTTTTTATCCTTTTTATAAGGCACCAACTACATTTAAATAACTTATTTATTACTATTTTCCTATTATGCCCTTACTTTAACAAACTTCTTTAAATCTACATCATTAAAGTAGGGATAAAGTTGGAAACTTTTATTAATTTTAGGTTCATTTAATGATTTAACTTCTATTTCTTGGTTTGTGAGAAAAGATAGTTGGTACCTTATAATAAGAACAAGAGGGAGTACATGGTTTTAAAAACACCTATGTGAAAAAAAAAACCATTAAAATTGAATGGTTGCGGCATTGGATGCTACTATCTCAGAAATAGCCCTGTGAAACTCATACAACTAAAGTGGCAAGTGGATGAAAAATATATCGACATTGGACATGTGATTTTCGAGTATAATGTTGTTATAGGGGCGAACAGAGGGATATAGATGGTGATATTAATTCTTCATAACTTAAACTTGTGATCTTCCACATAGTTGCTTTGAAAGCTAGGTCACCGTCCAATCAGGGGGAAAAAAAAAAGTCAAACTAACGGTTAAATGGTATTTTTGGCTAAACCACATGTGTATTTTTACATCTAAAAAAAGTACTTAGTGTTGAGTGCTCTTTTAGCCAAACCAAATGTATATTTTTACATATTTGAAAGCCACGTCATCATCCAGTCAGCAAAAATTTAACGATCAAACGGTACTTTTGGATCTAATTTGTAACCATGTAGTTATTTTTGCACCTAAAAAAAATACTAAGTGTTGGACGTTCCTCGTGAAAAAATACATTGCATTTTTGCTCCTTAAACCCTTATTCGTTACTCTCTCTGGTCCTTGTTATAAGGCACCAATTAACAAATCACGTAAACTAATAAAAATAGTTAAAGTCAATAAAGTTTTCCTATAATTTAAGTAATTTTCAATATTACCTCTACTATTTACACTAAACTCTAATATTATATTATTATTGCTCTCACCTACTACCCCTATTAATTATGGGCATACTTAGAAAAAAAATAATCAATGCTCATTGGAAACAAGCAAGTGCCTTATAAAAAGGACCAAATACATTTGGTAGTTTGTGCCTTATAATAAGAATCAGAGGGAGTATAAAACAAATTTATTGTTTACTAGTACATCCTGTAATTTTGTACATGCAATAGAGAGATTAAAGTGTTATATGTTTTCTACATTATCTAAATAATTGTCATTTTAGAGTTATAGACTTATAGGTACATGTTGCAACAATTGATATAAATAACCAAATTAGTAATGTAATGATGTTCTTGCAAGTGGATTGCCTCCAATTGCCCGAGTTTAACAGTAGGACTGTAGGAACAAGTTGACTAATTTCAAGGGTATTGGTCGTTTATATAAGACCTAACAATGAAATAAATGTTTTGAAGATTTTTAATTCTTTATTTTACTGTCAAAAATGTTTTTTTTTTTATCCAATAACATATAAGAAAATCTATTATTTGAATGTGTTGAGGTTCGTTTTTGTTATGTACGTTGTTAAAAAATCTTAATCTCATCTTAAAATTTTTGTTGGAATAATGTCATGTCAGAAAATTTTAAATCATAACAAAATGAAAGGGCCGTTATTTTAATTTTTAATTATTAGTTGACTAAATATGCTTAGTTAGCAAGTTCATGTGTCATTCACGTCACTTCTGTATTGGGTTTAGGTGCAAAGTTGCTCCAGCAACTTTTACTTAACAATTATGTTATTTCAAAAGTTTTCAAATCGTAATAATTTTATCTTAAATTTTATCTGGACTGTTATCTAAGTTAAGCTTATTTGTTAATTGGCAAAATGTCTATCTAGATGGTCTATGAATTGTCCACTTATTTTTGTTTTCTAAGTTAATAAGTATTTTTTTTTAAGAAAAAAATGCCCCCATATGAATGAGTGGAGAGAATTAAAGACGTGAAAATATCTTATGCAATGAAGAGTAAATTGAATAGGTACCTAATTATCTTGACGTCACTACGAAGGATTACTAGTAGTCTTGTTCTTGGTAATCTTGCTCAATGCGTCTTAACCCTAGTAATTTATTTTTTTCTTTACTACTCACTAGAAAACTTGAGCCCATTCTTCATTTGCGGCTTCTTCAATGTAGATCACATTGTCAACTTAATGTATTTAGTTAACTAACAGTCAGAGACGGAACTTCATAATGACAAAGGGTGGCCATGGCCCCCCCAAAACTTTTGCTTCTGCTCCATGTGTGTGTGTGTGTGTAAGCTTCTTGATCGATGGGAAGAGAAGGCAAAGACGAACCAATTCAAACTATGTAGATAGGTTTTTTAATGATAAACAATTTCAATGTTAATTGAACAAGCCTGCGAACAAACTCATGGGAAAGAAATTTCCAGAAGACCTAATAATCACCGGATAATTCAAAAGCATGCTAATTTCACAACCAAAAAAGGTAGTTTCAAAGAGATTACCTAGAAGGAAAAAACTGGAATTGATATATCAAAGAAATCTTCACCAGTAGAAGTTGTGGTTTGGGTTTGAACTGGTTCGTTTTTTATGTGTGTTCATCTTTGCCTTCTCTTCCACTCTATTCGTCCTGGAATGAAATTTTTCTTACTTGCTTTTGGGTTGCATGATTCAGAATTTATGGACATGAATTTGCAGAGACATAAACTAATTGGGCTATGGCCCCCCCATATAGTTCTCGCAAGCTCCATCCTTGCTAACAGTTAAACTTAACCTTTATAATTGTAAAGACAATAGTGCTGCAATTTAAAAACTTCTAGAGTAATATAAGACCTAAAATAATTTCAAAGCAACATTACTCTTGAATGAAAACTTTTACAACAAATGTGTTGCATAACAAAAATGATGTAGATGACATAAAATTCTGACAACTGAGCATATTTGGTCAATTGATAACCAAACTTAACCAAGATAACAATTAAAGTGAAATTGTTATGATTTTGAAACTTTTAAAGGTAAAATTACTCCAAAAATACACTTTGACGGTAAAATAGAGATTTTTTTTTGACTACTTTTGGGTAAAAATAGATCTTAACCCTGCTTGAACCAATACCCATAGGAGGCGCTTTTTTTTTTTTTTTTTCCTTAAAAAAATCTCGATTCCAAAAATGGACACCCATCGTATTTATTTTTTTCCCAAGTAAGAGCCTTTTCCAGCCATCATTGTATCATACTCCCTTCTTGTTTTTCCTCAGGCTGTCTTAATTACACATATTATGTTTTTTCCCAAGTAAGAGCCTTTTAAATGTTTTTCCCATTTCTTATCTTTTCTCACTTAATTACACATATTATGTTTTTTTTTGGAAGAGTTTGATAACTGAATTATGCGGTAAAAATAAAATAAAATTAGATTTAATAAATAAACTTATTTTTTAAAATATGTCATTATTTATAATGAGACAAGTAAGAGAGGAAAATAGAATATGGTAGTAATGAGAGAAAATATTAAAAATAATGCAATATGAGAAAAATAGGAGGGAAAATAAAATTAATTAAGAGAGCAAATAATAAAAAATACATTGAATGCTTTGAAAACTCCAAATAAGTTTTTATGAATAATAACAAGATAATTTACATTTTTGACTAATATAAAAAGGATCTGAAGATGGTTTTTAATTCTCACACATTCTCCCCATTCCCTCCATTTAAACGAGGGTATTTTTGCCAAAACAAAGACATTTTCCACACCTTTATTATCTTTATTGTCTCTCTCTGTTTGTTTTTTGTTTTGTTTTGTTTTTTTTTCCAGCAGGAGGGAGTAGATGATTGTGATTGGAAGAAGGTGGGAGAAGGTGGGAGGTTGAGATTTGAACAAGAGTGAATCTGGAACTGGTTGTGCTTCCACAAATAGGACACTTTGTTGTTGGCAGCACAATAATGTACACCGCCATTGTCAAACTAAGCTTAAGCTTGCATTCCTCAGAGATTCTGATGCTGGTAGGGTCCAATCCCCTCCACGTGCCATACATGATACATACACCCACTAACTGACCATCTTATGATCCATTTCGTCAATACTATGAGACTGGCTAATATATAGGATACCAAGTTCACTAGTGTAGTACTACAATGTGGGCTCCCTTAATTGGATTCATTTCCCTTCTCTCTCTAACTGTTGTTCACTTGATCCTGGTTGTGAACATTGGGATTGAATGGAGGGCAGCTGTTAGAGCTTTTTCTGTAGTAAAAGAACCAGTTAACATAGTTAGTTGATTTTTCATCTATTTAGGTTGAGTTTAAATTTACTAAGCTTAAAGTTCAACAAACCCGTTAAATAAAAAATTTCACAAAAAAGTTTTTTTTTTAAAAAACTTTTAACTTTTTGACAAAAACCTGCCACTTTTATGACTAAGTTTACTAGTGTAAAACTATAATGTGGGCTCCCTTAATTTGATTCATTTCCCTTCTCTCTCTAACTGTTGTCCACTTGATCCTGGTTGTGAACATTTAAAAATAAGAACAAACCAAGATGATGATGAGACTCTCTATTTGTGCCGATGCTAGCTGTTATCAGCTGTTTGATCTCTCAGACACCGAACCATTAATGCTTTGGCCCCACTTTGGTAGTAGATCACATGCATGGGATTCCTCTGCAATTAGATGTGATAACCCTCTAAACACTCAAATCTTCCTTTTTCAAAATATGCTTATATATATAACAGTAATACTCATATAGCACACGGACACATGCAAGATTATAAATGTAGGATTCATAAAATGGTCAAAAATCTCATATGGGGAAAAGTGCCCACCATCTCTCCAGTTTCCATTCTGCTTGTCCTGTCTCTGTGAAATTCTAGTATTTGGTAGTTACCATTTCGGTTCAAAGTTAAAAAACTATTCATGATCATTGATCCATCCCCAACTAAATCAAATATTCTCACTTCAATTCACATCACCATCCATATTCTTACTCCATATAATCAATTATTATATCTCATTCCCCTTCTCCATTGTTTTACATTTTACCCTACTCCTATTTGGACTAGGCAATATGCAATTTTTGAATCGGAATCTTTCTCTTTCCTCTTCCATCACTTCTTCTATTTCTTTTTTCTTATAGGGGGAAGGATAAAAAATATACATGACCTTCACCCCAAGGATCACCCAGCACCACGACCTTTTTTTTAGATGAAAAATACACATAACGTTACGTTTTTTGGTCAAAAAGACCACGGGCCGTTAGTTGACCAACGTTGACTGTTAACTTGAACGGAAATGAACAGTAACTCGGGTGAAATTACCATTTTGCTCTTAGTTTTAAGTTCAAATTACCATTTTGCCTATAGTTTTAAATTTTGTTATTTTTTTAAACACTAAAATAACCCCTCCCCGCCGGTGGGCCCCACCACTAGCCACACCACCGCCACCCGTTGCCCTTCCCACCTTCAGCCGCAGTCGGCGAATGGCGGCCACCTCCAGCGACTTTTTTTTTTTAAAAAAACTAAGGTTTTATTTTTTTTAAAAAAAATACTAAAATAAACTCTTCTCCACCAGTGGGCCCCGCCACCGGCCAAACCACCTTCGGCGGCCACCCTCCCCACCATCGTCCACCGCCGGTGACCGGCGGCCCCCTCCGGTGACTTATTTTTAAAAATAATTTTGAAAACCAAGTTTTTAACTATTTTTTAAAAAAACATAAAACTAAAATAACCCCTCCCCCGCCAATGGGCCCTACCATGGTCTGCCACCCTCCCTACCTCCGGCCACCGCTGGCGACCTCCTCCGGCGGCGTTTTTTTTTTAAATATTTTTTTTTAAAAAAAGCTAAAATAACCCCTCCCTCTGGCGGCAGCCAGCAGTAGGGAGGGCGGCGACCAGCGGTGGTGTGGCCCACTGGCGGGGAAGGGGTTATTTTAGTTTTTTTTTTAAAAAATATTTAAAACCTTAATTTTTAAATTTTTTTTTAAAAAATAGTCACCGGAGGTGGCCGCCGGTCGCCGACGGCGGACGAAGGTGGGGATGGGGGCCATTGGCGGTGGTGTGGCCCACCGGTGGGGAAGGGTTTATTTTAGTGTTTTTTTTTAAAAAATATTTAAAATCTTTGTTTTTAAAATAAAATAAAATAAAAAGCCGCCTGGAGGTGGGGAGGGAGGTGGCCGGCGGTGGTGTGGCCCACCGGCGGGGAGGGGTTATTTTAGTGTTTTTTTAAAAAATAAAAGATTTAAAACTAGGGGCAAAATGATAATTTTAGCTTAAAACTATTGGCAAATTGGTAATTTCACCCGAGTTACTGTTCATTTCCGTTTTAGTTAAGGTTAACGTTGGTCAACTAATGGCTCGTGGTATTTTTGACCCTAAAACATAACGTTATGTGTATTTTTGATCCAAAAAAAAGTCGTGGTGCCGGGTGTTCCTCGGGGTAAAGAACATATGTATTTTTGACCCTTCGCCCTTTCTTATATATCTGAATATATCTCATCTGATTGAACCGCACCTCTTTCATTTTTCATTTTACTCATATGATCTTTTTAGATATAAGGAGCTATGTATATACATAATGGTGAAGCTGTCCTTTTTTGTTTGAAGCAACTGTATGAACCTATCTCCTTTTAATTTAGAGGATTTATTAGACTAATCCAAATTGATAAAACCACAAAAGCGACAAAGTTCTATACTACCAAGTATTTAAAACTGCTGCATCTCCAAAACTGAGGATAAGCTGATGAAGTTGTTGTGGCCGAAATTGCATGGTAAGCATATATAGGACGGCATGCAGATTGAATCGAACCAATAATGAACCTCTTGAGATTGGCCTTTTTATGCTCCAATCCTGCACATGAATCCACATTCACCATCTCTCTCTCTCTCTCTCTCCCCCGAATTATCTGCCATACATATACGAGCAGAGAGAGAGAGAGAGAGAGAGCGCATTACAGTTACACAATGATGGTACAAAAACAAGAAAGTGAGAAGAGGGAGGCATGTGCAATAGCAAACAGACAAAGAAAGAAAAATGTTGGAGGTACGTACCACCGACTTTAGGTGCAGTGGATATGGAGCACCGTATATAGATATATGTACATGTACATATATGATCACTGGGAACAAATATTTGGGGGTCATAATAATTTGATATGGTTTCAACGAATGGGGGTGACAACAATCAGCAAAAGGACAATGATTCGTGTTACAATAATGTCCATATATGAAAGAGCAGCAAAACTGGGTATTCTAATATGGGTCTCTTTAGGCGCCCTCACAAAAAAAAAATATATATATTTATATATAATGGTGTCTTTTTGAGAAAGAGTTAAATTTGATAATTGAAGAAAATAATGTTGTCGAAAGTGTGCCACTGTAATGGCCACCAAAGACTGAGCACCATGCTGCACCTATGCCTCCCCTTTTTTCAGCCTCCCTTCATTGCCTCTGCCTCCCTTCAGTAGCAGCATCCTTTTCTACGTTTCTCATTCTTACAATTTTTAATTTCCTCCTTTTTTTCTTCCATGTAATTAACTGGTGAAAATTCATTGTACATAAATTTTCCCCCTCATCAGCAGCAGCAAACTTATGGTCAAGTTAAAAAGAACAACATACAAGTTCGAATGCCGTAGAGTGTACTTTTTAAGAGAGACGAAAACTCTTTACACTTTACAATTCCAATGTGATTATATAGCCTTGGTGACCAAATAAAAAAAAAAACTTAAACTCACATTAAATCCTTCTAACAAATAAAAATTTAAAAAGGAGGCTTTTTACCGAGAGACGCTATCTGGGTTTCAAAAGTAATTGTCACAACTTTCAATTAAGTTCTGTACAGAACATCAAGATCTCTTGCAAATAGTTTTTTTTTTTTAGTATTCTGAAGGGCAATGCTCTGGTAATTGTTAGGGATAGAAAGGATATAGTATAATGTTAAATTTATGTGCACTGTTAATTTGATGATGAATTAAAATTAATATTTTTTCCCCGATAAAACCATAAAATTGTATTTATGTAGTCAAGGAGTAAAATACAAAAGAGACGTTAACATATTACACGCATCTTGTAAAATATAAGAAAGATTCAACGGAACTATCCTAGTTTTAATTTAGTAAGTATTTTAACATGCGATATTTTGAATTAAAATTAATATTAACATCAGAAGAGAAGAAATTTTGATTGAGTATATGACTAATACCAGATGAAATCGATCTTCAAAATTGATCCATCTACCGTCGGAACAAATTTTGAGTCATGGAGTTTGATAAGGTTTAACTGACTAAGATCACGCATAATTGAAGTAATTAAAGTTAGCAAAAACGAGATCGAGACAGAACAACTCCAGAGAAAAGACACATGAAACCAATAGATTAGACTCAGAATTAGTACATATTATAAGAAAAACTGGTGAAGGTGTATGAACATGTCTCATTGTTGTGCGGGAAAGAGAGGGTGTGTCGGGTAGCTTTTTTGTTTTATTTGTCTTGGAAGATTCTTTGCAAAAATTAATTAAAGTGCGAGTTCCCAACTAAACTAATTGAGGGCCGTCTGGTCCAACTATATATATGAAACTCTCAGTAATGAAATTAAATGCAATGTACTGCAAATACAACATGGAATCCGGAACTGAACCAAACGACACTATATGGAATCTATCACCGTCTTTGACCAATTAACCTCATTCCCATATTTCTTCCATACATGTCCTCCACTACTCTACTCATTCCCACTTAAACAATTCTTAATACACACAACCTTTGTTATCCAACAATGCAACAACCACGTAATCATCCACTACTCTCTCTCTCTCTCTCTCACTAAAAGTATATTCATAGAGATACCGAGATCTTTGTCTCTCTCACACAAACACATATATTCATCGTAGAACTTCACTTCAAATCACTTCTATTTAGAAGTCCTGAACAAGACCTGGTTCTTTCAACACACAAGTATTAAAAAAAATCACACTGTAAAAACTAACTATTAGAATTGGAAAGCCCGAACGACTGAACCCAAAGTAGTAGAAAATTAGAAACGATTTCTTATGGTTAAGAATATTAAGGTTCAATTTTATGTATCCTTCCACTCTATAATATATCTATTATTCATTCCAATTTTATTTGATATATGAAACTTGTCACGTCAATTTAAGTCCATTCACATTTGGACATCCTAACATAAGGAGGCCTCGAGTCCACGACACCCACACTCAGTCACATACTCTTCAATATCATCACTATCTAGCATGTGGGAAGGGATCGAATGCATGCTGATATAAAACTGAGGTGATAGAATTTAATAGGCATTGTGATTGAATCAATCAATCTGTATCTTTAATAAATCAAGGAAACATGCATGCGTGTCAGCATTTAGAACCAGCACGCCTCTTACAAGGGAGGGGTATGTAATATGCCGAATAAGTGAGTATGTATTTAATACAGCTCCAAGGAGTTCATGATTGTACAGAGGCACGTGCATTTAATTTTTCATTGCAAAATACATGAAACACATTTATGATTTATCCCTCCTCTTATGACCCACGTTGGCTTCTTTTTTTAGAATAGTTATTATTACCTCAGTTACATATGAACAGATATCTTAAATAATTTCACTGCTGTAATCTGTGTGAAACAAGTTAAGAAAGGAATACCAAAGGGATTGGATGATAAAGAAAACATATAAATGTCAGATAATGATTAAGTGAGTACTTGAAGAAGAAAACAAAGGAATACTACCAGCGTTTATTTAATATATCAAGCAGACTATTGGAAGTTTCTTTGTCCAGGTGATCAATAATAACAATTAAGGTCCGAGAATTTTTTTACAGAAGCATTACAGTTGTATCTCACGTGTTTCTACTACTTTCTAAGGCAGAGACATGAAAGTATCAATTGAATGAATTGGCAGTATCCAGTATGCGGTTTTTGTGCCTAAATTTATTCATAAAATAATGCATATGGACATCCCCAGAAAAAATCACATCATGTGGCTTAAAAAAATGGAGCAATATGATTAACAGATCATTACAGATAAAATTTTCTGACAAATCTGTAAAACTCCACATGCTTTTCTTCTTCGCTCCAGTTCTACAATTTTTTTCTTGAGGGCGTACAAACACATTCATCACATCACTTGAATATATCCATCCCTATAGTTTGTTCATTCCAGCTTCAAACTTTCATCTTTTTTAAGCATTTATGTTAAGAAAAGTGAAAAAAAAAAAGGATATCATGGGGAAGAAGAGAGTGAGTTTTGAAAACACTAGCTGTAGTTAGCAGTTATGTTGATGAGCCAAAATGGTGAATATCCTCTCTCTATTTCTTGTAAGTAAAACTCTCTATATCCTTTTCTTCTCTCTCTCTCTCTGTTTTTTTTTTCTTGGAAAACAAATCTGTGTGTGTTCGTTACTTCGTTTATTTATTGGATCATGAGTAACAACCGATGTTGTGAACTGTACGATTATTAATTACGAGTACTTAAAAGGTTATCCAAACAAAATCAAACCGGAATGAAGGTGGATCGTTGGTTTGATTGAGATTTGAGGTTTTCATTTTAGTACATAATTTAGGGATGTTCTTTAACATTTTGAAGGACATGGACCAATACTTTGATTAGACTCTAGATCAAGGGTGGACACGAACTCCTTCCAAAAGGAGGACATATAGAAATGATGGCTTATCGTTGACATATTTCAAGCCAGCTTTTGAGATGTTGGCCAGAACTTGGGGTTAAAATAGGAAGGACAAGCTCAGAGAGAAAGATAGAGGTCTTTAGGACAGGGTACTAGGCATTAGCTTCCGAAGGAATTCTTCATGGGTACCAAAAGGCTTTTGAGACAACTCTGGGGAATAATTATTAAGACAAAACCAACTAGTAAAGAGTTCATGAATACAAAGTTTTGCTGTGTTCAAGACATAATTTCTGAAATTTGACCAAAAAAACAAAAGACATAATTTCTGAAATAGTAAACTCCACTATACTGACAAATGATCTAGGTTAAAGATCGTGGCCAAGGCCTAATCACCTTACAAAGAACAATTTCAAGCATTATACTTAATGAAGAAACAAGTCAATCGTCAGTTATCCTAATGACAACGCCACCTGTCATGTTTGAATAAGGTCTAAAGTTTAATCTTGACATTGACATGTTTATGTACATACTTGTGTTTGAATTGTATTAAATTGAAAAAAACAAGTTAGTTCTATTTTTTTATCTCCTTCAACATCATAGCAACATATCAACACATAGTGACCTGTTAGTAGCCATTGTCAGCATATATATTAGTTTCCTTCAGTTTGAATGAACAGTTATGCAAATATGAGTTTGAAGTAGGATGACTGCCGAATTTTTAGGCATTAGTGATGTATGACCTCTTATCTGTGATTGTGAATCAGACCTAGTTGCAGGTTTTAGGACTTACGTGAAGTTAAACAGTTATTAGTCCAGTCAATTTTAGCTGATGCACTATTGAACACCGGCACATTCTGAGCCACTTTGACGACTAATAATGACTCTCATATTGACTAATGGCTACAACAGTTACTTTGAACTGAACTTTGAAGTGGGTGTTGAGAGATAAGCGTTGAGGTAGTTCGGAGCTTAGGAACTAGGATATTTAACATAGACTTTGGGGCATGTTCTTGTTTCTGATGGTTCATGGTCTCACAGCATAGAGTGGCTGGGCCTACCTTGTTTATAGAAGTGGCTCTGACTTGGAAAGTATCCTAAAGCCCAGTAAGTAGGGAGCTTGTCTGCGTTGAAAAAAAAAAAAAAAAGCCAGATGCACAGTCCAGGTGCTACAAAACAGAATTTAAGGAAAATTCGCTAAATTTATCGGTACCACAAAAAGCAGGGCGGTCTGGGCATCAAACAAAAAGCTCAGAGATCAGAATAAAGCTTTTTCTTCTTCTTAAACTATTGGTGGGGTATTCTCATGAAGAAGGACGCTTTGTGGGTCAAGTGCTTGTTAGCAAAATATAATTGTGGAAATACTGAACTTGCTAGCTTGGTGAAGAGGAGAAATGGCTCGTTGACATGGAGGTCTGGGACCTATTCATGAGAATACAATAGAGCGAGAGAGTTGTGGACAAATATTTTACATCCTAACTATATTTCTCGTTTATTTTCTGGTAATTTGTTGCAGGTATGGCTTAATTGGAATATCAAGGCAAAACCAGGGTGGGGGGAGGTTTTTTTGAACTATCCCTGGACTAGAATTTTCAGCATGGTTTGTTGGCTTCTTTGGACCACCAGGTGCAAATTCATTTTTGAAGGAAAAAAAGCTCAACTACCGGATAAACAATTGTGATTAGAGAGATAATATGGAGAAGGGGAATAATCATGTATTAACCATATAAAAGCAACATGCTCTTACAAACTATAATTCACTTAGGTTATTTATAATCTGCCATCACTTTAGGGAGATAACTAACCTCATTCAGGGACTAGAGAGGGTGACGATCTAACTATCCTACATACTTAAATTACTTAACAATGCCCTTATCTATAGAGCCTAATTAACTGATTAACCCAACTAACTAACCACCTTTAATTCATTCTTTTAACGGCCAGAGACCTACTTCACCAATGCTCTCAACTGAATGGAGTACGTCATCAACCAGGAGCTCAAGCATAAAATATTTCAAGCAGACCTTTCAGAGGAATATCATGTTTGGAAGTAGGCAATAAAATCCAATTGGTGAGCTCATGAACAATACGTACAGGAGACCCTTCCTCCTACGAATTGTTTCTTTAGCGGTACGATGCTGGGCTCAAGAGAAAATCTGTTCACCCGGATTCCCTGGATGCCTTTAACCTTTGATGCTGAAGCAACTTGTTGCCGATACCAGGGACCTTTTGTTTGCTAATGCTGATGTGAAACATCATCACACATGTAGAGAGAATATTCCTTGTGCTGACTATCTGGCCAAGACTTGGTATTCTGACTTCTTAGACGTCACAACTTGTGTTCGATCCCACGGTAACAGATGGATGCATCGAGATGCTGCTGTCAGACAAGATTCCATCTAATGAGACGTAGCTTTATTGCTCATGTAATTTATTTTTGAAAGCTAGGTTTTATATTAGCCTATGATGTTACTCTTCAAGTTTCAGCTTGCCTATGATGTGTTCCAAAAAAAAAAAAAACAGATCATGCAAAACATTTGTATTGAATCAAAGAATTGTCCTTGTGCAAATAAAATAAAATAAAATAAAAATCAAAGAGTTGTCCATTGGGGTGAGATATTATGTGTTTCAGTATTGACTATGAGGTCTGAGCAATGGCATATGAATGCAAATGAATCGGCAAAAATGGCAAGCATTGATCGCAAAATCACAATACTATATCAACAAGATCAGGATTTAAGGTAGACTTTCATATTTAATAAATTAATTTTCATGAGTTCGCCTTGAAAAAAATCAGAAATTTACACTCCTTCACATGCTCCTAGACATAGATGTCGCAAAATGAATAAGCAAATTACCGCTATTTTTTTGGGCTATAGATGCAATCCTGGTTGAGGCTAAATGTGGGCACATCAATGGGGTTCGAATCTTAGTTTGTAACGTTTTAAGGGCCTAGTCTCCAGACCTAACTCTAAGTCCAGCTTCGAGCAAAAAAAACTCTAAGTCCAGTTTTCTCCTTTAACTTGTTGTGGGCCTGTGGACTTGTCTAATACTTTTTACAAGAGGGTCCCTTTCTTATGCTGTGGGCCTGTGTCCTAGAGTATTTTTTAATAAGAAGGTTTGTGCCATTCAGACGAGGTTAGGTATATTAATTAGCCAATGAGAATTGGCATGGTAAGGGATTTAAGATTAGGCCTTTGGGTCGTGGGTTCGATCCCTCTGCCGTTGCTGGGACTCCTTTGGTCGGCGATCTCGTAAGTTCCCAGTAAGTGCTCATAGAGCTCGGGGCCGTGCCCTGATCTTGGTGGGGAACTGGTGTCGAACCCCTCCAAAACTTTTCAGTATAAAAAAAAAAAGGTATATTAATTAGGAAAAAACAGTGAAAAGTCAATAACTATTCATTTTATTGATTAAAAGGATTTGATTTGTTTTTATACACCAAAAGTAGCAATATTTTGCAGGATTTCATATATAGAAAGCAACGGTAGCTGAATTCAAATAAGAACTTTTCACTAATTTCCCCAATCAACCATGGGCTGTGGGTGTGTGTGTGTGTTTTTTTAATTTTTAAAAGAAGTTCTGGATTTCATGATTTTATTAGAAACTTTGGAAGGGGACCCAAAATTAATATTCATTCAATTTAAGATAGTGTTTGGAAACTTTTTAAAACCTAAGTTTTACGTAATATAAAGTAAATATGTGAAAGGAATTTTGTCTTGGTTTGCGCAAAACCTAAGTTTTGAATGCTATTCAAATAGACACTAAATCTAATCCCGACAATCCTTCAACGCATAGTTGCATCACCATATTCAACCCATTCTCTAACGTAGTAACGTTACCTTTGGCATGAGATAGGGTTAACATGAGAAATAAGCTTTCTTGAAAATCTATTCTCCCAACTATGTTTCGGTGATGTATCACTAATTTTCAATATACCAAACAGGCATACATATATACATATAGAGCAAAGTTGCAAAGAAATGACCTAATAAATATTGGAGCAAAAGCCTCCAAGATTCTTCACTGATAGCTCACATATCTTTACGTACTGAAGGGATGATCTTCAGTGTGGTCTTGTGACAGCAGCATCACAATCTGGGAAAAGCACCGCAACATTATATATAATTTACTATCATTCCAGTCAACCTAACACACTGTTTGAACTTTGAACCCCGGGAATTATTTCAAATCAACAAATTCAATTTTAAAAAGAAAATTCAGAGAAAAAAAACCTATATAAAAATTTATTGGTAATAAAGCCTTGATATACAAGCAATATAACTGTTGTCCATAGGATTTCTTACCTAAAGTATACTGATACTTGAAATTTTTAGACGGGTTTTCACCAACTTTTCCTTTTAAAAATGTCAATATTAGAATTTCAAAAAAAAAAATCCCAGAATTATAATATGAAGGTAAGACCAATAAAAAAAGAGAGAGTAGGTATTATTAAATAGGAGAAGGTGGGGTGGGCGTGAGATGGCGGAGAAGTCAAAAGTGGGCGGTTATAAGAAACATCACGTGAAGGGTTAAACAAGTCTTCGTTCATTCCTTCTTCAAAATTCAAAATCTCTACCTCTCCAGCTGCTCCAGTCGTACTAATTAATAATTATTACACAAAGCCTTTTTTTACAACAACAATGGGAACATACACAAAATCTAGATTTTACGTAAACTTAGACAAAACTCTTCTTATATACTTATTTTGTACTATGTAAAACTTAGATTTTATAAGGTTTTCGAACGCTACCTCATGTTATTAGAATGGCCACAAAGTCCTCAAAGTCACATTCAGGAATGAATTACGAGTTGCTGTGCTAAACATCTCTCTTCCTCCTTTTCCACAAGTGACGTTACGTTGCTATTGATACATGACCTTTCCACGTCCAGGTGAACCGCATGAATATGATCCTTTTTTACGTTTTATAAATGAGTGAAAAGAGTTTATATTAATTATTCCAATGTATAGCCAAATCAAACCCTCCATTATTTGACATATGAAATACAGAGCAAATCCCGTGATTTCCAAGTTAATACAAATAATGTCACCCATTCGCCTAACCTTTTTCTTTTTTTGAAAATAAAAATAAAAAACAAGAACAGAAAATCCATGCTATGTATGAGCCGAATATATGATATGAATATTCGAGACTTATAAAATTTAACGTGACGTGGGAGTGTTATGATGAAGCAGATTCTGAGGGATTCGGCTTTCCTCCGCTGCGATCCACATCCGCTGCCCTCCTATACCTTAAAACTGTGCCGTTTTGGCACAAAAAACAGGCCTCTCCTTTTAAAAAAAAAATTCAGGAAACTGTGGATACTAAAAAGATATTTTAGAATACTGGAAGGTACTGAAAAAAATATTTTATTGTCTTAAAAATTATTTTAAAATCTTGAAAAAATATTTCAGGGTACTAACTGGTACTAACAATATACATTTTTTTTGCTCGAAAGTACTAACAATATACTTCAGGATATCGATTCAGGATACTAACTAGTACTGAAAAACTACTTCATGATCTTGAAAAATTATTTTAGGATCTTGAAGTATTTTTTCAAGATCTTAAAATAATTTTTCAAGAACATGAAATATTTTTTCAGTATCAGTCAATATCCTCAATCGGTATTCTGAAGTATCTTTTTAGTACTTGTCAGTATACTGAAATATTTTTTCAAGATGCTAAAATAATTTTTCAAGATTATAAAGTATCAGTTAATATTTTTTCAGTATCTGGCAGTATCCTAAAATATCTTTTTAATATCCACAGTTTGCTGAATTTTTTTTTTTTTTAAAAAAAGGAGAGGCCTGTTTTTTGTGCCAAAACGGCACAGTTTTAGGGTATAGGAGGGCAGCAGATGTGGAACGCAGCGGAGGAAAGCCGAATCCGATTCACAAACGAGCAAAAGGGGGGAAAATGGAAAGCGTAGAAAAAGGAGATTGCAAAAAGAGGGACCACACTGAGACAAGCAAGAATCAACGGGAGAGTTTGATCGTGAACGTTGCCTCTACTGCTTTTCCCAAACGGATAGTAAGAAAACAGCTTTTTTTTCCAAAAAAAAAAAAAGAGGTCACTCAGCCTTCAAAGTTTAAACACACAAATATTGCTTCCTACATAGCCGTTGACGTTGTCCCTCTCCCTTTCCTCACAAATTTGAACTTAAAAGCCTTTTTTAACTTTGCTCCGGACGTGAGCCTGAGATGACCACAGACCACTCTAGCGTTCATGACTTGCACTTATTAATTCAGACTAGTATTTGGCAGTACAAAAACTCGTGTCAGAAATAGTACTAATTTTAAAAAAACATAGCTAATGCCATCAATAAGAGAAATTAAAATCCTACAAACAGAATTAAAAATAGGAAAGATTTGGTTTACCTGAGTACTTTTTGCACGTAAAATCTTTTGGGTTTTAGTTCTCGCTCTTGTAGAAATTAAGGCTATGTTTAGTTTAGGGGAGGGAGTGGGAGAGAAATTTTTTTTTAAAAGTACATTAACCAAATTGATATTAATGAAAAGAATATTCTTTTTTCTTAAGAGTATATTTTAGAAATATTGAAAATTTACTATGGGCAATTTTGTAAAGATGAAAAAAAAAATTTATCTCTCTACTTTCCCTTTCACACCCTTCCCTCAAACCAAACACGGTGTAAATCTAAGGGAGATAAAATTTTGATCAACACATTTTATAGCTGCAATACAAGCAAATTTTTTTAAAAATTTAATTACAAGATGCCATAATAATTGTTTTAAAAACTATTAAATATAAACCATTCATTTTTTAATTTAAAAGTGGAGATATGATTTTGAAAAGAAAATGAGAAGAGAGATTTTAAGAGGATCCTCTTCCAAATCATTTTCAAAGTAGGATACTTGTATTAATGAACATTCGAGTGTCGCCCCAACACTTGCAAGAATAATGTTTGACACTCGCACTCATTCTGGCAACAACAAGGTGAACACCCGAGTGTGATCAAGGTTAGTGCAGAACACACAATGATGAATTAAGACTTTATGACACACTTGAAGTGTCATATAGTGACATTCAACTCTTTGGCAGAGACTAATGTTTTCTCTCTAAACTCCATCTTTCGAATAATCATGTACTAGACACACAAAACATCAACACTCAAATATGAAAAAACAATACTCGAGTGTGGATAAAATGACACTTGACTGTATGGAAGTAAGCAAATTTTTTCAATTGAACTTTGTTTTGAACACTTTTCTCCTAGAGAATAAATTTAGCAACACTTGAGTATGACACTTGAGTGTGGGTTGAATGACATTCTAGTATCACCTGTTTCTACATTGAAACTTTATCTTTGAGAATTCAAATTCACCGACTATCATTTTATATTTTTTTATTATTACTCATTATTATTCTCAATGCTTCTAAACACGTTTATTAATGAGTTTCTGATGATTAGATGAAGGATTACATGCAAATCCTCAAAAAGTAAGATTTGTGTTAGAATATTAAATGTTGTAGCAAAAAATAGAGCACGCATAGAAACTCAATCAAAGTATGTCAAATGATCATACGCTATGACACCCATTCTGGTGAAAGCGAAAGCAACTCAACCTTAGACACTTACATAGATCAAAGGGATGTCGTATAAAGATATGTTGCAGCGATGCAAAAGTGACTTATCCTTAAAATCTTCCAATGAATCCAATTTGTGTTTAACAAAAAGTTTCTTTGATCTAGTCTAATGAACAAATTGAAAACACCCAACGAGAAGCCTCAATGGTCATTAGTTGTATTCATCTATAAATATAAGAGCAATTCAATTCAGAGCCACCAACTAATTACGAACGATTAAATTTATTACTCATTAATAGTCTTTGAAATATCTAATGATATTTATATTCTTTGGTGCTCTTATATTTATTTTGTGAGGGAGTCTTTATCATTCAACTGACTGTTATAAAACTTAAGGTAGAAGGACCTTGAGTGTGGTTGTTTGATTACATTTGTAAAGGAGTGAGTCTTGGTGAGGATTACATTGAAAGAGCTTGTGTAATTGTTGAAAAATAGTGGAAATCTTGGAAACGCTTTGAGAACCGGATGTAGGTCAAGATATTAAGGCCGAATCAACATAAATCATGGTGCACACTTTAGTGATATTCTTCTAACCCTTCTTTATTAATCTAGTTGTTTGATAAGATTGTTTTAAATTTTATAAAACACTCAATTGAGCCTCTTAGGTGATACACTACAACTAACATTCCTTATAATTATAAATACAAATTTAAATACATAAATGGGGTTATGAGCAATTTGGCTAATAAGCTATTACCTCAGGAGCGCCTAGCACAAATAACTTTCAAGTGGATCAAAAATACCAAAAGACTTTTAAAAACGTGCAGTCAAGAACAACGCCATTAGAAGAAGATTACGTCCGTTATCTAAGGTGTCGATTGGCCAATGAACTTTTACTTCAGGAGCTCCCAACACAAAAAAATTTTACTCCAGGAGCACTCTGCACAAAAAAGTCCATGTGCAATCCACCCAAAATCCCACTACTGTAAATCCTTGCCTGAACCTCCAACCATGTGCATTGGGGTTAGAAAGAGTGAATATAACAAAAACTCACAAAATTATATTAATTATCTTATATTAATTATTATTATCAGTTATCTTAAGCAATTATTGACTATATATTTACTCTTTAAATTAAATTTTTGTTGTTGTAATTCTTTTCTATCTTTTAGAAATATCACATATTTATGTGCGTATAATATGCGTAAAAATTGATATTTACGTGCATAAAAATATCACATAATTTATAGGACACCTTTATTTATTTGGATATGTCCTTATCTCTTGCCTTTGCTGATCAAGGGATCGAATTCATTTATATTTATATGTATAGATATAATGTTTTTGCTGATGAAAATTGATATACGGCTGATGAGATTTACATAATATGGATTCAAATCTTATTGTCGGTTAAGTAGATATTCTAGGAGCGTCACTTTTAAAAACGAGACAAAGGCTTCTAATTTTTTTTGGGCAACTGAAAGATCCCATCACATTAACTATTCTAAATTGATGATAACGAAAACTAAAAAATTACTCATATTATACGTACTTATATCAATAACTAAAAAATCTCATTAGATGTATATCAATTTTTACGCATATTTATACTCATATAAATATGTGATATTTTTAAAAGATTGAATAGAATTACAACAACAAATAATTTAAAGAGTAAATATATAGTTAATAATTGCATAAGATAACTGATAATAATAATTAATATAAGATAATTAATATAGTTTGTGATTTTTTTGTTGCATTCACTCTTTCTAACCCCAATACACATGGTTGGAGGTCTAGGTAAGGATTTACAGCAATCGGATTTTGGGTGGATTGCACATGGAATTTTTTGTTTTGAGTGCTTCTGTAGTAAAACTTTTTTGTGTTGGGTGCTCTTGGAATAAAAGTTCGTTAGCCAATCTGCACCTTAGATAATAGATGTTATATTTTTCTAACGGCATTGTGCTAACTACACGTTTTTAAAAGTTTTTTAGTATTTTTGGTCATCTTGAAAGTTATTTGTGTCGGGTGCTCCTGAAGTAATAGTTTATTGTCCAAATTACTTCTTAACCCCACATAAATGTTGTCTTCCTTGAAGAGTGTCGGGCATTTTTTCCAACTCCAGCTCCAACTCCCTCTCTCCTTTTGATTTGTTATCTTATCTGTTGCATCCATTTCGCCCCCTCTTTACCTGCAGCTTTAGAAATCGTGGAATCCAAATCTGTAACACAATTGAATCCATACTAGAAATAATTTTACTCTACATCATAAACAGATACAATAGTTATAGGAATAAGTGGAATAGACTTATTAACAAAATAAATTTGCGCACGTACTATCAGAAGGGGTACAATTAGCGAAGAAGCAAAAGGGAGAAACCATCTTTGAATGAGAGACGACCGAACAGCCAGAGATAGTACCAATAGTTGGAAGGGAGAGACAAGTTTTTTCGGTTTCCTCAATTCTTTGTCACGGGGTCATTTTTGTCTTTTACCTCAGCCAATTAATTTCACTTCAGGGTCTATGTCTACAGTGAGATTTCATATTGTTTAGGGTTTCAACTTCAACTGACATTAATTCTCTACTGTGGCCCTTGAATGACATTGATAAATCCCAATTTTATATATTTTATCCCACCTTATTTCATTTATTTTGGGGATTATTTTAGGCTAATTTGGAATTATTAGATAATATTTAGATTGTTAGCCTATTTTAGGAAATAATATAAATATGAATTAATTATAAGATATTGAGCTTAAATTATTAAATTATTAATATTCTGATTAAATAATATCTCTTGATATATGATAGATAGTGATTTTATAAGATCCTATGGTGCAGGATTTTTCAGGATAGCTAAAAGAAATCCAATGGTGAAATTTTAGGGGACTACTTGAATTTTATTGGGCTCAAGTTAATACCCTAAAAAGCCCTCTCTTCCTCCCCTTTAATTAACCTAGCTGCTAGGTTTTGAGAGATCACGCTGAAAGCTGGCCGCCACACGCTGAAAAAAAGACGAGACACACCCTGCAAGAATTGAAGCCGAAGACGCAGCGCAGAGCGAGACTTGGCAATTGAATTAATCAATTGCATTATTCCCTTCCATTCATCAATTAAGCACGACCCCGCCATCAATTAATCAAATCCCTTACATTCCAATTCACACAGAGGCTGAATCAATCTATATTAATTCAACTCTCCCATTCCATTCTCACGCACGGAATTCATAGAGCCACGTAGCCATTATCAAGTAATTCATTCACCAACTGCTTAGGACTATGGTCACGTCATCTCGTTTGAGTCTTTGTGAAGATAAATTCATGGCAGCTTAAATCATTGTGGGAGACGATTTGGGAGGAGCATGGAGGAGGCTAGAGCCTAGGGTTTATTCTTGAAGACCACAAGGGAGTTTTGTTCTTTTTATCTTTTTAATTCAAGACTTGAAATAATTTAGTTTTAAATGATTCTGAGTTGTGTTAATTGAGAACAATCTAGTTTTAGATTGTAAACTTATTTCTTTTGGATTAGACTGGTAATTCGAAGTTTTATGCTTATTGTTGGACTCTTGTTTGCAACCTTTGGATTGTCAATTAAATTAGTAATTGAGTTTTCGTTGTTAATTTAATTGTTAATTTGGTTTATCATCTTAATTGTTTAATTGGGTTGATAAATTATCTGGTTGTTCAATTAGATAATTGTAAACAAGATTTTCAAGATTATTTTATGATTGGTTTTTAACGGGTTTAATTAGCCACCGCTTATTTCATTATGAGTTTTCTAGTGAAATATGTGTTATTGAACTAGAGGGTTTCCCGTGTTCAATTGGGTAATTAAATTTATTAATTTCCCTTGGGTCTAATTAATTAATTTGGGCTAAGAAAGTTTACTCCTTGCAATTCCTAAGTTGTCCCCTTCGTCATCATAACTGAACTAGACCTTTATTATTTTATTTGCATTTAATCAATCTTTTTATTAGATTTTAATTATTTTCTCATAAGAAAACCCCCCAAAAATTGCATTCAACTCATATAGATTAGTCTCATTCTTATATAGGTTTAAGAGTCAATTGCATTATTACATTTAGTTAGTTAATTGCATATAGGTAGTAGTATTTTGCATTCTAGTTTAGGTCCGTTTACATTCTACTGCATCTTTTATCACTTGAAAATTAGTCCTAAAGAAAACCCACAGCTTGCTCCTTGGGAGAATGACCTAGGTTGACCCTAAACTGCATAATTAATTAGGTCCTAGTTTAATTGATCACTTTAACGACAAAAGTACCATCGATCAGACATTTTCCCTATAAAATAATTCTTTATATAGTTTTCAAAAAGTTAGCAACAAATCAACCCCCTTAATTCATCACTAAAAAAATATGTTATGTAATTAAGAGTAGTAAATTAGATTATTCAAAAGTGATTTATGCTCTAACCTACCTTTTCCTTAACGGCATCAAAAGTAGTTGGTTAATATAACATTTAATTCTGTTGCGTACTGCTAATATTCGTAATCAATTAGCCTTATTAAGTTAGGAACAGTGAACATTGCTCGGAATGTCAACCAAAATAAGATGAAATGCAGTTTAAGACGTCATCCAACCATTTATTTTTATTTATTCTTTTTCGGTAAGGAAATTTAAGCAACTTTATTTCATTTCAAATCGTTTCTCAAACATATACATCTTTAATTGAACGACCAACTGAATATTTATGAACATCACTCTCAAAATAGAACATTATTTATTATTTTCATTGGAAGGGACATATATGCAGCTTTCTTTGTTTTGAAAACCAAAGGCTTTTGTTTTGGAGTATATATATTGGAGCAAAACGCCGTTTGAAGATTAAAAAAAAAAGTATAACAATTTTCTCTTGTATGTCAGGCCATGCAGTAGAACAAGTTGGTTCTGGTGCAGATATGTGTAGATGCTCTTTAACCTGCTTGCAGTACTCTTCCTATGTTCTTATTCTTCTTCCTGGTTTTTTTTTTTAAAAATAAATAAATAAAAAGGAGAAGAAAAGAAAGAAATGAAACTTTAATTCAATTGAATGAAAATTAGGTATATTCAGCGGTGTCATTTGTTGGTGAATTTGGTCCGTCTCTTATATTTCTCGTTGCTTTCAGTCAAACATGCATGTGACTATCTTGCTCAAGCATTTATGTTTTTTGGTATTTGGTATATTTACATCTTAACAAGTTCAAATTCAACAATTGTAAGGATAATAATTCCTTATCTAAAAATATCCAGAAAAGACAAATTGAAGAACTTTCACAAACGATTGGCCACTCTAGTTAGCTAACCATAAAGATAGAATGTCCTTTTTTTTTTTTAATAAAAAAGACAAAACAAAACCATAGTACTCAATTATCCTCAGAGTTTCATGTATAAAAGTTTATCCTTAATATTTTTTTTTCTGGCAAAAAAATGTCATTCTAAATGTTTTCGGACCAAAAATCTATTATGCAATCTGCATTATCCATATTGAAAAATGCTAAACTTAATTAAAAATTTGGAGCTTTCCTTTGTGAATTGTGATGGCCAATGGGAGCCTAGCTTCTCCGCTATTAAATTTCTTTTAAGAAGTTATGTTTTAAAATAAGCATAAACTCGGATGAGTTTTGTTTTGGGAAATTTACAAAAATACACCCAAAAAAAGAAAAATTTGTTAAAGTAGACCAGTAGGGAAACAATTTATCAAACTAACCTAGTTGGTGGCGCCACGTCAGCGGGCGCCACACGTGGCGTGGTGCTACTGCCAAAGTGGCACTGCCACCTTTAAAAAAATTTTAGAATTATATATTATTATATTTAATATATATTATTTTAATTATTTTATTTTTAATTATTATAATTATATATTTCAAAAATTTTATGAAATATTCCTTTTAAAATGATGTTCTATTTTCGTAAAAATTTTCCGGCTGATTTTTCATAGCGCGAGAAATAAAATCATAATATATTATATATGCATTATATATGTATTATATAATATAATTTTTTTTTCAAGAAAACAACATATAATATATTATATTAATAAATTACATATTAAATTATATAATCTAATATATATAATATTAATATAATAATATATATTATTAATATAATATATTATTATATTATGACTCGTAACTGGTCATCAGAGAAAGAAGCAAAAAAACATAAAAACAACAGCTTTGTCGAGGACAATGATATTGCAGGCAGCAATAAAAAGTAAAGGAATATGATTGTTGAGAGGGCAATTGTGGCTCTAATGACCAGCTTGATTGAATCGGAAGCAAATATCGGACGGATGGTGAGTTCTCTGGACGGATCGGTGATCTTGTTGAATAGGAGTGTTAGGCAAAGGGACTGGAAAAAGGGGAGACGATGAGAAATAGTAAAAAGAGACGCAGCTTTTAATGGGTATTGCGAGGTTCGAATGACCAAGAATAATTGTTAGTGGCGCCACCATGGTTTTAAAAACAACAGGATTATCGAGAAAGATGATGTTGCAGGCAACAATTATGGGGATTAGCAAAATGATAAAAGTGAGATTGATTGGTAAAATGCAGAATTGCCTGTTGGTTGTGATAAGTTTAGACTAGGTGACACCCAAAAAATTGAGGACCGTTCTATGTTCTCTCATCAGATGTATACTATAAAAGGAATCGGCAGAGGAAGAGTTACATGGTATATCTTGGTAAAGGGGAAACATGAGCAATATTAAATATATATGAAGATTTAATTCATATAATATGAAGATTAAAAAAGTAATAATTAAATCGCGCTACGAACATCTACAATTTAATCGCGCGATACTATATCACTACGATTTAATTACGCTACGAATAGCTAGCACGGTGGTCTCGCTAGTCGGTTAGCAGGCGGGCTGCCCCGCCTAGAAATTTTTTTCGAAAATAAAACATCATTTTAAATGGAATATTTCATAAAATTTTTGAAATATATAATTATAATAATTAAAAATAAAATAATTAAAATAATATATATTATGTAAAATATAATATATATATTATATTTAATATATATTAAATATGATAATATATAATTATAAAAATCTAAAAAAAATTGTGAAAGTGGTGCCATGTGGCATGGCGCCACTTATGTGGTGTGCCACGTTGGCACGCCACACGTGGTAGCGCCACTTTGGCAATAGTGTCATGTGTGGCGCTTGCTGACGTGGCGTCACCAACTAGGTTAGTTTGGCAAATTGTTTCCTTATTGGTCTATTTTGACAAATTTTTTTTGGGGTCTATTTTTGCAAATTTCCCATTTTGTTTTAATCAGCTTCTTCGATATTAAATAGTTTCACAGAATGTTCATTATGACCACACAACTTATTTTATATTCGATATTTAATTTGATATACACATACATATATATTGATAATATTGAAGGTATCATAAAAAAGGGTTGATTCTTATTTTATGCTTGTTAATAATAAAATCTAAATTGTCGTCTGTCCTTGTTGCTGAAAGAACATAAAATCGGATCACTATGATGGGACTAACAAAGTATTCATTCATGCATGCAAAGTCTCCTAATATCTAAATTTAATATTTGTAATAAAATAATATTTTGAATGAGATTGTGTAAGAGATTAATCAAAGTAATATCATTGGCATTCAACAGTGCGATTCACCCACGGACCAGCATGAATTTAAATAGTATTAAACCAGAGTAAAGGTCAATAAAGTAATTTACGCCCCACCACCTCGGCCGGTTCACTTCGTACGCAAACAAATGCAGCGAACGAGTTTTAAATTTTGTTATTTAATTATTTTGAACGTACATACAAGTTTTGAGCGAGCCTGAGAGCAAAAGCCAGAGAGCCGTTGGTAATGGCATGTGGCGATCGACAGTTATCTTTCCCGTTTGCTCCTTCAAAACCAAATTCGTAGAGAGAGAGAAAGAGAGAGAGAGAGAGAGAGAGAAGAATCAGAATTCGAAAAAGTCTCATATTCTTCACCCCCTCTCGCTTTTTCAGCTCAATAAAGGATGAACCCACCTCACACAGTTTCTTCTATTTCTCAAATTTGTTCCCTGTTATGGCTGGAACGGAGTTGAGACCTTGCGAATCGTCCGAGTGACTGAGTCACTACTACTGCTATTTATTCAGTTTGCCTTTTGCGTTTGTGAGAACTTCCAAAAGTTCCCCAAAATGGAAGCTTTATCTAAGAAGACGGAGCATTTTCAAAAGAAGAAAGATGGGGTTCACTCCTCTGGGGTCAAAACGGCTAAATCTGAGTCGCTCACCGATTCCAGTGCTGAGTCGAGAGAGACCAGTTCGTGTGCCTCGAGTTCCTTCGATTCAACTGAAGAAGCTGTTAAAGCAAAAGGGTCGTCTTCGCCTACTCCTCTTGGCTGGCCCATTCGCAAGGCTACAATTTCCAAGTGCAGTAAATCTGATGACAAGGAAAATCAACCTATTTCCCATGAGGACAGCTCAAAATTTAGCAGAATCGGTTCAAAAATGTCGGGTAAGTACTTTTTCTAGTTTCATACAGTGTTCTTGCTGAAACAACAATTTGAAAATGTCATACAGTGTTCTTGCTAAAACAACAATTTGAAAATGTTTTAGTTTTTAATTATGCGCGTCTATTAGTTGTGTAATCACTGTTTTCTGTTGTTGTTGTTGTTGTTGTTTTTTGGTTGAAACAGAGATTGATATGATGAAGGAAAGGTTTGCGAAATTACTGCTTGGTGAAGATATGTCAGGGTCTGGGAAAGGGGTTTGCACAGCTCTGGCTATTTCAAATGCTATTACTAATCTTTGTGGTATGAGAGCTAGTTTAAAATTTCTCTTTTGGTTTAAATATTTGAAACTATGAATTTGTTGAGTTTTTGAATTTCTGCAACATTTAGCCACAGTGTTCGGTCAATTATGGAGACTAGAACCTCTGCCTGATGAAAAGAAAGCATTGTGGAGAAGAGAGATGGAGTGGCTTCTTTGTGTTGGTGATCACATTGTTGAATTAATCCCTTCATGGCAAACATTTCCAGATGGAAGCAAGCTTGAGGTAAAATTGGATTTAGTTTTAATCAAGTACCCAAGAAAAAAAAAAGTTAAGCCAAATTCCAAACGGGAATAATGTGGTAAATCCTGCAGGTAATGACTTGCAGGCCTAGGTCAGATCTTTTCATTAATCTCCCAGCTCTTCGCAAACTCGATAACATGCTTTTGGTAAGTTATTGACTATTGAATCTTCTACTTTCATGATATATTGGCATATTTAACTAAGAAACAGTTCTAATTTGGGTATGTTGATGATGAACATTTTTGTCTTGGTTACAGGAAATATTAGACAGTTTCACGAGTAGAGAGTTTTGGTACGTTGATCAAGGAATTGTGGCTCCAGATGCAGATGGGTCTTCCTCTTTTCGAAAGCCATTGCAGAGACAAGAGGAAAAATGGTGGCTTCCTGTGCCTCGCGTCCCTCCTTCAGGTCTGTCTGAGAACTCAAGAAAACAATTGAACCACACAAGAGAATGTGCAAACCAAATTCTGAAAGCGGCCATGGCCATCAACGACAATGCTCTAGCTGAAATGGAAGTTCCTGAATCATACATAGAAGCCCTTCCCAAGGTCTCAATTTTGATCAATTCCCATATATATACATTCATTTTTTATTGAAAGAGGCTCTAATTTTTTGTGTGGTGTTCTCAGAATGGAAGAAGTTGCTTGGGGGATTTCATATACCGTTACATAATATCAAACCAGTTTTCTTCGGAGTGTCTTCTTGATTGCCTCGACCTTTCTAATGAACATGTGGCTCTGGAGATTGCTAACAGAGCGGAAGCTTCAATTTATGTATGGCGTAGAAAGTCCCATTCGAGACCCCCACCTAATCCTAGCCGTTCAACAGCAAAATCATCCTGGGAAATGGTGAGAGATTTCATGGCTGATGGAGACAAGAGAGAATTACTAGCAGAAAGAGCTGAAAACTTCCTGGTTTGCTTGAAACAGAGGTTCCCTGGTTTAACTCAAACCACTCTTGACACAAGCAAGATCCAGTGCAACAAGGTTCCAACTTTAACTCACCAAGAAATTAATCATCATTTTTGTTATTTCGGATTGCCAAGATTCTCTTAAAATAATCGTTTTTACTGGTTTTAAACAATTTCAGGACGTTGGTAAGTCAATTCTGGAGAGCTACTCAAGGGTATTGGAGAGCATGGCGTTTAACATTCTGGCTCGTATTGATGATTTGCTGTATGTGGACGACTTGACGAAACATTCAGACAGGTTTCCGTTGGTTTCTTCGACGGTTAGAAGTCAGCATCCTCACCAGAAGTTGTCTCGTCCAATGTTGGTGTCTGTCTCAGGCACTCCCCATAAATGTGTCGGTGGCACCAATAACAGTGTTTCACCGGCACTGCCTCTCATTAGTCCAGCAAGAGGAGAGAGAACTCCGTTCATCCACAACAACAACAACAACGTCAAACCTCATCGTCGTGGTTTCGGGGTGAAAAGGGTGTTGTCGAATTATCTTGGGGTAGAGACGAAAGCTAAAATATGCAGCAGTTTAAGTGAAGTGAATAGTTTGAGCTCAAACACTGGGAACATAACAGAAACAGAACAACCAGAACGGCAAAAGGAAGCATCATGTGCTCTGAAAAAATGAATAGTATCGAAGGACAATCATGTTTCTGTGGCCTTTAATTATGGATTCTTTTTGCGTATGTGTATCATTTAGTAGTATTTATTGGTTGTTAGGGATGGGAGTTATTGTTGTTATTAAGGTGAGAGTTATGCAGTAGTTCAGCTCGAAAGCGGTCTGTACACACGTTATTGTATCTAAAAGTTAGCTGGAATTTAACATCGAATTTTAAATGAGATTGTCAATTATTTGTGAATTATGGTGATTTCTTTATTGGATGTTAACTGGGGTGATTGACTGGTTCTTTTCATTACACGAGACGAACAATAGACCAAATGGTTGTCAACAGGGAAAACAAAAATCTAGAGAGCAAAATTCATTTCTAGAATTGAACTCAGGACCTCTTGCATTGTTCTGTTGACCAAAAAACTGGGGCCCTCTTGCTCCCTAAGGCTATGTTTGGTTTGAGGGGAAGAGAGAGGGGGGAGTGCGAGTGGGGCGGAGAAAATTTTTTAGGAGGGCATTTACCAAATTGCTATTAATAAAAAGAATATTTCTTTTTATTAAGAGTATATTTTAGGAATATTAAAAAAAATTTATGGACAATTTTGTAAAGATAAGAGAAAAAATTTCTTTCTCCATTTTCCCTCTCACTCCCTCTCCTCCCCTTCCTTCAAACCAAATATAATGTAAGTATGAATCTTAGCACTAGATCAAATGCCCTTTGTTGTTTATCTATAGACGGAAAATATTTAATAAGCATATATATGTGTGATGTCCAAAAAAAAAAAAAAAAGAAGTAGAGATGTATCAAGTCCCGGGCTAGGATAATATCATAATTGTCCTCTTCACTGCATTTAGATTAGGTAAAACTTATTCCATTGGAACTTTAATTTTTAAAGTCCATTCCTTTATTTTATTAAACGTTGGAAAGATTATCTAGAAAATTAGTCATTTTTTCAGGCACATAATATATAACATCATAGAATTTTTTATTTGATAAATTTAAATTTAAAATACAGGAAATCTGACCATATTTCAGTATCTCACTAACTCCTCTCCTTGTCGCATGTGAAAAAGGTTGTAGATACATCATGGAGTTTGATCACAAAGTGACATCGTTTTAATGTAAATCTAGGCTAAAAGTAAAAACACGTATTCCTTTGTTTCCGGGAAAAATATTTTGAAAAAGTGTCTGTAACCTTTACCTGCTCCGTGAACGTTTAGGGTTAGTAGGGCGCGCCCCTCCCGTCCCTCACGTGAAACAAGAATAAATTCATCCATAATTTTAGGAATTTTTTTTTATATTTGATTATATATAATTTCTTCCGAATTCAAACAGAAATGTCGTTGTAGTATAGTGGTGAGTATTCCCGCCTGTCACGCGGGTGACCCGGGTTCGATCCCCGGCAACGGCGTATATTTTCCTTTTTATTTTTTTCTTTTCGTTTTTCGAAATTTCAAATTTAACCTTCATATAAACCGAGTTTGTCGTTTACTGCTGGAAATTGACGCGTCCTCACGCGATGTCTCTCGCTATCTGTTGCTTTTTTCTCACTCCACTGGCATCACTACGGTACCTTTGTTTTTTTAAAAAATTTATTCCTTAAATTTAAAATTATAGATTTTGGCCTTTTCAGTTTTATTTTATTTAAATCATAAGTCCTGATAGTTAAATAAAAATTTGGATCATTTTATTGCATGAAGAGCAAAAACATCTGATTTGAAAGTTGAAAGATCAAAATTAAAATAAGGATAAATTTAAGAGACCAAAAATTATATTAACTTTTAATAATTTTCAGTTTCACCATCAAACCATGAGTTCTAGGGGCTAGACGTTGGCTCTACTAAAACAATACTCTCTTTTATTTACCAGAGAAAACAAAACTCTCTTGGGTCTTACAAAACATTTGAAATAAAAATTTGGGAAAATTGATTTCAAGGCCCAAGCTAATAAAATAATTACAAAAAAAGCCCAAGAAACATTCACATGCCAGAAAAGGCCCTAGGGCCTTTTTTGGCATTTTTTCAAAAAGCGTTAGCAACTATATCAGTAGCGTTTAACAACTATATCAGTCCCCGTTAATAACTAAATCAGTCTAATTAACAACTACATTTTAACAACTACATCTGTAGCAATTAACAACTACATCAGTAGCAATTAGCAACTATATCCGTACACTTTTTTTTTGAAAAAATGTCAGATAGGGCCTTTTCTGGCATGTGAATGTTTCTTGGGCCTTTTTTGTAATTATTTTATTAGCTTGGGCTCTGAAATTAATTTTCCCCAAAAATTTTGTGACCATGGATCACATCATGACATCAACACTTTAGCCGCACGGGCATCAATATTTTTTTTTTTTTTTTTTGGGAGTACAGGGTGAGCTCTACTTTGTTAATGGCTTAGTTAAAAAATTATTAACATAATCCTGAACGATACAGTTCTCCTTAAATAACATATTGGTGTCAATACAAACACGTTAATGAGTGATGGCCGATGAATCGTTGTCTCTAGCTAGCCATGGTTGTTTATTCCAGAAGCATGTAAACTCTACATTATGGCAAGTCAAATTTCTCCCAACATTTTGACATTGTGAATTTGAACCCAAAGTTTTCAGCAACTAAGTCATATCATGCTCCTTCCATTTCCAGAAGAATGTCAACTCAATACTTAAAGTACCCATTAATCAACTAGAGAAACTCAGTTCTCACTAAAAACAGAAAAACAGTCCGATACAAACATTAGATGGTAAGAGTTCTAATGAGTTTTCGTCAATGACACCCGAAATTATTACACCTGAATTAGCCTTTTTTTTAAAAAAATGCATAGGTCAGTGTCTCATATATACACATACAGACATCTATTTCCATCCCACACCGTTTTACCCATCTTCAAAATTGCTTGATTACAGTTTCTCTCGAGTTGAAAACACCAAAGTGGATCCCTGATCAGAATGTTTGATTTTGTTAGAGATATTAGGGTGATATTAATTGATTAGCTAGTTGGTTAGCGCCCTAGTCTATATAAAGGGTTTTAACGAATATAGCTTCATGTGTTGGATAATGAGATCCACACCATGTTTAGAGGAGGTTAATGTGAATTTTTTGAGGGAATTCTCTTCTAAATCCTTGAAGTTAAGTAGGTTATATTCAAGTGAGGGTAGATTACAGATAGCGAAGTGAGTTATTGTTTGTATGAGCTTGTTTCTAAGTAAATTATTGTTTGTATGAGTATAGTACTCTTATGTGATTAATACAAGATTCTTCAAATCCTTCCTAATATTCCTCTAATTACTATTGTTTACGTGGGATCAAGCCAGGCTATTTTCTTTTGCCCAAATCATTGAAGTTTGTTCTGCTGCTTTCATTCCTGAAGACCAGTACGCTGCATTTTTGAATGCGATGGGGCACCTCTTTCATTGGACGAAACCCAACCATTCTTGCTTCGCCGCCGTTTATCTCAGGGGACGGTACGATCGACAAATAATCCAATTAAGAACATCGACAATAACATCGCATCTCCTGCGCGATTGGTTAAGGAAAGATTGTGGTTCATGTTCTCGCCGTTCATCAAAGAACCCATCATTGCAAATCTGTTCTGCTTTTTTCTGGTTTCATGGATTTCCAAAGATTCAAAACCATCTTGTTCTCCGTCAAACAGAAGTGTTTCGCAAAAACGAAAGCGGCGCACCCTATTTCACATCCTGTCGTTCTCCCTGTCATACAAAGATTGTGGTTTGTACTCTAATCTTGATCTTCTAAAGTAGTTATAGAAATTCCGCTTCAAGATTACTCTTGGTACTTCGAATTATCTTAATATTTCAATATTCAAGCACCACCGAAGCTTGCTTCAAAGATTGATTTTAGGGAGAAGGAGTAATAATACACGTGAAGTATGTCACTAGGAGCGTCTAACACAACGAAATTTTTTCTGGACTAAAAATACACACGAAGTTAAGTTTTGGGAGCGTCCAGCATCACGAGTCGTTAATTGACCAACATTGACCGTTAAGTCTGACGGAAATGAACAGTAACTTTGCAGAAATTACAATTTTGCCCCTAGTTTAAAGCTAAAATGACCATTTTACCCTTGGTTTTAAATAATGTTTTTTTTTAAAACAATAAAATAACCCCTCCCCCGATGGCCCCACCACCGCTCACACCACCGCCAGCCACCTCCTCCAGTGACTTTTTTTTTATAAAAAAATAAGGTCTTTTTTTTTAAAAAAACAAAGGGGAGTCCAGTGGGCCCCACCATCGCCGGTGCCCCCCCACCCCACCGCCGACCACCGGCTACCTCCTCCGGCGACTTTTTTTTTTAATATATAAAAATAAGGTTTTTTAAAAAAAAAAACTAAGGGGGGTCCGGTGGGCCCCACCATCGCCGATGGCCGCCCACCCCACCGCCGGCCTCCTCCTTCAGCGACTTTTTTTTTTATGAAAATAAGGTTTTTTTTAAAAGAAGCTAAGGGGAGTCCGGTGGGCCCCACCACGGCGGAGGGGACGGCGGCCACCAACGGTCGCTGACGGAGGTGGGGAGGGCGGCCGGCAGTGGTGTGGCCGGTGGTGGGATACACCGGACTCCCCTTAGTTTTTTTTTTTAAAAAAAAGTTGTCGAAGGAGGTCGCCGGAGGTGGCAGACAGTAGCTGGCGGTGGGGAAGGCAGCCACCGGCGGTGGTGTGGCTAGTGGTGGGGCCCACCAGACTCCCCTTAGTTTTTTTTTTAAAAACCCTTATTTAAAAAAAAAAAGTCGCCGGAGGTGGGGTGGCGGCTGGCGGTGGTGGGGGCACCACGGGGAGGGGTTATTTTATTGTTTTTTTTTAAAAAAACATTATTTAAAACGAAGGGCAAAATTGTAATTTCAGTTTTAAATTAGTGGCAAAATTATAATTTCTCCGAAGTTACTGTTCATTTCCGTCAGACTTAACGGTCAACGTTGATCAACTAACAGCTCGTGGTGCTAGGCGCTCCCAAAACGTAACTTCGTGTGCATTTTTGGTCCAAAAAAAGCTTCGTGGTGCTGGGCGCTCATATGGCAAACTTCATATGTATTATTGCTCCTTCTCCCTTGATTTTACTGTCTGTCAAGAAGAAGATGTGACAGAGTAGAATGCCTCTTCACGGATGCTTTTAGAGTCGGCAAATCGAGTCGAGCCTATCGATGACTATCCTGTTCAAACCTGGCCCTTTAAAGGGTGGGTTTGAAAATTAAAGGAGTTAAATGAAATTAGCCTAGCAGGGCTCGGGCTTAAAATGTCCGGCCCTACAGGATCTCAAGCGGGCTTGTTAGGCCTTTTTAATTTTTTTAAAAAAGTTACCTAGGCGGTCTAGACTTGAGAGTTGTACTCACAATTAGATATATGGATTCACATATGATGGTGATTTACTAATTTATATGTATTTTGGATTTGTTATATAGTTATTTATACATTTAAGTACAAATACATAATAACTATACTTTGATTTTATGATTTGGTTTATTATTTGTTGCAAATAAAAATTATAGATGTAGTCATAATGAAAGGGAAGAAACTCATGATATTCTTACTCAAGAAGTAGAGCCTGCTACTTAAAGTGAAACACACTCAAATGTTTTTTAAATTATTAATAGTGGCAAAGAAGATTACAATGATAGTCATCATACTAATGTTACTTAGTGGTATGCTTCTTATATTTAATGTGAGTTATTTGTAAACAATAGTTTGTTTCTGATTACGAATTAGTGAATGTGTTTATTTGTTGAATGATTTGCGTTATTTGGATGTTAATGTTGACAACATTTATTTGATAAATTAAAACTTTAATTGTTATAATTTACTAATGGCTTTTAAGCCCGAAGCCCTGCAGGGCCGGCCTTACAGGGCTTATTTCATTTAACTTCTTTAATTTTTGAACCCCCTAAATGGGTTTGACCCAATTTTCTGACTCTAGGTGATTCATATGGGTATTGGGGACGTTGCTGCTGAAGAGTCTATCTGGGGCCCATAGATAGAGGAGGCTGGGAAGGTTGGCATCAAGACAGTGAAGTGTATTAGCCCTCGTCCTTCGGTTGAATTGGCGTGGAGGTTGGTCTTCCTCACCTTTAGGGAGGGGGTTCGATCCCTGCGTTGGTCAAGGCGCTGGGGGAGACATTTTAGGAGTCTAGGAAGCAGTGGTAACGCTGGTAGAGGTGGAGGCATGTGTACTCTCTAGCCAGTATTCCGTGTGGACTAGGCTCCAAGCGCTCTGCATTTTGATTGTGGGTGAGCCCGACTCCTTTCCTAAAATTTTCTTTATCAAAAAAAAAAAAAAGACAGTGAAGTGTATTTATGGAACTACAAAAGCAAGTTCTGGATTTCATTAAGGCGGAGGTGATTGAGGCCACCTATTACTGGTTGTCATTTGCTTTGGGTTGAAGGCAAATGATTTAGTTGAATGTGAAGTGACTGATGATGGAGAATTGAAATTAAGGTGGGAAGTGCTGATTCAATACTTTCAGATTCACATGCATGGTCAAGTGGAAATTTAGGGAACCAAGTTAGCATTTTTGTAGTTTCTTCGATCACCAAAACTGATGTTTTCTACTGAAGTTACTGAGGCTTTCTTGCTATGATCATGGTGTTCGTGTATCCAAATGAGAGGCTAGAGGCAAGGTTCCCAAAGATGATACCATACAATTTCTAAACCTTACTCGTTCTTCTGCAGATGGTAATGTTTACCTTGACTTTTAGTGAGTGAAGGTGCATCAATTACAAGGTGTAGGAACTTAATGATTCAAGCATTCCGCAAGTGAATCAACAATCAACATGGCAAGGAGAGACATTTACAGTATTGGGTTACAGGCATATTGAAACAGCAAGCATTACAAGGATTAGCATGGAGAAGAATGTTATGAAGGAATTTTGTATTGTTTTGTGAATGAAAAATTGTTCAATTTAATTCACCTTACCCTTTATTTTTGTGTTGGAAGTTTACCAACTTGAGGGGCGTAATGGTTAAGGCCATAGTCCCCCCCCCCCCCCCCCACACACACACTAACTATTAGCTAATATGGTTTAGTGCTTTGGATAATAAGATCCACACTATCTTTAGAGAGAGATTAATGTGATCTTTCTCTAGAGAGGGAAGTCTCTCTCAGATCCTTAGAGTTAAGGTTAGTTATCTCCCTCAAGTAAGGGTAAATTAGAGATAACCTTAGTGAGTTATTGTTTGTATGAGCTTGCTCTTATGTGATTAAACCAGATTCTTTATATTTTTCATTATATTCCTCTAATTATTATTGTTTACAAATTTATCTCATGACTTGTAGCGCAGTAAGGCCAAGTTTTCTAGAGTTGGCATCAATAGTACCAGAAATTAGGGGGTTTATGGGACGAGAACGAGATATGCCTATTTCACATGCGTTCCATCCCGCAAAACTGTTCCGTGTCCTGTTTGATTTATAGGTATGAGTTAGATGTTGAAACTAGTGATTGACAATATATAATATCAATATGTAATCATCCTCTTTTATTTTTAGATTGAAAGTATACAAAAAATAAGAAATAATAAAAACTTAAACTTAATAACAACAGCGATGATTATTTACAGTATTTTGAAGAGAGGTGAACAAGGAGGTGCCAGAGAGACCGTGAGAAAAAATAGTTAAGGAAGACGGTGACATTAGTACCGGTCATTACGAGGATTCTATTAAATATTTATAGTATTTTGTATTAAAGATATAATTAATATATTATCATAACTTTTTGTATCACTAAAATCTATCTAACCAAGATTATATGGTAATATCTTTTTATATAACCAACATCTACTTTTTAAAAATATTAGTTATATCTTTAATAAAATATTAGATATTCCAGTAAAAAATAAAAGTATTAGATAATATAATAATAATAATAACAACAACATTATTGCGGAATGGGACAAAAAAGCCAGGACGAAATAAAGCCTATCCCAACTCTCACGTCGTGCTTATCCCATCACGGTGGACGGGAGTGGACACCCCCTACCAGAAATTATCACGCTCCATCATTCATTACAGGCTTGGATCATAGGTGTCTAACATACACACATCTCTCTTCATACTACAGATTTACCCATCATCAAGACAACAAAACTTGAAAGCACACCAAATATATATTGTTTAAAAGTGAAACGGGAGAACATTTGTTATTTTACTATCTATAGAAATTAGAAATCATTTAGTTTTTTAAAACAATTATTATGGGGGGTAAAATTAAAATCCCACCCACAGAATGCAAGAGATTAATTTTGATTTCGAATAAAAACTGATTAAATAGAAATCAGACATATGTAGGACAAGGCCAATCGTTAGGACCAAACAGTCCTCCCACCAACTGGACGGCCAATGCCACCAGAATTTTGCCAAGAATAATCCTGCCTTGCCTCTCTCTTGCATCAGGACACGCCCAATGTAAGAGTTTTTTTGTCTTTCTTTAAAATTTATCAAGTCCCGCAAATAGCATGGATTTGGCTAATGAATTTGTTAATAGAACGAACATTACATCCCTGCAATTCGAGAGGGTATAGAAAAGGTTTTCCTTCTCCATTGCTCCCTTCCGGAGCAAAGAGAATGAGATCAATATGGTAGCAGCAAAAAAAGCATGAACTTAATAAACATGAAATCATCAAATCCTCACCAGAGTTCATACCATAACCTCAAGTCAAGAAATTCAGTAGACAACTATCTCATACACATTGTCTGCAGCGGAAGAGGTGAACCTTAGAAAATCATATGTACCCCAACTTCCAGCAAACGGGTCCCTATTGATGATATCCATCAAATCATATAAAAGCTCCATACACTTGCAAGCGCTTAGTGAGGATGTTAATGATTGATGCACCTGTTCCCAAGGGCCTAACCAATGGATTAAGCTTCAACCCCTCCGTAGGAATCAAAGCAGGGATATTACTCAACCAAACTAAAAAATGAACAAGGCCAGTAACCACGTTATCAAACTGAAAATTTCTAACATCAAACAAGCTAGGAGAAGCACAATTAACTTCCAGGAAAAAATGTTTAGAAGCTGTAATTGAAGGGTACTTACCTGTAAGGAAAGCAAAGTTCTTAAAATAGACATCGAAATCAATCTAAACGACTGAGAAACAACAACAAATACAAAATTTAATGATATCTCTAGGTAGTCTTGTCAGCTTTAGCAGCAGTGGCAGCAGCTTGACCCCTAAGACGACCAGTCCTCTTGGCGGCAATAAGACCGACCTTTTGCCCAGGAGGTGCATCACGCCTGACGGTACTAGCATGTCCAATATGCTGGTGGTTACCTCCTCCGTGAGGATGCTCAACCGGGTTCATAGCCACACCACGAACCTTAGGCCAGCAATTTCTCTTCACCCTAAACTTGTGGTAAGCATTACCAGCTTTCAGAAGGGGCTTCTCAGTTCTACCTCCACCTGCAACCTGCCCAATCATGGCACGACAACCACTTGGAACAATCTTTTTTGCTCCAGAAGGAAGCTTGATCCTGTTGTGAAGGCAAATGAACATAATTAACCAGGGGGCAGTACTATTGAAAATCAAGAAACAGCTCAAGTTGTCTAAATCATTCCTTAAGGAATCAATACCCAACCAGAAAATTAGGTTATACTATAAACAATTCTATCTACAATGAAGTTTGCAATATCAATTCTGTCAAAAATTAGGAACTCTAATCCAAAGACACCCCATATAATCATACAAAGACAGTATCAAGACACTCTAAAAATAATTACCAATAATAAACTATGTTAAATCAAAATTCGCAACTGTGTGAATGATAACCATTCAAAGACAAAGTATTAAGACATTCTAAAGATTTATAACACCAATTAACTATATTAAATCAAAATGTTCAACTGTGTAAATGATTTGAGAGATCAGTACCTAGATGTATCGTTATCAGGGTTATGGCTAACAACAATAGCATAATCACCCGAACACCTAGCGAAGACGCCGCGGTCACCAACATGATGCTCCACGTTACATATAACAGCTCCTTCAGGAATGGATCTGATGGGCAAGACGTTACCGACGACAAGGGTGGCTTTCTTGCCGCAGTAAATGAACTGGCCAGTGTACAGACCTTCGGCCGCTACGAAAAGCTCTTGCTGCTTTTTGTAGCGAAACGGATGTCTAAAAGCAACCTTGGCGAGAGGAGCGCCACGGCCAGGATCGTGGATGATATCGGTGACTACTCCTTTCAGATAGCCATTTCGCTCACCGAAGTCGAGGCTCCGGAACCTAGCAGGGCCCTTCCGGTGGTGGGTGTGGGACTTGAAGACGGAACCAGCACCCTTACGCTGAGCGCGGATCACTCTACCCATCTCAACCTCCTCAGCCGCACGGTTCCTCAAAACTAGGGTTATTATTTACTCTCCTGTGCAAATATAGGGAAGCAGATCGGCACTTCTTTTCTTAATCCTCCATAAGCTCTGAATTGTGTCCGTTCAGTTGATCTAACAGTTCATAATGTGCCACACCATCACGATTTTATAGAATCAACCTTGTATTTTAACATCTTTAGAATAATTTTTCAATTTGGCTCCTCTCATAATCTAATTTCTACCATCATATAAAAATATAAAAAAATATATGGTTGAAATTTAATATTTATATATATTTTTAATACTTGTAATAACGAGGTTAAAAATCATTTGTGAGTAACCGTATTTTTTAAGAAAATACTAGTGTTTATAATTATCACCCTCTTTTAGTTATTATAATTATTTATCGTTTTATTTTATAATTCAATATTAATATCTTATATTTTATATCCATAAATTATTAGTTGTCTCTATAATTCAAGGGGTTATTATAATCATAAATCTATAGGAAGGTTAATTTCTTATAAATATAGTAGCCGTATGATATGGGAAAATATTTTCTCATGTAGGAAAATCATTTTCTCATGTTACACACACATGAAAATGGTGGGACCCATATATACATATACATCATTTCCATGTGTGTTTAGGAAACTTTTTTTTTTTTCATGTAACATAAGAAAACCAAAGCTCTACTTTTATTTATCTAAGTGTGTATGTATAATCATATCTATATATGTACACACGTAAATATTCATATCTAATATATATGTACCCACATACATACATAGGAAAATAAAGCTTTCACCTGTAAATAAAATATACAGCTTGAAAAAAGAGTCATGATATAATGAAAGCAATGACCTTAAAACTGACTGTAACGTAGTAAATAATTAAAAACTAAAGAATCAAGAGGAAACAACTTGAGTTTACATTCAAACCCTCAAAATGAAAAGGGAATTAAATTCATCAGTCCACAATCAACATTAATCTAAAGTCTAAACAACATTAGTGTTTCGATTGTTCCTTTAGATATTTATAATATTTTGTATTAAACATGTAACTGATATCTTTAATATTTTCTATTATACGATAATATCTATATATATAAAATATTTTTTTTAAAATATATTAGTTATATCCTTAATAAAAATATTAGATGCTATGGTAAAAAATTAGATATATTAAATAAGTTAAACTAATAACAACAAGATTCTCTGTGCACTACTTATCATGTGGATCTCAGCTAAAATCCATACAAATTAGAAAATAAAACATAATTTGTGAATAAATATATATTTTTTTAAAATATATCCGAGATGAGATCAAGTTTTCCCATTCCAAATCGTCCAAATCGACCGGAACTAGAACCGGATAAAGGTGAACACATTGGGTCTGTTTGGAGTATATCGTTAGGAGCTTTTATTACGGTAACTTTAAAAAAAGTCAGTTAATGTTGTCAACTGATTTTGGGTCTGTTTAGATTGAACTTTAAGTTCACTAGACTTAAAGCTCAAAAAGCCCATAAAAAAAAAAAAAAAAAAAAACTCCACTAGAAAGCTTTTTAACATGGGCCCCACCACTTTTACCACCATCAATCCAAACACAAATCATTATCTATAACCTGACTTTTTTTTCACCGAACTTTTTTTAAAGTTAAATAACTTTTAGACCACTACTCCTACCACCAATCCAAACAAGCGTGGCGAAGCTCATGATTTCGAACCGCAGTTGCCATCATTTAGTTTGTCAATAGCTTAATATGTAACTCTTGTTTTTCTGTGCATAATCCAAGTAGGACGGGCCAAATTTTTTATATTTTTCTATCAAATTAGTTAGTGAAAAAAATTGTTAAGAGCGAAAACAAATATTTAAATAACTTTTCACAATGATCGACAAAAATATTTAGTGTAAAAAATTGTTTATGATAGAAGCATAACTATAATATAAACACGACATAAATTAAATGTAAGAATATATAAAATTTCAGGAAAAAAAAAGTTAATAAAAATTAGGTTAAGGTGCAAAAATACACATGAGCTTTTTCCCATGAGCAAAAATACACATATACTTTTATGAGGAGCAAAAATACACACGTGGTTACCGTTTTAAAGTAAAAGTTACATCTCACCGTTAAGTCATTGTTCACCACCGTTATATTACTGTTCACCTAATCTTTTTCTCTCTCATCATGGTGAACAATGACTTAACGATAGGATGTGACTTTTGCTCCAAAATGGTAACCAGATGTGTATTTTTACTCCTCAAAAAAGTATATGTATATTTTTGCTCCTGGAGAAAAAGCTCATTTGTATTTTTGCATTTTAACCCTAAAAATTGGTTTAGTTGATAAAGGAGTTGACTAATAGTTATAAGTTGTGGTTTCAAATTATACGGATGTGAGAATTTTGTTGGTAGACCATATGTAAGTATCTCTGAAAACATTTTTTGCCTTCAAGGGCATGCATTGACCCTGGCGATCCCTTAAAACCTAACTTACCTAAACTTTTTGGTATCAAAAGAGAAGAAGAAAAATTCTGCAAAAGAAAAAGGAATATGTAAAATTGTTATATCTAAATTTTAATTTTCTTGTCTTGCATTTCATCCATACTTGAAGTTTTATTGTCAAAGCCTTCAATTCAACCCCCAAAATGTCCAATAGACCAGATTACATATTAAAATTAATCACCAAGTTTATCATAACCGTTGACATTATTATATCTTATTTTCTCTTTATCTTGTCTTGGAGGTTGAAAACCTTGACCTTTTGCATTCGATGTTCTAAAATTATTTTCACCACCTTTTTCTACATAATTTTGTATGAGAAGTCTAAATATGAGCTTAGAGTTTTGAAAGTCAAACTCCTCTTAGTTCTTCCTCTTGTCTGAGACTTTTAAAATAGTACATATTCCTCTAACTAGAACCTTAACCTATCAAGTTGGATTGTATACAAATTTTGGCAGCATCTCCCCCCAAAAAATGACCCATCAAAATTTTTCAAGACCATGAAAAATTAACAATCAGCAACACCAATCAACACACAGGTTATCTATACTCATTTCTAAACTAGATCCTATATTTTAATCATAAAAAAATAACAGTTAAGGCATAATTAAACCTTAGTTCCTAAGAACTTAAAACATGCCCTAAACTTTGTTGGAATATTTAAAATGAAGAGATGTTTGTTGAAGGGTCATGTCCTTATAAATTAAAGAATTTTATGTGAATGGTTGTGTAGGAAATTTAAATACTAAAGGTTACCTGCATATGTATATAAAAAAATTCAAGAAAAGTAAGATGATAAGTAAATATTTTATAATTAAATAAGTATAGATTCTAAGATATATTAGATTAAATTTATTAATATTAAGCTTATATTTTACTTATATATATATATATATATATATATATATATATATATATATATATACATATAAAATTAGTATGGGGTTGAATTTTTAACAACTGGTGCCCAGCCCAAAGGTAGATTTTTTCATGTATGATCCACATAAAAAAAAAAAAAACCCATCATCCAAACATATACTCCACATGATCCTTCAGCTAAAAACAAAATTATATATGCTCCAATCTCGAACTACATCGACTCCTTTGGCATCAATGGGTCCCACCTTGTTATTTGTGATAGAGATTCAAGTCCCCTTCCTCATGCTGTCCCCTCCTTGTGGCCCCCATCACCTCATCCCACGAGAAGCAGCAAAAAGAAAGTCAGAAAGGTGTGTGTATTGTACTTTAATGGTTTTCCCAAGAAATTAGTATAAAGAAATTAAGTATCTTCACTTTTAAAAAAAATGTATCGTTTTCACGTTTTTACGTTTTAAATCAGCGTTTTTATGATTTTACTGATTCTATGTTTTTTTGCTGAAGCGAAACATGTTTTGCCAAAAATAAAACATAAAAACGGCATTTTTACGTTTTAAAACGCGTTTTTGACTACCATGGGCTTGATCAAGGCACTTTGCAAAATAGTCATTTTAAGTTCATTTGGTCAATGAGAAAGGAGAGAGATAAGTTTCTATTCACATTTTTTTTTATTATTGAATATGGTTTATACATTCATGATTGGTAAATTTTTTTTCCAAAAATGACATGGTTATTGATGCGTGGAATCATGGAATTTTAATCATGATTAGGAAATTATAAGGAGCATAATAAATTTTGAATATAGTAAATTGATAATTGTCATAAAAAATCTAAAGTCAATTAGATGGGTTGATAATTATCATGTTGTGTTTTAATTTTAATTATAATGATTGATGAAACTTTGTTGTGGAATAAATGCATGAGTTGTACATGGTTTGAATAATTTCAAACAAATAACATGCATGTGGATGAATTTGTTATTTATCTCATCATTTGTTAATAAACTTCCACCTTCGTGGAAACACTTAGCGAGTCTTAAACATAAAAAGTAAATCTCTTTTGAGTAATAAGGGATTTCCTTCTCTTAGAAAATGAGTATAGCAAAGATCCATGATACAAAAGGCGCCAAGACTCATGAGAAGGTACATGTAGTGGGGAATGACAATTTTATAAGACCTCAAAGAAGTGGGGATGATAGAGTTATAAATTATATTTCCATGTTTGGCTAAGTTAGTATATTCTTGCAAGAGTGTATAGCCAAGTGTATGATGGAAAGTCACGACATATTGGCCTAAGACATAACTATGTGAAAGATTTGATTTTGAATGGGGTAATTTCCATTAGTTATATAAGATCTAAAACAAATGTTGCAAATCCTTTGATAAAAGGTTTGACAAGGGATTTGGTGTTAAAAACATTAAAAGGGATGCGATTGAAGCCCTATAAACTTTGATCATGATTAGTGGAAACATAACTCACACCTGACCATCATATGAAGTATTGAATTCAATGGAGAAAGTACGTTATCAGAATGATGACAAGTACTTGACTATTAATACATCTTAGGTTGAAAAAGTACTTAAAAACTATGAGATTAGAAGTGGTAGGTTGAACCCTAATTTGGCTCTTAATAGACCTATAAGCATATATTTGCTGGGGCGTTTATTATGACGATGCTCTTGATGGAGTATACCTATATGAGAATAAAGTGTGGCCGCTACTAAGAGTCCAAAGGCTTGACTTTGAAAAACTCTCATGAAAGGGATATGGACACAAGGCTACAAATGAATGTGCCATTTAAAGTGGCATATAATAGCCTGATATCCCATGTATAATTCATGCACACTTGTTCATATGGGATGATTGATTCACAATTTAGTCTACCATATCATTACGGATGGATGAAACCATGTTTTACCTAGGTAAATGTTTAAATCCTCAAAATATCTTTACTGTCAACATGAGTTTCCGAAGTGATAAGAGTTTATGATCTTTTTAAAATAGTGGGGGATCGGTAGAATATTTTAAAATGAGTCTATGTTTGTTGAAGAGTCACATCCTTATGAATTAAGGAATTTACGTGAAAGGTTGAGTAGGGAATTATAACACAAAATGTTACTAAGCTTATGTCTTTCTAGAGATACATATGAAAGGTTATAAATAAAGTTTTTTGGTGAAATGTTGTGTTGGTTTTAAAGAAAACCCTACATACTATAAATTCGTAACTCTTTATGGAAGAGTTATTTTAAATAACTATTGGTTATTTAAATTATGTTGGTTCAGGAGGTTTTATGAATTTAACATATAATTATGAATTTTAATTGAAGAGAAGTGTTGCTTCAAGAGGCACCATATCAAGACATCACTTCATGGTTTATAAATACCCTACACTATCATTTCATTTGTAACATTTGATATAATATTAGAAATCACAGAACAATAATAGATCAAACTCATTGTTTTCGTCCTTGAGTACGTGTAAAGATAAAGTCAAATTATCAGTTTAAAAAAATCATTGTTGTCTTGACTTGAGTGTTGAAGTGCAATCCATACACAAAAGTTTTTATTATATTGTGCATAAAATTCGCCCGTCAATCCAAATTGCACCTTATAAGATAGGTATAAGTGAGGGCGAATTAAGCTTAAAGAAAACTGATGTAATCCACATGTTGAAGACATTTTGTACTATTTTATTCTTCATCTTTTTATCTTATATTCCTTAGAGATCCAACCCCTTCAACAATCTTTATTCATCATAAACAAAACCACAAAACTCAAAGGTAGAAATTACCACCTCACTTATTTCATTGCCCCCCCCCCCCACCACATTTCATAACGCACTCATTTCATGCATGAGAGTTGACGCAAGTTTGCGCTTGAGTTATCAGACGCGGTTTTGGTCTGATTATCTTAACATTTGCTGCGCTCCTTTTCAATTAAATGGCATTGTATTCGTGCCAAAACATATTGTTCCCCTATTTTTTTCGAAAAATAGAATTCACCATTATGAAGTATTTTTTTAATACTAGTTAGTACCATGAAATACTTTTTGAAGATCCTAATTTTTTTTTTAGGATCTTTGAAAAAATATTCAGGGTATTGACTAATATTAAAAAAACACTTCAGAATACTGATTGACACTGAAAAATTATTTTAAGATTTTGAAAAATCAATTCAGGGTACTTATTAGTAATAAAAAGATACTTCAGGATACTGAAAAAAAATACTTTATGACCTTAAAAAATTATTTCAAGGTACCTATTGGTATTAAAAAGATACTTCAGGATACTGACTAATATTGAAAAAAGGGAGAATGACAAATTTTACACATGAAGTTTGTCTCCAGGAGTGCCCAGCACCATGAAGTTTTTTCTGGACAAAAAATGAACACGAAGTTACGTTTTGGGAGCGTCCAGCACCACGGATCGTTAGTTAACCAACTTTGACTGTTAAGTCTGACGGAAATGAACAGTAACTTCGCAAAAATTACAATTTTGCCCCTAATTTTAAGCTGAAATTACCATTTTGCCCTTAGTTTTAAATAATATTGTTTTAAAAGAAAAAACAATAAAATAACCCCTCTCCTCAATGGCCCCACCACCGCCGGCCACCCACCCCACCGCCGGCCGTTGCCGGTGACCATCGGCCGTCGGCGACTTTTTTTTTTATAAAAAAAATTAAGGTTTTTTTAAAACAACCTTAGTTTTTTTTAAAAAAAAAAGTCGTCGGAGGAGGTCACTTAGTTTTTTTTTTAAAAAAAAAGTCGCCGAAGGAGGTGGCCGTCGCCGGCGGCCGGCAGTGGGGAGGGCGACCACCGGCGGTGGTGTGGCCGGTGGTGGGGTCCACCGTACTCCCCTTAGTTTTTTTTAAAAAAAATCTTATTTTTTTTACAAAAAAAAGCCAGCGGCGGCCGGAGGTGGGGTGGGTGGCCAGCGGTGGTGGGGCCACCGGGGGGAGGGGTTATTTTTTAAAAAAACATTATTTAAAACTAAGAGTAAAATGGTAATTTCAGCTTAAAATTAGGGGCAAAATTGTAATTTCTGCGAAGTTACTGTTCATTTCCGTCAAACTTAACGGTCAACGTTGGTTGACTAACGGTCCGTGGTGCTGGATGCTCCCAAAATGTAACTTCGTGTGCATTTTTTGTCCAGAAAAAACTCCGTGGTGCTGGGCGCTTCTTGGGGCAAACTTCATGTGTAAATTTGCTCCTTCTCGCTTAAAAAAAATACTTCATACTCTTGAATTTTGTTTTAGTATCTTGAAAAAATATTTGAAGGAATTGATTGGTACGAAAAAATACTTCATAATCTTGAAATTTTTTTGAGTATCTTGAAAAAATATTTTAGGATACTGACTGGTACTAAAAAATACTTAAGAATAGTGAATACTATTTTTTGTTTTAAAAAAAAGAGGGGAACAGTATATTTTGGCACCAAAATGTTCAATTGAAAAAGAGCGCAACGGATACTGATAATTGAACCAAAGCCGCGTCCGGAGTTATCCCCCTCGACCGGTGATGTTTTATCTGAATACATTATATACTCTATATAAAGGTACTTCGTCGTAATACATGAATTTCAAACTCTACTCATAATTAAATTCTTAGTCTAACTGATAGTGAAATGGTTATTCACAGGAGTTGATGAAACTCTAGCTTATAACAATAATTATTGCATTAAAATATTACTGAAAAGGTAAAGTCGGTGGATCATATCTGATAGTGATTATTGTTTTTTTCTCATGTAGGGCTCATGATTTTCCGTGAAGATGGACCATGTTTTGTATTATTGTCTTGCATAGAGTCCTTAGCGCATTTTTTATTTTATCGGGAAAAATCGAAATATATTATCAAGTAATTAATCAGAATAATTTATTATTAAAAATCAAACTTCGAACTTTTGTAATATACATAGCAACTTCTTCATGTGCCTTTTTGTCTGGTAACCTACTCTGCGGATTATGAAATGAATCGAGACTTATTTAGCCTGCGCGTCTTGCCAATAATTAATTCATTTTGACACGTTTATATATGGATGATGAGAAGGTGAAAGATATTATCGACATTATTGATTTGAATAACAATTTTCATAATATCATATGAAATTTAGAAGTTTTTTTTTTTTTTTTTGGTTCCATTCATGGCTTTAGTTTGTTGAAGTCTCCTCTCATCCAGATGAGAAGCAGAGAATGGGACTGAGCAAAGAGGCTTTGTTTTGAAAGAAGGAAAAGTCAAATTTTGTTCCAGAATATGAGAACTCAGCTGAAGGAACGTATTCTAATACCCAAAAAGGTTAGCCAAATCTAGTTCATTTAATAACCAAAATAGTGTTATGACTTGTCTGGGTGAAGCGACGGAAGAAATGGAGGCGACAGCAGAATGAGGTGCATGCTGAGACAGAAGAGGCAAACTTCCTGCGATTTGTTTCTATATATAAATAAGGAATAGACCTAAAATCAACAAGTCGTTGTAGTATAGTGGTGAGTATTCCCGCCTGTCACGCGGGTGACCCGGGTTCGATCCCCGGCAACGGCGATTTCTGCTTTTTTTTTTTTTTTTTTTTTCCCTCCTTCCGAATTGTAACTCGGAAGATGGGTTGTCGTTTACTGCTATGAAATGGTGTGCCTGTGCGTGATGTCTCTTTAGCCACGCCCATGTGATGTGTCGGTACTTTAGTCCTTACCCTTTTTCACGTTGGGGGTATACAGTTTCATAGAGAAACTACACACACAAACACGCCAGCATCTTTTTTGGGACAGAAGCATTTTTTTTTTTTTCCCTCCTTCCGAATTGTAACTCGGAAGATGGGTTGTCGTTTACTGCTATGAAATGGTGTGCCTGTGCGTGATGTGTCTCTTTAGCCACGCCCATGTGATGTGTCGGTACTTTAGTCCTTACCCTTTTTCACGTTGGGGGTATACAGTTTCATAGAGAAACTACACACACAAACACGCCAGCATCTTTTTTGGGACAGAAGCACCGCCATATGATAAATAGATAGCTGGGTTTCAACAATGGGGTTGTAAATGCAATTTCAATATTTGATTACACCGTGTTGAAGAGTGGTCGTTTAAAACTCGGTGCCCTCCCCAAGAAGTCAAAGATCATATGATGGACTGATTACTGATTAGCCTTAACACTTTTCTTTTCTTTTCTGCCAATAAGGATATTTCATTCATAATTTAAATGCCTAATACAAATATATAATCTAAACCGCAGTTGACCAAAATAATAATAATAATAATCTAAACAGCAGAAAATTAACCATGGAATTACCATGGCTTTTCCGCCCCTCTAGGCTAAAATATACCTTAGTCTTTTAAATCTAACCTAAATCATATTTTTGGTCTTTTAATTTTATAAAGTATACATTTGATCTTATATTTTTAACACCGTTAATGTTGTTAATGGAAAATGTTAATATAGCAAATTCAACTGATGATTGTTCAGCTGATAGAGTATATTTAAGTTATAATTATTTTAATATAATATATTTAGATTATTAAATTAAAACAAATTGACAAATCGTGGCAACTGAAATCAGAGTTTTGATATTTAGATTATTAAACTAATTTTTTTTTTCTGAAATACAATCGGGATTTTGATACTGATTGCTTCATTAGTGATTTAGATGTTTTTCAATTTATGCATATTTTAAATTTAAGATTAGTAGCTTTTAATTACACAATCAACACTTAAACTTATATTGTCCTCACTTAAATTTGTTGCGTCAATGTTATCCCTTAGTTACATTATTGTTGTTAGAATTATAGAACAAAAAATATATTTCACAAAGTTAAAGGACCAAAATTATATCTTATGTAAATTTACAGAACTAAAAGTATACTCTGACTTTCTTTCTATTTCAATCATTCATCCTAGCTTTCTTGCCATGGCTTCAATGGTAATTGTCATCTTCCTTATAATAGCAAGAGCATGCTTGGTTTGGGGGGATGGATGGGGAGGAAAAAGAGGAGAGATAAATTTTTTCTCTTATCTTTACTAAATTTGTCTATGGAAAATTTTTAATATTTTAAAAATACACTCTCAACAATAAAAAATATTCTTCTTATTTGGTAATTTAGTCAATATCTTCACTTCCCTCCCATTTTCTCTCATTCCTTCCCTTCAAACCAAACACACTGTTAGAGGAGGGAAAGAGAGGGAAGGGAAAATTTTGTGGGATAATGGAAGATGAGTTGTTTGGTAGAAAAAAAAAATGAAGGAGTGATAGTTAATAAAGAATTAGGAAATACCTATTTTACCCTCAAAAGTAATTAATTCAAAATGAAAAGGAATATATATATATATATATATATATATATATATATATATATATATATATATATATATATATTGTTTAAAAAATATCTTTATATTAAGTTTGAATTTGTCTAAAATATTTTGTCCCGCCGAGTTTGAACTTGTTTAATATTCTCCCGCCAAGTTCGACCTTATTGCATAAGTTTGAATTTATTGCATAAATTGGAATTTAATCCTATTTTCTTATATTATAGAAAAGATATTTTATGAGGGGTAAATATGTCCGAAAATATTATATTTTACATATGAACTTGAATTCAATAAGATCTTATCTTTTTTATATATAAAAAAAAAGATCTTATCTTTTCACCTTTAAATGAAAATTGATAGACCTATGGTGGGCTTGAGAATTCAACTTGATTTTCAAGAAGATTGGAGATAAAAAATGTAATAAATAAGAGAACTTACCCATTTTTCTTTTTATTCCCACATGTTCCACGTACTAAACATGCTTTTAGTTTATTATTTTTTTATGTTTGATCAAAACCTTAGTTTGGGTTTTTTGGGTTTTTTTTTTTTTAAATAAAGAAGATTCTATTAATAAATTTCAAGAAAGGAAGGAATACAAAGAAAAGGAATACAATAACCTGAATGACAAACAATAGACATAACAGAAACGAAAATAGATACAATAATAATAATAGAGACAAAACAAATACAACAAAAACAAACAAGAAACTACAAGTAAACTAAAACCAAACAAACTAACCACCAACCAATGAAGAATCGGTGTGCAAAAGATTATCAATATTAACACTAATCTTCTTAGTCTCCAAGAATTTGGAGTTTTTGTTTGGGTCAACGAACCTTAGTTCGTATTTCAATGTCGCTCAAATAAGGTTTTCTTCTCTCTAGGCTTAGCATATGCTGTTTCACTAGTCACTATCGAGGTTGTTAAACTCACGAGTTTAAGCAAACTCGTGATGGTGATGTAAACTCGTGTCGTAAACTCGTAAGAGTTTACTTTTATTATTAAATATATATTATTAGTGTATAATTAAATAATTAAAATATAAAAATGACAATAATTTGATTTAAATGTATTTTAAATCCAAATAATTGAAATTAAATCCATCGTCATTCATCATTTATCATATTTAACAAAAAAAATTTTATATAAAGATGTTGAGCATGATCAAATAAAAAATATTAATACGAGTTTAAGGGTAAATTAACATAATTTTGTAAGCTAGAAACGTAAAAACAGGTAAACTCGGTGCATAAACTCGTGAGTTTAACCGAGTTTACTAGTGACTCGAATCGTTTCTGTAAGCTAGAAAAGTAAAAACGGTAAAATCGGAGAGTCAACTCGCGAGTCTGACAATAATGGACACTACCTATGGGTTTTCCTCCAAAACTCTTTGTGCTTCTTCCACTGCTTCAAAGTTGAAAGAGAACAGATTAAACCCCAAAATATTTATCTCCACTCCTTTCTTTAGTCTCCACGCTGCCAGGACTTGTTCTTTAACAGCCCCAACATTTACTTTCGAGTTGGAAATTATCACTCTTCTGACCAATTGTCGTTCATCCTCTTGGTCAGAAATACCACCTTTTCATTTTTAAGGGGTGAAGAGTGATTATGTCGGAACCAATAGGAGCTCCACCTTCAACTGACTCCGGATAGCGTAAACTTCCACCGGACCGGCCATCAGCTGAGAGGGAGGATGACCGGAAAAAGAAGAAAATGGAAGAAATTCTCCAAGCTATCATGGATGACATTATGCCAGATAAAGAACCAGAAATCCCCACTGATAAAATTGAAAATTCAGAGAGCTCAGAATTGAAAGCCAGGGAAGAAGGCAATATCCCAAAATTCTCATCTTACCGTGCCTCTCTAATGGGATTCAACGGAGTAGCCCACAACAACCACATAATGGAGGAAGAAGATTTATTCTCCGATGACAAGGAAATATGCTGAAAGCTACCTGAAGAATCAGAAGAAATGAAAAAGCTTATGCAAATGTATCCAGTAGCTCCATGCACAGAGGAAGAGTACAATGAGTGGTGTGAACCATGGAACTATGCTCTAATTCTCACAGTGCTTGGCAGGAAATTTAACTTATATGTGCTAAAAGATCTTTTGATTAATCTCTGGGGATTTTCTAGTTTCGAACGTATTGACATCCCAAATAATTACTTTGTGGTTAGATTTCAAGATCAAGAACTATGGTGATCTCACTATAGGAAAGTGCTCTATGATGGTCCTTGGGTGATTAAGCAACATTGTGTTTTAATTCAACGTTGGACACCGTATTTCAACCCCTATCAGAATCCTTTAGGCAGAGTGGCAACTTGGGTTTGTATCCCAGATGTCCCTATGCATTGTTATAACAAGCATTGTATTTCAAGACTGGGAGATCAAATAGGACGCACTCTCAAGGTAGACATGAATACTCTCCATGATTACCAAGCTTCAAATCCGAAAATCCAAAGGGGAAAGTTTGTGAGAATTTGTGTAGAGTTGAATCTTCAAAAAAAGCTAGTACCAAAAGTGATTGCCGCAGGATCAATATTTAATGTTGAGTACTAAGGACTCACCCTTATCTGCTTCAGCTGCGATCGATTTGGACACAGAAGAGAGAAATGCCTTTTTAAGTGCCCTGCATCGGAACCCCAGACTGAGGAAAGCTCGCTGCAGCAATCTCCGTAACAGCCCTTAAATCGTCCATCGGTGAACACTCCAACACCGGTCACTGAGGAAACCTTCGGTCCCTGGATGTTGGTTAGCCGTTGTTTGAACCGAACCAGACCCCCCCAACGGACTGATTCCAGCAACGGTCATCGCCATTTCTCGGGGTTTGGAATGTAGATGACGTAAGACTATGGCCGAGCATCCCGATTTTCGGCGATTGAAGACCTAGGGGAAGGAAATGATCTGACACTTGATGCTTTGGTGATCGACTATGCTAGGAAAGCTGAAAATTGTGCTGAAGTGAGACATTTAGAAGCTAAAAAGGATAGGAGTTTATCTCTGAAACTGACGGGACAGGGAAAGAGAGGGGATCCAGTTGGCAAGCCCTAAAGTTAGAAAAGCGTATCTAGTCAAGGCCTAAACCTTTCTATAGGCCGAAGGAATTGAAGAGTGTAGCCTCCTCAGCTGGGCCAAGTAAGCCCAATAACGATATTGAGGCTTATGCTTTGATTGAACCATCCCATGCTATTGGATTGGATATGGTGCTTATTGGGCTGAATAAAGTGATGGATGAAACCGATAAGGGGCTGATTAAAAATCCTTAAGAGAGTCCATTTACCAATAATGAGTTGGTCCTGCATGTGGGCCAGAAAAAATCCTCTAGCAAGAAAATTAAGGGGCAACGTGTTCACTCTATTGTTCATGGGAATCTAATTAGTGTGACTCATCAAAGAAATGAAGTCCCAGCCATGAATTCTGATGATTCTAGATTAGAGCAAATCCATTTAGTCCCTCCTACAGAACAGAGTCAAGACTTATCTCAATCCAACATTCCACGACTTCTTGATCATTGGGACCCAAATGAGGATTTTGCACCTGATTTATGGAGGACAATGACACTGTGGTGGCTGAGAATCAAATTGAACACCAGTACGAAGGAGAGGCTAAAGGCCCCAGCTAAGTATGCTTTTCCTTATCTTCTTTGTATTTCATATTTTTTAATGATTATAGCCTCTTGGAATTGTAGGGGAGCCGACAGCCGGACCTTCCCTCTAATTATTAAAGATATTGTTAGTAAATATTGCATTAACATTCTTTGTCTTATGGAGCCTCGTATTAGTGGTGACAGAGCTGATAAAGTCTGTCGCAAGCTTGGTTTTAGCCATTGGATCTGGGTAGAATCTAGTGGTTTCTCTAGGGGTATTTGGCTTTCGTGGAATAATGATTCTTTTGACATTACCTACCTTTCTTCCACTACCCAATTGTTGCATTGTCAAGTTAAAGAGCAAGCCAGCAATATCACGAGTCTCATTACTGTAGTTTATGGTGAAACTAATTCAATTGGCAGAATTTCTCTTTGGGACTCCATTCGTTCGATCGCTAATTCCTCTAACCTTCCTTGGCTTGTTTTGGGTGACTTTAATGCTTATTTATCCCCTTCTGATAAACTTGGAGGAGCCGACCCCCCTTGGATCTCAATGCAACAATTCAAAGATTGCATTGAGGATTCTCATCTCATTGAAGCCATAACCATTGGAGACAGATTCACCTGGGAAAGACAAGGCTTAAAAGAGAGGTTGGATTGGGTCTTTACCAACTTCAACTGGATTAATTTCTTCCCTAATTCCACAGTTCGCCATGAGCTTAAATTTAAATCTGATCATAGGATTGTGGTGGTGAATTCTAACCCTTTATCCCAAAGGAAAAACTTCCAGAAATCATTTTCCTATCAAATTGCTTGGACTTTAGAAAATGATTTCAAGGATATCACCAAAGAGGCATGGCGGGGGAAAAACTGGCTCCAAGGTCTGCAGTGCTTTCAGACCTCTGCTTTGGATTGGAATGATAATCGGGTGGGAAACTTTACCAAAAAGAAAAAAAGAGATTATTCATCGTCTGGAAGGGATTGATAGAACCAAAAGGATGAATATTCAGACTGGCTTGTTTAGGTTGGAAAAGAAATTATGGGATGAATACCACAAAGTGACGACTCAAGAAGAAATCACTTGGTTTCAAAAATCGAGAAGTAAATGGCTTCAGGGGGTGATAGAAATACGAAATTTTTCCATGCCTCTACAATGATTAAAAGGAAAAGGTAGAGAATTGGAGTCATTCAAAATGATGCTGGGGAGTGGGTTGAGGAGCATAATATTGCGAAAATGATGGCTCATGATTTCTTTCGAAACTTATATACTCGTGATGCTTCTGTGAAGAGTCCGATCAATTGGTGCTCAAACTTCCCTATCATGGATGATTCAGAGCTGCGCATGTTGTCAAGAAATATTACCAGACTTGAAATAAAAAAAATGCAACTTTCGCTATGGGTGCCTTTAAAGCCTCGGTTCTAGATGGCCTTCAAGCTCACTTCTTTCAATCGCAATGGAATGTTGTGGGGGATAAAATATGTGCTTTTATCGAAGATTGTTTTAGTAACCTCTCTAATATGGCTTCAATTAATAGGTCCAAAGTGGTCCTCATCCCCAAGGTTGATAATCCTTCCACGCTAAAAGATTTTCGTCCTATATCCTTATGTAATGTGAGCTTTAAAATAATTACAAAGGTCTTGGCGAATAGGTTTAGATTTGTAATGTCTCATCTTGTGAATCCTAAGCAATGCAGCTTTATCGCAAATAGATCCAGTTGTGACAACATTCTAATTGCCCAGGAAATCATTTACTCTATGAGAATGAAGGGTAGGAAGAAAGGATTTGTTGCCATTAAGATTGATATGGAAAAGGCTTTTGATAGACTTGATTGGGGTTTTATCAGGAACATTCTCATGTGTTTAAGGTTGGAGGGTAATCTTATTGATCTCATTATGGCTTGTATCTTTACAACTTCTTTGTCTATCCTTTGGAATGGTGATGAAAGTCTGAGTTTCACCCCTTCTAGAGGAGTTAGATAAGGAGACCCTCTAAGCCCATATGTCTTTATCCTTTGCATGGAGCACCTGGGCCATCTTATTAAAGCTGAGTGTGAAGCTAGAAGTTGGAAACCTTTCACCTTCAAAAGAGGAAGCCCCCAGATCTCCCACCTGTTCTTTGCTGATGATCTCTTGCTTTTTACTGAAGCTTCGTCTAGTCAAATGAGGGAGGTCCGTAAGGTGATGCAAAGCTTTTGTGAGGTTTTTGGTCACATAATCAACCTTGAAAAATCCAAATTTTTTTGCTCCAGAAACGTTAATTTTAATAGAGCTCTTGAGCTAAGTCACTTGTTTGGGATTGGAATCATGTCAGATCTTGGGAAATATTTGGGAGTTCCGATTATTCATAAGAGAATCATGAAAGACACGTATCATCCTATTGTGCAAAAAGCTCGGAAAAAGTTGTCTATGTGGAAGAGCAAATTTTTGTCTATTGCTGGTCGTTCGGTGCTGATTAAATTCGTTCTTTCCTCCCTTCCCAGCTATTGTATGCAATCAACCCTCCTCCCTATTTGCACTATCAATGAGTTGGATAAGATCTCAAGAAAGTTCTTGTGGTCTCAGGAAGAAGATGTGAGAAAAATGCACCTTATTGCTTGGGACAAAGCCACTCATGCTAAGAAACAAGGGGGTCTTGGCCTAAAAAATCTCTGTCTTCAAAACAAAGCCTTTATTATGAAACTCTGTTGGAGCCTCCTGACAAAGAAACAATCTCTATGGGTCCAATGCCTTTGGTCAAAATATAACTGCGGTGCCTTATCTGTGCCTAATGTCTCCAAGAAGCAAATCTCATCCTCTACTTGGAAAGCTATTGTCGTAGTTTGGGATAACTTTCTTACCGGGGTGGGGAAAAAGGTTAACAATGGGGCGGAGACCAAGTTTTGGCATGATCTTTGGTATAGCCTTTGTCTTGAATCCACTCTTAGTAAATGATGATGAGATGGTTAAGGATCAATTGTTGTCGAGTGGAGAATGGAACGTTAATAGATGGCACGGAATTTTACCTCCCTCAATCATCAATACTCTCTCCAAAATGTTCCCTCCTTCTAATAACCTTCCTAATTGTTTCACTTGGAGAGCTGCAAAAGATGGGTGCTTTTCGGTTAAATCAGCTTATCATTATCTTACTAGGCAAGGAGGGGCTGATAACAATACCTTTTGGTCCCTGTTGTGGAAATGGCAACTTCTTGAGAAGATAAAATTCTTCATATGGCAAGTAAGTCATGATAGACTTTCCACCAACTCTCTTCAGGCTAGAAGAGGCCTCACAAATGAGAGTTGTTGCCCTTTTCCCTGTAATAGTGATGAAAGTGTTATCCACATAATCAGGGATTGTGACAGAGCAAAAAATTTATGGAAACATATTTTAAAGCCTAACTATTTTTCCCAGTTTTGCATAGGTAATTTGCAGGTTTGGCTTAATTGGAACACCAAGCATAATCCTAGAAAAGGAAGATTTCAGAACCTCTCTTGGACAAGAGTCTTCAGTTTGGGATGCTGGATCCTTTGGATAACCAGATGCAAATTCCTTTTTCAGGGCGAACAAACGGATACCAGAGAGATGCTCCACCTGTTGAATTATCTTCTTCTGGAAAATGCAATTAATCAAACCCTAACTCACCAAATTTTTCATCTTGGCAGGAATGTGGAGCAGATGTGGACTCCCCCTCCAACAAATGCAGTTCGTATCAATGTAGATGGATCCGTGCGTCACCAGCATCATGCAGCTTGTGGAGGAGTGATAAGTAATTCCCAAGGCCATTGGTTGATGGGGTTTTACAAGTCGCTTGGGCTCCATTCTGTGGTTGAAGCAGAAATATACGCTATCATGATAGGATTAAAGGTGGCTCATCACATGGGATTGCAGGAAATAATTCTTTACTTAGATTCCCTAGACGCCATTAATACCCTTACGAGAGACTCCTACAAAGATCATCCTATGAGAGACATCATTGGGGAGGTCGGGGATCTTCTTTTTCGGGATTGGAAGGTGGAGCTCCATTATACTCCAAGAGATAACATCCCTTGTGCTGACTATATGGCCAAGGAGGGCTATGCCGTTCCCACAAATGCTGATGTAGTGCTAATCAACGAAATTCCTGATGGATGTTTGGATATGGTCTTGCAAGACCAATTACTTTGTCCCTAGTAGTATATTATCTACTTTGTTGTATTAAGGGCTAGATTTTTGTCTAGTCTCTTATCTTATATTTTCAAGCCTTGGCTTACCTTTGTTCTAAAAAAAAAAAAAAAGAAATACCGCCTTTCATTTGCAAATGAACTTCCATGCCTTCCATAATACTCGACTATAACTCTATCTCCCTTAGTCGACGCCACTGCCTTTAAGGAAAATCGAGAGCAAGAAGAGAACAGTGCTAAGACTGAGCACCCAAATGGTGATCGAAGAAGGGTTCTGAAGGGAGACTCCCCAGTTGCCTCTCAGGTTCAGAGATTTTTTTTTACACTGCCTTAATACTTTTCCCAGCTTCCCTTTCTCCATCTATTCAAGCTAAACAAAGGCTCTTTCGAGTTATGACCAGGACCACATTAATTACTTCTTCTTCTTCTTGTTATTATTTGTTTTTTATCCTGATCTAATGTTGGGAAAAAAAAAATACTAGTCAAGTTTGCAAAACTTATCTTAATTACCAAATGATTTTTGCGGTTAAAAGTTAAAGCTAATAAAAGCACCCACATTCTTGTAATTCACAAAAGAACTTGGAAAATAAGTTATATTCATGATTTTTTTAATTTTTAATATTGACTTTTTTCATAGTATTAGACTTGAGTTTTCCTTATATGATGCATTGGAGCGATAATCACCGTAAGTTTTTTTTTTATTATTATATACGAAAAATTATTAAGTGAAAAAAATAAAATCACTCAAAACATGATAAATTATATTAGATAGAGAATTTTTTCTTAAAAAAAAAAGTGGCATGTAATTTTAAAAATACGCATACCATGCACGTATAGCATAACTTATTACATACAACTATTTATCAATTCTCAATAGCATCATGACATAGAATTTTATATTATTAGTATCACATTGATACTAATAATATAAGTACAGTCACTTTAATTGAATTTTTTTATTTTTTATAATTCATATACTCAGTAATAGAGGGTAAACTTTCAATCTCTCACGCTTTAATTCATCTAGATCTTTTTTCATCAGGTTTCTATTTTCTGGGCCTACCATGGACTCACGCAATGGCGGATGCATGCAGTGGCCGGCTGACCGGACTTTTTCTTACCTTATGTATTTATATATATGTATTATATAATATTTTTTTGACCAATAATTTGGCCCCGTATGTATTTTACTCTTTCTAATGAAGGTAATATTGTGTTGATTAGTGAAAATTTTGGGATTACGATTTTGGGAGAGTTTTGAGTTTTTACATAGATAATTATATATATGTAGAGGATGATTAATAACTAATTTTAATCCATTTGGATTTATTATTTGGTTGTCTTATGATTTTATAATGAATTTCTCTTTTAAAAAATAGATTACAATAAGTTATTTGCTTAGCTGAAATTTAATCAGATCTTTATGTTTTTTTTAAAACATTTTTTGGGGTTCATATTATATTTATTTTATTTTCTCAAATTCTTTTGTTTTGAGGTTGGTGGAATGTGTATTTAAGTGTTAATTTTATTAAATTTCATTATAAATAATATTATTATGGTTGAGTTTATAATATCTTTAGAATAATGTTTGATTGGTTCATTAGTCATTGACCTGTAAAAGGAAAATAAAATTTTTATTATGAGATATCTACTGAAAATGTTATTATCTTATTTTTTATTTTAACTTATAATTATTGATTATTACTTATTTATATTTTTAATATTATATGATGTTATTTAGTAAATAGTTTGAGATACTAACGCAAGTTATTTTGATTTAGACACTCATTCATTGAACTGCGAAATAGAGTGTCTCGTGAGGGTCAAAGTGAGAGGGAGGCTGGACGCGGAAAGGAGGGACTAGAACCGTGTTGCCTCCCCCACCGAGAAGAAAAGAAGACTGAGAGGAGAAAAGACAAGAAAACAAAAGACACTGTGATCTTCTTTTCTTACCTTCACGCCCAGAAGAAGCATAACACAAAACGGGATCCATCGGCATCGATTCCATCCCCATCTTCCCTAAAAATGTCTTCTTCGTCCACTACCAGTGTCCATATCAGCGCCTTGAACGCTATCGTCAACGTCAACTCTCTCTTCACTCTGGCCGTCTTCATCGGTCTCACTTGGGACCCCTACGACCCCACCAACAGTCTCATTTCCGATTCTAACTGCGTCGCTTCTCCTTCCTTTGCCGAGAACCTCGTTTCCTTCCATGTCTACTCTTTCAGCTCCTTTCTCTTCTCCAGCCTCGTCGCCCTCGCTCTCAAGCAGGCCATCCGCATCTCTCGATCCCCCGGTTTCCACTACTCCGTCGAGTTCTTCGCCCGCATCAACAAAACGGTTCTCCGCCTCGGCATGCTTGTCTCCGGTGCCGGTTCCTTCTGCGGTTGTGGATTCTTGATGCTGGCCTTGGCCAATGTGGTTCAGATCAAGTTGGGCACTCTTGCTTGTGGCAGCTCCCACACTTACTCTGCTGTTGTCCCGCTCTTCATACTGGTTCCTTCTGCGCTTCTCATTTACGTTTCTGTTGTTTTGTACGCTTTTACTCGCTAGGATTCGTTGGCTTAGTATGTTATGTTGAGCTTCCTCAACCAAATAGATAATGTCCTGTCCCATATCCTGTATGATTCGGCTTAGCCCTTTGCGGAATACAAATTGTCCTGCCGCTACCTTGTATGATTAAGCTGAAATTAAATTGAATATGAGTTTTTTCTTATACTTCTTCCCATTTTTGTGATTCGCATAGCATTCCTGTCATTTGTGAGAAAAATAATATGAAATTAGGATTGTGAGGGTTATTGATCACTTTCCGCGGTTGAAATCAGCTACTTCTGTTTGTAATATGGAGAGTTGGGAAACGCGGCAAAATCCAGTGGATCATGTGATGGGTTCTGCGAGTGATCATAGAAGTGATGGTTATTTCTAGTTCATTTTACTTACATTTGGAGCATTTAATCCAACTTGTAATTTGACTATTGTGATTGGAAAAGATACAAATGGTTGTTTGAGTTGAGGGTCTCGGATGGTCATGGAACATTTCATTATCGTCTATAATTTCTTCTCCTCCTTCCAGACTTGATCAATACAATTTGTGCTGAATAACAATTGAACATTCTCATAAGCTACATCCAATTAATTCAATTATCTGCTAGCATCATCAACTATCGAAAGGTAAGAAATCATTTGGATTGGACCTAAGACTAATATTGTTAAAACTAATGAGACCCCAACTACTGAATGGGTCCGAGGTCCACTATTTTTCAGAGAGATGTGGAGACATACTTTATCATGCGGCTTTTTCATCACATGAATGCAGAGACTAAATATTCATGGTTGTGAATGAAGAAATAGGTCCACTATTTTTCAGAGAGATGTGGAGACATACTTTATCATGCGGCTTTTTCATCACATGAATGCAGAGACTAAATATTCATGGTTGTGAATGAAGAAATAGGGATGTTTACATTCTTGTGACATTGCTGACGGTAACAAATGCTTCTGCAAGAGAATAGTGTTCTGACTGAAACGAAAGTGACAATCTGGTATCATCAAATCTAAACTAGACATAGGACGTTCATTGGTAATATTCGTATATAAATAAGATGAATGATTTTAATGCACAAATGAACCTATCATAAACCAATATGGATGAGGAAAAACAAAGGTGAAATGATTGCTATTTGTGACTTTGATGACTTTTATTTTCCCCACCATCTTATAAATGAGATAATCGTGTGGGTTTTTAGTCCTCTTATCATCATTCTGAAACTCTTGTCCAGCAAGAAAAAGTCTCCGAACTCTTCTGCCCTACAGTGGATTTGAAATGTGTTTTAATCGATTACTTACCTGGTTCAATATCGTATGCTGCAGGATACTTTTGATAACATTGTGCCTTTGCCCATAAAATTTGCTGAAAATTTGGAGTCTTTGGTTGACAACTAGTGACAAATTTTAGTACAGAAACCTCCCAGCTCTATTTGTCTTGGACAACTCCAATTTTATCTGTATGGAGGATTTTAAATTTGTTGTTCTATGATTGTCTGTGTGTTACCTCTTGTCAGGTGGGCGTCACTATCTTATGTAGCCTGCTACTTTTGATATTTGCATGCCTTGCAAAAATATTATCTTCTGTTTGAACTTCAGGTACACTTTAGTTATGATAAATTTTAGTAGAACCATTAGTGACCATTGAGTACTTCTGTCTATAAGTGTAATTGATGCAAAATTTACTCTCTTATGTCTTTACTACCAACCTTGCTACAAGTAGTTTATTTTGTTTCTCTTATAATAAGTGTGGGTTCCATGCTTTGTATGTAGTCTGACTAATGAGTTGCATTAATCATAGCTCATGAATAATGTGGCTTGTTAAAATTTTAATATTTACATATAAATGATGAATCTTCTGGAGGGTTTGAATTTAGATTTGTTTAACTCCTCGAGTCCACATCTAGGGATAATAGGCATTATCTCATAGATGAAAGCAATAGAATCTGGCCGTCCTTGGGTAAAGTAACATCATTACTTTAGTTTATTAAAAACAATATGGGACCAATGGTCCGGGCAGGATTCGAACCCTAATTACAAAGGCTGGATAACCAACATCATACCACTGCGCTACACTAGCGCTTGGTATTACTTTAGTTTATTGCACCCTATTAATATGTTAGCTCTTTGACAAGCCAAAAAGATAACTCTTACTTACCTGGAACTGGCTCAGTGCGGCATATTCTTTTCAGATCATAGGAGGGCTTAAAGCAGAAAGGGTGAGGTGGCTTATGCTTGAAATTTTATATATGCTGTTGACTTCTTATAAAAAGTAATTGTTCAAAACTTCTCAAGGGCAAAATCCTAAAGGAAACTTTGCATACTATCATTGGCTGAAGAGAGCAAGATAAAGCTTAACCTATTGATGGAGGAGTAGGTGAAGGAACAAATTAGAGAGCATTTTCCACTAGTGGTAGCTCCGTCATGAATTGTGGACATCACGTACTAGCTCCTTTCTATTACCCAGGTGGAGTATAAAATGCTATAAAGTGAAGTTTCAAGAGCAGGATTAAGGAAACCAAGCTCCAATGAATAACATTTTCTTTCTAGTCCTTCTTGTGATTTTTGGCCTCATAAACCATAGTGAAGTTTATGGGGCTGGAGAATGCGGAATATCTTCCCCTGACAAAGAGGCTCGGAAGCTGGCTCCTTGCATTTCAGCAACAATGGATGAGAATGGTCCAGTTTCTGATAGGTGCTGCAATCAAATAAAAAAACTAGGCCAGAAAATTGCTTGCCTCTGTGCCATTATGCTTTCTAACACAGCCAAAATTTTTGGAGTCAAGCCAGAAATAGCAGTCAACATCCCAAAACGTTGCAATATTGCTGATCGTCCTGTGGGTTACAAGTGTGGAGGTCTGTGATGCTTCATTGCACTTTATTCATTTCTGTATGAAATGTTAAAATACTGATCATTCAATTTTCCTTCTGTCCTTTTTTATGCAGATTACTCAGTGCCTTGAAGGGGGAACAATGGTTGCGAAGGAACATGTCAAAATATGTGGTGCAGATCTCTTGGAGGATGTGAATTATAATTCACTTTATATCGGTGGAGTCCTATGTAATGTTTAAATAAAATAGCTTAAGCTATTGGATAAGCTTCTTTATTTTGTCTCTGCAAAAAAAAAAAAAAGATTTACTTCCATTATTTCTGCAAGAACAATGGATCAATTTTCTTTTGGCACGGAAGGAAAATGGAACTAATTTAAACTCAGATCAATCCCCTTAATCATAAAACAAGAAAGATTAGAGTATACTTACCAATAAATTAATAGTGTCTACGTGTGTTTGATAGTAAGCTGTCTCATGTCTATGTCTAGTTAACTATTCGAAAGAACAGATCATATGATCCACATCATAGAGTAAGAATCAACATTTTGCAGTGTTTGATGAAGAATAAAATTTCATGCCAATTGCTCAGTAATTTAACCACGCAGGATATGATGTAGTCATTGTTTGGCATCTGTTGACAAGCAAAAACTCTTAATTAAGTAAATTGAAGTTTTAGTATTATGCGGTTTCAATTAGAAGGTAAGTTTTCTTACCATAAGTTTTTTAAAGGAAGGACTTTTTTGGGGTTTAAACCGTAAATTATCTGTAACTAAAATCTTGCATTTAAAAGAAATATATAAACAAATAATAAAAGACCTTGTGAATGTTATTATATGAAATTAAATGTGAGACTTGTTTATCTATGATTTTTTTTATGGCCATTATTTATGAACTTTCTAGGTAATAACTAATAACTAAGTATAAAACAACTTCTAGATTTTATAATTTGACGACAAAATATCCAGTAAAAACTCGTCTTTTACTGTGGCCATTTTGACTTTTGTCAACTGGACCAAAAAAAAAAACAAATACAAAAAAAACTTCCATGTAACTTTGACTTAACTATAGGGGCAATGTCTGGAAAAATTCGCTCAGGCATCTGGTGGTAAAGTCAGTAGGGAAAAATCTTCAGTTTTCTTCTCCCCAAGAGTCCCTATTCAGACAAAGCAGAGGATTAAGGATTTGACACATATGAAGATTACGGGAGATATTGGGAAATACTTGGGATTTCCTCTATCAAGGAAAAGGAAGTCAATTGAGGAATTTAGCTACATTGTTGAGAGAGTTCGGTCAAAATTGTCTAATTGGAAGGCTAGCAATTTATCCTTTGCGGGAAGGGTTATGTTGACAAAATCGGTTTTAAGCTCAATTCTTTTATATCCGATGCAAGTGGCGGTTGTACCAAAGAGCATATGTAATGAGGTGGAAAAAATCCAAAGGAACTTTATTTGGGGGCATAATGAGTCATCTCACCGATATCATACGATAGGTGATAGGTTGGGAGCAAATTCTTAGGCCAAAACAATTTGGAGGTCTAGGATTTTGTCATCTTCAATCAATGAAAAGGGCTTGTGGTGCAAAAGTAGCTTGGAACCTTTTAATGGGAGCAACAGGTTTATGGGCTGAAATTTTGCAGCAAAGGTATATGTTAAGGGAGGCTGATTCTTTGCTGGATTGTAGACCAGGAGACTCAAAAGTGTGGAAATTTATCTGTGCGCAGAAGGATATTATTGAGAGTGGAACAAAATGGCAAGTGAGGAATGGTCAGGCGATTAGTTTTTTCAACGATTGCTGGTTATTAGATGGAAGTCCCTTAGCAAATGTCTGCAGGAGACAATTGTCAGCTGCTGAATCCTCCTCTGTCGTGGCAGACTGGGTGGTGAATAACACTTGGAACTATGAGGCTCTCGCTGATCTATTGTCGACAGAAATTATAGGTAAGATAAGGGCACAAATGCCCCCATGTGTGGAGTCGTGACATGATTTTATGGCTTGGAACGCATCTAGGGATGGTATTTTTTCAATTAGGAGTGCATATTTCCTAATTGAAAAAAAATCCTCAACACCTGAATTTGTGTGGATTGAAAGAAGTGTGGGTGTGGAAAGGATAAAAGTCTTTATGTGGAAGCCTACTTTGATAGACTTCCAACAAACGAGTTGAGAGGCTGATGGGAAGATGTTTCTAGCTCATGTGACCACTGTGGTGTGGAAATTGAAACATCTTTGCATGTCCTGAGAGACTGCATTTATGCGAAACAAATGTGGGCAAAGCTGATCAAGCCGTCATACTCTAGGCGGTTTTTCTCAGCAAACCTGCGAGACTGGATGGTGATGAACATTAAGGGTAGATGCGGATTTGGCTCAGCATCCCAGTGGAGTATTATCTTTGGAGTTGCTATTTGATTGCTATGGGGATGACGGAACTCTTCATTATTCAACCACTCCTTTATAAAGCCAGCAAGACCAACTGAGACTGTTCTGCATAGCTGGAGGAATTTCACTTATAGCAATATTTCCTTTGAGGAAAATAACGACAGTTTGCTTGGAGCAGACCTGTTACGGATATCTCATAAATGGGCCCAGCCCAATAACTAAAGAGCCTAGTCAAAATGACTTCAGTTATGCTCATAACCGCTTCCTTGAAAATAGGAGTGGTTTTATCAAAATATCTATCGTTATGATAACTGCCTATGTATCAAGAATATCTATCAAAAACGCATATCTTGATATCCCTAAAATAAAGGATGAATCCAACTGATTAAGATAAGGCACAGGTACGCCTATAAATAGGGTAAAACCCTTACAAGGTACACACTTCTGAAATCCTAGCTTTTCTATTCACACAGAGCACACACACCACCCCCTCTGGCTATCATTAGCCTGTCGTATACCCTCGAACTACGTGGACTTTGATCCACACTGTGGTACGTAGGACCCCGGGATTTCACCCCGGGCCAAGTCCAACCCAACTTGTGATCTACACCGGATCATTGGCGCCGTCTGTGGGGACTGTAAAGTCCTATTCCCGTGACCCGTGATGGCTAATACCAGAAGCAAAAGCCACCCGCATGCACACGAGCAAGGTTAGGAACAAAATTTTAGCGAGACCCAACAGCAGGACGTTCAAGGCGTTAATCAGGAACAAATGGAGGAGTCCCCGGACTCGAACCTGGATGGACGAGCAGGCCAAACGCTGGAAAATACTAACCACGCTGGTCCCTCAAAGTTTCAGATTGGAAGCCCAGACATACGGCTCCTACATAACATTGCTGAATCAATGATGAAACGGATCGAGAATGTGGAAGAACGCGACAATCTTCAGAACCAGAAGATTGACCATATGACCGAGGTGATGAATCAAATTCTTAAACACTTACAAGACCCTCTTCAGGAGGAACGCCGGGACGGTCAGCAGAATGAGGACGAAGAAACCAATCACCAAACTATTGATCCCCTACAGGAGGATCATCCCGGGCAAGGCCGAATAGCTTCAACAAAAAATTCTCAGCAAAATAATCACCGGGACGCAAGTCAGGAGGATCAAGCCCGGGCACATAGGAAGGACAGCCGTACCTCGGACAATCAGGGAATTCCGCAAGACTCCGACAGGTACAAGACGTGGTATGGGGAGGGAGGACAAAACAACAGCCCGTTCTCAGATGAAATTACAGAAGCTGAGTACCCAAGGAAATTTAATACATCCGACCTCCCTAAGTACGACGGAAGTCAGGATCCCCAGACACACTTGAACACTTTCGACACTGAGATGCTGGTCCGAGGATTCAAGGGGCCAATCATTTCCAGGCTGTTCACCTCAACGTTACGAGGAGCCGCCCAAATTTGGTTCCGGACTCTATCTCCCAAGTCCATTACCGACTTCAACAACCTGAGCGAGAAGTTCCTGCTGAATTTCGCGACAAGCAAAAAGCAACCCAGGTCGGTCTACACGCTGGACAGAATCAAGCAGCAACCCGGTGAAACCCTTCAGAAGTATTTGGATCGTTTCAAGGCTGCCGCATTACAAATCCAGGGATTAACGGAAAGCGTCCACGTACACTTGCTCATCTCGGGCTTAGATAGCGAATCCAGAATGGGGAGATCGGTCATATCTGGCGAGATCAAGACGCTGGAAGAATTCCATAAACGAGCCAAAAAGTATCTGGACATAGAACAGATGCAGATAGCCAACGCGCCGGGAAAAGAGAGACAGAAAAGCCCACCTCCGAAAGGGAAGGACCGGGCATCAAGAGACCGACCCCGTAACTCGGACCAGAAAACACGAGGACAAAGGCATGAGGGGAAGTATGAGAGATATACTCCAATAAATGTCCCTCGTTCACAGTTATGGAGAGAGGTAGCCCTGACCGAGATGAGGAAGGTGGAGCGACCCCGACCACTTTATAATAAGGGAAAGTTGGACCGCACACGGTTTTGTGAATTCCACAATGGACCCGGGCACACAACGGATGAGTGCTGGGACCTTAGAGATGCGGTGGAAAAGTTTATCCGAGATGGAAAATTACGTCAGTACGTTATCAAAACACAAGGGCAGAAAGCCAAGCGCAAGCAGACGGATCGGAGTACAAGCCCGGTCTCCCAGAGGAGAAAGCCGGACGGAGGCCGGAGAAAGCACGACAATGAGGACGAGTTCCCGGAAGCAGAGTTTGACTGCAATGTCATTAGTGGAGGTTACGGAGGTGGCGGCGATACCGCCAATCAGCGGAAGAAATACCTTCGGGAAGTCTTAACCATCAGGGGACGACCGACCTTCAAGCCGGAGCCATCGCAAACAGAAGAGCCTCCTAAGCTGTTCTTTACTCAGGAAGATCTGAGGGACGTAATCCCGGGTCATCAAGACGGACTGGTCATAACCGGCCTCCTGGGAAAATGCCGTGTAAAGAAGATATTCATCGATCCTGGCAGCGCGGTGGATATCATCCTGTGGGACGCCTTTAAGCGCATGGACCTCGACCCAGAGAATCTAAAGCCATGCAGGACAACCTTAATCGGGTTCAACGGACAGGATACAAATCCCAAAGGGTGTATAGAACTTAAAATGACCTTGGGCTCTAAAGAAGCCTTTAAGACTGAGCGAGTCAAGTTTATTGTAGCGGATTTCCCTTCGTCCTACAATATAATCTTAGGCAGACCAACCATTCATAGTTGGGACATGCTCATATCAACTAAGCATCAGAAGCTGAAAATGGTAAGTCGGAACAATGAAGTCGTCACCGTCAAAGGTGATCAGAAGGAATCCCGGCAATGCTATTTCTCGACAGTTAAAAACAATGAACCCGGAACATCGAGCTCGCAGCAGAAAGGAACTCGAAATTCAGCGCCAATTGCGCCGAGCTCGGTCAACGTGGTAGAGCTGGATGTAAGAGAAGAAGCAAAGATGATGAAAACAGAGCCTGATGGAGAGCTCACAGGCTACCAACTAGGAGAGGATCCCGGACAAATAACCCAGATCGGGAGTGCACTTGCCGAGCAAGAAAAAAGCGAGCTCAAAAAGCTGTTATGGAGAAACAAGGACGTATTCGCTTGGAAACCTTCGGAGTTACCAGGAGTTGACCCGGCGTTCTGCTGTCACAAATTGACCATAAATCCACGATATACGCCGGTCTCGCAGAAGAAAAGAAAGATTGCACCGGACCGTCAGGAAGCCCTAACCGAGCATGTAAGAGAACTGCTGGATGCGGGATTCATCAGGGAAATCCAGTATACCACGTAGTTGTCAAATGTGGTAATGGTCAAGAAACCAAATGGCAAATGGAGGGTGTGCACCGACTACACCGATCTCAACAAAGCATGCCCCAAGGATGCTTACCCCATGCCAAATATTGACCAACTGGTGGATAATTCCTCGGGTTTCCAGCTGCTCTCATTCATGGATGCGTATTCCGGCTACAACCAAATAGCTATGCATCCTGAAGACCAGGAGAAAACAGCTTTTATCACGGAAAAAGCAAATTACTGCTATAATGTCATGCCTTTCGGGCTGAAGAACGCAGGAGCTACTTACCAGAGGATGATGAATCAAGTGTTTGAGGCACAACTCGGCAGGAACGTCGAAGTTTGCATCGACGATATGATCGTAAAGTCAGTTAAGCGATCCCACCACATCCAAGATTTGCAAGAAACATTTGATAAGCTCCGGGCTCACAGAATCCGACTTAACCCAGCTAAATGTGCATTCGGGGTACTAGCGGGTAAATTTCTCGGATTCCTGTTGACAAACCGGGGGATTGAGGCCAATCCGGACAAATGTCAGGCCGTCCTCAATATGGCTGCCCCAAAAAACAAAAAAGAGGTACAGCAGTTGACCGGCAGACTGGCCGTGCTGACAAGGTTCTTACCGAAATCGGCAGAAAATGCTCTTCCTTTGTTCAAGTTATTGAAGAAGGAAGCACGACATGGAGAATGGAACTCAGAGTGTGAAGCCGCGTTTGACAAGATCAAAAAATGCCTGTCATCACCGCCCGTGCTGACCAAACCCGAGCCCGGGGAAGATTTGATATTATATCTATCCGTGGCCCCAGAAGCAGTAAGTGCCGCCCTGGTGAGAGAAAATTCGAGGGAACAGAAACCGATTTACTTTACAAGCCGGGCTTTGCAGAGTTCGGAGCTAAGATATCAAAGGTTGGAAAAGGTGGCCTTTGCGCTCCTAACTGCCGCGAGGAGATTACGCCCTTACTTCCAGGGGCATAAAATAATTGTCCGAACCAGTCAGCCCATACGTCAAATACTCCACAAACCTGACTTAGCAGGAAGAATGATGAGTTGGGCAATCGAACTATTTGAATTCGACATAGTATATGAAGCTCGGCGTGCTATTAAGTCCCAGGCTTTAGCCGACTTCATTGCAGAACTGGTGCCAACAGAGGTAGTCCCGAAAGCAGCCCTTGACGTTTGGAAAGTATTTGTAGACGGCTCTTCAAACGCCAAAGGAAGTGGAGCCGGGATCATAGTCGAAAGCCCGAAAGGAGTCGCCATGGAACACTCCCTGCAATTACACTTCAGAACGTCCAATAATCAGGCCGAGTATGAGGCTGTATTAGCCGGGCTATCACAGGCAAAAGACAATGGGGCCAGGAGGGTTCATCTCTCTACCGACTCTCAACTAGTCGCGGCCCAAATCAACGGTTCATACACGGCCAAGGGACCCTTGCTAATTAAGTATCTGGGGAAAGTCAGAGAGGCAGTGGCCGACTTCGATGAGGTCCTAGTCACCCACATCCCCAGGGGAGAAAATGCGAGGGCAGATATCCTCTCCAAATTAGCAAGCACCAGGAACCCGGGAAATAATCGGACTGTAATACAACAAAGTCTCAAGGAGCCCACGTGTATGATGGTCATCGCGGCAGCAGAAGACTGGCGAAAGCCAATCTTAAATTACCTGGAAAAGGGAGTTAGCCCGGACGATCCCGGGGAAGCAAGGCAAATAGCACGGACCGCGTTAATGTACACGGTGGTCGATGACCAGCTCTACCGAAAAGGCCTTCAATCCCCAATGATGAGATGTTTAAACCAGGCAGAGGCCGAGTACGTGCTGTCAGAGATACACGAAGGGATAAACGGACAACACATGGGGGCAAAGGCGTTAGCCCGGAAGGCCCTAAGGGCTGGATACTACTGGCCGACAATGGTCGCGGACTCCAGAGAGCACGTACGGACGTGCGAAAGCTGCCAAAAACATGCTCGGATCCTCTGGCCACCTCCGACCGAGTTGAGAACCATCACGGCTCCTTGGCCATTCTTTAAGTGGGGTATGGACCTCCTTGGACCGTTCAAACCGGCCGCAGGGCAACTGAAATGGCTTGTGGTGGCTGTGGATTATTTCACTAAATGGATCGAGGCTGAACCACTGTCGACCATCTCGGCTGCTCGAATACAAAAATTTTTCGAAAGAAATATTGTTGCAAGGTTCGGGATTCCTGCCGAGATCGTAATTGACAACGGTACCCAATTCGTGGATCAAGGTTTCCAGAGGTTGATGTCCGAGCTTGAAATCAAGCACCATTTCGCCTCGGTAGAGCATCCGCAATCTAACGGGCAAGCCGAGGCAGCCAACAAAATCATTGTTGACGGGCTCAAGAAAAGGATGAGGAATGCAGAAAGAAACTGGGTCGAGGAACTATACCCGGTACTCTGGGGATACCGAACTAGTGTCCAAACCTCGACCCAGGAAACACCCTTCCGAATGACATACGGATGCGAGGCCATGATCTCGGTTGAAATTGGGCAAACATCATGGAGGAAAGCCAAGGTCATGGAAGAGGGAGAACACGCGAACAACAAGCAGGTAGCAGCCGAGCTAGACCTCATCGATGAAGTGAGAACGACGGCACACTGCCGAGATCTGGCAACGAAGCAGCTGGTGGCGGCTAAGTATAACCGCAAAGTTAGACCGCGAGCGTTCGATAAAGGTGACTTGGTATTACGCAGAGCGGATATCGGAAATAAGAATTCCCGGGATGGAAAACTTGCAGCAAACTGGGAGGGTCCTTACCGTGTTTCGGACAAAATGGGGCCCGGGACGTATGCCCTTGAGACGTTAGATGGCACGCCCATTAAACGAACATGGAACGCGGACAAACTAAGAACTTACTACAGCTAAAGACCGGGATGCACTCGGAATAAACGCACAGCGGATGTCAGTGGTGACTGAGAACCGCTTTTTAGCTTCAACGGATGTCGGTGGTGACCGAGAACCGTTTTTTATTACGCATTGTCTTACTTTTAGCAGTATTTTCCATTGATTTTAAATCGTGTAATTCCAATTATTTCAATCAAGCTCGGGGGTTCAATTCATGGGCCAACCTAGTTATTACTTGTGAAATCAATGCAAAGATAGGCTACGACAAAAGCAAGATAATTAAACAAAGACTTGGGTTTCGCGATCCCGGTCATGATAAGATTTGTCAACAAGTCTTGTAAACCTTACGATGCATCGGAACTGTCCCCTGGGGTGGTGTGAGATTGCCATAAAAGATCCTGATCAGGTCGAAATGTTTAGGCTCCTATTCAAAAAGGATATCAGGGCCCGAACATGTGGCAGTTGGCTACCATCTCGGTACGGTACTTTACAAGATAAAGTACTTAGATGATTTTTGAAAATCGTCTGTTGTTTAGAATGCCCGACCATTAATAAACGTGGCCCGTTTGTTAAAACGTCGGTTGAATAACCAGCAGATTCTGCGCAATACATCTTGACTTTGGCCAAGTCATAAAATAAAGAACCGAGCTTCGTGCACGGATTACGTTCCCCTTTACTCATCAACTGGTGAAATAAAACACGAGTTTGGTTTAAAGGATGAAAATAAATACATGTAAGATGGACGAGCTGAGGATGCTAGAAAATCCGGGAACACCGGCTTGTCATATTATTAATTTTGAGGGCAAAGGCCCCAGATTACAGAAGAAACAAAAATAAAAATGAAAATACTACATATGAAAAAAAAAAAAAAAGATCCTAGAAGGACGGCATCAAGAGTGAGCTTGGCCGGGCACAGGAGGGCCAGGGGCGTCGGTCGTCAGAGCATCTTCCTCAGCTAATTGAACACGGTCATCCCCCGCGAGATGCTCGGACTCTTCGACTGGAGAAAGCGGCGCTGGTACAAATAGCCCGTCCTCTACCGAAGCTCTGAAATCCACAGCATCTAAGTTCATCGTAATGTCCGGATTCAGAGCTCGGACTTGGGCCAGGCATACGTTGAAAGCTTCAGCAGCCGTCTCCACGACCAGGACTTCCAGCTTATCCACCTCGGCAGCGGACGCCACGAGCTCGGCCTTGGAAGCGTCGAGGTCGGATTGGGCAAGATGGAGGTCCTTCACCAGCCCCGCATACTGACCCTGCAGGGTGTGCAGCGAGGCATTGAGTGTGTCTTCCCGGGCATGACTGGCGTCAAGCTCGGAGGAGAAATGATCCCTCTCAGCAAGGGCCTTTATAGCTCCTCCACCGCCTTTATCTGCGCCTCTTCCGCTTTCAGGCGCGCCTCCTCAGCCTCCCGCTGCCTGATCTCGGCCTCCTTCTTTTCAACCCGAGCTTTGGCAATCTCGGCTGCAGCCCTGGCGTACTTATGCTTAACAGAAGCATAAGCGTCCAACACGCCGGCCGTCTCCATTAGGTGGTCCTGCAGGACTTGCAGGTGGTCGAGGTCGGAGTCGGCAAAGGCCTCACCACTAAAATATTTGCTCGGAGGCTTCACCGCGTATTTGAGCTCCTCCGAGACCCCATCAGTCCATACCTCACCCCGCGAGTGAAGGCGAGACTTACCAGGAAGTGGGGGAGGAGGGACGCTTGTGGCAGCACCGGCGTCCGGGACAGAGGCCGGATTCTTTTCTGCGACCGAGATCGACGACGCCACGGACTTCGATCGCTTGCGCGGAATGAGATCCGTAGAGGCCGGAGAGGGCGCAACCCTCTTTTCAGCAGTAGTCCCGGCAGGCGAAGGAGCAGCCACAGCTTTGCTCTGGGAAGAGGACTCCCCTTTCTTTTTGGCCTTAGCCCGGAGCTTCTCGGCCAGTTCTTGGAAAGAAGCCTTCCCCATGTCAGGCACTACAAAAAACATAACAAACATCAGAAATGACAAGGGGCATACCAAAAAAAAAAAAAAAAAACATACTCGGTGAATACAATTCCTCCACCGACTGTCGGATAAAAATCCGGGAATCAATTACATCCTTCTCGGCCACATGGTCAACCAGAGCTATCACGGTTTCAACCTCGGCTGGCTCTAGGCTATCATCGGAGGATGCAAATATGCTTTGGTCTTGGTCATAATGAGCTTTCGACCAATACAGAGGAAACAGCAGCTCCACCGAGCTGGAGTCGACGTCCTTAAGAAACCACGGTTTATGACCGGGTTCAGCGTTGATTTTGAAAAAAGAAGCCTTGAAGCCTTTCCAGGTGTCAGTTGCCACATGGAAAAGCTTCTTGTCCGGTTTCCCCCGAAAAGAAACCCAACCCCTCTTTTCTTCGGGCTCCCCGGGTTGACGAGCCCGTTGGATGTTAAAAAAATAAAAGAATGTCCCGGTGGTGGGAGTACGATTTAAAAATCGGCAAAGCCGCTCGAATGCAATAATAAAGCCCCAAGAGTTGGGATGAATCTGAGTAGGGGCCAGCTGAAGAATGTTTAAGAGATCTACTTGGAACCTAGAAAATGGAAAACGAAGGCCGAGTTTTTTGACGAAGTCTAGATAGAAGAAGAAAAAGGAGCGCTCATTCCCTTCCCGGGCAACGCACACCGGTTCAGAAGGGCCGGGAAGAGATAAAGAACAATGATCCCGGTCCCCTAATGGGAGCTCGGCGATCTGACTGGTCGTGGCTTTTGATAGCCTGGACAGCACCCCGGTCGCGACCCAGTCATACTTCTCAGCAATATGACGTGGAATACTGACGACCGCTGACTCCACGGATCCGGAATCCTCGATAGGACGCGGAGAAGTTGACATACTACCTAGAAAAGGCAAAACAAAAATAAATTAGAAACGAAAATGATACCTGAAGATAGTACAGCGGGACGGGTAGAAACGGCTCCAACAACCCGCGGTTGGATATGCCGGCATCGTGAAGCTATTTCGTCAGCTTCCCATGACCGGCCAACCATCGTGGCCTCAGATATCAGCCAGGAACACTCCTCGCACGGGCCTATAGGCCGGGTAAGGGAGATGAGGGGCTCCGCGCGTGAAGGAAAGGAAGAGGCGGGTAGAGGAAGACTTTCCCCCTACCCTTTCCTAAGGGCGGCTCTGAAGAAAAAACCCTAGTGGCAGCAATCCCCCGGCCTAGACTTTCGGGCTCTACAGACTCAGACCGACCTCGAGCCCTTCCCCTAACCCGACCAGAACGACCTGGTTGACTACCACCTTCTCCGCCATAACCACGGAGAACGTTTTCCCTCTTTTGTTCTTCGGTCAGAGGCTTCCCGTACAGCCACCAAGCTGTCCGGGGAGGCATACGCTGAATAAGCTCGGCCTCTTCTGGGGAAAAAGCATTTGGATTAAAAGACGGAGGAGAACCTTGATGGCTCATCCCGAGAGAATAGAATTTAAACAGGAAACCGAAAACCAAAGACGGAGAAAAAGGATTGAATAGGCCAGAAGTTCAGAGAAGTTCAAGAATAAAGCAGAAGCCAGAACCCAAAGGGGAAGAAACTCGAAAGAACTCACAATAACCTACCCAGAAAAAAGAAAGACCAAGAAATAGAGAAAGAAAGAAGAAAACACAGCCAAATAACCAGAGAAGGAAACAAGGAAAGTACCTGGTTTGATATAAGTTAAGGGAAGAGGAAATGCGCGAGCCACGAAGAGCAGAAATGGGAATCTGAGGAAGATGAACGGGTGACTGGTTGCAAGTTTCTCTCAAGAAGGAAAATTCAAGGTTTGGCAGTTTTCAAAATGCAAGAAGCAGAAAGTCGATGACTTTTATAAACAAAACAAGCAGACGGGTGAGAGGCAAGAAACTCAACCGTCAAAAGCCCAAAGGGCCCATACACAAATAATGACGTGGACGTTAAAAGGCGTGCACATTTAATGCTGATGGTGGGCAAACACGAAAACCAAGATAATGGGGCAGTTGCTCTACTCAGAGGCCGGCTAGTAAACATCAAATCAGCAGAAGGCAATGATGACACTCGTGGCCTCGAGATAAGACGAGTGTTGGATCAACAGATGAGGCGGACAATGATCCCGGATCGAAATGCTCACGTGGCCGACCACATGAATACACCCCGGTTGCCCGACCTAACTCCCCGTGCAATCTCAAACTTGGGGGCAACAAGTCCCGATCCACGAAAAACTGGACAAGGTACCTGTAAACGGGGAGTAAGACGATATAGAAATATCAACACTACCCGACACGAATAAAGAGGGGAAGTTCGAGAAAGCATGGGAGGAGTTCGGCCTAGAATCAAAATTATAGAACATTAAGACCAAACATTAATGTTCTCTCGGGATAGCAAACGAATGCAACCCGCGTTAACCGGGATGGGGGGGGCACCCGTGTCCCACTCAAATAAACCGGAATGCAAAGTGGTGACAGAGGGGGTAACCCGGGGACCAAAAATGTCCGACCTCGGAAAAAGAACTAGAAATCAAAAACCTCAGGACAGCGAGATGAACTAGAGCAAAAGACGTAACCTGACAAGTACATCCCGGCTGCTCGGAGCCCTGAACAACCGGGCTGGGGGGCAACTGTTACGGATATCTCATAAATGGGCCCAGCCCAATAACTAAAGAGCCTAGTCAAAATGACTTCAGTTATGCTCATAACCGCTTCCTTGAAAATAGGAGTGGTTTTATCAAAATATCTATCGTTATGATAACTGCCTATGTATCAAGAATATCTATCAAAAACGCATATCTTGATATCCCTAAAATAAAGGATGAATCCAACTGATTAAGATAAGGCACAGGTACGCCTATAAATAGGGTAAAACCCTTACAAGGTACACACTTCTGAAATCCTAGCTTTTCTATTCACACAGAGCACACACACCACCCCCTCTGGCTATCATTAGCCTGTCGTATACCCTCGAACTACGTGGACTTTGATCCACACTGTGGTACGTAGGACCCCGGGATTTCACCCCGGGCCAAGTCCAACCCAACTTGTGATCTACACCGGATCAAGACCCAACACGGGAGATTAGGTGGCAAAAGCCACCTTTGGATTGGTTTAAATTGAATGTGGACGGGGCAGTGGTTCGGTCATCTCTCAAGGGGGGGTGCGGGGGTCTTCTGCGAGATAGTGGGGGGTCCTGGGTGTGTGGTTTTCATGAAAGAGGTGGGGAATTGTGAAGCTGAGGTGGCAGAAGAATGGGCTATTTATGAAGGTTTGTCTCTAGCTTGGGATTTAGGGATCAAGAGGTTAATTTTAGAATCAGATGCCTTGGAGATAGTTACAAGACTATCGGAGGACAACCCGGTCTCTGGAAGTCTGCTATTTCTGAAAATTAAAGAGCTGGTGCAGAGGGAGTGGCATGTCCAAATTCGCCATATCCCGCGGGAAGCCAACCGAGTTGCAGATAGGCTAGCAAAGGAAGCTTTAAATCATTCTGCTATTGTTGAGGTGTGTCCTGGGCCACTGAGAACTTGGGTAGCCTAGGAGAGATTGGGAACTGTTTCCCTTTATTTCTGACTTATGTTTAGTGCTTTGTCTGGCAAGTAGTCATCTTTTCCTATAAAAAATAAACTATAGGGGCGTTCATGGGCAGGGTTGGGCATTGCGAGATCTTACTCGAGAGATTATTAGGTAGTAAAATGCAGCCGAGTTTTCGACCCTGCCTGATAGAAGCCCTAACATTTTTTGGCAGGACAATAATTCGCTGAGTAGGATGAGCTTTTCTTGCCCAAGTAGTGATATTTGCCATACTCTGTGTGAAAGAAAATAACTTCAATCATACTTAATAAATAATATTGTAAACTTCAAATGAAATCTATTATTCTATACTTTGAAATATTTCAACATAAGTCTACAACTTGAGTTTTGAAATTAAAAAGACAACCATATATTTTAACAAATAATCAAATACTCATAAGTAAAAATAAAAAATATATAATACTATTGAATAAAAAAACAAAAAACATATAATACTATATATATTATTGGGCAGGGCCAAATGGGCAGAACACCATACCATGCTCGATGCCTAGCCTTGCCTGCAAAAATGTCCAGTTTAGTTGTGCCTAATTTTTCTTAGGCTAGGTAGGCGATTTTTCTTCGGGCTCGGACGAGCGTATAGGGCAATGGTCATCATGAGCACCCCTACTTTACTATACTAATAGGGATGAAAGCCTGACTTTGCCGATCGAGGAAAAAGAATTACAAAAATTTTAAAGTGCCTATTAAATTGCCAAAATGACAAATAGATGATTTGATAGAAATATAGGATTTTGAAATTGAAGTACTGACAACTTGTACTTGAGCATAAATAATGACAACTAAAGAATAATATTTAGTGGCTTGGATATACATAATGACAAATTGAGGAGCTCAAACTATCAATCTTTATACCTAGTTGCTAATTCTTATATTCAAGTTGTTAACATATAAACTTTTTTTGCTCAAAGTTAACATACAAACTTCAAAATCTCAAACTTTTACCAATTCACTTATTTATCCTTTTGCTAATACTGTAAATTTTTTGGGGGGGTTTTTTTTAATTCAAAATATTTTTTTTGTCATTTCTTTGGGAGAAGTGACGAATAAATACCAAATGAAATTTCAAAACCCATAAATGTCTACTAAAAAGGGAAAAGGACAGAGAGTTAAGCATGTATGAATATGAGTTTTGAATATTTGGGCAAAAGATCAAACCACCTTTCTTCCTCATTGTCGGCAAAGACCACACGCTTCTTCTTCTCTTCCCACCGCAATGATAGTGAGACCTCTGTTTTCAACCTCAATCATCGTCTCATCATCTTTAACCTCCCTCTTCAAAGAATTAGATCAAAGGGTAAAGGTGCAATTTTACATATAACCTTTACCCCGAGGAGTGCCCAGCACCACGACATTTTTTTGGGACCAAAAATACACACAACGTTATTTTGGGAGCAAAGAGTACCATGGGTCGTTAGTTGACCAACGTTGACTGTTAAGTCTGACGGAAATAAACAGTAACTCTGCTGAAATTACCATTTTGCCCTTAGTTTTAAATATTTTTTTTAAAAAAATATTAAAATAAACTCCTCCCCGTCGATGGGCCCCACTACCGGCTACACCGTCGATGGCGGCCGCCCTCCCCACCGCCGGTGATCGGCGACCACCTCTAGCGACTTTTTTTTAAATAATTTTTTTTTGAAAAAAAACTAAAATAACCCCTCCCTCACCGGTGGGTCCCATCATCGCCGGCAGCCGCCCTCCCCAACTCCGGCGACCAGCGACTTCCTCCGGCGGCTTTTTTTTTAAAACATTTTTTTAAAAAAAAACTAAAATGGCGTAAGGCATGCAAAGCAATTGCATATATTTACATATATATATATATATATATATATATATATATATATAAAATGATAAACTGAAATAAAAAATAAGGGCTATAGCGTTGCGTCTTGATGCATCATTGTGCTGATTGTATCTGCATAAATATATATATTACCGTATGTTCTTGTTAGTCTTGCCGTCATCATCATTTTGCTGGTTTAGTTGTTATAGTTTTTCCATTCATTTTTGCTGTCATCATGTTATGCAAGCAGTGGCTGTTAGCATCTTGTCCTGTTTAGATATTTGTTTCAAAGAGAAATGAAATGCTAACCTGATATGAACCAAGTGCATGATAGGGCAGTTGAACAAGATTAGAGTTGCATACTTTCGGAATGGGTTCTGTTTTGCGTTATTGCATGCCTCGCGTCTGTTCCTGTCTATATAAAAATATATGATAAGTTGCTGAACTTTGTAATTGTTTGCCGTCATAAAAAACGCTGCATAACAAAGAAAAGACAAGGAGGTAGCTTCCTAAATGGCCTTCTGTGAATTTTAAAAAAATAGATGTATTCATATAAGACAAAAGAGGGATACTAATATAGTGTGTGTGTATGCAATTGCTTTGCATGCCTTACGTCATTTTAGTTTTTTTTTAAAAAAAGTATTTTAAAAAAAAGCCGCCAAAGGTGTGGAAGGCAGTCACCGCCAGCGGTGTAGCCGGTGGTAGGGCCCACCAGCGAAGGAGGGGTTATTTTAGTTTTTTCTTTTAAAAAAAAAGCCGTCGGAGGAGGTCACCGGAGGTGGGGAGAGGGGCCGCCGGCGGTGGTGTGGCCGATGGTGGGGCTCACCGGGGAGGGAGGAGTTATTTTAGTTTTTTTTTAAAAAAAAATTATTTAACAAAAAAGCCGTCGGAGGTGGACGTCGATCGCTGGCGGTGACCAATGGTGGGGAGGGTGGTTGTCGCTGGCGGTGTGTCCGGTGGTGGGGAAGAGTTATTTTAATGTTTTTTAAGAAAAAAAATTATTTAAAACTAGGGGCAAAATGATAATTTCAACTTAAAACTATGGGCAAAATGGTAATTTTAGCGAAGTTACTGTTCATTCTCGTCAAACTTAACGGTCAACGTTGGTCAACTAACGACCTGTGGTACTCTTTGCTCCCAAAACGTAACATCGTGTGTATTTTTAGTCCAGAAAAAAGGTCATGGTGCTGGACGCTTCTCGGGGTAAAGGTTATGTGTAAAACTGCACCTTTACCTTAGATCAAATACCAGATATGTAAACAACCTTCTTACGTCAGTATCGTTTTTATTTGTGCTCTCCTTCCCTATTCGTTGTGCACAACCTTCTTGTTGATTTGTTGTGCACTATCGAACCTACCGCCTCATGAGTTGAATAGTATCTGAGTTTTGAGGAAAAAGAAGGTGAACAAAAAATATGAAATTTTATACAAAATTCGTAATGGGATTCACTAGTTCAATAATGGGTTTGACAAGATTTTTAATAGCTTTCACAAGAGTAATAATCTTGAGTTGCATGTTTTCATCAGTGTACACTTTTAACCAAAATCATAATGAAATTAATAAGTTCATCAATAGTTATAACAAGATTTGTAATGGGTTTACAAATGAGTTCGTCAAGTAAAAACATGTTAGTATCAGTTTACCAACATTTGAGTACTATGAACAATCATAATGAGATAAATAAATTTATCAATGGTTTTACAAGACTTGTAATGAGTTTAACAAAGGCATTTTCTGCTAAAAACGTATTAGTTAGGGTTCACCATTACAAGTCTAGTGAAAATCATTACTGAACTTTTGAATCTCATTATGAATGTTGTTCAACATGCACAAATGTGGGTGAAAATCATCAGGAAGCGTCTTGGTTAAACTCATTACAAGTCTTGTGAAAACTATTAATGCACTTGTTAATTTTATTACGACTTTTGTTTATAGTGCTAAGATGTTAATAAATTTAGACTAACATGTTTTCACTTGACGAACGCCTCTATTAAACCCATTACAAGTCATGTTAAAACCATTGACGAATATGTTAATCCCATTACGATTTTTGTTAAAAGTGTTTGTTGATGAAAACATACAACTTAGGATTATTGCTCTAGTAAAAACTATTAAAAATATTGTTAAACCCATTACTAAACTTGTGAATTCTATTATGAATTTTGTAAAATATCACATTTATTGTTCACTTTCTTTTTCCTCAAATTCAAATACTATTTAACTCAGAAAAAGGGTAGGTTTGATGATGGCTTAACAGACCAAAAAGAAGGTTGTGCGCAATGGATCTAGAAGGAGAGTATGAACACAAACGATGTTGACGGAAGAATGTTGTTTGCAAATCTAGTTTTTGATCTAGTTCTTTGAAGATGGAGGTTGAAGATGATGAGATAATGATTGAGGTTGAATAGGTAGGTTTCACAATCACTACTGTGAGATAATGATTGAGGTTGAATAGGCAGGTCTCACAATCACTACTATTGTAAGAAGAGGAAAAGAGGCCCGTGGTCTTTGCCGATGATAAGGAAGAATGATAGTTTGGTTATTTGCCCAAATATTCAAAACCAAAATTCATACTTGTTTACCATTCTGTCATTTTCCTTTTTCAGTAGCTATTTTGGGGTTTTGGAATTTTATTTGATTTTATTCCTTTTTCTTTTCTTATTTATATCTCTTTTTAATTAATTACAGAATTTAATTGCTTTTTATTTATTATTTATCTTCCTGTGATGATCCGATTGGGGCTTCATTTCCCTCCTTCCTCCAGAGTCCAGAGTGCTCTTTACTCCATCCATCTGTTTCCCCTGTACCTTCATAAAAAATCCATCGTCGCTTCTTTCCTTCCTCGTTTAAAACCTAGCGCCTTCTTCCCTCGTTTTAAATCAATTTCACACAACCTGCGAGAAAAAGCCCTGCGTCGTTCATTTCTTTCTTCCGTCGTTTCATCAGCGGCTCACTGTCTGAACTCGTCTTCCTATCCCGCCATCGAAGCCGTCACCTAGCGAGGTTCGTTCATCTATCGTCTCTTCCATAAATCTTTCTTACAGATTAATGTGATTTTTCGCCGTGCTGCTCTATTCTCCCCGCTTTCGAATAGAAATCAGCAACAGTCTTTCAAAAGAATGGTTGCACACTTTGGCTAATGAAATGTGCTGCTATCTAAAATACTCCATGTTTCATTTCTTGTTCCGTATCCCACTTCTCTTTTGTCTATGCTGTAAGATTTTGAACTGGGAAACAGGAACTTTGTTGGTACCATGAATGTGTTGTAACTTGCATTTTCCATTTTTTTAAAAAAAAATATATTTTCACGCATCTTGCCTGAATCTTTCAATTGATTCTATTAAACTAATTGAATTTTGGAGCTAGCTTAGTTTCTGCAATTCACTAGAATAAGCGCATGAAATGCTGAAAGTATATGGAGCTGCGCTTTGAATGTATTAAATTTTTGCCCATGGATAATTCGTGCCCAGCCTACCAAATGGAAAGAAACAATTTCTTGTAACCTTGAAGTAATAAATTTTGACTGGATTTTTTGTGGAGTTTGCTTTTTGTGTTGTAAAATTTTAAAGGTTAGGATCGTTATAATAAAACGTACATGTAGACCCAGTGTTAATGTTATTCAGTTACATGCTCAAAGGATTACTTCTTTCTTTTGCATCCATATGCTATTCAATTATTCTATTTCTCATAGCTATTAAATATCTATACAAAACTCTTTCTCTCAGTTAAAAAGGTGACCCTTTTTTTTTGGAAACTTTTTTATTTTAAGAATTATAGGTCATTTTCTAATTTTTGAGGGTGGTGGGTATGGGTAGAACAATCCCTGCTGGTTTGAACATGGGGAAGATCAGAAAACCCTACAGGAATGGGGCAAGTTATAGGTGAACGTAGCAGGGGTGGATGGCAAAGAAGTTGCTTGAATTTGGCCCATTGCCATCTTTTTGTTCTTTAATGGGTTTTTAATCAGAAACTGATGCATCTTGTTTTTAGATTGAAACCTTGTTTTGAAATCATGTTTTATATTGTTTTGTAGGTTGTTTGGTTTGAGAGCTGATGCTGGGGATTGCTTTTTAAGATGGATCTCGGCCATGTTGGATGCGAGCTTTTACCTAGACCCCTTAGCCAATCCTCAGCTGGCCTCCAACTTTCCTTCTTGAGACCATTCCCATACCCTTTCTTCAAGGCCCCAAACCTAAAATTCCAAACACCAAAACATTTTGTAGTTGTGTCATTTTCCCAAAACCCTCAACCAACTTCTACACTCTCAATTGTCAGCCAAAATCCTCTATATACTGCTCGGAATAATGAATGTGAGCGAGATGTTCGGTCCTTTGCAGGTCGGAAGAAGAAGTCTGGTGGTTCCTCGACTGGGCGCGAAGGCATGGCTGATTTCCTCCGTAAGTTGAGGCGCAAGCCTAGGCAGAGAGCTAAGAAATATGCTGAGTCCTTTTTCTACCGCTTGAGAAATCCACATGGGAACTATCCTGATAACTTCTCTGAGGACGAACTTCAACAAATTGGTCTTGGGTATGATCGGTTTGTCAGATTTATGGACAAGGATGATCCAAATTTGCGTCACCCATATGATTGGTATAAATATGGCGAATTTGGACCCTACTCATGGCGAGGAGTTGTTCTAGGTGACCCAGTTCGTGGTAGATTTACTGATGAACGTGTGACAATAATAAATGAAGTTAAGGATCATGAGGAGTGGGAGAAAATTGAGCAATTTGAAATGGCTTCTGAATTTGGGAAAAGAGTGAAGCAGATGGACAAAAGTAAAGGATTCAGGTACTTTTGGGTATTCGTGAGGCACCCGAGATGGAGATTGTCTGAGTTGCCTTGGCAGCAGTGGACGTTGGTTTGTGAAGTAGTCCTTGAAGCTGGTAAGCAGAGGTTGGATAAGTGGAGTTTGATGGGTAGACTTGGCAATAAGGCAAGATCTTTGATAACACAATGTGCAGCATGGATGAGACCTGATATAATATATGTAAAGCGGCCAGTGTATCAATGTAGATTTGAGCCACAGGATAACTTTTTTAATGCCCTTATTCCATTTCTGGATCCTAGTACGGAAAATGATTATCTTTTTGAGTTAGAAAATGATGATGGGACTGTTGAATTGTGTACTTATTATGGTGGCTTGTGTAAGATTGTGAAGGTGAACCAAAAAGCATTCGTTGATGATGTGGTCAATGCGTATCAGAAATTGAGTGAGGAGAAAAAGTCAAAGTGTCTAGAATTTTTGTTGAAGAATCATCCAGTTCTGCTTTTACATCCTTATACAAAGGAGTGGAAAGCTAAGTTGGAAGAGATGGAGCTGGGCTGCGATGCTCCTGAAGATGACACTGCTGATGCTAGTGTTGATGATTCTGGTGAAACTGAGATCTTAGACTGGATTGAGGATGATGAAGGAGGTGTTGATGGTGAAGGCATTACTGAAAATGATGATGACGATGAGGAGGAAGAGGAGGATTATGGTGATGGTGGTGATGACGGCCAAGATCTAGGTGTGGACATGCAAGATATTGGAGAGAACAAGGAAGATACACTTACAGAAGAGGAAGAGGATGAGGATGAGATGAGTTGGAATGAGAAGCTTCAAAAAGCCCTTGGTAGTGGAGAAGCGATGGAAAAGCTGGCAAAGGAGAGTTTAGAGTTCACCTCAAAGTTATACAAGGAACACTCGATGACAGGAGAGGGCGAGGGAGAAGAGAAGCAATCATCAGATGGAGATGAAACTGCGTTGAGAGGCAAGTGGGCGAAGGTGAGTCCAGATGAGTGGAAGTATGCTGGAATCGGTCCTTGGAGGAAAAAGGTTAAGAAGAGCAAGCTTCCTCCAGAGTTGTTTTTGCGAGCTGCTGTTAGACCATTTACATACAGGAGTCTGGTTAAAGAGATCGTTTTAACTAGGCATGCAATTTTGGATGGTGACATAGGTAGGAAGGTTTAAGCTAGTTTGCCTTTTTAGGAAGGCTGTGTTTGTGTAGGATTTGTTTGATATGGTAGCACCTAGTTGCTTGAGGCAATATTAGTTGTTGTCTCCTGCACTTCATTAAACATAAAAGCCTTGGAGTTTAAACTTTGTTCAATCGATTTCATTTTTGGGACATTTAGATTATAAAGAATCAGCTTGCCTTCTCATTTCTTAGTTTTACTGGCATTTTTTGAAGGAAGATTTTATAACTTTTCTATAGGACCTAGTGCCTCATCTATGTTGGTTTTTCTTTTTGGAACCAGATGCCTCGAGGGGCAGAGTACAATCACTGGTTGCTACGACAGACAATCTTTTATGGTGAAATTGAATGCAATCAACAGGTGGGGAAGAAGAAAAAAATATGAACGTCAAAAGAGATCTTAAGAGTGAAGGCTTCTTTGTAAATGAGCAGAAGACTTCATTTTATTTTATTTAATATTTGATTAATATTTATAAGAGCATATACAGTTATGTTTAGTTGTCATGTGTACACGTCAGATCTAATGTAGCATATATATATTGACTTTGGTTCAAAAATTGTTAAAACTATGTTATTAACTTCTGTTCACTGGAAAATAGATGGGAAAGGGGTTAATTTTTTTTTTACTATTTTATATTACATACCCTCTGATTATTTAAAATTTTATATATCATTTTTTCAATTATTTTAAATTTAACTCATAAGTTTTTTTCTCTCCTCACCTCCCATCCAAATCTCTCAAATCAAATAACCCCTTAATTTTTTTTTATTTGGGGATAAAATAACCCCTTAAAATGAGTTTGGTAAATTTTCACCTTTTGCCTAGCAATCTGATACCGTTGTTATTATTATTATACTAAGAAGTAGAAAAATGTAGCATGTTCCACGAAATTGGGAGATCTTTTTTTTTTTTCATTTATTGTTAAAAAAATAATTTTATTTTAAATTATAAATTGTACTTACATGAGAAATAATATATTTTGAGTCCATAAGGATATTATAATAACTGTGATGCCCCCCAATCGGTCTTTGTCACGAGATGTTAGTGCGCATAGAAATTGAGGAACAGAATCGGGCTGACGAAAAAAGCAAAATTTGTTATGTAGTCATGTAATGGGCTTGGCTAATAGGTGATTCAGTAAGAATGTTTTATGGTAAAAATTTTTCATAACCAGAGGTAAAACGTTGATCATCCTATAATCCTAGATAGTGCAGGTAGTGGAGCATGCATTTACAGAACATGGAGGCGCATATTGCCTAAGGGGCAGCACAGAGCAATGGACTGAAATCCTACAGGTAATCTTTATAAATAGGAGATTACTTACAAGATGCACGCTCTTGATTCATCTATTTTAATATTCAATCTACTGTGCACACATCTCACCCCTTTTGACTATCGCCATATTCGTGTAGCACAGTGACCACCAGACACTTTGGGATATCTTTTTCATAGGTATCATTAAGTAATTTTCCTCTCCTCGGTGTTTAACCAATAGGCATCTTAAAAAGATCTAATATAAACCATCTACTAGTCTATGGAGGCGAAACATCTTTGTTCTATAACTAAGCAAAAACCAAGGAAGTAAGCAGAGATCAAAGATTGAGGAAGATAAAGCCAAATCGGTAAGATGAAGATAATAACAGACCCAGTCATTGAAGTTCCCAATCTATTAGAATTTATGAATATATCCTGCTTTTAGCTAGCCATATTTAGTGTATGCCCTTAAACTGTTTGAATCAATGTCTCTATCTCCATTTTAAATTTTGTAATATCCCGAACTTCAAATATTATTATTTAGACCTTGCCGGTGGTCTCCATCCTTCTAATACCACTGACCCTGTTCTGTCGTTGATATTTTCTTCATAAGAACGAATCTTTAGGAAATCTCTTACCTTTTAAACCTTGAAATTAAGAAGGATAAATAGCTGAGACAGCATATCAGCTGGAAAAGTATTTGAAAAATTTTAATTAGTGGGGTCAAGAGGCATTCATCGCTGGATGTTACCATAGGGGGGGATTCTGATGCTAATGCCAAAGCACTAGAGGCCAAATCTCAAAACAGTGACACACCACATCCTTGTACCCTACCATATTCTTTGATCTCTCGCATTTGTCAATTTGCTTATCGTCACACTCCAACACATTTCCACCTCATCCATGTACCCTACCATCCACTACCCTCTCCATACTGACAAAGGCAGATACATGCACAACGCACAACATACATGTGTCTACATACATATTTGTCTTTTCCCCATCAAATATTCACATTTAGATATTTGTCTTCACCCCTTCAACCTGTATTTCAAGCAGCAGATTATGAGTCCTTGATTTACAGTGTTTGAGAATCTTTACTATTTACAAATCTTATATTAAGAATCCATCCGTACTGGTATTTTAATAGTTGGAGTAGTACAAATAAACTTATACGGGGAAGGACAGGAGTGACTCCCATAAAAGGAAAATTGGTAGAAAATTGTATGAGGTGATTTGAATATATACAGAGAGAAGACTATTAGATGTACCAGCGATGAGAGTAGATCAAACTGTTTGGAACCCAATTAAAAGGAGTGGAGGAAAACTGAAGAGAACATTTAATAACGTTATTGATTATTGAGTAAGATTTTTTAATTAATAATTTATCCCATAATCATATTTGATTTTTGATAGAGCTCAATGACATCGTTTAATCTGTGTGTAACTGACATCACTTATTGGGATTAAAGCCCTGTTGTCATTGTTGGAGTAGTTCAAATGAGCATATAATATAGGGAGGCACGTATGTATACACACTCAAAACAGGGAAACTTGATATTAGCCATAGTGAGCTACTACAGTTTCTATGTCTTTGGGTCTAAAGGACAATACAGTATATACAGTACACATACAATATGTTTGAAGTCTACAGGTTAAGATTAGTTATACCTGCACATGGAACCTTTTTCCCGGAAAAAAAAAAAAAGAAAAAGAAAACCAGAATACTATTATTAACATGGTATCAAGGTCTTTTGGCTGCTGTTGGATCAGCTGATTACCAGATACAGTAGCCATTAGGGACCCGCCTTCAAAACAGTACTTCATACTGTCAAAGTCCTACGTAGTGCGCTGCACTATGTTTTATTTGCATAGACCTACCAACACTATCCTGGAGAACAAAAGAAAAGAAAAACATATTTAGAAAATGTTAAAAGACATGTAGTAACTTGCTATAGTCGCAAATCAATTACGTTGACATACCTGGTCAGGACGGTGGGATTTTTAATAATAAAGGGAGCCTGCAAAAACACAGGAACTTAAAAGTTTAATTCTGGTGAACAATATTTAGTTTGCCTTTTGCTTTCTAGATTCTTTCAAATTTTTGATCACTTGGTCTACTGTACCTTGCCACCAATTTCCTCTTGAAGCGCTATTTGGATTGTCCTCATTGGGATCATCATTATCCGAATCTTTCTTAAGCTGCAAATTTAAATTCCAAATCAAAATGTTATGCGTATATAATTGCATCTGTCGACTTCCAATTTATTACAATATTTTATGGATGCATAAATTGATGGAAAATATAATAAAATTTTGAAAAGGTGTTTCACTTTTATTACTTTATTAAAACAACAAAGTTAATGTTACATCATCATAATATAGTCAAACCATGTAGTTATTTATAAATTACATTCATAACTAATCACAAGATAACAATCCCATATGAATTAGCTAGTTTTCTGTATTTTTATATACCTTTATATGTCAATAATCATATGAAGAAGAATAATTAGACAGAAGCTCACATCATGGTGGGAATCTGTGCTCCTGCATTTTGGGAAATAATTTTCTTGACCACCATAGTAGATGGAAGAGGTGTAGTAGTTGCTGGGTTCTATTGTACTCTCATTCTGATAATTCTTGTCAGATACGCCACCACTGCTTTTACCTTTGCCACCTGACACAAAATCCAATTTTGAGAGATCATTTCCATATATAAATTCGACTAAACCCCATAGATATGTACACAACATTTGAGACCAGAGACTCTGCAGATCCATCTATATGGACTGAACAAGATAGATGTATATATATATATAGCAGTATGAATTGCAGTAGTAGACATATAGTAATTGCTATAAGTAACCCATATGGGTCATAGTAGTAAAAAAGGAATACAAAGGTGTTAGAGGAAACTTCAGGACGAACCTAGCGCTCCATAATTTTTTCCTCCCACATCTTGCTTTCTCGAGTCACTCCTTCCTGCCTGAGTTAAAAAAACAGTATCAGATTCAGTGTATGAGTATATATATATGATAACAGGAAAATACCTCTCAGCTAAAATCAGATAATATATAGTGTCCCAAAATGAACTATCCTGTCAATAATTCGCAACAAAAGGCGTACAAGTGGCATGCATGCTTTAAATACACACACACTAACTTAGCAAAGTATAGTCGCAGAACACACACACACACACATATATTATTACTCGGAGAAGCATCATCTTTATGGTGTATTGTGCAGACAAAGCATAATGTCACCGTAAAGGTGAAGCCGGGTCCACTGACCTTGGAAAAACTAGATATATATAGGGGTAAAATAACAGTTTATTTAGTGACCAACCAGTAGTACTACGTATGCTTTGACAGTAATCAGAAAAGAAGAAACATCAAGGGTACTAAATTGAGAGCAACAGGATCGATGCATACAGGAGGAGGAAACATGGAGCCGAAGATGCTAGAGGAGGAGGATGAAGATGGTTCCTTGGGACCAAAAAGCTGATCAAAGTTGGTTGATGAAGAAGAAGAGGACCCTCCAACATGGTTTTTGCTGTTGTTCTTGTTTTCCATGGGAATTGAAGAAGAAGAAAGAAGAGAAGAGGGTAGTACAATAATAATATTATATAAAGGAAGGAGCTTTCTCTTTCTTTGTCAACCAACGAACAAAACTACTAGTAGGATGATAAAAGTATGGGGTGTAACGAGAAAAGGGAGAGAAGGGATAAGATTTGCAGGGAAAGAGCAGAGAGCACGTGAAGATAGAAGAGGATGTGTATGAATTGAAGGATATATTATGGTGACTGGTGAGAGTTATTAGTTAGGGAATGGGTATTTATAAGGCCAAAAAATATGCTGCCACCCATGTGCTCTCATTCAATTCCATCCTTTTCCCTCGTCGACACATGGGTGCCCTTGTTGGGTCCCATGGGGACACGATGCCTGCCGCCAAACACATCTGCCACGTGTCCCCTCAAAATCTTTGACCTCACCCATTACTCCTGTCTGCTCCCTCCATTTCTTTCTTTGATGACCCTTCACAATCACTCACTGAGACCAGCAGCTCTGTACTAGCCTCCAACATTATCATATGATAAGGTCATAAGGATGTGTTGACCTGATTGCCCCTTTTGGGTTACAATACCAACCATTTTGCTTGTCATGAGATCAGTAGTGTTAATTTTGGATTGTTTTACTTGTCGTCATGAATTCATCAAGAGATCAATCTTAGCATACTTTATAATTTGTTATTTTTTCCATTTATGATTTATGATTCTACTTGGATCACTCTTACAGCCTTGTATCATTGATGAGTAAAATAGTATGTATATGGCTGTTGGTTTTTTTTTTATTATTCTTTTAGTCTTTAATATAAGATGAATTTACCTAATTTGATTAGATTAAAAAAGTTAATCAAATTATTTAATATAATATATATTTTTTAAAATATATCAGTCATCTTTCTTATTCCCTTGTTCCCTCCTCCTTGATTATGATTGAAGAGGCTTCAATGAGGATAGATTAGGGAAGTATTGGCAAATAAGAAAATCATGTTCTATATTTAAAAGTAAGATGAACTTCTTCTCAATATATTTTATATTAAGGACTGATGGAGTATTTAGTTTTAAAATTTACTAATCTTATATTGGCCCTATGTAGTTTTTAGTCTCATAATGCTGACTTGGGATACCGGGTGGATAAAAAAACAGAAGTGAAGAAATAGTGATACTATATGACTAGACAAAACAAGATCATAGACGCCAGACCTAATTTGTATTTCAGATATACCTTCAACCTTTATGTGAGGCTTAATTGAATTGATGACGACAGTTAAATCTTAGTAGTGGAGCCGGGTGCTTATATGTCGACGCATTTATTCTTTCCAAAGCAATTCTTGTTGTTCATCGATCGAGAATGTTCCATATGCACATATATCAGTTCGGTGGATACAGTTCATATTTTCATTTTTCTGGAACCTAAAATAGTTTAATGAAGGGGTTATATATTCATCATGTTTGTTTGTTGTAATCCCTAAAAATCGAATGAATAAAGAAAGTTGAGATGCCACCAAAAAGATTTTGGTTCCCTTTGGTCTTTAGGGTGATCATGGCGGTGGAAAAGGTGGAATATTGAAGCTAATTAAGCGCATCTAAATTCCTATGATTAAGCAACGTAACAATTAATCGATCAATTTTTTTTTTCTTTTTCAATTTGAGATTTTGGTATAATTGGGATATGAAAAAAAGTTAATCTTCTAAAGTTATCAAGTAAAAAATTGTTAAAATTATTTTGTGAAAGACAAATTTAGGTTTTTCAGTGAGCATGAAAAAGATCCGAGTCTCCGGTTGGATAGTGGCTCATTTTTCAACTATATCTATTTAATATTATTGTTCAAGTAACCAGGGAATCATTAGCCTCATTGGATAGTGGCCATAATTTATTACACAAAGTGAACTTTTTCAAATTTCTGGGAAATCCTTGTTTGGAAAGATAAAAAGCTAAAAGGTGATTAGGCCTAAAAAAAAATAAGGGTCATTTGGATGGTTTTTTTTAAAAAAGTGTTTTTTTAAGTTTTTTTTTAAAAAGTTTTAAATTGGAGCTTTTAAAAAAAACAGTATTTTGACTTTTTTTTTTTTGTGACACTTGATTTTTTTAAAAAATATCACCTAAACACATAAATTAATTAAAAAAAAAATTTTGTACTAATTTTTATTAATGAAAAAAGCCCATTCAAACGGACTTTAAGTCATAAGAGTATAAAGCATTTTTCATCATGGTACCAAAAATTTAATAAGAAAGATCAAGTGATCAAGATCAACTAAAAGAAAAAAAAGTTAAGTATTGTACTCCACACACACACACACACATAAAGTTCAAGTACAGAATTTAAATTAAAATAAAAAAAAATGCTATAGTATTATTTAAATTTATAAAACCCCTCTCCATTCATTTCTATCGTTAATTTAGACATTTTATTTTGTTTTAATTTTTTATGAGAAACCTAATAATTGGTCAAATTCTTTTTAGTATATCCTAATTTAACAATTATATCTGTCTGGGATCATTTTTTCACCTAGCACATATATTCTCTTCATTTTTTATTTCTCCTTTATTTTCTTAAATGAGGATACTATAGGGATATTTCGTTAATATAACATAATATTTTAAATTAATTCAAGATTTCCAAATCTATCAGTCATAGGACACATAACCTTAAGCAATATAGATAAGTAATTGAGAAGCAATTATACTATTATATTATTAGTTCATGAGATATAACAAATGAGCAAGAGCCATGTGTGTGATATCTTTTTTTTTTTTTTTTTGGTCAAAGCCATGCATGTGTGATATCCACATGGCTCAATAACCACTAAGAACATTGTTAACGATCTTATTAGAAATTAAAGATAATGGATATGGATAATCTTAGAGAAGCTAATGATTATCCCAACTTTGATTACTATTATTAATGCATAATGGTGGGATCTGGATACCAGCCACTTGGTTAGTGATTAATCATGACTAAAGTTAAATATCCTATGGCTTGTTCTTTTAAAGTTCACACAATAATATTATTTATGACACTCCTTGAAATGCAATGAACTGGATAAGGCTCTTAACTTGAAACCTTGAAATGGTATAGGAATCATGAAATCAAATACTCCATCCGATCCTAAATATGTGATCAAATTTGCAGTGTAAGTTGCACTATAAATTTTATCCAATATTTAGGATTAGAGGTAATATATCTAATTAGAACAACTTTATATATAAATATATATCTTTGAATATTCTTACTAGCCCATTAATTATTGCTAAATTAAAACAATAATAAATTCATTAATGGAAAAATGAGAGAAGTGTCATAAGAGCATTGTTCTTTCAATATTAAGTAAATTCTAAAGGAATAAATTAAAAAAAGAAAGAAAAAATTGGAATAGAGGGAGATATTCTTGGAGAATTATACTGTGGAACACATAGAGAAGGTAAATATAGAGGGCTGTCTCCATTCTTGTAGGTTCCTTTTGGATAAGAAAAACGGCATATGCATGCATATTGGTAAAGTTTGTGATCCCAAATCCCATCCAGATGTTGGTTTAATATTTTTGAAATGTGCTACAAATCTCTAGACTGGAACCTGCTATTTCCTTTACGAAGAAAGAAGCACCTTCCCATTTGGCTAATCAAGTTTTTAAAATCTCTTAGGCCACACACACACATAAATATATATTTTCCAAGGGTAATTAGAGTCAAGAATTATAAATTTGTCTCATTTGAATGGCTCACTTTACCTGCTGCTAAGAAAAGGGTTGGACTAAAAAATATTCCATATTAAAATGAGCTGATTTTATATTTCAAACTATTTGGTGGGAAGTTATATGGTGATTGATACCATGGAAACAGTATACACATCAAAGCAGGTGAAATTATAAGGATCTGATTTAAAATCAGGTGAAACTATGAAGACTTAGGTTAAGTTTTTTAAATAATCATAAGTTAGATAGATTGATATATTGTAAAATGATATAAACCATTCCGTAGATCCAATTTTTTGGGATAAATCTTGAAATTCGTGCAAAAAAATCAAAGAGAAGTTTGGAGAGAGTGTTAAAAAAGTCCTCCAATCAACTTATTGATTGGAGGAGCATAGAATATTTGATATTGCTTAAATACGGGTGTGCGTTTAAGTCGGGCATTTACGTATATATATATTTTTTAATAAAAAATACGTCAGATTACAGCACATACCAAAAGATTTCCCAAAATAATGTAGTTGGTGGCGTCAACACTGTTGATGCCTAGGAACGAATCTAGGAATTTATGGAGGGGGGACCATTGGTGGGGGATGCAGGCCTGAATTTTTTGTTGATGCCCAGGAACGAATCTAGGAATTTATGGAGGGGAGACCATTGGTGGGGGATGCAGGCCCGAATTTTTTTTTTTTTTACAGTAAAACTTTAAATGTATTAAAAAATTAAAGAATATAAAGGGAAAAACAAGACTAAGTACTATTAAAAGAAGCAAGGATGAACATCATATATTTTAATAACAAAAGTATATTACAATAAAAACAATTACAACGTCATCGTTCTAGCATTATTTTTTGGAATTCCATCATAATTGTCTCATTATCAATACTATCAAATACATCCTTTTCAAAATAAGACACTAAGCAATCATTCAACCATTCATTCCCCATTCGATTGCAAAGTGCAGTCTTGATGTATTTTATAGCTGAAAATGCTCTTTCCACAGATGTAGTTGCTACTGGCAAAGTCAATGCTAACTTTACAAGTAAATAAACCAAAGGATACACAATATGTTTTTTCTTTTCAGCCATCCTCTTGGCAAGATCGGCTATTCCTTGCAAATTCGAAAAATCAAGATCACATTGCACATCAACAATATATGTGTCGAGCTAATATTCAAGCATGACAAAATCATTCACATAAAAAATCTGAAGGATAATAACCAGTAAATTCACACAATTTATGCTTGTCAAATGTCGAGAAAGAGTTGCACGGATTTAAACATACCATTCATTTCAGCAAATTCGAACTAAATTCACTAAAACGATTATTCAACTTTTGAAGTTGAGTATCTATCACTGCATAAAATATGTTAACCTTAAAGTGATGCAGATGAGTAACTGGTCCTCTACGTTTTATTCTCCCTTGTACTTGTAGTACACTTTCCATATCAGGGATTATCTGTATCATGTTTTATACAAAATTCAGAAGTCTTCTGAAATAAATTATCCCACCTATTATCTTTCATCTTCAGTAATAACACCTTTGGAACTTTTACAAGAGTCATAGCATTCACAATTCTTAGTCTTTTCTTTGAAGTGCTTGTGACAACTCATTTGTTATTGTCAAGACCTTGATCATCAAGTGCAAAAGAAATACAAACTCAAAAGTAGGAGTAGATATATTATTATGTTATTTTTTATTTTTTAATTATTATTTTCTTACAAAAATTTAAGGGGGGCACAAACTCATAACCTGCGTCCGCCTCTGTTGACGCCACCAATGATGTCAAATTGTCTGATGCCACTGTGTCAGTGGTGCCAAACAGTCTGTAGTGGCGTCAGACTTAAAAGGCGTCAATCTTTTTAAGCGTCAATTAGAGAGGCCTTCTGGCGTCACTTTGACGCCTGAAGGCGTCTCTTTTTTTGTTTTTTTTTTTTTAAAAATTTAATTTTATAAATATTTTAAAATTATCAAATAATTAATATATTAATTATAAATAATAAAATTAATAAATAATAATTTTAATTATTAATTAAGAAAATTAAAATATTGAAAATTTATTTCAAACCTTAATATGTAAGACTAATTAGTAAACTATTTACTTAATAAATTTATTATAAATCATATGATAGATCACTATTTATTTAATATTTTGTATATTAATAATTAGATATTTAAATTCTAAATTATTATTAGATAAATTTAATTAAAGAAATTTGTGAGAATAACAATTAGTGAATCAATAAAAATATTTTGTGAAATATGTTGTATATTATTTTTTATAGAGTACATTAGGAGGATAAGCTTTAATAGAGAACAATAATTAGTCAAATAACATTTTTTATAGAGTACATTATGAATTAGTGACTTAATAATTAGTAAAGTGGCTTAAAATATATCTTAATATATCTTAAGATATTAACTAGTACTTAAGAAATATTCTCTTACTAATTAATTATCAAGTTACTAATTAATAATGTGCTATATAAAAAATATTATTTGACTAATTATTATTTTTTATTTAAGCTCATCCTATCTATTCTAGTATATTATATAAAAAATAATATACAACATATTTTACAAAATATTTTTATTAATTCACTATTTATTATTCTCACAATTTTTTTAATTAAATTTAATCAATAATAATTTAAAATTTATATATCAATTTATTAATATACAAAACATTAAATGAATAGTGATCTATCATATGATTTATAATAAATTTACTTAGTAAATAATTTAATAATTTGTCTTATATATTAAGGTTTGAAATAAATTTTCAATATTTAATTTTCTTAATTAATAATCAAAATTATTATTTATTAATTTTATTATTTATAATTAATATATTAATTATTTGATAATTTTAAAATATTTATAAAATTAAATTTTTAAAAAAAGAAACGCCTTCAGGCGTCTCTAATTGACGCCTTTGAGGCGTAAGGTGTCATTTAATTGACGCTTGACAGAGTCAGTTTAGCTGACGCCGTCAGGCGTCTTGGTCTGACGCCACTTGTAGTTTCAGAAGGCGCTATGGTGGTGTCAGACTGTCTAACGCTACTGATGGTGTCAACAGTGTTAACGCCACTGACTGCTTTACTTTGGAAAATCTTTTTGTATGTGCTGTAATCTGGCATATGTTTTATTAAAAAAATATATATATAGGTAAATTTCCCCGTTTAAGTCTCATGAGTGAAGTAACAAAAACTCAATGAATATGACAAGAAAAATTTCACGAATAGAAAAACTATATTAACTAATTTGTCTCATTTATATTTAACGATACTTCAATTTGATAAAAAGCATAAATAATTAGGAATCGGATTCTCTTGAGGTCTAATTTAGGGATCTTTCTTTCGTATTCTTTTAGACAAAAAAAATTAGACCATCTATACAACAGAATTTTTTTTTGAACTGATACCACTAAATAATTGAAGAAGCGACTCCTCCCTGTTCTTAATATAAAATTTAGTTAACTAATTTAAATAGATTAAGAAAATAAAATAAATTATTTAATTATGATAAATATGAATCTAATTGATCTCACTGAGATCAGATACCCCTGCATGACATTATATGTATATCCATTTATAAGGGTTTCTTTTTTTTTTTTTTTTTTTTTTTTTATCAAAAGGAAAAACTATTATTATAAAGACGCAGTTACAATATTTCCATAGAACATAAAAGAAAAAAGCCCAAATAACATAAACCCTAACCTTAAGCTATCAACGAATAACAACAAATCTGTCAAAAACCTTGACCCAAAGAAAGAAACAGATTATTAGATGCGTTGCCACGCTGAAGTAAACAGAGAAACTTCACTAAACACAAGAAATTAGGAAAACACGCCAGAAACAAAGATGGGGCTGGGTTCATGGACCTACCCCCCACAGTCCCATCTCATTTACTAACATAACTGCTATCCTTAGAGCAATTTTGAAAGAACCGCACAACCAATGCCAAAATGCCAAAAAACACCAAGTCAATCATCTACAACATCAAAAAACACAACCAAACTACTAGAGATAAATGATTGGGGTCTTAAATTTATGACCAAGTTTTCTAACTAGCTCCTATATGTTAGGACAGAAGGAGTGAAAGGATCATCTTTCTTTCATTATCCCTCATCACCTTTAGATCATATCTGTCTAATCAATTTGAAATGTTACAATACTTTTCTCTACCCTTCCCAATCAATGGCTCAAATAAGCCTATAAGAGATAATGAGAGGATCTCATTCCAGGAGTGCAATCTACACTGCTAAAAACACATTATTTCACTTAACAAAACATTCCGTACGTTCTAAGATCATGTTAGCATAAATACCGTTCCAATTAAGATCATATTAGCATAAATTAAGCTATGCAATTGCACAAATGGTTCAAATTGTTCCGTCTAGAAAGAAAATGTCATAAAGTAAGGCTGAAAAGGATCTGATTTGAAATAATCATCATTCAAAATTAAATAAAAGCAGAACTTCCTCACCACTAAAGCTGGATGCCACCAATTTAACCACAACTATAATCACTAGAGAATTTTTTCCACATGGTTTGGTTGGTTTGTCAATAGGCAGCTATCTATCCCTACAATGGTGGAACCATAAAATATTTTTGACCCGGATAAAAAAAATAAACATATTGAATTATTTACTAAAAATATATCGCATAACATTAAAAATACAAATAAATAAAGACTGAAAATTACAAATCAAAACAAAATATAAGATGATATTAATCTTTTTAGTAGGTATTTTATACAAGAATTTTAATTTTCTCTCATAACCCAATGAATAATAAACTAAACATTGTCATACAAATATCACAAACACAAACATAATAATTATATGTATAGTGAAATTTAATAAAATTATTTAAAATACAATCAACGAAAAAAATACATACCTAAAGTTGTAGATGACACTATTTGAAATTGACAAAATGTTCAAGGATAGAATCATTACGTAGTAAATATTTTAGCAATCTCTCTTTCAATATATACAACCAAATTATTTGCAAGAAAGTCATCTTCTATTTTGTTTTGAAGCCTTGTCTTTATAATATTCATTGCTGAGAAATTCATTATAAAATCATAAAACAACCAAATAATAAATCCAAATTGATTAAAATTAGTCATTAATCCTCATCTACATATATATAGTCATTTATCATCAAAACTCAAGACTCTTCCAAAATTATAAGCCCCAAAATTTCTCTAATTAACACAATATTACCCTTCTTAGAAAGAGAAAAACACGTAAAATAACTTTCATAAAAGGAGTGAGGTGAAAAGAAGTGATTTTAAGTACCTATATAGTCCTTAAAATGAAGATGGACATTGTTGGAGCCTGAAAGTGGAATAAGTTTGATGCTTCTAGACCATTTCATGCACACTAAGAAAGTGACGAAGGAAGCTGTGATGTATTTGATTGAATAACTCCTTTCATATGCAAGCTAAAGCGTCATGGGTCCCTTCATTTATTATTATCATTAATTTTTTATAATAGGTCACGATTCTTTATATATATATATATATATATATATATATATATATATATAATAAAAACAAGATATAACATAATATTAACCTTTTCAGCAGGTATTTTAAACAAAAATTTTGCTTTTCTCTCACTGCTTAATGAATAATGAACCAAATATTGTCTTAATAAAAAAAGGAGTGCAATTATAGAGAAGATCAAAGATTAGTTGAGGCTAAATTATTGGTTAAAATAAAATATTACATAATAAATATATATAAATAGATAAGATAGGAGAAGATCAAGGAGAGACGTAGTTCCGCCTCTTTATCCCTAATAACCTTGTCGATGAGCATATTATTGGGGATGAAGATGCTATTCGCACAAATCTAAAAACTCAATTGACTTTCAAGTTGTTTGCTTCAATTATATACCAAATTTCCTCCATGGAATATGGATTTGTGTGTCATTCTCATTCTCGTTGTCGCCTATTTTTTCTGCATCCTTGGTTTCTCAGAATCTTAGTACTCACATGTCGTTTCTTATATTAGCTTTAATTTTATTCCATACATCTCTCCTTCACCCACCCCTATACTTCCTTGAATGTCGACCTCAACATATTATTGGCAAGAGAGATCCTTCTCAATCAAACCCCAACACTTCTTTACTTGTGTTTCAGCTTTATCATTAATTTCTTCACACAGCTGGGAGACAACCAGATTAATTACACTGACCAACTTGAAGAATGAAGAATATATACAGAGGTCTCATTCAGAATTTGACTAAATCTTTTAATCGAGGCCGTTCATGTCCATATATAAAGCCAAGACTTGTGAATTGTCATATCACAAAGTGGGGTAGTTGAGAAGATGATGTTGAGATGAACATATGGTTATACATATAAAGATAAGATTCATAATAAATTTATATGAAGAGCGTTGAAGTCACACTTATTGAAGAAAAAATATATATGAAAGACTAATGGTTTTAAGGTGTCATGGGTAATGGTTAATTAGATTAGATTATACAGTGAAGAGCTAGCTAGGAATCATTTGGATTACGGGCTTGTTTAGAATGGTTATTAGAGCTTTGGGAAAGCAGCTTGTGATTTAAGGCTTATGAGGCAAGTAGGTTAAAAGAGAATTTTGTTTCAACTTATGTGAAAATTATTGTTTATAAACAGTTCTAAATAAACACTAATTAGCGAAGAGTCAGCTAGGGATCTATATATGTGGTAATACTTGTATTTTTTTTGGGGGTCAACATAGTCATACTTGTATGGATCATCAAGATTTGGACAACTTATATTATCTATCACATGACATGTAATATTTTGATTCCTTTTATAAGAGTCTAAAATTTGAATTGCCTTGCCTGGATCATTTTTATAAGAGTTCGTCAAAATTTATTTGAGCATTTAATGAGTTCTTTCCCCCAAATTTACTCCTAATTAATTATATGTATTGTATTAATTAAAAGTTGGTGACACTTATTTATTTTATTTCTCTCTCTTACTCTACTATCATAAATAAGAGCATATTTGAAAAATAAAGTTTATTCCAAATATTACTTATTATTTTTTACTAATTTTAACCACTTTTTTAAACTACGTAATTTAGTTATTGAACTTTTATAAATAGGAGGAGAGGGATTATATAATTCTGGGCTAACCTTAAAAATGCTATAGCAATTGAAGCCGCGTATTCAAAATAAATGTTTGAGTAAGATATATTTACTTCCTAAATAATTAACCCACACATATATATACATACATATATGTATGTATGTATGTGGTATCCCTTTTTTACTTCTTTAAATATCTATCATATATGTTCTATGACAGCCAAGCGAAGCATGATATATCTCGGAATATTTCTGAGCAAATTTCTTAATTAGGATCGATAAAGAGAATATACCATCAAAATAATCTTGAGGGATACTACTAGTGTACTGGCAACATTATTAAGAAAAATTGTCAAGTGAAAATCATCAGGGAAAAATGTGGTATTTAGATTTGATATATGATCAAAAATTGAAATCAACTCCTAAAACTAAAGAGAAGTACTCCATCCGATCCTAATTATAGGACAATATTTAGGAGTATTAGTTAGATTGAGTCGTATGGAGGTATGGAGGTGATTAAATTGAAGTTTTAATTCGAGAGGGATTTGGGGAATTATTAAGGATGGAAGCGAAGATAAGAAGCAGAAATGGACAAAGAGCAAAAGTTGGATTTTTTTTTCTTTTGTGTGGGTGGTGGGTGGTTTTTTTTTTTTGCCCGGGGGGGGGCGGGGGTCAAAGAGAAATATGAACACAAAGAGTAAGGTGGGATTAAATGCTTTTCTATCAGCCTGTTTGGTTTGAGGGAAGGAGAGAGATGGGGAGCGAAGGGAGAAAAATTTTACTCCCTTCTTTACAAAAAAAACCTATGGAAACTTTTTAATATTCTTAAAATATACTTTCAACAAAAAAGAATATTCCTTTCATTAATGGTAATTTAGTCAATTCTCTTCTTTCCTCACCCTCCTCTACCACACCCTCCTCTCAAACCAAACACACCCTAAAAGTGAAGAGTTGAAGGTTACAAAATAATTAATATATGAAAGATATTGATATTTATTCAGATTCCAATTCCTTTAAATCTCTGATCCAAAACGGTGTACTGCTTTCCAGATCCATCAAGCCACTTGTTTTTGTCTCCTTCAAGCTTTCGTGGTTTGGGAGCATTTAAAATAAGTGATTTTACATCTTTATGAAACAAAGCTTTTCTTATTTAGAGTATAAAATCACCCAAAGCTGATTCAAACATCCACGAATCTTATTCCTCTTTTTCACTTCCATTGGTACAACACATGACTTGTTTACGTGCGACCCATGTGGCCAGAGAGCTATTTGTCACTTTAAGGGAATTGCAATCAGATAAGCCCATCAAGCTACTTCAGAGGCCATAACTATATCAAAGCCCAATTCATAGAATATACAGTGTATTATATAACCAAAGCCCACATCCGCACCTAATGCTGGGGATGGACATGCTATGGAAACCCATACCTATAACTCAAATTCACTTAAAAGTTGGTTGCTTCGATTACATGTTCCCTCGACCCCTAATTAATTCAAATAATGGATTTGTGATTATTAAGAAAATAGTTAAAAATTAGTTAACACCAATAAATATGAACTTTTTCCAATTATACCTTTTTTTTTAAAAAAAAATCATGAACAGATGATAAAGTGAAAGAGACACAATAAATGTCACAAATACAATCAATGGGTAAAATTTGAAAAAGCGTAATAAATGTTTTGACAAACATAAAATAAAACTTATATTTTGAAACACATTCATTCACAAATTTAAAGCTTATATTTTGGGATGGAGAGAGTATAAATAAATCCTCCATTAATTTTTGTTTATTCATTTTTAATTAAAGAGGCATGTACTAATATCCAATTGTTATAAGAGCTAGGGATTAGACCGGTGACCTTTTACAAGAAAACTTCCATACTACTAGGTCAGAAGGTATTTGGTTCCTCCATCAAATTAATGCTATGTTGCATTCTTTTTATAAGGAACAATATTTCTTAAAGGAGTAGTTCTTAATATAAAGAATAAATCACATTAGTGCAAAAAAAAGTTTTAAGACCGCCTTATAGAGAATCAGGTCTTAAAAATATGACTGGTTGGATCAGATTATAAAGGATCCGGTCTTAAAAATATGACCGGTGATTTTTTTGTAAATATATAGAACACTTTTAAGACCAAATTAAAAAAGATCCGGTCTTAAAAGTATGACCGGTGACAATTTTGTAAATATTTTGAGAAGACGCCAATCAGAGATAAGTCCGAGAATGTGATGCTTTATTCCTTCGCTTAATTAGAATTATATACAGATGCTAATAAGTAAATAATATTTTGACCTAGGAAGTTCTTATAATATACGGATTACAATTAGGAACATAATTACAAAATTTTAAAAACCATAATATGCTAACTTAATTCCTAAAATCTCTCTAACAACTTAATTAAGATAATTGCATAATATAATCTAGGGATTACAATCAGGAATATAATTACGAAATTAAAAAAACCATAATATGCTAACTTAATTACGAAAATCTCTCTAACAACTTAATTAAGATAATTGCATAATATAATTGTATATACTAACTAATTAAATTTGAACTTCTAATAAATATATAAAACACTTTTAAGATCGGATGTTTAAAAAGTTCGCTCTAAAAAGTCTAAAAAATGAATTTTTTATTTTTCCACTCCGAAAATTGAATTTCACTCTCTTAGACTTTTAAGACCGGATGTTTAAAAAGTTCGGTTTAAAAAGTATAAAAGATGAATTTTTTATTTTCTTGCTCCAAAAATTGAATTTCGCTCTCTAAATCCCTAGAAAATAGACTTTTAAGATCGGATATTTAAAAAATCCGGTCTAAAAAATATAATTTTAAGACTGGATGTTTAAAAAGTCCGGTCTAAAAAGCCTAAAAGATGAATTTTTTATTTTCCCACTTTGAAAATTGAATTTCGCTCTCTTAAACTTTTAAAACCGGATGTTTAAAAAGTCCGGTCTAAAAAGTCTAAAAGATGAATTTTTTATTTTCCTGCTTCGAAAATTGAATTTCGCTCTCTAAACCTTTCTTCGACCTTTTAAATCTTACCTCGCTCTTTTTAACTCATCTCATCTTATCTCAAGGACCTCACTCACAAATTTTCTAACGCTACGAAAATTGTTCTCGCCTTCTTTGCTCTGAAGGTTTCTTTTTTTGGTTCTAATTTCACTTGGTTCGCAATTTTTATTTTGTCTTCTTCGATCTATTTTATTTTTGCTTTTATGACTTAGAAAATTTGCAAGCCAGAATTTATGAATTTAGGCCAATTCGGGACGCCGAATGGGTTTATCTTTGGGATGCTTGCTGAAGGGTCTGGAATCACTGTAACGTTCCAAGTATGTCTTTGTTTAAGGTACACAATGCTTGTTTACTTCTCATTTATAGTAATTTGCATATTTATATATATGCATGAAGAATTGGACCGTCTTGTTGCTTATTATTCCTGTCGTTTCAAAGTATATTATGTCGTGAATCAGGTTAGTTTCTCACTTGCTATATCATTTTAAAGAGGACTCAAGTTTTCATCCTTCATTGAATCATGATAGCCTAACTTAAATGATGAAATGATGTGATCTGTGCAGCCTCCAAAAGGATGGGATGGTAGTGTTGGATTTGTATCAAAGGAGATTATTCAAATTTATCCCTAATATGCTGCTCACCCGAACAAATTTCTGGTTTCCAGTTTTTTTTTAATAGAAAGGGACTTCTAAGACTAGATGTGTTTTCGTAACCGGTCTTAAAAGTATTTTTTAAGATCGGTTGCGTATTCGGTTTTAAAAGTAACAGACTTTTAAGATCGTCTGGAACGAGACCGGTCTTTGATTTGGTCTAACAATACCTTTTTTGTCTGGTCTGAAATGCCTTTTTTTTGTACCTGTGTCATTTTTGTATGAAATTATAGATTAATCTTTATGTATTTACCTCCTTTAATATATGTCATTATCTGTCTGTAATAAATTTCTACTTACTATCTCTCATGTACTCTCTGTATAAAGGGTTATGCTTATAAATAAAAATACAATTTGATATATTTATTTCTTTTAATTAATATTTTTAACCACGGCTGTTCATTGTACAAAAAATAGAAGGGACTAATAATAGACTTGGGTGTCATTCGTTCCACTTGTCGATTATTTTTTCTACATATCTCTTTGGCTTACCAGAATAACCTTAGTAATCGCATATCGGTCCGCCACCCCCCCCCCCCCTCTCCGGGCCGCCAATTCCATACATCTCCTGACAACATCAGTACTTGCATGTCGTTTCCCCCCTTTATTCCATACATCTCCTAAAACCTCCCATATGTACTCATTCCTTGAATCTTTCTATACCTACATTATTGACCCTGACACACAGAGAGTGCATGCATGCAAACAGTCTTTTACATGAGGCTGACAATTCTTGCCATAGGACAGAACTGAGAATACATTCTACCACAATAAATAGATTATACTTCTCTAAAAAAACAAAAATTCTTTTCTGAAGTAAAAAATAAATACGATAACATTTTTATAATTTTTTGATATATTGAGTGTCTTTATGTAGATTTGGATCGTTTAAAGTGGACCTTAGACGTCTCAAATTTGAATTAGGACACTTAAAATCAGTTATAGGTAGAAAAACACTAATTTTAAGATTCATTTTAGAATTGAGATGCCTATGTGGATATTTTAGGTGTCTTAAATTTAAATTTGGGACCACTTCAGGAGTCCCAAATTTTAATTGGGACACCTATGGCATCACAACTTCCAACGCATCTCTCACGTGTCACAACAAGTTTCAGCTCTGCACAAGGCCATGCTCACGAGTTTCATTTTCTTCTCTCTCAGACACCTAAGTTTCGACCTTCACCTTCCAAGTTTCTGCCCCTTCCCCTCCTTCACATGAACTGCCATATGTGCTTGTCGATCAGAACAAAGTAGATGCAAACAGATCCAGTGAGAACATATCTGAACGCGTTTTTTCCAGCTCGAGATCCAACGCCAAACGAGGATTTTTCTGATTTTTCATTTTTCTATATTTTTTCTCCTACTCCTCCATATAAGGGCCTTTTATCTTTAGCTTTGGGGTTCACAATCAAAATTTAACCAAATATTACGTATAGGCAAACCTAGGATTGTTCTCTCTTCTTGAGGGACATTTTATTGATTCTTAAGTAATTTAAATGCCGTGCAAATGCAATAAAAACAAGGAAAAAAATTAGTTTTAAATTTTCAAATTAATGAACTAAAAGAGTAATGCAATGTAATTAAATGCTAACCTATTATTTTTGGTATTTTTATAAAATAATGAATGGAGTATGAAAATAAATATGAAATGTATAATGAGTGCTTTTGGAAATGAAGAAATGACCATCCTTGTTCAAAGAGGTTATGGGAGTTAAAATTCATGAAGTCTTAAGAAATACCTCAAGATAACACTTGAGTCAAATATTTCTAATTAATAGTAGCTCCTACAAACATAGCTAACCACTACCTCTTGAGATATTATTTAAGAATACTTAATGTGAAATTAAAATTGGAACGATGCAACATGAGTCTTCTTGAAATTGAGTATTAAACAGTCCCTCAAAGACACAAATCAACTACATTAACTAGACAATAACATGTAATTAATATAATCTTATTGTAACAACAAATAAATTCAAACACATATAATCTTCACACTACAAATCTAACTTCACCTACAAATATTAAACCAAATGAGACAATTAACATCAATCTCGGTTCTAAAATTATATACAATAATTCCTAAAACTATGCGATCTAAATATATAACTCTAACTAATGGAATGATAGAAAAACACTACTACAAAAAGTGGATATTACTTCTCCAAAAGGCGTCCTTATTTTAGAAAAGGAAGTAAAAAGTATAGGCGGAGACTTAGGCGTCCTAAATATAAGTTTAGGGCACCTAAAATTAATTTTAAGACTTAGACGCCCTAAACTTAAACTTACATTTAGGGCACCTAAAATTAATTTTTTAGCGCTATTTTTTTTGGCGCTAGGAAATTAATTTAAGACGACCTAAATTAGTATATAAGACGCCTAAAATGAAATATTTGGCGCTAGAAAATTTTTTAAGACGACCTAAATTAGTATATAGGATGCCTAAAATGAAATATTTGGCGCATTTTGATAATTTTTTGGCGCTAGAAATTTTTTAAGATGACCTAAATTAGTATATAGGATGCCTAAAATGAAATATTTGGTGCATTTTGATAATTTTTGGCACTAGGAAATTTTTTAAGACGACCTGAATCTTATTTAGGGCGAGCCAAAAATTTTTTTTGGGCGTCCTATATCTTAATTCAGGTCGCCAATGTTCCTTTTGTAAAATATAATTCCTTCTTTCTCAATTCTCTGTCGCTATCGTCTGAGCAAAAAAATTCTCTCTCGCTACCCGACTCCCACTCTCCATTTCTCTCATCGCCAAAACTGGTCCAGATCTGCCTAAACTCGTCTCCTCTCCCACTCTCCAGATCTCATGCCTTGTCCTCCTTCCTTCTTCCCTCCCTCGATCCTCCTTCCTCCCTCCTTCTTCCCTCACTTGTCCAGATCTGTGTGCTCAAACGGCGAAACGTAGTGGGAGGACGACAGATCTGGGTTGCTGATTGGCAGATCAAGGTTTTGAGTTTCGCGGATCTGATTCTCGCAACTCCTTTAGGTAAACCAACCCTCGCATCTCTGTATTTATATACAGCCGTCCGTTTAATTTTCCATTAGGTTTCTCTTTTTTGGTTTGGCAAGCAGCCGCACGTTTACTTGCAAGTTTCAACTTTGGCGTGCATCTTGTTCTTCTTCGGTTCTTCCTCCAGCAGCGTAGGAAAACCAGAGGGGCTGTTAAGATGTAGTATTAGAGAAGAGGAACAATATGTGAGGGTTTGTGGGTACTAAATTTTACAGATTTGGTGAGTAAAACAACAATCTTTTATCAAATAATCACAATTTTCTTGATATTTCATATCTAGTTTTTTAAATTTATGATTTATAATTTAACTTGGTAGGTAATCTCTAAGATTATTGAACTAAATAATGTTTTGGCGTGTGTGTTCTTACTCTAGATCTAATATGTTTTTTTTATTAGTTTGGTTAATATATCTCTCTTTCACATATCGGATACTGTTTTGGTTAATATATTCATTGACTTTGGATCTATATTATCTTATTTGAGTGAAGATGATGTATCTATATTTGATTTGTATCTGCATTTGTTTGTTTGGGTATTTTTTACTAGAGAATGTGTTTGTTAGAGAGTGAGAGATAGATGGGTCAAGATCAGATGTTTTCTTTCATTAGCTGTTTGTTTGAATATATATATAAGGCATCCTTATATATATATATATATATATATATATATATATATATATATATATATATATAAGGAAGCCTTATAAGGTGTCCTTATAATATATAGGGATGGAAATAGGCCAGGCCCCTATCAGGCGGCCTACGGCCTGGCCTATTTAGGGTCTGAAATGGCCTGGCCTGTTTATTAAAAAGGCCAGGCCAAGGCCTATTTAAAGGCCTAAATATGTAAATAGGCCAGGCCTTTTTTGTCAAGGCCTGGCCTATAAGCCTTTAGGCCTGGCCTGTTTACATATTAAATAAATATAATAATATTTATATCATATAAATAACACAATTTTAATTTTTTTTTCATTCTTATATTCTAATTTTAAGTATAATTAGTTAATTATAGTTTTATACATATTATTATGTTAATTAATTATGGCCTTTAAGGCCGGTAATATGAGGCCTTTTTAAAGGCCTACATCGTAAGTAGGCCTTTAAAAAGGCTTCAGGCCTAACCAGGCCTTGTGAAGGCTCAGGCCTGAGCCTAAAAAAAAGCCTGTATTTAGGCTCAGGCTCAGGCTCAGGCCTTTCCCCTCTATTACAGGCTCAGACCTATTTAGCCAAAGCCTGGCCTAGCCTGGCCTATTTCCATCCCTAATAATATATAAGGATGCCTTATATAAGACATCCTTAATTAAATTTAGGATGCCAAAAGTCAAAATTTTTAACTACCCCCACACAGATGTCCTTATGAAAAAGGACGTTAATTGAGTTTTATTTAGGACGTTTTTTGGGTTTTTTGTAGTAGTGAAACTTCCCTATATAGGGCATTGAGCTCAAGCATTCATCCTCATCACCAAGATAAAGGGAAATAAGCCAGTCATTGACTTAACCAAAGCCACAATTTTTTTGAAGCCAGATCCGACAGTGAGGAAGAGAGGAAGAATGACAGTGATAGTTGTCAATTGTGGTGGTGTTTGATGGAGGCTGATGGTGGTGTGGAGGGAGATAACCAATGATGGAGCCTATGTTTCTGTAGGTTGGAACGTCAATGCTTTGGTTCTGCAAGTTTTGTGTCTCGGGTTTGTCGGCTAAAAAGGGTGGTGGTTAGGTCATGGAGGTTGCCGACGACAATGGGTGACGGTGGAGGTTGCCAGCGACTTAGAAATGTTGGTGAAGGTCTTCGGTTTCGTTCTCTTGTCTCCGCGGCGCCTCCCTCTTTATCCAGTTCTCTATTCTCAGGTCTCAAGTCCATATCCCCTAGAAAAAGAAGGGCGTTTTGACCAAGGATCTAATTGAAACCTTTAAAACGTTCTGTGGAGGGACTAAAATGAAATTATTGAAATGTTTACGGGGTTGAAGTGTGATTTCATGAACATCTGGGTTCTATTATGTAATATTCTCCGGTTCATTTACTTCATTAATTGCAATTTCCAGAAATTATAGGGACTTTTTTTGTAATTTTTTCCAGTCCTCAAAATATTACTTCTGACCCTCCAAAATCTCAAATTTTCTTCTTAAATGCACTTACAATGCAAGATTAAGCACACTATAACATCAAAAGTCCAATAAATCATTTGCATGAATAATTAACAAATTATGACCATTTTACCCCTAATTACAATTAATTTAATAGAAATGTTCTTAACTCAAATCAGTGCTTAATCATGCAATAACGTCCCAGAAAATGCATTAAGAGTCCTAATTTAATTATGAAAAATCATGTAAAAATATGGTTCAATCAATTCCCCCACATTTAGACATTTGTACTCCTGAACAAAGGTAATTGAGTACTAGATTCCAAGAACAAATCACTAATGCATTTGAAAGACAAGCAATTTCATAATTAGAGAGCAACGAATTAATTAATCAAATTCCTTAAGCCAACACTACTCATAATCAAGCAATGTAAAGAAATTAGCTGACTACACAACCTAAATATTAGAATGAAGCACAAGAGATCTCTTAAGGTATTAGTGCTTCACTCATCTTACCTCATTGAAATAATTAATTTCACTCTAGCTCACTTAATCTACACCTTACTATATGCTTGTAACAATTCTAACATCTCCATTGCTAATAGCAATTAATGAAATGAATCAAGAGGACTTAAAAAGCTTGTAATGTTAAATGAAGGTTAAATGAAATGAATTAATTAGAAAAAAGAACTAGTTGGTATGCAAGTCAAAGTTAATGAGTAAGTTCATAGCATCTAAAATAACTTAACATACTTTTGCAAATTCATGAACAAATGCTTTCTTGATATTTGTTTTTTGTTTTGTTTTTTTCCATTTTATCTACAGAACACTTTCCATTTTTTTTTCTTTTCTTTTTTTAATACTTTTTTTTTACTTCTCTTTCATTCTTTTCCATATACTTGGCATTTCAATATATACATTATTCAACTTTTTATTGGCAATTCATGTTTGATTTTTAGAATACTATATAGCTATGAGTAATGACATGCATACAAGATAGGAATGACTCAAAAGGGGGTAAGCAAAGGGTAAGTGCATGTAGGTTTGTGTTTAGGTAAAAGAGATTAAAATTTGAATGCCTCTTTTCTTTTCATTGCATTAATGCAAATACGTTTCAAAAAAGAGTTGAAACAAGTTCTAGAAGGTGAAAAATTAAGTGAACATGCACACAAGAAAAGAATTTAAGGCTCAAATAACTTTCCAGCAAGGTTTTTGTCTAATGCTCACTCTAACACAATCAATTGCATAATAAGCTAACCGCAAAACATCTACTTAACTATTCCTAGTGCTAACCTTACAAACACAATTAATCAAAATATTACAGTCAATTATAATAATGCCTAGCTCTGAAATGCACTAATGATATATAAACTCTCTTTTTCAAAATAGGGAGTAAGCAAAAATCCAATTGTGAGTTCATTTCTCTTCCCACTCACTTGAAAAGCAAAACATGTTTTTAAAAAGTTACCAAAATAGTAGATCTCATGAAAGCTCAAAGAATTTCTCACAAATTACACTTTCAAAGTGGCAAATGCGACCCTTTACCACTTAGGACATGTGTTAGAACAAGTCATTCTTGATTTTTTTTTTAGTTTAAGGCATTTTCTTATTTAAAAATAACCAATTTATTGGGATTCAAAATATATTTCCCTCCCCCACACTTAATCAACACATTGTCCTCAATGTGGAAAAGCCACTCTAAAGAGAATGATAAATAAGTTGAAATTGAAGACACAATGGTAATTAAGTAGGGTAGTGACAAAAAAATAAAAATAAAAATGCAAAGCATACATAGGGAGTTCTTATTCTACTTACTAAACTATACTAGTGTTACTTTTCTACTAGATTGTGTCCTTTCCCCACACTTATCTTTCTGATACAATAATTAAGCCTAAGTAATCATAGGAATCAGGAAGAAAATAAGTGAGGAAAAAGACAACTTTTGTTAAAGTATCTTAAGTCGTTTGAAGGAAAAGTTCCCATCCCTGATAAGAATAATGCATTTGCCCATTAAAGAATCTTCTCTCGCATTGAATTTCATTAGTAGAGGTGGCTCAAGATTAGTCAGAAGAGGTCTAAGAATGTACGATGGAGGTTGGCTTCCTTGATGGCATTTCCAATGATGTGCTTGAAAAGAAGATAAGAAAATAGAAGTATCCCATCCAAAATAGAAACATGGAGAGATTTCAAGTGAATTAAAGATATTTTAGGAATTGAACTCTCAAAGTTATTATTACATTCAAGGAAATCAATGCTACTACCATCAGTAGAAGTCAAACAAACAGTTCTATTTTGAAAAATCTCTTGTGGTTGCAAAGTGGAAGGTGCAAAATCTAACTTATTGTTGGGGCACACCACATTATCATTGCAATCACAAGAAGTGGAAGGTGAAAGAATGGAAGAAATAAGAGAATTTTTCAAATTTTCACTACGCGAGGGTTCCAAAATTTCAAAACAAAAATTTTTCTTTTTCAAATCGGGTGACAAATCACAAGATAACACTTGTTTGAAAGATTCATCAAAATGTGGTATTTTAGCAATCAAAATTTCAGAATCTTTGTTACCAACAAAACTGCAAGGAAGTAATCCAAAGGGAATTTTATGCATTTGACATTCTAGGCTTTTATCTTTCTCACTTAAATCAACCATATTAGCATCCATGCGAGAGTCAACATGTTCGAAATTGTCACGCTTGCTATAATCAATAGTACAAGAAGGTACATTATGAACAATGGTAGAATCAACCACTTCACTAAGTGCTTTCCTTCGAAACTCAACAAGTAAGTGGCATTTTTTATGATAACAATCTACAAATATTTGATTTTTCTCACAAGAGCATGAAAATATGTCATTCAATTTATCATAATCAACCCTAATACGATAAAGAGAAGCATTTACAACAATTGAAATATCACATAAAGAAGTAGGAGCACACTCATCAACAAGTACAATCGAATCACTTCTACTAGAGCTAATGAGTTGAGTAATTACATTTTCAAACATTTGAGGGGATTCAATAATGATGTCCTCACCTACCTCATCATTACTCAAATCATGAATTGCTTCATTAGTTAAATTATTAGGAGAGTCTATTTCTGTAAAGATAGGATCATTATTAAATAGTAGGGAAGACTCTTCAATGCTCTTTTGTACTTGCTTTACTTCTTCTACTTGTGTGGGAATAGGTACCGAAGGATTGAAAATTTCCACTTTGTGAAGTGGCATTTAGCTTTCGCTCTTCGGTTTTCCCACCATCATTAGAGGTACATGACCATGGTGTTCCTTCTTCTCCATTGGTTTTTATCCATAGCACATGGTCAACAAATGCCTTGATAAATTTTTCAATGTCCTTTATTTCCCCAAAGAGTCCAAGAACCTCTTTGAGCATGAATAATTGTAGATGTCAGACCTTTAGTTGGTCATACATTCTTCTTAGGATAAGGATTTGAGCATCCATATATGACAAGGTAAAGAAGGCATCCTTTTTACTAGCTCTAGTTACAATGGCAACCATGTCAAAAAGCTACAAATCTTAAAAAGAATTTTATTTGAATTTCTTTAGACACCTATTTATATATGGATATTGATTATTGGTTAGCTAATGATTTTAGAATATTGTTAAGTGAAAAAGCCTAGAGAGGATAATACTGAATTACATTATTTTATTAACTGTCAACAATAATAACAACATATAACACATATCAGTTCCCATAATTATAAAACCTATCATGCGCCCAAAGCCCAACCACAAACATAAATCAAATCATAATACATTTACAACACTCCCTCAAGTTGTAATGAACCAGGTGGACTTGGACTTGGGCTAATAATATTGGGCTTAGGACAAGGAAAAATAAAGATATATATAGACATAGAGAAGACTAGAAAAGTGTGTGGAATATTTTGTGGAAATCTTCTCCCTCTGTGGTCCCTCCTTTATGTTATTCTTCTGTGACCTTTTCTTCTTTTCTGCAACTTTCTTATGTAATGATTGAGACGTGAGGTCTGTGTGTGCAGGAGATATTAAAGCTAATACCATATCCATATAGCAATATTATCTACTCTTTTCATTGCCTTCGCGATTATAGCTTTATTGCAATTATAACCATAACATAATGGTGCTTTCATTGAGAATCGAACCGTCTGCAATGGCCGATGAAGTTGATGAAGCCGAACTAGAACAACTTGAGGTGAATATGAAGAAGGTGAATGAATTCGTTGAAGATGCCAATGGCCGCTTTGATCACATCAAAGTAGTGATGGAAGCTATTCTCCAATCGATCGACAAGCTAGATCGAAGGGTGGAATCTTCGGTCAAAGGGTTCATGGGTGGGTCATCCTCCTACACAATTCCGGCGGCCATCCACACTACGGGCTCTGAGTCTACCATTAATTTTTTTTATCGAAGAGTGATATTTATCTTGCATCTGATATCAATGTGTCGGTTGATGCCAAAGCAGTCATTATAGACAAGTGTAAGGTTACCTCTACGAAGATGGAACAGGTGGATAATGATATATCACATACCACTATTGTTCCTACATCACTAGTCACATTCGTCGTTGACCCATCGTTTCCATTGTTACAAGACCCAGTTCTTTGTGATTTGAAAATAGGTACGCATAAGAATAGGTCGCTCATGAATAAGGTCTATTTTTTTCATTTGGTAGATAATTTTCTTGACTGGGCCAAATTGGTTGGAGTCGAATTTGGGCTTCTTTCACCGACCTTCATTTGCCTTAGCCACTTCATCTCCATTTTCAGGGACGGGCACAAACTTGCAAATGGCCACAATGGAGTTCTATTTCATCATCCCTACTCTGTCCCTGTTACGACCAAAACACATTTCAACGACATCTTCCTTTGCTTGTCGCAAACAGCTAAGTCGATTGATTAGTTCCTTGCTTCTGTTATTTTCACTGTCTTGGATTATCCTGATTTGGCACCACTTCAGAGCATTATTTATAGATCAACTTTTGATCTGGGGATTTCATTTCCCCTTGCTTTGCTCTTGAAGTGTTGTATATGTTTTTTCCAAGGGCTGTTTAATGAATATAAAGAATTCAATAGGTATGGCATTAATTTTCAATCCTTCGGTACCTATTCCCCTTGCATTGCTCTTGAAGTGTTGTATATGTTTTTTCCAAATATATCTGTGATTGGTATGGTAGCCCCATTATGGATTAGAGAAGTGTCATATGCATATAACTTGTTATCTGTAGTTTGCTACTTGAAAGATCAAATCACTTGTTGATTAATGTTCTGTTTCATGCCTTGCAAACCAAATATGTAAGTAGGCCATTTATACTTCTAAGCTATAGAAAGATGTTCTCTACTTGTTGGCACATTGAGCATTGGTTTATCATTTAACCTCGTCTAGTCCACTGTTTAGTTTTGTTTTTGGGTGTGGGGAATGTACAATCTTCATTTAGTTGCTGTTGAAATTTCTGCAAGTCTGAATTGTATATATAAATGATTGATTTTGCAGATAAGGGGCGTGCCATTCATATTTGAGACAAATCAAAGTCAAGTGAAGCAGTACTTGGATAGTAATGGTAATACATAAAATAACCAAAGTCTATAGTGCCAACTTGTAAATGATAGCAAGAGATGTCACTAGCATCATATTCGGCTGTTGTATGTCAAAGCTTCTAATAGAGTTACCCAGAAAAGGACTTCTGCGTTTAGGCTCATTCTTCCACAAGTTCCTTGCCCTCTCTTCTATTCCTTGAAATTTAGGTTTTAAAAGTACTTGTATTTGTGATATTGTGCTGAAAATTCACTTGTAATTGTCTGTCTTGGAGAGATTATTTGCATACATTCTGATTTATTATGGAGTTTCTAGTGGTCTTCCCTATAAATTAAGTCTGTGAATTGAGTTATAGAACTAAGTAAGTGATCTGGTTGTTGTTCTGTTTAGCATTTGTATACTGCTGGTTATTGAGGGTTGAAGTAAATGATTTAGTTTGTGAGGCAACCTGAAACACTACCTATTGTGGAGTGCATTTGTTACCACTGTGATACAATTACCTTGGAATTTTTGCCATTTATTATTTTTTTTTTTCAAAATGTGACTTTCAGCGGCGACTTTTGTTGCCGCTGATGTTAATTTTTTTTTAAAAAAATTTGACTTTCAGCAGAGACAAAAGTCGCCGCTGATAAATGTTACTTTCAGTGGCGACACAACTGTCGCCGCTGAAAAGTGTATCAGCGGCGACTTTTGTCGCCGTTGATACTCTGCACTTTCAGCGGCGACAAATTGTCGCCGCTGAAAGTCTACTTTCGGTGGCGACATAAAAATGTCGCCGCCAAAACTATCGGCGACACCGAAAAGCTTTTAGTGGCAACTTTCATACTTTTGGTGGTGACTTTTGTCGCCGCCGAAAGTCTTGTTTTTTGCAGTGCAGGTGGACTTGGACTTGGACTTGGGTAGATAATATTGGGCTTAGGACAGGGAAAAATAAAGATATATATAGACATAGAGAAGACTAGAAAAGTGTGTGGAATATTTTGTGGAAATCTTCTCCCTCTGTGGTCCCTCCTTTCTGTTATTCTTCTGTGACATTTTCTTCTTTTCTACAACTTTCTTATGTAATGATTGAGACGTGAGGTCTGTGTGTGCAGGAGATATTAAAGCTAATACCATATCTGTATAGCAATATTATCTACTCTTTTCATTGCCTTCGCGATTATAGCTTTATTGCAATTATAACCATAACATAAGTTAGGAACCTGTATTCGCAAGTTCCTAACTTGCTTAGAATGTACTGAAGTTGGGGACCTCCAAGTCCCTTAGTAAGCACATCTGTTGGTTGACTAGAAGACCTTATGTGTAAAAATACAAAAAGTTTTTCCAATAATTTCTCACGGACAAAATAACAATCAACCTCAATATATTTTGTCCAAAAAATTGAGTGTAATGATATGAATCGCCGCCTTACTATAAAAAAACACTTTTATAGGCTTAACAGTTAACACTATGTACATGTAGCTCTTTCATAAGCCCTATGACCCAAGTTAACTAAGAAACGGCCAAGCGTAAGGCTCGGTATTTGGCCTTTGCTGATGAAGTCGAAACAACATTTTTTTTCTTGGACTTCCAGCATATTACTAGAGAGCCTCCTAGCTAGTCTGACTAAGAAACCGGTGACCGACCGCCTTGTATCTGCACATCCAGCGTGGTCCGAATTGCAATAACACTCCATACTCATTGCCTGAGTCTTTCAATTGATTCTACTAAACTAATCTAATTTTGGAGCTAGCTTAGTTTCTGCATTTCACAAGAATAAGCGTATGAAATACTGAAAATATATATGGAGCTGCGATTTGAATGTATTAAGTTTTTGTCCATGGATAATTCGAGCCCAGCCTACGAAATGAAAAGAAACAATTTCTTGAAACCTTGAAGTAATGAATTTTGACTGGATTTTTTGTGAAGTTTGCTTGTTATGATTTAAAATTATAAAGGCCAGATATCGTTATAATAAATCGTACATGTAGACCCAGTGTTAATGTAATTTAGTTACATGCTCAAAGGATTACTTCTTTCTTTTGCACCCATATGCTATTCAATTATTATATTTCTCATAGCTATTAAATATCTAAACAAAACTCGACAAAGGTGATTTTTTTTTTCTTTTTGTATTTTATAAACCTTTTACTTTTAAGAATTAAAGGTAATTTTCTAATTTTTGAGGGGGGTGGGTATGGGTAGAAGTGTAGAACAATCCCTGCTGATTTGAACATGGGGAAAATGAGAAAAACCTACAGGAATATAATGGGCAAGCTATAGATGAACGTAGCAGCGGTGGGTGGCAAAAAAGTGGCTTGAATTTGGCCCATTGCCATCCCTAACTTGAAACCAGATCATCCTTTTGTTCTTTAATGGGATTTTAATCAGAAAGTTCGATGCATCTTGTTTTTAGATTGAAAGCTTGTTTTTGAAATCACGTTTCATATTGTTTTGTAGGTTGTTTGGTTTGAGAGCTGATGCTGGGGATTACTTTATAAGATGGATCTCGGCCATGTTGGATGCGAGCTTTTACCTAGACCCCTTAGCCAATCCTCAGTTGGCCTCCAACTTTCCTTCTAGAGACCATTCTCAAACCCTTTCTACAAGGCCCCAAACCTAAAATTCCGAACACCAAAACATTTTGTAGTTGTCTCATTTTCCCAAAACCCTGACCCAACTTCTTCACTCTCAATTGTCAGCCAAAATCCTCTATATACTGCTCGAAATAATGAATGCGAGCGAGACGTTCGGTCCTTTGCAGGTCGGAAGAAGGAGTCTGGTGGTTCCTCCACTGGGCGCGAAGGCAAGGCTGATTCCTCCGTAAGTTGAGGGGCAAGCCTAGGCAGAGAGCTAAGAAATATGCCGAGTCCTTTTTCTACCGCTTGAGAAATCCGCATGGGAACTATCCTGACAACTTCTCTGAGGATGAGCTTCAACAAATTGGTCTTGGGTATGATCGGTTTGTCAGATTTATGGACAAGGGTGATCCAAATTTGCGTCACCCATATTATTGGTATAAATATGGCCAATTAGGACCCTACTCATGGCGAGGAGTTGTTCTAGGTGACCCAGTTCGTGGTAGATTTACTTATGAACGTGTGACAATAATAAATGAAGTTAAGGATCATGAGGAGTGGGAGAAAATTGAGCAATTTGAAGTGGCTTCTGAATTTGGGAAAAGAGTGAAGCAGATGGACAAAAGTAAAGGATTCAGGTACTTTTGGGTATTCGTGAGGCACCCGAGGTGGACAAAAGGTGTAGATTCCGTTTCTCGATCCCAGTACCGAAATCCTTATCTTTTTGAGTTCGAAAATGATGATTGGACTGTTTGAATTGTGTACTTATTATGGTGGGTTGTGTAAGATTGTGAAGGTTTGCCAAAAAGCATTCGTTGATGATGTGATCAATGCGTATCAGAAATTAAGTGAGGAGAAAAAGTCAAACCGTCTAGAATTTTTGTTGAAGAATCATCCAGTTCTGCTTTTACATCCTTATACAAAGGAGTGGAAAGCTAAGTTGGAAGAGATGGAGCTGGGCTGCGATGCTCCTGAAGATGACACTGCTGATGCTAGTGTTGATGATTCTGGTGAAACTTAGATCTTAGATTGGATTGAGGATGATGAAGGAGGTGTTGATGGTGAAGGCGTTACAGAAAATGATGACGAAGACGATGAGATGATGAGGATCGGAGGAGGATTATGGTGATGGTGGCAATGACGACCAAGATCTAGCTATAGACATGGAAGGTGAGACAGCGATGGAAAAGGTGGCAAAGGAGAGTTTAGAGTTCACCTCAAAGTTATACAAGGAACACTCAATGACAGGAGAGGGCGAGGGAGAACAGAAGCAATCATCAGATGGAGATGAAACTGCGTTGAGAGGCAAGTGGGCGAAGGTTAGTCCAGATGAGTGGAATGAAGTATGCCGGGATCGGTCCATGGAGGAAAAAGGTTAAGAAGAGCAAGCTTCCTCCAGAGTTGTTTTTGCGAGCTGCTGTTAGACCATTTACATACAGGAGTCTGGTTAAAGAGATCGTTTTAACTAGGCATGCAATTTTGGATGGTGACATAGGTAGGAAGATTATAAAGAATCAGCTTGCCTTCTCATTTCTTAGGTTTTATTACTGGCATATTTTGAAGGAACATTTTATAACTTTTTCTATAGGACCTAGTGCCTCATCTATGTTGGTTTTTCTTTTTGAAACCTGATGCCTAGAGGGGCAGGGTACAATCCACGGGTATAAAAAAGTATTTTAAGACCGGACCAAATAGGCCCCGTAAGACCGGACCAGCGACCGGTCTCATTCCAGGCGGTCTTATAAATACGTAACTTTTAAGACCTTGACTCGAACTGGTCTTAAAGAAATATTTCAAGACCGGACGTAAGAAACAATAGGTCTTAAAAATCGCACTATATAGACTTTACATATATTTTGTTCGGTCTTAAAACCAGAATTTATAAGATTGTACAAAAAAGGTCCGGTCTTAAATACCCCACTTTCAAGACTGGACAAAATGTCATCAGGTCTTAAAAGTATGTAACTTTCAAGACCGGTCAAACATATTCACCGGTCTCAAAAATAAAGAAAATAAGACATTGCTTTAACATATAACTAGTCTTAAAATTATAACTTTTAAGACCGGACTAAATTAATAAGTGCGGTCTTTAAGGTAAATTTTAAGACCGTATAGAATAGAGTCCGCTCCTAAAAGTGTCACTTTTAAAACCGGACATCAAATACACCAGTCTTAAAGAACGTCTTTAGGACCGTTATTAGTAGTTTTAAAACAGTAAGGAATAGCCTCCGCTCTTAAAAGTTTGACTTTTAAGACCAGACCTTCAATAGACCAGTCTTAAAAGTGGATATTTCCCCTGTTCAAAACAAATTCGCCACAAAATCCAGTATTTAAAGACAGTACTCTAAGCTTCAATTTATAATTGAATTGAGAATGGATTACAAATATTATTCACCAAGTATCGTATTGAATGAGCTTGTTACTAGCTATTACAGTACAAACCTAATAACAAATGAATGTAATTAATACAATAAGACAAATACATACAATGCGTTACAAATAACAGTGCACAACACCTAAATGAACATATATACAAATTCATCACCTTGTCTTCATCAGATTCCCACCCGGCCAATAACAACGAACATAACTAACATTCCTAGCTTCTTTTGTGACAAGCTAGCCCATTTCGATCGGATCTTGCTAGAAAAATAAAAACAAGAACAAAAGACGGTCAGTGACATTGTTTAAGAACATAAATATTCAAGTTTTCAAATAATTGTGCAGATAAATATTACTTTATGAATTGATGACTCTTTTATAAAGGGATATCTTCCCATATCCCTTCTTGATGATCATTTCTTATGCCGGGTTCATTATCCACTTCATCTTCTTCGTTGATGTCCGGTAGACCCCTTGAAAAAGGAGTACTCTCAGGAAGACCATAATTTGCATCATTTTCCTCATCAATATTAATGACCCTTTTTCCTTGGAGAGCTACAGACCACATTTTATTTGCTTGATCAGTGATATAAAAAACTTGTTTCGCCTGGTCTGCCATCATAAAAGGTTCATCTCCAAAACTTGTACTATTGAAATCGACTAATGTAAATCCCAACTGATCGATTTGAACTCCATTATTGACATTAACCCACTTGCATTTGAAAATGGGAAATCTAATGAAGACATAGTCCACCTCCCAAATCTCTTCAATAACCCTATAATATGGCATGATTGCCAATTTGGGCCGCTTGTCTTTCAAACTGGAGAAGTGCATGGATTCAGCCTCTAACATTACACCACTGTTCTGTACGGTGCTCCTCTCATTTAGGGACTTTGTGTAAAATGTGTACCCGTTGATCACATACGAATTCCAACGAATGACATCAACCTCAGGACCACGTGCTAACCATTTCATTGTCTCAGAAACAATTCCTCTCCCTCGACCTTTTGTTTGAACTAGTTTGCAAAAGTTCTGTTATGCTCCCTAATCAACCTTTATTTAGTCATTCGGGGATTTTCTTTCCTCATAGCTTCTTTATGTGCAGCTATGCTGGATTGAACTTCATCAACATTATTCAAGATGTATAAGTAGACTTGTGAAAATTCATCATGATCCACACCCCGTACTGAGGCCCCTCGTCTACCCCCTTCAACATGCTGACGTTTTGGAAGCTCGATGTGTCTTACTTTGGCCAAATAATTTTGACAAAATTCCATGGCCTCTTCATATACATACTTCTGAACAATTGATGCTTCTGGCCGGTATGCGTTCTTCATGTACCCCTTTAGGAATTTCATAGATCTTTCAATTGAGTACATCCACTGTAAATGGATAGGGCCACACAACTTTATCTCCCTCACTAGATGAACAATTAAATGAACCATGATGTCAAAAAATGAAGAAACAAAAAGTTTCTCAAGTTGGCACAATATCAGATATCCTTCATTTTCCAATTCATCCAATTGTTCAATCTCGAACACTTTACTGCAAACAACATTGAAGAAGAAACAAAGCCTAGTCAAAATGTGTCGAAGATCATACTCCGCAATGCCTCGAATAGCTACTGGGAGCAGCTGTTGCATTAATACATGACAATCATGAGACTTCTAGCCTACTAATTTCAAGTCCTTCATCGATATAAGCCTCTTAAGATTTGAAGAATACCCCGAGGGAACTTTTGTCCCATATAAACACTTACAAAAACTTCTTTTCTCATCCTTAGATAAAGTATGAGAAGTCGGGGGACAATAAGTTCTCTTACCATACGGCCTTGGATGTAAGTCTTCTCGTATCCCCATTGTTTGCAAATCTAATCTTGCCTTTACACCATCCTTGGAACTACCTTGTATGTTGAGAAGCGTGCCAACAATGCTATCACATATGTTTTTCTCAACATGCATGACATCAATACAATGTCTCACATCAAGGTTGCGCCAATATGGAAGATCGAAGAAGACCGATCTCTTTTTCCATATATTTGTTTCTTTTTTACCCTTTGCAGTCTTATTGAAGATGACACTTATATTTTTCACCTTTTCATACACTTGCTCCCCAGTCAATGCCACCGGAGTATCTTCATACTCTTGACCACCAAAAAAGGCTTTCTTTAATCGACGATATAGGTGGCCCCGTCTAAGAAATCTTTGATGTCCAAGATAAACCGTCTTTCTTCCATGTTGAAGTTGATGGTAGCGTGTGCCTTCTTCACAAATCGGACATGCCTTATGGCCTTTTATACTATACCCTGACAAGTTCCCATATGCTGGGAAGTCGTTTATAGTACAAAATATCATGGCTCTCATTTTAAAGACCTCCTTCTTGAAAGAGTAAAAAACATTGACACCTTCCCACAACTCCTTCAAGTCTTCGATCAAGGGCTGAAGGTAAACATCAATGTCATTTCCGGGTTGTTTTGGTCCCGAAATTAACATAGACAGCATGATGTACTTTCGTTTCATGCATAACATAGGAGATAAGTTGTAAATAATTAGGAGTACAGGCCATGAACTATGTATGCTGTTAAGGCTTCCATAGGGGTTCATGCCATCCGTGCTAAGGGCAAGCCTAAGGTTCCTAGGTTCTTCCCCGAAGGTCGGAAATAATTGATTGATTTTCTTCCATTGAGAAGAATCGGCCGGATGTCGAAGCTTTGCATCAAAAATCCTCTCATCATCATGCCACCACAAATTTCTTGCATCATTTTCATTAGCAAACAACCGCTTGAACCTTGGTATGATTGGAAGATACCACAACACTTTTGCAGGCCCCTTATTTGACTTGTACCTTAGGGTTTCACATACCGGACATTTCTGCTTATCTTCAAACTCATTTCTATACAATATGCAATCATTCGAGCATGCATGGATCTTTTTGTACTCCATCCCTAGTGGACAAAGAATTTTCTTAGCATCATAGTACCGATGAGGCAACACATTATTATCCAGAAGAATGTCCTTAAAAGCCTCAAGCATTTTTGAAAAACTCTTGTCGCTCCATCCATGACGTGCTTTCAAGCTGACCAATCTCAAAATGGCGTTCAACAATTGGTATTTTTACACCCAGGGTATAGCGGGGTCTCAGCATCATTGCATATATTACCATATGCATGTGATTGCTTAAAAGCTTCTTCTCCCACATCACGAACAATGTCCTCTATGCGATCATCCATATTTGTGTAATTATCATCAAAGGACACTTCACCATCTTGAGATGCACTTGGAACTTTTTCACCATACCATATCCATATTGTATAGGTCTTACAAAATCCTTCACAAATTAAATGTGTGTATATAACTTTTGGACTTACTCGCCTCTCATTTAAACACTCTACACATGGGCAATAAAACTTCCCAATACTATCATGGGCATTTCTTTTTGCAAACTCTATAAATTCCCTCACCCTATTCTCATATTCAACACTCGTCCGTCTCACATTTATCCAACTACGATCCATAATATAATTCCTATATATAGACGGAAAGATTTAACATACATTATCCAAAAAAATTGAAAATTGCACATAAACTAAGCCAAGTCCATTAAATGCATATGAGTGAGACTTTGTCCATTGAATGCAATATAAATGTATCGCGTACACTCAATCTAGTATTGTTCCAAAAACAAACAAAAAAAGACTTTGGTCATTAAATGCAACATGAAGAAACACTTGTGCTCATAAATGTATCACGTACAGTCGATCCAAGAAGCTAAGGAAAATAAATGCAGGACGCGGAAAATAAATGCAGACAACAAAAGTAACCCTAAGTGCACTTGTTGGTCATTAGGATATGTACACTCAAGTAAAACATAAACTTCAAAGTACAGTATCAAAATACAACAGAGTAACCCACGTCAACATTTCACCGATTTCGTACAAACCATGAATAACCCAGAACGAAAAGAGGAAAAATAAAATATATATGTAACTGAAATACACATCTTACGTACAGGTCTATCGCTGTTTAGCTAAGGAACCAACCAGAAGGTGATAAGCTGACTAACATTAGCTTGTCGAGAGATCTGTCTCGCGGCAGCGACAAAGCAACACACAAGCACTTGAGAGTTAGGAGTGAACAGGAGTTATTATCACTTTCGACGGGACAAGAGAAGTTCAGAGAGGAAAATTTAACTTTTCTGCGCGACAGAATCATTTATATTTAATGTCATTAAGAATGGTTAATTGTAAAGCATCCGGTCCTAAAGGTATAGAAGTTTTAAGATCGATTACATATTAAGTATACGCTCCTAAATGAATTCATTAAGATCGATTACTTATTAAGCATCCGCTCCTAAAAGTCTCATTTTTTTTAATATAGGAATTTAGTGAAAGTCCGCATTTTCATTAAAATTAAACTACAAGATTGCAGCAGCAGCAACTGAATATTTTTTTGCTCAACAGCAACAGCAACAGAATGAAAATAAAGGATAGTACATTGAGAATAAGGTTTTTTTCATTAATAAGCTTAGTTCATTTTCATTTTTACATTAACAAAAACAACAAACTTACAAATAACAAAACCAACCTACAATGTGACTAAAAGTCCTAAAACTAATTATCAGCTAATGTCTTGTCGATATCGGCTTTAGCGGTAGAAATTTCCCGTCGAATATCAGCAATTTCCTGTTGTATGCGCATCAGTATCACTTCTTCAGGGTCAGGACCAAGAGGCTGGAGAGGGGGAGTAGGAACCTCTTTATCATCCAAAATAAAAATGGGTCTAATGACCCGACACTCCTCCGTCTGAACAGAACACGTTTTCTTAGTCTGAGTATGACGTAGCCCAACGAGCTGTCTCAATATCTTCCAACGAGCTTCAGGAGTAGTCCTGCGAGGGATTATCTTGTATCTAACCATTGTCTAGCTTGGTTTAGGGTAGAGGGAAGCAGAGGGATACGAAATGGGAATGTGAGAATATGGGATTTGATTTGAACATTAATATCAGTTGATTCAGTTCTATATAAAAGAAATAGAATAATTAATTATTTTTTTTAAAAAAAGACCTTTAGGACCTTACACATATAAAATGCTGGACCTAAAGGACTTTTAGGACCGGACATTTATTAAAAAGTCGCTCCTAAAAGTCTAGCATATTCTTAAATTATTAAAAACTTATTTTTTAAAAGCCATTCAGGACCGGACTGTTATGAAATAGATGGTCCTAAAAGTCTCCTTCAATTTTTGTGAGGTGTGTTGGCAACTTGTGAAAAACTTCAAAAATGCTTATTATACAGCATTTGAGAAAGCCAAAATCCTTCAATTTTTTCCATTTCACATGGCAGGACATATGCTTCACTGTTTCAGACATGGGAATGTGAGAATATTGGATTCAATTGGCAATAAATAATTAGTAGTAATATTTAAGACCTAATAATTATATACTTCCTGTCCTAAAGACCTATATATTACTAATTTTTAATTTAAACCAATCAGAATTTAAGTTGAAATTTGTAATATCTTTAAAAGTGTCGTCAATGCGAATTCCGATATTGGGTGTTGCATCCTAAAATTTAATGCTTCAGTCAGATGAATCTCTTCGCATCCTAGAGTTGTGTACTTGGATCCTTAAAGTTGATATTAAAAAATACATATAAGACCGGTTATCTTAGAATATACGGTATTAAAAGTGCATTCGTTCCAAATTCCAAGAGGTGCAGTCGTATCCTTACACTCTGTAATGATGATTGATAGTCTCTTCGGTTTCCGAGGACAATCAAATGATGGTGCTCCATCTATTTAAGCCCCTCGTTACTTTAGTTTCTTCACATTCTTCTCCACATCCTCATTTCTTCTACAATCTCTGATTCTATAATGGCTGCCCCACTACCTCGACCACCATCGGGTCCTCCTTTTCCTCCTTCTCCTTTCTTACCTGTGAGACCTCCCCCTCTACCGTCGAATCCAACTGTGAAGTAGATTGTGGAGCATTTGCTGGCCCGCGTCGATCACATGGACCGACACATGGGCAGAATCTGTGGCCTCCTTCATACCGTCAATAAGAAGATCAACATGGTCCTTGACGCCAATGACGTCGAGGTCCCTAGTTCTGAAGCAAACACTACATGCTCCTCGTCCGGCAACAAAACGGAGGATTAATTAGTTTTTTTTTTGTTCTTGTATGTTTTTTTTAATGTACTGGCTTGCTAGAGGGGCAACATAAAAAAAATATATACGATGGCGGCCGTGACGACGATTTTTTGGCAAACTTGATTGCGTACGCTTGAGAAGTTCCAAAAATGGCTTTGAAATTAACATAAGTTATATAATGACAATTAAATTGTTAAAAAAAATAATAACAACATTAATTAAGAACATACAAAACATGCAAATTAAAGTTCTTGTGAGTCATCGCTAATTGACTTTAAAATTAACCATGATATATTTGCTTAGTTGATTTGATTTGAACATAACATCATTTATGTATAAAAGAAATAGAAAATTATTTTTATTTTAAAAAGACCTTTAAGAACATAGACATATGAAAGCCGGTCCTAAAGATCTACGCATGGACTTTTAGGACCGGACTTTTATTAAAAAGTTGATCCTACAAGTCTAGCATATTTTTAAAATTAAAAACGTATTTTTTAAAAACCCTTCAGGACCGTACTGTTATGAAATAGACAGTCCTAAAAGTCTCTTGATTTTGGATTTTAGTCTTCTATTTTACAGGTGCGTGAGGCAACCTATGAAAAACTCCACAAATGCTTGTTATACAGCATTTGAGAAGGCCAATTTCCTTCAATTTTTTCCATTTCACATGTCCTAAAAGTCTCCAATATTTTAGTTTAAATTTCTCAGAAGAAGATTCCTACATAACAAATGAAATGGTGGGAAGACTTTTAGGACCGGTCATTTAATAACTAGCCGCTCCTAAAGTATCACATATTTAAAAATTAAATTAACATATTTTTAAAAAAGCCCTTCAGGACCGAACTTTTATGAAATAGACAGTCCTAGAAGTCTCCAATATTTTAAAAAATTATACTAAGACTTTTAGGACCGGACTTATATGAAATAGACGGTCCTAAAAGTCTCATTGGACATTTTGAACTTTTTAATAAGCTCATTTTACAGCATCCTGTCCTAAAGGTTTAAGAACTAATTTCATGCAATACATTCAGCAACAAAAAATAGAAAGCATCAATATAATTTGTTGAAAATGAATAAACAATTTTATTAATTATTGATCATTAAACTATACAATTGTTCAATTATTATTTACAGAAGATCAGATGTAATATAGGTCTACAGCACATGCATATTTACAAATTAATCCTGGGGGCATTTGTGATTTCCTGAATGAGAAATTCACAAATGACTTGGCGTATGTGCTCAATATTACCATCAGGAAAGTGGTCAGCACAATCAAACGTCTGTAACATTAAAGATAGAAATATATATTAGACTACCTTAATTCCTTTCATCAAATTAAAGGGGTTAGCACGCCAAACGTATGTACATATAATTCTTCACGTGATAATATCATACATGTGTCGCATGACATAAAGCCCACATAAGTTAGAAGCTTGTGGTTGGCGATGTGTCTAAAATCAAACAAGAAATATATATATAAGAGCGCATACACAGTGACGACAGTTCACAAGACAGTGCCTATGCGTACTAACTTGTGGTTTGATCCATATAGTATCTTTGACTTGATGCCCAGCCTTTCTCTTGGCCTTCTTTTGGTATTCCAACATGGCCCTATTATTGAAATAAAAAATTTCAAGTATCAATATTGGTAATTGAAAATTCACAGAAGAGATTTCAGACAAAAATCAGTGACAAAATGACATGCGCTACTTACTTATCAACCATATGCTTTAACATAGGCACTGGTTCGTGATGAAGGGAGCATAGAAAGACTACTTTATTTTCCTCCACGGAAAGGAGGACTAACTGCCAATGGTTAGAATGGTTGAATGGTGCAAGGTACCACCTTCTCATATTGTTAGACAACCTCCTAGATATGTATGTTGTTCTTTGATTCACGGTTGCCCCACTTAGGTAGTTTGGGCACAAGAATCCAAAATCATGTTCTCTGCCCTGTACTCCCATCTCACAATGCATCAACCTACAATAATGACATACATAAGTGAATTAGCTAGTATATTTGTATGTGTACTTGTATAAATGACACCTCTTAAAATTATGTACATACTCATAGAAGAAGATACTACTTACTTCATGAATGACAACAAAATTGCATCAGTTATCTCCTTTTTAGGAAAGATAAGGGAGATTAAATCTTCTTGGTCAATAAAGACCAGTAGCTCCTCTTTTAGGCCTACTTCAGCATTTAGAGGCCACGATCTGGTTTCAAAAGTTTGATTGACTACCAAAAGTCCAATCTCATCCTTGGCAGTCAACTTAGGAGTGGGCAAAATATCACGCGGGGCTGCATCTTCATCAGCAGGGGCTGGGGCTTGAGGAGGAGTACACACACGTACAAGCTTCACTAGCCACGAGATGAAGCCTCCCAAGCAATCACTCACAAGTTTCATTTGATCGGTTTCAAGAGGGATAGGTGCATCAACGATGATCACCTCTTCAACTAACACCCTAACTTCATCATCAGCCATTTGTCGGTGGTGTACAGTTGATCCCAAGTTGTAGACATTCCCTCTTGCAACTAATCGTCTACCAGGATCCTCTACATAGAGCTCACAATGTTCCGTTGATTGTCCAACAATGCAGTTCCCTTTAGTGCTCTGCTGGACAAGTAGAGGTGAGTGTGGGAAGGAAACAATGCTCTCTCCACGAGAGCTGACAATCTTCATCATCTCCTCCTTCATCTTTTTCAGCTCGTCTTGAAACTTTGCACTTAATGAAGCTTCTCGCTCAGCTACTTTCTTTTCTGCTCTGGCCTCTGCATCCTCAGTTGCTTTGGCCAGCGTATGTTCCATCTCCTCCCGGGTAACCATTGATTGTCTTTGGCATTTGGATTTACCAAAGTATTGCTTCAAGCCTACCCATCCTCCAATTCCCCTTACACGCCTCGCGTGATCCGGTTTTCCAGTCGCAACGGTAAGAATATCTTTCTTCCCATTCAACACAAATGATCCCTCTTGTTCTTGCATTTTGAGTTCTTCCTGTAAGATACAGATAACAAGAGCATAATTAGTAACGAAACATGTTTAGTAACTAAAAAGTAACAAATGACAAGAGCATAATTACTTACAATTCTCTTAGCAACTGCATGAGTTTGTTCACTAGAGTACGCCCCGCTTTCTTTTTGCGAATATAGAGCCATAACTCCTCATGGCGTATTGGAGATGGCGGCCGCGGATCACATATCTCAGAAGGATTGGCTTGAGCTTCATCTTCCAATCTCTTTCGCTTGGTGGCCATCAACTCTTTTTCAGCCTTTTCATATCCGCCACGAGAAGCCGTTTGTGGGCAATCATTCTTTCTCCCAATCTCTTGTGCTTGCTGCCTTCTTATCTGTGAATCAGAATCGAAAACAACTATTCATTATGAATTCCAGACCTCAATTCAAACACTAGTCAAATTCACTTCATCAAGTTTCAAGACTTTGTTAAGGAAGATGTAGAATTGTATGTATAATAAATAGGGAGAAATAGAGGAAAGGAGTTGCAGAACTGCTGCCAACTCAGTCAATTCATTCATTCATCATAACTGGTTCAAACTCAATCAAGTTTCAATAACAGCATGCACATATACCATTACACACTTAACATACTAACTAACTAACAGTAATGTCTACGTGACCTACTATAATAGAATACCTTACTAAGCAAACAACCTGACTAATGGCCTCATAAATGAACACAATGACATTCACATATCCGCACAGGTTAATAAGTATACAAGAAGGGACAAAAAATTTAAATATAGACTCACTAAAGCTTCTTCAGTAGTCCGCATCTGAACAAATTGTTGCCATGTTGCTTCATCAAGAAAGGCATACTTGGCACAAGGATTAGGGGGAGGCTGACCAACCGGAACCTCGGCAAAAATATAGTTGTTCGCTAATTGGGTCTTAAACTTTCTCCAAAGATCAGCACAATACGACAATGTCTTGATTTTCAACGTCTCATCGTCAGGAACATTGTATGTAAGCCGGATAGAGTCCCAGATAACATCCTTCACCTTCTTTTGGTCAACATTTTTCCACTCGTCGACCAAAATGCTTGCCTTGCTGCATGCTTGTAAGCCGACATAACTATTGTATCTGCTTTTATTAGGGCCGCAGGGAGCCAAATGTCCATCAAACTGTATATTGAGCCTTTCATTGGCACTCCACCCTAGGGCAAGCTCTTTCAATCGAGTGGGGCCTCTTCTACCACGACGGCATGCAGGGCGGTTACGAGGAGGCTCACTCTGAGAAGGAGATGGTTTGTTCTGACTAACACTAGTCACATCATCAACTGGCATTTCAGGAAGAGAACTACACTCATTTCCTCCATTCATTTTCGAAACAAGAAAAGAGGTTGAGAGAGGTGGTGCAAGAAAGGAATGCCAGAGCAAATGAGAGAGTAACAGAGGATTGTGGCGGTTTGCAAGGAAGAAATGTAATGCAACAAGAAGAGGTGTTTGAGTGTTTCGCAACAAGAACAGGGGTTTCAGTGTTCAAACAAAAAGACGTAAGACACAAGTTAAAGTTTCACACGAGAAATATAGTGGGCATTTTTAAGACCAGAGAAACATAAAACGACAGTCTTAAAGGTTACACTGGGAATTTTTAAGACCGGACAAACTCAAAACGACAATCTTAAAGTTTAACATTTCAGAACGTCCTTTTATTAAGTCCGGTCTTAAAAGTAATAAACTATTAGTTGAAATTTTTCATTATTTAGTACCGGGTAGAAGTCACGTCCCCTCTTAAAAATATTAACTTTAAGAACGTCATTTATATATGTCCGGTCTTAAATTTTTTTTTACCATTTTTATATATCTTTCCTTATTATTTTACATCGCAAAAAATATAAGTCTGGTTGTACGGGATTTCTCAATAATTTCATATTATTTATAATTATTTTTAATGAGACATTTTAAGAGCGGTTATTTATATATGTCCGGTCTTAAAAGTTTTTTACCATTTTTATATATATTTCCTTATTATTTTGCACCGCAAAAAATACAAGTCTGGCTGTACGGGATTTCTCAATAATTTCATAATATTTATAATTATTTTTAATGAATGTTTTAAGAGCAGTCATTTATATATGTTTGGTCTTAAAAGTTTTATACAATTATTTTAAAAAATTTCCATGTTATTTTTGACCGCATAAAATATAAGTCAGGATGTCCGTGATTTCTCTTTAAAGTAATTCACATTTCATTTTTTTTAATTGTTTTAAGAGCGGTTGGTTTTTCCAATGGTCTGAATAATATATTTAAGACCTATCGAAAAAGATACGGTCCAAGATGATCTTTGATATTTACAAAATTGCCACCGGTCACATCTTTAAGACTGGAGATTTATTCATCCGCTCTCACTAAGGCGGTCTTAAAAATTGGTGCAGTGGAAAAAGTTCTTTATATTTACAAAATTGTCACCGGTCATTTCTTTAAGAGAGGTGCATCGATTCTCTGCTCTAAATGAGGCGGTCTTAAAAAACCTTTTTGCACTAGTAATCACTGGTTACTACGACAGACAATATTTAATTTTAGAGGTTTAGTTTTCTCATGTTGCATAAGAAAACTAAGATTCCTACACACATATGAAATGGTAGGATCCACACACATATATGTGTGTGTGTGTGTGGGTCTCACTATTTCATGTGTGTGTGACATGAGAAAACACTTTTCCTACAACATGAGAAGTGTTTTTCCCTTAATTTTATGGTGAAAATGAATGCAATCAACAAGTGGGGAAGAAGAAAAAAAAATAGGGAAAATTCCTTTCAGGGCCCAAGATAGGAAAATATTGTTAAAAAAGGCTCTAAGAAAAGTCAAATGTCAAAAAAGGCTCTAGGGCCTTTTCTGGTATTATTTCAGAAAAACGTAGTTGTTAACGGGTACTGATATAGTTGTTAACGGATACTGATTTTGTTGTTAATGGGGTATTGATATTGTTGTTAACGCTTTCTGAAATAATACCAGAAAAGACCCTAGGGTCTTTTTTGATATTTGACTTTTCTTAGGGCATTTTTTGACAATATTTTCCTACCTTGGGCTTTGAAAGAAATTTTCCCAAAAAAAATATGAACATCAAGAGAGAGATCTTAAGAGTGAAGGCTTCTTAGTAAATGAGCAGAAGACTTCATTTTAATTAATTTAATCTTTGATTAATATTTATAAAAGCATTTACAGTTATGTTTACTTGTCATGTGTACACGTTACTTGTCATGTTTACAAGTCAGATCTAATTTGGCATATATATGTTGACTGTGGTTCAAAAATTGTGAAAAGCTGTTATAACTTCTTTTCACTGGAAAATCGATGAAAAATCGGGATAAAAGTTTCTAATTAATTTTTCTTACTATATTATCTTATAATAGCTTGTTTATTAAAATTTAAAAAAAAATCAATTTTTTTTTTTTTTAAATTTAACTCATAATCTTTTTTTAAAATTTAACTCATAATTTTTTTTTCCTACCCCGCCTCTTCTTCAAATCCCTCGTATCAGATAACCCCTTAAAATGAGCCTTCTAAATTTTCACTTTTTGCCTAGCAATCTGATACGGTTATTATTATTATTATTATTGTAAGAAGTAGAAACATGTAGCATGGTACACGAAATTAGGAGATTTTTGTTTTCATTTATTGTTAAAAAATATTTTTTTACCAAATAATTTTATTTTTAATTATAAATTATTTTGATAAAAACAATTACATGAGAAATAATATATTTTGAGTCCATAAGGATGTAACACCCACCTGGGGTGCCGACATTCTTGCCCATAAGCTTACGCAGTAGTGTAACAAAATCAGAAATATTCGATATACTGATACATCGGAATTTAAATTTGATTACAAAGGGGAGTATTCCCAGGACTTACATCAATTTACAAACATTTACATTCATTAACGACAGTGAAGATTAAACGCATTAAATCACTGTCGCCCTTTGGTTCTTGAAATATCCTTCTACTGAGCCATCTTCAAGCAACGCTCCCATCTTTACGTACTGTGCAACACTTCTTTCCTGTGCTCGCTTGTCTATTGGTTGGTAGTAGAGGGGTGAGATTCTAAGGAATTTCAGTAGCAGACAATACCAAATAATGCATGCAAGATAAATGCTAATGTATGATATACTTGCCTTGCACAAATTCATGTTAACATAATGACATTTCTGCATGCTCAATGCTTCATGCATCATACTTATGGTCATAGCATAATCATAAACAGAGCCTCAAACATTCAAGTATGTTACACATAACAAGCAAGCATAGCAATCATACATATACACATAAGCAATAATATCAAATATATGTAAGTAAGGTAAGCCCATTGATGCTACCAAAATTTAACTAAGCACCGCAAGTGTACGGGTCATGAAAATAACAAATGGTAAATCAAGGTCATCCCACAAAGACTCAATTTAGCTAGTGATTAAGTGTCAAATTTCATTTTTCGTTTAAGTTGAATAAAGTTGTTTTCACTTAATAGAAAGAAATGCAAATAGGATAAGAAATTAATATCGACAAAAACTTTTCACGGATAGCAAATTTCAATATAAAAAAGACAACCTAGAGTCACTAATCCCTTATTTGTCTATTATATTTTATTCCCACTAAATTAATTTTAACTTAATTTAATCAGCTAATCTAAAGTATAAATGTTTATAAATGCCTGCCAGTTCATTTATATACCTATCTCAATTAATTATGCAATGTCTCACATGACTAATTAAGATGCAATTCAACTCGGGTTCACTCTAATTTGATTATGCAGAGCTTCTAGGTATATGTTTATCCTAGACGCAAATTAAATTAAAATCTAATTCCACATTATTTAATCTCAAGGTCAATTTAAGATTCTCTTCGTCAAGTTCAATCATAAATCCCAAAACATGCTCAACGAATTCCACATTATTTAATCTCAAGGTCAATTTAAGATTCCCTTCATCAAGTTCAATCATAAATCCCAAAACATGCTCAACGGTTGCCAATCACTAAGCAATTAATAATAAAAACAAGATTAAATAAACTGAATTAATAATAAATAAAACTAATTAATAAGAATAATCTCTAAAATTCAAACAAGTTCATAGGTCCTCTATGTTGAAAAATAAATTAGCCACACATGACTATAATAAATTCCATAACAAAGTTAAGGAATTCAGAGTTCACAATCATCCTAAGAAAAAAATAAACTAGAGTCAAAACAAGAAATCAAACTCCTCTGGTTATTGCGCAGCCTTTGTTCCTCTTTCTTGCGACTCAGCCGTTTGGATCTTTTCTTTTTTCTCGTTCTGCATTCCACTCCAGCCGTCCTTGCGTCCGTGTGTGTTTCTGCCGTTAGCGTCTTGTTCTTATTTCAATCCAGGCGGCTACCTCAATTCGTCCAGCCTCTTTTAGATTTAGGTTTCCAATTAATCCCTTCTTCTTCTTGGGCCCACGCACTATTGTCATTTAATTGAGATAAAGCCCAAAAGCATTTAATCCGTGGTGCTCCCTTTCCTGTGCGTTTTTCTTTCTGATTGATTCAACCTTTAGGTTTTCTTCATTCATTAATTTCATTCATATCAAAAAAATAAAAAATAAAAATTGCATGCATTCGGTGGGCCTGCTTCTTTTCTTTTGTGCTTCAATAATTCATTGATCAATTCGTGGGGCCCAATTCCTTTCAAAAATTCCTTTCAATTGAAAGTCCAATTCAATTTAAAAAATCCTCAGCCCGTGACAATCCTCCTCACGTCCTCAATGCTTTATTATTTGGTTCATTTTATCTCTTTCTTAATATAGTACCTCCTGTAAGAGAATAAATGATATAAATAGATTTGGTAACAAAATATCCTCTTATCATATATTTAATTAAAGGATAGAAAAATATATAAAAGATAATTAAATAAGTATAAAATATTAATAAATTCAATCCAATATATTTCAAAATCTATACTTATTTAACTATAAAATATATACTTATCACCCACTACCTTTTAAGGACTACCATCCTTACTCAGGTTCCTTTTCCGCCAACCTTTGGAGTTACTTGAAGTTTCTTCATTCTCCTTGTGGCCATAAGGATATAACCATACCTTCAGAACCAAGGAAAATGAATGTTTATTTTCCTTTTTAACCCTTATTTTATTAAGGTTTAATTAAGTAACTTACACTATTTGTTACTTTTAACCTTTATTTGTCATTATCCTTAACAGTCCAACAACTTCAATTATTTTTAATTAATTTAAAAAAAAAATCATCTTAATCAACTCTCACATATTCCTAGAAAAGTCCCCTTTTATATAAAAATAATTTTAAAGGTTAGAACTTGTCAAATTATTCCAGGTTTTTCGTTACCATTGACTGTCCTGTTAAGCTTCCAAAATTCATGGCTTATATTTAAAAATTCATATTTCACTGCACACAGCTTTAAAAATTACAAACCATATATCAAATTAATGTTATGTGAGTCCTCTTTCATTTTGGAAAGTTTCATAATTTTATAGGTTCGTTTACTCATTAAAATTCCACATACAAGCTCACTGCCCAGTTTTTGCTTCCAAAACGTAGGATTAATTTGTACAATTTATTTTTCTCTGACCAGAGCTTAGAAAAATACAAAATACCCACTGTTTTAAAGTTATGCATGTACTCTATCTCCTGGAATATTTTCATAATTATATAAGTCCATTTGATCAATGAAAACATGTATGCAAGCAGGCTGACTCCAGACTTCCAAAACTGACAGTTTCAACGTTTTTTATGGAGCTCGTGATTTTATATTCCAAAATACTTTTAAAAATTCATTCACTATTTTACTCCCACACAATTTTTCGTGGTGAACACTATGGTGATCTCAGAATTTCGAAATTCCCTCTATTTCCCCAAGTTTATTTCAGACCATATCTTTGAGTTTAAATCCAAGAAACTCAAAATGACAAAAGGAAAGTTAAGATCCTTACCACTAGCTCTTGTTCTAGCTCTTGTGGTTACTTTCTCTTCTCTTTTCCTTGATCAATCTTCACTCTAGACTTGGGAAATCCACATGCATGTGAGTTTATAAACACCCACAATGACATGCATGAAGGAAAAATTCCAAAACACCAAGCTAGTGTTCAAGTTCTTACCTTGAGTTTCTTGTTCTTCTTCTTCCTAATCTAACCATGGCTTCTTGTGGGTTATGATGATGATGGTGTTGATGTTGTTTGAGAGGAGGAGGAGGAGAGTTCCATGAGTGTTAGAGAAGGGAATTGAGAGAATTGTGTGTGCTAGTGTGTGAGTGTGACGTGAGGATTGGAGATGAAGTGAAGGGAATTATATAATTGGATGTGTGTGTGTGTGTTGTGTTTTAGTCGTGGAGAAATGATGAGTAAGGAGGGAAATAACATCAGATTTAGGTGTTAAAATGAGTGTGTGACAAATGTATGCCATACAAAAAGCGAAGTGCGTGAAAGAAGGGTGTGTTTGTGTTTAAATCAAGTGTGTGTGTAACCGTATATGTGAGAGGGAGAGAGTGGATATGATAATGTGTTGGGCTTTCAATCATATGGTGGGCCGAAATTTTTAATGAATATAGAGGAATTGGTTTGTATGAGAATTGGTCCGTGACTTCTTGTATCAAATGGTTTACTAAGGTGGTGCTGCACGTTTAACCAAATGATAATGTGGGAGCCAATGAGATTTGGTATAGATGGTAAGGGATTCAGGACTAGGCTCTTGGGTTGTGGGTTCGATCCTCTCTGCCGTCACTGAGACTCATTTGATAGGCGATCTCGTAAGTCCCCAGTAAGTGCTCATAGAGCCCGGGGCCGTACCCTGACCTTAATAGGGGACTGGTGTCGAATCCTTCCAAAACTTTTTATATATAAAAAAAAAAATGATAATGTGGGAAGGTGGGTGTTGTGTTATGGGACCCACTTAAAAAAATTCATTTGATCATCTTTAATTCCCCACAAGCCTTTTGTTTGCAACTTTGTCCATTGCTTCACTTTAATTGCAAACATTCAATAGATGTGAGAAGTTAATCCTTAATCCCATATAAGGATTTTTCTTCCTCAATTTATTTCCTTAGCTAGACCATAAAATATTATTTCCCAAAACATTTATGCCATAAATTATTCCCAATTATTCGCTCTTAATTAATAGAAAATATGCCTTTAAATTCCAAATATTAATTCTAATAACAATTAAGGCCAAGTTTCCATAATTAATCCCATGTCATATTTTGATTCTCAAGGCTCAAAATTCGAGATGTTACAAAGGATATTATAATAACTGATATTTTCCTTTTCCCTACATTTTCTCCTTCAACTCTTTTTTCATCTTCAATTTTTCCCGTATTCTTTCAACCATTCTTTTAACATTTCTGCCCGTCCAAAGATATCTCTCGCGAGACGTTAGTGCGCTAAGAAATTGAGGAACAGAATTGGGCTGACAAAATAAGCAAAACCAAGTAAGTAAGCAGAGATAAAAGATTGAGGAAGATAAGCCTAATCGGGTAAGATGAAGATAACGAGAGACCTAGTCATTGAAGTTCCCAATCTGGTAGAATTTATGAATATGTCCTGCTTTTATTTAGCCATATTTAGTTTATGCCCATAAACTGTTTGAATCAATGTGTCTATCTCCATCCTTCTAATACCCCTGATGACCCTGTTCTGTCGTTGATATTCTCTTCATAAGAACGAATCTTTAGGAAATCGCTTACCTTTTAAACCTTGAAATTAAGAAGGATAAATGGCTGAGACAGTATATCAGCTGGAAAAGTATTTGAAAATTTTAATTACTGGGGTCAAGAGGCATTCATCACTGGATGCTACCATGGGGGGGATTCTGGCGTCCATGAAATATGCCCGAAACGATGATGATAATGCCAAAGCACTACAGGCCAAATCTCTAAACAGTGAAACGCCACATCCCTGTACTCTACCATATTGTTTGATCTCTCGCACTTATCAATTTGATTACCACTAACTCGGTATAGTAATTCCCCCAGACACTTATCGTCACACTCCAACACATTTGCACCTCATCCTTGTACCCTACCATCCACTACCCTCTCCAAACCGACAAAGACAGATACATGCACAACACAACATATATACATGTGTCTACATGCATATTTGTCTTCTCCCCTTTAAATCTTCACATCTAGATATTTGTCTTCACCCCTTCAACCTATATTTCAAGCAGATTATGAGTCCTTGATTTCCATAGAGTTTGAGAATTTTTACTACTCCTCTGGTGCTAAATAAAGGGCAAAGTTTGTAGTATATTTAACACCGGAGGTAGTATTTATAAATCTTATGATTAAGAATCCATCCATATTGTAATTTCATAGTCGGAGTAGTACACATAAACTTATGGTGTAGTACATATAAACTTATACAAGGAAGGGTGGGAGTGGCTCCTATTGAAGGAAAATTGGTAGAAAATCATCTGCTCTGGTTTGGACATGTACAAAGTAGGCTATTGAGTGCATTAGTGAGAAGGGCAAATCAAGTTGTTTGTAGCCAAATTAAAAGAGATGGAGGAAGACTGAGAACACTTAATGAAGTTATTGAGCAGGATCTTTTAATTAATAATTTATTTTGATATCATATTTAGCTTTTAATAGAGCTAAAATGATGTCGTTTGATTCATATAGCCACCCCTATCTAGTAGGATTAAAACTTTATTGTGGTTGTTGGAGTAGTTCACATGAACATATACTATAGGGAGGCGCGTACACAAGTGCACGCACAAAACAGGGAAACTAGATATTAGCCATAGTGAGCTACTACAATTTCTATGTCCTTAGGTCTAAAGAACTATTCAGTATATATAGTACACATACAATATGTTTCAAGTCTACAGGTTAAGATTAATTATACCCTCACATGAAACCTTTTTCCCGGACGATAGTAAAAGAAAAAGGACAATAGAATAATATTATTAACATGGTATCAAGGTCTTTTGGCTGCTGTTGGATCAGTTGATTACCAGCTACAGTAGCCATTAGGGACCCGCCTTCAAAACAGTACTTCGCTTTGTCAAAGTCCTACGTAGTATGCTGCACCATGTTTTATTTGCATAAACCTACCAACGCTATCCTGGAGAATAAAAGAAAAGAAAAACATATTTAGAAAATGTTAAGGACCTGTAGCAACTAGCTATAGTCGCAAATCAATTACGTTGACATACCTGATGGGATTTTTAATACTCCAATATATGTAGGGTTAAGCTAATAATAAAGGGAGCCTGAAAAAACACATGAACTTAAAACTTTAATTCTGGTGAACAATATTTACTTTGTCTTTTGCTTTCTTGATTCTTTCAAATCTTTTGATCACTTGGTCTACTGTACCTTGCCACCAATTTCCTCTTGAAGCGCAATTTGGATTGTCCCCATTGGGATCATCAGCATCCGAATCTTTCTTAACCTGCAAATTTAAATTACAAATCAAAATGTTACATATAATTTGGCCGGTTGATCAAAATATCGTCAGGGGAAAAGATTAATGCAATAAATTAATATATGCTTATATAATTGCATTTGTGGACTTCCAATTAGTTATAGTATATTATGGATGCATAAATTGATGGAAAATATAATAAAATGTTGAAAAGGTGTTTCAGTTTTATTACTTACTTTATTGAAACAACAAAGTTAATGTTTTATCATCATAATACAGACAAACCATCTAGTTATTTATAAATTACGTTCATAACTAATCACAAAATAACAATCCCATATGAATTAGCTAGTTCCATTAAACAGATTTTTATATACCCTTACATGTCAAAAATAATATCCTATAGAGACCACATAAAGAAAAACAATTAGAAAGAAGCTAACATCATGGTGGGAATCTGTGCTCCTGCATTTTGGGAAATAATTTTCTTGACCACCATAGTAGATGGAAGAGGTGTAGTAGTTGCTGGGTTCCATTTTACTCTCATTCTGATAATTCTTGTCAGATACGTCACCACTGCCTTTACCTTTGCCTCCTGACACAAAATCCAACTGAGAGACCATTTCCATATAAATTTAGACATATTGGACTGAACCCTATTGATATGTTGACAACATTTGTGTATATATATGTATAGCAGTATGAATTGCAGTAGTAGACATAGAATGAACTAATTGCTATAAATAACCCATATGGGTCAGAGTCGTAAAAAAGGAATAAAAAGGTGTCAGAGGAAATTTCAGGACGAACCTAGCGCTCCATAATTTTTTCCTCCCACATCTTGCTTTCTCGAGTCACTCCCTCCTGCCTGAGTTAAAAAAACAGTATCAGATTCAGTCTATGACTACACACACACACACACACACACATGTATGTATGTATGTATGATAATAGGAAAATACCTCACAGCTAAAATCAGATAATATAGTGTCCCAAAATGAACTATCCTGTCAATAATTCGCATCAAACAGGCGTACAAGTGTCATGCATGCTATATACACACACACATGATTACTTGGAGAAGCATCATCTTTATGGTGCATTGTGCTGAAAAAGCATAATGTCACCGTAAAGGTGAAGCCGGGTCCACTGACCTTGGAAAAAACTAGATATATATAGGGGTAAAAGAACAATTTTGAGTGACCAACCACTAGTACTTCGTATGCTTCGACAGAAACATGAAGGGTACTAAATTGAGAGCAAAAGGATCGATGCATACAGGAAGAGGAAACATGGAGCCGAAGATGCTGGAGGAGGAGGATGACGATGGTTCCTTGGGACCAAAAAGTTGATCAAAATTGGTTGATGAAGAATAAGGGGGCCCTCCAACATGGTTTTTGCTGTTGTTCTTGTTCTCCATAGGAATTGAAGAAGAAGCAAGAAGAGGGTAGTACAATAATAATATTATATAAAGGAAGGAGCTTTCTCTTTCTGCGTCAACCAACGAACAAAACTACTAGTAAGATGATAAAGTATGGCGGTGTAACGAGAAAAAGGAGAGAAGGGATAAGATTTTCAGGGAAAGAGCAGAGAGCGAGCATGTGAAGATAGAAGAGGATGTGCATGAATTGAAGGATATATTATGGTGAGAGTAAGTAATTAGGGAAGGGGTATTTATAAGGCCAAAAAATATGCTGCCACCCATGTGCTCTCATTCAATTCCATCCTTTTCCCTCGTCGACACATGGGTGCCCTTGCTGGTCCCATGTGGACACGATGCCTGACGCAAAACCTATCTGCCACGTGTCCCCTCAAAATCTTTGACCTCACCCATTACTCCTGTCTGCTCCCTCCATTTCTTTCTTTGATGACCCTTCACAATCACTCACTGAGACCACCAGCTCTCTACTAGCCTCCAACATTATCATATGATAAGGTCATAAGGATGTGTTTACCTGATTGCCCCATTTGGGTTACAATACCAACCATTTTGCTTCCCATGAGATCAGTAGTGTTAATTTTGGATTGTTTTACTTGTCCTCATGAATTCATAAAGAGATCAATCTTAGCATACTTTATATTTTGTTATGATTCTACTTAGATCACTCATATAACTATATATCATTGATGAGTAAAATAGTATGTATATGGCTGTTGGTTTTTTTTTATTCTTTTGGTCTTTAATATAAGACAAATTCACCTATTTTAATTGGATTAAAGAAATTAGTTGAATCACTTAATTTTTCAAAGTATTCTAGTTATCTCCTTAATTCCCTATTCTCCTTGATTATTCCTGGGGCATAAATGAGAGTAAAGTAGGAAAATATTGACAAATAAGAAAATTATTTTCTATATTTAAGATTAAGATGAACTTCCTAAATACATCTTATATTAACAACCAAGGGAGTATTTAGTTTTAAGACTTACTATTCTTGTTAAGTTATTTTATTATTATTGTTTTAAGTTGGTTGTTGATTTTGAGGGTGGTTCTATCGATGATGATTAAACCTGTAAGTAGAGGGGAAGGAAGAGACCACATAGTTATAATAATTTTTCTTAAAGGGATGTGAAGAAAACCATTGTTCAATTGATTTAGCGTGATGAGGGGTTAGGTCCCTTAAGCATCTTCCATAACGGAGCTGCTAGCTTGGGAGGGTCAACCCCTTTATGTGCCTATGCAATACGCGAATCAGAATTAGTTCCGGCCTATGTAGTTTCCTGTCATATGATGCTGACCTGGGATGCCGGGTGCATCCCAAAAAAAATAAGAAGTGAAGAAATAGTGACACTATATGACCAGACAAAACAAGATCATAGCCACCAGACCTAATTTGTATTTCAGATATACCTTCAAACTTCAAGTGAGGCGTAATTGAATTGATGATGACAGTTAAATCTTATTAGTGGAGCCGGGTGCATATATGTGGACTCATTGATCCTTTGCAAAGCAATTTTTGTTGGTTATCGAGAATGTTCCATATGCACATATATCAGTTCGGTGGATGCAGTTCATATTTTCATTTTTCTGGAACCTAAAATAGTTTAATGAAGGGGTTATATATCCATCATGTTTGTTTGTCGTAATCCCTAAAAATCGAATGAATAAAGAAATTTGAGATGCCACCAAAATGATTTTGGTTTGCTTTGGTCTTTAGGGTGATCATGGCGGTGGCAAAGGTGGAGTATCTATGCTAATTAAGCCCATCTAAATTCATATGATTAAGCAACGTAACAATTAGTAACAATTAATCGATCAAAATTTGTTTCTTTTCAATTTAAGATTTTGGTACAATATTTGGGATATGAAAAAAAACTTAATCTTCTAAAGTTATCAAGTAAAAAATTGTTAAAATTATTTTGTGAAAGACAAATTTAGATTTTTCACTGAGCACGAAAAATATCCGACTCTCTCTGGTTGGATAGAGGCTCATTTTTTAAAAATATCTATTTAATATTATTGTTCAAGTAACCTGGGAATCATTAGCCTCATTGGATAGTGACCATAATTTATTACACAAAATGGACCTTTTCAAATTTCTGGGAAATCATTGTCTGGAAAGATAAAAAGCTAAAAGGTGATTAGGCCTACAAAAGAATAATTCAAGAGAGTATAAAGCACTTTTCATAATATGACCAAAAATTTAATAAGAAAGATCAAGGGATCAAGATCAACTAAAAGAAAAAAAAAGGTTAAGTACTCCATATATATAAGTTCAAGTACAAAATTTAAATTAAATTAAAAAATATATCCTATGGTATTATTTAAATTTCTAAAACCCCTCTCCATTTTATTTCTATCGTTAATTTAGACATTTTATTTTGTTTTAAATTTTTATGAGAAACCTAATAATTGGTCAAATTCTTTTGGGTATACCCTCATTTAACAATTATATCTGTCTCGGATCATTTTTTCACCAAGCACATATATTCTTTTCATTTTTTATTTCTCCTTCTTTTTCTTAAATGAGGATACTATAGGGATATTTAGTTAATATAACATAATATTTTAAATTAATTAAATATTTCCTAATCTATCAGTCATGAGGGACATGATATAACCTAGTTATTAAAACCGGACCGGTCATTGAACCGATCGAAGTATTGAGTTAAAGGTTAGTGGGTGAAACCGGAGCTAAACCGGGACTAAACTGATGAAAAAGTGAAAATTTCAAAGTTTTTAATATGGAATTACGGAAAAAAAATTTGATTTTATATTTCCCATAAAATAATGGTTTGGGAAACGTGAAAGCTTATGTGATATGACCTCACTCTTGACAATTGAGGCTTTGAGTTCTGATTTCTCACATCTATACAACCCCACGGGCCTTATGTGTACAACCCTCTCACTAATAATTAAATCGAGGTTTTGGAATTTTAAAAATTTCTGAATTGGGAAGGCATGTGAGGTACTTGAGTATTCCAGAAACGGAATGTGAGTTGAGAAAATTCTAATTCGACACATGGCATGGATAGGATTGGGGGTGAGGTGGGTGTAGAAACTTTAAGGATTGAGTTCACGTTACCTATATGCTTGTTGCTCTGTCTCACTTTTGTCCATCTTGTCCTCCTCTGTTTCCTCACCACGCTCCCTTTTCATTCTCTTCTTCTTCATCATCTTTCTATACTCCTCAAAATAGCTTCTTCCATCTCCTCTACATCCACATCGTATCCTTCTTCTTTATATGTGGCGAGATTATTGACAGTGAGGAGAGATGAGTGAGAGATGGCTTCAGATCTCTTTAGATATGAGTGACTCTTTAGATATGGGTTTGGCTCCACTCCCTCCTTCTTCGTCCCTTCTCTCTTGTCCGTCTCCTCCTATCTCTCTCTATCCTCTCCTCCTATATCTTGCAAGTTTTAGACCACTTCAAACAAAAAAAAAAAAAGAAGCCCAAAGCACTATGACCCCGGTTTCTATGGTTTTCAGGATTGGCTTCAAGGCTGGTTCATCAGTTTAGGGTCCGAACCAGTGAGTCCGGTCCAGGTTTGATAACCATGGATATAACAATGAACTAGAGCCATGTGTGATATCACATGGCTCAATCACCACTAAGAACATTGTTAATGATCTTATTAGAAATTAAAGATAATGGATATGGATAGAGAAGCTTGATTATCGCACCTTCAATTACTATTATTAACGCATCATGGTGGGATCTAGATACCAACCACTTGGTTAGTGATTAACATGACTAAAGATAAATGTCCAATGACTTGTTCTTTTAATGTCCACATAATAATATTATTTATGACACTCCTTGAAATGCATTTAACTAGATAAGGCTCTTACCTTCAAACGATATAGGAATCATGAAATCAAATATATCCGATTGGAACAACTCTTTATACATAAATATGTATCTTTGAATATTAGTCCATTAATTATTGCTAAAGTAAAGCAATAATGAATTCATTAATGGAAAAATGAGAGAAGTGACAGAAGAGTTTCGTTATTTCAGTATGCGGTACTCTATCCTAATGGAATAAATTAAAAAAGAAAGAAGAAATTGGAATAGAGGGAGATGTTCTTGGAGAATTATACTGTGGAACACATAGAGAAGGTAAATATAGAGGGTTGTCTCCATTCTTGTAGATTCCTTTTGGATAAGAAAAACGGCATATGCATGCATATTGGTAAAATTTGTGAGGCCAGATCCCATCCAGATGTTGGTTTAATATTTTTGAAATGTACTACAAATCTCTAGACTGGAACCTTCTATTTCCTTTACGAAGAAAGAAGCACCTTCCCATTTGGCTAATCAAGTTTTTACAAATCGCTTAAGTCACAACACACACACATAAATACATATTTTCCAAGGCTAATTAGAGTCAAGAATTATAAACTAGTCTCATTTGAATGCCTCACTTAGCCTGCTGCTAAAAAAAGGGTTGGACTAAAAAATAGTCCATATTAGAATGAGTTGATTTTAGGGTTAAGGTGCAAAAATACATATATGTTTTTCCTCCAGGAGCGCCCAGCACCATATGTTTTTTTTTTTGTGCAAAAATACACACGCCGTTAGGTTTTAGGAGCAAAAATACCACTTCCGTTAGTTGACCGTTAATCATGGTGAAATTACCATTTTGCCCTTAACCCTTTTCTTTTTTAACTATTTTAAACTAAGGGCAAAAAGGTAATTTCACTATGGTTAATGGTCAACTAACGGTCAGTTAACGGTCAACTAACGGTCAACTAAAGGAAGTGGTATTTTTGCTCCTAAAACCTAACGGCGTGTGTATTTTTGCACAAAAAAAATATATGGTGCTGGGCGCTCCTAGAGGAAAAACATATGTGTATTTTTGCACCTTAACCCTTGATTTTATATCTCAAACTATTTGGAGGGGGAGTTATAAGGTGATTGATTCAAAGAAAACAGTAGTACAAACATCAAAGCAGGTGAAATTATAAGGATTTGATTAAAAATCAGGTAAAACTATAAAGAGTTAGGTTAAGTTTTTTTTTAAAAAAATAATCATAAGTTAGATAGATTGATTGTAAAATGATATAAACCATTCCCTAGATCCAATTTTTTGGGATAAATCTTGAAATTCGTGGGAAAATCAAAAAGAAGTTTTATGAGGGCGTTTTAAAAAATTACATCATAAAATTTTTTTTTCCATATGTTGATTGGAGGAAAATAAAATATTTGATATTGCTTAAATAAGATTGTACATTCAAATCTCATGAATAGTGAAGTAAAAAAACTCAATGAATATGACAAGAAAAACTTCATGAATAGAAAAGATATATTTTCTTATTTGTCTCATTTATATGATAATTCAACTTGATAAAAAAAAACATAAATAAATAGGAATCGGATTCTCTTGAGGTCTAATTTAGGGATCTTTCTTTCATATTTTTTCGGGGAAAAAAAAAATTCAGACCATCTATACAACTGAACCATTTTTTTTTTTTAACCGATACAACCAAACAATTAAAGAAGCTATTCCTTCGGTCCTTAATATAAAATTTATTTAATTAATTTGGATAGATTAAAAAAGTGAAATAAATTATTTAATTATGATAAATATGAATATAATTATCTCACTGAAATAGATACCCCTGCATGACGTTATATTTATATCTGTTTATAAGAACCCAAAGTTACAATAATTTCATAGAACATAAAAAGAAAAAAAGCCCAAACAACATAAACCCTAACCTTAAGCTATCAACGAAAAACAACAAATCTGTCAAAAATCCTGACCCAAAGAAACAAACAGATTATTAGATGCGCTGCCACGCCGAAATGAGAAACTTCACTAAACACAACAAATCGGGGAAACAAGCCAAAAACAAGGATGGGGGGCTGTGTTCATGGAACTACCCCAACAGTCCCATCCCATTTTACGAACACAACTGCTATCCTTAGAACAGTTTTGAAAGAACCGCACAACCAACGCCAAAACGCCAAAGAACACCAAGTCAATCATCTACAGTATCAAAAAACACCACCAAACTATTACAGATAAATGGTTGGGGTCTTAAATATATGACCAAGTCTCTTAACTAGCTCCTATGTATTAGGACAGAAGGAGTACAATCTATGCTGCTCAAAACACATTATTTCACTTAACAAAAATTACCGTACGTTCTAAGATCATGTTAGCATAAATACCGTTCGAATTAAGATCATATTAGCATAAATTAAGCTATGCAATTGCACAAATGGTTCAAATTGTTCCGTCTAGAAAGAAAATTTCCCAAAGTAAGGCTGAAAGGGATCTGATTTGAAATAATCATCATTCAAAATTAAATAAAAGCAAAACTTCCTCACCACTAAAATTGGATGCAAGCAATTTAACCACAACTATAATCACTAGAGAATTTTGGCCACATGCTTTGGCTGGTTTGTCAACGGTCAGCTAGCTATCCCTAATAACCATGTCGATGTGCATATTATTGGAGATGAAGATGCTATTCGCACAAATCTAAAAACTCAATTGACTTTCAAGTTGTTTGCTTCAATTATATACCAAATTTCCTCCATGGAATATGGATTTGTGTGTCATTCTCATTCCCGTTGTCGCCTATTTTTTCTGCATCCTTGGTTTCTCAGAATCTTAGTACTCACATGTCGTTTCTTATATTAGCTTTAATTTTATTCGATACATCTCTCCTTCAACCCCAACCCTGTACTTCCTTGAATCTCCACCTCAACATATTATTGACAAGAGAGATCATTCTCAATCAAACCCCAACACTTTACTTGTGTTTCAGATTTATCATTAATTTCTTCACACAGCTGGGAGAGAACCAGATTAATTACACCGACCAACTTGAAGAATGAAGAATATATATAGGTCTCATTCAGAATTTGACTAAATCTTTTAATTGAGGCCGTTCCCGTGTGTGTTGTAGAAAATATTTTAGAAGTAGAAATTTTTATAAAGATTAGAATCCATATAACTAAGATGGCATAATATGTAAACGTACAACAATTCTACACAAGAGAATAAACAGTAAAATTCACAATATATGAGAATCAAATGTAGAAAAGATAATGAAATCTAAGCCCAACAAATGTTATCTCCTTAAGACAACTTGTTCCCTCTATATGGATACCCAAAGATCACGAACAATCGTCTCCTAGGATAGAATGGATTGTGTCTCTAGAATGAAGGTACTATCAATCGGAAGCCCCAAAGTACACAACCAAATGTCAAAGAAATCGCATAGTATATGAGACTATGGCAAAATGTAGTATACTGTATGTATGAGAGCGAGGTCATTGAAAATCAAAAGGATTTTCTGTCTATTTATATATGACAAAAAATGGTCAAGTGGACTCCCGCCAGCAATCCGAAGCGACTGGTAGTGTTGAACGTAGTGGTTGAATTGACACACCCGATGGTGGTGAACATATTGGTTCAGTCGCACTTCTTATTCATAACCCATAAAATTTATATACAAAATCCAACACCCCCCATGGATAAGAAATCAGTCCATCATGACCAAATGAACATACATGCAAAGTGAGATTCCTCTATGAGAAGCAACTGCATTGAGATAGGTAGGGTTCACCTTTGAACCTGCTCTAGTAAAAACCCATCGAGTGTATTTGGTCAATCGGTGGACATGATGTCTTAAACCATTGACCTTTAGTGTACACAAGATAATAGGAGTCACACAATTGCTCCTCTAGTATTGTGTCCATTTTGGCTCTAGACACCTATCTGGTTTTGCAAGTGTTTTGGAGAATTGGCCGTTATAAATTCTCATCGAAATTGCCCCCATTTCACACTCACATAGGTGATTCTTTGTGACGTAAGTCAACATACATCATTTGAACACATCAGATTAAGAAACCATTAAAAGCCTAAATGCTTACCCTTATATATGTACTATTTTGTCATATGAATGAGTATAAGTTTAAAACTCCACAGTGCTTAATGAGGTGTTTTTTGTCTTTAGCCTTGGGGTCTACAATAAAACATAAACCAATGATTGCGTATATGCGAACCTAGGATCATTCTCTCTTCTTGAGGAGCCTTTTATTGATTCATAAGTAATCAGAATGCCATGCAATGAAAACAAGGGAAAATTGGGTTTTGGATTTTTAAATCAATAAACTAAAATATGAATGCAATTTAATTAAATCCTAAACTACTATTTTTGGTATTTTCTTTATAATGGAATGGAATATGAAAATGTATAATGAATTAATGCTCTTGGAAACGGAGTAGTGGCTATTATAATTTAAGTAGATGTAGGAGTAAATTTTTATTAAGTCTTGATAAGAAAAACCTCAAGATATCACTTGAGTCCAATATTCCCAATTAATAGTAGCTCATAGAACATAACTAACTACTACCTCGCTACTACAAAAAAGCTTTTATGGTGTCATATTTTTAACCCTTTTTATGTCCTTTTTTTAGGGGACATCTATGCAGGGGCGTAGAAAGCTCAAAGCTACGACGTCCTAATTTATTTAAGACACCATATTCATTTTTTCTTTAAAAAAAACCCGAAACCTCAAGTTCGGGGAGCTACACTGAGCAGAGCGGATCAAATACACAGCAAGCCGCGATTTGGGCGGACGAAGAGTAATGTCCCGATGCTCGATGGCGTAAACCGTACTCTCGTGAAGTAGTTCTACCCCTAATCTAGGTCTGCTCCAAATCGGCAAGCCGTAGAAAGTGGAGGAGATCTGCGCCTAATCTAGGTTTGCGCTAGATCGACAAGCTGTAGGAAGTGAAGGAGAAAGTTCAGTTGCCCTTTTTAAGTGAAGCTCTTGAAGCAAAGAAGTGCAAGAATCAAATCTATTGTCAAAGACAAATGGAAGAAAAGGATACTCAGATCTACGCCTCAGATATGTCGTTGAAGACAAACGGAAAGGAATCAGAATTAGCTATGAGAAATAGAAAACAAGAAACTGACCTAGATGGAGGCTTTCTCAGAGTGGGTCGTGAAGGCGAGGTCGTGAAACGAAGCGACGCTGATGGCAAGTGGAGAAGAGGACGACGACGGTGTAAAGCTTCCAGAGGCTTTGTCAGAGTGGGTCGTGAAGGTGAGGTTATGAAATGGAGCGACACGGATGGAAAAGAAGGCTAGGGCGGCGACGGTGTGAAGCTTCTAGAGTTGTGACGAGAGAGCCGAGAGCTGGAGAGGACGAGATCTACCCAAATGAACCTTCATACATACATCGGATTTTTTTTATTTTTCTTTTTAAAGTTGGGTGGGACTTTTGGTATCTAATATTGAAACTTAGACGCCAAAAGCCTGCTTTTGGCGTGTAAGTTGTTTTAGAATTAGACACAAAAAGTGCTTTTTTTAAAAAAAAAAAAAGTGGGGTGGAACTCTTGGCGTCTAAGTTTTAAATTAGACTCCAAAAGCAATCTTTTGGCGTCTAAGTCTCAGAATTAAACACCAAAAGTGATATATTTTTTTTAAAAAAAGTTGGGCGGAAAATTAAAAGTTAGATGGGAAATGAAAAGACTTTTGGCATCTAAGTTCATAAATTAGATGCCAAAAGTGATGATTTTTTTTTAAAAAAAGTTTGGCGACACTTTTGGCATCTAATTATTAAATAAGACGCCAAAATCAGGCTTTTGGTGTCTAAGATTCAGAATTAGACGCTAAAAGTGCTATTTTTTTTTAAAAGTTGGGCGGCAAATTAGAAGTTGGGTGGCAAATGAAAAGGCTTTTGGCGTCTAAGTATTGAAATTAGACGCCAAAAGCATCACTTTTGGCATCTAATTTCCTGTCTTAAACACCAAAAGTCAACTTTTATCATATATAATTACAAAAATGTCACTACCTTTACTTTTTACTTCCTTTTTTTATAAAAAAAAAAACATCTTTTAAGTAAGTAAAAACCCTTTTTTGTTGTAGTTCCTCTTGAGATATTGTTTAAAATCACTTAATGTGCAATTAAAATTAGATTAATGTAACTTGTTTCTTCTTGAAATGAATGCGATAACACGACCAGTGGTGGAACTAGAAAAGTTTTTTAGCCTAGGCCAAAAAACAAGCATATTGAATTACTCCCTTTAGTTCTTATTATAAGTTAGCAACTAACAAGTGTTTTTGGTTTTTTTCATAAGGTATTTGCTTGTTTTAAAAAAGTATTAAATATTTTTTTCATGTATACCCATAATTAAAAAGGGTAGTGAGTGAAAGTAATAAATAATATGACATTAGAGTTTAGTGTAATTAGTATGGATAATATTGAAAATTATTTAAATTTTAGGACAAATTTAATGACGTTAACTGTTTTATTAGCTTGTGAGAATTGTTAGTTGGTGCCTTATAATAAGGATTAGAGGGAATATTTACTAAATAGTATCACATAACATTGAGAATAAAAATAAATATTAACCGACAATTATAAATCAAAACAAGATATAAAATGATACTAATCTTTTTGGTAGTTATCTCATATAAGAATTTTACTTTCCTTTCATAACCCAATGAGTAATGAACCAAACACTATCCTTATAAAGAAGATAAAAAATTAGCTGGGGTCAAATTATTCGCCAAATAAAATATTATATATTAAATACATATATATATATATATATATATATATATATATATATATTAACAAATTTTAGAAGATCAACTCGGAGGCCCTAGCTGGCCAAAAGCTAGATTTGCCACTGAACACGACACTCAATTAATCCAATTCAATCATACTATCTAACAATAACACATAGAAAATACAATGTCATTGAATCTCTCTCTCTCTCTCTATATATATATATATATATATATATATATATCCAACAAGTGACAAAAACTCAATCCAATCACATATGTTCAATTCATAAGGTTATCCAAACAATTAAACTAAGTTTCAACAATACAAACCAATATTCCCAAAACTAGGAAATCCATATATAATAAAAGAAAATAAATTGAACACAATAAACTCCTTTCTATTTGGAGCTCTGAAATTCTAGCCACTGGCCATCCTCAAGAAGCAAAGCTCAGCCGCTTATTAACTTCATAATAATTCAATACCGACTACACAAAGAGCTTGCAGGAGAGAGAAGAAAAAATGGAATGGTGGGAGGCGCCCGCAATAGCTTCACCGAAAGTGGTGCTTGGCTGAAGATGATTGACGGTGAAGGTGGTTGGCGGCAGTGTGGTGAAGTCCTCACTGTTAAAAATCGAAGGTCTCAAGTCTCGCGACGCTCTTCGAGCTCTGTCTCTTTGTTCTTTGTTTTTGATCTACTCCTCTGTTCTCGAGTTCCAGAAACTCGCTGTTGTTGGCGACGATGCTCGCCAGAGGCCTATAGTGAAGAATGATGTCGTCGGCGAGAGAGGAAGAAGAAGGTGAGGGTATAGATGAAGGTCGAGGTTTTCTTCCACGGCACTCCTCATTTTCAGTCCGTCGGGTCTATTACAAGACACATCACCCCCACTAAGAGTGAACATATATCTACTTGTGAATCTTGTGTTATTAGAGCCGGTGGTCCAATTTGTTTCACAATACCCTTCTAGCAAGGTACTTCTCGTAATGCAAGGAAAAGTTTTGAGTATGCTTCAATCAACCCAAAACTCTTACCATAGCTTTCCAATGATGCTCGTTTGGATTACTTGTAAAGGAACTCAATTTTTGGAATTAAAATAATTCATAAGGATTTGACCACTTTAATGACTAACAAATCCACTATATTTAATTCCAAAACTTAAATATTAACATTCATACAATTGTTATTCACAACATTTAAGAAGTATAAAAGCATAGCCACAGAATCATCTATGATTATAAAATAAGGGAGAGAGAATAACCTCATCCACTTAAACCAAAGGCTATAATCGTGTTTCTATCAATACATGAAATCAACTTTGTTAACTATATCAATTGGTCAAGTAAGTTCAAATCTAATAGGAGTCTCTCCATGCTATTGCAATAGTAACTAATTAAATAACCACTAAATCAAGGATTAGATTTTGAACCACTTTCCTAGATACTAATGGTATGAATTAACTTTATCAGATTTCACTTCGAGTAATCCACATTTTGACATATGACTTTTCAGCCAACAAGTCACTCTCATCTCATTATATTTAAAGCAAACTTTCAAGTTTTCAAACCCACAAAAACAAAGAGAGAATCCAATAAAGTAGCTGCAAGGTTGCCTTCGCCTATAATGTCCTTTATCCAAACCAATTTGATATTTAGTCTTTAAATAATCATAAATTCGTGAAATTATACAACAAAAACGTTTGGGAAAAAAATATAAATTTTAACACGATAAACTAGTGTTCATTTTATAAGGATCACTTACCTTTCAAATAGTTAAATATGTACAACCATGTTAAGAGTTCACATTACATGTCAAGCCTTTATGTGCCCATTATGTGCATGTTCCTCTATTAGAGGGATGAGCATATTTTTTATATATATTGTATTGATTTATATTTAAATTATATGCTTCTTTTTGAAATGTTTTTTTCACCAAATATTTAAATTAATTTGTTTCCATGATACTGGTGTTACAAATAAATATTACTGAATACAGAATTGAAAACTAATTAATTTAAGATACTTGGTGAATTTTTTTCTTCAGAAAGTACCATATAATTTAAATATAAAGCAATATATATATATATGTGTGTGTGTGTGTGTGTGTGTGTGTGTGTGTGTGTGTGTGTGTGTGTGTGTATGCTCATCCCTCTAATAAAGGGATGGGCACATAAAGGCTTGGCATGTAATGTGAACTCCCCTTCTTATATTGGGTGAAGGGTCAATTTTACACACGACCTTTGCCCCAGGGATCGCCCAGCACTACGACCTTTTTTCTGGATAAAAAATACACACAACGTTACAATTTAAGGGCAAAAATACCACAGGCTGTTAGTTGACCGACATTAGCCGTTAACTTGAACGGAAATGAACAGTAACTAGGGTGAAATTACCATTTTGCCCTTAGTTTTAAGCTGAAATCACCATTTTGCTCATAGTTTTAAATTTTTTTAAAAAAAAAGAACTAAAATTTCGGTGGGCCAAACCACCGCCAGCCGCCGCGGCCACCTCCGGCGATTGGCAGCCTTTATTTATTTTAAGTAATTTTTTTTAAAAAGCAAAAAAAAAAAATAATAATCCCTCCCCCACCAGTGGGCCCCACTACCGGCCACATAATCGCCGACCCCCGCCCTCCCCACCTTCGGCTGCCGCCGGCGACCGGTGGCTACCTTCGGCGACCAGCGGCTACCTCCAGCGAGGTGGTTGACGACGGCCACCGGTGGCTAACGAACGCCAATCGCCATCGGCGATGGTGTGGCCAGTGGTGGGCCCCACCGATAGGGGAGGGGTTATTTTAGTCTTTTGTTTTTTAAAAAAATTATTAAAAAAAACTGCCAGAGGTGGCCGCCAGAGGAGGTTGCCGGAAGCGGCCGTCGGCGGTGGTGTGGCCGGTGGTGGGGCCCACTTAGCTGGGTAGGTGTTATTTTAGTTTTTTGTTTTTTTTTAAAATTTTCTTTTTTAAAAAAAGGCCACCAGAGGAGGTGGCCGCCAGTCACCGATGGCGGTCGGCGGTAGGGAGGACGGCGACCAGCGGTGGTGGGGCCCACCGGCGGGGGAGGGTTTATTTTAGTGTTTTTTAAAAAAAAATTAAAACTAGGGGTAAAATGGTAATTTTAGCTTAAAACTAAGGGCAAAATGGTAATTTCACCCGAGTTACTGTTCATTTCCGTCTAAGTTAGCGATCAACTAACGGCCCATGGTATTTTTGCCCTTAAAACGTAACGTCGTGTGTATTTTTTATCCAGAAAAAAGGTTGTAGTGCTGGACGATCCCTAGAGCAAAGGTTATATGTAAAATTGACCCTTCACCCTTTTATATTCTTATCATAACAATGATAACTCAAACAAAATCAAAAAATAATGGTAGGGCCAATAAAAGATAAAGACGTGAGAATTTTCAGAAATAGTAAAAGAGAAGCGGCAAAAATAATGGTGGGGCATAATTGTTCACAGATCGTGTGGTTTCCTTACATGAATCCTATAATTGAGGTTCAGCCTTCAAAATATGTCCAAATCAAGTCCAATCATTTTGGACGCTATGGACCCTTAACTAACATATTTGACTATTACCCCTTATTTTAATTAAATTCTACCCATAACTATTTTTTTAATTTAACAGCCCCAAAAAAAATGTGCAACCCAATAAAAAAGGTGTAGCCAAAAATATTTTGGGCTAAACCCATCAGTCCAATCCAGCCAGCCTTGTTTTGTTTTGGTTTTTCCTTCAGACTTATCCTTCTAAGCCCATCAATTTTTTTTTTCCATACAGTGAAATGAACTATTTTACTTATAAAGGAGAGAAAGAGAGATGTCATTCAAACTAAAACAACATGCCATTTAGAGTTTTTTCAACCTCCAATTGGGTTGTTTTGACTTGTTTGGATCCTATGGTCGGATCCTCAGGGCCCAACATCTCATCCCTTCATAACTGGTGTTTCTGATATCGGTTTTTCATGTTTTTGGTGTCTATCTCTTCATTTTTTTGAGATTTATGCAATGACACATATTTTGTAGCCTAATAATACCGTTTTCGTGTGACACAACTTCAAAAATAAAAGACGGCCAAGGAAGAAATCCGATTTAAAAAACAAAAACATCTTAAACATGGACTCACAACAATATATTATTATAGTATGTGGACATGCATGTGTTGTTGTGGAACAACTCTAACATCTCATTTAAGAGAATTCAACACAAAACTCACAAAGATGAGCAATTACAAACTACACAGATTTTTCTTGTAATCTCTGTCAAAACATCCTCTCTCTTTTTCATAAAATATATTATTTTATCATGCCAAAAAGAAAATATATGTTGTTTGATGCAATATCCAAATATCTAAACTATATATTTGGATTCAATACCATTAATTCATAAGGAAAAATCATAAAATTTACAAATCATAAATTTAGAAACCCTAACTTTTCAAAATAAAGAATACAAAATTTAAAACTGAACACTTATTTAAATTTCAGATGCATAAAAGTTAGGGTTAAACCATGAGATTGTCTTAAGATTGTTGAAGAAAATACTTCAGAAGTAGAAATTTCATAAGGATAAGAATATGTATAATTAAGATGACATAATCTATAAACGTACAACAATTATGTATAAGAGAATAAATAATAAAACTCATACTATATGTGAATCAGATGTGGAAAAGATAATGAAATTTGAGCTCAACAGATGTTGTCTCCCTAAGACAATTTGTTCCCTCTATACGGATGCCCAAGGATCACGAACAATCATCTCCTAGGATAGAACAAATTGTGTCTCCAAAATGAAGGCATTATCAATTAGGAGCCCTAACGAAGACAACCAAATGCCAGATAATTAAATTGCATAGTATATGAGACTATGGTAGAATGCAGTATACTACATGTATGAGAGTGAAGTCATTGAAAATCAAGTGGATTTTTTTGTCTATTTATAGAAGACAAAAAAGGGTCATATGGATTACCACCAGTGAACTGAAGTATGGTGAACGTAGTGGTTCGGTCAAACTGACATGACCGACGGTGGTGAACATACTGGTTCAGTCGCACTTCTTATTCATAAACCATGAGATTTAGATGCAAAATCCAACAATATAGAGACAAGACTTATCAATTGTCATATGAAAAAGTGGGGGAGCTAAGATGAGGATATTGAGATGGATATGTGGTCATTCATATAAAGATAATATTTATAATGAATTTATACGAGGAATGATTGAAGCGGTACTTATTAAGGAAAAAATGGTAGAAAATTTATGATAGACTAATGTTTTTAAGATGTCATGCATCATGGTTAATTAGATTATTCAATGAAGAGATAGCTAGGTGTTAGTTCTCTATATGTTTTGATGATAATTGACAATTGTAAACTTAGTATAAAGCTTGTCTTTGGTAAGTTGAAAAACTTACTGTCAAAAGCAAACTCGAGTTTAGGTATGTAAACTCGAGTTTGAGACATTGACAGAGTTGCTCAACTTTTCAAGAAAGCCAAACTCCAGTTTGCTTAATCAAACTCGAGTTTGCAGAGTCACAGAAAGTATTCAAAGTTTTTCACAACAAGCTAAACTCCAGTTTGCTCAGACAAACTTGAAGTCTGGGAGATACAGAGAGCACTCAAAATTTTGAACAAGACAAACTCGAGTCTAGACCATGAAACTCGAGTTTAGACTAAACAAAAAGAATTCAAAAACTTCAGTATTTTCACAAGTCTTGCAAACTCCAGTCTTGTTTCCAAACTCCAGTTTACACTTGACCAAGAAAAATTTCAAAGTTTCAATTTTTGCTGAAACTCGAGTTTGCTTCTGTAAACTTGAGTCTGAGTCATACAGAAAGACCACTAATATGTTTGTTTTGGAAACTCCAGTTTGTGTTCCTAAATTCCAGTCTGAAAGTTCTTGAACTTAGGCTTATCTTTTTAACATAGCCCCAAACTCGAGTTAGTCATTAATTGACTCGAGTTTAGCTACATGTCCAAAGTTTCATTCCAAGACCAAAGCCCGACAGTCTTTTCTGTAAGAAACAAACTCAAGTCTGATATTTATAAACTCCAGTTTAGGCCATTGCTCAATATTCATGCTTTCTAGAAGAACCCCAAACTCGAGTCTAGGATTACAAACTCGAGTTTTCATCGGTGATTTTGAAAAAACCAGATGATGTTGATCTGCGAAATCCTTATGGGTCAATCTGAAAATATTTTATCATATGATATTATTGCTTTTAATATCTTTGATGAAGTTTTGAGTAATTTTCAGATAAGTTCAGCTAAGATCAAGATAGGAATCAGATCTGGGATAAGTGCCCTAAATGAAGAACCAAGAACAAGGTTGATCTTTCTCCTCTATCCCAATGGCTTAGCACAGACCATTATGTATCAATTAAATCACTCTCCAACGGTCAAATGAAGATCATGGAATGACAGAATATCTAGAAGACCATCTGCATCAACATATTCCAAGATTACAGCTGAGAATTGAAAGAACATAGCAAAATATGCAACTGTCATTTTTCAGATTTGCAGCTGAACATTAGAGAAGAAAATGCAACGACTAGTTCGTCTAGTTAGCCTATAAAAAGCTATGAAGACTCAGAGCAAGACATATACAATGAAGCTACATTTGATTATATTTACTATTTGAGTCTGTATTGTGATTTTAATTTGATCTTCAGTGTTTATCATTATTTACTCTTCTGAGAGTCTTGATTCTTTGGAATCAATAGTTGTTGGTGTAAACTCTAGGTTGTGGAAACCTGTGAGTTGGGTAGCTTAATTACAAAGTGTAAGGGGGAGTAAGTCCTAGGTGAATAGGATTACTTATAGTTTACATTGTTGTAGTTAAAGCTTGTTGAACTAGTGGAAACACCCAGAAGATCTGGGGACTGGATGTAGGTCAAAGTTAAGACCGAACCAGTATAATCTCTGTGTGTCCAGCTTTTCTTCCCTCATCCTCTTGTTATTTATTTTTCAAGTTTTGGAAAAAGAGTTCAAAAGAATTTTTTTTTGAAATCCCTAATTCACCCCTCTCTTGGTGATTTCTTCCATTTTCACTAGGGACCGTTTGGATTACGGTCTTGATTAGAATGGTGATTAGAACTTTCAAAAGCAACTTGTAAGTTAGAGCTTACGAGACAAGTAGTTTAGAGAGAATTGTCTCGACTTATATAAACATGCTTGTTTATAAACAATTCCAAACAAACATTAATTAGTGAAGAGCCTCCTGGGGATCTGTATCGTAATACTTGTATTTTTATTTTCTTGGTCAACATAGTCATGCTTGTATGGATCATTATGATGTGAACAACTTATATTATCTATCACATGACATGTAATACTCCCTCAAGTTCTTTTTAGGGTTAAGGTTCATTTTTGACAACAAACTATTAGACAAAGAACATCCAACACAAATATTAATTATTGGTACCTTAAATGCAAAAAAACAATTACAAGCTGATAAAGAGCACAACACCGTTAGTCTAGTTAATTAACAGGGTTTAGATGCTGATGTGGTCAAGAATAATAGAAGACACATGGCAACATTTTTTTTAACAACATACACATGGCAAATGAGTCAGCTTAGTCAACTCATTTATGTTTTTTTGCCTCTCCCACGAAATCAAAGTTGTCGGGCAAGAGAAAAATGAAATCAATTTTAAGCAAAGGAAGAACGGTGAAACTTGATACTGTGAGCAGAGCAAAGGAAGAGCGAAACCCATCGGAGGCTTAAGTGAGGTCATGGATGCCGACACTGTGAGTGATTCTCCGACTTGGGCTTCTTACGAGAGTGGTTGGCTGAAATCCTGAAGCAATCGTTTATGAAATTTCATCATCGGCAGTCACGCTAGGGTTCAGGCACCTGCAATTTCTTCACAGGTAACGATCGATTTTTGGGAATAAATGGGCTTCTTTGTGGTTTATGGTGTGTTACCTGCAATGCATGACAAATTATTGACTGCTTACCTTGCTGCAGCGTTAATGGCGGATAAAGGCAAAGGTCCAGCTCATTTAGGAGAGGCAACGAAACCTGTGGTTAGAGAAAAGGACAAGGTACTGGAAATTAACCCCTTGACTAAGTTGAGGAAGGTAAGTGAAGTAGTTTCTGTTGAAGAAGAAATTGTTAGAACCTCTTACATATTGTCATCGGGTGAAAGAGAAATTGAGCTTGAGGGTGATTGTATAGAAGAATTAGGTGAAGTATATGATGATTTAGGGTACCCAGAAGACCTAGGTGGGGTAGAAGACATTGCAATAAACCAAAATTTTGGAGAGAAAGGGGAAGATGACTCGGACAGTGATGATGATAGCTTTATGGCAAAGTTAGAGTCAGAAACTTGTGAGAGTGAAAACAATTTAGACAATGATTATGAAATACATGAAGACACTGAGGTTAGTGATGATAATGATGAGGAAGAGGAAAATTTAGACTATGGCCATCCTGTACAAGAGAGGCCTAGTTTAAGGCAGTTGGATGGGTCTGAAAGAAGGCCTTATTTCAGTTTGGGTATGACATTCTTGGATAGAGCTGAGTTGAAGAAGGCAATTGATAAGTATGCTATTGAAAATGGGGTTAATGTGAAAATAGTTAAAAGTGAGAAGAAGATGGTAATTGCAACTTGTCAAGCTAGCTGCCCATTTAGGTTATACGCTTGTAGAGATAGGTTTGAAGTTGGGTACATGCTGAAAACACTTGTTCATAAACATATGTGTGCTAGGGCTTATAAGAATTGAAGAGCAAGTGTGACATGGCTAGCTGAACATTTCAAGGATAAAGTCTATTAGCAATATATATATGTGTGTAACCCATATATTTTATCTTCTTCAAATTCATTGTAAGTGCCGTTAAGTTGCATCAAAGTTAACATTAGCAATATATATATGTGTGTCTATGAATTGTGAAAACCCTAATGCACTTCTACCATCATCATCTCCCATCATCATCCGATGCCACATTTCCAAAAAGAGCGTGCCTTAGTGTTTGCTTTATTCTTCATATATGTTTCAACAATGAAAATTATATTGGGTTGAATCAAATGCTTGTATAGAACACCAATGCTCAGAAGAGAGCGTCGAAGCCAACAAAATACCCAGAATTATATTCCGCTTTGATTAACCTTGCTTACCTGGTAGTAGTATGGGCATTCGTAGAACCTTTGACCTGGGTTGCCGTCAGTCCACGCCGTCCACCTCGAGGCAACCATTCTATGATAACAATACCTCCTCGGAGGTTCATAATCATCCTCGTGATTGGGTTGTCGAAGAAGCACCACCCTCCGCCTGCATCTTGCCGTCGACGATGAAGAAGATGATGCCATTCAACCAGATCGCCATCGCCTTTTTTCCGAGATCGCGTTTTTGTTTTGGCCTCCTATAGGTTTCGTCGTTCTCTCTTTTTTGCTGCTCTCTGCTTTTCTCCAGGAACATGATTTCCTTTTCTCAGTGATTTCCTCTTCGTTTTCTTTCTCTGGTCTTAAGGCACAGTCAGTCAAAGTTTCCTCTGACACAATTTGTCATTTGAGCCTTCTGTCTTGACCACATCAGCATCTTAACCTCCGTTACTTAACCAGTCTAACGGTATTGTGCTGTTTATCAGCTTGTAATTGTTTTTTTGCATTTAAGGTACCAATAATTAATATTTGTGCTGGATGCTCTTTGTCTAATAGTTTTTTGGCAAAAGTGAACCTTAACCCTTCTTTTTATAGTAACCCAAAATTTGAATGTCTTAGTAATTTTTATAAGAGCCCAACAAGAGTTGTTTAAGCATTTAATGAGGGGTTTTTTTTAATTTTAATTTTTACCTCTCATTAACTGTATATATTGTATTAATTAAAATATTGATGATACTTATTTATTTTATTTATCTCTCTCTCACTTATCCCTCATAAATAAGGGCATATTTGAAAAATAAAGTTTATTTTAGACATACATATTATTTTTAATTAATTTAAACCATCGCTACTATAAAAAACGTTAAAAACATTCTAAATTAGAGGCGAAAAACGTCCTTATTAAAAAGGACGTTGGACCAGGGGAAGTAATAAAAAGGCGTCCTATAGTTAATATAGGACGCCTTAAAAAGGTGTCCTATCTTTCCATAGGACACCTTTTTAAGGCGTCCTATATTTACTATAGGGCGATAGGACACCTTTTTAAGGCGTCCTATATTTACTATAGGACGCCCTATAGTGTATAAAGGACACCTAAAAAAGGCGTCCTATCTTTCCCATAGGACGCCTTTTTAGGCGTCCTTTCTTTTAAACAGGACGCCTTTAATGCGTCCTGTTTCCATATAAAGCGTCCTATACTTAAGTTTAGGATGCCTTATATTAGATTTTTTTTAAAGAAATGTGCTACTTTGTAGGCATTGATAAACTGAAACCTGTAATGGTATTTTAAGCATGCAATCCAATTTCAAATCAAAACAAGTGTAGCAAACCACTGTGATTTGTGACAACAAAACTCTCACATATTCATAAATTCATGTACAGATCAGTTTAGACCAAAATGCACTTGGCAACCATAAAGATCACAACTGATCATAGTAGCTCATGAAATCCAGAGGTAAAGTTCCATGCATAATGCAACAGCAAAAGTTTTAGGGTAAGAATTCGACTTAATGTTTTCATCTAATGTAATTAAGGAACATAATTCAGCAACAAGTGACCAACAACTTCAAAATTTTATTTTCCAAACTTCTGTAATAACAATGAGCATCCCACAACAACAAGTCACCAACAACAAGAACAACAAAACAAAGTTTATAACTTGAATTCAGCAAAAAGACAATAATTAGAGATTCATATGATTAATCATATTCCTATCAAGTGAACAACAAGTCACCATCAAATTCAGCAGCAAGTGACCAAAAACTTCAACAACAAACTATTACTTAATCTGATCAAAAATTCATGTATCGCTCCAAGTTTCAATTCCAATACAGAACAAGAATCACAACAACAACAAAACTCTAAATGATTGATATGATTTTCAAGGCTATTAACAATTATAAATTCTGCAGAAACCAAGAGTATTAAAGGCGAACAAGGCAACACATGATGTACATATCTATATATGTTGAATAAAATTGGCAGCCAAAGCTTCCCGAACTGTATCGATCTCTTCCTCCAAGCACGGATCCAGACTATCAAAAAGCTATAAATTCAAAAAAAAGGTATAAGTTAAACTAATGAAGTTAATGAAATAATTAACTGAAGTAGAACCAAAAATATTATCATTTGAAACACAGAGCGATCACGTACGTTTTGAAAACCTGTAGTACGTCCGCTCAAAACGATAGTATACATATAAAACATAACGTAGTATCCGCACTCAGAGGTACCTGGTTGTCAAGGGCAGTATAAATCAAAAGCAAATTGTTAAAACGACTGAAGGCATATTGAAATCTACCATTGTGTCAATGGAATAACTTGAATTGAAACTACTTACTCTCGGATAATACCACTGTGGTCCACCTTACTCTGCTTTTCCACAAATCGATCTAGCCACCCTGAATCCACTATCATTAAAATGGAAGTTAACAAACATAAAAACAAATCATACAAATGAAGAATCAATGACCTATATGAAAATTTACTTACTTGGCAAACATGGTTTTGATTTCTTCGTTTGGCTTGCCACCACGTAAGGGATCAAACCAATAACATACGTTCTTGTCAAGACATGCAACACACAGGGTCCAATGACCACTACAACATATACATTTTAATATTAATTAAGATAAGAAAGGAATTTGTTCTCAAAAATCTTAAATAGAAAAAACTAAAATACATACCCTTCAAGTATTGGGGCTAGATAACAACGATTGTCTTCCCCGGCAATTGTAGCACCAACATAAAGTGTCCTTTTGATAAATGTACTGTGAGTCTTGGTCGTGTTTATTGGACTTAAGAATCCATATAAACCCGTTCGGCCGTTTTGGACGCATATGTCGTAGCAGGCACTATGATCGAAATAAAATGATAAGCGTTGTTGAGTATAGAAAACAACAAAAGATCAATGCAACAATTAAAGGAAAAAAAACTTACATTATCGCAACTTCAAGAATGACTAAATCTAAATCCTCCATATGCATAAATTCTCGAATATCTTTTTTGTCAACTGTAAACTCATATGTCTTGTCTGTGCCAACAATGCCCGATTGCATCTTGAAGGAGAGAGAGCTGATGTCCTTGTACATTTCTCGCAATAGTGCTAAGTGTGGAAAATTACCCGCATCTTGTACATTATATGAAAACATAAACAAAGGATGAACAAGATGATGCAGATGAAACAACTGAGGCTATTTAAAACGTCTAATTTAACTAACGATCTTCGTGGCAACCTCCGCAACATCTGCATTTATGTATTTGTCGCCCCTCTTTCTCGCAGCTTGCCAATTCTTGTGACGAGGAGGAGGTGCAGGGGGCTAAACAACAGTCAAAGGATCGGATTCGGCAGCTTCCTTCATTCTCTCTAACTGCTCTGCCATCATTCTCCGGACCAACTTTCTATACCCACCACGGGAGAGACAATAAGGATACTTATTTGCCGCACTCCTCTCTTTATTGGCTTCACTTATTTCCTGTGACACGAAAACAAATAAAACTGAGCCTAAGTTGTCAAATAAAAGAAATGATACAAATAAAAGAATTTTACAATAAGTTGTGGATTTTGCCGCGACGCCACAAACGCCCTCCAGTCCTCGGGAGAAATATAAGGATATAGCTGACATGGATCCTCACTCCTCCTTTCCCCTCGAATAAACTTTTTACTCAACTTATTTTTGAAGTCTTTCCAACATCTATAGACCAAACTCATCCATTTCTTGTGCGTTTCCGTATTGTTAGGGACGTCGTACGTTTGCTGCAAGGTAAAATGAAAGATAATTAGATTTCAAGTAATAAGCAAAGATGATACAAATGCAGATAAAAAGTGACGAACCAGTATTTGTGCCCAAATCAACTCTTTGTTTTTCTTAGGAACCAGCCTCCAAGACAAAATTATAATGCTAATTTTGCTTCGAGCTAGATAGCCTACATAGCTGATGAAATTGTCTTCCTTCGGGCCAATTGGATTCAATTGGTCATCAAAATCCACATGAATCCTCTTTTTTTGATTTTCACGATGGGCCACTAGGGCACTCATATGTGTGCAACCTCTACCCCTTCTCACAACGGGCTTGTCAAGTCTATCACCTCCTGACTCATCAGAGCTAGAGCTAGAGCTAGACATGTTCCTGTTCATCAAGGACAAATCAATTTTAGATAGGTTATTAAATAGTAAACATATTAATAAAATGAACTAAAATGTTAAACCACCAAAAAAAAACATATTACTATTTCATTAATTAAAATCTTACTTTATATGGTTTCTCATATTCCTTCACAATGATATTTTCTTGCAGCAACTTCTTCATCATCTACCAATTCCACTTCACGTGTTGTAGGGGGATTTGTTATGAAAGGGGTGTATCATCAAGGTTTAAGGATTCTTCACCATACTTCTGTTTTTTACTTTGAAGCATAATGGACATTTTTTTTATTTGCAGGGTCTATAACATAAAATACTTGCTTCGCCTAGCTTGCTAGAATGAATGGCTCATCCTGATGACCAATTCTTTAAAGATCAACGAAGACAAATCCAAATTTAGGATCTATTACAACAACATTATTGCTAACCCACTTACATTTCAATAGAGCATCTTTGAATGTGTTGTAGCTTATCTTCCATATTTCTTCAATAACGTCATAATAAGCCATTGATGCTAATACCAGGTTTTTGTCTTTCATACTCGCAAAGTGCATGGATTTAGCTTCAACCATCACCCTACTATTTTGCACAGAACTTTTATCATCTTGGTCTTTTGTATAGAAGGTATACCCGTTTATTTCATAACCGCGCCAAGTGATGACCTGAAAAGAAGGCCCTCAGGCCAACAACTCGATTGTATCCGACACTCAAGTCTCGTGCGATACCTTCTGCTCGAACCACTTTATGAACGTCTTCTTTTGCTCATGAGCTATTTGCATATCATTCTTCCTTGGATTCTTATTCTTCAAACTCTTTTTGTGTCCATCAATGTATGGTTGAACTTCTTCCATATTATTCAAGATGTACATGTGTGCTTGCAACACCTCTTCACGAGGCTTATTCTTCAGTTTGATTCCTTGAGTTCCCTCGCTTATCCCCTTGTCATGTTGAGATTGTATCGTCGCCCCTGATAGATAATCTTTGCAAAAGTTCATAGCCTCTTCAACTACATATCTCTCAACTATTGAGGCTTCCAGTCGATAAGGATTTTTAGAATACCCTTTTAAGATCTTCATATATCGCTCGAAAGGGTACATCCACCTTAGGTTAACTGGACCACACAGCCTTACCTCCCTTACCAAGTGCACCATTAGATGCACCATTATATCAAAAAATGCAGGAGGAAAATACATCTCTAGTTGGGACAAAATAATATAATCCTCATTTTCCAATTCATCCAACTTTTTAATGTCAATGACTTTGTTACAAATAGCATTAAAGAAAATACACAATTTCGTTATAGTGGTTTGCACTTCATCTTTCATAATGCCCCTAATAGCTACTGACAATAGTTGTTGCATCAACACATGATAATCATGGGACTTCATTCCCATTAACTTCAAATCGTCCATCGAAACACTCATTCTCAAATTAGAAGAATATCCTTGTGGAACCTTCATGTCATATAAACACCCACAAAAGCTTTTGTTCTCTGCTTTTGACAGTGTATGAGCTGCTGGCTCCATGTATACCTTCTTACCATCTTCTTTTACTTATGGATGTAACCGTTCTCTTATTCCCATATCAACCATGTCTAGTCTCGCACTAATTCCATCCTTAGTCGTTCCTGGTATGTGCAAAAGAGTACTGACAAGGCTATCACAAACGTTTTTCTCCACATGCATCACATCAAGACTGTGTCTCACATCAAGACTACGCCAATATAGAAGATCAAAGAAAATTGACCTCTTCTTCCAAATATTCTTCTCACCCATAATCTTTCGCTGCTCACCCAATATGACATTGATATGTTTCACCCGACTATAAACATCCTCTCTGGTTAATGCCTTTGGAGCCGTTCTATGCTCCGGTAAGCCGTTAAAACGCTTTCTTAACTTACGATATGGGTGGAACCGATCAAGAAACCTCCTGTGATCGAGGTAGACCTTTTTTTTCGTGCTTTAGTTGATGGAAATTTGTGTCTGCTTCACATATTGGACATGCTTTATGCCCCTTAACACTATACCCTGACAAATTTCCGTATGCAAGAAAGTCATTTATCGTGGTAAAAATCATTGCGCGCATCTTGAAGGACTCATTCTTATATGCATCAAACACATCTACGCCTTCCTCCCACAATTTCTTCAAATCCTCAACCAACGGTGCCAAGTACACATCGATATTGTTCCCGGGCTGTTTTGGTTCAGAAATCATCATAGAGAGCATCACAAACTTGTGTTTCATACATAGCCAGGGAGGTAAGTTGTATATTACAAGGAGAACCGGCCATGCACTATGGGTGCTGCTAAGAGTTTGATACAGATTGAAGCCATCTATAGAAAAGCCCTAGACGAAGGTTTCTCGGCTCACTGCCAAATTGAGGAAACATTTCATCTATTTTCTTCCATTGTGGAGAGTCAACCGGGTGCCGAAGATATTTTCCATCGGATATTCTCCCATCAGAATTCCATCTCAACTTCTTCGTCGTTGCTTCACTAGTAAAGAGACGCTTAAACCACGGTATTATTGGAAGGTACCACAATACCTTAAAAGGTTGAGCTTTTGTTGTCTGATCTCCAGATTCACCACCTTTCTTCACTTTGTATCGTGAAGTTTTACACTTCGGACAATTACTCAGGCCTTCATACTCATTTCTGTACAATATGTAGTATTAGGGCAACTATGTATCTTTTTATACTCCATGCCCATCATAGACAAGATTTTCTTGGCCTCATACATACGATTTGGAAGTACATTATCGTCTAGCAACATGTCACAAAACAATTGAAGCAGTGACGTGAAACTACTATCAGTCCACCCACAAGTTGCCTTTAAGTTGACAAAATGTAAGGTCCCAATCAACCATGTATACTTAGTACACCCAGGGAACAAAGGTGTCTCTGCATCACTCCGCATGCTATCATATTCATGCGGTTGTGCAAAAGATTCAACCTCAACCTCATGAATCATTCTCTCCATTCCATCATCATCTACCTCAACTTCATTTTCATGGGACGCACTAGCACTTACCTCCTCACCATGCCATATCCACGTTGTGTATCGAAGGTTTATTCCATCACAAATTAGGTGATCCCTTATAGTAGCAATATCTCGTCGAACCCCATTTAAACAATTAACACATGGACAATAATACATTCCATTTTTTGTAGCCACATTCCTTCTTGCAAATTCAATAAACTCTTCCACCCCATTCTCATATTCTTCACTGGTTCTCAAAGCATTCATCCAACTATAACCCATTTTATTATCACCTAAGACATTTCCAATAACAGTAAAGTTTATAACAATTTCAAGACCGACATGCTTTTTCTCAATCTTTTTATCAAAATTCGGCAGCATTTCGCCTTAAAAATAAGACATCCCAAAATTTCAACAACTAACAATTTCAGCTTAATTGAACAAAGCTTACTCAGCTTAACTCAATAAAACTTACTAAGGCAATTTAGAAAATATCATCTATTAAATCCAATAATCTCATCAATACAAAATATACAAATATGTCTAAGTTTTCTGAGTCATAAACTATAAACTTCTAAACATCATTATTCATACTACAAAGGTTACCTAGTTCAATGCACATCAACAAAAAAACAATATTTAACTATAATTACCTCAACTCTAAATTCCAATGCTTGAAATTGATTTGCTTTGTTCAACCTAAAGACAACAACAATAAAGACAACATTAAAATAATTCAAATGCAATATTTCAAAGATGAAAGAGTTAACTTTACTGGGCAACATTAGAATTATTCAAATGCAATATTTCAAAGACAATATATCAAAAGATGCAAACCAAATGCAATAGAATCTTATATTAAGGACAAGATGGAGTAATTAATAACTCAGTAGTTTAATAAATGAGAACATTGGAAAAATAAGAAGATAAAATTAACTTGGGAGGTTTATAATCATTTCAAGTGCTTTTGTAATTTTCCACTCGAATGGAAACCTATGGCCCATTTGTTTGGGACAAACAAAATATGAGCATATACCATAATAGAAAAATGAACAATGAAATTGGTAAAACCAAAAATTTCCAAAATTGTTGTTATTTATAATTACTAGTGTACTTACTTATCAAACAAGGAACCTTTTGGAAATATATGTGGATATTTATCTGTTGGCTGCAATACCAAAATTTCCAAATTGTTAGATGAACAAGAGATAAGTGAGCTCAAGGGCATATTCCCACACTACATGCAATGTAAAATTATAAGATAAAAACAGAATTACAGTTTTAACAATAATTTTGGCAAAGTTACCTGAGCCAAATAGCCGCCCAATGCTGGACTAATGACTAAAGCTATGCCCCAAGCTGAACTATACTAAAAACAGATCACACAGTCAAATTATCATAAATAACAAGTAATTCTAAGCCGTAATAGTGGACCAAAATAAATTAGGAGGCTTACGGTTGCTAGTCCTTTAGCTTGGTGTTCTTCTGGAAGAATTTCAGTAGCATAAGCCTAGTGAGACACACAGAATAGAATGTTGTTATGTGTCACAGAGTCTGGTAAAGAACAAAGAAGCAAATGGACTGACTTCAAGTATACAAATTCAAACTTATGAGTGATTGAGGTACAAATTCAAAATTTTGTAAAATTAACTTAGGCACTAGCATTTCTAAAATTCCCACTCATTAAGATTAGAGAAGCTACACCAGCATTTCTAAAATTCCCATTCAAAATTTTAGTCATTCGGCTTTTTGTTTGGTTTTCCTTTCTCCTTTGTGTTCAAAAGGCAACCCTACAATGGGATAGAAGAACCTTTCCAATGTGTTAGGTTCTCATATGCAGGGAAACATGTGTTTTATATAAAGAAACCTCATTATCCAAAATTTTGGTTAAACCGGAGACCTCCTTTATATACATTGCTTTATTTACATTGTCAAACAAAACCAAGATTAACTGAAGAACTGTCAATAAACCAAACAAGAAATGAGAAAAGACAATCACCACAACACAGATGAAAAATATAGAAGCGCCACGAGTGTGTACACAAAAGTTATATCCTCATATGAGACCAAGTTACTAAACACATTTTGCGAAGCTCCTCACATCTTGGATACGGGTTCAGCCATATACAATGTAGATGTCTTCATTCGCGTGTCAACCTGTTTAGCAGTTTAAGTCATAAGTTGTGACTACCAGTACTCAACTTTATTTCCTAGCCTGCCAGTGCCATGTGAGAAATCTTAGCATCAATTGAACTTTCACATTAAGAGTAGAAAATTATTAGGTACACCCACATACATGTAAGAATCATCACCAATTCTTTTTGTCAGAACCAAATAAATAATTAGCTACTTGAATTTCTATACAATAACATATGACGCCAATACAAAGAAACCAAGCAATTCCTGCTTATTCAATGCCCCAACAGAATACTACATAAAACCTCAAACAAATCATGGAAGAATGTATTTTTTAAAAAATCTTATGATCATTTTAATATCAAAAGCAATTACTTGTCAAGCACGCGCAGTCAACAAACTGCCATTCAGTATTATCATTCATTTGATGGTGATAAAGTATTATTACGAACTCTAAATAAATAACTATTTGTTTGTCAGAGGATAACATTTTCAGCTTATCAACTTTAATCGGATCTTAAAAAAAAGGAAATGTGAAAGAGTAAACTCACCTGGCGGAGATGTCTAAAGTCGTCCAAGGAGGGCCGGATCGCCGCCAGAAACAGAGAACAGAGAAGGAGGGGGAGCGCCGAAACAGGGAACGGGAGCCGCGAAGGAAGATGGAAGGTTAGGGTTTTTGTTGGAAATGAGAGAGCAGGAGGCTGATCGATGTGAGTGTGTGAGCAAGCTAGAGCTAAGGGAAAGATCAGAGACGCGATGAGCAGATGCTAGTTGGAGCTGAGGGCCGTGTGTAATGAACTAATGATACAGTTGAGGGTAATATGTGGACTTTTAGGCGCCTTAATTAACATATAGGGCGCTATAAATATGATTTTAGGCGCCCTTATCAGCTGAAGGGCGCCATAAATGGGCCTTAAATGGGCTTAAACGAGCTTTTAGGCGCCCTAATTAACATATAGGGCGCCATAAATTGGATTTTAGCCTACCTCATCAGCTAAAGGGCGCATAAATGGGCCTTTAGGCGCCCTAAATTAACCTTAGGGTGCCATAAATGGGCTTTTAGGCGCCCTTTTAAGCTTTAGGGTGCCATAAATAAGTCTAAATCATATTTCATTGGATTTTAGGAGTCCTATATCATATTTAGGTCGCTCAAACCAAACAAAAATTGAAAATATTTCCCACAAAGTTGCTAGCGCTAGGAAAATTCCACGGATAGCAACATATGGCACGAAATAACAAAAATTTCATAAGATTTTATGCGTCCTATATCATATATCAGGTTGCCCAAACCAAACAAAAACTCAATATTTCCCACTTAGTTGTTGGCGCCAGAAAAATTCCACGGATAGCAACATATGGCTCGAAATAATTAATTTCTTAGACGCCCTCAAATAATTGTAGGATGCCTTAATTAAATTTAGGCGCCCTAAACATTTGTTTAGGGTGACAAATACATTTAATTTCAATTTTTACTTCCTTTTAAAAAATAAGGAAGTCTTTTAGGGTAGTAGTAACAATCTTTTATAGTAGTGCATGTAATTTGGTCGTTATTGAGTTTTATAAAAAGAAGGGAAGGCCTATATGAATCTGAGCCAACCTTAAAAATGCTAAAGCCATTGAAGCGGCCTAATGAAAATACATGTTTGAGTAAGATATATTTACACACACATGTGCATACATACATACATATGTGTGTACACACATATATTAACACATAGTGTGTGTATATATGTACATGTCTATGTACACAAATGTGTGTGTCTATTTATATACATGTGTGTGTGGGGCATCCCTTTTGTACTTCCTAAAATATCTTTCATATATGTTCATGACAGCCAAGGGAAGGATGATATATCTAGGAATATTTCTGAGCAAATTTCTTGATTAGGATAGATAAAGAGAATATACCATCACAATAATCTTGAGGGATACGACTAGTGTACAGGCAAAATTATTGAGAAAAATTATCAAGTGAAAATCATTAAGAAAAAAATGTGGTATTCAGATTTGATATATGATCAAAAATTGAAAGCAGCTTCTAAAAGTAAAAAAGAAGTATTAGTTAGATTGAGTTGTAGTTATTAAGGATGGAAACGAAGACAAGAGAACAGAAATGGACAAAGAGCAAAAGTTGATTGACTAAAGAAGCTTCAAATAGAAGCATGAACAAAAAGAGTAAGGTGGGATTAAATACTTTTCTAAAAAAGAAGAGTTGAAGGTTACAAATAATTAATATATGAAAGATATTGATATTTATTCATATTTCAATTCCTTTAAATCTCTAATCCAAAACGGCGTACTGCTTTCCAGATCCATCAAGCCACTTGTTTTTGTCTTCTTCAAGCTTTCAGGGTTTGAGAGCACTTAAAATAAGTGTTTTTACACCTTATGAAACAAAACTATTGATTTTATAATAATATAATTCAAACATACTTGAATCAATAATAGTACTTTAATAGAGCTCTGTTACCTTCGATAACAAAGCTCTGCTAGGGTTCTGTAAATCGTTGATGAGTGGCCTGCCACCCACTGTGGCGGTGGAAATGAGTGGCTCCTCCGCCTGCGCTGTGCGGGGAGGGGTAAGTGAGGAAGGAAGAGAAGAGGATCGGGAGAATGGAAGTCGCAGAAAGCGAAAGGTTAGCGGCACTGTTGAGGAATTTTCTAGAAGTGAGACATTGAAAAGCAAAGAGGAGAAGTGGATGCAACCGGAAGGAAAGGAGATACCGCCGAAGTCGTATAGGGAATCTCTGTTTCACAATGTAAAATCGAAGGTATGCTGGTGGGAATGGGTTAGGTGTGATGATGAGGATGAAATGGAGGATTATGGTGATGGAAGAAACTTTGACAGGGTGCTAAATCCAAGTGACAGAATTCGGGTTGATATAACCAATCCACTAAGACCGTCATTCGAATTTGAAGAAAAGGAGAAGGAGCGATTGCTAAAGCCATTTAAGAGGACGCTGGTTGTAAAATTGATGGGAAGACAACTGTCATATGGATTCATGGTAAAGAAATTAAGGCAGCTCTGGGAGAGAAAAGGAAATATTGAGGTGTTCAATCTGGAGAATGAGTATTTTCTGGTGAATTTCCAGAATAACGATGACTATATGGAGGCCTTGGCTGGGGGTCCATGGATGATAGTTGATGCCTACCTGAGCGTAGCAAGATGGAGGCTAGAATTTAATCCAAAGGAGGAAACCATTGAGTCCATTGTAGCTTAGGTAAGATTTCCGGATCTACCTGCTCCATTATTTGACAAATTTTTTTGTTAAATTTAGGAAATGCTATAGGACAAGCTATACGGCTGGATATTCATACGGCTCAAAGAGCTAGGGGTAAATTCGCTAGAATGTGTGTGGAATTGGACCTAACAAAGCCCCTGGTTCCAGAGTTTATGGTCAACGGCCAGATCTTAACAATAGAGTATGAAAGCATGGGGCTCTTGTGTCAAAAATGTGGACGGTATGGGCATCGTATGGAGGGATGTAGGAAATTGCAAGGGAAAGGTGAGGATGGGCTGATAGATGTGGAAACCGAGGGGGAAAAGATAGAGAACACTGAGAAGGAGATGAATGGAGGGCCCTGGAAAACAGTTCAAAGGATGAGAAAACAGAGGAAAAATGGGGTAGCTATGCAAAGAGTGCAAGATGGATCAAGATTTGCAGTCTTAGCTGAAGAAAGGGAAGAGGAGCATCCCGAAAGGGGTACGGGAAAGAAACATGACGTGGATGAGATGGAGGGAAATATTGGTCAGCAGAGGAAGGAGGGATTGATGCAAAAATAGGGCAAGTTGGAGAAAAACGGGATTCAGGGCAACATAAATAAGACTTCGAAGGAGTATGGAAGGGCAAGTGAGGGCAGGAGGGTGCAGGATGGAATGAGGGAAAAGGGAAACAGAAACATTAACGTGTTGGGTCCGAGCAAGCAAGGGAATACAAACATGATCAAGAAGGATTGGAGGTGGGAAACAAAGAAACAGGAGACGAATGGTAAGGATACGTCTGGATGGGCGGGTATCCGTGGAAGTGACAAAGAGAACCTAAATCCTGGAAAGCCTATGGTAAGGGCAGATGTCGAGATGGATGATACAAACAAAATAGAGGTGGGGAAGGGCCATCATGAGAATGTAGCGAAGAGCATAGGAGAGGAAGATGGGAATGTAGCCTTGGCTGTTTAGCTGGGTTATATATGGTTGTAGGATTTATCATTTGTTACCATGATTAAATTCTTAGTTTGGAATTTTAGGGGTGCTGCGAGTAAGGGTGTTGCATCGGTTGTTAGAGATATGAAATTCAGGTACAAACTGGATATATTGGCAATATTAGAGCCTAGAATCAGTGGTGCTTATGCCAATAAAGTAATCAGGAGCTGGGGATACAGAAAATCGATTAGAATGGAAGCTGAAGGATTCTCAGGCAGTATCTAGATCCTTTGGGGGAGAGATGAAATAGAAATTGATGTCCTAGTGATGGAGAATCAGTTTGTACATTGTAAAGTAAGGTTGGGAGCAGATGAGATGTTATTAACCATTGTGTATGCAAATCCAATTGAGCACCGAAGAGAAGGTATGTGGGATGCAATTCAAGGATTCGCAGAGAACATTAGGGAGCCATGGATCATGGCTGGTGATTTTAATGAGATTAAGACACCATTGGAGCAAAAAGGGGGGGGGGAGGTGCCAGTACTTTGAGATGCCAAAGATTCAATGAATGGATTCAAAGATGTGGGCTACATGATATTGAAGCTAAGGGCCCACTCTATACGTGGAAGGGACCAAAGTGGGAGGGCATGGACAGAATATATAAACAGGTGGATAGATGTCTGTGCAACATAGATTGGATTGAGAAGTTTGAAAATGCTGAGGTTAGTGTGGTACCAAGAATCTGCTCGGATCATCACCCAATCTTGGTTGACATTTGTGCTAAAAAACAAGAAAGGAGAGAGAGATGCTTTCGATATGAGGCTATGTGGCAAATGCATGAGCAGTTCGGGGAAGTAATGAGGGATAGCTGGAAAGGGGATGACGAAGTGCATGTGAAACTTTCTCTGCTAAGACAGAAACTTATAAGGTGGAATAAGGAGGTCTTTGGGAAGGTAGAAGATCGAAAAAGAAGGTTGCTAAACAGATTAAAGGGGATACACTGTAGTCTTGATAAAAGATGTAATTCTTTCCTATCAAGATTGGAAAATGAACTAGAAGAAGAATTAATGAGTGTGCTTCGTCAGGAAGAAGTAATGTGGTTCCAAAAATCCAGAGGTAGATGGTTGGAAGAAGGTGATAGAAACATGAGATATTATCACATGAAGACTATTACTAGAAGAAGACGAAATAAAATAAAGATGTTGAAGAATAGTAGGGGGAGTAGACTGGTGAGGAGACTGAAATTGTGAGCCTATTCCAAGAGTTTTATAGGTGTTTGTTTCGAGAGGAAAATGAGAACAGGGAATAGTGCATAACGAAACAGCAATGGGGTCGGGTTGAAATGGAGAAACTGATAAGTGTAGGGAGGGATATTGAGGAGGAGGAAGTGAAATGCTCTTTCTTCCAAATGGGTAGGTTTAAGGCACCGGGAGCGGATGGGTTTCCAGCCGTTTTCTATCAAAGTAATTGGAAAGAAGTAGGGAAGGCAGTCACGACATTCATAAAGGAGCTATGGTGGAATCTTGTGAGGATTGGGGAGATAAATGAAACTCTACTTGTGCTCATACTGAAGGTGGAATCCCTAGAACTGGTAAGTCACTTTAGACCAATTGCATTATGCAATGTTTTATATAAGGGTTAGTCGAAGCTTATAGTAAATGGGCTGAAACCGATAATGGATAATCTGGTATCACCATTTCAATCTAGCTTTGTACCTAAGCGAAATATACATGATAACATAATTATAGCTAAGGAGGTGGTTCATTCCATGAATAGAATGAAATGAAGGAAAGGATATATGGTGGTTAAGATTGATTTGGAAAAAACATACGACCATATGTCTTGGAAATTTATTGATAAGGTGTTGATAGAAATTGGGGAATGTATGAGGTCAGCTAGCATGTCATTACTATGGAATGGGAGTAAAGGAGATAGGTTAACACTTTTTAGGGGGCTTAGACAGGGAGATCCATTGTCTCCATATCTATTTGTATTGGGAATGGATAAATTGTCCCATATGATTGCTGACTGTCTGCATGGGGAAACTTGGAAACCGATAAGATTAGGAAGGAAAGGGGCTGGGATCTCACATTTGTTATTTGCGGATGACTTACTCCTCATATGTGAGGCTAATCTGGATAATATATGCACTGTCATGGAGGTTCTTGATCGTTTCGGTGAAATGTCAGGGCAAAAAGTTAATAAATAGAAAACATGCATATATTTCTCTAGAAATGTAGACCGAAGTATGCAAAGGGAGATATGTGAGTATGTAGATTTTAAAAAAAATGGAGGATTTGGGTAGATACCTAGGGGCAATGGTGACAGGTGGAAGGAATAACAGGAATAAGTATCAACACCTCCGGGATAAAATGCAGTCAAAACTCAGTAGTTGGAAGAAGCAGACCCTGTCATTTGCTGGAAGAAACACTCTCATTCAGTCAGTTACAAATCAACTTGTTGTATTTGCTATGCAAAACTCCTGCTTACCGAAGAATGTAGTGGAAAGTATGGAGAAAATGCAAAGGGACTTCTTGTGGGGAAGTGAGGAGGGTAAAAGGAAGATGCATCCTGTAAAATGGGAGACTGTATGTAAAGAAAAAAGAAATGGGGGGCTGGGATTCAGGAAACTTGAGGTAATGAATGATGCTTTGCTGGGAAAGATAGCTTGGAATATATGCTCCAAGCCGAAAAGCCTCTGCACAAGAGTACTCTTAGGGAAGTATGGAAGGAGAGCTGAATGCATGAAAGAATGGAAAGTAATGAAGACAGACTCAGAAATTTGGAAAAAAGTACTCTGTACAAGTCTAACCATGGCGGAGCATGTAGGGTGGGAGGTTGGAAATGGGGAAAGGGTGAGTTTCTGGAGTGATCGGTGGTTAGAGGGTGGAAGATCATTGTGTGAAATGAGTAGGGGACTTGTATCTGACAGAGAAAAAGAGATTAAAGTGGCAGATATGGTGGGGGCTGATGGAAGGTGGGACTTAACAGGTGTTCAGGGAAGACTGGAGGAGGAAGTAATGAATCAAATACTGATGGTGGAACCTCCGTGCTATCAACATGGGCAAGATAATATTAGATGGGGGCGTAGATTGCAGAGTAAATATGAGGTTGCTGAGATGTATCATGCTCTACGTGAGGAGCAAAACGCTAGTGATCCTTGTTGGAAAATCCTGTGGAAGTGGAGGGGGCCTCAAAGAGTACAAACCTTTCTTTGGATGGCAATGCATAACAGACTTTTAACGGGTGTAAGGAAAAGTCGAATAATGGGAGGAGACGATAGCTCTCATAGATGCCCTGCACAAAGGGAAGATATAATGCATGTTATGAGGGATTGCAGTGTTGCTTGGGAACTGTGGATGTTTTTATGTGATGGTGATATAGATAGTTGTTTTACAAGGAAATAGGGAGCAGACTGGTTTAGTTGGAATCTGGCTCGGAAAAGTGGAGATTGGAGTCTTATTTTTGGTGTAACCTGCTGGTTGTTATGGACATGGAGAAATAAGGTGAGATTTGAAGCTGGTTTCGTCTTACCAGGAATCGAGGGGCTGTAGTGTTGTGGTATGTGCAGGAAATAAGGAGGGCGAAGGTAGAGTTTGGTAGGGTATGTGGCAGGAGAGTGGAGGCTGATATTAGTTGGGTGGCACTTATTGAGGGGTGGGTGAAGATTAATATTGATGGTGCATCCAGAGGTGGACAACAAAGAGCAGGGTGTGGTGGACTTATGCGTGAGGCTGATGGGGGCTGGATTTGAGGATTCACAAAGAAGTTAGGCAACTGTTCTGCTGTTAAGGCAGAACTGTGGGCAGTCCTCACAAGGCTTGAGCTGGCTTCCAGTAGAAACGTTGATAGCATTCTAATAGAAAGTGACTGCTCTGCGGTGGTGAATTTACTACAGTCACTGCAGGTTAACGCGGAGGAGGACACATAGCTAGTGACAAGGATTAAGGAGGTATCTCGTAGATTCCGTCGAGCTCAGTTTTTGCACACGTACAGAGAGGGTAACAAGTGTGCGGACGCTTTAGCAAATTTTAGTTTTAATCAGCGGGAGGTATATGTTGTGTTAATACTCCCCTTGTGTGTATTGTTGAATTACTAACTGGTGACAGACTGGGTATGTCATACTCGAGGAACATTCTGGTTAAGGAATAAGATAGGTTGATGGCCTCGTTTATACCAAAAAAAAAAAAGTGTTTTTACACCTTATGAAACAAAACTATTGATTTTGTAATAATATAATTCAAACATACTTGAATCTTATTATTCTTTTTTGAGTTCAAGCCTTGTAAATACAGAAAAAGTTCGGTTGGAAGACTCACTTATCATAGTCATTTGCACGACGTGTGTCGGATCTAGATAATTAAGGCAAAGTTCTAGATACCGCGGATGGGCAACCAAAAAAGAAAATGCCTTGTTTACTAGCGACCCATGTGGCCAGAGAACTATTTGCCACGTTATGAGAATTGCAATCAAACAAGCTCATCAATTTACTTCAGAGGACACAACTATATCAAAGCCCAATTCATAGAATATACTGTGAATTTTATGACCAAAGCCCACATTCACACCTAATGTTGGGGATGGACATCCTATGGAAATCATACCCATAACTCAAATTGACTTTCAAGTTTGTTGCTTCAATTATATATTCCCTCCAACTCCTAATTAAATTCAAGTAATTGATTCGTGTTTATTAAAAAAATAATTAAAATTAGTTAAGAACAATAAATATATATTTGTTTAACTACACCTTTTTTGTAAAGAGGATCAATGGGAGAGACAAAAAATGTAACAAATACATTCAATGAGTAAAGTTTGAAAAAGTGTATTGAATACTTTGATAAATCTAAAATAAAGCTTATATTTTGAAACAAATTCTTTCACAAATTTTGGGATGGAGGGAGTACCAAATGATTCCTCCATCATTTTTTTTTTAATTTTAAATTAAGGAGGCATACACTAATAACCTAAGGTTACAAGAGATTAAACTATTGACCTTTTGCAAGGGAAATTCCATACCACTAAGCTACAAGGTAATTGGTCCCTCCATCAAATTAATATTCTCTTCCATCCTTTTTATAAAGAACAATATCTCTTAAAGGAATAGTTCTTAACATAAGGATTAATTCCTTTTTGTTTGAAATTATGGACTAGTCTTCCTCTATTTACCCCCTTAAATATATGTCATCATCTGTTTGTAATAAATTTGTACTTATTATTTCTCATGTACTTTCTGTATAAAAGGGGTATGCTTGTAAATAAAAATGCATATTTATTTCTTTTAACTACCATTTTTAACCGCAGTAACTGTTCATCGTAGAAAGGATTGGGAGTAATTGACTTGGGCGTCGTTCGTTCCACTTGTCGACTATTTTTCTGCATGTCTCTTTGGCTTCCCAGCATAACCTTAATTAGTACGTACTCATTTGTCGTTCCAACAACCCCCCCCCCCCCCCAAAAAAAAAAAAAACCACCCACCGCACACAAGCACACGCACCTCCAACAAAAATAAAAAATAAAAAAACTCCTAAAAAGTAATTGTCGTTTTTCCCGCTGTACTTACTCCTTGAATCTTTCTATCCCTACATTATTGACCCATGACACACAGAGAGTGCATGCATGCGGACAGTCTTTTACATGAGGCTGACAATTCTTTCCATAGGGCCAGAACTTATAATACATTTAGGTGTCATTTAAAATTTAAATTAAATCTTTTAATTATGGCTGTTCTCTTCAATTAATCATGTAAACTAAATGTTATTGGCATATATAATCAGTGAAAAATGACTTTCCTCAATTGCTACATTGTTAAGATTTATGATTATTGTATACTTATATTACTATCTCGTGCTTCACCTGATAATATGTGTGAACCCAGAGTTTTAGGAAATTACATTTCAGCCTATAAAATTTTCTTGATTTTCACTTTAATCCCTTCGTGAAAAATTATGTGGAGGGACTATAATGAAAATGTTAAATTGCTCTGCCCCCTGTGTGAATCGCCTCAACCTTAAACATTAAACATGCATGCTAAAACTAATGCAGTGTATTGAAATCTAGATTTAGTTTTGTGTTGTTTACTTTTTCCTTCCTATAAATATCAAATATTGTATCATGTTTTATTACCCAAAATATCAATATACGTAGAAATAATCCATTTCCAGGTCATCACCATTAGAAGTTAAAATTTTAAAATAGTAGTTGTTTATCACTTAATATTTTGTTATGATCATTTTATATCATGAAGATTATTAATTCTTAATTAAGCTGAAGTATAGTTGTGTTAAGAGTGTTTAGATTAGCTTTTGGAGAATAGCTTCTAAAAAAAGTGGTGAAATTTCTTTTTCAGAATAGATTCTGAGTAAAATAGATTTTGTGAAAAAAGTGATTTTGATAAAATAATAGTGTTTGAATATTGTTATTAGATTAGAATGATTTTTTTATGCTCAAATTACTAAAAAGGACATCAATTTTTGTGATAATTACATACAGAAGATAAGGTTTTATTTTGATGCTTTGTCGTTAATGCTACACGTCAACTAGACCTCACAGTGACTAATTCTAGAAAACTGAAATTTGAGATTTTTCCCTACTTTCACCACTTGGATCTTTTGACTTCAAAAATTATTTCCCAACATGTTTTCCACTCCATTTTGCATTTTAAAAGCAATGGAGACTTTCAAACATGAAAAGAAATTTTTCCTACAATTTCCTAGATTAAACTCTTATATTTACCAAAATATAAAAGCTTAAGCTTAAGAACTTATTTCTTGAAGTTTTTGCTCCTTCTTTATATTGCTCCTATGAATTTTTCTCTACTCAATCAGCTGCTAAACTGAGTTTTGGTGTGACGAATGAAGAGGTGTAAAACCCCTATTTATAGCAAAATGTCTAAGGTTAAAAGGGTCCTCAACTAGGTAATCCATTTTTACTTCTTGCTTCCCAACCTTTGGATCAAACTTCCACTTTATGAAGCTTCATCCCCTCCCTACACCTCTTGGCCGACCACCTTTTCCTTCTCCCTAGCCTTTGATTAATTTTCCAATTGTTGATAATCCCAATCAATAGCTTTCATTGGTTGATTTATTTTGGAGAGGATTAAGCCTAATTTAGGTTATTAATTTGGACCGTTGGATGTATTTACATGTGCACAAATCCTAGCCCTTGATTCTAGTTGCAATTGTTGACTTTCAAAGGTGATTAACAAAGTTTAATTAACATCTTAATCAAGTGCTTATATGCTTCTTACTTATAATTATCATTGGCGGATTTAAGTACATGAAGGCTTAAGCTTAATTCCTTGGTTAATCTCCCAACACTTGGTCCTCATTGCTCCACCATGGCCTAGATGAAATTGTGGACTTTTGGGGCATCAATAATAAGATTTAATTATGTGCTTAATCTCTTTTTTATTGCAAATATCTTAAGTTAATTGGTTTGCTAATTAATCCAAGTCATTAGACCATTATTATCAATTTAATTTCATCTCTTAGGCCCTTGCTATTTTTGAAAATAAACAACCCATTTTTAATGATTTAATTATCTCTAATCATGTTGCAATTAATCTTTAATTAATGCAAGCTGAAGTGTCTTTTTGTATTTGCTAATTTGCTTTAATTTAATTAAGTGTTTCCATTGCTTATCTTGCTCTTTTTGATAGGCAATTGTTATTATTTTATGTGATTTTTATATCACATTTTATTTCCCTTATATGTAGTCTCAAAACCTACCATTTATTTGTAAATTTCATGAAAAAATTTGCCCAAAATTATAATTAATAGATTACATTATTTTGAAACACATATTCACTTTCATTTAATATTAATTATTCATCAAAATAAAATATTTATGATGAATAGGAATTCTAGGTATTACAATAACCATAAAAATAGTACCAACCTCACAATCCCAAATCATACATACAAGTTTAAAAAGACACTGATTCACCAAATTAAGTTCATATTAAATCATACACATGATTTTTAAAAACACGTACAAGTAGTATAGATGAAAGTAAGGTTTAAAAAACACCTTAAAATCAATAGCATGCATATGATAAAAATTAACCCCAATTACCTCAATTCTAAGTTCAAACATCACTATAAAAAAAACTTAAAATTACCCACAGAAGGCCTCACAATTGAAGGGCAAGGCAAGAACATGAACCACCGAGGTACAAGATCAATCTGAAAACGGAGCAAATAACCAAGAGGGGGGTAAATTGGGGATTTGAAAATTCTTTTTCTCAATTCTAGAAATTAATCGCAGGATTAGAATAGTGCAGAGGATGAGAGAAGGACAAGACACAGCAAGATTTATACTGGTTCGGTCTAACTCCTTGACCTACGTCCAGTCCCCAGACTCTCTGGGATTTTCACTATCACTTACAATCAGTTACACACTCTGTACTCGAAAGTTATCCTCTCACTAGGATACACTCCCCCTTACAAGTTGTACACTGATATTCCCAATCTCCAAGTCCCTTGACTTGAGATTCTTACAGCAAGTGATCAGAAACGAAAGCAAACTCTCTCGAAGAGCATATAATGATAAACACTGAAGCTCAAATGAATCTCTCAAGATATTACAGAAGATAAGAAGTGAAAATGCAAGCTAGTAAATAACAGCTTCTGTTATCTTGTTCTTGGATTCTGAATAGTATTTATAGTTGTTGATGTTCATTTTGAATGAAGAACATAGCTGTTGGAGGTCCACTTCGAATTTGATTGTTGGAGCTCCACTTCCACAACTAGATGTTGAGAATCCACTGAATATAATTTTCATGGGAGGATTCAGCCTTTGTCTAGACTGTTCAAGACATTCTTGCATTGTGGGATATTAATTAATATGAAGATAATGTTAATACCCCTGTGTAGAATGGGCTGTGCTTAAAGATGTATTAATTTAATCAAAGTTGAAGCACTTTATAAGACAATATATTCTTTCCCTCTCTTGTTTTACAACTCATGGTCTGAATCTTCACTGTTTACTTCAATAAGTCATCTGAAACTTGCTAACAGACTGGTTAAAAGACGTTAGGAATAGTAGCAATTAAAGATATGAAGTATTAAGATCATTCAAATGGTTTTCGCAAATTCGCGCCTTCTGGTTTTACAAATCTGTATGATACAAACTCGAGTTTACAAACCCAGACTCGAGTTTGGAGTTCATCCAGAGAGCATCTTGTTTTGAAAGACTTCCTAAACTCGAGTTGATTAGTGACTGACTCGAGTTTGGTTCTTACAGAAAGGAAAATCGCGAATGGCTCTTAGATGAAGTTTTGAGGCCATGCCTAAACTCGAGTCTTTTAGTGACTGACTCGAGTTTGAAGCTTTTATAAAAATCTTGAGTTTAAGTTCAGAGCTTCAAAACTGGAGTTTAGAAAACGCAAACTGGAGTTTACAAAATCTAAAATATTGTTTAGTTCTCTGTATAGCCCAAACTCGAGTTTTGATATCCAAAACTCGAGTTTCAGTGTAAACTGAAACTTTTAAAAAATCTCTTCATATGTAAACTAGAGTTTCCATTTTTAAAGCTGGAGTTTTTAAAACAGACATTTACTCGAGGCTTTCTGTTCGAGCTAAACTCGAGTCACCAAAACCTTGACTCGAGTTTCAGTGAAAAACTGAAACATTGAAATACCTTTTGAAAGCTCAAACTGGAGTTTCCATTTTCAAGACTGGAGTTTAGAAATCATGTAATAGTTCAAGTGTTTCCAAAATAGTTCTAAACTCGAGTTTCCAGAAATCTGACTCCAGTTTCAGTGAGTATTCAATCTTTGGAAAAAAAAAACTTTCATTAAAGTGTAGACTGGAGTCACTGAAACCAAAACTGAAGTTTACAAAGCAAGTAATAACACAAGTGTCTCTGTTTATCCTAAACTCGAGTTTGCTTAAAACAGACTCGAGTTTACGAATCTTTAGCTCTTAAACTTTTCTTGTAAACTGGAGTTTCTCAAAATCAAAGGTAGAGTTTGGAAACAAGTTGAAATTCGAATGTCACTGCCTTTGATCTAAACTCGAGTTTATAAATACAGACTCGAGTTTACAACTCTTAGAAACTTTGATTGCTCTCTGTAACTCTGCAAACTCGAGTTTGCCTATACAAACTGGAGTTTGGCTTTCTTTGTTAAAAACTGAGCTTCTGTCTATCAAGTCCAAACTCGAGTTTAGCTACCTAAACTCGAGTTTCCCTTTAAACAGAAAGTTTTACAACTTTCAAAGACAAACTTCAAATTAAGTTTACAATTATTAGTTATCATCAAAACACCTAGAGAACTAACACAATCTACATCATTAATGTAGATAAAGTCAAACACAATTAAAAACAATGACAAAAATCATAAAACGCAACTTCCTAGCCTTAATTGATCATATTTTCCCCTATCACTTGACCCAAGTCACCATTTTCCTATATAAACCAACCAACACCTCAATCCAAAAACAAAAAAATCCTTATTTTCTCAAATAGAAAAACTCCTTAGATACCTTAATCGGCCTCAACAACATCCATTTATATCAATTTCCCCATTTCATAATACAAAGTATCACCTCCAGTATACCCATAATTGAAAATGCATCAATATCAACATTTTAAACCGATTAAACTTTTTTTTTTAAAAAAAAAAACTTATATAAGCATAACCCAGTCATATTATGCATCTCCTCAAACCTTTACATCATCAAAATCATAGCAAACCCTAGTACAATGTAATGAGTCCCACATCAGAAAACTAAGCTCTTGGAGTGAGGTTTATAAGTACATTAGGTTCTCCCTCCTCATAGGTTAGCTTTTGGGGATTGGGCTCTCCCTTTGGGCTTGTGCTCATCACATACAAATACCAAACCCTAACTCAAAATCTCATATGAACTCAAAATCTAAAGAAACAAAACAGATTAAACCTTTAATCGACTCCATATAACTCATTTAAACCAAAGAGATTTGTGAAAATCATCACCCATGTCAAAAATCTCAAGAACGTAACCCTAAGATTTTAAAATCCCTAAATATGAAAATCTAAGAAAGAATGGGAGAAATCAAGGTAGAATTATTTACTTAGATATTAGGAAGCTTGAATACACCTCCAACAGACCGAAAATACAAAACTTTGTAAGGCCCAAATGTTTTCACCTTCATTTTCCGCTGATTTTTGAGCACCCAACTATCCATTTATAAAAATATGCGACATTAGCGCCAAGGCCTTGATTTGAGCGCATGGTCACTAGAGTTTTCTGTTTGAGATAGCCCCTGGGCCCTCATTTGAGTGCTTGGGCTCTAAAATTCCCTTTCTCATTTCCCACCTTTTCATATATTATACAAACATTTCTCACTTCCAAATGTACCTTTGAATACAATAATTAAACTACTCTGAAACTTCCTTCAAATTTCTTCAATATTTAATAAATAATTAATCACTTAATTACTCAATTTCAACACAAATCATTACTTAATTAATACTAAACCTTGGTATTAAAATTTAGGATGTTATAACTTCAGAGTATTATTGATATATCAAGAAGCCACTTGTTTTTGTTTTTGTCTCCATAAGAAAACACAGAGTAAACAACAACTAACAAAAAAAGAAAGCCAAACTAGTACCAACAAGCCACGGAGCTGAGGTTAGAAGAAGGAAATTATAATGATAATTAATCGGCCATCATATCCTTAATAGTAAAGAAGGAAACATGCATCGATGAGAGAAGCATATTGTATAGCATCAGGCGATCAAGCAATACTAAAAACTTTATCTTATACGAAAGCCGACAATGACACATTAATAAAATTAAACACTATATATAAACACACTCAGCGTAAATTGAAAAACACGCTTAAATTAAGTAACGAAGTATAATTTGCAGCGTTAAGTCCTCTCTGCGTATCAAGATTCTCTTCTTCCATTCCAAGTGATTCAAGCATATGTGGATATGTGCTTATCCATACTATTTACATATAATCACCTTCTATGAAATCAAATTAAACAGCATGATCGTATGGCATATGACTTGTGTCACCTCTACGCTCACTATCATAAGACTACATAATTAAAAGTTGATAAATTTAATCTGATGCATTTTAGACCCTCCTAGACGACCATGAAAGAAAACTCCACATTTAATGGGGTCCATGTTTTACAATAATTTATGTCCTTTATAAAGTACTTTTTATCCGGTTCAGATATTGCTTTAGCCTCTAGGAGATTCTTTTGCTATGGAATACTATCCAACCAACGAGAAAAAGGCGTGTTGAGAATTTTTTTTTTAAAAAAAAAGAGTTAAATATTTTAAGTTTTGTTATGAATTTACTTATTATGTGGATGTCCATTTACCTATAATTTCTAAATACAGGTTGACATGGTATATATGTATAGTAATTTAGTATTTGCATCCTTTTATAAATAGAGGTCTCCTGTAACTATTCATGATATTTGAATGAAATCCATTTTATTTCTATAGAATTTTCTCTGACTTCTCTCTAAAATTTCTTCAGTTTTATAACACAGTTATCGATAGCGTCTATCTTCTCCTACTTACTCTGCAGATCGAACTCTTCGTCGTAGTGGAAAGGTTCTCTCTTGCCGTCCTCCAATTCCACTATGAGTGATCTGTACAGGCATGCCGATCTCTGCATGCGGCAGTGACTGTGGTAGAAGTAAGTGCAGATCTGGAGAAAGAAGAAAAATCACAGAACCTCCGCTGTCTACCCCATCTTTGGTGCCTTTGCCGTCTTTACTATCGGCAAGTCCAACAAGAAACTCACCTCCTCTTCCTACACAACCGTCAATGTCTTCTGGTTTGCCTCTTAGTTTTTCCTCCGGTTTGTTCCTTCTTTTTGCTCCATGAAAAAAAAAGATGCTGATTTCCAAAAAAAAAAAACAAAAACAAAAACTGTCGGATGAACAGTAAAAAAAACGATGATTCATGCTTCTGCCGAGAGAGAGAGAAAGAGTGAATGAAAAAGGCAGGGACTGAAGACATGAAAAATTTTCAATGGGCCCCATATGTTTTAATATTATAAGATATTATAATATTAAAAGAAAAAGAAAGATGCTTCGTGGACATGTTATAATATTATAATATGTATCACATATTATATTATTTATTATTATAATATTATATTATTAATATTTCTATACCACAAATATGACGGTTGACAATCCAGGTTGGTAGGGTTTTCAACTTTCTTATTTACATTTTATTTTTATTATTATTAATTTGACTCCATATTAGAAGTCTAGATTTAATATTTTTTTTAATTGTTTTAATTTATTAACTTTACTAAAATTTTCTTTTATTTATTTATTTTTATGTTCCTAACATTTATTTGTTTAATTTAATTATTCACTGCTTTATTTATTTTTCATGGAGACACACTTGTATTTATTAGTGGGCTCCATTTATTTATTTTTATTTTACATACTAGTATTTATTACTGGGCTCCATTTGTTTATTTTATTATGCTTATATTTTATATTTCATGGTGGCACACTAGTATCTATTAGTGAGCTCCATTTATTTAATTTTACTCTTTACTACTTTATTTATTTTTTATGGTAGCAACATTAGTATTAGTAGGCTCCATTTATTTAATTTAATTCTTTATTGCTTTATTTATTTTTCATGGTAACGACACTAGTATTAGTGGGCTCCATTTTAATTTATTTTATTTACTGCTTTCTATATTATATATATATATATATATATATATATATATATATATATATTTGCATTTGCATATGCATCCTCTTTTTTATCTTTGGATGAAATAGATCTCGCTGTGAGTTTACTACCATTCCTATTTCATCATCTTTGTATTTATTTAGCACGTTTATTTCCAGTCATTTATTTTATTTTTATTTATTTAATTATTGCTTTATATATATATCCCCTCCCTTTTATTATTTATGGCAACGACACTAATATATACATATTAGTGGGTTCCATCTATTTATTATATTATGCTTATATTTTATTTATCCTGAAGATAAACTGTTAAAAGGCCAAATGTATTATGAGATCAAAATGTCATGGTGATATGAGGCATAAATTGGCCTGAGAGATATGAGACATAAATTGGCCTGACACTATGAGGAGGCTTAAATTGGCTTGAGACCATGAGATAAATTAGATAAGTCAAGAGGTAAGTTAGCCTGAAGCCAGTTGACAAATTATGAAAAAAGCTTGATCCATAATTTTGTATGCTCTCAGTTATATAAAAGCCTCAAAATTGTATATTTGACATTAAATACTCCCTCAAATTATGAGACAAGAGATTATATGATCATGATTGATATTATAAATGAATATATCCAATTTGCTATTGCAGTAGCAATATTGTGATAAAGTCAAGAAATATTGTGAATTAATTTCTTGTCATGATCAAATAGATCATTGAGTAATGGATCATGAATTTTATCCAACTTCATTTCCAGAAGTGAATGAAGTAAGAAATAAATTTTTTATTATTGTTGTTTTATTATTATTGTGTTTTCTATAATTATAATTATTATCGTAAATATAAGAGAGGAATATTCATAAACAAAAGATAATATTATTTCAACAAAGATCAACAGTACGAGGTACAACTCCATTACAAAGCTCCACCATCTCTCCTTTAAGAGATTCTATTTCATCTTCTTTTTCTGCTCTGAAGTTGAGATCTAGATGAGGCAACATATTTTTCAACTGAGCAATTCGCCTCATACGTTTTTGAAGCTTTTTGTATGGTCATTCAGTTAACCCTCCTTTTTGATAAATCCTTTGTATTGTGTGAGTACTCATATTTAAATGTTTACTTTCTTCCTCGAGGGTTAAATGAAAATAATTAACTAAATCATGGAGTTTTGTTTTCTTTATTCTTTCTCGTTGCTCCATAGTTATTCTATACTGTTCACTTTGTTTGACAAATGAACTATCATAAGGTATACTAACCGCGGGATGTTTACCTTTATTTGATTGTTTTTCAGTATTGGTTTGAAATGAACTCTGTGGAAGTTCATTTGGGTTTTTAGCCCATTCTGAACCAACACAAAGGATCTTATAATAAGCCAATACAGGATCACACATCAAGTTATATCCTGATGCTTGTAAATCTATACAATACTGTGTCAGAAAATGTTTGATTTCTCCAAAATTTTTATTAGTAAAATCAAACATTTGAAATCTGTCAGTATTATAAGATTTATCTTGTACATTTTCAAATAAAACAGCATGAGAAATCATATCTGTTCTCCTTCCGTGAACTTCAAGTTTATGACACTGAAGTCCGTTAGTATGTATGATCTCCCATAAAATATCACAACAACTACATTCCAATACGCTAATAGTTGTTAACTGGCTTGTAGTTGCTAGTTGGCTGGTCGTTATTGGCTGGCTAGTTGTTGCTGGCTGGCTAGTCGTTGTTTGCTGACTGGTTGTAGCTGGTTGGCTTGTTGTTGGTTGGCTGGTTGTTGCTGGCTGGCTAGACATTGATTGCTGGCTAGTCGTTATTGGCTGGCTGGTTGTCGTCACTATTGGTTGAACTGGATTGGTAGACTACATCAGTTCTGCCATAGTTTTACACCTCTTAACAGGTCTCCTTGATGAACCTGCTTCAGTTATACCTTCAATCCTTATAGATTGAGAAAGAACATTTATTCTTGGGGGGAGAAGTAAGTACATTTGAAGCAGAAGGAGGAATAGCAAAAGGAGGAATAAAAGTGTCTAAAGGATCAGAAAATAGTAAAGAAGAAATGAAAGGTTTGTTTGATCATCATACAACAAAGCATCAAGTAATGCTGTCTCGGATGTATCAGAAACCGGGATAAAATTGCTTGGACCCGCCATAGCAATAGAATTTAGAGAAATATGTGTGAGTATCTGGTAGTTGATATTATCAGATGCTTGAGTGTTTGTGAGGCATGTTCGTTTGCTTTCCTCTATTTATAGTCGAATAAAATCATGTTGAATCTCTGCAGATCTGCGTAGTCCTGTTGAATCTCTGCAGATTTGCTCTTTATAGAGCTCTTGCGTAGAACCTTTTCAGGAGTTTTTTTTTTTTACTTTATATGCATACGACAATTCGAGTTGTTACGCCTATGATTCCACAGTGATGCATATGTGATTACACAGTTTTGTGCTCGTGAATATGCAGTAATACATTTGATATTTTTGTATTTTGTATTTTATGATTTTATATATTTGATTGTCAATTCTGGAAAATGGAAATTTTGTTACTCGTGGAATTTTAATGATATCTGTAGAAATAGATATCATATATGAAATATTGTATGGAAGTTACATGAATTAATTTTAATGAACTCACACTTGAGGGGGAGATTGTTATATCAAGTGTGAGTGTTTGTGTATTAATTCTTTGTGAAATTCTCTGTGAATATTTGTGTGATAATTCTTTGTGAATGTTTGTGTTTTAATTCCCCCGAAATGGATATTAGATTTGATGATAAATTATATGGAAAGTTGGCATGACTCGTTTGATCATCCGAGTCGTATAGCTACATGTTCTCAAATAGAAATGATTATGAAAATATTATTAGGAATGGATCTCAGGAAATATATCAAATTGAAAAGTTATATGTGAGATTATAAATCTGCAAAGTTTGCAGTGATGTTTGCAACCAGAAGTTTGCAATATATTATGCGCGCAATTTCCAAATTGTATGATCCAGAGATTATATAAGGTTATGAGAACATTGTTTATATGTGTATATTTGCAACAATCATATAAGCCAATAGAATTCTCCCCGTAAAATTGGTTTTTGGTCAGGAGCCAGATAAATTCCATCTTAACAGTTTTGAATGTGCAATGATTATTAATCTACAATGCACATAGATGGATATACACTGTATGATTAGATGAGGGGGAGAAAAATAAGCAGATTGGGTAAAGAGATAAAGTGGAATGAATTATCATTGACTCATATTGATCCTCGTACAAAGAAATGTGCACCAAAAGTTCAAAATGATAATTCAGTTGCAGAGTTTAGTTAATCAAATGCCAGAAGCATTTACTGACCTAAAGAAAATGATAAAGTCACATGTCCCAACTGCAAATGCTCCTATATAAATTATTATAAAGCACGCTTGAAGCGTTGCAGGTCCATCGATTTTAAAGATAAAAGAATCCTCGAATGAGAAAAAGGAGCTATAAAAATATAGATGATCAAGTTGAGGATAATTAAGAAAAACTCTAGAAGAACCATATCCTGAAGAGATATTACAAGAAGAAAATTTTGTGGTCCAAAAAGAGACCCAGGTACCTGAAATGTGTGATAATTATGAGATATCAATAAATTATGAATGAAATCTGATGGGACCAAAAAATAAAGTCGACATTGATAATATTTATGTTTATATGATAGCATATGCTGTAATAAATGATAATGAGGATCATGAGCCACAATATATTAATATGTGTCAGAAGCACATGTCCTAAAGGACATAAGGCGCCAGAAGTATAAGTCCTAGAAGGACTCAAGATGCTAGAAGCATCAAATTTTCGAGAATAATCAATTAAATAAATTCATATATTACATGAAGGATTTATAGTGCATATAGTATTATTATGAGAATAAACATTAATTAAAAGTTTTATATGCACATGTATGAAAAGATTTAGATAAATATTATTGTGATTTTATTTGAAAGATTTAGATCTTGTAAGTATACAATAAACAATCAGACCGGACGTTTCTATTATTCTATAGCGAATAATAGAATACTCGATGATAGAAAGGATGATATGCTTAGAAAGACATTGAATCAATATGGTCATCAGGGGGAGCAAGTCTGATGTAATCAAGAGGGGGAGACGATACACGCTGTACTCTTTTTCCCTTATCTAGGTTTTGTTCCACTGGGTTTTCCTAGAAAGGTTTTTAATGAGGCAGCACTCAATAGTGTATCAATGAATATTGTACTCTTTTCTTTGGCTAGGTTTTTATCCCACTGGGTTTTTCCTAGTTAAAGTTTTTAACGAGGCACATTCATAAATGGACATCCAAGGGGGAGTGTTATGAATATACTTATTATGTGGATGTCCATTTACCCATAATCTCCAAATACAGGATGACATGGTATATACGCATAGTAATTTACTATTTGCATCCTTCTATAAATAGAGGTCTCCTGTAACTATTCATGATACTTGAATGAAATCCATTTCATCTCTCTAGAATTTCCTCTGACTTCTCTCTAGAATTTCTTCAGTTTTATAACAAGTTTATGTTTTTTTGAAACAGTTTTATAAACTTGTTTTTAAGAATAAGTTTTGAAAACCCAAAAAAAAAAATCATTGGGATAATTGTTTTAAAAATTTTGTTTTTGAAGTGATATGACGCGCAATAGCCACTGTCAATGGTGACATAGCAAATGTAACACCTCTAATTTCTAAGTTCTTTATGATGATCAGTTATGTACATATAACTCTTATTAAACTAATTCATGTGTACTTATCAGAGTGAAGATGTTGACAGATTAGAGTAAGTCGCAACAGAGAGTATATTTAATATTTGGACGAATGAATGGCTAATAACATATGCCCAGACATATGATGGTTAATTAAAATTCTTAAAGGAATATAAACGTGATACAACTTAAAATTCTTTGCGGTGTATCCGGTTGGTACGTTAGTGGTACAGTTATCCGAATATTAAAAAATTATACGTAATACTATCTCAAAATAAAATTCCGGCTGAGTCCTCACGCATGTTGCTTACTCTTCTTTTTTTTTTTTTTTTTCTGGCTCCCGATCCTGAAGCTAGGTAAATTATAAGATTCAATACTTAAGTATAAACAATACTTAACAATATATATAATTTCAGCATGTTCATTGAATCTCATGTAACAGTTAAACCTCATACTTAAGTATAAACAATATATATATAACAGATATTTATTACATTTCAGCATTAACCATACATAGCTCACAAATAATGTCAAGTTCACAACTCAACAATATATAGCACACAACACATGTAATATTCACAACGTTTGCACTCACCTGTGCCATGTCTCTGCATGTCCTTAACACTAGGAAAACATACATACGACATTATCATGATTATAATTCGCCCAAAGCTGAATGTATGTGAACAGGTGACCTAATACTGAGTCTTAGTCACAGTACATGACCTAAGACCTAGTCTTGTCCATGACTCTATGAATCATCTAATCACATATAAGGATATAAGACAACATGAGAGTTAGAGTTACATTTGCATCTGTACCTTAGTCTCTATCGCTAGCGGTACGTTCACCTTTCGGTGCTGATTCCTGACTTTTCCAGATATTCTATAATAGTATCACCACATTATTTCCCTCATAAATAACATTTTAAGAGATGTTATTGCTACTATTAACCTTTCTTACCCCTGATGAATTTATTATTTCATTTATACCATTTTTAAATTATTATTAATTAATAATAACACTTTCTATTAATTATTAATTCCCTTTATTATTTATTATTAATTCCTTTTTAATAATATTATTTATTCATTTTTCTAATAATAATATATATTTTATTATTTTATTACTACTACTACTCTAAAATTAATTTAAACTTCCTAATTCTATTTCAATATTAAACATGATATCCATACTTTAATAATTACAGACACCACACAAAATAAATTTCGTGCATATATATAAATAGAAATTTGAATTTTATAAGTACTAACAATCATATAAAATAAAATTTAATGCGATATATATTTATATATCACTAATCTTAGGATAATTATATATTCATATATTTTAAATATATGGTTAAAATTTCTACTCATATATATATTTATACATCTAACGCTAGGAAAGTGACGGAAATATAAGGGAGAAGAGGCCCAAGACTCACCTTCACTGATCAACTTGAACGATGAGCGAAAGGTGTCGTCTAACTTCCCCTGTTTCTGCGAGCAAAAGCAGAGCGAGAATGATCTCCGTTTGAAACGCTCTCTCTCTCGTTCCTCCTCCTCTCCCCCCCCCCCCCTCTCCTCTGCTTGTTCTCGCGGTGAAGCATGAGTAAGAAACAAGGCATTATATAAGGACCTAAGGTCCAATCTGAAGGTAAAAGAAGCAGAGCGAGAAGTTACTGCGTTGGGCTCGAGAATGCGTGGAGGAGTATGGTCTTCCTGTTCTTGCTTGAAACAGTAGACAGCCTAAGAGATACACCGACGAGAAAATCATGGCAACTCAGATTTTCTGTTTACGTGATCAGCTCGTGCGTGAATGCTGCTGCTTTAACTGATATATTTCCCTGCTCTTGCGTGAAGACTGCTGGTCCTGATATATGACGTACTTTGGGCCAAAAAATTGATGGGCTGGAGATTGAGAAGAATGAAAAATGGGATGCATGGGTTTGGTTATTTTTCTCAGCTTATAGGCCATAATGAATAATGGGCTGACCAGCTTTAATTGGAGGGAGTGATAGTATTTATCAAATACTTTAAGAAAATATGTTGGGTTGTTGCGAGGCCCAATAAAATTATCTCTCTTGATCCTTCAAAATTTTCATTAATTAATTACATGATTAATATTATATTATTCATGTTTTTATTTCCAAATATTAAAAGGAAAATGAATTCTTAATTTTCCAAATGCTTAATTTAAATCATTTGGCCAACTTTCAAATTTTTATGTCCCAAATTTGGGATGTTATAGCAAAAGTGTCACCGGTAGAATGGTGCTAATAGCAGATAGGTGACGGTCTAAAAAAAAATAAAATATATATAAAAAAAAGAAAACAACTAATTTTTTTTTTTTTTTTTAGTTTTCAAAAACAACATTTTGTTTTTAAACAACTTATTGAATTTTTTAAAAATTTTTTTTAAAAAATAAAAAATAAAAACAAAACCAAATATGCCTTAGTGTATGACAATATAATGTCTCATACGTGATTACTTCCGATTCCGATGGAAGAATACCAATGAAAAAGGATTTGGACAAAGGCAAGTCCAAAACTTCATGCGTACAAAGGAGAAATAATTTCATTTATAGCCGTTCCAATTAATAAGCAATAATGCAAGGTTAAAGGGAAGCGCCTCACTTCAAACTGCAATCCCATGATATATGTCTAGTCACTAATTAACATCCCAAGTGGGTCTGATGAAATTATTATCATTACTGGACATATTCCCAAAATATCTTCCATTTGATCTCGAGATTAATGTTGGAAAGACACCGTTCATTCCAAAATTTTAATTGTTAATATATGAATTGCGCTTAGCCTCCAAAATGGAACCTCCAGTACAATGTACAACATAGACAAATTCAAAAATATCATTTGCTATATATGTCGTCTTCTTCTTCTCTTTGTATTTCTGCCTTCAATATAGAATAGTTAAGTCACTCCGAACCAACCAAAGTATCAATTGATTAGTATTGCATGATTAAGGAAACAAGTTATTTGAGCTCAAAAGGACATGTTATCAGTATTTTGAACGAAACAGTTGCTAAATAATTCTTAATAGTTTGGTTTTGTGGGGAAAACATCTATAAGATGAGGATTATATTGTCGCGTGGAGCTATCAAGTGATACTACAAACTTCATCTTCTATGAATTCCTACGTCGTACAATGACACATTAATAAAATTAAACACAATATATATAGCAGACTGAGCGTGTTTATTTCATTAAACTTTTTCCGAATATTTGAAAAACATACAACATACCGAGATTCAATTCCTCTTCATCATTTCCTCGGACATGACATACAAGACTTAGATATATAAGCGCTCACTCAACGGCAAGATCATACACTACAATAGGGCTCCTCACTTGGACTTTTCCATCATCCCAAATCAAAGAAGCAGAAACTATGGGCACATTTATGCTTCCTTCAATAGAAACTGTGAATGACTTCTTCTCTCCCACAGATGAGAACGACAAAACATCAGGTGTCACTTGAATAGTTAACAGAGATGAAGGAACAATCACTTTAGCCTTATATACAGACTTAGAAGCTCCAACATTTGTCACAGTTCTATGAAACATAGTGCTAAAAGGTTTTGATGTGGTTGTCTTCAAAGCCAAAGATGGGAGATTGAGATCCCTCGCGTTTTCCTTCTTAGTTTTCTTACAGTCGAAGTCATCATGTGTAATGTGCCTCAGTATTTTTGTAGTATAACCTTGTCCACACAAGAACCCCACATAATCAGCTTCATTGATATCATATACAAAACCAGGAGTGACTGCCTTAACGGGGTTGATTTCTCCAGCTCCATAAGCAAATTCAGCTTCTGGGTTGAGCTCAGGACTCATTGGAGCAGCTACGATAAAAATAGTGTTCATGAGGAACAAGCGTGGAGTAATCGTAGGAAAAGAAAAACTATGTCATTAATTTTACGATTCTACTCAAAGCCAAAGTTGATAGAATACTATAACCAACATAAAGTTGGTCTAGTGGTGTAGTTCGTGCTAGATCTCTCTGGATTTCGAATTCAAATCACTTGAATTGGCGAGGTAAGTCATGAGCCCCAAACGAGATAGCATAATACTATTAAAAAAAAGTGGGTAGAATGGTTAGTTAATAATCCATTCAATCCTAAACATAACACTCAATCGACTTTGTTTAATAGACTAAGAAAGTTAAATAAGTTATTTAATCATATAATATGTTCTGTATCATTAAATTATATATCAATTTATAAGTTTGAAAAATTAGTTTAGAGAAACAAAAAATAAAAGTAAAAGTATTTTAAAGAAATTTAGTTAGTTTCTTGAATGTCTTCAAAAAATTTAAGTCTTGTATTTAAGATTTGAGGTAGTATAATAATTACCGGTTGTCATTAGGGCAGACTTGATTGCTGCTGGGGACCACTTGGGGTGAAACGATTTAACGTAGGCAGCAGCAGCAGAAGCATGAGGGCAAGCCATGGAAGTTCCTGATATTATATTGAAGTTTGATTTCCTCTTGTCTTCTTTCACCACTGAAACAGAGGACTTGGGAGGCCAAGCCGCTAAGATGTCTACTCCTGGGGCTGCTATATCAGGCTAGAATAATAACAAAGTATAATGTTTCATTTCTTAATTATAATATCCCCCATGTAAGACATATTTAATTAGTAAGTTGTAATGGTCTTAAATATAAGACAATTTGAAAACTATACATGTCTTGTCTTGGGTATTTTAAAAATATATATGTTGTATTAACTATATTAACTAATTTTGGTAATCTAACACAATTAGGTAAATATATATTATATTTAGGATTGAAGGGGGAGGAGTTTTGTTTATAATTAGTAACGTTGTGAGCCTAGCTACCTTAAGAATATCAGGAGTAATTGGATTTGGACCCCTTGATGAGAAGGAAGCTACGTATGGGGACAAAGGATCTTTGCCTTCATTACTCTTAAATATAGTGGCAGTCGGGTTTCTGCAAAATTTGGCACATGATAGAACAAAAAAGATTGGTTAATTTAATAAGAAATAACGTTAACGAAATGATGAGCCAGCAAATTTCATATGGAGATATGTTGTTTGTTATTGGATGAATGTATATATATATACACCTTGTTCCTATTGAACGTAAGTAAGAGCGAATATATTTGCCATCTTTGAGGGTAAGCAAGGTGACAGGAAGAGGAAACGCATATGCCACATCTTTTGAGGAAATGTATGGAACGATGAGACCAACAGCCCCAGCTTTTTGTGCTGCATTATGTCTCGGAACAGAATCACACACAAGGATCTTCCCCTTCACCAATGCTTTATTTAACGAGTTTTCACCGCATAAACTGTCCAAAATAAATAATAATTATTAGAATACACAAACTTGGGATATAATTATCCATAAATTTTTTAAAACAAAAACACCAGGAATACCTTGATATGGAACTGTTAAATCCACCAGCGATATTGGGTGCATCGCCAGAGTAAATCAAGGGGTACTTTGTATCATGAAGATCAAATGTGTTCACCGAAACTCCCTACATACATACATACATACATACATACATATGATACAAAGTTGAGTGTGTGTGTGTGAATGTTTATCAACCATTGCCATAGATTTTTAAGTACTTCCTCCGGTTGTAAATATAGGAGGTAAACAATGCACATAATTAGAAAATGTATGATTGGCAAGCTAATACCTACTTGTTACAAATAATTAATTTAACTAACTTGTTTAACATTATTCATAAATTAGTTATCCAGATTTTATATTAATTAAAGACAAGAGGAAGTTATAATCTGTGTAATACCTCAATAACCCTTCCATTTCCCAACTGAACCTTGGTGAAAAACTTTCTGTCCATGGTGGAAGCAGCCACTGCAAGCGACCAAGGAGCAAACACAGTCGTTGTGAACAACTCAGGACCCAAGTTGTTAGCAGCAATTGAGGTTAGAATGTTTTTCTTCATTGCATGAAAGGCCCCTATCGCATATATATCGTGAAAATAGTGACGGAATATGACTTGGGTAGGACCGAGTGACATGGAAATGACATCGACGCCATCGGCGATTGCTTCGTCTAGTGCTTTGAGAATGTCGGCTTCGGAACAACCTGAAGCCCAACAGGGTTTGTAGATAGCGATACGAGCTGATGGGACTCCCCCTCTTGCTGTGCCCAAGCCTAGGCCAAACAGACTCGCTGAGTGAACCCAGTTCCCTGCAACTGTTGATGCACAGTGAGTGCCGTGGCCTTCCGAATCCCTTGGAGATGTAATGTCATCTTTGCCGGGAGTCCCATCGCCTATAAAGTATTTTGCTCCCACTATCTTGCTGCATATATATAAAACCTCAGACCATCATTTGCACAGTCCAAGCATTTGATTTTTCTTTGCTGAAATAAATCATGATTAATTTATAATATATTTTTGAACTATTTTTAAATATAAAATATTTAGGAAAATAATAACAAATATTGACTTTAAAAAATTAAAGTAAGTAAATGTAACATCCCAAATTTTCAAAAGCGGAATATTATTTTTTCATCAAAAATCATTTAAAATCATCAGAGTAGATCATTTGAGCGGAAGAGTAACTGATACTTATATTTCAGAATGTCATAAGTCTGGCTGGATACAATAGCGGTATAGTTAATTATCTAATTAATCACTTACTAATTGTTGACAATTTTCTTAATTAGTAATAATTATTATCTCACAACTTTTTTATTGACATTAATAATTTATGCTCCATGCATAATATTAAAAATTATAAGGTCCAATATGGTCCCCAGAATACTTTTTAATTTTCTATTCTTCTATTTTCAAAAGAGATAATTTAATAAATTGTCTAAATTAGGGACAATATTCCTTCTAATTTTTAATAATTATTTCACAGCCCTTTAGGATTTATCATTACATTTTTAGGATATTTTATTGCCCTAAAATGCATTTTTCACATTTTTGGCAATAAATTTCATTTAATTTTTTTAGTATTTCCCTTTGAAAATAGACCAATTATACAACATTTTGAGACCATATCTATCATAAATGGACATAATATTCCAGATAATAATTATCCGGGTATTACATTAAAGATAAAAATTTAAATTGATAAGTTAATAAATATTCTTATAATTTAGAAAATAAAAAATATAAATCATAAAATATAAAATATAAAATGGATCATACTTATCAAATTCCTTTTATCCAATACCTCAATTTTTTTAATCACACGTGACCATGTGCCTTTTTTTCCCCTTTAAATTTATAGTTAAAAGATAATAATTCAAAAATATGACATATCATTCTATGTAATTAGAGAACATGACGAAATTGATATAATAAACTTGGCCTAAGTATTTTTTATATAAAATATATCTATCAAGTGTATAATTGTTTATAGTATACACATATAATTATCAATTTCCTAATTCTTATTAGAAACATGATTTAAATTTTAAGGATATAACAATAATCAGACAATGTAGTTCAATTAGTTGAATAATTAGTTTTCAGTTTCGGCCTGGTTCTTGGCTAACTTCAAATTCCTTGATGTCCCCTCTACTTTGGACCAGACTCTTGGCACAATGAAAATAGGAAAATTTTCATTTAAAGACCAATGTAACAATTTAACTTCAATAACACAAAAAACTCTGAAATATCAGTAAAGCACCACTAGCGAACACAAATGAAATTATGTTTTAAAAGTAAATGACCAAAATGCTATTTTTCTAGAAAATGAGTCTCTACTAGAGCTCTATGGGCTAGAGTCAGTCGCCGCCCATCGATGAATTTCTAATCGCTAGGGAATAATTCCCTTAGATGACTAAAGGGGTTTAAACTCATGATTAGAATTGAGAATTAGGGTTGGCCCTCGAAGAGCCAGATCCTAAAAGGATTAGTCATTTTAGCCCCGGAGTAAGAAAACATTTGTTTTTTAAGGCCCATCTCAAGAGCAAGCGGGCCATGGCCGGAAATTATTTTTCTAAATTTTAACTATTTTTCTTACATTCTTTTTCAAAGAAATATAATTAGTAAATTACAACAATTAGAGTTCTAATTTATCAAATAAATATTATCAACATTAAGGTTTAAACAACACACATAATGCAACAAACAAACACAATCACTAATTAATAACCAGTGAAGAACTAATGGTCTTACGCCGTGAATCTGTGATGCACTAATGCGTGACTGTGTGTGCATGTGGTTGACACAACAAGACTAAGGCAAGAGGCGTGAAGTGAATGACAAAAATAAGTAAGACTATGAGAATAACTGAGTGAATGAGTATTGGGCAATAGGGCAAACAAGTAGCTTCCTTCACAGTTAAACTCGGTCAATAAGGCGAGTGGACAACTGCCAACTAGGTAAGTCTAAAAAAAAAATTAACAGGCCTAACAAAGCCGGCTTTTTTAAGCCCTTGGCCCTATAGGATTGATCATTTTAGGCCTAATTTCATTTGGAACCTCTATTTCCTAAGTCTAGCCCTAAAAGGGCCAAGGCTTAAATAAGTCAACTTAGTGGGCTCCGCATGATTTCTTGACTCTACCCATGACCCCTTAGCATACCAAAAGGATAATGATCACGAAGCCATCCAATCCTTTTAATCATATAATGCAAAAAATGAAAAAGAAGGGGGCATTTTCATAATATACTCTTAAAACATAATTTCATTTCACCTTTAGTACTTTACCATAATTTTAGAAGTTTTTGCCGTGATTTGAAGTTAATGGCTACAGTACTTTTATGAAAGTAATTTCTCATAAAAATTTAGTCATACTCCATCATGTCCTTATTAATCAGTTATTATATAATGACTCAAAGGGAGGTTTATAAAATAATATATTTTGTCTATAAAGTATTAACGTTTGTCACTTAGTATTCCCAACAAATTATCAAATTTCTTAACTAATTAACCTAACTCCTCTCTCTAATAGTTTTCAGTTCACCAAGGGTAACTATCATATTTTACAAGAAATATCCAACTTCATTAAGTTAGCTAATATTATTATCAAGCACTCATGATAATAAGTCAGGGAGAAAGCATCTACTTATTGCAAGTGAAGTTTTGGCAAGAGCCCTTCCATTTTGCGGGTGTTGGACCAAAACCTTCCCCCTTAAAGCTGTCAGACTCCGGCCAAATTCCGTAATCGATAACTCCAACAACGATATCACTCTCCAAACTTGATCTTTTCACCTGCTGTGGCATCCCTATGAAGTCCCACGACCTCGTTGTTAAGGGCTTGTGCCTTTTGCTCTCAAACACGGATATTACTCCATCCATCCCTGACATAAATTTGGCTTCATCACTCTCTCTTCTATTTCTCTGACTTGTTTATATATAGATGAAGGGAAACAAAAATAAGTACTGCCTCCAGTCCTCAATATAAGATCCACAATATACAAAGTGGATCTTATATCGAGGAGGATCGGAGGTAATATATGTAAATTGTACCTTCCACTCTTTTGGCTTCCTCTTTGGTTAGCCTCACCGCAAAACCGTTGAAACTCTTCTTGTAGCTGTGGACCAAAGCTTCTGCTGCAAAGTTGCTGATGCAGAAAGATAGCCATTTGGGAGACTCAGTCTCTTAATTAAACATACATACGAAGAAAATCAAGTGGAATCGAATAACTCTAATTAATTAGTGAGTCAATATATAACTATAATTACATGACTTGGATATAGAAGAAGTAATTGAGAACCTGCCAAGGACTCCTTGAACCATACTGGTATGGTGCAATTCTGTGATTTCCATTCCCTTGGGGAGATCCCCCAGGTACACGATGTACGTCTATCCAAAATGTCATTAAAAAATTTAAATGATATATTAATGAAGAAAGTAAAGTGAGAAGCAGTGAAGTTACTTCAATTCAATCACATGCATCGAGCTATAAAAATTATTAAGTATGGTAGAGAGAATTTATTTTACCTTTCGATCATCGCAGTGCGTCTGAATAATAAGAATACTGAAAAAGAGAGATAGGAGAAGATGCATAGGGGAGTTTCGAGAAAACATGTCTATATTTGCTGATTAAATGAAATAGTACATCTTTTGGTTTTGATGTGTTTGAAGCAAAGAACTATCCAATGGTAATATTTATAGGAAAAGAATTCATGTTCGTGTGCCGATTTTTCACACGTGACTCACATTTATTGTGGAAAATCAAAATTTGCTTTTCATCACACTTGTCCTGATCTATGATCTATCTGTCTATCTTTTTCCTTTTCGTTTTCACTACTGGAAAACATAAAATTTGCGACGGACTTTGCGGCAAAATAAAATTCCATCGCAAAATTGCTCAAAATTGCGATGGACAGGAAAAACCGTCGCAATTTAGGAGAATTTGCGACGGAAATGCAATTTCCGTCGCAAATTGCGGCGGAAATGCAAATTCCGTCGCAATTTGTGGCGGAAATCAGATTTCCGTCGCAATTTGTGGGCGGAAATCAGATTTCCACCGCAATTTGCGGCGGAACTATATGTTCCGTCGCAAGTTTTTGCGACAGAACACTCAAGTTCCGTCACAAAACTATCGGTGGGAAGGCTCCACCGACAGTTTGCGGCGGAATTCACATTTCCGTCGCAATTTGCGACGGAAATGTGAATTCTGTCGCAAATTGCGGCGGAACTCAGAGTTCCGCCGCAAAAACGTTGCGGCAGAAATTAGATTTTCACCGCAATTTGAGGCGGAATTCGAATTTCCCTCGTAATTTGTGGCGGAATTCAAATTTCCCTCGCAAATTGCGGTGGAACTATATGTTCCGTCACAAGTTTTTGCGGCGGAACACTCAGGTTCCGTCGCAAAACTGTCAGTGGGAAGGCTCCACCGACAGTTTGCGGCGGAATTCAAATTTCCCTCGCAAATTGCGGCGGAAATCTTTATTCCGCCGCAAAGTGTTTTTAAAATCCTCATCCTCATCCCCCTTCTCATTTTCATTTCTCCGTCGTTTCTCTCTTGTCCTTGCGTCTTCGTTCTTCCTCCACGGCCACGATTTTATTCTTCCGTCGTGTTGCTCCTTGCATCTGCCTTCTTCCTCCACGACCAATCTCCAGTCCAAGCACACCTGTGAGCCGTCCCTTCTCTTCTTTCTCCATCTCAAGATATCCTTCAAGAGGTATGTGTTCCTTCAAGACAAACACCGTTTATTTTTATTTTTAAATTTTTGGAAGCCAACAGTACATATGTGTGAAGAAAGTGATTTATTTAGATATGGTTCCTGTTGGTTCTTTGTCTATGTGGATGGCTGGATGATATATGTTTGTTAATATTAAAGGATATAGTAATATAGGGAATATTTAAAGTGGTTGTTGATTTAAGAGGACTTTGTTAGTGGGGGGTTTTTTTTTTTTTTGCTTAGGAAAATATGTGTAGTTATTGTAGTGGGTTTGAATGCATATGTTATTTCATACTTAATTATCTTGAGACATGTTTTGTTGAAAAATAAAGTTCTTTTAAAACTTTGAGACATGTGAATATTATAGTTTCTTTTAAATTATTGTTGTAGGTTACATGCAAATATTTGAATTCAGAATAAATATTTTATTGAAGGGCAAGGGTACGGAGCTGCCTCCTGGTGGTGACGACGACACTAGTGGTGACGATAACCAGACTGTTGCTGTTTGGAGTGTTTTTAGTTTATTTTGGAACATTATATTTGTAATATTTTGTTTTTGCAATGTAAACTCGTAATATTTTAGAACATTATATTTTATTTTTTTGATATACAATTTAATTTATTTTTTACATTTTTTTTTATTTTTTCGGATTTTTTTAACTTTTTTTAAATAATTGGAAATTTTGCGAGGGAAATGTGATTTCCCTCGCAAATTCAAATTTTGCGAGGGAAAATATTTCCCTTGCAAATTGCGAGGGAAATTTGATTTCCCTCGCAAAATTCGAGATTTTGCGAGGGAAAATTTTTCCGCCGCAAAATTTGAATTTGCGACGGAAAATACATTTTTTCCGTCGCAAAACTGATTTGCAAGGGTTTTTTTTTGCGACAGACACTTTTCCGCCGCAAATTCCGCCGCAAAATTATTTTACGTCGGAAAATGCTTATTTTGCAACGGAAAAATTCCGCTGCAAAAAATGAATTTTCTAGTAGTGTTTTTAATGTGATCTGACATATGATTTCACTAAAGACTAAAGAGTATAATTTTGGAAAAATTGCATCTAGCTCTTGAATAAGAGAAACTGTAACAAAATGATCCCTTGAAATATTAAAATTGCGGTGCAGTCCCGTAATACTTTTTTGTAATGTTTTTCATATGTGAAAAGATACAAATATCCCTATGTGTATGTGCTGACAAGTCCATGAACTTATTTTAACAAGTCAATAAATATATATTAAAATGTCTATGAGCATGTATTGACAAATTCATAAGCCTATTTTGATTAATCCATAAACATGTTTTGACAAATCTATTTATTTCATGGGGGCATTTGTGTCCTTTCATATATGAAAAATATTACAAAAAATATCCCATAAGACTTCACCTCTATTTTGATATTTTAATAGATTATTTTGTCATATTTTTCTTTACTCGGATCTAAACACAATTTTCCCCTATAACTTTTTCTCTTTAATTATAATTAGCAGTAGACTCCATTTTATTCCTTAAAAAAAAAACAAAAGTGGTATTCCTTTTTACAATACCGTGACTTGCATCGAGATACTTTTTGATTTGTTAAAAGTATTTTTAATGTACGTACCGATTCTATCAAACTTTTTTAAGATCCAATTTCTCTAATACTTCCAAATAAATAGTAAAACAAAATATCCACATATGGGGTGGTTAGGTGTGAACTCAACTCGCTCGAAGCACAGAAAGGGACCAAAACAAAAAAACTAGGTCGAAGCATAAATCAAATTAATTTAGCATAGCTAAAAATTGAACCAGAGCATATAACAAAATATCCACATATGGGGTGGTTAGGTGTGAACTCAACTCGCTCGAAGCACAGAAAGGGGCCAAAACAAAAAAAAAAAAAAAACTAGGTCGAAGCATAAATCAAATTAATTTAGCATAGCTAAAAATTGAATCAGAGTGTATATATATATATATATATATATATATATATATATATTAATTCATATATGTATATGTGTGTTCCACCATTTCATGTATGTATAGGAAACTTTTTTTTTTCATGTAACATGGAAAAACCAAAAGCCATATATATATATATGTGTGTTCCACTATTTTATGTATGTATAGAAAACTTTTTTTTTTCATGTAACAAGAAAAACCAAAGGCCATATACATACATGAAAAAAAAGTTTTCTATACATACATGAAATGGTGGAACACATATATACATATATGAATTAATATATATATATATATATATATATATATATATATATATATATATAAATTCATGAGAAAATGTTTTCCCCCACACACACACATATATATATATATAACTTCCACCAACAAGAATCTCACATAACAAGTGGGACTTTATTTATAGATTAATGCGCATTTTTTGAGAAGGGCAACATGTGCATTTCCACTTTTATTATTAATTAACATATCATACGTATCTTTTCCGTTTTTTTACATCTCCTTGTTAATGAAAAAAATGTACAAGAATGGCATCATGGTTCCCCCAGCACAGACATATGTGGATATGTACGTGCTTATTTGTATTGCTCCCACCAGTCTTAAATGTATGTCGGACATGCTTTCTAACACAACCTTTTTGTATCAGGATTACATGTGCCTTCCGTGAAAATTGAACCAAATAGGATTATCGTATTGTATACAACTTGTTGTGCCACATCAATACTCAATCTTGTGACAGTACATAATTTATTTTTTTAAACATGTGTATCTTTCTATTGAAAGCAATCATGTTCGAGACATGATAGAATCAGGGAGGGGTTAGGGTGCCCCCAAAAGAATCCAGAGGTAGAATTATTCTTGGCGAGTTGTGGATTTCTTCTTAGGCCAAAGAATCGAGTACATAGTTCATGGAGATTGAGGCTGGTGTGTTTTGTGGAGGAATGACGAATACAAACGGTTGCGAGAAGCGAGTGGATCCTTGTTGGTTACTATCGTTGTTGGACTATGTAGCACAGAAACGCTAAAATCTAAGAATTTAGCGTTTCCGATTCTCGAACTGTACCGATACGCTGGGAGACGCTGGGATACCTGATCGGATGGGTTAAATTGCCTTAATTGCCCCTTGTTCTTAATTATTTGTTGAGTTAAACCACGGCAACTTGATGAAATTTTCCAGTTGAGTTAAATTGTAAATTTCAAACTATACCTGGAGGATATATTCCAGTTGAGTAAAAATTTCATCATGTTGTTGCCCTTTCTCTAGATGAACTTAGAGGCAAATGTTATTAGTGGAGATGCACTTTGATTATATTAATGATTTTTGTTTTATTATTTTGTTAGTGTGCAATATACTAATTATATTAAAAATATTATTTAATACTAAGATGTTTCAGAACGTCTCGAAATATTAGTATTTATGAAGTCACGTTTCGGCAACGTCTCGAAAACGTCGTATCAGTATCGGTGCATCATAGTTGTTGGATGCTTGCAAGAAACAAGATAGATTGGAACATTCTTCTAGCGGCAACCCAAGCCACAAATTCTTACCTAATTTCTTCTTTACCAGCCTGCAGTTATACTGCAGATCATGCCCCGAATTCAACAGAACCAATCACCCACACCAACACCACTTAGACTTGGTACTCCTCGGAAGTGTCTCGCTAATTTATTATTTATATGCATGCATTGTCCAATTTGATGTTTTCCCTTTAATCATGATAATGACAACTTGTAATTTCTAGGTTTGCAAAGCTTTGTGTGAGAATTGTTTGTACGTAAGTGAGGTGTCCAAGCTGATTGATATATCATATGTTGTTTTCAATGTATTGAGTAGGTAGAAATTAAATATACAGTAAATAAAACTGTACAACAACAATTTGTATTAACTAAACATAACACAGAGAGAGCATACAACAAGTCTATATCATATGAAAAAGCTATAAACGAACTCATAAGACTGCCGAATATGGTTATGAACTATGCAGAAATTTGGGCCCAACTTTTGTTGTGTCCTTAAGACAATTTTGCTACCTCAATATGGATGCCAAAGGTTTCTGAGCAATTGTCTCCCAGGATAGAGCGGATTATTCGTCTCCAGAAAGATGGCTCTGTCTATTTAAAGTCTAAGCGAATCCAACGAGTCTGCTTTCAAAACACACAGAATGTATATGCAAAAAGAGTGTATGCAGAAAAAACATAATGAAATTCTGTGACTAGGGGCCCCTATTTATAGGTTTTGAAAAAAAGCACGATCAAATGGATTCGTTTGTTGCTGCGAACTAGTAAGTTGTGCGAAAAGATACACCAGAACGGAACAGACATAGACGACTTGCGTCTGTTGCCAACAAACTGGTGTGTCTTTATGAACAAATGTACCAGACGGAGCGAATGATCTGAACAGATCGCAATACGCAACTGCTGGTGGAAAAAATTAGAGAAGCACAACAGAATTAAAAATAAAAGGATTATTTTATTCAAAAAATAATTTTTTTATTTCACACACGCGGACCAGACCATGCGTGCGGCGCATAACTGACCAAACCGAGCCAGATGGACGGCGGCAGCGCGTGCATGTGGTGGACGAAGGGTTGCCTAAGTCCTCACCCCTATACAAAAGTGGGTAGGCCCAAGGGCCCATTTAGTAGGAGCAAAGTTGGGGTTTATATACCCTCTAACATCTCTCCAACTAACTAATATGAGACTTATTACCACACATGCAATCCTTCTTACTTTTCCTCTTCTTTTCCATCTTTCTTCTTATTCATAACCTATGGGATTTCATCCTAAAATCTAACAATCCCCCGCATGGATAAGAAATAAGTCCATCATGACCAAATACAAATGATCATGTATGCAAAGTGTGGTTCCACTATGACAAACAACTGCATTGAGAAAGGTAGGGGTTGCCTTTGAACCTTCTCAAGTAAAAACCTACCAGATATATTGGTCAATTAGTGAACGCGCTGTCTTGAACTATCGACCTTTTACCAAGACAATAGGAGTCACACAATTGCTCCTCTAGCATCATTGGTTCTCATACTGTGTTCATTTTGGCCTTGGACACCACCTGGTTCTGCAAGTGTTCTAGAGAATCGATCGTTTTAAATTCTCATAGAAGCGGCCCACACTTCACACTCATATAGGTGATTCCTTGTAATATAAGTCAACATATATCATTTGAACACATCAGATTAAGAAACCATTAAAAGCTTAAAAGCTTACCCTTATATATATATGCACTGTCTTGTCTAAGAATGAGTACGAGTTTAAAACTCCATCGTGTTAACAATTGATTGTGACTTATTTGTCTCTTTGAACCTAGTTTGTAGGATCTCCACTCTTCTAGGTAGAGTTACCACAACAATCAACAATGGATCTGCCTTAAACCCATTCCTTTGGACAAATTTCTAACTAACTCTCTAAGAATCCCTTTTGTCAATGGATCCACTATATTCTCTTTTGATTTCACATAATCAATTGAGATGATTCCATTCGAGAGTAGTTGTCTAATGGTATCATGGCTATGATATATATGTTTAGACTTGCCGTTGTACATGACATTCTTGGCCTTACCAATAGCTACTTGACTATCACAGTGTATACACATTGCTAGTACTGGCTTTGGCCAACTAGGAATGTTCTCAAGAAAATTATGAAGCCATTCAGCTTCTTCACCAGCTTTATCTAAAGCAATAAATTCTACTTCCATGGTTGATCTTGCAATGCAAGTCTATTTGGATGACTTCCAAGACACACCACCACCACCAAGGGTGAATACATATCCACTTGTGGATCTTGTGTCATTAGAGCTAGTGATTCAATTTGTATTACAATACCCTTCTGGCACTGCAGGGTACTTCTCATAATGTAAAGCAAAGTTTTGAGTTTGCTTTAAGTAACCCAAAACCCTTATCATAGCTCTCCAATGAAGCTCATTTGGATTACTTGTAAAGCGACTCAACATACTTACTGCGTAAGCAATATCAGTTCTGGTGGTGCAGTTCATAACATACATAAGACTACCTAGCACTCGAGCACACTCCTTTTGTTTTTCAGCTTCGCCAGTAATTCTCAATAGTTGAAGACTAGAATCTATAGAGTTTGACACAGGAGTTATGTTTAAACTCTTGAATTTCTCAAGAATTTTAGCAACATAGTGTGCTTGCGATAAAGCTAACCTATCATGAATTCTATGAATTTTGACTCCTAAAATGACATCTGCTAGATCTATATCTTTCATGTCAAACTTACTCGTAAGCAATCACTTAGTGTCTTTAATCATTTGATTATTACTACTCGTTATCAACATGTGATCTACATAAAGACAAACTATGGCAAATCTATTTTCAATTTTTTGAACGTAGACACACTTGTCACATTCATTAATACTAAAGTCATTTGATAACATAACTTCATCGAATTTTGCATGCCATTGTTTTGGAGCTTGTTTAAGTCCATAAAGGTATTTTATTAAGCGACAAACTTTCCATTCTTGTCCTGAGATAATAAATCCCTCTGGTTGTTCTAGATAAATCTCTTCCTCTAATTCACCATTTAAGAAAGCTGTCTTTACATCCATTTGATGTAACTCTAACCCATTCAATGCTGCTAATGCGATCAACATTCGAATTAATGTAATTCTTGTAACAGGTGAATAGGTATCAAAGTAGTCTAGGCCTTCACGTTGTCTGTAGCCTTTTACTACTAGCCTAGCTTTGTACTTACCAATAGTGCCATTTGCTTTCATTTTCTTTTTGAAGATCCACTTAATTTCTAGTGGCTTATTGCCAGGAGGAAGGTCAACCAATTCCCAGGTGTGGTATGACAAAATAGAATCAAATTCACTATTGATAGCCTCTTCCCAGAATTGTGCTTTAGGAGAACCCATAGCCTCTCCATAAGTTCAAGGCTCATTTTCCAACAAATAAGTCAGAAAATTAGGCCCAAAGGATGTTGAAGTCCTTTGCCTGGTACTATGTCTCGGTTCTCCCTCTCCAATATTATCATTAGTCATAGTATCCTGAGATATTACAGTGTCGTTATTATTATCATTATTCTTATTGCATGGAAATACATTCACAAATAACCTAGTGTTTCTTGACTCAATAACTGTGTTTACATGGATAAATGATACATCAGACTTATAAACTAAAAAACGATATGTACTACTATTATGTGTATAGCCAATAAACACACAGTCTACTGTCTTAGGTTCAATTCTTGACCTTTTAGGTTTAGGAATCTCAACCTTTGTCAAGCACCCTCATACTTTCAAATATTTCAAGGAAGGTTTCTTTCCTTTCCATATTTCATATGGTACGCTTTGTATCGTTTTATGAGGCACTTTGTTAATTAGAAAGTTAGTCGTTAAAATAGCTTCCGCCTACAAATTTTGTGGTAAACCGGATTCAATTAATAATGCGTTCATCATTTCTTTCAATGTCTGATTTTTCCTTTTTGCAATCCCATTTGACTGCGGAGCATAAGGAGCAGTTGTCTGGTGTATAATACCAGATTTTATGCAGAATTCCTTAAAGAGGCCATCATATTCTCCCCATGATCGCTCCTTACTATTTTAATTTTCTTGTTAAGTTGATTTTCAACTTTAACTTTATATTGTTTAAAAGCACTAATAGCCTCATCCTTACTATTAAGCAAATACACATAACAATATCTACTGCAATCATCAATAAATGTAATAAAATATCTCGTGTCACCCCTAGATGGTACAAATTTCATATCACATATATCAGTATGTATTAAATCTAATAACTCAGTTGATCTTTCAACATAAGAAAAAGGTAATTTAGAAAATTTTGATTCAATGGATACTTGACATTTATCTTTATTAGAACAATCAACTTTAGGAAATAATTCTAAATGAACTAAATTCTTAATTGATTTATAGTTAACATGTCATAATCTTTGATGCCATATATTAGAGGACTCAAGCATATATATAGAATCAATATTATTATTAATAGCATCATTATTGGTAACAATCATTACATTAACTTTGAAAAGGCCCTTACTAAGGTAACCTTTTCTAACATACATATCATTCCTATAAAGTATAAATTTATCAGAAACAAATACAAGCTTAAAACCATTCTTGCTTAAGAGGGATCCAAAAATTCAATTCTTGCGAGTATCAGGCACATGAAGCACATCATTAAGTGTCATGACTTTTCCAAAAGTCATCTTTAAAACCACTTTTTCGACACCTTCAACCTTTAAAGTAGAAGAATTTCCCATTCACAGTTGTTCATCTGGCTTCACAGGAATATAAGAACAGAGCATCCATTTGTTTGCACATACATGCAGGGTGGCACCACTGTCCACCCACCATTCCTTGGTATTTCCAACCAAGTTACATTGCATTACCACTGCTGAAAGACTCATATTATCAATCATATCAGTAGCATTGTCAACTATATTGGCTTCGGTGTACTTCTTCTTAAGATTCTTTGGCTTCCTACAATCCTTAGCATGGTGGCTAGGCTTGCCACAATTGTAACACTTGCCTTTCAGTTCCTTTACTAGGGCCTTGTTTGGATGATTCCTCATTAGAGCTTTTTCGTTTCTTAGGCTTCGGACCATCTTCCACAATGTTGGCCTTTGAAACTATAGGATTGCTACTAAATTTCTTTTCAGAAATCTTATTGTCTTCTTCTATTCTCAATCTTACAATCAAGTCTTCAAGTGACATCTCCTTACACTTGTGCTTGAGGTAATTCTTGAAGTCATTCCAAGATGGTGGCAATTTTTCAATAAATGCAGTAACTTGGAAAGATTCACTAAGAGACATCCCTTCTGCATGAATCTCATGCACAATCAATTGAAGCTCTTCAACTTGACTTACTACAGATATAGAGTCAAGCATTTTGAAATCCAAGAATCTGCCAACTATAAACTTTTTCAAGCTAGCATCTTCAGTTTTGTATTTCTTGTCCAGAATCTCCCATAGTGCTTTGGTTATTTCCAAATTACTATATACAATATACAATGTATTATTTAGACCATTAAGAATATAGTTCCTACACAAGAAATCAGAATGCTTCCAGGCATCTATCGCAACAATCTTCTCCTTATCCAACGGTTGTCCTTCCTCCAATTTTGAGGCATCTTCAGTAAAAAACCGAGCAATGTTCAACGTGGTTAGATAGAAATGCATTTTCTACTGCCATCTTTTAAAATCGTTTCCGTTGAACTTCTCTAGTTTTTCACCATGCAGTGGAGTAGGACCACTTGGGTTAATCAGATTGGTATTTCTACTTGCCATTTATGTTGTTAAAACAGAAACTCTGATTAATCACACAGATTAATCCACAAACAGTATAATAATAATTTTCACAAAAACTAAACACAGATTCAATTTAATACTACTGCCAATGTACGAAATCAACAACGATATAAATTTGCTATAATCAATCACAAAAATTGTCTTAAGATTGTTGTTTCTAATGTATTGAGTAGGTAGAAATTGAATATACAGTAAACAAAATTGTAGAACAACAATATGTATTAACTAAATATAATAGATAGAGAGCATACAACAAGTCTATATCATATGAAAAAAAAATAAATGAACTCACAAAACAGCCAAATATGGTTATGAACTATGCAGAAATTCGGGCCCAACTTTCGTTGTGTCCTTAAGACAATTTTGCTACCTCAATACGGATGCCAAAGGTTTTTGAGCAATTGCCTCCCAGGATAGAGCAGATTATTCGTCTCCAGAAAGATGGCTCTGTTTGTCTGAAGCCTAAGCGAATCCAATAAGTCTGCTTTTGGAATGTACAGAATATATATGCAGAAACAGTGTATGCAGAAAAAAAACGTAATGAAATACAGTGACTAGGGGCCCCTATTTATAGACTTTGAAAAAACACAATTAGATGGACTTGTCTGTTGCTGCGAACTGGTACGTTGTGCGAAAAGACACACCAAAACAGAACGAACAGAGGCAACCTGCATTTGTTGTCAACGAATTGGTGTGTCTTACAAGCAGACACACCAGACGGAGCGAACGATCCAAACATATCGTAATACGCAGCTGCTGGTGGAAAAAATCGGAGAGGCACAACGCAATTAATAATAAAAGGATTATTTTATTCAAAAAATAATTTAATAAAAAATTATTTTTTTATTTCACACGCGTGGACTGGATCGGGCGGCACGTGTGTGTCGTGGACTAAGGTTGCCTAAGTACTCACCCCTCCACAAAAGTGGGTAGACTCAAGGGCCCATTTAGTAGGAGCAAAGTTGGAGCTTATATACCCTCCAACATCTCTCCAACTAACCAATGTGAGACTTATTACCACACACACAATCCTTCTTACTTTTCCTCTTCTTTTCCATCATTCTTCTTATTCATAACCAATGAGATTTCATTCTAAAATCTAAAATTAGACATACACCTATTCATTATTAACCATAAACAAGTAGTTTTCTTGCACAGAAGACGAGGTGATCAAAGCAAGAGTCAGAGCAATAAATCTCGCTATGCAAGCAAGTCTTGTGGAAGAGAATTCCACAACGATAAAAAGTTTTGCTCAGTCCAGTGCAAGGTAATAAGATATTTTCTCTCTTTTCTTTATATAAGTAAGAGAAGAGTATGTAGATAAGGATTATTATAATAATTTGATTTGCATTGTAGAGTGAAAGTGTGGAGAATTTAGAGCTAATCAAGCAAAAAGCGGAGAAGAGCCTATCCTAAAGCCACAATCAAATCTTTTAGCTAGTGCAAAATATAGCATGATATATATGAGTGTAAATATATTGGAAGGAGAGGTCATACTTGAAATGAACAAGGTGACATGATATTTTTTATTTTCTCCCCTCGTCATTAAAATTCATGGTTTCACCACTGATTCGAGACACTATTAAATGCTAAATGTGAACATCTCTTTTAATAAGAAGTGAGATATGAGTTTGCCCTTAGATACTAACTTTTTTTTTTTGGTTAGACCCAACTCCGGTGGTATCGGCGCACTTAATTAAATGTTCATCAATTTGATCAGATGGATTTCGAACCCTCCTAGACCGCCAGGCACAAAGCCCACGGCTGCGGAAGAAAACTCCACATTAATGGGGTCCATGTTTCAATTTCCTTTATAAATTGCTTTTCATCCGGTTCAGATTGCTTTAGCCCTTAGGAGATGGTTTTGCCAAAAGTGAGGAATAAATGTTCATCAACTGTATGAGTCGTGCCAATTAATAAGTGATGAGAATTCAAATAATGTAGACAAATAAAATCTAATTAAAACAAAAACAAATCTACCTATTGTTAATGTCATGAGTGATTCCAGATCATAATTGTTTACTTGGATTATTATAGTTTTGATTACTTTTTAGTATCTGATTTATCTATTTAATTACATTTAAAGTTTTATTTTTGTTAGCTTATAATTATTATTTACTTAAGATCGTCATTTGATTCACTAAAAGATATTCCAATTATGTAAATCCCTAATATCTTAGATGATTACTAAATTAAGTATTAACCTAATAATACTATGTAGGTCTTGTAAGTATATTTATATTCTAATAGTCAATTAAGTCATTTGTTATTTGAATACTCAATCCTATATATATAATTTAATTAAAGGTCCAGTCTAAATTTTTTATTTATGTATAGGCTCATTTAGTAGGCTAAAATAGTCACAATCAAATTTCTTCTCTTGTTTTAGAATAATTAGACACATACTTGATCAATACAACTTAATTAATGTTTTAATGGTCAACAAGTATAATAATACTAAATACCGCATCCAAATAAAAGTTCACAATAATTTATGTCTTAATTTGTAAATTACTCTGATCCTTTAGGATATGCTTTTTGCCAAGGAATATAGTCCAACCAATGAGAAAGTCGTATACTAAAGTGCAAAAGGAATTGGACAAGAGAGAGGCCAAAAGTCATGCCTTTTGTTTTAAGTGGCGAGTGGTGGGTCGTACAAAGGGAATTGACCTGCCATCATGCCAAAAGTCATGATGGATGTCTGAAATTAACAAATTTTAAGTGGGTCATATAGAGGATGATAATGTTGCCAATAATGCTAGTTGTTGTCACATTCTAAAATTTGAAATTTGAGAGTTATATTATAATATTGGATTAATTATTGAAAATTTGGTCTTCATGAATTTGGAAATTAATAATTGAAATTTAAGACATATTTTCCCATAAATTAAGGATAAATAATTAATGAATAATTTGTTACCTAAATATTTATGAGACAATTAATATTTTATGACCTAAATAAATTAATAGAAAATTAAGTGGGATAATTTTGAAGTGACTCCCATGACACACACCCGTTCCATATGATGACAACACATCACCTTCCCCTCTCAATTTCATTAAGTTACGTGCTATCATGCAAGCAAACTACTGAACTAACTTGTCAAACTTGGAAACACACATGTTATTCGGACAAGCACAGTTGCAACACATATACTCGATCAGATTTCATTATTCATTCGGCCCGTATAGTTGGTGTAACATTTAGCCCAATTCTCTTCCTTATTGCATGACAACCGCGTGTGTCTCCTCCCCCTATCCGAACCTACACGCATAACCCATACTCTCAACTTCATTTCTCATTTTCCATTTCGGTCCATACACCTCCAACACATATTTCTTATTCATTTCCCTACCCATAAACACATACTCCCTCCAGTCCTAATTATAAGACAATATTTAAAGGTTGATTTTAGTCTTAATTATAGGATAACTTTTTAGTTTTTACCAATTTCTTCCTAAAATATCCTTATTTTATTATCTCAAGTGTGTTTGGTTTTTGGTAAGTATATATGTATATAGGTTGTAATACACACACATGCACACACATGTGTATGTCTATAAACATATATATGTATGTATGTATGGGTGTGTGTGTGTGTCTATATATATGTGTCTGTGTGTATATATATATGTATGTATATATGTATGATGTACACACACACATATGTATGTATATTTGTGTTTGTGTGTGTTAATATATATATCTCTATGTGTAGATACATGGTTGTATGTGTGTGTCTATATGTGTGTGTGTGTATAATAGATCTATATGTATATATATATATACACATATATGTATATTTAGCAATACCATTATTTTAATTAAAAAGCATGTGGAAAGGAAAAATTGTTGATTAACTTTTACTTATGTCATTTTAAATGTATATGATGACATTTTAGGAAAATGAGTAAAATTAACTAATTTAACTCATTTCCTTAATTTTTACAAAATCGGTTAAATATATCTTATAATTAGGACCCGAGGGAGTACATATTATCCTTCAATCTTTCATTCTCTCAACCAACCGGAAACGCTCAAACACTAACACCTCCACAATCCATTCTCTCAACCCTATTCTTTCATCCTCTCATTCTTTGTTTTTAGTAGGCACAAAAGCAGAGAGCAGTGACAGACCGTGGGAAATTTGAGGAGAGAGAGAGAGAGAGAGAGAGAGAGCGCAAGATCAAGCCGGAAGAGGAAGATGAAGGAAGTCTCCAAATTCACATGCAAACTGTTCTTGGAATCTAGGTGAGTCTTCTAAACCCATTCTCAACTTCCTTTTGACATATTCTTGGTGTTTTTGAGGAGAAAAGTTGTTGAAAGTGGTGAGCGTTGGGTGAGTAAAGTATCTGTCATAAGAGGATCCTTTGCATGTCGGTTTTGGGATGGTTTTGTGGATCCTTTGTCTCTGGAAATGAGTTTATAAATTGTGCATGTTTGATATATGTGCACGAAGTCTGATTTCCAGGAGTTATAAGTCAGAAAATAGAGTTACATGTCATCTTGTTCATCTCTATACAGTGGTCCAAAAATAGAGTATGATTTGCATGTCATTTTTGTGGGTTATGGGTTGAGTTAAGCTATGAAATTTTGGTAGATAATAGTTCACTTCTTAAGATTTAGAATGAGCTTTGGATCACCTAAAACGGAGGTCTGTAACTCAAGTTATGATTTTTAAAAGTTGTGTCATGATTTTGGAAAAGTTATAATGTAATTCTAGAGTGATAATTTTCAAGTAGGCTAAAACTTAAGTGAACGCTCTGGATCCTCTGACTATGAAACATTTTAAGCACATAGTAAACTCCTTAAGCTTTAATTTGATAGGTCACCCACCTATTTTGGATAGGTGTGTAAAGAGTTATGAATTTTTGAAAATGGGTTACAGTTCGAAAACTTTTTATGAATATTGGTTATGTTTTCAAACTCTAGGAATAAATTATTGGGATCCGTACATGCAGCAGAGTTAAAAACTTACGAATCCCATCAGAATCACACACACACACAAACACACACACGTAACACCCTCCCTCGGGTGCCTAAATTCTTACCTGAATCTTACACAGTAGTGTGGCAAGAAGTAGAAATAATAATTATATTGATACAACGGAAATTAAATTTGTTTATATAATAGGGGTAATCCCAGGGTTAATACCTCTTTACTAACGCTTACATTCAATATAGACAGTGAAAATTAAAACACATTACATCACTGTCATCCCTCGGTTCCTCTATTGTCCTTTTGCTGGGCTGACTTCAAGCAACGCTCCTTTCTTGAATCTTGTGCAGCACTTCTCTGATGTGCTCATCTGTCTATTGGTTGGTAGTGGAGGGTGAGATTCTGAGGAATCCCAGTAGCAGACAATACCAAACAATGCATGCAAGATAAATGCTAATGTATGATATGCTTATCTTGCACAAACTCATGTTAACATAATAAAATTCTGCATGCTCAATGCTGTATTTATCTTACTTATGGCCATAGCATATTCATAAAAAGAGTTTCAATCATTCAAATATGTTAAACATAACAAGCAAGCATAGCAATCATACATATACATAAAAGCAATAATATCACATACATGCAAGTAAGGTAAGCCCACTACCTTTTAAGAACTACCCTCTCTACTCAGGTTCCTCTTTCGCCAACCGGTAGGATTGCTTGAAATTCATTCCTTTTCCTTCAATATTTCAGCCGAACAAGGAGAATGAGGGACTGGTTTCTTTGCTCTGATTTACCGATGCTACAGCAGGGACTAATGGAGCAACTCCCTCTCCTTCACTCTCGCTCTTCTTTTCTGTTTTGGCCGAATGGAAAGATGGAATGAGAGAGGGAAGTTTATGTTTCTGCTTCACGTAAATGGCACTGAAAGAAACTTGATAGTAACAGAATATGGATGCGCACGAGCTGACGAGAATCAAACAGTGAAGTATGGCTGCGAAATACTGCACTTTCCAAAGTGAATAAGCAACAATGGAGTATGCGTTCTGTTCGAATCTGGTGCTGCATTTTTACGTGTCTGTCCGAGAAGGAATAGCAGCTGGTAGTGGAGTGTATGTGCGCTAAAATGAAGGGATGGCTGGGGATTATGCGCTGGTGCTGTCTCTTATTTTAATGATCCTTCCATGCTTGGCCGACGAGGTTTAACTAAGTTGTCTGAACAAGTGTTGCTGCCAATGCTTCTGATAAGGTCGAGGAGATGATACAGATAAAGAGAAGTAGGCTGAATGGAAATGGTCAATGTGTGTATGATTTTGGGCCGAAGGAGAAATGAAATGGGCTGAACAATTAAGTGGTCATGCTTCTGCATCTTTCCCCGTGGAGTTGGAGCTGAGAAAGTTAATTCCATTGCCATATTTCATGCTCCCCACGTGGTCTATTTTTGCTGGTGATTGAGGTTTCTCACGTGGGCCAAGACAATGGCTTTTGGATTCATTCTTTGTTAATGGCATATGCTCCTTCTTACGTGGCTCATATTTTCTTATGAAGGCCAACAATGTCAATTGAATAAGTTTGGGCCCTTGTTGTGATGAGGCCCAGCCATTTGTTCCATATATCATTTTAAAACAATAATTTATTTGCAATTATATTTAATTGCAATATTTTCAAAGAAATTAAACTCTTAATTTCTTAGGCAATAAAATAGTAATGTTATAATATCTAGGCCACAATCATCCCTTTCGATTATTTTTTGAATTTTATTCTTTTCCCGAAATAAATTAAGGGAAAATATAGGCCTTAACTCCCAATAATTATTTTCATAATTATTTTAGACCAAATTCCAAAAATTAATCTCCATATAATATTTCAAATTTCAAATCCTAAAATTTGGTATGTTACAACACACACACACACACACACACACACACACACACACACACACACACACACACACACACACACACACACACACACACACACACACACACACACACACACACACACACACACACACACACACACACACACACATCCACCCTATATTAAACTTTGTATTCATTAAATCTTAAACATATTTAAGATTCAATGAATCTGGACACTATTGTTTGTGTTGAGCCATTCTTGTATGTGACATTGCAGGCCTACATGAGATTGGCAGCGGGCCAATACTGTACTAGCCCATAAGTTGCAAGTGGCCTCTAACAAGACATTGCGACTATTATGGGGATCGATGATACGATACAACCTATCGTACAACCATGTCACGTCCCTTTTGTCACGCGATAATTTGGTTAAATATGAGGCATGAATAATGTCAACTTTTTGTTCTTGACCATTACTTTCTCGATTCTTGAGTAGTCTAATAATTGAAATGGAAACTCCTTTCCATCGTAGTATGATCATACATTTCTCAGACTCACTCATCGAGAGGCCTAGTATTATCTCTCTACTAATATGAGGGACAGATTCCATCTTAACCATTCACATTTCTCTGCATGAAAGCCACTGATCCCGATCATAGCCTTTATTATCACTCGGTCAAAGGTGACTTTTGACTATGTCAAAAATCAGTGACTCATCATGTAGGAATCCATGATGATCTTAGGTCAAAGGGCGTTGTGACGTGGTTATACATGAGATAAGCTTATGACTAAATCCATACAGCTTTCTCATAATGGGTCAGTCTAGCACCTTGTACTCTTACAAGTGTCTATGATCTTGATTCGTATTTCCATACCTCATCAAAGTCATACAAGTCTTATTTCATCTTCACTCCCGCGTAGATGACCAATCAGAGACATTTAGGATAATCTATAAGATATATCCAAGGATATAGTTATCACTATAAACATGCAAATGAAATGATAATGAAATAGAGAATACTTTAAATAACGTTAATATCCAAAGTACAATGACTTGCCCCTTGGACATAATTTCCAACATAAATGACATGTGATAAAATGCTAAAACTAATTTTTCTAGAAAGTAGACTTAATAAGGAGTTCATAAGTTTTTGAACTACCTCATTTGGACACCTAGAACCCAATATATGTATTTTTGAATTAAACATTGAAATCTGGAAAGTTATTTGGACAGTGCTCATGTTTTTGAAATCTAGGAATATATCAGCCATATTACCTTTGTGGTTATTACTATATGAAAATAGACTTATCAAATTTTAAGTAGGAACTGGAACTACTTCATTTGGAGTTGTATAGCTCAAGTTATGATTTTTTCAAGTTTCCAAAGAAATTAAAGGTTAATTTATGAAATGCTTGAGAATAACCACATAAGTCACTACAAAAAAAAAAGGCTTATTAGTAGCGGTTAAATTGACGTATTTATAGCGGTTTTAACCGCTACTAAAACCATTTGTAGTGGTTAGACAAACTGCTACAAAATATACCGTGGCAAACTTATTTGTAGCGGTGAAAAAAAAACCAATACTACATGATACAAAACCACTACTGAAACTGTAGTGGTTAAACATAACCGCAATTATACAAGTTTGACATAACGTCTACATCATAAATTCGTAGAGGTTTAAAAACCACTAAGGAGTGAACCATTAAACCGCTACTACTTTTGTAAAAATTCGACATGTAGCAGTTAGTCAACTGTGACAAATTTTCCTACCATTATTTGAGGAGGGATGATTTTTCTGTCATTTTGAATTCATTTCACACTTGTAGCGTTTTATAACAGCCACAAAATATTCCCGCCATTTTATTAGAAATATATTTTCCATCCACTTTTTATTTTGTTATTTATAGCAGTTTAAAACCATGACAAAATTTCCCTCCATTTTAAATTGGTTTCCCGCTATTTTCATTTTTGTTATTTGTAGCGTTTTAGAACCGCAACAAAATATTGAGTCAATTTTTTTTTTACTTCATATTGGTAGCAATTACATAACCGCTACACGTTCATAAAAGAAAAAAAAATTCGTCAGTCCTCATTTAAATTAAATATTTAACTAACTTATATTTTATCAAAATTTATTAATAATATTTATAATTAAGCATTATTAATATTTCAATAATTATTAAATATTTTTTGTTACATATTTTATTTTGAATAATATATATTTTTATTAAAATAAATGATATTAGAATGTGATAACTCATTATATATATTCAGTGTATATGTATAGTTTATTATAGATTAATTTAAATAATATTTAACAATAAAAATAATGTGTATACAAGTAAACTAAATATTGTGTGTGAAACTAGATGAAAGAAAATAAATATTTAACTGATTTGCATTAAGAAAAATGAGAAGTAGAAGAAAATTAAATGTGAGTAAAATTGGAAAGAAAATAAAAAAAAAATTATACAATTGTTAATTAAGAACAATGAGAATTAGAAGAAAAAATAAATATTGCGATAATTATCATATTTGATCCGATTGAACAACACTTACCTTCTTGAAAGACGTAATCTCTTTGAGAAAATGTATAAATTTGAGAGAGAAGGAGAAGAAAACGTGTTAGAAAATGAGAGTTGAGCATGTTAAATGTGGTTTGGTGGTGGTGCTTATATATTGATATCTGCGCACCTCTTTTGTAGCGGTTCATATAACGTTTTTGTATCGTTTAAATTTAGTAGCAGTTAATGTAGCGATTTTTGTAGCGGTTATTTATTTGTAGAAGTTTTTTGTTTATTTGTAAGTTCATAAAAATTTGTTCTTTTCCACCAAACAAAAAAAGCTACAGATAAGCTTTTTTAAAAAAACAAAATAAGATTACATATTATATCACAAGCATAACTTTGATTTTGCCTCTCAATCTTCGTCACCATCCCTACAAAAAAAGAAATTGGATAAAATGCCACTTGTAAATTGAATATGTTTGAACACAAATAAAAATCTATTTAAATGTTATTGTTTCATAAAGCGTATATTAAAAAATGTACCAACTATAGGTAAATTGTCATCTCTGTTAGGGAAGAAGTTCTCAAAGCTGGAGGGCTGCAACGGCTTACTCTCGTAGGCGACATTATCAGCATCACCCATGTTGTAAAGGTCTCGTGGTTTTAAGTGAACCACCATATGCCAATTCCTGTGCCTCTTATCAACAACATAATAACTGGGAGAAATTCACTGATGTGATGCTTAAGTCATCAGTGGTGAGTCCCCAGGACGTTGTCGTATTCGCCCACAAACATTTGAACAGTGTTATCGTGAAAATGCCTTGGTAATTTATCTTGACCACATCAAGCAGCTTTCCATAATGCAGGATGTCACCGAATTGCATGTTCCTGTCACTATTGCTCGCGTAACTCCTCGTCCCAAACGTGCCATATACACCTGAGTTTTGGGTCAGCAATCCCTAATCTCGTGAAATGATGCAAAACTTGAAACCATTGATATTGTATGCCGTAAATCTTTGGGCGTGGTCAAGCGGTATGAGTGCGAGAGCTCTAAATTCTGGGGAGTGCGAGTTGTGGTAATTCATTATTCTCCTCCTAAACCAACTTGAGAATTCTATGTGGACCTTTCTATCAATCTCCGATGATGTCTGTGTATGGATCCTCAGCTGACGCTTGACATAACTCCTGAATTCCTTGCAATTGAACATGCGAAGATGACCATGATATGTGAGTATAAAATGTAAGGAAATATATAGGATAACATATATTTGTGTGCAATCCTTACTGAAGGTACGGTTCAACTTTATTGCAATTAATCAAGACATGTCTATGTGCTTGAAGCTCATCAAGTGCCGTCAGTTTGAAGTTCTCAGTTCTGTCAATTGGTTTACCAACACGAGGGATTAACTCTGTTGCTGATCACTCTGGCTTTGGCTCTGGACAATCATCCACATGAGGCGGTTGGTTGAATGACGTCTCAATGTCATCAAAGTACCTAGAAAAAAAATACAAGACCTCATCCCTAATATAACCCTCTGCAATTGAACCTTCAGGCCACGCCTTATTCCTCACGTAGGATTTCAGTTTCCCAAGAAACCTATAAAGTAATGAATGAAAAATGTTGAGACATTTAATGCTGATATGTGTGACAAGGTAGTAGTCGTAAAGTAATTAATTTTAAATGAGTACCTCTCAATAGGATACATCCATCGTTAGTGAACCGGGTAGCAAGCTTTGTTTTGTGAATAAGGTGTACTGTCAGGTGAACCATGACCGTGAAAAAGGAGGGAGGAAAGATCATCTCTAAATGACACAGTGTAAGAACGATTTTCTGTTGCAGTTAGTTAAGCTCCTCCACGATCAAAACCTTGGAAATCAACTTCCAGAAGAAAGAATACAGCTTGACCAGAACGATCGACACATTGAGAGGCAGCGTATCTTTGATGGCAAGCAGAAGCAACTGTTCCATAAGCACATGTGAGTCATAACTCTTCAGCCCAGTAACCTTTCAAGTCTGCACACAACACATCTCGAAATGTTGCTTGAGTACCCGTCAGGAACTTTTATTTTCTTCAAAGTCCCAAGGAAGATTTCCTTATTCGGTTTTGTCAGGGAGAATTTTGCTGGCTGTAATCTGTCATGCTAATCCGGCCACATGTCTCCACGAACTTCCATCTCCCGTAAATCTTTCCTCGCCTGAAGATGATCTTTAAAATTGCTTGGTTCGTTTAAAGTCATGTACAACACATTGTCACACACATCTTTCTCAATATGCATGACATCTAGACTGTGTCGAAGCAAATTATCTTTCTAATAGGGCAGAGTGAAGAAGATGCTTATCTTCCGCCATTGCTGGGGTGCAGAACCAGAAGTCCTGGCGGTCTTTGTACCGGCCTTTGCCTGATCATCTCTTTTTCCAAACTCAAACTCAACATCATGAATCTGCTCTACGATATCTTCACCGGATAAAATCTGAGGAGGTCCTCTTTTTTCCTGTTGCCTCTTGAAGCGATTGTGTTGCAACCCAAACCTATGGGAACCATCTAGAAACCTCTAATGACCCACTTACGTCTGTGGGGAAAACACACTGAATCAGAGTCAAAATTGCAAGCTGGACACTCATGGCCAGTATGCACATTCCACCGGGATAATGTTCCCAAGCCAGGAAAGTCACTAATAGTCCACATCAAGACTGCACGTAAGTTGAACAGTGTCTTGTTATGTGAGTCATACGTTTTGACTCCTACATTCCACAACTCAACCAACTTCGAGATAAGCAGTTGGAGATATACATCGATGTCATTTCCCGATGCCTTTTTGCCTGGAATGATCATAGACATAATGTAGGAGCTTTGTTTCATACACATCTAGGGGGCAAGTTGTACAAGATCAAGACAATCGGCCAAATACTATAGCTTGTGCTGAGATTCCCAAACGGATTAAAACCATTGGTGGCCAAAGCGAGACAAGCATTTCTAGGGTCTGCCATAAAATCTGGAAAGTGTGAGTCAAACGCTTTCCACACTTGAGCATCCCATGGATGTCTGACTTTACCATCTTTGTTCTTGTTAGCTTCATGCCACCTCATATGCTCAGCTGTCCTGTACGACATAAACAATCTCTGTAAACGAGACTTTAGAGGGAAGTACTTGAGAATCTTTATGGTTTTCTTCTTCTGCTTTTTCCCATTCCGTACAGTTTTGGACCTCAAAGTGTGACACTTCTTACAAGACTCCCTACGAGCGTCCTCTGCTAAATAAAACATATAGTCATTAGGGCAAGCATCGATTTTTTCGTAATTCAAGCCTAATGTGTTAATTATCTTCTTGGCCTCGTAGAAGTTTGTGAGAATGTTCGCATCCGGGAAAGCATCTTGTAGCAATTCCAGCAACATCGACATTGTCTTATTAGTGATCCTACACATGCACTTGATATGGTACAATTTGATAAGAAAAGATAATTTGGAGTATTTCCGACAACCTTGAAACAATGAACGATCACTCTCATCCATGAGGTTGAAAAATTCTCGAGTTGCTTCATTCCTAAGGAAAACATGTTCTGCACCTTGAACTTCAGCCATAAAATTGTCGTCTTGAACACCGAAAGCATCGCGAACAACTTTATTAACCGAGTCATCTTGAGCTACATTATTTCCTACTTGTGAGCTTCAAGGAAGATGATCCCCATATTGCATACCATGTTTCTCACCATGAACTCCCCAAAATGCATATTCAATCGGGAAAGGCTTGACAAGAAGATGTTCCATAACACCTTTCTTGTTTGTCACTTCTTAAACTTGCATCTACAACACGAACACACGATCTTGCCATTAATGCTAGTGTGAGCGAAGGTGAAATCTAAGAAATTTTGCAATCCAGCTAAATATACGGGAGAATTGCGCGGCAACTTGATCCATGACTTATCCATATTTAGTAAACAAAGCTAGGATATAATACAAATGAAGAGAGAATGTTTAATTCTCCCCAAATGACTCCAGATCTATTAAATGCAACTTTATATAAATTGTAGCGGCTTCAAACCGCTAGACAAACCGCTACAAATCAATACATTTGTAGCGGTTTTTAAACCGCTACAACCATTGCAATTCAAATTGATTGAATCCCACCAGATATTAGTAGTGATTCTAAAACCACTACAAAAATAGCTGCATTAACCACTGAATTTTGAAATTTGAATTGAATAGATGGCGCCTGAGTTTTGTAGCAGTTTTTATAACCGCTGCATTAGCCGCTATTACTATTTTTTCATTTCTAGCGATTTGAGTCAATTAATCGCTACAAATAGGATTAAATGTTTATTTTGTAGCGGTTTTGGTCATTAAACCACTACCAAATGTCTTTATTATTTTGTTGTTGTTTTAACAATGTTGAATTTTTTTTAAAAAAAAATATTTACAAAATACCTATTTTTAAAATATGTAGTGATAACAACTAGAAATTAGTTTTATTATTTTGTCAATTGTTTATTACTTGTTTCACAATACATATTTTATCTAACTATAATTACATGTTATAAGTAACATTAATAAACTAATGTAAATGCATATCAGTATTTATAAACTCGAATAAATGAAATCTAAATATTTAAATTGTAATCCAACAAAAAAAAATAACATAAATAGAGAACAAACGTTTTAAATAAAACTATGTCTGTGAAAATAAAAACTAAAAACTAACAATTAGGAGCCTGATGATCAAGTCCTAATTCAGTAGGGGCGTGTGCAGGAGCAGAGGTAACTTTGTCATCATCATCAGCAGTAGCAACAGGCGAGGGTGGAGCAGTAGCAGGGAAGCAGGGGTGGATCCTCAGGGTCGAAGGCAGGGGGAGGTGAGGGGTATCATCGTCGATCAACGAAGGGGGAGGCTGGGGAGGTGAAAAGTGCCTGTCAGGAAGCAACTCTATCAGGGCACTGGTACAAGCATTCCAACTATGCTTTTGGGAAGCATACCAACGGTCGATCTTAGCTTGAATGAACCTTTCTTTGGCATCCTGCTCCGCCACAATCCAAGCCCTCTCCGCTGCTTGTGCGGCCGTATGCTTAGCAACTAAGGCGGCAACACGCTCAACAATCATCGCCTCCAACCCCTCCGGTGGTGGCATACGTCTCGAGCCGGAGGTTCCGGCCTCAGAAGTAGAGGACTTGTCGTACATAGTGCTGGGCCTTGTGACTAGGCCCATACCCCTAACCCACCTCAGGATGCTCGATTGGGCCCATAGCAGCTTTTAATGGGTTCGTAGGGTCCATAGACCCCTACGACTTCGGGGTCTAGGACACTTATAGCTTTGCTTGGGTCTACTCAATTTGTGCCTGACGCGTAGATTTCAACAAACGTTAATAAAACAATTTAATTCAATTTGAATATATTAAATTAACTAAACAATAATTTTTTTGTAACTTACTATCATTTCCTTTGCCGCCTTAGAAGTCGGTGTCCCATCACGATGTCTATGTGTTCGTGTGAAGAGCACCCCATAGTCCGTTTTCTAGTTCTCCTCCTGTGCCTTCGCTTGCTGCAAGAATTCAAAGAATAAATAGTTTGTTATTTAAAAAAAATGGAAGAATCAATCATTTAAACCTCAAATTAATTTAACGTTCAACAAACCATCTCACTATAAGTCACAGCAAACATCTTGGATCCTGCCGTGTGATAGACCACCTGGAGTGACCGACTCCTGGTGTTCCTTTGGGACATCGCTTGCGATGAAAATAATCTTATGAGACTATATTAATCTCAACTGTAAATTAATTAAAACTATATTTATATTTATAAACTACATTTAAACAAAATTCATTTACAGAAAATTTAAACCATAATTAATTGAAAATGTACATGTGCATCTGTGCTCCTCCTATACTGGACAAAAGTCGCCCAGTCATTAAGGTCTATGTCGTCTAGGACGTTCTTGATCAGCTGCTGTAGAGGAATCGTCCCATCTCTATTCCTCTGGGTGTACAGACGATTCCTCTGGTTCTTCCACCCATCCCCTATCTTTAGCACAATGCACCTCTTCGTCTAGCCTCCAACATTAAACTTTTTCTGTATCTAAATTTAATTACTAATTAATTAATTAATAATAAAATTAATTAATTAATAAAAACTAAATAAACAAACAAACCAAAAATTATAAATATTAACATGTAAAATTAAATAACCCCATGAGAAATATTTTAAAATGATTCAAAAAATCTTTTTTTTAATTATAATTGGTAATTATAATAATTTTTAGTGACTAAATTACCTTTATCATCTTAAAAAAATATGATGAAAAATTAAAATTATAAACTTTTATACACAAAAAAATATAAAATTTATAATATAATAGAAATTAATAAATTATATAATATAATACATATTTTCTGCATCAAAATTTAATTACTAATTAATTAACTAATAATAAAATAAATAACTAAATAAATAAACAAACAAATAAATTATAAATATTAACATGTAAAATTAAATAAAGCAACACAACTTACCTGGACAATGTCAATAAATGCCTTGTCCTTGTTCTTGGCCGGAACACGCCTCCAATCCTTGATATAGATCGAGAACCATGCCCAATTCCTGCCAAATTCATATAGGAATCAGTTGAATAGGTGACCACCGTTGGTGATCGGCTGGTCCATGCCTGGGTTCTAGGGGATCATTACACGAGGCCCTTGCAACAAAGTGACCCTAGCAACATCCAGCGTCCTCTTATTGATGTTCCCATATGTATCTGCACAATTAAAAAAACCATATTTTTAGTTCTTTTAAATATAATTTAATTAAATGTAAGGAAACGAAATTTAAATTTTCTCAAAAAACTAATTACATTTATCTTCGACATCCACAACAAATCTAGTAGAACGCGAAGATGACAGTTGGGGGTTCCCTTAGCCCCGCTCGTTCTCTTGATCGAGAAACGATTGTGCCTTGCTCGTTGGAAAGTTTATCTCAATTTCTTAATTCTCATCAAGGTTGATGATCAAGAGAGTGGCGCCTCATTCTCTGCCTACAGTCTCTAAGGTCTCCTCCGCTGGGATTGGTTTATTGGCGAAGAGCTCCTCCCACTCACTCCTTGTCTGAGGGGGTGGAGAGAGATTTACAGGCCCACGCCCTCTCGCACAGCCCCGTCTACTATCGTTCCTCTCAGGACGGCCTTACCCCGTGAGACCCCTTTCCCTTTGTTTCTGTTAACCATAATGTTGTTATTTTTACCGTACAGAGAGAAAATCAAATCTCAAAATGGCCAGAAATGAATAGTAGCATAACAGGAAACACTGTTAATAGCGCTACAAAGTTAAAAACCTGTTGCGGTTAACACAAAACGCTGCAATAACGACTACTGCTGTATCATAAAACTTGCAGCGGTTATGAAAACTGCTAAAAATATAGAGACGTTTCAGTTTCCATAGTGGTTATTTTTCTAACTGCTGTTAATTATATATTTTTGTGGCGGTTCTAAAGGTAACCGCTAGTAATTTTTGTTTTTGAGAAAAAAAAAACCAAACTATTTAGTTTATTAGCTTGACTAATAAACCAATTAGTTTGGGCTTTAATATAGCCACCGATCTATCTGAAAACGCTTGCTACAAATCATTTTTATCAGAGATATTTTATAGAGAGAAAGGTGGCTACAATTAAAACCCAACCTTCGGTCGCTTGTTAGACGATATTCATAAGAATAGAAGTCCTCATGTTTGAGAAATAACCAAATTTGCATTATCACAGAATAGCTAGCTCCAACTTCATGATGAGAAAGGCAAATATACCAAGCTGGGTTAGCTCATTCAGCGACAACGCAAATTTAGTGATTTCTCACCTTTTATACTTTTTTTAATGTGCGGTCATGTTATATAGTTTAAATATTAGTAGCGGTTTACTATTAAACTGCTACAAACTTTATGGAATTGTCGCAGTTTATGCTTCGCTAAACATAAACCGCAACAATACTGTGTCGTTTCGCTTTCTTGTAGTGGTTCTTGTAAGATAACTGCGACAAATCGGTAGCAATTGTAAGTGAAACCACTACTAATGTTTTTTTTTGAGGAAAAAAACCAAACTAATTAGTTTATTAGTTTGACTAATAAACCAATTAGTTTGGTTTTAAAAAAAAGAATGATAAGGATGTTGAAAATAGTCCAACAAGCCCTAAGATTGGGCTCTAATATAGCTACCAATCTCTTTGAAAAGGCTCATTAACTCATTTTGATTAGAGTTATTTTACAGAGATAAAGGTGGCTATCATCAAAACCCAATCTTCAGTCATTTGTTAGACGATGTTCAGAAGAATAAGAGTTGTTGGTTATGATTAGTTTTGATGATGTCTCATATAGATGCCATTAGTAAGAGCAAAAAGTTCATATCATATACATTGACTAATTGCTACATTTAATATAGATCTGTTCAAATATGACTATGGAGAAAGAACAAGAGAAGAGAAGAAAGAAAGAGTTGAATCATGAAGAATGATCAAGAAAAGAGAAGAAAGAAAGAAAAACTTGTCAAACGGAATGAGAAAATTATCATACAAGTTTTTAGATTGATTCTTGAAGTCTTCACGATTAAATGGAAGTTAGAACAAGCGAATATCATGTTCTAGATGAGCAAATTTGAGCCAGATGTTCAAAAGTCAAGTCTACTGCATTACTGGAAGTGATTTGCCTCTGGATTATGAGAAAACTCGAGTTTAGGACATAAAACTCAAGTTTGAAACTCAAAACTCGAGTTAGTCACTTAATGACTCGAGTTTGTAGTGTCTTCAGCAACTCTGGCGTCTCTGGATCAGCCAAACTTGAGTTAGCCAATGTAAACTCAAGTTAGTCACTTAATGACTCGAGTTTAGCAAGCTTTCAGCAACTCTGTTCAACTCTGTTTCACGTTCAGCACGGGTGACCTCTGGTAATTTGATGATATCTCCCAAACCAGATATCGGATTAAGGTGAAATCAATTTTTTATGAAACTAGACTCCCAATGCGTCATCTTGACAAAGTTTCATGCCCAAAGAAGATTAGATGAGAGAACTATGAATTTTTGAAGTAGATCCATCTATTACCGTCATATAGCAGACCAAGGTTCGATAATTTGAGCACAATTCACAAACTACACATCGGAATGAGCTGAAATCGGTGGCATATAAAAGTATACTCACATACCTTTCTAAAAACATAAAGAACATGGAAAACAAAGATCAAAAGAGTGAGGTATGAATCTTTGAAGTTAACAGTCAATTCAAGATGTTGGAAAAACGCTAGCCAAAGAACAGTCTTCGTTCGTCGGATCATAACTATCAGATTACAATGAGTTTGGAGCTGATTCCTCTTGCATTAGAAAGAAGACTTAAAGAGTCTTATGGAGATAAGTACTGGATTCCAGGAATTGATCTTTATCAAGTTAGAAAGAAAAGAACTTGTGAGAAGGATATTTGATTGAGCCATAGAGAAGGAAACTCGAGTTTGAGTTTGTAAACTCTAGTTTGTGGCAGGAAGAGAGCACTCAGAATTTTTACATCAGGACAAACTCGAGTCTAGGTATGTAAACTCGAGTTTAGACCAAACAGAAGGTATTCAAAAACTTCAGTATTTCCACAAGACTTGTAAACTGCAGTTTGCATTTGAAAACTCCAGTTTAAAGTTTCGTGGACTTAAGCTTATTTTCTCTCTAAAAGTCCTAAACTTGAGTCTGTCACTTAATGACTCGAGTTTGGCCTTAAGTTCAAATGTGCTCCAAAACTCAAATCGCGACATTCCTCTCTAGAAGACCTAAACTCGAGTTTAGATTTCTAAACTCCAGTTTAGCCCGCTGCAAACTCCAGTTTAGTTTTCCAAACTCCAGTTTGCGTCACTGAAGTATAAGAACCAGATTGCGCCAATTTGTGAAATCTTCATGGGTTAATCTTAAAACTTCATATCATATATTGTTATTGATTCTAACATTGTTTAATAAGTTTTTCAAGTAAGTTTCAGATGAATTCAGCAATGATCAAGGTGAAATCAGATCTGGGTCAAATGTAAATAATGAAGAACCAAGAACAAGCCTGAAATTTCTCCTCTATTCCAATGGACCAGCTCAGACCGTTATGAAACGTTCAGATCACTCTCCAACGGTCAAATTAAGTTTATGGAATGACAAGAATTCTGGAAGACCATCTACAACAACTAAATTCAAGATTTCAGCCAAGAATTGAAGAAATAGAGAAAAATATGCAACGATCATATTCCATATTTACAGCTGAACTTTGAAGAATCAAAGAGAAGAAAATGCAACAGCTAGTTCCTCTTCTTCATCTATATAAGAAGCCCAGAAATGAAGAGCATGTGATACAGATACAAGAGGGAAAGCAAGAACAGGGACGTGAGCTTACACAGTGAAAATGCCAATATTCTAATGTCTGCTTCATCTACTCTCTGAATATCTCAATGATCATATATTTAGCTTAGAGAGTGAGATTATCTGTATTGTGCTTCAGTGTTTATTCACTTACTTCTGAGAGAGAAGATTCATTGTAATCATCCTATTATTCTGAGAGTTACTCAATATTGGGTGATCTTGAGTGGGAAACACTCTGTTGTAATTACAGCTTGTAAGAGGAGTGAATCCGAGTGTGGGATTACTTCGAGTACAAAGTATGTAATCAAGCAAGTGAATTGATTACAGTTTGTAAGGGGGAGGAATCCTAGTGAGAGGATTACTTCAAGTACAGAACGTGTAATCAAGTTCAAAGCAAATAGTGGATTGAAAATCTCAAGTGAAGCTTGGGGACTGGACATAGGTCAAAGATTGGACCGAACTAGGATAAATCACAGTTTGCATACTCTCTTCCCTTATCTTTTACATTTCTAGTATATGCTCATCTTTGAATATCTAATTGTCAATTTATAAGTTGCGAAAAGTTTTTAAAGTTCCTACAGTTTATGAAACACCCAATTCACCCCCCTCTTGGGTGATAGCTAAGTCCAACAAGAGTCTTCATGTCTGAGAAATAACGAAATTTGCATTATCACTAAAGAGCTACATCTGGCTTGATGATGAGAGAGACAAATATCTACCAAGCCTAGTTAGCTCATTTAATGATAATGCAGATTCAGTGATTTCTCATTTTTTATACTTTTTGTCTGATGTACGGTCAAGTTATATAGTTTAAATACTAGTAGTGGTTTTGGTGTGTAACTGCTACAAAAGTTAAGGATTTGTCACGATTTATGCTTTGGTAAACATAAACCGCAACAATATTGTGTCGTTTTGCTTTCTTGTAGTGGTTATTCTAAAATAACTGTGACAAATTAACCACGACAAACATTTGCGCCCGGCACGAACACTGGTGCCAAATTTGTAGCGGTTTTGTTATAGAAACTGCAGCAAATTGACCGCTACAAAGATTCCTGCCATTACACGCCAAGTTGGCGCCACTTTTGTAGCAATTTGTTGTGCGTGAACTGCTACAAAAGGCCGTCTTAAACATGCCCTCGCTTTGGCGCCAATGCTCCGCTACAAATTTGTAGCGGTTTCGTTTAAAACCACTACAAATACTTGATTTGGTAGCGGTTTTTTATGACCACTACTGTTGAACTGCTACAAATCATACCTTTTTTTTGTAGTGAGTAGTGAATTGTGCCTAACCTTAAATTGATAATTTCTTTTGTTAAATTAAAAGGTTAAATGGCTGAAATAACACTACTCCACAAGTAATAAGTGATAGTATTTAATTAAATGAGTCCAAAAATGATTAAATAGGGTGATTGTAATTGATACCCTAAAAGTGGTAATGGTTGGAGGAAGTGGCATGATAATTAAAGACCCTTTTATCATATTTAAGTATAAGTATTTAATAATGGTGATTATCCCAAAATTGTCGCAATTCCCGAGCACGCAAGCACTACAAAGAACTCGGACATTGTGGGAGTTGCTACGCAGTCAAGTAGGAACTCTAATTCTCTATGACATGTGTATGCTTATATGTTAATTGCCATCATTGTGGATTCATGTCTTGTACATGTGGTTGTGTACATTCAGTGTTAAGTTATTTGGCCAATAGCATGTGTCTTCCTATATGCTGAGGAACTCGGAATCGATAAAGTTCTGTGTCTACTTTCCTATGTGTTGAGGCTACTAGAAAATCCATTTTTTGCGGCGGAATTTTTCCTTCGCAAAATAGGCATTTTTCGTCGCAAAATAATTTTGCGGCGGAAAAATGTTCGTCGCAAAAAAGGCCATCGCAAACAATTTTTGCGACGGAAAAAACATACTTTCCCTCGCAAATTCAAATTTTGCGGCGGAATATTTTTCCATCGCAAAATCTCAAATTTTGCGGCGGAAAATATTTTTCCCTCGCAAAATACGAATTTTTGCGAGGGAAAAAGTTTCCCTCGCAAATTTAAATTTTGCGGCGGAAAAATATTTTCCCTCACAAATGTCAATTTTGCGATGGAATTATTTTCCCTCGCAATTTGCGGCGGAAAAACATTTTCCCTCGCAAAAAACTTTGCGAGGGATTTTTTTCCCTCCTAATTTGCGAGGGAATTGTGTTTTTCCCTCGCAAAATTGACATTTGCGGGGGAAACTTTTTCCCTCGCAAAAAGTTGCATTTTGCGAGGAAAAATAGTTTTCCCTCGTAAATTGGAAGAATTTGCGAGGGAAAAATTTTCCCTCGCAAAAATAAAAATTATTTTAAAAAAATTCATAAAAATAAAAAAAATTCATAAAAAAATATAAAAAATTAGAAAATAAAATAAATTGTATATCATAAAAATAAATTTTACAATCATACGAGTTTTCATTACAATGATACGGGTTTAGATTACAAAAAGAAAATATTACAAATATAATGTTCGAAAATAAATTAAAAAAAAAAACTCTAAAAAGCAGCAGTCTGGTCATCATCACCACCAGTATCGTCGTCACTACGAGGAGGCTGCCCCATACCCTTGTCCTTCAATAGGGATTGGAGAAGTGCTCGCATCTCACTAACCATCTAGCCTTGCTCCCTCACCGTCTGTTCTAACGCCTTTACCCTAGTACTTTCGGCAAAACCAACATTATGAAGTCAATTTATTTATACTACTTCATTTAAATGAATGAGAGAGTAATGGTTTGTGATTGATAGCAAAAGTATAAGTTTACCTTCAAGACCACCTCTACTACTGCCGGATGAGCGCCTCGAAGACGACTTCAGTTGGCTGGCAGAAGCACCCATCCCGAAGACTCTCCCCTTCTTGTCCATTCCGCCTGCAGCCTGAAGGAAGATACTCTCGTTATCAGAATAAGAGGACGACGGGTCGCTCTGAATCTGCGAGTCTCTCTCCTGCGTCAGCTACTGATATGTCTCCTACAAGCACAAACATACAACACAAATAATGCATATAAAATGAAAGAAAGATGTTACTATTTGAAACAAATAATAAATGTAATTAATATCTCACCGCGAATTGCTGGGACTTGGCCTTAATCCCACGCTTGCCTTGACCCTCAACTGGCTGGGTATGAGTCCGCTCAAAGGTGGTCCAAGGAATCATATCTGCAGGAACTTCCCCAGATGCTGCATGCAAACACAAATGATAATCATGTTCATTAATTATTGATTAAGTACAAAATATTGAAAGCTGAAGTATAAAATAGCATATACTTACAATTTTTCGTCGATGCTCACTAACTGGAATACAGCCACCAGCATATGACGGTCCTTCCATGTGGGACCTATTTAATTTATTTTGTTCACTTTGCTTCAAAAATCTTTCGTCGCTCGCCCATTTTTCAAATAACTGGCCTGCAACCTCAGGCTGAATCCATTTTTTTTTTCCTTTTTCATGCCTCAATTTATATAATTTATCAGACAGCCACTTGCTTCCCTTGAAGTTATAAGCTTTCTTTAAATTTTTCAGATGCTCGGGCAACCAGCTAAACTTTTCCTGAAAACAATACTAAAACAATTAGTACTCTAAATTATACAAGTAGTTAATCAGTTTGTATTTTGATGAGAATAATAAATTAATAACCATAAATCACATAACTTACCAAGAACTCACTAAACCAAACATCTCGCTGGCTCTGAGGAATCAATGTCCATGTGGCCCAAGGTTCATCAAAATTACGAAATATTTGCTCGGCCATGAAATCCGCCACCGGCTTATGAGGATGAAACTTGAAAACAAAGAGAATGTTGCAAATAGTAGTATACAAACTAAAGGTAAAAAATCATAACATTACATAACTTACTCAGTGCTCCCTACAGGACACATCCACATCTTCCCTGTCGCAAGATCAATGGATCCCTAGGCTTGCTTGTTGGAGGAACTAGCTTCCCCACCCTGGCTCTGAGGCGATGCAGTGTACTAAAGGAAGAAGTATATTGCAAAATGTTAGAACATAGATGTTTAAGAAAATATATGTAAATTAGTCAGAAATCTAAATTGAACCTGCTCTGCCTGCTGGTGTGGATATGTATGAGTGAAAGGCTCACCTATACCGCCCATAATAGAGTCAGTAGTAGGCGGTGAAGAGGAAAAATAAAGAGGCGGAAGATCCAGGGAAGAGCTAAGCCCTCTGACTACAGAAGGGGTAGATGATGTCGGCCTACCCCCTCTGATAGGACGGGCCCGGCCACTACCTCTACTATATCCACTACCTGAACGGCCTCTTGGATGCTCCATCTCTGAACACTTATAAACATGATGATCAAAATATATATAAATACAAAAAATTTACTTAATACAATAATGGCTAAGCAATGGAGTATCAAATATAACAGATCGTCATAAACAAAAACAACTAACTTAAATCAATCGGATGATTCCTGTTCTTCCTCTGACGTCTCATAATCTTCGAATTCAGATTTAGTAGTGGAGTAACCCGCTTATTCCTCATTGTCTGATTCCTCATTCTCAATTTGGATAGGAATCAGCTCTAAGTCTCTAGTGGAATCAAAGAGATTGCAAGGTATATCGTCCTCGACATTACTTACGGCAAGTACATGTTCCACATCCGCTTAGAACGGTTCAGTCATATTGTCATTTGTTTCTGACTCTTTTGAAGTAGGTATAATATTTCTTGCTTTGGTTTTGATAACTCCCACCCACTCTTGACGGGATGTAGGGTAAAATGTAAAATAAACTTGTTCTGCCTGTTGAGCAAGAATGAATAGGTCATAACTAACTGCATATCTCCGTGACCACTCGATCTCAACATTTCCATATTTGTCCACCTTTGTACCACGTGGACTGTTATCAAACCACTCACATTTAAATAAAATCACTGATTTGTCCCACTTGTAATCCAACTGAATTATATCAATTAACTTGCCGTAGTAGTCGCACTCGACTCCGTCAACTTGGCCACTTCGACAACATACACTGTAATTGCAAGTTTCCGTATTTCCATTTGCTTTAACAGTTACAAACCGATACCTATTAATTACATATTTTTTGATCCTGGTAACAACTATTGCAGACCCGTAAGCTAAACTCCATACAACATCATGGGGAGCTGACGCAGAAGTTGAACTCCATATTTTTTGCACGAAGTGGTCTCGTAACTAACGAGGAAATTTATCCTTCATGAATTCATCGAGGTCGGAATCCGAGATCAAAGGATTTGTTGATCGGACCCATTGTGAGAAGTATCTGTAACAAAAAGAAAGAAATTAATACTTTAATACTTACCGTAGCAGTTATTGAAAAGATGAAACCTTACTTTAAGTACGGGGCAGCCTCTTCACAGTTGTTTAGAATGTACCACTCCGCTACTTTCTTATTGCTTCCTTCCAGAGTTGACCTACAATTTGTTCGAATGACCCAGCCAGGATAATTAAATATTGATATTTGACCACTCGTTTCACCGCCATCATCGTTGTGAGGTACCCCGCTCCATCTTGATATAACTTCAGGGGGATAATAGTATGAGGCAAATTTGGTGGCCTCTTCGACCAGATACACTTCAGCAATAGATCCTTCAATGTATCTTGTATTTTTGATCTTATATTTCAGTGTGCGTAAAAACCTACAACGGACAATTAGAGGGTATTTATAACCTATGTCACAGTGTGTTTGAATTAATCACAGCAAAAACAAATATATATTATCTTTCAAACGGATACATCCACCTATATTGTTGCGGACCTCCTACCCTTGCTTTGTATGCCAGGTGAATGGGCAAATGTTCCATTGAGTCAAAGAAGCTAGGAAGAAACACTATCTCTAACTTGCATTGCATTTTTGGTACGCTCTCCTCCAACTGCCGTAACTTGTCGACATTAAGTTCAGAAACACAAATTGTTGTAAAGAAGAAGGAAAACTCTGTCAGAGTATCTAATACATGCTTCGGTAGTGCCTTGAAGGCCCACGGCAATAATCTCTGAAAGAAAACGTGACAATCATGGCTCTTCATATCGCGTAACTTCGCCTCATTTAAGTCCACATATTTCGAGAAGTTTGATGCAAATCTGTCCGGTAGTTCCACCTATTAACCCATTTCAACAATTGCAAATTTTGTTCTTTGATCAATGTGTACGGTGCCCTAGGTTTGGAAATCCGGCCCGTGGCAATCTCTATTAAATGCAAAGAAGGTCTTCTCCAAATCTGTTGTATGTCAAGTCTTACATTGACTGTATCCTTTGTCTTACCCTTGGTGTCCATGACGGTGTACAAAATATTGCAAAACTCATTCTTCTCAATATGCATGACATCAAGGTTGTGTCTTAACAATTGATCTTTCCAATATGGTAGCTCCCAAAAGATGCTACGTTTGTTCCAATGATGCTGAACGCCATATCCCTCAAGCTGACTGGAAGCAGCTCCCTCTTCAACACTTTGAATGTGTTGCACCCTCTCCCATATTTCTTGCCCACTTAAACGACAAGGTTTAGGTGATTGTTCAACCACATTCCGGCTGAAGTCTTTTTTGTTTCTCCTAAAAGGATGATCGAAGGGTAGGAATCGTCGGTGCCTGTCAAACCAAGATACCTTGCGACTGTGTGGCAGGCTAAACCCCACGTTCTGTTCGAGACATATCGGACATGCAAGCTTCCCCGACGTTTGCCATCCACTCAACATCCCATATGCAGGGAAATCATTTATCGTCCACATTAAGGCAGCCCGCAAGATGAAATTCTGACTCAATGATACATCGTACGTAAGAACCTCCTCACTCCACAACATCTTCAACTCGTCTATCAAAGGCCTGAGGTACACATCTATTTTCTTTTTTGGGTTGGATGGCCCAGGGATTAATGTGTTGACGAAAAAAAACTCTCTTCTCATACACATGGAAGGTGGGAGGTTGTACGGAGTCACAATCACCGGCCAACTGGAATAAATCCTGCCCATTTGGTTGAAAGGAGCGAACCCATCTGAACATAAACCAAGACGGACATTACGGGGATCAGCTGCAAATGATGGATTCGCCTCGTCAAATTTCAGCCAAGCTTCAGCATCAAATGGATGCGTCACAAATTTTTCATCCCTGTGATGCTCCCGGTGCCATCTCATGTGAGCAGCCGTTTGTTGTGACGAATACAATCTCTGAAGTCTAGGCACGAGGGGAAAGTACCACATCTTGCTTAATGGTTGATTCGTTGTTTTCCCTTTAATCTTCTTGTACCTATCATGTTCACAGAATTTACAAGTAGTCCGCTCAGCATCATCCTTATAATAGAGCATACATCCGTTGGGGCAGCAATGGATTTTTTCACAACTAAGCCCGAGCTCTTTCACCTTTTTCTTTGCTTGGTAAAAATCTTTCGGCAAATTATTGTCATTGGGAGCAACCTTACTCATGATCTGCATCATTTCATTGTAATTCTTCTCGCTCATATGGTGATCAGTCTTCAAGCTTAATGTCGCTAGGGTAGCCGATAGCGATGAATATTCACTATTTTCAATGTGTTCGCAACCTTCCCATAAAGGACATTGCGCATTTTGAAGCATTTGATAGAACCTACTGGCCTCCGGATTAGGCTCCTCTCCCATGTATGATGGTTGATTATGTGTACCGGTCTCCTCTTTTATGTATGAAGGTCCAACATGAGTCACGGGATCAAAATGTTGGCCGATCGACGGTCCCGCAGCATCCATGACCAACTGTTGATATTGATTAAGGTTGGCTCGATGAGTACTGTCTCCGTAATAACCGTTCGGTGTCTGTTGGACTTCCCCGTGATGCACCCAACATTCATAACCCGTCATGGATCCTGACCGTTCTTGCGTCATGAAATTCAAAACACCTACATCTCTCACACGGACAACTGATCGAGGCACTCGAATTAGTTGTGTGCGCCAAGTCAAATTGGACGAACTCTTTCAAACCGTCTAAAAATACTCGAGTAAGTCGTTTTTTCTGAGTTAGACGATTATACATCCAACTCCTATAATGATCACCTTCCATAGTTCCCCAACCCAACCCTGCACGGACACTTATTGGAACATAATACAATAATACTAACTAATTCAACTAACCTAAGTGGCAAATACAGCTAGCCGCTTATACCAACCAATTGCCACTTAATTAAATGATTTACTTTTTTATATATTAAAACAATGCTGATAATTTGACACATAATACTTGCAAAATTCCCAAAACTAATATAATGTATTTACTCTTATTAATGATTTGATGTTTAAATTAATTAAGATCTAACAGTTAAATAGTTAAATTATTCCATTAGCATATTAAAGACAAGACATCTAAATATATATAAACTAAATAAATTTTTTTGTTGTTAAAATTATAAATCTTGTAACAATTATACACAACATGTTATTATAATGTAATTCTTAAATATACTAATATTTATGTGTATATTTAGATTATGTTTTCTAAATTACAAAATTAAAATATGAATATACCAATTATGAGTTTAAGAATTAGTCAATACAATTTTACAAGTTAGAAACTTATAAAATTATAAATTGAATGCAAATTTATAAGTTTAACTGAGCTTATACTTAGAAAAGATATAAAAATGATTTGATATGTTCTTTTAAGTTAATTTATGAATTTGGCACCAATAGTCTTATCTTGAAAATAAATTCAAATGTAATCTATTGCTTAAAAACATATATACCAAATTGAATTGATAAATACTATACATCTACAACTAACAATTTCATGTTGAAATTATCTTTTTATCCGGTCTTAAATTAGATTTATCTGCACAAGCCTACCATGTAAACAAATTAACTATATATTTTTTAAATGAATATTTTGAAATTTAAACACTGTTATGTAAAAAAAAAAATTTATATAATAAACAAACCCAAAAAAGCAACTATCCCAAAAATATTCTCCAAACATGAATAGCTTAATTTAGTTTAAGACTTTAAAACAATATAATTTCTATAAGACTGTGGCTTAATATGTGAGTATGTTAATTTTTTTAATCTTAAGATTTAAAATTACTTTTTACGGATAATTAAATATACAAAGAAGAAAAAAAATAAGAAACATGCTTGGAACAATAACGTATGAATATATGTCCTAAATATATAATGAATTGATAATGCAATAAGAAAGGATCCATGGCAAATGAAAATTTTAAAAAGGAAAAGTAACCTAGTTATTAGATTAACAAAGATCTGGCAGCAGGTTCTTAATCGAAAAAACCAAGATTTTAACCGAAAACACCAAAAGCATAAGAGTATTACCGAATAGCTAAGGAGCATGAACACCAAAACTCAAATAATTTCGAATCTCATAGTTAAAGAAAGGAAAAATTACCTCCCTAGTTCTTTTGGTTGTTGGCTAGTCTTCTTCTTGATGTAGAGAATCCAGAACGATGCTTTTGTTACACCCTCTTAAACAGCAACGACACACAAAATGGAAGAAAGGAAGGAGGAAGACGAAAGGAAAGAAAGAAAGGAGGAAGACGAATCGGGGGAATGAAATGGATGGGGGAGGAGGACTTTTTTAAAACAATTTGCGGCAAACCTAAGGTGGTCCACCGCAAATTGGCCACCATTTGCGGCGGACATCTTTATCCGCCGCAAATTTGCCGCGGAATAATAGATTCCGTCGCAAATTTGCGACGGCCAAATATGTCTGCCGCAAATTTGCGGCGAACAAGGCGTTAGTCCGCCTCAATTTGCGACAGACTACCATGGTCCGCCGCAAAGTGTCGGTGGATATTCCACCAACACTTTGCGGCGGAAAGTGCGGCGGAAAATAATTTTCCGCCGCAAATTTGCGGCGGACAACGCCTTAGTCCGTCGCAAAGTGTCGGTGGCATTCCATCGACACTTGCGGCGGAACGAATTTTTCGCCGCAATTTGCGGCGGAACATATCTTCCGCCACAAATTTGCGGCGGAAAATATCTTCCGCCGCAACTTTGCGGCGGACAAAGACTTTCGCCGCAAATTTGCAGCGGACGAACCCTTACTCCGTCGCAATTTGAGGCGGAAATAGGAACAAAAAATCCGCCACAAAATTGCGGCGGAATTAAAAACTCCGCCGCAAATTCCAACAAATTTGCGACGAAATTTATTCCCTCGCAAATTCCGTTGCAAATTTGATGTTTTCTAGTAGTGTCGGAGCCGGTAAGGTTCTACGTCTATTTTTCCTTGTGTTGAGGAATTCATGACTTATAGGGTCATGTGTTTAATTTTCCTAGCACAATGGAATTCAGGACTCGTAGGGTCTTGCATTTACATCTTCCCTAATAAGGAATTTACTGGTAAGGTCATGCGTTATTGGACTTGTAGGGCTCATTCACAGTGAACAAAACATATATAATATATTGTTTAATGTTGTTGTGCATTTATGCTAAATGTTAATTGTTTTTTCAAAGTTGTGGTTTTTTTTTAAGTATCATATATTGCTTATATTATTCAAAGAGATTAACCTGTTATTATAAGATTCTATTGTAAATCTCAAATTTACATAAAGGTGCAACAAGTGGAACAAATAAAAAAGAGAAGGCAGTGCTATGGAACAAATAAAAAAGGTGGTACTCAAGAAGAGTACTTTTGTTTTGTATATATTTTTGATACATTAGATGATTAATTGTATAAGGAGTTTTATTTTTGGAATAGATTTGGGATGAATGTATTGTAAATATCCTGATAGAGATTAAGTGTTAATCATTACCAAGTTAAAATGTTGTGCATATTATCAATTACTCTTTCATCCAAACCGGATCTATATGCTTTGATGTATGTCGGGAGATATAAGGGAGTGTTACAATTGTTTGTTCTGAAATTTCAATTACAAATTGTAAAAAAATTATATCATCAATTTATTTATATTAATTATGTCAAATTTTTCAATCACACATAACACATACATCCAAAAAATTTAAAAAAAAAAATTCATGTAGATTTATAGCTAAATTAAAAGGAGTAAAGGAAGACTGAAAACAATGTTTTCAATGAAGTCATTCAACATTACCTTTTAGCTAACAACCATTGTAAGGATTTGGTTGTTAATAAAACATAATAACATTGTGCAATCCATGGGTAGTCAACCTCACCTAGTATGGTAAGGTTTATTGTTGTAGTTGATAATATTTTTAAAATAGGGCACATGTTCGTATGTGATTGAAGCCAAAGGAGAAGAGCCTATCCTAAAGCCACAATCAAATCTTTTAGCTAGTGCAAAATATAACATGATATATATCAGTGTAAATATATTGGAAGGAGAGGTCATACTTGAAATGAACAAGGTGACATGATATTTTTTATTTTCGCCCCTCGTCATTAAAATTTATGGTTTCACCATTGATTCGAGACACTATAAAATGCTAAATGTGAACATCTCTTTTAATAAGAAGTGAGATATGAGTTTGCCCTTAGATACTAACTTTTTTCTTTTTTTGGTTAGACCCAACTCTAGTGGTATCGGCGCACTTAATTAAATGTTCATCAATTTGATCAGATGGATTTCAAACCCTCCTAGACGGCCAGGCACAAAGCCCACGGCCGCAGAAGAAAACTCCACATTAATGGGGTCCATGTTTCAATGTCCTTTATAAATTGCTTTTCTTTCGGTTTAGATTGCTTTAGCCCTTAGGAAGGCACGGCTACGGTCTTTGTCAAGGACAGTCCATTGCGCCCTTTTACAGTCACCTGCGCCCATTTTTTTTAATTTAAAAAAAATAGACTGTAAAGGGGTGCAGCGGACGGTCCTTGATAAGCACCGAAGCTACCCCCCAGGAGATGGTTTTGCCAAAAGTGACGAATAAATGTCATCAACTGTATGAGTTGTGCCAATTAATAAGTGATAAGAATTCAAATAATGTAGACGAATAAAATCTAATTAAAACAAAAACAAATCTTCCTATTGTTAATGTCATGAGTGATTCCAGAGATCATAATTGTTTACTTGGATTATTATAGTTTTGATTACTTTTTAGTATCTGATTTATCTATTTAATTACATTTAAAGTTTTATTTTTGTTAGCTTATAATTCTTATTTACTTAAGATCGTCATTTGATTCACTAAAAGATATTCCAATTATGTAAATCCCTAATATCTTAGATGATTACTAAATTAAGTATTAACCTAATAATACTATGTAGGTCTTGTAAGTATATTTATATTCTAATAGTCAATTAAGTCATTTGTTATTTGAATACTCAATCCTATATATATAATTTAATTAAAGGTCCAGTCTAAATTTTTTATTTATGTATAGGCTCATTTAGTAGGCTAAAATAGTCACAATCAAATTTCTTCTCTTGTTTTAGAATAATTAGACACATACTTGATCAATACAACTTAATTAATGTTTTAATGGTCAACAAGTATAATAATACTAAATACCGCATCCAAATAAAAGTTCACAATAATTTATGTCTTAATTTGTAAATTACTCTGATGCTTTAGGATATGCTTTTTGCCAAGGAATATAGTCCAACCAATGAGAAAGTCGTATACTAAAGTGCAAAAGGAATTGGACAAGAGAGAGGCCAAAAGTCATGCCTTTTGTTTTAAGTGGCGAGTGGTGGGTCGTACAAAGGGAATTGACCTGCCATCATGCCAAAAGTCATGATGGATGTCTGAAATTAACAAATTTTAAGTGGGTCATATAGAGGATGATAATGTTGCCAATAATGCTAGTTGTTGTCACATTCTAAAATTTAAAATTGGAAATTAATAATTGAAATTTAAGACATATTTTTCCATAAATTAAGGATAAATAATTAATGAATAATTTTTTACCTAAATATTTATGGGACAATTAATATTTTATGACCTAAATAAATTAATAGAGAATTAAGTGGGATAATTTTGAAGTGACTCCCATAACACACACCCCTTCCATATGATGACAACATATCACTTTCCCCTCTCAATTTCATTAAGTTACGTGCTATCATGCAAGCAAACTACTGAACTAACTTGTCAAACTTGGAAACACACATGTTATTCGGACAAGCACAGTTGCAACACATATACTCGATCAGATTTCATTATTCATTCGGCCCGTATAGTTGGTGTAACATTTAGCCCAATTCTCTTCCTTATTGCATGACAACCGCGTGTGTCTCCTCCCCCTATCCGAACCTACACGCATAACCCATACTCTCAACTTCATTTCTCATTTTCCATTTCGGTCCATACACCTCCAACACATACTTCTTATTCATTTCCCTTCCCGTAAGCACATACATATTATCCTTCAATCTTTCATTCTCTCAACCAACCGGAAACGCTCAAACACTAACACCTCCACAATCCATTCTCTCAACCCTATTCTTTCATCCTCCCATTCTTTGTTCTCAGTAAGCACAGAAACAGAGAGCAGTGAGAGACTGTGGGAAATCTGAGAAGAGAGAGAGAGAGCGCGCGCAACATCGAGCCGGCAGAGGAAAATGAAGGAAGTTTCCAAACTCACATGAAAACTGTTCTTGGAATCTAGGTGAGTCTTCTAAACCCATTCACAACTTCATTTTGACAGATTCTTGGTGTTTTTGAGGAGTAAAGTTGTTGAAAGTTGTGAGTGTTGGGTGAGGAAATTTTCTGTCATAAGAGGATCCTTTGCATGTCGGTTTTGGGATGGTTTTGTGGATCCGTTGTCTCTGGAAATGAGTTTACAAATTGTGCATGTCTGATATATGTGCATGAAGTCTGATTTCCAAGAGTTAATAAGTCAGAAAATAGAGTTACATGTCATTTTGTTTATCTATGTACAATGGTCCGAAAATAGAGTATGATTTGCATGTCATTTTCATGGGTTAGGGGTTGAGTTAAGCTATGAAATTTTGGTAGATAATAGTTCACTTCTTAAATTTAGAACAAGCTTTGAATAACCTAAAACAGAGAAGGTATGTAGGTCGAGTTATGATTTTTGGAAGTTTGGTCATGATTATAGAAAAGTTCTGATGGGATTCTAGAGTGATAATTTTCAAGTAGGCTAAAACCTAAGTGAATGATCTCCTCTGACCATGAAACTTTTTTAAAAATGTAGTAAACTCCTTAAGCTTTAATTTGATAGGTCACCCATCTATTTTGGATAGGTGTGTAAAGAGTTATGAACTTTTGAAAATGGGTTACATTTCAGGGAATATTTTATGAATAGTGGTTACATTTTTAAACTCTATGAATAAATGGCATGTGATAAAATGCTAAAATTAATTTTCCTAAAAACTAGACTTAATAAGGAGTTCATAGGTTTTTGAACCACCTCATTTGGACACCTATAACTCCATATATGTATTTTTGAAGTAAACATTAAAATATGGAAAGTTATTTGGACAGTGCTCATGTTTTTGAAATCTATGAATATATTAGCCATATTGCATTTGTGATTATTAATATATAAAAATAGACTCATCAAACTTTAAGTAGGAACTAGAACCACTTCATTTAGAGTTGTATAGCTCAAGTTATGATTTTTTTCAAGTTCCCAAAGAAATTAAAAGTTAATTTCTGAAAAGCTTGAGAATAATCACATAAGTAGTGGATTATGCCTAACCTTACAGAGATAATTTCTTTTGTTAAATGGAAAGGTTAAATGGATGAGATAGCACTACTCTATAAGTAATAAGTCATAGTATTTAATTAAATGAGTCCAAAAATGATTTAATAGGGTGATTGTAATTGATACCCTAAAAGTTGTAACATTCCAAATTTTTTGGACCAGAAGGTTGGAAATAAAACTGATATAAGAAGATTTCTAATTAGTAGAATCCAAAAGTCTTAACCTTATTATGAGGAAAAGCTTAAGATAATTAGTAACATTATTTTGGACCTTGAAAAATTGGGAAGATTATATTTTGAGGATATAGAAATATTATAGTGGAGTTAATTATGGGAAATTTAGCCTGGATAAATGTTATAATTAATATTTGGAATTTGAATATTTTATGGGAAATTAAATTGTGAAATTTTCCCTAAAATAATTACGAAATGAAATTATTAGAATTTAAGGCATATTTTCCCACAAATTAAGGATCTAATTACGAATAAAAGTTTTAAAAAGGATTAAGTGAGATAATTCTGAATGGGTCTCACAACCTAAACATCATTTTCCCCTCTTAATTTCATTAAGGATTAAGCCACTTGCTCCTATGCAACACATAACCATAATTATGGGCCATGCCATATATATCTCAGATACAAAATAAGCAAATTCTCCATTCATTATTCATGGCCCAAACACGTAGACATTGGGGGGGGGGGGGGGGGGGGAAGAGAGAGTGAAGAAACATCACCCAAGCCCATATAAACATATATATATTCAACCCATCAGTTTCTCCATCACGTGAGCAGTAGGAAGTATATCAGCAAAGAAAGAAAAGAAAAAAAAACAAACAAACAAACAAATCACAGTTGCATTAATGTTTTGGTTATGCGAAAAGAAAAGCAAAGATACACGGCGCACAGAAACGGGTGGCAGTGGAGAAAAAATCAACCACGTGCACCATTCCCCTCACGTCAGCAATAGATAACTCACCATACTCCCTCCCTCATTATAATCCCTTCGGCCGAGAGAGAGAGACACAGAAGGAGAAGAGTAAGAGATTCAGAACAATAACCATTATCTTCTGCTCAGTCCGTCGAGATCAGGGAAGTGCATCAGCAACCATTGCGCGTCGAGTAAGCTTGAAAATGAAGGTAAATTATTGAGCCTCTCTTCCCCCTGAAAATCTGTCACTTTCCCATTGCAAACATGAATATAAAGTTGCTGAAAACTGAAACTGAAAACAGGGGGTGTTGCGTCAGTTTGTGTCTCTGAGTTTTTCTCTGAACCTTTTGTTTGTCTTACTATCATGTATATATATCTCGCTGAACACAACCATTGAAAATGATAGGGAAAAAAATAGTTGTTGCTTATATATATACGTTGCTGTCGGGGGTTTATGAGTTTGGCGCCTTTGGGAACTAGTTTAAATTGAGCTCATATCCCCTGTTAGATGAGAACTCAAACAGGGAAGGGTTCAGCATGTTTCCTATGTAAGGAAGTCACTAAACATGTCTCCAAGTCAAAACTGATCCCTGCTATATATATATATATATATATATATATTACGATATATATATACATATATTACGATATATATATATATACAGTGGCGGAGCCAGAGAATATTTTTAGCCCGGGCCAAAAAATAAATATGTTGAACTATTTACTAAATAATATCGTATAACATTAAAAAAACAAACAAATTATAACCAACAGTTATAAATCAAAACAAGATATAAGATAAAAATATTTTCAGTAGGTATTTTAAACAGGAATTTTACTTTTCTCTTACAGCTCAATAAGTAATAAACCAAACATTATCCTAAAGATATCACAAACACAATCATAATAATAATATATATAATGAAATTTAATAAAATTAAAACTTAAATATGTATTCCACCTACCTCAAAACAAAATAATTGGAGAAAATAAAATAAATATAATATGAACCCCAAAAAATATTTTTAAAAGATATAAGGATCTAATTAAATTTCAGCTAAGCAAATAACCTATTATAATCTATTTTTTAAAATAGAAATTCATTATAAAATCATAAGACAACCAAATAATAAATCCAAACTGATTAAAATTAGTCATTAATCATCTTCTACATATATATATTCATCTATTGTAAAAACTCAAGACTTTCCCAAAATCATAATCTCAAAGTTTTCACTAATCAACACAATATTACCCTCATTATAAAGAGTAAAATACATAGAATAAAATACTTAATTAGGTCAAATTATTGGCCAAAATAAAATATTATAGGATACATATATAAAAATGCATAATATAAGAGAGGCCCCAGCTGGCTACCATGGGGATCGCCAACGTGTGTGTGTGTGTGTCTAGTGTTGGTGGAGTATGTATATACATAAGAGGAAGATTAAAAGCTAAACTCCTAGTATGTGTGTGTGTCAAAAACGTTGAACTTCTGCACGGTAGCTCTGTTTTTATTGGCTGAAATAGAATTCTTCAGCTTCAGCTACAGAAAATCTGAAAATGAACAGTGCACGTGTACTGTATCTATTAACGTTACTGTTTACGAGCAGGATTTTCAACTGAACATCGATTTTTAAGGAGGTCAAAACTATAGTAAACAACCTTCTTTGATCTTAAAATTTTATGGACATATAGTGCACATCCTAAACTTTAAAATGAGCTTTGGTTCACCTCAATCAGATGTCTATAGCTCAAGATATGATTTTTGGAAGATGGGTCAAAATCATGGAACATTTCTGTAACATTTTCTGGGCAGTGGTCATATATTTATAAGCTGGGAATTATTTTTATAATATAAAATTATGAAAATTTTACAGGAGATATTACTCTCCTTAATCTTCAAAATTAGCTTTGGTTCACCTCAAACGGAGGTCTACAACTCAAGTTATGATTTTTAGAAGTTGAGATAAAATCTGAAAACGTTTTTGATATCATTCTAGAGGCAGACAATGACGTGGCATTTTGGTATAGGTAAAAAAACTTCAAAAATTATGAAAATTTTCAGATGTGTAGTAGACACATAGATCTTTAAGTTGATAGGTAATTTGTTACATTTTGATAACTATATAAAAAGTTATGAATTTTAGAAAGTGGGTTACAACTCTGGAAATGTTTCTGGATAATGGTTGCATTTTCGAAATCTGGGAATGAATGACAAGTGATAAAATGTTGAAACCAATTTTCCTAGAAAGAAGACATATTGAGGAGTTCATATATTTTTGAACCACCTAAATCTGATGCCTAAAACTCAAGATATGAATTTTTGAAGTTGAGCTATGAAAACTGGTAAGTTTCTGTTCCCAGATTGGATAGTGCTTAAGTTTCGAAATTTGGGAAATTTTTCTCAGCCATAAATCAACTTAGTGACTTTAATTTACAAAAGTATACTTATCTATCAAGGAATAAATAGAAGTTGGAATCACTCCATTCGGAGTTATATAGACCAAGTTACGAATTTTCCAAATACCCGTGGAAATTAAAGGTCAATTTTTGATAAGTCTTAGAACAGTCACTTAAGTTACTAATTGTGAAAATAGAATACAGGATAACCAACTGAAGTGAATGAAAAGGATAAACTTTATGGGTCGAGTAAACCTAATCTTAATATTGCTATTAAAATTAAATCGAGTAATGACCCATTCACTATATAAATGCCAAATATAAGAAGTGATATTTGCCCAAGTTGGAAGGACAAACAAATTTGAAAGAATCTTACGGAAGGTACTTTGCGATGCTAGAAGAGACTAACGGCAATGATAAACAGTTTTAGGCAGATCTTGACACCCTTTCGATCCCAACATCTATCAGACAGGAATTTGAAGACACAAGCTTGAGGTGGGTAACTCTAATCTTGATAGCATGTATGTTTGTGTTTATGTATTAGCTAATCATGTCTGCTATTTGATTTACATGTTATGTTTTTCCTAGCTATAGATTGAGGTTGCGTGTCCTAATAAGGGTTGCGGTCCTTGGCCGTTAACTGCGGTTACGGTGCGACTTGTTTACTTGTAAATGCTTCTATGTTTAACATGTGCTAAATTGTCATTTATACTTCATAAATGTTCTTGAGATTAATTGTTACCCTAGGACTCATTCATTTGAACTCCAAATCGCATGAAAGAGACATGTGATGGATCGGGATCAAGAGGAAAGGCGCAGCTGTAAGGACTACAGTAGAAGGGATTTCCTTAATAATATAAGGAGTAGACTATAATAATTCGTTTATCATTTGTTTGTTAATTTTTGGATTATTGTATTAATATCCCATTATGGGATAGATATCGCTCGCGAAAAATTTATCCTCATGTTTTCAGACTACGTTATTTTCAGAAACTTTTATTCTGCAATTAATTCGTCCAAATCATCTCGATCCATGTGCGCGACAACTCTGATGAATAGAGGTCTCATAGGGTGGTCGTTACAAAAGTGGTAATGATTGGAGGAAGTAGCATGATTATTAAAGACCCTTTTATCATATTTAAGTATAAATATTTAATAATGGTGATTATCCCAAAATTATAGGAATTCCCAAGCACGCAAGAACCGCAAAGAACTTGGACGTTGTGGGAGTTGCTACGCAGTCAAGTAGGAACTTTAATTCTCTATGACATGTGTATGCTTATATGTTAATTGTCATGATTGTGGATTCATGTCTTGTACATGTGGTTGTGTATATTCATGTTAAGTTATTTGGCCAATAACATGTGTCTTCCTATACGCCGAGGAACTTGGAACCAATAAAGTTATGTGTCTACTTTCCTATGTGCTGAGGAACTCGGACCTGGTAAGGTTCTACGTCTATTTTTCCTTGGGTTGAGGAATTTGGGACTTATAGGGTCATGCGTTTAATTTTCCTAGTACAATGGAATTTAGGACTTGTAGGGTCTTGCGTCTTCATCTTTCCTAATAAGGAATTTGGGATTGGTAAGGTCATGCATTGTTGGACTTGTAGGGTCCATTCGCAGTGAACATAACATGTATGATATACTGTTTAATGTTGTACATTTATGTTGAATGTTAATTGTTTTTCCAAAGTTGTGGTTTTTTTAAGTATCATATATTGCTTATATTATTCATAGAGATTAACCTATTACTCTGAGATTCTATTTTGAATTTCATATTTACATAAAGTTGTAGGAAGTGGAACAAATAAGAAAGGGAAGGCGGTGCTGTGAGGTCGTAAGTCAGGAAGGAGAAGGTGGTACTCAAGAAGAGTACTTTTATTTTGTATACAGTTTTGATGCATTAGATGATTAATTGTATAAGGAGTTTTATTTTTTGAATAGATTTGGGGTGAATGTACTATAAATATCCCAACAGGGATTAAGTTTTAATCATTGCCAAGTTAAAATTTTGTGCATATTATCAATTACTCTTTCATCCAAACCAGATCTATATGATCTTCTGTGTAATAACTATGATGTATGTTGGGAGATATAAGGGAGCGTTACAACTGTTCATTCTGAAATTTCAATTACAAATTGTAAAAAAAATGACATCATCAATTTATATATATTAATTATGTCAAATTTTTCAATCACATATAAAACATACATCCATTATTTTTTATTTATTTCATGTAGATATATAGCTAAATTAAAAGGAGTAAAGGAAGACTGAAAACAATGTTTTTAATGAAGTCATTGAACATTACCTTTTATTCAACAACCATTGTAAGGATTTGGTTGTTGATAAAGCACAACATTATGCAATCCATGAGTAGCCAACCTCACCTAGTATGGTAAGGTTTATTATTGTAGTTGATAGTATTTTAAAAATAGGACACATGTTCGTATGTGATTAAAGAACTTGACAAAATAAATATAATGAGCTTAACATAATTATTGTCCTTATAAATATCCCTGCATTACTTTTTTCTAACAAACAATTAACCAAATCACATTTGAAATTTTGGTTAAAATTGATTGGAGACAACAATAAAGATGCAAAAACATGTTTTTTTTTTTTTTGCTAAAATAACACTCATTTAGATGGAGGACAGAGAATATGTGGAATAGAGAAAATATGTAGGAATTAAATGCAATGATGGGTATAATAAATGAGGGTAAAATAGAAATCAACAAAAAATAATTAATTAGTTAGAGAATGATTAATTAGTGACTTAATAATGTATTGTATTTTTGTAAATTTTTATTAGTCAAATTTATGAAGTACACTAGGCTAAAAATTATTTGACTAATTAATAATTTACAATGGATGCCTCTAGGCGTCAATTGTGTTGATGCCACTAGTGGCATCAAGTGGTCTGACTCTGCGACACAATGACGTCAGGTGACACGACGTTATTGGTGATGTCGTATCAGGTGATGTCACTGACCATATTAATCCAGTAAATACTTTGAACAATGTCTTATTATAGTAATTTTTTAAAAAAAGATTCTTATTTTTATAAATTTCCCTTGTGAGTTGTGAGTGCATACTACTATAAAAGAAGGGTTTTTACTTCCCTAAAAGGTGTCTTTTTTTATGAAAAGGAAGTAAAAAAAATAAAGGCGATGACATTTTTGTAATTATATGTGATAAAAAGTTGACTTTTGACGTCTAATTTTTATACTTTGACGCAAAAAGCAATGATTTTGGCATCTAATTCATAAACTTAGACACCAACATCAACTACTAGAAAATAGTGAATTTGTGATGGAATATTTTCCGTTGCAAAATTGAGCCTTTTTGCGACAAAATTGAAACAAGACTATCAACTTGTGCATTGTACGAGGCACATAATACTACATAGTTATACTCTAAACACAAAAACGGAAAAGCAAGTAGGAAAATATTTTGTTCAATTCAAACAACAACACTAGCATAATATTTGAATTTCAAGTTAATGTTTTCAATTACAAATGTAACAGAAGGTTTTGGAAAACTTCCCTATATATTATATTAACTGTAGTATCACTACACTTATTAAACTCATTTAATATCAGTATTTTCAAATCATTGAAACTTTTGACTTTTGACAGAGCTACATTAAGTTGACCATGTAAGAAAACTGGGCTTTGAAGATAAAGACCTACATTTTAGTCAACTACCATTGTAAGGATTTGGTTGTTGATAAAACACAATAACATTGTGCAAGACTCTTTTGGTGAAGACTTATTGTAAGACTCATTTTTTGTTTGAAGACTCTTTTGGTGATATACATATTTAGTGACTAAAACTTGTCATTTTATATCTGCTTTATCAAATTTTGTGTCACACATAGCCTTCCATTTATTAATTTATTGACATTCTGTTTACACACTAGGATAATAATAAATTCTCTACAAAAAATGCTCCTTAATAAGGTGATATAGAATCATGCATTTGATCAACCTTTTATGCATTTATAAGCTACAAATTTAGTTTTAGAGATATATAAATAAATGCATTATAGTGATAAGAAATTAATTATATAATGTACCATTAACATAATTTACGTGTCCGTGCAACGGTTAATAATACTTAATACATAAATCTCGAAAAATAGGTAATATATATTCTCTAATAATTTTTAATTTTCATTTGATGCTTTTCAACTAAATTTAATTATAAAAATGAGATATTAATAATAATAATTTCTCATATACTCAACTTGAATTTTTTTATTTATAAATGTATATTTAAAATAAATAATAGCTGCAAAAATTTAGTGATAGATAAAATTTTTCAGGGGACTGACTGAGACTAAAAAGATACTTCAGGGTACTGAATGGTACTGTTAAAAAAAATTTAGGATACTGACTATTGCTAAAAAATTACTTTAGGATACTAACTGACATTGAAAAATATTTTATATTCTTGAAAATAATTTTTAGAATCTTAAAAAATTATTTTAGAATACTAATTGGTAGTTAAAAAATTATTTTATGATACTGAATGATACTTAAAAAAATATTTTTTTTCCAAAAATCTTATAAAAATAAAAGAAAATGGATGATCCAGATCTTATAGGGAGATCTGGACCGCCTAGATTTCCCAGCGCTCCCCCCAAGGCGGAGGAGCGCTCCCTGTTCGTCCAAAATCCTTTGGACGAGCAGGGAAAGTGAATCCCAACTCTGATCTACCTAGCTCTCCCGGCTAAATAGCAAAAAACCAATTCCCGGGTAATTATGTGAAAATGAGTACTATATACCTCAAAAACCCTGCCGTTTCCCAACTGAACCTTGGTGGAAAACTTTCTATCAATGGTGGAAGCGGCCACTGAAAGCGACTAGGGTGCAAAACTAGTCATAGTGGAAAGCTCAGGACCTAAGTTGTTGGCAGAAATTGATGTTAGGATGCCTTTCTTCATTGCATGGAAAGCTCCAATGGCAAACACGTCCTTAAACAAACAAGTCAGGGTATACCACTGATGGAGCGCCGAGTGATACAGAAAGTATGTCGACACCATCAAAGATTGCTTCGTCAAATGCTGCCAGAATATCAGCTTCTTCACAACCAGTAGACCGCCAACAGGCTTTGTAGACAGCAATACGAGCTGATGGGACTCCCCCTCTTGCTGTGCCCTTGCCCAGCCCAAATAGACTCGCTGAGCTAACCCAGTTCCCTGCAAGATGCAGTGTGAGTCCCATGGCCATAGGAATCCCTTGGGGATATAAATTCATCTTTGCCAAACGAACCATCCACTCGAAAGTATTTTGCTCCAATTATCTTTCTGCATATACACACCCATACATACATTTTGAGTCATATGACATGCAGGCTTCAAAGTAAATCCTAAAGATATACTCCCTCCGTCCCTGAATATAAGTCTCAAATTTGAAAATAATATGTCCCAAAATATAAGTTTGTTTCAGTCTTATCTCAACTTGTATTGCCTTTTTCCAATTTTACCCTTTGCTAACTATATATATATCTATATATATATATATATATATATATATATATATATTGCTTTTTGGTGACTGTATGAATCGTAGTAATTAATAAGATGGATGGGATTTATATTTATGAGAAAAGACATAGTTGAACAAAAATACATATGTTATTTATTTTAACTACTTTCTTGATTAAAAAAAAATTATTTGACAGAATTTAGAAAAAGTGTATTGATGCATACTTATTGCAAGTGATGTTTTGGCAAGACCCTTTCCATTTTTTTGGTGGTGAACTAAACCCGTGGTCGTTGAAACTGTCAGACTCAGGCCAAATTCCGTAATCAATTACTCCGATGATGACGTCGCTCTCCAAACTTGATCTGTTGACTTTCTGTGGGAACCCTATGAAGTCCCAGGACCTTGTTGTTTGTGGCTTGTGCGTTTTGCTCTGGAACACAGAGATCACTCCATCCATTTCTGATGAACACATGGTATGATGTTTAGCAAATACTCCCTTGTACTTTGTTTAATAGATGAAGGAAAAAAACTGTACGTACCGGCCATTCTTTCGGCTTGCTCTTGTGTTAACCTCACAGCAAATGCGTTGAAACTCTTCTTGTAGCTGTGGAGCAGAGCTTCCGGCGCAAAGTTTCTGAACCACCAAAAGCACTTTGGATGGTCATCATTTTCTTTGGGGACTCTCTTTCTGTGACGGTTTAATTTGTTTTAGCTTTTAAAAAAGGGTTTTTATGGGTTTGAGGTAAGTATGTGATTAGAGTTTTATCTCTATTTTTAAAAAAGACTTTTAAAAGTATGGTTTTGATGTTCCCAAACAAGCACTGAGATCAAATAACCTTTGTACTAAGTTGGATTAGACTTAAGAGTAAGTTATAGACATATTATAAAAACCTGCCAAGGACTTTCTGAACCATACTCGTGTGATGTAATTCCGCGACATGCATTTCCTTCGGATGATCCCCCATGTACACGATATAGGTCTCTATCTTCAGAATGTGACAACAAACATCAACCAACATAGAGATAGACACAGCACAGAGAGAGAGAGAGAGAGAGAGAGAGAGTATTTTACCTTTGGATCATGACAATGTGCCTCAAGAATAAGAAAACTGAAAACGAGAGAGAAGAGGAGACGCCAAGAGCTTAGAGAAAACTTGTTTAAATTTCCAAATGAACAGTGTGTTTCTGTGTATTGTTGCCAAGAAGTTTTGGTGTGTGTTTCATGCATGGCAGGAAGAGTCCAATTCTATTTATAGAGGACAAAGATACTTGCTACGTCCGAGCTATCTACACCAGGCGTACGTTTGCTGTAGAAAATTGAAATTTGCTTTTAAGGACAAGGTCAAGTTGGTCATATAGGGCCTGTCGAATTTTGAAGGAGTATTTGAGATACGTTTTATCATTAATACTTAATAAAGTGGATTAAACCTGAGAGCATAACGATTCCGAAGTTTTCTATCATTTATGTTTGACAATTGTATATTTTCCAAATTCACGTGGCAGGAAATTATAAAGAATGAACAGGTTCACTATATTTTAACTGGGAGTAGGTAGGGTTCTAAGTTTTTTGTTTCTGAATGATTCTACGATTGCGCAGATATAAAAGGTCAAGCACACAAGAAGGCCAGCCAGTTCAACTTTATGGGGCCTAAGTACCAATTGAGTAAATGGACCTGCTCTTCTTGATGTGTTAAAAAACCCAGTGGTCCAATATGACCTATAGCTCTGTATGCCTCATATTTCTTGAGGTCTTCTCTAGATCGACCGGGTCGATGTCAAATCCTGTTTGGTCACGCATATCCCTAAGCTCGTCTTTATATCTTATATGTTTCTTGTCTCTAATTCAGTATATATAATTGCTGAAAATGTATAGGAAGAAAATGTTCTGGTGTCTCTTTTATTATTTTATGAATAAAATAAACAAATAATTTTGAAGGTACTGTTGAATGTTTTAACATTTGGGTCAAATTAATCAATTTTAACATTTTTTTTCACCAAATTGAGCCATCCTCGTTCTTGAATATTCATGTTTAGTATTTGGAAGTGTGAAAGCATATTGGACAATAATAATCCACTTGTACTCAAACTCTTAATTTTTATTTTCAAAATGGTAATGTGATTTGATCAGAACAAGTCCAAGTTAATAGCATGAACTCATCAATACATTTTTCTCCCTACCCCCAAAGTTATAAAATAAATTTTCAGAGCTTTGTAATCCAATGAAGCCAAGCTCGCTTCTTACATATTTATTAATCATAAAATTACGAGTGCGAACTACGAACCATAAAAAGTGTGAGTTATAATTAAATAAAATTACAAAATAAATAACCGAGGAGCCCTTAAAAGTTGAAATCAAAATTTTCAGACTCACAAGTTTAAACAAATTTATATAGACGTAATGTAAACTCAAATCATAAATTTATAAGAGTTTATAATTAAAATATAAAAAATGACCAAAAATTGATTTAAATATTTTTAAAATATAAATAATTGAAATTAAATTCATTAGCACTCATAATTTATCATACTTTGTAGAGAATTTATTTAAAATTCATATATAAAGTCACTAAGCGTAACCAAATTAAAAAAAAATTAATACAAGTTTAAAAGTGAATTAATACGATTTTATAAACTATAAACATAACAACAGTAAATTTAATATGTAAATTAGCGATTTGACTGAGTTTATAATTAAGACAAAATTTAAAGTGACTCAAAACAATTTTACAAGCCAAAATTTTAAATACTCAACTCGCAACAATAGTTAAAATTCAACATTGTTAGTCGGAAACAAACCTCCTTAGCGGATACTTGCTTAGTATCCCTCATAAGCGTATCTGAACCTTTGATCTCATTTAATCATGATAGTTTTTAAGCGCTCAAATCATATGAATGAAGGGCTTCTGAGAGATAATTAAAAAAATGCTTCTAAGAGAAACCGGACCTTGCTAGTCATGTTGATAATAGCTGTTCCTTGGTATATGCCTCTTTGATTCCTACCGCGCAAGTTTGTTTCTTTTATAATGTGTTTGGTTTGAGGGGAGGATGTGGTAGGGGAGGGTGAGGAAAGAAGGAAATTGATCAAATTGCCATTAATGAAAAGAATATTTTTTTGTTGAGAGTATATTTTAGGAATATTAAAAAGTTTTGATGACCAAATATGCCTCTTTGATTCCTACCGCGCGAGTCTGTTGCACCTTCACCCTAAAAAGTTTATATGGGTTTTTTTGTAAAGAAAAGGGTAAAAGTTTTCTCTCTCCCCTTCTTCTCCCCCCTCCCTCAAACCAAACACACCCTTAAGGAAAAAATTAAACTAAATGTATTGGGTTTCGTGATAAATAAGGAGAAATAAATATAAAATAATGAAATTATATTGCGTCAAATTACAACCTTTCTACACGTGTTTGTAGATTAACCTGTAAGTGCAAGGTGACAAATTTATACTCCTTCCATCTTAAATATATGATAAAACTTATAAGGTAAATTATATTATAAATTTTGTCCTAGAGTGAAGATAGTGATAAATCGGTTGCGTGAGCTATGGACTTTTTACACCAATTGCCATTTGATATAATCCGTGTAAAATTAAAAAAAAAAAAAATGTCAACACATTTTACAATGTCAACCATGTCAAAAGTTAGATATTTAAAAAAGAAATATTTTACCAACAAGTGGTTGTTTGGTTGGAATCTTTTCAACAGAAGAATATAAATTCAAATTTTGATAAGCGTATATTTATTAGAAAAAATGATAACATTTTGCCTTTTTAAACCTTGAGAGGACACCCTTAATCAAATCAAAAAGGGAAAAAGAAAAATTCTTTAGATTTTTTTCTACACCAATTTATATTAAAACAAGTAGTAAAAGGTTAAGTTATTTTTTTTTTAAGAAAATGAAAATTATTATTATTATTATTATTTTGGTGTACACTGGTTTTGCTCGTAACCACGGTGGAAAACTTGGATATTAGTGAAAAAAAGAAAAGTTAAATTATATGTTTGATTATCTAAATTTACATCAAATTTTAATTTTGTCTCTCAAGTTTATAAGATACTCCCTCTGATTTATTTTATAAGAGTTCAAGATTTAAATTTTTTTTAATTCTTTTTTATAGAGCTTGAATAAAGTTACCTAACCATTTAATAAGTTTTATTCATTTTTATCAAATGCATTTATTAAAATATTAATTAATGATAGTTGATACTTATATTTATTTTATTTTTTCTGTTATTTACCCCTCATAAATAACAGCGCTCATTAATTTTAATACTTTCACTTCTGTGATAATTTATGGAACACCCATTAAAAGCAAAAATCAAAAATCAAAGAAATATATGGTGACTTGGGTCTAGCTTGCTTCTGGAGTCTGGACGTGCGTCTGCGGTGACTTGGGTCTATCCTTTCAAGGAGAGTATTTCTTCATAATCCCAAGATAGCTCATTCTATTATCTGTTGGATATTACCCCTCATGTAATATCTTGTTCTTCGCATCCATCCAACACGTTTTCTTAACTGGACAAACTATCAATACTGTATTACCTTTAACGATTTCAAACTCCCCTCAGCCTAGCTTCGACTTCTCTCAGTCTGAACTTCCAATCTTCTTGTCGGACGGATCTTCACTCCTCAGGTTACTCCTCTTTTTTCCTTCATTTCATCTGCTTCTTTCTCCCCTTCTCATTTCTATCTTCTCCTCCTTTAATTTTCTGGCCCAACTCATCAAGCGATCAAAACCTAAAAGACGAGCCGCAAAGTTTTCTGGCCGACAGTCCGGCCGGTTCGATTCGAGTTTTAAAACCTTAGTTATTAACAATAAAAATTAAGTAATTGACAAGTTCTCTCCCCTCTCAGAAAGTATAACCTTCTCAAAGTCAAGGTGGGTAACAACAATTCATATTTACTTCAATGCAAGGGCTATTGACAATAACAATTATGACAAACACGAACATGAAGACAAATAGTATATATGTTCAGAGGTTGGTGTAGGTCATTTTAAATAGAATATGTTTAATTATAAAGCTATCAAACATTTCAACGTCCTTTTATTTTTTAGAGCAGAAAAAACAGTGACAAATTTAAGCAATTACACATGACTCATCCTTATTCACTGGACTTTATTCACCATATTTGAAGAAAAATTAAAGAGAACAAACTGATCTCTTGTCAGTATGAGACTAACAATAATCCATATATATGGCACTCACTGAGCACTATCGTAAACCACAATGGGGCTCGTCACTTGGGAATTGCCATCATCCCAAATCAATGAAGCAGACACTATTCCCACATTTATTGTTCCCTCAACTGTAACGGTAAACGACTTCTTCTCTCCCACAGACGAGAACGACAAAACACTTGGTGTCACTTCAATAGTCAACAAAGATCGAGGAACAATCACTTTAGCCTTATATACAGACTTAGCTGCTCCAACATTTGTGACAGTTCTATGAAATACTCTTATGAAAGATGATGAGATGTTTCTCTTGAGAGAGAAAGATGGGAGATTGAGATCCCACACTGTTTCATTCTCAATTTTCTTACAGTTGACGTCTTCATCTGTAATGCTTCTTATTCTTGTCGTATTATAACCTTGCCCACACAAGAACCTCACATAATCTGATTCACTTATATCGTATACCAAACCTGGGCTCACTGCCTCAATGGGATTAATTTGTCCCGATCCATATGCAAATTCAGAGCAGGGCTCATTGGAGTGGCTGCATGTATACATTGAAATTAAGAACATGTCAGATTATAATATAAACTAGAGCATTAAATTTGAAATGGGAATTAATTGCACCTCTTTCATGGATAGATTAAAGGCATATATATACATGCTAAGATATGGGTGCTCTCTTGAAGAATATGATAACAACCATATCTCCATACCAATATTTACAATATTTTGTTAATAATATAATTATCACAATATTATAACATCAAATCCCGTAATATATTTTGAAATATATTGCCCTCAATATGTTAGTGGATTAGTTAACTAAGTAATCAAGTAATTACCAGTGGTCATTAGGGCAGACTTGATTGCTGCAGGAGACCAAGTGGGATGAAAAGACTTAACGTAGGCAGCTGCAGCAGTAGCGTGAGGGCAAGCCATAGAAGTTCCGGATATTATATTGAAGTTTGATAATCTCTTGTCTCCTTGTACACTTGAAATAGGTGTAATGGAAGGCCATGCGGCTATGATATCCACTCCTGGAGCGGCTATGTCAGGCTACAAGAACATTAATTGACAAAAGAATGATCATTTCAATAACTATTTGGTCGTGAGAAGAGCCAGCAAATCGAAAAGTCATAACTAGCTTGTAGCTGTGACCATTTATATAGATACCTTGAGAATGTTGGGAGTAATCATGTTTGGACCCCTTGAAGAAAAGGAAGCTACGTATGGGGCCAAATAATCTTTGCCTTCATTAGTCTTGTAAATAGCTGAAGTTGGATTGCTGCAGAAATTGGCAGATCATAGAAAAAAGAAAGAATAAATCAATTAACAATGACAAGGGAATTAATCAAACATATATGTATGAATATGAAGTGTGATGAAAATATACCTGGTAGAATTAATGTAAGAGCGAATGGTTGTGCCATCAGTTAGAGTAAGCACAGAGAATGGAAGAGGAAAACGGAAAAGAGAAGCTGTATCTTTTTTTGAAATAAATGGCAGTACAAACCCAGCAGCCCCTGAAAGTGCCTCAAGTTCACTTGGAAGCGCATCACACAAAACAATTTTGCCCTTCACCTTCGCTCCATCCAACGAGTTTTTGGCGCAAAGCCTATCAAATAATCAGTTATTAGAATACCATTCTAAGCGCTAGCTCCTTTCATTTCTTAAAACGTATTTTCTATATAATAACAAAAATAGAACTATTAATAGTAATAATGAAACTAGTTTCGGTGCGTGTCCTTCCCAGCTGGTATGGACCACTCATATTTAATTTTTTTTACTTTTTATTTTTTTAAAATATTTTAATGAGAAGAGAATCTAAAAAAATGATAATTCCTTAACTACCATTTTTTCAAAAAATTATTATTTTTATTTAAAATCATCATTTGAAAAAAAAAAATTAGACTATCCATATATATTTAACCTGGACGGTCCTGATCAACTGAGCTCAAGCATAGACACCAAAACTGGTTTGGTTTGCAGTAACATATAATAACAGCAGCAACAATATATACCTTGATGAGGAACTGCTGAATCCACCAGTGATATTGGGTGCATCTCCAGAGTAAATCAAGGGGTAAGTTTTATTCGGGAGATCTAAGGTGTTCATCGAAACTCCCTGCATGTAAAGTAGAGTATCTAAGTTATAACCATTGTCACTAATCTCATAAATGTAATTATGAAAAGCCTCAATGAAGAAAACGGGTAATTTATATACCTCAAAAACCATGCCATTTCCCAACTGAACCTTGGTGGAAAACTTTCTATCGATGGTGGAAGCAGCAACGGACAGTGTCCAAGGCGCAAAACTCGTCATGGTGGAGAGCTCAGGACCCAAGTTGTTGGCAGCAATTGAGGTAAGAATTCCTTTCTTCAATGCATGGAAAGCTCCAATTGCATAAACATCTTCAAACAAATCACGATGTACCAACGAGGAAGCACCGAGTGATACAGAGAGTATATCGACGCCATCGAAGATTGCTTCGTCAAATGCTGCCAGAATGTCAGCTGTTTCACAACCTGAAGACCAGCAAGATTTGTAGACAGCAATACGAGCTGATGGGACTCCCCCTCTTGCTGTGCCCTTGCCTAGTCCATATAGACTCGCTGAGTTAACCCAGTTTCCCGCAGCTGTGGATGCACAATGAGTACCATGCCCATCTGTATCCCTTGGCGATCTAACATCATCTTCGCCAAACGAACCTTCCAACCGAAAGTATTTTGCTCCAATTATCTTGCTGCATACACAGACATACTTTCAGACTTAATTTTTGTTCTAAATATATATATTGATATATTTTTTATATGTATCAATCTTTTTCTAATTTATTTCTATTGATATTTTCTTAACATAATCAAAGAAGAATTATGCAAGAAGACTAAAGTATTTTAAAAAATGCATATATCATCATATTAATTAGCTTAACGAACTTCTATAATATATTCAAATTAAGTAAATATATCTTGTATTAATTGCTAATATATATACTGTTGGCTTAGTAAAAGTGTGTTCATGCATACTTGTTGCAAGTGATGTTTTGGCAAGACCCTTTCCATTTTTTTGGAGGAGAACTAAACCCGTGGTCGTTGAAGCTGTCAGACTCGGGCCAGATTCCGAAATCAATAACTCCGACTATGACGTCGCTCTCCAAACTTGATCTGTTCACTTGCTGAGGGAACCCAATGAAGTCCCAGGACCTTGTTGTTTGGGGCTTGTGCGTTTGGCTTTGGAACACAGAGATCACCCCATCCAATTCTGATGAACATGGTATTATATTTAGCAAACACACTCTTGTACTTGTTTAGTAGATGAAGAAATTAAAAAATTAAGCACGTACGTGTCAAAACTGTACGTACCGGCCATTCTTTCAGCTTGCTCTTGAGTTAACCTCACCGCAAATGCGTTGAAACTCTTCTTGTAGCTGTGGAGCAGAGCTTGTGGTGCAAAATTTCTAAACCAAACGCATTTCGGATATGGTCAGTTTCATGTGGGACTCTCTTTAATTCAATCAAATACCTTTTTACTAAATTGGATAATGGTAAGTTATAGGCGTATAGTATAAGTACCTGCCAAGGACTTTCTGAACCATACTCGTGTGATGTAATTCTGCGACATGCATTTCCTTTGGATGATCCCCCATGTACACGATATACGTCTCTATCTTCAGAATGTGACAACAAACATTTTAAGCATTTTACTCTTATCCTATGTTTAAATGGAGGGGAAAGCGGGAGGAAAAAATAGGGGAGGGAATAATAGGGAAAAAAAACTTCCCAAAGTAGTGAAAAATATACTATACTATGTTTGAGAGTTTAGTTCCCTCATAATATTATTTCCTCTATAATTATCTTCCCATCCAAACATAGGTTAAACTTCAATAAAATTGAGATTAAATAGTCAACCAATGTAGACAGATAGAAAGATAAAGGGGGCATTATTTTACCTTTGGATCATCACAATGTGCCTGAAGAATAAGAAGACTGCAAGAGAGAGAGAAAAAGAGACGCCAAGAGTTTTGAGAAAACATGTTTAAATTGCTAAATGAAACGAAAGAGCTTATTGAAGTGTTTTTGTATTCAATAAGTTTTGCTGTGTTTGAGTGCAGGAACAGTCCATGCCAGCTATTTATATAGGACAATGATCTATGCAAGGTCCGAGCTACCATTTTACAAGAGGCGAACGTTTATTCTAGAAAATTGAAATTTTCTCTTAACGTACGACAATGTCAAGATGTTTGTACGGTCGAATTTTGAAAACCGTATTTGAGACACGATTTATAGTTAATACGTAACACAATTAAAGAATGAACAAGTTCATTATATTTTAATTTGGAGCAGGTAGGGTTCTTTTTTTTTTTTTTTTTTTGGTTTTTCATGAATGATTCTTGATTCCAAAGGTCAAGCAGCCAACAAGGCCAGGTCAGCTTCGCCGGGCCTAAGTACTTTCCAGTTCTGATGTCACTTTTTTTTTTTTATAAATAAGATAAAAAAAAAGTAATATTATTGTTTCATGTCTTAATTTTGGATCAAATTAATCACTTGCAATCCACTTAAAACTCTTAATTTTTATTTTCCTCAAGCGGTGATGTGATTTGAACAATTCCGAGTTAATCGCATAAAGTCAATGACTTTTTTTAAAAAAATTTGGCTGGCAAGCCAAGTCAATGCATTTTCCCCTTACCCACAAAGTAACCAAAAAAATTATATTGACGCAAATGATGGCACTTATTTACGTACAATAGCTGCAACTCATGATTTAACCGGGACTGGAAAACTAAGGCACCACGCTGCAAAAACTGTTTTTAGAACGGTCAATGTGATTGGAACAGTTCCGAGTTAATCGCATTAAGTCAATGAATTATTATTTTTTAAAAAAAAATTTGGCTGGCAAGCCAAGTCAATGCACTTTCCCCTTACCCACAAAGTAACCAAAAAAAAAAAAACAATTATATTGCCGCATTTTCCCCTATGATGACATTTCTCTTTTGAATTTCTTTCTATATCGATTTATCTTTTTTTATTTAATTAAGAGTATTACGAAACTTGAAACGAATCCTTCAATATATAATCATGGGATATATTTTATACTTCATGAATAATAAATAAGACATCAGGTGGCAATGGCATAACTAAGTCTATAAGCCTCTAACTTTGGGGTTTTATTAACTCTTAAAACTTTATCCATAATATTCTATCACATTTTATTCCTTTTTTTTAAACTATTTTTGGATCCAAATTATACATAGAAAAAATTTATAGAAAAAAAATGTGCAATTCAAATTATCAAGTCAAAGTTTTAAAAAAAAATTCTTACATATAAATCACATGATTTGCACCTCATCAAAAGAAATGAAAAACTTATAAATTCTCTTTCTCTCTTGTAGGAGAATGTAAAGACAAAACTCGAGCTGGAAAATGACCATTGAAGTTAAGGAAATGACAAAAAACTAGCTAAATTGGAAAGAGAACAATTGTGTTGAATGCCTCAGCAACTAACATGGTTGTTGAGGCAAACAAGGAATAAAGGAAGTCAGAGTTTCTATGGCATTTGATTTGGCATGCCAGGCAACTAAAGAAAATCTAGTTTTTGTGGCACATGCCTTACCAACTAACATGGTTGCTCAGACCATTGGAAAAAAAATAAAGTTACTGTGTCAGTTGCCTCAGCAACTAACATGGTCGGCAAGACGAACGTGGAAAAAGTACAACTGTGAATCTTGAAAATTGGTACATCATAAGATAATAAAACTTGAGAAACACACAAGAGACCATTATGCACTTAGAGAAGTTGGGTCATGAAAGTTCTCACCTTGGGAGAGGATTCTTGAAAAGTATGAAGGCTTGGGTGGTTATCCTAAGAGATTTTAGGATTTTTATAAGAGTTTTGTCACTTTTCTCCTCTTTTCTACTTAGTTTATCATGCATTCAATTGTTTTGCATGGATTTTCTTTATATTTGGACATGAGTAGCTAATCTTTCATGCTATGGTTACTTTGAACCTCTATATGGATTAAGACTATGTTATTATCTCTTTTCTAACATTTAATGAAGTATTATGTATTGATTCTATTCTATGCCTCATGCTTCTTAGTGTTTGGCTACCTCTTGGATTGATTTGTTGAATGAGATTATTCTTAAGAGAGATATCATTATCTTATTTAAAGAACTTGGATAAAGTCATGCTAGTTTTGAAATTTTGTTTGAATGGATAGTTTACTAGGAAAGAGATTTACCTATATATTAACCTAGTATTGTCATTATAAGACTGATTTTTAATGACTATTTTCACTAGCTTGTTGTAAGAATTGAATGAGTTCTTTGAAAATAGATGTTAGTTTTGACTTAAAAAAACTTTTCCAATATGTGTGAATCTTAGACAAACACTTAATTTTTCATTAAAGCTAGTTAAGAGGGAATTAATTGATCTCATGAAGTATAGAGGGGAAAAGTGATTCTAGAGTCTCATTTTCTTGAAGTGAGAATCAAATTTTATCTTGCTTAATCCAATATATCTTGTTTTTAACCGTAAATTGTTTTCACAAATCAAAATGTTCAAAATGACTTTGCTCAACCTAATTAAGAGCATAATTACATTAGTTATATTAGCTCACTTTTATCTTAATCCTTGTCAGAACGATAACTTTTTACACTACTCACAACCTGTATACTTACCATAGAAAAACAGTGAATACGTTTTCTATGTCTATATGAGACCACCTTAGAAAGGGTTTAGGACCGTTGTATCGATGTACCTTCCCCACACACATATATACAAGGAAGGTACCCCTATTGTAACACCCGCCTTAAATACTCTATTTAAATGCGTACACTACTATTCACTTTTCACGTATACGGAACTATTTATTGTTCATGTCTACAATTTATATATCAGAGTATACACAACAGAGAGCATGCAATAGCTTATGGATGATGAATAACTGATAACATATGTCCAGATATATAGTAGTTTATTTTAATTCCCAAAGGAACGCATGCGTAACACAAACTAAAAATCCGATAGTAGATAGGGTTTATCCCTTTGGAGGATGTTAAGTAATACAACCATCCCATAAACTAGTCAAATAACCATTAACAATCCAAACCTATATATATATAACCCACTTAATTAAATCTCCAACCCTGAGGTCTTCTTCGTCTACTGCAGTTGTATTGCCTTACTTCTTAATCTAGGAGATCTTCCTAAATCTTTAGGTATTTTTGAGATTCAGTGATCAGATGAATCTCAGGGTAACGATTAATCTCATATTCAAAGTGTAAATTATACATGGCAAATATTTCATATATTGCAGAAGATTATAAACATTCAACAAGAAAACGCATCGCAATCAGTATACATAATACATAACAAATGTATCGTCACAGCGAAAGCACATATAAGTAATGGGTAAACGGGCAGGCATCATTATTATATAAAAACAATAATCCTCAGCCAGTAAAATAAAATGCATGACTTGAACATACAAATCCAATCACGAATCCACAAAACATGAACATAGAGGTATATATATAAACCCAAGGAATCGGAGATTAAGAGTTACCAACCTGAACTTTGCAATTACTTATAAAATTCCCAGCATAGAAACTCAGTCTTCCTTCAATATCCTAAAGTAAGATCATTATAAATATCAATGTCCTTTTGTTTTATAAGGTATTACAATAAATATCATTTCTTCATTACTTTAGCACAATACTTATGATTTAACAGAATTTTCGCTGACTTTGAAATTTCATAGTTAATTGCACAAAAATCCAAATGATGTGCTTCCAAAACGTAGATTTCCCTTTGATGTGTCTAATTTTACCAAAAAATATTCCCAACAACCATAAAAATCCATATAATTCCCAGTTTAAATAAATTACTTCGCTGACCAATTTATACTTCTAGAACTTTAGGTCAATTTGTAAATTTTGTAATTCCTTGTATAGAGCTTTAAAAATTACATATCATATGTCAAAAGAAAGCTATGGATGTCTACTTCAAATCTAGAAAACTTCATAATTTTTAGACATCATTCACTTGATCAAAAACTATGTACAAGCACCAAAACACTAAAACTGGCAGTTTTGGCAACTTGTATAATTTATTCTCCTTGATTCTAAAAATCATTCCCAATCTTATTCCACTCTATTTTTCGTGTTGAACACCCTAGTAACCTTAAAATCATCAAAATCCTTTTGGTTCCACCACTTCTTATTTAAACCAAAATAATATATAGAAAATGATAAATATCATCTTCAAAATAACATAAGACAAGTTAAAACCTTCCCTTACTTGTTTTAATCCTTTGGACTTTATCAACTTCTTCTTACTTTTACCTCCTAAGACTTTCATTCTTCACTCTCGAAATACCAAAAGAAAGTGCCTTACACTTGAAGATCTCTTCTCTTCTATATTTTGCATAACCGAAATGAAGAACAAAGGAAGGCATGTCGATTGTGTATTTAATCTGACATGAGTACGTGTTGTCAAAAATTATTTCTTCTCATGAATGAACAATAAAGAATAGTCTCCATGTGCTTGCACTCGTGAATGATTAAAGAAAATTGTCAGATGGTTGGACTCCACAGAATGCATAATTTATTAAGAGAGTAAAAGGAAATTTTGGTGCAAATGTGTATCATGCTATTCGTTTTCTTGTAATCATAAGGATAATAGTATGTAGGCATGTGAATGAATAATAAACAAGAAGATAAAGATGTTGGACCAACCATGCAGAATATTAGACGGATAATGCAATCATTTGGGTAGAAGTCAATTGAATAGATAAGTTATTTGGATGGTTATGGAAAAAGGGAAGAGATAATAGATAGACAAGAGAGAAAACACGTGGTCCCACTAAATTGAAATGGAAAGAAGGAATGATATGTAGGTTGTTGCCTTGTTCCTCATTTTCTTCACAGTAGATATGATAATTGAGATATAGTGTGAAATAAAGAAAATACTCGGGCATACGAATACATTAGGAAAATGAGAGGGGATGAGGAATTGAAAAACGGATGTTACACCTATCCTCTTTTCTACTTGCACATTGTGACGTGCTTGTCCTCCCTCTTCTGTATCTGTACCTTTATCTTCTCTCTCTTTCTCTACATTCTCTTGACATTCCTTTTATACTTAGCGTATGAGATTTTTTCCTCTCTTAATAAATAAGCTTTTTAAAATTTAACTTGTATTTTCCTCCTCATATGGTGAGAACACTTGCTACTTCAACCAATTAACTTATTGGTTAACTCAATTTATCCTGACAAAAAGGTTAATTTTTTTTTTAAAAAAATGAAAATATGATGTGCATATTATTAGTAAACAAAATGAATGTGTTATGGACCCGTACATTGGGCCTTAAGGATACACGGCCCAGTAAGGGAACTTTATGGTAGAATCCTTCCATAATCAGGTAAAACACTAATTACCCCATAATCGTGCCTATAATCAAGAACAGTACAGGTGGTGGAGCAGACACAACCAGAATGTGGGCGCGCATAATCAGGACGTAAAGTCACACATTACATGAGGCGTGGCGCACATGGTAGTGAGCAAAACCCTAAAGGTAATCTCTATAAATTGGGAGGTTATCCATCATGTATGCTCTCTCGATTGATTCTACATTCAGTCTCATTGTGCACACACCCCACTCCTTTTGCTTATCGACATTCTTGTGTCGCATAATGATCTCAAAGACACTCTGTGATATTTCCTTCATAAATATCATGAAGCAATCTTCTTCTCTTTGGTATTTAAGTCAATAGATACCTTAGAGATCGCATTTGATCTTATATAAACCAACATTAGCCCATTGAGGCTAGACATCTGTATTCTACAACAAAACATTAGTGATGACCATGGGGACTGTAAACTTCAATCCCTGAGACCAATATGGTTGACACAAGAAGTACTCATCGCCTACCCCAACAAGAGCAACATCCTGGAAATGTTGTACAACAAGACCTTAAGCTTCCCCCTCATAAGGAGTAAATGGTTCAGAACCAAGTTCAGTATGATGCGGTGGCGATTTCGAAACCACAACAAATTCTAGAATATAATCATGTAGAGGTGGAAGAAATGGCTAACACTGTGTCCTCTCCAGCACCAGCAGTGGCATGTCAGCATGTGGTTATTTAGCCACAGATTCTGCAAATGCTTGAAATCACGAATCCCGGTGATCGATACCTGTAAAGTGCCCTCAACACTGTGATGGCTCACATGGATAGGATGGAGCATAAAAAATGGCTGCAAAGGCAAGAAGACCTTAGGCGCATCTAAGAGGATTTGGAGCGCCAGAATGCGAACCTGCGACATGAGGATATGCAACGGACTTGTCTATTTGAGGAACAATTTAAGCAAATAGAGAATTTTGTAAGCAGAAGCAGCAGGGATACCACTATCGTAGACCAGGGTAATGCCTCAGTTTCGGCCCAAGCGGCAAATCAAGGACCTCACACCAACTACACTGAAAATAGCTCAACGGACCGATGTTGGAATCCGGAAAACCAAACTTAAGGCCGGGTTTGAGATGACAAGGTACGAGGTCCTGAGCGTACTCCTACAAATGATCAGTAGCCAAAGCCCAAACGAGATGGAGAAACTCCCAACCAGGATACTAGGTTTTCCAACCAGACCAAAGACATGCTTCCCCCGAAGTCAATCGCACCGGGGAGATACCGAAGAAAGTACAACATTGGGATGGATAACATCAGTCATTTTTCTGATGAGATTGCTAATGCCCTATACCCTAAAGATTTCGACTCAACCGAGCTCTCCAAGTATAATGGCACTTAGGATCCACAGGCTCACCTAAATACATTTGACATAAACATGTTCATAGGAGGGTACCAAGATCATATCATATCTCGCTTTTCATTGCGACGTTGTGTAGAGCTGCCTAAAGGTGGTTCCATACCTTGTTGTCCAAGTCAACCCAAAGTTTTAAGGACCTGGAAGACAAATTCCTATCAAATTTTGCAACTAGCAAAAAACAACTGAAATCTATATATACTTTGAATAAGATCTAGCAGAGGACAGGAAAGACTCTGCATAAATACCTAAATCGATTCAAAGATGCCGTACTATAGGTGTGTGAGCTAGAAGAAAGTGTTCATGTCCATTTGTTGATATCCGGGTTGAATTCAGAATCCCGTTTCATGCAGTCAATGATCAAGGATGAAGTCAAGACTTTAGAGGACTTCAATTCCCGAGCAAAAAAGTACTTAGAGCTAGAGCAGCTCCAAATAGCCAACACTACCGGGAAAGAGAAGCGAAATGATTTTTCCCAAATTAAGGAGCAATCCAGAAACCAGAAGCAAGAATCTCATGGGAGGAACTCAGAAAACAAAGTCTAGGGTAGAAAGATTGAAGGGAGGTATGAGAAATACACACCATTGAATGTCCCGAGATCCCAAGTGTGGAAAGAAGTCGCCTTAACCGAGATGCACAAGGTTGACTGACCTTAGCCTTTAACTAGTAAGGCAGCCTTGGATCAATCCCATTTTTGCAAATTCCATGACCAGCCAAGTCATACCACTGACCAGTGTTGGGACATGAGGGATGCCATTGAGAAATTTATATAAGAGGGCAAATTACAGCAGTACGTGATCAAGACTTAAGGGCGTAAATTTAATAAATGCCAGCAGCAAGGACCAAGTTCAATGCTCGAGAAGAAAAGGAAGGAGCAGAGCTTCAAGAAGCCGGAAGAAGGCGGCGATTAATTCCCAGAGCTGGAATTCAAGTGCAATGTCATAAGTGGCGGATTCGGAGGGGGAAGAGACACAACGAAGCAAAGGAAAAAAAATACTTGAAAGAAGTCTTATCTATCCGGGATCAACCAAATTCAAAGAAGATCTAAGCAAGCCTGAACCCCCTGCATTGAGCTTCACTAGAGAGGACCTAAAGGATGTAGTTCCTAGACATCACGATGGGTTGGTCATCTCGATAACTGTGGAAAAATGCCTGATAAGGAAAGTATTCATCAATGCCGGAAGTGCATGCGATATTATCCTTTAGGAGGCCTTGAAGAAAATGAATCTTGACTCGAAGAACTTAAAGTCTTGCCGAACAACCCTTACTAGATTCAACAAACAATACACTCAGCCTAAAGGCTACATAGACTTGAAATTGACCTTGGGAATGAAAGAAGTGTTCAAGTCAGAGTGGGTCAAGTTCATTGTGGCCAACTTCTCGTCCAGTTACAACATAATCCTTGGAAGGCCTGCCATTCATAACTGGGACATGCTGGCTTCTAAGAAGTACCAGAAGGTCAAGTTGGTGAGCACCAAGAACAAAGTCTTGATGATGAAGGAAGACCAGCACGAGTCATGATAATGCTACTTCAAGATGATCAAAGGAAGCAAAGAGGGATCGTCATTCTAGCCACCCCAGCCCAGTAGTGAGGGAAAAAATTCTAATAATGACCAAGTCGGTCGATTTGCTAAGTCAATAAACATGGTAGAGTTGGACATGCGTAAGGATGCTGAAGTGTCAAGACCAGAACCGAGTAGAGAGCTAGAAGACCTCATCTTGGGCAGGGATCCATGACAAATTATGAAAATTGGAAAAGCTTTAGAGCCGGATGTCAAAGATGAGCTGGTCAAATCCCTAAAGTCAAATCAGGACGTATTTTCTTGGAAAGCGTTCGAGCTCCCTGGAATTGACCCCGAGTTCTACTGTCATAAACTGGGCTCAAAAGAAAAGAAAGCTTGGCCCAGAAAGAATATAGGCCCTAGAAGACCATGTAAATGAGCTTCTAGAAGCTGGCTTTATACGAGAAGTTCAACTACTTGGCTATCTAACGCAATGTTGGTAAAAAATTCGAACGAAGAGTGGAGGGTGTGCACATATTACATGGATCTTAACAAAGTCTTCCCGAAGGATGCATACCCAATGCCAAGTATAGACCAACTTGTGGCTAATGCATCTGGTTTCCAACTGTTGTCTTTTATAGACGCATATTCCAGTTACAATCAGATTGCAATGCATGTTGAGGACCAGAAAAAGAAAACATTCATAACCAAGAAGGCCAATTACTACCACAATGTTATGCCTTTCGGATTGAAGAACGCCAGGTCAACTTATCAAAGGATGATGAACCAAGCTTTTGAAGATCAACTAGGCAAAAACATCAAGGTTTACATCGATGACATGATTGGTAAATCAACTAATCACCTGGCCCACATTTGGGATCTGCAGCAGACATTTGACTAGCTGAGAGCTTTCTGAATCCAATTGAATCTGGCCAAATGTGCACTTGGGGTGCTGGCTAAGAAGTTTCTTAGATTCATGTTAACCAGCAAAGGAATAGAGGCAAACCTGGATAAATATCAAGCCACGTTAAACATGAAGGCACCAAAGACTAAGTGGGAGATCCAGCAACTCACAGGCCAGTTAGCCACCTTGACGAGGTTCCTACCCATATCAGCCAAAAATGCTCTTCCGTTCTTTAAGCTTCTAAAGAAGAAGGCCCAAATTGAGTGGAACTCGAAATATGAGGCTACTTTTGCAAAGATAAAACAATGTTTGGTTGCACCTCCAGGTCTATCCAAGCCAAACCCGGGAGAAACCTTAATTTTATACCTTTCAGTAGGTGAAGAGGCAATAAGCGTAGCATTGGTTAAGGAGGTCGAAGATGGGCAAATTTTGATCTATTTTGTCAACTGAGCTCTACAAGCCTTAGAGCTAAGATATCAAGGACTTGAGAAGATGGCATTCACCCTACTCACCGCTGCAAGAAGACTCTGCACATACTTTCAAGGGCACCCAATTGTTGAAAGAACCAGTCAGCTGATCTGGCAAGTGTTGCACAGACCAGATCTAGCTAGAAGAATGATTAGTTGGGCAATAGAATTATCTGAATTTGACATCTCCTATGAAGCTTGACACACCATCAAGTCACAAGCTCTTGCTGATTTCATGATGGAGCTAACCCTGGCGGATAAAGGAAAGGGAGGAAGTCAGGAAGTATGGAAAGTATTTGTTGATGGCTCCTCGAATGATAAAGGGAGTGGGGCCAGAATCATTATAGAAAGTCCAGAAGGGGTCTCAATAGAGCATTCTTTGTAGCTTACTTTCAAAACATCAAATAACCAAGTAGAATACGAAGTACTTCTTGTCGAGTTAATTCAAGCCAAAGAAGTCAAGGCATGAAAAGTTCACATCTCGACTGACTCCCAGCTCGTAGCTGCTCAAATAGATGGGACATACCAAGTCAAGGGCCCATTGTGGGCGAAATATCTTAGCAAAGTCAAAGAGGCCATGATCGTCTTTGACAAGGTAGTTGTCACTCACATTCCCAGAGGGGAGAACACCCGGGCTGACATCTTATCTAAACTAGCAAGCACTAAGAACCCTGGCAATCACAGAACTGTGATTCAAAAGAGTTTGTCTGAACCAAGTTGTGTCATGATGATCTCCGTGGCTGGCGATTGGAGAAAAACAATTGTCAATTACTTGGAAAGAGGGATACTGCCTGATGATGCTTTTAAAGCAAAGAAACTGGTTCAAGATTCCGCGATGTACACGGTGGTTAAGGATCACTTATTTCGCAAAGGTTTCCATTCGCCAATGCTCAAATGTCTAAACGCAGAAGAGGTCGGGTATGTCTTGGCCAATGCACACGAAGGAATTAATAGACAACACATGGGTACCAAGGCGTTGTCAAGGAAAGCTATTTGAGCTGGGTATTATTGGCCTACAATGGTAGCAGACTCAGAATAGCATGTTTGGAAACGCAATAGTTGTCAAAAGCACACAAAAATCATATAGTCCCCTCCAGCGAAATTGAAGTCTATCTCAGCTCCCTAGCCTTTTTATAAATGGGGTATGGATTTGCTCGAACCATTTAAGGTGGCCCCTGGTGAATTGAGATGGTTGGTAGTAGCAGTAGACTACTTTACCAAATATATAGAAGCTGAGCCTCTTACTACGATCACCTCAGTGCTAGTTCAAAGATTCTTTGAAAGAAGAATCATTTCCCGTTTTGGGATTCCAGCAAAGGTGATCACGAATAATCGTACCCAATTCATTGATAAGGGATTCCAAGAGATGATGGCGGCTTTCCATATCAAACACTATTTCTCCTTAGTAGAGCATCCGCAGTTAAATGGTCAGGCGAAGGCAGCTAATAAAGTCATTATTGATGGATTAAAGAAACAGATGGAGGACACAAAGACCAATTGGGTTAATAGTTGTACGTTGTCCTATAGGGATACCAGACTAGTGTTCAATCCTCTACCGGGGAAACTCCATTCAAATTGACTTACGGGTGTGAAGGAATGATCCCGGTAGAGATAGGTCAACCCTCTTGGAGAAGAACCATAGTTTCAAAAGATGAAGAAACGAGTAATAATGAAGCCATGGCGCTTGAGTTGGACGTGATTGATGAAGTAAGGATCATAGTACATTGTCGCGATCTGGCTATAAAAAAGCTTATCATGGCCAAATTCAATAAGAAAGTGAGGCCTAGTTCTTTTCACAAAAGAGACCTAGTACTCCGGCAGGCCGACATAGGAAACAAAAATGCTAAAGACAGAAAACTGGCGACAAATTGGGAAGGACCCTACTAGGTTAAGGAAGAGCTCGATAGAGGAGCCTACCGCCTAGAGACTTTGGAAAAGAAGCCAATGAAGCGAACATGGAATGAGGATAAGCTTAAAATATATCACAGCTAAACTCAATTCTATGTAAGAGACGACTACGTCGCCAAGTCTATGAAAAATTCCTTCTAAGGGATCTTGTAAGACGACTATGTTGCCGAGTCTATGAAAAATTCCTTTTAAGGGATCCTATAAGACGACTATGTCGCTAAATCTAAATATGAATGAATTCTCTAAATGAGAATAGTTTCAAATATTCGAGTGTTTGGTTTTTAAAAATCAATTTCATGCTGCACACTAAATAAAGTCGAGATTGAAAGACTTGCTTCAAAAATGAAAAACGTTCACAAAGGTCCACTGAGACTAAGATGCATCAAAATTTATCTTCTGGGGTAATGAAGTGACCCATCATACTAACTTTGATCAGGTCGAAATGTTTACAAAACGAATTACGACCCAATTTTAAACATGTGACAAGTTGCCTTTATCTCTGATTGAATTCTTGTTATGAATAATCAGAATGTTATGTAGAAATTAAAGAAATTTCTTATAAATATTATACCTGGTTCTATTACTAGGTGTACATAAATGCAGATTCTACGATAATATTCTTGGCCATGGCCTGGCCATTCAATAAGAACCTTAAACTTCAAGTTTAAGTTCATGATTAAATATTTCTTATGATTGAGATGAATACAAGATTTAAAAGCTTTCAATGTAAAAGAAAGGAAAGTTCTCATTCATCAAAATCAAAGTACTAGACATCCAAATCTAGCAGCAAAATAAAAGGAAGTAAATACAAATGAAACCGACTTCTCGACTCTTCAATTTGTTGGAGGGAGGGACCTTGGCGTCAATGGGAGGCTCAGGAGTTCCGACTTCTTCGTCATCTTCATCATCTTCTTCCTCCTAATCTTCAACAGGCCGAGATATTAAACCTTGGGGAGCAGACGAGAATAGGGGACAAAATTCCTGTTTTCATCGATATAAGCATGACAATGCACTCCCGAAATGTCCAAAGTGATGTCGGGATTGAAGTGCTAAACCTGCTCCATAGTGTTCTTAAAGGATTCTTCAACACCTATCTTCAACTTCAAGATCTCCGCTCTAAGCACAGTCTCGCCCTCCTTCAATTTAGCCACCAATTCACTCTTCTTGGATTTCAGCTCCTCTATCATCTTCTAGTTATGCTGGTGATTTTTGATAGTGCTAGCAAGGGACATCTTTGCTGCTTAAAGTTCCCCCTTCACTCGAGCAAGCTCCTCGTCAACCTTTTGTTTTTCATTCTCTAATTCGGCCGATTCCGCATTGACTTGGGCAGCTTCTTCTTGAGCACAGTCAACACATAACTTGGCCTCCTCCAGCTTACCGTGACACTTGGTGTATCTCTATTCCAGCTATACAATGAGTTGCGCCAAACCGACAGCTTTCATGACCGAGTTTTCTATGTCCTTCAGCTCCCGAATTTCAGCCTCGAATATCCGGTTTGGCTCATATAAATGTTAGGAGGACGAAATCCCTTACGATTAATGTTGTTAACTCCACTCGCCCAAAACTCAGATATGGAAATCCGAGAAGGAGAAGGTGAGTGAAGAGGAGGAGAGTTCGAAGTTTGTTGTGGGGAGGATGGACCAACAAAGGCCCTCAAACTCGGGGTGGTTAAGGCCTTAATTGGTGACGAGGGGGCGATTTCTTTTTGCTTAGAGTTTGAATTGCTATTGGCCCTCTTACGCTTTTTTGAAGCACCTCCTTTGTCACCTGTCTCGACTGCAGGGTTGCACATTTCATCTTGCCTGCAACTAGCACTACATCCGTAGCCAGTGACGTTATTGGCTCCTCTCCAAAGACCTCAATATCCATGTATCCAGGCCTCTTTCCCATACTTGGAGCTGCAAATCATGCAAAAACACATTTATAAATCAATAACAAATGCACACAGAAAACAAACGGAATCATGAATAAGAAACAGGAGCTGGCATACGCTTTAATTGAGTAATCTCGAATACAAGCCAAAGCATATAGTTGGCCGACTTGATGGGGCCGTGTTTGTCAACGTATGAATCAATAAAAGAGGCCGCATTAGACTCGGCGTCAGAAAGCTACTCCTCCGAAAAGCGATAGGAGGAAGTGGGAAAGCCGTGGTGATCTTCGGACTAGTACAGGGGAAAGTTCCCTTCAACTTCCCCAGATTTTGTGGTCCTAAGAGACCAGGGCAATTTGTTAGGCTTCACCTAAACCTTAAAGAAGTTGGTCTTAAAGCCTTTAAAGGAATCTGTGAAAATTGTGAAATATTTTTTGGAGTCGTCACCTCGAAGTGAGATATGGCCCCTTTTCTTAGATTGATTTTTACTAGCACTTGCCAGATGAACGGTAAAAAATTGGAAGAAGAGTTGAATGGAACTAGGTAACTTGTTAGAATCACAAAAGCATTCGAACTCGATTGCAAAAGCCCAGCTGTTGGGATGAAGTTGAGCGTGATCAAGGTAAAGATGGGTAAGGAGTTCCATTTGAAACTTGGTGAACGGGAAGCAAGCACCAAGCCGGCTAACTAAATCCCGGTAAAAATAGAAGAAATGAGAAGATTACCCCTCCTCTTTCTGCTAACTGCAGACTGATTCATGGAGAAAGAGAACATGAATGGTATATCCATCTCCATTTTTAACAGCAAGTTTGGCCACATCTCCAGCCGACATGACAGATTTTGAATCTATAACACTTTATGCGGCTCATGACTCCGGGTTTAACGAAGAGTCTGCACAACTGGACTTATCAGCCAAAGCCTTGCCAAAACATTGTGAAGAAGATGTTCTCATCCTATACCTATGACAAAAAGAAAAAAAGAAGTAATCAGAAACTAAGGTATACCTTGTTCAATGAAGCTATGGGATGATGGATGAAAGACAAAATGGCACCCGTGGATGGTTAAACTGGGGGTAGGTCCCGGACCCATTTTATGCTAGCAAGACTTCAAAATCAACTCGGCCTCTCTTTCGAAGTTGCATGACGAAGAGTCTCAAGCCAAAAATAGGCACTCATCACATGGATCAATAGTACCCCCTGGATGGGATCCCGGGGCCAGGTTAGGGGGACTCTGTGAAGAGGGAATGGATTCACTCGGCATGAGACTCATTTCATCCCAATTTAGGGTTTTGATAGGGACGTCAACCAGACTGGGAGTATGGTGACAAATTTGATGTTTTCCCTGACCCCCACTACCTCTGTGCCCACAATACAAAACTTCATGTTTTTCCTGGTCAGTGTGCTCAACCCCCTAGAACTAGTTCCTTATTGTTTTGGTTATCATCATCATCTGACACAAACAAGAAGAAAAAAGCAATGTCACTGTGAAGGTCGATAGACAACGATCACAAAAATGAAGGGTTTAAACCAAGAAACAAAAATTTTGAAAAAAGTTCAAGCAAGAAATGAAGAGCAGTACAATAGCTAAAAACACAAAGAGAGAAAGAGGGGAGTAAGGAAATACTTGAAGTATTGAAGACTCGTAGAGGCGAAGGAAGGAGAATAGAAGTTCACAGATAAATTGGTTTGAAGGAACAAGATTATCTGGAGAATACAGAAAGTTTCGCAGCGAAGGTAGAGCAAATGGGGGAAGATAAGTATATATATAAGCGTAACCGTCAGTAGCACTAATTTGAAAAGTCAGGAGCCAAATAGGCAGCAAACACATAAAGTGATGATGACGCACGAAAAATGAGGTACACATTTAATGCACCTCAAGGTTGCAGGCGTCTAGGCATGAAGCTTTGGCTTCCAAGCAGTCGGAAATGGACAGCTAGCATATAGGTTATGATGATGCAAAAACTAAAACGGAAGTCACCTACTTGTGATCTCAAAAACATACCTCGATTTTCAAAAAGCATTAATGGCGTCAAGGAAGGACCGACTTCTCATCGATCAATCCGAGATCAAAGTGAGGGAGCAATAAAACTCCTAGAGCGCAAGAGAGTTTGATGATTTCTCCATGTTGTGAATCCGGCTTGGGGGGAAGTACCGACTATAAGGTCAGCATGCTCAAAAACCCAGAATCACAGTGAAGAAATCCGGAGAAACATTGATTGCTCAAACGATTGCTCAAATAGATGTATCTCGGATTGAGATAGAAGTCGATAACGTATCCTATTCCAGTTTAAAGCTCGGGCACTTGAAAGCAATAAAAAGTTGATTTGGGTAAAGCGAAGTTAGATAACCTGGACCTTTCATGTGGAAGCAGTCCATAACGCTAGCATGAGCCAGGATTAGTATAACTCGGATGAAAATATGAATAGGTATTGTAGTGAGGCGTACATATAAAGCCTGAAAGCCATGGGTAAGCAACAAATACATATCTCGGCAGCTCAAAGACCTGAACTACCGGGCTAGGGGCAACTGTTATGGACCCGCACATTGGGCCTTAAGGATATACGGCCCAGCAAGGGAACTTTATGGCAAAATCCCTCCATGATCAAGTAAAATACTAATCACCCCATAATCGTGCCTACAATCTAGGACAGTACAGGTAGTAGAGCAGGCACAACCAGAACGCGGGCGCACATGATTAGGATGTGGAGTCACACATTGCATGAGGCACGGCGCACAGGGTAGTGAGCAAAACCCTAAAAGTAATCTCTATAAATAGGGAGGTTATCCATTAGGTATGCTCTCTTGATTATTTCTACATTCAGTCTCACTGTGCACACACCTCACTACTATTGGCTATCACCATTCTTGTGTAGCACAGTAATCTCAAAAACACTTTGTGATATTTCCTTCAAAATATCACGGAGCAATATTCTTCTCTTTGGTATTTAAGTCAATAGATACCTTGGAGATTGCATTTGATCCTATATAAACCAACGTTAGCCCATTGAGACTAGACATCTGTGTTTTACAATAGAACAAGATGAAAAGTTTTTTTTTAAGTACTATCAATGCCCCCCCTCGGGGGTAGGGTGCCGTCACTTAAATATATTCAATCGTATTGATTTAAAGTATTATCAATAGACATGACATTTAATGCATACTTTACTCCAATTGAAAACAATATCACCAACCATAAACAAAGATTATTCAATTTGCTCGGTCACAACAACATCATACTTTGATGATGCAAGTTTCTAGAACAATGACAAATTTAAGCAAATACTGTACAAACGACGTTCGTGTGTTAGGGTAACATCCAAACCATGGTTTCAGAAGCTTTTTTCCACATGCTAAGACAAAAATCATCTTAAATTCTTCCTCGTAAGTAAATCATAAAAGTTATTTTCTAAAAGTTAATCCAAACACATTATTATAGTTTCATAAGCATTTTTAAGCTAATAAAAATAAAACTCTTTTCACATACTTATTTTTTACACTGTAAAATCAGTAAAAAGCTAATTTAAACACACATCACTGAACTTTACACACACACACACCATATTCGAAGACCAATTATAGAAAGATATTATATTTATTTTGTGTGCACAAGGCTGAAAATCCATGTGTATGGCACTCACTGGGGCCGTAAACCATGCGCTTCACTTGAAAATTGCCATCATCCCAAATCAAAGAATTAGCAGAGACTATTCCCATATTTATGGAACCACTTTCCCAAGGATGAGTAGAGAGAGCTCCTCCCATTTGGACCGTTCAGATGAGATCTGGACGGTCCAGATTTAATTTTTTAAACTATCATCTTTTAAATAAAAAAAATTATTTTTTAAAAATATGTTAGTTGAGAGATTGTCTTTATTTTAGATTCTCTACCCATTAAAATAATTTTTTTAAGAAAATAAAAAGTAAAAAAAAAAATCTGGACGGTCCAGATGAGAGGAGTTCTCCCTACCCATCCTACCCATCTAGGATGGGTAGGGAGAGTGGTTCCCCATATTTATTCTTCCCTCAAATGTAACTGTAAAGGTCTTGTTCTCACCCACAGAAAGGACAAGACATTTGGTGTCACTTGAATAGTCAACGGAGAGGAAGGAACAGTCACTTTAGCCTGATATACATATGATTCTGCTCCAACATTTGTCACAGTCCTATGAAACACACTGCTAAAAGATTCTAAGTTGTTTCTCTTAAGAGCGAAAGACGGGAGATTAAGGTCCAACACAGTTTCAATCCCAGTTTCCTCACGATTGATGACATCATTTCTGATGATTTATAGGTTTCTCGCATTATAACCTTGTCCACGCAAGAATCTCAAATAATCAGATTCAGTGATATCATATACCAAACCAGGGTTCGCTGCCTCAATGGGATTAATCTGCACAGCTCCATAAGCAAATTTAGCTTCTGGGTTGAGAGCAGAGCTCATTGGAGTGGCTGCAATATTTGAACGGATATGTGTAAATATAAAGAAAACCAGAGCTTTAAGAAAAATTTACAAGTTGATGTTTTGGTGGATTGATTAAGTAATGAAGTACTCCCAATGTTCCTTTTAATCAAATAAGATTTATGCCATGCATGTTCTCCTTTATAAGATTGGACCTGGGGATATTTGAAATTTTTTTCTGTGAACTCCCCATTTCACTTTCACTTAATTACAAAAATTACTAATACCACTATTGTAATTACTTCTTTTGTTCTTTTTCATAAGATACACTTTAGACATGTATAAATATTTAATGCACTTTTCCTTTTTTATTCTCAGTTAATTATATGCCTCCCTCCTCATTTTTTTTTCCCACTCATTGATCTCTCTCATCACTTTTTCCACTCATTATATCTCCCACCTAATTTCTTTCTAAATAACGGTGTTTTCACAATAAATTAGTTGCATTTGTTACATATTTATTGTCTTTAACCAATTTTAAAGAATTTGACCTACTTAATTCAGTCATTTGTATCCTATAAAAAGTAATTGAGGGAGTAATTAGCAGCGGTCATTAGGGCAAACTTAATTGCTGTTAAAGACCATCACTACTAGAAAATAGTGAATTTGCGACGGAATATATTCCGTAGCAAAAAGGTGAAATTTTGCGACGGAAAAAAATTCCATCGCAAAATTGTGACAGAAAAATAATAATAAAATATTTTTGCGACAAAAAATAAATTCCGTAGCAAAATTTCGTCTTTTTGCGATGGGAAAAAAATTTCGTCGCAAAATTTCTCCTTTTTGCGACAGAAAATAAATTCCGTCGCAAAAAAAATAATTAAAAAAAAATTTGCAACGGAAAAAAATTCCGTTGCAAAACTCATGAAGATTTGCGACGGAAAAGTTTTTCGTCGCAAATCCTCAAGGGTTTTGCGACAGAAAAGTTTTCCATCGCATGTAACATCCCAAATTTTGGGATTTGAAATTTGGATATTTTAGGGAAATTAATGAAGTAATTTTGGATTAAAAGAATTATGAGACAAACTATTGTAAATTGGAACTTATATTTTTCCTTAATTTATTATGGGGAAAAAATAACTAAAATAAGGAATAATTAGGCCTAAAATTATGGAAGATTAAGTTGCAAAATTTTCCTAAAATGATTATTAACTAAATTATTGGAAAATTTGAATAAATAAAAAACACCTGTTTTAACTCTATTTATTTATTTAAATACCCTCTTAATATACATTGTTCCATATGAATTCCTTTCTCTCTCCCTGCTCATTAAAATACAGAAGCAAATGTCTCCAGCCAAGTTCTCGTCCAAGTGAAAAAGAAGAAAATAATAATAATAATAATGCATCATGAAATTTGGCCCATCTCATTTAATCTTCCACGCCCGATCACCAAATCCAATCCATTATCTCCTCTAAGCTCAAGCCGTGGGAAACCTACAGAGAAATATATATACACACACTAGCTGCAACACGTAAGCACCGAAAACGCAGGAATGAGAAGCACGCAAGATCATCTCTGTCGTCATCGAGCCTAGAGCCGAAGGTTCCCCTGGTCTTTATCCGTTGAGTACTCTCCTTCCCTCCAATATATATATACCTGCTTCCTTCCATCTCCACGTCCCCTTTCGGCAAGAACCTAGCAACAGAAGAAGAGAAAAAGAGAGAGAGGGAGCGAGAGCGCAACTGAGAAAGAGAGACGAGGGAGGAAGGTAGAGAGTGTATGTGTGTTGTGCTGCCCTATTTTAGCACCATCGAAACAGAGGAGAATCCAGCGACGTGTGAGTACGCTACTATCGTGCTTTTACTGTTCTTTTTGCTGTCATCGTTTTTCCTTTCTTGGTCTTACGTGTGTGTATGCATGTGTGTGTTTACTGCACAAAGAGAGTTCAAAGATGTATAAAACAAGGAAAAATATCGAGTTGTGTTGCTGTCATTAGCATCTAATCATGTTACTGCCATCGGGCTCATTGCTTTTCTCTTGCTGCATGTATGTGGGTTTGAATATGGATATATATATAGATAGAAAACCTATAGGTGTATAAAGAAATTTTAATGATTTACTCTTATGTCGAAGTCAGAGAATGAAAAATGGGTAGCGTTTTGCTATTTGAGTGTGTGAGCACTTAATATATAAGTGTGGTTGTACCAGACTAAATGAAGAAGGGAGCCATAAGTATCCTTAGTGAAGTTTGGTTAATGTTTGATTTGTTGTGAGCACAAGATCATTAATGGCTTCATCGGAGATCAGGTTTTTTGATGTGATTGTAGTGTGTCGGAAGGCGTTTTTTTTTTTTTTTTTTTATGTATTCATACTTGAAGGAAATGGGTTCAGCTTGATTTTAGACATGCACTATTAAAATGCCTCATTTGGATAGATGTGTCTAGCTAAGATGGAATTGAAATCCATTAAAAAAAAAAAAAAAAAAAAAAATTCTGTTATCTACAAATAAGTATGTCTGTACGTGTAGGTGCTATCGATTTCCTTTTGCTCTTGTTTTGGTGGGTAAGTCTAATCAAATATAGATATAGATATAGATATAAATAAGTTACATAAATTTCATTGAGGATAAAAGAAGGACGAATTGCATTTGTCTTTTATACCAGGAATAAGCTATATATTGTGTGTATGTCTCTATTACATAAATATATATAGTTATAGTATACTTGATGCCTGTGTAAATAAAACCTATGGATATGAAGAAAACAAGTTTAAAAGCTTATCTTATATATATATATATATATATATATATATATATATATATATATATATATATATATATATATATATATATATTCTCATGCATAAACTCATTGAATATACTTGTATAAATAATTATAGTGATAATATTTATTAATTTAATTGTGGGATTAAACTAGATCTAGAATAATAATAATAAACAATAAATTGGATAAAACTCAAGGTTTTAAAACTTTATGTATGATTAATTCTATATTTTTGGAAAGCCCAGATGAATTCCATAATTAATAATAGATAATAATTAGTCAATAATTGTTCATGTGATATTGAATATTGAGGAATTTAAATTAATTAAATAAAAGAATAATGATACTGATAATAGCATGTCTTTATCATTGGAAATAAGGAAATAAATAATAAAGGGAAAAGAAATAATAAAGGGGTTATTATTAAAATTAATATATTTTTAATTATCAGTTATAATTTTGGATATGTGAAATTTTAGGGATGTTATTAATTATTAGAAAATTGATTTGTATAAATTGAATTGTGGAGTGTATTTGAGTTCTAGAATTAGGAGTAGTGTGAAAGTAGTTAGCTCGGGCAAGAGATAACCACTTTCCACTTATTATGTTATTAATATGCTGCTGTGAGTATTTTCTGAAAGGATTATGCATGTTTAAATAAAGTGTGCCATGTGGAATGTTATTAGTTGAATTTATATGCATTGAAATATTATAATAATTATGGGAACTGAGATATGATGATATGGTGTTGTGAAAATTTCCCCTGTTAAATTATGATGATAATTATGGAAAGGGATGAATCAGAAAAAGATGGAGTAGTTACTTCCACCACGTGGTGATTCCTCCATTGGTGCACGATGGTTGGCTTTTTATTGTCCCAACAATTCAATGAGGGACTAGCCCAACAGTTCAAGAGGGCTTACGACACCCCACCTGTTCAATGAGGGGAAAAGACCCATGGTCTATGACAGGTGCTCTGAAGATTTTGGTCGGTCCTCATCACTTGACTAGTGAGCTTTTGGAGTAACCAATAACATGGGTGTAACTTAGCCTATAGGTCTAGTCGGAAGAAATAAGGCGGTTCGGTTGGATTGATGGGAGATATTTGGGGAAATAAATTCAAAAAAAATTGTGACACCCATTGTGATACTTAAAAATAATGTGATATTATGTAAAGGGAATATTGATGAGTTGTTTATTTGAATTAATTTGTTTTATTCCACTTGGCACCTCACTAGCACTTATTGATATTCGTAATGAGTTGGACTGATGGTTACAAAATTTTCCCCAGGTGACCAGTCCGATCTAGGTCCTTCAGGGTAGCCGACAGAAGCGCAGGGTATTTAATACAAGTAGGACTTCTTTCTGTCTTTTGTTATATGGATAACTGTATATTGCCACATATTAGGGCTTATCATGCATACTTTTGCATATTTTGAAAAATTTTAAATTCCGCGTAAAACCTATTATCTGGTTAACTCTAATTATTTTGTGATTATCCTGCTTAATAGATGGTTATGTAGTTAATTAAACAATGGTTGTTTCATCGCAAATCCTCATGGGTTTTGTGACGGAATTTTTTTCCGTCGCAATTTTTTTTTTAATTATTTTTTTTGCGACGGAATTTTTTTTCCGTCACAAAATTTTGCGACTGAATTTATTTTCCGTCGTAAAAAAGCAAAATTTTGCGACGAAAATTTTTTTCCGTCGCAAAAATCTTTGTCAAAAAAATAATTAAAAAAATAAATTTGCAACAGAAAATAAAATCCGTTGCAGAATTTTGCGATGGAAAAAAAAATCCATTGCAAAATTTTGCAAACTTCAATTACTTTACCATTTTATCTTCGCGTATCCGTCTTCTTCCATTTCCCATTTGCTTTCAAGTTGCTTGTCTCACGTGTCTCCGGCGTTTTTGCTCCTCGCGCCATTCAACCACCGCCGACCGAGTTTCTCTTCCTCCAATTTGAGCCTCTGTCGTCCTTTTCTCTTGTTTCTCTGCCTCAACCGTTCCTCAAACGTTTAAGCATTTTATTTGAGTTCTTAGATTTTTTTTTTTCTCATATTGTTTTCTTCCTCAGAAATTCGTAGATCTTGAATTCGTAGATAGGAGTGAAACTAAATTGTAGACATGTACGTGTTGTGATTTTGATTCTCATATCGTAGGATATTAAATTCTTTTTCTTTCTCTTTTTTTGGAATGATAAATTTTGTCCTATAAATTAATATGTAGCTTAATTAATTAGAGAAAATATAATCATGTCAACATGCAAAAGAGGGAAAGATTTGTTGAAAAAAAAAAGGCCTTGTCATGCTAAAACATATATATGTTGCATTTGGTATAGTGCATGAAGACTTGTTGATAAATGAAGCTTGGCATTTTAATTAAGAATAAGACTACTTGCTTACACATGTGGAGGGAAATATATGAAATTATTCTGTGGGACTAGTGTTTTAATAATGATGAAATGCTTAAAATACCCCGTGATACAAATAGTTTAGCTCAATGAGTAACCATTCATTCGAATTTTTTTCCACAGCCCTCATACATAAAAAATTAATGGTCTAGATGAAAAAATAGTATTTAGATAAGGGAATTTCTTAGTCACGTATAAAAAAATCTCAAAAAATGTACTAAGTTCTCTGGAAATATGTTGTTATTATATTTTATTTGCATTTATCAGTTTTATATGTGTAAATACTAATTGTAGTATGAGTATTTTAATTACAAAGATATGAAAATGTCAAAGTATTTGTTGGTGGGAAATTTCTTGTCAAGAGACTCGAATTTTCATTAATTTATACTCAACTAATTAAATTATTCATGGGGTCTAGACTATCTGTTTCTTTTTAAAATTTAAATTTATTTGTATTTTTTAATTAAAATTATTTTTTGAAATTTTAATTTTTTTAAAAAAAAATTATTCTCTGTGACGGAAAAAATTCCGTCACAATTGCAATGAAAAATTTTCCGTCGCAATTGTGACAGAATTTAAATTCCGACACAGACGGAAATTCAATTTTCCGTCGCAATTACGAGACATTTTTTTTCGACAGACGAATTCCGTCGCAATCCTATTTTGCGCTGGAAAATTGGAATTTTGTGACTGAATTTTTCTGTCGCAAAAAACCAATGTTTTTGTGGTGCATGTGGGATGAAACGACTTGATGTATATGGCTGCAACAGAAGCATGAGGGCGAGCCATGGAGGTGTTGTAAATATTGCATATGGGTGTCAAAGAAAGAGTATTTCCAATATTATGGAGTATGTTTAAATAAAGAGATGCGTTTTGAGAAGTCATATTCTTATAAATTAAGGGATGTATGTTGGTTCGTGAATTAATATGGTTCATGAATTTAACAGAGGAGATATGACTTTCTAATTGAAAAGGTGTAATGTTCAAGATTTACCATTTTAAGGCATTGATTTATTATCTATAAATATCTCAATTGTGACACCATTTAAAACAGAGAACTAGAAAGCATCAGTAATCTCTTACTAAGTTACTTTATCTTCTGTCAACTCTGCCGCTTTGATTTAATCAAGAAGGTTCTGTTTAATCTTAGGGAGTGCCGCTTCTTCTTTATAGGTGGTCGCAGAATAACTCTATAGGATAATATTCTCGAACACGACTCAAATCATCCTCTTCTCCATTCTTCCATATTGCTCGCAGTTTTCAACAATATATAGAGTTAGTACTTGCTGATCTTTGGAGCGCTGTTATGGATTACAAAGGAAAAGGAGATAAGTTTTGGTTACAGTCTCTACCTTTTTATATATTTGATTTTCACATGTGGAAATATAATTGCGTTGAACATTTTGAATATTAGTCAATAATGGTGTCTACGAACGAGATCCTTATTTGGCCTTTGATTTGCCTGTAGATTAAAATGTTTAACCTTTCTCTAGTGATTATTTAGGAGTCTATTCCAAGCAAATTGAATCAAAGGGTTTATTTGATCATCGCAAAATCAATTAAAAGGGGAAAGAGAACTGTTACCATGTCTGTTGCGAACCCATCAAATCAAATCATACCATTCCGCTTGGTTGGGTTTTGTTCTGATTGAAGGGAAATTGGCCTTAAGGATTAGGTTTGCGGAATTTGATCAACCAAATCTGATAGAAATATATAATATCAAGTTGTGATTGGGCATGGAAGTGGATGGTTGTGTACAAAAGAGGTTGGAGTTGTTTATGATGACCAAAACCTAGACCAGCAATCGCAGAGGGTGGTGGCGTATTCGTCAATTTCTCACATGGAATGTCAGATCTTTCTAAGAACAAGAATGCCAACCATGACATTGATCAGGCATTGATAGCTTTGAAAAAGGATGCTTCATGATAAGCAAATAGCCTAGATGCAGCTACGTCTATGAGAAAGAAAAATATGTTGGTCTGATGATACTTGATAATGGAGGGAGAGAGAATTAGGTCTTGTATATGATGAAAACATATTAAATAAGCTTATGATCAAGGAGAGCCATGATTATTACTATCATGGACAACTACTCAATTTTTCCTTCATCCAGACTCATTTTAATCTCTATGGTAAAGAGATTTTGAGGACATTGTGATCCTTGCAAACATAGGCAAGAGGCAGAAAAGAAGACATACTTTAATGGATGCAGTGTAACACTAGGAAGGAGAGTTATGGATGCAGTGCAATTGTACCGAAAGAGAGTTACCGTTTTCACATCCGTTTGTTATTAAGTAAACCATTCTTCCCAGGTATGCGTCCAATTTAATATTTATTAGAATATTGGTGGGGATATATTAAAAATTTTGATTATACATTTATAGCTTTCAATATTGGGAAAAGTATATCTGCCTTTGAGGCAGATAACTTTTTCTGCAGCAACCCAAATGACACAATTTTACTCTCTCTTTTTTTTTCCTTCTTTGATGGAGTGTCACGTAACCTCTATGATTCCTCTCTAAACTATAACAAGCGAAAGACAGTACGGCAGGGGAAAAAAACAAACAAACAGTGCCGCTGCCACCAATGCAGAACCCAAATCTCTGTTTTCAGAACAAACAAATCGCAGAACCAAAGCTCAAAAGTAAATCTCTGTTTTCATAAATTAAACACTGACACAAATCTGGTATCCGAAGATCTTGCCAGAAGTAAATCTCTGTTTTCATGAATTGCTTGTAAGTGAATGCACCTTAATTGTTCATTCCTTTGTTTCATAGAAAATTTGTTTGGTGATAGGAAGAGGACGATAGCTAAGGTAATTGAGGCAGCTAATTATGATATTGAGTATCCCTTGGTTATGATTGTAACCTGAGTTTATAATGATTTTGATCCTTATAGTTGTTCAAGTTTATGACTAGTCCCGATGAAGTGGTTGATGAGATTATCAAGAATGTTGGTTGTTAATTACTGGATCTTAGTATATTATGATTAGCCTGAGAAAATATTAGGAAGGTGTCTATCCTGCTATAATAATGTTAGGTTTAGTAGGTAGAGCTGTTCTGCCTGACCTCAATGTTTGTTCTTTTAAAAAAGGTTTTTTTAGTTATGTGTAGCTCAATGTGATTAATACACATTATAAATCCGTAAAAGCCCTGTCTGCATCACATTCATATACATGTTTGACATTTCCTTCTAATTAATCAGTAATCATTTTTATGGAAGAAGCAATGGGAAACCAGAAGTGGGGGGGACCCAGAGAGTCAATTATTTGGACTTGGGGTGTTCATGTAAATCCAAAAGCATGTGTAAGGCTGATAATAGATGTATATTATGGGTTTAGAGTTGTTTTGTAAGTGGTTCTTCACAAATTGATTCAATGATTGTTTTGCTCTTTCAAGGGTGGTTGTTCAAACTTTTATATCTCTAATGGATCACTCTCATATAACAACTATTGAAGACATTGATATGAATGAAAGTTTAGTATGTTTTGATAACGTTGTTGATTTAGAGAAAGACAAAGATGAATTTGGAGAAGATTATACGTGTGAGATCATAAAAGAAGAAGACAGTGGTTGTAGGGAAGATAACGTACATGAAATTGTGGTAGATGATGACAGTGAAATCATGAAAAAAGAAGATGGTGACCACAGGGAAGATGATGTACATGAAATTGTTGTAGATGATGGTGAATTTAGTGAGACTCCTATTTTATGTAGAGTATTTGGAATAGCCGAAGAAGCTTATCATTTTTACAATGATTATGCAAAAGGAAAGGGTTTTGGAATACGTAAGCGATATTGTAACAAGAGTGCAAGAACACAAGAACCATATAAGTGGAAATATGTGCTCTCTAAGCAAGGTTTGAAGTATCTACACGATAAAAGAATTAATATTAACAATGTCAAAAGGCGAAGGGAAACAAGGACTAATTGTTTGGCAATACTACAAATAAGGTTGAAGGATGGATTGTGGAAAGTGGAGAAGTTCAATGATACACATAATCATCCATTGATTAACACTCCATCAAAGGTGAAAAAATTTTACTCTCATAATGAACTCCGACGATCATAATTTACTAAATTTGTTGTTTCTAAACTCTATAAGGAGGGTTTAACTTCTTCAAAAATCTCAAAGGTGGTCAATGCTATGGGTGATAAAATTAACATTACTCCAGTTCAAATAAGCACTATTATATCAAGCCAACGAAAGAACAATGTAGGGCGAGAATGTCAAGGCATCATCAAACACTTTCAAAAGAAGTCCACTCTTGATGGGTCTTTTTATTTTGATATACAGTTGGCGAAAGATGATACTTTAAGAAGTGTCTTTTGGTCCGATGGTAGATCAAGAGCAGCATATGCGCAATTTGGTGAAGTTTTAGTCTTTGATGTGACTTATAGAACAAACAAGTTCAAGTTTCCTTTTGCTCCTTTTGTGGGGGTTAATCACCATGGGCAGTCAATTTTATTTGGTGCGGCTTTATTAAAAGATGAAACAGAGGCAACATTTACGTAGTTGTTTGAACAGTTTCTGACATGTATGTTTGACAAGTCCCGTATGGCCATTATCACTGATCAAGACAAAGCTATGGGAAAAGCAATTGCCAAGATATTTCCAGGAGCTCGACATCGTTTTTGTGCGTGGCACATCAAAAAACATGTTATGGAGCATAGCCAAGCACTACGCACACAATTTAAAGATAGCTTTGATGTTAACTTTCGTGCATGGTATAAAAGTGAAACATTGATGAGTTTGAAAACAAATGGGAAGCATTAATGACAAATATATGATATCCAAGCAGGTACTTGGTTGGCTAACATGTACACTTCCCGTCATTTTTGGGCAAAAGCATATCTAAAAGATATTTTTTTTGCTGGAATGACCACAAGTGGTCGAAGTGAGAGCATCAATGCATTTTTTGATGGATACGTCAACTCTAACACAATGTTGAATGACTTTGTCATCCAATATGATAAAGCGATAAAGTCTAGAAGGGATGCGGAAGAAGATGAAGATTTCAAAACTAGAAATACAAAAGCAAGTTTAGAGAGTGATCATTGAATTGAAGAAATAGCCAAAGAGCGATACACAAGAAGATTATTTGAAATTTTCAAAAAGGAGTGGAAGGCTGCCATGCATGATTACTTTCATGGAAAGATTTCAATAAGTGAAAATATTATCAAGTACCGGGTTGGGTCTCGCAAAGTTGATAAAGAATGGTGGGCAATTGTTGAGTACCATTTGACAGAAAGCTTCACAGCTCTTTGTTCCTGTGCAAAGTTTGAAACTATGGGGATATTGTGCAAATATATTCTTTACATCATGAAGAAGAAACAAATAATGACCATTCCTGAAAAATATATTTTATCTAGATGGACCATGAATGCAAGTTATAAGGCTCAAAATCTTGTAGGCTTTCAGGGCAAAACAACTACTAATGAAGTTAGTGCATTGTCTCCATGGTCAGTTTACTTCAAGTTGAATATAGCTTTTTCTAAAGCAAGAGATTCTATTTCTGAGCTTAGAAGGCTTGACGCTTTCACAGTTGAATTTATTCAACAACAAATGGAAAGAAAGAGAAAAAGAACTGAAAATGAACAAATTTCCCAGCCAATTCATTCACCAATTACCCTCATTCATGATGTGTGTGATCCCGCTCATCCAATCAAAACTAAAGGACGTCCAAAGGGTGCTTCACGAATAAAATCAAGCTTGGAAGTGTCTACAAAACAACAAAAGACTTATAGGTATTGTGGAGGAAAAGGTCATAATAAGACCAGATGTCAAAAACAAAAGGTATTGGTTTATAAAAAAGAAATATATATTTTTTTCTCTTTGAACTTTATGAGAAATTTATTAAGTTTCCTTTGTAGATGGATATTGCAAGAGAGATGCAAATAGAATAGAAGTTGTTGCATGGAAGATTTGGAGGTGGATTGATGGCTATGATGAAGACATGAAAGATATTTTGCAGAAATGAGAAAAAATCTCAACAAGTTGGTGCTTCTGTCAACAAAGTTTAAGAGTTTTAGCCTCAAGCCTATTTAATACATACTTTACAGAACTCATCTGGGATTTTGGTTCATTATTATTCCCTTTCGTCTATATCAGCTTGTGAATGAATCATCAGCTATATTTTTCATGTTTTCTTATAAGGCCAATTGCACTTAATTATTCTTATGAGCGAGAGATCCCATCTTTCTTTTCTGAATCATGCTTGGACTTAATTACTTAAATGCATGCATTTATTAGCTTCTGCAGCTTTACTAAACATTGTATGAGTGTTGTATATACAGTACTTTTATATTTATGTGACCACCGTCCTTGTGCCATCCATGGCCATAGACTTGCGTGGCTGTCTGATTGAAATTCTGGCAACCTCAAAATCTAGAGAAGGAAACTTACTCTAACTGAACCCAAGTATTATACATTATTTGATACAATACATACAACAGATGGCAAAATTCAGCAATTGAACCTGAACTGAAAATCAAGATGTGCAAAATACCCTATGAATGTTTGTTCGTTCACTACGTATGCGCGTTTACGGGAATAACACCAACCCCCCTCACAAGCTCCTCGGTCAAAGCTGAATTTTGATGGACTAAGCTAGAAAACTTAACATGTGAATACTGTTTACCATTCAAGTACCACCATGATTCCTTCAAACATGTTCTTTTTATGTTCTAATTCTGATGAACTCAATCACAAATACTCAAAAACACCACAAATTCTGACAGGGATATGCTACACATGGGATTTTTGTAAGAAAAATGTTATCTTGTAGTGAGGAGAATGAAGGAGAAAGAAAGGTTTGTTGAGTAGGGAAAATATATCAATCAAATTTTCTCTACCATTCTCCTCAATCCAAGTATGCCCTTTTTCACAATTCTTTTCTCAAGACACTCCAATCCAAGCCTACCAAGTATTGGATATGTAACCTATATGACCATAATGTGGGAATTGGCAGCCTACTCAGAATTCCTATTTACATGGCAGCCTACTCAGAATTCCTACTCAGAATTGGCAGAATTTAAAACCTCCACGATTACACTACAAAATTATAGCAGCCAAGAAGACGCTGTCAATTCCCACACCTCCTCTTCCTGCCATGCGAGCCACCTTCTGAAAGTCTCAGGTGCTATAAAGGAGTTTAAACTCCTTTACTTCTGCATTCCGGTCTCACCATGAGCTACCTCAGCCGCTCCTCTGCTCATCTTCATTCCGTCACCGTTGAAACTCGTGGGCTCAAGCTATCTGATCCTCAAACTCGCCAGACTTTAGGTTCGATTTGCATCATCTCTGGTATTTCTTCTTCCGATCTGTTTGTTAACCGGAAAAACATGCTTCTCTAGCCGGATCTGCGCTTTGGTTCTACGATTTGTTTGTTCCGAAAACAGAGATTGGATTCTGTGATTTGTTGTGAGTGCGTTAGGGTTATCAAGGAAGGGGGAAAAAAGAGAGAGAGAGTAAAACTGTGTCGTTTGGGTTGCTGCAGAAAAAGTTGTCTGCCTCAAAGGCAGATATACTTTTCCCTTCAATATTTGATGTGCCGATTTTTCAAAATGGATGTGCCTATAGAAATAAATATGTTATCTAATTATGTTATGTTAATTATTGATTACTTGTACGGTGAATTTACTTGAAAGTTTGATTATCTTTAGTTAATAAATATATCAGTTTTAATTGATAAGGTAGTTAATAGATCTCCTATTATTTCTCCTATTATTTTAATGAGGATTTGATGAATATTAAATTAATTAAGTGAAGATAGTATATATCTTATGCTCTTGGTTTTATCAGGAGATTTTTTTTTTATTATTTCATCTTTTGAATTAAATTACTCATCGTACCGAGATGAAATTTTGATGATAATGAGATCTTTGAAAAACTCTAATTTAATTAATTAGAATGAAAGGGGAATATATTCCCATTTAAAGCTTTATTATCAAAGATAATTATTTGTTTTGATACTTTCTAATCTCCTATAATCTCTCCTATAATGATGATGGTTGGAAATTGAAACAACTTTTGTTTTAATAAATCTGGTGATGTTTGTGAATATCATAGCGACTATTTAATTTACCAGAAAGATTTGTTTCCATTATCAATGAATATAAATAATTAATTGCATGATGTGTGATTTATTTTGATATTCCATATTAGTTTGTTTGAATTTTGAAAATCATATATTTTTAATGCTGAAAATTATGTTTATATTTCGGTGATTTTTATAATTTGATAGTCTTAAGTTTTCAAAGAGAGTTGTGGCATTGGTTTCACATGTTTAAATACATGTGGATGTTATTAAATATTAGTATTTAAAATAATTAAGTATTTAGAAATTTATGTGGACAATTATGTGTGAGGACAAAATATTAATATATAAAATATACGTATTATTTCGACAAAAGAAAATTACTTAAGTTCAGGCTTTATCATTTTCTGTAAAAAGCAAATTTTTTTATGTGGAATAAATGACAATGTTTGTGACATTCTCATTTAATTAGAATGGAAGATTAAATTGGTATATCCCTTTGTTGTAATAGACAGCCTCATGCGATTATATATATGTAGTTTTATAAAGTGTGAATCTTTATAAATATATTATGTGAGGTTCTAATTTAATTATAATTTTATTGATTATAAAATATTTGAAAGTGTGGGGGTATCCAAGATATGAGGTACCTTAAAAATTATTATTTTGGTAGAAGAAAATATATTGAAAATTATAAAATTGCCATGCATTATAATTAATTAAACAAAGGCTTTGTTATTTGCTACTAAAAGCAAATTTTATGAATTATCAAATATTTTATGTGACTTGAAACAAGCATATGATAGTGGTATGAAATTTTAATCATTATATGGTGTAAAGATAAATATGCTTTAATTTTCATAATATTATTAATTTCTCTTGGTATAAGCATGCATGATATCTTAAAATATTTAATTTAATGTGGAAGACTTGCATGGTTGAAAATATCATGTTATGTGCTTGAAAGCATGAAAGAATTGAATGTAATTTTAGGTATTAAAGATCATAAAAGAATAGTGATGATAAATGGGAAAATGTTTTTGAATATTAGTTTTGAAAACCATTATTTGAATACTTATGATACTACTTCAGATGATTCTAAAGCTTAATCAATGTATGCACAAATTGTTGAGAATTTGTAACACTGATAAATGTTAATCTCATGACATAGCAAATGATATGTGAAGATTGAGCATATATAAACTCTCATGAAGAGAAAGAAATAGTTAAGGGATAATACCATAAATAATATTGGCATCATGTAGTGGATTCCTGTTGTATTGATGTATGCACACGGATGTTAACTAAAATCTAGTCTATGTATGAAAATCCAATGGTTATCATTGATCTTTAGTGATGACAAAATTAAAGTACTATGTACGTGAGTCAAAGTTGATTACTCTGGAAATGGATGGAGTGCTGAGAATATTGAAAACCTCTTAGCAAATTTTTTATAAGAAATTGACATTTAACGTCGATGATCTGCAATTGCCAAATGGCAATAGCCATTGAAAAAAAAACAATGATGTAAATAAAAAATCGTTTGAGATATAATGTGATAGCTAGCTTAAGAATTGTAATGGAGTTATCTCAATTAATTTGGTGAAGTCAATAATAGACCTATCAGCCGTTCACAAAACCCTACAAGATGAAATAAATTAGTTGATGGGAATAGGATGGCAACCCAACCTTTGTGATTGGTGATTCAATGAAAAATGTTCAATGGGTAAGAACAAATCGTTCATGAGTTTTGACTAGCACAAAAAAATATCAATAGTCCCTTCTTATGACAATAAGAGTGTGCTAGAATGCATTTTTTTAGGTTGAGCAAAAGCTCTTAATGAGTCTTACAAGATGGTGTGCTCAGTGCATGTACACTTACATGAAATCACCTCTATGACGTACTATTGAGAGTGGCTGCTTCTATGAGATTATGGTGAAATCTCTAAAGCATTTGTTATGCACACTAAGCATGTGCAAGCCCATCATAATGCACAAAACCTTCATTAATAGCAGATATGTTAGGATATAATCTGATCCTTAATGCCTCTAGTACACACCAAGATTTGTTAGTTCATAGAAGCATGTTTCACTGACATCTTTGTATTTTAAGTGTTATTGGTCTAGGTCTGGTTTATCATTCTAAGGATCATCAGATACAATGGTTATATCCATAGGTGTAATTCAGCTAAAGGTGTTTTCTTTGACACATGTAGGAGAATGTTGTAAATATTGCATATGAATGTGTCAAAGAAAAAGTATTTCCAATATTATGAAATATGTTTAAATGAAGAAATGTGTTTTGAGAAATCATGTTTTTATAAATTAAGGGATTTGTGTTGGTTCGTGAATCGACATGGTTCATGAATTTAACAAAGTTATGACTTTCTAATTGAAGATGTATAATGTTCAAGAGTCACCACTATAAGGCATTGATTCATTATCTATAAATACTCCAATTGTGACACGATTTAAAAAGGAGTACTACAAAACATTGGTCATCTCTTGTTAAGTTACTTTATCTTTCGCCAATTAATGCACCTTGATTTAATCAAGAATGGTCTGTTTAATCCTAGGGAGTACTACTTCTTCTTTATTGGTGGTCGCAGAATAACTCTATAGTACAATGTTCTCGGACACAACTCAAATCATTGTCTTCTTTGTTCTTCCAGATTGCGCGCTCACGATTTTCAACAGGAAGTTCCTGACATTATATTAAAGTTTGATTCCCTCTTGTTTTCTTTTACATTTGAAATAGGCGAAATGGGAGACCATGCAGCTATAATATCTACTCCTGGAACAGCTATATCAGGCTACAATTAACAACAGAATTATCATTTCAAGAACTGTTTGGCCTTACAAATTTACAACTAGCTAAGATGTGATGACCCTTGACCTTGAGAATGTTGGGAGTAATTGCATTCAGTGGCGGATCTTAAAAAAAAGATTTGGGGGTAAATGTATACTCATTGACTAATTAAGAAAAAAAATTATTTGAGGGGGCCAAAAGTATAAATTTTTAGGTTAAATGTGTACATATTTTGACCAAATATTTTTTTAAAAAAATCCTACTTTCAATAAATTTTTTTCACTGATTTTTTTTTTTTGCAGGGCCCACAGCCCCCCCCCCCCCCCCCCCCCCCCCCCCCCCCGCGGCTAAAAGAAGCTCCGCCACTGATTGCATTTGGACCCCTTGAAGAAAAGGAAGCTATGTAAGGGGAGAAATAATCTTTGCCTTCGTTACTCTTATATATAGTAGCAGTTGGATTGCTAGACTTAAATAATGTTTTTTTCCTTTTTACAAGCGCTAGAAGTATCCTCCATTAATAACAATAAAAACTAGCTTATATACCTTTAAAGTATATAGAGTAAAAAAGTATACAACTCCCAATTAACTTGGATTAATACTTTAATGCTCTACACACAAATAAGTTACGTTGTCCTTGTATTGTTCATGAACTTTAATATAATTGTGGCATGTGTGTTCATATGGAGGAACCCAAACGCGTATTGAGATAAAGTCGATCGTGAAAGGATTTGGACGTTCATGGAGAAAAGTCTACTACACGATAAAGGAATACGTATGACCAAAGCCATTGGGAAACTATGAATATACGTACATTTCCAAATATCTATTGTTTTTAGAGAATGACGCGATAATTCTTACAGTCGCCCCAATGTCTTTTAATTTTTAATCCTAGTGGGTTGTACACGTTAAAGTAAAGCATAGTTTTTGGGACTGCGTTCACATAAATGATGTGATCTATAATTTGCGGGCTTAAATTAACCATTATTTTAATATAAAAGCTAGATAACTAATTTGTTGGTAGTAATGAAATTAACAAAATAAATGAGTTATTTTATTTTAATTGATTAGAAAATAAATGAAGGAATAAGATATTTTTACTATCATTTTTTACTACTACCACTTTTTCACCGTTAGATCAGAACCTTAATAGGAGAGAGAAATGATAAAGATAAATAAGATTCTGATCTAACGGTGAAAAAGTGGTAGTAACATTGATAATAAAAAAATAGTAGTAAGAATATCTTATCATATAAATGAAATGGCAAAACATATTCATAAAAGACTTTCTCTTAGAACTACTCTTTATAGAAACCATCTTATTGTACATGTTCAATCAATAATGACATTGATTTTCAACGTGGAAGAAATTATTTTGAGAGATCGATAAGGTGGACTAATTAAGTTCTTATATCTAGAATCAAAATAACTAAATTTATTCTATAACGCTTATATTATGGAAATGTCCAACGATGTTGTAGTCAGCTGCAATTAAATGGTTTAAATTCCAGTCCAAGTCTTCTTCGTGTTCTTGCCGGTCCATGCATCTAATCTAACAAATAATGACATTGATTTTCAACGTGGAAGAAATTATATGTATAAGTTAGATCGAGCGACTTGCGAGGTAACTACTGCTCGTATGATGGTTTTGCTTCTTTTGACAATTAATATTATGTTAATTATATAAGATTGTGACTTACATAATATTCCTATTATGTTGTCCAAATTTCACTAAAAAAAATAAGACTTTTGGCGGCGAAAAAAGTCTCCGCTAAAATTATAAATGTTGCCGCTAAAGGGCTTTCAGTGGTGACAATTTATTGCCGCTGATACAATTGTCTTTTGGTGGCCACATAGAAATGTTGTTGTTGAAAGTAGACAATCAATTGCGACATTTATCTCTGCTAAAAGTACATTAGAAAGTGCCAAAAAGAGTGTCATTGCATAAAGAGAAGTATTAGCTGCGACTTTTTTTGTCATCGCTGATAGATGTATCAGGGGTGACAAAAGTCGCCACCGAAAGTTACAATTTTTTTTTTAAAAAAATTAAATGGCTAAAATTAAAACTTGTACCAATCAAAAGTAATTTTAAACTAACAATATATTAATAATCAATGATACTAACGCTTCAAAATTAACATCAAGTATTTAAATTTTCTAAACAAAGTTTAAAGATTGCCCATTAGAAAGATTAAACTTGAAAACTAAAAAAAATGTCTAGTTGGTGTGACAAGAAGACTAGGAGTAGATAAAGTAAGAGTTGCTAATTGTCCCCTTGCATCAAGACAGCTAGTTAAGCATGTATTCTCTACTCCATTTGTTTGATCTTGTATTCAAACTATGAGTGCTTTGCTTCTATCTTTACACATTCTTCTCCAACTCGATGCCCTAGACATGTAGTGAAGTTATTTAAAACTAGCTCAAGCTTGTGACTAGTTGGATATCCATAAACCTACAAGTATATGGGTAGGAAAACTTCTCTTAACAGTTAATACATAAGAGAGACTAATAAAAAGGGTATATGAAAATTTTCATTTGATCAACATAAGAAGCCAAATTAATAGAAAAAGAGAAATAAATTCCTCCACCAGGCTTAGATGTTAATATAAATGTGAATCCCTATAACCACTGCAACAAAACAACTGTAAGCACTTCAATTTAGATGCCAAATTATGACAACAAAGTGTAACTTAAACAAATAATTCACACTCTAGGAGTCAATGGTAGCAAGCAAATTCTAGCACTCAGTTACACCGAGCAATGTTTAGTTCCAAATACCATCAATAACACATATTCTAGATTTCGCAGCCAAATTAGTCGATAAACTCAATAGCAAGCAAGGTGTAGAAGTCCAACACAAGTTTCCAGATAATTTCATAGGAAAGTCTAATATTTGATGCACGCAAAATAGTCAATGGCAAAAGGCACCTCAAAACAGTATACATATGAATAAAATAATCTAATGTCTAATGTTGATTTTACAAACTTCATGACATGAAGGAGAGAGGGGGACCACATGGAATCAAATTCCTGCTTATAGATGCTCAAAGACCAGATAATTAGCCACAAGGATGAAATTCTAAAAAAAAAACAGATGAAAAATAATAATTATGATGAATATATGATCATACCATCACCGTGGTGTACAAGCTGATTAAAGAGGATTGAGAACGAAGTAGAAACACAATCAACCCACCTCCCCCCACTGTCTCTATCATTCTTGCAAGGAGATTAGGTGTTAGAGCCTCAAAATCCTGTAAGGAAAGAAAATGGTAAAATTGTTTTGATACTGAGTTTTTTTTTTTTTTTTGCCCGGGGGGGGGGGGGGGGGATAGAAAAATAACTACCAGGGCACATGAGAGCAAGTTACCTGAAGTATACACATTCCAAAGGTATTACCAAGAAGTATTTCTAAATCCTTATATAAACAATAAGTCAATCCACCACTTTCTACGAACAGTGAAAATGGAACGATGCCTTGTTTTCACACCATTTTCAATGAGAGTCCTGATTCATTCATCTACTCTCTTCCTCATTCTCTGCCCTGCAATCAGGTCTTTATATGTTAGCACCTCACAAACAAATTAATCCATCAATTTCCGATTCATTCATTTTAAATCCATCAATTATTAATCATCCATATAACATTAAACACTAATACCACCAAAACAGTTAACAACATAAAAGGTAGTGGGGAACTAAACCAAAGCAGACTCCATTGGGCACTAAAAATAATTAAGATACAGGCCAATACAAATCATTGCCAATAATTAAGTCACACAAGAGAGCAGAAGAGCACAAAAAGAGCAAAGAAAACCATTGCCTCAAAGATATGATTGCAAGTGCAGTTACAAGAGGCACCGTTCCTCAAATCAAATTATGAAGCAAACCTTAGACTTATCAAGGTGAACGAAAAAGAAGAAGAGAGGCACAGAGGAGAAGAAAGAAGAAAGATGAAGGGGAAAAATAATCAATAACCTACTTGATGGGTGGAGAGACTAAGCAATGGCTGAGAAGGCGAGACCGAGAGAGGAAGAGGTCGCGGTGAGTACGAGGGTTGAGGGCGAGCGTGAGAGGCTGAGATCCAAAGAGACAAAAGACAAAGAAATGATGAGCACGAGAGCTCGAGATCCAAATCGCGGCGAGCATTTGAGGCGATGGAAGCTGAGCTTCAGGTAGGGAGGATGAAGATGAAGACCTAAGTGTTTGAGTGTTTCTACCATTCTGCGTAATCTCAACTCTCCCATGCCATGCTTATCATCCTTGAACTCTTAAGGAAAAAAAGGAGAAAAAAAAATTACAAGTTATACATATAAGACTTTTAGTAGCGACACTAGGTCACGATTGAAACACACTTTCAACGGCAACATATGAGAATTGCAGCTGAAAGTCATACTTTTAGTGGTGATGCTATTGTTGCCACTAAAAGTTAGAGTCGCCATTGAAAGTCAATTTTTTTATAGTGAAGGGGTAAGCCAACAAGACTGGTTTAGAGCTAGACTTGTGTGCTTCCTTGGCATGAATGATAAATGCTATGGTCTCTTGAGTAATTCATACTAACGAGTTTAATTTCCAATTCTTGTATGCCCGTGGCCTCTAACGCAATGAATGTAAAGTACTCATTTCGATTCTTAATTCAACACCCAATTAACTATTTTAATTATTGGAAATGAACAATTTGGCATCTAAAAGATAGTACTTTAAGCTACAAGCTGTGAAAAATTCATTATGAATTGCAAATTGAATTATTGGAAATGAATATTGTAACATCCTAATTTTATTATTGGGATTTAATTGTGATTATGAAATAATTATATTTGATTATTGGAATTTGAAAAAAAAATTATAAATAAATAAATAAATAAAAATAAAGTTGGGTCTTTTGTGGTAAGTACTCCCATAAAATTAAAAAAAAAAAAAAAAGAAAGAAAGAAGGAGGAAGAGGCTAATGCGTGTAGAGGAAGCAAAGAAGAAAAAAAAAAAAGAAAGAGAGGGAGGAGCTTGCAGTGGAAGGAAGATTTATTATTAAAAAAAAAACACATAATAAATGTCCACCGCCTTACTTGCCTCTGTGTGTGTGTGTGTGTGTGGTCAGTGAATTGAAAGATAAGAAAAGAAAACGAAGGTGATGAAAGGAGAGGATAGAAGAAGAAGAGGTGGAATATATTTGAATTTTTGAGGTATGTTATTTATTTTATAAGATCATTTAGGTAGTTAAATTAATTTCTTTTCAATATAATTCCTCTATGAAAGTTGTTTTATATATTTTTCTCTTTCCGATGAAGGTAATATTACATTGGTTAGTGAAAATTTTGAGGTTACAATTTTGGAAAAGTTTTGATTTTTGAAAATAGATGACTGTATATATGTATAGAATGATTAATAGCTCATTTTAATTGGTTTATTTTTCAAGTTTGAAGAACTGAAATATTATTTTCAGTTTTTATGATAATACATTAATATTGGAATGTTTATAATATAAGTTATATTAAATTATTATTGTGATAATGTAGAACTTTTTTGTGGTTGGTGATCGTTCGTGTTTTTCTTATCAATATTTAGCTTGGAGTTCAGGCAACCGGGGTTAATTTATTTTATATGCTTGTTTTGGACCGAAAGGTGTTTTCTAAACCTTACTATTATGTCTTCCTGGTATTTGTTTTGGAAAAATTTTGCTTGTATCTGAACATGAAATTGTTTTAGTAAAGCAACAGTGGTTATTGTAATAGTTATGATGTTTGTTATAAGATGTTGTAAATAGAACAAAGTATTGTATGATGATCTTGGAAAATTATAAGGATATGTTGTTTATCTGTTATTGAATATGTTGAGTTGTGTGGAAGAGATTTATGTTGAAAATGTGTCCATTGGCTCTCTCATTCCTGGCCCAGAAATTGAATAGAGTGTTTTGGATGGATACCTCCTTATTACGGTATATTAGTGGTAGCATGGGAGGGGACAATATTCTTGAAGTGTCTAGATAACCTTGGCCAGGAATACTAGCACTGATAGGCTGTACCACGTCTAGAAGATATAAGGAAAAGCAAGATGAATGAATGAGGATGATTTAGTTATTATTAATTATCAAGTTTCATTTAATTATTGTTAGTATTATAATTATGTTATTAAATTTGCTTCTCTGATTTGCAATCATTTCTTGCATATTTAATAGAATTAATTTTGGTTACTGGGACTTTATGTCTCACCCCGTCATTATCAATATTTTTCAGGCGAAACCTCTAATCTTACTAGAGGCCAAGGGAAGCAACCAAAGGCATAAGAGTTGAGAAACTTTGTAAGCCTCTTTTGGTATTGGTATTGTATGGAATCCTATATTGCCATCTTAAGACACTCATATTTTTTTAATGCTTTGACTATTTATTTGCTATTAAACTAAAGACTTTATCTTATATGCCGTAATATTTTGGTGAATCCACAATCAGACTTTGTGCGGAAAATGTTTGGCGTAAACCATATGTTGTGGAATTAGTATTGTATGACCCATGGGCTATGTGCTTTTCTTTTCTTTTCTTTTCTTATTGGTAATTGTGACCCGAATTGTAAGTCTTTTTAAATATAATTATTATTCTCCATGAGTTATGTCTTCTTAGTAAATATACTAAGACAACACCTAAATGAATATACAATATGAGATACAAAGATAGCACATAAATGAACACATATACATGGCCAATATACCTCCCATATCTATCACCATGTCTGGATCAAATTCTCACCCAACAACATTTCTCTTTGATCATGCCCCTTTGGTAGCTCCGAAGGATCCTATCCCAAAAATAAAAATAAAAATAAAAACTTCATAGTCAATGACATTGTTTGATAACAAAGGAAGAATAAAATGTTGAAACCTTAATAATTCTCTAAATGAATATTATCTGATGAATTGTCTCTTTTATAAAGGGATATCCTCCCATATCTCTTCATAATGATCATTTCTTATGTCAGATTCATTATCTGCTTCATCTTCTTCATTCAATTTTAGTAGACTCCTTCAAAAAGAAGTCTCACGAAGATCATAATTTGAATAAATTTCCTCATCACTTTCAATGAACTTTTTTCCTTAGAGATCTACAGACCACATTTTATTTTCTTGACCAGAGATATTGAACACTTGTTTTGCCTCATCTGCAATAATAAAAAGTTCATCTCTAAAACTTCTACTATTGATATCGACTAATGTAAATCCTAACATATTGATTTAAAAACCATTATTGACCTTAACCCACTTACAATTGAAAATGGGAAATTTAATTTTAACATAGTCCCCACCCAAATCTCCTCAATAAACCGATAATAAGGCACAACTGTTAATTTAGGCTTCTTATCTGTCAAACTGGAGAAGTGTATAGATTTAGCCTCTAACACAAGACCACTGTTTTGGACGGTGTTCCTATTTTCTAGGGACTTCATTTAAAAGGTGTAACCATTATCACATATGAATTTGAAGTTATAATATCAACTTTAGGACCACGTTCTAACCATTTTGTTGTATCAGAAACACATTCCTCTCTCCCAATCTTCTATTTGAACCAATTTGTAAAAGTTCTATTATGTTCCCTAATTAACTTTTGTTTAATCATTCGACTATTTTCTTTCCTTACAACTTTCTTTATGTGTATTTATGTTGTCTTGAACGTAATCAATATTATTCAAAATGTATAAATGGACTTATAGTAATTCATTAAGATCCACACTCTTTACTGAAACCTCATGTCTAGCCCTTTCTTCATGATCACGTTTAGGAAACCCAATATGTCTTACTTTAGACAAATAATTTTGACAAAATTTCATGGCCTCTTCAGAAACATTTTTTAACAATAGATGCTTTTAGGCTGGTTTGCATTCTTCACACACACTTTTAAGAATTTCATAGATATTTTAATTGGGTACATCTATAGTAAATGGATAGGGCCATTCAATTTTATCTCCCTCACTAGATGAAAAATTCGATGTACCATAATGTCAAAAAATGTAGGAAGAAAAAGCTTCTTGAGCTGGCACAAGATAAGATACCATTCATCTTCTAATTCTTCCAATTTTTAAATCTCAAAAACTTTACTCTTTATAACATTGAAAAAAAAAAAAAACAAAGTCTAGTCAAAATGTGTTAAAGATCATATTCGACAATGCTTCAAATAGCTACTGAGAGTAGTTGTTGCATTGAGATGCACATAGATTAAAATATGGTGGCTCACTTGCAGCCTTTGGACTTTTACAACATGGGTGATGATGATAATATCACTTATGAGAGTGATTCGTTCCAACCCACCAATTTCAAAAACTTCTTCCTAAATGATGATGATAATTTACCTATAATTCGATACGCTTTTTTAAAATATATTTTATGAAATAATATTTAATTTGTGTTCAAACATATTAAACTCAAAACTAACATTTTATCCACATATTTTTTGTAGGGATGACGATGAAGAATGATTTAAAAAATCATCCACATGATAACATATTTAATTTGTAATCATGTATTTTCTTTAAAAAAAATCAAAACATTATTTGTAGTAGTTTTTTAACGGCTACAAAAACCATCACATGAACTGTTACAAACCACAACCACTGCAAACAACATTATGTCAATTGCTACAAGCATTACGCAGATATCCCTATAAATATCTCCACCACACCTCATTTCACACACTTCATCATCTTTTTCCACACACATTTTCTCTTGTTTTCACTCATCTGTCAACATTTTCTAAAGAGGTTAAGTGTTGATCAAACGGATCAAATATGGTCAACATTTATTTAAAAATCTTTCATTTCAGTTTTTTTTTGTTTCTTCTAATTCTTTAACACTAATTATTATTTTTTATTCACAATTTTAATGACCTTATTCAACATTCCTTCTATTTTCATATGCATTAATTTCTTAATCTAACATTAATTAGTGGGCAACATAATAAGTTCATATTATCTACACATTTTTATTATTATACACCTATATAGTAACCATATATAATCAAATATCATTTATCAATATCAATTATTTTAATATTAATTTTTTATTTAAAATTAAATTATCAATTAATTAATTAATCTAAAACGACTCAAATTCAATTTTTTTTTAAAAAAAAGATGCAATAGAAAATCGCAACAGAGTTTTGACAAATATTTTTGCTGCCATTTTTTGAAATTTCACCTATGTTTTTAGCTATTCTAAAACTGCTACAAATTTAGATGAAATTTTACAAAAATTGGTAATTTTTTTTAAAAAAAGTTGGCAGAAATTGGCAACAATATTTTTTAGCGGTTCTTTAAGTGCTACATACTAATTTCAAATATTTGACATCTTTTTTTAAAATTTCATCCAATTCTGTAATGGCTAACAAACCGCTAAAAATGTTTGCCACCAATTTTTCAAATTTCTGGGATATAGGTAGTAACGGTTAATTAAGTGTTACAAATTTGGCCAGTATCACATTATAGCGGTAACTTGATCACTCCAAAGTATTACACATGACATTATCGCAGTCTCATCTTTGGCGATTATAAGATATCATTACAATAACAGTAGCAGTTAATTTGCATAAGTAGCGGTGTTTTTAAACCGCTAAAAATTGGCTTGCAACGCTATGTTTTGTAGCATTTTTACCAACCACTACTAATGTCTTTTGTAGTGGTTATAATTACTATAAATGTGTCATTTTAACAGCTACAAAAGATTGTTTTTTTTTTTTGGGTAGTGTGGACTGATTAATTATAATTCATCCGCGGTGTGTGAATAGAAGAAAAGAAGGGTGTGGGTGGGAACGTATGATACTGCAGAAGAAGCAGCACGAGCATACGATTAAGCAGCCATTCATGAGCAGTATAATCACCAAAACAAACATTCCAGTGGCAAACAATAATAACAATAATCAAAATCCCCATTTGGGCCTGTTTTGGAGGGTTCCAAAAATCTAGGTTTTGGAAATAAAACCTAGGTTTTGTCACAAGTCTGTCAAAAACTATTCTACATCAAAACTATCTAGGTTTTGTCATAAGCTTACCAAACACTCATATTTCTTCCAAAAACTATTTTACATCAAAACCTAGGTTCTGGGGGAAAAACTATTTTTTAAAGATTTTTCTCTCCTTTGCCATTGTTATTATATTTTCAGTATCAATCAATATCCTAAATATTTTTTTAATACCCTTTAGTACCCTGGAATATTTTTTTTCAATATCCTAAAAAAAATTCAAGATTATGAAATATTTTTTCGTATCAGTTAATATCTTTAAGATATTTATTTTAGTATCTTTATGTACCCTGAAGTATTTTTTCAATATTGTTTATTACCCTAAAATATTTTTCCAATATCATTAAAAAAAATTCAAGATAATAAAGTATTTTTTCAGTTTCCTTAAATATCTTTTTAGTACCCGCCAGTGCCTTGAAATATTTTTTCAACATTAGTCATTACCCTGAAATATGTTTTTAATATCCTAAAATAAATTTTTAAAGTAATAAAGCTTTTTTTAAGTACCATTAGTACCCTAAAATATTTCATGTTTGGGGAAAACATGTAAAAAGAGGCTTTTTACCTTTTGTTGATGTTTGAAATAGCATTTCCCCTATCTGACTCATGGGATCTACCTGACCTTTAGAAAGAAGCGATTTTTCCATGCTTCTACAGCGAGGGTCACGTTGGGATAAATATGGTAATGGGTTCCACAAATATACTCATTCGTTTTGTTGAAGAGATTAGTTCTTTAGGTGAGAAATAATTAAAAAAAAAAAACAATATTGAGGTTTTAGTTGAAAATTTTAACATTATTATGATTTATAATTTATGTGTTTTTTTTTCTAGTAATAATTTATTATAATTTATGTATATTACTATCTATTAAATAAATCTAATTAAATATTTTTTTAATTAGTGTTTACAAATTTCTCCCAATAATATATTAAAATTTTTATAATTTTGATATTTTAATTAGTGTTTACAAATTTGTCGCAATGATATATATATATAATTTAATAAAATTCATATTTTTTTCAGTTATTTTATATCTAAACTTGTTTTCCACTAATCATCAAAAGAACTTTCAGTTTGTCAAATTGACTTTTATAAAAGTCAATCTAAACACAAATTATATTAAAATAGTGCACCTTGAGTTTACAAAAATCAAATTAAAAAGAAGTCATTGTCTATCATCACTAATTCAAATACACTCTAAATCACCAAGATGAACAACACTAAAACTACATTATTGTTTACCTTTTTGTAGCGTCCAAATATTTGGAATAAATATATTTAACGGTTATTTAATTAAAACCGTTATGGTTATGCAGTTGCCCATATTTGATTGTTGATAACCGTGAAGTATAGTCTTTGTATACTTGATGTTTCATAATAGTAAAATATGGGGGGGGGGGGGGGGAATTTTGATCTGAGGGAAAAAAAATTTTAACTTTCAAATATGAACAATATCCATAATAGTAGAATCATTCAACTATATGGCATCAAAGCTACATGGGATGATGTCAAAAATAACTTGATACATATTCCACGGAATAATATTTATCGTTTAAATCTACCTATGCTAGTCGTTTAGAGAGTGACCTGAGTCATCGAGACAGTAGATGGACTAAAATTTGGAAACTTGCGGTTCTCCAGAGGTGTAAGTCCTTCACTTGGCTTCTTTATCACAATAGGCTCCTTACCGGCCAATCAAGTGCGAAGGAAGAGAAATATCTTGCTTTATGACGGTTGTGACATTTGCAGTGATGAAGTAGAAAGCTGCACTCATGTTCTGTGTGATTGTGCCGTGACACGGAGAGTTACTGGTCCTAGGTGGTTCCTCGAAAATTCGAACGTCAGTTTTTTATCTTTTGTTGATCCGACTTGTCATGTTGGCCATATGTTTTACGTGGTCTCTTATTTGGCCAGGGACATGAACACCCCTGTCCAGTAGAGGATAGTCTGTTCTTTTCGTTTTTGTATTTAAAAAAAGAATCAGTCAACTATGTTTTAAGAGAATAAAATAAATATATAATACTACCTCCGCTCCTACTTATAAGATTTAGTAAATTTTTTTTTGAGATACTAAAAAAGTTAAATAAGTTATTTAATCGTATCATATGTTATGTATCATTGTATTATATATTAACTTATTAGTCAAACAAATTAATTTAAAGGAAAAATAAAAAATAAAAAAATCTAAAATAATTAAATTAATTTTCTTAATTTATTCAAAAAAGTCAACTTAGTCCTATAATTAAGATCTTGGAAAGAGTACGCAACAAGAGAAAGAAAGAATTTTTTGGGAAAAAAAATATTCATATTGGACATAGCTCATATTCAAGAAATAAAAAGACAAAATTCTTGTAAAATGACAGTGACACATGCGAAAGAGGAAAAAGTCCCCGCATAAAAATGACCGGTGAATTAAAAACAACAATTGGGCTTCTCACTAGGATCTTCCCATCAACCCAAACCAAAGATGCTGAAACTATAGATGCTTCCAAGCTTCCTTCAACACTCAGGACAAAGCTCTGCTTTTCACCACTTGAAGTGAATGAAAGAACACTTGGGTTCACTTGGATTTTCAGCCCCGGAGGACCACTCACAGTTGCTTTTTATGTGGACTTTTCTGGCCCAACATAAGTAACAGTTCTTTTAAAACTGCCAGTCACAGTGAGGTTGGAGGGAGGTATTAATTGGAAGAGAAAAGGATGGGTAGTTTAGATCACTAGCTTTAGCTGATACAGAGCAGGTGCTATGAGAATTGTACAGGGGCGTTTAGTAGAACTAAATACATTGTACATGTGGATGAGAATATACTTGTTGCAAGTGAATTTAGATGAGGATTGGCATGTGCCCTTCCATTTCTTAGGTGGTGGACCCAATCCATTGTCTTTGAAGCTTTCGGATTCTGGCCAGATTCCCGAGTCAACAACTCCGATGATGACATCACTTTCAGTTGGGGCTCTTCGCACGTTCAGTGGGAAGCCAATGAAATCCCAAGACCTTGTTGTGTGGAGTTGTATCTCTTGGTTGGGGAACACAGATAATTCACCATCAAGTCCTGCACTGTGAATTTTCTGGGTGAACAACAACTCTGAATCGAAGACAGAGCAAGTAGTTAGTTATGAGAGAAGATTAAGAAATAGTTTTGTTGCTCACTAGACATTGTTTCAGCTTCTTTCTCTGTTAGCTTCGCTACAAAGCCATTGAAACTTCGTTTGTAGTGATGCATAACTGACTTGGGCCTATCATCGCTGAAGGTGCAGATACAATTTGAAAATTTCATGAACTTTCTACGTAAGGTTCTTATTTATTGTAACTCGCAATTCTCCTTCTTAATCTTATCATATCAGGCAAATTCAATGAAAGTAATTTATGGTCGGATATGAAAATAAGGTCATCCATGTATCATGTATGAACACAGGCGTTGAACTCGTTCTTGAGGTGATAGAGAAGTGTGAAAAACTAAAATGAAACTATTCTTGTCTGTGCATTTAAAAGTTTGAGCTTTTAAGCCCAAAAAATATTTAAGCTATATAGCCAAAGTCATAGGTGTGACTTAGAAATTTCTAGTTTTCGTGAACTGATAGTACCTGTCAGAGACTTTTTGGAGGAAGCTTGTGTACTGTGACAAAGCAGAAGCTTCATCAGTCTCTCTGTTCCCGTTGTAGACAATGTAAGTCTGCAATATCAGAAGATGCGATTAATAACCAGAAACCGAATCGTGGGGATTCAAAATTAAACCAAGACAAAAGAGACAAAAAAAAAACATGGTTGACCTTGCGTTCATCTGAGGAAGAAGAGTGACATTTGAGCAGGACAGAAGCAAAGGTGAGAAGTGAAATCAACAACAGAGGAGAAAAAGATCCGTTGTCCATTCTGAACATCGTTTTAGTGTGTGTTCATATATAGACGACAAAGGTAATACTCAAATTCCAGAGAATATTATCCATGTATCTTCTTCTATCCAATTCAGATACCTTTTCCTCGAGAGCTTTTGGTTGGAAATAAAGTCAACCGAGGAACCAAAACGCGTATGAAGAAGATAAAGTGGTGAAAGGATTTGGACTTATAAGGGGAAGAAAAGTCTAACACGAGAAAGGAAGGAATCAATAAATAAATAAAGCGAAGATGAAAAAGGAGGCTAAAGCTATTGGAAGCTGAGTATAAAGCCTTTACTCACCGATCAATGATTATTGAGAAGGAAGCGATTCATACAGTCACCCCAATGATCGCATTTCTCGCCTTGTCATTCATTCGTAGGGGTTGTGCAGGCTATGGAATTTATACTAGAGTAATTAAATTGCAACTAAATGGTTTAAATATCTATATAGACTCTGGAATTTCACGGGGCAATCAAAGTAGTAAATGTCAAATTCATATTGATGTGGAGGAAATTTATTTTTGTACAGCAATTTAGGCGGTGGTTTCTGGTTACAGCAATTTTTCTTGGGCGCTGGTCGTACCAAGGTTGACTACATGTGCCAATTTCTTTTATGGGCACATACAATTTTGTTTTTTTTAAAAAAAAACAAACAAACAAGAAACATAAACCTAATATAAAACTGATGAAAAGTAAATACAAGAACAAGAGATTTTAGAGAGAGAGAGAGTAGAGAGAAGTTCTCATTTCAGTGTAATTTGAATGTTTACAGAAGGCCTCTATTTATAGAAGGAAAATGGGCCTTTAGTGTAATTTCCACTTTGGGTCATTTGATGTAATATTCCCCTAATTACTCACTGTACACTCACGGGAATGCATTCCCATTATTTTGTGTGTGGGTCCCACCAAATAGTAAACTACTATGCATGGTACTATGCGTGGGTCCCATGTCATCTTGTAATATTTGGAGACCGGGAGTCAATGGACATCCACATAATCAGTATATTCATAACACTCCCCCTTGGATGTCCATTTATGAATGTGCCTCATTAAAAACTTTAACTAGGAAAAACCCAGTGGGATAAAAACCTAGCCAAAGAAAAGAGTACATCACTCATTGATACACTATCCAGTGCTGCCTCATTAAAAACCTTTCTAGGAAAAACCCAGTGGGACAAAACCTAGATAAGGGAAAAAGAGTACAACGTGTATCAACTCCCCCTGTTGACAACATCAGTATTACTCCCTCTGATAACATCAGTTGAGATCTTTAAGTCTTCGAAGACCAATACCATAGACAAGCTTCTCAAAGATTGCTTCTGGAAGTGACTTGGTAAATAAATCTGCCAAATTTTCTCTTGAACTGATTTGCTGGATATCTATTTCACCATTCTGTTGAAGATCACGAGTAAAGAAAAATTTTGGTGAAATATGCTTCGTTCTATCGCCCTTGATGTATCCTTCTTTAAGTTGGGCAATACATGCAGTATTATCCTCATATAGAACTGTTGGAACCATTTTACCAGAAGATAAATGACAAGTAGTTCGTATATGATGAATTACTGACCTCAACCACACACATTCTCGACTTGTTTCATGCATTGCTAAGATTTCTGCATTATTAGATGAAGTGGCTGATATAGTTTGTTTCATAGATCGCCATGAAATTGCTGTACCTCCACATGTAAATACATAACCTGTTTGTGATTTTCCATCATGTGGATCAGACATAAATCCAGCATCTGAATAACCAATCAGTTCATGTTTAGATACATTTGAATAATATAACCCCATATCCATAGTACCTCTGAGGTAACGAAAAATACGCTTTACACCATTCCAATGCCTTTGTGTTGGTGCAGAACTATATCTTGCTAATAAATTAACAGCAAATGTTATATCAGGTCTTGTGTGATTAGCAAGATACATTAGTGCCCCAATAGCATTAAGATATGGCACTTCTGGACCAAGTAATTGTTCTACACCTTTTTTGTTAATTACTTGGGGTTGGAATGGATCTTTTTCTTTTATCAAAGATCTTACAACCATTGGAGTACAGAATGGATGTGACTTATCCATATAAAATCGTTTCAAGACCTTCTTTGTATAAGTTTCTTGATGTACAAAGATCCCGTCCTTCAGGTACTCAATTTGTAATCCAAGACAAAATTTTGTCCTACCTAAATCTTTCATTTCAAATTCTTTCTTCAAACAATGAATGGCTTTTGTAATCTCTTCAGGAGTTCCAATAATGTTGATATCATCAACATAAACAACAATTATAGCAAATTCATTTCTCGATCTTTTTATAAAACTGCATGGGCATATCGGGTCATTTTTATACCCTTCTTTCAACAAATATTCTTTAAGGCAATTATACCACATGCGCCCTGATTGTTTCAAGCCATACAGGGACTTATTTAATTTGATCGAGTATTGTTCTCGTGAATTTGAATTAAATGCTTCAGGCATCTTGAGTCCTTCAGGAACTTTCATATAGATATCACTATCAAGTGAACCATATAAATAGGCAGTCACAACATCCATTAGATGCAAATCAAGCCTTTCATTTGCTGCTAGGCTAATTAAATAACGAAAAGTAGTTGCATCCACTACTGGTGAATATGTTTCTTCAAAATCTATGCCAGGTCTTTGTGTAAAGCCTTGGGCTACAAGGCGTGCTTTATACCTTGTAATTTCACCCTTTTCATTTCTTTTCCGTACAAAAACCCATTTATATCCAACTGGCTTTACATCTTTAGGTGTATGGACTATAGGTCCAAATACTTTTCGTTTTGCCAATGATTTTAATTCTGCATTAATGGCATCTTTCCATAGGAGCCAATCTTTTCGTTGTTGGCACTCTCTTATGGATTTTGGCTCATGATCCTCTTCTTCATTCATCACATCATATGCCATATGATTAGCAAAAATGTCATCAATGTTGACTTCATTACGGTTCCATTTGATATTATTTGTGACATAATTTATTGAGATCTCATTATTTTCATGCATTTCAGATACCTGGATCTCTTCTGGGGCCTCAATATTCTCCTCTGGAGATAATTTCTCTTTATAAAGTGGCTCATCCAGAGCTACGCTTTTTTCTTGATTATCCTCGACTTGGCCATCTATAATTTTAGCTTCTTTTCTTTTTCGAGGATTTTTATCTTTGGAACCGATAGGCCTACCACGCTTAAGGCGTGCTTTTGATTCATTTGTAATCGGTTGTCCTACAGGGACATCAATTCGAATAGGAGCATTAGCAGCTGGAATATGTGACTTTGTCACTTTCTTTGGGTCAGTGAATGCTTCTGGCATTCGATTAGCTGAATTCTGTAAATGAATTATCTTTTGAACTTCTAGTTCACATTGTTTTGTACGAGGATCAAAATGAGCCAATGATAATTCATTCCAGCTAATCTCTTTATTCAACTGCTTATTTTCTCCCCCTAATGTTGGGTAAACTGATTCATTAAAATGACAATCTTCAAATCGTGCAGTAAATAAATCTCCTGTAGATGGTTCTAAATATTTTATAATTGAAGGAGATTTATACCCAACATAAATTCCCATTCTTCTTTGAGGACCCATTTTAGTACGTTGTGGAGGTGCTATAGGCACATATACTGCACATCCAAAGGTCCGTATATGAGAAATATTAGGTTCTTCACCAAAAACCATTTGTAAGGGGGAAAATTTTAAATAACTAGTTGGCCTGATGCGAATTAACATTGCTGCATGCAAAATGGCATGGCCCCAAGCAGAAATTGGTAAATTAGATTTCAAAAGTAAAGGTCTTGCAATAAGTTGCAATCGTTTTACCAATGATTCTGCAAGTCCATTTTGCGTATGAACATGTGCTACAGGATGTTCAACATCAATTCCAAGGGACATACAATATTCATTAAAAGTCTGTGAAGTAAATTCACCAGCATTATCAAGACGTATTTTCTTGATAGGATAATCCGGGTAATGTGCTCTTAATCTTGTCAATTGAGCAAGTAATCTCGCAAACGCCAGGTTTCGAGAAGATAATAAGCACACATGCGACCATTTAGTTGATGCATCAATTAAAACCATATAATACCTAAATGGTCCGCATGGTGGGTGTATTGGCCCACAAATATCTCCCTGTATCCGTTCTAGAAATGTGAGAGACTCACTTTCTACTTTGGTTGGTGATGGCCGAATAATTAATTTTCCCTTGGAACATGCATCACATGAGAAATCATGGGATTTTGGTATTTGTTTCTGTTTCAAGTTATGTCCACATGAATTCTCTATTATACGTCGCATCATAATTGACCCGGGATGGCCTAACCGGTCATGCCAAACAATAAATATGTCTTTATCAACATGCTTCTGGTTTTCCATAACATTTATTTCAATTGTACTAATACTTGAATAGTACAAACCAGAAGATAACATAGGTAATTTCTCCAGAACATATTTTTCACCATATCTAACAGTAACAATTTGTAGATATTCTTTATTGTCCTCATTTATAGTCTCAATATGATATCCATTTCGACGGATATCTTTAAAACTCAACAAATTTCTATGAGACTTAGAGGAATACAAAGCATCATTAATAACAAATTTCGTACCATTGGATAATATTATTATTGCTCTTCCAGAGCCTTCAATCAATCTTGTATTACCCACTATGGTATTGATGCTTGTACTACAATTTGTTAGATGTGAAAAATATTTCTTATCTTTAAGAATTGTATGTGTCGTTGCACTATCAATGAGACATATATCTTCATTCTTGTGTGCAATATTTGAAATGTCCATGAGCTTCATTAAAAGAAAAGAAATGCATCAAAACATATTCAATATAGAAGATGCATTAAAAACATATTTATTATACATAATTGGCAATAAGTCAGAACGAAACAAAATAATTATTACAATTTTTGCAAAACTTATTTAATCATAAAAATCTTCCACCTCCAAGTGAGACATAACATCATCATTTGACTCATTGACATCATTATCTTTATGAGCCTTATCATCACATTCCACATTATTAACACTCTTTTTTATAGAGGCTTGATAAAGTTTCGCTAAATGTTCTGGTGTACGACAATTACGTACCCAGTGTCCCTTCATACCACACCGATAACATTTATGTTCAACAACTTTTGAAGGACCTTCTTTATCATTCTTTTGTCCTTCATTATTCATCTTTTTCTGGTGGGTATAAGGACTATAATAACCTCTTCCACCATGATAAGGACCATGATTATTTCTACCTCCACGATTTCCACGTCCTCGTCCACGACCACGGCCACGACCACGACCGCGACCATGGCCACGACCATGATCATTCCGTACACTCACATTCGCTTCAGGAAATGGAGAAGATCCAGTGGGACGATTTTCATGATTTTTCAATAATAACTCGTTATTTTGCTCGGCTACTAGTAAACATGAGATTAACTCAGAATATTTTTTAAAACCTTTCTCACGATATTGCTGTTGTAAAAGCAAATTCGAAGCATGAAAGGTAGAAAAAGTTTTCTCTAATAAGTCCTCATCAGTTATTTTTTCACCACATAATTTTAACTGAGAACTTATTTTGAAAACAGCTGAGTTATACTCACTTACAGTTTTAAAATCTTGTAACCTGAGATGAATCCATTCATAACGAGCTCTAGGCAAAATCACCGTTTTCTGATGATCATACCTATCTTTCAAACTAGTCCACAATTCAAATGGATCTTTCACCGTTAAATATTCAGTTTTCAAACTTTCATGAATGTGGTGTCGGAGAAAAATCATAGCTTTAGCCTTTACTTGAGGGGACGCATCATTTCCTGGCAATATAGCCTTTCCAAAGTCCTTTGCTTGAAGATGGATTTCAGCATCTAAAACCCATGATAGATAATTCTTCCCGGTGATGTCAAGAGCATTAAATTCAAGATTTGAAAGGTTGGAAGACATGATTCAAACTAAAAATAATAAAAATAATTAGAATCATATTATAAAATCTTATTATAAATTAAAACATAATTTAAAGAACGGTAAATAAACATGCTAAGAAAATAAAAATAAGATGAGATAGGAATGGGAGTAAACTCACAGCGAGACCTATCTCATCCGAAGGTAAGAAAGATGATGTATATATTATATAATATATAGACAACAGTAAAGAATTAAGATAAACAAATGGAGCCCTATTAGTGCCACCACCATAAAAGGTAAATAAATGCATAAATAAATGGAGCCCACTAATATTAGTGTTGCCACCATAAAAGGTAAATAAATGCATAAATAAATGTTAGTAACATAAATTTAAATGTTAGTGGCATAATGTAAATATTAATAAAGTCAGTATGGAGCTTAATATCGCCACCATGAAATAAATAAAGCAGTAAGTAAAGAATTTAAATTAAACAAATGGAGCTTAGTATCGCCACCATGAATTAAATAAATAAAACAGTAAAATTAAATTACAAATGGAGCTTAATGTTGCCACCATGAATTAATAAATAGGGAGTGGGAAGAATATATAAACATAAATAAATTACTGTAAATAGTAAAATATAAATTTACCGTGAATAGTAAAGTTACTATTCACAATGAATAGTGAATAAAAATAAATTACTGAAATATTAAATCTAGACTTCCATAAAGGAGTCAAAATAAATAGAAATATAAAATTACTGAAAAAGGTAAAATTAACATGAATAGTAAAAATTACTATTTACTGTGAATAGTAAATAGTAAATAATCTCAAATCTTAACCATGGAACCTGATGTTCAAAATAATCGGTAAAAGTAGAACTTTAATTCCATATCATGGTTAAGATTATCCCAGATAGAAAAAATAAACAAATAGTAAAGGAGATGGTAATAAAATCTTACCTTGGTAGAGTCTTCGTGCTGATAACGTAATATAAAACTGATGAAAAGTAAATACAAGAACAAGAGATTTTAGAGAGAGAGAGAGTAGAGAGAAGTTCTCATTTCAGTGTAATTTGAATGTTTACAGAAGGCCTCTATTTATAGAAGGAAAATGGGCCTTTAGTGTAATTTCCACTTTGGGTCATTTGATGTAATATTCCCCTAATTACTCACTGTACACTCACGGGAATGCATTCCCGTGAGTTGTATTATTTTGTGTGTGGGTCCCACCAAATAGTAAACTACTATGCATGGTACTATGCGTGGGTCCCATGTCATCTTGTAATATTTGGAGACCGGGAGTCAATGGACATCCACATAATCAGTATATTCATAACAAAACCAATGACAAACTACCCCCAATCAAACCCAAAGCCACATCTGTCAACTAAGCATGTCACCGTCGCTTCGTCACCCAGCTTCCCCCCGCATGCGTGCCAGCAGTCAATTTTGATTCTTAATCAATTCACTTTTTCTTAAAAATTAAGAAAGTTAGGTAAATAGAAATTTAAAAATATAATTTAATGATTTGTAACATATGATGTAGTTAAATAGTATATTTGGTTTTCTCAATCTCCCAAATTGATTAACTTGGTCTTATATTAATTAACCGGAGTTGGTACTACTGTATTCAAATACTTCTTTTATCTTTAAGGTAAAGCTTATTTGTTTAATTAATTAGATTAATAAAATTAGTTAAGTTAATCAATATAATATATTTTTTTTAAACATTTTATTCATCTTCATTAATTCCCTCAATCTCTTACTTACTTGATTATTGTTTAAGGAACATCAATAAAAATAATATCCAAAAAGATTGTGAAATATGGGAAATAGTCAGTACGTTTAAAATCAAGATCAACTCATTAATTAGAGATTCCATTAAATACACCCAGGAGTATCAGGCAACTTAGTTATAAATTGGGAGAATTTCACTTAGCCCTCAAGGAAGAAATTTATTTCAGTTAACTCCAAATGATACTCAAATTTCACTGAAGCCCCGTGGTCAAAAATCAAATTAAGTTTTGTAAGTTAAAAGACACTGATGCTTTTCCTGTATTTCTTAAATTTCCTTATTTGTCTTGTGAATGCTCATATTTATCTTGTGAATGACAAAATTTATTAACTTCATGGGTTCTTTTAAATCTACTTGATTGTCTTGTAATTGCATTTATTTATTTTGTGAATGCTCTTATTAGTATTGTAAATTATGTTATTTATTTTGTGAATGGCCAACATATTATTGTTAACTTCTTGGTTTTCTTTGAATTCCTTTATTTATCCTGTAAATATTTTTATTTCTCTCATAAATGCTCTTATGGAAAAATAATAATAATAAAGCAAGAGCATTATTGTTTTTTCACTGAGAAAATTTAATTTAATTTTGATCCAAAGAAATACAGTTAAATTTCATAATATTTTAGGTTGACGGAAATAAAATTGCTTTCATAGGGAGAAAGTGAAATTTTCCCTATATAAATTTTGGATGATAAGTTATAAACAATCAACAATTAAATAATCTTGAGAATGAGTTGTAAATTATTACAAATTAATTTTCATATATGATGTAAAATCAAGTTATAAATTATGTATAATTAATTTGAAATTCTATTTTGTATTTTTGGACTAGCACTGAAGAAAAAGACCTCTTTAAAGTGAGTGTGTATATGCACATGTAACAAACAAATTGAGTGGTGTAATTGATAGCTGGCATTGTATACTCTTTTAGTACTAAATGTAGGATTTATTTGCAATATAACTTGCACTATAAATTAGGTCTACATTTGGAACTTAGAAGTGGAGGTAGTATAAAAATGGATTAAAATGGCACCATTCATCGTACCAAGGGTTAATATTCCAAACTTCAACATAATTTTGCATAAGTCTATATGCTTCTTCATCAACTTCCTCAATGTATAGTAATGATCTATTGCGGGGAATCAAACACAACAATAGGGCTCCTCACTTGGATTATACCATCACTCCAAATCAAGGATGCTGACACTACAGATGCTTCCAAGCTTCCTTCAACACTCACCTCAAAACTCTGCTTTTCACCAGAAGAAGTGAAGGAAAGAACACTTGGATTCACTTGGATTTTCAGCCCCCGAGGACCCATCACCGTGGCTTTGTATGTGGACTTTTCTGACCCAACATAAGTAACAGTTCTTCTAAAAATGCCACTCACAGTGACATTAGAGGGAGGTGTTGGAAGAGAAAAGGATGGGTAGTTTAGATCACTTGCTTTAGCTGATTCAGAGCAGCTATAATTATCCCCTGTCACAAGCTGTAATGTCCTTGTACTGTACCCTTGTCCACATAAGAATCTTACAAAGTCTATTTCACTCGCATCGTATACTAAACCAGGATTCACTGCCTTTATAGGATCGATCTGACCTGCTCCATACGCAAATTCTGCGTCTCGGTTAATCTTGGGACTCAATGGCCTAGCTGCAACCACCAACACATTACATTACATGATAGATGCTCTGTTTTCTTCAATACTGCGTTTTGCAACAACTAATATGTGGACAAATTTAGTGTAAAAATGAAATAACAGAAGATGTATTGCCAGTGGTCATCAGAGCTGATTGGATAGCAGAAGGAGACCAATTGGGATGGAATGATTTGACATAAGCTGCAGCCCCAGAAACGTGTGGGCAAGACATGGATGTTCCTGAGATTATGTTGAACTGCACAGTTCTGTTGTCACCATCAAACTCAGAAATAGAGGAATTCGGAGACCAACTAGCCAGGATGCTGACCCCTGGAGCAACTAAATCCGGCTATACAACAAAAAGAAAACATTTTTATGAAACATAAGACAGTAATCCTTGTATACATTGAAGTGACCAATGTACCTTGAGAATATCAGGTGAAACATTGCTTGGACCCCTAGCAGAGAAAGAGGCTACCATAGGGGCCAATGCATCCTTGTCCTCATTAGTTCTATAAATGGTCGCAGTCGGATTCCTACAGGATTTTGTCATGGAATTAGTTTTAGAATATAGTTGCATAGAATCACAGTCAATCTATATTTGTAACCTCTGTCAATGGTTAATACCTTGTGGAATTTATGTAGCTGAAAATGTTGGAAGCATCTTGCAAGTCTATGTACGAAGCAGGCAAGGGAAGAGTGAGAGGATAGTCTCTGATATTTTGACCTTGTGTCAATGCACCTATGGCTTCTGCAATTTTGGTACCAAATGCTCTGCTTCTTCCTTCACAAAGAACAATTTTCCCCTTCACCAAATTTGGATCCAATGTATCACTAGAGCAAAACCTGCACTTATCACACTATTTCATTAACTTGGACTAAAAATTAAATTTGTCTGATGTCATCTTGTAGAGGACGTCAAGGCTCTGTCTTTCACCTGGAAGAAGATCCATCAACGCCCTCTTTAGTATTTGGTGCATCCCCTCCATAAATTATAGGATACTGCTGTCCCTTAAGATCAAATGTATTTATAGAAACTCCCTAAACAAACAACACGGAAATCACGGAAATCGTTAATACTACTTCTGATATATAATATAAGAACTACTTGACTCTTTTTTTTGAAAAAAGTAAAGAAGTAAAATAAATTACTTAATCATAGCATATATTATGTATATATTATATATCAATTTATAATTTATAAGTTAAGTAAATTAGTTTAGAGAAAAACGATAAATATAAATACTTTAAACTAACTTGTTTAGTTTTCTTAATTTTTCTAACGTAAAACTCTCATGTTTAGATAACGTTTGCAATTGAGTGCTCATAACTTCATCAACCTTACCTCAAATGTTCTGTTGTCGCCCAACCCAACCTTAGCAAGGAACTTTCTATCAATGGTGCTAGCAGCCACAGACATAGACCAAGGTGAAAAATTTGCGAGTGATCCAAGTCTTGGACCAGAATTTCCGGCAGAAAATACAGTCAATATTCCATTTCTCATGGCATGAAAAGCTCCAATGGCTAGTGCATTTCTGAAATAATTCTCATCATTGAGCCCTCCAAGAGAAACTGATAGTATGTCCACTCCATCAGCAATGGCATCGTCGAAAGCCGCGAGAATGTCGGCTTCATTGCAGGCATCGAATAACCAGCAAACTTTGTAGGTAGCAATGCGTGCTGATACAGCACCTCCTCTGGCTGTTCCTTGTGCTAACCCCAACAAGCTTGCCTGGCTCACTGGATTCCCAGCTGCTGTGGATGATACATGAGTCCCATGACCATCATAGTCTCTTGGAGATTTTTCCTCACCCTCAAATGATCCATCTGATTTGTAATACTTTGCCCCAATGATTTTTCTGTAATGACATTAATATGAATAACATCTGTCACGAGTACCTTGATAGTTACCTAAAACTAAATATGTTGTACAAGAATATATGTGTATATATACAAGGTTATGGTGCAATTTTATTCTGAAAGTATCCATTTAAGGGACGTTGAGTATCCAAAAGTTTTTTTATAAGCAATTTTATCAAGAAAATAACCGAAACGTAGTAATTTTTCCCCAGTTATTAAAAATGTTAACTGTAAATGTCATTTTTTTATAGTTAATATTATTTTTTTTAACAGTTATAACAAATTTACTCATTTTTTGAACATTGTTGAAGCGAAATTGCTTTTTAAAAAATTTTCAAATATCCAATAACTCCGGGTCATTTTGAGGGAAAAATTTTATCTTAACCCTATATATAGATATATGATAACAAACACATGTCTCACACCCAAAGCTAGCGATTGTAGTTAGGGAAGTCAAAACCTAACCCTTCTAGCATGGACTCATGACATATATAGTGTGTATACCTGTTGCAAGTGAAGTTGGACGAGGATTTACATGTGCCCCTCCATTTCTTGGGTGGTGGACCCAATCCTTTATCGCTGAAGCTTTCGGATTCTGGCCAGATTCCAGAATCAATAACTCCGATGATGATATCACTTTCGGTTGTGGCTCTTTGCACGTTCAACGGGAAGCCAATGAAATCCCAAGACCTTGTTGTGTGGAGGTATCTCTTTCCATTAGGGAACACAGAGACCACGTCATCAAGTCCTGCATGGTAAGTTTTATGGGTTAATGTAACAAACTCTGAATCGAAAACAGAGCATACATCTAAGTTATGAAGGAAAAAATAAAATAATAGTCTTCTTGCTCACCGGACATTCTTTCAGCTTCTTTCTGTGTCAGCTTCACAACAAAGCCACTGAAACTTTGTTTGTAGTGATGGAGAACTGTCTTGGGCGCAGCATCGCTGAAATTAGTAAATACAGATAACGATCGAACACTATTCCTTCTTGTCTTTAATATGGGTTAAACTGTTAAAAGAGCATTTTTGTTTTTTAAGTTTTCGTTGAGGAGCTCTAGGCAGTTTTTTTTCCCTCATGTTGCCCCAGAAGTAACAATTTTATAGCAAAGTTGCCCTTTTTTAAGGGCACCAAACGGTCAACCGTTACCAATAATTGTAGAAGTAACTCTACCGTATAGATACAGTGCAATGTATTGTATTACATCATCTTCTTCTTCTTCAGAAACCTCCTTACCACTCTCCCCGAAATTGCAGATATTGAAGAACCCACTAGAAATCTAATTCACAACAAGAACACATCGAAGAACCCGGAAATCTAATTCACAACAAGAATATAAATAACCAAAAGATGTAGCAATACAAAGAAAAATCTCTCAATCGGTGTTCCTGGAGGAGATTCCTCTCTTGGATACTTGTTTGGAGATAAGTGATACCATATATAAATCTAAAACACCAACGAATACCCCTGGTTGTGTCTGTGTCTCATAAACCCTCTTCCCCCAATCGGTATTCCTCTAGACATTGTAATACACAACCACAACCACACAATGAACAATATAATAAGAATCACCAAATTGAGATATTGAGATATGAAATATTACAATATTACTTTAAGTTTTTCTTATATCTCCGATCAACACCTTAAGTTGACAATGAGAGACAATGATTTTTTTTTTTTAAAGATTGTAGTTCTGAGGCAGAGAGAGTGGAGGATCCAGAGAAGGCTATGGAGAAGGAGGTCAAATTGTTTTTTCAATTTTTCTCAACTTCTAAATCTGAGTTGGATGCGCGATAAAAAATCTGAGTTGGAAGGAAAAAAATAGTGAGTGGATATAGTTTTACATTTTCCGGGGTAATATTGGGGGAAAAAGTACTTATAGGTGCCCCATTTTCGGCAAAAACTTCCAAGATAAAAATGATCGGTAACCCTTTAATATTTACCTAATTGGATTATATTAAAAAAATTACTTAATATAAGATATATTTTTTAAAACAACCTAATCATATTCATTGATTCCCTCTTTCCCTATCCTATTTGATTATAGTCAATAGAATGTCAATAGAAGTAAATTTAAAAAAGAATGACAATATGAAAAAACATATTTTATAGTTATGATCAAGATCAACTCCCTAAAGATTTTCGAGTTAAGGGGTAATATTTTCTCAAGAGTTGTCACTGAGGGGCAATTTTGCTTGGGTCTTATCTCAATTAATTTTGAATGTTAATTAATCAAATATGTTGAGATAACAATTCATATATCATTCATGTCATTTATATTACAGTATCAATTTACCCTTAAGTTTTAAATCTAACTTTTTAAAAAAATGAAATAAAGGACACGTAGACTTTTAAGGTAAATTTACATCAGAACAAAAATAACATGAATAACTAAGATAACAGCCCAGGTAAAATTGCTTTTAGAGCAAAATCCTCCCTTGGAAAAAATTTCAAGGAAAAATTGTTTCTCGGTGACTATTTTCGAAAGAAAATTGCTCTTTACCTTGATAATTCTTATATTAATATTAGGAGGGAGTCTTATCTTCTCGGATCTTGATTCTTGCATTACACGCATTAACAAACATTGAAAAAGCAAAATTATTCACGCATGTGCTCCTGAGATGAAGTTATCTGTGGTGGGAAATGAGGAGCATTAAAAGCCACTAGCATAATTAAATAAAGGAAAATGACTTTTAGGTCTTAATTTAGTGAAATAATACATTGATAAGTTTTATAAATTATTAATTGTAACTTATTTACTTATTAATCTCTATCTTTACTTATTAATGAAGATTTTTCTAATATTATTTTTTATTATTACCTAAAAATTATTTTCCCATTAAATAATTTAAGGTGAAGGTGCAATTTCAACAACAAACTATTGGCTCATAAACGTCCCGCACAATAAACTATTAAGAGTATCTAAATACCAACAAACTTTTACAAAAGAAGCGTTCAGCACAATGCCGTTAAGGAGAGGCTAACGTCGTTTTCTGAGTTCGCACAAAAATTACAGAATAGGGCCCAGATGTTTATGAAACTATATTTAAGCCCTAAAAAATTTATTTTAGTCCTCCACATACTTTATATGGAGGGACTAAAGTGAAAATTATAAAAATTTTATGGGCCTAGAAGATAATTTTCTAAACTTTTTGGTCATTTTTTTGTCATTTTTGCATGGCCTAAATCCGCCCCTGGTTAAAGGCCTTTTTTTGGACCTTAGCCTGACCTACCTATGACCTATTAAGGAGGTCTATAATTTTAAAAATTTTGTAACCAGCCTAACAAACCACAAGCCTCACCTCAAAATAAACCTACTTCTAACAAGGCGAAAACATAATTACTTTAAACAAGAAAAAAACAGGCCTACTTTAAATAGGTTGTTAGATGTAGGTCTGTTTTCGACCTGTTTAAAGTAGGTTTGTTTTGGGGTGAGGCCTATGGTTTGTTAGGCTGCTTACAAAATTTTTAAAATTACATGTCTCTTTAATAGGCAATAGGCCAGGCTAAAGCCAAATAAAAAGGCCGGTAACTAGTGGCTGATTTTGGGGGGTAGGGATAGCCCCGCAAAAATTACAGAAAAGAACCCAAAGTTTTAAAAATTATCTTTCAGCCCCAAAAGTTTTTTATAATTTTCACTTTAGTCCCTCCATATAAAGTACGTGGAGGGACTAAAATAAATTTTTTAAAAATTTTTTTGGGGCTTAAATATAATTTCATAAACATCTAAGTCATATTCTGTAATATTTGCGCACGTGGAGGGACTAAAATAAAAAAATTTCAAACTTTTGGGGTTTAAATATAGTTTCATAAATATTTGGGTCCTATTCTGTAATTTTTGCGCGAACTCAGCAAATGGACGTTACCTCAATTTAACGGCGTTGTGTTAGACACTCTGCTTGTAAAAGTTTGTTGGTATCTAAAATACCTTTAATAGTTTATTACGGTGGACACTCAATTTTTTTTTGTTAAGTAAAATTGCATCTCCATCCAATAATCTATGTGCGACATTAAAAAAATATAACTTTTTAAGGTAAACTCGTACAACTATCTAGTTTTACTGGTATTACGTACCTGTCGGCTGCTTTCTGCAGCAAGCTTGTGTACTGAGACAAGGCAGAAGCTTCATCAGTTTTGTTGTTTCCGGTGTAGACAATGTAAGTCTGAATTATCCTCAGAAGACAAAATTAATAACCAGAAACTGAATCATGCATGGGAGTCAAAAACTGAGACAAAGAGACAAAAATATAAAAGAACATGCTTTGTGTCGACCTTGAGTTCATCTGAGGAAGAAGAGTGACATTTGATCAGAAGAGAAGCAAGGCTAAGATAAAGTGAAATCAAAAACAGAGGAGCAGAAGATCTGCTGTCCATTCTGAAGTTCTTCTTCCAGCTAGTAGTGACCTAAAAACCTTACAAGCAATGTGTGTTTATATAGAAGAACAGGCTAATAAGGAAGGCTAAAAATTCCACATATTCTTGGAAAATTCGTATGATTCTTCAATCAAATTCATAAGAATCCAAAGAAGGTTTTGCTAAGGAAAATACTGTCCACCAATCAATCAAGTCGCGTGTTTGAAGTCATGAAGTCGTTACAATTAAATTTATTTGGTATACGTCCATGTTGAAGAAAAGTCTACAAAGACATGGCTAAAGCTGTATAACATGCATGGGGCTGTTGAAAGCTATATTTTTCTTTTCTCTGCGTAAGAATAACATATCTCTAATCTCAATGGATTAGTATGTTTATATGGGATATCTAAAAGGCAGATACCAAAGAGAATATCATATGACTCTCCAAGATATCTATAAGGTAGATACCAAATAGAGTAGTGGATCATTGTGTACGTATATAGCGTTTAGCCAAAAATGGATGGAATGTATACACAATGAGGTTAAATAGCAAATGAGGATGAATAAAACATATGTACCTTTTAGGTTTACCTTCTATTTAATTTATAAAAGTTACCTTAGAGTTTGACTCTTGGGCCTTGTGCATCTCCTAGCCCATGTATTTTGTCCTGCCACATCTTGATCATAGCCTTGATTATAAACAGATCCTCAAATAAATTGCCCTTGTTAATTAGGTCTCACGTATGAATCTTGGGAACTATGGGACCCCCATGCCATTATAATAAGCTAGCTTTTGGATCAAAGACCAAAAGACTTGCTCGAATTGGTTTATGACCATGGACCTAAATCATTGATTTATTGCTAAAGCTAGCATTCGTACTAGAAAAGTCATTACTGTCACATCCACTGGGAGTCACCTACAGAATTCAAAACTCGTGCCAATGGAAGAATTTTATTGGAAGGTGATATGCAAATACGTGTTTTTCAAGTTTAGAGACATGGTTTAATTTTAGTGGGCCTTCAAATCACAATTCATCCAAACTTTTTTGTATAAGAAAAATTACATTCACTTAATATATATATACTAGACACACACTCTCTTCACTAATAATTATTTAAATGTGTGTGTAAATCCCAATTCACCAAAAATTATTTATATATTAAAAAAAATTGCATTCACTTGGAATATACTTATACACACACACTCTCTCTCTTCAGTCTTCACTAATAATTATTTAAATGTGTGTGTGCCATTCACCAAAAATTTTTTGTAAAAAAAATTTTCATTCACTTGGATTCTATATATATTCCCACATTCACTTCACTGGTAATTATTTAAATATGTGTGTGTTTGTCCAAAATTTTCTCGTGTAAAAAAAAAAAATTACATTCACTTGGAGTATATACACACACTCTCTCTCTTCACTGATAATTATTTAAATCTGTGTGTGTGTGTTTGTACAAAAAAAAATTACATTCACTTGGAGTATACATATATTCACTCTCTCTTTACTGATAATTATTTAAATGTGTGTGTAAAAAATTACATTCATTTGGAGCATATACACTCTCTCTCTCTCTCTCTCTCTCTTCACTGATAATTATTTATGTGTTTGTGTTGTGAGATTCACCAAAAAAAAATTACATTCACTTGGAGTATATATATATTCGCACCCTCTTCACTAATAATTATTTAAATATGTGTGTGTCCAAAACATTTTCGTATAAAAAAAAAGTACATTCAATTGGAGTATACACATACTCTTTCTCTTCACTGATAATTATTCAAATGTGTGTGCACGCCGGGCGCGTACTTAGGTAAATTATTATTTCTTGAAGTTTTGATATTTTTAACATTTATATTGTGTATGCACGTGCGCTTAATTAAATTATGATTTCTTGAAGTTTTAACTGTTTACTTTTATTGTGTGTGCACGTGCTTAAATAAATTATTATTTCTCGAAGTTTAAGTTGTTTACATTTATTTATCAATTTAGCTTATAAGTTATAACATTTTAAATGAGTTGGGTCTTTTGAGCTTCTATATCTAAATTGATTAATGAGTCTTCCCATATGCAGAACTAGGTCGAAACTTATTAATTTGAAGTCTTCAAGTCCAAAACTTGATCGGTAGCTTCATTTTAAATCCATTGAATTAAAGACCCGATCCAAATTTTTATTTGGATTTATTGATCCAATGTTCATTTCCTCTACGAGAATCTCTTGAACTAGCCTAATCAATACTTCCTTTAATATTTTAGCTTGTGCTCTTGTGATTGGCCCAAGTGAAATTTTTAAAGGCTCATTTAAAATTGAAGAGTCATCAATTAAAGTTGAAAAAATAATTTGCTGGTTCGCATCACTTACCATCAAATGCCCTTCCATTTCTAAGTTGGCGTATTTCAAGTTTTCCTCCATGCAACCGTTAAGCAATCTAAGTTTTTCCTCCATGTAAAAGAGGCTTTTCACTTTTGTCCGTTAAGCAATATGGTAATGGGTTCCACAAATATGCTCAATGATCCTTGTCAAACTCACTTTTGTCTCAATCGTTTTGTTGAAGAGATTAGTTCTTTAGGTTAGAAATAATAATGAAAAATACAATATTAAGGTTTTAGTTGAAAATTTTAATATTATTATGATTATATATATATGGCTAGTAATAATTTATTATAACTTATATATATGTCTATCAATTAAATATATCTAATTAAATATTTTTTTTAAATGGTGTTTACAAATTTATCCCAATAACATATTAGAATTTTTATAATTTTGATATTTTTCTTGAAATTAATGTTAATGTAATATATATCTATCATTTAATAAAATTCATTTTTTTCTGGTCATTTTATATCTAAATTTGTTTTTCTTCTAATCATCCATATAACTTTCATTTTGTGAAATTAACTTTTATAAAAGTACTAAACACAAATTATATTAGACAAGATCATTTTTACCGCACTTTAAGTTTACAAAAATCAAATTAAATAAAAGTCAGTGTCTGTCATCGCTAATACAAACCCACCCTAAATCACCAACATGAGCAACACAACTGATTGTTTACCTTTTTATAGCGTCCAAGTATTTAAAACAAATATATTTGACAGTTATTTAATTAAAGCCGTTAAGTATGGTTATGCAGTTGCCCCATATTTGATCGTTGATAACCGTGAAGCATAGTCTTTGTATACTTGATGTTTCGTAATAGTAAAATATGGGGGGAAAATTAACTTTCAAATATGAACAATATCTATAATAGTAGAATCATTCAACCTTGAAATGGCATCAAAGCTACATGGGATGATGTCAAAAATAACTCGATACATATTCCACAGCATAATGTTTATCGTTAAATCTACCTATGCTAGTAGTTTAGAGAGTGACCTGGGTCATCGAGACAGTACTTGGAGTAAAATTTGAAAACCAAAGATGCTAAAACAACAACAATATGGCTTCTCACTAGGATCTTCCCATCACTCCAAACCAAAGATGCTGAAACTAAGGATGCTTCCAAGCTTCCTTGAACACTCACCACAAAGCTCTGTTTTTCACCACTTGAAGTGAATGAAAGAACACTTGGGTTCACTAGGATTTTCAGCCCCGGAGGACCACTCACAGTTGCTTTGTATGTGGACTTTTCTGGCCCAACATAAGTAACAGTTCTTTTAAAACTGCCACTAACAGTGAGGTTGGAGGGAGGTATTGGAAGAGCAAAGGATGGGTAGTTTAGATCACTCGCTTTAGCTGATACAGAGCAGGTGCTGTTATCCCCTGTTACCAGCTGTAATGACCTTGTGCTGTACCCTTGTGCACATAAGAATCTCACAAAATCAACTTCACTAGCATCGTATACTAATCCAGGATTTACTGCCTTTGTGGGATCAATTTGACCTGCTCCATATGCAAACTCTGCATCTCGGTTAATCTTGGGATTCAATGGCCTAGCTGCAACCACCCATACACGTCATCATAATGCTCTGCTTTTTGCATTACTCTGTTTTGCAACAACTAATATGTGGACAAATATAGTGGGGGTGTAAATTCGTTGTAGAAGTTTTCGTGAAGTAGTAAACTTGCCCAGACTGTTTTTTATGTCGAATGTTTTATGTCGAATGTTGTCAGGAAGTGTTAAAATGGATCAATATTTTCCCTCACAGTTAAGAAAGTTAAAAAAGTGACAGTTAAAGTCAAATTTTTAACAATCAAAATGTATGGTATCATTGCTACGTTTTAAAAATTTCAGGTGACATTAACTTCAAAAATCTTGGAGGGCCTTAGAAAAAACTTATGGAACAAATTTGCATCTTAATTGAGTATAGTGTAAAAACATAGGAGTTGAAGACTTATTACAAGTAGTCATTAAGGCTGATTGAATAGCAGAAGGAGACCATTCAGGATGGAATGATTTAAGGTAGGCTGCTGTCCCAGAAACATGTGGACAAGACATGGATGTTCCTGAGATTATGTTGAACTGCAAGCTTCTGTTGTCACCACCAACCTCGGAAACAGAGCCTTTCGGAGACCAGCTAGCGAGAATGTTGACTTCTGGAGCTACTAAATCTGGCTAAAGAGGGGGGAATTTGTAATAAGATAAGACCCCAACCCCAATCTATGTATATGTTGAAGTGACAAAGTGATGATTAGCCAGCCAAAAACAAGGTACCTTGAGAATATCAGGAGAAACATAATTAGGACCCCTAGCAGAGAAAGAGGACACCACAGGGGCTAATGTATCATTTTCCTCATTAGTTCTAAATATGGTTGCAGTTGGATTCCTGCAAGTTTGGTAAAGGAATTCTACTATTAAAAATGTATTATTCACATGAATTTGTGAATATATGTCAACAACTTTAGCTAACGGTTAATACCTAATGGAATTAATGTAGACAAATATATTATTGGCATCCTGCAAGTCAATGTACGAAGCAGGCAAGGGGAAAGACCAGCCATAATCTCTGGAAGTTTGACCTTGTGTAAGTGCACCAACAGCTTCAGCCATGAAGGCACCTTCTGCTTTGTTTCTGCCTTCACATAGAACAATTTCACCCTTTACCAAATTTGGATCCAATGAACCTTCATTAGAAGACCTGCACATATAACACCACTTTATAAAGTAAAAATAAATCATTATGTCCCATCTCTTTTCCTCAACGATTTTCAGCCTTAGTCACCTGGATGAAGATCCATCAAATCCTGCTTTAGTATTTGGTGCGTCTCCTCCATCAATAATAGGATACTGTTGTTTCTTAAGGTCAAATGTATTTACTGAAAGTCCCTAAACATTAAACAAGGAGATCATCAAACTTGAGAAAAAAGATTTTTTTTTCTCATTGAAACATGATCTATTTGCATATGGTTACTAATTAAAAATTACCTCAAATGTCCTGTTATTACCTAATCCAACCTTGGCAAGAAACTTTCTATCAATGGTACTAGCAGCCACAGAAACAGACCAAGGTGAAAATTTTGCTAGTGATCCAGGTCTGGGACCAGAATTCCCTGCTGAAGTTACAGTCAAAATTCCATTTCTCATGGCATGAAAAGCTCCAATAGCTATTCCATCTCTGAAATAATTCCAGTCATTAGGCCCTCCGAGAGAAACTGATAGTATATCCACCCCATCAGCAATGGCATCAACAAAAGCTGCTAAAATATCTACATCATAACAACCATCGGCCCATCAAACCTTGAAGACAACAATTCGTGCTGATACAGCACCTCCTCTTGCTGTTCCTGCTCCTAACCCTAACATGCTTGCCTGGTTCACTGGGTTCCCGGCTACGGTGGATGATATATGAGTTCCATGGCCATCTTTGTCTCTTGGAGACTTTTCTTGACCCCGAATGATCCATCAACTCTGTAATACTTTGCCCCAATGATTTTACTGCAATGACAGCAAAATCTGTTTGTGGTGTGTTATAAGATCTAATTTGTAGTGCAATTGACTGTGTTAGTATATAATATGAATAAGGTCTGTCTCGAGCACCTTAAGAATTGTACATGAAGTTTAGTAGAACTAAATACATTGTACATGTGGATGAGAATATACTTGTTGCAAGTAAAGTTAGATGAGGATTGGCTTGTGCCCTTCCATTTCTTAGGTGGTGGACCCAATCCATTGTCTTTGAAACTTTCAGATTCTAGCCAGATTCCTGAGTCAACAACTCCGTTAATGACATCACTTTCGGTTGGGGCTCTTTGCACGTTCAGTGGGAAGCCAATGAAATCCCAAGACCTTGTTGTGTGGAGTTGTCTCTTTTGGTTGGGGAACATAGATACCACACAATCAAGTCCTGCAATATGAATTTTATGGCTGAACGAACAACTCTGAATCGAAGACAGAGCAACTAGTTAGTTATGAGAGAAGATAAAGAAATAGTCTTGTTGCTCACTTGTCATTGTTTCAGCTTCTTTCTCTGTTAGCTTCGCTACAAAGCCATTGAAACTTCGTTTGTAGTGATGCATAACTGACTTGGACCTATCATCTCTGAAGGTGCAGATACAATTTGAAAATTTAATGAACTTTCTACGTAACAGGTTCTTATTTATTGTAACTCGTAATTCTCCTTCTTAATCTTATCATATCAAGCAAATTCAATGAAGGTTATTTATGGTCGGATATGATCTTTTAAGCTATATAGCAAAAGTCATAGGTGTAACCTAGAAATTTCTAGTTTTCGTGAACTGATAGTACCTGTCAGAGACTTTTTGCAGGAAGCTTGTGTACTATGACAAAGCAAAAGCTTCATCAATCTCTCTGCTCCCGTTGTAGACAATGTAAGTCTGCAATATCAGAAGATGCGATTAATAACCAGAAACTCAATCGTGGGGATTCAAAATTAAACCAAGACAAAAGAGACAAAAGAAAAACATGGTTGACCTTGAGTTCATCTGATAAAGAAGAGTGACATTTGTTCTACTTCATTTCTCACTTGTGGGCTTCAAGAAAGATAAATATGATCCCCATATCGCATATCATGTTTCTCACTATAAACTTCCCAAAATGTATATTTTTTCGAAAAAGACTTCACAAGAAGATATTTCATAGCACCTTCTCGTGTTTGTCACTTCTTAAACTTGCATCAACAACACGGACACACGATCTTGCCATTAATGTTAGCGTGAAAGAAGGTAAAATCTAAGAAAGTTTTCAATCCTGCTAAATATATGGGAAAATTGCGTGATAACTAGATCTTTGACTTATCCATATTTAGTAAACAAAGCTAGGATAGAATATAAATGAAGAGAGAATGTTTAATTCTCTTCAAATCACTCGATATCCATTAAATGCAACATTTGATAAATTGTAGCGGTTGAAAAACTGCTACTCAAACCGCTACAAATAAAAAATGTGCATATGTCCTAAATGCGCCTGTTCCTAGCAACATGTTTGCCCGACTGCACAGCAACCTGCTCGGCAACCCACGCATCAACCTGCTTGGTAATCATCACCTCTAATGCCTTTGGTGGTGGCCTTCTCTAGCCGGAGGTTTTTACGTCAAAGGTGGAGGCCCTACCGTACATAATGCTAGGCCTGACGTCTAGGCCCATACCTGTAACGCGACCAAGATCATCGACTGGGTCCATAGCAACTTTCAATGAGGCCTTAGGGTCTACAGACCTCTATGACTTCAGGGCCAGCGACCCTCGTAACTTTGCCTGACTCTACTCAATTCGGGCCCGATGCATAGATTTCATAAAACATTAATGAAACAATTTAATTCAATTAAAATATATTAAATTAACTATATAAATAATTTTTGTATAACTTACTATGATCTCTTCTGCCCCCTTAGAGGTCGACGTCCCATCACGGTGTCTATGGGTGCATGTGAACAGCTCCCCATAGTTCGTCTGACAATTCTCCTCCCGAGCCTTCACTTCCTAAAAGAATTAAAAGAATAAAAAGTTTGTTATTTAAAAAATGAAACAATCAATCATTTAAACCAAAAATTAATTTACCTTTCAACATACTAGCTCACTGTAGGTCACAACAAACGTCTTGGATCCTGCCTATAATGGACCCTCTATTGTGCCCGGCTTCTGTTGTTCCTCTGGGACAGAGCCTGCAAGGAGGAGCAAACAAAATGTTAAAGCGAAATTAATTATTATTTTGATATCTTGTAAACTATATTTAAAGTTTAAACTATAAAGTAATTTAAACTAGATCTAAACTATAAATTAACTAATATTTCAACTACATATAAACTATAAATAAAGTTAAACTATTAATTAATTTAAACCAAATGTAAACTGTAAATTAATTTCAACTATATTTATATTTTTAAACTACATTTAAACAAAATTAATTCACAAAAAATTTAAACTATAATTATTTAAAAAATGTACATGTCCCTCAGGACTCCTCCTATATTGGATAAAACTCGCCTAGTCATTTAGGTCCACGCTGTCTAGGACATTCTCGATCAGCTACTGCAGAGAAACTGTCCCATCTTGTAATACCCTAAATCCAACACCCAAAACCTTGGCTAAAATATTTTGAAATATCTCCAATAGTGATGATTAACATCCAAATCATTAAATTACATAACCATTTAAAATATAATTCAAAATACAAAGTCAATAAAATTTCTCAAATATTTTAGAGTTGAATACAACGTAGAAGTCCTAGGGTCATGGCAAATAAAAATAGCATAACTTAAGCCATAAGAGTATATAAGAGCTTTCTAGGCTCACTTCATTGGTGCCTCCCCTTGCTCCCTATTAAAACAATCACCTGAAAAATGTTAATATGGGATGAGATTTCACATCTCATTAACTACTGAAAGTTTTTATCGTACACAAGTAAATTACATATCACAAAAAGTAGCTAATTAGTGATTAAATATGTATTAGTATGTTTCATAATTTCTCATACATAATTTTTCTACGAAATAAATTATCATTATATCAATCTGTGAGCTATATAATTATTCAATATGTAATATGCAGCCTCCCTTATATCCTCTTCCATCCTTGTACCGTTGACTGGAGCTATAGACTAACACATAGTCCAAGAAAAACATCCATTTGACTAGATTTTCCCAAGCTCACCAAAACTTAAGATACATTCGGCCAAAGATATAAAGCTTAAGCCTGAACTATATCTCCCCTTCCTGAAAACACAACTAAGGAGGTGTCAGATGTCCCAACGCTCCAATGCAATCCCAGCCAGAGGATAACATGGAATAAGGGGCCCTGACAAGTTTCATCCATTATGCACCGAGTAGTGGTTTTAAAACATTTTATCATACCAATCCCTCTGTACTCCATCCCATCACAAGTACAACCGTCATGATAAGTATATTCAATAAAAATAAACTATATTAAAACATACTTCCATTTATATCAAATATCATCACAAGGTAAACCAATATCTCATAAAGCCTCGTCAGACCAATATGTCATTTTTGAAATTCGAAAGACTAACTATCATTTTTGAAATTCAAGGACAAAACTGTAATTTTTGGCTTTTATTATAATAATATTATAATTTCCTATACATACACATATACATATACTTCAGACCATTTTAAGAAAATAATCATTCATAATCATATACAATTCACAAGTATATGGAAGAATATTCAGAGTTACATGTTATTTTCTAGCTTACAGAAAATCCTCGAAAGTTACTCCAAATCTCTCACTGAGAGTCTTCTAGCAACCCCAAATAATCTCCACTACACTCTTTCTCTCTCTTTCTCTTATGCTCTCATATGGCTGAATAGTGAAAGTATGTGTGTATGTGTGGTAGAAGAGAAGGGGTGAGGTATTTATAGAATTTTTGGGCCTCAACTACCTTTCAAATATCACATGCCCATTTACCATCTAACTACCACACACATGTCCATCTACCATCTAACACTACTAGAAAACAGTAAATTTGCGAGGGAAACATATTCCGTCGCAAATTTGCGAGTTTTTGCGACGGAGGCATCCCAAATAAGATCATTTGCGACGGACCAATGTTGTTCCGCCGCAATTTGCGGCAAAACAATGTATTCCGCTGCAATTTGCAGCGGAAATAGTTGGTTCGCCGCAATTTTTTGCGGCGGAACAACGAGTTCCGCGGCAAATTACGGCGGAAAAAGTTGGTCCACCACAATTAAAGGTAAAAATGCTCCCCCTCCTTTCCATTTCATTCCTTCGACGCCCTCTTCTCTTCATCATGGATCTGACGTCCTCACCATACAAACTGCACGCCCAACAGCCGCCTCTTCGATCCGAGCACTCCGTGAGCCATCCACTGCCACCGTCAAGCTATTCTTCAACGGGTATGTGTGCGATTTTTTTGTTTAAACTTAAAAATCTGTATATTTTTTGTATCAAGAAAGTAATCTATATGTATATTTAGACTTAAATCATGTTTCTTTTGTTGCTCTGAGTAATTTTTTGCTGCTCTTTATTCAGTACTACATTTTTTTTAAAGGTAGATTCATGCCCATTAAAATCAAAGTTTATCGCAATTAAAAAAAAATTGCATGATTTGATAGGTTTCAATTGGTTAGCATTGTGGGAGCTTTGCTGATAATCAAAGGGTGGAATATCAAGGTACCGATGAATTCAACCTGTTGCTTCTATTGTTGAGTTTGTTTTAATTTTCACAAGGTATTTTCTTCTATTGAACGAATTTTGTTTCAACATAGATGATTTAGGCACTCAGTTTTACATGCGGTGCTTAGTGGGTATGTTCATGATAATTTTCAGAATATTTTAACGTGTCTTTTCTTTATTTTCATAATCGTGATTAGTTCTGCAATTTTGTCAACATTTAATAGGTTAAATAAATTGAAATTATCATCTAGAATATTTGACAAATTATTATTATATGCTTTAGTTGTTTTTTTTTAAAAAAAAATCCATGCTACGGTTATATACAATTACATTTAAAAAATGAGATGATAACAAGTTTTTTTAAAAAAATGTCCATGAATGATATACATATATTGTTAAAATTGAAAATTCAATATTGAATGCTTTTTATTCATCCGTACCTTATTCCTCTTGAATGAGACGAATTTATACAAATGGAAATTAACAAATTCTAGCAAGAAAGTAGGAAATAATCTAGCAAGAAAGCAGGAAATAATCCTAACAACCTGCTATTTATTTGAATCTCCTAAAAGAGAGGTAACAATAATTTGAAATTCAAACTTTAAAATAGCAATAATTAAAAAAAATTTCTTTTCAACATATATGATATGAAAACATAAATGGCTGGCACAGTATTGCTAAGATAATATAGTCATCATACATACTCCTTCTAATCTGGCACATATATATTGAAAAAATTAATAAGTTGCAAGTTGAATTAGTAAGAAATTAAATGATGAGATAATAAAGAGTATTATTAAAGAAAGTAGAAGCAGTCGGGAGTGGAGGATTATATATGAAGTTGAAAAAACTAGGAGGGCAATTCGGCGATCTTGTTTGGACACCACATGGTGATGACACTGATGCTTTGTTTCTTCTAAAATCCTCTTCGTTATAGAAATTGATCTAGTTTTATTGTTATATATGAATTTCTTATATTTATATTACATCCAAAATCCTCTAGTTTTTAGTTCTATTGTTATATAGCTCTTGGATCTAGTTTTTAATTCAAATTAAACTAGAAATTGATCTTATATTGAAGAAAGAATGTAATATAATTCTATGTGAATTTAAATATAAATTAATGAGTAATATTGGATGTAATATACAAAATTCATATGTTTATAATTTTTTGATAAATAAATTATACAATAAATTTATTTTATGTGGTAGAAGTTAATTTATAAGTTAATTGGTATATTCGTGTTTTAATTTTTTTAAATTTAGAAAACATAAACTAAAATATACACATAAATAATATATTTAAGAATTATACTAGAATAGCATTTTGTGTATAATTGTTACCAGATTTATAATTTTAACAACAATAAGAAAATTATTTAGTTTATATATTATTAGATGTTTTGACTTTAATCTACTTATGGAACAATTTAACTATTTAATTGTTAGATCCTAATTAATTTAAACCTCAAATCATTAACAAGAGTGAATACATTATATTAATCTTTGGGAATTTTGTAGGTATTAAGTATCAAATTATCAGCTTAGTTTTAATATATAAAAAAATAAATCGTTTAATTGATAAAAAATTAATACTTATGTTACCTATCACTTTATAATTATAGTAGAAATATTTGTCGATATAATTTTCAAGTTTGACACAATTAATAAGGAAAAAATTAATTATGGAGAGAACTAAGAGTTAACTTTTCATTATATTTGCAAGTCTTGAGTTATAAGATCTTGAATTCTTAGATCTTTGTGAAACTGTTGTTTATAGGATAAATTGTAGATAATAGTAGTAGTTTTTTTTTAATTGAGAAAATTGAAAATTTTTATTTGTAATTGTTAACTTTAAGATCATTAATATGGGAAATAGCAGTTAATAATAATTTTTTAATTTACATATTTGAATACAAAAAAGTAGGAAGTTATTACATATAGGAAATATAGCAATAACTTTTAATTCCGCTAACATGTTAAAAAACGATCTACTAAAAAGTTTAAGGGCGTATACTGATAAGTCAATATTTAGAATTCATTATAAAAAGATTTCATAAGACTTAAATATAATTGTGAGATTTTCATAGATCATTTTTTGTTTTTTGTTTAAGACCTCAATGTAATTTTTCCTTTATTAAAAAGTATTAGTTAAAATTTTTATTTATAATTTTTAACTTCAAAATCATTAATGTGTGAAATAACAATTAATAATAATTTTCAATTTACATATTTGAATAGAACAAAGTAGGAAGTATTAGTTCTCAACCGAGTTTTGATGATAACTAAACACTTGTAAATCAGTGGTTTAAATAAGAACTCGATTTCATGTCTTAAAACTCCAGTTCTTGTATCATCCAATTGAAGAACTCGAGTCCTTGGGTTAAGAACTCGAGTTCACGGCCCTTGGCCGTGGAAAATGTTCAGAGTCTTAAGAACTCGAGTTCATTAGTACCAAATTCGAGTTCATGAACTTGAGTTCTTGGTAAAGAACTCGAGTTCTCTCTATAAGAAATTCGGTCAAGACTAAGAACTTGAGTTCTTGGAAAAGAAGTCAAGTTCATGAACTTGAGTTCTCAGAGAAGAACTCGAGTTCCTTTATAAGGTATCTGATCAAAGTTTAAGAACTCAAGTTCTTAGACAAGAACTCGAGTTCATGATTGAGAACTCAAGTTCTTTGAAAACCAATTTGAAGCGAAAATGAAAACTCGAGTTCTTGGTGATCAACTCGAGTTCTTATCTTGCAGATCCGAAATATTCATAAGGAAATCAAAAGAACTCGAGTTCTTGTATAAGAACTCGAGTTCTACATTAAAAACTCGAGTTTTTGTTGCTAACGTTGGTCTCGGATTCTGCAGATGAACTGCTATTGAGGTTATGATTTCCAAAATCACTTAGTATGATATATATAATGTTTCTAACACTCTTGTTAGTGATTTCAAGGATTTAAATGCTACATTATTCAAAAACTTCATAAAGCAAATGCTCACGTCATTGCATTTAATGCATAGCAACAGAAATAGAGCAACAAATGGAATGAGTTGAGCAGCAGAGAGAAACATTCTCCCAAGGATTACTTAATCAAGACATTCTTCTACAAAAGCACTCTTAACGATCAATGCATTTAATGAAAGAACGAATAAAGTTTCAATGGTCCATTTGGTTGAACGAAAAACAAAGCTGTGTCTAACGAAAAATTAATTGAGTCACAACGGTAACTTTCAAGCTCCTCCTAATGACATTTATGGCGAAAGAGTATAAATACCCAAGCATTCAATTTAGCCAACCACTGAAACTCTGCGCATTTACTCTGAGTTATTAATCTTATCAGTTTCATTACTCAATATCTTCGGATATTTTCCTGCTCTTCAGTGATCATTTATTATCTACTCGTGAGGAGTTATAAAAACATTCATTTCATTCAGTTGTAAAATCTTAAGGTTGTGGAACCTTAAGTGTGGGTGTAAGATTACAAGTAGTAAGGGGGAGTAAGTCCGTGAGTGAGAGGATCATCCCAAGTTGTATTTGTAATCTCTGGAAAGTTAGTGAAAAATCCCAAGGGGTTCTTGGGAACTGGATGTAGGTCAAGATTAGACCGAACTAGGATAAATTGACTTGTGTCTATTCTTCTTTAAATTCCTGCTCAATCAGTATTCTGTCTTAATTCGCCAAAATTTTGATTAAGCGATTAAAATTTTTAAATCACCTATTCACCCCCCCTTTAGGTGATATTCCATCTTCAGGAAGTTATTACATATATGAAATAACAATAAATTTTAATGAATTTATTATATATATGAATGAACAATACAATAAAATACCAAAAAATTTGTTATATGTCCCCATTTAAATCGTACTTCATCATTCTTTGTTTGGCCCCTCAACTTGCATGTCCCCATCTTCTAGTGTACTATCCCCATTCTCTGGTTGCTTATTGGAATCTATTCTTTGTTCATTGCATGTGTTTGTTTGCCGCTTTCTTGATTAAGTGGATTAAGTGGCAATTGGTTGGTATAAGCGGCCAGCTGTATTTGCCACTTAGGTTAGTTGAATTAGTTAGTATTATTGTATTATTTTCCAATAAGTGTCCGTGCAGGGTTGGGTTGGGGAAGTATGGAATGTGATCGTGATAGGAGTTGGATGTACAATCGTCTAACTCAGAAAAAATGACTTGCTCGAGTATTCTTAGACAGTTTGGAAGAGTTCGTCCAATTTGCCTTGGCGCACACAACTAATTTGAGTGCCTCGATCAGTTGTTCGTGTGCGAGATGCAGGTGTTTAGAATTTCAAGACGCGAGAACGAACAGAATTCATTTGTGTAGAAAAGGATTCATGATAGATTATGAATGTTGGGTGCATCACGGGGAAGTCCGACAGACACCGAGCGGTTATTACGGAGACAGTACTCATCAAGCCAACCTTAATCAATATCAACAGTTGGTCATGGATGTTGCGGGACCATCGATCGGCCAATATTTTGATCCCGTGACTCATGCTGGACCATCACACATGGAAGAGGAGATCGGTACACATAATCAACCATCATACATGGGAGAGGAGCCTAATCTGGAGGCCGGTAGGTTCTATTAAATGCTTCAAGATGCGCAATGTCCTTTATGGGAAGGTTGTGAACACATTGAAAATAGTGAATATTCATCGCTATCAACTACCCTAGTAACATTAAGCTTGAAGACTGATCACCATATGAGTGAGAAGAATTACAATGAAATGATGCAGATCATGAGTAAGCTTGCTCCCAATGACAATAATTTGCCAAAAGATCTTTACCAAGCAAAGAAAAAGGTGAAAGAGCTCGGGCTTAGTTGTGAAAAAATCCATTGCTGCCCCAACGGATGTATGCTCTATTACAAAGATGATGTTGAGCGGACTACTTGTAAATTCTGTGAACATTATAGATACAAAAGGATTAAAGGGAAAATAACCACTCAACCATTAAGCAAGATGTGGTACTTTCCCCTCGTGCCCAGACTTTAGAGATTGTATTCGTCACAACAAATAGCTGATCCATGAGATGGCCCAATAGCATCACAGGGATGAAAAATTTGTGACGCATCCATCTGATGCCGAAGCTTGGCTGAAATTTGACGAGGTGAATCCATCATTTGCAGCTGATCCCCGTAATGTCCGTCTTGGTTTATGTTCAGATGGGTTCGCTCCTTTCAACCAAACGAGCCGGATTTATTCCAGTTGGCTGGTGATTGTGACTCTGTACAACCTCCCACCTTCCATGTGTATGAGAAGAGAGTTTTTGTTCTTCAACACATTAATCCCTGGGCCATCCAACCCAAAAAAGAAAATAGATGTGTACCTCAGGCCTTTGATAGACGAGTTGAAGATATTGTGGAGTGAGGGGGTTCTTACGTATGATGTATCATTGAGTCAGAATTTCATCTTGTGGGCTGCCTTAATCTAGACAATAAATGATTTCCCTGCATATGGGATGTTGAGTGGATGGCAAACATCAGGGAAGCTTGCATGTCCGATATGTCTCGAGCAGGACGTGGGGTTTAGCCCACCATATAGTCCAAGGTATCTTGGTTTGACAGGCACTGGCAATTCCTACCCCTCGATCATCCATTTAGGAGAAACAAAAAAGACTTCAGCCGGAATGTGGTTGAACGATCACCTAAGCCTCGTCGTTTAAGTGAGCAAGAAATATGGGAGAGGGTGCAACACATTCAAAGTGTTGAAGAGGGAGCTGCTTCCAGTGAGCCTGAAGGATATGGCGTTCAGCATCATTGGAACAAATGCAGCATCTTTTGGGAGCTACCATATTGGAAAGATCAATTGTCAAGACACAACCTCGATGTCATGCATATTGAGAAGAATGTGTTTTGCAATATTCTGTACACCATCATGGACACCAAGGGTAAGACAAAGGATACAGTCAATGCAAGACTTGACATACAACAGATTTGCAGAAGACCTTCTTTGCATTTGATAGAGACTGCCACGGGCCAAATTTCCAAACCTAGGGCGCCGTACACATTGAACAAAGAACAAAATTTGCAATTGTTGAAATGGGTTAATAGTGTGAAACTACCGGACAATTATGTATCAAACTTCTCGAAATATGTGGACTTGAACGAGGCGAAGTTACGCAATATGAAGAGCCATGATTGTCACATTTTCTTTTAGAGATTATTGTCGTGGGCCTTCAAGGCACTACCGAAGCATGTATTAGATAATTTGACAGGGTTTTCCTTCTTCTTTACAACAATTTGTGCTTCTGAACTTAATGTCGACAAGTTACGGCAGTTGGAGGAGAGCGTGCCAAAAATGCTATGCAAGTTAAAGATGGTGTTTCCTCCTAGCTTCTTTGACTCAATGGAACATTTGCCCGTTCACCTGGCGTACGAAGCAAGGGTAGGAGGTCCGCAACAATATAGGTGGATGTATCCATTTGAAAGGTAATATATATTTGTTTTTGTTGTGATTAATTCAAACATACTGTGACATAGGTTATAAATACCCTCTAATTGTCCATTGTAGCTTTTTACGCACACTGAAATATAAGATCAAAAATACAAGATAACGTATATTTTACATATCTAATCATCCGATTTATTTAAGTTAGTTGTTTTTGTTTATGACGATTTGTTATATTTGATACTTTGTTGCCTGGTCATTATTGTATTAAGTAAATTTCTTGTATTTATATATATATTGACATCATGTTTATAAGTGTTCAGAGATGGAGCATCTAGGAGGCCATTCAGGTAGTGGATATAGTAGAGGTAGTGGCCGGGCCTGTCCTATCAGAGGGGGCAGGCTGACATCATCTACCCCCTCTGTAGTCAGAGGGCTTAGCTCTTCCCCGGAGCTTCCGCCTCTTTATTTTTCATCTTCACCGCCTAATACTGACTTTGTTATGGGCGGTATAGGTAAGCCTTTCACTCATACATATCCACACCAACAGGCAGAGCAGGTTCAGTTTATGATTTCTGACTGATTTACATATATTTTCTTAAACATCTATGTTCTAACATTTTGCAATATACTTCTTCCTTTAGTACACTGCATCACCTCATAGCCAGGGTGGGGAAGCTAGTTCCTCCGACGACCCAGCCTGGGGATCCATTGATTCTGCGACAGGGAAGATGTGGATCTGTCCTGTAGGAAGCACCGAGTAAGTTATGTAATGTTATGATTTTTTACCTTTAGTTTGTATGCTACTATTTGCAACATTCTCTTTCTTTTCAAGTTTCATCCTCATAAGCCGGTGGCGGATTTCATGGGCGAGCAAATATTTCGTAATTTTAATCAACCTTGGGCCACATGGACATCAATTCCTCAGAGCCAGCGAGATGTTTAGTTTAGTGAGTTCTTGGTAAGTTATGTTTTTTATGGTTATTAATTTATTATTCTCATCAAAATACTAACTGATTAACTACTTGTATAATTTAGAGCACTAATTGTTTTAGTATTATTTTTCAGGGAAAGTTTAGCTGGTTGCCCGAGCATCTGAAAAATTTAAAGAAAGCTTATAACTTCAAGGGAAGCAAGTGGATGTCTGATAAATTATATAAATTGAGGCATGAAAAAGGAAAAAAAACTTGGATTCAGTCTAAGGTTGCAAGCCAGTTATTTGAAAAATAGGCGACCGACAAAAGATTTTTAAAGCAAATAGAACAAAATAAATTAAATAGGTCCTACATGGATGGACCGTCATATGCTGGCGGCTGCATTCCAGTTAGTGAGCATCGACGAAAGATTGTAAGTATACGCTATTTTCTACTTCAGCTTTCAATACTTTGTACTTAATCAATAATTAATGAATGGTTATCATTCGTGTTTGCAGGCAGCGTCTGGGGAAGTTCCTGAAGATTTGATTCCTTGGACCATCTTTGAGCGGACCCATACCCAGGCGGTTGAGGAACAAGGCAAGCGCTGGATTAACGCCAAGTCCCAGCAATTCGCGGTGAGATATTAATTACATTTATTATTTGCTTCAAACTGTAACATATTTCTTTCATTTTATATGCATTATTTTTGTTGTATTTTTGTGCTTGTAGGAGACCTATCAACAGCTGACGCAGGAGAGAGACTCGCAGATTCAGAGTGACCCGTCATCCTCTTATTCCGATAACGAGAGTATCTTCCTTCAGGCTGCAGGCGGAATTGACAAGAAGGGGAGAGTCTTCGGGATGGGTGCTTCTGCCAGCCAACTGAAGTCGTCTTCAAGGCGCTCATCCGGCAGTAGTAGAGGTGGTCCTGAAGGTAGACTTATACTTTTGCTATCAATCGTAAATCATTACTCCCTCTTTCATTTAAATGAAGTATTACAAGTAAATTGACTTCGTAATGTTGTTTTTGCAGAAGATAAAAGGGTAAAGGTGTTAGAATAGAAGGTGCTAGAGCAAGACCAGAAGATGAGGGAGTAAGGAAATAAGATTAGTAAGATGCGAGCACTTATCCACGCCCTATTGAAGGACAAAGGTACGGGGCTGTCTCCTGGTGGTGACGATGATACTGGCGGTGACAATGGTCAGGCTTCTGCTATTTAGAGATTTTTTAGTTCATTTTAGAACATTATAATTTATATAATATTGTGTTTTTATTATGTAAACTTTTATGATGATAGTACAATTTATTTTTATGATATACATTTTTTTTATTTTCTAATTTTTTATGAATTTTTTTTCAGATATTTTATTTTTTAAAATAATTTTTAATTTTGCAAGGGAAAAAATTTCCTTTGCAAAATATGGCAATTTTCGAGGGAAAATACATTTTCCGTCGCAATTTCCGAAGGAAAATAATTCCCTCACAAATTCAAAAATTTTGCGAGGGAAAATTGTTCCGCCGCAAAATCTGAATTTGCGAGGGAAAATTGATCCGCCGCAAATTTGGAATTTGCAAGGGAAAATTTTTCCGCCGCAAAATCTCTCATTTTGAGAGGGAAAATTTTTTTCCCTCACAAAATCTCTCATTTTGTGAGGGAAAATGTTTTTTTTTCTGTCGCAAAATTGATTTGCGAGGGCTTTTTTTGCGATGGACACATTTCCGCCACAAAATAATTTTGCGACGGAAAATACTTGTTTTGTGAGGGAAAAATTCTGCCGCAAAAAATCAGTTTTCTAGTGGTGTAACTATCACACACATGTTCATCTACCATCTAACTATCACATACATGTATACCTACCATCTAACTACCAAACATTTATACATCTACCATCTAACTATGACGCAAGGCCTATTTAACAGAGTAACCCCGACAACATCTAGAGTTCTTCCACTGATGTTCTTATGTGTATCTACACAATTAAAAAAAAAAAGGTTTTTATTGCGTTTAAATAAAATTTAATTAAACGTAAGGAAATAAAATTTAAATTTTGTCAAAAAACTAATTACATTTACTTTCGACATCCACTACAAATCCAGTGGAACGTAAAGATGACAGTCGGGGGTTCCCTTGGTCCCGCTCGTTCTCCAGGTTGAGAAATTGTTGTGCCTTACTCGCGGGAAAGTTAAGTTCTATCTCTTCATTTTCATCGAGGTCGTTGCTTGACAGAGTTGCGCCTTGTTCTTCGCCTACAATCTCTAGGGTCTCCTCCCCTAGGATTAGCTCATCGACAAAGAGCTTCTCATACTCACTCCCCATATGAGGGGGCGGAGTAATATTTACAACCCCATGCCCTCTCGTACAGCCCCATATACTACTACTTCACCTAATTCCTACTTTACCCCATGAAACATCTTTACCTTTCCCTTTATCTCCGTTAGTAACCATAATGTATAGCTTTTACCATACAAGTAAGAAAATCGAAAGTCAAAAGGCAAGAAATCAAACCATAGCCTAAGGTAAAATGAGGGGAGACGTTGTTAAAACCGCGTTATTTTGTAGCGGTTATAATGGATAACTGCTACAAAATTATGCAAAATGTTGCGGTTATTCATAAATCGTTGCACCAACCGCTACAAATATGCTTCTTTCTTCATAACATTTTGTAGCGATTATAAAAGCTGCTACAAATGATTAGCTGTTGAGATTATGTAGCGGTTATTATCACAAGCCGCTATAAATTGATTGACCTTCTAGATTTTATGGCAGTTATTTACACCAACTGCTACAAAATCAACCGCTACAAAATGATAGGATTTTGTAGTTGTTGTCTTTATAACCGCTACAAATTTAATTTTTTGGCAAAAAAAATTACAAACTAATTAGTTTATTGGTTTGACAAATAAACTAATTAGTGTGGTAAAAAAATAACAACAATAAATGTACTGAAAATAGTCTAACATGCCCGTGAAGATTCGGATTCAATATAGCCATCGATCTCCCTAGAAAGACTCACTGACTCATTTTGATCAGAGATATTTTACACAGAGAGAGAGAGGTGGCTTGTTAGACAATCTTTAGAAGAGTAGAAGTCTTAACATCAAAAGAAATAACTAAATCTGGATTGTCACTGAAGGAACTGCCTCAGCTTCAAGGATGAGAGGCAAATATCTGCAGCTTTCATCTCCCGAGATAAGAGATTAGAGCTGTAGATATCAACATGTCTTCGACGACCAAGCCAAGATAGTTCATTCAGTGAGAATGCAAATTTAGTGATTTCTTGATATTTATAGTTGATGTATGGACAGAGTCAAATATATAGCTTAAATATTAGTAGCGGTTAATGTCAAAACCACTACAAACTAATAGGATTTGTCACGGTTTGGGCATCGCTATACTTTAACCATGACAAAACAGTGTCGTTTAGTTTTCTTGTAGTGGTTATTTTCATGTAACCGTGACAAACATTTGTGCCATTACACGCCAACACTGATGCCACATTTATAGCAATTTTTTAATAAACATCGTGACAAAGAAACCGCCACAAACATTCATGCCATTACGTGCCAAGTTGGCACCACATTTGTAGCAATTAATTATGCAATAACCGTTACAAATATCGTTGCAAGCAAGCCCGCACTTTAGCGCCAATGCTGCCGCTACAAATTTGTCACGATTTTGTCCAAAACCGCCACAAATCCATGAGTTTGTAACAGTTATTTATGAACGCTACTAGTTAACCGCTACAAATCATGAGTTTTTTTTTTTGTAATGTGCTAAGCTTAGCGAAATGGTTGAGTTGGTTTAGTCAACACTCGAAAGAAAGCAAGGCAGCTTGTACTTCAACCCATGATAGATCTGGTTTGTCCACCAGTTTGACCACTATTGCATTGTAGTCGGCATCAAGTCTGTTAGGAGTATGAAGGAGAAGGTCGTCAGTTACAATGGGAGAGCCAGCGAGAGTAAGCTCATGAGAGAGATTCTTCATCTTGTTTAAATACTTGTCCATCTTGAGAGCATTTTTCCTCGTCTTGTGCAGCTCATTTTTTATGACCATGACATGAGCTTTTGTCAATGCGCAGGTCAATTCCCTTGCACCAGCCTAGAGAGCTTTCGCCGTTTGACAATGGAGAAGTTGGGTGCTAACATCCTGAGTCATTGTGTTTCTGAGCCACCCAACCAAGAAACGATCAACTGAGAACCATTCTTGAAACGCTTGGTTGACTCTGTTTCCAAATGCAACAAAAACAACCTTCGATGGAGCTTTGTCAGAGCCATCAATATGGCCTTCGAGATGATTTCCCTCCATGAGGGGAAGGACGATAGACTCTCAAACCAAGAAATTTGTGCGATCTAGCTTGATCTCAGCAGTTTAGCTGGATGAGTTAAGCAAGGTGTATGACCAGCCATTCAACGAGATGCCAGAATTCTTAGAGGGGGAAGTTGCAGAAGTGTTGGACATAACAGATGCTTTGATACCAAGAGAGCAAAGGAAATAATAACAGAGGAGAATATGATTGAAGGTGCAAAGGAGACTGCTCTGGCTTGTTTTCCATTTATAGAGAGTAAGTACATTATTCTGGAGGAATTGCACGGCTTCCAATCATAACAGAACCTATAGGCTAGTAACACATGTAAAGGCAAATATACAAAATAATCTTACAGTTACAGCAATTACATAAATGGATAAATGACTATATTCTAACAGAAAGGATTTGGACGTATAAGGAGAAGAAAAGTCTAACACGAGAAAGGAAGAAAATAAATAAGTGAAGCGAAGATGAAAAAGGAGTCTAAAGCTATTGGAAGGTATGAGTATAAAGCTCATACTCACTAATCAATGATTATTGAGAAGGAAACGATTCATCCAGTCACCCCAATGAGCGTATTTCTCGCATTGTCATTCATTCGCAGGGGTTGTACAGGCTATGGAATTTATATTAGAGTAATTAAATTGCAACTAAATGGTTTAAATATCTTATATAGACTCTGGAATTTCACGGGGGCAATCAAAGCAGGACATGTCAAATTCATATTGATGTGGAGGAAATTTATTTTTGTACAGATTTAGGCGATGGTTTCTAGTTAGAACAATTTTTCTTGGGCTCTGGTCGTACCAACGTTGGCTACATGTGCCAATTTCTTTTATGGCCACATATGATTTTTTTTAAAAAAAAACTTAAAGGGTAAAAATACACATGTGTTTTATCTCCAGGTACAAAAGTGCACGCGTGGTTACAAATTAGGTGCAAAAATATCGTTTGACTGTTAAGTTTGACTCTTTTTTGTTTTCAAATATGCAAAAATACACATGTATTTTAACAAAAAGAGCGCCCAACACTAAGTTCTTTTTTTTTAATTTAATAATTTTATTTCAATTAAAGAAAAATTATTATTCTTCTCGGTATAATTCCTAGAATGCCAAATTTTTTATTTCTATGATTTATTTTATTTTTTAAAGTCCTTATTAAATTTTCTAATTAATAATTAATAAATGAATATTTATTTTTTAAAATTTGATATTATAGATACTATATTTAATTAAAAATAATTTTAATTTTTTGATCTAACAAATTGAACCCGAAATTATTTAAATAATTTTTCAATCAAAACTGAACATATTATTTAATTTTTATTGCATTAAGAAATATGTAATAATAAACTCATAGTTATAAAGTTGACTTATAAATATTCATTTATCAAATATTAATTAGAAAAATTTAATAAGGATTTTTTTAAAGAAAAGAAACTAAATTTTGGATATAAAATTCTTACCATTTTTACCCATTGAATAAATATTCCTTCCCAAAATAATAAATAAGAAGAAAAAATTTTATCTCTCTGGAAGTATACCTAAAGAAATAATAATTTTTCTTTAATTGAAATAAAATTATTAAATTAAAAAGCCACTTGGTCTTAGGCTTTTTTTTTTTTTTTTTGCCAAAGCACATGTGTTTTTGAACATTTGAAAATAAAAAAAAAAAATCAAACTTAATGATCAAAGTCAAACTTAACGGTCAAACAATATTTTTGCACCTAATTTGTAACCATATGTGTACTTTTACACCTAAAAAAAACATTAGGTGTTGGCCGCTCTTTGAGATAAAGCAAATATGCATTTTTGCATCTACACACAAAATATATATATATATATATATATATAAAGCCACATCTGTCACCTAAGCATGTCACTGTCCCTTCGTCACCCAACTCCCCCATCACATGCCTGCCAGCAGCTGTCAATTTTGATTCTTAATCAATTCACTTTTTCTTCAAAATTAGGAAAGTAAGGTAAATAGCAATTTAAAAATATAATTTAATGATTTGTAACATATGATGTAGTTAAATAGTTTATTTAGTTTTCTCAATCTCCTCAATTGGTTAACTTAGTCTTATATTATTAACTAGAGGTATTACTGCCTTATGCAAATACTTCTTTGATCTTTAACATAAGGCTTATTTGTCTAATTGATTAGATTAATAAAATTAATTAAGTTAGTTAATATAACATATTTTTTCTAAAACATCTTATTCATCTTCATTAATTCCCTCCAATTCCACAGCGCTGCTGAGTATTCAAAATGGGTCTTTGCCCTTCTATATAAAAATTCCCTTATCGAATTACCACCCCGGGCCTTAACTGTGATAGCATCCAGGGTTACCCCACATTCTAGGGCACTACCTCTCGACCTCAACTGGCGATAAGGTTAGATATTCACAATTCAAATATCACAATGGCATATACATGCATATAAAGACATACAAAGTATGTGAGAGAAAGTTACTACCTGAACTCCAAATAGCTAAAAGTAATTCACCGATGTTTGAACCACTTGGGGTCAATTCCTAAAATAGTATCATCATAAATATTAAGTTCTCTTATCTTACAAAGTAGTAAAATTAATTATCACTTTATTCCTTTTATGCAAAAATATCTAAAAGGGTTCATATCATCATGTAAGACCCTTAAAGAATAAATCATCCACTTTTGGCTTTTTACCATTTCTTTCCCTTAAAAACACATTGCTGGATTTTCTGGCCAGATTTTTCAGTAACTTTAAAAAATCATAACTAAATGTACAAAAATTCAATTTGAGTGCTGAAAAATTGTACATAACCCTTGACTTGTCTATTTTCAAAGAAAAATGATGGCAGGAACTCAAAATACATGGGACGTCATTCCTAATTTTAAAGTTTCCAACCATTATTGAGATTAAATTTCTAAGAATGAGATCCAACTTCAAAAATTTGTATCTTCTCATGAAAAACTTAAAACATTGTAAATTATATATCAAAAGAAAGCTAAGGATATCTACTTCTAATATGGAAAATTTCATAATTTTTAGACAATATTTACTTCCTCAAAAACCGTGTATAAGTCAACTGTCTCCCAAAAAGATAAAACTAACAGTTTTGACAACTTATACTATTTATTTCTTTTTTATTCTAAAAATCATTCCCAACCTTATTCCACTCCACTTTTCATGTTAAACACTTTAGTAACTTCAAAATCATAAAAAATCATTCTAGTTCCACCACCACTTGTTCAGACCAAAATATTACACAAAAATTGAAAATATCATCTTAAATCCAACTCCTCAAATTCCAAAATTTTATGAACCACATTGCCTTCTAACTCATTATCTAAGCTTTTAGCATATTCTAACCCATTTCAAAAATTTGGGCAGAATGTCCCTTCCTTGCCTCCAAAAATTAAAGAAATTATGGATAAACCATATTCTAAACAACCACAACAAAATAACACAAAACAAGTTAAATCCTTTACTTACTTGTCTTGATGATTTGGACTTTAGCAGTCTTCTTCTTTCTTATCCGTAAAGCCCTCACTCTTTCACTTTTCCTCACTCTCTCTCTCTCTCTCTCTCTCTCTCTCTCTGTGTGTTCTTTCTTTACTTAGCCGAAAATGAATAAATGAAGAGGCGTATGTTTGAATATATTTAGCCTAAGAGAGAGTAATGTTTTGCCTGGATGAACAATAAATTCAACGTGCGTATACACGTCAATGAATAAAGGTTCCCTCGTGAATGAATAAGATCACCTATGAATGAATAATAGAGCACCCGTGAATAATTATTTGAAAAAGTGAGAGACAATTTGGCGTATCATGCTATCCGCAACAGAAAATGAGAGACAAGTATATTGTCGCCTTGCTCTTCTTTCATTCACGGGAGAAAAAACATTAGTGTGAATTGCCTCTATAATTGAGAGGCAATTTGATATCTATTCATATGTCTCTTACGAAAGTGAAATGGAAAATGAATTAGACAAGCATGCCGACCATATAATTGAGAGAAAAAGGATCAAAATGTTGAGTGGGTTTTTGTTTAATAATAAAAGTGAGGCTGATGGAAAACACATGGTCCCATATATGTTGAAATGATAAAGAAGATGCACCACAAGTCAAATGGCGGATGTTACACAATATATTCTTGTTAACTCCTTAGTTATTTTTGAATTCCTATGTTTGTTCTGTAAATGTCTTTATTTCTCTTAGAAATACTCTTATGAAGAGGGGGGAAAAATGCAAGGGCATTATTGTTTTTTCACTAAGAAAATTTAATTTAATTTCAAAGAAGTGCATTGAAATTTCATAATGCTTTGCGTAGACTAAAATAAAATTTCTTTCATAGAGAGGAAGTGAAATTTTGGATGATAAGTTATAAATAATGAACAATTAAATAATCTTGAGAATGAGTTGTAAATTATTACAAATTAATTTTCATATATGATGTAAAATCAAGTTATAAATTATGTATAATTAATTCGAAATCCTATTTTGTATTTTTGGACCAGCACTAAACAAAAAGGCCTCGTTAAAGTGTGTGTGTGTGTGTATGCACATGTAACAAACAAAATGAGTGGTGTAATTCCTTTATATTGGATAGCGGGCATTGTATACTCTTTCAGTACTAAACGTAGGATTTATTTGCAATATAACTTACACTATAAATTAGGTCTACATGTGGAACTTAGAAGTGGAGGTACTATATTATAAAAATGGCACCATTCATCGTACCAAGGGTTAATATTCCAAACTTCAACATAATTTTGCATAAGTCTATATGCTTCTTCATCAACTTCCTCAATATATATAGTAATGATCTATTGTGGGGAATCAAACACAACAATAGGGCTTCTCACTTGGATTATGCCATCACTCCAAATCAAAGATGCTGACACTATAGATGCTTGCAAGCTTCCTTGAACACTCACCACAAAACTCTGCTTTTCACCACAAGAAGTGAAGGAAAGAACACTTGGATTCACTTGGATTTTCAGCCCCCGTGGACCCATCACTGTGGCTTTGTATGTGGTCTTTTCTGACCCAACATAAGTAACAGTTCTTCTAAAAATGCCACTCACAGTGACATTAGAGGGAGGTGTTGGAAGAGAAAAGGATGGGTAGTTTAGATTGCTTGCTTTAGCTGATTCAGAGCAGCTATAATTATCCCCTGTCACAAGCTGTAATGTCCTTGTACTGTACCCTTGTCCACATAAGAATCTTACAAAGTCTATTTCACTCGCATCGTATACTAAACCAGGATTCACTGCCTTTATAGGATCGATCTGACCTGCTCCATACGCAAATTCTGCGTCTCGGTTAATCCTGGGACCCAATGGCCTAGCTGCAACCACCAACACATTACATCATAGATGCTCTGTTTTCTTCAATACTGTGTTTTCCAACAACTAATATGTGGACAAATTTAGTGTGAAAATGAAATAAGAGAAGATGTATTACCAGTGGTCATCAAAGCTGATTGGATAGCAGAAGGAGACCAATTGGGATGGAATGATTTGACGTAAGCTGCAGCCCCAGAAACGTGTGGGCAAGACATGGATGTTCCTGAGATTATGTTGAACTGCACAGTTCTGTTGTCACCATCAAACTCGGAAATAGAGGAATTCGGAGACCAACTAGCCAGGATGCTGACCCCTGGAGCGACTAAATCCGGCTATACAACAAAAAGAAAACAGTTTTATGAAACATAAGACAGTAATCTTTGTATACATTGAAGTGACCAATGTACCTTGAGAATATCAGGGGAAACATGGCTTGGACCCCTAGAAGAGAAAGAGGCTACCATAGGGGCCAATGCATCCTTGTCCTCATTAGTTCTATAAATGGTCGCAGTCGGATTCCTACAGGATTTCGTCAAGGAATTAGTTCTAGAAAGTTATAGTTGTATAGAATCACAGTGAATCTATATTTGTAGCTTCTGTCAATGGTTAATACCCTGTGGAATTTTTGTAGCTGAAAATGTTGGCAGCATCTTGCAAGTCTAAGTACGAAGCAGGCAAGGGAGGAGTGAGAGGAGAGTCTCTGAAAATTTGACCTTGTGTCAGTGCACCAATGGCTTCTGCAATAAAGGCACCTAATGCTCTGCTTCTTCCTTCACAAAGAACAATTTTCCCCTTCACCAAATTTGGATCCAATGTACCACTAGAGCAAAACCTACACTTATCCCACTATTTCATTAACCTGGACAAAAAATTAAAATTGTCTTATGTCATCATGTAGAGGACATCAAGGCTCCGACTTTCACCTGGAAAAAGATCCATCATAGCCCTGTTTAGTATTTGGTGCATCCCTTCCATCAATTATAGGATACTGTTGTCCCTTAAGGTCAAATGTATTTATAGAAACTCCCTAAACAAACAACACGCGTCGTTAATACTACTTCTGATATTTAATATAAAAGTTAGTTAACCTTTTTTTTGGAGAGATTAAGGAAATAAAATAAACTATTTAATCATAGTATATGTCATCTATTTCTATACTATATATCAGTTTATAAGTCAAATAAATTAGTTTAGAGAAAAACAATAAATATAAATTCTTTAAACTAACTTATTTAACTTTCTTAATTTCTGTAACGTAAAACTTGCTGTTTAGATAACGTTTGCAATTGAATGCTAAAAACTTCATCAACCTTACCTCAAAAGTTCTGTTGTCACCCAACCGAACCTTAGTAAGGAACTTTCTATCAATGGTGCTAGCAGCCACAGAGATAGACCAAGGCGAAAAATTTTCGAGTGATCCAAGTCTTGGACCAGAATTTCCGGCAGAAAATACAGTCAATATTCCATTTCTCATGGCATGAAAAGCTCCAATGGCTAGTGCATCTCTGAAATAATTCTCATCATTGAGCCCTCCAAGAGAAACTGATAGTATGTCCACTCCATCAGCAATGGCATCGTCGAAAGCCGCGAGAATGTCGGCGTCATTGCAGCCATCGAACCAGCAAACTTTGTAGGTAGCAATGCGTGCTGATACAGCACCTCCTCTGGCTGTTCCTTGTGCTAACCCCAACAAGCTTGCCTGGCTCACTGGGTTCCCAGCTGCTGTGGATGATACATGAGTCCCATGACCATCATAGTCTCTTGGAGATTTTTCCTCATCCTCAAATAATCCATCTGATCTGTAATACTTTGCCCCAATGATTTTTCTGTAATGACATTAATATGAATAACATCTGTCACTAGTACCTTGAGAGTTACCTAAAACCGAATATGTTATACAAGAATATGTGTATATATACAGGGTTAAGGTGCAATTTTATTGTGAAAGTATCAATTCAGGGTGTTGAGTATCCAAATTTTTTTTATAAGCAATTTTATTATGAAAATAATCGAAACGTAGTAATTTTACCCCAATTATTAAAAATGTTAACAGTCAATGTTATTTTTTTAATAGTTAATATTGTTTTTTTTAACAATTATAGGGAATGTACTCCTTTTTTTAAACACTTTTGAAGTGAAATTGCTTTTTAAAAAACTTTCAGATATCCAATACTCCGAGGTGGTTACTAGGGAAAAATTGTATCTTAACCCTTTATATAGATATATGGTAACAAACACAAGTCTCACACCCAAAAGCTAGTTGTTGTAGTTAGGGAAGTCAAAACATAACCCTTCTAGCATGGACTCATGACATATATAGTGGGTATACCTGTTGCAAGTAAAGTTGGACGAGGATTGACATGTGCCCCTCCATTTCTTGGGTGGTGGGCCCAATCCTTTGTCACAGAAGCTTTCGGATTCTGGCCAGATTCCAGAATCAAGAACTCCGATGATGATATCACTTTCGGTTGTGGCTCTTTGCACGTTCAGTGGGAAGCCAATGAAATCCCAAGACCTTGTTGTGTGGAGGTGTCTCTTTCCATTAGGGAACACGGAGACCACGTCATCAAGTCCTGCATGGTAAGTTTTATGGGTTAACGTAACAAACTCTGAATCGAAAACAGAGCATACATCTAAGTTATGAAGGAGAAAATAAAATAATAGTCTTCTTGCTCACCGGACATTCTTTCAGCTTCTTTCTGTGTCAGCTTCACAACAAAGCCACTGAAACTTCGTTTGTAGTGATGGAGAACTGTCTTGGGCGCAGCATCGCTGAAATTAGTAATTAAGTACAGATAAAGATTGAGCATTTAGGCTTTTCCTTTTGTACACTATTCCATCTTGTAGTTAATATGGGTTAAACCGTTAAAAGAGCGTTTTTGTTTTAGAAGTTTTCATTGAAGAGCTATACGCAGTATTTTTTTTTCCAATGTTGCTTGTTGTCCCGGAAGTAGCAATTTTATAGCAAAGTAACCTTTTTTTAAGGGTACCAAACGGTCAACCGTTACCAATAATTGTAGAAGTAACTCAGCCATATAGATACAGTGCAATGTATTGTAACACATCATCTTCTTCTTTAGAAACTTCCTTAACACTCTCCCCAAAATTGCAGATATTGAAGAACCCACTAGAAATCTAATTCACAACAAGAACACATCGAAGAACCCAAAAATCTAATTCACAACGAGAATTTAAATAACCAAAAGATGTAGCAATACAAAGAAAAATCTCCCAATCGGTGTTCCTGGAGGAGATTCCTCTCTTGGATACTTGTTTGGAGATAAGTGATACCATATTATAAATCTAAAACACCAACGAAGACCCCTGGTTGTGTCTGTGTCTCATAAACCTTCTTCTCCCAATCGGTGTTCCTCTAGACATAATTGTAATGCACAACCACAACCACACAATGAACAATATAATAAATAAGAATCACCAAATTGAGATATTGAGATATGAGAGATTACAATATTACTTTACTTTTTTCTTATATCTCCAATTAACACCTTAGATTCGATAATGAAAAAAAATAAATAAAAGAGATTGTAGTTCTGAGGCAGAGAGAGTGGAGGATCCAGAGAAGGCTATGGAGAAAGGGGTCAAATTGTTTTTTCGATTTTTCTCAACTTCTAAATCTGAGTTGGACGCGTGATAAAAAATCTAAGTTGGAAGGAAAAAAATAGTGAGTGGATATAGTTTTACATTTTCCCCGGTAATATTGAGCAAAAAAATACTTATAGGTGCCCACTTTTCGGTGAAAACTTCCTAGACTAAATGATCGGTAACCCTTTAATATTTACCTAATTGGATTACATTATATTAAAAAAAATTACTAAATATTAGATATATTTTTGGAAAAATTAGAATGAAGGACCTATAAGAAAAAATATTTATTAAGAAGGACCATAAAAATTGTAATTATTTAAAAGGATCAAATACAAGAATATAAAATTAATAATACTAAACTACCTTTAAGAAAATCTTATTCATTTCCTCCTGCATTCTCTTCCACGCTCTATTTTGAAAACTAACATAAAATTTTAAATTTCAATAAATTAAATTAATTTTTTCTCGATTTTCATTTTTCAGAAATTGTATAAATACACTTATGAAAAAAAAAATCACATTCTTCAATTTTTTCAAAATTATAATTTTATAAAATAGACAAATTTCTTAATTAAAAATATTATTCTATCTTTTTAATAAAACTCAAGGTTTTTTATAATTTATTGTATATGTTAAAGCAAAAAAATTTATATGACTTAATTATTTTTATTTTAGAAAAATTTTATGTGGGTTAAAATATTCATTTAAAGATAATTAAATAAAAAATATAAATAATCTATTATATCCTTAAAAAATAAAATGAGTTTAGTTTTATTTTTATAAAAAGAGCTTAATGGATATCAATATTAATACTTAACAATATAAATCTGAAAACTTGATCATATATTTGTTAATTAAATGATTTATTCAAACTTTTAAAAAAAATGAGTTTGAACCATAGTTAATTAAGAAAAATATTGATTTTACATGAGTCTGAAACCTGGAAAAAAGAATGTATAATGATATTATGTGGGAATGATGAGCGGTTTTATGAATACAAGAGATAACATAGGAGGTTTGATTAAGGACAATTTAGTAATTGTTGATTGATATTATGATATTTGGTCTTTCTAAGTAATTACAATTTTTATTGTCCTTCTCATTAAATATTTTTTCCTGAAGGTCCTTCATTCTAAATTTCCCTATATTTTTTAAAACAATCTAATCATCTTCATTGATTCCCTCTTTTCCTATCCTATTTGATTATAGTTGATAGAATATCAATAAAGGTAAATTAAAAAAAGAATGTAAATATAAAAAATTTATTTTATAATTATAATCAAGATCAACTCCCTAAAGATTTTCGAGTTAAGGGGTAATATTTTCCCAAGAGTTGTCACTGAGGGCCAATTTTGCTCGGGCCTTATCCCAATTAATTTTGACCGTTAATTAACCAAATATATTAAGATAACAATCTACATGTCATTCATATCATTTTTATTAAAGTATCAATTTACCCCTTAAGTTTTAAATCTAACTTTGAAAAGAATGGAGTAAATGACACATGGACTTTTAAGGTAAATTTACATTTGAAGAAAAATAACATGAATAACTAAGATAACAGCCCAGGTAAAATTGCTTTTAGGGCAAAATCCTCCCTCCGAAAAAATATTAGGGTAAAATTGTGGCTCGGTAACAATTTTCAAAACAAAATTGCTCCTTAAGTTGATATTTCTTATATTAATATCAGACGGGAGTATTATCTTCTCGGATCTTGATTCTTGCATTAACTCGCATTAACAAACATTAAAAAAGGGGAAAATTCCACTCAAGGCCCAAATTATGAAAATGTTGTCAAAAAAGACCCTACGAAAAGTCATATATCAAAAAAGGTCATAGGGTCTTTTCTGGTATTATTTCAAAAAAAAATTGTACGGATATGGTTATTAACGATTACTAATATAGTTGTTAATGGGGTTGATTTAGTTGTTAATATATAGTTGTTAATTATATTGATTTAGTTGTTAACGGGGACTGATATAGTTGTTAACGCTTCTTAAAATAATACTAGAAAAGACCCTAGGGTCTTTTTTGATATGTGGCTTTTCTTTAAGCCTTTTTTGACAATATTTTGATTAATGAGGCCTTGAGTAAAATTTTCCCTTTAAAAAACAAAATTATTCACGCATGTGCTCCTGAGATAAAGTTATCTGTGGTGGGAAATGAGGAGCATGAAAAGCCACTAGCATAAGTTTTATAAGTTATTAATTGTAACTGATACACCTATTAATCTCTATCTTTACTTATTAATGAATTTTTTTTTTGATATTATTCCTTTTGATTATTACCGGCCTAAAAGTTATTTTCCCATTAAATAATCTATGTACGACATTAAAAAATATAACCTTTTTAAGGTAAACTCGTCCAACTATCTAGTTTTACTGGTATTACGTACCTGTCGGTTGCTTTCTGCAGCAAGCTTGTGTATAGAGACAAGGCAGAAACTTCATCAGTTTTGTTGTTTCCGGTGTAGACAATGTAAGTCTGAATTATCATCAGAAGACAAAATTAATAACCAGAAACTGAATCATGCATGGCAGTCAAAAACCGAGACAAAGAGACAAAAATATAAAAGAACATGCTTTGTGTCGACCTTGAGTTCATCTGAGGAAGAAGAGTGACATTTGATCAGAAGAGAAGCAAGGCTAAGATAAAGTGAAATCAAAAACAGAGGAGTAGAAGATCTGCTGTCCATTCTGAAGTTCTTCTTCCAGCTAGTAGTGACCTAAAAACCTTACAAGTAATGTGTGTTTATATAGAAGAACAAGCTAATAAGGAAGGCTAAAAATTCCACATATTCTTGGAAATTTCGTTAATTCTTCAATCAAATTCATAAGAATCCAAAGAAGGTTTTGCTAAGGAATACTGTCCCCCAATCAATCAAAGCGCGTTTTTGAAGTCATGAAGTCGTTACAAATTTATTTGGTATACGTCCATGTTGAAGAAAAGTCCACAAAGACATGCCCAAAGCTGCGTAACATGCATGGGGCTATAAGGTAGACTCAAAATTTTAATGATCGGGGGCAAAAATAAAAAATACTCTATCATAAATAAAGTACTTGAAATACGGTATAAATATAATATACAAAAAAATTGAAAGAAATATATTATAGAAATTAAGATCAATTTATTTGATTCTTACTTTCGTGTTTTCATATTGTTAAACTCATCTATAATTGAATCCGTGTTAAAACCCAAAATAATTTTTTTTTCAATGAATGTAATCAAAGAATTATCAAAAAATTGGTTTTTTATTCTATTTCGAAGCCTGTTCTTGATTATCTTTTTAGTATAAAAAGATCTTTCAATAGTTACTGTAAAAAATGGAAGAGTGAGTACAAGTCTAATCACTATATCAATATAAGAGGGTAAATAATGGACTTTCCAATTCTTACTGTAATACCCTAAAAAATCCTATTTAGTATAGTCACTATATTTTGATAGAAAATACCTATTGAGAATAGGTGAATTTGTGGTCTCAAATTTTGGTGTTGTATTTATTTTTATTCCTAGGTAATTTTTCCCTAAAATTAGAAAGCCTAAAGACTAATTTTTCTAAATCTTATTAAGGATCATAACATATCCTAAGATTATCATAATTTAGTATAATCTTAATTATATCATTTCAGCAATTAAAATCACCAGAGGATGATAAAATCAATTAAAGGAAATTAGTAACAATTATTGGGCAATTGGAACTACAATAATTAAGATACTTTAATAATCTTTGAAATTAGTTAATAATTAATTTATAAAGGTCATAATTAAAGAAATATCAATTAAATTAAGGACCAAATGGTATATAGAAGCTAAGATTAGCATACAAAGAGTTGTTAATCATCAAAATTAAATTGGAAACCTTGTCAAATTTTGGTAATTAAGTCTAGTAACCCCTAAAATACTATATTAGAGATTAAAATTAGGATCTAACTAATTATTCCTAAATTATCACTAAGGGGCGAAAATTCCTAATTAATGATGGAATAAATAAATTACACAAATAAATGGACCAATAAGAGACTTTCCTTCTAAGAGTTTATGAGAACATTAAAACATAAATTGTAAACAAAAATGATGAGGAAGGGGACGGTTTTTCTTGGGCAACAAGAAGAGGAAATTATTTTAAATACACATACAAACACATGGACTAATTAAATTAAAATTCTTGAAGGGGATAGAATGTGAGTGTGTGTGTGGATTGTGTGTGTATAGGCGTGTTATATGTGTGTGTGAGTTGTGAGGGTGTGTGTCTAAGGGCAAGGAAAGTCAAAAATAAACCAAGATGGATAATGGTTTGAAATCCAAAACTTAAGAAGCAAGTTTACTTAAGAAGCAAGTTTACTTAAGGAGCAAGTTATTATTATATCAGATACAAGAAAATAAGAATCCATAAGAATTAAATTATATCTTGAAATTTTGAAACTAAGTATTAAATATAAGTACATATTTGGAACCAGTGAATTATGAGCTTTAACTTGGCTATTCCCGAAGTCATTTTCGTATACTTTTAAAATTCATACCTAAGTGTTTCAGGAAGTTAAAAATCACCATAAATATAGCCATAAAATTATGATTACAAAAGTGAAATTAGATTTTGAATAAAAACACCAATTTACACTTAACTAAATTAGCATTTGGGATAACTTGGGAATGAAGCAAAGTAACTTGGGGATGAAGCAAAGTAACTTGGAGAAGAAGGGGGAGAGAGGGGCGGTTTTAGGGAGGTGTAAGGGGAGGATTAAAACTTCTTTGCTAAGGTTAATCCAATGGCTAAAATGCAAGGTGAAAGAACTATAAAAATGTCATCACAATTTGCTATAAATAGGGACCTTATACTTCACAAACTCCTCACCAATTCACCAAGCATAACCGAAATTTAGGGAGTGGGGAAGAGAGTGGAGGAACTTCAAGAAACAAGGAGCAAGTTCTTAAGAGGTAAGGAAGCTTTTAGTCTTTTAGTTATAGTTCTTAGCTTATGAAGTAGAAATGTTAGGAAATGTTGTTTTAATCTTCAATCTTTCAAATATAGTCTTATTTTCATGTTTTTATGGGTTTCATTGCCTTTATTTCAAAAGAAATGATGAAGAAAAAGTATGGTAAAAATTTTTGGAAGATTATGATCAAAATAACAAAGCTCTGGCGAAATTTCATTGGTTAGCGATTTCAGGAGCCAGTAGCAAAAACATTAATATTTTATGAAGGAAATGATGTTCTAAATTTCTGAGTAAATTCATGGTGAACGTATACATATAGGGCTTTCCAAATATGTATAGAGTGTGTCATTTGAAGTTCTATGCAAAGAGATAAAAATCCCAAAAGATAAGCTACGTTTTCTGGGGGAAATTCTGGGCAAAGGTTTGAAACTGTGAAACTGGGAATTTTTCTTGAAATTTGGGCAAAACCCAGTATTTTTTCTCGAAAATAGACATCTCAATGATTCCGGGAAATTTTACGGATCCTCGTTTCGATTTTTCTAGAATTAGTTATGATTTTTCGAAGTTAGGCGAAATTCTGCCCAGAAATGCTGAACCAGCGTTTTTTTCCAAAGTTTTGAGGAAATAATTGAAAATAAATCCTTCAAGGGTAAAATTGTCATTTGTGGCCAAGGTATTGCTTGAAATAATGTTTGTGAATTAATAGAAACGATATTACCCTTATAGGATGAACTGTGAACGTGTACCAACCGTCAAACGTACCCAAAACTCGTCAACGAAGGTACGGACGCGTATTGTAACATTAACTCTTATGCTTATGGTGTGCTTATATATGATTGTTGTACTCACATGCTGAAACACTGTTTTGAAAGTTTGCTCTTGAAATGTTGAATTGAATACGAGTTATAGTCTTGATAACACCGTTGAATTTTCTTAGCGCTGAGGACACTATAGGCCATCGTGGCACTGGTGAATAGTGCAGACTGAGGTAACATACATATTGCAGTGGTTGTGTTATGTTATTGCCTTACATGTTGTTATGATTTTGAAAGATATAATTGTGTACTTATTATGTGATATCTGTCATATACTGTTTACATAAGCATGAGGTTAACCGTTAACTGAGGTTCAATGGGTATTGAACCTCAGCTCTTACCATAGCTTCAGGTCCGGAGAACCAAGGACTGAAGACAGAAGTAAGCAGAGAAAACAGAACGCGTAAGGACCCAACTGAAGTTCCTATTTTTAGAGGTGTACCGTTATAACATCACTCTGATAAATGTACTGTACATTATAAATACCACAGTTAATGATATATCAGTTACTCACTCTTTTATTTACTCCGATGCTCTACTCTGATGATTTGAAATGATTTTAAATAAAAAAAAATTATTCCGCTTTTGAAAATTGGGATGTTACACTTACTAACGTTTGACATAATTCATATGTAGTTGATAAATTAATGAAACCTGAATGTTTAAGAATGTCAAATTAAACTCAAAATATTATAACTCCATCTTCAAATGCAATTTTTCCTGTCCTGTGAAATCTCTAGAATAAAATTTATCAACAAGTTTGTAAATATCATCACTATTATTAAATGACTTGTACCTGTTTATTGGATCAAAAGTCATGCTCAAAGCAAGTAATTTAATAGTATTATCATTGAACCTGTTGTTTAATTCTTGCAATTGATAATTAATTGTAGTACAAAAGATATTTACCTTATAAAATTTTTCAGAAGAAAAATCACCTTATTTATTTCGAGCACGACCTCTCCTTCCAATATATTTTTCACTCATATCTAGAATATTAATGTCATGTTTTATGCAAAATTCTTGAACATCAACAAAAAAAGCATCCCAACATGTCTCTCTTTATTTTTGAAGTAACTCTTTTGTAGTTGAAATCAGATGTAAAGCATTTGAAATATCTTGAGACTCTTGTTGCAAAGTTTTTCAAAGGACTTCAGTAATACTCATAATTTCTTTCATAAAGGTGCAATATGATAACAAAATCAAAAGATATCAATGATGAGTATGCATTATTTGCATCCACTACAAAAAAAAAAATTGATTTTTTGCAACGGAAAAATTCCGTCGCAAAATTCCAATTTTCCGTCGCAAAATAGGATTGCGACGGAATTCGTCCGTCGCAAAAAAGGCCTCGCAATTGCGACGGAAAATTGAATTTCCATATGATAAGTATGCATTATCTTCACAGTATGATGCTGTCTTTCCTTCATTAGAAATATTGTCAAGAACTTCACATGTGGCTTGAAATATTTTAAACAAACTGCATATGAAATTGTAATGAGAACTCCAATGAATAGCTCTTGCTAGATGCAAAGTACCAATCTGATTAAGACTAACTCTTGATTCTAGTTCATCAACAGCAATCATTCTTACAATTTCATTTATTTGAACAACCCTTAACTTATCATTACGTTTAAAAAAAGAAGTAGCAATATTAATTGTGAAGTTCAATTTTTAAAAAAACTGATAAACATGTTTTACCTCATGAGATGTAGCAACCAAGGCAAGTTGAAGTCGATGAGCTAAACAATGGACATAATAAGCATGTGGGTACTCAACACAAATTAAAGCTTGCAATCCATTCCATTCACCTCGCATATTGCTAGCTCCATCATAACCTTGTCCTCGAATATTTTGAATGTCAAGATTATGGTGACGAAGAGTGTTGAAGATTCCTTGTTTCAAAGTCTTAGTACTTGTATCTTCCACATGTATAAGACTAAAAAACCTTTCTCGTATAAAACCATCTTTATCAATGTATCTTAAAACAATAGCCATATCTATGCTCTTTTTTTATTTACATCACTAGCTTCATCAACAATAAGATAACACTTGACATTGGAAATTTCTTCTTGTATTGTGTTCTTTGCCTTTTGAGAGAAAACATGAAGAATTTCTTTTTGAATTCGAGAGGAACTATATGATGCATTTTGAGGAGATTTTTCTAAAATAACTGCTTCAACTTCTTGATTGTAGAAAGCTAAAAATTTATCATCTCAAGAAAATTGCCTCGATTAAGTGAACCTAAGTTTTCATTATGACTTCAAAAAGCACATCCTTGAAGAGCAAAGACATCTTGTCACGTCCACATAAACTTATAGTCTCAAACGATTAGCTGCAATCTCTTGAGAAGTAAGTTTTTTAACCAATATTTCAATATGTTGTTGAGATTGGTTCATAAGATCAATACATGAACTCACATCATTTTTATGTATTGAGACAACATTTTTCCCAACATGGCGTAAAAAAGTACAATTTTCTCCATCATTAACCTTTTTTTCAATTTTTAAATCCCTCGACAACAAATGTATTAAATCCAAAACGAACACTGCCACCTGGTTTACAAAATAAATAACAAAGCAAACAAAATGCTACATCTTTACTTGGAGATTATTTCAACCAAGATGGAAACAAATCAAACCAAGAAAAGCAAAAATGACGTTGATTCTTCTCTGGCCCAGAAAAAGGATATTTTTGAAGCTTGCACTAAAATGAACCAAGTTTAAGATAAGTACGACGAATTTCATCTTGTTGATTTATACGATATTTCCATATTGGAGGATGCAATCCAGGATCTCTTTCCAATGAAGTAAGATCAACTTCTTTAACTACCTCTTTATTTTCAATTTTAGGAGACTTTGAAGAATGAGCCTCAGTATTTAACAATTCAACGTTAAGAATAGATGACGACAAAGACTCAGTATTCTTTCTCTTAAAATAAGTATCAATGGCAGCACTCTTTTCAATAATAATCACCTACAAAGAGCATGAATTATTTCATGATCAATATTACTTTAAAAATATTATTAATAACAAAATTATAACTGATTAAAATAACTATTTATCATCATCCACATTCTCATAGCCATTTTTTAACAAAACTCAAAATTTGCTTAAAATCCTAAGCCTAAAATATTCTTTAATCAGTATAAAATTAATATTATTAGAAAGATAAAATCATGTAGAATAACTTTTATGTAGAAAATTTAATGGAAAAAAATGATTTTGAATACTTTATTGATTCTCAATTTGTCACAAGCACTTAAAAAAATGGCTAACCAGCGAGAGGAACAAGACAGATGTGGTTTCTAAAGAATGAAAACGCATGGGGTGAGAATATATTAAAGGTTGTGGGCAATGGCGGAATAGAGAATATTTTTAGCCTGGGTCAAAAAATAAATATGTTGAACTATTTACTAAATAATATCGCATAACATTAAAAATACAAATAAATAATAACCAACAATTATAAATCAAAACAAGATATAAGATGATAACATTTTCAGTAAGTATCTCAAACAAGAATTTTACTTTTTTTCTTATAGCTCAATGAGTAATGAACCAAACATTATCTTGTAAGATATCACAAATACGATCATAATAATAATATGTAGAATGAAATTTAATAAAATTAACACTTACATACGCATTTCACCTACCTCAAAACAAACTAATTGGAGAAAATAAAATAAATATAATATGAACCCAAAAAATATTTTAAAAAAAAACATAAAGATCTGATTAAATTTCAGCTAAACAAATAACCTATTATAATTATTTTTTAAAAGAGAAATTCATTATAAATCATAAAACAACCAAATAATAAATCCAAATTGATTAAAATTAACCATTAATCATTCTCTCTATATATATATAGTCACCCATTGTAAAAACTCAAGACTCTCGCAAAACTAAAAATCCCAAAATTTTCACTAATCAACACAATATTACCTTTATTAGAAAGAGTAAAATACGTAGAATAAAATACTTAGTTAGGGCCAAATTATTGGCCAAAATAAAATATTATATGATACATAGCCAAGGCCCCAGCTGGTCACAACGTGGTTCCGCCATTGGTTGTGGGCCCTACTTCTTTATTATTATATTCCATATACACACACACACACATACAGTAAACAAAAGAAAACGAAGTCAGGAGAATGTGAGGGAGAAGGAGTTGAAATAAATATTTACATTGTTTATATAATTAGAAATTTTAAAGGAGCAAATATTTGTATACATTATTTGACGGGTAATATTTACGTGAGCCTCAGATAGGAAATTTGTAAATTTCCAAAATTTTTGCACGAGAGTAAACAAAGGTAATGGTAGCAATAAATAAATAATATATATATATATATATATATATATATATATATATATATATATATATATATATATATATCACTATCTATATAAAACTCCAACTCATTGATTGATGCTTTGATTTTGGGATACTGTCACCGAAAAATCATCGCAATGATTTTTGATATATATATCACTATCTATATAAAACTCCAACTCATTGATTGATGCTTTGATTTTGGGATACTGTCACCGAAAAATCATCGCAATGATTTTTGTAGCTTGCCGTATCCGTTGTTCTTCATCAGAAAATGGTGATTTTAGCTAGCGGTTGCAAAGCAATCCAGGTTAAAGAACGAATGTCCACACAATTAATCAACATGTTGAAGTATATGTAATTTTTAGCGTTTTTGTTATAAGGCCACGCAACGAGATCACGATAAAAGAAGAAAATTAAACGTTTTCAGATGAAGGTGGATAAAAATGCGGTGTTTTTTAGATGTTGTAGCTTTTATTGTTCAAGTAAATTCCAATTGATAATATGAAGTGCTACATGCGGTACTTGATATAAGATCTAACTTGTAATACTTGTATATGGTACATATTAGATCTTATATTAAAAATACGAGGTCGTAGTTTTTAATGTTTGGGCTGAATATGCGATTGATCACCTCAACTGTCAAAACATGAAGAATTCACGGTTCATACAAGGTTATGAATCTTGGCTACTATGCCCTATGGGACCCCCATTCCATTATAATAAGCTAGCTTTTGGATCAACGATCAAAAGACTTGCTCTAATTGGTTTATGACCATGGACCTAAAACATTTATTGCTAAAACATTCGTGCTAGAAAAGTCATTACTGTCACATTGACTTGGAGTCACCTACAGAATTCAACACTCGTGCCAATGGAAGAATTTTATTGGAGGGTGATACGCAAATACGTGTTTTTCAAGTTTAGAGACGTGTTTTAATTTTAGTAGGCCTTTAAATCTCAATTCATCGAAACTTTTTTGTATAAAAAAATTTACTTTCACTTGAAATATACACACGCACACTCTCTTCACTAATAATTATTTAAATATGTGTGTTTGTCCAAAATTTTCTTGTATACAAAAATTACATTTACTTGGAATATACATACACACTCTCTCTCTTCGCTAATAATTATTAAAATGTGTGTGTGCGATTCACCAAAATTTTTTTGTATATAAAAATTTCATTCACTTGGAGTATACACACACACTCTCTCTTCACTGATAATTATTTGAATATGTGTGTTTGTCCAAAATTTTCTTGCATATAAAAAAATTGCATTCACTTGGAGTATATATAGACACCCTCTCTTCACTGATAATTATTTAAATCTCTGTGTGTGCGTGTTTGTATAAAAAAAAATTACATTCACTTGGAGTATACATATACACTCTCTCTTCACCGCCGTTATATTATTGTTCACTTTATCTCTTTTTCTCTCATCACGGTGAACAGTGACTTAACAGTGGGATGTGACTTTTGCTCTAAAATGGTAACCACATGTGTATTTTTACTCAAAAAAAAAGTTATCAATGCTAGACGCTCTTGGAGAAAAAACTTATATATATTTTTACACCTTAACCCTACAAAAAATTACATTCAATTGGAGCATACACATACTCTCTCTCTCTTCACTGATAATTATTCAAATGTGTGTGCACGCCGGGCACGTACTTAGGTAAATTATTACTTCTTGAAGTTTTGAAATTTTTCACATTTATATTGTGTATGCACGTGCGCTTAATTAAATTATTATTTCTTGAAGTTTTAAATATTTATATTTATTGTACGTGCACGTGCTTAAATAAATTATTATTTCTTGAAGTTTTAATTTCTTACATTTATTTATCAATTTAGCTTATAACATTTTAAATGAGTTGGGTCTTTTGAGCTCGTAAATCTAAATTGATTAAGATAAGATTTATAATTTAAAACGAAAATGGTTTCCCTATTAATTTGTTGAGTAGAAAACTAATTAGATCTGAACAATCAGATCTAATTTGATGGTCCGGATTTATTTTTTAAGAAAAATTTTATATTTTTACAACTTATAGAGCTTTTAACAAATTATTTTACCAAATAAATAATACCATCACATATTGGGGGAAAAAAATTAAATCTTGGAGCAGATAGTGGCTCCCACCCCCTTGCCTTAGGCACAACGATTTAAAATGTTAGCCTCTAGAAATAAAACTATGAGGATTTAAATTATGCGTAGAACACTAGGAGTTAATGTTCTAAATGATTTAGATTATAAGGTTGGTTTGTATTGAAATAAAATTTAGAGACTAAGTTTTAATTAATTTAAAATTATGAGATTAACTTATGTTGCAGTTAAAGTTTAAGGATTAAATCTTAATTGAATTGGGAACTAAAACTATTAATTTTCCTTACACTAATAATTACGTTTTTAAACATTGAGAACGTGAAATTACCACGCCCCTTTACGAGCTCACTTTGGGCAAGCATAAATGGATAAATAAATCTCCAGGATGCGGGTATTTTGCTCAATCCTTACTGCTCAATCCTTACTGCATGTGCGTAGACTTAGTGGCGGAATTAGAGGGGCTAGGGGTGGGCCCCCTAAAATTACAGACAAAGACCCAAAGTTTTTTAGAATTTATCTTTTAGCTTATAAATATTTCATAATTTTCACTTTAGTCCCTTTATATAAAGTTACATGAGGGACTAAAGTAAAAATATTGAAATATTTATAGGTCTGAAATATATTTTCATCAATATTTGGGTTTATTCTGTAATTTTCTCCTCTTAAAATAAAGTTTCATAAACATCTAGGTTCTATTCTGTAATTTTTGTCTCTCCTCACTGAAATTTCTGGCTCCACCCCTGCGTAGACTGCCTTAGAATTTACTCGTAAAGAATATATAGCTATTCCTATACTTTTTTGCAAGTATTTATAATGTGAAAAAATGACGATTATTTTTTTTATGTATTTATTTTTTAAAATTTAAAAACATGGTATACATTCTCTTCTCTCTCTCTTTTTGATAAAAAAATCAATATTCATTGAATAAAATGATTATATATCAAGATTTCACAATCATAGTATAGCATGATTGTAGGAAGAGTATGTAATATCCCCATTTTTCATACGAATTATTGTATTGAATGAATTATTGTTATGACAATAGAATATATCAATTTTCATCAAGTCATTTGTTAATGATATTCATTTACTTACATAAAATAATTAAAGCAAGTGCACACTCGAGTGTGAAGTTATCACACTTGAGTACTATCTCCGAAAGCCCCAACACACTCCATTGCTTCATTTTACCCCTAAACCTAAGCCATTACGTAGATCTAGCGAGTGAGTGTGGTACAACGGTGATCAAGCGTAGTACGACAGTAGGATAGAGGGAGACCGGCGATTGACGATCTCAGGTGAGCCACTACGTAGAGACTAGAGGATTAATGATCTTATGCGATTAGAGATGTGAGTAGTTCGCTCCCTCTGACTCCTTGAATTCAAACAAGTCTTGCATTTATTTTTCCTCAGGATGAGGAATTTGAGACCTACAGGGTTCTGCGTTTACTTTTCCTAGCACTATGAAATTCAGGACTTGTAGGGTCCTGTGTTCATTTTTCTAGCACTATGGAATTCAGGACTTGTCCAGTCCTGCATTATTTGGTCTTGTAGAGTCCATTTGCAATTAACATGACATGTATGATATACTATTTACTATTGTTGTGCGTTGATGCCGAATGTTAAATTGCTTTACCTAAGTTATGGTTATTATTTATTATCATATTTTGCATATACCTTTCATAGAGATTAACCTGTTACCCTGGGATTCAATTTTGGATCCTAGACACTAATAAAGCTTCAGGTAGCAACCCGGAAGAAAGGGGAAAACTATTTTGTAGGGCAACCAGAAGAGGGTAGAACTCGGAAGAGTTCTTTATTTTGTATATATTTTGGATTGATTTTGATAGGCGTGTAAAGAGTTTTAATTTTGAAGTTCATTTTTGGATGAATATAATTAAGGGCTTTGATTTTCTCATGTTACATGAGGAAAAAAAAAGTTTCCTACACACACATGAAATGGTGAGACCCACATATACATATATTAATTAATATATGTATATGTGGGTCCCACCGTTTCATGTGTGTGTGACATGAGAAAATGGTTTTCCTACAACATGAGAAAATGTTTTCCCTATAATTAAATATCTCAATAAGGATTAAATTTTAGTTCAAAGCCAAGTTTATATTTATTTAAATTATCAGTTACTGATTCATTTAAACCAGATCCATAAGCTCTATTGCATTGTAACTCTGATGTATGTCAGGAGACATAAGGGAGCATTGCTACCCATCTCCATGAGGCACCTAAGTCCGAAGGATACCTTGACATCCGAATTTTATGCTTCAAAATTACTAACTTCCTTCTATCATGGTAATTTTGAAATCCCATAAAGGTATTGCTTTGATTCATGAGAAAAAGCCAAAGAATGTTAGGCACTAAGCACGAATGACTCAAATGATAAATTAAACATTTGTGGCAAATACAGAGCTATAAAGTAGATGCTGGCCTATTTGGCCCACCAAGAGACCCCTGAATTCCCAATCCCACAAGAAGGTTGCCCAACAGGTCTATACATTACAATTGCAGAATTAATCCAATTATAGAACACATAAGCATGCTTGGTAACAGTGACTTTGATATCATGTTTGCCCAAATTAATAATATATACACTATACTTTGGGTTTGCAGACCCACATTTGTGAATACTTACGCCCATTACAACAAGAGGGTGAGTGGCTTTTTCTGGTCATGACATTGCATCTAATCAATCCCAAAGATCATGTAAGTTCCTTCTTCTCCGTCAATTTAGTTGTTGTGTTCTTGTTAACATTGAATGTAATGCACCCATGGTCCCTTGTTGTTTGTGTTGAGTTAAGTAAAGAGGCCCTTGCCCATTTGAGCTAATTTGGAGCAAGTGGAGGTGGTGTACACTCCATGGCAGGGAGAAATGTTGGTCAACTACAGCCTAACCTTGAAATACTCATGAGGTGAACGTGGTTAAATCTATGATATTCCACATAAGGGAAGCGGTCTCAACAAGATGCTGTTGGTGGGTGCGCAACGGTTGAGAGTGAAGTTAAATAACTATCTTATAACTATAACATAGCCATGGGTAAAATTAGACCACAAAAAGTGAATGTGACCATGTGCAAGTGATGGGTATATAATGATTAAGAGTAAAATTGTTTTGGTTGTGTGTAACCATGAGTCACCCATCACACACGTGTTAAAGTTGTTTTCATTTATTTATGTTTGACTACAAGCGATTAGAGGGTATCTCATAGTTATTGCTGTTACATTATGAAAAAAATAGGGGCAAACAGAGTTTCTTTCTTTCACACTTTTACTACATGCAACCTATGATGGTTAAATTGTGGTTATACAAAAATTATTTAAAGTGATTTATGACTATGGGTTGCCTATGGATTGCATATGGTTAGAGGGGCTAGAGTGAAAATATGGGCCTTAAAATAATATTTCTAAAACAATCGCCTTTATATAATATTTTTTAAATATGGGCAAAAATGTCTTTTAACTCATTTTTCTATATCATAGTCTTCCAATCAAATAATAATTTTTCTACCTCATTTTCTTCCAATCAAATAATAATTTTTCTATCAGCCTAGTTTCTTTTCTAATGCAAACCAAACACCTCTATAGCAAAATATTTTTCATTCCATAAGATTCATTTCCAACATTTTCTTTGATTCGAACGAGCTCTAGGTGATTGGATGCTGACTTGACTTTTAAAATTCCATTAGTCCTTGAAATAAACTACTAATAAAAGGGTAATTTTGTGATTTAAGAATATTTATATATGTAGAAAATAGTAATATATCGCAATCATTACTAATCAATAATAACAATATAATAAATAATATATTTTTTTCGTAATATAAAAATGCCTCTATATTGTTATATATAAGTGTATGTGTTGTTTGAGGGGAGGGGAGAGAAATGAGAGGAAAGTGAGGGATTTTAGTCCCTCTCGCCTTATTTGGCTGATCATATTATTTAGAAAGAGAATTTTTTGGAAATTTTCCTCTCTCTCTCTCTCTCCCCCCCCTCTAAAGCCTCCTCCCAAATTGGAAGGATTTGGAGAGATTATAAAAATTGGTGTTTTAGTGGATTAAGATCACCCTAGTCTTTTTTTTTTGTTATTCTGAAAATACCTTTTTAACTCGATGCAGCACTAGGAACATATGTGCCTTCTCTGGTGGGGAGAGAGAAAGAGATAAATAGGTTCATTCTTCATTGTTCGATGGTTCAAACTTGAATCTCATACTTCAACCCCCACCGTATGACAATGCTTGTCGCTAGCTATACTACCTCTTTCAATGCTTCAAATAAGAAGCATCGGTGGCTTACCAACCGAAAGTTAGGCTTCACTTTTTTTAGATTTGTTTCCACAAGTTCTTCATCCTTGAGATGCTTTTGACCTTTTGTAATTCAGAAATTCATTCGTACGCTTGTGTGTTTGCTTGTGTAGGGTTGAGGAGTACTTTAAAGACATTCGTAGCCTCATTGCAACCCAAGAACAAAGCAAGATCACATCAGCTCTAAACCTTTTATACGTGGCACTGGCCATATCTCCATGCCTAGACCAAGCGCTGGAGCTCTAGGGCAGGTCTCTTCTTTATCTCCAACATTTTAAGGAAGTAGGTAATATGAATTTAGGACTACATTCCCAACCTTAAGATGGCAGTCGAGGACTTGGGCTCTTGTTCTTCGAATAATTCATATCAGTAGCTCTCAAGAGAGGGAGTGAAGCTATAAAGCACCGATCCTCTAAAAAAAATTTCCAACATATCGGATTCTTGTATCGAGAACATATCGAAAACACTGTGTCGAAATTAAGCATAACAATCAAGCCAATATTATCTTAAGTAATGTATCAACGTCCTATATTAAGAACGATTAGAAACAACATGTTGATTGTAGGAATCTCACCAGAAACACGGAAGCAAATCATACCAATTCGATGTAGGAAAAGTTAGAACCTTCATCGTTTTGATTACCTGGAAAGATGCAGTGATCTGAAAGCCTCTTCACGAACCATTGTAGTTCGATCTATGATCGATCTTCCAGACTATCTCTCAAGGGGGATAGGATGGTTGTATGGGCAACCATTCAGATGATGAACCTCTGCCTCTAAGGTTTATTTTTGATGTTAGCCTCCTTTCTATCTGTATTTTCACAAGTAGGTCAAAGTAGATTTATATACTACTACATCCAAGACCTAACCCTAAACCACATGAGCCATAGAGTTTTTGGGCTGTAGTCTCTCTAAAGCCTTATTGGGCTTAAGTGACTAAAGAGTATATAAACCCAACAATCTCCCACTTGCTCTTTAAGATACAAAATTGAGTTCGTAAACCCAAGACCATGTAGCCCATAAGCCATCATCATCTGATAATATACCCCATCCCTTGTCTTGAGCTAGCCTGGGGATCTACCATTTATCATTCATCAAGGTTCATGATAATCTACAGAAGATTGTCTAGTTCGGTGCTACTCCACTAAAAGCCTGATCGTGATCTCCAAGAATAATAACACTTATAATACGAATATGCATTACCCCTTTATAGAATGTCTATAATTTGATTAACTAGTTTTTTGTAACTCAATCAATTATTTATTCCCTTGACTGTAATAGTTTCTCTAATGGATTACATGCACTGGCTAGTGTCTTCAATATCCAAGTGCCGAAACATATCAAGGGGACATTTCCTATAAATTCCATGTTGTTTATCTCATAAACACCGATAACCAAATAGTCTCAATCCCAAAATACCAAGTTATTGGTCGTCATATAGATCAAACCTCACCTGTTGGTAAGTCAAAGAATGAAAACTATTCAACTACCTATTTAAAATAAACTCAAGATTAAGAGTAACTACTTGACTATAGTATTTGGAGATTTGATTCCTTATGACAGAAAAACAACCTTAATCAAATCTCTCTTTGATCCATTCAATACAAGTATTAACTCACACCAATATTTTATAATGATTTGAACAAAACCATTTCATAAAATATTGCAGCCTAAATAAAGTGCCCAATTTAATTTAATAACTGTGAACTTATTCATCAATTATGAGAACCTATGACCATGTCCTCTATGAACGTATTCATATGATCATATACTCCACAATTGATCCAGACCTTAGAGTTTGTAAATAGTGTGTGAAATAAATGATAAAACACCTCATTTATAACATTCATAAAAATTGCAATGTCATAATGTCTTGCTGAAAAGAAACACAAAATAACAAAGTGAAATAACAACTACCTAAAGCTATAGCAAATCTGAAATCCTCCTAAGACCCATAGATGTAACATGCTTCTCAAACACACGTTCTGGCAAACTCTTAGTAAAAGGGTCAGCAAGGCTCTCGTCTGATGCTATCTTTGCTACCACAATATCTCCTCTTTTAATTATATCTCGGATTAAGTGGTACTTCTTCTCTATATGTTTTTGTCTCTTGTGACACCTTGGTTCCTTCGACCGTGCTACTGCCCTACTGTTGTCATAGTAAAGTGTGATAGAACAGTTAATACCTGGTATCACCTGAAGGTCTGTTAGGAACTTCTTTAACCATGCAGCTTCCTTTGCAGCCTCAGAAGCAGCTAAATATTCAACCTTTGTGGCAGAGTCAGTCACACATGATTGTTTTACACTTCTCCAACAAATGGCACCGCCATTAAGGGTGTACACATATCCCAAGGTGAACTTTCTTAAGTCAATATCTCATTGGAAATCTGAGTCTATATAACCAATGGTTTCAAGACTCCCACTAGAATAGACCAACATATAATCTCTCGTTCTCCCTAGATACTTGAGTATATGTTTAACCGCTACCTAGTGTTTCTCTCAAGGATTAGATTGGCACCGGCTTACTACTCCTACTGCATAGCAGATATCTGGTCTAGTACATAGCATAACATACATGAGACTACCTACTGCTGAAGCATAAGGTACCCTACTCATGCTTTCTCTCTGCTCAGGAGTTTTAGGAGATTGCTTCTTAGAGAGATAAACCCCATGCCTGAAGGGTAAAATTCCCCTCTTGGAATTCTCCATGTTAAACCTAGCAAGTATTTTGTTAATGTATTTAGCCTGAGATAATGTCAAAACCCTATTCTTCCAGTCTTGCAAGAGTTTAATACTAAGAATATAATTGGCTTCCCCAAGGTCCTTCATATCAAAATGCTTGCCCAGCCAAGTTTTTATGCCTAATAATACCTCTATATCATTTCCTATAAGGAGTATATCATCCACATAAAGTACCAAAAAAGATACTGCATTACCTTGGATCTTTTTATACACACACGGCTCATCAGGACTTTTCTCAAAACCATAAGACTGAATGGCTTGATCAAATCTAATGTTCCATGATCTGGACACTTGCTTAAGTCCATAAATGGACCTTTGCAACTTGCATACCATTTTTTCTTGCCCTTTGGTTATAAACCCTTTTGGTTGATGCATATAGATTTCCTCTTCCAAATTTTCATTTAGAAAAGCAGTTTTGACATCCATTTGTCAGATCTTATAATCAAGATTTGCTGCAACAGCTAAGAGAATCCGAATGGACTTGAGCATGGCAACCGGCGAAAAGGTTTCTTCATAATCCACACCTTCCTTTTGGGAATATCCTTTCGTCAACAATCTAGCTTTAAAGGTTTCAACCTTCCCGTCCGATCCTCTCTTTCTCTTGTAAATCCACTTACATCCAATGGGTTTTACCCCTTCAGGTATATCTACAAGAGACCAAACTGAGTTGGAATACATAGAATCCATTTCACGATTCATAGCCTCAAGTCATTCCTAAGCATCAACATCTCCTAGTGCTTCGTCATAACTTGTGGGATCATCATCTTCATCAACGATGACATCCTGATTTGACTCACCCAACAAGAGATATCTTGCAGGTTTATGAATCAATCTCCTACTATGATTTTGTCGCACTTGATGTTATGCATCTACAAGGAGTCCATATTTTGTGGGTTAATAATTTCTAGATGAGGACCCTCATTAAGTGGATTAACCAATTCATGATTTTGTTCTTCCATAAGTTCATCATCATGCTGAACTTCATCATGATTTTCTCCTAGTGCTTCATTAGAATTAAATTAACAACTTTGGAATTCCTCTTTCGTCCAGCCCATAGTATCTATCTCAAACCCCTTTAGGGTATCTATAGGCCCAAAAGCCCAAAAACTCAATCCTTGGCTAGAAACCCTAGGACACAAAAGAGGAATCCTAGCTTTCATTGCTGCCACGCCGTCAACCGAAGTCATCTGAGCATGAAACTCCAGGGGAAGGACCGCCATAGGGAGACGAGAACACGGCCGTCGGAACCACCCAAAAAGAGTGTCCCACTCGCATCCGTGCGTGGCAGAGCGTAGAGCCTTCCCTGGCCGTGATCCACCTACGGTTTTTATCGTTGTTCGGTCCTCTTTCCAACCATATATGGTTCATCTAATTTTGTGGTCCAGAGGTCCATGAAATGTGCCTTACAGTGTTAAATGCTCATCTTCTTGCAGTTTCTTGATCTCAAACTTTTACAGAAATTCAAAAAATACATAGAAATTCCAAACAAAAATAAAAAAACAGCAAGGAGGAAACCTAATCATATAGGATTAGCCTCCTTGTTACAAATCAAGAAATACACGAGAGAATCTAATCATGGATTAAAGTGATTAACCGATTAAAATTAAAACTAATACCAAATATGAATTATAAATGAATAATCTCCATGAAATAAATAACAAATATAGAAAAAGATACCATATTTTCAAAAAATAATTTTCGAAAAGAATCATATGAAATATAAAAGAATATCAAAACTGGGTTCTTTTCCTCATCGTGATGGCTCTAATATCAATTATAGGAATCTCACCAGAAACGTGGAAGCAAATCGTACCGATTCGATGTAGGAAAAGTTAGAACATTCATCGTTTTGATTACTTGGAAAGATGCAGTAATCTAAAAGCCTCTTCACGAACCGTCGTAGTTCGCTCTATGATCGATCTTCCAGACTATCTCTCGAGGGGGATAGGATGGTTGTATGGGCAACCGTTCAGATGATGAACGTCTGCCTCTAGGGTTTGTTTTTTATAATAGCCTCCTTTCTATCTGTATTTTCACAAGTAGGTGAAAGTAGATTTATATACTACTACATCCAAGACCTAACCCTAAACCACATGGGTCATAGAGTTCTTGGGCTGTAGTCTCTCTAAAGCCTTATTGGGCTTAAGTGACTAAAGAGCATATAAACCCAACATCGGTATAGGTGCTACATAGGAGTGAAGTTGCTATCGTCTTCGGAGTATTCGCCGGATCAGAGTTTCAAGTGCTTCTCTGTCTTCGACTTGAAGAAGAAAGTGATGGCAGGATTGTATAAAAGTGGTGAGAAGGGAGGGCAATGAAGGTAAATCAATCAGATTGTCATTACTCTACTTTATTGGTTCCACCTCCTGTTCTTGTTTCCAATCTTACTGATGAAATGATCCATTGTTTATTTCAGGGGTTCACCATTTAATGACTTCATTCAAAGATTGGGATCAAATCGGTGTGTAAGAAATGTCTCATGTGATTATGATAAATGTATATGATTTAATGATTAATGAAGGGGCTAAATGACTTTTGGGAAGAGGTTTCTCGACTACTTGATAGGAGCAGTCATATCCATAAGATGTACATGTCTTTTGGATACATAAGTTATTTAAAGGATAGAAACTTGTCCATTCACTCGCTGACCATTATAGACGCCTCTAGTTTTCCATCAAAAAGAGAGAGCACGAAATGAAGAGTATAGAGAATGATAAAGGTTTCAATTATCGTGTTGCAAGTTATGTACTATGAAGTATTGATGCCGCAATTATGGATAAAGGTTGATGTATCTTAATTTAAACTTATAGTATTGTGAAAATCATAAATTCTTAAAATCCTTTTTCATGTTCTTATTACTTGATGTTTGAGCATGAAATTATAAAAAAAAAAAAAAAAAAAACTTACAAGATACACACAAAAATGCTGGTGCCACCCATTTTCAATTGGTTCCCAATCTTTCTACTTTTGGAAATAATATTAAATTATCATATTTAATGCCCCCATTCAAGTCACTTATTGTTGTGATTTTTCTCGTGCATCAACAACTATTTTTGCTGTTGCTTTTTTTTGTAAGTTTTTTTTCTTCGCCGAAGAATTTCTTGCCAATTCTTAGTTCGAGTTTAGATGTTATAAAGATATGAGATTTCTTGTTCACTCTTGTTATTATACATTTAATAAAGTTTTAAAAAATATCATTTAAGAAATCAATAAAATTATCCATGTGAAGATAATTTCCCTTTCCTCCTAAACCAAACAAAGTAACATTAAAATTCCTCTTTTCATAAGAGTAATGTTGCAAATGTGAAAAAAGTTTCCCTCTCCTCCTCTCCAAAACCAAACAAGAAAACATTAAAATCTCTCATCTCCCCTTTATTTTGATCAATTTAAACAAGATAATATTAAAATCCCCTCATATATCCTCCCCTCCATTAACATCTCTCCCCTCCCCTCCGTGGAACAAAAAGATCCGAAGTGTTTAGTTTAGTTTAGTTGCATAGATCGTGTGTGTGAACGGTTCCTCGAGCGTTGCGTGAAACATTTGATAGACAGATCTGCCTTCACTTGCTTTGCTTATACTCCAAAAATAGCTTTGATCCAAAGAATATACATATATTATCCATGTTGTAAAAACAGAATTAAGTATGTAGAAATTGAATATACATTAAACAAAACAGTATAACAACAATCTGTGTTAACTAAATATAACATACAGAGAACATACAACAAATCTGTCTCATATGAAAAAGCTATAAACGAACTCACAAGACTGTCGAATATGGTTATGAACTACGTAGAAATCCGGGCCCAACTTTCGTTATGTCCTTAAGACAATTTTACTCCCTCTACAGATGCCGAAGGTTTATGAACAATTGCCTCCCAAGATAGAGCGGATTATTCATCTCCAGAAAGATGGCTCTATCTGTCTAAAACCCAAGCAAATCCAACGAGTCTACTTTCGGAACGCACAGAATGTATATGTAGAAAGAGTGTATGCAGAAAGAAAGAACGTAATTTATTCTGTGACTAGGGGCCCTTATTTATAGACTTTGGAAAAACACGATCAGATGAACTCGTCTGTTGCTGCGAACTGGTACGTTGTGCGAACGAACACACTAGGACGAAACGAACGGAGGTGACCTGCAACTGTGCCGACAGACTGGTGCGTCTTATGAACAGACGAATCGTAAAACACAGCTGCTAGTTGGAAAGGAAGGCAAAGAGACACAACTGAATTAATAATAAAATAATTATTTAATTCCAAAAATTATTTTTGTATTTCACACGTGCGGACCAAACTGGGTGAGCAGCGCGTGTGTGGTAGACAAAGGATTGCCTAAGTCCTCACCCCTCCACAAAAGTGGGTAGGCCCAATGGCCTATTTAGTAGGAGCAAAGTTGGGGCTTATATACCCTTCAACTATCCAATGTGGGACTTATTATCACACACACAATCCTTCTTACTCTCCCTCTTCTTTTCCATCCTTCTTCTTATTCATAAACTATAAGATTTCTTCCTAAATTCTTACAATCCAAATTATATATTCATAATTTTCAAATTATATATTCATAATTTATCAAATTATATATTCATAATTTATCAATCTTTTTAATTAATTTGCACTGCAGAAAATGAATAATTAAGTGACGTGGGGATCGGATCGAATATATCAAAAAAACTATGATTGTATAGTATATCCAAGGACTAATAAATAGAAGAGAAGGACCTTGGAACAATGGAACAATCAACTATGGTTACTTTTACTGAAAACTATAGTCATCATATAATCACTAATTTATTAAGAAAAATGATTAATAACTAACTTATTTGACTGATTGTCTGGAAAAAGATTAACTTGTTTGAAAACGAGATGCATCTTGGGAATTAGATAGTGTGAATTAATCTACATGATATGTATGTTTAGAAGTGGTTAGTATGGGTTATATAAATTGTTTGTGTTTAAAATTTTAAAATTACTGAAATTTATAAGAAAAACAATTATGTGAATTATATTGGCGGTTTTTGCTGGAAGCACAGCCAGCCATTTAACAAAACCCTTTCATTTATTTCAAATGTAAGATGGTTTGCGAGGGAAAATCTTTCTTAAATATTACGAGGTGCGTATGGTATTGAATTAAATTTACATTAAGAAAGTTCAATCTATATATATTTGTAAAGTAATGATTTTTCATAATAATTGACACACACATGATAAAAAAATAATTAAAATTAAAACTCAATTGGAGATTTTCATCATTAGTATTTAGTGACAATTACTCCCTCTAGTCCTTGATAAAAGACATAATTGGGGAGTTAATTTTTGTCCTAAATATAATATATAGTTTTTATATATGTTAGTTTTTTTTCTAATTTAATCTTATTGATATTCCCTTAACAATAATCAAATGAGGAGAGGGAATAAGAATATTAAAGAATATGACTATAATGTTTTAGAAAATACATATCATATCAACTAATTTAACTAAATTTCTTAATATAATCAAATTAAGTAAATATATTTTACAGTAAGAATATAACAGATTAGATAACTGATATTTATTGAGGAGATAATAGGCATTCACGCATAGTATATCATTTGTCATACTAACGTCTCTTTCTTTCTTTTATTTATTTTTCTTTCCTTTCTTTTTTCCTTAAATGCATTTATCCTTCTTCTTTCATTCATTTTCTTGTTGGGGCTGATTGCATGCATGCATCTTTTCAAAATGAAATTTTTTGTAATGGTTTGTAGTACACTTAAAAGTATGGGGGAACTACTATAAGGTCTGCAAAAGAAAAGACATCACTTAAAAGATCAATGATAATGGAGGAGCATGATGACAAGTTTTAACATAGAATTAATGATAAAAATTTATATTGTTCACCTACTGAAAATTTTTAATGATTATTTTTTTTTTTTTCTTTAGAACCTTATAGTAAAACAACTAATACATATCTTTTATTTTTGGTTAAAACTTAAATCTAATCATAGTCCGACTAATGTGAATCCTTATCCTATAACACAAAACCTGAAAAATAAGCTATGCTCAACTTTATGGTGGTGATGTGAGGATAAGAAAACTAGTAAAAGCGCACAGATAAGTGGGGGAAAAAAGCGCAAAAGTGAGAAGATAAAGATATTTGAAGGTTGATATGGGCTAATTCCCCGTTTCATACCAAAAAAAAAAAAGATATTTGAAGGTTCAAACTTATATTCATATTATTCAGTTCAATTCTATGGTAGTTGAGGATTCTTCTCACTTTTAATCTCATACCTGACAAGGAGTGAGTCAACTATATATGGTCCATGCAAGTATCTTCTTGCTTTTCACTTTATATATAGCCATTAATTTGCTCAAATAGCTCATTTCCATTTAGCTTTCCATCTCTACACAAGAGTCAGGACACTTTTAAAAATGAATAAATAAAATATCAAGATAAAATTAAACAAAATAACATATTACAAAATGTAAAGTTACAAAATAGCAAATGAAACCGGACAATTACATACTCGAATGAAAGAAAAGAAATTGGAAGAAGAAAAAAGCTAACTTTTATGGTGGAGAAAGATTGTAGTAGGGGTTGAGCAAAAATCTCGCAACTAGTAGATTGTTTATTTTATTTTTTTTCCGCTTAAGCACGCCCAAATTGAGCCCTGTGGGTGAGTGCTTGAACTGGGCAGGGTATCGGAACACCAATGGGTTGCTTGTTCTTGTTCATATATATTTTTTAATTTTTTAATTTCTTACAATAAATTAATTTTCCACCCTTTATATCAAGTATAAGCTTAGCTTTAGTGGTGATGGAGTGGGTTTTTGAGTCTTGGGTCCTAGCTTCGAATTCCTAGACCTTTACCAAATGAAACTTGTTTTGTTAATCAACTTTCAGTATAACATACATTTTAAGTTTTAAAACATAATTAAGCTAAAATTTAATATTTTATAAAAATGTTATTACAATAGGTTAATTGATTTTTAGTATAGCATTTTAAGTTTTAAAACATAATTAACCTAATATTCAATATTTTATAAAAAATGTTATTACAATAGACAAAAGGATGAGATGATAGGAAGGAAATCGAGAGAATAATTGGGAAAAAATAATATTAAATGTGAACCATTATATCTTGATCCAATAATCATAAAAGGAATAAATTATGGGAGTTTATAGAAAAGAATAAGGTGATAAGCCAAGTCCATATATGAAGAGCATATTATGGGCAACAACTTTGTGAGATATAATTCATTGTAGTTAGTGAAATGAATCAACTGTTTGTTGATAAAAAAAATGTTCACTTGTAGCATACCATATCTCAATAGATTGGCGTAATTTTTCTACTGCATGCACATTCCCATAATGATGATGCTTTTCCAAAATAAAACTTTGTTGTTCAGCATCTTGTACTAGCCATTTCTTAAAAGGTATTGTTAAAAGATTATCAATTCCTAATGAAAATGGATGTAGCAGTAGCTTGTTGGAAGCCCAGAATTTTTACTTGATCCACGATGTGTGATGTATATGCCATTCCAAAGTGATCTATTAATCTGCTATACCTAGGGAACCTTTCTCCAGCGACTATGATACCATATTTAACAATCCACCCAAGCACATCATGGAAACATTATACTCTTACATTCCTTAATATAAGATCAAATTGGAAAGTTGATATTGATCTTAAATACAAATCATATTCCTCGTATTTGTGAATCTTTTCATAATTTACCCATATCAATGCTTCATCGACAATAACTAAATAAGAGAGGAATATAGGAAATTAAGGAAGATGACTAATTAATGTGTTTTAGATAAAACATGTTATATTAACTAACCTAACTAACTTCTTTAATCTAATTAAATTAGTAAAATAGGTCTTATATTAAGGACCCAAGTTGAGGGAGTAATATGAACAAATGATTGTTTGTAGCTTGTGTTCTCCGTATAAATTTCTGTAATGGGGGATTCTGGTAGGATTTGATCAAGTGACAAAGCAAACATCTAGATCGTTTTCCATTTGCAAATCATAATTGTCCACCCTTCTTTCTTCAAATGAATCTTTATGGTGACTTAGAATGTTTAAAATGTATAAGTAGTTATAGATCATCCACTGACGAGGAATTTGAACCATAACTTTATAATCATGAGTCAACCTATTCATGAGCCAACCTATTCACTATCTAGATCAATCTTTTTTTGCATTCATTCCTTTTTATTTTTTTTGGTTGCTCATTCGGTATTCAGTGCTTCACCCTGATTAATCCAGATCTAAATCTTCCAACAAGGCTTTTGTATTTATTAGGCTTGAATTCGAGATCTTTTGCTTAAACGACACAAGTCATTTGCTACTTATGTCAATCATCGCTGGTTTATATTCATTCCCTTAGTTTAAAACTAAAATTCCCAATGACAAAACAAAAAACAAAAAAGCCCAAGTTTTGAACACTAAGCCCAACTCTGTTTAATTTCAACTTTATCGATGACCTCATTTTAAAATTGAAGGGACAAATAACCCTGTTCTGAAACAGGGGGATCATGAGTGAGGGGTCAAAATAAAGACATGATTGCGGCCCATTTACTCCCTCTGACTTCCGATCCATGATATAAAAAGTAAGTCCGTAAAAAGAAAATTTTTAATCTAAAATATAAAAAAGGGCTAAAGTATAATTTTAGTCCTCTAAGTTTTATATAAGACATACTTTTGATTCCTTAATTTTATAAAGTATTCACTTGGTCCTAAATCGCTAACACAGTTAACATTGTTAATGGAAAATGTTGACGTGACGAACTCAAGTGATGACTAATATAATTTAATTAAACAAAATTTATATATTCTTCAATTTACCCATATTTTAAATTTAAATTTAATAGCATTTAATTACACAATCATCACTTAAGTTTACATCGTTATCACTTGAGTTTGCATTTTCCATTAATCAAAATTAACGGTGTTAAAATTATAGGACTAAAAATATACTTTATAAAATTAAAGAACAAAAAGTATATCTCATGTAAATTTAAAGGACTAAAAGTATACGTTAGCCTATAAAAAAGACAATAGAGTGATTAATGATTTTTTTTTTTTTTTTTGGCTTTTATCCTTACTGGAGAGAGATGACAAATAATAAATTTATATTTACTAAAATTAGTAAATTTTATTAATTTTAGACATATTAGATAACTTAACTAATATTCCTTAACCTGTGTGAATTAGTTACCGTGGAGGGAGTAATTTATTTTGTTTTGACTTTTGATTGTTTCATGATAATCTTGAACAATGAATTCAAAATAAGGGGAAATTTGCAAAAATACACCTAAAAATAAAATTTGTCAAAATAGATCAACGGGGAAACAATTTATCAAACTAACCTAGTTTGTGGAGCCACGTGGCGTGGCGCCATATATGGCAACACCACTTGTGGCGTGCCAACGTGGCACGCCACATAAATGACGCCACGCCACGGGACACCACTTTCACAAAAGTTTTTTTTTTAAAAAAAATTATAATTATATATTATTATATTTAATATATATTAAATATAATATATATTATTTTATATAATATATATTATATTTTACATAATATATATTATTTTAATTATTTTATTTTTTATTTTTAATTATTATAATTATATATTTCAAAAAAAATTATGAAATATTCCTTTTAAAATGATGTTCTATTTTCGAAAAAAATTTCTGGACGGGGCGCTGCCTCTTGACCCTGCCGACTAACGAGACCGCCGTGCTAACTGTTCGTAGCGCGATTAAATCGTAGTGATATAGTATCGCGCGATTAAATCGTAGATGTTCGTAGCACGATTTAATTATTACTTTTTTAATCTTCATATTATATGAATTAAATCTTCATATATATTTAATATTGCCCATGTTTCCCCTTTAACGGGATATACCATGTAACGTCTTCCTCTACCAATTCCTTTTATGGTATGCATCTGATGAGAGAACATAGAACGATCCTCAATTTTTTGGGTGTCACCTAGTCTGAACTTATCACAACCAACAAGCAATTCTGCATTTTGCCAATCAATCTCACTTTTATCATTTTGCTCATCTCCATCATTGCTGCCTGCAACATCATCTTCCTCAACAATCCTGTTGTTTTTAAAACCATGGTGGCGCCACTGACAATTATTCTTGGTCGTTCAAACATCGCAATACCCTATAAAAGCTACGTCTCTTCTTACTATTTCTCATCGTCTCCCCTTTTTCCGATGCAGTCAAGCTGGTCATTGGAGTCACAATTGCCCTTTCAACAATCGTACTCCTTTACTTTTCATTACTGCCTGCAACATCATCGTCCTCGACAATCCTGTTTTTTTTATGTTTTTTTGCTTCTCTCTTTGATGACCAGTTACGAGTCATAATATAATAATATATTATATTAATAATATATATTATTTAAAATATAATATATTATTATATTAATATTATATATATTAGATTATATAATTTAATATGTAATTTATTAATATAATATATTATATTTTTTTTCTTGAAAAAAAAATATATTATATAATACATATATAATGCATATATAATATATTATGATTTTATTTCTCGCACTATGCAGAATCAGCCAGAACCCTACGGTGGTCCCGCTAGCCGATTAACAAACGGGGTCAAGGGATAGCGCCCCTTACGAGGTGCGGGGCAGTGCCCCATCTAGAAATTTTTTTCGAAAATAAAACATCATTTTAAAAGGAATATTTCATAAAATTTTTGAAATATATAATTATAATAATTAAAAATAAAATAATTAAATAATTAAAATAATATATATTATGTAAAATATAATATATATTATATAAAATAATATATATTAAATATAATAATATATAATTATAAAAATTTAAAAAAAACTTTTGTGAAAGTGCGTGGCGCCACCAATTAAGTTAGTTTGATAAATTGTTTCCCCACTAGTCTATTTTGACAATTTTTTTTTGCGTACTTTTGCAAATTTCCCCAAAATAAGTTTTCGTTTAAAAAAAAAGTTTTGAAAAATAAATAAAAATAACATTTTCCGAGATTTACGCGTTGCATTTCGCGTGTAAGGCCGTTAAAAGTGCTTTCTCTTCCGTTTCTCTTCATTGCTGGCCTTCCAATACGCACTTTCTTCTCTTCTCTCTCTCTCCTTCCCCCCGCCCCTGCACTCCTCTGTAACCTCTCCACTCTCTTCAATCTCTATTCCCTCTGATTCACCGTCCCTCCCTCACTTGCCTCTTACCGCCTTTTTATGGTTCGTTTTCCTTTTCTCTGTTTCTTTACCACGATAACTTCACGCAAACTATGGCTATTAGATATTGTCCAATTTGGAATGTAATTTATTTCGGCTCTGCATTTGGATATCCTAGGTTTTTTTTAATCCATGAATTTGCGTTTGGTAATTTTGATTGGATCTGGGCAGGTTTTACGTGGTGTCGAGTGTTTCAAATATGGCGTACAAAGTCGATCATGAATACGATTATCTTTTTAAGATAGTATTGATTGGGGATTCTGGTGTCGGAAAATCCAATATCCTTTCTAGGTTTACGCGAAATGAATTCTGTTTGGAATCCAAATCTACCATTGGGGTGGAATTTGCTACGAGGACGTTACAGGTTGGTTTTCTAATATCTACTTTCATGTAATCTGAGTTTTCTTTCGGTTCATTCTCGTATATTCTGGTTGATCTTCCCCTTCGATTAGTCTTTTCCTGCGTCAAAATTAGGTACCGAAAGAATAGAATTAGTGAATGAATCTCTATCTAGTTTAAGGATGATGAACACTTGATGAGTTTGTTCTGTTTGGTGATTATGCAGACATCAATTGGAATGCATGTACTCATCATCATTGCATTTGCATGCAACATATAAAGATTGATGTGGCCAGATTGATACACTTGATACCATGAACCAATTTAGATATTTCTATTCCTGATTTCTCTCTAATATAAGATAGTTTTTGAAGAAGGGTATAGCAGTTTTCTTCTGTGAAAAAATTGGGACTCCCGTTACTTAATTTCTTTGAACTTGCCAGCAATTTTTGTATTTACTATATTGCTGTTTGGCGTCACTTTTTGTCCATGTCTTTAAGCGGTAGTACCACTACGACCCTCCAATAGGAAAACAAATCTTTAATTGGGAAAGATTGTGACAAAACAATTTACAAATTTTGTTTAATAGTTTAAGTTTTAGCATTTTAGTTCATTAGAGTATCCATCACTAGGTGCTCTGTCTCTAATTTGTGTTCAAAAAGGGTCTATTGCCGATTGCACCTGTCAAATATTTTAATAAACTATTCATGATAAGTTAATCTCAGAATTCCTAGGTGCCGTAGCATGACGAAATGCTTTGTCTGCACTTCAAGTAGTTTGGAAAGAGGACTTGTGAGAATGCCAAACAAGATTATTCAGGAGTACCCTTGACAAATTGTTAGGTATCAACACTCGTTCTCCTTGTTAGGGATGGCCACAACCTGGCCTGATCACATGGATTGTGCAAAATTAAAAAAGAAAAAGGAAAGAAATTGTGGTCCAAGCCAATCTCATTGGCAAGTTTAGCTGACTCAACTCATGCAATTAATGAAAAGAAAACAAATATTTCAATGAGAATTCCTTTGAATTTTTTTAATATTAATAAAAAATATTTATAAAAGACTTGTCTACCTTTGTAGAGAGTCATGAGTTATAATCAGCATGGCTTGGACAATGTAGGGGACAAATGTGTAGTACTGTGGTTTACTTTGTATGAAGAGTTGATTGCTAGGAAATCCATGTTTCTGTTGACACAGGTGGAGGGGAAGACCGTAAAGGCACAAATATGGGACACTGCAGGTCAAGAGAGATACCGAGCGATCACAAGTGCATACTATAGAGGAGCTGTTGGAGCCTTGTTGGTCTATGACATAACAAAAAGGCAAACATTTGAAAATGTGCAGAGGTGGCTTCGCGAACTAAGGGACCATGCAGATTCCAACATTGTCATTATGATGGCTGGAAACAAATCTGATCTGAATCATTTAAGAGCAGTTGCTACTGAGGATGCTCAAAGTTTGGCTGAGAAGGAGAATCTGTCTTTTCTAGAGACTTCAGCATTAGAGGCCTATAATGTTGAGAAGGCATTCCAAACCGTATTGTTGGATATATATCAAATTATCAGCAAAAAGGCGCTGGCAGCACAAGAAGCTACTTCCTCTACTGGCCTTCCTCAAGGGACAACCATAAATGTCTCAAATTTGTCAGGCAACATGGAAAGGAAATCTTGTTGCTCAAATTAAACAGTTCAGCTCTGTGTAAAAAAAAAAGAGAGAGAGGAGTGATCTTGCTCATAAAAAAATATGGTTATATGAGATAGCAACATGAGGAATACTTGCTACCAGCTGCCAGATTTTCCTTTATATTATTCTTCTGGAAGATGGGAGGGGCTGAAATTTAGTCTCTTAACACACACAAGGGAATATGAAGAACATGGCAGTGTTTTAACAAATTTGTCTAGCAGCAATGCATTCGGAATTAGGTTATTTGGTACAGTTCGGGTTTAGTTGGAAACAATGTAACTACAGTTTCTCAACAATGTCACTCATTTGACTCTTCTGATCTGCGTATCTTTGTCTTCTTTCATTGACAATAAGATATTTTGTTTCTTATATTTAATCTGATGTTGCTTGTAATTACAACTACGCTTCAAAATGCTTATTCTAACTTGTGGGATGTGCATCTAGTTCGAAACCATGGGAGATCTTAGGTACTTCAATATAAGATAATAATAGCTGCAGTAGTAATAAGCAAACCAAACTAATCTTGAAATAAAATGTGAGAATAAAAGTGGCTTCCAAAAGTTTGTTCTTCATGTTTATGATTGGCTTACTCACCTTATGCGCCCAAGATTTTTCTATCAAACATTTTGAGATGTCTTTATCCTTCAGAAGAATTAGTCAATGTTGAGACCTTCCTGCAAAATGCATTTTACTGATGCATTTAACAGCTAGTGTCTGCGTTGCAGCCGATTGTTTGTATTTTATTAACGGTGGATACACCTGTGAATAACAAAGGTTTGTTTTGATTTACTTGTTATGGACAAAACTCTTTACATACATCATAAATCACGATTGCAAAGTTACTTTTGAAAGCTTCAACCATCATTGCAAATGAGCTAAAGTTTTTATCAAGTTATTAAAAAATTTTGAGTAAGACAATTTTATTTAAAAATAATAAAATGATGCATATAGTTCTGATATCATTACAAATAACTGTACAAAACTAACAAAAAGAACCCAATGAAGCCCATGTGAAAACAAAGATATGAACCCAACTGAAAGGAAACCAACATGACAAAGCAGGCAAGTTTCGGTGTTATAAAGAAGGGCATTAAAGCCGAGTTTGAGCCATTCATTTCATGCAGCACTGCCATTGTAACCCTACTCACTGAACAACCAACCAGAAATAAATGAAAGGAAATTGATGGAATCATGTGAAACTCTATGATTAATCTACCAGCATGACATTTAGCTCACTGTCATTTTTTTTTAATAGTAAAAAGATTAGGTGAATTGGGTCTTAGAGGGGCCTAAGGCATAATTCAAAATTCAAAAAAGCACCTATAGATGTAATTACAAATTATCAACAAGGTCCCTCACATTGGTAATAGGATTTTTTTTTTTTTATACGGGTTCAAAATCAGTCCCCTGCTAAGACCAGTTAAATCACTGTCATTGGCATCATACTTAACGAAATAATTAATTAACAATGATACTATTGGCATTTCGCTTACTTTTCTTCTTCTCTTTTTCATCAAATCAAACAGGGGACAATGACAGCGGGACACGAATCTGATTCTTGCAATTGTGTAGTGCTTAAGTGTGCATATATTCTTGGATTTAAACGATAATATCATGTGCATTTCGAAAAAGATGCAAGTGTGGTTAGTGTTGTAAACACGTCTCTTTATGCATAATGCTAATATTATAAGTTCTTTTTTTACTTTTGAGAAAATGATAATTTAGTCTCTAAAAAATGTATTAATAATTTCGTCTTGTTAGTTTGATAATTTGTTCAAACTTTAATGAATTTTTATTTTATTTAGTATTATCTTAAGTAATACTACATGGGTAATATTTAACACCCTTTCTTTATCAACTGTCCAATTCTAAATATAAGAACTATTAGAGAGGTTTGATTTGGTCCTAAATGTAAGATGATAAATTACCTTATCTATCAAATTTATAATTTGCTCTTCAAGTTATCCATAATTACATTTATTGAAAGGATATCTATTAATAATGTTTTAATATAAATGATTAAAGATTATAATTTTTTTTTTAAAAAAAGGCCAACCAAATTTTCTTACAAACAACTAATTAACTAACTAGTTTTCTAACTATTATTTCAGTCCCAAAAGGAGTATTCATTAATATATAATGTTGAGTCAACTTAAATTTTTTAGCGAAGTTAGCAGACAAGAATTCAAGTTTCAAAGGGAGTTTGTGCCTTTACTTTGTGTCCATCTTTTACACTGCAAAATAAATACTGAGTTAGGGTCCTCGATGCATATATAGTTGATTTGGCTTCACCCTCCTTTAAATTCCTCTTTGACTGCCAAAAAAAAAAAAAAAATCTCTCAATCGAATAGCTGTTGATAATAAAAAGGGTGGGGTGCATGTTGCGCCCCCTTAATTTTTGGACACTTCCCCTATTTTTTTCATTATTTTTTATATCATTAGATACTACATTAAACAAGGGACATTTTGATATTTTATAAAAAAAAATGGAGTTGTTTTTAATTTTTTATGATTTTTTAAATAATAAAAAAATTGAAACAGCTCTATTTTTACCCTTAAGATATCAATACGTCACTTATTTCATGTAAAATATAATGATAAAAAAATTACAAAAAAAAAATTGAGAAGGCCCCCAAAATTAAGGGGTAGCAGGAGGCACAACATCAAAGGCGCTACAAGCACAGTTGCTCAAAACAATACTTGGTCCATCCTTAATATAAGACATATTTGGGAAATTGATTTTTATCTTAAATATAAGATGTATTATCATATTTATCAATCTTTTCTTAGTTTACTCATATTGATGCTCATCGACAATAATAAAAAAAGAGAAGGAATGAGAGAATTAAAGAAAATGATCACTGTGTTTAAGAAAATATATGTCATATTAACTAACTTTTTTAATCTAATCAAATTAAATAAATATGTCTTATTTTAAGAATTCTCATAATTTTTACCTCAAATAGGCCAATTGACTTGATATATTATTACTGTTAAGTAGTAATAGTCAAAATGTTGGGATATTTTAATTTTCGCAACAAATAAATTTTGTTCATCACTTCCCCTGTGCAAAAAGAGTTGGCATGTCAAAATAAGATTCAAATGTAGATGAATTATGGAAAAAATAAAAATAAAAGCTGTATGCATGATTGTTTGATTCAAATCTTGAAACACTCCCTTTGATTTTTAATATAAAATATATTTACATGATTTGATTACATAAAAAATTGATTAAGTTAATTAATATATCATATTTTTTAAAACATCATAATCATCTTTCTTAATTATCATATTTCCTCTCCTCATCGATTATTATTAAGAATTAAGAGAATGTTCATAGAGTAAATTAGAAAAAAATTGATAAATATGAAAATATATTTAAAGCCATTTAAGATAGCTTTCCAAAATTATCTTATACTACTATTAATGATTGGAGAGAGTAGTTTCTGAGTTCACATTAGATGTTTTTCTTTATGTGCTTATTACATATTTTTCTTTAAAAATCAATGAGAGATTGGTGTATTTTTTTTTTTTTTTTTTGGTTTTTGGCTTGAAAGAGAAAGTGTATAAGGAAAAGCAAAGAAAAGCATGTAACAAACACATAAGGAAAAGCACCTAATGTGGACTTACTTTTTAATTTCTTTAATTTTTTATTTTTTGGGATGTGTTGTCCGAGGGAAATTGGGAACTTAATTAACTAAGTGTCTGTTTAGATCCTCTTATTTTGGTCTTATCTTTTCCTTATAAGTAAAAGTTAGGCTAAACAATATTTTACAAAAGCTTTTATAATAAAAAGAGCCTTTTTTTACATGAAGAAAAAAACTAAAAATAAAAAACTCTCTTAGAGGAGCTTATTTTTTAAGCACTTGTTATAAGAGAACCCTAGTTTATCCCTCATCTCTTACTGTCACTGGCATTTGGTTTGGTAATTCTGGTGGAGGCTGGTCGAATTCTTCGTCGTGTAACATTACGTTGTTGTAGCTCCATGGTACTGGCGACAGAGGAGACTCGATATCTGATGATCTTGCAAGATTTTCTGGAATATAATCCAGTCAAATATGGTTTTTCATGAACCGAGTAAGAATATTATTCTGCAGAAACAAAAGAAAAGGGATGTTCAAAAGCTAATCGCTAAACAAAAATCTAATCTTTTTGTGGAATAATTCCGTGAAAACTTGCTCTGTAGAGAGACAAATAACTGAGATGGAATCCACATTCATTCAAGATGATTGGTTTGGAATCCTCATTTAACAAGTGGGCTCTACTAATCAAGTACAGAAGCAAGTGATGAAATCCTGTTTATGTCCAGTAATTGTAGAAGAAAAAAATGCTAATTATGTTTTGTACTGTCAAGAAGAAGAAAAGCATGTAGAACACAGACCATGATTTTCCTTTGATTCTAGAAATATTGGAAATACTGTTTTCAAGTTATAAATTATCTCAAAATAAACTAAATGCAATCGGTAATCTGTTCTGCATCAAGAAGTTAAAGAAAGTAAAACTGAATGGGTTATGACATGAAAGGGTAGATGCTTAGATCTGAACTAATAATAAATCTTTTAATTTTTTAGGGAAATATTATGTAGTAAATGCTGGATATCCTAACATGAAAAGGTAACTAACACCATTTAAAGGAGAGATGTATCACATTCTTGATTTTAGAGGTTGCAGTTAACCACATGGATTACAAGAAGTTTTCAAACATGCACATTCCTCACTAAGAAATGTCATTGTATGTTTGGCATTTGAAAGAACAAGTGGCACATCTTACGTGATATGAAGCCTTTTTCATTAATTAAGCAGGAGAAAATTATTATTGCAATAATAGCCCTTCATAACTACATAAGAAAGTATGGTGTTGATGGCAAAGAGTTTGACAAATGTGATCTTAATCCTGATTATATATATTCCTGAGAGTCAAGAAGAATATAACATTGATGAAGAAATGAGTATCCATAGTCATAGAAGAATAGAAGATAATGGTTATATGAATAGAGTTCGAAATCAAATATCATCAACATTAATGAAAAATAGAAATAGGCGATTTCATGTAAGGGGAATATTAGTTGACAGTTTGTAAGACTATTAATGATTTCTTGATTATTCTCTATAGTTAGCAAATCTATTCTGACAGTATTTTGTTTGTTTTTTTGTGTGAATATATTAATAGTTTAGAGGTTATTTTATAGTATATCTTTTATGATAATTTTTATTAAAAAAAAGTATTTATGACAAAAATTTTACCAACCAGTTTATTTTAAATTTCAGTTTATAAGTAATTTTTAAGCTAAAAAATTTATATAATCATCAAACAGCTTTTAGTTTTTTTTTTTAAAGCTCTTTTTTAAGCTTGAACTTAAAAGTAGCTTTTAACTTAAAAATAAAAGGATTCAAACAGGCTCTAAATGAATGAAGTTGATCATATTATTTTATTGAAATAGGTGGAGAATTAATATGGAGTCTACCTGTTTAGTCCATTACAAGGTCATAACTCATAGTAAAATTAAGGATTAAGAGATAACTTTATCTTAAAAGTTTTCTTTTATACTTCCGAAATAAAATTGCCCCCAGATAGAAATATGCAAGACAAGACAAAACTGCCTTGTTACCCAATAATATATCCGGTAACATATGGAACCAGAATTTGTTCTCTGAATTTCAAGCCATAAATTTTAATGGAGTTTTACTTTTAATATTTTCTTGCTTTACTCAATTGCATTTTACGTGATATTTAAGTAGGGATAGCAGCCAAAGGAAGTTGGCATAAATAGTAAGGGATTTGGTCAAATCTTAAAAGGATGTGTGTTCGATCCCCGTTGCCATCGCTAAGACTCCTTTGATATATAGGCAATCTCGTAAGTCTCTATTAAGTGCTCAAAGAGCCCAAGATCGTACTTTAGCCTTAGTGGGGGATTGATGTCGAACATCTCCAAAGCTTTTAATGTATTAAAAAAAAAGTAGGGATAACATGCACGCCTACCAAAGGATTTATAAATCACATGGAGGATTTATTTATTTTAATAAGTTTAATACTTGAAAAAATCGTTGGCCAAAAAAATTCTTGAAAAAAGGGGTTGTCAATCGTAATACTGTAAACGGATTAAGAAATGTAGTGAACTGCAATACAAAAGTAGTACATCAGCTTAATGATTTATTTATCTTAGCAAGTTTGAGATTTAAAAAAAGTGGTTGTCAATTGCACTACTATTATGGTAAATAAATTTAGTAAATGATGATACAAAAGTAGTAAAATCCTGAAAGAGCTCTAGTTGGATACCTGGAGAAAGGGGTGGTTTCTGACCATCGGACATACAACACAGAGGTGGACGGCTAAAAAAACCCAAAAAAAAAAAAAGTTACAAACAAATTAACGATGATAACTACTTCAAACATACACTAAGCAAATATAATAGGAGAGTGAGTTCTTACAGTTTGATAAATGATGATAACAAAAAGTTGGGAGTCATTAGTCCCTTTTTACATCTCTTCAATACCATTTTTATGGTACCTTCATGAAGGATGACCAGGACAAAACTTATACCATTAGAATTATTTGTATATTCAAAAAAAATTTATAGATGTTCGAAAGAAATGATAAACCATTTTTGTTCAGCCTAATGTGTTAGAACCGAGCTTATAGTTTCTACCATTGAGTGTCTCTTAATTGTGCCTCCATGGCAACTCTAACATATTATCATCCGATCAAATTGTGACGATGCAAGTTAATCTGTACCCTTTAAAAAACCATCAAATTTAAATCATAGTGTCCTCATCAATTGTAGTAGCGGAGACTCTACTTGTTGGAGAGTAGTCCTCAGTTGTAGTGCCGAAGACTCTCCTTAATGGAGAGTGGCTACTTCTGTTAGTGTTACTTCTTTCTTCTCCTCCCTTTGACTCTAAGGGTTGATAACACACACATGTACATGTAATCCTTCTCCCTAAACAGAACCTTTAATTATCCCTAACTCCAATTCTTTGCATTTTTCAGAAATCTTTCATCTCTAATTCCTCTTGCTCGAGTCTTGTCCTACCGTCCACCTTTTTTAGCTTATGACAAATTTTAAGAATCAATAAGGTATTCGAAATCACTTATTTTCATTAAATTCTCTTTATGAAATTTATCATACATGATTTTATCTTTGTAACGATATTATTTTTGTACTAATTAGAGAATATTTTAGGATTAGAATTTTGGACAAGTTTTGAGTTTTGATTATATACTTTAAAAATGATTTTTTTTTTTTTTAGTTTTAGCACAGATTCAATTATAGATGGGTTTAATAATATGAAAACATGTAGTATAAGAGTTAAATGAAGTAACCTTAATTTTAGATTTCTTTCATTTTTTTGTGTATTAAGTTTGTGTCGTTTGTATTATACTTTTATTTATGATGTAGTATTTTTTATTTTCAACCCCCTCAATAAAATTTTTGGGTCCACCCAGGTCCAACGCTAGTGACCAAAGCTATGCCGAGAGGCTTGTGAGGGGGCATGGAAATTTTTAAAAGGGAAAATTTCAAATAAGGAATATTGTAGCAAATTAATTCCCATGTCATCATTAGCTCCCTAAGAAATTTGAAATATCACTGCAATCCAGTGGGGTTGTTGTGAAATTAGTTTGTTAAATAAAAAGACAAAAATAAATCTTTCAAAAATCACAGGAGAAATAGTATCATTTATAAGTGATCAACACAGAATGAACAAATGAAATTCTTGTATGAGCAAGTGGAATAGTTACATGAATAAGTGAAATTAATTTCTTAACAAGAATATGATCAAGTCGAATTACATTTTCAAGTTATGAAATGAACAAGAGGAATAGCCCTATAAACAATTTCAAGATGGTGCTTGGTGAAAATGTAGAATTCCACTTGTTTATAAGAATATTGTTACTTGTTCATGATGTATTTGCAACTTGCAAATGGAATTTAACTTGATCATGCTCCCATGTGTTCTTGTTAAGAAATTAATTCTATTTTTTCACAGAACTATTTCATTTATTCATGTTGTGTTTACCACTTGAAAATTAAGTTGTTTTTCCTTTTATTTTAAAAGGGTTATTTTTGTCTTTTTACTTTACAAATAATTTCACTGCAACCCCATTGGACCAAAGAGATATTTCATATATCTTTGAGAGCTATAGGAAATTAATTTCCTACTATTATCCTTATCTAAAAATTTCCCCCTTGAAAAAGATATGAGGGAAAAATTTATAAAATGACAAACAATTCGAAATGGCCTTTTTGATGCTTAAGACCTTTTGAGATTCTTAACCTTTTTGAATAACCAAAGAGAGAATCTCAAATAAAGAATATAAAGATTATTGAAATAGGAAAATCTTATATAAGGTTAATAAATTCAACAAATCTTAAATTGTGTCAATGACCTAATTTAAGATATTTAAATGTTGGTGTTTTTCCAATAATATCCCCATCCCCTTCCCTTCCATGAGCTTTGTCCAGTATTATCGAGTTACAGGAGAACTTCCTTGAACAATTTCTTCCATTGGGTTGAGCAAGAGGATCCCTTTCAATTAATACAAAAAGCAGCTTGGTTGCCTATACTTGGTTTATGGAAGCTAGTCCAATGCATGCTCTTGTATTCCATTTAGTGGGTTTTTTTTTCCAGTTCACTAAGGTGTGGCATTCAATTACAGTTAGCAAACGAAGGGAAGGGAGACTACATTAAATTCACAGAAGAGAATCAGATCTCATTCAGCAATGCCTCACTGCAACAACTTCAAAGGAAAAGATTTGCCTTGCTTGCACCTTCGGATGTGTGGCAGGATCTCGCTTGTTTTTTTTTTTTTTTTTGAAGATTGGCTTCCCTTCAAGGAAATTAAAATTCCACCTTTCTCCAATATATGCAGGCCTAAATGGCTTAATATTTTTTTATCTTTGCAGAATATCATCGGCCAAGAAACAGGAAAAACTGTGATTGCAAGAATACTTGCGACAAGAGCTCATTCATAATCTAGCAAATATTAACTAAAAGGGCTAAGGAATGAATGCACCTTTAATATTAGAACCAACTTACCGTAACTTTTTTTTGTCGATTTTTCGATGGTGTCGACTCTAATGAATTTTTTATCATTAGAATTCTTACATAGAGTGTAAACAATATTGTTCCATCTCCAATTTTATTTTTTATTTTTAAATAACTAAAGGATATAGAGGTAATTTAGCAAAAAGTCTAAATCTCTAATTGTGTCATATAAGCTAATTAATATTTTGTTAAGTTTAATAACCCAAATTAAAATTTTGATAATTCAACTGTCTTTATATATATAGAATTTTCCCTAACCAAAATGTGATTTAAAAATTGAAATAGTATTTATTTGGGATTTTCCCAAAATTTAATGATCTTGTGAAGTCAATTTACATTTTATGAAGATTTTGGGGAACTTTTTAATAAATGAGGTAGACATGAAATATTATTAGTTTCTAATATTTAAAATAAAAAAGAGACTCCGTAAATTCTCTTTTATACTTCCCCTAGTCCTTTGGAGGATTATTTAATCCATAACATAAGACAGTTGAGAAGTTATTAATATTTATTTATCAATTTTATCTTGATAATTAATACTTAAATGTGATTCTTCATATTTCTCTCTCTCTTTTAACACTTCATTAATGTAGATAAAGTTAGAAAAAATTATAAATTTAATAAGTCAGTCATAATGCATTAATTTATGTGAATTAGTTGAAAATAATGACTAATTGAGCCATGCATGAGTTAAAATTAAAGAGGAAATGGATGTCTGATGGGGCGTATGAAAGAAAAGATGTAGCAGAACCTACTTTGATAGCCCAGCTACTATTATAGATTCACGCAATACCACTATAAATTTACGTATATATAACATTTAATAAATGATGGTTTCAACGAATAAATGTTATATATATTAGGGTTAAGGTGCAAAAATACATATGAGCTTTTCCATCAGGAGCATTCAGTACCATGTGTTTTTTTTAATAAAAAATACACACATAGTTACGATTTTAGAGCAAAAGTCACATCTCACCGTTAAGTCACTGTTCATCGTGATGAGAGAGAAAGAGATTAAGTGAATAGTAACTTAACGGCAGTGAACAATGATTTAACAGTGAGATGTGATTTTTGCTCCAAAATGGTAACCACATGTGTATTTTTGCTCCTAAAAAAAGCATGTGGTGCTAGGTGCTCCTGGAAAAAAAGTTCATGTATATTTTTGCACCTTAACCCTATATATTAAGGTAGAGGTCGCACAAGAATATATAACTAAATCTTAGTAGTTAAATATTTGCATTATCATGTATTGAGAGGCAAAATTTGTGAAAAAATATATATAACAATTGTAATTATTAACCGTCATGTATTTAATAACAAAAATGATGATTTTTATAAAATAACCTTTACATGTAAGAAGACAGGATTTTGAAGAAAAAAAGAGAGTATTTGATAATATTTGACAATTCTTTTTAGTGCACCGTAATATATTCTTTAAGAATACCTAACAATAAAAAATTATTTGACAATACATTATAGTTCTTCACAAATAAATGTTAAGTATAAATTAATATAAATAGAGGTAAGAATTTTGAAATATAGCATAGGATACTGAAAAAAATATATAATTTGACTATACATTATGATTTTTCATAAAGAAATTCTTTAATATAAATAAAAGTGAGATTATGAAAGATATAATATATAAGGAGGCAAGATCTTGAAAAAAAAAATTGGCAATACATTATGGTTGTTCCCAAAAAACCATTAAGTATTCTTTAATATAAATAAAAGTGGGATTTTGAAAGATGTCAAATATAAGAAGGCGGGATCTTAAAAAAATTATTTAACAACAAATTACAATTCTTCACTAAGAATTGTTAAGTTTTCTGAAATGTAAACAAATGTGAGATTCTAAAATATATCAAATATAAGAATGTGGGATTTTAAACAAATTTGACAATACGTTATTGTTCTTCTCTAAGAATCGCTAAGTATTCTGCAATAAAATTGCAGGATTTTGAAAAATATCAATTATAAGGATTCGAGATTCCGAAAAAATTTTGTTTGACGCGACTCTCTAAATTCAGTCTCATACTCTATTTCTATAAGTTTTGTGCTGGGGCTATAGTTCTTGTCCTCTATCATTATCATAAGTCTTCACTTTACAACTCCTGATTCTTCTCAAGTAAGGTTTTTTTTTAAGTTAATGTTTTTAATTTCGTTTTATTTTTTTATAATGAGAGTTCGCTGGTTGATGCTCAATGTCGCTTGTCAGGATTACAATATCTAATATGATAGCCGCTGTTGGTTTGAAGATGGTGAGAGAGAGCGAGAGAACAAGGAAATAACGATGAGGTTCAATGCTAAATTTTTTATTGTTGAGTATCTCAGGTTCATAAACTTTAGCAACTCAAACGGTAGGTTGAAATCCAGCTTGTTAAATCAATTTTTGAGATTTGTTCAACTTTTTATATTTGTCAATTTTTACTATAATTTGATTTTCAAAGTTATATTGCGAGATTTGTTTATATATATATATATATAGGTTAAGGTGCAAAAATACACATGCTTTTTTGAAGAGCAAAAATACACACGTGGTTATCATTTTGGTGCAAAAGTCACATCTCACCATTAAGTCACTGTTCACCGCCTTTAAGTTACTGTTCACCTAATATCTTTCTCTCTTATCACGGTGAACAATGACTTAACGCACTACTAGAAAATAGTGAATTTGCGACGGAATTTGTGATGAAAAATATTATATCGCAAAATTGAGACTTTTTGCGATGAAATTTGAATTTCGTCGTAAAAAGGCAAAATTTTGCGACAGAAAAAAAATTCTGTCGCAAAATTGTGATAGAAAAATAATAATAAAAGATTTTTGCGACAGAAAAAAAATTCCGTTGCAAAATTTCACCTTTTTGTGACGGAAAAAAAATTATCCCAAAAAAAATAATTAAAAAAAATTTGCGACGGAAAATTCCGTCGCAAAACCCTTGAGGGTTTGCGACGGAAAATTTTTCCGTTGCAAATCCTCATGTGTTTTGCGATGGAATTTTTTTCCGTCGCAAATCCTCATGGGTTTTGCAACGGAAAATATTTCCGTCATGAACCCTCAAGGGTTTTGCGATGGAATTTTTTCCCGTTGCAAACCCTCAAGGGTTTTTTTTTCTGTCGCAAAAATCTGTTAGAAAAATAATAAAAAAAAGAAGAAATTTGTGACGGAAAATAAATTCCGTTGCAAAATTTCGCGACGGAAAATAAAAATCCATAGCAAAATTTCGTCTTTTTTATACGGAAAATAAATTCCGTCGCAAAATTTCGCGAACTTCCATTTTATCTTTGCGTATCCGTCTTCTTCCATTTCCCATTTGCTTTCAAGCGGCTTGCCTCGCGTGTCTCCGGCGTTTTTGCTCCTCGTGCTGTTCAACCACCGCCGACCGAGTTTCTCTTCCTCCAATTTGAGCCTCCGCCATCCTTTTCTCTTGTTTCTTTGCCTCAACCGTTCCTCAAATGTGTAAGCATTTTATTTGAGTTTTTAGATTTTTTTTTTGCTCATATTGTTTTTTTTCCTCAGAAATTTGTAGATCTTGAGTTCACAGATATGAGTGAAACTAAATTGTAGACATATGCATATTGTGATTTGGATTCTCATATCATAGGATATTAAATTCTTTTTCTTTCTCTTTTTTTGAAATGATAAATTTTGTCCTATAAATTAATATCTGCTTCACAGCTCTTGTTGCCTGACTTCGCTTCTCATTTGTTCCGTGCCTTTACCAACGCCTTCAAACAGTCATCGGTTCTCTTCTATGCGTCTGGCTGCATGGGCCTTTATGTTGTATAGCTTTTCATATGCCACATGGTTATAGGAATTCCCTTTTACAGAAAATGTGAGTTATCAAATATGTAGCCTATTCAGATCAGTGGTTAGAAAGAAACATGTTTTTTTGGTTTACTTCTTATAAATATTAATGTTCGGAAGAAGTAATCCGGTGATTAACCTATCAAAATTTGGTTCCTAATTTGAATTGAGGCTGAAAAATATGCTTCAGCAGATTAGTAAAGACAAATTGATTTTTTTAAAAAAAAAACTATTTTTATTTTTATTTTTTAATTAAAATTATTTTTTGAAATTTTTATTTTTTTAAAAAAAATTATTCTTTGCGACAGAAAAAATTCCGTCACAATTGCGACGGAAAATTTTCTGTCACAATTGCGATGGAGTTTTTTTCGTTGCAAAACCCAAAAGGGTTTGTGATAGAAAATATTTCGTCACAATTGTGACGGAATTTTTTCCGTTGCAAATTTCAAAATTAAATTCCGTTGCAATTTGCAACGGAAATTCAATTTTCTGTCGCAATTGCGAGGCCTTTTTTGCGATGGACGAATTCCATCGCAATCCTATGTTACGACGGAAAATTAGAATTTTGTAACGGAATTTTTCTATAGCAAAAAACCAATTTTTTTGTAGTGACGGTGGGATATGACTTTTGCACCAAAATGGTAACCACGTGTGTATTTTTGTTTCTAGAGAAAAAACTCATGTGTATTTTTGCACCTTAACCCTATATATATATATATATATATATATATATATATATATTTCTTATTTTTATATTTATATTATTTTTTTGCATTTAAAGGATATATGACTGAACTCTTAGAGTGCATTGATATGTGATCTATGGACAATCTCCAACAAAGACATTGGAGAATATTGTGGATTTTTTATTAATTGATTTTCTTTTAGAATTCAAAACATTATAAGGTAATGTTTTATTGTTAGGGTGTTTAAGTTATTAATTTCTTTTAAATTGTATGATGCTTATCTATAATGTATTGAATTTAATATAAATATAAGTTTTTTACTTAATATTATTATCTTGTTATCATCAATGATTATGTTGTGTCTTCAATAATACATATTAATAAGTAAAAATAAATAAGAACAAATAATAAAAACAACTGTATAAAATAAAAAATAGTAATAAATCCAATACATTATCTTTATCAACAAAGAAAGTTATATTCACCTTTAATATATGACAGTTCGAAATCATTATTATCTACATAAAGCACATATAATACCCATATACAGAGGCGGACCTACGTATGTGAGAAGGGGGGCACGTGCCCACCCTTGATTTTTGACACGAAAAAAATACCCATGGTGGATCACCGAGTTCGCAGCACAGGGACATGCCGAGCTTGAGTTGCAGATGCAGAAGGAAGACGACGAACTGATATGGTTAGGGTTAGTAATTTATTGGATTACAATATTTGGCATTCCTTATTATGGGGTTTGTAATTTATTGGGCTTTATTTTGGGTCACTTTAAGATTCGGACATGGAGGAAAAAAAAAACAGTATTACTAGAGGTTCTTAAGAGTAAATAAAGTTTTTAGCTATGCCCTTTGCAATCAAATGGGGATGAATGGATGAATGATTATTTAGTACTTTATATTGAAAAAGATGTATTTGATAGCATTAATAATGAGACAATTATGATAAAATTCCAAAAAGTAAGACCTAGAAGGATGACATTGTAATTATTATAATATACTTTTTATTTCAATATATGTACTTGAACTTATTTAATGCTCGCCTTGCTATTTTTAACCGCACTTAACCTTTTTTTTCTTTATATTCTTTTATTTTTTTTAATGCATTTAAAACTTTGCTTAAAAAAAAATCGGGAGTGCGCCCCTGAACCCCCGAATCCCACACCAATGATGCCCACCCTTCAATTAATTCCTGGGTCCGCCCCTGCCCATCTATATGATGATTTGAAACCATCACATATAATCGATAATAACCATTATAGAAGATCTTTTATGTAGCAGTTAGCTCTTCAAAGGATATAGTTTTTTTCAATTAGTCAGGAACTTATTGAGGATAACAAGCTCATATATCTTTTGACAACATGCTCAATCCCTCCTATTGTGAATCCTGATCAAATGGATCCCTCCTAAGGAAGACTGGTTAAGACTAGACACTAATGACTATGCGTTTCCAGAGTGGAGAAGCTAAGTACTTGTGCTGGCTTGTCGCATGATTATAAGGGTGTGTTTGGTTTGAGGGGAGGGTGTGGAAAGAAGGAAATTGACCAAATTGCCATTAATGAAGGGAATATTTTTTTTTTTTGTGGAGAGTATATTTTAAGAATATTAAAAAGTTTTCATAAGTTTTTTTGTAAATAAAGAGGTAAAAATTTTCTCTCTTCCCTCTCCCTCAAACCAAACTAGCTCTAAGCCTCTAAGGGATCTTGGATTCATTTTTTAAAAAAAAAAAAAAAAATTAGGTTACGTACTCCTCGTATTGCTGCAGAGAATATGGGATCCGTGAAGGACTTTGTCTCAATTGGAATCACGGTTACCACAAAATTGTAGTATTCAATAACTATACAGGAGCCTTACAACTAATCAATAGTGATCTATTGCAAAATCATCCCCTCAACGGACATGTCAGGTGATTTAATGTCAAGAAAAGTTAACCAGCGTGTCGACTCTTTGGCTCATCATGAACGTTTCTTCGCCAGAATATAGAGAGACTCTCTTAGAACATTTCATTTATAGTCTCATTTAGCTGGCTAGTCCTACTGGCTTTTCTCGTACCCCTTTTCATTAAAAAAAAAAAAAAAAAATCATGATTCCTGTCCTGACAAAAATCGAGGACACAGACAGAAAAAGTGAACTTTAAAATTTTCAATAAACTTTTAGAGAATTTCAAGAATTTTCATGGGTGACTGTTGAAGTTCATAGCAGATATGATGTGCTAGCACCTTCGAAAACCTTTTATCACTTTTGCCCAAAAATTGGAGTCATTTTGTGTGTGTGTTTTTTTTCAAAAAACTAATTTTTCCCTTATAATTTGCTATACGGGAGTAGTATATTTGATAGAGTGAGTCTAAACTCAAACTCTAAATGAGCATAGCCTTTCCTTAGTAGTTTTTTCATCTGCCAGAACCTAAATTTTAAAATACAGAGTGCTCTTCGTTTGGCCCATGTCCTCCTGCAGCAAGTAACGTGTGTCCTCCTTTAATGAAAAGTAAGTGATGTCCATTTATTAAAGTTATCTACCCCCAAACAGTCATATTTAATAATACTACAAATCCTTATAGTTTATTTATTACATTTACACCCCTCTGGATCATGTCCAGCTACCATATTTTAATTTGACTAGATAGCTCAGTGCCCTTGAATGAATCAGTCGTACCCTCTTACCATCTGAGCACCTCAGTTTTGAATTCTTTGCAAGAATCTGATTCCCTCTAAAGGGAAACATAGATCTTGTTAGATAATGTTATACAACATAATTGGGCCAGAAATTACTCTGAAAGGCACATAAACTCTATCAAGTGAAATTGCAGTAACTACTTTTAAGTACCCCATCCGTCTCTTGTGTTAAGATTCAAGTAACCCATTTATATTTATTAAGAAATCAGATAAAATTAATTAGAACTAATAAATATGTATTCTTTTCAACTATACTCTTATCTTATCTGTAGAGAGAAAAAGTGAGAGATAAATAAATATAATAAAAACAGTCAATGAGTAAAGTTTAAAAAAAATATGCTTAGATAAACCTGAGATGAAACTTATGTTTGTGACCCCCATTGACAAATTTAAAGCTAACTTTTAATAAGAGACCAAGGAAGTATTTTTCAAGTAATACTAAGTATCCTAAAATAATTTTTGGTATATTCAACATCTTAAAGTATTATTTAGTAGTGCTCAGTATACTTAAAATAATTATTTGTTCAATTTTTCTATTAAAGTATTTTTCTCAGTAACAACAAGCACTATAAAATTACTGAATTTGGATATTGAGTGTTATGAAAAAAATATTTTAAAGTGCTGAATATGTCAAAGGTTACATTAAGATATTAGCTGCTATTAGAAAATTATTTTAAGATGTTGGATATAAATATAAAAAATTAGTTTAGGATACCAAATCGCCTAACGAGTGTTCCAAATTCTTATATTTTTCTCTTTACTGTGGCAGCAAAATTGTGAGTGGAAACCAGAACACGTTTTCCTCTCTGTATGTTCCAAGTCCATGTAAGTTTATTCCCAAACTAAAAAGTAGCACTCTGGGGTTCGTTGATTTAACTCCACCCATTATATCCCAACATGTTTTGGTTCCCTAGGCTTATCTCTTTTTGACTCCAGGGGTTGGCGTGTAGACAAAAAGGGAAAATTATATTTAGGTCCCAAACACAAAAAATATGACAAAATGATCCATTAAAATCTCAAATTTACATTTAAGTGTTGTAGAATTTTTTTACAATAAATTTCAATTCCACCGACAAGTCCATAAGTGCTACACTGACAAGTTTAACAATTAGAATTTGTTAGAAAAAGTCTCATGGGACTTAAATACAATTTTGAGATTTCAAGATATCATTATGTTGTATTTTCTCCAGTTCGGAACCTAAATGCAATTTTTTTGAAATAAAAACAATAAAATTTCACTTACCCCATGAGATTTTGAAATTTCACTGCACCTTATTAGATTAAAATGAAATTAAGTTTGATTAGTGAAAAGACAATAATGCTCTTATTTTATTTTTTTTCATAAGAGCATTTACAAGATAAACATGTATATTTACAAGATAAATAAATGGATCCAAAGAAAATTAAGGAGTTATAACAAGAATATTTTGGTTTTTTACAGGACAAATAAGAGCATTTATAAAACTAATAAAAGTATTTATAAAACAAACAAAGGGATTCAAAAGAATCTAGAGTTAGAATATTTTGGTCATTCACAAGACAAATAAAAGAATTTACAATATAAATATGAGCATTTACAAAATAAATAAAAGAATTTCAAAAATAAAGTAAAAACTTCATTGTCATTTCACCCACAAAATTTAATTTAATTTAAATATAAAATGTTACAATGAAATTTTTGAATCTTTGGGGTTAACTGAAATAGAATTGGTTCATGGAGGCTAAATGATATTTTCCTAAGGATGAAACACTAATGGACAGAGTGAAGTGATATAACAATTACCTCTCTAATCTTATTTATAAGTCTTAATTGACTAAATCTCTTATATTAAGGATAGTTAATTAACTCATTAATTATGTACTAAATTTCTAATTTTGTTATTATATATGAATGGCCATAAGAGTAAATATAAATAAATTATTTTTGTTCTTTGTAATTAATAGGGTAAAATTGTCAAAATCCTATTTATTACTGAAGTATAATGAGGAAATTTTTCCAGAACAAAGTAGGAGCAATTAGTGCACCGAATGACTTAAGGTTCTATAATCTTGATTAAAGATAATGAGAATCCACACATGGGTATCCTTGAGACCCTGAAGATGACTAAACATTAATCTTTCCCAATCAACTAAGGCCCTATTTGTTACACAGAAGTCGGGCGAGGGAAAGGGAAGATGACAACATTTCTAGTCAAATTTTGTTGGTTTGTCTATCAATGCAATAACTGAGTTCAATGGTCATTGATTTTCTTCTCTATTCCTTTTGTGATATTCATTTCCACACCATATTTCATAAATCGGTGTTCTCCCCCTCCAATTCCTTTCATATTCATCATCTTTTTCACATCCAGCTGTTGTTCTGCTTGCCACGCTTTGATATCCCATCAACGTCTTATTCAATTTTGTATCCAAATCAACACATTCCAGTTCCTTGATGTCATGCCTTCTGAGCTTCCTAATGAATTACCACCCTTGAGGGATATCTAGTATGATATTTTTTTTAGTTCTTGGATTTCAATTGCCTAACTTTCCACATTATATTTTTTTGGGTTAAGTAGCAATTTTGTCCAAAAAGTACGTCCCGAGAAGCAATGTTGCACTGAAAGTTTTTTTAAGCTCAATTTTACCCCGAAAGTGTAAAAATGTAGTAATGTTGCTCTCTACTAATGATGAGACCTAACTATGTTAATACACTCGAGTGTGATACCCTTATACTCGAGTGTGTACGGAATTTTTTTTCCTTTCTTCCTCCAAGTGCGCACTCACTTTGAGTGTTCGCTAAGGCACACTCAAGTGTGCATTGGGCACACTCAATGCACACTCGAGTATGCCTAATGCAAACTCGAGTGTGTGCACTTAGTGCACACTCAAGTGCACTTTGATGCACACTCATTTGAGTGTGTACTCAAAAAAAAAAATAAAATAAAATAAAACCCGTACACACTCTAATGTGAGAGTATCATATTTGAGTGTGCTAACTCCATCAGCCTAGACTATTAATGCTAGGCAGTATTACTACGTTTTTATACTTTCGAAGCAAAATTGAGCACAAAGAAACTTCTAAGGTAAGATTGCTTTTGCGGGTGTACTTCTTGAACAAAATTACTACTTAACCCTATTATTTTAAAATTCCATTTGTCTTAGGGCGGGAAGGACCCTCCCCTCCAACAAAACCTCATCTTTTTTTTATTTGATATTTAAAGAAGGCTAAACGCCCAAGATATAAGGAAAGAAAATTACATAAAGGAGGAATTTAATCCTAAGCACTCCTGGTCAATCCACCCTCTTAGATGACCAAGACATACATAAAAAATAACCGAATGGGAAATGTCCAATTTGGCTAAAGCATCGGTTACCCTAGATCACGAGGAATAACACAAGTATCAATTTGCCAATTCCTACTCATCATTGCCCTACTATTCATAAGAGAGACTTTTTTATGAAAGAGATGGGGTGAAAGAATGGAAAGTCGCATCAAACGACGTTTATTCTTGGGAAAATTGATTACAGGGCCTAAGGAAGCAAAATAATTACAAAAAAGGCCCAAGAAACATTCACATGCCAAAAAAGGCCCTAGGACCTTTTCTTGCATTTTTTTCAAAAAACGTTAGCAACTACATCAGTAGAGGTTAACAACTATATCAGTCCCCATTAAAAACTAAATCAGTCTAATTAACAACTACATTTTAACAACTACATCTGTAGCAATTAACAACTACATCTGTAGCAATTAGCAACTATGTCCGTACACTTTTTTTGAAAAAATGTCAGAAAAGGCATGTGAATGTTTCTTGGGCTTTTTTTATAATTATTTTACTTCCTTGGGCCCTGTAATCAATTTTCCCTTTATTCTTTCTTATTAGCTGGACAGGCCACAGGTACTGCATTTTCTATCGAGGGAAGTGCCTCTTTTGTTCTCTCTTCCCCTGATTGGCAAACGAAAAAAAAATATATATTCGTTTTTTAAATTTTAGAGGCATTCTGGGAAGTTTTCTCTCAATTTTCCCTCTATTTCTTTCCCTCCTTAATCTTGATTGTACCAAACGGCGCCTAAGATGACTATCAGTATCGCCCAACCTTGTCCTCTTCTTCTGTATATAACATAAAGCCTTGCAGTAAGGTTCTTTTTATAACCTGCTTCTTCCACCTCTGAAGATGGAGCTAGAAATGGAGCAAGAAAAGACAATCACCAGAGAAGAAACAGATCAAGAGAAATGGGTTCATGATGCTTCTGTCGATCACAGAGGCAAACTTCCTCTTCGTGCTTCCACTGGAGTCTGGAAAGCTACCCTCTTCATCCTCAGTAAGCTTTTCTATTTAAGTCCAGAAAATTTAGCAGCTTTCTATATCTGACCGACTTTGCTGTTACTGAAGAACTACAAGTATCAGTTTGCACAAGTTGATGAACCTTCATTTTAAATATAGAGGATTTTAAATTCTTTTTTTGGTTCATTCAGACAAAAATCCTTTTATCTTGGAGATGGCTTTTAGTACCACTGAACTAAACTTTATAATGGTTCTCTGTTATTGTGCATATATTCTGTTAGTACGAGGTAGAAACAATAGCTTGGTGATTTTTGAGTCAATTTTGTGACAGCGATTGAATTTAGTGAGAGGGTAAGTTTCTTCGGGATAGCAACTAATCTCATCACATACCTCACCAGAGTGATTCACCAAGACCTCAATACAGCAGTAAAGAATGTGAATTACTGGGCTGGAACAACAACCCTGATGCCTCTAATTGGAGGATTTGTTGCTGATGCCTACACTGGCCGCTTCAAAATGGTTCTCTGTTCTTCTCTTGTATACCTTATGGTAAACCAACCCATACTCTTCTTTTACACCATAAAGATCTCATCTTTTTGCCAATTTGTATCATACCCAACTCGAAAAATCTGAACTTTATATGTTATGAACCCAGGGATTAAGCCTCTTGACTATGTCTCAGTTCATTCCAAGTCTAATGCCATGCAAGAATAATACAAAGGTGTGTGCTGAGCCCAGGAAGGCCCATGAAGTGGTTTTTTTCCTAGCCCTGTACTGTATCTCCTTGGGTACAGGAGGGTACAAGCCTTGCTTAGAGAGCTTCGGGGCTGATCAATTTGACGATGATCACTCGGAAGAGAGGAAGAAGAAGATGTCTTACTTCAATTGGTGGAATTTCTCTATGTGCTTTGCCTTATTGCTTGGTGTTACTGTGGTTGTTTACCTTCAAGACTATGTGAGCTGGGGAATTGCCAGTCTTAGCCTCACTATTCTAATGGCATTGACAATCGTAGCTTTCTATTTTGGAAAGCCATATTACAGGTTCAGGATCTCAGAAGGAAACACTTTGACACCAATTTTGCAGGTGGTAGTTGCAGCTATAAGGAAAAGGAACTTACCCTTTCCTTCAAATCCTTCTCTGTTTTATGAAGTCTCCAAGTCTCAGGGAAGGCTTCTAAGCCATACCAACAGGCTCAGGTATGCACTAATATTCTACTACTCTTTCATTTTTCTGCATAAAATTATTAGTTAGAAATTAAGGCTATTGATTTTTATTTGGGAAAAAGATGAGAAAGTATTGCTTCAATTTTAAAATTTTGAGTTCTTATTACCTGAGTATAGTTATTAACTATTTTTGTGTGATAATTAACAACTTATTTTAATAGGAAATCACTTATTTAAGATTTTGAAGTTTAAGTTGTATTTTTTCCTTTCTATTTTTTGTTTTTCTTAAAAAACAAAAAAAATGTTTGGATAATTGTTTCAGAAAAATCTATTTTTTAAGTGATATGCTCGTGGTTGGCACCAATAACATAGTATCTATAGTTGATAGTGGCCTCAAATAATGAGAAATAAAAAAAATCTAAAAATTGTATTTATCTAAAAACAACCTATTGAAAATAATTTCCAAATTTTATAATTGTTTTGTTGTTTTTAAAAAATTGTTTTTATAAACAGAATCAAACACGCCCTGATTATCTATAATTCAATCGATAGGTGTCTGGACAAGGCTGCAATAATCGAAGACAAGAATGAGGAGCAGAGAGACATTAACGCATGGAGACTGACAACGTTAACGAGGGTGGAGGAGACAAAGCTAATTCTTAACATGATTCCCATATGGTTAACTTCATTAACAAACGGAATTTGCGTAGCGCAGAGCACAACCCTGTTCGTGAAGCAAGCAGACGCCATGAAACTGAACATAACTCACAGTTTCAAAATCCCACCAGCCTCACTGGCGGCGGCAGGGGCTGTTGGAACCTTAATATCAGTCCCAATATACGACAGAATCATCGTCCCATTTTTAAGGAAATTAAGGAGAAACGAAAGAGGCATCAGCATTCTACAGAGGATAGGCATTGGCTTGGCATTTTCAGTTCTAGTTATGGTAGTTGCAGCCTTAGTGGAAAAACAGAGACTTGGAAAGGCCATGTCTGGGAATAGTGAAAAGATGAGTGTTTTCTGGTTGGTTCCTCAGTACTTGTTACTAGGTTTCGGGGATTCATTTTCTCTTGTGGGTTTGCAAGAGTACTTCTACGACCAAGTTCCTGATTCTATGAGAAGTTTTGGTATAGCTTTATTTCTGAGTGTGATTGGGGTGGGAAGTTTCTTGAGCAGCTTTTTGATTATAATTGTGGATCACGTGACAGGAAAAAATGGGAAGGCTTGGATTGGGAAGGATATAAATATGAGTCGTTTGGACAAGTTTTATTGGTTTTTGGCTGTGTTAGGTGCTTTTAATATGTGTGCCTTCGTGATGTTGGCAAGAAGATACACTTACAAGCCAGTGCAGAGGAGGGCAAAGGAGGCTGATAATAATGGGGTTGAAGATGAAGCCACGAGGGTTTAGCCGTTTAGCTCGCCCCCATGATTTCTGCCAAACCTATTGTAGAACATGTAATTGGCTCAGATTGTTCTCCCATGGACTTGCCTTATAATGTTTGCATGCTTAACTTTGTCCCTTCGCTAACTTACTCCGCTTATAAGTAGTAGCCTTTTCATTGCCCTAAGTGCAGATTGTATATTTGAGATTTGTTTACTACTTGGTGTCCAGTCATTTATTATTTTGATTTTCTTATTTTAAGTATGAGAAAATCCTGTATAAGGAAAATCTTTTTTAGGCTAAAGAATTGCTCTTAACTATTAGGAAAATAGAAAAAAAAAAAAGACGCAATCACTAAAAAGTCTCAATAACAAGTAAGCAACATGCAACTAATGTATGAAATGACATTTTTCTTCTATATTTTATTTTGATGGATAATATGGAGATAATTGCATGGAATGATCGAAGAGTCGGTGGCTAACATGTTTGGTGGAGCGATTGAGGGTCTAAAAAGTGTTTAAATATATAATTTGAAACAATACTCCTATATTTATCTCGTAGTCTGTAAATCATAATTGGAAAACTGTTTTTTAAAGCCCCCAATTACTATTAAACGAGCATGACATGGCTGTTTGCGTTCTCGTTATCATGTGTGATTATTTGCTGTTTTGGAGTCTCTTCGAGAGGGGAGGAAAGCAGAAATATTGCTTATAAGTTGGGGTGGTGGCATTTTCATGTGGTCAAAGCACAAGGTTTAAGTAGAATTCTGTGATTATCACAAGTCTAAAGAGAGAGCTCATCCCAAAAGATTAACCTATTAGGAGAGAAAGCTATTGACTTATAAATCACACTACACTTGTGAAGCTTCTTAATGTAGGACTCATGATATAGTCACCCCTCTAAGAGCTGGTGAACTCTCTGTGGGTAGCCTTTTTTGTAAACATTAGGCTTTCAATGAAAGCACCAATGTGGTGATCACAAGTATAAAAGGAGAATTTATTCCAAAAGACTAACATATTTAGAAGGCAAGCTCTTTAACTTATAAACCATATTATGCTTGTGAGGCTTCTCGCTACAGAACTCATAACAAGGCCCCTAGGCGGTATTTTAGGATGATGGTTTTGACTTTACAATTATCTCAACTAGCACTCAATTGGTTCACGGAGTGGTGAATCAAAGGAAGCAAGACGAATGGTTTCTCATCGTTATGTATGGTCATCCCAATTTGGCTGTCCGACGTGATTTATGGAACCGGTTGAACGATTTGAGTGAGTAAACGAATGATAGGTGGGTTGTGATGGGTGTTTTTATTGCAATCGTTCAAGTTGAGGATAGAGCTCAACGGCGAAACCAGACCATGGGTAACGTCGACGGAACCTTTAGAAGATGGGTTGCTGAAAGGGGTATGATTTATATTGGGTTCCAACTTCCAAGGTACCCATTATACATCGAGTAGGGGTTCTAGCCAAAGCAGAATTGACAGTATTTTTGAATGATACATAGCATGAGACTTTTCCTAATGCTTCAGTAATGCATTTGCCTAATACAAATCTGATCACTATGCTCTGTTGTTGAATTTGGATAGTACCTCGGGAATGAGAGTACTTACTCGCCCCTTTAGATTTTCTGCACCATGGGTAATGCATAATGAGTTCTCAGGCTTCGTGAGGCAAAAGTGGGCTCAACATCATAATTGGAATTCGTCAGTCGAAACATTAATGGGTGACTTTGTTGAAATGGAATAAGGAACTTTTTGCAAATCTGAAGAAGAGGAAGGATCATTTGCATAGAAGACTGGAAGGAATTAATCGTAAAATTTCTTTCCAAGGCACGTGTGATAGGTTAGAGGAGTTGTAGATTGAGATTTGGAACGAGTTGGAGAGAACATTGCAGCAGGAGGAAATTATGTGGGTACAGTATCCTAGAAATCGTTGGTAGTAGAAGACGGAGAAACAAAATTGAGGCTCTGAAGCTTGATCTGGCGAGTGATCTTATGATGTTGAGTAGATTATGAATATAGGTAGCAACTTTTTTGAAGCATTATATACGGAGGAAGGTTCCAAGGTTTAGAGATTGCAGTTTGACCATGGATATCCAAACGTTGATGAGGGTCATCTGGAATTTTTTGGCAATCCAGTGATGAAGCAGGAAATTAAAAGTGCATTGTTTGATATGGAGCCTCTTAAGCAATGTTATCAAACTCGGACCGGTCATCGACCTGGTCGGGGTACTAGGTCAATGGGTCACTGGTTGAACCGCATAACTATGACCCGGTCTCGAAAACCATACTATATTTATAAATTATACAACCATACTTATAAATATAAAAAAAACAGATAATTGTATTTATAATTAGAATAATTATGCATATTTTACTTCCCTACCAGCTAAGCCTAGCAAAAAAATGTCAAACTCCTCTGTCAACCTAGGCCTCTCTTTATTAATAAAATTTTCCCTAATGTTTTTATTTTATTTGGATAGTGAGGTGAAGCAAGCAAAACCCAATCAAACCTGTGAAGCACAGTCACTGACTCTGACGTTGACATCCCTAATGCAACATAGGGCCATAGTGCTCCATTGCCCACTGTCAACACATTTAATGCTAAAGAGATAAATTAAATTAATTACATAATATTTTTTTGAAAAAAAATACAAGACGTACAAGATTTGGATGAAAAAAGTAGGTCAGCTCCTTTGCCCTTGCATCTTTTGTTATTGTTATCATTCCGGATTGAGCTTGCCTTTGTACACTCGTGAAGGAAAAGGGTGATAAATAGGAAGGAAGGATGAGATCATTGATAGTAATGGAGGTTCTTCCTTCATCTCCTCTTCTTGTTGTTCATCCTCTTCAGTCTTTCCATTCTTCATCTTCACTAGTCACCGCAATAGATCTACCCTATTCATCATCAGCGTTAATTATCCACCGATTTCAAACTTCAGATATCTCTCTCCTCCTTCTCATATTATATCTTGGCCACATAAAAGAGGGAGGCCGAAGATCGCTGCTTCTCCTTCGGCTAATCGGCTTCCACAGCATCATCACCGGCGTTGACATTGAGAAACACTCTAGATCTGTCCTCTCTCCCCCCTCCTTCGCACTTCGATCTCTCTCACTCTATGACTCGGCCGACTCAGAACATTGGAAAAAATGCACCAACCGACCGGGTTTCACAGACTCGACCGGTTCAACGATTTTCTCCAAACTCGGTGGTCGGACCGGTTTTGACACATTTCCGACCCAATTAGTGGCTCAGACTGGTTGGATGTCGGTTCGCCGGTTTCTGGGTCAACCCGGCTGATCCGAGCCGAGTTTCATAACACTGCTCTTAAGGCACTTGGGCCTGATGTTTTAAACTCATTATTGTATTAGTCCCAATGGGATCATGTGGCAGCCTCGATGGAATAGGTCAATCTTATTTTTGGTAGTCCAACTTATGTGGATGCTATCAAAGGGATGCAGATAGTTTTAGTTTCGAAGATCGATCATCCTCAAACGATTCATGATTTCCGTCCTATTAGCCTCTGTAATATAATTTATAAAATCATCCCTAAAGTGATCTCTAACAGGTTAAAGCCTATGATGCCAAAGGTAGTTGCAGCAAATTAATGCAATTTTGTGAAGGGAAGGCAGAAGGCACATAACATTACCTTGGCTCGAGATCTTTCATTCTATGCGCACATCTAATAAAAAGAAGGGGTTCATGGCCATTAGAATTGATATAGAGAAAGCATATAACTGGGTCAGGTGGAGTTTTATTTTTTATTGTTTAAGGGATTTGAATATTCTTGAGAATGCTCAACGGGTCATTGAAGCATGTGTTTCTTCTCCATCTATGCAACTCCTTTAGAACGGTCGTAAAGCTAATAAATTCAAACCATCACGGGAAGTGCATCAGGTGGATCCTCTGTTACATGTTAGTTATAATTATGGAACAACTAGGCCATCTTATTCATAGTCCCGTTGAAAGTAAAGAATGGCATCCATTTCGACTGTGCAAGAAAGGTACTTCTATATCTCACTTGTTTTTTTTTTTTTTTTTTGCAAATGATCTCATGTTGTTTGGGGAGGCAGATATGGATCAAGCAGTTGTAGTCAAAGCTATTTTAGATTACTTTTGCGCGGTGTTAGGTCAGAAGGTCAATGCTTCATGTAAGCAAATAACATGTATTTCTTGATCTATTCATGTACAATTGATCTGTATATATACAAGTATGGAGAGCCACACTCTTAAAGGCTCATTATGGCTAATTATGATAATTCCTGAATTATGGGGATAATCCCTGAATTATAGGGATCATGATTGATATCGTATTGATAACGTATATTTCCTATTTATTTCCTAACACTCCCCCTCGAGTTGGAGCATATATATTAATCATGCCCAACTTGTTACAAAGGGACTCAACCCGTGTCCCATTTAAAGCTTTTGTTAAAAGGTCTGCTAGTTGGTCATTTGATCGCACATGCCCTGTAGATATAACATTCTCTTTAATCTTGTCATGAATGAAGTGACAGTCGATTTCAATATGTTTCATACGTTCGTGGAACACAGAGTTTGATGCTATATGGAGTGCTACTTTATTGTCACACCACAAGTTTGTAGGTAATGTCGTGGTAATGCCGATTTCCTTCATGAGTTGAACTACCCACACAATTTCTTGCGTTGATTGTGACATGGCTCTGTATTCTGCTTCTGCACTTGATTTTGACACAACACCTTGCTTCTTACTTCTCCAAGATATCAAGTTTCCACCAACAAAGACACAGTAACCTGTAGTAGACCGACTTGTGGCCTTAGATCCAGCATGATCCGCATCACAAAAATATTCAACTTTAGTGTGCCCATAATCTGTATAGAGAAGGCCAAGACCTGGGGAACCCTGAATTAAACAATGGTCAAGGTATAGTGAGATAAAACAATTCAAATGACGAGTCAGTTTACTGGGAGACAAAAGATTAAATGTGAGATCAAGAACATTAAGTACGGAAGATAGGGAAATGGATGGAGTTGGTAGGGCAGTTCCTGAACCAAGAGCTTGGACCGGGGAACCATTGGCGACAAATATGGAGGATGAGTTGGCATAGGGGGCATACGAGGAAAATAAATGATGGTTACCTGTCATGTGGTCGATGACACTAAAATCAATGACCCACTTCGTGGAAGTAGTAGTAAGGCCAAAAGACAAAGTACCTGTAACAAGTGCCCCAACAGAGGATGAACCATAATTAGACTGATCAAGTGTGTGAGCAAGATGAGTAAAGCCACGCTGCTGATCACATTGCAATTTTCGACAATTTTTTTTTGACATGGTCAGATTCCTTATAGTAATACCAGATAAAACTGCCAGAGGATGAAACAATAGTGCCTTGTTTAGGCCCAGAATGCCTGATATCTTTGCAGACATGGAAAGTATCTCAGATGTCTTAATTTCAGCCATGGACAAACAACTAGATATTCACAATAACCAGATAATAAATACTGATGAATCACGAACAAGAATTATGACTAGTACCCGAGTCGAACAGTACCAATAAACAGTACCCCGAACAGTACCAAAACAGTGACCAAACATTACCTGAACAGTAACAAAACAGTGACGAAACAGTAATGAAAATAAGACTAGATGAGTGGCGGAGCAGTACCTGAATAGTACCAAAAAACTATCTGAAATCCCGAAAATCATACGAAAAGTGCCGAAACACAAAAAATAAGCCCTAAAATTTGTAAGCCTTTGATACCATGTAAGCAAATAATCTGTATTTCTTGATCTATTCATGTACATTTGATTTGTATATATACAAGTAGGAAGAGCCACACTTTTAAAGGCTCATTATGACTAATTACGATAATCCCTAAATTATGGGGATAATCCCTAAATTATAAGGATCATGATTGATATCGTATTGATAACATATATTTCCTAACACTTCAAAAACCCCGGATCTCTTTCTCGCCGAATATTAATCATAATCGGGCGAAAGAAATTAGTGCCTTTTAGGGTTTAACACCAACATCTGATTTGGGAATGTATTTGGGCAGGCTGATTCTCCATAAGAAGGTTATTAAGTCCACTTACAGTTTAATTATTAATGAGATGGATACAAGATTGTCAAACTGGAAGGCCAATAAGTCATCATTGGCGGTGCGACACACTCTAGTTTCATCCGTCGTTGTCTTTGTACGCCATGCAGACTACTCCTTTGCCGGTTGATATATAGATGCGAGCAAATAGACATGAGATGCAGAAACTTCCTGTGGGGGGTACTACGGCCAAAAGAAAGATTCATTTAATGGCTTGGGACCATATATATAAAGCTAAGAGTGAGGGGGGCTGTGATTAAGGCGTGCCAAGCCTCAAAATAAAGCTTTTATGATGAAGCGAGGATGGAATTTATGGAATTTGAATAAAAGACCTGACTTAATTATTATGGGTGAAATTTGTCGGTGAAGAGTAAAAATGTGGGGATGATGTGGTTCCTATGACTGAAAGCTGGGATCGGGTTAATGAGAGCCTGGGATGGAAGATTGGAGATGGTAGAGATGTGTTGTTCTGGAAATTAAAGATTGTAGGATTCCCCATTTGGGATGCTTGATTGACTTTGCTACTTGTGAGATTCAGGAGGAGTAATTGAATTGGAAGGTTATGGATTGCTTGTCTCCTTCTGGTTCATGGGAGTGGAACAAGTTCAGTCCTTATCTTCCTTATGATAAGACTGCTAATAATCACTTATGTGACACTGCTGGGTGACAGTTAAATCCTTTGTGGAGACGAGTCTGGAAATCACATGTCCTACAGAGATGCCGTGTCTTTATGTGGTTGTGTTGATGATCCTATTTTAACTCAGGTGTGTGTGAGCTTTGTGGAGCATGCGAGACAACCCTATCTACATGCTCTTCGGGTCTGTGGTCATGCTAAGAGTTTATGGTTGGCTCTGCTTCCTCCGGCAGTTTTTTCAGACAGACTCGTTGATGGAGTGGTTGGCTTGGAATATCAAGGCCTTGTGGTTTCCTATTGTTTGCCGAATTTGCCGAAACATTTGGCTGGCAAGGAATAATGAGTTTGTCTTTGGTAATTGCTTACCCCTTATCTCAGAGATTATAGCGAGATCTAGAGCTTGCTTGGCATGGACATCCAATTTGATTAAGAATTTCAATTATGAAGATTACCTAAGGCCGAAAGGGATTTAGATTGAGCTTTATGCCTGGACCCAATAAGGATTGTGTTTATTTCTTTGGTTGGTTGCTGTGTGAGGCAAATTATGTAACATCTAATTTTTAATTGTTAGGATTTAAATAAGATTAGGATGATATTCGTCTACTAATTTGAGATTTAAAGAAAATCAGAATATATTGTTTGAAATATTGAAATATAGAATTGAGAAAATAATGAAGTATGATTAAACATTGAAGTGAAAAGTCCTAATCTAGATAAATGAGGTCTAATTATCTTTTCATAAGCCATCACATTATCCTTATAAAAAAAAATAATATAAAAATTAAAAAGAAGTAAATAATTATTGATATTAATGTGAGTTCAATGAAATTATTTTTTGATAATAGAAATTTACCAAGCATTTGATTAATGGGAATTTACTTAAAATAGAATAAAAATTTGATGTATTTAAATCCAAATCATAATTGTTAGAAGAAGGAGAAAATTAATAAAATTGTATGGAATTAAATATATGTATTAAACTTTTTTTTTTAAAAAAAATATAATCATTTCAATAATATGTGAATCATATGTGAGTAAAATAGGTAGATGTAAGTGTAACTTCATTTGAATTATTTGAAGAGTGTTTGCAAATATAGGAAAAATTCATATTTTGGACCATTTGGTTTTGATTCTGTTGTAACTCAGTTTCTATATTTTGATTCGATGCAACTCGGTCTTTATAATTTTAACTCGATTATAACTCGGTCCTTCAACTTTAACGCACTACAACTCAATTTATCGTTTTATAATTTATTATTATGTTTTAGAATAAATGTTAGGGATTGAATCATAATATGATTACACTATAAAATATAGGGACTGAGTTGCACCTAGTTAAAGTGTAAGGGCTAAGTTATAATCAAATTAAAACTATAAAGACCAAAAGATTAATCCTTGCCCATCAACACACGCGCGTGCGCGCACACACACTAAATGGGGACTGATGAGTGCTATAGTGGGTCAAAGTTGAGGGACTAAATAACAACTGAGTCAAAACGATAGAGATTGAGTTGCACTAATTCAAAATTCAATGATTGAATTATAATCAATTAAAAACTATAAGGGTCAAAATATTAATCCCAGCCTAACACACAGACTCACAATAGGGATTGAGTCGCTGATGAGGGCCTTTTTGTCTTTTGCCTTACACAATCAACAATTAACCAAGAATTATGTATATGCAAACCTAGAATAGTTATCTCTTCTCAATGAACCTTTTATTAAATCTTAAGTAATTTATATGTTATGCAAATGCAATGAAAACAAGGGTGAAATTAGTTTTGTGGTTTTTCATATTAATAAACTAAAATAGAAATGCAATTTAATTAAATGCTAACTATTGTTTTTAGTATTATTTTTTTTAAATGGAATGGAGTATGAAATTTGGTATGAAATGTATAATGAATATTCTTGAAAATGGAGTAATGGCTATCATAGTTCAATTAGATGTAGAAGTAAATTCTCACTAAATCTTGATGAAAAACCCTAAGCAAACACTTAAGTTTGGTGTTCTTAATTAGTTATTACTCCTACTAGCATAGCTAACAATCACCTCTAAATGCACTATTGAAGTACATTTAGTGTGTAATTAAGATCAGACTAATGAAACTTACTTCCTCTTTATATGAATGCGGTAACATGCCACTCAACTAATTCAATTCAATTATACTATCAAATAATAACACGTGGAAAACACAATATCATTGAATTAATAAAGAAATACATATATAAAAATCCAACAAGTCACAAAAATCCAATATAATCACATAGTTCAATCCATAAAGTTATCTAAATGGGTAAACTAAGTATCGTCAATACAAAATAACATTCCTAAACTAGGAAATCCAAATACAATAAGAGAAAATAGGTTGAACAAAATAAACTCTCATAATTGAAGCTTTGGAACTTCAGCCACTTAATCCATCTCCAATAGACAATGAACTCAGCCACGCATTTAAGCTTCAACAACTGTCACCAAAGAATAGTAAAAATGCAGCTACCATGAAAATTAAAGTTGGAGGTGGCGGAGTGTGAGAAAGGAAATGGCCGATGGTGGTGGTGATTGTTAAAGAAGAGGAATGACAAAGGTGAAACTCCTATAGTCTCAGTGTTTTTGTGGCTACCTCTCCCTTTTCAGATTTGTTGAGACTTCAATTTGGGAAGGAGAGGATGACAGATGGTGGTGAGATGAAGGGAGGTCGATAGAGATGGTAGGTGCAAGAGGGTCAATGAAAAAGTAAGAGAAAATGTGCAACTCCAACTATGGTAAGGATCGAAGAAGTTGATGGTGATGGTGATGTAGTGATCTCTCTCTCCTCTCTCCGTCTCTCACTCTAAAATCGCCTCCCCCTCGTTCTCAATTTGTGACGCATTGTGGTGGAGGGTGGAGGAGACTCGCCCGCCGGTGACCTTTGTGGAAGAGGAAGCTGCTAGTAGGGTGATAAAGGGTAAATGTCGAGCTTCTAGGTGTTACAGTAGCGCTCTGCTCTGTCTTTTTTTTTTTTGGTTTACGGCGCTTTCCCCTTCATGGGTCTCTATTTCCGCTTTTTGTCGTTCAACGTCCAAGTCTGATAAGTTTGTGCTTAAAACGTAAGTTTTGACCAAGGACTAACCTGCAAAGAATACAATTTTGTGGAGGGACTAAACTAAAACTTTTATAATTTGAGCTCAAACTTCCATTTTCAAATTTCTTCCAAAATTCCTACAAAGCAAAATTAAGGACAAGGTAGCATCAAAGTTCAAGGAATCAATTGCATGAATAAATTAACAAATTATGACCATGGTTACCCCTAATTACACTTAATTCAATATAAATGTCCTTAACTTAAATTAATGCTTAATAATGCAATAATGTCCTAGAAAATGCATTAAGAATCCCAATTTAATTATGAAAAATCATATAAACAAATGGTTCAATCAGTTGTACCAAATCAAAGTGTAAGGACTGAGTTATAAATATTAAATGGCGCACGTACATAAACCCACAAAATTGAAAAAAATAAAATAAAATGGTGGGCTGGACACGTGGATCACAACCCACCATTCATTGAGGGGCATTAATATTCTAATTTTTTTGGGGGAAATCTGGATCACATGGTTACCATAACCTGAGTTGGAATTCTCTGACTCGACCCAAAAATTTTGGAGGCCTAGGATGTAAAATACTATCAGTTATGAATTAGGCCTTTGGATGCAAACTTTCCTGACAGTGGGTACTAAGGGCCTATGGACTGATGTGCTTTTCTATAAATATATGACTATGTGTGAATGCCAATTGTTCGAAAGTGTGTCTGGAGATTCACCTTTTTGGAAATTCATCTGCCATCAAAAAAACATTATTGCGAGCGGTATTTCATGGCAAATTCGAAATAGCTCCTCTGTGAGTTTCTTTACTGATTGCTGGCTAGTGCAGGGGAAAAAGATTGAAGACATGTGCTTTAGACCTTTGACAATAGAAGGAAATTTTTGGGCAAATTTTTGGGTATTTAAGGATGAATGAAGGAAATTATTATTGTCAATAATTTTAATGAGTGGAATAGAGTCATTGGATGATAAAAACATGATTGAAATAGAGAATAGAGAAATCAAATTATTATAATAAATTGAGAATTTTAGAACTTTGTATTAAAGTGAACAATTTAAAATTGATATGAAGATATGATTTGAAATAAAGTTTCATTTTTGAGTTGATATTTATGATGGGATTATAGAATGGTCAAAGATGAGAGTTGAGACTTTTAAATAGACTTTAAGTCTATAAGTTATTTTTTTTAATTATTCAATTAGTATGAATACTAACTTATGGTTATAACTGATTGTTATAAATTGTGGTTGAGCTTGAAGCTTGGATTCTTGTGATTAACTTAACTTTGGTGAAAGGTAACCAATTTCCACTTGTTATACATGTTGGTATGTTGTTCGTGAATATTTTGTGAAAGAATTATTAAAATAGTATATTGATATTGATTAGATATTTTAATGAGTTCTTTGATATGTTTATTGAAATTTGGAAAGTTATAATAATGTTGATGAGTATTTTGATAGAAATTTCCTTGTGGAACCTAATCGTGATAATATATATATGAAAATTGTGATATGGAATTGTGATATGAAAATTGTTACATAGAAATCGTGATAATGAATTTTGTGAATTATATTTCTAATACTTTGCTACATAAAATATTCTACTTAACACCTCACAAACATATATTAGCATGTGCAATGAATTGGATAGCTGAATACTGAAGTTTTTGTCTCACTTTGTTGCTCTTAACATTTTTTTAGGTAATAGTTATTGTGCTAGTTATTTGAGGAAGGCTCTAGAGGCTTGATTATTATAATAATCTCTATAAAGTCTCCTCCTTTTTTATTTATGTGATGAACTGTTGTGTTTTACCACTGTAGGGCTCCTCTAATGTGATATTATATATTGGATCATATTGTTTTATGTCATGGATAAGTAACTCAAGTTGATATTTGAAAAAAAAAATTGTGTTCTAAATGTTTTGATAATTGAGTTTAATATTGAGTTTGTGATCGAATGATTATATTTTAAACTTTGAGAACCTCAAGGCCCAAGTATATTGAATAATTATAGTTTAGTTTGTAAGATATGAGAAGAGTTTTAATATCCATGATAGATTTTGAATGTTGATTAATGGATAGTTGACACTTGACAATGTTTGAGAAATAATATTAATCAAAACTAAGTTTAGCTCTAGGCTTATGGTTGAATATTATATTATGAGCTTTATGAAACTCAAGGCCTAAATGTTAATTGAAATGACTTTATAATTGAGGAGCCTATTTTAATAACCATGATAGGTGGATTGTGCCGTTTTCTAACATGGTTTAGCATTCAATCATTATAGAAATGATTTATTTATCATCGATAGATATTTTGCAGTGATTTAAATCATTTTCAACCATGACAATGTTCTTAAATAGTTAGTTGAACTCTTTTATGGTATGGTTAATTTTTAAAAGATGAGTTGATTTTATTTTTATTTTTATTTTTTTACTATGGTAGTTCTTTTATATAATTCTTTGGAAATATTATTTTTGCCTTTAAGGCAGAAAAAGTTTTCTGTCTTAAGTCAAAACGACGCCGTTTTGGCTCTATTTTTGTTTTTGTTTTTGTTTTTCCCCCATTCTTTTGTTTTCATCTCTTCATTTTAAAAAAAAAAGTCAAAAGAGCATAGTTTTGGTTTAAGGTAGAAAATTTTTTCTGACAAAAATGATATTCCCTAATTCTTTTATATAACATTGTTACTTTTTTCTCATAGTGGTTGAATAAATGATTTGAAAAGAATAAACGGTTTGGTTAATTATGGTTATAAGGAAAATGTTAACAAATTGTTTTAGGGAGATTTTGTTAGTATCGCTTTAAAAGGTAGTACTCCCTCCGATCCTAATTATAGGATAACATTTAAGAGTTGGTTTTGGTCCTAATTATAGGACAAAATTTAAATTTTTGTCAATTTATTCCTAAAACACCTCTATTTTATTCTTTCAAGTGTATTTAGTTTTTGGTAAGTATATGCATTTAAGTGCATAGAATTTTCCAGTCAATAAAAATCTTAAATTGTTGGATTTTAATTTGTTTATCAATAACTAAACGTTAATTTACTAATATATATATATATAAACACACACATATATATTTAGATATGCACACACACACATATAGACATACACACACATTATATAAATTTATAAATATATATGTGTGTGTGTTTATGTATATACGTATCTGTCTATATATGTGTCTATACATACTTATACATTTGTGTGTGTTTGTGTGCGCACTCATGTGTATTTGTGTATTTATTTATATGTGTGTGTGGATGTGTGTATCTGTGGGGGGTGTCTGTATGTTTTTTTTTTTTTTTGTAGATATATATGTGTGTGCATACACATACATACATATGTGTGTAGAGACACAAATACATACATATGTGTGTAAAGACAGTATATATAGCAAGACCATCATTTCAATTAAAAAGCATGGAAAGGAAGATTTTAGATTGAGGGTATGTTAATATCATTGAAAATTTATCTAAGGGCATTTTAGGAAAATGAGTGAAATTAACTAATTTAACTCCCTTCCTTAATCTCCCCAAAATCGGTTAAATATGTCTTATAATTAGAACTGGAGGGACTAACATTTTTTAAATAGTAAATTAAAGGTAGTACTCTCGAAAGGCGCGAGAAAAAAGCTCAGTAACAATAAGGAGTAATATGCTTAAACCTGGGGCAATTAGTGTATTCGACGTGTTATATATAATATACAACATTAATATAAAGTTTTGGAAAAATAAAGGGGTAGTTGTCCCCACTCTTCTTTTTTCCAAAGAAAGAAGAAGATATTCAAGGAATCAAGGTAAAATTCTAACCATGAACTATTTGCAAATGTTTACTTGACTATGACGTCCTTTTTGGTGTAAAACTGCAAATGAAGGTTTTAAAGTAATACAAAAATATCACAATAGTTAACATAACATATTGGATAAATTTATAACCCAAGTCTTTATCCAAACTTGATATATTTACAATTAAAAAGTTATTGTCCGTTGCTCTTTTACACTTGAACAACAACGTAAGCCCGACACAAAAACTTGTGGACTTGACACATATTTTGAAATTTTTATGTGAATTTTGCACTTAAGAAAACTTTATAATGTTGCTGCACATTTGTGAATACGTGATGGATATATTTACAACCCCAGTCTTTATCCAAACTTGATAAAAAAAAAAAAAACATTCTATTAGATCATATTTATAAGCAATTTTCTCTTTCTTAGGGCTTGTTCTTAATATAAATAATTTTTTCCGTGTCCCAAAATTTAAACTGTTTTATCATTTTCTACTCCTATTAAATACATATCTTTATATTAATGAACCATTAATTCTCTTTCATTTAATCATTTATTACACATTTTCTCTCATATTTTATACTTATTCTTTCATATATTTTTTTACTCATTCACTTTCTTATATTGTTTTCATGAAAATGGGAATATTTTAAAAATAATAATTTTAACATAGTGTATTTATTATCTTTAATTAATCTTAGCATTTGTTACAGATCGACAGAATGGGCCCGATGAAGATGGGCCCAACGAGAGTCCAATAGCGGAATTTGCATAACCCGGTAAGATACTATTCCTATAATCACACACACCATGATGTATGAAACATATAGTGGAGCAAGCATGACCTAAGGAAACAGGCACACTACTAGCATTCATTAGAGTAGACCATGATCTCAGGTAATCTCTATAAATAGGAGATTGTCCACAAGGTACACGGATTATTTCGTCTATTATAAATACTGTTCCACTGTGCGCACACTCCCACACTCTTATTGGCATTCGCCATCTGTGTGACATGGTGATCTTCAAAGGTTCAATTATATCTTCTCTATAGATAGTGTTGAGCCATTATCCCCTCATTGGTTTCTAGCCCATAGATTCCTGGGAGGATATTTAGATCTGACATTAACATCTGTCAATCCTTGAGATTGGACATTTACGTTCCCATTCCAGAACAACATTCAATTCATTTTTGGACGATAAAAAATGTTATTTATAAAATGGATGGTGAGAGTACAATCAGAGCAGATCTTGGGCCTAGATTCTTATACAAGTTACAACAAAGAAACAAACACAGATTCAGGATCCAATAGAAACTACAAACCAAAAGGCCCAAACCAAGGAAAGAGTCCAACCCAAACTGAAAGACAAACTTGGTGGCGCAAGCTTTGAAAATGAAAACACATCACGTGAGAAATATAATAGAATCAAACAAGTCAGTAGTCGTTCTTACCTTTGACCAAACAAAAAAGTAGTCGTTTTTCCAGTATGAGTAATGGGCACGATAAAAATTTGCTTGGAACCAATTGGAGTTGACTTTAACGGAAAGGATTAGACTCTCAAGATATAACATACCAGAATTATAATTCACTGATAGAAGATTCCCATACTTAAAAAATTGCTTGGAAGATCATTTCAAGTTTCAAAAGAAACGTTTGTGAGGAAGAATGGAAGATGTGTTTCACATTTTGCACGGAGATTTTGCTTGGAAGATCATTTCAAGTTTCAAAACCAACGTTATGAGGAAGACGTGTTTCACATTTTGCACGGAGATTTGGCAGATTTATGAGGCGTGAAACGCATGCAAATCACACGGCACTTTATTAAATTTAGTTGGGGGAGAAAATGTTTGTTTCATTCTTTAGTTAGGAGTATTATAATTTTTTTATAAATAGATCCGGAGGTAGTTTTATAGAAATTTTTGGGGGCAAAGACAAGGAAAAAGACAGCAAGTTTAACAACTTCACACTTAAATGGAAAATGTTTTTGTTTATACTTTACATAATGTGGAATTATGATTTTTCTAAGCAAAATATTGATGGAGAAAAAGTAAGGGCCGTTTTGATTAATGGGCTTGTTTGGGTTGGCGGTAAGAGCGGTAGTTTAAAAGCTATCTGATTTTAAAAAAAAGTTTGATCAGAAAAAAAGTCATGTTATAGATAATAATTTGTATTTGGATTGATATTGATAGAAGTGATGAGACACATATCAAAAAGTTGAGAGTTTTTTAGAAAAAGATCTCTAGTGGGCTTTTTACTTAACGGGCTTTTGAGCTTTTTGAGTTTTAAGTTCTGTGAATTTAAGCTCAACTCAAATGGACCTAAAATTAGCTGATTATATTAATTGACTTTTTTACAAAGTTATTGTAGAAAAAGCTCCTAACGCTGCACTCCAAACAAACCCAATGATGTTACAAGTGGTTTTTCCCCCCCTAATCTAACTTCTGCAAATTGAAGGTAAGACAAAAATCAAATTGTAAATGTGATTTTTGTTTAGATTGAATATGATAGAAGTTTATCTACACCGTGAAAAGTAGATCTTAGTGGATTTTTCTTAAAATTAACTTTTGGCCTGAAAAGTAAAAACTCACTTGAAAAAATTTCAATCAAAATACCTCATTTTATTCCGCCCGTGTTTTTTTCTCTTCCTCCTGTTCTTTTTCAACCTTGCCTTGTGAGTCCACATTATATGCTTTTTTTTTTACCTCCTTGTTACATCCTTTTATTTGAAATGGAGTGAGAAATTGATACTTTTTTTTTTTGCAACTATTGTTTGCAATTTCTTACTTCATTTTAAAGAAAAAAATGTAACAAGAAAGTAAAGAAAAACATATAATGTAGACTCCTTGTTTTCTAAAGAAGTCTAAGTTGGTGAATCTCGTGAAGTACTAAAAAGTATTATTTTTACCTTGGAACTTTTTGGTGAGGTATTCGAAAGTTTTTTCAAAAGCAATTCTACCCCAAAATTTTACAAAATATAACAATTTTGCTCTACGATCCTCTAATGTTGAATTTGATTGTTAAATTAATCAAATAACACACATGTCATGCCATATCATTATTCACATCAAATTTAGGTGGCATGCTGAGAGGAGAGATGATGAGGTGGTTGTGCATAATGTGAATAATGAGGTGGCATGACATGTGTTTTGTTTGATTGATTTAACAATTAAATTTAACTTTAGAGGTAAAGTTGTTATGTTAAATAAATTTCTGAACTAAAATTGTTTCTAAAAATTCTCCGTATACCAAATGTTTCTTAGTTAAAACTTTAAGATAAAAATAAAATTTAACCCACCTTTACTAACCCATCGCATGTCGTGTGTCGCTGTTTAATAGGTTTATTCCATTGACATTAGCTAGCCAACGTTAATTTCACCAGTTGAGGCGCCTTCTCTGCTCAATTTGCAGGTATATTCGCTGGTACAAAGCATCTGATTTTTTTTCCTCCTTGCGGTGCCTATCTACTGCGTCACGCCCCACGATAACTCTCGTGCTCCCCAAAGATCAAGCGTTTTGACGCTCTTTTATCATCAAACCGACCACACGAGAACAGATCGAGGACGGTGTGTGGTTGATACGAAACGCCAGCTGTACGTTTTCTTCCCAGCAAAGACAATCGAGTCTCACGCGACGAGCAAGTTTTCGATTGACTGGGACTTTGAACGACGTCGTATGCTTGACCCTCTTTTCTCTCTCTTTCGAGCTTTTTTAAACTTCACGGCAGGTATGAAGGAATAGCCAGAAAAGCTTTGAAGCTACAACGAAAGGATGCGAGGAAGAAGAACCTCCTCTGAAGCACGTAAATGGTCCATTGAGGTGTCGTGTTTCTATTTTTGATATTTAAGGTTCGAAATCTCAAGTTTGATTTCTTCGGAACCTAGAGCAGACCGCCATTTCTTTGCCGAGAGTGTTGAAAGGAATTTTAAGGTGAAAGAAGAGAGACACAGAGAGTAAATAGGGCTTCGATATGCAAGCGGATACCAGGGTTGGTGTCGTAGTCGAAGGGGGGAATAGAGGTATCAATTCAAGTCAAGGAGGTGTTGCCGTTGATGGCGGTGTGAGGAAGATGGCGCGGCAGCAACATTCTGACATTGGGACTATTTCTCAGCTTCTTGCTGGGGGAGTTGCCGGCGCTTTTAGCAAGACCTGTACAGCGCCACTTGCTCGACTGACCATACTCTTTCAGGTTGGTATTTTTCTTTTGCTTTTGTGTTTTGGCTATTGCTGGTTGTCCTGGCTTGTTTTCCTTCAATTTGAATATTTTTATGAGGTTTTTCCCAAGAAAATTATTCAACTATAATTTATACCGATACTGTTATTACTACCCTCAAATAAATTGTGTTGTTTCCGTTACACAAACTTTTGATCATATGAATCTCTTGTTTTCATGGGAGTAATGTCGGTTGGAGAATAATTTTAGTTGTTCGCGGGACTTTTCAACCACTCAGGCATTCGGTTCTAAAGGAAGCTTTAGGACCAGAAGGAGAAAAGAGGGAGGCACAAAAAAGAAAAACATAAGGGTATTTGTAATGAGGGGAAAGCCTACAGTTAAAACTTGTAACATTTGCTCAGTTCTGCTTGATTTGACACGATGAGTTTCATTTCTAGGGGATAATTATTCATTGATGTGATCCTTACTTCTTTCCTGCGTTCTTCGAGGGGGATAAATATTCATTGATGTGATCCTTACTTCTTTCATGCGTTCTTCAACAAGGAGTTTATCTGGCATATATCTATTATTTTCTGCTTTATTTATGCAATGTCTTCAGGTTCAAGGTATGCACTCCAATGCCGCAACATTGAGAAAGGCCTGCATATGGAGTGAGGCTTCCCGAATTGTCAATGAAGAGGGATTTAGAGCTTTCTGGAAAGGAAATTTAGTTACTATTGCTCATCGTCTGCCTTATTCTTCTGTCAACTTCTATGCTTATGAGCACTACAAGAAGGTTCATTTCTGTTTTGAAAAGTATGTTTTTAAATATTCTTGTCCTCAGCTTAATTTATATAATGGTTATTTTCATTTTTGCAGTTTCTAAAGACGGTTCCAGGACTGCAAAATAATGGGGACAATATGAGTGCAGACCTTTGTGTACATTTTGTAGGTGGTGGCCTGGCCGGAATAACTGCTGCCACTGCCACTTATCCTCTGGATCTTGTAAGGACCCGCTTAGCTGCTCAGGTAAGATCTAATGTCTAAGATTTCTGCTTTATTTATTCCTGGTTTCTCTGCTTTAAGTGCCATCTCTTCCCATTGCTCTGGTCTATAATTTTTTACCAATTTAAATTGGGTTTAACCATGTGCTTGAGTTGCCTCCCCAGTTGATGTTATTTTGCCCCTTCTGACTAGAACTAGTTACATAATTAGTCTTTGTGTGGTCTTAGATGCTCAAAGCCTTGCACGAATTTAACTTTGAATTTCCTATTCTGAAGTCAGAGCATCAAAGAAAATAATTGCTTGACAGGTTTGGTTGAACTGTCATGCAAAGTTAGTGCGGAATACCTTTGTTTTTGCAACTCACTTCTTCAATAAATTAATCAATTTGAAATTTTGCAGACAAAAGTTGTCTATTATAGAGGCATTTGGCATGCTTTACGAACTATTTGCAAGGACGAGGGATTGTTTGGGCTCTATAAAGGACTTGGAGCTACACTGTTGGTATGCTGCTATTAACAGATTTTATATTTACTTGAAGTAGAACATTCCCGCCTTTTGTAATTTACGTATGCTTTGGTGCAATGCAGGGTGTAGGGCCCAGTATAGCAATAAGCTTCTCTGTGTATGAAACCTTGAGATCATTTTGGCAGGCAAATAGGTAAGAAATTCTCAAATATCCTGCAATTTAATTTAAGAGTTGACATAGAATCTTGTCCCTGAAAAATATAGGTCCTCCTACACTCGGTCAGATTCATCCATCTATACAAATTAGTTCTTAAGCTTGTCACTCACTAGTTGCCACCTATGCATATTATATCGACCCTCAAAGGAGGGTAAATATATTTTTGTCCAACAGAAGGACTAATGTGCAACAAATTACAAACTTGGGACTATCTCATACAGGAATAAATTCAAACACTAAATTGTCAGGAGGTGTATCTTTGAGGGATCTAATTTTGTATTAAGTCTTAATTTAGGGTTCCAATTTTGTCATACTTATGCTTATTGTAGTTTAATATTTGTTATCTTTGTATATCAGACCCAATGATTCAACTGTCCTTGTCAGTTTAGCATGTGGTAGTCTTTCAGGCATTGCATCATCAACAGGTGAGTGATCTAAAGGGCTGCTATGTTAAGTTATAGTTCTGAAGTTCCTTTTGACTTAGACTTAAATAGTTTTGCTGCTTCATCCTAGTTCAAGTCGCTCTTGCCATTATCATATGTGGTTTTGTTTGTACTTATGTATTTTCCTTGCTTTTGATTACAGAGATTACTTAGAACTGCTATGCCAACTGCTTATTATATGGGCAGTTACACTTAAGATTCCTAATTTCATAAACCAAAGGATATTAAAGAAGCTAACCTATGCAGTGGTTATTATGCTCTAGATGCAGAGAAAGAGGGTTTGGTTTTTGCACCAATTATCTAACCAGACTGACCCCTAGAACCAGAGACCAGGTTGGAGTTGTTGTTTTGTCTAGCATATGATAATTTAGTAAGGAAGATAACAGAAGGCTCATTTTGCTGTTTTCTGAAGATCTTAATCATCTTCCTTAGTTTAAATCTGATATGTCCCCCCAAGCTATTCAGTAAATTCCGTCGTAGGGTGGCATTACTTGGATTAACCTATATTCTGCTCGTGGTCATCAAATGTGAAGGCGTGAGAAGTGGCCTCTTTGAGGTATGCTTTTCACTTGAGGTTTTGATCACCTAGTGTCCTTTAAATTTAAAACCCTGTGTTACTGAGTTGTTATACTTTTGCAGTATTACTTGAGTACAATAATCATGACAATGGTAATAGACTATTATAAACGACAAATGAAAATATGATAAAATCATCATTATCAAATCGTGTCAAAAACTGCCCCCTCGATCTTTATCATGGGAGAAGAGCCTTATCTATGACTGACTCTTACTTATAGATGAGATACTAGTGTGCTAAAAACCGTATCTCATAGGCATTGACTAATGCATCTAAAATATTGATGTATATGAAGTTCTCATAGCCATTTATCACTTGTGCCAATATTTCAGGTAAAGTTATGTGTTTTCTTTTGCCTCTTTCCTCTTTAAACTGAGGGTTTAATTTTTCTGCTTTTGCTACAAAAATATTTTTTTTGCCATATTCACATAAAAGTGAGTGGGTCCCATTAATATTTTCTCTCTCTTTTCTTTACAATGGGACCCACTCACTTTTATGTGAATGTAAGAGAAAAAATGTTTCTCCAGTAAAAGCAAAAATATTAAACCCTTAAACTAATTCTACAAGTGATCCGTTATAGCTTACTAAAACTACTTCCATTGTAGGATTTAGTTTGTGTCTAGAAAACTATTGGTATGGATCAAAACGTTTTGACCAAAGTAATGTGAGAGTTAGCTTTGCCTCGAAAGTTGTAAAAGCCCATTTACAACAGGTTTCCAAATATATAGCTTAAGTTGCTCAACTCTGAACTATCAATATATTATTTGGGACATCATGTCAAACATTATGCTCTGTCAGAGACAAGGGATCATAGCCCAAAAGGGAGGGGCCATCGTTACAATAAGAATCTCTTACTTTGTAGTTGTCTTGGTGGCTCATACGTATCAAATTTGGTTGTGTAGAATTCAGAGAGAGAGAATAGAGAAAAGTATACACTCAATATATTCTCCTTGTATTCATATGCACAGTGGGTATTTATACACAAGAGCGGAGAGACAAGAGAGTAATGACTCATTATGATACATTATAATCCTCTTCCTAATCAGTTACGGTACTAATTACAATCTATTTCCATACATAGATTATTTCCTAACACTCCTCCTTAAGTTGGAGTATAGATGTTAATTATGCTCAACTTGTTACAAAGATAATCAACTCGTGTTCCATTGAGGGCTTTAGTCAGCAAATCACCCAATTGGTCGCTAGACCGCACGTGTCCGGTAGAAATGAAGTTCTCCTTGATCTTATCACGTACAAAGTGGCAATCAATCTCAATGTGCTTTGTGCGTTCATGAAACACAGAATTGGAGGCTATATGTAGGGCAGCTTTGTTATCACACCACAGTTTTGCAAGCAATGACGTGGTGAGACCAACCTCCTTCATGAGCTGATGAATCCACACAATTTCCTGTACCGACTGAGACATGGCTTTATACTCAGCTTCTGCACTTGACTTAGAAACCACATCTTGCTTCTTACTCTTCCAGGATACTAAATTTCCACCCACAAACACACAATATCCTGTGGTGGATCTTCGAGTAGCCTTTGACCCGGCATGATCTGGTACCTGGCTCTGATACCACCCACAAACCTTGCTTTGATACCATGTAGAAGTCAGAGAGAGAGAATAGAGAAAAGTATACACTCGATATATTCTCCTTGTATTCATATGCACAGTGGGTATTTATACACAAGAGCGGAGAGACGAGAGAGTAATGACTCATTATGATGATTGATTCCCTAATCAATCATCATAATCCTCTTCCTAATCAGTTATGGTACTAATTACAATATATTTCCATACATAGATTATTTCCTAACAGGTTGAAATGTTCTGCGATTTCTGGTTTTTGACGTACTAGTTTAGTTATTTTGATGTTAAAGTTTCCGTGACCTTGATTCATCTTAGAGTTGAAGTTCTCTGCTGTATATAAATTACCAAATTATAGCGCTGGTTAGAAACGAAATTGAGAGAAAAAAATGTGGGAGAATAAAGAGAAGTGACTTTCCCTTGCTATTGTACAGCACTACTATAGAGGATTCGGAGTTTGTATCTAATAAACCATATCTTTGTTTAAAATGTATCTGATGTTTTCATTTAAACCTATATGCAGCAACATTTCCTTTGGACCTTGTAAGGCGGCGGAAGCAATTGGAAGGGGCGGGCGGGCGGGCCCGTGTGTATACAACAGGTCTCCTTGGGATATTTAGGCACATAATCCAGACAGAAGGCTTTCAGGGCCTATACAGAGGAATCTTGCCTGAATACTACAAGGTTGTTCCTGGCGTAGGTATCTGTTTTATGACCTACGAGACTCTTAAGATGCTTTTAGCTGATCTTGCCTCCGCTTCATAGTCGCAAGAGCTTTTCAGACTTGAGTTACTTATCCAAACAAAAAGGAAGTTTAGGGCTATTGCCTGTTTGCGAAGCACATTTTATTTCCTGGATCATGGAAGTAAGGTGGTTTACTGCTGTGGGAACAGGGGAATACATTTTTACCAATGTATAGAAACAATTTCTTAATTATATTTTAAATTTTACCACATATTTGATAGGAGTATTGGGCAGTTATCTTTATCCAAAAAGAAAAAAAAATCATTTTTGTATTATTATATTCTATTCCACATATTTCAGTGAGTTAATTGAGCACGCATGTGCTGTGGGATTCTTTGTAAAACGATTGAATTATCAAAATTGAAGTCAAGAGGAAGCCCTTGTTCTAGCTTGTTATAGGCGTGAATCTTGTGTTCTCCACAGCAAACAAATGTAATAGGAGTATGTTTATACAACGATAGACGTTAGAACATACACACACCCCTGAATCATGTACATCGGCGCCCGTGGTTTAGAGAATCACATTCTTTTTTCTTTTTTTGGTCTATATAAAAAAAAAAAGTTTTAGTGAGTTGGATTCTAAGACTTACTTAGGCAAGACATGTCTTCCGTTTCAAATAGCACTTATAAAGATACTTAATAAGATTTCATATTGGTGGGATTTGAACCTCACAATATTATGGTTATACTTATAAACCAACCTTTTTACCAAGTGGACCAACGTTTATTGGCTTCAAGAGACTATTTATTCCTGCTTAGAAGTGTTTTAGCAATATACTATATTGTATTGCCCGCAATACTTTTTTAATAGGACATACTATGCAATACTTTATATGAACATTATTTCAAAATCGAATTGATGATTTATACTCTCTCGGTTAATTTATATATATATTAAGAAAACTAGTTAATTATGTATAAAAATTGTGGGTTAATATATATATATATATATATATATATATATATATATATATATATGTTTTAAAGATAATCCCTTCTTTTACAAAGGATGCATAAATGTAACTTTACTGGGTGATACAATACAGGCAGTTTAGCGGAAAAAACAGGTCATGAATATGAGAGACAAAGGAAAATGAAGTGTTGCATTTTGAACTAAAGGGAGCATTTCAATTAGTCCCTCCATTTGAAATTAGAGGGAGTATTTTTCAGAAGTAAAAATAAATTACACATTTGGTTTAATTTGGAACATTTTGAGCAAAACATATTCCGTTAATGTTAATACACGTTGTTTAGCATTATAATAAACTTCAATATTGATTTAAGGATAACTGAGCCAAACCAAAAATTGAACTAAAGTATACCACACCCTTTTGATTTGGGGAAAATTCATATATCACAGATTTTAGAAAATAAAAGCCATAACTTTAAACTAGAAATGAAACTTGTTCAATTTAAAGAGCGCACTGAAAGTGTTGGCCGGACAAAAAGGAGCATATTTGACATGAGAGACTGAACACCTCAATCTGAATTAACGACCAAAATTTGATAATTTAGGCTGAAAATTGGAAAAAGGACGGGCGCACAAAATACAATGAAAAGAAACGTTTCAAAATGAATCGCCAAAATTCTGAGAGACAACAATTCAAAGACACCAACACAGAAGAAATGCTTATTATTATTTTGTCATTGGTATACTCCAGCTTGTCACACCCTCAGAGTAACCCCCCATGAAAATAGCAGGGGAGAAGCTCTCCAAGCTTCTGTCTTCAATCTTCAACCTAATTCAAGGAAAATTGAGAAGACGAGAAAGGAAGAGAATAGTGTTTCCATTGAAATCAAAGCTTTAAGAGAAACGATTTAAATTGACAATTCTCTTGCCATTCTTTTTCTCCCCCATTTTCCTTTAATCCAATTGTTTTTACCAGATATGTGTTTTTGTGTTACCATTACAGTGGGAAACTACCAGTCAAACGAATATGTTCAAGAGTTCTGCGTAAACCATATTTGTTCACAGCCTCATTAGCAGCTCTAAAGCCACCCCCATATGCTGGAGAAGAATCATTGGCTATCTGATTCATGAAAAACTGACCCAGTTTATTTTCAACTTCAGATTTGGCTCCTTTCTTAGATGATGATGAGTAGTGTGAGTAATAGGAGGAGGAGGAGGAGGAGGAAGCTGCTGAAGTTGAAGGCATGCTTTTAAGGCAAGGCATTACTTCTGACTCAAGCCACGTAGAAGATAGAACCTGACAGATTCCTTCCTCTACTTCAGGATTAAGATTACGGTAACCTGCTTCGTTCAACATGAATAAGGAGGACAATATTAAAGGGTACTGTAAACCTGAATACCAAGAAAGAATGAAGATGAACAGTGTTCATCATACCTTTAAGACGTAACCAGCCGTGCATCAACTCATGGGCAAGGATAGCGCCTGTGAGCAACCTGAATCCCGCAAAAATATCGAAACAAAAGGATGAATGAAAAGCAGACCCTGAATTAAGGATTTTGAACAGATAAATCTTCTGATGTATTACCTTGGAAGACCGTAGAGAACAAGAATGGCTGTAACTTCACATTTTCTAGTTAGCTTTTGAGGATGGGTTCGCATTCCGATAAGCCGGTGGCCTCCAATTCTTGGTCTTCTATGAATCTAAAACAACATAAAAATTAGTGAAATTAGCGCAACTTCCTGATAGGTAATTTGTAGCCTTGCTCATTAAGGCTAATAGATTGTACACAAGAAATCAAAAGTGGAAATCATGAAATCATACACTGGTGACAGTCAGCTCTTCAGAAAGGCACAAGCCTCTTGTCTCCGGCATGTGATGGTAACCCTGGAAGAAGCAAATTTAGAGTAAGAGAAGTGCAACCTTTAATGTGATTAGGCCAAAGAACGGATCATTACTTACATTTTTATCCCCAACTATAGCTTCATTGAGTGCTTGCCTCTCAACCAGAAGCATAGGAATTTGTTGGTCTATTTTCATATTCATTCCTTCATAATAATCTCTAATAGCATGGTAAAGAGGTTGACAATCTCCAGTGTCCATAATAGCTGACTCCATGCACTCTAAACATAAACTCCGCCCATCTTCCAAACTATAGTATTTTACATTTGAAGGCTTCAAGATTATAAAACACAGAAGATAATTGTTAGCAACTTCTCCTTTCTTCTTTTGAATAACCAATAATAATAATCACACATTATAAGGCACCATTTTGATTAGTACCTCCAATCTTTCACAACTGCAGCAGCGAGCTGTATCATCATATTCATGAGCTGGACAATATTTTTGGGACCAAAATGGGTGACACCTATACTCAATCAAACCGGCAGCATTTATAGGAATCTGAAAGTGAAACAGCATGTGACAGGAGAGAATTTAGCTTATCTTTTATCCTAAGATAAGAATTGATTGCCTCCATCAGAGCATGCACTATCATAACGCCATGAAATTGCACAGAAAAGGGAAATAATTTTACAAAAAGCAGTGCAATATGAATCATTGAAAGGCGCCATATCTTACATATTGGAAGCAAACTTCACATTTTGGATGAGTCAACTCTTTGAAACAGGACTTGTGATACGGATGCTTCCCTGATAAAGAAAACTGGTATAAAAGGGAAATAAAAATACAAGGTAAGTGATACATAAAATAGAATCATTATAAACATATTTGTGAATGTGAAAAATGAAGAAAGCACTATATGCAATGTGAAAATTTCTGTTGAAAGGCCAAAAGATAACTTCAGTACTCTGCTAGTTTTGAGAGAATCAAACTACCTCCTGCTCAGTAATGGGGTAGCGACAAGAGTGACAGCGAAAGCACCCTGGATGAAAATAACTATTATTGCATCTTAAACAACTCCCATAGACTATCTCCCGCTTGCACGCATCACATACCCTGCATATTAATAACCAATGCACATGATTAATTGGAAAAGGTACCAAAATCTCTGTCCTTTCCCTTTCTTGGATATAATAATAAATAGGCAGATGGGGAATATCGATTACTAGGGATGCGTGCCATTGATTTCTCCCTTCACCTTGCAAGGGCATTGAGAAATTTAGAGAATGAAAGTAGGGGGCAACTGTATATAACAGCGCATGCTTGCTGATCTTTCTTGTCATTTCTTGAACTTTAGTTTGGCATACAAGTCATGAAATACACGATTTAGAACAGTAAAGACTGCACCTATTTTCCCCATATGTTGACCGGGCATATGGAGGATGTGCAGATGAGTTATGGTTGTCCTGAAATTCACTCCCATAATCTTCATCAATTTCTTCACGCCATCTATATCCTTGACGAGATAATAAAAAATAATGTTTAATCCCAGATCAAAGAGTCATCATTGACATAAAGAAAACGAGAATTTTGAAAATTGAACAGCTACCATTTGGTTTCTTCAAATCTTCAGCTAAAGAAAGAGCAATTGCGTGGTCCAGATCCTCTTTCTCCTTCTGAGCCCCCCTAGAACGGTCATCCTGATGACAGGAGAAGGATTATTCAGCATATTGCATTAAGTTATCTACCAATAAAACTTGTAAAACAGTCAAAGAATCAATGCAACATGGTCATTGCATATACAGTAATGATCTTTTCTTGTAATTTGATCTTTTCTTCTTGCTAACTTGGAGGGGGAGAACCAATGGACCTGAACACTTGATAATACCTTAACACTTCCACAGCAATGAGGTATTCTGAAAATCGTGTTGAATAGTTCACACAAGAAAGATATTCCATTTAACATTGTCACCATAATAACTTATCTGATTTCAAATGGGAAATGACTGAATAACTTGGAAAAGATTCATCTTATACAAACAATGAGTCAAATGGCGTATGCTTTAAAATATATTCAAAGAATGCCTTTATCATAGTGACTACATAGTATAATGAAATGCAATGTCAGTTGAATGAAATCCATCTCAAACACTGAGCAAGATGTCATGTCTTATATACAACAAATCTGCCTCCAGTTTCAAAGTGGGGTGATAATTAAAACTTGTCAGTCCAAAATTTATATTGCTAATAACTCAACACTATATGTACTCAGTCATCTTCCATTGAAAATATGCATGAAATTGTTCTGCTGGCTAAATCAACACCCTCACTGATGTCATTAGGAGACTTGGATTGAAAGAATTGTGTCACAGGTTTCTCTTTGGCGGTAACAGAAGAAAACATCAGATGTTTTATGAAGCTATCAAATATCATGGGAATGTATAATGTGAAGCTAAAGTACCATAGCGGAACAGAACATATAGATAGGCACTATACACGTGTGAAATCAAGGATGCTGTAAGTAGTAATCTATTGCCACTTTGAAGAAAATCTGTTAGGTATGATGTGTGCCTAGAAATACAGTACAACATTTGGTCCTTAATATAAGAGCTGGTAGGGGATTAGATTTTATTTTAAATATAAGATCTCAATCCATTTTGTCTCCTAAATTTATAATTTTTTCCCGAAATATTTTTATTGATTGCACACATTTTATGGAGTTTCTATCCACTAGTAGTCATGATGATAGATGCTATTTTAGAAAAACCAACCTATATTTGTTATTGTTACAAATAACTACCATAACTAACTTCCATAATCTATCCAAATTAGTCAATTAACTAGCTAGTTATATTAGTTATGGAAGCTAGTATGTATAGAGTTATAAGCTGTAGTTTAAGTATCAAACTACACCTCACCTTGATTTCCTAAATTGACTTTTTCAGAAGCAAAATACAAGGGGTGATATGATGAACTAAACAGGGGAGAAAAAGTCAACTTTCTAGTGCTCATGATATTTTTCTTCGTTGACAGATAGAATTAACATAGGTTTGGCTTAGAAATTAGAAGTAGTAAGCTGACTCTGATTATTTATATCCTATTTACTTCAAGCAAAGCAGTGATATAATCCATAACAAGGACAATAACAAAAAGCAAAGTCAGAGCTTATGCTTACCAATGATCTAGATGGATTACGCCAAACCAAATTTTCCTCTGTAGGCTGCTGAAGATGACGACCTCCCCTTCCTCGGCTGGACCCACCTTTGAAAAGCTTACTAATCCATTTCATAAATCCAGACTTCCTCTCCGAGTATGAGGAAGCAAAATCCCCTGCTTCCCATCAAATTTTCAATACAGGATGCATCAGAAGGAAAGAAGTTAATCAAAACACGAATAGAATTCCCAATACCAGCACAGTGCAATCAATAAAAGAAATGACTTCGAACTAAAGCTTAAGAAGCTCATTTCTAATAGGCAAAAGTCATTACAGTATGAACACTAAACAACACGAGACTCCAATTTCGAACGAGAGCGAAGAAGATACCGTATATACAAGGGTGAGAGAGATGATTGACTTCATAAGGAGCCATAACGGCGGTGGAAATATGATGTATAGGATTGGCGAAATGGGAGATCCGAGAGAAGGAAAAGGGAAGACGAAAACTGAAAATGACAGAGAGAGAGAAGGAGAAGGACGAGATGGAGAACAAGGGGAATTAGACATCGTTAATAGAAGTGGAAAAAGGGGAACAGAAAAATAGGGCGAGAGAGAGAGGAGAGGAATCTGAGAGGAAGTGGTAGAGAGAGAGATTCTTGGCTTGGAAAGCAATGAAGAGAAAGTAGGGGAAGAGCAGAAAGATGGGGTTCTGGGGAATCTTGCTGAAGCGGAGAATATCAGGTAACTGTGGATTGCCGAGAATCGAAGATTGATTTAGAGAGAGAAACAAAAGCAAAGAAAGAAAGAGAGAAAAAATAACCCAAAAAAAAAAGGTGCTGCGTTTGCACGCATGGAAGTAGAAGCAAGAAGCTCAAATATGCATATTTGTTTTCCCTCTCTTTCTTGCTTTTTCTGGATCGAATTCTGAAGGGAATTTCGCCGGCTAAAATAACAGAAAAAAAGTTAGGAGTTTGCTTCATCAAAGAGTCGTCTCTCTCTCTCTCTCTCTCATGCAGTAAGGTCAACCATTTCGAATTTCTGACATTTTTCTTCTGATATTCTCTGCTATGAATTCCTCTCATCTTATCAGTTAGAACCTGTGCTATTCTAGATTTGATAAGAAACATGGGTTAATTTTTTTTCAATAATAAAAACATTATTAAGCTTAAAGAATTGAGATTGTGGGCAAATGAAGAAAGAAAAACTGAAAATAGTACTAGAAAGGAATCACTTTCGCTCAGCATGATGGCCCGCGTTTTTGTGCTAACTCAAAACAATCACCACCTTATCGCATATAAATGATGCCATTTAGTGCTGACGCCTATATGGCACTGGCATCTCTTAAAAGGAGGGATTTCTATTCAACTATCAGTGGTGGTGCAAAAGTTAGGATAGATGCAAGTATAATTTTAAACAAGGAAGTTGACAGAAATAATCCGACTATTGAAATACACAAGTCCTAATAAAGAGTTAAGCTCCGTTTACAAGTATGCATATGCATTTTGACAAGCAAGTATAGTAAAACAACAGGGTGTATCTGTGTGCACATGTAAAAGGACATATAAAGACTGATGATTTTTTCTATTAGAACATGCACCTATAAGCAGATTATGAATTTTCATTATGACCTGCTTTTCATTTCAAAAACTAGGTTATTTTTATCAACTTAATTTCTTTCTGGGTCAAAAGTATTGAACTGTAATTTCAGAACCTCTTGACCCTCCTTGAAAATTAAGTACTTTGATGTGTGTGTGTGTGAGGAATTTAAATGAAATTCTCCCTCTAAATTTTGATATAGGTTATACTCTAGATGATATTTTACCACTCTACTCATAAGAGTCAGAAATCCTTTATCACAACTTGATAGATAAATGAGTTTAAAAATAAAAGGGAATAATAAACTTAAATCAATATCCTTGCTTCATATATATATGCACTCGCTTGTTTGGTTTCTTTTGCAAATATGTTTCTACAACTTTTAAAATAGAAGTTATTTTTACACTAATTAAGTTAAAGTGATCATCAAATCATGTTTTGACTAAGATTAACAACCTTTTTTTTTTTATTTGATCAATATCATAACCAACAAGTTTTTCTTTTTTCTTAAAAGTATATTTTGTAATATTCAAACTAATATTCTTCTCCTTACAAAGACAAGGCCACTTATAAAATTAACTAACAATTTGTTAGTAAATTATTAGGATTTTCAATCACATTAGAAATCATACGAAAAAGGGTAATTAAACAAAGCGCGATTATCTGTGTGCGCGTGTGTGTGTGAATTGAGAGTCTTAAATATCTCAAGTCTTTGATAAAATTCCTTTGACTTTTTCACTATATTTTGTAGCTTTTTTATGGTCAATAATTACTCGTACAACGCATGGTCAAAATCAATGGATCCTCTTCTTTCGCCTCCTATCGCCTTTTCGTCAAGATTGTGTTGTTGGGATATAGGATTGCTCATTCATTTTATGATCGTTCGTACTTAGTTTTTGTCTGATGATCATCACATCAAATTGGATGTGGCACGTTCTCGTTGTGATTTCATTCATTATTTCTTGATTTTAAGAAAGCTATTTTAATTTTCTCAAGTGTCATGCTTAATCACATATAAGTCTATGCATTTTTTATTTTTAAGCCCTTATTTGTTGAAGATAGTGATAGACATTCTATATATATGAGCTTATTGAAAAAGAGATCCCTAGCTAATTGCATACTTTTTGCTGATAATACAATTCTCTTGGCTAAATCAAGGGAAGAGATTAATTCTAAATGGAGAAAGACGGTAGAGTTTGGTTAATAATCTATTTAAAAATTTGGTTTTTGATATAGCACAATAGCATTATACGATTCATATAACCGATCCCACCTAATAAGATAAGATAAGGTTTTATTATTAATGTTGTATTAATAATTATATATGAACATTATTGAGGATGCCCTCAACAGTTTTCTTATCAAGGAAACCACAATATTTCGTTTTCGTAAATTCCATATGTATTATTCCTAGGCTGCCTATATAGATCGTTATCCCCCTTTTGTCCTATTTTTATTCTTTGTCTCCCATTTGACATGACCATCCACACACACACACACACACAAAAGAGTTCCTTTAATTTCATCACACACACTCACACAAGGAATCATCTTCATCATCATCTTTTTGAGCTGTTTAGTAATATTGCTAAAAAGGCAAGCTCGTGAAGCAAACATCACAGATATGTGGAACGTCTCAACTAATAAAGGTGTTTCAGCAACATATGTCATTGAGAGAACTTGACGGGAGCTAAAAGAAAAGAGAAAGAGAACATACATATAACCATTACTGATTATTATATTTTCTTACGTAAAGTGTATCATTGGTGTCTTCTTTCATGTTCCAAAGTTTTGGAAAAAGAATATATCTGCAGGTTATATATATATATATATATATATATATATATATATATGATATATATGCTTGAAAAGGCTAACCAATCGTCTGTTAGTTTGATCTGGTATACAAGTTGCGACAGCTACTGCAGATAAAGAGAAAGGTAAAGAAAAGAAAAAGGCTTTTCTCAGATCTCAATCTCAAACCCATTTAGAAAGATGATCATCATTGTATATTTTTGTGTACAATAGAGGCACTGAAAGCTAGGAGCTTTAAAAGCAGAGAGAAGGGGAGAGAGAGCAAAGGAAAAAAGCATTTTACAACCTTGCCATCTTTCTTTCCTGGCTGGACAAGGACGTTGCTTTTGAGTTATAATATCCATTCACCATACAATTAGGGCACCCTTACCCTATAAACAAGGAGGTACATGGCCATAAAGTTGGGACCAATTAAATATATATTTCCCATTACAAGGTAAATGATATTCAATTAATAAATTGTTGATTGATGTAGTAAGCGGTCTCATCATTATGGTAATTAAGGAAGATAAAATAAGTTTGAATCTTGACAAATGTATTTATTGAGAGAGGAAAAATTCATTATTTGTGCTCTAAACCTTAAAATGAATTATAACCTTAACCAATATTTTTTAAGAATTAAAAAAGATACCATTTTCTCCAATGGTCAAATTCATCAAGTCCCACATGAAACCTTGACTCCATTATTCCTCCAGCTACCTAACTCCAAACTATCAAACACTACAACATTAAAAACTGATGAGTTGTCTTATGTTTCATGTGTGATTCATCACATATGCATATATGTTGTACACAATGCTTCAAATACGTATTTGTTCATTATATATAATGGCACTAAGTGGTTAAAGGATAAAAAAACTCATCTCATGCCCATACATGGGATTGAATCTTTAAGAACATCCAAAGGTTTTCTTGGTCATCTAAGGATTGGTTATGATCATTATTCTTGTATCTGTTGTAAGTATACATATATCTTTTTAGGTTTTGGGAAGAACAGCTCATACATAGTATATTTTTGGGAAAATAAAGTAGACGTGAGGATTATTGTTGTGCATGTGTAGCTTTAATTTGAAAGAGAACAAACAGCACTACTGTTTCATGTGGATAAAGTGGACACTTGTTTATGTTTATCATCTCTAAAGTGAATATCTGTCATCATCATCTTTAAACAGAGGGTTAAGTGCCTATAAATTAGGGGTATGCCCTAAAGTTGTGAGGCAAAACAGCACAGACAAAGTGCTTTAAAAGCAGCTTCCTTCCACTAGGTGGCCAGGAATTAAAATGCAAGATCATCATCAACATTTAAAAAATAAAAAATGAAAACAAAAGAATCGAAGAACATAAACCCTAGAACCCGTTTAATCCCATATGTATGTATGTGTATATATATATATATATATATATATATATATATATATATATATATATATATATTTATTTATTTATATATATGTACGTCTTTAACATATTCTAAATGACTATAAAGGCGTAGTTTCTGAGTCAGACCACATGTCAAGAGAACCTTACAATATACCTTCCTGTACTTAATTTATTTAAGACAGTGGCAGCATCTCAAAACCTCAAAGCGAATCAGTTGCTATATATAGGTCATCAAAATTCGATCAATCTATATCTTTGTCCCTTTTTCTTTTTATAGGTCATCATTTATTCGTTTTTGTGTTATATATTAAATAAATATCAGGGAAAGGGAATTGTGTTCTTCAAGATTTATTTCACTTGACAGCCAAAGAATCGGGAGTCATTGAAAATGCTATTAATATATAAAAATATATAAAAGATGATATACTTCCTCTTGTCCTTATTATAAGGCACCAACTACCCACAATTTTTTATCCTTTTTATAAGACACTAACTACATTTAACTAACTTATTTATTACTATTTCCTATTATGCCCTTACTTTAACAAACTTCTTTAAATCTATCTCATTAAAGTAGGGATAAAGTTGGAAATTTTTATCAATTTTAGGTTCATTTAATGTCTCAACTTCCATTTCTTGATTTGTGAAAAAAAGATAGTTGGTGCCTTATAATAAGGACTAGAGGGAGTATTTGTTTTCAATCACACATTGATCATCACTTTCAACACCATAAAGGTGCATTTATGTTCTGTTGTATATTTATGTTCTGTTGTATATGTCTGTGTGTGTATGTGTGTATGCACTGTTCCAGCTGCGTCTTGTTCTTCATTTAAAAAAAAAAAAAAAAAAAACTCCCTTCAATTTTATACAACGAAAACTTGCCAACATCCTGCTTACAAATTCTTTTTTGCTATATATCACTATGCCAAAGATATGAATATTTAGTGAGTTTTATAAATGCTATTGAGAAAGGAAATAGCTAATAATAATAATTAAAGACTATTTTTGGATTAGTGTAAATTTTTGTTTTCACAATAAGAAATTATTCTATTTGTGGAATCCACGCCTTATACTCATCCCCGCTTTTTCTTTTCAAGCTATTTGTAAATACACAAAAATTGAGATAAATTAAGGGGAAACTAACATTTAAATTCTTATATTACATGAATCAATTTTAAATGATATCCATTGCTTGGTTTGTTTGATTGGAACCCTCACTTCAGTTAGTTAAGCATGGTACTCCCTAACCTCTAGTATTGCTAATGTCATTGACTGAGGTGGCTCATACAAGGAGAAGAATGTCTGTGTTTGGTAAATAAAATAAATCTCAACCATTAAAATATGCTCTAATGGTGGAGACATTAAACGGAAAGGAAATAAAGAGAGGTCTCAATCAAGACATTCTTCTCGTATATAATATATTGATGAGTTGTGTGTTGACTATTCCCATGTGGTCATATATGTGTGTGTATAAAAGATAATATAGTGGTGGAGATATATGGCATTTATATAATCAACTCTAACCATTAAAATTTTTATCAGTTAATATAGTTTTTTAATATATTGTTAGAGTAACTTTGGTTCTTCTTTTTTAATACTTCCAAGATAATAATACTGATTGAAAAAACTTCTGTATACTCATGCATGGTTCCTTGCAATTGTGAGAGATGCGAAGATATAGAGAGAAGTAGGAGATGATCACGTGGATGCAGCCAAAGGTTATTTAAATTTCCAAGAACACCACCAATTAACATATTGGTCTTTTGATGTTGCCGAGGAGACTTTCATTAAGGAACCAAAAGATATGGCGGAATGCTTAAACTGGACCACCCATTTTTATAACACCAAATTCAAGTTTGATTCTCCAAGAATATTTTATGTGTTTGGTTGGGAGATAATTGAGGGAAAGTGCAACACAAGCTTGGTAAAATATATATTCTTTGCTTCTGGAGGACAGGATAATTCAGGATTTTTTTAATCACTCCTCTTTAATATAATTCATTAGTTTTCCTGCTATCTTGAAAGTTTATCGGGATAGGAATCCAAAGCAAATACAATGGAGGAGAAAATAGCAATGAAATGATGCCTTTTTTTATAATATTAATTTGTGTTAAACCATGAGATTAGTTATATTTATTACTAGAAAATCTATTTTTTTGCAGTGAAACTTTTCCGTCACAAAATTTATTTGTGGCGGAATTTATGAAATTAACTTATTTTGTGAGAGAAAATAGGTTTCCTCACAAAATTGCTGGATTTGCGAGGAAATTTTAGTTTCTTCGCAAATATACAAATATTCAAATATTTGCGAGGGAAAATATTCCCTTGTAAATTCCACCGCAAATTTTACATTTTCTAGTAGTGATTGTTCATGTTCATGATTTGTAAATAATATATAATTTATTGTAAATTTATATTATATATTGATACGAAGCAAACAAAAATATTCATTTATTAAATTTTATATGATATGCAAGAAATTAAACATGTATAATTATTCTTTCAGTCTCCTTTAATTTGTGATCACTTGAAAAATCTCAAAACTTTATCCCTCTGATCTTGCCTCCCCTCTTTTTCCATGGAGAACACTTTTTCACTCCCCTTATCTCTCCCTTCATTATCTCATATCCAAACATATTCTCTATTTTAGGCCAAAAATGACATATTCTCGATTTGATTATTTTGAAAATTTTGGAGGAAATAGTTATTCCAAACTGTCTCTTGACCACTCTTTCTCTTATCTTATCTATCACTTTAATTTATTTTTATTAGTTCCTTCTCCTTTGGAAACGTACCTTAATTTCTCCTGAAGTTTGGAAGAAAAGAAAAGGATTTAAAATTAAAAATAAAGTAATAGTACAAAAATAATTTTCTTTTCTGCAAAAAACTCTGGCACAAAAAATAATAATAATTCGTTTCACCGTGATTAGAAGGACTTTTTACATTATTTTAGTTATGAAATTAGAGAAGATATTATGACATCCCGTACTTTTTACACAGTTTTTATTTAACCACCGAAAAAAGTCTTCACTTTCTCCATCGGTTGTGGACTTTTTGGCATTGACCAGCATAAATAATGAACTTTTTACCATGATTATTACTGTATAATCGTTATAGAAAGTTTTTTTTTTTTTTACATAATTCATTATATTTCATAATCACTCTGTTCGCACTTTACATTGAAAACTTGTAGAAACAAGAACAAAAAAATAGCAGCAGCCAGCCAGAGCTTATGATATAAAATTAATTAGCTACGACTCTCAATTCCAATTCCATCACTCATTATCAATACAAAATTCTATTAGTCAATTCATTATTATGAGGATCTAATAGCCTAAATTAATTCCAATACACTAACTTAATATAGAACATATTTATGACGTTGATCTTGATTTTAAATATAAGATATAGTTTTTATATTTGTTAAATTTACTTTTATTGATGTTCTCTCAACAATAATTAAGAAGAAGGAGAAATTAAGAAATTAAGGAAAATGAACAAGTTATTTCAGAAAATAAATGTTATAATATATGTGTCTTATATTAAAGAAAGACGTGGGGAGTACAATTTTTTTTTTAAAAAAAAATGCAATTACTTCATGAGAAAATTCTCTATCTTATTTTCACAGATCTTCATGTTGGCTCTCAATAAGATCTAAGAATTCAAGTTGAGCCCCGTGGAGCTACCATAAACAAATATTTTTAAAATGGTTTATGTTATGAGTATATTGGTTTGCAAAGTCAACAAAGAGAATATATACTTTTTTTTTAAGTAAAAGTTTAGGTGAGGTAGACATCAATACCTTATTTGGGGTTGGATATATCTTTAAACTCAAACAAAGTTTACAAAAGTATCAAACCTCTTCATTTTTTAAGTGAAGGCTAACACCTTAGTTAATTATGTAACTCCTCATTAGCAGACTATATACTTTTAACACAATAATCGAACATCGCAAGACAAAGTCTCTTTCTTTCCACATTTTTAAGAGACTTTTTTTTTTGTCGAAATTTTTAAGAGACCATAAGCCTGTGGCAAATGAAATAAAAAAAGGCTATAGGATCTGTGGACTATCAAAGCCCAACCCAGCAAACTCATAGTAGACTGTAAAGCCCACTTTATTGTCGTGATGTACTTCAGATGCAACTTTTTTGTTTGGGTACAAACGTCAGATACAACTTTATTGGAATAGGTTTGTGTCTATTTATGCTTTGGAAAATCTGGTTAGTACTTCTGGTGAGGTTCAAATGCAGATATGGGAAAAAGCCTCCTTTTGGGTGGTTCAAGTTGAATGTGGATGGAGCAATGGAGATTCAATCCGGCGAGGCAGGCTGTGGAGGTGCGATTCGGGATTATTTAGAGAATTGGACTGTGGGTTTTACTAGGAAAATTGGTGTTTGTCAAGCCAATTCTACTGAAGAATGGGCTATAGTTGAAGGACTTCAATTAGCTTGAGATTTGGGGTTCAAGAAGATTATTCTGGAATCTGACTCTATGGAGATTATTAATCTAATTTTAGATATCTCATGTATCACCAGAAGTAATCTGATTGAGAAAGCTAAGGAAATGCTGAGTAGAGCTTGGCAAGTGGAGGTTCGTGGTATCTCTCGGAATTTCAATAGAGAGGCGGATGATTTAGCCAAGTTGGACATTTCTAATTCGCAAATTTTTTATATTTGTCCTAGTTATTTAAGGACTTGAATTGATCAAGAGTGTTTAGGATTAAGTTCCTCTCTTATGTAATTTCCCTTTCTTGTAATTTTGTCGTTTAGCCTTCTTTTATGTTAAAAAAAAACTTTAGTTGTTGAGCATGAGAAACTAATTTCAGTTTTACCCAATACATTATTTCAAGGGTGCACATTCTATTCTCATCCCCTTATATACTTGTTATGTGCTCGTCCCTCTATTAGAGGGGTGGACATTTTTTTTTTAATTTTTTTATATATTGTATTTATTTATATTTAAATTATATGTTGCTTTCTGAAATGTTTTTTTTACCCAGTATCTCAAATTAATTAGTTTACAGTCCCGCATTCAGTAATATTTATTTGTAACACCAGTATCATGGAAACTAATTAATTTGAGATACTGGGTGAAAAAAAATATTTCAAAAAAAAAGCATATAATTTAAATATAAATAAATACAATATGTGTGTGCGCGCGCGCGCCCATCCCTCTAATAAAGGGATAGGCACATAACAAACATATAAAGGGATGAGCATGGAATGTGCACCCTTATTTTAGAACTCCTGTTTTTAGTTATGCATTAGTTTTTAGAGGATAGTTTTTACGATTTATAAGATAATTATATAATAGGAGTTTGTCTCAAATTGTGAAAAAATATTTATGAAACCATGATTTTGTGGTTTTACAACCACTTATTAAAATACAATTTTACCCTAAAAGTTGCCAAAAAATAGCAATGTTACTTAGAAAATTTTTTAAAAGCATTTTCATCTCACCCAATACTTATGTTAAGCTAATCATTAGTTAGGCAGATATGTTGAGTTGGCAATTCAAGTGCCATTTACATCATTTTTTTGGTTTATGTGTGATTTTTTTTAAAAAAATATTGATTAAGACACCTCAGCTAACACTTATAAGAATATTACACCCATTATAATTGGATAAAAGTATCATCGTTTGTAACACCCTCAAATTTCTAACAATTATAACAACATAAAATTGCAATAATTTTTATGAATAATTACTGAAATTCAAAATAACCAAATTTAGGAAGTGTTACCGTCGTACTTGTACTGGGATAAGTGTAAGGCTAATTTATTACATTAACATAAATCCAAAACTTAAATAAATATGTTTTATTCATAGTATAAAAAGAAATAATAAAAAAACTAGCTAGAATTAACTGAATATTCTTCCCCACTTCTCATTGCTAATCCCAACCTTTGAAACTTGTTTCACAGAAAATTTGCTCCCCCGAAGGATCATAGCAACCACATAAACACAAAGATCAAAAAAAAATATTTATATAAAAATAGCATTCATATATAACCAAAAGAAAAATGTCAATTTCGTTATTCTTTATTAAGTTTAACCAGTGGGAAGAGAATCATGGTAGATTTGGGAAACCGTGCCAGTCACAAATAATCAAATTGACCATAAAATATCTCTTTCTAGTGTGCACACCTTTTTCTAAAGTTGCTACTAGTGTCTCGAAAAACCCTACCAAACACCACTTTAGGAAGAACGAATAACATCTGTTCACATCATATAATATATCGGTGGCATAGAACCCAAGGGTTGTATTCATCACTTTAGGAGGTACTGTCCCAAAACTGCCCTCTCACTGTTAAATTATTTCAAATACACACATAATAAAATTCCCGGACTATTTCCAATATGTGTAATCAAATATTATAATAATAAGAATCCATAACTCCTACAGGAGAGCATGGATCTTAATCTCATAAACCCAAGAGTTATAACTCTTTACGAGTGCTTGTGAGTTTTCTCAAATGTAATTATTGAAATTTTGTCTTTATTTTATCATGAGATTTTCCAAATTAAGCTATAAAGTAAATACTCATGGTTTTTCTAAGGTTGTCCTAAGAAATTCCATGGACCATCATTTAAAATACATTAGTGGTTTTAGAATTACCTGGTCTCCATTTTTACTAATCTCTTTAAAGAATAGTTTGCTGCAGAGTAAGAATAGAGGAAGTAATAGAAGAGAAGAGGAGTATTCAGGGTTAGTTAGGGTCAGGCTAGGCCACTATTTATAACTTAAAATTAGGGTTTAATTATAAGCTAGACTCTTTTACTATTGCCAACTTATTAATAGGTTATATAACAATAACAATATTATATCGAAGTTATAAATTTTATTATTACATCATCATCATCATCATCATCATTATTATTATTATGTGGTATTACATTGTTAGATCCTCAAACGACTGATAAACTTCATGAAACCCCTCTCTTGTTTCAAGCCCTTTCTTAGCTAGAAAATCCGTGACACAATTAGATGAATGAGGCACATAGGTGATTCTTGTTTCCCAATATATTTCCATCAACACTCTCACTTCCTCAAGGAGGCCCTAGTCCTTGTGAGTTGGCCCATGTCCATTAAGGATAAGGTCAATACCACCTAAACTTTTGTGCAACCCATAGCCCATGCTATTTTAAAACCAAGTAGAAAAGTCTAAATTTCCACAGTTAATTCATCCCCATCATGAAGAGGATATATGAAACATTTGATAAAGCTCCCCTCAAAATTATGAACTAGGCCCCCCATGCACATTTCATAGTAGTAACGTAGAAAGCATCATCCACATTTACCTTCACTCATTCTTTATCTGATGGTCCCCAAGACTCCTAACTAAGAGCTAGAGAAGCCCCTAAATATTAGTCCCTGCAATCATTAGTGAGAGTCCTGTTCTCCACCATTGAGTTAGTACTAGCTAGGATGATATCATTTGAGATAAATTTCTTCTAAAATATAAGTAGGTTCCTCTGTTTCCATAGCCACCAACACAAGACCCTAATTATTATTTAAGTTAAATTTACATTTAGTTCACCAAATATGCTTATCTCGCTAGTTCATGTATCATCGATTTCATTTTTTTTTCCTAAGTTAGATTTATAAATATGAAAAAAAAATCTAAGAAATGTATCTGACTTGAAAGATTGTAGAAAATTAAGGAGATACAAATATCTTATGTGATAATTAAATTTAAAAAAAAAAATCGATAAGGTGCCTTTCTATCTCGGCATCACTTAAGTACTGCGACAAAGGTCCATTTCCTTTTCTTGTTATTTTCTCTCAATGTGTCTCGCACTTTGTAATTACATATTTTTCTTCATTACTCTCTTGTGTATCTGACAGAGCCAGCTGTGGTGGTGTGATTAAAATTGTGAAAGGGATTTGCTTGAAGGTTTCCTCTTTTGACTAAAAAATAGAGACTCCCTCACCACCCAACTTTGAGGTTGGATGCTTGGGCTCCAGGTTATAGACCTTTTTTTTTTTTTTTGGTCGAAAGGTTATAGGACTTGACAATTCATTTTGTTTTGCTTTTTATTGTGTGTGTGTATTCCTCAGTAAGTACTCAGCCCGGAACTGTGCCCTGGCATTGGTAGAGTATTGATGTCGAACCCTTCCAAAATTTTTTTTAACAAATATATATATATATATATATATATATATATATAAAAGCTTCCTAGGCGGCCTTGCAAATTAATGATATAGACGATATGTGTACCTATCAATCAGTCGATTTAGTCAATTGATGATTAAATTTAGTTTAGCTAATAGTCAAGCAATATTACTTTGATTTAAAATTTTTTAGAGTTTTAAGGTTCGAACCCTGCCCCCTCTCTTACTATGTGTATATATAAAAAAAAAACTAGAGTGCATTGCTTTTAAATTTGTTTTTGGCGTTATGTTATTTTTTTTCATCCTTTTTCGACAACTTTCATAACAAAATTAGATGTTAACCCTTTCTTTGAAAAGAGAGGTGTTATTATGTGTTTCATATAAAGATTTAATGTTTTTATTTTTATTGCAGATTTTTTTTTTTTTTAGTCACACCCTTATAAAAGTTTATGAGTCTTATTATAAAGAAAAAAAAGAGAAAATATTAATTTGACTCACTCACTTTCATGTATAGAAAAAATATTTCCTCAATAAAAAAACATTTAATCCTTCATATAAATGTATAAATATAGACGGCATCTAACCTTATATGCTTAGGCCCAAACAAAAAATAAACTTCTATGCTCTTTTTGTTTCCTGCTGTTTGTTTTTTTTTTACCCAATGTTGATTTTCTAATTTTGGAGCTGCCCCTCTCAAACTCTCCATAAAAAAATCATACAATTGCAAATCAAACTCTACAGAAAATATTATTTGTATGTTTTTTTTACATGTCTTGTCTTGATCTCTTTCAAATATAAGTTTACGCAACACTTATTATTAGTAGACAATTCAAAAAAATACATTAACTCCCCTCTATTTTATCTTAATTACACATAAATCTCTTATATTACACTTTTAATATTATTTTTGGCAAATTGATGCTTTTATATGCTTGAATTTTCTTCTTTATTACTTTTTTCATAATGATGATATCCAAAATAAAAGTTAAGCTTTATGGCCTTGAAATCTTTAGGCAATTGAAGAAGTGCCAAAGAAGAAAGCCAACAATTTCTTCCACCATACACACGCAAATAATGATTAGTTGCATTTTCATCTCTGCAAAAAGAATAATTAAAACAGCCAAAATTAACTGCACATGTAATTATTTGAAGTTTCAAATTTAAGAGAAGGGAAATTTAATACGTACGAAGCTAGAGTTCCCGGATCCTTGACATCATATGCAGGCGCTCGCTTTCTACGTTCCTCTGCGTTTAATTTTTTTTTCCTTCTTCACCAACCTTTGTAGGGTTTCCAAACCCAATTTGAAAAATTGATTCACATTTTCTCAGAGTCGTTACTGAGAAAGAATCCTTTTGCTCTTTTTATGCGGGAAAATTCGGGTGTGGTGATGGTGTTCTCGGAAGCATAGTTGAAGTGGGATTGTGAAAAGGTGGGTGGTAGGTTTTGAGGATCCGTCGATGGCGTTGTTGGCGGCCTGTGGGGGTGATACAGTGAAGTTGTTCGATTCCTCGGTCAAGCCGGGAGATCCTTGCTCATTGAGCTATGCCCCTTCTCCTGGATTCCAAGTCAATTCAGTGAAGTGGAACCATACTAGTGAGTCAATCTGTGATCTTTTTCCTTTACGCTGCATAAATAATTTTTCTTCTTAGAAGGGCTTGCGTTTGTGGAATTTTTTTGACTTATAAATCTTTTGAGAAACTGCTTCTCTGTACTAATTTCCTTCACTCGCGGGCGGATTGAGCGCAACTGAACTAAACAATGGTGTTGAGTTGGTTGATGCATTTGATTTTGTGGTTCCTAAATTGCCGTAGAAACAATTTAAGCTATTCGATTACATGCACTGGCTTATGAAACAAGTTTTATGGTTTGAACTGAACTTTTGCTTACAGATTTGGTTGTGGCCAGTGCTGGAGATGATAAGAAGATCTCGTTGTGGCATAAAAATGGTCAGAGCATGGGTACCATTCCTGTGGCTGGTACTGATAGTGGAGACAACATAGAGGTAATATCTACTATTTGGTAGAGTAGGCTATACCTAATCACGCCCAAATTTAAATGAATTCTGAAAGTACAGGCACAAAAAAGGAACAGCGCATCAAAAGAGTAAATGTTTAGAGAAATAATAAAGCATCTTAAGTTAAATGATGCTTGTTATGTTTCATGATTATGAACCTCATCATTCTCTATCTGAAACTGCAAACACCTAGTTCTGAAATAAGTTATGTTATAGAGTAGGTGTCCCCCCCCCCCCCCCCCCAAAAAAAAAAAAAAAACCACAAAAAAAAAGTGCGGCAAAATAGCTTAATTATATGTTTGGTGTAATTTTATTTTAGCTTTTGAACTACTCGTAGTTGGAAGTTATGGGGGGTAGGAATTGGAATCCACACAATCACAATCACCAAAGCCTAGACCCCATACCATACCCTTATTGTATGTGAAATCTGACTCGAATTTTCTTAGAATCGCCAACACCCTTTTAGTTCTAGAAATAGGCTTTGACCTTGGAGAATAGAATTTATGCACGAGGAGAAGCACTATTCTATCAAAGTTGGCCGTCAGTTTTTTTTTTTTTTCAGAAGAAGAAGCAAATGAAGCAGGAGGTTTATCTGTATGATACTGATGTGCCTTCTTTAATGTAGTTTGTTCCAACTTTTAAGAGCTATGAGACAAAGTGGCATCATTCAAGGTTCCATATAGGCTTTGTATTGCATTTAGAATTATTTTCAGCACTATCAGGCCCTTTGTTATCAGCTATTTTTCTACTGCAATTATTATAGTCACTATGTGATGTCATTGGTCCTGAAAGTTACTCAGGTTCTGCATAATTGATATGTAAATTGTAAATAACTAATTAGGTTAGTTAGTTAGGAAGAGATTAGTTAGTTGGTTAGTTGTTAGTAACTAATGGTAGTTAGTTGGGATTAGTAGGTCTAGATGTATTGCCTATATAAGGTATATGACTCTTCATTGTATGATATGCTTGTTAAGATGAATGACTAATGAGCATCAATGGTTTTCTCTCTTCTCTTCCCCCTCTCTTGCAATGTTCTGTTCCTCTCTTTCTCCTCTTTCTCATTTCTGTAACAGTGGTATCAGAGGGGTCATCTTCCTCAACATGCTTCTGTATGATCTCTGAATATCTTGATTTCAAGCCTTGGCCATTCTTCTCTCCTCACGGCTCAGACTTGCATTCCAGAAAATTCATCAAGAAGCAATATATTATCAAGAACCTCTCAAGAACACATCAAAAAGGCAAAAACAACCACATTTTGGTTCTGTTCTCATCCCCTTCTGTTCTGATTTGGAAAACGAAAAAAAAGAATCAAAACAACAGAATTTTGGTTCTGCCCTGTTTGGTCTGTTTTGCCCGGTTCTGTATTTCTGTTTCTGGGTTAATCAGCCTCAAATAGTGAAATCATCAAGAAAGCTTCAAGAAACCACCATCATCTGTTTTTACTGCCATGAACCTTTTTCCAGAAACCATAGCTGTCCCCAAAGGCAGAGAATGCGACTTCAATATATGGAATTGGTGGAAGACAGTGAGGTTTGTGAAAATGTTGAAACAGAACCTGATTCTGTATTGCCAAGAAAAGATGCGAAAATCACTTCTGCTCTTAATGGTTCTTCATACTATGACTCTACTGAAAGTTTTAGTGCTGTTTTGTACCCTATGGCTAGGTGTGAGGTTATGAACGAAACATCACAAGTTAATGGGTTCCAGCTGGTGCCATGTAGAGTCATATTTTATCCAGCTTATCCTGTTTTCAGCACTGTTCAACCTGCTGCAAATAAAGGGTTACAGCTAGCTTGCATATTCTTGGAAGGGCAGAAGAATGTTGAAGGGTTACAGCTGGATGTCACCCTCTTTCAACAACAACAGAATTTTAATGGGACAATGGATTTAATTTCTGACAAGTTTTTGGGCTTGGAAGAAAACAACAAACAAAAGAGCCCAATAACTCAGCATTTGGGTTTCATTATTCCTAAAAGAATTCTGATTTTTGTTTGGTTCAAAGGGGAGTTAGTCAAAATGCTTCTTGGTGCTGGTTTTCTCCAATATACAGTGGCTCAAGTTTGTTGCTGCAATTGGGTCTTACAAGTTCAAGCAGAAATTGGGTTTTACAAAGTCTGAAAATTTAAGAACAGACTGCTGTAAAATTGGCACTGGTTTCAAGACAAGGAACTCCAAACTGTCAAGAAGTTTTTCAGAATTTTAAGTCTCTATTTTGTTGATTCCAGTTTGCATGTTTTTGTTGTTTCACATCCTTGAGGGCAAGGATGTCTTGGGGAAGGGGGTATTGATATGTAAATTGTAAATAACTAATTAGGTTAGTTAGTTAGGAAGAGATTAGTTAGTTGGTTAGTTGTTAGTAACTAATGGTAGTTAGTTGGGATTAGTAGGTCTAGATGTATTGCCTATATTATGCATATGACTCTTCATTGTATGATATGCTTGTTAAGGTGAATGACTAATGAGCATCAATGGTTTTCTCTCTTCTCTTCCCCCTCTCTTGCAATGTTCTGTTCCTCTCTTTCTCCTCTTTCCCATTTCTGTAACAATAATCAAGCAATATTTTGTTATTCCAGGGTTTAATTGATGCAACTCTGTAATTTGTGTAGGAGTCTATAATGGCTATCAGCTTCAGTAACAAGGCTTCCAGATATTTATGCTCTGGAGGAAGTGGTCAAGTTGTTAGGATATGGGATTTGCAAAGGAAGCGCTGTATTAAATGGTTGAGAGGTCATACTAGCACTATTACAGGTGTAATGTACAATTGCAAAGATGAACACTTGGCTTCTATCAGCCTCAATGGGGGCCTTATACTTCATAACCTTGCTTCTGGTGCAAGGGCTGCCGAACTTAGAGACCCCAATGAACAGGTTTTCTATTCTTTTTGTCTTGGTAGAATTTTCTTTTCTTTTTGGAATCCTCTGCCTCTCAAGTTCTAGATATTATGGCCTGTTTGATTCTGTTTTGTGTTTTTTGGTTTCCAAAACAGTTTTATGAAATTGTTTTTAAAAACAAGTTTTGAAAACAAAAACATCAACAATCCGTTCAGATCTTTGTTTTAATAAGTTTGTTTTTGAAGTGACGAGGCAGCAGCCATTGCCAGTAGTGACGTGGCGGTGGTTGTTGTCGGTTGTGTAGTGTCAATAATAGATAAATAGCGACTTCAAGAAATAAAAAATAGAAAAACAAAAACTAGAAAACACCTCAAAACCTTTTTTTTTAAAACAACTTTTTTTGTTTTTAAAAACAACTTATTGAAAACAGTTTTCCAAATAAGGTTTTTAGTTTTTTAATTTTAAAAACAAAATCAAACAAGCCCTTATTTTTCTAGTTTTTCTGTTTTCAAAGTTGAAGTGTCTGTTGACCACTTATGTTTAAAATTGTAAGACCAGGTGTTGAGAGTTCTTGATTATTCCCGGATCAGTCGTCACCTATTGGTGACTGCTGGTGATGATGGTACTGTTCATCTGTGGGATACAACTGGTCGGAGCCCCAAGGTATGCAATTTTTCTTTCATATATCACATACCACGTGTTCAAACAGTTTACAATAATTAAATACCATTTCAGTTGGTACTTGATAGACATCTTTCTCTTAAAAGCATTTTCCCATGTAGTATTGCTAGAGGCTTCCATTAAGTTGCTTATGCACGCACTGATATGATAATTATAAAATAAATAAGAAAGAATAGTCAAGGGAGTTTGGGGAGTTAGGTTCTTAATGAGCGTTGGCCTAGAATTGACCAATAGCTGTCCTTTAATTCAGTTTGGTGCATGATGAATCTTTTCAGTATCTTTGTCCCTTTTTTGGTCCTTATCCATCTCTCTTCATCTTTTCCCCCTTCTACGCTCTTTAGTGTGTTTGTGTGTGTATCTAACACACGCATACCTAAGTGATAGATATAGGAAAATCATATGCAACCAGTTGTTCAGTAAAGCAACAGTTAAATGTGCAATCTTATATTTAACTTTGCACTGGAATTTCCTTTCAACAATGCACAGGTATCCTCCATGTAGCTTAGTAATATAACTCACATTTGTAGCATCTTTTTCTTATGCCCTCTGACCATTAAATATAATTATTAAACTTATATTTATTAATTAGTTTGGTATGATAGGAATACAAAGAGTCACCTCATCCTGGGCCTTTGTCATTGCATGTACTAAAAAAAAGAAAAATCCTGCAGAAGATCTTTTCAATTATTGCTTTATTTCAACTGAATCTTCAAATGCATCATTGGAAATTGATCATCTGCATTTGCTTTTCTCTTCTTATTTTCTTTTTCTTTTGTGTTTTGGGAAAAAAAAAATTATAACAGGTTTCATGGTTGAAGCAACATTCTGCACCAACTGCTGGTATTAGCTTCTCTCCGTCCAATGACAAGGTTGCATTTCTAATGGCTTAATTACATTTAAATATACATGGGGATACTGTTTATCCTGCTGGGAAGTCACAAATCTCTTGGCAGGATAGCCAATCAAATAGTTCTGGTACTCTGCTTCCTAACACCATTCTCCTGTTGACAGATACTTGCTAGTGTGGGTCTTGACAAAAAATTATATACTTATGACACTGGTTCTAGAAGACCATCATCTTGTATATCTTATGAGGCACCATTCTCTTCATTGGCCTTTAGGGATGATGGGTTGATGCTTGCAGCAGCAACAAGCAATGGTAGGGTTGCTTTCTATGATGTTCGTGGAAAACCACAACCTTTTGTTGTTCTTCATGCTTATGGTAGCTCCGAGGTAGTTCTTTTCCTCATTTGAAACTTTTTATTTGCAATTATGAAGTCAATTTGTTGTGGCCTGGTTATGATGAATGAGAAATTAGCATGATATAAAAGCTGCTTTAAGTTACATTTTTTTCTGAATATGAGTATTTTCTCAACCCTGAGTGTTAGTGGATGGTGGGAACTGCATACAAGTTTAGTTCTTGTGTCTGCTGTACATAGATGTTGGAATTGGGGCCAGGTTAGGGTAACATGTTAGTTGTGGTTACAAATTAATGAGGTGGAACCTGTTCATCTTGAATAATTAAAATATACTATTATATTTGGTGAACTACAATGACTAATATTGTGCATTTGTCCAAGATTTAATTAAGCATAACATCGGTAATATATTGATTATTTTTCTCAACTTTTAATTCATGATATAAATTTACATCATAAATTTTGTTACAAATAAATAATTATACTTTTATCTAGTGAAAGTATAATATCTTGAAATCAAACATAAAATAACTCTATTTATTAACAGAAGAACAAAATCTTTATGTATTGAACGAGGGAGATTTGGAGTGCAAAAGAAGGGTAAAACAAGGTTTTTTAATTGTCCTTCCTGGCTGGAAATAAAAGCCTAGTGCTTTGTGGTCTATAAATATTCCAGGTGTAGGAGAGAAGTGTGTGAGATGTGCATAAGCTGGTCAAATGAACCTGTTTAAAATGGAGGCAGTTTGAAATTTTACCTTCAAGGGTAAGGGTTAATCCAAAGATGAAACTAGAAAAGACAGCAGGCCAGTTCACCTGTACTCTGGTCTGACTGACCAGTATGACTAGGGTTCCAAAGACACTGCTATGGGGTTTTCACTTTGCTGTGCCTTGTAGGAAACATAATAATAGAAAAAAATGGAGGGATTAATGTAGAGTATTTAGGATCAGATGATTCCGATGACAATTCTCATTGCTTTGTGTGAAATATATAAGTTACAGTGAGATGCAATTTGTTGTAACAGATTGAAGACTTCTAGGAAGTTCAAAAATTGAAAAATAGAATCTGATCTAACTAACTCCTAGATTACAGGATCTAATCTTGACTAATCTAATTTCTATATTTTCTCTCTAATAATATTATTTACAAAATAATGTAATTACCACACTCCCCCTCAAGTTGGATCATAGATACTCATCATGTCCAACTTGCATACAAAACCTTCAAAGATATCCTCTGGTAGACCTTTTGTGAGTATATCTACAAGCTATAATTTTGTAGGTATGTAGGAGAGACAAATAATTCCATCTTCAACCTTTTCCCTAATAAAGTGATGATCAACATCAACGTGCTTAGTTCTACTGTGTTGTATTGGATTCAATGCCATGCTTAAGGTTGCCTTATTATCACAGTAGAGTTTTAATGGAGTAACTATCTTGGTGTAGGTCTTGTCAGTGACCCTTTTTATCCATATTCCTTCCATTACTCCTTCAGATTGTGATCTTAATTCTGATTCTGCACTATTGGATACCACTCGTTGCTTGTGACTTTGCCACGTTACTAGATTTCCCCATACAAACGTGCAATAGCCTAAAGTAGACCTATTGTTCTCTTGGTCTCCTGCCCAATCTGCATCTGTGTATATCTCAATAGTCCTCAGATTAGTTTTTTTGAAGAAGAGACCTCGGCCAGGAGTTCCTTTGAGATATTTTAGGATTTTATATGCTGCATTCAAATGTTTTTGCTTTGGTGAGTGCATATGTTGACTTGCAGTACTTATTACAAAGGCGATATCAGGCCGTGTGTGAGAAAGATAGATAAGCTTTTCAACCAAACTCTAGTATCGCCCTATGTCTGCTGGTTTTTCTTCCTCCTCTTATTTCTTCTTTTCTGCCATTTCTTGTTCAATTATTGGTTGTTCTACTTTGTTCTTCTTCTTTTTGACACTAATGGGAGTCTTGCTCAACTTACACCCAAGCATGCCAGTTTCCTTTAGTAAATCAAGGACATACTTCCTTTGTGAAATGTGAATTCCTTCTTTTTGACCTAGCCACTTCCATTCCTTGGAAGTATTTCAAGTTACTAAGGTCTTTGACCTCAAACTCTTGGTTTCGCTCTAGTTTGATTTTGTTCATTTCTTGAGGATTGTTCCCTGTAAGTATTATGTCATCCACATATACTATTAGGATAGTAGTCATACCTTCATAGTTTATAGTGAACATAGTGTGATTAGAGAGGCATTGGTTATATCCTTCAGCCTTTAGAACCTGTGAGAATCTATCAAACTAAGCTCTAGGGGACTGCTTCAATCTGTATTATATGGACTTGTTTAGCTTGCATACCTGTTTACCATCACCATTCTCAAAGCCAAGTGGAAGTGTCATATAAACTTCTTCTTTTAGGACCCCATTTAGGAAGGCATTTTTTATGTCTAACTGTTGTAAAGGCCAGTTGAGATTGATAACAATGGAAATAAGGATTCTGACTATGTTTAGCTTTGCTGCAGGGGCAAAAGTTTCATTGTAGTCTAAGCCATAAGTTTGTGTAAAGCCCTTGGCAACTAGTCTGGCTTTGTACTTGTTCAAGGTACCATCAACATTATACTTGGGGGTAAATACCCACTTACACCCTACTGCCTTTTTACCATGGGGTAAGTTAGTGATATTCCAAGTTTGATTTTTCTCAAGAGCATTCATCTCATCCAAAAACAGCATCTTTCCATTCAGGAATTTCAAGTTCCTCATGTGCTTTTGTGGGAATCTGAACCTAATCAAGGTTAGTGACAAAATGACAGTACTTCTGTGAGAGGTTACCATATGACATGTAGTTTTGAATAAGATGTTGAGTATAAGAACGTGTCTTCTTTCTCAATGCAATGGGCATGTTTAGGTCCTTGTGCGTTAGGAGTCTCTCTCAGTTGGGAGAGTGGTTGAGCCGCAAGCATAATGGACTCTACTACCTTTTTTGTTCCTCCTAGAGTAACAAAAATGACCCATTATGGGTCTTTTTGGGTGGGCTCAAAATAACTCAATTACACTGGGTTGTGGGCGGGCTCATGGGTTATAGGTTCCATGCTCAGCCTAGTAACAGTGCTACTAGAAAATCAAATTGGTCAGGAACGAACCCTAATGATTTGATACCATGTTGAGATTGAAATATCACAATATCACATTGCAACATATGGAAAATGCTAATATTATTGATCCTTGATAATAAAAGAGGATACAAGGAGGCCTTTATATAAGCAAATTAATAGGCCAACCTTAACCATAAAATCTATCATAGTCTAATTTAATCAAATCATAATAACATAATGATATAATTCTAAAATATAATGTTTCTATCTAATCCTAATAATTATTAAACGATATCCCTAATGATAATTAATTAATATTTCTAAACTTGATATTCTCAACAAGAAGCAAGAAAGGCATCCTCTTGACATAGAGGAAATAAGTTCCTGATCCGCTGGAAGAAACCGAGAAACTTATAGTAGCACCAAGTAGCTTTCCCATGATTCCTAATCCTTTTTTGGACATTGATAACAACATACCATTTGACGAGCTACCTGAGGATGTGAGAAAAAGGGTTGATCCTGAGAAGATCAAACTGTTTGCATATCTTGAGGGATACCGTAAACTGATTGGGAAATTGAACTATCTCATGTTGACTTGCCCTGATGTGACCTTTCTAGTGTGCTTAGTCAATTCATGACAACACTGACCGTTGCTTAGTGGGAATTATTGGAGCATGTCTTACATTACTTGAAGGACTTACCTGGTCATGGTATACTCTATACGAATCATGACTACACCAAGATTGAATGCTTTTGTGATGCAAATTATGCAGGGTCAAAGGCTACCAAGAGATCCACCACATGATATTGCATGTTTGTAGGTAGAAATTTAGTATGTTGGAGGAGCAAGAAGCAAGATGTGGCTTCTCATTCTAGTGTAGAAGCCGACTATAAAGCCATGGCTCAATGGTCTAGGAAATTGTGTGGATTCACCAATTAATTAAGTGAATTAAGGAAGTTGGTCTTGCCACGTCATTGCCTGCAAAATTGTGGTATGATAATAAATTTGCTTTACACATAGCCTCCAACTCTATGTTTCATGAATGTACGAAACACGTTGAGATTGATTGTCACTTTGTACACGATAAGATCAAGGAGAACTTTATCTCTACAAGGGATGTGTGGTCGAGTGATTAATTGGGTGATCTTCTGACTAATGCCTTAAATGAGACTTGGATTGACTATTTTTGTAACAAGTTGGGCATGATTAATATCTATGCTCCAATTTGAGGAATAGTATTGAGAATATCAAGTTTCGAAATATTAATTAATTATTAGGGATACGGTTTAGTATTTATTAATTTTAGATATAAATATTATAGTTTAGGGATATATCTTTATGTTATTATGATTAGATTAGATTATGATAGATTTTAAGGCTAGGGGTTAGCCTATTAATTTGCTTATATAAAGGCGTCTTTGTATCCTCTTTTATTATTAAGGATCAATAATGTTAATATTTCTCCTGTTTTTTAATGCGATCCTTCAATCTCAACAAGGCATTTAAGGAGCCATATGTCATTAAGATTTGAGTAATGGCTAATCGTGTCTGATTAATTCTGAACACTTCATTAATGTCATTGATGATATGATCAGGTCAGAGAACTAGTCCTAGATATGTGTAATAATTTGACAATCAGCAATGATCAACTAATCACATCATTAAGACAATCGCTCGTTATTATAGCCTCCATTGACTCTTTACTAACTTTTGCACATGTACACAGTTTTATTCCCTTTATTTAGTCCTCTTTTATTTCTCTTTTTATATGCTTTTCTTTTTCACTTTATGCCCAAGGGTCAGCAGCCTTTAGGGGCTTGAGTGTAATGGATTTTGGGTTTATTTTATGGCCTGAATCCTATTTATCCCTCTATGATTCGTGAATGGTTATCAGAACAGGAATTGCAGCCCCCTTTCTACTTGTTTCTGAAAACCTTCTGTTGGGTTTTGAAAACATTGACTTTGATTATATGATTTTGATTATTCCCTTAAGTTAGCTCATAAATTTATTGCTTTCAAACTTTAGCTCTAACGATGTATATTGTGGAACAGGCTGTTACTGGCTTATGCTGGCAAAGGTCAAAACCTGTAAGTGTTAATGAAGCTAATTGCACTGCTGAGACTGCACTTGTGGGAGATGCAGTTGAAGATTCCATCCTTATGCCAGATCCTTTACCTTCTGCAACCTCATCAAGTGTTTCTCTATCTACTGTAGTGTCAAGTTCTAGGAATTCTGGTCGTCTAAATGCCCCCATTGAAGTATCTTCACTTAAGTCATCTAGCAGTGGACTGGCATCAAGCATGCTAAATGTATCTAGTGGAGAGGAAACACCACATCGAAGCCATTTATGGCCTGGTGGAAATCTCTCAAGGCTAAATGCTCCACGTTCTAGTCATAACTTCAAAGATGATATGGAGGTTTTCTCCCCTCTTGTGGATGTTCAACCAATAACACCCTCACTATGGGATGAAAATGGAGCAAAGAAGGATAATATATTTGCAGATAGGAAACCTTCATCACTGCTGTTTCCTTCGTCTAGTAGGAAATTTCCAAATACAGAGGAGGGCAGCATTGATCATCCAATATATGATTGGAGATCTGGCTCAATTTCCAAGCAGGTTCTTGTTTCCATGTGGCCTTAGTTTTGAATTTAACTGTTTCATATGATGCGTATTGCTAGAATTTCCCAATATTGAATGCAAAGAGATGATGGTCGTGAAAAGCAAATGAATAATTGGAATCTTTACTTTGAAACATCATTTGTCTTTGTATCATTCTAACCTATGGATGTGGTTGTTGTGAGTTTGATTATTCTACATTTTATTTGCATCGTCAATACTCTTTCTTCCACATGTTTATACTCTTTTTTCTTTCTTTCAAATTCTTGCCAAAAATTTGGCGTACCTTGGGATGATCTTTAAAAGATTTGAGTTCTAGGTTTATTTTAATTTTGACTTGTGAAGAAGAAGGCTTGGTGCTTAAGAGCATTGGTTAAGCATTATAAATTGATTCATCAAACTAATCTCTAGTTCTTTGTGTTTTCACTCTCTGGAGTAAAATAATTTTCTGGATTTAATATATGCTACACATCTTGGCATGAATCCTTCATCGCGCTTGCTCAGCATAGTTCATTCAAGTGAGGTTATATTGAAATTATAATGCTATATAAATTTGTGCAGGATGAAACTCGATCTTCATTTCCACCTGTGGAATCAATTGCTCCCCCATCTTCCAAGGATGAAGCTTCTTCAATCACTCCTCCAGAAGCTTGGGGTGGCGAGAGGTTATCTGAAAAATATACTTGCCTCCGTCAATCCATCAATGCACCTTCTCGTTTTGGGACATTGGCTTCAGGTGTTCAGACAGCTGGATCAATGTCTTCTGGATTGCAGGCTTCCTCATCATCAGATGTTACTTCTCTTACAACTTCGGGCATCAATTTTGCTAATTTTCGCAACAAAGATGTCTCTACTAGTCAGGAGACTTCATTAAGTTTGCCTGATCACTTGTCTTCTAACTCCTTGTCTATCAATACAAAATCCATTCTCGGACAGGTTAACCTGGATTCCCCACGAATGTTATCTTTGACCCGACGATTTTCCACTTATGCGGAGAGAATAAGCACTACATCGACCTTCTGTGATGGAGTCTCTCTTTCAGTAGGATCACCTAAGATGAAAAAATCTGGAGCAGAAACCAGAGAAGAGCTTTTAAATAGCTTGCTGCAGAAGTCTGATGCACCAATTTCAACAGAACCAAACTCTTTATTACCGGCAAACGTATGTAATTTTGAAATTTGTGCATTGTTTATATCTCATGTTTTCTTTGCAGATTGTATTGTTAGATTGTTTTTATTAGACTGTGTAGAGCATTTATCTCTATTCCTCCATCCTGATCAATGAAACACAGACGACCTAAGTTTCTATTAGACTGTGGAGTATTTATGTCTATTCATCCTGGATTCTTCCGCAATGTCTCAGCATAAAACTTAGGTCATTTGTGTGTTTCATTGATATATACTGTGCCAGTTGTGTGGCTTAGTTCATAATTTAGATTTGAATTGGTCACAGAACCCATTGTGATAATCCGCTCGTGGATATATATATTTTTTTCCTTATGCTGTGTATTGATGTGATATTTATAATAGGGTGTAAGCGTGCAACAGAAAGCATCTCAGTTAGATGCACAAGGTTCCTCATTTACACTACAGCTTTTTCAACGGACCCTGGAAGAAACTCTTGATTCGCATCTGAGACCCATACATCAGGCTATGAGGAACCTTCATATTGAAATGTTAAGGCAGTTTCATCTACAGGAGGTATGCATCTGAAATTTCTTTTCCATTTTTTTATCATTTCCAATTATTTTCGTTACATATTAATAGCCACATTTGACAGACGGAAACATTTAACGTGATGAAATCCATTCTGGAGAACCAAGCTGAGTTGATGAAAGAAGTGAAGTCTCTTCGTCAGGAATTTCAGCAGCTCCGGCAAATGCTGTGACTTTTGTTGATAAAGTTGTAATTTTTTTGGGTCCCCTATCCTGTGTGGGATTTGTTTGTTCCATTGACAAATTGACGTTTAATGTATGGCCTGTTAGATGTGTCTAGATTTACTTCTCTATCAGCAAGAGAAGTTTAGGAAGCGATGATTGAAGAAAGATATGAGAGAAAGGAGGAAAATTGCTTGTTGCTAGATTAGGACTTTTAAAATGTACAGAAATGATTTTTTTTTTTTTTTTTTTTTTTTTTTTTTTTTTTTTGTATGGGTGCATATCTGTTGATTGGTCAATTCACAATTTCATTTAATTTAAGTTTCTGTTTGATTGATCAATCTTTTTGAACGCTGAGAAGCTGGTTTTCTACTTCTCCCCCAACCCAATTTCTGGTATGCGTTAAGTTCTCTGATTGAATAACTGAATAACTGTCGATGATTATTTCCAAACAAGCCCAACGTTGCTGACACATTTTCCTAACCAAGTCCACTTCCATGCAAGGTCTCACCTTTTATAAACGAGACAATAAGGCCCTGTTTGGATCAAAGATCAGAAAGGAAGGGGAAGAAATGAAAATAAAAAGAAAGGAATGGAAGGAAAAATATTTTACGTTGATGTGTTTGGTTCAGAGTGGAAAAGAAAATGGTTGGATTGGAAAATTTTTGTTTGGTTGTAGGAAAATAAGGAAAAATTACATTTTTATCCAACGGACAAACACACCCTTTGAGCACGCTGCAATAGCAGCAACAAATTTTGCTACTGCTATCCAAGCAGCATTCAAATGCTCATTAAGGTCAATAATTAGTAATATTTTTTCTCCTCCTTGCATCTCTTGTACAACTGACCTTCCGATAGAAGGAATGGAATGAAAGTGGAAGGGAAAATATTTTTTTAGCGGCCATTGAGTCTTTTTTCTTCACTCTCATCTTCTCTCTCCACCATCTCGCCTTCTTCTTTGGAACTTTCCATGGATAAGTACAGACGGACTTGACGCTGAAAAGGGGTAAGTTGGTCTTCTCCATCTACCGGAAAATGGGTTCCCACCATTTTTGGTGGGAACTGATTTTCACATATTTGAGGGAAAATTCATCTAGTGCCGGAAAACATTTTCACTGGAAAATGTGAACCAAACAAACGTATACGATAAAAAATACCCATTTTCCTTTTCCTTCCTTCAATTTTCTTCGATCCAAACGGGGCTGATTGTACATAACTTGAAATAATATGCCTGTTCTGGTCAAAACAAAAAGAAATATAGAAATAGTAAGGCTTCAGACATGAATGCATACATAATGATATTGATTTGAAAAATCATGAATCAAGAGAAGGTGAACAATTGTGGTATCTTTGTATAGATATTTGGATGTGGAAATTCATGTTTGCTTAGAATATGAAATATGTCGAGATTTCTCTCTCATCCTTCCTTTGGTATGGATTCTAGGTGTTTGATGTGAGGATTTTTTTATGTAAGAAAAAGAATCTATTCATCACTAAAGCCTTTTTTTTTTTTTTGTTGCTTTCTCATTCTTTGATCTACTTGGTTGCATTTTCAGTGAGATTTAAATTTTCCAAAAAAATATACATCAGCTCTAGTACCCGTTTGGATTATCTTTTAAAAATAATTTTTGAGATTTATGAGATAAGTATGTGAGAGAAGTTTTGTTTTGGCATACGTAAACATAAATTTTGAGGGTTTCCAAGTATGCCCCTAGTCCTAAATGTAGGATATAATTTGTAGTATAAATCAGACTGCAAGCTGAATCTTAGAGTATTTATTATAAAGAGTGAGCAAGATGTGGAATAATAAAATACTTTCACCTCCTTAGACGTCACACACCCTTATATTATTTATTTATTTAGGCGGTTGGCGATTGCTTGGAAAATGAAAGCAACAACCCTTAGAGGTCATTGACTATTATTATATCTCCACATTATTTTTCAGCTCTTTTATTCTCTATCAAGTTTTTTAGAGTTGAAGAATTGAAGAAGCATCTTTGTTTTGAAAAAAGAAAATGTTTCATTATCTTATTCATCTATCTTCTGAAAAATATAATAAAAAACCTCTATGAACACTTGCACACGGCTTCATGACATTAACATATAGAATATAAATCATTAAATCCACCGCCCCCCCCCCCCCCCCCAACACACACACACACACACAAAAAAGTCTGTGCCATAGGTATCTGAGTTCAACTTCACTCGTGCTATTCGGCTCTAGCATATCTAACCGTATGCCTCCTAAGCCACAACTGATACATCACGGTGTTAAACGAATCGAGCGGCTCTGGTTTCTCGTTCCACACAAAATGCTTACTCGCTGCCGCACTCGATCTCTTCATTCGCTCCCCGCGATCTCTCCACGTGTTGTTCAGCACGTGCTTCAGCTCTCCAAATACCCTCTCACTTCTCAAGAAAACGGTCATCTCCTGCCACCTCAGCACGTCAACAAACGGCAAGTCGTTTACCGGCCGATCAGCTATCACCACAGGCACACATCCAAAACTCAAGGCCTCTCCGATCCACGACACGTCGTTTCCATACTCGAACAAACAAAACTTACTGCTACCCAATCTCTCAGCAAAAGTAGTCTCATCCGACGGCTCCGTTTCGACACAGAACTCCCGATAGTTGACCAACTCGTCGATTAAACTCGGCGACGTTACCGCTTTGTGCCTAACATATCCCAGAAACTTCACAGTCCTGTTCTCCGGCAGCGCGTGAGAATTATAAACGATCGGAGGAAGCGTCAAATCCTTGTGAGATATGAAGTACCCGCGGCCGGCGGGAAAGCAAGAGATTTGAACCGAGTTCTTCTTCAGCTCTACGACGTTCCGGTTCGAGTCGTGCCCAAGGCCGTCGTAGGACAAGAAGAAGTGGTCGGCGCCGAGGGCGCGGTTCCAGTACGGTAAGTCAGTCCGTAATTTTCCGATGAAGCGAGCGAGGGATCGCAAGGAAAGGTCGGGAGAGAAAGGGACGAAGAAAAGGTTAGCTTCTTCTGCGTTCTGAGTGACGAAGTGGCTGTTTTGAAGCGTAGCGTAGAACAGAGATTCAGCTTGGGTTGTATAGTTGAAGGGTTTGTTTGGTTTGTAGATGAAGACTTTGAAATTTTGAACCATTTTTTGATAGTTGAGGATTGTGGTGGGTGATAAGTAAGGCGAAGTATTGAGAAGGATCACTGGTTTGGATTGAGCGATGATGAAGAAAAGAGAGAATAATAAGCAGAAGAGTACAGAGAAGCAGGCCATGGAGAAAGTGAAGAAGAAAAAGTTGTTCTGTTACGTGACAGAATGAAGTTCTTCTGAAAGGTTGAAGATGATACGATGAACGTAAGGTCTTGGACTTGGCTTCTTAGGATATAAATTTCATGAAAGCATGACGTGAATAATAATGCATGGGCCATCCATGTGGATGGTTTTTTAGTTGACTAATTATTGCGTTGCCCAAGTCTGAAGCCACCATGTGCTATAAGATGAAAATACCTCCGGTCTGTAAAGACATACTATTTTTAGCCCTTATTATAAGACACAAACTATTAAGTATTTTTTATCCTTTTTTATAAGGCACTTATAAGTTTTGAAAATGCAATTAATGCATTTTTCCATATCTGTCTATATTTAATAAGAGTAGTGTGAGAGGATACTATACCATTTTGAGTTTAGGATAATTAATAGAGATAATATTATAAATCACTTGAATTTTATAACAACTTTAATTTTAATGCTCTTAACTAACTTTATTGATTTGTGAGAATTGATAGTTGATGTTTTATTAAAAAGACCAGAAGGAGTAGTTCGTAGTCAATTGCATTATAAATTAAATTATGTGATTCTATATTGACAATAGCCTGGGAGAGAAAAAATTATACTACTTATAATCCTTAATAATATATGAGTTAGTTGATTAATTTGAAGATATTAAAAAAGTTACATGAATTATTTAATTAGAATATATGTTACATGATTTCTTTAAGATATTTATATGTATTATATTTATATATACAAATCAGTTTGAAGAAAAATGATAAACATAAGAGATAAAATAAAAAAAATATTATATTTATGATCAAAATTAACTTATATACTAATTTTTATATTTAGGATCGGATATAGTATGTATTGACAATGACATAGCATGCTAGCTTTTTTATCAAAATTAATATTCTAGAGGTTTATATTATATAAAATTATATATATATCTATTCTCAATCGTGACAGAACTTGAAGACAAAAATGAAATCGAAATAAATATATAACATATTTATAATAATTACATACAAGCGCCGTCTTATTTAGATTTATCTATTTGTTGCGTTTTTGGGTGAGCTTTTCATTCTGACTTGAGCTGATTTTGTTTTTTTTTTTAAACATGTTTTTCCTCAAAAGGTAACGATTCATCGGTTGGTCAGTCTAAATCAATTAATACTTGATTGGATTTAATTTAGATTCATTTCAAGATGATTGAGTGCTTTAGATGAGGCTTTTTAATATTAGATTAATTCAGTAGGGTGAAATAATAATTAATCATGTTGATATTAATTAACCATATGACAAGGTGCACCCCCAATGCAACGTATTAGTTAATTAATTCCTCTAATGCGGGGTTAGATGACTAGGGGTATAAAACAAAGGTTTCATTCCTTCTTTTTGTTTTTTGGCCAAAAAGCTTTCATTCTTAATTAATATTCCATCTACTTCAAAATATAACGTTGTTTTTTTTATAAGACCCATTTTACTTTTCTCTTTGCATTTAATTTTTTTTTTTTTCAAATTTATCACCCTCTCTCTTATTATTTTTTTCCCTTAGGTTCTCTTTCTTTATTTTTCCCACTTGTTATCTCTCATACTCATTCCCTTAACAAATAAGGGTATATTGAGAAAATAAAGCAGATATCTTGCATATTTATTGATTTTATCCACTGTTAACTAATTTCTTAATAAATGGAAAATATGTATTTGACTCTTATATTTTAAACCATAGAAAATCCTATGAATAGAAGAGACACCACATTGCTTGTTCTTCAATGTAGGAATCTTTGTATAAATAAGCATGCATCCCTACACACAAGTCACCGAGCTTGCAGATACAAAACTTCGTGTTATCCTATCCTCTAATCATTGATAATCCAAGTGCAAAAAAAAAAAAAAATCATTAATAATCATTTGCTTAGGCCCTAGGAATTTGACTTTACTTTAGCCAAGCTTATAGTAAATAATATTACTATAATAACTAACGTCGATAGTATAAAATTTATCATAAAAACATTTCATGATCGGCACGTTTGGATAAATAAAATATAATGATGCTCCTATGCCTAGCATAATAACTCACGTCGTTTGGGTTTCAATTTTGGATATTTCTTTAGATGTGAATTGGAGCTCCATGCATAGCATCGTTTTTCTCCAACAGAATAGAATGATGCTCCTGGCTCTTACCCCTCGTCTTTATATTCAATTGGTAAATGGGTCGGACATTTTTATTAAAGGAAGGGGTTCGATCATGAAGTTGGCTAAAGCGCTGAAAGAAACATCTTGACTCCTAGGTGTCTAGATAAACATAGGGATGTTCAAAAACTAGGCCAGACGAGGTTGGAGATCAACCTGAGGTCTAGCCCGATAGGACCTTGGGCTAGACAAATCAACCTGAGGTCTGGTACCAAGTTGAGGTCGGGTTGGATCAGACCGAACCAACAAATTACCTGAACCAGTCCAAGCACCCCCCCTTTTGCCTTCTTGGGGTTCAATATTTTAGCTATGGTTTCACCTGACTTCCAAAAGTAATAAAAAGTAGTGATAGAGTGAAAAGTAATTCTTATAAGTTAAAATGCACATTATGATACTTGTACTCCAGTGAGTGGCTAAGTACAGAGTGTAATGGTGATTTACAAAAAAAAAAAAAAATCGGGTTAGATTGGACCAGTCTAAAAGATCTAAGCCCCTGGACCAAAATTCGTTCCAACCTGAGTAGTTTGATATGGTATGGTCTGGTCAAATTGTCTTAGACCAAAAATTTTTTTCTCAGACTGGGTTGGGTCATATTGGACCAACCAACCCCCTATGTTTTTTGGACAACCTTAGGTAAACGTCTGAAGATAATAGACAACTTGCCTTGTCTAACATTTGTATCACGTAGGAGGAAGAGGATTTCGTTTTGCCCTTGAAATATGGGTGAGCTAAACCCCTTACCTAAAATTTATCTAGCAAAAAAAAAAAAAAGATACTCCAGCTCCTTAACCTAAGATATATTTGAGGATAATACCTCATAATTATCTCTGATAGAATGATACTTCTCGATCTGGCATTTAACATAAGATATAATTAAGAATTTGGTCTGAGTCCTAATATAAAGCATAATTTTTATATTAATCAATTTTTTCTTAATTTCCCTGTGAAATGATAAATTTGATAAAAACCTGTGAATTGACGTAGAAAACTAAACATATCTATAAGCAACTTCATCAAGCATCTTTTGGTTTGGTCAGATTCTGTTTCGCATTATTTTTTTAAGAAAATAAAACCAGTTGCTTCGCAAGTAAAGTAAACTGAACTCCAGCAGCTCAGATAATCGAAGGATTGAAAATCCACAGAACCCATAGCATAAGAGAATGATTTTTCCCCCCTAAAAAAAATAGTATTAAAGTATAATATTATAATTTTATCCTTTTGTCATGAAATATTCTTAGGTTATTATTATTTTTTTTATAAGCATGTATATCGTTGTTTTAAAGAGAATCATGTTTAAGGCACGGTCATATACTAACACTTCTATTAGTAAAGATTCAAACTTTGATTCTTCACCTTACATGCGACTAGCTTTTATGCTAGATGTTTTTTGATACTATATGCTAGATTTAACCCAATGGTTTGTAGGTTTTTGTTTTTTGTTTTTTTTGGCAGAAATGATTTGTTAGGTTGATTATTAGTTTATGACCAAACGCAGTTGGACATGGATCATTTGTAGGGTTTGGACATGGGAGTTAGCAGTCCAACCCCGAAGTCTCTAAATGATGGGCATACCCACAGGAACACTTGATCGCAAACAGTGGTCCAGTTGTCAAAATTAATAGTCTATATATTTTCAAATTTCAACCCATGTAACAAGAGGGGGAAAAAAAGAAATTAAATTAGCATGCATTAGTTTAAGAATTTTAAAATTAAAAAAGGCAGCATGCAATCAATTTTTCTTAAAAAAATTGATACTTAGTCTTTGTGTTTGTGTGTGTGAGTGTGTTTGTGGTGCTTGCTGCTAAAACCTGTATATACTCTTTCTTTTTTTTTTTTTATCTATGATTTATTTTGTAGCCAACTTTTTCTGATAATACTTTTTTTATATACACATAATAGGGGAGGGGGCAGGGTTCGAACCCTGGATATGGGGGAGGAGAGTTAATCTCTCATGCTACTGCGCTACTAAGATGCTAGTTTTTCTGATAATACTTTTTTCCATGAAAAAAGAATTAGAATATGCTTGAATGAATTTGATTGAATGCAATAATTTAAGTATACAAGATTTAGTACATATCCAAATCTTATACTATTAGAGAAAATGCAGCTCTTTCTATACTTAACCAAATAAACCCCAGATTTCACACTTTAGATAGCACATTGATAATCTTTCCAACTTTTAAAATTTTAGCATGAGCTCCCTAAATTACAGTATTTATGTAGATAAGTCTTCTAATATTAGTTTTTTATGGTGCTGGATAAATCACAAATATTTTAAAGGATGGATACACCCTAAAAAATATATCCTTAAAGGCATTGGATGTCTTGCACATGACTTTAAGGGCTTGTTTAGAGGGTTTCAAAACTTAAATTTTGTCACAAATCTATCAAACACCCCTCTTTTTTCCTCAAGTTATTCAGCATGAAAACTTAGGTTTTAGGAAAAATTTACCAAAGACCCATATTTTTGTTAGAAGCTATTTTGGATTCAAAACCTAGGTTTTAGGAAAAAAAATATTTTTTTTCAGATTTTTCTCATTCCTCTACCATTATCAGTATTTTTTCAGTACCAATTAGTATCCCTAAATAGTTTTTTAGTATCCTTCAGTACTCTGAAATATTGTTCAATATCCTAAATTTTTTTTTCAAGATTATGAAGTATTTTTTCAGTATCTTTTTAATACCCGTCACTACCCTAAATACTTTTTCAATATTCTAAAAAAAAATTCCAAGATCATGAAGCATTTTTTCAATATATTTAAGTATTTTTTTAGTACCCATTAGTATCTTGAAATTTTATTTTTTCAAGACTAGTAAGTACCTGAAATATTTTTTAAATATCATAAAATAAATTTTTAAACCATATAGTATTTTTTCAGTATCCTTAAATATATTTTTAGTACCCCTTAGTACCCTAAAATATTTTTTCTACATTAGTCATTACCCTAAATATTTTTTTTAATTTCCTAAAATAAATTGTTAAGATCATAAAGTATTTTTCAGTGCCAAGCAATGCTCTTAAGTATTTTATTTTGTACATAAATTTATTTATTTTTTTGTATTTATTATAAAATATAATTTTTATAATATTCAAAATACAACATTATCCTTTATATGCAATTATAACAAAAGTTAATCTTTTCTTTTTTGGTAAATTTGACCCTGAAAAATTTATTCCGGAAATAATATCCAAACACTATCATTTTCATCTAATAAATATTCTTCAAAAATCATTTTTTCTTTATAAATCCTAAAAATTACTCTTCCAAAAAAAATTTATTTCATAATTCCTAAAAACTATTCTGTAAGAGCCACATCCAAACGAGGCCTTAGTGATGCTTAGAAAAGTTTTGTACAATTAAGCCCATGCGCCAGCAAAAGAGTGTGTGAGAGACGCTGTCGTACATGGGTGTAGATTTTTGAGAAAATCTATATATAGGGGTCTAAGTAACAGAAAAAATTTAAAAAAAATACCTAAGATTCTGAAAATATCAGAAAAGACACAAGACCTTTTCTAGTATAAATTCCTTAAAATATTTAGTTATTAACGGGGCTGATATAGTTGTTAATGGTTTTATGAATTTATACCAGAAAAGGCCCTGAGGCCTTTTATGATATTTTCAAAATTTTAGGGATTTTTTTAAATTTTCTTTTGTTATTTAGGCCCCAATACAGATTTTGTCTAGATTTTTTTCGTCTTGTGGGGACCTAATAGTTCGAACGAGTGTGTGGATGAGATGTGGGAATCCCAAGTTTTCAACTTTCCATGCATCCAGCAATCAAGACTGGATAACTTACGCAACACCGGAACGAAGAAAGTTCCCAAAATGCTCGCTAATTGTATTTATAGGGCATAGGCCATGTTTAATCCAAAAGATAATTATTTTTACATACAAAGGAAAGTCAACTCCATATAATAAATAAAATTAAAAATTGTAGGTTGGCTGACAATCACTATTGCTAGTCATGAACAGAAGCGAGGTTGGGCAAAGGGTAATTATTGTTTATCCGATAAAGCATGCATTCAAGTTTCAGCTCAATCCTTTTTGGCCAAACTCAAATTGAACTTCCAAGTTGCATTTTTTATTGATTCAAAACAACGTCTTAATAAAGCTCTCAAGCACGTGGATTAGAACAAGTGGGAGGTGGAGAACAAGCTTGTGACCTGAATCTGATGAATGAACTGTAACTGTGTTGTTTGGGTGTAAAATTTGGGTAAATTCCTCGAATGCCCTTCAAGGGGCGGCTTCACATTGCTATCTCTAGTTTGTCTTCTCTTGCCGCTTCTGCCTGGACTTCAGCCTCTCTTTCGACCTCTTTCGCATCTGCCGTTGGGAGCCGACGCCGCCTGCCCACAACGGTCTTCCGACGCCGAGCTACACTGTGTTGGACATGGACGCCGCAGATCCTTCTCGAGCTTTTGTCAAGGACGTTAAGCGCATTATCATCAAGGTTAGATGCACTTTCTTCCACTACGCACTCTCTCCAAAAATCTGTTTTTTTCCTCTCTCTGTATTGCACGAGAAATGGCGTCTTTTCTAATTCAATGCTGCTTTGCTAGTTTACTGCGCAAGTGTGAGGCAGTTGCATTGAATCCGTTGGTTCAATGTAGTAGTTTTCAAAACCAATTAAGTGAAAGGGTTAATAATTGCTAGTTCAGAACCGTACACGGTTGAATTCTTTTCCTGCTTTGTTAATGCTTTGTAAGGGGTAATTGTAACCCAAGTAATCGAAGTTTCTAAAGTTGATGTGATGGATGATGCCATATAGTTGTGACTTGTCGGTTGTTTGATGCAAATGCTAATGTTGCTTGGTTGACTGTTCAAGGTTGGGACTGCTGTTGTGACCCGTAAAGATGGAAGGTTGGCGGTCGGAAAATTGGGGACTCTCTGTGAGCAGGTATCTCGAAATGGTGTTCAACGTCTAACTTGTCATGGTTTGTCAATTGTCAGGGGCCTTTCAATTTGGCATTTTTAACTGTACATTTAATTTTGAAACTAATGTAGATTAAGGAGCTTAACACTCTAGGATATGAGGTTATTTTGGTGTCATCCGGTGCTGTTGGCCTTGGTCGCCAAAGGCTTAAATACAGGAAATTAGTTAACAGCAGGTTAGCCTTCATTCCCGAGTTGACCTTCAAATCTATTAAATTTTAGAAATTTGGGTAGGTCACTATTTCTTGCAGTTATGATCAGGTTAAAATATTATTTTTTTTCTTTATTTCATATACTGTTGTAGCTTTGCTGATTTACAAAAGCCACCAGTTGAACTTGATGGCAAAGCATGTGCAGCAGTTGGACAAAACAGTCTAATGGCCATATACGATGCTCTGTTCACTCAGGTAATTGGCACTACTTATTGTCATTTTTCTCCTATTCCTCGGGCATCTATGCTTGTACTTATTGCAACATGTTTTCCTCTGCGGGCTTCTTTTGTTTTTTCCCTTTGCTCTCTTTCATGGTTTTCAAGTGGTCATTTCACTAACTGTTTATAACCTGATTTCAGTGAAGTAGATATTTGATGTTACTCTTTTCTCTTCCTACGCTGCAGCTTGATGTGACATCAGCTCAGCTTCTTGTGACAGACAATGATTTTAGAGATAGAGATTTCAGAAAGCAGCTTACTGAAACTGTAAAGTCGTTGTTAGCACTAAAAGTCATACCCATCTTCAATGAAAATGATGCAGTCAGTACTAGGAAAGCTCCCTATGAGGTTTGTTTTTTTACTTGTTTCATTTGCTACACTAGATATTAAAGTTCTTGAGCTTAATATCGTGAAGCTTTCTAGGTTTTTCCTGCAGTTTGTAAACTACTGCCCCTGAATTTAATGGCATTCATTGCAGGTGATATGTTCAAGGCTAGAGTCAATTAGGTGGTATTCTTTGAGCTTTACATTTTATAGGATTTTATATGGTTAAAATTTTGATAGGATAATGCCTGGAGCTAGCTCATCTGATGATTAACTTTAGCTTGAACTGATGAGAAATCAACAGCAGAATAGTTTTCTTTTCCTTTTATGAATTTTCTTAATTACATGTTTAAGCTTAAGTTTGGTTCTGTATTTAATTGTAGGCAATTGTAGGCATGGTCAAACTTTGGTCAAAATTATGTGAACAAGTCTGCCTAAATACTTATAAGAGAATTTGACTTTTTTGTCCTCTTCAGTTAATGCCTTGTTCTCCTATTACACGATCAACTTACCCTGCATTTGTTCGCACTGTTTGGTTAAACTAATATTCTATTGAGGATTTTTCAAAGGTTTTTGTTAAATATGTTGGCATGTTAGGATTTTGCCTATACAGATAAAACCTAATAAAATTGTAGGATGGTCTTTTTCTTCCCCCTCATTCCCTTATCTCTCTTCTTGTGGTTATTGGTTTGAAAGTTGTGTGCAGGTATGCATTTTTCATTTGAATCTTATTTCAATGTGGAACATATGTCTTTTCAGTTTTGAAAGTAGTATTTGGAATTTGCCTTCTGGAATGATTAGACATTAGTTAATGCTTTCCATTATGGACTATACAATTTATACAAGTATTTCTCTGTTGGACTAAAAAAAACCTTACATTTTGTAGGATTCTTCTGGTATATTTTGGGACAATGACAGTTTAGCAGCTTTATTGGCCTTGGAATTAAAGGCTGATCTTCTTGTTCTGTTGAGTGATGTGGATGGTCTTTATAGTGGCCCTCCGAGTGACCCACACTCAAGGTTTATTCATACATACATCAAGGAAAATCATCAGAATGAAATTACTTTTGGAGAAAAGTCTAGGGTGGGAAGAGGTGGGATGACTGCCAAGGTAAAGGCTGCTGTAAATGCAGCTGAAGCTGGCAGTCCTGTTATTATTACCAGGTACACTTTACATTATTTTGTGTGGTTCAGTGAGGAAGATTAGAAGTAAATATAGCCTTTGTTATGCCTTCAAAAGTATAATTTTTGAAGGATGTTTTCCCTTTCCCTCAGTCCCATTCTCGCTGAGGGATAAGTTTAGAAGTGAGAGGCCATGACTTGTGGACATCCTAAAGATTTATCTGTTTTGCTATGCTATAGTCTATCTTTCTTCATGTTTGTATATCTTCTTGCCTACCCACATAGTTGGGGCATGTTCTCTTCCATTTGAGTTAGTACACATCTGTGTGTGTATTTAGAAATAAATATATATAAAATTTTCTAATACCAATAAGGCTCTGAAATCAGGTGTTCTATACATACTCTTTCTGTTTCTCTTCTTTGTATTTAGGATCTTACTTCTTCGAATCTTTTTCTCCAGTGGATATGCACCCGGAAATATCCTTAAAGTCCTCCAAGGACAATGTATTGGAACCCTCTTCCATAAAGATGCTCATAAGTGGGTCCCAGAAAAAGAGGTACCAGCACGTGAAATGGCAGTTGCAGCTAGGGACTGCTCTAGACGACTTCAGGTTTTCTTTTCCTATTTCCTCATTTCCAAAATGTGTGGTGGATCATAAATATTTCTGAGCTCTTAGTGAGCAGATCCTAGTTTGACAAGCTAATCTCCTAATTCTATAGGCTTTATCTGAAGAAGAGAGGAAGCAAATTTTGCTAAATATAGCTGATGCACTGGAAGCAAATGAAAAAGAAATAAGGATTGAAAACGAGGCTGACGTTGTTGATGCACAACAGGCAAATCTTGATAAATCGTTGGTTGCTAGGTTGCTTCTAAAGCCTGTAAAGGCAAGACAGTCTCCCACTTTAAGAACATGCTTAAATTAACCTAATGTGTGGATAGTGTAAATTTCAACTCATCGAAGAAATTTTAATGGTATATTGTATTAACTGACAGATTGCAAGCCTTGCAAAGAACATGAGAACTCTTGCAAACATGGAAGATCCAATTGGTCGAGTATTAAAACGAACTGAGGTAAGGAACTTTGCTCGTTGAATCCAAGTGGGATCATAAACTTTTCATCTTATAGTAATGCCAATAGATTCTGGTTGTACATCAATAGGCCTTTTCATCTTGACTAAAAATTAGAAGCACATGTATCATGACTTGTGTAATCTATGATTTCATGTAATTAAATTGTGTCAGTTATAGCGTTTTGAACTGAATTTTCCGGGATCATGTGGGAAATTACCTCAGACTTCATTTTTATTAGGTAATTTGGCAAACCTGCTATAGTTATTACCTAAAATGGCATAGTAGCAACTGCTAGAAAAGGGAGGAATCTTTCCCCAAGTTTACTATGATAATTATTGATTTGTGATGTTTCTGATTGCCACCCCTATATCCAGGTTGCAGATGGGCTAGTTGTAGAGAAAACATCATCTCCTTTGGGTGTTCTCTTGATTGTTTTTGAGTCCCGCCCTGATGCCCTAGTACAGGTATGCTATACATTTTTATCTGTTTCTTTATTTGTTATCCTCGCCTGTCTGTTTATATGTACTTAATTATCTCCAAAAGAGAAAAATTGACTTGTCATCTGCTATATTAGCTTGTGCCGTGTGTAATTGAAGTAGTCTAGAACACTGAGAGTATCTGGCCAGCGAATGACAGATAATTACTAAAACATTTTTCTTCATCACCTTTCTAGTTTATCTTAAAATTAGGGTATCATTCAAGATCAAGAGATTGGAACTATTGCTATCATCTGCTAATTATTGCTGTCCTGGTCAACCAACCAAAAAGTACAAAGGAAGTTCTATATGAAGGTTAACAAATGAATATAATATGTGCACAGACTAGCGTGGTGATATAATGAACAGGAGCATGTTAAATGAGATTGATATGTTTCCTACCACTGGGACTGTGGAAGTGTGAGGTTAAGACACCTTGCCCTTCATTCCCTGGAATATGCATGACGAGCTAAAGTTGTGGACTTTATATAATTTGTTTCTCTCCAGAACATTGTTATTAATATATCATACTGCTTTCCGGTATTAATGTGATATATAGCTTGCTATATATCAAGTTCTATTGTTAACTACTTTGATCTGAAATGTATTGATTTTAATGGTTACATGCACGGAAAATCTGTGAAAGTGGATTGGTCATTTTATTCTCATGCTTGTGCATCCTGCCACTGTTATGGTTTTAGATGTTTAGGTTTAGAATTTAAGAGAAGAAGAGAGCTAGAGATCAAGAAGAAGAGACTAGAAGAGAGATAGAGAAGAGAACTCCAATGGTTCTCACACAATTGAATTCTGCAAGGTCATGATTAACATGATTGTACAAGTATGAGGATTGGGCTATTTATAATGAGATAGCCTCCCTCTAATTCTAATCTAGTGGTTAGTAAGATATTATAACACTTATCCCACTAATTATGAATGTTTACAATTAGGTCCCTATAGAATGTTTACAATGTTTACAAATAGGTCCCTAGGTACATGTTATGACTATTTATATATCAGCCACCTTATACGTTAATCATTTAAACCTCTTATTTATTTATTTATTTTTAAATATGCTCATTTTTGCTTCCATGTGATTGCCTCGTTTTTTTTACACCTTTCCCAGTTGGCAATCTAGATTATATGTTCAAGAAACCTCAATATAAACTATGAATTAAGCTTCTGATTTCCCCTAAAATAATAACATAATTTAATTCTTATCCTGTCCCATGAGTCATGAACATAATTTTTTAAAAAATGGTTAGATTTGATCTCTGAATTAGATGTGTAATAGTCATTCTAAATCAGTAGCTTTTTATGATTTTCACAGATAGCTTCCTTGGCAATTCGAAGTGGGAATGGACTTCTCTTAAAAGGAGGCAAGGAGTCTAGGCGGTCAAATGCAATTTTGCACAAGGTCTAATTTCCAATGAAATAACAATTCTAAACTATTTTCTCTTCAGCTGTTAGGTTTGGTAGCCTTGTAAATAATTTTTAAGCATAATACAAACAACAAGCCTAATTTTGCTAGGTGGGTTAGCTACATAGATCACATGATGCCGTTGTGCTCTATCAACAACTAAATCTTTGGATAAATTGTTAATCCAAAAGTCCCACTCAATAACTTTATTGAATGTCGTCTTTGGTCTTCCTTTACCCCTTTTCAAAGGACTCTATACTACTTGATCTACTCTTCTCATAGACGTATCCAAGGTCCCACCCATTAATTTCTTGGCATAATAATTCCTGTGAAATTTCAGGTAATTACCGAAGCCATCCCCAAAACTGTTGGTGGAAAACTTATTGGACTTGTGACCTCAAGAGCAGAGATCCCTGAGCTGCTTAAGGTAAGTGACCTGGCGAGCTTAAAACCAAATTTGTAAAATAGTTCACTTCTAAGATTGGAACCTTAAGCCAAAGTTGAAATCTGAGTTTTATCTTCCAGCTTGATGATGTAATTGATCTGGTTATTCCGCGAGGCAGCAACAAACTTGTCTCTAGTATTAAAAGTTCCACTAAAATTCCTGTTCTAGGTCATGCTGGTAAGATTATATTGCTTATGATTAAATGTTACATTCAAGCAGTGCTTGGTATGGTATGTTAGATCATTTTCTTCACGAATTTGGTTGTCTGTCATAGTAAGGCTGCATTTTTGCTAATTCAGATGGAATTTGCCACATCTATGTCGATAAGTCTGCTAATATGGAGATGGCTAGGCGGATTATATTGGATGCAAAAATAGATTATCCGGCTGGTTGCAATGCCATGGTAATCCATACTACTGGATAACAGTGCAAGCTTAGTAATACCAACTATTTTTCTTTGTTCAGTGGTCCTAGTCATGTATAGCTAAATTCCCTTGTTCAAAATTCAAATTTTAGGAAACACTTCTTGTTCACAAGGACGTAGCAGAGACAGTTTGGCTCAATGATATTATTGTTGACCTACGTACTGAAGGTTTGTATTTTGGGCAAGAAGTATCTGTATATTTCTGTGAACAGCTGCTTTCTTTGTATGCTTTAATTTGTAATTGTATCTATTGTTTATGTTTAGATTTATTTTAGATTTTTTTGCCATAATAGATTTATTTTAGTTGGATAAAAGTTTTTCCTTGTCCACATGATTTCACCCGGAATTTATGAGTTATGTTACACACTGAGTGTTTGTAACAAACTAATTATGTAGTTTTAGTTAGGAAACTGAGCAACTCTAGTAATAGCAGTGTATTTTATAAAATCGATGCTTCTGGTCATTTTCCTGCTCAAGTGTAGAATTCTTGCTGTAAGTATATGTTTAATGTTTAATACTCTATGCAAATTTGAGCAAATATTTTAAGTCTGTAAAATGATCACAAACTTGAATTCTTAATTTTTGGATTAAAATGATTGAGGATTTGTGGGATCGGAGACATCAATTTGGCATAGTTTCCTTTGTTTTTGGAGGAAACTTGCTGAGGATATTTGTGTGTAAGCAGGATGATTCTGGTTTTGTACTTCAAGCCTGTAATCTGCTGAAGGAAGCATTTTCTGCACTAGACTTGTAACATATATGATTGAACCGCAAGATTTTCCCCCAATATGATTAAATAGCAACAAGCAATTGAAAAAACTGATTGGAACCTGAGGATTGATAAAATTGACTTTAGTTTCCATCCTTATTGACTGTTTGACAACATTTTGCTTGTGTAGATACAGACATAGATGACTGTTGTCTGGAAGTCAAGTGAATGTTTATAAAACGTTTGCGTCACAGAAAGGCTAAATGATGTAATAGTTATGCAGGTGTTACTTTATATGGAGGACCCAAGGCAAGCTCAATTTTGAATATCCCAAAGGCGCATTCATTTCATCATGAATACAGTTCATTGGCTTGCACTGTTGAAATTGTGGATGATGTGTATTCAGCTGTTGATCATATAAATCTTTATGGAAGGCATGTCACTGTTGTGTTTTTTACCAGAAACAGTTGAAACCTGTTCCTTTCATTTGCTTTCTTCCTCGTATTCTGTTTCAATTCAAATGATTACTGTGATGGTGCAATCAACTTACAAGGGAACATGCAACATTTACCTCTTTTCTGTGGCAGTGCGCATACTGATTGTATAATTGCCGAAGATTGCAAAGTTGCTGAGGTGTTTCTGCGCCAAGTGGACAGGTATTTCTGTTACTTTATGTGTTTGTTTTCTTAAGAAAGAAGTGTAGGAAATAAATTATTTTGCATAATTAAATAGTTTGCAGCATTTCATTATTGCATTAGTACATGGTCTTGGGGCCTTTCTTTTGCCTTTTTATGTGCAATAGAAGACATAGCACATTGTGCACAGGTAGTAACATATTAACTTCGTTTGCCATATACTTTGGCAGTGCTGCTGTTTTTCACAATGCAAGCACAAGATTTTGTGATGGGGCACGATTTGGACTGGGTGCAGAGGTATGATATTATTCACATGTTGAGGGTTAATGTATTATGTTCAGGTTGTAATTGTTTTAATACTCTTAATGGCTTAATAGGTTGGAATAAGTACAAGCAGGATTCATGCTCGGGGTCCCGTAGGAGTTGAGGGATTGTTAACAACCAGATGGTATGTGCTGATTTGTTCATTTACTATAGAAACTCTTACTTTCTTTACAAGCAATCAGCAAACCTGATGGGTGTCTTATTTAGTTAGTAGACTGTGGACCCCAATAACAAGAATTAAAATTATAACAAGAGATTAGCCAAAATGTAAATAGGCTTCTACACTTTATAACTGATACTGCTGTTCATTAATCTTCAATAGTGTTCAAATGCTTTTCCCCTCAAATCATATACAGAACGATCTATAAGCAATATATTTCAACAGATTATCCAAGTAACATTTCTAATCATTGCATCAGTCCCCATCTTGGATTCATGTTCTGTGGCATAATGTTATGGTGGATTCATTATATGATTCCATGAAGACACATATGGTATTACACCTATGTATTCCACATTTTTTCTGCCATCTTTTTTTGCAGGATACTTAGAGGAAGTGGACAAGTAGTTGATGGTGATAAAGGAGTTGTTTACACCCACAAAGACCTTACCTCTTGATCCAGCGTTTTGCTAGTAAAGCACTCTTCATCAAATGCAAAGCAAGGGGATATGTCTGAGCTTTATTTTCTTTCTCTGGAGGATGGGCTTAAAATCATACAATCCTACTTAAGGCAAAATTCATGTTATACTGTTATTCCCTTTCGCTTTAGGCTTTAGGTTTTTATTTTTTATTAAACCCTCGACAATTGCTTCCTTCTTCCTTCTTCAAATCAGCCATCGAATATGTATGATCTAGGAAATAGTTATAACTTCTGTGCTGCTTATTAAATGCTAATATAATAATACTTGCATGACTTTTAGATTTTAAAAGGAGAGAATATATCTTCACTACTGCGTCTACTTTCTGGGTTAGGGGCAGCAATGGTTTCTGGTTTGTGATGTGCCTGGGGTTATGTTTGAAATATCATTTGAACATCGAATAGGACGCAGATGACAGTCATAGGTACTTGATCAGGTAATGAGTGTATTCAGTTTGAGGCATAAGATATATTTGATCAATAATACAAGATATTTGGTGCCTGATATAGAAATGTCAAAATACATTTCATATTTAGCCCACGAACACAAATAAGTTAGCAATAAATTCATGACTTCATAGAGTATGACTCAATGGAACCAAGCAAGCTCATGAAAATACCTCCTTTTTGCCCACACTGTAGTGGGAATAAATTATCCAATTATATATATATAAGAGCATAAACGAATTCATTAATATTTTATTGTTAGTGGAAATTTTGACCAACTATGATATTCTTTTTGAAAAAAGAAACTCACTTATTGTGCCTTTCGTGTAGGTTTTTGTAATTTTTAAAGTGAAATGATATCTATCTAAATGGTCGAATAAGGTTTACTCATTTTTTGAGCATAGAAGAAAAATAGTATCATATGCAGACTTTTTTCCTTCAAACATCTAATTGAGAACTGTCAAAAATCAAAATAGAAATTCATTCTCAAAATATTATGTATGAACAAATTTAAGGGTAGCAACAATCATGGTCAATAGTTGTGTTCCAGTCAGGCATCAAACTCCTAGCCTGTAAATAGTAAAATCGCGAAAGGAGGGTTTTACTAAAACACCCTCTAGGGGAGTGAGAACTAGGGAACAAAAATATTATAAAAAATGATATAATTAAAATAAACAGCAATAATAGGAGATCTAATATCTTCCCCTCCAAACGTAGTTCATAAAAAATGCAACAGTATGGTTCATACGTCCACCAAATAAAGGCTCAAATACCCCCAATAAGATTTTAAAGTTTAAGCTTCAATAAATTTTTTGAGCTTTTTCATCCACACCAAGTATTCTCTGCTGTCCTTGTTGATCATGTACTCGTGCAAGAACTGAGTTGTTCTGGGTTTGATTCCTCTAATTTCTAAATACTTATGGAAGGCCTTTTGCAGGTTCTCATCCAAATCTCTGAAAGAAAAATAAATAAATAAATAAGTGAAAATATGTTTTTAAGAATTAGAAGGAAAAGTACACAAACATTGACTTGGAAATTAAAGCTCTGAGATATAAGAAGGAACAAGGCCTTACTCGAAATCCGGACCCTCATAAGGAATTTGGTCCTCAGCGTTTTCTGGATTCTTCACAGTCAAGCTATCAATAGTGATCTCATCAGGGTAAGCAAAACAACCAAACTCTAGAATGGGTCCATCCTTCTTAGCGATGCTGACTACGAGAGGAACGTTCGACTGATTGGCCCTTTCACTTTCATTATCATCATCATCACGATCATCCTCATTTTCCCCAGTAACTAGATCAGGCATGTGAACCTCAACCTTTATATCTTCACCTTGGTATGTTCTTTTGAGTGTTATAATCTGCTGTCCAGGAGTATCAATTATCTCAAAGGGAAAATCACTTGGTGGGTCTTCAACCTGTCTACCAAGGAAAAACAAGAGGGTTGTAGCGAAGCAATCCATTTCAAATGCAATAGTGCACCACGGATAAATATTGATTCCACTAGATCATATTACGGATTGGCGAGGTAGTATCAAAGAATGTTGCAGCAACGGCATTGACACTTCCAAAAGGACAGAAATTAACAGCCGTTGAGCTGGAATGATCAAGAAATTATAGAGAAGTAAACCCTTTTTGCCGAAGAAAATAAAGGAAAATGATCAGTCTGATTCCTTGCAAAGTAAACATAAAATGGAACCCAGATCAACCCTCGAACAAATAGGCTAATTGCAGCCAACTTTCACCACTGATTTGCGATGTTTGATTCTGCATTGCATCTGGGGAGCACTAAGAAAATGCCTGAAGAAACTAAATTCTTATTCAATCGCTCACCCACCAAGAGACGGAAAAAAACAAATAAATCATTGTTACTAAGAACGAAATCCACAAGCGAAATTTGTTCTTCTAGGCAGCCCATTTGCAACCATGTCTTTCTAATCTAATCATATAGGGGATTAAAATCCCTTCATTCGTCGATTATCTTACCAGTTGACAGTAAGCCAATCAGCAAAACAATACGAAGACAAGAAAAACATACCCTGCCGTGGTCGTCAGCATCCTCGGTGCAACGGATTTCAGACTCGATGACACGAAGCAAGGTCTCATCAGAAGGGAATTTCTTCAATGGCGCAGAAGAGAAATGAGAGCAAGGGAAGAACAAGGGATTGCGATGGTTGATTATAGCAATGGAGAGCAGAGCATGGTAATTAGCGCGGGGCTTAAGCAGATGAGCCGCAAGAGGCCTAAGAGAAGAAGCTGACTTGCGAAGAACAGAGAAGAACGCCATTTCCAGCAGCTACGTTGGAGACGCCACAAGGGTTTTACTAGGGTTTAGAGCTCTGGCAGGTGAACGCGTGATTCCGTATTCTTATCTCAGCGTAATGTCTTTTAATTATTGGGTTAAAGTCCAAATTTGTCGGAAGTGTTCAGCTCCCAAAAGTATTTGTGGTATTACATTTATCTCGGAAGTATTAAAATAATACTAAATATACCTAAAATCGACGTGACAAACGGATGTTTGACGTTCCGTTAGTTTTGGGTATATTTGATCCCTTTTTAATACTTTCGGGGTAATTTTGGTACCATTTTAATACTTTCGGGATAATTTTGGTACCATTAACAGACCCAGGAAATAGATGCCAAAAACATAGCTCCTTCTGTTTTAGTTTCAGTTTTCAGCTTTACTTTCGAATTCATTTTCAACGCCTAACAAATGGCACAGAAACGAGAGAGATCCTTTTAAATAGAAGTTCATCGGCCAGATAAAACACAAGGGTCCAGACGCATGAACTTCCAAATAAAGAGCACAAGGCTCGAGAGGTATGACTCATCGCAGATCAGCTGCTCTTGTGTGTTTGGTTGGTTTGTGTTTCACCGTGATTTCCGCTGATTTGGTTACTGATACGCGATCTGCTCTCCTTCACATTATGGCGCTAGATCTGCTTCACGTAATGGCGCTGGATCTGTTTACGTAAAGCTGCTAGGTCAGAACGAGAGGAAGTGAGGATGACAAAAGATCAGTAAGTATATGGATTGGATGTATGGGCTGAGAAGAATGATGCTAGTACCTAAAGAAAATGAAGCTTGCTAAAAACAAAAAACAAAAATAAAAATTTGACATGTCTATATAATGTGGCAAAAATCCAGGGTAAATTTAGTATCCAAAAAAAACTTCCGGGTGCTAGACGCTCCATTCGAAAAACTTTCGTGACAAATTTGGACTTTAACCAAAAAAAAAATTTCCGACGTGGCCAACGGACGTTTAACGTTCCGTCAGTCTTGAGTATATTTGGTCCCTTTTGAAAACTTCCGGGGTAATTTTGATACCACGAATATTTTCGGGTGCTGAACACTCCATTTGCACAACTTTCGTGGCAAATTTGATATTTAACCCTTTAATTATTACTACTTCCACTTCTAATTATAAGATAAAGTTGACTTTTTTTTAGAGATTAAGGAAGCTAAATAAATTATTTAATTATTTTATATGTTGTATACTCTTAGAGTATATATTTGTTTATTAGTCAAACTAATTAGTTTAAAGAAAAAATAAAAAATAAAAATACTCTAAAGTAATTTAATTAACTTCCTTAATTTCTCTAAAAAAATCAACTCTGTCTTATAATTAAGATCAGGGAGTATTAGAAATATGAAATATTATTTACTCTTTTTTTAGTTTACTTTAAATCGCAGTCAAAGGCTGAGATACAATGGGAGCCCGATGATGATTTTTATTGACTTCTACGCAAGTCCGCATACTAAGAAGCGTTTTAAATAACAAAAATATTATTTATAACTATTGAATATTCACTCCTATTCTTTTTATAAGATTTGTTTAAAAGATTGGTTAAAATTAGTTAAAAATATTAAATATAAAAAAAATTGTCTTTAAGTATATCCTTATTTTTTTAGGGGTTAAGTAAGAGAGAAAAATAATAATAAAAAAAGTTGGAAAAGAATATATAACAAAAAGACGAGAAGAGCGAATATAGTTAATTGTGGTAAAATTGATAAAAATATATTTAATTTTCAGACAACTCAAAATTAGATCTTATAAAAAAGACCAAACCAATTTAAAAATTGGAATTAAAAAAAAAAAAGACAGGATGGAGTATTTCTTTTCTTTTTTTCTTTTTTCCTTTTTTTGTAAAAGGAAGCAAGGACAAGGACAAGGAGTGACTTAAATGGGAGACAACCAGGATCTAAATAAAAGAAGGGTTTGTGATTTTCTTCACTCATAAAATTCAAATTTAAAACTTTATATCTTTCACCCAACTCAATTGTATTAAAGTCATTTGAAAAGATAAATTTTTTTTATCATAATGAAATGATGCCAAGTAGCTGTAGCAATGAAACATATGCAGTCTGTATCTTTTATGTTCACAAAAATTAATGTAGTGTATTTTAATGTATTTAAGAAAAAGATAAAGGAAAAACAGTAGATGAGTAGAATAAAGTGATAAAAATTACTTATGAAGTAATAAATTAAACCTTATTGCCTCACCCAATGCAACGCCGTAATTCCTATATTTATGTCTAATTATATTTATATATTTCTTATTAATCTAATCAACGTGTCATCATTAAAGTGACGGCATCAACAAATCGGAGTGATTCACAAGAGAGAGTATACATAATATTTGGATGATGAATAACCAATAACATCTATTCAAACATATGCTGGTTAATTTTAATTTCTAGAAGAATATTCAAGTGGTACAATTCAAAATTTAGAAATAGTTAGGGTTAATCTTATTGGAGGATGTTGGTTGTACAATTATTTCGGATTAATGTCAATCGAATAGTTAGTAATATATAATCCAAAATATCATAATATAAAAATTTCCTTAAATAGATCTCATCCTTTGAGGTCTTCAACAGTTACTTTAGCTACAACGTCTTACTTCTTGATCCAAAACTTCGTCTTGAATCTTTAAGTAAGTTTAAGATCCAATGATCAGTTGAATTCTAAGATAACAGTTAATCTCATATTCAAAGTGCAAATCATACATGACAAATATTTCATATATTGTAGAATAAAAGAAAGCATTCAATAAACACACTGCAACCAGAATACATAGCATATAACACATGTATCGTAAGTAGTGAAAGCACATACAAGTGCTACATGTCTCAAACACGAATTCTTAGCACTAGGAAAACAAGCATACAATATTATCATAGAAAACAATAATCCACAAATAGTTGAATAAAATACATAGACTTGGGCTTACAAACCTAGTAAAAAATCCACAAGACATGAACATACAAGGCATATATAAAAATACAATGAATTGGAGATTAAGTTACCAACATTAACTTTAAAGTGCAAATCATATATGGTAAATATTTCATATATTGTAGAATAAAAGAAAGCATTCAATAAACACACTGCAACCAGACTACATAACATACAACACATGTATCGTTAGTAGTGAAAGCACATACAAGTGCTACATGTCTTAAACATGAATCCTCAGTGCTAGGAAAATAAGCATACAGTATTATCACATAAAACAATAATCCACATATAGTTGAATAAAATACTTAGACTCAGGCTTACAAACCCAGTCAAAAATCCACAAGACATGAACATACAAGGCATATACAAAAATATAATGAATTGGAGATTAAGTTACCAACATTAACTTCATGTAATTACTACTAATTTTTGGCGCTTAAAACTCGGGCTTCCTATAATATTTTTAAGTAAGACCATTATAAATATTACTTTTCTATTTATTTTGTAAGGTATTATATTAAGTATCATTCTTAAAATATTAAAAGATTTTCCTTGTCCCATAAGTTCCTTTTTAATTCATATAGGATAAGTCTTACATATGTGATTTTATTATACTTGATTTTCGGACTATTCACATTTTTGTTCATAAATGTCCAATAAATTTGAAAATTCATAATTAAATACGCAAAAATCCAATTGATGTGCTCTCAAAATATGTGGTGGGTCCCTTAACATGTCTATTTTTGAGGAAAAACACTCCCAACAATCAGAAATTTTCTAATTATTCCAAGAATAATAAAGTTTCCCAATTGTTCAGATCATACTTTCAGAGACATAAGTCATGTTGAAAAATCCATATCTTTTTGTAAAAAAAAAACTCCAAAAATTTCTTATGACCTATCAAAAGAAATCTCTTTCTGTCTACTACATTTTTAGAAAGTTTCATGATTTATGAATATCATTTGATTAGTCAAAAATCATGTACTATCATTACTATTCAAATTGCACTTCTAGAAACATAAGTTTTTTTCTTTGAAAAATATGTAACTCTTTGTATGGAACTCAAAAAATTACGTATTACCATCAAAACAAATATCTCTCTATCTACTTTATTATTGAAAAGTTTCATGATTGTTTGATATCATTTGATTCGTTAAAAATCAAGCAAAAGCTAACTGCATCTAGAAAAACCAAAACTGTCAGATTTTGCAACTTGTACAACTTTCATAAAAGCTTCCAAAAATCACTTTCCACCTTATTCCCACACCATTTTTCTTTTTAAACCCATTGGTGACCTTAAAATCATGAAAATCATTTTACTAATCATTTTTTTTGTTTAGGTTGAAATATAGCCTTAAAATCAAGAAAAAACTCTTTTTACAAAATCATGATTTTTAGCTTAGTTTAGTCTTAGATTTTGACTTTTTGGTCTTTGATCATATTGGATCCTATTTTGGGAAGCATGACCCCTCAGGGTTCCATATCTCAATATCCCAAGAACAACATGAACAAACCATTTTAAACAAAAAAAACTAAGATTTAACCAACCATATGAAACAACACAAAAAAAGTTAGTATCCTTACCAACTTGCTTTGATCTTAATGGTTTATGGAAACTCCTTCCTTCTTTTCCTCCTTCAATGTTTTGACCTCTTCATCATAAAACAACAAAAGAAAGTGTTTCATTAGGGCCATGAACTTACACAAGAAGATAAGAAGAGTTACAAAAATCCATGAACTCACATTGGCTTGTTTGGATTTCCTCTTCCTTCTTGCTTGAGTTCCTTTCTCTCTCTTGTCTCCCTTATTGTGTTGTCCAAATATGCAAAGAGGGAGGGTTGAAGTGTTTTTAAGTGTCTTGCAAGAGGAGTGTGCAAGTGTATATGACTTAATGAGCCAATCATTTTATGAGTCATTCTTGCCAAAATCCTTAACCACTCTCACCAACTCCCTTTCTTGCTTTTTGAATAAGCCATCATCTTTTCCTCTCTCCCTCCCCTCTTGGTTGAAAATGGTGTCTTGTGTGGGTAAGAAATGTTGTCATTTTGATAACACAATCACTGGTATCCCACTTCTAGAACATCTTGATCATCTTGTCTCCTAGCTTGACATGTGGCACATGGACTTGTTTCCTTTTTCCTCCCTTACTCTTTGTTGACCGAAATATGTGGCCTTCTCAAGGGGTCCATGTTGACTTTTCAATGTGTCACCATTTATGTGTCAAAAAGTCACATTCTCTTGGTCTTTATGCACTAATTTATCTAAATGTTAAACATTCCTTTTTATTGTGAAAATTGATTTAAGAATAATCAATAGATTATCAATGTCACAATATATATGAAATTTTGGTATTTCATTAAATATTTAATTTCAACATTTATTTAATATTAATAGGGTTTAATGTTTCTACCTCTGAGACAAAAACATTAAACCCATATTCATAATATATAGGGATTTTCGGTAAAACAAAAATCGAGATGCTACACACAAACATTCTCACATGTCACTCTTTCAAATTGTATAAACTAAAAATACATAGATGGAGATAATCTTGATCAAAGCTCCAGGTATGAACAATAGTCAGGTTGGGTCAATAATATCATCTCTGGAGTATAATTTGGACATCGTATTGGGCTACCCAAAATGTTTGGACTTGATCTTGGCCCAACCCCAAACTAGCTTTTTTCAAAACAAATTAAAGAATATGATAATAGCTATAATTATCAATGCTAACGAGGAATGACACAGTTGGTTAAGATGTCTGCTTTCACCCCAAAAAAGAGAAGGTTTGATACCTGTTGGTTGATGTGAGGGTCTCATTGATAAGCAATTTATAAGTAGCTCTGTAATTTTGCTTTGAGCAATGCATGAAGGCGTATACTTAACAATTTTATTCATTCTTTTTATATAATATGAAATTAAAAAATCAATTTGGAATATTTTTTAAAGAGATTATAAAACTGAAATTAAAAAAAAAGTCCTTAAGAAAGTAATACTATATAATAATTCATTTTCACCATAAAAAAAATGTATGTGTTGGGATTGGGTTGGGTATGAGTTACGTCCAGATTAAACCTTAATTTAGTATGATTAGCCCAAATTCTAACTCCATCACTCCAAACAATCCAGGTAGGATTAAATAGACCAAGTTGTAGGATTACCTACATGATCTTAATAGGAGCATTTTTTTGGGAACAAACTTACCTCAAATTAACCTGTTGATCTGGTAAGATTAGTCAGTTGCAACGCTATCGTGTTATCAATCTATGTCTCTCATCTATGATGATGTCTACCATTCTGATTTTCTCATTTAGGTTCCTCATGGTTTCTTATCAATTTCTTTTGTTTCCGGTCTCTTCACACCATGGGTGCTAATGGGTCAATTTGAGGTTAAGTGATGATGGGTCTAATCAGTACACATGGCAAAAACTAATTAGTTACTTGACATACTTGAGCCAAGTTTTGTCCTATTTTTATTCTTGCTACTTATAAGTGAAGTTAATGATAAGTTTGAGATTATATAACAATGAAGATTAAACAGAAAGTGATAATTGCAGGATGTGGGGAGCTTTTAAAATTCTAGCATATTTATGGAAACTAATTCCAATTTTGATCATGCAAATAACATAACTCATCAAAGTTTTGTTTGTTAAAGATTGATGATAATTTTTAGTGGCGTTGGAGAAAATTTGTGAGCATGTCTTGTGTGTTCGAGCAATTCTAATGATACACACATGTGTGTGGATGGTACCTTTATGATAGGATTAGTGTAGAAATTAGAAAAATTCAGAGGGTTTAGAGATAGAAATCAGAGGGGGTGAGAAGAGAAACAAGAGAGGGAGAGTCTGAATCAATACATGCCTTATTAGTCTAGCCTCTTACATATATACAGAGGCTTAAACTCAAGGTGTTACAACAGATAAGGCTTACACTCAAGGTGTTACAACAGATGCCATAGTACGCGCACATCAGTTAGCTATTCCTAATTAACTGCCTATGGCCTTATAGAATTAGTGTTATGCCATTACTACCTTTCCCTACTTAGTATTATGATTAATTAATCCTAAGGCCTCATAGAATTAATATTGTGCCCTTACTACCTAATTAATGAGCCCTAACTAATTATTCATGACTTATATATCAATACCCCTCAAAGTCCCTTGACCTCAAGGGTTAGCAGTAGGAAATCTGGGAAACTCCTTCTGGAACTAATACAACAGAACCCATGATGCTTCCTCCTCTAGAAGTTGTTTCCATTTGACTAATATTTCAGTAACAATTCTCCCTTTTCGGCGTCCCATCCTTTGTTGTAATATCTGTTCAGGTTCTTTGCAATTTGGTAACTCTGCCAATTTTCTGGTGGATGTCTAATTTTAACCAAAGGATCAGGACACAATTTCAGTAATGAAATGTGGAATGTATCATGAATGCGTGTCTCCTCTGGTAAATCCAACTTGTAAGCAACTGCTCCCACACGTTGCTTAATCCTATATGGTCCAAAGAACCTTGGAGCTAGCTTTTGACTGGACCGAATAGCTGCTAAAACTTGCCTATATGGTTGTAGTTTCAGAAATACCCATTGCCCTTCTTTGAATTCACGATCAGTCCTATGGCTATCAGCTTTTTGTTTCATCATATTGATGGCACGAGAAAGATGATATTTAGCTACTAACAAAGCTTCTTCTCTTGCTATAAAAGATCTATCAATTGCTTCCACTATAGCTGATATAGGGAGTTAGGGATTATACACTGGTGGTTGCTATCCATAAAGCAATTCATGTGGTGTGGTTCTGGTTGAAGAATGATAAGTGGTGTTATACCACCATTCAGCCATAGGTAACCATCTTGACCATTCCTTGGGAAGCTCCCAAGTCATACAACGTAAATAGGACTCTAAACAACGATTTAATACCTCCGTTTGCCCATCAGTCTGTGAGTGATAGGAAGAGGACAATTTCTAATCCGCACCTTAAGAAATTCTTAACAAAAATTGCTAACGAATATAGGATCACGGTCTGAAATAATTTCCATAGGAGCTCCATGCAACCTATATATGTGATCCATAAAATGTTGTGCTAAAGTAGATGTTGAAAATGAGTGAGATAGGCTAATGAAATGCACATTCTTACTTAGACGATTGACAATCACCCAAATAGTGTATTTACTTAGTCTTGTTTCGAAACTCTCCCTCTCTTGTTTCTCTTCTCACTCCCTCTAATTTCTATCTCTAAACCCTCTGAAAAATTTCTACACAATTCTACACTAATTCTATCAATGGTATCAGAGGATTTAGAGATCAGAGGGTTTAGAGATAGAAATCAGAGGGAGTGGGAAGAGAAACAGGAGAGGGAGAGTTTCTGATTTCTATCTCTAAACCCTATGAATTTCTCTAATTTCTACACTAATCACATCAGTGGTATTTAGAGATAGAAATTAGAGGGAGTGAGAAGAGAAACAAAAGAGGGAGAGTTTCGAAACAAGGCTGCCGCACTTGTTCATTCCATCATACACAGAATCAATACATGCCTTATTAATCTAGCCTCCTACATATATATAAAGGCTTATATTCAAGGTGTTATAACAAATGTCATAGTATGCGCACATCAATTAGCTATTCCTAATTAATTGTCTATGGCCTTATAGAATCAGTGTTATGCCATTACTACCCTTCCCTACTTAGTATTATGATTAATTAGCCCTAAGGCCTCATAGAATTAATATTGTGCCCTTACTCCCTAATTAATGAGCCCTAACTAATTATTCATGACTATCACTTTATGTATGGACTGAAATTTGAAATGCTGTGGAAGATGAGTGGGTGGAAGAAAGTGAACAAAAGTGATAATTAAGTTGGGTTAAAGCCATTAATTAATTGTATAGCCGTGGTATTATTATTATTATTATTATTTTAGCTAGTGTGATACTAATTAAATCTAATCACATATTGCTAGAAACGCAAGCATGCTTCTTGACATGCTTCTTGATCCGGACCCCTCGCATTATGGTATAGCGAGAGAAAACTCATTACTATTATGATAGCCACACTATAAAGCTTAACCAAATAAGTACATTTCTTAGTTTTTTGGTTGGGGAAAATATGAAAAGAGAGGGTGGGGGTTCTCACTGTTTGTCCACCAAAAGTAGATTAACAAGGGAAGAAGACAAGCATCAAAAAGCAAAGTTTATCAATTTGAAGTTAGAGAATCAATGGTTTTGATATGTTAGAATGTTGGAACTAATTCAACCCATCATATTTAGTCAATTTTTGAACCTTACTTTATAGCAATCATGATGTCTTCCATTTTCAAAAATGTTACAAACCCATAATACATAGAAGATAAATATATATCAAAACATGGTATAGAAACAAAGCCCATCCCAACTTTACTAATGTAGCATACAAGAAATAGGACTTTTAGGATAGAAGCTTTAAAAAGCCTACATCATGGGTTTGTTAACAAAATCAACAAGAGGCTAGGGGACACTGAGTGTCAATGGCCTCAGTCTTGTTCCAAAGCCTCCAATCAGATCAATAAATGGTAGCAAAGAACCAATTTCAGTACATGAGCTAATTGATACCATCTCAAGTGTTTCTCTGATATATAGCAACTACAACATGAGGTATTTGAGGCTATCACTCAAACGCAACTTTAATACCACCAAAACATTTCTTTGATTCCACATGTAACTTAAGTAGCCTATTCAAACTTATCTCTGATACCACAAAAGCTTAGTTTTGATACCACCCAAGCATTTCTCTAATGCCACCCGTAATATGGGTTACCCAAACCGAGTTTTGTAACATGGGGAGGTATCTAAAAGACATCTTTCCAACCTATATCACTTATAGCACCCTAGCTTGGTTACAAGCTCTAATACCTCCCAAACTTGGTTATAGTACCACTGAGCATTTCTTTAATGCTACATGTATGTTACCTGCTTGAACCTAGCTCTGATACTCAGCATCAACAACGTGGCTTTGATAGGGTCGATCAAACTTGGCTCTAATATGACCTATAACATCATAGTGCCTTACTCGGAAAATATTCTACTTCTCTAAAAACTATGATTTTTCAAAGGTACAACCTTCGGCGATATTATCGACTAAAGGCAAGAGAACTATATAAGTTCTAGGCAAACCAAAACATTGGTTTCAGTTGAGATTCTTTTGTAGTATGGCTTTTTCGTACTCGGCAGCATGGAAGTCACTCCGTGAGATTCGCTATCACCTACATTGTTAATACTCTGGTTTCTATCCTCAATGCCTTTAAAGGGGAGAGATGCCATAGTGAATCTTGGCAATGTTACAAATGATAAAAGAAGTTTTAGTTTTATTTGGCGGTGTGGGTTGAATTTTCTTTTCAACTACTACACATATGTCCATTTATAACCTTTCAAGTATCACATATCCATCTACTATCTAACTATCTCACACACACATATATTCATCTACCATCTAACTACTAAACACATGTACACCTATCATCTAACAACCATATACTTTTTTATCTATCGATCAAATATCATATGCTTATCTACCACATAATTATCTATCATTAATTATGAGATTTAATTTGTATTAATGATTCGGATTAAATGGCATAAAATAAAATAAAAATGTGAAATATTTTTAAAAAAATAAGATTATGAAACCGCCTACGAAATGAATAAACAAAAATTCAAACTTTTTGATTTCAATATACTCATTATACATCAAGCTTAAAAGAAAAAGCTTTCATTGATTAAAAATGATAAAAAGAAAATAAATTAATGTTGCTCCTAAATTTAATTGTTTAGAATTAGTTTTTGACACCAAGAAGGCATCGGTTGATAGGACAACACAAAGGTGAGAATCATAGGATGGAAATTTGATAAAAAGATGAAGGGAAAATTAATTCCCAATCCTTACAGTTTCCTCAATTTTGAATCAGTCCCTACATTATCAGTTGTTTTGGTAGCTTTGTTAGTCCACAATGTTTAAGACCGCTTAATAAAGGTTAACAGTGTTAGGAATTCGTTAACTGATAGCAAGATTTTTATAATTGGAAACCACCTCTGAAAATTATTTTCCCTCTCGTCCCTCCTCTCTCTCTCTCTCTCAAGACGGTCTCTTCCTCTCTCCGATCTCGACACGAGACTGGAGCATAGTGAAAAACAGAATGTGACTTAAAATACTCATTAAACAATATTATTCTAGAACTAAGCGGAGACTAAATCGACTAAGATCGGTGGAATCCAAAAGCAGATATGGAGAATGAAAAGCAAACAATAAAAAAGGCATAGATGTTCGGGTTAAACTGGCCTTGCTTACATATTTTATCAAGTTAGAGCGTAAAATAAATATATCATGTCAATAAAAGCTTATCCTAATTAACTCATGAGTCATCAAATTAGTATATTTTAAGTGATTTTTGCATTGTAAGAGATAAGTAAGTGGGATAAATTTTCATTAGCATTGCCTCAAGTCAATAATGTGCTTTTTGAAAAGGACTAATCAGCTTAGGCAATATCTTGAAAGCAGCAAGATTAATTAATGCTAATGATTTCCTATTCTTCTTTGAGAGCAACCTTTAGAAAGTTCAAGCAGGTCAAATCTGATATAGAACCTTATAGATCCTGGTTATTTTCATATATTATCCAAATCCGCCATTACTTTCAGTTTTCACTTCAAATGTTCCTTACCAAGATAAATTTATTCTTCCTCCATGCCTAGACCTTCATTCTTTTTCTCGGTTAGGTAAATATTTAGGACCTTAGATTGATTGACCCTGGTCAAAATAAATCTCTCATATATACTCAAATAATTGAGGCCATTGAAACGAAAACTTGTGCTTGGAAATGGAAGTTGTCTTTACTTCATAAAATCAGTGTTGTCGGGTGTTGACATTTATGTTTTACCTTGTGTAAAGGTTCCAAGAACATATGTGATTGAATAGATTGCATATCACTCAAGTCCTATTTATAAGTTTCTTTTAATTAAATCACATATACTAAGGAGAGGTAATTAGCTCAATGATTTTAAGGTAAATTTTCAACTTTGTCCTCATACAATTAATATAGATAAAATTATCACAATATTATTTATCACCTAAAAGAAGACTTATAAAAATGACTAATTTTTTTTGTCATAAGAAGCTTATAAATAAGACCGGAGTGATATGTTTAGACTTCTTGTGTAAAACTTCCCAAGAAAAACACATTCTTTTAAGTTAAAAGGATTAAATGGGACCTCATATAAATTTAAAAGACCAAAAACATGCTTTAGTTAAAATTTAATAAAGACAATGAAATCATAGGTACCAAGTCAAAAACTGAATGAAAATATAAATATCTACAAGATGATTTTGCCTGTAAATCCAATAATGTATCCCATTCATTCATCACCAAACCCTTAATTTACAATATTCTGATAGAGATCATCACCTATTTTCTCTTTATTTTGTTTTATCACGTATGAGTCCTCAGCAAAAGTACTCCTATAAGATCAGTAAGATGACATAGCACTGACCACCGTGAACTGCTTATGGAAGAATCTGAACCCTCCAATCCATAATTAGACAATAAATGAATTAAAACTACACTATAAATATGAAGGAAGTAAAATTGACTATTCAAGGGACATTATTATAAAAGAACTTATCAAAGATTACTCAACTTTTGGACAAATGAGCAAATTTAGAATCTTTACAAAGACACCTTCCATCATTATAACGGCACCGTTCTTTCTAGACGAAATTGACTTGTGAACTTCAGGAAAGAGAAAGGAGATGGCCAGATGGGATTAAGGAGAAGGGAAAAAAACATAAACCAAACAACATATTTCAGACTACCTCCTAACCACATTCTACTCTTATTTGAACAAGATTTCACTGAACAATTTCACATGACGATCTCTGGTTTCCAAATGCTGGACTTGATCTCCTTGTGGGGCAGAACAACACCACCATTGCTGTAAATTTCATCACACACATGGACATCTTCTCCAAGGATAGTCATGTTCTCCACACGAGCCCATTGTCCTACAGTGGAATGCCACCCAATGATACTGCTGGAAATGCAAGCATGTTTCTTAATCCGGACCCCTCGCATTACAGTGCAGCGGGAGAGACGAACACCCGACTCAACTATGCAGCCAGGACCTATAGCAACATCAGGTCCGATGAGACATCCTTCACCAATTTTGGCGGTCTCATCCACTATGACGTTTCCCACAATGTGAGGACCAGTGGCTAACTTGGAGGAAGATTTTTTCTTCAATGAATCCAGGTAGAGTCTTAGACCAGTAATATAGTCCCTTGGCTGTCCAATGTCCATCCAAAACCCGGGAAGGACCATTGCAAATAGTTTTTGCTCCGCTGCAATCTTTGGAAACACCTCTTTCTCGATAGATGTGGGCCTTAGCTCAATGCGATCCAGAACTGAGGGGTCCAGTAAGTAAATTCCAGCATTGATTTTGTTCCCAACAAACAACTTAGGCTTTTCCACAAATTTCTCAACCTTCCCTGTGGTCTCCTCTGTGACAACCACACCATACTTCGATGGCTCATCAACCTGCACAAGTAGATGGAAAAAATGATATTGAATGCTCTAAACTGTCATTAAAGGCCTACATAGTTGGCAAACATTTTAATGTTATCACCTTTGTCACCATTATGGATGCCTCTCCTCCGTGGGATTTATGAAATTCAACCATCTCCTTAAGTGGGTACTCACTGATAACATCACTGTTGAGAACAAAAAATGGCTCTCCAGAACCATCTAACAGCTTATCCCTGGCAAGAGCCAGAGGACCTGCTGTACCCAATGGTTCAGTTTCTTGTGAACATGTGATCTTGATGCCTAGCTTTGCCTCGTATTCCTTCAAGAAGTTCAACATCACCTGCCCCATTGGGAGTAATTTCAGCCACATAACTCTAATTATTGACGAAATAATGCAGCAAGGGTATTTTGATCTTTACCTCTGGTTGGTAATTGATGGCCAATACCACTTCATCAACTCCAATAGCCTTAAGAGCCTCTATCTGAAAAATAAATAAAATTAAAATGAGAATGACTGAATGAGTAAGATCTTTACTTCCATTTACAGATGAAAAAAAGTTATGAAGATATACAATGACATATAGGACTTTAGGGAGGCCAACATTACTACATCGTGTGAGAGTAAAATACCTTCTCCACAAAGCTCAACCAAATAAGCACATTTCTTAGCCTTCTTTTTAAGGGAAAAGAAGAAATCGAAAGGTGCAACCAAAAATAGATTGACAAGGTAAGAAGACAGATATCTAAAAGCAAAGTTGATCGATTTTGGATATATTAGAATGTTGGAACTAATTCAACCCATCTTATTTGGTCAATTTTTGAACGATTATTTGCACCAGCCATAATGTCTTCCAATTTCAAAAATGTAACAGATCCATATAAATACAAGAGATATATCAGACATTGCATAGAAAAGTCATCAACAAAGCCCATCTCAACTTTACTAGTTTACCAAAATAGAAATGGGACGTCTAGAAAAGAGGCTTCAGAAAGTCAACCTGATGCAGGATCATGGGTTTGTTAGCAAAATCAACCAGAGGCTTGGGGACACTGAGTGTCAATGGCCTCAGTCTTGTTCCAAAGCCTCCAACCAGAATAAGTGCCTTCATTGTGATATTCCTCTTGCTTTCCCTGTAAATTATAAAATTAATAGCAGATCAATAAATGGTAGCAGATAACCAATTTCGATACATGAGCAAGACTGATTCCACTCTGTCCTCTAAATACTAGTGGATGGAAAAGAAAGAAGCATTGCTACGGAAGTTAAACATGAGCTGACAGGTGTTATGATGATTATGAAATAGACGCAGCTAAAGCTGAAAACCTAATTCTGGAAGAAAAATCAATCTGCCAAGAGAGTTTGAAACGTAAGCACCCTAGAATGAGTGCTTAACTTCAGGAAACCAACCAAAACCCAAGTTCATGTCATCAAAGAATTATAAAGATACAAAGGAGAGTGAAAAATATCATGCAAAAGCTAGCTGGATAAGTAAGTGAAGACAAGATCCACCGACAACTCAGTTGAAGATTTTCATAAGAATGACAAAATGGTTTGATTCTGCGGCAAGTTACCCCATAAATGACATTATATCTAAACTGAAATCCATGTGAAAGGGTTCCAGGTATAATGATTTCCCCAGATTAGGGTGTATAGCTCATTAATTGAGGACATTAGAATTCAATCACTCTAAGCATATTAAATGTGGCAAGCACTACAAGAAAGCCGGAAGAGATAAAAGATATAAACTATAGAAAAGATCCAGTAAGGTGAGATGAATTCATAAGAACAAGCAATGATGACATTACAATCGCATAAAGCTGCTTCTTTCTTTTAGCCTGACCAAAGAAAACTGTATCAAATATGAATGTTAACAAAATACTGTTTCTTCATTGATTTTGCTCCCTAAATCACAGAGATTTGTAGCAGGGGCACCAAATCCAGGGTGAAAAAAGTGACATTACTCAACACACAAGCAATCAAGCACATATACGACAAAAAGGGGGGGAAACGACAGAGAAAGAGAGAAAAACAAGCAGATGGCAAGAGTAGCAGCAGATCTGCTGGTTAGCACAGATCCCTCCGCTTAATTCACCATAATTCAAGCATCCAAAGAAGAAAAGTCCAAGAAGGAAAAGCACTGTGATTAAGAACATCCGATCAAAGAAATAATATGACAAACGGAACCAAAAATTCAAAAAAAGATGCAGAAACGTAAATGAAATTGAAAATAACGGCAAACGCATTGTCAAATTCACCTTTAATTCGGCACGAAAGGAGAAAACCTAGCGAAATCCGATAAAAGACGAGCTTCTAGCCTGAATCTTTAGGGAGAAAACGGGTTAAATCCGGCACCCCTAACGGTCCGTCGTCAGGGGTCTGAGCTGTTCAATGGCGTTGGTCGAACAAATAGCCTTTGTGTCATCCTTTTATATACGCGCCAATCATATTCATCTGTAATCTCCGAGTCTATAACACACCCATCTCCATTTCTTTTTCTTTTTATTCCTTAAAACTCATAATAAGTATAAAAAAAAAAATTAAATAACAATGTGGGCAAAGAAATGATAAACAATAAATAGTATGCCTAAAAAATAATAATAAATAATATTTATGACCTTGAAATCTGAGTATTTGACTAAATTATCGCTGATTAATTTTGTCAAGATCTGGTCTAACTTATTCTTAATTATATCAGGAGACTTTCCTCCTCGTTACTGTTACCTGCATAATTGTTCTTCTTAAGAGGAAAAAAAAATGCATTTTTTGCTATTAAAGGAAAGGACAGAAAGAGATTGAATGATATTTATGAGAAAATATATTAAAAAATGGTTGTTATTCTCTAATTTTTTCTCCTATACTTGGAATTTAGATCGAAACCAAAATCACTCGTTTATTTTTTTATTTTTTTTTCCTGAGATCCATATATCCATATTACCAATATATAAAAAAATTAAGAAAACATTAAAAAATAAAAATTATTTTTTATATTTAGAATAAAAATCAATTACCTAAATATATTTTATATTAAGGATCATAAGAGTATATTTTAGGGTACGAAATACACTATAAAAAATGAGTATATTTAAAGCACTAAAATTCTAAAAAATAACATCATAGCACTAGATTTATCATAATTAAAATTAGGGTGCTTGATGTAGCTGAGACACAACATCATGGAAATTACTTTATCCAAAATTAATCCTAAACTCCCTTGGTTCCAAGAAATATATATTCACTCATACTATATAATCTCAATCCATCAAATACATTGCTATATTTTCCTTATAAATCTTATATTACATCAATAAAAAATACTACCGAATATAGTTTTTGAAAATTATAAATAATATAGTCATACCATGATCTATAAGGATTCCATATATAATCTGAAGTAATATTAGTGAGAAATATAAGTATTATTTTTTAAAATATTTACAAACACTGACATATAAATTTTATTTTTAAAAAATAATGACTAATAAAAAACTGTTCAAGACTAATGGTTAATCCGTTAATGTTAGTGGAATAAAAAGGTGCTGTATAAAATTAAAATAAAAAACTAAAATTTTGTGTAAAATAAGAGTATTAAAATTAGATGACCATTTATATCCTTCTGTTTTTCCCCCAGTATATCTTTCTTTTATTAGTCTATATAGGAAAGATTTTTTATATCAGAGAAATTGCTCTTGGTTTTCATTAAACCAGAAAATGCGTTAAATTTTCTTTTCATTGAATATTCATCAATAAAACTAATTTATTACATGAAATTTATTTTCTTAAAAATTAAATTATTTCATGTCGATAATATTAAGGGAAATAATGTTTTTTAATAGGAACTAAAATCAATATTTTTGTATTCCCAAAAACCAACTTATAAAAAAAGGGTTAAGGTGTAAAAATGCACATGTGATTACAACTTAGATGTAAAAATATCATTTGACCGTTAAGTTTGACTTTTTTTGCTTATTAGGCGATGACGTGGCATTTTTTCACATGTGTTGGGCACTCTTTTTGCTAAACCACATGTGCATTTTTGCACTTTTTGTTAAACTACATGTCTATTTTTACATCTTTAAAATGTCACATCATCTTCCAGTCAGCAAAAAAAATGTCAAACTTAACGGTCAAATAGTATTTTTACATCTAACTTATAACCACATGTACATTTTTACTGTTAAAACAAACACTTGGTGTTAGATACTCCTCAAGATAAAACACATGTGTATTTTTACACCTTAACAAAAAAAAATGCTAATGTTTGTTTGGGAGGAGGAGGGTGTCGGTGGGGCTTCTGCGTTGTTTCTGAATTTGGCGGATTCCTTTATGGATGAATCCTACTTGGCCCACAACAAGGAACACGTAATTTTTGTTTGCAAAAGTGATTAATTAATTAATTATCAAACTCAACTTTTGCGATTGCTGGAACTTTCTTTGGGAAAACTAAAACAAGCAACCTTAACTGGACAAAATGGGAAATTTCTGCCCAATAAGACCTTGAAAATTAAAATTCATATAAGTGACTGAAAGAATAATCTACAGCTAATATCTTTTAAAATAATTCCTATATGCACTTTTTAGAGTTACAATGAATCATTTTTAATATTATAAAAATATTTTCATTTTTTTAATTGAATAAAAATATTGTTAATAAGAAAAATAATGACAAATTCAGAGTATTTTCTATTCAATGATTGTGAGGATAAGACTATGTATTATTTTGTAGACTATACTAGGTTCCTTTTCTATAGTTATTAGATTATTGAACCTTTTTTAGATCGTACATGTCGGAGCCTTATTGCATTGGATCTTCGTTTATAGCTTTTAGATCATGAACTTTTTAACTGAAGAACAAATATGTTATATCAAAAAATACTATATATATATATATATATATATATATATATATATATATATATATATATATATATATATATATTTTTTTTTTTTTTTTTTTTTTTTTTTTTTTAAGTTGAACAAATTGTTATTAAAGTCTGTTCATCATATCATTTTTATCAAGTTCTTTGATGAAATTCTTTTGACAAAAGATTCTTCATTACAACTAAATCTTCTAAAAATAATTTTTGCAAAGTTAATACTTCTGGCTGCAACTGTCCTAATTTTTGGATTACTTCTATATAAAGTATTATGGATTACTCCCTCTGATCCTTATTATAAGGCACCAACTAACAATTCTCACATACCAATAAAAACAGTTAAAGTCAATAAAATTGTTCTAAAATTTAAGTAATTTCCAATATTATCCCTATAATTACACTAAATTCTAACATTCTATTAATTATTACTCTCACCCACTACCCTCATTAACTAAGGGCATTCATGGAAAAAGATAATTAATGCTCATTGGAAACAAGCAAGCGCCTTATAAAAAGGACCAAATGAACTTGCTAGTTGGTGCCTTATAATAAAGACCAGAGGGAATATTATATATGATAACATCATTTAGGGGAAAAGAAAAACAAATTAAGAGGAAGCACATAAAACACATCAATATTTCCTAATGATCAATTATTATAATGGGTCGTGGTTTGTGGCCCAGAGTGGCATATTCCACAAGGATACTTTATCCCCTTCTCAACCTTTTATATATATATATATATATATATATATATATATATATATATATAAAGGTAAAGAAGTAAAAAAATACACATGTTTTATTTTTGGAAGCGCCCAATACCATATATTTTTTTTTAAAGTAAAAATACACACGTGGTTACCATTTTAGAGCAAAAATCATATTCCACCATTATGTTACTGTTCACCCTGATGAAAGAGAAAGAGATGAAGTGTACAGTAATACAACGGTGGGATGTGACTTATGTTCTAAAATGATAACCCACGTGTGTAGTTTTACTTATAGAAAAAGCATATAGTGCTGGGTACTCCTAGAGGTAAAGCATGTGTGTATTTTTACTTTTTTATTCTAAAAAAAAACGAAATGCAAAATTTTTAATTTAATTTTGAATATTTGATAGCGAATGCAGTGTGCGTTACGCCAAATATTGATGTCATGGCTGGTTGTGAATGAATTTGTGAAACTTGTGTGCTCGTTCTCAATTATGCACATCATACGGACACACATTTAGCTTCAACCACACAAAATCCATAAATGCCAGCATCGTTTATTTATATACGTGTGTGTGACAAAGAGAGATTTAAAATGATTTCAATCTTTTAATTTTCTTATAACTCCTCTTGTCCTGTATAAAAGACATTTCTAACTTCTAACCATTTTTCAAACCGACTAAATAAAACTTTAAATCTCATTAATTTTTCAATAAAATTTAACAATTTGTTAATTTTATCCTTATTTAATATACAATATATTTTATGAGAATAAAGTCAATATAATAATAAATAAATGGTTAAATCATACATTCATAAAAAAAAAAAAAAAATTCATTCTCTACCTCATAAATAGAATCAAAAATTTTCTTTTCTCTCTACCATGTATATAGGACTAGAGAAGTAACAATAATGTTATAATACTCACTGTTTAAATAATGTTGTATAAGTTAATTAATTGAAGGAAAAATCGCCCATAAGTTCAGATAAGAAAATTAATATTTACAAATCAAATTTAACAAATCATACTGTTAAACTTTCATATTTACAAGTCGAGTTGGGTTATTTATAGGTCAAATTAGTAAAGAATTAATTATTTTTTGAAACCTCTCTATATATATTTAATTTCTTTAACTTGGGAATTTTGAATAACTTTTTCTCTATTAAACTTTGAATTAGAATGAAGGAAAACAAAGATTTAAAATCACATAAAGGCAGAGAAGATTGCGATCAATGTATGAGTGTTTAAGCCCACAGAAATTGAATCGGTGTGAAGAAAAAATGATGAAGACTTTTTGTGAAAATAAAGAAAAAGAAAAGTGCAGATTTTTTTAATTTATTTTATTAGTTTTCTTTAAATTGCAGTCAAAGGCTGAGATACAATGGGAACAGAATACCATGTTGTGATTTGTGAATGGCCTAACCGTGGGCGTTGACATTTTGTGTCCCCTTTGACCTAATAACAAGTCACATAAAGATCTGGCCGCGGTGGTCTTCATTAGTGTGCGTGTATAACTGAATATAACAAACAACTAAATATCACAATCAGACTGGTTACAATCCCTACGGCCCAGTTTCGAACCAAAAACTGTTTTTATGGTGGAGCCAGATTTCATCGAAATTAATTATATATTTCAATTAGTCTCTAGAGAATAATTTTTATTATTTATAAAGTAAATACGTGAAATTTTTTTTGTCTCAACTTACAAAAGAGGGGTTTAAAACTATGATTTTGTGGTTTCTAAATGCTCACTAAATCGTCATTAAATCCAAAATTATACTGATAATTAGCCTTATAGATTTTTTTCTTTCACACACACATAGCTAATTAATTTTCATATAATTATTATTTTTTAAATATTGTAATGATCATATAAACAAATGAATTGGGATGACATCTATCAAGAAAAAAATAATAAAAAGATCGTTTAAGGTGGTTTAGACACATTAATTCAAAGAGAGCTATTATGTGCATTGTTAGGAGGGTCAATCAAGTAATATGAAGTTAAAAAAAAATAAAATAAACATAGAGGAAGACTAAAATGAACACTTAATGTGATTATAAAACGTTTATATATATATATATATATAGCTTTTTATAAAGTACAATAACGTTGAGCAATATATGTAAGTATGTAACTAACCCTACCTACTAGGGTAAGGTTTTGTTGTAGTAGTAAGTGTGATTTTTTTTGTTAATAATCTAGTCAAAGATCTAATTTTAGATAGAATACAATAATGACATCATGCAACCTATGAAGTCACCCAACTAATAACATAAGCCTTTATTGTTGTAGTTGTGGTAGTAGTGCATCATCGGTTCAATCGTCAGTCAAACCACTTGGACCATAAGAATCAGGAAGGATTGGTGTTTCTAATTTAATGTTCAGTCTAACTTTTAAAACATTGTATTTTCTCTTATATTTAATATAAGACCCAATTAATATTTTTTATAGAGATTAAGGAAGCTTAATGAATAAGCTAATCCTAATATATATCATGTATCATTTGATTATATATAAGTTTCTAAGTCAGACAAATTAATTTGGTATAAAGAAGATAGATAAAAATACTTAAAATTAATTTATTTAATCTCTTAAAAAAAGTCAACCAAATCTTATATTAAGAATAGTGATAATATTTAACTACCTAAGAAGGTTTTTTAATAACAAAAATAGTCTGTATTATTTAATACCTTAAACGATAGTCATAACTGCAGGTACTAAATAAGAGAAACGCTTTAAATAGGATTTTCTTCACTCATAGAATTCAAATTGAAACCTTTGTTTTTCGTGACTCAATCATGATTAAATTTATTTGAGAAGACAAAATTTTATATCATAATGAAATGATGCCAAGTAGCTCTAGCAATGAAACATGCATTCTTGATCTTCTATATGTTCCACACAAATGAATGTATAATGTGGTGTATTTTAGTGTATTCTAAAAATAAAGATAAAGGAAATTTAGTGTATGAGGAGAATAATGAGATATATAGTATAAATTAAACCTTATTGCCTTAAGCACACATTCTCATATTTCATACACTTTCTTATGGTATAAATGCATGAATTAAGATCATCTCATTCAAAACTCATGCTCAATAATAATCCTAAAAACAATATGATGAAATAACTAGTTTTTACCAAAAACAAATTAAAATACTTGTGTGTGATGGGATGAATTCAGGCATGACTAAAAAAAAGTCAACTAGTGACAGAATTATTAGTAACAATCTATTTGACGATGAAATTACTAATCCACTATTTTTTTTTCCCCTGTATATGTACAAGGTTTGACCTTAAACATATGGTGCTCAAAATAAATTCTGTGCCAACTACATCAAACCAAATAAGGTAAGATAAGATAAACCGAGCTGCTAGGCCATCCCCATAATCCTAGCTAGAGGGGTTTTTTTTTTCAAAAAAAAATCTTACTATATATATATATATATATATATATAAAAGAGAATTTAAAGACAAGATAGAGATTATATAACAACAAAGATCTTTAAAAAAAGTTGATATAATTGTACGGAGGATGCAAGGAGCTTTTTAAATTCAGGCCTACTTCTTGATGGAAATTACATAACTCAGATATTTGTTTGTCAGCCATCGAATATACTAATCTATGAGGAGGAAAATGTTTGACGGACGGAGATTGTCATGATTCTCTCTCTCACACACACACACATCTATCTATTTTTGTATATATGAAGTGATATTTGAAATGCTGCAGATGAGTTGAAGAAAGTGAAGAGAAGTGATAATGGAGAGTGGGATTAAGGCCATTAATTAATTGTGGAGTCGTGGTACTAATTAAATCTAATTAAGCTAAGCCAGCAAAGGATTGGTGGGTGGGTATGTGTTAATTAACTTCAGGATTTTAACATTTAAAATATACTATTATTATATAAGTGTGTCAATTATTACTGCTCGCATCATCTTTATAAATAAACTAAAAACAATTATTGGTGGATGAAGATTCTTGTAAATTGGGGGAAAACTTTCTCTTTGGTAGTAGGTGAAGACTGAGCCTCATCACATCTCTTAAAAAAATTATAAATGTTTATATTTTTTAGTTTTTATTTTTTTTAAAAAAAAAGTGGATGTGGAGCATGTAAAATTAATCTTTTTAAAACAAAATAAAGAAACGAGAGAGAGCGAGTTCATTAAAATAAATGAAGTCTTATTATTCTTTTATGGGCAATATACTGGGTAGAGACTGACTGTAATTCTGATATGCTTTTCAAATTTATATAGGTTAGATTTGGAATACTTATATTTTATGATTTCAATTATTATGTTCAATTTAAATATTAAAACTATTTTTTATTATGCATCTTACATATTTTTTAAAAAATTAAAATTAAAAATGATGCTTATTTGTTAAGGGGGAAAATCACATAACAAAATAAGAAAATACATACCATCAATACTGAATATCTGAATATCCCATAAGGTGCATTTTAAATTATTTAACGATCTAAACATAATGTCTTTTATGAATATATCACTATAGACTGTTTCACTTAATTAATCACAAAATTAGAGTGACGGTGGACCTTGTGGGAGTAATAAAAACGCATATTATTGGCAGAAAAAGGACATTCTAATTACTAGATGTAAGGTAGCACCTACTTTGAAAAATTATTAATAATGATCAAATATAATATAAAATTACATTATATAACTCAAAATGTGAATTAGTAGTGGGCCGTGTGGTTTAGTGGCAGTGCATAGCTAAGTTTGATCTTTGCTAATCGATGAATTTTAGAGAGAGATCGAATGTTGGAAAACGAGAGTAAAAATAGAATCAAGCATATAGAGATGATTTGGGAAAAGAGATATGGGGCTTTGAGGGGTAATGTAGTCTTTTAATATCATTCATAAATTCTTCATGACCTAATTAAGAATTTATTAAAAGTGCCGGTCTGAATTTTGATTTTAGCATTATTTCAACAGATAGAATATTCCTACTACTATTTTTTGTTACTACCAATGTTACCACCACTTTTTCACCGTTAGATCAGAATCTCAATAGGAAAGAGAAATGATAAAGATAGAGGAGAGAGAAATGATAAAGATAAATAAGATTCTAATCTAACGGTAAAAAAGTGGTAGTAACAAAAAATGGTACTACCTCCGGTTTTAATTATAAGACAAAGTTGACTTTTTTGCAGAAATTAAGGAAGCTAAATAAGTTACTTAATTTTTATATGTTGTGTATTCTTAGATTATATATTAGTTTATTAGTCAAACTAATTAGTTTGAAGAAAAAAATTAAAATAAAAATACTCTAAAGTAATTTAATTAGCTTCTTAAATCTCTCCAAAAAAAGTCAACTATGTCTTATAATTAGGACTGAAGGGAGTAATAAGAATATCCTATCCCTATTTCAACTGGATTTATATAAAATTTTCCCTTTCCAAAAACCTTTTTTTATTAAAAAAAATGATAAAGTAGATTATACTATATGTCGTATTTTTTGGGTGGGGAGACCCTGATTAAATTCATTAAAAAAGAAGACTCTGTTTAATTGAGTATTTTTAATATTTCTGAGGAATATTTAATTATTGAGAAATTTTGATATTTTGAAATATCAAAATATTAAAACAATTTTGTTCATCCATTTACTACATTTGATAAACAAATAACATAACATGTTTTATTAGGAATTATTGATTTGGGATTAGGGGTGGAAACAGATCAGGCCATGCTTCACCCTTAACATGCCGACATATTAAAGAGTAAAGTAGCTTTAAACTAGCTTGTAGCTTGTTACATGTTGTTTTTTCGGCCTGAGTTTAGCCTATAGCCTGTTAAGGGGGTCTGTAATTTTAAGAAAAACATTTAAGAAGTCTAACAAGTCAAAGGTCTCACTCCAAAATAGGCTTACTTCAAACATATAAAAAACATGCATACTTTAAACATGCTTACTTCAAATAGACCTACTTAAATAATATGGAGTAAGTAATTACAATTTCACCCTCATAATAGGCTGGCTTGACAAGCCTAACAGGCTTATTATTAGGCCTAGACCTGCTCTATTAAACAAAATAGGCCTTCAACTTAGCCTGACCTTTTAGTCTGTGTTAGGTCAGGCCTGACCAGGCTTGAAACAGGCTAGGCTATAGACCCCTGATATATTCCCACCCCTATTTAGGATTTCCAAATTCTAAAGATACCATTTAATTAGAATTTTTCCTTATTTATTTATTAGGTTTCACTCCATTCCTCTTTCCTTCTTCTTCTTCTTTTTTTTTTTTTTTTTTTTTTTTGCAATGAGAGATTTAATTCCATTCCTAAATTATCAATATACTGAAACATATACATTAAAATTTATAATTTATATTATTCATGATACCTAAACAACACCTAACCTAAAGATTCATTTTTTACAATTTTACGTGATATGAAAAAATGTCTAGTTTTTTCTTTCTTTCTTTCTTTTTATTTTTATTTTTATTTTTTACAAAGGCAAGTATTACACTTAAAAGTTAAATTGAAGGGATAACAGATCACAAAGCAGGATCAAAACCTTAGGTTAAACCACCACCTAACCTAATCAAATTTGATCTAAACAGAAAGCAGGAGGGTCCCACATAATGATCAACTAACACCTGCAATGTCATATCTCAAATTGCACTCAGTCTTCAATTTATATATATTTTTAAGTTTGAAAGTTACTTTTAGCATATAGGAATGTGCAATAATAATCCAAAAAAAACAAGCAAACAAAGCAACTTGTGTGCTGTTTAATTAATTAAACTCTTCTTAATCGAAAAAAGTTAATTTCAAGAATGTAAGCCCGATAACGATATCAAAATCAATTTTTCATACTTTAATTTGCTGGCAAAAAAAGAAAAAAAGAAATATAAATCCAATTATATGTTCCTTCGTTTCATCATCAACCCTTCATTTTCAATATTCGAATAGAGATATTCTTTATTGCCAAAGGAGTATATTCCCAAAACCAGTACGAACAATGTGATCAAATGAAAATGTTTCTACCTTTTGCACGAGCCACTTAATTAATTAATTTAGATAGATTAAAATAATAAGATAAATTAGTTAATTATAAAAAAATGTGGCTTGATATATCTAAAGTAGTATCAATAGATTACATATAAGTTTAAAAGTCAGATAAATTAGTTTGGTTAAAAAATGATGAATATAATGAAAGACAAAATGAATTATAGTCTTAGATTTAAAATTAAACACAATCCACAACTAGCCTATATATTAAAAAAGGAAATGATATGATCAAATGAGTATTTAATATTTATTGTTCAATATTAATTACATCAAGATTGACCATATGAAAAGGAAAGTTGAATTAATGGTCTAAGATAGTCTAATTGAAGCATTTGGCTGTGGAATTGGAAAACTACCCGTCATTCCACCCCAAAATCTCATTTGTCATTTTCTAGTGAGACTTGATTTGATTGTTAGGTGACACTTCGCTTTTATGGATTCATCCCTGATTTGCCGTGTATGCACCAGAGACAAAATAAAAACTGTGTTCGCAGGCAAAGGAAAAAATTGAACTTAAACAATCTGACGTTAAGGGTAAAAGAAATAATCTGTGTGCATGGATTTATTTGATCTTGTATAACAAAAATCTTGTGAGGTATGGTTGAGATGAAGAAGAGAAGAAAGATAAGCCAAAATGCTAAGATGTTGTTCCAGAACTATGATAAGCCTGAAAATTGATTGATAGTTTGCCTCTAATAATAAAAAGAGAAAAATGAAAACAACTATTTGAGAGGTAAACATTAAAATAACCCCACTACATTATTCAGTCAAATAGTTATGTGGCTGATGTTCTTTTTATTGTTGAAAATGCTTTAAATTGTTATTTTTATAAGGGAAAGAATCTGTGTAATCAATATTCATAATCTGTAAATATACAATACTTCTACACAAGAAGAAAAAATAATAAAACTCACAAGACTGCCGAAAATAGTAATGAATTATGTAGAAATCTGGGCCCAACTTTCGTTGTGTCCTTAAGACAATTTTGCTCCCTCAATACAGATGCCAAAGGTTTCTGAGCAATTGTCTCCCAGAATAAAGCAAATTATTCGTCTCCAGAAAGATTACTCTATTTGTCTGAAGCCCAAGTGAATCCTACGAGTCTGTTTTCAAAACGCATAAAATATATATGCAGTATGCAGAAAAAGTGTATGTAGGAAAAATAGGGGATTTTTTATTCTGTGACCAAAGCGCCCTATTTATAGACGAAGGAAGTTTGATTAAATGGACTTGATTCTTGCTGGTGAACCGACATGACCGTGGCAAACTGACTCGACTGGTAGTGGCGAATCAGTGGAGTTCTTATTCATAATCTATGGGATTTAGACATAAAAATCCAACACTTTTCTATACGTGGCTTCTTATAGCAATGGGTGATGAACTACTTTAAGAAATACCAAGCTCTTATACCAAACATGATTGAGATTACAAATGAGGTTTGTGGAGACGCATTCAAATATCTCACTTGATGTAGTAATCTTGGCCTTTCCTAATTCTCACATGTGTGGTGTACATACATTCACACCTTTTGTTAATCTACGAACGGGAGAAAAGATCTTTTAACTCATCATTCTCATTTTGATTTTAGTTATTTTTCAGATAGAGGTTCTTTGGTCAATTGGAGTTAATGAAGTGGTATATATTAGTCATTAATTGCCAACGAGAGGTAAAGATCAAAGTAACCACATTCGATTATGTAGTCAATAATGAGTTGTGTCTGACATTTCTCCTTAGTGCAGGTGTTTAAGGAATAGCAAGCTCTGATACAAAAATGAGGTTTGTCGAGCCGAGGGGTGTTCTAATATCACTTGATGTAGTGATGTTGGCCTTTGTGAAGTCTCATATGTGTCGTGTATAATATATACATATTCACATCTTTTGTTAATATATAAATGGGAGAAAGTATCTTCCAACTCTCATTTTGATTTTACTTATTTTTGAGATAGAGGCCCCTTGATTCTATTGGAGTTAATGAAGTGTTGTTATTCTTCAATTGCCAACGAAGAGGTAAATATCAAAATAACCCACTCCAATGAACTACTTTAAGGAATATCAAGCTGTGATATCAAAGATGGTTGAGCTTCTAAATGAGGTTTGTGAATATTAAAATATCACTTGATGTAGTAATATATGTTGGTCTTTCTGAAGTGTTTCAGGTATATATATTCACACCTTTTCTTAATATATGAATGTGAGAAAAGATCTTCCAACTCCTTCTCATTTTGATCGATTTTACTTATTTATCAGATAGAGGCTCTTGAGTCTATTGGAGTTAATAAAGTGGTATTAGTCATTAATTACCAACGAGAGGTAAAGATCAAAATATTGCCACGGCATCATTTAGTTAATAATTAGAGTTATATGGCTGATGTTTTACTCCTTGAGCAAGTGGTGATTAACTACTTTAAGGAATACCATACTCTGATTCTAAAGATAGTTTGAAATTTCAAATGAGGTTTTTGGAGAGGTGTTTAGATATCACTTGATGTAGTAATGTTTGAATTTACGGAGTGTTAAGTGTTATAAGTGTTGTGTATATATATCTATACCTTTTGATATTCCATGCTTGTCCCTCTGAACTTGCTCCTCACATCTCCACTCGGCCTCTCTGCTTCGCTCCTCTCATCCTCCATCTGCCGCCGCCGCCTGGTCGAGCTTTCCTCCACCTTCATTCACCTTTCGTTCTAGTTTATTGCTTACCATGTTTCAACTGCAACTTCCTTGTTCCTTGTTCTAATGAACTGTCTGTATTCTTCTAGTCTTTTCCTGAGTATTTGTCTTGCTTTCCCTCTGGTTGTTTGTTCATTTGTGTTACTTGTTTCTTTTGGGTCTGGGTATTAAGTTTTTGTTTATATGTGTTACAATTAGAATTAGCAAATTCAAAATCTGAGGATTTTGAAGAACATGAAATATATATTTGCACAAGAGACTTTTGGATAAATGGACGTTTTCTATCTTTTGACAACATGTTGGATTGATAACATAACATCAACTCTATTCCTTTTTAACTACATTCCACTGAAAATTTTGCCTGCAAGTTTGATTATATATACAATGTCTTGGATGTGTTTGTGCGAGAGAGATTATTGAACCTACTGTGGACTAAGTATAAAGTGATCTATTGAACATGTCAATGCCTACTTTTGCTGAAACTTGTCAATACAAATTGCTTCGCTGCTATTCTCATGTAATTTTTTCGCTGTAAAACTCTTACGTTCATATATACAAGCAGTACCATTTACTTCTCTTATTTCTCTTCTTTATTTTTGCTTCAGTTCAGTTATATGCTGCTTCTTTGCCTAGTGTAATAAGTTTTAGGGTGGCCAAGCTTTTTGTAGTGATGACAATTTTCCCTCTGCTAGGCTTTTCACCTGTTCTTGTTTCTTGTTCATCTGAAAGCACCGTGAGAATCTTGTCATGGTGGTCAATCAGAAATGATTCTGATTGTATAGACCCTAGCTGCTGGTCATAATAACATTGGCCATGGTGATGTGAAAGCTAGTTCAAAGTGGCAGTCAAAAGGAAGGAGAAATTCCAGAAATAGCTAGAGAAAGCTCAAGAAAGCTTCTACAATTGTGGGGGTGAAGTAATATGGAATATGCATGATTGAAGATTGTGGCTTCTCAACAACTCATGTTATTACCATGTGGAGATTTTGAAAGATCTAGCAACATGAGACTTGTTTAGTTAGCTAAGCATATGGAGACTTTTGATGTTATACAATGTTGTTGCCAATCAGGTAATGCTTTTTTATAATGATGTAATGTTTTCACTATATAGCCTGTAACGTCATGCCAAAAAAGGCCAGTGGAGGGGTCCCAAATGCCCAATAAGGGATTTTATTTTTTTTGAGTGTTTAGATCCCATCTAGTCAATTGGGCTTTTCTTTTAAAAGTGATTTATGAGGAAAAGCTAAAAAACTTGACTTTTAACTTTTAACAATGGTTTTTGATTTTCCGTTAGTCTGTATTTAATATTGGGTTTCAGCATCATTAATATTGATTTTTAATATGGATGGCCATTGTTATATTAAGATTAATGATAAAATTATATTCAAATGAATTATACAGGTAATAGTGATTTAACTTTTTTTTATCAAATTTAAATGTTTATCTTCAATTATCTTACATATAGGAGAATCATGGCAATCTCCCTCAAACATTTTCCTCCTCATAGATTAGTATATTAGATGGCCAACAAACAAAAATATGAGTGATGTTATTTGCATTGTTAGAATCTGCATTAAATTCCATCAAGAAGTAGGCCAGAATTTTGTTGTCCAAAATACTTTAGAATTGTAATTTTCACAAGAATCTATGTAATCAATATGCATAATCTGTAAACATACAATACTTTTACACAAGAAGGAAAACAATAAAAAAATTACAAGAATGCCAAAAATGGTAATGAACTATGTAGAAATCCGAATCCAACTTCGTTGTGTCTTTAAGACACTTTTGCTCTCTCAATACAGATGCCGAAGGTTTCAAAGCAATTGTCTCCCATGATAGAGCGGATTATTTATCTCCAAAAAGATGGCTTTGTCTGTCTAAAGCCCAAGCGAATCCAACGAATCTGCTTTCGGAACGCACATAATGTATATGCAGTATGCAAAAAGAGTGTATGTAGAAAAATTGGGGTTTTATTCTGTGACTAGGACGCTCTATTTATAGACAAAGGAAGTTTGACCAAATGGACTTTACTCTTGTTGGTGAACTGACACGACCATGACGAACTGACGTGACCGGTGGTGGCAAACCAATAAGACTTCTTATTCATAACCTATGAGATTTAGACATAAAAATCCAACAAATTTTAGAAGCTACTTGCATCCTACGTACAATTATCAACTTTTTTAAAAAAAAATCTTTGTTGTTATATAATCTCTATCTTGTCTTTAAATTCTCTCATGTGTGGTATGATTTTTTTTTTTTTTTTTAAAAAAAAAAAACCCTCTAGCTAGGACCTAACAGCTCGGTTTCTGTCCAAACATGAAGATTGTTGTTGTTATATGAAATGGTGTAAGAGCAATGATCAGAAGGTGATCCTTGGTCTATATACTCATCTGGAATAACCATTTGCCTCAATTGACCACATATCACAACGCATGTAAGCTTTGATCACCGTAGAAGAATGGTCAATAGGATTTGGGTTTCATGTTTGCTCACATAAGGTACTCCTCACTCAGGCACTATTTATAAAAGTTTAATAATTGAATTGTTCAATTTAAGAAAACAGCTAAAGTTAGTCAAAAATAATAAGTGTGTCTGAAATAAAATTTATTTTTTCAAGTATGTTCTTATTTATTAGGGGTAAGTAATACATATAATTAATTATGGGTATGAATGAAAAAAAAAACTCATTAAATATTTAAACAACTATTATGGGATTCTTATGAATAGGATAAAGACAATTCAAAATTTAAACTCTTATAAAAAAGTATAAGAGGGAGTAGAATGTTAAAATTTTGTCATAGTTTTAAATTTTATCATATTTTAAATAGGCAATAGATTTTAACAAACCCATTTAAAATGATAGGCAGCATGTTAAAATTAATAAAATGATCCTTTAAAGTGTAGGTAATTTTTTTAAGAAGAAATCATACACAAGTGAGGTATCAATTTTTTTCTTTCTTAAAAAAAGAAGATCCTTACGATAAGAAATAAAAGAGGAATGAGCATATTTATCCACTTACAATTAGCTTCCTTTACCAACCCTTCTAAACCAAAAAAAAAAAAACCCATACCTTCCCTCACTTCTCCTTCAAACAAACAAAGCTTATAACCTCCCTCACCCACTTTTAATAAACATCACCTACCCTCCTCTTGTTAAACCAAACACACCCTAATGGTATATTTGAATAGAGAGAACAATGAGAGAGAAATAGGGGATATAATACTAGAAAGAAAAACTTCTAAATATAGTAAAAAAAAATTGGGAGTTTTTCCTCATATTTGTCTTTCTTTCCTAATTTTGTTGTTTCCATCCAAACATAAGGCAGGGAAATTCTAGAATTTCATGTTAAGAAATTACGGGCTTCTTTCAATTTGTTTTTTTCTTAAAAACAAGGGGGAAAAACACTTGTTTGGACAATGGTTTTCTAAAAGTTGTTTTTTAAACAAAAAACTATTTTTTTTCTAAAAAAAAAAACTACAACGAAAACAGCTTTTAGTTATTTTCTTTTTTTTAGGCCACTACCTATTAACTATCGATATCACACTACCGATGACGACCGCCTTCATGTCACCACCCATAATAACTACCGCCATATCACTACAAAAAACAAATTTTTTAAAAACAATTATCCAAACACATTTTTTTATTTTTTGTTTTCAAAAATAATTTTATAAACATGCTTTTAGGGGAAAATAATAACAATAATAAAATCAAACATGTCCTATAATAATGACACATGTTGATGACGGAAGAAGATACTCTCATAATATTTTTTTCTCATTTTTTCTTATTAGCTCATCTGGGCCATTGATTAGGAAACTAAAAGAAAAGTTAAAATAGTATCATATTGATTAGACAGATATGATTTAGAGATTATAAAGGATGATGATAAAAAGATGAGGAGAGAAACTCAACCCGTTGATAACTATCAAAGTATGGAGGGGTTGGTGTGGAGCAGAGGCTGAGAACAATTAAAAAGTACTTTTAATATTAATTGACAGATAAAGAGAAGGCAGTCCCCAATTTTTACCCTGAATGCGAAGGATAATCCAAAGGAAAAAATTATTTAGTATCATAATCAGACAAAAGCTTCATAGCTAAGAATTGCAAGATAACAAGGCAACATCGGAACCCAAGACAACCAAGAAATCCCCTTGCTTGCTTACAAGCAGATCAAAAATAGCATGTGGGACAATGTCTTAAAGTATATTTTTATCTACAAAAACAAACAATTTTTTTTAATTAAAAAAACAAATAGGTAGTTGGATTGCAATTGCTCATAGAGTCAAGACAAACCTCAAAATTCATAAATAATTTATAAATTTATTTATAGAGTACCCACCAACAAAATTCTTAGATCAACAATAGATTTGAATTTATGTACTTGTAGGAGTGAGTTGCTTCTTTATTGAATGAATTATTATTTATTTATTAGGTATATAATATTATTATATATTTTAGTTATTATTTCTAACTGTAGTTGTTTGTTTTATTTATATGCATAAAATATTTTTGAATCAGTTTTTCATACTACTCGTATCATATTTTGTTCTGCATAATACAACAGTCTCTAATTAAAATTAGGTGTAACAATCAACACAATCCCTTTTTACGAACCTTGCTTCCCTTTGTTGCTTCCTAACCTTGCGGCAAATTATTTGTTAGGATTGGATGAAAAGTTACTACGTAAGTCTTTTAAAATTTTTGTTGGAAAATAATGTATTATGAAATTTTTAACCAATCTTAGGTACTGGGAAAATTGAAAAGTATATGAATAATCTTATATTGCGGATAAATATAAGTGAATATAAGATTTATGAAATAATAACTTAAACAATTGTGAAAAAGGATGTAATTTTTTTTTTTTACTTCATAAGAGTTTTGCATGTTACAGTGTTTTAGAACCTCTTATTATTGAAATTATTTCAATTTCGTTGGAAAAAAATAATTTCAATTTTGATTGTAATTTAACTAATAATTTTTTTTAACAAAATTACTATTTAAATAATTTTTATACCAAATTTTAACTAAATATTGAATTACCAATAGCCCCATTATTCATATAATTTTCAATTTGCCTAGTACTTAAGATTGGTTAAAAATTTCATTATACATTATTTTCCAACAAAAATTTTAAAAGACTTACACTGTAAATTTTCATCCAATCCTAACAAATAATTTTCTGCAATATATGGAGCATCTTCTATATAGTTTATACATGTTTTAGAAATTTAGGAGGGAAATTCCATCGGAAACTAAAAAGAAATTAAGGAAGAAAAGTTGAATATTTGATTCATTGTTGATGTTTGCGGTGGGCTCAGCTCCAAGCACTTGCCTATGTATTTTGTTTTTTTAGAAACAGTGATTACCTTGTGAATCATTCCACAAGTAAAACGATCCCGTTTAAAGCAGAGAATGGCAGCGAAGGGTAGGAAATAGTAGAGGGAAGCTAGGTCCATAATCTACACTATACCCAATATTAGGAACTAAGAAGGACAATTAACATTACTAGAAGTGCATAAATCTCAATGATCAGTGCATCATTTGATTCTTAGAAATTCAAGATCTACTAATGTCTCATAGGGATGTTGATGTGAATTCTTATTGTAGTGGGGATGAAAGAGCTTTTTTTCTCCCCCTAAATTTTGATAAGGGTGTCCTTCTTTGAGACTCGTAAGATAAAGAATTTTCGCTTTTCTTTATAAGTTTATTTTCCAGTCTTTAAATTTGTATTTTATTTTTTTACAAGAGGTGATGTCATTCACCACTTCGATTAATAACATGTTACTGTGGGAAAAAAAGCTTGATTAGATTCAAATCTTGGTTTTTTTTTAAAAAAAAAAAATTAATACCAGTAGTTTAATTCTTGACATGAAATAATAATAGGCCTATTGGGCTGGCCTTGTATTTTTATTTTTATTTTAATAACTTAAACACCATGGGCTGATCGGGGCCCAACAGGATCGATGTTCCCTATACGACTATCTTCCTGATAGAAAAGAGAGGATTCAACTCTTCAGTAATTGCTCATAGAGTCTGGGGCCGTGCCCTGACATTAGTAGGGGACTGATGTTGAATCCTTCCAAAACTTTTTTGTAAAAAAAAAAAAAAACACTCTTCAAACCAAAGCTCAAACTTGAGTTTACATTGTCTTCAGATCAATTAGTTCTTTTTCCCTTAAATTACAAGACCAAAAGAATAAGAAAGAAGCTACCCACAATGAACACAAGATAGAGAGCTATATAACGGACAACAGAACATATCAGAAATAACTTCAACTCGCTTCAGTACGCTTGCTAATCAAAATGCAAGTCACTTTTAATTAATTCCCAAGTACTAATATAAACAATTAAAAGCATCAAATTTTTCATAAGTGATTTTCAATAATTACTCTAATTTACTATACTAGACCCTAAGATTATATTAATTTCTACTATCTCACTACCCTTTTTAAATATAAGCATATATATAAAAAAATAAATTTAATGCTACCTTCGACCCTCGTTATAAAATTTGCACCATAAATGAGACGTTATATTAAAAATCAGAAATAGTACTCCTTCAAGACTTGTGAACTTTTTGATCAAGGACGCCATCAAGAAGGTGAAGATGACTTATAATGGGACCAATGGGAGTAGCTGTCAATTCTTTATATATGCATCGATGATAGAAAATTGGATTGTTTTCTCAATTCTCTCTTCGATTCTTTTTTGTAAAAAAAAAAAAAAAAAAAAATCTTGAGAGACAGAAGAGCAAGTGTATGAGTTGTTGGGATTTAACTTTCCTCATATACCCCTTACCAATGTTATCAGACTCGGATTGGTCATCGACCCGGTCGAGGTACTGGGTCAATGAGCCACTGGTTGAATCGCATTAATTATGACTCGGTCTCGAAAACCATACTATATTTATAAATTATACAACCATACTTATAAATATATATAAAAAAATGAGTTTACAAAATAAAAGTACTTAAAACATTTTTACAAGTTTAAAACATGAATAACCCAATTAACTAAGAGAAAAATTAAAGAAGATGGGTTTACAAAATAACCTCTAAACACAATCAAATCATGGTCAAGAATCCAAAGGTGGTGACTCAAAGAAAGTCTCTATCATCATCAAAAAGGGATGTGTGTTCGATCTTCGCTGCCGTCGCTGGAACTCCTTCGGTAGGCAATCTTGTAAGTTCCCATTAAGTGCCTCAAAGAGCCCGAGACCGTGTCATGACTTTAATGGGGAACTGATGTCGAATCCCTCCAAAACTTTTTTTTATTCAAAAAAAAAATGCACCAACCGACCGGGTTTCACAGACCTGCCCGATTCGACAGTTTTCTCCAAACTCGGCGATCGGACCGGTTTTGACGCATTTCCAATCCAATTAGTGGCTCGGACCAGTTGGGTGACCGATTCGCCGTTTTTCGGGTCAACCCGGCCGGTCCGAGCTGAGTCTGATAACACTGCCCCTTACCATCCTTTTTTTGTACCATTAGATTAAGATCTCAACGGTTTATATTTATCATATAATTAAAATATTGTTATAAGAGAAAAGGAGGAAAAATTCTGATAAGGAAAAATGATAAATCTGGACCATTGAGATCTTAATTAAACAATACAAAAAGAAAAGGAGGCAAAAGGATAATAAGAGATATAGGAGGAAAACCAAATTCATGAGACGTCACAATAAAAAGGGAGGAGGACAAGAATCAAATGAGTTTTTTTTTAAAAAAAAAAATTATTATTCCAAAAGACTAGTTAAGAAACTTGAAGCTGATCGATCACATCAATGTCAAATTAATCCGAAGGTAGCTGGCCCAAGTCCTCTCACATGATAGAAAGGCATCCATGAGGTCTTTGCAAACTTTCACATTCCTTCCCTGAGATGATGGGAGAATGAAATGAGTTTTAAAAGCAGCCAAAATCTCTAGAAATAGTATTCACAATGAATTACTCATTAACAGTGTGGTATACAAATGTCCTGATCATAATGAGAGGAACAGAAAGCTGCATCCTGTACATCAGAAAAGTCAATATATAGTAGTATGGGAATAGGATGTGAGAAAATGAACAACCTGTGAATAACCAAGTGCTTTCACCTTCAATATACTAAGAAAGAAAGAAAAAAAGAGAAGAGTGAGAAAGCACTGAAATTTGGATTTAAAAGATCAAACTCGTACATTACTTGAAGCATGGGTCAACTAATATAAAAAACCACCCCTAACTCTGATTACAGTGCCATCTATCTCCTAGGGCATCTTATTATACAATAATAATATACACAGTGAGATGATTTTACACAGGTGAAACGGACCCAACACTTCCTTTCCAAATAGCCAAACCAGAATAAAAGCTCTGGCAATGTTAAATCTAGAGCCAGTCATGGTGATTCAAACCATGAAAAAATACCTGCATCTATGTATGTGTATGTATAACGCCACTTTATGTACATATCCATATAACTTCATGATTTACCACTCAAAAGATCTGTGCTAACTAACAAAATTGGGTCAGCCTCAAGGAAGTCACGTAGTCAAGTGGGTGACTCAGCTAGAAGAAGAGTATGCCACCAGCCACACGCAACATTTTTAGGTACATTTCCTTCGATGGTGACTTGAGAAGGGATGTTCCGGTCAATCACATCGCCAAGGCCAAGCTGCCACATCAAAAACAAGTAAATGCAACATATTACAACACTGAAGAACGTCATGTCAGAAAAGAATGCCGGCAACATAAAACTATCTGCTTCATCATTTAAAGTACGTATTTAGGAAAATAAAAAGCATATAAACTCATCACTCAGAACATGAGTTAAAAAAGGAAATGCAATGAAAGTTTTCAAAGCATGATATAGGTACCTGCCCGTACTTGTTCCATCCCCAACAAAATACTTTCCCTTCCTCTTGAAGACACCAAAAAGAAACACGATTAATTGATGAGAATGAATGGAAAAAATTGAAATTAGAATTAGTGAAGTTTTTATTGCTGATAAAATCTAGATCCAAAGATCACTGATAAACCAGTCTTGCCATTTGAGATGACTACAACTTAAAGTAAAGACGGCATTTAATAGTCTGTAAGGATGGCGTTGCTCACCAATCAGTAAACTTTATTGTTGTTAATGAGTTTTTCATTAAATGGGGTCAGTCATCAATAGCCAAATTATAACATAGTAGAAGACTCCATTTGCAGTTCAAGCCAACCCTTGTTGACACTTACTAGATTGATTTACATCCATGACATTGTGTGCTTTACGAGATAGAAAATATTTCACCTCAAAGCCATTCCGCTTGGTTTTATTGTGAACAGATAAGTCAAGCAAACTTTGAGGGCAATGAGCAAACTTGACTTATAAATGAACAAATGGAAAATAATGTGTTTAGTACTTGATGCTATCAGTGCTTTTTCAAGATTGTTATTGTGGAAAATGAATGGACTTTAGAGAGAAAACCTAATAGGTACTGAGAAAATCTAAAAGGTACTAAAGTCTAACAATGACTTAAGAGTTTGTTAAACTGACTTCAGTGGTGGAAGGCTAGTTCTGCTTAGGATATTATAAAAATTTCGGTGCATTACATGATATACCTGTTACCACTGCAGTATGGCGAGCCCCAGAGGATACAGTCTTTACATGCTCATTTTCCAAGCTTGGAGAATCCAGTAACCTTGGTATAGTCTGCTTCAAAATTTATCACAACACTTAAAATTTAGCAGTGTCTCAAAAATAGTTTGCAAACTCGGCATGCATCATGAAGCTTAGTCATAGCAATTATGATTAAAAATTTTACAAGTACAGAGAGTGAGCCTTTTCTTTGTTAAAGTAGAAAAGTGAAACTCATATTATCCTTTTCTATCGGTGCATAGAGCATTTGACTCACAACAAATGAGCCTACACCATCTGGCATTATTTTTTGATTTCACGAGCAGCAGTTGGTAAATCTATAAGATGAACCTAAAGTAAGCATACCTCAGCTTGATCATCACCAGTGCCCAACTGGCCAAATTGATTTCCACCAAAGGCATATACATCACCATCAGCAGATACACAGACCGTATGCCACAGTCCTGCAGCGACTCTCTCTATTCTGATACCCAACAAGGAAGACACGCATGCGGGGCTTAGCTCATCATCTGTACTTCCTTGCCCACACTTTAACCAAAAGAAAAGGAAATTAACTGAGTATGACAGGCATAAGAATTCCAAAAGATAAGGCATGACAGATTTTATTTACAATAAAAGATAAAGTATGATAAATATTGTAAAGGAACAGAACAAATTATCCCTTGCTAGAGTGGACCTCATCTTCAACATCTACATTGCTTTTTGTCCACGATTTTCTACTTTACCTACATGTTGATCCTAAAGAATAGTTAACAACTGAGCAAATCCAAGCACTGTTGTAGATGAATATTTGTCAAAAAGGTGCAATTCAGTTTGATTGTTACTCAAAGGAAAATTCATGGAATAACATAGTAACGTCATGGTCCTGGAAAAATCCGTGTAAAATTTAAATACCATATCGCTTCACGTTGCCCACAGCATTAGCATGCAAAATAAACAATGAGATTTCAGTGACATGCAAACTGAAATAACCCGGACACAATTAAGGTCCTCATCACCATAGGTCACCATTATACCAACCAAGATCTAACTAGGAAGATCATGAATTGACTAAGAAAAAAAGCAATAATTACTTCAAATGAAAAATAAAGTAAAATCTTTAGAAGACCTGGTAAATGTAAGGTTAATTTAGTAGTTAATATAGGTCATTATAGGAAAATAAATATGCATTGTTCTTGTCAAAACTTAGTAAAAGGATTCAGTAAAACTATTTTTTTTAAAAAAAAAAAATCTAGGCAAACTTTATTTTCAAAACATTGTAATGGAAAATACTTTTAAAAATAGTTTTTTTTTTTTTTTTTTTTTTGCCAAACCATATTTCTCCTCTATTTGAAAACCTTTCGATTTAGTATGCATACACCCATTTAACTCTTTCTAGGTAACAAAGCGCTCCCTATCATCAGATGAAAGGGGCAGAAACAAAACAATAAAAGAATCACAAACAAACCTTCCCAAAAAGACTGAATCGTAATAGACCAACAAAGGGGCAAGACACTGTTTACCACATAAGCTAATGAAATTAATGGAGGGCTAAATATTTTCTACAGTTAAGAAATGATTTTCTTACAAATGATTCAACAAATCATATGAATTTATAATTATACCCTCAGAAAGAAAATGTTCTGCAGAGGTGATGAAGGGAACTTCTTATTTTGCCCCTACCTCTAATACAAAAAAGTTTCAGTGGCACAAAAATAAAAATTGGGAATGTAATGATGACAAATAGGTTCAAGGAACTCAGTGAATTTCAATAACAGGGGAGGACATGCAGCTTGAGCAATGTGAAAAGGTCTTTTTGATATCCCTAGTTTACCTGTCCATATAGTCCCCAACCAAAAGTAAGCAAAGCACCAGCATCTGTCAGGTCGCCACAAATATGTTCAAACAGTCAGCATATATAAAAAACTAAGTAGAAAACATAATAATTGTAAAGACGCAAATTAACTTGTCCTGCTTGTATATTGTAACCATTTGAATCTCAGTCTAGAATTCAGGAAGAAAAACATTTTTCTAATTCTTCTTAATTTGAAGGACTTTTTAATGGTGAATCCCTCCAAAAAAAAAACAAGAAGAAAACACACACACACACACACACAACCACGTTCACATACAATTCATGGTCCAACCTTTCCATGTTAAGTGGAATTAGTTTCCTCCCTATATAACCCTTATTGAGAACTCCTTAAAACCTTATAGATAAAAAAATTTTATCAACTAAGTATGCTTAATATTATCAGTTTTAGTTCTTCGAGGTGACTAACATACAATTATCGCGAAAAGATTCCCGGTTCTGGAATAACTAATAGAACGCACATGCATACCTGTGATAACTGCACTGTGCCGACCTCCACAAGCAATTCCCTTCACGTAATTCCCAGGAACTCTGAAATTCTGTCCCCCAGAATTCATGCTTCCTTGAGCAAGCGCAGCAAATCTATCTTTTCCATATGTAGAAGAATTAATGCAAGGAACAAGATGAGGAGAGGACACCATTCGTATTCTGGAGCCTAATCCAAGCTGCCCTTCTCCTCCATAGCCCCAACCCCACACCTGTCCAATATCTGAAACTTTCAGGAAATTAGAACGAATGGCATATTTTGCACCTCACAACTGATCTTCCACATGATTAAACAACATACTTGAGCCAAACATTGATCAGAGCATAACAATGGGGAAAGTAACATTGATCAAATCTTTGGCTTGAGTTTATCAATAGTCTGGAACAAAATCATCACCTGACAATGCCAAGGTATGACGTCCACCAGCAGCAACAGTTGTTATTCTTATGCCCGGATTAAGTGCAACAAGACATGGAAAAGCTGTCAGGGTTTCATTGCCAGATGTTGCGCTTTCAGCTGCTTGCTTTGCTGAAGAAACTCTCCTTCGCTTCGTACCTTCATCTCCACTAGCACTGGAAGCAATTCCTCCAGTTGACCTTGAGCCTTGGGAGCGAGGGCTCACTGCAGTGGAAACATTTTGCATTAGTTAGCATTGATGAAGGGGATTATTCTATTTTGGTTATAAAGAAGCCAAATAATTCTTGATTAACTAGACCAATTGCTGTTATGAATTGGTCAAACATACCTTGTTCTGTCAATAATGAACTCTGCCTTTCTGATAAATCCTTTTCAGGACTTGCCCCCGTTGATGATTCGCCAAATACCTTCCCAGATGGAACACATTCCTTCCAACCCCATGTGTAAACTTCACCACCATCTGCAAAGGAACATCACAACATACTTGTAGGAAGACACTAAGTCGAAAACTTAACTAACTGCTATATTTGTCACTTTCCTAGTTGGAAGGTTATTTCTTGCATCTGCTTTGGATAAATATGCCAATAAAATATAACCGCAAGGAATATTTGAAAGCCTGTAGATATTATAAGGATAGATTCGTTCTCATAGTTTGGACCTTCCTTTCAGTGTCATCACATTTGAATATTTTCTTCTTCTTTTTGACCCCAATAAGCAAAGTCAGTCAGTCAATCTTACCAGTAACAGCAACACAATGTGCCCATCCAGCTGCAGCCCTAATGATAAAAGCTTCAGTTGGGATAGGGAAAGGCTCAGGAATTTCCTTTACCATTTAAACTAGAAAATGTCATTTGGCTGATGAGGCATCAAAAGGGGAAAAATAGTATCAAGATATATTATTAGCATTACCCCATGCTTGCCAGATGTCACATAGCTTTGACCTAGATCATCAGTTGATCCCCAAGTAATAAGCTTTCCTGACTCTGCTAAATGAAAAACGTATAAGCAATATAGAAATTATTTATGTAAATAAAACCTAGAGAGAAATATCTACTACTGAAATATTTAGAGGGATAGAAATGCACATGACTACAACCTTGCAATGAATAGAAGGGGAAAAAAACATAAACTGGAGCTAGTTACAAATTACAAATAGATTAAAACACAAAAGCTTCCCTCATACTGATGTCAGCCCCTACTCCAAGACAGTAGGTGTAATGGAATAGTGGAGCAGAAATATCTAAGTATTGCAAATCATCGTTTGAAATTAATCCACCTAATGTTATTTAGTGTAATGAAAAAAATTAACTAATTAACAATGACATTACTCTCAATGGGAGTGAGGGACAAGAAATTGATAACGTTTGGTAAAACTAGCTCGAAGCTGCAGCGTCAGTCTCAAAGCCTCCTAATTTCATCTGCATGGATTTAACCAATTAGACAAGGGAGTGATGCCAGGCAGAGGACCCCGGGGGGAGGGGGGGGGGGGAATGAAACCCGGGCAAGAAAAAAAAATTGATTTTCTCCAGAGACATATTAATTTATTTTAGTAAAGGAGAAAAAAAAATAACACTTTGGTCAGTTTGGTGCCCCGGAAAAAAAAAAAAGTGACTCTACTGAATACTGACAATGACATCTCAGTGAAGTTTGGGTAGCTACTTGCTCTGACGACTCGCATTTTTCCTCCCACGACAAGAAAACGAAATTCACGAATGGTAAATTCGAATTTGGAAGTCCTCCTTTCAAACCGAGACATTTTCAGGCAACAAAAAACAGGGGCAAATGATGAAAAGGCATAATTTTTCTAACCAGAAAATAAAAGTAAAGGGGGAAAAATCAAAGAGAGCAACAAATCGAAAAGACAAAGCAGCAGACCAGAGATAGCCATGGCGAATCCACAACCGCCACCGCAAACATCCTTCCAGGAGTAACTAACAGAACCAGTCGAAGCCGGAACCCTAACAGGCACCGGCGTCAAGAGCGGCGACCTCAGCGGGAGAGCTCCAGGGAGGTAACCCCACATGTAGACCTTGAATCTTTGCAATGCCACGGCTTCACCTCCTGGTTCATCTCCAATGCCATTCATAGCGAATTTGGGGATGAAATGAAACGAACAAAAACCAAAACAAATGACAAACAAAAGCAAGACACTAAGTCAAATGTTTAGGGAATGCTTTGTTGAGTTTCTCTGGCAGCTTCTATTCTTGGGGGAAGAGAAAGGTTAAATCGAAGGCGCGCATGGGTGGACTAAGCGAGTTAACGGAAAGTGCCCTAATTAATGTTTGCTGGTGCACAAAACAGAAGCGTATAATTTTCAGCAGAATGAGGAGGCCACGTCGGATGATCACGTGGTTTAGTGTACACGTGGCGAAATCACAGCCCCTAGATGCCGCGGCCATTTCTAGCCAGGAGTTTGGCGGAAGTTTCTGGAAATCTCACTCTCTTTTACAGAACTGTCGTGGCCGCTTCGGTATCCCGCCTCGTGGGGGAGGCCTGCACGCCAACTCCAATCATTATGTATTACCACGTGGCCACACATTTCTGTGGTACCGTGAGATGGTGCCACGTCATCACTGGGCCCTTTAATTGTTTTCATAAAATGAGTTATATATATATATATATATATATATATATATATATATATATTTTGCCAACAATATTATCCTCTTTTCCTATTTGTCTTAATTTCTTGAATTTATTAGTACTCCCTCCGGTTCTTATTATAAAGCATCAACTACCTTTTACCAACTTATTTATTACTATTTTTCAATTATACCCTTATTTTTAACTAACTCTTTAAATTCACATCATTAAAGTATGGATAAAGTTAAAAATATTTATTATTTGTAAACCAATTTAATGACTTAGCTTCTATTTTTTGGTTTGTACGAAATGGTAGTTGGTGACTTATAATAAAGACCAGAAGGAGTATAAAAAAAAGGCAAAAAGATTATTAGTATATAAATGTATAGCTTTATCTCTAATTTATTGATTTTAGGGTTATTTTTTTAACATCTCATCAATATATATTAAGACTAAATTTAGATCAAGTTTGTCCATAAAGCCAATCCATACCTGCCACCTATTTTAATTTTTCCATGTCAGCAATTAACACTACTCAGCCACCGTTGAGGAAAAGATCAGAAAAAAAAAGTTTATATTTTTAAATGGAAGGCAAAAGCACGAACGTGAAGACGAGAGACAAGGGATGATGCGGCAGCTACAGTAAAGACTGCACTCTGCAGAGAGGTTCTGGTGTATAAGTTATTCTGGAGGTTTTACTCTTTGTTATCTATTCAACCCTTAAGCCTTTTAAGATTTTCTTTTTCTTATATCAATTCCTTCAAATTCGATTCCATTCGATCTAGCCTAAGCATCTGGGGTTGTTCATGTTTGTAATGAATCAAGCACTGCAACCTTCAACAAAAAAGTCAACAATCTCCTTCTCAATGCAAATCATGTTAAGCCCAGCGATATAGGCTCGCAACATACCCACGCGACCTCTCTGTCCAGTAGTATCAGTGAATCTCCTAAGAGCACCCTTCACGTAAACACCCATCAGTAAGGGATTCTTCTCTGTCCTCCTCACAAGAACCTCCGAATTCTTCTATAATTGTCGTCTCCATCTTTATGAACAGGATTCGCCAGGATTCTAGGTCTCCTTAACGGAGGTTAAATGGTGTTTGGAGGGTTAATTGCTGATATGGAAAAATTAAAATAGGTGGCAGGTTTTGATTAGCTTCATGGACAAACTTGACCTAAATTTAGTCCTATATATTATATATATTAAATTAGAAAAAATAATTGAAAATTTATTAAACTTTATAATAGAATTAATGAGGTTCAATTTTTTTTTTGGTGAGAATTGTTGTAATTGTCTTATAAATAGGACTAAAGAGAAGTACTAATTAGCATATGGCTATGAAGCCCAAACCAAACCAAACCAACCGGACCAAAACTACTTCAATATGGCATAAAAATCGGGATCTCCTCTTGAATTGAAGAGGACCTAGCCGACCTAGGGTGACCTAGAGTGAACCGGTATGACCTGACAACATTGGAAGCGAGTCAATAATAGAAGTCAAGGGAACTTGTGGCAAGACATGACGACAAGAAGAGAAAACAAGCATGGTAATCTCACTCACAAGCGTTGCATTCCTCCTAAATGACGACGAAAAAGATGACAGAGATAGCCTTTGGAGGCATCGAGAATAGAGGTGATGAGGGAGCAGGCAGAGAGGGAGAGCGACACAATGAAGGTTGCGACAAGGACGATAACAATAATGAGAACGCTGGTGTTGAGATTCTGAAAAGTCGAAGAGAAATGTTGCTAAGAAGCTCAATCATCAGAGGTAAAGAAGTCGTTCTAGTGAAGAATTCAGACTTTGATCTGATCACGTTTAGGGTGTAAGGTGATAGAGGAAGCCATAGCTACATGCAAGAGAGAGACAAAGAAAATAGAGATAGAGAAAAGATAGAAGCATAAGGAAAAAGAAACAAGGAAAGAGGATATACTCAAAAACGAGGTGACTAATTAAAAAGACAATACACTTGAAAATGAGGTGATTGAATTTTAATTCCCAAAGACAAAAATGAGGTGACTGCAAGCCTTGTGAGAAGTGAAGAGACATTTCACTAGTCACTCAGTTTTAATCAGTGGACATTTAAAGTAGTTAGACATCTTTTTGACCGAAGGATATATAGTAGATATTAAAGAAAATTATGTTGTTCATAATTTCATGTTAATAACCCTGAATTAATCTTCACTTTCTCATTAGTTTGCCCTCGATTTAACTTTGATTTGACTTCGATCAGATCTATTGACTCTTGACCCAGTACCCTGATCAATTCAATAACCTATCTGATTTTTATAACCTTGATAGTTAGTTATATTTTTTCATATAATATTAAATTAAAAATGTAGTCATAACAATATCACCATGTCATGTAATGCCCGAAAATCAAATATTGTATAAATTTATATTTTAAAATAAATAAACAAAGATCCAGAAGAAAAAAATTAGGTTCGAAAATTTAGATTTTGATTTATATATACTATTTTTTCACCATCATGACAAAAAATTTTAAATATTCAATACTATGATAATCTATAACAATACTGCTATGTCATGCATGGGATTTTTTTAAGAAAAAAATTGAAAGGTTTAATATAATATTGTGTTTCATCATTGGACGTAAGCTACATCATGTAGTCGGCTTCTTGAGGTAGCATAATTTGTGGACCTCAATTATAATTGAGAAGTGGTGGTGACTTGTTTGATAGCCAATTTTGTTTTGTTATTATACAAAAATACGTTGCTGAGCAGCTTGAAGCCTATGCCACGCGAATTTTGACATTCTATTTAATTTGTAATCGCTTTGTTCCTTAATTTTGTAAGTAATAATTTTGCTTTATGGCCAATTATTATTCACACGCATGCTTGTGAGTGGTCACACTAGTTTTCGCCATCTTTTTCTAATTAAAAGTCATCAATGCAAGCCACCAGATCGTTAACCAAAGTGTGATTCTGCCCTGTTTCAGAGATTTTGTGATTGTTACGTTCAAGATCTTTGATATTTATTAAGACAAATTCCCATTTATAATTCTTCCACGGGAACAATTAATTACTCTCTTCAATTTTTAATATGAAATATGTTTACCTAATTTGATTAAATTAAAAAAATTAGTTAAATTAATTAATATAACATGTATTTTATGAAATATCATTGTTATATTCCTTAATTCCTTCATTCATTCACCTCCTTAATTATTATTGAGGGAACATCAATAAAGGTAAATTATGACAAGATTAACAAATATGAAAAATATGTCTTCTATTTAAAATTAAAATCAACTTTTTAAATATATCTTATATTATATTAAATACCATAAGGAATATTACATAAATCAATATCAAATAGAAGTAACTAATTAGGTCTAACAAAAGGGATAGTCCCTAGTAAAATATCGGATTACGGTTCAACTTTTCGCTGAAAGGAGTCCTCATATTTAGTATGTGATTGTGTCTTAAACATGATTGTCTCAATAAGATTGTTTCAAGCTGTTAAAAAATGCACGTGATTAGATGTATCAAGAAATTATTTGTATATGGGTTAGATTTATATAATATAAAATTAACAAAATCCATCATATAACCTAAAGCTAACGAGACTCCTTAGTCATTGCATTTTTTAAGAAATCCATTACAGTTTATTTTATATATCACTTTGGTCATATAAATATGTTATTTGAGAGAAAAAAGTTCCGTCCTAAACATAAGTCACTTATAAGTAATTAATGATTTTTTTTTTCAATTTTCCCCTATTTAATTTCTATTGCAAATATAAAAATTTAAAAGAGAAGGGTAAGAATGATTTATAAATATAGAGACAAACATTTTAATAAAGGTAAATATAAAAAATTTTATCAATTTAATCCATTCCTTTAATATACTAGAATGAGGTAGAAATGACTTAAATATGGGGCCAATGAGATCCAAATGACTTAAATACAAAGCCAGAGTAGGACATACAATGAAATATGAATTAATACAATAAAGATCAATCATTCTTTCAATTGAAGGTCGGGAAAAATTTACTCTCCTGCTCGTATTATATCTAATATATTTCACGTAAATCAAGAAACACTTTGAAAAAAAAATGGTGAAAAGTTTCTGTTAAATAATTAATTGGTGGTAAGGACCTAAAGCTACTTTGCAGCTGCAAGTGTACTTGTACAAAAATTTATCATTTTCTCCTCACTAATTAAATTTGCAATGGGAGATTTTTCCCTAATTTTTCTAAACCTGAAATTATCATTACCTCTATTTTAATATTAGAAAATTTTCAACTTTACTCTTTAGTATACAATATATATACCCAATAAAAATAAAGCTGACATAATCATAAATGAATGGTAGGACAACATGCAACTTCAAGAAAACTAACGAATTTCTTAGTTTTGACGTGACTAATTGAATATTAATTTACCATTTTTAGTTCTTTATTCTTTTTAGATTTGGACAAGAAATGGTTAGGCGTAAGGAAAGGAAGGTCACAAAAGGGGCATATACCAACCCATTGTGATAACAGAGGGAGGTGTGTGGTAGGTTGCCGTCCAACCACAAAACTGTATCAATGGAATTTAGTTGTTGTTCAACAAATTTCTTTTTTTTTTAATACAAAGGCAAGCAAATAGCTTGAGAAGTACAAAGCTTCTACTAATTAGACAACAATATTGTGGTTTTGAGAGACTTCATCACATTCCAACTTAAATAACTCCAAACAAGTAAAAGGTTGAGTCAATAAGACATCAAAATCCTGAATGTTCTCTTAATCCATTCGGGCTAGATAGTCAACACATCTTAGTCCTTCCCTATACATATGAATAATCTCAAGATCCAAATTTCATAGGATAAGGGATCTTACTTCCTGAATCTCACTTTGTAAAGGATGTACCTGTCCACAATCAATCTAGAGTAACCACATAGCTTCCAAAGAATTTGTATAGAGCTTAATCCTACTTAGTCCCAACTGTCTACAAAGTAGAAGGCTCGTGTGGTTAGCATGGATTTCCAAAGCAATTGGGTTCATGTGCCCTAACTTTCATTGAAACCCATATATATCAAGTCGCCTTGATGATCTCTAATCACTCCCCTACAAGCTGCCTGGCCTCTAGCATTATGGGAGCCATCCACATCCGAACACATGAATCCTAAGGAGGGGGACACCATTTCGCTTTTGATCTATCTAGTATCTAAAATATCTTATGTTGAAAGCGTCCATTTTCTATTTCCTCCATTAGATGCAATATACATTGGTGAGCAATTGTTTTAGGCTCATCACAAATGCCCTTGAACACCTTCTTGCACCTATTTTTCTAGAAAAGCCAGCATATGGTACCAAAAGTCTGGTGCCAAGGCCAGCTTGCAGTAGGTTTTCTTCTTAGGCTGTTTTGCATGTTCCACACCAACCAATCTTACAAATTACCAAAGAAAAATATATAATAGTATATAGGGTTAGTTACAAATGACCACACTTTTCTTGTAATCTCATAGTCTCTCAGAATATGAATTATGATTTCCTCACTATCACACTCAAACGAGCATATGTTTTGCACACTAGGATTATATTTAGCTCTGAGTGCATTAGTGGGTAATATCTCATGAAACACTCGCCACATGAAGAATTTGGCTTGTTATGGGATTCCCCAACACCATAGACACTGCCAAGAGAATTGAGTTGGATACTGCTGTTGGTGGTAAATCATGGTATATGCTGACTTCACATTGAAGTTGCCAACAAAATGCTTACGCCAATAAAAAAAAACATCATCAAGTAGTCTTGTAGGGGGAGAAACCTTCACAATCTCATCCACCACCTATTTTGGAAGGAAAGTTCTCCATTTATCCCTATCTCATTGCCTATTAGCTATGACAAAATCTTTTACCATCATTTCTAAATCTACCAGATGGTAGTTCTTATCCACACAATATTTCAATGGCTTTTCTAGTGTTGTCTAATTATCTTGCCATGCTTTTGTCAATAACCCACCTTTCATTTTCTTACCAATTCCCATGCAAAATTGATCCCATACCACTGTTATTCTATTCCAAACTGTTGATTAACATCTTATTTTACTAACCTAAGGAAAAGTACTATCTCCACAATTATGCTTACTACGAAGACATTTAACCCATAATGCATTGGGTTTCGTGATCATTCCTCAACACAACTTCATGATGAATACCTTATTTTGACATTAGATATCCTTTATAACCAAACATCCCTCATCTTTGTTTCTCTTTATCATATTCCAAGATATAAGGTGTATCTTCTTTGCTTCCCTATTTTGGTTCCAAAACAATTCTCTACTCAACTTTTCAAGAGCTGAAAGAATCCCTTTCAATAGCAAAATAGATTGCATTTGGTAATATAGAATTGTTTATAGAACATATTTAATAAGCACTTCCTTCCCTGTCATGCTCAATAATTTTACTTTCCAATTTGCAAGTTTGGATCCAACCTTCTAGAGTAATGGCGTAAAAGTCATTTTAACCGCTCTCTTATGAAGCAAAGGAACACCCAGGTATTTTCTCAAATCAGATGTAAGGCCAATACCCAACAATTGAATCAGTTCATATGCCTTATTAAAATACAGATTCTGGGAAACAAATACCTTGGACTTGTTTAGACTTATCCTATGACCCAAAACCTGACAAAAGAGTTCCATGACTTTTCTCATTACCACCATCTAATGTGAAGAAACTTTACCAAAAAGAATCAAATCACCAGCAAAAATAGATGAGACATTTTGGGACCTCTTGATCGGAGTTTCAACGGTTTCCAATTTCCTATATCCACTTCTATAAGATAATATCATAAGAGGAGGTAAATTGGATGATTTAAAAAATCTTTTCAATTTCCCCTGAACACACTATCTAAAACATAGTATAATAGAGGGAGTAGGGGAAGTACTAACATGAGAGATTTATACTGGTTCGGTCTCAACTCTTAACTCATGTCCAGTCCCCACATTCTCTGGGATTTTCACTATCACTTTAACTGATTACACACTATGTACTCAAAAGTAATTCTCTCATTAGTATTCATTCTCCCTTACAAGTTGTAATCAAATATCTCAATCTCAAAGTCCCAATACTTTGTGATTCTTACAAAGATATTGATTTATAAATAAACTCTCTAAAAGAGTAGATAGATAAACACTAAAGTTTACAAATATCCAAAGATATTACTCAAATGAATGAAACAATAAATGTGTATTGATCATTTGAGCATTTGTATTTCTGGTGGTTGGAACGAATTGAATGCTTCAGCTTATACTTGGTGAAAACAATTAATGACCTTTGGAAGCCTTCAATGCACCGTTAAGAGTAATCAATATATCCGTTAAACTTGAAGATCATTCGTTACTCACTGCGCTTGATTTGTTCAATGATCACCGACATTCTTCGTTGACATTCCTTATGTTCTTGCCATTGGATGATCTAGTGTTCAAATAAGGAAAGAAACCATAAATGTCTTCTGAATGTCCAGAGAATGATTGACCAAAATTCGTGCTTTCTTTTCTGGAGACACATTTAATGCAGGTGATGTAATCGATGCTTTCTTTATTAATTTGCATTTAATCATTCATCTAATCATCTGGAACTCATTAATAAAATGATTAAACATAGTTAAGGACAATAATGAGTAATAATATGAAATAAGCAAATCATACTTAAAAATTTAAAATTTATGGACATGGTGATTGCAAAACAGAGATAGATCTAACTCGAGTTAGATTTAAGCAAACTCAAGCAAATAACTCGAGTTAAGCATCCTTGGCTCGAGTCACAAGTTCACCGCTTTCGAAAAGAAGCTTGAAATTTTAATGAAGATGCCTTTGTATGACTTTAGCTTGAGTTTAAAAACATTTAGCTCAAGTTCATGACTCAAGTTAATCATAGTAAGCTTGAATCAAGTTTATCTTTCATAAATGGATTTTGAGATATCTTTTGAAAGTGATTTGAAACCACATTAGCTTGAGTCATTAAGTGATGGCTCGAGTTAACTAAGTACATTTGAAAAATGTGTTTCAAAACTACACTCAAGTTAAGGAGCATTGGCTTGAGTTACAAGTTCTTTTGTTTTGAAAATAAATGTAAGTTCACAAAATATGACTTGAGTCAAATAATGTAAGATTGAGGCAATATCATTTTTCAAAATATTTTATAAGAGCCTATGACTCAAGTCAATAATGACTAACTTGAGTCAACCAAAGCCTTAGTGTATTTTAATTAAACTTTCAAAAGACTTGGCTCGAGTTTGATAACATGAAACTTGAGTCAATATGACAGTAGGTTACTGATATAAGTTTGATCAAGTGAAAATATTTTAGACTTGAATCACTAACTATATTTTGTTTATAATTATCAGTTTTCATCAAAATATATAGAGAACTAACAACTTCATGATGAATAAATTGCCCCAATCTTTCCATGCATAGTACAAAGAAATATGGACTCAATGGATCACTCAGCCAGATCCTTCTAGTAGGTGAAAACTTTCTGAAGCCTGGCTATTCCTTAACACCCTCACGGATGTTGTCCTAACACAATTCATGATGAGTCTAATAAAATCCATCCTCAAACCCACGTTGCGAAGAGTGAACTCCAAGAACTTCCAGTGTAGCCTGTCATAGGCTTTTTCCAAGTCCACCCCTTCACAGCTACAAACCTTTTTTTTTACCCTTTTTGGTCTGCATAGAATGGATTTCTTCTCAGACAATGATAATGTTATCACACCCTTGACATCTACTAATAACATTGATTTTTTGCCACCAAATAATTCATCACCCCCTTCAATCGATTAACAATAACCTTAGTAGTGATCTTGAAACTTACATTGCATAGGGAAATTGGTCAAAAATCTTTCAACAATTGTGGGTGGTCAATCTTGGGAATTAACACAATATTTGTCTAGTTAATCTCCTTCAAACCCTCGAGGTTATCAAATCACCAAATCAAAAATTTTTGGTCCAACCAATTCTCACTATGTTTGAAAAAAATGGGGATGAAGACTGGCCGATCCCAGCGCCTTAGAAACACCCATTTGACCAACTTCTATTTCTATCATTGTCTCTTGTCTTTTAATCACCAACGACCGCCACCAATTTATTACGTGCTCTTCTTAAATTATATTATATATTAGCACTTAATTTCATTAAAATAAACTAAGTGGGCATAATTAAATTTAGGAACGTCGTTTGTGCTACTTGGCTTTTGGTTCCCTTTTTTTTCCTTCCTTTATCACACCAAGTGTATCCCTATTACTCTAAGGTGTCTTTAAGAAAGTGTTCTCGGCGCTTTTTTTTTTTAAAAAAAAAAAATTTACAAGGCGTTTTCTTGTTTAAAGGAATGTCAATTTTTTTTTCTCATATACGCCCATAATTAATAAATATACGCCCATAATTAATAAGATGGTGAGAAAAACTAAAAATCAATAACATTAAAATTTAATATAATTACTAAGAATAAAATTTAAAATCACTTGAATTTCTAAACAAATTTAACATTTATTATTGTTTGTTTTGTTACTATAAATTAGTTATAAATGTCTTATATTTTAGATATGAGAGAGTATTTTTATTTTAAATTGAGTTTTTTATGAGGTATTGAAGGATTGGAATTAGAAATACCAACTTTTCAACTTCTGGTATTGTAATTTGCATTTATGATTAAAAATTTGAGAAAATCCATCTTGGGACTCTTGTAAGAGAAAAAAAATTTAAAAAAGACCCCAAGATTCTAAAAATACTAGAAAAAACTCAGGGTATTTTCTGGTATAAATTCATTAAAACATTAACAACTATATCAGCCCCGTTAACAACTAAAGTTTTAATGAATTTATACCAGAAATGGCCCCAAGCATTTTCTGGTATTTTCATAATCTTATGACCTTTTTTGAAATTTTTTTTCTTTTATAAGGGCCCCAGGATGGATTTTTCCTAAAAATTTCCTAACCAAAATACTCTCTCTCTACTCAAGAACGCAAGGTGATGTCTCCTTCCTCAGTTTTTGTCAACTCATCTCTGGTCTTACATTCTCCAGTTCAAGTTTCTTAAACAAAATCTCATTCTCCATTGTCATTTGTAACTTTGAAGTTGTGGTATAAAGCTTCTAAAACCAACTTATCTAGCTTTACTCATTTTAAGTGATTTTTCACTACAAATGATAAAAATGTAAGAAGAATTTTATTTTTTTAAATGTAAAGTTGAGTTTTTGAGGTAAAACCATAATGCGCAACATTCATAGATTTTGGATTTCCAATTTCAATGTCGATTGCTTTAGACATGTCGATGCTTATTTTGAATAGTTCACAATGTGATGGTGGTTCATGGTGTTTTTTCCTCCCTTAATAAGGGCATTCTAATAATTTAATACCCCTTCAGTTTTTAATATAAGACATATTATTTACTTGATTTGATTAAATTAAATAAGTTAGTTGGATTATTTAATATGATATGTATTTTTTAAAATATCATATTCATCATTCTTAATCCCTAATTCCTCATTTTCCTTGATAACTGTTGATGGAGCATTAAAAAGAATAAATTAGAAAAATATTGATAGATATGAAAACTACGTCTTATATTTAGAATTAAGATAAACTCCTTAAATTTATCTTATATTAAAGACTAGATGATTATTATAATTATACATATTTAAATAAAAATTACACCAATATTTTATCTTCCCCCTAAACAAAATTTTTAAAATCATTCTCTACTTTCATTCCTACACTCATTTTTATATTTCCTCCTGTCCAAACTCAATTTACACAGTAAATGGGGCCTAAAGGTACCACTATAACATTCCAAATCGAATGTGAGTACTCTCTCTAGTTTTTATTATAAAGCACCAACTACTAGCAGTTTATAATTCTTATAATAAGGCACCAACTACCTTTAACTACCTCATTTATTATTATTTTCTTATTATACCCTCATTTTGAACTAACTCTTTAAATTTATATAATTAAAGTAGGGGTAAAATTGGAAACATTTATCAATTTTAGACTAACTTAATGATTTAACTTCCATTTTTTTCGTCTGTGAGAAAATGTTAGTTGGTGCCTTATAATAAAGACTAGATGGAGTATTTGGTTGGCGGAATTTACTTTTGGCCAACGATACCGGCAATAATATTAAGAGAAAATCTCACTGAGGTATAAAAGAGAAAAAAATCAGTGTAATTTTCTCTATCAAAAAAGTTTCTAGAAACTTTAGTGATATAGATGGACTTGTCGATGATTACCCTATAACTTATTAATATAATAACATATACTTATCAAGAGGAGCTAATTTAACATAGATGAACTTGTCAATAATCACTCTATGATTTATCAATATATTTACATACATTTATTAACAAAAACTCTTTAGTTAGCATGTATAAGCTTATCGATTGTCACTTTATGACTTATAAATATAATTATATACACTTATTAATAAAGTAAGTTCATATTTACAATCTAAATCACTAAAGTCGTTAGAAGGCCTTCTTTGATAGAGAAATCTACGTTGAGATTTATTTTATTTTTCTTTATCTTTAAATTCTGAGTGAGATTTTTTCTAATATTAAAGAGATGGGGATTGATCTGGGCGGTGGCTGAGATGGGAAAAACGTTCACTTCAATGATCAAAAGTCAAAATAGATATAATTTTTTTAAAAATCAATTTTTTTCCTTGTTGTTATGAATATTCTTATTATGTGGATGTCCATTGACCTATAATCTCTAAATACAGGATGACATGGTATATACGCATAGTAATCTACTATTTGCATCCTTCTATAAATAGAGGTCTCCTGTAACTATTCATTACACTTGAATGAATCCATTTCATCTCTCTAGAATTTCCTCTGACTTCTCTCTAGTTTTTCTTCAGTTTTATAACACGTTATCAGCACGAGTGTCTAACTTACTGAGCTTGTGTTGTTCATCATCTTTATGCTTTCTCCCTCCTTCAATTATCAGCATGATTGCTTATTTCCTGGGTTCTAACAACCATCCATCCATTCATTCAATTACTTAGAAACCATTCATTCAGTCTGAGTGAATAAAGAATTTTTATTTTTCCAGCCAGATTCTCTTCTTTCTCTCTCTCTTCCTCTACCCTTTATTTTTCTCAGGCTGTTCTTACTCTCTTCCTTCGACTGTATATCTTCTTTCTTCTCCTTCTCAAGCATATCTTCATGACAAAACAAATCATAATCCCATGAAGACACCAAAGAAGCATAATCCCAAGCTCCCTCCTCAGTCGCAGCTGCCGCCGCCGGTGCAAGCGTTGCTCTTCACAATAATTCTTGCAGCTTCTTAACCTGAGGCGACGTGCGGGCACGATGAAGCTAGGTGCATGCGTGGATCTGCAGGGAGGACTTGTCCTAGTAGGCATATGGACCCGGTGGTGAACCAGTGTTGCCCTGTGATTCAAGAGGCAGAGGTATGTTTTTCTTAATTTGGATGCTTCTGCCGACACCTATTCCAAAATAATAATAATAATAATAATAATAAATACATAATATTATTTAATCCTTATTAGTATATGTGCAAGTGACTTCTAGTGAATGGTATGCATGTGGATGTGATATGCATTATGATATGCATTCATGGGCGTATGAAAGAAATTTTCAACAAAGTGGGCGATCTGGAATGGAACTTAGGGGAGTAGATTATTGAAGTTGAAAATGAATTATTGAAGTTGAAAAATGTGATGGTAGGAGGGGCAAAAACAAAGTATATTAGGTAGAAAGAAGAAAAATGTGAAGAAAAAGAAAGAATGGAAAAACGAAGTGATAGGAGAGAGAGAAGAAAAGGGATGAGTTTTCGGTGAATGAGAAAGACTTTAACAGACATGGAGGACCCACACCACTATTCATAATTCAATGCTTATTTCCTGGAAAGCAAACTAAGGACCCGTGATTTAATTTGGAAGATTTATATTTTGAAACATGATTTATTTTTTAATGACAAAGCTTCTCTTAAAAAAAAAATTGTTATTTTTATTTTTATCTAAAAGGGGCAAGAAGTAAGCTATTTAAAGCAGTTTTGTCCAACTCAAATCTTCAAATCTCAGAATTTCCATGAAGCTCAATTTCTTCAAACCTTTAGTTCTCTCTTCCTCCCTGTCATTTTTATAGTTCCTCAATAAATCTGAAACCTTCATTTTCAAACCCCCGAATATGATAATCCCGAACGAATTCAAGCCTTGGTGTTCTTTACTAAGATTTCACCTTAGGAGGTGGAGCTTTATGGTGGTGGCGATGGACAACCTTGATATGATCATGAGGGTGATGAGACCAGCCAAGATTGCAGAATCAAAAAGCGTCTCTCGGTCTCACTTACATATTCTCTCTTTCTTTTCGTTTTTCTGGCCGAAGAGAATGAGATGAATAAAAATGAAAATATAGAAATAGAACGAGAATTGGTTCTGTATATGCCGTCCCAAATGAGTCAATTGGATAATGGAATGAATTAGAATGTGGTAATGCATATGGGTATGTCTTGAAAAGGTGGTTTTGCATTGGACAACATAATTTTTTTCCTTTGGCCCACATCATGACTTTGTGTGCTTTTCCTCCTGTGCATCCCGTGATGTTCATTAATCATGCAAACTCAATTAGCTTTATGTGGCAAGTTCTTCCCCCTCGGTTTGGCCAATCCCCGTGATGCAGCTCGTGATGCAGCAGTAGGTGAGTATATAATATAATCAATTATGCATTAATTATTTTTTTAAAAAAAAAAAATTAAGGCTGAGTAGATTTTTCAACTTTATTATTATTATTATTATTAATTTAACTCCATATTGAAAGTCTAGAATTAATCTTTTAATTGTTTTAATTTAATTTGAGATTTTATTATTGTTACTAACATTTACTTTTATGCATTTACTTTATTTTATTTATATTTATTTATTTTTTTATGGCAGCAACACTATATATTAGTGGGCTCCATTTATTTATTTTAATTATTTACTGTTTTATTTATTTTTCACGATAGCAACACTATATATTAGTTGGCTCCATTTATTTTCTTTTTATTTTAATTCTTTACTGCTTTATTTATTTTTTCATGGTAGCAACACTAGTATAGTGGGCACCTTTTATTTTATTATTTACTGCTTTATTTTTCATGGTGGTAACACTGATATAGTGGACTCCATTTATTTAAATTTTATTTACTGCCTTCTATATATTATATATATATTTACATTTGCATATGCATCCTCTTTCTTATCTTTGGATGAGATAGGTCTCGCTGTGAGTTTACTACCATTTCTATCTCATCTTCTTTTTATTTATTTAGCATGTTTATTTCCAGTCATTTATTTTATTTTATTTTATTTATTTATTTATTGCTTTATATATTTACATTTGCATATGCATCTTCTTTCTTACCTTTGAATGAGATAGGTCTCGCTGTGAGTTTACTCCCATTCCTATTTCATCTTCTTTTTATTTATTTAGCACGTTTATTTCCAGTCATTTATTTTATTTTTATTTATTTATTTACTGCTTTATATAAATCCCTCTTCCCTTTTATTATTTATGGCAACCACACTAATATATACATATTAGTGGGTTCCATCTATTTATTTTATTATGCTTATATTTTATTTATCCTGAAGATAAACTGTTAAAAGGCCATATATATTATGAGATTAAAATGCCATGGAGATATGAGGCATAAATTGGCTAGAAGCCAAGAGGCAAGTTAGCCTGAATCCAAGAGACATTATGAAATAAGGCTTGATCCATAAATTTTGTATGCCATCAATTGTATAAAGGCTTCAATATTGTATATTTGGCATTTAATACTCCCTTAAATTATGAGACAAGGGATTGTATGATCATGGTTGATTGTAAATAAATATATTCAATTTGCTATTGAAGTAGCAATATTGTGGTAAAGTCAAGAAATATTGTGGATTAATTTCTTGCCATGATCAAACAAATCAGTGAGTTATGGATCATGAATTTTTATCCAACTTCATTCCCAGAAGTGAATGAAGTAAATATATTATTATGGTTGTTATGTGATTTCTATGATTATAACAATTTTTATAAATACGAGAAAAGCATAGTTATAAACAAAATAATTAAGCAAAAGGAAATATTATTTCAACAAAGTTTAATTGCGAGTGGCTCAATATCATTACAAACTTTAATCATCTCATTCTGAAGATATTTAATGTCTTCTTCTTTTGCTTCTCTTGAGATGGGATCCAGATGAGACAAAGCTCTTCGTAATATCGAGATTTGCGTCATAAGTTTCTTGAGCTTCTTGTGTGGCCACTCGGTTAACCCTCCTTTTTGATAGATTTTTTGTATGGTGTGAGTAGACATATTTAATTGTTTACTCGCTTCATCAAGGGTTAAGTGAAAATAATTTCTTAAATCATGGAGCGTTGTTTTCTTTATTCTTTCTCGTTGCTCCATAGATAACCTATATAATTCACCCTGGTTAAGGGATGAAGTATCATAGGGTATACTTACTGCAGGTTGTTTTCCTTTGCCTAATGAGTGTTCAATATTGGTTTGAAATGAACTTCCATGGAGGTCATTTGGATTTATAGCCCATTCCGAACCAACACAGAGAACCTCATGATAGGCTAATACAGGATCACGCATCAAGATATATCCTGATGCTTGTAAATCTATACAATACTGTGTCAGAAATTGTTTGATTTCTTCAAAATTTTTCTTTGTGAAATCAAACATTGGAAGCCTGTCAGTATTATAAGATTTATCCTGTACTTTTTCAAATAAAACAGCATGGGTAATCATACCTGTTCTTCTTCCGTGAACTTCAAGTTTATGGTACTGAAGTCCGTTGGTATGAATAATTTCCCGTAAAACATGACAGCAACTACATTCCAATAAGCTAGTAGTTGCTAATTGGCTTGTAGCTGTTGGCTGGCTAATTGTTGCTGGCTGGCTAGTGGTTGTTGGTTGGCTGATTGTTGTTGTCGGGCTGGTTGTTGCTGGCAAACTGATGATAGTTTGCTGGCTAGTGAATGCTGGTTGATTAACTGCCGACACTATTGGCTGAACTGGATTGGTAGACTCCATTAGTTCTGCCATAGTTCTACACCTCTTAACAGGCCTCCTTGATGAACTTGCTTCAGTTGTACCTTCAATCCTTGTAGATTGAGGAAGAACACTTGTTCTTGGGGGAGAAGTAGGTACATTTGAAGCAGAAGGAGGAATAGTAGAAGGAGGAATAAACATTTCAAAGGGATTAGGAGATAACAAAGAAGTAAATGACATGTTATGCTGATCATCATACAACAAAGCATCAAGTAATGCTGTTTCGGATGTATCAGAAACTGGGATAAAACTGCTTGGTCCTGCCATGGCAATAGAATTTAGAGAAATATGTGTGAGTATCTGGTAGTTGGTATTATCAGATGCTTGAGTGTTTGTGAGGCATATTCGTTTGCCTTCCTTTATTTATAGTCGAATTAAATCCTATTGAATCTCTGCAGATTTGCGTAGTCCTGTTAAATCTCTGCAGATCTGCTCCCTATAAAGCACGAGCCTGGAATCTTTTTGACTTTATATGCATACGACAATCTGAGTTGTTGCGCCTGTGATTCCACAGTGATGCGCCTGTGATTACACAGTATTGCGCTTGTGAATCTGCAATTATACACCTGATGATTTTGTATTTAATATATATTTGTTTGTTGATTCTGGAAAATGGAAATTTTGTTACCAGAAGTAACAAAATTATGCATTGATAATGCATTAATTATCATATATGCTATTATCATGGAATATTGTATGGAAATTCCATAAATTAATTTTTAAGGTCTCACACTTGAGGGGGAGAATGATATATATATCAAGTGTGAATATTTATGTGATAATTCTTTGTGAATGTTTCTATGTTGATTCCCCTAAAATGAATATTAGATTTGATGATAAATCATATGGAAAGTTGGCATGACTTGTTTGATCATCCGAGTCATATATTATGTGCTGCTTGTTCTCAGATAGAAATAATTATTGGAAATGGATCTCTGGAAATATATCAAATTGAAAGTTTACATATGAGATTATAAATCTGCAAAGTTTGCAGTGATGTTTGCAACCAGAAGTTTGCAATATATTATGCGCGCAATTTCCAGATTGAATGATCCAGAAATAATGTATTAAAGTATCCATGAATGGATAGATCAATGATTATGAGAACAAAATTTATATGTTGTGTATATTTGCAGCAATTATATAAGTCAACAGAATTCTCCCCGTAAAATTTGGCTTTTGGTCAGGAGCCAGAATAATTCCATCTTAAAATGTTTTAAATGTGCAATGATTATTAATCTACTTCAATGCACATAGATGGATATACAAAGAAAATTGATGATTTGATGAGGGGGAGAAAAATAAGCAGATTGGGTAAAGATTTACTAGAATGAATTATCATTGGCTCATATTGATCATCGTACAAGGAATTGTGCACTAAAAGTTCAATATGATAATTCAATTTCAGAGTTTAGTTAATCGAATGCCAGAAGCATTTACTGACCTAAAGAAAGTGACAAAGTTACATATCCCAACTGCAAATGCTCCTATATGAATTGTTATAAAGCATGCCTGAAGCGTTGCAGGTCCATTGGTTTTTAAAAGATAAAAATCCTCAAAAGAGAAAAGGAGCAATAAAATATAGATGATCAAGTCGAGGATAAGTAAGAAAAGCTCCAGAAGAGCCATCTCCTGAAGAGATGTTATCTCCAGAAGAGATATTACAAGAAGAGTGTATTGTGGTCTAAAAAGAGACCCAAGTACCCTGAAGAGATGTTATCTCCAGAAGAGATATTACAAGAAGAGTGTATTGTGGTCTAAAAAGAGACCCAAGTACCTAATATATGTGAATATAATGAGATCTCAATAAATTATGAATGAAATCCGATGGGACCGAAAAATAAAGTCGACATTGATGATATTTATGTTTATATGATAGCATATGCTGTAATGATGATAATGAGGATCATGAGTCATACTATATTAGTATGTGAATATTTATGTGATAATTATTATCTGAATAAATATTTATGCACATGTATATTTATGATTTTACTTGAAAGATTTAGATCTTGCAGGTATACAATGAATACTTGATGATAGAAAGATAATGAAGCAATGTGGTCATCAGGGGGAGCAAGTCTGATGTAATCAAGAGGGGGAGACGATACACGCTGTATTTTTTTTCCCTTATCTAGGTTTTGTCCCACTGGGTTTTCCTAGAAAGGTTTTTTTAATGAGGCAAAACTCAACAGTGTATCAATGAATGTTGTACTCTTTTCTTTGGCTAGGTTTTTATCCCACTGGGTTTTTCCTAGTTAAAGTTTTTAACGAGACACATTCATAAATGGACATCCAAGGGGGAGTGTTATGAATATTCTTATTATGTGGATGTCCATTGACCTATAATCTCTAAATACAGGATGACATGGTATATACGCATAGTAATCTACTATTTGCATCCTTCTATAAATAGAGGTCTCCTGTAACTATTCATTACACTTGAATGAATCCATTTCATCTCTCTAGAATTTCCTCTGACTTCTCTCTAGTTTTTCTTCAGTTTTATAACACTTGTATATTTGTTGTCCATTAAAGCAGCTTTAGGGGAACAGTAGATAGTTATGATTGTTAATAATTGCATGAAAAATGAATTCTTACCAACAGAAATATAGTTGAGAGGCTTTAATAATGCAACTGTCACCATTCACTAACTACGCTGAAAAAGAGTGACATTCTATAATATTTATGTGAGTGAGGGGTACAGTTTGTACTTTCACGAATCAAACAAAACAATTATTTGAACCTTTAATTTCTATTGGTCCTCCTCTCTATTTTCCCCTCTATATTATTTCCATGAAGTGACCCTCCTTTCAACATGAAATTTCGCTTTCATAATTTCTGCTTCATTATGAAATTATTTATTGCCTTGAGAAAAAAAAATGTAAAAATTAGTAGAGGAGTTGAGTTTGTCAAAAATATAAATGTAAGATCTAAATTTATTTTGTTTCTAAAATTTATAACTTTTTTTCTAAACTCTTCATATTAATTTCATATATTAAAGGGCGCTTTAATTTTATTATCAAGAGAGTACTTTTTAATATGAACGTTTAAAATGGGTATTTAAGGAAAATCAATACAATTATTGGGTTTATGTGGAAATTTTTTTCAAAGTTTTCATTCAGGAATAATGTTACTCCAAAGTTTTTCTAAATTCAAACTCACCCCAAAAATTTTAAAATACAACAATATTGCCATACTCTGCCAAAAAATGAATATTGAGTGTTAAAAAACAGCACCAATGGTATATTTCTTAACAATGAGGGGCGATATTGTTATATTTTAATATTTATATGACAATTTTAAATCTCAAAAAGCTTTTGGGATCATATTGATTATGAGTGAAAACTTTTCAAACAAAATTTTTACCTCAACCCTTCATTTTTTTTATAAATAATTAAATTAAATATCGTTTATGATATTTATAAATTAATTATCAAATTCACTTTTCCTTTCTTTTCTTTTTTTTGCTGCATTACGCAGAAAAACAACAGCCGATGAGGACAAGGATTGGGCTCGGACTGATGTCCAGGGTCGGGTCTTTGCCGATAGGCCCAACCCAAACTTGTATCGACACGTCATCCCCTTTAGGCCATTACCAGTACCACAGAGAACCACTAATTTATTTCGTGGAAACCACACCTTGTAACAATTTTCAACGTTTGGGCTCAAACTCACGCCTCTGTGGTCCACGTGTCGAGTTCAATCAAACATGGCCTTGAGCCCTCTCGTTGATCCTGTGGCTCGCAAGCTCTCATCAATAATTCAATAATTTAATAAGGGTTAAAGTACAAAAATACACACATGTTTTTCCTCCAGGAGCGCCCAACACTATATGTTTTTTTTTGTGTAAAAATACACACGCCGTTAGGTTTTAGGAGCAAAAATACCACTTCCGTTAGTTAACCGTTAACTGACCGTTAGTTGACCGTTAACCATGGTGAAATTACTTTTTTGCCCTTAACCCTTTTCTTTTTTAATTATTTTAAATTAAGGGCAAAAAGGTAATTTCACCATTGTTAACGGTCAACTAACGGAAATGGTATTTTTGATCTTAAAACCTAACAACGTGTGTATTTTTACACAAAAAAAAAATGATACTGGCGTTCTTAAAGTAAAAACATATGTGTATTTTTGCACCTTAACCCATTTAATAATTGGGCATGCTTTGGATAAAGTGACTCTATGGTTAATAATGGCCGAGCAATTATTAGCTAGGGCCGGTCCCATCATAATGCGATGGGGACGTTACTGGTAACAACTTCCTCCGTCGATTATCATATACAGCTTCCCTCAAGTCATGAGCAATCATGAGAAGCCATAAAAATATTTACATGTAATTTACTTAGCCCCTTTACACCTTGGCTCTATAATAAATAATAAATATTGTATTACTTGTTATTTTTATTTAATATAATTTAAACATAAAAAAAATAATCTTGATAAAATAAGAATATAGGAATATATATATTGAAAAGTGAATTCATTATTATTCTTAAATTATTTATTTTGAGCTGTTGTTATTAGTGGAAATATAAATGATACTAGTACAATATGACTAAAAAATTTGGAGTTCACACGTCCATAGGATAAGTCTTGGTTGGCTATGGGGTGAACAACGTCGAAACTATAAGATCCGCACAATGAAGAGAGTTAGGGTCTGGAAGAATTATTTAATTATGGCTTATATTCAATTATGACCGTTAGATCTTCCATTGGAACAATGGTTTGATGGGGTCATTTTTGTTTGTAATAATTTTTTTAATTAAGTTTTATTAGAGACAATCATGTTCAATGTAATGTTAGGTATTAAATGTAAACGCATCAATCAATGAGAATCAAGACATTGACTTGTCACGTTATTAAGAATTAGTCACTTCGTTAAGCTCGACTCTTTTAGTTACTCACTATTCAGAGTTAATAATTCTTGTAAGGTTTAAGGGTCAACCCATGTGGGCCTAATAAATTTTAGGGTTGAATTTGAAAACAAATAAAATTTTACCCAATTTCGGTAGGCTTTGGCAAGCCAGAACAAACCTATTTTATTAATTTATTTTTTTAGATTTCTTTTATAATGGAGATTATGAAAAAGATATGACTGAGTGTATGATACTGTATGGAAGTTATTCTCCAAAACTAATACAAACAGGCCATGAATACTATATGGTACTTTGGTAGGGAAAGCCAACTTCTCCAAGTTTAAACTTGTTTGTGTTTAAGTTTTGATAGTGCTTTTAGATTAACTTTTAAAAAATAACTTATAAAAAGTAGGGTGAAAAAATTGGCTTTTCCAAAGCCATAGTTTCAAGAGAAAAAGCGTTTCTACAAATTGTTAAGGTGTTTGGGTAACTTTTGGCGAAATCATAGTTTAAGGCTAAAACAATTATTTTTTTATTTTATTTTACCCAAACACACACTAAATGGTAAATTTGTCATAAAAGTTTTTCGTGAGATGCAATAATATCCTTAACTTTTGATTAACATAATGTTTCTCTAAAAGTTTTAAAAGGGGTCATTGTCTTATAATAACTTAAATACACAACTGGATAATGTAATTGGTAAGATAGTCGATAAACTAAAATTCAGCTTTGACTCCTCTAAGTCATCTTTCCCACCTTTCATCACTGCCACTTGGGCTAATCTAGATTACCCATGGGTGGGTAAAGACAAGGATGCACTTGCTCATGGTTAAGCTCACATAAGCTCAAACTTACTCATGGACATATCCAGACTTGCTCATGGCAAAACTAAGGGAAAGCATGGGCAAGTATGTGGAGTGCCCAAATAGAGTTGGTTTTGTGCATGAGTAATTAAGCTCAACCAAGGTCTCTCTATTTATAAGTTGGGAATACAAACCATTTTTGTAACGTTAGTACTACGTCGTTGGGTGATTATTATAATTTGAACATTGATAACTCAAAAACATTGTGTCAATCAAAAGTTTAGGATATTAATTGCTACTTTAACAAAACTTTTGAAACAAAATTTATTAATCCTAGTCAAAATGATCCAACTATCACTTTGGCTTTTTTTTTTTTTTAAATACAAAAGTTTATTTTACCTAATTCTCATATACTAAGGAAAGTTTATTAACTTATTGAATATGTTCTAAATTGATGCATTTTTCTATTTTGTTCTAATTTTTGAATGTTATTTTCAACTCTCTCTTATCTTTTTGTCTCTTCAACATGAATCAACACATTTATTTATCCATTACATTTAATAGGGGCAAAATTTTTCATCAAAAAAAAAGGGGCAAAATTATAACACTTTATAGGGATTGATATTTTCAAACAAAATAAGACTTGAGGAACCAAAATATATTGTTTGTAATTTGAGAGACTAAAACAAAAAATGAGGACAAATTTAAGAGATCAAAGATTATATTAACCTAAATTTTAAAGACGAGACATTCAAGTGAATTCGGTTATAGTAACATAAAATTGAGTTGTTTTCATAAGTCAATCAGGAGGATATATCATCTTTTAAAGATTTACCATATAACACAATCTATCAGCACAATCAAATGAAGCAATGGAACTTGAAAACTAGATGATATGGGCATGACAGGCTTGACTGTTTTAGCCTCTTAGGGTCATCTCAACATTGACAAAACACACTACCAAAAGGAAAAAGAATAGAAAGAAAATGAGTGATCTAAAATCATGAAAATTATGGTTAATAATTGGTCAGGAAGTCACGTGGTCCCACCGGGGGATTGAGTTTGGCCCTAGAATAGCGTTTTTGAGCCCGTTTGATTTATAGTATGTTTAGTTTGAGAGGAAAGGATGAGAGAGAAGACTTTTATCAAATTTCTATTGATAAGGAAAATATTTTTTTTTGTTTAGAGCGTATTTTTAAACTATTGAAAATTTTTTATAAGCAATTTAGTCAATATGAAGTAAAAAAGTTATTTTTCCTCACCTACCCTCAAACCAAACACACTTGGAGAAAATGAGAGGAGGAAAAGGGAAAATTAGATTTTCATGTCAGCCGCAGTTTTTAATTCTTCATTTCCATGGAAATATATTTTCTTGGGCCCACCAATTTTCAGCTATATGATTGAAAATCGTTTCCAACCGAAATTAATGGGAGCCAATTTTTAAGTGCAGAGAGAAAAAGCCTAAAGCCACAAAAGCCCCTTGATATGACTTTAAATGTGATGTAAAAAGGTGACATATGGACATTTAAATAATATTTTTACACCAGGGCAAAATGATCTTTTAGTTTATTTCCCTACCTCATTTTTTTCAAATCAAATAAAAGTTTTCCTATCAACCCCCCCTTTTTTCCAAGTAAACCAAACACCTATGTGGCAAAATATTTTCCATTATTTTCCTTTCAAACCTTTTCTTTGATCCAAAGAGTCCCTTAATAACTTCATATTCAAGAACCAACAATGCTGCTTACATTCAACATGTTTCATCCGAAGAAAATTTTAAATCTTATTAACCATGTCTTAAAATTTAACAACTTTCCAATTTCACCCCTTTCAATATACACAATATGACATGAGAACAAAGTCTACACAAAAATAAATGAACAGAAATTATATGGTCATGAAAAATGTAACCAAGCAACTAAATATGACCAAAAAAACCCTTCTTTCTGGGCTTTATTTATTTATTTATTTTTTTGGTTGCCCATCCGGTATCTAAAGCTTCGCCCTAACTAATCCGAATCCAACTCGCGTCACCTGGTTATGGTGGGAGAGTCTCCCAATAGGGTTTTTTTGCATTCACAAGACTTGAACTTGGGACAGCTACAAGCCGCTTACCATTGTGCCAACCCCCATTGGTTCTTTCTGAGCTTTATAAAAATAGGACCAGAGGGTTATATGATGCCAGCTCCAATCCAACTTATATCCTTAATATTTTATGATTATAAACTCTTTCTTAGGCTTACATCTTTCCTTTTAACTGGCCATGCTCCCCATGCATTGTAGGAAATTTGAAGAATAAATCACACAATTCACATAATATTTTATGATTATAAACTCTTTCTTAGGCTTACATCTTTCCTTATAACTGGCCGTGCTCCCCATGCATTGTAGGAAATTTGAAGAATAAATCACACAATTCATAACAGGTAAATAACGTGATTTGCTATGAATTTTTATAATTTACGTTGACATTTATATGGATGATAATTCATATTGATATAACTCATTTTTAAGCATAGAATAAATGGAAGTTCAACTGAGATTTTATTGAGTGAAAAGCACTCAATTCCTCATTAACAAAGAAATTTGTTAGGAAGGCTACAACCAATTGCACCCATGATGTTCGAAAACAAACCTACAGGCTAATTGCATTTGAAAAAAATGAGAATATATTCCCACAGAAGATGATTTAAAACCAAGGTTATGAAACATAAGCTATTTACAACTCATTAACATCATAAAGTCTAGTAAAAATTATCGTTGAAGCTGCTCTCAGTGCAGCCACTGGTGAAATGTGCACGTTGACAGGCTAAGATCGAAAAATTTGACTTATCAAAGCAATGAAGCACTCGTATGGACAGGCAGTTTCAAATCAAGGAAATCACCTTACATCAACTTAGAGGACTGCGAATCCAAACTGCCTCTACATCCGCCTCTTGAAATGCCTGCCGCTTGGATTAGTTGATGCTTCGGCCATCCCATCAGTTACCTCTTGCCCATATACGCTACTGCTGCTCCTCTTCCTGCTCAATGTATCTTCCACCAATGCAAATGTCTCCAGCAACTCTGACAACATTGAAGGGCAGCTCTCCTTCAAGTGTATGAAGGCTTCGGACTGCATTACCACTGTACAAAATAAATGATTCACCAAGTATTAAGGAGTGTAAGAACCTGGACTCCAAGGAGCACAAAAATAGTGGGATAAGATCAAGAAACTGAAGCAAAGTTTAAATGACACTTTACATAATATGCCTGAGAAATATCAGGGGTCTGCATAATTTACATATAAAGTCATATAATGCCATCCGCTGACTAACTGACATTACAACAGTTACTAGAAAACTGGACGGGTACTGTTTAAGCTAACATAAAAATAAGTAATAAAAGGAGGATATTTTGGTCAAAAATTAAAATTGCACTTCAGTAAAGGGTAACGTTTTGTTTCAAGGGAAACTTGTTCATATTTTGAAAATAGAGGAAGATTTCATAGAAATCCAGTCAAACTTAAGGGAGGTTTGTATAATTGACTCTCTATTTGTTGGCATCCTTGGTGCTTCGTCATGCTATTCAAATCTATTACACTTTTACGCCATTTAGTTTCTCTGTTTAATAAGTTGGGATATACATTTAGTGCACATGGAGTGATCCCATCAGAGTACCAATTTCGTTCTTTCTTTTATCACTTCCCTTTTGTCATGTGGACTCGGATGCCAGGAGAATGATGATTAATTATTTACGCTATTGAAAAGATGCACAATATATTGGAACTTTTGTCATGATTTTCAACCTTAGTTTGATTATTGTAGATTCATTTGATTTCACCCTTAGTTTAAAAAATGTATTTTAAGAACAATTGTTGGTATTTGAGACAGCCTAAAATTGGGCTAAAGTGGGCTAAAGTGCAGGATAACTTTTCATTCCAATGTAAGTATATTTCGAAAATAAGTAAGAGATTATGAGAGATCAGTGCAATTCACTCTAAACGTATCACGAAAAGCATCCTAATTTCACATAACCTGGAATTTTCTCACGTTCCTGTTCTTAGAAAAAGCACATACCTCCTAAATTTGCTGGATGTGCAACAAATTTTAAACAAGAGTCCTTAAGGTGTGGGCAGTGATGTTGCTCAGCCAGTGCAAGTGATGTTGCTACAGTGTTAGTATTGATTTCTTCACATAAAATTGATTCACATAACATTTTCAGCCGATCAAGACTATACAGATCAGCAGCGACCAATAGATGTTGCAACATGACAGTCTGTGAGCAAACAGGTATTGAGCCCATAACCTCATGGATGTCAGGAAGTTTATCTGTATAGATGTAGAGAAGCATTGCCTGTGTAGACATATAAAAGGGAAAAGACACGAGGTAAAGACCTGAAATTGTTAATATCGGTGCAAGTCTGAAAAACAGTTAATTGCATGTTAAACCTGAGATCAACAAGAAAGGCAGAGAAACAGCAAACCTATGCTCATCAAGCTGTCATGTTTCTAATGTAAGACTAGGTATTGGTCAAAGTTTCGTGTTTGATAAAATAAAGGATTTGTGCTACCAAAGAAGTACAAAAGTTTCATATTTAATATTTTTTAGATCCTCACATTCCCTGGATCACACAGGCTTTTCAATGTGTACGAGGAATGAGAAAATAAATTCATTAAAAGAAATTTCTCTGGCATTCTCTTGGATACTTGTCAAACAATTTGTTAAAACATATTGACATGATCCTCTCAATTTCTAATTCAAAAGTTATTTCAAGACCTTTTTAACATGATGATCTAAAATTCCCAAAGGCGAACATTCCGCTTTTGACTGCAGATTAACACCAAGTATCGGTCACAGAGAACTGCCTAGGCCACATAAAGCCTGAAGTCTTGACATACATGTGGTGTGTTGTAGAAGTTTATAGATAACTTAGTTGTCTTTTTCTTCAACAAATTTTGGGATAAGCACTTTACCATTTGTACAGTAGATAAGGCCAGACACAGTGGCCTATTTTCTTTCATACATTTCTGATGTTCTAAAAGTCTTGTGTTGATGTGTTTTGCAAAAAGGGTTTGATATGCTTGGATTGAGTGCAATGCTAGAATTGTTGAACTAGTGCTCCTTGCAGCCCAAATCCTCTACATTCATTTTTAAAGAGACAGAGAGAGAAAATTGGAAAATTATGAGGTGTGGACTTCATACACAACCATATTCTTTTGTGTCGCTCCCACTCAGAATGCATTCTCTGCATTCACTTTATAAATGGTGAGGATATAAAAGCATGCTCTTTGTAGTTTCTTTGACTTGAAAAAAAACATTTTATATTGCTATAGGTTAAAGCACATGATTCATAAGTGTTTCTTGTGGACCCGAATCTAATGGGCTGGTATCTATTGGGCCAAGGCTAGATCATGTAGAACGTGTGCAGTCAGAGACAAGGGGAGAGAAAGAGGAAGGGCTGTGGGCAGCATATGTTTAGGCAGAAGGGTTTAGTGGGGGTTTAGCAGATAGTGAGTATTTGTGTGGGAGAGTGCCTGGTGTCTCTCAAACAACAGGTTAGGGGTGGGCGAAGGTCATCTTTCTTCATCATTTTATTTAATGTTTTGAGGGTCTAATCTGTTATTGAAATTTATTTGAGTATGTTTAGACTTATCATTTTCAGTAGCTTATTTCCTGTGAGTGTAAGCTTTATTTCTGTTGTAATTCTTTCAATTTGGGATGTTTAATATAAATTCAGTGTTAGACTTCTATCATTTGGCTTGGGTTCCATCAGTTTCTTTGTCTGACATTCGAATTGCAAAGAAATTGGAGGGCCCTTTTGAATTGAATTATTTCTCTCTTACTCTGCTTTCATGCATAGAAACAGCCAAATGCTTAAATTAAATCACAAGACACAAGCTGTGTCCCATTCTAAAGTCTGTTTCACTGTTATAACCATGCCCCAAGCACAAAATCAACAATCTTTCAAACAATCTAATCTTCAAATAAAAAAAAAAAAAAAAAAAGCAGTGCAGCAACTAAAATTATTTTGGAAACATGTTATACTACATCATGCCTCAAGGAGTAAGAGGCCAATTTTTTCGGCGATAAATTGCCTTAAAGAAAAAAATCTTGTTTCCAAACTCTTTTTCATTAATGGACAGATAAAAAAATTTTAGGAACACAACCAACAAGAAATAAACGATGAATAATTTTTAAAATGTGTTTAGTCATTTACTCTTCAAAAGAACACAAATGGGATTTATTAGATTGAAAAGCACTACCTTGAAGATAAAAGGCTCAATATCCTCTAACACCACTTCATGCCTACTGGTATCACCAACAAATCCAAAAAACTGAGCTCTAAAGACAGGAGATCGGGCAGCAAGTATCAACTTATGAGCTTTGAAGCTTTCATTCCCAACTTTAAAAACTATGTCACAACCAACTTCAGATTCTAACAAACCCTTAAAATCCTCACCCATGCCACATTGTAGTATAATAACATTCTGCTTAGTTCCCTCAAAACGAGTTCTCACAACACCAACAGTGCAATGCATGACAAGGCAATCGTCTTTCAGATACTCTGAATTTTCCAATGATGTTCTTTTGAAAAAACGCTTGTAACCCCTGAAATAATAAAGAAAAGTGAATCCTGTACAAATTTCAAGCCATATCATTTTAATGCAAAAGGACACTATTTATTTCTTCATATTCAAAAGCATGATGAAGGTCCAACACTTAGTGGTAACATTTCAAGGCAATTCTTCCCCCTCCAGATTATAATATACAACAGTCACAGGATACAAAGTATACTTTCTAACTAAAAATACACAAGATCCATTAAAAATTGCCGATACTAAGCTGTTAAAATGTCCATGTCATGCTAACCAAACAACAAAGGAGCATCAAATTATTAATTGTGAAAATGAGGATCACATCAGAGGAAGTTTTAAACGTAAGTTCAGATTACATCAACCACTACCCAAACCTGAACAAGTCAATCTTTGAAATGCTCTGCAACAAATTTGTTTCAAATTGGCGAAACAAGACAGTAAAAAACTAGTCCAAATCATACCAACTTTCACGAATTAGCCATAAGAAAGCTTCAGTAGCATAATGCACGCTACTTAATAAAACATGTTAATAATTGATGTCCCAGCAGCCGTCCACACCAAAACTAAGTGCGCAGAATTGAAGTTCTTCATGGAAACAACTACATGCAACACATTTCATACTTTACAAACACTATTTGCCTCGAACCTAATTTCTGGTCGCAGACAATCCGTCGAGTTAATTTAAACCATAACCCACAATTTTCCCAGTTGAAAATGCAATCCCAAAAAATGAAAATAAGCAGATTTCATACCACATGCTGCCTCTATACTTCAATGTATAAGGTCCACTCTCCAACGGGCGATCAAAATGACTGTGCACTTTATCGTTGCCTTTCCCACTCTGGTCGATCAAAGTCAACTTGAACAAAGCCCTAACGTCAGTTCCTTCGCTCGCCAAGGCTATAAAAACCGAAACATATATGGAATTATCCTCTGGGTTCTTCCCATCAGGGTAGAAATAAATTGCCCAATCGTAGCCACCAACGCTAAATGTGTCGCTCATTATATACCTCCCAGCGCCCATCCCTTTGGCCAAAGAATACCCCTTTATGGTAAATTGGTGCGACCCATTAACAGTCTCGCTAATTGACAGTGAAACTGAGGCCGAACCCGAGTCTGAGAAAGGCTTGAAGTCACCCATCTTTTAGACCAATTTAGCTCCCAGAGGTTTTAGTGGCGTCATGAACACGAATAAAACCCAAGAGAGCGATTTGAACCGTTTGGACGAAAAAGGAAGAAATGCCAAGAATGGTGAAACCCTGATTGTGATATCAGCGAACAATTCTTTGATCAAGAAAAAGGAAAACCGGCGGACAATTAACGAGAGAGATGGTGAAATAGAACTGCCGTTGTCATTCCGTGCTAACGAAGGAGGATCAAATAAGAATTAGGAATGCGCCACTTTTTTTTTTGGTCGAAAGAATGCGCCACTTTGGTGGAACGTGCTCGTTTTACGTCTTGGTAAGAAAAAAATTAAAATAAAATGCGCATTTTATGGGCTTACAAAGGAACCAAGCCATTTTAACAAGTAATTAAATAAAAGGTTAAGATATAGAAATACATATATGGTTTGATCAAAAAAGCGTCCAACACTAAATATTTTTAAAGGTAGAGAAGTGACTATGTGATTACAAAATAAGAGCAAAAGTCACGATCTCCATTATCTGAAACTGATGTAGGAGTAGGCTTCTGATTTCTCCAACCATGTGTAATAACTTCATCATCTTCTTCACCTAAAACAACCAGAAAAGCTCGGGATTGGTAGGCGCAAGATTGAGATTAAGAAGGTGGAACAAACCAGTAAGCGTCTTGTCACATTCTCAAAACACAAACTTGGCCTCTTTGGTAAAGCCGTCAAACTTTCTCTTCTCTGTGATTTCCAAATCACTGTTATTGACTTATTGTCTTCTCCAATTCGGCAAGGTCTTCTCTTTTGGCTACCTTGACCCTAATGCCATCATCCATTGCTACCTCTTTGACGCCTCCTCCTCTTTCATGAACCGGAAAGAGACTCGGCGTTGCTGAGGCGGGAATTTGAAGAGGCCATGAAGGTGTTGGAGGAGGAAAAGAAATTTGCGAATGCTAATACTGGCGGGTCAGGTTATAAGCATAGGTTATGTTGGAACCGTTTGGTTGAGGAGATAGTTTTGGAGGAAGTCGTGTAGTTAAAGGAGTGTGTTGAACAGTTGAGGCATAATGTCATTGTCGCGGAAGAGGAGAAGAAGAGCACTTGGCTCCACAGTCACCTCCGGCGACCAAGATGAAGAAGAAGAAGAGCACTTGGCTCATCCATTCATAGTCGCTGCAGCCGAAGACCACGACGAAGGAGAAGAAGTGCACTTAGCTGATTGATACACAATCGTCGTCGTGGTCAACAGTGGAGTCTATGTATCTCTATGTTGGAGATTGATAAAAAAAAAAAAAAAAAATGTCAAGTCAGTGAAGCTTTTTTTTTCCTCCTGATGCTGCCAAGTCACCATCTAGATCATCCGCATTAGTCAAAATCCTCCTTTTTAACGATCAACATTTTCCTTTTAATAGAAACTGTGAGTTTTACACCCATTTTAACTGATGTAGCTAACAAATCACGTGCAATCCAATTTATAACTTTATACTTGAAATCATGCACTTTCTATCATGCCAAAAGATCAAATTTTTTATTCATAATATTCAATTAAATTGCCTTCAAGATCCATCCACATCTGAAAGCTACTTAACCCTCTTATTCCTAACCTTTGATTAGTTAAAAATTTCTTCAATGTGTGATCAATGGCAAGCAATGACATTTCAATTTTAACCTTTAAAACTAAAACATTTCCAACATAAACACTACCATCCACTTACTCTAATGCTAACTTAAACTAAGATCTTGATGCTTGATTACAAGTAATGAGGCTATTATATAAGTGATATAAGATATCCATAATCTACTTCAACTTTACTTCACTTTATATCACATTAAAAAAAAAATGCTTCCAAAACAACTTTGACTTCCCCTTACATATATTATAATATATTTATAGTTAAATCTATATTTCATCTCACATATGTGAGATATAATTAAATAAATATGAGTTCATTTTCCTAAACATACACACATATGGGTGGGCATAGGCACCTCGAGAGTGTCTATAACCCTTCTCTTTTAATACACTAACCCGGCCCCATTTACACCCTTTATTATAGGTCTTTTTGGGTGGGTTAAAATAGACAATTTTTCATTAGGCCGGACTCACTAGACTATAGACAACTTCCTCATCCTTACTATATTTACTATATTGGGTAATTCAATTTGCCTGCATCCATAAGTCACATCTTTGTAGTCACATGCCTATATTTTAGTGAAATACTATGAAAGGATATGAACTTCTTGTTTCAAAACTTATAGTTGCTCTTTATACAAAATCGATGCACTCCTAGGGTACTGGCTCCCCCTTCCCTAAACCCAATTATACCAACTTTAGGAGTATGGTTATTTTCATTTTATATAATTGATCATTTTATAAAAAAAAAATGATATTATATAATATAAAAATTGTTATAAATATTATAATAAAAGTGTGGAGGTTAATAACCTTCAACAAAAATTGTCTTTTGAGATTCTACATTTAAACTCATATAACTTATGACAGAATGCTTCTGGAGTTTTCTATGATTAATATATATAATCTCTAAATGTTAACGGTATTTAAGGACTTATGGCTATAAACAATAAGATATGTAGTAAATAAGTTTGAAATGAATAACAACTAGTCTCTTTTTCTCTTCAATTCTATCTTCTTTCTTCATCTCTATCTCTTATATTATATCTTGTATTTTTTTCTTATTTTTATAATAAAATTTTTAATAAAGGTAAAATTGTCGAAAAAATTTCATTGTAAAATTTATTTTCTAAAGATACTAAAGACTCAGGTTTTTTTATTGGGTACAACTAATCTCTAATGGGTAAACTTTTTTAGTTGTGTGCGTCATTTCTTCACCTACATGCAAATACCTTTCATTTTAAATAAAGTTGAAGATCATTTACATTGGCCCATTTATGATAACGGTGGTAGAAATCACTTTTGTTTTTTATAGACTTTTCTTGATGAGTTTTTTTTCCTGATGGACTTTTCTTGATATGATTTGTGTTTGGAATAACTGTGACAGAAGTGACTTTTTTTTTTTTATGGGCACTTATTTGACATAGCTTTTAAAAATATAATTGAGATGAAAAATGATTGAAAATGACATGAATCATATATATATATATATATATATATATATATATATATAGTATAAAATGTGATAATTTGAGATAAAAAATTAAAAGTGAATATAGATTTGCTAAATAAAATAGTAAAATCATCATTAAAAAAATTACAAAAAAAATTATTGAAAGGAGATGAGAGCAAAGGAAAAAAGCCACCAAATGCCACTGTGAAGCTTTTAAAGAATTGATCAAAAAATTTATTGCGTGTTTTGAGAAAGGGGGCAATGATCTTTATGAGTTTTTGAAGTCACTGTGAAGCCATTAAAAACTCTATCAATGAGCTTCAACTAAAAAACCCCCATCAACCACAAAAAGTCTATCAGATAGTGATGTCATCCCAAACACTCCATTTATCAGTTGATGGATTTTTTTTTCCCATCAGATGCTATCCCAAACAGACCCCATTTATAATTGGAAAATAGCTCCATCCCCTAAAATATATATTCATAAGGTTATTAAACCTATTTTAAGTACCTTTAACGAATAACTTTTATAATGCTAGGCTTTCAGCAATTTTTATGTATAAAGGAATGTGCATACAAAAACAAAATTTATCTAGTGTTGCAATTTTAAAGAATAGTGCTAGCATTTCGAGTGATTTGCATACTCGTAAATTTTTATACAAAAATGGCCAAAAAAAAAATTAAATAAACAAAAGAATCTGAAAATAATCCAACAAAATTATTATTACTATCGTCATTAATTTTAACTATAGAATTTAGTAATTTACTTGTCCACATTTCTGAAACTAATTAATACAGAAAATTTAAAAAATATGAAGGGAAAATCCTTTTAAAAGACGCTTGAATTACCTAAATCTTAAAATGGGTCATTGAATACAATAAATTAAAAATAAGGTCAAGTATCCTAAAATAGGATTTTAGAATTTGATACTTTTACCTCAATACCCCTTATTTGTTTCTTTCGCTGGTTTGTCTCTAACTATAACCACCGATCCATCTCCTTCATGACTGTTGATTGGCCCATATCTCGTTACAGACTATTGACAACGATGAAGCTATTTACTTTTCACGATTATATGTAGAGGGTATGTGGTGAACGACAAGAATTGGGATGAGATCAAGAGTTGCTTGCTGGATAGACGTGTACGTGTGTTGGAATCTCGCGATTGATGGCACTCTCATCTACAAACATTTGACAACGATGAAGTTATTTACTTTTTGTCAGTGACTTGTGAATATATCTAAATATGAATGAATTGATATGTATAATACAAAAGAAAAAGGTTCATGTCTCACACTACTTTCACGGGGATTTTGTAAGTCTGAAAGAAAGCTGATCCGGTGTGGATCACAACCCGAGGTGATCACAAGTTAGGTTAAACTTGGCCCGGGGTGAAATCCTGGGATTTTTCGTACTACAGTGTGGATCAAAGTCCACGTAGTTCGAGAGTATACGGCAGGCTAATGATAGCCAGAGGGGGTGGTGTGTGTGCTCTGTGTGAATAAAAAGGCTAGGGTTTCAGAAGTGTGTACCTTGTAAGGGGTTTACCCTATTTATAAGCGTACCTGGGCCCTATCTTAATCAGTTGGATGTATCTTTTATTTTAGGGATATTAAGATATGCTTTTTTGAATAATCTCCTTCTTTCATAGGCGGTTACCATCATGATAGATATTCTTGATATAACCACTCCTATTTTCAAGGAAGCGGTTATGAGTATAACTGAAGCCATTTTGACTAGGCTCTTTGGTTATTGGGCTGGGCCCATTTATCCGTAACAAAAGCCATGGGTAGATCTGCAATTTCACGGGAGATTAGTTGGGTTGTTAATTAGGCGAGATTATATGGCTACAGTTTAAGAGATGGGAGAGAAACAATTAAGGGGCATTGAGGTAAAAGTATCAAATTCTAAAATCTTATTTTAGGATAATTGACCTTATTTATAATTTGTTGTATTCAATGACCCATTTTAAGATTTAGATAATTCAAGCATCTTTTAAAGGGATTTTCCCAAATATGAATTACCCGGGAATTATTTGCGGTAAATCAACTAAAATTAAATCTTAGTTACTCAAAATAAATACTGACTGTTAATGAATATTCATCTCACGGGGTCCCAGCAATGGCAGATCAACTTGTCTGCCGCCTCGGCCGCGCCTATTCACAGCTTCATATCAAAGTCTGCAATTACTGATAACCATAACGCACCTTTTTTTTTGCTCAGAAACCATAACTCACCTTCACTCTCCCTCTCATTCAAGCAAACTACTAGTACTCTTCTTCTCTTCCATAATCTTCTTCGACCCCTTTGAGGAGGGTAAATTTCTGGAGGAACTTAAGATCTTTGTGTGAGATAGTTGCATTCCAATCCAAATATGAAACCCCCTATCAGTGGCGATTTGTTCACAACACCCTCTTTCCTCAAGATCGTTGTTTTCTTCTTCGTCACAGTCACTTTCTTTTTCTTAGGCAAGCACTGGTCTGAAAGCTCCCAGCAACTTGTCTTCTTCACCACTACGAGTCAGGAGCCTACGGTTGCTACGTCCCCGAATTACAACAATTTCTTCAACATCTCTGCCCTCATTGGTCAGAATGGGACCCAATCACAGCCTGAGAAAACCCCAGCAGCAACGCCCATTGTACCACCCCAAGCCCTAGCTCCACCGCCACCGGATTCGCTTCAGACATACGGGATCCTCAACGAGAATGGGACGATGTCTGATGACTTCGAGGTTGGGTATTTCGATCCGGAGATGGTTGATGGTTGGGTCAATGAGACTCAAGTTAAGACGGAGGAGAGTTCTGCGTCTGCTCCTCGGTTCACAATAAAGAAGTTTGGGTTATGTCCTCGGAACATGAGTGAGTATATACCTTGTTTAGATAATAGAGAGGCAATTCAGAAGCTAAAGTCGACGGAAAGGGGCGAAAAGTTCGAGAGGCATTGTCCTGAGAAAGATCGAGCATTGAATTGCTTGGTTCCGGCACCTAAAGGATATCGTAGTCCGATTCCATGGCCGAAAAGTCGAGACGAGGTATTGTGCGTAGGCATTCGTTGCTATTCAATGACAGAAAGTCAAAAAACTCCATTGTTCTCTTGTTATTGATAGAGTGGCCTGCAGTTTGGTTTTCGAAAGAAAAAACTCAAAACACGGCCATTTTCTATTCGCCCTAGTTAGATCCATAATAAAATTTAGTGATTAAAACTCCCGATGGCTAATTGATTTATCTCGCTCGTTTTTTCCTCGCTCGATGAGGTTTCTTGCCTTTTTGTGTGTAGGTATGGTACAGTAATGTTCCTCACACTCGTCTTGTTGAGGATAAAGGGGGTCAAAATTGGATTTCCCGAGACAAAGATAAGTTTAAATTTCCAGGAGGTGGTACACAGTTCATACATGGGGCAGATGAATACTTGGATCATATTTCCAGGGTATTGATATGCTTAGATTTGATTTATTCAGCTGAACAGATCGATTTCTTGATTTTTCTGATTTACTTATCTTGATGTCTAGATCATTCCTGAAATCGCATTTGGTCAGAATACAAGAGTAGTTCTAGATGTTGGCTGTGGTGTAGCCAGTTTTGGTGCGTACTTGTTATCACGAGATGTACTCACTTTGTCTATTGCTCCCAAAGACGTTCATGAAAATCAGATCCAATTTGCACTTGAGCGCCATGTACCTGCAATGGTGGCAGCATTTTCAACTAGACGTTTATTATATCCTAGTCAAGCTTTTGACTTGATACATTGTTCTCGCTGTAGAATTAATTGGACTCGAGATGGTATATACTTCTTCTTTCTTATGTAATGTGTGGTACTGGCAATCCTTGGTGATAATGGGGAGAAAAATGATAAGGCAAAAGAAATACAGAACAGCTAACCAAACTAAAGATAGCAGATTGGACTTATCAATACTTGCAAAATAAGCATTATTATTACTATTTTCTTTTTTGATGCTTGAAACTTATCTTCTCATGTTAGCTTTTCGTTAGTTTAGTCACTTTCCTTGGACCCTGAGGTTATTCTATTTGATGTGCTACTGTTTGACAAAACAAAAATGTTAAATTGTAAATGCAGATTCAGCGTCTTCTTAATCCCACATTATATAACCCCATATTATTCTGTTAATGAACATAAAAGTAGGCTTTTTTGTTGTGTGAAGTATATATCTAAACTCACTTATTCCTTCCCCCCATTTGTTAGTTGCTCTGTTGGAATTTCTTCTAATGAGCCTTCTCTTTGTTACTTGTCATGAAGATGGGATGTGGCTACTTGAAGTTAATAGGATGCTAAGGGCAGGAGGGTACTTTGTGTGGGCAGCCCAGCCAGTTTACAAGCATGAGGAAATTTTGGAAGAACAATGGGAAGGTAACATTGAAGGGAGTTTCTATGAGATTGAATTTATTGAAGACTTCAAACAATATCTGTAGGGTTTGCTGGTTGAATTGCTCAACTTTGCTCATTTTTATTAGCATCAACATTTTCCAACATGATATGTGCATCCGATTGCTTTTTAAACCTTGGGATACCTGAAAGAATTAACATGTAATCTGTTGAAGACCACATATCACAATTTTTTCTTGTTAATATTAGCATTTTTGGATATGAAATGTTGATCAAGTTGTTTGTTACCTTGTTTTCCTTGTGTTTCTCAGAACATCAGACAGAATCAACAAATAATCTTTAATAATCGCTTATCACAAATTATCCTAGACTTCCCCTTAACAATTCATTTTATTCAACAGTTATGACACCAACTTTCTGCACACAATATGTTTCTTTGTAGATCATTTTATCATTTTTATTCTTTTAATGGCATGATTTCGAAGGTGTCTGAGGAGAAGTGTCTTATTCTTTTATGGTGTCAGATACCTGCTTTTTGGCTCCAATGACCATCCCTTAAAGATTTAATCTGTTTGTAATGTGCTGACTTGTATATATTGTTGTCTACATCGACCATATATGTAACGACGGAATGTTATCTTCAGAGATGCTTAACCTGACAACTCATCTCTGCTGGAAGTTTTTGAAAAAAGATGGATATATTGCAATATGGCAGAAACCTTCTGACAACAGCTGCTATCTAAACCGTGAGGCTGGAACTAATCCTCCGCTATGTGACCCAAGTGATGACCCAGACAATGTTTGGTATATTGCAATATGTTCTTGCTTTCCTGATCTAGATACGAGAATATGATGTTTTTATCCCATTATGATTATTGTGACAAACAATACATAAATTTATCCTAAAATGTAGAGATTTCCAAGATCAAGTAAAGTAACTAAAGAAGTGAGGTTTTGGTTATACATAAATTGAAATCACCCCAAGGAAGTAGGATATAGTTCCTTCATTGATGTTGAAATTTGAAGCTACCTTTAGATTCTGGTAAATTTTTTGGAAGCGATTAAAGTTAAGCTAAACCAAGACTATAAGGACTGTGTGTATAGGGAATGATGTTGGCAAAGTAAGAATTATGTTCCTTCTTCTCATAGGACTGCGCTTTGACTACTGTAAGGTGCCTTTTCAGTAGCTAATTTTAGGATAATTATTGAATCATTCATCATAAGCTATACACAAGTTTTTCTGTTCTCCCTTCATTATTCTAAAGGGTAAAATGAAACTGAACAAAAAGAAAAGAAAAATGTGAAAATGGAAAATCTCACATGAGATGCCTTAAATGCAGTGATGGTTCAACATTGAATTCCTTAATCCTCATCTTTTAAAACTAATTGATACCTCCATTGTACATGTCTTTATACTTATAGGAGTGGATGTTTGAACGGGGTCTGTGTTTCCAGTGAAAATGTGAGCCTACCTTTTATGCTAGCTGTAGGAAAGAAAAAATAAGATCAGAGAGTTATTTTAGTTCAATGTTAGATATTTACAAATTTTGGATCAAACCTCAGGATGGCTGTTCTAGACATCATATTGTGATTATCTCAGTGGCTCAGTAATGGTGAGTTTGTTATTTGCATGATTAATTTAGGTATGTTAATCTTAAAGCATGCATCTCTCGGTTGCCTGAAAATGGATACAGAGCTAATGTTACAAGGTGGCCTGCACGCTTGCAAAATCCACCTAATAGGCTTCAAAGTATAAAATTTGATGCCTTTATATCCAGAGAAGAGCTTTTTGTGGCAGAAACAAAATACTGGAATGATATAGTAGGAGGCTATGTTCGTGCATTGCACTGGAAGAAGATGAGATTAAGAAATGTAATGGACATGAAAGCTGGTTTTGGAGGGTAAATTATCCTATGTATGCACTTGAAATTAGTGTGTGTGTGTTTGATTTTCTAATTAACGTCTTTATCTTAATTGTGTTTTCCAGATTTGCAGCTGCATTAATCAATCATAATTTGGACAGCTGGGTTATGAATGTCGTTCCTGTCAGTGGTCCAAACACCTTGCCTGTTATATATGACCGTGGGTTGATTGGAGTTATGCATGACTGGTATATTTCTAAAGTAATTTCAATCTAATCATATATTATTATCATAGTTGTATGGACTTTTCTTAATTCCACTCACTAGATACCTTGTACTATTTTACTTGTCTATGTCACTTTAGAAGTCCTGTGCGAGGAATCCCATTCCAAATATGTACAATGTCTTTTGCGATCACATGTACTAAAATTTCACCAAATGTGATCAGGTGTGAACCATTTGACACGTACCCCAGAACCTATGATTTACTGCATGCAGCAAACCTGCTTTCTATTGAGAGAAAAAGGTACCTCTTTCTCTGCTTGTCATTGTTGTGATCTCTGTCGTGGCTGATAACTGTTGTTTTTTGCCTATCTGGGTCCTGTGCCAAGAATTTGTTTAAGAAAAGTTCATGTTTAAAACATTCTAGCTCAACTTAAAAAATGGTGTTACAGCGAGTTTTAATCTCTTTACGAAGCATTCTTTGTTTCTTTGCTGCTCTATTTCAATTTTTACCCCTTGCAAAGTGACGGGCTGAGGATGTCCGATCCATCTTACTTGCCCGTCTGCTCGTTGGACTTTTTTTATTTGTACGCCAATGTTCTGGATTTTAAGAGTGTCATGCCCCAGGAAATCTACTGCCGCAATATTTGTAGTAATGTTTAAACTTCATATTCCACTATCCATTTGAATTGCATAATCTAAACAAGTAGGGTTGTGAAAAGTAAGTGAAAGGAGTTTTGTTTCAGTTTGTATGAAAGTGTTTTTGAGAAGCTAATCCAAACAAGCTTATAATTATGAACTGAAACTAGTAGGGTTGTCCTTATGTGCTTTTGGTGTTGTGAGAGCACGTGGCCTTTGTTTGATTTTTATTATTTGTTCGACATGGTTACATCAGATGCAATATTTCATCAATTATGCTTGAGATGGATCGGATCCTTAGACCTGGAGGGCGGGTATATATCCGTGATTCCCTGGCCATCATGGATGAACTTCAAGAGATTGCTAAGGCAATAGGCTGGCACATGACATTGCGCGAAACATCCGAGGGGCCTCATGCAAGTTATAGGATCTTGGTTGGTGATAAGCACTTGCTCCGTGCTTGAAGCCATGATGTGTGTATAAAACATAAATGGTTTTTTCTTTGATCTTCCCATTGGGGATATAATCTCCACACAGTCACACATTTGAGAAGCACGCAAACATTGGTACAATACATCCCTTCTCTTCCTTACAAGCTTCTGCGGGTGAAAGTATGGCGGGAGCATTTCTTTATTCGATACTTGATATCTGATACCAATATAGCTTGGATAGATTAGAATGCATCGTCTAACTTAAATTGTAACATTCAACTTCCTTGTCTTTGCAGAAGTTTCAGGTTAGCATTTATTATTTTGTTCATTCATACTTACTGTTGCAAACATTGTAATCCCTCTATGTATTTTATCTCAAATTTTTCAATGTCAAGTAATTCATCTGGTTTTTGATATACTATTCCACCATTTTCTTCCTTTCTTTTTTCTTGGGAAAATATAACCCTCCTCCCTGAACTTTCCATTATCGTTGAAATCGCTGAATTCTGATTCAGAAGAACTCAGCAGTTAATATGTGAAAACTTTGTTTTATTGAGTTGATTTTTTTTTTGGCCATATTGGTTTAAGGATTTGGTTTAATGTTAAAATGCAAATTTATCTTGTTCCATAGTATTATTATCCCAAAAGTTTTTTCAGTTTAATATTCCCCAATTAAAAAACTAACGTTGTCTATTAAAATCTGATGGAAACTATCAATATTTTTAGTTGTGGGAGGTTTTAACACTTCCAAAATAACCTAAAACCAGGAAAACTTTCAATATAACATTATAACTTTTTGTAAATTTGCAGTTTTACCTTTGGTTTTGTTGATAATAAAGGTCAATCTATTAGATTTTTCTTTAGCATATAACCTCAAGATTGTCAACGCTTGTTTTAGGAAGCCAGATGGACATTTAAACACATACAAAAGCGGAGGAATAAGAACACAGATTGACTTCTTTTTGGTAAAGAATGCTGATAGAAGACTTTGTACTAATAGCAAAGTGATTCTTGGGAAAGGTGTGATTGTACAACATAGGGTTTTGGTCCTTCATGTAGTAAGTGTATAAAATAAAAGCACCAACAAATTTTAAATACAAGAGTCAGGTGGGGGAAGTAGGAAATTTTCAAAAGAACTCTTTTGAAGGAGGAGATGACAGAGTTACAAGGAAATGCTAATATCATGTGGGGGAATAGGTTTGAGGAGGTTCATAAGGTTGCTAAAGCTATTTTGGGAGAATCAAAAGGTTTTGGTGAGCTAGATAAGAAGACTTGGTGGTGGAATGAGTTTGTTCAAGAGGAAGTTAAGAATAAGAAAACATTCTTATAAAAAAAAAAAAGAATAAGAAAAATTGTTTTAAAGTTATACACTTGTGTAATGATGCTAGGAATTGGGAAATGCATTGCTTGCCTAAAAAGAAGGCTACGGTATTTAATTGCCCTTGAAGAAGAAGGCTATTATTTTTTTTATGTGACTATTTGGAATTTAATGACAAAAAAAGTATCAATTTTATGAAATCTTACTTATTTACTAGACTCAATCAAGCTATACTATCACCATGCTTAAAGTTATCACATCCCCTCTCAAAAATATACAAAAGTTATTTTTATAACTTTTTTTAACTTTGTATGCATTTTTTGTCCTCCTCTTAGATTACATACTGAACATAAGAGTCCAATTTCCTTTTATTTTAGTCTAATTTCTCGCATGGGTTGTCAATATTGGCATCAATAGATGCCAACTTCTTTAAATTGTATGATTTATCGATTTTAAAGAATAAAATATGAATTACAAAGTCCCACATTGGCTGAGTAAGGAAAGAAAAGATACTTTATAACAGTATGGATACACACTCTCTTGACACATTTTAAAATCAAATATTATCAAGATCGAGCTACTAAATGTTAGTGCATACAATGTAAAGTTGTATCTATAAAAAGCACTATTCTTTAAAAGGTTTATTTAAAAGATTCACGTTATAACTAGGAAAACAATTCAAATACCACATTGTGTGTTACTGGGCATAATATTCTCATTTGGTATCTTTCTATCCGAAAATCAACTCTACTCTGTATTGTTCACAAAATTTTTTGTCCCATTTGATATCTCCGTATCTGAGAATCAACTCTACTCCGCATTGTTTAAAAAAAATTTTGTCTTTTTTTTATTATTATTTTATCTCCGATTACTCAATAATTTCCACAAGCACAAATCCCACTTTTTATAGGCCCAAAAATTCTTTCACAAAATAATCCATCTTTTAGGGTAACCATGAAATACCACCAGGAAGAGTCAAAGCAGACTACAGTGGCAAATACTAAAGCAGCAAAAGTTTCAAAGCATACTACATAGCAAATACTAAAGCAGCAAAAGTTTCAAACTACTTAACAAATACTAAAGCAGCAAAAGTTTCAAAGCATACTATATAGCAAATACTAAAGCAGCAAAACTTTAGAAGTTAAAGCATACTACAGTAGCAAAAGCAAGAGTCATCTATATAAACAAAAGCAAGATTCGTCTATATAAACAAAAGCAAGAGTCGTCTATATAAACGGCTCGTCTCGCCTTGACCTTCTCTTGAATTTTCAAGACTTCTGTCGCTCCATCGCCACAGGGGTAGAGAACCCATCGCTGTCTCGGCTGTGCTACCGGAGGCTGTCATCTATTATATATAGTAGCAAGTCTCTCGCAAGGCTCAAGTACCATGTCTTTAATTTCTTTCCTGAGGAATTCCATGTCTGTGGGCTCTGCTTCTTCAATCCAATATATAATAACAGGATTGTTGCTAGCTTTGGTGGAACTCAAGTACCAAGCATTGAACACCAGTCCCTTCGACGACCACCGTGCTGTGATGATACTGTTTCTCATAGCAATAACTCTCTACGCCATGACGCTCTTAATTTTGAGATCAAATCATCCAATCAATGCAATAACGATTTGGGTTTGTCATGTTTGCGGTAGTTTAGCTTGCGAATTGCTCTTGCTACTCCTCGTCTCTCCCGTATGGAGCTTCATCATCAATCTCTCTTCACTTCTCTTGCTTCTCACATTCCTCGTCTCCTACCATTTCTTCTTCCAACCATCCCCGAGTGAGCAGGGACAAGCTACTCAAGTGACAGACCAAGCTGCAACACTTGCCAATCCTTGAAATACTTATATGGTCTATTTGGTTTGTGAGAGATCGGGGAAGGAAAGAACATATTTTAATATGTTTAATTTTTTTTTGGCAAAAAATATCTATGAACTTTTAAAAAATCAGCACTGTCAAACTGTTACTTTTTGTATGAGACACGTACTCTTTTTTTTCCTTATGCATATGCAATGGTGTATTTAACGGTGCTGACTTTTTATTTATATTTTAAATATTTATGAGTATTTTTACACCTTCTAAATGTAAATGATGTTGGACGTTTTTCTGATAATGTTGATAATATTCTTGTTCCATAACCCTTAAATTTATTATAGGTTTTTCACTCCTCCATTTCGGTAGACCAGCAAAAAAAATTTCACACTGTTAAATTTAGTATTTGAATGAAGTTATTTCTTTTAAGTCTATTTTATGGGTAAAAAAAAAATATCTCAGATGTTATATGGTGTATTGAACTCAAAGTTTCTCTTTTTTTTTTTGCCCAAAGTACTCAAAGTTGAAAGCCACAATGTACAATGTGATTTTCAATAAATCTTACGTGCAAATTGATAAATAAAAAAAATAGAGAATATATATAAACTCGTTCACCCAATCCCTTGGGATCTCATCTATTTCAATTACAGTTTTTTTGGAGTACAATACAATTACCGTACTTTTTTTTGGAAGCCGCCTTGGCAGCATCGTTATTGCTCAAGTCTTTAAATTTGAGCCCACGTGGTACACAAAAACGTCGCAACTCATTTTTTTTTTTTTAAAAAAACTTTTTAGAGTGTTCTGGGCCCAAAATATTTCCTGTCTAGAAGAAGTTAGTTTAACATAAAATAAATACTTTAGGGAAGGGTTTCGATCCCTGTGTTGGTCAAGGTGCTGAGGGAGGCATCCTAGGGATCTAGGAAGCAGTGGTAAGCCTTTAGACTGTAAGTAAGCCTAACCCCTTTCCTAAAAATTTCATATAAAAAAAAACATAAAATAAATATGCAAACAATACGATTTATTTCAATCATAAGACTTGAATATTTATTCAACAGTTAAGTCACATGCCAATTTTTTTGTTCAAAAATCAAGTATGAAATTATCCCTTCACAATTTCATTAATTTCCTTTGAATGTTGTCTATACAAATAAAATGTCGATTACCAAAATTGAATCTCATCAGTCGTCGTCATCATTATGATCTGCAGCCAATAATAATAATAGAGACACATTGTGTCTTTTTGCTTTTTTACGTTAAATAAGCCAACGTATACCGTTGATCTCACATTTCCCCATCTACTTGCTTGGCCTATGTATTTTAATTACGGAGTCAATTAATTTGTTGTAAGAAATTAAGCTTCACAAAGAGAAAAAAAGCTTCAGCGTCATTGGAACAACAATTGCAATTGAATGTAACAATAATTTCAACATTCTAGAAATAACAAACCCCAATAAGGCCATTATTCAGACAATCAAGGCAAGCAATTTCATTTTCTTCAAGATAGATTCGGATACCCCTTGCTCATTTCTTTCTGCTTTGAACTCAAATAAATGCATTTGTACAGACTAAAGAAGTCAATCTATCTGTTACTCTTTTTTGGTGATACAGGCATACGTTACTTTGTATAAGAAGCACATGTTCTATAAAGAATTCTCAGCAACATGGATTGATGGGTCTCTCTCTCATATATATAGGCAAAATAGGATAATAAGACAGTTATTACTTTTCTTGTGGCCTTGCACAAAAAACCCTATAAAATATAAGAGTGACATTATAAACAGAACCCAATTCAGATACTTGTATAGTATCAAACACTGATCAATATCTACTTTGAAAAGAGAACAATGTAGAGGTAGAAGGGACAATAAAGGAACTAAATTTAGATTGTATATGACAAATCACCATTTACCAGCAGTCTTCACATGAGCAAAACCCATCCTGGAAATGATGAAACCGATGCCCATCACGCATAATAAGTTCCCTTGAAGTGACACAAGACCTTAACTTTATTGCCAAGTGACAATCATCACAGACACGAAGATTTTTCATCACACGTATTGGCATCCAACGCGACAAGCTAATCAAGCCAAAGGCAAAAGCAAGCTTTTCACTATGGTACTTCCAGCTCCGATGACCATCATAGGCGCAAATATATCTTCCTGTGTCTTCTATCTTCTTCATAATCTCTTCCAATTTCATGTAAATTTCCTTTACCCATGGATGACTGGTGTCGCCTACGGTGAATACATGTACCCTGTTATCAACCTCTATCCAACTACAACCTAGGCTCTTCCTAATTCCTTTCTCTTCATCATTGCGTTTCTCACATTGACAAGACCATCTAGCTCCCCAGAATTAGTGTATATATTTGCTAGAAGAACAGAACCTTCGGAGTTTTTAGCGTTCAACTCCGTTAAATTCTTGACTGCAATTTCTGCTAGTCTTGAGTCGTGATGGATCCGACACGCTCTTAGCAGAGCCCCCCAGACAACAGCATTTGGCTTAAAAGGCATTCCTTCTATCAAATTGTTGGCCTGGTCTAGTAATCCAACTCGTCCAAGCAGATTTGCCATGCAAGCAAAATGCTCATTTGTCGGAGAAAGGCCGAAATCTTTTACCATGGTGTTAAAATAATGTTTCCCTTCTTGGACCAGTCCCATGTGACTGTAATTAGATAAAACAACAACATAGCTTATATTCTATATAAGAACAACAAATGTCTAGCCTCAATGGACTAGCATGTTTATATTAGATCAAAAGGATTCTCCAATATATCTATAAGGCAGATACCAAAGAGAATATTATATGACTCTCCAAGATATCTATAAGGTAGATACCAAAGAGAGCAATGGATGACTGTGCACATAAATGATGCATAGCCAAAAGGGCGAGGTGTGTGCATAGTGAGGTTGAATATTAAATAAGGATGAATAGAATCTATGTACCTTTTAAGTTTACCTTATGTTTATAGAAGTTACCTTAGGATTTGGACTCTTGGGTTTTGTATGCCTCCTAGCCTATGTATTTGTGCTGCCACACCTTGATTATAGGCTGATCAGGATCTTCCTTCATTATAGGCAGATTCTGATACAAATTGCCCTTATTGGGCCACTCAGCAATTGGGCCTCATATATGAGTCCATAACAATTGCTCCTAGCTCAGTAGTTCAGGTCTCTGGGCTGCCAAGATACATTAATTGTTTAGGGTGGAACACGGATTTAACCGGGACATACTCAATTTATCTGAGTTCCAAACTAGAGATAGATCTCGTTTCCGCGTTGTTTGAACTTTCATCAAAGTTCAGATGATCTTCAGACTCATTTGTGTTGAAGTTGTGAATTGCCCCAGGACACGTGGTCTGGGTTACTTTGATTAGAAATGTCTATTTCTTTTCATCTGACTTAGGTTCCCTTTTGCGTTAAACGTTCGGGTTCCGAGTTTGTATTTTTGGGCAACTAACTCGTGCTTCAAACATTCGGGGTTCAGGTTATAGGTTTTAACTAGAGAGCTTCCCCCAATCTGGGTTGTTATATTAATTGTTCTACTTCTTTTCGCTATTGTTGGGATCTCTTCATCAAGCATCTAGGTTTTTGAGTTTGTCTACTTTAGCCACTAGTTTTCCCCTAATCTAGATTAGCATGATGAAGGAACGGATCAATTCATTTGTACTTCATGCATTGTTCAGCTTCACTTGCATCGATCCCGACCACATGTTTGGGAAGCTAGGACGAACTTTGAGAATTTGTACACACCCAATTGGACTTCCATTTCACAGTTTTTATTTCATGATGACCATTTGACAACTAGCCATTTTCGATTGCCAGAAAGCCAAATTACAATACCTAGCCGCCTGCGGCACTTGGGCGCATTAAATGCACATATCATTTCTCGCAATCATCTCTTTTTGTGTGAATTGCCACCTTTGCCCCCGATTCTTCAAATTTGTACCCTCAATGGTTACGTTTATATATTTGCATTTTCCCCTCCATTCGCATCACTTCTCATGTCGTTAATATCTTTGCTCTCCAAGAAAACTTTCACTTTCCTTAGAAAAGGCCTATTCTTGGACCTTCTTTGTTTCTTCAGACTTTTTTAACCTTCAAAACACCAGGTATTCTTATCGCTTTTTCCTATTTCTTTTGCTTTTCATTTTTCTGTTTTGATTCACTACTGCATTGTTCGTCCTTCTTCGTCTATGTTTTCCTAAAAGTTAATTTCTAAGTTTTTGGGTTGCCTTAGGTAGGGCTTTCTGGGTAGATTGAGGCCTTTAGGTCTCTTGGTGTTCTTTGTGCTTGCTATCTCTTTTCTCCTTCCTCCCTTTCTACAGACACATTGAGTGTCATTGGTTGTTCTTTTAAAAAATTCACAGATAAAGGTACTCCTTTACCCTCTTTGATTCACGGTGAAGCAATTCCAGAAGAGGAATATGAGATACTTCAAAAAGTTCCTTCTGGAGCACAATACTGGTTTTGGGGAATTCCCTGTACCAATGAAGAGAAGCAAGAGGCGTTGCTTCGCAAACCCTAGGGTAGTGGGAGTAGAAAGAAAATCCAAACACAACAGTCTGAGAGCCAGGATACGTTCGTTACTGATATGAGTTATGTTGGTCTTCCATCAAAAACTCAACACTGGGATGATAACATACTTACTCTAGCATCACACATCTCCCCGCAAGAGGGTTCACACCATGCTGGCCCGGGATCCCATCTGAATGACACCGTTAATCCATGTGATGATTGTGTCTATTTAAGCTGCGACCTCGTCACACATAGGCGTTACTCAGAAGTCGAGTCGACTTTGGCCTCTTGCCAGCATAAATTGATTTCCAACACCACCTTGACTTTTGGTGGCAAAGGCCATTTTTTTGAATTTTCTTTTTCACGCCCTAGCTCCTTTGACTCAGGCATACCTTCAGTTTCTGATTTCTACTTTTTTGTTATAGGTATAGGATGTGTTCACCTTCTTTGTGTCATACTAAGAGACCTATCGTTGAGGAGTCAAGTTTCACAAGTTCCTCGAGGGCTTCAGCGAACACGGACCCTAGGTCATTGATGAGGTGCTTTTGATCAACTCCACAATGACCGAAGCCAAGGTTGCGAAGCTCCCTATCGGCGATGGAGAAAACTGCACCCTTCGCCTTCCCTTTGATGATGAGTCAATCTGCACCCAATAGGAGGGGAATGAGCCACACTATTCGCATTTCTTCTACCTCTACTGGGACTTGATTACCCGGCTCAATATTCGCTTCCCGTTTACCGAGTTCCGAATTAAACTCCTAAATCACCTCCATCTTGCTCCTTCCCAACTTCATCCCAATAGTTGGGCATTTGTTTTTGCTTTTGAAAATTTTTTTCTTTCTAAAACCATAGCTTGTACAATTTCCACACTTCTTTTATTTTTTTCATCGTCCATTTGGCCCGTGCTAGGAAAAATGAGTTTGTTCAAGAAAGAGTTAAAAATAAGAAAGATTGTTTTAAAGCAATACATTTGTGTAATGATGTTGAAAATTGGGTAAGGTATCTCTTGGCTAAAAAAGAGACTAACAAACCATTGAGTGAAGCTCATGCCAAACCATATCAGGAGTTTTCTACACTTCACTTAAAGCAAGTAAAGTGTAGAAAGGATGAAGAAGGCAAATTTTTTATTATAGATGGAGATATTAAAAATAGGTGGGAAGCTTACTTTTATAAGATGTTCAATGATGGAAGGAGCGGTTCGAGTTGTAACATGGAGGATTTGTCGACTCGAGAAGGTGAGCTTAATTTGTTATCTTATCGTAAGATTCAAGTTGGTAAGGTTAATGAAGCTCTTAAGAAAATGAAAAATGGTAAAATTGTTGGACCTAATGGTATTTCTATTGAAGTTTGGAAATGTATGGGCAAAGAGCTACTGGGGCTATTTGTAATCGAAAAGCTCCTAATAAGGTAAAATAAAAGTTTCATCGTACTGTTATGAGACTAACAATTCTATATGGTAATGAATCTTAGGCTTTAAAGGGGCAACATGAACATATTGTGGGAACAGCTAAGATGAAGATGCTGAAATGAATGTATGGTCATATAAAAAAATATAAGATTCATAATGATCATATATGTGAACCAGTTGGAGTGGCACTATTAAGAAAAAAATGGTAAAAAATTATTTGAGGTGGTTCAAACAAGTTCAAAGATAGCCATTGGATGCGTCAGTGAGAATAGTTAATCAAATAGTATGGAGCCTCTAAAAACAGGTAAAGAAAGACTAAAATGAACCTTCAATGAGATTATAAAGCAGGATCTATTGATTAAAAATCTGTCTAAATATTTGGCTTCTGATAGAGTATAATGTCGTCTCTAATCTATATAGCCGACCTCATCTAATAAAACAAGCCATTGTTGTTATAATACCTTGGCTTATCGAGTATTTTAAAGTGACGGCTTATTGAGCCAAGGGATTGTGGGGCTATTTCAAACAAGAGACTGTACAAGAATTGAGTGTTTTTTTTTTTTTAGTTAAAATTCAGAATTTGTATATTTGATTTACACCGTGGTACAGTCAGAGACATCATCCTCCAACTCCCACATCATTTAAAAAACTTACCCTTCTGCCATCATTACATTCCTAGATAATTTATCTCAATTTTTTAATTCAGAAAAACAACAAAAACGCCTAACCAAGCATGTGTGGCTCCATATTTTTATGTATCTAGCTGCAATCATTCTTGCCATAAGTTATTCCTCGTCACGCCTTCGTGTGCCATACTTGTAGAGTTTTAACTTTTGATTTATAGTTCAAGAGGCACGTTTAGAGTTTTAAACCTTTGGTATAATTAGTAAATTTTCACAATATATGAGATAAATCATATTATTTATAACATGCAACCATGTGTGTGGGTGTGCTTTTTTCTTTTTCTTTTTTTCAATTTCTATTGATTTAAAATTTAATAGAGTAAGTTATTAGCATGTAGTTCATAATATCTTGTTGACAAAAAAGAAATTACATAATCTAACCATAAAAACTAACATAGTTGACCTTTAGTTAGGTGACATTTAGTTAAGAACTTACATAGTTATCAGTTGAATTTGTTGTATCAGCATTTTCTGTTAGTAATATTAACATTGTTAGAATTTTAAGACCAAAATATACTTTATAAAGTTAATGGACCAAAAGCATACCTTATATAAACTTAAAGGACGAAAAGTGTATTTTAGCCCAATTTATTTTATAACCTTACCTTCAAACCCTAATAATAAAAAATGGTAATTAAATGAAAATAATACCCCCATAATTTTGAATAACTTGGAAATAGAATGCATCATTTTCGTTGTGTGTGTGTATAAAAGAATGCATTGTTTTAGTCCGCAATTATTACTAAAAAGGTCAAATTTTTTAGAGTAAAAGGAAATTGTTTATATTAAAGAATAATTTGTAATGATATTTTTTTTTAAAAAAAAGTACTTTAACAGGTATTAACTGAATAAGTACTAATATAATCACTCATAAATTAATTTAATGATGTGATTACCGACCCATTTTTATTAAACGGGTTTTTAAGCGAGTGTTATAAGATTTGGCGTATAAAGTTCATATGAAAGTAGCGTCTTTCTGGTTAGTGGTTACATAGTTGACAATTCTCAAGCGGCGACTCAAATGGACCCATATTCACTCCCTTTTCCCATCTCTGTCCAATAGCAAAGAAAACCCCTCTCACCAAGTTATCCCCACTGTTACTTTTTACTCACTCCCAGCGAAGTTGCCTACTTTCTCAATTCTAAGTCATTATAAAAAGCAACGCCAGTACGAGGAACCTCACTTGATTGTGCAAAGATGGCTAAATTATGAGTAATGCCGATGAAGGTACTTGATCGTGCGTTCTCTTCAGTATCGCCTCTCTCTCTCTCTCTCTCTCTCTCTCTCAACTTTCTCCCTATTTTATTTTCTGGTTATTAGTTCTTCTGCTTCTTCTTTATTATTGTTGTAAATAAATCTGGGTGCTGATTATTTGTTTGTATATCCGGTTCTTTGCGGTTATTGATTAATGGATTTCGATCGGTGTGTTGGAAACGACAATGTGGAAATATTTGTGTGAAGTTCTTTACCTTTACTGATCACGTCGAGCAAGTGTGGAAGATTAGAGGGGCTGACTTCTGAATTGTTGCTTGAACTCTTATGTTAATTTTCATTGGCTCAACTCTCAAATCTCCACAATAAACAACATCAATGCACCAACCAACAAAAAAATTCTTCTTACTGCTGTGTGCTACTGACTCTAGAATCATTTCTCCTCCTCCCAAAAACTGATACTGCCCACTGGCATGCGATGATGCGAGCATAATGAAGAGAAGAATTACATGATATTCTGTTATGTGCAGTGTAAAGAAGCCAAAATTGGGCGTGTGCCAGTTGGAGTGAGTTCGGGAGGAGGGTAAACTGGCTTTGTGAAAATTTCCCCTCAATAGGCGGGTTTCCAGAATAGGATAGAAATGTAGTCGAAGGATCCTGTGACAATATCATGATCCTAGTAGATTTCAAACTTGCATAAAGTAGAAATTGATTTCTGTAGGCATGTCTGTATGATCATAAATTTTACAACCAAGATTTAGATCTTGACTACCCAGTGTCAATTCAGATATTGATGTGGACGTACTGCATGAAACCAACATAGATGGTTATAGACTTTATGCTTTATATTCATACCTTAGTGTTGCCTTGATATGTTCGGAATAAATGGTAGAAGTGGGAACATGCTCCATTCTTTTGTATATTCTTGTAGCTGTAGTCTTCTTCGAATTGTGTTTTCTTTCCAGTTCTTCTAATCTATGGAACATCTGAGGTTGATTGTTAGAAAACTTTTGATTTATGTATTCAAAACCTTAGGGTTGCCTTTTGTCAATTTGGAGTTAACATGATCAGATGTATATTATTTTACAGTATAAGTTGTCAGTCTTGTAAACTTTTGATTTATGGATATATAATACTGTTTGAACAATCATTGGAAATAGAAATATTTTTCTCTGAAAGAACATGTATGGATCATCAATTAAGAAAATGGTTTTATATTCCCATCAATTGGTTTACCCAACTTGTCAACCTTTGTTAGTCATAACATCGATATCTTTATCATGTAAGTATCTGCTTTAGGAATTCTTGTGTATATAATTAACTCTATGCTATGTATCATAGGTCTTCAAAGTGAAGTTCTTAACTTTATGAAAATTATATCATTACCAGGTTATATTTGCTTCTCCATGGCTGTCAAGGATGTGGTGTGATAAAATGCTCTGGGATGCTAGCTCATAGATTGTTATCCTTGCAACTTTGTCTTTTACATTTAGTGCCGCAAATCATTATCCTGATATTTCTTTGGCACCTTAGTGACAAAAATGAGCGGACATACTGTCTTGGATCATGTTCTGAAGGATATACTTAAGGTGATCACACCCTTACAAGAAGATTGGGCGATACGGCTTGAGATTATTAGGGATCTACAGAGAGTTGTTGAATCTGTGGAGAACTTTAGAGGTGAATCTTATTTAAGTTTTGTCTCTGCTTTTTTTTTTTTGTTCAATTCTTTTTGTTTAGGACTTGCAGTACTATCATTTTAATCCTGAAGAAAAGTTAGAAAAAACAGCTAAAACATTTATTTGTTGAGTAACCTATAATACTAGGGGGACTCTCGTTGTAATAAGATACATTTTCGATACATATTTATTTGCTGCTGGAGTTGAAGTTTGAACTTCTGCCTCAACTTTATCTCTTTCAGCCGCCAACACTTGAATGCAAAGTTTGTCTACTGGCTTCTTAAACTCAGCTATCGTACCATGTCCTACTCCAAAATCCCTCTTCCGCCTTTGTTCTAGTATTAATCATGCTCCGAGATTCCCCCTGCCTTGGCACCAAATTGATAGAGCTCAAAGAGTTTCAGACATAGAAACAACAGAATGGAGCTCAAGCTGAAACTTGACCACTTCATATTTTATATAAACACACCAGAAAAACATAGAACATGTTTCATACAAAGGACCAAGCAACTTGGCTATCAACCTTCCATGACAAAGACACTAATCTAAACAATAAGAGCACACGCAGAAAGAAAACTAGAGCATTGACTGATTGTCTTTAGCTTTCTAAAGGCAAGAATCTCTCCCTAGGAAAGAACTTATAAATTGATTTGTCCCCCTCCTTTTATTTTTTTATCTTTATCTTGTTTCTCTTGGAATAGGACTTTTGGGCTGAATTAACATTTTGGTCATCAAGCCTATCAGAATGATAAGCAGTTTTCTTCTAATTTTTGGAGACTCCTGTAAGTCTAGCTTGCTCTTCGGACACCACAAATGCATTACTTGTCATAGTTATGCTTGTTTCTATGTACTGAAGTATTTCTCAAGCTACCTTAAGGTTCTGTGACTCAGACAAGCCTGTAATAAATTGTTTGCTCCCCTCTTCAGAAGGAAAAGACAAATGACACTCTATTTGTTTTGTAAGGCTCACAATATGCAATAATTTTTAAGCACATCATTTTCTTCTTTTTATTCTTCTTGAGTACTATGAGTACTTAAGTGGGATGAGGAACCCTTCCTTATAGAAGTGGCTGCATTCTGCAATACTTCACTTAGTGACGCTTCACTCAACTTCCTCACCAATCAAAGCCCTTTGTTGGTTAGAACTCAAAACCCTTTATAGCTAGCCCTTTCTAGGACTATCGGCCACCACTTTTGATACCAATTGATGGTATTCTGATTGGATAGGGGAATTTCCCTAAAAAAGCTAGCTATTGATGTGGGAGAACCATCTCACTTAAATAGCCCAAAAAGCATTCCATACTTCTCAATGTGGGACTTAGGCCCAAGTCTCCATTAGTTATCAAATATTTATGGCCCTTTTGAAGAAACAGATGAAAGTACTAGACTTTGAGTTAAGTTTTCCATTCTATGCATATATAGAGGCACTTCATATGATATATCCTATAGAAATAACCAAACACCTATTTTTACAGGTGCTTTGGCCAATTATTTTTACCGGTTCTCAAATTATGTGTAGAGTGGTATTTATATTATTTCAATTTTGAACCAGGGGCAACTGTTGAGCCATTTGGATCATTTGTGTCAAATCTCTTCACACGATGGGGTGACTTGGATATTTCGATTGTGCTATTAAATGGTTCTCATATTTCTTCTGCTGGGAAAAAGCGCAAACAAATGTTATTGGGGGAACTTCTAAAAGCATTAAGGATAACAGGTGAATTTCTTTCCTCTGGAGCTCTCGTCACTTTACTCAGAAGACATATTTCTCTCCCATTCTAAAATTTTGACCGTTTTGAACATCACATATGTTTTCTCTACTTAACAGCTTTTTTTTGGGGGGGGGTGGGCACGGGGATAAACTATGCTTCTGGAACTGAAGAAACAATTTCTATCTTGTTATTCCATTTTTAGTACTTATCTACTTACCATATCTTGTTGCTTGTAACCATAAATGATACAACTTTTATTTTAGTAAAGCAGCAAGGAACACATGGAATTTGCAAGTTTATTTAGCATGCTCAGTTTATTTTTTTAATAGCAATAATTTGCAGGTGGATGTAGCAGCTTGCAGTTCATCCCCAATGCACGGTTTCCCGTTTTAAAATTTAGAAGCAACCGCCAGGGTATATCTTGTGATATTTCCATTGATAACCTTCTGGGCCAACTGAAGTCTAAGCTTTTGCTCTGGATCGGCGTGATGGATGACCGCTTCCGTGATATGGTTTTACTGGTACTTTGTTGTGGAATAGTTATGGTTTTTGTGAGATGAAATGCTGCTGTTTGATTTTCTCTTTCTAGTTTTTGTAGGTCAAGGAATGGGCCAAAGTGCATAAGATCAATAACTCAAAAAATGGATCTTTCAACTCCTATTCCCTCAGTTTACTTGTCATATTTCACTTTCAGGTACTTATCCCAAGGATATAGCCAATGTTAATTAATCTGGATTTATCTTGCTGAAAGTTTTAATACATGCCTCACGCTCACTTTTCAGACAGTTGGCAAGAATCTTCTGTGCTCTTTCTTTTACATCTAATATATGAACTACAGTTCTTAACAATGTGATTGTGCCTTCAGTTTCAGAGTGATAAGAAAAATGATAGTAGCATTATCCTTGGTGTCCAATTATGTATGATGATATGTTGCCAACTAAGAGTTTCCAAATCCACTTAGTTTCTATTGCAGTTTTTTTCTCAAAATTAGTATATGGATCTTTGTCCTTTTGATGCTTGCAAGTTTTTCTTGTCAATTTTAGACATGTGTTCCTGCAATTTTACCACCACTCAAAGATATATACCATGGCAACATTGCTGATGATCTTAGAGGTACGTCACATCTTCAATTTTTCATTTGGCGCTACGCTATTCATCTAGATTTTAAGGTGACTTTTGTGTAAGCTGAACCTCTTTGTCGGAAGCTAAATTAACTTTTCTCTTGGATGTTCAGGCGTGTCCTTGTATAAAAAAATGTTGAAAATTTTGTAAATGTAGATAACTTATTGCAGCATTAGAGTTCAACATGCTTCTGCGGCTGCTTTATCTCCATGCTTAAAACACTCCTTGTGGAATTTAATGATATGTAAACTGTGAATAAATAGTATTAGTTAGTTAGTTAGCTCTTAGAAACTAGCCGTTGGGAAATCATCTACTGTCTAAGGCTATACATATGAATACTTAGACTAATTGTATCAGGATGGTATTGTTGATGAATGACTATGCAGTGATTCTGTTCTCCTTCCTCTGTCTTCTCTCCTTCTCTCAGTTCTGTTCTTTCTCTTTTCCCTTCTGTTTCTCATTCTTCCCTCATCTTTCCTTCAATCTTCTCAATTTCTCTACAACATCTTTATCAGTGGTATCCTAATTTCTACACTATTCCTATCATTTTATTCTAGAAATGACTTTGTAGAATTGAGATTTTCAACATATTTCATGAAATAGACAATATATTGGTTCTTTGGGGGGAACTGTAGCTAATATTTGTTGAAGGGATAGATGGTGGCTTGCTTACATTTAATGTTGATGAACAGTCAGCCCTACTGACAAAGTGGTATGCCACGGGCTCATAGGAAACTTCCCCTGTTGTTTAAAGTCTCTCCTTTTTCTAATCTTTGGGGCTCGAGAAAATTGAATATAAAAAAGGCAGGAAGCTCCTGTTTATTGTTTGTCGCTATTCATGAATAGTAATAACGCTAAAATAGTCAATGCACTAAGATGGTGTCCTGTTTACCAGTCCTCACTCTTTTATCCTATGAGGGAATTCTAATGTTGTTAGAACCTCTGAACGGCTATCAAGCAAACTTATTCATTAGCCATTGGTGTTTGTACCTCTTGATATTTGCCTACTGAATCACGTTGAGCACTAGCCATTGTCAAAGCTCAAAGGGGCATGACGACACTCTTACTCTCATTCAAGCACCTAGCTTTCTTCTCTACTATCATTGTCTTTAACCCCTTGGAGGATGAGAAGTTCTGGAGATAGCAAGATCTTTGAGCTAACTTCTCTCTTTTTTAAAAAAATAAAAAATTTATCATCCAGTATTCAGTTCGGGGTTCATGACTGCCCCTCCCAAAACAAGTGTTTTATCTAGAACTTGAATTTGAGACCCCATAGGGATCTAGTAGGGCCTCACACCGCTAGACCAACTCTATGTTGAGTGGGCTAACTTCTCTTAATTGGCCATATTTTATTGTTTTCATACGCCCAGATTCCCCACCTCCCACAGTTAAAAATGTCTTTTAATGAAACTATACTTGTGACTTGCCTGGAATGGCAAATGACTTTTTAATGTGTTTGCTTCAATATGTTCCAGTATGACTGACATGCGTTAGCTACGGTTAAGTCAATCACTGCACCATCAATGATAACTTCCTTTTCTAATCGAGATGGATTTAGGACACACTGCACATAAGATGCAAAGGTTTTTCTGAGCCTTCTGAAAAATAAATCCTCATGTTATCCCCTATCTTTGTATTTTGAAATTTTGCGAGTGGAGATTGGTAATTTTTGGACATCTTAAATAAGTATGTAAATTAAACCTGCCAGTGATGATTTGATCTTTTTCTACTGTCTAGTTGCATGTTTAGACTGTTGTGACCTTTTCCTTGATGCTATTTTTCCAGGTGTTAGGGTTGATGCCGAGAAACTTATTGAAGAAACATGTCATAATAACATGAAAATGTTCTCATCGGACAGACGCAGACCAATTAACAGGAAACCTTTGTCTGAACTTTTCCTTGAATTCCTAGAAAAGGTAAATAATCATTTCCATGGTTTAATATCTTCGCTTCATACTGATAATTTTCACTGTTGTAATCATATAGTTGCTGATTTTATAGGGTTCCTCTTGCGTAAATTTCATTCATTATACATTGTTTAGTTGTTGAAGCTTGATGTACGAGAGCCCATTTCCTGAGAACGTCTCTTTGGGTGATACCTCTGATCAATTCATATTTGCATGTTTTCTGCAGTTTCGCAATATCGATTCCAAGGCAGAATCGGAGGGAATCTGCACATATAACGGACAGTGGGAACTGATACATAACAACACGAGATGGCAGCCCAAGACCTATGCCATATTTGTAATATTCTTTTTTAATTAGACGTTTTTTTTCTTTCTCCTGGCTTGATACAATGCATGATATGGTCTAATGGTTTAGTCCCCTGGAGAATCTCCAGTCCATGGAAATGTCGATGTGTTCTGTTATTAGCACTTAATATTTCACACTAGTGTTTCCATGAGAAGTGAACATGACTAGGAGAAGATGTTACATTATATCATGTGCATATTTTCTTCTGCTCTGCTAATGATATTTGTTGAGTAGATTGAGGATCCTCTGGAGCAGCCGGAAAATCCCGCGAGGTCTGTCAACAGAGGACAGCTTACAAAAATAGCCGAGGCTTTCAGGTCGACGCACCTCAAACTCACTTCCAGCTACACAAGTCGTGGTTCTCTGACAAGGGAACTAGCTCAACCGCATGTGTCCCGCCTCATGAGAGTTTCTGGCAACCCAGGTTCCAATGGTGGGTACTCTCATTATTCAGACAGGCCACAAGGTCCGCCGCACAATCAATATGTGAACCGGCCACAAGGCCCGCTGCCACCGCCAAGAGCTATGGTGCAGAGGCCCCAACAAAGCAACCGCCATTTTGTGCAGATGAATCAGGAAACATCCTCAAATAATAACACCTCTAGAGGACATGTGCAGACCCCTCAACGCCAGCAGATATGGAGGCCGAAGACCCAATAAACTGGTAAATTGCTTGCAAGTGGGGAGTCAGGAATCCACATTATTATTAGTAACCTTTTGAGGTTTTGCTAGTGAGTGAACAGGATTTGATTCCTGGTCCATCGCTTAATGTTATCGATGGCTCATTGCTAACTTGTTCGTTCAGCTCAACATTTTCATTTGTGTTGTTACTTGGTCAGTGGCTATAACGAGAAAGCGTATTAGCGGAGAATCTTATATTCACGATATAACATGAAATGAATTAGCCGAAGGAAGTTGGTATAGATGGTAAGGGATTTGGTCAAGTCCCAAAGGGATGTGTGTTCGATCCCCGCTGCGGTCGCTAGAACTTATTCGGTAGGCGATCTCGTAAATCTCCATTAAGTGCTTAAAGAGCCCGAGGCCGTGCCCTAACCTTGGTGAGGGACTGATATCAAACCCTTCCAAAACTTTTTTATATCAAAAAAAATGAAATGAATTAATTGAAACAATTTGGAGAAATCAGCTTGAGACAGAAGGATATGTAAGCAAATCCAAAATAATCGCCATAAAAATGATGTGTTATCTGAGTAATCGTAACGTTAAGGATCATTTTGTTTGAGGGATTTTTTTTTTTTGGTACAGGAATTTTGTTTTATTTTATAAAATCAAATAAGTGAGCATCATCAAAACGGGGTTCAGGGTAGCCCACTGGGCCGTGACCATAGGCCCAAGATTCTTTTTGGTGGAAAGAAGAAAAAGAAAACGCATGGTCCCCAGGAGTGACTTCCTCCGGTCATTAAGGATTTGTTTGGGAGTTCTATTTTGGAGGGAAAGGAAAAAAAAAAGGAAAGATTTTGGTAGTCCCTTCCCTTATTTGGGAGATTTAAAAATAAGAAGAGATGGAATTAGGGATTTTCACAAATCCTCCAAAACCCTCATTCTTAAAAAAAAATAAAGTTCTCCCAATATGGGGGGTTTTAAGAGGGAAAATAGATTAATTATTTTTTTACACTCATTCAAATAAAACAATCTCATTATTTCTGATTTCTTTTTTCTTTTCTATTGTTGGAATGCACACGAAAATATTTTTTAGAGAGAGAAAATACTTTTTTGTGAGAGAATATTTTTAGAGAGAGAAAATATTTTTGTAGGGGAAAATTTTTTAGAGGGAAAAAATACTTTTATAGTGGAAAATATTTCTAAAGAGAAAAAATACTTTTTAGAGAGCGAAAATACTTTTGTAGGGAAAATATTTATAGAGAAAGAAAATACTTTATAGAGGGGAAAATACTTTTTAGAGAGATAAAATACTTTTGTAGTGGAAAATATTTTTAGAAAGAGAAAATACTTTTGTAGGGAAAATATTTTTACAGGGAGAAAATATTTTAGAGGGAGAGAAAACACTTTTCATAGGGAAAAATACTTTTGTAGTGGAAAATATTTTTAGAGAGAGAAAAATATTTTTTAGGGAGAGAAAATATTTTTTAGAGGGAAAAATACTTTTTAGAGAGAGAATACTTTTGTAGTGGAAAATATTTTTAGAAAGAGAAAATACTTTTGTAGGGGAAATACTTTTAGAGAGAGAAAATATTTTTTGAATACAAAAATTTCGTAAGTAATTTTTTTTAGAAATTTTAAATTTATTTGTAAAGTATAATAATTATATTAATTTTTAAATAAAAGGATAAAATAATAAAAATAACTCATTAATCCTCTATCTTCTTCTTTTACTATTTTTTTAACTCCCAAACAAAGCCTAAATGTAATGGATGGTTTCAAACGAAAACAAAACTGTAATGGATAGGTTATACCCCGAAAAAAATGTAATGGATAGATAATTAATTTGCAAAGAATAATGAAATTAGTTAATTATTTGTAAACTAAATGTGTATAATTTTTTTTTCTAAAACACTGATAATTTTCATTGTAACTATATCTTGGTGAAAACTTTTACTATGTACAATCAATATAACTTCAACATATATTTAGAACCGGAGGAAGGAGGGAGTAGATATTTAAGTAAATATTTATTACAAACTAAAATGAAAATAAATATATGTGTGTGTAAATATTTAAATATTTATTACAATAATAAAAACTATATGAAAGTGTTTGGATAGAATATAAAAGCTGAAATGCTAAATACAAAATTCTGCTTGTTTTTAAAAAAGGAAAAAATTGATTGACTGTTTTAATGCTAATAAAAAATAGTTTTCTTTTAATCTGTGACTGGTGTTTTTTGTTAAGCTAATTGTTACAATGAAGGGTTAAGATGGAAAAAAATGCCCATGAACTTTTCTAAAAGATTTTAGCCCCTTTTTCGAAAAAATTATTGGTATTTTTACACTTAAATAAAATTTATGGTATTTGACGGCTTTTAAAAAAAGTTCATAAATATTTTTATACCTTATGCATAAAATCTATGGAACCAGAATCAAGTGCAATGCCATGGGTTAATAACAATAATGAAAACCGAAAACGTGTAGGGTTGAGCAGAGAGGCTTGTGTTTGACGTACACGCACAGAATCAGATTCTGCTAATAAATATGGTTCGTCAAATGGTTTTAATCTGTTGAAAAATAAACCAACCACTACTTTTTTTAAAAAAAAAAAAAAATGAATATATTGTCTTTCAATTATAAATCTATAAATAAACATTCCCCAAACGTCACTCCCAACATTAGTATTCTTTATGGATACTCTCTATGATATATGCACACGATGGAGAAAACAGAGGGATTAGTGGAGGTCGTAACTCTTTAATTTTCAATTTTTTTCTTAGTATTACAACATAATTTCTCTTATTTTTAAAGAAAAATAATAGAAAAATACTACTTCAACTTCAATATTCTATTGACAATAATAGTAATGAAATTAACAAAAATAATAAAGTCATTAACAATTTGTTTTGTTGGGAAATCACCTATTTGAGATTTTGAAATTTAAGAGGTATTTCCTTAAGATTTTTGTTATTTTTAGTGTAAGAACTTGATAACTAGTTTATAGAAATTAACAAGATTAGTCAAATTGGTTGCTTGTATAAAAATTTGTGTTAGTTTTTTGAAAATAATGTCTTCCATTATTTGCGTTAAAATTATCTCTTGATAGAAAACCCCCACAACAACAAGACAACGACAACCACCTTATCCTATTAGATGTGGTCGGCCATATAAATCACACTACATCATTGAGCTCGATCACTGCTATATAAATCACACAACGTCATTGAGTTTAATAACAAATTTAATTTCTGGATAGATTATTAGTTAAAAAGTCTCACTAAATAACATCAGTAAACATTCTCTTTAAAATTTATATAAATTAGATATATGTGTGTTATTTTCAATCTCAATTTTCCTTATAGTCATAATTAAATCCTGATTCTCCCCATAACATAGTGTATTGTAATTTCACTATAAAATCTTGAATAAGGAATGTAATACAAAAAAAGTATTGCAACAAATTTCAATACATGAAATGACAAAAGATCTATGCTACTAATTAACATATTATTAAGATTTCTTGATAATTACGTATTCTTACCTCGCAGTGATTCTCCCATTAAAGAAAACAGCAACATTAGCAAAAACTTGTGGCTGAACGAATTAGAAACGTAGAAGTTTTGGGAATCAAGATATATTCAATTGTTCTCACTTCTTTTGACCTTTTCACTTCAATCTTTTAGGGTGGAAATCAAACGTCAAGGCATGCAAATCTAATATTAAAAAAAAAAAAAAGCATTTAATTTTATCATAAAATTATAATTAAATTCAGAATCTTGAAAGTTGCATCAAAAGCTTTAATTTGATGCATTTGGTAGGGTTTGGCGATTGGGACATTTGGGAAGAGAGCATTTAGGTGTAGAAGAGATAGGATATATATGAATTAAATTATTGAATTGAGAAATTCTTATCCGATCTTTTTTATTTTTATTGTGTGGCCAAAGAAGAAAATTTGATGAGATGGGATTGATTCGTGTACTTGACTTGGTTAAGACCTTAATCTACTTAAATTCAATCACATCAAATAAAATAAAAAAACATCAATTTTCTTTTCTTTTCGGAGACATCAAAATTAATTAAGCTGTAAAGTTAAACCAATAGTTAAAGAGTCATTATTTTGTTTCCAAGCTTAGTGGCCTCTCATGTAAAGTCTTTGTTTAGATAGTGACTGCTTGCTTCCATATTTGTGATAACATTCATTCAATTATAATTGAACACATTTTTCAATGGGAGACATTGATAAATAAGTAATTTTATTCTTTAATTTTTAATAGTATAAACTTATAAATTCTATTATACATAGATGTGTGTGTGTTTTAGTTGCATTGATGGAAATTTTTTGATATTTTAATAGGAAATTTTCTCTGTTTTTTTTTTTTTAACAAATTCTTAGAGAAAAAGTATATTTCGTTGTATAGTCTTACATTTGGCCAAAAAATTATATAGTTTCACATAAACCCTTATGGCATCTGATCCTCTCCATTAGAATACTTTTCCATTAAGTTTGTCATGAAATGGTGGATTAACACATCATAATTTTACCAGCATTAATTGACTTTAGTATCCAAAAGTTATATCGAACTTCAATAAATTTGGATCAACGATTGTTACAACAAGATTTTAACCTAACTGCTTGCATAAGACTTAAAATCAACTCCTTAAAAAAGCTAACAAAAGCCCTTACCAACTAAGTTATGCACTCTTTGGTAACATTTGTGGTTATTTGACAACAATTATGCACTTTTTTTTTAGAGAATAAAATGCTGAATTTTACACAAAATGAGTTATCGTCCCCCTTTTTCTCTAGAATTGACAAAAATTATTACCTTATTAAGAACATGTTGTGTGTAAGGTTAATCTCTATCAATATTATATTTAATGTTTGTGAGGAGCTCCTTACTTACTCCCGTAAGTCACTTTTAGGAGAATGTACATTTTCGTTCACTATATAAATCAATTAGAGAGTAATTAATACTTATTTATTAATTTTGTCATGTAATTAATGCTTAAATATGACTTTTTCTATGTTCTCCCTCATTTTAAACCTAATTTAATATGGTAAAGTTGGCAAAAATAATAATAATAATAATTTAAGACATATTTAATGAGTTAAATATCAATTCCCGATTTTGATGATTTAATTGTAGTTTTTTATATTATAGACCAAAGAGAGCACCAAAAACATGTTTATATAAGTCGAAGCTTTTCTCATATGTTTATCTCATACATATTAAATTATGATTGAAAGCCAACTTTAAATGTTCTAATCACAAATTCAAATTTCGGGCAAAAAAAAATCACAAATTCAAATAAACACTTAATAAAAATATGTTAGAATTGATTGATGAGATTATTTTGTGGGACAAGCTCCACTCCCTTGTGTCTGATTTTGTTCTCCCTTGGATCTTCTCTAATAATATTGTCCCAAATGCTTCATCATCTTCTCTTTTTTCCCCCCCGCAAAAGGAATTGAATTAGCTTTTTTAATGGATTCATTTACCAAGTGTCAGCCCTTTTTGTAATTATCACACCACTGCTTAAATATCATATCACCCTTCTTTCATTGTCTGGGTTGCCCCTTTTCTTACTTTATTTTTTGGGCCATCATTATCCATGTTACCTCAAGAAATATTTTCATAAATTAAAATTGACGCGAAAAATTTGTACATATACATTCTTTTCGTACATTGCTATTTACCCTTTAATTTAGAAAAAATCACAAATAAATATCAAATGAAATTCTAAAACTTATAAATATTTACTAAAAGGGAAACGGACAAAAAGATAAGCATGTATGAATATGAGTTTTGAATATTTGGGTAAAAGACTAAACTACCCTTCTCCATCGCTGACAAAGACCATGAACTTCTTCTTCTCTTCCCACTGCATGATCATGAGACGTTCATCTTCAACCTCAATCATTATCCCACCATCTTCAACCTCCCTCTTCAAAGAACTATATCAAAAACAAGATATGCAAACAACCTTCTTCCATCAGCGTTTCGAGATCTATTGAGCACAACCTTCTTCTTGGTTTGTTGCGCCACTGTCAAACCTACCCCCTCCTGAGTTGAACAGTGTCTGGTTTTTGAGGAAGAAGAAGGTGAATAGTAAATATGAGATTTCACAAAATTTGTAATGGCATTGATAAGTTTAGTAATGGGGTTGACAAGATTTTTAATGACTTTCACAAGAACAATAATCCTAAGTTGCATATTTTCATCAAGAAATGTTTTTCACAAAAATTGTATTGAGATTAACAAGTTCATCAATGGTTTTTACAAGATTTATAATGGGTAACAAAGGTGTTTCTGGTGATTTTCACCCATGTTAGTCACTTTGAACAACATTCGTAATGAGATTCACAAGTTGAGTAATGATTTTTATAAGACTTGTAATGGGTTTCACGAATGTAGGTGAACCCAAACTGATATGTTTTCACCTGATGAACACCCTTGTTAAACCTATTATAATCTTGTGAATATCATTAATGAACTTGTTAATCTCTTTACAACTTTTGTTCATAGTGCTTAAATGTGGGTGAACCTTGACTAACATGTTTTCGCATGAAAAACCCCTTTCTTAAACCCATTATAATTCTTGTGAATACCATTGATGAACTTGTTAATCCCACTATAACTTTTGTTCATAGTGCTTCACTCAGACTAACATGTTTTCACCTGACAAACCCCTTTGTTAAACCCATTACAAGTTTTGTAAATACCATCAATGAATTTGTTAATCCCACTGTGACTTTTGTTTATAATGCTTAAATGTTGCTAAACCCAGACTGACAGATTTTCACCTGACGAATGCCTTTGTTAACCCACTACAAGTCTTGTGAAAATCATTGATAAACTTATTAATCCCATTACAATTTTAGTGAAATGTAAAGGTTACTATTCACATTCTTCTTCGTATCTCCTTTCTTTCCCTTTCAACAATGGAGTCTGGACCCAACAACTACCACATTCCAAACCCATCACCAGATCCGAATCTATCACTACTCATCCCACCACTCTCGTCCAAGCCAATACTTACTTTTTCAATTAGGTCGTTTAAAAGATCACTAGATCCTCCAACACCGTTCACCTCCAAACCCAACTCTGATTTTGAGAATCACACCTTGCCCATCAAATCCACCCCCAAAACTCAAGATCCTAACCCTCTCTCTATCTAGATGCGACAATGATGACAACAATGGAAGCCCCTCTCTCTCTATGTTCAGTCCGTTGGCAGTAGCAAGCAATTGTGCTACTCATTTTTCCTTTTTTTTTTTTTAATTTAACAACCAAGAGTATAATGGTGAATTCATCGACATTTTAAAATCTCAATTTGATACCTATCACATTTATGTCCTTGATAAATATTAACACACTTTTCAGGATTTTGAAATTTTATTTAGTATTTATTCGTCATTCTCCCTTTAATTTAAGACCAGAAAAAAAATTGAATTGAATAGTTTTGATATTTTATTATAGTGAAAAGAATAAGGTGGTCCCCTCATTCCTCATGGTGGTAATTTCCAATTTAGGGAAGACAATTAGAAACAGGTTGAATTTATGTAAAGAGCACAGTTTGATTGAGAAAGATGAAAACTTTTATCATCACTGTCATTAGCGAGCTTCAACCACCACTATACCAAAACCACCAACAACACTACAATTTCAACCGAAGGAAAACAACACTACAATTTCAACCGAAGGAAAATAAAGGGGAGGGGGAGGGAGAGAGGGAGAGAGGGAAAGAAGCGGCCAGCCGACCACCACTCCATCCTTACTTCCTCTCTTCTTCTTTCATTAACCACCATCGATCACCTCCATACCATTGTCTTCATCAACCATCATTGGAGCTCATTTTTCGTTTTTCTTTTATTTAAAAACTGAGGGCATAATGATAGAATTAACATTTTAAAATTTTAATTTGATCACTATCATCTTTATATCATTTATAAATATTAACAGGCCTTTAGAGATTTTAAAATTTTATATGGTATTTATCTCAGATTCTCTTTAAATTTAATGTAATGGTGTGTGTATCTATATCGATATCTGAGTGTATGTGGAGAAAAAAACCAGGAAATAAGGAGCATGAAAAAAGAAGCATAAAATCTGAGGAAATCTTAGAGGCCAGCTAAGGGATGGTGACACTAAAAGGAATACCAATTGCTACGTGTCCTCCTCTTTCATTTGTGGCACACTTGGCACCTGGGCCCCACCCACTCTCTCTTCTCTCTTCTTTGGGGAATCCAACCCCTTCCTCTATATTTGTTTTTTTCTAAACAAAAATAATAATAAAATCAATGAATCTAGCCTCGAAGTTTGTATATGAATTTAATTTTTATATCAAATTACGTAAAGCATACAAATATTTCTTTGAAATAGAAGTATAAAAATGGGTTTGAATATTTATTTATTTTACTTCTGTTGTTCCAAGAAGTTTATATGGCTTATTGGCCAAAAAGAAGGAAATTTATATGGCTTATAAAAGTGGAAGAAATGTGGATATAGTTTTAAGACATTTAAGAGAACGTCATCTATTTTATTTTAAATTTTTAATGGAGCTCCATGTACAATTTCAAAACTTAAAGGATTATTATTTCAATAAATTTTTTTAAAAAAATCAATTTACTCCTAAAAATTGTAATCAATCATATATCATGTATGCAACATAAGCAGAATGAATTTATTTTGAATTACATGTTATTTTAATAATAATAGCATTTATGGAAATGCGACAAAACTCAAGAGGGTCCGGGCTCAAAGAGCTTCGGCATAAAATTTCATGTCTATCGTCTTGTTTTTGTTTAAAAAAAAAAAATTAAACATATAACTACGCATTTAAACTGAAAAAACATACTCCCTCCTGTCCTAATTATAAGACAACATTTAGGGATTAGTTTTGGTCCTAATTATAGGACAACTTTTTAGTTTTTACCAATTTCTTCCTAAAATACCCTTATTTTATTATCTCAAAGTATGTTTGGTTTTTTATAAGTATATATGTATATGGGTTGCAACACACACACATGTGTATGTCTATAAACATATGTATATATGTATATATATGTGTGTGTGTGTCTATATATATATGTGTTTGTGTATGTGTGTGTGTGTGTCTATATATATATGTGTTTGTGTGTGTGTGTGTGTGTGTACATATGTGTGTGTGTGTGTCTATATATATGTGTTTGTGTATATATATATGTATGTGTACATATATATATGTGTGTGTGTGTCTATATATATATATATATATATATATATATATATGTATATGTATGTATGTATAGTTATATATGTCAGACTTCTTTCACACATATATATAGATATATGAATATATATGTGTGTGTGTGTCTATATATATGTGTGTGTGTGTGTGTGTGTGTATATATGTATGTATAGTTATGTGTGTGTGTTGTCTATAAACATATATATATGTATGTATATATGTGTGTGTGTGTGCTTGTGGGCGTCAATATATATATCTTTGTGTAGATACATGGTTGTTGTGTGTGTGTGTACGCATGATAGATCTATATGTATACACACACACACACATATATGTATATCTAGCAAGACCATTATTTCAATTAGAAAACATGTGGAAAAGAAAATTGGTTGGAGAGATATATGGTAGAGTTGTTGATTAACTTTTACGTATGTCATTTTAAATGTATATAAGGACATTTTAGGAAAATGAGTAAAATTAACTAATTTAACTCATCTCCTTAATTTTTTCAAAATCGGTTAAATATGTCTTATAATTAGGACCGGAGGGAGTATATACAAAGCATCGGAGTAATATACAGATTCTTAAGAAGATACTACCTCCGGTCCTAATTATAAGACATAGTTGACTTTCTTTGGAGAGATTAAGGAAGTTAACTAAGTTACTTAATTATTTCATTTGTTGTGTATCTTTAGATTATATATTAATTTATTAGTCAAACTAATTAGTTTGAAGAAAAAAATAAAAATAAAATACTTTAAAATAATTTAATTAGCTTCCTTAATCTTTCTAAAAAAGTTAAATATGTCTTATAATTAAAACCAAAGAAAATATTATAAAGTCTAACAAACATTTTTAGTCTAAGAAATATTTTAATGTACGATAGTTTGACCGGTTTATAATGGATCAGAAAACAAGTGGGATAAGTAATACTTCCTCCTATCCTAATTATAAGATATATTTAACCAATTTTGGGGAGATTAAGGAGAGGAGTTAAATTAGTTAATTTTACTCATTTTCCTAAAATGCCCATATATCAATTTTAAATGACACTAATAAAAGTGAATCAACAACACCTGCAACATATCACTCCGAACTAGGATTTTCCTTTTCATGCTTTTTAAAATTGAAATGATGGTTTTGCTATATATACATATGTGTGTGTGTGTCTACATACATACATAATACACACACACACACACACACACACTAATATATATATGTGTTGTGTCTAGACCCACACACATATGTATATATATGTATGTGTGTGTGTACATATATACATTTATATATTGGTGTGTATATAGACACACACAGCTCACATATCTATCACACACACACGTAAAATTAATGTCAATTGATCGATAAATAAATTAAAATTCAATAATTTAAAAGTTTTACTGACAAAAAGAGTCTTCACATCTACATACATTTACTTACTAAAAATCAAACACATTTGGGAAAATAAAATAAGGGTATTTTAGGAAGAAGTTGACAAAAATTAAAAATTTGTCTTATAATTAGGACCAAAACTAACTCCTAAATATTATCTTATAATTAAGACCGGACGGAGTATGATTTTGTCCGAGAATAAAAGTCATTACTTTTTTGAAGTACCTGTATCTGCAATTGAAGGGCGCCAAGTTTGATATAAGGAGCTAGAAACCATTAATGAAAGTAAAAATGGTTGAAAAAGATTGTAACAGAAATGTCACGACCATGATTGTTAGTCTTAATAAGTTGGAAGTAAACATCCTTTTCCTGAGGATAAATTGGCATAGTTTCCACTTTCTATGTTTTGTTGTTGAAAATTATCTTCTTTCCCTTGTCGATGGATTAGAAACCGACTGATGAGTTCACATACTTTAGCTTAGAGTTGATTCAATCACTTATAATTAGAGTTAGGAATTAGGATGGCCCCGACCTTACATGATTAGCTCTTGAAGGGCCAGAGTCTAACAAGACAGGTCTTATAGGGTTTGGAAGTTACTATTTCAAATTTTAACTATTTTATTTCCTTTTTTTCATAGAAATATAATTAGTAAATTATATTAATTAAAGTTCTAATCGATCAAATAAATGTTGTCAACATTAATACTTAAATAATATAAATCATCTAACAAATAAATACATTCACTAATCTATAATCAAAACCAAACTATTATCTATAAATAACTTATATAAAACATAAGAAACATACCGCTAAACAACATTACTATGATGACTATCATTGTTATCGTCTTCACCACTATTATCAATTTCAAAGATATTTGATTGTATTTCACTTTGAGTAGTAGGCTCTACTTCATGAGTAAAAATATCATGAATTTCTTCTCTCACATTATAAACACATCCATTAAAAGGGTTTGCAAGGCTGACCTAAGGCCGTACAAAGCTTATTTCATTTAGTTCATCTAATTTTCAAGCTCACTAAAAGGGCCAACTACCCGATTTCTCGGCTCTACCTACAATGGAGAAATTATGGATCTTGCATAAAAATTTTGTTTCTTGCAAACCACAAATAATCTAAAATCTGAAAAGGTAAATAGGTCATAAAGTTATTGGAATATGTCTTCAACCATGTAACGTAACCAGTCTTATAATCTTAGCATTTTTGCGAAAATAGACCAAAAAATAAATTGTTAAAATATACCAGTAGGGAAACATTTTTCAAAACTAGCTTAGTTGGTGGCGCCACGCCAGTCCTCCACCAAGGTCAAGGCACCGGCCTGGGCTCTTTGAACACTTAATAGGGATTTTTGAGATTATCTACTGATGGAATCCCAGCGACAACAGCAGAATCAAACACATGTCCCTTTAGAATTTGACCAAATATCTTATCATCTATACCAACTTCCTACTGCTAGTTAGTTTAATTTTGAAAAAAGGATTTTTCACAAATTCTTCTTCGCCACGTATATGTCAAGGTTCATGTACTTGAAAAGTACTGTACATAAGATTATGCTGGCGGTGTGTTCCGGAGCAGGATACTTACTTTTGTTTTCTTGCCTGCTGTACACGGCCCCTCCACATGATCATTTCAAAAATTACTCCCAAAACAATTTATGTTGTTTGTTTGTAATATTTATTTATTTATTTACTTAAATGATTTTGTGAAAAAAGGTTGGATGTCTTCATCATTGTCATGGCCACAACCTTTTCAACTTAAACATCAATATTGATCATGATTAATCTCAACCTCAAGTGTTGTTCAAGCCTCAAACCTAATAAAAAATCTGGAAAAGGCTCCCAGAAATATTCTGAGTCACGGAGATCTAAAGAACTGGTTTTCGCAATTTTCCCTCAAGCGCGCGTTTTCATTTTACATCCTGATGAAACTTCAAAATTAAGCATGGACCAAGCACAAGATAATTGGAAACTGGACAAAAACACATTTGTTGAACCCAGATCTTGCTTCAAAATATCAGACATGGTGCAATTATAAGGGATTAAAGAGAGAAACAAATTATATGGAGCTCATATATATATATATAATATGGACAAATAAGGGCGTGTCAATCCCTTGATTTTTCAAGGCCTTTGTTGACACTTTTGATTTTTCACTAACCTACAATTTCTTCCTATAATAACTCGTTCATTTTTCCGTAAGTTACAATTCTTGGAATTTCTTGTCATCATCCTCATTCTCAATTCTCATCACAATTCTTCTTCCTCAACCTGCAATTCCACTGAATCAAACGGAGAAGCTTGATCCCTCTTTCCCCATGTTGCTTTGATTTCCATTACGATGAAGAAAGAAGGGAAGTGGCCATAAGCTGGATTTTAACTGATTAGGCTTTTGCTTTTCGTCATTCACTTCAAATCCTCCATTTTCGATTTTTGTTCTAATTATTGTTGTTCCCCTCGTCGGAGTTACATTCCGGTTTCTCTCTCCTCAAATCCACCACCACCACGCTCACATTGTCCGTACTATGCCGGGCCAGAGCTAGCTTAGTCAACAAAATGGATGCGTCCGAGCACGCCTTGTTCGACCCATCCGCGGCGGAGTACACTGCCATGTCGCTTCGCGGAGATCCCGGCGGAGACGGCGGTTTCTGCACCTTCAGGCACATACGCACCACCCCGCATGCCGTATCGTTTGACACCACGTCCCATAGGCCGTCACTCGCAAGTATCAGACACTCATCCTCGTCTGTTCGCTCCGTCACCGTCACCTCCGGCTCCGATATGACGTACGGTTTAAGATAATTGTCGCCTGCGCACGAGCATCAAATGAATCGGACAATCAAAGAGTTACGCTTATATGCACTGATTTGCAATTGTAGTAAAGGATAAACTCGCTTACCTATGGCTCTGGACATCGCCAAAACTCCGAGAACCCTAGGACCATCCCAGTAAATGACCCGTCCTCCGGCGGCTTGAACTCGGAGCAACTCGTCAGGTCGGTCGGGCTGCAAAAGTGGAGGGCAGCGAAGTTAGCACGCGCGATTATAAGAAAGCTTGATGGCCGAAAACAAAGGACAATTAAACTAAAAATTAGCGCGAGCGCCAACGCATCGTTTTGCAATAACACAGTACAAGTTTCCGAATCCCGACGCATCAACGGGGATTTGAATATCGAAGAAGAATCCAATGATTAACCAAACTTCTATCTCCACTTGTTTCCCGGAGAAATTGAAACCCACCTTGTGATCGGACGAAAGAGGGACGGCAACGCCGTTTCGGCAGAGAACGGCTCGGGAGTCGCCGCAGTTGGAGACGATGATCTTGTCCGGTGTAACGACCGCAACAACCGCGGTAGATCCGACGGCGTCGCAGTGAGGTGTCTGAAGCTCGCACCTGCAAGTGGAGCTCTGGTTACTCTGGCTCCAGTTCTGTACCTCCTCGTCCATGCGAGCAAAACTCTGTTCCATCATAGATTTCCATTCCAAATCCTCTCGTGCTCCACCGACCTCGTCCTTCACAATCTCATGCAGCCTTTCCTTACAGATCGTCGCTACCTGCACAAATAAACGAAACCAAGCTCAGAACCAGATGGATCGAACTGCTAAAACAACAAGAGCCAGTCAATTTTTGGATAGATCAAAGTATTTACATGAGAGCAACCGTGGCCGTCGAACACACCGAAGTAGTGAAACTCTTCCCGATTTTGACCCTGTTCTTGGCAGAACGAAGGACGAACTAAAACCGCATCTTCCATATCCCTCCTCCTACCACAAACTGATGTAATCCCAAACTTCGGACACTCACGAATACCCTCATTATCACTCACTTTTGTATCAGTTGGTTTTAAAGAAGAAACCGTCGACGGAGATTCGTCCTTTTCCTGTTCCTCCTCATTCTGTTCCTCTTCCTTCTTAACACCACTAGATTCATAATTCCGAGCTGCGTTTACGCAGTCTCTTGGTTGCATGGAAGAATTAGTACAGAGATCCAGCTTTTGGCGCTTCAGGCTGCAGGTCTCAGGCGGTGGCAGAGCCACGTCAGCCATGAGCTTCAAGGGCATCATATCCAACCTCCGGCGCCGAGAAGGTCGTCCCGGCTCAATCGGAGTCGGGGTCTCACCTTCTCCAACAACACCACAGCAAATCCCAGCCATTAAAAACACTCACCAAATAGATCAATCAAGGCAAAGAAAAAACCAAACAAAAATCCAAGCCCAGACAAGCAAAATCTTTCAACGCTAAATCAGTAGCAGAAGCAAAATTGAAAAGCAAAAAAGCGAAGCAGGCAGAGAGAATTAAGAGAGAAGGAGAGCCGTTGAGGGTGGAGAGCAGGATGGAAGGACCCATTGATGGGGGGTGGGGAGAAGCTTTTCTAGTGAGGGGAGGAGAATTCACCTGGGGGCCACATTTCATCACGGGCAGGCTGCCCGTCACCGTCACGGGCATGATCCGACAGATACAGTTGGTATGACGTCGAACAATTGAAGACGAAGATGCAATCTGCACCGTCCGTGGGATCGCAATCTGATAGAAATTCAACCACGTGTAGTGCTTTTTATGTACGGGATACGTGGCCCAATCATTTCGCACCACGCTAAATTGAAATGTTCTTCCTTTTCTGACACGCATGTGGTCCTCAAGACGACTCCGCCTCTCTCACTCCCAACAATCGTCTCTCTCTTTCTCTCGCAATTTTTCTCTTTCTTTTTTCTTTCAAAGGGCGCTTCTTATGAGTTATGACACTCGTCCGAAGATGTCACCACGTGGCACGATCGTAACATACGAGATTTTTGTTTGATTCTGGTCTCCACGTTCACTTCCGTGGAAAACCCGAACACGCGCCCTCTTTCTCTTCTTTTTTTTTGTTATCAGTTTTGGTGACATTTTTAAAATTTTTAAAAAAGAGAGAGACATTTTTTAAATTTTAAATAAATAACCAATGCATTGGGCTTGCTGAGAGATTTTGCTATATACCATAGATTATTCTTTATAAAATGGAATATAAAATTTTTTCAATATTCTTAAAATATGCTCTCAATGAAAAAGAATATTTTTTTTATTAATGACAATTTGGTCAATATTTTTCTAAAAGATTATTTCCCTTCAACTCTTTCCCCTTCTTTCAAACTAAACACACCATAAAAATACTATTGAATCAAAATTATATCAATCAAAAGTTTAATTTTTTTTTGAAAGAATATTCACTTACTCAAGAAGATTATTATTAGTTATATTTTTAGTCTTTAATTCACCTCCCTCATCCATGTGTGTTATGCTCAAGTTTATTCAACCCGGAAGGACCATTGAACCGGTCTAAATAGTGCATTAAGGCTCAGTGGGTCATACCAAAGCTAACTCGGGTCAGATTGGTAAAGAAGTGAACTTAAACGATAATATATTTTTTTTGGAATATTTTTTGAATTTGAGATTTTTTTAGGGTCAAATGATAATATTTTTTGTTTATTCTTTTATCATAGAAAGTAGACATTCCAAACTTTCCATAGAGTTTTAATTTTTAACTTTTGGAAATATGTATAATTACATATGAATTTTTGAAGTCATGGAATTTTGAATTACGAGTGAACCACTTGAACTGGTCGGATCGGTTTGGTGATCAAATCCTAGTTTCGTGGTCTAACCAACTAGTCCGGTCCAATTTTAATTACCATGGTTATGCTCCCAAAGCCCCCTTCGCACCAATCATAAAAAAATGAGGGATGTAGGCTTGTACATGAACTAGACCGAGCCGAGCAAGGGCATCAGCCCGTGGTCTAGTCCAGAAGGGTGTTCGTCCAGCCTGAAGCCCTATCCAACTCGAAGAAAAACCCGATGGCTCCCAGGTTAGATAGATTAGGCCAGGTTAGTGATCTAGCTAGCCTTGTCCATCTTGCCTTTTTTATCCACTGTTCTCTCTAATCTCACTCTCCTTGTGTCCAAAACCAAGTTGAAGAAGATGGTGAAGGTCCCCCAAAAGAAGAAGATAAATCAATGCTGATAGTGGTTGGTCTCCTGTGGTTTTCTGGCACTCCCCTCTTTATTCTTTGCAGTGATGAAAATCTTCGGAAAAGAACATAGCTTGACCTCCGGTCTTCGTTCTTGCTCATTTCCTTTCAATGAAAAAAGGAGCTTCCACTACGTTCAGTCTTTAATCCTGCTCTAATTCATTGAAGATGATTGAGCGAATTCTTGAAACCCTAAAAATAAGGTTTCTTGTTTGCAATGGCCAAATCATGGACGAGGAGGGCAAATGCTTGACCAGGGAAAGTAGGGGCATATAGTAAGAATATATAATCAGTCTCAATGACAAGGTTTTAAGGTTGGGTTAGTTTTTTTTTCCTCAAAGGCTATAATTATATATATTAATAAAATTGTATCATATATTAGGTTAGGATTGGGCTTACTAGTCTAGTATCCTAGCTTGATAAACGATCTTTGAGTGGAAGGAGATCCTCTCCTAAGATTTGTTTCTCATTTTCTCTCATTAGCTTATATGGACCATTGATTGAGAAAATGAGAAAAAAGTTAAAATAGTATTGTATTGATTGGACGGATATGATTTAGAAATTATGAAGGATGATGAAAAAAAAATGAAGAGAGAAACTCAACCTTCTTTGAGTCAGACCTAGTTTCGCTTGCTTGTGTTAGGCTTTTTCCTCCTTTTCATGGGTTGGACCAAGCCTTCGATGGATTGGGTCGGGTTCACCAAGTTTCCGGTTCTGTGTACGCCCCTATAGGAATGTATTTGGTGGAGTCAACCACATGTGTGTCTTTCCTTTCTCGACACCTGTCCCTCTATTTCTTCCCCTATAGCCCAACCCTTTTTTCATTATATTTTGTATCTAAAAGAATTAAAACGAAGAGAGAGAAAAAAAGAGGAGCGTGGAGAGTGTCAGCGCGTGGCAGTTGCAAACCCGCGAGTTCGCTTTTTTCCGCCCGTTCCAGTTGTCCAATGAAAGCGATCGTCGTAACGAGCGAGATTTTGACACGTGTGGGACCGCATGTCAAAACCGATTGACGCTTGCAGAATATCTGAGCTCCCAATTCCTGACTCCTCGACACGTGGCCACTCATCTTCGCGAAGCCGAAAGCATTCCTATTACCTCCCCGCCAAACCCACAACCCCAGGCCCTCCTTTGCAATTTCCTTAAATTAAAGCCGTCCAGTTATAAATAAAATAATAATACCCCAATTATCATAATCCCCAAATCGCCCATTCATATTTCTCCTATTCCCTCCCCCACCTGACACCTGTCCCCATATTCACCAATCCCAAACTCCACGTAATCACGTTCTTATAATCGCCCACCTCCCTCTTAATTTTTGTTTTCTTCCGATGGGTCCCCCTTAATTATTTTAATTAGTCGTTAACGAACGGAACTTAATTGTGCCATAATAATAAATTATTAGGCACCAGTAAGCCACATGGGGTCATACCATACCACGATGACTCATAAGTCATACCCTCAACGTGAAAATGAAAAGCCATCGCCGATAACTTATTAGTTCCTCAAGTTAAAATAATGATTAATAATTAATAATAATTTTTTTAATTTTCCCCAATTAATAATAATTGTATTGCATTTTTTTATTGGATTAAAGTGTAAAAATACATATGAGCTTTTTCTCAGGAGCGCCCAGCACCACTTGTTTTTTTTTTTGAGCAAAAATACACACGTAGTTACCATTTTAGAGTAAAAGTCACATCTAATTATTCGTCATAATGAGAGAGAAAGAGATGAAGTGAATAGGAATATAACGGCAGTGAACAGTAATATAATGGTGGAATGTAGTTTTTACTTTAAAATATTAACCACGTGTATATTTTTATTTAAAAAAAACACGTGGTGTTGGGCGCTCCTGGAAAAAAAAATTTATATGTATTTTTACACATTAACTTTTTTTTTTTTTTTTTTTACATGGATTGTGATGTTTCAATATTTTAATTAAGGGTATAGTTCGATCCATGTTACGATTTTGGAGACGGCATGCCACGTGTAAGTGACCGTCCCACTAAAATATCTACTGATTTTTTTATTACTTTTAAAAAATGTTTTGATTAATAATGGATTGATTAATCCCATCGTTTTCCGAAATGACATGGTATCGGTGACGTTTCAATTTTAATTGAAAGTGAAATTAAATGTGTGGCGAGGCCTAATCATTCCTAAAAAAGCGATGTGTTTAAATAATTAAATTAATCGTTGGTTGAAATTTAGTAGTGACAAATTTTGATGTAGTACACCACACGATCAAAATTAATAATTATTTAATTAATCAAATAGGGAGACATCGATTTTTTTTCCCCTCCAAAAGCATGGATGTGGGATTGTTCTAGTCAATGAAAAAGTTGATGGGTTGGATTTGAACGGTCATTAAAAAGTAAAAGGTTAAGGTGTAAAAATACACATATGTTTTACCTCCAGGAGCGCCTAGCATCATATGTTTTTTTTTTTGTGCAAAAATACACACGCCGTTAGGTTTTGAAGCAAAAGTACTACTTCCATTAGTTGACCGTTAGTTGACCGTTAACCATGATGAAATTACTCTTTTGCCCTTAACCCTTTTTTTTAATTATTTTAAACTAAGGGCAAAAAGGTAATTTCACCATGGTTAACGGTCAACTAACGGAAGTGGTATTTTTGCTCCTAAAACCTAACGGCGTGTGTATTTTTACACAAAAAAAAACATATGGTGCTGGGCGCTCCTGGAGGTAAAATATATGTGTATTTTTGCATCTTAACCCAAAAGCAAATTAAAAAGTAAAACCAGTCATACGTGTCATTATATTACTTGCTTCCCATAGGAAGGTTTTCTTACAAGGATTTGAATGGAACTATATATGTCATGTGTAAAATATATATTTAATTATGTGTAAATATTTTACTATGCTTAAAGATGAGTCACACAATTAAAAAAATAAATTTTTTGAAAACTGAATGCACTAGGCCCCTTGTTTTCAAACTCACGAGCTTGATTTTTACGTTTCTAACTTAAAAAATAATTCAAGTCACAGGTAAATTTGTATCAATTGTACACTCGATGAAACTCATGAATTTATATTGAGTTTACTGTTTTTACTTTTCTATCTTAGAAAACCATCTTAATTTACTATAGCACTCATGTTAATTTTTTTTTATTGGATTTATGTTCATCCAATTTATATATAATTTTTTTTTTAAATTTCTTTGTTAGTGATGAATATTGATGGATTTAATTTCAATTATTTAGATTTAAAATATATTTAAATCAAATTGTTGATATTTTATATTTTAATGATTTTATTATATACCAGTAATACTTATTTAATAATAAAAGTAAACTCTTATGAGTTTATGATATTAGTTTATGTCACTAATACGAGTTTTTTTAAATTCGTGAGTTTAATAATTTTGATTGGGTCTTTGAACAAATTTAAATATTACCAAATAATATTTTTTTTAAAAATGAAAACTGGATTTCATTAATAACTCAAAATAGCAGATACAAAATAAAGAAAAAACAACCCACTATCACTTATCAATCTCCGCCTATCAAGAAAAGAAAAAATTCTTATAATATTATGTGCTAGCTTAACTAAATGATCGGCTAAGGTATTGGATATGACCAAAAAATATTTATAACCTAGCTAAAAATATTTCAAAGTGGTATTTTTCAGCAATTATCTCACACAGTAGTATTTAATTTATATCTTTTTGTTGCCGCCATGAAAATGAGTAATTATTCTTATAATTTATTTCTTTTTTCAAAACACAAGAGTTCCATGAAGTGCGTGCATGTCTTTTTCCTTACCAAGCCAAGCTAATCATTCATAATTTCACAGTATACTAAAAAATTAAAGATTCCTTGTTTAATCTAAACACAAATATTTAGGAATTTTTGTTGGCCAAAAGGATAGTTAATGTTTGTTCTATCAAGGAATCCCATCAAGCTCGGCAACCCCATAATAATTAATTAAAGAAAGGATTAGGAATATCATAATTATTCAAGATCAGTGGAGATATATATGGGATTTGTTTTAATTTTCCAACATCGATTTATGATAAAAGGGATTGATTATTCAAACATTGCATAATTAATTATTTTATGTTTAAATGATTCGTTCCATTCATGATGCTCTTAAAGACCCTAATTAGTATGTATGGGGTGACCATTATATTGGTCAAATATGGATGTATAAGCCTTTCAGCCAACTTCTTTCGATTAATTTGAAGAGATTTGTTTAGATATGGAGGCTAACGTGTCATTAAACTGTACTCCTACCAAAAAAAGCAAAAGTGCCCCCAATTAAATAATTAAATAATAACACACACATACCTTTGACAATAATAGTACGTTTGTTTTAGTTTTTTAGGTGGTGCTTTTACAATTAGTTTTTTTTTTTTTTTTTTTTTTTTTTTGCTCATGAGCTTTTACAATTAATAAGGTAAATTTTTTATAGAAGTTTTGTCTTAATTTATGGAAAAGAGTTTCTAAAATCATGGTTTGAGAGATTCTTATGTATTTATTTGGACTAACTTTCGAGAATAATTTTTACGATTTATAAAGTATATATATAAAAAGAATTTTATTTCTGCTTGCGGAAAAAAAGTTGGGAAATGACGTTTATATCAAGGGGAGAGAGAGCTAACCATTTGAATGGTTGCAATTAAATTAAAACATGTTACTCCTTAAACTTTTACTAGTATATAACTTTGAACCTGACTTTTTGATACACCATCAAGGCATCAACTAATATGTTATAGTAGAATGGTAAATTGTTATTATTCATAATTTCCATACCCTAAACCATAAGTTATTATGTTCAGGTTTAGGGTTTAAGATTTAGAGAGTTAACCATTTGAATCTAACATTTTGGCTACAATTTGATTAAAAAATGTTACTACTTGAATTTTTACTAGTACATGATGCTCAATTGTGTAAGAGGATATTGGTAGCATGTGAAGGAAGGAGGTGCAATGAGTGTCCTTATATTTCTCTACTTTTTTAATATATAATTATATAATTATGTTAGATTTAAGTATTGTTGGGTTCAATTGGAGGCAGACCCTCAAATGTTTTTTCTTTATTTACATGAACTCGAACTCGAGTAGTGGCGGAGCCAGAAAATTTTTTTAGCCCGGGCCAAAAAATAAATATGTTAAAATTTTTACTAAATATATCGCATAATATTAAAAATATAAATAAATTATAACCAACAATTATAAATCAAAACAAAATATAAGATGATAACATTTTTAGTAAGTATCTCAAACAAAAATTTTACTTTCCTTTTACAACTCAATAAGTAATGAAACAAATATTATCCTAAAGATATTATAAATACATCATCATAATAATATGTATAATGAAATTTAATAAAATTAACATTTAAATACATATTCCACCTACCTCAAAACAAAATAATTGGAGAAAATAAAATAAATATAATATGAACCCCAAAAAATATTTTAAAAAAACATAAAGATCTAATAAATTTTTAGTTAAGCAAATATATAAACTTATAAACTATTTCTTAAAAAAGAAATTCATTATAAAATCATAAGACGACCAAATAATAAATCCAAACTAATAAAAATTAGTCTTTAATCATTCTCTACATATATATAGTCATCCATTGTAAAAACTCAAAACTATGCCAAAATCATTATCTCAAAATTTTCATTAATCAACAACATATTACCCTCATTAGAAAGAGTAAAAGACGTAGAATAAAATATTTAGTTAGGGCTAAATTATTGGCCAAAATAAAATATTATATGATACATATATATAAATACATAAAATAAGAGAAGGCCAACTAGAACCAATACCCCAACTGGCCATAAGGTGACTCCACCATTGAACTCGAGAGCTCATATCTAAACTGTGAAAGCCCCTTTGAGTAACACCAATGTTTGTTATTACTTGTGAGAGTAATTTAGATGCTGACTTTGTTGTGGGTGAGTGTTGGCAAGGAGGGTGAGTCCGGGACGAGGTGCAACGTGCACGACTAGAGGCGTAGAAAAGAGGAGGCAAATATTCATTAGGACACGCCTTGTTTATAAGATGCAAATATTCCCATGCTTCCTGCTTTCACGCTATCTCATGACTTTCCCATACTTTGGAGTTGGTGGTGTGCTAATAATATGATATGATTTTTTTTCCCCTCTTGGAAACAAAAATTAAAAGGAAAAAGAAATAAATACCATTTCAATTACTTAAAACTCTAAAAAATCTATTACCACTTGTAAATGATATAAAGACGATATGAGATCAAATTGAGATTTTAAAACGTTAGTAATTTTTTATAATAACCCTCAATTTTTTAAATAAAAAAGAAAGAAAAGAAAAAAAAGGGTACCTCAGTGGAGCACCACTACAAGCTAGGCATGGGAACTCTAGCGCCAATCCCACCCCGACACTAGTGGCTAGAGCTCCATTGATAACTTCACTAATGCAATCAACTATTTTAATATAGATATTGACAACTTGATCAAGTTCCTCAAGTTATTAGTGTATACTCAAATCGCTAATTGTTATTCTTAAGTTGTTATTAACGCCTATACTAAATTTTTTAACGACGTCTAATAGACATTAGCAAGTAGAGCAATTAACAACTACTCCTATTAGGTGTTATTGACAATATGAATATAAGTAATTAGTAATTTGGATATAGAGATTGACAACTTGAGCTCCCCAAGTTGTTAATCTCTAAACCAATATAATAATTGTTATACTCAAGTTATTATTATTTATATGTAAGTTGTAAATCACGCCAAAATGAAATAGTTGCTAATTGTTATACTAAAGTTGCTAACGAGGTCTAATGGGAGTTTTGACAACTTGAAAATATAGACAATAATGATATCATACTAGCAATTAGTAAAACACAGATAAAAACCCAAAATACCAAAAAAAAAAACCATAACAACCATAAATTTTGTGAGACTCGATCGTTGCTTTCCTTGTTCCTCTTCTTTTTGGACATAGAAACCTCAAGACTAAAAACCACAGAGAAAATTGCAAGTAATTTTCAAACAAACACAGTGATGGAAGGAATTATGAATTCCTACCTTAAACTAATTTAATCATAAATATGTTAATAAAAATTCACTAGAAAGAGTAGGTGTGAGGATGCCATTACTAATCACCATGCAATTTTTTTATCAAAGCCATAACAAGCAAAAATCCTCTACAAAATCTTGTGCTTCTCCAATGTGGCATTCAATCTTGAGACAAAGCTTCTCTCCGGTGCCATACAAAAACCAACGTCGTTCCCAACATCGATCTCGCTGTCCATGCCACGGTCGATTATATAGGTTTTGCTCTTGAACTTTCAAGGCCTTTCCTTCTTCGGATCTGTCAAGCAAGACCTGAACTTTCTAGGCCTTCCTCGTTTACTCTACGATGAATCCATGGGCAGAAAAGCTTTCCAACCTTAGGCTTCTTCTCTATCGGTTGCCACGTTCAACATTGACGGTGAGAGCGAGATCTAGCAACTCACAGAGAGAGAGAGAGAGAGAGAGAGAGGAAGGCGCGATGGCATGTGGTGGCCTGGTTGACAATGAGAGAGAAAAGGGGGCATTTTTATAAAAACTTTCAAGCTTCAAAAACCAAGATTTCTCCTGAATCACCTTTCTATAATTTCTATATGTTATTAGATTTTCAGAGTTTTGTAAGTTTAAATGGTATTTAATTTTTTTAAAAAAAATTAAAATAGGCAAGTTTAAAGTATTTAAATACTATTTATTATGATTCTTTAGTAGAGTATTATTTTGCTTATGTAGGAATGTGTTAATGTTGATTCTACAGCCAATGGCGGAGGATCATAGAGACAAGACCCAAAAATCTAGATGAAGGTAGTCACCGGTAGACTAGGGTTAGGACATGTTTTTAGTCTCAATAAGTGTTTACAAAGATATTTTCAGATCGCCCACTAACGAGGCCCTCATATCAACCAATGGGTATCCAACCTCCTCCTTTTGAGAGTGAAGAATGACGCCTTAATCAACTGTTACTTTTCATTGGCAGGTTAAATACAATATTTGATCTTTTAAGTTTGTCATCATTTTAGTTCTGGCTTTTAAGTTTCAGACAATATGTTTTGGGACTCAAATGTCATTCTATTTAAAATATTGATCTCTATAATTAAATAAAAATATAAATAATTTATCTCCTTGAGGAACCAAAATCCATAGCTTAAAATATGAGGGGCAAAATCAAAATAAAGACAAACTTAAGGGACTAAATGTTGTATTAACCCATATCATAACTTCCAATTTTTTAATATATGAGATTTGGTCATGTAAGTGTAGAGCTAGTTAAAAAGGCCAGTCCTTTACGGGCCAGGGCAAAAATGGGCTGGCCCTTTTAGGCTTGGCTAAAGAAAAATAGTCATATTAAGGCTCAGGCCTACAAGACCGGAAGCCTTTTTAACAATTTGTTACCATTTTTTTAGTTTTTAAGGAAAAAATTACAACAATGAAAATTTTAATTTAACACATAATATTGTCAGAATTAAGGTGTAAACAGTACAAGCAAACGTGGATTTTTCTCTCATCCACTTCTCTTCTCATCCTCTTCCACCATCTTCTTAATTTCAACCGTCAGATTGAAATATGAACGGTTCGAATTTCATCTTTGAAAAAATATTAAAAAATAAAAAATAATATTTTATAAAAGATGAAATCTAAACTGTTCATATTTCAATCCGATGGTTGAGATGAAGAAGAGGATGGAAGGGGGTGAGAAGGAAAGTGGATGGGAGCCGGATCCAGCAAACGTAGTCACTAAGTTATAATCAAAGGTAAATACTATTATCCATAGACCATGATTACAAATGATTATTGAAAGGACTTAATAAAATTATTAAAAAAAAAACACTTCTTATAAATATGACTTGAAAAATAGAAATAGTTAACAAAATAAGTAACAAAAATTGAAAAAAAAAACATGCCTAACTAGGCTGGCCCCTTAGCCCTACAATGCCGGCTTTTTTAAGTTTCTATTTACTTTTGAGACAAAAATCTCAAACCCAACTCTTATAAATCCATGGTCTAAATAGGCCAACCCAGCAAGAGCCATTGGGTTACCTAAGTCCTAACTCTGTGTAAGCGGCTGCTTCTCAAGAGAGAAGATCACATGCGGTTTGCCCTATCCATTAACCATGAGCTGACAAGCACCACGTTCTGATTGTCCAGCTTCAACTCAATCTTTAAACCTGTCTGTCACTAGTATATATTTGTTTTGGAGGCAAAATGATGAGTTCCCCCCCTAAAACACTGCTCTGTTTTTATTTTGTAATATATGACATTTGACTTGCTTATTTTTTTAATCAAAACACATTTGTTTTATCTAAATGGGGGCTAAGTGGGGGGATGCTTATTGGAGAGGTTCCGCACCAAAATTTAGTGTCCTCTCGCCTCTTTTCCTAAGCACCCCGTAACCTTCATACGATCACCCAGAGTAATTAAAAATCGAGATTTTACGTAAAATTAGAAGATGGATAAAAAATTATAAAACGTAAAATCGTAACGTAAAAAAAAAATCATAAAAACATAAAAGTGTTTGGAAAATTAATAAAATTGTTTTAATGAAAAAAAATTATAAAAATATAAAATCACAATAATAAATCGAGATTTTCATTAGCAATGCAACTATCCATTTCTAATATTTTTATCATTATTTTCATTTATTTATTAAACCCCTCTCTATATGTACTCCCTCTAGTGTGGCTGGGGGGGGCTCCTTGTCCTTGTCACCCAACATATTCAAGAAGCAATTTTTCTTTAAAATATAAGTCACCAACAGTCTCCTTAATTACCTTATAAAAAGAACAGAATGGGGTATATAATATACACTTGAAAAGTAATTCATAATGACTAGGATTGCATGATTTTTTTTTTTTTAATGGAAAGTCTCATTCCATATCAAGTTGACTAATTCCATAAATCCTTAATTGAATCGTGAACTCAATTATAAGGATTTATCAATGTTAAGCATTTTACCACCTTTCTGGGTTTCCCCCCTTAAAACACCTTTGCTGGTGAACGGCCGTCGCCTCTCCATTCACAGGAGCTTCATCAATATATTGACGGTAACTAGAGTTTTGACGACAACTTCATCACATTTTTTTTTTTTAAAAAAAAATTGTAAACAGCTGCCAACATGTGAATTGATAGACCAAACTTAATGGCTTCTAAGAATGTAGTAGGATTGAATTGTCAAGTTCATAATAAAGATGAAAGTTGTAGCAAAGGGACAAAACAATCATGGGAATAAGTGAAGAGTGCATGAGGTGGGTGAAGAAGAGTGGCAGGGAGAAGCAATCAAAGGGAGGAGGAAGATACGTGGAAGTAGTATGGGGCCTAAGAGAACGATGACTCGATGAAGCCCCTCAGATAATTTTATTTTATTTATACGCCTTAATATAAGTATTTTTTTTTCAACTTAAATTGATTTTAGATATAAGTTTAATGTAATAATATCAGAACATTTAATACTTTTTCAGTCTTATTTTCCATATAATTAAATCTTATAAACATTTAAGGGATAATGACTTTCATGTCCAACTAAAGAAAATAATAATAGAAAAGTCCTCATTGATAAGTGAACGGGCAGATTAACAAGTGGATCAGTTACTATTAAAAACTTTTGAGACTTGTTTAGTGGCGGAGGATCATGGAGAAGGGGGGCTATGGCCCCCTAAAAAAAAATCTGTTCAAATATTTAGTGTAAATTGGATTTTTTTTTATGCATTTGGCTTAAAAATGTATACATTTGTCCCAAAAATTTATATATTTGGCCCTCTCAAATAATTTTTTTTTAATTAGTTAATGAGTATACATTTGGCCCCCTCAAATATTTATCCCAAGATCCACCATCGGACTTGTTAATATATTATTTTCCTTAGTTGAGACCTAAAAGTCATCCTCCGAATATTTAATAATATAGCATGGACTTTTAATAAAGAGGAAATCTCATTCAAAATACCTAAATTCAAAATTGAGCCTACATTTTTAACAAATTCTTATTAAGGTCAAAAGGTCTGATCAGGAATTTATGAATACTGTTGGAAGACTGGAATGCCCTTGAGATGAGATTTAGAACAAATATATTTCTAATTAATAAAATCAAATACACCACACCTACATGTGTTTTGGTACCTCGATTGGAGCAGCCAGTTCAGATAAAAAAACTAGCGAATCAGTCAAAAAATCGGTCCGAGTTAGCTACCAAACCGGGTTTAGAGATGATTCCAAGTCAACTAGCAAACTTGGTATGATTCGATTGAGTTGAGCAAGTCATTGAGTCACTATTAAAAAAAATTGAAAATTGAAAAAGCGTCTGGCGTCCTTCCTCTCAGTTTCACATTCGCAGTCCTAAGTCTTAATATCTTTACCTAGACAGTTTTGCTTGCAAGGTTTGAGCTTTCGATTGATTCTTCACCACGAAACACTGACTGTAATTGCTCTTGAGGTGTTTTTGAAGCTTGCGATGAAAGATTCAAGGTTGGTCATTGATGACGAAGGTGATGATGGTGCCTCTTATATTTGTCGACGAAAGAGGGAACTACATGGGGCTTCTTCTCTATGTCCACAAGTGGTGGTAAGAAATAATAAGGAAAGGAAAAGTGGCTCCCCATGTGTAATATTTGAAGCTATCAAAATCCAACTCTAAATTTTTTGCCAAACGCTGTCATTTTGGAGTGGACCATTTTGATATTTTTTTAATTTCATGATCCTAAAATGTCATTTCAAAAATTCAAGCCCAAAACTTCCATTTTCAAATTTGGTTTTTGTGTTATTGATTGAAAGGGTGTGTTTGGCCTAGTTTTGGTTTATTAATGGAGGGAAATAATGAATAATTTGAGAATACTACTACCCTCAATCCTAAGTCTATCAGGCCTCATTTTTTAAAATCACAACTGAACCTAAGAGGGGGGTGAATTGGGTGAAGTTGAAAAATCTTGCAATTTTTAAAAATCTTTTCGCAATTTTATAAAATCAGTTTAAATGATAATGAAGAGTTATCAAGCTATAAACAATCATTCAAACATGTAAGCTGAAAAAATGAGATTAAGGAAGAGAATTGCAAACTCAGGTTTATATTGGTTCGGTCCAATCCGTGACCTACGTCTAGTCCTCATGTTCCACTTAAGTTTTTCACTATCTTCTTGTTTAATCAGGTACAAGAGACAAGTCTTTACACCCCACAAGTGTGTCCAGGCACTTGTGCAGCCTTTACAATCTCTCACAGGGATTCTCCCTTACAACCCAAGGGATACATTCAATTTCCCACTTTAGGTCATCCAACCTTGAGTATCTTTCATAAATTAGAATGATTTACATTGTATCTTTTCTCTAAGAAGTGATTATGATAAACACTGAAGTGCATTACAAGACATTTCACTCTTAAAATAATATACTAAGAAAGCATGAAAAACAGAGTGAGGAGAGGATTCAGAATTTTGGCATTATGACTGTGTAAGCTTACTCCCTCGTCTTCTTGCGTTTTGAATCTGGTTCTATTTATAGGTGAAGATGATCTGAACGTTGAAGAATAGAACCACTGTAAATGGAGACGTTGAGAATATGACAGTTGGAGAAACTAGCCGTTATTTCTGCTTTTTGGACTTGACAACTCAGCAATTTGATCTTCAAGAAATCCTTCTTTGATCATCTGAAATATGTCCACAAATGATATAAATAATGTTAAGAAGTATTACAATAAGGATCTGGATGTTGTAGATCAAATTCAGGATTTTCGACACTTTGAATTTTCTGAAGATACGGTGTATACTCGAGTATTGGCTTGAATACTGAGGTATTGAGCTTGTTTTATCACTTCAGATTTGTCTCTGTCTATTTGATACTCTAGTATTGAAGATCCTTTAACGTTCATTGCTCTCTGTTTGAGCTATACTCGGGTATTCATTCGTAAACTCAAGTATTCACGTTGTTTTGGACTTTGGTTGCTTCCAGACTTGATATCGCTTCAATTTTGGCAAACCAATTATTCCCATATAGCTCATTGTGTCTTCTTTCCAATGCAACAAGAGTCAGCTCAAAGATCGTTGGATTTCATCTGTTATGATCCAATGAATGAAGATAGTCTTTTATCCAGAGTTTTTCCATTGTTCTAAATCATCAGTCAACTTTTGAAGTCTGTATCTCTCTGGTCTGATCTTCATTTTTGTTGAATCAAGTATTGATGGAAATCCTTATGAGTCTTCTTTCAAATGCCACCAATTTCAGCTCATTCCGATTTGTAGATTGTGAGTTACACTCAAAACATTGAAGCTTGGTTTGATGTGTGGCGTGAATATTTGATCCAACTTTAGAAATTCAAAGCTCTCTCATCTGATCTTCTTTGAGCATGAAACTTTGTCAAGATGACGCATTGGATGTCTAGTTTCATACAAATTTGATTTCACCTCAATCTGATATCTGGTTTAGGAGATATCATCGATTTACCAAACCTTGCCCAAAACTGAATGTGAAACAGAGGTGAATAGAGTTGTTGATCAAGCTGGATACTTTGAAGAGGAAAATCAAGTATTGCCAGGTCCAAAAGCGCGAGAGAAGTTGAAAACACCCAATACTCGAGTCATTAAATTCTATATTCGAGTATTGACTCTCATACTTAAGTTTTGACTCTTTGACTCTCAAACCGGAGTTTCCCAAACTCTAGTTTTTCAAATTGAAGTTTTCTCATCTAAAAGCAAATTACTCAGCAAGCTTGTATACTCGAGTTTTGACCTGGAAACTCGAGTTTTCTCTTCCAGAATCTGATTTTTGCTGTCTTTAGCTCTGAATTGAGTCTCTCCAACATCCATTCAATTGTGAAGACTTATGATATCAATCGAAGACTAACTTATAAATCGATTTTTCTCATTCTTTTTGACAAGATATTCTCTTTCTTTCTTCTCTCCACTTGGTCATTCTTCACAACTCTATTCTTTCTTTCTTCTTCTCTTGAGTATTCTCCATAGACATAACTGAGTTGTTCTTAAATAAAGATATTCTCATTTCATTTATCAATGATTATCCTTCATAAATAAATTTGGGCTGATCTTGAATAAGGATATTCCATTCAAAGTTCTTTCTTCTTCTTCTTCTTCTTCTTCTCTTCCTTTTCCTTATCCTCATCTACATCCTCGACCTCCTTGATCTTCTTTATGATTGAGTTTTACACCTTTGATTCTACATTCAATTCAAGAATTCATCAATGGATGAGATAAATATATTACTCAATCTTTTTGCTTTTCAAAAGGCATCTATATAAGACATCATCAAAACTAAACATATCCAACAATTTTTTTATTCCTTATCCAGTGACTAGTGATTGAACCAAAAAATATTTTTAGCCCAGACCAAAAAATAAACGTTTTGAACTATTTACTAAATAGTATTACATAACATTGGAAATAAAAATAAATAATAACCAACAATTATAAATCAAAACAAGAAATAAAATGATACTAACATTTTCAGTAGGTATCTCAAACAAAAATTTTACTTTCTTCTCATAGCTAAATGAGTAATAAACCAAATATTGTCCTTGTAGAGAATATAAGAGATTAGTTGAGGTCAAATTATTGGTCAAAATAAAATATGATATGATAAATACATGCATATACTAACAAATTTTAGAGGGGTAACTAAAGACTTGCCAACAAGTGGTTTTAGTTTGATTTTGGTCTAACCTACTAACTCATAAATCAATATCTCAATTAATTCAGAGGTCAGTTTGAATTTAATAATCGTAACTAGGGGCCTAAAGCTCCCTCCCCTTCTCCTTTCCCTGCTCTCTTTGATTTTCGCCTAACCAGGTCAATTCCAGCACTCTCCTGGATATATATTGTCAACTACGGCGTTGTGATGTTTGATGGTATGGTAGCTTTTAGCTTTTAATTTTATTTCAAATTATAATTTTCTAAATTTTAATATATAATCTAAATAATTTATGTCAAACTAATTTTTTTTATAGAAATGTATTAAAATATAAATTACATTACATTAATTAAAAATTTTTTGTAAAAAAATTTTAAAGAGGGGTTTAGGCTTAATCCAATCCAATAACAGAGTACTTATTCCAACTTAGGCCTATCATTCTAAGGCCCCGGTTGTTACACGGAAGATTTAAGGAAGGAAAGAAAATGAATGGAAAAGAAAGGAAGATTAGGAGGGAACTTTTAAAAGCTAAACTGTTTGATAGATATAGAAAGTGGGATGGAAAATGATAATTTAAAAAAATTAAAATTAAAATATAAAACTTGAAATTCCCAAAATACCCTTTACATCAGAAAAAAGAGGAAGAAGAAAGGGACATAATGGGAATTTGCTCACAATCTTCCATCCAAAAAGCGAGGGAAGATTTTTTGAGCAATCTTCCCACTTGGGAAGGAAGATGGAGCCTCACCAGAAAATGGATCCGTGTACCAAATGCCAAAAACCGAGGAAAGATTGAAATCTTCTTTTCCCTCCTTCATTCTTCTTTCTAACAAACGGGGCCTAAGTTTTTTATCTTTTTAAGGATGGCCAACATTGCTGTCAGGGTGTAGTGATATTCCTCCAATGCTATGACATTCCCAAAAATCGTACTTACATCATTTAATTTTTATATCAATTTTATGTGTATGTGTTTGGATTAACCGTTAAAGAATAATTTCTATAATTTACGAAATAAATATATGAAAAAAGTTTTATTTTAACTTATTAAAAATGACTTCTTAAACCAGATTTTATTTTTTTTCTCAAAGATGCAAATATGCAATAGCTTACAAGAAATAGTTATAAAAAAAAGTCATTTTAACAAAGGTATATTCAAATAAGTGGAATGGCTTGTGAGCATTCTCCTACATTCTCTGCTCCTCTCATCTCCCACGTGTTCCTCTTCTTTCTTCTCTTCTTCGTCTATCTTCATAAATCATTCCTTTATTTTTCTTTAATACCCTTTCCAACAAATGTATCTCTTCGTCCCTTCACTGTGTCATCCCTTTTCCTTTTTTTTTTTTTTTTTGAACCATCATTCCTTTTCCTTTCTCACATTCTTAATTTATATGCCTATTGCGGCTCCTTCATTCAGAAGAAACCATATTCACTTAACAATAAGCCTATTTGGAATGCAGTGTTAGAAGCTTTTTTATGGTAATTTTGGAAAAAAATCATTTAATGTAGCCAACTGATTTTGAATCTGTTTTGATTGAGTTTAAATTCATTGAACTTAAAGTTGAAAAAGCCCGTTAAGTAAAAAACTCTACCAGAGAGTTTTTTCCAAAAAGCTCTCAGCTTTTTGGCATGGACCCCGCTATTTTTAACACAATCAATCCAAATACAAATTATTATCTATAACTTAATTTTTTTCCTACCGATTTTTTTTAAAAATCAGATAGCTTTTATAAGCTATCGCTCCTACCGCTAACCTAAACCTAAACAAGCTCAATTTCCACACTCAAAATATCAAATACTATATTAATAGACATTGATTCTAATAAAATGAGTTTTGACTGTTTAAACATAAGATTTCAAATTCTAATTCGTACGAATGTCACTCTTTCTTCAAAATTCTAGAAAAACTACCTAGACTATCTCTTCAAAAGTAAACGGCGCGATCAACTTCTAGTTTAATGCATTTTTAAACAATTTTATGATATCACAAATATAATTAATTTTCATTAAACTCCTTCAATAAAATCTTGGATCACATGTATAAAAATTCTGTCTTGAAGTTTCATTTTCCCCTTTGTATTACCCTAAATAGTTGACTCAAAAAGACTTTTGCCACATCGGTAAAAAAAAAAAAAAGACTTTTGCCACGAATAGTGTTTTTCTTATATAATGTGTTGTCGATTAATGAGGCAGCGTGGCCAAAAGTCAACATAAAATTCACAACTTCCCTCTAAAACCACGACACGTTTCGGGGCTTTGTACACTACAAAGAAACATGAGCTGGCATGTTCCCGAACACACTTTGACTCTTTGCGATTTTTGAGGAGATTCTTCTTTTTTCTTCCTCTCACACAAATAAAAAAAAATCGCACAAAATAATTATATAATATACTCGTACAGTTCAGATATTAAATATTCATCCCCCTTTGAACTGGGAAGCTATTGTCGTATCAAACTCGTAAATCAAAAGGATTCTATGAGTGTCTCATACAACAGATCGCCAGTATCATATTTAGATATGTGTAACCATCAGATTATTCAATTCAAACATAAGTATTAAATTTCTTGATAATAATGTGGAAAATGGAATTTTTTTTATAAGTAAGGAATAACGATATATATACTAGTATTTTTCCAATCAGATCATGGAATAATGATATTTTATAAAATTTACATATTTTGATTGATGATAAACTAATCGTTGCCAATAAATTTGAGAAAATAATAAATAAAATATATAGAACCATCTATATTAATCAATATACACATCAAAATCTAAAACAAACTTGACTATTTTCAAGTTACATGTGTTTAGTTGAATACACGCAACATCAAATGCTTGTGTAGGAATTTTTTTTTTTTGGGGATATTAACTTGTGTAGGATTTTTGGATTGCTGTTTCTTTCTGACATTAAAGTACGCTTTACCCATTTCTTAATTTTGGGCCTACCAAGAAAGGCCCAAATGTCACAAAGTTTTCAACTCCATTTAGTTAGTATAGTAGCCCTATTGTATTAGCCTTTGATGCACGAGCAATAAGATTTCCACCAAAACTTTTTTTTTTATCAAAAAAAAAAACAAGATTTCCACCATTTAAATACAGTTTTAACGATTTAAATTTAAAAGTTTGAACTGATAGTATAGCAGCGCCTTAACTAGTGTATATGCATTATACATATATACATACATACATATGTGTGTGCGCGCACGCACACTTACAAAAAATTTTATAAGAACTATAGATATTAAATTGGGTTAAGTATAATTTTTGTCTTAGAAGTTTTCATTAAGGGGTAGCGGGTATCCGGAAGTTTTTTTAAGAATAATTTTACTCTGGAAGTTAACAAAATGTAGAAATTTTGCCCCTCTATTAATTTTGACCATTAACTTTAATTGATATGCACATGTGACATCTATTGCTTGCCACCTCATCAATCAAAATAGGGTTAAATATTATTTTTGCCCAAAAAATTTTCGCTGAAGAGTAGTGGGTATCTGAAAGTTTTTTCAGAAGCAATTTTTTCTATAAAGTTTACAAAACGAAGCAATTTTGCTCTATTGTCCCCCGATGTTAAATTCGACTATTAGATCAGTCAAATAACACAATGTCATACCATCTCATCATCCACATCATTGAGAGGCAAAAAGAAATGAATATGGAAACATATCAAATCCTTATTGAGGGAATTCGATAGATTCAAAACTCCTTTGGAAAGGGCAAGCTTGGGGTCGGATGTTAATTCTTTATATGTTTTGATGATAACTAATAATTGTAAATTAAAAATATTGTTATTGAACTGAGTATGAGAACCTTTCATTGTTAAAGAAAATGCCTTGTTCAGTAACTGGTTTCTCTTATGCAAGATGACTCGAGTCATATTCATGTAACTCGAGTCATTACCATCTGTTTTAAAACTGATGAATGATGAGTGACTCGAGTCAATTTATTATGATTCCAATCATGGATTCCTGTTGCAAATCGTTTTTCAGGTTAAATGACTCTAGTCAAGTTGTTATGACTCTAATCATAACTTCTTATTTGCAAAATGTTTTGAAGCTAAATGACTCCAGTCAATATCTTGTAACTCCAATCACTCTAAGAAAATTTCAAATTGAGTATTTTCCAAAGGTCAAATTTGACTCTAGTTATTCATTAAAATACTTCAATCATCTACTGTAGAAAAAGTTTTTTCACAACTTAAACCTAACATAAAACTTTGTGAAAACTGATATGACTCGAGTAAGGACTTGTGACTCCAATCATATCTGCTTAGAGGCGCCCTCAGATGTGCTAAAGGTATTAAGTGACTCAAGTCATTTAACCATGACTCCAGTCATGTTAGCATAGAGATGCACCCAGATATTCTGAAAATATGAATGACTCCAATCATCTTTAAATGACTCCAGTCGTGTTAATACAAAGAGCTACTCAAGCGTTTTGTAACCTTTAATGACTCCAGTCATATTGTGATGACTCCTTCGATCCAAAATCTTGACCTACGTTCAGTCCCTAGATTCTCTGAGATTTCACTATCTCAAGAACTGATTACACACTCTATAACTCTTGGAGTAATTCTCTTACTAGAACTTACTCCCCTTACAAATTGTAATCAATTAACCTCAATCTCAAAAGTTCCACAACCTTGAGATTAATACAATAATGATAATTTGAAGACTCTCTAAAAAAGTAGAGAGGTAATCATTGAAGTGTGTGTATATCCGAAGATATTACTCAAAAGTTAGAAACAGTAAATGTTAATTATCACAAATTGAATGCACAACGTTTCGGTGGTTGGAGAATTCGGTGGTTGGAGAATTGAGTGCTTCTGGCTTTTATAGTTGATGACATTTATGACAGTTGAAAAGTTTCGTGAATTATCCGTTGTGACTGATAAAGATGACTGTTGAGATTGATTATCCTTTACCATTGCTCAGACGAATTCTTTTGTCAATTAGCGCCATAATTCCATGTTGACATTCCTTGTTCCATTTGTCCATTGAGACTAAATATTAGATGTGGAAAGGAAGAGGTTGCAACACTTTATGTACAAAGAGTTGATTGTCTAATTCTGGCATTCATCTCTACTTTGCATTTAATGCTTCTGACACATAATTGCTTTAATACAATTTGGTGTTAATCCATATCAAAATCAACTAAAACTCATTAACAAACTGATTAAACATAGTTAGGAATAGTAATGAATAAAAATATAAAACAACCTAAGTCATAATCAGTGATTTGGATATTACTGACACAGTGATTTTCAATGTTCAGAAATATGACTCGAGTCACAATATCTTGACTTAAGTTACCATGACTGAAGTCATATAATTTGACTAGAGTCTGCTTTGATTGGAACTTAGAAAAACATAGAGTTGAAGATACGATGACTGAAGTCATCACAATATGACTGGAGTTATTAAAGGTTACAAAACGCTTGAGTAGCTCTTTGTATTAACATGACTGGAGTCATTTAAAGATGATTGGAGTCATTCATATTTTCATAATATCTGGGTGCGTCTCTATGCTAAATGACTTGAGTTATGGTTAAATGACTCAAGTCACTTAATACCTTTAGCACATTTGAGGGCGCCTCTAAGCAGATATGATCCACATCATATCTAAATCAAGATATTGACTTAGGTTGTTTTATATTTTTATTCATTACTTTTCCTAATTATGTTTAATCAGTTTGTTAATGAGTTTTAGTTGATTTTGATATGGATTAACACCAAATTGTATTAAAGCAATTATGTGTCAGAAGCATTAAATGCAAAGTAGAGATGAATGCCAGAATTAGACAATCAACTCTCTGTGCATAAAGTGTTGCAACCTCTTCCTTTCCACTTCTAATATTCAGTCTCAACAGACAAATGGAACAAGGAATGTCAACATGGAATTATAGCACTAATTGACGAAAGAATTCGTCTGAGCAATGGTAAAGGATAATCAATCTCAACAGTCATCTTTATCAGTCATAACGGATAATTCACGAAGCTTTTCAATTGTCATAAAATGCCATCAACTATAAAATCCAGAAGCACTGAATTCTCCAACCACCGAAATGTTGTGCATTCAATTTGTGATAATTAACATTTACTGTTTCTAACCTTCGAGTAATATCTTCGGATATACACGCACTTCAATGATTACCTATCTACTCTTTTAGAGAGTCTTCAAATTATCATTATTGTATTAATCTCAAGGTTGTGAAACCTTTGAGATTGAGGTTAATTGATTACAATTTGTAAGGGAAGTAAGTTCTAGTAAGAGAATTGCTCCAAGAGTTATAGAGTGTGTAATCAGTTCTTGAGATAGTGAAATCTCAGAGAATCTAGGGACTGAACGTAAGTCAAGATTTTGGATCGAACCAATATGAATTTCTGGTGTCTACTATTTCTCTACTCTTCTCTGTTTATCCTTGTTTTACCTGTGTAATCCAGAGGATTAAGAAGAAAATTTTTAAATCACCAAATTCACCCCCTCTTAGGTGATATTCCATCTTTCATCGCAAAGGGAGATCCTTGAGACGTTGAACTCAAGGCGACTGGAATTTGTGAGGCCGAACTAGCCAAAGAGATTGAAAGGTCTAACGCAAAGCCTAGAAGAAGCATCACTTATAAGCAAATGAAATGTGGAACAAGATATGAATTGTCCCGAAAATTGGTTTAGTAAGATGAAGAAATAGTGATAGTATTTATCTTTATATAGATTGATCTAGGCCACCCTCCTTTATTGCGAACCATGATGATAGTGGGTGGTTTCTTGAAGAAATGGTTGGAGAGATAGGTGTTTCAATTGTGACAAATATTTTTAATTATACATGGTTTCCAATTGAAACACCACGTCATATTGAGCTCAATGATATGGATGATGAGGTGACATGATGACGAAGCAAAATTGCTACGTTTTGTAAGCTTTTGGAGAAAATTGCTCCTAATTTTGTTTTTTAAATATCTATTGCTCTTCAGTAAAAACTTCTAGGGCAAAAATGATACTTAACCCTATTTTGATTGATGAGATGGCAAGCATTGGGTGCCACATGTACATATCAATTAAATTTATAAGTTAAAATTAATGGAGGGGCAAAATTGTTTCTACAAAAATTTTCAGATACCCATTGCTCCTCAGCGATAATTTTCAAGGAAAAAATTATACTTAACCCTATTAAATTTGATTGGTCTCTATTTTAATGCTCATCATCTTTAATGAGCATCAAAACCCTGAGCCATGCATGTAAAGATAAATTTAAATGACTCGAATAATCATCCATTTGTATGCCGATTTATCAAGCACCTATTGTATTTGTTTTCTTACCTTCAAAAAAGTAAATAAAAAAACAGAATCATCAGTGAGCTCTTATCTCTACAGGAAAGTTAATTTCGAATTCCTTTTCATTATATCCTTGAATTTATATGCTGGCTTTTGGGTGGTTGGTGATTGTGATTCATTCATCTTCCTCAAGAAGTGGCATATACGTGTTTTTGTGGGGTTTGTTTTCTTCCTTTTTTTTTAATAGCACATTAGGGAGTGCATGCCTATGCCCAGAGAGTGCTTGTGCTTATAAATGTTCTATCAACAATGTCCTAACTAGACCAACTTTTACATATCAGAAGTGAAATTTGAACCCACAGTCTTATGGGTTTAGACCAATCTTTGTTCGTTGTGAGATTTGGTCTCTAAGATTGATGGAGCTCATTTAGGCGTTGAAGCAGGAATAATATCAAAAGGCTGACGAAACAAACAAATAATATTGGCTTTGAATATCCAGAACATATATGAATCTTGGTACGTGTGCACCCGCTATAATCCTTTTTCCTTTTTGTCAAAAGAACAACAACTGATGAGACCAAATTCTCAATGTGTGGAGCATGGTACAGTATTTTATTACAGCTTATTCGAGGTTGAAAAGGTAGGAAGAAGAAGAAGAAGAAGCTCGTGATGTGTCATTAATTCATGATTCATACCAATATACCAAGGTGTCTTTCACTATCCCATTGTGCAGATTAATTATATGACGAAATGTCTGTGTGGTTGTTTTCACAATTCAAAGCTCTAATTGATATCCCCACACGTACACGTGCTAGCTAGCTAGCAGCTATATATAACTATGAACTTGCGTTTGTCAAACCCACTACTCTCTCTCTCTCTCTCTCTCTCTCTTTCTGTGATATATAGCTACATAGATAGAGAGAAAAACTTTCATCTACTTCGACAAGTACTTCATTCTTCAGCATCCCAAATACAGAAATTAATTAAAACTTGCCAAATCTCCTATGGCTATAATATATATATTCCTCATTCTCATATGTCCGAACTCTTCTCTCATTGATATACCTACAGAGACATTGAAAACACTCACACAAACATCATCATCATGCCCCATGTGAGCTCCCTGACTAAATCTGCGAGCTACACTTAATATATATATATATATATATATATATATATATATATATATGAACTCGCAGAATCATCAGATCACACCCTCTAACCCCCAATAACTTTCCATCTTCTTCATTAATCACTCTTTCTCCAATGTGTCTCTCTTTGAACCCAGGTAGAGTAAAAGTAAACTCATATAGTCAGAGGCTATAATGGGAAAACTATTTTGTCAAGAGAAGTATATCTGTATATTACATTATTATGGCAGGAATTATTAATTCCATTTACACTAAAGAATGCCTCTGTTGTTCTTTCTCTCTGTGCAAAACTGAGAGAGAATGTATAGAACATTAAGTCAAAATAGATGTTTCATCAGATTTCCTTACAGAGAAAGATTGAAGAAACAGACAGAAAGACAGACAGTAGTAAGAGTATGACGTCGCTGTGTGTATTCTCCACGAACCGTCGGTATCATCATATACATATACTAAGGTGGCTTAACACTTTTTTTTTTAAATTTTTACATTACCATAAGAAGAAAAATCTCGAGCTTCGAAACATAATGAATATATATATATATGGACAATTTTAGGCTCCTACCTAGATTGTTGGTTGAGGTCTTTGGCCGGTGTAATAAGAGAAATCCTTAACACCTACATAGAAAACTCAACTCAACTGCATATTCGCTATAAATTAACCATCAGAAACATTCACTTCAACTACACACACTTGATATTAGATCATTTTATGATCTGCTAGCTAATTGCCACATTCTTTTTGTATTTATATATGTATTCATATCTGTTTTAATTCAGAGCATCCGAATACAAAATGGGTACATATATATGCACACACACATCGGGCCAATGGTAAAAACAAATACTCGCTAATAAAGCCAATGATGTGATTATGTGAGTGTATATAAATTGTCGTCTCCATGCCGAACTATATGTATAGCTAACTAAATTAATAATGTTTCTGTATGTACTACTCTTTGACATATTATATTCAATTAGATTCCGTGTGGTTGGTTGGAATTTTGGATGTGTTTGGAGAGAATTGTGGAAAACAACAACACAAGGGATTGGAACTTAATGATGGGAACGAAGTCAGCAGCAGGCATGTGCATATTTGATGAAAAGATAATAACTTGCAGTACAGTAATACATATGACCAAGATTATCAAAACCCGATTGGCTATGAATCAGTCGAAGCAATGGGTTAAGGGTTGGTGACAAAGCCAACAAACTCAAGGTTAGACTGGGAAGGAATAACAAATTAAAAATAATTTAAATTCTCATTACACTATCATACTATATCTAAATTAAAATTAATTCAATACCTTGAATTATTAACATAATAATGATATACTTATCCAATATTCTTTAAAATTTCTTTTAAAATTATAATATCAATCCACCATTGTCCAATAATACTACCATCAATAATCACCAAGTATTTCGACCAAAAAAAAAATCACTAAGTATATTCTTTCACCCGCGAGTCTTGGCTGGTTCAATAACCTGGCATACAACTGTGCCTCCACGGGTTAATTCATTGTGTACATACTGTTAGTTTTCTCTGGAATATATTTAGCTTGAAGTGACTTTGAATTGTCATGTACGTACTGTCTCTTCTTTATCCTACAGTCAAAGTTCAGTTCTTTTTTATTACTTTTCTCACTTCTGTCTCAACTTAAACTAGCAGTTAACTGCGGGTATCGTAACTTGTTGGTGTGAAGTCTGAACTGTACTTGAAAAAAACAGAAGCATATAATAAGACAAGACTGAATTAAAGAAGTCTTTCACTTTGAAGTTTTGAAAACTAAATTTAAAAAGAAAAAAAAAAGTTCCATCTTGGGGTTTCTGAAGATATATCTTTGTTCATCTTTCTTGGCATCTGTTTCCATTTGGAAACCATAGCTAGCGGATCAGATCAGATCTTTTCGACTTCAATATCTCATTCATTCATTCATTCATTATATTTTCAAACGATTTATTCATGTTACTATTCCAATATATTTTTCACACAGTGAGATGAGCTGGAAAGTAAATCCAGTCTTTATAGTTATATAGCTGACCTTATTCCTTTGTCTTTTGCCCCTCACTGATCAGCGCGCACTTACCATACCGGTGATTCTATGCTCAGAATTAGCAGATCTAGAAAATAGAAAACAACTATATAGATAGATATATGCGTACGTACTAGAAAACTATATGTGTGTGTGTGTGTGAGAAGCGAGCTGGAAATAGAAATAGGCTGCAATTATTTGCAGAAAGGAAAACCTTATCATTCTATTCAGGTTTAATTAGTTTGGGGGAATGATCGAAGAGTATCATCAAAACCCACATAGAACTCAAATTGAAAAGAGAGGGGGAAAAAACACAGAAAGATAGACTAGCTAAGAGTTGTGGGATTGCATTATATAATTAAAGCACCAACGCAACATAATGTTTATAGTAATGTAAACCATAATATATATATATATATATATATATATATATATATATATATATATCACTTAACTTTCTGTGATATCCCCAGCCTGAGTTCAAGATCCAAGTCTTCTATTTTAGGCTTATTATGAACTCCAATCTCCATTTCTGCGTGATCGCTTGAGAAAGGCTTGATGAAGACAGGAAGCTGTACTGATAAAGAAGAAATATTATTGGAAGAAATCTTAGGTCTCTTACAACTTAAAGCTTCTTCATCAGGAGATGATGATGATGATGCAGGTAATAATCCCATGGACAAGTCTGTTTCAACATAATAATGATTATTATTATTATGATGATGGCTGATGAAGCCCGCAAAATCATCTTCTTCTTGTTGCCTTCCACTATTATTAGCGACGATTACTTCTTCAGAATCAGAAGATCTCTTATTATTATTACAATCATGAAGAGGAAGACAAGTTGCATGAGTCTGCTTGAGCCTGGCTCTATCTCTCCTGTGAACATTCATGTGACCTCCAAGAGCTTGAGCAGACCTGAACTCTCTTTTGCAGAAAGTACAAGAGTAAGATCTTGGAGGCCAAACGTAGCCACCAAGAATCCTGGCTGCGTCTTCTGCAAAAGCCCTCTCTTCCAATGACGATGACTTAGCTGCTGCTTCAATATGTGACTTAAACATTTGCTTCCTCTTCAGCCACATCAAGTAGTGATGATGATGTTGAGGATGGGAGTGGTGAGATCCTTCCATTATTTTTAAGGTGAATGAAGAAGGAGGTCTGATGAAGGAAGGTTTATATAGGGAAAATATATAGATGGAGAGGAATTGAATACATGAAAGCAACTAAAGAGTGGGGCTTATGTGAGGGTGGGAATGAAAAAGCTGATGAAGAGGTTAGAAGGAAGGAAAAGGTGTACTGGTCTTGCAATGAACTTAATTAGCTATTTGCGTCTCTTTTGGCTTTTCTAGTGAACTATAGTACTGTTGGTTCTTTGTTGGGTTTATTTGCTGTAGCTAGAGAGAGAGAGAGAGAGAGAGTCAATGTTGTAATTAGTTGTATTATTTTTGGAAATGTACACAGTGGGGTCCCATTAATGAAGCAACTGTCTCTCATCACACGAGTGAAAGAGAAGTCTCTTTGTTTAAATTATATCATTGAAATATAAGAGAAAATTGATTATATTATGATGATGGAAACGGCTTTCTCTCTAGGCTTACACCAACCCTACAAACAGTCTCAGATTCTCTCCATTTACAATATGAATATACACAAGGGTTAAGTAGTATTATCTACCTCAGAAGTATTTTTCTAGTACGTAGTACTCACTATTGTGAATAATGTTTTGTGGAGCCAACACTCTAAAATAGTTTTCAAGTACTACATAGCAAATTATTTTTTGGTGCAATACCTTTAAACTATTAGCAACAATCACCCTATACTTATCTCACACACACACACACACACACACACACACACACACACACACACACACAGAGAGAGAGACTACTACTAGAAAAATATTTTATGGATATACCAAACAATACTTTTAGATACAAAGTGAGAATTTGAAAATATTTCATGATTTAACTCTGTACAAAAAGCATTTTCAAGCTAATAGCTAGCCTTACATAGTTACATTCTAGTGGTATGAGAGTCCTTCTGCAAGTAGAAGGTCGTTGGTTCAATTATGTTTGTAATGTCAAACTATCAATGTTTGCCTCTTTAATTAAAAAAAGCATTTTCAAGGAAAGGTAGAGATAAAAATATGAATTAGTGTAATTATGATATGTATATATTCTCTAATACTATTATGCCTTTGGTCATAAATATAAGACAAATTTTATAATATAATTTACACTATAAATTTTATCTTATATTTAAGATCGGATGAAAAGTATTATTTTTCTCTTGGATTGTAAGAAAAAAGGGGGAGGATACATCATATCACGTACGCACGCTAATATACTACATGAACCATTATTAATTGGAGCATTAAATCTACCTGTGCCTACTGTTTCTGCTCCCAACAGTATTATATATCATAGGACACCTCTCTTAATTTGTCTGCTCCTTCTCGTGGCTTTGTGGTTCAAAATAAAAATCAAATGGCAAGAGAAAATACAAGGGAATACACACCATAGCATGCTGTTTAATTTGTACGTTTGCCCAACAGAAAATAATAAATAAAAAGAAAGAAAGAAATGCACACACGCGCACAGCAGAGATCATAAATACTGTTGGAAAACTTGTTTGCATGTGATATTTCAAAGTGTTTCAGTGGTAGATTGCTTTTGCATATAGTCCATTAAAAGAAAATTTGTGTAGCTACATGTTTATAAATATGCATATGGTACAATCATTAATCATCTTCAACAAACACTTTTTTTCCTTTTTGCAAGTGTCACTCATAAACTCGAACAGAATCTTTTAGTACTTCTTTACCTTAACAAGTCAAAATATTTATTTCAAATCAATGGGGGGTTTGATGCATGTTTTAAAATTTCACTCAATATATTTTTTATCAAAATTAATTAGTTGCATGCCCCTCACACATAAACATGTTATCATGCTTCACACGTACACACCGAAGATAACCAATTAATTTAAACGGGCTATCACTCAATCTGTTCCATTTTTATTAATTTAGGCCAGACATATATATATAAGTTAGCATTTTTATCAAAATTTTGAGAAGATTAAAACAAAATAAAGAATTTATATATGTATTTGAGGTAGGGTAACCTTGATTAGTGCGCCATCTTATATGATATAAATCTCTATAATTATCGCTGATGAGAATTGAACCTAAATTTTAAGTGATTTACTTTAATCTAGAATTGGAGTATCAAGTCAAGTTAATATAAATTTCTTGTTTTAATATTTAAGTAGTTATAGATGAACTCATTTGAAAGATATTATTTTTTTAGTATTTGTTCTGAGATGTGGCAAAGAGTAGGAGGGTCAATGTGAAGCAGCAAACTATACTATAGGAAGTTTTAAATTAGGATTTGGATATAAGAAGAAAAAACTTCGCCAGATTAGGGTAAATAAAGAATAAAATATAAAAAGAACGGGACAGAAATAAATATTAAAATTAAATATAGTCCCTTCTAGTTCTATTAGGTAAAAATATCTATTTCAACCTATTTTCATTTTTTTTTCCAAACAAAAATGTTTAGATAAAGACAAGTTTTAAGAGCTCAACAGGGTTAGTGTATGCCTTAATGTTCAAAAAACACTTATAAGAGTACTTACAAATAATTTACTAGTAAATTTTTCACATTTGGGCTATAATAAGATTTGAACTCACACTGTCTTATAGGTTATTAGTCAATTCCTAACATACTGGATCAAGTACTCAACCTTGTTGACTTAGTCCTACCTATTTTATTTCCTTGATGCCATCCTTACTTGGCTCTTAAATTTGATTATGATTATAAAAGAACAAAAAATTTACTGTTCTATATCAGTTAATCATTCAGCAAAATAATCTTTTATGTCATATGACAAAAAATACGCCACACAACTTCAAGTGCCAGTTAAGAGTCTCATAATCAAATTTAATTTATTAAAAGGAAGCTTGATATATATGCTTAATACTATACGTACTAATTAATGAACTAGTTAACTAGCTAGTTCGACACTCTTTATACACACACACACCCCGAATACAAAAAGCTTAATGTTGATAAGTGTGATTAATGTTTTCTTTTTCAAATTTTGTTATCTGTAACATCATGTACAGTATTCAACTGATTAAAGTTGGCAAAAGCTAGTTCTTGTCCGTTTTTATAAACTCAGTGGACTTTTGCAGAGAGAAGAAGAATATGATAACAAGTGGTACATTAATTAATTGATCACAACCATTTTCTTGAACCGGTCTTTCTAACAAACTAGCAACACTAGGAGTTAAGTTGATAATAAACTTTTAAGACTAAATTACATAAAACATCCCCAAATTTGATACAAATAATCTTTTCAACCTCTAAAACTTTATAATGAACCCCTTAAATTTCTAAGCTTATGTTGATAACTTCAAACTATATATCAATTTTATACTCCTTAAACTTTAAGCTAGTTATAGATAAGTAATGAACAAACCTAATAGTATATAAGTTATCTTTATGAAGCTTATTTATAAATATAACATAAAGGTTAGTGGAGTTTTGTATAATTTAGGTTTTTATTAAATATTAATTCCTAATCCTAGGACATAGGCCGGAATTAATTAGTGTTGACAAATGATAAATTCAATATACGTGTCGATGACATAATGTAATGGACGTACTCATGTATTTATGTTTGTGTAACTGAATATTTCGAATTCAAATCCAATCATTATACGACAAGTTTATGATCTTTATTTAATTAAGATTCACACTCTTTGACTATCCAAGCCCTAGTTAGCTATCTCCTTGATCTTTATTAGTTATGAATATTATATGGGGTTAATATCATCTTTGGTCCCGTAGTTTATGGTCATTTTGATTTTGGTCCATGAAGTTTCAAACAGATAGTTTTGATCCCTCAAGCTTGCACCGTTTTAAACCTTAATCCCTTAAGTTTTAAACCGTTAAATATGCTTATTTAGATGCTGACGGTGGAAATATAAATTCTAAAAGTTTATTTTAAAAGCTTTTATGTAACAAAAAAGAAAAGAAAATCGGTCTGTCGTTTGTCGCTGAAGGGTTATTAGGGCATCCGACGGAGTAGTCGGCGGCCAAAGTTAGAGAAGGCGTCGACACATGGCTCTTGTGAAAGTTACGCTCTCTTCATCTTGAACCTCGTATTCCTCAAGACTTATTTGCAGTAGCTGATCTTTCTTTGTTTACTAATTTAATTAAACTGTCTTCATCGTTCTTTTCTTTTCATACGTAGAAACTATGCTATTCTGTGATTAAAAAAGAATAATTTTGGTGGATAAATTATTCTTCAATGCGTATTTATTCAGGAAGAAGATTGCATTTATCTAATGCTCATTACTTGTGTTGAGTTTTATGATTCTCAGTTCACAACATTCTTTCTCAGAGTAAATTCCGATGCAAACTTGTATATTCCTCTCTTGCATTATGCGTCGTTGTGGCGTTTTATCTGGTCCAAATTGTGTTTTGACAATGTTTCTTTGTTTTTCTAATGTCCACACATGGGCTTTAGAGTTTAGGGCTTAGTTTAACCGTGTTAGTGCCATATAAGCTTAATTAATAGTGTTAACTCTAGTTTCAAGTCCTAAAACTTAGGGACTAACAGTTTGAAACAGAGTGAACTTGAGGGAATAAAATCACTTATTTAAAATTTGAGGGACCAAAATTAAAATGATCATGAATTATGAGGACCAAGGATAGTATTAATCTTATTATATATTATCATAGTTTATGTGTACCAAAAAAATATTTCGGTTAGCGACAATTGAACAAAGCCTTCTCTTTCCTTGAGGTATATTCTTAACTATCCTTAATTATAATATTTTAATTTTTGCAACAATTGATGACTGGAAAATAAGCATTATATATAGATTGTCTTTACTATATAATTTTACTTTTCAGTGAGAGGAATTAGGTTAACTATCATTTTCAAGTTTCACATAGGAGCAAAATATATACATGGGATTTAGATTCCAAGATAGAGGAGCATCAAATTAAAGTCCTTGCTCTACACGTGTCAAGATTGCGTCTGTGGATTTCATCAACGTTGGAGAATTGATTCCTTGAACGAAGAATTAATATAAGGGTTAAAATACAAATATAATTAAGAAATTTTATCGTATGCACCTAACACCGTGAAGTTTTGTTAGATGCAAAAATACATATTAAAGTTTCAAAATAGTGCAAAAATGTCATAGTCATTATGTCGACTAACCGTTATTAGCAAATATATTAGTCAAGAAAGAAAGTGGTACAAAAATATCACGGTGATTAAGTCAACCAATACTTTGCACCACATTTATGGTATTAGATGTGTATATAGGAATACTTCATGATAAAATTTGCGTCTTAACCCTTAATATAAAGAGAAGCATGTTTAGTTTCCAAAATTAAGGTGACATAAATACTATGATGCAAATATTTGCATATATAGACGAATGTAAACAAGAGCATAGACAAGAAAAAGAAAAGAGTGGAGAGGGAAAATGAATAGTTTTTTCTCATGTGAAGGAGATATGTTTACTCATGAAGACTAAATTAATGTTACTGTTTTGAAAATTTGTGTGTACTTTTTCTCTCATATACAATGACTTGTATCTATCTTTTTTCTTCAAACTAAGTATTATGACATATGAGTCTGATATATGATATAAGAATACACAATATATACAATGATTAAGTAATATATTTAAGTTCATTAATATTTTTAAAAAATTTAACTAGGTCATATATTTAAGACTGGAGGGAATATATGCATATTTGATAAGAAAACAACAGAGCATGGTGTAATGCAAAAGACAATAGAAGATTAAATTAGTGTTTTGTCGTTGAAGGATAATCATATAGAGTGATATAAGTGGGTCCAAATGCAGACTGATATAGATTATTAGTTTAGGCATATATGATTTTTGAATGGGTTTTATGAAAAGAATGGAGCCAGCAAGTATATATTATGCATGTGTATTATATACATTTTTATCTCTCTTCAAAGTTAATTAATAATTATTAATAAAAACAGCGTAAATAAATATATATTAAGGATTTTATAATTAATTAATTAATATATTTAAATTTAGCCAAAATACAGCTGATCAAACAAGCCTACATATGACATTATAATTTAATAATATACACAGACAAGTTACCTACAATTCAAGTCATTCTTTATATAATAACAAAATTAGTCAGCAAGAACTTATCAATTTTAAATTTAGCAATAATTTATAATATCGCGTGCCTACTGCCTACATTACATATATAATATTAAAAACAGCTCACATATATAATTGTTCGATTATTATTGATATAGATATGCTACAAATTAACGCAGCAGAATCTAATTAAAAGTCTGCTGAAAATTATTAATTAATAAATTAAAATATTAATAGCTCCAAGTTTGAACTTTTTATAACTATATTAGCCTGCAGTGATGACGCTCATCATCCTTCCCACCAGAAGGTTTCTAGGTTCTTGCTAGCTCATCGTTTTTGTCATTTTTTTTTTTGAACCAGTTGGACGTGCGTTTGGTGAGAGAAAAATAGGTTAATTTGAAATGGATATCCCCCCCCCCCCTTCTCAACTAACTTGAATCCTAATTAGAGTTGAATAACCACTAATACTTTTGTGGGATGGTGTAATGTTAAATTGAGCATGAAATTTAAAACGGTGTTTGTGTGGGTAAACTTGATATAAAAGGGGACCCATTATACGGGATTCCAGCAACTCATCCTCACCCAGAAGCCCGACGGGGTGAATTTCTTTCATTATTTTCTCATTATCTCGTATAGTTCTTAAATCATATTTGTCCAATCAATCTAAAAAATCACAATATTACTTTAACTTTTCTTTCATTTTTCCAATCAACAGCTTAGATAGATTAATGAAAGATAATAAAAAAAAAATGATGAGGGGAGGATTTGCTTCCATGGCCCCACTAGTATCCCAACACCACCTTGAAATATGCTAGAGCAACTGTTGGTGATGGGCCTTTCATGTTCCGCACTCGGCCCTGGGCCTCAACCCGTGTGATAAGCCCATTGTATGTATTCTGACCCGTGTGATAGCCCAAGTAATGGAACAAAGTAAGCTGATTCATACCTCTATAGTGTCTATTCACAACATGAATATCAAGAAAATGCTAAATTATAGTATATAACTTTCCTGAATACGGATAACCTTATTTATGTAGATAACTCTGGGATGCAGATTGGAGAACCCACTCCTAACTTGATAACACCGATGCCTTGATTTACCTAAAGAGACAACTCCATGATTTAAAACAAGGTAACATGTCGATGAATTAATATTATAATGCTTTGCTAGAATCATGGCAGCAACAAAATTTGTTTGAGGTTCATCCTTGGAAAAACATTAAGGGTGTTTAATTGTACAAGACGATCGTAGAAGATGGAATGATACATGATTTTCTCCTAAAGCCTAAATGACTCTTTTGAAGATCCAAGGGACAGAATCATGGGGTTGAAACCACTACCACAAATCTTTGATATTGTTAACTTTGCGCAGTTCGAGGAAAGTACAAAACTTCTTAACCAAAATAGCCCAAGTCAAATCAAAAGCTTAGTACTTGTAGTTAAGGACCGCACAGGGAATGAAAGACCAACAAATGGTACAACTATTGCAAGAAGAAGGGTTATATTAAAGAAGATTGTTGGAAACTCTATGGAAAACTTTTTAGTGGAAAATTAAGTCACCTTACCATAGCTAAATCAAAGGTTGAGAATGACAATTGCCTAAGTCAGGAAGAATTCCAGGTGCTTCATAGGATACTTGACAAGCAGAATAAGTCAAACTCTATTCCCATTGTGAATATTGTACAATCAAGTAATTTTATTGTCACTCTCAATGTTGTAATGATTAGTGACGACACTTGGATTGTTAACTTAAAAGCAACGGATCATATGACCGGTAAAAAAACTATATTTCACAACCTTAAATTCTGTCATGAACACCTCAAAGTAAGAGTAACTAATGGTGTATTCACAAGAGTTGAGGGAATTGACATGGTCACATTATCTAATCAATTGGCAATACATAATGTTCTATTTGTACCTAAGGTCACTTGTTATCTGATACCTGTGAGCAAGTTAGCTATAGGTTAAATATGTCGAGTGATTTTTTATGATGACCTGTATGTTTTTCAGGATTTAAAATCAAGGGCCACGATTGGGACTTCTCAAAAGGTGATAGACCATTCTACCTTGAAAGATCAAAGTCGAATAATAAATATACATGAAAGGCAAAACGAGTACTGGTTAGCTCAAATTCTCAAAATAATGATATACTTTTGTAGCATTGTTGATTAGACAACCCTAATTTTGATTATATGAAGCATGTATTTTCAAGTTTATTCAATAAAAATTCAATTCATTTTCATTGTTAAACCTGCCAACTTATGAAACAAACTAGATCTTCATATCCCAAGCAGCCCTATACACCTTTCTCACCATTCACACTAATTCATAATGATATCTAGGGTCTTGCTCGAATGAATACTCTCACCAATACTAGATGGGTTGTCACTTTCATAGATGATCACATCAGAACCACATGGGTTTATTCAATGAAAGAAAAATCTAAAGTAGTCAAAGTATTTCAAAACTTCTATACCTTTGTACCAACCTAATTCAACACTACCATTAAGGTACTACAAAGTGATAATGCCAAGGAATACATAAGCAAAGCCTTTAAAGAGTTTCTTGATCAATAAGGAATTCATCACCAAACTTCATGTCCTTACACCCCTCAACAAAATGTAGGAGCCGAACAAAAAAATTGTCACCTATTGAAAGTAACCTGAACCTTGCTAATGGAATGGAATATCCCTACCATCTTCAAGGGTGATGTCATCCTCACAACAGTTTATCTCATTAACTGCATGCCATCCAAAATTCTCAATTATGACACTTTAATTCAGACACTCCTTGAACTCTTTCCAAGTTTTCCTCTAATCAATTTTTTACCTCCTAAAGTGTTTTGTCACAACAAGGATGACAACAAATTTGTTGCTCAAGCTGATAAATATATATTGCTTAGCTATTCCTCGATTCAAAAAGGGTACAAATGCTACTATTATTCTTCCAAGAAACTTATTGTCTCCCAGGACTGTGTTCTCAAAAAGAAAAGCATATTATCCCAAATTACTCATTCATGAAGAGTGTTCTAACATTGAATGGCTAATCTTGGAAGCATCTAACCCCAAAGGCTCCCCCAACACATCACCACCACCACAGCCTAACCTTATAGCCACTCTTGACTCACTTGCTCCCACAAACCAACTTAATCCTACGCAACTCAATCATTAATCTAAACATATTCCAACTCAACTTGAACCCAAGGAGCTAGAAACAAATGTTGAGATCAATTTTAGGATGATGCGAAATCACGACAAGAGGTAGAGTCCATATCACAAGTTCAAGATAAATCAAACACTGGTAGAACTATCTCTCCCATTTAAAGGAACAACCATGACTCAAATACAGGATTAAATCCTGAAGAACTGGGTTGGCCTATTGTATTGAGAACAAGGGTAAGATCGTGTACTCATCATCCAATTCAATGATTTGTCTCATACGGTACTTGTCTAAAAAATGCAAAGCTTTGTTTTAAATAATGCACAAATAGAAATTTCAAACACACTTTAACAAGCTATGACTGATCCAAATTAGAAACAAGCTACATAAGAAGAGTTGAAGGCACTCAATAAAAATAGAACATAGGATATCACAACTCTTCCTTAAGGAAAGAAACCAGTAGGATGTAGGTGAATCTTCACCCTAAAATTCAATCAAAATGGTAGTATCAACAAATACAAGGCGAGACTCGCTGCAAAAAGATATACCTAGACATATGTATTTGATTATCAGGAGGCTTTTGCTCTAGTAGCCAAGTTCAAAATCATCCAAGTACTATTATCAATTGTAGCAAATTTGGATTGGTCATTACACCAACTAGATGTGAAGAATGCATTTTTAAATAGAAACTTGGAGGAAGAAATATACATGGAGATTCCAGATGGAGTTTTAGCTCCTAATAACTTTGTGTGTAAATTCAACAAGTCGTTGTACGTACTTAAGCAATATCCTAGGACATGGTTCAGTAGATTCACCAAAGCAGTGAAAAGACTTGGGTATACATAGGGACAAGCATATGACACGTTGTTCATCAAATGTATTAAACGGCAAAGTCACCATATTGATTGTCTATATTAACGACATAGTCATTACAAGAAATGATGAAAAATCCATTGCTCAACTAAAACAGAACTTGTTGATTGAATTCTAAATAAAAGACCTTGGACAAATGAGGTATTTCCTAGGAATGGAAGTGGCAAGAACCAAAAAGGGCATCAATGTATCTCAGCAAAAGTACACCCTAGACTTGTAACATGAGATAGAAATGTTGGGTGCTCAATTAGAGGGGGCACCAATGGAAGAGGGATGCAACTTAGAGATCAAGCCACAAGGTGTTCCAGTTAACTTAGAAAGATACATATGACTTATGGGAAAATTGGTATACTTAACCAACACACGTCCTAATATTAGCCATACAGTTGAAATAGTAAGTCAGTTTATGCATCAATCAAAAGAAGAGCACATGGAGGCTACATACAAAATTTTGAGCTAACTGAAGCTTAATTCTGGAAGAGGAAATATTCTTAAAGAAATGTACTATCATAAACATCAAAATCTACACTGATGCATACCATGCAAGGGATAGAGAGACTAGGAGGTCAACCTCAAGGTATAGCACATACATGTGAGGGAAGTCTGGTTACTCGGAGAAGCAAGAAACAAACTGCGGTGTCAAAAAGTAGAGTTGAAGCATAACTGAGAGTTGTTAACAATGTAGTATGTGAAAGAATCTGGGTTATCAAATTACTGATGGAGTTGGGAATTCAACATGAGGGACAAATACAACTCTGGTATGACAATAAGGCCCGCATTGAAATGGTCAAGAACCCAGTATATCATGATAAAACAAAACATATTGAGATAGTCTGACACTTCATTAAAGAAAATATTGAAGTAGGCATCATGAATCTGTCTCACATAAGATTTGTACACCAGATTGCAAATATAATGACTAAACCACTAGGCAGAATGAAGTATAAAGGATTTCGAGACAAATTGGGAATGATCGACATATACTCTCCACTCTCCAGCTTAAGGGGGAGTGTTGGAACCGTTGGAATATTAGGAAATAAATTAGGAGATTATGATCCCTTGATTGTTACTCCTTGATTATATAATCCTGATTTATAGCAGCTTTATTACATGATTATAGTCTTGAATGTAATCCCTAATTTCCCTCATCTAAGTTCTTTTCCTTATCCTATTTATTGTAACTCCTCTTCATCTAAATAATACGCAATACAGAATGTGTTTATGCCTCTAAACTATAGGATATAAACTGGAGGTAAGTTTTGTCCATATTAAAAATATACTATAATGACATAATAAACATTACCAAAATAATACAGGAAAACCTTTTTAATCATACCCAATGGTGGCATAATCATAATTTTTTTGGTGTTGCCAAACAAATTTATCACATCCAAGGAGTTAATACATGATGTTGATTTGGGTGGGAATGAAGCAGGCAGCAAGGGGGCAATGCTGTCAAATAATGAAAAGGGCGAAATAAGGGATGGGACATTAACTTATTACTACCTCCCATCTCAATACAGGAACTAGATAATAGAATTAGTTTTTAATAAAATTTACACCATAAATTAGATCCTTAATTTAAAACCGGAAAAATACAATTTAATAACTTAGGATTTTTTGCTTTATTTATATTTGGTTTACGGGCAGCTGAATTTGTACATAGCTGTAAATTGATGAGAGCCTTACTGATATAATTGGAAAAAATAACTAACAAAGTCCTGATTTGCTATAGATTTTTCCTCTGTACGCTACTACTATTTTATTTTCTCTACGTGATTACAAGTTTGGGACAATCACTGATGTCTCAAGTACAGAACATAACTGTCAAAAAAACTCCTAAAACAAACAAGCAGTATGTAATCACCACCTAAGTTCTCCAACACAAATTGTCACAACTTCATATGGAGCCACATTAATGTTGATGAAGCAGCTTCATATTGAACGAGACACAGAATTATTTATTATAATATAACTTTTTCATTTTTAAAAAAAAAGGAAACGACAACCGTAGCAGCAGCAAAGTCTGTTTTCTCACATTTCTAACCCGATGTGTCAAAAAAAGCAATTGGACTTCTAGATAATATTGTATTTGCTACAAATTTTATGATCAAGATAGATTTTTTTTTTTTTTTTCGTGCCTGAGATACTGTAGAAGATATTTGAAGCACCACAACTGAGAACTCCTTTACCGAGGGAAATACATCTCAGTGAGGGAACAACTTCTAATTCTGTACAAAAAGATAATGCTTCTGAAATACTACGTCCAGTTTTACATATAGATCGAGTTTTTTTTTTTTTAGAGATTAAAAAAGTTAAATAATTTACTTCAAACTGTTTATACTCATAATTTTTCTCTAAACTAATTTGTCTAACTTATAAACTAATATATAATCTAAAAGAGTCCCACTCATTGGTAGGACCTATGTAAGGATAACTGGGGGGCACAAACGAAAGGGCTAGATACCTTTTAAGGTTGCAGAGTTGACCATGTAACTTTCCATCTATTTTGGAGTAAGAGTAGGAAACATAGCTCTTATCTAGGGTGGCTTTTTGGGTACTGTGAAAGGCACATTTTGATTATATTAGCCGTTGAGAGGATTGGGGAAGGAGAGCATATTTTGGTATGAGAGTGTAGGAGAGGGGGAAGGGTCCTGTGTAGCCGACTTGTAACTTCCTTTTCGAAGTGGGGAGCGTTCTACACTCAACAGATTGCTGTTATTCATTATAATACAGCTTGTGCATTTGATTCAGTCAGTAAATTCAGTGCTTATTTGTTGGTCCCTAACATAATCTAATGATACCTAACATATGATATTATTAAGTTACTTATTTAGCTTCCTTAATTTCTCTAGAAAAGTCAATTAGGTCTTATATTAAATTAAGGACTGGAGTATTGCAGTTAACTGTCCCTGGTGTAGCACTATCAGTATAGGAAACCTCTATGGTACTCAAATCCAGTCATACCTATAACTATCATATATGTTCATCCAGAAGTTACAGTAATCACAAGCGTCAGCAAGGAAAATACAAAAAGAGGGAATCCCAATTAAAAACAACTATCAATACATGGTTTCCCTCCTTTACTAGCTTGAATTAATAGGCTCCAACCAAAACAAATGTGAATGCAATCCTCAATATTCTGCAGATTCAGTATAAGAACCCAGAGAACCTCTTTAATGAAAAGTTAAAAACCACCAAGGCATGGGATCATAAATTCATGCAGGCAGACAGCAAAATTGGTTCTGGCAGACTTACCATTAATAAGCTAGAATTAACCAACAACGGCAGAATCTTCACGTTTGACTGTGTCATTGGGACTAACAGAAGCCATTTCAACAGGCTCCAAACCTTCATTTGATCCACCCTTTTCATGTTGCAAAGGCTCAGCATCCTGCTCAGGATACACCTGAGCTTGCAACGACGGGGCAATGTTATTCACATGTAGCCATGTCAATTCCCATAAACTATCACCACCTAAGGCACTCCTCTGCACCAGAATGCCCCTTGTCTTCATAACAAGTAAGGTATTCTTTAGAAGCTCAGGCACTAGCTCTTGAAGCTTCTCACTCTTTTTCCCCCTAACTTTCACTTTCATATATTTTTCCATTCGGCTCAGAACCCCCAACCATAATTTGCAAAATGTTGACAATTGTGACAAGTCTTGGAGTAACTGAAGATATACTTTAGACAAGAGCTTCATGGCAAAGATAAGGGTGCCTTCCATGTTGCGGTAATCCTTTTGAGACTGTCCTTGTGCAATTTCAAGCAGATCATCAAGCACAGTGAAGATGACCAGATCAAAACACTGTAACCACACACTATGCGAGAGATTAATCCCATCAACTCCAGTCAAGCACTTCTGCAGCGATAATATAGCATGGTTTCTAACCTCCTCTCTCTGGTCTAAACATACTTTCCTTAATCCCTGCACTAGCCTTAACCACATCTCTCCAATGTCCTGAGACAATTTTGACACTTCCTCCTCTCCCATTGTCTGCCTAGCCTCACTAGTCCACTGAACTAAGCAATCAACAGACCCTGCCATAAGATCCAGTGCCCGTACAGATCGCTCTGCCTGTCCAACTCGAGATTCAGCAAAGTGCCTAGCAGTGTCTACACAGAGCACATAATTAGCTGGTTGCAAGTGGGCTCCATCTGACATTATGAACAATAGTGCCTCAAACCCAACCTCAGGTGCTTCTAGGTGCTTAGCTGTGATGGAAAGTAATGATGTAATTGTACGCCATCCTAAATGTGATCTGATATGAGAAGCATTTGCCTTCACAAGGCGATTGACTTCCTGTGTAATCTGCTCACAGTATGCATCCGCAACTCGAGCATCAAGCTTCAAGACTAGCTGCAGGGACCTCAAAAGTTCATCAGCAATGCTCTCCTTGTAGGGAAGCAACCGCTGGCAAATCTTTAGAAGTCCAAAAACAGCCTTCTCTACCAGTGCACAAGGCATTACAGTTGACTGAACAATATTGGAAATATGCTCGTACACACCCTGCCAAAGTATTCCAATTCTATCCCTATTGTTCAAAGTGATTGCAATCAACAACTCTAGGCAGAACACAGTAGTATCTTCATCCTCAGGTGTGCTGCTCCCTTTTTGAGGAAACCCCGCCGCCCAAATAAGCGCTCTTGCAAGTTGCATCAGAGATTCAGCTTGCAAAAACTTACTTTCAGTGAATATGCTGTCAATGTGACATTTCTGTATTGTTTGTAGGGTTCGCTGATGAGCAGCAAGCTGTTGTTCAGTAGGTTGTGACCTTGGCTCTTCAGTTTCCAGAGACAAGAGCTGACTAAACCTCCCCATCAATCCTGAGGATCTCCTTGGAGTACCAATGGATGGCATATGAGCTGACGACAAGGAATTTGTTATAGGCTTCCCATGCCCAGTCTCAGTAGAATGTTCAGACTCATCAGCTGCATCACTGGCTACTCGGGCAGGAAGAAGTCCTAACTTGTGTAATCTTAAGATACAATCAAGTATATTTCTCCATCCTGTGCGGATGTAATCCCCATACCTGTTAGCAATACTGAAAACTGTTACAGTTGCCATTCTTGCTTTGGTGTCATCTCCAAAGGCTAGGACAGGTTCCTCTACTGATGATGGGTTCAAAAGAGTAGTGAACTTACAAAGAGAGACAACCAGATCATCCAGAACATCTTCAAGATGATGACAAGCTGAAATTTTAGCAACAGCTAAGAATCCATCCATACAAGTTTGGTACACCTCTTCATGTTCAGCATGATCAAATACAACAGATATGGCAGCAATTGTTGGACCTGACATTATAGCAAACATATCACGATCAAGGTAGGCTCTGGAATCAGATACAATAAAAGGAGCAGTTTTCTTTAATTTGTGCATCAGATCAATCCACCGACTTGGAGTCATTTCAGGAAATCCAGCACCTTGATCAGGGGTTGTGCGGATCTCATTCTTGCATATTGCATGGTAAAGCTCCGATAGGAACTCTCGAGGTAGATCATTGCCAGCATTTATATGCCTATTATTACGAATAAAATCCTCTTCTGTCATCTTCTTTTTAACCTGTACATTGTGCTGATCTGTATTCAGCAATATGAGTGAATATGACAATACAAGGGCAGCATCCTTGTTAGCAAGAATATGTGGGGACTGCTCATAGTATCTTTCAGAAAACGCTTCAAGCACCCTTTGTATCTTTTGTGATTCTCCTGGTAGTCTGAATGTCTCAAGAAAGAGACGCAGAGCAGTGTCTATATTCATATCTTGGAAATCAAATGTTCCAGCAAATTTATGAAGAACCTGAACACAAAATTCATCATGATTTCCTAGGAAATCACCAACAAGATTCTTATCCAGCCCAGCAGTGTACCTGAAAAAGCAAGCAACACTTTGGGGATCAAGTTTGTCAGGCAAAAGATGTGTTCCTTGTAGAAACTCCAGGCCTTTCTTAGGGTCACGATTAAAGTGATCAGCTCCAATCATCAATCTTCTCTTCATGTACTTCCTTCGACGGACAAAAGGGACCCAACTACTTGGATCATTGTAATTCTCACACTTAACCATCCAAAATGGAGTATACTCTTCAAGACTCACAGGTGAATGTTCTGAAATATTAGATCCATTGCCAATCCGTTCAGCCATTCCTTGTATAACAGCAATGAGACCATCTAAAGCAAGAATATGCATAGAAGACAAAGGGCAGTTCACAGGAAATGCACTTTTTGACAATAAATTAGCAAGGTCTTCGAAAACGTTACTGCAGGTAATGTCACAGTCAAAGTTAGCGTACATGTCTACCATAAATGTTTTTTGCCGGCAGAAGTCAACAACAGCCTCCATGGCAACCTCTTGCTGCTGGTATGAAGCGCCATATCTGCTTTGTGCAAGCCTCAAAATGACACATGAAAAAAATGCTTCAAGCTGCAATTTGAGTTCGGCTCGGAGATGATGATACAAGTTGAGAACAATGCTACAAACCATTGAAAGTATAAGGGGGCTAGTTGATAAACCAAACTGCATCAGACTACGGAACAATTCATCCTGAACTAAGCTCAGCAACCTGGGGTGCCGGCTAATGGAAGGCCCTCCCAATTCTATAGCAGCATTAATTAAAGTTAAGGCAAAAAGGGGAACATCCTCATCAGATGCTATTGTATTTGTTCTAGGACCCATATCCACATGCTCAGCATTCAGCAAAGAACACAGGAAATGAAATATTTCCACCATGCAGGGAACTCCGTATGGCTCGGTCATAAGATGCATGTCATAGGGTACAGTCCCCTTCCCACTACAAGCAATAGCTGCGTTTTCATCAATCACAGTAGCAGCACTAGGAGCAGAGTCTGTGGGTAATGGCTGATTATCATATTCAGAATTCATGCTTCCATTCTCTAGTTGTTTACTTCCAAAAGCATACTCATTGTTTAACCCTCCAATCTGCACAAATAACATGTATATACTGTAACATCAAAATTCAAATTATGGAAACATAAACTGTTCATTTCAGGCAGGATGATTAAGAGATTCCAAATGAGTGCCAGTAGACTTCATAATTTAGCACTAATATTCGCGATTGTCCACAACCACAACTCTCCACCTGATCTACACATAACGCAATCTTAAACTGTACAGATTCTTTCTATTTTATTTAGGGAATGGGGGGAAGGAGGGAAGGACGGATAGAGGTTTCTAAAGTCCATCTAAGGTTGTGCTGATACATTACGATCCTGTTACAACTACACCGAAACACTTTCATGATGCATGAAGTCCTAAAACCCATCATAGACAGTCAGGGTGGCTTTCTTTAAGATGATTTGACAGATCAGAACCAGATAATAATTGATAGTTAGCAATAACTTGCAAAATAGAAATGATAATCAATATAGAAACAGATAGCCCTCAAATTCTCTCTAATAATCCTTTTGATTATTTTTCCTCGTCATCAGTTGACATCAACCACAAAATCAGAAAGAAAACATAGCAACCAAAACAAAGAATTAGAAATGGAATGCAAATCTTATACCTCCTGTTTTAAAGTAGAGCTTCCATTGACCAATGCATGCTCTGTGTTGCCAACATCTTGAAGATGCAAGAAAATGCACCTAATAAGTTCATGCATTGTGTGTCGTGCTATCCGCTGCAATAACTCACTTTTTGTACCTGCTTGATGAACTATTCGATAACAAGTATTCACTAAGGTGCAAACATGTTGGTTACTCAACATTACAGATGCTTTACTTTTCATACATGCCACAAAAACTTGTAGTATCTTCATTAAAACCACTTCTTCTGATGCAGTATCAGTCACCTCAAATCTGCAGCTAGTGACAGAATCAACCACCAGGTGCATGGCATCCTCAACATTGACAGTGTTTTGATCAATCACATCAAGAGTTAAGATCTTATAAACAGATGACAAAGCAACACTGGTACTTGGTGCACCAGTTTCATCTGATCGAATTACATCCAGAAAGGGCTGGAGATACAAGGCTGGGTTGATAGCATGCCACTGATGTTGCCATGAAAATATTTTCCTCTTTAAGGTCTTCAAAGATTGAATAAGGGAGTGCTCGAGCTGATCATCACCAGACATATAACGGCCTCCCCATCTAACATTTCTTCGCATAACTGCCATCACAGCACCAATTTCAGAATTGATCATGCATGCCAAAGTAGTTTTATTAGGATATGCATCATCATATTCCTCAGGTTCCTCCTCTATTGAATTGATGCCAGCTTGTAGCTTTAAACGTCCCATTTCTACAAAGCTTCTTGAAGAGAACAGATCTACTGGAGGTTTGCCAGTGGACAGCTAAGATGAACCCAATTCCTCACAGAAGCCTTCTATGGAGTCCAAAGAGATAATAGATGCAATGAAATAAGGTTACTCTGCACTAAATAACTTGACAACGACATATTAAAATTGACGTGCACACATATGCATTAGCAGGTAACAGAAATAGACTAGTCCAGTTTTCCTCATACAAAGATAGATCAATCTTTTTTAAAGATCCCTTTGGCATTACCCCTATAGTTTATGCATAAACTGCCTACTGATATGTCAAGTAAAAGAAAACTGCAACCAAAATGTAACCAAACCTCAACCATTGTCCAGCCATCCTTACTATGTTACGCACACAAAATTGACCTATTACCAAGTCTTCCACCACTCTCAAATTTCAACTAGATCATCCCATCTTCAGTTACACTGGGATCCAACCACCAAAACAACAGTCCTTTTTTTTATAGACAAAAAAAAAAAGCCCCAGAACGGTGTAATATAGCTCAACAAAACATCTAAAAAAAATTGCATCCGAGTACAATAACGACTGCTAACGAACTTTGATCAGATACTCCGAGAAATTGGCAAGCCTTGGATTCTGAAATCATCAACCTATGCCATCAAGTATAGCACACACACAAACACACCAGAAACTGTACAAAAGCTAAATTACATTGTCGTGCCAAGCACTTCATAAGCATTCAACTATAAACCATGATCACAGCTTGTCCGAACCTCAGAATCCTTAGATCTACATGTAAATCTTACTTTATAGTCAACCAATAAGTTTTTCGCTCCTTAATGATGCAAACAACATTATTTTTTGCATCCATAATATTTTTTATGTTAGAATCCGTGGGGAAGCGAAACAAATTCGATATAGAAAGGTCCAAAACACTGTGCTCGGGGTTTGATTCCAAATTATTCGAGTATGGACGTAAATAAAATGATGATGAGCATAAGTAAATGTAAAAGCTCAAAAGTAAAAAACCAACAACAAAGCACAAATGATGAAGATGGAGATCAAAACACACAAAGGAAAAGAAATCAACTTACCTCGATCCCTCGGTTAAGCCCATGAATCTGACGCCGGAGCAGCACATTACAGCGAAATCTCGCCCGGAACTAACTTCAAAACTGGAAATCTATGCTGAGGAGTGAGGAGCTCCCAATACTATTGAGACCTTTCTGCTATACTTCTGTTGAACCTTTTTCTTCAGACCCATACGTTTTTTTTTTTTTTTCCATCTAGATTTTTCATTTATTTTTTTCGATCCTCTCGCCGTATTTGTCATAAATTACTGAAGGAGACTCAGCTTCGTCTTCGTAATTAACCACTAATTATTATTTTTTATCAAAAATTATTCGTAAAAACATAGCGGATGAACTTTAAAATCATTTTAGTCCCTAAAGTTTAAAAAAAAATTGAATTTGTATTTAACGGTGTAATTTATCCTACCTGATACTAACACCATTAAATTAGCTTAGGTGGCATGCTAATTAGAAGAGCTAATATGCTAAATATATCTTAAAATTTATGAGTTGGTTATTTAACTTTTAAAAAATAAAAAATGCTGAAATAAAATGCGCACAGACCAGCAACAAAAGTAATGCACAAAGCTCTTCTAATTAGCATATTAGAAGAGTTTTACCAAATACATTCACACAAGTGTAAACAAAATTTCTCTCACATACTTATTTCATATATTTTAAATCACATTAGAAAAACAATTTATATCGCAAACTCAACTAGGCAATAAATTAGTAGAATTGTCTTGGTTTTTCCTTTTTTTGCCTCTTTCATCTTAGGGCCTGTTTGGTATAGGAACATATGAAGAGGAAAAGGAAAAGAAAATAAGATAGGGAGGGAACTTAAAAAGGTGAGATGTTTGACAGATGTAAGAATGTAACTTAAATTGAAGGAAAATAAAATGTTTGGTGGGAGGAAAAAGCATTTGGTAAAGTGGGAAGGAGAGGTAAAATATAATAATGCCCCTAAAAAAACAAAGAACCAAGACCTTCCTTGCTCGCTCTCATCTCCACCTTCACTTTCGTCAACGATCACAACTCCCTCTCCTTTATCCTTCATCGTCAGCAACCCTCTTGTATCACACCACCATCACCATCGAGCAAATCAACTAAGAGAGTGAGAGCTTAGACCTTGGGACAGAGATCGAATGAGGAAAATAGAGAGAGGAGGTACGTCCGCTAACAGTGTTAACCTCGACCACTTCAATTTCCACCGACTGACGCCTACCTCAACAACCACCTAGACATTCTTGACACTCTTTATGTCAGTCACTGCATTTACATTGGGCACTCCATCTACGCCATAATCAGAATGCTCGTCTGTTGGAAATTATGTCTTGGGGGCAAGTCATTGTACTTTGAACATTAACGTTATTTAAAGTATTTTCCATTTCGTTATCATTTCATTTGTATGTTTATAGCAATGTTCTGAAACCCAGACCGATCATTGAACCGGTCAGGGTACTGGATTAAGGGTCAGTGGATTAAACCGAGGTCAAATCGGAGTCAAACCGGTATTAATTAAAAAAATATAATTTAATTATAATAGATAAAAATGTTTATATTTTAATAATACAAAATATTTTATGGTCAAAATATGAGAGGATGTGATATGATAATGGACAATATATGAGAGAATGTACAATATTATATTTATTATATGGGATTTGATTTTCTCATATTGCATGAAAAGAAGAAGATTCTTACATACACATGAAATGGTGGGACCCACATATATGTATGAATTGACCCACATATATGTATGAATTAATTCATACATATATGTGGGTCCCACCATTTCATGTGTGTGTGACATAAGAAAACACTCTCCTACAATATGAGAAGTGTTTTTTCCTTATTATACTGATTTTTCTTATATTAATTTTGTGGCAATCATTGTAATTACCCCATCCCCACGCATAACGTATGTATAGGTGGATCAAATCTTATAGCATCAAATCAAATCCTATAGCCAAATCCTAAAGCATCAAATCAAATTCTATAGAAAATTTGAGAAATGGTGAACCAAACACGTAGCTTTGATTTCGGTTTAGGAAAAATAAAAACATTGATTTCGGCATGGGAAAAATAAAAACATCAGAGAAGCAGAGAAGCACAGTGAACATTACTTTCTTCTCACCCCTAATATTCTTTTCTTATACTCTCAAATAGTCAAACGCATCTCCTCCATTACAAACCACGCAAAAAAATCACCACGCTTATGACTCTCTTCCCATGGCAGTTTCAGGGTGGCTCTCCATCGACGACATCTCTCCACTGGTGGAGAGCTTCAACTCAAGAATCACGTCAAATCTCTCTCCTCTCTCCCCCTTTTCTTTCTATGTCTCAGCCATGTTGAAACTCGCCGCCAACCACTGCCAACGTCCACCGCGTCTTACCTTCGGACCTTCACCTTCTTCTTTCTCCATCACCTATTGCTCCATTCGCTCTTTTCTCATCGTCGGAAAGAAGGCGAACACCGTTGAGCTGAGCATAGAAAGTGAGAAACTTGAGTTGAACAGAAGTCGATTCAAAAGAATATTAATATATGCTCAGATTGACAGATTGTTCATTGCCTTCCATGCGAAGGGGAAAAAAAGGGAAACACATCGTTTCGAATTGGCATCAGAAAAAAAAATATATACTGTGACTCGGTGACCCTATTGACCCATCCGGTTTGCACCAAGTTAACCGGGTCAGTCCAGTTTTGCTCTGAACCGGACCGGTTGGCCGGTTCCCTGTCTGAACCGACCAGTTCGGTCTGGTTTCACAAACCATGGTTTATAGTGATAATTGTATCCTTAGATGTATCTTATAGATTATCTTAAATGTCCCTGGTCGGTCATCTACGCAGGAGCAAAGATGAAATAAGACTAGTATAACTTTGATGAGGTATGGAGATATGAATCAAAATCATAAGTACTTGTAAGAGTGCAAGGTGTTGGACTGACCCACTATGAGAAAGCTGCATGGATTTAGTCATAAACTTATTTCATGTATAACCGTGTAAAACATCTACCTTTTAATTAACTAAATAATCATATATAGTGAACATAGTTATCACAAAATAATCAGAGTTAACCAAATGTTGGAATTTACGCGGAATTTAAAATTTGAAAATATGCTTAAGTATGCATCATGAGCCCTAATGTGTGGCAATATACATTCATCCAAAACATACAAAAGTACGAAAGTCCTACTCTTAGCAACAAAGTAGACTAAACCTCTACTTGCTTCCCAGAAGGACCTAGACCTGTCTGGTCACCTGGGAAAAATTGTGTAATCATCAGTCCAGCTCATTACGAATATCGATAAGTGCTAGTGAGGTGCCAAGTGGATTAAAACAGTTCAACTCAAATAAACAATTCATCAACATCCTCATTATATATTATCACATAATGCTTTAGTGTCATGATCGGATGTAATATATGCAATACCCAAATACCTCCCTTTACGCCAGCCGAATCGCCTTATTTCTTTCGACTAGACCCATGTGCTAAGTTACATCCATGTTACTGGTTACTCCAAAAGCTCACTGATCAAGTGATGAGGACCGGCCAAAATCCCCAGAGCACCTGCCCCAGACCATGGGTCTTTCCCCACTTTAATCTAGTAAAGCGTCGTAAGCCCTATAAATTGTGGGCTGGTCCCAATAAACCGGTGGGACAATAAAAAAAAGTCAACCAATGTGCACCAATGGAAGCCTCACCACGTGGTGTATAATAAATATCATATTTCCACCCAATTCGTCCCTTTCCCATGATTTCCATGATGATTCAATGCATATAATTTCAGTTTATAAAAATAAATCCACCTGGCAAAAATTTATTACAACATTCATAATTAATCTGAAAAATACTCAAAGCAGTATATCGATATCATAATAAGTGAAAAGTGGTTACCTCTCGCCTAAGCTAACTACTTTTACACTACTCCTAAATCCCAGAGTTTAAATACACCACAATTTAATCTACCAAAATCAATATACTAACAATTAATAACATATTAAAATTCCGCATATTAGTAATCATAATTTATAATTCTTAACATTAAAAATACACCAATAATAATATTTATTCTTTTACTTTACCATTATTATCTCTCCATAAATAATTCTTTTCATTTATTTATTTTCCCCTTACTTATTTATTATTAGCCAATAAAATTATTAAAGACCAACCATTATATATAAAAAAAATATGATTTATCTCTCTTTTTTTAATTAAATAATAATATTATTCATTATTATTATTTATCCAATTGGTTATCTATTTCCCCTCATGATAATATTTATTCAATTTATTATCCATTATTTAATAATTTCCTTTTTACTAATAATAAAAGTATTTATTTATTATAAGTGAGATAATTTAGGGATTAATTAATTTTAAATCCTATTTCTTAGTAGCAAATTCAATCTATTCCTATATTTTTGTAAATAATCTCTAATATATTCATTTATTTCATTATTTCTACCTTCCTATTATTTAGGAATAAGTTGGATAATATTCTTATTTTCCTTGATTTCATATTATCATTATTTATTTATAAATGATATTATAGGTGAAATAATATTAGTTTGATTAGATCCTAATAGGGATAAGTTAGATCAGATGCTATCTTATAGATATATCTTGTAGCAAGGTTATTTTATCCTATTTTGTATCTACCTAAACACATGCTTACAATAAACCTTTTACTTTTATTTTTATTTTGATTTATTTATTTATTTGTCTATTATTATTATTTCTTTTTCCTCTTCCACGTAATAATATACATATTTATACTATCAATCAAGAAAGCATCACACAGTAACTCCCTTTCCTTCTTTTCATGTGCAAATAATCAAGCACCAAATATACTTATACACACACACAAACCAGCGGCTTCTTCTTCTTCTTCTTCCTAAATCTATATTTGTTCAGCCTACACACAAAATGATACTCATGCAGCAAAAAATGCATCAGAGGCTATTCCTTCCTCTTCCTTGAGTTTATATGCATATATATCCATTTGAACTCACACACACATTTCACTTTTCTCTCTCACACATCTACATATATATATTTATGCAGAGAACAAAATCAGCGACCACACACACGTACAGCATAATCTACCTTTCCTTCTTCCTTTTTTATTTCATGTTCATGCACACACATATACGCACACAGCCACGGCATAACAGAAAAACAAAGGGAATAATGCCAGTCAAGGAACCGAAACACACCCACATACACGGATCCTTCATATTTATATGCTCATAACATGTTTTCAGCGAAAACAAACGACACCACAGATCCTTGTTTCGGATAACACAGAACAGATATCATTGACAGCAAAAGAACAAGGAAAACGATGATGGAAGACTTACAAAGATGCTGAAAGACTTCTGGTTCTTCTCTCTGTTTCTGTTGCTAAAAACAGGGGAACAATGAGCCTCGGTTTCTCCTTGCTCTTGCTCTCTCTCTCTCTCTCTCTCTTTTCTAACTCTCAGACTCCCTCTCGGTTTCTCTGTTTCTCACGGTGGAAGCCTACTGAATGAAAGAGGCTCAATGTATGGACTTTGTAAGCTTTATATAGGGCCAGACTAAAAATAAAAACATGAAGGTCCAGCAGCTTAGTCCATCGGATAACCAGCACAAGGCTCGAAAAGTAAGGTACCCTCTGATCCTTCTGTGTTTTGTGCTTGTGAGAGCAAAGTCAATGATCTTGCGTGTACAGTGGAGGGCCGAAAGTTGGATCTGTGGCGTGTTGCAGAGATATAGATGCTCAGGGAAGAGATTGCTTTCCAGAAACTAAGGGAAATGGACTTGCACTTTCGGTTAGAGCTCCACGGGGTTGACACACGGATCTGTGGGCCGAAGATTAGGTGCTGAGATCCAGGGAAAAGAATGAAACTTGCTGGGCAACAAATGGTGCTGAAACTTCTGGGTCTTTTCTTAACTGACTGAAGAGAGAGAGAGAACACGATGGAAAGATGAGATAATGAGTTGGGTTTGGATGAAATGGGATATTGGTGCTGGGTAGTTGGGTTTTGAATGGAGGATGACATTGGGCTATGTGGTCACGTGTTGGGCCTAAATAAACCAGAGATGGAAAAAAAAATAATGGGCTTTGGCTCTTGGAAGTGCATTTGGGCTCATGTGGTTGGTTTAATTAGCCTTAATTTACAATTATATATTATTTTATTTAATTAAAGATATTAGATAAATGTTAGAATCAATTCCTAAGTTCATATATGGATTTCCCTTTTTCCTAATTTAATTTCTCTAAGCCATTACATATAAATTCCACACTTTTTAGGCCTACATTATTACTTAACTTATTATTATTATTATTATTTTAAAAAATGAATTAAGGAAAAATAAGTCAAAATTTACAATAATCAATCTTGTAATTCTTTTAAACCAAAAATCACGTAATTAATTTCTCTAAAATATTCGAATTTCAAATCCTGAAATTCGGGATGTTACACTGTGTCACAGCAGTCTTTAACCTGAGATCATCATAGATTCTTATATGATGAGTCGCTTATCTTTGACCTAGTCAAAAGTCACCTTTGACCGGGTGATGATAAATGCTATGATCAGGATCAGTGGTTTTCTTGTAAATGAATGTGAATGGTCAAGATGGAATTTGTCCCTCACATTTGTAAAGAGATAATACTAGGCCTCTTAATGAGTATGTCTGAGAAATGTATGGTCATACTATGATGAAAAGAAATTTCTATTTCAATTATTACACTACTCAATAATCGAGAAAGTAATGGTAAAGAACAGAAAGTTGACATTATCCATGCCTCATACTTGACCAAATTATCGCGTAACAAAAGGAACGTGACATGGTTGTATAATAGATTGTATCATATTATCGATCCTCCATATGAATTGGATAGTCGCAATATCTTGCTAGAGGCCGTTTGCAACTTATGGGTTAATACAATATTGGCCCATTGCCAATTTCATATGGGCCCACAGGGTTGCATACAAGAATAGCCTAACACGAGCAAAAGTTTCCAGATTCATTAAATCTTAAATGTATCCAAGATTTAATGAATATTGTATTTAACCTAAGAATATATATATATATATATATATATATATATATATATATAATATAATTCAAAAATAATATAATAATATTATTTAATAGAGATAATAATAATAGTATATAATATTTGTTTTGTATTTAATTTATTTGATAAATTAAATATCTAAAACAAATAGAGATATAGTATCTCGGATTTAATTTATAGAGATAAATTAAATTAGAGGGCTTTTAATTTAGATTAAATAAATAGATTAGATTAGACCTATTAGATATATTTAATTAATATATTATTTTAATCTAAATTCAAATTTCAAAATTAACAAGGATTAATTTTGAATATAATACGCCTATTAGGTTTTGAAAAACCTATGAGACTTTTTGTCAGACGTATTAGAAAAACCGTGAGAAGCCCTAGAGAAAAAATAGAGAGACACGAGAATACTGAAGGCGCTAACACATTGCCATTAGTGTTGGAGGTCGTTTGTGTGGATACCGATAGAAGGAGTTGATTCGCAGAGTCGGCTCCTGTTGATCGAGTAGGTAGCCCACGAGATCAAATTAAAAGAGGTGCTTACTAATTTGCATAAGTACGGTTCTTATTCTAACTTGATTTAAATGTCATTGATGGATCTTCTGATAGGATTCATAAGTTTTTAATTCCACTGCGTATACGGATCCTAGCATCGCCGCCATTCCTCGACCCAAACTCTTCACCAAATGTATCCTCACCACTGCTTCTCTTAGATAATGATCCAAACCATCATCCTCAGGTTCCCTTTCCTTCAATTCCTTTTTCCACCTTTAATTTTCACCCTCCTTTTCAGAGTCCTAAACGATAGTGATCATCACAGAGGTTTTGAGGAAGCAGAAATCCAAGAAGTGTTCTCTGCATGAAGGATAGCTATGGAGCGTGGGCTAGCGGTTTTGTAACATCCCAAAAATTTGGGAACTTAAATTTGAATATTATAGAAAAATTAAATAATAATGATTTTCTTTTATTTTGGTTTTCATAATTACAAAATTAAATTATTTGAAATAAAGACTTATCTTCCTTAAATTAATTTGGGAAGAATGATAAATTCAAGGAAGTAATTATTTTAGGCCAAAAATATTTTGGAAACAATATTTTATATTGAAGAGAAAAATGCTTAAAATGGAAATTACTATTTCTATTAATATTTTAACCTCAAATATATATATATATATATATATATATATATATATATATATATATAAAAGCAAGAATTTGTTCTCCTTCTGGCCCAAACCAAGATCCATTATTCTTTCTATCTTCCTTGTCTCTCGGCCCATACACAATATAACCACAGCCCAACAAAAACCTATTCAAACTCCTCAGCGCCAACTACGTAAAGCAGGAAGCAGGAAGCAGATCACGCAAATGACCAGCATCTCAGCTGAAACACGCCATCAGAACCTTCCATGCCTCTCGAGCCTAGTGCCGTATATCCTCTGGGTGTTCTCCTCGGACCGTTGTGGACCTCCAATACATATTATATGTAGCTGCCTTCCGTTTCCCCTTTCATCTTCTTTCGCCTCACAGAAAACAGAAAGAGGAAGAAGAGAAAACAGCAAAGACTAGAACTGAGTGAGGCCAAGAGAGAGAGAGCTGAGTCGGAGTTGAGAACAGAGTAAGAGAGAGAGAGACAGAAGCGAGAGCGAGAGAGTTCCCAACGATAACTCATCCCTCCTCTGCCCATCGCTGCGAAAACAGGGGAGAGAACTAGCTGCTTTGATTGTCGTCCAAGAAGGTAACCATCGAGTTCCTTCTTTTTCTTCCCTGTTTAGCTATCGAGTTTGAAGGAATAGAATGATTAAACTGAAACGAAAACTAAGGAATATAGCGTTGCATCTTGATGCATAACTGTGCTGATCGTATCTGCATATATATATATATATATATATATATATATATATATATGTTCTTGTTAGTCTTTCCGTTATCATCGTTTTGCTGGTTTAGTTGTTATAGTTTTCCATTCATTTTTGATGTCATCGTAATATGCATGCCGTGGCTGTTAGCATCTTGTCCTGTTTAGATATTTGGTTCAAAGAGAAATGAAATGCCAACCTGATATGAACCAAGTGCATGATGGGGCTGTTGAGCAAGATTAGAGCTGCATGCTTTCGGAATGGGTTCTGTTTTTGCGTTATTTCATGACTTGCGTCGGTTACTGTATATATGTATATATATATATATATATGTTATCGTTTGTTTTTCTTTTTGCTTTGCGTCGGTGTGTTGCTGCATGAGAATGAACAGAGAAGGAAAAACACTGGGCATTGTGGGCGTGTGTAGGGGAGAGAGATAAAGGTGTGTGTTCAGATGTGTAGGAATCTCATCAGAAAACACGGAAGCGTATTTAACTGATTTGATGTAGGAAAATAAGAACCTTCATCGTTTTGATTACCTGGAAAAATGAAACCGGTCTGAAAGCCTCTGCACGAACAATTCACGAACAATCCTCGTCCGCTCTATGACCGATCTTCTAGACTATCTCTCGAGTAGGATGGGGTGAGTGTGTGGGCAACTGTTCAGATGATGAACGTCTGCCTCTTACGTCTATTTTTGATGAGCTATCCCTTTAAGGCACAGCAGGAGAAAGTTAGAATATATAGAGTTAAGTGCAAGACTTAATCTAACCTTAAGCCTCATAGGCTTTGGTCTCACTAAAGCCCAATAGGGCTTAAGTGACTAAGAGCATATATCCAACAATCTCTCACTTGCTCTTTTAAGTTACAAACTTGAGTTCGTAAACCCAAGATCATGTAGTCCATAAGCCATCATCATCTGATTATATACCCCATCCCTTGTATCGAGCTAGCTTGGGAATCTATCATTTGTCATTCATCAAGGCTCATGATAATCTATAGAAGATTATCTAGTTCGGTGCTACTCCACTAAAAGCCCGAACGTGATCTCCAAAATTAATGACACATATAACATGTATGTGCATCGCCCCTTTATAGAATATCTATAATTGATTGACTAGTCTTCTGTAACCCAATCAATTATTTATTCCCTTGACTTTGATAGTTTCTCTAATGGATTATATGCACTGGCCAGTGTCTTCAATATCCAAGTACCGAAACATATCAAGGGGACATTTCCTATAAATTCCATGTTGTTTATCTCATAAACACCGATAACCAAATAGTCTCAATCCCAAAATACCAAGTTATTGGCCGTCATATAGATCAAACCTCACCCGTTGGTAAATCAAAGAATGAAAACTATTTAATTACCCATTTAAAATAAACTCAGGATTTAGAGCAGCTACATGACTATAGTTATCTGGAGATTTGATTCCTTATGACAGAAAGAACAACCTTAATCAAATCTCTCCTTGATCCATTCAATGCAAGAATTAACTCACACCAATATTTTATAATGATTCGAACAAAACCATTTCATAAAATATTGCAGCTTAAATAAAGTGTCCAACTTAATTTAATAGCTGTGAACTTATTCATCAATTGTGAGAACCTATGACCATGTCCTCTATGAACGTATCTATATGATCATATACTCCACAATTGATCCGGACCTTAGTGTTTGTAAATAATGTGTGAAATAAATGATAAAACACCTCATTTATTAACATTCAGAAAAATTATGATGTCATAATGTCTTGCTGAAAAGAAACACAAAATAACAAAGTGAAACAACAACTTCCTAAAGCTATAGCAAATCTGGAATCCTCCTAAGACCCATAGATGTAACATGTCTCTCGAACACACGTTCTGGCAAACTCTTAGTAAAAGGGTCAGCAAGGTTCTCGTCTGATGCTATCTTTGCTACCACAGTATCTCCTCTTTTAACTATATCTCGGATCAAGTGGTACTTCCTCTCTCTGTGTTTTTGTCTCTTGTGACACCTTGGTTCCTTAGACTGTGCTACTGCCTCACTGTTGTCACAGTAAAGTGTGATGGATAGTCAACACTTGGTATCACCTGAAGGTCCGTTAGGAACTTCTTTAACCATGCAGCTTCCTTTACAGCCTTAGAAGCAGCTACATATTCAATCTCTGTGGCAGAGTCAGCCACACATGATTGTTTTACACTTCTCCAACAAATGGCACCGCCATTAAGGGTATACACATATCCCGAGGTGGATTTTCTCGAGTCAATATCTCCTTGGAAATCTGAGTCCGTATAACCAATAGTTTCAAGACTCCCACTAGAATAGACCAACATATAATCTCTCGTTCTCCGTAGATACTTGAGTATATGTTTAACTGCTACCCAGTGTTGCTCTCCAGGATCAGATTGGTACCGGCTCACTACTCCCACCGCATAGCAGATGTCTGGTCTGGTACATAGCATAGCATACATGAGACTACCTACTGCTGAAGCATAAGGTACCCTACTCATGCGTTCTCTCTGCTCAGGAGTTTTAGGAGATTGCTTCTTAGAGAGATGAATCCCATGCCTGAAGGGTATAATTCTCCTCTTGGAATTCTCCATGCTAAACTTGACAAGTATTTTGTCAATGTATTTAGCCTGGGATAATGCCAAAACCCTATTCTTCCGGTCTCGTAAGAGTTTAATACCAAGAACATAATTGGCTTCCCCCAGGTCCTTCATATCAAAATGCTTGCTCAACCAAGTTTTTATGCTTAACAATACCTCTGTATCATTTCCGATAAGGAGTATATCATCTACATAAAGTACCAGAAAAGATACTGCATTACCTTGGATCCTTTTATACACACACGGCTCATCAAGACTTTTCTCAAAACCATAAGACTGAATGGCTTGATCAAATCTGATGTTCCATGATCTAGATGCTTGCTTAAGTCCATAAATGGACCTTTGCAACTTGCATACCATTTTTTCTTGCCCTTTGGCTATAAACCCTTTTGGTTGCTGCATATAGATTTCCTCTTTCAAATTTCCATTTAGAAAAGCAGTTTTGACATCCATTTGTCAAATCTCATAATCAAGATTTGCTGCAACAGCTAAGAGAATCCGGATGGACTTGAGCATGGCAACTGACGAAAAGGTTTCTTCATAATCTACACCTTCCTTATGGGAATATTCTCTCGCCACCAATCTAGCTTTGAAGGTTTCAACCTTCTCGTCCAATCCTCTCTTTCTCTTGTAAATCCACTTACATCCAATGGGTCTTACCCCTTCAGGTGCATCTACAAGAGACCAAACTGAGTTGGAATACATAGAATCCATTTCATGATTTATAGCCTTAAGCCATTCCTGAGCATCAACATCTCCTAGTGCTTCGTCATAACTTATGGGATCATCATCTTCATCAAAGATGATATCCTGATTTGACTCACCCAACAGGAGATATCTTGCAGGTGTATGAATCACTCTCCCACTACGACTTTGTCGCACTTGATGTTGTGCATCTACAGGGGGTCCATATTTTGTGGGTTAACAATTTCTGGATGAGGACCCTCATTAAGTGGATTAAATAATTCATGATTTTGTTCTTCCATAAGTTCATCATCATGCTGAACATCATCATTATGCTGAACTTCATTATCATGTTGAACTTCTGGTTCTGTATGTGATTCCTGTGTATGTTCATCAGGTATATTTTCCCCTCTTTGAACAACCACAGGAATAAAAGCTGGAACCACCTGAGGTTGCGGTAAAACTTGATCTGAGACTAACTCATCAAGAATAACCTTACTCCTTGGCTTATAATTTGCCATATAGTCCTCCTCTAAGAAAGTCGCGTGAGTGCTTACTATGACCTTCTTTTCTTTTGAACTATAAAACAACCAACCTCTGGTTCCTTTAGGATAGTTTATAAACATGCATACTTCAGTATGCGAGTCCATTTTATCTGGTTTCTGTTGCAAGACATGTGCCGGAGCACCCCAAATCCGAATATGATTCATGGAGGGCTTACACCATTTCCTCAATTCTATTGGTGTCTTTAAAACCGATTTGGACGGTGCTAAGTTCAATAGATACATAGCAGTTTCTAAGGCATATCCCCAGAACGAATCAGAAAGAGATGAATAACTGAGCATAGATCTTGTCATTTCTAAAAAGGTTCTATTCCTCCTTTCAGCAACTCCATTCTGCTGTGGTGTCCCTGGAGAAGATAATTATGAAACTATCCCCTCTGTAGTCAGGTAAGACCTGAACTCTCCAGATAGGTATTCACCTCCTCGATCATATCGAAGAGTCTTAATTTGAACACCAAGATGCTTTTCTGCCTCAGCCTTAAACTCTTGGAATTTTCCAAAAGCTTCAGACTTGTGACGCATCAAGTACACATGTCCAAATCTAGAGTAATCATCAGTAAATGTGATGAAATATTGATACCCGCCTCTGGCCTGGACATTTATTGGTCCACATACATCAGTATGCACCAATTCCAGCTGAAGTGTGGCACGTTTTCCCTTGGCCTTGAAAGATCTCTTTGTCATTTTACCCTCTAAACAAGATTCACATACTGGTATCGGTTCAAAGTCCAGGGATTTTAAAATCCCACTTTCGACCAAACCTTGTATCCTGTTAGAGTTAATATGACCCAATCTCAAATGCCAAAGATAAGTTTCATTTGAAACTTTTCTTTTCTTTGATGAATTGACATGCTCAACATCTTTTAATTCAACATGATTAACTTCACAGGGAATAGGATTAAGGAAATAAAGACCATTAAACTTTATACCAGAACAAATAAAAGAAGATGAACTTCTTATAAAAACTGAGGAATTAAACTGAACTGTCAAACCATGTTTATCCAAACAACTAACAGAAATTAAATTCCTCTGAAATTCTGGAATAAATAAACAGTCTTCTAAAACCAAAGTTCTGCAATTATCAAGAGATAAAACAACTTGTCCCACTGCTTGTGCAGACACAAGCTCCCCATTTCCAAGCTTCAAATCTCTTTGTCCTTCACTTATAGGCAAGCTATGTTTGAACCACTGCAAAGAGTGACAAATATGGTTAGTGGCTCCTGAATCAACGATCCATTTATCATCATGATTCTCCACTAAACAAGCCTCAATCACATGTAAATTACCCATACCTGGTTGTTTCATACGTGGGCAATCTTTCTTCCAATGCCCCTTTTGTCCGCACTTGAAGCACTTGCCTTTTGGCTGCTTCATTGCAACTGTTTTGGCAACTGGAGTACCTGATTTCTTCTTTTTCTTGTTCTTGTTCTTTCCTTTGGGTTTCCCCTTAGGTTTCACAGAACCCTCACCAACAAAAAGTGCACTTCCTTGCTTGACTAGAGATTGTTCAGCACTCTCAAGCTCGTGCATCAATTGAGTGAGATCAAGATTCATCTTATTCATATTATAATTCATCTTGAATTGATTGAAGTATTCAGGCAGTGATTGTAAGAGAAGGTCAACTTTCACTTCTTGTTCAAACTTGATACCATGGTCATCAGCCTTCTTGAAGTTTGCTATCATTGTCAGACAATGATCCCGCACACTTCCTCCAGACATCACTGTCTTGGTGACTGCATTCAGCCCATTTTGCCTTGCAGAGCTGCTAGGCGTAGCAAACATGCCATCAAGAGTCTGGAGCATTGTTGCCCCACTCTCAATCATGCTCATTTGCTCCTGAAGGTGACTAGCGAGACTGGCCAAAATATAGCAGCGAACTGCCACATTTGCCTTCTCCCATCTTTCCTTCTCCTGCTGAAATTGAGTCCGAATTACATCAGACGCATCTGCAGCAGGCTGCGTTGGCTTAGGGGTAGTTAGAACAAAGTTGAGCTTTTCATATTGAAGAACAATATCCAAATTAGTTTTCCATTGTTTGTAGTTTGTACCATCCATAGGTTTTTAACTCAAAATAGTAGCTAAAGGATTGAATGAAGACATTTTTCTGAAAAAATGAAAAGCACACTAGTTACAAACCATAATGAACAACAAACAAATATATCGCTAGTAGATTCTAATAACTACTATTTGTTTATTGTTTAACAATCCATTAGTTATCTTTACAAGGCTTACGATGGGCAAGATACTTGTAAAACCAATATTGTTAATTTAGGTCTTCAGTTCCATTGCCAGTGTCTCGATAGAAGGGTTAACAATTTTACCAAAGTTGAATGTATTTAACCATTGTTTACTTTCAAAATTATCTTTAGTGTCCAAGTGTTGTCGACGATAGGCCGTACAAAACTTTACTAAAATTTTGAAAATATTAGGGTTTAATCTAGTGAAATCCGATTTTCCTTATCCGATGGGGCTTCAGCGATAACCATCTCACTAATAAACCCACAATTGGAGCCCGTAGGTTTTAAAATTAAATACTTAATTTAAAACCTTCACCCATTCAATATTTTAAATTTAGAATTTTCAATTTCCAAGAATTTGTTCAATTTAGAGAAATCATTAGGAATCTAAAATCTAGTCATGTTTGGCAAAATTTGTTTCACATGACCATTTTAAATAACCCACAAATTACTCAAAATTACAATTCTCTTAGGAAATTTCCTAGATTATTTGTCTAGATTTTAATTCCACAATTAATTAATCCAATTATTATTCTAGATTTTAATTTAAAATCATAATAATTGATAATTAATTTAATGGTTATCTAGATTTTAATTCCATAATTAATTAATCCAATTATTATTCCAGATTTTAATTTAAAATCATAATAATTGATAATTAATTTTAGTGATTATCTAGAATTTTATTCCACAATTAATTAATCCAACTATTATTCTAGATTTTAATTTAAAATCATAATAGTTGATAATTAATTAAGTGGTTATCTAGATTTTTATTCCACAATTAATTAATCCAAATATTATTCTAGATTTTAATTTAAAATCATAACAATTGATAATTAATTAGTGGAAAGCCTAAATAATCTCACATAATAACTATCATACTAGTCGATTTAAGACATATAACTACTATGCATTTATGACATGTGATTATGCAACAATATGGCATCTTCCTATTCTATATGACATGTTATTTCTAATCATGTTAATCGCACATATAATTCATACTATTTAATAAATAATTAAATAAATAATTAAATAAATAACTTTAATCCATGGCTTTCCTATAAAATTAAAAGATAAAAAATTTTACAACTTTGGAATTTCTCTTTTGTCCAGTCCATGGTATTTGTCCAAGCCCTTTTAGGGTATCCATGAGCCCAAAAGCCCAAAACCCAATCCTTAGCTAAAAAACCTAAGACATAAAAGAGAAACCCTAGCTTTCATTGAAGTCACGCCGTCAACCGAAGTCAGATAATCACCAAACTTCAGGGGAAGGACCGCCACGGAGAGACGAGATCACGGTCGCCGGAACCACCTCAAAAGGAGGTCCCACGCGCCGTCACGCGCTGGTTCTTTGACGGCGCGTGAATTCCACGCGCATCCCTTGTGGCGGCGCGTGGAGGCGCGTGGATGAGCATCTGGGGTCGGGGTTTTTGATATATGTGATTCTTTTAGAAAATTTTTTTTCTTGAAAATATGGCATCCTTTTCTATAATTGTTATTTATTTCATAAAGATTATTCGTTTATAATTCAGATTTGGTTCCAGTTTTAATTTTAAAGGCTTTAATCCATGGTTAGATTTTCCCTGTATTTCTTGACTTGTAACAAGGAGGCTAACCTCATATGATTAGGTTTCCTCCTTGCTATTTTACTTTATTTTCAGAATTTCCATGTAAATTTTTTGAATTTGTGAAAAGTTGTAAATCAAGAAATTGCAAGAAGATGAGCTTTCAACGCTTCCGGGCTACTTTTCGTGGACCTCTAGACCTCGGAATTGGACAAACCATATATCGTTGGAAAGAGAACGGAAAGACGAACGAGAATATAAAAACCAAGACCCCAGATGCTCATCCACGCGCCTCCACGCGCCGCCACAAGGGATGCGCGTGGAATTCACGCGCCGTCAAAGAACCAGCGCGTGACGGCGCGTGGGACCTCCTTTTGAGGTGGTTCCGGCGGCCGTGATCTCTTCTCTCCGTGGCGGTCCTTCCCCTGAAGTTTGGTGATTATCTGACTTCGGTTGACGGCGTGGCTTCAATGAAAGCTAGGGTTTCTCTTTTATGTCTTAGGTTTTTTAGCTAAAGATTGGGTTTTGGGCTTTTGGGCTCATGGATACCCTAAAAGGGCTTGGACAAATACCATGGACTGGACAAAAGAGAAATTCCAAAGTTGTAAAATTTTTTATCTTTTAATTTTATAGGAAAGCCATGGATTAAAGTTATTTATTTAATTATTTATTTAATTATTTATTAAATAGTATGAATTATATGTGCGATTAACATGATTAGAAATAACATGTCATATAGAATAGGAAGATGCCATATTGTTGCATAATCACATGTCATAAATGCATAGTAGCTATATGTCTTAAATCGACTAGTATGATAGTTATTATGTGAGATTATTTAGGCTTTCCACTAATTAATTATCAATTGTTATGATTTTAAATTAAAATCTAGAATAATATTTGGATTAATTAATTGTGGAATAAAAATCTAGATAACCACTTAATTAATTATCAACTATTATGATTTTAAATTAAAATCTAGAATAATAGTTGGATTAATTAATTGTGGAATAAAATTCTAGATAATCACTAAAATTAATTATCAATTATTATGATTTTAAATTAAAATCTAGAATAATAATTGGACTAATTAATTGTGGAATTAAAATCTAGATATCCACTAAATTAATTATCAATTATTATGATTTTAAATTAAAATCTAGAATAATAATTGGATTAATTAATTGTGGAATTAAAATCTAGACAAATAATCCAAATAATTTCCTAAGTGAACCGTTTTATTTTGCGAGTAAATTGTGGGTCTACTAAAATGGTCATGAGTGAAGCACATACTGCCTGTCATGACTGGATTTAAGGACCTTAATAATTTCTTGAAATTAAACAAAAGTTACTCTCAATTGAACAATTCTTGGACCGTTAAGAAATTAATTTAACCTCCAAGCGCACTATAGGACTGTTAATAAAATAATTATGTGAAGCCCCGACAGATAAGCATGATTGGATTTTATTAGATTGGACCTAAATAACAAATGGGAGGAGATTTGAATTAAGAAATTAATTTAACCTCCGAGCGCATTGTCGGCCTGTCAATAAAATAATCATGTGAAACTCCACCGGATAAGCATGATTGGATTTTATTGGGCCTTAATAATTTCAAAATTTTAATAAAGTGTTGTACACATCGCTCGACAATACTAAGCTATTAAAGATAATTTTGAAATTAAACTGTTTTTTTCGTTCAACAAAGCTTATGAAAATTCTCATGAAAAAATATTGAATGGGTGAAGGTTTTAAATTAAGTATTTAATTTTAAAACCAACGGGCTCCAATTGTGGGTTTATTAGTGAAATGGTTATCGCTGAAGCCCCATCGGATAAGGATAATCGGATTTCGCTAGATTAAACCCTAATATTTTCAAAATTTTAGTAAAGTTTTGTACAGCCCATCGTCGGCAACACTTAGACACTAAAGATAATTTTGAAAGTAAACAATGGTTAAATACATTCAACTTTGGTAAAGTTGTTAACCCTCCCATCGAGGCTCTGGCAATGGAACTAAAGGCCCAAATAACAATGTTAGTTTTACAAGTATCTTGCCCATCGTAAGTCTTGTAAAAATAATTAATGGATTGTTAACAATAAACAAGAGTAGTTATGAGAATCTACTTGCATTTAATTTGTTTGTTGCATTTTTGTTTGTAATTGTGTGCCTTGTATGTTTTTTCAGAAAATATCTTCCTTCAATCATTTAGCAATAATTTTGAGTCTAAAGCCTCTAGATGGTACCAACTATGAGGAGTGGAAAACAAAACTTGATGTTGTTCTCAAACATAAAGAGCTTAATTTTGTCCTTACCATGCCAAAGCCATGGCCACTGCAAAGGATGCGTCTAAGGCAACTAAGACGCAATACTCAGATTGGGAAACGACAAATATGGTAGTTCGCTGCTATGTTCTTGTCAGTATTTCCAAACACTTGCAGAAGCAAGTGTACATGGTTAAGAGTGGAGTAGAGATGCTTTAGACTCTTAATGACATGTTTGCAATGCCGAGCAACTATGCTAGACAGAATACAATCAGTGCATTTTTTTTTAGGGTCTTGTTAAATCTAAGGGGAAACCTAAGGGTGGTAACAAGAACAACATGACTTGGTTATCAGTTGTCAAACCAGTTGCTATGAAGAAGCTGAAAGGCAAGTACTTCAAGTGCGGGCTGAAAGGACACAGGAAGAAAGATTGCCCAAAAATATCAAACAAAGTGCGCCTGGTAGCCTGGACAAAGAAATTTTAAGCTTAAAGATAGGCAGCTTGTGTCTGCATTAGCAGAAACACAAGTTATTTTATCTTTTGATAATTTAAGACTATGGTTTTGAGCGACTGTTTATTTGTTCCGGATTTCAAGAGGAATTTAATTGTTATTAGTTGTTTCGTTGAAACATGGTTTCAAATGCAATTGATTCCTTAGCTTCATTTCGAAGTTCTTCTTTATCTTGTTTGTTCCGGCACATTTTTTAAATAGTCTTTATTACCTATGTCTTATGCCCCATTGAATTTATTATGTTGAATTAAAAGGATCATGAACAAGAATATTCACCAAAGAAATAAGTTTCAAATGAAACATATATTGGCCTTTTATGATTGAGTCAGATTACCTCAAATAGGAAACATGGTTTAGTTAAAAGAGGGACTGAAAGTTCCATAGTCTTTGAACTAAAGGCTACATGTAAGTCCTATTTGGAAGGTAAAATGGCCAAGGAATCTTACAAGGTCAAAGGATTTTGCGCAGCTATTCAACTAGAATTGGTACATACTGAAGTATGTGGACCAGTTAGTGTTCAAGCCATAAGAGGTTATGAGTACTGCATTAAATGAATGGTTGCTCTGGATTTGAACAGATAAACCTATGCGTCATAAGTCTTGAGTTTTTTGGAAATTTCCAAGAGGTTTAAGCCTAAGGCAGAAAAACATCTAGGTGTTCAAATAAAAACTTTGGTGTGACTGAAGTGTTGAATGCCTGCTTGGTAAGTTCGGGCCTTGCCTGATTCAAGAGGGGATAGTTTTCACAACTGTCAACTCTAGCAATGCGTTAGTTAAATGAAATTGCAGTATGCAGAATTCAAACATTTCTAGACTTGGTGATGTATGTGTTCAGTTATTCATCCTTGCCAATATCATTCTGGGGAGATGCCTAGGAGAAGGGAATGTACCTTCTTACTTGGTTCTATCAGAGACTATTGTAAAGACACCTATAGAATTATGGAAAGGGTGCAAGCCCAGTTCAAACCATATTCAAATTTAGAGTGCTCCGGCACATGTCTTGCAACAGGGGTCAAATAAGATGGGATCTTGCATGGAAGTGTGCTAATCTTTTGGCTAACCTAAGAGAAATGGGGATTGGATCTTATTTAGTCCAAAAGATAAGATCGTCTTAGTGAGAACTCACGTGACTTTCTTAAAAGAGGATTAGATGGAAAATTATAAGCCTATGAGTAAGGTTATTCTTGATGAGTTTTATCTTGGATCAAGAATTTCCAAAATTTTCTAGAAGCTTCATCCATTGTTCCCTTGATTGTTCAAAGAGGGAGAAAATATACCTCTGGGTGAACAAACACGGGAACCATAATTGGAAATTCAACATGATAATATACAAGTAGGAACTAATAGAAATATTAGTATCATATGTGGAAGAATAATATCAAGGATTTGTTAACATGTAATATGAAGAGCCACCATCTGACCCAAAACTTGGATCTACTGTAGATACATCAGATCTAGTGTGGTACATTCGTAGTGGGAAAGAATCTTTTCAACCCTCAAGATATCTCTTGTTGGGTGACATTGATCCCATGAGTTACGATAATGCACTAGAAGATGTTGATGATCAAGTGTTGCTCATAATTATGAACAATGAGGTGGAATACTTGTATTTCATCTCTGTACGGTCTTTGGTAAAGACACCAAGAGGGGTAAGACCCACTACGTGTATGTGGACCTACAAAGCAAAGAGAGGATAGACAGGAAGGTGAAAACCTTCAAGACTAGTTTGGTGGCAAATGTTTGTCAGACGCCATGCTTGAGTCTATCTAGATTCTCTTAGTTGTTGTTACAAGTCTCATTTATGAGATTTTATTTTGGAAGTTGGATGATAGAACATCTACATGCAACAACCAAAAAGGTTTATAACTAATGGGCAAGAACACTATATGCAAGTTGTGAAAGTCCATTATATGGACTTAAGCAAGCATCCATGTCATGGAACATCAGGTTTGATCAGGTAATCAAAATTATGTTTTTGAGAAAACCTTGATTAATGGCTTGTATTTGTATGTAAAGGATCCAAGGGGACGCAGTAGCTTTTCTGGTACTTTATGTAGATGATATACTTCTTATTGGAAACAAAGTGGAGGTAATATCAAACGTAAAGAGTTGGCTGAGTAAGCGTTTTAATATGAAAGGCAAGGGGAAGCCAATTATATTCTTGGTATGAAACTCTTATGAGATTAGAAGAATAAGAAGTTGGCATCATCTTTGATTACTTACATTGACAAAACTCTTACCAAAACCCAACATGGGGAATTCTAAGAGGGGAATCATGTCTCTTAGATGTGGAATTCATCTTCCTAAGGAGTAACTTCTAAAGAATCCAAAGAAGGAAGAATGCATGAATAAGATACCTTATGCTTTGGCAATAGGTAGTCTTATGAATACCATGTGGAGTATTAAACCAGACATCTGCCACACAGTGGGAGTAGTGAGACAGTACCATTATGGTCCTAGAGGAACACTAGATTGTTGTTAAGCATGTATTCAAGTATCTTCGGAGAATGAGAGATTATGTGCTAGTATATTCTAGTGGGAGTCTTGAAAAGCTGATCTTTCACGAATTTAGTTTTTAAGTGGATATTGATTCAAGAAAATTGACCTCGAGATATGAAGTGTATATTAAACTAAGATAGCATTAGAGGTGGATCTTGCAGACCCAGTTATTAAGAGTTTGCTTGAACTTGTGTTCGAGAGCCATGTTACTTCTTTGGGTCTTGGGAGGATCCCGGAATTGCATTGAGCAAGTGGGAAATATTGTGCTCATTGTGCTCTTGGAGTAAGACAATGAAACAATGTAATCATTTTCTGAAATTTTACGAATGAGGTGTTTTTCATTGTTTTGTGCACACAATTTAGAAACATTAAGGTCCGGATCAATTGTGGAGTATATGATCATATGGATATGTTCATAGAGGACATGGTCATAGGTTCTCACAATTGATGAATAAGTTCACAGCTATTAAATTAAGTTGGGCACTTTATTTAGGTTGCAATATTTTATGAAATGGTTTTGTTCGAATCATTATAAAATATTGGTGTGAGTTAATTCTTGCATTGAATGGATCAAGGAGAGATTTGATTAAGGTTGTTCTTTCTGTCATAAGGAATCAAATCTCCAGATAACTATAGTCATGTAGTTGCTCTAAATCCTGAGTTTATTTTAAATGGGTAATTAAATAGTTTTCATTCTTTGATTTACCAACGGATGAGGTTTGATCTATATGACGGCCAATAACTTGGAATTTTGGGATTGAGACTATTTGGTTATCGGTGTTTATGAGATAAACAACATGGAATTTATAGGAAATGTCCCCTTGATATGTTTCAGTACTTGGATATTGAAGACACTGGCCAGTGCATGTAATCCATTAGAGAAACTATCAAAGTCAAGGGAATAAATAATTGATTGGGTTACAGAAGACTAGTCAATCAATTATAGACATCAGAACTGGGTTCTTTTCCTCATCAACCTGGCTCTGATACCAATTGTAGGAATCTCATCAGAAAACACGGAAGCGTATTTAACTGATTTGATGTAGGAAAATAAGAACCTTCATCGTTTTGATTACCTGGAAAGATGAAACCGGTCTGAAGCCTCTGCACGAACAATTCACGAACAATCCTCGTCCGCTCTATGATCGATCTTCCAGACTATCTCTCGAGTAGGATGGGGTGGGTGTGTGGGCAACCGTTCAGATGATGAACGTCTGCCTCTTAGGTCTATTTCTGATGAGCTATCCCTTTAAGGCACAGCAGGAGAAAGTTAGAATATATAGAGTTAAGTGCAAGACTTAATATAACCCTAAGCCTCATGGGCTTTGGTCTCACTAAAGCCCAATAGGGCTTAAGTGACTAAGAGCATATATCCAACAAGATGATGAAAGGAGAGAGGGTGTATAGTGTGTGGTTTGGCCGAACTGGAGAAATGAAATGAGAAGGAAAAATGAATTGAATGAGGGAGAAGGATATGAGTGTGTATATTTATGTACGTGTGTGTGAGAAAGAAAGGTGAAGTGAGTGTGTTGTCTGAGAAGCAAATAAGTTGGATTGGGTCCATTGGGAATATGGGCCAAAACTTGCTAATGTATTGAGGGAGTATTTACTTACCTTGGTGTCCTGATTGCTTCTGTTCGAAAATAGTCAATTGGTGTTTAACAAATAGATATAGTAAGTATCCCTTGTGGATTGGGCTCCAAGTGCGCTGCACTTGGACTGTGGGTGAGCCTGACCCATTTCCTAAAATTTATTTATATATAAAAAAAAAGAAATAGATATAGTAAGTCATTAAATGCACACCCTGCGTTTTTATTTATTTATTATTTTGAAATTGCTTCAGTGTTTGTGTGTAATATATATATATATATTAGTAATTATTAAATTAATTATGGGGTTTAAATTATCCCTATAATAATAATAATAATAAATATTATGAGAAGAAATAAATAATAAATGAGGTAAATAAATAATAATGAATAATGTTATTATTTATCAAAGGAAATAAATAATATATATAAAGGAAGTTATTAATTAATAATAAATCAAAGGGAAAAATTTAGAGTTTCAATGGTCTCCCTAAATTTTAATAATTTGCCAACTTCAAGCATTCCAAATTTATTATTAAAATTTGTATATTTCTAATTTTATGAAATTATGAGTTATAATTTTGAATATGTGGAATTTTAAAGAGTTATTAATTGTTAGTAAATTGGTTGTGGTAGATTGATTTGTAGAGTGTGTTGAGCTCTTGGATTAGGAGCAGTGTGGTAAAGTTAGTTTGAGCGAGAGGTAACCATTTTCGATTTGTTATGTATATTGATATGTTGTTTGTGAATTTTTGGTGAAATAATTATGAATATTTTAATAGAAATTTCCTTGTAGAGCATTATGATTTAAATTATGAAATATATGCATTTATTCATGATAATTATGAAAAGGATTGAATTGGGAAGAGATGAAGTTGTTATTCTACCACGTGGTGAGGTCTCCATTAGTGCACAATAGTTGGCTTTTTATTGTCCCACCGGTTCAATGAGGGACTGGCCCACTAGTGCAAAGAGGGCTTACGACACCCTACTAATTTAGTGAGGGAAAAGACCCATGGTCTGGGACAGGTGTTCTGAGGATTTTGATCGGTCCTCATCACTTGATCAATGAGCTTTTGAGTAACCAGTAACATGGGTGTGACTTAGCCCATGGGTCTAGTTAGAGGAAATAAGGCGGTTCGGTTGGATTGAAAGGAGGTATTTTGGGAATTGAGTTCAAAAAGATTTGTGACACTCAATTATGATACATAGTAATAATGTGATATTTTATGGAGAGGATGTTGATGAATTGTTTTATTTTGGATTGCATAATTTTAATCCATTTGACACCTCACTAGCACATATTGGTACTCGTAATAAGTTGGACTGATGGTTACAATATTTTTTCCAGGTGACCATTTTTGTCCAGGTACTTCTGGGAAGTCAACAGAAGCCTAGTCTACTTTGATACAAACAGTGTTTTTGTTTTTTTTTGTGTATGATTGGATAACTGTATATTGTCCAAAACTATGGCTCATTATGCATACTCTGACATATTTTAGATATATTATTCACTGCTTAAATCCTATTAAGTGACTAATCTGATTAATATAAGGTTATTTCGCTAATTAAATAAAAAACGTTTCAAGTTTCCTGCCTTTAGCAGTCAAAGCAGACGTATTAGCGGTGGACCAAAGGGGCAAAGTTGACCCTAATTTTTCTTCCTTGGGAGGGAATTTGGGTTGACGTGAGTTTTGGTGGGATTGCAAGTTCATGTTTAAGGGAAGATAGAGCTCCTAAGAATTCAAGTGCAAGAAGCTTTTGATTGCCAAACATATTTTCAAAGTAGGAAGATATTGATCTTCTTTTTCCCTCCCTAACTTTCTGTGTACCAAACGGACCCTTAATCTTCATATTCGAAGGAGCAACATTGTTGAAATTTCAAGAATTGGAACGGGGAGAGAGAGACTCTCGGGGTTTTAGCAGTGCGTATATATCACTTTTCAGCACCTTCTAGTGATTTTCCGATGTCATCCTTTGATGCCTTCCCTCGTCGTTTTCAGCGCTTTACTGTATGGTCCTCATCTCCTTTCTTTCAAGTTCTCTCTTTCTCTTATTCCCTATTGCTTTTCGGCTAGTTTTGCTTGCATTCTTGCTCTATCGAATTCCATCTCTACAACCGCATTTAAGTTTCCTTCCATCACCTGTCTTTCTGTCTCATGCTTTCCCTTTTTTCATCTTCTACTACCTTTTTGCCTCTCTTTCATCATTTTTTTTTCGATTTCAACTTTCACCGCCATAACATTTCGTTTTGCCTTTGTACCTTCTCTCTGTCTTCTCTTCATCTACATTTCCTCAGCTGCCACTGCCTTTGTCTCCCATTTTTTGTTGTTCTTGCCGCTTTTCCATCAACTTCTCACCTTCTCTCTTCCCATCGACTTTATTCCTTCTCCACCGCTTCTCATGGTTTCACTTTTCCAACTTTCCTTGTGTTTCCTGTCTCCTTATTCCTCTTCTAAGCAGGGGATTTCAAAGTTGATCTGTTGAGCTTGGATCATAAATCCAAAATTGTGTTCTATAGCTTTCCTAAATCCCTTGTTACTTTTTTTAAACCATATTTCCTCATTGGTTCTATCTAATTGGTCTTCCAACAATCATGGAATAGGCAATGCCATGAGTGTCTTTTTGCTAGTTAAGCTGCTCGATGTTTTCACTCTGGTTTTGGCTTGGTTTCTCTTTGTGCTCCCTTGCAGGTTTATGGCATTGATATGTTTTGCCCGCATCTGCATCTTGTGGAGTTGGGGACTCATCACTTTGCTTTGCTCTTGGTCTCTAAATTTGTTCGATTGTTGTCTTTCTCTTCCTACAAGAACCCTTGAACCTCATTGATTCGACTGGGTAACTTTGTCCTTCAAGAGACTATTAACTCTTAGAAATTGACAACATTCTAGCACATTTTCTATCTCTTTATACCTATTTTTAGGTTCAAAATGTGAATAGGAAATGTAATATATAGAAGAAAATGTGTATATCAAAGTATCAAGCAAAAATCAAAGAAACTATTGTTTTATCCTACAAAGTTTGTGATTCAATTGATAATTGATAATTCATTCCTTTTTTGTAGGAGGGTGGAGACTAGATTTAAAGTTCTATAAAAACCAAGAAACAAGGAAAGAAATGAAGGCAATGAAAAGATACAAAGTTTGAAGAACTTATACAACTAGCTCCAGCAAGTTGACAAACTTGTTGTGGCAAGTCAACGAAAATAGCTTTCTATATGAAAAGGCCGTGGAAAATTGACAAACTTGTTGTGGGAAGTCGAGAAAAAAATCTCTTTGTGCAAACTAGCCGCAACAAGTCAACAAACTGGCCGTGACAGTCGTGAAAAATACAGCTATGCGTTTTAACTTAAATATCAAAAAAACACTACTTAACCTAGAAGCAAAGGCCAAAAAACATATTTTCCACATTGGGAAACATTGGGGCAGCCAAGGGAAGAGCTTGGGAGAGAGATTTAAAGTATTTTGAAGGCTTGGCTACTCATCTCAAGATAGATTTTGGGATTTTTCACCTTGATTTTTCTTCTTTTCTACTTAGCTTCTTCATATATTCAATAATTTTGTGTAGAATCACTTTGTATTTTGATATGAGTAGCTAAATCTTTTATTTTAGGATTCTTTTGACCATTTGTATGGATTAATACTTGGATATTTCTTTCTTTTGGTAGATAAATATATATGTGTTCATTTCAACCTAAGCTTAAAGTTTCTAAGTGACTAGCCTTAGATGATTTATTCACTTGGGTTTGATTTAAGAGAGCTAATCTAAGTGTAGAACTTGATTGAAATTATGCTTGTCTTGAAGTTTACTTAATAAATAGATGGTTTGTTGGTAAAATAGAGATATACTTACTAATCTTGCATTGTCACATTATTTGTTGTTTAAAATATTGATTCTCATTAATTGTAGCAAGATATTGTGCATTTTAATGAGAAGAGAAACTTGATTTTGACTTGAAAGAGCTTGTCAAATATTTTTTAACCTTAGACTAACACATATATGTATTGAAACACTAATAGAGAGGAATTTAATCAAGTATTATGAAATGCAAAAAGAGAAAAAGAATCATAGGCTTTATTGAATCCTTGAAGTCCAAAAATTAATTGCCTTTAACAATTTTTAGTTTTAGAAATAATCTTTGAAAATTCTCATTCCACATCAAAACTTTGATTTTGCTCAACTTGATTGAATCACTAAGCTTCTTATTTGACTAATTTATTATATAAATCTTCGTGAGAATGATACTTTACTTATCACTTTATTACTTGTATAACTCGTACACTTGTGAGGCGAACGCTGCAACACCCGTCTCTCTATTTGTGCTTGGCTTTTCCTCACTTTATTGTCGCTGATGGTAGCAATGGGTGGTCCTATTTTGATGGCTACAAGCTTTCTAAGAAGCCGAAGTCTCTTGCTGCTGTTTTTTTCCTTTGTTTTCAATGTTATGTTTTTGTTTGTTGTTGGTTGATTTCCTTTCGGTTGTTTTCTTTGCCTGTTGGTTTGCTTGTTGGCTTTGTCTTTCTATCTCATGTAATGCGGCCTAAGTTCATGTATTTCTTTTATCATGTGTTAATGCATTTTGATCTTTTTATCAAAAAAATAAATAAATAAAAATCTTCATATTCATCGGAAAATTCCAAATGGCCTTGATCCTTAACAAAATTGGCTTGAAGCTATTTGAAACATGGGCTCACAGAAGATTCTCTTCATCTCAAACACCGTTAAATTTACTGAATCTGTGGGATATCTTCTGAAAATAAGTGGATTTGCCTTTTTATTTTCTCTTTATACCTTTCTTTCAGGTGCTGCTGCTCTTACTTCTGGCATTGCCGTAGAATCAATGGCAATTGCTGCTCAATGAAGACCTTTCCCCCCATTCCTAGTCTTCTTGGTTATGTGTGATTCCCTGCTAGTGGGCGTACTGCGTTTTATTTCAGCCTTTCTTTTTTCTTTTTAATTTATATAGCGAGTTCATAACCTTTATAGTATGCTTACCACATCAGTTTTCCCAATCAGCATGCCAGATAAGATAATTTGATTGAGTTAGGGTCATCTATGATAAATTAACACCGCCGGATACAATTTTAAGTCATTTTCAAACTTCATGGACCAACGGTTATAAACGGAATAAACTTGAAGGATTAAAACCACATGTTTTAAACTTGAGGCACCAAAACCATATGTTTTAAATTTGACGGACTAAAATGAAAATTGGGTGAAACTTTAAGGACAAAAAAAGTTAAACTATTATATTCTCTTTTGATTAGTTTGTAATGATTTCTAGCTTTTACTAAAAAAATATATAAGAGTAAGTTAAAGCAAATTTTCAATCCACTTTGTTTTTAAAATTCGAATTTTTCCCTTCAAAACATCATCCATGTCAATTATGTGAAATTTTCAATCCATTGCAAATAATTTTTTATGATATTTTGTAAAGACCAACATACATTCTTAAAAATAACCCACTTAACTAATTTTCTTAATTTATTTCAATATGTTATCACTATTAATAAGTTCCTACATTTAATATGGGAGGGATTGTATAAAATAATCAACATGTTTACCAATGTAACACCAATGAAACTTGATTTGAAAAATTAATCTAACAGGTTTCGCCTAGTTTTTATTTTTTTTGTTTTTGGCCAACTCTCTACTTCACCTACATTATTGCAATACTACAAGCCATTTTTGGAAATTGTCATGAAGTCTTAAGGTTGAGATTTAATTACTGAAAAGTCCTAATGTACCTAAACTTATCATTGTATGCTACTCAATTGTCATTGGGATTTCTTAGTAATTAAATATGTTCCTTAGAACTTGATATTAATTCCCTTAAAATTACTTATTACACATCCAATTCTAAATATATGACCTAATTTATAGTGCAATGTAGGAGGTAGGAGTTCATGGTGTGAAAACTATAAGCTTAAGCTTGTTTGAGATCTCTTTTGAAAGTCTTAAAAATTCTTATTCACGTAAATCGAGACAAAAATCATTTCACATACTTATTTTATATACCACAAATTACGGTTGAAAAGCTATTTTTGAAGTCTCCAATCATTATTAGGAATAAGCACTAAGAAATCAAACAAATCATCAGAGTATTGTGCAACGCGTGGCATGCAACAAGACATCTCCTTTCCTTCACAATGAAGCAGAGATCTATTCAATAATTCACCAATGGCCTCAGATTCAACATATAAACACACACACACACACGTGTGTGTGTGTAGTGTACATATATGTGTACACACACACACATGAGTGTGTGTAAAGATATCCTCAGAAAATGGAACGCCGAATGCTAATTGCACAGCAATGTTTCACGCGTCGCATTTCCAGTTGTTGGGTTCACCCTAACACACAACAAACAGCTTTGTTACTGAATGAGTGAGAGTTATGAAGCATAATCAGAAAAATCTGATGAGTGCAAAAAGATATGAATTTGATATTTACCCATCTGCAACTTTGCACAGGTATTCTCTTTGATCGTCCCTTAACGGCACATCTGTGAAGTCTGTTCATTATAACAACCAAACCATCCATAACTATCAAAGCATACTCACAAACATTTTAAAACTTCAGCTTGTTATGATTTAGAAGTTCACTCTAGTGACTTACCAGCAAAGCATACAACAATAAAATACAGGTACTGATACTGAAATGTATTGTTCCTTCAATTTAGTACGTGTTATTTGTGTAAGGATTATCTCGGTCAAGTTGATCAATTAATAAGAACTTGAAAACAATTCATTCTGATAGTGTGGAATACTAGAATTGATCATGGTTTGGCTACAAAAACAGGTTTCATACCATGAAATTTGGAATTCTTTTCATCAACGATTATGCTTTCTAATGATTTATGTCATCTCTATACTTCAGTCCATGTCTATCGGTACCCAAGCTCTTATTGTTAAACATTCGTCAGTCAGACAGGAGAAGGGGAGATAAATCAACGGTAACCAACTATTTGGTCACTAATTTCAGGGATACAAGGGAGAAAAGCGTTTCTCCTTTTACCTTCTCTATGCAACGTTTATCATATGAATCTTATTACTCAAAAGGGTATCTATTCTTTTTTTTCTTTTTTTTTTGGGTTAAGTATCAATTTTGCCCCGGAAGTACACCGCCAGGAGCAATGTTGCCTTGGAAGTTTTTTTAAACTCAATTTTGCCCCGGAAGTATAAAAACGTAGCAATGTTGCCCTCCATTTAACAGCGCGACTGACGGTGTTAACACACTCGAGTGTCAAACACTGACACTCGAGTATGTACGGATTTTTTTTTTCCCCTTCATTCCTCCAACTCCAAGTGCACACGAGTGTGCACGACACACTCACTCGAGTGAGCTCACTGCACGCACACTCGAGTGAGTGTGCAGGTTCACACTCATTTTGAGTGTGAACCTCAAAAAAAAAAAAAAAATTCTGTACACACTCAAGTGTTCGGGTATGACACTCAAGTGTGTAACACCATCAGTCCCTCCGTTAAAATGAGGACAACATTGCTACGTTTTTATATTTATGGAGCAAAATTGAGCCCAAAAAAAACTTATAGGGCAACATTGCTTAAAATTGCTACTTAACCCTTTTTTTTTTTGGGTACTTTTTATCAGCAGAGACATGAGGGTCATTTCATCAAAAGCTCTTATTACTCAAAATCACTTTTTTCATTCTATTTTCCATTTCATCCTTTCTGCCTACATTTGTCAAGTAATCCACCAACCAACACAAGCTCTGATTTTAGAATGCTAAAAGATCAATTCTTTGTTTAAATTATATCATCCTTGAATACAATAGCAGTACATAATAAGTGGTACATCAGCATACCAGCGCCAGTTATATTGGCCCCCTTGAAAGACGTGTTTCCTGTTGCAAGGGCACCTTCCAAGTTAGAATTGCTCAAATTTGCCTGCACAAAGTCATGATGCATTCAGAAGACACCAGATATTGTGAAAGTAGGGGCGGAGCCAAGAATTTTAATGACGACGGGCGAAAATAAAAAGCATTATATTATAAGTTAAAATACTTGAAATGCAATACAGATTTATTATACAAAAAATTGAAAGAAATCTATCACATAATAGCCCCACTTGCATTGGATTTGGGCAGCTCTAATCCACCTAGAATGGACTCTGTATATTCCAACAAATCACTCCCTCCTATCCATAATATAAGACATATTTAGGGAGTTAATTTCCTTCTTGAATATAAAACATAATTTTCATATTTGTTAACACTAATCAAGGAAGATAATGAATGAAAAAAATTAGGGAAGATGATAACTATGGTGTTTAGAAAATACATGTTAAATTAACTTATTGAACCAACTTCCTTAATCTATCTAAATTGAGTAAATATGTATTATATTTAGGACCAAAAGACCATTAACTAAATTTTTAAAATACAAATGATGAAATACAATATAATCAAACAAACTTAGCTTATTAAATCCTAAGACAATACATATTTAGTCCTTCAGCACATACGTCAAAACAGTTACCTTGGTCACATTTGCCAGAGAAAAGTCAGCACCTCTAAGATCAGCATCAGAAAGATCAGCCCCTGACAACACGGGGGAGAAGTAGTAAGAAGCTCTTTCATTGGTAGGATGCATATGCAGAAACAGCCAAATCTAAAAGAGAGACTGCAAGGTTTAGTTTACTTGATTTGACCCAACATCAGTTTTTCTAATCATAATCTAGTGTGTTACATTAAACATCTTCGAGGTTTGTTATCTTATCACTTAGCTGCTTGGTGTTTCTCATCCGAAATTTTAAATAATGAATAATTTCATCGTCAGAAGGGTGTTTCATTTATCACTAAGTCGATTCTTAGGACTGAGAATTTCAATTTCCAAATGTAGCCTCCCGAGAGCATGATCAGAAGCTTCCCAAATGAAGATAAGCATAGAATGCCAAACTAAAACACTACATAAATCCATAACTACATACAATCAGTAGGTAATTAAATCAATAAATGGTAGAGTATCTGCTTTCAACTATACCTGTTAAATCAGCATCAAAGAAGCTAGCACCTAACAACTTTGCACCTTTAAAATTGGCCTGTCTCAATATAGACTGCAACAGATAACGGGTGACTCATTAACCTTCTCTTTAACACTACAAATAGTCCAATCAGATTGACTCTATTTTTAAAAATAAAAAAATAAAAAATGCACCGTTTTGAAATCTTGCTTGATCAGAGTCTTGCCACTAAAATCCTTCCCAGCGAGATCTTGTCCCCTTGTCACTTCCTGCCCGTATGGTCCTCCACCCTGCACTTTAAACTCATCACTGCCATGTTCATCAACAAAACAATTATTCCCAAAGCAGGAAATTACTACAACAACTGAAACCACCAAACAGTTCATAATTTTGCAAGTTTTCAAATTCTCATCATTAACAGTTTAATTTTGGGATTAAATCAAACACCTTGAAGGCGAGTGCGGGATCAACGACAAATAAAGAAACAGAAAGGAGAGCAGCCAAGCTAGCAGCGGACACAGATTCAGTAAATGAAAGCGTAAGTTTTCTACAAGCTTCGGGGCGTTGCTTCAATGGAAGTGCCTGCAAAAGAAACCCACAATCACCAAACGGAGCAAAGTGTGACAAACAAGTCTTGGACTTAAGAAGAGAGAAACGAAAATGAGGAAGATGAGATTCCGTAGATTACCAACCAGAGGCGAAGGATGGGCAGAAACGGAGGGATGAGAGTACGAGAATCGAGGTTTTGAGGGGAATTTGGAACATATAAACGCGTTAAGAGCCATTGCTCACAGATTGAGCTCGCGAGACGCAAGTGCACAGTCGTGAGTGGTGACAAGGTGAAAGCTATGCCAAGCCAATACCATGTGGATAATGTCTAATACTTTGTTGTCGCGATATTAGGGTCGTTAATTCATCATGCGCGCCCATAAAAAAAGCTTAAGGTAGGTTGATTTTTGCCAACAAACTATTAGATAAAGAGTATCTAATATAAATATTAATTATTGGTATCTTAAATACTAAAAAACAATTACAAGGTGATAAAATACACAATCTCCTTAGTCATATTAACTAACGGACGTTCAGATGTTGATGTGGTGAAGATTGAAGGAAGACATGGCAACTTGTGTCAGAAAACTTTGACTGTACGTTATTTTTGCTTTAGGTTCCCTGAGAAAACGAAAAATGTTGAGACTAGAGAACGAAAACAAAGAGGAAAACGTGTTCCTGGAGAAATCATCATTTTGGAGAAAAGGAAATTGCGTTCCTGGAGAAAAGCAGAGAGAGCAGAGAAAAAGAGAGAATGGCGAAACCCATAAGAGGCCAAAATGAAAACACGATCTCAGAGAAAAGGCGACGACGATCTAGTTGAATGACATCATCTTCTTCATCGTCGATGGCAAGATGCATGTGGAAGGTGGTGCTTCTTCGACAACCCAGTTGTGAGGATGATTATGAACCTCCGAGGAGGTACTGTTATCACAGAATGGTGGCTTCGAGGTGGACGACATGGACTGACGACAACCCAAGTCGGAGGTTCTACGGATGCTCATACTACTACTAGGTAAGCAAGGTTAATCAAAGTGGAATATAATTCAAGTTTGGGTATTTTGTTGGCTTCCATGCTCTATTATGTGCATTGATGTTCTATACAATTTCATTCAAATTTCTTGATCTGTTCAAAGGAGAATCGAATATGTAAAATATTTAATACACAAGCATTTTATTCAACCCAATATAATTTGCATCGTTGGAACATATATGAAGAATAAAGCAAACACTAAGGCATGTTCTTTTTTGAAATGTGGCATCGAATGATGATGGTGATTTGTATCCATAAAAAGAAGTGCATTAGGCATGATGATGATGATGGTGATTTTATTTAACTCTGATGCAACTTAAGTACACTTACAATGAATTTGAAGAAGATAAAATATATGGGTTAAGAAAATGAAAAATAACACAAATTTCACTATAAATCAAATGATCAGTTTAAGCAATGAAACAGACCTCTATATATCTATATTCCAAGAAGGATATTTACGGTGAGTCATCAATAATTATGATCTTTTTAATTTTCTGTATATCAGAATCTCTTCCTCATTTGAAACTATCACTTCCTATGTTGCTGTCATAATTATTGATCAGTTTAAGCTCTTGCTCATTTGACACTATTCTATTGTTTTGTAAGACTTACTTTGTTGTCCATTCTTGTTTGAAAATCTTTCAAGACATTCGGTACACTCTATTCTTCTTTGCATACTTCAAGTTTGCTGGTTTTCTGCTCATTGTAGTTCTTATTTGAAAAATAACATGAAGAATTCTAGTTCAAAATTACATGAAAGTGGTGAGTTGCAATTTAAGTCAATTTATTTTCTTTTGCATATGAAGGTGTGTGAAATTTTATCTGACGTATGCTCATCTAGATGGGGGGTGCGGATTCTTTGCTTGGCATGATGACGAATTCCGTGAGAGGGAAAATATTGTGATTAAGGAGCTGTTAGACGACATTGACAAACTATATGATGAAAATTACGTCCTTCGAAGAGTAGATCATGGGCAAAGAGTGAGTGAAGAGCTTGATGCAATACACGGTGACTTGAGAAGGCTTAAACGCGCACATGAGCTATATGATGGGGAATTTAGGAAAGGGGAAAAGAAGTTTAAAGTAGCAATGTCATTGTTGTTTGTAACTTGTGTTTGGTTGTGTGTGTTGTATACGAAGAAATAGCTATGAGTAAGAACTTTGTAATGTGAATTGGGTACTTGTGGTATGCAACTCAATGGTAGAGGAAGGCGAGTATGTTATAGTAGAATGAATGCATTTTGTTATATATTAGCCTTTTATTTCCTAAAAAACAGTTGTGTCAACTTCTTTGAATGAAGATGGCAATATGGAAAGAACAAGTAATAAGAGCAACAATGAAGATTGTTTTTGCATAGATACAAGAAAAACACCTGGCAAGGTCAATGTAAATAGAGCATAAACAATATGTTTCGCTTATGGCTGAGTTAAATAACAATAATTATGTACAATAATTAGCAACATATGATAAAGATGATATATTTCATTTACACCTGGCAAAATATACAAGCAAGTATATATACATTGATTCCAAGTTGGCAGGATTGATATAAATACAATAGGATCCTGATTCCACAAAAGCAAAAAGTTGGTCATAAGACCAAGCACAAAACAACTACAATGTTGCTTGCTTTCAGGTTACATAAAAGTTTGGTGATTAAATTGTTATCCCAAAAGAAATCACCCAAAAAAACGGTCATCTAAAGAAGACTACTTGCTGGAGCTAGCCATACTCCTGGTCATAATGTCAACGCTTTGTTGTTGTAGTTGCAATCTTCGTCTACTCAAAATCTGTTGGCTTTGTATTCTGAGTTGTGAGCCACTAATACTTGGTTGGCTGTTCCACTACAATCCAGGAGGTTGCACTGGTAATGGCAAATTAGTATGAGACGCGAAGTCAATCTTCCTGGAACCTTCGTGGGAGGACAATGTTGTAGATGCAGATCTTCATATTTCTCTCTCATTTGGTATTGGAAATCTTGTTTCAGGGTCGGCATTGTGTTGAAACTCTGTTGGTGTGGCCTCCTCTATCACCATTTCAAAACTTAAACCAGGCTGAGGAAAAAAAGAAAAAAAGAAAAAGAATAAAAATGAATCTGTTAAAAATAAGCGGAATTTAATTGTTAACGGAGACATGCTTTATGTAAGTATGTAACCCATGTCTTCACAAATAACTTGAGAGTTATCGCCTCTTCGTATCATTCTCACTTCCCTAAATTCATGAAGAAAGGATTAGATTCATACATATATGTGTGTGAAGTAAAATGTTTCACACTTCACAAGGAGTTACATGTGCACTCATGAAAGTAACTTACAGTGCATTCATAAACTACTCATCAATTCACTACCAACAAGAAACACCCATATAGCTAAAATTGCTGCTACTCATAGAGTTCAAACAAAATGGCCATTTAACAATCTCTTTCTACAAAAATTAAAGGAAGCAGCTTTGCCAAAATCTAAATTAAATTAAAGGAAGCAACTTTGCCAGAATCTTAACAAAAAGTAAAGGTGAAGATCATCCCTCTATTAATGAAAAACTAAATTTAAATATTTGTCTCTAGCTATCAGCTAAGGATACTGCCAGAATTTTAGAAAAATAATAGCAATGTAATTAACTTAGTATGAAATGTGTAAATAAATCTCACATTGTAAACACGTCAACCAGTGTCTTGATCCACCATTACTCCGAATCCAGATGGTCTGTAAACACCACTCCTTCTCCTTGATTGGTTCCCAGATTGAGAGTGCCAACCAATCTGTGATGTTTGTTGATTAGGCGTTAAAAGTGGTGGTGTAAGTGTAGTGGGCTGTTGTGAGGTTTGTTGGGAAGGTGACCATGAAAATTCTTAAGTACTAGCACATGTGTTAGGTGTTTTTCTCTTCTGTCCAGGCCGAGGCTTATTCGAGTGGGGGGGGCCTGAAACAAGAAATAATAGCAATGCAATAAAATACTAGCACATTTCAGTATTTTTGATAGTAAACCAGAACAAAGTGTATAGACTCGTGAGATTGACCTTTTTGCACGTGCTTCAATTGTGACCCTCGTTCCTATAGAAACTGCACTTCATAACTGTCCCTTTTTTTTTTTGCTTAATTTCTCCACACAATGTGCAAAAGCATTATCAGCTGCTTCTTCAATTGTCAGTCCAGTGGCGGCATTGTGTCTTCTTTGTGCTTCTTCAGTCCTTTTCCTTCTCTTTGAAGGTCGACCAGACAATTTACATACAGGTGGGGGTAGAATTGGTAGGTACTTGTGAGTTTCCCAAAATTTTTGTCCCCTCACCAATTGAAATTTTATTCTATAGCTCGCAACAAATGTTTCCCTATGGTAATACCGTGAAATTTGGGTAATGGGATCAAGGTTGGAATGGTACATTGCACATATAGCATGCTGGCATGGGATTTCAGTTAAATCTCATGCTCTACAAATGCACACTTTCCTATCCAGCTGAATTGAATGCCTATCCTTACCCTCAACCACTTCATACCCATCATCACCATTAAAGAAAACCCTACAATTTGTTGCCAAGAACCTATTTGTCTCAAACAATTCAAGACATTAAGGGCTATAGTTGCCCTTCCAATTTCTAACAATATGATCACTAGCAACCCATTTTTCCATCAATTTAAGCCTAATGCCATCAAACATCTTAATTACTGGGAAATACCGACACTCACAAATCCATGCATTAAAACTCTCACTTACATTATTGTCTACAACCATAGAGAGGCATCTATTAGTAAAATACGCTCTTACCCATCCATTGACATAATAACTTACTACTCCAACAACTGCTGCCTTGTTAACTTTCTCCATTGCCTTTAAATTGTCATTAAATTGTTCCTTGTATGTACTCCAAGTGTAAGAGAAAAATTTCTTCTTCAGCTTATGTCCCCCCCATTTTTTTTGCACCAATTGGCATAAATATGCCTTGCACAAAGCCTATGTTCAGCCAATGGTAGGACGTCAGACACAACTTGTTGCAACCCTTGTATGTACAAAAAAGTTAGCTACTTACATATAACTTCACTAACTGATTTGAACATAATTGTTAGACAAAATTAATACTTTACCTTCTGCATGTCAAACATAATTGTTACTTTACTTGCTTCCTCAAGTTAAAGAGACAATCTAAGCCTTTCTATGAACCAAGTCCAATTAACAGTAGTTTCCTTCTCGATCAACCCAAAAGCTATTGGGAACATACTATCATTTGCATCTAAACCCATTGCAGCCAACAAAATCCCTCTTGCTTTCCCCTTCAAAAAAGTGCCATCAAGCCCAATAAATGGCCTATAACCAACTTTCCAACCAACCTAATACAAAGCCAAGAAAACCAACATAAATATAGACTGCAAAGGAGAAAAAAAAGAGTCTAACTACAATCAGAGCAAAATACAAGTCATATAAGTCACAACAATATCATACCTTTGATGAATTAAAACACACACACATTCTTCTAAACACCCTCCTACCTTGATCTAACGCTTCAAGACTTAACTCAGCACTTACATTGGATCATAGATTTGACACTTTGAGCTCATTGAAGTAAGCTTCTAACTTGTCAAATTCATCTAAAAAACCCCATCCATGTCTTGCATTATTCTCTTTTTCGCCCTCTTGCACTTATTTGCTCACAAAGAGTTTCAAGTCATGCTCAACCTCCTTCTTCATCTCACTTGTACTATATTGCGGATTGTCTTGGACTTTATCCTTGAAGTGTTTAGCTAGCCATCTCACACTTGCTCTTCGATTCTTATAAACCCTAGCACACATATGTTCATGAACAAGTGTTTTTAGCATGTACCCAACTCCAACCCTATCTCTAAAAGCGTACAACCTAAATAGGCAGCCCTCTTGGCAAGTTGCAATTACTATCTTCTTCTCACTTTTAACTATTTTCACATTAACCCCATTTCCAATAGCATACTTATCAATTGCCTTCTTCAACACACCTCTATCCAAGAATGTCATACCCAACGTGAAATAGGGCCTTCTTTTAGACCCATTCAACTGCCTTAAACTAAGCCTCTCTTATACAGGATACCCATAGTCTAAATTTTCCTCTTCCTCATCACTAACCTCAGTGTCTTCATGAATTTCATAATCATTGTCTAAACTATCTTCACTTTCACAAGTTTCTGACTCTGACTGTGCCATAAAGCTATCATCATCATTGTCCAAGTCATCTTCCCCTGTCTTTCCAACATTTTGGTTTAATGGAATGTCTTCTACCCCACTTAGGTCTTCTAAGTACCCTATATCATCATCTACCTCACCTAATTCTTCTATACAATCACCATCAAGCTCTATTTCCCTTTCACCCGATAACCTTATGTAAAAGCTTCTAACAATTTCTTCCTCAACAGAAACAACTTCACTTACCTTCCTCAACTTAGTCAAGTAGTTAATTTCTAGTACCTCGTTGTTTTCTCTGACCACAGGTTTCGCCGCCTCTCCTAAATGAGCTGGACCTTTGCCTTTATCTGCCATTAACGCTGCAACAAGGTAAGCAGTCAATAATTTGTGACGCATTGTAGTTAACACACCATAAACCACAAAGAAGCCCATTTATTCCCAAAAATCGACCGTTACCTGTGAAGAAATTGCAGGTGCCTGCAATTTAGAGCTGACTCATTTGCCATGTCTTGGTTTATTCTTCACCATATTAGCATCTAAACGTCCATTAATTAACAAGACTAACGGGATTGTGTATTTTATCACCATGTAATTGTTTTCTGGCATTTAAGGTACCAATAATTAATATTTGTGCTGGATGCTCTTTATCTAATAGTTTGTTGGCAAAAATGGACCTTAACCCAAAAAGCAAAGATCATTAACAAATAAAGGCATTAGAAAAATAAGGAAAATAAGAGGGAAGTCCCTTTTATACACACAAACACAAGGGAAAGTATTTTAATGGGGAAAACATAAATAAATACTATATGAATTTCTAAAATTCAAAAAAGTCTGCTAACACTTGTAAATGATAAAGAGGCCATCCGGTAGGAATATAAGATATCAAAATTTGAGTGAAAATATTTAAATGTCCTTCTCTTTCTTCTTTCTATTTCTCATTTTCTTCTCTCTCATCTTTCTCTCTATTTCCTTCCCCACCACCACCCACCTTCGCCACCCACTGCCTCTACCTTCGGCACCCCTTTCTATCTCATCTTCTCCCTTCCTCGATTTGCCGATCAATCAATCTACAACCACGGCAAAAGCAGAACAAGGGGCTGTAGGAGAGAAGAGACAATGATCGGCGAAGACGAGTGGCTATGTGTTTCCCAACCATCTCGTCGACAAACACAAAAAGCAAGGAGGGGGGCAATGGCATAGCAAAGGCATGGATTTCACTTATCTCAAAGACAAAGATCGGCGAATGTATTTCCTAACCATCTCGTTGAGGGCGTGGGTTTTGAATCAAAGAACCTCCCAAAGGAGAGTGGGCCCGCTTTTGGAGATAAGAAGAAGAGGAACAAGAAAAACATCAAGACCTACAAAATCTACATCGTTAAGTCAGCATCTTTTCATGTTTTTTTCTTTGATTTCTTGGCTCTTAGATATGAAGGAGGAGAAGGTTAAAAACATGAGGTGAAATTTTTTGAGCTATGATTCTTGGCTCTTGGATATGGAGTTGAAGAAGGAGAAGGTTGAAGGAGGGAGGTGAGGTTTTTTAGGCTCTAATTTTTGGCTCTTAAGTGCGGAGGGGAAGATGAAGAGGGTTGAAGGAGGGAGGTGAGGGAAGACGTAAATGGAGAAAATGACAACTTAAGGAGCATAAGTTGTTAATTTCCTATATTCAAGTTGTCAACAAGGCTTAATAAGGATATTTCTCAATTGTTACACTCAAGTTGTCAATGATGTTGTGTATAGACATTGACAACTTGAGGAATGTAAATTGTCAATCTCTATGTTAAAGTAATTAATTGTATTATTGAAACTGTCACAAGAGCTTCAACCACTGACACTAGGGCTATGATAGTAGGCAGGCTAGTTTTGAATGTGAGGCAGTAGTGGAGCTGCATCAAGGTGTGCTTTTTTATTAAAAAATTTGAGGGGTATTTTGGTAAAATCACTAACATTTTAAAATCTCAATTTGATCTCTTATCACCTCTCCATCTTTTGAGAGTATTAATTGAATTTTTTGTGGTTTGGAAGTTCACATAATAATTATATGTCTTTTTCCCTATTTTAATTTAAATCCAGGACTTTTCCTTAATTTGTATATCGTGAGAAACTAACATTTCGGCTAGATTCAAACCCAAGGAATTTTATCTTAGAAGCAATTTTCCCAATATCTTTATCCGATTGATCAGCTAGGGCTTCAAATTGGGTGAGATTTCAAGTATTGTTGGTCCTTTTCCTAGCAAACCGTGCGCTTTCCCGAGTTTCTGTGCCTGCGACCCCCTTGACTGACGGGTTGTCCTTCGACGTTCGGCTTTCGAGCTCGCCGAGGCTTTCCAGCTTATCAATTATCGTCCAAGGTCCGTACTATTCCTTATCCGGTAATTCCTGCTTCTCCTTCTCCGCTATGCAATATGTAGTTTGCTAATTGGTGGATGGGTGGTTCGGCTGTACTTTTTTCCTGCTTTGTTTGATTTGCTGGGTTGTATGAATATGAATCCTTATAATGCCCCTAACAGCCGCACCAAAAGGTCGAGATTTAAGGAGATCGAGCTTGACTCAATTGTTTTTGTTTAGTTGTTATTGAATGAGATTGGCCTAAATCTGTAACCTCTTTCCCATTCATATCATTTAGGATATGATGCTTACTTGACTTTGATGACTACACTGATTGCGAAATATGATCTCATAACTAAAATTGCCTGTTTCTCCTTTTTCTTCTGAGATTAGTAACCATACTGATCTGAAATAAGGGCTTTTTGCTGATGAACATTTATTTCAAGTCAATTTTTACCCCCTTAAAAGAACATCTTTTTGGCAATTAGTAAGAAAAGAAGGATTGTTATAGTTCATTGTTGTTTCTTACGGGATTTTCTGCTCTCATTGCGCATAATTATGTTTGTCTTAGCCATTTAAATAATGGTCTTGTAAAATTTCAATCAGGAGTATGGAAGGAGAATTACCCAATATAAAGAAATGGATTGTTTTGTACCCTGTTTACATGAATTCAAAAATGACAGTTGCTGAAGGAAGGAGAATTGGCTTGAGCAAGGCATGTGAAAATCCTACTTGTGCTGAAATTGGCGATTGCTGCAGCTATCTTAAACTTCCCTTTGCTATTGAGGTTTGTTGCTGTATAATTTGGCATGTTCTTGTTAAGTTCAAATTTATTCTATGCTTTATCTTCCCGATTCTTTTGTGAATCTGCATGTTCCCTCCATATGCTGTCTGTGGATTGGACTATAGGTAGTGGGTTAACCTAATTTTCCTAACTACTACAGATAGACAAGGCATATCCACGTGATTTTATGCAACGAGGTAGAGTGCGGGTATTGCTGAAAAAGGAGGATGGGACTCTATATAATCCTTCCATCACATCCAGTAAGATAGTCCATATATGCAGTTCTAAGTGCTGTTCTTATATTATATGACTATATATTCTTTGAGTGAATCTGAAGAATCACTGTAATTTGATCTCTTTGTTCTAAGATCCAATTGATTTTTTTTGGAGGGGTTGAAGAAGCTAAATAAACTACTTAATCATAGTAAATGTTGTATGTTATTAGATTATATATTAGTTTGTAGGTCAAACAAATTAGTTTGAAGAAGAACCATAAATATAAGGGTTAAAGTCCAAATTTGCCATGAAAGTTTTGCGAATGGAGCGTTCAGCACCCGAAAGTATTCGTGGTACCAAATTTACCCCGGAAGTATTAAAATGGTACCAAATATACCCAAAACTGACGTGGCACCGACATGGCAAACGAATGTTTGACGTTCCGTCAGTTTTGGGTATATTTGGTCTCTTTTTAATACTTCTGGGGTAATTTTGGTACCATTTTAATATTTCCGGGGTAAATTTGGTACCATTAACAGACCCAACAAACAGATGCAAAAAACATAGCTCACAAACAACCCTTTGTTGTAGTTTCAGTTTTCAGCTTTGCTTTTGGATTCCTTTTTAACGCCTAACAAATGGCACAAAGATGAGAGAGAGACCCCTTTAAATAGAAGTTCATCGGCCAAATAAAACACAAGGGTCCAGACACATGAACTTTCAAATAAAGAACACAGAGCTCGAGAGGTATGGCTCATCGCAGATCAGCTGCTCTTGTGCATTTGGTTGGTTTGTGTTTCACCATGATCTCCGCTGATTTGGTTACTGATACGCGATCTGCTCTGCTTCACATAATGACGCTGGATCTGCTTCACGTAATGGCGCTGGATCTGTTTACGTAAAGTTGCTGGGTCAAAACGAGAGGGAGTGAGGATGACAGAAGATCAGTAAGTATATGGATTGGATGTATGGGTCGAGAAGAATGGTGCTGGGATCCAGAGAAAATGAAGCTTACTAAAAAAAACAAAAATCTGACGTGTCTATATGATGTAGCAAAAATCCAGGGTAAATTTGGTATCCAAAAAAAACTTCTTGGTGCTAGACACTCCTTTTGAAAAACTTCCGTGGCAAATTTGAATTATAACAAAAAAAAAACATTTCCGACGTGGCCAACAGACGTTTGACGTTCCGTCAGTCTTGGGTATATTTGGTTCCTTTTGAAAACTTCCGGAATAATGTTGGTACCATTTTAATACTTCCGGGGTAAATTTGGTACCACGAATACTTCCGAGTGCTGAACGCTCCATTTGCACAACTTCCGTGGCAAATTTGATATTTAACCCTAAATATAAACACTTTAACATGACTCAATTAGCTTCATTAATCTCTCCAAAAAAAAAAAAGTTAACTAGGTTTTATATTAAGGATTGGAGGTAGTATCTTTTCGGCTAACAGCCTTCAGCATAATGTGTCTTGAGCAGTTGTGTATAAGAATGTTCTACAAAGATGAGAACATTTTCAAATGCTGGCAGAGGATGCCCTATTTGTAGCTTTTAGTTGGCATTGAAATGGCGAAGTTATTAGCAATGCTCTGTCACAACCTTGTCAAGACTCATATAATGAGAACTAGTCTTCGTTGTTGGGATAAACCTTTTTGTGTCTTCAAAGAAATGTTGGAGAACTAAAAATTGAAGGTTTTAGAAAGTTATTGATTTATATAGTAGTTTATGAGAAGCTGAAATCTGTAGCTTATTCAGAAACACATGCCTAAAGAAATGGGTGCATGTTTTTGCAGTGGACTCTCTAAAGAAATCAGGAAAGTTTTTCTTCCCAAAAAAAAAAAAGAAAATAGGAAAAAGCAGAGAGAAATAAAAAATCCAAAGGTGGTAAAGTTTTGGACAGAGAGGCTGGTGCGCTCAGTCAGGGAGGAAATTATCCTTCAAATTTTCATGAATATTGCTTATACAAATTGATTGATTGCTTGAGTGGTTACTGTCTTAATTGGATATTTTACTCGTTAGTGGTCAAGTTAATTCATTTGTATCACCAGTACAATTACTAACACTGTTGTATGTTTAAGTTTTGTGGAAATGCTGATTACTGAAGTGCAATTTATCTTCTTCTTTTTTTTTTTTGGGGGGGGGGGGGGGGGGTGGGAACCACATTGTGGATTGAACTAGCTGCCTAGATAATTTTAAGATTCTACGTCTGAAGTCCTGGCAATGTTAATCCTCTAGCCCTTGAGTTAGAGATGGAACAAGACCTGGCACTGCTCTTTCACCAATGCATCAAACAAGAAAAGCTGAGAATCAATCTAGATAAAATTGAATAGAGCTAGAAATTGTCTTCTACAATTGGAAGTTTGAATTAGCAAACTTGTAGAATATATTCATGCTCTCCATGGTCTAAGAGTGGTGGACTAGTCTTAATCGCCAAATCTGGTTTAGTTTACCATGAAGGGTAGATTTGTTATTCCTTCCAGTCCTAAATATAAGATATGGCTGACTTTTTTTGAGTGGTTAAGGAAACAAAATAGGTTGCTTAATAATATTATATGTTGTACATCATTAAATTATGTATTAGTTTATATGTAAGACAAACTAGATTGAAGAAAAAACGATAAATATAAATATTTTAAAGTAGTTTAATTAACTTTCTTAATCTCCTCAAGAAAGTCAACTATGTCTTATATTTAAGATTGGAGGGAATAACAAATCTACCCTTCATGGTGAGCTAAACCAGATTTGGCAATTAAGACTTGCCCACCATTCTAGACCATGGAGAGCATGAATATAGTCTAAAAGTTTGCTAATTCAGACTCCAATTGTAGAAGACAATTTCTAGCTTTATTCAATTTTATCTTGTATGGTTCTCAACTTTTCTTCTCTGATGCATTGGTGAAAGAGTAGTATTAGGTCTTGTTCCATCACCAATTCAAGGACTAGAGGATTTACATTACTAGGACTTCAGAGAATCTTGAAATTATCTACTCAGCTAGTTCAATCCACAATGTGGCTTTCACACAAAAGAAGAAAATGAATTGCACTTCAATAATCAGCAAATCCACAGAACGTAAACATACAACAGCGTTAGTAATCATACCGGTGATACAAATGAATTAACCTGAATGCTGGACTAACCACTGACGAGCAAAATATCCAATTAAGGGAGTAATATTTAAGTAACCTAAACTTGGACACTGTTGATGTAGTTACTAGTGTTAAAGAATCTCAATGTTATCTGATCAAGGAAATTTCTTTTTAATAGATGGAAGCCGTTTATGGAAAATATTGTTTAACAAGGAATGGTTTCCGGGTCCATGTTTCTCATGACAATCTGGGGTTTTTAATCTGCAGCATTAAATAGGTTCATTTTGCTTTAAGTGCTGAGAAAGCACGAAAGCTAAATCTTGTATTAGCAATTCCTAATTCCAATTCTTTTTAAAGTAATCACGAAAGGGTAAGAAAAATAACTAACCCAAACTTTTTTCTTGCTCCATTGTTAGCTTAAATTGGATGATTCTTAGTATGTCTATCGTCTTTTACTTGGTGTTACAGGAAAAAGTCTGATGCTTCACATTGCGGAAATGGTACCCAGACACCATGGAAGGGCAAAGAAGCAGGAGCCTGCATCAACATCAGCCGGATCATCCAACAACAAAACTGGGAAAAGTGGAAAGAAGAAGAGATAAACCCTGTTTAAAACATTGGCCAAAAACTAAACCCTGTAAACACTATAGCACGCTGATATCAGGATGTCTTGCTGAGTTTCAAGCTTTTTCCATCCAAGGTGTTTGTTAAGCAATTTCAGAGAACAGGCCATCCAGACTCAAGATTCTTCCTTTTGCTTAGGGAACTTTTCCTGTAGAATTCAGTTTTGTAGGTTCTTCCAAACTCGCAAGACTTACTGTGCAGATTTGTATTTTTCAATTCCAATGCTGATGTTGCTTTGCCTGATCTTCCTGTTTTTCTTGTAGAGATGAACCATAGGAAGTAATTTCAATACACATGACATGAGCCAGGTCTATGGGGCTTATTGACAATAGAAGTTTTCATGAATATTGTATTGCCTTCGGGTAATTTGCTGTTATAACTGGTGAAACTGGAGCGTAGATAGGAGGCTGTATGAAACTTGTCTCCAGTTCTGTTATTATCGGAGTTGGCCGAAAAGAAATTGCTATGATTATAATCTTCAATGCATACACATGATGATTTGTTTATAGAAAAAAGCACAGTTTGGAACTGAGAAAGCAAAATGACACTTAAGGCTTAGTAATTTTAACTTGTCTATTTTTTTTATACCAAACTTTAAAATGTCAAATAAGAAATTAAGAAAACTCAATTTACAAAAATAGCTCTTGTTCCTAATTCCTATATACAAGCTAGAAATTTGGAAGTAGAGAATAATCCGAGTCATTCATTAGATTTTGAATAACTAACTTACGAGGCCTACATATAAACTAATTTTAAATATGAATATAAAAGGTTCATAATGTGCTAATATGCAGTTGCTTTTTTTCCCCCAAAAAAATGCCATGCCTTCCTTTTAAAAAATAGAAATTTAAACTTTTCTTCTTCTTTCCCTGTTTGAAATTTGTTCGCACATAAGCAATTCTCTCCATTTTTTTTTTATAAAAATGTTGTGCCTTCCTTTTAAAAAAACAGAAATTTAATGCTGGCTTATTTTAGTTTTTTTAGAAGACAATTACGATGTACAAGTAGAGCTGTGGGCAAACCAGCACTAACTCATGGGCTTGTATGGCCCACATTTCTTAGGGGCTTGCAAAATGCCAACCCTAGATGGCAGCTGCGGCTTGGTAGGCCATCCTGTGGGCCCATATTTTTTTAAAGAAAAATCATATTTTCTTAAAATGACTGAAAGTCCAAAACACACATAGACAAGTCATCAAATTTATCTTTCCAGCATTAATCATTCTACTTATAAAAATTAAAAAACATAATTTACGATACTAAAGATAAAGTTATCAAATTTATCAAAGTTTACAAATAAAAAAACATCAAATCATCCTCAAACAATAAAGAAGGTGGATGAAGGATGCTGAAATTTTTCTTTTTGGGATTAGGAGACACCAAAGTTGGTGTGGTACTTATGGATTTTATGATATCATCATATTTTTTAAAAAATGTGTGAGCCAACTCAAGGTGTGGGTTGAGAAACTTAAGCCCTAACCCTACCCAAACCTATGGGCTAGCAATTTGAGTCGGTGAAGTAAATATAAGAAAGTAGTTTTGTCTCAATTTACAAAAAAAAAAAAAAAAAAAAAACCTAAAAAGGTGCTTCTATGAGGTTTTTCAAACACGAGGGCAAACTTGATATAGTTAGTGATAGCCATAGTCAAAAATGATCAAACTAGAAGACTGACTTTGCTTATAAGAATCAACTTCCAACTCCCACCCAGAGGACCCCAGTCAAATGTGGCTATACCCACAACGTTTTACTTGGGAAATATCACATGGACGAGCGCCAAAAATTCAAGGATGTTGACAAATCAAATTTTGCAACTTAAGCTTTAGAAAAGTAATTCGACAAATTAATAATTTCAAACTTGGGCCCTCAAAGTCAAGCCTACCATTTTACCAAACAAATCTACCTTGTTCCCATGAGTCCATAAAGGCCCATATTATAGTCATACCAACTCCAATTATCCCAATAACCTCACATACCTCAACCAGGGATTATGTTTAGTAAAATGGGTTAATCAGCAAAAAAAAGAGTTGGCACGGATGGTAAGGAATTCAGGATTAGTCCATTGGGATGTGGGTTCGATCCCCTTTGTCGTTGTTGTGACTTCTTTGGTAGGCGATCTCGTAAGTCCCTAGTAAGTGCTCACAGAACCTAGGGCCATGCTCTGGTCTTGGTGGGGTACTGATGTTGAACCCCTCCAAAACTTTTAATTAGCCAAAAAAAAAGGTTCATCTCACTGAATGACAAATCAATATTTGAGTTACCAGCCAATGAGGAGTGACACAGTTGGTTAAGGTGTCGGTTTTCGCCTGAAAAGGGAGGAGGTTTGATACACGTTGATCGATGTGAGGGCCTTATTGGTGGGTCATCTATAAATACCTCTATAAACACTTTTTGAGTCTGGAGGCATACAGCATGTGGCATGCTTTAGCTCCGATAGATTACCGATGTCTAACCCCACCTAAACTTTTTTATGTATAAAAAAAATATTTGAGTTATCACTAAAAGAAATTCTCATATTTAGTGTCCATTTGTGTCTTGATTAGAATTATTTCTTTATTTATTCAAAGGAGCAAGCATTAACGACTGCTTTGTATTTATAGGAGAGTTTTTATATCACTATGCTACATGATTGTTGACAGTTAAAGTGTCCAATGTAACTCCACTAAAAAATGAGAGTGAAATGTGTTATATTTATCTACACACACATATTTTTTTTATGTTGATTTAGGAAATTTTTTTTAATTATTTGCTATTGTTATTAGGGAAAATCCCATAAAACGCTGTGTGAAGTAGGGAAATTTTAAATAAAATTGGTATATTCAATAAATTACTAATTAAGTTATCAACCCAATTTTAAAATATAGGTTCAATGATTTTACTGCCATCTTCTATTAAAAAGGTTTCAGTGCTCTATAACTTACTCTTAAAATAATTATGTGTGTATAGATATCAACATTAGTATGTTATAAAATAAAATATTATTTGGCTAAATTAAAGAATTTTATTTGTGTTGGGGAAGAATCATAAAAAATAATTAATGTAAGACAGGGAAAGCATAACCCGAATATCAATTAAATGATTTTTAATTGAATATTGAGAATAGGAAAATTTTATTTTATATGAGAAGAAATTTAAAATTTGCTCAATAAAAAAGAGAAGAAATTTAAACGATGTTAATCACCAAAAAAATCTTACTTATGTTATCTATTGAGCTATATAATATTTTCATTAATGCCGTTAAAATAAGATTTTCATTAACATAAAAACCCAAACTATATATCGTCCGAATAAGAATTTTGTGATTAGAAGTTTGATTTTCATTTTATTGACAAAAAATTTAAGTTGGTTTCTTCCAAAATAATTTTCTTATTCAAATTATTCAAACAAAATTTTTTAATTAATATTGGGTTTATGCTTTTTTTTTTTGGGGGATGAATTCTTCCCCAACACAAAAAATCCTTTGATTTAAATGAGTCATATTTTATTTTATTATATATTAATATTAATACATACATATATACTTATTAAAAACCTAAGTTATACAGTAAAAAAAACTATTTTAAGATGAAAGAAGGTAGAGGAGATTATAAAGGTGTAATAAAGTCATTTTACCCATATTTTAAAATCTCAAATTGAGTCAATAACTTAATTAAGGGTTTGTTAAATTTAACAATCTAATTTAAAATTTTCCAATTTCAAACCGTTTTATATAGGATTTTCTCTTGTTATTATTATCATTGCGTTTATATTATTTTTTTAATCATGAAACGGACATTCCCTTAGGCCCCGTTTGGATCAAAGAACAGGAAGGAAGCGAAAGGAATAAAAATAACAAAAAAAAGAATGGAAGGGAAAATATTTTACGTTGATGCATTTGGTTAGAGTGGAAAAGAAAATAGTTGGATTGGAAAATTTTTGTTTGGTTGGAAGAAAATAAGGAAAAATTACATTTTCACCCTTAAAAAATTACGGCCATAGTGTTCACAAATTGTTGTTCAAGCAGCAACAAATGTTGCGCTGAATGCTGCTTGAGCAACAACAAAAAGCTGCAACTTTTTTCTGTTAGTGTTCATCGTTTCTGACTTTGCAACTTTTTTTTTCTTTTTACTCCCTCATTGGTCAACAATAAATTTAAATTATCCAGATAGCTTTATTCTTACGGTGATTAATTTAATCAATCTACTGTTGGGTTAATTTGTTGAGGGCCGAAGCTTGAAACGGATAACAATGGTGAAGTCCAAAACAGATTTTCCTTTCCCCTTCCTTTCACTTTCAAACTTATTTACATCATATCTAAACATCTTTTTGACTTGATTTCAGTTGATTAAACTCACTTTTGTCTCTCTTCCTCTCCTTGTCGTCATTGTCTTCTCTCTCTTCCTCTCCCTGTCATCACTCTCTTCTTTCTCTATCATCTGATCAGGGCAAAATGGATTTTAGGTGACGTTGGAAAATGGCTTCTCACCATTTTTAGTGGGAGCCCATTTTCATTTAAATATGGGAGAATGGCACACGGCAGGAAAATATTTTTCAAGGAAAATTCAATTCAAACAGCCTCCGCCACTGAAAAATTCCAATTTTCCTTTTCCCTCTCTCGATTTTCTTCGATCCAAACGAGACCTTAGTTCTTGACACCTCAGTCTCATCTTTTTTCTTGTTTTTTTTACTCATTGTCACATTGAAACGGAAGTTTCGTCCTTGCGACCTCCTTCTGATTGTTGGTGGTTGTGGATAATTATAATGTCTAGCCAGTTTCACATCAAATAAATGCTCTGCCAATTAAAGCGAAGGGTCTTATATATTTAGTCAAATATTTTTTTATTGGTTTGATAATGGAGGCTGCTTTGTATTCTATGACCAGCCCATATGAAAATCTGAACTCTCTAGTCAATGCTCTACTTTTTTTGGGTCAAATAGTCAATGTCTTCCAATTAGCACTTTGAAAATTCTTTTTCTTCCAATGACATAACACACTGTTCTTGGTGTTTGGAAAAACTTAACTCCTCTCTTAAAATTTTCATACCAAAAAAAAAAAAAAATCTTCTTCTTCTTCTTCTTGTAGTTGCCTAGACCGTGTTTAGAAAATTCTTCACTTTATTTATTGAAAAAAAGAAAAATAGAAAATTTAAAAATAGAAAAAGATAGAAAAATGTTTCTAATATTCATAATATTAGAGAAATATTAAACCTATCTGGCTTTTCAAAATTAAAATGAAATGACACAAATACCCTCTTAATGTCCCAAAATTTACACATCCCCAATTCCTCTCATCCATTAACATTTATCCATCTTCCATTCATGCAATCACCTGCAACGATCTCCTCTTCCATTCGAACCTCAAGATAGTCCCAAATAGAGATGGCATTCCATCTACTCTCAGCAAATTCAAGTCCGACAAATCTCCATATACTGATTGCCTTAAGATCTACCAGTGGTGGAAGTAGAAAACATTTTTAACCTAGACACAAAAATAAACTTATTGAACCATTTACTAAATAGTATCACATAACTTTAAAAATATAAATAAATAATAACCGACAATTAGAAATCAAAATAGATATAAGATGATACTAACTTTTTAGTAAGTATTTTAAATAAGAATTTTATTTTCCTTTCACAACCTAACGAGTAATGAATTGAACATTGTTATTATAAAGAAGGTAAGAGATTAGCCGAAGACAAAATAAAATATTACATAATAAATATATATATACATTAACAAATTTTAGAAGGTCAGCTGGAATTAGCCAGCTTGGTTCGCCATTGAGATCTACCCTACTCTTTCTTTCCGAGCTCACTCTGCGGTCTTCTTTTTTCTAATCTTCATCCTTTTCTTCGTATTTTTCTCCTGTTCTTCTTCTCTGGCAACCGCCCCCAACCGTCGTGCCCTTGGCAACGATTGGGAAAAGAGAGTGAGTGAATCAGAGTGTTAGAGCCGTGCTTCTAGTTTCACTATGCTTGTTTATTGGTATGGCGTAGTGATGGCGTCCTTGGACTTGATAGTTTCAATCGTTATTGTGATCTCCTTAAGTGCGCTTCACTAGAAGTTTCTTGATCGTGCCGGAGTCTTCATCGTGGAGGGAGATATCAACGATTTGGTGCCTCTTCACAAGCTTTTTAATGTAGTGATGTTTACCCATGTCATGCACCTTGCTGCTTAAGCGAATGCAGAATCCCGATTCTTATGTTCACAGCAACATCGTTGGGCTTGTGAATCTTCTCCAAGTGTACAAATTTGGCTAATCCACTACCTACAATCGTGTGGGCGTTTTCTAGCTCAGTCTATGGGCTTAATTCTAAGGCACTTTTGTCGATAAAAGATAGAACCTGGTCATGGAAGAGTTGCGGGAGATTTCCACCCACATTGATGAAACAGTGAAAAGGCTGTTTGGGGGCTTTGGAAACAGCCAAGAAAAGTACTGGTGGTGATGAGAAGAAGAAGGGGACTGCAAAGTTCATATTTTTCAAAAAAAAAACATCTATATAAGGGCATTTATGTCATTTCCAGTTGACTTAAAAAATGACAGTTCAAACCTAACTCTTCTCCAATATTATGAATACCTTTCTGTCTTTTATTATTTTTAAAATTTTTTATCTATCTTTTTTTTTCTTATTTGTTCGTTGCGAATAAATTAATTCTTATGAAATGCTTGTATGAATAAATATATAGACACACTGAACTTTTATGAACATACATATACAACTTGCTCTTTTATTAGTTGCAAGATAAAACATTCATCATTTCTAGCAAAATCGAACTACTGAGAATAAATCCCATGTGTTTAACATTGCTCTGCCCATTCTTTTATTGCGTGTCTTTTTCTAAAAAAAACAAAAAATTCAAATAGTATTTTTATAATTAGAGTTGATTATAACCTTCATTAGTATTTTAATGTGTTGGGTTAAAAAAAATATTTTAGTGTGTTGGATGTTCTTTGAGAATATAATTATGCTTTATACTTATTTAAAGTTGCACGTTATTGGATGAAAAATCATTTCGATTTTTCATAATTTTTTTAAATAGTAAATCCCTTTTTTATGAACTTTTGAAATTATCTGAAAACTATATATTTTTTCTCTGAAAATTATCTGAAAAATCAGTTCAATGATTTACATAGTATTTAATTTGAGGGAAGGGTGTGGAAGGAAGTGAGAAGGAAAGTTGAGAGAGAAATTTTCTCTTTCATCTTTACAAAATTGCCCACAGCAAATTTTAAATATTCCTAAAATATATTTTTAACAAAAAAGAGTATTCTTTTCATTAATAGCAATTTGGTCAATGTACTTCAAAAAAAAAATTTCCCTCCCACACCCTTCCCTCAAACCAAACATGGTGACGTCTTTGAAGCATTATTAGAGTTGCGTGAAAATGACTTATATTTTAGATTTGTTTGTGTTCAGTAACTTCAAGTATGAATTTTGAAGAAATTTTATGCTAAATATGATAAACTAACGGATCTAACTTCAATGATTCATATTTCATATATTGTCAAAATAAATATTGTCATTTTTGCATTTTGATTACTTAATCATATACTTTTAATACATATTGATTGATTGAGGTGAACTCTTATAAATTTATGATTCAAGTTTATATCTTTATCATGATTGATTTGATAGGGGATATGGATAAATCTTATAATTTAAAATATGGATAAATGTAAAAGCTTTATTAAATAACTTAAACACCACTCCGTAATTTTGATGAGTTGGTTGGAAATATTATCTAACATAATAGCCTCATAACTAATTTACAAAAATATTTTTTTTTAAATTAGTTATTTTTAAATGAAAAAAGTTTGTGTTTACTCCTTAAAAAAAATATTATAGTTATTTTCATTATAAATTACCTCTTGAAAAATAAAATTTGTGAAAAAAAATTATAAATTTAAATAATAACTTGGATTTTAGCATTATATTTGAAATTAAATCAAGGGAAAAAGACAGGAAAAAAAGTCCCTGCAATATATAAAAACCCAAAGAGAGAAGCATTGAATTTGAAAAAATTTGTGTGGAGGTTATTTGTATAATTTCCTTTTATCTTCATAAAAGACAAATAGAGCACTAACATATTATTAGGTTCTTAAAATTGGAAGCACATATCTGTCTTTTACTATTTCTACGGTGTTATAAAACTAATAAGAATAAGAGAAGAGATTATAGAGAGAGAAAGTAGAGAGAGAAATTCTCATTTCAATTGTATCAATGAATAGTTACAGAAGACCTCTATTTATAGAAGGAAAATGAGTCTTTAGTGTAATTTACATCTCAGGGTCATTTGGTGTAGTTTTCTCCTAAAACATAAACTGTACACTCACGGATTTCCTTCCCGTGGGTGTATGTATAATTGTGTGTGGGTCCCACCAAATAGTAAATTACTATGCATGGTACTATACGTGGGTCCCATGTCATCTTGTAGTATTTAGAGACCGGGAGTTAATGGACATCCACATAATAAGTATATTCATAACATACGGGTTTTTATATGTCTTTTTTTCCCAAATCAAATCTTTAGTGACTCCTATATTTCTTAGTTTTTTTTTTGTCTATCTAATATTCAAAGTTTCGCTCTCACTAATTCAGATTTTACCTATATCATGTAGCTGGCTATAGCGGGTGAATCTTCCAACAAAGTTTTTCTGCATTCATAAGGTTCAAACTTGATACTTTACTTAAATAATACAAACCGCTTACCCTTTATACCAACTTTTAAAACAAAGGAACGAATAAAACTTGCTCCAGACCGAGGAAATGTGAATGCAGAGAGAAAGTGAATGTTGGGCCCATGCCCATGTTCACGGAAGCCGCGATCACATTGTCCGTAATGAGTTTTAAGATTTTTCTTAGTTTGAATAAAACATATTAGAATTGACTTATAAATGACACGAAATAAATACTTCCTTCGATCATTTTCATTAAGAAATAACCACTAAAATCATGTGATTTAAAATTTTAGTTAACACCAATAAGTGTATTATTTTTATTCATTTCTTTCTAATTATACTCTTATTTCGGAAGAATCCGTATGAAAGATAGTGGGTGAAAATTTATTTTAGAAATAATGACTGACATATATTTAATAAGGTAAAAATAAGAAAATTAGTTTATAATTTTAGACAAAAATATTTGTACCACCTTATGAGAAAGAATGTTTTCTATAAAAAGGACATGAGGGAGCATATATTTGCATTATATTTTATTTTTTGGTATGTATTTTGAAGAAAATAAATAAATAATGACAAAAAAAGGTAGTTTTCAGAATTCATAAATTTAGGGGTAAAAAAAACAGAACTTGGAAAAGGATGAATTTAGGTAGTGCTACTCTAATCTTATTTATAACTCATTTTTATCAAAAAAATTTGGTCGTATTTATAAGTTTTCTTTTAGGTAATAAATTGGATTGTGATAATTTTACTCATATTAAGTGTACCAATAAAAATAGGGAGAGAATAAAGAGTTAAATGATACTTATTCATAAATGAGAGTAAAATTAAAAATTTACTACATAATTATTGAGATAACTAACTCTTATCGGTATGTCCTATAATTTAATTAAAATAGAGTTATAAATAAAATCAAAATGATAATATTTTTTTAAAAATTTATAATTATAATTATAATTATAGTAACGCATCCCCATTGGAACTTGCATCACCAACTTCTAATCCACAGCAACCTGCAGGCCAACGTTAGCCATAGCACTTCCACGTGGTATGATGGCCTTCCACTTGCGAAGCCCACGAGGTGCTCGAGCACTCTCTCCCTTCCCCACTCAATTATGTGTCCCTTTAAATTAAGGGATAATTATATTTAGGTCCTAAAAATCAAAATTAATTATAAAAAAATTCTTAAGAATTTTTATGATAATAATTACAAAAATTTTAATAATTAAAAATACCACATTTATAACTGATATTTTTTATATTAAAATTTTAAGACTTTTTATAATTTTTTGTATTCCACATGACTCAAATGTAATTGTCTCTTAAGTCAACCCCCCACCCACCCTTCCTTATATAGTCATTTCATTTACAAGCACCCTGACAAACCCAAAATAGAAACTATGCTATTCACCTCTCTTCCCCACCGCCAATACCACAGACCCCTTAAGGTAATTTCTTATCCCTCAATTAATATGGTCATATATATATATGCAACTTGGTCTCATCCAGATTAGTATTCATCTCGTTTCGAGTCTGAACTGGGCTAAGCTTTGTGGTTCTGGTTTGGTTTCTGCCAACAAGTGGAACAACGATCTGTCATCATTGAAAGTCGCAAACTTTGAACTCAGCAAACATTTAGCGAGCGATTCAATGGATCCCTCCTGACTCAGTCGTCGCCTCGGATACCCCAGATAGAGACTAGGCGTGGCGGTGGATTAAGATGAACATAGAACAAGTCAGCTCCTGCCAACACTGCCCCACTCTGCTCTTGACCCGTACCAATCTTGTGACTCCCTTTTAAAAAAGGCGTTTATTTATACGTACAGGTACAGAAGAAGAATACACCCTAACAGGATTCCTCCTGGTTTTTTATAATAACATCTTCCAGATTCTTACGGGAGTTTAAAAATCAGAAAAGCCGACGACTAGGACGGATCCGTTTTTGGTGTCTGTGTGTGGTGAAGTGGGTTTTTCTTTCAAAATCATAGTTTGGTGGTTGGGAAATCGGATTCAGGTGACCTTTTATTTGTGGTTAGGGTTTTCATGTAGTACAAGCAATGCCCATGTGCTTGATGTCTGCTTTTTTGCTGTACGGTTTGATATAAAAACGGTCTAGAGTTTTGGATTGGGTTCTTAAGATTTTCGGGTGGGTTCTGGAGATCTGAAACTACTACAAAAAAAAGTAGAGCTGCAATTTATTTTCTCTTCTTTTCACGTTTATCTGTCTAATCTATAGAAGTATCGAGAAAGGGGAGTGTGAAGAAGATAAAGGTTTTTTCTTTTCTCCTGTTTATAGGCCTCTTCATCTAATCGGTGGGTTTTCAATAATGGCGAATCGGTGGTGGGCAGGTAACGTCGCAGTGAGACCAAAAGATCCCTTGTCTTCGTCTCCATCACTTCATCTAAGAAAACCAGAGGATGACCATGGCGTGTTGAACCGGTTCGGTACAGTTCGAATGCAAGATTTTCTAGAAAGCGCCAATAACAACACGACTCCGAGCAATAGCAGCAATAGCAACACTAACCCCAACACAAATAACACCTCCCAGAGCCAGAACGCCGACGACGGTGACAGCCGAGATAACGGCCGGGAAGCTGATGATCAGAACATGGGTGGTAGCCATGACGGCACCGAACCGGGCAGCAAAGAACGGCGTCCCCGAGGCCGCCCTCCTGGGTCGAGGAACAAGCCGAAGCCACCAGTTGTTATGACAAAGGAGAGTCCCAACGCCCTCCGGAGTCACGTGCTGGAGATCTCCAGCGGCAATGATGTCGCCGAGAGCCTTTCTACCTTCGCCAACCGGAGGCACCGCGGGGTGTCGGTGCTCAGCGGAAGCGGCATTGTAACTAATGTCTCTCTCCGGCAACCGGCGGCACCAGGTGGGGTTGTCACACTAAACGGAAGGTTCGAGATTCTGTCACTATCCGGGGCATTCTTGCCGGCCCCCTCGCCTCCTGGGGCCACTGGGCTAACCGTGTACCTAGCGGGCGGGCAAGGGCAAGTTGTTGGCGGCGCCGTGGTGGGTCCACTGGTAGCATCAGGGCCAGTACTGGTGATTGCAGCCACATTCGCTAATGCGACTTATGAGAGGCTACCACTTGAGGATGAGCCATCTGGGGAAGAAGTTGAAACAATGACACCAAAACACGCAGGAGTGAATAATAATAATAATAATTCAGCAACTTCAGCTGTGCCTAATCCTTCAACATCTCAAGCTTTGAACGAACAAGTTTCGATGCCTGTGTTCAATAATTTGCCTCCAAATTTGGTGCCAAACAGTGATCATCAACAAATGCAACATGACGTGTTCTGGGGTACCCCTTCTCGCCATCCTCCTTTCTGATAGATTAATTGAGAGAGATGTTTGGTGTTTTGCTGATGAGTCGTGCAATATATGCTGAAAGGAATTTGCTTGTTTGGAATAACGAGAGATTGAAGCTCTCTCAAAAGCAACAATGAACGAATGAATGAAGTAAGCATGAGAGGATACTTGTGTTGATTTGTGTAAATAAGACTTTTGAGGTGTCCAAAATGAACAAACAAGCACTAATCTGGTGGAAGCAGATGTAGGTCTGTAGGAAGGTGAAAGCCAAGGTTTTGTTGATTTTGTGTCATGTTTCTGAGAATCTTGTTAGAAAGATGGTGTTTTGGATATTGATGCTTCATGTGTACTGCTTGTTGTTGCTTGCTTGTACTTCTAATTTACTACTTTGCCTTTCGTTTTTGCTGTGGGCGAGCTTCTTCATTGATGAAATCAGATTGAAGCTGGTACTCTTTGTCCAATATTTCCTAAAATATAAATTTTTCCAATTTTAGGCTCTCATTGGGAATATTATTTTGGAGGGGGGATATAACGAGTGGGTAGAGGTGAGAGTATTATAAGTATAAAATAAGAAAAAGAGTATCAATTAAATTAAATTGGAGGTGAGCATTAGTTTTACTAGGTGTTTTATATTTTGAATCATGTCTCTTTCATATTGTGAATAAGTGGGAGTAATTAAATTATGGAGGCGTTTAGCAACCTGTAGAGTTGTTGAATCTGACTTGATTTTGCTCTTGTTACCGACAAGAATAAAACCAGCAAGAACAGTAGAGTTGATGGAAAATCATAATGTGGTTGGGTGGATGAGCTACCAAAGTTTGTGCTTTTATTATGGTGACTAGAGTGTGAAAGGTTTTTTTTTTTTTTTATCAATGAGTGTGAAAGGGTGACAATAGACTTTGTGCTACTTTACTAATTCTACCGTCTAAATACTCTTTAGACTTTGTGATATGGGCTCACCCGTTTAAATTTAAAATATTTAGACTTTGTGACATGGTTTCAACTAATATTGTAAAAAATTAGTTTCTTCGTAGATACAGAAGGAGGTGTTAGAAACATAAATCGTAAAAACGACATAACACGTAAAGTTTCTATTTTGTACTACTTAAGATTAGAGCTCAAAATTTTATATATATATATATATATATATATATATATATATATATATATATATCTGTGTGTGTGGACACGCGCAGGTGGAAAAAAAATCATAAATCACTACTGAATGAAAACAATCATATTTAAAAGATATAATACAAGTCATATAAACATGGTTTAAGGTGTAAAAATACACATAAGTGTTTTTCCCAGGAACAAAAATACACATGCTATTTTGAGGAGCAAAAATACACATGTGGTTACCATTTTAAAGCAAAAGTCACATTTCACCATTAAGTCACTGTTCACTACCGTTATGTTACTGTTCACCTCATGCTTTTCTCTCTCATTACGGTGAACAGTGACTTAACGGTGGGATGTGACTTTTACTCCAAAATGGTAACCATATGTGTATTTTTGCTCCTCAAAAAATCATATGTGTTTTTTTGCTCCTGGAGAAAAAACTCATATGTATTTTTGCATCTTAACCCTATAAACATATAAAACATAAGTCCAAAACATCAAAATAATAAAGTTTAACAACTCCTAAATTATAACAATTCATTCAAATTAAATACATCATCTTGAATGTCATCAATGTTATCTTCTCTGGCTCTTACAAGTTCATTTGCAAAGTTAAAAATGTCAAAATTATCATCATCCAAAGGTTTCCTTTTTTTTAAGTAAAAACGGTAATGATGGTAAAAACGTAAGAGTCTATCAGTTTTTACATTTCTACACTAGTTTCTACCAGTTTTTACTTTGAACAGTGTTTACCTGCGTTTTAGCACTTCACCCCAGTAAAAACGTATGTTTTTAAGCTTTTACACTAGTTTTTGCAATTAAATTATGGACATAATCGGCCTCCTCGAAACCCAAGGTTAGAAGTGATGAGCAAAAGAGTGTTGATTGGAAAACCCACCCCAAAGGGCACACAATCTTATAAGCAATAACTGCAATTAAATCAGCTAACTGGACACCCCATCTTAGGGTAAAAATACCAGTAAACCCAACCTTGGAAGAAAGAAGACCTTTAATGTCCTGAAGAACACATTTGCTCCTCTGACCAAACAAGTTCGGTGACCTCAATGACACACCAAAAAACACCTCTTTAGATCTTCCTCTAAGAATGCAGATCCGAGCTACCAAGAGATAATCAGACCTCATAACGTTCAAACAACCATCCAACCAAGAGGATTTGAAAGCAGATCTAACAGATCTGATTATTTCCTGAGACAAGAACACCATCGCAAAACCCAGAACCACAAGAAAAGGAATAGAAAGCAGATAACTCTCACCTTGGCAGATCAGATCAGGAGAAGGAGAGGAAAGGACTCGCCACAAGGACGAGAAAAAGCCACAACCGACAAAACTCAAAGTGAGAAGATCGCAGATAACAGATCTGGACTCCAAACTGCATCTCTGACTTATCTATGACACCAAAAATAGGCTTACCGGCAGCTTGTTCATCACAAACCGCCGGCGAGAGTTGAAGGCAAGCGCAAGATGCAGAGGCGAGCAGGAGAGAGAAGAGAGAAAAAGAGCGAAAAGGGGGGGGGGAGGGGTGATGGGAAGTGATACATTCATTCATACATTAAAATTTAAAGTTTATAATAAAAGACAGATACAATACTGTTTCATATCATCTTTATAAGATTCTTCTAATTGAATTACATGATTTAAGAAATCGACTAAATTAGTTAAAAACAATAAATATATGAAAAATAACTCATTCATAAATTTAAAGCTTATAATAAAGGACAGAAATAGTACTCTCATATCATTTATATAAGATTCTTCTAATTAAATTATATAATTTAAGAAATCAAATAAATTAGTTAAAAATAATAAATATATAAGAAATATTTTTTTTTTCCCAAACATGAATTTATTTATAAGGGGATACTAGGTAAGAGAAAGAAAAAGTAATTGAAAAAAAGGAAGCAAGAAAATGTATGAGAAAAAGATGGAGAATGATAATATAATTAATTGGATGTAAAATGAGTAAAAATACATTTAATGTTAAAACAACTGGAAACTAAATCATATAAAAGGACCAAAACAGTTCAAAAAATTAAACCTCACAAAAAGAAAATGATGGGAGGGAATATTTAATAAGGGTAGGACACCTGTAGTAGTCTAGTAGAGAATAAAAATTAATACTAGTATAATATTAAAATTTGGTGTAGTTAATTAAAGTAAAGAATTTTACATTTTATGTTAATTTTAATCTTTTTAAGTATTTTTATTTATACAAAATGACATGAGTTTAGATTATACTCGTACAAGGATTAATAGACTGTCTTGTTTTGGAGCCTTCGGCGTTTATCTAAGGAGCTGTAATGAGCCTACGAGAGAGCACCAAATCGTGGACGTGCCCATTCTACCTAAAACTGAACGTGTAAAAACCATTGTAATGCCCAGTTGGATTATACCGTATAATTAATTTTGCACTTGGTAATAAAGTTTTCTCTCGTAAAATGTAGAATTGATTTTTGAAAGTGTTTCCATACAAACAAATACTCTGAGATTGAGAATTACTTTTCGGTCAAGAATAAAAAAAAAGAAAGGAGATTCATAATTACTTGGGCTACTTTTGAAAACAGGAATCTGAAAAAATTGGGTAATACTCCTTGCTCGTCTGCTTTTAAATTGAGCACTTAACCTTCACGTATTTCTCATCTTTTATTCATAAATATTTTTTTTTTGGTAACACTTCATTCTATTTTTCTATTGCTTTTCACTGGAGTAGCAAATGAAGCATTTTTTATCCTATTCTAACACCATATTTTGGTCATAAATCAAAATCAGGATTGAGATTCTCTCATCATCATTTTTTATAATCTTTAAATCATATTCGTTCAATTAATATAAAAATTCATATTATTACTTTAACCTTTATCCCCCATCTTTCCAATTAGCAAAGTACTATCCAAAAACTATACTATAACCACTAGTGTAAGAAAGTGTTTTAAAACCGCCTCATTTACAACGGATTATCAACGCCCCGGTCTTAAAGAAATGATCGGTGACAATTTTGTAAATATAAAGAACTTCTTTACCTGCATCAATTTTTAAGATCGCATCATTTACAACGCAGTTTCGAGCCACCGGTCTTAAAGATATGATCGGTGGCAATTTTGTAAATATAAAGAACTTCTTTTAATGTATAAATTCTTAAATACAATATTTAGGCCGCTTAAAATAACCAACCGCTCTTAAAAATGTTAAAAAAAAAAATATGGATTACATTATATAGAAAACTCATACATTACCGACTTATATTTTCTACGGTCAATAATAATAAGGACATATTTAAATATAATCGTATAAAACTTTTAAAACTGGACATATATAAATGACGGTCTTAAAGGTAATACTTTTAAGAGCAGACGTAACTTGTACCCGGTACTAAATAATGAAAAAATTTAAAATAATAGTTTATTACTTTTAAGAACGGACATTCATAACAGACGGTTTTAAATATTAACATTTAAGACCGTCGTTTTAGTTACTCTGATCTTAAAAATAGAAACATATACTTCTTCGCACGAAACCTTACGACTTACGTCTTATTGTCTGAACTCTGAAACCCCTGTTCTCTTTGCAAAACCCCATTTCCTATTGCATTACGTCTATTTCTCGCCAACCACCACCATCCTCTGTCACTCTCTCACTTTCTCAGGCGTTATTCCTTCGCACCACCACTCTGTTACTTTCTCGAAAATGAAAGGAGAAAACCATTCTCTCCCTGTTCAGTCAATGCCAGTTACTGATGTTACTGGTATAAGATAAAAGATCGGTCCTAAAGGTAATTTAATAAAATGATAAATAATAGACTTTTAGGACCGTGGATATGTTATGTGACGGTCTTAATACACTTTTGAGTATTAACTACTGTTGCCCAGCCTGTCCTGTCTTTATTATCCTCCTCACACTTCCTCTCTGTCTTCTTAAGTCCTCATTATCTCGTAACTCCACATTAGGTAGCTCTCTGCCCCTCTTTCCCCAACTGCTCAAACAATGGTTAGATACAAGATAACCCTTCGTAGGGGTACTCCTGAAGCTCGTGCCCACGCCAAATCTATCGTAGGTTCTCTTCCAGTGTGTTCTATTCCGACAGAGGAGTCACGAGTCCTTGGACCCATTGTTATTACAGATGATGAAGAGGTTGATGGCCCCCTCCAGCTTTTAGACCACGAAGAGGTTCCCGCTCCCACGGATGATGATGATGAAGTGAAACTGATGCGCATAATATAGGAAATTGCTGATATTTGGCACGAAATTGCTGCTGTTGCAGCTTCCATCTCCAAGACATTAGATGATACCAAGGACTAGGATTTTTAGTCACATTATAAGCTTGTTTTTGTTAATTTTCAGTTTTTTGTTCTTATTTTCCTTTTGTACTTGCATATTGTCATAGTAATCTAAAAATTAATAAGAACTAAGTTTATATTTTATTTTTTCCATATTATCCATTAAAAAAAGACTTATTCTCCAATCTCCAATGTTCTTTATTTTCATTCAATTGCTGCAGCAATTTTTCGTTTTAATATTAAAAAGTATTTGACTTTTAAGACCGCAGTTTTATAAAACATGCGGTCCAAAATTAAATATATTTTATGACCACAATATTATTAACCTCCGATCTTAAAATTTTTAATATAAAATTTAAATTAAATTAATTTTAGGATCGCAGTTTTATAAAACTTCGGTCTTTAAAAGTTCAATATAATTTAAATATATCTTTAGGACTTTATTCCTTTAAATTGACCGGTCTTAAAAATATCCCAAATAATAAATGTCTATCTCGCGCCACTCGAACAGAAAAATTAAATTTCCCTGTATGAACTTCTCTCGCCGAGCCAAAAGTGATTACTCAGGTTCTGTCTCCAGTGTTTGTGTGTTGCTTCGTTGCTGCTTTGCCTTGCTCTCTCGACAACAACTTTCTGGTTCCTCAGCTCAACTTCTAAAGACCAAGCTGTACAAGTTGTTTCAACTATATAACTGTATGATTTTCCTACTTATCGTTTTGGGTTTTCCATGAGTTCACCAAAATTGATGTAATCTTCTTTTGGGACCTACCCAACTGATCAACAAGTGTTTTTAGGTTACTCTTACTGTCTACAGCATTAACATTCGTGGCAGGAGAAGAGAGACTCAGCAAACGCATTTGACCTTTTATGCTACAGGTGAGTCCACAAGACCTACTTGTGATGCGTTTAATTTCCTTGTCATGCATTTATTTTGCTTCTTGATTCACTGTGATACATTTATGACCATAAGACATAACTGACATTTAGCTTATATATGCATTTGTAGTTGGCTTATTTTATATGCAAGTTTCAGTTTTTACGGATTATGTATGTTAAATCTTTTCGTTTATAGGAATTCTATTATGGATCACAGTTGGATAAATGTTTTACGGACGAGTGTTGAATATCAGAATGAGGTTAGGGAAATTATAAAATTTGCTAAACAAAACACCCATGATGATAGTGGGAACTTTTATTGCCCTTGTGTACGATGTTTTAATGAGAAGCGACTAAGTCCTGAAGCTATACACACATATTTAGTTTGTCAAGGATTTTGTAAGACCTATACAGTGTGGGTATGACATGGTGAAAAAATGCCAAGTGGGTCTCAACATGGAGAAGTGACCTTTGATGATAATGATGCGGATATGGATGATCGCATAAAGGACATTATTCGTGATGTAGGAGAAGATGTTTTTCATCAATTACATGCATATGGTAATATGTGCAGTGATGTAGAGACCCTACTATACCTGGATGTAAAAAATACCAACTGTTGAACGCTGTATTGAAATTGGTCAGCTTGAAGGCACATCATGGGTGGAGCGACAAGAATTTTTCTAAAATGCTTGAGGCTTTTAAGGACATGCTTCTGGATGACAATGTGTTGTTTCACCGATACTATGATGCTAAGAAAATACTTTGTCCACTGGGATGGAGTACAAAAAGATCCACACATACCCGAATGATTACGTGTTGTATAAGAACGAGTTAAAAGAGAAGCTGAATTGTCTGATATGTGAAACCCCAAGGTACAAGTCAAATAAAGGGCCTGCAAAAGTATTGTGGTATCTTCCAATCATACCAAGGTTCAAGCGTTTGTTTTCTAATGAAAATGATGCAAAAAATTTGAGGTGGCATGCAGCTGAGAGGATTTCTGATGGAAAGATTCGACATCCTGCTGATTCTTCTCAATGGAGGAAAATCGATCAATTATTTATGACCTTCGGTGAAGAATCTAGGAACCTTAGGCTTGCCCTTAGCACGGATGGCATGAATCCATATGGAAGCCTTAGTAGCATACATAGTTCTTGGTCTGTACTCCTGATTATTTACAACTTATTTCCTATGTTATGCATGAAACGAAAGTACATCATGTTGTCCATGTTGATTTCGGGACCAAAACAACCCGGAAAAGACATTGATGTTTACCTTTAGCCCTTGATCAAAGACTTGAAGGAGTCGTGGGAAGAAGGTGTCGATGTTTTTGACTTTTTCAAGAAGGAGGTCTTCAAAATAAGAGTCATGATATTTTGTACCATAAATGACTACCCAGCATATGGGAACTTGTCAGGGTATAGTATAAAAGGCCATAAGGCATGTCCGATTTGTGAAGAAGGCACACGCTACCATCAACTTCAACATGGGAGAAAGACGGTTTATCTTGGACATAGAAGATTTCTTTGACGGGGCCACGCATATCGTCGATTAAAGAAAGCCTTTCTTTGTGGCCAAGAGTATGAAGATGCTCCGGTGGCATTGACTGTGGAGCAAGTGTATGAAAAGGTGAAAAATATAAGTGTCGTCTTCAATAAGATTGCAAAGAGTAGAAAAGAAACAAATATATGGAAAAAAATATCGGTATTCTTCGATCTTCCATATTGACGCAACTTTGATGTGAAACACTGTGTTAATGTCATGCATGTGGAGAAGAACGTATGTGATAGTATTATTGGCACGCTTCTCAACATACAAGGTAGCACAAAGGATGGTGTAAAGGCAAGAATGGATTTGCAAGAAATGGGAATACGCGAAGACTTACATCCAAGGCCATATGGTAACAGAACTTATTGTCCCCCGGCTTCTCATACTTTGTCTAAGGATGAGAAACATAGTTTTTGTGAGTGTTTGCATGGCATAAAAGTTCTGTCGGGGTATTCTTCAGATTTTAAGAGTCTTGTATCGATAAAGGACTGGAAATTGGTAGGCCAAAAGTCTCATGATTGTCATGTCTTGATGCAACAACTACTCCCAATAGCTATTTGAGGCATAGCCGAGTATGATCTTCGACACATTTTGACTAGGCTTTGTATGTTCTTCAATGCTGTTTGCAGTAAAGTGTTCAAGATTGAACAATTGGATGAATTGAAGAATGAATGATATCTTATCATGTGCCACCTTGTGAAGCTTTTTATTCCTTCATTTTCTGACATTATGGTTCATCTAATTGTTCGTCTAGTGAGGGAGATCAAGTTGTCCGGCCCTGTCCATTGACGGTGGATGTACCCAATTGAAAGATCTATGAAATTCTTAAAAGGGTACGTGAAGAATGCATACCGACCAGAAGCATCAATTGTTCAGAAGTATGTATCTGAAGAGGCCATGGAATTTTGTCAAAATTATTTGGCCAAAGTAAGACATATCGGGCTTCCAAAACGTCAACATGCTGAAGGGGGTAGACGGGGGGCCTCAGTAAAGAGAGTGGATCCTGATGAATTGTCACAAGTCTATTTATACATCTTGAATAATGTTGATGAAGTTCAGGCCAGCATAACTGCACATAAAGAAGCTGTGAGGAAAGAAAATCCCCGAATGACTGAACAAAGGTTGATTAGGGAGCATAACAGAACATTTGCAAACTGGTTCAAACAAAAAGTTGAGGGAGAGGAATCTGTTTCTGAGACAATGAAATGGTTAGACGTGGTCTTGAGGTTGATGTCATAAGTTGGAATTCGTTTGTGATCAACGGTTACACATTTTACACGAAGTCCCTAGATGATAGGAGCACCGTCTAGAACAGTGGTGTAATGTTAGAGGCTGAATCTATGCACTTCTCTAGTTCGAAAGACAAGTGGCCTAAATTGGCAGTCATGCCATATTATGGGGTTATTGATGAGATTTGGGAGGTGGACTATGTCTTCATTAGATTTCCCATTTTCAAATGCAAGTCGGTTAATGTCAACAATGGTGTTCAGATCGATCGGCTCGGATTTACGTTAGTCGATCTCAATAGTACAAGTTTTGGAGATGAACCTTTTATTATGGTAGACCAGGCGAAACAAGTTTTTTATATCACCGATTAAGCAAATAAAATGTGGTCTGTAGCTCTCTAAGGAAAAAGGGTCATCGATATTGATGAGGAAAGTTATGCAAATTATGGTCTTCCTGACAGTACTCCTTTTTCAAAGGGTCTACCGGACATGAACAAAGAAGATGAAGTAGATAATGAACCCGGCATAAGGAATGATCATTAAGAAGGAATATGGGAGAATATCCCTTTATAAAAGAGTCAATTCGTAAGGTAACTGCACAAATCTTTTAAAACTTTAAGGTTTTAACGCTATTATATTCCATCCATGTTTTCAAATAATGTCACTAACTCTATGACGTTTGTTCTTGTTTTATTTTGGTGTCAGGATCCGTTCTAAAGGGGCATGCGTGGTTGTCGTCAGCTCGTGCCGTAAGGTGTTGGGTTAAGTCCTGCAACGAGTGCAACCCTCATGTTTAGTTGCCAACGTTGAGTTTGGAACCCTGAGCAGACTGCCGATGATAAGCCGGAGGAAGGTGAGGATGACGTCAAGTCATCATGCCCCTTATGCCCTGGGCGACACACGTGCTACAATGGCCGGGACAAAGGATCGCGATCCCACGAGGGTGAGCTAACTCCAAAAACCCGTCCTCAGTTCGGATTGTAGGCTGCAACTTACTTCCATGAAGCCGGAATTGCTAGTAATCGTCGATCAGCCATATGGCGGTGAATTCATTCTCGGGCCTTGTACACACAGCCCGTCACACTGTGGGAGCTGGCCATGCCCGAAGTCGTTACCTTAACCGCAAGGAGGGGGATGCCGAAGGCAGGGCTAGTGACTGGAGTGAAGTCGTAACAAGGTAGCCGTACTGGAAGGTGCGGCTGGATCACCTCCTTTTCAGGGGGAGCTAATGCTTGTTGGGTATTTTGGTTTGACACTGCTTCACACCCAAAAAGAAGCGAGCTACGTCTGAGTTCAATTTGGAGATGGAAGTCTTCTTTCGTTTCTCGACAGTGAAGTAAGACTAAGCTCATGAGTTTATTATCCTAGATCGGAACAAGTTAATAGGATACCCCTTTTTTCGCCCCCATGTCGCCACACGGGGGCGACATGGGGACGTAAAAAAGGAAAGAGAGTGATGGGGCTTCTCTCGCTTTTGGCATAGCGGGCCCCCAGCGGGAGGCCCGCACGACAGGCTATTAGCTTAGTGGTAGAGCGCGCCCCTGATAATTGCGTTGTTGTGCATGGACTGTGAGGGCTCTCAGCAACATGGATAGTTTAATGTGCTCATCGGCGCCTGACCCTGAGATGTGGATCATCCAAGGCACATTAGCATGACGTACTTCTCCTGTTAGAACCGAGGTTTGAAACCAAACTTCTCCTCAGGAGGATAGATGGGGCGATTCAAGTGAGATCTAATGTGGATCTAACTTTCTATTCACTCGTGGGATCCGGGCGGTTCGGGGGGCACCACCACGGCTCCTCTCTTCTCAAGAATTCATACATCCCTTATCAGTATATGGACAGCTATCTCTCGAGCACATGTTTAGGTTCGGCCTTGATGGAAAAATAAAAACGAAGCACCTAACAACGTATCTTCACAGACCAAGAACTACGAGATCGCCCCTTTCATTCTGGCGTGACGGCGGGATCATACCATTCGAGCCTTTTTTTCATGCTTTTCCTGGTGGTCTAGAGAAAATTGCAATCAATAGGATTTTCCTAATCCTCCCGTCCCAAAAGGAAGAACGTATAAAAGAGGATGTGTTACGTTGTTGGATGGGAATCAGATGAAGGTATGGTGAATATTGGGCATGTATGTTGATTTAAGTGTGGTATATCTTATTGTAATAGCTTATTGTATTTGTATTTGTAACTCATGGTCAATAATATTTGTATTCTACGATCTACTTTTTCCCAATTCAATTTATTCATAATTGTTCATAGCTTGTAGCTTAAAGTGTAGCCTTTTCTATGCTAGATTGACTTGTATGGATTTGTGTATAGATCATTCAATTTATCCATAATTGTTCATAGCTTGTAGCTTAAAGTATACTGTTTTATGTGCTGGATTAACTGGTATAATTTGTGTATATATATGATTAGTAAGAACAGAATAGGGAAAAATTCAGGAAAATTTAGACCAATAAAACAAAAACGCTGGTCTTAAAAGTTCAACTTTTAAGACCGGATGTACTCGGATTTACTTAAATGCGCGGTCTTAAAGGTCAGGCGACATATTTGATATTAGGTGCTATTAAAAGTTGGTCTTACAAGACCGATAGTTTAATATGCTTGGTCTAAAAAGTTAATCTTTAAGACCGGACGTATTAATCATCCAGTCTTGAAAGTGAGTCTTTTAAGACTGCGTATAATTATTCGTTGGTCTAACAAGCCGCTACTTTTTAGAGTGCATTTATTTTTGTCTGGTCTTAAAAATTAGACATTTTAAGAGCGGTTAAATTTTTGTCCGGTCTTAAAAATTGAGTTTTAGGACCGACAAAAAAAAAATTCGGCTCGATTTAGTATCACTTTTAAGACCTGATTTTTTTAAATGTCTAGTCTTAAAAGAGTTTATTTAAGACCGGTTGAAGTTCGCTCTTAAAGATATACTTTTAATATCGGCTGGAACAAGACCGGTCGCGAGTCCGGTCTGCCAATGCCTCTTATGTCCGGTCTTAAAAGTTTTTTTTGTACCTGTGAACATCAATAAAGATCTTGTGTTATTGTCCAATAGCTTCCACAAATGTCTCGGTGGTCTTGAAACCCAATCAGACGAACATGACCCACCAAGTGAAACTTTAGCAACCCAATCAACTATTAGGTTTGCTTTCCTAGAAATCCACTTATAAAAATGGTTCCTGATTAATTTACTTGAATTATGGTTATTTTCAAGGATATTAATGCATCTCCAATCATTCGAAGTGGTATCCTCTAAGAGATACTTAAATAAAATCTGATTATCAGATACAAAATGGAACATGTGTGAGCTGGTTTTGTTGAGCATATCTCACAGCTTCGAGAAAAGCAATGCTCTCCGCCATTAAGACAAACCCAGCATGTACAATTCTCGTAGCTCCATCCAATAACCATCCATTGGAGTCTCTAACAACAAAAGCTATTGCTACCCTATCATCTCCCAATCAAAGTTTATCTTAATGGAGTTACCTTCAGGGGCTTTCCATGAACTTGAATCATCAACACTTTCCAAATCTATAGGCTTTACCAGCTTTCCAAATCTGCAAAGGATCATAGCAACTAAAGCTTTTTGCCATTTTGACATAGACTTCGCTCACAAAACCAGCGCAACACCTATTGTTGCATGTTTAAATTTTCAAGTTCCTCAGTTCTAAATGGAAAACAAACTCCAAACCATGTCATTTTGGCACCTTCACACATTAAAAACATATGCACAGTCATCTCCTCTCCTTTTTGGCATATTAGACACAAATCCGCAACACAGTACTTTCTTTTTTCTTAAATTATGAAAAGTGGGTAATGCATTTGATGGGAAATTTGCTAAAATAGGGGTTATTTTGAAAAAAAAAAATTGTCAAAATAAGGTACTGTTCCAACATTTTACCAAAATAAGGCAGTTGGTGGCGCAACGTTAGACGGCACCACGTCATGTAGCGCCACCATACAGGTGGCGTCACCACGTGGGACGCCACCTAGGTGACGTCACAGGTGGCAATGCCACCTGTTTTTTTTTTAAATAATAAACCCCCCCAAATAGCTTGCGGCAGCAAAAGTCAGAGCAGGGGGCTGACGCCCCCGCTCTGATTTTTTATTTTATTTTAAACAATTTTTAATATATAATATCATACTATATATATTATATATTGCAAGGTTGGAACGACTAAGAATAATCGTACTATCTTACTTTTCATTACTTACTGCAACATCATCTTCCTGGACGATCTTGTTGTTTTTTATGTTTTTTTACTCTCAAACCAGTTGCTGGTTAGCTAGCTCTTGGTACGTCATCGTCGTCTTCAATCTGGGTTGTTTCTTCCTTGGGTAATATATGTTGCCAGTGATTGTCAAAGCTTGGACAATATTATGAATAATTAATATATATATATATATATATATATATATATATATATATATTATATAGTATAATATATATTATATAGAATAATATATTAATATATATTATATATTAAAAATTATTTAAAATAAAATAAAAAATCAGAGCAGGGGGCGTCAGCCCCCTGCTTTGACTTTTGCTTCCGCAAGGCAGCTTTTTACAAAGCTACCGCTGGGGGGTTATTATGATTATTATTATTTAAAAAAAACAAGTGGCGTTGCCACCTATGACACCACCTAGGTGGTGTTTCACATGGCGACGCCACCTAGGTGGTGTTTCACGTGGCGACACCACTTGTATGGTGGCGTCACTTGTGGTACCGTCTGACGTGACGCCGCCAACTATCTTATTTTGTAAAAAATGTTTGAACAATACCCTATTTTGACAATTTTTTTCAAAATAGGCCCTATTTTAACAAATTTCCCTGCATTTGATAGCATTCTCCACACTTTAGGTGGGACCTTAAGTCTCCAAGCTACCTTCCACGTTTAATTTGCCTCTGTTCATCTCTATATTTTTAGCTCTCCCTAGCACATTTTTCTTTGCACACTCATACCCCTCTTTGACTGAATATACACTACGTTTCAACTCTAGAATTGTCATTCCTATTCCTAGAGGCCACTACAATGCTCCTAATTGCCTCTTATTCAACTCTACCTCTTCTTGGTTCCAAGAAGAAGCATTTAGGGAAGTAACTTGCTTAAAGAAGGTTAAACCAAACCTGATCAAGGATTCTGAAGTATTCTCCACCCCAATTTCACCGTTAATGCCAAGTTGAAAGCCTCAAAGTCTTTGAAACCTAGACCCCCTTCTAATTTTTGTCTCTTCATTTTTTCAATGGATACCCAGGGAATTTTCTTCTTACCCTCAATACTATTCCACCAAAATTTTGATATTATACTATCTAGTCTTTGCAATACATTTTTTGGGTATAAGATGTTGGATTTTTATACCTAAATCCTAAGGGTTATGAATAAGAAGTTTTACTGGTTCGCCACCACCGGCCGCGTCAATTCCACGGTCGTGTCGGTTCACCAATAAGAGACGAGTCCATCTGATCGTGTTTTTTCAAAGTCTATAAATAGGGCGCCCTAGTCACAGAATAAAATAATGATTTCTCTACATACACTCTTTCTACATACTGCATATACATTCTGTGCGTTCCGAAAGCAAACTTGTTGGATTCATTTAGGCTTTAGATAGATAGAGCCATCTTTCTGGAGACGAATAATCTGCTTTATCCTGAGAGACAATTGCTCAGAAATGTTAGTTATGCTTAGTTTTGATAATGTCAAATATACTTATGGATATCAAGAGCAAAAGTTTGCATACTATATTTATCTCCTACATTGACTAATTCTTAAATTTAATGTAGAATCAAAGATGTGAAGTTCATTTATGAAGAATGATCAAGAAGAAGATAAATAAAGAAGTATTGAATGAATGAAAGAAATGGAATCAAAGAAGATATGGAGCCAAATGATGAAGAATAAGAGAAGAGAAGAAAGAAAGAGTTAAATTATGGAGAATCATCAAGAGAAGAGAAGAAAGAAAGAAAAATATTGATGAATAGAATGAGAAAGTCATTATACAAACTCACATATTGATACTAGAAGTCTCTACGATCAAATGAGAGTTGGAATGGCTCAAATCGGTGTTAAAATAAGCTTTGGGATAAGTTAAAATCAGCAAAATCATGTTTTCTGATGGATTACCTCGTGGCAGAGTCACATAACCTCGAGGTTGGGCCAAAACTCGAGGTAGACAACCAACCTCGAGGTAAATATGCCTTTTCAGCAACTCTGTTGTACTCTGTTTCGAGTGACGTTCAGTAAATCGATGATATCTCCCAAACCAGAGATCGGATTGAGGTGAAATCAATTTTGAATGAAACTAGACATCCAATGCGTCATCTTCACAAAAATTCAAGTCCAAAAAAGATCAGAATTGAAGTCCAAAGAAGATCAGATGAGAGAGCTATGAATTTTTGAAGTTGAGCCATCTGTCACCGTCATGTAGCAGACCAAGGTTCGCTAAATTGAGGATATCTTAGAAACTACAAATCGGAATGAGCTGAAATCGGTGGCATATGAAACTAGACTCACACACCTTTCCAAAAACATCAAGATCACAGGAAAAAAAAAGATCAAATGAAAGAAATATGATTTTTGGAAGTTGAGATTCTGTTCAGGATAGTGCAAAAACGTTGGTTTTAGAACAACTTTTACTGATATGATCATAATGCTCAACATACAATGAGTTTGGAGCTATTCTTCTTGCATTGGAAAGAATACTTGAAGAGTATTCTAGGGATATATGTGATTTACCAAGATTTGAAGGTTGACAGAGATGTTACTGGAACCCTTAGCCAACAAAACGTGAAGATGCTAAAGGTGTCTGTCACTATGACTCGAGGCTCAACTAGTAACCTCGAGGTTAGGCGAAAACTCGAGGCTAACCTTTTAACTCGAGGTTGAGTCCATGATTTGTACTGACCGTTATTTTCACATCTTAACATACAAAAACTCGAGGTAGAAAACTAAACCTCGAGGTTAACGAAAAACTCGAGGTCATAAGCAAGACTCGAGGTTACATATCACCATCGTTAAGATTGCTTCAGATTCATGACCTCGAGGCTGGAATTTTAACTCGAGTTTTGTAAGAAACTCGAGGTTAAGTATGAAACTTGAGGTAGATCAACTAGATAATCAAATATCAGATAGCTGACGAATTGATCTGATTAATTTGACTCTCTGCTCTATGTGCCTTTATTATTCCTACTAACTATACTTCAAAGTTATGATTATGAAGAATTTCAGGAAGGGATTAATACTCTGATAAGAAAAGCATATTGTGATGTCAACAACATTCAATGTTGAACCAAACTGAACAAATAAAGCATCTGGACTGATAAAGACTTCTACTTCTACTACAACGGTCGATTAAGGAAGAATGAGCCAAAGACATTTCAAAGACATTCCTTTATGAAACAAACGTTTGTGCAATAAAGCAGATGATGATGATGTCAGAAGCTTCAACGGCTATATCTCTAACGGCTACTTTCAACTGATGTACAGTGTTCAAACGCTCACAACGGTCGAAACACAACAACCTATAAATTGCAAAGTCTTCAAACTGGAAGAAGTGACGACGATTGATGAGAAAATCGGCGAAGCCAACGAAATGATTTTACCACTTCATCGTCTATAGCTCATATACTCTGTTTTTACAGTAAAGAGTCGATTATGCACTTCAGTGATTAATACTCTATCTACTCGTGAGGAGTTTAGAATTCTTATTTGATTATCTATAAAATCTTGAGGTTGGGACCTCAAGTGTTGGGGAAACAATTACAGCTTGTAAGGGGGAGTGAATCTGAGTATGAAAGGATTACTCTAAGTACAGAGTGTGTAATTGTATCCATGGAGATTGTAAAGGTTGCACAAGTGCCCGAATAAACTTGTGTGTTGTAAAGGCTGTTGGTTATGATTAGTTTTGATGATGTCTTATATAGATGTCATTATCAAGAGCAAAAAGTTTATATCATAAAGTTTATACCATATACATTGACTAATTGCTACATTTAATGTAGATTTGTTCATGTGGAGAAAGAACAAGAGAAGAGAAGAAAGAAAGAGTTGATTCATGGAGAATAATCAAGAAGAGAGAAGAAAGAAAGAAGAACTTGCTGAATAAACTAAGAAAATCATTATACAAGTCCTTAGTTTGATTCTAGAAGTCTCCATGATCAAATGAAAGTTAGAACAGCTCAATTCAGAGTTAAAACAAGCATATATCAGGTTTTGGATGAGCAAAATCGAGTCAGATACTTAAAATTCCAGTTTACTGCATTACTAGAAGTGATCTGCCTCTGGATTATGAGAAAACTCGAGTTTAGGACACAAAACTCGAGTTTGGAACTCAAAACTCGAGTTAGTCACTTAATGACTCGAGTTTGTAAAGTCTTCAGCAACTCTGGCGTCTCTGGATCATCAAAACTCAAGTTAGTCAATGTAAACTCGAGTTTGGAACTCAAAACTCAAGTTAGTCACTTAATAACTCGAGTTTAGCAAGCTTTCAGCAACTCTGTCCAACTCTGTTTCACGATCAGAACTGGCGACCTCTGGTAATTCGATGATATCTCCCAAACCAGAGATCGGTTTAAGGTGAAATCAATTTTGTATTAAACTAGACATCCAATGCGTCATCTTGACAAAGTTTCATGCCCAAAGAAGCTGAGATGAGAGAGCTGTGAATTTCAGAAGTTGGAACAAGAATTCACGCCAGACACCAGACCAAGCTTCAATGATTTGAGTGTATCTCACAATCTACATATCAGAATGAGCTGAAATAGGTGGCATATGAAAGTAGACTCACATACCTTTTCAGAAACATAAAGATCATGGAAAACAAAGATCAAATGAGTGAGATATGATCTTCGAAAGTTAACTATAAATTCAAGATGCTGCAAAAATGCTGGCAAAGAACAACCTTCATTCATCAGATCATAACTATCAGAATACAATGAGTTTGGAGTTGATTCTTCTTGCAATGGAAAGAAGACTTAAAGAGCTTTATGGAGATAGGTACTGGATTCCAAGGATTGATCTTTATCAGGTCAGAAAGCAAAGAACTTGTGAGAAGGATATTTGACTGAGCCATGGAGAAGAAAACTCGAGTTTGTGTTAGACATCTCCAGTTTTGAGACTTGACAGAAAGATATTCAATTTTACATAAAAGGCAAACTCGAGTCTGCATAGACAAACTCGAGTCTGTACAGACACAGAAATGAATCCAAAATTTTCACATTAAGCTAAACTCCAGTTTGCAAATCAAACCTGAAGTCTGGAAGATACAGAGAGCACTCAGAATCCCAAGCAAGCCAAACTCGAGTCTAGATTCCCTAACTCGAGTTTAGACCAAACAGAAAGGAACCCAGAAAACTCAATAGACTCCCAAACTCTAGTCTGGCCTTCCAAACTCCAGTTTGCACTTGACCCAGATAAACCTCAAATATTTCAGTAGTCACTGAAACTCGAGTTTGCTTCCCAAACTCGAGTCTGAACCATACAGAAAGATCATTCACTTGGCTACACTACAAACTCTAGTCTATGACCCTAAACTCCAGTCTGGAAAATCGCGAACTTAGGCTTGTTCTTCAAACATAGACCCAAACTCGAGTTGGTCACTAATTGACTCGTGTTTAGCTTCCTGCCCAAAATTCCATCCCAAGTCCAGAGCCCGATAGTTCTCTCTGTAAAAGCCAAACTCGAGTTAGCTTTTATAGACTGCAAGTTTAGACCACTAATCAACAGACATGCTTTCTGGATGAACCCCAAACTCGAGTCTGGAAGAACAAACTCGAGTTTGCATCGGGGATTTTGAAAAATCAAATGATGTTGATCTGCGAAATCTTAATGGGTCTTCCTGAAATTATTTCCTCATATGATATTATTGTTTTTAATGTCTTTGATGAAGTTTTGAGTGTTTTCAGATAAGGTTTAGCCAAGATCAAGGTGAGATCAAGATCCAGGATAAATACATTAAATGACGAACCCAGAACAGGCCTGATCCTGCTCCCTTATCCCAGATGTTCAGCTCATACCGTTGTAACTCATAAGAATCATCTCAAACGGTCAAATTAAGTTTATGGAATGACAAGAATTCTGAAAGACCATCTACAACAACTAAATCCAAGATTCCAGCCAAGAATTGAAGAAACAAAGGAAAATATGCAATTGTCATATTCCAGATTTACAGCTGAACTTTGAAAAATCAAAGAGAAGAAAATGCAACGGCTAGTTCCTCTTCTTCATCTATATAAGAAGCCCAGAAACGAAGAACAAGTGACACAGATACAAGAGGGAGAACAAGAACAGTGACATGAGCTTACACAGTGAAAATGCCAATATTCTAACATCTGCTTCATCTACTCTCTGAATATCTCAATGATCATATATCTAGCTTAGAGAGTGAGATTATATGTATTGTGCTTCAGTGTTTATTCACTTACTTCTGAGAGAGAAGATTCATTGTAAACATCCTATTATTTTGAAAGTTACTCAAGATTGGGTGATCTTGAGTGGGAAACACTTTGTTGTGATTACAGCTTGTAAGGGGAGTAAATCCGAGTGTGGGATTACTTCGAGTACAGAGTGTGTAATCAAGCAAGTGAATTGATTACGGTTTGTAATGGGGAGTGAATCCTAGTGAGAGGATTACTTCAAAGTACAGCTGTAAATCTGGAATATGACAGTTGCATATTTTCCTCTGTTTCTTCAATTCTTGGCTGGAATCTTGGATTTAGTTGTTGTAGATGGTCTTCCAGAATTCTTGTCATTCCATAAACTTAATTTGATCGTTTGAGATGATTCTTATGAGTTACAACGGTCTGAGCTGAACATCTGGGATAAGGGAGAAGGATCAGGCCTGTTCTAGGTTCGTCATTTAATGCATTTATCCTGGATCTTGATCTCACCTTGATCTTGGCTAAACCTTATCTGAAAAACACTCAAAACTTCATCAAAGACATTAGAAACAATAATATCATATGAGGAAATAGTTTCAGGAAGACCCATTAAGATTTTGCAGATCAACATCATTTGATTTTTCAAAATCCCCGATGCAAACTCGAGTTTGTTCTTCCAGACTCGAGTTTGGGGTTCATCCAGAAAGCATGTCTATTGATTAGTGGTCTAAACTTGCAGTCTGTAAAAGCTAACTCGAGTTTGACTTTTACAGAGAGAACTATCGGGTTCTGGACTTGGGATGGAATTTTGGGCAGGAAGCTAAACTCGAGTCAATTAGTGACCAACTCGAGTTTGAGTCTATGTTTGAAGAACAAGCCTAAGTTCGTGATTTTCCAGACTGGATTTTAGGGTCATAGACTGGAGTTTGTAGTGTAGCCAAGTGAATGATCTTTCTGTATGGTTCAGACTCGAGTTTGGGAAGCAAACTCGAGTTTCAGTGACTACTGAAATATTTGAGGTTTATCTAGGTCAAGTGCAAACTGGAGTTTGGAAGGCCAGACTAGAGTTTGGGAGTCTATTGAGTTTTCTGGGTTCCTTTCTGTTTGGTCTAAACTCGAGTTAGGGAATCTAGACTCGAGTTTGACTTGCTTGGGATTCTGAGTGCTCTCTGTATCTTCCAGACTTCAGGTTTGATTTGCAAACTGAAGGCTTCTCTTGTGCCTGGTTAAACAAGGAGATAGTGGAAATCTCAATTGTAGCTTGGGGACTGGACGTAGGTCAAGGATTGGGCTGAACCAGTATAAATCTCTATTTGCATATTCTCTTCCCTAAACTTTTACATTTCAGCATATATGTTTTGAATGACTGTCTATTTGTTTATAAATTATTATTTTCATTCAAACCTTTTTTAGTAAGTTGCGAAAAGATTTTCTAAGTTTCCAAAAGTTTTATCTGACACCCAATTCACCCCCCTCTTGGGTGACAGCCAAATCTAACAAGAAACCTTTGACATCCGTATTGAGGGAGCAAAATTGTCTTAAAGACACAACGAAAAGTTGGGCCCAGATTTCTTCATTGTTTATTATCATATTTGGCAGTCTTGTGAGTTTCACTATTTTTCCTTCTTGTGTAGAAATATTATATGTTTACATATTATGCATATTGATTACACAGATTCTTTCCCTTATGAAAATTCCAATTTGAATGATTTTCTACTACATAAGAAACAAGACATTGAGTACACGAGGATAGAATTTGCGACTAACTTCACTAACACCTACCCTAACGCTTAGTTTCCGATAGTTTTTTTTTTTGGAAAATGACAAAAAATACCACTTGAATTTTACAATTGGCAACAACAATGATGAAATTAACAAAAACAGTAAAGTAATTAAAAAATCATTTTTTATGAAATCACATATTTATGATTTTAAAGTTCAAGTGGTATTTTCTTTAGATTTTCCCAAATTTTTTCCTTCATCTTTGCACTCTCTTTTCTACCCTATCTAGTACAAAGTTTTTTTTGCTCACGAGTCTAGTACAAAGTTTAGTGCCTGAGATTTCGACCTTCCCCAAATAATTGGTAACCCCAGGTAATTGCCTAGAGTATCTATGGCATGAATCTGAAAAATATTATTTCCTCTGGTCTTTATTATATAGTCCCAACTAATAAATATTTTTTATCCTTTTCAAAAAGCACTTGCATGTTTCTAAGGTGCAATTAGTTTATTTTTTCATATCTGTCTATATTTAATAAGGGTAGTGTGAAAGAGTACTATATTTGAGTTTAAGATTTATAGTATGGGTAATATTGGAAATCACTTGAATTTTATGACAACTATAATGCTTTTAACTAACTTTATTGGTTTGTGAGAATTGGTAGTTGGTGCCTTATAATAATAAGGAAAAGAGGGAGTACCAATCTCTTCTTTTAACACATAAGGTGTAATTTTTGAAAAATACTCCCTCTAGTCCTTATTATAAGACACTAACTAACAAATGTTTTTTTATTCTTTTTATAAGGCACTTGCATGTTTTCAATATGCAATTAATTTATTTTTCCATGTTTGTCCATATTTAATATATTTAATAAAGATAGTGGAAGAGAGTACTATATTTGAGTTTACGGTAATTAATAGGGGTAATATTGAAAGTCACTTGAATTTTAGGATAAATTTAATGCTTTTAACTAATTTTATTGGTTTGTGAGAATTGGTAGTTGGTGTCTTGTAAAAAGAACCAAAGAGAGTATAAACAAGGGAAGCAGATTATCTTCGAAACATCCCCTCTCAGAATCTCATCCTAGCCGTTTATTTATTTTAATTTCTTATAATTTTTTATTACTTGAATTATTGAGACGACTTGATTTAGATACTGAGAGATACTGAGAAGATTGTTTCTGTCAGAATCTGGCCGCATAAACAAGACTTGCCCAGGTTAAATGCTTGCCCCAAGGCATTGCAATACTCATTAATGATATTTTTCAGACCTGCAATATTCTGGAGATAAAAATACCACATCATCCGCAAAAAAGCTATGTATAATCTCTGGTCATCCTGGTCCTCTGCTCTTATTTTTCTCAATTTGCCTTGATAATACATTGCTGACCAATATAAATAAATAGGTTAATAGAAGGTCATCTTGTCTCAAACCCTCTTTGGCAGCACCCTCAAAATTCTCTTACCAGACAACATAACAGAAAATTTAACAGAATTTAGAGATCAGATTATTCTATTCACCTACTCCCTGCACAAACCCCATTTTTAGAAGCGTAGAACCAAAAAATCTCATTCCACTCTATAATTGTCTCTTTCCAAGTAATGAAATCCTTTATTCGCAAAAAAAAAAAAAAAAAAAAAAAAAATCTGTTTAAGACAAAAGAGAATTAAAAATAATGATTATGATATAACATAAAAAAGTATATCATTATGACTTACTACTCACTTTTTTATAATAGATTGTCTTTATATTTCTTCCCTTCATCGTTCTTTCGTATAAGTATTTAATACATGCACTATGGTTAATATTTAAACCAACAACTGTATGAGACAACAACTCCTACCAGTTTAAATGGGCACTCCTCCGTTCCTCTTTTTTAATTTTTATAAGAAACAACCCTCATGCATACCGTTCTTTTTTATAGAAAACATTTAAAAGGTGTGTTAATTTTTATTTGTTACTTTCTAATTATACTCTTAATGTGTGTTTTGATTAGCTTTTGGAAAAAAAATTTTACAATTTACGAGATAAATATATGAAAAGAGTTTTATCTCGACTTGCCAAAAAAAAACTTTTGAAACAACGATTTCAGCGTTATTCAAACACCCACTTATTTAATTATGCTATTTAATGTCAATATAATAAATATTTCACAATCCAAAGACCTACAATCATCTTTATTATAATAATTTTCGTTTAATTTCTGTCTTTTTCCTTATATCCTCATCGACAAGAGTATTTTAGTTAAAATGGTTACAATTTTGACACATTTATTTTTTTTACCCGACGTTTTGAACTACGACATCCAATTATATGTTCCTTTTAAAAAGGCACATGGGAAGTAAATAATTAAGGGAAAAAAAGACTGAAAAATACTATTTAAACTTTAAAATCTTAAATCAGTTTTGTAGTTGTAAAAGTTTAACAATTGATACTTATTTTCATAAAAAATTATTGATTTGAGATTTTGAAATTTAAGTGGTATTTTTTTTATCTTTTTTCTTATCGTTAATCTTCTACTTGAAGTCCTAATTTTAAAATAACTAAAAGTGAATTGATTTTTTAAAATTTTTTAAAAAAAATGTTGATGTTTTTTCCTTAATTGAAAAAAATATTTTTGTAATTTAATCAAATTACATCCACCAAATACTCAGTTCAGCTGCCAGGGATTCTATCGAGAATATAGCTCCGTTGAGTATTTAGGACGAGCTTTTCTATGCTTTATGTGGTCTTTGCCCAAATCGATCTGAAATGCAAGCATTCATAAATTACTCTCCCCTAACAGTCCCATATAAGTAATTTCTAATTACTAATTTATACATAAATTTGAATCATCATTTTTAATATTATCTTTATTAACTACACTAAACTCCAACTGTCATATTAAATCATTTTTCAAGGGTGCGTCCACAAATAAGATGTTGCAATTTTTTTCCGAACAAATAAACATTAGTACAATTAAAACTTAAGTAGTGACTTGAGAAATTAAAATAATGTCAAACTTGGGATCCCAAAAGTCAATACTACTAATTACTACCAAGCAAAGCTAAATTGTGACGCATAAAGAAAGGCTCAGATATAAAGTCATACCAACCTCAATCAGTACTAATGGATTATTCAATTAATTAAGGGAAAATTACTTTTTGGTCCCAAGGATCAGAATTAATTATAAAAAGGTCCCGTATCAGAATTCCACTATAAAAAATTGAGAATTTTTGTTGTTACTATAACATTTTCAGTTGTTAATATAGCATTTCCAGTTGTAAATACAGATCAAAAATTTTTATTGTTAATTTAAAGAAATTTTCAACTTTAATTAATTGAAGAAACTATGCCAATTAGTATAGTATGTGCCACGTCTGACGTCTCTAAAGAACCTAGTTTGTCGCTGTTTATAGATATGGTTTTGGATAAAATGGAAAACCAACCCATTTTTTTTGGGCGGGGGGGGACCCTGGACCTATTTCGTACTAATTGGAGTAAATTTGGTACAATTTCACATTAAGTGTCTCGATTAGCTTTGAGGAAGTAATTTTTACAATTTATAAAATAAGTATATTAGAAGGATTTTGTTTCGACTAAAAAAAAAGGGGTAAATGAGCAATTTTATATATGGGCTCTTTTCACAGAAACGCTGAGCACCACGAGTTTTTTTTTTTCCTGGACCAAAAGTACACACGTGGTTACGTTTTGGGAGCAAAAATTCCACGTGGTTACTATATAAGTCTTATATAATAATTATAAGACTTATAATTACCAATGAAATTTGTGAATTTAGGTAATACTAGTAATACGTAGATTTGTTGAATGTCGTTTTAAAGTCACCTCATTCATTTCGCCCCAAATAAATTTAACCATTAGTAAGCAAGATGACTGATTGTTTAACCATAAATCACCAACGAAAAGTTTGAGTTTGACCAGATTCACATTAAGGGCACACATTTATTAAATAATTAATGTGAATCACTTTTTACATCTTATTTTCATTAAAGATTAAGTGATATTTTTTCTCCCACTATTTAATTGTCCTCATAGTTAAAAAACACATAGACCAAAAAGAAAATAAGATTTACTCCTATGTCCTATATAAGAATTTTACTTAGTCCCATGCCGTGTGTTTAATACTATTACACTGTTTTACTCCATATGATCCTATTTATAAACAATTTTCTTTTTTAGAGGCTTTTTCTTAAGGGTTAAGGTGTAAAAATACACATAAGTTTTTTCCCATGAACGTTCAGCACCACGTGTTTTTCTTTGAAGTAAAAATACACACGTGGTTACCATTTTAGAGCAAAAGTCGCATCTCACCGTTATGTTACTGTTCACCATGATAAGAGAAAAAGAGATGAAATGAACAGTAACATAACGATGGGATGCGACTTTTGCTCTAAAATGGTAATCGCGTGTATATTTTTACTCCAAAAATAAGCACGTGGTGCTGGGCGCTCTTAAAAAAAAATTTATGTGTATTTTTACACCTTAACCTTATTCTTAATAAAATCAATATTCTTGTGTCTAAAAATTTAAACCGCGTCTTATATTTTTATTCATAATAAATACATATCTTTATATTAATATGGTATTAAATCTAAAATAAATACTATGAAAAAATTAAAAATTATATTTAAAAATTAGGAATATAACATATATTTGAAAATAAAATAAAATGGAATAAAGTAAGTATTTTTTGTTTTTAATTATTTTTTTTAAAGAAAAATCAGCCGCAAGAAGAGAAGACTGTAGAAGAATAAGTGGAGGAAGATAAAGATAATGATGACGACGGAGTATGGGGAGCTGCAGTCTCTGACCAAAACGATCATCTTTCCACCACACACCACACCTCACCCTCTATCTCTTCATCTTCCACAAGACTTTTATTAATGGATCAATAATTTGTGCTATGACATACCCCTCTTTTAATTGCGGTCAAGATGTCCAACATTAATTAAATATTCTTCCGTTATTTAGTTCTATTTATAAGTTGGATAATTAAAAATAACGAATATATTTTAAAACATATTTTTTTAAGTATATTTATTAGGTGCAAATAAGAGAAAAAAGATGAAGTAAATATAAATATAATCAACCTATTATATAATGCTATAGATATAATCAATAATATTGAGACAAACTTTGTTGGGTTGTTATAAAAAAAATCAACACTTTTTCAATTTCAAGTTGTTATAAAAATGCCAAGAGGGAAGTTTGTTTTCTTAAACTTGGAAAAATCGAGGGAGTGCTTCTTTTTTTCTTTGGGTCAAAGAAAATATTGATGGAGTTTAATGGTATGTGATATTGAATAGTTGATGGGGACTTATGAGCAAGGTTTGTCAAAGATTAAACTAGAACGATTGGGTCGATCTGAAACAACCAGGCCAAAACCAGACAAAAAAGGGAAGACATAATCGGTCATAAAAACTGAATTCAGTCAACAAAATAACATTTTGTGGCAGCCCTTCATCATGAACCGGTTTTTTATCTTACGGTTAAGATGTAAATTTATTTTGGAAGTTCTGGCTGAAGAGTAAATTGCTCTGAAAGTTTTTTCAGCTTTAATATCATCCTAAAAGTTTTAAAATTGAGCAATATTGTCTCTTTTCGTTGAAAAGTTAATGTTCAATATCAACGTTGGTTCTTTAATAGTATATGGCAATATTGTTATGTTTTGAAACTTTTAGAATGATATTGAACTGAAAAAAACTTCTAAAATAACATTATTCCTTAGTCAAAACTTATAGAACAAATTTGTACATTAAACCTTTTTATACTTAAAATAACTAATGACACATAACTAAGTTATTTTGTGTTTTTATCTGTCTTTTAGTTGAATTTCTTAATGTTATATATATACACGCTACTTTGGTTCAATTTATAAGACAAAGGACACTATTTTTATCTTATTTACAAGTTAAATCATTAAATTTCTTATAAGTATATACAATTTTACCTTTTGTTGATTACTATGGAGATTTTATTTTCATAAGCCACGAGGTACCGTGTATATTACACAAGAATAAAATTGAAAAGTTATTACATTTTAAGACATATGAGTAGTTAATAAGCCCTTTTCTTAATTTTATTGAAATATATTAAAAGTGATTAAGAAACAATGGTATGAGAAGTGTAAGTGTGGTATTTAGTTAATAATTGAAGTTGTACTAGTTTGATTTGACAATTACTGTGACATTTTTTTCACCTGAATTGTGGCATATTTGAATGTACAATAAATAATATTATTATTATATTAGTGTGAGTGACTATAAATTTGATACGCACGTAAAATATTCCAGCAGGATTGAAAAAAAATAACGATGCCTCAATCAGTTCCATACCCTGATGGATTCATAGTGCATAGCTCTTGAGAAATATTGACATACTCGTATGCGCTTCCACATTATGATGGAGATAGTGTGTTATTAGAACACTCTTGAATCCGGTCAGAATATTCAATTGAAGGTCAATAGGTCAAATCGAAGTCAAGACAGAGTAACCCGAGACCTAATCCGTAAAAAATATTAAGATTTTAGGGTTATTAATATAAAATTTTAAAAAAAGAATAATAAATCTTTAATGAAAACTAAGCTAGTATCCGAATCAGTTTTTAGGTCGAACCAGTTTGGTTTAATTACACTTATTATATTAAGAAATGTTGTCATGGACGAGACACAGTATATAATGTAGGAGACTTTAATTGGAATAGCTTGGAGGTGTCACCAATATTTGGCTTATTATTTCTCTGAGTTAGATTGCGAGCCCCACCTCCCTAGTACTCCATCTGATCCTTATTATAAGGCATCAACTACCAACATTTTTTTATCCTTATTATAAGGTACCAACTTCCTTTAACCAACTCATTTATTACTATTTTCTAATTATACCCTCATTTTTAACCAACTCTTTAAATTCACATCATTAAAGTAGGGGCAAAGTTGAAAATATTTATTAATTTTAGACCAATTTAATGACTCAACTTTCATTCCTTAGTTTACGAGAAAAGGTGGTTGGTGCCTTATAATAAGAACCAGAGGGAGTAATGTACAACAAGTCACATGCTCCCTAACTAATTAATATATATGGAGTACCATATATCTTGAGCCAAAAAAGATATATATATATATATATATATATATATATATATATATATATATATTGATTCAATAATTTTGGAGACAAAATCATCGACTTCATGCTCTCGCTCTTCAATAACAACGTCGGAGATAACCATGAACCAAAACCATTAACTTGTTTGCTGGCCAAAAAAAAAAAAGGTACTAACCGTTTAACTTCTCCATGGTCGGACACAAAAATAAGTGCGTGCCAAACACTAACCAAACGACCCTAAGAAAAATTTGTTGGAGTTCGTTTTCGGTTTAGCTTCAAATCAGTTATTTTACGCTTTACAAAGTTCCTCTCATGTATTCTCTCCATCCTTGTATGTAAACTATAAAGTTTTTTTTTCTTCTTTTTTTTTTAAAAAAATAGGATGGTCCCTTTTCATAAAATTAAAAATAAATACACTTTTACACATTTTGTCATAATTCTCTCATATTATTTATTTACTATACATTTTTTTTCTTCATTTTCTCATAATTACTCATTTTCTCTCTCACTCATTCATAAATAAAGGCCTTTTTAAAAAAAATTATATTTTTTACATAATTATTACTTTAACTGTATTCTAAAATCTTGCAATTCGGTTAATTTATATATAAAGTCAAAGAGAGTACTATCTGCATCCTATTTATGGGCTAAAGAGCATTTTTATTTTCCGAATTTATAAGGCATCTCATAAATGTGGGTGTGTGTGTATTTTTAATGTAAATGTACAATTTTACTCTTACTAATTTATTTTTTAGTTGATTTTGTTCTCACGAAATATAATGTATATTAAATAGTGATAAAATTAGAAAGTTGTTAGAATTAAAATAAAATTAATGGAGTTTAATGTTTTTATTAGTTTATGTGAAATACTGATATGCTAGAAATGCCATATGACTAGTGGACAATATTCCTTTACTTTTATTTATAAGTTACTTTCAATATGTTTTAGGGTTAAAGTGTAAATTGGCTAACGAAGTGTTACATAAAGAGCACTTGGCACTAAAATATTTCAGAGGGATCAAAAATACAAATGAACAATTGAAAATGGAAAAAAAAAACCAATAAAAATGCAAATTGGCCAACGAAGTATTACTTTCGTCACTGGCGACTCTCGCCTTCATCACCATTGTTGCCAGTGACATCTTTTCTTCCTCTTCTCCATCGTCGTGCTTTAGATCAAAAGCGAGAATCAAAGCAAAGGTTCTTCATCATCAATCATTTTTGGAGAGGGAGAGTGGAAGTAGAATAGAGGTGCACGACGTTTTTCTAGAAGCTTGTTGAATGCTGGAACGATGGAAAGATCTAAGATGTAGAGCAACTTTCACTGTTCATCGTCCTCTTCCTTAGAACACACAAACTCGATTGTTCTTTAATTTTATTTCTATTGCACTTTGATTTTCTACCTTGTGGGGCCAAGGAAAGACTGTTCTGATGGCACCAAAGACAACGTTATGAGCTTGTCCATCCTCCTCCTCCATGACCATCGTGGATGAGCTTGAATTTGAGATTGATTTAGACCAACGTCATTAAGTTGAAATTAATGAGATTGTGTTATTTTCCTATTTTAAATTGTTCATTGGTATTTTTTTTTTGCATTTTCAATTATTTATTTGTATTTTTAGTTCCTCTTAAACATTTTTGTGCTACGTGTTCTTTGCTAACACTTCGTTGATCAATCAACATATTAACCCTATGTTTTATCACCATCAAGAAAAACTTTAAATTTCTTTAACTCTGCCATAAAAATTAACAATTTTCAATTTTACTCCTATTTAATTTATATTACATTCCATAAGAGCAAAATTTATATAATAATAAATAAAAGGTAAAATTGCAAGTTCAAAATAAAAATTTAACGAGGTAACTTATGAATATGACTAAAGAAAACATTCTCTTTACATTAGAACCATAGGAATATTTAAGGCGTGATACAAAATCACATAAAACAAACTAATTCAACCCTGTTATACTACTCCTTCCCGCTTTTAATATAAGTATATTTAAACAGTTAATCGTGGTCTTAAATATAAGACATAATTTTTTATATTTGTCAATATTTTCTTGATTTACTCCTATTGACACTTCCTCAATTATAATCAACGAGAAGAGGGAATTAATGAAGATAATTAGAGTATTTTAAAAAATATATATCATATTAACTAATTTAATCAAACTTAATCAATTTAGTTAAATTAAGTAAATATATATTATATTAAAGACAAAAAATAGTATACTAGTTACCCAACTTTATTCTCTCTAAAACAATATACTAGTATAAATTATTGGTTAATTCAATTTTTTTTCATTGCATTGGAGTTCAATTGTCAGCGGCAACATTTTTTAACAAAAAAATTAAGTGAATTAAATCTCGAGATTTTTTAGAGTCTAGATATGTCTCTGAATTTAAAAAATATTTATAAATGATCTTAAAAAAAAATCTTCACATATTTGAGATTTAAACTAACATTTTTTTTATATATATATTAGAAGGCTAAAAAGCCAGTGAAACTGTCACCAAAATTATAGAGATGGGAAAATAAATCTCAAACTCTTTGATCTACCCTTATCCTTAGATTCAAAGGACCAGTATCAAGTATAAAAGATTTGGATTAACATCCTTAGACAGTTATGAGCTAAACCTTTCTGGACCAACCTATATTTCGCGGTGTGGGCGGCCATTCACAATGCTCACTGCACACTTTTATCGACATCAACTCAGCAGCAGAAAGACAAACAAGATAAACTTTGGGCACCGCCACCTTCAAGTCATGGGTCTTAAGGTAATTTCACAATTCAATTAATATTTTCGTTTATTGTGACGGGATATGCAAGCACAGGTTGGTCAAAACGATCATGATCTTACTTTGATCGAAGCGGAGACTAGAGAGTGGTTTCTGTGTTAAACAGCAGCAGCCAGCCAGCGCCCCTATCAAATGAAAAGTCGAAAACTTTGAACTCACCACACATACCAAAAAAAAAAAAAATACTGCTTCCCGAGGTAAACCGAAGCGTTAGGGAACGATTCGATGAGAGAAGGGAGAAAAAAAGAATCATCACCATCATCAAAAATCGTACACTCATGTAACCTTCCTGGTTCAGAGTTACTCGGAGAAAGGCCTATATAGACACAGCAGCGCTGAGGTGAGGTCGGCTACAAGACCATTGGGGGACCCCCAGCCACCAGCCTCCTCAAATACGATTGTTCGAATCTGTTGTATCGTACCAATCTGTGAGAGAGACCCTTTTAGAAGCATAAATACACAAAGGTGAGAGGTACGAAAGCATATACTTCTGTGTTTTTTTTTTAACGCCTGCGAAAAGATTACTCAAGTGTGTTCTATCAGAGGGGTTTTCGTGCTTCCTGGGTCAAGGACGGTTTTTTTTTGCTCAGTTTTGATTTTGGATCTTGGAATTTTTTTGTTCTTTTGAGTTGTGTCGGAAGTCGGAAGTGGTTTTCTTGTCTTAATCATAATTAGGTGAATGCGACAGCCGATTGGGACGCGATTTTATAGATATGTAGTTAGGGTTTTCATGTCCTGCAAGCAAAACCCATGTGGGTTGATGATGTCTCTCTAATTTATTCGGTAAGGTGTGATAGAAAGAAAGAGATTTTGGGATTTAGAATTAGATTGTGTTTACAAGATTTTTGGGTTCGATTGTAGAGATCTGAATCTAGCAAACAAATTTTGGAACCTCCCAGTTTTCTTTTTGTGGAAGGATATTGGAGCATCGAGAAAATAGAGAGAGAGAGAGAGAGAGAGAAGAAAGGTGCTATTTTGTTTCTGGTTGTAGGCTTCATTTGATCGGTGGTGTTCAAAAATGGCAAACCGGTGGTGGGATGGGGACGTGGCAATGAGATCGAAAGATCCCTTATTCTCTTCTCCATCACTTAAGCTGAGAAACCCAGAAGATGACCATGGCGGACCGAGCCGACTCGGTCCAAGACGCGAGCAAGACTTTCTTCTGGAAAACACCAATAACAACAACACCACCACTACTCCAACCAATAGCAGCAATAGCAACACTAACGCCAACACAAACACCACCTCCCAGTGCCAAAACGTCGCCGACGATGACGAGAGCCGACACAACGATGATCAAAACCCAGGTACCCATGACGCCACCACTGCTGAGCCAGGAAGCAGCAGCGGCCGACGTCCCCGAGGCCGCCCGGCCGGGTCGAAGAACAAGCCCAAGGCACCGGTGGTACTAACAAAGGAGAGCCCCAATGCCCTCCGGAGCCACGTGTTGGAAATCTCAACCGGCAGCGATGTTAGTGAGAGCCTCTCCACCTTCGCGAACCGGCGCCATCGTGGCGTGTCGGTGCTCAGCGGAAGCGGCATTGTAACCAATGTCACACTCCGGCATCCGTCAGCTCCCGGTGGGGTTATCACACTAAATGGAAGGTTCGAGATTCTGTCACTATCTGGGGCATTTTTGCCAGCCCCTTCGCCACCCGGGGCCACTGGGCTAACCGTGTACCTCTCTGGCGGACAAGGGCAGATTGTTGGTGGGAATGTGGTGGGTTCACTGATAGCATCAGGGCCAGTACTAGTGATTGCAGCCACATTCGCTAATGCAACTTATGAGAGGTTGCCACTTGAGGAAAATGAGCCATCTGGGGAAGAAGTAGAAGTGCAGCAAGCACAACAGCAACAACAACCAGGAACTGCTGGGCCTTCAGCTTCAGCTTCCCAAAGTTTGAATGAACAAGTTTCAATGCCAATGTTCAATAACATGCCCCCAAACTTGATGCCAAGTAATGATCACATGCCTCATGATTTATTCTGGGCGCCGCCTGCTCGCCAACCTCCGCCTTACTGAGAGAAGAAGAAAACTGTAACACTTGTTTTGCCCTACTTATGTTCAAACGGATAGCTAGAAAATGTTAGTAATTTTGTGCTTATTTTGTTTTGTTGCTCCTGAAAATCTTGGAACGTTTTTTTTTCTTTAAATCTGGAACGATCTTCAGTACTGTACCAGTTGTTTCTTTGGCTTCCTTCCTAATCTACTCTTTGTTTCAGAAGAGCTTAATTAATTTTATGATTTGAGTTGCATGCGTAAAAAATGCCAGGTAATGAGAATTGAATCTACATAAATATATTGTTGAACTTAATTTTGGTCCGAGGACTTAATATCAGTTAGCAAGTTTTTGTGCTGAGAATGTGTAGGCCATCTTGCTTCAGGAACTTTCTGCCTGCGCTCATCTTATGTATGGTAAAAAAGTGAAGTTGTTTCTCTTGAGCGTTTCTGCAAGTTTTATTGATTTGGTTCTATTATATTTACCATACTGTATCATGCCAAATTTGGACTGTGTAGTGGCATAGTGGATCTATAATGCTATATGATCTTGACATTTAGTTTTTGCATTGAATCATTCTCAAGTTGAAACTAGTATATTGTGGCCACCATCTTATCAGTGTCTCTGTACAGCAGCTATAGGTTCTGATACGCAAATAGTTTGGCCATTTTAGCTCTTATTGCTACTAACTAGATTGTTCCATTATACATTTGGAAACATGTATTTTCTTTTATGAAAACGTACTAGTCATACACATTTATCGTAATTAATATTGTTGCGCTCTCTGCAAGTGTGGGTTCCAAGTTCCAAATACTATTCATTCAATGGGTTTGATGGAATAGAAGAGAGCGGATGATTGAAATTAGAAAGGGAAAAAAATTCATATGTAATTGTATTATATATTATTTTATGTTTATTTATAAGTTGCTTCATTAGCTTTGTCCTAAAATTTAGTAGATTTTCAATTTTATTCGTATTTAACATGCACTCGATTCAATTCTAAGAGAAAAATTTAGAATTAGAGAAGTATGTTTTTTAATATCATTATGAATCACTAAATGATTATGTAGATTTCATTATTATTTCATGTTTTTTTTAATTAAAAAACCTACCGTTTAACTAAAAAATTCAATTTTATAATACCCCCACCATTTAATGATCTCACTTTAATACGCAAAGATAACATTATCCCACTAAATATGATATTATGAGAAAGAAACAAAGAAAACTAGTAAGAAAATACTGAATTTAAAAATGCTAAATAGGTGATTTTCTAATCGAATGAGTTGTTAATTATCTTATTGTGCTTCTTAATCCTATTATGGTTTTTTTAACATGATTTTAAAATTCAAGTGACATTTTTTCCTGAAAAACAATAGAAAGAAACTATTTGTAAGTAATGATTGGTTGTTTATATATCTAACATGAAAATATATTTAATTAAAAATATTCTTTCACTTCCTTGATTATTTTAAAAGAAGTTAAACAAAAAACATTATACAAGATCTTCCTCAATCATGACTTGATGATATTAGAAAGTTTATAAATCAATATTTATAAGTCATGGTTTTTATTCAGTATTTAATATATAGAGAGATCCAATAATTCGGACATTGTATAAATCATATTAATTTTTTAACTATTAATTAAAAAATTAATAATTAAACTTAAATGACAAAATATTCCAAACAATTGAAAACTAAATAGAACTAACCAAGATCAGCTAATGTATAAAAGAGAAGGTATTTTTAATTTTTGATATAGAAGATGGCTAAAAAGCTGACATTACAAATGAAATAAATTACACATATGGGCAAATTAATCTCAAATACTTTTGATCTACCCATGTCCTCAAATTAATGGGACAAACCTCTAAAATTGAAGAATTAGAAATACCCATTTTTGCTAAGGAGCCTACAACTCGGCTAAAATCTCGTAAAATAGCCCAAAGCCTAATCTGCCAATCCATGCTTATCAACTCCCTAATTCTCATAACAGTTGAACTTACAAAATTAAAATTATAATCAGCGATCCATTTAATAACCTCCTCAGCATTAGATTCCACAATTAAGTTCTTCAACCCCAAGTCCCAAGCCAACTTTAGTCCTTTCAGCACAGCCCACTCTTCAGCAACATGACCTTGGCAATCACCTATCTTTCTTGTAAATCCAGCAATCTACTTGCATGAACCGTTCTCACCACTCCTCTACAGCCTGCCTTCTGAGAATGTAAGTTCACTGCCCCATCGACATTTAATTTCAACCATCCATGAGGAGGCCTTTTCCAACACATGCTAACTGGATTTCTCAAAATCTCTATAAGCCTTTCCGACTTTTCATCAATTGCAAATCTTGACCAACTCAACAAAATGATTGTAGCAAGATTTATAGGCTTGACAAAATTATTGTAAAAAATAACAGATTCCTTTGCTCCCAAAGCTTCCAAATAGCTACTCCAAACATCAAGTTCTAGCACCCTCCCAATCATTTGCCTAAAATTTTTCAAGATTTAAATCCGACCAATCACGAAGGTTCACAGAAAAGAAATGAGAGATATACTTGTGTTGTATCAGGTTGACCCACATACTTTTAGCATCCTGGTGGTTTCTTAAAACATGTAAAATGTCCTCCAATCCAAAATTATAATGTCCACACAGAGCTGAGGTTTGAGACCATGAGTTTCGCCATAAATTAGTTGATCATTTATTTTATGAGATTATCCACATAAATACCCAAATTCTTTCAGCTCGTCTACATTTCCATATGTCTTTGTATAATTTGTACCTTAAATTTAAAGGATTTGGATCAACAAGGAAAGAAGCATTTCTAATAGAAAATCTTCCATCTCCAGATGCACCCCAAACTATGTAGTCATTCTCTACATCAGCTCTTAACGGTAAAACAGGGATTATTTTCCTGATGCCAACAAAACAGATAATGGCCAATAGCTTCTCCACATTCCACATCCCTTCCCTAGCCCGATCCACCAGTAATGAATTCTCCTCCTTATCAGACAATGATCTTATATAGTAATCTTTAAGCTTGATACCCTCCCTTACCCAATAATCATTATAGAAGTTAACCACCATTCCATTCCAGATTTGCCGCTTTGCCCCTGTTCAATAACTTCCTTTTGTAATCATATGAATTTCCACACTCTGGAATCTCTAGGCTTATATGACAAGATTATTATCATCACGCCATATATATCTCTGATATAAAATTTCAGCCCATAATCCTTTAGCAGTAATTACTAAGTTCCATGCCAATTTCTCTCTACAAGCTCGATTAACCGAGTTAAGTTTTCTAAAGCCAAGCCTACCATACTCCTTAGACCTTGTGATTTGTTCCCATCCAATGGGATGGAAACTTTTGTTGCTTCATTATGGCCCTAAATTAAATTTCTTTGCAATCTTTCTACTTGACAAATATTCCTTGGCAACCATGCCACTTGTACCGGGTACAGAGGTATGGAACTCACTACCGACTTTGATAAAGTAATCCTTCAAGTAGTCAAAAGATTATTATCTTTCTAGACACTTAACTTCAATCTAACTCTTTCAATAACATATTGAAAGTTATCCCTCCTTCTCCTATTCCAAGTAAGAGGAAACCTAAGATATCTCCCAATCTCACTATTAATATGCATTTATTTCAAATCTTTAATCCTCAACCTAGTATGCAAAGGGACTTTTGGCGAGAAAAATATCAACGATTTTGTTGTATTAATCTTCCCCCCCTGAGTCCATTATAAACTCTTGCAAACAACTTATCATACATTATGTTTGCTCTTCAAAAGCCACACCAAACAAAAGTAGATCATCGACAAACATTAGGTAAGACACACTCAGGTTAGATCTAGATGCATAAATAGGCTGCCAACAACCCTTCTCAACAGAATCAGAAATCATATGTAAGAGTCTATTCATACATAATACAAATAATAACAGGGAGATTCGATCACCTTGTTTGAGTCCTCTATGCAGCCAAAAAAGCGTTGTTTGATACCCATTCCATAGTACATTATATGAGATCAAAGACACACAAAAGATAATAAGATCAATAAATTTTATCTCTAAACCAACATCTACTAATTCTTGCTTCAAGAACCTAACTAATTCTATCATATGCTTGCTCAAGGTTGATCTTCATTGCCATAAGCCCTTTCTTGCTTCTATTCCTACTCATAATATGGAAAATCTCTTAGATGTGTCTGCCTTTAATAAAACTAGCTGGGAAGGGAGATATTAAATCATTCATTACACCTCTCAATCTCAGTGCAATTACCTAAGAAACGCATTTATAATGCACCATACATAATGAAATAGGTCTAAAGTGGGAAACCAACTCAAAATTTTCTTTCTTCGGAATTAGAGAGATAAGCGTTCTATTCGTATCAGCTAAAGATACCATAGTTTGAAATGTTTTTTTTCACAAAATTGCAGAGGGCAGGTCCTAAAGTGTACTAGTTTGATTTATAAAAAATAGGTGGAAGGCCATAGACTTTCGGGGCCTTAAAGCATCCCATAGAGAATAAAGCACTTATTATTTCATCATCCCCAGGAATTGTAGCTAAGTTCGACAGAGTTAATTGATCAATAATAGGGAACATCGATCGGGTATAAAGTGCCATGGCGTCTTGAGAATCCGAGCAATAAAGATCCTTAAAATGCCTAATAACCAGCCTTTTAAGGTCTTCTTTATTATCAACCCACTCTCCATTTTCATCTTTTAACATGTTCATTTTATTCCTCCTTCTTCTCAATTTTGTCTTCAGGTGATAATATCTTGTACTTCGATTACCCTTTGTGATCCATTTAGTTCTGGATTTTTGGAACCATTTAATCTCTTCTAGTGCTAATAACCTCTCTAGATTGTCTTATAACTCTTTTTCAAAATTGCACTAAAACTCAAAATGGGGGTATGTTCCAACTTTCAATATACCTTCAAGTTTTCTCATAATACGTTGTTTTTGCCACTCAACCATACCAAATACATCTTTATCCCAAGCACCAAGCATGATCTAAAGGTTATTAAGGGATTGATTAATATCTCCCTCGTCTACCCATGTTATATCAAAAAATTCTTTATACTTTTCATATTTCAGCCACATTGCCTCAAATCGAAAAGGGTGATCCATAGACCGAATCCCATTAGCCACACACTTCAAACAAATTGGATTATGATATAAACATTAGGTTTGAGACAAAACCTGAACAGAGCAATCTAAAAATTCTGTGAGGAAAGCTTTGTTTGTTATAGCATAACACGATCTAATCTCTCATATAATCTTCAGCCACCAACCAAACATGGGCCTTTCCAAGTAAATCTGGACTACTGTAACCTAAGTTCGTTGGACTACATCTCTTAAGCCTATCAATAAACAATCTGATTTTTGTGTCATTACCGCCACTCCCCCCAGTCCTTTCTGACAAAGAAGAAATATCATTAAAATCACTGATGGTTGAAAGCGGAGCTAATCACCATGAGGGGGGGTGAAGTGGAGATTTAAAAATTCCTTTAAAATTCTCTGAAACTTGCACACAAAAATAAAGCACAACAGAGAGAGAAGAGGAAGAAAGACACAGAAAGATTTATACTGGTTCGGTCCAACTCCTTGACCTACGTCCAATCAACAGACTCTCTGGGTTTTTTTCACTAACACTTATAATCAGGTACACACTCTATACTCGAAGTTATCCTCTCACTATGATAAACTCCCCCTTACAAGTTGTACACTGATATTCTCAATCTCCAAGTTCCACGACTTGAGATTCTCACAATAAATGATTTCAATAAATGAAACTCTCTCTAAGAGTCGATAAGGATAATCACTAAAGTACAAATATATCAAAAGATACTTTATAGTAGAAAACTGAAATAGTAGTTGAAAACTAGATGATAGGGGGCGACTTCGGCAAGTGCACTGGTCGTTACAAGTAATAAAGTAGTGAGAAAGTATCGTCCCACGAGGAATAGTATTCAATCACTAATTCGCTATATTCGCTTTAGTTGGGTAAATTGCGTAAAAGGGATGAATTGTGACCAATGAAGAATTTCAAGAATTCAAAGAAAACAAGAACTAAAAGCAAGGATCTCAAGAACGATGGTTAAGAGAGATAAATAATCAAGAAAAACGCAGCTAAGACTTAGAATCCCCCTATGCTCATTTAAGTGTTTGGTTTGAAACCCTAATTGATTATGATTCCCAAATTGACGATCGATTCTCTAAGGTTAGACTAAGTCCTAATGTCTTGATGCTACCTTAGTCTATTTTATCTTTAAAAACAATCTAATGTCTTAGTATTGTCTAGAAAGATCAGATCTTGAACCGAAATCCTATTATCGCATAAATTCGTAAGCCTATGTCTAGGTCGTGCAATTTTATGACGAATTAACAAGTTCTAGTTAGATGCACCAACATCTCTCTTGTCATACATCAACCTATGAACAATCTTAAAGGTGATCAATCTTCAAGAAAGTATTAAGCAAAGGAAATTCATTCAATAAAGGAAATCAAGATTCAATCAAGAATTCGAGCAAATACGATAAACTTGCATAGGGTTCATCCTAGCCCTAACTACAAAAAGAAACTTAGCCAAACATGGCTAGATTAAGAAAACAAAGAAGAAAAGATGAAAATAGAATAGGTCTTCGATGATTGGGGAAGGTTGATCTCCACGATGAAGCTTTGATCTTGTTCTCCAATGCCGTAGGGTTGTTTCTTGTGCCACAGGGTTCAAGAAGGTCTCTTTCTTTGCTAGGGTTTCTTCTTTTTATATTCTAGGGCCCCTTGTATTTCAAAAACATTAAAGAATATAAATTTTCTTTCTTTTTTCGGGCCCTAAAATAAGAAAAATCAGATTTTCGCAATTCTGGCGCCCTGGGCGCCAAACCCTTTTTTGCAAGACAGAGTTGGCACCCTGGGCGCCAAATTTGCACTAGTTGGCGCCCCGGGCGCCAAATTTAAAATCCAGGCCAAGAGTTGGCGCCCTGGGTGCCAACTTTGCACTAGTTGGCGCCCTGGGCGCCAACTCCAAAAGGGGTCCAAATAGTTGGCGCTTTGGGCGCCAACTTTGCTTCCTTCGTGGCTTCTCTTTTCGCCTTTCTTTAGCTCTTCAATTTGGCTTCTCTTGTGAATAAAAACCTGCAAAACACACGAGAATACTTGTGAGGGCATGTCTGACATCGAATCCATGTTTTTTACTTATTATTCCTAAGCTTTTTTAATTATGTTAGATCAAGTTTAGCTCAATTTATGCCTTAAAAACATGGTAAATTTACCACTTATCACTAGAATAATTTTCATTTTCTGTAGATTGATTGTTGTGTGTTCTCTTGAGAAGACTTGAATGCAACCTCTTCTATATGAAGAGAGCATTTAATGAAAGTTTGATTTTTTCAATGTAACCGTTGGAGACATTAGAGTAGTTGTTGGAAACAGTTAGGTCTTCTTCTTTTTCTATCCTTCAGTAGGATCAGCCGCTCAGAAGTTTATGGTTGACTTCTCTTGAAATAAATCCGTTGGAAGAGCAGCTTCTTGATAGGGAAACATAAACATTAGACCCAGAAGAGTGTGTAGAATGTTTGTCCAGAAGAATGCAAGTTTTTTGGATTTTGCAATAAATGTTCTAACATTTGTTTTTTGCTTTTTGACTAAATCTTCATTTAATATTCTTTAAAAACATCTGAAACTCACTAACAAACTGATTAAACATAGTTAGAAATAGTAATGAGTGATGTTAAGAAGTATAAAGATCAAATATGAAGGTTTCATAAATTTGAGCAATTTGATTTTCAAAACAAGCGACACAAACTTGAGTTGATTTACTCGAACTGGAGTTTGTAACCTTGCTTCAGAAGACTAAACTCGATTTTTTAAACTCTGAATCGAGTTCAGTTCTTCGAGAGAAGAACATCGCGATTTGAACAATTAAGCACATTTTGAACACATAGGCAAACTCGAGTCGATTGATGACTAACTTGAGTTTTGGACTTATGACAGGAAAATAGGTTAAAGTCCATAAAGTCAAGATTTGAGTTTTCAAAACTTAACTGGAGTTTTCAAATCATGGAAATAGAGCATAGCTCTCTGTATGACATAAACTCGAGTTTTTTTAAAAAATTGTATATCTTAGAAAACTCTCTACCAGGAGAAAATTGAAATTTGTTAAATCAAAATTGGAGTTTTTTGAAAGTGAAGAATGTGAAAACTTTCTGTCAATCCAGAACTCGAGTTCACAAAGTTAAACTTGAGTTTGCTTAGGATGGTAAACTATTAAGACTCTAGGCCAAACTCAAAATTTGAGTTTTTTCAAGTTCTCAAATTCTTGAAAAACTCTCTTAGAGACATAAACTGGAGTTTGCAGAAGCAAATTGGAGTTTGTCATACTTTAGAAAATATTGAAGATTCTCTGTTGGCACAAACTCGAGTTAATGAAACTAAACTCGAGTTTGTTTTAATGTGAAAAACTTGGAGTGCTCTCTGTATTTCACAAACTTGAGTTTGCCTATACAAACTGAAGTTTGTCTTCATTCATAAAAATTGAGCTACTCTCTATCAAGTCCACACTTGAGTTTGACAATTCAAACTCAAGTTTGTCTTTGACAGTAAGTTGTTCAACTTACCAAAGACAAACTTCATCTTGAGTTTACAATTGTGAGTTATCATCAAAATACATAGAGAACTAACAATGGTTACCTAAGGAGCTGAAATCGAAGTTGCATATCCCTCTAACTCATGCCACAAGATCTACTTTTGATTAAGGTTTGGATTTGTGTACACCGCTGTAAAGAAAAATGATGATCACCTACACCAGAACATAAAAAATGGATAAACTTTCTATCCATGTTGATAACCATTACATCAAGTTGATTCGCCCTCCAAGCTGTAACACGTCCTCCAAATTGACCAACGCTTGGAACAAATGCTAATCTGTCTTATCCCAAGGAACTTAGACATCTAAATTGAGTTTCCTTCTCACTCTTGGTCTCATACAACACAATAAGTCTTGGTTGATTTTTTCTTACAAACAATTCTAAGGTTCTGGACAAGTTTCTTGCCACATGCTTCCCTAACATTCCAACATAGGATATTTATCATTATTGGGTCAAAATAATGAAAAACTAGCCCATGTAACAATAAAATATTCATTCTTAGTCCAACACTAGGGAGAATGAAGAGGATAAGCAGTGCTTAGTGATTACATCATATATGAATTAAGCCAAGCTACTTTTGCCCCATTCTAACGGGAAGGGAACTTTCTTAAGAAGATTGACTTGTGTTCTTCCTGTAATTTAACATATCTAGATAAATAGTTATCTAATAATCAAAATAAAATAATATAAACAAACAAAATAATAAAAATAACACACACACATACACACACAATAAAAAATAAATTTTATAAAAAAATATTATCTTAGAAGCATTGGGCTTTTGGCCCATCACCTCCTGTCTGATGACATAGTGTGTCTTCAACCATCTCACAATTAGGGTCTAATGTTGATGTATTAGCCTAGAATCTACTAGAAAGCCCACAAACTTGACCTGTATCCCTTGGGTTAAGAGGGGAATCTGAAAAACCATCCATTTCCAAATTCTCCGCTCCCACTAGTCCCAAGTCCCCAATGTTCTATCCTACCAGTAACTCCTCCTTATCTCCCACCATTTTTGATTTCTTATATGTTATACTTACCACCTCATGAAGTTTCTCCACCCTTTACACATTGTCCCTGGTACATTTCTCCTCGCACAACTCATGTTGGCCAACTATCTCTGTGAACTCCTCTCTAGGTATACTCTTACTTTTTGTCCTTCCCAAGTTGTACAACATTGAGGCTCCTCTCTCCCTCTACTACATCTAAATCACTTGTACCACCTAGACCAACATTTTCCTTTACCCTTCCACCTTTTTGACCCCACCTTCTCCCTCCTCCTCCTCCTACTCAGTGAGAACTCCAAACTGAGAACCCCTATTAAGTTGTCGGATATTGCCAGACTTTTTATCCTTCCCACCTCTTTTTTGTCTACTTGATTTTTGCACCACCCTTTAGACTTCTTGATCATTTCTCTTAGCTTCCTCCACATCTATATCCCTCATTTTTGTCATCTCTTGATTGTCCTCTACCTTGCTCTTTGTTTTAATCGAACCATCCCCTGTTTTACAATTCTTCGCTTTATGACCATAAACACCACAACTGGTGCATAACCAATGAAGACCTTCGTATTCAACATAGTAGTCTTCTCCATCCAAAGAAAATCCAAACATCAATTATTTACTCAAGCCAACTAGTACACAAATTCTAGCAAAATGCCCTCTAAGTTGACAAGATGTATTAATGTCAATCTTAATTGTTTCTCCAATCATATTTCTAGTCCAAGTTAAAGCCTCTTTATCGTAGTATTCCAAGAATAAATTAGGCATTCGGACCTAAACTACTACTTTGTCTATAGTAGCTGTTAGGAATCCAATCCCTGATTTATAGAAATAGGAGTCCCTGATTTGTACGGATTAGGGATAATCTTAATTAACAGTCATTATGAGTCATTACTATTGAGGCTCTCTTATCTTGTATACATATGTAACGTTTGTACATGAATAGAACACACAATTCAAATTATTTGTTTATATGGTATCAAAGCCATACAAGTTCTAAGTTTTAAATTTTTTTCCGACTTGTTCATCTTTGTTGTTCTAGAATTGTATGTCACATTCGGATTGTTTTGGTACTGTTCATGGCACTGTTTGTACTATTCGCGAGTACTGTACTGTCACTGTTCACGGGGTGCTGTTGGTAATGTTCACAGACACTGTTCGCTGTCACTATTCATCAGCATTGTTCACTGTCACTGTTCATCAGTACTTTTCACCATTACTATTCATCAGGTGTGGGATTTTCAATTTTCAACCCATTCGCTTTGACTTGTGCAAGTTTTGTTGTTTCCGTTGCTTGCTAGTTTCTCTCTTGGTCGTGTTTACATTCTGGTTGTTGTGAGTTTTTTGGTTATTTATCTATGGCTTAATCTAAGACCTCCTATACACTCCCCATGTCTGCTTAAATTACCGATGCAAAATTGAACTAGACCAATTACAATTGTTGGAATAAAATTGTTCGAGTTTACCTCATGAGAGTTGCAAAGGAAGCTCATTTAACTCAGGATCCTCCTGGTAATGGTGAGAAAAGTTTGGAGTGGTCTTAAGCAAATGCTCGTCCTTTTTTCTAGATTCTTAATTCTATTGAACCTCGAATTTTGTCTTCTGTTAGCCATTGTAACATAGTAAAAGATATTATGAATTATCTGGAATTTATGTTCTCTAGTAAAGGGAACTTTACTTGTATTCATGAAGTGTGTAAAGGCTTCTATTGCTCTCAGCAGCAGGGTCGACCTTTAAAAGATTTCTACTTGGATTTTAAATGGTTGTATGAAGAAATGAAGGTACTTATGTCTCCACAGGAAAATCTCCAGACCCGTATCAAGAATCTAGAATTTCAAGCTATCTTCAATTTTCTTAAAGCCCTTAATCCGTCTTACAACACCATTCGTTCTCAGATTATGTCTAGTCAGGAGCTTCCATCTCTTGAAGATGTGTTCTCAAGGGTGCTTCGTGCTGATAGCATTCTTCGTCCATCTATTGATCCTAATGCCAGTGCTTTGGTTGGGCGTGGCCCCTTTGACACTAGGAACTCCGGGCCTAAACAAGGCACTACTGTCCTCCCCTCTGGCAATATTACCTGTTATTATTGTAAGGAACTTGGCACGTAAAGAAAAATTATCAAAAATTTCAGGCTAAACAGCAACGTGATCAACAACGTGGTTCTGCTCATATTGCTCAGACACCTTATCAGTTTGATTCTGGTTCACCCTCTGTAAGGGCTCTTGCTACAGGTACTTTGTCTTATGGCCTTGCTACCACTTCCACAAAGTAGGTCATTGATTCTGGTGCCACCGCCCACATGACAGGTAACCATCATTTATTTTCCTCGTATGCCCCTTATGCCAATCCATCTTCCATATTTGTCGCCAAAGGTTCCCCGGTCCGCGTCCTTGGTTCAAGGATTGTTTTACCAACACCATCCATTTCCCTTTCTTCCGTTCTTAATGTTTCTGATCTCACTTTTAATCTTTTATCTCCCAGTAAATTGACTCGTCATTTAAATTATTGTATCTCACTATACCCTGACCATTGTTTAATTAAGGATCTTTCAACGAGGCGGATTATTGGTAGAGGCTACGAATCCGGTGGACATTACATCCTTGATGATTAGGTGCCGCATTCCGTTGCTTGTACTAGTGGATCATCTCCCTTTGAAGTCCAATGTCGTCTTGGTCGTGTGTCTCTTTCTTCCCTAAAACGGTTGTACCCTCAGTTTTTTTCCGTGTCTTCTTGGATTGTGAGTCGTGTCAATTTTCCAAACACCACCGTGTTCATTTGGCACCTCGAGTCAATAAATAAGATGTGTCTCCTTTTGATTTAGTTCATTCTGATATTTAGGGTCTTTGTTCAGTTTTGTCTCAGACTGGTTATCGATACTTTGTCACCTTTGTTGATGATTTTTCCCGAACTACTTGGCTTTACTTAATGAAACAACATTCTGAATTGTTCACTCATTTTCGTCATTTCTGTGATGAAATTCAAACACAGTTTAATACTCCCTTGAAAATTCTTCAAAGTGATAATAAAGAGGAATATTTTTCCGCCCCATTTACTAATTATATATATAATCATGGCATCCTTCATCAATCATCATGTGTTGATACACCTGCCCAAAATGGTGTTGCTAAAAGAAAGAACCACCATCTCTTAGAAAATGCATGTGCTCTCATGTTTCACTTTTGTGTACCTAAATTGTTTTGGGCTGATGCCATGTCTACTGCTTGTTTTGTCATCAATCCCATGCCTTTGGCTGTCCTTAGTGGTTCTATGCCATATTCCATTCTGTTTCCCACTACTAAGGTGTTCCTTGTTGATCCCAAAATTTTTGGTTGTGTCTACTTTGTTTGGCATGTTCGTCCAAGTGTTAGTAAACTTGACCCCAAGTCCTTAAAATGTGGCTTTCTTGGTTATTCTCAAGTTTAGAAAGGCTATCGGTGTTACTCTCCTGACCTCCGTCAATACCTTGTGTCCTATGATATGACCTTTCATGAGTCTTTGTCTTTCTTCAAGTCTTCGAATATATTTGAGTCAGTCTCTGGTTTTGATGACCCTGATGATCTTTTAGTTTATTGTATTCCTCTCTCACCAGTCCTAGCAGCTACTATGGCCCCTGATCTTCCTAATGATGATGATGTTGTCATTCTTCCGCCTTCGCCAGTAACTGCTTCTGTGGTCCCTGAGCCTGTGATTCTTGACTCTACCATCGACCAATCTGTTGACCTGCCTATAGCCCTCCGTAAAGGTACTTGTCCTTCATGTCCTCCCAAACGATATGTTGATATCACTTATCCTATCTCCTCATCTATGTCCTACCAACGATTTTCCTCTGTTTCCTATTCCCTTGTAACCACCCTTGAGTCCATATCTACCCCTACTAACCTTCACCAAGCTTTGACTCACCTTGGTTGGCGTGCAGCGATGGAAGAAGAAATGATGGTCCTTGATACGGCTGGTACTTGGACCCTTGTTGATCTACCTTCTGGGAAGATGGCCATTGGTTGTAAATGGGTGTTTGTTGTGAAGACTAAAGCTGATGGTTTCTTAGATCGGTTGAAAGCTCATCTTGTTGCCAAAGGGTATGCTCAAACTTATGGCATTGATTACTTTGAGACTTTCTCCCTTATGGCTTAGCTTATTTCCGTCCGTCTTCTTGTCTCTTTGGCTACCACCTATCACTGGGACTTGCATCAGTTGGATGTTAAGAATGAGTTTTTAAATAGTGATCTTCTTGAGGAGGTGTATATGGAGCAACCACCTAGGTTTGTTGCTCAGGGGGAGCATAAGAAAGTATGTTATCTTTACAAGTCATTGTATGGTTTAAAGCAAAGTCCTCATGCCTGGTTCGATAGATTTTGTGGTGTGGTCAAAAAGTTTGGTTTGAACCAAAGTAAGAGTGATCATTCTGTGTTCTACCAGCAGTCCGATGCATGTATGATTTTTTTAATAGTATATGTCGATGGCATTGTAATTACTGGGAGTAACACCTCTGGAATCTCAGAGCTTAAAGGCTTCCTTAACTTCCAGTTTCAAACAAAAGACTTAGGCCTATTGAAGTACTTCCTTGGTATTGAAGTATTGAGAAGCAAGAAGGGCATCCTTTTGACTCAGAGGAAGTATGTTCTTGACTTGTTAAAGAAGACTGGAAAGCTTGGAGCTGCACCAAGCAACATTCCCATGATTCTAAATCCGTTCTTGGATCTTAATGATAGCATGTTTGATGAACTTCCTGATGACTTAAAGAAGAAGATTGATCCAGAGAAACTGAAGCCATTTTCATATCCTGAGAGGTATAGAAGACTCATTGGGAAGATACATTATCTGACAGTAACTCGACCGAATATAACTTTCTCAATCAGTGTGCTTAGCCAATTCATGGCATCTCCAACGATGGCACGGTGGGAAGCATTGGAGCATATCTTGCACTATTTGAAAGGTTCCCTAGGTCGTGACCTTCTCTATTTAGATTATGGGCACATTAGAGTTGAATGTTTTTATGATGCGGATCATGTAGGATCTAAGGCCACAAGATGGTCCACTATAGGTTACTGTGTCTTTGTTGGTGGAAACTTAATATCTTGGAGAGGTAAGAAGCAAGGGGTTGTGTCAAATTCGAGTACAAAAGCATAATACAGAGCCATGTCACAATCAACGTAAGAAATTGTATGGGTATTTCAACTCATGAAGGAAATTGGCATTACCATGACATTACCTGCGAACCCATGGTGTGAAAATAAAGCAGCACTTCATATAGCATGAAACTCTGTGTTCCATGAACGTACGAAACATATTGAAATCAACTGCCACTTTATTCGTGACAAGATTAAAGAGAATGTTATATTTGCGATCAAATGATCAGTTAGCAGATCTTTTAACGAAAGCCTTAAATAGGACACAGGTTGAGTACCTTTGTAACAAGTTGGGCATGATAAACATATATGCTCCAACTTGAGGGAGAGTGTTAAGAATCCAATCCCTGATTTATAGGAATAGGAATCCCTGATTTGTAGGGATTAGGGATAATCTTCATTAACAGTCATTATGAGCCATTACTATTGAGGCTCTCTTATCTTGTATATATATGTAATGTTTGTACATGAATAGAACACACAATTCAGATTATTTGCTTACAGTAGCCTTCCATGGTTGGAACAAAGGCTCCCAAGGTCTCACTGTCAAGTAATGGTTGAACAGTATCCAAGGCCCCCAGTTAAAGCATGGAAATAATTCTCTATATTAGAAAGTTTAACAACAAATAAACCATTCCCAATATTGATCGAACTAATAACTCCTCTCTTAGCCCACAGTGACTGTAAAATGGACCGCAGTAGTTTGTAGCCAATGTTCCTTACAAGAAGCTTCACAATGATAGCACTATTATATGCTTTATTCGATTGTTTCTTCATCTTCCCAGAGAATGAGAACGATGGGAAATTACAAATCGGATCCTCCTCAATATTACATAGGGGTTCATAGTCTTCCTTATTGGAATCTTGCTCTAACGTTGTATCACCGGAAAGCACATTCTCTCCGTTAACTTTTTCATCTTCCTTCTCATTACTATCAATACCTTGCACGTACCAGGAACCCATTGTTTTTCCCCATCTTACCAAAACTTGGCCATTCTTCATCATCACTAGAACTCCCACCATTCTTAATTTTCTTTGAACTCCTATTGAGCAGGTCATCTTCCTCCGAGGACAAAGGAACCAGGGCAGCACTCTTTTGAGCAAGCACAATCGCCATTTGGCCGCCAAAAAAAAGAAAAAAGAAAACTTTTCTTTTTCTATAAGAGAAGGGATGTTGTTGTGCGATAGATACTTCCTAGCATACAAATGAAGACCATTAATCTTCATTTAAAAAAGAAACTCTAAAGACGAAATTTTTTGTATTTAATTTTCCCAATGAAGACAAATCTTCGACTAATGCAAATAACAATGAAGCTCACAAATTAAAAGGCAAAATCATCCACACCTGTGTGTTCTTGCTATCCTCTCAAAAATAAATTAATAAATTATTTACCTATTAATTATAATTAACTATCTCAAACGTTTTTTCTTATTTCATAAGATTGAGAGGATTTTATATTCAACACTGGGAGTAAGTGAGGGTATAACTGAGATGACAAAAACCACATTTGAATGAGCTTCATGGAAGGCATAAACGTGAAAAATCACAAAAGCAGCTTTTGAGGCAAATGTACGTTTTCGGTTTAACATTCAACAAGAAATAACTTCACGGAAGTCATAAAAAATTACTAACTTCACAAAAGCAGCCTTTAGGAAAAATCAATCATCGACACCTTTGTGTGTGCGTGTATGTTTGGATCAACATTAAAAACTTTTTTTTTTTTTAATGTGAGTTACAATGTATAAAATAAGCATGTGATAATAATTTTGTCTCAACTTATGTTAACATATTTCTCTAAAACTAACTCAAATAAACCCTAAGTGAAGTAACTTTTGATGACGAAATTCTAAATCTAAATTTTTAATATATCATTTAAATAGGTTTTTGTTAAATTAACCTTTTTATTAAAGCTTATTTAAATATAAACTATATTAAACTAATTTTATATATATGGCTAAACTCAAAGGGAATAGAAGTGATTTTTACCAACACTAATTTAAATAAGACGGAAACTTTTTTATTAGTTGCCCATCCAATTTATTAAAACATTTGGTTCTAATTAATCTAGATTTGCACAGAGTCAAGCCTACGGTTGTGGGGGGAAAACTTCCAATACTATTTTTTTCATTCTCACACCTTAAACTGAAAACGTGATTAAGGAAGAGTAAGTCTCTAATCACTAAGAGGGAAACATGACGAAGCAGAACGTGTACTTTGACAAAAATAAATGAAGAAGGCCACAATAATATCAAGTGGTTGGGGTTTTGGTACATTGTCTTATTGTTGACCGAATGACTTGGATATCAAACAGGAAAAACTCGATTTCATTTCTGAAAACGTTTCATAAGAATTTTTTTAAGCATTCATTTATTTTGTAAATTTCATTCTAAATTACATTTTAATATAATTAAGATTGCGAGAAAATAATTGTTATCTTATACATTCATCTTCAATTCCCTCCTCATCAACCTTATCAAGTACATGTATCTGTTTTGATTGATGAAATTATCCGATTCGTTATGTTTTGACCAATTGACATGAGCTCTCGCTAACCTCCGTAGAATCATTACTCCCTTTTATTTATTCTACCATTCTATTGCAAAAAGGAAAATAATTAAACTCCTTTTCTGTTATGTAACTATCGTACTTTTTTTATATTAAAAAAAATACATTTACATCTTACAGATGTGTGTTATTTTCATATTTCAATAAAATAATTTTCATTTATTAATATATTTACCGTATAATAACTTAGTCCTTAATATAAAGTTTAGTTGATTTTTTTTTTTTTGAAGAAATTAATAATTACTTATCTTTTTTTTCAAACTAATTTGTCTAATTTATAAACTGGTGCATTATATTTAATGACACATAACATAAATTATGATTAAATAATTTATTTATATTCCTTAATTTTTTTAAAAAAATAAATGAGGCTTATATTAAGCAAAGGATGGAGAATGTAATATATTCTATATATTGCTCTAGAGAGGAGATATCAATGCTATCATAAAAGCATCCAAAGAAGATATGGAGGACGACTTTGAATATGGGGAGTCATAAATTAAATTGCGATGACATGAGATGACATTGATATTAATTCTATCTATATACTCCTATCTTTGAAGCATTCAAAAGACACGTGGATTCCAAGGGAGCGACTTTTATGGCATTTAATAGCATTCAAATAGAAATTATTTTGATGCGATGGTGTGTCTAGTATGTATTTACTCCCTTTATAAAGAGCCGTTTACTTATTCGATTTATATTAATTTGTAATTTTTTTTTTCCAAATTTGTCTCACGCTCACCCCCTACTCTCTACATATCCAATAATATTAATACAAATAATACTCGCTCCTGTCTTTAATATATATGATTTGTTTAGGAAGTTGATTTTTATTCTAAATATAAGACATAGTTTTTACATTTGTAATATTTTTCCTTGTCCTCCCTTGTTCCTTGTCCTTTTAGGTTTTATAAAACATGTGAAACTGGGTACTTTGCTTACAAATATCATCATGTGGGGATGAAAGCACATTAGCATATGGCCTCTGCCACCACAAGATGCGTTAGTTCTTTATGTGTTTTGATAATAACTGACAATTGTAAACTTAATTTAAAGTTTGTCTTCAGAAAGTTGTAAAACTTTCTGTTCAAGGCAAACTCGAGTTTTGGTATGGAAACTCGAGTTTGGACTTAACAGACAGAAGCTCAGTTTTTACAAAGCTAGTCAAACTCTAGTTTGTATAAGACAAACTCGAGTTTGCATTACACAGAGAGCAATCAAAATTCTTAAGAGTTGTAAACTCGAGTCTATGTTTTGGAAACTCGAGTTTAGGATCAAACAGAAGCTTCAATGCTTTATCAAGAACTCAAAACTCCAGTTTCATATCCACAAACTCTAGTTTACCAAATACAAAATTCTTCAAGTTTAAAGTTTTCAACTGAAACTCGAGTCTGGGTTATAACATAGACACTCGAGCTCTTGTTTGTTTTGTAAACTTCAGTTTTGATTTCAGAGACTCCAGTTTAAGCTTAACAGGATGTTTTCAAAGTTTCAGCTACCACTGAAACTCGAGTCTGGATTCTGGAGACTCGAGTTTAGGACAAACTGAAAATACTCGAGTTATTACATGATTTCTAAACTCCACTTTTGAAAACGAAAACTCCAGTTTGAGCCTTCAAAAATGTTTCAAATGTTTCAGTTCACACTGAAACTCGAGTCAAGATTTCGGTGACTTGAGTTTAGCTCAAACAGAAAACACTCGAGTAAATGACTAATTTGAAAACTCCAGTTTGAAAAATGGAAACTCCAGTTTACACATAAAAAGATTTTTCAAAGGTTTCGGTTTTCACTAAAACTCGAGTTTTGAATATCAAAACTCGAGTCTAGATCATACAGAGAGCTATGCAATATTTCAGGTCTTGTAAACTCCAATCTGCATTTCTAAACTCCAGTTTTGAAGCTGTGAACTTAAACTTAAGTTTTTCATAAAAGCTTCAAACTCGAGTTAGTCACTAAATGACTCGAGTTTAGTCATGTGTTCAAAATCTCATTCAAGACCAACTCTCGACTTTTCTCTTTGTAAGAACCAAACTCGAGTCAGTTACTTGTCAACTCGAGTTTAGGAAAGTTTCAAACATACCTTGCTCTCTGGATGAACCTCAAACTCGAGTCTAGAACACCAAACTCGAGTTTGCATCGGTAACTTTTGAAAACCAGATCAAATCAATCTGCGAAATCATTATGGGTTAATCTGAAATTATCATATTTTGTTGCATTATTATTCCTAACATTATTGATCAAGTTTTTGATAAGTTTCAGACAGGTTCATCACAAGATCAGAGAGAATCAAAGATCTAGAATAAGTGCATTTAATGAAGAACCAAGAACAGGGCTGATTCTTCTTCCTTATCCCAGATGTTTAGTTTAGACCGTTGGAACACATTAAGATCACCTCAAACGGTCAAATTAAGATCATGGAATGACAAAAAATCTGGAAGACGTTCTGCAACAACATATTTCAGGATTTCAGCAAAGAATTGAAAGAACAGAGCAAAATTTGCAACTGTCATTTTCCAGATTTGCAACTGAACGTTGGAGAAGATATTGCAACAGCTAGCTTATCTAGTTAAGCTATAAAAGGCTATGAAGACTCAGAGCAAGATACACAACGAAGCTACACTTGAACACATTTGCATTTTTGAGTCTGCATTGTGATTTTTTTATCTGTTCTTCAATGATTATCGATATTCACTCTTTTGAGAGATTGAAATTCTTTTAAAGCATTTGGTTATGTAAACTCAAGGTTGTAAACCTGTGAGTTGGGTTGTTTAATTACAAGGTGTAAAGGGAAGCAAGTCCTAAGTGATTAGGATTGTGCCTTGTCTTCATTGTTGTAGTTAAAAACCTGTTGAACTAGTGAAAACACCCAGAAGGTATCTGGGGACTGGACGTAAGTCAAGGTTAAGACCGAACCAGTATAAATTCTGTGTCTGAATTTCTCTTCTCCTACTCTCTTGTTATTTGTTTTTTAAACGTTTGTTTTTAGAACTTGAAAGAATTTTTAAAATCCCCAATTCACCCCTCTTCTTGGAGATTTCTTCCACTTTCAGGATGATCCATGCCCTATTGTAAAACCACACATGATCGCTCTAATTATGATTCCTCCTCCAAAATATGCCTTTTCTCTCCCTCTCAGCCCCCGACAAAGGGTACGTACACTTCTATCATCAAGAAGGTGGCTTCCACAATCAAAATCATATGAAAGTAATTAGACCTTCGTACTCGGATTAAAATTTAATAGTTGTATGAATTTTTCGTGCATTCTTCTAATTTTGAGGACAAAATCAAGCTAAACTGCTTATCATAGCTTGTATATGGCATGGCTTCATATTAATTTTAGGGTATGTGCTTGTCCCTATGACTTCCACACACGAATGGTGCCATCCACAGAAGAGCTTATCATACAGCTTTCTCTCGGATGATAGCTCACGCTTGTTACCTGCCAGAACATGACTGATCTTTGTCAGATGCATTAAAAATATTATAAACTTAACTGACTAACTAAGATACATCTAAAGCCCCGATCTTAATTCACACATCTTACTTCAAGCCCTATATTAATCGTTTTTAAAACATGATAAAAAACTAGGGTTTAATGTTTCTACTTTTATTGCAGATTTTTTTTCATTACACTCACATAAAAGCATAAAAGCGTGTGGGTCCTGTTGTGAAGAGAAGAGAGAGAGAATATTAGTGGGATCCACATATTTTTATGAGTGGATCCCAGGTCATTATGAAACTTAAATCATGTAACTTTGGCATGCAAACATCTGAGGCCTTCATCATACATTACAGTGCAAAAATACCCAAAGCTTTTATCAAAAATGCGTCCAACACCAAATGTTTTTAGGATGTGTAAAAGTATCCATCAACTTACAAAATTAAAACAAAAAAGATGGTATCATTAAAAAACACTAACCTCCGTTAGTAGGGCCCACACTATTTAAAAATTAAAAATATCTACATTATTAAATTTCCTTTGTTGCCCTTTCCTTACCTCTCTATGGTGGCTTACTCAAAACTGCTTTATTTTTCAATCTCTTTCTCCTTTCCTTCCTTGGCATTCCCATCATGTTCACCCCTTTTTATCCCTACCCATGTGTGTTATAGAATCATAATTCTATAATGTGAAAGAAGAGGGAAAGAGAGGAATAGAACAAAATTCAATGAAGCAAAGCAGAGAGGGAGAAAAGAAGAGAGAATCCAGTGATGCTCTTTATTCATTCATCATAAAAGCATAGGATACAATGTAGAGTTGTGTGCCGTATATAGGCAATACCTCTAAACCTCCTAATCTCAACTAACTACCATTAGTTACTAATAACTAACCAACTAACTAATCCCTTCCTAACTAACTAACCTAATTAGTTATCTATAGTTTACATATCAATACCCTCTTCCCCAACATCCTTGCCCTCAAGGATGTGAAACAACAAAAACACAAACCTAAAAAAACAAAAAATACAAAACTCAAAAATATAAATTTGAATCAATCCAAAACATAAATCTTGATGGAGAGTGTCTTGGTTTCCCTTCAACTGTTGTCCCATACCAACAAGAAGAGGAATCTTTTCCTTTTTTTCTTTTTGTTTCCTTCAGCCATTGTCCCATACCAACAGGAAGAAAGAGTTTTTTTTTTTCTTTTTCACAAGAAATCAGAATCACAGAAGAACCAGAAACAAAGATCAGAAATTTTTTGATGGTTTCTTGAAGTTCTTGATGAATTCTTGATGAAGACAGTCAGCTCGGTGATCATAGAACTGGAACTAGTTCCCAAAAATTCGACAGTTGACAGAAATGAAGAAGCACAGACTATTTGGTGGTATCTTGATGATTTTCTTGCTGCCCACAATTCTGAATCTCGAAAGAAAGAAACAGAACTGATGGCAGCCTCAGAAATGATGGCTTCTTGATAGTTCTTGAAGGGTTCTTGCTGCCCAATACTTCAAAATTCAGGCAGAGATGGGATGGAGACGATACTAGCCTCAAAATTGATCAGAACAGAACCACTCTTCTTTTTTCTTTCATTTATTAAGCAGAACAGAAGGGGATGAGAACAGAATCACACAAGAGACAGCCAAGGAAGGACTACTCTAATACCACTGTTATAGAATCATAATTCTATAATGTGAAAGAAGAGGGAAAGAGAGGAATAGAACATAATTCAATGAAGCAGAGCAGAGAGGCAGAAGAGAAGAGAGAATCCAGTGATGCTCTTTATTCATTCATCATAAAAGCATAGGATACAATGTAGAGTTATGTGTCTTATATAGGCAATACCTCTAGACCTCCTAAACTCAACTAACTACCATTAGTTACTAACAACTAACCAACTAACTAATCCCTTCCTAACTAACTAACCTAATTAGTTATTTATAGTTTACATATCAATGTGCTATAACGCTCACAAATCAAAATCCGAGCTTGAGACTTTTTCCTCTAAGTGGAAGAGAAGAAGAAGATGAAATAGGGGACTTGGAGTTTTGGAAGCAACAAGATGGATTGGGATATAGACAATGTTCAAGTTTTAGCAAGGAATGTGAAGGAAAACAGTATTTGATAGTTGTGGTTGTTGGAGGATTAAATCAACAGAGAATGAATAAAGGCTGGAAGGGAGGTGTTTTTTTTAGATAAGGGGCATTTTGATATTTTGATATTATCTTTAACGTCTGTCAAGGCATCTAACAGTATTGGTAATTTTGTTGTGATTTTTTAAGTTCATTAATAATTTTACACCTCTAAAAAACATTTGGTGTTGAGCACACTTTTCATAAAAGCACTAGGTATTTTTGCACCTTAACCCTTGTATATTTATTATAACTTCTAAACAAATTTATAACTAATACTATAGCATGCGTTCAAAGGTATCACTAAAGTTGGAAAAACAGGCCAAACCTGCTTAAGCCTTGAATTTTCAAGGGCCTTGAGATTTTTGCCTCAAAAGTGAAAACGGGTCAGAAAGGGCTAGCCTTATAGGGCCAAGGACTAGCCCATTTAGATCCTTATAGGGCTAGCCTAATATTACTGATTTTTATACTTTGTTATTGATGTTGTAAATATTTAGTTATTATCATCTTTTTTAGAATTAAGTTCCATAAGAACATCTTATATTAAGAACCCTAAAAAATTATAAATTATAAAAGATATTTCTTATTTCATAAGAATTCTCACTAATTTTGTATTTTTTTGACTTATTTCCTAGTGATTGTGTTGTTCACATCTTGCCTTGTTTATTTTGTTAACTACTTTTACTCTTCAAGACATTTATAAGTGTTTTTTATTTTAAGTCTTCTCATTAATTATTTGTAATTGTGGTTTACAGACAATAGTTTACCTTTAATTATGACATACTAATTATGTTTGTTTGTTGCATGATATGTACCGTTTATACATTAATTTTGACAACATTGATCTGTTAAATTAGGACTTTCATTGTTGTAATTTTATTTCTTTGAAAAAAAGCTGAAAAAATAGTAAAAGGTTGTTAAATGGGCTTCCAGCCCTACAGAGCTGGCCTTGGCCCTTATGTTCCCGGGCAAGGTCTCCAAAAATGGTTGTTTTCCTTTTTACTAGCTCTAGGTATGACTAATATCATTGATAATCCATCCCCCATTTTTATACAAATACGCTGTTTTCCAACATCATGTCAGAAGATAAATCTAAATCTAATCATCAATTACTCTTGCAGGAGATCTTGAACATAGAACCTTCTTTATCATTTCAATTATTAAATCTAATGTTGGATGACAGTTTGGATGCAAAGGTTTCAACACAACATATATTGAACAATTATTATGAACAAGCACAGAATAGCTAGACAAACCACGAGTAAGAGGAAGCAGAATTTTTACTGCTATTGGAGCATAAGGAGGAATTAATTCTTTAAAGAAGCCATATTATTTACCAACATATTCATCAAGAACATTCTAAAATGACCTCTTAGCATCGTCTTAATGCGATTTTCTTCAAGCAAGGAAGACTTTACCACTGAGGTATGAGCTCTGAATCTTGACACAACTGATGCATCGACTAGATCCCAGAAATAGATGAAGCCATCCTCAGATCCACAGGTCACATGGGCATCCGTATTGGTAAGGCAGCAATCCGATTTGTAAGCCTGAGAGCAACTCAACAAAAATGACAATATTCCATAAAATGGCCAAGGACACAGCATGCTCATCAGTCAAAACACACAGCAAATAACTTTTTTTCTTTTTTGGTCGGATGACCAAATAGGAAATAGCTTTAAGATTAAACAAACAAAATTGCGCATCTTATTGGACTATGCTATACAGAAGATCAGAAGTACTAAAACAGTACTTAGGTAACAAAAGACATACCTTACAAGTATGGCCTTTGTATTCTTGCAATAGTTCACCTGTCGATCTATCACAAGAAAGACAGTAAAATTAATAGAAGCAAACAACTATGGTAAATTTCTGTCCAAGTTAGATTAATACCTGTCCAAAAGTCGAAGAGCAGAATCTAAACAACTGGCTAGTATGCAATTACCATCATTTGACAAAGAAATACAGTTGACAGGCTGCCCCAAGTCATCAGATATTTCTCTAGATAATATGAACAAAAGCATTAGTAGATTCATAATTTTAACATATCATAATGTAGCAACAAGCATGTGCTTAAATTTAGAATTTAATTGAATGAACATTACTCAATGAGTTTCTGAAAACAAGTAATGAGCACAATCAATCGTGTTGTGGTCCGGTTAATTACATACCTGCCAATACGGATGTCAAATGTTCGAACAGTTCCATCAACACTACCACCGATAATTTCAGTTTTTGTCAAACAAACAGACATAACACTATCTGAAAATGTGTCGATAATCTGCCCAGCAACAGTAATTCTTGATTGACAAGCCAGTACAAAGGAAAATAGTGACTTGGACCACATTGATCATCATGACAAGGGAAAAAGGGATGAGACAGAAACTGGCAAGTGCACCTGAATTGGCTCAGTGTTGTGGGATCTGCAGTCCCAAGCACGCAATGATTGATCATAGCCAGCTGAAACTACAACAGATCCATGCTCATTGAACTTAACAGCATTTACCTAAATAAGAAATGATAAACCAGAGACTAAGTGAGCGTGAGAAGAAGACGCTTGGGTCACACAAGAAAAGTAACAACCATACCTCACCATCATGCCCCCGGAATTTTCGAATTACACGTCCCGTTGCCACATCCGAGTAAAAGATCTGTCGATCTCCACCGCAGGAACATAACTTGGAGTTGTCCCTATGGTAAATGACAATGTTAGAATTTGATGGCATGTAATCGTATAATTACGTTTTCAATGCCCTCCCATTTAATTTAATGAAGAGCTGTATTCATGCATGGCATTAAGGAAAAACTTCAAAGTGCATACAATCTAATTCCCAATACCCCGGGGCTTGCACTAATGAACTTCTATGGCAAACACTCAAGAAAAAACAAAAGTTGAAGGATCATCTTATTTCTTCAATTTAAACTTCCCCTGCGCATATTCAAAAGATTCTCTGTTTCAAACTACAGAAATCAATGATAGGGCTGGTTTTCGGGTCAGCTAAGGTATCAATACCACCAATTCGATAATCAGACTAGAAAGATTCATCTCAGAGCAGAGAGGAGGGGGGGGGGGGGGGATGAGAAGGTACAAGGTAACGTGGACATCGCGGACTTCACGGCCGTGGGATTTGTAGGTCTTGATATGAATACCACGGTGAGGATTCCAGAGACGGATGGTACGGTCTTTGCCGCAACTCAAGCAATAGTTACCGTCGCTGTTGAATCTCGCCGCCAGCACGGCGCCCTCATGCCCTTTCAGTACGTTAACCTCCTTCCGCGGCAGATCCGCGACACTCATTTTTGCTTCGAAACCCGAAAAACGGATCGAGTGTAGGAAGTAAAGGCTGAAGTATCCTGAAGTGAACAGCTTTCGGCCGTTAGATCTGATGAACGAACCAAATCCTCTATACGTTGGATAAAAATTGAAATAATTTTGTAACAAAAAAAAATTGAAATAAGTTTACAGTTGTTATTTGAATTAGGTATTGCAAATTTTTTTATCTCATCCTTATGTTTGGGCAATTTGATTTGGCTGTTTTTCAATACATCTCCAAGGGCATTCTTCAGGCCCGTTTGGAAACCTTCCAAAACCTAAGTTTTACGTAGTATGAGGTAAGTATGTGAGAGGAGTTTTGTCTCGGCTTGCGTAAAACCTAGGTTTTGATGGATTGCCAAACATGCACTTCCCCTGATTTCTCAAATCGGTTGAAAGGAACTATTTATACCCATCATTTGGATGATCTCCACAATACTATAAAAGGAATAATTATTATTGTTTACAACAATTTCATTCAAATTTCACATTATGTCATTAAAGGAATTCTTAGCATTTTAACTTTTTCATTTATAATTTTTTCTAATGAGAAGACAAAGTCACTGCTTACATCATCTATACTAAATGATCTATTGATAATTATTTCTTTATAGAAAGATTGGTCTATATTGATCCAAAAGAGCAAAATCCGCAAAAAGATGCAATGTGATGTGATCATTTGTAATTTAGGACAATTAGTATAACATGTCAAGGGAAAAAGAAGCTTTTTCTTCCAATTATTTTTTGTGCACCAATTTGCATACTACTATCCATTTGGACTCATTACTCAGGATTTCTTAGAAATCATATGCATCAACAAGAGATTCACTAGCTAAGGAGGGCATATCTTCTTCCAGTTTTCTACATGTTTGTCCTGTTTCATTAAGAATTTTAGTTTCTCAAGAGATGTTGGGACCTGAGTTCCCTTTGTAATTTCCTTTCCGTAATTGCTTTCCTCCATTAGTATCAAAAAAAAAAGCATCAACAAGAGCTTTAATCTAACATCTTTTTCTTCATTATTGACATGCCATTTGGCAAGATTTAAAAATGTTGTTACCTTTTACCAACATTTCCTCTTCTGTAGCTCCTCCTCTCTTATTACTAATTATGTATGTCTATATTATGAAGGGACTCTGTAAAATTATCATTTGCTAATATCATTTTGACTTTCATTCCAAAAAAAAGGAAGGCATTGTGAACTTTTGACATACTCTGTCTTTGATTTTGTTAATATTTTTGGTGATGATTAGTTTTTGAAAGAAATAATTAGATTTTGTCACAATGGTTTTAATTTAATATTTTTATTTACAATCGGCAACACCTACTTCATTTTTTTTTTTTGCCAACAAAGAAACATATTATTTTAATGATGAAGAGAAGCTACAAGGTCTCAAACACAATATCCTTCACAAATATATTTACAAAAACAGATTCCTAGCATGAATAACAAAACATATTTACAAAAACCAGCATCAAAAAATTCTTTAAAGTAGAGAGAACTTAAAATGAGATAATAAAAAACTTCACAAATATCCTTCACTGATAAGGACTACCACTGTGATGGAGGTCAAGATGCCCAATTTAAAGGTAAGAACAATCCAATGAAGCTTTGATGATCCAATCAACTATCAAATTTGCTTCCATGAGAATTCATATACAATAATAGTTCCTGATCAAATTTCTTGAGACAAGAATTCTCTAAAACAATAACACTCATCATCATATTCAAAAAGGAACGGTCAGCATGCCAACTAATGAGAAAATCACAACTATGGCCTGAAGATAAACAGTATGTCCATATATACAAGACTGCCTCATGTCTAGTCCGAACATGAGCGTTGGTGACAAACAACACTGAACAAGCACACGATGATGATTCTTAACTATTAACTATGCATTACAAGTTTAAAACCACTATATAATTAATCTCCCTCCCACAGACAAAAACCTCAACACGACCATAACTATTAATGGAAAAAGACTCGAGAGCCCTGTTTTCAACACTATAATCGTCCCTTATTACTCTTCCCCACATGAAATCCTTCCACACCAATTCTAAAAGGACGGCGACAACTTGTTTAAAAAGTATTGACGTACAAAGTCCTCTAACCCTAGAATAAGTACAAAGAGCATCCAAATGGTACTAGATTAACCAGTCCTCAACTAGTTGCAGCTCTTCCGGTCGATCATCAGCAATAAACACAATGACTACAACAAGAAGAGGGATTATCTCACCATTCTCAAGAAACAATCCCAAAAAAATATCATGGTAAAAAATTCTATCTTGAACAAACCAATAACCTCAAGATCCGTGGTTCACACCAATAGAAAAGCCCCAACTCTCCCCCAACAATCAATCTATCAACGCCTTCCTTTCAATTGTGATTCTATAACACCCCCACCTTGACCCAAGGATTGCCGCCGGGAGCCCTGGAGGTACCCATCGGAGATTGTGAGCGGCAGATTTTGCACCAGATTGAGGACTGCAAGTCGCCTTTCTTCCACCCGCCCCACATTGCCAATCGTCCTCATCAGAGATCGTGATCCCAACCTTCAACCCCAAGGGCGACATCGCAGGGACACAACAAGAACTCCCACCGGAAAGGGAGAAGAGACCCTCCAAATATGAGGGAGAGGCTGACCCTAGTAGATCTATTGCCGCACATGACAGCTGAAGAAATCCCTTTAGAGGAAGAAAACCGTAGCACACAAGACCTACTTCAATATAATATGAAGTGACAATGAACATTTGTATCAATATTCAACGTAATTTTTTTTTTTTTCAATGTTGAATCCTAAAACATATTTGCAACAATCAAACTTTTTCTATTTTACAGAAGGGCACAATAGTAGTTTAAAATGTGCTAAAAGAATAGAACTATTCTATTTCACTGAGTAGGGATCAACTTCACACATTCTCAAAATCCTCCAATGCCTACCAAGCCACAAGCTTTTCTCTGTTGCCCATCTACATAAATCAAAATATTAATCACATTATACAAATTACACAGGCAATGATATGTTTTATTCAGATTCATAAATCTAAGCACTTGAGGATGTAGCCACAAGATTAGCCTAGGAGGAATACTAAGTAGAAACCGTCAGGTAGAACCAGAATATACATAAATGCTGGTATTACAGATGAGGATCCATGCTCAAAATCCCCAGGGTTCTGGACAATAACCAATTCTTTAACAAAGGACCACAACTCAATTGAAACTCTGAAGATCCCTCACTTTGAGGAGGGAAATATTTTATCATTCAAAGATCTTATAAATAAAAATACAAAGAAACTGGAGGGATAAAAAAAACAAAGAATGACACTTGATAAAACCCCCCCACCGAAATGTAATCAAAGAATAAATGGAAAACCCCACTATTACACGTAACAATATGTCAGCCTTCATTCCTTCCCCTTCCACTTTATCTACAAACCCCAAAAATACAACTTTGCATCCAAAACTTCTTGCAATATCACCACGCGTGTTGTATCTTAAGTGAAATTGCTTTTTCTTCCACCAACCAAGGCAACCAATCAGGCATAGTCTAGCTGAAACACAGCTTTATTCACGGCTCTTCACAATTCAATCCACAAATTTCTAACACTGGTCCGTCTCTTGAAACAAACGGGTTGATTCGAACCCACATGAGGGTTAAGATGGAAGCCAGAAGAATTGACCAGACCAACACGATAGTTGGCATCCGGTCTTGCTTCCCCAGTAACCCCTTCAGGAATGGGTAAAGATGGAGGATGACCCAAAGGGCAAAGAATAACCTTCCAAAGAGAGGACCCCACGAGTCATACCCATTGTTTATGGCGTCTGAGACACCAACCACGACCCCAACAATGTTTATGATCAATAATGTAGTTGGAGGGATTAATAGTGATGTCCACTTGAACACGTAGAGCTCTGAAAACTCTCCATCATCAGCTGCTTTTGAGGTAACAGTGAAATTTGTGTCCACCCCAGCCAAAACCTTCAGTAAACCCTGGAAAAGGGCAAAAAGATGAGAAGAAACACCTCCAATAACCCAAAACTGTTCATTTCTCCACCAGTCATCTATACCAACACCACCCCATTGCATCTCCAGAATACCAGTTGCTGCAATGGATATGAAGAGGGCCATGAAGATCAGACTTGCATAATTGCTAATCTGCAAGTTAAGAGAGATAAAAACTGCATGTTAGTAACCCTTTAGTTTATTATTTCAAGACCAAAAAGCTTGAAAGCATTTCATGTTTTTGAAAACAGATTTAGTAATTAGTTAATAATGAATGTAAGGCAATACCTCAGGCACTATAAATTTCCCGGTCAAAAGGCATATAGCTGGTAGAGTACAGTAAACAAGCAACGGAAGGGAAGTCCATGGATACACAACGGAATTTATATAAGAAAATCGCTCCAACCAGTTTAACCCACCGCCATAGCCATACCAGATGGGGCAATGTTTGCTCATGAAAATCTCAACTGAACCAAGGGCCCATCGAAGAACCTGGTGTAGTCGATCTGAAAGGTTGATGGGAGCTGATCCCTTAAATGCAGGCCGCTTAGGGATGCAATAAACAGATCTCCAACCATGGCAGTGCATTTTAAATCCAGTCAAGATATCCTCCGTGACAGAACCATATATCCAACCAACCTGATGATGCATCAAAAAATTTTAGGAACTAGAAGGTTGGTTAAAAAAAGCATAAGTGTTTTTTATTTCTATTTGAGCATACCTCTTTTCCCCATTCAGTTTTGTCTTCATAACCGCAGCTGATGACTTGGATAGCTTCTTTTAAAAGAGATACATGACTGACATTTGGTGGGAGCCCACCATTTTCCATGAGTGTGGCAGCAACAAACACAGGAGATTGCCCGAATCTCTTCTCCAACTTCATTTGATTGAGATCAGCTGAGCTCTCCTCCTTAACCCCTGCAAAAGAAACTCTATTAGTATCTCAGAATTTTGTAGCGGATACATGTTTTGATTGCAAGGACAGCCATCATGATGATAAATATTAACCTTCAGTTCCCTCAATATTTTCAGACGCATGGATCTGCTTGGATGCATCCCCAAGCTTCACCTTCTTCTTTGTCTTCGTTTGGGACTTCCCATTCTTCTTCTTTCTGTTGCCACAGCACCAAAGGCAAAGGCAGCAGCACCATTTTGGCCAGCAGTTGCATGTTTTACTAGGGCGCTTCTTCTTGGCAGGTGCATCATAACCATAAAGTGCCTGCCTTCTGAAAACACATCCAGTTCCGACATAAATTGGTCCTTGCAAGCCATCCAATCCTTTCATGTTGATCTGTTTTCAATTGAAAAATTAGTCATTCCCAAAATAAATAGGTAAGAGAATACTGAAACAAGCAATGAAACAGCTCAGGAACAATAGAACTTACATCAAAAAATACAACATTTCTATTTGAGTATCTATCATGGCGATCAATTCCATCAAATCTCTGCGGGAATTGCACATAGCATACTTTTTTCCCAAGCTGAGGGTCCATCATAAAACACATAGCTTCTCTAAGTGCCTTGCTATTGTTAATGTAGTGATCACAATCGACATTCAGAAGATACGGTGCATTTGAGAGAATTGCCGAAACTCGTACCTTCATATATTGTAATTACAAAAACATGTCATCTAAGGTACTTAATCTCAGCTGCACCTGGTCGAAAAACAAAATAATTTGATACTCACCAGAGAATTCATAGCACCAGCCTTTTTGTGGTGATCAAATCCTGGTCTCTTTTCACGAGATACATAAATTAAGCGAGGCAACTCATTTCCTTCAACATCAGGAACACCATCATGACCAAGGAATACCTGTTAAAAATAAAACAAAAATAGAAGATCAGTTTCACGTCCAGCTGCTGATACAGCACAGAAACAAGAATTCTAATACTTATAGTGTGAAGATTTTCTTATGCAAGTCTGATTGCAAGTCTTTGTTGCAGAATCAAAAATTGAAGTGAGTTTGCACTTCTGAGTAAGGGATTTCATTTGGAATTAAGGAGCTCTATCAATTACCTGATCTCTCTTTCAACATACATTAAGACAAAAATGACAATAACTACATGATGCAACATAACCGATGAAACAGAAGGATAATCAAGAAATTGCCAGATAATAACTTTAGCAAACCATTATATTAAATAAACAATGCATCAGTCTATCAAAAAAAAAAACATTGCATCAGTTAAAATGATACCCCACATTACCTGTATCATGCCAGGATGATCTCTAACGTTGTTTCCAGGCCATGGAGTCCCATCCTGCATGGTCCATCCATCCTCAGGAACCTTCTGTGCTGTTGCCACCAAACTGTTTATCCTTACCTTGAATTCTTCATAGTCCCTCTGCAACAAACATGGAAAAAACACAATAATGACTGCCAAATGTTTTTGTCTTGTTTGTGAAAAATTAAGCGCAAGAACCAATTTGTTTAGAACCTTCATTGCTCTCCTTTCCCTGATAAATGCTGGATGTACTTTATTTTTGAGATAATCAATCTTCTGATTAAAATACCATTCTGGGGCCCGGGGTTCAATATTGAATTTCTTACAAAATGGGACCCATTTTCTAGCAAATTCAGATGTCTCAGAAAGTGCTTCAAAAGTGAGCATAGCAGCACCATCATCAGAGACATAGCAAGAAACTTTATCGATGGGATAATCAACGGCAAGGATGGAAAGCACAGTGTTTGCAGTAATCAGCGGAGGTTCTTTCATGGGATCAACGGTACTGACAAAGATGTCTACACTAGACAATTCAGATGGCTTTCCTTCTTTTTCATACCTGCACCCGTTTCAGAAGCCAATACTGAGAAAACATTCAACAATTGAGAACAAAGAAAAAAGATTGACATATATAAAACATAATAGGGTAGGTGTATGCGGTGCCTTAAATACCTAAGCGACAACCGATCAAGGTATGTTTCACGCTCTATTGGATACCATTTTGGGAACTGATCCATTATCCATGATACAGCAAACCATATTTCACATATAACTGATGTCAACCACAGGGCATATGCATCATTAACTGGATGGAGAATTCTATAATGGAAAAAAAGCCCAAGAATTACAAGGCGCATTAATATAATCATTCTGTATGGATTTATCTTGCTTGACGGGATTGGAAGTTTCCGTGATAGTGGCTGCCTGCCTTCATCCATCCTGACAAAATGCAATGTGAAAAGCTTATTAATAGATAAAAGACAAATAAACTAAATGACGAGTTAGTGGCAGAGAATTAGGAAAGTAATAACATAATTTCCATTCTAATGACATTTACATAATCCAACACCACCTAACCACTAACAAATGTAATAACAAGTTAGAGAGCTAAAACACGGGTTTAAAACAACTAAAGATTGGGTGTAAATGGATATTCAATACATAAAAAATTATCTTGAGGCAGAATGGTTAGGCCTTTTAACTGTAGAGAGGCAACCATCAGTTTCAAGTCCAATCAAGGAGTAGAAGTACAATGTATAAAATAAAGTTGAGTGAAACAGAATGTTGATTCAGAACCATACATAGGCAAATCAGAGTCATCCAAGTCATCCCCACCAAAGTTTCCTCCATTATGCCCTTCATGCTTCACCACCTGAAGTTTATCACCCTGCCTTTTCTTCCACTCTTCCATCCGGGCTTTCCAACGTACACTTCCATACCCATACACAGCGAGGTCTTTGTTTGGAGCCAAAGGCCTGGATTGTACTATAAAAGAAACATCCAAGTCACAAACTCATGACATAAACAGATAATATGAAGTGTATACAAAATAAAACAATCTCTACGACTTACAAGGAACAGATGGATCATTATAGGGCATAGGATGCACTCTATTTCCGGGATTCATATATGGTGGAACAATTAAAGCATGCTGATCAGAGGATATCTCAGAGTCCTATCAAGACCCAAAAAAAGTGTCATGTACCATTTGTCATCATCACCCGTGTGCATTGATACATGAAAGGAAAAACACTATTTCAACACAAAACTTGCAGATTTACCTCTTCCCCATATGTCAAGAGAGGAATGTCAGAATTGAGAGAGGATCCATGATCCAATTTTGCTGGGATTCCAGAGGCATTGGGATTAGAACCACGGCCAGTGTAAAGGCGTCCATCGGACATTGGGTGTGGGCCCAAAGCATCAACATCCCCATAATCAAATTCGTTGTCCAAGTCATCAATGTCATCCTCATCGTCATCACCCTCAACCCTAGGGCTACCTGCGGTGCATTCATCAGTTAAAGAACATTTATAACTGTAGCAGTTACAAAAGTCAATGTGAAATAGGACAAAAAAATCTCACCCTTGATGCGCTTGTATCTGGTCTTACACTGTGGACATGCCTGATTTCCCTCCCTTCTCTCATACTCATAGCAAGGCCGACAAACAGGGAAAGCACATTCATTGCAAGCAACAAATGGCTCCCCATCAACAGTAATCTCTATCTCATCCCCACAAATTTGACATATCTGTCCGCTTAATTCTCTGACAGACTTAATCTGCAAAGGAAAAAACGAAAAAGATCATTATTACAGGCACCTGATATGCAAAAGCACAAATTCAATTAAGTTCAATGACATGTAGGGAATAAAAATCAATAAGAATAAAACTCCGTACTCAGTAGCAATTTCGATGAGAATAAAAATCAAATCATACATGACCATCAAATCTTCCCAATTCGTGGCAAAACAATATCAATTAATTAACCTTTTATATATGTAGGGAAATTACACCTAATCCCGTAAAGGTTTCATCATTCTCAACCACATAGTCCAGATGGGTCAAAGCCGAACTACAATCAGTTAAAAGATGGCCCCAAGTTAACCCACAATGAGCCATTAAGAAAACTCCACATACAAAATTGAATTGAATGAGGTGGTTCCTAGACATTAAAAAGAAGCACCCCTTGTCAACTATAACATGAACAGGGTAAGCAGAAAACTTGATAAAAAGACAAAATCATCTATGCGATGACGTTTCAATTGAAACGTAATAACAGGCATAAGGGTGCCAAATAGAAGCCCAGATGACCATGGATTAGTAATGAACAAAAAAAAAAAAAAATGAAATCAAAAGTTTACAAATTTTCTTCGGTAAAGACATAAGACGAAAAAATACAAAACAATCCGGAGGGAAAACCCCTTAAAACCCCTTAAGACTTGGATGCAAATGGACATCCGAAGATCAGAAGAGAAATCACAATGAAGTGCTCCGAAACAGCTTACCCGTCCATTCTCATCGGCATTGATCAGGACGAACTCATTCCTGTTGTGAGAACCAGCGATGAGTCGTCCTCCGGTATGCATCACTGACGACTCAGAGTCAACAAGTCCCAAGTCGTCAAATCAAGAAGAAGCCCCAGCTCAAAACCAATGTTCTTCTAAGACAGATCCCTCCAGTCGCTCAGATCCGCTTTCGCATTGGGAAAGAAGACCAAGGGCAGCAAGCATCACAAGAAAGCCAATCCTCTCATAAACAAAAGCAACTGGATCGAAAATGCCTCTAAAGTCTGGGGGCGTGCTGCTATTTCGATTCTTTCACAAGCCAACTCTCCACTGTTGCAAGGCTGGTCCAAATCTATGGCGAAATTGAGAGAGAGAGAGAGAAGAGGGAAGAGTTGCAGTAAGTCCACAAAGAGATGAGGGTTGAGTGTGTGTGGAAATGAAGACGCGTAAGAGAGACAGGAGGGGACATAGACAGGGAGATCGAGAAATAATGAGATTAAAAAAAAAAAAAAAACCAGCGAATTTCTTAATTGAGTTGGTGGGGCCCACGCGGTGGCGGTCGGCTATGCACTCGCCGGATGCTGGTGAAAAGAACTAAAATGAAACTTTCTCCGTCAGATTGTGGTTGATTTTTCTCTAAGCCGGGAAAATTTGGGCTTTCGTCGGCATAGTCCAGAAGGTAGCGTTTTATTGTAGTGTTTGAAAATCAAAATCAAGAAACTCTGCAATTCCCTCTAGCAAGTTTTAGCAGAGAATCTAGAACTCCGGCGACTGGAGAGATTACTGCAGAGAGGGAAGATGGGAGTTGGATACTTGGATTGGATTTGGATCTGCACGGTCGGCGTAGATTTTTCTTTTTTACTTTTTTCACTATTTTCTCTCTCCAAGCTGTCCTGAATGAACCCCCATGTGGTGAGTATTTGGTGGCATCATCCCGTTTATTCATTTTTTTTAGCCTACGCGCCGATTTTTATTCATTTTTTTTAGCCTACGCGCCGATTTTTATTCATTTTTTTCATGAATCCTTTGTCTGATTTGATTAGGTACATTTTCGTAGGAAATAAGAAATTTAGTCCATTATCACATTTTTTTTTTAAAAAAAAACTCAACATGCCCTATAAATAACATATTTTTATAAATATGATCGATGTAAATGGCTAAACTAATTTTGTAATTTTACTTATTTATCTTGAAAATAAGTATATGTAACTTGTAAATAATCTATTTGACTAAAAAAATAAAAGCATAATTATCTTTTCACCCATAAATTTTAGTTTCAGTGTACTTCTCAACAATTTTTTATGAATCCTTTGTTTGATTTGATTAGTGGCGTTTTAGTAGGTAATAAGAAATTTATTGCATTATCACTTTTTTTTTCCTTGAATCCTCTACCTGACGCGTCTTATAAATAATATATATTTTTATGAATATAATCTTTTTAAATGATTAATAGTCTTATAATTTTACTTATTTATTTTAAAAATAAGTATATTTGACTTATAAAATAAGTGTACAATTATCTTTCCACCCACAAATTTTAATTTCAATCCAGTCTAAGTGGTATAGTGAAATTTTAAAAAGTTTTGAAGGTTATTTTATATTAAATAACTCTAAAGGGATGTAGTGAAATTTTCCCTTCCATTTTTTCTTGAATGATTTGTTTGATTTGATTAGGGACGTTTTAATAGGAAATGAGAGTTTTTAGTGAGAAAAAATAAATTAAGGGCATTATCACATTTTTGTAAATTACTCTATCTATCTAGGTTTGTCACACACAGTACCCACTAGCCATTAACGATCTGCCATTTTATATTTAATTAATTAATAATAAAATTCTAAGTAGATGCATGTGAGCAGCATGTTACACAATATTTTAAAAATTGAACTGATGAGATTGGACCAAAACTCATTCTAAATTGGTTCTAATCATAAAATTATTTTCATAATTAAATCAAGTTGAAGCGGTTGAGTCACACTTCTGTTAGAACTCATAACAGTTGTTAAAAAATTAGACAAGTTGTGGACCCAATAAAATAAAAAAACCGTCCACAAAATAAGATTATTACAAAGTTATTTTTTATATATATCATTTTATATGCATATAATTATTTTGCCGTCAGTCTAACTTATTGAACCGTGAAAGACAAATCAAGTGCTGGCCGTTTCAATTGGTATATATTTATTTTTGTAATATTAATATTAGTATTAATTATAAATATGAAGTGATTTTTGTCAATAAAGGGATTCCGTTTGGGCCTTATTATATGTGTACATCCAACATGTACTTATTATTTGAGGAAGCAATTCGGGAAAAGCTTATATAAAGAGGGAACAAAATTGTGTTAGAAATAGCAGGCAGGACATAAAAGTAATTGTACTCATACAAAAGGTGACGTAAATATACTTGAACTTACAGTCAATGACATCATAAAACTTAATCAAATTTCAAAAGGTGTGGAGGATTTAATTATAATTATAAATGTCACAACAAAATTGGTGTTATGCAATTTAACACTAATGGTAATGTTTCTGGGGTTAGTTTAAATCATGAGTAAAGTAGTTAGATGCAGAATTATTGAGTTGCTGGGGTCCACTTTTTGTTAATTATGAATCGAGTTATCTTATTCATTATTATCTGAGCTGGCCAGTGGTCATCCTCCTCATAATTTTGTTTTTTTTTTAAAAAAAAAAATCTTATCCTTGATTATTAGTTTATTACTACCTTTCGCTGTTTTAATGAGTTAAATTTTTAAAATTTGAAAATTTGGGTTATAAAATCTTAGTACTGAGAATATGTGTGATAAAAGAGTAAGAAAAATTAATATATATATTTTTTTATATAATCCAGCTCATAAAAATTTCCCCTCTTCTCCAAAATTCTAAATAACCTTATATAACTAAGTTGCATATATTAAGAAAATCAGCTAAATTTTTTATTTATAAGAAATATGTGTTGTTTTCTCCGGAATACCATATTTAATTTTGTATATTGTAACTATCATTCGATGATAACTTTATTATTATGTGCAATGAATAAGAATGTTCTGCTAAAAAAATTATAAATTTATGAGACAAAATGAATTGAAATATTAAATACAGTACTAAAATAATTCTTTTGCCTAACTCTTATATTTAATAATGGGAGATCATATTACTCCTCACTATTCTTGCTGAAATGCAATTCATTCAATTTGTTTTTGTTTGATTAAAAATAAAATTGCCTATTTCTTTGGAGGAAGAGTGGAGCGGAGGAATTAAGCAATTCCTAAGGAGCAATAAAACATTTAAAAGATAGAAATAACGATTATCACAGTATTTAGAATTTAATCTTAAAAAGTCATACCCTATCCAGTTTTAAATAGATGATACACTTACATTTCACTTGGTTTATTTAGAAAAAATTTTATGTATTTATTTCTTATAATTTATTTTGTCTTTATTGCTTTCTTTCTTATATAAAAAAAAATATTGGAGAGGAGGAAAATAAAACCCTGAAGAGAGAGAGAGGATGTGTTTTGTTTATATATGTATATAAGAATTTTTAGGAAAGGGATCGGGTTCACCCACAATCTAAGAGCAATGTACTTAGAACCCAGTCCACAAGGGATATTGATCAGAGAGTACACATGTCTTCACCTTTACTAGCGTTACCACTGCTTTTTAGACCTTTAGGATGCCTCCCCCAACGCGTTGACCAATGCAGAGATCGAACTCCTTTTTAAAGGTGAGAAAGACTTACTCCACGCACTAGTTGAATCCAAAGATGTCGGTGAGGGAGGGAGAGTGAGGGAGAGGATGTTGATATACTGCGATTTGGACTAAAAGTATTTATAATTAGTTTATTAACAGTTGGCAGAACCAATAATGAATGTGATGTTACTTTTGGTGGACCATGGATTTCTGTGATTTTTTCTTAAAAAATAAAATAACGCTCGTGTTAATGTGACTTTCGTCCCACATGAGCTTCTCACTGTCGGTGGCAATATATAATGCAATTCTTTATTTATTTATTTTTATAGTTATACACATAATGATTCCTTTTTTTTTTCTTTTTCCGGTCGTTTTCGTTATTTTATGAAAAGATAGGATCTATTACGCTTAGGCAACCACCTGTCACCGTGATTTGCCTTTGATTGCATCCCATAATTATCCAATAATTACCAACATTTTTTCCAATTAAAAAATTAGTATATGTCCTCTAGCTAAGTACATTGTATTTGATTCCCCCCCCCCCCTCACGTCGACTATCAAAATTAAAAGAGGTCTAAAAAATATTTTTCCAGATATCAGGTGAGTAAATATACAAGTATGCAACATGTGTTGGAAGAAAATGTCAAGTATGCCACATGTGACGTTGTCTTGGTAAAACATCACATTCCTTGACGTCGACGAAGTGTGGTGTTTGACCCCGCTCAAAACGAGATTGAGAGTATCCAATGGGCTGAAGCCAATGAAAGAAGAGATTATTTTTTAAAAAACAAAATGAATGACTAAAAGGAGATGAAGTCATTGTTTTGTAGGGTAGCCCTTGAGACTATTATAAGATAGAGAGAAGATTATTTTTATTTATTCATAAGGAACATTGTTAAATTTTTCACATGTATAATTTTACTTTACATTTATTATTATATTGATTTTATGCTTTTATAATAGAATACTAGTCTTTGTCATATGTGGGGCGGTTTGGAGTATCAATGATAGAAGTGATTTTTTTAATCTGGTTTTTATAAACTCAAAGTATGATAAAAAATTATACTATAAATGTATTTTATGTTTAAGTAACGGTGGTAGAAGCTTATATACATTGTGAAAAACAAGTCTTAGTGGCTTATTCCTAAAAGTAATTTATTGCTTAAAAACTCATTCAAAAAAATGTGATAAAATATCGTCTCCAACTAATCATGCAAGTCTACTTTTATTAAGAATAAGTAGAGCAAGCAGATAAGTGATGATTGGTTTAACTCATATATGTTAACTTATGTTAAACGTGACATGTTTGATAAAATTTATGATGAAGATGTAATGTAATATTTTCAAGAAATGAAGAATCGAATAATGCTTTTGTAATCATTATGTTATAATAGCTTAGTTGACTCTTAATTATTATTTTTTTATTTTAAGTTGAAGTTTTCTTTTCTTTGTTCGCATTCTTTTGTTTTTTTAATGCATTTAAAACTTTTCTTAAAAAAAAAATTTGGGAGCAATGCCCTCAACCCCCAAATCTCCCCACTAATTATAAGAACACAAATAAAAAGTCTTAGTTCCGTGCATGATATATTGATAAAAATGTATACATTTACCCTTATTAAAATGGTTGATGTATTTATCAATCATTTTCACATCAATCACATTCCTCTCTCTTTCCCATAATAATTAAATAGGGATGAAATTGAAAAAAATAATAATTATTAATTACTATATAAGTGACTTACATCTAGATCTAGATACAGGGTGGTTTATACTTTTTTTGCTCCTTAACGAGTTAGTTGACTTTTTTAGAAAAAAATTATAAAGTTAAATAAATAATTTTACTCATAGCATATGTTATGCATACTTAGACAATATTAATTTATAAGTTAGGTAAATTAATTTGAGGAAAAATGGTAAATATAAATATTTTAATATAACTTATTTGAATTTCTTAATTTCTTTAAAAAGAAAAAGTTAGTTGATTTTTATATTAAGAATTATAAGTAGTATTAAACAGATGTAAAATTATAAAATTAAATTTTATTGGTTATAGGAAAACCCGTTAGATGTGTCTCATAAGTACCATAGGATGAGCACTCCTTGAAGCATCCGATGTGGTAACTCGCTTTAACCAATTAACAGGAATAAAAAGAAATGACGGACAGCTAATTAATTATTTTCTCTTAATTTTCTTAAAATTAAGTTTATCCATACTATATGATTTTGATTTTTGAATGAGAGTGAAACATAGTTGACGTTGATTGATTGGCCTCTCGAGTCTCGTGTCGTGTTGTGTCGGTCAGTTTTGGTAACGTCAAAAGATGGCCCTCTCCTGTAAAAATGTAAGTATAGGTGAAATAGGTTTGAACCAAGAAAAAAAAATAATTACAGGTGAAATAGGTAAAAGTATCTAGGGAAAATTGATTTCAGGGCCCTAGCTAGTAAAATAATTACAAAAAAGACCCAAGAAACATTCACATGCCAGGGCCTTTTCTGGCATTTTTTCAAAAAGCGTTAGCAATTATATCAGTAGCGTTTAACAACTATATCAGTCCCCGTTAACAACTAAATCAGTCTAATTAACAACTACATTTTAACAACTACATCTGTAGCAATTAACAACTACATCAGTAGTAATTAGCAACTATATCCGTACACTTTTTTTTTTGAAAAAATGCCTAGGGCCTTTTCTGGCATGTGAATGTTTCTTGGGCCTTTTTTGTAATTATTTTACTAGCTTGGGCCCTGAAATCAATTTTCCCAAGTATCTATCTTAACTTTACTTGCAATTTAAAACCCCCGTCGAGCAAATAAAAAAATAAAACCCCCAATTAAAAAATATTATAATATATATTATGCATTGTTAAATTATATATAAATTTATAAGTTAGATAATTAGTTTGAAGAAAGAATAACAAATATATACACTTTAGTTTAAAATAATTTAATCAGTTTCTTTAATCTCACTAAAAAGAATTATAACAGATCTTATATTTAAGGGTTAAAGTGCAAAAATACACATATGTTTTTCCTCCAGGAGCGCCCAACACCATATGTTTTTTTTTTTGTGCAAAAATACACATGCCGTTAGGTTTTAAGAGCAAAAATACCACTTCCGTTAGTTGACCGTTAACTGACTGTTAGTTGACCGTTAACCATGGTGGAACTACCTTTTTGCCCTTAAGCCCTTAACCCTTTTTTTTAATTATTTTAAACTAAGGGCAAAAAGGTAATTTCACCATGGTTAACGGTCAACTAACAGTCAGTTAACGGTCAACTAACGGAAGTGGTATTTTTGCTCCTAAAACCTAACGGCGTGTGTATTTTTGCACAAAAAAAACATATGGTGCTGGGCGCTCTTGAAAAAAAAATATATGTGTATTTTTGCACCTTAACCCTATATTTAACATTAGTATGAGCATGGTGTTATGATAAAGCCCTTAAATGAATTAATGAAAAAGAGAAATACGTAAATAAAGAGTCATTTAATTAATTGATGGCAATATATCATATGAAGGCGAGATTTTCACAATTCTTTGAAACCATCCAAATTTAAAAATGATTATTAAATAAATAAATTTCTTAAAAACTCATAGTTAAGAAATTATTAATTTTTTTAAATAAAGGGGAGAGAGGTGGGGTTTTAGATTGAATTGCACATTTTCACGTTGTCGGGGTAAGAAAAGGACAAAGTTCGATAGCGAGGACAAGGCCCACTTCGCTTCCAGCTTTTGCCAGTTCACTCCCACCCTTTTTTCATTCCCGTTTACTTTTTATTTTTTAAATTTTATTTAATCATCTTTAATCCCCACAAGCATCCCCAAATAGGCAAATACGCTCATCTTTGCCTCGCCTATCTTCTAAATATAGCACCAAAAACCATACCCACACCACACATGTATTCATTTATGTAAGAATTTTTACTTAATTTTTATTTTTAAAAGGGTTAAAGGACAATAATATACATAATCTTTTGCTGAAGAAGCACTCAACACCATAAGTTTTTTTTTGGTCTAAAAATACTTATGTGGTTACAATTTAGGCTCAAAAGTTACATAAAACATTAAGTAAGGGGATGTTGACTGTTAAGTTTCAATGGTTGACCAAACATGGTGATATGTATGATGAATTAGAGAGAGAAGAAGGCAGGTGGCAGAACAAATGCTGACAAGGATAATGAGGGTGGAAAATGATAAAAAATTGGGGAAACAACTAAAAACGTAAAAGCTTTGTTGGATAAAGAATTGAAATGTGGAGAATCGATTTGGGGCTGAGCAGGAGCTAGGTTCATCGCGAGTCGAAAGAAGAACGATTGGGGATGTGAAACGCACAACAGCGCGATGTGAGCAAGAATTTCAAGACGTCGAATAATGTTTTGCTTCTCATCCTCGATATTAGATCCATGGCGTTCCTTTTCGGCCTCATTTGAAGTGTTGCAATGGCGCGAAGAACGTCGGAGGCGCTTAGAGGGAGGGGAGCGAGGTGATTTGGAGAGTTCGAGGTTCGGAGAATTTGGTTCTGGAAGGTTCTGGAAGGATTGTACTGAGTTTGAGATGGAATCACAGAGAGATAGTGGGAGAGAAGAACAGAGGTCCGACGAGGGCTTAACGTTGTGAATGAGGGTTTTGAGGGAGGAGTTGGAAGATTTCAGGCTTAGCGTCGTGGCTGATAAGAGAAAGTCCCCCAACGAGGTGTGGAGAGATGAGCGAAATCTCTTATCCATTTCGAAGTACTTCGAACATGAAATTGAACTTTGTAGGTAAGAGCTTCACATTCCCGCGATGATTTTTGGGTTTTAACTTGAGACTGGGAGAGATCTTCACATTTTTATTGTTTGTATCAATCTCAATTTTTGGTTCCTCATAGATCCAAGACGTCGATTGCTCCCTCTCGATTGAATCTCTCCTTCCTCACACCTCCACCCTGTTGATTTTTGGTTCAGAGTTGCTTTGCTCTCAGTTGAATCCCTGCTTCATCATTACTCAATGTTGATTTCTGGTTTAGCCACCTCCCCCTTGCCACGTATAATTACAGCTGAGCATTTAACATTGAGGAAACGGACGTTCCCCTTACTTAACGTTTTATGTGACTTTTGAGCTCAAATTGTAATCACATGCGTACTTTTGGAATAAAAAAAAATTTATGGTGTTGAGTGCTCCTTCAGCAAAAGATTATGTGTATTATGGTCCTTTAACCCCTTTTAAAATATTTTTATTATTTTCCTTAGTTGCCTCTTTTAGTTTCTTTTTTATTATTGTTGAGAGAATATTAACATAGTATATAATAAATGTCATTCCTCAAGCCACTTTTTTAAATGGCTTAAGTATTACTCCTCACACATAACACTGTTCATAAGCCATCCTTAATATCATTGGGTTGCGTGTAAGCCATCAAAAGCTGTAAAGGAAAAAAATCTAACTGTGGCTTTTCCCTGTGCGTGGATTTGTAAAGAAAATACAATTTCTTTTTTAAACACTACAAAGGAAATACACTTAAGCTATGGAGGAAATTCACTTTCAAAAAAAATCATAAAAGGATATACACTAGTCACGGGCTCATGGCCCTGTTGCAAAATTTCAATCTCATTTGGAATCCATTTGCATATGAAAAAGATAAGTTACAGGCCACTCTACAGAAGGAACCAATTGCACTTAGGGTTAGCTTTGAGCTAACTTTCTCCGTCTTCCTCTGAGCTCCTTGCCATTTTCGGGGCTTTGGTATGCCTTCTCTGTGTTGCTTTCGGCATGGTTTCCTTACGTCGCCTGACCTACTAACAATGCTGCTTGATCCAGTCTCTTTTCGAATCCAACCCCTTTTCGAATCAAGGTCTTGCATATGCTCCACTTACGATGCTGCTGGATCCAGAGGTCAATACTTCATCCGAGGTCAATACTCCATCCTTTTTGTGTTCCATTTTGAAGATCTACTGCACATATGCTTTCTTTGACTGAGTTTCAAATAAGTTCCATTTTAGACAAATGAGTTTGAATTTCCCAGAGCTTGACCACAATTGATTCCCGCCAATATTTCACAGACGTTGTTCATAAAAGGACTCAAAACACTCGCCAAAATTCATCATCATCATCATCAGTTCTGTCTCAACCCAAAGCATATTGTTTTGTGTTCATCCCTCATTATATTCTTATTCAATCCTCATAATCGTCAGTTCTTACTCAACACCTCTCCCTCTCTCTCTGTATTCACCTTAGCATATTTATATTAACTTGATTTCTCATTTTGGTAGGTTCCACCATGGTGCATCTTGCTTCACTCAATGACTTGGACAATTCAACTGATCGGTGGGCTATGGTAGTCAAAGTCTTCCGGAAATGGAATGTTTTTCAAAAATCTGCTCCATCTGAATTGTTTTGTATTTAGATGGTCTTAATTTATGAAGAGGTATATTTACATTTTATATGATATAAATCATTTACATTTTACATTTAATTTTCGTATTGGTCTGCAAATGTTTGGTGTTTAATTATCATTTGTCGAATATTAAACTATATGTTTTTAATTATTATCTGTGGATAATCTTATTCAACAACAGTGAGTTAGAGTTTCTCAATATAAAGCATTAGTGTTTTGATGTTGTTTTTTATTAAAAAAGCTTAAATACTTGGTGAACAAATCTAAGTCCAGCTGTGACACCATGTTATTCAGTTCTACTCTTTTAAGGAGAAATTGGAAGAGGTCAATATTCCTTGAACTTATTGCTTTCCTTTTCGTGAAGGATTGTTGATGTCAGTGTGTTGTTAAGAATTGATGAATGAGCTTACTTTTCATCCCTCTCTATTTGACGTCTCTGCTTTCCTTTTCGTGAGTCTGACTCGATCAATGAAATTGCAAGAGGGTTTGGTAAAACGAATTTTATTATTTTGCTCATGTCAATACCCATACGGATTAATCCCAATGATCTGTAAACTACAAACCCATAAATCTTTGATTATATAGGTAATACACGTGTAATAGAAATTTCCTTATGTAATGCACGTTCAGCATCCGGTAATGAACATTTATAAGTGTTACAAAGGTAGCAACTGAAATGCTGAGTGGACCATTTGATACCCTTTACAGTTCTACACTTTAAATTGGGATATGCTTGTCAGTTACCTTCTTTGGATAGCATATTTGTAGGTTTTCAAAACTTAAATTTTCAATTTTTTTTAAAAAAACTAAAGGGTAGTAATTCACACATGCTTTATTGGATGCAAAATTAATGTCGACAGCTAAGTTATAACCTATATATATATTGTCCATGAGTAATCATTAACGTGACAATTCAAGGTGGATTCTTTTGTAACAAATGTGGCTAATATTTTAACCTCTTGAATCAAGGGATGTTGCTCACTGCTGAACATTCATTTCTATATTGTAACTATCGATTTTAATATTAAAATACTCTAATGTAGTTAATTAAAATTTGAGATGTTAATATTTTTCTGTCAAGTGTGTTATTCGTAATCATATTGATTACATTATGACAAGTTTATATTATGTTTCCCAGAAGAGTCAATACAACAAAAAGGGAAACATCCATTCATACGTATAAGTGGTAGGTTTAGATCTTTAAAAAAATCATAATTTCAGTTACAATGAGAAGACAAAATGCACCAGGAAGCACTGGCGGAGCTACATTTGTTTTTATGGGGGCAAGTGAACCCATAAATATATATATATATATATATATATATATATATATATATATATATAAATTAAGAGAATTTAGTAATAATATGTATGGATAGTATAGTTGGTTAAGACTTCATATTTTTAGTTTAAAGTCGCTGGTTCAAACCTCCATCTTCTCGTTTACTTTTTTTCCCCTTTCCCCTTTATGTAGGTGTTTGGTGTTGAACCTATTGAAAGTGCCGTGCTCTCTAGTGGATAGCCTTTTTTGAGGCATCTGAAGTTGGAGTGCCAGTTTGTAACTATCCTTCTCTTATTCCTTTGCTCTATGATGAAAGCATGATAATAAGTCTTATTTGTATTGAATATTGGCATGACACAGTTTCCTTTTCTGTTTTCTTTTGTTGATTGGTTTGCTTCAAAAAATAACTTTATCCTCTTGAATCTTTTTGGAGGTTGATGTAGCACTCAAGGCTAAGCAGATGAAGGCTGATGTAAATGAATATCTAAAGGTAATACCCCACCTTGTGATTTTTGTTTATGATGAATTGAAGACGAAGTTAGCATTTTGGTTTGCTTGCCCACCTTCTAGTTATTATAATTCCTCATTCTTTGATTTCTTATAGGTTCCAAGTTCCAACATGTTCTTTAATCTTGTCAAACTTTTTTCCTTCCAGAAAATGTCAATGATACAATCTTAATGTATTTAAAACTTTTTTTAAAAAAATTCAAGGGCGCTGTCCCCAAACCCCCGAACCCCTATACTAATTGTGCACCCATTAACTCTAAATCTTGGCTCCGCCCCTGCCAGGAAGAGAATCGACCAAACTGCATATAAAGGTTAGTTATTCATGATTTGCAATTTTATTATTTCAGACAACTTTATATAGGATTTTCCCTTATCACTACTACTATTACTATTATGTGAGTCAGTACAATGAAAAAGGATTGATATATTTATATCATGTCATAAAATGAACCTCTGTTGAGTGCAGACAATATTAAAAAAGCGAACTATCCATCACCAACATTAAAGGAGCCAATAGATATCAATGAACCAGGTATTTCCCTTTGACTGTTTTAGATTGTATTAAAGTTGCAATTTTTGTTATTGACTCTCATGTTCACAGTAATACAACCATTATTTTTCACTTGCATTTATAATTTACATTTGCATTTATATTTATATTTAAATAATAACATGTCCTAAGATAAGCCAATTTTGTTACAAAGGCTCATAAAATCCAGCAAAACTAATTACTTTGTTTCATTATAATAGTAAACGAAGTAGTGATTAGCACCGACAATGTTGCAGATGAAAACTATGAAGCCCACACTTCTAAGGAGCCAATATATGTCATTGAGTTGGGTAATGAACATTTTCAACTAAAAATGCCAATTTCATGCGGCTTGTTACAAAGTTATGGGTATTTGTTATTTCATTATAAATACTTCATTGGTGGTTTGCTTAGTCTTGAGTTGGTTAAATTCAAATTGAGAAATAGTATTTTTGTAATAATGCAATGAAGTTATAATATAATTAAGTAATTATTTTTGTCTTATAACAAACAGGTTGTAAATCTTCCATTAAAGTTCCATCACAAGAAATATACTATAGAAACATTGAATTTCAATTTGATACCAACTATAGTGATGTTGATAATGAAGTTCGAAATGTTCCCCCTGATGTATTTGAAGGTAAAGACCTTCACACACAACATTCCCTTATATCAATTTATATTATTTCTTTCTTAATATAATTGGTGATATTATTTATTTATGAAGCTACACATGTTTTGCATGATCACTTCCCTTCAAATCATATTGAGATCACTGAACTTATTGACGACATAGATGAATTTGAAGGTAACCAATACCCCTATACAAAGTTCATCTAATCATACATATACATGTATGTGTGTGTGATATGAAACTTCACTACAACTATATAATCGTTGTCAACATTGTCATAGGATATATAGATGAAGGAGACCCTATATATGAATGCAAATTTTGTGGGGCATTGCTTTGGTTTAATGAACAAAGTATAAAAGACAAGAAGCGAAGCACTGCCAGTTCACACTCTCTATGTTGTTTAAAAGGCAAGGTTGTCTTGCCAACTAAGCAAAGGCCTCCTCCATTATTTCAAAGCTTATTTTTTGATAAAGAATCAACTCATTCAAGGAACTTCTATGAGAATATCAGGCAATACAACAACATGTTCTCATTCACATCAATCGGAGGCAAGATAGATCATTCAAAAACTATTGGTGGCGGACCGTACTCATTTGTCATGTCTGGAATGAATTATCACAATATTGGTAGCTTATTACCACTAGAATGTTCAAGACCTGTGTATTCACAGCTATACATATTTGACACAGAGAATGAAGTGTCAAATAGAATTTCTGCAGTTAAGTATGTCAACATAAGCCATACTTAACATTGCATTCATTGCTATTTAATGTAGTAACATTTATTATTGTTACATTCTTGTAGCAAATTCCAGCAGCAATCAACAATTGATGCCATTATAGTTGACTAAATAAAACAACAATTGGATGAAGTCAATCCATTTGTTCAGAAATATCATGTTGTGTCAACATTGCTTTATCATCCTAACCTTCCCACATTGAAAATGTGTTTGATCAGCAAAAGACAGAATGATGGTCAAACTTATAATATGTCCAATGCTTCTGAAGTTGCAACATTAGTTGTTGGGGATATAGATATGACATTCAATGTCAAGGACATCATTGTGGAGAAACATTCATGCAAACCACAATGAATAAATGAATTGCATGCATCTTACCTTCCACTTCAGTACCCTGTACTTTTTCCATTCGATGAAGATGGCTATCGAGATGATATTGAACACAGGGAAGTAACACTTAGTGCCACGAAGACCAAAAAATGGCTAGGTATGCGAGAGTTTTTCAACTATAGACTAATGACCAGATTACATGAAATATCTACACTATTGCATGCATCAAGGCTACTACAACAATTCATTATTGATAGGTATACTATGATTGAATCTCAAACATTACTTTGGGTTAGAACACACACCAAAAGGAACTTAGGGTTGATTTATATCAAGGACTAGCTGATGCAGTTCTAAGTGGAGAAACAAATGGTGCAACCATCAGTAAGAGGATTATTCTGCCCTCATCATTCACAAGAGGAGCAAGATATATGATGCAAAATTACCAAGATGCTATGGCAATTTGTAGATCAGAAGGTTATCCAGATCTTTTCTTAACTTTCACATGTAATCCTGCTTGGCCTGAAATTCAAAGATTTTGTCGCAAGCATTCTCTAAAGCCATGTGATAGGCCTGGCATGTTGGCTCAGATATTCAAAATCAAGTTAGATAGCTTGATGAAAACTATAAAGGAGGAAAAAAATTTTAGGACCATCCGTGCAGGTTAGCTCAACTCTTTTTCATCAACATTAAATTGATATCAACATAGGTTCTTCATATATTTCGATGAAGTCCATATATCTTCTACGATTTCTTTAGAGTTCCTATTTGATAATTTTATTTATTATTTCTTTTGCATAGACATATACAATATAGAGTTTCAAAAGAGAGGACTTCCTCATGCCCACATATTGTTGTTCCTTGATCCAAATGACAAGATAAAAGATCCATAAGCAATCAACAAATTCATCTCTACAGAAATACCCGACAAGAACAGTTCTCCTCTAATGTATAAGTTGGTTAGGCAATTTATGCTTAATAGACCTTGTGGCAGAAGTAACATAAAGGCACCATACATGAAGAATTAGAAATGCAGTAAGTATTTTCCAAAGAAGTTTATTGAGAATACAACCATTGATGAAGATGGGTATCCAACATACAGACGTAGGGATAATGGCAGAACAATTAAAGTGAAAGGTATCCCTTTATATAATAGATATGGTGTCCCACATATATCATTGTTGTTATAGAAGTTTCATGCACATATCAATATTGAGAAATGCAATCACTCAACTGTTATAAAGTATTTATTCAAGTATATTAGCAAAGGTAACGATAGAGTCGTGGCTACAATTTTTTATGGTGCCACTAAAGAGCATGGTGAAGCCATTGTTGACAAGATCAAACAATATTATAATTGTAGATACATATTTGCATGTGAGGGTCCATGACGTATATTTGGATATAACATTCATCATAGGAATCCTTCTGTTGAAAGATTGAGTTTCCATATTCCAAATCAACAATGTCATTTATTCTAATCATGATGACGTTTCTGAATTGTTGGATAAACCTAGAGTTAGTGAATCACAATTTCTTGCCTGGATGGAAAAGAACAAGACAGATGAATTTGCTAGGACTTTGACATGTATTGAATTCCCAAAACACTATGTCTATCAAAGGAACAACATGGCTTAGAAACGAAGAAAGAAAGGCTCTTCCGTAGGCAGAATAACACATGTGTCACCATCATCAGGGGAATTGTATTACCTACGTGTGTTGCTCACAAAAGTAAGAGGTTTGTGGTCATTTGACGAAATCAAAACAATTGATGGTTTTATCCATAATACTTCCAAAGATGCATGTTTTGCAAGGGGGTTATTAGGTGATGATCAAGAATACATTTCATCCTTTAAAGAAGCATATATTTGGGCATCAGTTCATTCATTAAGGAAACTATTTGTTAGCATGTTACTTTCTTTCTCTCTACAACGCCTTGATTTTGTGTGGAAGGAGACGTCAAAAATACTTTCAGAAGATGTACTATACATCCATCGCATTGATCCCATGTCTTCAAGTAAGTTTTCCTAATGTACCTTTTACTATAGTCACTTTTCATAAAATATTTTGAATACTAATTTTTATTATCCAAACTATGGGTGTCAATGTATCTGAATATGATAAAGAACAAGTCGCAATAAAAGAAATAGATTCATTGTTGTGGCAAAATGGAAAGAGTCTTCTTGACTTTCCTACTATGCCATTACCTAAGGACTTGCCTCCAATTGATGTCTCAAACCAACTTATATTACAAGAGTTGAACTATGACAAACATGCCTTTCAAGTAGAAGTAAACAACGTTAAAAACATATTAAATTTGGAGCAGAAACAAATTTTCAACTATGTGATGTCATGTTTACAAAAGGATGAAGGTGGTTTCTTATTTGTATATGGTTGTGGTAGAACTGGGAAGACATTTTTGTGGAATGCATTGACGTCATCACTTCGTGCACAAGAACAAATCATCCTCACAGTTGCATCAAGTGGAATTGCTGCAACATTATTACTAGGAGGTAGAACAACACATTCCAGGTTTACAATTCCAATTCAAATTAGTGACTCCTCAATGTGTTCAATAAAACAAAATTCCCCTTTAACAAATCTCATCACATCCACAAAAATTATTATATGGGATGAGGCACCAATGGTGCAACGTTTTTGTGTTGAGGCATTTGATAGGACCTTAAGGGATATTATGCATTGTGATAGACCTTTTGGTGGCAAGTGTGTAATTATGGGAGGTGATTTTTGTTAGATATTACCAGCTATACCAAAAGGAACAAGAGGCAGAATTGTTAATGCATGCATCAATGCTTCTTACTTATGGGATCACTGCATCATTTTCCAATTGACCAAGAATATGCGGTTGAATTCTTCCGCTTCAGGGACTGATCATGATAAGTTGGTGTGGTTCTTAAGATGGTTATTAGATGTTGGTGATGGGAAATCAGGGGACTCACATGACGGTATTGAGGAAATTGAAATACCTAGTGATTTGTTAACTTCAAGCTATGAAGATCCAATTCATGCGATTGTGGAATCAACATACATGAACCTCTTAGAAAACCTCGACTCTAACAAATACTTCAATGATAGAGCAATCCTAGCTCTAACTATTGAAATGATTAATTGTATAAATGAGCACATGTGTTTCATGTTGCCTGGAGAGGCATATGAATTTCTCAGTTGTGACTCAATTTGTAAGTCAAGTGAAGATAGTGATAGTTTTGATAACTTGTATATAGCAGAATTTCTTAACACTATTAGTTGCTCTGGTATGCCTCCACATAAGCTAACATTGAAAGTAGGAGCACCCATAATGTTGTTGAGGAATATTGATCAATCCTCTGGATTATGCAATGGAACACGACTTCGTATAACTCAGCTAGGGAAGATTGTCATTGAGGCGATCACATTAAATGGTTCACATCCAAATCAAAAGGTCCTCATTCATAGGATGGACATGAATCCTTCTGAAAGCATATGGCCTTTTCGCATGAAACAGAGACAATTCCCTATCACCCTTTCCTTTGCTATAACTATCAACAAAAGTCAAGGACAATCTCTTTGCCATGTTGGTTTATATCTTTGTAAGCCAGTTTTTACACATGGCCAACTGTATGTTGCATTATCTAGGGTTAAAAGCATGGATGGTCTAAAGATTGTTGTGGATGATAATGGTTGTGGCAACAAGAACACAACAAGGAATGTTGTGTACAAAGAGATATTTAGAAATGTTAATCGATTAGAAGACATTATTGTTTAACATTGTTGAGATTTCATATGTAATAGTACTCTGAATTGATAGGAGGATATTGTTGTTTACCATTGTCGATGTTTCATTTCTAATATGTAGTCATTCATTGGTTATGATGTTTTAATATTCCTTAAAAATAATAAAGTTACATAACTGAAGAAGTAAAATTTATTTAAATAACCCATGAAATACTATCATTCCGTGCAACGCACGAGAAAACACAGGCTCATAAATTAGAAAAAACTTGACAAAAATATGTTATATTTGGGTTAAGGTACAAAAATACACATAATCTTTTTTCCCAGGAGCGCCCAACACCAAGAACTTTTTTTTGGAGCAAAAATACATATGTGGTTACCATTTTGGAGTAAAAATCACATCCCACCGTTAAGTCATTGTTCATTGTCGTTATGTTACTGCTCACTTTATTTCTTTCTCTCTCATCACGGTGAACAATGAATCAACGGTGGGATGTGACTTTTGCTCTAAAATGGTAACCACGTGTGTATTTTTGCTCCCAAAAAAAGTTCTTGGTGCTGGACGCTCTTGGAGAAAAAAACTTATGTGTATTTTTACACCTTAACCCTTTATATTTTAGACAAAAATCAATTATTTCCCAAATAGGTTTTATATTAAGGACTAGAAGGAGTATTTTGTATATTGGAAAGGTATACAAAAATATAACTTCAATTTATTTTTAAGCTATATTTTCACTTTCACTACCAATAATATCAATTAGCAACCATTATCACTTTCTTTGTTTCTTGATACATCTAACAACCACTAGTACTTCTACAAGTATTATTATAATAAATAATAGTCTTTGTTAATTGGATCCCGTTGGTCCAAGGAAATCCATGTTTTGGGCCAAAATGGGAGGCCGCCACGCTTAAGTAATCATTCTTAATCGCCACAGACATTCACGACTAATCTGCTTCCAATGGCCCATTTGAAATATGTCCTCATCTTTTGAACTAACAAAAAAAAAAAAAAACAGAAACAAAAGTCCTTGTTGTGGCAAGGACTATGCTCTTTTATATTAAATATGTCTTTGAAATGGGTTAAGATGCAAAAATGCATATGTGCTTTATCTTGAGAAGCATCCAACACCAAGTGTTTTTTTTAGGTGCAAAAGTGCACATGTGGTTACAAATTAGATGTAAAAATATCATTTGACTGTTAAGTTTGACTTTGACCGTTAAGTGTGACGTTTTTTTGCTGACTGGGCGATGATGTAGCATTTCAAAGGTGCAAAAATACATATGTGGTTTGATAAAAAGAGCATCCAACACATGTCCAAATGTCACGTCATCGCTTAAGTAGCAAAAAAAAAAAATCAAATTTAACAATCAAAGTCAAACTTAACGGTCAAATGGTATTTTTGCACCTAAGTAATAACCACATGTGCATTTTTATACCTAAAAAAAAACTTGGTGTTGGATGCTCCTCGAGGTAAAGCACATATGCATTTTTGCACCTGTACTCTTGATTTTTTTAAGAGATTAAAGAAATTAAAAAAATTATTTAATCATATTATATATTATGTATCCTTAGCTTATATATTAATTTATATGTTAGGAAAAATAGTTTGAAAAAAATGAATATAAATATTTTAAAGTAATTTAATTGGATTTCTTAATGTCTCCAAAAAAATCAATTTTATTTTATATTTAGGACTGAAGAGAATAATACATAATAAACATTCAGATTTAAACCATGGTTTTGACTTTATTACATCCTATTTTTAATATAATATCTAATTAATAGTGCAGTTTATACTATGAACTAAATCTTATATTAAAACCCATAGATAGTGGTATAATGCATCGCTTGACGACAATTTGGTAGCTTGATATTGCATTAGTAATGGCTCCCCCAAGCATGAAATTGAATCTTCTTAGAGACGGTTACTGGACTTACATGTCAGTTAGAGTGCATATTACATTTTCATATTTTGATAAATGCGTATGTATATACTGGTAGACCCAAAAATTTTAATGACGGGGATAAAAATAAGAAATATTATATCATTAATAAAAGTACTTAAAATGCAATACAAACAAAATATACAGAAAATTGAAAGAAATCTATTATTGAAATTAAGATAACTACTCTTACTCTTCGTGTTTTCATATTGTTAAACCCCATCTATAATTGAATTTGTGTTAAAATTTAAAACAATTTTTTTAAATATATTTTTAATCAAAAAATCATTAAAAAATTGATATTTCATTTTATTTTGAAGTCTATTCTTGATTATCTTCATAGCAAGAAAAAGTCTTTCAGTAGTTGCTATAGAGAATATAAGAGTGAGTGCAAGTCTAATCACTCTATCAATAGGAGAATAAATAATGGACTTTCCAATTATTCTAGCACTTGACATAATTTAGATGTAGTTGATAAATTAATCAAATCTGAATGTTTAGAAACGTCAATTTCAAAATGTTGTAACTCCATTTTGAAATGCAATTTTTCTTGTTATGTGAAATCTCTATAATAAAATTTATCATAAGTTTACAAATATCATTACTATTAAAATTGTGTTTGCTTCATTCATAGGGTGCAATGAGGACTCTTCTAGAAAGAGCCAACTTTATCAAGTTTACTTGTGTGTTGATTTCTGGTTTGGGGATCAATTCTTGTTTTTGGTGCCCATTTGAATTAGTTTTGGATAATAACTTTTACGATTTATAAAGTAAATATGTGATAGAGTTTGTCTTCATTTGTAAAAAATAGCTTTTGAAACCTAAGTTTTGGTAGTCCTGGTTTGATTTCATGTAATCACTTTCCTCCATGGCTGGGGTTGTTTTTGGTGGAGCTAAGGCTATTTAAGGAAGCCTATATTAGTCTTTTCATATTTAAAAATAACACATTGATTAAAAATTATACCACACTTCCATGATCATATCAAACACACTTTTAATCTCACTTCCACTTCCACTTCCACTTCGAAAAATAAAATAAAAAATTCTTTCATTGCATCAAAATAAGGCAGTAGTTTTCTTTTTAAAATTTTAAAAAAAAAATGCTTAAGCCCCTTTCCAGCTACTTTACGAAAGCTCCTGCGACCTTGCTAGTGATCATCAGTCAAAGCTTCGATGGTCTAATATATTTTATAAATTTCTTAAGCAAAAGTTGTTAACATACATACTTGAATTGCTAATATGTATACTAAAGCAAAAAATAAGGTACTTATTGAATACTTCATAATAACTAGTTTTGTTGTGCTATTAACTATGCAAGTATATATATTGACTAGTTTTGTTTCATTAACTAAAGTAGTCAACTAAAGTAGTCAATGTTGAAACTAAAGTAGTCAATATGTATACTTTAGTCATTAATAATAAACTAGAGTAAGTTATTAGGAAATATTCAATAAGTACCTTATGTACTACTTTAGTATACATATTAACAATTCAAGTATATATATCGATGATTTTGCCTTGAAAAATTCAAAAAACAAAAAAAGACTACTGGAGCTCTAGTGACTACCATAGCCGCAAGCAAGGGGATTTGAGGATTCTCTTTAAAAAAAAATAAAAAACTAAGGTAGTTAGGCAATTTTTCAAATTTGTTAATAATTCAAAATTTCAAATCAGTTTATTTGAAATTATTGACATTTAATACCCTTATTTGTATTTTATTAATTTTGACAATATTTTCTATCATTTTCCCTAAAAAAAATACTTATATTAATTTTATCTCTTAAGAGTTTTTTCTTCTTATAAAAATGTAATTTTTTAATATACATACACACATACATACATATGCACACGCGTGCACACACACATATGTATATGTACATGTACATGTATACATATAGATGTGTGTGTGTGTGTACATACATGTATGTATGCATATAGGTGTATATCTATTTGTATACATACACGTGTGTGTGTATATATACACACACACGTGTATGTATACAAATAGATATACACCTATATGTATACAATACATGTACATGTGTGCGCGCGCGCGCACCCGTGTACACACACAGATACACACACACACATGCATATATATGGGAGAAAAAGCAATGCAAGATATAGAATATTCAGAAGTAGATATTAGTGTTCTTTAAGAGCTTGTCGACAAAGAGAGAAATAGAAGAAGACAAGGAAGTTTGAAAGAAAAGATGAAAAGAAATTAATAGAATAAGTGAAAAATGTCTTGCTAACATTGTGTAAAAAAAAAAAAAGTAGAAAAAGACAAAACATACAAAAGTGTCTTGTGATTTCTCTTGTGACTCATTTACATAAAATTGAATACCTTGTAATAACTAGTCATAGGGTAGTACAAGATAGATAAGGAATCTTGTAAAGTATTGTAAAATTGTCTCCTAGAATTATGTATACATACATACATATGTGTGTGTTTATTGTTTTTGTACATTTTCTTCTTTTTGATTGAATTACTTGGGTATGAAATTGTTAGGAAATATTGAATTTGGAAATAATCAATTAGTAATTAGTATCCCTACTAATTACGGATTAGAGGAAATCAGGATTAATTATCATTAGGAGCCATTAATGCTCAAGGCTCTTTGCTCTTGTATAAATATACATCATATGTATAGATTATAAACAAGGAATTCAGATTATTTTGCTACATGGTATCAGAGGCAATGGAGATCTGATTCCTGCACATTTTTTTTTCAGTTTTTTTTCCTTTCATTGTCTATCTAGCAAGAGACGAAGAAGGAGAGTGAGGGTTTAGTTCCCGGCATCTTCAGCCACCACGCGTCGTCCCGCCATGCTCAGGAGGTCCCGATTAGTGGAACCTAATCGGTCGCCTTCCATTTCACTGGCCCATGGACCGTCACGCGCTCATCGGAGCTCCGCCGTCAGATACACGCGCCGGCGCGTGACGACGTTTTCTGGCGAGTTGCTTGTCACCGTTTGCTTTTCTAGGATCGACTCACTGCTGCCGTCTTGACCCAGGTGGTTTCGTTCTTATATCTTATGATTTGACCCTCTGCTCTGTTGAAAATTTGCACGGTTGTGTCTTCTGGAACATTGGTTTGGCTAGTTTCGCATTTGTACTATTGTGTTGGTCCTTGTGTGACCATTTGGTGCTGCTTTGATCAATTTTTTTTGCTGTGTTTCTACAGTTTGGTAGTTGGTATAGCTGCTGGATTTTTTTTGCTTCTTAATGGTCATTTCACTTTTGTTGGTTCATTTGAGATTACCTTCTTTGTGGAATTCTTTTATAGCTACCTATGGCTGATTCTAAATCAATTGTCACAACTGAGATGGTTCCTATTTCAAATAAAATTAATGATCACAAGTTGAACTGGACAAATTATTCGGACTGGATCAAAACGATTCTCATGTACTTGCTTAGTATTGAGAAAGAAGGCCATTTAACTCAAACTCCTCCGAAGGATGATTCGACCATGACATGGGCTCGAGCTGATGCCCGACTGTTCTTACAAATTCAAAATTCTATCGGGAGCGATATTCTTCCTTTGGTGAGTCATTGTAATATTGTTAAAAAACTTATTGACTATTTGGAGTTTTTGTATTCTGGCAAAGGTAACATTACTTGGATTCATGATGTTTGTAAGGGTTTCTATCAGGCCGAGCAACAGGGTCGGCCCTTGAAAAATTTCTTCATGGAGTTTAAGAAGATGTATGAGGAAATGAGGAGGTTAATGCCACCAACGACTAACCTTCAAGCCCAAGTGGATAATATGGAACAACAAGCAATTATGAGCTTTCTTACTGCTCTCGACCCAGCTTATGAGACTGTTCGATCTCAGATATTGTTTAGCTCTGAGCTTCCTTCGCTATAGGATGCGTACTCTTGTGTGTTGCGTGCAGACAGTTTGGCTCATCCACCTTCCAATCCTAATACTAGTGCTTTAGCTAGTCGGGGTCCGAATCCGAATTCTGTAACTGCTGCCCCAAAGAACCCAAGTCTCCCAAAGCTCGGTAGCAACCCCCTAATCCTAGTGCTAGTGGGATTATCTGCTACTATTGCAAGAACCTGGTCATATGAAACGATATTGTCATAAATTGCAACAAAAGCAACAGCTAGCGGATCTACTCATATGGCCCAATCCTCTGATGATGGTTCCCCTACACCAACGACACTTGTTACAAGTAACTCTGATTCATGTCTTGCAACTTCTTCCTCGAAGTGGATCATCGACTCTAGGGCTACTGATCATATGACAGATAACCATCATTTGTTCTCTTCATATGCACCTTATGCCAACCCCTCTTCCATCACAATTGCCAATGGTTCTTACTCTCGTGTTATTGGATCTGGCACTGTTATGCCCACTTCTTCTGTCTCTCTTTCGTCTGTCCTTAATGTTCCTGATCTTGCTTTTAACCTTCTACCTCCTAGCAAGCTTACTCGCCAATTAAATTGTTTCATCTCACTTTTTCTTGACTATTGTTTGATTCAGGATCTTACGACGAAGCGAATTATTGGTAAGGGGTGTGAATCTAGCGGCCATTACTTTCTTGATGATCAAGTGCTGCATTCTGTTGCTTGTTCTGGTGGTTCCTTTGCTTTTGATGTTCATTGTCGGTTGGGTCATGTGTCTTTGTCGTCTTTAAAGAGGTTGTATCCTCAGTTTCATCATGTGTCTTCTTTAGAGTGTGAATTGTGCCAGTTTGCAAAACATCACCGTGTTCATTTGGCACATCGCGTCAATAAACAAGATGCGTCCCCTTTTGATTTAGTTCATTCGGATGTTTGGGGTTCGTGTAATGTTGAGTCCAAATCTGGATTTCAGTACTTTGTCACCTTTGTTGATGGCTTTTCTCAAACTACTTGACTTTATTTAATGAAAAATTGTTCTGAGTTGTTTTCTCATTTTTGCAACTTTTGTGCTGGAATTAACACTCAGTTTGGTGTCCCTGTGAAAATCTTACGAAGTGATAATGCTAAAGAATATTATTCTGCTCAATTTTAAATCTATATGCTCCAGCATGGCATGATTCACCAATCCTCATGTGCAGATACACCTGCTCAAAATGGTGTTGCCGAGCACAAGAATCAGCACTTATTAGAAGTTGTCCAGGCTTAAATGTTTTACATGCACGTTCCTAAATCTTTCTAAGCTGATGCCATCTCTATTGCGTGCTTCCTTATCAATCATATGCCATCTCCTGTTCTCAATGGAGACACCCCCTACACCACCTTGTTCCCTTCCAACCCCTTGTTTCCCATTGATCCAAAAATCTTTGGTTGTGTTTGTTTTGTTCACGATGTTCGTCCCAGTGTCACCAAACTTGATCCCAAGTCTCTAAAATGTGTCTTCCTTGGGTATTATCGGGTTTAGAAGGGTTATTGATGCTATTCTCCTACTCTTCGACGTTATCTTGTGTCTACAGATGTCACCTTCCATGAGTCAACTTCATTTTTTTGTGTCTCTCCTTCAGCTCCATCCCTTGGTCCTACCGACACTACTGATGATATCTTGGTGTATCAAGTTCAATCACCACCAGTTCAGACATCTAATCCAATATCTGCAAAACCTCCTATTCATCATGTTTATTGGAAACGCCCTCGAACAAGTAATGGCGCCGTTCAGGTTCATGACCTACTAGTGCCCGCTTCGACGTTTGATCCAAAGTTAGATCCTCCCGCATCTGCCCTTGAATCAGATATAATGCCTACCACTTCTGATGACTTACCCATTGCTCTTTGTAAAGGTCAACATTCTTGTACCTACCCTATTTCTTCTTTTGTTTCCTATAACCACCTTTCCCCTCCATCATGCTCTTTTATAGCCTCCTTAGACTCTATCCACATTCATACTAACCTTCACCAAGCCTCGGCCCATCCTGGTTGGTGTGCTGCTATGAAAGAAGCAATGATGGCCCTTGATCAGGCAGGTACCTGGACTCTCGTTGATTTGCCTCTGAGAAAGAAGGCTATCGGGTGCAAGTGGGTGTTTATGGTTAAAACAAAAGCTAATGGCACCTTAGAACGTTTGAAAGCACGGCTTGTTGCCAAGGGGTATGCTCAGACCTATGGCATTGATTATTCGGAAACTTTTTCTTCTGTGGCCAAACTGTCGTTTGTTTGTCTCTTCATCTCTATAGCAGTTACTTAGGGTTGAGATCTTCATCAGTGGGATGTTAAAAATGCTTTCTTGAATGGTGATCTCTTTGAGGAAGTTTACATGGAGCAACCACTGGGTTTTGTTGCTCAGGGGGAGTATGGGAAGGTATGTCGTCTTCAAAAATCACTATATGGTTTGAAGTAGAGTCCTCGTACTTAGTTCAATAGATTTAGCGGGGTGGTTAAAAGGTTTGGTTTGAATCAAAGTAAGTGTGATCATTCAGTATTCTATCAAAGGACCGATGATGGTATGATTCTCCTAGTAGTATATATTGATGACATTGTCATTACACAGAGCAATACTTCAAGAATCTCATCACTAAAGACATTTCTTAATTCTCAATTCCAAACAAAGGATTTGGGTCAATTGAAGTACTTTCTTGGAGTTGAAGTTATGCGAAGCAAGAAAGGGATTTACTTGACACAGAGGAAATATGTTCTTGATCTTCTAAAAGAAATTGGGAAACTTGGAGCAACACCGAGTAGCTTTCCTATGATTCCTAATCCTTTCTTGGATATTGATGATAGCATACCATTTGATGAGTTACCTGAGGATGTGAGAAAAAGGGTTGACCCAGAGAAGATCAAACCATTTGCCTACCCTGAGAGATATCGTAGATTGATTGAGAAACTAAATTATCTCACGGTGACTCGACCCAATGTAACTTTTCTAGGTAGTGTTCTTAGTCAGTTCATGAGAGCACCAACCATTACTCAAAGGGAAGCATTAGAGCATGTCTTACATTACTTGAAAGGCTCACCGGGATGTGGCATACTCTACATGAAACATGGTCACACCAAAATTGAATATTTTTGTAATGCGGATCATGTGGGATCAAAGGCGACCAGGGGGTCTACCACAGAATACTGTGTGCTTATGGGTGGAAATTTAGTATCATGGAGGAGTAAGAAGCAAGATGTGGTTTCTAAGTCGAGCACAGAAGCTGAGTATAGAGCCATGTCTCAATCAATACAGGAAATTGTGTGGATTCATCAGTTGATGAAGGAGGTTGGTCTCACTACATCATTGCCTGTAAAGTTGTGGTGCGATAACAAAGCTGCTTTACACATAGCCACCAATTCTGTATTCCATGAACGCACTAAATACATTGAGATAGATTGTCATTTTGTGCGTGATAAAATCAAGGAGAACTTCATTTCTACTGGACACGTCAGGTCTAGTGACCAATTGGCCAATCTCCTAACTAAAGCCTTAAATGGAACTCGGGTTGATTATCTTTATAACAAGTTGGACATGATTAATATCTATCCTCCAACTTGAGGGGGAGTGTTAGGAAATATTGTATTAGGAAATAATCAATTAGTAATTAGTATCCCTACTAATTAGGGATTAGAGGAAATCAGGATTAATTACCATTAAGAGCCATTAATGCTCAAGACTCTCTCATCTTGTATAAATATACGTCATATGTACAGATTATAAACAAGGAACTCTGATTATTTTGCTACAAATGAAAAGGCCAACAACTTTGTACCCTTGTGACATAAGAGTGAGAAGTCTGATCACATTTCTTAAGATGTTTTTTTAAATTAATTTTCTTATTGGCAAAGTTGATTGTGATGACAATGAAATATTTTGTACGCAACTTTCATCACAAGGCAAGTTGAAAGCAACGAAACCTTCAACGATTTCTTAATAACAAGTGTAGCTCAACTTATTAGTTTGCAACGAGGTTGAGCTGAAGAGTTTGCAAAGCTAATGGAAAGAGGATGAGAACCACAAAAGCAAGACAAGGCTCTCTTAGCCCAAAGAAAATCTCCAGCTCCATTGGCACTTCGTAGCAAAATTCAGAGTAGAGCTCCTCCATTGAATGTGGCCGGCCACTAGAATTCCGCCCAAAATTCAACCAAGAGATTATCACCTAGTTATAGATGATGCAAACAGCCAAATGACCGCAACCCTGGCATTATGAATATTATCTGGGTTAGGTTTCTATCATCATCATTTTCTCATCATCCATCATAATCTCTAAATCATATCCGTCCAATTCATTTAAAAAGTCACATCATTATTTTAACATTTTTTTGATTTTTCTAATCAACAGCCTAGATGGGGCCGATCAAGGATATGGAGAAAGAGATGAGGAAAGAATCCTCTTCTGTGTTACCTACACTTTCAGAAGTCATTTTTCACAAATTGAGACAAAACTTTTATAACATGTTTTCCCCATAAATCGTAAAAACTATTTTCTAACAACTAATTCAAATACACATTGAAGAAGCCATGCCTTTAGCTTGTGTTTTACTTTCAAGTAGTGGTTTATTAGTGTTTAATTGTCATGTAACTTTGCCTATTTAAAGCCTTTATTAGTGAATAAAATATCACTCCATTTTCCTACTTTTATTTTAAACACACGTTTTGCCCCCTATCGTTAAATGTGTTAGTGGTCAATATCAATACTAATTTTGTTAATAGGGTGAGACAATATTTCTACAGGGTGATATTAAACCCAAGAAATTTTGGGAAAATTCCTTTCAAGGCCCAAGTTACAAAAATATTGTCAAAAAAGGCCCAAATAAAAGTCAAATGTCAAAAAAGGCCTCAGGACATTTTCTGGTATTATTTCAGGAAACATTAACAACTATATCAGTATCTCATTAACAACTAAATCAGTCCAGTTAACAACTATCGGTTAACAACTAAATTAATACTCATTAACAACTACGTTTTTATGAAATAATACCAAAAAAGGCTCAGACCTTTTTTGATATGTGACTTTTCTTAGGACCTTTTTTTGCAATATTTTTTTAACTTGGGCCTTGATGGAAATTTTCCAAAAAATTTTCTTAACAACATTGATACTGAATGTAAGCTTCTAAAACAAATATGCACTAATAAAATGTTGAAAAGTCCACTATCCATCACCTTGGATTGAATGAATATTATCATGAGACCACTCTCCTATCTCCAAACGCACAAAAAAGGTTGAGATATTTGGCAGAATCTTGACCTAACAAAATATAAGCAACGCAAATTTAAAAAGCGAGGATGCCACCAGGCAAGCAGCTTGCTCTCCGTTTCACTTCAAATGACGAATCTGATTCAGATGCAAAGTGAAGAGAATCAGCTAAAAGCACGAACCACGAATTGATGAAGCCTCATGCAAATTTCATATCTCTTTGGTGTCTATATCCATATATTTATATATAATGCCATCTGTGAATATCATCTTATCAAATTCTTTAATAAAATATTGTCATATATTATACCAAAAAAGTTGTCATATATTAACAATAACAATAACAATAACTTAATAATTTTTTATTATTAAAAAATTCACATATTTGATTTAAAAATTTGACTAATTAATATAAGTAGATAGGCTTGAGTTGAAAATTCTTATATAAAATATGACATATTTACTGTACATTGTATAATGTGTGTGTGTGTGTTAATTGGTCATTAGTATTAATCTATATATTGGCTATCATACATATTTATACCATGAAGAGTTCTCTACTACGTATAATACACGTTTGGTGCACTGAATAAAGTTTCTAATATAGGAACTAATTAATATTAAAATGTATTATTTCAATTATAACAAATATAAAAATAAACAGCCTTTTTTAAATTTTCTTACAGAATCATTTTATTTTTTAATTAAAAACAAACAGAGCCAGAAAAAACTAAAAAACAAATGCTATAGGCTTCAGTCCGCGCCGCTCCCTCCCGCCGCTTCCCGCACTCTCACTCCTGTCACTCGCCGCTCAGTCTCCTCTCGGCGTCGTCGCTTCTCTGGCCTTGCCCTGATTCTCAGCTGTGCTCCAGCTTGTTCATCATCTTCGGTGAGGTTCCTCTCTTTCACTCTCAGCTTCTTCTTTGTTACATGTTGATTGTTCTTATAAGTCTGTTCTGTTATTTCGGAGGGAAGATATGACGTTTTCGGTTGATAATAATGAGAAACAGAGTAGGCTAAGTAATAACTGAGAGTATCGGGTTATAATATCCACCCGAAATGTACCGATATTAGACGTCAACTTCTCGTATTCCTTTTCCCCGTTATAGTCTTCGTCTCTCAGACTTGTGTTTGATCATCTGTTTGTTCATCTGAATTAAGTCCATTGTATTCATATTTTAAATGGGGGATTCTCAAACGCCATTGTTACGCAATTGACATTTTTCTTCGTGTTTTTGGAGACTTGTGATCTTTTGTTGATGGTAATTATGTAAATTTCGTAAGACCCAATTAATCTTCTTTCTGATAATTTTGTACAACTCTTTCCTCCCAGCTGCACAAGACTAGAGCTTTGAAGCAAAGCAAAGATGCACACGGAATAAGACGGTGTTTCAACGTAGCCCATCACTGTCAGCTTTGAAGCAGAGCAAAAAGACGATCAAAGGAAGACGTTGCTTCAAGCTCCTCAATATCCCAGGTTTGTATTTCTTGAGTTTGCTGAAGTCGGGCTGCTAGGTTTTTCTAATTGGTTTTGCTCCTGTATATCTTGTTTGGGTGTGACTATTCTGTGAACATGTAGATACTGAGTTTTGGGTTTAGGGTTCTTTGTTTGTGTTGTTGACCTCCTCTCAAAATATTCAATTTTTTTTTTCATGTTTTTCCGCTCATTTGCAAATAATTTTTTTGCCAATGGATTTTGAAAATGTTTTGTTTTTAAATGTGTTTATAAAATAAAAGAATCATTTTTTTGAAAATTTATTTTGGAAAACAGTTTGTCAAATCTGTTTCAAAACCATAAAAGTGAAAAGTAGAGGCAAAAGTGTCCCAAGTTTCTACGTGTCTAATGCTTATTGTTTACTATATCTGATTTTGATGAGTTTTTTTCTATATATTTTTTTCTTCTTGCTGATATTGAAGACTCTCTCAGTGCATGTTAAGGAGTTAGAAAATTGCCTTCTTCTTTTCAGATTACTCTTCATAAGAAAATGGCTGCTGCTGGGCAAATTGGGGCTGCTGAGTTCCTTCAGGTTTGCTTTTATGCCTTTTATTTGAATTGTCATAATGTCAGTTTCATATCATCATAAAATGCACACGCATCAACTGTTATGTTGGGACCTTCTAAAACATTGAATGGCAGTAATAAAATTATGTGGGTGGTTTGGGTGGGTTTGTAAATTTCAGTTTCACATGTATTTCTTATTGACCAATTGGATACCATTCTATGGGTCTTGTTTCTGTTAAATGTTTAATCTTGAAATATTTTAATGTTATTGTGTTTGTTTTATGTATCAATGGTTTCAGGGCACACATAGACAAATTATGTTTTTTGTTAAGAAATCTCATTGGCAGAAGAGTAATTTGCTTTGGGGTACATTTTTTAGTAGAAATCTAGTACGAGGTTCCACTAGAAGAGCGTTATCTTTGAGGTGCCATGCTCAAACAAATCCCCAGGCTTTAGTTTCTGGGGGTGTCAGTAGTTCTGTAGATGATCAGTCTAGCTTGGTTGAGAAGCCTTCCTTGGAAGTTATTCATTTTTACCGGGTTCCATTGATCCAAGAAAGTGCAGCTACTGAACTTCTCAAGGAGATTAAAAATAAAATCTCTGATCAGATAGTGGCCTTGCAAACAGAGCAATGTTTCAATATTGGGATTCAAGAAAAACTTTCAAGTAAAAAACTTTCGGTACTGAAATGGCTTCTTCAAGAAACATATGAACCTGAAGCATTGAAAACTGAGAGCTTTCTTGAGAAAAGAAGGAAGGAAGGTTTGAATACTGTTATAATAGAGGTTGGCCCTAGGTTGTCATTTACCACAGCTTGGTCAACTAATGCTGTTGCAATTTGTCGTGCATGTGGATTGTCAGAGGTGACACGTTTGGAGCGTTCAAGGAGGTACTTGTTATATACCCAGGGTGATTTAGAAGATTTTCAAATCAATGAATTTGCAGCAATGGTGCATGATAGAATGACTGAATGTGTTTACATCCAGAAGTTAACATCTTTTGAGACTAGTGTAGTTCCAGAGGAAGTCTATTATATACCCATCATGGAGAAGGGGCAGAAGGCATTAGAAGAAATTAATCAACAATTGGGTTTAGCTTTTGATGACCAAGATATACAATACTATACTAAACTTTTCAGAGAAGATATTAAGCGTGATCCAACTAATGTTGAGTTGTTTGATATTGCACAATCCAACAGTGAGCATAGCAGGCATTGGTTTTTTACGGGAAAGATTACCATTGACGGGAAACTCATGGATAAGTCACTAATGCAGATTGTGAAAAGAACTTTACAAGAAAATCCAAATAACTCAGTTATTGGATTTAAGGATAACTCCAGTGCAATCAGGGGTTTCCCAGTAAAGCCATTGCGACCAGTTTGGCCTGGGTCAATGTGTCCTTTAAACTTGACAGCACGTGATCTAGACATCTTATTTACAGCTGAAACTCATAATTTTCCATGTGCAGTTGCTCCTTATCCTGGCGCAGAGACAGGTGCAGGGGGTCGCATTAGGGATACACATGCCACAGGAAGGGGTTCTTTTGTTCAGGCAGCTACAGCGGGTTATTGTGTTGGGAATCTCAACATTCCTGGGTCTTATGCTCAATGGGAAGACTCATCATTTACTTATCCTTCAAAGCTTGCATCACCTTTGCAGATCCTCCTGGATTCTAGCAATGGTGCATCTGACTACGGCAACAAATTTGGAGAGCCTTTGATTCAAGGCTTTTGCAGGACTTTTGGAATGAGACTTCCCAGTGGGGAAAGGCGGGAATGGTTGAAACCAATAATGTTTAGTGGAGGCATTGGGCAGATTGATCACACTCATATATTGAAGGGAGAGCCTGACATTGGGATGTTAGTTGTTAAGATTGGAGGCCCTGCTTATCGCATTGGTATGGGAGGTGGGGCAGCATCGAGCATGGTGAGTGGCCAGAATGATGCAGAGCTTGATTTCAATGCTGTACAACGTGGGGATGCTGAGATGGCTCAAAAATTGTATCGTGTGGTTCGTGCTTGCATAGAAATGGGAGAGAAAAATCCAATTATTAGCATTCATGATCAAGGGGCTGGTGGGAATTGCAATGTTGTGAAGGAAATTATATACCCAAAGGGTGCTGAGATAGATATCAGAGCAGTTGTGGTTGGTGATCACACAATGTCTATTCTCGAAATTTGGGGTGCAGAATATCAAGAGCAAGATGCAATATTGGTGAGGCCTGAAAGTCGTAACCTTTTACAATCAATCTGTGATAGGGAAAAGGTATCAATGGCTGTGATTGGTGCTATTAATGGTAGTGGACGTGTTGTTTTAGTTGACACCTTAGCAACTCAGAGGTGTCTATCAAATGGACTTCCTCCTCCTACTCCTGCTGTCGATCTTGAATTGGAGAAGGTACTTGGTGACATGCCTAAAAAATCATTTAATTTTTCCCGAGTTGTTTATAAACAAAATCCATTTGATCTAGATCCAATGGTCACAGTAATGGATTCTTTGAAGAGGGTATTGCATTTGCCATCTGTTTGCTCAAAGCGCTTCTTGACAACAAAAGTTGATAGGTGTGTTACTGGTCTCGTTGCACAGCAACAAACTGTCGGTCCTTTGCAAATTCCTCTTGCTGATGTTGCAGTTATTGCTCAGACTTTTACTGATGTGAGTGGAGGTGCCTGTGCCATTGGGGAGCAGCCAATCAAAGGTTTGCTAAACCCTAAAGCAATGGCAAGATTAGCTGTTGGAGAAGCACTCACAAATCTTGTATGGGCAAAGGTCACTTCCTTATCTGATGTTAAGGCAAGCGGTAATTGGATGTATGCTGCCAAGCTTGATGGGGAAGGAGCTTCCATGTATGATGCTGCTCTATCTTTGTCAGAAGCTATGATTGAACTTGGTATTGCTATTGATGGTGGGAAAGACAGCCTTTCTATGGCAGCTCATGCTGGAGGTGAAGTTGTCAAGGCTCCAGGAAACCTTGTGATTAGTGTTTATGTCACTTGTCCTGATATTACAAAAACAGTGACACCTGATCTGAAACTTGAAGATGATGGCATTTTGCTTCATATTGATCTGGCAAAAGGAAAGCGACGGTTAGGTGGATCTGCTCTTGCCCAGGTGTTTGACCAAATTGGGAATCAATGTCCTGATCTTGATGATGTTCCTTACCTTAAAAGGGTCTTTGAGACTGTCCAAGGCCTTCTTACAGATGAATTAATCTCTGCTGGACATGACATAAGCGATGGTGGATTGCTAGTTTGTGCTTTAGAGATGGCATTTGCTGGTAATTGTGGGTTCATGTTGGACTTGACATCAAAAGGAAATAGTCTCTTTGAAACCCTCTATGCAGAAGAACTTGGATTAATTGTTGAGGTGAGCAAGACAAATTTAGATACTGTGCTAGATAAGTTGAACAATGCTGGTGTTACTACTGAGATTGTCGGACAAGTAACTGCTTCTTCATTGATAGAAGTTAAGGTTGATGGGGTGACTTATTTGAAAGAAAGTACTTCCATCCTCAGGGATATGTGGGAAGAAACCAGTTTTCAGCTGGAAAAGTTCCAAAGGTTGGCATCTTGTGTTGACACAGAAAGAGAAGGATTAAAACATAGATTTGCACCTTTATGGAAACTCTCATTTTCACCTTCCTTGACTGACCAGAAGTACATGCTTGCAGCTTCCAAACCAAAAGTTGCTGTGATTAGAGAAGAAGGCAGCAATGGAGATAGAGAAATGGCTGCTGCATTTTATGCTGCTGGTTTTGAACCATGGGATGTCGCAATGTCAGACCTTCTTAATGGAGTGATATCTTTGCAGGAGTTCCGTGGGGTTGTTTTTGTTGGTGGATTTAGCTATGCAGATGTGCTTGATTCTGCCAAAGGATGGTCTGCTTGTATAAGATTTAATGAGCCTCTTATAAAGCAGTTTCAAGAATTTTACAATCGCTCAGATACTTTCAGCCTTGGAGTTTGCAATGGGTGTCAACTAATGGCTTTGTTGGGATGGGTACCAGGCCCACAGGTTGGAGGTGTCCTTGGTGCTGGTGGAGACCTTTCACAACCAAGGTTCATTCACAATGAGTCTGGGCGATTTGAGTGCCGTTTTGCAAGTGTGACAATAAAGGACTCACCAGCAATGATGTTTAAAGGCATGGAGGGTAGTACTCTTGGGGTATGGGCTACACATGGTGAGGGAAAAGCATATTTCCCAGATGAAGGTGTGCTAGATCGTATTGTTCATTCCGAGTTAGCTCCTTTAAGATATTGTGATGATGGTGGCAATCCAACGGAGAAATATCCTTTCAATGTAAATGGCTCTCCTTTAGGTGTTGCAGCTATTTGTTCTCCAGATGGACGACATCTTGCCATGATGCCTCATCCAGAGCGATGCTTCTTAATGTGGCAGTTCCCATGGTACCCGAAGCAGTGGGATGTGGACAAAAAGGGGCCTAGCCCATGGTTGCGCATGTTCCAAAATGCTAGGGAGTGGTGTTCTTGAAATGGTTAGTGCTTACTTTCAGAGTTATTTTTTTGGAAAAGTGCAATGAAGTCTCAAACTAGAGAAGATACGACCAAAAGGCCCCTTGAAATCTCTAATTTGTAGCAAAATCTCGTGGGATATTTGGGTGTTATAATCCAATTGTGAAACGACCAAAATACCCTTGTTGAATTTGACATGACTTGGGGTAATATAATCAAATTCACCAAGGGTATTTTGGTCTTTTCGCAATTGGATTATATTACCCAAATGTCCCAGGAATTTGTTGCAAATTGAAGATTTCAAGGGATCATTCGATTATATTTTCTCTAATTTGGGACTTCAATGCAATTTTCCCTTATGTTTTGCCCTCTTGCTTTAGTTTTTGACTAATCACTGTTATCCTTCATTAACTTTTTGGCAGATTGCTCAGCTGCTGGAAATTGAGATTGAGATTGCTCATTTTCGAAGATATATAAAGTCCACTGTAGACTAATTGATTTTATGGCCTTTTCTATTTATGTAACTCATTGCTAAATGTTTGTGTCTTCTTCGGGGTTAGCTTCTAATATCTTACAGGCATCTTTGAGAGGGAAAATTTTTTGCCTTGGTTCTCTTACTTTTTTGAAATAACATCTGAACCAGTGTGGAAAAGGCTTTCCCCAAATAAATAATCTGTGATTTGTGTTGCCAAGTGTTCCCCATATGAGAAAGTGTCATACTATCATGAAGTTTCATTAGTTTATTGGTAAAAAGAACACAAACAATAACGCTCCTCCCTATCCCCCAAAAAAGTATAGGTGGAAAAAGTAAATGAGCACTTCATTTCCCGCTCCACTTAACATTTGCATTACAGCTGGGCATTGTCTTCTGCCACTACAATTTTCTTCTTTACTTGCTCAGGAAATTCTTCAGGTTTTGCAATAAAGGACTTACGCACAAATATATTGATGTTACTTTCTTTCAAACATTATATATGTCAGAAAATCCAATGACATCTAAGAACCTCTCAGGGCGCTTGGTAAATATTGTGAAGGACATTTCAGTACTGGAATCTTGAAACATGCCCGTTTCTTTTGATAATTCTTATTGGAAGTTAGATTCGTGGACTTCAATGTATAGATAATTAATCTTTTGACATAAAATACTGAATTTTGTTATTATAATTATACATGGATAATTTCTATGGAACTCTATATTTTAAGGTATTTGAATTGAAATGCTGCTGTTGAAATTTGAATGTGATGCATGTGGTTAAGAGAATTTCATTGACTCGTTCTTTTAAATTTTTTATTGGAATTTCAATATTTGAAAGAGTAAACAAGCACAAGATCTATGTGTAATATAAAATTTATAGGATGCCATACTATTCATAAGCTATAATATATTTTAGAAATGGGACATTTCACATTTTAAGCTTTATTGTGTTATTCTGTGAACGACTTTTCTGGATAGATTTAGTTCTGGTAAAAAAAATTAGTTCTCATAAGATCAGTATATTTATGATGGCAATAGGATTATGTGGCCAATAGTGTGAAATCCCTTCTATTTTTGGTATGATACTTGTTAATATCTGGTTGAAACTAAACTGTCAAGTGATGGTTATGTGTTAAATTTGTCTTTACTTGGCCTGACCTCGCTTTATTTCCTCTAGTCTTGTAACTATTGCCATTGAACTGAGTCATGATTTCCTTCATTTGACGTTGCAATTTGTACAATTGGCTAATGTGCGTGTTTCTAAAGTGTGTAAATCTTTCTATTTCCTTCTTGCATATTTATTCCTTGAGCGCAAGCTGAGTGTAACATAATATATTGCAGTTTTGATTCAACAATATATTGTTAAATATCATGTTAAATTATACTCCTGGTCCACAGTACAGGGTGGTTTCTACTTCTAGAAAGTCTGCTTGATCCAAAATAGTAGACAACATGCGCTGTATATATATTTTTCCCAATTATACCCCCTCCATTTATTATTATTTCATGTAATTAAGGAGAAGATTAAGGTTGTAACTAACATTTTTGAGAATTGCACAGTAGTTAACATTGTTCTATATTATGGGCCGGAGGGAGGATTATATTATGTAATATTCTTTGACTGAGTTCACTGGCAACATAGTAAATGATAGACTTTGTAATATTCCCGTCTGCATGAGGCAACCTACTTTGTAGAATGGATTGGAAGCAAGGAAAGCTTTATGATGATAAAATGGATGTCAAGAGAGCTCTTGATGCTAATGCAATCCTATAATCACTATGAGATAATACAGTTTGTAGAAGTACTGCAAGTGCTACACAGATTCTATTAGCCCCAGTTTTGATGTTCAAACTTTTTGATGCCGGCATTATGGTGTGACTTTTGACCATGAATGGTCGATGAAATGTCTTGATCCGATTCATGCTAGGAGCTTCTCTGTGGATTAGGGCCTTATCTAATAGTAGCAATACATGGTCATCCAATTGAAGAGCATTGGCAGAAAGATCACCTGTCCTTCAAAGGATGCCGTATTTGTTGACAAAATAGATTAATCTGTTAAGTGTGACAAAATGTGTACTTGCTGCATCTTGCAGCCAAGAAAATAATACGTTTGTTTTTCTGCTTGTAGAGGCCTGAGAACTACCCCTAGTTGCAGCACTAACAAGTACAATATAGTTGGCCGTAATATCCCCAAGGTTATTCTCTTGCAAGCTTGCACCCTGCACAAATTGGAATTATAAAAATTTCATAAATTTCTCACATTTCGGTGTAATATAGCAAGTTTTGGGGATAAGAAGAAATAAGAGCTAGGGGGCTTGTTGCTGGAGTCCGAATATTTGAGCAACACAACCGTATATAGGATCCTGCTTCCAAGCCAGTGTTCTGTAAGATACACAGATAGTGCATCATTTTTACTCTTTGCTGATAGATGTGGCATAAGCCTAGAGACTTTGATTGTATCATCACATGAAGAGCCTAGTCCTGTTGCTGTCCTAAGAACTCAAAAGTTCCCTCACTTCATAGTGATCATTTAGGAGGGTCAGTTCTTTTCCTACTGCATTTAATTTCTCTGCTTTACAATTGCTTAACATTTTCTTGATCTCCCTCATGACATAGTGCTTTGTCAGGCATGTAGAAGTGAACTTATTGATTGTAACTGTTTTTGCACTGCTAAATTAGCAAGGGTCTTTGCTGTTAGGGGATTTGTAACTCGTGTTTCAAACTTTTTTGGTATGCAATTGATAATAGCTCAAGAGTCCCTCTTATTGTTCCAGAGTTGAATAGTTATTATTAGTTAGAATAGTTAAGTTTCTCCCAACTCTTCATTCTCCTCCTTTTCAAGCCTCCATATATCCTTCATCAGTTATTTCATTTCTCTCAATGTTTTGAATGGCCGTTTCCGTTCTTCTGACATTCTGCATCTTCAACTTTGCAATCGTTAATTCAAATTCGTTGTTGCACAAGGCCAGTCTCTCCGCATACTACATATTCTCCTTACCCTTATTCTGATCCCACCCTTAGATGCTGTATCCCTGTCATTCTCACACCTTACAATTAATGAGTCACTTGCAAGCTTGGCCTATTAGTTATGGGCTTATCAGAGGTATTAAACGATAAGGCTCAATCACGTTTAACATGTCTTCTACTGCTGGATAATATCGTTTCTAATCAGGGTTATTGCTTATTTCAATGGTAAGATCTGATCCTCTCCCCTGGTATTTATCATTTTTTTCCAGCTTCTCTCATTGATTAACTTGGAGCAATTAATGGAGTTTGAAGTCGGTCGTTATGATAGTCTCATTCATTTTGGAAAATTATTTTTTGTTCTTTTTCAAAAGTGTCATTTTGGTAATTATTTGTCTCAGTTATATGGAAGTAATGCTACTTCTCTCTTGAAACAATTATCGATATCAAATGAATTGCTTGTATATTCACGCCAAAGTCATTTTTTAATTAATCGATTGCAAGAAAATTTCTTTCCTTTGTAGAGTAGGAGGAAGGTTTTTTCCCTTCCAATGCAAAAGTGGTTATGGTTATCTGTTGAGTGTGTTGTCCTTTTCCTTCCAGTGCAATTTTACTTATGTGGTAATTTATAATTTAAGCACAATTTCAACACATTTTGTTTTATAGATCATGTTTTGCTATCAATATTGTGCATTTATTATTTTTTTCGTTCAACACATGTTTGTTGATTTTAGCGATGTTTTGCTTTGTTTTTTTTTTTTTTTCAGAATGAATTTTATTGTAGTGATTATGGTTTATGATCTCTTGAAAGGAATAGTGCAAAAGAAAAAAAAGAAAGATGTCTTGAAGGGATGAAAATCTGTTATCGATCATCATTGGCCTCAATTTATCTGATTACCGAACTGGACAAATCTGAAGCTGAATCTTAGCATGACATCTGGTTGATGACAGTGAATATGAATCATTGTTTGATTATCTATGCACAATGTCACGGAACTGAATTTTCCATTTTTCTTTTTTGGTCTTGATTTTGGTGTCATTGTTGATAGAGGATTATACATTGTTGATGATGCTTCATTCACTTAAACAGAAACAACAAGCATCCTTCTATTATTAACAGAGGAAGATCTTGATGTATTTGCTGTCACATAGCACCATTGTATCGTTACACTGACTTAAAAATATTAATTTCCTATGTATTTACGTAAATTGACTTAATGTATTTGCTTTCCTATCAGTAGTATATATTTTCTACCTTGTATATGTATTATTATTATTATTATTACATCTACCCAAGATATAGACTTGCCTGTGCATAGTGAATGATGGCTATTACTTTGTACTATTTCCACGAGGTAATCCATATTCGTACGGAAGTAAGGCGAACCAGCACGTACCATTATAAGATAGCTGACCGTCTAAACACACCTATATTTCAAGTACTCTATGATTTTGCAATTTTATTTCTCTAAATCTGTTCTTTCTTATGATTTAATCATCATACAGTGGATTAAAAGATATAGTTTTTATAAACACCTTACTAGATTCATTATGCTTGCGTTTTATTTTGGTTAAACATGATGCTTGCTTTTTATTTATTTATATATTTTTTCATAATATGTTCAACACATTACATTTGTCAAATATGATGTCTGGCAACTAAACTAATGATTACCAATTATTGTTACTAAACCTTATTCAAATGATTGAGACTTCTGAGGGAGATTTGATGCTTCTGCTCAAGGATGTGTATTTGGGGGACCATAAGCGAACAAGCTTAGCACATTTAAAGTAAATATACAGTGCAGCTTAAACTTTTGGGATAAGATTAAAATATTTCTGCAAATAATGGTGACTTGAGGGACCAAACTGGGATGAAGCTAGCTAAGAAGAGAGGCGGCTGTCAAAACTCAAAACAGAGCTCGATTTTAAGCAATCCTATCATGCAAGGTACTGCAAGTGATAAGCAGACATGTTTTAGTTTCACTCTTGATATTTTAACCTTTTGAAGTGGCTGGACTTAGGACCAAGGATAATTGATGAAAACCTGTTGGTCAATTCCTGATAGGAGCTTCTCTAATGAAGTAGGCTCAGACTCATCAAATACATGGTCACCAAATTGAAGAGCATCTGGAAAATCCCAATTCACCTGTCCTTCCAAGCACTGGTATGCTGCAGCAGCACTTGCTTGGTGAGAAAGCAGAGTAGATAGTTGAGTCTGATAAAGTTGCGTAGTCGTTGCATCTTGCTGCCAAGAAAAATCTATCCTGTCCGTGTTTCTGCTTGTCCAGGCCTGAGAACTGCCACCAGAAATGGCAGCGCAAACAGGAGAGTTGGCCATCATATTACCAAGTTTATCTATTTCCTCTTGCAAGCTTGCAACCTGCATATAGAAAAACCGAAAATTATTTCTATGCTTAAGACATTTTGTGATATAACAAGTTCTGGGGATCTACCTGTTGCTGCAGGGCAAAGATTTGAGCAACACAACCATATATTGGATCATGCATCCGAGCGAGTGCCTCGTAAGACACAGTGATGGCTGCATCGCTTCTACTCTGCACTGGTAGGTGTAGCAGTAGCCTAGAGGCGTTACTTGCTCCAAAAACCTTGTGCACTGCTGCGAAATGGGTAGCAGCCTGGTCATAGGAGAAGTAAGGAGCAAATATGCAATCAGAAGTACACTTCCTCCGCAGGAACTTGCATGCTCCACATGACGAGCCAAGCCCTGTCGTTGTCCTAACCATGTACGTTTGCATGTCAGTGGTTGTTTTTTCAGTAGTATGGATATTGCAACTAGTTTGTCTGAGAACCCGAAGTTTACTCACTTTATAGTGATCACTTAGGCGGGCGAGTTCTCATTTTGTTGTCACCACAGGACATAGCTTTAGTTTTAAAAGCGTGCTATTGTATAGGTCTCTTTTGTATGTGGCCCACATTGTCATTGTCATTTAGGGAAACCTTTCCTCTTTTATTCCTCGATGTTTAACTGTAACAGGATGCCTGTTTGGGCTTAGAATCATCAGAAAAAGGTGGAGAACAGATGTTGACAGGTATGTTGCAGAAACTATTTCAGCTTCTTATCTTACCTTGGAAAATGTATCCTTCCACTGATCAAGATTTACATGAACTCATATTCAAGATACTCACATATACTTTGCAGAAAATAACAGCTTTACTCAAATGAAAAAAAACAACCTCAGAATGATGAAATTGTCAAGTTCTTTTTGTTTTCTTTTTCTATCTTGTTCCTGGATTGGCTGCTGCTGAGAGAATCCAAGTTGTTAAAGTAACGCGTCATGTGAAGAAAAACAACCTCAGAATGATGAAATGGTCAAGTTCTTTTTGTTTCCTTTTTCTATATTGTTCCTGGATTGGCTGCTGCTGAGAGAATCCAAGTTGTTAAAGTAACGGGTCATGTGAAAGTTAACTATCCATTCCATATCTTTATTAATATATTTGTACGCTCCTAGCCTAAATAAAGTTGCATGTCGGTCCATGAACTTGAATTATCGTGCATGCTTTTATTTTTTACTAATTTTCTATCATAGAGTGCATGACTCATTGCGGCCTTTTGTCTGACATAGATATTAATTACTTGGTCAATCATTTGTGTGTTACTCTCTCTCCCCCCTTCTCTCTCTTTCTCTCCACGCACACACAAACACACATATATTTATTATTCTACGCTAATTCAGGTTTGGCTGTTGGCCACTTAAGTTTGGTCTTTAGTGGTAAAAAATAACTATTGATATTCTCGAAGTGTTAATTTCTGACTCTTTCAGGCCACTAGCTCATAAACACATCCATTAGCAACAGTTCCAGGTTGCTGAGCTTATTCTTTGAGCTCCAATACGGTGGAAGAACATAAAAGGTGGTTTCTGAAAGGTGAAAGGAGTTCATTAGAGACAGTGCCTGTCACACTTGATGAATTTCAGGTTTCTGTCACAGTCAAGAATGTGAGCATTTCCTCTTTTTTGTTTTTGTTTTTGTTTTGTTTTGTTGTGTATAACGACATATGGATGAGAAGGGGCAGGGTTATGTGATGGTGGATTTTGAACTTTCGGCTTTCGTGTTTAACGATGAAAGTGTCTTTCTCTGTCATGCAACAACGTTCATAGTTATCTCTAGAAACAGTGCTCGTTATAGCTTGCCAGCTTCTTCTATTCCCATGTATACTCATGGACCTTATTTCATGGTTTTGTTTTGTCGTTTTATATAGCTAGCTATACACTGGTAAGGGACGTGTTGAATCAAACTTTCTTAACCTGCTTTTACCTATTGTTTTTTTTTGTTGTTTGTTACTTTGTGTTGCTCTATATTCAAGAACTGTTTGCTTCTAGAGATGTGAGAATTAGGAATGTTTTCTAAATTTACATGATGAAATTTCCAAAGCTGCAGTCTAAACAGTATTTTTGTTTGTGGCCCCCAACTTTGTCTGCAATTATATGTATTTTGTGCATTTCATTTTTTTTTAGACGATCTATATTGAAATAGAGAGAAGTGATGAGAAGTGGAAGCCAATTTGTACTTGTTTGGTTTTAAAAAAAAATTAAAATGAGAAGTAAAGATGAAGGCACTAACATTTGTTTTCAACGTGCATTATTGATGTTAATATATAAATATATATTCACTTGTAGTGGTTAGTTTTTTGCATTATTTAATATAGGAATATTCGAATAAGGGGGAGAAGGCTCAAGGTTAAGAATATTTTAATTTTTCATGATGAAAACCTGATTAATATGATGAAAAATAATCTTGCAGGCACGTACAGAACTCCAATTATCACACAGAGATTTCGAACTTTTGGTGCTCTTTAAGAGTCATGAACTCTGAAACTCAATTTGAGTTACATGATCACTGACACACAACTCCAAGGTTAATATTGAGGAACCCTGCTGGATTGTCAATCAAACTTTTGGATCCAATGGTTGAATTCCTCACTTTTTTTTTTAGTTTATTTATTTTTTTTTTTTTGGGAGTTAGTAATCATGGGACAAATATACACACATATACTAACAAACGCTTAACAAAACTGGTAGGTAGATGTCCGGCCCCTTAAACATGATGTCCTAGGGTGAATAAGGTTGTATGCATGGAAAAGACTTTGTTAGAGGAGGTAAATCTTATTTCAGTTATTTCTACGTCTCAGTTTCTTTTTATAAGAAACAGTTAACTGAATAACCTTGATCAAAAATTGATAATGACAATAAATATGTAAAAAGTATAACCTTTCTATAAAAAATGGGATAAGATATTCTTATTACCATTTTTTATTATTACCAATGTTATTACCACTTTTTCACTGTTAGATCCGAATCTTAATGGGAGAGAGAAATGATAAAGATAGATAAGATTATACTTTAACGATGAAAAAGTGATAGTAACAAAAAATGGTAGTAAGAATATAATATCCCATAAAAAAAATACCTTTATTTATGAGAAGATAGGGAATAAGAGAGAGAATACAAAATTTATTATAATTGTAATCGAAAAAATCATAATAATAAAGAGAATTGATGTTTAGGAGTCGTGATAATAAATGTATTGATATTAAAATGAGTAGTTACATGCGGGTCAAATGTGAAGCTAGTAAAGAAAATTTTAGACAATCTAAATTATTATCTAAGTGTTTTTCCATAAATAGAAATAAGGCATATGTGGTAATTATTATTTATAAAAAGCAACGGAGGGAGTATATGGCGGCAAACAAGAATTATTATTATTATTTTCTTTCGTGGCTGAAATAATTCATGCGGATTTGGATTGTTGTTGTGGTTTTCTATCATCGGAAAAAAAAGAAAAGATTTTATTAAATTGATTGTGATACTTATATTTCATTGTAATTAAATGGCTTGAGATTAGAATTAAACACTTTTTAGTAGATAGAAGTAAGTTGGTATGCTAAAGATAGGACTCAGATTCAATATTTTTCGATGCCTTCACTTTTTCTGGTATATAGAAGGAATATATGCTTTTTTTTTTTTTTTATATGCAAGTTATGTTTGAATTTGAGGGTGAATATATGTTCATCACTTTTTTTTAAAAAAAAAGAAAAATATTTACTGTAGTTTTTCCTATGTGTAAAGATATCATTATCATACTAATTATATTTATTGTAGTTGTATTTGTCTATTGTGGCTGTAAATATAAATATGCATAAAGTACGTTGATTATTGGAAAAGAAATGAAATTGACCCATCTGCAAGTTGCATCTAGAGATGAGTGAATCAGTCAAACTTTTGATAATGTATAGGACAAAAGGTATATATATCATTGAGCTGGCTTGGAAGTAATTCTTTGAAACTCTGTGATTGATGTAACTAAAAAGATATGTAAATTAAAGGTGATAAATTTCATCAGTCAAATGTGACATATTAATACATAATTTCATCTTTTTCTAGTTATATGAATTATTCAATTGTAAAAAAAAAAAAATCATTCAAATTTGTTTGTAAGATTACTAGGTTCTTCAAAAAAACCCAATCAACAACTATTGATTGATTGAGGCGATAAGTGACTTTACTGTCGTAAGAAGAAGAATATAAATTTAAATTTTAAGAAACACATTATTGGAAGAGGTAAAAATCATTTGCGCTCTAAACTTTAAAAGAGTGAAAAACTTTTTATGAAATAAAAAAAAATAGCAGAAAACAGTATCTACAATTTTTTTCTTCTTCTCAAATTGTTTTCACGGTGAATCCAACTATCTGAAATCAAATTATTAGATAAGCAAACTTTGTAGGTGTACCCTAATTAAAGAAAAAATTAATTAGGACTGTAAACGCAAAAATGAAATGTTAGTTTTGTAGGGGATTGATGTTGGTATTGAAATCTTTTATATTTAGGGATCCGATATCACGTCTAAAAGACATAAGTGATTAAAAGATTAAAAAAAAATTATATATGTAGAATTGACTAACTAGACATGAATTCTATACATTGATGGAGTTTAAATAAGTTGTATTATCTAGAGCCTATGGATAACATGGTTTCCAATAAAAAAAATATTTTATTTATCTTTAATATCTTGTGTTAACGTGCAATTTTACACATGTACTTTTTCCCCAAGAACGCCCAACACCACATGTTTTTTTTCTAGATAAAAAATACACACGTGGTTATGTTTTAGGAACAAAAATACTATGGGCTGTTGGTTGACTGTTAACTCTAACGGAGTGAACAGTAACCATGGTGAAATTACCCTTTTGCCCTTAATTTTAAATAATTAAAAAAAAACTAAAATACCCGCCCCTCGCCAGCAACCGCCATCGCCGACTCTTTTTTCTTTTTCTTTTTTTAAACTAAGGGGAGGCCGGCTTCCCCACCGCCAGCCGCCGCCGGGGATGGCTAGTGGTAGGGAGGCCGACCTCCCCTTAGTTAAAAAAAAAAAAAGTCGTCAGAGGTGGCCGTTGGTGGGGAAGGGGACCACCAGCGGGGGAGGGGTTATTTTATTTTTTCTTTAATTATTTAAAACTAAGTGCAAAAGGGTAATTTCACCATGGTTACTGTTCACTCCATTAGAGTTAACAGTCAACTAACGGCTCGTGGTATTTTTGCTCTTAAAACGTAACCACGTGTTTATTTTTTGTCTAAAAAAAACATGTTGTGTTGGGCGTAACCACATGTTTTTTCTTTTTTCTTTAATTATTTAAAACTGCAAAAAGGTAATTTCACCATGGTTACTGTTCACTCCGTTAGAGTTAACAGTCAACTAACGGCTCGTGGTATTTTTGCTCCTAAAACGTAACCACGTGTTTATTTTTTGTCTAAAAAAAAAACACGTTGTGTTGGGCGCTCCTAGAGAAATGCACATGTGTAAAATTACACCTTAACCCTAATATCTTTATATGTTTACCGAGGTAGGATGAACAAGGCAATAGCCATGGTAATGAGTGTAGATTTAACGAGGCAATCCATCCAGGTCAACACATAAAGCTTACTTCGCAAATCGATCCAAAAAGTGGTTTGAGTTGCTTGGTAACTTCAATTGAGTTTGAGCACCCAAAACTTGGTAGGTTAACAGTCAGCAGAAAGTGTGTGTGAGAGAGAGGGGGTTAATTTTGACAGATTTAAAATCAGAATCAATAAATTATGAAATTACATCACAATTTTAAATGATTAAGTTGAAATTATGCTTTGATGGTGAATAACCAAAATGCTATTTCTTTATTATTTTTCTTAAAAATGTCCAGCCCGTGCTAGCAGCTGCTTCCAACAAAGTTGTCAAGGAGGGATTTGAACCTGTGGCCCCTTGGCTCACCAAAAAATTTATGATTACTGCAAGCTAATAATCTAAAAGTTGTATGTACATACTAGATATATTTATACAAGGGAGAAGAGCCTCAGTAATAATGGCTCTTCACATTGATTAATGCTTAATCCCTGATTTATAGAGATACTAATTGGTTACAATATATATTCCTAAATATTTTTTCAAACACTCCTCCTCAAATTGGAGTATATATATTGATTATGCCCAATTTATTATAAAGATACTCAATTCGTGTCTCATTTATGGCTTTCATTAAAAAAAATCCTACAACTAGTTGTTTGATCGCATGTGTCCTGTAGATACAACATTCTCTTTGATCTTGTCATGAATAAAGTGACACTCGATTTCAATATGCTTCGTACGCTCATGGAACACATAGTTCGATGCTATATTGATTGTTGTTTTATTATCACACTATAGTTTCGTAGGTAATGCCTTGGCGATGCCAATTTCCTTCATGAGTTGAAATACCCACACAATTTCATATACTGATTGTTACATGGCTTTGTATTATGCTTTTGCAATTGATTTTGACACAACACTTTGCTCCTTACTTCTCCAAGATATCAAGCTTTCACTAACAAATACACAGTAACTCACAGTGGGTTGTCTTGTGGCTTTGGATCTTGTATGATCCGCATTATAAAAGCACTTGACTTATGGTGCCCATAGTTTGTATAGCACGACTTAGGGAACCTTTCAAATAATGCATGATATGCTCTAAGGCTTCCCACTATACCACTATTAGAGCTGCCATGAATTGGCTAAGTACATTGACTGAGAATGTTATATCAAGGTGAGTAATTGCCAGATAATTCAGCTTCCCAATGAGTCTTCTATATCTCTTAGGAGATGCAAATGGCTTCAATTTCTTTGGATCAATCTTCTTCTTCAAGTCATCAAAAAGTTTATTAAACAAGCTATCATTAAGATCTAGGAACATATTTGGAATCATGGCAATGTTACTTGGTGCAACTCTAAGCTTTCCAGTTTGCTTTAACAAATCGAGAACATACTTCCTCTAAGTCAAAATGATACCCTTCCTACTTCACAAAACTTCAATACGAAGAAAGTACTTCAATGAACCTAAGTCTTTTGTTTGGAAGTGAGAGTCAAGGAAGACTTTAAGTTCTAAGATTCCAGATATGTTACTCCTAGTAATCATAAGATCATCAACATATACTAATAGAAGAATCATGCTTGCATCAGATTGTTGGTAGAATATAGAGTGATCACAATTACTTTGACTTAAACTAAACTTCTTGACCACATCACAAAACTTATCGAACTAAGCACAAGGACTTTGCTTCAAACTATACAACGAATTTCCGAGATAACACACTTTCTGATGCTCCTCCTGAGCAATGAACCCAAGTGGTTACTCATATAAACTTCCTCAAGAAAGTCACCATTCAAAAAGGCATTCTTAACATCTAACTGATGCAAATCCAAATCATATGTGGCAGTTAGAGAGATAAGGAGACGAACTGAAGAGATCTTAGCCATAGGTGATAAGGTCTCGGGATAATTAATTAATAAGTTTGAGCATATCCTTTGGTAACAAGCCGAGCTTTCAATTGTTCTAAGGAACCATCAGCCTTAGTCTTATAAACAACACCCATTTATGACCAATGGCCTTCTTCTGAGATGTCTTCCCAAAAGGTAGATCAACAAAAGTCCAGGTACCAACCGTCTTAAGCGCCATAATTACTTTCTCCATTGTTGCATACCAACTAGGGTGAGTCAAGGCTTAGTGAAGGGTGGTAGGGGTAGAGATGGACTCAAGGGTGGTTACAAGGGAAGAGGAAACGTGTGACAAATATTGGTAGAACACAAAAGAAGAGATAGGATAGGTACAATTAGCATATCTCTTGGGAGGACAATGAGGACGGGTACATTTACAGAGGGAAATAGGTAGGTCGTCAGAGGGGTCAACAACAGATCAAGTATAATTGGGTCAAGGACATGAATGGTAGGATCATTGGACTTAGGATTAAGAACTAGGGAGGCATGAATGGAATCCGGTAGCAAAATAGTTACTGGCGAAGGCAGATTAGTGGCAACATCAACATCATCGATAAGATCAAGTTCTAGCACAACAACCTGGACTGGTGAGATAGGGACATAATAAACTAGAATATCATCAAGCTAATCAATGATAGGGGAAGACTTAGATAATATCGAAGACTTGAAGAAAGGAGATGACTCATTAAAGGTCATATTAATGGACACAAGATAACGATGAAGATCAGGAGAGTAACACTGATAGCTTTTATGAACCTAAGAATAACCAAGGAAGACAAACCTTAAGGACTTGGGATCGAGTTTACTAACTCTTGGACTAATATCTTGAACAAAGCAGACATAACAAAATTTTTTGGGATCAACAGGAAAAACTTAGTGGTGGGAAACAAAACATAATATGAAACATCACCACTAAGGATAATTGAAGGCATGCAATTGATGAGGAAACAAGTAGTAGATACAACACCTTCCCAAAAGGATTTAAGGACACTTGAGTGAAACATGAGAGCTTGAGCAGTTTCTAAGAGATGACAATTCTTTCTTTCAGTAACACCATTTTGAGTAGGTGTATCAACACATGAGGATTGGTGAAGAATTCCATGACTATGCATATAATTAGTGAATGGGGAGGAAAAATATTCTTTCGCATTATCTCTTCGAAGGATTTTCACATGAGTATTAAACTGGGTTTGAATTTTAGCATATAAATTATGAAAATGAGAAAATAATTCATAATGTTGTTTCATTAAGTAAAACCAAGTGGTTCGAGAAACGTCACAAACAAAAGTAACAAAGTATCGACAACAAGTTACAGATAAAATTGAACGAGGACCCCAAACATCGAAATGAACTAACTCAAAAGGGGATGCAACACGTTTATTGACTCGAGTTGTCAAATGAACATGGAGATGTTTGATAAACTGACACGACTTACAATCTAAAGTAGATATAGATGAAAACCGAGTATACAACCTTTTAAGGGATGGAAGAGACGTATGACCGAGAAGTCAATGAACTTCAAAGGGAGATGACTCACCAGAACAAGCAACAAAATGCGGCACTTAATAATCAAGGATGTGATGTCCACTAGATTCATAGCTTCTACCAATAATCTGCTTTGTTGAAAGATCCTAAATTAAACAATTATCAGGGAATATTGAGATAAAATAATTCAAATGATGACTCAGTTTACTTGTAAACAAAAGTTAAATGTGAGATAAAAAACATTAAGAACATAAGATAGCAAAAGGGATGTAGTTGGTTTAATAGTGCTTGATCCAAGCACTCAAATTGGGGAACCATATATGATGAATATGGAGGATGGGTTGGCATAGGGGGTGTATGGTAAAAATAAATGATGGTTACCTGTCATGTGGTCAGTGACACTAGAATCAATAACCTATTTCATGGAAGTAGTAGTAAGGCCAGAGGACAAAGTACTTGTAGCTAAAGCCCCAATAGATGATGGACTAGAATCAGACTGATCATGTGTCTATGCAATATGAGCAAAACCACGTTGCTAATAATGTTGCTGTTTATTTTGCAATTTATGAAAATTTTTCTTAATGTGACCAAGTTCTTTGCAATCATTGTAGATAATACTACCTAGAAGTCAAATGTAGAATACTAGGGTCCTATTTGGATTCATAATTCTTGTTTTCAAAGGGGCCATTCCTAGCCAAAACACTTGCATTCGAATCCATAGACAGACGAACCAAACTATCAGTACGAAGAACCCATAAGAACATATCTTCAAGAGATGAAAGCTTCTAACTTGACAGAATTTGAGATCATATAGTGTCATAAAATGGGTCAAGAGCTTCAAGGAAACTGATGATAGCTTGAAAGTCCAGATTCTTGATACGGCTCTGAAGATCATTCTATGAAGACATAAATAACTTCATCTCTTCCTACAACCTCTTAAAGTTCAAGAAAAAAAATCCTTCGAGGGACTACCATGCTGTTGAGAGCGATAGAATCCTCAACAAACTTTGAGGATCTGAGTGAAATATCTTTTACTAGAGAATATAAATTTAAGATAATTCATAATTTCTTTCACAGTGTTGCAATGACTAACAAAAGATAGAATCTGTGGTTCAATAGAGTTCCAAATTTGGAAAAACAGATGAGCATATGCTTTAGACCAAGTCAAACTTTTTTCATTATCATCAGGAGGAGGATCTTGAGTTAAATGAGCTTCCTTTTCAACACTCAAGAGATAAACCCTAACAGTTTTGTTACAATCATTATAGTTTGTCTAGTTCAATTTGGAATTACTAATCTTAGTAGGCATAGGTAGCATATCATAAGTCTTGGATTCAACTATGGAAGAGTAACCAAAGAGGTACACAAAGAACAAGACGGCAAGCTTAGCCAACTAAGAAGCAGCAAACAAACATCTTACATGAGGCAAAGAGCAAATATGACAAGCAAATTAAAACAAACAAAGAACCCCAAAGCAAGGTTATTAAGGACAAGAAACATCAAATAGTCACAAGAATGCCTAACAACCAAGAAATTACCAAGAGTATGCGCAAGGGTAACCCAAAAATACTGCCTTTTGCTAGAAAGACAAATTTTGACTTCACACAAAGAAGAAAGAATGTACCAAATATGCCAAACAACTCTTAATGATGTAGCTTTAAATGAGTTAGTTAAAAATGAGGGCATAATGGGAAAAAAAGTAATAAATGAGTTAGTTAAAGTAAGTTGGTGCCTTATAATAATGATAAAAAAATATTGATAGTTGGTGCCTTATAATAAAGACTAGAGGAAGTATTATATAAATCTGAACATTATATAATCAATTGGATTTGATGACTTAGGTGTTAGGAAATATATAATGTAATCAATTAGTATTATACTATGATTTCTGTCATAGTATAATATAATTTTGCAATTTCATTTTCAATATAAATAAATCATGTCAACATTTTAATTTTAAGAAAAAACACATAGGAACTTTGTCTTACATACATACATACATATTAAAGTATTGCTTTCCCTTTAGTCCTTTTTTTTTTCCCTTATCACTTATCTCGTGTAATTGCCATTTCCATATAACTTATTCTCTTCTTTAAATTTGACCAGGAAAAAAAGAAAAAACAGAGAGGAAAGTTTAAGCAACCAAATCTTCATCAGGTTAACAAAAAAAAAAAAAGCAACTAAAATATTTTCATCAGGTTAATTAATGAGTTAAGTTCCATTCCTTGATTTGTGAGAAATAGTAGTTGGTGCATTATAATGAAGATCAGAGGAAGTAGTACACAATGATCTAAACTTTCCAACCAGGTGCATGTTACAAAACGAAATGACTTGGGGGGATTTTTTAAGTTGGATTTAAAAAAATTGGAGAGGTGGGTTTATAAAATTTTAATAAAGAGAAGATGTAAAATAACAGAGTAAGAAAAATTAATTAACATATTTTAACCCCGCCTTTTCAATTTTTTAAAATCTAACCCACAAAATTTTTTCTTCCCCTCCAAGTATCTCGTACCAAACAGACTTGCATATAATTTGCCCTTCCAGTTTCGGACCCATTTTATATTGCTTTTGAACGATAAACGCAGAATATATGTGACACTCACTTAACTGATAAATTCCAAGAGTGCTTAAAAAATCTGAAAAAAATTCCAAAATCTCATTGTAGTGTGTGAAATCCAGAATGTTCGAGACAGTGTTGTGTAGCCAGAGAATCAAGAACTCAAAAGTTATGGTAACCATGGCTTTCTATAATTGAGCAGAACATAATGTTGGATTAATAAAACAACCAATGAAATTTTGATATGAGTTATAGATAAGAGGCAGAGAGAGCGCAGAAGAAAGTATTGTCTGTATCGTATGGGCTAAAGTGATGTGGATGAACTCTTTTTTGTGAAGCCATCTCCGTCACCAAAAATTTCTAATTTCTGTTAAAATGAAAAGATAATGTTCTTGAAATTCTTGAAGACGATGTTTGTGGGGTACTGATTAATTATGCACCTCATAAATGATCCCTCAAATATTTGTGTAAATGACCACTAAAATTAGAAATTGAAATAAGTAATTATAAAATATAAAGAAAATTAATCTTTTGACTCCCTATAATTTTCATCAGGTTAAAAAAAAAAAGCAACTAAATTTTCTCATATTTTATTACAAAAATCCCAGTTATACTAAAGAGTATATGGTTTAAAAAATTGAAAAGAGTGAGAATAAAGGAGTAGAAGTATATTATTAATCCTTCGTGAATAAATTATATAAAAATCTTTTTGAGGAATTTTCATATATTTATTATAACATGCTTATTTTATAAAATTTATTGATTATTGATAAATTCAAGATTTCGAAACCAAAAAAGTAGAGAGTAAATTACCATCAATAACAAGAATAATGCATCACCTTTTCCAAATTTGGAATGGTAATTGAAAAACATGTTTACTTTATCTTCTTTAAATTACATAACTTGGATCCGTGGCTGGGGATAATAGAGCCCAGGTACGTCATGCCAGATGGATTATCACTAGCCGTAATATATCTTTGCTGCATTGACTTCATTTCAGTCGCTTCAATTAATTTTAGAAAGTACGAGTATATTTTTATTCTTTTAATCCTAATTCTATTTTCTTTTAATATTATTTTACTATATTTTTAAAATTAAACTCAATATATGTGTATTTGAAAATGTTTTATGAATATTTAAAATTTCAACGTCAGCAGTTTTAGTTATTAGTATGAAGATTATAGTACTACAAAAAATAAAATCTTGTACTTGATGATATAAGAGGTTGACAAAGTAATTAATGATTGTTTTTCATTTTTACTTGTAAGAAAGAGAAAGATGTGATAAATAATAAATTAGAAATGCATATTTGAAAATTACATTTTTTTAATGAGAGCAAAATATGTAAAATTTAAAGAAAAAATAATAAAATACCACTTGAACTTCAAAATTCCAAATCAATCTTATTGCCTATAAGGGTATAAATATTTATTTTTCTCAACTGATACTTGTATTATACTTGACAAAATGTAGCACTTATTGAGAAGAAAGAAACAATCTCTAATAAAAAAACAAACCTAACATGAAAGAAGCAACATATACAAAACGAAACTATAAAGTCTACATGTAAAGTAAAATAAACAAATTAGCCACCATCCATTAAAAGACTGGTGGTCAAAGAATCCTTAGCGGCTGCACTAGTCTCCTAAGCCTCTAAAGTTAAAAGTGACAATAAATCAGTTGGTGGTTATGAAACTCACTTAATATGGCACACTCTTTTATAAGCATCAATTACAAGAAAATCTGCAGCACGTTGCCCAATCTTCGGGTAAAAAACATGAAGAACCTAAACTTGAAATAGAAGACAAAGAATATCCAGGACAATACTTCTACACCTCCAATCAGACAAATCTAATGACTTTGCCTTAACACAGCTAAGCAGAGGGAGACAATCAGTTTCAAAAACCACTTTATCATGACCTAGATTCACAACTAGTAGTATAGCCCTTTTCATAGCCAAGGCTTCAATCATAAAAGCAAAAATTGATTTAACTTTGTCCACATATCCCCATATAAATAAACCAAAATGATCCCGATAGATTACCCCAAAAGTAGCATATTTCTCATTAGGTGAAAAGACTCCATTACAATTAATTTTAAGACTACCTAATGCAAGGGAAACCATTTAATGCTAGGTCACAACCGCTCAGTAAAATAGAATCCCTATGCATCGTGTCATAGTTAGCCAAAAATTCAAAGTTAATTTCCCTAGCCAATTCAATAACATTATCCGGATTTGGTTGTCTATGATAAAATATCATTTCATTTCAATTTTTCCATATAAACCATAGAATCCAACAAATCAAAGACAGATTTGCTTACTTAGAGATGGCATACTTCTCAGCAAAATCTACCAAGCATTAAAGTTTGAGATCCTAGTCCCATCAAATCTAGCATTGAGTGAATAGTCGAACCAAATATATCGAGTCTAGGTGAAATGTAAAAATAAACTTTCAATAGTCTCCTCCACTATTGCACATACTGGACATTGGCTATCTTGGGACCTTCTTTGCCAAAATAGTATTGAATTAGTAGCAATTGTGTTACTCAAGAGACACTAGATAAACTGTTGTACTCGTGGGATAACTTTAGTCTTCTAGATCGAATTTTAGTATGTGGTGGGTATGATAGTCGACGACCCTTCTTTATTTACATTAACAGAGTTCCCATATTTCTCGCAATGGTTTCCCAACTTTACCTTGTACTCTCCATTCTTGGCATTAATCAATATCAGCTTGTCTTCCAACCCATTGGTGGGAATAGAGATTTCATATATAGCCCACTTAGTTTCCACTACATAAAAACTTTGTATCAGGGACGAAATTCCTAACAGAAAAAATTCCATTGGAAATTCCTGACAAAATTCCATTAGTAATGTCATTTGCCACCTTTTTTTTTCTGTGACAAACATTTTTGGTCGGAAATCCAATTGCCGATGGAATTCCATCGGTAATCTAGCATTTTTTTTTTTTTGTAATGATCATCAGGCAAGTATTGGATAATATGGGTGAGATCCTAAACACCATCAACTATGAGGTCGCATGCTCTCCCCCTACCACAATAGGATTATCATTATTACTTGGTTTCTCTGGAAAATCAACCTTTGATACCCATTTGTCACCTCAAATTCTAATTGCAACACCATTGCCAACAAATCACTGTAGGTCTTTTGAGGAAGTTTCTACCATCCATAATGCTTCACTAATACTACGATTCCTTGTAGCATTTCTCCACATTAATAAATTCACCCCTAGTAAAATACATGGTTTTCAGCATTCTAACCCATAATTTGTTTGGACTCACAAATAACCTCTATGTCCTTTTAGCCAAAAGTGCATCATTCATGATAATAAGGTCTCAACAACCCATGCCTCTTGTACTCTTCCTTGAAGTCATAGTGTCCCATGCTTTCTAGTGAGTTTTTTTTTTTTTTTTTTCCAAAAGCATTACCATCTCACCAAAAGTTGACATTAAAACTATTTAACTCATTGGAAGTTTTTAACAGAAATCTAAAACAATTCATTGAGTAGATTGGAAGAGTTTATATGACAGCTTTAATCAAAACTTCTCATCCAACAAATTAAAGGATAGGAGAGAGTGACCCCAACCTTGAATTTTGCTTGCTACTTAGTCCTTGATGAATGCCAGAGCCTAGTGTTTGATATTACCCTAAATGTTAGTGTTTTATGGATATTTAAAATTTCAACGTCAGCATTTTTAGCTATTAGTATTAAGATTATTGTACTAAAAAGAGACTCGAGATCAAAAAAAAATCTTGTACTCCCTGCTCCATATAATATAAGAAGTCTCCTAGAAGGAAATTTTTATGCAAAATATAAGAGGTTGATAAAGTAGTTAATGATTGTTTTCTAATTTTGCTTGCAAGAAAGAGAAAGATGTGATAAATAATTATAAACGCATATTTGAAAATCACTTTTTTAAAAAAAAATGAGAGCAAGATGTGTAAAATTTAGGGGAAAAGATAATAAAAATACCACTTGAATTTTAAAATTCTAAATAAGTCTTATTATTGTAAAATATAAGAGGTTGATAAAGTAGTTAATGAATGTTTTCCAATTTTGCTTGTAAGAAAGAGAAAGATGTGATGGATAATTATAAATGCATATTTGAAAATAACTTTTTTTTTCCTTTTTTTTTTTTTAAAGAGAGCAAGACATGTAAAATTTAGGGGGGAAAACAATAAAATACCACTTGAATTTTAAAATTTTAAATAAGTCTTATTATTGCTTATAAGAGTATATATACTGACTATAAGGGTATAACATTTTTTTTTTTTGCTAATTATTAGTATTCTTCTATTGGAGACAATCTTTTTGAGGCACTGTCGGGTATTAAATTTGGACTCCTCTAATAGGAAATTAATGATTTAAAATTTTGAAGTTTAAACAATATTTTTAAACATATTAAATAACTTAACCAACATATTTTATTGTGTGAATTAGTTATGAAGTTAAATAATTAAAGCTGCATTTTTATGTTGTTGTGATAATGTTATTATTATTAGTACTCATTTATGTCTTTTTTATAAAAGTATAAAATTTGAATTGTCATAATCTTTTTTATAAGAATCCGACAAGAATTGTCTCAATATTTAATGGGTATTTTTTTCTATTTATGCCTCTAATTAATTATATATATATATATATAGCATTAATTAAATACTTGTTGATACTTATGTTTATTATATTTTTGTTTCTTACGTACCCCTTATGAATAAGAGCATATATGAAAAAGAAGTTTGTTTCAAACATACATATTATTTTTTATTAATTTTAATAACTTTCTTAAACTTTAAATGTAATTCCGTTCTCGAAATCTTATCCAGATCGGGGAGGAATTTGATACTATTGTAAGAAACAAAAGCAATAACCCAATTGGCCAAAAGAACAGCAACCATAACCAAAGGTTTATTCATGACTCCTCACGTACGGCTAGTGTAACATAATTGTGTGGTAATAGAGTCACCTCCACATTGGTGGAGAAGGATAAAGCTGCAACCACCACCTCAGCGGGTGACATAAGAATTTCCATGCACCATACGCCTGCCACGTGGGATTCAGGGTAATCCTCATTGTGTGGACGCCAAGGATCCTACCTCTAATCCCCTTGATACGCATTCTTGTACACTCGTTTACGCCCACCCAACTATAAGTCCCCCTCACTCGCCTTCACTTATCTCTAGCTAGAGCTCGCCAGCAACAACAACAACACCACCTCTGCCTTCTCTCCCACCAGAAGCAATCAACAGTAACCGCCATGGCGGCTGCCTCTCTCTCCACCGTCGGAGCAGTCAACAGAACTCCTGTATGTTACGTTATCTCCAGCCTTGATTAATTTCAATCATTCCCATGTTTGTGAATTTCTTTTGGATTTGATTTGAGTTTAATTAATGGGTTTGTTTGTGAGATTGCAGCTGAGCATTAATGGGTCTGGGGCTGGGGTTTCGGTTCCTAGCTCGTCTTTCATGGGAACAAGCTTGAAGAAGGTTCTTACTTCAAGGCTTCCAAGCTATAAAGCTTCATCTGGGAACTTTAAGGTTTTTGCTGCAGAGAAGAAAGAGATTGATGAGGAGCAACAGACAGACAAGGACAAGTGGAAGGGTCTGGCTTATGACATATCAGATGACCAGCAAGATATCACCAGAGGGAAGGGAATGGTGGACTCTCTCTTCCAAGCTCCCATGCAAACTGGAACTCACTATGCTGTCATGAGCTCTTACGAGTACCTCAGCGCCGGTCTTCGCCAGTAAGCAATACTTAAATACTCTCACTAACATCCACTTTAATGAAGTAGTTACATCATATTATATTGAATTCTCTTTTTGATCTGAATTTGGTCCTCTGTGTTATTTGTGGTGCCTTAGGTACAACCTTGACAACAACATGGATGGTTTTTACATTGCTCCTGCTTTCATGGACAAGCTTGTTGTGCACATCACCAAGAACTTCATGACCTTGCCCAACATCAAGGTACGTATGATTACTCTCTCGATATGTGATTAATTTGCCTGTTGAATTGGGACTCAATATAAAAATGTACTTTTCATTATTTTACTCACAGATTCCTCTCATCCTTGGTATCTGGGGAGGCAAAGGTCAAGGGAAATCTTTCCAATGTGAGCTTGTCTTTGCCAAGATGGGAATCAAGTAAGTTCTTCACTATACATCAGAACTTGAGCTGCACAAAAGGCTTGACAAAATCTCATTCACGTGCTTTTTCAAGCCTATCTGTATCAGACAATCTTTTCATATGCCACATATCACTCTTACTCCTAGTTTGGATGGGAAGAAAATTATGAAGGAAAGGATACTAAAAGAATAAACTTTCAAAAATAGTGAGATATTTTATTTTATTTCATTTTATTTTTTAAATTAAAGAGACATGCACTAATGTCCTGAAGTTACAAGCATAATTGAACCTGCAATTAATCTTGACTTACTAAGGAGCTCATGGCATAAGCTACAAGACAGCCTAAAGTTTTCCTTTATATAATATTTCATTCCTTATTTTCCTTTCACTTTCCCCCTAATCTTAAAATGCAAAATTAACACTTCATCATATTAAAGTGCCTAGTGTTTTAATTTGCTCCCTTTTCCTATAATACAGTGCCTAGTGTTTTGCTCCATGCATGTTCCTATATTCCACACTGCTACAAGTACTTGAGAACTCTCCAAATTGCAGTATTTCCTTAATTAGCATAGATCACTTGAGAAGATTCCTACACATATCAAACGCTTTATGTTAGATTCTTCCAACTGTCATGTCTCAATGCCCATGTTGTAGCTTTTGTCTGCCACTCTCTCTCACACACACACTCTGTTTCTTGACATGGTCTGATGTTATATATATATATACACGCACACAGCCCCATCATGATGAGTGCCGGAGAGCTGGAAAGTGGTAACGCTGGAGAGCCAGCAAAACTGATCAGACAAAGGTACCGTGAAGCAGCAGACATAATCAAGAAGGGAAAGATGTGCTGTCTGTTCATCAACGATCTCGACGCCGGAGCTGGTCGTATGGGAGGGACCACCCAATACACAGTGAACAACCAGATGGTGAACGCCACCCTTATGAACATCGCCGACAACCCCACCAACGTGCAGCTCCCCGGTATGTACAACAAGGAGGAGAACCCACGTGTCCCCATCATCGTCACCGGTAACGACTTCTCCACCCTCTACGCCCCCCTCATCCGTGACGGTCGTATGGAGAAATTCTACTGGGCCCCCACCCGAGAAGACCGTATCGGTGTCTGCAAGGGTATCTTCCGTACCGACGGCGTCGCCGACGAGGACATCGTCAGGCTCGTTGACACCTTCCCAGGCCAATCCATTGGTACGACTAAGATACATGATCATTTACATATATACTACCTCAGTCCCAGGATAGGAAGGAGTCCATTGGATGTGTGATATTTCTCATATATTTAAGTTATTCCATACATGTGCAGATTTCTTTGGAGCGTTGAGGGCAAGAGTGTATGACGACGAAGTGAGGAAGTGGATCTCCGGGATCGGAGTAGAAGGCGTAGGGAAGAAGCTGGTGAACTCGAAGGAGGGGCCGCCGACATTCGAGCAGCCGAAGATGACGGTGGAAAAGCTGTTGGAGTACGGAAACATGTTGGTGCAAGAACAGGAGAACGTGAAGAGAGTGCAATTGGCTGACAAGTACCTGAGCGAAGCTGCACTTGGTGACGCCAACCGAGATGCTATTTCAAGTGGATCTTTCTACGGTTAGCTTCCCTCCCTCCTGCTCGCCCTCATGGGGAGGTTTGCCCATTTTTTCCTTTTTCCAATTTATCCTTAACACTTTCATTGTTTATTTAGAAAAAACACGCCAACTAACTCTTGGGATGAAGTGATATTTAAAGTTATATCACTTGATTTAAGAAAGAAGATTTATTAGGATGAAATAAAAATGGTCTGATATTCTGAGCTTGTGTATGTATTATGCAGCAGGGCAAGCAGCACAGCAAGTACACATACCTGTTCCAGAAGGATGTACTGATCCCAATGCCGCAAACTTTGACCCAACCGCAAGGAGTGATGATGGAAGCTGTTTATATAAATTCTAAGCATTCTCGTCGTGTTCGGTGGCAAAAAGAAGATGCTCTTTTTTATGTTTTGAGACAATCCAATAATATTTTTATTTTTCTTATTCGGATGAATATCCTTCATGGTTTTTGTGTACTATTATTGTGAACCATGTCTACTTCAAATCGTGCTTTTCTCTTTGTTGCCGTATATAAATGTGTCTCTCAGCAGCTCTTTAATTAATCATTTTTATTATGCCATGGGACTGCCTTTTTTGAATCATTTGTCTAAAAAAAGGATCTATCTATTTTATAAGGATTCTCTTTTCTCTCCACCTAAACAATCATCTGCTGAGGAAACTTTCACTAGTAATGATAGATTATTCTATAACCTGGATAATGAGAAACATGACCGAGTAAAACTTCAAAACAATTAAATAAAAGAGAGAAAAAGGGGGGAAGGGGGGAAGCAAGCTGATTCCTGATATCTGACTTCTGAGTTGTTTGAAAAATTTGTAGGGAACATTTATTTAACAAACTGAATATTGTTCTCTACAATAATAAAGATTACTTAATTGTGTGGTGTAATGGTGTTACCTCAATGGCTCATTCGCATAATTCTTCTTAAATGGACTTATACACAAGGTACATTTCTTTATAATATGTGTTGGCAGCCAGATAGAATTAAGGGTAGATTTGCATTTATCATAATCTTGGTAGTTAAAGAGATTCTAGATATAATTAGGAGATTATGTAAATTTGAATTTTGAAATTTGTAATTCCTAGATATTAGGATCTATCCCTAAGTATTATGATCTATCTAACTAAAGGATCAGACCCCCACTGTATATAATTATGTTGAACATTGATGAATAAAATAGCTTTACGGGATAAACTATTATCACCGTTAGCCTTCATGGTATCAGAGCAATAGCACGGCGACGGTGATCATAATGTCCAATGATCCCTCTACCTATACACAAGAGTCGAGTTCTCCGTCTATGTCGCATCATTCAGCGGCTATGGCGTGTAGGAACTCCTCTGCTATGGGTGCATCATGCTCCACGATAGCTGCCTTTGAAGGCTTGGCTGTTAGCTTGTTACCATTGTCCCTGAACGATGCACCAGCAACAACTATTGTGAATGGGCACAGTCTGTTTTGTTCTCCCTTAAGGGTCGTGGGAAACTTTGGCACATTATCAGCCTGTCACCACCATCTCTGTCCTCTGACAAGAAAGCAACCGAACTATGGCAAGCTGAAGATGCATTGGTTTGTTCTTGGCTTGCCAACTCAATGGGATCGGCAATCAAGCGATACTTCATGTTTATGTCCTCTGCCTGTGACATGTGGGAAGCCATCCGTGAAGCTTATAGTGACGATGGCAATTCCTCATATATGTTTGGCCTCCAAGCCAAGGTATGGGATCTTATACAAAGAAATCTTCCTCTAGGTGACTATCATCTTGTCAAAAGCACACTCTAGATGAGCCAAGTTCCCCTTCTAAGTGTCTGGGAGGCCTTTGCAACACTCCAAAATTAAGAATCCAAAAAGAGGGTCATGCTTAAGGAACCCCTAAGGTCCCCAAATGTGCTTCCAAACACTGTTCCTGAACTCTCTGACCTTATTATCCATACCACTGAATTTCGACCAAACAGAAACAGGCTTGTCAACTCCTAGAAATTGACAATATTACAACACATTTTCTATCTATTTTTATCTATTTTTGGTTCAAAATGTGTATAGGAAATGTAATGTATAGAAGAGAATGTGCATATCAAAGTGTCAAGCAAAATTTTTTTTAAAAAAAATCTTGTTATATCATATAGAATTTTGGAGTCAATTGAGAATTAATAATTCCTCCTCTTTTGTAGGAGGATGGAGACAAGATTTGAAGCTTTATAAGAACCAAGAAATGAGGAAAGAAATGAAGGCAATGAAGCAGTGCAAAGTTTGAAGGGGCTTGTACAACTAGCCGTCAACTTGCTGTGGCAAGTCAAGAAAAATATCTCTCGTGTAAATTGGCTGCAACAAGTCAACAAACTGGTCGTAGCCAGTCGTGCTGCGCATTTTAACTTCAGAAACAGAAAAACCCTATTTAACATTGGAGCAACCAAGGGAAGAGTTTGGGAGAGAGATTTAGAGCATGTTTTAGGCTTGGATACTCATCTCAAGAGAGATTTTAGGATTTTCACATTGGTTTTTCCTCTTTTCTTCTCTTTTCCTTTTAGTTTCTTCATGTATTCAGTAGTTTTATTTAGAATCTCTTTGTATTTGGATATGAGTAGCTAAATCTTTCATTCTAAGGTTTTTTTTACCCTTTGTATGGATTAACACTTGGATATTCCTCTCTTTTGGTAGATAAATATGTGTGTTTGTGTGTGTATTGATTTCAACCTAGGCTTAATGCTTCTAAGTGATTGGCTTCCATTTAGATTATTTATTCACTTGGGTTTGTCTTGAGAAAGTTAATATAGGTGTAGAACTTGATTGAAATCATGCTTATCTTGAAGTTTACTTGATAAATGGATGGTTTGGTAAAATAGAGATATATTTACTAATCTTACACTTTCATATTAAAGTTGCTGCTTAAATATTAATTCTCATTAATTGTAGCAAGACATTGTGCATTTTAATGAGAAGAGAAACTTGATTTTAATTTGAAAGAGCTTGTCAAGTGTTTTTGAACCTTAGACTAACACATATGTATTGAAACACTAATAGAGAGACAATTAATCAAGTCTTATAAAATGCAAAAGGGGAAGAAGAATCTCAAGCTTCATTTAATCCTTGAAATCCAAAAATCAATTGCTTTTATCAATTTTTAGTTTTAGAAATAGTTTTTAAAAATTCTCATTCTACATCAAAACATTATTATAATTCAACTTGATTAAATTCACTAAACCTCTTGCTTGACCAATTTGCTATACAAATCCTAGTGGGAACGATAATTTACTTATCACTTTATTACTTGCATAACTAGTACACTTACGAGGCGAACAAGGTCAACCTGTGATCATTGCAAAAAGGTAGGCTACACAAAGATACTTGTTGGGAGATTCATGGCAAACCAGATTGGAAGCCAAAGAAGCACCGCGGCTGAAGTTATATTGTTGAAACTTCCAAAGAAGATGACATTGTTGCTGCCACCACTCCACAAGGTGACAAATTTGATAAAATCATTGAATTACTCTCTACATTACGACCATCTCAAAGGCAACCAACCGATACGGTAGTAAAATGAGGTAACTTCTTTCATGCTCTTGTTACCATCACAAGTACAAGTATTGGAAATTGCTTGATTGTGGACTCTGGCGCTTTTAATCATATGTCAGATAATGCCACATTATTTCCGACCTTTACTCCAACAACCACTAATATGACTATTACTATTGCTGATGCCTCTGATTTCATTGTTGCTGACTTTAGGAGTGTCAAAGTCTCTCCTACTCATGTGCTCCATAATGTGTTACATGTTCCGCAATTATGTTGCAACTTATTATCTGTTTGTCAATTAGTCAATGATGCAAGATCCCATGCTGATTTCTTTACAATAATTGTATTTTTTAGGACCTACTTACCGGGATGATGATTGGAGTTGCAAATGAACGAGATGGTCTTTATTACCTGGATGACAACAACTTTCATAGTAATAGTTCTTGCAATAAAGTGTCTCTTATTAGGATTAGTAGTTTGGAGTTGTGGCACAAACGATTAGGTCATCTTAATCTTGATTACATGTCAAAATTGTTTCCTTCTATTTGCTCAAATAAAGACTTCTCGCATTTTTATTGTGATACATGTGAACATGCAAGACATCATTGCACCTCTTTTCAATCGTGCCCCCAAGCCATTTACTACATCCATAGTGATGTTTAGGGGCCATCTTGCGTTTCTAACCATAAAAATTCAAAATGATTTATCACCTTTATTGATGATCACACTTGAGCGAGTTGTGTTTATCTTTTAACAAACAAATTAGAGGCCCCTCAAACCTCCATTGCTTTCTATAACATAATAAAACATAACTTCAAACAAAAATTCGGATTTTACATTCTAATAATGGAATTGAGTATTTTAACACCACTCTTTCTACGTTCCTTCAAAACCATGGGATTATTCATAAAAGTACCTGCCCATATATCCTTCAAAATCCAATTAGAAAGCTTCTTTTCTTTGACTAATATGATGAAGGCTCTTACACTATTCCTTCTTCTTTTTCTTCTTGATGATTATTCTCCACAATCTAATCTAGCTTAATAACTTCTTTATTTTCTTAGCTTTTTCTCCTCATAGTTGATAACTCCAATCTTCAATATCTTCTTAATTTGTTTTTTTAATCATTCACCAAAATCCAACTTGATATATTTTTTCTTTGCTTGACAATTCTACAGGATATTTCACATTAAATATAATAATTAGTCATAGTAGAAGATAAACAAGACCATCAACCCGTGCGTTGCATGGGGCACATACTACTACATAGTTATACTCTGAACACAAAAAACGGAAAAGCAAGTAGGGAAATATTTTATTCAATTCAAACGACAATACTAGCATAATATTTGAATTTCAAGTTAATGTTTTGAATTACAAATGTGACAGAAGGTTTTGGAAAACTTCCCTATATATAACATTAACTGTAATATCACTACACTTATTAAACTCATTCACTATCATTATTTTCAAACCATTGAAACTCTTGATAAAGCTATATAAAGTTGACCATGTGAGAAAACTGAGTTTAGAAGATAAAGACTTACATTTGACATTGATTGTCTTGGCTCTTGTTAATTGTCATTGTAAATGAAATAATTATTGGAAATTGCTTTCTTGTCATCTTGAAAGGGAGTTTAGATTTAGATGGGTTCATGTCCATTTTGTGTATCAAGATGTCTTCGCCTATGCTTTTGCCATTTAGTGCCTTTGCCTTAATGACTTTCTTGCCAAGTTGTGTTATTTGAAGCCTTGTACCATTATACAGTCCTGCTAGTTGGTCAATGTTCGTTACTAACATAACTGGTACTCCAATCTTCAAAACCAATTATGATGAAGTATCCCAGAACATCTAATTGAATTTAAATATTCTATGTCATATAGATAATCGAAATTGTCATTAGCACAATCAATGCGATTAATAGAATCAGAGCACTAAAGTACTCAACTGCATCTCCTAATAACAAAGAACAAATATACTCATTCAATGAATTGACATGTTCTGTTGTTGGTGTTAAGATTGACATGTTGTTTAGGTAGCCTTCGTCGAATATACGCTCCACTAAATTTGGGTACGTAGATTGAACAATGCACCTTATTGGATTGTCATCATCATAAAGCAACATATCTTATGGTAATGTTATATTCTTAATACCATCGTGCAGTAATTCAATCACTCCTTCTCCCACAACCAGCAGCCATTTAAAGAAGGATTTAATTTTTTCCTGCTCATTTGGATGAGTGGAAGGCTTTAGTCTCATATTTTTTTTTTTGTTAATTTTAATAACTTGCATTCATTCCATAGTGGAGAAGCATTCATTCCATAGTGGAGAAGCATTGATAGATGTATCTACAATTTCAGCTTGTCCAGCTTTAGGGATGGCCGGAAAAATCTGTCTAAAATCACTACCCATAACCACACATTTCCCTCCAATTATGCAATTATTCTTCGTTAAGTCCCTCAAAGTTTGGCCTAAAGCCTCAACACAATGTCTCTTAACCATTAGAGCTTCATCCTAAATAATTAGCTAAGCAGCCTTAATCAAGAAGCGTTATCGAGAAATGTAATTAACATTATACCTAAAAATGAAAATAATTTAAAGCCACATACCTAATAAAGATTTATTGCCTTATGGAACATGTAACAAATCTTCACAAATGATGTCTTTGGTCCGTTCCCAAACAATAGCCGATTGTAATAAGGAAATGGCTCAATAACATACTGGTGAAAAAATTACGAAGGTAATTGTTTAATGCCCATAATGATGCTTCTTTAATTGCATCTATGTACTCATTGTCATTGTCTAACAATCCAAATGCGTAACAGGCTTCCTTGAATGTGGGATAAACAACATTCTTCACAGTGGTGAATTATGAGTAATTGAACACAGTGAATCTTCATTGATTTCTATAGGTATTAAAACCCTTGAATGTGCAGTTCTTCCTGATGGTGGTAGAGTACTTGCAATTCCACTAGGGGTTACATTAAGTATGATACCCCCTTCGGATCTTGAGGAAGCTGTTAATACATTCCATATAAGCGTACTCAACTGCAAGCTCTAAATCAAATACATGTTTTTTTATCTCACTGACCAATCCATGAGCCCTACCATTTTTCTCATTTACATACCATGCACGCTCATGTTTTCCAACACCCTATATTTCTTCTCAATGTTATTTCGCTTCTTTCATGACGAATCAACAATTTGAAATTTTCTTTTCCTTTTTTGGTAATGTGTATGTCTTAGATTGGTTTTCCTTTGTGTGTAACTTTCCATGTGTGTTAATACCCTATTAATTTGAAAGGTGCATACAACCGCATTAATGAGTCTTCCCTTTACAAGGTATTCTTTATTTCTATTTTTTTTATTGATCTTTCATATTTCTTTTCCAAATTTTAAATAGAGTATTTAGAATAACTCATAATATTTTCTTAAAATTTTAATTTTTATTTAAATATATGATATAGATGGATATTTATAAATTATAACTCGATCATCCCCCCCTCTCTCTCATTTTATTTGATAGGTGATTTATTTGAAATTTTCAAATAAAAGAAGCTGATTACAAGCAAATATGTTGAATTGAAAGGAATTTTTAATTTATCAATTATAAATTACTTTATTCAATTTTCGTATCCCACTTCCAATATACACCTTAATGAATTTTTGTTTACCAAAAATTTCTCACTCCCCATGCCATTCCATATTTCATATTAGTCTAACTTTCCATATTTTGTATTTTGCTCATTATTTCAAATCCAAAAAAAATATTGTAGTCTTACCAGCATCCTAAGGTGTAATCAGCTTCTTACGGGAAATAGAAACTTCCTCAAGTTCCAAAAAAATATTGTATTCTTACCAGCATCCTAAGTTATGAGTCCACATAACCTAATTGCACATGTCTGAGAAGGAGAACTTGGCACAGCAACCCCAGACTTTGAGTTATCACCAACAGGCTTCTTACGGGAAATAGAAACTTCCTCAAGTTCCATATATGGGAGTTGTTGGCAACTATGACAACAGTCTCAGTGGCCCCTGGACTCATAACTTCAACAGTTGCATTTTTCACATACAACTAAACTCAATATCCATACCTCAGGAATATCAACTTTCAATTCAACATCACTTTTCTTAAATAGCTCAGCTGCATTCTTATAAAAAAACGACTGATGCAGTGCCAACAATCATATTGTTCAACCTGAAACTATTTGAAAAAAAAAGTGACATTTACTAAACTTAAAACACATGGAAGCATATATGTAAAACTTAACACTCTTAAGGAACCATAGTTTGATTGGATCGTTACAGGTTTCCCCTTGCAATAATTATTGTTACATGAAACATTCCCATTTTCAACCTTTGGTTTGGTTCAACATCTTGAGCATTCCTCATATACACAACCATGACGGGTGTCAAACTTCTTGATCTAACATAATATATCAAATTATTTCTCCTACACAAAATTTCTTTCATAATTAAAATATTCATATATCACAAAATCAAACATTTATTCTATCAATGTAAAATGCATCACTTGTTGATCATGAATCTCAACAACTTTCACTTTTTTAGTGTTCTTGAGAATACTATCAACACCAAAATTAGAATATTGTGTCCGAACACTTTGGCTTAGAATACTAATTGTGGGGGATGTCAAATTCCGGGCACTATAACAATTTATTAACCAAAAGTTAATGCTATAAATGAACACACAAACAACTACAAACAACTCAAGCAACATATATATCTACATGAAACATTCATTACAATCCAATAACCACATTGCAACAAACCTCTTCACTGGAATGAGCTACACACCTCTGGTTTACCTAAACCATTAAACCCACGAATTCATCACCAACATGATACTTTATGTCAGCATAAACCACAAATCCAAACAACTTATAAAATAAATAAATAAAACATTATCTTTGCAAACTACCTCTATCATTAAAGCTAATCATTTAGCAACTAACACAATATCTTGTAAGTTAAACACATGTTTCCCTTCCTCCCGCAAGGTCCACATTGAATAGTTAAACACAATATCTTGACTACCTTCACAGAACCGAAGAACAAACAACCCCATACTATGAATAGTAAGTAATATGAATCTGCAAAAAAAAAATGTCACAACACCAAAAGAGAAAACAATATGAAGAAAAAGGGCCAAGGGGGGGAGTTCCTAAATACTTACATTCTTTTTCGAACAACTCAATACAAGAGAGATCTCATCAGTTACATCTTCACCACTTCCTCTCCACTGTTGCATGGTCACATGAAAAAGCTCATATCACTACCGGAGCTCTTCTTTCTCTTTCTCTTATCAGAAAAGGTACACAGGCTATGTTGCTTTTTCTCTATTTATATAATTGATGGTTTTTCTCTCCACTTTTGCATCCTCACCTTAAAAATGACAGAACTATCAGATTAGAATAAAAAATAATCATGAGCTTTCAATCTTCGCTTAAAAGCTTAAACATTGGAGTTGAGTTGGTCCGTGAAAAAATCCACACAACAAAGGATCTTGCCATTTGATAGTACTCTGTGGTTGAATAGTTCGTGGTTTAACCTTCAGAACGGTGGAATAGTTTAAATTTTCAAAGTGAATGGAAGATGTGCAGTGAAACAAATTGTGGCACACCACAAACATTCCAAGATAGATTGTTTTCTTACTACAACTGAAGAGAAAATTTTCCAATAGTCAATAACACCAAATCGCCTCCCACAAGTTCCTCTATAACTCATATTAAGCATCTTTAACAAAAGTTATGAACATGTCATGATTAGGTACCAATTCAACCATCATCAGCAAGAAATGTGCAACATAAATGATAACACTAGTGAAGATCAGAACCTGAACAGAACTATAGCCACAATTTATATGAGGCAAAAAAGAAAACCTACTCATATATCATTAACTTTCACCATTGAGTTCAAAGAAAGATAGGACATTGCAGAAAGTTGTGAGTTTTGCAATTGATGTATCAGTCAGAAATGGACAATATGATATGTTGTGAGTTTTACAACTGATGTGTAGATGAAAAAATGAAAGGATTATATAGCCATATAATCACGAAGCCAGAAAACAAATGATAGTATAGTCATTTATGTTGTAACAATGAAAGATAGTCATTCCTCAACTGCTTGACAGTTGCTTCTTCCTCTTCCTAAAAAAAGTGGTTTGATCAATGTAATGTGTAAAAACTAAAAAGTAATATGAGGGCAGAAACAGAAAACAAAACACCCTTATCAATAGGCTTCGGCTGAGGAAATTTAAAGGAAACAGAAAGAGCCAAACGTTGTACCTTCTGCCTTGCTTTGTATTGGTTTCTTTCTTCTTCAAGAGCTCGATGCTTCTCCTCTAGCTTCAGATAAAACTGGATGGAAAAACCAAAGTGAAGATAATAACAACAGCTCAAAAGCAGTCTTCCTCACAGAAATATATCAAATTTACTTCAGGAAAAGAATACCTCCTTCCGTTTCTCTGCACGGCTCGAGCATCTAAATGTAGGGGCTGAACCTACAGTCACCCCAGATCTGGCTTTGCGGGCCTGTGTGGTTAAAGGAACAAATAGGAAAGAATTTTTGTGTTATTTAGATGTGAATCTGCCAATTGCAACAGTATCTAGAGTTATACAATAGTTATAATTAAAACCCATATGATATATCAGATAATTGTACGGCAGCTGGTTAGGTCCTTCCAGCATATCTAGAGCTCGCTGTTCAAATAGCTGCATCAGAATATTATAAAGTTTGAAGGATACGAGGAAGCAAGAGACCAATTATCATCATCATCATGGAGCAAGGATTTTCTTGATGAAAAAGGCGAGTTTGTCTGAAAACAGAGAAAAAGATTTTGCACATCACTAATCTCGTTAAAACAACACTGAACAAATGAAATTGTTAAATAGCCATAGAAGCACGGACAAGAAACAGGAATTGATGCATGGTGGAAATCAGGTCCAATAAATCTAGCCACTATTTTGACCCAATAGTTTTGAAACAAGAATTGATGCATGGGTGGAATATTAATTGCCATGACGACTTTTAGTTGCCCTTGCATGGGGAAAACGCAACTTACCTTAGGAATTCTTCAACTTTGAATAAAACATTTAATTTGAATAATGAGATAACCAAAGCATCTCAACCTCAGTTGAATTTGGTTGTCAATAATGAATGAGAAGAAAAGAAGCCAAAAATTGGAAACTGAATAGGGTAGTACATGTCAGATCCATTCAGATTGATTTAAATTGCCATGTATGTATTACAGGTGGACCAATAACAAATGGGTTAGGAGGTTTATAGATATATATTTGATGATACATTATGCAAGTATTTTGCTCTTAATATTTTAACATGTGTGTGTGTGTATTTGACATCATTAAAATTAAGCATATATAATATATAACTGCTTGTTTTCATAAAAATATAGATAGAGCATGACATGAATTTTTATGTTGTAAACCATATAAATTATAATAAGTTTTATAACTTTTATTGACCATATTTATATCAAATATGTGTGTACATACACACACACATATTTGATATAAATATGGTCAATAAAATTATAAAACTTATCATAATTTATAGGGAAAATTCTACTCAGGGCCTAATTAATCAAAATATTGTTAAAAAAGATCCAAAGAAAAGTCACATGTCAAAAAAGGCTCTAGGGTCTTTTTTGATATTATTTCAAGAAGCGTTAACAACTATATCAATCCCTGTTAACAACTAAATCATTATAATTAACAACTATATATTAACAACTAAATCAGCCCCATTAATAATTATATCAGTAGCCATTAACAATTATATCCATACAATTGTTTTTGAAATAATACTAGAAAAAACCTTAGGATCTTTTTTGACAATATTTTGATAATTTGGGTCTTGAGTGGAATTTTCCCTAATTTATATGCTTTACAGCATAAAAATTCTATGTCATGCTCTACCTATATATGTATGTGTGTGTGTGTGTGTGTGGGGTGTTTTTAGAGTCCACATTTGGTGCTTTTCTTTATGTGCTTGTTCCATGCTTTTCTTCAAAAATCAATGAGAGATTGATACTTTTTTTTTTTTGTTTTTTTGCTTGAAAGGAAAATTGTACAAGGAAAAACAAAGAAAAGCATGGAACAAGCACATAAGGAAAAGCACTAAATGTGGACTCGTGTTTTTGGGGGTGGGGCCGCCCAAAGACAAAAGGACGATCGGCTGAGTCATCAAAAGAAGAGGGGTGATATATATACAAACATATATTTGTCTTTGGCTATATATCTACACACACATACAGCCAAAGACAAAAGGACGGTCGGCTGAGTAATGAAAAGAAGAGGTTGATATGATAAAACTATTTTTTTTTACATGCAAAATCATAAAATGAAATATTTTAAACTATTTTTTCAGCTGCACTCAATATCCTAAGTTTAATGTGCTTCTTAGTATAGAGAAAAATGCTTTAAAAGTAAAATTGCACAAAAAAATACTTTATAATACTAGGTGCCACTAGGAAAAAAAAAAATAGAGGGTTGGATGCATGAAAAATTAATTTAGGATATTGGGTACTGCTGTAAAAATACTCCAGGTGTTGAATGTCACTTAACCCATTTTTAAGATTGTTTGATTACTTACAAAATTACCTCTGCAGATAATAAATCATGGGGTGGGAGAAGAGTTGATGCAGAAGATGAAGGATGCAGGGAAAGGATTTCTTTGATCTGAAAATGGAGGAAAAGCAGAAATATTCAATGGTAGAGAATGGCATACAGGGATATGGGCATGCCTTTGTGGTTTCAGAAGATCAGAAATTGGATTGGGCTGACCTTATGTTTCTGGTGACCAACCTTCATCAATACAGAAACCTTAACTACTGGCCACTGACAGTACCGGGTTTCAACTATGTACCCCCTAATCTTGTACTCCTACTTTCTCCTCTCATGTTTAATTTCAAGTTAGTTGTATCAATGTTTCTTGTTCAAAAACCTGTGTGGGCAGGGAGACAATGGAAGAGTACACAAGAGAAATAAGTAGGGTATGTGAAGTGATATTTTGGGAATTTACAAGTGTTGATGAGAATGAAAGAGAAAGGTCTAAAAGAGTTACACCAAGAGCAAGCTGGCAATGCAGATGAACTACTATCCTATGTTGATGTTGCACCACCACCAACATGAGTTACCACATGACTCGATACTCAATGCATTAGTCTAAAAAAATTAAATTTTAACAGACACGTTTTGATATTAAATATATACTTTTAATATATATATATATATAGAGAGAGAGAGAGAGAGTATAATTTACATTTCATACAAAACATCCATAGAGTATAGAGTATAGACTACTCACAAGTTCAATTATTTTCATCTCAACAAGTGAGCTTACACGTAAAACCAAAAATTCATAAACAGGTACCCACACAAGGTTCCTAATCCAAAATGCAAACATTCAAGTTCAACCATTCATCTTTAAGATCCATGTTCCAAAACTTTCAAAAAAAATAGATGGACTACCACAAAGAAGCAAGAAAGCCATAGAGGTTTATACTTGTGATGGCAGAGACGCTAGAAGGTGAAGATCAAAGGCAAACAAAAAAAGAAGACGAAGAAAATGTAGATCAAAGACCGACCATGACGACATGCAAATGGCGTTGAAGGCCGCAGACTTGGGGGAAGCTCAGGTTCATATATGAGAAAGAGAGAAAAGGGACCTAGGTTCGAAACAGAGAAGACGGTCTATCTCTTCTCTATTTTGTTTTTTAAAGGGCTTATATATATATATATATAAAAACATTTTTTATGCCCAATTTACCTCTTAAAGACACGTGTCAGACTAGTTAAAGTGTCGGTGATTGTTGACCATGTCCGACATGCGTGTTGACTCGTGTCAAATCGTGTCCTCATCGGACACTTGTCTAACACATATATTTTTGAATTCATAGCTGCTATCCACCATGCCCCAAACCAAACCTTGTTCTTGGTATCAGTCCTCAATCTTATGGTGGCTCCATAACCATTCTTCTGCAAGATGTTCACATCACTGCTCTTTAGATTTGTCACCATGGCCAATGGATTCCTGTCAAACCTCTTCTTGGTGCTTTTGTTGTCAATGTTGGCGATGTTCTCGAGGTACCCACAATTTCAATTTATAGTGTTCTTCACAAATTTGCATTCATACAAGGTATATTGATGGGATATTTTCAAAATGAAGAGATGTGCATTCTAAAAATGTCGTGTCTTTTTAGATTAAGAAATTTATAGAAAGAGTTGCATAAGGAGTTACAATACTCAAAGTCACAACCTAAAGACACCTAAGAAAGGTTATAATTAAAGGTGTGGTAACCACCATTCATGAAAATTTGTGTTATTTTAAGGAAACCCTACATATTAGAAGGATGCTACTCTTCACATAAAGTTACTTTAAATAACCACTAATTATCAAATACATGTTGGTTTATAAAATAATATTGTTATGACTTTTCAATTAAAGAGGAACATTGCTTTAAGAGGCACTAGGTCAATACATAGTTTTATTGTCTATAAGTACCCCTGACCATCGCTCCATTCCCACAACACCAAACTCCTTACCTTTGTCTGAGTACTGCAAAGAGAAAATCAATTTGTCACTTTATTAAAACCCTTGTTATCCTCACTTGAATTTTGATAATACAAACTATACTTAATAGTCTTTATTGTATTCTATGGAAAATTCACCGTCAACCCAATTTACACCCAAATATGAGAATAAGGAGGGGATAATTAAGCTTAAAAGAAAGTGTTGCCTACGTCTTACTTAAAAACAATATGCAAAATTTTCTTCTTCATTTCTTTTCTTTCTACTCTTTAAAGAACCATTCCCACCAACTTAGCATATACCAGCTATGAACTTATGATGATTTGGATACAATAATAACGCTGGTTTGGAGCAATGGAAGGTACAAGAGTGTTGAGGACATAGCAGTGACAAATGAGAGCAAAGCAAGAATGTCAATAGTAATGTTTGTGGCCCCACATAATGAAGCAGAAATGGCTCCATTGGAACCAATGCTGCATCATGGTCCTGCCTTGTACAGAAGCATCAAGTTCATCGACTATGCTAGGCACTACTTGGGCAAGAAACTCGATGCGAAGCCCTTGATTTTCTTAAGATTCATGCATACTCATAATATGCGAATTTGGAACAACTCCCATACAAGTTTTTATTTTATGTTGCATCTCTTTTTCCTTGCTCTTTCATCAATATTTATATATTAAATAGAAGACTTCAGAGTATCTTTAGAAATATATTGGTCGTGAGAGATTATGGCAACATCAATCAATACAGCTCTGACAAGCATGCATATGAATTGATTAAATTAGTGCCCTCAAGTGGGTTATGTTGGTAGTCTTGAGAGTAGATTTCTCTCGGAAATTTCCAAAGACTCATTTTCAATGGGTTTCTAAATATAGCCTAATCATACTCTCAATCTTTATGTTATATTGACAAATTAGTTACTGAAACCTGTGAATATATTTCAGTTTTAACTGGAGAGTATTATAATATACTCGTACTTGTTATTCTAAAGAAGTATCATATTCATTTAGCCTCACAATAACTTTCATTTCCTATAATGGCTGCAGAAGGCGTCTAGGAAAAAAACAATGAGAAGGATTTGAGTCTTGAATTCTTTATTACACTCGACATTCCACAGCCCACAAGTGGCAAGACTAATTTTGCCTTTTGCAGAACATTCAATGCAAAAATAAAAATATTACAAGCATAACACAGCAACTAAAACCATCAAAATTGGTCCTAAGAGCCCACAAAGGTTGGTCAAGTTAGTAAGGAGTCAACTTATAACTTATGAAATTGTGGGTTCAAATCCCATTACTAATATCACGATTTTGTTGGTAGATGATTTATAAATATTTATAGAAGAATTTTTTAAGACTAAAGATATATTTATTAGGACTCAACTCATATAAACTTTTCCCTATAAAAAAAAAATGGTCATATGAATTAAACCCATCAGGAACAGTAGATTAAATGAGTTGAAGTTGAAAATCAAAACCTAGCTTATTCAAATTAAACCAATCAATCCGTCTCCCTCTACAAAAAAGAGAGAAGTAACTATGTATTATTTGCAAACACATACTTCAATGTTTAAATTTCAGCACTAGCTATTTCCATATGTAATTGAAATAAAATTTTAAATTAAAATATAATATGTATATACTTTAATTAAAATACTATACTTTTTTTATAAGTAACAATTTTCATTGAAGAAATGAAATGATATTACACCACTAATCTGCAATCTTAAAGAGCTTGATTGCAGAAATTTAATTACATTATGATTGACATTCATTGCCGCATATACCTCTTCAAAATTAAACAGATTCAGCAATATACTATGTCCCTGTATAAAATATTTGTTGATTTGTTTTGTCCCATTTGGTGGCAAAATTAAATTCTTTATGCAATATACTTGAAGCTTTCTCGACAAAGAGGTTCAATAAAAAAAGATTTAGAAATCCAGTGCAATGATTCCCTAAAACAATGCAACGAGATAAAAGGCTTCCTAGAAATTCTTCTCCAAATAAATGATTGAAACGGCTGACCTTAAGAACATATCCAGGAATGACAAAAAGTCATTGATCCTTTCTTTTATATATTTTTCCAAAAGAATGGTCCAACCTTGATCTAGGATTCTGTCGATTGAAATAGGAGCCTAAAGAGGTGTTGTAATATTATACTCCTTAGAGCTTTGATCCTTAAAAGCCAAAGAAATTGAGGACACAGCAGATCAATTTCTTTAATAACTATAGTAGGATGAACTGGTTCGATCTTTTGATGGATAATTCGATTTCTCTTCATCCAAATAACTTACAGAAGTCTGATCATTTTCATCATCTCTATGATAAAGCCATCTTTATACAATTGTACAAGAGTTGATTTGAGCCAACTTTTAAAAATTATCAAAGGAAGACAAATTCAATCTCAATGAAAGACTACCATAGCGCACTGCCTTGGTGAGATGACAATGAATGAAGAGATGGTCCAAGGACTCCATTCAGAGTATCCAAAAACACAACAAGCAATAACAGAAAATTGATGAATACTCAAGATATCAACTAAAGATCTGGCTTCATTAACAATTTTCCATATAAACAAAATATCCTTCATTGGCAGTGACAGTGACCATAAAAAATTTTAGAAAGCATATTGCGAGTTAACTGACCGATCCATAGTTATGATTCTATAACCAATTCTGGTAAAGTAATCACCAAAGAAGTTAAAACTCCAAAAAAAAAAAAAAAATCTATCTTTGGTGCAACAAAATGGTCATGGGATATTGATAATAGTTTCCGCTATCTGCCTCTGATCCAAAGACTTAACAAGAGGAACATTTCATCTTATTGGGCACCAACTTGATGGAAGATGTACTGATGAGCCACACATTTACCATGTATTAAGGCATAAATTGAGCTTGAAATTAATCAAATATAATTAAAAAGCTTAAGGATAATAAGCTAAAAACATGGATTTGATGTTAGGCATACCCTCACAAGTATTCTTGTGTGTTTTGCAGATTTTATCCATAAAAAGAAGTTATTTGGAGACTCCGCGGAAGGTCAAAAAGCGAAGTCACAAAGAGGAAACAGTAAGTTGGCGCCCAGGGCGCCAATCCTGTGCAAAAGTGGCGCCCAGGGCGCCACTTCTCGGGCCAAACAGCAAGTTGGTGCCCAGGGCGCCAACTCTCTGTCCAAGGGGGGAAAATGGCGCCCAGGGCGCCAAAAGTGGCGTCCAGGGTGCCAGAATTGCGAAAACTCTTATTTTTAATTTTTGGAAAGTTTTTAGGGCCCGAAAAAGGAAGGAAAATTAAGGGTTTTTGAGATTTGGAAACCCAATTGGACCTAGAACATAAAAGAGGCAACCCTAGCAAGAAAAGAGGAGAACTCTTGGCACAAGAGAGAGCTCTACAGCATTGGAGAAAGAGATCGAAACAATTGTGAAGATCAACCTTTCCCAACCTCTGAAGAACCATTCCCTCTTCATCTTTTCTTCTTTGTTTTGTTAATCTAGCCATGCTTGGCTAATTTCCTTTTTGTAGTTAGGGCTAGGATGAACCCTATGCAAATTTGAGTATTTGGTTGAATTCTTGTATGAATCTTGATTTCTTTGATTGAATGAATTTCCTTTGCTTAATGTTTTCTTGAAGATTGATCACCTTTAAGATTGACTATAGGTTGATGTATGACAATAGAGATGTTGGTGCATCTAACTAGAACTTGTTAATTCGTCATAAAATTGCATGACCTAGACATAGGCTTACGAATTTATGCGATCACATGATTCTGGTTCAAGATTTGATCTTTCTAAACAATACTAAGACATTAGGTTGTTTTTAAAGATAAAATAGACTAAGGTAGCATCAAGACATTGGGACTTAGTCTAACCTTAGAGAATCGATCGTCAATCATGGGATTAATAATTAATTAAGGATTCAATTCAAATTCTTGAAGGAGCATAGGGGAATTCTAAGTCCTAGCTACGTTTTACTTGACTGATTATCTTTTCTAAACATTCTCCTGCGAATCTTGATCTTGAATTCTTCTCTTTCCTTAGTTCTTGAAATTCTTGTTTGATTACAACTCATCTTTTATTACTCAAATTGTCCAACTAAGGTAACAATAGCGAATTAGTGATTGAATAACTATTCCTCGTGGGACGATACTTTCTCACTACTTTATTACTTGTAACGACCGGTGCACTTGCCAAAGTCACCCCTATCAAGTTTTTGGCGCCGTTGCCGGGGAATAGTTTTATTTCAACACTAAGAGCAGTTATTGAAACTATAGATTGGATTTTTCTTTCTTTTTTTGATATTTTACTCTTTCTACTTTGTTTATGCAAGGTATCACGGACAGGAATTCGCTTCAATTTGATCCTGAGATCGAAAAGACAGCAAAGAAGAACCAAAAACTTGCTAAACAGAGAAAAGAAAAAGCTAGCTCTAGTACTGAGACTGAATTGATCATAATGGCAGAGAATGGTGAAGATCATCTTCGTCTTCCTTCTCCAAGAAGGACTATGGGTGACTACATGACACTTAATCCTACCAGAGCTGCAACTAGCGTAGTCAATCCTACTATCAACACGAACAACTTTGAAATCAAGCCATCCCTTATAAGCTTGGTTCAGCAGAGTTCTTTTAGTGGAAGTGAATTGGAGGATCCTAATCAACACATTGAGAGGTTTCTATAGATTTGTGATACAATTAGGATGAATGGAGTTTCTACAGATGCTATCCGTATGCGGCTTTTTCCTTTTTCTTTGACGGGAAAAGCAAGCGCTTGGCTTCGTTCTTGTCCTACTGGAAGTCTCTCCACTTGGGAAATCATTACCATAAAGTTCCTTGAAAAATTTTTCCCTTCATCTAAGTACACAAAGCTGCTGTCAGACATTCGTTGCTTTAATCAAGGCCATGTGGAATCATATTGTGAAGCTTGGGAAAGATTCAAGGAGTTGCTCAGGAAGTGCCCACAACATGATCTGCAAGATTATGATCAAGTGAGAATATTCTTCAATGGGATGCTTCCATCTTCTAGGATGATGATTAATGCTGTAGCAGGTGGTTCATTGAAAAATAAAACTCCAGAGGAAGCATTAGAATTGTTTGAGGATATGGGTTCCCTTGAGAATGAAACAGCTACTCCACAACCAAAGAGGGGAGTTCTTCAATTAGATACTTATAATACACTCTTGGCTCACAATGAGAACCTCGCCCAACAAAACAGATTGATCCAACAACAATTAGCTGCCCTTACTAAACAGCTTGCCTCTTCTCAAGTCTCATCTATCTCGTCTCAGCCTATTTTGCCTTGTGATTTTTGCCAAGAGGACCATGCTAATGGAGATTGTGCAGCTTTCACTACTGGAGAAACAGCTGGAGTTAACTACATGGGTAATCCTCCTAGGAATCAATTCAATCCATATGGCAACACGTACAATCCTGGTTGGAAATCTCATCCAAATTTTTCCTATAAACCTCAACCAGCACTCCAGTCGTTCCATCAAACCACCACTACTGATCTAGAAAATGCTTTGGCATAGTTGACTCGTACCACCACCGAATACATACAGGATTCAGAAGCTTTCCAGAATGAAACAAGGTCTTCTCTCAAAAATCAAGAGGCTTCAATCTGGAACTTGGAGAATCAGATTGGTCAGTTATCAAAGCAAATAGCAGAGAGGAGCCAAGGGTCCTTCCCTGGTAATACTGTGGTCAATCCAAAGGAGCATTGCAAGGCTATAACTACAAGGAGTGGTATAGTGCTTCAACCAGTTGAGAAATCAGTTCCGGTGAAGGAAAAGTTTGAAGAAGAGAAGGAAAAGGTTGAGAATGGCAATGTGCAGCAGAATCCAAAGGAGATAGATACAAAGAAGTCTTTCATTCCTCCTTATGCAAGACCTCCTTATCCTTAAAGGTTAAAGCAGCAAGTTCAGAAGCAACAGTATGCCAAATTCCTGGATATTTTCAAGAAACTAGAAATCAACATTCCTTTTGCAGAAGCTCTTGAAAACATGCCCAATTATGCAAAATTCATGAAAGACTTACTGTCTAAGAAGCATCGGTTGCAAGAAGCTAAAACAGTGGCATTGACTCAGCAGTGTAGTGCCATTATTCAAACAAAGTTGCCACCAAAGCTTAAAGATCCGGGCAGTTTTAGCATTCCTTGTGCCATAAGGAATGTCAATGTGGGTAGGGCACTTTGTGATTTAGGAGCCAGTATCAACTTGATGCCTTTATCTGTTTCTAAAGGCTCTTGGCATTAAAGAGATGAAGCCTACAATGATGTCATTATAATTGGCGGATAGGTCCATAAAGAAGCCAGAAGGAGTCATTGAGGATGTGCTGGTGGAAGTTGACAAATTCATCTTCCCCATGGATTTCGTGGTTCTTAACATGGAGGAAGATGCAAAACTTCCCTTGCTCTTGGGGAGACCCTTTTTGGCTACAGTTAGAGCGGTAATTGATGTGGCTGCAGGAAAGATGGAGTTTCAAATGAATGATGAAAAAGTCACTTATAATGTGTTTCAATCCATGAAATACCCAACTGATAATAGTGACTGTTTCAAAATTGATGTCGTCGATGAAGCCATTCATAAGGATCTTTTTCAAGACGTTTCAAATGAGTCCTTGGAGGATGATATTGCTCAATTGTTGCAAGTGGGAAAAGAGGTCTCTGCAAATGAGAATTCTGATTTCCAAGTTGAAAAGTTGAAAAAGAAGGATTATGATGCGCCACCTGTTACTCCTAAGGTGAAACTAAAGAAGCTTTCTAAAGTATGCGCCACCTGTTGTTTTAATCTAAAGTATATTTTTCTAGGGAAGAATGACACTTATCCCATTGACAGAAGCAAGACCTCTGTGGCTTTGGAAGCGGAAAATTAAGGTGACATCCGTCAGGCTCGAGACGTTAAACAAGCGCTGATTGGGAGGCAACCCACTAGTTTTTTTTTTGTTTTTTTTTTAATCTTCTCTTAGTTATTATTAGTAGGTAAGGAAGGATGATGAGGCCACACCAATTGATGATGATGACAACTCCAATGAATTTTGACTGAGCCTTCCTCCACTTTCGAGTTACTTGCTGAGGACAACAACTTTATAAATCTGGGAATGGTGGCCAAAATCTGCAAATACCAGGGAAGAGATCTTAATTTTATCTATGTCCTTTTGTTTTGTTCTGCTCTAGTATGAGACTTGCATGACTATTGTGTAACTAATTATGAGAGAACCTGAGCTTAAATTTGTATTAAACCTGAATAGCCTGTATGAAGCATCATTGATCGTTTGAGGTTTTATATTTATATTACTGCTATAAGATTGCATTGAAGTTCATTGATGAATATAATTGTACTAATAGATCCCTAACTTCTTTCAAGGATGAATCGTCAGGGATCTAAACTACATGGGCCATCACAAATGGTTGTTTAATTAAAATACAATACACTCATATTATTGGAGCGTCATACATTAGACTTCTTTTAATGTTTTTAATTCTCAAATGTACATCTCTGTTTCTAAATCCATGCCACTATCTTGATGCCCTCACTTGGGGAACAACATAGTATCACCCAACTTGGGCTCATTCGAAAAGTTTTAATGAGGAATCTGGATCACAAGAATTTTTAGAAATTACATACAGATTCCTCTTTTGTTTTTCCATTTAGAACCTCCATAAAGAAGGCCGGCTGACAAACCAATGAAAAGTTTTCAATCCTAATACCATATTGCACTATAAAACAATAACGCAAAACTTGATTTTCCAAGATTAGAAAGAAACTAGCTAGAGAGCAATGGAAATGAAATCAGAAAGAAAAAGCTGCATTGAGAAAGATGAGGGTTTAGGGTGGGGAAAATCCTTACCAATGCCATGTGTGCAAGAGATAGTGAAGAATGACCCTCACAATGTTCCTCACAGATACACAAGAGACAACAAAGACAAACCAGTTTTTGATCAACTTCCTCCAAATTTTTCTGAAAATCCTATCATAGATTTCTCATTGCTGGCCAATAGAGACCAAAATGAACAAAAGAAGCTTGATTCTGCCTGCAAGGAATGGGGCTTCTTCCAGGTAGATGCAGCGAATATACTAGGGAATCACTATGAAGTCCTAAAGAAGAAATATAGTCACCAAAAAGTCTTATTAACAATGAGCAATATTGACATGTTGTCATTTCCTACACCGAAACTTGTCATTGCATGATATTCATTTATTTTAGGACTTTTTGATAATTACATTCTTTTTTTGGAACCTCGTATTGATTCTCCCAAAATATCATTTGGAGTTCGTAAGATTATGTAATACCTCATCGTATTCAAAATTCTAAATACAATCTATGAAATTATTTGTATATATAATAAATCGTGGGATTGGAGAAGAATTAATGCAGAAGATGAAGAGCAGGGACGGGATTTTTTGATCTGGAAATGGAGGAAAAGCAGAAATATTCAATGGCAGAGAATGACATAGAGGGATATGGACAAGCCTTTGTAGTCTCTGAAGAACAGAAATTGGACTGCTCTGACATCATGATCCTCGTAACCAACCCTCAATTTAGAAATCTCAAGTACTGGCCACTTACGCTACCAGTTTTCAAGTATGTCTTACAAAACTCACATTCTCCTCTCATAATACATTCTTTACTTTAATATCTAGAGAGGAAGTATCCCTCATGTTACTAATATAACAACTAGGCAGAGGGTTTGTGATAATTGAATATTATTTTACTTATTTTTATCTCTTGGTTAATAATTTAGGAATGTTTAATTGAGAAATAATGGGTTTTATTACTGAATTGGGTTTTAAGCTTTTAATTAGATTAAATTCGTTTTTGGTAATAAAATTTCAGATTTACAATGCTTCATCATTTTTGCCATAACTTTTGATCTAGATATCAGATTAGCCTCATTCTTCTTTCGTTTTTCAGATGATTCAGAGAGCTACAATTGTTATGAAGACCTCGAAGGCTGATTTGGACAAGAAGATGGACGAAATTGGAGCTAAAGACAAACCCATTTTGCTAGATTTTTACTTTGGACGAATTTTGTAATAAAGGACCAATTATTAGAAGTTTCCTAATTTATTAGAGATTTCATATTGATTAGAGTTTTCCTATGATTAGGGGATTGACTCCTAATTGTCAATCGTCTTGATTTATCCTTCCTATATAAGGAAAATTGGATGGTGGCTACAAACATATTCTCAATTACCTTGTATGAGATTTTTGGGATTAAATTAGAAGCTTATTATTTTCTCTGAATTGTTCATCATGTTCTTGTTCTTCTTCATCTTTTCTTTTGTGTTTTTCCTAGCCATGCTCGGCTAAACCTCTTTGATTAACCCATGGATTAAGGATTCCATATTCCAGAAGACTCACGTTTAACCGGTAACGTCTAAACTCGTTTCTACCTTCTTTTATCAGATCCGATTTTTGAATTTGGATTGGGTTTTTTATTAAAAACCCAGATTGATTTATCCCAAGGACACAATTCGAACTGGGTTTAAGTGATTACTAGGCGATTGCTCGGTGTCACGCCACTGTTTTGAATATATTCTGGACGATCGTTCAGTAGAGGGAATTTCTGGACAACACAGAGATTTCGGTTTGTCCAGAATCAATCACGAGTTTGGTGTATTATTTTAGTCTAATAAAGGTTTTAGAATTCCTAATTCTAAGTTAGTCGTTTTTAGTATAATTAATCTCGTTTTCCTTATTTGTTTCATTTTGCTTTCATTCTTAATTGCATTGAAAAAATCTTCCCCCCATTTTGTTACTATCTTTTTGTTTCTATTGAACCTACTCGAATTCCGTGGGAAACGATCCAGGTTCCTTATACTGCAAATCTTTTTACTGAACTTAGTTATTTTGTAAGAGGTCGGCATCTCTTGTCAGTTTGCTTTATCCTAAATACCATAATACACTTTGTTTCCTTAACTTATTTTTCTTACCCTAAAATATCCTATTAATTGCACATGATTAAAGAGAGTATTTCTAAGGTATGTGATAACAGGACACCCATTTATAACAAATAACATAATTAATTTTCTTTATATCCAGAAATTAGTTATTTAAAACTCTTATGTTAAGGATTGTAAGTAGTATTTTGTGTATGGCATGTTCAATATGAATCAAGATTTTTCAGCCATTGTTAAACTGTTTTCAAAGTTTCTTTTTTAAACCACATGGACGGGGAGACGGTGGAAGAGTAAACAAGGGAAGTAAGCAAGGTAAGGGGAGATACTTGGGAACTCATCACTGTTAATGGGAATGGAAGAAGGTGGTCTAAAAGATTTGCACCAAGAGCGTATGAACTATTATCTGCCATGTCCCAAACCAGACCTTTTTCTTGGTATCAGTCCCCACTCTAATAGTGACACCATAACCATTCTTCTGCAAGATGATCACATCACTGCTCTTCAGATTCATCACCATGGCCATTGGATTCCTGTCAAACATCTTCCTGGTGCTTTTGTTGTCAATGTTGGTGATTCTCAAGGTAGCCACGACCCACAACTTCAGTTTTTAGTCTTGTTCACAAATTTGGGTTGAATCAGCTATATGAAATTATTATGATTTGGATATAATAATAATAATAATAATAAGAGTTAAGTAATAAATCTGTCCCAAAAGTACATGTCTAAGAGCAATGTTGCCCTGAAAGTTTTTTTTGGACTCAATATTGTCCTGGAAGTCTAAAGACGTAGCAATATTACCCTTTTCTATTAAAAAATTAACGGTTAATGTCAATTTTTTAATGGCCAATATTAGTTTTTTAATGGAAAAGGGCTACATTTTTATACTTTTGGAGCGAAATTGAGCCTGAAAAAATTTCTAAAACAACATTGCTTCTCAATGTATACTTTCGAGGCGGATTTGCTACTTAACCCTAATAATAATGCAGGTTTGGAGCAATGGGAGGTACAAGAGTGTTCAGCACAAAGCAGTGACAAATGAAGGCAGAGCAAGAATTTCAAAAGTAACATTTGTGTATCCACATGATGAAGCAGAAAATGGGTCCGATGGAACCAATGTTGCAGAATAGTCCTGCCATGTACAGAAGCATCAAGTGCATCGATTATATGAGGCACTTCTTTGGCAGGAACCTCAATGGAAAAGCCATTGGTTTTCTTGAGCTCCAAGTCAACTAATAATACCAATTTAGAACGGGCCAAAAACGTAGTCTGCAGCACCTTTTTTCCCTCAAGTTCTTTCATATTCGAGAAGTGATCAAGTTAATAAGAGCCTTAGCCATACTACCAATCTCTATATCTTACCAAATGATTTATTTAATCCTCAATCCATATAATCAAGATGAGAAATTAGTATATATGATAGATCACAACGACCTCTTCTTCTTTATTCAAGAAAGAGGCATGTGGACAAGGTTAATTCGCTAGGGGAAGTTATATGTCTTATACTTAGGAAGTATAGTTAGTTGTTTAGGATGTTATTATTAGTGACGTTAATGTCAGCTGGATTCTGCAACTTATGTCTATCCATTTTATGTTTATGCATATATATTTCCATGTAAGACAATGAAAGACGCAGAAAAGTATCATGAGAATGATTGTTTATTTGCATCAAGAACTTCAAATTCTGGTTCTTGAATAAATTAACCACTAACCTTGATCCTAATAATTGAGGATCTATCATTTTGGTATCAAAGCCACTTTCTCTGGATCTTTAAGAGTTATGGGAAATAATAGGAAGAAACAACAATATACAAATTCTGCTATTCCTAATCAAGAGGCAGAGTCTTTCAAGTCTCAAGAAACCGAATTACCTTCAACCCCAAAAAATTTGATGCAACATTTAAATTTCATTGCATCTAAACTTTTGAGTTTAGATGTCGAGATGAAAGAGGTGAAGAAGTAGAAGAATTCAACTATTTCGTTAGATTATGTGGAGAAGGAATCTGGTAAAACTCCAAAACAACATGAAGAATTTGAAAATAAAACACCTTGGTGGAACGAAAAAGCAAACAATCAACCTCACTCCCAAGTTGAATTTCCAAAATTTGAAGGTTGTGATTCCAGAGATTGGGTTATGAAGGCAAAAAAGTACTTAAGGTATTATCAAACTCCTAAAGATTTAAAAATGGAGGTCGCTGCAATGTATTTGGAAGGAGAGGCACTTAATGTGTTTGCCTAGGTTTCTTCAAGCCGAACTATATGATACTTGGAGAATCTTTCAAGAACAATTTAGACCACCAGAATTTCATAATCCAAATATCTATTTGTGCAACATAAAGCAGACCGAGATCTTTAGAGGAGTACAGAAAAGAATTTGTGTGTCGATCATCTTGTGTCTATCTCTTAGCAACTTTTATCAACGGTTTGAAAGAGGATTTGAAATCAGATGTGAAGATTCAGAAACCAAGAACCATGTATAAGGCCGCGAGTCTAGCCCTGAAATTTGAAGCTAAATACATGCCACCAAAATCCAATTTGAAGAAAGCGCATTTAAGGGCCCAAAAAATAATTTAAATTAGCAGAATACCAAATATCAGGGGCCACAACATAACTGGGGAATGAATAATTCCTCTAATTCGACAGTTTCCAACTTCAACAAGCTATTTTAACCGCAGGACGCTCAAATCTCCCATCTACAGCACAAACATCAAGATTAAAGGAATTTGAAAGCTAATTAACGAGAAATAAAGGTCTTTGTTATCATTGTGGCAATAGATTTTCTCTAAGTTATCATTGTGTATCAACTTCACTCAAAGTGATGGAGATTACCGAAGATTCTGATGATGGGATAACAAAGGAAGATGCTACTTTGTGCGAACATGACGCAGATTTCCTTACATGCAACATTGGGGAATCCTTTGACAACTACAATGAAAATTAAGGGAATGCAATATTAATTCTCATTGATAGTGGCTCTACTCATCATTTCATCTCTAATAAACTGATTGTCGAGCTTGGTCTTATACCGGAGAGTCTCTCTCCTTTTGGTGTTCAAATAGGTGATGTCTCTATGATCACTTGCAATTCTATTTGCAAGACATGGGTATCACGATTCAAAGCTTGTCTATTAAAGAAGATTTATTTCTTTTGAACTCGGTAGTATGGACATGGTTTTGGGAATAAAATGGTTTGCTTCTCTTAATCTCATGGAAGCTAATTGGCAGAAAATGTTCATGGTTTTTTGGATTGATGGAAAGCGATACAAGCTTCAAGGAATTTCTCAACCTTCTTCCCAAGTTTCTCTTTGCAGTTATGATGGTATGGAAATTGTATGTTGGCTCGAAATTTTACAAGATTTATCCCGGCAATTTGCTGATATTTTTCTTGAGCCACAGTCCTTTCCTCCGTTTATATCCTGGCGCCACACCTCCAAACATTCAGCCATACAAATATCCACATTCTCCAGAAGATGAAATCAAAAGCAAGTTGCGGCATTGCTTCAAAAGGGATTTATTCAACTAAGTGTAAGTCTCTTTGCAAGTCCTTTTTTTTAGTCCCAAAAAAGAACTCTACTTGGCGTCTATGTATTGATTACAAAGAACTGAATAAGATTATTGTGCCAGATAAGTACCTTATTCCAGCTGTAGATGAACTTATTGATGAGCTTTACAGTACCCCATATTTCTTAAAAGATTGACCTTTGTTCTAGGTATAACCAAATTCAAGTTCATCATATGGATATACCAAAGACAACTTTCTAGATTCATTCAGGGCATTACGAGTTTATTGTTATGCCATTTGGCTTTACTAATGCCCAATATACTTTTCAAGCCATCATGGATAACTTATTTCAACTGTATTTCAAAAAAATTATGCTGGTTTTCTTTGATGAAATTCTAGTTTATAGTAAGACTTTTCAGGATCACATTACTCATTTAAATATTATCTTCCAACTATTACGTTTGAATGAGTTTTATGTGAATCCTAGAAAATGTGACTTCCTATAGCTTGATATCTCATTCCTGGAACATGTTATTTCAGCTAAAGAAGTGGTGGTAGATCCTACAAAATAACTGCCATTGACAAATGGCCTCTTCCCAAAAATATTTTTGAACTCTGTGACTTTTTAGGTCTTTCAGGCTAATATCAAAGGTCTATCAAGAATTAAGGTCAAATTGCAAAGCCCTTAACTGATATGACCAAAAAGGATGGCTTTAAATGGGATGTTATTTCATTGGCTACCTTTTAGGATCTTTAGAAAGCATTAATTAATGCTTCGATTTTACAATTGACAAATTTCTCAAAGAATTTTTTTGTCAAATGTGACGCTTCTTCTTCTTACATTGGTGCTATTTTACACCAAGAGGATCATCCAATAACATTTTATAGCAAGGGATTGTTGCCTACAAAGCATAACGCCTTAGTGTATAACAAGAAATTATTGGCTTTGGTCTCTTCTTTGCAAAATTATCTTTTAGGGCGCAAGTTCAAGGTTCATAGGATCATTTTAGCCTCAAATGTCTCCTGTAATAACAAATAACCACTCCTATCCAACAACGTATTGAAGCTCCTTGCCTTTGATTTTTTAGATTATTTACAACACTAGATCTTCTAATCAAGCTACTAATTCATTATCCCAAATTCTACATTTGGTGACTTATTTTCCTTGGTGATTCCTCATGTTGCATTACTTGATGATTTACCTTCTCTATTGGATAAGGATCCTTATACGTCAGATATCAAAATATCTCTTCAATCTGACCAATAATCAGTCCCTCATTTTTCTATTAATGTTGGACTTTTGTAGTATAAAGATTTCGATTGGTTTTACCTACTGCATCTTCTCTTACTTCTTCATTGATCACTAAAGTTCATTCAACTCCTATGAGTGGTCATGGCAAAACCCTTAAAACACTTAAATGTTTGCAACGATACTATTTTTGGCAACACATGAAAGAGGAAATCACAACCTTTATTCAAAATTGTGCAACTTGTCAACATGGCAAATATATTCCTCAAGCTCTAGGTGGTCTTTTGCAACCTTCCTCTAGCCCGGCTCATATTTAGGAGGATATTTCTATGGATTTCATTACTGGTTTACCTCCTTCTCATGGTTGCGCATGCATTTTTGTGGTAGTGGGTCATTTCAGTAAATCATCACATTTTTTGGGTATGCAATGATCATTTTCAACAAAACTTGTGGCTTCTCTTTTTTGTATGCAAGTGGTTCATCTACATGGTTTTCCTAAATCAATTGCGTCTGAACGAGATCCTATTTTCTTAAGGGCTTTTTGGTAAGGATTATTTCATTTGAGTAGTAATACTCTCAAAATGAGCACTTCTTACTATCCTCAAACAGATTGTCAGTCTAAGGTCATTAACAGGGGTTTAGAAACTTATTTATGGTGTTTTTGTCAAGATTTTCCTTACCATTTTTTGCACAGGCAATTTTCGTACAACACTGGTTTTCATTCTTCCTCTGGTTATAATCCTTTTAAGGTGGTTTACAGTAGAGATCCTCCATCTTTGTTGCCTTTTGTTCAAGGTAATACTCGCACCAAAGACTTAGAAGATTATTTTGAGATGTTGTTTTACAACAAATCAAAGCCAATCTTGTCTCGGCCCAAAATCAAATGAAGATCCACGCAAAAATCAAATGAAGATCCATGCTAATTCTCAAGGCATTAACTTTTTTTTTATATATGCTCAAGGCATTAACTTTGTTGTTGGTGACTCTGTGTTTTTAAAAATCCAACCTTGCAGACATAAGTCTCTCTCTCCACGCAAGTTTCAAAAGTTGTCTCCTAGATATTTTGGTCCTTACCCTATTCAACGCAAGATTGGTTCTATGGCCCATGAACTCAAGCTACCTCCAAGTTCTCGAGCGCATCTTGTTTTCCATGGTTCGCTCTTACATGCTACTCATGGTTATAATGCTTCTGCACCCTTATCTTTGATGAATGAGAATTGCTTCTTAAACCTGCTGAAGTCATGGATTCTAAGTTGCATGCTGACTCTACTCAAGACATTCATCTGCCCATCCAACAGAAGAATCAACCTCCTGAGGAAGCTAGTTGGAAGCCCTATGATTTGATTGCAACACAGTTTTCCTCATTTTCTTCTTGAGGACAAAGCTTATTTTTAAAGGGAGGGTAATGATAGATCACAACAACCTCTTCTTGTTTATTCAAGAAAGAAGCATGTAGAGAAGGCTAATGAATTAGACGAAGTTATGTCTGATGTGTCTTTTCCTTAGGAAGCATAGTTAGTTATTTAGAAAGTTGTTGTTAGAGAAGTTATTGTCAGTTGGGTTCTGCGACTTATGTCTACCCGTTTGATGTTTCTACATATATATTTCCATGTAAGACTGTGAAAGACTCATAAAAGTATTATGAGAATTATTGTTTCTTTCTTTCTCGAATAAATTAACCACTAAAGCACTAATAACCTTTATCCTAATAATTGAGGATCCAACAGTATATATATAAACATCCTTTAGATTTGGACTTAAAGGTGGCATATATAGGGAGAATTACATAGAGGTCCCAAGAAATAGATTTAACAACCAAAAAGTCTAAATGACACGTGAACATAAACCTGTTGCCATTCTTTTAGGTGATTAAATCTCTTTCTTTAGACTTTATGGTTTCCCCTATATACAATCCCTATTTGTGTACAGGCCAAAAATAACAGCTATAATAACAGAATACAAAACCACAAAACTATGAGAACGAAGAGTAGATTGACTGAAGGAGAAAATTGAAATCTCATACACCACAAAAATTGTGGGTCTCAAACACAAGGGATCCTCGCAACTTAGTAGAACATTCTTTTTACAGTCATAATCGTGAAGGGGGAAAAAACCACCTACCTTTACAACCTCAAAAAAGCTAGAGAAAAAATTTATCTCCTCTTGGGCATCAGGCGTTGTCATTCACAGCCCCGAACAGCGTCAGCTAACCTGATTCTCATTCTAAACATATATATACCCTCAAACTAACAGATATACAGTTTTTAGTACACCACATGATTCCTTATATTCCCGATCAGCTTCCATCTGTCAGAAGCAAACGAGCAGATGGCAACTGACAGATATGAAAATTAAAAAGAGAAGAAGCTTGTATTATACTCAGTTAGCCATACAATCACTTTCATTTCCTATACGATCTGTGCAGGATGAAGAGTCAGACTAATCCTCCTTTCTGTATACATTCAAATGCAAAAATCACATATTAATACATAACATGAAGCAATTGAGAGGTTCTCCAATAAATACTTAACAGATTGATATTTTTCAGGATTAAATGATAAGAGAGAAGACACAAAAAACCCTCCGTTCTTTTGTGTGTGTGTGTGTGTGTGTGTGTGTTGGGGGGGGGGGGGGGGGGGGGGAGTTCATCATTACTGGAACAACAAATGTTCAGAATAGCCCAAGCATTAATGGAACAATACAAATGTTCAGAATCATGAAGCTCAATTTATTAGTTTGTCCCGAAATAAGAGGGAAAAGATTATAAAAATGACTATTACCTCCAGCAGCAACCAGTTTTTCTACACGTGCAACTATGTGCTTCCCATAAGTATACTTCTTCAACGCATTTAGGTGAACCTTTATTCGATTAAGGATGAGCTCAAGCTGCTGGTCATCACAAGTTTCCAGCACCTTCTGTACAACATAGTTCGCAAACTGATCTTTCATCATTACCTACAGCCAACAGACCAAGCAGAAGATTAGAAAATCTGAAATACAATGAAATAACATAAAATCTTAAATCTTAATAACAGTAAAAATAATTACAGTGCCAATCTGAAATCAAGAAAAGAGAGAGTACTCTGTGGGAGAAACAGTTAACTTTCCCAACCTGTTCCCAAAGTTAAAGCCTGTCTCTAACGTATTTCAAAGGTAGTAAACATGAGAAACTAAATAGTTATAATAGGGGTAATACGTCAAGCATGAATGGCAGAGCTTCTAACCATGACATACAAATTCAGCTCTTCTATGACCATGATCAGCCATCTCTACACTTGACAGATTATCAAGAACTCTCATTGAGCACACTCAGTAATCTGGGATAACGTTGCCATTTTTATCTCTCCTAATAGCATCGCATGCATACTTACCACGTTGGAAAATTAAAAGAGATCATAAAAACCATTCTGAAAGGCCCTTAAGTAGATACAAGAATTAAGTGAAAGCGTTGGGCATCATAAAAAGAGGCACATTTTCATCAGTGAAAGGGACCACAAACCTGCAAGGGTTCATTTTCATCAGTGGAACCAAGCATCTCATTTACTAGGGCCTGGCGTTCTGTTGGTGTTCCAAAAGTTAGACACTTTTCTATAACATTAGAGGCAAACTTCTGCTGGCTCATCTGTACAATTTGCCCAGTTAATTGCGTCACAATAGCTGAGCGTTCATGTGGCTTCCCATGCTCCAGCACATGCTGAATTTTATGCAATAATCAGACAAATAACACAATAGAGCTGAAAGAAAGGACGTCTTTCATTGCAAGCAACCAGAAACTCTAGTAAAAAATAGACATTTTTCAAGCTAGTTCAGTCTAAAATGAAAGAAGAAATTCGATTGACATGACCATGCATTTGCCAACTATTCTGGAAAACATTAAGACCAAATTATTAAACATCAAATTAGGGCCATCTGGCTTACATCATTTCATAGTCTACCTGCCTAACTTCCATAATTCACATTTTAGCAGTACTCAGAAAGGTTCCATTATAATGACTATCGCATTTAACAATGTTCAGTCCACGTCTTTGCTTCTTCAATAGCCACCAAACCCAGGCAAACACCATTGCTACCAAGGGTAGAGAAGACTGAAGTAGTAGTAATAAAGTTTGATCGTACAGGTCAACGAACATACAAGAGTCTTCCTATTATTGGTATTTATGGTCTGACAGGAGACAAAACTTTGGATTTAAAATGATAGTTTCTGGTCCAACAAGCCAGGTCAAACCAGGATCCATAACTAAGATTTCAGCATATTGGATATGAATCCTTCTCTTAACAAATTTTTTAGACACTCAAGCAGCATAGATGTTTTAGTTCATACATTGAACACATGTACTTTTACTCATAATGAATTCATAATAACAAGAGACCAAAATTGTTCAGTAAAACTTAATTTATTATGCGACTGCTAACGTATCACTTATAAGATCACAAAATGGCACCCATGGTATACAAGTAAGAAGACTGAGAATTATAACAAACCTGTACAACATAATTCCCGTATTGGTCCTGTGCTAACATGCAAACAGACTGCAGAATCTCATCCATCATTATCTGCTGTGTTTTGGGATCATGGCAATGTTCCAAGACTCTCTGTTTGCAGAAAACTATCAAGTTTAGACTTATCATTCTTATTTGTCAAAGCGTCAATACAGCAAAAAGGTGCCCAAATGAAAACTATAGGGAAAAAAGGTGTCTTTGACCTGTATCACACGGCAGCCGTATGGATGAGTTGACAATGTCACAACTTGGTCATAAAATGTCGAAACTATAAAGTGGATAGCATCTTCAGGTACACATTCAATACACTTCTGGATTACATGGTTTCCATTTTGATCACGTACGCAGCGCATGATATGACCATCCAGCTCTGTTACCATTTTAGTCTGTTGATCCAGATTAACAACTTCTATAGCCTAAAAAGTCACACAAACAGCATTTATCATTTCCAGACACTAATAAGTCATAACATATCTGCCGAAATACACAAGGAATAATTGCACGTGACTAGGTCAAACCAAAAAAGACACTCTCATTTACAGATACTCACCAAAACAGTGAGGCATTCTAGCAATTTGAAATTAGCAAAATAAGAAATTAAAACATCTGATTGCTACCAACTCCACCTGCCCCCCCCCCCCCCCCAAGGTGGCCATAAAAATAGTATCATAAATATACTAAACTGAAATGGTTTTAACAAGGTCTCTCCTTCACCATCCTCTTAAAGGTGATATAATAATGACACATTTAATGTAGAAGTTGGGGGAATTTTTGTGTGACTTGTTCTTAATTTTCCTCATAGACTTCAAAACACTAAAAGCACGTCTTTCCAACAAAAAGAACATGGCAAGTCCACAACATAGTGCGCAGTGCAAAGTGACACATGCAGTTAAAGGAGACAATAATGAGGTGGATAAAGCGAAGGGAATACCTTCTGGATAACTCGGCAGCCATACATTTGAAGACTTAGCGTCAGAACATGACCAGTAAGCTGCTCAGCCAGTTCTCTTATTTGTGCTGGTGTTCCATGCTCAAAAAACTGAACAAGAACCAGCATGTGTTCAGCATGAAGCCCAACAAGAATATCTCACTCACTTGAGCATACCACAAAAAAGTTATACCAACTCAAATAGTACACCATAGGACACATCAGACACACATAAAAGAGAGAATATATCACCTTCTGAATTACATAATTACCAAAAACATCAGTCATTAGAGAAAGAGCTTGAGGCATGATTTCATTGAAAACCATGTTTTTCTCTTCCATTGAGGCGGTCTCAAGTTTCTGTTGGATAAATCGGCTTCCATATTGGTCAGCACTGTGCAAGCAAAGGAAAAACAATAAAACACAATAGTCAGATCTTTGTTCAAAGTCAACAAACAAGAAAACTATGACCAGCAGTATGCACCTGAACTCTACAACATGGCCAGCAATTTCTGAAAGCTCAAAACATTTGGTTTTATTACTTTTGAATTCGTCTAACAAGGATGGGGCAAAATTCTCATCCAAGTTGCCACTAGAATCAGAATGCCAGGCTCCCATGAAACCCCCAGCCACATTCCTCATCCCAGATAAATGAATATTCCGCTCACTTTGCCTCATAGGACTACCAGGTCCAAGGGTTGAGTTTGGATACAAGGAACCAGCCAATGGGCTCCCTGGATATGACATTCCCACACCAAATGTTGGATTTCCAAAATAATTGTGGTTCAGGCTAGGAGACTTGTTAAGGTAAGGAACAGCAAACTGTGATTTTTGAGGTGCAATCAATGACTCGACATAAGCTTTTTGGAGGCCAAACAAATCTGTAAATGAATTATTTGAGCATTCCTTATTTATTGCTTGGTCATTAAGGGCTGCAACCTGTGCAGCTGCAACTTCACCTGATAATAAATATTGAAGATATAAAGGATCCACTAAGGGCACCTGATGAGAGCTACCTGAAGCATTATTTCCCATCCTGCTTGCATTTTGTAAATCTGATGCTGATAACAAATTTGGTCCTAAAGCTACACCTCCCAAGGCTCCAGAGTCCATGCTATTCGCTCCTAGTGCAGCAGCAGCATTTTCAAAGAGAGGAGGCAAATTACCACTACCAAGCTGACTTGCCATCATTGGTGGTGAAGAAGGATTCACAGCATACCCACTCAACCCATAGTTTTGGTATGAGATATTTCTACCATCCACATTCTGATGATGAGTGAGTGAGTTTCCTCTGCCAGCAAGAGTTGGTGTAGGAGGTCCTTTCAAACCTGAGTTAACAGAAATCCCAGCAGAGTTATGAAGTTCTAACTGCTCATTTGCATTTGCTGAAGAGTTACTTAAACCCAATCTGAAACCACTGCTATTGTTCACTTTCAAATGAGATGCTTTTGTCAACTGGGAAGCAGAGTGAAGCTGATAAGACAGGGGTTCTGGCTTGTTGAGGAATGGATGATAATTGATAGTATGAGTATGCTCAGATTCATTGAGCCCATTGGAATGTTTCTCACCATCTGCCATGCCGTTTAGGGAGAGATTCATGCCCGCCAAAGCAGACACCAGATCTGCAGGCTCGTTTAAACTGGAAGAGACGGCATTGAATGAGTTTTGACCATTGGAACATTTTTTATCATTAGAGTTAGATCTCCCATCCCCAATGGGTGGAAGGCAAGGGCTAGAAGCTCTAGCTAGAAGTTGAGCATCAGGCGTAGTGCTCCTTGATAAGGAAGCTCCCAATGCGGAAGCATATGTTTGAGAAGCCGATCCACCAAGAGTTTGGCCAGCGGATATGCCCATTTTGGTCCCACCAGAACGCAAAGCATCTGCAGCCGCCAAATCTTGATGCAGCTGAGCAAAATGTGTTTCTGGGTCGTCAGCACTGTCGTCAAATACACCATAGCTAGGTTGGTGATGATTGGACAGAGATGATGAATTATTTATCTCATCCTGCTTTGGAAAAATGGGCAAAATAACAACAGGAACAGTATAAGTAGAATAATAATACAGGAAGTAATATCCAAGTCACAAATTATTTAACTAAAACTAATGAAGTTATGATGAAAATTATTCTAGAAAATTGTAGCTCAAGTGAATGAACCTGATACATATACCTCCAATGTCTTCGAAAATGATCAACTTAGAAAATGGAAATGTGATATCAAAAAGAAATTAGAAATTCAATGAAGATTGAAAAACATAGGAATAGATTAGTTAAGATACAGCAGAATAATCTGGAAGGGAAAAAATAAATGTGAAACAAGTGTAGCCATCAATGAAGACCGCTTTAGAACATCCCAATTTACTATGGGAAGCCATTTCACTTGAACTCAATGCACAAGGGTATTATGCATTGCTTTCCTCCTAATAAGGATTAGATCACTCACTCAAATTTCTTCATTATGTTTTTACAAAATACTATGATGTTACTATACAAATGATAAACGGAAACTAGATGTATGAAAAGAAAATAAACCCAATAATGAAAATAAAATCCAACAGCTAATTAAATCCAAACGAAATAACACTATCAATTTCAATAAGCCATTAGGAGACGAACGGCACAAAGCATAAAAAAATTGACAGAAGCTCACTTGAATTAACTCTGTAATGCTCTTCTGCCTGCTCCCATGCCCCAACGGCGGCATCCCGATCAACCCATTGCCGCCCGACTCTGCCGCACTCTTTTTTTTATTCACACCATTCTCGTCCTTCCCATCAAAACCTGAAGGCTGCACCGAAAAAAGAGAGCTGTCTCCATTCCTCCTGTCTCCAATACCGCCGCTTAACCTCTGACTGAAACGCCAGTCCTCTTTTGACACCAACGGCGGCGGCAAGCGTGGGTTTGGATTCGCATTTGTATAGTAATAATTCGCATAAACTGGATCAGCACGAAGCTCCTCTTCGCTAGTGAAACCCCTTCCTCCGCGGCCTTTGCCAAAACCCGATACCATGGTGGAACTGTCAAACAAGGCGCCAACAGCAGAAAGGGAGCCCTCAACGGTGGGAGGCGCCGACCCACTTCTGTACATATTAAGTTCCCTCTCACGCTCACTCACTTCTTGCTGCTGTTGCTGCCGCCTCTGCTGACGAATCAGCGTACTCAAATCTTCACCATAATCAGAGTTTTTGAACATCGATCGAATTGCCACATCTGACATCATCTTTGAGTAAGTAGTATCAGAACCCGAACTCATCGGTGAACCTTGGATAGAACTTAGTGAAAAAAATAAACGCAGTAACTGCACAAAGACTGCAACTTTAAGCACATAATCAGCTAAAAATGGTTAAAGTATGAACAGTTTTCTCGCTAAAGCTACAAAAAAGCTTGTTTTTTTTAAGCATTATCGCAACCCATTACTCAATTTTTGGTAAGGAGACGAATAGAAAATCTCTGCTTGTATTGTGAGGCATGCATTTTGTACCGGCGGTTTAAGATTTAGATGGTGATATGAGGATCGGATTCAGAGGAAATAACGATAAAGATCGACCATGGTTTCATCCATGTTAGGAGAGAAACTGAGAAGAGACCGAGAGCGAGAAGAGAGGCGAGGGAGTACAGTGATTAGCACAAGTGCTGCTGAAGCCAAGCCGTTAGATTTTAAGTGACGGTAAGATTATGTTCGCGAAGATTTGTTATTATAGAAGACTAGGGTTTTAATACCTTTGTCCACACTACCACTTTTTTTTATTTTATTAACATGTATTTATTTTATTTTATTTTTTGAGAAAAAAATATTATTATTTATTTTTTTTCATAACTAATAAATTTGGAAATAAAATATCTTCAGAAAAATAATAAAATTTTAAATAGAAATAAAATAATAAAATTTTATTTAAATAATTTGCAAACAGAAAAAAAAAATACACCCTTATCATTTAATTAAAATCTTCAAAATCCAATGCATGAGGATAAAATTTCATCATATGTGAAAATTTTACTCCACAGTGGAGCAAACAACAAGGGAATAAATAGTAAAAACGTCCAATTTTAGTTTCTAGCTTCTTCATCCAACCAATTTGACCAATTCTTTGCTTGGAGGGGGTTTTATTAACTTCAAAGGGAGCTTGTTTGGTATAGCTTATGGGAGACTTAATCGAATTTATTTACTATTTTTATCGGGTTTATGTTAAAGTAGAAATAAGCTAGTTTTTCTGACTTATCCTAACTTATATAAAATACTATGTAAACTTATATAAGAATTTTGTAAATTATATAAAAATTTATATAAAACATTGCAAATTTGTATTTAAGAATTTTTTATATTTTTGGTGATTTTATGTTAAGTTTTCTCTTATAATTATCTCAAAGGTCACTTATTCATAAGTCATTTCAAACAAGTTTCACAATCTGATTTATACCCAAAAGCTATATTTTTGGTGATTTTATGTTAAGTTTTCTTTTATAAGTATCTCAAATGTCACTTATCCATAAGTCATTCCAAACAAGTTTCACAATCTAACTTATACCCAAAAATTACTTATGCAATCATCAATGCAAACATAAATCACATTTTACAATCTGATTTTTACCCAATCAAACTTTTTCATAAGTCATTTTGTCTACCAGTATTCCAAACAAACCCTAAGTCGCAATCAAAACTTAAGTTACAAGATTAAGTAATTATTTTTTATGATTAGTATTTTCTTAAGGGAGGTGGACTTAAAACCCGAGCAAGCTTTGATACCAAATTTTATAAACAAAGTGTCAAACATCGTATTAAAAGATTAAACCAATAGCAAATTAGAAATGAAACGTCAATCATCATAATTAAAAGCTTAAACTAGTGTTCCCTCTAGTCCTTATTATAAAGCCTCAACTAACAAATCACACAAACCAATAAAAACAGTTAAAGTCAATAAAGTTATCTTATAATTTAAGTAATTTCCAATATTACCCTTACTATTTACCCTAAACTCTAATATTATATTATTATTACTCTCTCCTACTACCCCTATTAATTAAGGGCATACATGGAAAAAAAATAATCAATGCTCTTTAGAAACAAGCAAATGCCTTATAAAAAAGACCAAATATATTTGATAGTTGGTGTCTTATAATAAGAACCAGAGGGAGTAGTAGATTAGAAACGAAGCGTCAATCATCATGTTAAAAGCTTAAACTAGTAGTAAATACGTGTCTTATTCCTTTAACATGGGTCAAACATGGGCCTCTAATTTCCGCCAACTTTAATGTCACCTAGCTTAACCCAATCCGTCAATGAGAGTTGGCACAGATGGTAAGGAGTCCAAGACTGGGCCTTTGGGTCGTGGGTTCGATCCCCTCTGCTGTCGCTGGGACTCCTTTAGTAGGCGATCTCGTAAGTCCCCAGTAAGTGCTTATAGAGTCTAGGGCCTTGCCCTGACCTTGGTAGGGGACTGATGTCGAACCCTTCCAAAACTTTTTAGTATCAAAAAAAAAAAAAAAAAAGCTTAACCCAATCCATATCACAGCCTACCACGTAGGCAAGTATGAATATGTATACCATTCTTCAAAAAAATTAAAAAATAAATGTTTTAATTTAATTTAAATTAAAATATGCCATGGTTTATTAGTTAAATATGTTTTTATTTTAAAAATAAAAGACAAGGTTTATATAATTTTAATAAATTTTTCTTAAGAAAATCAATTTCATCCAATAGTTGCGAAGATCAAGTATGTTTAAGCACTAGCGCATTTTCTTACATGTTGGTGCTTTATCAAATAAGTCATATTCACACGCTTAATAAATTAAATTAAATCATATCAACATATCATGCCGTTTGAGCATTTTCATTATTTCCTTAATTGTTTTTCTGCGAAGCTATGCTGATTTACTAAAAAAATATAAAATCACATGTTCATTTTAATAAAAAAATTATTGGTAACTATTAATGAAGATCAGACTATTTTATTAAAAGGAAGCGTTGAGAAAACAGAAATAAATATCTCTATATATAACAATAAAAAAATTTAAGCAAAAAAAATTACCTGTTTAGGTATATTCTAAGAAAGGAAACTGTTAAAAGTACCGAGAAAATAGCATGGAATCAATTACCTTATTTTCGCAAGTCCATACAAACTCCTGGCTTAGACAATTTTAGGTTAAACTTTAGACTTTTTGTTTATCAAATATATACTACTAAAATGTCAGCCTACAGTAATTTTTTTTTCTAACAATAGCCTACAGTAATTGATCCAACCGATCATAAATATGACCCCCATAGGTTACCCCTCGTCCATAGGCTCAACTAACAAAAGGGTCAAAATTTCTCAGGAAAAGGAAAATAGTTCAATCCTGGAGTTGGTCAAGATGCTAAAAAAAGCATCTTAGATGATGTAAACTTGTGGAAACACAGACTGAGGTGCAAACATGTATACTCTTAGTCTTGTATGCCTTAGGAAGCAAAGTCATAGTATCTTACCCTTAGTCTATGAGTAAACTCAACTCCTTTTCTAACATTTCTTTATCAAAAAAAAAAAAAAAATGACGCCCACAGAATAGCTGTCCACGTTTTGGGCTAGGTGTTTAGAATATGAATTTGAATTTTGTTGTAAATTTAGAAAAAATAAGAAGACTATGGAGTAGTAGAAGAAGAGAAGAAATAACAATACAATAGAATAGAATGGGAGAGAAGAGAATGACACATCTCATTCACTTTGTTTCATTGGTGTGTCAAAGCCTTATGCATGACCTCTATTTATAAGCCTCCATAAATTGAAGACTATATAAGAGTTAGAAGCACATAAAGACAGGAATTAAGCAACATAATGGTGCAATTGGAGGTTATAGGAAATATGTACTAAAGCTCATTCAATTTAAGAGTTATAGGGTGTGATGTCAATTACCATGAGATGAAATCCTATGCATGGATTTATGAACATCCACACACATATTGTTTATAACACTCATTGTTGGATGTTCATAAATAAATATTGTACCTCATTAAAACTTTACTAGAAAAAACCCAATGAGACAAAAATCTAGTGAAGGAAAAAGAGTACATGATATATGTTGAAGCTATCTTATTAAAAACCTTACTGGAAAAACCCAGTGGGACAAAACCTTGGTTAAGGAAAAAGAGTACAACACAAACCTTTCTTCCCTAAAGATAGTATCACTTTTACTTCTTATGATAACAACATCACTTTTGCTCCCTTAATGTCGACATCACTTTATGTATGTCTTTAAGTCTATGCACTCTAATACTATACACTAACTTCTTAAATGTTCTAGTTGGCAGTGTCTTGGTAAACAAATATGCAAGCTTGTCACATAAGCGAATTCGTTGAACATCCATGTCACCACTCTTTATAAGATCATGAGTGAAAAAGAATTTTGAAGAGATATTTTTTGTTCTATCTCTTTTGATGTACCCTCCTCTCAATTGAACTATACATGATGTATTATTTTCATATAGTATTGTTGGAACCTTTTGTTTAAAAAATGGACCACACATTAATTGGATAAATTGAGACGTTGAACTTAGCCAAACACATTCTCGACTTGCCTTGTGAGCTACAATTATCTCTACATGATTTGATGAGGTAGCAGCCAAAGTTTGTTTTGTTGAGCGCCAAGATACAGTTGTACCTCCATAAGTAAATAAATATCATGTTTGAGATCCACCATTGTATGGATTTGATAAAACCCCAAAATTTGCATAACCAATCAATTGTGATCCAGGTTTGTTAGAATAAAATAATCTCATATCATTTGTTCTTTGAACATATCAAATTATATGTTTAATTCCATTCCAATGGCTTATTGTTGGAGAAGAACTAAATCTTGCCAATAAATTTACAGCAAATGCAATGTCAGGTCATGTTGTATTGACAAGATATAATAGTGCATGCACCTATAGCACTAAAACATGGTACTTTTGGACCAAGAAGTTTTTATGTTTTCTCTTGAGGGGGAAAAGGATCCTTCTTCTTATCAAGCGATCTTACAACCATTAGAGTAGATAATGGATGCGCTTTATCCATATAGAATCGCTTTAATAAATTTCAACATAAGTAGATTGATGAAGTAGAATTCCATTTGCTAAGTGCTCAATTTGGAAGACGGGACAAAACGTTGTTCTTCGAAGATCCTTCATCTCAAATTCTCTCTTTAAACAATCAATAACTTTTTGAAGCTCTTCAAGAGTTCCAATTATACTCAAATCATTCACATATACATCAATTATCACAAACTCTTATCCATTTCCTTTTATAAAAACACATGAGTAAGTAGGATCATTTTTATAACATTCTCTTAACAAAAATTCATTAAGAACGTTAAACCACATTCTTCCATATTGTTTCAATCTATATAAGGATTTATGCAAAAGAATTGTACAATTTTCTCGAGAATTCTTACATCCTTCTGGCAATTTGAATCCTTTAAGAATTTTCATATAAATTTTAGTATCTAAAGTATCATATAAGTAGGTTGAAACAATATCTATTAGATGCATTATATAGTTTTCTACTCATTGCCATACTAATTAAATACCTAAAGTGATTGTATCCACCATAGGAGAATATGTCTCTCTATAACCAATGCCAATTCTTTGCAAAAAAAAAATTTGTGCAACCAATAGTGTTTTATATCCAACGACATCATTTTTCTCATTTTGTTTTCGTACAAATACCCTTCTATACCCAACAAGCTTTGCACTATTTGGATTTGGACTACAGGCCCAAAAACCTCACATTTTGAGAGGAATTTAACTCTGCTTGAATTGCGTCTTTCCATTTTGGCCAATCATTCTTATTTCTACATTCTTCAGCTAATCTAGGTTTAAGATCCTTATTTTGATTAATTATTTCAATCGCAACATTATATGAAAATGTATTGTCGACAACTAGACTTTCTCGGTTCCATATTTTTCTCGTAGTAACATAACTCATCAAGATCTCTTCACTATTTTCATGTACCTGAACCTCTTTTGGGGTTTTTGATTAGTTATGTATACCTCCTCAACTTGACCATCTTGGTTAATTGCTCCCTTTTTCTTTCCAAGATTTTTTTTTTGAATCAATTGGTCTACCACTCTTCAAGCATGGCTTACTTTCATTTGCACTTAATGGTTGTCCTATTGGGATATTAATTCTAATTGGAGCATTTTTAGCTGGAATGTGAGATTGATAATTCTTTTGTGGTCAATAAATGCATTTGATAGTTGATTTACAATATTTCGTAAAAGAATTATTTTTAAACTTCAAGCTCACATTGTTGTGTACAAGAATCTAGATGTAATAGTGACAATGTTTTCCATGTAATTTCTTTATTCAATTGTTTATTATCTCCCCTTAATATTGGAAAAATTGTCCCATCAAAATGGCAATCATAAAAAACATGTCATAAATAAATCTTCAGTTGATGACTCTAAATACTTGATTATAGAAGGAGATTTATAATCAACATATATTCCTAACCTCCTTTGAGGTCCCATCTTTGTGGGTTGTGGTAGAGCAATAGGAACAAATACCGCATATCCAAAAATTCTAAGATGTGAAATATTTGGCTCCTGACCAAAAGCCAATTGTAATAGGGAGAATCATGATAGCTTATTGGCCTAATGCGTATAATTGTTGCTACATGTAAAATTGCATGCCCCCAAGCTAATATGGGAAGCTTTGTTCTCAAAAGCTTTAGTCTAGCTATCAATTGGAGGCGTTTGATGAACAATTCTGCTAAACCATTTTGAGTATGTGGACATGAGCAACATGTGTTTTCTACTGTTATTCCAGTTGCTATGCAATAATCATTAAAAGTTTGAGATGAAAACTCAATAGCATTATCAAGGCGAATTGTCTTAATTGTATGATCTGGAAACTGTGCTCTTAACCTAATTATTTGATCGAGTAATCTAGAAAATGCTAAATTACATATTGACAACAAACACATATGTGACCATCTTGTAGATGCATCTATTAAAATCATAAAATATCTAAATGGTCCACATGGTGGATGAATAGGCCCACATATGTCCCCTTGGATACACTCTAAAAGAATAGGGGATTCAAGTCCAACTTTTGTCAAAGAAGGTCTTATAATTAATTTTCCTAGAAAACAAGCAACACATAGGAAATCCTTAAATTGAAGAATCTTTTGGCTCTTTAATGGATGTCCATGTGAATTTTCAATAATTATTCACATCATAGTTGAATCGAGATAGCCTAAGTGATCATTCCAAACAATAAATATATGTTTATCAATATACTTTTGGTTTACTGTAACATTTGCTTCAATTGTACTAGTATTATATAGTACAAACTAGAAGATAATGTTAGTAATTTTTCTAGGACACACTTTTCACCAAATCTAACTATTATTATTTGTAGATATTTCGTATCCTTCTAATTTATAGTCTCAATATAATACCCATTTCGGCAAATATCCTTAAAACTCAATAAATTTTTGTGAGATTTAGAGGAATATAAACCATCATTAATAACAAATGTCATTCCTTTAGGCAATATTATAATTATTCTTCTTGAGCCTTCAATTACTTTTGTATTACCCGCTATGGTATTGATGCTTGCACTACTCATTGTTAGATGTGAGAAATATTTTTTATCTCTAAGTATGGTGTGTGTGTTGTAGCACTATCTATGAGACACATATCTTCATTCTTGTGTCCAATGATCAAAACCAATGTTGTCAAACTCGCGAGTCAACTCACCGAGTTTAACGAGTTCACGTTTTTAACTAATGAAATTGAGTTAACTCGCTTATAGATTGTTCTATACATAAACTCAGTCAAACTCGGTTTTTAATTGGTCAAACTCAGTGAACTCACCATTTCAAAACCAAGTTGAGCGAGTCAAAGATATGGGTAGTAGAAATCAAAGATTTAGACAATAACAAGCTAAAAATCTTCAAAAAATAAAAATGAAAATGAAAACAAAAGCTAGTATAAAGTAAAAAATAAAAATACATGACTTGTACAACTTGCCTTATTTTAAACTTGTAGAACTTGTGTCGCCGCCCACCATCCTTCTTTCCCAAGTTCATAGTTTCTATTTTTCGTTCTTCACTGCCTTTACTTGTTCTTGCTAGTTTTGGAGAAGAAGGAAGAAAGAAGACGAAGAATAAGAAGAGAGAACGGAGGTAAAAGAGAGAGAAGTAAACTGAAAAGTGAGTTCACAATTTCGAAATATGAATATATGAGAGATGTAAGGTTTTTTTTTTGTCTCATGAGTCGTGATTTGTGAGCAGTATGTGCCTTACTGCCTTTGTTTTTTCTTTGGTCAGGTCAAATTTTGTTTTTTCTTTGGTCAGATCAGCCTTTTTTTTTTGTTCGTGAATTGTGAAATTTCTTGTGAGATTGTGATGTATTGATGAGTGCAATAACTTCACGTGGGTTGTAGCTAGTCTTTAGTCAATAATAGGTAATATAAATATAAACCCTCAATCAATGCTTTCTTCAAGCTTGTTTGTACTTAGAGCCGTCAAAACGGGTCAGGCTCATCAAGCTGGCCCATTTAACTCTGGCCCTTTAAAGGTGAGACTTGAAAAATGGATAAAATATTTGAAATTAGCCCTGGAGGGCCGGCCCTAATGGGCCTCAAGCTTAAACGGGCCGGTCCTATAAACCCTTTTCACTGTAGCTTTTTATTTTTTTTCCTTTTTAAATTTATTAATTTATATATATTTTGTATTTATTATAAAGTTATTTATCCATTTAATTACAAATACATAATAACTATACTCTAATTTTATGATTTGATTTATTATTTGTTGCAAATAGAGATTATGGATGTGTTCATGATGCGAGAGAAGAATTTCATGATATTCTTACTCTTGAGCTTGAGGCTACCACTTAAAGTGAAGAACAATCAAATATCGTTAAAATCGATGATAGTGACGAAGATGACGATAATAATAGTCATCGTACTAATTATTGTAATTTACGAATTATATTTCTTTTAAACACAAGGAGGAAAAATAGTTAAAGTTTGGAATAAATAATTTCCGGGCCCTGCGGGTCGGCTCTGACCCTGGTGCTCTCTGGCTATGCTTTGAAAAATGTATATTTTCTTACTTCAGGCCCTGGCCCTTCACGGGCTGGGCCGGATTGACAGCTCTATTTGTACTGTATCATGAGAGCATAGGGAGCTAGTATATAGTAGGTAATGTCAAATGGTCCCTAACATTGCAAATAGACACTGTGATGTATCCTACAAGCTGTTTTTTTTTTTCAATTTGTTTATTAAAAATTATTCTTGATTTGAATGAATGAAGGTTAGACTTGTGAAGCTAAAGTGTTGAGACTTGATTCTTGGGTGATGTAAAGCAAAGACCAGACCATTATAGAAGTACGGGAGTAAGGTATTTCTTCCTTCCCTTCACTCTTTTTGTTGCTTTTAATCATTCAACATATTATTATTATATTATTTTTATAAAAATCATGAGAGAGTAGGGAACTTGCTTAAACAAACTAAGGTGCAGGTTTTTTTTTTTTTTTTTTACCTTGAGATATTAGATATCTTTTTTGGTTGCCTCTTTTTTCTTAATTTGAAAATTTCTTCTTACTGTTTATTAATTAGGTAGGATATTAAATTGAAGATGTCTTCAAGTGCAAAGGAAAATATTGGGAAAAGAGTTATTGCTGCAAGAAAAAACTATCCTAGTAATAAATCTGATATATGATGGAAACATGGGATGAATGTTGATAGGAATGGCAAAAAAGTGAAGTGTAATTATTGTGGAAAAATTGTTAATGAGGGTATTTATAGATTCAAATGTCATTTAGCATGTACTAAAATAGATGTTGAAGCTTGTGTCAATGTTCCTAAAGAAGTAAAGACCACCATACTGCAGCTTGTTTATAATACAAAATGTGCTTCATCTAAAAGGAAAAAAATTATCGATTGATATTGGTGATGAAGATGATTAAGGTGCCATACACAAGTTGAGTCTCAAAATTTAGAGAAAGGGCTTATGAATTTCTTAAGAAATACAAAAAATAATAGCAAAGGGGTAGGCAACACACAATCAACCATCAATCATATGTTTAAGAAAGACTTGAGGGAAAAGGCCTGTCAACAAATAGATCGATTTTTTTTTTATACAAGTGCTATACCTTTTAATTGTATAAAAAATCCTGAATTTACAAAGATGTGTAAAGTTATAGGAAGATTTGGTTAAGGATTTAAGCCTCCTTCTTATCATGAGATTAGAGAAAAATATTTCAATTTGGAATTAAAAAACACATAGGCCTTGCTTGAGAACTTTAAGAATGAATGGACAACAACAGGTTGTTCCATATGTCTGATGGGTGGATTAGAGTCCTCGTCAATTATTTTCTCACCACATAATTTAAACTGAGAACTTATTTTGAAAACTGTTGAATTATATTCACTCACAGCCTTAAAACCTTGTAGCTTAAGGTGTATCTATCCATAACGAGCTCGAGGTAAAATCATCATTTTTTGGTGATTATACCTTTCCTTCAAAATAGTCCATAATTCTAGTGAATCTTTTATCGTTAGATATGTAGCTTTCAACCCTTCATGGATATGGTGGCAAAGAAAAATCATGACCTTGGCTTTATCCTGACTAGTTGTTTCATTTCCTGGTAAAATAGCTCTTCCTAGACCCTTAGCATCTAGATGGATTTCAACATATAAGATATATGATAGATAATTCTTTCATGTGATATCAAGAGCTATAAACTCGAGTTTGGTAACGTTGGTCATGATTCAAACTAAAAATAATAATAATAATAATTAGAATAATGGTAAGATTGATGAAACATCAAGCATCATTATGAATTAAAACATTAAAATTCATAAATCATAACCAACATATTGATAAACAACATAATTAAATGGAGCAAAATTTCATGAGTAGCCAACATATAATTTAATAAACAAAATTTCTTGAAAATATTCTTCATATATTCATAAATAAACATTTTACCATTAAAACATAAAATCATGAATAAATATACATATATGAAGATAAATAACATATAACAATATATATAAAGGTAGAAAGAGAGAGGGAGAATATAAATGATGTACAGAGAGAAGAGGAAATTATAGCAATATAAATAGTTAAGAATAAAAGATAAACCTACAATCGTACAAATCACTACTATATAGTCAAATATAATACTATAAAGGGTTAAGATGAAAAAATACACATGAGTTTTTTTTCCGAGGAGCGTCTAGCACCACGTGCTTGTTTTTGAAGCAAAAATACAAACGTGATTGGTATTTTGGAGCAAAAGTTACATCCCACCGTTATGTTACTGTTCACTTCATCTCTTTTTCTCTCATCACGGTGAATAGTAACATAAAGGTAGAATGTGACTTTTACTTCAAAATGGTAACCACATGTGTATTTTTTGTAAAAAAAAAAAAAAAAAATCACGTGATGCTAGACACTCCTAGGGAAAAAAACCCATGAGTATTTTTGCACCTTAACCTACTATAAATAAAATAACAATAATATGTTATAATATGTAAATAAGAGTAAATGTAAACAAATATAAAATAGCAAATTTTAACATAAAGATAGCAATACTAAAAATAAAATGGAAAATAAATTAAATAATAAACAAATAAAATGAATAAAAAATGAATAATATAAATAAGAAACAAATAGAATAATAAATGTGGTTACAAAATAAAATAAAAAATGTAAAAAAGAGTGATTTAAAACATAATACAAATTAATAATAAAAATTATAAAAAATAAACAAATAAATTTAAATGGCTTAATAAAATGAAATAACATAATATTACAACATAAGTAGATGATACAATAATAATAAAATGAAATGAATAACATAAAATAAATAAATATAAATAATAGAATATAACATGAAAATAAAATGAACTAGCATAAAATGTAAATAACAACATAATATAAAATATAATTTTCAATATCAACTATAGAATTTGATGTTTAAAAAAATCAATAAAATTGTCTCTTTAATTCTATACAATGACTCAGATTATCCCTAATAGATTAAATAATGATACAGTAAAAGAAGATAGAGGGAAGGGTTGAGCAATGAAGAGGGGGGAAATTATACCTTGGTTTGAAAATAGTGCTGATAACATGTTGTAAATTTAGATAAAATAAGAAGAATATGGAGTACTAGAAGAAGAGGAGAAACATCAAGATAATAGAATGAGAGAGAGAGATAAAATGACCTATTTCTTGCACTTTGTTTCATTGGTGTGTCAAAGTTTTATGCATGACCTCTATTTTTAGACCTCCATAATTAAAAATTACTTAAGAGTTACAAGCACATAAAGAAGGGAATTAAGAAACATAATTGTGTAATTGGATGTTATAAGAAATATCTACTAAAACTCTCTCAATTTGAGAGTTATAGGATGTAATGTCAATTACCATGAGATAGAATTTTATGTACTGAGTTATGAACATCCACACTCATTGTTTACAACAAATTTCAAATTTTAAACTTTCTAATGTATCTCTCCATATTTCATCTTCCTTTCTCTCTCTTTTATTTAAGGGTGTGTTTGGTTTGAGGAGAGGTGAGACTAAACTTATAGGCTAAATTAGCCTCTAAGTTTAGTCTCCCCTCCCCCCTCAAACCAAACAGATTATAAAGGTACGTGTCATTTTATTCCTTCCTTGAACTTTTTCCCACACATGCTAAATTCTAAAAGCTTCACCCTATTTATTTACATTTTTTTCTTTCCCCATATTTTTATTTCCCAAGGCTTACCTCTTACTTACCTTTTTTTTTTTTAGGTTGAATTTATCTCATTGTCATCTTTCTCATTTTCTTCTCATCATCTCATGTCCACTGTTAAATTAAAACAATATATGATTCAAATTTAGTCTTTTATAAAATTATTTCTATAAACATAAATAAATAAATTTAAACTCTTAAAATTTAATCTACATCCTTTATAATTGTAATCCATAATAAATAAATAAATTTAAATTTATAAAATATACAAATAACTATTTTATAAAATATTGAATCTAAACTATTCATTTCATGATCTTTGGATGAAGATGAGATGATGAGAAGATAGTGAAAAAGATGATAATGATAGTATGCTCTCGTTTTTTTCTTGGTCTTTCTCATTTTCACCCCTCCATTTCAACCTGCAATGACTTGGGCCTGACTTTCCTCCTATGCCTTATCCACTACTACCCTCTTTTTCTCCTAAATGGCACCGTTTTTGCTGTAAAATCACTGTTCACTTTTTTTAAAAAAAAATAGAATTCACCACCCTGAATTCTTTTTTTAGTACTAATAATTTTTTTTAAGATCCTAAAATAATTTTTTAATATCATGAAATATTTTTTTAGTACTAGTCAGTATCCTAAACTATCTTTTTAATATCAATAAATACCTTGAAATATTTTTTCAAGTTTTTAAAATAATTTTTCAAGATCATGAAGTATTTTTTAAGTATCAACCAATATCCTAAAATATTTTTTTAGCATTAGTAAGTACGCTCAAATTTTCCACTTTCCAATTGCCACTTGTGTTCTCTCTGTTTTAATCAGTGCTACATTCGTTGTGAATTATTTAATTATATTTTATATGTGACTCACCCAATGCCTTCTACTTTCTTGGTAATGATTGCTGCTTTTTGAAACCTAAATGCCTTCTCTATGCTCTTATGCTGGTTTAATTTTTATTGGGATTTGTTTATTTTATTTCTTTTGCTAACAATTTCTATTGTGAATCGTTTGAACAGAAATCCAGAACAATCATTGGTAACATTAAGGAAACATAAAAAAAGGGATGTGATTGTCAAACACCAGCATTCATATGGTTAGAACCTTTGTTTTTTAAATTTCCTTTTTCTCCTTTGACGTTGAAGATGCTGCTGATTTTTTTTTGGATTTGTTAACTGTTAATATTAATATGCAGACTTGCGCCATGAAGCATGTCAAGCTTTTTTTTTTTTCCTTTTTATCTATTTTAAATGGAAGGTATTTTAATAATTCTCAATTTTCAAAATAAGTCTTTATCCACTAGCTTTTATTAAGGAGATTCATTGGAGGGAGGACAGTGATCATTTTCTACAGTCTTACCTCAGAATATAGTGTGAATTCATCCTTCCTCTATTTTTTGGCTCTTCAACATCATTTGGTCACCATTCTTATATCTAGAAGTGTAGTTTTTGCTACTGTTTATGCCACTACTTACTTATAGTTGTGGGTCGAGTAGTCTATCACTTTCTCTTCATAACTTGTCTAAAAGAATTTTTTTTTTGTAACGTCACTTTTTTTTTTTTGTAAAGTTGTAAATTTACACAATAAATTTGCATAGGAGTCTTCGATGCATTGGAGGCTAGTCAGATCCCATCTAATTATTACCATTGCCAAATTCTCATAATGAACCAATGTCATATGGATGTTTATTACCATTGCCAAATTCTCATAATCTGACTAGCCTCCAATGCATCGGAGGCTCCTATGCAAATTTATTGTGTAAATTTGCAACTTCACAAAAAAAAAAAGTGACATTACAAAAAAAAATTCCAATGTAAAATTTACATAGGAGTCTCCGATACATCGGAGGCTAGCCAGATCCAATTGAATGCTATGCTTATGTTCCTTCTGTTTAGCTATAAATTGCATAGTTATTCTGTCAAGTGTATAGTGGTTTTCTTTTTGCTATGAAATGGTCTTTTATGACCATTGATGAATCAATATATAATTCTTTTGATCTTTGGATATTCATCCAATGATGGTTGATATATGTAAATACTCTGTCTTTGAAATATTTTCTTGAAACCAATTAATATATATGGAATGATATATTTTGATAATGCAGAGTGTTCAAATTTTTGTTCATGAGTTGATTGGATTTCTTTTATTTGAATGTTGATTTTGTTTTTATTAATAAATCATGCTCTGATAGTCTTTATGTCCCTCGTTTGTGTAGATTTCGAGTGCTATATGCCTGTGGTATTCTACTGTAAGTGTTTGTGGTCCCATAATTTCTGTGAGTTGAAGTTTTAAGAAAATAAATGTGAAGTACGTTTATTTTGTTCAATGATGAAATATTGATTACATAGACTTGGAAGTTTCTTTTGAAAAAACCCGGGAACGAAAAAATTTGACATGGTGAAAGTAATTTAAGAATTTAACTCAGGCTCCTAGATTTATTTTTCTTTTTATTTTTTTGGCTAAAATCCATAAAACCTCAAAGTTTAGGTTGGTTGCATATAAGAGCCAGTTTTAGATAATTTTAAAACCTAAGGTTTTTTTTTTAATTTAAAATTAAAACCTAGGTTTCAAAACTTAGGTGTTGACAAAACTTTGTCAAATCCTCCAAAATTGTCTAGAAATTATTTTGCATCAAAACTTAAGTTTTGGCAAAAGTTTATCAAATCCTCCAAAATTGCCCAAAAATTATTTTGCATCAAAACTTAGGTTTTAATAAAAGTTTGTCAAACATTCTAAAATTGTTCAAAAGTTATTTTACATCAAAACCTAAGTTTTGGAAAAAATCTATTTTTTTTCGAATTTTTCTCTCTCATTTTCTATTATCAGTATTTTCAGTACCAGTCAGTATTCTTAAGTATTTTTTTAATACTGGTCAATACCCTTAAATATTTTTTAAGATCAGTCATTGCCTCGAAATATTTTTTAATATCCTAAAAAAAAATTTCAAGATCATGAAGTATTTTTTCCAATATCTTTAAATATCTTTTTAGTACCCGTCAATACTTTGAAATATTTTTTCAAGATTAGTCATTACCCTAAAGTATTTTTTTCAATATCCTAAAATAAATTTTCAAGATCATGAAGTATTTTTTTCAGTACCCTTAAGTATTTTAATTTTATATACAAATTTATGTATTTTTTATATTTATTATGAAATATAATGTTTATAATATTTTAAATACAACTTTACACGGAAAGCTAATGTTCTTTTTGATAAATTTGACCCTCAAAAAACTATTCTAATAACAATATTCAAACATTATCATTTTTATGCAAAAGACATTATCCAAAAGTTAATCTCCAAAAATTAATCATTTCCATCCCTAGGCTCAAGCTACTTTGTTGTAAAACAAATTTAACTTGTTAAGGGTAAAGTTTGGCCTAACCTAATCTATTTCCAGTCCTAATAAGAGATAATAAAATTTATTTCAAAATTATCTAAAACTAGTTTAGATTTTTTTTAAAAAAAAATTAAAAAGTATACGTGTGGGGCACACACTGAGATAATAAATTAATCGAATGGCTGAAAATTAAAGCTACTGCAAGACGCTGAGAGTCTTGCTTATGAGGAAATCTGGATCCGTAATAAGAAGATACGGAACTTGGAAAAAGGATATGATGCTTAGTGCTTTCCTTTTCCAACGCTTAGATTGCAGTTCAGATTCGACTGGAATTTTTTTTTTTTTTCCAAAAATAAATGGCATATATAAATATATAAAAAAAAATCTTAAATAGCAAAAGGTCCAGTCAGAGTGCAAGGTGAAAAATAACACTAATCCCCCCCAGTGGCGGACCTACGTTGTTGCAGGTGTTTGCAAGTGCAGACATGAATTTTCAGGAAAGGGAATAGGAATATAGGAATATAGGTTTAGAGCAATCACAAGTTCATACTACAGAGGAGCCTTGGAACAACACATGTACTGATGCATTTCGTTTGGACCGTTGTGAACTCTGAGTTCCTATTTATATGATCTCTCGTCCCATGTTCCACACACTTCATTCAACATTTAGTTAGAAAGAAAAACACTGAGTTTGCAGAGAGGGAGAGATCGAGAGTGAGTTTGGAAGAAAGTGAAGTTGAGAGAGATGAGGAGGAGAGGCTCTGTTTTGCGTGGCTGGATCAGAGGAAGAGTATCATTCTCCAACGCTTTGACTGAAGTTTGAAGGTGACTGTTACTTCCCCTTTTTCCTTCGTTTTTAGTCAAAGTCTCACGTAGAAGGAACACTAGATGAATCTAAGTGAACTTGGCTGAAAAACTGAACTGAAACAGGGGGTTGGAGGGGCTGTTATCGGTTTCCTTTGATCTTATTTTATGAATGAAACCATATAGGTATATGTTGCTGAGTTTTATGCTGTAACTCAGATCAGGAAAGACCATACACATAGATAAATATATATACATGATAGTTGCTACTTTGCGTAGGTTTATAGAAAGAGAAAGGAAGAAAAAAAGTTGCATGCGTTACTGCTAACCTGAAACCAAAATTAAGCTACTGCCATGTATACGTAAATATATTATGTTATGGAAGGAAGGGAGTTATCTGTGATGCATATACATATGGCTTTGGGTTTCTTAAATTATGACTTCAAGAAAGTTAATGCTTTTTTTTTGTCAAAAGAAAATTAATGCTTATGAATATATAGGAAAGAGTTGATGTGGTGCTGTCAGGAACTTTAGGGAACATGCAAGTGAATCATTTGGCAACATCTAAATATCTTTAGATGGGGAGATTACATTGATACATGTGCATGTGTGAATATGAAATGATAAGCTGTTTTCTGGAAATATGAGTTTTGAGTAGCAGTAACAGAAATTTTTAAGTGAATAAAAACTAGGGCAAACGTTTGTGTTTTCCCTGAAAATTTTACAGGAGATATTACTCTCCTTAAAAAAAAAAAAAAATTCAGGGGGGCAAAACCCCCAAATCTCACAACTAATTGTGCACCCACAAACCTAAAATCCTGGGTCTGTCATTGCGTGGTGCTGTCAGGAACTTCAGGGAACATGCAAGTGAATCATTTGGCAACATCTAAATATCTTTAGATGGGGAGATTACATTGATACGTGTGCATGTGTGAATATGAAATGATAAGCTATTTTCTGGAAATATGAGTTATGGGTAGCAGTAACAGAAATTTTTAAGTGAATAAAAACTAGGGCAAACGTTTGTGTTTTCCCTGAAAATTTTACAGGAGATATTACTCTCCTTAAAAAAAAAAATTCAGGGGGGCAAAAACCCTTAAATCTCACAACTAATTGTGCACCCACAAACCTAAAATCCTGGGTCTACCATTGCGTGGTGCTGTCAGGAACTTCAGGGAACATGCAAGTGAATCATTTGGCAACATCTAAATATCTTTAGATGGGGAGATTACATTGATACGCGTGCATGTGTGAATATGAAATGATAAGCTATTTTCTAGAAATATGAGTTTTGGGTAGCAGTAACAGAAATTTTTAAGTGAATAAAAACTAGGACAAACGTTTGTGTTTTTCCTGAAAATTTTACAGGAGATATTACTCTCCTTCAAAAAAAAAATTCAGGGGGGCCAAAACCCTCAAATCTCACAACTAATTGTGCATCCACAAACCTAAAATCCTGGGTCCGCCATTGCCCCCGGAAAAAAAGAGAGAGAGAGAGAGAGAGCAACCATCCGAGGCAAATATATATTTGTACACCCCCGGTGAAGTGATGAAAAAATCAATTCTGCAATTTTCGTTGAATTTTTGGATCCAGGCCATATGAAATCTTGAACCTTGTACTTTGAGCCTTAACCATCTTTTGCCTTGAAGCCGTGAAGAATTCAACTGTTTTATTGAGTAATGTTATAATTTTTTTTTCCCTAACATATATTTTTAGTCCTTTGAATTTTATATGAAATATATTTTTAATTTCTTAACTTTATAAACTATACTTTTTATTATATATTTCTTACTGCATTAATGTTGCTAACAGAAAATGTTACACAAAAGCCTTAAGTGATAAGTGTAAAGTTGACAAAGCATATTTAAATTTAAATTTTTTTAATATATAATAGGTTCAGATTATTAAACCAAAATGAATTATCAAATCATTGCACATGGAATTAAGGTTCTAATATTTAGATTATTAAACTAATTTTTTTTAATACAATTCAAGTTTTGATATTGACTGTTTTAGTAGGTTTTTAGATATTTTTTATTTACATATATTTTAAATTCAATATTAATTAATACATTTAATTATACACCATTATCACCTAAGTTTACATAGTCATCACTTGAATTTGTTATATCAACGTTTTCCATTAGCAACATTAACAGTGTTATAATTATAGGACCAAAAATATATTTTTTAGGTTAATAAATAAAAAATATACTTATATAAATTTAAAATATTAAATGTATACTTTAACTCTTTTTTTATTATCCTTTAAGGCTAAACTCGCCCCGTTTCTTTACATTTCTACCGGGTTTTGGCTTTGACACTTTTGTGTATATATAGTATTTGTTAATTTTTGTCCATATACTTTATGACATCTTAAACGCCGGAGCCTATTACCTTATAAATTCAAAAGCACTTTATTTTAAGCTTAATGGCGTTAATTTCGTTGATGTTGTAATACCCTAAAATTTGATCTAGGGTAAATATCATAAATTGGTAGAATATACCTATTGAAAATAGGTGAATTTGTGGTCTCAAAACTAGTGTCATAATTACCTTATTTCCAAAGGTGATTTCTCATGTAATTAGGAAAGATAAAGAGCTAAAAATCCTTAGAGACAATTAAATATTTATTAAAAAATTAGAGAGTATGTTGTCTCTAATTTAGATAATTTATGGGATTATTTTCCTTGGAAAATAATAAGGCAAAATTAAATATCATTTTGGGGAACATAAATTGCCCCATGATTTTTAATATTTTGCATAATGCATAAATTATTAATATCAATAAAATAGTTGTGAGATAATAATTATTACTAATTAAGAAAATTGTCAAAAATTAGTAAATGATTAATTAGATGATTAATGGCTAATTGTTTAGACATAAATAAAGAGAGAGAGAAGGTGGAGATATTTGTGAGTTGTGAGTATGTGTGAGTTGTGAGTGTGTGTGTGCCTAAGTGTTGTGCATGTGTGTGTGTAGTAAAAAAAAAGAAGAGAAAAAAAAATATATAATAAAATAAAATAAGAGATAAGATCTTATAATATAATAATAATATAATTAAAACATGTGTTAATTAGATAAGAATATAATAATCAGAGGAAAAATGAACAGGATAAATGACCACGGATAGAAAGTAATTCCGTTGTGAGATTCTGGGAATGAGTTAGGAAAAACCAGAATATATTATTGGTCAGTGGATTTTTATCCAGAAGTTAGTACCGACCGAAGTTATTTTTGTAACCGGTCGCGAATACCGAGGATTTTCGGCAGATAACGGAATGTCCTTAATGAGAGAATAAGGTTAGGAAATCCCAGTATTCTTGAAGAGGAAGCAAAGACCTTCAGGGTACTGCTTCCGGAATTTTAAGGTGCTACGGAATCTCGTGATTGGGGCACCGAACCGGGATTTCATCAGATAAAGCAAGATGACATAAGACTTGATGATGCAGCAGGGATGACATCATCCTTGAGAGGTGTAAGGCCAAGATCTTGAAACCTCCAAGAAGTGCGATCTAACGGCCAGAAACTGATCAGACAAAGTTCAAAAAAATTACGAAAATGCCATTGGGCTTTTCTATAAATAGGTCATCATTCCTCTTCATTCTTCACCAATTCACACAATCCTAGAGAGAAGTTAGAGAGAGGAGCTCTGGAGGAGAAGTCCGGGGAAAATTCGTAGCGAAGCTCTGAGTAAGTCTTTCGGTCCCTAGTCTTTAGTCTTAAGTTCTTTCGGTAGTTCTTAGAGTTTTAGAGTAGATCTTTAATCTTCCAGCATATTTTAGATATCATGTTTTAGGATAGATATGATATTTATTTTGGGAAATATATTGGAGTTAGAGATATGTGGAAATTCTGGAAGATTAGGGTCAAGATAGCGAAGTGCTGGCGAAATTCCTCCGATTAGGGGATCAGGGGCAAAATGGTAATTTGTACCTAAAATGCCCGTTTTGGTTCTAAATACTTATATTAGTGATATTAACCTTATAGGATACTCGAAACACCGAACCGTTGTTTTCGCTGTTTCCGCTGTCACCGCCGTTGAGCCGCTGTCAAATGTGCCGTAATTTGACGGAAGTGTCAAAAATCGTCAACGGAGGTACGTCCACGTACTGGTAACTTTAACTCTGATGTTTACTGTATGCGTATATGTATGGTATGCTTGTATGAGGTAATTAATGTACGTCCGCGTACTGGTAACTTTAACTCTGATATTTACAGTATGTGTATATGTGCTGTGTGTGTTGTATGCATGTTGTGGTGTGTTGTTAAATACATGTTGTTGTTTATTATACATCTGCATGCACTGGGAGTGATATATCTGTATTCACTAGGAGTGGTATATTTCGCTGGGAGCGGTACATTTGCATTCACTGGGAGTGACATAGTTGGTGACATGTTTGGAAGTGAACCAATTGCTGTGATTTTATACCATATATGTAAATATGAGGTTAACCGTTACCTGGGGTCCGTATGCATGGGACCTCAACTCTTTACATAGCATCAGGGTCGGGAGAACCGGTGTCAGAGGAAAAGGGAAAGCAGCATGCTTAGAGACCCGGCGGAAGACTTCCTGCAGTTGTTCTGGCAGAAGCCATCCTTTTGTTGTTGTACAGTCCTTTTGAGATACTCGGTTTTCTTACCGCTATTATACCCCGCCAGACTTATGGCATTTTGAAATACAAATAACAGATACTCTTCCGCTTAAATGGTCTACTCTGATGGTTTGAAATAATTTTAAATGAAAAGTTAATTTATTCCGCTTTTGAAAATTGAGATGTTACAGATGTGACATTAGCATAGTTAAGCAAGCTAACGTGGATGGTTGACTATGACTAATATAACTTATATGGAGAGATTAAAATCAAAATTTATTAAAAGGGTAAGAATTTGAAAAGGGATTCAGCCCACTAAAAAAGCAATTTAAATATGTGGCAAGGAACAAAGAAATCGGTTTTGAGCAGAAAATAGATTTTCAACAATAAAATCTAATTTCCCGTGTTTGAATTCATGTAGTAAAAACACTAAAAATGATTTTATCCTCTATGGATTTGCTGAAGTATTTGAGTGTGAGCGTCAAAGTCCTGGCTGTCAACGTAGTCATGAACTGCGAGGATATATTTATCCGATGAATTTAAGTCAAAGACGTGGATTTAGGGTTTCATATGAGCAGGATTCGGTGAGATTATGATAAAGAAGTTGAAAGTAAGAAAACAGAACATGAATTCTTATGTTAAAAATTGTATTTTTGTCGAACATCGATTCCTCCGCTTAAAATAAAAGATCTTTTTTTTTTTTTTAATTCTCGATCACACTATTCTACTTGCCTTAAGGTGCTCGATCACTTCATGTCTTTATCTTTCAAATGAGTTTTGGTTTTGATTTCAACACGAGTCACATGCTTTAACGGTGTTAACACTAAATTAACAAAGTTAATCATCTTAAACTTTTTAAATCCTTATCAAAACCATATGGACCAACATTTTGAATAGTAAAAACGAAAGAAATGAAAAACAAAAAATATTAATATATTAAACCAAAACTCATTAAAAACATAAAGATTTGAAGTGATGAGTTCAATCCTATGTTTTCTTTTCAAACCAAATATCCTAATGAGGATTATGTATACGACCGAAAATATGTGTTTCCAATGTTTGATCAAGAGAAGTGGCTACATTATTATTGGACTATGAACAAATGTTATCAAGGAAGAACATGTTGTGTCCAAAAGGTTTTTTGATCACTGATTTCGGGGGCTGTTCTTTTCCTTGATGAATGTCTGAATTCCTTTATCCACCAAATAAGAGTAATTAAGAAGAACAACGTTTGACTTAACATGTTCCAAATAAACATGCATGATCTAATAATCTCTTAAAAGAAAAAAAAAAAAAAGAGCCAAGAAATTAAATCTGTGGGTTGGGAAGATGAGGTGCGGGTTGAATAATAGGTTTTATTATTATTATTATTAAATTTGGGTATTGTTAATGTTATTTTCTATTTCTATCTTTAAACTCAAGCTCAACATCATGTACTTAAATTGTGATAACCTCTTTGATTGAGTTGGGAGTTAAAATCTTTAATCGATCTATGTATAAACATTATACTTATTCTTTTATCAAAAAGAAAATTATACTTTAATTTTTATTTCTTTATTAAGTGCATACAAGATCAAAAAAGTATTAGAAAGCAACGATGATGTGTTTTGAACTAGAAAATAGCAAATAATAACAAGTCATATTTTACTAAACATAAAAGGATCAAGGAGCAATTTGACCAATAAACTATTACCTCAAAAGCGCTAAGCACGAATAATTTTCAAGTGGACCAAAAATACCAAAAAACTCTTAAAAATATATGGTCAACATAACTGTATTAGAAAAAGATAAGGTCAGTTATCTAAGGTGCAGATTGGCCAACAAACTTTTACTCCAGGAGCGCTTAGCACAAAAAAGTCCATGTGCAATCTACCTAAAATCCGACTATTGTAAATCCTTACCCGAACCCTCAACCATGTGCATTGAGGTTAGAAAGAGTAAATGTAACAAAAAAAATCAGAAATTATTTTAATTATTATTATCAGTTATCTTATGCAATTATTGACTATAATATTGTATTATTTATTCTTTAAATTTAATTTTTGTTGTTGTAATTCTATTCAATCTTTTAAAAATATCATATATTTACGTTCGTATAAATACGTTCATAAAAATAATTTTAAAAATATCATATATTTACGTTCCTTTTAAAAAGTAATTTTTTAGTTTTATTTATTATCAATTTAGAATAGTTAATGTGATAAGATCTTTTGGTTGCCCAAAAAAAATTTAGAAGCCTTCGTCCCATTTTTAAAAGTAATGATCCTAGAATATCTACTTAACCGACGGCAATAAGATTTTTATCCATAGTATGTTAATCTCATCAACCATATATAAATTTTCATCGGCAAAAATATTATATTTATACACATAAATATAAATGAATTCGATCCCTTTATCAACAAAGACAAGAGAGAATGACATACCGTAATATATAAAGGTGACCTATAAATTATGTGATATTTTTATTCACGTAAATATCAATTTTTACGCATATTATATGCACATAAATATGTGATATTTCTAAAAAATTTGAAAAAAATTACAACAACAAAAATTTAATTGAAAGAGTAAATGTATAGTCAATAATTGCATAAGATAACTAATAATAATAATTAATATAATTTTTGATTTTATACACTCTTTTTAACTCCAATGCACATGGTTAAGGATCTAGGTAAGGATTTATAGCAGTCGGATTTTAGATGGATTGCATATGGACTTTTTTTGTGCTGAGTGCTCCTGGAATAAAACTTTTTTGTGCTGGGCGCTCTTGAAGTAAAAATTTTTTGTGCTGGGCGCTCCTGGAATAAAATTCCGTTGGCTAATCTACACCTTAGATAACAGACGTTATCTTTTTCTAATTGTGTTGTGTTGACGGCACGTTTTTAAATTTTTGTTTAGTATTTTTGGTTTAGTTGAAAGTTATTACTAATGGGTGTTTTTGAGATAATAATTTATTGGTCAAATTGTTTCTTAACCCAACATAAAATAATAACAAGTCTTATGAATATGATCAACCAAGAACTAGACACTAAATTCGAGGAAACATGTTATAACGGCACCTTAATTATACTGCAAATATATGATTCTTATTATAAGTTACCAGACACCAAATGAGATATTAATAACATTTTAAATTTTTTTTTCTTTATTTAAAATAAAGTTAAATAACAAATTTGTTCCTCAAACATACATTTGGCACATCACCTCATCGTCGCATCTTCATCTAATCACTTCCTTCCTCTCTTCCTCAATAGTGACTCCTCACCTTCTCTCTACCTGCACCTCCCCATCCTCACATCCATTAATTTCCAGATATCTAGATTGTTGGGGAAGTGAAAAAATCATTTTGGGTGTGTGCAAACAAATCATAGAAGTGCAAATTTAATTACAACGTTCATGACTTTCTTAGTTCTTAAATGTAATTCAGACATGCAAATTTAATTACTTGGGGATCGTTTAGGATAGCATTAGGATGCTTCCAAAATTATTTGGGACAAAAAAAGCTAGTGGGATGAAAAATAAGACCTTTGACATTTGTTTTAGGGGCTTCTTTTTTACATATGAACCTTTTGAGACTAATTTCTTTTTATCTACTATGCAATAAATTATCATCAAATTCATCGACTTTCTTTTTCTACACAAGTATGTTCAAGCAAAGATTATATTATATTAATTAATTTTTATCTCAAACTTTAATTTACAAAATTCTGTTAGGATTAAAATCAGTCTTGGCAACATTAATCTAAATAATAACTTAAATGCTTAATCACCTTTCTTTAATTTTGACAAGGGACAGAATGATAAGGACGGCAGTGGAAAGAAGAGGATGATGAAGAAGGGCAAAGATGGAAAAGAAGGAAAGAGACTGACACCGAAAGCCTAGAAGCATATCAGTTTAGATATTATTCGGCCAAGTGACGAAATCCATTTGCCTCATTAGCCTCTTTGTCAGAAATGATATTGTCACCCCACGCTTCGTATAAGCGCGTGTCCAATACTCCCTCCTATCCAAAATATAAGATAAGATAGGGTTGTATTTTTTAGAGATTAAAAAAAATTAAATATGTTGGTTAATCATACTCTCTTCTAAATATAGGATAAAATTTATTGTACAAATTTCACTACAAACATTTTCCTCTATTTAGGACTAGAGGTAGTATTATATGTTGTGTATAATTAAATTTTATATTAATTTATAAATTAAGCAAAATAATTTTGAAGAAAAATAATAAATATAAATATTTTTAAATTATTTAATTATATTTATTAAGATTTTCAAAAGAAAATTAATTTTATCTTGTACTCTCTTATATTCTAAATATAAAATAAATTTAACATTTTTAGAAGAATTAAAGAATTTAATTAAATTATTTTAGAATATTTATACTTATATTTTTTTCTAAACAAATCATTTGATTAATAAAATGATATTTAATTTAAAAATATATAATATATAATATATAATATGATTAAATAATATATTTAATTTTCTTAATAAAAAAATCAAATTTATTTTATATTTTAATAGAGGGCGGTGAGGGAGTAATAACCATCAATGATGTTTTATTTGACTTTTTGTCAATGTCAATCAATGGCTGTGTCTCCCTGATTTGAATGAAACAATGATGTGCGCGTGGCATGTAGACTCTTATGATTGGAGTATCTCGCCAAATGTCCCAAGTGGATCGGCCAGATATTTATGTTTTGACTTTTGACCCTCTTCCTTCTTTTCTTCACTCTTCAACTATTTTTTAATTAAAGGCTTTGATTTTCTCATGTTATATATAAAAAAAAAAAAAATCTATACACACATGAAATGGTGGGACTATATGTGGATCCCACCATTTTATGTGTGTATGACATGAAAAAATAATTTTCCTACAATATGAGAAAATCTTTTCCCTTTAATCAAATCTATACCACTCTGAATCTATTTATAAATCTATTTTGACCAAATCTCACCTACCAAGGTAAAGTACTTATCTCAATAATTATGGGTGTAAATTTGTAACTTTTCCCTTATTTATAATTGTGTATTTTTGAACTTTTTCTTTTATCTCTATCTTTATGGATATAATTAATATAGGTGAAATTGTCATAATTTCATTTATTGCATGAAATCAGATTTATAAATAGGACCAAATTTTTTTGGTCAAAATAGACTTATAAATAAGATTACAGTGATATGATTTTTTTTGTTTGTCTTAATCTTAAATTATCCATATAATAATCGACCTTTAAAAAAGAGGGCATTTCATGTTAGTGTATATATTGATTAAAAAAGGGTTTTAGTTTTCTTATATTGCATGAGAAAACTAAATTTTCTACAGACATATGAAATAGTGAGACCCACATATACACATACTAATTTATATATATGTGTGTGGGTCCCACCATTTCATATGTATGACATGAGATAATTTTTTTCCTACAACATGAGAAATATTAATCACATTAAAAAATAATTAAATTGTTTGAATTGTTGCAAAATTTTGAGATGTTTGATTTAAGAAAAATATAATTTTTAATGATCTCTATACTTTTTTAAATAAAATTTAATTCATTACAATCCAATTCATGTAATTTATTGATTCAAATATTATTAATTTTTATCAATTAATAAAACATAACTATTAAATACTTTTGAATTAATACATTATAAGGATTTGATAATATAGTTTAGAAATTAGAACTGAATCAATAAATTTTTAAAAAAAAACGCTGTAATTTTCTAAATATTTTATTACATCACATCACTTGCACGATAATACTTTTAATATGCCAAAAATATGATCACTTACAAGATGGTTCCTATCTTCAATAATTGCTTTGCCTGACATCTATCCACTATCTTTTTAAAATTATTTCCTTTGGTTTTCATCATAAAAAATTGGTATCGTGGCTATTTGATTAATTAAAGGGAGAATAAAAAAAATTAAATTACAAAATTTTAAATCAATTATTTTATTAAAGTAAGTTGTGAATTACTTATTAAGTTTTATTATTACTTTATCAATTATGATCATAAACATGATCTGAGATTTTAGAATTTTAAAATTCTTTTTCTGTCATTCTTCCTTAAAAATATGCCTCAACGTAGCTCAACCACCAGTTTTCCTTTCAGCATTTGAATACCATTCAGAGTGATACACACACGCGCGAGTGTGTGAAGGGCTGAGGTGACTAGCTAATTAATGCGTGCTGTCCCTAAGAAATGAGGGGCTTCCTAATCCCAAAAAAAAAAAAAAAATCATTAGATTCTATATAAAATGAGTAACAATATTGATATCTTATAAACCAAAAAAATTAATTGTTGTTTTCATTTTTTTTATGATTTTTCAAAGATTTAATACTCTTAACATTAACATTGGGTAGTTTCTCTTTCATTTAAAGTATTAAATTTTTAGAGAATAACTTTTAGGTCCCAACTAAATATAAATATAAATATATATAAATATATATATATATATATAAAATCGTCATTGACAAGTAAACAAATGGAATTAATAAATGAGTCAGTTGCCATTAATAACTTATGAAACTTGTCAATAAATTATTTTCTTTGGTTGAGACATATATATATATATATATATATATATATATATATATATATATATAAATTTTAGGAAAGGGATTGAGTTCACCCACAATCTAAGGGCAGAGCGAAATCTCTCTTCCTCCTAGGTGATACCAATGTTGGGTAGGGCAAGCCGTCTATTATCCTCAGGCGTTTACCTAGGCATCCAAAAAATAGAATGTCTTCTCCAACGCCTTCCAGGATCGAACCATTTCCCTTTGGTGAGAGTGTCCAACCCTTTCACCAGTTGAACTCAAGGATGAGGGGTGGTTGAGACATATATGTCATTCTCCCTTAAATCCTTGATAAATCATAAAAAACTGAAAACAACATTTTTTATGGACTCGTATGAGGCTCAGTTAACGTAAGGCTCGACAAGGGGCAGTCTATGTGACATAGATACAGTGGTACAACACTTGAGCTTAGAGGCACAAAGGCCCACCATCTAAACCCTAACCATATAGGTAAACTCTATAAATAAAAGTTAAACCTTAAAGGTATGTTTTTTTTCTCTCAATTACTATTATGTTGTCACTGTACACACACAAACCCCTTTAGCTAATGCATGCCTATTCGTGTATAGTAATATGCTATTTTCATATGTATCTAATCCATAGATATCTAGAAGGGAGTGATATGATCCAATATCAACATATTAGTCTAACGGACTAGATATCTCTATCAATCTAAACAGAAAAACATTATTTTTTTATCCATAAGATATCATAATGTTATTCATTTAATGTAGAATCTAATGATAAAAAGAAACATGAAAAAAATTTGGGAAACCCCTAATTTTTTAGGAACAACAGAGATGGCAACATGAGGGCACATTAGGCATCCCCATCCCATAAATCCATGGGTTCTAGCTTTTAAACTGCCCATTATGTATTCTCACGTACGCAACAAGCAACTATTTATTTTATTACAAAAGTTGTAAAATATCAATATAATTTTCTTTTTAAAAAACCATATAGAAAGATAGTGTTGTTTTTAACGTATAGAATAGGTAGAAATTGAATATGCAATAAACAAAACAGTATAACAATAATATGTGTTTAACAAAATATAACATATAGAGAGCATACAACAAGTCTGTATCATATGAAAAAAGCTATAAACGAACTCATAAGACTGCCGAATATGGTTATGAACTATGCAGAAATCCGAACCCAATTTTCGTTGTTTTCTTAAGACAATTTTGCTCCCTCTACGGATGCCACAGGTTTCTGAGCAATTGCCTCCCAGGATAGAGCAGATTGTTCGTCTTCAGAAAGATGGCTTTGTCTGTCTGAAGCCTAAGCGAATCCAACGGTCTGCTTTCGGAACGCACAAAATGTGTATGCAGAGAGAAAAGAACGTGAAAAATTCTGTGACTAGGGGCCCCTATTTATAGACTTCGGAAAAACATGATCAGATGGACTCGTCTGTTGCGCAAAAAGACACACCAGAACGGAACGAACAGAGGCGATCTGCGTTTGTTGCAGGCGAACTAGTGCGTCTCACGAATAGACGCACCTATTTCACACGTGCGGACTGGACCGGACCGGGCGGGCGGCGCGTGCGACCAACCGAACCGAACCGAGCCGGCCGGACGGCGGCGCGTGTGGTGGACCAACGCTTGCCTAAGTCCTCACCCCTCCAAAAAAGTGGATAGGCCCAAGGGCCCAACTAGTAGGAGCCAAGTTGGGACTTATATACCCTCCAACTTCCCTTCTCCTAACCAATGTGAGACTTAGTACTACACACACAATCCTTCTTATTTTTTTTCCTCTTCTTTTTCATCCTTCTTCTTATTTATAAACTATAGGATTTCTTCCTAAATTCCAACAGATAGCACTATTTATGATTTGAGCTTCGTGCAACCATCTACTTCCTCTATGAGTAGAGTACCCAAAAACTCATTACTGACATCAATCGGCAAGATTTTTTTTCTAGCCAGGAATTTTAAGTGAGATATATAGATGCTAGACTTTATTTTCTTTGGAAGATTTTATTGTTTCTGCCTGTATAAAATCATAATGTGGTGAAAAGCTTAGATGGCTGGCTAGTATGATTTGACATGAGGGGAATCAAGTCTGAACATAATTGATTGTTCCAAAAATTTGTTGTATTTACTCTGTCGACAAATTTTCCTTAGGGAAATTCAGTAAATATATTGGGCAATGCGTGAAGAAGGATGATATTGCCCTCTTTCAAAAATCTACAAGGCACAATTGCATGTTTCTCACACACTATATTAATATGTAATATATATACCTCCACATCCTAAAGATAATTAGTTAGTTGACCAGTGCATGATATATATGATGAGTTAGCTAATTTGCACTATATTTTTGTATAAAATGTCAAATATATATTTTAAAACACAAATGATCCAATACAGGTCATAAAATATGGATAAGACACTTTGAGCCAAAATCAACAGTAAACGGCAATATATATAATAACATACCAAAAGTTCCGCAAAATAACATATTAAAAAATAATATCTCGCCGAAAGAAATTAATTAGTACGTAGCACAATTCTTTCTCTTATTAAGACACATGCATTAATATGAAAAAATAATATTAATGCATATAATATATATCAGTTTGTGATTCAACTTCTCTACTCGTTCTTCATACATGCAGTGTCGATGCTAGTTTGTTTGAAGCTGTTTTAAATTTTCAGACTCTCGTTTATGTTATAATGTGTTGCAAGTGATTCTAATCTTTATAATATATATCATTTTAACAAAATTACCAATTACAATTGAAAACAAAACAGACAATACAAAATCAACACGCACGCACTCCTATATTTTGTATGTATAAATAATAATAATAATAATAGCCCACGCAAATACATAATGACGTACAAATAAATCAGTGCCAAATACTTATATCAGGAGCTGCACCCCGGAAAGTAATTTCCTTATTTTATTTTAACACATCAAGGTTTAGGGTTTGCCAGATTGTTCGGAGAAAATTGCCCCTGTGGACCCAATGGGAAAGATATTTGTTATTGAAGACCTCAATTTCGTAATTACTAACAAGGATCACATGGTCTTGAATATGAATTTATCTAGTATGTTAAATTTACCAAAATGATCATGATCACGTAAAATGGAAAATATCACAAAAGGGTATTACATGATTTGTAAAATCTCTTGCTTCGCTTATAAAATGTTTTTCAAGACTTACAATAGATCTCGCAAAGTTTTAAATATTTAAATCTCAGAAGTTTACAAGAGGTTTTGTATAATTTTTTTTTTTTTTGGGGGTACATATATGGTTTATAGTTATGCAAATTTGAGGTCCTTCCATCACTGGATCCTTAAAGGGTAAGTTCCCCTTGTTAACTGCAATAAGAGGAAAATGATAACACTGATTATATCATCATCATCATCATCATTATTATGAGTATTAAGCATATATGAATTCTGAACCACTTTATTCACTGGCTGGGTAAAAAAATTTAAAATATTCCCAATCAGAAAGATTATACATGTATAATAAATAAATACAAGAAACAATATGCACTTTAATTTGCAGCCCATAATTTTTTTATTGCCTTTTAATGGTTTTTGTGCCCATGTGATTCCCCGACTATTCCATGTGACTCTACCATGAATGAAAAGCACAGAAATTAATGCAAATTGTAATTGGATACACTAAAAGAAAGAAAGAATTAGGGATCACTCAAATATACATAGAATATATGTAATAAACCAGATAGAAAAGAAAAGAAAACAATTTTATCTTATTAATTATATGTAAAATAAAGAATATATGATTTTTCAATGAAAATAGCACAAGCATTAAATTTGTCAAAATGTTAAAGTGATTTCTAGTAATTAACTATACTAAACTCTAATACCTTAACTATATTAAACTCTAATATCATATTCATTTACACTCTCTCATAGTACCCTTATTATCTATCTACATATATGAAAAAATTATTTAATACACATTGAAATTATCAAAAGATCTTACAAAAAGAACTAAAAACACTTTGCTAAAATACATTTCGGCAACAAGAACCAAAGGAAATACTCCCTCCGGTCCTTGATATGTGACATATTTACATGATTTTGTTATATTAAAAAAAAATTAGTTAAGTTAGTAATATAATATGTATTTTCTAAAACATCATTATCATTTTCCTTAATTCTCTTATTCCCTTTCTTTGTTTATTATTACTGTTAAATGAGCATCCATGAAAGTTAATTAGACAAATTGAAATAAAACAAATGAAGGCATCCAGCCACTCCTAGACTCTAATGGGAATGTAAAAGCATTAATAATGAAGCATCAGTAGGCAGATGGACTGATATTTGGATACTTAATATAATAATATCCCCACTAAGATGCAAATCTTACGCATGGGGGATGATGCATGAGAGACTCACTACTAATCTCATTAAGCACAGACAAAATCTCCATCTAAATGGGTTTTGTGACCGTCCTACATGCTCTTACAGACTGAGGTGATATCAGACGAATGAGAGTCATTAGTGAAACCCTCATTTCAGAATAATTTCCTTGCTGCCGATACTGAGATTGGATTCAACTAAACATGAAACAAGACCTTGATCCTAAGAAGGGTTAATGGAAAGGACTTTTCATCATAATTTGTGGACTATATGGCGTGACAGGAATGAATGTATACACTTGTGTGTGCATGAATAATATTGTGTCAAGAGCGTAAGAGATTCTAAGAAGCATGACAACTCCTTATTAGAAAATTGGAGGAACTAGTTTGTTAGCTCACATAATCCCTATGAAGCATGACAACTCATTAGAAAATTGGAGGAACTAGTTTGTTACCTCACATAATCCCATTTAAGATACCACCTCGAATGAGGGTCTTATTATTATTTTTATGTTGGTTTCTCACTTGATTTACTAGAATCTTCAATTCAGACTATTCCAGATTCCCCCAAGACAAACTCACAGTTGTAGGAGAAGAACTCTCAACATTATTTTCTCCATTCCTACACCTTGAACCAAGAACATAATTAAAAGATAACAAGTCCCTTATCACTTGATTCAAATGAATATTAGTTGAACAGGGGTTTTATAATTGCGGAGGCAGATTGTGCCAATTCTCATACTAATGGTAGAACGCCTTATGGGTAGAAGGATTCGTCGTAAGTGTTCCTTCTAAATTTGGGGTTGTCTTACGGGTCTCAAAGGACCTATCTTCACAAAGTAGGGTAATTGAAGCTCAAGAGGTAATCTTAACCATCTCTAAGAAGAAAAGAAAAGGTAGATTCACGAGAGGAGAAAAATAAAATCTCATAAACCGCAAAAATTGTGGGTCCCTCAAACAAAAGAATTCTTAAAGCATTTTTCTGTATAGTCAAAAACTACATGCCTTTACAACTTCATAAAAAACAAGAGTAACAATTTATCTCTGCTTGGGCATTAGGCAGTCCTCATTCACAGCCCCAGCCTCTGCTAAACCTGATTCTGATTCTAGGTATATATTTATATATATAACCTCAAACTAACAAATGTACATTTCAAGTCCAAAGAAGTTTCCTTATTCCCAACCGATGCCATCCGTCAGAACCAACAGACGGCAGCTGCCACTAACGGCAGCATAAAAGTAACAAGAGAGAGCATGAAATATACTCAGTTAGCCGTACAATAACTTTCATTTCCTATGCCATCTGCGCAGTAGGATTGAGGGTCAGACTAATCCTCCTCTCTGCATAAACATTAAAATGAGAAATTAGTATGTTATGTTATTATACAAAGCCTGAAATAGACAAATACTTGCTTTTTCATGGCGTTTGACGAAAGATGAAAACAGTCACAATTTCTCTGCTTTTGCTATTAGGTTCGTCAACCAAAACAAGACAGATAGCTAGCGGTTCATAGAAATAGAAAACAATCAATGTGTACACACCTGGAACTCTATTTTATGTACTACCTTCAATCCTAAATATAAGAGCTTTATATAGGTTTCATTTTGATTCTAAATATATTTTCGTAAAGTATCCTAATTGATTGCATATAGCAAGGGATTCCCATTAAAGGGTGGTTATAATGTACATGTTTATTTTTGGAAAATCATCTCACATTTGTTACCAAAAACTAAATTAATTTCTTTAACACCTACTCCCTCTGGTCCTTATTATAAGACACCAACAAACAAATCATATAAACCAATAAAAACAGTTAAAGTCAATAAAATTTTCCTATAATTTAAGTGATTTCCAATATTATATTATTATTACTCTCACCCACTAACCCTATTAAGTATGGGCATATATGAAAAAAAAAAAATCAATGCTCCTTGGAAACAAGCAAGTGCCTTATAAAAAAGACCAAATATATTTGCTAGTTGGTGCCTTATAATAAGGACCGGATGGAGTACAAATTAGTTATCTAACTCTTCTATTAAGGACCGGAGGTAGTATTATTTAGAATGAAAATAATATGGGAAAATGATCTACCCCCACCTATCTTTAATAAAGAGCTTGTTGAGGAGTTGTAGTTGATCCTGAATACAATATCTCAATCCATTTAATCTCCTATATTTATCATTTCCCCCTCCTAACTTAACTGACTTATAAATTTATTATAATTAAATAACTTAATCTCATTTTCTTAACCTACCCGACCGGAGGTGGCATCTTGCAAGAATAGAAATGAAAATGATCAATGAATAGCCTAAGCATTGGAGCAATAAATCACTCTGATTAATGATTCTCAATTCATTATAAGTACTAACCAAAATGAGAGATAAAAATTAGAAAATGAAAAATACCTCCAGCTGCAACCAGTTTTTCTACACGTGGGACTATGTGCTTTCCATATGTATACTTCTTCAATGCGTTCAAGTGAACCTTTATTCGATTAAGGATGAGCTCAAGTTGCTGGTCATCACAAGTTTCCAGCACTTTCTGTACAACGTAGTTTGCAAACGGATCTTTCATCATAGCCTAAAAACAACATTAACCAATCAAAAGGTAAGAAAAGGTGAAATAATGATGAGACATACTCTTGAACCTGAAAAAAGATAAGAACCAGTCAAACCTAAATGCAAAATAATATTGCATGATTTGTTTCTTCAAACTCCAATCTTCTAGATAGGTAATATGATGACAAAAGGGAAAAATACACAAACAAGCAGCATTTGATACGTATACCAGAAATATATTACTTTTTTATTGCACAAAAAACAAGATAAGCAATATGATATGCCTCACCACTAAGAGGCTCAAATTGATAACTAAATAATGCAGCATAGTAGCACAACCTAGGTCGTATTCTCCACACAAAGTATATGATATTTTGTTTACTACTTTTTAATCCAAAGTAATGATAATAATTATATTTAGGTGCAATAATAATGATAAATTCCAATAAATAGATATAAAAATATATAATAAAATAGGGATATATCACAATATGTATTCTACCTATGTTATTATCACTAAACAAAACTATGCTTTTCAATTATGCATTAAAAATACGATTTCATTTTTTATTTTTTATTCAAGGCTTTAAATGCTGCTTGTTTGTGTATTTTTTATTCAAGGCTTTAAAGCTCATTTTCAAACTCTCTTGAAAGTCCATAAAATCCATTGAAAGGCACCCAGGACATAATATTAAAGAGCATGGGACATCATTGAGGCAGAGAAGATTCCTGAGCTCAGAGAAACAAAATACAAAATTAAAAGAAGTATCTTTGATGCTTCAGTCCATCAATTTTAGAGGCCACAAACCTGTAGGGGCTCATTTTCGTCAGTGGAACCAAGCATCTCATTTACAAGGATCTGACGTTCTGTTGGTGTTCCAAAAGTTAGACACTTTTCTATAACATTAGAGGCAAACTTCTGCTGGCTCATCTGCACAATTTGCCCAGTTAGTTGCTTTACAATAGCTGAGCGTTCATGTGGCTTCCCATGCTCCAGCACATGCTGAAAATTTTATGCAATAATCAGAAGAGTATAATAGATAAACCCAAAATTAGGAAAATAACAGACGAATAAAATATGCCCTTAAACAAAAATAAAATACACAGGCACGCACAGATGTCTAATTGTGCAGTGAGTTACATCTCATTTTGCTCGGCAGACTAAGCAAACAATTAATAATCTAAGGTTATCTGGGTTAATAATCTCACATCTCATAGTTGCAGTGTAGTTCAGGTAGACAAGATTAAAGCAGTAATGATAACAAAGATCTCTGTACATATTATATTTCATTTCTCCTGAAAAATAGTCAGGATAAAGGATTAAGCTTGATGATACAGATCAATAAACATATAAGAAACTCTTCGTACAATAGGCAAAACTAGTCAAATAGAAGACACAGCCCAACTTGAATTTGAAACACTGGTTTCAGGTCCAACAAGCCAGGACCAAAAAGGCTTTAATAAACAGCATTTTCAGCAAGTCAGAAACGAATCCTTGTTTAATTAGTCAACCAGTTTAGATCTTTAAGAACTACATTAAGGACATGTGCATTTGCTTGTTATTGGTGATGACAACAAAAGATCAAAAATGTTCGAAGCAAAGCGATGAAGACTCAGAATTATTACAAACCTGTACGACATAATTCCCATACTGGTCTTGTGCTAACATGCAAACAGACTGCAAAATCTCATCCATCATTATCTGCTGTGTTTTGGGATCATGGCAGTGCTCCAACACTCTCTGTTTACAAAAAAAGCCATCAAGTTCAGACTTACCATTCATATCTGTCAAACTACATTCCAGCAAATATGTGCCAGCATGCATTGAAGCTAAAAAGGAAAAGTGTCCTTTACCTGTATAACACGGCAACCATATGGATGAGTTGATAATGTCACAACTTGATCATAAAATGTAGAAACAATAAATTGGATTGCATCTTCTGGTACACATTCAATACACTTTTGGATTACATGGTTTCCATTTTGATCACGCACACAGCGCATGATATGACCATCCAGCTCTTTTACCATTTTAGTTTGCTGATCCAGATCAACGACTTCTATAGCCTGAAAGTGACAACATCAATTATCAATTACAGCACACTAATAAGTTAACACATCCGTCCAAATTCAGATACAGGGGATAACTGCACACAACCAGGTCAAACAAACAACACACTTATGACCCATTTGAATCTGCAGACACTCAGAGACACTTAAAGGCTTTGTTGCAGTTCTGAAACTAGTTAAGTAAAAAAAGAAATAAAATATTTGGTCACTCCCGATGCTACCACCACCATCTTTATAATAAAATGCTAAAAAAATAGTTGACAAATAGTATAAATAAATACCAACTCAAAGTTAGTCTAGCGAGACCCTCTCATCTTGAGTTTGAGTCCCATTGGAGACTTGTGGGGGGAAGGTAGCCATGAATTCTGATGTGAATACTGGATGATAATATCAAAAAAAAAAATATACAAAAAGATATTAATTAATTAACTAATTAAGGTGGTTTTAGCAGTGCCTCCTGTTGCAATCATTTAATAGTGATATCAAAACATTGCACACAAACTTAATGTAGAAGTTGGAGCAATATTGCGGCAACATATTCTTAACTTTCCCCATACACAGTAACATTAAAAGCAATTGGATTTCAAACAAATAGGAACAGCCAAGTCCACAACATAGAAACTTGTTAAATGCAAACAAAGTAACCTATGCAATTACGGGAAACAATAATAGTAAGGTGGATAAATTGGCGAGCATACCTTTTGGATAACTCGGCAGCCATACATTTGAAGACTTAGGGTCAGAACATGACCATTAAGCTGCTCGGCTAGTTCTCTTGTTTGTGCTGATGTTCCATGCTCAAAAAACTAAACATGAACCAGGCAACCAGCATGATTTAGGCATGTAGTCCAAAAGGAATATCTCAACCACTAGAGCATACTCAAAAAAAAAAAAAATTTATAATAGTTCAAAGTACTACCTTCTGAATTACATAATTACCAAACACATCAGTCATTAGAGAAAACGCTTGAGGCATGATTTCATTGAAAACCATGTTTTTCTCTTCCATTGAGGCTGTCTCAAGTTTTTGTTGAATGAATCGGCTTCCATATTGGTCAGAGCTGCATAAGAAAAGAAAGGGGGAGACAAAAATTAGATCTCTGTTCAAAATCAAGAACCAAAAATTAGTATGACCAGCAGTACAAACCTGAACTCAACAACATGGCCAGCAATTTCTGAAAGCTCAAAACACTTGGCTTTGTTACTTTTGAACTCATCTAACAATGATGATGCAAAATTCTCATCCAAGTTACCAACAGAGTCAGAATGCCAAGCTCCCATGAAACCCCCAGCCACATTCCTCATCCCAGATGAACGCATGCTCCGCTCACTTCGCCTCATAGGACTACCTGGTCCAAGGGGAGAGTTTGGGTAGAGGGAACCAACCAGTGGGCTCCCTGGATATGACACTCCCAAACCAAATGGATTTCCATAGTACGAATGATTCATACTCGGAGACTTGTTGAGGTAGGGAACAGCAAACTGTGATTTTTGAGGAGCAATCAATGACTCTACGTAAGCCTTTTGGAAGCCAAGCAAATCTGCAAATGAATTATTTGAGCAATCCCTATTCATTGCTTGGTCATTAAGGGCTGCAACTTGAGCAGCAGCAACTTCACCTGATCGCAAGTATTGAAGATACAAAGGGTCAATCAAGGGCAACTGATTAGAAGTACCTGTGGCATGATTTCCAATCCTGCTCACATTATGTAACTCTGTTGCTGACAACAAATTTTGTCCTAAAGCCACACCTCCTCCCAAGGCTCCAGAATCCATGCTATTCACTCCTAGCATGGCAGCAGAATTTTCAAAGAATGGAGGCAAATTACCACTACCAAGCTGACCAGCCAACATTGGTGGTGAAGAAGGATTCACAGCATACCCACTAAGTCCATAGTTTTGGTATGAGGTACTTCTACCATCCACATTCTGATAATTAACATGTGAGTTTACTCTGCCAGCAGGAGTTGGTGTAGATGGTCCTTTCAAGTATGAATTAACAGAAATCCCAGCAGAGTTATGAAGTTCTAACTGCTCATTTACATTCACTGGAGAATTATTCAGATCCAATCTGAAACCACTGCTATTGTTCACTTTCAAATGAGACGCTTTTGCCAATTGGGGAGCAGGGTGAAGCTGGTAAGGCCGAGGTTCAGGTTTGTTGAGGTATGAATGGTGTTTGTTATTATGAATATGCTCAGATTCATTGTGCCCTCTGGAATGGTCTTCATCATCTACTATACCATTTCGGGACAGGTTCAAGCCCGCCAATGTGGATACCAGATCTGCAGGCTCATTTAAACTAGGAGAGACAGCATTGAATGAGTTTTGACCACTGGAACATTTTTTATCAATGGCATTAGACCTCCCATCTCCAATGGGTGGAAGGCAAGGACTAGGAGCTCTAGCAAGAAGTTGGGAGTCAGGTGTAGTGCTTCTCGATAAGGAAGCTCCTAAAGCAGAAACATAGGTTTGGGAAGCTGATCCAGCAAGATTTTGAGCAGCAGATATGCCCTGTTTATTTCCAGCAGAGTGCAAAGTATCAACAGTTGAAAATTCTGGTTCCAGAAGAGCAAAATGGCTTTCAGAGTTTTCAGCAATGTCATCAAATACATTATAGCTAGTTTGGTGATGATTAGATACAGATGATGTGCCATTTATCTCATCCTGCACGGGCAAAATGGAAAAAGAACCGCAGGAACAGCATGAGTTAGTAGAATGACCATGCAGGAAGTAATGAGTCCGTAGCAATTTGCCAATTAAAGTTAGTGATGTTAACTCCTACTCAGTCAATGATAACAATAGATATTTATCATGAAAATTACTAGTTTTAGAAATTACTAGTTTTAGAAAATTCCAGCTCATGTAAATGAAGACTGGTATAGATATTTAGGATCAATTTGGAAATCGGACACTGACTCCACAGATGACAATCAGAAATATGATAAGATTGAGCAACTCAAGCATAGATATTTAGGATGCAACAGAACATTCTGGGGAAAAAATAAATGAAAAACACCTATAATGGTAAGGAATGACCAGTCCCATGTTAACCTATCTATAAACGCAACCTTACCACATCCCAATTTTGTGTGGGAAGCCATATCATGGGAACTTAGAGTAAAAGGGTCTTATGCATTACTTTCCTCCTTCTAAGGTAAAGTCACCCACTCAAATACCAATGTAATGCCTTTACAGCAGACACTAAGATTACCATGCAGATTAAAGTTGAGTATGAAAATAGAACCAAGAATGATAAAATTGCAATGAGAATACAGAATAAAGATTAGATTAACTCCAATCCCAAAAATGATCCAGACCACACTAATTATGAACACGGCTTTATACAGGTTCTAATCAATCGAATCATAAAGTACAAAGAGGAATAATAGATTGAACGCTCACTTGAAGTAATTCCGCAATGCTCCTTCGCCTACTCCCAAGTCCTAAGGGTTGCATCCCAATCAATCCACTCCCGCCCCACTCCCCATTATCCTCGTTCCCATCAAAACCTGGAAGCTGGACAGAGAAAAGCGAACTGTCTCCATTCCTCCTGTCACCAATCCCGCCACTTAACCGCTGGGTGAAACGCCAGTCCTCCTTTGATACCAATGGAGGTGGCAAACGTGGGTTGGGATTCGCATTTGAATAGTAATAATTTGCATAGGTTGGATCAGCGCGAAGTTCCTCTTCACTCGTGAATCCCTTTCCTCCCCCACCACCTTTGGCGCCGAACACCGATGCCGCGTCAAACAAAGCACCAACAGCAGAAAGTGAGCCTTCAACGGTGGGAGGCGCCGACCCACTCCTATACCTATTGAGTTCCCTCTCTAAATCAGTCGCTTCTGGATGTTGTCGCCTTTGTTGACGAATCAGCTTGCTCAAATCTTCACCATAATCACCATAATCAGGTGTATTATAAATTGATCGAATCGCTACATCTGGCATCATCTTGGAGTAACTAGTATCAGAACCCGAACTCATCGATGATCATTAAATAGAACTTTAGCTTAGTGGGTAGCAAAAAAAAAATATACACGGCAACTGAACAAAGCCTACAACTTTAAGCTCCTAATCAGCCAAAAATAAAGTATGAACAGGTTTATCGCTAAAGCTAAAAAAGGTTTATTTTACGAGGATTATCACAACCCATTACAAAAAAATAATAATAATAATAAAATAAATTATAAAAGGAAGAGGAGAAAAACTCTGCTTGATGGAGTTCGCACTTTGGCGGATGAGAATTTAGATGGTGATATAAGGATCGGACTCAAAGTAAATGACGATGAAGATCGACCACAGTTTCATCCAAGTTAGGAGAGAAGCAGGGGTAGAGTCTGCAAGTGGGAAGGGAATGAGGGCAGTGATAAACACGAGTGCATAAGCCAGGCCCGTTAGATATGCAGATGATGGTAGCTAGGGAACGCGAAGATCTGTTACTTCGTTGAGGCCTAGGGTTTTATTTATAAACGACGTTGGCTTGTACGAAAACAACCCGTAGTTTAGGGGAAAAAAACACAGTCCCTGCTATATCACATGTACAAAAATCATCTTTAGTATTCATTGTAGTATTCAATTTGAGACATGTTATTAGGTCAAGTGTAAAATGCATCAATGTTTTTACTTTTGATTGAATTTTTTTTAGTATTCATTGTCAATTGTATGGCTAATCCCTTCGTATAGTAGATTTTTTGAATAAGTTTTAGTGTGAGTCATGACTTTTCCTATAAACACTATTAAAAATCGAATCCCTAACTAAATGTTTAAACAACCATAGAAAAGGTAAATATGATTTTGTAGTGTGAAATCAAACTCAAATAGTTTATAAAAAAATGAATTTTAGTTAGTATAATTTACTTTAGAAAGTTTACAATATCTTAAATACTACCCTTAGCATTAAAAAAAAAAAATCCCTTTTATATAATTAAGGGAGGATTTTGTAATTGTAATATCTTTATTTCAAATCATACCTAAAATATTATGCAAATAGGAGTACTTATACAACAAAATTACTGCATTAATATTTTGTTTTAATGGTCAATGACCGAAATGCCAACAACACATGTATATGTCCATTAGGCTATTGTACCTCTCTGTCACATATTACAAAAGATTGTGTATAAAATAAATCACGTTTTCAAACATGAGTTTGGATGAAAACGTCAATTTGGTCATGTTAACCTGTGAATTAATTTTGAAGAGCTTTAATAACAATACTCTTTTTGCATACTCAATCTTGCTTATGTGTTAAGACATGAAGTAAACTTGTTAAAATTGTAACTTATTAATTTATTCATTTACATGTTATGCACGTACAATCTTACCTGTTTGTTATAGTATAGTGTGAAATTGTTAAACCCTTATTTAACTTATGATTTTAGTGAGTCTTATCAATTTATCAAGGGAATTTGTTACCAACAACACCATTTATATGTTCAATGTTGTTTTACTTTTCACAGGATGAAGTGAACTTGTCAAGATTTTTACTTAACAAGTCAATAAATTTTACTCGTCAACTTATTACAAAACTCATTAATGCATTTTGTTAAGGTTTTAACAAGTATACTTGATGTTGTAACGGATCACTGAGATGAAATATGTAAAAGGTTTTGTTAACAACAATACTCCTCTAGTCTTACATATAGGGCAAAGAGAAGAAAGTTTTTAATCCTACTTCTAGGCCAGAGAGAGGATTTTTTTTTTTATATGAATGTATAATTTAATGATTTTATATTTTATGGCGTATAGTGAATATTAAATAAAGATAGAGTCGAAAAGTTTATGAAATTGAATAGAAGGTTTAATAAAGTTCAAGGATTTTATTGGTTTATGTGAAACATATTGAAAGTGTTTTATAAATAGGATTATAGAAGTGATTATCAAAAAATAATTTGGGCAAAGAATCAGTAAGTGCTTCTCCCAATTTGTTACATGACACATAAAACCACTTCATCATAATCAAAATAAATAAATAAAATTAAGCCATCAAATATGTTTGAAAATTAAATGAATTTCTAATTTTACTTATATCTGAATGAAATGTATTTTCAAATTAATGTTGCACAATCTTTCATCATTTATAAACTGAAGTGATATTAGAATAACTTAATTAACACTGCTATGAAGTTAGGACCTAATTTCCCTAAGTAAAAAGCTTAGTCATGAGAAATTATCCAATTTAGCTGTTCAGATATGATATAGAATGGTCTACATCTAAATTTTTTTAAAATAAAAATTTTTTAAATAAAAATATTTTTTTTTTGAAAGAATATAATTAAGAAATTATTTTTATTTTAGATTCTATATCCATTAAAATATCTTTTTTTAAAAAAATAATACTCTTTTAAAAACTCATATCTGGATAATCCAAATCATATCTAAAGAGCTCTCCCTACTAAGCTTTAGGAAAGTAGTTCCCCCATAAAGTTATAGTAAGTACTCCCGTTTTTTTTCTTTTAAGAGGTGTCTGCTTATAATAAAGATTAGTTGAGTGCTATTTATACACGGGACCAAATATTTCCTACCTTATTAAATTAACCTTTATAAAAAGTAAAAACCCTAGTCTTTCAAGCTAGCTCACTTTTATGGCCTAAACATTTAACATGAGGATATGCCCTGAACTTAAAGGCTTCGAGAAAGTTTTGATGGACCATGTGCAATTACAATGATATATTGAATACTAAATAGTTATATAAAAATAAATTATGATAGTTTGTTTCTGCTGTGTTTTTTTAAAAAAGTCTTAGCCACATATCCATTGTAGTTAGGGTTTCTTGCTTGTAAGTTTGAAAAATGCACAATAATTCTCCTTATTTAGTGTCCGTTTGGATTAGTTTTTGGGATTTACGAGGTAAGTATATGAGAGGAGTTTTATCTCGACCTGCATAAATTTATGTTTTAAGAGTTTCCAAATACCATCTTACAAATGAATAAGAACATATATACAAATAGCTACATTAGGGGGGGGAGGGGGAAAACTTATGTACTTACATAATCACTAAAAATTAAAAAAGCACATGAAGTATATAAGTTATTTTCAATTAAACTTACCAACTTATACAATTTAAAAGACCTACATACAAAACAAAAGAAAAACCAAACCCCGTGCAGCACACACAGCTTATAACCACTGATCCCTGTAGAGATGTAATCAAAATAGCCTATATTAAAAGATAAACACTTATGCTCTGATCCATAATGTGACCCCAGCTGCTAGCATCATCATTTAGTGACAAAGGAATGTACAAAGCATGCTTTAATTTCCATGATATTTACAAAGCACTTTCACAATATTTTATCATAAAAAACCTTAAGCCTCACTTAAAATTTAATTACTTTTTAATTTTACCTCTACTTAATATCTAAGAAGTCTAAAAATAATAATAAATTAAGGGCAAAATTGCACATTCATATAATAATATTAACGAGCAAGTTGACTTATACTCTCTAATCTTTTTATAAGATCTACTTCCATAAAAAAATTGAACTGCAAATTATATCTTATATTAATGATAAAATGGATTATTGATGAAAAAAAAGTACACTCTCTCTATCCTATTAATAGAAGCAGATTGAGGAGTATGCAGTTGAAGATTTTGCAAATTTCACTGCATTGACGAACACCATAATGTCCATTATTACCACGTCCACGATGAGCTTTGAAACTGGATCCGACAAAAAAGCATCTTAATTCTATTTTAAGAGTATTACTTTATATTTTTAGGCAAACAATGTGTACATCGATCTTCCGCTATTTAAAGATCAATACTATGAATATTTCAAAGCTAAGAAAAGAATCTGACATTATCAAATGAATATATTTATGTACGTGTGTGGCCATTTTCTTTTGGGGTCTATTGCTCACAACCCTTTCTTATCTTAAACGCTGAAATTATATTATATGAACTCTCGAATCTTGACTCCTTCACCATGTAATTAAAAACAGTACAGTTTAATTATTATTATTTTCTAACGTGATACAACGTAGGTGGTCCTTGTATGTGTGAAGCCAAGACAGAATCAACACCTGCATGCACTCTTATATATTATTATTAAAAAAAAACAAATTCTACAGATAAATACTATATCATATCACATACCAAATTATTATTTTAACAAAGTACTTACTGGCCCAAAAAAAAAAAAAACACATGAAAGTACTAAAGTCTTAGTTTAGGGGTTTTCCAGATCCCCAACTTATAGAATTGTGTATATCCACAAACACACACTAACTTGGGAACTGTGATTGTGTCAGTCTCTGTTTCAAATCTTCGTTCAATATTGCGATTTAAGGGTTAAAGAGTTTTTATTCTTTTTTGGGTCAGCAAGAGTTTTTATTATTTACTTCTTGCTCAAACCTTGTAGTTATAATGAGTTGTGACATATATATTAATGAGAATCAAAGACAATGTATTCGAACCATGTTATTTGGATCTGGTTTTTCTCTCTTTTTTCGTTTGTTGGCGTCCTTTTCCTTATTTATGATAATTGGATTAAAATTTACTGGTACATATTTAATATTTTATAAAAATATTATCATAATAGAGAGAAGGATGAGAAAAAAATGGAGATAATGATGGAAAAGAAATATTAAATGTTGACTATTATGTTTTGATCTAATGGTTATAAAGGGAGAAAATGAAAATAATGAATGAAAAAAGAAAAAGAGAAAAACTAAATCCAAATAACATGGTTCGAATAAGAGGTAAAATGACGGTAATGAACGGAAAAAGAAAAGGAGTGAAGCCAAATACATGTTAATTATTCTCTTACAAGCTGTAGGCTAAAACTTTAATTCTTTTCTGAATGGCTTTAAACTGAAATAATAATTAAATGAATAAAATAGGTTAAAGATAAGGATGAAAAAAGGGTATGATCCACTCAGTAGCACGTAATATTGAGGGCCGTTTTAATGGTTTTCTGTGCCCATGTGATTCCCATACTATATTCCATGTGACCCTAAATAAATTAAAAGGACAACAAAAGTTATTGCCACATTCAATCAATTGGAAACGCTCAATTGCCTTTGGGCATTCAAGTAATTTTAAAATATATATAATAAATAATTTAGCAAAAAGTAAATAAATAATTTAAACAATTTATATTGCTTGCATGTTGATGTGTTTATTCATAACTTTTGTTAATGTGAATGAATCCTAAATAGGATAACATTATCATGCATTCTTAATTTTAATTTTTTATATATCAGTCCATAACTCTTGATTCGAATTATCCAACATAAAATACACTAATTCCTTAAGTAAATTAAATTGTTAGCATCAACTAGTTGAAATTAAATCGGACGGTAAGTTTGAGGTAGAGAGTATTTCATTGTGGTTTTGCAAGTGTATGCATAAGTTTTGAATTTAGAAGGAAACTTGCAACAAAATAAAAAAAAATCAATTTATTGTTTTTAACTAATGATACAAGTTTAGGTGAGTTAAATGGATTCATCAACAACAAAAAAGAAGGACTCATCAAGCTTTATAAAAAAAGTGTCATATAAAAATGATGGGATTGGCCCAAAACATGATAGGAGTTGGGCCCATAACCGAACATATTTTCTTTTTCTTTTTTCTATAAGAAAAAGTTTTGGAGGGGTTCGACATCAGTCCCCCACTAAAGCCAAAGCACGGCCCCGGGCTCTTTGAGCACTTAATGGGGACTTAGGAAATCGCCTACCAAAGGAGTCCCAGCGACGGCAGCGGGGATCGAACACACATCCCTTTAGGATTTAAATAAATCTCTTACCATCTATGTCAATTCTCTTTGGCATTTTCTTTCTTTTTTGGTTACTCATCTAGTTTACTGAAATCTTCGATTCCGTGTAATGCGGATTCTCCCTGAGTTGGGTTCACGATCATGGGGGAAAAAGAGCTCTTAATACCATTTTCTCCGTTCTCATATTTTGAATTGAAGATTTGGTTAAAGGAGAGTAAATCATTTTCCATTTACTCCTAATGAATGCCTGTAACATTTTTTTATACATATTTTCTTTTTCTTTTTTTGATAGAATACATATTTTCTTTCTTTTTTTTTGATATAAAAAAGTTTTGGAAGGGTTCGACACCAGTCTCCTATCAAGGTCAGGGCACGGCCCCGGGCTCTATGAGCACTTACTGAGGACTTACGAGATCGCCTACTAAAGGGTCCCAGCGACGGCAGAGGGGATCAAACTCACGACCCAAGGGCCTAGTCCTGGATCCCTTACCATATGTGCTAACTCTGATTGGCTTACATATTTTCTTTTTGTTGCAACAGATAATAGAGTTTCTGGGCGAGAAACACTCATGGGCCTCATCACTGCTATCAGGACTCTTCTGGCCCAATGAGTGTTCCTGATTTTCATGAAACTAAATTCAAATTTTGTGTGTTATCCAAAAAAGAAATCCACCTAGGAAATGCTGTTTCTCTTTTTCATGAAACTAAATTCAAAGTTTACGCCTTTGGCCAAAAAAATAATTCAGTGTTTACGCACAAAAGAGCTGGTTCTAGGAAAAGGAGAGATAGTCCCTTGTAATATAAGAAACCAATATTTGAAACCCAACCGGGAGAAACATGCATTTGTTTCTAATCTAATAGTGCCTCAAATAAGATTATCTCCAATTGAAGAATACTTGAGCCTATAGAAAAATGAATGTTACTATCATTATTAGTCCTTATAGTTTGATTAGAGTTTAGTTTTACGTACATGAACTAATAATGATATTAATACAAAAGATAAATTCAAAGTTTACGTGTTATGAAAAAAAATCCCCGAGTGTATAAAAATTCAGCCAAACTTGTAAGGATAATGTATGTTGTTTTCTTTTCGAAGGAACACCACGCCCAAAAATTACACTAATTAACATACTTCCCAAAAGTAACATGTAAAGTCTTTGGAGACAGAAGATTATCATGCTTAGTATCAATAATATAAGTCACCAAAACTAATTTATTAAAAAACCAAAATATGACAATTAACTCATAAAGTTTGTCTTAATTTTTTTTTTTCAAATTTACCCATATTTTAAATAAGAGAGATTTAATTACAATGAGTGGCGTACGTTGTCCCTAATTAAACTGACACGTTAGTTTGACTTATTCTAACTAATTAACCAAACATACAAAGCTCAAACGCATTACAATTATGATTTTATTAGATAAAATGATAATTGGACATATATACTCTCTTGATAAATTCGAAGTTCATGCGTGGCTAAAAGAGTATACATGTTGTTGGATGTGTTTTTCCCTTTAACTTGCTACTACTTTCAATCCTAAATATAAGATTCCGTTAACTTCAAAAGATTAAGGAAACTAATTAAATTATTTTAAAGTATTTATATTTATAATTTTTCCTTAAAACTAATTTTTCTGACTTAAAAACTGATATATAATTTAATCATACACAACATGTGATATGATTAAGTAACTTATTTAACTTCCTTAATTTTTCTAAAAAAAGTAAATTATGTTTTATATTTAACAATAGATATAGCATAAGAAAGTGGAGGGATAACAAAAATTCATATTCTAACCAAACTTACCTACCTAATTCCCAGTCAAAAAATCGGCATTCATAAAGAATTTGAAAAATGCATAAAAGAACAAGAAGAAAAGAATAAGAACAAGAAAGGCAAATGAAGTGGAATTTTCGTTGTAGGGAGAAGAGGTTGATGAGCAACCGCATAACAAAAGTTAAATTGTACAAAAACACAAGTTATGGGAATGATATTTTCTAACCTACTTTTATTTATTTCTTATATTTCATGTCATTATTAGTACTAATTAAAATTTGCTCAGCCACTTTGAGCAGCAATACATATATTTCTAACCCACTTTGACTTTCTTCGCTTCGCAACAAAGACTTGATAGTGATTCATTTGGTGCTCCTTAATTCGTCTCAATTAACATTAATTTACTGGAAAAAAATAATATTAATTAAATTACACTTAATGGAGTACTTTTGTGTTTTGTGTTTTTTCTATTATGATTTTTTTTTCTGTTTTTCAAACCGAACTAAGAAAGTGAAAAACTTGTTTGGTAATTTTTTTATTTGATCAAGTTTAATTCAATATAACGATAATATAATTATGTTCTCTAGAATTTCAGCCAATAACATCGGCTTTTAGAAACCCATGTTATATAGTACACACACAAGGGGAAAAAAAACCAAAGAAAAAAAGAAACCCATATTTTAGCAAAACTAAGATTTGTAATAAGCGGCACTAATATAAGTTGGAATTAGTATAACAGATTATGCAAAACACACAGGTTCCACAGTGTAATTTTATGAGATGACCCCCACTTATTTTTCTTAATTACCCAAGGGAGGTTTGATTAATACATGAGATTAGCCCGAGATATTAGAGAAATTGACCCAATTATTTCAAAAGGTTAAGTAACAAATATACCCTAAAAGTGTACACGAATGAGCAATATTGTTCTGATTTTTTTTTTTTTAATCTTAATGTTGTTTTGAAAATTTAAAAACTTAACATTATTGTTACCTGAATTACGTTAAGTTTGACGGTTTTAATTTGACTGATTGAATATCTGATGTGGAATAATCTAACTCAGCCACAAACCCTGTTAAAATACCTAAATACCCTCAACACATAAGCTTCTTTATCCTATCTCCCTCTCTCATGATATAATCCTAGCCGTTAAAAGTTGATCTAATACTAAAGATATTAAACGGAGAGTAAATGAAAAGAGAAGTCAATAAAGACACCCATCTCCTAATTAGCTCAAGGGTAAAATTGTTACATTTTAATACTCTTACAAGATATTGAAACAAGAAAAATTTTCACGGTATCTATACTTATAAAATGGATTTTCTGTTTACCTATTTTAACCATCATTAACTTTAACTCATTCTAGAAGACACTTATTTATTTAAAAGTTGCCATCGACATGTGGGAACAAAAAATTCATAGTACGGAAAAGAAGATCAATCAGTGAGATGAACTGATCGATCGAAAGTGGTCCAATAACTATTAATTAATACATCACAGCCAAGTGATAAGACTAATGTTTGTCATCAACTCGCATTAATATGGTAATTTGATTTCAAGTAAAGACGTAGAATGTAACCAATAATGCTTCAAACTTTCGAATTTACAACACTTCTCCTTCAACTTCAAGACATTTACGCGTACGAAACAAGACATCACCATTTGTCGCGAGTGATCACATCTTGTGTGAGAGTGAATTGGAAGAAAGGATATATAACGAGGGAAAATGAATGGACAATATTTTTAAAATAGGTAAAAGATATATGGAGGCGTTAAATTTCAATAATTTTAAATTGACTGATTTGAAATTTTGGGATTTAGAAAAATATGAAATTATTTAGCTACTTTTAATTTTTTTTTTCTTTAAAAGAAAAATTCCCTACACCCATGCCTGGCCACTGGATCTCTAGTGGTCACAATTTTTTGTTGTTGAATTTTTTAAGTAAATTTCGTCAATATAAATACTTAAGTTGTTAATATGCATGGTAAAATTGTAAATAAGGTAGACAAGAGCTTCGACCGTCTTATATACTTTTTGTGAATTTCTCAAACAAAAGTTGTTAATATGGATATTTAAAACATTGATATCTTATTAAATTCATAAAAATGGTCAACCGAAGCTCTAACATGAATTGTTAATATGTGTACTTAAGTTGTAAATAGAGTCGATGGGAACTCTGACAGCCTCATATATATTTTTTGAATTTTTCAAGTAAAAATCATTAATATAGATTCATGTTGTTAATGTGTAAAGTAAAGTGTTAAATAGGGTCGAGTGGAACTCCAACAATCTCTCATATCTCATTTTTTAAATTTCTTATGTCTTACACCATCTCCCTCTCCGTCTTTATATATATTTTCCCACTATTTTGCTAATCTCATAATTTAATTGCCTCTCACATTTATTGATTTTTTTTTTTTGGTAAGATACATTTATAGATTTTATTATTCATTATTTATCATTTAACATGAGTGTAACTTAATTGCGTATATGACCATGTTTATAATTTCTCATCTCTCGCTATTTTCCACTTTACATTTTTGAGACGTAAGAAATGTTTTAGACAAAATAATGCCTTTTCACTTTCTAGAACTCTGGTACGGTGGGATCCCACAAGTGTGAAATCAAGAAATTAAAGAGATAACCATTATTATCACTCATGACCCATTACTTACAATACGTAGGGTTTTTTTGCAAACGAATATTCGTTTGGTAGTTAGGACTTTTCAAAACATTAGTGTAATTAATACACAAAATAAAAACTCATGGAGTAAAATATGTCTAAATATTTTACTTTAAGAAAGTCGTCTGACGTGTCTTCCAAAACGAACAATTATATAGGATATAATTTGATCGGTAATGTCTAGTACAACCTTTTTTTTTTTTTTTTTAACTGAAATTCGACGCAAACTATTGATACCATCAGTGAATTTGAATACACAAGCCCATCACATCATAGTAAAATATATATCTCACTCTCGCTTATGTAAGGTAGAGTTATGTTTTTTTACAGATATTAAGAAAATTAAATAAATCATTTAATCATAGGAATAAAAATAGGTTAGGATCCCATTAGAGGCCTATGACCTAGACTAATTTATTTAGTAAATAAATTAGGTTCAGGCTTAGGCCTATTTAAGTAAACAGGATAGACTTATTTTCATAAGGTCTAGCTTGCAAGCCTGGCTTATTTAATTTTTTTAAAATGCATTGTTATCCATAATTATATATAATTTAATGTAAATCAATTCTGTAAATTATTTATAAAATTAATCACTTAGTCTTAGTTTTCATATTTCATCATTTACCCATGAACTCAATATTTTAATTCATCAATTAGTCATATCTACTTCTCTTCTTTTTTATCACCCGAGTTAGTAATGCTATCTTACTACCTCTCCCTTCATTTTGTGTCATTTAATTCAATATAATAATTGCAGTGAGTTTATTTGAGTAATGCCCAAATGAAAATGATTTCAATAAAAAGAGTTTATCTCATTTTTTGAAAGAAAAACAAAAGACAAATTCTAGTTTTACATACATATCACATGTCATATTTGGTTAATTTCAAAAAATATATCTCTTTAGTCAATAGATGATTGATTTTCTTTATTCAATTCCTACTTAGACACTTGTTGCCACTTGGTGTTTATTTTTCTTACTAACTCTTTTATTTTATGAGAGAATAAATCCTTAAACTTTTATGATATAATGTAGGCTTTTAAATAGGTTTAATGAATTATATATAAACTTAAATACATAGGTTTTATGTCTATTTAAAGGCCTACATTTTAAGGAGACCTTTAAATAGGCTTCAAATCTTGTGAAAACTCAAGCTCATGTTTAAAATTTTTTTTACAAATAGGATCAGGCTTTGGATCTCCGTCGCAGGCTCAGTCCTACTTAAGTAAAGCCTAGTCTACTATTTTGATCTCTATTTAATTATATCATATATTGTGTATTATTATATTGTACTCCAACTAGTCTTTATTATAAGACACAAACTATCAATTCTCACAAAACAATAGAGTTAGTTAAAAGTATTAAAGTTGTCATAAAATTTAAGTGATTTTCAATCTTACTTCTACTAACTACCTTAAACTCAAATATAGTACTTTTTCACACTACCCTTACTAAATATAGGTAGACATAGAAAAATGAATTAATTACACCTTGAAAATTTGTAAGTGTCTTATATAAAAAAGACTAAAAACACTTATTAGTTGATGTTTTATAATAAGGACCAGATAGAGTATATATGTTTATAAGTTAGACAAAATAGTTTGAAGAAAAAATAATAAATATAAATATTTTAAAATAAATAATTAAAATTTTTAAATATCACTAAAAAAAATCAACTCTATTTTATATTTATGATGGAGCATTTAAAAAGTGGGGAGAATAGTTAGCCCCTTAATGGAACATTGCTTATACAGTTAGACTCTTCTTTACATTACATCGAGCCACAAAATTTATATTACATTCTTTGCGTTATTATAATAGGACACACACATATGGGATATCAATCGACATGTTCAATCATACACACATATAGGGAATTATATTTCTCATGTTGTAGGAAGTATTTTTTTCTTCATGTTAAGAAAAAGACAAGATATATAATATTAAAAAAAGTGAGATGACATTTTATCCAATGAATTAGTTTTGTCCTTTTCTTGACATAAAAAAAATGATGCTTCCTACAACATGAGAAATATAATTTCTATATATATATATATATATATATATATATAATGTGTGTGTGGGGAATCTAATAACATGATATTTTTTGTTTATGAATTTTCTTCGTGCTCGCTTTTCAGGTTATTGGAGAAGCAGCCTTCAATGTTATACTAAGATATTTTTAGGTGAACATTTTTTGTTTATGAATTTTCTTCGTGCTCGCTTTTCAGTTTGTTGGAGAAGCGGCCTTCAATGTTATACTAAGAAGGTTTTTTTAGGTGAACATATATTCTAATAATTTATATATTATACACAAGTTGATAAGGCCAGGTTGTTGGAGTTAAGTCATCAATATTTGCTTATAAACGTGGCGTATAATCCTCTTTCGTCACCGATGTATCAAACCCAAAACCACAGAGACAAACCAAAGCAAGTAAGACACAAATTAAAAATTAAAAAAAGAAAAGAATAGTAGCCAAACGGCGCGCGCGCGCGTATATATAAAAGTGGTAGTTGTAAACAGCTAAACGGCCTCAATCCCTCGTATAAGCACATGAAATAGACCCGTCAAACTAAAAAAAAAAAACACGCCCCTCTCAAGTCCCTTAAATATCATTGAAATTATTCCAAACACAGAGAAGAACACATAAGCAGACTAATTAACAATGGAGTCCGTAGTCTCTGAGCTAGAAGGCACGCTTCTGAAGGATTCCGATCCCTTCTCCTACTTCATGCTGGTAGCCTTCGAGTCCTCTGGTTTGATCCGTTTCGCTTTGTTGCTACTTCTATGGCCTGTGATTCCTCTTTTGGGATTGCTTGGTCTGGAGGATGCGGGGCTGAAGCTGATGATCTTCGTGGCCACCGCCGGAGTTTCAAAGTCGGAGATAGAGTCGGTGGCGAGGGCCGTGTTGCCAAAGTTCTTGATGGACGATCTCGACATGGTGGCGTTGAAGGTGTTTAGTTCGTATGAGAAGAGGGTGGTGGTGACAAAGATGCCTAGGGTTATGGTGGAGAGGTTCGTCAAGGAGCATCTTCGTGCTGATGAGGTGATCGGAAGTGAGCTGTGGATTAACCGGTTCGGGTTCGCCACCGGTTTGGTTCGAGGTGGTTCGCTTCATACTATGTGTGAAAGGGTTGCTATGCTTTTCCGGGACAAAGCACCGACTTTGGGTATGGGAAGAAGAACTAGTTCTTGTGACTCCTTCTTGCAACTATGCCAGGTATAATTAACTAAGTTCAAAACCTAGTTTTAATCAGTTTAATGATGAAATGCATAAAAAATCAGTAAAAAAATTTAAAACAACCTCATTTTTTATTGATACCAAAATATCAGTAATTTTTGGTAGAATCTAATAATAAAAAAACAATCGGGAAGAGTTCCAAAATTGAGGGCGGCATGGCGTGCAGTTGACACCCAGCCAAAATTTTGTAGGTGAATTGTATTTTGTTCCACGATGATGTTTCTTATTGCATATATTTGACACATGCGCGCAGACACAAATGCAACCGCCGGTAATGGCAAATGAAAACCACGACCGCGAGTTCCTCCGCCCTCACCCGGTGATCTTCCACGACGGCCGTCTGGTGAAGCGACCAACCCCTTCCACCGCCCTGCTGATCCTCCTATGGACGCCGTTGGGCATTCTGCTCGCAACAATACGGATCATGGTAGGCTTAATATTGCCCTTCTGGGCTGTTCCCTACATCTCAGGTCTCTTCGGCGGCAAGGTCATCGTCAAAGGAAAGCCACCGCCGGCTGTCGCTCCTGGCAATTCCGGCGTACTCTTCGTCTGCACTCATCGCACCCTCATGGACCCCGTCGTCCTCTCCTCCGTCCTGCAACGCAAAATCCCTGCCGTCACGTACTCCATTTCCCGGCTATCGGAGATCCTCTCGCCGATCCCTACCCTCAGGCTCACGAGGACACGACAAGTGGACGCAGAGATGATAAAGCGTGAGCTATCCAAAGGCGATTTAGTGGTATGCCCTGAAGGAACAACTTGCCGTGAACCGTTTCTTCTGAGGTTCAGTGCGCTGTTCGCCGAACTAACAGACAGGATCGTGCCGGTGGCGATGAACTACAGGGTGGGGTTCTTCCATGCGACGACGGCGAGGGGTTGGAAAGGAATGGACCCCATTTTCTTCTTTATGAATCCTAGACCGATGTATGAGGTGACATTCTTGAACCAGTTGCCGGTGGAGGCGACATGTTCAGCGGGGAAGAACCCGCATGACGTGGCGAACTATGTGCAGAGGATATTGGCGGCGACTTTGGGTTTTGAGTGCACCAACTTTACGAGGAAGGATAAATACAGGGTTTTGGCCGGGAACGACGGGATTGTGGCTAGTACGACGTCGCTGGCTAATAGGATTATGAAGTTGGCCAAGACCTTCAAGCCTTTCTTACACTAGGGGGATGCAAGACAAGACAAATGTATGAATTACAGAAAATGAGTTGTTTGTAGAATAAACTGTACCTAAGATATATGTGTGTGTTGGTTGATCCTTTAATCATTTATTTATTTTTGGGTTGAATATTTTAATAATTTAATTTTCAATTTTTGAATAATTTATTTTTGTATTTTCTTCAAATTTATATTTATAATTCTTATAATTTGTCATGATTTAGTATATTTATATATTTTAATTTTTTCAACAAAGATTTCTTCCTTATTATTGATATATGTGTTCGCATCTTATTATACTGAAATTATACACTTTTTTTATATTGCAAAATTTGGTTTAAGAGGCAGCCTATTAATGATAGTAGAGTAACTAAAAATCATTATTAATTATTAATTAATGACGATTTTTTCTGCAAATTAATTTTATAAATTTCAAAGGACACATGCTGCAAGAAAATAATTAATTTTGAAAGGAATTTTGGGAAGAGAACTTTATATACATGCCACTGTCAATTTAAGATGGTAAGAGTAGGGCGCCAACATTTTTCAAGAGGCAGAGCTAGACAGATTTTAATTAGCAATAAATTTAAAAAGTGTGTCAAACAAAAATCCAATGGTGATCAATTTGTATGTGTTATAGTGTTATACTCGTACATGTTTTTTCTTAATTAGGAAAATTTTCTGTCTTTCTTCGGTGTTCAGTGTCTATAGATGTTTGTTATGCGCTTTAATTTGTATGTATCCTCAAGCTTTTCTAGACTTGTAAATCTCTCAAAACAAAAATATGCATATGTATTCATTGATTTTACATTTTATAATTATATATACATATATATAAGAAATTAAATAGGTGTAATTACGAAGGTGGTGGTGAAGGAGATAATATATTTGTGGGGCAAAAATGAGGGTGAAGTAGGTGGTTTCTTGCATAACATGGATAAACCAAATTTTTTTCTAATACAAAGTGAAAACTACGTTAATGCCAAATTGAATGCAAACATGTTCCATGTGGCCCATGAATGCTAGAGAAGACAAATTAAACAGTATCATGGCTCATTAAATGAAAGTTGGGGTGACTCACGTCTGTCTATTTGACGAAATAATTACAAGTTTTTCAAAATCGACTACTATGATGAATAAAAAAATTTTCTTTTCAAAATTAAGATCGAAATGCTAATAGTTCCTTAATGATTAAATTAAAACTTAATGTGAGAATAAATTTAAATTTAGATTAACATTTTCTTTTTGTGAGACTAAAGGAGTTAATATTAACTGATAATACACATTATAACTTTAAATAATTAAATTAAAACTTAATGTGAACTTTAAAAGCTAAACATAGACTTTAGCTATAACCGAATTTATTTATTCTTCTATAAACAGAATTCATCAAAATTTTATCAGAGTTTAGACTAAATAGCTCTGCAGTAGGGCACAATTTCCAAGGGTTTCAAAGATTTTCCCCCCTTAAAATCACACTTGTGGAGCACTCAAGCGACTGGCTTTGTGGTTTTCATTGTTATCAACCTTGAGTTAATGTACCTACTGTTTCTACATTTTTATTTTTATCTTGCACTTGAAGTGTGATAGTTATGAATTCGGTTAAACTTATAAGGTCATACATCAAGTTTACTATTTATATATTTCTAATTTGTAAAATTTGGTTAATTTACTTTTAAACTTCTACTAACTTTTTTGATTTAATTATACTCAATAGCATTATTTATAAATTTTACAAAACATTTTTGATTGAGTATAATAAATTATAAATGTTAATGAATTTAATTTTAATTATTTAAATTTAAAATATATTTAAATCAAATTATCGTCATTAATTATATACTATTGATACATATTTATTGGTAAAAATAAACTCTTATAAGCCTATCATACGATTTGATTTAACGTCTCTATCGGGAGTTTGAAATGAATTTTGATTATATACTTATAGCATTATTAATAATGTGAGACTCAAATGATTAGTTTACGGTGATGGAGTCAAAGATACACTCACAGATTACTTTAATGCATGACTCGTTAGTTTTCATCATCATCATGATCTAGACATATCTCTTCAAATTTATTAGACTTAGAAATATACGAACTGGCAGGCTCTTGCGTTGATTTGAGAAGTATGTATAAGTGTCCATGCTGATTGGGATTTACTAAAATATCATCAAAGGAATCACTAAAACTAATTAATTACGAAATGTCTTAATCAATCCTTAAATCATAAATCGAGGTTGAAACCAATCAAACAAATAAATATCTACTAATCTTTAGTGTTACTTCCATCATCCTGTCTTAATTATGGAAAAAATTGAGAGGAACGATTTATTTTGATCATATTTATAAGTCATATAATTAAATCTTTAAATTTTTCTTGTGCATGTATAATTATACCATTCGTTTTTTAGTTTTTAAGTATTTTTGTTTACGATTATATTAAATATGAGTAAAGTTAAGAATTATGAAATTTTAACAAAAAGTTAATGAGGTTTAAGTTTTTTTTTTTTTTTTTTTAACGTAAAACATGAAAAAAAGTAACTTATAAATAAGCTTAGAGGGTTGTCTTCCAAAACAACTACATTTCATGATGGTGTTGCCAAGTTTGATTAGATTGATTTTTAGAAAATTAAATTATTCGTCTTTAGCTGTAGGAGTAGGTATCCCTAAATTTAAGATTCAGATTAATTAAGAACAAAATCTTTTATGAATTGCTTCAAGTAATCCATAGGACCCGCATGCACTTCATAGAACATTGACTTGAGTTTTAATTTCAAGCACACACTTTTAAATTAAGTCAAATTTGAAAAGTAATATAGTCATCTTTCTTTGGCCAAAAAAATAGTAATATAATTATCATTCCTGTGGAAACTGACCAACAAAAAATTTACAATAAAAAACGACGAAAATGATCTTACCCACGATCGACATTCTTTTTAATCCTTTACCTTTTTACATTAACAGGTCAAAATCACCAATAAAGTCACTGACCGGAGCCATACTATGCATTAATTCTTTTAGAAAAATAAATGGTGGTCTCCACCATTATAATTATTTAAACTATTACTCTTACTTAACATACCATATATTTAAAAAATTAATGTTATTTTTAAATATAAAACATAGTTTTTATATTTGACAATATTTTTCTAATTTACTTCTATTGATGATTTCTCAACCATAATTAAGGAGGAGGAGAAATGAGAGAATTAAGGTAAATACATGTCATATTAACTAATTTAACCAACTTCTTTAATCTAATTAAATTAGGTAAATGTATCTTATATTAAGGATCAAAAGGAGTAGTATATCGGCAAAAAAGAAAAAACTATTAGTATGGTTATTACGCAGTTTAAATAACAAAATTTGTTTTCGCTAGCTAGCAAGTGTGAGTGATGCTATTTCATTTTCCATAATTTGAAGCCAGGTTCATTTTCTCTTGACTGTAGAGTGTAATTCATTTATCGATATTATTAATACTTAAGATCTTGTTTGTCATATAAACTGTCCTACTATACAAACAAACCAAACCTTATATTAAGGGTTAGAAGTAATACCATGTCATGTTTTTAATATAAGATATAATTGACATTTTTTTTAAAGAGACTAAGAAAGTTAAATAAATGACTTTAAAGTATTTATATTAATCGTTTTCTCTAAATTAATTTATCTAACTTATAAACTGATATATAATTTAATGATACACAACATGTGTTATGATTAAGTAATTTATTTAGTTTCTTTAATAAAAAAGAAAAAGAAAAAAAAAGGAAACTATAAATTATCAAGCGAAAAGCAAAGAAAGTAATACAAAATTCACAAGTGTGGAGGGTCACTTTCTTGTTTTCTTAAGACTAGTAATTAATTAGTAAATGGACAAGACACGAAGATTACTTGTGTTGTTCATGCTTGCCTTCCACACACACATATATATATGTTGTCGGCTTGTGATGAGCCAAGCTTGGAAACGCGTTAATGATTAACATGCATCAAAACTTTGACTCTAATTTGGTGGAAACAGCTCCATACAGCTGCTTCTGTATAAATTTTGGTTTTTGAGGAGTTGAAACTTGAAACAATCGACCGCGTTGAACACATCATTAACCATATCGGGTTATAGTTTATGAAAACTATAGCTCATTTAATCTCTTTTCTTAATTAGTTCAAGAGTTAATACTGTTGTAGGAAATACTAAACAGATAGAAATTGAATAATAACAAGAATCTGTACAACTAAGATTGACTATATTGTAAACATACAATAATTCTGCAGAATATGAAAACCTAGAAATAAACTCATAAGACTACCGAAATATGGTAATTAATTTTAAATAAATCTAAGCCTAATGTACGCTATCTCCTTAAGACAATTTGCTCCCTCAATACGGATGCCTAAGATTAATGAACAATTATCTCTTAGTATAGAACGAATTTGTGTCTTCAAAATGATAGCACTCTCAATTAGAAACCTAAACGAACACAACAAGTTTGCTTTCAGAATTGCACAAAATATGATTGCAAAATGCAATATGCAAAGATGAGTGTTTGAAATTGATTTTCGGATTGATTTTTCCGTTACTAGCATGCCCTATTTATAAATGATGGAAATTAATCAGATGGACTCGACTCTTACAAGCGAACTGGTACATCGTGCAAACAGAACTACTAGAATAGAGCGAACAGACGCAAATAGTGACCCTTGCTGGCAAACTAGTGTGTTGTACGAATAAACACACTAGAATGGAGCGAATGACCAAAATGGATTGATCACAGTGATCCGATGATACAGTCCGCCTACAACCGCTGGTTGGGAGAATCTCAGAGAGTAAATTCACAGAATTGTTGAAACATGGTAATGAACTTTAAAGAAATTTGAACCCAACGTCCGTTGTCTCCTTAAGACAATTTACTTCCTCAATATGGATGTCTAAGGTTAATGAACAATTGTCTCCTATGATCAAACAGATTTGTGTCTTCAGAATGATGATACTCTCAATCAGAAGCCCAAATGAACATAATGAGTCTATTTTTAGAATCGCACAAAATATGATTGCAAAATGCAATATACAAAAAGGAGTGTTTGAGATTGATTTTCGGATTGATTTTTCTGTCACTAACATGCCATATTTATAGACGATGGAAACTGATAAGATAGACTCAACTCTTGCAAGCGAACCAGTGCATCATGCAAACAACATTCTAGAACGGAGCAAATAGATGCAAATGGTGACCCTTGTTGAACTAGTGTGTTGTACGAACACACCCACCAGAATGAAACGAACGACCAAAACATATTGGTCACAGCGATCCGATATTAGGGTCCGCCTACAACCGCTGGTTATGAGAATCTTGAAGGGCATTTGGACAACAAAAATTATTTTTTAATTTCACACACACGCAAACTGGATCGAGCGGCTGACGCAATTGAACTGAGCCAAACTGCGCGACAGAATCAAGTCGGATGGACAGGCAATGCAGGGGTCACTTACGTCCTCACCCCTCTACAAAAATGGGTTGGCACAAGGGCCCAATTTAAAGAAGCAAAGTTGAGGCTTATATACCCTCGAACTCCTTTTAATTTGTCTAATGTAAGACTTCTTCTCACACACTCATTTCTTTTTCCTTTTTCCTTTTTTTCTCCAACCTACATTGATTCATAACTCATGGAATTAGATCCAAAATTCCAACAAATACTTGATGGAGGTTGGTTTGTAGGCTTTATTAAAGGGGGAATGCCGATTAGATCCCAACAAATAAATTTAACGATAGTTGAAGTACTTTAAATATGATTGCTGAAGGTTAACTTGCAAATATTAATTTATACAACTGTAAACATATAGGAATCTCAATTGCAAATAATTCCATGAAATGATCTATAAGACTTTAAGCCTGTGGTTTTGCAATTGAGACTTCAATATTTGGACTTGTTTGAACTTTTAACTAATATTTGCATGCATCTTTTACCAAAAACTTTTGAAATTTAATGGTCATTAAATCAGAGTGGAAAACGAAACAAAATTTCTTGCAGATCAATGTATGGATTCAGGTTCATGAACATAGCTTATGCAACCAAAATCAGTCCTGCATGGAAGAAAAAGACGCAAAACTGAAGAAGAAAAGAGAATTCGGAGGTCGCATTCCAAGTTCCAAGAGAGAAGGGGAAAAAACCAACGCTAAAGACGAAGAAAAAAGGTCGGTCCCACCACAACCGAAAAACTAAAATTCTCTATAAAAAAGACAAAATAACAAAGGTTAAGTTGCGAAAATACACATGTGTTTTGTTTAGATTGCACCTAATACCAAATATTTTTATAGAAACAAAAGTGACTATGTAGTTACAAAAGTGGAGTAAAAATATCCATTGACTGTTAGTTTGACTTTTTCTGTATTGAAAATGATGATATGAATGGGTTCTGAGTTGTTATGAATTACAGTTCAACCCTAGACACATGTTAACAAATTTAAATTTAGCCCCTCCATGAATTTTTGAAATTTTCATTTTAGCCCCTGGTGAGGAGAAGACCAACACTAGAGCCCTCAAGACCGTGTTTTTATCGTCCCTATCGATGAAGCCAAATCATCAACCGCCTTTATGGTCGCATTCTGAATGGACATGCCTATGTTTTGATCGAAGCAATAACTTGTAGGCTATCTTGACATGTTTGCAGGTTGGTGAGGACATCACTGAATTTTGATAGATGCTGGACCTGCAACTATGGAAATATTCAGGTCCAACATCTATCGAAATTCAGTGCTACCCTCACCAACCTACAAACATGTCAGGATGGCCTACAAACTACTACTTTGATCAGAACACATGCACGTCCATTTAGAACGCGACCATAGAGGTGGCCGAAGATTTGGCTCCATTGGTAGGGACGATGAAGACATAGTCTTAAGGGCTCTAATGTTGGTTTTCTACTCACTAGGGACCAAAACAAAAATTTCAAAATTTTATGAAGAAATGAAATTAAAATTTGTTGAAATGTGTTTGGGACTGAAGTGTAATTCATAACAACTTAGAACCCATCAATATCCATGTCATCATTTTTAGTTCAGGAAAAAATCAAACTAATGGTCAATAGGTTATTCCATTTTTGAAACCAGAGTTACTTTAGCACCAAAAAAAAAAATGTTGTGTGCACTTTGTGACAAATCATATATGTATTTTTACACCTTAACTCAATAACAAAATATTTATAAAAGTAGCTGAAGAAGAAACTAAAGATTGACAAATAAAATTTAGTAAAACCTCCACTCCAAGCCCATCAATAGTCATCAATTTAGCTCAAACAATCTGCCCAAAATAAAATATGTAATAGCAACATGTGCAAAAATATTAAATGAAAAAGTTTAATAAAAAATATCCAACTTGAACAAATTCGTTTCCATGAAATATAAAACGACTAATAAAATAAAATAAAAAATCCACGAAATTGACTAATCACTAAAAGACTAAATGAAGAAGATAAAATAATGATCTGTAAATGTTTCTTCTAATATTGAGCTTCCCTCATTAGATCATGAAAATCGTGAGGAAATGGAAGCAAAGACAAGGTTGGCATTGTCAAAACTAGTTTTAGTCATCCTTGTGAGTTGTGATGCTCTGGGTTTGGATTAGACAAAAAATCAGCCCAAGAATGTTTTGGAGATGGTATCAACACGACCATTATCATGGATTAGACAACGAATAATTGATTCAAAAACAGTGCCAAAGTGATGTATTATATTTTAATGCGAGAATTGATGTAAATGCATGTAGCTGCATATGAGAAAGGATTCATAAGAGTGAACATACCATTTCACAACACAACAGGGTTGGAAAAGCACCGAGCGATCATAGTGCAAAACTAAGCAAACGTGTGTTTAATAGCTGCAGTTTTGAGGAATATCAAACCACACTCTATGCATATTCTATAAAACAATTCTATAGAGAATGTGATGTACGACACAGTGGATTTCATATACAGAATGAGGCAGCTGTATTCCAGAACTGCAACATTTGATCAAGTCCTATGATGAACAATTTAATGTTATAACAACGCAAAATCGAGAGATAGTGACGATCAAAATACAAGGTTCTCCATATATAATTGCATAATTTGAGCAGTGAAGGATAACGCAAGGGCAATAATGTAACTATGAAGGCCATGAAAGTCAATGTCGAGGACAATTAACATAAAGAACTTCAAGGACAATGTCATATATAAAGAGGGTAGGTTAAACAACTTGTATTACACAAAATATAAAAATTTGGGGCTTGGCTCGAACAGCTTACATCTGGTCTCTAAATTCTTATTTGGAGATTGCTGGACATGATAAACCCAAACAAAAAGTTAGAGGCATGATATGAGGTGCTGGAGTTAGGCCTGGTTCTTATATTTTACGAAATACCAACTGTTCAACCTACTCTCCTTGTCATTGTCCTAGAAGCGCCACCGAGCTTTATCTATAACACTATTCATGAAGCTCTATGTAAATTGTGACAATGACTTTGATGACCTTTCTAGGTACATCACCACCCTACTAGATCCTCCCCTTGTTCTAATTGTACATTTATGTATCAAGAACCTTGTATTTTGAAGATTGCTCTTTTGACTTTTATGAGTATGAATGTTGCAATTCTGGAATACGTTCGCTATATACTTGCATATGAAATCCATCATGTTGTATATCACATTCTTTCTAGAAATGTTTCATGAAATGCACGTAGAGTGTATCTTAATATCCCTCAAAATTGCAGCTATAACAGTGACATGTTTGATGAGTTTCGCATTGCCATTTCTTGGTGCTTCTTCGACCTTATTGCATAACAAAATCTTATATTCACTCCCATGAACCCCTTCCTATGCACAACTGTTTGTATTCACATCAATCCGCATGTTAATTAAGAAATGATACATCATTTGGACATTATATGTGTGTGTTTGAATCAATTACCGAGTGCTGCAAACCAGAAGGGTTTTTGCGCATCTCTGTGGTTACAATTGCATGTGTTGATAGTCCTGTTGATACCTATCTTCGATCATCATCAAGTAGGCCTTTGATTATTGTAATGATAGGTCCCACCAATAGAAGAGCATCAATATCAATATATATATAATAACACATCCCCTCAAGCTGATCTTTTCACGGCTTCACAAAACACTGTAGCTAAGCCGAACTGCTCATGCCTCGGGCTTCTCTTCAGCCATCTCCTTCCTTCACCTTTTTCTTGGTCAAATTTTTCTCCAACGTTTTTCATCTCTTTCCCACATCTTTTCTGAAAAGCTGCTTTCCCACACCTTTTTCTTTTCATCTCAGATTCAAAATTCAAAATGCATCACCATCAAATTCCGTCTTCCACCACTCTCTCAACAACTGCACACTTCTTCACAATCTGAGCTCTTCTTTTCTTTTCTTTTATTGATTCATTTTTCTTCATCTATACCCATGGTTAAGGCGATTTCACACCTTTCAGAGAGACGGCGACAACGGCGAGTAGGGAAATCGCAGGGGTTGATTCCAGGGCTCTTGGCTGTGCTATATGGGTTGAAGTGGGGGTGCTATGAACTCTCAACATTGTAAGGAATATGGCACATTGTAATTAGAAATCACTTACATCTGGAGATTTCAACATTGTAATTACTCTTGATTTCAACTTCGTTAGCTTTTTCCCATGATTCAAGGTTTGAAGCCCGTATACTGTTACTGTTTTTACCTGGAACTATAAGTTTTCATATCGAAAGTCAGTGATAGTTTTGACTCTTATAGGTTGTTGGCTTCTGTATCCTTTGATTCAAGTAGTACGTGCATATTTAAAATTAAAGTAGCTTGATAACTGAACTAACGAGTCCCTGTTCTTGTCAATATTTTGCTTGTGTTACTCGTAGTTGCTTGAACTTTTCAGGAAGAGCTTGGACTAGAATATGATGAAGATGTCAGTGTGAATTTGCAGTCATATAGCGAACTGGTACATCGTGGTAAGAAGCAGCCAAGGGGGCAGTAATATATATAGATACCAGAATTCTATCCTTCTCATTTTGAAAAATTAGGGGCATTAATTTCTTGGTGTCTTGCCTCATAGAACATGATTACATATTATACGTAGCCTGTATTAATGTTAATCCATATCAAGTTTTAGGTTTATAGGCTATCAATTTCAAGCATAGCTCACTAGGGCATTGTCTCATATAAGAGTGCAAAATGATTGTTTATATTTCTCTTCAGATCCCTACATTAGTCTCATGTATAGAATACTATCCGTAGAATGTAGTTGATAAAGCATCAGGGCAAATGATTTTCAAACTCTAAACCTATTGATAAATGATAATAGAGTTCCAGGAAATAATATTTCTCTGAGCACCATCATAATATCATTATACTTGACAAGAATTCCATGTGTCCCTTAATTTCCTCAAAATCTTTAGCTATGCAAATTTCCTGAAATTGATTGTTGATTCCAGGATGAGGAAAAAGACTATTAAAGGTTGATGGAATCTAAAAGTGCACTAGCTTCACATTATCATTACCCTTAGCAAACAAATTTTCATTCCCATAAGTTTCTTGTATGGTATGGCAATTGTTAACTGAAATGTTTCTCCTTGCCTTGAGAAATGACTCTTCACACAATAACGGAGATGACTATGTTGAAATGCATGATACTCTATAGTTATCCCTCCAATTATGTAAACAATTCTTGGATGCATTTTTGTTCCTTCACCTCTTCATTTCTATATGATTATCTGTTGTCAAAGGAATGTCCTGTTTTTATTTTTTTTGTTGAAATGAGCTTAGTGATTTCTCCTTGAACTTCGATCAATTTCAAAATCTGTACATATTATGGTCATTCTTTGTACATATTATGTTCAATACTAAACCATCGACCAGGTAGAATTTCAAGCCATCATGTATATCTACATTTTGACATTTTATTGTGTGTTTCCATTATAGTTTTTCAATGTATAGCTGCTATACATAGTAATCATTCCATATGATGCATAATTCACGATATCTTTTAACTTATATTGAAAAAGGCAGATGAACTTTATATAATTCATTGCTTTCCTTACAGTTGTAATTGAGGAAATAGTTGATGATGATAAACCTTAAAGTGGAGATAATGCTTCAAAGAAGTTGAAGAAAAAAGTTCAAATGCCTAACTCTAAGGGCGACAAGAATTCTCAGCAGCCAATTGTTGTCAGAGGTGATAAGGGCGTCCCTGTTTTGGAAAGTGAAGACGAAGATGGTTTTCCAATTTCTGCTTCTCTGAAGGCAGAAGTTAAAGAAGAAAAGACACAAGAGAGAACTGAGAAAGCCAATAAAAAGAAAGTGAAAGATGATGATCATGCTGCAACATTGAAACGAAAAGTTGAAGCTGCTGACAAAGAAGATGAAGGGTTTTTTTGTTGAAGTGAGCTTAGTGATTTCTCCTTGAACTTCGATCAATTTCAAAATCTGTTAATTTTTACTAAGTTTTTCAGAAAATTGTTGTTTTATGGCTCTGCCTTTTAAGCACATTCTATCTGACTCACATTCTATGAGTAATCTCAATTTTAAGCAAATTCAATCTGAATGTATGAGCAGCAACTAGAGTAATCTCAATTTTCGGTTTGCCTTTAGATTACTCTACTTGCTGCTCATACATTCAGACTCACATCAAAGGATTTGGACCCTGGACACTACTTTTCTTCCTATCTGATATCTATCATTTGAGGTTATTCGTGGGGGTTCCTGTTCATATATACAGAGTTAAAAAAGGTTATCTACTATTAAAGGTTGATGGAATCTAAAAGTGCATTAGCTTCACATTATCATTACCCTTAGCAAACGAATTTTCATTCCCATAAGTTTCTTGTATGGTATGGCAATTGTTAACTGAAATCTGTTTCTCCTTGCCTTGAGAAATGACTCTTCACACAATAACGGAGATGACTATGTTGAAATGCATGATACTCTGTAGTTATCCCTCCAACTATGTAAACAATTCTTGGATGCATGTTTGTTCCTTCACCTCTTCATTTCTATATGATTATCTGTTGTCAAAGGAATGTCCTGTTTGGAAAATTTGTTTTCTTTGTGCTGTACTCATACTCAAGTGATAGAACTTCATAATATAATTTATTTTTATTTTTTTTGTTGAAGTGAGCTTAGTGATTTCTCCTTGAACTTCGATCAATTTCAAAATCTGTTAATTTCTCCTTGTCCTTCTCAGTAATTGGCCCCAGAAGTATCCATCTCTCTGGTTTTTTCGAGGCCACTGATGGGGATGAACTTCGGGATGACTATGAGTAGTATCCTTTTTGAAGAAGTTCCATTGGTTTTTGTTTTAATTTTCTACATGTATATATAAATATAATTTTGATGAAGATAGTTCATGATGCATTACTACTGTAGATACTTATAATTTTGATTTCCAATATCCAAGGCATTTAAAAGTAAAGCTTTTAGGCATGAATAGGTGATGTAAGTAAATACTTATTATTTGTTGTATTTTTTCCAATTCATCATCATGCAGAAATGTAATCATGCTGATATATACCAAGAAATCTCTTATGAGAACTTAGAGTTGATGAGGGAAAGGCTCATGGAGACTGTGATATGGCCCTCAGATGACTCAAACACAGAAAAAATTGGCTGATAAAATAAGTCAGGACTTCTAATCTCACCTTTTGTTTTGCTTCCTCTCTATGTTGTAGCCTTTTGCAAAGCTTAATTATAACTTTTGGTTCAATATGAAGTCATTCCCCTCAATTGTGAGCTCTGCGTTTTGTAAATTGTGTATATATGTATGTATAACTTAATCTATGCATGATCCTTGATTTAGATAGTTTGATAGGGAGGATTTACAAGTAGGCAAGCGTGAAGAGTGTTCCTATTTTATTAACCAACCTCTCAGATAAGCCCTTATTCTATATTTCCATTGCATAAGAGGTTCATGGGCTGAAAAATGCAAGAATGATACTGGGATTTAATTTACTGTGCACTTTTATCATAACTAGATTGAGAAAATAAACTAGAGGGGGAAAATAGCATTAGCATTAGAAAATGATAGGACAAAAAAGAAATTGAAACGGGTAAAATTCTAAAACCTCAAATCAATACTTTTTGGTATATATGTTAAGGGTAACGGAAGAAGTATTTCTGCCTCAAAATGAAATGTAAGTCTCTGGGGCCTAAAGCTCCACCAAGATTTTCACATCGAAATTTGAACTCACCATGTTTTGAGCTAACTCTTTACCAACAAAGCTAACTTTTGTTGGCATAATTTTTTCTTCTCTATTCAGTGTATGTATGTTACCAAAGCTTCATGGTTATGAAGGACAAACAACCTTAAGCAGCTTTCGTTCTAATAGCTAGAAAGATTAAATCATCAAGGAACAATTATGTAAACCAATCAAATTTGGTATATAGATAGGATTGACAGATTGAGAAATATTTTTACTTGCTACCTGATCTTTTTTACCTGTAAATTATATTAGAAATATATATTTTTTGGTATTATGCGGATCGCCTTTTTGACTATGAGCTTGATAAAGTAGGTAAATCATATTTTCCTAACTCACCAAATTTTTCATACATCATTCATTTGGGAACAAACTTCTCTGGTACCTCCTAGGCAATCCTCCAAATTTGGTGAGTTCCAACCCTTCTGATGGCCTTATTTTGGCAAGATGGTAAACTAACATAAGCTGTAGTTACTAACTCAATCCTATTTGGATTAGGACGCTCTTGAATTATGTATTCAAAAGTATAAACTCCAACTAAGGACGAATATATTGGCTATGAACAATATTTCCTCTGTTTTTTAGGCACAATCTTTGGATAAGGTGTTCAATATATGTAAATAGATATCTAATATGATGAAAATCACAAATTATTTATGATAAAGTTCAAAGCTTGATAGAAAGCTTCATGAAATTGATGCTTATTTATTTTGTTAATTTATTGATATTTCTGGTATGTTTCTAGAAGTTTGTGTTTGACTCCATCTGAATTAAAGTTAGTCTCTTTTAACCTTTGTGTGTTCATATGTCAAATCCAAACACTTCCAGATATTTTTGCCATATGATTTTTTTTAAATGATCTGACTAAATCTCCCTCGTATATTTGTTCTCCAAAGAAAGGAAATGTGGCAAAACAAAGGGAGCATCTTATCCTGTTACTTGCCAATATTGATATTATAATTTAGAATGCTGCATCTCTTGAGGTGAACTATTATTTGGAGTGAACTGCTGTTGTTTCATATATGTACTAAGTGAAAATTATGATATGGTTTTCGTAAGTATTTTGTGATATTATTCAGGTTTTAATGTCAACCCCCTGCTCATTTGCCTTGCAAAGAAAAAGAAATTTTAGTACATTATGTGGTATTTGAGCTTTATCAAAAATGCAACCTTTTTGTTTTGGTGGAAGGCGACAATTTACAATAGATCAAGTGTCAATACATTAATTCTACTACGTGGTTTTTTGCTTCACTTTTGGTTAGTAATTATGTTGCCACCATAATGAAATGCTTTCACAATGTTAGAAGATAAGTTATTTTATCTCCTAGATTGTCTTGCTTTTTTTCCAGTGAAGTTGACGAGGATTTATACATTTTGCATAAATTTTGTGACCTACTACGATATCTGTAGATTTATTCAGTTGTTTAGGTACTATATAAATACAAAGTGGAGTTGTTGAACACTTGGATTATGCATTTAGATATTGTCGTTCTTGATAGTGGAGGCTGGAGCAGTTTTGGTTATGTTACTATTAATCAGTTGAATTTTGGTTATTCCCTTACTCAAATGAAAAAGAACTTTTTTCTTGGAATTTTTCTTGCTTTTTAGATGATAAGTGTTTTATAGTAAATTATGAAATCGAGTGCAGATATGGAAGCTGAGATTGTGGGATTATTTAAATTAATTTGATTGTTATATATTAATCGCATATTCTAATCTTTATCCTCTACTTAAATTAATTTGATTATTATATATTACACATATTTAATTTATAGGAAATGATAACAATATATCCTAATTTATAGGATTTGGGTGTAGATATGGGGGATTATTTAATTTAATTTAATTATTATAGATTAATGGGATTGTTTTAATTATATTTACGCCCCGCTTAAATATACATGGCCCTGCTTATTTATTTTGTCAATAAAATTATAAAAGTTTATAATCATGAGTTCTCTTATTGGCTGGTGTTTTGTGGATTTCTTGATTTTTTGCTCTTGACAGTTTACACCCAGATTTCATTACACAATCTATATGTACACTCTTGCCAATTCATGATTACATATTTTTCTGTTTAGCAAAAAAAAAAAAAAAAAAAAAAAAAAAAAAAAAAAAAACTTATATTTCATATTTTTCTCTCCACTATGCCTCCATTGTGGTTCACAATTGCAGTGGCCTTTTCCCAAAGTCAAGAGAAGTGGTTTCCCTGCATGAGCATATCATTCACCCTATCATCTCCTGTTATTCTGTATCATTTTTTCTATCTTTCTTGCTGAAATGCCACAGCTAACACCTAACATGATATTGGTCGTGTAAATAATTATTTGCAGTGAAAGTGTTTTCACCCTTGTCTCCTGGATCCTAATCTTACTAGAAAGTAAATTGTATTATCTAAAGATTTCATATTGAATGTAAATTTGTGATTATTTATTCTCCCACTTAACTTTTTGCTGATAATCGAAGTATTTGTAGTCCTAATATAATGGCTCAGTACGTGGCTGGAAATTAAGAAAAGGGGTAAGCTTCAAGAATTTGTGATTATTGATTCATGTAAAATACAATAATCGATAATGCTACAATTAGGCTTATCAATGTTGAAAAGCGTTGTTGAAGCAGCAAACTTTTAGTCCACTCTATATAATATTTAAAATACTTTTAAGAGTTTTGCTTTTATTTCTATTCATGGCCAACTATAACTCTCACCTTTTACGTTTTAGGGAATCCACAATAGACTCTATGTATAAAATATTTTAATTTAAATATAGATTTATGGAATCTTTTTCCTACATTTTTAATTGAATGTCGTCCAATTAAACCTTAATGGAGGATCTGATTTGATGAGACCAAGGACAATCATGATTTAAGGCATAATTAATTCTTGAAGCTATTTAGTTGAATCTCTTTGATGCCTTATTTCAAGTTCTCTACGTATATCAATTATTTCTTAAAAATAGTAGAGCAATGAAAATCAATTTCAAATTTGCTCCTTGCTCAATCTCCAAATTTGAACCAATATTTCATTTTTAATATGTAGTCATTCATTAGTAGTGATGTTTAAATATTTCTTAAAACCAAGATAGTTGCATCACTTATAAAGTAAAATATGTTTGAGTAATTTGTGAAATACTATCACACATGCAATACACGGGAAAGTATAAGCTCGTTATCATTACAACTAAATAGCACTCCAATATAAAAATTATATCATCGCAATGCATCTAAGCATTGTTTGGGGAACAAAAAATGTGGCAAGCTCAATCCAATTTTGCATGCTCACCCAAGATATCAGCAATCAATTTCAAGACAAAACTCCCTTTAAATTGCATACACAAAATTGAGTAGTTCTTTATACCTTATAGAATAAGGCATGGAAATAGGCCAAGCTTTACTAAAACTGGTTTAAACCTATAACGAGGGCATAAAACCTGAGCTTGAACATGAGCTTTTTTCCCTGGCTCATCAAACCTAAGCCTTTCACTAAAAAAAAAAAAAACACTGAATTTCCAATAGAATTTGCCACGGAAATGGATTTCCAACGGAATCCATTCCATTTTTAATAGGCTTGTGGCAAATCAACTCCTAACGGAATTCTACTTCCATGGCAAATTTCTGACAGATTTCTGTCAGATGCAAATTTTTTTTTTACTACTTAATTTCAAAATGCCACATGACTATTTTAAGGAAAGCCACGTGTCACATCCATACGAGGTCACATCACCACGGGCCCCTCACCAGCACCACACATGGCAACTCCAGCAACTATCACGCCATGCTCGAAGCCCAACTCCGTCATGTGTCTCCTTCACCCTACCAAGTTTCACCGCTCCAAATTTCCTAAAAATGCACCTGCTCTTAGTCCCCTTTTATATGCAATATATCATTAAGACATACCATATAGTATAGAGTAAAATACTCCGACCTCCTGTTTTACCTTAATTACACAAACCTCCCCTCTATTTTAGAAACCTATATAAACCTCCCTTAAAAAAATATAGATTACACAAACCTCCCTTATATTTTAAAATTCTATTTCCATTCACCTAAACTGTTAGTTGGCTGTTAAATTTGACTTTTGAACTTTTTTTTTTTTTACCAAAACATCCCTCTTTAGTATTGTATATGTGGGCTAATAAAAATTTATAGAACCAAATTTATAACACCAAAAATTTATTCTAATAGATTTTCTAAATTTCTAATTTTTTAAAAATTTATTAGTTTTGATATTATAAATTAATTTTGACTTCAAATATATATTAAACACATATTTTTATCAAATATAATAAACTATATACGTTTGATTTTGTATGTGTTATTTAAATTTATAATAAACTACATATATTTTTATCAAATATAATAAACTATATAATAACTTTTTGGAGTCTTTTAGGAATATTCTTAACGGATTAATTATTTAGACTTAAATGTATGTTTTCAAAATAGAAGAGATGTTTGTGTAATTAAGATAAAATAGGAGGGAAGTCAGAGTATTTTACTCATATATATAATACTAAAGAGGGACATTTTGGTAAAGAAAAAAGTTCAAAAGTCAAATTTAACGGCTAACTAACAGTTTGAATGGATGGAAATAGAATTTTAAAATATAAGGGAGGTTTGTGTAACATACATTTTTTTAAAGGGAGGTTTATATAGGTTTCCAAAATAGAGGGGATGTATATGTAATTAAGGTAAAATAAAAAGGTGGTCAGAGTATTTTACTCTATAGTATATCATAATTTTAACAATAATTATGGAGATAATAATTTCTAAATATGTATATGGCTATAAATATCATTTTTTTCATAAAGATATTATTTTAAAAATTAAATTTATCTAAAAAATAATAATTTTTAATTTTCACGATGAAATTAGCCTTGGAATTATTCCATAGCAAAATTAGCCATGAAAAGTTATGTGGTAAACAAATTTGCCACTAAAATTTTTTTGCCACGAATTAATTCCGTTAGAAATTCAGTAATTTTTTTGTAGTGTTCATAAAGTCAGGTTAAACTTGAACCTAAAACCTTTTCCAAAGCTCATTTATAATATAGGCTTTAATAATTAATGTCTCATATCGCAGATTTTAAAGGCTATAAGTAAACTTTGAGCCTACCAAAACGTACATAAATGTACGCTTTTAATAGGATTTAAAATCCACATATATACAAATTGTAGCTTTAAAAAGGCTTTTAGCCTACATATAATCAAACTAAATTTTATTTTATTATTATTATTGTTATTGTTAAAATGATTTCACAAAGTTTCAAAACTAACAATATAATCTTCCAAAATAAAACTTATTCTTATTAAAGAGAATAGTAAGGATATAGTTACTAAAAAGCAAATTTTCCGCCAGATTTCTTAGGATTTCCCTACAATAAAGAATAAGCATGCCAATGCCAGCGTCTTAGTAGCGCAGTGACATGAGAGCTTAACTCCCCTCCCCCATGTCTAAGGTTCGAACCCTGCCCTCCTCCCCTATCATGTGTATCAAAAAAAGAATAAGCATGCCAATATTTGTCACAACGATGAATTCCTAAGATGTCGTGCGTCCTTGTGTAGACAGATTCAAGGGAAAAAGAGTAAATGCCTACAAATTGCACTGCAAGTTCTAAGAAATTTTCCACACGTACACTGTGAATGACTAGCATCAAGGAATGAAAAGCACGATAAGTGACGGTGATATTAAGCATAAATCACCTTGCAATGGCGCTCACAGTGATATTAAGCTAGAGCACGATGGAAAATACCAAGGCTAGGTTTCAACTTTGAGTCCAAGAAATTGAATTTACAAAATGAAGAGAAGATCAACACGCAAAAACCTATGGGTAGTACCGTAATTAACCAATTATAATTCCAAATTAGAATATAATTATAAAAAAATAAATATTGTATTATTTACATGATATACCTATAATTATATTTTTTTTAAGGTTTAACACAACTTTTAGTACTTCAAGTTTCACTCAATTTTGGTTTTGCTCCAAGAGAAGAGGGTTTAGAATACTTGTGCCGGAGCAGTGAAGGTAGTCAGCACTCAACAAGGAACACTTGGGGATTCTGGAAAACTTTACCATATCCCAAAAGGGCTGCTAGTTAAAGGACATTCAAGTTGGGTTTTTAGTGAACTTGAATCAAACTTGATTTCTAATCTTCTAGCTGGCTGGTGAATCTGCTCATGGAGCCTTGTGAAGATTCGAAGACAGTTAAAATTGCAATTCCTAATAGAGGCCTGGCCTATTATCACCCTCCAAATATAGAATTAACAAAAGAGTTGATGACTTCTCATGAATTCTAAATGAATACAAAAGCATGAATCAAACAAAACCATGATTGTGCCAACGCATACTGTGCGTTATGAGAACAGATTCTAACACATTTTTCAAAATCTCTCTCTCTCTCTCTCTCTTTTTTTTTTTTTTCCAGTCCTCGTTTGTCCAACAGGAGCCCTAAAAAAGCATGATAAATCAAGGCAAAAATTTGTTAAATACACTGATTCTGGATATTTTCATCAACAATTGCTGTTTTCATCTCTTGAAAAAAGATATCAGTAATGAAAACACGAGAAAACAATTTATTTCATTCTTTTAGGAAGGAAAGGGTATTGTTGATTAATCTATCATATGATTATAGTATATGCAATACGAACTTAAACATTTGATCTTCAGAGCAGAGAGACCATCTTATCCTATCATCAGTTTAAAAAATATCAGACTTTGGCACATAAGATTACTAAAATCTAAATTCCATGCATCAATACCTGCCGAATGTGAAGTGTGATACCAGAAGTATTCACTAATTCACCGAAGACTGGAAAAAGTGTTCCACCAAGTACAAATAATGATATCCAGAGAATTAATCAGAATTAATGAGATTAATACTTATGGCAAAAGAAGTAAGTGCCACAAAACTAACTGTTAAAACAATGTTGTACCCAGTTCAAGCTATATATTAAACCAACAAAGATAAGGGCAAATTGTTATTGCAAACCATAAATCAGGAAGCAAAACCAGGACAAGGCCTCCCTGGTCACTTAAAATATTTTTTAAATCCCTATTTATAAATAGACACTGCTAAGAAGAAGAAGAAAGGAGGAGAAGCGAAGGAAAACATGGGGAGGCTGAAAAATCTTACGGTAAAAGAAAACTCCTGGAAATCACGATAAAAAATGAGGTGAAGACGTTTTTCTTTTTGGGCGCAGAAAGCATGAAGGGAGGAAAGGAAAACTGGAAATGATGATTTGAGAAGAAGAGGAGGAAAAATATAGGCTAGCTAGTAACTAGCCTGACATTGCGTGTTGCAGGGTTTGATGCTATATTTGAGTGGGAGAAAATTAAGGAGGGATGAATTGAATACTAGAAGAGAAATGTGACGAGAGGTATGTAATTAATTGAAAACTAAAAGTAGGAACAACGCATTAAATTTTTGGAAAATGACAGATAACAATCTTTACAGATAGGAAAAGATAATAATATGTTTATATTATTCATATTATCATAAAAGTGTTGGGCATTATTTGTCTTTTTTAAAAAAAAAAAAATTATTTGTATTTGTTGATATCAAAAGAAAATGATACAAAGGTCCTCACACACCCTTCATTAACTCCATATGACTGTAACTAGTTTGGCTCTTGAAGCAAGTGTTTGTGGTTTTTTTTTGTTTGATTTTTTTCCTCTTATTTCCTTGTTCATTTTTCTGGGTTCTTCAATGTCCATGGGTGCTAAAAAATGTTTTCTTCGAAGTCCATGGGTTGGCTGGCTGTGCGTCAACATCATCTTCTTCAATCACTAATTCATCGCCTTCTTATTCATTCTTCTAGGTTCTTGGCTGCTGTTAAATGATTTTCTGGAAGAATGCTGCGTAGGAATGTTGATTTACTATGTCTTATAAGTAAATTACTCCTTGACACCAACTGGAGAAAAAATTTACAGAAGTTTGCTTTTATTATTTTTTTCAACAATTTTTAAAATTTATTGGTATTTCTGCACCAAAGTATATGCGATGCACATAGTATGATTAAAAGTTTATTGGTATTCTTTTTTACCACATTTACCCTTTTTAAAATTATTTTTTAAACTATCACACCAATCTAACCTGGTATCTTATCTAAATAACCGACCCGCAAACTAGTGGCTTGATAAATTGGTTTCATGTCGCAATGAGCTTCAAATCATTGTATCACTTGTCGTTCTTTTATCCAACAACATTTTGGCCAAAAAAAAAGGGCCAAAAGTTTTCACTAAGAAGTAATATCAAAGTTTTTTTATGTTCAATATCACCTAAAACTTAAATCTAAAGCCTAACCATTGCTCTCTGGCAACCGCGCCAAAATTGATAAACTGCTTTTATCGCTAAAGTAATCAATTAAACCAGGTCCTAATTAATTATGTAATATAAGGTTAACCTGGGTCATTCTCCCAAAAAGCAAGTTGTGGGTTTCTTTTAAATTGAATTTAGGTGATAAAAATTACAATGAAATGAAACTAAATTAACTAAATGCAAGATGAAAATGACTTTAAAACCTAAATGAGAATGAAACTAATCTATATGAATTTAAATGCAATTTTTTGGGGTTTTTTTTGTATGAGAGAGGAATTAAAATCCTAAAAAGAATATTAATTAAAACAAATCAAATAATAAAGGTTTAATTCAATTATGATGATGAAGGGGCAACTTAGGAATTGCATGAATTAACTTTCTTAGCCTAAATCAATTAATTAGATCAAAAGGAGATTAATGAATTTAATTATCCAATTGAACATGAGAAACCCTCTAGCTCAATAACGCATATTCCACTAGAAAACTCATAATGAAATAAGCGGTGACTAATTAAACCCATTAAAAACCAATTACAAAATAATCTTGAAAATCCTGTTTACAATTATCTAATTGAACAACCAAGTAATTTATCAACTTAATTAAACAATTAAGATAATAAACCAAATTAACAATTAAATTAATAATGAAAACTCCATTATTAATTTAATTGACAATCCAAAGGTTACAAACAAGAGTCTATCAATAAACATAATCTAAAAGAAATAAGTTTACAATCTAAAAATAGATTCTTCTCAATTAACACAACTTGAAATCATTTAAAACTATATAATATTAAATTTGAATTAAAAAAATAAAAAGAAAGACACTGCCTTATAGTCTTCAAGTGTAAAACCCTAGACTTTCTTCAAGTGTAAAACCCTAGACTTTAGCTTCCTCCATGTTCTTCCCAAATTGTCTCCCAACTAGCTTAAGCTTCTATAGCAATTCCCTCACCAAGCTTCTTCACACAACCCACGGCCATGAGAACAAGTTGATAGAGAAAAATTGAATCCAAGGCAATTAATTGATGGATGAATGAATGGCTTGCGTGACCTGTGCGTGAACGCGTGAATTTGGAATTGAAGAATGGTGATGACGCTATGCGTGAGTGGGAATGGAATGAGGATTGATTAATTCAATTCCTCCCGCCCTTCTGCGTCTCGTCTTTTTCTTGCTCAACGTCTTCGGCTTCTCGCGGCGTTCAGTGTCTTGCGGTCTCCTTTCTCCAACGTGCGTCTCTCGGCTCTCCCAGAGAGAGAGTCGTATCTTCATGTTGGTGGCTACTAGGTTAATTAAAGGGGAGAAAGAGATGGCTTCTAAGGTATCAACTTGAGCCCAATACAATTCTCCATTGGATTTCCTTTTAGTTATCATGAAAAATTCTGCATCATAGGATCTTATAAAATCACAATCTATCATATATCAAGAGATATTATTTAATCACAAGATATTAATCAGAATATTAATAATTTAAGCCCAATATCTTATAATTAATTCAGATTTATATTATCTTCTAAAATTAGCTAATAATCCAAATATTATCTAATAAATCCAATTTAGCTAAAAATATTCTCCAAAACAAATGAATAAGGCGGGATAAAATATATGAAAAATTGGGATTTATCACCAATATCACCTAAAAATTTTAAAACGTAATAATATTGTCACATATTATTAAAAATTTGACATTAATTGTTAATTTTTAAATGGTAAGGAGTTATATTACTCAATTTTAACACTTTTGAGATAACTTCTCACCAAAAATTTTTGGAACTCTTAACTCTATTGTTAAAACTAGTTTTAATCATCTATGTGAGTTGTGACGCAGAGTGTTTGGATTAGGCAAGAAATCAGCCCAATAACGTTTTGGAGATGGTATCGACATAACCATCATCAAAGGGGAATCGTAGCCATGAAGATTGGCAATCCTTTATATCTGTAACAATGAATAATTGTATTCCACACATAATGCCAAAGTGATGACGTATTATTTTTTAAATAAGTGGATTGATGTGAATGTAGACAACTGGATATGAGAAGAGATTTATGAAAGCGAATATAACATTTCATAGTACATATGGGTTTGAAAAGTACCAAGCCTGCGAAACTCAGCAAACATGTCCGCGTTTTATAGCTGTAGCCTTGAGGGATACCAAGACACACTTTATGCGGATTTGATGAAATAGTTCTACAGAGAATGTGTTCTATTAGACACAATGGATTTCATATGTAGGAATGGGGTGACTATATTATATAACTGCAACATTTATGCTTGTATGCCTATGATAAAACAATTCAATATCATCATAATACAAAATCAAGATAGCAATGATCAAAATACAATAATTGCATAATTATAGCAATGAAGAATCAAGCAAGGTTAACAACCAAACTATGAAGGTCGTGGAAGTCACTGTCAAGGACAGTTTTACATGGAGAGCTTCATGGATAGCATCATAGATGGGGTTGGATGACACGTCTAGAACAGTGATAAATAGAGTGACTTAAACAACTTGTATTATGCAAAATATAAGAATTGGGGGGCTTGGCAAGAACAACTCACATCGGTTCTCCAACTTCATATCTAGAGATTATTGGACATGATAACCACCAGACAAGAAGTTGGAGAGCTAATATGAGGTGTTGAAGTCGAGCCCAATTCTTATATGTAGCGTAGTACAAACTGTTCAACCTACTCTCTTTATCATTGTCCTAGATATGCCACTTAGTTCTATCTATAACACTATTCATGAAGCTTGTTCATGTAAATTGTTCTTGACAGAGACTTTAATGACCTTCCTAGCTACATCATTTCCCTTACTAGATCCTCAGCCACTCTAGTTGTGCATTTATGTATCTAGTACCTCATATTCAGAAGATCGCTCTTCTGACTTTGTGCTATAACGGCATTGAAAAGTTTCCTTATGAACTTCAGAGCATAAATGGTGCAATCCAGGAACAGGGCTGCTGTATTCTTCAATATAAAATACATTGTGTTGTATATCACATTCTTTATAGAAGTGTTTCATGGAATACATATAGAGTATGACTTGATATTCCTCAAAACTACATATATAAAACACCGGCAAGTTTGAGTTTTGCACTTCCATTTCTTAGTGCTTTCCCAACCCTAATGTTTTACTAAATTTTATATTTACTCTCACTGATCCCTTCCCATGCACAGCAATTACATTCGCATCAATCCTCACATTAATTAAGAAACAATACTCCTCCATCGCCGCCCAGCCTTCTGGCAGGCTTCTACTTATGACCTCCAACCACTATCCTTTCTTGTGTTTTTTTGTACAATCAATTACTTCACCAAACACATACTTATTTTTCTCATTCTCGCTAGTGATCAAGATGGCAATAGCGGTACTACGCCTCCGCCTCATGGTGGAGGTTACAAAAGCAGGGGAAGCCGTAGTTATGGGGAAGAGTAGGTTAAAGATGAGTTTATTTGGGACCATGATTGAGACTTGAAGCTTCGTGTTACCAAGGGCTTTAAGGATTTCTGGACGCGTTTGGCTTTGAGAGTTTTGATGAGCTTCAGATCTTCAAGTTCGTAATGTCTACTACTTCTTTGATCTATTTTGTTTTTGCTTCTCACTTTGTCAGCTACTCAGCTCCATCTTCAACGACGATTCTGATGAACTGATTGGGATGCAGTGGCGGAGCCACCTTTTTGACCAGTTGGGGCCTTCAGCTATCATATAATATTTTATTTTGGCTAATACGTATTTCACTTTTTTAAATGAGGATAATATTGTATTGATTAGTGAAAATTTTGAGATAATAATTTTAGCATAGTTTTAAGTTTTTACAATAGATGACTATATATATGTAGAGGATGATTAATAGCTAATTTTAATCAGTTTGGATTTATTATTTAGTTGTCTTACAATTTTATAATGAATTTCTCTTTTAAGAAATAATTTATAAGTTCATATATTTGTTTAGCTACTGAAATTTAATTATATCTTTATATTTTTTTAAAATAATTTTTGGGGTTCATATTATATTTATTTTATTTTCTCCAATTATTTTGTTTTAAGGTAAGTGGAATGCATATTTAAGTGTTAATTTTATTAAATTTCATTATACGTATTATTATTATTATTATGTTTGTGATATTTTTATGATAATATTTAGTTCATTACTCATTGAGCTGTAAAAAGAAAGTAAAATTCTTATTTGAGATACCTACTGAAAATATTATCATCTTATATCTTGTTTTGATTTATAATTATTGGTTATTATTTATTTGTCTTTTTAATATTATACAATATTATTCAGTAAATAGTTTAACATATTTATTTTTTGGCTTAAAATTTTTTTCTGGTTCAGCCAGTTGGGATGTTCGAAGCACTCCTTTGAAGACAAGTTTCAAGTGGTGAAATTTAGGCCTTTGATAACTTTGTCAATTCTGGATTTTTCTTAATGCTCCATCATTTTTTTAATCTCTATTCTGTATTGCTTTTACTTGATTGAAGGGGAAGAAGTTTGCTTTTTCCAGATGGGTTTATTTTTTATCTAGCTCTGGGGCTTTCTTTGTTGATGGTTTATGGACTACAATGATGATGGGGGAGATGTTTGTTTTTCTCGTATTGATTTTTTCCCTCCAGATTAGTTCATTGTTCATGGTTCATATGCGCTGATGATGACGGAAGGTTTTTTTTTTCCCAAGTAAGGAGGAGGAGGAGGATGAAGACGCCTCTCTGACATGGCATATGATCCTACATGGCAGTGACAACTCAACATAATTAGTCAACTTTTAGTTAACTATCTAGGTTTGTTAGGCATGACAACATTGCCACGTTTTAGCTCTCTCAAAAACTTCGAGATATCCAATGCCCATTAATGGAAACTTCCAAAGCGTTTTACCCTTTAACCCATAATTCTATTATCACAATGCATCCAAGCATTTTAGGGGGAACCAATAATGTTGGAAGTCCAGTCCAATTTTGCATACTCATCCAAGATACCAGCAATCAATTTTAAGAGAGAATTCCCTTTGAACTGCACACACAAAACAGAGCATAATTTATTAGTACCTTAAAGAATAAACAAACAATTTGATGACTTCACATAAATTCTTAATGAATACAAAAGCGTGAATCAAACAAAATCATGATTGTGCCAACGCATACTGTGCATTATGAGGAAGATGCTAACATACATGTTTCAAAATCTTTCCTTTTCCTTTTGTAGCCTGGGTTTGTCCAACAGGAGTCAAACAGATTGATTCTGAATATTTTTATCAAAAAGCAAACAACAATTGCAGTTTCATCTCCAGAAAAAAGGATATAAGTGACTGTCTGACTGAAAACACGATAAAACTATTTATTTCATTAGGAACTAAACATATGATCTAAGAGCAGAGAGATCATCCTATCCTCTCATTAGGGAATCAGATGAAACTGTGCACCATTTTTAAGTAATGGCAGCAAAGTAATACAGTCGACATAATTTAATACTGCATATCTTATAATAAATTAAAAATCAGTTTAAGAAAACATCAGACTTTGGCACACAAGATTATCAAAATCTAAAGCTGCACACAGTAATACCTGCCGAATGTGATGTGTCATACCAGAGGTATTCACTAATGAGAGGATATGTTCCACCAACTACATACAAAGATGCCTAGAGAATTATCAGAATTCAATGAACAAATAAGGCAAAAGAAATAACGGACACAAAAATAACTGTTAAAACAATTTTGTAGCCAGTTCAAGCTATATATATTAAAATTGCTATTGCAAACCATAAATTTTGAACCCAGTAGTACTATCAGCAACTCCATAATCATCCAGATTTTGTTCTGACTGATACATTACCTTTTTTTGTGATCCTCTTCACTTCTCCGATTCTAGCACTTCCAGAAGATGATCGTCCAACAGCCTTACGATTTTATTTTTTTTTTTGAGAAATCAAATTTGAAATCATCTGGAGGAGAAAACCAGAGTTTGGGACAGAGCTGAATCAACTGACGAAGTTGTTCAAGCTTTCTGGGAGTGCGAGGGAGGGAAGGAGACCAGAAAATACTGAACATCAACAGAGACGAAGCGTACTGTAGTAGAGAAAGGAATAAGTGCCACCAAAAAAAATTGTTACAGTAATTTGTGGCCAGTTCAAGATTTATATTAAACCAGCAATTTAATGGGCTGTCAATATGAAGCCAAGGCATTGTCAGTTCAAGATCTTCATTGTAAGATAATGAACTAGCAAGAGCTTGCTCATAGGATAACAGAAATTTATAGCTCCAAAAAGAAGCCTTCCCACATAAATCAGCAAATTAAATCAAGTAGCATCTCTTTCAAATATCATGCTGGAATTTTGCAACTGTCAGCTTTTCCTGTTACCGAACAAAACATAAAAATTGTGAAAAAAATAAAATAAAAAAATTATTGGACCAAAAATTAAAATTAAAATTTGGGATGTTGACAGTACCGTTCCAATAGCAAGAGCAACATCTTCATTTTGAATTTGGAAGTGTGAGCGAGGGAGCGACCCCAAAAAAATATAACTCTGGTTCTATTTATAAGTCTATTTCGGCTAAATTTTACATATAGATAAAGGTGTAAAAATACATATATACTTTACTCTGAGGAGTGTCCAGCACCATATGCTTTTTTTAGGAGCAAAAATAGACATGTGGTTATTAAATAGGTGCAAAAGTCATACTGACGTTAGTTGACTAGATGGTCAATGTGAAAGTGCTCCAAAAGAAGCCATGTGGATTCACCGGCTTTTTTCCCAAAGTGCCCCTTTTAAAGAAACTATTTACCAAAATGCCCCCACTTTCAAACTATTTTCCATTATGCCCCTCCCTGGAAACATATTCCCTGTCTACCCCCATTTAGTCGACTAAATAAAGGCTTTAATCGACTAAATGAGGGTTTAATTTTTTTTTTAAAACTGCCGACATTTAGTCGACTAAATCCAGGATTTAGTCGACTAAATGTCGTGGGGGTGAAATTTTTTTCAATAACCCTGACATTTAGTCGACTAAATCCCAGGATTTAGTCAACTAAATGTCGACAGTGGGTTTTTTCCAATAATAATGACTATTTAAGAATAAATTAATTCAAGTCCTATTATTTAGGAATAAGTTGGATCATATCATTATCTTCTTGATTTCATGATTATCATTATATTTACTTCTATTTTTATCCATTATCCATTATTATTATCATTATTATATGATAATAATATAACATATACATATATTCCCTACCTGTTAGTTGGTTAGATCCTATTATTTAAGGATACCTTAGATCAAATCCTATAATCTCTAATATATTTTATTCATCACATTATTGTTTTCCTAATATTGTTATTATTATTATTATTCTTTTATAATTAATCTACTATCCACTATTTTTATCCATTATTGTAAAAATATGTATTCATAAATAACTTTGCAAAAACGCATGCATGGCTCTCTGGCTTTTTTTTTTCGTTTCAGTTTACACGCACTCACAGTGATCATTATGATCATCTATAACTATGTTCTTCTTTTCTTTCTAGATCCTCGTCGTTTTCTTCTTCTTCTCTACATGATTATTTTTCTGTGAGTGCGTGTAAACTGAAAAAAAAGCCAGAGAGCCATGCGTGCATTTTTGCAAAGTTATTGATGAATACACATTTTTACAATAATGGATAAAAATAGTGGATGATAGATTAATTATGAAAGAATAATAATAATAATAACAATATTGGGAAAGAAATAATGAGATGAATAAAATATATTAGAGATTATAGGATTTGATCTAAGGTATCCCTAAATAATAGGATCTAACCAACTAACATGTAGGGAATATATGTATATGTTATATTATTATCATATAATAATGATAATGATAATGGATAATAATAGAAGTAAAAATAATGATAATCAGTCAAGAAGATAATGATATGATCAAACTTATTCCTAAATAATAGGATTTGAATTAATTTGTTCCTAAATAGTCACTATTATCCATGATTATTGAAAAAAGTCCACTGTCAACATTTAGTCGACTAAATCCTAGGATTTAGTGACTAAATGTTAAGGTTATTGGAAAAAATTTCACCTCTACGACATTTAGTCGACTAATATCGACAGTTTTCAAAAAAAAAATTAAAGCCCCATTTAGTCGACTAAAGTCCTTATTTAGTCGACTAAATGAGGGTAGACAGAGAATATATTTGCAAGAAAGGGCATAATGGAAAATAGTTTGAAAGTGAAGGCATTTTGATAAATAGTTTTCTAAAAAGGGGCACTTTGGAAAAAAAAAAGTCTGGCTTCACCTGTGTATGTTAATATTAATTCATTATTTTTTTAAAAAAAAAATCCAACCTAATCCATCCAGTCACATGAAATTGCTACCACGTGGATTCACCTCCAGTTAATTTTTTAATTCATTATATTTTTTAAAAAATCCCAATCCTAATCCATCACATCATCTCCTCCGATGACTTTCTCAACTGCAAGCTCACCTTCACCTCCAGTCCTCCTTCTCTCCGACCTCCTTCCCGGTTGTCGTCCACCGTTGCATCCCCAGGTGTGCCTCGTCTCTTCCCTACTTCCTTCATCAGCCAAATTTGATACAAAACTGGGTAAGTTGAAAGTGATAATTAATCTAAGCACCTTCAAACCCAGTTTTGCTGCCTGATGGGTGCCATTCAGATTGATTATTTGGAATGAGTTTTTATACCACGTATTGAGCTAAGCATCTGGAATGTTCTATAATCTATATTGCTTTCTTTCACTTTCTGGCCTGTTTCGTCTCTCTTCTGCATCTTCCACCCAACTCTCTCAGTGAACTGGTGCATTTTATCCTTATGCTCTTGCGTGAACTTAGTCCTGAATTGCTTCCTAATATAGTCGGCGTCCCCAAAGCATTCGCCGGAGCAGTCGTGCTCTCGGGATGGACCGACAAACCAGCAGAGAGAGCCAGGAGCATGTAGGGCGTGGAGGGGGTAGAAGGAAGATGAGATCGGGGGTGGGGAAGCTGAATTGGGGCTCCGATTCGGAGCTTGGAACGGCGAAGGCGACCGATGGTGGGGTTGATACTCGATGACGTGGGTCGCGGTGGAAATAATGAATTAATATTAGGTTGGATTGTATCGGAAACCTAAGGTAATTCGAGTAGTGAAGCTAAGAAGAGGAGGAAGGAAGGAGAGGAAGGAGGAAGGAGGTGACGAGGGGACTGAGGGGGTGAGGGGTGACTGTTGATAATGGATAACACATGTCCCAGCTGGCAACATCTTTTAAAAGGCAAATCTAACATGTGTGACTTTTACCACTAAAATATAAAATATAATCACATAAAATATAATCACATGTATATTTTTATTAAAAAAAATATATGATGCTGAACTGTTTTTTAAGGTAAAGTATATGTATATTTTTATACCTTTACCCTTTACATACCACAAATAGATGGTTAACTCAATGATTATAAAGGTAAATTTTCAACTTTACCTAATTTTTTTTTTCAACTTTACCTAAATGATTATTATTTTTTTAACTCTTTCCTTTTTTTTTTTATTTTCATAAACAATCTTATTTATTATATGAAAATGGATTTATAAATAAAATCAAATTTTTTTAATCAAAATGGATGTATAAATAAAAATGGATGTATAAATACAACAAAGTGCGCCAACAATCCATACCTAATGTTCGGATAAAATGGGGTTTAGGCATGGAAGGGCTGGCCATGCTGAAGCAGCTCATCGGTTCTTCAGGTGTTCTTGGACCTCTACGACTCTCACCTTCCTCTACATTCGTCTTCTTCCTCTTCTTCCATTTTTCTACCTTCCCAGCAATTCTTTCTCTCGCAGCCTCTCTTCCTTTACCAACACCGCAGGTTCACTCTTTTCTCTCTTCTTCTAGATCTATTTTCTCTGCACTATCTCTCTCTTTTGATGATCAATTCTTCGAAATGAACCTTTCTTTTCAACTTTTTGAGTGACGATGCTGTTCATTCTGCCAGCTTATTGTAGTTTCCTTGATTCCTGTGAAATGCCCCCGTTGTTATTAGCTAATATCGTGTTTTCTTGGGTAAAGTTAATTAGAACCTTTCGATTCTGTGAAATATGTTTGAACTATGGGTTCTGTGAAATATGTATGCCAGCTTACTATATGTTTTCTTAGTCTTTTGGTCTAAGCCTTCAATGGCAATCATTGAGAAGCTTTTGTCCACACTTTCTGGAACGAGGTTCTGAAATCGACCGTTTCGTGGATTATATAAGAATTTCTTTCGGTTGTTTGAATGTCATTGCTGAAATTTTTCCTCGAATGAGAACAAAAAATGTGAAATCTTCATTTGGTTATGTACTCCTCTGTTGCTCTGAGCTCAGATGCTCGCGATTTCCATTTCCTCCGTAATTTCTTTCTCTAATTGATTGTTTTAGAGTTGTTGGTTTTATTCAAAAAAAAAAAAAAGTAACCACCTTCAATGGGTAAAATACCATATTTTCTGCATTATCTTGCATTCTCTTGGTTGTAATTGCAAGTCTCCTTGTTCCATGACATATACGGGATATATAGCGACAATTTACATAATAAGAAAAAGGATGGGGGAAAGAATTGGCAGAAAATTAGAGACTATATTGCAGGATGATTTAGAAAGAAGTCAGGGACATAACAAAAAATATGAAACCATCTGCTTGGCATTCGAGAGCAAATACTTTTCTTCTACATCAAAAACACAGGAGAGATCATTAATTCATTCATTCCTTTAGAATTGCATGTGACTTATGATGCAGCTGTTGGGAAAAAAAATATCTGGTCTGTTTTCATTTTGTGATACATGATATTAAGTACACTAATATCTATTCGTAATAATTGGATGCTGGTTTTGTGAAGGATACTGGCAATCAAGTAATCACCTTCATCTACAGTTGTAGATGGCATAATTGCAGTTGCGCTGGAAGAACTAGGAACCATGACTTACTGTATCACACTTCATACCTAGCTAGCTGTGAGCATTCCTTACTGGTTAGACGTGTCCATTTTTTCCTTGCCTACTCCAAATATCTATTCTATTTTTGCCCATTCTGATTGATTATTTACATATATTCATGGTTGTACATCTAGAGTTCCACACTTAGTATGTGTTCTTGCAGTCACTAGAATAAACAACCATTTATAATTATAAGGTGTTTACTAACAGTTATTTAGTTGAGTGCAATAGACTTGATTTCTCTTGAGCGAAGTTTTAGTTTTGAGCCTCTTGGGTAGAAAAAAGCATGATAGTAATGCTTAGAGCCTGATAATACTCAAAGTCAAAGTAGTTGGTAATTCCAAATATCAGCAATTCATGAAAAAAAGTTGGTTGTTTTTTATTAAATGTTATTTGATGGTTGTTTTTCATCTCAACTGCATAGCTTATATGGTTCTATTCATATAATTGGATGAAATATTAAAAGAATTTATTCGCAAAAATCCAGATTCTTTAATCTTCGCTCCCCTCTGTATGGAAAATACTGAATTGTTCCCCATAGACGATACAGTAAAGGAGTCAAATTGAAGCTGCAGAGATGAATCAATTTTTCATGTGTTAGTCAAATGTGGATGTTACTTTTACAAATGTAGGGAATATCATTGCCACCGCGAATGTTATGTTTCTGTTTTTATTATATACAGTACTGAATATGAATGAATGGATGTGTTGTAGATATAAAATGATTTTTGGCCCGCGGGCTGGCCCTAACCCTTTGGGCTATATAATTTTTTGACTCGTGTGGGCTGTTTAACATGCGGGTTTTTTGGCCCTAGCCCATGTGGGCTAGGGCCTAACGGGCCAGGGTGGCCCGTTTTGACAACTTTACCTGACATTGCGTGTTCCTTCGTTTTCTTTTTTAATAGCTTCACGTGATTTATAAATTACATTTCCTAATTTCTAATATATATAAAATAAAGAAGGAAATAGAAAATCTATGCCCCTCCACCTGCAGCAATGACGGCGATGACAAAGCGACTAGGACACGACAGCGTTCGTCCTTGACTCACCATCTTCGGCCCCAAAAAAGATCAGGCCCAAACAAGCTGAAAAAGCAACCTTCAGCCTAAAAAAAAGCCCCCCGGGGATTTCCTCAACGTTTATTTTCTCAGCTGTTCAACGCACTGAGCGGGGAGAGAGTACTCGAACACTAGCCATGGCTCTATCAACAATTTCCCCATGTAAATCTTTAGATATCCTTCATGTAAAACCTTTTTCATTCATCCTAAAACGAATTGGGGTTATGTTTTACTGCACAAAAGGGTAACAACCAAGGTTTTGGTGCAGATGAAGGCTATACACATTCTTACTCAAGCTTGCTTTACAGGCTGCTGCTGTGGCGTTAAGAAGGAAGATTGAGCTTCTTTTTGTGTTGATGAATTTTGAGGTAGCCTCCCTCCCTTTCAAAACTTCAAGTTTGGTTGTTGAATTAGAATCATTGTGATCCCATGGGTTGTTCTATTGTGACAGGAATGGATGCTAAACTTACAGCAAAGAAAATTTAAGAACTTTTGGTTTGACTTGAGTTGTGTGGTCGGGAATTTTTTTTTTTTATTAGCATGGATTAAATTACGCTATAAAATTGGAATTCATGGTAAATGGGTTGTGCAATGTGACGGAATTTTGATGCATGTATGTGGCCTTTTTTGTGCGTTGTTTTTGAGCAAATGAAATGGAGTGGGCTAAGTACATCCAACAATTTGTATTATTTCCTAAGTAGGCTGCTAACTTGTGGCTGTATCACTTCATCAAAATTTTGCAAATAAGTGATGGGAATGTCTTAGAATTTGCCTTGAGGCTTGAATGGTTTTGAATTCAGTGGGTATAAGATTGGGTTTGGCTCTTATTTTTGGATCAGAACAAAATGTTATCACATCTTGATTGATGTTCTACACAACAACGCCGTTGGAAAAGCAAGCACCAGAGTATGATTAAGAATTTATTTAATAGTTAGCAATTTGTGGAGTTTATGTGTTTCATTAGTTATGGAAAAAAAAAAAATGCGTGTTTTTGTGTTTTAGTTCTTTAAGATTTAAATATAAGAGTCATTCCTTCAGTGCTTACCAGACTTATAAATAAAGTACGTTTTACAAATCCGTGAAGATGCCAACTTCATGTTAGTGATATTGTATTATATTTCCCTGCTAGTATATCATAAGTTGCAAAGTGGAGATTTTATTTATTTATTTTTTACTATTTTAGACTCATTTATCTGTCAGCTTGATTTTACTATTTTATATATTCATTATGCCTACATCTTTTGTTGCTAGATGCTTTCAAGTTTCAGATTGACCTTATCAAGTTATCAACAATTTGAAATTTGTGGGTTCCCAAACCATGGTGACAGAGAACCCCAAACCACATTTTGGTGCTTCCCATTCAGATTTATATGTCCATGTCCTCCAAGAAGGAATCAAATTCAGAGACCCCTTCATTGGAAGATTAGTTCACGGTCGAATCATCAAAGAAGGGCTTTACCTGGGTGTCTTTTTGATGAACAATCTCATTAATTTCTATGCCAAAACTGGGTCGGTCTTTGATGCTTGCCATTTATTCAATGAAATGTCAGTGAAGAGCACATTCTCTTGGAATACAATTCTCTCAGCATTTGCCAAAGGAGGCAACATGGAAGCTGCACATCATGTGTTTGATGAAATTCCTGAACGTGATGCTGTTTCCTGGACTACCATGATAGTTGGTTATAACCGGATGGGTCTTTTCTATAATGCAATTCAGCTGTTTTTTAGGATGATTTCAAGTGGAGTTTTTCCTACTCAGTACACATTTACGAATGTTCTTTCCTCATGTGCTGCAATTGAAGCACTAGATATTGGTAGGAAGGTTCACTCCTTTATTGTGAAACTTGGGCTTGCCAGTGTTCCTCCCGTAGCAAATTCAATGCTTAATATGTATGCAAAGTCAGGAGATTCAATGACTGCTAAGGTTATTTTTGACAGGATGAGTCTGAAAAACATATCTACTTGGAATACCGTGATTTCGATGCATGTACAATCTGGTCAACTTGACCCTGCTGTTTCTCTTTTTGAGCAAATGACAGAGAGAGATATTGTGTCCTGGAATTCAATCATATCTGGATACAATCAGTGGGGATTTGACATAGAGGCCCTTGAAACCTTCTCTTGTATGATTAGGAGTTATGCCCTGAAGCCAAATAATTTCACTTTGACAAGTATATTATCAGCTTGTGCCAATCTTGAAATCTTGAAATTTGGGAAGCAGATCCATGCATATATAATAAGAAATGGTATTGACATCAACGAGACAACGGTAAATGCACTAATCTCAATGTATGCGAAATCGGGTGGCATTAAATTTGCTCAAAGAATTATTGAACTATCTGGTACTTCAAATCTCAACATTATAGCATTTACATCCTTATTGGATGGCTACATCAAAATTGGGGATGTTAAGCCAGCAAGAGAGATATTTGATTCAATAAAAGGCCTTGATGTAGTTGCTTGGACGGCCATGATTGTAGGCTATGAGCAGAATGGCTTAGTAAACGATGCTTTAGAGCTCTTCAGATCAATGATTAAGGACGGTCCGAAGCCAAACAGCTTTACCTTTGCTGCCCTATTGAGTGTTATTTCAAGCTTGGCTTCTCTGGATCTTGGCAAGCAAATCCATGCAACTGCCTTGAGATCAGGAGAATTATCATCAGTTTCTGTTGGTAATGCTTTGATTAACTTGTATTCAAGAGCAGGAAGTGTGAAAGATGCAGGTCAAGTATTCAAACAAATATGCAGCAACAGGGATACAGTGTCATGGACTTCCATGATTATAGCTCTAGCTCAGCATGGTCTTGGAAAAGAGGCCATAGAATTGTTTGAAAAAATGCTGAAATCTAATATAAAGCCTGATCACATCACTTTTGTTGGTGTGCTATCTGCATGCACGCATGTGGGATTGGTAGAACAAGGTAAGAGCTATTTTAATTTGATGAAAACCATTCACCATATCGAACCCACACGTAGCCATTATGCATGCATGGTTGACCTCTTTGGACGCGCTGGATTGCTTGAAGAAGCATATAATTTTATAAAAAACATGCCTATTGAACCAGACCATATAGCTTGGGGTTCTCTTCTGGCTTCATGTAGGAATCATAAAAATGTGGATTTGGCTAAAGTGGCTGCTGAAAGGTTGCTTCTTATTGATCCCAACAATAGTGGGGCTTATGCAGCACTTGCTAATACACTTTCAGCCTGTGGAAAGTGGCAAGACGCTGCAAAAGTCAGAAAGTCAATGAAGGATAATGCAGTGAAAAAAGAACAAGGATTTAGTTGGGTAGAAATCCAGAATAAAGTCCATGTCTTTGGGGTTGAAGATGGACTTCACCCACAGAAAGATGCAATCTACAACATGATTTCAAAAATCTGGGAGGAGATCAAGAAAATGGGCTTCACCCCAGATACAGATTCTGTATTGCATGATCTTGAGCAAGAGGTGAAGGAACAGATTCTTAGACATCATAGTGAGAAACTTGCCATTGCATTTGCATTAATAAATACTCCAGAGAACACAACACTGAGGATTATGAAGAATCTTAGAGTTTGTAACGATTGCCATTCCGCCATAAAATACATCTCTAAGCTTGTTTCTAGGGAGATTATAGTAAGAGATGTCACCCGTTTTCACCATTTCAGGGATGGTTCTTGTTCATGTCAGGATTATTGGTAGAGGAAAGGACAAATTTTTTTTCCAGTTGAATGTGACAGCAAAATTCATCATTGCAACTGACACACGAAAGTCCGTATACATATAATTAGTTGGCTCTCAATTGGGGTTTTGCTTCATACGTAAAAGAAATAACTTTAACAAGAATTTTAAATAGTTGCTTGTGCTTTGAGATTCAATGTTATGATCCATGCCTAGTCAATGTAATTTGCTGATGAAATCTCATTTTTACGATTTTGGGTCGCACTTGCTGATGTAGAAATCTTATCACTCCATGTTAGATATTCTTTTCAAGGCTATACATATATATACTGAAGATGTATCATATTCAGACCAAAAGCTTGAAAAAAACTTTTTGGGGTTAATGAACAATTTTGTGTTTTTATCAATGGGTAATTTTGCCTTGGAAATGAAAAAAAATGGAGTAATTTTGTCCTGACCATTATTTCAATTAATTTTGACATTTAGTTAATCAGATATGTTAAGCTAGCTATCCACATGTTATCCATATTATTTTTGTTAAAGTGTAAATTTACACTATAACAAAAATAACGTAGATGACATATAGATTGCTAGCTTAATATATTTGTTCAACTAATTGTCAAAATTAATTGGGATAAAAGTCATGACAAAATTGTTTCATTTTTTATATTTCGAGAGCAAATGGCCCCTCAGTGACAACTTCCAAGATAAAATTACCCCTTAACCCAACTTCTCGTTCATCTTGCAATTAACCTTCTTGGAGCCGCAACATGGAAAAAATTAATCATTGATGAATGATTTTCTTGTTAAGATGAACCGAATACGATGTTAATTTGTTTGATTTGGTATCGGTAGGTTGGAATATACATGACTTCTTTGCTTTGTTAATTATTTGATTCTTGTAGGTTAGGTGAGGAAGTTTAGAATAATGAGTATAGCATCATATCTGAACTTTAGCAATGAAAGTACTGTGAATCTTGGTTCAACGATCATAATTCCTTCTTTGAACTTATCATCTCCTGCCTTCATACATACCAACCTTCTAATGCCAATGTCCTATTGAACAGTTGGGATCTCCTGGCTTTTTTGTTTTCTTTTTGGAGAATCATTTCTTGATTTTAGATTAAGTGGGCGTTTGGAAGCTCTGAAAAAGGGCTTTTTACGATATAAAACTCATTTTATACTTACTTTTTACAACATAAAATTATTTAAAATGAGTTATTGTTAGTTTGTGTTAGCTTAAAGAAAGTGCCTTTTTCACAAACCAAGACAACTTCTCACATATTCTCATGCATTATAAAATCACTTCCAAAAAAAGTTAATCCAACACACACACACACCTTGTTTGGATTTAGTGTTGATAAATGATAAGCAGCTTAAAATTTTGTAAGGTAAAATTACTCTAACATGTTTGCATCATAAAGTGCGTGTTTTTTAACATAAATCTCTGTAATATATAGCTCTTAATTCCTGTTTTTATGAATTCAGGCATTTCTCTTTTTCCAAACATGATAAATCATTACGGAAAGGATGGTTGCAATTGTTTGTAATCAATAAAAGAGTTTAGCCAAAAAAAAAAAAAATTTGACAGACAAACTTCATTGAAAATCGTGCCAGATTTAAACAAATTTTTCCACTATTTATTATATTCAGGAGAGGAGTAAATTTTTTAATGAACAGATGGTAGCAAAATGAGAGAAAAGGATAGAACGAAGGGAATTAATTAGTGGAGGAAAGGATGTGCGTGGGAACGTGAGGTCAAAGTCAATATTGGTAGTCACGAGTGAGGAGAATTTGTGGGCACAGGGATAAGCTTACATATCTCTGTACTTTCTTTAATTTGTCAATAATTTTAATTGTTATAAAATCATATTGATAGACAAAAAGATTAATGTAGTAACTTTCACTAAATATTGTGCTAAGTAAAAGTATTTTGAATAAATTTTATCTAAATAAGATAATTAATGGCGTTTTGTCAAGTAACACCGTTAGTGGTGTAGACACCCATAACGCCGCTGCAATCTATATCATCAAATTTGGTAGTGGCGTCATGCTCCTTGACGTCACTAGTGGCACCAAGTTCCTTGACACAATTAGGCGTCAAGAGCATCAAGAAACTTGACCCACTAGTGGCGTCAAGGAGCATGACGCCACTGCCAAATTTGATGATCTAGATTGCAATGGCATTATGGGTGTCTACGTCATTGATGGTGTTGCTTGACATCAAGTTATTGACTATCTTATTAAGGTAAAATTTATCTAAAGTGCTTTAACTAGACACAATATTTGGTGAGTTGCTAGATTGGTACTTTTGGCTATGGTGAAATGTTGAATTTTTGTCAAAGATTGGAAGCATATACATGCAACATGTTAGAATTATTCAAAGTTTTAAATAAAATTAATGGAAATTAATTGAAGGCTGTGTCATCGAATCTGTTGGCCTGCAGTTGGAGAGGCATAATGTAATTAATTATAATATTTTATTCTCAATTGATCGCATAAATCTAGTCCATTTAATACATTTCTGCGTCATTTTTTAATTGAAGGACAATTTTAAAAAGGAAGAATATAAAAAAAGGCCTAGGTCTACTAAAGGAGGCATGGTCGAAGGGTCGCAACCAAAACCAACTCAGCAAAGCACTAAGTCCACTTCAAAGTTTAAAAATAAAAAAATAAAAAAAAAAAAGCACAGGAAAACAAAAACGAAAACAAACCAACATGAACATAAAACGTAATACTATGAGGGAACGAGTTTCCCTCCTCGTTTAGACGAGATGGGAGCGCTCGTTTTCTCTTGGAAGAGACCTGAACACTCAGATCTCTCTCTCTCTCTTTTTTTCCTAATATTTTTTTTTTAAAAAAATTGTTAAGTATTAAATCCGCTATGGAAGTATATATTAAAGAGCAATTTTGCCTTGAAAGTTTTTTCAGGCTCAATTTCGCCCTGGAAGTCTAAAAGTGGAGTAATATTGCCCTTTTCCGTTAAAAAGTTAACTGTCAACGTTAATTTTTTAAAGATCAACGTTAGTTTTTTAACGGAAAAGGGTAATATTGCTCCACTTTTAGACTTCCGGGGCGAAATTGAGCCTGAAAAAACTTCCATGGTAACATTGCTCCAAGCGTGTACTTTCGGAACAGATTTGCTACTTAACCCTTAAAAAAAATTATGAAATAGTTCTTAATATCAATCAATATTTTAAAATATTCTTTTTGGATCTTATTAAAAAAATTACTTTATAATCTTGAAAAGTTATTTTAAGATATTAAAAAATTATTTTAGGATACTGATCGATATTAAAAAGATATTTCATAATACTAATTTTTATTTTAAAAAATAAAAAGGGAAAATTGTACTATGGTCCCAAGGAACAAAAAACAAAAAAGTCCCAACAGAAAATCATATATAAAAAAAGTCCCAAAAAACTCTCCAGAGACCTTTTTATTATTAATTCATTTTGTCAAATTAACAACAGGATAAGTCATATTAATAACAGGAAATGTTATTTTGACAACAACATTTTGTAGCCTGGAAAAGGACATGGTAGAGGGAGATCTGCAACTAGAAGTATAAATAAAGAGCCACCACAGTTGAGTGAGTTTAGGAGTGAGCTCTGCTAGGGCTCAAATCGTGGATCCGTAGCCCACTGCGGCAGTGACAACGGTGGCTGTGAGCGAAATCATCCGGTGAAGTGATCTCTGTTGCCCATTGCAACAGAGGAAAATGAATGTCCTCTTGCCCCGTGCTGTGCGGGGAGAGGAAAGTGAGAGTGGCCTGCAGGAGGATCGGGAGATTGGAAATTGACGTGAGAGGAAAGTTGGTGAAGAGAGGGAAGGCTTTACTGGAAGCGAGGGTTAAGACCTAGGGAGGAAGCCTGGATGGAATCGGAGGAGAAGGAAGCTCCGGTGAAATCATACAAGGAATCTTTGTTGAAGAATGTGAATGCGAAGGTGTGTTGGTGGGAATGGGCGAAAACGGAGGATGAGGATGAGGCAGAGGATTATGGAGCTGATACGGATTTCGCCAAAGTGCTAAATCCTGTCGATGGCATTCGAGTTGACCTTACAGATCCACTGTGTCCGAAATTCGAGTTTGAGGAGAAGGAACGGGAACGATTGCTAAAGCCTTTTCGAAGGATGCTCATTGTGAAATTGCTAAGGAGACAGATCTCTTACGGTTTCATGCTGAAAAAATTGAGACAACTATGGGAGCGTAAGGGGAAGATCGAGGTATTTGATTGTGATAACCATTTCTATCTAGTTAACTTCCAGAACAATGATGATTATATGGATGCGTTAGTAGGTGGTCCTTGGGTGATAGCGGAGGCGTACCTGAATGTAGCCCGGTGAAGGCCTAATTTCAATCCCAAAAATGAAAGAATTGAGTCTGTAGTGGCTTGGGTGAGGATACCTGATTTGCCTGCTCCACTGTTTGACAAGAAGTTCTTACTGAATCTTGGCAACGCTATTGGTAAAGCTATTAGGCTGGATGTTCATACGGCGTAAAGGGCTAGGGGAAAGTTTACGCGTATGTGTGTGGAGTTGGATCTCACAAAACCTCTGATCCCCGAGTTTAATGTTGAGGGGCAGATCTTGAGTGTGGAGTACGAATGTTTGGGTCTGATATGTAATAAATGTGGAAAGTTTGGCCACAGTAGACAAGGGTGTGATGACCTTAACAGACAAGAAATGGATGCTAGAATCGAAGTTGAAAAGAAGGGGGAGAATATAGCCAACGAGTCTGGGAAAGACGTAGCTGAGAGCAAGTGGAAAACCGTTCAAAGAGGAAGACGACAGAGGAAAAATGATGCTAACTCCCATGATTTTCAGGGAGGATCTCAGTTTTCTGTATTAAAAGAATTATCAGGGGATAATGTCTAGCGGATGGAGGAGGGTGGTGTGTAGTATGGCATGAATGAAGAAAGCTTTGAGCAAGCCCATAAGGAAGAGGAGGTTATCCAACCGAATAAAATCGTGAAGGCTAAGAGCAGGGAAGGTGGAAATAAGGGGATGGGGAAAAGTGAAACTAGTAGAGGGGATAGGAAAATACAAGAGGGGCAAAAGGAAAAAACTGGAATGAATAAAAATGTTTCAGTAAGGCCCCAAAGTGGTGCTGCTTATAAAAATAGGAGGGAGGGAAGAGCAGGGGAAAGAGTTGCTGTGCAAGCACCCGTGCCCTCAATGGAGAAAAATCAAAATCTGAGTATGAATATGAAGGACAAGGAGAATCTTCATCTCGGTGACAATGGGATGAGGAGGCTAGATTTGGATGAGATGCAGATAGGAGGGCACCCGATTAATGTTTTCGATGAGGAGCTGATTGGGGAAGTGGGGGGAGGCATGAAGGAAGTGTGCCACACCCCTGCTCTTGCAGATTGAGGTTCGACTGGGTTTCTCTTCTATATTAATAGTTTAATCATGATGAAGCTATTGATATGGAATTGTAGAGGAGCAGCAAGCAAGGGATTGGCTATTGTTATAAAAGACATGAAAATCAGGTATAGTTTGGATGTTGCTATTATTTTAGAACCTAGAATCAGTGGTGTTCAGGCTAGTAGATTTATAAAGAGCTGGGGTTTTAACCATTCTTTTAGAGTGGATGTTGTGGGGTTTGTTAGAGGAATATGGATATTATGGAGGAGGGATGATCTTGATATGTCTTTGTTTGAGCAGGATGAACAATTCATCCATTGCAAGCTGAAATTAGACGATGATGAGTTGTTACTCTCAGCAGTGTACGCTAGCCCCAATAAGCAAAAAAGAAGAGTGTTATGGGAAACTATGCTGAACAGGGCAACTACAATCATTGAACCATGGCTAATTGCGGGAGACTTTAATGAAATTAAATCTCCTCTAGAGCAAAAAGGAGGTGGAAGAGTGAACGCAACAAGATGCAGATGTTTTAACGACTGGATCCAAGATTGTGGCTTCATTGATATAGATACAAAAGGGCCTTTTTTCACATGGAAGGGACCCAAATGGGAAGGCTTGAAGAGAGTTTATAAGAGGCTTGATAGATGCCTTTGTAACATCCAATGGCTTGAAAGGTTTGAGAATGCGGAAGTCCGAGTGTGCCCAAGGATAGGGTCCGATCACCATCCTCTTTTAGTTAATCTGAATGTTGAATCTTAGGGCTTTAGAAAGAGGAATTTTAGATATGAAGCTATGTGGCAAATGCATGAGAATTTTGAGGAGGTAATGAGTTGGAGGGGAGAAGATGAAACGCATGTGAAGTTAGGTAATTTGCGGAATGAGCTTCTAACATGGAATAAGGAAGTATTTGGGAACATCGAAGGCAGGAAACGTAGGTTGTTGAATCGGTTGAATGGTATTCAATGCTCTATGGAGCGCAGATGCAACCCTTTTTTAGTGAAGCTGGAAGCTGAGTTAGAGAATGAGCTAATGTCAACATTAAGGCAAGAAGAAGTCTTATGGTTCCAGAAATCAAGAGGAAGATGGCTTGAAGAAGGAGACAGAAACACAAGATTTTATCATACAAAGACTCTAGTTAGAAGAAGGAGGAATAGAGTTAGAATGTTATGTAATAATAAGGGGGATTGGGTTGAAGATGAAGAGGAGATTGTTAATATGTTCCAGTGTTTCTATTACAATCTGTTTAAAGAAGATAAGCATGACAGAGAATGGGTGTATACATATCAGCAATGGGGGTTCGTTGATGAAGAAAGGCTGAGGAACGTAAGCAGAAATATAAATGATGAAGAGGTGAGGAGGGCTTTTTTCCAGATGGGTGCAATGAAAGCACTTGGATCCGACGGCTTTCCTGCAATCTTTTACCAGCAGAACTGGAAGGTAGTTGGGAAAGAGGTCACTGAGTTCATAAAAAAGTTATGGAGGAATCCCAAAAGAATAAGGGAAGTAAATGACACTTTGGTGGTACTAATCCCTAAAACAGATCTGCCTGAACTAGTAAGCCAATTTAGGCCTATTGCATTGTGTAATGTGATTTATAAAGGTTTGTCTAAGTTGATTGTGAATAGACTAAAACCCCTAATGGATAGGTTGGTTTCCCCCTACCAAACTAGCTTTGTCCCTAGGAGAAGTATACACGATAATATTATAATTGCTAAAGAATTAGTTCATTCTTTGAGAAAACTAAAGGGGAAGAAAGGCTATATGGTGGTTAAGATTGACTTGAAGAAAGCCTATGATAGAATGTCTTGGAGTTTTATTGAAAGAGTCCTAGGAGAAATTGGATTTGTTGATCGGTTAATTGATGTAGTTATGGGATGCATGAAATCGGCTAGCATGTCTATCTTATGGAATGGGTGCAAGAGAGAGGGTTTTGAGCCAACAAGGGGCTTAAGGCAAGGAGATCCTCTATCTCCATATTTGTTTGTGCTGGGGATGGAGAAGTTATCACATCTAATCTCTGATTCTATTGGAAATGGGGAATGGAATCGGGAGAAATGGGACAGAGGTATCGCATCTTTTATTTGCTGATGACTTACTATTAATTTGTGAAGCAAATATGGAGCAGATTGGGACGGTGGTGGAGGTCTTAAACAAGTTTGGAGAGGCATCTGGGCAGAAAGTTAACAAAAGCAAAACAAGTATATACTTCTTGTCTAATGTGGGAAGAAGGTTGCAATGTGAAATATGTGATTTTTCTGGGTTTAAGAAAATGGAAAACCTAGGAAGATACTTGGGTGCACACATATACGAAGGAAGAAGTAGCAGAAGTCACTTTCAGCACTTACTTGATAAAATGCAAAACAAGTTAAGTAGTTGGAAAGGAAAGACACTATCTCTTGCTGGGAGATTGACATTGATTCAGTCTGTCACCAATCAACAGGCTGTTTTTGCCATGCAGCATACCAGGATTCCTGCTGGTGTGAAAAAAAGAATGGTCTAGATACAAAGAAACTTTCTATGGCAAGGTGGAGAGGAGAAACGAAAAATGCCTGCAATCAGCTGGAAAACAATCTGTCAGGAAAAAAAAACGGAGGTTTAGGATTAAGAGATTTGGAGGTTATGAACGAGGCATTACTTGGAAGAATAGCTTGGAATGTCATAGCCAAACCACAGAGTTTATGTTCGAGTGTGTTGATTGGAAAGTATGGCAGAAATTGCGTGATGACCAGAGATTGTAAAGCTCTGAAAATTGACTCTGAAATATGGAGGAGCGTGTGTAGGATCTGACCACAACTGATAAGCAATATAGGATGGGAGGTTGGGAATGGAGAGAGTATTAGCTTCTGGAATGACAAGTGGGTAGAGGGAGGAAGAAGGATGAGGGACATATGTTTGGTAGATCTAACGGAAATTGATGATAAAACGACAGTGAAGGACATGGTAGGGAACCTGGGGACATGGAATTGGGAGATGATTGGAAGGATGTTAAATGAGGATGGTAGGAGGAACTTATTGGCAACCCTGCCCCCTTCAGATCAATGTGGTAATGACATAATCAGATGGGGAAAAAACTTCAGAAGTGAGTACATGGTTGCTGAAATATATCATGCTATGAGAGAAGAGAGAAATAAGGGGGAGAGTGAATGGAATATGTTGTGGAAGTGGAAGGGACCAAGGAGATTACAAATATTCCTCTGGTTAGCTATGCACGAGAGACTCCTAACTAATGAGAGAAGAAGCAAACTAGTGGGTTGTGCAGCGGGATGTCATAGGTGTCCTGAACTAAGTGAATCCTTAATGCACGTCCTAAGGGACTGCATTGTAGCCAAAGACCTGTGGGAAGAATTATGGGGAGGGTGTGTTGCAGTTGAATTTAAAACCAAACGTGGTTTGGACTGGTTTGGGTGGAACCTAAGGGTTCAAAGGGAGGACTGGAGATTAATTTTTGGGGTTACTTGTTGGCTGTTGTGGGGCTAGAGAAACAAAACGTTGTTTGAGAAGGGCTATATAATGCCAGTGAGCAGGGGATTGATAGTGGCATGGCATGTTAAGAAAATCAAGAGAGCAAGAGTTGAGTTTGGTAGAGTAGGTGGGAGGAGGGTGGTGACTCATATCAGTTGGCAGCCACCTCCTGAGGGATGGACAATAATTAATGTTGATGGGGCTTCCAAGGGAACTGGAAACTTTGTTGGTTGTGGTGGAATCATGAGGGGAAGCGATGGGATATGGATTGGTGGCTTTGCACGTAGACTGGGAAGTTGTTTAGCTCTTAAAGCAGAGCTCTGGGCAGTTTTAACTGGACTAATGGAGGCAGGATGCAAGAAACTTGATGGCATTATACTGGAGTGTGATTCAAGCTCTGTGGTTCATATGATTGGGAAGCTGTTTCTAGAGGATGAGGCTGATTCAAGGCTACTGATGGCAATCCGTGATGTCATGAGGAAGTTTTCAAGACTGAAGATCACACATGTATATAGGGAAGGAAATAGATGTGCAGATAAGCTTGCTGAATATAGCTTTACACAGGAGGAGGACTATGTATATTTTGAGAATCCTCCGTTGATAGTTGGGATTTACTTCACAGGGATTGGTAGGGTATTTCATACCCCAGATGTTTTTGATTCAGTAATAGATATGGGTTGATTGCCCCGTTTTAATACCAAAAAAAAAAAGAGCCACCATAGTCACGATGAAGGTCATCCGAAGGAGTTTTTGGAATAGGATTGGAGGAAGTAACCAGTTTAGTCTGTGAGTTTGATGAAGTCGAGAGAGGTCTCTCACAAGATTGGCCCGATGAAGGGGCCCAAAACCAGGAGCCAATGTCTGTTCGAAATGAAGCTCACACTAGAGATTGAAGCTAGCTAGCATGAACATTTCGAGGAGAGAACAACTTAGCAGCAAGAAAATGAGTTTTGCAGTAAGTAAACCTTGCAGCCCAAGAGGAATATGATGAGAGAAGGACATGATGCGAACAATCCACTAATGAAGACGATAAAGAACCACCAACCAGATCGAAAATCAAGAAGATGCATGAGAGGAAGCAGTAGAGCACCGCCTTTAGAGAGAGAGAAAACTCTCTCACCGACGCTGTGGTTAATTAAAACTTTGACGATAAACAATCTCCATGCATTTCTGTGTCATAATAAATCTTAAATAGAACAACAAATAATTTAAATTTAGGTAGAATAGTTAAATACACATTTTATTAAGAAATGTTGGGAGGTGAGGCATTCCCCTATTAGTCTTTTAGAGTTGATTTGTATTAACTTTTGAAAATAGTTTTTGAGATTTATGAAGTAAGTATGTGAGATGAGTTTTATCTCAGTTTGCGCAAACATAGATTTGAAACATAGGTTTTGAGGGTTTCCGAACATTATCTAAAGAGGAGCAGAGCTGGTTGGTATGACTGATTGGTATGGAGATTAATTGCAAGAAAGAACAAAAACATGCGAAAGAGAGAGAAGAGTGATTTTAGAGGAGAAAAGGGCGAGGAGACTGATGGACTTGTGTTTTTTGGGGGGTGGGCCCCACGGCCAGATTTTGCTATGATGGGGTTAGAAGTAAGGAGGAGTTGCTTCACTCCATAAACAACTTCAACTCATGGAGTCTATTAGAAATTAATGCTTCTCCAAACACCCAAAAACCATGGAATCACATCTGATGAGCTTTTGTAGGACTTATTTTGGCTTTTGATGCTTCCCCAAACACGCCAAAAGACGGTGAAATTTACAACCTTATTCATAAAAAACTTAGCAGAATTAAATAATTAACCTTTAAGTCCATGTAGCTCCTCATGTTCATCACAAGCTTATCAAACCCAAATTGGCATTCAAACTAATCGAGAAAATTAGTGGATAGCTCAAAGTCAGCATGAGGGCTAAATAGGAGGAGAATAAAAATTTTAAAAATAATTTAAATTCTCATCATATCATCCAAATATTAAATATTAATTCAATACTTTGAATCAATAACAAAATAATTATAAACTCATTCAATAGCCGAGTTCTGAGTTGACCTGAGCTAGTCCAGGTTTAATCACATTACATGTTCAATTCTTCTTATTTTTTTATTATGTCCTTACGATTTACTTTTTTAAATAAGACCCTTGTAGTTTTTTTGGTCTGTTAGGTTCTTATAATTTACCTAATTTTAAAATTAAGTTTCTGTAGTTTTTGTTGCTTTATTAGCTATTGAACTTAATTAAAATTCAGTTGAAACCATATAAATACGAAAAACCATTATAAAAATGAGAACTGATAAAAGTCTCGTTAAAAAAAAAAAAAATCAACTTAAACGGTATCAACTTGCCAGTGAGATATACTGGTTTTGGTTTTGACGGGAGAAAAAGGAGAACATTGTTACCCAAAGAATAAAAAAATAGAGCATGAAACAAAGAGGAAGATAAAGCTAGGCGACCAAATGATGAAGTGTCGAGCAAGAAGGTAGGCCCGGCCACGTCTTTAGAAAAAAAAAAAAAAATCATTTGATTTGGGAGCCCTCTCTGTCGAGACAGCGCGTGCTGGCTTTTATTTTTAGCAAACAAAAACAAAAGGCTTTTGTTCCTTTTTATCCCTTTTTGCTTGTTTGCTTCTACAGCAATTCTGCATCTGGTTGCAAACTCCTTCCCTACAAAAAAAACCTATTACAAGAAACTCCTAATTTTACTCACAAGATCGTTTTTTTAATTTTTTGATGATTGATTAAAACGTCGCCACCTCATTCCCTTTCATCGTCATTCCCACACTTCCATGCCCTCACCCTCTGAGCTGTTAAGCTTCTCCCCGCGACAGGTTACTTTCTCTCTCGTCCCCTTCTTCTTTTTTTCCCCAAAAGTCCAAACGTTCCCTGCTTCTCTCTCTTCCTCTCAGGGATCCCCCATGGCTTGATCCCCTTGAGATTTCTGATGGGTTTCCCTTCTGAGCAAGAAGAATTTGATACTTTCTCTGTTCTTTTTTCTCTTCTTTATTGTGTGAGCTTCTTTCGAGACTGGGGCTCTCTGTGAAGGAGGATTGAGGAATTTTCTTCGTTTTTTTGTGAATATTTATTTGTGGGATTCAGATGGCTACGGGGACGACGCCATCTTCTTATTGGTGTTACAGATGCAGTCGGTTTGTGAGGGTCCGGAGGCAGGACACGGTGGTTTGTCCCGATTGCGACGGTGGATTTGTGGAGGAGATTGAGCAAATGCCTCGCCCTGCCTCCATCGTCGATTCGCGCCGGCGGAGGTTTCCGGCGGCTTCGATGTACATGATTGGCGATCACCCCCCCGGTTCTGGACAGCCTCTGCGCCCTGCTTTGAGGAGGGCTCGTCGGAGCGGCGGTGATATTTCTATGGTGAATCCGGTTGTCGTGCTCCGGGGATCGCCTAACCGGGCGGATCATGATTCCGGCGGAGGAGGATATGGGCGCGGGTTTGATCTTTACTACGAAGACGGGTCCGGGTCCGGTCTTCGTCCTCTGCCTCCGAACATGTCAGAGATGCTTCTGGGATCTGGAATCGATAGGCTTCTGGAACAGCTTTCTCAGATTGAAATGAACGGTATTTCGCGATACGAGCCACCTCCGGTTTCCAAAGCCGCCATCGATTCATTGCCGACGATTGAGATTCATGAGAATCATCTCGCGACGGAACCTCACTGCGCCGTTTGTATGGAGCCTTTTGAATTGGGCACCAACGCTCGTGAATTGCCCTGCAAGCACATTTACCATTCAGATTGCATCTTGCCGTGGCTTGCGGTCCGGAATACTTGCCCTGTTTGCCGGCAAGAGCTCCCGGCAGATACGCAGGGCGTTGACGGTCCTGTTTCTGGGCATTCTCTGGCTTGGAACGACGATGACAATGTGGGATTGACTATTTGGAGGCTTCCTGGCGGTGGCTTCGCGGTGGGAAGGTTCACCGGTGGGAGAAGAAGTACTCCTGATCGAGAGCTTCCTGTTGTGTACACAGAAATCGACGGTGGTATTGGAAATGGCGGCGAACCGAGGAGGGTGACTTGGTCGACGACGACGGAGGGTCGACGAAGAGACAGTGGAGGAGGAGGATTGCGCAAAATGTTTCGTAATATTTTTGGCTGCTTCACTCCTAGACCTCGAGCTCAATTCTCTGCTTCTTCATCATCATCATCATCATCTCCTTCTCCAGAACCTCGACTCTTGAGGAGGAGTACCTCTCGTTCTCGTCCCGTCATGAATACCACGATGCGTTCCCGAAGAACTTGGTCTCTGGACGGCAATGGCGGAACCAGACCTTGGTAACATAAACAGAGGGAAAATCAAAAAAACCAGAAGGCAAAAAAGTGTAAACTTTGTTTCTGGGTTCCTCAACTGGTTCGACAGATTGTTTTGTTGTTATACATTCAACACTGAATCCCCCATTTCTTTATCTTCTAATTATGGTCCAACTATCAAATAGCTCTGTTGTTCATCAGAAGGTAAAAATATAGGGTTTTAGTCTATAGATTCAAGCATGATGGTGAAAGTGCGCACAAGGGGATTAGAATTGGGTCTGGGTTGGACAAAGCACTTTGACACATTTGGTAGAAAAAAAGTTGAGTGGCAGAGATATGTACTGAATTGTAAAGGGCTTGATTTTTTTTCATGTGCCAGAGACAGAAAGCAAGAAATGAACAAGAGAGAACCCTGTAACTGTACATGGCTTTTGTGGTGGCAAGGAAACCGTAGTCATCACATTTGTATTTTCTTTAGCTTATAGCTTCAGGTCATGTTTCAAGCTGATTAAAAAAATCGATGTTGATAATATATATGTTAAAAAAAAAACATATTATCTTGTACACTTCAACACCAAACTCTCTGTGACTCTCCTACTAAAATCAAAGCAATCCATTGTTTATTATATTTCTACGTGTATGGTTGCACCTACTTACTTGAAAGTGGTAGTGTAATATGATAAGTGATGAACCAATTAGTGGGGCACACTTTGCAAATTGGTTCTACTGTCTTGGATTCATCAACCAATGCTGGCTGAAGTTTGAGATGGTTTTAGAGTGTATTGTGTTTGTGCGCTTTCAAAATGAGAATTATTTAAGGATGAAGCTGGACACATACTCAAGATTCAAGAAATCAGAAAAAGGTGAAAAGGGAGGGGGATTTTTCGTGTTTCCTTGTAGGGAATATGCCAATTTATCTGGAAAAGGAAGTCCTCTTTCCTTCCAATCAAGGAGAATGGATTTTTTTTTTTTGGATTACAAAAGGCAAAGCTTAAGCTTGAGAAAATCTTAGTAAGCAAAAGGTTCAGATATGATACAATACGAAAACGCTACTATACAAACATCATCCTGGATCAACATCAGTAACTGCCATATCCTTCAAAATTTAATTCTGCAGTGCTAAAGGTGGTCTCATAGACCAGTCCTCCGGGCATGACCCACTTGACGAGGCCTTGGTAACCTACTCCACTACCAAATTCGCCACCTAGTTGGAACTGTTTCCCTGCCTATCTAATGCCTATCTTTTAGATAGGCAGGGAGAGCCTATCGAAGTCAGTCTAGATTTAATTTTTTTTATTTGGTTATTTTTTAATGAAAAAATTATTTTTTAAAAAAATATTAATTAATATATTATCTTTATTTTATATTCTTTACCTATTAAAATAATTTTTTTTAAAAAAAATAGATCTGGACGGTCTAGATCCTCTAGGCTCTCCCTGCCTATCTAGCAGGGAAACCAATTCCCTCCCTAGTTACCCATACAAAAGTAAGGTTAGCATCAAGTTTCCTTATAGTAAGGATATTGAACTTGTTTGGAACGCCAGTGAGCAAAATGACTAATGGAAAAGTTTGATTGAGTAAAAGCTTGATTGGGTAAAAATCAGATTGTGAAATGTGATTTATGTTTGGATTAGTTGTTACATAAGTAGTTTTTGTGAAATTGAAACTTATTTGGAATGATTTATAAATAAGTGACTTTTGAGATAATTATAAGAGAAAAAATAAAATTAAAATTACCAAAAATATTTAAAATGCTGAAATACAAAATTTGGCAATGCTAAATACATAATTTGATCAAATAAATATTATATAAGTAACTAGGAACTTATACCCAATACAATTTGGTATCTAATTGTTTCACGAATCTGATTCATTTCAGTTGAAGATAAATGATTTATTTGGGTTAAAGATTATTAAACAGAATTAGTTGACGAAGACTCTTTATCTACATTAATATTTCTATTTTCAGCTTTTATAAAAGTAGCATCTAATTGAAATGAAAAAACCAAACTTCTCAAACAAGCTTCTTTTCACCCATAAGTTCGATTGCCCACATATTTCATTCAAACGAAAAATTGAGAAAAAACCCATAAGTCCGATCAAAATAGTAAATAAACCCCAAAAGCCTCTCCTATATACTATCCATCACATCGCATCTCGCGACATAATACCCTCATTGAGGCATCTGACCTGGTTGTCTGATTCAAAAACCACATCTTCCAAAAAAATTTGCTGCTGCATATTGGACTGCTTCTTTCATGGCCACACGCTAATTCATATATGCTGATTCTACATGTATTAACTTTGTACTTCCAACCAAAATCCACCCGTTTGAATCTCGGATGACAAAGGAGTGTGTAAACAGACTCATTTGTTGCAGCATCACAAAGCCTCTCTCTCTCTATATATATATATAGGGAGAGAGAGGCTTGGTATGGGTGTGTAAACTGACTCATTTTTCACCCATTAACGATATGTTATATTTTTTTCTCTTAATAGGATCGAGCTTAGCTCTTTTTTATTGTGTAGCCCAAATGTGTTTTTTTTGAATCTATTCCTTCCAAATATTGTGTGTTTGGAGAGCCCATCTGAGCTGTTTTTGGGAGCGTTTTGGGCTGTTTGAAGAGAAGCTAGTGAAAAAAAAAAGTTGTTTGGAGTTGCTTTTTTTCAATCCCACTTTTTCTTTAAAAAGTGATTTTTTTTTAAAAGCTCCAACTCCCAACTTTTATCTTATTGTGCCTGGCTAAGTGCGGGCCCCATTATATCTGTGAAGACCTCAGCTTTCGACTGAGCATGGGCCTCTTCATCTTTTTTTTTTTTTTTTTTTTTTTAAATTGTGTGTATATATACTGTGGGGAAGGAAAGAAGCTAGAGATGACATGAGTGTGGGCCCCGCCCCAAGCAATTTTTTTATACTTTAATTCTTTTATATTATTTTCCTTTTTTTCTTTAACAATTTCTATATTTATACATATTTTACTTCTAAAAATATAATTTGGTATTATACCTCTAAAATTTAAATCCTTCCATGAAATTTTTTTATACTGAATTAATATATGTAAATATAAATTTAAATATATTTTTAAATAATAAATACGATTTTATCTATTAAATATATTTAATTAAATATTTAATTTATTATTTTTTTAATAATCATTTACATTTTTTATTAAAATTTTTATCTTCAATTTATATAGAAATAATATGTATATGTAATATTCAATATGATTCATACATTTTTTATTCATTTTTCATATCAACTAATTTCTTAAATAATAATCTAAACATTCATCAATTTAGAAAAAAGCTACTTCTGCAAAAGTCAAATGGATAATCCAAACACAAATCATATTTACTACCTGATTTTTTTTTCCACCGGACTTTTGCAAAAGTCATATAGCTTTTAAATCACCACTCTCACTACTAACTCAAATAGACCCATTGAGGGTTATTGTTATCGTACTTCAGGAAGTAGTTGTATTTTTTAATTAAAAATAAAATAAAATGCGACTCAATGCCTAAAAAGTGTGGGGATTGAACCTTAAGCTTGGTACTTCAAAGGGCGCATAGGCCATTTGTTTTACCACCTTTGATCTTTTTTTATAAGAGCTCAAAATTTTAATTGTCTAGATATTTTTATAAGAGCCTAACAAGAATTGCTTGAACACTCAATGTGTTTTTTCCACTTTTATCCCCCATTAATTATATGTATTACATTAATTAGAAGGTTCATCAATAACGTATATTTCAAATATATTTATTATTTTTAATCAATTTTAACTATTTTCTTAAATTGTACAATTCAGGGATAAACTTTTTAGAAGTATTTTACGATGTGAGATAAATACATGAGAGGAGTTTTGTCACAGCTTGTAAAAAATAACTTTTTGTACTTATCAAATGAACACTTATCTTATATACTGTAAATTACAATTGAGAATGTGGTTTTGAATATTGGAGCCACTGTTCCAAACAAGCTTGACCGAAAGATCTTTGGCAAGTGGCAGATTTATTATATTATAGGCATGAAATTGTATCTCTGATAGTTGTGTCTTCGTTCGGAGAGGCATTCAAAAATCTTCTTTGTCCATATGAAGTTATGCTGGTGTTTTGGATTTGACTCAAGGAGTTCAGTAAACTAACTTCAAGCTTTTGGTGGTTTCCAAACACCTATCCTTCTTCTATCAGTCAGCTATTATAAGCTCAAATATTATCTTAGAAAATATCAGTTGATCATGATGTGACTGTTGTTATATTTCGCAACTTATAATACCCAACTTTTGATAAGTATCTCATCTTACGCTTCAATTCATAATTTTATATGACAAATAAATTTTTAAATATTGTAAAAATGAATCTTTTAGTCCTAAAGTTTGGACTAATTTATAATTTAATTACTAAAATTTGACTCAATCTTATCCGAATATTAAATTTTTGACTCGTTTACAATTCAATTCTTGATATTTGTATCAGTTATAATTTTATCTTTATCATCTATAACTATGCATTAGTCATCCAATGTGACAAAAATATTATTATAATTGCTTACATGGCTTTTAACTTTACTCCATGCGCAAATACAGTATTTACACACACCAACATTGAGTAATTAAAAAATTGTAATGAAATTCAAAAAAAGTATAATTCAAATGTAGGATGAAAACTGATTAGATTTTCACGCAACTTGGATTAGGTTGATAATATGAATAGTTAATTTAAATATTGACGTAAGAGATTTATATATTATTCGTTTTATTTTGAATTTTTTCTTTCAAGGAAAACATCATATTCATATTAATTTTTTTATTTGATTTTTCATGCATGCTGTGAAGAGTTATTCAAATTAATTTGTTAAAATTTTAATTTATTTAAAAAATAAACTTAACTTGAAATGTGAAGACATGTAAATTCAAAAAGAGAAATGCTACATGGCAAAAAAGCGAGCGAATGCCGTGAGTGGCTTGTTTTTTGTTTTTTTATGCTCAGAGGCGAGTGGCTTGTTTGGAATGGTGAGTTAAAAAACAGTTTTTTAAACATGATATAGGGTATATGTGATATAAGTTTTACCCCAATTTATATAAATAAACACTTTCGTAAAGACTATAAGTCATTATTAATAATTGGGTTGATATACTCTTATTTGTCAATTTTACCTTTATTTTAATTTTAGGCCATGAAATTTTAAGCTGATTTTAATTCTTATAAAGACAAAACAGTTCAAGGTTTTATTGGGCTTGTTTGGGATGCCAGTGGACAAAATGACTTATGAAAAGGTCCAATTAGGTAAAAGTTAAATTGGGTAAAAGTCAGATTGTGAAAAGCTATTTATGTTTGGATTGATGGTTGTATAAGTAACTTTTTAGTATAAGTCAGATTGTGAAAACTTGTTTAAAATAACTTATTCATAAGTGAATTTTAAGATAATTATAAGTGAAAACTTAAAATAAAATTACCGAAAATATGAAAAATGCTAAGTTATAAAATTTTGCAATACTAAAATACATAATTTAATTAAGTAAATATTACATAAGATTTTTGCACAATGTTTTAAAAGGCAGACAAACTGAGAGGATAAGCTACCATAAGTCACAAAACCTGGCTTATCTATAAATGCTTATGCCCAATGTAAATACCCCATAAGCTTGATTGCATCATTTTTTCATCCAAACAAAAAATTTATAAAACAAACCATAAACCCGATTTAAACAATAAATAAGTCTGATTGTATGCCCCATAAACTCTACCAAACATGCTCATTATTAGGTTATAGAGACTATTATTTCAAACCAAATAAATTTTGGGATGAAAACCAATAATATAAAATTTTAAAAAAAAATCAAAATGGAGATAATCTTAAGGATCAAAGATAATTTCTTTTTTTGGGCATGTGAGGTTGAAAATTAATGATACAATATTATTATAATTATTATTCTTATTATTATATTGTCCAAAATCCAAATGTCCGAATTCCAGAACCTCGCTTAATCGACCGCGTCATTGTGGTGGAAACGCAGTTTCTGATCACTTGAGTCTGCTGGAATACGTAATGAAATTTTGCAAGTCTATCTCAGATCATCATTGAAGCTTTCACGAAGCATTGCACCGGTTTCCCTTCGTAATCAAACGCTTGCGGTAGGTTTCTGGTATTATCTTGTGTCGTAATTTCTTCAGAATGTTGATTTTTTTCTGGATAAACTTCAAATGTTGATTCGACGAACGTAATTTCGAGATTGGGGTTTCTTTGTTTTGATTATTTGGATGATCTGATATTTTTAATTTTTCTTTTGATATTTTGGACGATCTGAAGTTGATGCAATGTTATAAGCAAAAATATATGACGGAAAGAATAGCCTGGGGAATTCTTGAATGATTCATTATTTGTAGTATTTCTTTGAGTTTGGGCGTAGAAATACGTGTAGTCAATCTATGCAACGAACATCAATAACAGAGATGGTGGACATTTTTCCGTGGGTGCGGCCATCGGTGTACCGCATTGACGAATTTATTTTTGTGATTATTGACGTGATTTGGTCTCAAGATTTTGGCATTTGATTGTTAAGTGTCAAGAAAAAAGCTAAGTGTTCAATTTCTTCAGTTTACGCAATCCATCATTGGAATTGGCGGGTGATCATTTGTAAGTGGATAGAGAGTTTGTTTGAGGATTGACTTCAACATTATAGAAGAGGGATCTATATCTCTCGCTTGATTCTGTCAAAGAAATAGGTGTTTTATTAACTATTATAATAGCAACAGGTACAATACAATTTCCCTAAAAATGCTGCACCTGATGCAGAAATATGTTGTAGGAGTGTGTTCTTTGTGAAAACTCTAGCCAATGAAGTTGCAATGGTATAAGTTATTCATTATGATTGCTACCTCCGTTGTGTTCTAAATGAATTTTGTTTTTCTTGCCTAGGTTTTTTATGGTTGATACCATCAGTGATTGTGTCTTAATGGCAACTTCTTGTTCTAGACCTGTCAAGTTTTGGAGAGATAAGGGATTAGATCTAAATTTCATGAGTCTTGTTCGAAGTTGTTCTTTGAGATTATTATCAGCTAGCATTGGGTTGCCTTCTTCATGTTGTTTGAACCATAGCTATTAAAAGTGTGATATAACTTGCTGCTCAATTCTACAGCTTCCAGCTATGTCATATGTGAAGTGTTGCAATGCATATGTAGCTGCTTTTCACAAGTTATTTTTGTGTAGCTGTAGCTCATGCCACACATAAATAGGGTGACAATAGCTTTAATTTAAGTGATTTTGTGTGGGTTATTGCTGGAGATTCTTTTGATTAATCTTTGGACTACTTTATATTTGAGGATTTAGCATTAATTAATCCTTGAGTATATCAAGATCACGTGAGGGAAATGCCGCCCTCCTCATTTCATGCTTTTATATGGCGCTGAAATTGTGATATGTGCCATTCATGAACCTTGTTTTGAACAGTGTTAGAGGAGACATCTTGGAATGTGCATAATCCTCTACCCAAAATTGGGTAAAGCCCAATTCTATGAAAATAAAATGGAAAAAGAGGTCAATATTTCATAGTTGGTGGTGGATTCAGTTGTAACAAATGTGTGCATGAGAGTCCCATAGTTACAAATGGAAAATTGATAAAAGACGTGTTAGTGTAAGTTAATATATGACTGTGATAGGTTTGTGGACCTGGGCCCAAGTCTAGAAGTGAACTATGATAATTCATTTCTCAGTATTGAGATTAAGATTGGAATGAAGTGAATTCTCTGGGCTTCAATATTTACAAGATAGTGACAGGATGATCCTGAAAGAATGTCAGAGGCATTATTTTTTATATGATCACCTAGTATCCTTTTTGTGAATTATGTTGAACTTTGCTCGAGCATGTATTTGCAATTGATTATTGTTTTCTGACTATTATTATCTGATTTTATGAAGTATTGTATAACTTGTTCCAGTTAACTAGTGGACTCTCAATTCAATTTTCTCAAGCAAATAGAGCCATGAGTTTTGTTTTGAGAGGAACAAGACCAGACATAGAAACCGGATTTCCTGGATTTATTCCTGAGAGGCATGGATTGGTATGTGACTTATCTTGGTGCAACACCTATAATATGCTTTTGTGTATGTGTGTGTGTGTGTGTGTCATTCATGAATAAAAGTAAAGTAGTTTGTGTGTAGTTATTGAGCATTATTAACCAAGGATTGAATTGATTTTGTTTCTTCAGCGTGTTCATGCAGCACGGCCTACTAATTCCAATTCACTTACTTTTCTTGTCACAGGTACTTTCAAAATATCACTGTATAATTTTTGTAGATGTTTCATTTATATTTGACGTTTCATTTATATCGTATGATTTGTTTCAGTTCTCCTGTTATTCATGATTCTGAACTCTCACCAGATGTCACCAAATTTTCTGGTATGGCCTTTTTGCCAAATTCATAACACTTAGAGGAATGCATTATTTTTTATGTATAGATGAACTTCAAATTATTAAATTGATTCCAGTTGCCCTATTGATTTATGTTTGTAGCTTTGGCTCGTGCTAGGAGTCTTCTTGATGGCTACAATGTTAAGGATGTATGCAACTTGTCAGCAGCTTCAAGCTGAGGCTCATGCCCATGCAGTAGCAGGCAGTGGTGGCCTTCTTGGGCACACTGAAGTACGTTTGCACATGCCACCATCAATGGCACTTACCACCCGAGGACGTCTACAGGGCCTTAGACTCCAGCTTGCACTTCTTGATCGGGAGTTTGATGATCTAGGTTTTGTAGTTTTATCTATGATAAAATTCCTAATATGCTACTTCCTAATTTTTTCCCTCTATTGTAATGCTTTGTATTTTATTAAGTCTTATATATTTAATTCATGTACTCTTTTTACTTTCAGATTATGAAACTTTAAGAGCGCTGGATTCAGATAATGCTCCACCTGCACCTTCTATGACTGATGAAGAGATAAATGCTCTTCCTGTTCACAAATACAAGGGTTCTGGTCTCCAAAAGTACGTAGTCAATCAAATCTTTTGTTATATTCTTCTTACTGGTTTTACAATTTTAGTAGTTATCTTTGATTATCGAACCACTTATATGATTAGAATTTTTTTTAAGATGATATTTTCCTTTCCGGGAAAGGCATGTCCAAATATTTTTTTCAAATATTTCTAACTAAACTAAAAAGTTTGTTTTCAATATTGCTGTAATAATTGCATTGCATATTTTTTAGTTATATGTAGTAGTTTGAACGATGAACAATGTGTGAAGTCTTCTGTTTATACATACAATGATTGAAGGACATCATGGGTAACAACTAACATCGATGGATTTCATAATCATATTCTTTTTCGGGTTTGATGCCATTAAGTTGCATTTCTATATATATGATGATTGTTTTAGTGCTTTAATAGAAGAATTTTAGGTGGGATTAAACTTAGAGAAGTGTAAAACTGATCAGAAAAAGAATATACCCCATGGTTTTTGCAAGAGTAAGCACTTTTGGTACTGAATACTGATTATCTGACAAGAAGCTGCTTCTGTTCACAGCAGGAAATCCTCAATGCAACAGACCTCATCTTCAACCTTTGCTGAGGTAACCCTAAGATCATTGGTCCTTTTTCATTGGCCAGAAGATCAAATGAATTACACTGCTTGTTAAAATATCAATGATTCTCAGAGGGTGTTGCTTTTCCGCATTTGTTTCCCATATCACATTATTGTTTCTTTTAAGGGAAATTCCTTTATTTTGGTACTAGATATATGTGTTAGAATCTACTCTTTTTTTTGGGTATCATCCCATTTTGAAATGCTTTATTCTATCAAACAGTTTTTTTTTTTTTTTAAATTTTACATCAATTTTATATTCCTTGGAAGAGAGTTTATAAAAAACACGTTCTTAACCAGCGTACAAAACACATGGACTGCATTTTACCGCTCTTTCATTGGCATGATTTTTGTTTCCTTAACTGTGTTAGTAGGCAATGATGGATCAACTTAATATCTTCTTTTATGGCAGAAGAAGCAAGATACATCACATGCAATTGGTAGTACAAAAGGCTCTGATGATGAGCTGACGTGCAGTGTATGTTTGGAGCAAGTTAACGTTGGGGAGCTACTCCGCAGCTTGCCTTGCTTACATCAGGTTCACTTTGTCATAGCTTCTAGCATAATTTTTTCAGCAAACCGTTGCATTTATCATTTTATTGTATGTTTTATTTGTTTTTCTGCAAGCTATCATCTGAGTCAGTATGAAGATGAGAAAACAAAATCAAGTTGCTTTAAACTGTATGAAGGTGATCAGAACATGCTTTTACTTTTCGGAGTTTAAAATGTACCTGATGAAGTGATTGTCAATTTATTTCTGGTATTCCCATTTAGTCAATAACTGAAGTTGTTCCATCACATGCTAAATCAGTCATATTCTTGTTTTGTTTTTTTTAACAGTCATATACTGTTTCATAAAACGCCTTCATTTATGTACTAGACTAGAGCTGCTTGGGAATGCTATGACCTCCATGCACATGCAATTGCATTGCTCAGTTTAGTGATTAACATTACTGCACTACTCTCTTGAGAAATTAAGCAATCCTCTGGATATGCTGCAATTGCCATTCATTATTTCTTTTTCTTCTAATCCTGTACTTAAACCTCTGGTTTATGTTCTTTGAAGTTTCATGCCAATTGCATCGACCCATGGCTGCGGCAACAAGGAACATGTCCTGTATGTAAGTTCAGAGCAGGATCTACTTGGCATGAGGGTGAAGAGAATGAAGTTGATGCTTCAGACATGGTTTGAGTGCCCGTTCTCATTTATGAATACAATGATATAATCAACTGTAACATACGCTTATGCTTTAAAACCAGTGGTTTATAACTACTATCGGTGTAATTACCCTGACTTATCGACAGGCATGAGTAATAGTACAACACAGTGTAACAACTATATGACTCCTTATTTTTGTTTCAGATTGCTCAGTTTCCTTGACCCTCCAAAAATTAGATAGATTATACGCCTCCTCCTCGTCATCATTCGACCCGTTAGATGCATTTGTGGTTGGCCTTGTTCCAAAAATTTATTTTTCCTTGTAACCTCAAAAAAAAAAAAAACGTTTTCCTTTTTAATTCCCTCCATTTTCTTTATTGGACGGTTAAGTGTTTTTTATTCATGATTGCCTATTTTGTCTGCTATCTAGATTGTTCTAGTCTTCGTTTATCGGCAGGCTTGGGGTGAGATTGAATTTTCATCGTTAGGAAACAGAAGGCGCTTAAGAAGAGCAGCCTTCTGAACATAGCTATCATATTGGCCGAATTTGGGTACTTTGATATACTCTCATGGCAAATACGATGACTTTGAATGATTCATTAAAAACTACAACTAAATTGGTATACGAAAAAAACCTTTTATTGAATCTCACCGTCTCTATGTATACTTTGTACTGAACATAGTTGCGTTAGCAGTAGGTCAAAATACCTCAATGAAATTATTATAAGGATTTTGAAGCTTCAATCTAACTTTTCAATTGTGATTTTATGAATTACGAGATAAATATGTGAAAATTGTCTCACTTACACGAACATACTAAATCATAGGCAAATCCAAACAAGCCCAACCATCAAATACTTGAATCAACTAGTTATATATTATTCCAACTCAACCAGTCTTGTGTTAAAGCTATAGGCATAGCTATACAGCCGCTAGCGAGGTTCCCCCATTATAAGCCTACATTTCTGCAAACCGAACTAGCCAGTTGCTGGTAGCATTGGGTTGGGTATTAGTGGTGGAGGATTAATCCAAACAAACCTAGGTTGGAGCCCACGTTTTTCTTTTACCAACTCCACAAACCTCCTCCGGTCTACAGCAGGAAATGAAAAGTTGTAGGTAAAATATAAAAATTCAACATTAATATCATGAGCCAATTTGACAAAACCAATTAGAATTCATTGGTTTCGCTGTAATGATGGCCAAAAATAATATTACAGCCCCTCACTAGCATCCACCTGACATCATCAACAAGAACCAACAAACCACGTTGTCACTTGAGGAGGAAAGACTTCCCATTCATTCAGTTACAATGTGTTACCATACATAGTATAATCACAACAATGACTGTCCGAATGAATTCAGTCTAGCATTTTATTCATAGTCAATGTAGGACGCTTTTTCTTGAGCCCCCCTATTTTGCTTTCGCTTTACCCTTTCCCTGACCTTTCTTGGCCTCTAACTTGGCTTGCACACGAGCAGCAGCTGCAGCTTTTGCTTCCTCTCTCTTCTTTTTCTCCTCCTCTTTGGCAGCAGCAGCCATCTCCCTTTGCTTCTTCAGCTCTCTGACAAAAGTCATAGCACAAAATCATGGTAACATCCAATAAAAAGATACATTTCAAGTGAACGAAAGTCCTGATTAGCTTCTGCTATCGATGATGACAGATAGAAGAAATTAGGTGAAGTGCGTAATTGCTGACTTACTCAAGCCTAGCCCTCTCGTCTGAAACACTTCCCAGACTGGAACCCTTCCGGGGCCTACAGGCAACTAGCTCAACTTCAAAAATAAGTGTCGCGCTGTGAGAGGGAAATAAACAAACAAAAAAGTATTAATCTGTATTCACTAAATAAATTCTTCTAACTACAACCAAAGTGGAATTGCAAGGAAAATAAAAGCATTTAAAAAATTATGGCACAATCATCACTTCATCAAAATCTTGCATCCTCCACATTGGAATCATCACAAGATTCTAGGATGCCTATCCACCCTATGCCTACATCTTATTCATCTTTTATTATTCCTGGAAACCATAGGAAGAAAAGCTGTGAGAAATGTAAAATGTTTTGGTCCACAGCAAGGCATTGATTACATTAGCTGTTTTGTTTTTCTGGTCAAGGTTCATGCTATTGATGAAATCTTGAATAAAACGGCACTGATAAATGGCTTGTATGCCACTTCAGCAATTATATTTATATTAACAAACTGTGTTTCCAAACAGAATACTAGGTGCATGGAGTAGATGGAATACTCTGGGGGGATATCTGGTGGAGATCCTGCACTGCCATATGCATATTCTGGCTTGCAAGTAATTTTTGCAATTTCTCCAACCTAATGAAGACAGTAAAAAATGACATGAAAACCCCAATTAGTTAGATACAGCATCATAAATTTTTTTCCTTTTTTTTTTTTTGGGGGGGGGGGGGGGGGGGGGCGCTGTTTGACCTTCATGGTCTTCAGTGCAATGTCCCAAGCCTTGATAACACTGCCCTTTCCAAGCTCAAAAGTGAACACTGTGTTATCCTCATGTGTGGTATCAAATACTTCACCAGCATCAGCAAGTGTTCCTTCGTAATGAACTGACCAAGACAAACAAATTGTCACAAAGAATTAACAAGATTATCACGCTCAGCTCCAATAAATGGTTTTTTATGGAAATAAAATGGTAACATCATATCCAACGGTTCTGGTAACAATGCCCATGAACTGATTTATTTCAATCACTTTTGTTAACCTCCTCAAGAAAGGAGAAGCATAATAAAGTTGTCCAGCAAGTTGAAAATGTGAATGCAAAAAATACTTCTTTAATTCTTCTTTAATCCCTTAAGGTGGACGTAAACTTCAACTTTGTCCAAAATATTATCTTTGTCAATTCTGATCTACCTCTTTCTAAAATGTATCATGTCTTTCAACAGCAAATGGCACCAAATTCAGTGACAAATAATGCTATGACCAAAAATAATCCTAGGTGGCAACATGTCACTCAAAATCTGGTGCCACCATGTCAACAGTGCTTAAATAGTGTTACGCCTGAGTTGAATAAAGTGTTGTGGATTAGTGGGTTTGGGGTTGATACAATATGAACTAGTTCTGCACTTTGCTCAATTTCCAACTAGAAAAAGGGTAAGTTATTAAATCTAGTGTAATTCTTTGTTACTGTGCATGGCAGCAAAGCCTCAAGAAAGGCTTCAAATCTTGTTGGGCTGAAGCTACAACTACTTCTCTTCCAAACTCAAGGCCCCTGTTTCTCCAATATAAAAATATTATTCCATTTCTACCCCTTTTCTAGTGGCTGGTCTATTTTTTCTGTACCCAGAAAATTATTTGACAGTAATCTGGGACCAGAGACACATTGAAAAGCCTAAGAATTGTATTTATAGAGCATCCTCAGCAATTGTTAGCCAGCAGGTGATGATACATTTGAAGTTAACAAATAACAGACAAACCTGCTTGGCCAGAAAAGTCCAACTAGCCTTCCATTGATGTTTGTTCCCGGCCTTGGTTTGACATATGGTTCATTATATTTAGTGGTGACCTAGGTCCTACTATATTTCGGCAAAAAGGCTCTACTATAATTTTCTTGTACTTCTTTTCTGGATGTGGAGAAAGAGGGGGAGGGAGAAGTATAAATCAAGGGGAAGAAGATAGAAATTGGCAGGGAGATGTAGATGGAAAAAGATGTCAATCTTATCCAATTCATCAAAAGTATTTTAGTTATAAGGGACAGAAGAATTTACGGATATTTACTCCATGAAGCAAAGGGACGAACAATATGATAAGCTGCTATCAAGAATAATGTACAATTTCTCAACAGACAGGAAATAAGAGAGTTTATGTATTGAGAGCAAGGGATGAACTCAATAGCACCTAAAAGGTGACAGCCAATTTGCAAGATGTATAAAACAGAAGAATAAAGATCAAGGTCCCGATATTCTAGAATAAACTGTGTCTTAATTAAAATTTTCTGCTACTGTAATCCATAAATAACTACTGCTATAGTAACACGGGCAAAACAAGCATACCATCAACGAGAGGAAAATCTTCAGTAGGACCCACAGCATCAATTTTGCTTCTTTTCACAATGTTCTTTATGACACCTCCATCACCAGTCAGATCAATAGCATCGCCCATGGTTTGGGAACTGTTAGCAACCAAAAGAAAACAATTACAAATGCCAAACGCGTACAAATTGAGTATTGCCTTAGCCAATGCCCAATAGTCAGTTAATCCTCGTAAGTTCATCAACCTTCCAAGAATATCTAGTAAGCTAAAAAATGTTGAATAGCCAACATAGACATAATTAAGATAGAAATATTTATTACAGTCTATCTCCAAGGCACTTGTCAATGCAAACACAAGTAAAAAGGACAAAGGGAACCTAGCATGAAGGGAAACCTGCTGCTTTATTTGTAGGACACGTGAAGGAAAAACCAAAGAATCCCTTAACACCGTTGCCGTTTAACTTGCAGCCTTTGGTTAAAATGAATAAATAAATCAAAGGTATTTTACAATAAAAAGATCAACTAAGAATAAAAACACGAGTTGTCAGAAATTGACAGCGTTATGAACAGAAACCACAAAACGTATGAATGAGTTTATTTTAAGAAAAAACTACGTAAGATAACGCAGTTCAGACCAGTTTGCATCATCAAGTCAGCCATTTTTAACACAATACACATAAAAGAAGCAACAGTCCGATTATCCGCCAAATCCTAGAGTATAAATTTCAACATTTTCAGAATCTCGAGTCCTATATTCTGAGGGTTTCTAACCCGACGAGACCAATCATGCAATCAATTAGGAAGAGATGACGTAATTATCAGCAATTCAGTAGAGTATACTACACCAAAATTTCGCTTGCGCAAAACAATTTGCAAATCAATCAAACTCAACGAAATCGAAATTAAGCACACTGGTCTTTATCTAAGTTCGCTTTCTTTTACAGAAGACATCTATACATGCAATCGCTAGATGCACAAGGATTTAAAGTTCATAGTCTGAAGCTGAACAGTTCTTGGCAGGAAAGGGGGATAGAGAGAGAAAGGCATGGATACTGACCCGTTTCAGCTGGATGGTGATGGTAATGGTCAAGGAGAGGAGAGGCTTCTAGAACGAAGCGTAAGAACCGGGCAATCGGGTCAATAGACGGGCACGAATTTCGTAATCCTTCGGTGGCCATATGCGTCTGACGAAGCTCTGTGCCGGAGGAGCATTGTTATTGAGAAGGAAAGGGCAATAGGACGACGACGCACGCGTATGGAAAGCGCGTGAAACTGAATTAGTCACTTTCTAAAAAGATTTTTTGTCCTCCCTGTTATAGAATAATATCTCAAAATAGTAGTTAATGAAAGAAAATCTTTAAGAAATAACACTTAAAACATGTTAAATAAGTGATTTTTCATTCAAACGAGTTGTTAATTATTTTATTATTTTTTTAAATTTCATTAGTATGATTTTCAACATGATTATAAAATTTAAGTGTTATTTTTCTATTATTCTCTCAAATTAATATATATTTATCATTTTTTCAAAGCTTACAATTCAATTTTATCTAAATAATTAATGTTTAAATATAACTCTTTATATCCCCTCTTCTTTAAAACTTCATTTGGATTACTAGCATGGAATAAGTCTAACTGGTATAAGGCCCTACTAGATTCCTCTATATCTCAAATTCAAGTATAAGAGGTGATGCGACCACAAGCCTTGAACCGGAAAATAAGAGCTTTTTTATTTCCTTTATCGTCCACTTTCCTTCACTTCTTTTTTACATCATTAGATCAATTCTGACAAATAATATTCAATATCATATAAAATATTATTATAATATTAAATAACAAAAATAACAAAAGAGTATATTTAAATCATCAAAATTTAATCTCAATTGTTCATAACTTTATGTTTATATTAAATTATTCTTCATATTCTTTTTTTATATTTTATATGATAATGAATCTCAACCATCTAAGTTGATATAAGAGTGTAAATAAGGAAGTAGAATGAGGTGGATGGGGAGGGAAATGGAGAGAGCCCTTTCCCTCGAATGAGTTACTAGATGATAATATCAATGAAAACCTCACTTTAATTTAAATATATTTTAAATTCAAATAATTAAAATGAAATCCATAATAATCATAATTCATACATGCTAAAGCCCTTCCAGTCAGGTCTGAATGCATTTTATAGATCTCAAGTCTTTCATCTCTTAATAGACATTTTAGGATTCCTGGTAAGGGCTTTGCCCTGAGAAAGATCTTAAAGTATTGGGCCCAAACGTGAAGAGCAATACAGGGCAATTCCACCAGAAGTGGCAGGGCTTCAACAAATTTTTTTTATGAAGTTGATCTATGAAGTCATTAAATATGATTAAATTTAAAAAGTCAATACAGCTACTAATGCAAAACACTAATTGATGGTATGAAATTGCAAGTTCAACAGAGTTTGAAACTAACACAAATTTAAGAATAAGTTGATACAATATTATAAGATAGACATACAAAAACAATAAATTTAGTAAGTGAACTTGTGAATTGTAACCATTGAATGTGACATACTTTAGATGGGATGAAACAAGTGACAACGGAAAATAACATTTTGGACTGGGTCAGCAAAACAAACTCGTTACCTTAATTTGCAAAATTCCTCCACCAATGGTGCAAAAGATGATGACATTAACAGCACGAAAGCTCATCATCTCTCTTGTCTCCATTCTTGCTCCAAATCCGAATATTCTAAGCTTTTAGATTTTGAAGCTGGTCTAATTTATTGCATAAATTTTGTCATGTTTATTTTTTTTTTATACTAATTTTGTCATGTTTATATATGAGTGTGTAGTGTCTAATTTCACCAAGGATTAACATCTGGCCCAAGGGAAAAACTAGTGGACTTGAATGCTGATCCTAATTTACAATTGGACCTGATACCAAAATTTGCCCATCATAGCCCGTAGATCAGTGGGCCGGGGCCTAAAGTCCCATAAAGACCCCCAGATATTAATCTTTCTGTGTTCGATCAGGCCAAATCAATATGAATGATGTCAACGAAGTTCGATCTAATGAAAGGAATTAGTCTCTCACAATGCACTAAAGTAAAGTTTGAATCTTTGACAGGAAGTGGGAGAGGTAATCACTTTTAGTGTCCAATAATACCTTAAACAATATTACTTCTAATAGAATTATACTCATACAAAGCCCCCCCAAAAAAACATAAAGGATAGTTATGATGGTGCTGGATAATGATTTTGTTATTTATTTTTTACTTAAAAATATAAGAAACTAAGAAGAAAAGTAAACTATAATAAGTATTGTTCTATTGTAGAACAAGAGAGGTTGGACTTGACCTAGGATTAACTCCCAGAGACCTACGTACTGTTGAAAGGGATCAAACTCCACGTAGTTCATTGATAAAGAATAGGCTTATAGGTAGAGAGAAGTGGGGGTGTGTGTTCTGTGTATGCAAAATCATAATAGATAAAGTGAAGAGCGTGCATACCTTTTTAGTGTTTGAACCCTATTTATAGTTTTACTTGGGCCCTGGATTAATGGGCTTTCTCTTATCTTTATCATTAAAGATATGCGACATCCATAATGATAAGATCCTAGATTTGAGGGCAATTAGGATTTGATCTGGATTCAAATGTGATCTATGGGTGTTGGGCCTTATTTTCCAATGGGCCTTATTTAACTCCATAATAGTTGCCCCCCAGCCCGGTAGTTCAGGTCTTTGGACTGCCGGGATGTGTTGATTGTTTGATGTGAAACATGGATTTGGTCCGAGATATACCCAACTTATCCAGGTTTCTTGAGAGAATAGGGCCTATACCTTGTTCTTCCTTCATATTAGCTTTTGTGTGGCGCATTTCGAATATTTGTTGATTTTAAATATCTCCAGAATTTGATTTTTGTTCTATTTTCATCAATCCGGTTTATTGATAATCATGGTTTGCTTATTAGTTCATTGTCTACTTGGTTGCCTCCAAGCCCAGTAGCTCAAGTCTTTGGTCTGCCGGGATGAACTTCTCTTCATGAAGTCGGGATTACTTTCTTAATCTGGGGTCTCTTCCTCTTAGTCATACATGTTTGTAATTTTTTCATAACTTTTCTTCATTTTTTATTCCTCGCCCTCCTTGTGTATTCCTGCCAATGTATTTTCGGCTTAGTGGCATCCTGGAATACCGGGTTCTTTAAAAGTTGATGACGTATTGCCCCCAATTTAAAAATTCATGGGAACGAGTCAGTTTGGGTTCTACTAGCATGAAACCAGACTCGGGTGTCGTTTCCGTTTCTCCACATGTCATGAGTGTTTTCGCCATCATTACCCATTGCCAGATGTCATTATATAACTGCCCGGGTAATGGAGCGCCTGTCTTTATCGTTCTTTGTGCGCATTAAATGTATGGCCTGTACGTATTACATGCGCACATCTTTTGATGTGTAAATTTCCTTATGCCACATTAGTATATTTGGTTTGGGCTACTTTTGGGCCTTGCTTATTTCGACTCTTCTCCTGCTTTTTGAGTTCATGCCAACTGCCTTATATATAACCGTTCATTTCCCTCCAAGGTTTTCTTTTGAACATTTGCCATATCCTTGCTTTGTAAGAAATCTCCCTCTTTCATCTTCTTCCTACGCTGCTCAGTTTCTCTGGCTCATGCATTTTCGCTCCCTTTAAGTTACTTGAAAATAGGTATTTGCATCAATCTTCTTGTTTTACTTTGGTTTCTGTTTGATTCTTCATTTGGGACTCCTATCTAGGTGGTTTGGATAAGTATCTGGAGTCTTTTTTTGGGTATTCTGCAAACATTCATTATATTATTCCCAAAGTTCCCCGTTTGTTCTTGTTATCTTGGGTTTTCCGGCTATTTCGATCCTTCATTTTGGGAGTTGGAAACTTCTTCTTTGTTTTGTTGTTTGTTAAAAGTTTCTTGTGGTTGTGTCTTCTTTAGCTTTGCCATAATGAACCCTGCTAACTCGTCTAGTAGACCTAGCATTCTTACTCCTGAAGAGGAGGAAATTCTTAGGGTTATTCCTCTAAAGCCGGTGTACTGGCTGTTTGGTGTACCCTTGACCGAGGAGCAAAAACTTGAAAACGTGCTCCGCGGATATAGTGGTGGAGGTAGGAAGAAGTCAATTTGTCCACTTGTGTCTAGTGAGACTTCTAGGAGACGAGCTAAATCTGTAGAGCCTGTGGCCCGGGATCACGGAGTGACCCTTGTTAGAACAACTTCCTTGGGTCAGAGTTCTGCGAGTCAGGGGGGAGTGGTTCTTCTTTGTCCTTAGTTTCACAAAGTATCGAGTCTTCAAGCATTCCTTCCCATCCTATAACTTTCATCGGACCCTGTAAGGAGTGTTCATGGCGTGTTGCCGAGCTCCAGTTGGTTGGTCAAGGGTGGGAATCTAACCAGGTGGCGTCCTCATGTCGGCACCGCTCCTCCCAAAGTATCCTGGCTACTAGTCGCACCCTCGTTTCTTCCAGCCCTGTTTTTTCATCCCTAGGCATTTTGTATTTTTGTTTTGATTCAATTTTATTTTTTTATTTTTAGGCAATATGTTATCCCCAAGTCATCCTGCTGAAGAGTCTTGCTCCGGGGAATTTGGTTCAGCTTGCCCTCCTCGGCATCTGTTGGACAAGTATTCTTGGGTGGCGTCTAGGGTTTTGTCCACCTTCTCAGCTATTTCAGCGAGGCAAATCGCCGAGCTGCCTCTTGGAACGAGGGATCATTGCATTCTTTCCCCTCATTCTCCCGATGAACCGGTTTGCTCAACCTGGGAAGGGAATCAACCCTCTTTTTTATACTTTTATCGGGACTTTGTAACCCGACTTGGTCTACGCTTCTCATTTACCAAGTTCCAAAACAAAAGTTTTGAACCTTCTTCACTTAGCCCGACTCAAATTCATTCAAATTCTTGGGGCTTTATTGTCACGTTTGAGCGACTCTGTAAATTTTTAGAGCTTCTGTACTTCATGAGTGTTTTCTTTTACTTCTCAATTCAAAAGGTTTGCCTTGCCGGTGAAACGTTCTTCAACTTACTTAATAAAATAACCATATATTAGGTAGATCAACAACTTAAAAGTGCTTCAATATTTTATGAAACATTTAAAATTTGTAAGAGTATGCGAAATGAGCCATAACGTGGCAATATACAATCATTCAACATCAATCAAAAGAGACAGAAGTATTACTTTTAACTGAATAGTCTAAGCTTCTGAGGTTTTCCTTGATGAACTCGAACGTGAGCTATCACTTAAAAAATGTAATAACCATCAATCCAACTTATTACAAATACTAATATGTGCTAGTGAGGTGTCAAGTGGAACAATTTATATAACCGAATATTAAAAATACAGTTCACCAATATTCACATCACAAAATCTCATATCATAAATGAAATATCATAAATTAGGTATTTCAATTTCTCATTAGCACAATTCCCAAGATACCTCCCCTCATTCCAGCCGAACCGCCTTATTTTCTCCGACTAGACCCATGGGCTAAGTTACATCCATGTTACTGGTTACTCAAAAGCTCACTGGTCATGTGTTGAGAACCGGCCAAAATCCTGAGAACACATGTCCCAGACCATGGGTCTTTTCCCCTTATTGAACTAACGGGGTGTCGTACGCCCTCATTGAACTAGTGGGTTAGTCCTTCATTGAACAGGTGGCACAATAGAAAGCCAACCATTATGCATCAATGGAGGCCTCACCACGTGGTGGAATAACTACTCCATTTCTTCCCAATTCAACCCTTTCCATAATTATTATAATAACTCAATATTTTCACATTCATATCATGCTATTTAAATAATTCTCATAACCATGTCATAATATCTCAAATTTCCAATTCTTATACATAAATAAATATATGCATATATTTCTTAATTAAAATCAGAAGGTTCCACAAGGAAATTTATATTAAAATATTCATAATCATTTCACAAAATACTCACAAACAACATATCAATATATATAACAAGTGGAAAGTGGTTACCTCTCGCTAAAACTAACTATTATAACACTGCTCCTAATCCAAGAGCTCAATGCAAGTGTCCAAATCCTATGATATTTGGAAACAGGTCGTTACTCAATTTAATCTTAATAGCAATATTAAGATTATGCTTACCGACCCATAAAGCTTACCCTTTTTATTTACTTTTGTTGGTTATCCTTTATTATGAATTCTATATTCTATTAAAATAAATATATTCTTAGCCATTTAACCTTTCAATTTATCCAAAGAAACCCTTGCTTTGAAGGTTAAATACAATTAGCAACTTAGGTGACTATTTTAAGACTCATAAAAAATTAACCTTCAATTTCCACGGGTATTTGAAAAATTCATAACTTGGTTTCTACAACTCCAAATAGAGTGATTCCAATTTCTATTTATTCTTTGATAAGTCTACTTTTATAAATTAAACACCAAGTTGATTTATGACTAAGAAAAACTCCAAAATTTCGAAAGTAAAAACACTGCCTAATCTGAAAACAGAAACTTGCCAGTTTTCATAGTTCAACTTCAAAAATCCATAGTTGGAGTTCTAGACATCAAATTTAGGTGAATCAAAATTCTATGAACTCCTTATTAAGTCTAGTTTCTATGAAAATTGGTTTAAGCATTTTATCATATATCATTCATTCCCAGATTGCAAAGCTGTAACCACTATCCAGAAACATTTCCAAAATTGTAACCCAATTCCCAAAATTCATAACTTATTGTATACTCATCAAAATGCAACAAATTACTATCGAATTAAAGCTCCATGTGTCAACTACATATCTATAAAATTTCATAATTTTTGAAGATTTTTTACCTATCCCAAAATGCCATATCATTTTCTATCTCCAAAATGATACCAAAAACATTTTTAGATTTTACCTCAACTTCTAAAAATTATAACTGAAGTTGTAGACATCCGTTTGAGGTGAACCAAAACTTATTTTAAATCTTAAGGAGATTAATATCTCCTGTAAAATTTTCACAATTTTATCTCATGCAAATCATTCCCAGTTATAAAAACATCAGGTTTGTCCTAAAAACGTTACAGAAAAGTTCCCAGATTTTGACTCATCTTTCAAAAATCATTTCTTGAGCTACAGACCTCTGATTGAGGTGAACCAAAGCTCATTTTAAAGTTTAGCAGTCTACTAAATGTCCATAAAATTTCAGGGTCAAAGAAGGTTGTTTACTATTTTTCCGACTTACTTAAAAATCGTTGCCCAGTTGAGAAAATCAGTACGTGAATAGTAACTTTAGTGCTACAGTGACACGACACTGTTCCTTTACGAAAATACTGTAGCAACGCTGAAAAAATCTGCTTCGGTCAACAAAAACAGAGAAAAAACTTGCAGAAGCTTCACGCAGAAAACCAACGTTAACATGCATGCGACTCTCTCCATCTTTCTCTTTACGACCTTCACTAAATGAAGCAGAGAAGCTAAATTCATAGCACTTCTAAACATAAGGCTTTAGGTTCAGTTTATACTCCCAAACAGAACAAAATACCTCAAGAAATCATACAGAACCGTACCCCCATCATCTTAAGCTTCAACCACCCAAAACCGTCGTGCAACAATGTAGTAGCTAGGTGGGAAGAGGTTAAAACTCACCTTGATCAGACTCATGCTTTCATTGTTGGTCTCTCACTCTGGTTCTTCTTTCTGTCTCGCCTCGCGTGCTCTTGGTCTCACTCCCTCTCTAACGCTCTCATTCTTATTTTCTGTTCATGAATGGCAGACTGAAAGAATGAGGATGAGGAAGTTTAGCTGAATGGCTAAATGAGAAATGAGAAAGTTTTTCTTCAGCTCTTCCAACTCTCCCCCTCTCGGTCTCACTCTCTGCGTTTCTGATTCTATCTCACCCCTCTCAGCCTATGCTTTTCGTGTTGGGGCCGAAATGAAATACAAAAACGAGGGAATAAAGGGCGCACTGCAGAGTTCAAGATAAATGGTGGAGCATGGCAGACATGAGTTGCTGAGTTTCAAGAGAATGGAACTGTCATGCTGAATTCCAAGAGAATATACAAAGCAGTAGGGTACGGGAGTTGAGCTGCATTTCCGAAGAAAATAGTAGAGTTTGGGCTGTGGTGCTGTCTCTTATTTTTTTGTACTTTTGTGTTAGGCCAAAGCTAAGGGAGTATATGGTTAATGTCGACAAGCACATGTGCAGCGTGATCTGCTTCTTTTTTTTGCATTTTCCGATCACAGCTCCCTCTTAGTCTCCCACTCTCTTTTTCCTTCTCTGTCTCCCTCTTTCTTAGACTTTAGCAGCCAGAATATATGTAAGAAATTGAAGGTCCAGTCTGAAGCCAAGAATCCAGAGGATATTTACGCAAGGCTCAAGAACGATGGAGGAGGTATGGTCTTTCTGATGTGATCTTTGCTTCTCAGTGCGTAAATGGTGTTGTAATTCTGCTTTGCGTGATCTGCTGCTTCTCTGTTGCATTCCAGCGAGTTTTGAGAGAGTTTTTTTTTTTTTTTTGGATAAGAGAAAGTTTTGGAAGAGTTGGACACCATTCCCCTACTAAGGCCAGGGCACGGGCCGGGCTCTTTGAGCACTTACTGAGGATTTACGAGATCGTCTTCCAAAGGAGTCCCAGTGACGAGAGAGAGGATCGAACCCACGACTCAAAGGCCTAGTCCTAGAACCCTTACCATCTATGCCAATGGCTTTTGAGAGAGTTGAATGAATCAAATAATTATATAAGGCAATGGGTTGGGCTGTGTTGTGGTTGTGGGCCCAAATGAGTTAATGGGTTTGGTATTTGATAGGATAAATGGTGGAAAGGGCTTGGTTTAGGCTGATATATTCTTGCTTCTCTGCTGCTGCTGGGACGTAATGTTGGATCAAATATAATGGGTTTATATTGTGCTTGGTTCTTCTCATGATCACGTGGTAGTTATGGTTATAATACTACTACTAATAATAATAATGATAATAATAATAATAAAAGATTGTATTTATTTTGTTTATGTAATTGGATAAAATAAATCCTCTAATTCTTTTCCCAAAATTTTTTTTTTATGGAAATTAGGCCTTAACTTCCAATAATTATTTTATCCCAAAAATTATTCCTTCTAAATATTCTTTGACTTTATTCTTTCCTCAATTAATTTATTTTGTTCATAAAATATCATCTCCAAAATATTTTGGCCAAAATTTATTTCCTAATAATTCCTTGAGGCCAAATTTTCCATAATAAATCCTTGATTCCTCTATTAGTTAGGAGGAATCCTAAGAACTTTTTGGCCGAGTTTAGATGGATACGATGGGCTCGGAGTTTGTCAAACGTTTGCTGAAGATCCCGGACATGATTCGCATGATCTGTTGATTTGACAATCATGTCATCAGTATACTACGTTTTTACTGAGCTGTTCCTCAAATACTCGATTCATCATTCTTTGATATGTGACCCCGATATTCTTTAATCCGAATGGCATGACGTTGTAACAGTAGTTAGCTTTATCCATGATAAAAGCTTTTTTCTCTTGGTCATCGGGATGCATAGCTATTTGATTGTATTTGGAATAGGCGTCCAAGAAGGAAAGTAATTAGAATCCGGATGAATTGTCCACTAATTGGTCTATATTAGCCATAGAGAACACATCCTCTGGGCAGGCTTTGTTGAGGTCGATATAATATGTGCATACTCTCCACTTGTCATTGGGTTTTTTAACTATGACCACATTAGACAACCATGTAGTTATTGAATCTCCCTAATGAACCCTATGTCTAATAATTCCTTTATGTGCTCGGCCAAGGCTGCTTGCCTGTCTGGGGCGAGTTTTCTTTTTTTTCTTTTTCTGTGTGATAGGTATGGATTTTGGGTTTACTGTCAGTTGATGGCAACAAAAATCAGGGTCTACGCCTGGTATCTCGGATGGTTTCCAGGCAAAGATATATTTATTCTTTAGTAGCAGTTCTTCCAATTCGGCCCGTTCCTCCTTTGAGAGTGTATTGCCAATCTTAGTTATTTGTCCGGGCTCATCTCCTAAGACGGAGTCAGTGAGTTCGTCATCAAGTTCTGCTTTTATGAGCTTAGTCTCATCTTGTACGTCAAGTTTAACCACGTTTACCGACTTCCCATATGGCCTTACGAGGTTTTTATTCAAGCCGTCTTTTTTGAGAATTTGCGACGAGGAGGATGATCCTGGCTCACTATTTTTGACAATGGAGAAATAACATTGCCGAGATTCTTTCTAATCTCCTTTGATGGTGACGATCTCATTCTTACTATTTACCATCTTTAATTTTTTATGTTTGGTTGATATTAGCATATCCCAACTGTGGATAGTTGGCCTGTCCAGGATAATATTATAAGATGACAGGAAATCGGCAACGATAAATTTGACTCGTCCCATTTTAAAAGTTTCCCTCGATCCCAGTGTCAATTTGAGCTCAATATACCCCTTAAGATATGTATCTTTCCCATTGAACCCAATAAGGGTTGTTTTGCAAGGCTTCAAATTTTCTGGATCAAGGTTCACTCTTTTAAAAGCGTCCCACAAGATAATGTCCACCACACTGCCAACATCCATAAAAATCTTCTTTACCCGACATTTTCCTAAGAGCCCTGTTATGACCAACCTGTCTTGATGCCCTGAGATTACATCCCTCAAGTCTTCTTGGGTGAAAAAACAATCTGGGAGGTTCTGATTTAAGAGGGTCATTCTTAAAAGTCGACCGTCCCATGATTGATAGGACTTCTCAAAGGTACTTCTTCTGTTGGCTTACTGTGTCGCCTCCCCTACCATAGCCTCTACTAAGGACGTTACAATCGAACTCGGCTTTAGGGAATTCTTCATCGTCCTCGGGCTTCCTTCAGGTGTCATCTTGCTTTTTTCTTTTATGGACCGGGCTCTTACTTCGACTTATCTGCTTGCATTTATTATTCTTCTGTCCTTGAGTTCTGATGACATATTATCGCAATTTACCTTCTTGAATAAACTTCTCTACCGCATCTTTGAGATCCCAGCATTCTTCAGTTGTATGCTCGAGTCCATCATGGAACTCGCAGAACCGGGATCGTTCTAAGCCGCCTCTGTTGTATAGTGGACACGGGCGTTCCACTTTTTACATCTTTGTTAGCACTACTTCTCTCCATATTTGAGCACGTAAGACATTAGGGGGTATATTTATCATACTTCCCTTCATATTTCCCACTTCGAGATTTTTTATCCGAGTTCCTTGGTTGGTCTTTAGCTACCTGATTCCTTCCTTTTGGTGGCAGGCTCCTTCGCCTCTCCTTTGCAAGAATGTTTGTTATTTCCATTTGTTCTATATCTAGATATTTCTTAGCCCGTCTGTTGAAGTCTTCCTATGTTTTGATATTAGCTGCCAAATTGACCTTCCCATCCATGATTCACCATCTAGGCTCGAGATGAGTAGGTGTACATGAACACTCTTTGACAATCCTTGTACTTGTAAAGTGGCTATTTTGAAATGATCTAGGTACTTCTGGAGGGTCTCGCCGGGATGCTGTTTGATTCTACCCAGTGTGTACATAGACTTTAGCTACTTTTTACTTGTCGCAAAATTGAGCAGGAACTTGTCTCCCAGCTCGTTGAAGTCCAAGATCGATTTGGGAGGTAGGGTTCAAAACCATACCTGTGTAGCTCCTTGTAAGGTTGAGGTGAACAACCGAGATATGATTGGTCCTTTGTATCCCCAAACAAGCATTTTGGTGTCAAAGGTATTAAGATGAGCTTAGGGATCCTGGCTTCCATCATACTTAGGCAAGTCGGACGCATCGAAGTTTTTTGGATAAATAGCTTTTGCAATCTCATCAGAGAATGGGTTGTTATTCTTTTCTCCTTCTCCGTACCACATTCTATGCTTTCCTGAGGCATTCATTCCAGCTTCTTGCACCTCAGAAGACTGATTGCTTTTCTAGGACGTTCGAGTCCCCTCATTCTAAGTTCGCTCCTGATGGTTATTCCGGTCAAGGTTGGTAGCTGAAGCTTCCTTATCTTGGCCGGGTTCATCAATATGAGGAGGATCAATGGGTTATTGATTAGTGTCTTTAGTCCCAGTAGGCTGGTCATCTCGGCATTCCTCCTAGGGCTGGGACTGTGATTGTATCAGGAGTTCTTCCAACATCTTAGCCATTTGATCGTTCTTTTGACTCTGAATGTAGCTGCATTTTTCCATTGTTTCAATTCGCCTTATCAGTGATTCCATTGAATTCCGTAATATGGGGATATCCGAGTTGCCATCCTAGAACTTTTGCCTAGAACTGTTGTGGAGAATTGGCTCAGTTAGCCTGTTGCAGTGCCACGTTTCTGAGGTCGGCTTTAGGTTGAGAGAAATCCGTGCTCTGGGGTTCCTCAAATGGCACGGCATCTTCCTCCGGGATATTTCCCTGTTGCTGGTCGTTGTGATCTTGTCGTTCCTGATTTTACTCTTGTATGAGCATCTGGCTTCTGCTTTTGGTGTTAGTCATTGTTGGTCACGGGGATTGAACTTTATAGTCCCCACGGTCGGCGTCAATGTTTTGCTATAGAACAAGAGAGGTTGGACTTGACCTAGGATTAACTCCCAAGGGCCTACGTGCCGTTGAGAGGGATCAAAGTACACGTAGTTCGTTGATAAAAAATAGGCTTATAACCAGAGAGGAATGGGGGTGTATGCTCTATGTATGCAAAATCATAAAAGATAAAGTGTAGAGCGTGTGAACCTTTTTAGGGTTTGAACCTTATTTATAGTTTTGTCTGGGCTCTGGATTAATGGGCTTTTTGTTATCTTTATCATTAAAGATATGCGATATCCATAATGATAAGATCCTAGATTTGAGGGTAGTTAGGATTTGATCTGGATTCAAATGTGATCTGTGGGTGTTGGGCCTTATTTTCCGGTGGGCCTTATTTAACTCTGTAACAAATATATTTCTTTTTAATGATAAATTAAAAGGTGCATGATTTAGTTACAATTATCTGAAAAGAAATACTCGTAATTAATTTATCAAGTTATTCGAGAATCTCATTCTTCATGATAATGGGATGATTCTCTCATAAACATTCAACATTCAGTACCCACTGAACAGGGATTTGCTGGTCAAAAACAAAAACACCAATGATTAGACAGTTGGTTGAATGGGAAAGTGATTATCATAAAAAGACTCAACAAAACATTTTTAACATCAAAATTAAATTATTATTCTCATTCATATATCTAAAGGTATTAAATTGGACGTAAGAGGATGGAAACAAAAAATCAATAAATAAAAGTGATAAAACGACTGAAATCATATGACCTTCAAACTCAATCCTATGCGGCATTAAAGCTTAAAAAACAGAAATATGTTTTTATTTTAATATCTTTCTTAGGAGTCAAATAAATGCTTTTAAAAACTAGTAATCCTTAGCTACCAATATAAGGCGAAACCATTATGCCCCATTATTTTTGTTTTGCTCATATGGTTTTTTTTTTTTTTTATAAGTCTCATATGGTTTAATATCTACCAATTTTTCCACTTCCAACAAATTAAATAATAGTTTTTTTCTTTGAAGTTTAGAACCTTTATAAAAAAAAATATAATGAGTACGTGAGTTGTAACAAAAAAAAAATCAATTATTATTATATTTCAATTAAAAGAAAATCATGATTCTCCACCTTTTTCCACACCTTCCTCTATCTATTATACCAAATATATCATTTTTTTCACAATTTTTTAATTACTTTGGATGTTTAATAATTAGTTGTTAAACCAACGCGGAGGAACATTTAATATTTTATGATTTTAAGTTCAATTTAAAATGTATTTTTGAAAAAGCATGATATAATTGGGTTCGATATAATTATCAAGAAAATGTTTGGCGACGCTAATGCAGCCAAGGGAGGTGAAGGCAAATTCACCAACCCATGTGTGTATGATGTGTATCTGACTCTGACACAACAGCAACAGAGATTGGATGATCCAATAGATGAGAGCCACGTGTGAGAATTTAATTTGGAAACTGCATAATGATTCACGCAGACTCAAGCGTGCGATGATGTGACCATGGACCCTAGGCCGACCTTCAAGTGGGCCCACCATGGGCCTACACACCGGGTAGGTCATAGGCCCACCTTAAGTGAAGTCCTTGGATTTTACCCAACTAAATTCGGCTACTGGGCCCACCTATCCAGCCCTAAACCAACCCCACCAGATTCTCCCTCCTTTCCCTTTCCTTATCTTGGGCCTTTCAGATTAAATGTTCGAAAAAGCAAGGGAAAATCATTGTAAGGTCCCAAGGACATTAACAAATTATGAAAAAATCTCATACCAAATTCTCCTATAAAAAGGGTTCTTAGGAATTATATTGTGATTAATTTAAAATGTGAAATTACTTTATTGCCTCCATAGTGAAATTTCATAACTTCTACAAGTGAAAAAATCTAGTTTTTAAAATAGGTTCATGCGGTTATAAAAATAAACATAAGAACTTGTCAAAATTCGCACATATCCTTATAAAAGTTGAGACACAAACTTGTGAAATTTTATAACTTTTCTAGGTAAGAAAATATAGTTGTCAAAGTAGGTTCATGCAGTTGTAAAAATAGGCATAAACACTTATCAAAATTCATGTATGTGAATGTGAATTCTGATAAGTTTTTATACCTATTTTCACAACTATATGAACATACTTTAACAACTAGATTTTCCTATATAGGGAATCTATGAAATTTCACATTTGAATTAATTACAATACAGTCCTAAGAACCTTTCTTATAGGGAATTTTGGTATTGATATATATATATATATATAAACACACACAATTTTATAGTACTTGGGATCTCACAGTGATTTTCCCAAAAGCAATTAAAATTTGATCAAATTTCTTAAAAAAGAAACTCTCAATCATTCATGACTCTCCTGCAGTCTAAATATAAGTTACTTTCGAGTTTTAAACACTCATTAGAATAGGGGAAAAATTACAGCTTTACCACTTTTAAAGGGTGTGGATTAAAAATAACATACATGAGGGGCTTCATTTAAGTATTATTCATGGAAAAACATTGACAAATAAACATCAACTAAGTGACTCGTATGGAACAAATTTTCCTAGAAGACAACTTATATTTTGGATCCAAAGATGGATCTTTGACATGTGTTTGAAGAACTAGTGAATAAACAATAACAACGCCTTTTTCATATTTTAAATTATATATCAATAAAGGATATATTTTGAGAAAATGGAATCATTTACTATAAGGGTTAAGTTGCAAAAATACACATGAGTTTTTTCCCCAAGAGCGTCCAACAACATGTGTTTTTTTTTTAAGCAAAAATACATACGTAGTTACCATTTTAAAACAAAAGTCACATCTCACCGTTAAATTACTGTTCACTGCTGTTATGTTACTGTTCACTTCATCTCTTCTTCTCTCTCATCACAGTGAACAATAACTTACCGGTGAAATGTGATTTTTGCTCTAAAATGATAACCACGTGTGTATTTTTGCTATAAAAAAAAGCATGTGGTGTAAAGCGCTCTTGGAGAAAAAGCTCATGTGTATTTTTGCACCTTAACCCTACTTATAATATGTCCTTCATTCAATTTTACATAATAAAAATAAACATGCCATTGACTGAAAAATAAATCAAAAAGTATATATATATATATTTAACACTTCTAGTGGCAGCTCTATGAAAAAAAGGGATAAGAAGTTTAGACAAAAAGTAAAAGAAAATAACATGAATTCTTACTATAAATCGTGACTTTATTTTCACTAGAAGAACCCGTGATTTTCAACTCTAACTCCTACATTTTCTTACTTTTTTCTGGGGGCAGAATATATATCAAGGCATGCGCCCGCAAAGTTAATTAGTCTATTTTCTTTTGGTCAAAAAAGCTAATCTAATCGAGATTTGGAGAGGGAAAAAAAAAAGTTGATGAAAATTATTGATAAGCTTTGAGATAGTGAGTGAGCTGAGGAAAAGGACACAAATTATGAAGCGTGGGAAGAAGAAATGGACATAGAGGGTGAGGACAAAATATAAATAATTATTTGAGAAAATATATACAAAAGCCTAGGCTAGCTAGCTCATAGCTATGAAACCACAAGGGAAAATTGATTTCAGGGTCCAAGCTAGGAAGATAATTATAAAAAGTGTACGGATATAGTTGCTAATTGCTACTGATGTAGTTGTTAATTGCTACAGATGTAGTTGTTAAAATGTAGTTGTTAATTAGACTGATTTAGTTGTTAACGGGGATTGATATAGTTGTTAAACGCTACTGATATAGTTGCTAACGATTTTTGAAAAAATGCTAGAAAAGGCCCTGGCATGTGAATGTTTCTTGGGTCTTTTTTGTAATTATTTTACTAACTTGGGCCCTGAAATCAATTTTCCCAAACCACAATGAGTAATAATTAAGACTGACTTAAATAGTAGTTTATGGAATTCAATAATTGAAATCACTGTTTGTGTGTGTGTGTTGTTGGATGTCATTTGAACAAGCAAGACAATATATGAATCCAAGTGGGGACAATGGCTAATGAAACGAGTTTGATTACCTTTTGACTTTGTTATTCCCAATAACGTATTGAGTAACATGTCCTTGTCAAAACAGTTCCTAGGTAAATTCCACCGATCCTATCAACATGCTTATCTCAATTCCTCTGTTAATTGTCACACCCCTTCGTCTAAAGGCCTCCAACAGGGGTCAATAGCCGTTAATATCAAATACAGTTAAGCAATGCTTTTTTTAAGAAAACAAATAAATGTGCTTGCTTTTTGTTCTTTTTTTGAATTTGATTGATGAAGAATTTCTCCTTTCAACATTTAGAATATAAAATATATTTATTTCTCCTAATAAGTATACTTTCCAAAAGTCTAATTTGTTTACTTCTTACATAGTATTTTGAACGGATTTAACTTTCCTTTTATACTTCTTTCCCTTCTTTTTTTTATATCGTTGAATTAAGATCTTAACGATATAGATATATTATATGGCAAAAATATTATTATAAGAGAAAATGAGGAAAGATGAAAATAAATCAGAATCATTGAGATTTTAATTCAACGGTACAAAAGAAAAACAAAAAGGGAAAAAAATGACGAGAGATATATGAGGAAAACCAAATTCAAATTCAGGGTATGCACTTTTGTTGATCTCTTTCCAATAAAATCTTCACTTAGTTTGACCAAGAAATAGTCCTTTTCTTAGTGTAATTATTTTTCAAATAATTATTTTTTAAAACTTGATAATGAAAAAGATCAGAATTTGTGCGAGTCAGCCATATCCCACTGTCTCTCTTTCCAATAGGATCAGGAAAGGAAAGTAAATCATCTCAATCAAAATTATTGATTGGGACCAAAAAAAAAAAAAAGTGATTCACTTTTTATCCAGAAATTAGATATAAACCAAAAAAATTCACCGAATCAAATCCAATTCCTTTTTGTGGTCAACAATGAAATCACATTCTATAGTGAATTAATTGATTACAAATCATGAAATCATCTTGCGTTAACGATACTTTGAGAAAAAGCAAAGAGTAAGATCTTGATGATATAAAGCAGGAGGCGAGTTATTTTTTTAGTGTTGATTAAAATAAAAGTGATCCGCAGCTAAAATTTCCCAACTTTTATGGTAATAAAAAAATTTGTAAAAGAAAATATATAAAATTATGGAATCGAATCTTTTTAGAAATATCCAGCTATCATGTCAATTGAAGATCAATTATGAAAAAGAACAACACTAATACCACGCTTTGCTTACCCCCTAGTTAATCTATGATTTTGTTGACTTCTTCTTACCCTTTATAATATTCTAATTTGTCCCATATTTTTTTCTCTTTTTATTATTATATATTATATAAAATAAAAACATTTTATATCATACAAGAATATAATGATATAGTTTTATCAACAACCTGCTGATTTTGGTGATAGACAATCTCACCCTATAAAAAAAAAACACAAATTCAAATCCTTAGAGAAATGACAAAAACCCTTTATCAAATTAAAAAAAAAATAGAATTGTAGTTTTTAACATGTTTCACAATTTGTTCTTTTGAAAAAACTTGCATATTAATATGAGTATGACACGTCAAAAAAATAAATGACTTTGTTTAATAGTGTTTCTCAGAGATGACTTAAAATAGAATCTTTTTTTTTTTTTTGGTCAGAGATCACTTAAAATAGAATCTGAAGCTTTAAGATTCCCAAAGTTAGTTCCTCACTTTATTTTTTGGTAACGAATGGTCAGATCCATGAGACTCCACCACTTCTGGTCACAAGTGCCGTTCAGCCCCTCCCCGGGGGCTGAACTACAGCAAAACCAGCTTTTTTTACTATTTTTTGAATTCCCATTATTGCCCTCCCTCTTCCTCCATAATTACAATCCACCGCCCTTTTCTCTTTTTACCTGTGAAAACCCAATAACGCCCTCAGTCAAAGTGTTTCAAGTAGGGGTCAAATGGGGGATGGTTGTAGGACATTTTTGTCATTTACGTCACAAAAACCACGAGACGGAGAAAACGGCTTGGGGAATCAAGGCAAATTAATTTCTCCATCCAACGGTGTGCCAGTAACTGACACCGAACAACTTGGGATATCCCCACCACCCCTCCACGCCATCTTCCCATATATTTCTATTATTATTCATTATTATTTCCTATTAATAAATAATTTTTTCATCAGTAACTAATAATAAAAAAAACTTCAAAAATAAAACTGAAAATTAGTCATTAGATTTAGTATATTCGTTACATTGCCCAAAAAGGTGCACGGATAAAAAAAGGATATTCATTATATTTTTAAGAATGAGACTGGGGAGATCAAGATTAATAGATGGAGTGGTCTCAAGAAATTGAGAATTGTTTTTATCCTTCAAAATAACCCTTTTTTAAAGTTAAATCTTCTTTTTTGCCAATAGTAAAGTTACTCAATTCATCACTTACATCTCTTAGTTGTTAATGGAAAAAAAAAAAAACAATTATGAGGGTATATAGGGTCAAATGTATGTAACAATGTTAATATCGGCACATATTTACAACATTACCCTTGTTGCTAATACACCGTTTACAAGTCCAAATCATTCTTTCCTTATTTTTTGAAAAGAATTTGTTGTAACTAATTTAATTTCAATTTAATGATAACTAAAGGTATCCAGCCAAATTAGGAAATTAACAGACCTAAAAAAGTCGGCATAAAAAATCAGTACGAAATTTAAGGATGGACAATGGCATCTTTGTCGCCGTTTCGGCCTTTCCGATGAGTGTTCTTTTCTTCTCTCTCTCTTCTTTCTTTTTTTTTTTTTTTTAAAAAAAAAATTGAACTTGGTTTTCAGCTTCCATATGATGCAATTTTTTTTTTTCCCAAGAAAGAATCAAGCGCGGTTGCGTCTAAGAAGGCGTTAGATCTAACACGCTCCCCTAGCTTACCTCACCACTCTTCCCTGCCATTGATTGCTTCTATGGAATCTCCCTTCAGATTTCAGATCTCAGACCGCCCCCCAAACCATTCACACCCAGAAATAGCAAACAAAGCCACCACAAATTCAACTCAACAGCATCACAATAAAGCCAGATAGATTAATCATCAAACAAAACTGTATGTTAATTCATAAATTCCTTCATTCTAGTCCCTCTCCTATAGCACTATTAACAGTACCACCAACAAGAAACTTCCTCCACCAATGGAGGTTCTGAGCCCTAAAAAGAAAAAGAAAAAAAACTTTTCTATTCCAATTCTAAAGCACCTGAAGAAGAAAAAAACAAAAAGGGAAAGAAGAAGAACTTTATATGTACAGGTGTATAATCTCTTCGAGTCTTCGAAAGGATCCGGAAAAAAAGAGCGAGAGAGAGACTTTTTCTGTTGGAGTATCTCTCTGAGTTCGATCGGTTTTTCTTGGCCGCGCATCTTCAAGAATCGCCATAGTCGCGCCAGCAGATAAGCATGGTGACGCAGCGCCTCATGATGTAGAATCGAGCCCTCTGTTCCTTGACGAGCTTCGCGCACTTCCTTGCGAACGCACACCGCCTCTGACTGGTGCTCGAATTCTTCATGAAAGACGAAGAAGAAGAGACGGAGGAGCGGCTTCTAGAAGAAGCCTCCTTCTTCGACAACTTCCACTTCTCGTCGAAGTAAAAAGGAGGCACACTCTCAGTATAGCACGAATTTGCAGCAGAAGTGGCCATGGAAGATGATTACAGAGCGAAATTGAGAATAGGGTTGAGAGATTAGAGTGAGAGTTAAAAATGAGTGAAGCAGAAAACTGAGAATAGCAAGATGTGAGAGGGGGGTCTATATATATATATATATATAAAAGAGAAGGGTGAGAATCGTGAGATTGGAAAAAGGAGTCAGCAGAAGGCGTGGCAGTGGGTATCACCTGGGCCTTCTTTGCCTTGAGAGGCCCACCACTATTTTAATATGATTGAGATATTTAAAATAAAAATAAATAAATTATTTAACCAATTTTTTTTTAATTAACAAATGCTTTTAATCATGTTTACAGTTTACAAGCAACTTTCTCTCTCTGAAGTTATTTCTTAGTATAAGTAAATTTTTTCTTGTTTCTCAAAATTTAAATCATTTTTTTGTTTTCTACTCTTATGAAATATACATCTTTATATTAATTATCATACACTTACCATTAATTCTTTTTTATTTAATTATTTAATTCTCTCTCATATTTTCTTTATCCCTATATATAAAAGTCTTTCAACCATTGTGAGATTCTAAGAAAGTAGTTAAATATAATAATTAAAATTTATTTTCTAAAATGCCCCTATTTATAAATTGGCGAGAGAGAGTGATAATGTGAAAAAGATGAAAAATAATGTAAGTTGTATAATAATTAATTGAACTTAAAATGGAAAAAATTGTATTTATTACTGAGATAAACTCAAAAAGAATCTTATATTTAAAGAAAAGCTTTTATATACAGTGAGGAAGGAAATATTTTATACTTATTATTTAACTTCATATTTTTTTACTCATTTTATTTCTCTTATTTTTTTAATAAATAGGTGTTTTTTTAAAATAAACAAAATATTTTTTTATATATCTATTTTTTTATCTAATTTTAAGTGTCAGTTTGTTTTATTCAATAAAAAAAAAGAATTATACTATATACTGGTACTCCTACTCGGTACTCCATTATTATAATGAGGGGGGTTCCCAAAGCACACGTCAGTGATGAAAGCGAGAGAGGGGAATTCAATGCGGGAAATCTCGCGTAACTTGTGTTTTTGGGTAATCCCATGAGATTTCAGTAACCTAATTTTAGAAAAGGAAAATAATTAACTAGGTAAAAATGAATTCATTATAGTAATTAATTACACCTATTATGTAATTATTAGCCTAGTTACTGGTATTAGTATTAGTATACTAGCTTACAGTAGGATGATCACTCAAAAGATTTATAACTGGATAATTGTCTGACACAGGACATAGCCCCTTGCATGATGCTACAGAAGGAACACCCAATCCAAGGCTTGCGTGGCACATGAAAATATCGGTGTCATAAAAAAGGATAATATTATATAGAATTAAATTGCAAATAAAAATTTATATTCCTGTTATTTTGTTGTTGTTGTTATTGGGTTTGTTTGGGATAACGGTGGAAACGGTGACTTATTTCCTATCTAACTTTTTTAAAAGTCCCGTAAAAAAAATGTTAGGTTGTAAATAGGATTTGTGGTTGAATTGATGGTAGTAAAATTAACGGGGCTCACATAAAAAAAGTTAAAAGTTTTTTTTGGAAAAAAGCTGCCCATGAAGCTTTTTACTTTTAATTTTTTTTTTTGTTTAAAACCTAATGAACTTAAATCTCAACTCAAATATTTCACTTGGGTTTTTTTTTTTCCTACTGGAATTTTTTTTTTCTGACTTTATACTACTTAAAGCTGGTTCTAAATAGACTCATTCTCGTTTTGTTTTTAAAAAGCTGAAAGCAAGGGGAGAAGGGAAGGTGAAAAAGAGATTCTTAAAAGTTGGCAGAGTTTTTTTTTTTTTTTTTTTAACTGTCAGCAGATTTATTACTGTGGGGGGTTCTGCGTGATTACCCCACTTTTTATTACCAGTTATCAACCATGCTAATCTTCTCTCTGCCATTTAAGATTCTCCTTTCTCTCTTCTTTTTATGGGTGTTGCTGTTTCCTCTTTCTCCTATTTTTACTCATCCTCCTCACACCTTTGATTTTTATCCCCACTGCAATTTTTTAAAAAATTATTATTCTCATATTTATCTCAACATTTTAGATTTGGAAATAACATTCTGGATCTCAACATTTTACTTCTTTTTTCAGAATATAAGAGCTAGTAAATGAATTTGCTTTGATTTTAAATATAATATCTTACTCCCCTTTATTGCACAAATTTAGTATAAATTTTCCCATCAATTCTCTCCATTGATGACTTATATTAATGGGATTTTTTATTTATTTATCAAAGGAGTAATTTTCAATACAAATGATCATAAACAATACTTTAGAACAAACAACACACAACTATTTTTTTTAATATCTGTAAATTAATTATCCAATTCTTAATTACTCCCTCTAATCCTTATTATAAGGCACCAATTACTATTTTTCACAAACCAAGAAATGGAAGTTAACTTATTAATTTGGTCCAAAATTAATAAATGTTTTCAACTTCACCCCTACTTTAATGATGTAACTTTAAATGAGTCAGTTAAAAATGAGGATATAATGGGAAAAAGTAATAAATGGTTAGTTAAAATAAGTTGGTGCTTTATAATAATGACAAAAAAATATTGGTAGTTGGTGTTTTATAGTAATAAGGACCAGAATGAGTATAATTTATCACCAAAACATGTGACTTATGTTTTTGATGATGAGGGCCAAGCAATTAAAATTGATTGATACACTACAAAGAAGGGCTTCCCATCTCCCTCGTTCCAATTAATATTCATTTGCTTCCTCTCTTGTTATTTCCCTTTCCTTCCCAGATTACCATTCTCATTCATCCATCTTCACTATCTATTGACTATTGCTTCTCAACTCTCTCCTTCTTTCTTCATTCATTCATGCATACCCCTTTTTCTTCATCAATACGTCTCATCACATTATGTACTTCCCTCGGATCTCTTCATAATATTTGTTCCCCTCTTGGTCCTATTGATAAGAAGAGATGGAGGTAGTTCAGGTACTTCGAAAGATGATCATTGGATACGCCGGTGATAAGAGCAAATCATATGGTACATGGAGTCCTCTCTTGAAGGCGAAAAGAACATTTGATGAATTATCAAAAAATTTGGTTGTTAATGTAGACTCATTGATATGATGAATAATATGCATTAGGGAAAAATAACTCTGTGGTCTATTGATTAATAATGTCTAATACTCAGACGAGGGGTTTACCCGTTTTTTTTTTATATATATATATATAACAATTTTAGAAGAGAGGTTGAGTTTACCTACAATCTAAGAGTAAGGTACTGTGACTTTGCTTTCTAAAACATACAGAACTGAGAGTACACATGTCTCCACTTCAGTTTATGTTTCCACAAGTTCACATCGCCTAAAATGCTTTTTTCAACGCGTTGATCAACTCCAGGATCGACCCCTCTCATTTGGTTTTACCTATATTTATGCAGAAACTAAACTTGGGTTCCACAATAACCCATTGTACATTTACATATATTTACACACATTTATAATTCTCATTTCCTATAGTTAGTATAATACCATAACTCTATATAATTTATGCACTCGACTCCCCCTAATAAGATTAGGTTTGTTATCATTGTTGTCCTAGCTATTTATAATGTTCAAAATAAGTATTTTTTTAATAAGAGTCACCGATCAAGCATTAAATTAGTGTATTATTTTTTGAAAAAAAGAAGATGTATTTTTAACATATTTAGCAATCCAACTATCCCCTTAATAACATTTTTCAACCCATGAAAATTGGTTATTCGCCTCTTATGAAAGAGACATGAGGGAGTATATTATTTCAATATTTAATTAATAGCTGAGAAATTCAAGAAAAGGACATCAAACTTATCACCCCATTCCTCCTAGTATATATATTGTCGTCCCTTTCTATTCTTCACTAACATCGCCAACAATCTCAACTCATCGTAGGACGATTATACCCAAACACAAAACCTCATCACAATCCACCCCGCATTTTAATTATTATTTTTTGTTTATTTAATTTCCTTAAAAGATAACTTTTTGTCTTTTGTTTTTGGGTTTACACATAAAAAGGAAATATAATATTATTTCAATCCTATTTCCCCATCCATCCCTTCATATCACAGACTTGTAATAAGGACAAGGCAAGTTACAACCCCTCCACAAGCCCATGCCAAATCGCAACTTGTTAAGAAAATTACAATTTGAATGCTTTTATAAAGTTTCAGAAATAAAATAAAATCATGCATATTTCCATTTAGGAGTCAGTCGACATCAAATTTCCACTTTGTGGACCCTTCAATTTTTCATGGCAATATCAAAAGAGGGATAAAGAAAGATGTGAGGAGAAAAAATGAAAGTGGCAGGTGGGGGAGGGAGTGATCTTGAAGCCAAGCGAAAAAAGCCAGAGGGTTTGATATAAATGGAAGAACATGGTACCAGAGATTATAAAGCAAATAGGTTCATTTCTTTGACAAATAATGGAAAAAGATGCAATCTGTGTCATAATCTTGTCATCGCGAAATGACCTTTTCTTATTTCCCTCTCAACATTTCATAATCTCTCTCTCTCTCTCTCTCTCTCTTTTTATTTATTTATTTAACTAAAGGGGCAACCATTGGTTTGAGGTCGCAGGCGATATCCAACTTGCTGTCTTGGGAGCTTTAATTTCATGCCATTACAAGGCTGTTTGACAAATGATCCACTAGTTTTATGTGTAGGGCAACAAAATTTTTAGTGTTATTTATAAATAATATCATTAAATTTTTTAGTATACCATACAATTTTGCCCTTAATTTATTATTGAGTTGACTTTATTCTCATAATATATTGATTAAGAATAAATTTGGAAAGATATTGAGTTTAAGGTAAAATTAATTAGGGTTTGATGGTTCTACCTTTGTTATAGAAACATTTTTTTCTGTCTCACTCACATAAAAGTGAGTGAGTCTCATTATAAAAAGAAAAGAGAGAAAATATTAGTGGGACTCACTCACTTTTATGTGAGTGAAGCAGAAAAAATGTTTTTGCAGTAAAGGCAGAAACATTAAACTCAGTTAATTAAGATTAAGGTTTTCCTTATTCTATGTGAAATATATTAGAATTGTTTTGCAATAAGTCAAATCCTTAAACATATGAATTACTCCTCAAAGGGTATGTGTTGAAGGATTGAGTTTTTCTCATTATCGTTTTTTCATCATCTCTCATAATTTTTAAATCATGTCCATCCAATAGATTAGAAATATCACAATACTTTTAAAATTTTTCTCTTATTTTTTCAATCAACGGCCTAGTTGAGACTAATAACAGATAATGACAAAAAAAAATATAGAGTAATTTTGTCTCCATCGACTTGCGAAAAAATAGCTTCTGAAACCATGATTTTATTCTTGCCAAACATGTACTAAGAAGACCTCCTTTCTAAACTGGATAATGCTCAAACATTATGGTTCCACAATAATGGATATCATATAATTATAAAGAATTATTGATATCTTAGGAAATATACACACGTCAATGTATAATTATTAAAATGAAGATAATTTGGATGTGTATAGGAGATATTGTTCTTGATGATAGGAAGGGTAGTCTCAATCCTTTACGCTGATTTTTGATGTGTTTATATGATGCGAGTGTGCATATGAATGAATTGAAGAAGGTGAAATGTGAAAGTCAAGATGGGCCCCATTGGAATTAAAATAAAAGTAGTGAGAGAACCATGTACATAAATGAAAGGAGGTGTACAATAATGTAGAAATGGGGTCATATTCATAATATAATTGAATAAGTTAATAATAATATGCACGAGTGGGAAGCAACAACTTTGACTTACTCTCTCAAATAATAATCCATGATTCAATTAATTCCCATCCACCTTACATATAAATGCATTTCCTGTTTATATCTTCCCCCACAAACCCATGTGAATTTCATTACTCCCTCTGCCCCATAAATCCCTTCATTTTCAAATTAAATCTTCCCCTATTCATGATTCTTCAAAATCATTCACTGTATCTGTGTGTGTGTAAAATCCATCAGCTCTTAACTCATTTTGTCAATTTTTTGTCAGCAACATTATATCACCTGTCTTTCGTATCATATTCACATCAACTTGAATCGAATAATTAGGTGAAATGACAATTTAATTTTCAAACTTGATTTAAAATGACATGATGCTCCAATAGTATCAAAATCTATACCCCATATAAATTGTGTCATAGCACAATCAAGTTAAATCCCTACGAGTTCTATTCAATCTCAACCCATTATTGATCTCATCTTATGTATGTATTATGTATTCTATTCTTAATATGGGAGGTAGTTGTTTTAAGGTTTAATCAATACTACTATTAGTTTATACCAACTATCATTTTATAGGCTAATCATAGAAGCCTACTCTACTCAAATGCCATGTGAAACTTGTACTTAATTTTAATCAAAAAAATTTAAAAGATTATATTATCAGCTATGAAGTCTAGTTTTATATGAGAAATATATAGATAAGTTTATATACACACACAAACACAAATACATATTTGTGGATTTTTGGAACCTTGCGCGTGCTTTTAAGAGGAAAAAACGATCACAACCACGCGCGATATTGATGTTATTTCATAATTTTTTGTTTTGTTGAAATGTAAATTAATAATAATTACCAATTAAAAAGGTGGGAAGATTTTTTTTTTCCATCTTGCTACAAATTAGTAAATATCCCAGTTTATAGTTTTGGGTAATATTATCAAAATTGAGTTTTTATATAGATACCTAGGGATGGTATAGAAACATAAAATATAGAAACAATACGAAATGTAAAGTTTATACTACTTCATATCATAATACAAAATCTCATATACACATGTAAAAAAACATAAATCTTTACTCGAATGAACTAATTTATATTTAAAAAATATAAGTCTAAAAACACAAAAAGAGTTTAACATCCCCTACAACCAAATTTCAAAACAGCAAAAGAATAAATTTTAACAATTTATAAATCATATCAATTATTCAAATTAAACACATCACCTTGCATCAGTTGTGTGTCCTCAATCTCCACTTTTCTTGCTCTTATAAGTTATAACAAGTTCATTTTTTAAATTTGGAATGTCCAAATTATGATCATCTATAAGTTCCTCAATTTAAGTTAAGTCAAAATTTCCCCATTTTTAATTTTTTGTTTAAGTAAAAACGCTATTCTTGTCTGTTTTTATTGCATTTTATTTTTACTTATGTTTTAATACGTATCATTCCAATAAAAACGCAGTTCTTACATTTATTTTTTTACTACAATGGTTTTGGGTACTCATACTAAATATGTGTTTGGTTTGAAGGAACAAGAGGAAATGGAGGGAGGGAAGAGAAATTATTTATCTCTTATTAATTAAATTGTCCATAAAAATGTTTTAAAATTTTAAAAGTACACTCTCAATAAAAAAATATTCTTTTTATTAATGATAATTTGATAAGAATCCTTCGTCTTCTCCCATCTCGTCCAATTCTTTTCTCTTAAACTAAACACACGTTAAAAAGCCAATACAAAAGAAAGAAAAGAAAAGGGTGTAGAATCTACTCATCTCATTCAATGAATGGTTTCACATGGAGCAGAGGAGTGGGCCCGATATATAGAACTGTTCCATGAAATTTAAGAGCTTGATATAGAGAGGAGTAGTTGTCAGTGTCACACGTGTCGTTCATCGAAAGGGTAAGCTTTATGTCCCATCACGAGAAAGAGCCGTAGGGGATTAACTACTTCTCATTTAGTCAACCGTCAAACCTGCCCGAGAGAGAATCCAGTGTGTCCACGCATGCGTATTTTGGTAGTATTTACCTTCTAGAATATACTAGGGTTTTTTGAGGGAAACAAAAAAAGAAAAAAGAATATGCTAGGGTTTTAACGAGGAGTTTTTTTTTTTTTTTTTTTGCTCGAAGGGGAATTCATTATCTATTCCATCCAAAGTCATCAAACCAAGTTCACAGATACAATAACAAAGCAGAAAGCAAAAACCAGTCCGAACTAAAGCTGAAGATAAGCCAAGGCATACCCAAAAAAGGGGGCATCAGCCATACAAAATAATTAACTAAGGAACACCATCCTCGCAGGAAATGGAGAGAGAAGCATTATCCATGGAAGTAGAAGTTTGCTGAGCATCCAAAGCTAAAAATGACAATAAAGGAGGTGATGGCTGTGAGACCCCCTAATAGGGCACACCTCCTTATAAGTTGAATTTGCTAGATAATCTGCAACGCAATTACCCCCACAGGGAGTAAATGATATCGATAACCCACCTCTGGAGGCAAGCAGACTAATAATGTTTTGAACAATACTCCTACAGCGCCAATCATGCGAAGAGGGACTTGGCAGCAACACAGTTAATAAGGGACAAGCAATTAGATTCTAAAATAGCATTACAATCCCTAAATCCTTTACAATCAGTAGAGCCCTCTTAAATGCAAGGGCTTCAGACATGAAGGCTGATATGGATTTTATTTTGTCAACAAATTAAAACCCCATTTGAATTGCCCGAAACAGTCTCTACAAATTGGGGAGTCAATTTTAAAATTCTTGATATGGGTGATCTTATTTAATATTCTAATCATGCCTTGAACAATATTCACTTAGGATATTCAAAATCTTCCTAATCATGAGTTTAAACAAATTTGTAAAGTAGATGTAAACTTTAGCTTTATAATAGTTTTTTTTTTTTTATAAAAAAAATAGTCTCTTATGATTAGAGCTAGGAATCAACACCAGTTCACAACATCAACCCGTAAGCCAAATGGTACAGGCCTGTGCCTCATGCACTTCTGTGGGTTGGTATTCTGCAGTGGCGGGTTGGTAGGCTGGTCGCAAACCCGCATATTTTTGAAGAAAAGTTCCCTATTTTCTTAAGTTTGTTGTGAGACACAAATGTCAATAATTAAATTTGCCTTCATAATATCAATCATTCAACTTTTAAAAAATTCAAAAATACATTCAGGAGATAAAGTTATTAGATTTGTCAAAATTTATAAACAAAAAACATCAAATTATCCTCAATCAATCAAAATATAATAATTTGATTTTAAAAAAAGAATGAATGAGGTTGATATATATATATTTTTTCCTTTTGGATTGGGGGTTACCAAGATGAGAGTGTGGGACTTATAAGTTTTGTGATATCATCATATTTTTTTAAAAAAAAATGGTGTGGGCCAATCCTCCAACCCCTGGGTTGCCCCGCATCAACCAGTGCTCATGCGGCCTACACTTTTTTAGGTTGGGAGCCATCCAAGCTCGTGGGTTGAGCCCACATTACGGGCTCTACTTATGACAATCTCTCATAACAATGTTTTACCACTAGTCTCTCACAGAACAATGTTCTAATCTTCATAAAAAGAGGAGTATCTTGAACAAGATTGTCTTGAGTGAGGATGTTTTTTATGCCTAAAAAAACTATGGTTAAGGGTTAGTTTTGTTTTGAAAGTTTTCAAAGAAACAATTTTGCCTAAAATTTTAAAAAAGGAGTTATTTTGTCATAACCTTTATCTTAATTAATTTTGATTATTAGTTGACCAAATATGTTGAGGTGACAGTCCACATGTCGTTTACGTCATATTTGTTAAGATACAATTTACCCCATAAGTTTTAAATCTAACTTTGAAAAAATGATAAATAAACTTTCAGGGAAAATTTACATCTTAACAAAAATGACATAGATGACATATAAACTGTTAGTTTAACATATTTGGCCAACAAACAATCAAACTGATTGAGCTAATGATTAGGGTAAAAATACCCCATTTTTTAAATTCCCAAAGCAAAATTGCCCTTTGACCCACAAAATTATAAGTGTTTTTTGGGGGAAAAAAACTCATAAAATTATTACTATATGGTATTTCGATTATTCATTTATTTCCAAAAAAATATATTATTTACTTATTTTTTTAAGGGAAAAATATTATTTACTTCAAACTTTATGTAATGTACAAAATTTGTATTATAGTTAAATAATATTTGCAATTAGCCAAAAGATATAAATTCGCGTGTCAATTAGATTGAAAATTCCTTCCTTCATTCCATTAGAACTTCTTTTATTTCGGAAAAATATTTTCTTAAAAAAATTAATGACTAACCTTGTTAATTTTTTAGAATTTGAAAAGTCAGAGAAATAAATTAATAGTCATATGACTCATATCAATGAATAACACATAAGTAGTAAATTTATTAATAAATAAAAAATAAGTAGTAAAATAATTAACAATTCTTAACCATTTTTCCTAAGAAAACCCAAATCTTGTTTGGATTTTTTTGGCTCGAACCATATTTCGATTTTGAACCGGAAGATCTGTACGCTTGGGTGGTAGTTCAAGCTTTTCTCTAATTTCTCTGTTTCTTTTTCTTTTTGGGTAAAGAAGTAAAAATACACATGTGTTTTACCCATGGGAGCGCTTAGCACCATGTGTTTTTTTTTGGAGTAAGAATACACACGTGGTTACCATTTTAGAGCAAAAGTCACATCCCATCGTTATGTTACTGTTCACCGTAATGAAAGAGAAAGAGATGAAGTGAAAAGTAACATAACGGTGGGATGTAACTTTTACTTCAAAATGGTAATCACGTGTATATTTTTACTAAAAAAAAAACACATATGGTGTTAGACGCTCTTGGAGGTAAAACATATGTGTATTTTTTATCTTTTACCCTTTCTTTTTTGTTTCATTCTTTTTTACTCTTAATTTTATATAAATGTGTTAAGATTTGTGATACTTTACAATAGAAAAAACTTAAGGAATGTTAAACAATACAGTGGTAAAACATATTCTATTCGCATTTTCACACGGCACGCTTGATTTGCTTCTAAAAAAATTGAGAAGATTTTTTTTATGATAGTATCTAGTATCTAGTTTAGGATTTATGGTTGCCTCTCTTACCATAAATGTCTCTCATTTAAGATTCAAACTTGATACCGAAAAAAATTCTAATGGAGCCTTTTACCACGATTTAGAATAGTTAGCAACATTTTAATGAGAAGAGTTTTCTTTCAAGAGTCAAGCACTCTTAATTTGATAGCAAAAAATCGAGTCAGGCTAAATTCTTTTTCCTTGATGATTGTTATTAGTAATTAATTACAGGAAAATCAATCTGTCTGAATTTGAAGTACTGCTCTCACCTGTCAGGAAAACAAAAGGCACTACCAACAAATATTAATAGAAAGAGTTTTGACATCTTAAGCACAAATTTAAGTTCATATATATATATATGTATGTATGTATATATGTATGTATGTATGGATGGTAGAAAACGCCTTAAAAAGAGCTAAATATCTCAAATTGAGTCACATAATGCTCGAAACTAACCTAATTAGATAGTGTATAAAAAAACAAAAGGCACTTTTAAACTTTCTTTAATGAAGTAACATATGGTAGCCGATCTTCACAAATTGTTTTAATTACTTTGTAATGGTTATTAATTAAGTAACTATATATTTATAATGCCAATTGTATCACAAAACATGAATACAAAAGGTAACAACTTTTGCATCCAAAGTATGAGACACGATGCTCTCCTGTTTTATCAAAATATCCCTTACTCACTGTAAAGCTGCAATTCTCTTACCATTACCACTTGTATCATCCACTTCCTCCTTTTTTTTTTTATCTCTCTCTCTCTACACATACATGTGTGTGTGTCTCATTCATCTTCCACCACCACACAATATAATCATCTTCTTAGTTTTTTACGCTGGCCCAGAAAGTTTGTTCCTTTTCATGAACAACACACACACACACACACACACACATTTTAAAAAAAATGTCTTGGGAGTGTGCCTCATCATGTGTTTTTTTTAAAAAAAAAAATTAAAAGGAAAAAATTAACGACTTGAAATTATAAGTTGGATAGTTATGATCTCCTATTTATAAGAAAGCTTTCATCTCACTAAGCTACTCATTAAAGACTAATTATGTATTTTATACCTCCTTGGTTATTTTTTAAAATCCCATTAAATAGCATCACTTTCTGTCGCATGGATTGATTTTCCTTTTAAGAAAATTAACAGTTTTTGTCAACTGAGTACACAAGACATCTATCTTGCTCTGCCAACAAAATTTGATATAACTGATCATAAATCGATAATGATATAATTCATACCGAGTAGATTTAAAGTATGCTGCTAACTAATTAATAATACGATGATTCTCATGTATTTTTGTTAAGGATATTCGAAATTGTGAGAATTTTTTTTTTGGGTGAACATTTTACAGCCAAACATTAATGTAAGAAATGAAACACAGTACACTGGCTAGTTCCTTTTCTACCACTTTCTGCTCATCATGTTAATGAAAAAAAAAAAATTCTTTCTCTGAGCTTCGTCTTGTTTCTCTGAACCAACTAATAAACAACAAAGTCTCTCTCCCTCACTGTTATCGGTGAAGATAAATTAAAGTAAGAAATAAAGAGATACAAAACATATCTTTCTCCGAACTCTACTTTTTTCAGTTTCTCTCTGGAGATGGTTAATTAAATTAAGAGAGAATTCATATCATGACTGGCTTAGCTTTCACTCTTCTTCTTCTTCGGCTTTCTCTCTCAAAAGAGCGCATGAAAGTACATGACCCCACTAATTAAAATCTCACTGCATCCAACTTTGTTCATTCAATGGGGAACACACCACCATTTTTTTCTTTCCCTATCTTCCAATGGATTCCATGATTATTTATCTTCGTTTAGAGTTTTGCTTTCTTTGTTATATTATTATTTTGACCGATCAACTATTATATATTTTAATTTCCCAGTTTTTTTATACATATGGTATATATATATCCCTGATTGAACCATATTTTTATAAGATTTTTAATAATCAAATTGGGATTCTTAATGCATTTTGTCATGATTTTTGAGCTTAAAATGTCTTTCTTGTGATAAATTAAGATTAAGAGTAAATACATGAAGTTATGAGTAAAAAGGGCAAAATTGTCAAAGAAATTGTAATTATTCTTAATCATTGATTTTTATGAGAATATTTGATGTTAGATTAATTATTTTTTATTGTAGATACCTGAAAAGATTAAATCAAATTTGAAAATGAAGTTTAAATTCAAATTGTGAAAGTTTCTGAGTTTGCATTTCAGTCCCTCTGGAAGTTTTACATTCTTTGCAGTTTGGTCCCTTGGTCAAAACATTTTGACCAAGGGAATTAATGAATCAGGTCAGAATATTGCAGACGCAAATTAGAGAGAGGAAAGGCGCTGATCATAATTGAATATTGAGAGGAGAGAGGGAATAAAAAGGAGGCGCTGGAGAAATAAAACAAAACAAAGAAAAACAAAGAAAAAAAAAACAAAGAAGAAACGCTGGACAATTATTAAAAGGGGAAGAGAGAGACGTGGGCTGGAGAATTGATTAAAGACGGAGGCCCAACATTTGACCCGAGGAGCTGGACAGGAGGCGATGAATAATTAAAAAGAAAGAGACGCAGAAGCTGATAAGGGGAGAGACCAGAGACAATCGGAGAGAGCTGCGCCGCACGAACTTCATCTCTTTCCCTCTTCCTTTCGCCGGCCACCACTCTACCTTCCGCCCTCATCTTGGCCGGCGAAAATTTCTTCCACCACCACAGCTTAGATTTTCGACCTCCATCCTTCCTCTTATGTTCTTCACCGTGAGATACAGAGCAGTCCCACCAGTTAAGGCGGAGGGAGATATCGGGGACCAGACTCGTGTGTGGTCCTCCAAATAATATGACCAGCTGATCTCTTGGAGATGGATTTGGTGGCTAGAATTTCAGAGCTTTAATAGGGGAGTTTATTTTATTAAATCTATTTTCTCTAGTTATATTTGAATTTCCTAGTTTTAGAAATATTTGATTATAATGTTGAGACTTAGTTTACCCGTTTAGATAACTTTGCAGATTTAATTTATGTGATTGATTGGATTTTTGTGGCTTGTTGAATTTATATATATGTATTTCCCTTATCAATTCAATGATATTATGCTTTCTACGTGGTATTGTTATATAGTATAATTGAATTGGATTAATTGAGTGTCATGTTATCGCATTCATGTTAAGAGGAAACAAGTTGCATTAATCTAATCCCAATTGCACACTAATTGTACTTCAATAGTGCCTTAAGAGGTGATTGCTAACTATGGTAGTAGGAGTAATCATTAATTAAGAACACTAGACTCATAGCGGTTGCTTGGGGTTTTTCATCCAGACTTAGTGAAAATTTACTCCTACATCTAATTGAATTATGATAGCCACTGCTCCATTTCCAAGAGCATCCATATTTCACATTTTCACTCTCCATTCCATTTTATAAGAAAATACCAAAAATAGTAGATTAGCATTTAATTTAATTGCATTCATATCTTAGTTTAATTCAAAAATCCAAAACCAATTTTCCCCTTGTTTTATTGCATTTGCATGGTGTATTTAGATTACTTAGGATTCAATAAAAGGCTCCTCGAGAAGAGAGAACGATCCTAGGTTTGCCTATATGCAATCCTTAGTCAATTTTTGATTGTGGACCCCAAAGCTAAAGACGAAAAAGGCCGCGCGATCAATCCCCTCACTGCCACATGAATTGAAGCATGCTTGTTCAATATTTTTTTTCTCCTTAATGGGAGAAGGAATCTGGGATCATGGGGGTGCGTGGCAAGTGGCACACACACATTTATATAGACACACACATATATAACTAATAATCGGCTTCATTTAAAATAATTACTAAATTAATATTGGATTAATTATGTTGTGATTCTTGTCTGGGCATGGCCTCAAGCTCTTTTGTCTTATTATGATGTCTTTTGTCTTATTATGATGGGTGAATTAATCAATGTTTGGAATCATATCTCGTAACATGCAAAAACAAAGGTAGCTGTTGATGGTTGAAAGCAATCATTCTCTCAATTAACATACTTTGCGTGATGCTAATTATCTTTTTTATAAAAGTTGCACGCCGTTTCAACGTCAAAAATTATGATTATTGTTTGTTGAATTAATTATTTCGCGTGTTCGGTTTAATTTTCATTGTTCAATTTAACGAACATATTAAAAATATGTTTTCTCTTTTTTTTTTTTATTAATAAACAGTTGTGGCTTTGGTAGTTTGGCATCTTGTCAAAGAATTGAGAACTCACATGTCATCATGATCCGTCTGGGTTTTTAATAAAGGTCAAGATAATAGATAATTAAGCTTGACGTGTTCTCCTATTCAACCATATGGAAATTGAATATTTTTCCCTATTTCAATTAAAAATTGTTCATATATATTATGGTCTTACATATACATCTGAATGATCCTCCAACTCATAATGGTGTCAGCATAATATCTTTAATTAACATCTTTGCTTGGTACTCCTATGTGCATCCATATCCCAATGTAATGCAATGTTGCAACAAAAAAGGTATTCCGAAGAAAAAAAAATCGCATGGAATCACAATCTTTATTTTCTGTTGTTGATGATGGTGCTTAATTATTTCTTGTCTCCAAAAGCTATATATTTTTCGCATCAGCACACACTCACATCAAAATTATATGCACACTCATTTTCTGCCAATAATATTATCATTTCTTTTTTCAAGTTTCTTCTTTCTCGTTGATATATGGGCTTCTTCTTCCTCCCAATTTTCATCAATTTCAATGAAGAAATATTTGAATTCAGTTCGATCTTTTTCTTGAACATGATTAGTTAGATCTGGTGAGAATAGACCAACTTTAACTTTTTTTTTCCTTTGCCTTTTCCCAACACAGATAACCACTTGTGATTAAAGACACAGGCAGCAAACGTTGTTAGTGACATGGGGAACATACTTCCTACAACCACTTTCTCGAGCTCTCTTCCACTAATACTTTGATTTTCTTCACCTTTTTTGTTGTTTAGTTGTACGGTGTGTGGTGTGTGTGTGTGTCTATATATAAACCAGTTTTACTTCTGGTCAAATGCATCATTAGGTTCTGTGATAGTAGATGATCATTTCCTAAGCTGGGAGATCAAACCCGTCATGCCTAAAAGAAGAAATTTACTTCAACAATCAAATTCAAAACTGATACTATCATTTTCTTAGTTATATCAATTATATATTCAGCTTGTTAGTTCATTACACATGCAACGATTAATCATTTTACTATAGATTAGGTGTATTCATTAAAATTTGTTTATTTCAAGTTAATTAGTTAAATAAATTTTCTACAATATATCACTGCTAGAAAATAGTGAATTTGCGACGGAATTCAAATTCCGTCGCAAAAAGGTGAAATTTTACAACGGAAAAAAATTTCGTCGCAAAATTTTGACCAAATTTTTTTTTTAAAAAAATTGTGACGGAAAATAAATTCCGTCGCAAAGGGTTTTGCGACTGAATTATTTTCCGTCACCGGAATTTTTTTTCCGTCGCAAAATTTTGCCTTTTTGTGACGGAAAATAAATTCCATCTCAAAATTTCGTCAGAAAAATAAATTCCTCCCCCCCCCCCCGATTCTTTCTCTCAATCTTCATTTCTTCCCTTCGTTTTCTTTCATTTTTCATTGTTTTCTTGTTCTTCTTTTTCAGTCACGTGGGATCTTAGTGTTGCTTCTTCTTGTTTCCCAGGTTAGTAGCTTATTTTCATTGCTTTCTTCTTCTTCCCCTTCCCCGTTTTCATTCTTCGTTCTTCTCTTTTTCATTCTTCTTCACTTTCTTCTTTGTTCAACTTCCCCTTCCCCATCTAAAAAATGAATCATGCTTGTATAGAGTATGTGCTTTATTTTTTATGTATGTTCTGTATGTATATATTTTACTGTGTGTTCCCTATTATGTGTGTGTTGTTTGTACATGTGTTGGATGTGGGTATGACTATGTATATGTATATAGTTTGCTACAAGAGAAAGATGAAGACGTGGGTTGTAAGTATGCAGTGGAAAGAAATAGATATATAGGATCTTTTTTATATATTTTTTAAGATTTTTTATATATATTTTCGTGCAATTTTATGTATTTTTTAATAAAATTAATTTTTTTATTTTATAAATATTTTTTTCAATTTTTTTAAATTTGCAACAGAATTGGATTTCGTCGCAATTGCGACGGAAAATTTTCCGTCGCAATCCCTTTTGGGTTTTGCGACAGAAAAAATTCCGTCGCAAAACCCAATTTCCGTCGCAAAAGTCAAAAGGTTTTGCGACGGAATTTTTTCTGTCGCAAATTTTGAAATTTGTGACGGACACAAAATTCCATCGCAAATTGCGACGGAAATTCAAAATTCCATCGCAAATTGTGACGGAAATTCAAATTTCCGTCGCAATTGCGAGGCCTTTTTTGCGACAGACGAATTCCGTCGCAATCCTATTTTGCGACGGAAAATTAAAATTTTGCGACAGAATTTTTCCATCGCAAAAAACTAATTTTTTTGTAGTGTGCGTCTAGCTAGGGTATGATTATGTATAATATATATAATGTGTGGTCTGGACTTGAGGGGACAAAAAATCCTGCTGACTGAAACTTTTTCTTGCGTAATAAATGGATAAAATCTTTATCGATGTGGTCGCTAATAATCAACAATACAATTGGAAGGTATATATACAGAATAATATAAAAGAGGGAATTCTGATTAGTTCTAAATCCACACTATCTATAGATTGATGAATAATGATTAGTCTCTCTTATGTACTCCCTCTGATCCTTATTATAAGGCACCAACTACCTAAAATTTTTAGTCCTTTTTATAAGGTACGAACTACATTTAACTAACTTATTTATTACTATTTCCTATTATGCCCTTACTTTAACAAACTTTTTTAAATCTATCTCATTAAAGTAGGGATAAAGTTAGAAACTTTTATTAATTTTAGGCTCATTAATGACTTAACTTCCATTTTTTTGGTTTGTGAGAAAAGATAGTTGGTGCCTTATAATAAAGACCAGAGGGAGAGGGAGAGTATTTGTCTTTTTTGGCCTGATGACCTGAACTCTATTTAATTTGTTGAGTTCTGCAACTTTGCGATACACTTGGAAATTAACGTGACAATCACCCTCTTCCATTCATAACAGTTTCATGTACCAAATTCTGAATTCCTCTCCATACGTTAATATTAAGGTAACATTTCAAAAAATTTCACTAGTTTTGTGTGTTTCTATACAAAGAGTCTTCCAGATCAAATCAATTAACATTTTTTGGGTCAAAATATAGGTTAGTTATAGCTATATATCTCTCCAGGGATTAATTAAACTGATTAAAAAAGTCGCATTTGCTTAATTATATCAAAAGCGCGTACACATATATATGGTCAAAACTCAAGTGAAGTTGTTTATATTTATCGGGTTCAATTCTCCAATTACATTTATTATTTTACTATTATTATTTGTTAAAATACATATGTGCATTTTTGTAAATATTTTACCTATAAGCAACTTAACCTAAATTTTGTATCAATATGTATGCGTACACACACACACAATATATATATATTGTTATGGCTAAACATGCCATCAACTACAACCCCTGGTTCAATTGAACTTCCGTTGATGAGAATTTCACGAGGTTTTGATTCAACTGCATGTCGATGAAATGGGGAACAGGGCATTTTCAATTTTTTGTTGCTGGTAAAAGCACTTTCAAATTTAATTGTACTATTATATTATTAATTAGTTTTCTTCGACTTATAATTATATTATTGCTTGGTAATCTTTGTATGGGATTTGTTTTCTTAACTACTTAATCAAGTGCATGAATGCATGCAACTGCAATAATGAGCCTTGCGAGGTCCTCTAATTGAAAACCACAAATTAATTAACACTGAGATTTTGTCGTTTAAGTTAATTGATTAAACTAAGTTTTCACTCCATACTACACGTAACGTTGTACTAAAACATGCATGTTGTCATGTACTATTAAGGACCAAAAAGAATATTTAAGCTCAGGATTATAAATCAAAGACGCAAATTAAATATACATAGAGACTTTGGAAGAAGATATTCATTCTCTCTAACCCCCTGGATAGCGTCATAGTTTCTCAATGCAGATGAAATTTTACAAATCGAGATTAATCAACTTCAAAATTATTCTATTCCCATCCAATTATTATTATTATTATACATGGACAGGTGATTGGAGAAGGTTTTCGAGTCCCTTGTGTTACAAGAAAGCCAAACTCTTGAAGTTAACAAAGAAGCCTAGAAGTTAGCAAAAGGCAACAAAGTCCTTGGAGATATGAACACATGCAAGTTTTTTCAACGCGCTCGTGCACACACACAACACACACATATATATAGAATTGAAACTTGTTGCATGATTGCGTAATTAGGTGTTGGTTTTGTCTTTTTAAGCATCATATAACTAAAGAACAAGTCAATTTCCATGATCAGTCGTCGTACCTAAATCTTAATACAATGGATTGAGACTGAAATTTGTTGAAGATATATACAGAGAGACAAGAGAAGATGATGTGTTTCGGTTCAGCCAAGTCACAAAGGGCAAGCCATTAATTATTTCATTTCCTGTAAGTACGTAACAGACCGACCAGCCTATTTCCAAGCATTAATTCATGTACCCAGAACCAGAACTTGATCGATCAGCTACCACTAAAACGCACACACATATGCGCTTGCATTAAGTGTATGTATGTATATAGACATACAGAATGATCATCAAACACAATGTACATTGAAAAGTGCAGAACTACACTGGGTTACCCTAGTAGTCTTGTGCTAGATTAATGTCAAATGGAAAATTTGAAGTTAATGAAACATCCAACCATAAAAATTCAACCTATACACTAGTACAAATGTTGACATTTATTAGACTGGCTCCCCACCCCCCCCCCCCCCCTCTCCTGGCATCAAGTCTTCCCATCATAGACAATTAATGCATGTGTGAGCATTATTAGACAAGTCTATTGGTTTCATTTTGGATGGTGAAAATTAAATCTGGTTCTTGTGTGTGTGTGAGTAATTTTTTTTCGGGTATGCTCAAAAGTTTTGGGATCTGTATGATGTACATATGCAATACCAACAACGAGCTTATCTTTGTTTATGAAGTACGAGCAACTAATGCATATGTTTATAGAACTGATCTCTAAAAGTCTATAAAATAACATTTGACTTATTCATCTCATCTGTTTCGTGTTCTGAGTAATTTATATAGTAATATAAGGAACCATTTTATACACACATACAAACACTCTAGTGCTTTATAAGAACTAGATGACCATTTTTCTTGGAGAGTTTATGGAAATTAAATAAGTTAGTTAATCATTACATATATTATTTATATAATTTGATTATATATTAGTCTATAATTAAATAAATTAGTTTGATATAAAAAAGATAAACATAAATACCATAAAATAATTTATTTAGTTTCTTTAATCTTTAAAAAAATCAACTAAATCTTTTATTAAGAATATGAGATAGTATATAGGAATATCTAAAAGCCTAAAACATAGGTTCATCAATAATCCTTCCACTGATTTGAGCTTTTTGGGAACGTGCAAGATCACATGCTCGACGACATTAAATTGCTACCAAGAATTCAATAAACAAGCTAAGGAGACTCAAAAGGCAACACTTCATGAATTTCGCTCTCTCTCTCTCCACACACACACACACACACACAAATGTGATTCATCGTTAATTATTTAGTTGAGATTAAATTCTATCTTACAATCTAAACGTAAGATTTGGTTGGTTTCTGATTGTCCCTATGGCTAGAGACCAGAAGCAGCAAATACAGAAGCATGAAAGAGCATGTCTTGTTAACAGAAAGTGATGAATGATACCTTCACGTATTCTCCTAGAAGATATATACATTAAGAACCAATCATAATTCACTTTTATGGTCGATTACTTCCTCAAACTTAACAGTTAAACAAAAGACAACCTCAGTCCCAAGATATTGTTTTTCACTGTCTAGCCCTCATGCATGCATCCACGTCCATGGAACATGCATGATGCTCTCCCAAGATTTTCCGACAATCCATTTCTTCTTGTTTCGTCTGTAATTTTTAGTGACCATCAGCAAATTAAACTGTTCCACAAGCCTTCAATTATGCATATAACATCAAGGAAAAATCCATAAATGTGGCGCATGTCGATACAAATGAAACTGATTTTGTTTGTTGAATAATAAGCAAGTATATAGAAGAGCTTATTAACAATGCACTTTATTTAACTAAAGGTTATGAGTTTGAACTTTGTGAACGGAGAAAATCATGTTGAAGAACCCTATTTACCTGAATTTAACTCATGCATCAAATAGGAAGTAATCTCGCCGAGGATAAAAAACACTTCATAAATTATGAGGAGCACGTGAACATGCTCATGATGAGTTAAATTTTGATTAACATGTATGAAGTGTTTATATATGCATGATTAAATTGATCTCTCTCTCTTTTTTTCTTTCTTTTTTTTAGGTTTAGTGTATGCTTAACTGAAACTAGTAACTTGAAGTTGTTACTTTCGTTAAGCAACGACACACACACACACACACACTATATATGATGACTTTGGGGAATTGAAAAGGCAACGACGTGTTTTGACAACATGAATTTACGTTATAGTTTGGTTAGCTTTGTCAGTACGATGTTCCCAAGCTTCCATATAACAGAACATGGTGATTTATTTCTTGGTGTAACAAGAAGTAATATATATATTTGTGTGTGTGTGTGTGTAGTAAGTTGAGTCATTAATTAAAAGCAATGAACTTAGACAAAATAAGCTGTTCTTGGTACCTACTTACAGCCAAGACAGGATTTTCCGAAGGCAACCACTTCTCTTTGTGCGATAGTCTGCTCACTCTTACAGGGACAACCATCCTAAATTCCTGATCCATCAATACATATGCAAATCTTATTTTCTCCACACAGTACCTTAAGGTTACGTTATGGGTCCCAAGAATTTTTGAAAAAACATATTTCAAGTAATTAGGGAGCATATTTAAGGGTGTTCAAGTAATCTAAGTAAGGATTCCCTGGTTTTCCCTCTTAAACATGGGTTCAATATCTTGATCGGCCTTTTGTATGTCAATTCCACCACTGAATGACTGAAAAACCCCTATGATAATACACACACAAATACATACATATCTTTGCCCCCCCCCCCCCCAAAAAAAAAAAAAACATACATACATACATACATACATACATATCAACAAAAAACAAATTAATGATCGCTTGTTGTTTGTTGCTACGAAATATCACATGCTTGCATGTGAAAATATTCACCCTTTGAACAGTTCCTTTTTTTAATTGAAAAAACATTGATTTTAATGTAAGAGAAATATTGACCTGTGATATTATGAATTAATGCTATATACATATGAAACTGCCAATTCGGGGACAATTTATAAAACGTGAAAAAGTACACGATATACAAAAAGTCGTAAAAGTATCAACAAAGGCAACTTCTTCATGTGCACCCATGTGTATCATTGTTTGAAACAGATTGTAGTAAACAGTCAATGGCTCTCTCTCTCTCTATACACACACACACTCACATACACACACATGTGTGTGTGTGTGTGTGTTTGTATATATGTATGTATACATATGTGTGTACACACATATGTATATGTGTGCGTGTAATTATATATAAAGTTTATATAATATTTTGAGGTGAAGATGATGATGTGGATCTTTTGAGACTCTATTGTTTCTGTATTTTCGTTCTGTGGAGATTTCAATTGAGTTTGGAATAACTGTATGAAGCACATCCATGTGAAAATTAATTCTCCTACAAACTGGCTCCATCTACGTTTCACTAGCATCATTTATAAAATAATTTCTTATTTATGGTAGTTGGTAGGTAATCATCGCAACTAATTTTTGCTACTAAATATATCTACCAAACTAATTATCACAACCATAACATATACTTAGTGTATGTTTGAATTAGTGGTAGAAGTTACTTTTTCAATATGATTTACTTGTATAAACATGCTTCTTTAATGCTAATTCGAATATCCCCATAATAACATAAAATGAACCAAAAGTGATTAAGCCCAACAAAAAAAGTATTAAGCCCTGTACCTGTTAAGCTCACGACTTCAAACCATACGGATTAAAAAACTCATCGTATAAAAACTATTTCCATTTGCATTGGAATTGAATAAGGCTCATATATAATGTAGTAATACCAGATAATAAATAGTCATATCTAAAAAATAAAAATAAAAAGAAAATAGGAATTATATAGACTATATATTTTGTTTATTGTGTCATGAAATTAAACGATATGAAAAAAAAAATACAGTATAGGTTTTTAAAGTTAAATAATATTAGAAATTATACGATATTAGATGTCTACAAAATTTCCTTTTCATTTCAGGTGTGGGTAAACTTAAAAGGGTGTTAGTATTTTTGTATGGACCTTTTTTTGGGCCGAACCAGTGTTTTGCTGTATAAACCGAAAGAAACAAACCCAAGGCTAGTATTGGGCTTAGAGGAAATCAGGCTTACTTTATAAATGGTCGATATTAGATTTTATTTGAAATCCAGATCTGCTCAATTTGGGCCTCCAAATGGCCATAAACTCAGTAGCTGGAGCTGAAGTTAGTTGTTTTTTTTTTAATAAAAACAATTGGGCCTTATCACCCAAAAACATTGGATCTTCATCTGGTAAGGAGCAATAATATGTGACTCGGCCCTTAAGTTTTTGGTGGAGATAGAAAAGGAAGAAGGAAATAATTATGACAGATAGGCATGAAAATAGGGCAGATTAGGCTAGGTTAGGCCAGACTTTGACTAAATAGGCCTGAGCCTGAATTCAGGTTTTTTTGGGTTTAGGCCTGAGCCTTCATAAGGCCTGGTTGAGCCTGAAGCCTGTTTAAAGGCTTACTTACAATATAGGCCTTTAAAAATGCCTTATATTGTAAGCCATAAATAGGCTTTATACACTTTGAACCTATCAAAATTTATATAAATATAATTTAAAATTAAAATATAAGAATGAAAAATAATAAATATTATATTATTTATATGATATAAATTTAATTATATTTATTTACTATGTAAATAGGTCAGGCTTGAAGGCATACAGGCTAGGCCTTAACAAAATAAACCTGACCTACTTACATATTTAGGCTTTTAAATAAGCCTTGGCCTATCTTTTTTTACAAATAGGTTAGGTCTAACCAGGCTCTAAATAAGTTAGGCTGTAGGCCGTTTGATAGGGGTCTGGCCTATTCCCACTCCTAATGACAGATTCTACTAGATTTGAAGAAAGCTAAGGAATTTTATGATAAATAAAACAATTTTGGAATATTTTGTTTTATTGTTAATTGTTTGTTATTTGCTATAATTAATGTCTTTTGCTTTTTATTATATGATTTTATAATGTTCTCTTTATAATTTTTAGGGTCAGAGTTGTGTCTATAAATAGCTTTTAAAAGTTTCATTTTAGAGACATATTATAATTGAATAACTATGGATTATTAAGTTTCCTCTTCTTATACTTATCTCCTCCCTCTATTCCTCTGGTTTCTCTACCTCTCTCTTCTCTTCTCTCTTTCTCTCTTCCATTCCCTCTCATCTCCTTATTCCTCTTCTCTCCTCTCCCTTTTCCTATCTTGCATCAGTTTTCCCCATGGCTTTGATAAACAAATTACTTGTATGGTCATTAATATAAAACATATTTATTTAATTTGATTATATTAACAAAGTTAGTTAATATAACATTTATTTGCTAAAATACCTTAGTCATATTCCTTAATCCCCTTTTCTTTAATTGTTATTGAGGGAGCATTAATAAAAAAAAATTATGAAAAAATTTAAAAATATATCTTATATTTAAGACGAAGATTTACTTTTCAAATATGTCTTATATTAAAGAATGGGGGAACTCATAAATGCTTCAATGAATCTCCCAAGTTAACAATGGCCTATAAGTTGGATTGTATAAACTATAAACTACATAAATTATACAAGTAAAATGTTATTTTTGTTTTTTTTAAAAATCTTAATGTTGGGGGGGGGGGGGGGATTAAAAACAGTAGTTGAATTTAGGGCAATGCACGCAGAGTAGATGCTTATAATTTTCAGACCCACAATCTAGTTAAGAAGAACAAAAGCAAGTATAAATAATAATAAAAAAGTTTAGGCTGCTTCTCAATAAATATTGGGGGAAAAAAAAACTTTTAGCTTAGCCTTAAATCCACTTTCCCCTTAGTCAAGTTAGTCTTCAATGCTCACAACTCTCTCCCGTTTCTCCACACTTAACTCATAATCTCTTTCAGATTCATTAAGAATATCTAAGTAGCTATATCTCACTCAGAATAATATCCTTGAACTATATGCAAGAAGACAGATAATGGATTCAACAAAACTTAAGTGGGCCCTTTTGAACCTTGGGCAGATCATTTGAGGATCTTGGCCCAAATTTATTTTTTTGTTTAAAGAAAAAAGGTTCAAGTCAATTTAGAAGATATTACACATATGAGCAAATGTTTAGAACTAGTGATTGACAACAACTAAAGGGGTCTAATTAAAAACTAGATAAAACTTCAAGTACTTGATCAAAAAACTTCAGAGACCTTATTAAAATTAGATGAAACTATAAAGACATGATAAAAAGGAAAAATATATAAAAACTTAATTAAAAATCAAGTGAAATTACAAGGACTTACACGTTAATTTTCGGTTATCAAATATCAAGAATGAGTGCTTTTAAGTAGCTACTCTTACTCTTTGGGACTTCGAGCAGTGTCTGGCTTGGTGGTGTTATAGTTAGTTTGAGATAGGACTCAAGCTTTGACCAGTCTTTAAAGTGTTGACTATCTTTTGCTCTAACTGGTTGCAGCTTCTTGTTTACTCTATTTCAGATGTTGTTGTGATAGTGATCATGTTAGTATGTTTTAACTTTTAACGTGTTCCTGTCTCTCCAATTTATATTTATGGTTTATCATTTTACTAATAAATGGTCTTTTATAAACAAAAAGTGCTTTTAAATATTATATTGGAGTGGAATGGCTTTTCAGGAGAAAACATGTGGCAAGTGGAGAGTGCCACAAATAGATTGCTTTCTGGGTTCTGCTGAGTTGTCAAAGCAGTCCATAATAACTTCACTGTCCACTTCTCTCTTCTTACGCATCCTTCTTTTCATTGTCCCTTTCAATGGACTAATGGACCCCACCTGTGATTCTTCATCCTCTATATACATGTGGATATCCAACAATTCACAGATATCTAACAAAAAGGGGCCAAAAAAAAAAAACACCAACTGCTGATTAATAATCTTATATATTTGAGGCTATAATTTAATCTTTGCACACATAACCTTTTTGTCATTGGGTTCAAATGGCGTGAGGGTTGGTCTTCCTGGATTTAGATTTGGTCCTCTGCTCCTTCCCGTTCACTTCCGTCCACTGCCTTTAAACTGCGTCGTTTTAATGCAAAATCTCACAGATGCTGTTTTTTTTTTTAATACATACACATATTTCAAGTATTGTAAGTACTAAAAATATATTTCAGGATACTGACCGTAGAGAAAAAAATACTTACTCATACTTTATGATCTTAAAAAATTATTGAGGATCATAAAAAAATATTTCATGGTACAGACTGGTATTAAAAAGATACTGACAGAGAATACTGTCTGGTATTAAAAAAATATTTTATAATCTTGAAAAAATATTTTAGAATCTTGCATTCAAGATCATGAAGTATTTTTTCAAATGAAGTATTTTTTTAGTACCAGTAGTATCCTCAGTCAGTATCCGTAAGTATCTTTTTATTACCAGTTTGTACCCTGAAATATTTTTTTAAGATCCTGAATAATTTTTTAAGACTATAAAGTATGAGTAAGGATTTTTTCAGTACCGGTCAGTATCCTGAAATATATTTTTAGTACATACAATACTTGAAATATGTGTGTGTATTAAAAAAAAATGCAGTGTCTGTGGGTTTTTGCGTCAAAATGACGCAGTTTAAGGGGCAGTGGACGACAGTGAACGGGAAGGGACAGAGGACTAAATCCAAATCCGGTCTTCCTCACCTTTAGGGGGGAAGTTTGATCCTTGCGTTGGTCAAGGTGCTGGGGGAGGCATTCTAAGGGTCTAGAAAGCAGTGGTAACGCTGGTAGAGGTGGAGGCATGTGTACTCTATGGCCAGTATTCCCTGTGGACTGAGCTCCAAGCGCCCTGCCCTTGGATTGTGGGTGAGCCCTACTCCTTTTCTAAAATTTTTTTATCAATATATATATATGTGTGTGTGTGTGATATAAAAATTATTAAGGAAAAAAACTTATCCATATATTATAGACGGTATGTATTTGTTCATATCTTTATAGGCATTTTTATTTTAAACTTAAGATTAAAATTAGTGTCCCAAAGCATATTTAACCAAATAATTAGCACATTCATTAACTCCCCCTTCTCTCTCTCTTTCACACAAACACAAACCATTGCAAAACAACAATATATTTCAGCCATTTGCAAATTGAGAATTATGTTTAGAAATTTAAAGCTAGTTTGAGAAAGCATCATAAGTTAAAAAAAAAAAAAAGCTTATCAAAAGCCCATCAGAAGTGAAAAATTGTTATTTTGGTGTTTAAGAAAGCTTCATTATGTGATGGATTTCAAGAGTTGAAGCCATTTCTGGGCTGAAGTAACTGAACCAAGCTTCTAATCCCATCAAATCTCATCATAATAGCTTGGACATTTTATTTTTAACTTTGTATCCCATATATATATATATATATATATATATATATATATATATATGATTCATGCTATTTTCCATATCAACTATCTTTTCAAAAATCATGTCAAACAAGTTCCAATAAGAAAAAAGTCATTTCTGCCACTGCTATTCTAAACACAAATTAAATAAGAAAAATTCTAGAAAAAAAAAGTTCATCAGATGCAAAAATTTAGGGAAAATCCACATAAGGGCCTAAGATACAAACATAATTTAAAAAAGGCCCAACCAACTTTTCCATGTCAGAAGGCTTTTCTAGTATTAAGTTTCAAGAGAAAATTACCAAAAATGCCCTTGGAGTTAAAAGAGAAAAATGAAGGCAACACAACTGGGGTGTTTTTGGTAATTTTCTCTTGAAACTTAATACCAGAAAAGGCCTTCTGGCATGAGAAAGTTAGTTGGGCCTTCTTTTTTAAATTATGTTTGTATCTTGGGCTCCAAAGTGGATTTTCCCAAAAATTTATTCTACCGATATCCCAAATGGGCCCTTATAAGTGACGATGGGCGGTTGAAACATGAAGCTGTTAAAAGGAAACAAGGGCTGAACATAAATGTCTATAAATTGCCAAGGAGGAGTGACACAATTGGCTAAGGCATCGGCTTTCACCCCAAAAGGAAGGAGGTTCGATTCCCGTTGGTCGATAATGTGAGGGCCTCTTTGGTGGGCGATCTGTAAGTACATTTGTAAGCGTTCTTTGAGCCTGGAGGCATGCCCTGGCCCTAGTGGGTTATAGGTGTCTACCCTCACCTAAACTTTTTTGTTAACTAAAAAAAATGTCTATAAATTTTGAGGGGAGAAAGGTGTGAGAACTAAGAAGAACAATAATTTTAGAGAAAACATTTTCTCATGTTGTAGGAAAACCATTTTCTTATGTTACACATACATAAAATGATGCGATATGTAGATCTCACCATTTCATGTGTGTGTAAGAATTTTTTTTTCCCCCTCCTGTAACAAAAAAAACCAAAGCCCATAATTTTAATTTAAAAATTAAAGTCTGTTTGTGAATGGGGATAGACAGACATGGAGTGATGATGTCACATCGACATCATCACACGAACCTTGTACTCTCCCCCCCACACGCAACACTATCTCTCACTTCCCTCAAATCATCAATTACTCTCCATCTTCATTAACACCAACACGTCAACTTCTTCCCCAAACGACATTGCGTTCGGCTTTCTTCTTCCTCCCCATTCACCCCCGACCCTACATCTTTCTCATTATTCTACATGAGTGTTTATTAACTGTGGTTTACATAAGTCATTTTATGTAAATTGAAATAAAATTTTTCTCACATGTATATTTTGTAAATTGTAAAAATTATTACCCAAAAACTAATACAAACACAGACGTAGGGGCGGATACAAAAAAATTATAAACGGGTGAGTACCAATGGCAGGGGTTTCGGAGGTAGAGCTCTCAAACTTTTTTTTAAAAGAAATTTTTAAATGTATTAACAAATAAAAGAATATAAAAAAGAAAAGAAAGGAATATAAAAAAAATATTTATGAAATCAAGTGAATATTGATGATGTACTAAGAGAAACGGTTATTTTACAAATTTGTCATTTAGAAAAGTAAGGCTAAGTACTATTAAAAATGTAACTACATAAATTACAATTAAGGGTAGACATTCAATAAACTCAAGTACATATATTTTAATAACAAAAGTATATTACAATAAAAATAATTAAAATAACATTCTTTTAGGCTTTAGTTTTTAAAATTCTATCATAGTTGCCTTATTATCAATGTTATCAAATATATGTTTTTTTTAATATAAGACATTAAACAATCATTTAACTATTCATCACCTATTCGATTACGAAGTGCAGTCTTAATATTAAGGGTGGACATTTAATTTAAAGGTGCGCAATTATTCAAACATATATTAATTTTTTAAAAAAATTCTCCAATTCAAAGGTGGACACTTGCTCCTCAATTTTATATGTGGATCCGTCTATGCACGTACATGCATTTTACTTGTTTTCACTTTATACATACATATATACACTTTTGATTTATGGCTTGACTATGTCATGGATGTTCCTACCGATAATTAAGTCGAGTACTTCCATTTTGTGTTCCAAATTTGCCGAAAATTATTAATTACTCCATGTGATCGAGCAAGTGTGTTTGGTAGGAGGGAAATAGGCTCCTTTGCTTCTAAATTGGAGGGTTTTGGTTGGAAGTTTGTAAAAAGAGATTTGTCTCAACTTACATAAATATACTTAATCATATAATATGTTGTGTATTATAAAATTATATATTGGTTTATAAATTAGGAAAAATAGTTTAAAAAAATGATAAATATAAATATTTTAAAGGAACTTAATTAACTCTTTTAATATGTCAAAAAAAAAAAAATAAAACTCTACGTTATATTTAACCTATGAGACTATTAAGGCATAGAAGTTTATTTTAGTTTTAAATACAAAACTTTAATATACTTTCCTTTAATTTCCTAAATTCAAGAATGAAAATATATAAAAAGAGAAAAATAGAGAGGAGAGAGAGATTCGAGTGGAAACGTAGAAGGAACAAAAGAACCCCACAGGCAAAAACCGGCCTAGGTATTCAGCCCTACAAGGCTGTAAGCATATGGAACCCCCAAGCCATGTGAAATATTTTGGATACAAACACGACTTTCAAAAAATTCTCCATTCTTTATTATTAATTCTCGTGCGTCCCATGATCTAATCCCCATTTCCGCATCAAAATCTTATTTTGTCATCATTGGGTCATCACTATTCATAAATAACTTCTGACATGTTTTGTGCGAACGAAAACAACTTAAATTTTATTATTACTTTTACTTATTATCCTTATTATTTTTAAAAATACATGAAAAAAATGATTAATACTTTTTAAAAATAAATAAGTATTTTATAAAAAAAAGACTAAATACACTTGTTAATTAATGTCTTATAATAAAGACTAGATGGAATACCATATGACTTAAAATTTAACAATTTTTAAATTTTATCCTTATTTAATATGTATTTCTTTAAGAGTACAAAATTTTCACACTTATAAATGAGAGATACAATTTTACATTCATGCAGAAAGTTTTATTATGTGACTTATAAATAATATTCTTTCTCTGCCTTGTTAATAAACCAATGAAGTATAAACAATAAGGGGGTTTCTATTATGGGGTGATTTCAATACAAATGATCTTAAGGAAGGTATTTCAATAAGTAAAAATTAACACACATATTTTTAAATAAATAACTTTAGTAATTTCCTTAACTTTTACTAATTATAGTTATTCATCAGAACAAGTAATATTTATTGATGTTGAAAATATTATGGTGCAGTGCGTGTGTGTTCTAAAAGTTTCATCATGCCTCTTCTTTGCTTTTACTGCTTTGATCATATTTATAGGGTGGAAAGAGACTTTTTTTTTTAATCATATTTATAAGCCACATATTAAATTTTATTTATAGAAATAAACAATTTTACCCTTCATTTATTTTTGTGTAAAATTTATTCTCATAGGGTATAAAATTAAATAAGAGTAGAGATAAAAAAAATTATTAAATTTTAAAGCATAATTAATAAGATTTAATTTTTTTTTTCATTCCAGTCAAACATGTGAGAGGTGATCGACTTCTAAATATGATTGGGAAAGTATATTGAGAATGAGAAATAATATTAGGTTAGTGTTTATCTAACCATCATACATACATATATTGGTGATTTGAAACTTCTCACCAAGATAAATTAGGTTATCAACCCTTCGCTTTAAATTAAATGTTGATTTATTAGAATTAATGATGTGATCTTCTGGTGATTAATTAATCAACAACTTTGAAACAAACTTACGACTCTTGAAGCAGTTAGAAAGAACCTATTTATTGTTTTGATGCACATGTGATGTGGGTTTGTGTATGAATCAATCAGATGCCCTTGTCACCCACGACAGAGTCGAACCAATCACGCAGTTTTTCAATCTGTCAAAAACAGATTCGTGATGGGGCTTCTTGTAGCAGAGATGCAATAATCATAAATATTACTCTACTTTTTGTAAAATTAAATGTTTTTCTTATAAAAATACAAGGGATAATTTCTTTTAGTGACATCCTTAATTTTAGTCAACCTATACAAAGATTTTGAAATTTTACTGTATCTCTTGGCTGAAATTGAAATCAAATTTTTCGAGCAAAAAAAATTGAACAATACTTATATTTGTCTTCTGAATTTTTATATTTGACAATGATACCCTTCTTTTATTTTTTTCACAAAAGTATTTACAAGACAAATAAAGGGATTCAAAATAATTTAGGGAATTAAAAATATTTTAGTCATCAAGAAAAATATGAGTATTTATAAGAAAAATAAATGGATTTAAAATAATTTATATAATTAAAAATATTTTGGTTATTTATAAAATAAATAAAAAATTCATAAGATAAATAAAACAATTCACAGGATAAATGAAGTGAGAGCATCATTATTTTTCACATACAAAAAATAATTTCATTTTGATTAAAGAAATATTGTGAAATTTCATAAAATTGTAGGGGTTAATTGAAATTAAGTTAGATCCTAAGGGCTAAATGAAAATTTCCCAAAAAACAATGTCAAGTTTGAAGAACAAACTAATTACATGGACCAACAAAATCTTTAGACATGGTCCACAAAAATCTGTGCTTCTATTTTGTACAAGGTTAAATCACATCCTTGTCGTATTGCACCTGCCACTTAAATGCCAATTCCAATGATATTTTTTTAATTTACACATCTAAATTATAGGCTTAATTGATTAAATAACGTTAATTGTCCCATGAAATCAGATGGATGGCGTGAACAACTAAACATGGTAACAACAGAATGGCAACCTACGATGAGTTTTGGGAAGACGATTCATCAGTTTCCACACGCAAATACAAACTTTAACATAAGCACATGTGTGGGTGTTTGTGTTTGAATGTGTGTGTCACTTGTCATAGTTGTACATATTTGCGTGCACACACACAAACACGTCCAGAAACTAGCCAGCTAGCTATCGTCACTAACAGGTTCTTCTTTGCAGGCTAATTAATAAATTATACACTTGATTTGAACTATTTACATCTACTCTATAACATTACTTGTTTTTATTTATTTATACTTCAGACTTGAAAGGCTGTTAGCATTCAATAGGATATAAATAACCTTCTTGACTTTTGAAACTTACTAACAAGTAAGAACCATTTAAACTTTTATATATATTTATTATGCAGATAACTTTCATACAATTAATTTTGTATATAACCTATTAATACAGAGCTTAAAGTTTAATATATGGGTTATCTATATATCAATTAACGTTTGAGAGAGTTATATGTACACTTTTTTTTTTTACCTGGGATAGTATGTACATAAAATAATTAATAGAGGTTTTTCCACACATATTTAAGACCTCAGATAAGTTTATTATTCATTCACTTTTAAATGTATGACTTAATTTATAGTGTAAATTACAATATAAATTAAGTCTTACATTCAAGACCAAAGGTATTATTAATTTTAAAAGATTCTGGAGTTATTTGTATAGGGTTTAAAGTTAAGAGGGAGTTTTGAGTAATTTAGTAATTAGTAATAATTTAAATTAAACTAAGTAAGTACAAAAAATGAGAATAGGGTATATATGATCACTATAACTTTAGATAAAAGGCTTTACAAGAGTTAAATTGTTCACTACACATGAAGCTCTTTTTTTTCCCGATAAAATAGCAAATATGCATTAATAAGTGATACGATTTAGGAAGAAGAGGAAAATAAAATTGAGATCTTATTTCTTAGAATAATATTAGATACAGGTGTCATATTTATAGACACAATGAGCCAACTATACAGAAATACAACTAGCCTAGAAAATATCTAAAACTAACTCCTTTACATGTAACTAATTCTAACTAATTTGTTACAACCACAACTCACTAACTAAACTATATACATCTATATACATCAATACCCCCCTCAAGTTGGAGCATGTATGTCTATCATGCCTAGCTTGGTAAGAAGTGTACAAAATGAAGAAGGTGGTAATGCTTTGGTAAAAATGTCAGCCAGCTGGTCTTCTGATTTGATGGGAAGAAGATGAATAATGCCCTGTTGAAGTTTCTCACGAACTATATGACAATCAATGTCCAGATGTTTAGTTCTTTCATGAAAAGTGGTGTTGGCTGCAATATGTCTAGCTAACTGATTATCACAAAATAAAGTGGCAGGACCTGAAACAGGGAGTCCAAAATCACGCAACAAATAACAAAGCCATTGTAATTCACATGTAGTAGCAGCCAAAGCTCTATATTCAGCCTTGGAAGAAGATGTAGAAACAGTAGGCTGTTTCTTAGAGCGCCAAGTAATTAAAGCCTGATCAAGAAATTCACAAAAACCAGTAATAGAGCTCCTTGTATCTACACAACCAGCCCAATTTGAATCACTAAAGGCATTAATCTTAACAGCAGAATTATGAGGAAAGAAAAGGCCACGTCCAGGGGTAGCCTTAAGATATCTCAGCACACGATGAAGAGCCCTTAAATGTATATCAGTGGGATGTTGAACAAATTGACTAAGCTGCTATACAATAAAGGACAGGTCTGGCCGTGTGATAGACAAATACAAAAGATGCCCAACCAAAGTTCTGTAGGAGGAACCATCAGTTAAAGGAATACCATAATCAATGGATAATTTCAGATTGCGAGACATAGGAATTTTAGCAGGTTTGCAATCTAAAAAACCAACATTAGATAACACATCTAAAGGAAACTTGCGCTGGCAAAGAGAAATTCCAGTAGAAGACCTTGCAATTTCGAGACCAAAAAAAATATTTGGCATCGCCAAGATCTTTAATCTTAAAATAATTATCAAGATATGCTTTAATATGATCTATTTTAGTTAAATCAGTTCCACTAATGATGATATCATCCACATAAACCAAAAGGGCAGTAAAGGAAGTAGAAGAGCTCTTAATAAATAGAGAATGGTTAGCTTGAGATTGATGATAACCACACGTAAGAAGTGCTGTAGATAGTTTAGAAAACCATTGGTGGCTGGCCTATTTGAGGCCATAAAGAGATCTCTCTAATTTGCAAACCTTTTGAGGAGAAGAAACAGATAAACCAGGAAGAGGTAACATATAAACTTCTTCATCAAGATCCCCATGTAAAAATGCATTATTAACATCAAGTTGCTTAAGATGCCAATTATGAGCAGCTGCTAAAGCAAGTAATAATCTAACAGTTGTCAATTTAGCAACAGGAGAAAAAGTATCATTATAGTTTATCCCCTTAATTTGTGTATAACCTTGAGCAACAAGTCTGCCCTTATACCGATTAAGAGTACCATCTGAGTTATATTTCTTAGCAAAGACCCACTTAAAACCAATGGGACGCTTACCAGGAGGTAAATCAGTTATCACCCATGTCTTATTTAACTGCAAAGCTTCAAGTTCAGACTGAATAGCATTTTTCCAACCCTCATGTTTGATAGCTTTAGAATAGGATTTTGGTATATCATCAGTAGAAATAGAGCAAATAAAATGATGACATATAGGGGAGAGTCAATGATAAGAAATAACATGAGATAAGGGATGATAGATACCTTCCTCTAAAGAATCAGGTACAACATATATACATTGAAGAGTGAAATGGTAATCTTGCAGATATGTGGGTGTGCAGTGATGATGAGTGGATCGTCTTGGTAAAGGTTTAGGAGAATCAATAGGAGAAATAGGAATAGACACAGGTAGGTCAAAAGAAATAAGAAAAGATGATGTATTTGGATAATCCAGTGGTGGGACTTCTTGTGGTAAAGGTATAGTTTCAGGTAATAGGACAGTAGTAACGTCAGAAAATGGAAAGATTGATTCATAAAAATAGACGTGACGAGAGATATGGATTTGACGAGTTAGTAAATTTAAAGTAATAAATCCCTTAGTATCAGCCTTATATCCAAGAAAAATGCACTTGTGAGCTCGTGAATCAAGTTTGTGGCGGTTTTGTGAAATAGTAGATGAAAAACAAAGACAGCCAAAAACTTTTAATAAGCTAAAATTAGGAAGCTTATTGTAAAGAATTTCATAAGGACTTTTGTTACCTAACAGTGGGGTAGGCAAACGATTTATAAGGTAAATGGCATGAGTAAGAGCATAAGACCAAAAGACTTTAGGAATATGAGATTGAAACAAAAGAGCTTGAGTAACATTTAGGATATGTTGATGTTTTCGTTCTACTCTACCATTTTGTTCAGGAGTTTCAGGACAAGAAGTTTGGTGAACAATTCCAGTTTTAGAGAAAAAATCTGTCATATGAAACTCAAGACCATTATCTGATCTAATAATTTGAACAGTGGAATTGAATTGAGTAGAAACCAAAGAAATAAAAGATTGTATATAAGGTCGAACTTTAGATTTATTCTTAAGCAAGTAAATCCATGTATACCTCAAAAAATCATCTATAATAGTTAAAAAATATTTATGACCATGGATAGATGATAAATGATATGGTCCCTATTTGTCCATATGAATCAATCCAAACATTTTATTAGAAACTTTGGCACTAACAGGGAAAGGCAACTTTCGTTGCTTAGCAAAATGACATGTATCACAACACTAAAGTGAAGAAGAAACAGATACATCTGGATATTGTTTTTGTATGGTATGTAAAGTATTCGCAGATAAATGGCCTAATCTAAAATGCCAAAGATCAAAGGAACTAGGATTAACACTAGCGGAAACATTATTAACTAAGGAAGGAGGAACCATATCTGCTTGATTCATGATGTATAACCCTTCAACAACACTAGCTGAACCAATCATCCTCTCTGAAGGAAGGATTCTGATGTGGCTTTGTAGTCTCTGAAAGGAAACAAAACAAGGCAAAGATTGAGTAAGTTTGGAAACATATATTAAATTGAATCGGAAATTCGGGACATATAAAACATCTTGAATTACAAAAATGTTTGAAAAACTAACAATGCCACTGTAGGAAGCTAAAACTCTTGAACCATCAGGGAGATTGACTGAAATAGGTGATATGCACTTATATGAAGCAAAGAGAGATAGATTAGCACAAACATGATCAGAAGCTCTTAAATCAATAATCCAAGAACAAGAAAACGATTGAATGGAATAAATAGAAGCCATACCATAAGTAGACACATTGTTGACTGATGCCGAAGATGGTGTGGCTGAGGGTTGAACAGAGGATTGAACAGAGGGAGAATCAGTCTTAACAAGAGCCAACAATTTTTGGAATTGCTCAAGCGTGAAACCATAAGAAGGATTTGCGATTCTCACTGTTTTAGTGGTGTGAGTGCTAATCATATTCTCAGACTGTACTGCATTAACGAAAGAATTTTTGAACTTGAATCTTGATGGAGATCCATGTTTTTTGTAACAGGTAGCTTCGGTGTGCTTGTATTTACCACAGAAGGTACACTATTTATTAGAAGCTTATGAATTCGATTTCGATGGTCCAAAGACAGGGGGATGTGAATGAGCTTTCTTAGTAAACAAAGCAGTAGCATCAGCAACTGGAAATCCTAATTCACGCTCTTGTTGTTGTACTAAGGCAAACACACGATTAATTGTCGGCAATGGATCTATGAGCATTATTTGAGACTTTACTAAAGAAAATCTATCGCTTAATCCTTTGAGGAAACGAATAACATAATCTTGCTCTTGATTTCTTTTATAAACGTCTAGAACACCACAAGCATACTTAGTTGTACAAGAACAGGAAAGAATAGGCCGATAGATCAAATATTCATCCCACAAGATCTTAAGTTTTGTAAAATAGTCACTTATAGTAAGATCTCCTTGTCGCAAATTCTAGATATCTTCTTGTAGATCAGCCAAGCGAAACACATCGTTCTGAGAGAAACGAGCTTGAAGATCATTCCAGACTTCACTTGCTTGATCGATCCAGAGAACACTTTGAGCAAGAGATGGCAAAATCGAGCGAGTGATCCAAGAAAGGACCATCATATTACAGCGTTCCTAAGCTTGGTACATTGGATCTGAAGTGTGTAGAACGAAAATAGATCGATTTATGAATTGCACCTTGTTCTTCGACAATAATGCCATCTTCACAGCCCTTGCCCAGGAATGGTAATTTCCATCGGTAAGAATTGGGGATACGAGAATCAATGAAGGATTCTCATTAGGATGCAGGTAAAAGGGATTAGAAATATCCTGAATGATCGATGGATTAGCCGGAACTGATGAAACTAATCCACCAGAAGTTATTGCATTGTCAGTTGGAGTTGCCATCAAAGAATAGAAAAACAATATGAAGTGAAGAGGGCTAGGTACAATAGAAGACTCTAGCAAGTTCACGTGAAATGGCAAAAATTTTGCCTATCTGTCAGAGGCAAGTAAATGCGGAAGCAGAAAAAAAAATTGTGAAGAAAATTAGGAGGATGTCTAATACTATCGCTCTGATACCATGATACGATTTAGGAAGAAGAGGAAAATAAAATTGAGATCTTGTTTCTTAGAATAATATTAGATACAGGTGTCATATTTATAGACATAATGAGCCAACTGTACATAAATACAACTAACCAATAAAATATCTAAAACTAACTCCTTTACATGTAACTAATTCTAACCAATCTGTTACAACCACAGCTCACTAACTAAACTATATACATCAATAATAAGTAAAAGAAAAACTGACAAAAGTTTGTAGCATGTTAAATATATCATGCAAAATATACAACAGGTTCCACGACACGCTTCTAGTATTGGTAATAATATGAACATGTGATTTCTTCATTAATCGGCCTAACAAAGGAAAGGATTGTGGTTGCTGAACATGCTGTTGCCATACGATGAAAACCATTGCATCTGTCAACGTTGTCAGCTGTAATTGCAACTTCCCTAATTAATTTATTGGCGGGTCCTTAATGGTCCACTTATTGAACTCTGACTGATTGAAGCATATATGGATGTCAATACTACGCCTCCCAAGACCAAGGATAGTCTTCTGAATCTTGAAACCTACAAACCTATGAGCACTATTCTGCCATAGGAAGGATTGCTGCAGGAAATGATCATATGAACTTTCAGAGCAATATCATCAGCTTCATCTTATTGCCGGAGATATGTAATATGAGCCATTATTGGCCTAGCGTGTGCCATTTGGATTATCGGTTGAGGAAAAAAAATGTTTCCCAACATCTCTCACTACAGAAAAAAAAACAATGAATTATCGACGAAATAAGATTCGTTGGTGATTTCTAACGGAATAGTGAAGTAATTTTTCCGTCAGAAATTCTGTCGGCATCATAAATTTCTGACAGAATTTTTCAATGGACATATTCTGAAAAACATGCCTCAAGTGCTTTTCTTGCTAACTTCTATTACGTCTCTGTAATGGCACAAAAACATGCCTCAAGTCATATATTGATGTCTATGATTTTCCTAAAGCTATATATTATCATGAATTATTGTACAATGAACTTATTACATTTTTTAGTTTAATGAATAGGTTAATTTTCTCATTTAAGTGTGTCAAATTGTAAAAACAAAAAAAGCTTAAAATATGATTTCATCGGTAAATACTTTTGCCACAGTATTTTCTAAGATAGACTTTGTTCCGTCGGAAATGAATTAGTGATGGAATTCCGTCGCAAAACAAATTACCTATAGAATTATGTGGGTAATTTCTTGTTTTTTTGATTGTCTGTGATTTTGCAACCATATAATAGTCCAATGTGACAAGGTTAGAGTGGGATAAGAGTCCTCTGTGATTTCGTAACCATATAACAGTCCAATGTGATAAGGTTTGAGTAGGATAAGAGTCAATTCAAACACCCAAATTACTTCTAAACGAAGAGGCTCTAGAAAATGAGCAGTAGAGAAATAAATGATCAAAATATTCATTATTTGAGGCATAGAAGGAAAATCTATCAAAGTCATATGCGTAAATTTCAGTAATTAAGAAGTGGGTAAAATACCTCTAGCAATCCTCCACATTAACGGATTTGGTTTCCTTGCTTGTCCAAAGGACGAGCAACGGGCCCTTAGCCGTTTGAATCTCCCAAATCTTTTTTTTATTATTTTATTTTTTTCTACGTTAAAAAATCATTTTTTGAAAAAATGTTTGTTCAAAAATTAGCTTTAATTTAGGTTCTCTACCCATTAAAATTATTTTTTTTTATCAAAAGTAAAAAAAAAGTAAAAAAAAAAAGGATATGGACCATCTAAATGAGATATGGACGGTCCAGAGCTCGTCCATACGGACGAACTATCCTTGCTCGTCCTCTAGACAAGCAGGGAAACCAGATCCCCACATTAACATCTTCAATCTCGGTGGAAGTTTAGAATTCCAAATTAGTTGACATACTATATTGGCAGATCCAACATTTCGTCTATTCGAGGTTTGCAAAAAACGATATCCCTCCAACACAGTATATGATCTAGATTAGCTACCTATCCATTTGATGGAATCCAGAGATTGGGTCACTAGTACAGTAAACAAGGCAAACTACATCATCATCTTCCTGGGATAAATGGAAGATAGGAATATAAAATTCCAAGCGCCTCTTGGTCGCAGTGTAAGGTCAACTACCCTCATTGAAGGATATTGCAAACCTAACCACCGCAACGGCCACCAAAGCCTATTATTTAAATAAAAATTTGATCCATCCCCTACTTGCAAGGCAAGGTGATTAGACACTAATGATCCCACCTTAATGATATGCCTCCATAATGAAGAACTATTGTATGTTGGTTTAAAAAAGAAGCTCTAATCACGATGAAGATATTTCTTCAGCATAATTCTACTAAGTAATGATTTTGATTTGAAATGACTCTCCATATATGCTTTGCTAAGAGTGCATTATTAAAGCTCTCTAAATGCATAATTTGTAGACCACCCATACTTTTTGGAAGACATAGCTCATCCCATCACATAAAATGAATTTTGTTTGACTACAAAGACCATCCCCAGAAGAAGTTTTTCATTTTCTTTGAAATTTCACAGCACAACTACTGAGAGAACTTCATACACGAGAAAGGATAGACTAACAAGGACGTTAGAGTATTATTTATGAGAACAAGTCTTCTTGCTTGAGAGAGCAAGTGATTCTTCCACCCTGCCAGCATTTTATCAATTTTTTCTACTACTTCCTCATATTTCATCTTCTCCGATTGAATATCATCAATATACATGCCCAAGTACATTCCCAATCATGAATGGAAGCGAATTCCAAGGATATCTAACAAATTTCTCTTCATTTGATAAGGAACTGAAGGGTTACATACAAGGCTCAACTTTTGATAATTAATATTTTTTCCCAAAATCAGTGAATATCTCCTAATTAATGTCGTTACAATTCCCTAATCTTCCTTTGTTGCACGACAAAATAAGAGTATATCATCCACATACGTGAGGTAACTTAATGGTTTAACCCTCAGGAGACACTATAATTCACCTCCACCATCCATAACTTTCAGCTTGAAGAGTCATACATAATAACACATTTGTACATATACTACTCGAAAATAGTTGAATTACGACGGAATTTGCGACATAAAATTTTCCATCGCAAATTTGATGGTATTTGAGACAGAAGAGTAAATTCCATCGCAATTTAGGTGATTTTGTGACAGACAAGCTCCATCCGTCGCAAAACAGCTTATGTTTGAGATGGAAGCAGATGTTTCATCGCAAACTGACCCTAGTTTGCGATGGAATAACACTTTTTGTCACAAACGTCTGGCAATTTGTGATGGAAGAGCAGTTTTCGTCACAAACTTCTGATAGTTTGTAACAGAAGCTGCTCTTTTGTCACAAATTGTCTGTTCCCACCGACAGTTTGAGACGGAAGATAGTTCTTCCGTCACAAAAAGTCGGTTTCCACCGACAGTTTCAGACAGAAGTTCTATCTTTCGTCTTAAACCAGTAGTTTTTGCGACAAAACATTGAGTTCCGTCGCAAAACAGTGAAGTTTGCGACGGAACTTCTTCATTTAAAATTCCCCTCTTCTCCTTCTTCATTCACGAGACGTGCCGCATTTCTCTCCTCCTTTCCATGCTTTGCCGTCATCCAACTGTCGTCGTGAGTCCCTTGCCTTGCCGCGGTCTGACCTCACCTCCCTCTACTGTAAGCCATACTTTGCCACCCTCTTTCTTCTTTATCCACCTCAAGACATTTTTCAACGGGTAAGTTTTTAGTATTTGGCAGGGGTTCTTCTTTTGTATATTTTATTGTCAGTTTTATTATTATATAGTACCTCCAGCTCTTGGATCTAGTTTTTAGTTCAAATTAAACTAGAAATTGATCTTATATTAAAGAAAGAATGTAATATAATTCTATGTGAACTTCGTGGTTTAGCTTCCAAAATCCTCTTATTTATAGTGTTTTACTGGCTAAAGATACTTCCAAAAAAAAAAGCTCCACCATATTTAAATATAAATTAATGAGTAATATTGGATATAATATAACTAAAAGAAATTCATACATTTATAATTTTTTGAAAAATATATAAATAACTTATACAATAAATTTATTTTATGTCGTATATGTTAATTTATAAGTTAATTGGTACATTCGTGTTTTAATTTTATATTTTTAATGAAACTAAATAGTTGTTTTAATTTAGAAAACATAAACTAAATATACACAAATAATATATTTAAGAATTACATTAGAATAACATTTTGTGTATAATTGTTACCGGATTTATAATTTTAACAACAATAAAAAATTATTTAGTTTATATATATTCAGATGTTTTGTCTTTAATCTCTAATGGAACAATTTAACTATTTCACTGTTAGATCCCAATTAACCAAAGCCTTAAATCATTAATAAAAGTGAATACATTATATCAATCTTTGGAAATTCTGTAAGTATTAAGTGTCAAATTCTAAGCTTAGTTTTAATATATAAAAAAATTAATCATTTAATGGATAAAAATTTAATGCTTATGTTATCTTTCACTTTATATTTATAGTAGAAATTTTTGTGGATATAATTTGCAAGTCTAACACAATTAAGAGAAAAAAGAATTAATTTTGAAGAGAACAAAGAGTTAATATTTCATTTAATTTGCAAGTCTTGAGTTATTAGATCTTTGTGAAACTGTTGTTGATAGGATAAATTGTAGACATAGTTCTTGTGATTGCTTTGGCCTGAATTATTTGGATTCTTATAGTGGAAATATTTGTGAATATAATCCAATTAGAAGATTATAAATTACCACTAAGTATATAGTATGAATTAAATGTGTAGTTAATTAATTAATTGAAGATAATAATAGTAGTTTTTATTAATTAAGAGACGTTGCATCTCCTCCATTTAATCCCACAACATTAATTAATTAAGTGCACAAAGGTGAAAAAATTTGCAAAAGAAAGGACAACTTAAAAGTAAAGGCTTAATGATTTAATAGATTAATGGAAAATATTGCTACCCCTTACTACTTGATTAATTAAGATTTGTGATGAAACTCAATTATATCTTATTTTGCTCATTTGCCATAGTTGCATTTCGTGTGGATTGTTCTCTTTTGCATCGTTTGACCCTTGTTTTTTCTTCTTCTTTGCAATCAATTGCTGGAATTGAGGTAACAAACTACAACCTTGATGTAATTGTGGGTTTGCATTGTGATGAAATAATAGTTAAGTTTTTCATTCTTTTTATATGTCCCTATTTTCACTTGTACTTTATCATTCTTTGTTTGGCCCGTCAACATGCATGTCCCCATCTTCTAGTGTATTACCCTCATTCTCTAGTTGCTTATTGGGATTTGTTCTTTGTTCACTGCATGTGTTTGTTTGCCACTTTCTTGATTAAGTGACAATTGGTTGGTATAAGCGGCCAGTTCTATTTGCTACTTAGGTTAGTAGCTGAATTAATTTGTATTACTGTATTATGTTCTAAAAGTCTTCATGTAGGGTTGGGTTGGGGAAGTATGGAAGGCGATCATGATAGGTGTTTGCAATTTCAAGACGCGAGCACAACTAGAATCCATTTGTGTAGAAAAGGATTCATGACGAATTATGAACGTTGGGAATTTCATGGGGAAGTCCGACAGATACCGAGTGGTTATTACGGAGATAGTACTCATCGAGATAACCTTAATCAATATCAACAGTTGGTTATGGATACCGCGAAACAGTCGATTGGCCAATATTTTGATCCCGTTACTCATGCTGGACCTTCATACATGGAAGAGGAGACCGGTACACATAATCAACCATCATACATGGGAGAGGATCTTAATCCGGAAGCCGATAGGTTCCATTAAATGCTTCAAGATGCACAACATCCTTTTTGGGAAGGTTGCAAACACATTGAAAATAGTGAATATTCATCACTATCAGTTACCCTAGCAACATTAATCTTGAAGATTGATCATCATATGAGTGAGAAGAATTACAATGAAATGATGCAGATCATGAGTAAGGTTGCTCCCAATGACAATAATTTGCCAAAATATTTTTACCAAGCAAAGAAAAAGGTGAAAGAGCTTGGGCTTTGATGTGGAAAAATCTATTGCTGCCCCAACGGATGTATGCTCTAGTACAAGGATGATGTTGAAATTTGATGAGGCGAATCCTTCGTTTCTAGTCGATCCCCATAATGTCTGTCTTGATTTATGTTAAGATGGGTTCGCTTCTTTCAACAATACAGGAAGGAATGATTCCTGTTGGCCTGTGATTGTGACTCTATACAACCTCCCACCTTCCATGTGCATGAGAAGAGAGCTTTTGTTCCTTAACGCGTTAATCCTTAGGCCATCCAACCCAAAAAAGAAAATAGATGTATACCTCAGACCTTTGATAGACGAGTTGAAGATGTTGTGGAGTGAAGGAGTTCTTACGTATGATGTATCATTGAGTTGGAATTTTACCATGCGGGTTGCCTTAATGTGGATGATAAATGATTTCCTTGCATATGTGATGTTGAGTGGTTGGCAAACGTCGGGGAAGCTTGCATTGAAGAGCAGGAATATCAGCTAGAGGGGGGTGAATAGGTGATTAAAAAAAATTTGTATATTCCTTTTCGGAAATAAAAAATAATTGAGAGTGACATAGCCAAGAAGATTGGAATAGAGAGTTTATACTGGTTCGGTCTAACTCGTCGACCTACGTCCAGTCTCCACACTTGGGTATTTTACTATCTTAAATGTTGATACAGTCTCACACGCTCGTACTCGAAATGATCCTATCCCAGGATAAAGAGTAGAAGGCTTGCTTTGCATTTGGTAGAGAATGCCACGGGCCGAAATTCCAAATCTAGAGCGCTGTACACATTGAATAAAGAGCAGAATTTACAATTGTTGCAATGGGTTAAAGGTGTGAAACTACTAGACGGTTATGCATCAAACTTCTCAAGATGTGTCGACATAAACAAGGAAAAGTTACGAGAGATGAAGAGTCATGATTGTCATGTTTTCTTTCAGAGATTATTGCCATGGGCCTTCAAAGCACTACTAAAGCATATATGAAGTATTCTGACAGAGTTTTCCTTATTCTTTAGAGCAATTTGTGCTTTTGAACTTAATGTTGATAAGTTATGGCAATTGGAGGAGAGTGTGCCAATAATGCTATGCAAGTTAGAGATGGTGTTTCTTCTTAGCTTCTTTGACTCAATGGAACATGTGCCTGTTCGCTTGGCGTACAAAGCAAGGGTAGGAGTTCCACAACAATATAGGTGGATGTATTCGTTTGAAAAGTAATATATATATATATATGTAACATCCCAATTTTCACAAGCGGAATACATTTTATTTTCATTAAAAATCATTTCAAACCATCAGAGTAAAGTATTTGAGCGGAAGAGTAACTGATACTTGTATTTTCAAAATGCCATAAGTTTGACTGGATACAGAAGCGGTATAGAAACCGAGTGTTTCCACAACGAAGTAAAATAACAATGGAAAGGCTTCTGTCAAAGGAAATCTTCAGCCGGGTCTTCTACGCGTCCTGCTTGTGCTTCTCTTCGGTCCTCGGACCTCCCGAACCTGAAGCTATGTTAAGAGCTGAGGTCCCATGCATACGGACCTCAGGTAACGGTTAACCTCATATTTACATATATGGTATAAAATCACAGCAATTGGTTCACTTCCAAACATGTCACATGTCACTCCCAGTGAATGCAAATGTACCGCTCCCAGCGAAAAGTATCACTCCCAGTGAAAACAGATATATCAGCTATCCTTTAATAACAACATGTACTTAAACAGCACATCACAACATGCACACAACACACAGCACATATACACATATTGTAAATATCAGAGTTAGTGTTACAGTACGCGAACGTACCTTCGTTGACGATTTTTGACACTTCCGTCAAATTACGGCACGTTTGACAGCGGCTCAACGGCGGTGACAGCGGAAACAGCGAAAACAACGGTTCGGTGTTCCGAGTATCCTATAAGGTTAATATCACTAATATGAGTATTTAGAACCAAAACGGGCATTTTAGGTACAAATTACCATTTTGCCCCTGATCCCCTAATCGGAGGAATTTCGCCAGCACTTCGCTATCTTGACCCTAATCTTCTAGAATTTCCACATATTTCTAACTCCAATATATTTCCCAAAATAAATATCATATCTATCCTAAAACATGATATCTAAAATATATTGGAAGATTAAAGATCTACTCTAAAACTCTAAGAACTACCGAAAGAACTTAAGACTAAAGACTAGGGACCGAAAGACTTACTCAGAGCTTTGCTACGAATTTTCCCCGGACTTCTCCTCCAGAGCTCCTCTCTCTAACTTCTCTCTAGGATTGTGTGAATTGGTGAAGAATGAAGAGGAATGATGGCCTATTTATAGAAAAGCCCAATGGCATTTTTGTAATTCCTTTGAACTTTGTCTGATCAGTTTCTGGCCGTTAGATCGCACTTCTTGGAGGTGGCAAGATCTTGGCCTTACACCTCTCAAGGATGATGTCATCCCTGCTACATCATCAAGTCTTATGTCATCTTGCTTTATCTGATGAAATCCCAGTTCGGTGCCCCGATCACGAGATTCCGTAGCATCTTAAAATTCCGGAAGCAGTACCCTGAAGGTCTTTGCTTCCTCTTCAAGAATACTGGGTTTTCCTAACCTTATTCTCTCATTAAGGACATTCCGTTATCTGCCGAAAATCCTCGGTATTCGCGACTGGTTACAGAAATAACTTCGGTCGGTACTAACTTCTGGATAAAAATCCACTGACCAATAATATATTCTGGTTTTTCCTAACTCATTCCCAGAATCTCACAATGGAATTACTTTCTATCTGTGGTCATTTATCCTGTTCATTTTTCCTCTGATTATTATATTATTATCTAATTAACACATGTTTTAATTATATTATTATTATATTATAAGATCTTATCTCTTATTTTATTTTATTATATTTTTTTTTCTCTTCTTTTTTTTTTACTACACACACACACATGCACAACACTTAGGCACACACACACTCACAACTCACATATACTCACAACTCACAAATATCTCCACCTTCTCTTTCTCTTTATTTATGTCTAAACAATTAGCCATTAATTATCTAATTAATCATTTACTAATTTTTGACAATTTTCTTAATTAGTAATAATTATTATCTCACAACTATTTTATTGATATTAATAATTTATGCATTATGCAAAATATTAAAAATCATGGGGCAATTTATGTTCCCCAAAATGATATTTAATTTTGCCTTATTATTTTCCAAGGAAAATAATCCCATAAATTATCTAAATTAGAGACAACATACTCTCTAATTTTTTAATAAATATTTAATTGTCTCTAAGGATTTTTAGCTCTTTATCTTTCCTAATTACATGAGAAATCACCTTTGGAAATAAGGTAATTATGACACTAGTTTTGAGACCACAAATTCACCTATTTTCAATAGGTATATTCTACCAATTTATGATATTTACCCTAGATCAAATTTTAGGGTATTACAATATATATATATATATATATATATATATATATATATTCCTTCTGCTTGTGATTAATTGAAAAACATTGTGCCATAGGTTATAAATACCCTTTGATTGTCCATTGTAGGTTTTTACGTACAATGAAATACAAGATCAAAAATACAAGGTACGTTGAAGGATCTATTGCTGAAGCGTTTATAGTTGAAGAGGCCACTAAATTTGCCTCATACTATTATCCCCCTGAAGTTATATCAAGATAGAGGGGGTACCTCGCAATGATGACGGTGGTGAATCGAGTGGTCAGATATCAATATTTAATTATCCTAACTAAGTTGTGAAGAGGCTGCCCTGTACTTGAAGTAAGATTTCCTCTTTTGTAACTGATTTGCTTGGATAAAAAAATATGTAATCAATGGGTATCGGTTTGCAACTGCTGATGCGAACAAAAATACAGAAAGTTGCAATTACAATGTATGTTGTCGAGGTGGCCAAGTTGACAGGGTCAAGTGCGACTACTACGGGAAGTTAATTGACATAATTCAACTGGATGACAAGTGGGGCAAGTAGGTGATTCTATTTAAATGTGAGTGGTTTGATAACACTCACATGGTACAAAAGTGGAAATATATGGAACTATTGAGATCCATTGGTCAAGGAGATATACAGTTAGTTTTGACCCATTCATTCTTGCTTAACAGGCGGAATTAGTTTATTTTACATCATACCCCACATCTCGCCAAGGGTGGATGAGAGTTATCAAAACCAAAGCACGAAATATTATACCTAATTCAAAAGAGTAAAAAACAAATGACGATATGACTGAACCGTTCCAAGCTGATGTGGAACATGTACTTGCCGTAAGTATTGTCGAGGATGATCTACCTAACAATCTCTTTCATTTTGCTATAGAGTTAGAGTTGATTCTTATTCACATTGACAATGAGAAATCATATAATGAGGCACAAGAGGTTTACTCCAATACTGAATCTGAATTCAAAAATTATGAGATGCCGGAGGAAGGTGTGCAGGCAGAGATCGAAGAACAGGAATCGTCCGGTTGATTTGAGTTAGTTTTTTTTTTGTTTATGACGATCTATTATATTAGATACTTCGTTGCTTAGTCAGTGTCATATTCTGTAAATTTCTTATATTTATATATATTTTGACATAATGTTTATAAATGTTCAGAGATAGAGCATCCAGGAGGCGGTTCAAGTAGTGGACATAGTAGAGGTAGCGTCCGGCCCCATCCTATCAGAGGGGGTAGGGCGACATCTTCTACCCCCTCTATAGGCAGAAGGCTTAGCTCTTCCCCAGAGCTGCCTTCACTTTATTTTTCATTTTCACTGCTTACCATCGACTTTGTTATGGGTGATACAAGTGTGTCCGTCACTCATACTTATCCACAGCAGGAGGCAGAGTAGGTAGTGTTTATGATTTTTGATTGATTTAGATATATATTTTTTTCTCTTTAAACATCTATGTTCTAACATTTTCAATATACTTTTTCCTTTTATACACTGCATCGCCTCAGAGCTAGGGTGGGGAAGCTAGTTCCTCTTACGCACTAGTCTGGGGAATAGTTGATCCTGCAACAGGAAAGCTGTGGATCAATCCTGTCGGTAGCATCAAGTAAGTCATGTAAAGTTACTTGTAATGTTATGATTTTTTACCTTTAGTTTGTATGCTAATATTTGAAATATTTACTTTGTTTGCAGGTTTCATCCTTATAAGTCAGTGACGAATTTCATTAGGGATCAAACGTTCCATAATTTCAATTAGCCTTGGGCCAATTGCACAGAGATTCCTTAGGAATATCGGGATGCTTGGTTTAGTGAGTTCTTGATAAGTTATGTGATTTATGGTTATTAATTTCTTCTCATCAAAATGCAAACTAATTAACTACTTTTATACTTTAGAGCACTAATTGTTTATTATTGATTTTCAGAGCAAGTTTAGCTGGTTGCCTGATCATCTGGAAATTTTGAAAAAAACTTATAACTTCAGGGGAAGCAAGTGGTTGTCTGATAAATTTTATAAAATGGAACATGAAAAGGGAAAGAAAACTTGGATTCAACATGAGGTTGCAAAGCAGTTATTTCAAAGATGGGCCACTGACGAGAAAGTTTTGAAGCAAAGTAAACGAAATAAATTAAATAGGTCCCAAATGGATAGACCGTCATATGCTGGTGGCTTCATTCCATTTAGTGAGCATCGACGAAAGATTGTAAGTATGCGTTATTTTCTATTTCAGCTTTCAATATTTTGCACTTTGAAATAATTAATTAATGGTTATCATTTGCGTTTGTAGGTAAAGTTTGGGGAATTTCCTGCAGAATTGATTTCTTGGACCACCTTTGAGCAGACCCATTTCCAGGAGATTGAGGGTCGTGGCAAGCGTTGGATTAATGCCAAGTCCCAACAATTTGCGGTGAGATATTAATTAGATTTTATTATTTATTTCGAACAGTAACAAATTTATTTCATTTTACATGCCTTATTTGTGATGTATTTTTGTGCTTGTAGCAGAACTTTTTAGCAGCTGACACAAGAGAGAGACTCACAAATTGAGAACGACTTGATGTCCTCTTATTTTGATGACGAGAGTCTCTTCATTCAGGCTGCAGGTGGATTTGATAAGAAGGGGAGAGTATTCGAGATGAGTGCCTTTACCAACAAATTGAAGTCGTCTTCAAAGCGCTCATCCAATAGTGTTAGAGGTGTTCTTGCAGGTAGACTTAATACTTTTTTTATCAATCGCAAATGATTATTTTCTCGTTCATTTGAATGAAGTACAAAAAATAAACTGACTTCATAATGTTGGTTTTGCAGAAGATAAGAGGGTAAATGCGTTAGAACAGACAGTGAGGGAGCAAGGAGAAATGATTAATGAGATGTGAGCAGTTCTCCAATCCCAATTACAGGACAAGGATATGGGGCTACCTCCTAGTGGTGATGACAATACTGGTGGTGGTGATGACCAGACTGCTGTTGTTTAGACTTTTTTTAGTTCATTTTAGTCACAACATTATAATTTGTAGTATTTTGTTTTTGGTATGTAAACTTGTATAATTGTTACAGTTTATTTTTATGTTATACAAGTCTTTTTATTTATATTTTTATGTAATTGTTTTATTTTTTTCCTACTTTTTTTTATATTTTTTTAAAAAATAAATTGGTATTTGCGAGGGAAAAAAAGTTCCCTTGCAAATCCTCGCAAATCCTGGAATTTGTGACGCAAAAGTTCCCTCGCAAATTCTAGGATTTGGGAGGGAAATAGCTTTCCCTCGCCAAATAAAAGGATTTGCAAGGGAAAGTTTTTCCCTAAAAAAATTCTTCATTTTGTGACGAAAAATGCATTTTTTTCGTCGCAAACGTGATTTGTGAGGGCAATTTTTATGACAGATAGTTTTACGCCGCAAATCAATTTTGCGACGAAAAATGTTTGTTTTGCGATGGAAAAGTTCCGCTAATTTTCTAGTAGTGATAGAAGAAAGAGATAGGGAGACATATGATATCATTGCCCAAGACCCAAAGCCGGATTAAAAGGAAGACCCAGTGAACCATTAATCATAACCTGGAAGGAGACTATGGATATACATTGCACAATTAAGTTAATTATCCATGCTGGGAATCCCATTATTTCAAGCACCTTACACACAAAAAAAAAGGATACTTTATCATAAGCCTTTGCAATGGCAAGCTTGATCACACACCAACCCTCATTCTCCTTCTTTGTTTTATGAATCTTAGCTATGCATTCAGAGGCTAGAATAATATTATCTGTGATAAGCTGACCTTTAAGAAAAGCATTCTGATTCAGAGTAATGAGATCGTTCAGGATTTCATTAAAATGATTACATAGCACCTTAGAGATAAATTTTTATCTAACATTGAAAAAACTAATTGGCCGAAAAATCTTTAAGCATATAAGGGTTGTTGCACTTGAGGTTGATAAATCCCAATTTTATATATTTTATCCCACCTTATTTCATTTATTTTTGGGATTATTTTAGGCTAATTTGAAATTATTAGATAATATTTAGATTGTTAGCCTATTTTAGGAAATAATATAAATTAATTATAAGATATTGGGCTTAAATTATTAATATTCTGATTAAATAATATCTCTTGATATATGATAGGTTGTGATTTTATAATATCTTATAAGTGCAGAATTTTTCAGGGAAGCTAAAAAGAAAGCCAATAGTAGAACTTATTGGGCTTCTTAGATTTTATTGGGCTCAAGTTAATACCCAAAAAAAGCCCTCTCTTCCTCCTCTTTAATTAACCTAGTTGCTAGGTTTTGAAAGTTTCAGACGCTGAAGCCGCGAGAATCAACACATCACGCCGCAAAGACCGAGACGCTGAGACGGAAGACGACTCTGGGAGATTGACATTGAATTCATTAATGATTCTTTCTTTCCATTCAATTCACGCACACAGCACACCTCTAATTCTCAATTAAATCTCCGCGGGACCCACGGCCATTCACCAATTCATTCACCCATCAATTCTCAATTGATTTCTACCAATTCATTCACACATGGCAGTGACGTTTTTGGAGCTTGGTGGGGAGAATAATTCTATGGAAGCTTAAATCCATTGGGAGGCAGCTTGGGAGGAGCATGGAGGAAGCTAGAGCCTAGGGCTTACACTTGAAGACCACAAGGGAGTGTCTTTCTTTTTATCTTTTTAATTCAAACTTGAGATTATTTAGTTTTAAAGGATTTCGAGTTGTATTAATTGAGAACAATCTAGTTTTAGATTGTAAACTTATTTCTTCTGGATTAGACTGATAACTTGAAGTTTTATGCTTATGGCTGGACTCCTGTTTGCAACCTTGAGATTGTCAATTAAATTAGTAATTGAGTTTTCGTTATTAATTTAATTGTTAATTTGATTTATTATCTTAATTGTTTAATTGAGTTGATAAATTATCTGGTTGTTCAATTAGATAATTGTAAACAAGGTTTTCAAGATTATTTTATGATTGGTTTTTAATTGGTTTAATTAGCCACCGCTTATTTCATTATGAGTTTTCTAATGGAATAGGTGTTATTGAGTTAGAAGGTTTCCCATGTTCGATTAGGTAATTAAATTCATTAATCTCCTTTTGGTCTAATTAATTGATTTAGGCTAAGAAAGTTGACTCCATGCAATTCCTAAGTTGTCCCCTTCATCATCATCATTGAATTAAATCTTACTATTTTATTTGTTTTTAATCAATCTTTTTAGTAGGATTTTAATCATTTTCTCATAAGAAAACCCCCCAAAAATTGCATTCAACTCATATAGATTAGTCTCATTCTTATATAGGTTTAAGAGTCAATTGCATTATTACATTTAGTTAGTTAATTGCATATAGGTAATAGTATTTTGCATTCTAGTTTAGGTCCATTTATATTCTACTGCATCTTTTATCACTTGAAAATTAGTCCTAAAGAAAACCCACAGCTTGCTCCTTGGGAGAATGACCTAGGTTGACCCTAAACTGCATAATTAATTAGGACGTAGTTTAATTGATCAGAGGTCTAGCACAATACAAGACCTATTCAATTCCTTAGGCAAATAGACCTGATTGAAAACCTAATAAATCATGGCAATGATATCATGTTTAAGAAACAACCAAAAAATTTTATAGAACCATGCATGGAAACCATATGGCCCAGGACCACTATTTGCCTCCATTTCAAACCCCGCTTGTTCACTTTCTTTAGTAGATAAAGGGTGTTTAATTCTTGCAAGGTGGTCAAAAGACAATTTGGGAAAATTTATATTATTTAATGTCTACTCAATTAGCAACCAAATCAACAACCGCAGAATCCTCATATATTTGTTTTAAATATTTAATATATTAATGCTTTATTGTGAATTTCGAGTTTGTTAGAGCAAGACTTTCCAAGGGAAATTGGGTGATGGTTAAAAAAAGCAAAAAAAAAAAAATAATGCAAACTTTAAAGGAATAAGATAGAATTGAATAGATGTCACCAAAGATAAACTCACGATATTTATATTGATTCGGTTCAAATCACTTGACCTATGTCTAGTTCTCAAAAGCCTTAAGAGGTTTCTACTATGTTTCAAGATTTGCCGATCTCTTGGTGCCTTAGTACAATCTAGTTCTTTTTCAAAGAATAATCGCTTCCCCTTACACGTTGCAATTTAATGCCCACTCAAAATTCCATTATCTTGAGTCACTTAGATAATAAATGAATCAATAAATGTCTCTCATATGAATAAATAAATGATCACTGAAGTATAGACTCAAATTTAATAGCTTAAGATTTTGCAATGAATGTAGCAATAAGTTTTTTGTAGAAGTTTGTTGCTTCGTGTTCAATGCTCTGGGTATTTATAGGTAGAGTGAATTAATGACGGTTGTCTTATTGAATGTATTTGTTTGAGTGTTCTTGATCCTAGTTATAGCCATTGAAGTCTCTAAACATTCTTTGTGTTTAAAGAATTAGCTGTTGGAGTATAGAGAATGTTTATCGTTTGAATGTCTTTTGCATTTAATGATTTTGACACAAAAGTGATTTTTTGTTCAATTTGTGTGTTAATACTTGTTTGATCACATGGAAAACACTTAAGTACTAGTATAATGAAGAGTTAGAGTAATTAGAAGCAAAAAGAAAAAATATACAATCTTTCCAAATATTTAAAAAGTTTTGAAGAAATGCTTAGTTTTCTGGGAAAGCATCACTCGTGATATTCTCTTAATAGTTTGAAAATCTTACAGAGCATTGGATAGGTCACTAGAGTGATGTGCTTGTGATGCACAAAATTGGATCACTCAAATGGTCACTTAAGTGATCTTGTTTCAAATCACTTGATACATTACTTGAGTAATCAACTAGGGATAAAGAATTATAAGGTCATTCGATTTCCTTTGATTTTGACAAAAACATATTACTTGACAGGGGTACAAAAAATGCTTTTAAGATAGGACAAAAGAGGCATCGTAAGACCGGACTCGCAATCAGTCTTGTTCCAATCGGTATTAAAAGTATATCTTTAAAACCAAACTTAAACCAGTCTTAAATAAACACTTATAAGATTGGACATTTAAAAACATCAGGTCTTAAAAGTGATACTAAATATAACTGAAATATTTTTTGCTCGGTCCTAAAACTGAATTTTTAAAACCGGACAAAACTTTAGACGCTCTTAAAATGTTTAATTTTTAAGATCGGACAAAAATAAATGCACTCTTAAAAATAGCAGCTTGTTAGACCAGATAATTAATTATACACAGTCTTAAAAGACTCACTTTCAAGACTGAATGATTAATACGTCCGGTCTTAAAGTTTAACTTTTTAGATCGGACGTATTAAACCATTAGTCTTGAAAGACCAACTTTTAATACTGCACTAATATCAAATATGTTTACCTGACCTTTAAGACCGCGCATACAAGTACATCTAAATACATCCGATCTTAAAAGTTGAACTTTTATGACCGGTGTTTTTTTTTTGTTTAAATTTTCCTAAATTTTTTCCCTGTTCTATTCTTCCTGATCATATATACACAAATCCATATCACCCAATCCAGCACATAAAAGGCTATACTTTAAGCTATAAGCTATAAATAATTATGAATAAATTGAATTGGGAAGAAGCAGAATATAAACTATCGACCATGAGTTACAAATGCAAATACAATAAGTTACAATAAGATATACAACACTTAAATCAACATACATGCCCAATATTCACCATGCCTTCATTTGATTCCCATCCAACAACGTAACATCCTCTTTTATAACATGCCCCTTTGGATCAGATCCTGCCACAAAAATAAAACAAGAACAAACTTCATAGAGTCAGTGACATTGTTTAAAAACATGGAAGGAATATAATAGTGTTAAAACTTTAAAGTTTTCAAAGATTTGTTCAGATGAATATTATCTTACGAATTGACTCTTTTATAAAGGGATATCCTCCTATATCCTTTCTTGATGATAATTTCCTATGCCGGGTTCATTATCCGCTCATCTTCTTTGTTCATGTCTGTTAGACCCCTTGAAAAAGGAGTGCTCTCAGGAAGATCATAATTTGCATGACTTTCCTCATCAATATCAATGACCCTTTTTCCTTGGAGAGCTACAGACCATATTTTATTTGCTTGATCGGTGATATAAAAAACTTGTTTCGCCTGGTCTGCCATAATAAAAGGTTCATCTCCAAAACTTCTACTATTGACATCAACTAATGTAAATCCCAGCCGATCGATCTGAACACTATTATTGACATTAACCCACTTGCATTTGAAAATGAGAAATCTAATTATGACATAGTCTACCCCCCAAATCTCTTCAATAACCCCGTAATATGGCATGACTGCCAATTTAGGCCGCTTGTCTTTCGAACTGGAGAAGTGCATAGATCCAGCCTCTAACATTATACCATTGTTCTAGACGGTGCTCCTAACATCAAAGACAAAAAGGAAACAAACAAAACATTGTCTGAAATGTGATTAATGATAAAAATTCACAAAGTACAGTTAAGAACATACAAAAAAAAAAGACAACGTTTACCTTTTATGAATTACGAATAAAAACAAACACAGTGATAACTCTTCTCAAAGTTGGACCATCGTTGTTGTTGGTTTTACCACACCTGGATTTGAATATTTTAGTGTCCTTTTCATTATCTTACATCTTTTCCGACAAAAAAGACAAGAGAAAAAGAAAAGGGGCACTGATAATGCTTTTTAACTTCTGGATAGGTAAAAACGACGACAACGAGGATCCTGGCTTGAGCAAAACGTCAGAAACTCGAGTGTTCTTAAACCCTAATGATTTGTCTTAAAAGTGAGTCATCATTTCTATTTAAAAGAATATTAGTAAGACCGGATATTAAACAAATAGACGGTCCTAAATATCTAGCTATATTCAATTTAGAATTAACAAAGACTTTTAGAACCGAACGTTATATAAATAAGTGTTCCTAAAAGTGTCGCCATATTTTATAAGACTTTTAAAACCGAAGATATAACAAACATACGGTTCTAAAATATAAGCTTATTTTTTTTTAAAAAAAAACAAAGACCTTTAGGACCGTCTCTTTATTAAATAAGTGTTCCTAAAAGTGTTGTCATATTTTATAAGACTTTTAAGACCGGAGATTTATCAAACATACGGTCCTAAAATTTAGGCTTATTTTAAAAAAAAATGAAAACCTTTAGGACCGTGTCTTTAATAAATTTGCGTTCCTAAAAGTGTCCACATATTTTATAAGACTTTTAAGACTGAAGATATAACAAACATAACGTCCTAAAATGTAGGCTTATTTTTCTTATAAAAAAAACAAAGACCTTTAGGAGTGTTCTTTAATAAATATGCGGTCCTGAAAGTCACGAATACTTTTCCGAATCTCTTATTGCTATTCACAACTTTCCAAAACTGAAATCTCAAGCAATATTCACCATCCAATACATTCAGAAAACCAAAATTACACAAGCTAAGAAAATTGTTCAAAAAAATAAACAAATTTATTATATATTGAATTATATAAATTGTACACTTGTTGATTTACAGAATGAATTTACAAATGAATATAGTACTGTAATTACATTTGTTGCTCTACAAGCATATATTTTCAAATGAAGTTAGTACTGTAATTGTTGTATTTACTTTAAAGAGGTCAGTAAGATGTTGACAAAACACATTCCATATGTGCTCCACTTCATCATCAGAAAAGGGAGTAGCAGAGGCAAACCTCTGTGACATCAAAGACAGAAACTGAATTAATTTGCGTGCATATTGATATGTAACATTAAGCCAGAAACTAAATTCAGCCATAATATGTAACAGCAAATACATTTACCTTTGCAGTGAGTTTAGTCCTTAGTTGTGTGATAATATCATAGATGTGTTTCATGATGTACAAGTCACATAAGTTGGACCTCGTTGGTTGCCAACGGGTCTAAAAAGAACAAGAAATATATATAAGATCGAGCATATATAGTTTGCTGACAAACTTTACAAGGCAGTGTGCTAGTGTCCAAATATGTGTTAACCTTTAGACAGAGCCATTTAGGTTCTTTGGCATCATTTAGTCGCTTTTTGATGACCTGGATTTGGAAGGTCTTCATGGCACTATCATCAAAATCTCAAATTTATCAATAATGTTCACTGAAAATTCACATCAAAGATTTCAGACAAGAGAATCAAAATGACATGCTTACTTGTTGATGGTCTGCAACAACATAGCCCCTAGTTTGCTGTGAGTGGAGCATAAGAAAATCACCGTATGCACCTCCATGCACATGACGACCAACTGCCAGTGGTGGCTGAAAATTGTACAACAGTAAAGTACTCAGTGATATATTATGTAGAATTAAGTGAATTGCAACAAGAGATTGATTGTGATATGTACCTATGATAATATGGAAACAAGTACACCTTCCTTCTCACTTCACACAACCTTGTTGATATGTACTCCTGCCTTTTGTCCTTGGAGGTTGTACTTGCATATACTGGGCACAAGAATCCAAAATCATTGATTCTGCCCTGTTAATCCAATTCTTGATGCATGAACCTACAATAATGACATTGATAAGGGAATTAATATATATGTATGTATGTCTAAACGATGCATTTAAATTATATACTCATAGAAGAAGATACTTACTTCAAAAAAATTTGAACAATTGCTAATATAAGCTCTTGTCCAGGAAGTAGCAGGGACTTTATATCATCAATGTCAACCGAAAACTAGTTGAGGATGAGGGATCCCTACTACATTATTGATATCCCACGATTTTTCTTTAAAATCTCCTTTGAATACCATATAGGATATTTTATCATTGGCTCTTAAATTAGCAGTAGGGGATGCAGCTTTAGGAAGGGAAGGAGATTGAGGAGGGGATGGAGCTTGACGAGGTGATGGAACTGGAGGAGGGGATGAAGCATCAGGAGGAGTAGAGACATGTACAAGCTTCACTGGCCAAGAAATGAAGGCTCCCTTAACATCACTCACACGTTTCAGCTGATCAGTTGGAAAAGGGAGAGGTGCATCAATGATCACCTCTTTAACTGGCACTCTGATTTCATCATTAGCTATTTGTTTGTGGTGTATAGTTGATCCCAAGTTGTGGATAGTCCTTTTAACAACTAATTGTTTATGAGGTTCAGCCATGTACAGGTCACAAGGTTGCTCTGACTATCCAACAATGCAGCTCCCTCTCGTTCTCTGCTGCACAGGTGCAGGTGTATGTGTCAAGGGAACATTGGTCTCTGGACGAGAGCTAATAAGCATCTTCTTCTTAATCATTTCCTCCTTCATTTGCCTTATCTGGGATTCAAACATTTCTTTCAATGCACATTCTTTGGCCGGTGCCTCCTCATTTAATTTGGCCATCGTTTGTTCTATCTCCTCTCGGGTAACCATACTTTGTTTAAGGCGTTTGGATTTACTAAAGTATTCTTTTACGCCTACCCGTACTCCGATCCCCCTTACATGCCCCAAGTGATCCGATTTTCCGGTTGCAATGGTCAAAACATCATTCCTCCCGCCCAACACAAAAGATCCCTCTGCTTCTTTCTTTTTAAGATCTTCCTGTAAGATATAGATAACGAGAAGCTTAGCAATGAAACATGTTTAGTAATTAAAAAATAACAAAAATGATACTTACAATTCTTTTAACAACTATACGAGTTTGTTCACTCATGTAGGCGCCTTTTGGCTATTGCCAAATATACAACCACAAATCCTCGCGACGTATTGGGGATGTCGGCTGATCAACTATTGCAGAAAGATTGGATTTAGCTTCTTCTTCCAATCTCTTCCGCTTGGCCTTCATCATTTATTTTTCAGCCTTTGCATATTCACCGCAAGAAGCCCTATGCGGGCAATCATTCTTTCTCCCTATCTCCTGTGCTTGTTACCTTCTTCTCTGTGAATCAGAATTGAAAACAACTATTAGTTATGAATTCAAGTCATCTCACAAACAGAAATTAAAGAATTTCTGCTTCATATGAACCTCAAACACTAGTCAAATTCACTTCATCAAGTTTCAACATTTTATTTAAGGAAGATGTAGAATTGTATAGAACTAACATACTAACTTACTAATTGCAATGTCTAACCACTACCTACTATAACAAAACTAGCTAAGAATATAATAATGGTTAACATATCAGACATGCATATAACTAAGACATGTTCCTCTGATACAGGACAAAGGATGGAACTATATACTTCTATTCACACATTAAACCATCTAACTAACAGGATTAGATGAATACAATAACATTCACATATCCGCACAGGTTAATAAGCAAGCAAAAAGGGCAAACAAAATTAAATATGAACTCACCAAAGCATCAGAAGTGGTTTAAAGATGAACAAATTGTTGTCAAATTTGTTCATCAATAAATGTGTACTTGTCCCAAGGATTATGTAGAGGCTGATCCTCGGCAAAAATATAGGTGTTGGCTAGAAACATCTTAAACTTCCTCCACCGATTAGCACGATAAGACAATGTCTTGTCTTTCAACTTCTCAGAGTCACGGACAGTGTATGTAAGCTGGATAGTGTCCCAAATAGGATCCTTCAGTGTGCGACGGTCCACATTTTTCCACTCATCTATCAAGATGCTTACCTTAATGCGTGCCATATAGCCGACAAAACTATTATATTTGTTTTTATTCAGACCGAAAGGTTCCAACCTTTCATTAAACTGAATCTCGAGCTTTGACCCAGTGTTCCAATTTATGGATACGTCCCTCATGCGTGTGCCACTTCTACCACAGCGTGTAGGGCGATTACGAGGCTCATTTTGAGATGAAGAGGGTTCATTCTGGCTCACACCAGTAACATCAGTAACTGGCGTTGACTGAATAGAAAGAGGATGATTTTCTTCATTCATTTTTGAGAAAGGAAGAGAGGTTGAGAGTGGTGGTGCGAAAGAGGAGCACTTAAGAAAGTGAGAGAGTAACAGAGGATGGTGGTGGTTAGCGAGGAATAGATGTAATGTAACAGGGAGAGAGGTTTCACAACAAGAACAGGGGTTTCAAAGTTCAGACAGAAAGACGTAAGTCGTAAGTAAGGTTTCGCGCGAAGAAGTATATGTTTCCATTTTTCAGACTGGAGTAACTTAAAAGACGGTCTTAAAGGTTAAAATTTAAGACCTTCCATTATTTATGTCCATTCTTAAAAGAAATAAACTATTATTTTAAATATTATTTAGTACCGGGTAGAAGTTATGTCCGCTCTTTAAAATATTGCCTTTAAGATTGTCATTTATATATGTCCATTCTTAAAAGTTTTATACGATTATATTTAAATATTTCCTTATTATTTTGGACCTCAGAAAATATAAGTCAGAGATGTATGAGATTTCTCTATAATGTAATTCATATTTCAATTTTTTTTTGTAACAGTTTTAAGAGCGGTGTTTTTTTTAAGCAGTATGAATAATATATTTAAGACTTATCGAAAAACTTATGCGTTCTAAGACGTTCTTTATACATACAAAATTACCACCAGTCATATCTGTTAGTTCTCTGTGTTTTGATGATAACTGACAATTGTAAACTTAATTTGAAGTTTGTCTTTGGAATGTTGTAAAACTTTCTATTCAAGGAAAACTCTAGTTTTGGTAGCAAAACTCGAGTTTGAACTTGACAGACAGAAGCTCAGTTTTTATCAAAGCAAGCCAAACTCCAGTTTGTGTGGACAAACTCGAGTTTGCAGAGTTACAGAGAGCGATCAAAATTTTCAAGAGTTGTAAACTCGAGTCAATGCTTTAGAAACTCAAGTTTAGATCAAAGGCAGAAACACTCGAGTTACAATCTGTTTTCAAACTCTACCTTTAATTCTTCTAAACTCCAGTTTACAAGAAAGTTTAAAGAGCTAAAAGTTTAAAGACTTGTAAACTTGAGTCTGGGATATGTTGACTCGAGTTTATTATAAACAGAGTTACTCGAGCTTTTGTCTATTCTGTAAACTCCAGTTTTGTTTTCAGAAACTCCAGTTTAAGTTTAACAAAAGGTTTTCAAAGTTTCAGTTTCCACTAAAACTCGAGTCTGGATTCTGGAGACTCGAGTCTGGGTTCTGGAGACTCGAATCTAGGACAAACTGAAATCACTCGAGTTAAAGCATGATTTCTAAACTTCAGTTTGAGCCTTCAAAGATATTTCAAATACTTCAGTTTTCACTAAAACTCGAGTCTAGGTTTTAGAGACTCGAGTTTAGCTCAAACAGAAAGCACTCAAGTAAATGGCTATTTTGAAAACTCCAGTTTGAGAAATGGAAACTCCAGTTTACACTTAAAGAGATATTTCAAAAGTTTCAGTTTACACTGAAACTCGAGTTTTGTATATCAAAACTCGAGTCTGGACCATACAGAGAGCTAAGTAACATTTCAGGTTTGGTAAACCCCAGTTTGCATTTTCTAAACTCCAGTTTTGAAGCTCTGAACTTAAACTCAAGACTTTCATAAAAGCTTCAAACTCGAGTCAGTCACTAAATGACTTGAGTTTAGCACTGTGTTCAAAACTTCATCCAAGAGCAACTCGTGACTCGTGACTTTCCTCTCTGTAAGAACCAAACTCGAGTTTAGGAAGTGTTTCAAAATGCCTTGATCTCTGGATGAACTCCAAACTCGAGTCTGGGTTTGTAAACTCGAGTTTGTAACGCATAGATTTGTAAAACCAGATGGAGCCAAATTGCGAAAACCATTTGAATGAAGTTAATACTTCATATCTTTAATTGCTATTATTCCTAACGTCATTTAACCAGTTTGTTAGCAAGTTTCAGATGAATTATTGAAGGAAACAGTGAAGATTCAGACTATGAGCTGTAAAGCAAGAGAGAGAGAATATGTTGTCTTATAAAGTACTTCAACTTGGATTAAATTAATACAACTTTAAGAACAGCCCATTCTACACAGGGACATCAACATTATCTTCATATTAATTAAGTCCCACATTGCAAGAATGTCTACAACAGTTTAGACAAAAACAGAATCCATCCATCAAGAACATTGTGAGTGGATTCTCAACAGCTAGTTGCTGGAAGTGGAGCTTCAACAGCCAAATTCGTAGTGGTCTTCCAACAGTCATGTTCTTCATTCACAATAAACTTCAACTGCTATAAATATGATTCAGATTCGAAGAAGAACAGACATACAATATACAAGACATTTACAGTGAACAACATTGAGATTTTTGTATTCATTCTTCTATAAATTATCCTGAGAGATTTGAGCTTCAGTGTTTATCAATATCTGCTCTTAGAGAGAGTTTGTTTCTGTTAAATCACTTGTTTGTAAGAATCTCAAGTCAGGGGACTTGGAGATTGGGAATATCAGTGTACAACTTGTAAGGGGGAGTGTATCCTAGTGAGAGGATAACTTTCGAGTACAGAGTGTGTAACTGATTGTGAGTGATAATGGAAATCCCAGAGAGTCTGGGGACTGGACGTAGGTCAAGGAATTAGACCGAACCAGTATAAATCTTGCTGTGTCTTGTTCTTCTCTCACATTCTCTGAACTATCCTATTCCTGCGATTAATTTCCAGAATTGAGCAAAAGAATTTTTCAAATCCCCAATTCACCCCCCCTCTTGGTGATTTGCTCCGGTTTTTCAATATCTTTAAGACTGGGTCGTCGATACTCCGCTGTAAATGAGGCGGTCTTAAAAATTGATACGTTGCAAGAAGTTCTTTATATATACAAAATTGTCACCGGTCATATCTTTAAGACCGGGCCGTCGATGCTCAGCTGTAAATGAGGTTGTCTTAAATCACTTTTTTGCACTAGTGTGATCACATCACTAGAGTCTTCTGCTAGTGATGGTTTTTAATATAACATTCGAGTGATCATACACTTAGAAAAATTTTCAGATTTAGAACACTTACAGGGTTATTGTAGTGTTGTTCTAGTTATGCACTTTGTCTCATTATTCGAGTGGTCACTCGAGTGATCTCAAGTAATCACTTGAGTGACATTTTCTTTAAAACAATTTAGAGTAGCATCACTCGAATAAATCATCACTTGAGTGGCACGCTGGTAATAAGATTTAACATATCACTCAAGTGAGCTTAGAACATAACTCGAGTGATTTTCACGTGGAAAATTTTTGTTATGCTAATCACTAGATGATTTACTATGGTGATTTGGTGGTGATGAATTTTTGAACTCAAGTGGTTAATTAAGTGATCTTCTTTTGTAAAACTGTTTCACCAGAAAGATCATCATGATAGTTTACCTAGGATTTATCACATCATTCGACTGGTTACTTGAGTAATATGTTTTTCTACTTCTAGTGATCACTCGCAGTGATGAATCATATCACTTGAGTGGTGTAGCAATTTTTGCAGAACAATGATATTTTGCGTGTTTAAAATACTTTGTTCATCTTCCAAATCCTTTACAAAACCTTTCTAAGCTTTATTATCATCAAAACATGAAATCTAACACTGTTAATCTTCAATCCACTGTCCTTCCTAATACACATGAAGCTTTATGAGTGTGTTTGGATTAGCTTTTGAAGAATAGCTCATGGAGAAAAAGTGCTAAAAGTGATTTTTCATAATAGATCGTGAGCAAAATAGAGTCTGTGAAAAAAGGTGATTTTGATAAAATAATAATGTTTGGATATTGTAATCAGAATCACTTTTTCATGCTCAAATTACTAAAAATGACATTAGCTTTTGTAATAATTGTATATAAAGGATAAGATTTTATTTTAAATATTTTTAACATTAAATTACATAATAAGTACCAAAATTTAAATAAATTTTTGTACAAAATTGAAATTATAACATTATTCAATTATGTAGCATGATAAAAAATAGATCAAATAAGTATTAATAAATTGTATAGACAGAAAATATTTATAAACAGTAATTATCTTTTAGATTGATATACACAATTTATTCGATAATAAATGTTTGACAACTGAAAAATTAAACCTTAAACATATAAGAGTGATGTTTTGTTTTAAAACTTACAAAATTTAATTAAGGTCCTTGATTAAAAGCATTGTGTTTTTTTCCTAATACAAATTTGTATCCAATCATTTAACAATATAATAGTCTCCACCGTCAGACCTGGCCTGAACCCGAACAAAACGCCCCAACCCTTCTCCATTAGAGGCATTCCTTCCTTCATCGACCACAATTCCTCACCTCGTCCAATATGCAGGGACACATGATTGACACGTTCATGTACTCACTCAATATGTGCCTCGTTGCCTCAAGCTTCTCTTCTCTCAGCCCTAGCTTGGCCTCTACCAAATCCAGAATCACTGGGTCACCAAGGTAGGCGATCCAGAACGCCTTTCAGCAAATGGAACGTAAGACCCACTTCCTGTAGGTGCCTGTCGATGGCCTCATTGGAGTCGGGAAAGATGGTCTGTGCCGCCAACACCATCTCAAATATCGGGTGTTCGATGGAGGTTTCGGGATTAGAACCGATGATCTTGGCAATAGCACTATCACCGAAGAGGGCTTGATCGACGAGGGAGTCGAGGTGGGTGCTAGAGAACCCACAAAAAGTGATGGCGGTGATCTCAGAGAAGACAAGAAAAAAGAAAGAGAAAGAGAAGAGACAACGGGACCTATGTCAGGAAAGAGAAAAAAGGGCAAAACATCAGATTTTCCAAAACGATGGTTTTGACTTCAAAATAGTTTCTGGACTTTTTTCAAGTCTCTGGCAAAATTTTTGCAAGACCAAGGTTTTGCCTCCAGAAGCACTTTTTTGTATTTAGCAAACACTCACTAATGTCTTTTATATTAAACAATGGGCGTTGATTTATGATTTTTTTTTTGTTTCTTTGGTAGTAGTTTGAAATCTTCATCACTATTATCTATACTCCCATATACTATTTTTTTTTCATAGGTAATCTTGATATATTCACTATGCAGACTATGATAATGATATAGCCCATTCGATCTAATAATATAAGTCATTTCATCTCATTCATTAGAGTTAAAAAATGATAGTTAACTCATTAAATTTGAGTTAAACTGAAAAAATAAATGAATTTTTACCTATATTAAATGAGGTTTTGAAGGAGAGAAAAATATAAAGAGACACATTTAAACATTAATTGGGTAAAATTGACAAATAAGTATTAATTGCTCTCTAAATGACATATATTGTTGACCAAATAAACATTTCGAAAAGTGACTTATATCCTAGATGAGAGGGTAGGAGAGTATCAATGTACCTTAATTAATTTATAAGCCTAAAAAGGAAACATGAAGTTGGTAACACACATTAAATTCATTTCTTTTTCATGTGACATATATCAGAGGCAGACGAATGTTGAGGTTATGTATAGATATCCATCAGATATTAATATAGCCATCTAGTGTGGAGGTCAGGACTCAGGGGCTCCATAGGCCACAATTAATAGGAGTTGTTAATTAACTATATATTTCTTATAAATGGTTAACATACTCGCTTAGCTTCAAAATAGAATAAACTCTCAACAAGAAAATTGAAATATATGAGTATATATATCTAAGATTTTCCAAATGGAAAAATAAGTCGCATTTGGCCTTTGCCATATTTTTATTGTTATCAAACTTGCGAGTTGATTCTCCAAATTTATTGTTTTTACAGTTTTTATCTTACAAAATCAAGTCAAGTCGAAAATAAACCCGTGTAAGTTGTAAATTCGATTAAACTTATGAGGTTATATACCAAGTTTACCATTTTTATGTTTCTAACTAATAAAACCATATTAACTTTCTTTTAAACTTGTGTTAATTTTTTCGATTTGATCATATACTTAGTGGCTTTGTATATAAAGTTTTCAAAAACTTCTTTGTTAAATATAATACATTATGAATGTTAATGGATTTAACTTCAATTATTTTGATTTAAAACAAATTTAAATCAAATTTATTTTAATTATTTAATTATACACTAATAACACTTATTTAAAAAATAAAAGTAAACTCTTATGAGTTTATAATATGAACTCACGATACGGGTTTACATTACTGTCACTATTTTGTCAAAACTCGTGAGATTGACAAATTAAATGTTGGTATCCTTAATTAATGGATGGTTTAAATTAATTTTTATGCAAGGACAATTAGTGAAATATTTGAACATTATTCTTTATAGTTAAACATTTAAAACCGGCCAATATCACGTTTACAAATTATATAAGAATATATATTCTCGTTCTAGCTAATATATATAAGAGTATATGCGATTTTCTATAAGTGGACGACCGTATATTAATTATATACACACACCTTCTTTTCTTTTCTTTTAATTAACTCTAACTTCATATGAAACTGAATTGAAAGATTTTGACCACGAAGGTACATAAACAGATGGATTGAGTGAGAGAAAAAGCGAGAATAATTGATAGTGAAGAAGCCTTTTCCTATATATGAAAGAGCTTTTTGAGTAACTTTAGGCTTTTTATTTTATTTTACATCCTGTCAAGTCGTGGTGTTGGATGAGTGACATATGACCACGAAGAGAGGAAGATCCAACTCACCAGACACCAGTCACCACCACCTTTCTTCTACATAGTGGTTTTCTTAATTATATTTACTTTTAGCATTAATTAATTAGCTAGGTTACCCTTTTTACTTACATAAAACCTGGTTAAAGAAAGGGGGAAACAGTTAACTATATTTCCAACGCTAGTTGGCAATCATATATATACAAGGCTAACTCAAGGAGTTACCATGAGATGGGACACTAATGTAGGTCTTAGCTTGTGATTTGAGATAATTTCATACAAAGGTTTATTTTGTTTTCTTAATTGTTAACAAAAATGTCACCATCAAAATTTTGAAATATTGACGAAATATTCTCAAATGCTAACATATTAAAATTTAATTTTAAAACATAATAATGCATGATTGACACAAAAATTAATTACCTTTTGAGACAAATGGTGTTAAGATTAGATGATTAAAAAGATATTTTATAAAGTCAAATGATCAGATTGAATTTGAAACATTGTATAAGGTTATTAAATGACTCATTGTGCACTCCTGTAAAAAAATGGTAAGAAAGTTATCTTTGCACGATCATATAGGATTTAATTTCAAGTTCTCTATCATGAATGGTTTAATTTCAAGTTATGTTGGCAGACATAATTAATATTGTTGCACTTATTTTCAATAAACAACATAAACATGTTCATTTAGTAGACTTGTGTGGAACAAATGCGTATCGAGTAATTAACTCGTTGTCGTTTAACATTAATTCAAAGTGATGACCCAAGAGTTATCATTATTGACGCAACGAAAGATTCTCGGCCTTAATTATCAAACATAAAATTTAGTTTAGTTTAATTATCAATTCGACGACCCTTACAGCTACTAACTGAACATATGAAATTTTAAATAGTTTGCCTATTAGCTAGGGGTGCAAATCTAAGCAAACCATTTATTAATTCGTCACGAGTTACTAATTTATTCATAAATCAAGACGACAAACAAATGTGGCCTCTAGCTAATACCTAGAGTGAAAGATTCTTACATATTATATTGAATTAATTATGCCTCTACAAATATATTCAATAGTTATAATTCTCCAATTTCAACCTTCTAAACGGAAGAATGCAAATACGTGGCTATGTAGTTTTGTTGTACTCAAATGTACATTAAGTGTCTTCTAACTTACAGAAATCGTCTGAGAGATGACTCTAAAGGGGAGAAAAAAACAAGAGTCTAAATCAAAATCGAACAGCTTCAAGTTCGAAAGAAGTGGTTGGTTTTGTAAGTGTTTGAGTGGCATATTAGTTAAGGAACAATTTTCTCACCACATGCTTACGGGTTCAAATGACATTGAGAAATTAAAGAAGTGGTTCGTTTTTGTTGCAATAATATAATTTTTCTTGGGGCACAAAATCAACTAGGGATCGAATTCTCACATGGTCACACACATCAATATAAGATCTAAAATCAACTAGCTGCAAATCTATGTGCTTCACATAGAATCAACTAGGGATTGAATTTTCATGATCACGCATCAGTATAAGATATAAAATCAATAAGTTTCACATCCATATATGTACTTCACACAAAACCAATTAGCTAGCTAGAGATCGAATTTTCATAATTACACAGAAGTATACAACAAATTGCGCACACATCTACTTCTCACAAAACCAATTAGGGATCGAATTTTCATGTTCACACACCAGTATATATAAGATACAAATTCAACTTGCTGCACGCTCTTATACTTCACACAAAATCAACTAAGGGTCGAATTCCCATGATCACTTACAGTCCTTATAAGATAAAAAAAATCAAGTTGCTGCATGTCCATATACTTCAAACAAAATCAACTAAGGATCGAATTCCCATGATCACTTACAGTACTTATAAGATAAAAATATCAATTTGTTGCACGTCCATATACTTCACACAAAATCAACTACGGATCAAATTCCCATGGTCACACATGAGAGTAAGGTGTAAAATCAACTTGTTGGAAAAAAATTGAGACCTCTCTGTATGAATTTAATTTTTCTTACTTGGAATCTATAAGTAACTGTTCCTAATTTTTTTTAAATGCTTCATGCAGTGAAGCTCATTGATCTAATTAATTTTAAACGAATGAAATCTATAAATAGGTATTCAACAAGGATGAGGACCCAATAAAATGTGCACTATATGTGTATTTGTATTATATTTATATTTTTTAAATTTAATTTGGATCTTATTATCTTTAATTAAATTATAACAGTTTTATTTTCAATAAAATATAAAGTTGAAAAAATTAATCTCTTAAGTATATATTTGAAAATTTTTACATTTATTATTATATGAAATTTAATGCATATCCAATTAATTTGAGACCCATAACCACCTCATTTTTGATTAATTATTAATCATTAAATGTAAAAAAGAACGATCCAAAATTAACCCCAAGGCGACCAGCTAGCCGGGCACCACGCAAAGATATGCGACAATTTTTACTGAAATTGACTGTGTGTCTAATTCTTATTCAATTCCATTTTACTATATGTATAATAATAGTAATTTCACTCTTAGAATCCTAAAAGAACGTTAAAGCAAAAGTGGACCATTAATTAATTGGAATTGAAGATAAGAAGCAAAAGTGGGTACGAGGAAGAGCATTAATATTAATATTTTAGTACAGGGGCAATCTTCCACTCCTCCGTGTTCAACGCTCAATACATTTTTCTCAAATTCTTGCTCATCTCTCAAGAATTCAAAAGTCTTGTAGATCTCCAAAGATCTTTAAACATATATAATAATGTAATAAAATATACAAAGGCACCTAACAAATAAGTTATATGTATGTATATATGTGTGTGCGCGCACGCAAAAGTTAGATAAAGAAATAGAGACCAATACACGATTGAAACTGCATGCATGATTGAGAACACATAATTATTTAAAAGAAGTGATAAAGCCAAAGAAAAAAGAAAAAAAAAAGATGAAATTATTAAGATATGAAATGCTTCTTTCAATCAATGTGACTCGTGTGTACGGGTTAAGGCAGCATCCACAGATTAACTTCTCCAACTCTATTAAGCAAGCTAGTGGAAATACTAATCAATCCATATTAGTCGTACTCTTGATTAATCATACTGTCTCAATCCACTTTAATAAAGACTCGACCCCCTATTGCAATCAAACGACCTCAAAAATTGATTTACCTATTATTAATCTCACTTAAGACATATGAAATCCTTCTTCACTACCATACTTTGTGCTTAATCAAAGTGGAATATAATGTGTTTAAGATTCGAATTAATTCACTTAATTAGCTAGTGGATTTCAAAGTGGATGGACTAGATTTGAATTAATTCACCTAATTGTCTTTCGCATCCCTTTAATCCTCATTTTGTATTTTATCAAATTGGATATTCTCTAGTAATAAATGTGTTTACATGTAAATTCCTATCTTATAATTGTATTCACTTACTTTGTTCTACTTATTTCTCTTTGCATAAATCATCTAATTTTTTTGTGGATATAAACTATCTGAGTTGATCATATTCTTTTACTCTTTAAAGCATCGGGTCATGTGTATACGCGCAGAGCGCGTGTAAGAACAACTTTTCAAAAGTCTATTTGTCTTTTGCATTACTTTAATTCTCATTGTCTTTTCTCAAATTATATATTCTCCACTAATAAATATGGTTACGTGTAAAATCCTTAATGACCTCATAATTGTAGTCACTTAATTTGTTCAATTTATTTCTCTCTGCTTAAATAATCTATTTTTTGTCGATATAAAAGATCTTAACCGATCATATCTCTTCACTTTCCAAAGTGTTGAGTTCTTTGTATGCTTGCAGAGCGCTAGATTCGAATTAATTCACCTATTTGTTTTTAATTTCCCTTTAATCCTCATTTTGTCTTTTCTTGAATTGTATATTCTCTTATAATAAATGTGGTGGTTACATATAATTAAAATCCTCATCTTATAATTGTATTCACTTACTTTGTTCTATTTTGCAGAGATCATCTATGTTTTTGTGAATACAAATTAAATATCTGAACTGATTATATCTCTTCACTCTTCAAAGTGTCGAGTCATGTGTATACGCATAGAGCATATATGAGAACAACTTTTCAAAAGGAGAAATCATGGCTCTAAACACTTTTAATTTTATGAATAGAGTTAAGATATTCCATAACATGCAAATGATTTTCTTGTTGAAAGTTTTAGGATTCTCTGCTCAAATATATGTACTAAAGATATCAATAAAAATGGTATAATGATCATTACTCATAAGAATATATTCCATCCGGACTTGAAACAGACAAGCAGTGTCATATATAGCTTAATTTCTTGAGTATGCCCTCGTGAATTTGGACATTCATCGGTTAATTACTTAACTTTCCTCACAAGTTTGAAATTAAGTCCTGTTTCTAATCCGACTTTTCCAGCTAAAGATCGTATATTTTGAACCAATCCAAAAGATATGAAAGACGACAATGAAGTACATTCATTATATAGCTTTGTTATGCTACTTCTTTTTTATGAAAATCAAGAAAAACTAAACTGTGGTGCCCATATTGTACTAATAATGTCGGCTAGTAGGCAATGATTTTGATAATGGGAATCGGCATTCAAATTCAAGCAGCATGATTATTTTTTTCTTTTTTAAAAAAAAAAAGTTAGCATATTTTATCGATATAAGAATTTTCCTAAAATATATTATATTCTTAGAGTCTCGATGGCTGTGACTTCCAGTTGGACAGGCTTTTCAATGTTCATTCTCGTCTCATCAATGTCAATATTAAAATTCCTCATATCTTCTCCTATTTTCCTCATTGGAATGGATTTGTTCTAGTTTGATCCGGCTTTTTGAATATCCATTCCAGACTCATTATCAATATTAATATTAAAACCCCTCGTCTCCTGTCTTTTCCTCTATACTAGAATTTCTTCTCTCTTCCATGACCACTACTTTAAAACACTAACTTAATTACTAGATTTCGCATTTGTTACTTTAGGAACATGAGTGATAACACCTTGTTAACTTTTCTTTTTACCATTCAAGACTTTAACTCAGGACGTCTAAATATATATAATTTAATTCGACAGTAAATACGTGATTTTCCCCCCTATAATTTCTTTCCACATGGGCATGACAAGATAGCTCTTTTCCACATCTTTTGCGCTATAATTTTGGACGAAGAGATTATGTTTAAAGGTTTATGTTACGTAAAACTAAACATTTGGCCAGTTATAAAGAAAACCAAAAATTAGAAAAGTGGGTTTTCAATTAGTTAATTTTCAAAATTAATTTAAATAAATTACACAACCTCGTTTAAAAATAAATTTAATTACGGTTGTCAGCGCCTTAGTAGCGCAGTGGCATGGGAGCTTGGCTCCCCTCTCCCATGTCCAAAGTTCGAACCTTGCCCCCCTCCCCTACTATGTGTATAAAAAAAAAAAAATTAATTACAGTTAAAACCAAAATATTTGTCTGTGTATAAGAATATATAAGATCTTATGATCATTCTTTTTCTCCTTTCTTCTCCTAATCACATGAACATCATTCGATTGAAAAAATGAATGATTTGATTTCAGTATTTTATAAAATCATTATTTTTTTTCGATTTTTTAGGTAGTCTGCAACTGAAAACCGTCTATATCAAATTTTAACAGCTTCTTTTTTATTTTATACAATATTATATTATACTCCCTCTCTCCAGTTCTTAATATAAGATATAATTATTTAATTTGATTAGATTAAGGAAGTTTATTAATATGATATATATTTTCTAAAATACCCTATTAATCTTCCTTCATTCTTTTTCCTCGTTGATTATTGTTAAGAGAGAATTAATATGAGTAAATTAAGAAAATAATGACAAATATTAAAACTATGTTTTATATTTAAGACTAAAATCAATTTTTCAACTATATCTTATATTAAGGACTTGATGTAGTAATTTTTTAAAATATTAAATTCTAACCATTCAATTTTTAATCCACATGCAGGTGGAGATGTGATTAAGAGAAGAAAAGGAAGAAGGATGAGGAGAGAATTCAGATACCAAAATCTACTCTATCAATGAAGATGCAAAAAAAAAAAAAGGAGTGTTGTTTAGATTCAAAAAGTGACGCTTAAGACTTAATAAGAGAAAGGAAAGTTTAAGAAGACAATAATTAATATTCGAAGCTTTGTTCTGTGTTATTTCACCCCCAAAAAATGACATAGATTGTCAAAAAGAATAGAGAAGCCGGAGAATTAATTCTTAGATTAATCGCCATAAACATAGCCACATAGGTTGCCTTTAGAAATATTAAAAAATTGTACTTGAAGAATCATTTGACCGGCATTAATTAATTAATTAATAGATCCTCAACAAATATAATCAAGCACTTGAAAATATTTCATTAGCAGCTGGTAGTGCGGTATTTCTTTGCGTAATCAAGTACCAGGAATTCAGATTATAAAGAGAGATTCGCTCTAGAGCTTTTTCATTATATAATAATATCCAAATTTCTGGCTTAATCCTTTTTTGCCAAATCAATGATCTTTTTACGAGTTAATGCATCGCTTGTAATTAATTAATTATAAATTTATAACGATGTTTAAAGCCACTATAACTATAGCTAGATTGTGATGTTCCCAGTTGGTCATAACCCGTGAGGCTGTGATATATATTATTCTGTTGCCTTTCAGAATTTGAAGAGTCTTGTTCTTATATATTCAAGAAAGGTTAATTACGATTCAAGTATTTAAAAAAATTTAAGGTATTAAAAATCTTAAAAATTATTGATATCTCTTAGAACCAAAATTATACCTAATCAGCTGATCTTAGATGACTCCTTTCAATTTGATTTTTTAAAAAAAAAAAAATTGAATCTCTAGATAGTATATCTTTTTCTTATATTTATTAGTTAGTGGTACAATCAAGGGAGATAAGAGACGAGTTAACATAATTAACCAGTAAATTTAAAATATAAAAGGCGTATGTAGGAAACCATATTATTCACAAATACAATTTGTTTCAATCTTATTCACATCTCACAATCGACCTCCATTAAAATGCACAGATCACACCCTACTCTTAATTATAATAAATTAATAGATAGGAAGTGCGCATGGGGTTAAATATGATGAAGCCGGTGGCCGAAAAAAAAAAATGTAGCCAATAGGAGTGATGTTTTGGATGTGCGTATGAGTACCTACATAAATATAAAACTATTAATTAACCCCATACTTTCGAACTAATTAATCAATTTTCTAACAACCGTACATTACATTGGTAATTATCCTAATTCCAAATATTTTAATTTTAATCTTCTCTAATGCTTTGGAACTCGAACAGGCCGCCAAAATAAAATATATTGAGAAGGTGGGGGAAAAACATTTTTTAGGGGACGGAAGTGGTTTTACTAGTAATTAATTAGACTTGTTCCATTTGATAGTAAAGTGAAGTGTATGTAAAAGTAGAAACCGCATATACATGAGTAGATTAATTAACTAAGCATATATATTCGATGGTGGATTGTTAATTTGCTATGAGACTATTGAAGTTGGCATATGACAATACACTCAGATTCGTCTCATCATCATAAAATCTTAAACACAGTACCATTCATGTAAAAAGAATACACTAAAATGACAAAAATAATTCAGGCTAAGTTTGAAACAATTATTTAAAAAGCCTACTCTATGGCAACGACATAGATATTAATACAGTTGAAGTCTAGAGACTAGACTATATATATACTGTGTGCTAGTGCAACCATATGTGGTCGATCGTTACTGTTAGTGACTTTATTTGATGTGCTGCTACAAAAAGACGCATGTTCTTAGTGTCTTGTTAATTAGATGGCAAATGGAAATAAACAGAGAATGTGAAAGTAAAACAAGATGCAATATATATAGCAGAGTGCGTGTAAGTAAAGGAACCACTTATAATTAATTATATGAAGGAAAGCATAATGAAGAGAGATCGGTTGGAAAACGACTAGCAACACACAGGGTCTGCATGTCCTGGTCATCGCATTTACGAGCAGAGCATGCTTATCCACCTCAATTTTGGGGTGAGGGAGCCTTCATTTTATTATTATTTTTATATATTCTTGTTGATTGAGATTAAATTGTATATTGCACTATAAAATATTTTTGGTACCTGGTATATCAAATTAATTAATTTATAATCTTACATTCAGAAATATGTTTCTTGTAATATCAATATCTTGAAATATTTTTTCAGTGGTATCCAATATTTAAAATATTTTTTCATCATTCAGTATCTTGAACTAATTAATTTTTAGTGCATGTAGCATTTTTTTCAAAAAAATTAAAAAATAAATCCTTTTATTTGGAGATAAACATTTTCTGCTCATCTTTTAGATGAGCAGTGTGTTGGAAAGATGAGCAGTGGATTCCAACATACATGGGTCCACTTGAGCCAACAAAGTTTTTTTTTTTTTGTTATAAAAAAAGTCTTGGAAGGGTTCGACACCAATCCCCTACTAACTCTATGAGCACTTACTGGGGACTTACGAAATCGCCTAACAAAGGAGTCCCAACGACGGCAGAGGGGATCGAACCCACGACCCAAGGGCCTAATCCTGAATCCCTTACCATCTGATTCAACAAAGTTGATAACTACGTTTCCCTGAAAAGTGTGCTATCGTCAACCATGTTAATTTTACCTCAGCCCATAACCATTCATTGAGCGGCTTAAATAGCCTTTAGCCCACACGTTGTGGCACTATTGTACTATATGGACCTCTTATTCAGACACCAAAATCTCAACTAAAAATAATAATATTAGAATAGTCTTATAACTTGTCAATATGTTTGCTCTTTCGCTTATCAATGATTGTCCTTTCACTTGTTATTGATAAGAAATGAGATTTTATTGATATTATTTTCATTATTTGGGACCTTGATATTATTTTTCCAATAATTAACACGAAGTGGCTTGCCCCCAATAGTCTCTCCTTTGTGATTGTGGAAATAAAGGACATATATGTGCATCTTGTGAGATGTTTCAGCACAAAATGGGTCATTATGGTGGAGGAAATTAAAGTAGCATCAACAAAGCAACAAAAACAAAGAACACCCAGCTAGAACATGGTAAATACTCAATACTCAATATCAATCAATATGAAAGATGAAACCTTTTTTTATTAAGCGAAGAAAAGCATGCATATACCAAAGGTTAGTTCTAGTGGAAAGGATTTTGACCATTTAAAGATAAGGTCTCGAATTTGAGTTTATCGGGTTACCTTCAATTGGGTGTGATAATGCTCGAATACGACTAAGTTAGATAGCTACATCAAATAAATAGAGTAAATCATACATATAATTTTGGTTTTGGCTGCATGTATTTGGGCAAAATATGAGTTTGGTTAGTTTATGAATATTTTTACTGATATACCATTGTATTGGTGTGTGGTTCAGCTTTAAAAAATTATTTTACGCTTTACGAGATAAAACACATCTCATATATATATTTACCTTATACAACATATAATATGAGGATTGTGAGCTTATGAAGTCTGATTCCATTTGATTAATTGATGTGGGACTTTCATGTGAAATCCTAGGAGAAATACAGCCAGGAAGTTAATTAGCTGGATTTTACATGTATGAAATTAAGGATGATGATAAGAAGGTTAAAAGGTAAGATTATATGTGAATGGAACTTGAAAAGATTCCAAAAGAGGCAAAGAAAAGCATGCATATGCCAACAACGGTTGACATTAGTGAACGTGGCTACAATGTCTTGAGTTCCAGTCCATGTGCTCATACACTAATTTATCAAGTGGGTGTTTGGTTCAATTTAAATGAGAAGCAATTTCTCTCAACCATTTAGCTCGTACAGTATAAAATTACTTAAAATAAACTAGTTCAGATACACTAAATATATTTGATTAATTGATGTAGGACTTTCAAGTGACATCCTAAGAGGGTGTAACTAAGCCAGCAAGTAAATTAGCTAGATGTTACATGTACGGAAAAAGGTCATTCTGTGCTTTATGAGACAAGCTCTTCCTACATATTTTTTTTTTGTCCTGTGTTTAATCACTTAAAATAAGATAATTCAAACACACCAAATTCTATTTGATTAGTTGATGTGGGCCTTTCATGTGACATCCTAAGAGAAATTAAGTCGAGAAGTTAATTAGCTGGATGTTGCACATATGAAAGGAAGATTATAAGAAGGTTAAACGGTAGGAATAGGTTTGGACGGGACTTGAAAAGATTCCAAAAGAGGCAAAGAAAAGCATGCATATACGAAAAACTTTGTGCTCATGCACTATTTTATCAAGTGGCCCGTAGTGTTTGGTTTAACCCAACAAAATGCTCTTTTGTGTTTTTAAGAGACAAAATTTCTTCATAGATTTACCTTATACAATGTGAAATCACTTAAAATTAAAATAAGTTAATTCAGTCACACACATAGTCTAAATCCATTTGATTAATTGATGTGAGACTTTCGTGTGACATCCCAAGAGTAATCAAGCCAGCAAAATAAGTAACTGGATGTTACATATACGAAATGAAAGGAAGATGGTAAGAAGGTTAAAGTGTAGGGTTAGATGTGAATGGAACTTGAAAAGATTCCAAAAGAGGCAAATATTGTATTAGTGTGGGGAAATGAAATGAAAATAATATTAATAATAAAAGAAAATAAGAGGAAGTGAAAGCACAGAGAGAGAGAGAGAGGAGGGGACCCTCATTAAATCTCTTGACAAAGGGCTTGTCTATCACTTTGAAAAACGCTTGTAGAGGACGCAACAGATCCTCCAATCCTAAACGCCAACCGATTCCTGAGCTGGCTTAAGCCTTTGGGTAAGTTTTCATATTTTCCAAATTTATCTCTTCCCTTTCGAAACATACATGCCATTTCTTGTAAACGTTTGTTTTTCATCTCTCTCTTTCTCTCTGATACTCACTGCTATTATTCTCTTTCCTTCTCTGGCAATCAAGGACTCTCTCCCCTCAGATTTTAAGTTTTTGGGTATTTTTGGTACCCTACGATTACGATGTATAACTGTTTGTTATCCCCTATTTTTACCCCTCTCTCTAGCTTGGCACCAACTATTGCCCTCCTCATTTATTGCTTCTTCTCATTAATTCTCTCTATATATACAGCCCCCTCTTCCTTCTTCCTCTTCACTTGTATTCTCTTCTTCTGCTTCTCTCTAATTTTAGACTTTAAAGTCTTGATTCGCCTCTCTCAATTGTTTGTGTTTTGGTTTCAGCTTTTTGAAACCTTACTTCCCTTTTCTTCTCAGTCCCCATACGTTCGTTTACTTTTGTTTCTTTGATTAGATTAGAAAGCGGTGTGATTAATTTAGGGTTAGGGCTAGGGCTTCTCTCTATTCGATTCTATCTATTTTTTTCTTCCCTTTTCTTTCAGATGAGTATGTATCAGAGTGATTACGATATGAGAGAGAGAGTGGCAGAGAAATTGGAAAACCAGTCACTGTTTGCGGATGGAGCATCATCAAGATTCACAAGGGCTTATTTTTTTTGAGGGGGAAGCGAGAGGGTTTTTTGGTTTAATTATTTGGGTGTGGTGGTCCCAAATTAATCCAACAAAAACCCTATTAATTAGCCCCTTTTTGAGTCACTTTGAGAATCTTGATGATGCTGCAGCGGCAATCACTGACTTATAACAACCACAGCTTCTGGATCTTCCTCCTTCACTACAAAAAAAAATCAGCCCTAAAGAGAAAGGTGATGTATTTCTCTGTCTCTATATACGTCCTCTTTTGTTTGCAAATAAATTTCAGAAATTCCACGGATTGAATCACTGTATTAATATATGTGTGGTGTGTGTGAGGATTTTTTGACAGAAATTTTTTTATTTTTTGACAGAAATTTTTTTCACGCGCATCGCTTATATATTATTAGCAATGTCTTGTGTGTTGTAATAGTAGTAGTAACAGTGAATCAGTACTAGCTGGTTGGTGTTATTTGTAGGTCTGACGATGTTTGATGTTTCAGTGATAGATGATGGAATAATATTGGGGGCCATTTGCTACCATTCTGGGGAACTCATTTGTACTGCAAAGTTTACCACCTTATATATGTCTTTAACTTGGAGGAACCTTTTTTTCTTTTAGGTGTACCATCTCATATTCTCATATACATTCAGTGCTTTTCTTAATTAGTTTCTTCAGTATTTATTTGCAGTCTCACAGTACAAACACACACCCTTCTTTTCCCTTTCCCATTTATATGAATCATCATTTCATTCCTGAGAGAAACACGCACACGCACACACAGTTCTCACCGGCTTATTACCTTTTTCTTATCATGTATTTGTGAAATACAGCATGAAGAATGCTTCTGTACCTGAAAAATATAGACCTGACGGTACTGGGATTTTGGATCCAGCTAGTACATATACATATATCATATATGTATATATGATCTTTTATTGTCTATAAAAATCATGTATTCTGTTAAAGTACTTTAGATTAGTTTCTGTGACTCTGATTTAAAGAAGAGATCGAATAGGATATGTTCCCGCAGAATTTAATTCAGCATGTTCTAGGGAAACCATTGCTTTGACTTATTTTGTTCCCTTGACATCATACATAATAATATGGTTTATCACATCACCTGCCCAACCTGTATTGTCTCTATAATATGATACAAATTCTATCTCACTTGATCATCTTCAAGTTTTAATCATGATCCTCTAATTTCAAATATGAGATCTGCTTCTTCTATTGCTCTCTTGTGTGCATGTTCTGTGTTCTTCAAATTTTTTTCAGACAAAGAACAATAATTTTATTCGTTATATATGCAGATCAATACAATGTACGTATTGATGATACTGATGACTTCATTTATTTTAATTAATATATGCAATGTAGAATAAGATTGTAAAACTCACGAGTTTAAGCAAAATTATGATAGTTAGGTAAATTTGTATCATGACTTCAAATCGCAAACTCACAAGATCAAGTTTATTTTTACCATTAAATAGATATTAATAGTATATAATTGAATAATTAAAATACAAAATATAACAACAATTGGATTTAAATATTTTTAAAGCCAAATAATTGAAATTAAATCTATCAACATTCATAATTTATCATATTTACCAAAGAAATTTCTATAAAATGTATATTTAAAGTTTCTGAGCATGATCAAATCGAAGAAATTAACACAAGTTTAAAGATAAGTTAACATGGTTTTATGGGATGAAAATGTAAAAATAGTAAACTTGATATATAAATTCGTGATTTAATTGAATTGACAATGATCACGAGTTTACCAATTACTCGACTCAATTTTGTAATATAGAAATATAAAAACACCGAATCTCAGTCTTGAGTACTATAATCTTGACTACCTAACAGGTGTGGTTTATAAAATGAAAACAAGGTTCTTGGCTTGCCAAGATGTAATGATTTCATTTTTGTATGGATTGAATGGAAATTATATGTTTATGTTATGGTGTTTTAATTATTAAGTGTTTAAAGGCGGTCAACATCGACCATTTAATTACTATACGATTGCCCACATAAATGATGTTGGAATTGTACTAAATTAATTTAAATGCGTGTGTCAAACCTTCTTTATCATATGTAGTCATCATACTGTTATTTTTGGAGACTATTCTCTATAATTTCACCTTCGCAAGAAGGAATATGTCGGGAAAGATTCTTCAGCGGTAATGATATTTAATTTTGTAATTAATAATTAAGGTTTTTTTATAATAAATTATAAATCTATGTTCATATATACTACCATTCTAAATATAAATATAGGATATAGTTTGTAGTATAAATGGTGCAAATACAATTTATACTACAAATTATATCCTATTATAAAATGTGAGGGTTATTGTTTATGATTTTGGAACGTACAATCATCTGACCAGGGCAAGATTGCAGAATATGATTATTATGGTCGTATCTTTCTGTAACTTTAATAACAGAGTTTTGGACGTAGCTCGAAATCATACTTCATATTCCCTTATGGAGATTGTTCAAATTATGGACACACAACTCAATAGGACAGCCCCAGTATTTCTTGTCGTCGTTCAATTTTTTCAGGAAACAATCAATGATATACTCTTTTGAAGTTTTTATTTAATTCTAATATTATGGCAGGTTTTGATATTAAGTTCTTGCATATAGGATTATGTTTGAAGGTTTTGAATCCCCATTATTAATTAATTGATACTCTTCATTAAGATATTATAATATCTTCTATTAATATTTGATATATTCTCATGTTGAGATATTATATATTTGTTAATATTTGATATATCTTTAAAATATTATTATTATAATTAATTTTTTGGTTAAGATTATACTTTAGGGTTAGTTTAGGTTATGATTTGCCTATATAAAAGCTCTAGTATTCTCATTGATTCAAGGATTAAGTATTAAGCATTCAATAATATTCAATAATATTTTAAAGGTTCTTGTTTTCTCTCTACCTTAATCCTTCATATTCCAGCACTCCATCTCGTCTTTAATACAAGATTAAGTTACCTTCTTTTTTTTTTTAGATTAAGGAAGCTAAATAAATTTTACTTCATCATAATATATATTATATATCATTCTATTATATATTAATTTATAAGTCAAATAAATTAATTTGATATATAAAAAATAATGAATATAAATATTTTAAAGTAATTTATTTTCTTTACTCTTTCCAGAAACAAAAGTCAAAGGTGAATTGATTTTTATATTAAAGACAGTTTCATATTCAAAACATCAAAACCATTTTGATGGTTTTTAACATAAAACCAAACATCATCCTAATAAAGTTTCTAAACTTTGACTCTGTAAGATCTTGAGTGCCAATCAAGTTAGAAAGAAAAGGATTTACCATAGAAGATGAATATTTCAATCCTGATACGCTCAAATTAAAATCTTTCCCAACATATAAAAAGCGAAGCTGACTTAATATTTTATTATTCTTATTTTATTTCAACTCTATTAAATAAAGTAATACAAAAAGCGTTGCTATATTATTTTACACAAACCAAACAAGGTTTTCAGTAATATTATTCCATTCCATTTCCATTTCCATTTCCACTTATTTTTCTATTCCTTTATAAAACATTCTAAAGTAGTGAGTAGGCTATGAGAACATATTACGAACCACTCTGTCTCTTTCGAATTATTATTAGAGTTTTTAATCATATGAGAAATTTTTTAAATTTGCGAGAAATGATATTTGATTACTCTATATGTTGTAAATGAATTACAAATATAAATTTTCCAGCTGATAATTGGAATTTTGATATATTCGAGTTCTTTGGCCCGTCCCTATTTGTTATTGAAAATTTTCTAGTTCTAATTATCTGAAATTGTATTTCAAACTAATTTGTATAAGCTTTTCAGATTATTGTTCATTATTGCTTAAAATTCGAAATGTGAGGATTAAATTTTTCTTTTGATCCCATTTTTTTAAAAAAAATTATTAGCTTATAATTAATTAGCTCTATTAAAAGAATGATACACACACGTGGCCAAAAAAGATTGATATATATATATATATATATAAGGATAGCTTCAAAGTTGAAAATTGAAGAATGAAATTCATTAGATGTGCGACGTGAAAATATTAAGTCTATCTTTGGGCGAAAAAAAAAGTCTATCATATATCCTAATACACTAACGTATACAATCATATGGGACTCTTTGTTTAATTAACTAATTTGTCACAAATTCTTCTATAAATTGGAGAATTGATATGGTGCCGTTATAGATTTAAAATCTAAGAATTTCATAACTTTTTTTGTTCGTATCATATGAGCACATTAGAGTGTAATTTCTTCATCAATAGTCCTGTACGTAGTCTAGTAATATGTAAAATTTCCTTCTTCTTTTTTCTCTTAGGTTGGGAAGGAGGCCTATGGAAGATTAAACTCGCCACCAACCCCTATACAAGGGGATTATTTGTCATTGAGGCAATTACCCATTTGCAACACCAACAAGTAAGCTTTGACATAAATGAGAAATTGCAGGTTTGACTCTACTTATAACATCATATATACTCATTGCTACAGAAATCACGATATATGACAATTGTTAGCTGCTATACATCATGGTTCAAAAATGTCATATATGTGCTATAAGAGCTTGGTGTAGATACATTACACTTCATAAACATTATTTATTTTGAACATATTATAACGATTATAATATAACACATGTTTACTAATATAGGTGAAGAACAATTGTTTTTTCTTAATATTGTTGTGCTTCATCGCCCTAACCATTAATTTTTTTTTTAATTTTCAAAAAATAAAAATGTAGTAGTGATTTTGAGTCATCACCAATACAGTTGTCCTCCGCCTCCTCCTCCCTCCCCACCTTATTTGGCACACCATTGACGTTTGAGGAAAGAGATTAAGGGTTGGATTAGAGGTGATCATATACAACCTAATTGTGATAAAAGATGAGGTCCAATTTCCTATTTTAGACCGTAGGCGTGTCTATTGAGATGCCTTGTGGAGCGGTCAAAGCTTGATAATGTCTACAACAAAACCTTTATTTTAGGAGGAGGTAGAAGAGGGGGAGGAGAAGGAGTAAGTGGTGGTTTTTGGGGGGGGAGGGGGGGGGGAGGCGATGGTGGTGGAGGTGGAGGGGGGGGCTTGTGGAAGAGGAGGGTGAGGATGATGAGGAGGAGTAGGAGTAGGAGGAAGGGGAGGGCGAGCTTGAGGATGAGGAGGAGGGAAAATGGAAAGAGCTCTCTAACGTCTAACCATGATGAGGGAGAGAATGATGAGGTTAGAAAAAGGTATTTTTTTTAGAAAAGTATTATGAACAAAATGAATACTTTGTTCTAAATTATTTAACTTTAGAAGAAATTGTACTTAGTGCTGGACCAAACAAAGTTTTAAAAATGTGATTTTTATATTTGCATGTTACATGAGGTTCTTTATTATGAAATGTTGTCTTTGTCGTTCATATTTTACAATCAATTGACATAACCTTTATATTTGTGTTTTCATTAATGTAAAGTTAAAAAACGAATGTTTGTAAATATTATATAATGGTTGTGTCAAAAGAACCGTAACTCTTGTCATTAAGTAAATTATGGTTATTAACTACAACTGTTATTTTTGAATTTTTGCAAATTATATCTCTCAATATACGAGGATACGCATAATTAACTGTTAATTACTTTTAAACGTTATGTATACTTGCGCAATCTCGCAATCTCTGCCTCTGCATATATAGTGCTTATTAATTGTCAACGTTATATATTAAGTGTTATAAATGTATAAATTTGTAATAGTACTAGTTAGCGCATCCCCCCTGCCTAAAAAGGTATTTTCATATGATAAATCTTCATGAAAAGATTGTTTAATACAATAAATTATATATATATATATATAGACACACAAGCGTGCGCACATTAAGAGTCTACAATAAGGATCTGTGGCATGTACTCCACAGGAATATTCTAGAATACAACAAAGGGGGAAAGAATACAAGTATTACTATCTATGTGGAATGTGGATTGGCAAAAAGAAAAAGAAAAAGAAAATGGTTATACAAAAATAATCTCACAAAGTAACTTTATTGATAGTCCATGGAGATACCTTTGGTCATACATCATGCAATTTTTTTTTTTTTTGGTGCAGGCATTTTTATTATTATTATATTCTTCACATATTTCTTTAAACGTTCTGTGAATTTTTCCTTCTTTTTATTTGTTGGGTTAGCATCCCAACTTCAAAATATATATTTCACGTCCCAAACTATTGATTAGCGAGAAGTGTTAAGAACGAACCACATTCCAGCATTATCCTATTTTATTATTACCATTTTTTACATTATATAAGATAATGCAGATAAACTATCTTGTTATGTACCTATACTATCCAGTTGAAATATTATTTTATTAATTATATTCCTCCCTTTTTATACCATAGAAGAAATTTTAAAGATTTTGACTGTACGGAACACCTGAAAAGAAAACAAGTATGGAGCACCATAAAGGATTATTTTTGTTTTTTTGCCAACACCCTCCAGAGATTTCCAACAAAGTAACACACATTAAGACCGTTGGATGTAGCATATATTGGGCCTGTTCGGGTTAGCAATATTTTATATTTGACTTTTACATAAGCCCGATAACAAAAATCAGGTTATAAATATGATTTGTGTTTTAATTGATGATAGTAGAAGTAGTAAGACCCACGTCAAAAAGCTAAGAGCTTTTTGGAAAAAACTACCCCATGAAGCTTTTTCCTTAACTAATTTTTAAGAGTTTTTTTTAAAAAAAAAAACCCAGTGAATTTAAAGCTCAACCCAAACACTAAACTTAAATTTTTTTTTTCCTGATTTTAAACTACTTAAAGTTCTCTCCAAATAAGCCGTTACTTTTTTGTCTACTTTATCAAACCACTAATGATGCTACCTTAGGGCAAAGGAATGGGCAGGTTGGGTAACCTGAGGCCTAACCCATAGCCTGCCCATTTAATTTTAAATGGGTATGGATTAGCTCATACTCATACCTCAACCCATTTAAACCCATATAAATGGGTTAGTATATAAATGGGCGGGCTAACTGGGTTTTGAGTAACCCATTTACATTTGACATGTTTATTTTCTTTTGGAAAAAACATACATAAGCTTTAAGACTCCATTCAAATTCATCATTCTAATTTCTAAAATCTAAATCTTTATAGTTTAATAATCATAATTCACACAAAACAACATAAATTTATACAAGCACCACCATAGCATAATTTTGATGTTCAAACTCCAACTTTTAAATTAAAACATTACAACTACAACTTTACAAGTTCATAAATTAACAAGATGATAGTTTCTATTGAAACTTCATACTTCCATCTTCACTATCATCTTTAGTTCACTTAAAGAAGAGAATATGGCTCTAGACACTAAATTTTCCTCTACAAAATAAATGAAGAGAAAACATATAATGAATAATCTAATATAAAATAAGAAATGAAACAATACAAATTCAGAATTTTATTGAAAATACTAGTAACAGTATTTGCATTCTCATCAAAATTATTAATAACAAGGTTCTTAAATTTAAGGGGTCTCTTGAATAGCAAATTTTGAGCACATATTGTGTCTCAATCATCTTTGAAGATAAGGAACTCCTAAAAGAATCTAGTATCCGACCCCAATATTAAAAGCTAATCCTGAAGATATTGTCGATACTAGTATAGCCAATAAATCACATGCCAACATATTTAGAACTTGATACTTGAAAGTATTCGCTTTCCACCACACCAAAACATCAAATTTTGGATCTCAAAAGCCTAACAATTTAGTTTGAAGATATTTATCCACTTCTAAAATCTATTCTACATTACACATAGAGCTAGTAGCGACTCACAAATTTAAGTAAATAGAGCCAGAGAGAGAGAGAGAGAGAGAGAGAGAGAGAGAGAGAGAGAGAGAGAGAGAGAGAGAGAGAGAGCGAGCGAGGTTGAGTTGGTAGCCGTTATGGTTAGGGATTAGAGATGACCAAATACTCAAAATCTTGAATAAAGAGGGAGGTAAAAAATGCCTTTATTTTATGGCAAAATACTAAATAAGATGTATAGTTAATAAGAAAATTACATTAATGGGCGGGTATGGGCAGCCCATAGGTATGCCCATAGCCCGCCCATTTAAATCTTAAATGGGCGGGTTTTAACCCGCCCCATTATGAATCTTTTTGTGTGGGTTTAAAATGACCCAATTATATTGGGTTATGGGCGGGCTCATGGGTTATGGGTTCCATGCTCAGCCCTATGCTGCCTGATGCTCTTCCATTCTAATTCATATTTATGATATTCCAATAATCCAAAACCACATTATGAATCCAGTCTTTTCGTTGAGCCCATAAAGAAAAGCCCAAACAAATGCGTTGTTTTGCTTTGAGGGGTTCTGAAGCCCATAGTGAAATGACCCATAGAATAATGAAATAATCCACAGGATAATGTCATGGTCATTGAATAAAGGAGATTAAGGGTGTGCATCTCCCAAAATGAGTTTTTTTTTTTTTTCAATTTCTATTCCTTGGAGTCAAAATGGATGAGAATTGCGTTTGGTAAATTCGGTTTTTTTTTGTTCCCAGCCTGAACCGGTTTATTTTTTGTGCTAGGAAACAAAAAAAAGAAACTAAAAATTTCTGCTTTTCTATTTCTGAGCACAGAATCAAAATCATTTTTCTTCCAATCTACCCTCTTCCCTCCGTCAAATTCATTAGCTTATAAATTAAATCAAAAATTATATTAACTTAAACAAAAATTTACTTATTCAAATTAATTCATTTTTCTATAATGAATGAAATAAAAGATTAGAGTTATATAATTTTTTATATATTCTTACCCTTAAGTTACATAACATAAATATAAAAATATGCAATTCTTTAATAATAATAGCCTAATCAATATTTTCACGGCTAGGAGGAAGATTGACATGGTTAGATTACTAGAACCTTCAAGTTATACAAAACAACTATATAATTAAAAAGAAGATATGTATACTAATAAAATTATTTTAGTGGAAAAAGCTCGGATCTCAATATACATGCATGATACACCCTTTCCCAGTAAAACACTTTTTTTTTTTTTTGTAACCAAGTGCGTCTTTGAATTGATAATAGAAAATTTTCAAAAAAAAAAAATGATAATAAAAAATATTTTTTTAACCAAGTGAAGGAATTTTTCCCTAACTTAAATTGGATTTGGTCACTGTTTGGGTCATAGCTTTCAACAAAAAATTTTATCAAAATAAATGTTCAAAATGTTATTTCTCTTTTTTTTTTTGGCTCAAATGAAAATGTTATTTTTCCCTCCCATTATTTCCATGTGTGTGTGAGTTTAAAGACGCTCCGCTCTTCTTTAATTTTTTTATTTAAGAAACGTAATTCTGATTCCCAGAACTCTTCCAAAGCACAAAATTAGGGGAAAAAAAACTGTTTCATCTCAGAAACAGTGCTGGGGAATAGAATGGTTGCCATGCACACCTTAATTAATCCGAAAAGAAAATATTTGTTATAGATGACACCAATTATGAATCCTCATGCTCCGGAACATAACAGACAGCATTATATATATAAAGTAGTATTCAGCAACAGCCAACAAAAGCGAGCGCCGATGTTACAATTAGATTAGGCACTGTACCCTAAATGGATGAATCATTTGAACACTCTAAAATATGCCTGCAAGATTACAGAGAGAGTTACAGGTGAAGTTGGAACGGAGGTGGCCGAGGGAAGAGGCTGACGGCGAACTAAGAAAATGAGGTCAAGATCAGGAGGTTGAAACTAGTGTTTGTTTGAGCAAATGGGCAGCTCCGGTATCCAGCAGCCGTTGTGGGTGGGCAGTGGCGGAGCCACATTCTGGTGTATCTTATGTATTTATATATCATATAATATTTTATTTTGGCCAATAATTAGGCTCCAGCTATATATTTTATTGGGTTGATTAGTGAAAATTTTAGGATTGTGATTTTGACAGAGTTTTGAGTTTTTACAATATATATATATATATATATATATATATATATATATATATATGATGATTAATGACTAATTTTAATCAATCTGAATTTATTATTTGGTTGTCTTATGATTTTATAATGAATTTCTCTTTTAACAAATAGATTATAATAGGTCATTTGTTTAGCTGAATTTTAATTAAATCTTTATGTTTTTTTAAAAATATTCTTCAATTATTTTGTTTTGAGGTAAGTGAAATACGTATTTAAGTATTAATTTTATTAAATTTCATTATGCATATTATTATTATAATTGTGTTTGTGATATCTTTAGGATAATATTTGGTTCATTACTCATTGAGCTGTAAGAGAAAAGTAAAATTCTTGTTTGAAATACCTGTTAAAAATATTATCATCTTATATCTTGTTTTGATTTATAATTGTTAGTTATTATTTATTTATATTTTTAATGTTATGCGATATTATTCTGTAAATAGTTTGATATATTTATTTTTTAGTCTGAGCTAAAAATATTTTCTAGTTTTACCACTGTGGGTGGAGGTCCGGCATAATGCTTATAACATTGTAGTTAAAAGTTTCAATTTATCACTGTGATTTTATGTTTTTATAATTTTTTTACATTATAATTTTACGTTTTACAATTTTTTTTATTCCTCTTCTAATTTTACATAAAGTATATAAGGATCAATATAAACAAAGACAATGTACTACTGAGAGTAGGGACATGGCGGCGGCTAGGATTGCTGCTTTTGATTTGTTCTCCAAGAAACTTGGCTTCCATTACCTCCCTCCACGTGCCACCACACATCTCTATGTTACTTGGAATATCTAGATAGTGGGGCCTTGTCCCTCCACGTTTCCTAATGTTTCCATTGATCTCTCTTAATTTCCTCTCCCTGTACTTCCCACAAAATGGCACTCATTGTCATTGATGATCAGCAATTTAGTTTCATATTTTGATTTTTCTCTCTAATTCTCTCTGTTTTTTTTTTAATCCCAACAAAAAAAGGTCTTTTTATTGCAATCACATGAAATGTTCCGTGTCAGCTAAGTTACAGAAGAGTCAGATGTGTGGGATAAGTTTCGAGTGATTGTTGATTAGGGTTAAGATGTAAAAATATATATAAGTTTTTTTCTTAGGAGTAAAAATACATATGTGTTTTTTTGAGAATCAAAAATACACATGTGGTTACTATTTTGGTGTAAAAGTCACATATCACCGTTAAATCACTGTTCATTGTGTTCATCGTGATGAGAGAGAAAGAGATGATGTGAACAGTAACTTAACGGTGAGATATGACTTTTGCACCAAAATGGTAACCACTTGTATATTTTTACTCCTCAAAAAAGCATATGTGTATTTTTGCTCCGGGGGAAAAAGCTCATGTATATTTTTACACCTTAACCCTATTGATTAACATTACTTCACTCAAAGTTAGTCAGATCCATTGACTTATCTAAATTTTATTCTCACTTGAATTAAATGCTTAAATCAAAGCTGCTTTGAGGGAAAACAAATAAACAAAGATTAAAATTAAAATTAAGTTATACTCCTTCTAAACCTTATTACAAAACATCAGCTAACAATTTTCACAAACTAATAAAAATAATTAAAGTCAATAAAGTTAACTTAAGAATTAAGTGATTTCCAATAATATTGCTATAAATTACATTAAACTTTAATATTATATTCCATCTAGTTTTTATTATAAGATGCCAACCAACAAATATATTTAATGGAAAATTTACCAAAATAAGAAGATTTTTTAAAAAAATTAACAAAATAAGACATTGTTCAAAATAATTACCAGTATAATGCAGTCAAACACGTCACCTAACATGACACTGCATGACATCATGTCACCTAACATGACACCACATGACGTTATGTCACTTGACACCACTAGACAGTAGCGTTAGCCTTTCTGATGCCACTGGGTGTCAACACTGATTGATGCCCTTTGGGCGTCAATTAAATTGACGCCTTAAAGGACGTCAATCAATTGACGCCGCGTCAAAAATATTATTTTAAAATTTAATTTTATAATTATATTTAATATCATAAATAATAATTATACTTAATTATAAATAATAAAATTAATAGTAAATAATTTTAATTAATAATTAAGAAAATTAAAATGTTTAAAATTTATTTTAGACCTTAGAAAATTAATAGTAAAATTGGTAAATTATTTAATTAGACAATTTATTATAAACCATAAGATGCATGACTAATTATTTAACATTTTGTATATTATTAATTTGAAATATAAATTGTAAATTATTATTAGTTAAATTTAATTAAAGAAATTTGTGAGAATAATAATAGTGAACTAATAAAAATATTTTGTGAAATATGCTGTATATTAATTTTTATAGAATACATTAGGATAGATAGGATAAGCTTAAATGGAGAATAATAATTAGTCAAATAATTAATTAGTAGCTTAATAATGTATAGAGTACAGTAAGATACATTGTAAATTATTTAGGTCACTAATTAATTACAATAAAAACCCTAATAAAAATTTACAAAAAAAAATACATTATTAAGTCACTAATTAATTATTCTTTAACGAATTAATTATTTCACTAATTATTATTCTCTATTTAAGCTTATCCTATCTATCCTAGTGTACTCTATAAAAAATAATATACAACCTATTTCAAAAAATATTTTTATTAATTCACTAATTATTATTCTCACAAATTTATTTAATTAAATTTAGCTAATAATAATTTACAATTTATATATCAAATTATTAATGTACAAAATGTTAAATATTAGTCATATCTATTTTATGGTTTATAATAAATTTACTAATTAAATAATTTACTAATCAGTCTTCTATCCTAAGGTCTAAAATAAATTTTAAATATTTTAAATTTCTTAATTATTAATTAAAATTATTAATTATTAATTTTATTATTTATAATTAAGTATAATTATTATTTATAATATTAAATATAATTACAAAATTAAACTTTTTTAAGAAAAAATTTTTGACGCCTATGGCGTCATGACGCCCAAAGGACATCAATTAGTGTTAACGCCTAGTGACATTAATAGTGTTGGCATTACTAGTGGCGTCAGAAAGGCTAACACTGTTGCCTAATGACGTAAGGAAGCTTGACATCATTGTCTAGTGGCTTCAAGTGACACGACGCTACTAGTGGCGTTGTGTTAGGTGACGTGTTTGACTGCCCTAGTCTAGCAATTATTTTGAACAGTGTTTTATTTTGGTAATTTTTTTTTAAAAAAGATCTTTTTATTTTGGTAAATTTCCTTATATTTAATCCTTTTTATAAGTCATTTACTTGTTTCCAAAAAGCATTAATTGTTTTATCCATATATGCCTATAATTAATAAAGGTAATGAGTGAGAGTAATAATTAATATAATATTAGAGTTTAGTGTAATTAGTATGAGTAATATTGAAAATTACTTAAGATTCATTACAATTTTATTGACTTTAACTTCTTTTATTGATTTGTGAGAATTATTAATTGGTGCCTTATAATAATGATTAGAGAGATTATTATTATTACTCTCACCCACGACCCTTATTACCCTTATTAATTATAGACATATACAGAAAAAAAAATTAATACTCCTTGAAAACAAATAAATGTCTTCTAAAAGAGACCAAATACACTTGTTAATTGGTACCTTATAATAAGGAATAGATGGAGTGTTTTTTTATTATCATCCCCTTAGCTTTTCAATTTATTTTTTTATTAAATCAAGGTTCATCAAAATTTAGGGAGGTCCAAACAGACACCAAAACTAGAACAAGCACTTTGTTTGTCTCAGTTCCCTGTTTTTATGTTTTTTAAATTATTTTATAAAAATAAAAATAAAATTGTTTCCAAAACGAAAAAAAAAACTGGGCTTTAAATTAAGGTAGTGTTTGGAAACTTTGTAAAACTTAAATTTTAAGATTTACAATATAAATATATAAGAAGAGTTTTATTTTACGTAAAACCTAAGTCTTGGCGTATTCCTAATACAACCTAGGCCATTTTCTTGTAAAAGTACTTCCAATAAGATAAAACAGGGCTGTCCGACTTAAACCGGTTCGAGTAAGTCGACCCGGTTTATCGGTCTGGTCTCCCGAGATCGTCACTGCTACTTCTTCTTTGTCGTCTGCTCGGGAAAGTTCAGTGGCAGGGCGGTCACGAAGCTCCTCTCCAACCCTTGAAGCTCAATTTCACTCTTTTGCTTCTTCGAGTAGACAATGCCTTTCATCTCGCAATTTCAACGTCAGTCTGATTACAATCTCTTCAGTCCCACAACTCCGATCGTCATTGACAATGGCGCATTTTATTTTCGTATCGGGTACCTTTAGTAACCCTAATTTGAGTTCCAGCATCAATTTTTGCTGCCTGTCCAGATGGGGCTGCTTGCTTTCGAATTATTTCAAATTCGTGTATTATGGGCTGTAAATTTACGTCGGCTATTTTTTCCTGTGAACTATCAGATGGGCAGGAGAGACTGAACCTCGTGTTGTTTTCCGCAACATTGTGCAAAGGCCACGCCATAAAGTCACCGGTATGTTCCTCACTCCACCATTTTCTCTGCGTCGTCTTGATCTTTCTACTGCGTATGTGCTTGTATGTGTCTGGAAGAGCATTTGGAAGCGGAATTGTGGTTTTGGGTCCTTTTTTTCTTCACCAATATTTTCTTAGCTGTTTTTTTCCCTTTGTTCTTAAGGATTATTTGGAGGAACTGAAGAGAAGAAAAAAACAATTTGTATGAGTTAAAAAAAAAAAAAGATTTTAGTTTCAAGCAATGTAAACGGTGATAGATATGGCCTAACCACTTCCATTCATTTGCATTATTACTTTTGTAACTTTTTTTCTATGATATTGTTTTCCTTTTTCTGCTTTAATATTGATAGCCATGTATTTTGCATTTTCATAATTTCTATCCTAACCGCCTAATAATCAACAAAACGCAGAAGACACAGTAACATACTCAATAATTGTTCTCTCACTTTCTGTAACGTAGGTGAAACTGTCACTATTGTTGGTGATCACAATCCAGCATTAATGAAATACTTTGACTGCACTCGCTCTGGACCACGCTCAGCATTTGATAGCAATGTTGTGTATCAGTTTGAAATAATGGAATACGTAAGCTTCCTTTTAATCACATTATTTATGAATAAAGAGGGATATTGGTTTAGGCCTGTTGATTAGATGCATGTTATGTTAAGCATTCCACTAAATCCGATAATTTTTCCTCTCATAGCCTTTCATTTTGTATTAGTTCTGTCTATCTGTTCATCATGTATGCCATGTGCATATAGGGCAGCTCTCCTATTGGAAGTGGTTAATTTTTTTCCTTTTTCCGAGTGCTGACATTGTAAATTTATAAAGTTAAATCTACTTAACTTTATCTCCTTAAGTAGTCTCATTCTGCCATCATCTCTGCTTCTTACGCTCAAATTGCTTCAAGGAATTAGAAATTGTGGTTGCTTTACAAGCTGCAACAGAGTATGGCATGACCTGTGTTTTCTGGGCTTTTTAGTTGAAGTTATGGGAGCATCCCTATGTTAGCCAATAGGTCTCCAGGAATCAATGCAGAGTAGGCAAGGTTCTTCCTTGTGCTTTGCGTTTGCTTGATTAAACAATTACATCTGTTCAAGATCTTATTTATTGATTCTTGTCGTGCACCATGGCAATGTTGACCATAGCTAGGGTATGCTGGGTGACATTATCATATTGCACAAATTTGGCCTTTGGCTACACTAATGTTTAGAAATTTCTTTTCTGATGAAGAAGTATGAAACCCAGGCATTCACCAACGGAATATGGAAATATAAGCTGATAATGATTAAGTTATGTAGGATGGGAGACTGCATTAGTAGTTTCTTTGTGGGCAGGAAAAACACACGTGCACTCACAGATATTCCTAATTCATATTTTTAGCTGAAAAGCATATTTTGCATGGAAATAAGGTCATGTGCATTAAAATGTACTTGTGTGCTTCATTCTTTTGGAAGGATTTGTTGAGGATAGCATCATTAACTTTTCTTTTATATATAGATTCTTGACTTTGCCTTTGACCGGATGGGTGCAAATGGATCAGAGGTATGAACATAGGATTAAAAGTTTCTTTTCATTTTTATTTTCCTTCAACTTGTTTTTATTAGCCTTTTTTTTTTCTTCTGTGGTTTTATTAGATGCTTCATAGCGTTTAAATATTCAAATTTTCATTTTTCCAAGATGCTGCTTCAAGTTTAACATGCTAGTAAAATTTTGGGTTTGCTCGTTAGTATCCAATATTTCTCTGGCTTAGTGAAGATGTTTCACTTTGGCGCCTAAGGGATGTGAATGATTTTGACTCACTTTTATTTTTTACATGTTTATTGCCAGAGCAGATTGATCATCCTGTCCTGATCACAGAATGTGTGTGTAATCCAGTTCAATCTCGTGGTAAAATGGCAGAACTTCTTTTTGAGACTTATGGTGTTCCATCAATAGGTATTAGTTCTCCTCTAACCCTTAAATACACTTCATATTTGATAACTCACCTAAGTTGTATCACAGGATTTGAATTATCTGTTGCTTACCCAATCTGTACCGCTCAGTCTAGCCTTGAATAGCAAATTAGTTTCTACATGAAGCTACAAAATACCATATTTTAGTACCTTTTCATGACTTGTACTGGTTTGGACCCAGTGAGGGTACCTGCTTGTCTCTATTCCATCTGAGTTGCTGTTCCTCACTATTCTACTGACAGAGCAATCAATCTTTTTCTGTCATTGCAGCATTTGGGGTTGATGCAGCTTTTAGCTACAAGTATAATCAACACCATGGAGTTTGCAAAAAAGATGGTCTTGCTATGTGTCCTGGATTTACCACAACCCATGTAATTCCGGTATGCTTTTTGCATTATATTCTGAATTTAAACATTTGATATGTCAATGCAAAGCCCTAATTATTTCTTTCAAAACAGTAATTATTTACATCTCTGCATTCATCTTACAGATTAATTATTTGTGAATGTGTTATCTCATTTTGCTTTATCTTATTGGTGTAAACTATATTAGTAATCATCTTGGCCTCTGCATGGGTTTCTTCGAGACTGATAATGTGATAAAATCAATATTTTTGTTCTTCTGCAAGTCTGCATGTATTAGGCAGCAGTTAGTATGCATCATTTGCTATTTGCTATTACAGTAGATTTCCAAGTCTTGTGCCAATGTAAGATTCAATACAGTTATCATATGTATTGATGGCAAATTAAACCTAAACGTGTGCACTAGGCACTATCTTGTCTAGGATGAAATTTGTCATTGATTCTGTATAACATTTTTCTTTCTGTTGAAATTTTCAGTTTGTAGATGGGGAACCTGTTTATAAAGGATGCTGCCGTACAAATATTGGTGGCTTTCATGTAACTGATCATTTAAAGCAACTTCTTTCACTTAAATATCCCTACCATGTGTGAGCATCAGATCACTTGGACTATGCTTCTATATTTCTCAGTGCTTTATGTGTAGAGCATTTTTGACTTTATTAAATTTTGAAAACAGGGCTAGGTTTACATGGGAAAAGGTTGAAGACCTGAAGATGGAACATTGTTACATTGCACAGGATTATGCGTCTGAAGCTCAGCTGTTTCGGGTAAGAAGTGTGTTTCCTTTCCTTTTAAACTGCTCTACTGTTTTCAGAATTTAACTTTATCAATGATAAAATAGAGAGGAGGGAAGGAAGCTGAAGAGAAAACCAGATGTTGGCAGCTCCCTTGGGTTCCGCCACCAACTGAGGAACCTCCTTCTGAGGAAGAGATTGCAAGAAAGGCAGCAATTAGAGAGAAACAAGGTCAAAGGTTGCGAGAAATGGCTGAGGCAAAGAGATCATCCAGAATAAATGAACTGGAAAATGAATTGCATGGCTTGGAGTTTCTCTTACAACAGCTTGAACAAGTAGACGAGAGTGACATTCCATCTTTCCTATCAGACACTGGCTATGTCTCTAAGCAGGAGATAGAATCTGCCCGTGCCAAAATCACACAATCTTTACGGAAAGCAAAAGGTGAACCAAAGAGTGATCTAGCTGAAACTGAAAAGGCTGATTCTGCTAATAGTGAGAAGTATTCTCTTATAAACATCCCCGATGAAACACTAACACCTGAACAGGTCCGTTTTATATTAAACATCTGATCTCAATATCATTCATCAATAACTTGAGATTACTGTATGCCTCCCATCCTTTAAATTTACATTTGAAAAAAATTTGCCGCTGGTGTATTTGCTTACAGCCTTTAAAAATGGGATCTTTCCTCTGCTTGTTTTTTTCTCTATATGGCTGAGAGTTTGACAGTGATCCTGGGGTATGCTTGTTAATATAGCTTGTTGAAAAGAAGAAGCAGCTGTCACTCAAGTCCATGTCAGAAGGGCGGCAGCGATCAAGACAGAAACGGTATGAGGAGGAAATGCAACGAGAGAGGAGGTTACAGCTAGAGGAGGAGAAACGCCTGTAAGTTTTTGTGTTTTTTTATTATTTGTGAATTATTTTGTTTATGGCAGAGTTATGTGAGTAAAGGAGCATTCCCTCGAGTAAACGAGCATCGTTCTTCTATGAGCAATAGTTTGTGTTGATTTCTGAGGACACTGACTTTTTCCTTTTTTTTTGAACAGTTGAAGTACTCTTGTGCTCTAAAATCTTTCTTTGATTTTCTGTCGTTCTTACTGTAGAGAGAACCCAGAGCTTTTCCTGGAGCAATTGCATGCCAAATACAAAGATCTATCAGAAAAAGTTGACCAACGAAAAAGACTCAAGACAAATGGAAACCACACAAATGGAAACAATTTGTCTGGTGGTGTTGGTCGTGGCGAGAGGCTAAATGCTGCTCAAAGGGAAAGAATGCGCCTGTTGACAACAGCAGCCTTCGATCGCGGTAAAGGTGAGGATACATTTGGCGCCAGAGATGAGGATTGGCACCTCTACAAATTGATGAGTAGGGATAATGATGATGATGACGAGGGTCCCGACGAGGATGAGGCAGAACTGGCCCGCATCTCTTCTAGGCTCCAGGTTAGTTTTGCTTAATTCTATGTGGAGAAACTAATACTCTGTTTGGGGAATGCATGATTTTATGCTTATTTAAGATTACATGATACATGACTCTTGATGCATTATTTGCTGAACTGTTTTTATTAGGATTTGGATCCTACATTTGTACCCAAGTTAGAAACTGGTAATGCACAATCTGCTGAGGCAGTGCCACGTTCTCGACCTCTCACGAAAGAGGATTTCCAGATCATTTTTGGGGTCGAAAGATTCAGATGCCCCGAGATTCTGTTCAATCCAAACTGGATCGGGGTTGATCAGGTAGGGTTAGACGAGATGGCCGGGGTGTCGATAAGGCGGTTGCTGGACAAGGATGAAGGTTTGGAAGAGAGACTAACTGATTCCATACTTGTGACTGGTGGGAGTTCTGTGTTTCCTGGTATGATCGAACGCCTTGAAGCTGCGATTAGGATGATCAGACCCTGCGGATCACCCATAAGAATAGTGAGAGCATTGGATCCAGTTCTGGATGCATGGAGAGGTGCTTCTGCTTATGCCTCAGCTCCTCTGTTTCATACACAAACTTTCAGTAGGGCGGATTATTATGAGAAGGGTGAAGATTGGCTTCGTGGTTATCAACTCCAATATACATTATAGTTTGCCTTCATTACCCGTTGTTGTATGCTGTCTTAACTGAAATACCTAACCTTAATTCATATAAATGATTTTTTATCGATTATTTATATTTTTCTGTTCACTGTCAAGCTTTAGTTCATTAACCTATGCTGGGGCAATATTTAGTATATTATAAATATACATTTTATATTGATTATTTACTGTTTCTGTCGCTTCAAAATAATTATTTGAATTGTGTAGAAATGAGAAGATTTTGTAATTTATTCTTTCAGACTTTCACGAAACATTAGGACGAATGGTAAAATTAAATGAACATGAATTACAAAAGTTAAATTATAGTAACTTTCAGGGAGAATGAGTGAATGACAATTAAGTACTGCATAAAAAAGTTGGTGAGAAATCAAAACTTTGAAAAGTTCTTAGTATTACTTTAAAATATTTATATTTATCAGTTTTTTCCAAACAAATTTGTTTAATTTATAAACTAATATATGATGTTTTAAAAAGATTATTTAACATATACTATAATTAAATAATTTATTTAGTTTCTTTAATCTACTAAATTAATCTACTGGATCTTATACCAAAGACCCCAAAAAAAGAAAAGTCATAAAATCAAGAGCTTGAGTTACGATAGGGTCTTAATTGAGTATTCATTTTCTCATGATTCTCCATAATTCTCTTACCTCATACATAATATGGTAACAGCGTACAGGTTTTCCAAGTCCTCTGACTATACACAATTAACTATAAGCCAAAAAAAAATGAAGAGTCATAACTAATTAATTATAAGATGTAAAACTCCATCTTTTGGCTTTTGTCATTTTCTTCCCAACCTGATAATTTTTTTTTTAAAGAACTTTTAAAGAAATCATAAGGTCTTGAAATGAGATTGAAAATTTGAAACCTTGTACGTTACGTCAATACTTACCAAGACGTGATTCTAATGTTCTATCAATTTCCTACCTAACCTCCAAAACACACACAATGTGATGCAGCTATAACAAAAGAAAAGATGAAATCACAGAGATGTAAGCATACGAATATGACGAGAATCAAAACAGAATTCTTATATATTATTTTTCTTATTAGTATCCAAATCAACCACCAAAGATTAGTTACCCTTTTGAAGCAAGGACCACAAAGGTATTAAAAAAGAAAAAAAAAGAGTTTCCATTGTCGGGATTTGAACCCGGGTCGCCTGGGTGAAAGCCAGGTATCCTAAACCGGACTAGACGACAATGGAAATTGGTCCAACCTTGCAAGATAATATTTTGTTGAACACCTCCCGCTTCAATTTAACCATTAATTAATAGAAAAGCATACACACCCACACACACACACACAGAGAATTGATTGAATTATTTTGATGGGAATTTTGGGATGACCAAACACTGGAAGGATGAGATAAGGATATGATATGACTCATTTCGTGTGGTTCTATCAGACGCAACTCCCTCCTTTGACATTTAATGCTTCTCTCTTTTCGTAGAATTTGAAATCCTACATTTTATCCCTAAAGTTTTATTTTAAAAGTCTCTCTTGAACTTTTTTTCTTAAAAAAATATTACTTTATCAAATTTTCTGCTCTTATGTTTGAATATAATCTTTCAAAACAAAAATATCTATAATTTAAAGTTTAATTTTCTTCTTACTTGTCTTCCCCGGATAAGAAAGCGAGTTGATCATTTCGTTCATGAGAATTCTAAGGACGATTCTTTTTTTTACATGTTCAACACAACATATACAGTACCGTACGGTACTCTTATTATTTCGTGTAATTTCAAGAAAAAAGATGAATCTATTTCCCTCAATTAAAACGAGTTACTCAGGTCAAAAGAATATTAAATTGAGTTACTTTACCAGAATGATAATAATTTCCACATTCAAAAGGTAACATTAATTAGTTTAATTATTAAAAGTATATAAAATAAAATTAATTAATTTTTTACACACATAGAACATGTTTATATACAATTAAAAAATTTCATAATCGTGATAATTATAAATTAATGAAAGTAGAAAAATAAAATGAATCAGCAGGATAAGGACACATAGGGGATAAGGATCCAAGAGGATAGAGAGAATATTCTAAGGCCACCGTCAATTAAGCTTTTGTCTCCATCCATCCAATAAATAAAACACACCCCACATCTTCATCTCTGCATCACCCAGACTTTCATATTAAATATTATAATTATAATAATACTGCCTTTTTCTTTTTCTTTTTCCTATCATTATTGTCATAACATGCTCTCAAAAGCATTTCAAATCTAATCATGTGCCTTCACAAGTTTGATTCTTTTTTTTTTTTAGAGTATCTTTATCAATCTTCATTATTGTTTAATAAGTCATAAACCATACTCTTTGGCTCTATCATATTTATATAGATGCTATTTCTTCTAATTTTTATTTGTAATGTTTGCCGCAAATTATTATACAATGAAATTGATAGTTACATCAAAATTTATAATTCATAAACAGATATGACAGGAAAAAACAGGTAATGGACTTCAGAGAGTTCAAGTTAAAAAATAGTTTTTTCATGATCAATCATGAACAAAAGAAATTCATGCATTTGGATTTCACTTCCAAAATACAACCAAACAGATCAAGACAACTTTGCCAAGGACATGTTACATAAAAATAAATAAAATAAAATCCCAAAATTTAAAAAGGGAGGCAAAGGTAACAAACACCAAAGGAAGAAGCAAAGAATAATCTTTCTTGATGAGTGTTAAACAGGTCAAGTCTATCAGACAGTTCTAGATGGATACACTTCTAGTTAAAAAAAGAATCAAACAATTTCAACAAAGAAAGAAAAAAAAATTTGTAAGAGGGTGTGTCGAAACAATCTTATTTTGAACAAGTCATTTACAAAAGAGCCAACCTGCAAATGGCAGTTAAAAGGGGTTGGCAATGAATAAACGATGTGAGAATATTACATGAAATTGAATCAAAATGTACAAAAGGGTTTCTTCTTGTCCTCCTCTATTTCCTTACCTGTCACCATTAATGATTCCTTTTTTATTATATCCTTTGTTTTTTTACATTGTTCCAACGGGTTGGATGACACCAACAGCTTCACCAACAACACTGAGACATTGAGAAGCTGAGGATTCTTTGAGCTTGTTGGGAGTTGCAGGAGGTTGTTGTTGATGCTTCCCATGTTGTTGCTGCTTGCCTTGATGCTGTGACCAGAAAGCATGAGCAGCCAACACTCTGTCCAACAGCTCCTGAGGTACAGGCTCTCCTCTTCTTTGTTGAGGAGATATTCTCGCTGTGTGTACTAATGTTTTCCATTTGTCCTGCAATTTTTCCCAGGTTCAATCAGAAACAACATAAGCCACGCAAATATCTCTCTACATTGATAATCTCAAAACAGAAATGCAATCTGGATTTACTGCATTAAAAAATATGAATGTATCACGAGTATGGTTCCTTTGGCTTGAAAAAAATTCAATCTTGTAATCGTACTCTTTGAAGAACAGAAGAAAACTGTTATGAGATATATGGATCGCATACATAACCGCATTCTCCTGTTTCTCTCTCTCAGAATATATTACTAACAGCAGAGAATCCAGACTCCTTACAAATGAAAAGTGTATATTAGAGGAATAAGTCCAACTATACAGACGCATGAGCATGGAAGATTCAAAATAATAAAGATTAGAGTATCCTCTGTACCAAAAAATACATAAGTAAAACATTATAGGTAACGGCCATAAGGTTTCCAAAAATAAACTTAGAAGGGGAATGGACTATTCTTTTTTCTAAGGAAAAAAAATTGTATGATGCTGAAATGTAAAAATCAACCCAAAGTCATATCTTTTATAGAATGAAACCAGAAGCATTATTCAGCAAGGATTGTCATGTGAACCAAGTACAAGGAAAGCAATTAATCAAATTGCAGAAAGAACACCAAAGTTCAAGTAGTATCCTTGTAATTGGTAAGGAAGAAAATATATACCTTCAAGTCAACATAAGTCCTATGATCTGCATTTTCAAAAGCAAGCAGCTTAACATCACGCCACCTGCACAAGGTAAAGATGAACAAATCAATTCTCCTATCCACATGATGTAAGGGAAGGTTATTTTAAAAAAAAAAAGTCACAAACAAAGCATCAAACCTTCCAGTTCCAAGTTCTTCAACAGCCTGGACAAGTGCTTCTACCTCAGACACTGAGAAGGGTCTCCTGGTTCGACGCTGTACAAGCTCAGAGCGCTTAGCTTTCTGAGTCACTGGAACTATAGCCAATGGTTCTGTGCCCCTATCAGGAACAACTACTAAAGATTTGGAATCTGCTGCTACTTTGTCAGTCATTGTGTCAGTGGGTGAAGAAATTGATTCATGGTTACTTTCAATAGGGTTGCTCGGAGCAGTCAGCAGGGGAGAGTCATGTAAGACATCAGTAATTCCTGAATCTAAGACAGGAGTTCTAGGGGACCTAGAAGAATCAATGGATCAAAGGATGAAATTGTTAGCCATATTGAATAATCTAAGAGTTCAATTGAATATAAGTAACAGTATCATACCATACAGTTTTTCTCACCTGACTGAAGGGGATGGTTCATGATAAGAAGGAGGATCACCAACAAATACAGAAGGAGAGCCTTGTAAGGAACTCGGCTCCAACGTAAAACCAAGGGTATCGATATTTTCTTCACAAGATAAACCAGTCTGCCGAAGAGTTCTGTTGTCATCTCTAACTTTCTTCCCCTGAAGAACAACACCAACATGCACTCCATCCCCAAGTATAGCCATCACAGCCTCCATGACCGTCCTCTAGAGGTAAGTAATTGGAAAAAGAAAGAAGGCCAAAGTTAGAACATGAGAACACCACAAACACTGACTAGTTAAAAGATCCTACTTTAGAAGAGAGAAAATGCAAACACACAATATATTCACACCTTTAGAGAACCAACAGTAGCAGTTTCAGGAACCTCAATATAAAGCTCTGGTATCTTGAAAGACTGAATGCTAAACTTTACTGTTCACAAGATGAGAACGGCGAATAAACACTACAGAATGCAAAGAACAAAGGAGCAAAATAATGACTGAAAATCAAACAACCAAGTACCATGAGAATCCTTCGATTCATGATGTTTTGAAGATGAGCTAGGGTTGTTTCCATCCGTTCCTTTGTCAGGTGAATTAGATACACTCTCACTGCTGAATCCTCCATCAAGTGTCAGGCCTGAGCACTGATTGGAGAATTTCCTCCTCTTGAAAAAAGAATCATAATGACCTCTTTCAAAACTGTGACAAGCCTTCCTCTTCTGAAAAAGAGGTTTTGCTCCAGCATCTGCAAAGTTTTTATTATTTTCAGTGAAAAAAAACACGGCATTTGGTTGCATCAAATAATGAAGCATTAGGTTGCAAACAATATGTAATAAACCTCACCAGATCTGGAAAGCTCGCAATCCTTCAACTTCGGAGCAGCCTTCCAGTATTTGGAAGTCACAAGCTTCCTGATTCTTCGGTGTGCAATCCGACGCGGAGGCTTAAAAGCCTTTGATTTGGTGCTAATTTTGTTGCACCTTTTAAAGTTTTCGTCATCATCTCTAAAACCTACCTTACTACTATTATTGGCATAATTAGAAAAGGAACTATTTGGAAAAGTTCCTCTAGAGTATCGATATTTAATTTTACTATCTGAGTTACTTATTGCATGAGAGTTCACTTGAAATTCCAAAGGATCCTTCAAACTACATTTATCAGCAAGACTTGATCCCTCAATGTCTGAACTCCTAGCTTCTTGTTCCCTCTTAAAGCCATTTTTCGTATTACTATTATTATATGACTCCCTAAAATTTTGGGGTGCTTCTGCTAACCTACTAGAATAATGTTCAACTTGATCCTCCCATTTGCATATTTCAGGCTTAAAGTTAGGTTCAATTTTCTTGCAACAGTCAGCAGGATTAGTAATGGAAGTGCATTCTGGTACAGCATCAGTCTCAGCTTTCCCAAGATACTTCTGGCTAGAATTTTGTGACACTACCTCAGTCATGAAGGCACTCTCTGCACAACTTCCATGATGAACACCTTCAGCCACTAATGGTTTGGCTTCACCTTGACTTTCCTGCTCAACAGCGCCTTGGCCAGAGGCCGGCTGGTGATTTCCTTCCGATGCATTGCTAGAAGCTGAACTTTCACTCTCCTGCAACAACTTGCCAGCTAAAGATGCCAGTACTTCAATGGCACAAACTTGACCGTCATCCTCTTCTTTCTTGGAAAAAACCCTCCTCTGAAAAAATAACCAAACTTTAGGGATTAGCATAATGTTCAAAACACAATTAAGGAGTAACAACAAAGCATAGACATATAAATTTCAAAAAATATTTGCAGCAAGCACTTACTCGTACAGATCTAGGAGCTCTAGGAATAAAGGGGACCTGAAATCCATCGAATCCATATTCTAGCCTCTTCTTGCACACCATAGCGTAGACATATAAAGCTTAATGAATAACCAGAATAATCAATACACTGGATCCTCCTCACTGCCAAAAACAATTTCAAAAAGACTCATCCATCAAGTTCATTTCACATGTGATCGTGTTAGAAAAGAAAAAATCACAAGATCCAGTGAATATCATCAGCTAATTACTCGTTTCAGTTTTCTTCCTCAGCCCATGACAGAACAGAGGCCTAGAGAAGATTAAAAGCATATTATTCATCAAAGGAAGTAAAAAGAAACAAAGAGGGAAAAACATCAGCAAATAAAACTATCAAATTATGATATATTATCTAATCGAACTTTCTATTCAATTAAATTACAGTCTCAATCGAACGCATAAAAATAAGGAAAAATTTTAAAGAACTAGGACAACTTCACTTTTGATTCACCAACCTGATCCCTTTGTAATATAATACAATCTAAACAGATTAATTATGCATAAGTCACAAATCTACACCTTACAAACCAAAAATTGATCATTTAGAAGATCACGTGCCAAACAGACCAGAACTCATTTTTCCGAAGTTCCGACCCATGAACCGCAAGAAACAAAGCGAGAAGTCAATGAACAGAGTATCACATTAAATTTCACACAAAAAACAGAAAAAAGAAAACTTTTTCAATTGTGGTGGAATCATTAAAGTCAACAAAAGCACAAACAGGTACAGTTGCAAGCTGCATCTAGTTTATGGGCATTAAACGCGTGAAATCGATGCTAAACACCAATTCTGATCCTCAACCTTCAGAGCTCTCTAAAATTTTGCGTCCAGGACCAAAATATATCTAGAGAAACTCCGATCAATCAGAAAAGGAGAGATTCACGAGAACATAGAAATTCTCGAACCGAAAGAGACAGAGAAAACCAGTTGCTCACGTCAATGAATAGCCTCGCATCCACGATCGGATCTCTACGGAACATCAATCGCATAATTCATGTTGAACTGTTCCCGAGAACGCAAGTTTTGGGTACACGCTACAAGAATTCTGCTCTTTCTTCGCAGAATCAAGACAAAATCTTGAGAAAACCCAGCAAAACTGTGAGATCGCAAACAGAACTCGAAGAAGAAAAGGAAAACAAAGCCACAATTCAGAATTCACGCGATGCAATAGACTTTTGTAAGAACTCACCTCTTCTAGAAACGCCATTGGAGCAATGATCCGTTGGTGAATTGTGATCAGGTGACGAAATTCCCAAGGAAAACCATTTGCTGAAGAAATCAAAAACCGCGAAGTGCCGAGAAATACAAGAGATCTGTGAGTCCTTGAAATCTAATCTTAGGAACCAAAATTCGGTCGTGATATTTGTAAATTCGGTTTGTTTTTAACTTTTTTACGATCGGAGAAAATGAGAGGAACAGTTTGAGAGAACCAAAAACCCACCTAATTCAAAAACCACGCAACAGAGGCCTTAAACCCCTTAAAGCCTTGATAGATCGTGGTTTTGACCACATAACCGGACGAGCCAGTTAAAGCGCATAAATGTCCCGGCAGTTGCAGGTTTTCTACAACATTATCTTATCCATCACATTTTATTTTTTAGAATTATATATGTGTGTATTTAAAAATTTATTTAATTAAACTAATAATGATTACTACACATAAAAAATAATTAAGGAGGATTTATATACATTATATAAAGCTTGAGTAAAATTTGTTTAGCTTGGAGCTTTTGAGTAACCATTTGTACTGTTGATAATTTATTATACTAATCAGTTGGGTTAGGTTTTGTGGGAAGAGTTATACGGACCTCACAACGAGACTAAAGTATGCTGATTATATATTCAAACAAAAAAAATATATATATATATAATGTTGATTATATATGTATTTTCATTTTTCAAACAAATAAATTTGTCATATTTCCATTAAAAGAATTAATAAAAAATATAAAAATTCATAATAGCTGCGGCGGTAAAATTTTGTGGAGTTAGTTTTACAAGGAATGAGGACCAAAAGAAAACAGAATATGCTGCTGTAAAATTCCTACGGACAGAAGCGAGGTTCTCTCCCTTTCAAACTCGCTTTAATTCCTTTTTTTTTATTTATTTTAACTAAAATATAAAGGAGATAATTAAAATTGTGTGAACCTCAAATTTTCCTGGTAGAGGATAGCTCGTGCCACGTGGAAGCGTGGTCATTCATGGTACGAAACCTGTGATTAGTAAGAGTAACAATTAGGTTACGATTACCTTCCAATTTCAATCTTTACTTTCTTTCCTCCATTTTCACTCCTCCATTCTCTATTTTTTATTAGGTTAACATGCTAAAATACAAATACACGCGTGTTTTATCCTGACGAGTACATAGTACTAACTGCTTTTTTTTTTAAAAAAAAAAAGTACACACGTGATTATAAATTATGTGTAAAAATATCGTTTGACTGTTAAGTTTGACTTTATTTACTTTTAAATGTGCAAAAATACACATGTAGTTTAGCAAAAAGAGCACCCAACATCAAGTTTTTTTAAAAAAAAAATTAATAATTTTATTTCAATTAAAGAAAAATTATTATTTCTCTAGGTATAGTTTCTAGGAAGTCAAATTTTTTTCTTTTAATTTATCATTTTGGAAAAGATAATTTATCTAATGGGTAAAAACAGTAACAAATTTATTTTCATAATTTATTTTCTTTTTTTAACAAAATCCTTATTAAATTTTCTAACTAATAATTGATATGAGAATTTATAAGTCAACTTTATAACCATAAGTCTATAATATTTCTTGATTACTTTTCATTCATCATATAAATAAAATAACTTATTTAGAGGTGCAAACGTTTATATTGCATATTTCTTAAAGTAATAAAAATTAAATAATATTGTATTTAAATAATTTCTGGTTCAATTTGTTAGATCAAAAAATGAAAATTATTTTTAATTAAATATAGTATTTATAATATGAAATAAATTCATAAACACTCATTTATTAATTATTAATTAGAAAATTTAATAAGGATTTTTTAAAAAAATAAAATAAATTATGAAAATAAAAAATTTGACTTTCTAGGAATTATACCTAGAAAAATAATAATTTTTCTTTAATAGAAATAAAATTATTAAATTTTAAAAAAAAACACTTGGTGTTAAACGTTTTTTTTGCCAAAGCACAAGTGTATTTTTACACATTTGAAAGTAAAAAAAAAAAAGTTAAACTTAATGTTTAAAATCAAACTTAATGGTTAAATGGTATTTTTGCACTTAATTCAACCACGTGTGTATTTTTGTATATAAAAAAAAACACATGGTCTTAGGTGCTCCTCAAGATAAAGCATATATGTATTTTTGCATCTTAGCCCTTCTTTATTTGATTCAAGATTCTTTCATCACAAATGGATAATATTTTGTGAAACTAGGGAACAATATAATCATATATTATACTCTCTCCTCAAATATTAACCTAATTCAATTAGACTAATAAAATTAGCTAAAATAGTTAATATAACATGTTTTGTAAAACACCCTGATGGTTTCCTTAATTTACTCAAAATCTTTTTTACTTGATTATAGTTGAAGGAATATCAACAGGGATAAATTAAAAAATGAATGATAAAAATAGAAAATAGATCTTATATTTAATATCAAAATCAACTCTCATACATCAAGAATTGAAGGGAGAATTACATAAAAGGTTAAGGGGCAACTTTGCCTCAGAAGCTTTCATTGAAGGAAATTTTGCCTTGAAAGTTTTTTGGGTGCAATTTTGCCACGAAAGTTAAAAAAAATGGAGCAATTTTGCATTGGCCTTTTATCTTTGTTAGTTTTATCCATTAGTTGACCAAATATATTAAGCTGACAATTCCCATGTCATCCACATCATGTTTGTTAAGGTGTAAATTTGCGACAAAAGTCCAGGTGTCATCTACCTTATCTTTTTTCAAAGTTAGACTTAAAACTTTCGAGACAATTTCATACCTTAACAAAAATGACATGTAGACTATCAGCTCAACATATTTGGTTAACGAATACTCAAAATTAATTGGGATAATGACTAGGACAAAATTGCTACATTTTTTAAACTTCTGGGACAAAATTGCCCCCATAAAACTTTCAAGGCAAAATTGTTTCTTGATAAAAAATTTTAGGGCAAAAATACCCCATAACCCTTATATAAATATGTCAAGTGTGCTATGGTAGTTTTAAAGGCTTCTGAGGATACAAAACTCTTATTAGATGGAGTCTGAATAAGAATAAATACATGCCCTTAACTTAACAAGTGAAGTGGTTGTTTCCAAAATCAGTTGAACAAGAGATATTGAGATAAATTTATATATAGGTTAAGGTGTAGATTGGACAATGAAGTATTATACTAGAAGCATCTAATACAAAAATGTATTGAAAGTATCTTAAATACCAACCAACAATTAAAAATGAAAAAATTAATACCAATCAACTATTAAAAATGGAAACTATCACAATGACGTTAAAATCAATCAGACGCCATTTGATTACTTGCGTGTAAGAGAAGCATGAAGATGGATGACATGGCATGCTTCTTCCCACATGTTGTTTCTTCCTTTATCAATTTAACTAAAGAAGGAATTACATCTGAGTTTTTCACCTACCAATTTTTTGTAATAACTTACAAAAGCAAGATAGAATATTATGGCAGCTACAATTTGGTGTGATTCCGAGCTTATTCCTTTCTCAAGGACAAACACAATTGGCTTTAAGCCTCCATTTTCCATTATATCTTCTTTGCCATTGTTGTGCTTTACGAGCTTCAACAGAGCAACAATGGCATTCTCTTGCGCCGATTGGTGCCTCATTGACAAAAGTAGAAGCAAAGGTGACACTGTCCCTACTTGGATGAGGCACAACCAGTTAAAAATGTTGGATCTTCCAACCAAATGAATCTCGTATGCTACTTTGTTCTTCTACTCCATTGTTCCAGAAACGAGCCTCCAAGAAAGAAACTAGGACAAAAATTGCGTGACCTGAGTCATTGAGGGGCTTTCGGGGAAGACGATCTTTGATATGTCGCGACTTTGATTGTTTAATTTGGTCAAGGAAACACCATTTCAACGCAGAATTGTTGTATAAGCTTTTGAAGTGTTGTGTTCAAGATATGTCTGTGTTCTTAAGCTTTGCCCCTGTTTTGGGACAAGTTTTGTTTCCAAATTTCAGCCATTGTTGAATTGAACTTTGATTGTAGATGTGACCTGTTGATATAGTTACTGGGTCTGTCATTAGCTCAAGTGAAATCGGGCATAAAAAATCCTCAAGGTTTAAGCCACTAATTATCTTCTTTGTACTACACCTTCCTTCTGAATCATCTGTGGGGCTACTAGGATCATGAGTTTCAAATATCACTCCCCTGCAATAACTCAAGAATCCAATTAAACCACTTAGAAGAGGAGCCTCACACTACTAGAAAATAGTCATTTTGCGACGGAATTTGCGAGGGAATAAAATTCCATCGCAAATTTGTCCCAAATAGCGAAGGAATATTAAATCCGTCGCAAATTAGCAAATTTGCGACGGAAAATGTTTCCCCGCCGCAAATTTGCGGAGGAATAAAAATTCCGCCGCAAATTTGCGGCGGAAGAAACCTGCCGCCGCAAATTTGCGGCGGCACCGGGGGTTCCGCCGCAAATTTTTGCGGCGGAACCTCGGGCCGCCGCAATTTGCGGCGGGCGACCCCGTAGCCGCCGCAATTTGCGGCGGCACCGGGGGTTCCGCCGCAAAGTTTTGCGGCGGAACCTCGGGCCGCCGCAAATTTGCGGCGGCACACGGGCGCGCCGCCGCAATTTGCGGCGGGCGACCCCGTAGCCGCCGCAATTTGCGGCGGCGTCCCCCCGGCCGCCGCAATTTGCGGCAGCGCCCCCCGGGACGCCGCAATTTTCGGCGGCACGGCGTAGGCCGCCGCAAATTGCGGCGGCACGCCCGTGTGCCGTCGCAAATTGTCGGCGGGACACAGTCCCGCCGACAATCTGCGGCGGAAGAGTTCCCGTTCCGCCGCAAAATTTTGCGGCGGAACGGGTGTTCCGCCGCAGATTGTCGGCGGGACTGTGTCCCGCCGACACTTTGCGGCGGAATAGGCCGTTCCGCCGCAAAATTTTGCGGCGGAACGGCATTTTCCGCCGCAGATTTGCGGCGGAATTAGATATTCCGCCGCAAATTTGCGGCGGAAGATCTAATTCTGCCGCAAATATACCCCCACCCTCCTTCTTCATTTTCATTCGTGCTCCTTCTTCTTCTTCATTTTCGTTCGTGCTCCTTCTTCTTCTTCATTCGTGCCGCCTTCCTCTCGCATCTTGCTCTTTTCTCGTCTTGCTCCGTCCCCAGAGTATCTCTCTGCATCTTTGCTCCTTTCTTCTTCCTCTCTTGCGTCTTGTTCCGTCCTAGCCTCCACCGCCAACGTTCAGTCCAAGCATCCTGGTGAGCCGTCCTTGCTCTTCTTTCTCCATTCCAAGATATCCTTCAAGAGGTATGCGTTTTTTCTCCTCTTTGACATTTCCTGAAATTCTATATTCATTCATCAATATTGCATGTGATAATCAATATGTTTGCTTTAATTAAGATTAGTGCTATTTTCATTTTTTATTGGGATTGATTTATTATTCGTTTTTTTTTTGCCATTAATTTATTTTTTGCTCGAATTTTTTTCCATTAATTGACTGTTATATATATATATATATATATATATATATATATATATATATATATATATATATATTTGTGTATATGAAAAATTATGATTAGTGCTATTTTGAATATGTTAGCTTTAATCAATATGTTTTAAAACGCATGCTTTTGTGATATATGAATTTAATAAATATTTCTTTGTTAGAACATGAAAAATTATGATGCTGAATTAATTTTAATAATTTAAATTTAAAATATATTAAAATCAAATTTTTGTTATTTTAATTTTGTTTTTGCCTGAATATATTTTCATAACTTATTGATAAAAATAAAATCTTAGAGGTTAACAATTTGAATTAACTATAGCTTTGAACTACTTGTGTAATGATTTTGAGGAAATTCATGAGTTTAAAGAAAAAATGTAATATAATTCTATGTGAATTTAAAGATAAATTAATGAGTACTATTGGATGTAATATAAGACATTCATATATTTATAATTTTTTGAAAAATAAATAAATTAATAGCTTATACAATAAATTTATTTTATGTGGTATAACATTTTTATGTTAATTGGTATATTCGTGTATAATTATTAACACATAAATGTTAATATATTTAAGAATTACATTAGAATAACAATTTGTGTATAATTGTTACTAGATTTATATTTTTAACAACAATAAAAAAAAATCATTTAGTTTATATATATTTAGATGTTTTGTCTTTAATCTACTAATTAAGTGATTTAACTATTAGATCCTAATCAACTTAAACCTGAAATCATTAATAAGAGTGAATACAATATTTTATTCTTTGGGAATTTTGCAGGTATTCAGTGTCAAATTATCAACTTAGTTTTAATATAAAAAAAATAAAAAATTTAATGTTTATGTTATCTATCACTTTATAATTATAGGAGAAATATTTGTAGATATAATTTGTAAGTTTGACACAAATAAGAGGAAAAAAATTAAAAAATTATGGAGAGAATTTGTTAAGTGGCCAGTTGTATTTGTCACTTAGGTTAGTAGCTGAATTAATTAGTTGGTATTATTGTATTATGTTCCAAGAATTATCGTGCAAGGTTGGGTTGGGGAAGTATGGAAGGCGATCGTGATAGGAGTTGGATGTACAATCGTCTAACTCAGAAAAAACGACTTACTCGAGTATTCTTAGACGGTTTGGAAGAGTTCATCCAATTTGCTTTGGCACACACAACTAATTCAAGTACCTCGATCAGTTGTCCGTGTGTGAGATGTAGGTGTTTCGAATTTCATGACGCGGGAACCGTCAGAATCCATTTGTGTAGAAAAGGATTCATGAGGGATTATGAATGTTGGGTGCATCACGGGGAAGTCCAACAGACACCAAGTGGTTATTACGGAGACAGTACTCATCGAGTCAACCTTAATCAATATCAGCAGTTGGTGATGGATGCGGCTGGACCGTCGATCGGCCAATATTTTGATCCCGTGACTCATGCTGGACCTTCATGCATGGAAGAGGAGACCGGTATGCATAATCAACCATCACACATGGGAGAGGATCCTAATCCGGAGGCCCGTAGGTTCTATCAAATGCTTCAAGATGCCCAACGTCCTTTATGGGAAGGTTGCGAACACATTGAAAATAGTGAATATTCTTCGCTATCGGCTACCCTAGCAACATTAAGCTTGAAGACTGATCACCATATGAGCGAGAAGAATTACAATCAAATGATGCAGATCATGAGTAAGGTTGCTCCCAATGACAATAATTTGCCGAAAGATTTTTACCAAGCAAAGAAAAAGGTGAAAGAGCTCGGGCTTAGTTGTGAAAAAATCCATTGCTGCCCCAACGGATGTATGCTCTATTACAAGGATGATGCTGAGCGGAGTACTTGTAAATTTTGTTCACATGATAGGTACAAGAAGATTAAAGGGAAAACAACCACTCAACCATTAAGCAAGATGTGGTACTTTCCCCTCGTGCCCAGACTTCAGAGATTGTATTCGTCAGAACAAACAGCTGCTCACATGAGATGGCACCGAGAGCATCATAGGGATGAAAAATTTGTCACGCATCCATCTGATGCCGAAGCTTGGCTGAAATTTGACGAGGTGAATCCATCATTTGCAGCCGATCCCCGTAATGTCCGTCTTGGTTTATGCTCAGATGGGTTTGCTCCTTTCAACCAAACCGGCAGGGTTTATTCCAGTTGGCCTGTGATTGTGACTCCATACAACCTCCCACCATCCATGTGTATGAGAAGAGAGTTTTTGTTCCTCAACGCGTTAATCCCTGGGCCATCCAACCCAAAAAAGAAAATAGATGTGTACCTCAGGCCTTTGATAGACGAGTTGAAGATGTTGTGGAGTGAGGGGGTCCTTACGTATGATGTATCATTGAGTCAGAATTTCATCCTGCGTGCTGCCTTAATGTGGACGATAAATGATTTCCCTGCATATGGGATGTTGAGCGGATGGCAAACATCGGGGAAGCTTGCATGTCCGATATGTCTTGAACAGAACATGGGGTTTAGCCTGCCATACAGTCGCAAGGTATCTTGGTTTGACCGGCACCGGCGATTCCTACCCCTCGATCATCCGTTTAGAAGAAACAAAAAAGACTTCAGCAGGAATGTGGTTGAACGATCAGCTAAACCTCGTCGTTTAAGTGGGCAAGAAATATGGGAGAGGGTGAAGCACATTCAAAGTGTTGAAGAAGGAGCTGCTTACAGTGAGCCTGAGGGATATGGCGTTCAACATCATTGGAACAAACGCAACATCTTTTGGGAGCTACCATATTGGAAAGATCAATTGTTAAGACACAACCTCGATGTCATGCATATTGAGAGGAATGTGTTTTGTAATATTTTGTACACCGTCATGGACACCAAGGGTAAGACAAAGGATACAATCAATGCAAGACTTGACATACAACAGATTTGTAGAAGGCCTTCTTTGCATTTGGTAGAGACTGCCACGGGTCGGATTTCCAAACCTAGGGCGCCGTACACCTTGAACAAAGAGCAGAATTTAGAATTGTTGAAGTGGGTTAATAGTGTGAATCTACCGGATGGTTATGCATCAAATTTCTCAAGATGTGTGGACTTGAACGAGGTGAAGTTACGCGATATGAAGAGTCATGATTGTCACGTTTTCTTTCAGAGATTATTGCCGTGGGCCTTCAAGGCACTACCGAAGCATGTATTAGATACTCTGACAGAGTTTTCCTTCTTCTTTACAACAATTTGTGCTTCTAAACTTAATGTCGACAAGTTACGGCAGTTGGAGGAGAGTGTACCAAAAATGCTATGCAAGTTAGAGATGGTGTTTCCTCCTAGCTTCTTTGACTCAATGGAACATTTGCCCGTTCACCTGGCGTACGAAGCAAGGGTAGGAGGTCCGCAACAATATAGGTGGATGTATCCGTTTGAAAGGTAATATATATTTGTTTTCGCTGTGATTAATTCAAACACACTGTGACATAGGTTATAAATACTCTCTAATTATCCGTTGAAGGTTTTTACGCACACTGAAATATAAGATCAAAAATACAAGATACGTTGAAGGATCTATTGCAGAAGCGTATCTGGTCGAAGAGGCCACCAAATTTGGCTCATACTATTATCCCCCTGAAGTTATATCAAGATGGAGGGGGGTACCTCGCAACGATGATGGCGGTGAGACGAGTGGTCAAATATCAATATTTAATTATCCTGGCCGGGTCATTCGAACAAATTGTAGGTCAACTCTGGAAGGAAGCGATAAGAAAGTAGCGGAGTGGTACATTCTAAACAACTGTGAAGAGGCCGCCCCGTACTTAAAGTAAGATTTCATCTTTTCAGTAACTGCTACGGTTTAAAGTATTAATTTCTTTCTTTTTGTTACAGATACTTCTCACAATGGGTCCGATCAATAAATCCTTTGATCTCGGATTCCGACCTCGATGAATTCATGAAGGCTAAATTTCCTCATTGGTTACGAGACAACTTCGAGCAAAAAACATGGAGTTCAGCTTATGCGTCAGCTCCCCATGATGTTGTATGGAGTTTAGCTTACGGGTCTGCAACAGCTGTTACCAGGATCAAAAAATATGTAATCAATGGGTATCGGTTTGTAACTGTTGATGCTGACGGAAATACGGAAACATGCAATTACGGTGTATGTTGTCGAGGTGGCCAAGTTGACGGGGTGGAGTGCGACTACTACGGCAAGTTAATTGATATAATTCAGCTGGATTACAAGTGGGACAAGTCAGTGATTCTATTTAAATGTGAGTGGTTTGATAATAGTCCGCGTGGTACAAAGGTGGACAAATATAGAAATGTTGAGATCGATTGGTCACGGAGATATGCAGTTAGTTATGACCCATTCATTCTTGCTCAACAGGCAGAACAAGTTTACTTTACATATTACCCTACATCCCGTCAAGAGTGGGTGGGAGTTATCAAAACCAAAGCACGAAATATTATACCTACTTCAAAAGAGTCAGACGACATGACTGAACCCTTCCAAGCAGATGTGGAACATGTACTTGCCGTAAGTAATGTCGAGGAAGATGTACCTTGCAATGTCTTTGATTCCACTGGAGACTTAGAGCTGATTCCTATCCAAATTGAGAATGCGGAATCAGACGATGAGGAACAAGTGGGTTACTCTAGTACTGAATCTGAATTCGACGATTATAAGACGTCAGAGGAAGAACAGGAATCGTCCGATTGATTTAAGTTAGTTATTTATGACGATCTATTATATTTGATACTCCGTTGCTTAGTTATTATTGTGTTAAGTAACTTTCTTATAATTATATATATATTGACATCATGTTTATAAGTGTTCAGAAATGGAGCATCCAGGAGGCCATTCAGGTAGTGGATATAGTAGAGGTAGTGGCCGAGCCCGTCCTATCAGAGGGGGTAGGCCGACATCATCTACCCCCCATGTAGTCAGAGGGCTTAGCTCTTCCCCGGAGCTTCCGCCTCTTTATTTTTCATCTTCACCGCCTACTACTGACTCTGTTATGGGTGATATAGGTGAACCTTTCACTTATACATATCCACCACACCATCAGGCAGAGCAGGTTCAGTTTATGATTTCTGACTGATTTACGTATATTTTGTTAAAACATCTATGTTCTACATTTTCAATATACTTATTCTTTCAGTACACTGCATCGCCTCATAGCCAGGGCGGGCAAGCTAGTTCCTCCAACGACCCAGTCTGGGGATCCATTGATCTTGCGACAGGGAAGATGTGGATCCGTCCTGTAGGGAGCACCGAGTAAGTCATGTAATGTTATGATTTTTTACCTTTAGTTTGTATGCTACTATTTGCAACATTCTCTTTTTTTTCAGGTTTGATCCTTATAAGCCGGTGGCTGATTTCATGGCCGAGCAAATATTTCGTAATTTTGATCAACCTTGGGCCACATGGAAAGCGATTCCTCAGAGCAAGCGAGATGTTTGGTTCACTGAGTTATTGGTAAGTTATGTGATTTATGGTTATTAATTTTTTATTCTCATCAAAATGCAAATTGATTAACTACTTGTATAATTTAGAGCACTAATTGTTTAGTATTGTTTTTCAGGGAAAGTTTAGCTGCTTGCCCGAGCATCTACCAAATTTAAAGAAGGCTTATAACTTCAAGGGAAGCAAGTGGCTGTCTGATAAATTATATAAATTGAGGCATGAAAAAGGAAAAAAAAATTGGATTCAGCCTGAGGTTGCAGGCCAGTTATTTGACAAGTGGGCCACCGACGAAAGATTTTTGAAGCAAAGTGAGCAAAATAAATTAAATAGGTCCCACATGGATGGACCGTCATATGCTGGCGGCAGCATTCCAGTTAGTGAGCATCGACGAAAGATTGTAAGTATACGTTATTTTCTACTTCAGCTTTCAATATTTTGTACTTAATCAATAATTAATGAATGATTATCATTTGTGTTTGCAGGCAGCGTCTGGGGAAGTTCCTGCAGATTTGATTCCTTGGACCACCTTTGAGCGGACTCATACCCAGCCGGTTGAGGGTCAAGGCAAGCGTTGGATTAACGCCAAGTCCCAACAATTCGCGGTGAGATATTAATTGCATTTATTATTTGTTTCAAACAGTAACATCTTTCTTTTATTTTATATGCATTATTTGTGTTGTATGTTTGTGCTTGTAGGAGACCTATCAGCAGTTGACGCAGGAGAGAGACTTACAAATTCAGAGCGACCCGTCGTCCTCTTATTCCGATAACGAGAGTATCTTCCTTCAGGCTGCAGGCGGAATGGACAAGAAGGGGAGAGTCTTCGGGATGGGTGCTTCTGCCAGCCAATTGAAGTCGTCTTCGAGGCGCTCATCCGGCAGTAGTAGAGGTGGTCCTGAAGGTCGAGTTGTACTTTTGTTATCAATCGCAAATCATTACTCCCTCTTTCATATAAATGAAGTATTACAAGTAAATTGACTTCATAATGTTGGTTTTGCAGAGGATAAGAGGGTAAAGATGTTAGAACAGAAGGTGCTGGAGCAAGAACAGAAGGTGCTGGAGCAAGATGAGAAGATGAGGGAGCAAGGAAATATTATTAGTGAAATGCGAGCACTTCTCCATGCCCTATTGAAAGACAAAGGTACGGGGCTGCCTCCTAGTGGTGACGACGATACTGGCGGTGACGATGGCCAGGCTACTGCTATTTAGAGTTTTTTTTTAGTTCATTTTAGAACATTATAATTTATATAATATTGTGTTTTTATTATGTAAACTTGTATGATGATTGTATAATTTATTTTTATGATATACACTTTTTTTTTTATAATTTTTAATGATTTTTTTTTAAAATAATTTTAAATTTTGCGAGGGAAAAATTTTCCCTCGCAAAATATGGCAATTTGCGAGGGGAAAAAATTTTCCCTTGCAAATTGCCATATTTTGCGAGGGAAAATTTTTCCCTCGCAAAATTTAAATTTGCGAGGGAAAATACATTTTCCGTCGCAAAAATTGCGAGGGAAAATAATTCCATCGCAAAATGCCATATTTTGCGAAGGAAAATTTATCCGCCGCAAAATCTCATCTTGCGAGGGAAAATTTATCCGCCGCAAATTTGGAATTTGCAAGGGAAAATATTTCCGCCGCAAAATATGGCAATTTGCGAGGGAAAATTGTTCCGCCGCAAAATTTGAATTTGCGAGGGAAATTCCTTTTTTCCGCCGCAAAAATTATTTGCGAGGGCTTTTTTTGCGACGGACAAATTTCCGCCGTAAAATCTGTCGCAAAATAATTTTGCGACGGAAAATGCTTGTTTTGCGAGGGAAAAATTCCGCCGCAAAAAATCAGTTTTCTAGTAGTGTCACGCTCTTTGCATTCAGAGAACGGAAAATCCATCTTTTATGTAAGAGAAGCCCAAAGATTGTTGACATGGCATGCTAGAATATTATGATGGTTGTGCCTACAATTTTTGGGCTTATTCCTTTCTCAAGGACAAACAGAGTTTGCCTAATTTTAACGTCACTGTGATAGTTTCCATTTTTAATAGTCGATTGATAAATTTTTCATTTTTAATTGTTGGTTGGTATTTCAAGTGCCTTTAGTATATTTTTGTGTCAAATGCTCCTAATGTAATACTTCGTTGGTCAATCTGCACTTTAACCCTTTATATATTTGAAAGTTGAACTTCTTTTATGGTAGTGTTAATCTTTTAAATTCAAAAATTTTAGTACCCAAAAAAGATTCAAAAATTTTATTTGGGTTTAGTAAACCAAATTATATTCAAATCTTTATAGTTTCTTTGGGCTAAAAAGGAAAAATGACCTTTTTTGTTTTGGAAGTAATCATTGAGGAGCATTAAGTGTCTGGAAGTTTTTTTAGGAGCATTTTTGCCCTGGAAGTAACCAAAATGAAGCATTTTTTCCCCAGGGTGACGGATGCATAACGTTGACCGTTAAATGCATAAGCTGGCATGGAAATTGTGATGATAGTATGCAACATAAGGTTAAAAATGGGCACGTGGCACTGAGAAGGCCAAATGTTGTGGTAACATGGGTTTAAAATATTAGGGCATTGAGAAAGCCCTAATTTGTGACCATAGTCAAAGCTCAAAAGTGAAAAGAGAAATTAGTTGCGAGCGAAATCACCATAGACTAGAGAGAAATCGTCGTGAGAGAGAAAATCAGAAGGTTAGTGGTAAGGAGAAAAGGTGGAGGCCTGAGCCGGGTACCACTACCAAAGACCAGAGATTCCTTCTCAAAAAACAGGTGTGGAATCTAATAGCATGTGTAACAGTGCTATATGTCTGCAATTCGTTGATTACCATTGTCACCCTCACACCTAATTCATCATCATGCCATTTTGAAAAACCCATAACCCCTCCCTGAAAATTTCCTCAAATCTAACAAATCAATCCCAAAAGATCAATCACTTCCTTCTGTTATTTGAAATAACCCCCCCTACATGTTGATAATTTTGGCAATCGCAAAATCTCCTCCCTAGGTTAAGCTCCGTCCATGAAGTACGAAGACAAGCCACCTCATCGTAGTGACATATCCTTGCCGGACTGTCGTACTGGAGCTCTCAACCACGTCGTTTGAGACATGCAACTCTGCTTTTGCTTCATGCCGTCTCTAGTGCTGTTGAGTCTCCAATTCCTTCTCTTCTGTGCTCAGCCTTACTCATGTTAATGTGTCTCAGTGTATTTAGTGCTATCGTTTCCAACATTTAAGCCATCCCCTTTGATGCCTATAACCTAACATAAAAAAAAAAAAGAGGCTTAAAGATGAAAATATGTATAAAAAATAAAAAAGCATCAAAATGAACATATGTAAATACATGTCAATTTGGATTTCCAACGTGGATATTGATGTGGCATCGAATCTCACATGGCAAATGGGAGTTGGGGCATCGGTCGCCTGAGGGCAAAAATTTTCCATTTTGGTTACTTCCAAAGTAAAAATGCTCTTCGAAAAACTTGCGGACACTTAATACTTCTCTATGGTTACTTCCAAAGCAAAAATGGTCATTTTCCATAAAAAAAAAAAAAAAGTAAAGAAAAGAACTTTAGTTTCTTATGGGTATTAAGTCGTCACAGGTCATTATCACGCCAGATACTGTTGTTGTGGGTATCATCACATAAAATTGTCAATGTCATTAGCCTCTCGATCATTTGCAATTTTTTAGCATCTTCCACACGCTTTTTCAATAATGCAAAGCAATTGATTAATAAAATAAAGCCCCAGCGTCACTCTTGATTATCTGCCTACGTATAAATTATTTACATTACAATGTAATCAGAAAAAATAAATAAAAATGGATTCAAGCCTTCTAGGTCCAATCACTCCATTTCATCTCGTTTTTGTTAGAAATGTTCTGCATTTTTATATAAGCAATCTTTTATTTTTTTACAACCAATTTTTTTTAAATAATTAGATTGTTTTTAATTCTCCACTTTCTTCCTTTTTCCTGCAAATAAATACTCTTTTAAGTCATAATTATAAAACTAAGTTGACTTTTTTAGAAATATTAGGGAAGTTAATTAAATTATTTCAGAGTATTTTTATTATTTGTTCTCTAAACTAATTAGTTTGACTAATAAACTAATATATGATCTAAGGATACATAATATATGATATCATTAAGTAACTTATTTAACTTTCTTAATCTTTCAAAAAAAATCAATATGGTCTTATAATTAGGACAAGAGGAAGTAACTTGTAACACTATAATATAACACTTGGGTCTATGCTGGACTTGAAGATATATACTACCTCCTGTTTTTTAAAAATATATTTAAAAATAATTTAATTAAATTAAGAAAGTTAATTAAATATGTTAATATGACATATATGTTTTGCAACAACTTAGTCATTTTCTTTAATTTCCTCCGTCCCTCTTCTTTTCATTCTAATTAAAGAAGCATTAATAGAGGTAAATTAGGAATAAATTATCAATGAAAACTATCAACTCCTCAAATATTTATTATATTAAATAACGGAGGAAGTAATTATTTTTACCTGTCTTGCAGGAAATCATATATATATAATTTTATCTTTCCATGAATTGAAAACAGAATATATTCTTATGATTTAAGTTGTATTATTCTTACAGGAGTTTGAGCTTTTCACGGTTCAATGTGGAAATTAGGGTAAAAGGTCTAAAAAGAAATTCGGTTGCAAATGAAATTAGTTATTCCTCTAATCTAATTCTATTTATAATTTACTTCCAGTATGTTTTACTACTAAAGAAATATTAGCCTTATTAATTATGACATAAATTTTAACAATTTTATCTTTATTTAATATATAATATATCACATAAAAATAAAGTTAACATAATAATAAATATAGGGTAAAATTATATATTAATATAAAAAAAATGATTTAACTTCTAATTAGGGAAAAAATAAATATTATCTTTACTCTATAAATCAAACCAGAAGAGTAATGACTAGTCAATCGAAGACATTAGGGTTTAATTTGTTATAAAACTGATAAAAATAATAAGAAGAAGAGCAGAGGTTCTAGAGAGATAAAGTAGAGAGATAGATTCTCATTTCATTCAATAAATGAACAGTTACAGAAAACCTCTATTTATAGAAGAAAAATGGGACTTTAGTGTAATTTCTACCTCTGGGTCATTTGGTGTAGTTTTCCCCAAAAACCTAAACTATTCACTCACGGATTTCCTTCCCGTGAGTGATTGTATAATTGTGTGCGGGTCCCACCAAATAGTAAATCACTATGCGTGGTACTATGCAAATAGTAAATCACTATGCGTGGGTCCCATATCATCTTTTAATATTTGGAAACCGGGAGTCAATGGACATCCACATAATAAGTATATTCATAACACTCCCCCTTGGATGTCCATTTATGAATGTGCCTCGTTAAAAACTTTAACTAGGAAAAACCCAGTGGGATAAAAACCTAGCCAAAGAAAAGAGTACATCATCCATTGATACACTTTCTAGTGCTGCCTCATTAAAAACCTTTCTAGGAAAAACCCAGTGGGATAAAACCCAGATAAGGGAAAAAGAGTACAGCGTGTATCGTCTCCCCCTCTTGATTACATCAGTGTTGCTCCCCCTGATGACTATATTGCTTCAATGTCTTTCTGAGCATATTATACTTTCTGTCATCAAATATTCTGTTAGAAACGCCCAATTTGATTGTTCATTATATACCTGCAAGATCTAAATCTGTCAAGTAAAGTCATAATAATCTTTTCATAAATATATATGTGCATATAGAAATTCAATAAATGTTTATTCAGATAATGATGCTATATGCACTATCATCTTGAGTCCTTTTGGGACATATGTGTTTCTGGCGCCTTATGTGCTTCTAGCACATACAAATATATTGTGGCTCATGATCCTCATTATCATTCATTGCAGCATATGCTATCATAGATATTATTAACGTCGACTTCATTTTCAGTTCCATCGGATTTCATTCATAATTTATTGAGATCTCATTATATTCACATATATTAGGTACCTAGGTCTCTCTTGGACCACAATACACTTTTCTTGTAATATCTCTTCTGGAGATAACATCTCATCAAAAGATAACTCTTCTGGAGCTTTACTTAATTATCCTCGACTTAATCATCTATATTTTATAGCTCCTTTTCTCTTTTGAGGATTTTTATCTTTTAAAACCGATGGACCTGCAACGCTTCAGGAGTGCTTTATAACAATTCATATAGGAGCATTTGCAGTTGGGATATGTGACTTTGTCACTTTCTTTAGGTCAGTAAATGCTTCTGGCATTCGATTAACTAAACTCTGAAATTGAATTATCATTTTGAACTTTTAGTGCACAATTCCTTGTACGATGATCAATATGAGCCAATGATAATTCATTCTAGTAAATCTTTACCCAATCTGCTTATTTTTCTCCCCCTCATCAAATCATCAATTTTCTTTGTATATCCATCTATGTGCATTGTAATAGATTAATAATAATTACACATTTAAAACATTTCAAGATGGAATTAATCTGGCTCCTGACCAAAAGCCAATTATACGGGGAGAATTCTGTTGGCTTATATAATTGCTGCAAATATACACAACATATAAATTTTGTTCTCATAATCATTGATCTATCCATTCATGGATACTTTAATACATTATTTTTGGATCATTCAATCTGGAAATTGCGCGCATAATATATTGCAAACTTCTGGTTGCAAACATCACTGCTAACTTTGCAAATTTATAATCTCATATGTAAACTTTCAATTTGATATATTTCCAGAGATCCATTTCCAATAATTAATTCTATCTGAGAACATGCAGCACATAATATATGACTCGGATGATCAAACAAGTCATGCCAACATTTCATATGATTTATCATCAAATCTAATATTCATTTTGGGGGAATCAACATAGAAACATTCACAAAGAATTATCACATAAATATTCACACTTGATATATATCATTATCATTCTCCCCCTCAAGTGGTAACAAAATTTCCATTTTCCAGAATCAACAAACAAATATATATTAAATACAAAATCATCAGGTGTATAATTGCAGATTCACGAGCGCAATACTGTGTAATCACAGGCGCATCACTGTGGAATCACAGGCGCGACAACTCAGATTGTCGTATACATATAAAGTCAAAAAGATTCCAGGCTCGTGCTTTATAGGGAGCAAATCTGTAGAGATTTAACAGGACTACGCAAATCTGCAGAGATTCAATAGGATTTAATTCAACTATAAATAGAGGAAGGCAAACGAACATGCCTCACAAACACTCAAGCATCTGATAATATCAACTACCAGATACTCACACATATTTCTCTAAATTCTATTGCCATGGCAGGACCAAGCAGTTTTATCCCAGTTTCTGATACATCCGAAACAGCATTACTTGATGCTTTGTTGTATGATGATCAGCATAACATGTCATTTACTTCTTTGTTATCTCCTAATCCCTTTGAAATGTTTATTCCTCCTTCTACTATTCCTCCTTCTGCTTCAAATGTACCTACTTCTCCCCCTAGAACAAGTGTTCTTCCTCAATCTACAAGGATTGAAGGTACAACTGAAGCAGGTTCATCAAGGAGGCCTGTTAAGAGGTGTAGAACTATGGCAGAACTAATGGAGTCTACCAATCCAGTTCAGCCAATAGTGTCGGCAGTTAACCAACCAGCATTCACTAGCCAGCAATCTATCATCAGTTTGCCAGCAACAACCAGCCCGACAACAACAATCAGCCAACCAACAACCACTAGCCAGCCAGCAACAATTAGCCAGCCAACAGCTACAAGCCAATTAGCAACTACTAGCTTATTGGAATGTAGTTGCTGTCATGTTTTACGGGAAATTATTCATACCAACGGACTTCAGTACCATAAACTTGAAGTTCACGGAAGAAGAACAGGTATGATTACCCATGCTGTTTTATTTGAAAAAGTACAGGATAAATCTTATAATACTGACAGGCTTCCAATGTTTGATTTCACAAAGAAAAATTTTGAAGAAATCAAACAATTTCTGACACAGTATTGTATAGATTTACAAGCATCAGGATATATCTTGATGCGTGATCCTGTATTAGCCTATCATGAGGTTCTCTGTGTTGGTTCGGAATGGGCTATAAATCCAAATGACCTCCATGGAAGTTCATTTCAAGCCAATATTGAACACTCATTAGGCAAAGGAAAACAACCTGCAGTAAGTATACCCTATGATACTTCATCCCTTAACCAGGGTGAATTATATAGGTTATCTATGGAGCAAAGAGAAAGAATAAAGAAAACAACGCTCCATGATTTAAGAAATTATTTTCACTTAACCCTTGATGAAGCGAGTAAACAATTAAATATGTCTACTCACACCATACAAAAAATCTATCAAAAAGGAGGGTTAACTGAGTGGCCACACAAGAAGCTCAAGAAACTTATGACGCAAATCTCGATATTACGAAGAGCTTTGCCTCATCTGGATCCCATCTCAAGAGAAGCAAAAGAAGAAGACATTAAATATCTTCAGAATGAGATGATTAAAGTTTGTAATGATGTTGAGCCACTCGCAATTAAACTTTGTTGAAATAATATTTCCTTTTGCTTAATTATTTTGTTTATGAATATTCTTTTCTCGTATTTATAAAAATTGTTATAATCATAGAAATCACATAACAACTATAATAATATATTTGCTTCATTCACTTCTGGGAATGAAGTTGGATAAAAATTCATGATCCATAACTCACTGATTTGTTTGATCATGGCAAGAAATTAATCCACAATATTGCTACTACAATAGCAAATTGAATATATTTATTTATAATATCAATCATGATCATACAATCCCTTGTCTCATAATTTAAGGGAATATTTAATGCCAAATATACAATTTTGAGGCCTTTATACAACTGATAACATACAAAATTTATGGATCAAATATTGTTTCATAATTTGTCTCTTGTTATCAGGCTAACTTGCCTCTTGGCTTCAGGCAATCTTGCCTCTGAAATTAAGGCTATCTTGCCTCTTAGGCTCAAGCCAATTTATGCCTCATCTCTCAAGCCAATCTATGCCTCATATCTCTATGGCATTTTGATCTCATAATAATATATATGATCTTTTAACAGTTTATCTTCAAGATAAATAAAATATAAGCATAATAAAATAAATAGATGGAACCCACTAATAGTGTGGTTGCCATAAATAATAAGAAGGGAGAGGGATATATATATATATATATAGCAATAAATAAATAAAATAAAATAAATGACTGGAAATAAACATGCTAGATTAATAAAAAGAAGATGAGATAGGAATGGTAGTAAACTCACAGCGAGACCTATCTCATCCAAAGATAAGAAAGAAGATGCATATGCAAATGTAAATAAATAAATATATATATATATATATATATATATATATATATATATAATATATATAGAAAACGGTAAAATAAAAAGGGAAGGGGATTTAAAGCAGTAAATAAATAATAAATAAATGGAGTCCACTATACAAGTGTTACCACCATGAAAAATAAAGCAGTAAATAATAAATGGTGCCCACTATACTAGTGTTGCTACCATGAAAGATAAATAAAGCAGTAAAGAATTAAAATAAAATAAATGGGGCCCACAAAATGTCACCACCATAAAAGATAAATAAACTCTAAATAAAATAAATAAATAGAGCCTACTAATAGAGACTAGTGTGCCTCCATGAAGAATAAATAAATGTAAAATAAAATAAATAAATGGAGCCCACTAATAAATAATGTTGCCGCCATAAAAAATAAATAAATGTTAAAATAAATAAATAGAACCCACTAGTAAATATACTAATGTGCTATCATAAAAGATAAATAAATGTTAGTAACAATAAAATAAATGTTAGTGACATAAAACTAAATATTAGTAAAGTCAGTATGGAGCTTAGTATAGCCACCATGAGATAAATAAATAAAGCAGTAAGTAAAGAATTACAAATGGAGCTTAATGACGCCACCATGAAATAAATGAATAGGAAGTGGGAAGAATATATAAACATAAATAAATTACTGTAAATAATAAAATATAAATTTACCGTGAATAGTAAAATTACTATTCACTATAAATAGTGAATAAAGTAAAATTACAGAAAGATTAATCTAGACTTCCATGTAGGAGTCAAATGAATAAAATGTAAAAATTACTGAAAAAGGGGTAAATTTACTGTGAATAGTAAATTACTATTTACCGTAATAAAATAGTAAATAATCTCAAATCTTAACCATGGAACCCGATGTTAAAATAATCGGTAAGAATAGATATTTAATTCCATATAATGGTTAAGATCATCCCAGATAAATAAAATGGAAATATGAAATAGATGGTGAGAAAATCTTACCTTGGTAGAGTCTTCGTGCTGATAACGTGTTATAAAACTGATAAAAATAATAAGAAGAAGAGCAGAGGTTCTAGAGAGATAAAGTAGAGAGATAGATTCTCATTTCATTCAATAAATGAACAGTTACAGAAAACCTCTATTTATAGAAGAAAAATGGGACTTTAGTGTAATTTCTACCTCTGGGTCATTTGGTGTAGTTTTCCCCAAAAACCTAAACTATTCACTCACGGATTTCCTTCCCGTGAGTGATTGTATAATTGTGTGCGGGTCCCACCAAATAGTAAATCACTATGCGTGGTACTATGCAAATAGTAAATCACTATGCGTGGGTCCCATATCATCTTTTAATATTTGGAAACCGGGAGTCAATGGACATCCACATAATAAGTATATTCATAACATAATTACTTTAAATCAATATATAATTTTTTCCCTTTTCAAACTTTGACCTAGCGGTATAAATTGTGGTTACGTGTCAAGCTCCAGTTTATGCAGACGTACACATAAGCATTAGAGAATGAAAAATTATAAGCATACTGGTGAAAATTAATTTTATGAAAGGATTAAGCTGCAAATCCACCTATTTTATCTGTCGTATGCACCTCACATCACAGAAGTTTATTGGTATAAAATTATAAATGAATTTTTTAAAATAGTATAAAAATGACATAGTCATTAAATCAGCTAACGTTAATTATTTAGTGAATCTGTCATTTCAAAAATTATGTAAAAATATAAATGAAAATTTTTAAATGGTGTAATTTCTTGGCTGCTCTAAGTTCTTCCATCTTCAACCTCCTTGCTCTAAGTTTGTCGGCCACTGCTCTAACTTAGTTTATGAGTATATCATTTTTTTTCCTGTTTTATATATCCCATCACAAACACATGGAAATAAGAAACGGTAGCCGGTTGCTATAATTTCTACTATTTTAACATAAAATATGCTCCAACTCGTAATCATGCAAACACTTTTTTTTGGTCAACTCTTCACTCTTTCAGTTTTTTTTTTTAAAAAAAAAGGCGTTGTTACTTTTTTTTGTTATCATCATTATACACTTGGAAACGTTTTTAAATATTTATATATAGTTATTTATTCCTAGGTAAGCCTAAGTCATTTTATAATTAAACTACTAACAAGTATTAAACAAATTTATCTATGAATGACCCTATCGTTTGAAGAAATTTAAAAAGATTATGCGTGTTCTAATATATATGAAAACCCTATAGAAATAACTAGTCGTGTATGTTAATATATTTTATATTTTAAAATTCCTAACTGGAAACGTTGGCATACCCTTGTATATTTAATGTAATTATTCCAAGCTAATCAACACAGTGAAGACTAAATAGATATTTTTCTTTTTACCCACGAATAACACATGTGAATCAAATATAATTTCGGACAACACGTATTCCTCGTGAAATAATTACCGAATAAAATCCCCTTGATGAATATAATGATGATTGAGAATTTGAGAGGGTAATTTTTTTTTTTTTTTTAAAGGGACAAAAGACACTCATGTTTAATTTGGTTTACGGAATTGGAAGGACTGTAATGAAATATAATATAATGATTTTTTATATGAATTTATTTAACTCGTCATTAAAGAAAGATGATTTATATACATAAAAATGTTTGGTTTGATTATACTAAACATGCGAATACACACACACATATATGGAAATAAAATATGAAGAAACAAAAGTATCCCCTTTTACATATTTATCATATATGTATGAGTGTATGACGGATTAAAGTATCTATTTTCAGTCAATAAGGAATGATATAGTTAGCTCAGGCATCATCGACATTCATTCCAAAAGAAAAGATGTTCGTTGGGTAATGTGAAGACCTCAATGGTGGGCAATTTATACTCTTTAAGACTGGAGACGTGCCTTGACCCTATAGGGTACTGATGTCTACACCACCTAAACTTTTTATACCAAATAAAAAAGTATCTATTTTCAAAAATAAATATATAATAAATCTGTCCACATATATATTAATTAATTAATTGCATTAATTAAACTACACACATATAACTACTATGATGTACATATTGGGCTTATAGTTGGGTTCATAGTAAATTTTTCAATATTTAATTGTGGAAATGTTATGCACGGTATATATTGGATTCATAATATTTTTTTTAATATTTAATGGGATATTTTAATGTTTTTCAATGATGATATATTTTTTAAAATTTTTTGATTGGGGAGTAATTTTTTGAGAAAACCTATTTAGAGGTACCTATACTTTTCTTCAATTTTTAACTTAGTACATGTGTTTTTTTCTAATTAAATGATTTAATTTTGCTTTGTTTGTATGGTCAACTTTTGTACCGGGGCTGACGGTGCTAACAGAACTAAGTTACAGGAGTTAACGATGTTAGCAAGGAAAAATTAATGATTTAATCAAAAGAAAAAACACAAGGTAGCAAATTAAAAATTGAAAGAAAAAATATAGGTACCTCCAAATATGTTTTCCCTAATTTTTTAATTTTTTTATTAATTATTGTTTTAATATTTAATGGTGGTAATTTTTAATGTGTAATAGCGTTTATAGGTAAGCACTTGGTTCAATTTAAAAAATTACAAAATGTTTACATCTTTATTCTTTAGTCTTGTTAGTGTAATTTCTGCTTACATCAAATTAAAGGATGTAATGATGAGAAAATGTAATTATCTTTATATAACATAAGCACAGTTAAACGTCGTAACCGGTCCATCGTATCAGGATTACATGTAATTTTTTCATGTGGAATCGAAGCAAAAGGGAGTGCATAATGATTTTGGATAATTTAAATTTACTTAACTGTAGTTATATTAAAAATATTTTAATAATTTAATAATTAAAAATAATTACAAGGAAAAAGTTTAATTGAATACTTTCCAAATTTGAAATTTCAAAACCATGGATTCTTGCTAAAACATGTCATTTACTCATCAAGTACGGTACACAGCTAATAAAGTGTAGAAAGCAAAATCAATCTTAAATTTTGATATTTTCATGCTTTTTTGAAACTTTTCCTAAATACCATCTTATATTATCACTTTGATTAAAAAAGGAAAGAAATCCATGGTTTAATAAATCCTAATTCAAATAAAAACTTAAATTTGGACTGAATTATTTCGATCTTATCAGTTATCACAACAATGTCTAACAGCAGAAGGTGTGGTTTTAATCCTAACTTCAGAATAAATATGAAAACATAACATGAATAGTTGGGAAAAAAAAAGGCCATGAAGAATCAAACTACTCCCCTCAGTTTTATAAGTTATAACTAATCAAATCACATATTACAAAAAAACTTGAAATTACCCACGGAATTTCGTGGGTAAAAATTACCAACGGAATTACCCACAGAATTCCGTTGGTCCGACGAAATTCCGTAGGTAAAAAAAATTTCCGTTGCAAAATTTTCCGTTGGAAAAAATAGTGTGGAAAAATTTGTCAAGCTATTTTTTTCGACGGAAATTTTTTTTACCAACGGAATTCCATGAGTAATTCCGTTGGTAATTTTTACTCACGGAATTCCGTAGATAATTTCCGATATAATTTTTTCTGTCTGAAATTTCGTGGGTAATGTCAAATTTTTTTTGTAGTTTAAAAAATTGGTTATAATCAATAAAAAGTAGTAAATACGTAAGAGATAATTTTTTTTTTCAAATATTTCCTTATTCATGGAGAAAGTAAGCAAGAGGGAATGGATAGGGAAAAAATTAAGATAACTAATTAATTGGGAGGTAAAATGTAAAGAGAAAGTAAATATTTGAGACAAAAAGTGCAGTTCATATTTAGAACCTGCTTTAGCCAAAAGAATGTATCATATGTATTCTACTGTTCTAATTTTATTTATAAAGCACTTTTAATATGTTTCATTAAAATTAAGAAAAATTTTAAACCACATAAACTATGTCTTAAAATTTAAGGACATTTTAATTTTATCCCTATTAATATACGTTACACCCAATAAGAACAAAGTCCACAAAAAAATGAAAAGTAAAATTGTATATTCATATGAAAGAAATTAATGATATACTCCCTCTAGACCTTATTACAAGTATTCTAGACAAAAATTTTGGTCTAAAATATAAGAAGTTGACAGGATGATTAATAGTTATTTTCCACTCTTACACTTTAGAACAGAGAAAGAGATGATACATTAAATCCATATTTGAAAATTACATTCTTTAATAAGAGTAAAATAGATAAAATTTTATTAATTTAAGACACTTTAAATGACTTAACTAATATTTTATTAGTTCATATGAACTAATTAACAATGTCTTATGTTTTAAATCGGAGTAAATTATAAGTAGGAAAAAAGATTTCTGGCGCCAATGGCTTATGAATAAGATCATATGAGTATATATAATTCAGCTTGCTTAAAAAAAGAAAGATTCCATTTAGTCCCCCAAGGATGTGACTTAAATTTAGTCAACTGTCAAAAGATTCTAAAATTTTACTATAAGCCCTTGTGTCAAATTAAAAGTAATTTTTGTGGATGAAAAGACAATAATACTCTTACTTTATTTGGCTTATAATTTGTCTTATTTGTTTAAAAATATTTTAGTCATTTACAAAATAAATATGAGCGTTTACAAAATAAATAAAAGGATTCGAAAAAACTTAAAAAATTAAAAATATTTTGAATATTTACAAAATAAATATAAAAATTCACAAGACAAATATATGAATTTATGAGGTAAATAAGACAATTCACAAGATAAATAAAGTAAGGATATTATTATAATTTAATTAAAATCAAAAATTAATTTTACTTTTAACCCAAAGAGTGCAATGACAATTCCGGAATCTTGTAGGGGTTGATTAAAATTAAGCCACGTCCTAATCGAAATTACTATTTTTTTTTAAAAAAAAAAAATCAGAGTAGTTTATGTCCAAGATGGAGATAGAGTGGTAGGTAACTCCTCCATTAGTATTAGACTATGAAATGGGGAAAAAAGGAAAAGAGAGCCAGAATGGTTGTCCATTTACCTCGGGCATGATGATTAATCTAATTTTAGATCTCACATCCAAACCCAACTATTTTAAATATAAATAAATTATATTTTAATTTTTTAATACCCTCCTCTCCTCTCTCTCTCTCCCCACAAAAAGATTACGTATTCTCTCAGATATATATTAATTAAAAATTAAAGCTATGAGTCTTCGAGCCAAACACAGTCAATTTTGAGTTGCTGCCGCGTATATTACCCTGTTTCGTTGAGCTTGACTTGACTGTAGAAATAAATGAATGAACAAACGTATTTTTTTGCTGCAAAATGAATAAAAGTATTAATAGAAATAGACGATGAATAAGCAATCTAACTATAGGGGTTATTGAATAATATATTAAAATTAAAATACTACTGATTCGGATCATGATTCATGATTCGTTTGGTTCATATTATATGCATGCATACATGTATTGCTAACTAATCATCGCAGTTTTCAGATCAAGAACGCAATTAATATATAATTGAATCCAAAAATTAATTTATTTTAACAATAATAAAGTATGGTTGCCTGGTTGGTGAAAGATCTGGGTTCAATATAATACAATATAAATATTTGCAAGAGCAATGTGTTGAGTTACCTTTTTATCTGAAAATCATAGCTGAAGGTGCAAGGAAGGTATCTTTCGTTTCTTTTGTATATATATTCAAAGGTTAATTTGGTGAGCTGTTATTTGATGTTGAAGCTTATTTCTCAGTTAGGTAGGTTTATGTTTGATTATTTTTAAACACACTATATAATAATAAGGATATATTAAACAACCCAATTAATCTTATGTGACATTAACGAGCTTAATTGAAAAGATTAATAATTTAAGAGGAGGTTACTTTAGAACTGAATGATTTTTTTAATGTAGAAAGAAGTAGCATTTTCATGCAGAGTTAGTGGAACATATATATTTTTTCAGTGAGAAGAAATTATATCAAGCGTTATATATAGAACTTTAATTTGTCTTCAGTTCTCAATATGTTTTCTTAAATTATAAAACTCATCAATCATCAATCAATATATAAGAGAACGGAAAGATGCAAAAGGGAAACGTGTGTTGCTCTTGCCTAATCATGATGGGGAGTTAGATGGCACAAGGGAAGTAAATAATAATTATACTAACAATAATATATTAAATTAGAGATATATGGGGACAAAAATATTGGGAGAACTTTATTAAAGGATTTTGGGACCAAATTTATTTCGGTTAAGAACTTAAGCATTTTGAAATTTTATTGCAGGATCAATTACCAAAATGAAAATAACTTTTATAGGTAAAAAGACAATAATACCCCTTACTTTTAAAAAAAAAAAAAATTGATCATTATCGTCAAACTTGAACAGCCACTGCTGATCAACTATCATAGCTTTGGTGCCGACTAGCCGGAACTTCAACCACCAGAAACTAATATGTGTTTGTAGAAGCATTCCACTTATTCATAAAAAGTAAATTAGTGAACATGTGGAATCCTCCTATAATCAACACATTAGTTTCTGATGGTCGAAGCTCTGGCCAGTTGACGCTAGAGTTTCGATGGCCGGCCAACAATGGCCACTCCAGCTTGGCAACAACCAATGATCAGTCACTAGAGCTCTAACGACATCCAACCTTTTTAAAAAAGTAAAGCGAGGAGAATCATTATCTTTTTATCTATAAAACTTATTTTCATTTTTGTTTCTTAGTCTTGGGGTGAAATTTCAGAATACTTTAATCCTTAAATAAATTTGGTCACGGAGTTCTTTAATAACATTTTCCTATAAATATTCACCTCTGATCGTTTATCTTTATTTTTAAAAAAAAAAAGAAAAAAAAAGTCTTTGTTAGGTCAAAAAAATAAAAAAATGTCATTGACTCAGTGCATTGCTCGTCATATGATCCTATCGCATTATCGCCTACCATCGAATATATATTTGGATAATCTCCTCATCTCTTAATTTTCAGACGCAATCTCATTCATCCATTATGCATTTCATCCAACCGTGTAAAATTTATAATTGTGACATTAAACTAAATACACACCTCATTTAGTTATACTACCTTGGGGAAAGAAGTATTATTTATGAATTCATGATCTTATTTTTAAAAGCATTTAGATAATAATAATTAATAAACAACTATTGTCTTAATGGAAGGAATTTTGACAACTTAAAATAGATAAGATCTCAGGTTAAAATCCATATAAATGTATAAAACGGTACTTTTGGAACTCAACTTATACGAACAATTGTTTGCCAATTTGCTCATCTCTTTATAGGGAAAAAAAAGGAGGAAATGACATTTAGGGGCTTGGGAGAAAGCAAACCACACTAAAAGCCTCATTGTTTGGAAACCACATGAAGGACCTATATGTCCTTATCTATTGAATGATCAATTGTTAAATAAAGGTTAGTCATAATAAATAAAGGGCTTTGGTTTTCTTATGTTACATGAGAAAAAAAATATTCCTATACACACATGAAATTGTGGGACTCACATATACATATATGAATTCATATATGTATATGTGGATCCCACCATTTCATGTGAGTAACATGAAAAAATGTTTTTCCTACAATATGAGAAAATGTTTTCCCATAAAGAAATAAAGAAGCATTATGTCTAAGTGTGTGGTGAAAGTTCCCAAAATCACCTGTAAATTATTAAAAATTAGTTATAACTGAAGAACAAAAATAGTCCATTAAGATGGTAAGTAATAAATATATGCATATAATCAAAGGTTTAATGTTTCTGCTTTTACTGCAGAAACATTTTTTCTACCCCACTCATATAAAAAATAAGTGGGTCCCATTATAGAAAGAATAAAAAGAAAATATTAGTGAGACCCACTCACTTTTATGTGAGTGAGGCAGAAAAAATATTTTTGCACCAAAAGCAAAAACATTAAACTCATAATCAAATATATGAAACCTTTCTAACAATCAACTTGATATATTTTTTTTAATATTATAATTACCTGACTATGTAATACTTGAGTATTCTCAAACTCAATTAGAGATAACACTCAAAAATGCGTTTTTTTAATATTATTCATACACACTCAAACTGAAGAATTTATGGTTAATTAGTCAAAACTCCCTCTACTGTGATTAATGTCTATCAGTTAACCTTAATCTATTTTATTAGTTTACACTTTGTTGCGCCCTGTATTTACAATTGATAATCAACAATTTTAATTACAACTAAAACTTGCCAATGACCAAGGTGTAGTGGCCCTAAATCTTGAGTTGTATAGCCATATCATTCCAAGATGTCTTGATGTCATTGTCCCTGAAAAAATTGAAAAGTGAACTGATAAATATGTATGAGAGAGAGAGAGAGAGAGAGAGATGGAGTGAAGATAGAAGGGAAGGCATGTGGTTGCTTGTGAAGGCAGATAGCATCTCTCTCTCTCTCTCTCTCTCTCATGCCTCTTTGGTTGGCCAGCTATTAGCTATGAGCTATGAATGAATCTCTATGCATCTTGTCTTCCTAACGTCATCCTCAAGGTTTCTTATATGTGAGATCTCAAACTATTTACTGAGGAAAAAAAAAGATCTCAAACTGTTTTAAATTTATATGTTATATTTTAATTTACTTAATTTATAAATTGATATATAATTTAATGTTATGAGCATTATTGCTGAACTCATACATACATTGACTCTTTGAGTTTATCGATATTTTATATTTATAGGGTACAAAATCGTGTTAAACTCGTCCTACGAATAAACTCAATCAAACTCGCAAATTTACACATTAAGTTTATTGTTTTTACCTTGTAAAACTGTATCAATTCATTCTTAAGCTTTTGTTAATATGTTCGTTTTAATCACGTTCAATGACTTTATGTATGAACTTCATCAAAATTTCTTTTTTGAATATGATAAATTATAAATGTTGATATATTGAATTTGAATTATTTATACTTAAAATAAATTTAGATTAAATTATTATTTTATTTTATACTTTTAACATATATTTATTCATAATTAAAGTAAACTTTTACAAGTTTACCATTTATAATTCTCCCAAATTTGTTTAATAGGCTAAATGGAATGTTAATTTATTCCGTATCCACTAATTCATTTTATAATAATCTCGTTATAATGTGCCAATCGCAACAACAGCCTTTCCTTCATTCACCCAAACGGAACTACATGATCCTTCAGATCTAACCAGTTGCATAAATAATAATAATAATAAATTTTTTTAAAAGAAAAATAAAAAGCTGTCTTCTTCATCATATACTTCACCCTTCTTTTTCTGTGTGTTGCGGTCACTTTGAAATCTTGAATCGCAAGATATCTAAATATGCTGAAGATTGGTTAAAACTTTAACAACATATTCACCCTCACATGCATTGTTCCTTTTCTTCTTTTTCCAGGCGCATCAAAAAGAGAATAAGACAAACTTGGGATCCCAAAAAATGACTCCCCAGACATCCTCTCTCCAAAAAAAAAAGAAAGTGTTTTCGAATAAAATATATGCCCACCTCCATAAATATTACGGTTCCACTTACTCACAATTACATTCATTCAATGATGTTAGCTATACGTCAAAGAGAGTTGGCATAGATGGTAAGGGATCCAAGATTAGTCTTTTGAGACGTGGGTTCGATCCTCTCTGCCGTTACTGGGACTCATTTGATAGGCGATTTTGTAAGTCCCCAATAAGTGTTCATAGATCCCGGGGTCATGCCCTGGACTTGGTGGGGGACTGGTGTCGAACTCTTCCAAAACTTTTTCTTATTACAAAAAAAATGTTAGCTATACGGGATCTACCATTATATTTTACTCTATCAATAACTAAAAGGTATTATTTAATAACTTTATTTAAATGGTTTATATATATATATATATATATTAAAATGTGTATAAAGAAGCCTAAGCATCAGCAACCTTGTGGAGGTCGTTGCGGAAAGACTGTGAGAAAGACCCAGCTGTGATCAAAGTGGTGCCATGTGATTTTCTGATTTCATGCCTAAATTAATGTGGCAATAGCTGCAGGGGGGAAAACACAAGAAATAAATATCCATCCTGGGAAAAAGTGTTTTCTTTAATTAAATGGATTATCAATATATAAAAGAAATTGGAGATTAAGAATCATAAATAATACAACTTGCTTTATTCTGTCCAAAACATAAATAATATACACTAATACAACCTATTTAGTATTTACTCTAAAAACAAGTCAACATTTTCTATTAGGAAAAAATAGGGATCAAGATCATGTGATGTAACTTCATTTAATTACAACATATTAAATTAATCATCAAGTTCACACTAAGGAAATGCAATAATCAGTTTGTCCATAAACTTATAAATAATTCAGATCATTTCTTCCACCACCCGATGCTATTACCCAAAAAATAAAAAACAAAAAACACACGCACACATGTTTAATTGCGTGGGCCATATGCATTTTGTTTATTGAACTTTTTTGGACCAAATATTTGGTGCAGCAAAATATTTTGTGGCTCGAACCCAATCTATTTTATGGGCTCATATTTGGGCTTCCTGGGTTTTAATTTATCGTGGATGGAAAGTTTATTGTGTTATTTAATCACTTTAATTCTTCTTACCCTCTGGCTCAACTCAACTGGTAAAAGGGTTGGATACTCTCACCAAAGGGAGAGGGTTCGACCCTGGAGTTAGTCAAGGCGCTGAGGGAGGCATCCTAACTCCTGAGTGTTTAGGTAAATGCATGAGGACAATAGACGGTTTGCCCTATCCAACATTGGTATCACCTAAGAGAAAGGGAGATTTCGCTCTGCCTTTGGATTGTGGGTAAACCCAACCCCTTTCCTAAAATTTTCGGATAAAAAAAAAATTCTTCTTGTCAAAAAAAATTGCTACTACATATTCTAATGCATCCAGCTAAAAATGCTAGTCCATGATGTATTTAAGTTGATTTTTATCTTTATCAATCTTTTCCTTATTTACCCTCATTGATGCTTCATTAACAATAATAAAAAAGGAGAGAGAATGAGAAAATTAAGAAAAAATAAGTTTCGCAAATTACATTCATGTTAAGTAAATTTTTAATATAATCATATTGGATAAATATATCTTTATATTAAGAACCGGATGAAGTAATATGGAGGTGAACTCTCTTGAACAATTGTCCACAAAAGGTTTTCTAAAATTTGGACACTTGAAAAAATTCTCCTTCTCAAATGTATGAGTTAGTTGAAATGTTTATTTGATCATAAATATAAGGCTTTAGTCTACTTTATTTCCCAAAATTAGAAGTCGGAGCAAGACAAAGTATCAAATTACTCAAGTGTATGCAGCCTGGATCTACCTCAATCAAGTTCGCAAGGAACTTTTGTTATGATGCAACCATATTCATAAGCTTAACGATCACTTCATTATAAATCTCGTTCATGATCAAGACTGTTTGGCACCTTGCTTGATCGTCGAGATTAAATCATATTCAGCCTCTTGATACATAGAAGTCTGAAAAATGAATAAATATGGTATTAATCTTTTAAAACGAAACATTGACCTTGGTATTACCATAGGCAAGATAAAGATCTTGCATAGTGTTCAACTTCTCGTTCCCTTTGGGTAGCCAACTAAAACTAGCTCTAGTGGAGCAAATTGCAGCAGAAAACAATGCGCTTGAATCACATTGGAGGTCTGCCCGAACCAAGCAGCTGACCAATTAGGTTTGTCACCTAGCAGAGACAAAAACAAAAAACAATGCTTATCCAACAAGGCTACTATTAAACTTTGACATTTTGAAAGTCACTGCCTTCATAAGCCAAAATATGAACAGACTGACATTAATGTGATTCTTCCATGATTCCATATAATATGATTGCATAAGTGCAGATGGTGCTCAAAATATTATAGCGTTGAAACTTCAAGGCACACCTTAGACAAATGAAATGAAACAAGATGAAAAGTTCAACAAGTTTTCATTTGAAAATGTGTAAAAATCCGTATTATTAGAAAGGAAGAAGGCATGCACAACAAATAGGCAAACGGATAAAAAGCATGTATTATCAAAATGGAAAAACTGAAAGTGTGATGGTGATAATTCAAAGTCCAAAATAAAGAGGCAACATCTTACATGCCAGTATTTTGAAACACAGCGGTCAATGCAACTATTTTCACCCATGTTTAGCTCAGACTCCTTGTACCTAAGAAAAAGTGGTAAAGCAAATGTCAGTATTTACATTCAACCATTATACAAATAATTCAGCATCCAGCAGCAGATAACTCCTTCTAAATAAACTTAGAAAGAGAACAATTTTTCCTATAGAAAAATTAGATGCCTTCAAGGAACAAGAAAGTTGATATGTAAACTATAAATAACTAATTAGGTTAGTTAGTTAGGAAGGGATTAATTAGTTGGTTAGTTGTTAGTAACTAAATGGTAGTTAGTTGGATTAATAGGTATTGAGGTGTTGCCTTTATTGATATGTAAAGATAATAACATGCATTTAGGGACCTAATTGTAAGATAAACCTAGGGACCTAATTGTAAACTAGATAGTTAGTAGGGTAATTAGTCATAAATCATAAACTAGAATTAGTTAGGACTTGAAGGAGGCTATTTTCCTAGGAGCTCTCTTCTCTATCTCTATTCTAATTTCCTTTCTTGTGTCTCTATTCTACATCTCTTTTCTTAACCCTAGATCAATATTCACATCAGTGAGTTTGTACAATTTAAACAAGGATTTTAACAAGAAAAGCTCATACCTTTTGTCAACACATTTATTGAAACAGGTGTGGGTCAGCCTGAAAAGGAAAAACAGGGGTTTAACTGTCGTAAATAGCATGTCATATGACTCAAACAAATCAAGTGTGTGAAGTTTTCCAAATTTAAATCACCAAAGAGAAACATGCAATCATTCATATCCATTTGCCTCCAGATAAACACTCAGCTGAAACTAAGGAACTATACAAGTACTATGGCCAAATGATCTACCGTGAGAGCAGGGAGGGCATAAATCAATAGCAGAATACCACACGGCATCATAAGTAAATTTTGTATTCATTTTTCTCCTTCTTCGGAATATAATTACATCCACTAAGTTCATATAAGCAGCAGAAATCTCAATGGTGGGAGGGGAGTTAAATTATACGATAAGGATATGTAAAGAAAATTTCATCTAAGTAGGTACTCACTCCCCACCGCAACTGCATAACAATTTGAATTATCCAATAAAAAATAACTCAGAAATTATTTGGGAAACGGAATTTTGAAGTGCCAGGAACATACTTGTTAAATAACTCAACCCTGTATTCCATCTCCTTTTCAGCCATTCCGAATATCTGCACCATCAACAAAGGCGTTATTCAAAAGCATCCAAATTCATACTTGAAACCTGGCTTGCTAATTCAAATAAATGAGAATTAGTTAGGGGAGTTGTATGATAGTTAGAGGGAGTAGGTTGTAAATGACAGAGGATATAAAGAAATAGTCTCGGGTGGTTCGTGATAAGGCTTTTGGATAGTGAATACTCAAGTTCTGTCCTACGCTCTCATTCATCTCCTTTCTACGTAACAAAACCGCATTGAAATGTACCACACTGATAAATAAACAGAAACTTGAAGATTCGTAACAACAAAGCAGAAAAGTAAAGAGACCACAGCATCAATCGCCAAGTTACAGTCCAAGTAACGCAGAGTCTAACCAGAAACAAGAATTGATGAGCAGAGGACGCAAAAAGAAAACTAAAAATAGTAATAAGCGGAGGAATTCAATACTAAACACGAAATAGTTCCTTTCGCAACAGCCAATATGCAAGAAATCATCGGAATACCTGCCTGTTCTTTATCCAAGCCCGAGGGCGCATTGTTACTGGCGGCCATGGAATCCAAAGAATTTACACCAGCAGTAACACGCACTCCAAATTATTTGTTCGTAGGGTTCCCAAACTAAACGGATCGGCTCTGGCAGAAGGGGATGTGTAAGCTGTAAACTAATCCCGGCGATCTGTCCCCGCCCCTAGGGTTTAGAACAAAACCCTGAAGTGGTGCTGTTACTAATTATTCCCTCCTCGTACCCTATTATTTTTCGTTTCGTTTTTTCATTTTTACCCCTAAATAATTACTACTCCTCCGTTCCTATGTATATCAGTTTATCCCTTCTCCTCTTGTTTCGGGTGGGGTACATATATCCACAGTTTGTATTGATTTTCATATTCATTCAAGCTTCTCTTCTCATGGTGGTGTTGATTTTTTTTACGGCAATAAATCAAGTTGTTGGAGTTTCAACCGCGACAGACCTCACATGGTGGCTATGTTTTAGGGTATAGTCTTTTATTTTGTTAGATCTGTTATGAATATACTTATTATATGAATGTCTATTGGCTTCCGGTCTCCAAATATTACAAGATGACATGGGACCCACGCATAGTACCATGCATAGTGATTTACCATTTAGTGGGACCCGCGGCCAATTATAACATTCACGGAAATGCAAATTTGTGAATGAATAGTTTTGTACTTTGGGGAAAACTACACCAAATGACCCAAAGGTGGAAATTACACTAAAGTCCCATTTTCCTTCTATAAATAGAGGTCTTCTATAATTATTCAATATACAGTTGAAATGAGAATTTCTCTCTCTACCTTCTCTCTCTATAATCTCTTCTCTTATTCTTATAAGTTGATGTTAACAGTGAGTCCGAAGAAGTGTATATGTTCATTACGCACTTGATGGTTTCTTAGTTGGTCTTTGTTTTGACAAGCAAGTCCCTTGTCTTTTCTCAACCTTTTGTTTGTAGGTATTTTTCCTTCTATGAGATCCTCTCATAAAGTTTTTTTAGCAATAAATCAAGTTGTTTTGTTGTCAATAAAAGCAAGGATCCTTTTGGATTTTTTTTTTTTCCGAATAACCACTTGTTACAATATCTTTATTTACAGTGACAATATTTTTCTATCCATAGATTCTAGTTAAAGGATGAGAAAAGTTATATGATTCTTGATTATAGTGGTGACTTCCTTTCACTTATCTTTGGATTATGTTATTTTTAATATTTCTTTATACAAATCTTTTATTTTGAGCATTGTATCTCTCGTTAGGTTAATTTTAATGAAGTACTCCGTACTATTTTTTTGGGGAAAAACACAATGATCAACTTCCTAGTTCATGTAATTAACACTTTACACTACTTTTTTTTATATAACTGCTAACTTGCCAAGGGGGAAGTGGTACTACCTTTTATGGGACTGTTTTATATGGGCTTAGGTTTAAAAGTTTTATTACTTTAAATTTGAATGTTTTCTGAAGCCCAAATATTATTGATTGGGCTTAAAACTATGCCCGAAAACCCCCAAAAGAATTTTTTTTTCCTTTAAAAAAAAAAAGAATATGTTTCACATCATTACAACACTGACTATCCATTTTTTATCTTCCAATATATTCACACACACAATTATGACAAGATCCTGAATTATAATTGGTAAATCTCATCCTCTTATAAGTCGATTTCTGGGATTTAATTAAATTCTTGTCAGCTTATTTTTACTCAGAAGTCAAAAGCCTAGGGTTTACCCTACTGGAGTAAAATTAATTTGCAAGCTTTTCAAGTGGCCATTATTTCTCATTATTATATTAGCACCTTCTTTTGCATTTTATATTCACCATACTTAATTAGTCCTAGAAACAATAACTTAAAATCTCTTGCAAAAAAAGTTGATAACATCTGTGCGTTAAGTTTCTTTTATCATCATTTTTTCTTCCTTCTTCAAAATCTTTAAATCATATCTGTCTAATCAATCTGAAATGTTACAACAGTACTTTAACTTTTTTCCCATCTTCCCAATCAATGGTTCAGATGGACTGATGAAAGATAATGAGAAAAAAAGGAGGATTTGCTTCCCTCTACACACAGAGATATACATACACATGAACATACATTGGTCGACCTAGGTAGAAGAGAAGGGGGCACGTGCCCCCCCTGATTATAATGAATGAAGAATTTTTTTCTCTTGTAATATAATGAAAGAAAGAAATAAGGCATTCCTTTGCAAAAAAATGCCAAACATAAATCAGGCTATTCAAGGCCTACACTTTGCAAATTCTTCATTCATTATAAATCAAGTTTGTTTTTCAAAAAATAAAGCCTAGAAAGATGACATTATAATTATTGTAATATACTTTTGTTATTGTAATATATGTACTTGAATTTATTTAGTGCTCAACTTTATTATTTCTAACAGTACTTAACTTTGTTTTTTCCTTTATATTCTTTTGCTTTTTAATAGATTTAAAATTTTGCTTAAAAAAAAATTATCAATAGTGCCTCCCCTTTAATTATTTTCTGGGTCCGCCCTGCTCACATACATACTTGCTACTTAATTAGCTATTACTTGGTGAGAGTGTGTCACGCACTTACATAATAATAGCTCTGTAAAATTAATGTGTATGAGACGCAGTATTGTGCTGAACAAGTAACTTGTAAACAAAGCCTACTACATTGCATTATTCTACACGATCAAATACAGAATCATTCTGTGAACAAAAAAAAAAAAAAAAACAGAATCATTCACCAAACATTCAACGCCAACAACTCCATCATACAATCAAACATCCTCATATTTATTTAATTATTTTGGCGATCCAAATTTTCTCCCTTAATTAATTATTTAGCTTGTCTGTAAAATTACCTAATGATTTTTTTTTTTTATATGACTGTAATATTATCAGGTCCAACTAAGAGTATTTATCCTAAACACATTTTTTACATTCATAACTACTCAAATTTGAGACCTCGTATTTAAGCAGTTAAAGCTCATTCCGCCACCCACATATATAATCAACACCTAATGGTGAATTAATTAGTGATAACAACATAGTAGATATCATTTTTTGTTTTTTTTTTTATACTGGAAAGTTTGAGAGGGGTTCGACATCAGTCCCTCACCAAGGCTAGGATACGGCCCAGGGTTCTTTAAGCACTTAATGGGGACTTACGAGATCGTCTACCGAAAAAGTTCCAGCGATGGCAGTGGGGATCGAACACATTTATCTTTGGGACTTTACTAAATCCCTTACCATCTATGTCAACTTTCTTCGGTATCATTTTTTGTTATTGACCAAACATACACACACACCATTTGGTTAACCTTTTTGTATAGAGTACTATATAATCTTGTCCACTAGTTGTACTATTCTTAAATCGTAATAGTTCATGGGATGAAATATAATTTATATACTCTATGTGGTTCTTAATATAAAATATATTTGGTGAGTTGATCTTAATTATAAATAAAAGACATAACTTTTTCTATTTGTCAACATTTTCCTAATTTACCAATCAATGAGGAGAAGAAAGTAGAAAATTAATGAATATGAGTATATGACTAAATATGTATTATATTAAAAAATTGGGATGAGAAATATATGAAAAGACTAAAGAGGCTTAAGGCCCCATTATAGTCAGTTGGCTCAGCTAAGCCAGTAGTACTAGTTGGTTTCTTTTTCTTAAAAAAAAAAAAAAACATAGGTTTTAATTAAAGTGAGGGAGTCAAAAAGGAGACTCTTTTAATGATTAAATCGAAGCTTGCGTTCAAAAAGAAAGATGTCAAGTTGAGCTCATGCTGCTGCATGAGAAGTAAAACAGAAGACTTCCAATGTATGCATACACTAAATGTTTGGATGATCAGCCATTGATTGGTTCATATGAAAGAAAAATAATAATAATAATAATGCTCCATAAGCACGTTCATAATTTCGAATTTTATGCATAGGAAAAATTATATTATAATATGTTGAAAGAATATCCAGTTTTGAATTCAAATACTCTTAAATATGGATCACTACTTGTGAATGAGATGCATCCATTCTGGTCCAAAATATACGGCGCATTCTGAAAGATTTTTTTTTTTTTTTTTGCCAATACATTCTAAAAGAAATTACTAGTACATAATATGCATAAGTGGCCTAGAGAATTATTAATTATTACATTTGGACCTTAATATAAGATTAGTTTGGGTTGGAATTTGTCTTAAGTACAATTACTTTGTAGGATTTCAACATAAAAAATAGGGTGAATGCCTAAATTTATTAGTAATAAACAATTTCATTACGAGTAGCTATAGGAATTAACTATTTTCAGGTGTGGAAGTAGATATAAATAATTTAATTGGAAGATATAACAACAATGTCAAGGAGACTTAACTCTCGTTACCTTTTACAACATGGATTCCACCAGTTTACTCTATCTATTATTTTAATATATTTTTTAATAAAAAAAATATCACCTATACCACATGAAAACAACTTTATCTCAATTAATCCTAAAATGATTCTAAAATTTCATAGCACCCCATGGGTCAAAACAAAATTAAATTTTTTTCAGTGAAAAGACAATGATACCATTATTTTTTCCATATCAGCATTTACAAAATAAATATGGGTATCTTTAAGACAAATAAAGATATTTACAAGATAAATAAATGGATTCAAAGAATTGAAAACCAATGAATTAATAACAACATTTTGACCATTTACAACAAAAATAAGAGAATTCACAAGAAAGATAAGGGTATTCATAAGAAAAATTAAATGCATTTACATGACAAATAAAGAAATTTAAAAGAATAAGAAAGTTAAAAAAAAAATTATAAGTCAAATATAGGCAATTATATGACAAATCACGATGGAGTTAAAAAAAATAAAAATATTTACAGGATAAATAAGTGAATGACCACATTTTCTTAACTCCTCGATCATTCATAGGTTCATCTTATAAATGTTTTCATTCTTATGATAATAAAATTTTCAAATAAGAACTTTTTACCAATGTTTTTTTCACATTGAATGAGTTAATCGCTCTCCTTCCATAGTTTCCATGAAATGGTTGGAAGTAACTTACATTTTTTACCGGAGGGAAAGTGTTTGTATCAAATGTTGGGACCCGATGAATGTTGTTGCTTGCATGGCGGGGAAGCTAGCTTGTGAGCTTTTTAATAGGGATTGCGTAAACCTCAATATTGGATCTTCGATTTGACCATTTTTTCCAGATTTGAAAGTGAAAGCATGTCACGCTAAAGGGTCCTCATGGTCCCTATAAAGACCAGGCCAATTTTTTATCTCCTAGATATCCCTCGTTCTTAAATATTATTCCAATATATCTTTGTGTCTCTTTTTCTCTCTATTTTTTTTTTTGGTTAAAGTGTAAAAATACACATGAACTTTTTCTTTAGAAGCGCCTAGCACCACGTGCTTTTTTTTGGAGCAAAAATACATACGTGGTTACCATTTTGAAGCAAAAGTCACATCTCATCGTTAAGGTACTGTTTACAGCCGTTAAGTTCCTTCATTTCATCTCTTTTTCTCTTATCACGGTGAACAACGGTGGGATGTGACTTTTGCTTCAAAATGGTAATCACGTGTGTATTGTTGCTTTTAAAAAAAAGTATGTGGTGCTAAGCGTTCCTGGGAAAAAGTTCATGTATATTTTTGCACCTTAATCCTTCTTTTTTTTTACCCTTTTATTATATATGAATTTTATCACACAAAAAAAAAGGTGTCGTTGTTTAAAGTTGAAGAAGTTACTTAGAAGTTAGAATCACATAAGAATATTGCAAATTGGAAATATAAGTTTTCTTATTAGTGGCAGATTTGGTGATCGCTTTTCCCTTAAAAATGGCAAAGAATAAATTTCTGAATCGTTTCATACTTTTGAAAATCGGTTTAATGTTTCCCAACTGAATTACGTACCATCCCGGTTGATTGATACTTTTGTTATGAAAAGTAAAGTAAAATATGAACGCAATATATAGGAACAATATAAATAATTAAAGAAATGTAAAGAAATTAAGCTAAGTAAGACGAAAGTGTAGAGAGAGAAAAAATGGGAGAAAATTCTCATTTATTTAGAAGTGTACAAAATGTATACTTTATAGTCTTTAATTATTGGCCTCCAAACAATTTAAAAGTGACACCAACATAATTAAAGAAGAGCGTTAATTTACGTAATTGCATAATATTTAATTTTAGAAAAATCCAAGAAACAATTTATTTTTGAAAATTATGAGACTTTATGAACATAATTCTAAAGGTAGTTTTTTTTTTCAGGCCATGAACATGCACATCTATATTATGATGATATTTATAACAACTTTTTTTTTGGTGAAATATTTTAACAACTCTTCACAAAGAGAAAGATACACACACTGTAGATTACCTCAATGGTGTCTCTCGATTTATAATTTAATCATGATAGATTTTCACCACATTTTATAGAAGCTTTCAATTAAATTAATGGGGATCAATGATCATTATTCTGCGAATTGAAAATTAAACCAATAAATAATAATAAAAGCAAGAAAACCTCGGACAATATCGAATGAAAGGGCAAATTAAATTTATTAAATAACATCAGTCTTAATTGGCACAATATTAAAATATAGAAAAGTGATTTTGAATTTTGTATAATATATTTTATGAAGTCATAATCTGTGGGGAATTTGGAGATTCTTGATCAAGTAAAAAAAAAAAAAAAAGTAATATACTTCATTTAAAAAAAGTAATATATTATAGGTGACGATTATGCAATAACCACTGGCCCCAGAGGGTTTTAACTTTAAAGCACAGGCATTGTACTATGAGGTTACGTTCGAGCTAATTAATTAATTAGAGGGAAGAATACGTTTTTAAATATTATTATTATTATTTCTTCAAACCTTTTACGCCTAATTGAATCAAGCCGAACTAATATTTAATTTATTTCGTGTTTAAAACTTTAAATCGTGTGATGAGATTAAATATGAAAACTTGACCTTATGTCCCTACAAAATCGCACTTCAAAATGATAAATATCCTTTATCAATCCCCATGTGATCGGCTAGCGAACCATAATTTTATATAATACTATATTTTTGTGATTAAAAATCAGCAAAGTTCTTGGATTCTCGATCTATTTTTGGCTAGAAAAATATTTATTGCTGCGTTCAGTCACGAGCTAGGATAAAGGGAATTTCACATTGAATAAATAATAGATACAAATATGTGAAAAATTCATAAACTAGAGTGTTACCCTAATTTATAGTAATAAGGATCATTCATTTTTGGGTTAAGGTAAAAAAATACACATAAGCTTTTTCCCATGAGCAAAAATACACCTATGTTTTTTTTATGAGCAAAAATACACATGGGGTTACCATTTTAGAGCAAAAGTCACATCTCACTGTTAAGTCACTGTTCATCGCTGTTATGTTACTTTTCACCTCATCTATTTCTCTCTCATCATGGCAAATAATGACTTAACGGTGGGATGTGATTTTCGTTCTAAAATAGTAATCACGTGTGTATTTTTTCTCCTTAAAAAAACATATGTGTATTTTTGCTCCTAGAGAAAAAGCTCATGTGTATTTTTACACCTCAACCCTTTATTTTTTAGAAAGTGTGCTATAGTAAAGTCCAAAGAGAGCAAACAACATGCAGGATGGGAACTATCATCAATGGCCTTATACATAGAAGCTCATCTAAATTATAATCACATGCTATTAATAACCACAACCGATGATGGCGCGCGCGTGCACATATATATGGACACACACCTATTATTGGTGTGTGGGTTTTTATGCTCTTTAATCATTTAAACCCAATTGGACTTAAGTGAGACTACGACCCAAGAACCCTATGGCCTATGTGGTCTAGGGTTAGGTTTTGGATATAGTAGTATATAAATACACTTTAGCCTACTTGTGAATTGTAAGAGACAATAGGAGGCTCTCATCAGAAAACACCCTAGAGGCATACGTTCATCATCTGAACGGTTGCCCACATAACTATCCCATCCCACTTGAGAGATAGTCTGGAAGATCGATCATAGAGCGGACTACGACAGTTCGTGGAGAAGCTTTCAGATCACTGCATCTTTCCAAGTAATCAAAACAATGAAGGTTCTTATTTTCCTACATCAAATCAGTTAAATACGCTTTCGTGTTTCTGATAAGATTCCTACAATTGGCATTTGAGCCAGGTTGATGAGGAAAAGAACCCAGTTTTGATGTTCTTTTACTTATCATGTGATTCTTTTAGAAAATTATTTTCTTGAAAATATGACATCATTTTCTATAATTGTTATTTATTTCATGAAGATTATTCGTTTATAATTCAGATTTGGTTTTAGTTTTAATTTTAATCGCTTTAATCCATGGTTAGATTCTCCCTATATTTCTTGATTTGTAACAAGGAGGCTAATCCCATATGATTAGGTTTCCTCCTTGCTGTATTTTTTTTAATCTTTCTTGGAATTTCTATGTATTTTTTTCAAATTTCTGTAAAAGTTGGAGATCAAGAAATTTCAAGAAGATGAGCTTTCAACGCTTCCGGGATACTTTTCATGGACCTCTGGACCTCGGAATTGGACGAACCATATATCATTGGAAAGAGAACGGAAAGACGAGCAAAAATGTAAAAACCTCGACCCCAGAAGCTCAGCCACGCGCCACCACAAGCTTCTACGCTTGGTCTTCACACGCCAACAAAGTTGTTGCGCGTGAGGGCGTGTGAGACCACTGTTTGCGGTGGTTCTTGTGGCGCTGTACTCGTCTTCCAGTGGCGGTCCTTCCCCTGAAGTTTCGTGTTGATCTGACTTCAGTGGATGACGTGACAGAAGTGGAGGCTAGAGTTTTTCTTTTGTGTCATAGGATTTTTAGCCAAGGATTGGGTTTTTGGGCCCATGAATACCCTAAAGAGGCTTGGACAAAAACTATGGACTGGACAAAAGAAAAATTCCAAAGTTGTAAATTTTTATCTTTTAATTTTTATAGGAAAGTCATGGATTAAAGTTATTTGTTTAATTATTTAAAGCTTTTAATGAATAGTATGAATTATATGTGCGATTAACATGATTAGAAATAACATGCCATATAGAATAGGAAGATGTCATATTGTTGTATAATCACATGTCATAAATGCATAGTAGCTATTATGTCTTGAATCGACTAGTATGATAGTTATTATGTAAGATTATTTAGGTTATCCACTAAATTAATTATTAATTATTATGATTTTAAATTAAAATCTAGAATAATATTTGGATTAATTAATTGTGGATTAAAAATCTAGATAACCACTAAATTAATTATCAACTATTATGATTTTAAATTAAAATCTAGAATAATAGTTGGATTAATTAATTGTGGAATAAAATTCTAGATAACCACTAAAATTAATTATCAATTATTATGATTTTAAATTAAAATCTAGAATAATAATTGGACTAATTAATTGTGGAATTAAAATCTAGATATCCACTAAATTAATTATCAATTATTATGATTTTAAATTAAAATCTAGAATAATAATTGGACTAATTAATTGTGGAATTAAAATCCAAATATCCACTAAATTAATTATCAATTATTGTGATTTTAAATTAAAATATAGAATAATAATTGGATTAATTAATTGTGGAATTAAAATCTAGACAAATAATCCAGATAATTTCCTAAGATAACCATTTTTTTTTTTTGCGAGTAAATTGTGGATTTGCTAAAATGGTCATGAGTGAAGCACATACTGTCTGTCATGACTGGATTTAAGGACCTTAATAATTTCAAAATTTAGTAAAGTATTGAATGACCCATCGTCAACAATGCTTGGATACTAAGGATAATTCTTGAAATTAAACAGAAGTTACTCTCAATTGAACAATTCTTGGAAATCGGAAGGTTGCTTATGTTGAATGGGAAAAGATTTAAATTAAGAAATTAATTTAACCTCCAAGTGCACTATAGGACCATTAATAAAATAATCATGTGAAGCCCCGACGGATAAGCATGATTGGATTTTATTAGATTAGACCTAAATAACAAATGGGAGGAGATTTTAATTAAGAAATTAATTTAACCACCAAGCTCATTGTCGGCCTGTCAATAAAATAATCATGTGAAACTCCACCGGATAAGTATGATTGGATTTTATTGGGCCTTAATAATTTCAAAATTTTAATAAAGTGTTGTACGCATCGCTCGACAATATTAAGCTATTAAAGATAATTTTGAAATTAAACTTTTTTTTACGTTCAATAAAGCTTATGAAAATTCTCATGAAAAAATATTGAATGGGTGAAGGTTTTAAATTAAGTATTTAATTTTAAAACCAACAGGCTCCAATTGTGAGTTTATTAGTGAAATAGTTATCACTGAAGCCCCATCGGATAAGGATAATTGGATTTTGCTAGATTAAACCCTAATATTTTCAAAGTTTTAGTAAAGTTTTGTACGACCTATCGTCTGCAACACTTAGGTACTAAAGATAATTTTGAAAGTAAATAATGGTTAAATACATTCAACTTTGGTAAAGTTGTTAACCTTCCCATCGAAGCTCTGGCAATGGAACTAAAGGCCCAAATAACAATGTTAGTTTTACAAGTATCTTGCCCATCGTAAGCCTTGTAAAGATAATTAATGGATTGTTAACAATAAATAAGAGTAGTTATGAGAATCTACTTGCATTTAATTTGTTTGTTGCATTTTTGTTTGTAATTGTGTGCCTTCTATGTTTTTTCAGAAAATATCTTCCTTCAATCATTTAGCAATGATTTTGAGTCTAAAGCCTCTAGATGGCACCAACTATGAGGAGTGGAAAACAAAACTTGATGTTGTTCTCAAACATAAAGAGCTTAATTTTGTCCTTACCATACCAAAGCCATGGCCACTGCAAAGGATGCGTCTAAGGCAACTAAGACGCAATACTCAGATTGAGAAACGATGGATATGGTAGTTCGCTGCTATGTTCTTGTCAGTATTTCCAAACACTTGCAGAAGCAAGTGTACATGGTTAAGAGTGGAGTAAAGATGCTTCAGACTCTTAATGACATGTTTGTAGTGCCTAGCAGCTATGCTAGACAGAATGCAATCAGTGCAGTTTTTGCTAAGAGTCTTGTTAAATCTAAAGGGAAACCTAAGGGTGGTAACAAGAACAACATGACTTGGTTATCAGTTGTCAAATCAGTTGCTATAAAGAAGCCAAAAGGCAAGTGCTTCAAGTGCGGACTGAAAGGACACAGGAAGAAAGATTGCCCAAAAAGATCAAACAAAGGGCGCCTGGTAGCCTGGACAAAGAAATTTTAAGCTTAAAGATGGGCAGCTTGTGTCTGCATTAGCAGAAGCATAAGTTATTTTATTTTTTGATAATTTAAGACTATGGTTTTGGGGCACTATTTATTTGTTCCGGATTTCAAGAGGAATTTAATTGTTGTTAGTTGTTTCATTGAAACATGGTTTCAAATGCAATCGATTTCTTAGCTTCATTTCGAAGTTCTTCTTTGTCTTGTTTGTTCCAGCACATTTTCTAAATAGTCTTTATTAACTATGTCTTATGCCCCCATTGAATTTATTATGTTGAATTAAAAGGATCATGAACAAGAATATTCACCAAAGAAATAAGTTTCAAATGAAACATATCTTGGCCTTTTATGATTGAGTCAGATTATCTCAAATAGGAAACATGGTTTAGTTAAAAGAGGCACTAAAAGTTCCATAGTCTTTGAACTAAAGGCTACATGTAAGTCCTATTTGGAAGGTAAAATGGCCAAGCAATCTTATAAGGTCAAAGGATTTTGCGTAGCTATTCAACTAGAATTGGTATATACTGAAGTATGTGGACCAGTTAGCATTCAAGCCATAAGAGGTTATGAGTACTTCATTAAATGAATGGTTGCTCTGGATTTGGACAGATGAACCTAGTGCGTCATAAGTCTTGAGTTTTTTGGAAATTTCCAAGAGGTTTAAGTCTAAAGTAGAAAAGCATCTAGGTGTTCAAATAAAAACTTTGGTCTGACTGAAGTGTTGGATACCTGCTTGGTAAGTTCGAGCCTTGCCTGATTCAAGAGGGGGATAGTTTTCACAACTGTCAACTCTAGGAATGCGTTAGTTGAATGAAGTTGCAGTATGCAGAATTCAAACATTCCTAGACTTGGTGATGTACGTGTTCAGTTATTCATCCTTGCCAATGTCGTTTTGGGTAGATGCCTAGGAGAAGGGAATGTACTTTCTTACTTGGTTCTATCAGAGACTATTGTAAAGACACCTATAGAATTATGGATAGGGTGAAAGCCCAGTTCAAACCATATTCAGATTTAGGGTGCTCCGGCACATGTCTTGCAACAGGGGTCAAATAAGATGGGATCTTGCATGGAAGTGTGCATATCTTTTGGCTAACCTAAGAGAAACGGGGATTGGATCTTATTTAGTCCAAAAGATAAGATCGTCTTAGTGAGAACTCACGTGACTTTCTTAAAGAAGGACTAGATGGAAAATTATAAGCCCATGAGTAAGGTTATTCTTGATGAGATTTATCTCGGATCAAGAATTTCCAAAATTCTCTAGAAGCTTCATCCATTGTTCCCTTGATTGTTCAAAGAAGGAAAAATATATCTTTGGGTGAACACACACGGGAATCATAATTGGAAATTCAACATGATAATATATAAGTAGGAACTAATAGAAATATTAGTATCATATGTGGAAGAATAATATCAAGGATTTATTAGCATGTAATATGAAGAGCCACCATCTAACCCAAAACTTGGATCTACTGTAAATACACCAGATCTAGTGTGGTATATTCGTAGTGGGAAAGAATCTTTTCAACCCTCAAGATATCTCTTGTTGGGTGACATTGATCCCATGAGTTACGATAATGCACTAGAAGATGTTGTTGATTAAGTGTTGCTTATAGCTATGAACAATGAGGTGGAATACTTGTATTTCATCTCTGTACGGTCTTTGGTAAAGACACCAAGAGGGGTAAGACCCACTACATGTATGTGGACCTACAAAGCAAAGAGATGATAGACAGGAAAGTGAAAACCTTCAAGACTAGTTTGGTGGCAAATGTTTGTCAGACGCCATGCTTGAGTCTATCTAGATTCTCTTAGTTGCTGTTACAAGTCTCATTTATGAGATTTTATTTTGGGAGTTAGATGTCAGAACATCTATATGTAACGACCAAAAAGGTTTATAACTAATGGGCAAGAACACTATATGCAAGTTGTGAAAGTCCATTCTATGGACTTAAGCAAGCATCCAGGTCATGGAACATCAGGTTTAATCAGGTTATCAAAATTATGTTTTTGAGAAAACCTTGATTAATGGCTTGTATTTGTATGTAAAGGATCCAATGGGAGACAGTAGCTTTTCTGGTATTTTATGTAGATGATATGCTTCTTATTGGAAACAAAGTGGAGGTAATATCAAACGTAAAGAGTTGGCTGAGTAAGCATTTTAATATGAAAGCCAAGGGGAAGCCAATTATATTCTTGGTATGAAACTCTTATGGGATCGGAAGAATAAGAAGTTGGCATCATCTTAGGTTACTTACATTGACAAAACTCCTACCAAAACCCAACATGGGGAATTATAAGAGGGGAATCATGTCCCTCAGATGTGGAATTCATCTTCCTAAGGAGTAACTTCTAAAGAATCCAGAGAAGGAAGAACGCATGAGTAGGATACCTTATGCTTTGGCAATAGGTAGTCTTATGAATACCACGTGAAGTATTAAACTAGACATCTGCCACACAATGGGAGTAGTGAGACGGTACCATTATGGTTCTAAAGGAACACTAGATTGTTGTTAAGCATGTACTCAAGTATCTTCGGAGAACGAGAGATTATGTGCTGGTATATTCTAGTGGGAGTCTTGAAAAACTGATCTTTCACGAATTCAATTTTTTAAGTGGATATTGATTCAAGAAAATTGACCTCGAGCTATGAAGTTTACATTAAAATAAGATAGCATTAGAGGTGGATCTTGCAGACCTAGTTATTAAAAGTTTGTCTGAACTTGTGTTCGAGAGCCATGTTACTTCTTTGGGTCTTAGGAGGATCCCAAAATTGCATTGAGCAAGTGGGAGATATTGTGCTCATTGTGCTCTTGGAGTAAGACAATGAAATAATGTAATCATTTTCTGAATTTTTACAAATGAGGTGTTTTTCATTGTTTTGTGCACACAATTTAGAAACATTAAGGTCCGGATCAATTGTGGAGTATATGATCATATGGATACGTTCATGGAGGACATGGTCATAGGTTCTCACAATTGATGAATAGGTTCACAGTTATTAAATTAAGTTGGATGTTTTATTTAGGCTGCAATATTTTATGAAATGGTTTTGTCCGAATCATTATAAAATATTGGTGTGGATTAATACTTACATTGAATGGATCAAGGAGAGATTTGATTAAGGTTGTTCTTTCTGTCATAAGGAATCAAATCTCCAGATAACTATAGTCATGTAGTTACTCTTAATCCTGAGTTTATTTTAAATAGGTGGTCGAATAGTTTTCATTCTTTGATTTACCAACAAGTGAGGTTTGATCTGTATGACGGACAATAACTTGGTATTTTGGGATTGAGACTATTTGGTTATCGGTGTTTATGAGATAAACAACATGGAATTTATAGGAAATGTCCCCCTGTTATGTTTCGGTACTTGGATATTGAAGACACTGGCCAGTGCATGTAATCCATTAGAGAAACTATAATAGTCAAGGGAATAAATAATTGATTGAGTTACAGAAAACTAGTCAATCAAATTATAGACATTCTATAAAGGGGTAATGCATATTCGTGTTATAAGTGTCATTATTCTTGGAGATCACGTTGGGGTTTTTAGTGGAGTAGCATCGAACTAGATAATCTTTTGTAGATTATCATGAGCCTTGATGAATGACAAATGATAGATCCTCAGGCTAACTCGAAACAAAGGATGGGATGTATTATCAGATGATGATGGCTTATGGGCTACATGGTCTTGGGTTTACGAACTCAAGTTTGTATCTTAAAGAGCAAGTGGAAGATTGTTGAGTTTTTATGCTCTTTAATCATTTAAGCCCAATTGGGCTTAAGTGAGACTACGACCCAAGAACCCTATGGCCTATATGGTCTAGGGTTAGGTCTTAGATGTAGTAGTATATAAATACACTTGAGCCTACTTGTGAATTGTAAGAGACAATAGGAGGCTCTCGTCAGAAAACACCCTAGAGACAGACGTTCATCATCTGAACGGTTGCCCACACAACTATCCCATCCCACTCGAGAGATAGTCTGGAAAATCGATCATAGAGTGGACTACGACGGTTCGTGGAGAAGCTTTCAGATCACTGCATCTTTCTAGGTAATCAAAACGATGAATGTTCTTATTTTCCTACATCAAATTAGTTAAATACGCTTCCGCGTTTCTGATGAGATTCCTACAATTGGAATCTCACAATTAAGTTTTGATTCCTTCTAGGTATCTTCAGCCAATACGATCTTATAATTATTCGACTCATGCGAAGATGCTTGGCCTCATAATAAATGGGATTTAGCTTGGCGTTGGCCTATTACCCAAAGAAACAGAAGCTTCTTATGCCTTTTTTTTCCTTAAAAAAAGACAAAAGACTTTTGAGTTTTGACTAACTAGGATAGATAGAGGAAGGGACATGACAATCAAAACTTAATTCAAAGCTGGTGAGCACATGATTAAAGGTTTGAGTCATGTCTCTAAATAGTGTTATTACACGCACAAAATTAAGGCTGAAAATAGACAAAGTTAAACTAAACTTTAGCGAAATAGGTTTGGTCTGTAACGGAGATCCAAAACCTAAGTCTAGGCCTATATATATATATTTTCTTAAGCCTTTAGCTTGAGCCTTTAAAAAACTTGAAAAGATTTGAACTCTATTTATAGACATACTTAAAAAATGTAGTCTTTTAAATTAGTTTAAAGCCTATACATATAAATTTATATATAATTCATCAAACCTATTTATAAATCTATGTTATGTCTCAAAAGTATAGAATTCTCATATGAAATAAAACAGTTAGTAAGAGAGAAAAAAGAAAAAGAAAAGGAACACTACTATCAACAACTATTTGAACAAGTAGGGAATAACACGATCTCCCCCATTTTAAAGGATTCTCTTATAAAAGTGCTCTCTTTTGTTCTTCTTTTTGGAATATTTGCTATAGTAACATAATCAAAGTTCACACTGGTGCTTTGGTTTCGTATGAATATTTTAACGAGTCAATTGAATATTACTTACACCAAAATTCTTGTCTAATATAATACTGGATAAAATTTGTAGTGCAAATTATATTATAAACTTTATCCTATATATATTTAAGACTAAAGGTAGGATTAAGTTATTATTTGGTTGCGCCAAATTGGCTATTAACGTTTTCACATCATTTGAAGTTTTTTTTTCCCTATGTAATTTCATTCTTTAATAAATAAAAATTTCCTCTTCTCCCAGAAACAAAAATAAAAAAGAAGGGGAAATAAAGAAATGTAAGAACCGACGTATAAATGTAGCATTATGAAAAAGTGATGGAGGAACTATTGATCGCGTGATGTAGGAAGTGAAGTCAAAGGACGCGTGTAACTCTGAGTTTGAATTGGTGGTTGGGTCTTGTTGACCTAATATTGATGACCTGGCATTTCCTATATCCACCTAATCCGGCAATTTATCCAACTCACACTTATTTCCCTCAAAAGCAAGCTAACGTGGACTTTGTAGCCCTATCTCAATTCATACCAAACCATAATGATTTAAATTATTTGAACAATAATAAATACTCCTAACATACATGAAAAATTAATTAATTAATTAATTTTTATAATGATTTAAAATTTATTGTCTGGTGAAGATGGCTCTTTGCAAAATATATGGGAGAAAGGAATCCATGAAGTTAAAATTATAATAAGTTCTTAGATTGTTATAAAAAGTCAGAATTACATCAATTGTCATCCAAATTTGACGAAGAGGTATTCCAATGAATAAAATTGTATTTAAATTATTCCAAAAATTAAATAAAAGGAGAAAATATGCACTTCAATTAATCTAGTCATATTTAAACTATTATGAACTCTTCTGTATATATCTCTTCTTTTTTGTTTCAATTTTCCTCAGACTCACGACTTCAAAATTCATAGACTCACCAAATGTACGGCTAATGCACGGCGTGATACGTGGAGCGACGAATGCGGCCATCAGTAGGTCCCCCAAGTCCATTTAGTATTTGCAACTTCTGTTTTTTTGTTTTTATTTAATATATGGGATAAGATATTCTTATTACTATTTTTTGTTACTATCAATATTACTACAACTTTTCCACCGTTAGATCAAAATTTTATCTATATTTATCATTTCTCTCTCCTATTGAGATTCTGATCTAACGGTGAAAAAGTGGTAGTAACATTGGTAATAACAAAAAATAGTAGTAAGAATATCATATCTCTCAATATGTTGCTCTCTTTAATTTTTTGTTTATAATAAAATTTTAGGAGGGGTTGGGTTCACCTACAGACCTAGGGTAGGGCGCTATTGCTTTGCTTCCCAGGGTATACAGGACTGAAAGTACACATGCCTCCACATCAACTTGCGTTTTCACAAGTTGATATCATTTAGGATATCTCCCCCAACGCTTTGACCAACTCCAGGATCGAACCCTCTCCCTTTTGGTGAGAAAGTTCGACTTCTTTGTCAGTTGAACTCAAAGATGAGGAGTTATTGCTCCCTCTATTTAGTATAAGGTCGGGTTAATTTTTCTTAGAGAGATTAAAAGCTTAAACTAAATAACTGAATCATAACATGTATTATATATTATTTTATAAGTTGGAAAAATTAATTAGGTATAAAAATGATAAATATAGATACTTTAAAGTAATTTATTTAGTTTCTTTAATATTTTTAAAAAGTTCAATTGGATCTAGTATTATATTGAGGGTTACATTGTTATATTCAGTTCTTGTTAGACCTAATTATAATAATTACTTAAAGGCACACTTTTTCTGAATTTTATTACTAAATATCTCAACCAACTACTTTAGTTTTGGAGTTTGTAACTTCCTCTCTCAATACAATTGTTCCATCTGAGATTTAAAGTCGAGACCTTGAGAAATCTAGCAAAGTCTTGTACCAACCGTTAGACCAACTCTATGTTGAATTTTTTTTCCTTTCATATATAAGTGATTGTTTGCCAACAAAATTATTTCTTACAATATCCACTTATCTTGATTTAATTACAAAAACATTTTAGCGTAAAGTTTCAGTGCTCACATGGCACATCAGTAAGACCTAAGAAGTGTTGTGTATTGGTTGTCAAAAGGAAAGGAATAAAAAAAGTGTACCGTTGTGTATATGTATAAATATAGATTATTAAGTAGAACAATTCCCCTCTTATATATAAATAAAATATATTTGCCCAAAATACAAGTTATCCTATACTTTTATATTATATGGATGAGGATAAAGTCCTTTAAATCAATTCAACATGAATAATGAGGTGATATCCTCACACACACACATATATATAGGAATTGTATATATGATATATCATACATTGATACTTCATATTAGCATGAGAATAAAGACTTTCATGTGTGACTCCCACGTAGGACTTATTCTTAATTTCTCTTTATACTAGCAGTCAAAAAAGGGAAGACACAGTCATTTATAAACCCACCATGACCGCAATTTCTAAATGAGAATCATGCATTTCCCTAATGAATATATCCCAAATTCCTAATTTCGTTTATTATTACTAATTAAGTATTATCATTATTGTTTACTTTCAATTCAATTGCGTTCGTTCATTTCGCCGGGATTGAATACATGCATCTATCTTTCATTAATGAAATGAATAAAAAGGGGAAAAAGTTGACACCGTGTATAATTTTCTCATATCAAAGTTATTTTGGTCAATGTTTTGTTGCTTTTTTGGCCTTTGAAGCGCATCAAGGTCATGATAAAATCAATACTTTAGCTCTAATTTTCCACTTAGCTTCCTCCAATTTACACCCTTAGTGCTTCCAAGTCCACATTTTTTGCTATCATTTTTCTAGTGTGATGTGCCATATATGCCTAAGCAACCTTTATATTAGTCTTTTCGGTTCTAAAATGTTTGTTTTGTTCATGAATATAATATTCCAATTTACTTTATCTTCAATACTCATAATTTTTTCTAAACTCTTATAACCTAGACATATTAATAAGCTTTCTTTTTTTTTTTTTAGCCAGCAAAGTAATATGCAATACAAATGATTGAAAAGAGTATTTTAGATAAACTAATTAATGTATATTTTTACATATAACTAATTCAATTAATTTTTTTAATCTCTACCTCATGAATTTAGGATAAGGTAGGGTGTTAATTCTACACATGTTTTTATTAATATTTGTTTCCTTGGTTATATGAATAATTTTAAGCTTCTAAAACTTTGAACGATGCATGTTACAATTATTTGAAGGATTCGCTTCCCGACAAAAAGTGGAGAAGACGAACTTGAAATAGTGGAGAAAAAAGAAGTAAAGAAAAAGAAAGAAAGAAAGAAATTAAAATAGAAATTGATTACTATGATATTATTTGGCACTTGAAAGCACAACTTGCTTGTGAAGCAAAGGGATTTCATTAGAGTCCTAAATATCCTTCTTTTGTCCCCTACACTCAAGAGAGGGGCATGTTTAATTTTTCATGCCTTGCTACTATTTATTGAAAATAAAAATATACTTTACTTAATAATAACCTATACACATATTTATAAAATAAAATAATATGTTCTTCGCGCATTTCTCTTAACTTTTCATTTTCTATGGGATACAAATATAACATCTGATGTAATCACCTAATACTTATTCAAATAACAAAGATGAAGATGAGTATAAATAGTGATCAAGAATTAAAAGCCTTTTTATATAGCCAGAAAAAAAAAAATTGGACACACATTATGAAAATTTAAAAAATTAACACCTATGTTTTGAAAGATAAAGATAATTAAATAATAATCACAAAAGTTTGATAAATATGGTCACACCCCTTATTTTAGCAAAAGACAGATAGGGGCTATTTTGTGAAGTATTTCCCAAAAAAAAAGGGTAATAAGCGCAGAAGAATATAAATAGGTGCTGCAAAAATTCATTGATATATTCAAAGAATGTGCATGCGCATGCATGTATATGTAATTTCTTAATGATAGGGTGTGCTTTTTTTTTTTTTTTTGCCAATACAAAGATTGTCTATGATCGTGCATGCATGTATATGTAATTTTTAATAATAGAATGCGCATTTTTTGGCCCAAAAATATTTATTTTTAATTACTATGACATAATTATTTCTATTTTTTATTATACTAGTAATTCTTTTTTATTTGACCAAGGCTCTCAAGCAGCCACTTTATATTAGAAGCTAATCCCATTTAAAATTTATAGGATAAAATATTTTCATTTCTTTTATCAATTGTGTTTTTTAGAATTTAAATTTGTATTGTATCATTTTTTTTTTTAATGAGATAAGGCCGCCTGACACTCGAAGAACATGTTATTAGTTGATACATTATATTTTTAACATACTAAAACAACAATAATCAAATAAAGTCAAACATTAAATACTATCTTGAGTTGTATTATAATCATACATTATTTTTTTGTTAACTAACTAGGTTATATATTTAAGATTAGAGAAGTAGCAACTAACAGATTTTAATTGTTACGTTGACATATTGATGCTTTATAATTTTAGGAATAATAATATATAAGTATATGTATAGGAAAAAATATACAATTCAACACCTTGACTATGTTTAATTTTAAAGTTATTGAACATAAATACATTTAATTTAGGGCTATTAAGTGTAATATGCTTAAGATAAATTGAATTTTCTTTTAACATTTTCCTAGTGGGAAAAGTTATTTACGGCGTAGGGGACAATGAAGCATTAATTAAGGATGATAATTGCGTCCCACAATTTCCCCTTTTCGAAAAAATAAAAAATAAAAAAAATCACTTTTATTCCCTCCCCTGCCTCCATAAATACCCCTGCTTCCTCTGTTCTCCTCCTCAACAAACATATTCACTCTCTGCAATCCCAAGAGCTAGCTTTGATCCCACCAATGGCTCTTCCTACTCTCTTTGCCATTGCTTCTCTTATTGCTTCTCTGTCCCTCACCGACGCTAAAATTCCCGGTGTCTACTCCGGTGGAGAGTGGCAGAACGCCCACGCTACTTTCTACGGCGGCAGCGATGCCTCCGGCACCATGGGTATTTACTTCTTCATTTCTTCACCTAAACTAGAAAAAGCTTCAAGCTTTACTGCTGAAATGGTATCTACTTCATCATTTCTTCACCCATTCCTTAAAGTTATGTGACTTGTGATGTATGTGTGCAGGAGGAGCGTGTGGTTATGGGAATTTGTATAGCCAAGGTTATGGAGTGAACACGGCGGCGCTGAGCACAGCTCTGTTCAACAATGGCTTGAGCTGTGGGGCTTGCTTCGAGATCAAGTGTGGTAGCGACCCACAATGGTGCCATCCCGGCAGCCCGTCGATCTTTGTGACGGCGACCAACTTTTGCCCTCCTAACTTTGCTCTTCCCAGTGACAATGGCGGATGGTGCAACCCCCCACGGCCACACTTTGACCTCGCCATGCCTATGTTCCTCAAGATCGCCGAGTTCCGCGCCGGCATCGTCCCTGTCTCTTACCGTCGGTACGTCCCTTACTCTATTCAAACGCCGTAGTCTCATTTTCCTTGTCTGTTACTCCCTGACACCCCCTTAATTTTTTTAGCGTAAGAAAGTTAAATAAACTAATTAACTATAGATGGGTAAAGATGAGTAAGTTGGGTAAATTAGTTTTAAAGTAAATACAAATATAGGCATTTTAATATCATTTAATTAACCTCCTTAAACTTAAAAAAAAATAAGGCAAATCCTTTAAGTTTTTAAAGATCAAGAAAATATTTAAAAGCCTCATAAAAAAGTTTGATATTACAAAAGTTGTAATAGCAATTTTATCATTAGGGCATTAACTACTTTGTATGATAATTTTAACAATTTTGTAAGATTTTTGTGACATTAGAATTTTCTGCAAGATTTTTTTTTTTTTTTTTTTTTTGGTTTTGAGACCTTAAAATAATTTTCCCAAAAAATAAAGTGAACCGGTCTTATATTTATATTAAGATGTTAAGATAGAATAAGTTTTTACTTGATCCAATTAAAATGAACAACCTATTTTGTTCTTTTAATATTTTTTTCATAATATAGATTTCTATAGTCACGAAGAATTTACAGCAGCAAGATTCCGCTTCTGACATAGCGCGTAGGGACTAGAAATGAAAGTTTTGGTACATCCATGTGAAACCCAGATCATGCATCGTCAAATTTTTGTCTTTTTCTGTCAAAGCGCAATCACTTCTCTTGTGTCCCACATTTTTTGACGAACCCACACCGAGAGTTACTACAAATTACACGAATCCCAAATGAAGCCAAAGAAAAACCCATCTCTCAGAATCTTTATCTTGCGATCCAGATGCCTCATACTCTGTACCTCCTCTGCTGTTACCATGATGACTTTTTCAGAGCTTCATACCTCAAAGATTCTTTGAACTTCATCATTATGTTGTGGATTGTGTCTGACTGAGTTGAGTAAGTGATTGTGTTTGTTTGTGTGTGATATGGGTGCAGGGTTCCTTGCCGGAAAGCTGGAGGGATTAGGTTTACGATCAACGGGTTCAAATACTTCAATCTGGTTCTGATAACGAACGTGGCCGGAGCAGGGGATTTAGTGAGAGTGAGCGTGAAGGGGTCAAAGATGGAGTGGATGAGCATGAGCCGTAATTGGGGTCAGAACTGGCAATCCAACGCCGTTCTGGTTGGTCAGTCGCTGTCCTTCAGGGTCACCAGCAGCGACCGCCGTACCTCCACCTCCTTGAACATCGTCCCTTCCAACTGGCAATTCGGCCAAACCTTCACTGGAAAGAACTTCAGGGTCTGATAAGTCAAACCACCAAACAGGAAGAAGGAAGTACCGTTTGTGCCTTTTTTTTTTGGTGTTTTCTTTGTCTTTGGAATGTGGATGCGCGGGAACGGCGAGGAAGAAAAAAAAAAGGTAGTGGTACGTGGAGACAGAGAGGAAACTTTTTGACTTGTTAGTGTGGGTGTTTTGTTTTTTTGCTTTTTGGGAGTGGGAGGGATTTGGGGGTAAAGTGAAAGTGAATCGAAGCTGAAGTGGCTGGCTGCTATATTCGTGAGCCCGCAGCTGCGCTTTTGTATGTGCGAGACTGAGAGTTGAAGTACTTTCTTATAAAGTTATTAGTACCACTCTTCAGTTTCTTCCATGAATGTGTTTGTGTATTGCTTAATTGTGCAATGTCGAATTTGCTAAGTAATAGCTTTTACTGATGGTGGGTCTGCAGTAATTATAGTAATATCTTATTTATCATTTTTCACTTCAACGCTTGCACCATAGGAACAAATTAATGGATTGTATTCACAGGGGTTCCATAATGAAGATAAGGTTCTTGATGATGAATTCATGGGGAGGGTTTTGTTTATACCACGAAGCGTGTGGAATGGGCAATCTATTGAGCATATTATAATTGAAGTATAGATCCCATGCTTTCTTTTTTCTTTTTGATCAAAAGATCCCATGTTTTCAATGAAGTGTATCTTAAAGTACTTGCTTCTAGAAGCCAAGATATCATTATTTGTCCAATACTCTCTCTTGCTTTTATTAGAAGACATTAACTAACAAGTATTCTTGGTTCTTTTTATAAGCTATTAGTAAGTTTCTAATGAGTATTTAATTTATCTTTCCATGTCCATATTTAATAAGTGTAGTGGGAGAGAGCAATAATTAATAATTACTCTTGTCCTTATTACAAAACATCAACTAATAAGTGTATTTAGTCATTTTTATAAGGTATTTTCTTATTTTCAAATAACATTAAAAAAATTTCCATGTATACCCATAGTTAATAAGGGTAACGGATAAGAATAATAATTAATATGATATTATAGTTTAGTGCAATTAATAGGGTAATTTTCAACCAAAAAAATAGTAGGGTAATATTGAAAATTACTTAAATTTTAGGATAAATTTAATTATTTTAACTGTTTTTATTGGTTTGTGAGAATTTTTCATTGGTGCCTTATAATAAGGACCAAAGAAAGTATGATATTTGAGCTTAGTATAATTAGTAAGGGCAATTATGGAAATCACTTGAATTTTAGGATAAATTTAATACTTTTAACTATTTGTATTGGTTTGCAAGAATTAATAATTAATGCATTATTTATAATAAGGACAAGATGGGTCCTTATGAAAAGGTTTGAAGTGAGGATCATCTTTCCAATTTGGCTAGACAGTTCTTTGTCAACCTATATTTATTGGAAGATCCCCACTTTAGACCACTCTCATTGTGGGGAGCATTTCCCCCTATCTCGGACCTGTCTTTACTACAGCTTGACAAACAGGTAATTTTGGAGGAAGTCAAAACAGTTCTGTTTGAAATGCATCCTCTCAAGGCTCCGAGAAGCGACGGTATTCACGCCCTTTTTTACCAATCGCAATGGCACATTGTAGGTTCAAGCGTCTCTGATTTTGTTCATCGTCATTGGATAGGTTCCTTCTTTGACCCCTGCTATACGACACACCACGCTAGCTCTAATCCCCAAATCTGATCACCCATGCTCTATAAGTGACTTTCGTCCTATAAGTCTATGTTCTGTTCTGTACAAAATCATCTCTAAGACTATAGCTAACCATTTGTGTTCAGTCTTACTTGATTTGATTGGCCAGTCCCAAACGAGCTTCATTCAGGGCAGGAGCATAATTGACAACATAATTATTGCCCAAGAAGTTATGCACTCCATGAGAGGAAAGAAAGGTAAAGTAGGTTGGATGGTCCTGAAAATTGATCTGCAAAAGGCCTTTGATAGACTTCGATGGAACTTCATTGAGGACACTTTAGAGGATGTCGGTATTCCCAGCAATCTGAAGTGCCTAATCATGAAATGCATATCTTCTCCTTCAATGCAGGTTATGTGGAATGGGAAAGCAATAGGGAACTTTTCCCCTACGAGAGGCGTTAGACAAGGTGACCCCCTCTCCCCTTACATCTTCGTGCTCTGTATGGAGCGTTTATCCCATTTAATTGAAGCCAAGGTAAAATGTGGCAGTTGGCAAACAATCAAGCTGGGGCGACAGGGCGTTCCTTTCTCTCATCTTTTCTTTGCGAACAACCTGGTTCTTTTTGGTAAGGCAACTACTCATCAGGCTTCTCTGATTAAGATGGTCATGGTTGAATTTTGTCTCTCATCTGGTCATCAAATCAACCATGCCAAGTCTAAGATTCAATTCTCTAAGAACATGGACTCATCCCTGAGTAGGAGGCTCAGTGATACTCTTGGCTTCCAGTCCACCGACTCCCTAGGCAAATTCCTAGGTGTCCCTCTCATTAATGGAAGAGTTTCAACTACCACATTTGAACACATCATTTCACAGCTCCAGATGAAGCTCTTTGGTTGGAAAAGTCAATCACTTTCTTTGGCTAGAAGAATGACCTTAGCCAAATCAAAGTTGGCTGCTATTCCCCTTTATACCATGCAGAGCACTACTTTGCCCCCTCCCTGCCTTGCTAAAATCGAGAAGTTAATTAGAAAGTTTATTTGGGGTTACTCAAGTAATCGTCGTGGGATCAGTCTGGTGAAGTGGTCGGAGCTATGCCAGCCTTCTCACCATGGGGGCATTGGCCTTTTGAATCTAGGCTCTCAAAACAAAGCCTTCATGATGAAGTTGGTCTTTAAGATTCATTCTCAACCCAACTCACTTTGGGTCCGAGTTTTGAAGCAGAAGTATGCCATCTAGGGTTTGAGCACCACTCCTCGGTGAGTTCAAATGTCTTATTTCTGGCAAAACTTGATTAAGTCTTGGGATGAAGCTTCCCTTTTCATTAAGTGGAATATTGGCACTAACAGTCGGGAAAAATTTTGGGATGACTATTAGGTGGGAGATTATGGCCCTGTGAAATTAGTGGCATTCTCTCTCATTCCATGTTAAGAAGTCTCCAAACCAATCTCAGATTTTATTGACAATAAGGGCCATTGGCGATGGTCATCTTTTCAACATATGCTTCCTTTTAACGTGTTGGGGGAAATTGCAGCAAAGGCTCTTCCAAGAGGACCGCCCTCCCCCTTGCTCTTGGGGCCTGACCAAGGATGGCGAATTCACCACTAAATCAGCCTACAAGGCTCTTGAATCTTTCATTTGGGATGACCACCAATGGATTTAGTCAATAGCATGGAAATTGCCTATAGCGCACAGAATCAAAACTTTCTCATGGCTTATGTTGAAGGGTAAGTTGCTCTCAAATTAGCAAAGAGTCAGAAGAGAAATGTCATCAGATAGTTCCTGCTCTCTCTGCCAGAATAGTACGGAGGATTTAAATCATGTTTTCAAAAGTTGTAATTTGGCTTATAAGGTTTGGAAGAAAATTTTGCCATCTGATATGTGTTCTGATTTCTTTAGTTTAGATATCCAAAGTTGGTCATCTCTAATCATTCAATCTCCCTCTGTTGACACCTCTTGGAAGATAGGAGTATGTATCACTTGCTGGAAACTTTGGGAGATTTGAAACAAACGTATTTTCACTGCTATTACCTTCAATGTTGAAGGAATTTTGGCTTCTGTTAGATCTATAGTAGCCCATTCGCAACTTAGTTTTTCTAGACTTAAGCTTCTCATAATTTTTTAGACTCATTATTGTATTTCCTTGATCATTAATGATATTCCTTTTCAATAAAAAAAAAGGTTTGAAGTGAGGCAAACTCTAGTGCAAGTTGATTGCCCATCATTAGGGATGAGCAAGTAACCCACAACTTGCCTAAACACCCGTGCCCCGTGAAATTTTCCCTGAATTAAACCCACCTAGATTGGGCCTGTCACGAGTAACAGGCTGTCCGTATTATAGGTGGGTCACTAGTTGAGGCACTTGGTACATGTGCTCACCCGTTACCCGTATAACATGTTTGTCTTCTTCTCATTTTTCCCATTCAAACTTCAAAGTTTAGAGTCAAACAAGATAATAAGCACTGGGTGGAGTTGTGGAGAATGTAGAAGCGAGCAAAGCTTATAGAAAAGTCAGAACACTCAAAGTCTCCAACCCTCGGTCAATTTGTTAGGTTCTTTTTGAGGTCTCCTCATCATCGCCGCTCGAAGCTTGGCTACCAACGCCTTAGCCTCTCATCGTCTCTCTCAATCTCGATCTCTCTTACTACCTTCGTCTCTCATCTCTCTCGAATCCAACCTAGCGCCTCTGCCTCTTGCTATCTCTCTCCATCTTAATCTCTCTCACTATTGCCGTCTCTCTCAAAGTCTCAACCTCTCACTCGTCGTGACCTCTTCCTCTCGTGGTCTCTCCCTCGACCTGTCCTTCTCGCCCTCAACCTCTCCCTCTCGCCTATGAGCCACGACCTCTCACTCTCTCCCCAAGCTAAGTAGGAGTTGAAATAGCTCACTCTTGGCCTTAGCTCAGTTTCTATAGAAAAGGGACTCGTTGTAATTTATGTCAAGTTTTTGTATCAACAAGTTTCAAGGTTTCTATGCTAAATGTTGAATCTAAACTGTGGTTTTGGTATGAATAAGTTTGCTTCCTATATTGAGCCTAACGTCACTATGGTAAGGTGTTGAATCTTGCATCATGTCTGTATCTGCATCAATAAGTTTGCTTGAGTTTTCTTTCCTTTAGCATCTAGATTATGTGTTTAATTTTTATTGAGAATCCATTGTGGTTTTTGTATCAATACTTTTTATTGTTTTTCCTCCAATCATGATAAAAACCCATGCTTGTGTCTATATCACAGTATCACACTATGTCCATAAACCCTTGCTGCCATATTGAAAAATTTACATATATTAATTATGTGTTTTTAATTTTTATCTTGAAATTATTATGGCACATATGCCACTAGATAATGTGCATGGGCAAGCTCCAAGTGTTGCAAGGGAAGCTGGTAATGAAGTTGTAGTCCTAACAGTACAACATATTGTTGCTTGTATTAAGAATGAGATGACGAATGGGGGAAAAGATAATGATTCACGACCCAGAAAAAAAAAGGAAGGACTCATTTGGTATATGGAAACATTTCACAAGGTTGTCACTAGCAGAAAATAAAGGAAAACATAAGTCAAAGTGAAACTATTGTGAAACAACTTATGTGAATCATCTTTCAAATGGTGGCACCGAACAATTATGGAGATATTTCTACAAGGGTCCAAACAATCCTCCAAGCATGCAAGGGTCAAAGCTTATTTGCAGCTCAGAAAATGAAACAATGACTCGTCACTTGTTCAATCAAGAACGAGGCAAACAGGATGTTGCTAGGTACATCATAAAGAATGAGGTGCCTTTCCAAATTGTGGAAAACGAGGGGTTGGCAGAATTTTTGCTAGAGTTTTAACTTAAATTTCAAATGCCACCAAGATGAACAACTGCTAGAGATTGTTATGTCATATATAAAGAACAAACAAATATCTTGAGAAAATATTTCAAGACTTCTAAAGTCCACGTGCCCTTCATAAATCATTGTTGGACATCTATACAAAATAACTATTACATGTGTTTGATTGTACATTGAATTAATGAAGATTGGACTTTGCATACATGCATTCTGAATTTTTGTGAAAGTAAATATCATATAGGGGAGTCAATTGCCAAACAAATTGAGGATTGCTTACTTCAATGGAGAATTGACAAAGTGTTTACGATCATAGTTGACAACGCTTCCGCCAATGATTCTACAATTGCAATCCTAAAAAAGCATTTCAAGAGTTGGGATGGTTTGATATTTGATGGAAAGTTTTTGCAAATGCGGTGTGCTGCTCAAATATTAAACTTAGTTGTTTTTGAAAGTCTCAAAGAAATGAACAAGTCTATTGAGCTCATCCAACATGCAGTATAATTTGTTAAATCTTCTCCTTCAAGGAAGCATAAGTTCATATTGCTTGTTGAAAGAAAGCGAGTTGAATCAAAAAGCCTTATTACCTTGGATTGTCCCACGAGGTAATTTTTTTTTAATAATTTATTTGAATGAGCATTGATATGACTATGTATTGATGTTTAATTGTTTTTCATTTCTATCATATCATTAGGTGGAACTCGACATACCTTATGCTTGAAAGCACTATTAAGTTTGTCAAAGTCTTTACTCGGATAGAGGGGGGATGAAGAATACAAACAATACATCAAAAAGAAAATGAACGTAGATTCTAATTGAAACACTTATATCTTGATTGATATCCGTGAAGGTGTTAACAATGTATCCAATAATACAACTACAAGAAGGATCATTGAACGTACAATTTTTCTTCCTAGTGCATATGATTGGAATATTGTAAATGAGTTTCTTGGCTTCTTAAAGTTGTATTACAACATCACATTGGAGTTTTCTGGGTCAAACTATATTACTAATAACACTTGTTTCCAACACATTGTTGCAATTCAGACAAGCCTTGAATCAAATGTAGGTAGCTCTTATTCTTTATTGAATGACATGTCAAGTAGAATGTTGTCAAAGTCTTACAAATATTGGGGAGCAGCTGAGAAAATGAATCATTTATTGGCTGTAGCACTGATACTAGACTCTAGATATAAATTGACATATGTCAAATTCGCTTTCACTAACCCTTTTCATAAACCAACAAAGTATGAAACTATGTTGAGGAAGATTACAAGTGTATTGTATCATTTATATGACCACTATTCAACTATTGTATATGTTGGTGAAACTTCTTTCAACCAACATCAGAATAGGGGGATACCGTTGAGTTAGATCTTGAAGTCCATCATATAGTATAGTTCCATTTTTATTTTATTTTTTGTCATTTTTATTGTGGGGTGTGGAAATACGAGTATTATAAATGCTAGTAGAATAAGAGAGTAATCCTCGAATTAGTTAACCCCTTTTGTTGTAGGGTTTTCCTATAGCTTTTGCTCTTTCTCTATCTCTCCACCAATCCTTTATCTATTTATAAGGCCTAAGTTATCTATACACAGATATAAAAATACCCAGTTAATTTGCAATTTTTTAAAATTTTCTCCTAAATTAAATGCTAAAAGAAGTTTAGATTATTTTACCTTCAATTGAATACTTTGTAATGAGACCTATAATTAGGGATTCAGTAAAATGGAGTATAAAAGAATCCAGTAAGGATGAATTATGTTACCAAAAGGAACACTTGGGGTTTGTTTCATGATATTAAGAACAGAAGCGTTCTGTCCTATACTATTAATGTTCGCTCCCCTCATTTTCTTTGTTACGTCACCATTTTGGACCAAAATGGAAACAGCTGGTCCTATTTTTTAAAAAAATTAGGATACTGACAACTATTAAAAAGATACCTCATGATATTGACATGTACTAAACAAATACTTCATGATCTTGAAAAATTATTTTATGATCTTAAAAAAATTATTTGAGGTATTTTTCAATATCAATCAGTATCATGAAGTATTTCTTTAAAACCAGTTAGTACCCCAAAATATTTTTTCAACATCATGAAATATTTTTTTAATATAATTCAATATCTTAAAGTATCATTTTAGTTCCAATCACTATCCTGAAACATTTTTTTAGTACTAGTTAGTATTCTGAAGTATGTCTTTCATACCAGTAAGTCTCTGAAATATTTTCAAGATCATAAAATATTGATCATAAAATATTTTTTCAGTACAGGTCAATATCCTAATGTATCTTTTTAATAGCTGTCAATATCATAAATTTTTTTTAAAAAAAGAATAGGACCTGTTGTTTCCATTTTGGTCCAAAACGGCAACATACCAAAGAAAAGGAGGGGAGTGGACATTAATAGTATAGGACAGAAGCCATTTCCATAAAGAACCATTACTGTTGGGCTAATATGATCCAGATTTCTGAGAATGGTTTTGGGCCCAAAAGGGCTAAAGCAATGTATTTTTAACCACCCCTACAACACAAATGACAGTTTTAGAAGGGTTCGACACCAGTCCCCTACCAAGGTTAGGGCACGGCCCTGGTATATATATATATATATAAAAAAAAGACTTAAATGACTTCTCTAAAATTTGAGCCTTTTTTTTTTTTGCTCAGTAAAAATTCGAGCCTTCAAACCACAGTATACCTTTTTTTCTTTGCATACACCTTCAATATCCTGACCTAACTTTTTTTTAACTTAGAGGATTTATTGGAACCAACTGATCTGGATTTGCCTCAATTTCAGTTTCCCTATATGAGGGGATAGCTACCAATATCACTAGCTTCATTCACAACCTCAAACTCAGCACCTACTCAAGAGACACATGCTTAAGTGCTTAAGTGAGAATAGATACCTTACCACCACTCAATAGTTGGTGTAAAACAATATACTTTAGTCATAGGCTAGTGTATTAAGCAAATACCGAACCAAAGTTCCAATTCCCCTGAAAAAAGCCATCAAGGTACCTACATTTGCTTCCATTAGGATTTCCTCCCATTGTAAGATATCGTTATCGAGCCAAAAAACTTCGAAGTTCAAGGTTCTGGTAAAAAGATTATATATTAGTGTGAAGATTGTCTTCAACATTTGGAATTACAGTTCATATTTGCAGGCAATGTGGGATTAGATTAGACAGTTAGATGGCTTCTTTAGATCAGAAAAAGGCAATCGTCCTATACTAGCAATCACATATTCTAATTTAGCAGCTTTAGATTCTGTTCCTTTGACTAATCCGCCAACCAATCTCATCAATAGTTTAAATAACAAATAAAATGACCCTGCCACTTTTACTACTACGATTTTCAGGTACTTAATTTTATTTACATTCCTTGGCACATCCAAAACACTACCTTAGCCCTTTGTTTCATTCTATATCCAATATTTGCTTTTTCTGTTTCCCACCACTACCATCAATCTCCACATATTATGCACAACATTAGTACACTATTTACTTAATAAGGTCTGCAACTTCACAGTTTCTTTTCATGGTTGTCCCTTAATCTGCACAAAGACTATCCGACTGAAATTAACGAAAAGCAGATAAACAAACATGAATCAGTAAGTAAACAAAAAATGTGGGATGGAATCAGTAGACGAATGAGAAGAAAGAAAAACCCATCGTCTGTGGATACCATCCCTACGGTTGTCTGGCCGCTGCCTGATCACAATACACCTTACTAAGTTCCACAGATAACCAGTTTTCTTCTATTGAACAAAACCTATTACCAGAAACTAAAGCAAGTTGTTCGATCAAGCTTTCTCTTTCAGCACTGGGATTCCACAAGAAAACAAACCCTAATAAAGTGTTTACTTGCACAAAAAAGACCAACCAGTGCGAATCTCCAGAAAACCCTTAAAGGTAAGAAGAAATGAGGGCTCATATCAAGTGTAAATTATAGAAAGATCCATCATGGTGGGCGAACTCAATTGAAACAGAGGGGGAGACCGGAGGCCGAGATACCAAAGCCGAACGCTTCGGGCGAAGTGTATCGGCGGCACCTTCAAGCTCTTTGAGTGGTCATCCCCAGTTACAATCGCACCCACTCAAGCCTCTCTCTTTGTAATCACAGCCCTAGAAATGTTGTTCTGATCAGCCGTCGCAGTGCTTATTCTGTGTTATATATAGGACTTCCTCCTCCGTTTTCTCTTCCTAGGGTTTCGGCCCGCCATAAAATTGAAATTAAAATTCAACCAAAAGTTTAACTTCATCTAAAGTTCCATATGACCCACCTCTTCATCTAAAGTTCCATATGACTCACCTCTTATTTTGGGTTCAATTAATGTGGGGTTGGTATTCCTTACCGTTAGGGAGAGGGTTCGATCCTTACGTTGGTCAAGGCATTGGGGAAAACATCCTAGGGTCTAGGAAACAGTAGTAACGCTGGTAGACGTGGAGGCATGTGTACTCTCTAGCTAGTATCCCCTGTGGACTGAGCTTTAAGCACCCTTCCCTTAGACTGTGGGTAAGTCCGACCTCTTTTCTAAAATTTTGATAAAAAAAAAAAAGTTCTATATGACCCATTGGGGGAAAATACAACCTGGTTGTTGGTATAGAGAAGATTTGGGGTGGCAAAAAAAATTAGAAAAGGGAAAAGAAGGGAAGGGATGATTTTAAAGAATGAGAGAAGGTGACTTATAATTTGTTTGGTTAGAAGAAAATGAAAGGGAAGTAGTTAGTACAAAATTAAGAAATATTTATTTTACCCTAAAAAAAGTAATGATTTAAAATGAAATGGGAAAAAAATCGCTAAAATATATTTCAAAAAAAAAAATCCTCTTATCAAGTTTGAATTTTATCAAAAATATTCTCTCGCCAAGTCCGAATTTGTCTAAAAAAACTTTTGCCAAGTTCAAACTTTTCTGCTAAGTTTAAATTTGACTAAAATAGTCTTTCGCCAAAGTTCGAACTTATCACATAAGTTCAAATTTATGGCATAAGTTTAAACTTATAGCATAAATTTGAATTTAATCATATTTTTTTACATTATAAAAAAATATATTTTATGAGAGGTAAATATGTTCAAGAGTGTCACTATTCAGATCGAAACTTAAAATCTCATCAATTTTGGTAGGATCTTATTTTCTCACATGTAAAAAAAGACTGGTGGGCCCGCATGAGCTCGAGAAATTGAGTTCCTTAAAAGAGTTGACACAAAAAACATATCAAGTAACCTTGTTAGCATGCTTATTGGGAAAGAAGAGTCCAACACCCAGAGTTTAGAGTTTAGAGTTTAGTTGTATATCAGATGAGTTTAGAGTTTAGTATCAGATGCTTTATGCGACTTCAGTGGAGCTTACAGATTCATCATATCTGTTGTGACCAAAATAGAGTGGCGGATCAATTAGCTAAAGATGGTTTATCCAAGTACTCTTTCTTTGATATGTGTCCTTGTCATCTAATGACTATTGTGCTTAACGATTGTATGAGATCTTACTCCCCAACTCTACTTTTTTTAATCTAATGTTACAATCTTATACCCCAAAAAAAAAAAAAAAAAACGTATTAAACAATGGAACTTGCTAATCTTCCTTTTCCCTCCAACGAATCCATGTACCAAACAAGCACATAAAATGATACCCCCCTCTCACGTAAGCAGCAATTATTTAAATTATTTAAAACAAAAATAGTTAAAATAGATTATAATCAGGTTATGTAAAACATATGGTATATTTTTTTTCCTAAATATATATTTGTTTTATGAAGTTGATAAGCGGATAGAATAAGTGAAAAAAAAAAGAGATATTGCAGACATATAATTAATTAGTGATAAAAATTTTAAAATGCTTTAATCATTCAAATGAGACACAATTGTTATTGCTCCTGGCTTTAATCTTTTTTATAAAAAAAGCTCTTTTTATTATAAGAATTTTTGTAAAAATCTGTTTGACTTAGCTTCTACTTATAAAGAGAAATAAATTAAAAATAAGAGGATTCAAACAAGCAACTGAGCCCATAAAATAAAATGCTGTTTATATTTTATAGTGGAGGGAGTATGAATTAAGTGATGATTCGATAATTTGTAAAGGATCATGCTTATTTTTCTATGATCTAAATTATATTTAAATATATTAAAAAGTATTGAACGATGGGGAATAATATTATTCATAATCAAATACTATGTGAGCTAATTTATTGTTAAAGTAGACATAATTTCGAATCTTATTTATGTAAAATAAATTTATTTGACAAAAGCAATAAAAGACATAGTATGTTGTTGAATTATAATTATAAATATAAAATAGATCTTGCATGAATTGGTTTTGGGAAAATCATAAAATATTTCAATTAAAAATTAATAATATCAGAAAAATCCATTAACTTGGCAATTACAAGTGATAGTGCAACCATTGACAAATTATGATACTTTCATAATATTATTATTTTTTAATTGAGACCTTTGTGCAATTTTCCCATTAATTTTTACTACTAGGGACAAAGTGGAATTGACACTCTTATGTTTGGAATAATAGGGGGGAAAATGACCTTTTTGCAATCCGATTTTTACTAACTCAATATTGGGTAAAAGTCAAATTGTGTAATATGATTTATATTTGTATTGATAATAATATAATTAAATTTTCTAAATTTGAAATTTTTTTGAATGATTATTTTAAAAAATAAGTTTAGATGAAAAATAACCAAACATGATGTGAGTTTTATTAAATAATATATATACATATTGTGATAATTATAAAAGAAAAATAAATTTAAATTATAAAAAAATGAAAAAAGTTTAACTCAAAAAATTCGATAATGCTAAAAAAACATAATTAAATATGGTTAATGACTAAAAATACATATAAATTAGAAATCATATAAATATAATTTTTTTATAAAATAATATTATATAACTAATTGGTCATGAACTGAAAAAGAATTTCATGAACAGAGACCATTAAGCAATAGACACAATTTTTCACCTGCGCCTCCAACAAAGACTAAAGACTAAATCAACCATTAGAGCATAATTTGAAAATTTATTATGTAATTCTTACCAATTAATTTTTTTTATGGACTTAAATCATTATAAAAATGCACCACTCTGGTCCTTATTATAAGTTCATTTTAACTAATTCTCTAACATATTTAATTTTTTCTATTTTTAGTGAGAATTAAGTAAGGATGAAAATGGGAAAAGTGATTATTAACTCATAAGTGAATATATATTCATCTATGAAGATTTATTTTAAGGACTAGAATAGTATTTCAATTAAAAAAATGAGACCTAACATCTTTCTTTTACAAGTTGTTATTATCTTTCTATGATGGAAAAGGCAAAAGCTAAAAATTTTGGCTTTAGGAAAACTGGCTTTTTTCTTAGAAGCCCAATTGGCCAAAAACTTATCATTTCCTATTAATTAGAATAGTAATTAGAGCCTTCAAAAATAGTTTTTCAATCATGATTTATGATATATGATGTAAGTATTCCCTATGAAAAGAGTTTTATCTTGATTCATGTGAATAAACACTTTTGAAGATCCAAAACATGATCCCAAGCAAGCAATGAGATTAACAAGATATTTGAGTGGATGGCAAAAGGCTAGAGATTATGCTATTTGCAATATTATGGGTTAAGAGGTAATTTTGCCCTGAAAAATTTTTGAGAAGCAATTTTGTCCTCGAAGCATCGAAAAGGGAGCAATTTTACCTTAACAGTTATCCCATTTAATTTCGACTTTAGTTTACTAAATAGGTTAAGCTGATAGTTCACATGTCATTCACATTATTTTTGTTGAGGTGCAAATTTATGTCGAAAGTCTGGGTGTCATATACTTCATCTTTTTTCTATGTTAGATTTTCTCTTCTTTTTCAAAGTTAGATTTAAATATTTTGGAGTAAATTTAAACCTAAAAAGGATGACATGTTGATTGTCAGCTTATAATATTTTGTCAACTAACGATCAAAATTAATTGAAATAATGATCTAGACAAAATTGTTCTATTTTCAATACTTTCAGGATAAAGTTGCTTATGATGAAAACTTTCAAGACAAAAATGCTTACGACCCCAATACTATTACAAGTGTAGAAGACCAAAGTTTGGGAATGCTTAGAGAAGCTTGCTTTGTGTTTGATATTCTCCAAGTTGTGTATTATATTTTTCTTATTTAGGTCGCTCAAATTTTAATCACTTAAAGTACCAAATATTTTTTGACATTAGAGAGTTAAAATAGAAGTTGGCGTTTGAAAAAAATACTATATGCAAATACATGTATAGGCAGTGGTGGTACTAGAAAATATTTTTAATCAATGCAAAAAAAAAAATATTGGACTATTTACTAAATAATATTGTATAACATTGAAAATATAAATAAATAATAAATATCAATTATAAATTAAAATAAAATATAAAATGATACTAACATTTGTATTAGGTATCTCAAACATGAATTTTACTTTTTTCTTGCAGCTCAATGAGTAATGAACCAAACATTGTCTTGAAGATATTACAAAGACAACATAATAATTATATGTATAATGAAATTTAATAAAATTATTTAAAATATAATTGAAGAAAAAAATGCATATCTAAAATTGTAGATGACGCCCTTCTAAATTAACAAAATCTTCAATGATAGAATCATTAGTAAATATTTCAACAATCTTTCTTTCAATATACACAATCAAATTATTTGCAAAAAAGTTGTCTTTCATCTTATTTCGAAACCTTATCTTTACAGTTTTTATTGCTAAGAATATACATTCACTACTTGCTAAGAAAAATATATAGAAAAACTTTATAAAAGGAGTGAAGTGAAATGAAGCAATTTTAAGTACCTATTTAATCTATAAAATAAAGATGAACAACGCTAGAGCTTGAAAGTAAAAGAAGTTTGACATCTTTGAAACGTCTCATGCTCATGAAGAAAATGACAAAGGAAGGTGGAACGTATTTGATTTAATATCCCCTTCCACGTGTAAGCTAAAAGGTCATGGGCCCTTCAATTATTATTATCATTCTTTTTTTTAGTAGGCCACGATTTTGTTTTTTGTTTTAAAAAAAATCAAAACAAGATAAAATATGATACTAAACTTTTCAGTAGGTATTTCAAATAAAATTTTTACTTTCCTCTCAAAGTCCAATAAGTACTAACCAAACATTGTCCTAATAAAAAAGAATGTAATTATAAAGAAGATAAGAGATTAACTAGGGCCAAATTATTGTCCAATATAAAATATTATATAATACATACATATAAATATATAAGATAAGAGAAGGTCAGCTGGGCCAAGACCAGCTGGCCAAGACATAGTTTCACTTTCACCATTGTGTATAGGAGCTTATAGTTTTTTAAAATTTTTTAAATTAAAGTGACTAAGCCGTGAAACAAAGGAACTTGTAACAAGGGAAAAAACATATCAATAATACTAATATTTAATGCTCCATCCAGTCTTAAATATAAGATAACATTAATTTTTTTAGAACGGTTAAAAAAAACTAATTAAATTACTTTAAAGTGTGTGTGGATTATCTAAACTATTTTGTCTAACTTATAAATTGATATATAATTTAAAGATATATAACATATGATATGAGTAAATAACTCACCTAACTTTTTTAATCTTTTAAAAAAAAGTTAACTTTATCTTATATTTAGGACTAGAGATAATATAAAACCTAATTGAATTTTTCTTTAGGAGAAGATAAGAAAGGTAAATAAGTTAGTTAATCATATTATATGTTATATATTATTTGACTATCTATTAATTTATAAGTGAAATAAATTAATTTGATATAAAATAGAGAAAAAAAAGAAAATAATACATTAATAACTCTCATAAATTATTAATGGAGCTTTTTCTCATTCACTTATCAATAAAAAATTTCTCATTCTTTCTAAAAAAAATCATTTTCCTATATATTAATATTCTAAACTAATATATTTAACTTCCCTCTTCCTTGATCTCATAATATTGATACCGGGCGGAGTATCGAGTACGGGCGGTGGTAGAATATAATATTGATACCGGGCGGACGGCTTTTTCAGCTGAATATGATCTGCTCTTTCTCGGTAACCAAGCACTCCCAACTTCGCTCCAAATTCAGTTCGTAAGAGATCTGGCAGAAGAATTGCCAAGTGGAGCGACTGAAAATATTCTTCGCAAAATATGTTCCCACAATTTGGAGCGACGGCCGAATCTTTGAGCAAAGCGTCGACGTTGGTGTTCCGGATCGGTACAGACGCCCATCTCTACGACGACCCCGAAGATGTCAATATTGCTCCCCTATTCGACAGCAAGTTCGATTCCGAGAAATGCGAAGCTCTTAAGCGATTGCTTGCTCTCATCGCCCAGGGCTTTGATGTCGCCAACTTCTTCCCTCAGGTCTTACTCTTCGCCGTCTTAATCAGCTTCTCCCCCCATTTATTTGATAAATATTTTGCTATTTATAAGTGTAAAAAAATCAATTTCATCTTTGTGTTGCAGTTTATCATTATTCATCAACTGCTTAATCTGTATGTTGATTTGTTGAACTCAATTTGCACTTCATTCATCGTGTAACAAAATCACTGGATACGAATTTCGTTTCGTCATTGAAATTTTTTTGGAACAAATTTTCAGTGGTTGCGTCTATAAAACGATATATTTTTATGAAATGATTTTCCACATTTTAAATGATGTTTAAGTAGGGGAGATATAACTAGTTTCTGGTAATTCTAATGCTATTACTTAATACTTAACTAAATGTGGGTCCTGTGAATTGCATGGAGTTCGAGGAGAATGAGTTTTCTTGGCTTGTTAGAGTTTTCATATTTTATATTGATGATTGAAGATGGGCAAGGTCTCAAACTAGTTCGAAACATTACTCATCTTGTTGCTAGGGGAGCTATAAGTAGTTTCTGGTTATTTTAACTAGATATGAATTTTGTGCATTGCATGAAGTTAGAGAAACGAATCACACTATGCATGACTTGTTATATAAATAGTGCTGCTTGTCAGACCTTTTATAGTTTACATTGATATTGATATTGATTAATATTAATACTTAACTCTATTTGTAGGTGAGCTGTAAGTAATTTCAGGTTATTTTAATGTTATAAACTAGTTCTCAAGCTAGTTTGAAGATTTTTCTACCTAATATGTACTCATCTGTTTTCCATCTCATCTCTTTCATTTCTTTTCTTTCTTTCTTTTTTTCTTTTTAAAAAGGTTTTTCTTAGTGCTGCATTTGAATGTAAACTTTTCTGCTTTCCTAAACTCTTTCATCACTGTCCACGTTGACATGTGAGGCAGTGAGTTTTTATGTACTAATTATTTTTTTCTTTGGAATGTATCTGACTCACTTTCAAACAAAAATCAATGAAACTACAGGTTGTTAAAAATGTTGCATCTCAGTCTTTGGAAGTAAAGAAGCTGGTCTACTTGTACCTCCTGCACTATGCTGAAAAGTATGTACCTGCAGTGTGCCCATAATGTTTGTGATCTATATGCAACCATTCCACTTAGTTACTTTATTTTTGTGTTCTTTTTTTACCTTCTCTAGCTCGTCTTTCTTCTTCCTTTGGAGTTTTTGTTCTTGTTGCAGGTTTAATGGGCTTGACAATATCACAAGTTATTCTCACTAATACTGCTTTTATTCTTTCATTCTTCTAATGATTTAGGCGTCCAAATGAAGCATTGCTATCAATTAATTGTTTCCAGAAGGACCTTGGGGACCCAAATCCATTGGTGAGGGCATGGGCACTTCGTGCCATGGCTGGTATTCGACTTCATGCAATTGCACCTCTTGTTCTTGTTGCTGTGGGAAAATGTGCAAGAGATGCTTCTATATATGTTAGAAAATGTGCTGCAAATGCTCTTCCTAAGCTTCATGATTTGCAGCTAGAGGAACATACTTCTGCAATTGAAGAGGTCTGTTCAACATATTTGTTGCTTATCTCTTCCTTCATCATTTTCGTTATTCTACATGTTTGTGCCCTTTGAATGCACCCATATCCATAATTTCCATGGGACTTATAATTTGAAATCTGAATTTGCAAAAGGTGCTTCAATGCCATATATTGGAAGCTTAACTCTGTAGAATTGGGGCCATTATGGGTTCAATTAATTAACAGCAAAGCTCCATTCTGTGCAGATTGTTGGACTATTACTAAATGACAATTCCCCAGAAGTAGTTGGGGCTGCAGCTTCTGCATTTGCCACTGTTTGTCCAAATAATTTTTTGTTGCTTGGAAGAAAGTTCAGAAGGTTGTGTGAGGTTCTTCCTGATGTTGAAGAGTGGGGTCAGATAATCCTAATTGGGATCCTTCTGCGGTATGTGATAGCAAGGCAGGGTCTTGTCAAAGAATCAATCATGTTTTCTTTGTGTCAGGAAAATCATTGGAGCTCTGGAAAGACTGTATCTGAAGATGATGAGCAAGACTTTACAGTGAAAGAAGGTGCTTATGTTTCTGGGGATACATTATCTGAATTAGCAAATATGATTTTCCATTGCTACATTGAAAGGCCAGATGAATATCTATCACGATCAAGTTCTCCAAATAGGGGTTTTCCAAAATTAGAAGCATCCCAATTTTCATCTTCCGGTAATGATGATGTGAAGATCCTGCTGCAGTGTACTTCACCATTGTTGTGGAGTAATAACAGTGCTGTAGTACTTGCAGCTGCTGGTGTGCATTGGATAATGGCCTCTCGTGATGATGTTAAAAAAATTGTTAAACCACTTTTGTTTGTCCTGCGTTCATCATATGCCTCAAGATTTGTGGTAGGCTTTTCTTGAATCCCTTGTTTTCATCTTATTTTGTTCTATGCTTTTGAGTAGAATTATACAAGCTGGTATCACTTGAGTATTTCTACTCTAGCACTAATGCTCTTCTCCATTTCTTTCCATCTGTTTCTTGAATTTCATACTTTCTTGCATATATGATGGGCTCAAACCCAATAGGTCTTGGTCCATTAAGACTTATAACAGACAGTGTAAGGGTAGGGTAAGTTAAGGGGGGCCACTAGAGGAGGGAATATTAAGAAACCATCTTCCCAGGCCTAACTAGGGAATGTAATGCATTGTGAGAAGGAACTCTTTTAGAAGGATTTTTTTGGTACTGGGGGCAATGCGTGGAAGGGAACAGAGAGAATTATTTGGTCAACTAAAGCCCCTTGCCTCAAGAGAACCTGCTTTCTTTCTTTTTGTTTTTGTTTTCCTCTTGTTAGCGCTGGGTCTGCATATTTTTCTTCATCCCTTCAAGAATGGGCTTAATCTTGGATTGGAGTAGAGGTGGGGATGCTGCAGCCAATACCACCCAAATGTTTGGCAGACTTGGCTTTCCTAGTTAGTCAATAAAGTAATTGAGCTGGCCCAGAGTAGAACAATGATTGGGTGGACTCAAGCCTAATTGGACCAAGTTGGCTAATTTGACTGACTTGCAAAAGAATATTCTGCAAATTTCCAATTCAATTACATATTTTCTACTAAGTTATTGTTGTCGAGCTGGTAGTTACAGAATTATATAATAAATATGCACATACTACATGTGAATTAGAAAAAAAGAAGAAATGTTGGGCTGGCAGCAATAGGAGAAGAGAGAAGAAGCAGACAAATGACTCATTGTGGAAAATTTAATTAACTAAAGGAAATATGAAATGGGAAAAGTGAAGGTGAGGGGAAAAGGAAAAAATATTTTGTAGATTTAGAGGGTTCAATTTAAAATGATAAATGATAAAAAAATGTGAGTTCGGTAAGTCCAGTGAGTTCAAAATTCAAAGGATATGGAGATATAATGTTCGAAATTTAATACTGCATACATGCTGTTTTTGTAAATTAACCTGGAGGAGTTGGGGCTGCCCCCTTCTTGATAACCTAGCTGCAGTGATGGTCCAATTCACTTATTAGATACTGTTAACCTTAACATATCCTCCTTAAGCTAGGTAACAAGTTGGTTAATTGGCATATGTTCTGAATTTAGTTGATAGCTAGTTTATATATATTATCAGTCTTTAACACTCACAATGTTGTGTTTATTCATAAGAAATTATTACACTTATATAAGCTCTAGGAGAGCTATCAAAGGCAAGATTAAAGGGATTATAAAATAAAGAGAAATAAAGGACTGATTACAATCAATCTAAAATCTTTCCTAAACTAATACAACTAGAATCAAGGGATGTGGTAGAGCTAGGATCATGGGTAATAATCTGATTTCCAACATTCCCCTTAAAGCTAGAAAGTATATGTCAATCATTCCAAGCTTGTATCGAAACCCTTCAAACTTTGTTCTGGCTAGTGGTTTAATCATGATATCTACAATTTGGTTTGCAGATCTCATGTGAGATAGAGTCATAATGCCTGCTTCAATCTTTTCTTTAATGGAGTGTCTGTCTATCTCATTATGTTTTTATCATGATATACTGGATTCTTGACCATTTCAACACAGTGTGGTTGGTCACTGTGGTCAACCTAGCTGACCATGGAGCTCATTGTCGCTCCCTGTGCCTTCGAACAGAAGGTCACCAGGCTCTGATACCATATTATCAGGTTCTAACACTCACAATGTTGTGTTTATTCATAGGAAAGGATTACACTTATATTAGCTCTAGGAGAGCTATCATAGGCAATATTAGAGGGATTACAAAATAAAGAGAGATAAAGGACTGATTACAATCAGTCAGAAATCTTTCCTTAACTAATACAGCTAGAATCAAGGGATGTGATGGAGCTAGGATCATGGGTAATAATCTAATTTCCAACAATATATAAATGATTGTTTGTTTTCTGACTTATGCAGGTCCTGTGCAATATCCTAGTGTTTGCTAAAGCCATTCCTTCTCTCTTTGTTGCTCACTATGAAGACTTCTTTATACATTCTTCAGATTCATATCAGATTAAAGCTCTTAAGCTTGAGATGCTTTCTGCCATTGCCACGGAGTCTTCTGTTCCATTCATTCTGAAAGAATTTCAGGTATTTCACCTCAAATGAAAGGATTCCGTCTCTGCTAAGTTTGTGACATGTAGATGAGTTACTGCCTTCAAAAAAGAAGTATTTGTTCGCATTAAACCTTCACTTCCTTTGCAAATTGTATGGAATAAACATTATTACTACTTTCTGCCCATATACTGAATTATTTTTGCTTCTTAGTTCTGGTTAATATTTTTATTATTATATGACAATAGAGCCTTAATCTCACAAGATGTGGTCGGCTACATGGATCAAACAATGTCCTTGAGCTCGATCAAAAACCAAATCTCAAGATAAATTATTAACTAACAAATCTCGTTCAATAACCTCATTAATAAAAATCAAAGAAATTAAACGACTAATATTTTGATTCCATTGATCTGTGTGAATATATTTATTAAGTGAAAGAAATGGGATCATTAATATTTTCGTTCTATTGGGGTGTGAATTAAGTTTTACCATGAACTTTGAAGGTAAACTCCATATACTAGGTTTCTGCATAAATTGATGTTTTTCTTAGTGTGTTGCTAGGATTATATTAAAGATCCAGACAGGAGTTTTGCTGCGGATACAGTTGCTGCCATTGGTCTATGTGCTCAAAGGATTCCAAAAATGGCAAATGCATGTTTGGAATGGTTGTTGACTCTGATAAAACATGGTATGTTATTATGTAGCTGCTACTTTTTGCGCCTATTTAAAATCATCATGCTCCTTGTTTAATATCCATAGCTGTAGAACTTTTGTGTAGCGGAACCCAATCTGTGGTTGGAGAAGATGGTGTGCTACTTCAGGCAATTACATCCATTAAATCAATCATAAAGCTAGATCCACCCAGTTATGAGAAGGTATTTTTGTGTTCATTTTTTTTTGGTTATGAAGCATTCAAACTGCCCTTGTGTTTTCTGCTGTTTTTTCATTGATTAATTTTTTTTGAAAGACAATATAAAGATGCTGACAAACTGGATATAAGCTTGGGTAGCGTAAAGCATATACACCCTGTCCCCTGGGACACCATTCTGATTATTAGCTGCTAAACTAATATAATATTTTCTGTTCGCTTCGAGTTGCTGATATCATGAACTGCTTACATCTTTCTAACGTATTTAGTGCATTCCTGCCTGAAGTGTAATAAGCAGAAACACACTTCATGTAAATGATTTGAGTTTGTAAACTTTGTATAATGATACCTTATTTAATGTCTGTCCCATGTGCTTCACAAGCGTTCCTGGGATTTTTTTGGCCCATACAGGTCCTATCATAATTATATTGTTTTCAATTTTGTTTTAGCTGTTGCTTTCTGTAGTTTGTCTACCAGCCTTTCGTTAGTACAGAAAACATTCCTATAGTTGAGTTAATTATTAATAGTAGTAATTGGTTATAGCATTTTTGAGTTCCTTGTCTTCCACCGTTGGTTTTGTCAGCGCAGAGAACATTGTAGTTTCTTGCTTGTGACCATTGCTATGGTTGAATTAGTTATTAGTAGTTCTTGTGATATTTGGATGCTTTCTTTCTGAATCTGTTGGTGACTTCATTTTTTAAAGGTCATAATTCAGTTAGTCCGTAGTTTGGATACAATCAAGGTTCCTGCTGCCCGTGCTATGATTATTTGGATGATGGGGGAGTATTGCTCTTTAGGTGAGATAATCCCAAGGATGCTGAGTACAGTGCTTAAGTATCTAGCTTGGTGCTTTGCTTCAGAAGCATTAGAAACAAAGCTTCAGATACTTAATACAATTGCGAAGGTATGTCATGAAGCCATTTTTGTGCTTTGTATGTTACTGACTGACCCATATGACAATTGAACACATCTTATAGCATTTATATTGCTATTCTCACCATCCTTTTCTCTGGTAACTGAAAATGTCAAATACTTATATCTCAAATGTAAACTAGGATGTAACTAAACATTGACTAATAACTGGGTTTATATTGTTCGCTGCTGGCTGTGATTATAATCCTTAATCTCTTTATATGCGTTAATTGCATGTAGCCTTGTTCAGAATTCATTGTGACACTATTGCGGCCACAGATTCCTTTTTCCTATATGGTTCAATATAGGCTCATGTTTCTTCACAGGCTTGTTAATTCTTTTACAGTGTAGCTTCTTAATTATACGGTTCTATCCTTTGCATTCTTTGGTATACTCTTTGAAGCTCCTACTTGAATTTACTCCTTCTTGCGAGGCCCCTTGCCTCCCTATCAAAGGGGGAAAAGGAAGGGGGTAAATTGAAATGCTAGCTTGAATAATGCTATTCTGTTGGTCACAATATTAACCTTTACCCTTGGAAAAATTATTTTTTCTGAAACCATGTAGACTAGACTGTTATGGGAAGCTGGACAGCTACGTATATTGTTAAATGAATAATAGTTTTTTCTTACTTGGCACAGTTTGTTTTTTCTGTTCTTACGTGGTTGAATTCTGTACATTGTTAAATGAATATATGAGCTTTGGTTCCTTTTTTAAGTTTTTGCTTTCTCAATTACCAGGGTTCATTGTAGTATTTTAATTCTGTGCATTATTTAAAATATATATATATATATATATATATGATTACATACAAGTTTTTCGTTTTGGATTCTCATATTTTAATAATAGGCACTTTTTATTTAGTTTGTGTTGAAGGTTTTCAAATGTATATTTTTTGTTTGGGCCTAGAGGTAAAAGTTTCATTTGATGCAATGAAATTTTATGTTTTTGAATAACTATTGGTTGCAGGTCATATTATGCACTAAGGAAGATGACATTGGGTCCTTGCAAAGAGTCTTAAGTTATATAGTTGAACTGGCTGAGAATGATCTGAACTATGATATTCGTGATCGGTCTCATTTTGTAAAGAAACTTTTCTCATGGAATCTGGAGTCCCAACAAAATGAGGAAGAAGAAAATGACAAATCACAAAATAGAGACCTGTCCCATGTACTTGCTCAATGCATATTTGGTCAGACAAAAACAGTGACAGTGCCATCTGAACCCATCAATTCCCGGTTTTATCTCCCTGGTTCTCTTTCCCAGATAGTATTTCATGCAGCTCCAGGCTATGAGCCTCTTCCAAAGCCTTCTAGTCTTCCATACAATGAGCTTGATCAATATGATAGGGCTGCTTCTGGAGAATTCAACGAGGATGATCCAGATGCATCTGGATCTTTGGATGACGAAAGTGCTTCTGATTATAGTTCTGAACATTCATATACTGGTTCAAGTGATGTCAGTCACAGTGATGAGACTGTTTCTGGTCATCAAGATAACCACAATGCTGATCCTTTGATTCAGATTTCAGACACGGCTAATGGTGCCAAAAATCAGAATGGTGTGTCTCACCCTGATACAGCAGATTTTGGGGACTTATTGTCTACAAGGGCTCTGGAGTCATGGTTGGATGAGCCGCCTGCATTGTCTACTGAAAGTGCAATGGAACAAGTTCAAGCCCGTAGATCTTTTGCTAGAATAACCATAGGAAATATCAGAAGTCGAGTTAAAACTAAATGCTACATGGTTTTAGATCCTGCAAATGGAAATGGATTGAAGGTCAATTATTCATTTTCATCTGAGACTTCAAGCATAACCCCTCAACTCATATGTCTTGACTTATTCTTTGAAAATTGTTCTTTAGAGTCCTTATCTGATATAGTCTTAATAGATGAGGACTCTAGCAAGAGCTCAGATTCTGCAAACCAGACATCATCGTCTGTTGAAAGGTAAGCTTAAAATTTTCCTTTTCTTTTTTGAGGTAAAATTTGATGTACCTTTACTATTGTGATTGCCAATATGTTTTCATTTTCTGTGTTTTGCTTTGCTGGATTTGCACAATTTTTTATTAGTCGCTGACAGGTTCTGGAAAGATAATATAGCAATAGGGAGAAGAGGGAAAGGGAATTTTCCCATGAAAGAGACTCTGGAATGAGAAGCTGTTTCTAGAGAGGAAGAGACGTGCTGATTAATACTTCATTCATGTTGAAAAACAAGTACATAACTTACTTAAATAGTCTGACACAACAACTGAAATTTAAAACCTAGACTCTAGGATTGAAACTGAAAATAACTGAAATTTAAAACACAAGACAGATGCCAGCTAAACGTAAAAGCTAGTTAAATCCCTATCCTTGGTTCTTCTCTGAGGAAGGACTCCTGCACCTCTTCCGAGAATAAAACAATAAGGGACTCTGGACTTCACCTTCAGGGTGAAAAATCTACAAGGTTTTATCATCTTTTGAATTTTGATTTATAACTCTATATGCTAAACAGAGTTTAATAATCAGCTTGAGTTCTTGGCCAGAAAAAAAGAAAGAAAAAGAACTAGCTTGAGTTCCAGTTTACACGATGCAGAAGGAGGATGCTTTATTAAAATTTCAATTTGGGCTTTATTTTTTATTTTTAATTTCAACGAGGGTTTTGATTTGGGAATATTAATTTTGTCAATTTTAGCTTTTATCCTTTGCTTGGATTGGATATCCCTTTCCCAGTATATTTTCTCTTTGGTTTATTATTTGGGATTACCCGTTAAGAGGGTTAGAACTTGTAATTACTCACTTGCTGTCATTCTTTTTTCTGAAAATTGGTAAATTATATTTTTGAGAGCTGTTTATATGCTCTTTTAGTTGTTTTTGGCTCTCATTTTTGCATTTTATATTTGCATGATTTTTACATTTTGGCTTTCTGGAACTAATGGATCCTACTGCTTTTGGCATTGCACTCCAGTACATCGAATACTGATATACCAATTCTGGTTTTCATGGAAGAGATTTCTTCTCTGGAGCCTGGTCAGACAGAAAAGAGGACTCTACAAGTTCACTTCCATCACCACCTATTGCCTCGAAAGTTGGCTTTGTTTTGCAATGGCAAAAAATTTCCTGTTAAGCTAAGGCCTGATATTGGATATTTTGTGAAACCACTACCAATCAGCGTCGACGATTTCAGAGATAAAGAATCTCATCTTCGTGGGATGTTTGAATATGTGAGGAGGTAAGTCAGGGTGTGGAACATCTATTAAATAACTTAAGTTTAAGTCTGGCATTCACAATCCCAATCCATGCGATAATCTGATTGAGTGCCTTCAAGAGGAACTCTTGATATGTCATATTAAGTGCCCTCATCTTAAAGCATTGGGAAAATAAAAAAGTAAGACAGAAAAACGAGCATCTCTGAAATAGTATGGATATTTTTGTTACTCAGCTAGATATCCCTGTGGAAAGCGAGCATCTCTGAAACTCCATAATTGAGTGTACTTTAGACTGACCTCCTTGGCAAATTAATTTTTGTCTTATTTCTGTCATTGTGCTGAAACCTTTGAATAATTGCATTTTGCTGCACTGCTATTCTGATAGTGCATCTTAGAGTGTTTCCAAACTGGTTTCTGACAATGTCAAATTTTTAATGGGAAGAATTTCTCAGGGTACTCGGGGAATGGAACCAAGCAAAAGTAACAATGTTTAAAGACTTGGCGCATATATCTTTGTAATGGCTAGCTTCATGATATAACCATCATGCTTAGGCAATTCTTTTTTGTTGAAATAGTGCAACGGCTAGATTTAAAATCAACAAAGAATTAACTGTAAACTCTGAAGCATGTACGGATCTTGTGAGTTTGAAGAACTCGGCTGACAGCAAATTGACTTTATACATTATCGCAAGTTTACTCTGTTTCATTGTGAGCTTAATTCTTTTGCTGAGACACTCCCTTCGTATCGTCTGTTTTTATCTTTGAGATGCTGAACTTTAAACTTGATTATATTGTATATTGTGCCAGCTGCACCTTCACTGATCACATTGAAGAGCTGAACAAGGACAGCAACTCTTTGACAAAGGACAATTTTCTTGTGATCTGCGAAAGCATAGCACTGAAGATGCTCAGCAATGCAAATGTTTCCCTTGTATCTGTGGATATGCCTATTACTACCAACCTTGACGATGCATCTGGGTTGTGCTTGCGTTTCAGCGGTGAGATCTTAAGCAATTCCATGCCATGCTTGCTTACAGTTACAGTTGAAGGTAAATGTTCGGACCCATTGAGCGTTTCTATAAAAGTCAACTGTGAAGAAACTGTGTTTGGCTTGAATTTCTTAAACAGGGTTGTCAATTTCTTAGCTGAACAGTCTCATACCCAATCGTGAGTTTGCAAATTCGATTGAGAAACATCATTTGAATAACTAAACGAACAGAGTTTTGAAGTGTGATGTCTCTGAATTATTACATTTTTTTTTTGGGGGTGGGTGGGACGTGTGAAAATTCAACATGTATATGACTTGGAGTATATCTCTTGTTTGTTTGTTTTGGGGGGCTAACTTAGTGCCAAAAACATAACCTTTGCGTTTCATTAATATCCATTGCTCCTAGATTTCCTTCAACTGTCATGATTTATTGCCGCGAATTTTTGCCTTCTTATACTTGGCTAAGGAATGGCACAAACAATTTTTCGGCTGTCCTGAGTGTGCAAATGACAAATCATACCACTCTACAAAACAAATGTTTAACAAAACGGTGCATATTGGTGCTAATTAACTTATTCTGCATAAAATTGTTCTAGTAAAAGCTGTGGAGTGGGGGTGGTCTGAATCCAGGTGATGATAGAGAGTGGGAGTTACTGTAGTAGATACTGAACTTGAAAAGCAGGAAACATGTTGGTGGTATATTGGCAATGAGGTTCTGAGCTAATAGAGGACCATCTTTTTTTCTTCATGTTCCATTTTTATCTTTTATAAAACCTTTTTCGTTGGTAGCCTCGCTATCTTTTCCCAACATTATTCCAGTTTATTATAGAAATTCTAGGAAGATACAGCGTTGGTAACATTTTCTATATATATATATATATTTTTATTTTTATTTTTGATGAAATAACATTTTCTATATTGACACTTAACGGTAATGCCAGATGATACAGGCCAAAATGGGGAATGAAATACGTATGTGACAATTATTCTGCCCACCTTGCTTCTAATAGAAATATGATAACTTCCACAAAGGTCAATGAACTCGCCTATTACGAATATATGCCGCTTTGTTCCATCTCCAAGTGACATACGATATATGGTTATTGAGAGAAAAAAAATTAATTAATCTTATATACCATTAATTTCTTTTAAAATACAAAGATAACAATACATTCAAATATTATGTTATTTTTTGTGACTAAGAATACAATTATTAAAGAAATATCCATTCTTTTTTTAAAAAAAATAAAATTATTTCAATAGTGTGAGGCATTTCTTTTATACTGGAAGTTATAAATTTATATTTCTTCAAATATGAAATATGGTCCTTATTATATATTAGTAAAATATATTTTACATTTTCTACGCCAAGATGAAAATAAGTGTAAGGCTAGTGAAACGAAAGCAAAGGATTGGGCGTCAGGATGAGATGGAGTCTGGGTGGATTTGGAGGGAAAACCTACCAATCTACTCCTCTGGTCCTATATTTAAAGGAGAGAGAAGAAAAAATTTAGTCTTATTATAAGGTAAAAGAGCAAATTTTCATATCAATATACAATTTTACCTTTCTTTAATCCTTGATTTGTATTGATTTTTTTCTAATAAAATATGATATCTTAAATACAGGTAATGTTAAAAAGTTGTTAAATTTTATGAAAGAGTTAAATGAAGTTTAAGAGGGTCTTTTTTTGTCCATAATATTGGACACTTTTAGAATAAAGATATCGTCTAGAATATAAGTCACCTCCAATTTAATTAACATTTTTCTATGGAACTGATACCCACTTTCCAATTTTATCTACTTATTACATCCTCCTCTCTTTAAAATAACATGCACAATGAAATTAAACACATTTTTCAAGAAGAGTAAAAGTGAAAAAAAATTATATTTTAGAACATATTAAATAACTTAACTTTATAATTGAAGTGGCATGTATTGTGTATAGGAGGGATTACTAGTGTTTTAGCTAAAATGAATACTACTGAGCTAGGTCGGCCAAGTGAATAGAAAAATCAATTTAATATAATTATGTGGTTAAGCAAAAATTTCTAAAAACGCCGACCGTGGGGATCCAACCCACGACCACGTGGTTAAAAGCCACGCGCTCTACCACTGAGCTAGGTCGGCTGGCTGATCATAAGGGGATAAAACTATATACATGCCTTGTTTTGTTTCGGACATTATTGGTAGCAATTGAGATCACTCGTAATCGAACAAAATTTAACGATATCTGATTGTGCATATTGTCTTGGTATCATGAACCATAACCATTAACAAAAAAATCAACTTTATGAAAAGAAGTCTGTAATAGACAGTATTTTTTATTATCTCTAATCTTGTAATTGATATCTATCAGTTCCTGTAATATCTTGCTCACAACATGAAAATAGAAGAATAAAGAGTGGGGGAGGGGGACTAAAGAAAGTTGTTTCAACGTTAATATGTAAAGAAGTTTCTAAAACCGTACAACCAATAAAGTAATATAAGAGTAAGAGTACATAGAGTTCTTTATTACTCCTCCAGTCTTAAATATATATAAGACAAGGTTTTACATATAAACTATATCTTATATTTAAGCCGTAGGAAGTAATTTATAAAATCTACAACTGATGACCATGATAACTAGTAGTCACTTTCCTTCCATCCTCCAATGTCTTCACCAAGAGATCCTTCTTCCTGTGGATTCAAACAAGAAGACAATAACGTCAAACAAAACGACAAGGTCATAAATTTCTGTAAAACGATTGCATCATCACAGGTTCATTATATACAGCAATTAGCAACATATACAGCATGGAAAGAAATTAAAAACCTAAGAAGTACCTCAAGGGTGAAAGTAATGCCAACTTCGATTTCTCCACAGTAAGATTGATCTGCACCAACCACTCTATACTTTTGAGGATGAAGCTCAGCTTTTCCGTTTTCTGCTCCTGCAGCCAACAAATCCTTCACGTATATTCTGCAACCCACACACAATTATTCATCACAACATATTCAATATGATATTTGGAGCTCTTTGAGTTATTAGCATCCTTTTGAAAGAAAATCTCCATCACTGTTGAACAATTGAGTTGATTTATCAAAAGTTTGTTTTGTATGGAGCAAGTTAATTGACTCATGAAGAATATAGTTGAGCAGAGCCATACTCGGTTTGACCAAGGAAGTCATCAGAAGAGAAAAAGTCCTTGTCCTTGATTTTAAAGATGAGCTTGGATTGGTCGCCTGATCCTGGATATTCTGCTCTAAATACAAATTTCTCGTTCCACACTGGATTGCTACCTCCCTCTGCACCATTATATATGTACATATAGAGTGAGCAACCATAGGGCATAACTTTCTGATGATTCAGTTCTTTGCCCAGAATTAATAAGGCAATTACTTTGATTATTGAAGGATGTGAGGTTATGAGTCTGATAATTTAATTTAAATGTTCTTTATTATGCACTTGTAAGAGGGAGCAGAAAATCAACATTGATAAAGACTCTACAGAACGGAACCAAATCTACTGCTGCTGTCTAATTCAAAAATGTGACATTTGGCCTCAAAAAATTAAAGACGAGTGACACCCTAACCAATAATTTTAGCTTTCCAATTAGCAGTAAGTACCCTTTTAAGAACTGCTCGTGTACTGGGAAGACAATAGAAAGTTATAGTTAGCAAAAGCTTATAGTGATATACTAGGAAAAAGAACGAAAGTTATAGTCAATCTTAATTATCAGAAGAGAGAAGAAAAATCTGGAAAATTAATATACTACATTCAGATGTAACAGATCGCTTCGTTATTCATGTTTCCTTTTTCCTGCCTCCTCCATTGTCGCTTAACATGAAACTTATTCACAACATTCTGAGAGATCTGCCTTATGAATCTTCTGATAATTTCAAATGAGAGCATATGCTATACGGCTCATTCGGTCAATTTGGTCTAGTACAGATAATTAATAAATCTTTCTCATCAAGTAATCAAAATAATAATACTCTTAGATACATACGGCTGGTCTTTTATCCAATTCTGGTACAGCAGAAGACAATCATAGTGATAACCAGGAAAATAATAAAGAAAAATGTTCAAAATTAACGGCTACATATGATGAACAAATCCATAGTTCAACCATGTGTATGCATTTTCAATCTGATTCCAGCAGGAATGATTGGAGTTATAAACACACACACACACACATGAATTAATGTGTAAGAAAATTGGTGAAAGTAAAACTAACCATGGAGGACGCTACTCTGGCGCTCTTGGCCTTTATACTGTATCAGAACGTAGGGATCGATCCGACCTATGGAGAACAGACAGATGTTAAGAATTGAAGATTGTTAGAATGAACAAGTAATAGCATAAGAAACCTCAAAATTTCCAGAAACTAGAGAATTTAAATATCTCTAAAGTCTAAACCCTTTATGGAATCGATGAAATAGTCAATAACTCAAAACTTGGGATAATGTAGAAACTCTTTAGTTACGAATGAGGAAGATGATAAAAAGAGAAAGGGAAGTTGAAACGAACCAAAGAGATCAGTCTTAGGAAGACCCTTAGCTTTAACAAGAAGCACCTCCATGCATCCGATTGCCATTTTTGTGTGTGATTGTGCCGTATGGAGCTCTTAGAAGAATCAAACAGCGCGAGAAGAATTAGGTGACGGTACATTGAATGACCATATATATATACACAAACAAACACACATATATAAATATATAAAAGACGACGTCCAACTCATTCCAGGTTTTCCCGCGGGTTTGTAATGGGTCAACCTTCAAGAAAGGCTGTACCATACTCCCACTAATTCAGCCTGCTTTATTTTTGTCCTAAATATATATATATATATTTGTCAATCATTTTATAATTTAAAGTTAAGTTCCATTCCGGAAATATAAGATCAGAAGTAATGTTGCCTTAAAAGTTTTTCTTGTTTTAATGTTACCGCGGAAGCTTCAAAACGTAACAATGTTGCTTTATTTTATTAAAAAACTAACGTTGACCTTTAAAAAATTGATATTGACCGTTAACTTTTTAACAGAAATTGACAATATTACTACATTTTAAAACTTCTTGTTCAACATTAAGACAAAAAAAACTTTTAGGTAACATTACTCCTCCACGAAATCTTCTTGAGCAAATTTGCTATTTAATACTATAATGTATTTCTATTAATGTTCTCCCAATAATAATTAAAGAGGAGGAGGAATGAGAAAATTAGGAAAAAAATAATAAGGGTGTTTTAAAAAATACATATAATATTAATTAACTTAAATAATTTCTTTAATTTAATCAAATTAAGTAAATATATTTTATATTAAAAAAAATAGAAAGTATTCTTTTAATAAGCGCAATTACCCCTCAATCCTATCAGAGGCCAGAGCTTCATGTTGTGTGAGAGCGTAACCTCTTTGGCTTTCCGGTATGTATAAATGATGTATTATATTTACTGTCGAAATTATCATGTACTGATCATCAATTTTTTTGGTCCTAATTTACAATCTTACAATCTTACTCTTGAAAAAGTTTGAAAGATGTTTAGTGTCAGCTCCACTATAGTACACTCACAATAATAAATTGTTAACCTTAATACAAAAATATTTGCGGAATTGATCTTAGTCATAAATATAAGAGATAGTTTTTATATTTGTCAATATTTTTTGAATTTACCCCTATTGATACTTGTTCAACAACAATCAATGAGGAAAAGGAATTGAAAAAGATGACTACGGTGTTTTAAAAATTGTTGTAATATTGACTAACTTAATTAACTTTCTTAATCTAATTAAATTAGGTAAATATATCTTTTATTAAGGAGCATAGGAGTATGATTTTAAGCTCTTGTTACTCTACATGATATAATCTACTACTTATGAAAATAAATTCATAATATGCAATATTGTATTGGTGAAATAAGGGGCTAATTAACTGTATAGATTTTTTTTTTTTTGGGGGTGGGGGGGGGGGGGGAGTTAACTTTGTGAACTTGACATTTGAAGGGTTTAATATTGAATTTCTAGAAGTAAATAGAATTATTTTCGTACGATTGAAAAGGAAGAAATCTACGAGTAACTTAGTCTTTGAATAAATCTCTTGTGAAGCAATTGGTTAATAAAAAAAAAACAACAAAGGCTCTGATGGGAAGAATACGAGCCACCCACTTGCTGACAATTAAAATTAATATTTGAAAGATGTTTCTGTTTCCCACATGTTCATTGCCATTGGAGATGAAACGGATCGATTTACAAGTTGATAACATACAATATTTTGCGAATGCCAGCGTGAAAGTATTTTTATTTCGTAGCATTTTTATTTTCTTTTTCCTTTCTTGGTTGTAGGATAGCTAAAAACACACTTCATGTTCCTGTGTCTATTTGGATTAGTAGCAGAAGCTACGTTTCTAATGTAATTTATGGTCCCCGAGATAAATAAGTGAGATGAGTTTTGTCTCGACTTATATAAATGTATTTTTTCAACGTTGATTCAAATATGCCTCTAACCATCCTATGCATTTAGGACAAAGGATATGGACTCGGGGAAAAAAAAATATATATCCATTCATATAAATGCCAAGTCAACTAGAAAAGAGAGAATAATTTTATGAGGATTTCCATGCTATAATTGATCATTTTACCAAAATCAAAATTGAGGGATTAGATAACACAGATAAAACCTAACCCAAGTTGGGCAATTGGCGATATAAACAAATGGAGCGTGTAAAGGAAGTTAACAGGCGATGGAAACAAACATCATTATCACTTTATAGTTTATAGTAGACGTCTAAATTAATGAAGGTTTACCATATAATTTATTACATACACAGTAACCACACGGCTCAAATAATAATACCTTCCTTGAAACTTGAAAGAGTATTTGTGTGGCTAACAAGACTTGATTTAAAGGATAATCTCTTTGGAAGGCAATCAATAAATATATCTGTTGACATTTTTAGGCAGTGAATCTTGTCTTGATCCTGTTATACCTCTAATACCCAACTCAATTTTCACTATAGAAGATAAAAATAGAATGTTCTTTCTTTAATGTAACATTATCCGGATCAAGGGGAAGGAATGGTGATTGACAGTGAGGCACCAAATCAATTTATAAAAATTTTGTGAGCATTCGCCCACAAAATGTGGACTAAATTAGTGATCCTGATCGTTTCTTTTTAATTATAATCACAAGGGAATTTTTTTTTTTTTTTTGATATAAAAGAAGGCACAAGGCCAAATTACAAGGCAAGAATTAAAACATAAGAGAAATTAATCCCAAACACTCTTGGTCAACCCAGGGTCTAAGACGAAGGGGACAATCACTCAAAATGCTAGTTTTTGAAAGACCCAATTTGGCTAGAGCATCCGCAATTCTATTGCATTCACGAGCGATATGATGAAGAGAAATTGGCCAATCTCTTCTCTTGCCAACATTTCTTGTATCTCAATAATCAGCAAGCTGCCAGAGGAGAAATTTCTATCTAACAGACTAAGCACAAGAACATTTGCATCAGATTCCAAAATAACCTTCTTGAAACTGAGGTCCCATGCAAGTTTTAAGCCTTCCAAAACAGCCCACTCTTCAGTGGTGGAGGCATCACATATTCCTATGCTCTTTGTGAAACCAGCTAGCCATTCTCCTTGGCACCCCCGCAGAACTCCTCCACAACCAGCCAAGGATGATCTTAGGCTCATCGCACCATCGACGTTTAGCTTTACCCAGTCTATGGGAGGTCTTTCCCAAACCAAGTCTCCAATTGCCGTTAAATTAGGCAAATAAGAATCCAAATCCACTTGAGGGGAGCGGGCAAATCTCCTCCAGATGAGAAGAATGATATCTTTAGGATATGCAGGCCTCACAAAATTGGGTTCAAAGATAGCTAGATTCCTCTAACTCCATAATCACAAGGGAAATTGTTGAAACCTAAATGCTGTTGAAAATTCGTTTGGAGAAGTGGTCTAATAGTTGACATTGACTAGAAACGGAAATGATTATTCAACCGTAGACGACAACCTTATAGAATGATTCCAACGAAGTGAATTCTGGTGGAACTTGGATAAAGTCTGGCAAACAAACATCGATTTAAGTCATTTATGTTGTGCTTGAACCTACTTGTTCTTGAGTTTGACACGCACATAATTTCTAAGTTTGAACTAAATGAAAGTTCGCTGAGAACGGACAGGGATTTGGAATCCTAGCTTCAAATATTAGTCAAAAGCACCCAAATCAGTTTAGATTTTACAACCATATCAAGTTCAAAGGCCCTAGGAAATTCATAATGTTTAGCATTCCATTCGATTTCATATTTCTTTGAACTCCATGAGTCAATAACTTGAATAACACATTCAAACGAAGATTTACAAATGAAACAAAGCATCTACCATCTGCGGTCCTTAGAAATATAAAATCTGAGTTTGATCTTACGTATAGTTTACCCTAATTCCTTTCTAATCGCTTGTGAATCAAACATGCCAAACAGAGAACGGTCTGAAATTTTGGTTTGAACTTTGAACCTTCACAACTAACCGAAAATCAACCAGTGTATTAGTTTTAATGATTGTATCAAGTTCAGCAAACCCAGAGAAGCAAATCAATTCTCAAATCTGAAGATAGCATAACTTAACATTCAAGCAAGATACAAACATTTGTATAGGTTCTCATATATTCATAGAATTGTACAGAAGCCCAGCATCATATTGCCAACCATCTGCAATGTGCACCATGAAGACTATCAAGATAATGTCAACCAAAACAGAGAACCAATTTCGGGCAAAGAAAATCTTACTATTAAATCATTTTACCTCATCTGCCATGTCTAGGAGACAAATCAGCAGACCTTGATCCTGACCCAATGGGTGATCTTGATGCTCTGCGTGGCGACTGCCTCCACTGGTCTCGTGCAGCCTCAGATTCATACATAGGTTTCCTTTTATAGGATTATACAAAGCAAACAGACAATCAAAGCCCCAAAATGAGGGAAAGGACAAAAACAAGGCATGTAACCATGTAAACGAGCCACAGCCACCCACACACAAGTTTTGAGACTCACTCATCATATCCATTGGCTGCAGGGTAATCTGGGCCATTGCCATAACCCGGAGAATATGACCTGTGCTTTTGATCACCATCTCGCTCCAAAGAAGGACCTCTTGGAGACCTAGGATGCATCCCCCGTGGTCTAGGGGAAACAGAATAGTCACCTCGCCTTCTTGGGGCAGGAGAATAGGACCTGACAAATGTCAAATCACAAACATGATCAAATGCTTCTATGATGCTATAGAAGAACAATAGTTTTTATATTCTAGACCTCACCTTGAATGGTATCTACTTTTAGAACCAGAGCGATAACGTGGGGAGCGTGATCTTGAAACTGAACGAGAACGGGATCGTCCTGAAACATAATAGATATAAAAATAAATTCCATGAAATATTTAATACAAAAAGATCATACAATTAAAGGATTTCCAATGTAAAACGAGCTTTAGTTTTTTTTGTGATTGTGAAGCACAATATAAAGCAAATGTCCTCTAGGAGAGTGGCAAAGGCTTCAATATATGAAATAGATTTACTATTAAAGCATATATTGAGTAAGGTGCCCAAACCATATCCTTGGTTTGCTCCATCTTAACAATGATTTTTTTGCCCAAATAAAGTCAAAACAATTATTGATTCAATCCACCAATCCATCATGAAAGCAGCCTTCAAGTCCCCAATTAAAGAGCTTTCGATAAGCCATTTTGAGGATATGGTAGACAAGATTATTCCAATAAATGAAACTACTTTTCAGCAATTCGTTACAATCCAGACGCCATTGATGAGTATAGAGTTCAACATAATTGAAGCAGACTTTGCATGAACGAAACAAGACAATTGGGCATTGGGTTTGATAAAAAGTCAGCAAGTGTGCATCATGATTCACGGATGAGTCTTGAACCTTTATATATTATATTATATTTAATAGTAAATAGAAGACATAAAGCGCTGCTTTCAAATATCAGATTACAAGTGTAGAAGGACTACATACAACTGTCCAGCTTCTTCAGGAAAAAGTATAATGGTCTAGTGGAAACTCTTAGTATTTGATGATTCATAGATTTTGACGGAACTTTAACAAAACATACAACATTATAGAAAGGTAATAGGAAGCAGTTTCCCTGAATTTTATAACAAATATCAATATATCATGGGTGGTAAAATTTCCATCTTTCAATTCATTCTTTTTATATACCTAAACATAATAAACCACATAAAATTCATATCCACAAAAGTAAGATAACTCTAAAGAGGCAAAGAAGAAAATCAGATTGCATAGACTGGGTGTTGCCTAATAACACGGGAAACTTCTTCAGGTTTTGACAAGTAGTATTAATTTTGAAAATTGCTGCATTTTGGAATATTAAAAAAAAACAATTTCCAAAACAACATACCCCGATAACCTGACCTTCGCCCCCCATAGCCTGATGGTCCTCTGTATAAGGTGAATAATACAAATATGATTAAAGGGGAATATCTTAGGCATAAGCCAAATTTGTTGTTTTTATCATATGAGAGCAAGGCATCAAATAGAAAGTAAAAGAAATACCTCCTTGACTTTTGACGCATCTCCTCAGGTCTTTTCCTTGACTCTGCCGCAAGAACCACGGATATTTCCCTTCCAGCAAAAATCTGTCCATTCATATGATACTGTGCCTCTGAAGCATCATAAGGATCAACAAATTGCACAAATGCAAATCCACGAGGTTCTCTGTATAGGGTAAACAAGTAGACCACCATTATAAGAATGTTAGACCAAACACTGGCAAACCCAATATTATAAATTACACTTATGGCTCAGAATTTGCATACCCAGTAATCACTGCATATAACATTACTTAGGGATAAACATAGCATTCATTAGAAAATGAATAACAACAGAGACATTAGCACAGCAGAGGATGATGAATTAACTAAAGCCGCTAAAATCCAAGCTAGTGGCTGACCTTTTTCTATACATTCAAGTAGTAAAGGCAACTTCAAAAAGGCAAGTGACTTGAAAATTCTTCAACACTTGAATTTACAAGCAATTGAATTCAACGTTCCCACATTAAAAACATCTTCACGAAGTCTTCAATAGGACAAGTATCAATCTTCTTCCATCAAACTTCTATTGATAGTGTAATTATCTAAGTTCTCTTCACATAGGATCACTCTTCGTATGAACATTTATAAACTTGGGCTGACCTTTTTCACTTTTTCTATACATTCAAGTGGTAAAGGCAACTTCAAAAAGGCAAGTGCCTTGAAAATTCTTCAACACTTGAATATACAAGCAATTGAATTCAATGTTCCCACAAACTTAAAAACATCTTCATGATGAAGTCTTCAATAGGACAAGTATCAATCTTCTTCCATCAAACTTCTATTGATAGTGTAATTATCTAAGTTCTCTTCACATAGGATCACTCTTCGTATGAACATTTATAAACTTGAGAACCAATATGTTAGGCAATGATAAACAGTGAGAGTGGATCTCCTCAATTGTGGGGCTTGGTCTTGTTATACTTGAATTTCAAACCAACATACCCCCTGACAAACCAGTCCAAAATTAATTCATGAAAGGAAAGTAAAAATATTTAGGAAAAAAAATAAAATTCAGTTCAAGGGAGAGAAACTTCCATCCCCTAATTTGTCAATGATTTAAGAGAACAAAACATATAAGAAAACCCAGAATTAACTGCCAATTCAATTATTCTTACCAATCTGAAGAGTGTCACCTGCAAGTATGAGTAAATTCTTTCATGAAATATTATCTATTTATATTTCAATTCATTCCAGGTCAAAATCTTAGCAATAGCATAGCTGCAAAAGTAAGAACCTAGTCAGATATGCATCATACCCCCTGATTATTGCTAAAACGCAAGTTTTAGGCACATGCTCAGAAGGAAATGTTCCCAAGAAGGTAGCACTTAGCAGCTCAAGTGAACCTCAAAGCATTACAAAACAAATTTTGAATGCTTAATTATAATATAGGGGTAATAAATACAGTAATCATTCAACTATTATAATTGAATGACTATTGGCATTACTTGATCTCAAACTTTTTAGTGGTGGTAAGAGTTGCACGAGCCTCTATGATCTGTTATTGCATAAGTGCCACACGCAATGTAAGGCAAAATACGAGCCTCCAATAACTAGAAATGAAACTCACTCAGCAAGCAAGACTATAAAGCCAGAGCTCCGTAAATTAAGATAAAGGTTTTCACACTATACCTTCAGAACATGTAAGAGATACAGTAATAACGAGGGGGAACTAAAGCAGGCCAAAGCAAGAGATCACCCTTTTCCCTGAAATATAACTCACCCAGTGTAATAGTCCTTCGGTAAGTAGACATCTCGGACAGGTCCAAATCGCTCAAATGGAACTCGAAGTTCCTCAGATCTGAAACCCATGATAATAGAATATGATAGCATGAGAATTCAAATGCATAAGCTAATGAAAAAGGAGAGATAATAAATTTAACAGCATGCATGCAAAACACAATCACATAAAAAATAATTTTACCGGCAATCGAGAGGAATGTTCCGAACCAAAAGGCTCCCATGATTTTGTTCCCTGCGTCTACCTCCACCATATCCCCTCCTAGGAGGGCTTCTCCCTCCACCACCATATCCTCTCCTAGGAGGACTATAGTATGCTGGACTGTACCTCCGCATCTTGTCGCCTAATAGTGATTAAAGTTCGCAAATTTAAGCAAAAAATACTAAAAACACAAATCACAAAGCGCAACTGATGATAATCAAAGCGTCACAACATCAACCTAAAACTCAAATAAACGTAAAGGGAACATGGATAATGAAATTTGATCAGAAAGTAGAAGAGACCGACAAGCTCAGATGTACAAATGAAACACAAATCAAACCAACGCAATATTAATCTGCTTCGCGTGAATCAAAAAGGATGAAACGGAATACATGATTACCTCTGCAACCGCGTTTGAGAGAGCACGAACGAGAAAGGAAGACCGAGCTCAGAGGTCAATTGGATTGTTTCCCTGAAAACTATAGCGAACCTTCCTAGTTTAAACCCTAGATCTTGCAACTGAATTGTTCCGGCGGAGAATATAAAATGGAATCCAGGATCAGAAAAATGGGTCCAGAACAAAGCCCATAAAGTTGAGGCCCATAAAGTTTGTCCGTTTGGAAGAATTAGAAGAAGGAACTTTACTTTTCACTTATCAAAAAAAAAAACTTAATTTTCAAATTAAAGGAACTTTTTTTTTTTATATATACCAGAGGGCTAAAGCCCAAATTACATAGGAGAAACTTAAACTACTGGTGAAATTACAGGAACTTGATTTCATTTAATGTAAGCCACAATCTTCCAAACCAAAAAAGCCCAATTGACCCTTTCATAAGCACATATGAGAGGTTCAGAAGTGGATTTGGCTTTCCTTCTATACCTCTTATAATCATTTTCCTTCCTTTTCTTTTGTATCATTGGATTAAGATCTCAACGATCCAAATTTATCATATAATTAAAATATTATTATAAGAAAAAGGAGGGGAAATGATGATAAAAATGGATAATAAATCTGGATCGTTGAGATCTTAATTCAATGATAAAAAAAGAAAATGACGGAAAATGATGATAAGAGGTATAAGAGGAAGATCAAGTCTTTCAAAGGCCATCAGTACTTTTGTTTAAGTTAGAGTTAAACTTATGTGTTCTTAATTATGAATTATCATTCAAACGGTCAAAAACTCTACAAAAAGGGATTTTTTTTTTTTAATATTTGTTTGTAGGGAATACAATTTGATGATATCACAAAACATTGAATTATATAACTAATATTGTAAGTTTTTTTGTTTAATGAATTTAATTGCTTCTAATTTTAAAATCATTTAATTATACTCATCCTAGGAGTATATCCTTGATTCAAACTACCATCATATGCCGTTCAACAAAAAAAACTACTATCATATTATTTTCTCCCCCTGAGCTCCATGTGGTTTATCTTAGCTAGTTAAAGTTTTTTGGATGTTGATTGTTCAAGAAATAAATTTAATTTGTAACTCATTGTGTTATTATTGCTGTTGGTGATAAGTAATATTATAAGTTTTGTGCGAATCATTTAATTGTATTTAAGCGAATGCTTGATTTGAACTACCATATACATTGTTGTAAAAAATTAGTGTGAAAACATAGAAACTTATGTTGTTATGTTTTTATTAAAGTGATACATGTTAAAATGCAAGTAAAAACGATCCTTAGTAAAAATAAGTAAAAACATCATGTAAGAATGATAAAAACGTAAGTTTACAATTTTTAATGATGAAGAGTGGGAAGATGCAGATAACTTAGATGTTGATACCCATGATAAGGAAAGTTTGATTGAAGTTGAAATGAGAAAACTTATGGATGGTCATGATTTGAACATTTTAAATTTTGTAAATAAATTTGTTATAAGAGCAAAAGTAGAGGATATTGAAGACATGCAACTGATACAAGATGATGTATTTGATTTGAATCAATTGATATAATTTATAACTTGTTAAAAAATTTTATCCTTTTGATGTCTTGAGACTTGGTTGTAGGAATTGTTAAACTCTTTTTATGTTTTTGGATTTATGTCTTATATAGTTATGTGTTTTTTATCTTTTAAATATGATGTTGTTTGTTGAATTTTGAATAGTAATTTATGTTTTTTTACATGCATGTGTCACTACTACAAAAAACGTAAAAAACGTCCTGAATTAAAGACAATAAACGTCCTTTTTGAGAAAGACGGCTGTCTAGAGGTAGTAATATATAAGACGTCCTATAGGTAAAATAAGACATCTTACATAAGGCCTCCTATATTTAAAATAGGACGCCTTACATAAGGCGTCCTATAGGTAAAATAGGACGCCTTATGTGTAAGGCGTCCTATTTTACCTATAGGACGCCTTATGTAAGGCTTTTTTTTTAAAAAAAAAAAGAACCAAAACTTGATATATCAAATCTAAACAAAAGAGAGACTTCCCCAGAAATATACATCTCCATTTTTTTTTCTTTTTCTCAAACTAGACACAGCCGAATATGGGAACATCCTTGTGCTCCCCACCTACAGCTCAACTATTTTTCAACGAATTCTCATAGTGAAAAAGAAATTAGAAAAAGAAAGCATCCACCCAGTTCAACTTAATCCCCAGAAAAGACATCATACAAAATTAATAATTGAGAATATAAGTAGCGTAAAACAAGAAAGAGAAGAGGAAAATAAGGGTTCTTTCTCAGCATCCTGTAATTAAATAGATGAAGTTCAGAAAGGAAAATAAAAAATACAAAAGAGAGAGGAAGACAATCACGGGTAAAATAGAGAAAGATGAAAGAATACATAAAATAAAATGCTTACTAGTGCTTGAAGAAAGAAATGGCCAGAGAAGACGCTTGAAGGCAATGGTAAGAGGAGATGAAGCACAGATCAGAGATTTAAGGCATGTAAATGCAGAGTAGGTGACAAAGAATAAAGAGGAGGATGGAGAAAAAGGTTTCCACAGTGGAGGGGAGGCTAGCCAGAGCTGTTGCTCGGCGATCTGGATGGAAAAGAAGGAAACTGGTGGTGACGGTGTTGGTGTATGGCTTTTAGTGTTTGAAACCTTCAATGATAAATTGAGGTCTGCTTTACTCGAAGAAGATGACTGCTTTTAGTGTTTGAAACCTTCAAACACCCGTTCATCATTTCGTGGCAAAAAACGAGGAGAGCGAGTGAACACATGACAATCACTGCTGTAGTTATTACCAACCTGGAACAATAGAGGAAGCCGAGAAAAGTAGCGACGACGTCGCAAGGAACACCGTGAATTTGAATGATTCTCTCGGAGTTCCTATGCCTGCGTGGGTGAAGAAAATTCCCGAGGCGAGGATCTCTCTCTCTCTCTCTGTTTTCAATGTCTGTGTGACTCTTTTCTTATTTGTGTGATTTATTATTTATTAAGGTGGAGGAACAATGTGCCCCAAACGTTTTTTTAATTCATAAATAGGACTTTGGGTGTCCTATAGTTAAATATAGGACGCCTAAAAATTTTACAAAGGCCCTTTGGGCGTCCTATGGTTAAATATAGGACGTCCAAAAATTTCCACGCGCTAAATTTTCACCAAAAAATTCTCTAGGTGCCCTAAACTTATTTAGGGCGCCTAAACTTAATTTTTTGGCGCCTAGAGAATTTTTTGAAAAAAATTTGGCGCTTGGGTATTTTTCTAGCCTAAGTCTTAAAAAATATTTTAGGCGCCCTACATATAAGTTTAGGGCACCTAAAATATATATTAGGCGTCCTAAACTTATATTTAGGACGCCTAAGTCTCCGTCTATACTTTTTACTTCCTTTTTTAGAATAAGGACATCTTTTGGAGAAGTAGTATCCACTTTTTATAGTAGTGTGTATGTAATTTTGTAGCTTGATAAGTAGTAGAAACTTTATGTTCATATTGTTTCTATGATCTACGTTTTTACCACCCCTTCTATTTCTACATAAAAACTCAATTTTGACAATATTACCCAAACATTCATTTCTTTATGAGGTTCCATGTGGGTTATATGAAGCAGGGTTACAAATGTTTTTAATTTGAGGGTGCAATTACTTAAGCAAAATGTGTCAACAATATCTTAAAACGAGCGAGATAACCAAGTTTATAATTTGTTAATTTTATTTAGTTAAAGTTTTTTGGATATTGAATGTTTAGGATATAAATTTAATTTGTAACTTATATTGTGTTGTTATCTTTTCTCAAAGATAATTAATATTGTGAGTTTTTTTGTTTAATGAATTTAATTTCTTCCAATTTCAAAATCATCTAATTGTGTTTAAGGGAATGCTTAATTTGAGCTACCATTTGGTTTCTCGACCAAGTTCTATGTGGTTATATGAATGGTTTTCCTTTCTCTTTTCTTTTCTTTTTGGGGGGGGTGTTTCAAAGTAATTGAGGGTGTCATTACTTAGACAGAAGGTGTTAATAATATCCAAGGTTATTAAACTCAGACCAGCAACTGAACCGGTATAAGTAGTGGGTTTATGGTCAATGGGTCATATCGGAGGAAACCTGGGGTCAAACTGATGAGGAAATGAACTTGAGCGATAATACTTTTTGGTATAGTTTTGGAATTTGATATTTTTTAGAATCAAATAATAATATTTTTTAATGATTATTTTTGCATTAGAAAGTAAGCATATCAAGCTTTTCATAGAGTCTTAATTTGTAATTTTTGAAGTATGGATATTATGAATAAATAGTTAGACCACTTGGACCAAACGGTTGGGTTACTTGTTCGTTGGTTTTGTGGTCGAACAAGCTAGTCCGGTTTTGATAACCATGATAATATCTATAATTGAGGGAGATAACCAAATTTATTATTTGTTAATCTTAGTTAAGGTTTTTTTTTGGATGTTGAATGTTTAAAACATAAAGTTAATTGGTAACTTATTGCGTTATTATCTCCTTTTTGAGTGTGTAAATATTGTGTTATTATCTTTATTGATGACAAGTAATATTGTAGGTTTTAAGTTCAATGAATTTATTTATGTATTTCTAATTTTAGAGTCATTTAATTATATTTATCCCCCAAGGAAGTAAATGCTTGATTTGAATTAATTATCATTACATTAGTTTCTCCACCAAGTTTCATGTCCTCTGGTTATATAAAAAGGTGGGGTGGGAGGGATGTAGATTCTCTCAGCGGCAAATTATCAACGTCCCTCAGTATCTTTTAATTATATAACCATCTAGTATTAATCCAACGGTTTAGAAAAAGACATATCATCTGCTTTTTAAAACTTCAAACTACCTCACGTGGTAAAAACTAATTCACGTTGTAGATATGGAATTTTAAAAAGTAGATAATGTGTCTTTTTCTAAACCGTTGGATTAATATTAGACAACTATAATTAAAAGATACTGATGTTGAGAAATGTCACTGCTAAGAAAATTTGAATCTGAGGTGGGAGGGATTTACAAAGGTTTCTAATATAAGGGGGTCATTACTTAGACATAAAGTGTCATCGATATTTGTAAATGACAAAAAGTGCCAATATATAAACAAGGGAGATAACCAAATTTATTATCTGTACATCTTAAGTAGTTAGAGTTTTATTTGGATGTTTAATGTTTAAAAAATAAATTTAAGGAAAAATTAATCTTTTGGTCCCTGTAATTTGGACAGGGTTGTCCTTACACTTTAACATGATACAACCCAATAACTATAGTTTTAACTTAGTTCTAACTCAGTTTTTAAAATTTGACTAATTACAATTCAATCCATATAGTTTTAATCATTTTATATCATAGTCACCTACCATACCTACCTTATTGTAGAACCTAAGGACTAAAGTATATATACTCTACCTTTATTCCATTAGAACAGGGAATGTGAATGATCTATAAATATATATTACAACTCAGTCAAAATTATTAGAGCTAAAATATTAATTTTCTAAATTAAATTGTAACTTATATTGCATTATTAACCTTAATAATGATAAGTAATAATGTAGCTTTTTGTATTTAATGAACTTGATTTCTTCCAATTTCATTTTCTATTTAATTATATGGAGTTTGAAGTTGTAGAAAATCCAAAAATCAATTTGAAATTGAATGTATGTATGTAAACCCTAACCCCTGAAAGCCTAAACTCTCTATGAATTAGAGGTGATAATAAATAATGTACATGGTTTTTACTAACTCGTGTCACATTTACTTTACTTTCATATTTTTAACCATTTGTAATCTTTGATTAAAATTATTTTTAAAATTTATAAATCATTCACGTTCCATTTTCTAATGGAATGGCCCATGCATCAAACAGGTAATCAGTCTAGTTTATCTTATATATGTAATGAAAAAAATTATATTTAAATATTTAATAAATAATTAATAATAAATAAATTTAAAAATCATGTTTCTTAATTAAATTTTTATAAATATTTTACAGAAAAATTATTTAGTTGTATATATATATTTTTTATTCTTGTATTTTCAATCAAGGTATATGTAAGTGTAGGATTGTGTATAATATGGTTAATAAGCACGTGTGATAATTAAGAATTAACAAACTATTTGTTATCAATAATATAAGGAATTATATACAATTTTTTTTTCTCATAATTATATTCTCTTGCGTATCTGGTACAAACAAAATTCTATAATTTAGATTGTATGGATTAACATTTAGGCATTGGTTAGTAATTACTTTCTCAAAAATAATTTTGTATAAAAACTACTTTGTTGGATCATAAATGAATGAGATGCATAATTAATCCACATATTTTAAAAAAAATAATTAATCGCAAAATAATAGTTTTGTTCATTTGGTGTGTAAAACAATATGGTTGAAGGGTGTATGTGAGTTTCATCAGTAAACTATCAAACGAAAATGTATGAGAAGGGAGTTTTGTGAGAATAAAAAACATAAACAAGCCAATAGTCTTATTATTACTACACAACTTCCATGTAAAAATTACGGATAATCATAAACAGAAAACACCACAAATCCAAAAGCATCACAAACATATTGTTAATTATCTAACAATTTTTGCCTGAGAAGTCTTATTTCTATCTTATCATGCCCGATCAGTTTCATGTTGTCTTTATCATTTCGGGAAGTCAATTGATACCACTGAAATTGGGGGAAGCTTGATGTTCATGTTAGGCTTAGCATTCTTCAATATGCTTCTGACTGGTACAACCTATATATACACACACAAGTCACGCAAAAAAATAATGTAAGTGTAATTTCTAAATGAGCTTTAATTAATTTATTGCAATTAATTTTCTCCAATAAATAAATTAATACTCAAAATGATAAAAAAATAAAAAGGTCATACATACCCTAACGGGGTTGTAAAAGCTATTCTCGTCTCTGACCTTCTCTGAAGTGAGCAATGTAAGTGAGGACCTAGAGAGATCCACATTGGGGTCCAAGCCATCAATTTTAATTGCAAGAGTTGTGGATCGGTTAGCAAAATTCACAGCCTAACAGAAAAGCATTTCAAATCTTCATTAAATTGACTCCCAATTAATTTAGGTAATTAACTCCAAAATTAATGTGTTACCTTTATTCTTAAATAACTCTTGTTCTCAGTCGTATCTTTCCAAACAATTGCAGATGCAACAATAGAAGCTGGGGCTTTAAGTTTTGAGTTGAAGTACGTTGCTCCACTTGATTGTGTGAATAGTTGTTGCAACCAATAACTAGGAATTACATAGCTCCGGTATGAATCAAACACGATTGCATCTGGTCTCCATCTATATTATCCACACACAAAAATTGCATAATTTCAATCAAAGTGTATGCGGACAAGTACGCACAAACACAAAAGCAAAATACCAAAGTGTATTTACTTTTGGTCATTATAATTTACAAGAAGTGGCGCATAACTGACCATTTCCACAAGATCACTGCAACATAATATCAATATATATTAGCATTAGAGCAATAAAAAAATATGATCATAAACATATCCATTGATTTAAGGAACAATGAACCTGTTCTTCTCCAACCCCATAAGGAATGCGGCTTCTCCTAAGGCAGATAAGAGGGATCCAAATCCAGCATCTTCTTTCCATACGGCGTACTCACTAACAAAAGCCTTGGGTCCAATACGTTGTACAGAATCAAACTTGTTGTATTTTGAGAACATATCCTCAGCAGTTGTATACATATGAAAGTCAAACAAATCTGCTGGGTGATCCAGTGGTTTTACAGTAGCATCACAGTTAGAGATTATCTGCATATCTGGATAATGATGCTTAATGGCTTTGTAAAATTTAAGATAATTCCCTTGATACTCGTACAGATCACAATCCTCGTTTCCAACAGCAACATATTGTAAATTAAATGGTTTGGGATGTCCCATAGAAGCTCTAATCTTGCCCCATTTTGATGTGATGGGGCCTTTAGCAAATTCTATACCATCAAGAGCTTCCTATATCATCATTAATGCAAAATATTAATTAGCCCAACTCAATCTATTAAACATGAAGAGAAAGTAAGGATTATATTTTCAAATTATACTTGCACAAAAGGACCAATCTCAGTTGTATTGATTCCTTCATCACGAGCAACTCCAGCGTTAAATACCCATATTGGTAGGGTATCAAGGTCTTCTGCAAGCTTTTTAAATTCAACAATAGTAATAGCTTATTGATTATTGATTTTCAAAAGAATATAATAATATAATTAATTGGAAAAAACTTAAAAGGGCATACTTGAAGCATCTCTAGAAAACCCAAACCATCATCAGTCCAATAGTTCCAAGGATCATTAAAGTGACCAGGTCTATTCTCCCAAGATCCAACAGTTTCTTTCCACCTAAATGCATTTCTCAATTTTTGTCCTTCAACATAAGTGCCACCTAATGCAATATAAGGTATTATTAATAATTAAAATAATCATAACATCTTAAAAATACATATTTAGATATTAGAGGATGCCTATTAAGATGCATCATATATACATTTCACATAAGCTATCATATACCTGGAAATCGAAAAAACTTTGGTTTCAAATCTGCCACCCTTTGATATAAGTCCTTTCGAAAACCATGTCCCTAAAAACGAAATTTTAATTACAATCACATAAACGTTTTTTCTTTATGATTAAAAATTATTGTATCAAATATTACAAATTAAAGTACATTTTGAGTTTCCATAGGCATAGCTGAGACTTGATCCAACCAAATCACTCCCTTTTTAGTGGTTGTAATATGCAAACTAGAATTAAAATCCGATCCAATGGCTTCAAGAATACTCTCCATCTTTCTCCACTTTGAAACATCTTTTGCAGGTGCCCTACATGAATGGATTAATTAAGTATATGATATATACAAAAACACAATAATTATCAACGAGAGTAAAGGGTAATTAATAACCTGATATTAGTAGAAGCTAGTTCTTGGCCAAGTGCTCCTTTAAATGAGACTTTCAAATCAATTGGTCCTAATGCTCTTACATAGAAAACCACATTGTATTTCTCCCCTTCTTCAATAGACTACAAGAATAATACATGTATAAATAAAACAAAGAGTTTATCTAACATATTTCTACCACAAGGAATATTATAAGGATATTATGATCATGATGAGTTAAAAATCTAGTCATACCATGCCCCAAAAACCAGGATTAGAGAGGCCAACACCATGTGGGCAATCCTTAGGAGATTCGCAAAGGATATCCAATTTCACAGCAACCTTATTACGGGGAAACAAAGAGGCAAGTTTTGTTTCTACACGAATAGTTGATTCATTTCCAACAATTGACCAAGGATAAATCCTTGAAGGAACACTTGTGCCTCCAGCTTCAAAACCTTCACAAATCATAAAAGCATGCATTTGTCAATTAAAACATCCCATTGGAAAAGGGAGAAAAAAAAGTTGAATCCTCCTTGAGATGCAAACTCAAAAAAGTTGTATTATCACCTCTATTGCTTACGAGTTCTGACCATAATCCTCCAGACCCAGCATGATTAAGCTCCTATAAAACAATCATTAAGTTAATTATTTATCCAATATTTTATGTATAAACATGTATACATATATATGCTCACCTCGAAAAATACTCCAAAGAAGTGTTCAGAAATTGGCCATCCAGCTGATTCAAGATTTACAACCAGTGTTGACTGATTATGACGCTTTGCATTGCATTGAGAAGCAAAGGCAAATAGTATGAGCAGAAGAGAACAAGCTCTTAAAGATGGCATCTTTACGTATAATGCAATAATACTTCACTCTCAGGATTAATGTGTTTATTTCATTTTAGCTAACAGCTATTTATAGCCAAAGCAAAGCTGATTAATTAGGATTAAAGTAGACTTGAATATTATTTTCTTTGGACCAGCTGATAGACTTATTAGGGCTAGTAATATATCAGACCTTATCCTAAGAGATATAATCTTACGTGTCTCCTCGTTTCTTTATCTCTTTCTGGTTTTTGGCAATTATATTGTCTCCGTGTATTCTTTACTATGAAGGTCTCAATCTATTTCTGTGCCGCTGACAATAATAGCTGTATAATTTTTAATTATAATAACGTATAAAATTTCGGCTAATCTAACGTATAAATCTCGGAGATTCTTGGTATTTTCAGACTTTTAATTTTCCATACATTTATTTGGCGTATTTAATAAGGAATTTATTGTGTACATTGTGTTGGATAATTTATTTTTTTTTTTGTTAGTGGACATATACAAGTAATTTTGGGAAACAAAATTTCAGTTGAATGAAGGTTCATGCAGAGTTACAATTTGTTTTTAAAATCGTATGAATATTATTAAACATTAAAATCCTAATCTTTGACATTTAAGTCGCCAATTAAATGTGAGATACTCAGGGTAGATTTCCTTTCATGACATTTGATATCGGGTGAATGAATCAAATACTAAAGTACATTAAATTCGTTTCCTACATGGAAAATTATTTCCTGATATATGAATATTACAAGAAAATATAACTCTTTTTTCGGGTGCAAGCCATAAGGCAATTTAATTTGAAGTTATTTGTTCCTAAAGATGGTAAAAATGAAGGCATTGCTGAATGAGTTGATGAGACAAAAAGCCTTGTCAAATACATGTCATCAGTCATAACTCATATGTACAATACTTTTTTTTTAAAAAAAAAAACTAAATTTATATGAATATTTGATATAAAGATCGATCTGATGTTTTTATGATACTTCCCCAATATTCATGATCCTTTTTTATATTTTTTGTTTTAATTAAGATGTGTGTGTGTGGAGGGTGTGTTTGTGGGTGACTCCTGAACCATCTTATAATTTTCATCGTCTTTCATGTTCTCTTTCTCTCTCACACACGTTTACACTAATACTCCTATAATGATTTCACATTGTGTTGCAATACGCCTAAGAAAGAATATGTATTCTGATTTTCAATTTTTCAAAACTAAATATAATGAATCATTGTGTTGATATATATATGCTTATTCTGAATTCAGTAGTACTATTGTTTTGAGGTCCCCATCCAAAATTGATTAGTTTATTAGCTTTAATTAATACGTAAAGCTATTAAATGAAAAATAAGAAATGTGAATGCACAAAACACTTTTAAAAAAGCTATCACCAATTGGACGCATATGATAATTTTATTCAAAAAAAAGTTTTTACTAATTTTGATTGATTTTTAAACAGCTCAACTTCTCAGAATGTTCAAAACCTAGTAAGAATTTAAGATTTGATTGGCAAACTCAGTAATCAATAATTCAGTACCTATAACTTTTAAAGCAATGATAATTTCATATTATGAGTGGGAATGTGTCGAATCAATAAAACAATGTGTTCAAAACAATGATAATATTATGATAATTATCAATAATAAAATAGTTGTAAATTATTAATTCACTGAATACTATGCCTCTCCAGTTCAAATGTCAGGAATTATCTTAGGTATAATATACAATTTGATAATTTAATAGTAATTAATAATGTGGTCCAAATTGTTGCAAGGAAGCGTAACCAATATATAGTTATCTCTATATCTTGCTTATGCAACCAGTGCTCTCTGCCTTTGTGTTGAGATTTAATTGTACTCTATTTCATTTCATGGTTGTTCGTTTACCCATAATTTTGCACAACAATCCAACATTTTGTCCTTATGACTAGCCAATTAATACATGACCACTATTCCACGGGAAAAAACGGCAAATTATGGGGTTGCTTGATTTTGTTTTAAAAAAAAAAATTTATTTTATTTTTGAAACAAAAGAATTTTAAAAAACCTGTTTAGAAAAATGTTTTCAATAAGTTATTTCTTAAAACAAAAAAAAAACAAAAAACAGTTTTTAAATATTTTCTTATTCTTAATTTTTTTTATGCGGCCATCTATCAACTATCGACACAACACTATCAACGACGATCACTGCCATGTCACCACCAGTGATGGTGGCTACTGTGTCACTTAAAAAACAAATTTTGAAAAATAACCATATTTTTTTTCAAAATAAATTTATAAAACTGTTTTAAAAAGAGAAAAGAGAAACAAACGTACCCTATATTTCCATCTTCTTTACCTATCATTAAGGCCCTGTTTGTTATCGGGAAGATTTGAGGAAGGAAAGGAAGATTTAGGAGGGAACTTTAAAAGTTGAACTATTTGGTATACCAGGAAAGGAACATAAGCTGAGGGAAGATAAAATGTTTGGTAGAAAGAATTGGGTGTTGGTTAAGTAGGAAAATGGGGTGAAATTCTCATAATACGCATCTATTACGTTCGAACCTTAACATTACGTTCGAACCAAATAGCTTAGTTCGAACTCATGAGACAACAGCAAAATAGTATAGTAACACTATTTTCATCAACAAAGTCTTTCTCAATCTCAGTTTAGATTTAAACGCATTTTTCATTTCCATTCGACATATCCAACCCAACATTTTAATTTTGACAGAATTGACCTAGGTTCAATCTCGTTCTTAGCTTCTTCGATAGTTCCAAGTTTCTTCATCGAAAGCATCTTCCAACTCACATCTTCCAACTCGCGCCTTTGCCCAGAGTCTTTTTGGTCTGAAAATTTCATCCTCTTGGAACTTGTAAATATTCCGGCCTATTTCGGAGGGAAGACATTTTTGTACGGACGTGGGAAAATTGGTGATCGAAGGAATGCTACTCGAAGGAAGATGGGTCTACCAAACATACTTTTTTGCGTGGAAGATTGTCATCTTCCTTTCCTGAGGCGTAAGTTCCCTGTAACAAACAAGGCTTAATATATATGAGTTTGAAGTTTCCTTCATAGCTCATGGAACTTCTTCAGAGTGGCTCCAATATTCAATGCCTCTTTCCTTAGGAACTTGCTTTATTTTTCATTATACTTCATCCACATACAATACAATAGAAGAAACTTTTGTTGCTAAAGTAAAGCACTATTACTAATTGTAATGAAATATTTAAATGATGTCCACAAAAATATTAATCCTCATACTTATCCATTCAACTACTCATTTATTACTCAACTATTAATAGAAAAAACACCATTTTTTAATCTCCTATATAAAACCATTTTTTAATGTGTGTCTGTAAGAGGAACAAATACTACTACTCACGTAAGATAAAAAAGGATAAGACTTATTATCATTTCAGCTTTTCAACCATATTACTAGTTCATAAGATTATGCACTTGTGTGGGATAGCATTAGCAAGCATCTGAAATCAGTTAGGACCCAAAAAACTTGTACCTTTGTATTTGCATTTGCTATGAAACAAATTGATGTACAAAACGCCTTCCTTCATGAAGGTATTTTTGAGCAACAACTTGTTCATCCTGATTATCCACATCATGTTTGCAAAATCTATGGACTCAATCAGGCTCCTCATGTCTTCAAAGTTGCTACAACTTGGCTTTATATGCCTCATGGTCAGATTGATCTTCTCTATTTATCTATCACTAGTCCAGGACCACATTGTAAGAAGGAACTGTTTTTCTTGATCCTCAGCTCTACTGTAGCTAGTGCAGTTATGAGCCTTCAATGTAAGAAATGTCTCATGTGGATATGATAAAATATATATATGATTTAATAATTAATGAAGGGGTTAAATGACTATTGGTAAATGATTTTTGGGAAGAGGTTTCAAGCAGTCATATCCATAGGATGATCATGTTTTTTGGATACATAAGTTATTTAAAGGATAGAAACTTGTTCATTCACTTTTTGACCATTATAGACGCCTCTAGTTTTCCATCAAGAAGAGAGAGCGTGAAATGAAGGGTAAAGAGAATGATAAAGGTTTCAATTATCGTGTTATAAGTTACATATTATGAAGTATCGATTCCGCAATTATAGATAAAGGTTAGTGTATCTTGACTTAAGATATTATAGTATTGTGAAAATCATGAATTCTTAAAATCTTTGTTCATATTCTTATTACTTGACGTTTGAGCATGAAATTATAGAATAACTTACATTCAATACCTAAGTTTCACCAACATTCATTACCTTTGTTGTTAATAGAGTCTGCCAATTCATGCACCATCCCAAAGAGTCTCATTGAACTGCCTTCCAACATATTTTAAGATCGGCCTTGTTTGGAGAGAGCTTTAAATAGCTTAAAGCTAGAAAAAATCTTCAGTAGGAAAAAAAAGGCTTTAAATAGAGTGTTTTGGTTGAGTTTTAAGTTCACTAGGTTTTTTTTAAAAAAATTCCTAAAAGCTAGAAAAAGCTCTATAAGGTAGATTTTTCCAAAAAGCTCTTAGCTTCGTGGGCCCCGCCACTTATATTACTATCAAACCAAACACAAATTATATTTACAATCTGATTTTTTTCCTATCAGGTTTAAAAAAGTTAGATAGAAATAAATCGCCGCTAACTCAAACAGACTCGATATCTCTAGGCATCATGTGACAACCATATGCTTTTATTCTAGATTCTTCTCTATTGTTTATATTACAATGCACGTCTCACTTGTTCATTTGAGTCCTCTCACTATAAATATTAAATAGGACCTCACTAAATAAGAAACATTGAGCAATAATATCATCCATTGAGTATTCTTTCCTTTTGCCTTTATTCTCGTTTTGCTCAGTTAATTTAAACTCATTTTAATTTATTTCTTAAACCGGATAATTAAGTTATTAATTAGCTCGTATAAAAACGACACGAAGGAGTACGAATCCTGGGTTTCTAGGAGAGAATAAAAGTTAAATTGAATTATTTAGCATTCTATTACCTTGCTTGTTAAATACACTCGCACATATAACTTTTATTAAATTATTATTTCCTTAACAAAAATCATTCCCTAATCATAATTTAATTGATATATTGCATATCAAATTATAAATATTGTTTGTCATCTTCATGAACATGAAATGAAAATTAAACTACATGCAACAAGACTAAAGTTATAAATTATTAACTCCGGTCTTGTTCATGGTATAAGCGAATGTAGTATTATTTTATATTTATGAAATTCATTTTCCTCCACCACCACAATTTTATCCCTCACCTTGAAGATGATATCCAGTTTAGCATATAACAAATAAAAAAGCTGAACAGCAATCACCTATCTTAAAATGGACACCCTCAATTATTTCAGAGATATACGATGTGCCAACTCTATCTCTTGAAGCCAATGAAAAGGAATGAAGCAAGAGTTCTATCCAGTCAGTTTACCTAATGAGAAGCAGATGAGATCTGGGTTCAGAATTACCAGCCCCATTCAAAGATTCATTACTACTTCTCTTATGCTGTTTAATTAGGAACACTGATATTGCTACTGCTTTGAGGTACCTATGTCACTGGAATCCTGAAGCTGTTCCAATGCACTTACCACATTGGCCATGGTTGGTCTCAACCGGGGTAATTCGGACAGGCATTGAATTGCGAGTTCTGCAACTTTCTTGGCTTCATGCACTTGGTACTGGCCTTCGATACGAGCATCCATAACTTGGAAAATCCCGCGCTTGCTCAAAAAGTATGGCTTGACCCGTTCAACTAAATTACGCGTTTGCCTGACAGAATTTCAAGGTATGGTTGGTGAGTGTCACTTGGTTGTTGATATTTTACATTGTATATGGTGCGAATATTACAATGGAGTACATTGCTTATCCAGCAAGTACAGGAAATTAAAAAAAAAATAATGAATTACTAATTCACTGATAACATGCATCTCCGATTCAAATCATTGTTACCGTCCCTAATTGTCTTATATGTGATATATAATTTAATAGTAAATCAATTTACACTAACTATCTTTTATTTCAACTTCAATTTACAAAAGTCAACTCGAAAAAAATACTTTTACAAATATTAATATAAACATGGCTCATTTTTTTCCCCCCATAAAAAGACAAAATGAAGCTCTATTTGTTGTTTCCGTGCTTTTATTGCAAAAGGGATTATACCCTTAATTAAATAAAAAATGAATTTGTGTTATAAAACTGATAAAAATAATAAGAAGAAAAGCAGAGGTTCTAGAGAGATAAAGTAGAGAGAGAGATTCTCATTTCATTCAATACATGAACAGTTACAGAAAACCTCTATTTATAGAAGAAAAATGGGACTTTAGTGTAATTTCCACCTCTGGGTCATTTGGTGTAGTTTTCCCCAAAAACCTAAACTGTTCACTCACGGATTTCCTTCCCGTGAGTGATTGTATAATTGTGTGCGGGTCCCACCAAATAGTAAACTACTATGCGTGGTACTATGCAAATAGTAAATCACTATGCGTGGGTCCCATATCATCTTTTAATATTTGGAAACCGGGAGTCAATGGACATCCACATAATAAGTATATTCATAACACTCCCCCTTGGATGTCCATTTATGAATGTGCCTCGTTAAAAACTTTAACTAGGAAAAACCCAGTGGGATAAAAAACTAGCCAAAGAAAAGAGTACATCATCCATTGATACACTTTCTAGTGCTGCCTCATTAAAAACCTTTCTAGGAAAAACCCAGTGGGATAAAACCCAGATAAGGGAAAAAGAGTACAGTGTGTATCGTCTCCCCCTCTTGATTACATCAGTGTTGCTCCCCCTGATGACTATATTGCTTCAATGTCTTTCTGAGCATATTATACTTTCTGTCATCAAATATTCTGTTAGAAACGCCCAATTTGATTGTTCATTATATACCTGCAAGATCTAAATCTGTCAAGTAAAGTCATAATAATCTTTTCATAAATATATATGTGCATATAGAAATTCAATAAATGTTTATTCAGATAATGATGCTATATGCACTATCATCTTGAGTCCTTTTGGGACATATGTGTTTCTGGCGCCTTATGTGCTTCTAGCACATACAAATATATTGTGGCTCATGATCCTCATTATCATTCATTGCAACATATGCTATCATAGATATTATTAACGTCGACTTCATTTTCAGTCCCATCGGATTTCATTCATAATTTATTGAGATCTCATTATATTCACATATATTAGGTACCTAGGTCTCTCTTGGACCACAATACACTTTTCTTGTAATATCTCTTCTGGAGATAACATCTCATCAAAAGATAACTCTTCTGCAGCTTTACTTAATTATCCTCGACTTAATCATCTATATTTTATAGCTCCTTTTCTCTTTCGAGGATTTTTATCTTTATAACCGATGGACCAGCAACGCTTCATGCGTGCTTTATAACAATTCATATAGGAGCATTTGCAGTTGGGACATGTGACATTGTCACTTTAGGTCAATAAATGCTTTTAGCATTTGATTAGCTAAAATCTGCAAATGAATTATCTTTTAAACTTTTAGTGCACATTTCTTTGTATGAGGACCAATATGAGCCAATGATAATTCATTTCACTTTATCTTTACCCAATCGGCTTATTTTTCTCCCCCTCATCAAATCATCAATTTTCTTTGTATATCCATCTATATGCATTGTAATAGATTAATAATCATTACACATTTAAAACATTTCAAGATGGAATTAATCTGGCTCCTGACCAAAAACCAATTATACGGGGAGAATTCTGTTGGCTTATATAATTGCTGCAAATATACACAACATATAAATTTTGTTCTCATAATCATTGATCTATCCATTCATGGATACTTTAATACATTATTTCTGGATCATTCAATCTGGAAATTGCGCGCATAATATATTGCAAACTTCTCGTTGCAAACATCACTGCAAACTTTGCAGATTTATAATCTCATATGTAAACTTTCAATTTGATATATTTCCAGAGATCCATTTCCAATAATTATGTCTATCTGAGAACAAGCAGCACATAATATATGACTCGGATGATCAAACAAGTCATGCCAACTTTCCATATGATTTATCATCAAATCTAATATTCATTTTGGGGGAATCAATATAGAAACATTCACAAAGAATTATCACATAAATATTCACACTTGATATATATTATTCTCCCCCTCAAGTGTGAGACCTTAAAAATTAATTCATGAAATTTCCATACAATATTCCATGATAATAGCATATATGATATCTATTTCATTAAAATTCCACAGATTTCTAAATGCATTATCAATGCATAATTTTGTTACTTCTGGTAACAAAATTTCCATTTTCCAGAATCAACAAACAAATATATATTAAATACAAAATCATCAGGTGTATAATTGCAGATTCACGAGCGCAATACTGTGTAATCACAGGCGCATCACTGTGGAATCACAGGCGCGACAACTCAGATTGTCGTATACATATAAAGTCAAAAAGATTCCAGGCTCGTGCTTTATAGGGAGCAAATCTGTAGAGATTTAACAGGACTACGCAAATCTGCAGAGATTCAATAGGATTTAATTCAACTATAAATAGAGGAAGGCAAACGAACATGCCTCACAAACACTCAAGCATCTGATAATATCAACTACCAGATACTCACACATATTTCTCTAAATTCTATTGCCATGGCAGGACCAAGCAGTTTTATCCCAGTTTCTGATACATCCGAAACAGCATTACTTGATGCTTTGTTGTATGATGATCAGCATAACATGTCATTTACTTCTTTGTTATCTCCTAATCCCTTTGAAATGTTTATTCCTCCTTCTACTATTCCTCCTTCTGCTTCAAATGTACCTACTTCTCCCCCTAGAACAAGTGTTCTTCCTCAATCTACAAGGATTGAAGGTACAACTGAAGCAGGTTCATCAAGGAGGCCTGTTAAGAGGTGTAGAACTATGGCAGAACTAATGGAGTCTACCAATCCAGTTCAGCCAATAGTGTCGGCAGTTAATCAACCAGCATTCATAAGCCAGCAAACTATCATCAGTTTGCCAGCAACAACCAGCCCGACAACAACAATCAGCCAACCAACAACCACTAGCCAGCCAGCAACAATTAGCCAGCCAACAGCTACAAGCCAATTAGCAACTACTAGCTTATTGGAATGTAGTTGCTGTCATGTTTTACGGGAAATTATTCATACCAACGGACTTCAGTACCATAAACTTGAAGTTCACGGAAGAAGAACAGATATGATTACCCATGCTGTTTTATTTGAGAAAGTACAGGATAAATCTTATAATACTGACAGGCTTCCAATGTTTGATTTCACAAAGAAAAATTTTGAAGAAATCAAACAATTTCTGACACAGTATTGTATAGATTTACAAGCATCAGGATATATCTTGATGCGTGATCCTGTATTAGCCTATCATGAGGTTCTCTGTGTTGGTTCGGAATGGGCTATAAATCCAAATGACCTCCATGGAAGTTCATTTCAAACCAATATTGAACACTCATTAGGCAAAGGAAAACAACCTGCAGTAAGTATACCCTATGATACTTCATCCCTTAACCAGGGTGAATTATATAGGTTATCTATGGAGCAAAGAGAAAGAATAAAGAAAACAACGCTCCATGATTTAAGAAATTATTTTCACTTAACCCTTGATGAAGCGAGTAAACAATTAAATATGTCTACTCACACCATACAAAAAATCTATCAAAAAGGAGGGTTAACGGAGTGGCCACACAAGAAGCTCAAGAAACTTATGACGCAAATCTCGATATTACGAAGAGCTTTGCCTCATCTGGATCCCATCTCAAGAGAAGCAAAAGAAGAAGACATTAAATATCTTCAGAATGAGATGATTAAAGTTTGTAATGATGTTGAGCCACTCGCAATTAAACTTTGTTGAAATAATATTTCCTTTTGCTTAATTATTTTGTTTATGAATATTCTTTTCTCGTATTTATAAAAATTGTTATAATCATAGAAATCACATAACAACTATAATAATATATTTGCTTCATTCACTTCTGGGAATGAAGTTGGATAAAAATTCATGATCCATAACTCACTGATTTGTTTGATCATGGCAAGAAATTAATCCACAATATTGCTACTACAATAGCAAATTGAATATATTTATTTATAATATCAATCATGATCATACAATCCCTTGTCTCATAATTTAAGGGAATATTTAATGCCAAATATACAATTTTGAGGCCTTTATACAACTGATAACATACAAAATTTATGGATCAAATATTGTTTCATAATTTGTCTCTTGTTATCAGGCTAACTTGCCTCTTGGCTTCAGGCAATCTTGCCTCTGAAATTAAGGCTATCTTGCCTCTTAGGCTCAAGCCAATTAATGCCTCATCTCTCAAGCCAATCTATGCCTCATATCTCTATGGCATTTTGATCTCATAATAATATATATGATCTTTTAACAGTTTATCTTCAAGATAAATAAAATATAAGCATAATAAAATAAATAGATGGAACCCACTAATAGTGTGGTTGCCATAAATAATAAGAAGGGAGAGGGATATATATATATATAGCAATAAATAAATAAAATAAAATAAATGACTGGAAATAAACATGCTAGATTAATAAAAAGAAGATGAGATAGGAATGGTAGTAAACTCACAGCGAGACCTATCTCATCCAAAGATAAGAAAGAAGATGCATATGCAAATGTAAATATATATATATATATATATAATATAGAAAACGGTAAAATAAAAAGGGAAGGGGATTTAAAGCAGTAAATAAATAATAAATAAATGGAGTCCACTATACAAGTGTTACCACCATGAAAAATAAAGCAGTAAAGAATTAAAATAAAATAAATGGGGCCCACAAAATGTCACCACCATAAAAGATAAATAAACTCTAAATAAAATAAATAAATAGAGCCCACTAATAGAGACTAGTGTGCCTCCATGAAGAATAAATAAATGTAAAATAAAATAAATAAATGGAGCCCACTAATAAATAATGTTGCCGCCATAAAAAATAAATAAATGTTAAAATAAATAAATAGAACCCACTAGTAAATATACTAATGTGTTATCATAAAAGATAAATAAATGTTAGTAACAATAAAATAAATGTTAGTGACATAAAACTAAATATTAGTAAAGTCAGTATGGAGCTTAGTATAGCCACCATGAGATAAATAAATAAAGCAGTAAGTAAAGAATTACAAATGGAGCTTAATGACGCCACCATGAAATAAATGAATAGGAAGTGGGAAGAATATATAAACATAAATAAATTACTGTAAATAATAAAATATAAATTTACTGTGAATAGTAAAATTACTATTCACTATAAATAGTGAATAAAGTAAAATTACAGAAAGATTAATCTAGACTTCCATGTAGGAGTCAAATGAATAAAATGTAAAAATTACTGAAAAAGGGGTAAATTTACTGTGAATAGTAAATTACTATTTACCGTAGTAAAATAGTAAATAATCTCAAATCTTAACCATGGAACCCGATGTTAAAATAATCGGTAAGAATAGATATTTAATTCCATATAATGGTTAAGATCATCCCAGATAAATAAAATGGAAATATGAAATAGATGGTGAGAAAATCTTACCTTGGTAGAGTCTTCGTGCTGATAACGTGTTATAAAACTGATAAAAATAATAAGAAGAAAAGCAGAGGTTCTAGAGAGATAAAGTAGAGAGAGAGATTCTCATTTCATTCAATACATGAACAGTTACAGAAAACCTCTATTTATAGAAGAAAAATGGGACTTTAGTGTAATTTCCACCTCTGGGTCATTTGGTGTAGTTTTCCCCAAAAACCTAAACTGTTCACTCACGGATTTCCTTCCCGTGAGTGATTGTATAATTGTGTGCGGGTCCCACCAAATAGTAAACTACTATGCGTGGTACTATGCAAATAGTAAATCACTATGCGTGGGTCCCATATCATCTTTTAATATTTGGAAACCGGGAGTCAATGGACATCCACATAATAAGTATATTCATAACAATTTGGTGTTATTGTGGTTGAATTGGTCATAAAGTTCGGGCCTTCCACAAGTTTGAGGCACATTTTGTGAAAGAAGTCAATTTCTTAATGATTTAATTTCAAAATGTAATAGTCCCTCAATCCTATGTACCACCTCATGTCCTTAACACAAGATTCTATATTGGGTTAAGGTGCAAAAATACACATATGTTTTTCCTTCAGGAGCGCCCAGCACCATATATTTTTTTTTTGTGCAAAAATACACACGCCTTTAGGTTTTAGGAGCAAAAATATCACTTCCGTTAGTTGACCGTTAACTGACTATTAGTTGACCGTTAATCATAGTGAAATTACCTTTTTGCCCTTAGTTTAAAATAATTAAAAAAGACAAGGGTAAAGGGTAAAAGAGTAATTTCACCATGGTTAACGGTCAACTAACGGAAGTGGTATTTTTGTTTCTAAAACCTAACGGCGTGTGTATTTCTGCACCAAAAAAAAAAACATATGGTGTTGGACGTTCCGGGAGGAAAAACATATGTGTATTTTTGCACCTTAACCCTTTTATATACTATAGTCTATCACAGTTTTTAAAATGAAAGGAGTTTTAGAAAAATTATCATAAATTGTTGACACATTAATTACACGACTCATGTGGTGGGCAAAAAATAAAAAATAAAAAAAATTACGAGACACATGAACATGAAAAGAAAATTAAACTTAACGTTACGTCACAAGACTCCTGTTATACATGATTATTTTTTACTTGTCAAATTGGTTTGCTTCCACCATCACATTATTATCCCTCGCCAACTCTCAACATGAAGATATCTAGTTTAGCGTATAACGAATCAAAAAGCTGAACAGCAACCACCTATATCTTAAAAAGGACACGCTCAAGTTCGGAGATGTACAACGTGCCAAGTCTATTTCTTGAAGCCAAAGAAAAGGCTTGAAGCAAGAGTTCAATCTAATCAATTTACCTAATGCGAAGCAGATGATCTGGGCTCAAAATTACCAGCCCCATTCAAAGATTCACTAGTACTTCTCTTATGATGTTGAATTAGGAACACTGCTGCTGCTTTGAGCTACCTGTCCTGAAGCTGTTCCAAAGCACTTACCACATTGACCATGGTCGGTCTCAACCGGGGCTCTGGAGACAGGCATTGGATCGTGATTTTTGCCACTTTCAGGGCTTCATGAACTTGATACTGGCCTTCAATACGGGTATCCATTATTTTGAAAATCCCGCGCTTGCTCAAAAGGTATGGCTTGACCCGTTCAACTAAATTACGCTCCCTTTTCCAATCCAATGCGCATTTGCCTGACAGAATTTCAAGCAGAACAACCCCAAAAGAGTATACATCACACTTCTTAGTCAGGTGACCTTCAGAGAAAGACAATGGAGGAGGATTAGCATTGAAAGAGTGGGTCAGCTCTAGAATTATAAGACGCAGTATTGAACTACTAATGTCAAGATTATTTCAACTTAAGTTTTAATTATTAAGTATACATAAAAGCCAAAGGATAAAGGAGCACTCAATAAACAGAAACGAACTAGGATGCAGCAGCCTAGAACGTAGAAAATTGGTTCTCAAAACGTAACAATTCAACACAGAACCAATGCAACCTCCAAATGCAGCTACTAGAAACAGAACACAAGCACCTACAAAATGCATTTGTGAAAATGAAATCGCATAGTCAATTTATGGTGCACTATACCTCAGGGATGCTAGTGAATTTCTTTAAAATGTCCACTTTAGCCGTTTTAAAAAATGCATCAGGTGCTAGTGTGAAGAGGATTTAATCAGTCCTATAGAGGAAAAAAAGCAGGAGGGAAATGTTTTCATGCGTTTAAGATTAAGTGGTTCACGTTTTGGATTTGACTTGCCCTGTAGAGCTTACCCAAAGTAAATCCAGTTACAGTTCACATGGATAGCTACCTAATCATGCAGATGGTTTGAAAGTTAGTCATCCAAATGAACCTCTAACAGTTAACTCCAAAAAAGTGGGCTTCGAAAAGTTCACAAAATAAAAATAGTGTGATTTCTTATAGATTTTATATTTCATTATATGACAAGCTAGCAGCAATCAATACAAAAGAGCAGGGAAGCTCCCATATGGATACTAAAATTCTATTTCTCCAGCTCTCACCCCCTATTTATGCACACTAGTCAAACCTGGCTTCTACGAGTTCCCTTGATGAACAACAAGGGTCCCACACTCACCATCATTTTTCCTAGGCAATTCTGTAACCTAGCCAATCCTTGGTGGCCAATTCAGGGTTTAAGGCCTCCAACAATGAGTTTGTATCCAGTAAATTATATGTCTGTTCTTTTTATTCTTCCCTTTCAAAAAGAGAGAAGAAACTGCTATTTTATTTCCAATACATGAAGTGGGAAGTATGTGCCATGAAGAACAGCAACCGCAGAGACAGGATTATATGCAACAAAAATAGGATATGACTACTTAAAGTGATCATAATTTAAGAACTACTCATCAATCTAAGAGATACCTGTCAATGGATACTCAGGAGCCATATATTCAGCATGTCTCACACCAATTGGCCTGTCGTTTGCCAAAACAAAATAAGATAGCTTTGCATTGAAGTTCTGATGACAGTAAAATAGGATATTAGAATGGCTAGTCTAGCTAACGACTTCTAATCTTGTAAGATCATCGGGATTTACATACTGAATCAAGCAAGATACGAGAGGCTTTTAAATCTTGATATATCACATTTACTTGGTCAATATGAAGAAATGCAAGAGCCTTCGCAACATCAAGGGCAATTTTCATACGGTTGCTCCAAGAAAGTGGTTCATCATGACATGTCCCTATTCCAGAAACAATACATAGTTGAAAGTTTGAATCTCTGAGGTACTAAATAAAGTCATCTCACATAAAAACCTGACATGGCAATAATGGAAGGAAAAATTAACAACTCACTTTGAAATAAATAATTATCCAAGCTGCCTTTGGTCAAAAACTCATGTACCAAAAGTCGGTGCTGATCGTCTAAGCAGTAGCCAATCAATTTCACAAGGTTAGGATGATGCAGCTGTCCCGGAAAATTGATCTCTGCAAAGCACAAGACTAATTAGTGGCAAGTGACAACATCAAATAATAAAAACCATCTAACATATTAGTTATCTATGCTTCGTAAATAACTTTGCTAACCACTAAGTGACACTCACGTCTCACCAACCACTCGTTGTCCCCTTGGAAGCCATCTTTTTTAAGTTTCTTCACAGCAATGGCAATCCGAGTGCCTGGTTTAGCAGGTGCAAGCGTCTGCTCATCAAGCCACCCCTTAAAGACATCACCAAACCAACCTTCAGCCACTTTATAGCCTGGATGAAAGTTCCTTGTAGCTGCTTTTAGCTCATTATATGTGAAAATTTTCAATTGGGAGACCTTATTGTTTCCACCAATCGAACCATCCTCTTCTTTGCTATAATGGGTCAAATTCACAGCTGCACACTCAGATTAAGAGGTCAACTTTTCAAAACATTTATAAGAACAAAAAGTTTCTGAGCTTCTAATTATAATGGAAATCAGAGGAGTTAACAATTTCACATCCCTCCCATGGTGGAAGGATCCATTTCATTTCAACAAGTTTTTTTTTTTTTTTGGTATATGGTACAGATAACAAAACGACAGAAAAGAGACAAGCCCTTTATCTTCTTCCCCTCTTGCAATGACAAGCCATCAATTTCTTTTTTTTCGAAAATCCATTATATATAGACGCAAATAAACTAGCTGGAGCATTTGCAGTATATGACTAAGTAATAAGAATCAAAAGCCAATTTTAACTACCGAAGCCAAATCGATCTCAGAAAGCACCAAACAAGCTGATGAAGCAAAAATTAGTGGAGGAAAGCAGGGAAGAACAGAAGTGTTACCCTTGCGTGAGCTGTTTTCAGATCTGATCCCTGTGCTGTAGCAGCCACCCATGACTGCGAAACTACGAGCCCATAATCGCTTCTCGCTATTTTCAGTGAGCCCACCAGCTGCTCCATCGGAGAAAGGATCGAAAACCCTTTATTTTCAAGAGAAAAATGGATTACTAAAAAAAGAAGTCTTTTTAACGGGTAAATTTGCCGTACCCGCAGAGACTTCATCCTCAAATATAGTATCGAATGCCGAAATCTAATTGGTATGAGCTGAACGGGTAAAGAAAACGCGTGACCGAAGGAGAGAAGTGGGATTACAGGAAAGGCCTTTAACCGTAGACCATCGAGAAAGAGAAAATGCAGTGTGCCTTGATGTAGCCGTCATTCTTGAGCTAGCCTCGATTGACCGGATTTCCGATTTCCGCCGCACGCATCGGGGAGAAAGCCACCTTTACCGACGCTGACACCTGCTCAGAATCCTCTGATATGTCCATTACAACCACTCATTTGCTGTGCTTGTTTCTTGTTTCGTAAAAGTTGGAAATGGAAAGTTGTCCTTCTCTCTTTTGGATTGCAATCGGTGGCTTCTTCCATCAAATGTTCTTTTTACATCAATTTCATCTGCTTGAATTGATGGAAAACACTTTTGGAGATTCAGAGGGGCATCCTTGGAAAGGCATTGTTATGAAATTTAACCAAACTCAACTGGTTCGTCAGGTTTTGCATGCAGAACGGAACGTGTTTGGTGAATGGTGACTTTCTTGTGTTGTGTAAGCATATAATCCAACTCATTATTTAAAGTGTATGTTGCTAACCTCTTGCCAATATCAATTCTTTGCATTTTGTGTTTGGGTTAATCCATCTTTGCGTCTGAACGTGTTTATCATTATGAACGTGTTTTTAGAATTTGGTGGTGTTGTGGTCGAAATGATGGAAATTATAAGAGAAAAGTGAGGGAAATTATAAACTACTCCTGTATATGCATGCATGGCTTCAGCATCGAAAAAAGTACAAAAACAAAAAAGATTAGGAAGGAAGCCGAAAGCCAATATTTTCTTTTTGTGTTAAAGTGATAAATAAAAGTAAGGTTTTGAATCATGTGTGTGTGTGTGTGTGTGTGTGTATTTGAAATGTTATGTGAAATATAAGATAATGAAAGCATAAATTATAGAAAAATTCATTTCATATGACTACTGTGCTATCGACATAAATAGAAACAGCATAGTGGCCAGCCGAGAACCAGAAGAAAACATTAAAAAAAAAAAAAAAGAAGCTAGCCGACAGAAAAAGAAACAAGTTGCAGTAATTAAATGGAGAGGACCTGGAATTTTGATGATAATTTATAATATTTGAATCATCCCATGAGGATCTTACTTCTAAAACTTGCACTGTTAGATTCTCAACCCCCTACTGGGAAAATAAAAATGACTTTGTTCAACAACAACAAAATACTTAATACACACAACATATAGTAAGTGGGCGTTACAATATGCGATTTAATTTGTGGAATTTGACACACAAACACATATGGGTTGATTATTAAGGAGAGATGGTTTGTTTAGGGAGAGAAAATATTTTTGGAATATAAAAATTACATAAATATTTTTTTAAAAAAAATTAAAATTAAAATTATTTGTAAAGTATAATAATTATATTAATTTTTAAAGAAAATGACAAAATGATAAAAATAACTCATTAATCCCCATTTTTCCCTATATTATTATTTTTAACTCCCAAACAAAAAGAGGAAATATCCTCCATTTTCCTTCATTTCCCTCCCCTCCCAACTCTTTGCATCCCTTTCCTTCCCCTCCCCTCTCCAAACTCCTAAACAAAACCTTATATGGAGCTGACACGTATGAGTCCAAATACATGATGTGGCTTCAAACAGAGGTATAAATTTATTGGAGTTGACTCGTGCTTCGTTCCTTTTTATGGCACATTGTATATTTTTGAATTTGAGCGTGTCTTCGTCTTTTTTTTTTTTTAATAATAAGATAGGTGATTGTGGCACAGCTTTTTGATTCTATCCATTATTATGTTCTGAAATTCCTTCGTCTTCTTCCCTCATTCTTATTCCTTGTAAGATGGGGATTGCTGTTCAGTTTTTTGGTTCATACTAATGATAATTAGATGTTTTAAAATGAAACATTTTTCTTGAAAATTCATTTGAAAAGATATCACCTTCATCTGCTTTCACCGGAAAGAACCTCAATCTTGTTATTAGTCATAGTCCTCTCGTGAATCTGAAGTGTTATAATGCCCTTGAGATGGATAAATCAACTTTACTATATCTATTGTGAAATGAATTATAGTACCTCCTCTTATACACAATATAATCACTTTAATTATTTTATCATAATTAAGAAATAGTAGTCAACTTATTAAAAATTTTCTAAATTTAAGAAAATTTACAACTTTATCTATATATTGAATGAGGTTTGAATGTGAAAGAGAAATACGAGTATTTCTATGGCAAGCCTTCAACAACAGATTGCCGACAAACGAATGGAGAAGCAGATGGTCCTCCTGTTCGGCAATATGCCAATTCTGTGAATCAGTGTCTGAAAATGTGCTGCATATTATACGCGACTGCTACTATGCTGAGCAGATATGGCTGGAACTCATTCAACCCAGGTATGCTTCTGTTTTTTTCTCCCTTGCTCTTAAAGACTGGATATCTTTCAATCTAAGGGAAGATTTAGATAGTGAAAGGGGTTCTAACTGGAGTAAGGTGTGGGGAGTTGCATGTTGGTTACTTTGGTTGTGGAGGAATAACTATATTTTTAAAGATGATTTCTGTAAACCCAATGACCCAGTTGCGGTTATTAGAAATTGTCTCAAGTTATTCACAGAGCTGCGGGATCCAGTATTAGTAACACCATTAACTGGAATTGTGAGAACTGAAGCCTGGAAACCCCCCCACCAGATTGGATCAAATTGAATGTTGGTGGGGCTGTGACATATTTGGATAACAAATCAGGCTGTGGAGGGGTGCTAAGAGATCATAGGGGCATGTGGATTGCTGGATTCACACGGTTCTTGGGACTATGTGATGTTTTTGAGGCTGAAGAATGGGGCATGCTATATGGGCTTTGGATGGCCTGGGATGAAGGAGCCCGAAAGATTATTGTAGAGTCTGACTCACAGACCCTGGTCAATAGAATCCTGATGCACAAGGAAGGGGGAAACGAGAGTCTAGTGGCATTACAGATTAGAAGTTTGCTGAACAAACCATGGGAGGTTGAGGTGCATTTTTTTTTTAAATGGTAAATAGGTTGAGGTGCATTTTATTCCTCGTAAAGGGAACGCTTTGGCTGACTCCTTGGCTAAAGAGGGCCTCCTAGCTAATACTTATTTAAGTGCTTGTCCTGATAGACTTAGATCAGTGTTTTTGAACGATTGTATCGGAGCTGATCCCTTTTTAGATTATTCTAATACATAAAGGCTGATGCCTCCTTTTTACCAAAAAAAAAAAAAAATTCAAGCTGATATAAACTAGTAAAGAGGTTGAACATCCCCAAAGGGAGAGGTTCGATCCTGGAGTTGGTCAAACCGTTGTGGGAGACATCCTAGCTCCTGAGTGCCTAGGTAAACGTCTGAGAGTAATAGATGGCTCGCTCTACCTAACATTAGTATCACTTAAAAGGAAGAGAGATTTTGCTTTGGGCCCTTGGATTGTGGGTGAACCAAACCCCTTCCCTAAGGGTGTGTTTGGTTTGATGGGAGGGTGTGGGAGACAGGGAATTTACCAAATTGTCATTAATGAAGGGAATATTGTGTTTGGTTTGATGGGAGGGTGTGGGAAACAGGGAATTTACCAAATTGTCATTAATGAAGGGAATATTCTTTTTTGTTAAGAGTATATTTTAAAAATATTAAAAAGTTTTCATGGATATTTTAGTAAGTAAAAAAATTTCTCTCACCCGTCACCCTCCCTCAAGCCAAACTAAGTGTAAAATTTTTATTAAAAAAAAAAAAAATTCAAGCTGATGAAATTGATGCATAAAGAAATCTTGGATGGAAGAAACCACCGATTGCAATCCAAAAGAGAGAGAAAGCAACTGAGTAGTTGGAATGTACAGATCAGTGATTCTGAGCAGGTATCAGCGTCGGTAAAGGTGGCTTTCTCGCGTGAAAATAAAAGCAAATTCCGGCAACTATGTGCGACGGCGCGTGCGGAGGACGTCGGAGCCCCGACCGCTCAGAGATAGATCAAGAGTGATAGCTAGATCAACACTCAACACCCACTGCATTTTGTCCTTCTCGGTTCTCCAAGACCAAGGTCTTTCCTATAATTCAACTTCTCTCCCGCGTTCACGCGTTATCTTTACCCGTTCAACCCGTACCAATTAGCTTTCGGCACTCCATACGAATGAAGCCTGCACGGCTGACTGCTGAGTCACCTGCGAAAAAGTCTTCGTTTCGTAATATCTGTTTTTCTCTTGAAAAGAAAGGGTTTTCTGTCCTTTCTCCGCTGAGGCTGCTGGATTCACCGAAAATAACGGGAAGCAATTTCTGGGCTCTGAGTTTCGCAGTCATGGATTCCTGCTATAGTACGAGGATCAAATTTGAAAACCCTTCACGCAAGGGTAACATTGCTGTTCTTTCTCTGCTTCCTCAACTAATTTTTGCTTTTTCAGATTGTTTGGTGCTGATTCATTTGGCTTTAGTAGCTCAAATTGGCTCATGTAACTTAGACATACACAACAAATGCTCCAGCTAGTTTATTTGCATCTGTAAATATTTAATGATTTTTTAAAAAAAAAAAAAATTGGTGGTTTGCAAGAGAGGAAGAAGATAAAGTCTCTTTTCTGTCTTTTTGTTATCTGTACTGTATACAAAGAAAAATTTGCTGAAATGAAATAGATCCTCCAGCCAAAGGATGCAAAGGAAAGTGTTTAATTAACTTCTCTGATTTGCGTGGATAACTCCTTTGAAAACTAAACAATCAGAAGCTTAGTTTATAATTAGAGTTCTTATAAATGTTTTGAAAAGTGGAACTCTTCATCTGAATGTGCAGCTGTGGATATAACCCATGATAAAAAAGAAGAGGATGGTTCCTTTGGCGGCAGCAAAGAAGTCTCCCAATTGAAAATTTTCACATATAATGTGCTAAAAACAGCTACAAGGAACTTTAATAGCGACCGTGTGGTGGGCGAAGATGGGTTTGGTGTTGTATTTAGGGGTTGGTTTGATGAGCAGACACTTGCACCTGCTATACCTGGCACTGGGATAGTCATTGCTGTCAAGAAGCTTAACCAAGAAGGCTTCCAGGGACACAACGAGTGGTTGGTGAGTGTCACTTGGTGGTTAGCAGAGCTTATTTACAATAAGAAATTTGCTCAAAGCATAGATAATATTTTGGACGCATCTTATTATTTGATGTTGTCACTAATTAGTCTTGTGCTTCAGACAGAGATAAATTTTCAGGGGCAGCTGCATCATCCTAACCTTGTAAAATTGATCGGCCATTGCTTAGAGGATGAGCAGCGGTTTTTGGTATATGAGTTTTTGACCAAAGGCAGCTTGGATAATCATTTATTTCGAAGTGAGTTGTTACTTTCCTTCCATTACTGCCATTTCAGGTTTATAAGTGGGGTGACAATATTTAGTACTACTCAGACTTTCAACTATTTTTTGTTTTTTTGGAATAGGGACGACTGATGTTGAACCGCTTTCTTGGAGCAACCGCATGAAAATTGTCCTTGATGCTGCAAAGGGTCTTGCTTTTCTTCATAGTGGCGGAGTGAAAGTAATATATTGAGACCTAAAAGCTTCTAATATCTTGCTTGATTCGGTATGTAAATCTAAATCCCACTGATCTTACAGGGTTAGAAATTGTTAGTCGGACAAGCTATTCTAACATTCCATTTTGGTGTCATCAGAACTTCAATGCAAAGCTATCTAATTTCGGGTTGGCAAAGGACGAACCATATAGGAGCCATGCCTCTACAAGGGTCATGGCCACTTATGGCTATCCTGCTCCTGAGTATATGGCCACAGGTATCTTTCAGATTTGACGAGTAGCTCTTAGATTATGATCATTTTAAGTGGTCATATCCTATTGTTTGCATGTAATCCTGTCTAATTGATGAGTAGTTCTTACCTCTTAGAATATGAGAGCATGAGATATAGAATTTTAGTTAGTATTCACGTGGGAGTTCCTTGCCCCTAGAATACTGCAAACATTTTTCTTCAAACTATCTGCATAATTAGGTAGAGGGTGAGCCTCATGGCAGCAGTAAAGGTTGTTATTATATGGCCTGGAGGTCTAGGAAATAGCCTCTTTGTTTGCGAGTAAGACTGCATACATCCTAATCCCACTTGGGGGGCCTGGTGTACTGGGCTGCCCTCTTTCTCTGCATAATTAGGTAGCTTTCCATGTGAACTGTAACTGGATCTACTTTTCATGGGCTTTACGATACAAATCAAATCAAGAATGTGAACCATCTAGTCTTGAAACACATGAAAACACCCCCCTTCCACTGTAGCACTGATTAAATTCTCGTCAATCTCTTTGCTGAAAGAAATTCATGCGCATCCCTGCAGTGTGATGTACCATAACTATGCAATTTCACTATCACAAGTGCGTTTTATAAGTTGTGTGGTCCGTACTCTGTTTCAACTAGGTATATTTTGTGATAGCATTGGTTTTGCGTCGAATTGTTAATGTCTTTTGAGACCCAATTTTCGAAGTTCTATGCTGCTGCTTCCTGGTTCACGTCACTTTATTGAGAGCTAATTGATTTATAGATTTCCACTTAATAATTTAAACTCGAGTTGAAATAATCTCTAGCCTCCTCACTTTCACTGCTAATCCTTCTCCCTTGTGTTTCTCCGAAGGTCACCTGACCAAGAAGAGTGATGTCTACACGTTCGGGGTTTTTCTGCTTGAAATTATGTCAGGCAAACGTGCATTGGACAGAAACAGGCCAGGCAGGGAACATAATTTAGTGGAATGGGCCAAGCCATACCTTTCGAGTAAACGCCGGATTTTCCAAGTTATGGATGCTCGTATTGAAGGCCAGTACATACATGGTACGTGAAGCCATGAAAGTAGCTAAAATCGTGATCCAATGCCTGTCTGTATTACCCCGGTTTAGACCGACCATGGCGGACGTCGTAAGAGCATTGGAACAGCTTCAGGATTCAAGCGATACAGGCAGCACAAGCGGCAGCAGTACTTTTACTAAGCAGCACAAGAGAAGTACGAATGAATCTTGAAGGGCCTGTTTGGAAAAGTTCTATTTTGGAGGGAAAAAAAAGGAATTAAGGGTTTTGGTAGTCTCTTTTCTTATTTATCAGTTTTAAAAATAAGAGCGAGCAAAGCAGGTATTTTTCAAATCAAATCCCTCTTTTTTCTAAAAAATAAAGTTGCCCTAATATAGAGTAATTTAAGGGGAAAATTGATGTCAGGGCCCAAAGTAACAAAATAATTTCAAAAAATGCTCAAGAAACATTCACATGCCAGAAGGCTCTTTTTTGACATTATTTCAAAAAAACTTGTACGGATATAATTGCTAATTGCTACTGATATAGTTGTTAATGACTATTGATATAGTTGTTAATATGTAGTTGTTAATTAAACTGATTTAGTTGTTAACGGGGACTGATATAGTTGTTAACTGCTACTGATATAGTTGCTAACGCTTTTTGAAATAATACCAGAATGTTTCTTGGGTCTTTTTTAAAATTATTTTGCTACCTTGGGCCCTGACATCAATTTTTCCTAATTTAAGAGGGAAGTGATGGAAAATATAAACTACCGAATATGCATGGCTTCAGCATCGAAAAAAAATACAAAAACAAAAAAGATTAGGAAGGAAGCCGAAAGCCAATATTTTCTTTTTGTGTTAAAGTGATGAATAAAAGTAAAGTTTTGAATCACGTATGTATTCTGAGCAAAAAAAATAAAATAATAACGTATGTATACTCTGTTTTTTCGTTAAAAATCAGTAACAAGAATATACTGATATTACTAAATAATAATAAAATAAAATCAATATTATATACAAACAATTATCATGCTTTTGTACGTCCCCTACCGTTTCCCTTTTTTAGCCTGACAATATATAATTTGTTTGAATATTAAGAATGAGAAATGTATCTTACACCATTAGACAAAAATGACGAAAAAGGATAGTAGTTAATAACAACAAGAAGAAGCATGTAAAAGATATTATATATTTATTTTCATACAATGAGAATATATATATATATATATATATATATTGAAATGTTATGTGAAATATAAGATAATGAAAGCATAAATTATAGGAAAATTCATTTCATATGACTACTGTGCTATCGACATAAATAGAAACAACATAGTGGCCAGCCGAGAACCAGAAGAAAACATTAAAAAAAAAAAAAAAAAAAGCTAGCGGACAGAAAAAGAAACAAGTTGCAGTAATTAAATGGAGAGGACCTGGAATTTTGATGATAATTTATAATATTTGAATCATCCCATGAGGACCTTACTTCTAAAACTTGCACTGTTAGATTCTCAACCCCCTACTGGGAAAATAAAAATGACTTTGTTCAACAACAACAAAATACTTAATACACACAACATATAGTAAGTGGGCGTTACAATATGCGATTTAATTTGTGGAATTTGACACACAAACACATATGGGTTGATTATTAAGGAGAGATGCTTTGTTTAGGGAGAGAAAATATTTTTTGAATATAAAAATTACATAAATAATTTTTTTAGAAAAATTAAAATTAAAATTATTTGTAAAATATAATAATTATATTAATTTTTAAGAAAATGACAAAATAGTAAAAATCACTCATTAATCCTTAATTTTCCTCTTTTACTATTTTTTAATTCTAAAACAAGCGGAAGAAATATTCTCCATTTTCCTTTATTTCCCTTCCCTCTAAACTCCTTGCATTCCTTCCTTTCCCCTCCCCTCCCCTCCAATCCAAACTCCCAAACAAAGTCTAAAAGGATGATTAGAGAGAGCTTTTCTTATTCTATAGTTCATATAAGATTTAGACGGTTCATATATTTTTTTTATACTCATAATTTTTAAATGAAAAAATTATTTTCTTAAAAAAAATTAGTTAAAAGAGTATACATCACACTTGTTGATCAGGTGACCTTCAGAGAAAGACAATGGAGGAGGATTAGAACAGAAAGTGTGGATCAGCTCTAGAATTTTAAGATGCAGTACTGAACTAGAGATGTCAAGATTATTTCAACTCACGTTGATTATTAGGTAAAAAGCCAATGACTAAAGGAGCTCGCAATGAACTATGAAGTAGCAGCTTATAACTTAGAAAATTGGTTCTCAAAACGTAACAATTCTACACAGAACCAATGCAACCTCAAAATGTAGCTACTTCAAACAGGCCACACTCACTACAAAATGCATCTGTGATAATGAAACAGGCCACACACTACTTGAATTCTGAATGGAGACTCATTCAGCTGACTAACTTTCCAACCATCTGCATTATTACTTTTTAAAACTGTTAAATGGACATTATAAAGAAATTCACAAGCATCCCTGAGGTATTTCAGGAGTAGAAGTGACTTTTAAATTAAAACCACTCTTTTTGGCTTCACTAGTTGCGTCAGAATTTGTCATGGAGAGAGAAGAGAAAATAAGTTGAATGTTAAAGGGGTGGAAATAGGTCAGACCCTTATCAGGTGGCCTACGGCCTGACCTGTTTGTTAAAATTGTCATGTCAAAGCCTATTTAAAGGCCTGAATGTGTAAATAAGCTAAGTTTTTTTTGTTAAAGCCTGACCTGTAAACCTTCAGGACTGACCTGTTTATATATTAAATAAATATAATTATATTTATATCATATATAAAACACAATATTTATTTTTTTATTCTAATTTCAAGTATAAATTGTTAATTATAGTACTATATTCTTATATTAATTAATTATGACTTTTAAAGCATGTAATATGAAGCCTTTTTAAATTCTTATACATTGTAAGTAAGCGTTTAAAAAGACTTTAGGCCTAACCAGGTTTTATGAAGGTTCAAATCTTAGCCTAAAAAAAGCTTGTATTCAGATTTAGGCCCAAGCTCAGGCCTTCTACCCTCATTACAAGCTCAGGTCTATTTAGTCAAAGTCTGACCTAGCCAAACCTATTTCCATTCGGCTCAAGATAAGAAAGAAGAGGGACTTTAACAAAAGTTAAAATTACTCTAAAATACTCAACAAACACTTCAAAAAAAAATCTACTAGGGTACTAAATAACGTCATTCCAAACAACAACCTGAAATGGCGATAATGGAAGGAAAAATTAACAACTTGCCACTTCCTAAAAACTGATTTGCCAAGCTGCCTTTGGTCGAAAACTCGTATACCAAAAGCCGGTGCTCATCCTCTAAGCAGTAGCCAATTTGCTTTTATTTTCACGCGCCGGCGAGAAACCCCACCTTTACCAACGCTGATACCTGCTCAGAATCACTGATCTGTATATTCCAACCACTCAGTTGCTTTTTCTCTCTCTGGGATTGCAATCGGTGGTTTCTTCCTTCCAAGATTTCTTTATGCATCAATTTCATCAGCTTGAATTGATGTAGGGCAATGTTGGAGATTGATTCATATGGGTTTCCTAGGGATGGAGTTGATTTGAAATTTATCCAAATTTAACTGGTTTTGAATGATTGTACTTGATGTTAAGAAGATGCTTATCAAACGGGTTCGTAAGGCTTTGCATGTAGAACACGCGTGACCGATTTTGGTGATTTTCTTTTTTTTTGGATATAAAAAAGTTTAGGTCGGTTCGGTACTTCCCCACCAAAGAATTCTTAGAGACTTACGAGATCGCCTAGACCTCACAATGGTGGAGAGAATCAAACTCCCGTCTTTTTAGAATTTGAGCTCGTTTTTTACCATCTATATCAATTATCTCATTGGCTTGGCTGGTGAGTTTCTTGTGGCAGGTAAATAAAGCTAGAAGACTGTCCATGGACTTCACTAATTAATTGTTAATTTATTTACCACGCTCTTACTTACACTTGAGCTTATTTATAGGTTCTGGGAAATATTGTTGATTATTTTTATAAATTCACTTTCAAAGTATTACAAGAGAGTGTTAAAATTTTACTCCTACTAAAGGTAGCAGAAAATAAAAAGGTGAAAATATGTATTCATAAATGAGGACAAAATTAAAAAAATTTATCAATTTAATCCAAAGTTAACTAATTTTTCTTGGCACGTGAGAATTAAACAATTTATACTTACAATGCAAATAGGATTAGAGTGACATATCATAAATTGTTTAACACCTAATTAAAAATAGATAACTTACTTTTTTTTTTTTTACTATCTGCAAATTAAATTCAAAAATCCAGATCAAAAGAAGTACTCCCTTGTATCCCAATACAAGTTACTTTTAGAAAAATGACTTGATCCATAAATAAATTATTTAGAGGGTAATTAACACTTTTTTTTTTCAGTTTTGCCACCTACAACTAATGTTTCAATATTGACTCGCATTTTTCTCCCATGTTCAAAACCTTATTTAATATAGGTAAAATTGTAAATTTTCTTAAATTTAGAACAAATTTAACAAGTTGACCACTATTTCTTGATTTTTTTTTGAACAATGACCACTATTTCTTGATTATGATAACTTAATTAAGGTGATTATATTGTGGTACTATAATTCATTTCACAATAGAGGTTCTCATTCATGGATGTAATAAAATTGATTTATTCGCATTATAATGCTTCAGGTTCTCGAGAGGACTATGACTAATGACTAGACTGAGGTTCTTTCCGGTGAAAGCAGATGAAGGTGATATCCCAAAGGAGATAATTAATAATTTTTCAAATGAATTTTCATGAAAAATGTTTCATTTTAAAACATCTAATTATCATTAGTATGAATCAAAAAAACTGAACAGCAATCCCCATCTTACAAGAAACAAGAATGAGGGAAGACGACGAAGGAATTTCAGAACATAATAATTGATAGAATCAAAAAGCTGTACAACAATCACCTATGTTATTATTTAAAAAAAAAAAAAAAAAAAAAAAAAGACACGCTCCAATTCAAAAATATACAAGGTGCTATAAAAAGGAACCAGGCATGAGTCAACTCCAATAAATTTATACCTCCGTTTGAAGCGAGATCATCTATCTGGGCTCAGATGTGTCAGCCCCATTTAAAGATTCATTCGTACTTCTCTTGTGCTGCTTAGGAACAGTACTGCTATCGCTTGTGCTGCCTGTATCGCTCGAATTCTGAAGCTGTTCCAATGCTCTTACCACGTCCGCCATGGTTGGTCTAAACCGGGGTTCTACAGACAGGCATTGGATCACGATTTTAGCTACTTTCATGGCTTCACGTACCAGGTACTGGCCTTCAATACGAGCGTCCATAACTTGGAAAATCCGGCGCTTGCTCGAAAGGTACGGCTTGGCCCATTCCACTAAATTTTGTTCCCTGCCTGGCCTGTTTCTGTCTAATGCACGTTTGCCTGACATAATTTCAAGCAGAACAACCCCGAACGTGTAGACATCACTCTTCTTGGTCAGGTGACCTTCAGAGAAACACGAGGGAGAAGGATTAGCAGTGAAAGTGTGGGAAGAGGCTAGAGATTATTTCAACTCGATTTTGAATTATTAAGTGAAAATCTATAAATCAATTAGCTCTCAATAAAGTGAAGTGAATCAGGAAGCAGCAGCATAGAACTTCGAAAATTGGTTCTCAAAAAACATTAACAATTCAACGCAAAACCAATGCTATCACAAAATATACCTAGTTGAAACAGAGTACGGACCACACAACTCATAAAACGCACTTGTGATGGTGAAATTGCATAGTTATGGTACATCACACTGCAGGAATGCGCATGAATTTTTTTCAGCAAAGAGATTGACGAGAATTTAATCAGTGCTACAGTGGAAAAGGGGGGGGGGATGTTTTCATGTGTTTCAAGACTAGATGGTTCACATTCTTGATTTGATTTGTATCGTAAAGCCCATGAAAAGTAGATCCAGTTACAGTTCACATGGACAGCTACCTAATTATGCAGAGAAAAAGGGCGGCCCAGTACACCAGGCTCCCCCAAAGTGGGATTAGGATAAACACACTCTTACTCTCAAACAAAGAGGCTATTTCCAACACCTCATATAACAGCAACTTTTACTATTGACTCGAGGCTCACCCTCGACCTAATTATGCAGATAGTTTGAAGAAAAATGTTTGCAGTATTCAGGGAGCAAGGAACTCCCAAGTGAATACTAAAATTCTATTTCTCATGCTCTCATAATCTAAGAGGTAAGAACTACTCATCAATTAGACAGGATTACATGCAAACAATAGGATATGACCTCTTAAGATGGTCATAATCTAAGAGCTACTCATCAAATCTGAAAGATACCCGTGGCCATATACTCAGGAGCAGCATAACCATAAGTGCCCATGACCCTTGTAGAGACATGGCTCCTATCACCAGATGGTCCGTCCTTTGCCAACCCAAAATCAGATAGCTTTGCATTGAAGTTCTGATGACACCAAAATGGAATGTTAGAATAGCTGGTCCGGCTAACAACTTCTAACCTTGTAAGATCAGTGGGATTTAGATTTACATACCGAATCAAGCAAGATATTAGAAGCTTTTAGGTCTCGAAATATTACTTTTACTCCATCACTATGAAGGAAAGCAAGACCCTTTGCAGCATCAAGGACAATTTTCATGCGGTTGCTCCAAGAAAGCGGTTCAACATGAGTCGTCCCTGTTCCCAAAAAACAAAGAAAGTCTGAGTCTCAAAGGTACTAAATATTGTCACCCCACTTATAAACCTGAAATGGCAGTAATGGAAGGGAAATTAACAACTCACTTCGAAATAAATGATTATCCAAGCTGCCTTTGGTCAAAAACTCATATACCAAAAGCCGCTGCTCATCCTCTAAGCAGTAGCCGATCAATTTTACAAGGTTAGGATGATGCAGCTGCCCCAGAAAATTTATCTCTGTCTGAAGCACAAGACTAATTAGTGACAACATCAAATAACAAGATGCATCTAAAATATTATCTATGCTTTGAGCAAATTTCTTATTGTAAATAAGCTCTGCTAACCACCAAGTGACACTCACCAACCACTCGTTGTGTCCCTGGGAGCCTTCTTGGTTAAGCTTCTTGACAGCAATGACTATCCCAGTGCCAGGTTTAGCAGGTGCAAGTGTCTGCTCATCAAGCCAACCCTTAAATACGCCACCAAAACCGCCTTCGCCCACCATACTGTCCGGACGAAAGTTCCTTGTAGCCATTCTTAGCTCATTATATGTGAAATTTTTCAAATCGGAAGACTGCAAGATCTCACCCTCCGTTCGAGGTTTCGGAGTTGGTGGCACCGAGGAAGTGGTGAACTTGCTGCTTCCACTCACCAAACCATCCTCTTCTTTGCTGTCATGGTTTGAGTTCCTATCTGCACATTCAAATCAAGAGATCCACTTTTCAGGACATTTATAACAACTCTAATAACAATTTAAGCCATAGATTATGGTGTCAAGGGCGCACAAAAATTTCGCTGGCAATTTTATGATGCATTGTTTAGTTATCAAAAGAGCCTGAAGGTATCGGAACTTTCAACGTAGAAAGTAAGATATACGGGAACAATAGAAGTTAGTTAAATACTTTCCCATGCATCCCATGATTGAAGGATTGATTTGGTAACTAATAAACAGAAAAGAAACAGACCCTTTATCTTCTTCCTCTGTTTTAAGCCACCAAAATAGTAACAGACGCAAATAAACTAGCTTGAGCGTTTGTAGTATATGACTATGTTAAATGAACCAAAACCCTATTTTCAACTACCCACGCCAAATCAAGCACAGAAAGCACCAAACAAGCTGATCAGTCAAAAATTAGTTGAGGAAGCAGCGAAGAAGAATTAGAACAGCAATGTTAATTACCCTTTCGCGGAGGGCTTTCAGCTTTGATCCTGGCACTGCAGCAGCAACCCATAGCTACAAAGCTCAGAGTCCAGAATTGGTTGTCGCTAATTTCAGTGAACCCACACCACCAGCTTCAGAGGAGAAAGGATCAAAAGCCCTTTGATTTCAGTGAGAAACAAGCACAAGTGAAAGGGGAAAAACAGATATACAAGTGTGAAAAGGAGGGTTTTATTCACATGTGGGTTAGCTGGCAAGCGCGGAGACTTCATCTTCCAAATATAGGTATTGAATCCGCAAAGCTACTTGGGACGAGTTGAATGGGCAAAGTGAAGGTGTGAACGAGGGAGAGAAATGGAATTGCGAGGAAAGATCATAATTTTAGACCATCGAGAAGGACAAAAAAAAACAAAAAACAAAGCAGGGGTGTTGACCAAGCTGTCATATGGTTTTCCAAAGAAGCGCGCAAGTGGGGAAGGAGACTCGGAAAATTCATTCCTTGCTCTCTAAGCTCAACCTTATCCTTCTCTTTGTCCTATTCCAACACTTTGGATAAAAGAGGAAAGATGTTGATTAATACTCCCTCAGATCCTAAATATAGGACAGGAGGTAGTATTAATTAATTGTGTATTTATTATTTAAGTAGCTAAGTAGTATAAATAATTTATTTGGTAATACTCTTGCTCTCTTTTTATCTATGTTTCTTTAATTGCATGTGGTTCCCTTTATAAGCTTTTTTTTTTTTTTTTTTTACCTGAATTATAAGCTACATTTTGAATACATCTAAAGAATGTACATATATTTTTTTGTTATTCATATACTACTATTATTACCACTTTGTTCTTGTTGAAAATAATAATAAAATTGGAAAATTTTGAATTTTATGTTAGAATTAATGAAGTCTAAAATTTTTCTTCATAATATTAAACATATTGAAAGTGGCTTATTAATAGAAGTACTGTGTTTTTTTAGATGCGTTGGTTCCCCTAATAAGCTACATTTTGAACATATATAAATATTTAATGTATTTTTATTTTTATTCCCATTTAATTATATGTCTCATTTCTTTTTCTTGCTCATTCTTTTTCCCTCACCTTTCATAAATAAGTTAAGGGTATTTTTGTAAAATAATTTATAATTTTCATATTTATTACCTTTAAATAATTTTAATTAACTTTTCTTCACATAATAAAAAAGATTGGAATGAAATGAGTAATTTTTAAACATTAAACTTTTAAGATTGTAAAAACAGGCTTTCATTTGTAAATTTTACAATTATAATACAATGGCCACTTGAAGTTCATAAATTCTCATTTATATTAGAAGATTATATTGTTGTACTATTTTAATGAGTATGAACAATAATGTTAAATTAACTAAATTAATTTTAAGGAAAATGATTTTTGAATTAAAATTTTTTCCTTGAGAGAACAGAAGTCAAATCGAGTTTGTCATCTATTGTTTTTCTTGTCAAATTTTTCTAATACCGTTTGGATTGTTGACTAATTTCATCCATATTGTTGGTACTTGGTAGGTGACGGTGCATATACAAACATGTTTATATAATATTTATATTATTTTATACTCCTATTTCATTATTAATATTTAATAAATATAAAAAAAATTAAATCATTGGCATTGTTTTATGATTTTTCTCTATTTGGTGTTAACACTATTACTTTGCATTATGTTCTTATGCATTTTCGCTTTCATAATGATATTTTAACTCTATGAAATTTGTAGAACTCGTATTTACTTTAAATGATTTTGACTTGAGGGGGAAAAAAAAGAGTTAAACTCATTTCGGTTGGGAAAAAAAAAAGTTAAATTCCTTTTAATTGAATTATAAACTAAATCAATCATTTGACTAAGACATAAAAGTTCTTACTATTTACATTTACCGGGGTAGATGACATAAATATAAAAATGTTAATATATTTAGAAAAAAATCCAAATTATCTATTTTCTTTAGTTAGATACATTTCCCACTCTTTTTTAGTGCATTTAAGATAATTTATAAATTTTTAGAAATAATTAATAATTTTTTAAAAGTCCCTAGTCAATGAATAAAAAAAACTTTGCTCACCTTTAAAGTAAAGTAAAATAAACAATACCATCAATTGAGGTTAGAAAGGGAAATATGAAAATAAATTTAAGACATAAGGTAGTTTAAGTTAGATAATTTGTGAAGGGAATATAACTCTTACATAATTTATAAATAGCATAATTTAATAGTGATTTGATATTCAGGTAAAAAAAATAGTGATTTAATATTTGATATTGATTAAATAAAGCTATAATTTTTTTTAAAATTAATCCCTGCAATTTTTTTTTTTAAAAAAATCATATACTAACTCTTTTTGGGTGTATAATTAGTTAGGACAAAATAATGAAACTTGGATAATAAATAGACAGCCGAAAAGTCAGCGTAGGGGACAGTATATACTCAATTAAATAGAAAAGTTTATCGCTTTGTTGGAAAAATGAAGAGAACAGTTAAATGCAAACAAGAAAGTTGGATTATTTTTCTGCTGGGAAAAATCAAGACACGGAAGGTGGTTTGACTTTTGAAACGAAGGTCTCTCAGCCAACTAGCTGCATATTCTGAGAAATTGCCTTCAAGCTAAACATGTTTGACTTATATTTGTACTGAGTTTCAAGATTAATAATTTGTTTTTTTAAAAAAAAAATATATATATTTCCTTGTAGGATTGAATTTTATGAAATTCCAGGGATGAGGTAGACCGTTATGAATAAGAAAAAAATTATTGGCAAGGACTGAAATAAATTATTACCAGCAGCTACTGAAATAAATGAAAGGGTAGGTGGAGAACCTTCTATCTTTTTTATTAAAGGAGATTGAGGGCAATAAATGAGCTTCTCTCTCTCTGGGTTGGTCTTTATTACAAAATCTAGTTTTTTTATAAGGTATTTATTTATTTTTAAAGAGTATTTGTTTATTTTTAAAGAGTATTAATTATTTTTTATATATATACCTATAATTAATAGGGGTAGTGGGTGAGAGTAATAATAATATTTCTTTTTATCTTTATTATAAGACACCAACTCGCAAAGGTATTGAATCATTTTTATAAAGCATTTGCTTGTTTCTAAGGAGCATTATTTTTTTTTCATGTTTGCCCATAATTAAAAGAGGTAGTAGGTGAGAGTAATAATAATATAATATTAGAGTTTAGTGTAATTTGTCGAGGTAGTGTTGGAAACTACTTAAATTTTAAGATAACTTTATTGACTTCAACTATTTTTATTAATTTGTAAGAATTGTTAGTTCACGTCTTATAATAGGGACAAGAAAGAGTATAATATTGGAGTTTAATGTAACTAGTAGGGTTGATATTGAAAATTATTTAAATTGTATGACAACTTTATTGACTTTAACTGTTTTTATTGGTTTGTGTGATTTGTTAGTCGGTGCCTTATAATAAGGATCAGAGAGAGTAAAAAGCAAGATCAAACACACCTAAGTTAGTTTATGGCATACCACTCTGATCTAATTTATAAGTCCCTTTTAACTAAATCACATATACCAAAGAGAAATAGTTAGTTCAATAATTATGAAGTAAATCTTTAATTTTGCCCTTATAAGAATATGTATCTTTTAACTTTTTTTTCTCTCTCTATTTTCATTGATACAATTAATATGGGCAAAATTGTTTATATCATTTATTACTTGAAAAAGGACTTATAAATATGACCATTTTTTTTTGTTAAGATAGACTTATAAATAGGATTAGAGTGGTAGTTGAAGGAAAGAGAATGGAAGGATATGATAGATGGTTACTTTGTTTGGTTTTGTTAGTGGGGAAACAGTGGAGGGTTTTTAATGATCCCATATTTAACTTAAGATGTCAAGTGATGGGAGAAATGGAAACAATTTACCATTCTACCATAATATAGTTGTTATATTTTTTTTTATTTATATATTATATGCATTATCTACATCTTATCTAATTAGTATAATAATTTTTTTATTTATAATTAATATAATAATACATATTTTGTTTTAAATTAATTGTATGATAATACATTTAACTATAATAGTATTTTTTATTTATAATAACATTTTTTTCATTTTAAATTTATTTCATGATAATATATTTTAATATCAAAAAATGTATTTTTTTAAAATATATATTATTGAAAATTTGATAAAAATAACATATTTTGATTATATTATTTAAAATTATATTAACCTCTTTTATAATTATAATATTTTTTATTTATGAAAAAATATTTTTAATTTAAATAAATTTTATAATAATATTTTTTAAAGATAAAAAATATTTTTATTAAAATTAATTTTATGAAAATATTTTTTATTTAAATTTTTAGGAGAATATGTAATAATTATAATAATATTTACATTAAATTATTTATTAATAATATATTTTAAATTAGGGTAAATGTGTAAAAATACATATGTGTTTTACCATAAGAAGCACCCAATATCAAATGTTTTTTTAGGTACAAAAGTACACATGAACTTTTTAAATAGGGGCAAAAATAATATCACCGTCAGATTGGTTTAACAGATGTTAGTTACAATTTGAAAATACTAAAATACCTTTCAACTCAATAAAAAAACCCCTCTTCCTCCAACTCTCACCCTCCCGATTCTGAATTCATCATCATTTGCTTCAACATTGCTTCTAAAAAACAATTGTTCCTACTTTGATTTTTTGGTTCATGTAGTTAAAATCAATGACAAAAAATCTAGAGAGATTCATCACCCTTTTGGATACTAAGATCTAGAAAATAAATCCAATAATCAATATAAAAATCAAAAGGCAAAAGGGATTATTTCTTTTATTTCAGTAGTTGTTGCTAGCTTAGAAATCATACATGATGAAGCTAATAGAGGAGTGGCCTATGCATTTAGCAATTTAAGGTTGAAGATTGAAGAAATTAGAATCGAACACTAACATCCATATACCCATAATCAATTGCAACTTAAAACTGTGAGGCGCCCAGACAAAATTGTGATTGGGATCTTCGTTGGCCCAATTCATCACTGGTTCAGAGAGATTCTCTTATGATCTATAAAAAAATATCTGTAATTTTGGCAAAATTAATACCAGAAGAATGTCGGCTACATTGATGATTAGGGCATAAGGGACGGTGGTCTGGGGATTGTATGTAGGCCGACCACCATAGAACACAATCACAAAACTCTTATCAACCACCAACAACCAATAATTACCCAAATATACTGAGACAAAGCAAAGAAAGGAGTAGAGGTAGCATATTGAAAAAGAAGAAAAATAGAGGTATGAACTTGAGCAAAAAATCATGAACAAGAGGAGATTGCGTCGCCGATGAGCCAAAACTGACGATCTGTCAACCACTAAACCAAAGAAGCTTGAATCATGCATTGGGATCTGAGGGAGAGAGATGAAACCTAGTTTTCCTTGAGATTGCGCATCCTGCGGAGTTTTTCGAATTTGAGTTTGTTGGGTTGGTGTTGGGATTGAGAGAGAGAGAAAGCATGCACACACGACAACATGAGCAATAGCCAGAGACGGAGGATCGACGCAGGTTGTAGGATGGTGATGAGCGAAGTTGCATAGATCGATGACTGGGATTTCGTTCCCAAAAGCTTGAAGGAAGGAATGGGCACAATAACGTAAATTAAAAAAGTTTGATATTTTTATTTCTTTTAATAATATGGGGCCCACTGAAAAAGTAATGTCTGTTAGGCTAATTTGGCAGTGATGTTATTTTTGCCCCAATTTTAAAAGTTCATGTGTGCTTTTGAACCTAAAAAAACATTTGATGTTAGACGCTCTTCAGGGTAAAACACATGTGTATTTTTACACCTTTACTTTTTAAATCATAATAAATTTTGCATAACAATAAATTTTTATTTGATTATAAAACATTTTAATAATAACAATAATATTTTTATTTGGGAAAACATTTTCTCATGTTGTAGGAAAATTATTTTCTCATGTTACACACACATGAAATCGTGGGACCCACATATACATATATTAATTCATAAATGTATATGTGGGTCTTACCATTTCATGTGTGTGTAGAAAACTTTTTTTTTCTTATGTAACATGAGAAAACCAAAGCTCTTTTTATTTCCTATAATATTTCTCATCATGGATATTATTGGAATATCAAATAAGCTATGTGGGTAAAGTGGTCCAAAATTTTGGCTCCCCTCCAAAACCTTCCAATTTAGAGTGGAGTTAAAATAGAGGTGTTGGAGGGGAGGGGATGGAAACTTAGCTTTTTGACTAATGTGCCCTTTATTAAATAACTATTTACCAAAATGCCCTTGTTTCCAAACAATTTCCCAATATGCTCCTTATTAACACTGAGATAGTTATTTAATAAGGGGCACATTGGTCAAAAAGCCTGGAAACTTTGGGGTCCCAACCTTCTAAAATTTCAAACCAAATGAGTGAAGGAACTCATTTTTCCTCCCCTTCCATGTTGTCCCCTCCAACCAAACAGGCCCCAAAGGATGACCTAGTGTCTAAGGTTGTTTATTAGGTGAGGTACACATCCTTATCCTCGCAGTTGTTTCCTATTTGTCGTGACCCTTTTATTATAAAAAAGGGGTTAAGGTATAAAAATACCCATTTTTATTCAAAATTAGAGTAAAAATGTGAGGACTCTTAAACACAAATTGAGGTCATTACATATGCATACGCAAAAATAGTGTGGGTCCCACCACAAAAGTAATGGTGTTAGATTATACTCCTCTAATCTTAATATAAGATATATTTGAAGAGTTGATACTAGTTTTCAATCTAAGACATAATTTTCATTTTTTTTTTCTAATTTACCTTTATTGATGCTCCTTTAACAATATTCAAGATGGTAAGGGAATGAGTGAATTAAAGAAAATGTGGTAAACGTGCAATTTTACTAACAAAATTTTTCTTAAGGTGTATCTAACACATATAAGTTTTGTAATGACCAAAAATACCAACAAACAATTTAAATTGGTGCAAATTCATTAAATGTATTAAATTTTACCAAACACTATTAGCGTTTTTTTTCTCTTATAATCTAACCATCGCTTAGTCAAATTTAATGGTTTTTGTGCAAATACTTTTTAAATTGTTTATTGGTATTTTTTTCTTCTTCCAAAAAACTTATCTATGCTAAACGCTCTTCAAAAAAAAAATTCTAAAATTACACCTTAATTTTAGAAAATATGTTATATTAATTAACTTAATTAATTTTTTTACACTAACTAAATTAGATAAATATGTTGTATATTTATAAACGAAGGAGTATATATTGATCCCAACATTTATACTCCTATTTTAAATATTTATAGTGTTTTTGCACTTCCAAATGCATATGGTATTGGACGCATTTGGAGTCAAAGCTCAGGCATTTTTATATCTTCACCCAAAAATATACACATTTGAAGCGAAGGCATCTTTGAACGAAAAAGCATGCGAAGGCATCGTCATCCATGTAAAATTTTGTACTATTATTATTGCATCAATTTGCGTATGACACACACGCCATTTTTTTATAGCATAAATAATATAAAAATATGAGACTTTTTTTCCAAATTGTCCCTTTTTAAGAAATTATTTACCAAAATACCCTCACTTTCAAACTATTTCCTATTATACCCCTCCTTTGAAACATATTCCCTGTCTACCCCCATTTAGTCAACTAAATAAGGGCTTTAGTCGACTAAATGTGGGTTTTTTTTTTGAAAACTGTCGACATTTAGTCGACTAAATCCTAGGATTTAGTCAACTAATTGTCAACAGTTCAAATTTTTTCAATGAGCCCAACATTTAGTCGACTAAATGTCGACTAATGGATAAAAATAGTGGATAGTAGATTAATTATAAAAGAATAATAATGATAACAATATTAGGAAAGCAATAATGAGATGAATAAAATATATTAGAGATTATAGGATTTGATCTAAAGTATCCCTAAATAATAGGATCTAACCAACTAACAGGTAGAGAATATATATATATATGTTATATTATTATCATATAATAATAATAATAATAATAATAATAATAATGGATAATAATGATAATAATAAAAGTTGTGGGCATTCAAAAAAAATTGAGGCATCGACATTTATTTAATCTCTTTCCTTATTTATAATCATTATCTTTTATTTATCCATTTTATTCTGCCACTAATATAATATTATAAATTAAATAATATTAGAATTAGTTAGTCAGATCCTACTATTTAGGAACAAATTAATTCAAATCCTATTATTTAGGAATAAGTTGGATTATATTATTATTTTCTTGATTTCATGATTATCATTATTTTTACTTCTATTATTATCCATTATTATTATTATTATTATTATTATTATTATATAATATAACATATACATATATTCCCTACCTGTTAGTTGGTTAGATCCTATTATTTAGAGATACGTTAGATCAAATCCTATAATCTTTAATATATTTTATTCATCTCATTATTACTTTCCTAATATTGTTATTATTATTATTATTCTTTTATAATTAATCTACTATCCACTATTTTTATCCATTAGCCGACATTTAGTCAACTAAATCCCCGGATTTAGTCGACTAAATGTCGAGCTCATTGAAAAAAAATTTGAACTGTCGACATTTAGTCGATCATATCCTGAGATTTAGAAGACTAAATGTCGACAGTTTTCAAAAAAAAAATTAAACCCCCATTTAGTTGACTAAATGGAGGTAGGGGAATATGTTTCAAGGGAGGGGTATAGTGGAAAATAGTTTAAAAGTGGGGGCATTTTGGTAAATAATTTCCTAAAAAGCAACACTTTGAGAAAAAAGCCAAAATATGAAGCCACTGAAGAAATCAGTTTCGTCCGTGAGTTGAAACTCCTAAATATTAATGAAGCTCTTCATAATTTTATTTTATTTTATTTTTCCCCCATTGACTTGACTCTTATTCGGCAAGCCTGATAATTTCTCCAATCAAATCCTAAATTGTCATTTTCCCTTTAGATCTACATCTTCCTTGGTTGTCACTCTTACTCAAGCAAGTCAACATTTTAAAGTTATTTATTTATTTTTAACTTCTAACTGTGAATGTCTAGTGGACTTTGTGATTTCCTTAATATTTATTTTTGTCGTCGTTGGGTGGATCCAACTCAACTAGGAACCTTCTCTTTCTCAATGATGGCAATAATATTAGCAATTTTTTTTTTTATAAAAAAATTTTAGGAAAGAAATCGGACTTACCCACAGTCTAAGAGCAAGGCACTTGAAGCCCAGTCCACAGGAGATATTAGCCAAAAAGTACACATACCTCCACCTCTACCAATATTACCATTGCTTCCTAAACCCTTAGGATGTCTCCCCAACACCTTAACCAACGCAGAGATTGAACACTCTAAAGGTGAGGAAGACCACGCCAGTTGAATCTCATCGTAATAATATTAGCAATTGGACATTATCAAATCTGCATTCTACGACCAAAGTCCATATGCCAGCCCGTAGCCACCATCATTTATTTACTTATTAGTGCTCCCACCATCATTTAAAGACACCACCCAGAAAAAAAAAAAAAAAAAAAAACTCATACTGTGCACATAAACTTATTTTACCGACCTTCCAGAAGGGAAAAAAGTCAACTTCCAGTGAAAACACGGTAATTGTGAGTTGGGCACATTTTCACAAACTGAATCAAACCCTGCAAACCTCTACAAGTCAAGAGTACTAAAAGCCATTTTTAGGAAGCTTGCGCTGTCAGTAAGCAACAATAACAACAACAAATCTTATCTTACTGACGAGAGAGGCTACATGGATCCATGACGCCATGTGCTCTATCATCGACAAACTCTTAAAACATAACGAGCAAAAAAACTAAAATGCTTCATTTCTAAGAATCTGCTATCACATTCGACAGTACAATGTAATTAACTCTCTCAAATGTTTTGTATGTGTGTGTGTGTAATATACATAATCTCTACGTGGCTGGAGCTTCATCATCCAACATCTCCACTACAGGAGCATACTGCAAAATGAATGTAGTGAGTAAGGTCCATGAAGAAGCACATAGATGATTGCGAGGACAAGAGAGTAAAAATATTGAATACACTCTCACCTCATCATTCTCTTCAAAATATATCCCATCAACAGCACTGTTCTGTTGAAACTCCCAACCCAGACTGCCCTCCAGAAGCTCCTTGAATTTCCTTGTCTGCAATTATTGGAAAAAAAAGTCAACTGTTATTTTCTTTAATCAGTCAATGAGCTGCTGGTGAGAAGAACAAGTTGCAATAAAGTTCAGAGCAGACAAACTTTATAATAAAGGTAAAGATCCACAGACGGGTCCTCATCCAATTATTTTGGCCCTCATAACTACCAATACCTGCCTGCCATCATCAATGGCCATGATTCAACGCTGTTTACTGCCACCATTAATTTAGGTTTGACATTTTCATATTGCCTTTTGCATATGCGATTCGCATTTAATTCTACATATGTCAACAACTCATTTATTTGAATAACAAGCATATCACATCTAATCATCTAGGGAAGCAATAATTGTTTCTTAAAAAAAAAAAGGGAGGAAGGGCTACGTTGCTTCTTGTCTTGTTTAGTTGTGTGTATATAGGAGGCACATGTATCTAGGCAATAAACTAGTTTTCCCCCCTCCAGTTACCCAAAGGACCAAATCCGTCCCTGGTGTGCTGATTAGTGCATGATACATTTCAGGCACATCAAACTAGAAAGAAATTGCCATTTCATTTTCTTTCGATCCTTCAATTCCAGTAATTTTTCAATTCCTAATTATAATTCTTTTTCTTTTGAGGGAAGAAGCAGAAGATATATCCGTATGATAAAAACAGGCTCAGAGCTCATACCCATGACAAAAGATCTCCATCCACAACTGAGGCATCTTGCACCAGAGAAAAGAAATCCTGGAATTAAAAAATGCCATGTGCCACAGATTACCACACGCTCAACAAGCTAAATCAAACCATTTGGACATTGTGCTGAATTTAAGATTGAATGATATTAGCTGAAACAGCCAAAACTTTGTGCAATCGGATCACAAGAATCCAAGGCCTTGAAAGTGAATACATCTTGCAGGAAGGAATTGGACAAGAATGGATAGACCAAGAAGACCTCCCTTGCCAGTATTTGAGACGTTAAATTTGCTGTTGATTCGTCTTTATTTTATATCTTAGTCCTGACTTCTGCAAAATTAAGATGTTGTGCTTAAATGGTCTTTTAAGCTTTTTAAAACCAAAACCTGCTGTCAACTTACGTACTAGAGATAATTATATGGAGCAACCTTATTTAGATGTTATTGATAATGTTTGGCAATTTTTATTACAGAGGATGGAGTATATCCATCAGATTTAGACATATGGAGAGCAACAGATTTGCTAATTTTTTAGCTAACTATGCACATAGTATGACTACCTCTTTTTCCTCCTTTGATCAACCACTGCTCTTTTAAGAGAGGTGGAGGATGATGAAAGGACCTAGGTTTCTCTTGTTGCATTTTGATCTTTTTGTGCAATTGATTCTTTATCGTTTTCTATTTAAAAAAACTTGAATTATATGAAAAAAGAAAAAATGGATACGTAGCATCATATATTTCTAGCTTGGGAAATTTGCTATAAAATACTTTAAAACATTAAATTATTTAACAAAGTTAAGCGGATAAAGGGAAAAAAAAGTCAGAAGTAGTCAGAAGAACCAATGCTGTTGTGACAGAATAAGTATGCTAGATAACAGAACAAATCTGAGAAGTTAAAAATTGAGTTCATAAGTCATAACATCAACAACCTACCTTACAAAGCTGGTGCAGAAAGCTATCAGCAGAAAACCAAGAATCATCGAACAATGCTGTCCCTGATTCATCAGGGCGATCTTTCTGTAGTCCATATTTCAGTTGATAGTAGATGACCTTTATGAACTATGAGAATCCATAAAATTCTAAATTTCAGCTAAGTGAAGAGAGGGAAAGCAAACACAAGATAGATGAAAGCACAAGGTTGTAAATCGAACAAGCATCTCAAACAGACAATTAATTTTACAAGCAACCGCAGCATAACATAATAATCTAACTCAGTTATATTTAATATGGTAATATATTAAATAAACAGCAAAAATTTTAGAAGATATCTAACTGTGAAATTCATAGCTCCTGAAAACTTGTTCACATGTTCATTCACACTTCAAGAATTATTTCACCATTTTCCTGATTTTGCATCATTGAAAGAAATTTGATGAAAGTCACAACAACTTTGGCCCATTCTGTTAATCCAAATTCAAAAGGCATATGTTCCTAGGTGGCAATCTGAGCAAATAGAATTGAAGGGTGTCAAATTTAAAAACATTCAGAGTAATATTTTAATTGTTTTGTACTTAACAGGAACCGAGATGGTATTCACCAAGTTATGCGCCATTGGATACTTAAGCAATTGGCTTATATGGGGAGGGTTTCCCAAGAGATGTCTATTAGCATCTTAAAGAATAAAATATGGTTCCAAGGTTTACCTTTGTGAATAGGTGACTCCGTGTATGGAAGGGCTGCAAAAGATTAGACAAATAAATATATCAATAACCATTTAATAACACCACTTTAAGCTTATTTCACCCCATTCTGATCTCATATTATACTTTTGGCATGTGACACGCCACCTAAAATCCTAGCCAACGAACAAAATGTCCTAGGAAAGAAGTTAAAATTGTCATACGAAGAAATATGAGAGAAACTTCCATGCAGGGACAAAATTAAGAACATTATCATGTTTCAAATATTACAATGGAAATAGAAATCCCATTTTAATATGTCATTTTTTTGTACTGTGTATAAGCTTATGCCCTTCTCAAATAAACGCTTCAATTTTCATATACTTCATATTAATTTAGTAAAACAAGTTCCTTTCCCTCAAGATAAAGGGTTTTATAAACCTTCAATGTTGTGTCTCACTCAGCAGAACCATAAATTTGACTTAGTCAAAATGCACATGCTATCTTCTCAACCTAGCTTTCTATAAAGGTTCAGAGCCTTTTCAAGTTTTGCAAGCAAAACATGCAGAATATCCTTTTCGAGAAATATCTAGCCATAGCAAAAATGAATTCTAAGCATGCCAGGTTTCTGCATAAATAAGAAACCTAAAATTCAAAAGCTCATTTGAAAAGTCCTTGCATGCATCATTCAATCGAGATATGACTTGAAAGCTATACTCACTGCTTCAGTACAGCCTAAAAAAAGGCTAACTAGGGACTTCCACTGGAGAAAAGCTTCAAGTGATTGCCCCATCTGCACATTTACAAAATATCAAATTTCATATTTGGTCAAATAAAATAATTAGTTTACCAATAAATCATGTTTAATCTTCTATACCAAGAAAGCAACAAATGCAAATTGCAGTTCTCCAAGAAGCAAATCCTCAGAACCTCCATAATCTTTTTCCAGCAGAGTTTCTAACAACTGTGTCTGAATAGACCAAAAAAAGAGAATGCACATAAATAAATCAGAGAACAAAGGGCTGGAATGTGCACTAAATTACATGCTAGACCAATACCAACACAAAATCTTCTTTTTGGGATTAAGTACTCAATAATATGTACAAAAACAACCTTGTCAAGATTCAAAGAAGTAAGTTCTTGTCCTTGTATCCCTTTTCGTTTTATAATACTGGGAACAGATGTATAGTAGCACCCTTTCCTCTGAGACTTGTCAAATGATGTTGCAAACTTACTAGCCTTGAGTTGCTTGTCTAGAACCTTCTCCATTGGCGTTTTTGGAGTGTTTCCAACCATCCCACTCTCAAATACAACATTGATTTCCCCTCCAATGGGCTCTGCTCATAAAGTTTATCAGTTAAGAAAATTGAATATTGTGCAAAACAGGAAGACAGAAGAAAGGCGCTAAAACATCAGTGAACCGTTTCATAAAAAAAAGCATTGCAATAAAGCAAATAGCATACCTAGTCTTTCTATGACACTCTTTGTAACAAAATTAGATAATCGCTTCCAGTCTCCATAATGATTAAGATTGTATGGCCCGAGGTGTCTGTCAAACTCCAAATTTTTTATTGCTTGACTGTATCTTTCCTCCTAGAGAAAAAAAGTGGGGGGAAATGAAAAAATATACTATAATTCAAAGAATCGAACAAACAGGAGACTACATTGGAATTATATTATACATGAATCATATCTCCCTGTTAATATCTGATTTTTTCCCTGCCCTTTCCCAAGGCCATTTGGCAATGGAATAAGTGTCTCATATCAAAGAAAATATATGACAGAAGACAACTATATTGTTAAAAAAAATTATTCATGAAGATGGTAAAAAGATACCCAAAAAAATGGACAGTAAACGAAATCCAAAAATAAAAAAATGAGAAATTGCCAAAAGCAAAGAATAACAACAAATTCCTCTAGATACCCCATTATTAAGAATCCAACTAAAAAATCAATCCATCTACTAATTATCCATTTGCAGTACTCTCTGCCTATAAACCTCTGAGCTTACAAAAGGCACTGTTCTACCTTATAAAAGGAGATCGTGATTCTAACATAGTAATTCATACTTATACACCAAAAAATTTAGACAAGGCACATTGCCACAATAATTTGCTCCCAAATCCTCATGAAATGGGATTCTAGTCATCTAGAGTTCATACTTATACACCAAAAATTATATTGATGCATAATTTCACCTAATATTGTCTTAGAATGGTCTAAACTAACTGAGAAATCATATAGTACTATTCAAGAATACAAGACAACTATATATCATTATATTTACACCATTCCTACATTAAAAAAATAATTATGTAAAGAAGATACATCTATAACTCAAAGGACACATACCTCTTCCTCGGATAATTTTATCAGCCTTTCCTCTTGTTGATCCCATTTTCGAATAATTACCTGTGCATCAATGTTAGATATAAAAAAAAATACAGCTTTACAAACTTTTGAGATCTTCCAGACACACAATGTGATGCACTGAGTTTCCTTCCTTTATGATGTTCATTCAAGGATGGGTTCAAGTCTTCAACAAGAAGGCCATTGGTTAACTCTAACCAATCCATCTCAGGTGTTGAGTATCATTTGGAGTGTAGGAATAGTGCATAAACCGCAAAATTTATTCAGAAATAAGAGTTTGGTGAAAAAAGATATTGTGAACTTCAAGGCATTAGGACAAATTCTAACACATAAACAGGAAAAAACCAATCACAAGTCACAAGATTAAGATACAGTAATCATTTTGGTATGTATGTGGATTTGACAAGAGAGATATAGATTTTTCTAACCTCTGAAGGACCAACATCAACAAAGAACCCAATTATTGGTGAGAACTCCTTGCCATCCCTGCGGAAAAAAAATGTCAGATGAAGAAATGTAACAACTTAATTGAGGCACAAAATGGACTAGATTATTAAAATATAGGATGCCATTGAACCAAAAGTATCAACAATTCAATCAGAACCATGCATTCTTGTCTATTGCCCATTATTTTGAAATCTACAAAAAAAAAAAAAAAAAAATTGGTACTGCTAATTATTGCTTCAGTCTGATATCTTTTTCATGCTTATCGCCCTCAGCCAAAAAGGAAAGCTAATTTGCTTAAGAGTTAGAGCTGGATGATATGAAGCATGGTTTTACCTGCTTGAAGAACTATAATAGACAAAATGAAGACCAGGAGGGATCATTTTAATACCCTTAAAAGCAGGTCCCACAGAAAACATCTGCCAAAAGGAATTTTGATGTCACATGTGTCAGACGAAAATGAAAGCAACAAAAAAGTTTTTCAAGACCGAGCTACGCTCAATTTCCATATACAAGCAATTTTTTTTTTTTTTTTTTTAACAAAACTACGTGCACCAAAAGAAAATTAAAGAATAACCTCTACACTACCTAAGAAAAATAAGATCAAATTTCCATCTTAATTCTCCCTATCAGTTGTCCTAGGTATGCCCTTACGTAATCTACAATTTGTAACAAGGCAACAGAAATAAAATTTGCGGTATTAAATTTAAATTCTGTAATACACTGTTCGCTCCAACATATAAAACATCATGAGCAACTAAACACAATGAATGTACATATATGTATATGAATGTAAATTAAGACTATGGAAAGTAAACACAAACGTGGGGAGCGCAATTAAGTATACTTCAAGACAACTCAGGGAAAAGATAGCATATATTGCTCTTGCACACATCGAGCTTAATATTTCAATAACCAAATGCAGAGAAAGCTCCGACCATATTTGACCAGAAAGGAATCGAGGGAAAATGTTACTAATTCACTTGCCTGAGTATCGATTCCGACGAGGGTATACTGAGGAACATCGAGAAGGAGGAGAGTGACACCTTGCTTCACAAGTTCTAACGCTGTTTCAGGATCCATGTTTCCAACTTGAACCTTCTAAATGCAGTTCTTCATATATTCCTTTGTAAAAAAGGAACAGGAAGGCAGAGCAAGGCTCTGAAGCGTCTTGAGTCTTCTAGTGCAGTAGAGTTGTGTGCGCGCATCCGGCGGATAAATTCGAGAAAATCCCATTCAGGTCCAGGGACGGAAAAAAATAAAATAAAAAAAGTTCAGTTTAGATTCATCTATCAAATGAGTAATACAATGTCGAATACACATTCTATTTTTCCTTACATGGTGCTTTTGCTACTAATTAGAAGGATGAAGATACATATAAAATAAAATAAAATATTTAAAAAATGTCTTCATCTCTCTAATTAGAAGGAAAAATACCTAACAAGCATATAAGAAAAACATGTAATGTGCCCCCATTGAGTTTATTTTTGGAATGTTAAAAATGTTTCATGGGTAATTTGGTCAATATAAAGGAAAAAAATCTCTCTCCCCTCACCTCAAACCAAACAAACTCTTAGTGTGGTGTAGAATACTAATTTAAAAAAAAAAAAAAACCTAAAGACCTTAGTGACATATATTCCAAATATGAATTTTCTTTATTGACAAGTTTATGTAATTATATTAACAAGTCATATAATACTATTGATGAACTCATATATATTAATTAAAACAATTTTCATATGACTATATTGACATGTCATAAAAGTGTTATTGACAAGTTCATCTATGTTAACTAAATCAGTTTCTGTTGATAAATGTATATCACTATAATAGTAAGTCATAGAGTGACTATTGAAAGGTTCATATAAATTAACTAAACAATTTTCGTTGACATGTGCATGGAACTATATTGATAAGTTTTGAGTAGCCATCGACAAGCCCATATATGTCACTAAGATTTTTAAGGATTTTTTTTTTATAGAGGAATCTATATTTAGACTTTTTTAATATATACATATACATATACATATACATATATATATTAATTATATTGTCTTTGGGACCTCTGTGAAATTTTTCTAATAAATTATGATACTAAGAAGAGAAAGAAAAATGAAATTCTATTAAACTATATCTGATTCTAAATATTTTTCCGATGCCGAGGATCAATTTACCCTTTTTTTGTATAAATAAAAAAAGTTAATTAAATTACTTTAAAGAAAAATCCTATATTATGACAGTTGAATTACCCAAATTTTAATTTAGATTACTAAATTGAACTAATTATTAGTTAGGTTGTTTGATACAATTAGAGATTTAGAATTTAGGTGAAATTACCTTCATATCTCTTAATTATTAAGAGAAGGCAAAATTGTACACAAAACAATATTGTTAAGTGCTACCTAAGAACCCTAATGGTAAAAAAATCATTGGAAGCACAGTCAGAAAATTCAATGTTTCTGGGTGCCAGATCATTTTGCACTACTCTTGATTTTTTGTTCCCTGCATTACCAGATCCTCTCTTTATCCTCTTGCGAAATTCATCTATATGCTTGTAGTGAAGCTTTCACAGAGAATATTCAACACCTTGGAGTTTAGAAAGCGTGTGATTATTCAAGATTGTTCTCTCATAACTAGAATGGACTTTCTGGTACAATTCTTGTGTATCAATGTGCAATAGGCCTTTAGAATGGATCAATGCCAACAATTGCTTTTTTGAATTCCCAATCTGATCATATACCATAATATCAAAGTTCAGAGCATTAAAAAAGAGAATATTGTATAGCACTAACACGGAATAAACTTTTTCAGAAAAATACCTCCAAGAGAATCTGTTTTCCAGAAGGAATGGATGAAGTAGTAGTCATAGTCCTTCTAAGTTGATGCATATGATTGGCACAAAATGCAGTAATTGGCCTATTTGTATGTCGATCGGTGCAATTCTGAATGCAATGGCTGCAGGTGTAAAAAGCAAGCAGACAAGAAAACCATAAAGTGTGAATATAAAACTGTGGCGGCATAAAATAATAAAGGTCTGGCCTACATGAGAGCATATCCAAGAGTGGCGACTTCTAATGGCGGCAAAAGCGGCCACTTCTCACGGTGGCGACAATGGTGACTTCTCATGGCCTCATGTTCCATAGGGCTCATGAGAGAAAGTGACGATGGTAACAAATAAGACATTTTCCTTTCATCCTTTTTTTGGATTATGGGCTAGGGGTATTATTGAAAAATAACTAATATTTAAATATTTTAGATTAAGTTATTGACTCAATGTAAGATTTGTTGAATTTATAAGTTTTATATAGGTTTTTTTTATTTCAACCGTCTTTATATGAAATTCTTCCTTACTTTAAAGTGTTTTTGTTTTTATGTTTTTTCCCTCTAAGCTAAGTTGTTTGATTTGTTAAAAAAATGTGTTTTCTAAGGTTTGAATTTGTATTCTCCTTTTATTAGGGTGATGCTTCTTACTATATCAATCAACAACTTGTTACTTCTCTTTTTCTTCTAAAAATCTCATATCCACCTTTATTAGGGTGATGTTCCTTACTTCTCTTTTATATAAAAGGGCCTAATTTAAATTTAATATTGTATAAAACTATCATTATGATATTTTATAAATTTTTTTTTTGTGAATTGCAATTATGTACGGCGTATATTAGTTGTGACAATTTAAAGTTTTTGGGGGAAAAACAATTAATTTTTTTATGTTGAAAATAATAATATAATAAAATATTGAGTCTAAATTTTTTTTTAATATGATGATGGATATAAGATTCTAAGAAGAAGATGAGACACTAAAGGCTCACTTGTCAATTGGGGGGGGGTCCCAAAAAAATTTTGTCAGCTCCACTTTAACTTTATTTACTGAGTATGATAAATTATAAATGTTGATGTATAAAATTTTAATTTTTTTAAGTTTTAATTATTTAATTATATATTTTTATGTATTCGAGTTCATGATCAGAATTGACATCCCCATAGCTCGTGAGTTTGAACCCTTGCATGCCTTCTACATGTTTTGTTTTTCCTTAAAAAGAATGTTTCAGTTTTTATCTTTTTTTTTTCAATATGTTCAGCAAGAATTAAATTTTCAAAAGAAATATTTCCAAAAAACGATATTATTGTCTCTCTTTTGGCACTTGAAAGAGATAAAAATCCGGGCAAGGTGAAACTCAATTAAATATGCAACTATATGAATTTGCACAGTACTATTGTGTCCTAAAAAGCTGGAAGGGCCTATAAAAGCAGAGTTGCAGTTTTCTATATGAAGAGGGCAAGCAATTGCACCTTTTTCCTCCCTCACTATGGACCAATTCTAATCCCCACAATTGTATTTAGCTCTCAGCACTTTGACCCATATCGGAGATTCTAACAAAGTTTCACATTGTAGGCTTCATGCTGCTTCCTTTAGATCTTTTACACAGAGACCACCATTATTTTAACTTGGGATTTCAAAAAAGCTTATTCACATGAATCAAGACAAAAACTCCTCACCTATACTTAGCTTACATACGATAAATCATGATTGAAAAGTTGTTTTTAAGACCTACAATCACTATTCCAAACAAGTAAGAGTCAAATGCATATTACACTCATTGACTTGATTCAAGGTTTTTGAAATCTGATCAATAAGGAGGAAAGAGTGAAGCTGAACGCTGGGAGAATGGGATCGAGGGAAGCTGAACGTTTGGTTCCTTTCTCATAGGGATTGGTAGGTCACAATTAATTATATATCAAGGGAACATAACTCAGTTGGTGATCGAGTAGTAAAGCACTCTCATAGTTCTATAGGAAATTTTTGAATCCTCCTTAATCACCTTCCTCTTATCTAGGTTTTTAGGCGGTTGATGATGAAGAATAAGTTAGATTTTTCATTTTCTTTTGTATCTCTTTCTTGAGTTAATAGAATAGAATACAGCTTTATACTTTAAAAAATGAGTTGCATCGTTGCAAATAAATAATCAAATTTGTTATAATTTCATATTTTTTTGTTAATATTATATTAGGCCTGTTTGAATTTCACTTTAAGCTGGCTTTTTGTGAAAAAAAGCTGAAAAAGCAAGTCGAGTTGGAAGTCTGTTTAGATAACCCAATAGACACACTAATATGCATAAAAATAATAATTTTAAAATACATAAAAAATAAATCTTAAAAAATCAGTTTTCTATATACGACTAATATGTATATGTAGTATTTAATATAATTCATGTTTTTTTCAGTCATTTTCCATCTCAACTGACTTTTCAAATAATGATCCAAATACATATTAGTTTAGAAAAAAGTCACTTCTGCAAAAAATCAAATGGACAATCTAAACACAAATCATATTTATAATCTGACTTTTTTCTTACCAGGCTTTTATAAAAGTTAAATAGCTTTTAAGTCACCGCTCCTATCGCTAAGCCAAATAGGCCATGATTTGCTAACGTTTCTCATTTTTGTTCATGTTTTGGGGATATCTGCGTTGATATTAGAAAATGAGAGCACAAAAAATTACAGAGTCGTCTTTCTCCTATTTTTAGTCTTGAAATTCAAAACCCACCCAAAGATAGAAATTAAATGCGGAATATTCCGCACCTAAAATCGCCCACTCGATAAACAAACTCTTATTTCTCATTCACGGAATCGTTTGCATTACAATTGCATATCAAACTATAAGGAGATACTTTTCTGGAATTTTCCCCATTATATGTCAAGGCAAACAAAAATCATAACCCTTAAGATATATCAATCTGTTCACCATATCTGCCCAAAATATGCATACAAAACACGAAGTCTAGAAATTCCCAAGTTTGGTCCCTCTCTTAATCATTTGTCTTTTTTTTTTTTTTTTCAGAATCCCATCTTCACTGGTTCAGGTTTTATATTTTATAAGATTATTATTTTAAACAAAAATAAATAAATTTAAGCTATTAAAATCAGATCTACACAATTCATAACTACAACACAAACAAAATTCTAAGAAATTAAATTATAAAATACTACAATAATAATAATTTTGGAAAATATTGAATCTAAATCATTCCTTTATTGATATGACGGTGAAGATGAATTTTTTTTTAAAAAAGAGAAAAATGATTATGAGAATGTCCTCTTCCAAAATACCCTTGACAGGGCTTTCAAGGATGAAAAGACCAGAGCAAGGAAAGGACCACAAAGCAGTAGATTGTCTTTGGATGAAATATATACATATTTATATATATGAGGATTTGGACTTCAACTTCCAATTTAAGAAACATTTCCAATTCCTATACAATGTTATTGACCTCTTCTAACTCATAGTGACGGGTTGGAGCAAGAAGGAAGAGGGGTGGTAAAAAGGGATGAAGAAAGGATTGGCCCTAGAATATTTAGAATCTCTCTTAAGAGGATCCAAACTAGTCATTATACCATATGTAACAACTTAATTTTAATTCTTGCCAATCATATCCGCAGTTATTCTAATAGTGTCTCTCCAGCAGATAGCGAAGTCTACTTTTTATAGGCCTTTGTTGCAAGAAATGAGCTTAAATTTATTTCCCTTGTCTGATTAACAAATATGAATGAACCATCTTACATTTTTCATTATACCATACAGTTTGAAGTTTTGGAGGCCCATGAATATGGAAATATAGCAAGGAAGCAAAGATCACATATCGTACACTAATCATATCACCAATTTAATTGTATATTTCAGCTTTAAATAGAGCTTGGGGGCTACGAATATCATCCTGGCTTTGAATTAATCTGATCTCTAAACTGGTTGACTGAGGATTATGCCCAGATCTTTGGTAATCATTGAGTGTCCTCTGCAAAACTGCCTGCATAATTTGTTGGTACCAAAAAAAATTAATCCCCATCATTCACAAGTTCTGAAATCTCAAAAACCTAATTTCATGGCTTTGCAGGCCAGAGAATCTAGAATCAGAGAAAAAAGAAAAATCTCAAATGATGGAAAGCACCCATTTCTGAGGCAATGCTTCAAAATATTGAGAGGGATTGAATACGATCAATTATATACATTAGAAATAAAACAAATACCTGCAGGCTTGATACCGCAAGTTCTGCAGCCTTCTCAAGATTATCCGGGTATTTCTAGAATTAAAAAAAAAAACTTTCTATGAATATTATGGAATTACCAGACAATAAAGAATACAGTTAAAGCCACAAAATAATGAGAATCAGCAGTACATTGCTCCAACCAAGAAGGAGAGCAGTCATGAGATCCCCTGTTCCCTACAAGCATAAAAGCATACCAAAAAAGTTAAAAGTAAGATCCAGTTATTGTGTATGGAGGCAACTCCAAACAGAAAAAGATTTAGAAAAACTATATTTGTACAAATTTATGAGTTAAACATGATGTACTGAGATTCTCAAATGACATTTCAGTCCTTTTTTTATTTAATTCTTCTGAGAACAATCAAATAAGTTCAACAAAATTGCCATTTCTTTTTTCTTTTATTGGAAAATATTAACTTATCAATTCTGATTTCATGGAAACAAAAGAAAATAATATCATTAGGACTGTACAAGCTAATAAACTGGAGCCTGAACTCCAAAAACAATAGGCAAAATAGCTAATTGAAAATCCATATATCATGCAGCGCTCAACCATGGACTTCAACAACAACTTTACAGCGCTCAACATAAATCATCCATGGTTGAATGAACTGTGGAATTCGCTTTCCCTTTTTTTTTTTTTTAAAAAAATAAAAATTATGGCATTGCATTGTTCAAAACAATCTCAACACAGATTCAACAATAACTTTACAGCAATGAACTATTCATACTGTGAAATAAGCTGGAAGTCGGGGAATCACGATCTTAAATTGTTTGGGAGGCTGTCCCTGCCACACAAAGGTTATACAATCATAAGCCATTGCCAAATGGAAGGCAGACAGGATATTAGAAATAAAAAATGTAAAATATAAAATGTATGAAGAAGTTGTGGAAAAAATTATATATGACCATCAAGACAAAAGCAAATATATTATGCAGGGTAATTATGAAAAGCAAACACTTCAACTAAACATGACTGCTTAAATATCAGAAATAAAAAAATAAAAATTAGAATGAATGGGATCATGCATGACATAACCTACCTTTTCCTTTTGATGACTGCCAATCAGGAAGAGATTGCCATCTATACTTATGCTAGTAATTACAACCTGGAGGACAAGAGAGAACTTATATTGACATTCATTGTACACATGTTACATGTAACGTTAAGTAAAGACAAGTTATTGACATACTACGTATAGGGAAATGCAAGAACACAGACATTTTCATGGAGACAGGGAAGTTTCTATCACTCATAATTAACATGTGTAACACAAATTTGAGCTGTGTGTTTGTCTGTTGTGGAGAGAGAGATCAAGTGAAATTTTATTATACAAATAAACGAAACAGATCCAGCTTAGATTGCCACATTGCATCTTCAAGAGTATTTCAATAAGTGAATATTCATTCCCAAAAGCATGTAACTTAAATTCTAGCAAGTAATAAATTTGCATCACAGCAAAAAACATGAAACATTTGCAACTGATACGTTACAATGGATGACCATATAAGAAGTTTATAGCAATTAGAGACATAAGCACCTTTCAGATAGAAAATTCAGAAGGGATGAACCAAGATCAGAACAAAAAGTCCATGTCCAAAGGAAAAGAAAAGCATTCTACAACAGAAAAGATTTCAGTGCGTGTGAGTGTGTGTGTGTGTGAGAAAGAGAGAGAGCATAGGATTCCAAGGGTACAAATACAAATGCAAACCTTTGAAGGTCCAGCCTCATGAAGAAGGTTACATGCTTTCCGGCCATCTTCTTCAGACTGAATCCTGTTAAAATTGCAAACCCTTAGATAGCAACCAAAGCAAAAATATTGTGAAGTAGTAATAAATAGAAAGAATACAATCTTCTTGATAAATCAAAAAGGTGTTGGAAAAACATAAACAATATTAAAGAGCTGACAACATGTTTTGGCTACTGAAATATTGTTTCAACCACTTGTTACCATTTTTACTAAAAAATATTTCACAGCATATGAAAAGAAAATAAGAAAAAAAAAAGGAACAAAATATCCTCCCAAACATCATAAGAAAACTAAATAAACATCAGCTCATGAGATTTCCAGCCCCGTGAATCCATGTGGTTCACTCCCTAAGAAAATAATTAAATAAAATTAATTAAAAAAAATCGTCAAGCCCATAGGGAGGTCATTGCCAAAGAACTTTTTGCTCCATTTTGCTCCTTGTTACCTTTTAGTAGGGACTCAAAACTATCACCATCGTCAATTCAACATCCATAATGGGCTTATGCTGGGCCTTATGCATCTCATCAGAATAGCTCTAGTTAGGGTTGGCACAAACTTAAATGCGCTTCATTTTTCTTATTTTTAGAAGTGAGAGTTTTCATGTTAATCTCCAACACTTGCCCTCAAATGTAACTGGACTTGGCTCACTTTTCTTCTTTTCCCCCATTTTCCTGAATCCAGAGGTCATTTTCCGACTTTTGTAGCATTTGGGTAATGGTACTTCGTCCAATCCTTGAATTTGGAACTTCTATTGACCAGCCCATCATTTCTTAAGTAAGTCTAGTCTTCAAATGCCCAACAACCCAATTCTATTTCCCAAGGCTTGTGTTAATTTTCAAGGGCCTTAGTCAAAATCTTCATTTTTCAATGGTTGGGCATGTACTCTTCAACTTTAGAGGCCTTAGGCCCAACAATTTTTTATGAGTTACAAATTGTTGTATAATTGTAATTATGTCGTCCGTGACGGGAATAGGAGCTACAAAGTTAGAGAGGAAAATGACTGTTAGAGACTTATCCTATGTTTCGATGGAGAGAAAATTAGGGGGGAAAGAAAATTAGGAGAGAAAAATTGCAAAAGTAGTAAATTTTTCACCATTTATGGAAGTTTTCAAATCTAGTATTCCCTCCCACCTATTTTCCCCACTTTTCTCTCCATCCAAACATAGGGTTAGAGTAGTTAGGAGGTGAATAAACTTACCTTGTATTCAGATTATGATGTGAATAATTCAATGTGCATCACTCAGACTCTGTTTCCCCTGTTTCTCTCTCGATTCCTTCCTGATCTTCTCTCAACTCAATTATCTCCCAACTCCCTCTCATTCCCTCTCTTCCTTCCCTTTCTCTCTCCTGTCAGAATTGCAAACATCTATCATAAATCCTGTGGCAGTATTGTTTATTTTATTTATGCACCCCGAAGAGAAATGCAGTCCTTCACAACTGTCAATTCAGAATCCAAAATAGGCTTATACTTGGGTATGTCCATCTCTCCAAACTATATTAAACTACTTGGTTAGGATTGCCACGGGCTTATAACCTTTATTTATCTTCAATGTTTATCTTCAACACTCCAAAAGTCTTCAAACTTCAAAGCTAAACAAAGCTCCAAGTCAAGTGGGCAAACTTAATGCTCACTAAAGATAATCAATAGTCTATTCCAAATCCAAGTGGGGAGTTTAGCCAATCTTAGTTGTTTTATGATTACCTGGACCCTGTCAGCAGTTCAGCTTCAAATTGATTGGGAGTCAACATTGAAGCTACTGGAACAACCTAAAAAAATATGAGTAAATCAGATGCTAAAACAAGCAACAAGATTCTACATTAAGAGCTTGCTTGAATCCTCTCTTTTTTAAGTTAAAAGCTATTTTTAAGCTAAAGTTAAAAAAAGAGCTTTTAACAAAAAGGCTAAAAGCTGTTTAATGATTATATAAATTTTTAGTTTAAAAGTAGCTTAAAAGTCCAGATACCGGAGGTTAGTAAGATCTGATAAGGTTGGTGGTAAAGCAAGGTAAGGAGGTTCTGGGCGAGGTTGGCATGAACGAGGTTGCGACAGAGAGAGATTTCCAGTGGGAGGGTGTTGTTAATGGAGTTACTGTAGAGGATGAGGGGGGTGATATTGGAGCTGGAGAGGTCGAAGGTGACAGAGGTGTTGGTAGGGTTGAAGGTGACTCTAGACCATGAGCAGGGGTCAGTGTCACCGTCGTTCCAAGAAGAGAGGGAGGAGTCAGAGAGACCATCCTGATTGGGAGAGATGATAGTGGGAGGGGCAAAGAGAAAACAAAGCAGCAATCAAAAGCTAAAGAGCTTGAAAAAAAAAAAGCTTCTCTCAGAAGCTTTTGACTTTTGGCTTTTTTCTTTATTGTAAAAAAAAGCTCTTTTTATTATAAGAGCTTTTGTAAAAACCTGTTTGGCCTAACTTCTACTTATAAGGAGAAGAAGAGCTAAAAAAAAGAGAATCCAAACAGGCACTTAAGAATGGACCACATATCATCCACCCCCTTGCAGTCTCAAGATGGTCGATCATGACAAGTTAGGGGTGATTACACCAAGACATGTAACTGAATAATTGATATATTCCCTTTTATTAGGGGAGAAAAGAATGAATAAAAGTAAATTTTGCTAATACCATTTCATAAGTAGGACATAGAATCATGCTTTAAGAGCTGAATTTCAATTATTAGTGACTTGGGTCTACAAAGGTCAGCCAAGGAAGTGACAATGTAATCTAACTCTTGGAAACATATAATATTTGAACACACTTACAGCAATATTTTGAGGATCATTCTTACCTTTTCACGATAAACAGATACCAGGTCTTGAGGAACATAAAGCTTTCCTTCATCACCCATCACTGGATCACATACTGGCAAGAAAATACAAACTTTAGAAAAGAAACAGATATACAAACATAATGTCTCCAGGAGAAATAAGATAAAGTGGAGCTCCTAAGAATAATTGAAGACTGTAAAGGCCTCAATTGTCAACATTGACATTGAAAATAAAATGAAAAAAATATAGGACCTCGGTCTGAATTATTAGTTGTGAATACGAAAAAGGCAAGGTCCTTTTCTTATTTGGCAGCCAGAGCTATTGAGTCAATATTATTTTCAAATCTTAAAAAGGTAGCTCTCTGAATGTGATTTTATCGAGTCCTTTACCCATTTATAAAGACATGGTCCTTTATTCATTGGCTATGATAGTAGTTTTACATCATCCTAGTCTATTTATACACATTTTATTGGTCACTCAAAAGTCGAGTGCCTTCTTCTATACCACTCAATATTTGTAATATTTAGAGATGACACCAATGAAAAGATGGTTTGAACTCAACAATGAGCCTGAATTTATCAGACAAAAAGCACACAGACTCTTCTTTCATCCACTTTATCATCTATCGAGTACAACCCAGATGACACTACAATTTAGTAAAAGAATATTAGTATACTGTAAATCTGTATTGCAATGCCTGCACCATCCAAACCCTCATAGATTGTTTTTAACAACAGAAACTTGCTCCCTGTGTTCAAATTAAATAATCTTACAATAATGCTTTGGAATATACTATGTTACATCTTGCAGTTTGACAGCAGACGGGAACAAAGAGAACTTCTTAATAATGTTATAATGCAGCTGCTAAGAGTTGATATTGCAAGATATGCATGCTGAAGAACAAATATATGGATCAAGAATTACAAATGGTTGGTACACTGTACATGCAAATCGTTGCCGTTGATGAAGATTTTTTGATAGATCACCAGTACGAAATACGAACATGTTTTTTGTGTATCTATTCCATGCCCAGATTGTATTGACTCACACGATGATGATGCATTAAGGTTGAAAAGGAACCAAACCAACAATTGATGGTTTGGTTTGGGCAGTGGTAAAAGTCCTATTGGTTTAATTTGAGTTTTGAAACATCGAAGCTCAGAACAAATTAACATTGATTCAGGGCAAGATTGAGCCTCAAACTGAAATCAACTCATGGTTACCCTTGCACTAAAGTAATTTCAGAAATCTCACCATATGTAAGCTCAGGGTTTATTGTACGAATCTTGCTCACAACTTCCAATACAGTGTTGAGGAAAGAAACTGAACCAATATAACCTGAAAATACACAAATCAAAACTAAAGTAGGGGTAAAACTAACAACAATGACCGAAAAAACAGCAAAAAAATTGGTATCTTGGTGACATTGTCACATCAATGCATAAAAGAATACAATATAGCCTAATGATCGAGTTTATGATACTAAAGCAGCGAATTTTGCAGAATAATTGAGCAAAATTCTAATTATCTTGATATATATCCATAAAATTCAAGGTTGCAAAGGGGAAGAAAACAACTATATGTATGAATTACAGGTACAGCAATAATTGAACATATTGAACGCTACCACCACAAGTCATCATGACAACATACAGGTCTCAGCGAGAGGATCACTCCACCTCAAAACCTTCCCCATTCTATCCCAATAAATCATGAAAGCAACAAGAACCACCAAAATGACACCCCATTATCTACTACCAAGATAGCAGCAGGCATCACTCCATTTACAGCCAAAGTAAGAAATAGGGCCCACAATTCCCGAGTTACTTGACAGTCCAGAAAAAACAACAAAAAGGAATCATACACCTGCAGAGAGGCTTTCATGCTAAACTAAACAATTAAACATATTTAAAACAAAAATGAGCCCACCATCCACTGTCCCCAATGGAAAATATCACCAGGAGAAAATAACACGACCTAAACAGATCCAATCATTGACTAAGTTTAATGGCAGACATACTACAACCTCATCTCTATGACAAGACGCTACACCAGAAGCATTTCATTAAAAGCTACTGGAAAAATGTCAGGTAACTCATCCATCATTAGAAATACCACCTTCCAAGGAAAATATGCAATCTACCTCCCTTACTAATTCAATGGTCCTCAACTCCCTCATGGATAATACAGTATCACAATCATGTGTAAATCTTGAAACTGGATCTGCTCGAACCATACATTGGTTATTGTTTTATGAATTTAGGATAAGGCATAGTGCAGCGTATGATCTAGCTACTTGCTTTTATATATTTTGATGTTCTTAACATCAGTTGTCACAATGCTGATTTAAATTTTGTCAGATGTGAGAGGAGTAGCATACAGATCAGTATTAAAACGCATCAGACACTTTTTGACATACCAGTCAATAAGTGAGTGTAGAACAATAATTCATTTGCTTCAAGGCCTTCTATAATATCCCATAGTTGCTGTCCATTCAAAACTTGACCCTTAAAAGTTGGATATCCTGCATGGTCCTCAAATCTATTAAACCAAAATCTCACCGTTACTTAAAATTATACCATGTCCGAACTTATTCAGATAGACAAATGCCATCGCACCATAAATCAGATCTCAAAGAGTCAGAGTCCTGAGACTGAATGAAGAAATAGAAGCAGCTTGCCTGTGTGATTCGAAAACTGCACAGAGTTAATTGGATCCACATCATAGCCCAAAAGCTGTAGCGGAAAGACAGCTGACTTATTTCCGACATAACCCTAAGAAGAATGGCAAGTGGCTACGTTGTCAAGGTAATTTTTTACTGTGTTGCATGCAAACTACATGCAGAATTATGCCAAGAGCAAACTAGAAATGGCAAACGAAAACCCATAAGATAAATTCTACCGTTTATTAAGAGGCAGCATGATTTAACTACATTGAAAAACTGATTAACATTAACAATGTTCCATTCTACCAAATTATTTACCACAGGAGTACCCTTTGATACTTTACCACCCTTTTCGCCTAGCAAGAACAACTCAAATCCAACTCTTGGCAACGTCTTACAAACACATTTAATTACTTAAGCAATCGCATATTTCTTGTTCATAAAGCATAAGGGGGCCTTTGTTTGAAATGGGATAATAAAAACCTGCACAGTGTGTGACTGAATGCTAAGAACTCGACCAGTCTCTGACGGAAGAGCGAGAGAAAGAATCGGTGGCGCCATAACTGAAGTTCTGGAATTCTTAGCCCTTAAATTTGGAACAATCAGAAGACAAAGGATTAAAATAAACAAGAACAAAAGCTAAGGAGTCAATGAAAATAACAGAAAGCAGATAGCATAACGCATATCCAGCTCAATCTCTTTCCAATGCGATTTTGAAACAAGCAAAAGGTTGAAAAAAATAAAAAGGCGAGATAAATATAAATCACGATTTCAAGCGATAGTACTTTACCGGAAAATGAGAGCTTCTCGGGAAAAATTGAAACCGGCTCGGCTTGTGAACAGAGACTGCGCCAGCATCGGTTCCGGCACTAAATAAATGATTAAGAGATTGATTAATTATTAATAGTACAGTAAAAATCAAAACCATCAATTTCAGCCGTCAGCGAAACAATAAAAAATCAACTGCGTGGATTTTAGGATATCTCATGCATTGATTTTAGGGTTTCTTGTATGACCAGCAACGCAGATTTTGAGTGAAAACAAACAAGATGAGATCACAGACGAGGGGGACAGGAATTAAAAAATCTGGGGATCGAAACTGATACTTTGGATATTAATTAAAAGTCAAATAATATTATTAAGGCGAAAGGATTAGTTTCATTATTGCCCAAAAAATAATCAAGAAAGAAGGTAGACAATGCCAAACTGATATATTTAACTCAATACTACCCTTAAAAGGTCAAGTGAAAAACGTTTGGTGTGAACACTTTTTTTTTTATTTGTAAAAGTTTTGGAGGGGTTTGACACCAATCCTCCACCAAGGCCAGGGCATGGCCCCGGATTCTATGAGTATTTACTGGGGACTTACGAGATTGCCTACCAAAAGAGTTCCAGTGACAGTAGAGGGGATCGAACTCACGACCCAAGGGCCTAATCCTGAGAACCCTTACCATCTGTGCCAACTTTCTGGTTTGAACACTTGACAATGCCATTTTAAGTCATTTTTTCGTGTTACTTCTGCTTCGCAAGAGTTATAACCCAATGTGGAAAAATATTGAAAATTTCCCCATCAAGATCCAAGTTACAAAAATATTGTAAAAAAAAACTATAAAAAGTCATATGTTAAAAAAAGTCCTAAAGCTTTTTTCTGATGTTATTTTAGAAAACATTAACAACTATATCTTAACAACTAAATCAGTATATATTAACAACTATATTAATATCCGTTAACAATTATATCAGTACCCGTTAATAACTATGTTTTTTTTAAATAATACCAAAAAATGCGCAAATGTCTTTTTTGACATATGGCTTTTTCTAAAACCTTTTTTAATAATATTTTCGTAATTTAGGCCATGAGGAAGATTTTCCCAAAATTATTCATCAGTCAAAAATATAGTTGCAGGAGCTCTAAACAATTTCATGTTGCTGAGTTTGTGTGGAGAAGGCCAATTTCATATTTACCTCCTACAATGTAGAATCATGTTAAACAAACTAATATAAACATTGTTTATTTACCATAACATACTTCCCACCATATTCAATATTATCATTCATATAAAATTAATGTATCTTAATTAATTTTAATTTCTTTCTTATATGACATCCTGCTGCAATATAATTAATAAAAGGCATTGGTACACTTTTTGTAAATTGAATTATTTTTAGAACCATAATAATCTCTAAACTTAAAGTTTTCATATTAGTATCATTTTGTCTTTTTATCCCATAAAAATCTTCTACAAGATGTATTACGTTAAAGGCATGATCTCTCTTTTAATTATTTTTAAAATGTATCCTCTAATACATTAAAATAATGCTATTTTTCAAAATTACCCTCTAATTAAAATCCATGTATCTTATTTTTTAAAAAAATTCTCTCTTACATGATCTCTCTCCCATCTCCAAAATACAATCAATAAAAGGAGCAAGATTCTCTCATTGGCTAATGTTCTCCTCATCTTCATCATTCAATCCAAACCGTTGATTTTCAAAAAGGAGGTTGTTAATGTAAGTAGTTATATCAAATGTATGGTTCGGATTTAAAGCCATAAAGAACAATGAGAAAAACTCAATAAGAGGATCTAGACCCTCAATAAAGTCATTTGTGGAAAAAAAAAAAAAAGAGTTAAAATGTTTCCAACAGCTTAAAATATTTTTTGAGTTGTATTCAGAGCCCTAAAATATTTTGTGATATAATTTTCCCCCCTTATATGAACAAAGTAGATCTATCTCACTCAATTAACACTTTACAAATGCCTATTTTCTCATCTAAAAGAAACTTCCATCAAGTCCTCTCTCCTTCCCCCATAGCCATGCCCGTTGCGCGTTGCAGAAAATGTTCTCCCCATTAAGGTTGGTGGCCAACTCCGTTAGTGAGCATTCATTTTTCACATATCCAAAAATGGAGATGTATTCTTGATTCATCACCACGGTGGGCCCAACTATAGGCACCTAATCTAGCAAATTCTCAAGCAATAACAACAAATTAGGGTGGAGCCACTATAGCGAGCTATCTTATAATGAGAATTACAATAAGGTCTCACACAAGAAAAATATTTAATTACCAAAAAGTTTAATGACAACTAAAGACTAGCAATGACAAATGTCAATGGAATAAATGACAACAAGTTTATAATCTTCACTTGTCATTGCACATAAGCCGCATATGCAATTTTGAAATATCACAAGGCATGACCAATAGGGGTTGGCATAAGTGGTAAACAGCTTGTGTCAGTGAGGTCTCGAGTTCGAGCCTTGTGAATGCAAAAAAACCCTGTTGGGAGACTCTTCCACCATAACTAAGTACACGATAAGGGTCGAATCCGGATTAGTCAGGGCGAAACTCTGGATACTAGATGGACAACCAAAAAAAAATAATCACAAGGCATGCAAGAATAATTAAAACAATTATATATGCCAACTTGAAAGGACCCTACTCAATGGCAAGACATGTGCTAAGAGGCTTAGGAAGACAAAGATAGCACAAACAGAAGAGCAGGATATTTTTTAAGGTTGAAGGTTGACCTTCTATTTTTGAGTAAGAATAGGTTAGTTAGTTGTTGGATAGGGTGGTGTTTTGGGGTACTGTGAAAGGTACTTTTGACATATAATACCCGTTGAGAGACTTGTGGAGGGCATAAGAGTTTTGTTTGAGTGTCTTTTGTAGGAGGCGAGAAGGGCTTCGATGAGAGGCTCTGTGTCTTCCTTGGTTGTGAGGGGTATTTTGACTCCTTGCAGATTGTTGTATTCAGTTTTATATCAGTAAAGCTTATCAGATTTCAGTGTTATTCGGTGCCTATTTGTTAGTTCCTAACAATTGGTATCAAAGCAGTAGATTCTTGGGGAAATGGCAAATGAAATTAGGGAGTTAAGGGAGTCGGTAGTTGGCCTAGCCAAGGAAGTGGATGAGCTTTCGGGGCTGTCCAAACAAGTGGAAGGGTTGATCGAGGGCATGAGTGTAATGAGGGAGATGCTCCCACAGATGGACCAAGGTTCAAGCAAGAAGAGTAAGAGTAAGAGGGACACAAGACACCCATTCCGATATAGAAAAAAAATTAGCAACGATGAAACAAAGAAAAAAACAACAAGATACCAAAAACTCAAACTACCTGTGTTCGATGGAGACGACTCTACGACAGGTTTTGCCGAGTGGAGCGATGCTTCCACATCAACCACATACCAAAATTAGAGAAAATGGAAGCCATCGTCGTGTGCCTTCAAAGTCGAGCTCTCTACTGGTATTGGTAGAAGGAAGGTCGCAGCATGTTGAAAAACTAGTCAAAGTTCAAACTCAAATTACTAGAACGTTTCCACACATTCCAACGGGGGGAGAATATAAAGAGTTGTCCTCAAACAAACAGGAAGGGTCGGTGCTTGAGTATGTGGAGGTTTTTGAAAGACTTTCCTTTTCGTTGAATGAAGCACCAGAGGAATGCTTGATGGGTGCCTTCCTACACAACTTGAAGAATGAAATCCAGGTAGAATTAGAAGTGGTTGACGCAACTAATCTGGAAGAGCTTAGCAAAATGGCAATTTGCGTCGATGGAAAGAATAAGCTTCTGGAGATTGATAAGGCAAGTTGGACCCTAAAGCAACTATCAGTAGAGGGTACAAGAAACACCCGACCCAGCCCATTTATGCACGGGTCACCCAGTTTGTAGAAACCATTCAATCGACATCCACCAAAAATGAATCCTCTCAACTCTCTAAAGTTGACACGAAGGCAATAGAAGCCAAGTCGGGAAGTTCTTCTTCGATGCTATCAATGACGCACAAACCGGGATGGAGTCGCAGGCTGTTACATACAAAGATGGCGCGTCGGCGGGAACTCAAACGTTATAGTCCAGCCCACACTTGTTGAGACAAACATCTACAAGTATTCTTAATCGATGTTGACGCTGACAACCAAGACAATTTCCAGCGATAAAGAGTAGCACGCAAGAGAGAATGTTGACACCGACGAAGAGGCTACTCGTATGGAACTATCTCTGAATTCCTTGATTGGTTTTCAAAACAACCACACTATGAAGGTTTGTGGAGAACTCGCCGGAGAAGCTATGATAATATTAATCGACAGTGGAGCTACGCACAATTTCATCGCAGAGCACCTATTGGCTCATCCTGGTTTAAACATAGAGGAGGTAAATGAATACACTATAATAGTGGGGGATGGGTTCAAGGTCCGAAGAAACAAAAGATGCAAAGATGTGGTCATACAAATACAAGGACTCGACATCACACAAACCTTCTACCCATTTCCATTGCGAGGGATTGACGCCGTATTAGGAATCGAATGGTTGAGCACCTTGGGTGATGTGAAAGTAAATTGGCGATAAATGACCATGAAGATTGGGAAGAGAAGCAACAGGATTTGTTTGACGGGAGATCCACAACTGTCTCAAACCTAAGCCTTACTACAGTCGATCATCAAGACAATAAGGAAGAAGGGGCAATAATTTCTTGTGGAATGCCTCAGTTTGGAAAAGGAAGAAGAACATGGACAGAAAATAATCCCGAAAATCCAGCAATTGTTGGACAATTTTTCTTTAGTATATCGGCCGATTGAAATGCTTCCCCCTAGAAGAATGCGCGGCCATGCAATCAAAATTAAAATAGGGGAGCAGCCGCCTAACATCCGTCCTTACAAATACCCGCACTCACAAAAGAAGGAGATTCAAGAATTGATCCGAGATATGTTACAAGCTGACATCATACATACTAGTACCAGCCCTTATTCCAGTCCGGTTCTAATAGTAAAAAAGGATGGTAGTTGACAATTTTGTGTGGACTACCGATCACTCAACAAAATCACCATCCCTGATAAATTTCCCATTCCAACCATTGATGAGCTGTTGGATGAGCTTAAAGGAGCCACGGTGTTCTCCAAGCTGGACTTGAAATCCGGATATCACCAGATTTGCGTTAAGGCAAGAGATGAGCATAAGATAGCCTTTTAGACCCATGAGGGACATTATGAGTTCCAGGTGATGCCTTTCGGTCTTACCAATGCTCCCTCTACATTTCAAGCATTGATGAATGAGATTTTTAGGGGGTATCTTAGAAAATTTGTGCTTGTGTTTTTTGATGACATTAATTTATAGTCCCAATACCAGTGCTTACTTGGAACACCTAGAGAATGTGTTAGCTATATTGCAAGAGAATCAATTAGTCATTAATCTCAAGAAGTGCAGCTTTGTACAACCGAGAATTGAGTACTTGGACCCCTTATTTCTTTTTTGACAGAACACAAGATGACTTCTAAAACCATAATTTGATGGCTTTATTTTAAATTATCATCTCATTCATTTTAAAAGATGTTTAAATAAAATAAGAGAAATTAAAATTTTAATTAATCATATTTTGTTATTAGAAATAATATTTAATTAAATTAAATCTACATGAAAATTAATTTTTAATTAAACCTAAATTAAATTCCTTAAGAAAAAAATCCTTTCATTGAAGATCTTAAAAAAAAAATAAATTTTACATGTGGTTACAAAAGTGTCCATGAACATTTGGTCGCACCAAAAAAAAAAAAAAGAACACTCTTAAGGGTCCATGATTGTTGTCTTAGAAATATAAATGTTTTAATTACTTAAGTTTCTATTACCATATTAAACAATTGTATTTTTGTACAAAACATCTAATGAAAAGTATAATAGAGGGCCTATAGTTTTTTTGCATGTATCAATTGTATGAATATTCATGTGCTGATGTGCATAATGTTGAGCATCATGTATATCTCGGAAGAAGATTCTCTCCTCATCATTTTTCTCATATTCTCCCATCATCCAATCTGAATTATTGATTGAGAAGGTGAGAGAAATGTTAAAGTAGTATTATGATTGATTGGACGGATATAATTTAAAGATTATGAGGGATAATGAGAAAATAATTATAAGAGAAACCAACTCGTATACCTCAGGAGAGGATTGTTTCGATTGGTATCTCTCTATTTAATGCATTTATCATTGGATCAAATTTTAATAATTGAAATTTATTTTATTTATTATGATAAATTTTTATTATACTTAACTTTATAATAATATATTTATATAGTATTAAATCTTAACCATTAAAACTTAGTCTAATGATGGATGTATTAGATAGAGAAAAAATGGAAAGAGAGATTAATATGTATAATCCTTCGTAAGTTCCAACATTTATGGTGAGAAAACACTAGCTATCAAATATTTTCCATAATCATATTTGAGGAAAGGAATCCAAGGTTATGAAGATGAGAAGGTTGGATGGAAAAAAAATTGATTATGGTGAATATTATTATACTAGTTGTTAAAAAATAACTGCTAATTGGTTATTGATGACTTCGCAGCATACTTGACACAATTATTTTTTTTTAAAAAAAAAACTTCAAATTTTATTAATGATATCTTAAAATTTAACAACTTTTTAGTTTTATTCTTATTTATATGGTTACATTTGGAATGATTTATGAAACCTCATAACTAAATTTTTAATTGGAGTTTATGAAATACAAGATAAACATATGGAAAGAGTTTTATCTCAACTTATATGCATAAGTTATAAATAATTATAAAGAGCTTTTGAAAGCATGCACCTACATTGTATTTTTTAGAATATATCAAAGGAGCTTTTAAGAATATATTAATTGATCACTCATTTTAGTAGAAAATCATTTATTTAAGATTTTAGAATTTAAATGATAATTTTTTAATTTTTTCTCAAAAATTTAAAGACACACAAATAAGAATAAAAGATTTTCTTCCCACAGGAATATTTTTGTCTCAACTTTTTTTTTTTGGGGAAAAAAAAACATTTTGAGATATCTAATTATCATTAAATAGTCCCTTTTCTGTAGTCTATAATCGTCATTCATTCATTCATACCAAGCAAGCCCCTGGGAAGACTTTGATCTGAGGCAGACATCAGACAGAGAGACGACGCGCATCGGCGCCTAAATCGTCGTTCTCTCACTAACTCACTCACTCACTTAGCTATGAAGCGCAAGAAATGGTCCGAACTCGAAGAGCAGACTCTCCTCTCTAAATACTCGGAGCTTCTCAACTCAGGTGCCTTAGCGAAGCTCAGGACCCGTGAGAAGAAGTTCAAGCCCGTCGCCGACCACGTCAACTCTGTCCACCATCTTCACGACCCAGTCACTTTCCCTTTCAAGTGGTCATGGCGCGACGTTTCCATCAAGGTCCAGAACATGCGCCATCAGTACTTGGGCGTCAAGCAGAAGATCCGAGTCTCCAAGGACGAGTTCAATTGGAAAGACGGTGAGAATCACTGGGAGAATTTCCTGAAATACAAGGAGGTTTTTGGCGATGTGGAGCTTGATTCCAAGGGGAAACGGATGACCGATAACATTGACGTTTTTGGGGATTGCGGGGATTTAGATTTTGGGATCGATGCCTATGATTCGGAGGAGGAAGAGGAAGATGAGCCAGATGGTGATGACGACGATGATAATACTGATGTGGGTGAGGAGGGTGAAGAAGGTGTGGGAATTGAAGGTGAATTTCGGGGTGAGAAGGAAATTGTTGAAGTGGGTCTTCCTCAGGCGAAGATGCTGAAGAAGGGTTTTGGTGTGTACAGGAGATTGGGTTCCATAGGTGCGCAGGTTTTGGAATTGAGGGACGCGATGATGAAGAGAGAAGAGAGGAGAAGAGAAAGGGAGTTTCGAAAAGAGAAGGTTGAGCTGGAGAGGGAAGCTAAGAGGAAAGAATCTGAGTTCAGAAAGGAGAAACGAAGGAGTGAGAGGGAGGAATGGTTGGAGAATAGAGAATTAGAATTCGAAGAGAGACAATTGACTTGGGCACGAAAGGAGTTTGAGAAAAGGGCAAGGCTAGAACGAGAACTAAACGAAGAGCGAAAATGGAGGAAGAGGATGGAGGAGAAGATGGAGGAAGAGGAGATGGAGTGGAGGGAGAGGATGGTAGCTTTGCAAGTTGAACATGAAAAGCAAATGATGCAGATGCATGCTGATGCGTGTCAGAACCAAATGCAGATTCTTGGAATCACGGCTCGACTTATCTGTCAATTTTTTGGTTCAGCCAGTGATGCATTAGGTGGTGGATTGGGGGCTTTGCCTCCTCAAGTATTGCAGAATTTGCAGCATGCAGATGGATTGGGTGAAAATGTTAAACCTGATGCCAATTCGCCTTCAGAATTTATGTAGACTGTACTTTTTAAATTTGAACTCTTAATACACACTGTGTATATAGGTCGGGGCTACTGATCTGAGAAGATGGATTCTTATTAACACCATTACTTCATGCGGAAAATGGGAATAATCTTTCCAGATTCATTCAATTTCAGTTTTTGCCTTTACCTTTTAAGGGGTGATCCGACGTGCTTGCTACCTAAACTGCTCTCTCGTAAGTGTGTCACAATTTAATATTTTCTTGGAAGGATGTCTTCAATTATGAGGCAGTGTATGGGTAAGATTGATCGTATCCAGGCTTAAATCACTAATGGCTCCAAAGAAGAAAAACCCAAGTGAGACTGGTTCAAGTGTATGTCACATTTTTTAGTTTTTAGTACATACTTTAATGGAAAACTTGCCAAAAGAACAATTTATCGATAATCATGCAATTTGAATGAAGAATCTATCTTTTTTCCACGATTCACTGTTTTATTGAGATGTTTGCCTAGAGTCTGTGAAATGCATAGGTTGTTGTCTGGGTTTATGTTGCCCTGTTATTCGTCATTGATGCTTTACTGCGATTATTCTGCCATCATGCATTGTAAACGTTTCAGCATAATCGTTAACACCCTTTGGTTGACGTGAAACTTTGAAGGAAAGCTGATTGTCTTGTTTGTCCTTGTAATTAAGCTTGCATACAGGAATGTACTTCTGATGGAACTGGTTTTCTTCCTTTACATTATTAGCTCTTTGATAATTCTTACTCGTGTGCACTGGTGTGAAGCTTGTACATATAACAAAGTCTTCAAAAAGTATGAATGTATGATCAAATGCTTGAGATATTTGTCTTTCACCGAATTGGGCCAAACATGTAGGGTATACAAGTTGGAGCTTGATTTTAGAATTCTTGTTGGGGGAAGTGTTTTTGGCATGCTTGTTTTCATTAAGTTGTATTCTAGGCTACGATGACACTCTTGTAACACCTGACCACAATAGAAGTTGGCAGTCTTTTTTTTTTTTTTTTTTTTGTGGATCAAAAAGAGAATGTCACTTTGAGATTTCTCTGTTAGTTGATGGGACGATATTATGCTCCAAGGACCTTGTTATGGTATATTGTTGTTTTGGGTATCTTGCATATGCTGCTAGGGAAACCACTTTTGAACGATATATCTTGGAATTTTGCTAGTGATGTTGTTAAGAAGCTTTGAAACCAGGGCAATGGAAATTCTCACACATTTGGACCTGTCAATTGTTTTATTAATTCTCAAAATGTCTGTTTTGTATTGAATATCCCCAAAATATAGGTATTTTGTGATTGAAGTGTTGATTCTGTCTCTTGTGGCAGTAGGTAAGATATTTCTACTGTAGTAATGGTGTTTGGGCAAGAGAAGTGCTGTTGTAATGGGTAAATTACATTCGTGATTGTGATATGTGATTGTGCAAGCATGTTATCTAATAATTTGACCTTCTTGTGTTTTTTTTCTTTTTTGCTCGAAAAGACCTTCTTGTGTTGAAGTTCTATATTATCAGCTTTCTGTGATTGTTCGGCATATACATTTATGTTTGAATGTCCTCCCTCCATAAGGAAAGCTCCTATAGTTATATTCAAGGAACTTTTTTATGTTGATCTTATTGTTAAGTTCGTTTTACTGAAGTTTTTGGGTTAAGAATGTAAGCAATTGAACTCGAATGATTCAAGATTGCAGTTGAGTGCTCACTATTTTTTTTTCTAGTGTTGTTAAGGAAACGCTGCTTGCTGCGCAGAACACCACCTTTAATTAGTAAGTCGGTGGTCCTTGATATTTCTCCCCTAATAATTAGGATATACAGGAATGGTCTAGATTATATATTAACGGGGTCCTCATATTGACACAAGGATTTGAGTATACATATTTATGAGATGGACCATTACTTGTTGGTGGTTAATAATGTTTATTATTAATTAATGAATTTATGTGTCTCTTCTCATATTGTATATTGAAGCTCTGGATTGTTATTTTACTCAAAGAACAGAGAAGAACGATGAACAAATGAAGGTTGAAAGCTGAGAAGATTGTTGTAAGGGAAGGCTCATTAGTTTTTTTCATTACTTGCTTGCTCTTTTTATTTTAGTTTGATCATTAGTCATTATATGCTTTGGACCATTAGTCTTGTAACAATTTGGAAATTGCTCTATTTATGTATATTTTTTAACCAGAATTTTGTGATTTAGACCAGTCATCTTGGAAAAATGAGTTTCTTCTAGTTAGCATTGTTCTGTTGCAGTATGTCGACCCCGTTATTGCGGCTATATAAAGGGGTGTGGCTGGATTTAAAAACTGGAGAATTGGATCACATTCTAAGCTAGCCCAACAAGCTAGAATGATTCAGTCCAATCTTCAATATCAATCAATATCTTTATAAAAATAAAAATACAATAAAGTGCAGAGAGTTGTATAATTCATTTTGGTTCTATGCAAATGCCAAATGTTATAGGATTCTCGTTAGTTTTGTATATTTTAACCTTTTTAGGAAGTTCTAATTTTAAAAGTGTTCATATTGATTAGGATATTGCTATAAAATGTCACGAATAGTATAGTTTGTTTACATGTAGTTGGAGGGATGAGTTGTGTCTTTTGACATATAAATAATATAATTTTTCTTAACTTTTATTATGTATTTATGATTTCATATAAGATGTAGTATCACTCATAAGTCATTAATTTGGCTTATATCGAGTTTCATGTATGTCTATGATATTATTGCCATTACTATTATTTTTATTTAATTTGAACTTTAAATTTCTCATGCAAAATCTTTTTTAAATCAATATACCTTTTGTGAAATTTTTTTCCTGTCAAATCGTTAATGATCACATTCGAGTATAAAACAATTATATGAGTATAAATATGATAGGCTGTCAACTTGCTCAACTCCAATACCTAACCCACTTGGGTTTCAGACTTATTGTGGTCTTATTACTAATTGGGCAGCCTAAGGGATCAAATATTCCGTCTAAAAGCACTTTCCTGCCTCCAACAATTTTCAAATGAATGAATGAAAATGAGTTCTTACTAAAAATGGTGGGACCTATTTTTCAACTTCTCTGAAAATGAAAGAAAGTCTCATTTACTCCTGCTGTGACGGTGACGTGCTATATCAAGGTGGAGAATCTGACCCTAATCGACACTGCTGGAGTTGGAAAAACAGAGGGTAGTGAAGAACATAGCGGGTAAGCAGCATTCACCGACAATGACGATGCATCTCGAACAGCAAGTAGGTTGGTTCTTCTTCAGCTTTTTGGTTGTTCTGCTGTTGTTTGCTTTGAGTGTCCCTAGTTTTTGTGCAGAGTTAAGTGAGGGCGCCATTGGCCACATGATGTGAGTCGAACCAGCTAGCGGTGATGGAAACTCCATGACTTGGAGATTGCTTCATCGAGTGAACACTGATCATGAAGTATTTATGTGGTGAACGTGGATTAAAGATTTAATATTGTACATATGGGAAGCGGGTTTGCCCATATGCACTTGGTGGGCGCACAACGGTTAACATCGAAGTTATAAAATTATCCTGTAACCATGATATGTCCAAAGTAGTTAAATCAAATAATACAAAGAGGGTGTGACTAGAGTAAAAGTTGAAGCATTCGGACACCCTAATTTAAAGAGTTGCTTGCAAGTGTTGACACTTGACACAAAGCAGTTACTCTTTTTTTAGAGGAGTGAAATGTTGTCCAAAAAAACACCAATACCAAGTTAGTCTTATAATGTAAGGCCTTACCATATTCTTTTAGGTTTTGAATTCAAAGATCCAGAAGAGACACAGTGTTAGAAAGGGCAATTATGAATCCCAATTGGATTAATCAATTCCTCAAATACTTGGTAATAAGATGCAAATAAGTGTAGGATACCGAATACTAATATAAAAAACATTGCCCAAATTAACAATATTTTAAAGCAAATTTATTTTTAAAAAGGACAAATACCATGAGATCTTTATAAAAGAATGTAGTCATTCAAAAGTCTCGAAAACATGTGATAACAAGTTTTGATTGAAAAAATGACAACTTGCATATTGCTCATTTATCATTAACAATTTTTTCATTGATTATATTCTTTCATTATTGCCATCTTATAACTTATTAAATGGTTCTCAGATTCTTACTCTACAAAAAAGTTGTATATCCCAAGGGCTCCACAACTACAGTACAGTCTAGTGGAGCACTTCTTCATCATACACAGAACTTATCAGATAAGATGAGCAAGTAAATCCAATTATAATAGGTCCAATAATAAAAAAGGAAAAGAGATTCAGTGATATATACGTACTATGGATATTGAATGTTTATCCTGGATGGTTAATTGTCTCTTTCACATACAGTAAGTATCGCTGTTCATGGTCTTGTCAGGAAATGTAGGGGCGATTCATGTTCATCGGATGATCCTCCACTCTGGCCATTCCCTAAATTTCTTCATCTCATCTCACATATATCATATCTCCCCCTCTCTCTCTATATATATAGAGAGATAGAGAGAGAGTGTGTGTGGATAAGTGTCAGATAGATATAAATAAGAGCAAAACTGTTAGATAAGATATATAATGTCTGTGTGACCAACCATTCCACTTTGAAACTGCAGAGTTCGGTTCCCTATCATTATTAATCTATTAATTTGATTGATACATCTTTCAATTCATAATTTATTATGTCTACGTACGTTTGTTATATTCGTTTGTAAACAGCTAGCTAGCTAGCCAACTATACATAGATAGATTTCCTTAACTAAATTTGATCCCTTTTTTTCTTTGCCACAAGTCCACAAGACCACAACAAACCAAAAAACAAAAATCAGATTTTATAATTACAATATTTAAATAACTATATACTCTCTCCTCTCTCTTTATTATAGGCACCTAATAACAATTTTATATAAGTTAATGAAGTTGAGTTAAAATTAACTATTTTTTGAAAATTTTCAAAATTACCCTCAATAGAAATAATCACTGAGAGGAGTTTGATTTTGTTAGGAAGTTTTATAGTTAGTTAGAGATACCGGGTAGAAAATCAATATTCTAGACAAAACATGTTACAGTATTGAACATAACATAAATACTTATAATAAGGATCAAAGGGAGTACTTGATTCTTTATTTAAGATATATTTACCTGATTTAATTAGTTTAAGGAAATTAGATATATCAGTTAATATAATATATTTTTTTTAAAACAACCTAATTATCTTCTTTAATTCCCTTAATCTCTTTTTTGATTGTTGTTTAGAGGGTATCGATAAGGGTAAATTAAAAAAATATTAACAAATATAAGAAATAAATCTCACATTTAAAACCAAAATCAACTCAATATTTAAGTCACGTGTTACGTGCAAGGAAGTAGTAAATAAGGCTATATGAGATTAATTTTGAGCATTATCACATCTAACAAAGATAACCCTCTTATAATAGCATATTCAAACTTCAGATCTAGTAATTAAAACCAAGGGTGGATGTGCGGAAATAACATTTAACTTTTACCAAAAGTACAAAAGTAATCACAAACTATTTTTTAGATCAAAGCAAAACTAACCATAAACTTTCAAAATTAAGATAATTATTATACCCAACTATTTTTTTTTTGGATGAAAACCCAACTAATTTTCATATATTATAATATGAAAGTACTGAAATATCCCACTTAATAAAACAACCGAGGTTATTGTACAATCTAGTGATTTTTCAATCTCTCTCTCTTTTTTTTTCTAACAGTTGCTTTCACCTCCTTTTGTTTTTCTCTCTCTCTCTCACTCTCATATTCTCCTCTCTTCATCTTCGTCATCACACCACCACCATCATCTACAATTTCAAAAAATCATAATCAACAATTCATACTAGAAAAGCACGTAAAAACGGTAAAAAAAAAATAATAATAAAAAGCTAGCTATTTGTTATAATCATTATACCTCTATCATTAACAATTCAAACTCTGCTTATTACTACCATTACCAAGACCAAAAAAAAAAAAAAAGAATTTATAGTATAAATTCCAAGAAAAAAACTGCACCAAGTTCATAGTAATAACTTAAAATGAAAATGAAAAAAAGGCTCACACCCGGAATAGGGTTTGAGGAGATGAGAGATTTACCTCATTATCAACGCGGGGAAGTAGGGGACATGGGATTTATGCGAGGACCATGTGCATAGAGGAGAAGATGCTGATAAAAGAAAATCTTAGTGAATAGCATGACCTAGATCTTTTAATTTTTTTTTTTCTAGTTTTTTACTTTAAATTTCTAGTATGAATTGTTGATAGTATGAATTATTGGTGCTGACTTTTTGGAAGTGGTGGTGCAATAAAGATGAAGAGTGGATAATATGAGAGTGAGAAAGGAGGGGGGGGGGGGTTGAAAGTAACTATTAAAGGAAGGGAGATGAAAATCACCGGATTCCATATAGTAGCCACTATTTTTGATTAAGTGAGCATATTTAAGTACTTTTTATGTTATAATAGATAGAAAATTAGTTGGATTTAAAAGTTTTGTCCCAATTTTAAAAGTTTATGGTTATTTTTTCTTCAAAAAGTTGAAGGTTATTTTAACTACTTAATCCTAAAACCAATGCTCAATGCTTTTTTTAAAAATACATGTTGGAAAAATTACATTTGGGTCCCAAAGAACAGAAAAAATTACAAAAAGTCTTAGAATTCCAATATCAAAAAAATCCTAGTTGTAAATATGATATTTTTAGTTGTTAAAATTTCTGTAATTATTATAAAAAAAGTCCTTTAGAACCTTTTTATAATTAATTTTGATCCTTAGAACCAAATGTAATTCTCTCTTACATGTTTCATTAGTCGTGGTTAATTTGAAACGCATAGCCAATGATTATAGCGAGTCAGTTGATAAAATTAAAACATGTTTCATTATGGCATTGGATAGTTATTTTGGCGAAAGCTAACTTTCCTAGACAGAACAGTACCATCTAAGTTGAGATTTCGTGCATATCTTTAAAGACGTGTGAATTAAGTACGTATATATTTCATTAATGTGAATAATTTACATTTGATTTAGATAATGTCGATGACATTGTTTTCTATCTTTTAATTAAAACTTGAATTGTCATATTTTTTGTAAAAAAGTTTCAGATAATTCAGATTTTTAGAACTCATCATCAAAGTCAGGACAAGTCTTTTAATTACAAAAATAGTTTACAGATTACACGTCTTTATATATATTAGCAGAAGGGTTTATACCTTAAATTGTCATATTTTAAAAATAATAAATATGATTTGAATCATCCAAATCTTCGTGGGAAAAAAAAAAAGATAACCACGTTCACTTGAGACCCTCATATTGCAAACTACAAGGATAGATAAAAAGAACTACAGAAGTCTGATTAGCAATTAGATCAAACCATTCTTCGAAAAAAAAAAAAAAAGGTCAAACTACAAGCACTTGCATATTAGTTTTCTCAAAATTTAATACAATACACCTATGATATTTTCCAAGAAAAATCAGCGGTAAGTTGCTTTAAATTTTTTATTTTTTTTACATGTTATATCATTTAAGTAACAATACAATAGAATATTCCTTTTACTTTATTAGATACTTTCCTATGGAAAATGACTCAGGTAACCTTTCTTTATTTAAAAATCCAAATTTGAATTCTATACCCAACATTTCTACCAATTTGACCATCTTTTTTTATAATTAACCCCAAGCCTACGAACTTTGTTATCTGTGAAATAATTTATTCTCCAATTTTTACCTTCAAATCACTTTCTAACTTGTTCCATATCAAAAAAATCGTAATGCATATTACTTCTTAGGTGAAAACCTTTCTACTCTAAAGTTCATCTCCATAACTCAAGCTTTTAATCTCAACGCTGGTTTCAACCAAACTACCAGAATATCATCTCTGATACAGTAACATCATCGCACATTAATCAGTGTGAACTGTTTTTCCATTCTTGTAACTATTACTAATTAACACATGATAACTATCTTGATGAACACACTCACACACAGGATAGAAATAATATATAAATTTCTGGAATTAAAGACTGAAAAGACACTTGAGTGACTCTTAGATTCTGGGCCAGATCCTTCCTCAGTTTCCGTAACTGCCATTTGCAACTCTTTATAGTATAAGTCATCTGAAACATTGCAAGAGGGATCCAATTTCATCCTTAATTCATGTAAAAAGCTTGTTTTATCAGTCAGAAGTAACATGTTACGCCCTCAGAACGTAAATTACACAAACACACACACACATATAATTCATGTAAAAAGCTGGTTTTATCAGTCAGAAGTAACATGTTACGCACTCAGTACGTAAGTTATATATACAAACACACACACACACACACTGGGCCATGGCCATTATCAATACCTGAATCAGCTGCTTTTACCTGAAAAGATTCCAGTTGTATGGATTCTCATGTAATTTTAGGGTTCATATATGGTATCTTCTTCACTCATCAGTCGCCTGTGCTTCTGCAACATATATATATATATATCTCACAAAAATCAAGACTGGGCACTTTGGAAAAGGTGAAATTAACTTCATAATAATTTATAATTGTGTTACTTTATATAAAATAGGTCAAGACCACAGAAAAAAGATCTCCTGTGAGTGAGAATGAGATTATGTAACAAAGGAAAAAACAAAAAACAAAGGCAGTGACCTGGGAAATTGGAAAAGAAAAAGGGCGCTGACCACTTACTCTGCTGCCAACTTTCATCATTTGAGACCTGTTGAATCAGAAAATAAAGCTCGTGTAGATCCATTAATATGCATGGTAGATATAAAACAAACACATGTTAAAATATTAATGATGACATGGATATATATATATAGGCTAGCAAAGAAGAAATAATATAATATAAATGCCACAATACATGCAGATAATATATTTGTTAAAACTATATAATGTACATTAATTAGGAGTAAAATTGAAAAGTTGTTAAATTTATTTAAGGGGAATTATATATTTTTTTTTGAAAAAAAAAAGACGTGTAATGATGTGTTATTTGTTGTAATAAAAGTACAAGGTGGATCGTTTGATTCCTCAAAACGGAATATGAGATTCTCATGCAGCTTAGAGACAAGAAAAAATGTAGAATAGGAAAAAACCAACAGAAAGAAAACGAATTCAATATTAACGCATATATGTATGTATTATGAGGATAAAATTTGTTATCCTTATTCAATCCCACTAGTGGATGGAATTGATGCTGGTTCTGCTATCAACTTTCCCTGTTCTCTTTGAGATATTTTATGAAAATATATTAATTTAGGATCACACAAAATAACATGAAAGAAACATCTTTTCCTATAACTTTTAAAGGTTAAAAAAAAAAGATTTAAGGCAATGAGTTTTGAATGTATCCTAACCTATCGTTAGCTTCTCTGTTCTATAATCTACCACTATCTATAATAAATTTTGTTGGCTGTAAACCATATATATAACTAATTTAGAAAGCTGAGTTTACTAATTGTTACAAGCTTCCCAAGGTGATTATTATGAACTTTCTAAACTGGACATTATATTTATATCATAAAATGATAAAATAAAGACTTGAAATCAACATTGAATAATTGTAAATTGTATAAGAGTAATTTCCTAATCAAAGTTTGGTAAAGTCAGCTAGAGGACTGTTTCTGTTAGATCTAGAATTATATAAATAACCCACATAACATGGAATTCCAACTTAATTGATTCTCAAATTAAACTACAACACACACACACACTAATATATATATATATATATATATATATATATATATATATATATATATATATTGTATGAAGTTTGATCAATTAAATGATCAAATTATATTTCAATAGATATATAAATGGTTAGAGTTTGTATATTTTATATACTGACTAAACACTCTTACTGATTTCAAAAACTTTTGAAAAATGGAACATGTTTTAAATCGATCGGGGAAGGAAAAATTTGCACACATATAATAATTTTGGATATAAGATTTATTAGGGGAAAAAATAGCTATAAAGTATATTATGAGTTAAGCTATATGCATTCTAAACTACACTATGATACAATTTTGAGGATCAATTCTCAAAAAACAAAATGTACAGTATTCTCAATTCGTAATGGTGGCCATTCGTTGAGTAAGAGCTATGAATGCGACATGCTATGTCAAGTGATGTAAACGGGCTAGGGGGAAAAGGACCAATAAAATACTACACTTTCATGCAATTTCACCCATCAATGTTAAAAAAAAAAAAAATAGTGCAAAAATTCCCAGTTTTTGAGAGGTACATGTTGGCAAACATTAGACCATGAATGTCAAAAGATTGAAATTTTATTTGATTAAAAGTATGCAGACGTGAAAATATATTTCCAAATTAGTTTTAACTGCTACTCTCCCTCATCTTTATTATAAGGCATCAACTAACAATTCTCACAAACCAATAAAAATAATTAAAATTAATAAAGTTGTCATAAAATTTAAATAATTTTCAATATTACCCATACTAATTAATTACATTAAACTCTAGTATTATATTAATTATTACTGTCACCCACTATCTTTATTAACTATGGGCATACATTTAAAAAAATAATTAATGCTTTTTGAAAACAAACAAGTACTTTATAAAAATAATCAAATCACTTGCTAATTCATGCCTTAAAATAAGAATTAGAGAGTATAAACTTAAGAACATCATTTTATTTTTGTCTCACATCTCAACCAAATAAACACATTGTAGTTAATTTTAATATTCTATAGGTATTATAAGAATTTTGGGCTTGCCTATAATCGGACTAACTTTTGACCTAAACCTTAGTTATATATGTATCAGTATTAATATTTTTCAATTTAATTGCCTCCAAAATTTTGGATGACACACTACCAATTTAAATTCACTTATTTTCTTACTTCTCTCATTGGGAAAATAATTTGGTAAACCTTCTCTCATAATTTCAAGGGGTTTTTTTTTTTGGCTTAATTCATAATTTCAAGGGTTAAGGAGTAAATTTACCAATAAACTATTGGCTCAGAAGCGTTCAGCATAATAAACTATTAAGTGGATCAAAATTACCAATAAACTTTTAAAAATGTAAAAGCAGCACAACGCTGTTAAATTGAAGGTAACGTCCGTTTTCTGAGTTCGTGCGAAAATTACAAAATAGAGCCTAGGTGTTTATGAAATTATATTTAAACCTCAAAAAATTTCAAAATTTTTCTTTTAGTCCCTCCACTTACTTTATATGGAGGGACTAAAGTGAAAATTGTATAAAAAAAGTTGGGGCTGTAAGATAATTTTCTAAAACTTTGGGTTCTTTTTTATAATTTTTGCAGGGTTATTCCTACTCCTCAAAATCCATCGCTGGTTACAAGCCTTTTTTTTAGGCTTTAGGCTGGCCTGTGGCCTATTAAGGAGGCCTATAATTTTAAAAATTTTATAAGCAGCCTAACAAATCACAAGCCTTACCTCAAAACAAGCCTACTTCAAATATGGTGAAAATAGACCTACTTTAAACAAGTTGAAAACAAACCTACATCTAACAACCATCAAACAACATGTTTAAAGTAGGTCTGTTTTTGACCTGTTTAAAGTAATTATGTTTTCGCTCTGTTTAAAGTAGGCTTTGTTTTGAGGTGAGATTTGTAGTTTGTTAGATTGTTTATAAAATTTTTAAAATTATAGGCCTCCTTAATAGGCCACAGGTCAAGTTAGGCTAAGGTCCAAAAAAAGACCTTTAACCTATGAAGCACCAATTCTGATATGGCGTTTCTGATACGTTTTCGATACACGTATCTGATACGTTATTTCAAAAATACTAATATTTGGATACGTTCCGATACATCTTAGTATTAAATAATATTTTTAATATAAATAGTACATTTACATTAACAAAATATAATAAAAGGAAAATCATTAGCACGTATCAATTGCATCTCCATTAATAATATTTGTCTCCAACTCTGGCTCATATCGGGAAAGGACAGCAACATCTAAAGCTCCAATATTATTAAAGGTAATTTATATTAAAACCATAAATATACGAGGAGAATAACAAAAAAATACTCACAGTGACTGATTCAATTAATAGCTAAATTCTCAGTTCAAAAATGTCTTTCATTTTTAAACAAATCACCGAATTGCCACTTGATTGTATCCTAGGATTTTGACTTTTCTGATATGCGTATTTAGATATTTGGAGAGTATCTGTCTGATACGCGTATCGGATACGTAAATTGTAAAAAAATCCAAGGATCCATGCTTCACAGCCTTTAACAAGGGGCGGATTTAGGCCCCAAAAAAATTACAGAAAAGAACCCAAAATTTTAAAAAATTATCTTTCATACCCATAAAATTTTTATAATTTTCACTTTAGTCCCTCCATATAAAGTACATGGAAGGACTAAAATAAAATTTTTGGAATTTTTGGGGCTTAAATATAGTTTCATAAACATCTGGGTCCTATTCTATAATTTTTGTAGGACCTGAGAAAACGGCGTTAGCTTCTCCCTAACAGCATTGTGTTGAACGCTCCTTTTTAAAAGTTTGTTGGTATTTTTAATCCACTTAATAATTTATTGTGTTAGACACTCTTAGGTTAATAGTTTATTGGTAAATTTGCTCATTCATCCTAATTTCAATAACGATTCATAAAAATTCACGAGTAACTAAAGCTCCATGTCATGAAAGCACTTTCTCAAATGTACATGACAAGTTGAAAATGACATTTACTTGACAGCCTAAACAATACAGAACCCATCCTTATCCATTCCAATGAATTTTACTCTCTTTACACCTCATTCATTCATTGCAATCAAAATATTTCAGAATTATAAATCATAAAATAATTACATATAATACAAACACAGATATTAAAAATAAGGAAAATATGAGTAAAACAGATGGAAAAAAAAACATTTTATGTATATTAATTACATTTTGTATCACAACTAGCGACGGGAAACAAGGAGAGGGGGGTGATGAAAAAATGCAAAACTTTTATTTTATTAATCAAGTGTTTTTCTTACAACTGAGAAATTTCAGAACCGTTTATAGTCATAAAAATATCAAAATAATAATAAAAAACAGTTAGTTGAGATCTATTAAGCACATACACTCTTATTTTTAAAAAATATGTGTGTTGGACACTCCGACACCGTTCGACACTCCGAAACACTCCTATTTTTAAAAAAATATGCGTGGCTTTGAATATTATTGAATTGATGATGAATTTTCCTTTTATATTTTTTTTTAAAAAGGAGGCACGACTTTTATAATAAGGCTGAATCTACGATGAGCCAAAGCTAAAAACCAGGATTTTACGAAATATTGAACTTGAATGTAAATTATAATAACACTTCAACATGTTAATTCTAAAAAAATTTAACTTTTAGCAATGAAATAATATTAAAAAAATTATATATATATATATATATATATATATATATATATATATATATATATAACGTGTCCTAACGTGTCGAAAGTTAAATTTTTTTAGAATTAACATGTTGAAGTGTCGAGTCGTGTCGTGTCTCATGTTTCGTGTCGGTGTCGGTGCAACATAGGTTGAGATGATGATTAATTAACATCGATAAGAAGGATAACACAAATTTAATTTTAACAAGCGCACTTATTAAGAAAAAGGAAAATTATTTGCCCTTCAAATATCAAAGGTGAAACCCTTCCTCAAATCAATAATAATTATTCAAACTCTAATATAATATTAAAAAATATAAATAACAAAAGCAATGAAATAATTTAGACCACCTAGGCATCTCATTTCAAATTGAAAATAAACAAAAATTAAAATAATTCAATGAAATATAATGACAAGGAATATAATTAAATCCTAATTAATCTAAGGGATGAAATATAATTCTAAATATTCTTATTCAAATAATCCTAATAAAACAATTATAAATACATGTATAAAATAGCCCTAATTACAACTTACCCAATATTGCATCGCAACTATATTTTGAATATTTATGATCAGAAAAAGAATCCCATTTCTCATCCAAAAGTAGAAATACATATATAAGATTAAAAGCTATACGAAAAATAGTGATAAAAAACAAGAAAAATGTATATGTTTGAAGTTTGAAAAAATATGGGAGAACAGTAGTCATCCATGCATGCACCCACGTGGGCTGATCCACCGGTCCAAGTCAACCAACCCCCCTTAAGGCCTTCTCTACATGCATATATCTACCACTCTTGTGCCCTTCCCAAGGGCGCTCTCTCTCTCTACAGCCAAAGTTATAGTTTCTGGGTTTTTGTTTACAAATATATCTTGAATGCCACAAAAGAGAGAGAGAAATATAGGAAGAAGAAAAATGAGAAAGCCTTGCTGTGACAAAGAAGACACCAACAAAGGAGCTTGGTCTAAACAAGAAGACCAGAAGCTCATCAATTACATTCAAACTCATGGTGAAGGTTACTGGCGTTCCCTTCCCAAAGCTGCAGGTTCATTTCATCTCATTCACTTTTGCTTTTGTATATCTGATTAGGTCAGGTTTGAGCATTATCGGATCTAATTGGAGCAGCTCTTTCAAAGACATCAAACTCGAAATCTCGTACTCAAACAGCCAACTCCCTTCTATTAGGACAAACCCCTGCTGGTTGCTTTTCTTTTTTCCTCAAAATTTTCCATTCGATCTTTTGTTTTTTTTGTTTTTGTATGGTTCAAGTTTCATCCTTCCTGCTGGTTTCAACTGAGTGAGTGAGAGAGAGATCTGCTTTGAAAGAAACAATCTTTCAAATTGGTTTCTTTTGGGGTGTCTCAGAACTTTTAATATGGGCTTTCTCAGAACTTATTCTTCTACACAAACACACATCATAATATGTGTGTGTGTGTGTGTCGAGAAAGGAATAATCATCACCACACATATATATCTTTGTAATTCATGTCAGGGCTGCATCGTTGTGGAAAGAGTTGCAGGTTGAGATGGATAAATTATCTGAAGCCAGATATCAAACTTGGAAACTTTGCCCAAGACGAAGAAGACCTCATCATCAAGCTCCATGCCCTCCTCGGCAACCGGTAATGCATATTAACATAAAAAAATACACACTAGCCTCTCGAATAATCTCATACACAAATCTTCAACAAAACATATCTTTTCATTTGGTATCTTACCACATTTACTCCTTTTACCCATAAGAGTAGTTAATTCTCCGTACAAAATACATACTACCCTTCGGCCCTAATATAAAACTCAGTTCTTTTTTTTTTTTTTTTTTTCTTTTTTTGAGAGATCAATGAAGCTATAAATATATTGTTTAATCATCATATATGCCATTAAAATAATGATAAACAAACATTTTAAAATATTTTATTTAACTTCCTTAACCTTTTAAAGTAAATAAATTTTATATCTAGGACATAGGAAAGAGACAATATTTATGTTAAACAGTTGGTATACACGAATATACACATAACTGGATGTGGGTCCATGAGTTTATGAAAAAACAAAAAAGTATCTAATTACTGTGTTATTATAGGTGGTCGCTGATAGCTGGAAGGTTGCCCGGAAGAACAGATAATGAGATAAAGAATTATTGGAATTCTCACATCCGCAGAAAGCTAATGAAGATGGGAATAGACCCTGAGAACCATAAGCTCATTCATCTTCATCGTCTTTCTTCTTCTGCTGCTGCTGCAACTTCCATGGAGAAAAAACCTAATTCCAACAACTTGAATCTTGACCTTACTATTGCTTTTGATCCTTCTCTCACACCAAACCCAAACTCTGCTGAGTCCTCTCACAAAAATAATAATATTACTACTATGGAAATGGATCATCATCAGAGGCAATCAGCTCCAACTCTTCCTCTATTTAACTAGAGGAAATTCTAATTGGAATTAATGTCATGCTTTAATTTCATGTATAAATTAATTCTCATTGAAAGTTCATTTATAGGTGTCTCTGTGTCTGTGAAAGTTATTGAGCGCAAATGTTCAGACATTTGTGTGTGTGTGTGTGTATTTTGTAAATTTAGGTGCTTGATATTAGTTATATGTGAAGAAAATTAGGTGAGTCAACAAAGATTGATCCATTTGGGATTATGAGATATTTCGGGTCTTAAGAAGTGTGGGTTTTTGAATAAATTAAGTGATGAGTCCTTTTTGTAGAAATCTTTATAAATTAATGCTCTTAAACTTTGAGATCTGTCCTAACTCTAATTTGTCAAAATAAAATCTTGTGAATTAGAAGAAGCTAATGCGTATTACTGAGCACCCAAAAGGAAGACTATAAACTTGTGTTTGAATAAAAAGAAAACTAATAAAAGGAAAATTTCTAAAAATAGTAAATTTTTACTATTTAATTACGAAAATTTTCCTTCTTAGTATTCACTTCCTTTTTTCTCTCTCACATTTTTCTCTCCATCTAAATATAGGGTATTGGGTAATCCGGTTTCACTTGTAATGAAAAGATATATGTGGCAAGAAATTAAACTGTGGCTTGTGTATTTGCATTCATTGTTTTTTAACATGAAAGATCTTTAAATATATATAATAACCAGAGAGGGAAGTGAGCTCCTAACATGAAAAAGGTATTAAGAGTACATGGGCCGAACGATCCCTTTTTTCTATTCACATGTGTGATCTATGTGGATAACCTAATTCATACGGAGGCCTTTAATGATGCAAGATCCTTGTGAACACTTTTATGCTTACAATTAAAGTCGACCACCTTGAGGAGAATAATAACATAACCTTATCTTAAGTGGTGGAGTTAAATATGGGTAGGGGTGCCTAATATGAGCCTGCTGACCCTCAATTATGGAGATATTCCCAAATATATATATATCATTAAATTCTAGATGAAATAGGTAACATTTTGATATCTTATGAGTAAAAAATGAGGTTGTTTTCAATTTTTTAGTATTATTCAAAGATTTAAGACTTTTGAACTCTTAAAGCTTTGAAAAAAAAAATTGAAAAAAAAATATTTTTTCCAATAAGATATTAAATACCATTCATTTCATATAGAATTTAATAATCGAAAGAACTATAAAAATACATTTGGGAATTGAAATAATAGGTAACCATTTTGATATCTTATGAGTTAAAAATGAAGTTGTTTTCAATTTTTTACTATTTTCCAAAGATTTAAGATTTCTGAACTCTTAAACCTTTGAAAAATTTAAAAAAAATTGAAAAAATCCATATTTTTCAATAAGATATCAAGATATCACTCATTTCATATATAATTTAATAATCAAAAGAACTATAAAAATACATTTGGGAATTGAAAGTCCGTGGGGACAACAAGAAAGGTACATTAGGCAACCCCTCGCTCGTTGACAAGATGCATAGATCAAAAGTAGAATATCACCTAGAGGGGGATGAATAGGTGATCTATAAAAATTTTCGCTCTAAAAATCTCAGAGATAAAGGATGAGAGAATGAACACATAGAATTATACTGGTTTGGTCTAATTTCACGACCTACGTCCACCCCCCAAGTGTCTTGAGATTTTCACTATCTTAATAAATACAATTGCACACTTATACTCGGATGATCCTATCATAGTACTCACTCCCTCTTACAAGTTGTAAATGTATATCCCACTTAAGGTTCCACAACCTTAGGATTTGACAGTAATTTTACAATCAATAAAATCTCTCTTACAGAGTGAATAAGTATGAACATTAAAGTACAATGAAAAATATCCGAAGATATTGATTTAATGAAATAGTAGAACATAGTTGAGAATTTGATTGCATAGCGTTTTGGTAAGTGATAAAATTCAATGCTTTGGTATTTATAGATAATCACATTTATTACTGTTTAGGCTCAAATAATTCCGTTGTGACTATTCAGTAGACCATTTGAGATAAAGCGCGAAAAGTCTCTGGTGTGTTAGCCTTCATAAATGCTTATTGGTTATCTTGATCCAGCTGTTTTATTGCCGTTGGAGAGCAAAGAGAATGAAGCATTCCTTCCCAAGACTTTCGAATGATCAGAGAAAATGTCTGTTGATTTAGGTAAGTGCATTTAATGTGTGACACGTCGGATTGCTTTATTTGAACCCAGTGATAATTTATAAGTTAAGGAACTGAAACTCAAGAGAAAATTGGTTAAAAGTATTATGATGCAATAATAATCAATACATGATACTCACAGATCATGTTCAAGAAGAGATAGGTGCATCGAATTCAAACTTTGAAATGTAGAGTGTATTGGCTCAAGTCAGATCATTACTTGGCTCGAGTCAATCCATCGCTGAAAGAGTCTTTGACAATCTTTTATGATACATATTCGAATCAAGGTATTTCTTGGCTCGAGTTTTAGCTTAGACTCGAGGCAACAAAAATCGTGACTCAAGTCAAGGAGAATTAATCATTTAATCGCATAGAAGAAAATTGACTCAAGGCTAAAATCCATGGCTTGAATTAGGCTCTAGACTCGATTTGGTATTTTAGATTCGAGTCTATTGTGGCTATTTTTCAGCTAAGAATCAATATCAGTACTCTGGATCAAGTTAGTAAGTGATAACTTGAGTCAATCCACATTTTAAAAATCAACGGTGAAAACTTTGGCTTGAGTTGACATACTTAGACTCAAGTCAAAGAATTCAAACGATTTGGAATCTTTAAATTTTAGACTAGGTAGACTTGAGTCAAAGAAAAGGCTGGCTCGAGTTTAATCTTAAATTCGAGTCAGGTATTTGGTGGCTCGAGTCATTGAGCCTTTAGAGTTAAGGATGAAGGTTGTTTTACTCAAGTCTAATACTGAAAATCACCTAGAGGGGGGTGAATAGGTGATAATGTAAAACTTAGTAATTTGTTTCACAAAGTAAACTTGAATAACAGAAATAGAGGGAAACTAGTAAAGCTTTGAACACACAATATATCCTGGTTCGGTCAAACTTGACCTACATCCAGTCCCCAGAAGAACACCTGGGATTTTGACTAAATCATTGAATCACTTGACACAATTACACAGTAATCTCTGGGAAGATTTCACTCTCACTCCCCCTTACAAATTGTAATTAACGCTCAATCACTTGAGGTCCCAACCTCAAGAGTTTACAATACAATCAAATAACAACTGCAGAGACTCTTGAAGAGTGGATAAGATTATCATTGAAGTGCATTGGTTATCTCTGTTATAGAAGCAGAATGGAAGAATAAATGCTTATAAATTTTTGCAGTGTAACAATAATTTTCGGTAGATGGCTTAATTGAATGCTTCTTCAATTTATAGCTTTGCCATTAATGCCGTTGTAAAATAGTCGTTGTCTTGATGCACAACCCTGGCAGATTGGTGAGGGTAAAATGACCATTGGCATTTAATGCTAGTGGTTGAATTTGAAAGGATAACGGCTTGACCAACATTCTTATTCCTGGAGAATGTTTCTGCCTGATTCTTTAATATATTTGACCATTAGAGCTTAGACAAAAGGAATGTTGTCACTCTTTAACTTCAAATATTTGCTTTTCATTTGATATCTACTGTAACAATAAATGTTGATGACATCATCATATGCTTTTTAACAAAGCATAAGAATTCCTGAACTTTTCATGGCAAGACAAACTTGAGTCATTGTTAGTAATACAAGGTAATCACAGCATGAAGGTAAGATCAGATATAGATGAAATAAATACATATCCATTGCACAAACTTCACATAATCATATATCATAATTATAGCCTCGAGTCAAAATTATAGCCTCGAGTTTTGGACTAACCTCGAGGTTACTGGTTGAGCCTCGAGGTTGAAAAAAGATTATGCAGAGTAACGAAGGAAAGTAACCTCAAGTTTATTCTTTGAACTCGAGTTTTTACTGAACCTTGAGTTAAAGTTCTTAACCTTGAGGTTATTTGACAGCAACTTCTGATTTCGTTTTTCATAATTTTGACAAGACATTTTTCCTTTACAATGTTGTCTCATCATCAAAACATGGAGGCTAACAAATACCACTGGTTTGAGTCAATTAGTCAAAAAACTGTTTTTAACTTTATTTTTGACTCATGGCTTAAGTGATTACTGTCCATATTATTTTCAACAGTTAATCATTATCAAAACACATATGGAGAACTAACATAGATCACATGGCATCATTGTATTCTATTAACAATCAAAATTTGGATAATAAGTTAACCAAAAGATTTTGCTCATTAACTTCATTAAGTGTTCTTTTCAATTTCCTTTACTCATTTTCAGATGACTTCAACTTAATCAATCTCCATCACATGCGCATTACAAGATCATACAATACTTTTATTTGTGGACACATGGCACCTCAAGATCCTAAAAAAGTGGGGCCTAAATGCCTAATAGGGAGATGGACCGCGTTTCCCAAGGAACAAGCGTCTTTGGAGATCTGGACGGTTTAAATCTTCAGATGAGATCTAGACTATCCATATTTCTGTTCTTTTCTTTTCTTTTTAATTGTGCAATATTTTTTCAATATCATTAAGCATCTTTTTAGTACTATCCAATACACTGAAATAATTTTTTAAGTTCATGAAGAATTTTTTAGTACTCTAAAATATCTTTTTAGTATGGTCAATACCTTGAAATATTTTTTCAAGATCCAAAGAAAATATTTCACGGTATCAAATGATACTAAAAAGATACTTCAGTTAGGCTGCTTTTTTTTTTCAATACCAGTCAGTATTCTAAAGTATCTTTTCAATACCAGTTAGTACCGTGAAATATTTTTTCAAGATCCTAAAATAATTTTTCAAAATTATAAAGTATTTTTCAATAGCAGTCAATACCCTGGAGTATCTTCTTAGTACCAATCATTACCTTGAAATATTTTTTTAGGATCTTGAACAAATATTTCAGGGTATTAACTGGTATTAAAAAGATACTTCATAGTACTGATTGTTAGTGAAAAATACTTCATGATTTTGAAAAATTACTTTAGGATCTTGAAAAAATATTTTAGACTATTAATTGGTACTAAAAAGATACTTTAAGATACTTATTGATATGGAAAAAAAAATTTAAAAATTTAAAAACTAAAATCTTATAAAATAAAAGAAATCTGGACGGTCCAAATCTCTAAAGGCGCTCATCCAAAGGAAATGCGGTCCGAAAAAGATGAGTATGCATCTTAAAATACGGGCCAGTATAAACTAAAAATACGTTATGGATTTCCTTATTTGAAGATCAACTTATGTAGTATACCAATATATATTAATGTTGTTTTCTCCAAAACATCTTAATTACTTTTGTTAGTCCTAACCCGCATAAGAGTTAGTTATATAATTAATTTACATATATTAAAAAAATTAGTTAAGTTAGTTATATGTAACAAATATGTGTTTGTTTTCTTACAATACCCATTTAATCATTATCCTTGTTAATAGAGACCTTCTTTAATATATATTATTTGGAAGTATATTGTTAGAAAATATATTAATGTAAATATATTAAAATTTATTAGTATACTACATAATCAGAGATTATGATTACGATTAAAAAATTAATCATTATAATTAACCATTAATTTTTAGGCTCATCTCTTGTGTGTAAATATTGTTCTTGTAATAAAAATAGCTTAAGAAACAATTTATATATTTGAGAGACAAATTAAAATAAATTAAGTTCTTATATTTAGAATTAAAACAAACATATTAACTAACTTATATATTTAGGATAGAAGGGAATATATTAAAGATGAGATCTTAAAAAATACTTGAGGGGGGGGGGGGGGGAGAGAGAGAATATTTATCAAAACGGAGGGAGAAGGCGTAATTAAAGATCCATCGTTGCTAATTAATTGGTTCTTTCATCGAGAGGAGAGGGAGGCAGGGAGATCGAGTGGGTGTGTGGAGGAACAATGGACAAGATAACCAATAATTAAAATTGAAAATGCGAAAAACAAAGAGAGAATTCCATCATTATTTAATTTTGTCATATTTTTCATTTCCCCTTTTTCTCTTTTATTTCTTAGTTCAAGTCTTTGAGATAGGCCACAGATATTTTCAAATATTGGATTTTTTTTAATCATTTAAAAACATTCAAATGTGGTGAATAATACATTAGAATGTGTTTGGTGCTAGAGGTTCAGAAAGAAGGGGAGGGGAGAAAAAAATTTCATAAGTCTGATTTTAAAAAGTTGGAAAAATGGAGTTAAAATATTTTAATTAATTTTTTTTATTTTTTATCTTACATTTTCAATTCATTAAAATTTTACAACCTTATTTCTCCAATTTTTTTTTAAATCTAACTGACAAAAATTTTCTCTGCCCTCCCCTCCCCTCAAAATCCCTCATCCCAAACAGCCCCTAAGATCTGTAGTTGGTTTTTTTTTTTTTTGTGAATTTGAGCTTTCCGGGCTACCCCAACTTGGGCCACAGAGCCCATAATTAGAACTGTGTTTTGTTTCCGGCCCAAATATTAACCAGAGTTCTGTTTTTGTTGTGAGCTTTTTCAAAGTGTCAATGATGAGGGATGGGTATGATCTTCTTAAGTTCTTATATGTAATTATTAGTCACCAAAGTGGAAGAAATGATTAATGTTTCAATCAATTAGTCTAATTTTGAATTGAGAGCTGCCAAGTTCATTGAATTAATTAATTAATTAATCTCAGGTTTTTACTTCTAATCGGCAACATCACATCAGTAACATAATTTTGGTATATGCTACTGATTTTTATCTCTTTGCCACTTGTATAATGACCTAATCCATTGACAAATTCATAATTACCTGATGATTTCTATTACATCTAATCACCCAAACTTTGAAAATTGAAATAAAAAAATATTGACAATTGTAATATTTTTATGTGACAATGAATTTGCTATCAACTTGTTTCTTTCAGGGAAAAAAAGTTATATTATTAAGACTATTACTGTTAATAATTTTTTTTTAAAAAATACTTTCAAAGTATATTTCAAATTACAATATTTAAATTTCAGTGAATAATTTACCTAAACCCTGTAAAAACCCAATAAAATATTCTATCAATTTCTATCTTTTTGTTATATATAATTATAAGATAATACTTACATAAAATTATTTATGTTCATTATGTTAAGTTCTTCAATCACAAATATCTATTATCTTATTTTTAAATATTATCATTTAATTATAAACTCATATAAAAAAAAAAAGGCGTATAGTGATGTGTGATTGAAGAACTTGATATAATAAAGGGTTAAAATACAAAAATACACATAAGCTTTTTTCCTATGAGCTAAAATACATATGTGATTAGCATTTTAGTGCAAAAGTCACATTTAAATCACTATTCATCGTGATGAGAGAGAAAAAGATTAGGTAAATAGTAACTTAACGATGGTGAACAATAACTTAACGGTGAGATATGACTTTTACACCAAAATTATAACCACATGTGTATTTTTGCTCCTCAAAAAAACATATATGTATTTTTGCTCATGGGAAAAAAGTTTATTATTTAAGAATTTCTGTGATTCGTCAAAATTGTTAACTTGAATTATTTAAATATTGGTTCTCTAGAAATAATTATGCCACATATATATTTTTCATGTCAATCCTAAATCACGTGCTGGGACAACTACCATTCAAAATAAACATGTCACATGCACATGTGAGGGGTTCCTATTACAAGCACGTCATTTAATTTCGTTTCAAAGATATGTGATTGAACCACATATTATTAATTGCAAGAAAAATTTTATGCAACCTTCATTTACTAAGCCAACGATAATATTTTATGGGTGTGCTTGGAACCCCTGAGAAATTAACAACGTAATTGAATTGAGATCTTATTATACTAGTAGTATATCCTATTGATATTTCGCTTGAGTTGCTTTGAATATTTTTCTTCCATTCTCTTCTTTCCCTTTTTGGCCAACGAGTTTTTTTTCTTTTTTTTTTTAAATTGACAAAAAAACATGTTGAACCAAATTGCGAATTTAAATTTAATTTTTTTGGGGGGTCAATATAAGTACTTTTCCATTATGATGTTACTAATTAGTTGAAGCTCACGTTGTCTTAAATGCTTTTCTAAGCTAGCTAGCTGTGATAACTAAGATATAGAGATACGTTATTACCAAAAAAAGAAAAAGAAAGATATAGAGATATGTTGAATTGACATACAGCGGTTTGGATTAATTGAATGTGTTAATCTCTCATGACGTTTTGTCCAAAAAAAAAAAATCTTTGATAATGAGACGAACTAATGTTTAAATCTGTACTAAAAATGTATTTATATTTAGTGTCTAAATAAAATTAATTTTAGAGGATACATATACCTATAAAAAAAATATATACGTCTGATTGTATGGATCTTATAACTCAACTACTCAAGTAAGTAACACCAACAATCTTTCTTAAAGCTTTCTTAAATGTAAGTTATAAGTTCAAATCTTTTATAAAGATGTTATGACAAATAAAAAAGATTTTGTAAGTGAAACTTGAAGGTCTGTGTGGACACACATATCAACCATTGGCCAAAAAAATTATCAAATATGATTTAATTGTTTATTTATTGGTATATAAATAAAAAATGAAAAAGATCATTTAATTATGAATATGGATATTTTCCTCTATTTAAAAATTATAAATAAAGTATAAAAATCATTCAATTATGAGTACAATGGTAAAATAGGTATTGAGAAAATAAAGATTTTTCCCTGTAGATTTATCAAACGATTTGTATATAACTATTGTTTGGCGAAATGAATTCAAGGGACTAAAGAAGAAGTACGAAAAAGATTCTATGAAATGATTTTTTTTTTTTTGGGGGGGGGGGGGTCTGCTATGATATGAATGTCTGAGACTGGAAATAATGTTCAACAAGATACAAAAAACCTTGGAAAAAAAATAGAATTCTATAAAAATACCTTCAAAATATTAAAATTTTGAATCGGTTTTATTTCTTATAATAAATTAGGTATTGATTATACTCAAACATTAATTCACAACTCATTTTAGTAGAAAATCATTGGTTTAAAAATTTCAAATTTTAAAGGTTTTTTTTTAAAAAAAAATTAAAAATGATATAAAAGCAAACCTTTTTTAGGTACTAGAGGAGACTTATATATATTTAGAAATGGTACATGTAACTATAAAAAAAGAAAAAAGTAAATGATCAAAACAAGAAGAAAATCGGTTTACTCTTCCAAAGAAGATTTTGTGCATATATGAATTGACGGGATTTGAAATTTTGACAAATAAGATAGCAAAGTAGAACTTTTTTAAAAGGACCTATCTATGATAAAGAGTCGTTTACGTATCTGAGAGGCTTAATTAGTGGACACAAGAGCTTTATTACATTACACATTATTCTGCAAATTAAAGTTATAAATGATGCATGCAATTTGATTACTTTTTTGTATGCGTGCGTCAGTGTGTGTACACACACACACACACATATATGTATATATGTCTGCATGCTTCGTGTCAAGTATATCTTCCACATTTTTCAAAGAAAAAGTTTAATTTGAAAGATGGAAAACTTCTCCTCCGGATAAATTAAATACCATTGGTTTAATAATTTATAAATATGATTTCCCATTCGACTAGCTTATAACTAGTATAACTACGCAGTCTACAATGAATTATTAAAAACACACGCATGCACACAACTGTTCACGTTATGACGTTAAGAAGGTAATTTCGTGAAACAATGTTTTATTATACAAAAATAATATATTAACGGTTGTCCTAAAGCATGACACGTGGCACATTCATCTATATATATGCTCATCACGTGTGGGTATAAGAGTTCGAATCCATGGGATCTTGTTGCTCAATGACACCAAATTCTTTTCTTAAACGTAAGATTGTGAATTGGAATCCATCTCTATTAGTTAAATGATTGTGGAGGTTATGAAAAAAGATTTGAATCCAGATAATTTAGTCTAGTCTAATTTTAGAAATCTCTTCAAAATATCAAACAATTATTCTCATTGAACAAGTCTAATTTAAGTAATTGTTTAAATAACAAATTTACATATATAGTCTAGAGCAAAAAAGGATGTTGCGGTAAGTTAATTGCATCTTCTTGAAGTCCATCCTAATTTGGGTAGTTCTAATATTGGGGTTAATTAATTAAGGATGTCATCATCCACATCCCACCATTTAAACTGTTTAGATAAGATATAGAAAGTCTAGATTATATATATATATATATATATATATATATATATATATATATATATATATATATATATATATATATTACATTTTAAGCTGAAATATCAATTTTTTATATTGATGGTTATAAGATTGATACTATTTTAATTTTTTTTACTCATTGAATTTAAAATAAAAAAAAATTCAAGCAAATTAGTTTACATAAATGAAGTGCCCATGCCACATATTTTTATAGTACTTGATCGACCATGTAATCTCTTACTGTTTGGTCTTACTTAGTTCATCCTTAGTATATTATAACCCAAGTCCATTTGTATATATGGGTTAGTTGGTTTTTCTTTATTATTTAATTAAAGAAAAAGAAATTATTTGTTCAGAAGATTTGGCAAAAATGGTCGGGAGGGGGGTTTTCTCTAGATATGAGGGATATTGGAAGTTACATATTCTCTCTCTTCTCTCTTCTAGAGGCGTTATTTGTTGTGTATCTTTATCACAATCCATCTTTATGACCCGATTTCATGTGAGTACTTCAATCATCCAGTTAAACAAAATTCGGCCGAAAACTTTACTCATTAATGTTGTTGGAAGCTTGTATACTACACGTCTTTATGAAGATGTTGAAAACTGTTGTTGCCAATGGGTTAATTAAGTGAGGTCAAGGCTAATTTCAGTGATTTGAATGTAGAGTAGTTAGCCTTAATGACATATATAGGTTAATGAAGGTAGCTTAAGACAAGGGAGCGTGTGATGTAATATACAAGATGAGACTAATAAACAAGGGAGGTTGAATATTTAAGAGAGTGTACGTAAGAAAACAGTATGGATGACTAAGTTAATTATAATTAAAGTAAAAGTTAGTATGAGTGTGACAAGAAACTATTATATATAAGTGTTATATTATTCACTATCATAGTTTTTCTTTAATTGGTAGGTATAAGTTTATATATAATGTTAGGCCCACTAAATTTATTGAAATCGAACATGGAAATTTTATTTAATCTTGTAACTTGAAAGTATTGAGTTTTTTTAGTTAATTAAGTTTTTAAAGTTCTTTGTCTTTTTCTTCGTTTACCTTATTTTTCTTTTATTATTTTTTCTCTTGTATTTCTTCATTAATTTTCTACTTAAGTCTTTTTTCTATTTTAAACTATATATAATCTTTTTGTTCACTCTTCTTATGCTTTTATTACTATTTGTTTGATATTTCCTTTATTCTTTTACATAAATAGGTTTGAAACCTGATCATCTTCTTTTTTAACATCCTATTTCACTCTTACTATTTTAGTTAGCCTCAGATGACTTCTAACTTTTTATGTGCATGTTAATATGTGTATATATGTTACAAATGAACAACTAAAAGTACTATGAAAGTTTTCAAAATATTATGAATAAAATAGTAATTGTAAACTCTGATTTTTGTTGGGAGAAAATGTCAATCACAAGTTAATTTAATGTATTATAAATAGTGGGATAAATATATCTTGTTTCAAAATGTTATACTCTTAACCTTTTCATCAATTTTTCATTCATAAATTTAGTAATAATTCATGTTATATTTTTTCCGTGTAACTTTATTATATCTATATAAAAATGTTTTCATTGAGCTTATTTATGAGTACTATTCAACGACTTGAATAAAAAGTGTTTTATATATGTATATCTATATTATTTTTTTAGTAGGTATTTAAAAAGAATAGAATCCCCCCCCCCCCAAAAAAAAAACCTATTTTTAGGGCTTAAATCTTAATTTACAATTTTACATACAGTTGCATTATACTTTCTACTCCCTCTAATCCTTATTATAAGACATCAACTACCTTTTTCTCACAAACCAAGGAATGAAAGTTAACTCATTAATTAGGTTCAAAATTAATAAATGTTTCCAACTTCACCCCTACTTTAATGATGTAAATTTAAATGAGTTGGTTAAAAATGAGGGTATAATAGGAAAAAGGTAATAAATGAGGTAGTTAAAGTAAGTTGGTGCCTTATAATAAGGACAAAAAAATATTGGTAGTTAGTGCCTTATAATAAGGACCAGAGGGAGTAGTACAATTATTTTTTGAAAAGTACAATTTGTTTTTTCATATTAAATCTATTAAAACGTGTAGGGAATCGTTGGCCCCATAAACACAGAGACACACAGAAGAATCTTTTGATTTCTCAAAGCCTAATTGGTTAGAGGAAAATAGGGTGGATAAGGAAAATTGATTTTTTCTACTAGCTGCAGTGGTTTAGTTCACTATTTTTCCCAAAAAAACAATTTTTTGTTGATGCCCATTTAAATCTCTTAAAATGAAAATGGGTTCCATCCAAAAATGGTGTGATCGACCTGACCTAACGAGAGAATTGTGGGGTTGGATGACAATGAGAATCAATACACGAACTGATGTTGAAACTAGCATAGTAGTAGTTTTTTATGATAAAAATGACAGACTTGAGGACATGTTAGGCTTAACCTCTCTTGCTTATGAGGACACTAGAAGAGAAAGGCACACCAAATTATAAGAGTATTAAAGTTTACTCTGTTGAACTTTCAAGTTTTGGAAACCTAGTACCTATCAAAAATTTGACCAAAGGGAGGTGGTAGGAACTCCATGGTTGAGAGGAATTTGGCGGAATATAGGTTGACCATGAAGTACCCATGTAGTGAACATGGCTAAATCTGTGATGTTCCACACAAAAGAAGTGGTAAAGACCATGTGCAGTTAATGGTTGCATTATGGGTGAGAATAACATTAAATAACTATCTCGTAACTATGACGTACACATATGCATAATAAAACCAGAGAAAATGGTGGTGACCATATGCCAGTGATAGGTAGGTAATGGTTAATTAGAAGCGAAGTTATTTTGGTCATGCATAACCATGGGCCACCCATGGTTAAAGTTTGTTTTCATTCATTTATGTATGACCACAAGCAACTGGTGGCTATCTCATGGTTATTGCTCTACTACATTATGGGAAAACATGGGCAAACATAGTTCTTTCTTTCACATTTTTACTACATATAGCCTATCATGGTTAAGTCGTGGTTATACGGGAATTATTTGAAGTGATTCAGGATCATGTGTTGCCATATAGTGTATATGGTTAGAGGGATTAAAGTCAAAATATGGCCCTTTAAATAATATTTTTAAACATGGATAAAAATGTTTTTTAGCTCATTTTCTTCATATCAAACAAAATTTTACGATTAACCCATTTTCTTTTCCAGTGTAGATCAAACCCCCGCAGTAAAATATTTTTCATTCTTATCATTTCCTTCCAACTCTTTCTTTGAGCTAAAGGGCTCTCACTATCCTTGCATTTTCCTAGAAAACCAATAGCTGAGAAAATGCAAGTGAAGGAAAAATTAGGATGATAAAATATTTAAAAAGAAACGACAATAATAACAGGACTTTGTTGGTCTTCCAATTACTTCTTAGAGAAGAGACAGAAAAACAATTTTGAAATTGTAAAATTTTAAATCAGGCATTTTTATAAAAATGAATTGTGAATTGCTTACCAGTTTTCGTAATTTCTTTGTTACCTTTTTGATTAAAAAAACTTATTTTGAGATTTTGTAATTTCAAAGTTTTTTTCTTTTCTGTCACTTTTTCCTTATTTCTTTGGCAATTGAGAAAAAAATCTATCCTTACTTTGGCCCCTTAATATACCAAAGAAAACTATCGAGAGAGTTCTATGAAAAAAAATACACAATGGTTTTGTCGTCGTGGTTAAACTACATTCCTCATTTTACAATAAAATAATTTTTTAAATATTTTAGTAAATTTTAATTATTTGGAGGAAAAAAAATTAGATTTTAATCAAACTATATACAATATAGCAAGCTAGTCGATCGGACACTTTGAAGTTTGAACATTTATTTTCAAATATGCAAGCTAGTCTCTGGTTTGCAAAAACCGCGCATTCGAAAAGAATTTTCAGTACCCGATTAAATTATATATCATAATGAGCATATAGATTCACCTATAATCCATTTATATTTTGTAGATCAAATATTTTTTTAAAAATTAACATATACTTTTTAATATATATATGTCACTTAATAACCATTATATTCATAGAGAATTCAAACTCGTCAATTTATAATTAAAAAATATTTAATGAAGGATTTTAATGTCATTGGGTAACAAAGTCCCTAGATAAACATTTACCTATGCATGGTATAATATTTATCACTCTCCATTGGGTTTTATACATTGCTGGTAATTGCAAAAATTATTGCAGTGTTTTTAAGCGAGTTACAAACAACGTTGACCTTTTTGGGTCGTTCAACCATTTGAACTCATTGAAGTGTTTTCGGTGCCAGCGTTGACTTTTTTTAAAAGTGATTTCGGTGCAACTAGAACAAATACTACGTACCAAAACTTGCTAAAATTTGAAAAATGATGTTACTAAAACTAATCTTCACCTAATTATTGGAGCTTTCTCATGAACATCGTCCATTAGTAGCTTAATTAATGTCATGTGCATTATTTCAAAGATCCAATCCCAAACTGAATACAAACTAAGAATAACATTGCACCTCTAGATCAAAAATCTGTGTGATGATGTCTTATAATAATAATTCTTTTTTTTTTTTTGCTATTAAAGAAGGCTAAAAGCTAAAGTACATTAAGAAAAAATTACACGTAGGGAATAAATCTCAAACTCTCTTTGTCAACTAAAGCTCTTAAAGCTATAAGACACCCATTCATTAACATAACACACAGACCTGGATAAACCCCATTTGGTCAAAGCATCAGTCACCTTATTGAGCTCCCTAGGAATGTAACGAGACCACCCAATCCCTAGCTAGTATTTCCTTTATCTGAAGAATTAAGAGGCTACCAGTAGAAACATTCATATCTACCAAGCTATTAACAACATCCCTAGCATCAGATTCTACTACAACATTTCTGAAGCCCAAGTCCCATGCTAGATTCAAACCTTCAAGAATTCCCCATTCCTCTGCTTCGCTGGGGCTGCACAACCCGAGACACTTAGCAAATCTAGCTATCCACACTCCCATGCTATCTCTTAAAAGACCCCCACAACCAGCTTGAGATGAACGAACTGCCACTGCCCCATCCACATTTAGCTTGACTGAACCAACAGATGGAGGAGACCAGACAGGAGGGGCCGAGACATTACTGACCAGATCTGAGGCACCAGATATTGATTCTTTATAATAGGAAAAGGATCTCCAGACTTGAAGAATGATAAGCTCTGGATTAATAGGCTTCCTAAAATTACTATCAAAAGCAGCAGAGTTCCTCCAATTCCACAACTTCCAAAGGCCAACTCCAAAAATTAAAGACCAATAAGGCCCCATATCTCTACAAAAGCTACCGGAAAAATTCATTGCCAACCAATTCCTCAAACCGCCAACAAAGAATTGGGAAACATACCTTGGTCTAATCAGCAAACTCCACATTCGCTTGGCATAGGGGCAGTCCCTCAATATATGCAAAATGCTCTCTGATTCCCCTTGACAAGAACCACACAAATCTGAAGCAGCAGACCATGAACTACGCCACAAATTAGTAGGAAGCTTACCAAGCACCACTCTCCACAGGAAGACTCTAATCCGCTCAATCCCTTTCCACTTCCAAACACAATTAAAGAAGAGTTTTTCAAATGAGGGAGGTTTGCTTCTAAAAGAAAATAAGCACTTTTAACTAAGAAATTCCCATCTCTAGATGCTCCCCAAATCCTGAAATCGTTCCCAGCCTCAACTCTCGGGATTAAATGAGCAGCCAGGTGTTGTAAAGTACAAGGCCGAACAATGTCAGCTAGAGTAGACAGATCCCCCCAGCCATCTTTAATCCAATCAGCAACACAGGATTGATCCTCCCCCTCTGTTAAGGATATGGTACAGATAATTCTTTTTAATATGTCACTATTAGATTAGATCATATTCGAGTGTTCTCCGGCCCAAATCCAAACTATATACAAACTAAGAATAATATTGCAACTCTAAACCAAAAACCGGATTGATGTTTTATGATCATTCCTTTATTTACACACACACACATAATTTGGTCATATTCGTAAATTGTTAGTTACAACCAAGAGGAGTTCTCATAAAAGACTTTTAGGGCTTGTTTGGTATGAGGGGAGAAGAGGGAAAGCGAGAAGAGAATTCTTTTTTCAAAGTTTTATTTTAAAATATGAGATTAAATTTTTTTTTAATTATTTTTTTAACTCTGTTATCTTACATATTCTTTTTATTAAATTTTGTAATCCCACTTTTCAAATTTTACAACTTCAAATCATAAACTTTTTCTTTCTCTTCCCTTCCCCTCCCACTCCAAACCCCTCGTACCAAACGGATTTAAATTTGGCTTCACACTTCTTATAATCATTCTCTTAAAAATGAGTACATCACCCCCCATTCAGTTTTTTTTTTTTTTTCTTATAAGAGCCCAAAATCTTGATAATTTTTATGAGCGTCTAAAAAGAGTTCTGAATATTTAATGATATTTTTTCATTTTTGCCACTTATTAATTATATGTATTAAATTAATTAAAAGGTTGGTGATATTTATATATATTTACTTTATTTCTCTCTCTTACCTACCCTTCATAATAAGGGTATACTTGGTAAAAAAAAATTATTTTAAACATATTTATTGTTTTTAACTAATTTTAATCACTTTTTTAAATTATGTGATACAGTTATCAAGTTATTATAAATAGAACAATATGGGGTATTATGTATTGGGGTCTCACGCATCATATGAGGATCAGAGAGTGATGCTCATCATGACTGAGATTTTATTTATTTATACAAAGACGTTTTCTTAATTAATCCAGTTTAAGACATTTATAAAATTTTCTGCTCATAGAACGTTTTTTTTTTCGAGAAATAATTAAAAAGACACAGACGGCGGTCTTGCAATTTATTTATTTATTATTGCACTCCAGTGACATCAAGTCTGGACATGGGGTCGGCAAAAAGATGGAAGCGATTACTAGGATGGCTGTTCATTCTAATTTGATTTAGATCTTAATAAGAAAAATTAAAAATAGGGTACTTTAGTTGACTTTGCCTATGTTTACTGAGACTTTTATTGATAATATAATGGCGTCAACTAAACCAAATTTTTTCTTACAAAATTATATTTAAAGACTTAAACCAGTCCAATTTATTTAAGAATTTACATAAAAATTTTCTTAAAAAAATATGCTTATGGTCTTTAATACAATACCTTTTCATGGAACAATACTATGATTTACAATGAGATGCTAAAATTGATTAACAATTTTTTTTTTTTTAAACCATGATAACATTGTCCCTCCAAAACTACTCTTTTAATTCTTGTATAAAAAACTACTCTTTAAATTATATTTATAAGTTAGTTCCATCATGTTTCACATAACCAAAATAAACTTTAAATTTCATTAACTCTCCCTATATAAAATTTAGCTTAGCTAATTTTCTTTTATTTATAATCAAATAAATTATTATTTGCTCAAAAATATAACCAAATAAATATATTGAAGACATAATGAATAAATCATATATATTTTTAAAATATAAAATATATATAAAAAAATACACTACTCTCAATAAGTTTTTTAATGAAACTACTCATAATAAGTTATGTACCACTTATTCATAAGATTTCATACAATGTTGGGAGCCCAAGTCGAGTTTTATGAGTATGTAGTGATTTTTTGATATACCAACTAGATTTCAAAAATTGTATCCAAATTGAGACATAGTGAACACCACCCAATAATCATTTATTTGCATAAATTGAGACACTACTCTCTTTATATTGTAAATAATGATTAAAAAGTTGCTTTAGGTGATTTTAGCTTAATTATAATGGGAGAGGATCGGATCTTCTCATAATCTTTTTTCTCATAATCCAATCTGGATCATTGATTGCAAAGAAAAGAAAAAAAATCTAAGGAGTATAACTTGATGATGTGACCTTTCAGATTGATTGGACGAACATGATTTAGAGATTATAAAAGATGATGAGAAAATGGATAATGAGATAAACTTAACCCTAAGTAGAATTGCTACATCTAACCACTTTGTTTTCTAATTGACCTGAACTACATCTAACCGCTTGAACCAATCATCGTTGCTTATTAGTTTGATAGGAATTTTAATTGTTAATTTTTAAATTTAATATATAAGCATGCATGTGTTTATTTCTGGGGCAGTCGCCAAAATCGAATTCTTCATGATATGAAGGAGTAGGAAGACATGTGCATTAAAATTCCGTACTTTGTATTGGTCCGTTTCTGCCTTTAATGAGAGGATTGTCCAACTTGCTTACTAAGGAAATTGTCCAATTAATATTATCTCCATTATTATTCAACCACCTTATTTAATTCGCTCATCCACGTTTAATCTTCTCATCCAAGTTGTTTGGAGGAAAAAAAAATTGAATCTATTACGGTTTTTTTTGTATAAAAGTGTACCAATAGTGAGACTAGTCCAGCAAGCTAGATTTGTAACACATATATATATGGAAAACTATTACTCCCTCCTGTCCTTATTATAAAGTTATTAAATAACAATTTTCACAAACTAATAAAAACAGTTAAAATCAATAAAGTTATCATAAAATTTAAGTAATTTTCAATATTACTCATATTCATTGCACTAAATTCTAATATCATATTAATTATTATTTTCACTCACTATCCTTATTAATTATAGGCATACATGAAAAAAAATAATTAATACTTATTGGGAACAAGCAAGTACCCTATAAAAAGAATCACATAAACTTGTTAATTGGTGCCTTATAATAAAAATAAGAAGGAGTATGTTCAATAGACAAAAAATATAAGAAAATAATAGAATAATACCATTCGAATTATAAAAAATCTAAAATGTTTATTAAATTAGTAAAAGGACAAATAGGTAATTTGGTAAAAATATGATATTTTGAAATTTAAGTGTTGACAACTTAAGTTTAAAAACTAGTAACTTAGGTATAGAGATTGACAACTTGATCTCACCAAGTTGTCATTGTGTGTACCCAAGTATCTTAATTACTATTATTAAGTTGATATTGTCTATATTCAAATTGTCAACACCCAAATTTTAAAATAATAATTTCTACCAGATTACCTATTTGGCATTTTGCTAGTTTAATAGAAATTTTGGTATTTTGGTAATTCAAATTATACTTTTTTGTCATTTTTTTCAAATTTTTTATTATTCTAATGAAACTACTTCCTCCATATAATTAAATATAAGATATCAATTTATTTTATTTCTCAAAATTATTATTTCTCTCTAAATTATCTTGGTTGGTGACTTTCAAGTCTTTAGAGGAGTAGTACGATGTAAATGATTAAATATGATATTTTTCAAAGATCAATGTATGCTTTTTCAAATAACAAAACTTAATTTTTTTTAATCTCTATAAATTAATTATCTAACTTTTATATTATAAGCAAATGGAAGGGAGTAGAGTTTATTAGTATTAATATGATTTATCTGCTTTGGGGGGAACTTATCAGCATGAGAATAGTTCATCTTCCGTCAGTTTTAGTTATTTACAGATCAGAGAAAACTTTTTTTAATGAGAAGATAACTCAGATAGCCTTTGACTACCTTTTATGAGAGGATTACTAACTAATAAAGGAATTGTACCTCTGTTTTGCTACTCTTTCTGTGATCAACAGAGTAATTCATTTTTAAACTAAATTTGTTATACTCCTCATTAATATAAATATATATAAGGAGTTGATATTGCTCTTAAATAAAAGACATAATTCTTGTATTTATCAATATTTTCCTAATGTACTTATATTGATGCTCCATCAACCATAATCAAAGGGATGAGGGAGTAAGGAAATTAAAGAAAATAACTATGATATTTTAATAAACACATATCACATTAACTAACTTAACTAACTTCTTAATTTAATTAAATTACATAAATATGTCTTATATTAAGGATTGTAAGGAGTATATATTGAAAATTTCAACAAAGGTATTTTTGTTCTATTTTCACCTCTTTATCTATTTCTCTTTACTTAACAAAGAAAAATAGTACGGTACTATTGTTCAAAATAGTTCTGCCCTATAAAATTAATGAGAGAGCATGCATTTTATTACCTTAAATTAGATTTAGGTAATCAGTTTTTTTTAAGTGGGTGTAAAAAAATCCCCCGAAAAATATTTCAGAATGGAGGGAGTTTAATTTATAGTATGCTTTCTTTGATATCAACTTCCAATCTCTTAGAATTATCAATGATTAGCTTAAAAGATATTATACAAGAATAAGAATTTCAATTTGATTAAGTTATTAGGAGAAAACTAATTTTAATATGATAATCTCTGTCCTAATTAAGTTTTTAATCACGTTTGACACATTTTGAGAAATATGATTGACACTTTTAGACCATAATTAAGCTTCGAGAACAAGAACAAAAGAAAAGAAAAATAGTATGGAGACGAAACAAAATCCATGGCCAACAAAAACCAAGAGATCAGAAAAGAATCATCAACAGTTATAGTAATAAAAGCAAGAGGGCTCGTGCAAAAAATGTAAAAGCAAGAGGGCATATACATAGATAAAGGGAAAGTCAAAAATGGAGAGAACCGTACAAATGCATGTGATGTAAGCTGTATGTAATGATAAACTCTCCAATATTGACATTGCATCCTTTTATTAAAGTTGATGAACCTAAGTGGAAAACCTACGTAGCACCCTACCACTGCACTTTGTTACGTTCTTATCCTCTTATTTTCCTCTTTCAAGCCGTCTTTAGAATTATTGATATATATAGAGAATCCCAATTACTAATTTTAATCAAGTAGTCTTGTCATATATCTAAAAGTAAATACTAAATAGTAATATAAAGTGTTCCTAACAGTAATTTTTTTTACACACAGGATGTGAACGCAGTATCTTATTTGAAAAGAACGAGAAATGAAGTTCAATCATGATGGGATTGCTTTGTCTGGTAATTAGCTTATATTTAATCACCAGCCACTACTTTGTCATTTCTCCCCTAAGAAGATGATCACTCCTCAACTTTAATTAATCCCTGTTTTCACACCGTTTTTCTTTCGAGAAAGCCTTTCACACAGGTTAAAAAAAGCATCTTTATAAGTATAAATTCCATCGATGGAGAAAACGACGTTTTTACATTGTTTATATTCACGATCGATATAAGAAGTTTGTTTATTTTTTGAAAATTTTTATAGTATGTGTTGAAAAGTCCCGTGTAGGAAAACTTTGTAAGGAGAGGAGGGGGACTTTGTGATATAAAAGGGTACGTAGCTCTCTTCCTCTCTTTAAACTCATCCTTTAATTGCCTTTTCTTTTTTTAAAAAATAAATTGAATTTCTTCCTCTCACGTAGCATTTCACTTGTAAATTATTTAGAGTAAAATTGTATTTTAGTATTCTTTTTATTGTAATTGTCTTATTTACTATTTATGAACTGTTATTAGATATAGTAGTTGTGATTTATTATATTATTAAATTATATCTAAACACTTTGTTTTTTTAGTATTGTGATTTATTAGTATAATCAGATACGTTCTATATATATCTCGCTTCCGGAATAGTACGGAACATAGAACCTTAGGAATATATAAGTTAACCGTTGTAGAAGAACAAACAATAGCTTGTGTCTGGCAAAAGGGGGGGAAACAGTAGCTTGTGATGATAAATGGTTTCAAAATATTGGAGCAGTACCCTTATGTATAATTTTTTGGATCACAAGGCGGTAGACACTAATAACCTGAATTACATCAAGCGGAATCAAACCCGTAACCTTCCACTGGATGGGGAGTACTACTAGGCTACAAGGCCTTAGGTGCAGTACCCTTATGTATAATTATGATTAGCAAATGGGACAAGTGAACTGCTTAAATATAGTAAGATGGCATATTAAATTCATATCGGTCATACTTTCTCCACCATGTCTACTGCAACCAATGTTGAAAGATTGCTGTAAAAAACGTATCTTGCCCTAGCCAGTGTGTACTATATATCATTAGTCACTGCACCAATGAATTTGTACATTATTTAATTTAACAAAAGGGTTATAGTACATGTGATGTTTTAAAGTATTTTTTTTATATGTGTATTCAGTACCCTAAAATATTTTTAAAAATGTTTTCAACATTCTAAAGTTTTTCTTTTTCTTTCTTTCTTTTTTTTTTTTTTTTTGCATTTTGGTGTTAGATGCACACACAAATATTTTATGGTTTTGAACGTACTTGGAAAAAAACAATTGAAAGTGCTTGGTTCATCAAAAAAATACTTTAACCTACTGAATACATTATAAAATATTTTATTATGATGTGGGAAGACCTTGGTGGTGAATGCAACTTCACACTATAATAAATCATGACAATAAAGCAAAGGTAAAAAAAAAAAAAAAAACTTGCACAGTAAGCCTGAAACCTGATTTTGTGGCGTTGAATGAGCTGAAATCCCAATATTTTAATTAAAGAAAAAAAAATGATTAGACAATGGAATGGTAACATATAGTTTCACCAAAGAAATGATAGAAGAACAGAATGGGATTTGAAACTGAAAGATATCTAACCCACAAATTTTCAATTTTTCTCACATTTGTGAAGGTTAGCTAGCCCTACCCCACATCCACATTATTTAATTTAATTTGTCCCTTTTCATTTTAATAACCCTACCAAACCAAAAATAAATAAATAAAAATTGTTCCCTTTTTAATACCTATCTATTCGAGCTCATAATCCTAATCCTTATTCAATGGAATCTCCACCATATTTCCATATTTCACACACAAAACAACACATCCCGTGAAAAATCAAATTTTGATTTCTTCAACTTCTTCCCAGGATCCACGCACATGGCCATATAAATACCCCACAACACCACCTCCGTTCGTTCATTCCAGAGAAAGAAACACACACAACATACACAAACTGAACTTTTTAAGAGACAGAGAGAGAGAAAGATGGGTAACGCCGTTGGACGGAGTAGAAAAGCCAAGGTGATGAAAGTAGACGGAGAGACGTTCAAGCTGAAGACGCCGGCGAGGGTGGAAGACGTCGTCAAGGACCACCCCGGTCATGTGCTGTTGGATTCGGAGGCGGTTAAGCATTTCGGAGTTCGGGCCAAACCGTTGGAGCCCTACCAGGATCTAAAGCCCAGGAGAATTTACTTCCTTGTGGAGCTTCCTAAGGTTCAGACTCCGACGGAGCCCCAGCTACACCGGAGGGTCCGATCCAGTGGGATTCGGGGCATGAATGCTAAGGATAGGCTCGACTTCTTGATGCTTTCCAAGCGATCTGTTTCCGATATTACTTTTGCCAACAACAAGCAGCCGCCGTCCTCCGCTGGCCGATTAAATGGGCCCGGGCCCGACGGCGAGCCGATGAGAGTTAAAATGAGGCTTCCCAAGGCCCAGCTGGAGAAGCTCATGGAGGAGAGCCGCGACGGAGCTCAGATGGCCGAGAAGATCATCAAATTGTATATGGCCAATAATGCCGCCGAGGCCGGTGGCGTCGCCGTCGGAGCCAAGGCTGAGCTCGGTGCCATCAAAGAGGCTCAAAAGACACGAGGGGTATGTAATTATCTCTTCATATCCTCATCCAATAAAGTCTCATTTTTCATTGGCCAAAATATGAAACATCAATTTTTCTCAAGATAGCGCATATATTTGAAATTAATTTCATTTCTCGTAAAGTTATTTTTAAAAATTTAATTTTCTACTGAGAAAACTAATTTTTATTTAATCTTTTCGAAAATTAATTTCATTTTAACCTAATAATTTCTGACAAACTAAAACCATTATAAACATATATATACTTAATGAAAGACATATATTATCATAATTTACAAACAAGGTCGAAACATGTTATCGCATGTTAGACTAATGAAATGAATAAATACTCATAAATAATGAATAAAGCCAAAAACAAAAAAACAAGTATAGACACCAAAATAAAATTTTAGTATTGGGTTTGAATAATGTTTATTTATTGGGTTTGATTTAAAATATGAACCGCACGCATGTGAAGGTGTAAGCTCGGTGATGTTGAGGAAGGAAGACAAAGGCCGACATGGCCGTTTTCTTATTCCGGATTTAAAGACTCTCTTATTTTAATTAGGCTACTATAGTTTGACCCTTATTATTTAGATGCATTTACACTGAAGAGCGTAAACAAAAGACACAAATTTGAATGTGTGTGTGTGTGTGAGACTTTTGACATTTTCTTATTTTCCAATACGAATAAAAGGCCAGTAAAAGAAGCTAACATATGTTGTAATATCTGTGTGAATGGATATTAATTGTGGAATCAGATTGTTTATTTAAAAAGGGGGTGTTATCAGTGAGATTGAACCCACGACCACACAGTTTGGCAAGATTATATATTGTTTGTGGCTATTACTTGTGTGTTTAGATTCGTGCGTTGTCTGTTTCTGTTTCCTCTGGAAGTGGAAAAACAAAACGGTCAAACGTTGGACTCTGTCCAAATTTTCAAGTCGGTGCATGTTATGCTTGTTAATTTTATTAAAAAATATGCGACCTACTTGAGTAAATCGTCCCGATCAAAATAAAAATACCTTGACATTTTCGCATTTGAATTGGTAAAATTGCTGGGCATGGTCTGATTTCGTGAATGGTTTTTTCTTTTTTTCTTTTTTTGGTTTATTGCAGAAACGAGTGAGTTTTAGCCCAATGGATGAAGGAGAAATACGCGTAGTAGAAGAAGCTTGTCATCAATAGCAATTGGCTTCATCAGCTTCTCTCTGTTTTTGGGGCGCTTTCAGAAGCTATTGAATTTTTTTGTTCTGAAATCTTGTAGCTTGTTCCAGTTTTTCAGAGCAAACTGTATTATACACGTTTAGATCTCTCTCTCTATAAATGTATACTGCTAGCTAGCTTGCTTCAGAATTCAAATTATCGAGCATGGCTACATGGCTTGATTGCTTGTAATAGAGCCCTGTGAGTAATTAGAATCAAAAGCAATAGATCAGAGTTATATGAAACTGCAAACTTCATTTCCTATTAATATCTCCACCCGCTGAATCATTGTTTCCCTTGTGTTCTTTCAAAGTTTCAACACTTGGATATAATATAAAATGTGATTTAGAGGCTTGCAACATAATCAATTCAAATATCAGGATATCCATGTAATATAATTGCATATGCTAGTTTCTGCACAAGCACTCGGTGGGCCCATTCCCAGGTTCAAACTTGAAAATTCTAGTTAAGGAAAGCAACTCTTTTCTCAATTGATCCAAATGTTCCATAGTTATAATTACTTATACTTTCTTTTACATTAAATTCCCTAAAGGAGTTTTTAAAAGGAGGTATTTCTAAACATTTTATTGGAACTTTCTAGTTAAACCATTATTCTTCATCTAAAAATGAAAGGAAAAAAAACAGAAATTCTTAGGAGAGGATAACATTGGAAAAATATGATAAATATTACCGTTAATGACTTATAGAAAGGAACAACTACTCATTTTAATACATGCCTTATAAAAAGGACTAAGGGTATATAATTGAAGAAATTAGTTTTAATGTGTAGTAACTAACTAATGAAAGCAGGGGTATGAATTTTGGTGGAATAAAATGACATGAAAGAGACGGAAACATCACCAAACACAAACCTTGGTGGATGAAACTGCTTCTATGGGAGGAAGCATGGGCACATGGTTGGGAGAAAATAAGAATAAATAAATAAATATTTAGGTGCATCAACTCCAAATTTAGTCAATGTGTACACATGCAGTAGATATTGACCCATCTCCCTCCTCAAAATCCTAACATATTCAATCGTTTCTTTGACATTTTGGCCAAAGGGGCCATGGGATTTAGGTCCCTTGGTTGGTAAATGTTGGAGCCATGCCCCATGGTTTTGGCCACTTTACACACAAGTCTTAATATATAATTAATAGGTATAATTAGTAACAATATTGATAAGTTCTAAGGACTAAGGAGTATGGTTTATCTCCAACTTCATGCAAGTATATAGGTTTTCTCATCCAAAATATGACCTTTTTTAAGAAAAATTATTGGTGGTATATTTGACATCGAGTCAAACGAGAGAGATGAATAAGATAGATTTAAACGAAGGCAAAGTTGGGAAAAAAAAATTAACCTTAAATAAATTGAATGAGTTCACTACTATTTCTACATTCCGCGAGGTGGGTGAAAGTTACCTATATTTTGAAGAAACAGAGGGAGTAAAGTAATATAATACACAAGACTTGAGGCTTAATAGTTAGGTTTCTCTTGAGGTCAACTTGTTTGGAGATTATTTGATTTGTGTGCATGAAAGCTAAATATTGTTGTTTAACGAGAAGTTGATTGGTGTGAATGGGAAGAGGAACTTCTAAGCAAAGAAAGACGACAGATAAACTGAAATAGCATCTCCTATATTAGATAATATTTTTATGTTTTATTAATATTATTTACAGATATATAAGATTAATGGAATGAGCAGAAGGATAGTGATATTTAATGGTTTCTTCTGGTATAATCTGTAAGGCGGCTTAAAACCTCTGTGATTGATTAACTGAGAAGCTTCAAAGTTTAAAATAGCTTCATCGTCTCCATCATCCTCATGTATATTTGTTCTGGAAGGTAAGGGGTAGGTTAATTAAATGAATCTGCCATTAGTTATAAATTACTAATATGTTGCTGTTATTTTAATTATACTTATATTTATTTAGATTCTCACGTACGTGTCGTATGTTAGTTAATTGTTACGAGTAGTATATTCTTTTATTTACAGCAATAATAATGAATCACACAGAGGACTTCTTGAAACCTCTTGCCATGAGTCTCACATCGCTTGAAAGATGGGTCTCATAAGGCTTTTGGTTCTCCAACTCTAACAATTGATTTTTGATATGTGATTCTTTTAAAGACTTCTCTCTCTTACAATGGTACTTTCATTGAGAACTGACCAATTGAAAAGTTGCTTCAAGGTGTATTGTGATGAGTACCACATCAGAGGTTTCCTTTCATTCACTTGTTTCAAAATTTCCGCATTCATTAGGGCCTTTTTTAAGGGAAAAAAAGTAGACATGTAATGCTCTCAATTCTATTTATTACTCTGCTCTCATTCTTGTTCAATTTTTCCTTCTCTGTAGCATTTTTTCTTTAATAAAATTTTTGGAAAGGATGGATTTAAAATAGAAAATAAAAAAAAGTGTTTAGTTAAATCTGAAACCACAATTTTAAAAGTCATTTTCGGCAAGTTAAGAAAAAAAATTCTTCTCATATACTCACTTTATAAATAAATTGTAAGAGTTATTTTTTAGAAACTAATCTGATAAAAAGGTGTGGGAATGAAGAAAGGAGGCAGAGCATTCGTGAGGGGGATAAAAATGAGAGCATTCAGTAGTCATATCACTTTAAATACGCACATAAAACGGACTCTCGTGGGCATCAAACCAAAGAAAGAAAACAGGAAAATTACACAAAGATCCTAATTTAAAAATAATAATATAAGAAAACTCTCATAACTTATCATTGGTTATTTTTCCACTTGTTATTAACAAATTATGAGATTCTTTTTTCTAAAATCATTTTTTTTATTTGAGACCTTAGTGCCATCTTCTCAGAAAAGAAGAAGCAGAAGCATCATGTGAACCTGGGAAGGTGTGATGATTAGGTGGGAATATATATGAGATGAGGAATGCTTGATTTAGGTGTATATAATATAATTAAGGCTTAATTAATTATATTGAAATCATAATAGTAGTATTATTGATGAAGGATATTTGTTTGGTTCCGAAATATATTTATATATATAGTAGAAAGTAGAGAACGCGCTTGATTAGTGCCATAGTTTGGGGCATCAATATTCAATAAATCCAAACAGCGGGAGGGTCCCATTTGCAAATTAAGTTGAACCCGTGAATGGAAGAAACCAAAAAAAATCAAAACGATTATGTCTTATTATAGTCAGAGAAGCTGATATATATCTAAATATATAAATATAAAAATACAGAGAGAGAGAGAGAGAGAGAGTTTGAGTGAGAAATACTAATATTCCTTTAACGCGTCTTAATCTTGCTTCATTAATACTATTCCCCTATCTTGAAGCATTTGACTGCAGCCTCAATCACAGGTCTTGTTTCCATGTACAACGCCTCCATTTTTCGTGTGTGTGTGTGTGTGTGTCCATTCACATGCATCCATTTCAATTTTTCAACACTTTCATTTTGAAGGGATCATGGTTTATCTGGAAGTTGCATCAAGTATCTCAACAGCTCACGGGCAATTTAATAAAAGCAATCTTTGGACTCCATTGGTCATCTTAAAACTAAAATGAAAGAACTGGAGAGAGAGAGAGAGAGAGAGAGAGAGAGAGAGAGGTTATACCTGAGTTATTCTCAAGTCATAATCCAACAAAACCCATATTATCCCATCTTACTTACATGTGGACAGCTATTTGAAACCATGTTTTTCCTTTTTTACATACTAGCCCCTCAGTATTAGGTTTGGGTACTAGGGTGATCTAGATGTATTTCAACAATTCTGAATTCCTTTTTACTTGTCTGTTTGCTTCTTTTTTTTTTTGTCCTTTTGTTGATAGTATTATTTGATATCCAGTTCATAGTTTGTGGTTATTCATTCTAACACAAATCTTTCCTTTAAGATTCCAACTCAAGATCCAAAAGAATTTAGCAGAGCTTTACACTATTATGTCAATTCTATATTGGTACTTGTCTGTTTGGTTTAAAGGAAATGCAATAGTAGAAACTATAATGTACAGAGCCTTTATTTGATATGTCATCGGAGAATTATGGAATGAAATTCATATTTTACCTAAAAAATTAGAAAATGTGCATAATCTTTTAAACTCCATCAAGGCAAAAAAGAAAGGAGTAAAAAAGAATAAATTTTGATATTTGAAGATATAATAATAAAAAGCAATGACTATTGGAAAAAATAAACTTATTGTATTTTTATAGAATTTGTCATTATATATTCATCCATTGTCATAAGATTTTCGGGGTTATTAAATAATTTTTTTGGGGCCTTATAGTAATTGTCCCAAAATAATTTTGTATAGAATTGGGTTATAGCTCATTGGTCTTTTGTACTTATTACTCTTATCACCTAAGTCTAGTAAGTAGGCCCATGATTAAGAAAGAATACTGGGCTCCCAAAATAGGGCCCAACTTCTTTTAAATCCTTTATTCTTTTTTGACAATATCAATCTCATTACACAGATAAATTGTATTAATTACGTACTCATCCATTAATTATGAGAGTATTAATTGATCACTAAGCACCAAAATCCTATTCTACTTATTCATTCATAGTCCCCTCAGTTTCTTCTTTTCAAGGGAACAATACAATTGATATTCCTTCCAAATATTCCTTCTTCCTATATATTAAAGGAAAAACATTTCTCATGTTGTAGGAGAAGTGTTTTCTCATGTCACACACACATGAAATGGTGGGATCCACATATATATATAAATTAATTCATACATATATGTGGGTCCCACTATTTCGTGTGTGTAGGAATCTTCTTTTTCTCATGCAACATGAGAAAATTAAATCCTATATTAAATTACATGTCCATTCAATTCATAACAAATCACTCTGTACATACCTACAATTAGTTTCATCTCATCTTTATGTCTGTCAACACAACAAATTCTCACTTTCTGTCATCAAAATATAATTTTCCCCCCTTAAAATGAGGTTGATTATTGCATGGCCACCGAAAGGGGGGGAAAAAAGTATACACTTTTTCCCCCCTAAAAAAAACCAAAGACAATAAAATAGTATTTGAGGGGTCTGGAGGGTATATGATTCCTTTCTTAATTCGTTAACTCAACGCAATCAATATATAAGAAGAAAACTAGTATATTACATATTATACTTTTGGGGACTTGCGAATTCAAACATTTTCAGTTTTCTTGAATTTCTTTCCCATGTAATAATCTATTCATTTTCCCAAGTATAGCAGCACTTTAGTATTTTGTGGTGTACTCAACATCTTAAAATACTTTTTTAAGGGTATCTATTACTCTAAAATACCTTCTTTTGTTGAATTTTACACTTAAAAATGTAAATAATTTAGGTTGCTGGATACATCTGAATTTTTTTTGTTTTTTAGAATATTGGATGCACTAAAGGATAGTTTGATACTGTACTCACCTGAAAAAATGTTTTAAGGTGCTAGTGTACCAAAAAATATACTTCTTGTACCAGGTGTACCACAAAATACTTTAAAGGAATGTACCTAAAAAAATATTTTAAAGTATTGGATGCACCTTAACCGTGTATATAATGTTACAGTGCCCCTAAAAAATCAAAATTGGTAATTTGATATTACAATGTGAGAAAGAGAATACTTTGATTCAATATTTGAAAAAAGGCACTTCAAATGGAAGCTACATATATAATCATCACGTCCTGAGATGGATACAATTATTTGGTGAATTAAAGAGGAAGAATATTAGTAGCAACTTTTCACTTTATTCAAAGTGAAGCTAAGGATGGAGGCATTCTATTCTCACATATGTTTCACTCAGACCAAGCAACATTTTATGCCCCTCCTTCATTCAACTCTCTCTCTCTCTCTAAATATTTAATTTAAAGTCTCTCACATTTATACTCCTTATTCTCTCCAATATTATATAAGCCACTCTCTCATTCATATATATCTACCTCACACACATCAATAACATTAATTCAATTTGTAGCAAGACAGTTTTTTTTCCCCCAAATTTACCCTTTTATTCCTCCTTCCGAGTCCCAAATTTTTCTCTTACACTCATTTCGTACACCATAAAATCACTTCCAAAAAGTTAATCCAAATATAAAGAGTGGCTTGTATTTTAAACCTCTAGAACACTTTTCTTTTTGTTTGAGTAAGAAACTTTACATGAATATTATGGTTTGATGAGTTGTAACCTTAATTACCCTATGCATGAAAGTTGAACAACACAAGAAATTAAGAGAATAGAGAAAGAGACAGCTCATACACACAGTGAGAAAGACACACAGAATTAAGAGTATAACTCAGATTGGAAAAAGCAAATATTCTTACATGCCACCACAAGTAAAGAGATCAATATATTAAAGACCTGTGCATATATATGTGTGTATATATATATGTATGGATCATTAATTAAGCATTCTGGTTCTGAGGGTTTCAAACACATACAAAGTTCAGATATTGAAAGAGTCCGGCCTCACAATTATTTCAACAACCAGATGCACTTCCCTATCTAAATCACTCAACACACTCACACACAACAACTTCTTGCTTCATCTATATATTCTCTTTTCATTTACCCCTACAACCCACCAGATCAACTTCCTCACAAAATGATATATCCTCAAAAATTCACAACAATACTACTTTTGTTCCTTTTCTTCATTCCATGTCCATTTTGCATCGGTGAATCCCCTCCGGCGTCTGCGCCACCACCGGTGGATGACTCCGAAATGAAGTGTGGTTCATGTCCTTGTAGAAGCACATGTGGAAGTGGCGGTGGTGGCAGCAGCAGTGGTGGCGGCCAGGAACTTCCTATTCCTTCTCCGCCTCCTCCTTCACCGCCTCCACCATCTCTAACCTATCTTTCCTCTCAGAATTGTGACCAATCTCCACCACCACCAGCACCGAGGTTCATCTACGTGACCGGTGGCGAGCCGGGGAATTTGCCGTACCAGACCCAGCCATATAACTGGGGGAATTATAATTCTGCTACTAGAAGCACACATGAGGGGTTGCTGATTTTGGCTACTAGTTTGGTGGCCTTCGTAGTTTGTGTGGCTTCATCATGAATGTTGATGATGAGCCATGCTACTCTTGAATAATTGGTGAGAGCTCAAATATTTAGCTTCTTGTGATGATTTGTTCTTGATATCTTTTTTATTTATTTAATTTTGTCTATATTATTTTATGCTAGCAGTACTTTTAATACCCATTATTTGTACGTCTTTATTAATTTATTTCTTGGTACGAACTTCTTGGTGAATTTATTCATCGTATATTTGATCCGGAATGATTCTATAATATCATCTGGTGGGGTAGATGTACAATGTAAACTTCTTGTGAATTTTTTATGAATAATTTCGATACAATATTATGGGAAAATTACTCATATTTCTAGGTAAGAAAACTAAATGCAAATTAATTAGTCTCCTTAATTTTATTTAATATTAACAGGTTTCAAGGAATTTACTCAATTTAGTATTTTTATAAATGGTAAATATCACAACTTTACTTTTAAATATAAAGGTGATTTATTTAGTAAATTAGTTCCCTATCAGATTTTTTTTCTAAAATCATTGCTTTTAGTCAACATAAAGGCGATCACCAATTTTGATATACAAACTAAATCACTGAATTTTTGTTTTCGCCTTCTACTTAAATTGAGTTGTTTTTGTCATCCTTTATATTAAAAAATTATTTGTGATAACTGATAACTATAGTGAAAGATTATGGTACTGGAAATAATTAATTTATTATATCATATTACAAGTTAAAGTCTCCTATAATATATGTATGAGCAATGCAGAACAAGTCGATTTTTCTGTTTCTTTAAAAAAAAAAAAAAAACTCTGTAAATCCTGTGCAATTAATTTGAAGGAGATTTCCTTATTAGTTGTACATTAATTGAAAGTGAAAAAGGGTTCTCATATAATTTATATACTTAAAACGAAATCGATAAACAAAATTACTTGGTGAAACGTATATATAGGAGTCTTTTTCATGATTTGGTCCCTCACATACATTTAGTTGTGTGCTTTAAGTTGCTGAAGCTGCTATTTTATTAGCTTTGCCTCAATTTCTTTCGCTTTTTTTTAATATATTCCTTTCTTCCTCCTTAATCTGTCACCCAATGTAAATCATGGAAAAAGAGAGTGTGTGTGTGTGTTGTCAAAAGGTGTAAGTAGTGAAAATAACACACCTCATGTCCTTAATAGTCTCTCATATTAAATATAAGACCTATAGTTGATCTTTTTGGGAAAATTAATTGAGTTAACTAAATTACTTTATAATATTTATATTTATTGTTTTTCCTCTAAACTAATTTATTTGACTTATAAATTGACATATAATTGAATCATACACAACATATGACATAATTAAATAACTTATCTAGTTTTCTTAATCTCTCCAAAAAACAAAGCCAACTAGGTCTTATATTTAGGACCGAAGATAGTACAAAACCTATTTACTTGATTTAATTAGATTAACGAAGTTATTTAAATTAATTAATATAACATTTATTGTCTAGAACATCATATTCATCTCTCTTAATCCCTTCATTCCCTATTCTTTTTTATTGTTATTGAGGAAGCATCAATAGGGTAAATTAGGAAAAAATTGATAAATATAAAAAATATGTCTTATATTTAAGATTAAAATCAACTTCTTAAATATGTCTTATATTACTTTTTAAGACCGGAGGAGCACTAATATAATAAACGGTTAAGTAGTAAATCCGTCCTACAAATATAGACCCAATATCAATGTTGTCCTGAAAATTTTTCCCATCTCAATGTTGCCCTAAAAGTTTTAAACCATAGCAATATTGTTCTATTCTGTCAAAAAATTAACGTTAATTGTTAACTTTTCAATAGAAATAAACAATATTGTTACGTTTTAAAACTTTTAAGGTAATATTAAGACAAGAAAAACTTATAGGGCAACATTACTTCTGAACAAAAACTTTTAGGACAAATTTATTTCTTAACCCTGTAATAAATGACTATTGAATGTACCTAAAGTTCTCTGCCACAGATTATCAATATATTGAATGTTGAATGAAGTTCTGTCCTCAACATGCTTGCTCCGGTAAATGTTTCTAAAACTTAACTCGCCTTTTTTATTATATATATTCAGATTATAATAAATAATCGATATAGACGCAAAAATATGCGGACATTTGATAAATTTGGAAAAGAATATTAGTAAAAATGTACATATGCATGAGGCAAAGACTAATTTTCACACACACACACACGCTAGGGTGCGTAGAAGAATGTGTCTAAATGACGGTTTCACATTATGCGTTCATCCTTCTATTTTTTGGATGAGTACATTTTTTTATATTTTATTTATTTAGATAAATTATATGATACATTCTGGATTTTTTTTTGGCACTCAGCATTTCAAAATAATTAATTTACAGTCCTACATTCAGAGAAAAAAAATTAATATAACACTAATATCCTAAAAATTAATTAATTTAAGATACTAGAGGTGCAAAAAATATTTCAGGATACAACATATAATTTAATCAAAATAAAAATAAAATATGCTCACCCCAAAATTAGAGGATGAGCACATAAAGAAGAAGCACCACCTAATGTGCTCCCCTAATTGACATTCATTCATAATAAATGGAAATAGTTAATTCTTTTAACAAATGAATTAATGGTGTGTGGGATTAATCCAATAATTAGAGCTATAAAGATTAATATAATATCATGTGTATCATGATTGAAATTTACATCCAAGATTTGGGTTGTTTGGTTGGGTTATCCTTATTCATCGAGAACAGTGAACAATGATTAGAGAGTACATTAAAAAGTCTCATATTTGATGTCTTAAGATGGTGCGTGGAGTTAGAATTGTGAAGGTGGTTGTCATTTCGTTTAATTTGTCTTTTGTTGGACTCAGCTACTCAATCAAGGTAAAAATTAATTTATAGATCTATAATTTATTACTATACAATTAAGTTTAAACTCAGATTTATAATAATTTTTCACCCCTCCATAGTCCCTTCCAAACCTAACTAAACTGAAGGTTGATGTTTATAGTTTAAAACATAGTACAAGAATCTACTAATTTCTTAAATGAACAGTATTAACAACCATGTCATCATGATACGAGGGTATAATAGATTCATAAATGAAAAATTTAATCATGATACGAGTGTAATAGATAGTTAAATGAACGAGTATAATTACAATCATTAAGAAAACTCAATAAATACAAGTCTGATTACAGTCTTAAATTTGATTTATTTATATTAATTTTACAGATGTTTGCCACATTTAAATATACAAAAAAATCTCATTAAAAGCCTTTTAAAATATTTAAGTCTTAAATTAGGCACTTAAATTTAACAAATTCTAAATCAAGTTAAACAGCCCAATTCATAATTTAAAGATTGAGAAATTATGTGTGTGTGTGTGTGTGTCCTTCTCTCCATTTTCCAACTACCATCTCATCCTTCTCCATCGGTCTCCTGTCTTCTCCCCTCCCAGTTCTATTCAGATTTCTAATTCACATCTCGCAAGGATTATCGATTTTGGCTGAAAGAGATTCTGCAATCTGATTCAAATCAACTGCCTAATAGCTTGGAGCAAATTTCCAAAATAACTCGGTTTTTTGAGTTTTCATGTTTTTTGATCACGTTACACAAGCCTTAACTCTTAAACCATCAATAGTTCAATTCTTGAAGATTTGGTAGTCCATAACCTGTTATCCCCGTCTGGGACAGATTCTGTTTCTGTAGTTGTTGGAAGTCCTGCTCATAATCTAATCCATGGTTTTTATTCAAAAAGAGAATTAAATTCAAATTCAAGAAATACGATTAGTATCAGACACCTTAGCTCCTCCAACTTGGAATCTGAACTTATGTCAAGATGGGTGGATGCAGTTTGCAGAGATAAGTGCAGGCACCTAATTTGGAATTGCGTCCAACTATTTGTAAGCATGGTTTCATTCTTTGTGCTTGCACTTAATGGATGGGGGGCATTGACTCCTGTTTAAGTGTGATATAAGAATTCTTTCATTCATCAAGTGGATTTGAATGGAAATTTGGGCTCTGCTCATACTGGGAAAATGCAGCAACAAACATAATTTCTTTGAATGTCAAAGAATTTTTATTAATTCCATTTCAGTGAAAGAATTTACAATGAATTTAGACATGGAGAGTAATATGCAAGTGTATTGACACTTTCCTGGCAGGCATTCAAAAGACTAGAGTCTAGAGTGTTTTCTTTTGCTAATAATTATGGGGCATTGATTTAAATTGACAAAATTTCTAAATCCTAATTTGGGTCAAATGCCCTAGTTAATGATTTCTTAGATTTAACAACCCAAATTAAAATTTAAGTATTATTTTAAAAGGCGTTTGAAAGGATTTTCCCTTGAGTATAAATGAGAAAGATACTACTTTTAGTTTTAAATGTTTCCTCAATTATTAATTTAGTATCTAAAGTCTGACTCGTCTTATAATTTCTCAACTTGAAATAAGACAATTCCTAAAACCCTTTTTTTAATAAATTACACACATTGTACGTTCTAAATTGAAGTTCAAATATTGAATTGATAATTGGGATAAACTTCATACACTAAAAATTACTCTACTTTTTTTCTTTTTGAGATATAATAATGATGATATATTCAAAGGAATGTCCTATCAATTAAATGTTGCATACAGAAATGAATGTTCAATTAATATCATAAACATGTGCATATCCTATTTGTTTTTTCTTTTTATTGCTCTATAACTTGTTCTTAACCGATTCTGTATTCTCCTGTACCCGTAATTTTCAAAATGCTAGTCATTGGATAAGTGGGGCGGAGAAGCATATACCTGTATACCATTTTATACAAAACAGCTTCTTTACAAACCCGACTACAAAATGATGTTCTTTCGCCATTACAATTTCTATGTTTATTGACAACTACCAGTCACTCGATACCTAAGACGGCCTGGACTGGCATGCTTTACTTTTTGTATTATTTTCTTGTTTCTTCTTCAGCAATGGAGATTATATCTCACAAGGCCCAAGTAGGAGACAGAGGGTGCAAATAAAAAGAAGAGAAAGTACATAGTTGACAAAACCCCACCAAACTATCATTTTGAAGATACTTCAGAAGCACAATTAGTAATAGGCCGATCACTTGTTGGGGTGAACACAAGAGCCCTTTGCTGTAAATGTCTCAGACTCTGTTCCATGCTGACTTGGACCATCTCAGCTAGCATCTTCTTTGCTTTACCAGGCTGCTCATCCCCATCAATCTGGGATATGATATTGCAAACTATGTTCTCAAGTGTGTCAGGTTGAATTTCTGATCTGGGATAAGGAGTTTCTCTCAGTAGTTGCAAGAGATTGCGGGCTTTTAACTGCGACTTGGGTGTTCCCTGAACGGTAAGCTCCAGAAGTCCTGGGATTACGCCTTCTTGGAGAATCGGTTCCCTGTATTTACATCGGTCGCTTTCACACATTGTCAACAGCGCTCCAACCGCATGCTCCCGGCTTTGGAGATTGCCATTTTCAAGGACTTCCACAACTGCAAGGACTGCACCTTCCTCGGATGTCAAGGCGGTCCTGCCCTCATCAAAACCCACCAAGGATTCTATCAAAGCGCAGCACTTCTCAGCTGTTTTTGAGGATTTTTTACAGGTTTTGAGAAGATCAACTATGAAAGGCATTGGGTTTGTTTTGAGAATGGCGCTGAGATTGTCCAGGTGGGTGGATAAATTGGAAAGAGCCATTACTGCATCAGCCTTAGCTTGTGGGCTTCCATCTCTGAGGATCTCCACAAGAAGAGGAATGGCTCCAGAAGCACAAATGATTGGCTTGTTGGTTGCAGAGGCGGATAAAGTGAGCAAAGATGCAGTGGCGCACTCTTGCAGGTTTATATTCTGTGACTTCAGGAAGGAAATTATCGGTTCTAAAGCACCAGCTTCCACAATGCTGATTTTGTTCCTGCAATATTAAGATCAGGTTGAGTGATGAGCATTGCCAAATAATCACTAATGCGTGAAAATTTCTAGAAGAAAGTTGCACACGAAACATGAAAAGAATAAAGAGAACAGAATATTTCTACACCCCAACACAACTCACAAGAGTAAAGTTAGTTCAGAATCCTAATTGTCTACAAATTAGACTTCCTTTCATCAGTTACATTATCTTCCATCACAAGCAACACAATACCAACCCAGGGTTTTGGGGAAAGAACAGTGAAGTAACAACCAAAAGGGGAAAAAATAAAGGGTCTATATGTACTATTTAAGCTTGAAAATGTGATAAATATGTGTGATTCTTGCTCCATTGTGAAGCCACCAAGGCACCAACCTCTCTGTCAAATGGAAAAAATTGCGCCACCGAAATCACAAAAACAGGAAAAATGAGAAAAAAGAATAAAGCATACATATGCTCGGTCCCCAAAATTCATCTGGATTATAAGCATGGTTTCATAAGGAAAAGTAATCAGAAAAGAAACAGCGCACGGCAGAGGCACACCCTAGAAGTATCATCTTTCTCTTAAGTGCATCAAAAAACTTCACTCATAATTGAATCATATCAAAGCAAAAGTGAAAACATGAAATTTCAAGGAAAAAATAACAGAGAAGAAAAGAGATTGAATGATACAACACCACATCAAGACAAAGATGTAAAATCAAAGACAATCAGCTGGAGTTACACAGCAAATATGAAAGCCGACCCACAATTGTCACCATGCTAATCATAAATAAAGTTAAAGTGAAAGAAGATGATAAAAGATCAGTATCCCGCTATAAATCATTAAAGTATGTCAAATACCTTCCTTTCAAAACTTATCAAACTATCATCTAATTTATAGACAAACAAGACATCATTCATTATATAGAATCCAGCATAAAATTTTCTCCTGATTTTAATACCGCAGCTCCAAGCTTCCATTTATAACAAATAGTATATTGTCACAAAAATAAAAGGTAACAGTTGCTAAGGCAAACATGGGGAAAAACTTCCATTTTCTAGGTGGTGAAATCTAACTATCACCAACAAATGATATCAGGATAACTTGAAGATGAAGACCAGAGAAAGGGGGGGGGGGGCAAAAGTCCAAAATGAAAGGGAATACACATGTGAACCAAAGTTAATAAAGGCTCTAATCCGATAAACTTCAATTGCAAGGCATCTAATTCTTTCTTATGACATGATATGCTTGCCTCTAACCTATCAGAATAATCGTAAAGCAACTCAATTGATATTTTAGAAACCACCAGTTCACCACAAAATGATTCCAATGCCAAATAAGTTTGATGCTTTTAATAAATCACGGGCTATTCCATCCAAGACTTTTAAGCAAATCAATCTACAGGGAAAATAAGTGAATTTTATTGAAAACCATTGTTCCCCACAAAAAATTAATATCTAGCTAGCTGTCGGAAAAGAATATATCCATCCAACCATCCCAGTTCAAATATACCAAAGTTTATTTTAATTCTTAAACCAACCAATCAGATGCAAACAGAAACTGGGAAAAGGGCAAGAAGAAATCGAAAATTAAAGAGACATGGGGAACCTAAAGATTACAGAATCTATAATATTCTACCATATTCTACAATTTTATTCTCCCAATTCGTATTATTTTATTTCATTTTTCAAACCGAATCCCCAACTGTGCCACTCCAGTGCATCGCGCCTCGTAAAATAAAAGGCACGAGTTTTTAAATCAGGGAAAGCAGATAAAGCACTTAGAACGACGAGAAGCAGGACAAATTACGAATAGGAGCATCAACTTGCACAATATTAAATTAAATAACACAAAAATTTAAAAAAATACTCACACTAATCACAAATTTCTTAAATCCAATTTCAAAGGAACAGAAATAATCTGATTTTGTTAACGAGAGAACGTAAGGGAACATACTTTTCGTCTTTGACAGCAAGGTTGAGCAAAGCTAGAAGAGCAGGTTCATGGGACTCGGACGAGTCGAATCGGAGCATGGAAACGAGGGGACCGACAGCTTGAGAGAGCTGGCGGCGACAACGCTGGGAGGTTTTAGTGAGGCGGCGAATATCACGAGCGGCTTGGAGCTTGAAATCGGGGTCATCAGATTGGAGGAGCTGGAGGGCTCGCCGGACGGCGAGGGGGCTTCGGGGGGTGTCGGCATCGAGACTGGCGTCGGGACTGAGAGGGCCGGAGGAGGAGGATGAGGATGAGGAGGAGGAGGAAGAAATGTCCATGGGAGAGAGATTAGAGAGAGGGGAAAAAACAGAGAGGGATTCAAGAGAAGGGGTGGGAGAGAGAGAGAGAGATCGGGGTGTTTGGGAGTGGCGTTAAGCAACAGTTGATATTGGGGGTGGTGTAGTTATAAGGGCAAAACAAATTAAAAGGTCACGTTTGAGAGAGAGAGGAAGACAAATAATAATAATAATAATAATAAGGGGAGAAAAATAGAGAGTTGGCGGGGTTGGTTCGGGTCGTTCGGTAAGATAAAGGGTCCATTTGATACTGGTAGCAGTACTAATTTATTTATAATCCACTTTTATAAATTTAAGGTATGATAAAATTCACATGATTTATATTTAAAATGATGGTGGAAGAAGTAATTTTTTTTTAAATAGACTCCTATTTAAATGATTATTTAAAAAGTCAATTGAAATAAAAAGTGACTCAAAATTGCATGAATCTTATTAAATATTGTATAAACACACACACATACATATATTAGTGTATATATTACAATAATTGAAGATAAAAATTAAAATTAAAATTTGATTAAAAAATTAAAAATACTTAATTAAATATATTCTGATGAATAAATTAAAATGCATACAAATGTATATTTAATACTATATTGTTTATTGTATCATCTATTCCTAACATTTTTCTCTAAATACTGCAAAATGTCACGCCAGGAGGTGAAAAAAGTGACCTCACCTCTATCAAAAGTCATTTTTTTAAAATAACTCTATCTGAGACCACTGTTAAACGGTTCATTTTTCTTCACTGGACTTAAATCATTGTATGAGTTGCCCAACAAGTTGAAAGTCCTCATTATATATATTAGACCCGTTTTTGTTTGAAAAGTAAAATTAGAACACATTCTTGTTGACTTTTAAGTATTCATAATTTAATATATAATACATCTTTTTTATAAATTTTATACTCCATTTGATCCTAAACATGAAACTTATTTACTTAATTTAAACATATTAAGAAAGTTAAATAAATGACTTAATTATAACATTGTGATATATCCCTCTAAGAATTAGCAATAAAATCTGTTTTTTATTTTTTTTACGTGGCTTATAGTATCCAAAGTAAATGTATTATAAGAGTTTTATTCCGACTTACATAAACATATTTTTTAAATGAAAACACAAACAAATCAAATCTCCTCAACAAAGAGGGGTGAAGAGATATAATTTGAGCTAAGGCTCGTTGACATTGGCATTGTTATCAAACTTACAATCTGACTCTTCAAATTTACCTTTATTATGTTTCTAACCTATAAAATTATATCAGCTCCCTCTTAAAATCATGTCAATTTCAATCTTAGTTAGACTCAGGAGTTCACACACTGAGTTTATCATTTTTATGTTTTTTAGTTATAAGATTGCAATAATTCACATTTAAACATGTGCTAACTTTTTGAATTTGATTATATTTTGTGGCTTCATATATAAATTTTACATAATTTTTTGTTGGACATGATGGATTATGAATTGTAATAGATTTAATTTCAATTCTAAGTATTATAAAATGTTATATTTTTATATTATAATTATTTATTTATATTTATTTATTGATAAAAATAAAATATTACTCGAGATTTAATTAAAAATAATGATATAAAATTATTTTTTCCCAATACTTATTCTTTTTAATCTTAATTTGTTAAATCATATTTTGATTTTCAACATGAACTAGATTTGTAAAGCTCAGTCAAAGAAAAGGTGCTTCAATTCGGTAATATTTACCCTAATTTTTTGTCAAACAGCCTCTTTTAAAAAATAATAATAATCAAACAATTTCGGAGTTGGGACAGGAAAAATGTACCAAACTGACATGAGCATTCTTCACAGTTCACACACATATATGGTCAAAATTGATATTTCATGGAATAATATATTTTTTGAATTTATTGGTGAATGGCTTTTATTAGTTAAGCAAAATTAATTGGTAAATTGCTTTATCCTTTTGTTGGGGGGGAATTCAACTTTTATCATCATGACATAAAATCATAAAGCATGGAGAAATGTTTTGCGCCCTCAAAATGGTCTGCTCCATCATGAGTACGGCTGCTGAAATAATTCAACATCCCATTTTTAAAATAAGAAAATTCATAATCCTCGTCAATGGTGTTTATTAAATATTTAGTAAATAACATTTTTCAAGTTTTTTTTTAATCCCTAATTCACATCCTTATCATAATTTGTTTATTAAAAATACCTCATCTCCCCACAAAATCTTTTTCAAGCAAAATTATCATTTTTAGGGTAAATAAGAAAGAATATTGACTATATTTGCATCTTAGACAATCAATCTATGTTTTGCACAAATATATTCTAAATGCACAATTGTGTAATTAATTTGAGACCTGCTTAATGTAACAAATCATAATTTTTTTGGAAAAAAAAAACTTATACAAACGAAACATACAGTTTAAGGCAAGTTATATTCATCAAATTTTAGCATTAATCATAAGCCACTTCCTATAAATTAAAAAAAACAAAAAATTATAATGATTTATTACAGCTTTCCATTAATAATCAAACAGGTGTTGAATTAAAAAGTAAGTGAGTGTGTCTTTTATTTTTTTTATAAAAAAAATATGAATGGACAAAAATAATGATAAATAATGCTATCAAGGGATTATACTGTGGAAAATGGAGTGATAATGAAATAATCATGCATGTGAAGCCATTAAACAAAGTTGTGTACGTCAAATTTTTGTGTGTATGTTTGTGAGCCTCTACTTTTTCTTTAAATTTCTGTCCGTTGTGAAGGAGAAAAATTAAAGTTAAAGTCATAACTTTTTACACATAAATTATTAATAATCACCTATTATTATATTACTTCAAAACCTATTTTGTAGATGTAAGCATAGTCCTCCAATTATATGGATCCAACAGTCATGGATCTTTTGCTTTTATCTCTTAAATAATTAAAAGGAATACTGATCTTTGGATCCGAAAAAAAAAAAGAAAAGAAGTATTAATACTGATAAACTAAACAAGGAGATAATTACAAAAAAAAAAAGAAAAAAAAAAAGCAAAACAAAGTAATAAAGCTTATGATATTCACAAAGAAAAAAGAGAGCTAAAGTTAGAGCACTTGAGTCACTCTCCCTCCCTCCTCAATTTGTATTTTCTTTACTGATTTAATACGTTAAATGCAAGATATTTTCCAAAAAAACTTTACTTTAAACTATAAAAAAAAAAAACACAGAAAATTGCATTATTTATAACCTGAGATCATTTTTATTAGTCAACTTATTTAAGGGTGTGCTAAGAATTAGAATTTATTTTTATCATGTTTTAAATACTGAAGAACAACTAAAAACCAAATTTGTCTTAAAATAAGGGATCAAAAGTATATTTCTACTAACAAAAATTAATTTGTTATTCTTACATCTTTTTTCTAGATTTTATGTTATAAATTAAATGCAGTATTTGATTCATATCCTGATATTAATTTTAATATTTTTTGGCAAAAAAATAATTTTAATATTTTAAAAGTTTATAATATTTTTCCCTCATAAAATTTATGTGGATAGATCTAACTAACAAAAAGTCATATATTTTTCATTCGTCCCTGCCTACTTTTTCTTTACGTACGTGTCGGCGTTGTCAAGGCCAAAGTGAATTAAGCCACATTTACATACTAATTAATTAGTTAATCAAGCATCTGCCTCACTATTTTCAACGTAACTACCAAACAAACCCAAAAAGTAAAAGACATTGTATGGCCATTAACTACTTCGAGAGAAGCATCTCAAAATAGTTACTCGCTCCCTCCACTATTTATATTTTATAACACATTTTTTTAAAAAAAAAAACATGGACATGTTCCTATATATTATTTTTTGGTCTATAATATAGGACATAGTTTATAGTGTAATTTGCAATATAAACTACGTCTTGTATTAAAAACTGGAGAAGTATAAGATTCATTTTGTGTTTGCTTCCTTAATAAATTCACTTCTTCTTTTTTTTCCCCATTTTGCCCTCGGTTTGGATTTTCTCACAATTCTTTTTTTTATTTTCTTTTCAGTATCTATTCTCTACCTTCAGATTTAAGAAAATAGATGGTCTAGATTTAATATTCTATAAAAATATTATTTTAAACATAAATAAATAAATTTAAATGGTTAAATCATGATCTATACAATTTACAAATGTAATATAAACAAAATTAATAAAAAAATAATTTATAAAACACTATCACCATATTTTTAGAAAATATTATATTTAGACCGTCTATTTTTTTTATCTAAGGGTGAAAATGAGATTTTGAGAAAAAAAGGAAAAAAAAATTCTGAGAAAATCTGCTCACTTTTTTACATTTCTAAAGTAAAATTGCTTGTTTGTAAAAATTTCATAGGCAAAATAGACCCTTCATCCATTTTAATATTTAGAAATAATATAACTTTTTTTTGTTGAATTAATTCATTAATATCGAAGGTTACTAACAACCCAACCGATTAGTCCAATTTACATAAAAATAGATTCATAATAGGGAACGTGGCTACCTCCATATAATGTGACATCTCACTACCATTCAATGGAAAATAGTTGGAAGTGTAAGTGGTTGGATGTGATTTTCTGGACATTTATATAGCTGCTTTTTGGGGGCATGGATCAGAGTAGATGAAGCTGCATTATCAGTAAAAGAATATGCTTAAAAAATAAAAATAAAAATAAAAATGTGATAAATAAAGAGAAGGAAAAAGCATTGATGATTGGATGGGAAGGAATATGATTTCTTGGGGTTGGTACAATCACTGTGTACTTTTGCCACGTGAGTTCGTAGAGTCCGAGTCTTGTAAAACCACGAAAAGCCATTTTTATTCTATTCTTTTGTATATTAAAATATTAATTATATTATTATCATCTTATTATTTAACTACAAAAGGCACAAAACAAAAGCACTAAAGCTTACAAATCGTAATTGGATAAGCAGTTCCTTCCTTGTGCCTCAAGCGATTGATGTTCCATAACTTTGATCTTTTATTCTTTGCTTTTTATTTTGGTGGTGAAATTCATCTTTTTTGTTTTGGTAAAATATATGGACTATCTCTCTGTTTTACTTAAATTATACAAATATATCATCTATTTTTAAACATATGTAGATCTTTTTTAAAATTAAAATGTATGTATGTTTAAGATTTCATTTACATCCACACAACCATTAGTTGATAGTTAAATTTGACTATTAAACATTTATTTTTTGGATCAAAATATGCATCTTTCAATAAATAATGAATAAACATTTATAGTTGCCTAAAAATAATTTTAATACAAAAAAATTATTATAATAAGTAAATGTACAAATTTTCCAATATATTATAACATTTAGTAATTTTATTGTATTATAAAATTTGAAAATTTGAAAATTTTTATTATATTTATTGAAACATATTTATTTAGTATTCTTTTAAATGAACAGAAACATTTTTTTTTTAACCACAACACCATAATTAAAAATATATTTGAAAGTCATATTTTATTCATCATATGCTAGTAATAATTTCAATTTGAGATATTATATTAACTTATATTGATTTCAAATATATTTTTTGCACAGAACATTTATAATTAAATAGGTTTATGTAAGTATGCATCTATTAAGAGAATCAATCATATTTTTAATTAATTTTTCTACATCTTCATTAATTAAATTAATTAAGCACTTATCTCAATATGAAAAAAAAAATTAACAGATAACTATTTTCAAAAGTAAAAAAAAAATATGAAAAATAAAATAAATTAAAATTTTTTAACTAGAATTAGGGAATTAGTAATGATAAAGGGTAAATTAGTAAATAAAATTTTATTTTATTATATATCTTGATTAAAAAGTAAACATATTTAATAGAGTTAACAATTTGGACTTAAGTAGATTTTCAAAATAAAGAGGAGGCCTGTGTAATTAAACTAAAATATAAGATACGTCAAAATAATTTTCTTTTTTAAATGTTCCTGCGTTCCTCCCTCACGTCATGTCGTTATGTCGGTGCGTTCTTCTATCTTTCAATGTTTTCAAAAATAAAATAGACTCTATGTTTTTGAGCACGTAGGTTAATTATATATGTACACATTGGGGAGTGATCAATGGGAAGATCGAGTAAAATTATTTGTATAGTTAATTTAAATGGTATCCTCCAAAATTAGGATGGGTTAAACTTTATATGAATGATTTAGTTCTCACTTAAAACATAAATCATGTTTAGAAAGGCATGCTCATCAAGTAGTTAGGGGATGTTCCTAACATTAACTAATGATAAATAATTTTTTAGTATCTAAAACTCCACTAGATTATGGGGCGTAGAAAATTCAAGTTAATTATTCCTTCATATGTTTTTTTAAAATAAAAATCCAATTTATAAATTAAAATAAAATCACATAAGATGACACATAACTGATTTTTAATATAGGACACCATAAAAAAAAAGGAATAAAAAGAAGAAGAAAATATCACTTGAACTTCAAAATCCTAAATTAGTTATATTGTCTATAAAAGTATAGGCATTGACTATATAAGTATAGCAATTAACCATTTATTTTAATAACAAATAATCGATTTAAGATTTTGAAGCTGAACAGTTTTGTTTTGTGTGTTTTTTTTAAAAAAAAGAAGAAATATTGTCTGAAATAATAAGTAAAGAAATTAGCGAGTGCAATAAGGCCTTCCGCGGTACGGCACTAGAGTGGATAAGTGATCTCAACTTGTTTTGACAGCTAACAGAATTCTCCTGAACCATGTAACTCTGACCAAGTATTATTGGCAAATTCATGGATGAAATATAAAAACTTTAACAGCTAGTTTTGTTTGAGGGGAGACTAAGGGATGGGAGGGTAGGGAGAAAAATTTTAACCCATTCTTTACGAAAAAAAAAAATAACCCATGGAAATTTTTTAATATTCCTAAAATATACTATTAATAAAAAAGAATATTCCCTTTATTAATGGCAATTTGATCAATTCCCTTCTTTCTTCACCCTCCCCCCTACCACACCCTCCCCTCAAACCAAACACACCAGTGTGTTTGATTTGAGGGAGGAGGAGGGGAGAGAGAAAACTTTTACCCTCTTCTTTACAAAAAAAGCCTATGGAAACTTTTTAATATTCATAAAATATACTTTCAACAAAAAAAAAAAAAATTCCCTTCATTAATGACAATTTAGTCAATTCCTTTCTTTTCTCACCTTCCCTTACCATACCCTCCCTTCAAACCAAACACACTATAAGAAGAGTAAGGCATTCAATATAATGTCTAACACTGCTAAAAAAATCAGCAAAATTATATACAGTACTAGTAAGTCAAATACTATCATATTTTTAAGAAAGGCCAACCCTTCACCTGTATTGACTAGCTCGGCACACACCGATATTTGTTGTGGATTTTTTTTTTTTCTCTCCCTTTGTCCTTAAATTAACGCATAAAAAAAAAAATCTTGTAGGGATGAAAGTAGAAAAAGAATTTTAAAATTATAAAATTCTAAATAAGACATTTTTAATAAAATAAATTTTAAATTGCTTGTCAAAAGTATCAGTCACTCTTTTATTAATTCTCGATAACAAATCTTATTTAAAATTTTGAAATTCTTATTTTTTATTATTTACCTAGAACTTTATATGTGTGGTGATCTTCATACAGGGCATATAATCCTACCTTTAATACTTAGCTTTATACATTTGAATAACAAAACCAATACCCCGTAGCCCACCCCCTCTCTCTTCTCTCTTGCGCTCTCCTTTGCATCTCGCTCTCTTGTCGGTGGCTTGTTCATCACAAGCCACCGGCGAGCCTACTTTTGTGTTACAGACAAGTCAGAGGTGTAGTTTGAAGTCTAGATCTGACATCTGCAGTCCTCTCACTTTGAGTTTTGTCGGTTGTGGCATTCTCTCGTCCTTGTGGCGAGTCTTCTCTTCTCCTTCTTCAGATCTGTTCTGCGGATGTGAGATTTATCTGTTTTTTGTTCCTTTTTTTGTGGTTTTGGGTTTTGTGGTGGTGTTTTTGTCTAAGAAAATAAACAAGTCTATAAGATCTGCATTCAAATCCTCTTGGTTGGATGACTGTTTGAACGTTATTAGATCTGATCATCTCTTGGTAGCTTGGATCTACGTTCTTAGGGGAAGATTTAAAGAGGTGTTTTTCGGTGTGTGGTCAAACTCATTGGATCTATTTGATCAGAGGAGCAGAAGTTTTATTCAGGACATTATGAGTCTTCTTCTTTCTGAGGTTGGGTTTTCTAGGTTCTTTACCCCAATATGGGGTGTTTGTACAGCTGCTCTAATTGCAGCTAATGCTTATAAGGATGTGTGCTCTTCAGGGTGGGTTTTACGACCAACACTTCCTTTGTCGTCATTTCTAACCTTGGATGTCAAGGAGACCGCTATTGCCTATGAGTTTTCTTACACTCTTAAATTTGTCATGTACTCTTAGCTGTTTTTGTATCTGATTTATTTGGTTGTATTTGAGATTGTTTTGTTTGTATTTGTTTTCATCTATTGTATCAGTCTCAAGTATTAATATATATTTAGCTTTTGATAAAAAAAAAATACTTAGCTTTATTTCTTCGAATATATATATATATATATATATATATATATGTATGTATGTATATGTATATGTGTGTGTAGAGAGAGAGAGGGGGGGTATTCGTGTGTACAAATTCTGAAGCCGTGCATCATGAGTATATAGTAATAATTGGATTGTTGAAGGGAAAAATAAAATCAAATTTGAGCATAATTATTGTTCATTGATGTCGGAGACATGACGGGAAGAACTTGGAAGAAATTCTCAGTCGACGAGCCACGTGGCGGGGCATTAATGGCGGGAAAAGGAAGGGGGCAGGTAATGGTGGGCCTGAGGCAACAGGGCATCTGTTGGGTCGCAATCGCAGCACACGAGTCTTGTGGGGCTGCCCACACTCACTCCTCCCAGCCCCAAATGGGCCCACCCCTCTCCCACCACCCCCATTCCTATTTTGTCCCCCTTGATATTTTCATGCCCATTTTAAAAATCGTGCTTCAATTGTTTGTCTTCTCATAAATAAACAAATAAAAAAAGATTTTTTTTTAAATATTTCATAAAATTTAGGGTAAAGCAGAAAAAAATACACATGTGTTTTATCTTCAGGAGCGCCTAACACGATATGTTTTTTTTGGAGCAAAAATACACACGTGATTATCATTTTTTAGTAAAATTCGCATATCACCGTTATGTTACTGTTCACCATGATGAGAAAGAAAAAGATAAAGTAAACAGTAACATAACGGTGTGATGTGAATTTTACTCCAAAATAACAACCGCGTGTGTATTTTTGCTCTTAAAAAAAATATATGGCGTTGAGCGCTCTCAGGGATCAAGTACATATGTATTTTTCCTCATTTATCCTAAAATTTATTATTCAAAAGCTCCTGAAATTTGTTTAACTACTCATGCAACTCAGCTGTACGTGTAACATAACAATGTGCAAAATGGACTACAAGACATTTGCACACGGTTACGAAATTCATTGCACACGGTTGAAAACGAGATACCCACACCCACACCTGGAGATGAGTTGCATCAGTTTTAAAACATGAGTTTTTGTAATTATGGATTTTTTGAGCAATTTTCTCTAGATAAGTTTTTTTACCTGAATAAATAGAATTAAATTTTAATCCATTTGTTTTTTTTTAACAGAAAATCGTTATTTTGCCAATATCTAAGGATGGCCTGGTGGTTTTAAAATTAATATACCGCATCATCATAGTCAAAGCATTAGGTAAAAAGGAATTAAATAATGTTAACCAAATTTCTCTTGAAGTGGCTCTTGGCAATGACTTCGACAATGCAAAGGGAATTGGAGATCGAATATTATTATTCTCATTTAATTTTCTATCAACGTCATATATTTTGGAAATTGAATAATATTTTTTCTGGGTACAACAGAAAATTGAATATGGAGAAGTATCTATCAAAGCTGGGATCGTAAGAATGATTTTTCCCATATCATGTCCATGTAATGTAGTACAAGTGGACACGTGGCCTCATGAGAATGACGTGGGCGCAACGGAAACAATAAATTTAAAAATTTTCCTAAGAAAAATAAAAAGAATTATTATGTGATGAAGGTGTCGATCGATTATATTGTGGGAGGGGGTGACACAGTCACAAGTCAATTCCGTCACACTCCTTGCTAAATTCATTCATGTGGCTCTCTTCTCTCCTCCTTTTGCTTTCTCTCTTTATATTATTAACTTCTTTGTTATCCTCGCACACCAGTCTCATCTAATCTATTGAGTTTATCGAAACCCCAACGTGGTTTTATTTGGAATCACTTTGGTGCTCATCACTCTTGGCTGCCCATCAAAATGATGAACAGTGCCGTTAGACATATTAGGAGATTGGTTGAATAGTTGGTTAACGCCCATTTTATATGAAAGGTCAAGTTATTGGGGTTTAGTGACTGCAGGATGTGGAGTTTCATAAGAGAGGGAGTACACTTGGTCTCTTTCTAAGAAAGAAATACTTAACTTGGTCTCCTTTTAGGTTTTAGAGATAACCCAAGTGAGTTGCTCATTATAAGAATATAATGTTCTTTATGGTTAATACAATAAGATTCTTCATCTGTTCTTCTTTAATTAATTACATTTATAAAACAACACCTCATACACATTTAATCTTCACACTCTAGATTAGATTGATTTAATGATATTCAATTGATTATTTTTTAGTACAAAAATCATTTTATTTTTGAAAAAATATTAAAATAAAAATAGACAAAAAACTATCGAACCGTCTAAAAGTCTAAATCATATATAGACAGTTCAGGTTTGATGAAATTTGGGTGCTCATTGTCACTTTGATGAGCACTCATACTGGTTCTGATTTTATTCATACATAAGATTTTTTTTTTTTGGGGGTTAAATTTTAAATGAATAGTACTAATTATAGAACTTAAAGTTATTAACAATTTTCAAACCCATGACTTCTTACTTATAAGTGGAGGTGTCATGCCACGTTTAGTTTTTGTTGTTTATCTTTGCTCTTGTAGAGGTAATAATAATAAGCAATGAACGTTTTTGTGATAATTAACTTATAAATTTAAATAAAATACGTACTATATTTACTTTGTATCTTCTCAAAGTTTAATTTCTCTCTTATTCGGTTGTTAAAGATAAATTAATGATGCACCAGGAGGATACAAGTCAGGCATAGTCCTTAATTAATTATTGTGAATTAATGTGGAAGTTATCCCTGTGAATCTGTGCTGAGTTCATCAAGTCATGTTCACATTATACATATATAAATGGCATGTGTTATAAGTCGCATACAACAAATTATAAGGGTCCCGTTATAATAACATTATAACAAGTGTACGTACCTACATGAAAATTTATGATGATAGGGATTTTTTTCAGGAATAATGTACATCCTAGTCATGAATAAGAATTCTATTTGTGGATCGAGGAACGTACGTAACTTATCCATTTAAGTGAATTGGACGCAATCTTATTAATACATTATAAAATGGGAAAATTAAAATAAAGGACTAAAATAAAATAATATTTAATTAGAAGGACCATAAAAATTGTAATTATCAAGAAGGACCGAATAAGCTTAAAAGTACTAAATTAGCCTTTTGCTTCTCTAACACAAAAAACAAAGAACAAAGTACCTTCTTCCATCCTCCTTTAAATATTAAGGTGATTTGAAAATCCAGTAATAGAAGTTAAAAATAATGATTTTTTATAATCCCGTTAAAACAAGAAATTTATTAGAACAAAGTTGTTCTTGAACTTCATTACTATGCATACACTTTTACCAAATATCATCATTTTTAATTTTCAATACTAAATTCCCAAATAGCCTTACCTTGATATTCATGGGAGGACAGAAAAAGACGCTTTGCTCTTTGTTTTCTACGTTGGAAAAGCTAAAGGGTAAATTAGTATTTTTAAGTTTATTTGGTTCTTCTTAATAATTACAATTTTTATAGTCTTTCTAATTAAATATTATTTTATTTAGGTCCTTTATTTTAATTTTCCCTTATAAAATTGTACAACCCTTTAAATATATTTTATATTAAGGATCGAAGAAATAATACAACTTATTATATATTAATAATATTCTTGATTCTAAATATAAGTCACTTGTAACTAATTCATACATATAACAATAAAAATACTTAAAAAAATTTAATTTATCATAAAATTCAAGGGATTCTCAGTATTAATTTTATTAATTATAATGTGAATTAATGGCACTCAAGTCTTTTGGGACTTCACTGTAATTCAATGATTTTGAGGGATTTGATTATCATTAAATATATTAATTGGGACCTGTTTACAATTTTCACTCGTATGTACGCAGCTTCGAATTAATGTTGGGAAAAATTAGATCTGATCAATTATTACAATATCATTAAATGATTGATCCTGACTAGAAGAAAAGTATTGATCCTTGGCGAGACACGTATGAATGAGGTATATATATGAACTTTGTTTTTAATTATATTCCAAATCAAAGGGAGACTTCTATACAAAATGGTTATTTATGGCTTATCCACTAGGGAAAGCAAAAGTAAACATCAAAGATTTGATGGGAAAAAATTGTGACACCCTCAATTTGCTGTATATATATATTACGAGGCTGAAGCTGCGTCATTTAAGCAATGATTAGAGGTAACATAGGCACAAGTGGCTGTGTCTGTGGCTCTCGCAAATTGCTTCCTCACAACACTCATCCTAGTCATGGCCCACGTGTAATTAAATTATAATATAAAATAAAAGTATACCTGCGTGATTAAATTAATGAAGCGTTTCCTAGTTAGTTTTGATCACAAAGTGGGTTTTCATTCGTTATTTGGTTTTAGACAGTTCGAATTGCGACACACCTCAGATAACAAAACAAAACAATTGTCAATAATTCGTTTTAGAAAATTTTGTCGCACTTGTTTGATGTGTCTTGTGACTATACAGGTGTTCCAGAATGGAGCGCAGGGATGGAACTTTGGTCTAAAGTGTGGTGTTTGATGCGGGAAATCTGTTATTTTATGTTTAGAATTAAGATTAACTTATTAAATATATTATATATTAAAGATCGAAGGAGTATTAAGTTGATAAAAAAAAATTGAAATTGAGCTAAAGGGCTTATTTCAAAAATCACTAAAAAAAACACCTGGATTAATCATGGAAATTACGTACGGAAAAATTCCATGGGAAATTACCCGTAAAATTCCTTGGGTAAATTACCCATGGAATTTTTTCATGGATAATTTCCATGGTTAATCCAGGTTTTTTTTATAGTGAATTTATTTCATGTATATTCCATATATATAAGAAACAAAATTTATGCCTAAAGCGACCTATGGTTTGATCTTATTTTGTCATGAAGATTCAAAGTGGACCAACTTTTCTATTTTTGATAGGGACGTAGACGTTGTTGGGCTTGAGGCATCATCAGAATACGACGGCAATTCATACTCCAAAGTAAAACGAACCCAACTACACAAGAAGGACGACCCAAATATACAGCCCTATTTGTAATAATTATTTTCTTTCCAGCAGAATCCTGAGATGAAGAAATGGTTATAGTGCTCTCTATGAAAGCTTCTGCTCAAGTTCCCTTGTTAAGAGAGGGGGATGATTTAATTCTTCGAAGCTCGAAGAAAATTAAGAATGGTGAAAGTAGTATGAACAATGAAGAATGGCCTAAGCTGAGAGTTGAGGGGAAGGGGCATTGAGCTACAAGTCAGTCATTTGCTGAGAAACTGCAAGGTATAAACAGGAATGGTAGGAATGATGGTGACTCTGATAGTGAGAATGAAATGTTTGAGATGATACACTATCGGATAAAAACCGATCCGAACAAAGATGACAGCGAACCACTCTATGACATCAAGGAGGACCAAACCAAAATTTTCCAACATTTTCTTTCTATGGAAAAATGAAGAAACACCTATACAAGGCATGGAATAAAGTGGTCATAGTGAAACTGCTAGGAAGAAATATTGGATATAAAATGCTATTGTCTATTCTCCAAAATCTCTGGGTAAATAGAGGAGTTCTTAGCTTGATCAATATTGGCAATGGTTTTTTTTTTTGTGGTTCAACTTTCTAATAAAGAGGATTGTTTCAACGCTTTGACCAGAGAACCCTAGATGATTTTTTATTATTATCTAACAATTAGACCCTAGGAACCACAATTCCAACCATGGAGAGCTTCCATAGATGAAGTGGTGGTTTGGGTTAGGATGCTAAATGTTCTTCTAGAGTATTATGACAGGGAAGCATAGAATTGGGGAGACTATCAGGATTGATATGAAAAACCTCTAGGCAATTTAGAAGACACTATGCGAGAATTTGTACTCTTGTGAACTTGGAGAAGCAATTGATGTCTGGCTTTTCTTTGAATGGTTATGGGGGTGTCTTGCATGATAGCAGAGGAATGTAGAAAGCTAGATTTTCAAAGGTATTTGGCATATGCAATGCTTACACTGCAGAAGAGTGGGCTGTGTTTGAGGGCTTGAAATTAGCTTGGACTTTGAGTTTCAAAAAAATAGTCATGGAGTCTGATGAAAATTACCTTACTAATAGATTATTATACGTCAATTTCTAGTCTGGAAGCTTGCTAGTTGTTCAGATTAAAGATATGATGGAACAAAATTGGAAGATTTCTCTGTCATATTCTGTGAAACTATAGTTGCCGATGCTTTAGCAGAATTTGGCTAAATTTGTTATTTAGGGAGACTGCCTTATGTATTTAACGGCTTAGGTAAACCAGGAGTGTTTGGAATTTTTTCCCCTTGTTGTTTAAGTTCTGTTTACTGTACTTTGGCCTTTTGGCCATCTTTATATATATATATATATATATAAACTGAACCCAAATCTATTTACGACGGTATATACAGGGGCGGAGGAAGGGGGTAAGGGTGGGCCCCCTTCCCCTATAAAAAAGAAAATCAAATAATAGGAGGAATGAGAAATGGGCCCAACTTTGTATTCAAACCTTCAACAGTCCAACACCAAGCCACAAGGCAAGTTCAAATGAAATTTGGGGGAGCCCATCAATTGGCCATTATCATTAATCCTTATACTAAAAGTCGCACAGTCACATATGGAAAGAAAAAGTCTGATGGCTTCAGCACACACATACACACTACACTAAAAGTTAAAACCCCTAATTTGATCAACCTTCCATTTTTTAATTCATTCCACAGGCTCGTCGCACAATCGGACGCGGTGACACGGGTACAGTCACAAAAGATTCAACAGTCGCACTCCGGCACTCGCTGACTTGCATAGAAGATTAGGGTTTAGGTAAATGATATAGTTTATCTTTCTAGTCTCTTATCTTTTATTTAGATGGAATTTATTTTATGAAAAATTAGGGATTTGTTAGATTTTGAAATCTTGAGGCTCCTAGATGATCATTTTGCTTTTAATGGAATTGGTAAGGCTTGAGTTAAAGTTGTATGATTTATATTTTTGCTTGAGTAGTTGATTTGAAGAAAATAAAGTTAGGATTTAGTTAGAAAATTTGTGATTTATCATTTATGATACGGAATTTGTGATATGCAATTTGTAAGACAGAATTTTATGAATTAATTCATGCTCTTTATAGGTGATTATTATGGGGAAAAGTGCTACCATTAATACTTTTTTTAAGAGAAAGAATAGTGAGTCTTTACCCTCGTCTACTCCTAATGTTGAATTGTCAACTACTGAGACTCCTTCTTCAAAGTTTCCTCGAATTGAAAATAAAGAGGTAGTTAAAGAAGTTGATCTTGATTTATTGGAAAGAGATCCTGCCCTACGCCCTCCAATATGGGAATATCCTATAAATCAACAAGATGAAATTTGTCGTGCTTATCTCAAACTTGGTCCGTTTCAGTGCAATCTTCAAAATTATCCTTTTTCTGGGCCTGATAAGAATCGACGTCATTTTTGCTCTTCTTGGTTTGATTTGTATCCATCTTGGTTAGAGTATTCTCTAAGTAAAGATGCTGCATTTTGTTTGCCTTGTTATTTATTTAGTAAACCAAGTGGCAGTGGTCGTTTTGGACTTGATACATTTGTTGCTGAGGGATTTAGAAATTGGAAAAAGGTTAATGATGGAGAAAATTGTGCTTTTCTACGCCATGTTGGGAAAAATGTTATCTCAACGCATAAAAATGCTGTGAATTCATGTAGTGATCTTATGAATCAATCTCAACATATTGAGACATTGGTTGAAAAACTTACTTCTCAAGATATTGCAACTAATCGTTTGAGACTACAAGTTTCTGTGGATGTGACAAGATGGCTTGCTCTTCAAGGATGTGCTTTTAGAGGTCATGATGAAAACTTAGATTCACTTAATCGGGGTAATTTCCTTGAGATGATAAGGTTTTTAGCTTCCTACAATCAAGAAGTTGCAGCTGTTATTTTAGAAAAAAACTCCTCAAAATGCATCATATAGTTCCCCTCAAATTCAAAAGGAAATTCTTCATGTTTTCTCTCAAAAGGTTAAGAACACAATACGGGAAGAAATTTCCAATGCCAAGGTTTGTCTTATTGTTAATGAAGCTAGTGATGTATTTAAAAAAGAGCATATGACTATTGTTTTGAGATACGTCAATAAATATGGTTATACGAGAAAGGTTTTTTGGTCTTGTATATGTGGAGGATACAACTGCTAAGACTTTGAAACAAAGAATATTCACCACTCTTCGTCACCATAATCTTGACATTCAAAATATTTAAGGACAAGACAATGATGGAGCTAGCAATATGCGAGGTGAATGGAATGGATTACAGGCTTTAATTTGCCGCTGAGTGCCCATATGCTTATTATGTCCATTGCTTTGCTCATCGCCTTCAACTTGTCTTGATTGCTGTATCTCATGAAGTAAAACATGTTCATCAATTTTTTGAAACATTGAACTTTATAATTAATATTACTACTTCTTCTTGTAAGCATAATGATGAGTTAAGGGTTGCCCAAACCAATGAAATTGCAAGAAAAATTGCTATTGATGTACTCAAATCAGAAGTTGGTCTTAATCAGATTGGTACTTTGCATCGAGCTGGAGCTACTCGTTGGAGTTCTCATTACAATTCCATATGCAGTGTGTTTAAAATGTTTCAAGTCACATGTGAAGTTCTTGACAATATTTCTAATGAAGGAAAGACAACATCACATCGTAGAGATGCAGATAATGCATACTTATCATTAATTTCTTTTGATTTTGTCATCATATTGCACCTTATGAAAGAAATTATGGGTATTACTGAAGTCCTTTGTTAAGCTTTGCAACGAGAATCTCAAGATATTTGAAATGCTTTACATCTTGTTTCAAGTTCAAAAGAGTTACTTTAGAAATTAAGAGAGATAGGTTGGGATGCTTTCTTGATTCATGTTCAAGAATTTTGCACAAAATTTAACATTGACATTCCAGATATGAGTGCAAAATATATTTGAAGGAGAGATCGTGCTCGAAATGAAGAAGGTGATTTTTCTACTGAGAAATTTTATAGGGTAAATATTTTCTATGCTACAATTGATTATCAATTGCAAGAATTAAATAGCAGGTTCAATGATAATACTGTTGAATTACTTGCTTTGAACATGACTTTAGATCCAAGAGATAGGTACAAATCATTTAATAGTGATGACATTTGTAAGCTTGTTGACAAATTTTATTCTTGAGATTTCACAAAATTAGAAAAATTGTATTTCAAGATAGAGTTACGACATTTTGAGCTTGACATTCCTAAACATCCAGATTTGATTAATTTATCAACTATATCTGAATTTTGTCAAGGGCTAGCAAAAACTGGAAAATCCATCATTTACCCTCTCATTGATAAAGTGATTTGACTTATACTTACTCTTCCAGTTTCTACAACAACTACTGAAAGATCTTTCTCTGCAATGAAGATAATCAAGAACATGCTTCGAAATATAATGAAAGACCAATTTCTTGATGATTCTTTAATTACATACATTGAAAAAGAAATTGTTTTGAGTTTTAACACAAATTCAATTATAGATGAGTTTAATAATATGAAAACACGTAGGATAAGAGTCAAGTGAAACTATCTTAATTTTTGTAATATATTTCTCTTAATTTTTTGTGTATTAAGTCTATATTATATTTTAAGTACTTTTATTTCTTATATAATGTTTTATAATCTCGCCCCCCATCATTCAAAATCTTGGCTCTGCCTCTGGGTATATATATGTATATGCAAGTGTGTATGTACTAGTATACGTTATACTAATTATTATGTTGGTCCTAAATATAAGATTTAATTAATTTTTTGAAAAAAATAAAAAAGCTAAATAAGGTACTTAATCATTTTATATGATGTATGTTTGATTAAATTATATATCAATTTATAAGTTAAACAAATTTTTTAGAGAGAAAAAGATAAACATAAATACTTTAAAAGTACTTTAATTGACTTCTTTAATCTCATAACAAAATGAACTAAATTTTATATTTATGATATGGAGGTAATAATTAATAGGAAACAAGGGTTCATTTTCTCTGGACCAGACTGTTCCCATGTTGTACAGAACCGGCACAATAACTGTACACACTTCATTTTTGTGTTATTCCCTTTAGCGTCTGTTTGGCTGGAAGGGAAGGGAGTGGAGGAGAAAATTCTTAAGAGTTGGATTTAAAAAACATTGAAGAAGTGGGGTTACAAAATTTTAATAAAAATAAGAAGTGAAATAAAAGAGTAATAAAAATTAATTAAAAAATTTCAAGCACACTTTTCTTATTTTTTTTTTAAAATACAAATAAAAAAAAATTCCCTTCCTTCCCCTTCCCTTCAAATCCCTCGTACCAAACAACCCCTGTTAGTCACCATATAGTATTTTCGCTTGCTAAGGATATTATATTATAATTATAGGGTACATAAATACACCCTGTCATTCCTTAATTAAAAAATAGTCTCATCAAACCTCACGTGAGTTTTCAGTTATTCTAAGATTTTCGATGAAATGAATCCCTTTTTGTTGGACTTTGAACTCTCCATAAAACACACACCCACACGATTACAGATGTCTTACGCGTATTAAACCCTAAATCGGTGTTTATTTTTCCATTTTATATCATTATAAATTACTTAAATCGATTTAGGAATACGTTGTTTTTTGTTCATTACGTGCCATTTGCTAATAAAAATAATTGCAAAATATCGCGCAAAATTTCAGAGATTTGAATTTGGAAAAGAAAAAGAAGATAAGCTATATATAATTTGAAGAATTATTGGTAGGGGTGAGCAAATCAACACCGAAACCGAAAACCGAACCGGACCGAAGCTTATTCGGTTTTTTCGGTTTTCGGTTTCGGTTCGGTTTTTAAAATTGGATTAATTCGGTGTTCGGTTCGGTTTTTGTATATTTATTTCGGTTAAAACCGAAAACCGAAGAAATGACTTAAACGACGTCGTTTGGCTTCATAATACACAAGAAAGAATAAGCCTCATATGTCCAAACCCAAGCCTAATGAGTCCCAAGCCCAATTACCCAATGGCTCAACCCTCAAAGTCTCAAACAAAAATCCTGATCCCTTATTTTTTTTTTTTGCTTGAAATCTGATCCTCAGTCCGAGAGTCCCTCATTGCTCATTCTCAATTTCTCAGTCTCAGACCCTAAAATCAAACCCTTGCGCCTTCGACGGGAAAAACCGAAAAAGCATCTCTCAGTCCTCACTCACTCCTTCAAGCCTTCAAGCATCCCTCTCGTATCGAGTCTTCGAGAATCGACGACAGTTCGCCGGCTTCGATAGTCACGACTCACGGCCTCACTAGTCACGGACTCATGGCCTCACCTCACGAGTCAACTTCCAAGTCACACAGTCATAGATCTAGATCCGGTGAGTGCTTACTTCGATAGATAGTAAAATGAGGGGTCTCTCCTGGATTTCAAAGCTAGTCAATTTGAATTAACTTTTCTGGTTGCTTATTTCAAAGCTAACGCTAATTAAGGAGTCTCTCCTGGATGAGTAAATAATGAACAACTCGAACTCCTAAAATTTTCTGTCTCAAAATTTTACTGCACTATTGTTCCTTATTTTCGTGACCCATAATTTGATATCCCAAAAGTTGAAATATTCGGCATCAAATTTACATGGATAGTCAACAAAAATTGTTGAAACTTGATATGTTTTTTGCCGGAAAAAAATTACGTGATATTGTTTCATGGGTAAATAACATAATTATTTAGGACATGTTTGGTAGAAGGGAAGCCTCTTCTGGGAAAAAAGATGCAAGAAGAGAGGAAAACCCAAATTGGGTTTGGTGGGTAATAGAAATGGAAAGCCTGCAATAATCATTTTCTCCAGTTTGGTGAGAAAGATCAAACATGAAAATGGAAGATAAAAACATTTAAAAGACTATAATAACTCAATATTATCAAATTAAAAAAAATTAAGAATCTTTCCTAGCTACAATGTGTGGAAATAAAATTTGGACATATAGCAAACGCATACAGGGAATGACCTTGTCCTCATTTTATCATGTTATTTAGAGTACACTAATCATTCTCAATTTATCAGATGCTTTATGCTAGCGGTTCTTTTAGGCTTCCCCAATCCTCTTCAAGCCATTAAAATGATCTTAGAGTCTTGATACTACTAATACTATAAGGCCTGTGATATCAACATATGGGTGTGATAATATAGAGCCAAGTAGCAGTTAGCTCATAATAAATTTTTTAAACTTTGAATAAAACAATACCATGATTAACATAATAACTTTTTTTTTTTTTAAAGATATCTCCATATTTTGAAGTGTTAACCATCAGTTAGCTCTAACCAATTTTGGATATCAAACTTTGAATTTTAAACAGGGGGCTTCATATGCTCAGTTTTAACTTTTTTTCACTTTCTCTTTTCAAGATTACAATTTTTTGTTTTAACTTGTTTAAATAATTATTCATCTTCAGGTGAAATTATGGCTGACCAAGCTACTTCTCTACCAACCACTGGGGATAGTGCAAGTGCAAGTGTGACCAATAAGCCTTCAGCTTCACAAATTCCAGCTGGGAAAAGGAAAGCTATGAAGCAAAGATCCAAAGTGTGGGACCACTTCACCAAATTTGTGAATGAACATGGTGAGATAAAAGGTAAGTGTAATTACTGTGCAAGTGTTCTTGCTTGTGATCCAAAATCTAATGGAACCACTGCCCTAAATAATCATTTTGCAAATGTTTGTAAGAAGAAGCCCCCTCCTGAAGAACTTATACAAAGTCATTTAAGCTTTAATGCTGAAGCTGATAAATTTAGCCTTGTCAATTGGAAATTTGACCAAGATGGAATTAGGAAAGCCTTGGCATCTATGATAATTGTTGATGAACTGCCTTATAAGTTTGTTGAGGGTGTTGGGTTTAAGAATTTTATGTTGTATGCCCAGCCCAAATTTAAAATTCCATCAAGATGGACAATTGCTCGTGACTGTTTTAGTTTTTATATTGACGAGAAAATGAGATTTAAAGATTATTTGGAACAAAAAAAACAAAGGGTTTGTCTTACTACTGCACTTGGACATCTATCCAAAGAATTAATTACATGTGTATAACTGCCCACTTTATAGATGACACATGGTCAATGAAAAAAAAGGTTTTGAATTTCATTCCTATATCTAGTCACAAGGGGAGGGACATTTGAATTGAAGTTGAGAAGTGTTTGCTTGAATGGGGTATTGAAAGGGTGCTCACAATTACTGTTGATAATGCTAGTTCTAATGATGTGTCAATTGAATATTTGGAAAGCAAAATTGTAAGGTGGCAGCATTCAATTATGAAATGTCAGCATTTGCATATGAGATGCATGGCACACATAATCAATTTGATTGTCAGTGACGGGCTAAAAGAAGTAGGACAATCAATTAAAAAAGTTAGAGAGGCTGTTCACTTTATTAGGCAGTCACCACTCAGAATGAGGAAATTTAAAGAGAGCTGTGTTGATGAGAAAATTCAGAGCAAGCAAATGTTATTTTTGGACGTCCCTATTAGGTGGAATTCTACCTATTTGATGTTAGAGACTGCTCAAAAATTTGAGGCAGCCTTTAAGAGGTATGAGGATAAAGATCCATACTTTTGTTTTGATCTTGAAGATGGGGTGCCTGAAAATGAAGATTGGAAGAATGTTAGGAGGATGACGATGGTGTTGAGTCATTTTTATGATTTGACTAATCGAATTTCTGGATCTTTATATGTCACTTCCAATAACTTCTTCCGTGAAATTTACATGGTTTATCGTTTCTTGAATGAGTGGACAAAAAGTGATTGCTTGGAGTTATCTAATGTGGCAAGTAGAATGAAGGAGAAATATGACAAGTATTGGGGAGATCCTATGAAGATCAACAAACTTCTTTATATTGCCACTGTTCTTGACCCTCGATATAAGCTAGATTGGGTGCAGTTTGCTCTTTGTAAGATGCACACACGTGCTGTTGGGGAACATTTGGGGGTGCATATTAAAGAGGTCTTGATTTCTTTATATAATGAATACAATCAAGTTATTTCTCCTTCAGCCCAGGCCCAGCTTGAAATGGGACCATCAAATGACATAGAACTTCTTGATGATGATGACCCTAGTCTAAAAGTTAGAAAATTGCTTGATATTGAGGAGCAATTATTCATGGATGAACATCTTGGTGGAAGGACTAGTAGAACAGAAGTGGATAGATATTTCAATGAAGAAATTGAGCCTAGAAAAGATGATTTTGATATATTAAGTTGGTGGAGGGTGAATAGTCCTAGATTCCCTATTCTTTCTCAAATAGCAAGAGATGTGTTGGCTATCCCAATTTCTACTGTTGCTTCTGAGTCTACCTTCAGCACTGGAGGAAGAGTTCTAGATTCATTTAGGAGCTGTTTAACACCTAAAGTTGTACAATCACTAATTTGTGCTCAAGATTGGGTTAGGCACTCACTTAACTATGTTGCAGAAGTAGGAGATGATGATTTTCAGCAAATGGAACTTGGTAATACTTTTTACATCTATTTTCTATTTTTATTAGAATAATATTTATTATGATCTTTCAAGGGGCTTCTAATTTTGTTGTTTTATTAGATTTTCAAAAAATTGCATTGGAGGCAACGGTTGACATATTGTAGATGCAATGCAAATATCTTTGTAAGTAATTTTTCATTATCTTTGTATTTTGTTTATATTTATTAGATTATTTATTTTCTTTTTATTTGATTTAGGGTTTTTTCATTATGCAGGGTGTACCCAACTGGCTTTTTATTTTCTGTTTGCTTTAGTTTATTTGTATTATGGTGAAGTCATACTATCTGGTCTGTTTGCTGGTTTGTCTTAGACTTGTGAAATTGTATTATGTTGTTCGTGGCTTCTTATCTTTATGTTATGTTGTGACATTTGAAGCCATTTTGTTTGCTTTAGTTGTATTTGTATTTGTATTGTGGGCCTTCATATGTTGTATTATGTTGTTCGTGGCTTCTTATCTTTGTATTATGTTGTGAAATTTGAAGCCATTCTGTTAGCTATTTGCTTTATCTGGGTTTTTTTTTATCAAATTCGAAAGGCCCACAACAAGGCCCAAAAAAAGCCCAAAAACCGAAATAACCTAAAAACCGAACCGAAATATTTCGGTTTTTTCGGTTCTTCGGTTTTCAGTTCGGTTATTAAAAGGGCATACATTTCGGTTTTCGGTTTTTACCGAAAACCGAACCAAAAAACCGAATGCTCAATCCTAATTATTGGAATATTATAAGAAAATTATTCCAAATTGTCACTATGATGATGTGGATATTGTCATTTATTTTTTAATCTCAATTTTTATATTGGTTTTGGCCGGAAAAAATTAGTTTAAATGATTGAGCATCAAACCCAAAATTAATAATTAAAAAAAAAACCAGTTGAAGGAATCATGAGAGTGAGGTTATAATAATTTTTTAGGGTTAATGTGCAAAAATGCACATAACTTTTTTTTTCAGGAGCTCTTAGCACCATAACCTTTTTTTTTGTGTAAAAATACACACGACGTTACGTTTTGGGAGCAAAAATACCACGAGCCGTTAGTTGATCAGACGTTAACCGTTAAGTCTAACAAAATGAACAGTGACGCGGGTGAAATTATCATTTTTCTCTTAGTTTTAAGTTGAATTTACCATTTTACCCCTAGTTTTAATTTTTTTTCTTTTTTAAAAAATACTAAAATAAACCCTCCTTGCCACACCACCGTCGGTGACCAGTGGCTACCTCTGGCGGATTTTTTTTTAAAAAAACAAAAGACTTCACAACGGCGACGGTGTATTTTAGTTTTTTTTTTTTTTTTTCAAAAAAATTATTTAAAAAAAAAAGCTGCCGGAGGTGGTCGTCGGTCGTCGACGATGGGGAGGGCGGCAGCCGGCGGTAGTGTGGCTAGTGGTGGGGCCCACCAGTGGGGAGGGGTTATTTTAGTTTTTTGTTTGTGTTTTTTTTTTAAAAATTAAAACTAGAGGCAAAATGGTAATTGGGAAAACATTTTCTCATGTTGTAGGAAAACAATTTTCTCATGTTACACACAGATGAAATGGTGAAACCCACATATACATATATTAATTCATATATGTATGTGTGGGTCCCACCATTTCATGTGTGTGTAAGAAACTTTTTTTCCTTATATAACATGAGAAAACCAAAGCCCATGGTAATTTCAGCTTAAAACTAAGGGCAAAATGGTAATTTCACCAGTGTTACTGTTCATTCCGTCAGACTTATCGATCAACATCTGGTCAACTAACAGCCCGTGGTATTTTTGCTCCTATAACATAATGTCATGTGTATTTTTGCACAAAAAAAGGTTATGGTACTGAACGCTCCTCAAAAAAAAGATTATGTATTTTTGCACCTTAACCCAATTATTTATTGCACATGCTTTTAATCACGTACACCGTCGTTCACAAATAAATGACTGTACGTATAGATATATGTTTTAAGTCTAATTATGATACGGTCACTTATACGTACGTGGAAATATTTTGCTAAAAGAAATAACGTGGAATTCAATCCACACATGCATGTATGTTAATTGATACCAAAAAAACAGTCACGACTCAATTTATTTTTTAGAGAGATTAAAGAATTTAAATAAGTTATTTAATCATATCACATATATTTTATTTATTATTAAATTATATATCAGTTTATAACTTATTCAAAATATAGTTAGAGGAAAAATTATAAATATAAATACTTTAAAGTAATTTATTTAATATTTTTAATAACTTTAAAAAAATCAACTAAATCTCAATAATTTAGAGGAGGAGATAGCTGTAGGTTGAAATTACGTTTCCTTCTATACTTTTGGGACATATGACAAAATTGTAAGTTACACGTCCTTTTTCTATTTGCTAAAAAATACCTAACATTTGTTTGAGGACACATGAGCAGCCTATCCTTAGTGCGTACTGCAACTTTTCTTTAGATATGAAAAACCATATGATTGAAGATATGTTACACAATCTGAAAAAGAATTAAATTGTTTAAAGTAGTTGCACCAACTCAAAGATTTAAGTTTTGTGCCTTGGGCAGTAAATTTTGCATTAGGAGATTTTTTTTTTATCAATTGTATTTTAAGAAATTCAAATTATATAGACCTTCTCTCTCTCTCTCTCTCTCTATATATATATATATATATATATATATATATATATATAGTAGAACAATTATTGAATGATTATACAAGGCAAATTGATGATTCGAATTTATAACCAACCAAATTCCAAGTATCTCATGACCAGAAATATACTCATATTATATATAGCAAAATATAAAGTAACTTGGAAGAGACTACAAAGAGAATGATGGATCGGGATTACAATAATTAAATAAACTTGATTTCAATATATTTTGGAATAAATGAAATGGAATATAATCATAAATCATATATATATCTACTATATAATCCTAGAAAATTCAAATCACAGCAACAAATTAAAAGAAAATCAGTCAATAATAAATGATAACAGACAGACAAATATAAAAAAACAAGAGCAAAAGTGCCTCTTGCTCTCAATTTTGAGGCACTTTATAAATGTTTTTTCATAGTTATTTTGATTATTAGATTCAATATTAAATGAGTGACATTCTGATATTTTATATAGACAAAAATCATAGTTACTTGCAAATTTTTTTTCAATTTTTTAAAGATTTAAGACTCTACATGAAAAAGAGACTACAAAATTTTGAAATACTAAATCTTCCCAAAAATCATAAAAGTTGAAAACTTTATTTGTACCATAAAATATCAAAATGTCACTATTTTGAATTAGAATATAATACCAAAAAAACCATTAAAAAAAAACATTTTGAAAGTGCCTAAAATTGAAGGACAGCAGGGCGCATCAGAAAGAACTCATTGGGAATGTATAGAAATAGGCATAGCAAGCAGCGATATTTGTGGGATGGGGCATGTGATTAGGCATAGCCATGTGATCCTAATTAATAACTCACACGTGCTTAATGGTCCCCTCCACTGTATGCTTTCCCTCACAAACAGACACAATTATATATACGAAGATTAAAATAATAATAATTAAAAAAAACCAAGAAGAAGAAGAAGAAGCAATTATATATATTTGATTAATGAGAGATATTAAATCAAGAAGCATGCAGCTAGATCGATCTGTCTTCAGTGATGATGATATTATTCTCTCTTTGATCAATTCGATTCACAAAAAGGAACTCCATGTACGGACTTTCATATGTTCATTTTATGCAACCATGCTCAATATTATTATTCAACCTCATTTATATATAATAATATAATAAATAATACACTTTTTCGTAGAAAACTTGTTATATTATGAATTGATTGAACAACTAACATTATTGGAACTAGATGCATGCATGTAACTTGATCGACTACTACTTTAGTTATGTATACATTAATACATATAATTAAATTCATCGGCAGATCGATCTGGTTCTATACTTCTACATGCAACTTACGTACGTGCATATGTATATACACAATCATCAAGATTTGTTGACTAGCTTCAATATAATGGATATATCATTAGCATTCTTATAATTAATACAGCTAATTTTTCTTTGATTGCTTGCTAAATTATTAAAGTTTAATTTGGCGACCATTCTTCAGCAATAACATTTATTGTGGGGTTCATTTGAAGATGTACGTGTAGATGTAGACGGTGATATATCTAGGGTAGTAGACCCCATAAAAATAAAGGCATCAAAATTTTTGTTTGATGTTTGTATAGTTCGTAGTTAAAGTAAGAAATACAATGCAATGAGCATAATTTATTGAAAAAAAAATCACTGAGTTAAACAACCGAATGTAGTTACAAAAAGTTTTAATAACAAACAAATGAGCAGTATCTATTGTCATTTCCTATACAAAACCTTGTCATTACTTTCTTCTAATTTATTATGAGATTTTTTAGTAATTATATTCCTTCATTTAGGCATCATACCGCTCAGAAAGTTAATGTTCAAAGTTCTCGATTAATATGATTTTGGTTAAAAACCAAAACCTAACCAAAACAATCGGTTTGGCAAAACTTTAAACGAATGGCATATTTTAAGGTAAAATCGGATTGGTTTAATTAGTATTCCCTCATGTCCTAATATAGAATTATAGGAAGTTAATCTTAGTTTTAAATATTATATCTATTTCTTCAATCTTTTTCTTATATACTTTTATTAATGTTCCCTTAACAATAATGGAGGGAGAATTAAGAAACAAAAGAAATTAAGAAAGATAACTAAGATGTTTTAGAAAAAATATGTCATGTTCACTAGTTATACTAACTTCTTTAATCTTATTAAATTAGGCAAATATATCTTATATTAAAGATCAAAGAGTGCGTCAGTTTCAGAATGTATGGTTCTGTTTATGCTTATGGTTTATGTCTGCTGATGTATATTTATGTGTGTGTGTGTGTGTGTGAGGGAAAATATGATGAATGAAGTTGAATGTGAAGTTAGTGTTCTGAAATCAAACTTTGTGAATTTGAGAACATAGGCTCTTGTTTAATTCGTTAGTAACATGTCGGATTAATAGTCAAACCACACCGTTTATTGATTGTTAAGTGTTAATTGATGAGATAATCCATAACTTTAAGCTAATTAGTTTAATCATCGATCGGACATGCATGCATGCAAACTACTGGCTAAGTTAGTCTAAGCCTCTAAGGTAATTAATTAAAGTCGAGCTTAATTAACGTAACTCAATTATTATAATCTCTCTTTACTCTCTCTCTCTCACACACCAGCTATATATATATATATATATATATATATATATATATGTATGATAGGAACTGCATTAAAAGTGGAGATTCTTTACTCTTTTAACTTCAAATGGGAAAGAATCCAAGATGCAGTCTTTTTTTTCTCTCCTTTTTGAAAACAAGAAATGACTTTTACATATCTACTGATCTAAATTAATATGAGTGCATATTATTCCCTTAGTGTGCGTATGTGTAACAGCTTGACACACCTAGCTTGACAGATGATATTTGTTATCAGCAGCTTGATATTAATAATCAGTTTAAAAAAAGTCAAAGAACAATGTAATATTTTGTAGCATTATTTTGTATTCATACTTCGTTCTGATAACAATTTTGATGTTTATATCAGCTTAGCTGTGCATACATACATATATAAATAGCCATATGTCAGATTATCTTCACCAGATAAGTCAGATACTCCGATCGAATTAACAAAAGATGTTGATCACAGAGACAGCAAAGACAGAATATACGAAGAGATTAATAAAATTAAACTGGGATTATATAAGTTGCAGACCCAGTATAGTACATGCATGCTGCTAGGAAAATACATTCAATTTTAAGTTTTCACTGCTAAAACTTAATATTTAGATAAGTAATTAATTAATGAAAGTATTAGGGAAAGGCCATTCATTCTGAATATTCCTAAAATGCCCTTCAGAACGACCAGCTTCAGTTTTCTCTGGAGAATGGCTTTTCTTAATTAGTCAGACATAATGGATTTATGATCTTGATCTGATCTTCATTTAATGATCATTTCTGTTGCTTGGAGGTGGAGTTTCTGTCTCTCTGAGATGAAAGAATGGCATCAACGGCTTCTTTCACTTGAGAAATATCAGGTGCTTTTCCTCCTTGCACTGGCCAAAATTCATCAGTTGCCAGTATCTGCTTCATTATCAAGGAAGAAATATATATATATATATATATATATCAAATCAGTGTTCAAACACAGAAAATTATTTTGAAGGAACTGCGATATTAAACAGAGAAGACGATGAAACAGACTGTTTGATTTAACTCCCACCTTCACTTGCAGTTGAAGAAACTTCACATAACTAATGGCTTTCTCCAACATGCTCACCAAATCAACCTGATGAATTAATACACACACACACAGATATTCATTATTACACAATTAAAAGAGTGAATAAAGAAAGTATTTTGGAGTAGGTAAGAAGAAAATACTGACCTTGGAGCCATTAGGGACTAGTTCTTGAAGTATCTTGAGTCTCTCACTTATCCTCTCTCTTCTATTCTGCAAGACAAACATTCCATCCACCATGAACCACCACACACACACACACACATTTTAACTTTGCTTAATCTTTAATCAACAAATCATAAATAGTACAAGAAGAATGAAACATAATTAATTAATATTTGGCTTAGAATAGAAGCAAGCAAACCTTGGCTGCTATACTTTGAGGATCGTTAGATGGTTTTGATGACTTTGTTGGCTTTGGTGTTTTACTAGCAGCAGTGCATTGCTTCTTTGAGGCTTGCATCCCCTCTCCCTGTAAAAACACAAAACTTAAAATCAAAACTTACCCTTTGTAAAATCTAATAGTTCTCTGACAATATTGATAGATACCATTGACAGGCGCTTATTGGAGGAAGCTTCTTTTTCTGTTGGTGAAGAATCATGATGAAGGGTATTAGTATCAGAAGGAACATTTGGCTCAGAGTATAGCCACCCATATGATGATGATGATGAACTCTCTCCTTGCTGCTTCTCTTTTGTTGATCCTGATCCATAGCCACTACTAGCAGTTTGAATGCAATTAAAATTCTGAATCAGTCTTGTTGGATCTAAATTGCTTCTGGGACTAATCTGATAATTCCACTGATGCAAACCATTATTCTCCCATAAACAGTACTCTTTCTGCTGAAAGCTAAGCAAAGATTCACCACCATTATTGGCTTTGAAGTTGATGAGAGATTGTGCAGCTGTTTCCCCAGCAAGATGATGATTGCTTGTGGCCTTATAAACACTCATAGGAGCAGAAGGAGAATGGTGGGTTATGGCAGAATCGTTGCTCAACCCATCTTCTTCCTCAAGCACACAAGACTTGTGGTACTCAATCTTCATGGTGATGAGAATAGAGAAACACAATACAAAAGACAAAGCTTCAGTTAAAGGGGGTTTGAATTTGTATCCATGAGAAGAAAGCTAAGTAAAGCAGGGCTATTTGTAGATGCTAATTAAAGAGTTCAACTCAATCATAATTTTTTAATGAAAGAAGATGAGAGTGATAATCCAATAACTATTTGGGAACAAGAAATCAAAATCTAATAGTAAAATACTAGCTAGAGTAGGTGTTCTAAGTTTTATCAAAGTTTTGCAGAATCATATTAATTAGTTAATGAAGGTTCTTATTGGGATTGTTAGCTGGCAGAGAGAGTGAAGATAAAAACAGCAAAAGGGTCGCCGGAAGATTCGCAAAACCCACGTCTCTCGTTTGATTTGATTCGCCAATTTGAGGTTAAGTCTCTATTTTTGATGATATGAAACTTTGGGGGGTGGCTTCTTACTTGCTTCGTTTGGATTGTAACACCTAAGCACGTGGACTCAGACTCTTGAGTTTATATAATTATCAAATGGTATATTCTGTGTAGCTGTCTCTAGACCAGTTTCAATAAATAATTTTATATATGTGACACTGATTGGCATGGTGGGTTTTGTATTCTTCAATTTGATTGTTCACTGAAATCCATACATACATTACTGTTATGGATTTTAAAGCAAAAAGAGTATTTTAACTTTGGATGCATATCTATATACAGGCACAAGTCCTTGAAACAATCACACTCCCAAAGTTAATTGTTGGGATTAAGGAACTCAAAGCCTTATAAGATCCTTCGTTCAAGGAAACTCATCCAATGTGAGACTAGTGACTAATAGGTGATCATTTTGTTCGTTAACATGTCATTGGCAGCACTCTTCGCTTACTTCTCATTAGGATCTCAAAAATCAAAATGACTCATGACGTACGGTTTTACTCTTTATATGTTAAGATGATTCTCATTCCATCTATTATCTCAAGTTTAAGGGGATGTTAATGTAATCAAATCAGATTTGATACAATTAATATGAATAGATTAAAAAAATTAGTTGTGTTACTTATTTATAACAAATATATGTTAGTTTTCATAAAATACCATATTTTATTATGATTACTTTTAGATAGACTCTTTAATATGTACAAGGAATATTTTACAAAAAAGTTATAAATTTAGGAGCCAAAATGGATCAATGTCTTATATTTATGACCAAATACAATCATTAACTAACTCTTATATTAAGGACCGGGGTAGTATTAAATCTCAGGAAAGGAGGTATAGTTTTGATTTTGAGAGTAATTTTATTTTTTTCTTTTGAAAAATCATAATAAAATATAAGACCGCATCATTTCGTGGCTAAAATATACCAAATAATCCTCCTTTTATCTTTAGTTTTCTTAAAATGTTACAAGTGATTTCAAGAGAGTAAATGTTAACTAGTGTGAAACTGATAAGTCACAATATGAACTCTAGATTAAGTTTCTGGGTGCTCACAATAGACAGTTAAGTTCATCTTTTTTAGAGTGAAACAAGATCAGGATTGTACCAAAAAAAATGAAATAAAGATCATGATCCACATGTTTTGCTTTAAAAGATAATGCAAAATTATATTTTTGGTACAGATAGAGCAAAAATAAAAGCTGGCATTGGGAAAACTCGCAGTTCCTTGTCTCCGGGAGACTGTCTTATTAAGTGTATGGACTTTGGAAACTGATTTATTAATTAATTAAAAGCCCTTTTGCTTCACCCGTAACTCCATGGGCCAGTTAATTCTGTACCGATAATATGAATGAATAATTTAAATAAATAACCTCTCGTTTTGCTCAACTGGCAAAGGGATCGGACACTCTCATTAAAGAGAGGAGGTTCGATCCTTAAGTTGGTTAAAGTGTTGGAGAAGACACCCTAAACAATGTGAACTTGTGAAAACATATGCTGAGATGGAGGTATGTGTATGAAGTAAAGCCATAACACCCTCCTCTTGGACTATAGGTGAACCCAACTCTTCTTTTAAAATTTTCTTATAAAAAAATTAAATAAATGATTTTTGCCAGTTGTAACCTCTATATTATTCAGAAAATTTAATTAAATGTTAAAAAAAGTAAAATAGTTCATCTATAAGAAAAACCAACATTATTCTTAAAAATATTTTGAGGTCACAATAGTTTTATGACTCTGGTTGCATATTATTACCATTAAAAAAACAAATCCTTTTTATGAATAAAAAAAATACTGCCATCAACAGGAAAGTGATTTATCTTCTATTTTTCTAGTTCTCAATTTCATACTTATTGCAAAAGGTCAGATATACAAAAAAAAAAAAAAAAAAAAACAACTGCTGCCAATTTGAATAAGAATGCAATTTGTATCCTCAGATCGGTATAGCAGTCTAATATATTGCAAGCATGTGATTATTTTTGGGCAAAAGGTGACTACAACACTTTTTTTTTTTTAGCAAAAGGGATTACAAAAGACTAACAAGGGCTAGCATGAACAAAATGGGAGGTGGGGGTACCCAAAACTGTCACTGCAACACTGATTTTCAATATTATCCTTATTAACTACAGTAAACTCCAACATTATATTAATTTTTACCCTCTCACTACCTGTATTAAATATTAAATATGGATATACATGAAAAAAAAATAATAATACTACCCAAAACTAGCAATCGCTTGTTAAAAAGAATCAAGAATACCTCCTAGAAGACATCCTTTAATAAGGACAGGAGAAAGTAATATCACGCCATGATATAACAACAATAACTACACATGGGCATATCTATGAAATTCAGCATTCATAAACGTCTAGTGAGTTCCCTAAACAGAAATAATCCGTGCATTTGATTTTACAGACCTCTAAAATGAGCCCCCACCATACAAATTCCTTCATTGTTACTGCGTCGCAGAACAGCTAGGTTGGCTGAAAAGAAATGGTGATGCAACAGGAGGAGGGGCTTGTTTGGGCGGAAATGCAGCAACAGGAGGAGGGCCTTGGCTGAGCGGACATGCCGCAACTGGCGGCCTGAAATTTTCACAGCAGAAAGACATGCACATTAGTCACATGGCATGCTTCTACACAAATCAGTAACGATTACACATGACCACCTTAAAAAGTCATGTTTCCACTCTAATAAAGTCTTGGACTATGAATAAGACACTTTCAAGACATTACCAATACTGCAAAATAAGTGAAGAACCGTCTTTCACTTCCAACTGAGATTTTAATGTTCCAAGGCTCCAATTGGTCATACAGAAAACAGGATTATCTCCAACAATGCAAAATAAAACAAGTTGACTACGTAATTTGTGTTCTTAAGTAAAAATCAGAGCATGCTGACCATACTGGCAACCAATCTTTGTGTGTGTGTGTGTTTTGACGGGAAGGAGTGCCAGTAACTGACTGCGAAAAAATTAACATCCATATGGGCGGAATGCATCTAAGGCCTAAGGCCATGAAAGATATGTATAGAAAAGGAAAACATGCATTCTTCTTTTTTTCCATATAAGAGTAACACGCATTCTGAAATCTCAGAATATTTTCTTCTAGAAAAGATAACTCTATCCTTCCCTTAATATTCATCAAAGTCTCATTTTTGTTCCCCACATATTTTTCAGTCCATTCCTATTCTAAAAGAATGTTTTGTCCCAAACATTTCCTTCCGCTTAACCTTTGTTCAGTTACACATTAGACACTCAAAGAAAACAAGTTAAATATATCTTTTGACATAAACTCAGCACAGTCATCAATAATTTCACCTCACATGACATGCAGTGGAAGGTAGTCAAAGGCGAAAGGTGCCTTTGAAGTGCCAGTCCTCTAAGACACCTTAGGTGAAAGATGTAAGGAAAATGCATGCTCGAGTAAATGCAGGTACTAAAATAACAAAATATATGTCATATAAAAAGAAAAGAAAAAATGTAGACTGACATAATATCATATGTAAAACCAACATAAATCACAGTTGTGTATTCCCAGCTAATTTTGAAGTGTGTGTATCTTAAAGCATTTGTACACCCTGCGCAATATATGGAATTAATTTCTTCTCAGTGCCCAAAAGAAAATAACAGAATCTACACTGAAGAGAGGGCTTAAAATCCTTAAACATGACACAAGTATTGGGTGATAGCTAAGTTTTGATCTTTCAAATGGGACAGGTGAAAATGCACCAACTAGCAGCCAGAAGAACAAGAAACACAAATAAAATTCATTATTTCAATTATAAAGCAAATGAGAAAAAAGATAGTACAATATACAGAACAAAAGATTTCAAGTGTTAGAGAATCTTACAGAGAATCCATCCGAGGCTTCTTATTAGCCTTTTTCCTGTTCTTTTTGCGCTTCTTCAAACTTGAACCATCATCAAGATGCTGTGGTTCACCTGCTTGCTGAGACAGATCTGAAAGTTTGGACTCCTCAGGGCACTTTTCTTGATTTGACATCAAGAATTCTTGTTGAAGCCCTCTAGAAGAGGGTTCAGGAAGTGTGACCTCAAATTTGTTGCTACTTTCATTATTATTAATTGTCACAGGAGTTGCACTAACAGACACAGGTCCTGAGCTAGCCATATGTGAAACAGTACTTGCATGTTGTAAGTCCTTCACATTGTTCATTGCAGCACAAAATTTGAATTTTGAGTTTATTACCTCAGAAAGACGTGTTGCAAACCTAGAATCATCTGCATTACGAAATTAATTAATATTGTTGCAAAAAAATGTCACCACTTAATTAACTATAAACAAAAGGGCACGTACTTAGATTCGAAAGAATGGCCGTTCGTGCAGCCAATTGCTCAGCCTCCTTTTTGCTTCTGGCTGGATCACCAACGTAGGATTTGCCATTGAAAACCAAAGATGATACAAAAAGTAGAAGTCCTTCCTGCTGAACAGTGTGGTACGTAACTCTTTCCAGATTCATCTTGGCAGCAAATTCATTTAAGATGGATTTGAAAAACATAGTTTTCTGCAAGATAATCACAAATGAAATTACATATGGTTAGTAACATTATATGCAACATCAGAACATTACTAATCAATACGCTGGAAGATTTTGTGCTGGACAAACATCAAGCAATTGCAGCAAGTTTAAGGATATGTAGGACAGATTCACAAAAGTCCAGAAAGAGTCAAACAGCTCAGCACTGGAAACATTGCATCACAAAAATACCAATGCTTTAGACAGAAGACTAAGTTGCTCCTCTATCTCATCATTCATCCACAACAACACAAAGGGGCAAGTTGAACAAAAATGACTTCAAGAGGTTAACAGATCATGTTAAAAAGCTTTAAATAACCAAGAGCACACAAAGGATCCAACATCTGCACTCTTTGACAAAACAGGTTTCCGGAAATGTCAAATGATAGGAAATAGGTTTTATGCCATATATCTGATGTGAAGATGTCGAGAATTCTAACAGCTAATTAACAACCAACTAACCCTCTTCTTCACAATTACATATCAATATCACACTAAACACACTAAAGCCATTCAATTCAACAACAGGCTATAGTCTAATGTTATCCATGATATTAGTTAGACAAGTTAACAGCAAAAGTTTAATTTGCATACAAAATAACAGACCTAAGAATCGATAAAAGAATTCAGCCCATACACAATGTGGAGTGGACACTGTTATTGTAATAAACATGAAATACAATAGAAGGAATAGAGCAGGAAGAATTGTACCAATGAAATTATAATTGAAAAATGCACTTATAGAAATCCTAATCCGAAGCCAACAGACCTCAAAAATATCAGGAAGCCCTTCATCTTTGATCTTTGTCAGTATCTGCTCATATGCAAGTTTGGCAACGTCTTGCTCAGCAGCTTTTCGGACAGAAAAAACATTTTTAGAAATATGGTACTTCCCGTCTACCAACACCGTCGACCTAAATTTCGGAGCATGAGAAGATCCTTCATTGGGAGTGTGATAAATAGGCAGAGGCATGTTTGACCTTTGAGCATACTCTTGTAACCTATTTTTGTGCATCAAATGCTCTGGAATACCTGGAGATTGATACACAATTCATAGGATTAAAGATCCTTTATGTGTTAAAAGCATACTTAGAACAAGCTAGAATTATCATATGATAAAAGTTACAACATCAATGAACTCATTTTATGTGCAAAAAAATCGATAGAATCCAACCGTCAACAAAGGTCTCATTTTACTCTAAGCCGTACTATCTTTACACTGCAACTATTACAGATGAACTCACATGGATTTTCCCATTATGTGCTGGAAAAAACTCAAAGTAAGTTAGAGTTGTAAAATATTCATGTAAAGCTTCGCAAAAATCATATTCAAGTCACCTTTGAACATAAGGACTTGTAATAAAAACATTTATTTGAAAAAAAGAAGAAGATACTTCCACTTTGACAGAGTAAAGGTAAAACAGGGCTTTTGAATTTAACTTGATGACAACAACATACAAAATTTCAGAAAAAAAATCTAAAACATTAGAGACTACTCGAACGTTACAGGACACTTGGAAATGGGGAAAAAAAACAGATCAACCATATAAATAAGAAATTTCAGAACCTAATGCTCTTCCTGAGCAAGCAAACTAAGCAGATAAAAGAAACAGGAAAACTCACGAGTGCCAGAAGGTTCCGGCGAATTGAGCTGAGCATAGGTAGATGGTCCAGCCCCAGACGAAGACGGACCAGGGACCAGGGCCTGAGGCTGGACTGAAGGAAGTGAAAACGAAGGCTGAACTGAATGAGGCATTATCCTAGAGGTAAAGCTCGGCTGCTGCATATTCACGGTCTCCGGCGCGGCCATGAGAGAGCGAGTGAGGTGCAGAGAGGATGCGATAGCTTCCTAGGGCAAATGCAATGATGACACTGTTCTTTTTGGACCGAGGGGACAGAACAATCAGCAGATACCATCTTCGGCACTAGTAGCCACTAGCTAGTTAATGTTACTGGCAAAAAAAATTAAAAAACTCAAAAAAAAAAGGAAAAAGTAAAAATAAAGTGTTGGCCCAAATGAATGAAAATAACGGAATATTATTCTGGCAACAAAAACAAAAACAGAGAGAGGGAGAGAAAAAATAACAGAATATTAAAAATATCGTGAGCGGCAGGATTCGAACCTGCGCGGGCAGAGCCCACATGATTTCTAGTCATGCCCGATAACCACTCCGGCACGCCCACTGTTCATATTCTAATAACTGAATATGTTTTTATAATGGGTAAAGATGCAAAAATACCCTTGAATTTTATTTTTGGGAGCGTTAAACACTATGTATTTTTTTTTAGTAAAAGTATCTATGTGGTTACATTTTAGGAGCAAAAATACCCTTCTTCGTTTGTTGACCGTTAACCTAGTAAAATTATCATTGTGCCCTTAGTTTAAAATAATTTTTTAAAAAACAAAAAACCCCACCCCCACCTCCCCTTGCTGGTGGCCCCCACCGCCGGCCCACCCACGCCGGAGGCTGCCCACCGTCGGCGACCGGTCGCCAGTGACCACCTCCGACGACCAGCTGCCGGAATTTTTTTTTTATAACTGTTTTTAAAATAATTAAAAATTTTAAAAACAAAAACAAAAATACCCCACCCCCCACCTCCCCTTGCTGGTGGGCCCCACCGCCGGCCCCCCCCACTCTGGCGGCCTCCCACCTTCGGCGGCGGGAGAATTGTTTTTTAATAACTATTTATAAAATAATTAAAAATAATTAAGAAAAACAAAAATACCCCACCCCCACCTCCCCTTGCCGGTGGGCCCCACCACCGCTGGCCCCCCCACGCCAGCGGCTGCTCGCCGTCGGCGACTTTTCTTTTTAATAAAAGAAAAATTATTTTTGTCTTAATTATTTTTAAAATAATTATTTTTGTTTGGGTTCAAAGTGTGATAAAAAACAATTCATCTCTTGAAAATCTTATTTTTTGTTTGGGTTCAAAGCTTATTTTTGTTTTTTTTAATTATTTTAAAAATAGTTATTAAAAAAAAAATCTTCGGCAGCCGGTTGCCGGAGGTGGTCATCGGAGACTGGTCTCCGACGGTGGAAGGCCTCCGGCATGGGGGGGCCAGCGGTAGGGCCCATCGGCAAGGAGAGGTGGGGGTGGGGTATTTTTTTTTAATTATTCTTAATTTTTTAAAAATAGTTATTAAAAAAATATATTATCCGATCGCCGGAGGTGGGTGGCTGCCAGAGTGGGGGGGGTCCGGCGGTGGGGCCCACCGGCAAAGGGAGGTGGGGCTGGGGTTTTTTTATTTTTTTATTTTTAATTATTTTAAAAATAGTTATAAAAAAAAATTCCTGCGGCCGGTCGCCGGCGACTGGTCACTGGCGTGGGGGGCCGGAGGTGGGGCCCACTGGCAAGGGGAGGTGGGGGTGGGATTTTTTGTTTTTTTTTTAAAAAATTATTTTAAACTAAGGGCAAAATGATAATTTCACTAGGTTAACGGTAAACTAACGGTCAACTAACGGAGAAGGGTATTTTTGCTCCTAAAATATAACCACATAGGTATTTTTGCTCCAAAAAAAAGCACATGGTGCTGGACACTCCTGAGAGTGAAGTTCAAGGGTATTTTTGCACCTTTACCCTTTTATAATCGTTAACTGTTTGCTTCATGAAATTCTTCAAGATATTCTTTTCTTTGCAATCCTGATGTCACCATTCGATAGGTTGACTAAAATTTATAGAAATGAGAAAAATATGAAGGGAACAGCATTCAATTGAATAAATTATTTTGGGTGTGATTCCTTGAAGAAATGAAAATACGAGCACTAATTTTTTTTTTTATGTATTTGTTTAGTCATATAAAATAATGAAATTGTGAAAATAAATGGATACAAAATAACTAAAACACTCGTCAATGAAAAAATATTGATAACGGTTTGGTAAATCGTGGAATCTAGCTATCAAATCGCTTTCCTTGTACCATTTATATACTCAACAACGCTACCAAGTGAGGCCCAAGGTACTTTGGGATTTTTTTAAAAAAAAATATATAAAAGTGGAGGCTAGGTCCCATACAATCATGAGAAAAGAAGGGGACTAGGTCCCATACAATCATGAGAAAAAAATGTCCTCCACCAGGAAGGACACAACTCAAAATTAGCAGACTTAGAAAGACCTAGTTTTGCCAGCTTGTCCGCTACAAGGTTCAGAGTTCTAGGAATAAATTGCAACTTCGCCTCCCATTGTCTTGCCATCATGCCACGAATAGAAAGTATAACCAGGCTTTGGGTACACGTGTTCTCATAATCATGCAATAACTCATTAAGTTGCCTTCAGTTAGTTGGCTTTGATTAATCCCAAGTCACGATTTTATCAACAAAAAAAAACAGTTGGATTATGATTATATATTTTTAGGATAGGGTTAGGCTACCGGTATCTAAACCTATAGTATGCCGATTTAATGTTACATGGATATGAGCTAACCCCTGCCCATGCCTCAACCCATTTAAGTCCATATTAAATGGGTTATGTCATTAAACAACGGGTTAAAATTGTTAGACTTCATATACGCAGCGGCATTAAAAACTTATGAATCTTATCGGATGATCCATCAATGACGTTTAAATCAAGTTAAAAAAAGAGCTGTACCTATGCGAATTAATAAGCATCTTTTTCAAATTGATCTTATGGGCTACCTACTCGATCAATAGGAGCCGATTCTACGAATCCACTCCCTTTACCAGTATCCACACAAACAGCCTCCAACACCAACGGTAGCATGCTAGTGCCTTTAGTATTCTCGCATCTCTTTATTTTCTCTCTAGAGTTTCTTGCGGCTTTTCTAATACATCTAACAAAATGTCCCGTAGGTTTTTTCAAAACTCGATAGACATATTATATTCAAAATTAATCCTTATTAATTTTGAAATTTGAATTTGGATTAAATTAATATATTAATTAAATCTATTTAATAAATCTAATCTAATATATTTATTTAATCTGAATTAAAAGCCCTCTGATTCAATTTATTTCTATAAATTAAATCTGAAAAATGATATATATCTATTTAATTAAATCTAAGATACTATATCTCAATTTAAATTAAATCAGATATATAAGATCTTTATTCGAAAATTAAATCTGAGATACAATATCTTTATTTGTTTTAGATATTTAATTTATTTGAATAAATTAAATACAAAATAAATATTATATAATAATATTATAATCTCTATTAAATAATATTATTATATTATTTTCAAATTTTACACACACACATATATACATTCATCTATGATTAAATATAGTATTTATTAAATCTTAGATATATCTAAGATTCAATGAATCTAGATACTTTTGTTCGTGTTGGGTTATTCTTGTGTGTGACCCTGCAAACCCACATGAGATTGGCAACGGGCCAATATTGTACCAGCCCATAAGTCGCAAGTGGCCTCTAGCAAGACATTGGGACTACCCAATTCATATGAGAATTGATGATATGATACAACTTATCGTACAACCATATCACATCCCTCTTGTCACACGATAATTTGGTCAAGTATGAGGCATGGATAATGTCAACTTTCTGTTCTTGACCATTACTTTCTCGATTCTTGAATAGTTTAATAATTGAAATGGAAACTCTTTTCTATCATAGTATGGTCATACATTTCTTAGACTCACTCATCGAGGGGGCCCAACATTATCTCTCTACAAATGTGAGGGACAAATTTCATCTTGACCAATGTTATCAAATTCGTAAGTTTAAGCAAACTAGTGAGTGGGATGTAAACTTGGAAACGTAAACTCGTATCGTAAACTCATAAGAGTTTACCTATATTAATAAATAGCAATTTAAATTATATGCTAAAATAAGTAAAATACTAAAAATGACAATAATTTGGTTTAAATATATTTTAAATCCAATTAATTGAAATGATTATGAGAGCTAATTAACTTTTTTAGAGAAATTAAAAAAGTTAAATAATTTATTTAATCATAAGATATATCATGAATTATTAGATTATATATTATTTTATAAGTCAAGCAAATAAGTTCAAAGAAAAACGATAAATATAAATACTTTAATGTAAATTAATCAATTTTTTTAATCTCTGAAAAAAATAAATCAACTGGCTCTTATATTAAAGATGAGAGATAGTAGTACATAGTACCAAATTAAACCGCCAACAAATAACAAAATAAAAACATATTTATAAACAAAAGTATTTAATATTACATGTCTTAATTGTAGAAATTCAAATCCTTCTATTTATAAATAAAAATAAACTAGTTGTTAAGAAAATTCCAAAAGTTGAAATAACACCACTTTCTTCTGTTACTAATATAATGTAATTGAATAGAGTTAAGTTTTATCATTTTTTTCATCATTTGGGGTTTATTTATTTGATGTTAAAAAGTCTTAAATATAGTATTTACATATTTTGACTGTGGGGTTGAATAAATTATGGTATGGCAATATATTCCATGGCGGTGAGAGAAAAACTGAAGAAAAGACAAGAATTGTAACCTCATTCAAACTCGTAAAAAACCTATTATACTTGCGATTTGGCTGCGAGTCTGCGATTTCACTTGTGAGTCATTACGTTTCTTTATTTTTCCGAGTTTGTCACCGAATCAACAGTAAGGGGAAGGTGCAAGCGTCAATTCTTATGATTTTACATATTGAAGCGCAGTTTTAACAACAATGATCTCGACCATTCACATTCCTCTGTATGAAAACCATTGATCCTGATCATATCTTTTATCATCACCTTAGTCACTAAGTCAAAGATCAGTGACTCGTCATGTAGGAATGCATGATGATCTCAGGTCAAATGGCGTTGTGACGCGGTTATACATGAGATAAGCTTATGACTAAATCCATGCAGCTTTCTTATAATAAGTTGGTCCAGCACCTTGTATTCTTACAAGTGTTTATGACTTTGATTCGTATCTCCATGCTTCATCAAAGTCATACTGGTCTTATTTCATCTTCCTTCCCACATAGATGACTGATCAGGGACATTTAGGATAATTTATATGATACATCCAAAGATACAATTATCATAATAAACATGTAAATGATATGATAACTAAACAAAGAAATACTTTAAACAATGTTAATGTTTAAAATACAATGACTTGTACCTAAGTATAACTTCCAACAAAAACAAGTTATGGTAAACCCATTTGAATTCTAAACTATTGTTTTTTTAAAAAATTAGGTGAGAATCACCGATGTAAATTTTAAATCTTCAAATTTCAATCATACATATCTCACAAAAAAACTTAAATTTAGACATATATTATCATGTTATCATTTTAATATTTAAACTTCAACTTTTAAACTAAATCATGACAATTATAAGCCCAAAAATTTATGAGATGACATGCTTCCATTAGATCTTCATACTTCATTGTCATTTTCAGATTCACTTGATGAAGGTGGTGTAGCTCCAACTGCCAAATAAATATTAGTTGATATAATTTCAAAATAAAATACCCTTATATTTAAATATGATATTAACACAAACACAAATTTGTCACTTGCACAGCCCATGTACCATCTTTTTATTTTATACCCTTCGGCAAAAATACAATTATGGCAAAAATAATCACCTTCAAAGATATTGTCAAAATGCACCACAAATAATTGTTCTTCTCCTTATAAAATAAAACCTAACCCATAAAGCCAACGGACAATTATCCTGAAACTCTGGTCCTTGTTAATTCATTATGCAACCAACAAATTACTTCCTTTAATTTACTAATTTTTTCTTCTAAAAAACTGCACATAAAAATCTACCAGTAAATAACCAAAAGAAAAAAAAACTTAAAACAATGTTATTAAAAAAAAATCTTTAAAAAAATCCAAGCCCTAGTGGAGTATGCATATAAAATAAAAATATATAAAAACAAAAATTTAAATTTAAATGGGTAGGCATAAGTAGTCCAAAGGTGTGCTCGTAGTCGCCCATTTAATTTTTAAATGGGTGGGTTTCAACTTGACCCATCATAGGTATTTTACGAACGGACTTAAATGGACAAATTTTAGATGGGTTCGTGCGGGTCTACTAGGTTTCAAGCAACTAGCTTAGCCTTAGATATTTTCACAAATATTCATTTTTAAAAAAAATAAAAAGGAGAAGCCTAAGCCTCTTATTGCATAAAAATTATAATGCTGTGGCAAAAAACAGAACATAGTTTTTCCATTGTAGACTTTTTAGTCTTTAGCAATAATAAAAAAACGTGTGAATTAATATGCCAAAATGTCCTGAGCTTGTTATCCAAAATTATGCTAGAGAATGTTTTACCTTGTCAAAAAGATTTGATGACTTTGGGTTATTAAGAAAACCAAAGGAAATTAAATGGAATTTCTCAAAAGAGGAGTGGGTGAGACTAAATTTTGATAGTGATACTATAGGATGTCCAGGCTTTGCAAGCTATGGAGGGTGTTGAGGAGGAGTAATGGGAGCTAGATTTGTGGTTTCAATAGGAAGCTAGAACATTGTAAGGCTTTGGCTACTGAGACATGACATGGGGGTTCGTATAGGATCGTAGAATGACACAAGGTTTGTGCTTCAACAAGATCATTGCGGAAGGAGACTTAGGCCTTACACATGATTCAAGATGCCTAGATCTAAAGAAGGGCTAGAGATAGAACTTTAAATGTATGACTATAGGACAATAACAATGAGTTTCAGTTTGCTTTTCCTATATTTTGCCTTAAGGTAATGTTGTGGTAGATTGGTTAGCTAAGTATAGTTTTATTTGTATTGAGGATTTTATTGTTTTTTATTCTCATCCAGTAGAGGTGAAAGATTTTCTGTACAATAATATTGTGGGAGTTGTTTACCCACATCTAGATCCTATTTAATGTTAGTGAAATAACGGACAATATAATTAAGCCCCAATTAAACGTGTGAATTAATTATTTTATCGCTGTCTCTTGAAAGCTATCAAAATTGGGAAATTAGTTATTTATTTTAATACAACATCCATAAGATGTGAATTTAACATAACAGGGAAAAAAATTTACTTTTTTCGGAAACAATTTTCGATTCCATTAAATGATTACTCCGAGTCATCAACGCGCAGAATTGGCAAAAAAAAAAAAAAATGTCATCACCGCGCAGGGGATTATCTTATCTTAAAATTATCACATCCCATACTCTATTCATTAGTCATGCCTTCCTGAATGTGGATTTTTTTTTTTTAAAAAAAAATCTATTAGGGGAAAAAAAAAAGAAGGTCTATTTCTCCAACTTGGCTCGCCAAATAATTTTAATAGAAATTTGTTGAAAAATCTAGTTTATAAAACTAATTATCTAATAAAGTATTTAAGGACCTTGCTTATCAATGGGTGCAACTCATCTCTCATATATTTTAAAATAATGAGAAGTTTTTCTTAACTTATATTCTTATAAATTAAGGGATTTATATAAAGAGTTGTATAATGAGTAGTAACACTAAGGTTATGTTAGTTTAATTCCTAAAAGCACATGTGTGGTAATCATCACTTGGTGAAAAGTTGTATTATGTTTGTAAAAAAAACTATATATAATGTAGAGGTATAACTATTCGAAGGTCTGCTTATACATCAACATAGAGGATTGATGAATCTAACAAATTGTGATGACTTTTAATTAAAGAGATGTTACTTTAAAAGACATCAATTCATCATTTATAAATACCCACAATCATCAGTTTATTCACATATCATATATTACACCACACAACAATAAGAGATCAAATTCATTGTTTTTGCCTTTGAGTACATATAAAGATAAAGTCAAATTATTACTTTATAAAAATCATTATTTTCTTAGCTTGAGTATTAAAGGTGCAATCCATACTTAAAAGTCTTCATTATATCATTCAGGAAATTCACTCGTCAATTCAAATTTTCTTGTATAATAAGATAAGTATAGGTGGAGGGTGAATTAATCATAAATGATGGAAAGTAATGCCCGGGTCTCGAAAATAGTATGCACTACTTTCTTCTTGATATGTTATTCTTACACTCCTCAAAGATCCAACTCCTCCAACCTTAATTCCATGAAAACAAATGAAATCTTTAAAGGAGTCGATGAAAAACTTCCCTGAAGTTGGAAAGATTTGAAAGAGAGACAACTTTATAAGATGGCACCAATTTTGGTTGCTTGAAGAAATGGATGGTTTAATGAAGGAGTTATCTTGAATTCATTATTTCATTTAATCTATGAGAAAGGAGAGAGATAAAGGATAAAACTAAAATAAATATTACATAAACAATCGTGATCCTACAAACTGATGACAAAGGCAGTCAAAGGTTTAAGTACTGCTGTTCTATTTGTTTCTCTCCTTAATAAGTTGATCTCTTTGTTCTATATATGATGTCTCTGCTCATGCAATGTTCTGTGTTGTAAAATGGAAGTCGGTCCGGGAATTCATCTGTTTGGATTGATAAATTGACGAGGAAGTTGCAATGGTTATTGGAATGATAATCTTACACGGGATGTGGCGTCTATGAACAAATGAGCATGTGTGCAAAAGTCAACTATTTGATTTTGAATCATGATAAGGAACATAATTGACAAGTATCCATCCTGATTTTTTTTAAAAAAAATCATGATTTGAAAGCAATAAGAAGTATAATAGATTTTAAATTTATTGGAATCATAATAAATTTTCTTGTCAATTAGATAAGTTTACAATTATTGTGTTGTATTTTGATTGAAATGATTGATGAAAATTTATTATAGAATATATACATGAATTGAATATGGTTTAAATAATTTCAAACAAGTGACATGCGTGCAGATGAATGTATTATTATCTATGAATCTATTATTATCTCATCAAGTATAGATAAACTTTATCTTTATGGAAAGATTTGAAAAAGAGTCTTAATTAAATATTAAAAGTAAATCTCTGTGGATTAATTAGGCGATTATCTCACTAGGAGGATGATTATAGTTAGTGATCTAAGGTACAAAAGGCACCAATGCTCTTGAGAAGATACTTGTAGTGGAGGAAGGATAATCTTATAATTAAGGCCTCAAACAAAAGAGGGAGTGAAAGAGTTTTAAATTCCATGGATGTATTTGGATATGGAGATGACATATTATTTGTTAGTACTGATATGGATTAAGTAGATAAAATAAAAAAAATTATTGTTTGATAACTTTGACATTAAAGAGAAGAGAGAAATAGATTTCATGATAGGAATTAAGATTATTAGGAATAACAATTATTAGAAATTTGATTACTTTGATTGTTGTCACATTTCTAATTCATTTGATTTTAGTACCAAATAAAGGTTGTCTTGTGAGACAACAAGATTATTTAGAAGTGATTGGATGCTTAATGTATGTTATGACACGTAGACATATCATATGATATAAGAAGATTAAGTAGAGATACACAAGCAATTCAAATATAACACACATACATGTTGTGGAAAGGGTACTAAAATACTTGAAAGGAACAAACAACTATAGTTTGACAATCCTTCGATTTTACAAAGATATACATATGCTAATTAGATAACTTGCTTAAAAGATTATACATCCTACTTTTTATTTTTAGAATTTAAGAAAATTTAGGAAGAAATTAATTCAAAGTGAATGGAATCTTATCATGTAATTAATTAAATAAAGAGGATTTATCTGAAATTTTATTTATAAGAATAAAATGGATTAAGGAAACAAATACTAATAAAAGAAATGATGTACTATTATTATTATTATTAAGAAGGTTGAAAAAAGGAAGAAAGGGAAAAAAGAAACAGGCCCAAGTTCAATTGTCCGGCCCATAAATCTTTTTCTTTAAAAACAAATATAATATGCAATATACCAAAGGGGCCCACGCTTCGGATCCGGCTTCTGTACGCTGAAGCTCCTGTCCGCTGCCCTCCAATACTTTAAATTGTGCTGTTTTGGCACAAAAAACAGGTGCCTCTTTTTTTTTTTTTTTTTTTTTTTAATATTTCAGGAACTGTGGTGCTGAAAAGATATTTTATGATACTGATAGGTACTGAAAAACATTTTATTCTTGAAAAAATATTTCAAGGCATTAACTGGTACTAAAAATATACATTAGGATACCGACTAAGGATCCTAACTAATACTGAAAAACTACTTCATAATCTTAAAAAATTATTTTAGGATCTTGAAGTCTTTTTTCAAGATCTTAAAAAAAAAAAATTCAAGAACATGAAATATTTTTTCAGTATCAGTCAATATCCTCTATCGGTATCCTGAAGTATCTTTTTAATACCAGTTAATATTCTGAAATATTTTTTCAAGATCATAAAATAATTTTTTAAGATTATAAAGTACTATTCAGTGTTTTTTAGTACCACTCAATATCATAAAGTATCTTTTCAGTGCTCACAATTTCTTGAAATATTTTTTTTAAAAAAGGAGGCACTTATTTTTTGTGCCAAAATGTCACAGTTTAAAGCAATAGAGGGAAGCGAACGGGAGCCTTCAATGGACAGAAGCCGGATCCCTACCCTTCAGCATATCACGCCACATGTAGGGGTTTAAATTTCTAACCAATGGCAGAGCTATCCTTTGGCCTGCTGGGGCCTGATCTTCTAAAATTTATTAGTACATAGATATATTTATTATATAATATTTTATTTGACCAATAATTTGACCCCAGTGAATTTTTTATTTTCTCTATAAGGATTATGTTTGGTTTATTACTCATTGGATTATGAGAAGAAAGTGAAATTTTTGTTTGAGATACCTACTGAAAAAGTTAATATCATCTTATATTTTATTTTGATTTATAATTGTTGGTTATTATTTATTTATATTTTTAATGCTATGTGATACTATTTAGTAAATACTCTTGTTGATTCTTATTATTCAGCACCAACTAATAATTCTCATAATCCAATAAAAACAGTTAAAGTCATTAAATTTGTCTTAAAATTTAAGTAATTTTCATTATTATCCATATTAATTATATTAAACTATAATATAATATTAATTATTACTCTCGCTCACTACTATTTTTAATTATGGGTATACATGAAAAAGAAATTTAATTTTTTTTTGAAACAAACAAGTGTCTTATAAAAAAGATCAAACACACTTATTAGTTACTGCCTTATAATAAGAATAAAAAAAAATAGTTCAATATGTTTATTTTTTAACCCAGGCTAAAAAAATTTTCAGTTCCACCACTATTTCTAACCCTCCTCATGCGTCAGTTATCTTCACGAGGGAGGGAAAAAGGGGTAAGAGAGCGTTGCAGCAGTAGGTACCGCCATTTTAATTTTCATCTAAGGCAACCTTTTGGCTCATTTTAGTAAGTAAAATCACTTCTATCCACTAAAATTCTTTCACAAACATTGTTCTTTCTAATGAATATATTTTTGAGGAGATTAGATAAACTTTTTGGGTTAAAGTTTGGAGTAAGTGTGGAGTTTTAACAATATATATGGACATAGGATTGTATAGCTATTTTGGTATCTATTTCTATGGGGTTAGATTTAATTATTGGATGTCTTGAAGATTTAAAACTTTAATTTGTCTTTAAAAAGTTTAGGATTTTTATATATATGATATTTTCACTAGTTAAATTTGAGTAAATAATTGATTTGAAGTTGTTGGAGCTATTATTAAATTTTTCAAGTGTAGTTTTGAGATTTAAGCTTGAAATTTGAAGGTTGAAATTTTAGATTGGAGAATTTTGGCATTTTTTTTTTGGTTAAAGTAAGACATTTGAAAGTTATTAAAGATTTAATTGAGTGATTTGAATTTTTAAAGAAAATAGAAATTTGGTGTAGAAATTATTAGTTATGGTTTATGAGAGATTTGAGATTTTTTTTCCCCTTACTTAGGAATTACAACCTTTAACTATTTCTATAGTAAAATATGAAGTGTGTGTACTATTCATGAATATGTATATATATTTATTATTAATTATCCAAATAACTCTGAGTTACTAATGGGGTAAGGGGAGACTATAAGTATGTTAGGATAATTGTTGATCAAGAATTGAAAATTTGGGCTTTAGTAAGACTATAAGAGTTTTTAATTGTTATTTCTAACCTCTTAATTAGTTGTAGACTAATTGTGGTGATGATGTGTAGTAGATTGAATCATGACTTATTCGTGTTGAGTATGGGTTTTGATTTGTAATAAAATCTCCTTGATTTGAGAGATAACCACTATTCACTTTTTATGTGTTGATATGTTGTTTGTGAGTACTTTGTAAAATGATTATTAGAATTAAAATGGTATATTGATATTGATTAGATATTTCAATGAGTAAATGTTTATTGAAATTGAGAAAGTTATCATGATATTGATGAGTATTTTGATATAAACTTGCCTTGTGGAATCTTATTATTTGAATTTTAAAATATATGTACATACACATATCTAAGAATTGAGACATCATGTCATGTATATGAAGATGATTTGAATATCATTGTATGAACATGGAAATCTTGGGAAATTCTTGTTCAATTGTTTATTGATAATTATTGTGATGACTGAGATAGGGTGGAGTAATTTGTTTTATCACGTGGTATAACTTCCATCAGTGTACGATGATTGACTTTTTATTGTCTCACCGGTTCAATGAGAGACTGTCACACTGGTTCAATGAAGGGCTACCTCACTACTTCAATGAGAAGCTAGCTATGACACCCCACTAGTTCAATGAGAGAAAAAGACCCATTGTCGATGTATATGCTTTGTGGATTTTGGTTGATCATCATCACATGATTGAAGAGCTTTTTCAATGGCTAGTGACATAGATAATAATTTAGCTCTTGGGTCTAGTTTGCGAAAATAAGGCAATTTGGTTGGATTAATAGGAGGAAAGTTGAAAATTGTGATATGTAAATTATGATACAAAAATTGTGATATAGAAATTGTGATATGAAATTTTAGTTACGTAGAAAATCGTGATACGAAACTTGTGATATTGAATTTTGTCCATTATATCTCTAATATTTTGTTAAAAGAACTGTTCCACTTGACACCTCATGAGCACATATTAGCATGTGTAATGAATTGAAAGATGGTTATTGAGGCTTTTGTTTCACCCTGTTGGTTTAATATTTTTTAGGTGATAATTCTTGTGCTAGGATGTCGGGTAGAGCTCTTGAGGCATGGATATCTTTGCATATACTTGTATAGCTTCTTTTGGTTTATTACGGATGAATTGTTGTATATTGCCACTCATAGGACCTATATTTTTGTAAACTCTAATTTAACTGTTTACTTTTGATTAAATTGTCACTGGCTGGTGTGCTTGTAAAAGGCCTAAGGCCTTTAGGATTGCATGTGAATGGATGTGGATTCAAAAACTCACATTTTGGAAACTTTTGCTTATTGTACTATGATTTGAATATTATGTAAAAATAGATTTTTGATCTGAGACTTTTGGTGAATATTGTGTTCTAAGGTTCGAGAAACTCAAGGTTGAAGTGTTACTCATGGCTGCTTGAAATGTTTATATTGTCTCTTTCTTGTTATGGATAACTTTAGTTTGAAATGAAAAACTCTTTATAATCATTGTAGAATCTTCAATTGTTTGTGATTAGTGTTTGAAAGATGGGTTAATGTTATGAAATTAAGGAAAGGATATTACACATCCACAAGTAAACACTTATAAACCCTTGGTGGGGGTTCTATTTTGTGGGAGTCAATGAAACAAACCTATATAATAAATTCTGCTATGAGCTCTTATAGCAATGGTTGCAAGGAGCAAAAAGCAAAATGGTTAAAAACCTTTTTACTTGAAATTCCTATATGGTTCAAGACAATGGTACCTATATCTATCTATTATGCAAGTAGCAAGGGCTTATAACTAGTTTGTAATGAAAAATTATAACATATTGGCCTAAGACATAGCTATATGAAATATTTAATTTTTTAATATAATGGAGTAAATTCCATTAGTTATATATAAAATCTGAATTAAATTTTATAAATCCTTTGACAAAGGGTCTCTCAAAAGGGATATGGTGTTAAAAACATCAAAAGAGATGGGATTGAAACCTTATAAACTTTAGTTTTGAGGGGGAAAAACAGTATAAACATTAATCACCAATAGTAAAAATTCAACTCACATTTGACTATCATATCAAAGTCTTGAGTTTAATGGTAAAAGTACATTATCATAATAATTGCAAGTACTTGACTTTTAACACATGTTAGGTTGAAAAGTACTTGGTGATCATGAGACTAAAATGAGGTAGGTTGAGCTTTAAATAAGCTCTTAATGAACTTGTAAGCATGTATTTCCTAGAGCATTTATTATGGTGGTGCTTTTGATGAAGTCAACCTATAAAAGTAAAATGAGGCCACTTCTAAAAGCCCAAGGGCTTGACTTTGAAAAGCTTTCATGAAAAGGATACAAAAACAAGAGAACAAATAAACATGTTGTGACGACCGACCTTTGGGGTCTTTATTCATCAAAGTTAATACGGAAAAGATCGAGGAGATTTGGACGACTTGATTTCGTAATAGAAGTTTTTGAAATAACTTAGTTTGAAAAATACTGACTAATTTTTTGCGATTCGATTTCATCCGATAGACGGATGTTAATACATTAATCTAACATATGAGCAAATAATAAACGTTAAATACAAACTAGTTAATCCTAATTGTTCAAGGCGTTCCATTTGCTGTAACCTTTACAGCTGCTTTTTACCCTTTATCCCGATCCAATGCCTGTATCTTTCATGTAGGTTGGAGTCCAAATGAATGGATCCCAGGGTAACAATTAATCTCATGCACATGTATAAAAATAAATGTGACATAATAGCACATGTTAAAGCATGGAAGCATTTACAAGTTCAAATAACTGTAACTGCAGTTAACAGCCAAGGACCGCAGCCCTTATCTAGGACACGCAGTCCCATGAGACCACAGCCTTAAATCCATGCTTAGGAAAACATAAACAAGTAATTCAACCAGCATACATAATCAGTTAATTATTGTATAAACATTTACATACATGATTACAAGATTAGAGTTACCTACCTCAACCTTGATTCCTTATCGTTGTACTGAGGTTGTTGGGATCAGAAAGATGTGTCAAGAGCTGCCTAAAAATGTTTATCATCGCTGTTAGTCACTTATTCGAATTACAAATAAACTAATTACGTGAATTAGTTTAGAGAATTAGTAATAATTATTAATCCCTTCAAAACTTCTCCAACCATAATACCTCTATTTATTAATTAATAATAACTCTCATTTATTATTAATTAATAACTCTCATATATTTGCTTCATTCTTTATTAATTAATAATAACCTCAATTATTATTAATTAATAATTCTTTTATATTTCCTTTACTCTTTATTAAATAATAATAATCCTTATTGATTATTAATTAATCATTCCCTTTTCTAATGATAATAATAATTTATTATTATCATCATTATTTTACAATTAGCTTAAACTCCTAGAGGCTATTCCCACACTGTAATTTAGGAGTTTATAAACATCGAAACCATCGTGAAAAAAATATGCTTGATGCATTATATTTTAATGTTTCTCAAGGTTTCCCAAATATATGCTTCATATATATATATATATATATATATATTGGGAAATAAATACCTTAATTAAAATATGCCACATATGTATTTGTGTTTATATGGCATACAGTAAAACCTTTGCAACTGTCTTTATGTGTGTGTGTAGTACACATATTTTATTTACTATTTCCATGAACATATTAATGCTAATCCTTTGCTTTCATTTTTCGGTTATGTGTATCAATAAAACATTATTAAAAGAATGAGATACTACTTTACATTATCAAGTAGTGGGTCATTAGCATATACCTAAACCGCAACACGTACACACACACATATATTTGTCTTGCTTTTGTCTTTTGTGCGTATGATTATCCTGAACACCTAAACCGATGGCCTTAATACACACACAGACCCATGCACATATATATACACCTACTTCTTTCTTCTCCCTTCTATTTATGACAGCAAAATTCACTTACCGATACACCCATATATATTTAATCCTTAAGGTTTCTTTTTCTTTCCTTCCCACAGACCCACGGCTTATTTTTCTTCTATCATTTTATATCTTAAGTTTGTCTTATTGTTTCAGGCTGAAACCCGACGGTAGCTAGCATACATCCCTCAAAGTAAATATCCCAGACACAAAAACAAAAGCTAACAGTGACAAGCCAAAATGGAAACCATATACAGCAACCTCACGTGGCATTTTTCTTTGGTTTTCAGTTTTGATTTTAAATACTTAAGCTTAGTTTTATTTCAGCAAGCTCATCGTTTTTCTCCCTACATAAATCAAGCTCATGCAACACATACACACACACACACGCGCGCGCGCGCCCACGCACGCACACTCACGTGTTTAACACTCTTTTTCTTTTCTACTACTTGTGACCGCAACGAGCTTCCTTTCTTTCCCATATTCATGTTTTAAGATGCAGCAGAGCATAACAACCCAATGACAGCCCCCCTGTTTTAGTTCAGTTTCCCGCCAAGTTCGATTTAGATCCGTTTAATCTTCAGGCTACATGAGATAATGACAGAAAACGAAGGAAGAGGAGGATTACCAGGAACTTTCAAAGCTTTAGTAAAAAAGATGAATAATGGCACCGGTATTCTCTTCTCTGTTTTCATCGGCCAGAACAGAGTATGAACAGTTTAGGAAGCTCTCTCTCCTACCTTCTGTTTCTGCCTCGCCTCTCCTTCTCCTTTTCGTTTGAAATGCTCAGTTCTCAACTTCTCTCTGTTTTTGTCGGAAGAAACAGAGCAGGGGATGCTCAACTCTTTCGTGCCTTCATCACTCTCGGTTAGCTCTCTTTCGTCTAACTCTCGGCCTCTCCCTCACTCACCCTTTCTGCGTCTTCTCTCTTTCTCTCCAAGCTCTCTCTCGGCTTGAAAAATGAAACCGAAACGAGAGAGAGAGAGAGAGGCCCTTAAATGAAGGTTTATCACTCAGACATGATAGTCCAGAGGCATTTTCACCGATGGATATTAGCGGTGGGCTCGAGGAGTATGGCCTCGTCTGATCCTTCTGTCTCACTTCATTGATACGTGATCTGACCTTCTCCATTTTGACTTTTGCGTGTTGTTTTTTTTTTTTTATATATAAAAGTTTTGGAAGGATTCAACGTCAAAGCTAGCTAGGTATGGCTTTGGGCTCTAAAAGAGCTTATTGAGACTTATGAGATTACCTATCAAAAGAGTCCCAGCGATGGTAGAGGGGATCGAACCCACAACCCAATGACTTAATCCTGGATCCCTTACCATCTATGCCAACTCTCATCGGCACTTTTGCATGTTGCCGATCGTGATGGTATGCTTCGGTGTTTCAATGGGCTGGAAAGAGAAAAGTAATAACACTCCTTTGCTGATGTTTTCGGTTTGCAGGAGATGAATATTGGTTGGGCTCAGTTGGGCTTTGGATATGGAGATTGAATGGGCTGAAACATTGGACCTTTATATAATGAGCTGATGTGTCTCAATTTTGCTATATGCTTCCTCACGTATGACTGAAGCTGGAAGGGGATGATTCATTATTGGTGTTTCACGTGTTGGCTGAAGTAGTGCCAATGGGTTTCATACACTCTATGGTCTTATGTTATTCATGGGCCGAAATGAATAAATAGTTTATGGGCCTTGGATCTGTTTATTTCTTTGCTGGTCCATTCCTTCACGTATAAATGGAGCTGAATTCATGAATTGTTGCTGCATTATACATTTCTTGAATAAGCCCATTCCTTTGTTCCATTCATTATCTTAAAACAATACTTTAATTGCAATTATTGAAAATAATCCTTAATTAATTTAGGGATTTTTATTTTCCCCCAAATTATTTTTCTTAGGCTATAAAATATTTATCCTATAATATTTAGGCCTAAAATTATCACTTACAAATATTCCTTGAATTTATTCTTTTATCAAAATAAATCAAGGGAAATTAAACCTTAATTTCCAATAATTATTTTAAGTCATAAATTATCCCTTCCAAATTTTCTTTGACTTTATTATTTCTTTTAATTAATTTATTTTGACCATAAAATATTATCTCTAAAATATTTTGGCCAATAATTATTCCCAAGGTCTAAAATTTAGGATGTTACACATGTCATTTAAAGAATGACACAAGATCCTATGCGTAATTCAATTCATGCACACTTGTTTATATGGGATAATTGGTTCAAATTCTGTTAATTCCAGAGGTAACAGTGTTACTCATTGCTATTGCTAGGCTTTGACTCTGCTATATGCATACTAGAATTGCCGCATAGACGTAAATTAAAAGAAAAACCAATCAGAAGCCCACGGCGAAGAAGCGAGAAAAGCCCAATCATTGTGAAGAAACACAATTGAGGCATTGTAGGGATCTAGAAAGCAGTGGTAATGCTGGTAGAGGTGGAGGCATGTGTACTCTCTGGCCAGTATCCCCTGTGGACTAGGCTCTAAGCGCCCTGCCCTTGGACTGTGCGTGAGTCCAATCCCTTTCTTAAAATTTTCTTATATATAAAAAAAAAACAGGGGTTCATATTAGAGCTAGCAGGATATGTCTATAGGCTTAAAGAACACTTACATAAGTACTTTCATATCACTCATTAATACGATCCTTACATCAACAACGGCATTAAATGACATACACTCTATTGGCATAGATGAAGAACATTAGATTGTGTAACACTCTTCATTTTTGCTTGTACATTGTAATAGATATTTAACCAATATTACTATCGTTACTTCGTTACTGATCGCAAACACTTTTAAAATGCCTAAAAATATAATAAACCCACCCACTATGCGGCTATTTAATATCATTAGCCATCAGTTCGGTGGGTTTGATCCAAAATTAAATTAAATTGTGGTATAAAAATTAGGATGCCTAACATACTCATATTCATTGCATTTCCCAAATTTCTTTAACAAAAATAAATTGGCTGTGGTTTACGTGTATAGATGGGAATTCTTCTTGATTAGCAAACATAGTTATCACTTAACAATGATTATAAGAAGGAATGTGATTAGCATGGATAAGAAGACAATATCTAGTATTGTATTCCTGTGTAACCAAACATTCAGATTTCAGAGTATTATTATTATTATTACTTTATCAGATTGGTGAAATTATATGGTCCGGAGAAAATCTTTTAGGTGTAGATTAATTAATTATTACAAATGATTAAATATGGAATGATATTTTTATTTTTAATATTTATATTATAATTATTTCATTAACTACATAAAAATATAACTGCTAAAAACTACATAAAAATATAAGGTAATTATTTCTTGAACTATAGATTGTTAAAAGATTATTATCATAATTAATTATTCAGTAAAATATCAGTAGTTTATATAGTTAATAATATAATCAAATCAATTATGTCATGCTGACATTATTAGAGAACATGTCTTCGTGTAAACATAACACCTGTATCAGTCTATATATGACATAATATCAGACTCAGACACACTTACTTTTTTTTTTTTAAATCTTTATGAGTAGAATTATGAATTAAAATATAACATGGGTATATTTATATGCTTATCTCATAAATTATACACTTATTTGTGAAATTACACACACACACACACTATGGCATGAAAAATCTGACAACAAAAATATAACATTGGATATCTGTATATGAGTCGTTGCTTTTATTTTTATCGTTAATATAATATTACTACTACTATTATTATAACAATATGAAAAATAAATCAATGATTCATTAATGAAATTTATAATTTAATATAATTCTGATTTACTATATAAATGACAAAAGTACTTTGTTACTTAAGATTAAAGGATTAGCTTATATATGCACAAATTAAAGATGACTAGTTACTCAATGTCTAAATTAAATGTGATAGACCATCCAATTGATTAATATAAGGGCAAATTAAACATCACTAGTACGTTTAAGAATGGCTATATAATTAAGTTGCTTCATCTATAAGAGAACACCACAAAAAGAAAATCCAAATGATCCGTATATATAAGTGTGAAATAAGTAGAGAGAGTTTACTTGTGAATTTGTACAATATTTCATTTTTCTTAATCCTTGCTGAATTCCTAGCTAATAATACACTTATGTAGAAGGATACAATTTTTTAAGTTGACTATTTTTATATATAGTTTTAGTTGTTGAAACATCTATGAATTATATTGAAGAATTAATGGCAAAAGCAATCACAGTTGCTCACGATTTTCTTAACTTGGGAGATTAAGGAAAATGAAACTTAACCAAACTTTTAAATGCTTCATTGTGTCACTTGACAAGTGAGGAGAGTGTGCTTTATTATTACATTACATTTATATTTATTTTTCTAATGAAATATGAATCTTATTACTACTGTCAACTGTGATTATGGGTAACAAACAAACAACTCAAATAATCTCCTATTATTCTTTTTTATATAATTAAAGAGATAGATACCGTGGTAATTCAGGTTTATATAAGGTGAAATTATGTAATGTCTATTTTTTTTTTAATATCACATAGACGGTTTGAATAGAGAACAACATAGTAAGATAGTACTGAGGTAGAAAAAAATCATATGCGCACACATATATATATAATCAAATGGAGGTAGTATTATCAAATGTATAGGAGAAGCTACTAATCGCACAATAATTGCATTTAGCTAATTAAAGATGATAGATATATGTCATGATGTTTACGGGTTTATTACGCAATAGCTAGCTGTGCTAATTAATTACAAAGTCTTGCCTAGACACGTCTTAAAAAATCAATTATACACTACTCCTAATCTTTGATATAAGAGCTCGTTGACTAATTTAGATAGATTAAGGAAATTAATTATGTTAGTTATTTGCAATATATATATATATATATATTCCTAAAATTCCATCTTTTATCATGACTAAATCTGGAATATAATATCCTTAATGTTTACAATCAATAGTAATATTTTGAAAGACATAGTGGATTAAGTTATTATATTTAGGGCTAGATAAATTCAATTCCAACCAACCCTTACCTATTAAGGATTGAAGATAGTACTATAGTAGTAATCATATGACAAGTCTCTCTAGCAAGTCTATTAATTAACAAGCCCTAAGAAGAGCATATGGGGCAGTCTACTTGATACTTGATGTATTTGAAATTGAATCCTAAAAAAAAAACAGAACTTTTCTTGGTAAAAGGGAAGTCAATTGGCTTTTGGAAATTTACACTGATTACTCTTCTGAGATAAGAAGCAATGTAACAAGTGAGTTTTAGAAAGTAGTGCTTAAGTTGAGTTTAGGGTTAAAGTGTAAAAATACACATAACATTTTCTCCTAAGAGCACCCAGCACCATAACCCTTTTTTTGTGCAAAAGTACTCATGATGTTATGTTTTGGGTGTAAAAATACCACGGGTCATTAGTTGACCGTTAACTTGGACGGAAATAAACAGTAACTTGGGTGAAATTACCATTTTACCCCTAGTTTATTTATTTTTTTTAAAGAAAAACTAAGGTTTTTTCTACAAAAATCTAAGGGGAGGCCAGTGGGCCCCACCACCGGCAGATGCCGCCCTACCTATTGCCAGCCGCCAGCGGCGGCAACTTTTTTTTTTTAAACTAAGGTTTTTTCTACAAAAAAAAACCTTAATTTTCTTTAAAAAAAAAAAGTCGCTGCTGCCGGTCGCCGGAGGTGGCCACCGTCGGCAGCCGGCAACGAGGAGGGAGGCAGCTGCCGGTGGTGGGGCCCATCGGCCTCCCCTTAGTTTTTTGTAGAAAAAACCTTAGTTTTTTTTTAAAATAAAAAAGTTGCCGCCGCCGCCGCCGGCCGGCGGTGGGAGTGGGGCCCACCGGTGGAGGAGGGTTTATTTTAGTGTTTTTTTTTAAAAAAAATTAAACTAAGGGCAAAATGGTAATTTCACCCGAGTTACTGTTCATTTCCGTCCAAGCTAACGGTCAACATCGGTCAACTAACGACCCGTGGTATTTTTGCACCCAAAACGTAACATCATGGATACTTTTGCACAAAAAAAAGGTTATAGTGCTTGGCGCTCCTGGGAGAAAAAATTATGTGTATTTTTGCACCTTAACCCTTGAATTTAATTAGAGCTTTAGCATTTGATTTTTGTGAGGGAATATGAATAATCATGAGGGTACTAAAATAATCTAGACTACTGCATGCTGCACCCTTTGAAATTATGGTGCAGACGGTAAATCGATTATTAAGATAGATAGAAATCTATTACATCATTCGTGTGATAGAACAATGTATGTGCAAATCGCTAAATAGACTGTTTATCGTGAAAATTTGAAAGGCTAATCTGTAAATTTTCATTTAAAGTTTTTACTGAAAAATAATGTTGTCCTGAAAGTTGTCTCAGGTTTAATACTGTTTTGAAAGTTTTAAAATATAGCAATATTACCCTATAATATTGAAAAACTAAAGTTAGCTTTTTAATGATATCGGAGAATTTTACTTTATTTTAATATTTTTAAAGTAACATTAAACCTAAAAAAATTTACAAAGGTGAAGATTTTCAGTTTAAATGTGCATGTTAACCCAAAATTAAAAAGGGTATAATCGTTTTGTCCTATGTCAGGACCAAAGATTAAAGTAGCAAAAAATTGCGTACAAAACTGATTTTTAGAGATTCATTTGAAAGAATGAAAAGCAAATTAAAAATAATTGGTATCTATTCTCTAGCTTTAAAGAGTATTGGTTGGTTGGAAAGACTTGAGAGTTGAGAGCAATGCTGTCAAAAACTAGTTTCTACGTAGATACAGAAGAAGGTGGTAGAAACATATATCGTAGAAATGACACGACACGTAAAGTTTTTACTTTCTATTATTTAAGGTTAGAGCTCAAAATATTTTTTATATATATATATATATATATATATATATATATATAATATGCATGAAAAAAAGTCATAAATCACTACTCAATGAAAAACTTCATATTTAAAAAATATAATACAAGTCATATAAACATATAAAACATAAGTCCAATACATCAAAATAATAAAGTTTAATAACTCCTAAATTATAACAATTCATTCAAATCAAATTCATCTTTAATTCGAGCAAAAAAAAAAAAAAAATCATCTTGAATATTATCAATGTTATTTTCTCTTGCTCTTATAAGTTCATTTGCAAAGTTAGGAACGTCAAAGTCATCACTATCCATAGGTTCCCTTTCACCTTTTTTTTTTTGTTTTAAGTAAAAACAGTAATGACTGTAAAAACACAAGTTTCTACATTTCTACACTAGTTTTTACCAGTTTTTACCTTGGACAGTGTTTACCTGCATTTTAGCAGTGAACAACCCAGTAAAAACGTAAAAATGTAAGTTTTTATGTTTTTACATTAGTTTTTGACAACACTGGTTGAGAGCCCAACCCATCACTATGTAGTCAATATATTTATTCTGTATGTTCTGTTATTTATACTCTAATTATTTTATGTCATTGTGATTAAAGTGAATACTTGATTTATTTCCTTATATTTACCACACCTAGAATACCAGGAAATTTACCCAAATATTGGAAATTTTTTAAAAAATTGTCAAATCGGGGTATTGTTGAAACATTTTGTCAAAATAGAGCAGTTGGTGGCGTCATGTCAGATGACACCACAAGTGGCGGCACCATACAGGTGGCGTTGCCACATGGGACGCCACCTAGGTGGCGTCACAGGTGGCAACACCACCTTTTTTTAAAAAATAATAATAATAAAACCCCCCCACCCTATAGCTACCACAGGCAGCTTTGTAAAAAGCTGCCATGCGGTAGCAAAAATCAGAGTAGGGGCTGACGCCCCCTGCTCTGTTTTTTTTTTTAATTTTAATAATATTTAATATATAATATATCATATCATATTATTAATATATATTATAATAATATAATATAATATTATTATATTATTATAATATATATTAATATATTATTTTATATAATATATATTATACTATATATACTATATATTATATTATATATATTATTAATAATATAATATATTATGTTATTAATAATATTATCCAAGCTTTGGCAACCATTGGCAACATATAGTACCCAAGGAAGAAATAACCCAGATTGAAGACGACGATGACGTACCGAGAGCTAGCTAACCAGCAACTGGTTTGAGAGTAAAACAACATAAAAACAATAGGATTGTCGAAAAAGATGATGTTGCAAGCAGCAGTGAAAAGTAAGAGAGTATGATTATTCTTGGCCGTTCCAACCTCGCAATACCCATTAAAAGCTGCGTCAGGGACGTCACTTCTTACTATTTCTCATCATCTCCCCTTTTTCTAGTCCCTTCGCCTAACACTCTTGTTCAGCAAGATCATCGATTGGTCCAGAGAACTCACCATTCGTCCGATATTTGCTTCTGATGCAGTTAAGCTAGTCATTGGAGCTGCAATTGCCCTCTCAACAACAAATGTAGCTCGCATCTCGCTCAAAATTCAAATATCCCTAAAATTTAATGGGTATTGCGAAGTTGGAACGATCAAGAATAATCGTACTCTCTTACTTTTCTTTGCTGCCTATAACATCATCTTCCTCGACAATCCTATTATTTTTATGTTTTTTTACTCTCAAACCAGTTGTTGGTTAGCTAGCTCTCGGTACGTCATCATCGTCTTCAATATGGGTTGTTTCTTCCTTAGGTACTGTATGTTGCCAGTGGTTGCCAAAGCTTAGACAATATTATTAATAATATAATATAATATATTTTATAAAATATATATATATATATATATATATATATATATATATATATATATATATAATATTATAATATGTTATATATTAATTATATATTATTAAAATAAAGAAAAATCAGAGTAGGGGCATCAGCTCCTTGCTCTGATTTTTGCTGCCGCATGGCAGCTTTTTACAAAGCTGCTTGCGACAGCTATGGGGTGGGGAAGGGGGTTTATTATTTTTTTTATAAAAAAAAACAAGTAACATTGCCACCTGTGATGCCACCTAGGTGGCGTCCCACGTGGCGACACCACCTGTATGGTGGCGCCATTTGTGACGCCGTTTGACGTGTTACCACCAATTGCCATATTTTGACAAAATGTTTCAACAGTATCCCGATTTGACAATTTTTTTAAAAATTGCCAATATTTTGGCTAAGTTCCCCTCATACACCGGCTTAGTTATATATGTGTTCTTAGTTTCTTAATATTACGACTGACCCAAGAGTAATATTCCCTGTTTTTAATTTGCTCAGTTACCAACACTAAGTATCCAAATCATTCATTGAAAGCTGCGATAATTCAGAACTTTGGTAATTGATTAATAGCAGGATAGCGCAAAAGGACGAGTGAAATTTTGGAAGATAGTAAATTATTATATGACATTTGAGCGTTAGTATATCCAAATCCTTATTCTATATCAATCTGAATATTTCCAAACGGCTCTTGTTTTGTCGAATTTTCTTAGTAGAGTTGCCTTAGTAACATTATATTTATTTTGATAATGTAGATATTTTATCCTCTGAATTCTCAACTACCTTTTTATTAACAGTTTAATTAAAAGTGTTGTGAGTTAACCTTAGCTTTTATGCATACCCTACAACAAACAAATTATGATCATTTTTATTTAGACACGCCAGTTGTTCATTCCAATACCAATCAATAATATAAAATTTATAACATGTTGTGTAATATAGTAGTAGTAATAATAACATATCATCATTGTTATTAGGGAGAATCATTATATGGTCTCTAAAAAATCAATGTAATTACCAAAAAATTATAATAATAAATGGGTGGCATGAATATATTTTTATATTGTGTGCGTGCGCGCATGTACATATGTATATCAACAGGCAAACATATATACATACACACACAAAATAAAAAATAGTAGGTGATCAGATAATTTAAAAGTTTTGAACAAAGGAATTGATCGTTTTAAAAAACACAATATAATTTAAACATAACTAAGTTTAAACCCCCGACATATTGTAGGCCTTCCGGACCTAACTCGGAGAGACAGGGAGTCCAACCGTATGATGTCAAACAAAGAAATATGAATATATGACCTAATCCTCCTGCTATTGGGTATATATATCAATTGAAAAAAAGTGAATTAAGTTATGTGTGATCTATAAATAAAATATTTTGATAAATGCAGTGTCTAACCCCAGAAAAATAGCAACATGCTAGTACTTAATACATCATAAATAAGATTAAAATGTTGGATATAAATTAATTAGAAATAATGTCAGGGTGCTAGGTAAACTCATCCATAAATATAATTATATAAGAATATAACAAGAGTTTAGATGGGCCCAACTTTGATACCTAATAATATTTTACACATGATTGTTTCTTATAGAAAGATGAGAGGAAGCACGTGGATATTGAAAAAAGAAAAGGAAGTACGGAGCCAGATACACTACATGAGATGGGCGCCAATGGATTAAAGCATTTTATATGAATTAGAATAATAGAAATAAAATAATAATACAAATATAATTATTTGAAGTATCATATATTTTATTTTCATAAGGTATTTCTATCCAATGCACCAGCCAAATGTCTTTAAAAAAGTCGTAAGACTCAAATTGAAATAGTAATTAAAGCTTTTAAAAGAAGTTTTTTAATTATGATTTACGGTATATAAAGTAAGTATATAAAATAGGTTTTATTTTAAATTAGGGTTAAGAAGCAAAAATACATATGTACTTTTTTTAAAAAAACGTTCAGCACCAAGTGTTTTTTTTAGATGCAAAAATACACACATGGTTATAAATTAAGTGTAAAAATACCGTTTGACCATTAAATTTATTTTTTTTTTACTTTCAAATTGCAAAATACATCTATGATTTGATAGAAAGAGTGCCCAACACCAATTTTTTTTAATTTAATAATTATATGTCAATTAAAGGAAAATTATTATTTTTTTAGGTATAATTCTTGAAAAGTCAAATTTTTTATTTTGATGATTTATTTTTTTTTAAAAAATCCTTATTAAATTTTATAATTAATAATTAATAAATGAGTATTTATGTATTTACAATTTGATATTATAAATACTATATTTAATTAAAAATAATTTTAATTTTTGGATCTAACAAATTGAACTAGAAATTATTTAAATAATTTTTCAATCAAAATTGAACAATATTAGTTAATTTAAATATTTTTATTTATATGATGAATGAAAATTAATAAAGGAATATTATAGACTTATAGTTATAAAGTTGACTTATAAATATTCATTTATCAATAATTAATTAGAAATTTAATAAATATTTTTTTTTAAAAAAGAAACTAAACTATGGAAATAAATTTTTTACCGGTTTTACTCATTAAATAAATCCTCCTTTCCAAAATGATAAATTAGAAGAAAAAAATTTGGCCTTATAAGAATTATACCTAGAGAAATAATAATTTTTTTATTTAAAATAAAAATATTAAATTAAAAAAAACTTAGTGTTGGACGTTTTTTTTCTGACAAATTACATGTGTATTTTTACACTTATGAAAATAAAAAAAGTTAAACTTAATGATCAAAGTCAAATTTAACGGTCAAACAATATTTTTGCACTTAATTTATAACCACGTGTGTACTTTTGCACATAAAAAAACACTTGGTGCTGAATGCTTCTTGGGAAAAAGAACATGTGTATTTTTACACCTTAATCCATTAAATTATATAGATAAACACTTTTAAAGACAGTGATAATCTCAAACATGTGACACAACATGCTAACATCATTGAACAATGAATACAATGGATGTTATAATATTCTCAACGTGCAAAAAAATAGTAAAAGGAATAAGTGGTCGCACAATCAAATAAATAACCAATGATAAGATCTTCAATAACAATAATAATAATAATACTAATGATAATGATAATGGAATGTATTATAGTGAGATCTGAATCTGATTAGCGAAGGTGCGCTGTTATGAGGGGTTCTTAAAGATAAGGTGACTGCGAACCGTTGGATGCCCACCAAACAACGACAACCATTGAATGCATCGTACGATAGTTTCAAATTATTTTTATATTCAAATCAAATCCCCTTCCCGCAAACAAGAATCTGCCTTCGTGGATTGTTGTGTCTGTTATTATTGCATCATATTATTCCATTTTATGTCATCCTTATTTTGTCATTTTCCTGAATTCACTTTTTATCCACCCCGGCTTGAAAATCAAAATGATATTCCCACATCTCTCTCTCTATTTTTTTTTTTTATTTTATAAGATTCCATTATTTGAATGAGTATACTTTTATGGCAAAAGTACGGAAAAAATCTTAATTAATTAATTAATAACTAAAATGTCATTGTGAAAAAACTATTGACTCATCTGCCTCCTGTAATCAATTACAGAGAGTCAAATCTCTTTTTTTTTTTTTTCAATTTTTATACTATGTAATCGATCACGACATTGCGTGGGAAAACTATTAACTCATCTGTCCCCTTAATCGATTACATGCCTTATGTAATCGATTACAGAGGGTTAGATCTCTCTCTCTCTCTCTCTTTCAATTTTTACACTATGTAATCGATTACGACCTGTAGCGTAATCGATTTCATAAAACTTTATACAATGTAATCGATTAAGCTATGTGGCGTAATCGATTACATAGTGCAAAATGTCATGTAATCGATTACACCAGGTCTAGAAGCACAATGGTTAGCTGAATTCGAATAGGTGCATGTCCAAACTCATGTCCAACTTCTTTTTACCTATAAATGTCACTTGGGGAAGGTATTTTTGCCAACAATTAACCGTCTACCCTAGCCATAGTCCATCAATACAATTACATATCAGTTTTTGTTCCTACGAAGCATGACAATGACATAAACTATTTGGACATTTGTATTCAAGCATGTCTAAAACAAATAATTATAAATTGAACACCAAGTCACATCAACAAACACAATACACATAAGTTCACCAATGTCATCATAAATGCAATACAATTACATAATTTGTCCACTTTAAGCCTGCCTATTCCTCAACGGATACGTACGTATATTATGACCAACTTGCCTGCAATGCCGACATCGGGATTGACTGTTTGAACTGTCAACCTGTCCATCTTTTGTATGCGTTCTTCAACCTTTTTAGAGACTATCCTACTTGTAGTCATGTATTTGGTAATCTCAACACACCTTGTGACGAAATATTCAACAAGTCTACTACATGTGATCTTGACCAATGCGGTTATCGGTAGATTACGTGCCCCCCTAAGGACCTTGTTAACACACTCGAATAGGTTAGTCTTCATGTGACCAAACCTCCGTCCGTCTTCATCGTAGGACATGCACCATTTCTCTTTTGGAGCTCGATCAAACCAGGACGCAACCTGTGGGTTTGCCTCAATGAACTCTTGAAACTTTATGTCAAATTGAATCTTTGAACTCATGTACCCTGCATGACAATGAAAGCAAACTCATCACAATTGAAACAAATCAATGATTACAACAATGTGAAACAAGTAAATGGAATGTGCAATTTCATACCTAGTTTCATAATTGTTTTCTTCAATTCAGTATCCTTAAACCTATTGTTAAAGTTGCTCCTGAAATGACGCAGCCAATACACATGATAGGCATTTGGAAGCTGCCAGGCACGGTGATCTTTAATCGCCTTTATGATACTGGCGTGACGGTCAGATATCAAACAAATATCCCGCCTTTGGGCACACTGCCTCTGGGTTACATGAACACGTAGGAGATAAAAAAACCACCACCAATCATCGTACTTCTCACCAGGAGGAACAACCGCAAAGGCAATGGGCAGTAGCTTCCCATCCCCATCCTGTGAAGTCGCAATCAACAAAGTCCCTCTGTATTTTCCATACAAGTGTGTGCTATCAATTTGCAGTACAGGCTTACAGTATTTGAAGCCTTCAACAATTTGGTGAAATGTCCAAAAAACCCTATGGAATATGCGTTTGTCGGTGTGAACACGCTGTCCATCGAAGGCTTCAAAGATCTCAAGCCTGAAAACCGAACCCACATTACACTGCATCATGTATGTCAACCAATTGGGCAAAAATGCAAACGATTCCTCCTAATCACCAAACAACTTCACAATTGCTTTCATTTTTGCCTTCCAGGCCTTCCTGTACGTTACATTATATCCGTACAGATGTTGTATCCTTTCTTGTATCAGCACTGGTTTTACAGCTGGATCTTCTCTTAACATACCTAGTAAAAATGAATCATAGTCAATTAATATACTGTCAATAAACAAACCGAATGTTGCTGCAACAAAATAGAAAACATACCGATAATGGCTGCACATATAACGTCTGAATCCAACTGTCTGTGATCCCCGACAAGAGCTTGGTTATGACAGGTGTGATGTTGACCCACTCACGAATCACCCAACAATTTCCATTCTTGGGGACCATTGCCCTCATGTACCAAGGACAACTGTCGACATGGTTCCGACACCTCATGACAAACCTATGATCATCGCTTTTCTCAACTATGCTTGTTCGATGAGACTTCATGCAATATAATTTCACGGCATGTTGTATTTCAGACTTTGAAGGAAACTGTTGATACAAATATAGTGGATCACCTAAATGCCAACCGCCTTCAATGTCATCATCACCAAACAACATCTCCGTCTCATCATCACATTGCGCCATATTAATGCTGGAATAGTGCGGGCTTTCGTTCCAAAATGGCTCAATATCAGTCCCAACAGCTGTACAAATGATTTTTTTTATCAAAACCACTGAATAAGAATTTCAAATATAAATACAAATACAAATACAAATTTACTAACTTACCACTGCTAACTAGGTCAACATGAAGTGGTGACGGTGACATTCCCAAGGTACTCAGATCCACAGTGTTCATGCCATCATCAAAATCACTCTCGACATCAATATCTAACGAGTCGCTTGATGGAATTACACTATCAGGTTCTCCCTCCTCACTGTGAATATCCTCCTCTTCCTCACCCGTCTTCCTGATCATCCTCTTCCTCCGTCAATCTCAGTTGACTCAATACTTGTAACGGTGCAAATAAACTAATGGCTCTGTCTTCTTGACAATCATATTGTGGAGATCTTGTATGCATGAGAACAGACAATGCTTCACCAGATTCAACCTCAACATAAATTTCAATAAAATTTTGTGATTTCTGATTATCAAAGGCATCTATAATGCACTCTACATCTTCATCATCACACACATCGTTACTAATGTAGTATACACTATCAAAACCAACAATAGTCTCCACTTTGGTAATCAACCGATGAATGCGATGGCTGCCATGTAGCCCTAATTTTCGGCAAATCCTTTCTTTTAGATGATTGTACGTAGTGCACCGATTGATTTTCAGCATCTTCATTTTTCCTTCAAATTGTACACCATCGAGCCCTTCAAAATGACTCCCACTATGGTAGATTACGGAAATGTAGGCGTTAGAACTTGAACTCATCCTCCACGACAGAAATTGGGAGTTGCAAGGGGGTAGGTTTCAAAACCGGGCGTAGTGTACTACTTCCTATCCTCTCCAACCAGTCGAGCGTCTTCCCTCCAATCCCAGCAAGAAAACTCAATAGCTAAGGTGCAACGAGCAAGAAAACGGATGTGCGTCGGAAGCACAACGTGCGAAGCGGCTCGAGCGTCAGCTCGAGGGCTTGAGACGCGTTTGCGCTCGGGCCCTTGCTTGTTCGGGAGAGCACTTCGTTCCTTCTGTGGACCTTGCCTTGCTTCTCTTATTCTTTTTGCTACTGGATTTTCTATAAAAAAAAGTGATTGATATCAACAAAGTCTACACAAAAACAAAGGTGGATGAAGTTAAACTACAAAGATTACACAACAATACTACTTTCAAAGATGATAATGGCCTTACACTTTCATGGGTCGCACAAAAACCGACCATAAAACGAGCAACCAGAGAGCTTTAGGGCAGAAATGTTGAAATGGTCCCGAATGAGCTCAATTTGCCTTTTAAAAAACACATCTGTTGAAATGTAATCGATTACATGACATTTTACACTATGTAATCGATTACGCCACATAGCTTAATTGATTACATTGTGTAAAGTTTTATGTAATCAATTACGCTACAATGTCGTAATCGATTACATAGTTCAAAAATTGAAAAAAAAAGAGATTTGACCCTCTGTAATCGATTACATAAGGCATGTAATCGATTAAAAGGGGGCAGATGGGTTAATAGTTTTCCCGCAGTGGTATTTTAGTAATTAATTAATTAAGGTGTTTTCTATACTTTTGCCATACTTTTATTAAGATATCATTTGAGTTGACAAAAAAGATAACATTTAAAGATATCTAAACATATAAAGCTCATTCAGTTCAAACAAAGGGTTTTTTAAAAAAAGGAATAGAATGAAAAATGTTTCAACAGATGAGTGTTTAGTTTGGACCAAAGAAAAAAAGGTTGGTAATATTTTTTTTTTTTGTTTGGTAGAATGAAAATGATGGTGAAATGTGAAAAGGTAAAGAATAAGTGATTTTAATGCCTTTGTTTCAAAATTATAACAAAATAATTAATTTTTTGTTATTATCAATAAACATGTTAAAACAATTTATGTCAATTTGTTTCATTTAATTTTATAATTAAAACTTATTACTTGAATTCATTTATTATTTTATAATCTAAAAAAAGTGGGGCTGCCATAAGAATAAGGTGAGTAGCAAAACTGTCATTTTGAACATGGAAATGGAAATGGAAATGATTATGGATATAAGATTGAGACTTTTGAATTGACGGTGGAAAAATATGTTCACAACTCGAGACAAAATTTCCTTTACAAACTTATCTTGTATATATGTTAGAAAAACAGCTTCTCCTACTAATAAACTTAAATATGTTTGGTATGTCCATGGAACTTAGGCTAACTTTAATTTGAAAGGACTAGAATACCCTTATAATTAAAAAAATATAAAAACTCTTCTCTTCCTAATCAACAAATTACACCATCAAATCAAAGCCAGAAACCCAGAAAGCTAAGACATCATTCATCAAACATCATTTTGTAACTTCATTCTTCAAGATCAATGCCAGAAATAAATTTTCCTGGGAGAAAAGGAGTAGAAATAAATTTGCAAAGGTGAAAGGAAATAAGGACCATCGAGCTTGGAGTTGGAGAGAGATCTCAGATTCCTTGAGCTCCATGTTCAAATTTCAAGAAGTAAGGGGATAAGGTTTGTCTTCTTCACCATCTGGGGATGGTCCAAAAAGCTGAATTTGCGAAGGAGACAAGGTTCTGATCTCCTTGTCGTCGTTGAAGGCACCGTCACTAAAGAACGCATCCATTGAACCAAGTTTCCTCCATTAACGACAACATTGTCGTGCACAATAGTCCAACAAGTCATCAATTCATCGTCTCTACCATCTTAGACCCGCTGTCAAACTACAACACCACTACTTTAAATCTGATGAGGGGTTTGCTGGAGATCGTTGCCGTTGGCTGCTGGAAATTGACGTCACGGGTTGCCGGATGTCGCTATCTCCTATTTCTTGAGGGTGCTGTCAAGTTGAGGTAGGTGATGAATAAATGAAGATGGGTTTTAGATGAAAGATCTATGAAGGAGGAGCAAAAACTAGAAATCTTTGGAATTTTCAAAAATTCCATGGCATATATGATGGAAGCCAATTCCATGCTCTCATAAGTGTACCAAACATGCTAAACACATGGAATTTAATTTCATTTTCATATCCATATGACCATATCTCCAATTCCAGCTTACCAAACGGGCATTAATGATTTTTTTTTCATTTTTACCTTTAATTTTTTTTTGAACAATTCTCTAAAATTCATTACTTAAAAAAGGGTTACATCAACATTACTGCAAACTTAAGTGATTGGACAGATGGGTCCCAACTAGTCAAGAGTAAGATAGATGAATTACAACTAGAAATAAGAAGGGTTAAGGTACAAAAATACACATGAGCTTTTTCCACAGGTGCCCAGCACCACATGCTTTTTTTTGGAGCAAAAATATACAAGTGGTTACCATTTTGGAGCAAACGTCACATCCCACCGTTATGTTACTGTTCACCGCCATTATGTTACCGTTCACTTCATCTCTTTCTCTCTTATTACGGTGAACAGTAACATAACGGTGGGATGTGACTTTTGCTAAAAAATGGTAACCACGTGTGTATTTTTGCTCTAAATAAAAAGCACGTGGTACTAGGCATTCTTGGGGAAAAAACTCATGTGTATTTTTGCACCTTAACCGAAATAAGAAAGCAATAAAATTGATATTCAAAGTTGACAACTAGGAAAAATTAAAGAAGAGAGGAGCCATCAAGTTCATCCTTATCCACACGACTAGACTGCACAAGAACCGGGAGCGACTGACTCCTAGAGGCCTTTGCTTCTTCATCCAATACTGAAAATAAAGGGGGAAAGGGTATATCTACCTAATCGATGGGGCATATCCCCTTATCAGTGATTGTAGTAAGAAGATCTGCTGCTTTGTTCTCTTGATGAGGAGTGAAGTGGATCGAGAAACTGGATTCAGAATGAAGAACTTCTAGGATATCATCAATGATGTTACGTGACTCCTATTCGCAAAAATTAGGTTAAGCCTTTTCCAAACACCGCACAAGAATTTGGCGATCTAACTCAAAAATAACATTCTTGTTACCCTGGTCCTAAGCTAACATTAGTGCTTGCTTCATCACTAAGGATCTAGTCATGAATGTTGATATGGATTTAATCTTATATGCAAATGCCCATATCAATTTACCCAGGAAATCTCTACATGAAATTCTAATGGTTGCTAGTTTTGTGGAGTTGTGGAAGGCACCATCAATATTGACCTTGATTTTGTGTATAAGAGGTAGACCCCAAGTAGTTTTATTTTTTTCCTCTTTCCCTGCACCATCTTCATTCTTTGTGGGGTAATTTGCTTTCACGTAGGAGGATAGTGCCCTATTCACATATTTAAGTCCTAAGATTAGATCCGGACGAATCCCCTAGAAGACTACTTTATTTTTCTCTTTCCATATATACCAAAGAATCTAGCATATTTGCATTGTGTTGAAGATAGTTAGGGGGCTTTTAAGGGTTTATGAAATCCATCTACCATTTCCTGAAGTTATAGATTTTTCCAAGATCATATTTGATCGATAGTCTGCAGTCAAACCAAATACAGCAGACCCAGGGGCAATGAAAAAAGAGACGTTTGATAGACTCACATACTTCCTGGAAAATTGGTCAAATATCTGTGCTGCTCCGCTTTCTCCTAAATAATGCCTCGGTTGTAGCTATAGCATTAGCTAGAATTCTCCATAGAAAGTTAATTACTCTTGGAATCACCTTAACTTTCCAAACCTTTTTACATGCATCATTAGTTAATTGATTGAAAGGACTGGCAGTCTGGATCTTCACATTGGAAGCAGTGAAGGTAAGATGATAGCCTAGTTTGATGGAGTACATACCATTTTTTGATAATGTCCACATCAACCTATCATCTTTGGGGGGTCTATGACAGAGGGATAGAGATTATAGCTTTACTTGTGAGGTCATCTATGCATGGTCTGAGCAAAGATATATCCCACGTCCCGCATTCACTTGAGAGGATTGTAGCCATTGTTTGGGTGGACTTCTTGAGCATCCCATCTTCAATTATCAATCTTCAAGATGATAAGGAAAGGATCCAATTATCTTGCCAAATTCGAGCTAATTTCCTATTACCTATTTGCTAGTATAGGTCCTCCTTAATAAAATCTCATCCTTCTAATAAACTTGACTAGCACCATAAGGCTCTATATCCCTTCACTGCATTAATGAAGGAGTAGTTGGAAGTAAAGGCCTTTAAGGATTTTTGCCCACAAATCATTAGGGTTTTGGAGAAGACGCCAAGCCGTTCTTGCAAGAAGAGCATTGTTATACTTAGTGAAATCATAGAAACCCTTGCCTCCTTTAGTTTTGGATCGAGTCAATTTATTCCAAGCAACCCAGTGAGTCTTATTTTGGCCTTCCCACTAGAAGTTTGACACCAAGATGTTCAATTCTTTACAGGTTTTGTTAGGGAATTTGAAGCATGTCATAGGGAAGATGGAAATTGCATTAATAACTAACTTGATCATAACTTCTTGCCCTACAAAAGATAAGTGTTTGCCAATCTAGATCAGTACCTTCTTGCTAACTTTTTCATGAACATACGCTAGGGCTTGATGCTTAGTTCCCCCCCAGACACTAGGGATGCATAAATATTTTCCTTGATCCAAGCTTTCCCTAAGGCCTTGAACACTGTAGATGTTTCACCTTTGTGCTTGTGAGGTGTTGGTTGAAAATATAATGCTTGATTTTTCCAAATTTGATAATTGGCTTGAAGCAGAGCAATAGTCGCCAAGTATCTTTGCCAAGATTCTACAATTATGGGTATCTGCATTCATAAAAAACAAGGCATCATCTACGAAAAAATTGTGGGTGATTATGGGGCGATTAGTATCGAGTTTAAGCCCTACTAGCCGACCCTACAACGAGGAGTTATTAATCATGCATGAATGGGCTTCCAGGGAAAGAATAAATAGATATGGAGATAAGGGGTCTCCTTGTTGGAGGCCTCTACCTAGACTAATTGAAGCAATTTTTTCTCCTGCAAGACATAAATTAAGACATACATTCTACACATAGTTCATGACAAGATTTACCCATTTCTGGGAAAAGCCAAATTTTAATAAAACTTGTCTAAAAAAGCCCCATTCGACTCTATCATATGCCTTGCTCATGTCCACTTTTAAGGCGAATCCAAACTTGTTACCGTTTTTCTTTCGTCTTAAATAATGAAACACTTCATTGGCAATAATGATGTTATCTTGAATTTGGGGTCCTGGGATAAAGGCACTTTGGCTGGGGGAAACAAACTTCTCAAGACAACACTTTATTCTATTGGCCAATACTTTAGAAATAATTTTATAGGAGAAATTACAGAGGCCAATAAGCTTAAAGTGTGATACAGAGTTGGGCTTATCCACTTTTGGGATAAGGGTAATATTGGTTCCATTTATATCATCAAGTGGAATGCCCATTTCAAAAAAGTCTTGAACCATCTTAACAATTGTATCGCCTATCTCATCACATGAGAATTGGTAGAATTTACCTAAGAATCCGTCTGGTCCTGGGGCTTTGGATTCGCCCAGTTCAAATACTGCTATTTAGACCTCTTTTGTAATTGGACGGAGCAAAAATTCGTTTGTTGCCTCATCAATCAATTTCTCAATGGGATCAATAGTGCTTGAAATTTGTCGTATCCCTGAGGGAGAGAAGAGGTTGGTGAAATAATTAGTAAACAGGGAATTTATAGTACTCTTATCTCTAGTCCATGCACCATTTTCATCTTTAATGCACAAGATTGCATTTCTTCTCCTTCTGATTACTGTGGAGAGGTGGAAAAATTTAGAATTTTTATCGCTTGATTGCAGCCAAGAGACTCACGAACGTTGCCACCAATAATTTTCCTCCTAGTCCATTAAATCCTCAATACGGTGTAGAAGATCTGCTGCTTCATGATAGCTTTCCTCCATTTGATATCCCCGTTGAGCAAATGTTAGCTATGATTTTAATAATTCAAGTAATTTTTTCCAATTCGGGAAAAATTGTTTGCTCCAATTGATTAGATGTTTTCTGCAGTTATTTAGTTTAAGAGAAAACTGAGATACAACATTGCTATAATTTGGCACACCCAGTTTCCAACTTTCTTGAACCACCTACATGTATTCAATGTTAGTCCAGTAATCCTAAAACCTAAAGGTTTTATTTTATTAGAAGATACATGATTTAAATCAATAAGTAGGAGATGATGATCAAAGTCTGAAGGATCAATATGAAAAATTTGAGCAAAAGGAAATTTATGACAAAAGATATCATTGCCCATAACTCGATTAATTATTTCTTTGATGGCATTTTCTCCTTGTTTGCAGTTACACCAGGTGAACCATGACCCATTAAAACCCAAATCAATAAGGGAGTAATATCAATAATAAATTTTTAGAAGCTTAGAATTCTCTTGACGGATCTTAGGTTTTCTCCTTGCTTTTCCTGATGAGATATACTGTCGTTAAAGTCTTGCAAGCAAATCCAACTCTCTGTTCTACATGTGGCAAACTTGGTTATGTTTTCATACACAATTAACCTATCATTCTCTGTCAAGGGGCCATATACGAACGAAATGTACTGGGGGAAATATGTTGCTAGGTCAAATACTAAAGTGTCAATAACATTTTTTGATGAGGAAATGATATTTAAAATAATTTATTTGCCCAAAAATAGTGCAAGACTACCGCTTCACCCCTTAGGGTCAATGATCCATTCTTCAGTAAAACTGCAGTATTGCCTACCTTTAATAACATAGTGATGTCTCTTCTTAGTTTCCATGATGAAGACTATATGGGGTTTTTGTTTATTGCATACTTCTTTAAGATATTTAATTGTCAGGGGAACCTCTAACCCTTGATAGTTCCAAGATAGTAGACTCATGACGAACCGATGGCTGCTTGGTGGCAACCATCGGCGTCATGTGGTATATCCGAGGTAGGAGGATTAGTAGCTCTGACAGATGCAACTCGAGAATCTAGAGATGTAGGGTGGTCAAAGACGTCATTAGATAGTAGATTGACTATTTTAGCTTGGTGTTTCCCTTTTTTTTGTTTGCCCCTCTAATGACTTTTTCTAATTTTCAAACTTCGCTTGGTGTGTCCCTTCAGTAGTGAGAGGAGTTAAACTGGTTAGTGAGGCATCACACATTAGTTCCTGGAAATAAAGGTGCTTCTTGTGTGGGTTGGGGTTCTGATCAGTATCCAAAAGTTTAAGGCTTCTTTTCAGTTGTATTCTATTCAAACATGAGGCAATCATTGAGATAGGAGATAGGCTAGTAAATGGGACTAAAGCATATTGCTCTTCCGTTTCAAGCGCAAGGAACTCCACACAATAGTATGGGATGTTGGACTACTGAGTTGGAAATTGGTTAACCGAGTGTTGACTTTTTTAGATAGGTGGCGGTTTAAGTTTAAGAGGAGTAAATTCCCCTATTGTAGCCGGTTGAGTTAGTGTGGGCTAGGACTGATTTTCTGGGTGCTCTTGAATGGGATGCATGACTATAGGCACTTTAGTGATAAGTATCTCTATGTGATCATTCGCATTTAACTTGGAGTCCTTGGATAAAGGACCATTGTCAAGGGCAATTTGGCGTAGAGTTGAATTTTCCAAATTTGCGCCGTGATGCTTGGGTGTTTCATGGTTAGGATTATTGCGTAACTTTTGCAAGTTTATGATTATTGGGAAATTTGTGATGACAATCCCCTACTGATCATGCTCATAATCGTTTCCAGGTTTTTTTTACGCATTAAAGGTACTACGGAAATTACGCCTCGATGTTTGGTTCTTCTTAACTTGGGTCTGTCATCGGGCGTCCTCCTATTCTAGGTTGGTCTGGTCATCATCGACAGTGTTCTAGGCAGCAGTTTCACTTCATCCTAGTCCATGGCATATGCCACTAAAGCTTCTTCAATAGTTTTGACACTGGCTGTACCTAGACCACTACCAAGTCAGTCATTCTCGGCCTCTTCTTGATCCTGTCTGATTGAGATTTACAGTTTCTTGCTTCATGCCTGATTCTTCCACAATCATAACAATAATGCTGGAAGCGTTTATAACGGGATGTCACCCATATCAGTTCCCTGTTAGGATGAGGTACCCAGAAACCTGAAACAAGAGGTTCTTGGACGTTGACTAAGACTCTTGCTCTAATGAAAGTTCTAGAGAGTCGATCTTGGAGCTTTGGGGATTCATACATTAATGTGCACCCTACTGCCATGCCCAGTTTAATGGTGTTTTCACCTTCAAAAGTTGCATGAGGTAGGCCACAGAATTGGACCCAGAAAGGGCACCAATCAAAGTCTACCTCACCAACAACCATGTAGTTGTCCTAGTGTTGGAGATTCAGCAATGTTCCTTGGATGGACGGTCGCCCTTTTAGTACACATTTGTAGTCTTCCTGGTTGGCAAAACGAAATAGATAAGCACTTTTTCCGAGCATCTCATGGATCTCCATATCCTTGTCTAGTCCCCACCCTTTGTTCAGAGTTTGGTCTGTTTCCAATCGACCCACAAGTGCACATTCTTTTTGTGTGTTGGGAGACATTTACAGGTCCAATTGCACTTCCTTTGCTCGCTTGCTACCATTGCTAGTTTGGCCTTTCTTTATTGGTTGATGACCAAACTATCAGATGATAATTGTAGGATGGTACACTAGCCCACTTTTATTGGAGTGGAGGTTGTAGTTGATCACGAACTGGTTTCTCGTAGATGGAGAGGAGGTTCTCTCATAGGGGAAAGGCCATGTCTTTAATTAATCACATGTCTTTCTCTTTATTTTTTCCATTCTCTCTCTCTCTCTCTCATGTCACCTTCTCTATAGAAGATGATGTTTTTAGAAAATGAGTTACGTTATTGTATATATTTATTATCTTTAACTAATACTCTCTTTTGATTCTAATTATAAGTCTAAGTTGATTTTTTTAGAGAGATTAAAGAAAACTAATTAAATTACTTTAGAGTATTTTTATTTTTTTTCTTCAAACTAATATATAATCTAAAGATATACAACATATGATATAATTAAATTATTTATTTAGCTTTCTTTAACCTGGAGAAAAAAATCAACCTGATCTTATAATTAGCTCTGGGGATAGTATTGACTAACTTTTTAATCTACTTGATATCGGATAAAAAGACACATTAGGAGTGCTTCATAGTACTTACTTTAAGATTTGATATCTTCATGGATATAAGAGCTTAAATTATTTGATCTCTTAAATTTATAATTTTTAAGCCATTTTTAGTTATTGCATATTTAAAAGTGAGCACCATATACTGCTAAGTTTGTAACTGAGGTATGTTGAGACTTGCATGACAATGATATTGGACATGTTTGAGTTAGTGTTTAAGAAGCATATTTATATAAGTCGAAATAGAAGTTCTCTTATATATTTATCTCATATATGAAAATGATATTAAAAAAAACAAACTTTTATTACTAACCCAAACATACACGTTAATAGTTGCTCTAAGGCTTAGATTTAATGATCACCATGAGTTCACAATTTTAATTATTAAAATTGATAACATTTTTAATTCAAAATTAAGTAGACCAATGTATGGTAATAATTTTAAAAAACAGATAAAAACTCTCACCATCGTAGGAAAAAAATGTATTCCATTGTATTTTTAATTTGACGATAAGCTTTCGTCCATAAGCTTAAAACATAATAAAGTATTCTTAATTTGAAAAAAGGACAACTCGTGAAATTAAATTACTCCATGGAGTATTTTGGATTACATGAAATTAAATAAAACATAATAATGTATTATTATGAAGAGAATTTCTCTCTCCTATTGAGATTCTGATCTAACGATAAAAAAGTGATAATAATATTTATAGTAACAAAAAAATAGTAGTAAAAATATCCTATCTCTATTATAAGTGATGTGTCTTACCTCAACTCATGAAATCGAAGCTTCTATTTTTATTTATTTATTCATTTATGTTTACCAGATGTTTTCTTCCCCTAGTTAACAACTGGGAAATTTGCAACAGTAATACAAAAAAGAAATTATGAAAATAGACCACTGTTGAAATATTTTGCAAAAATAACCGAGTTGGTGGCGCCACGTCAATGTACAGGTGGCGTTGCCACGTGGGACGTCACCTAGGTGGCGCCCCATGTGGCAACACCACCTATTTTTTTTTTTAAAAAAAAAAATTCAATAGCTGGCACAGGCAGCTTTGCTGCCTGCGCCAGCTATTCTGACAGGGGTGTCAGCCCCCTGACAGATTTTTGCTTTTTTTAAATTTTTTAAAAAATATTTTTTTATACAATCTAATATGTAATATAATATATATTATATATTATATATTATAAATAATATAATAATTATATATTAATATATAATTATTATATTATTAATAATATATATTATATATTAGATTATATAAAAAAAAATTTAAAAAATAAAAATCATTAATTGAATAATTATTTACTACTTTAGTATTTAATAACTCTTCAATTTTACCTCTATTTAACCACCAACTTTTCGAGAAAATAATTATTTACCCAAAATAAAACTCTACATTAATGTAAAAAATTTACGGACGTGACTTACACTTATAAATAGTAAAGAAATGTAGACAGTAGCAGAATAAATGTGTATGTGAAAAATATGAACTTAGTTCCCTAATAAAAACGTATGAAGCTATGAACTCTTATTTTAAAAAGGTAAATGAAATAAAATTGAATACGTATATATAGTGAAATCTAGAATAAATAAATATTCACCATACTGCAAATCCACTGGTTATTTTGTTTAAATTTTTATTTTTTATATAATTGTGATAATTATTAATAATATAATATGATAATTATATATTAATATATAATTATTATATTATTTATAATATATAATATATATTATATTACATATTAGATTATATAAAAAAAATATTTTAAAACAAATTTAAAAAATAAAAATAAAAATCTAACAGGGGTTGACGCCCCATAGCTGGCGCAGGCAGCAAATATTGATTTTTTTTAAAAAAAAAGAAATAGGTGGCATTGCCACATGGGGCGACACCTAGGTGGCGTCCCATGTGGCAACGCCACCTGTACAGTGGCGTCACGCGTTAAGGTGTCGCCCCATGTGGCAACGCCACCTGTACAGTGGCGTCACGCGTTAACTGAGTTATTTTGTAAAATGTTTCAACAGTGGTCTATTTTGATAATTTTTTTTTTATTACTGTTGCAAATTTCCCGTTAACAACTAAATAATGCTAAGAACCAATGAACCATTACCACGTATTGTCGCTTTACCAGCAAGATTCTCTTCTTCTTCCTCCTCCTCGCCCTCAGCCAATTCATGCTCTTTCAGCTTTCTCATAAATAAAGGCCAAAAGCAAGAACATAACATTTTCACCTTCTTCATTTCATTTTTTATTTTATTAATTTCTTCACATCTTCTTTTCTCTCTTCGTTATTCAGATATTCTCTCCCACTCTTCAAGCAAACCACCTTCAAAGCTTCCACCTTTTAGCCCATTCTCTCTCTCTACTGGGCTTCTGCGATATTGGTGGTATCAATCTTCTAAATGGGGTTTTCCCAAGAAACTTTCACTGATTCTTGGGAGCCTTCAAATCCAAAAAATGCTCCTGATAATACAGCTGCAGATCACTACTACGACTATAACAAGCTCAAATTCAGAAGTACTTGGAGAAAAATGATCTGGATGATTGGGTTTACCTGTTATACCCCTTGTCGCCGCCGCCGGCGAAACAACACCGGTGGGATGATTCAGGGCCAAGACAAAAACAAGGCGTGGCTACTGGCGGAGTCCGGTGGGTGTCCAGCGGAGTCCACAAATGCGGACCCACTATCCGTTCACTCATCTTTCAGATTCAACATATGTTCTCAGGTCGAACTAGAATCTCTGGAAATGAGTTCTTCCGCCGCGGCGACGGTCTTGATGGTGAATTTGGATAATGGGGTGAGTAAATCTCCAGCTCGGGAGCTAAAATGGTGGTGGAAAATAGATTCACTGAATAAAACCATATATCCAGGGACCAATAATACTCTCATCAGATTCAACTACAGTGAAATCCTCTCTGCTACCCACAATTTCTCAGAAGGTAAAAATCAAATCTTTCTGGGGTTACCATGCTTAACTCAGAAAAATTTTGCTGATTTTTTTGTACGAGATTTGTAATTCATTGTTTTTGTTTATGGGTATAGGTAGAGTATTGGGAAGAGGGGCTTTGAGCTGTGTATTCAGGGGCAAAATTGGAATTCTGAGAAGTGCTGTGGCAATTAAGAGATTGGATACAGAAGACAAAGAGTGTGCCAAGTCTTTCTGTAGAGAATTGATGATTGCCAGCTCTCTTCACAACCCAAACGTTGTTCCTCTTGTAGGGTTTTGTGCTGATCCAGAGGAGGGTTTGTTTCTGGTCTATAAATTTGTCTCAGGAGGCAGCTTAGAACGCCACTTGCATGGTGCTTAGATATATATATTCTTATCTCTGACTCTTGTTTCTTTTGAGATTGATGAGTTTCACCGATTACTCATGATACCTATTTTTTCACAGGGAAGAAGATGAAGGGTGTGAAGGGAAATTCTCCACTACCTTGGTCCGTGAGGTATAAAGTTGCAGTTGGAATTGCAGAAGTAATCTCTTATCTGCATAATGGAACCAAAAGATGTGTTGTTCACAGAGACATTAAGCCCTCTAACATTCTTCTTTCCTCTAGAAAATCTCCCAAGGTTAGATTTCTTCTCCGTATAGTAATAAAAAAACTTCAGGATTTAACTCTAGATTTTGATCTTTGTAAATAATAATCTCTGAGTTAAGATCATACAAGTGATTCTGATGGATTGTTTTTTGGTCATATTTTACAGCTATGTGATTTTGGAATAGCTACATGGACTTCAGCACCTTCGGTCCATTTCCTTTGCAAAACTGTTAAAGGAACATTTGGGTAAAAAACTTGACTCCTTTCCTTATTCTGTCAAACTTTTTACTGTTCAATTTACTGAATCAGTTTCTGTCTTTGCTTCTGTTTCTCCCCCTCTCCATATAGTTATTTGGCTCCTGAGTATTTTCAACATGGGAAGGTGTCAGATAAGACTGATGTTTACGCTTTTGGAGTAGTGTTACTGGAACTCATAACTGGTCGGAAGCCGATTGAGGCAAAAAGGCCACCGGGAGAAGAGAATTTGGTCTCATGGGTCGGTTAATTCTTTGATTCTTATTAAACTTGTGCTGGTTTGTGATTTTTTTGGTTATGGTTGAACTGATTCTTGAAATGGTTTGTCGTTGAGAATAACTAGAAAATCTTAGCTTGTATGTAACTACAAGCTAAGTCCTACAGTGCTGTTCTTTGACTTTGAAGAAGACAATGATGTGTATTTGGCTCCTAACGTCAAGATCATTAGCCTATATAATAACCTAACTGACAGTAAATAACTAATAATATCAAAAAGTCAGCTTATGAAAAATAATAATGTCTGGTTGATGTTTTAAATTTTATTAATGGGAAAAAAATTATACTAGATGAGCTACCCTTAATTTGAGCTTGACAATACTTGGATATGGATTATTGGTAGTATTTGACACAAAAGAAGGAATATTTCCTGTTAAAAAAAGACATGTTATCTTGAATAGAAGTGAAAAATGGAATATACGACGGTTGAAACTTAGAAGATTTAAAAAGAAATACTCGTATGTAAGAAACAAAAGGACATATACCTTAATTATTTTTGACTTGTTCTTTATCATGTTACATCTCTTAGTAACACCTTTCTTTGGTATCAACACTATTCAATAATAATTTGGCTACTAAATTTTGTCCCTTTTTATTGGAAAAATTGGTAAAAAGTCTCTTTTTAAGAATTTTATTGGTGAAACGGTACTTTCTATATATAAAAACATTCCCCCAATAATTTTTTTTAATTACTGTTGAGCCTTGTTGACTTAAATCTGGTTTGACTTTCATTGGCAGGCTAAACCATTGCTTCAGAAAGGGAAAGGAGCCATTGAAGAGCTGCTTGATCCTCAACTCAGTTGCACCTTAAAATCCTCGAATCAGATGTGTCGAATGATTGAAGCTGCAACAGCCTGCATCACACACGAAGAATCGCGAAGACCCGGCATCAAAGAGATCGTCGCGATACTGAGAGGTGAAGAACCGATCTCCTCTAAAAGGAGGAAGCCTTCTTTAAGTGCTTATGGATCTGTAATGGATTCTTATCCTCAGTTACTAGATACAAACAAAGATTTCAAAGGTCACCTGGCTTTGGCTATGTTAGGTGTTTCAGAGTTTGAGGATGATGATTACCTCTTTGGTCGTTAAAAACATATGGCAACTTAGAAATATTTTAGTTTTTGTGGGGAAAAAGTTCTTAAGTCGACTTGACATACAAAAAGACGGTTTTTAATGACCATGGGTTTAGTCTAATGATAGTTTTGTAAATCTTGTATGCTTTGGAATCCACCTTCTCTCTCTAGAGTGTTAGGGGTAGATGTGGAAAAGTGTTGAATTTGTAAATAGAGAACTAGGAGCTCAAAGGAAGAATGTTATGTTGATGTCTTCCATTTGCCCTTTTGTTTCTCTTAAAGGGTGGAGTGTGATGGAAAACTTTTATCTTCTGAGATTCTTGTAAGCGCTTGGTTCTCAATACTACCCCTGGTTCTTTAATCCAATGGATTTGTTTGGAAAGACGGATTAAGTTCAATAAATTATTGAATTATAACATGTTATATAATTTTTTGAAATATTTATTATCATTAGATTATTTATAAGTTTAGAAAGTCTAAAATATTAGTTGAAAAAAATGATAAATATAATTATTTTAAAGTAATTTATATAAATTCTTTAATTTTTTCAAATTGACTGACTAGGTCTCATGTTAAAGAGGCATGAGAGGCATGAGGTAATATTATTTTGGCAATACGTGGACGAGTCCCACTTAAGTACACTAGAAATCTTAACAAGAAGTAATTTTTAATCTTTATTCAACTCATTTCTCAGTCATGTTTACAAATGATTACGCATATCGATAGCAAAGCCAAATCTTTTTTACAGCATTAATCATGCTCCTTCATTTTTAATTTTTATTCAACTCATTTCTCAGTCATTTTAACGAATGATTACGCATTTCGATTGTAAAGTCAAATCTTTGTAACAGCAATCAGCATGCTCCTTCAACTAATACTACCTCCCGTCCTAATTATAAAACAATGGGACTTTTTTTAAGGGATTTAAAAAGTTAAATAAGTTACTTAATTAGTTTATATGTTGTATATTTTTAGATTATATATTAGTTTATTAGTCAAACTAATTAGTTTGAAGAAAAAAAATAAAAATAAAAATATTCTAAAGTAATTTAATTAGCTTACTTAATTTCTCAAAAAAAGTCAATTATATCTTATAATTAGGACAAGAGGGAGTACAAAATAACATATACGGATTATATAATATTTGAATTAAAATAAGTCTTAAAAAGGCTATTTCGCTATGAAAGTTGTTACATAGGAGCAATTTTATCTTGTAAGTATTTTTAAAAGCAATTTTATCTTGGAAGTATCAAATTTAGAGCAATTTAATTATGACAGTTATCACAGTCAAGTTTGACGATTAATTGATCAAATATGCTGAGCTGATAGTTCATGCGTCATCCACGTCACTTTCGTTTTTGGTTAAGGTGTAAATTTTCTTAGAAAGTTTTCACTCATGAGTAATATTGTGTGAGAAGTTTCTAAATTGTAGTCATTTCACCCATTATTTAGGTTAAGTTCACCCGTTAGTTGACCAAATATGATTGTTTGGCAAGTCAACATATCATCCTCTTCATTTGTTTTCAAAACTAGATTTAAAAATAAATAAATTTTTTTTTAACAAAAATGCATCACATATGAAGGATTGGAAACAATAAAAGAGATAAAAACATATTGTGCAGCGGAACTTCCACTTAAATGTTGATTACGTTGCTAGTTCAACATATTTAATTAATTAATAGTCAAACTTAACTTAGACAACTATTGTTGAGGCAACATTGCTACGATTTAGAAACTTTTGGGGTAGCATTACTCTTAAATGAAAACTTCCACCATAAATTTACACCTCAACAAAAATGACGTGGACGACAAAGATACTAGTAGCTCAACATATTTGATCAAATAAAGATAAAACTTAATTGAGATAAAGGTCAGGGCAAAATTGCTTTAGATTTGACACTTTTGTGACAAAATTGCCCCCAAAATACTTTGGCAAAATTACCCCTCAATAACAAATTTTAAGGCAAAAAAAGATCCTTTAATCCTTTATTTAATAAGTTAAATTATGCATAATTCTACCAAACTTAGGACCTTGCTTAGGAAGTTAAAGATTATCTGTATTGAATTGAGTACTTAGGAAGATTTATCATTATTAAGTTTTAAAGGTTAATAGAATTATTTGGACATAATCTAAAGTTCATTACAATTTTGTGTAATTTATTCCATTTAATATTTTACAGGGTTAAGGAATAATTTGGCTAATAAACTATTACCCCAGTAGCGTCTAACATAAATAACTTTCAAGTGGACAACAAATATCAAAAAAATTTTACAAACATGCAGTCAACACAATGCTGTTAGAAAAAGATAACGTCCATTATTTAAGGTGCAAATTGACCGATGAACTTTTACTCCATGAGCGCCTAGCACAAAAAAGTTTTACTCCAGGAGCACTTAGCACAAAAAAGTCCATGTGTAATCCACCCAAAATCTTACTGTTGTAAATCCTTGCCCAAACCCCCAACTATATGTATTAGGGTTAGAAAGAGTGAATGCAACAAAAAACATCACAAATTATATTAATCACCTTATATTAATTATTATTATCAGTTATCTTATGCAATTATTGACTATATATTTACTCTTTAAATTTAAATTTTTGTTGTTGTAATTATTTTCAATCTTTTAGAAATATCACATATTTATGTGCATATAAAATGCATAAAAATTGATATTTACGTATGTAAGAATATCACATAATTTATAGGCCACATTTATTTATTTGGGTATGTCCTTTTCTCTTGTCTCTGCTGATAAAGGAATTGAATTCATTTATATTTATGTGTATAAATATAATATTTTTGCCAATGAAAATTGATATATGACTGATGAGATTAACATATTATGGATTCAAAACTTATTGTTGGTTAAGTATTCTAGGAGCATTATTTTTAAAAATAGGACGAAGGCTTTTGAATTTATTTTGAGCAACCCAAAGATCCCATCACATCAACTATTCTAAATTGATAATAAATAAAACTAAAAAATTACTCATATTATACGCACTTATATCAATAACTAAAAAATATCATCAGCTGTATATCAATTTTACGTATATTTATACATACGTAAATATGTGATATTTTTAAAAGATTGGATAAAATTACAACAACAAAAATTAAATTTAAAGAGTAAATAATACAATATTGTAGTCAATAATTGCATAAGATAACTGATAATAATAATTAATATAATTTGTGATTTTTTTTGTTGCATTTACTCTTTCTAACCTCAATGCACATGGTTGAGGGTTTAGGTAAGGATTTGCAACAGTCGGATTTTGGGTAGATTGCACATGGACTTTTTTATGTTGAACGCTCCTTGAGTAAAACTTTTTTATGTTGAGCACTCTTGAAGTAAAAATTTGTTGGCCAATCTGCACTTTAGATAACGGAAGTTATCTTTTCTTAACAGCGTTGTGCTGACTACATGTTTTTAAAACATTTTTGGTATTTTTAATCCACTTGAAAGTTATTTGTGCTTGGTACTCTTAAGGTAATATTTTATTGGCCAAATTGCTCCTTAACCGTCTTTTATAACATAAGAAACACGGTAAAAGCTGGGACACGTTCAGATTTCAGACTGCACATGAAAAGTTAAAGCGGCATTAGGTTCTGGCCTAAATAAAAGGGGAAAAAAGTGGTGTTAGGTACCCACTTTTTTTAAAAAAAAAAAATTGGCCCAATAGGTGCCCCATTTTCTTTTAACTCATACCAAATTTTTCATATTAGTAAATGTAGTCTAAGGGACATGGTCCTTCAATATTTTCTCAAATTGGGGTCTTAGTGAGTGAATATGTTGCCAACTTAAAAAATATGACTGCAATTTCCAAGTCTCTAAGTCAATCCTTATTTATTTATGTGGAATGAGGCCTCTATTATTGAGTCTGGGACATGACCAACTTGTTTTGTTATCCAAATAAATTGAAGCAGAAGAAAAGAAGAAAAGGTAATGTTTCAAAGAAGCAACCGACAGACAAACGATAGGACACACCAACCAAAAACTATGGCCCGACCATCCTCCAAACAATAGGAACAGCAAATATCCAAAGGCCATTTTCCATAAAACTCCAATTACCACTGTCAGTGCTGCTAAATGTGATATAATACGACCAACAAGATTGAAACACACACACACACACACACACTATTTTGGCACTTTGTGCGGCTAATAGAATAGAATATGCAACTTGCCATTAACCAGGGGTGTAGCAATTACCAACACATTCAATCAACAGGCTTATTCACATTGGATACTGATGAACATTGCATTAGAAGTATTACATTATTGAGTAATTAGAAAATTAATCACAATTATACAAGTGTGTGGTGACAAGTGAGTCCATCCAAAACAACTTGAGCTATTTTGGCCTGAGTAACATAACTTACATGTAATTAATACGAATTCTAATTGGCTTAATTGACATACCTTGGTTGGAATTAATGGAACCTCTAATAATAAGAGGGGAACATCAATCCTATAATAGCTTATACTAATTGGACATTTTATGTTACTACTCCCTCTCATCCTTGCCAGATGATTTTTTTTTTCTTTTTTTTACAGAGATTACAGAAGTTAAATAAAGTACTTAATCATAATTTATATTGTATTATTAGATTATATATCAGTTTATAAGTCAAATAAATTAATTTGAAGAACTATAGATATAAATGTTTTAATGTAATTTAATTAACTTCTTTAATCACTCCAAAAAAAGTCAACTGACTCTTATATTAAAGACATGAGGTAGTATTACATTAGCATCCACTATAAAACTACAGCGGGCTTGGATGGTGTGAACTGCAACCGGAGGGGAAACAGAATTTTTTGAATTACTGAAACAACCAAAGATGTCTAATGTTTTACCGTACAAATACCACCAAGAAGAGAACTATCTCACTCTCTCACACACACATTCATGTATATGTATCCTTTACTTTAATTTGTCCAATTGTATCAGTGCTTCTCAGCTATGGTGTGCCTTTTCCTTTACACATGTGGAAATCGAAGGATAACGTGTAGACCCTAGAGAGTTGGATGTAAATTGTGGAAGAAATAAAAGTTGATGCTTTGGATATTCCGAAGGAATTATCAGCAACCATCAATATAAAATTTAAAATATAAATAGTGTAGAAGTTGCACTGTTAATAAGTTATGAACAATGCAGTTCATCTCGAACCCGTGCGAATACACATATCACACTCTGATTTGGCATATACTAAATGCTGATGCTTAAAAAACTCATGTTGAAATGAATGAACAGTTTATTAGGAATCCAGGTCCAGTTCTTTATTCTGGGATATGACACAAGTATGATCCCTGGCTAATTATTTATTGAAACAAAATTGTTCTAGTCTACCACATAAAAGCCACTAGGTGCCAAAAGAATTCTCAGAAAGTTCGTGAAAATGCCTCATTGTTTAGAGAGAATGGGTTGTAAATTTAGGATACTGACTTAAGCATGGCACTGAGGACAGCTTCCTTAGTAGGCAAAGCTGGTATTGCCCCTCTCTCCGTCACAGTCAATGCTCCACAGGCATTAGCAAACTTGAGAGCATCTCTCAGTTTATCCTCTTTCTGCAGGTTCAAACCACATAAATAGCTCTTCAGGAAATTATATATACACAACTCAGATGGCGTCCAGAATGTAGAAATGAAATTACTGAAGCAATGTAATATCCTAAATGCCACTCGATATCTTTCATGTGATACGTAATCCACCAGTTACAAATATTTCAGTATTATATCTTGACCACGTGCAAGAATGGAAAATAAACAGAAAAAACAGTAAAAGATAAGCCAGCCTGGTAAACTAACAGTAATTATATGTCGGCACCCATAGTTACCAATTGCTATCTGTGATATTACATGCACAGTTAACTGGGGCATTGATCACTGGCACCTAATTCTCAGTTGTATGTGGACTTGTGCAGGGAGGTCACTTTAACAAAAGCCATTTTAATTGTTTTTTTTCCTCTTCAATTTTTCCCCCAAGCGGCAGGCATAAGCTGATAATAATAAGATCTGCACATATCGTGGAAGGAAAAAAGAAAAGAAAATTCCTTTTGAAAATTCAAATGATAAAAGAGATTTTACATGATATGATTTTCTAAAATTGTCAGATTAAGCTTTTGGAAATTTGAACTGAGAATTTTTTTGCTATTCATCCAGCAGGTGAAGGGCATATGAGGCAAATAAACTGTTATAACATAATCACAAAATTTGTTGATTGTTTTCACAGACATGACCTTAAAATGTGTAGGAACCATCTATCTCATTTAAGGGTGAAAAACAGAATAAAGTACACGGTCATGGTGGTTATAGTGGTAGGCAAAAAGGTGGTTTTTTTTTTTTTTTAAATGCATTTGTTGAACAACTTGGACATAAAACCGCATTGCTCTGACCACTACCTGAAGTCTGGTAAATACTTTAGTCTTTGGCTTTGCTATTAAGAATATTAAAACCACTAATCTATCTTTACCTCCAACACTGACTCACAGGACACTCAAAAAAGCTAGAGTGCAAGAAAGGACAAACTGAAACTGATATTCATTTTTCCATTTTATTTTGGTTTCTCTTTAATTCTTGTTAGGGTCTCATGATGCTTGAAAAATATAACCGTCAAACAAGACTATGTGTGGTCAACATTGACATCAAAATAGCTCTCAGGACCACGATCCACCACCAATTTTTATTCAATATCTGTGTTTTGATAACTGGGTTGCTTTATTAACGAAAAAATCTTGCCTACCTGGAGCAAAGAAAGATCTAAAGCTAATTGTGATAATATTCCAGCCACAAAAGCATCACCAGCACCAGTAGTGTCAACAGCATCCACCTTAAATCCCTTGACTCTACCACTGAAGTCCTGCAAAAATAGGGGTATGAGAGTTTTCAAATGATTATCACCTAGAACATATTATGACTAGAAAGATAGTGGTTAAATGAACTTCTTTAAAGGCTTCCAAGTTAGAAGTTAACTCACATGCTACATACCACACATTCTTCCCTATATGAAAATCAGTTAGCCAGAGATTTTTTTATTTATTTTAAGCCTTATTTTCCAATTAATAAATTTCCTATAACTTTATGCTTTTAAAATGCAGATAATTCTGATAATGTTTTCACAGATTTTAGTTCCAACTATTCTGCACAATCTGAATAGTAATATCATTCAACTTGGTACCTACAGAGCGCTGATTATTACAAGTCAAAACCCAATAAGTGTGTGTGTTTTGTGAAATTAATTTGAACAGGGTAGGGTTCATTATCCTTTTGTTTGAATATTCAAAGATCTGTGAGAACTTGTTAATAATTAATCAGGTGCTATCTAGGTAGATGGAAAAATTATCCATCTTGTTTGCATAAGGGTTCTGTTCATTAACCAACAAGTCAAAATTATTGATTCATTTATTTTGCTCAATAGTAATCAGTTTCGCATCTTAAGCTGGAGAAAAAATAAATAAGGATACTGTTTGTGCAGCAATGACTTGTTTGTTCCCCATCGATATCCTCATTTAAGATATTGTAGATAAGTCAGAGGGTGTTTGCCAAAAAAGTTTGGGCAGATGTGTTGGAAAGCATTGTAGAAGCTAGCATATTTGGAAGGCTTACCTTGGTATAATATCTGCAACCATCTGGGCCTTCTGTAACAAGTAGTAACTTGAGGTTTGGATGGAATAGTTTACGAACGACAGCATCATCATAGGGATCTTCTCCTTTTGTGAGGAAAGAAATCTCTTCTTCACTTATCTGTAATTAATTAATCAGATTTGTGTCAGTACAAATGGTGTTGCTTCTCTGTTCCCCTGAAGCTTGCATTCTAGAAAAGGAAACAAGAAAAGTCTGCTATGAACTGAAGGATATATCGTAATATACTGAGCCCTACAGATTGATAAGCCACAAACCTTAATGATATCGGCTGTCTCCCATATACTTAGAATTCCTTCTCTGGCACTTTCTGCAGAAGGCCATAAAGGAAGCCTCAGATTAGGATCATAAGACAGAATTACACCAGCATCTTTTGCAGCCTTTGCAGCAGCTATGTGTGCTGACTTGCATGGATCTGTAATAAGACTTATAGAACCATAATGGAAAATTTTGGCCTGCCAGAAAGTAAGAATGGAGAAATATTAAAATAATAAATTGATGAATCAAATTGAAGAGCCAAAGTGGACAACATTAACAGGAAATAGACACAGAAAAAGATATTTCCGAATGACCTCAATACAGAGAGTTGGCATGGTTACCTTTTTTATTAAGTCAAAATCAAGTTCGGATTCTTGAAGCAGCATATCAGCACTAGGATTACGGTAAAACATGAACTCTCTTTCTCCATCCTTCCTCAAAGTAACAAATGCCAGTGCAGTACGCGCACCAGGGTCAAAACGCATCGCTTCGCTGTTTACATTATTTTCTTTCAATGTATTGACAAGCATGTAACCAAACTCATCCTCACCAACCTGTTAAGTACAATAGAGAATTAGACTGCTATTAATAGGGCAGAGAAATCTTTGGTCTGACATTTAAGTTATGGAGTAGATTATTGCTAGAGATTCAGTATATTTTAAGGTTGAGTATTCATAGATAACAATTATGTGTATTCATTAACAGATTACATTGAATTTTGGGGTTCCTAGCTTCAATTTAAGATGGATGGACTAAGCTAGCATAGCTACAGTCTTCTTTAAATGCTAATACAATTCTATTATTATGTGATAAGAAGAGCACCAGAGATTCAAATCTTGGAATCCAGGGCTGCCTCCAATACAACACTTCACTATATGCTCATTGAGTTCTAAAAACAGAAAATGATGATAACTCAATATAATAATTCCCTGGGAAAATCATATGATAATCCATACCTAGCATGACAAGTTTTTAACAGTTAAGACTGAGAACCAGCTGTCAGAACATAATCATGGAGAAAACAATTTTTCTTAGTACATGAAGAAAAATTCATAGTCACATGTTAATATATTTTAATATTTTCATTAATTTGCAATCAGACACATTTTCCTATGCCCTATTGGGATGAGTCACATTTTTTATGACCTATGAATAGTGCAGCTTACAATAGATTTTGAATTCAATTAATATATTGATTCTTGTATAAAGGGACTATTCAGTTGACCAACAATAAAAGTGATACAACGTGAAGGTTAAGTTCATAAGCTTACAAGCAAGAACCCCACAAAAAGGTAAGTTACTACCACTACTACAGGCTATATATCTCAATCACTAGAGATCGCCAACTCACTACGTAAAATACGGTAGAGAAATAGGATTATTCTTGCATGCATCGTCTTGCTGCAAGAAATAAGGATAAAATCCTCAAGCAAGTTCGGTATCGACTGTATGATTCAGTTTCAATAAAGGCTATATATTTTTTGTGATACCTTGCCAATAAAGGCTGATGAACCACCTAAACGAGCTATGCCTACAGCAACATTAGCAGGGGCACCACCTGGAGCCTTTTTAAACGCTGGTGCTTCAGCCAAGGAAAGCCCACTAGTGGTTGGAACAAAATCAATGAGCATTTCCCCAAAGCTAACCACAAGCGGCGGTTCATTTGTTTCAGGCGCCCCATCACCAGAATATGCATTCCCTAACAAAAATTAACACTCCCAAGTGAAAAATTACCGGCAAAAAAGCACTTAAGCTGCTTAAATTTAAAGCTATTTAGTATAAGCTAACCAGAATCATGCAAAAAATGACGTAGACAGTGCATTAGCCCTTGATCAAGCTCAAATTAAATAACATAACACATGGAAGTGCCATAATTCGAATACCTTTAACATTCAATCGGACAATCGGAGGGGAAATAGGGCAAGAAAAACCCGATGGTTTGACCGGGATTTGACCAAGCTTGACCGAATTCCGAGGGTGAGCAGGGACGGTTCTGAAGCAGAGAGTAGCAGAGTGAAGAGCCATGGACAAGGAGGAAGAAACACTAACACCTCAAGTGAATATTTGAGAGTTGAAAGCGAATCTTTTGACTAAAGAAGGAAATGGGTTCGATGAAAATGCATGAAGAGCAGGGTGTGGGAGATTAAAAAAACTTTGGAATCGCCGAAAGAAAATGCAAGTTGGGTGGATTACAGAGTGATGGCCTGCGTGTAAGTTTGTGAGTAGCGGAATAAGCAAAGGAGAGATTTCTGTGTAGTTTAATCATATAATCAAAAAGAAGTTGTTTATTGTGTCCGCGGTTTTGTCCTGCCCCTAGTTCTTGCTCTTGGATACTCTCTGATTCTGACCCAGACCAACTCTAATGTTGTCAAAAGGTTATGTTATTATTACATTGATTAGCTTACGTCCCCTAGGCTCTAGCTTTGTTATTTTTGGGTGATTTCCTTAAGCTAATATATATAAATATAAACTAGCTTCTCTTTCTTTCTTTGTTTGCCATTGAGACATTTTTTCCCCGTTAACATGATGAATTTTTCACAAATAATTTAAATTAAATAACTATTTCTACTTTCATTTTCTATTTTTTGTGTTTTGGAAAAAACAGAAACACAGATAAATATGGTTGAAGAAAATATTTAAGTTCCTTTTATTCATTAGGTTAAGTTTTCTTACAATATATATAACCATCTGTTCTATTTTTAAATATCATTATTTAGCTATAAATGCACTGACACCAACACGAGATATGACACGACTCGACACGACATTTCGACACGTTAATTTTAAAAAATATAAATTTCGACATATTAGGATACGTTTTGATATTAAATATATATATTATAATTTATATTCAGGTTCAATATTTCGTAAAATCCTGACTTTCAGCTTTAGCTCATCGTAGATTCAGCCTCATTATAAAAGCCGTGCCTCGTTTTTAGAAAAAAAATACAAAAGGAAATTCACTATCAATTCAGTAATATTTAAAGCCATGCATATTTTTTAAAAAATAGGAGTGTTGAGGATTGACGGACGGTGTCGGAGTGTCCGTGCTTCATAAGATAAGACAAATGATTATGTATGATTGGGAAACTTAACAGATCGCAAGAAAAATTAATATTTCATCTTGAATTTTGTTATTTGTAAAATCTATGTAAAAGGAATTCAAAATAGAATCCATATGGGCCAATGGATGGCTTTGATCAATCAGTTGGGCTTAGAACGACGGAAGAGGACGCTATTTCGAACATTTTGGATTGTTTGGGCCTGCGAACATAATTCGTAGGATTGATATTAGGCCCAAATTTTAAGGTTACCTCATTTCTAAGAGATGAACCGAACTTGTAATGCACCATTATGGAGCAAGCCCAAGAGAAAACTCCCTCACACGCAAACATAAAGTCAGCCGCTTTATTTAGATGAGGTATCCATTAACTTGTAGAAATCAGATGCTAAGGACCTAATTAACTAGTTAAATTTGATTCCCCTTGGCAATGTGTTTTTCTAAGTTTCGATTTTAAAAAGGTGAAGGAGTAAACGTTCAGCATCATATACATTTCGAAAGTTCGAAAGTGTAAAATATCCATAAACTTTCAAAGTTTAAATTTAACCTAACACCTTTAGTGAGACCCTCTCTTTTTTTTTTTTTGGCGAATGCATATATAGTAGTATTAGATCAAATTTAATGGTGCTAGTGTTTTTACTCGTATTTTGAATACTCAAAGGTATTTTTGCACTTCCAAAATGTATATGATGTTAAACACACTTTTAATAAAAATTTCTAGGCTTTTTTTTTGTAAAAAAAAGTTTATGTAGGGGTAAACACCGGTAACCTACTATGGTTAGGGTATGCCTCCAGGCTCAAAGAACATTTATAGATCACTTACTAATAAGACCTTTATATCGACTAGCAATTATCGAACCTCTTTCCTTTTGGAATGAAGGCTGATACCTTAGCCAATTGTCACTCCTCTTTAGTACTTTATAGGCATTTTTGAACCATCACGCCATTATAAAATGTTTGTACCAATTAAACACGGTTATAAAATGTTTGTAACAATTAAAAACCAAAGCCCATTTGATCCAATATTGAATGTGTTTCATGGCTATAAGTTAACCCTCCCACCAAAAAAAAAAAACACACACACACATACTCCAGGGATGAATTATTCTTTATTTATAAGAAACAATCATAAATTAACTTAAATTTCTAATACTACATATCATTTTTTTTCCCTCCATTGATTAATGGTTAGTCTTATTGCACCTTTTTTACCTACTTGCTAATTGTCTCTTTCACTCGCTCCCCCCATAAAAAGCAATATTTTTGAAAAATAATTTACATTTTATTTACATAATTATCGTCTTAAGCCAATTTTAAGTAACATTTTGATGGACACAATTCAATTGTTTGTATTTTCTAGAAAGAACTGAACGAGGCATGGAATCCTAAAAGACACAGAATGATATCCACACAACGCGCAAGAAAGAATATGAAGCATAAGTAAAAGCCACGTATGCCTGCCTTCTGCCTTTCTCTCTCCAATAAAGGAGAGAGAATATTTGAAGAGTAAAGAAACAACCTCAGTTCCATATCAAATCAAAGTTAATTGCTCTGCTTGTGTAAGAGTCTTGTTTGTGCAAGTCGTGTTATGAGCTTAAAATTGACAATTGTACGGGGCAGAAAATTGGATTTATGTTCCTTAATCCTTATCTAACAGCCTCCATTATTACCCAATGGGAGGAGAGATAAATTGTTTAAAAATAATAAAATTTAAAGGAGGATTTAATTTAATTTAATAAATCTTTTGGCCCTGCCTGCCCTTGAGTGATTATTGAGGAAGGGACGAAATGCAATAAATTTATGGAAGAAGAGACAGGTTGGTTGAAAAAGGCAGATGAGAGAGCGAGAAGCTCGTTCATTATAAAAGCTTCGACTTTGACAGCGCTGCATTGCAACGCGTGGCAGTCTGTCGTTGGGTGGCCGGTGAAGCTTGTTGCCCAATCAAAACGGCAAATTGGCAGTGGATACGGGGGAATTTTGTTTTTTTTACAATGTATATTAAATATAAGGAGCTAACAAACTATTCCACTTGAGCTTGTTTGAGTTAGTGGTAACAGTAGTGACTTACAGTATTTTTTATTTGACTTTTACAAAAACTAACAGAAAAAAGTCAAATTGGAAACAAGATCTGTATTTAAATTGATAATGGTAGAAGCGATAAGACCCACATTAAAAAGTTGAGAGCTTTTTCTTAAAAGCTACCCCATAGAATTTTTTTCATTAACTAATTTTTAGGAGTTTTTTTTTTAAAAAAAAACTCCAATGACTTTAAGCAATACTCCACTTGAGGCTTTTTTTTGTAATATCCTAATGCCTTACTCTTGATATTATCCAATTTAAGGCCTATCACCCCTCACAATTTTAAAACGTGTCAAGAGGGGAAGATACCTTGACCCTTATAAGACGTCTTTTGTTCCCCTCCCCAGCTGATGTGGGACATAACATTTTTCTACTGCAACTTTTTTTTTTTGTCTAAAGCTCTTTCCAAATTTGCCCATTATCATATACTCCCTCTGGTCCTTATTATAAGACATCAACTAATAAATCACACAAACCAATAAAAACAGTTAAAGTCAATAAAGTTATTCTATAATTTAAGTAATTTCCAATAATACCCCTACAATTTACAGTAAACTATAATATTATATTATTATTACTCTCACCTACTACCCCTATGAATTATGGGCATACATGAAAAAAATAATAATCAATACTCCTTGGAAACAAACAAGTGCCTTATAAAAAGGACCAAATATATTTGGTAGTTGGTGCCTTATAATAAGGACCAAAGGGAGTAATGTCATCATTTAAGTGCTTGTTTGGGTTAGAGGTAGACAATGTTTTTCTAACGTAATTTATAATATATAAAATAAGTATATAAGAGAAATTTTATCTCAACTTGCATAAATATATTTTTTGAACGCCATCTTGAGCATACACTTAATGTTTCTAGATTTTGTTTATTTGACTGTGCTCATGGGGAAACTTTAGAAGCCTCTATGTGCGTTCACTTTGATCTGGATGCTTCTCCCTAAAACTTTCTTAATAATCTGTCTTTGTTTTGAGTTGTGGCTTAAGCATGTTTTGTTACAGCTTCATAATGATTAATGAGGATGGGTTTGACTATCTTATGTGCCGCATCATAATTCTCATTAGTGTGATTTGGCATAAAAGGAATACTCCCTTCATCCCATGATATAAAAGGTCTTTTAGAAGGGAGTTTTGGTCTAAAATATAAGAATATATTTGGATTAGTGGTAGAAGTGGTTTTTTTAAAGTTATTTATGATATACGAAGTGAGTATGTGATAAGAATTTTTATCTCAACTTACTCAAACGTGTTTTTTAAACACCAACTTAAATAGACCCTTGACATTACATTGACAAGATAATTAATTATTGATTTTTATAGATGACATATATTAAATGCATACCTAAAAAGTGCGTTCTTTAATAAGGGTGAAATAGATAAATTTTATTAATTTAAAACACATTAAATGACTTAACGTAACTAACATTCCCCAAAAAAAAAAAAAAAAACCCAAAGAAAGAAAGAGGAAGCATGAAAATCATTTTATGTTAAAAAGCGATCCATCTTTTTCAACAAACCTAGTTCCGCCGCTCCAACAATTATCATCTGACAATATATTTTTTGTTTTTTAAAAAAAAAATTGTGTTCCCTGATTCTTATTATAAGACATCAATCTTTATTTCTTGCAAACCAACGAATGAAAGTTAATTCATTAAATTATTTTATAATTGATAAATATTTTCAACTTCACCCCTATTTTAATTATATAAATTTAAATAGTTAGTTAAAAATGATGGTATAATTGAAGAATAGTAATAAATAAATTGATTAGAGACGGTTAGTATCTTATAATAAAGACTAAGGGATTATAAGCTTTCTACTTTTCATTTCTCTATCCTCTTTCCTACTCAATATTTTAAACTATAAGAACCTAGCTAAAAATTATGTAAAATTATAGGGTATTAGTTTTCTATTAACTTTTTAAGATATGTTGACGTTGGGTCACAAAATATAAAATATGGATATTTATTATTTAGTTTGTGGATGAGAAAGAAGGAAATGTGGAGGGCACAATCTGGCCATGTGAGGGAGACATTGACGGATACTATAAGGTCCTACACTCCTACCAGAAACCGTGTAACACATCTTCCCTTTAGTTTTAATTTTAAGTATAAGATATAGTTTTTTTAGAGAGATTAAGAGAGTTAAATAAGATATTTACTCATATCATATAACATATATCATTAGATTATATATAAGTTTATAAGTAAAAGAAAAGATAAATATAAATATTTTAAAATAATTTAATTAATTTTTTTAATATCTTTACAAATATCAATTTTAGGATATATTTAGGATTAGGATTTGCCAGTTTGGTATTACTGTTAGCCTATTAGGATGCTCTCTCTTTCAATTGACTCATTATTCCCACGGTCCCACCACCTTTTGCTTTCTCTCTTACCACATGAACTCAACTCCGTGTGGTCCCCCCCGCCTTGAATTAAGCCCTCAATTATGCTCCCACTTATTCTTCTTCTTGTATTTTTCTTTCGGGGCTAATTTAATTGTTAACCCTTATAGTTGGATTGAATTTTGACTTTGGAATTTATATATTTTAATTGTTATTTTTTATTCTTATAAAAATCATAAAATTTTGGTGAGTTCATTGACTAGTTCATTTTTTTTTTGAGTTGTACTTTTAGTTCTTATATTTAAATTCAAACTAAAACCTTATAACACTATATGGATTAAAAGCAACGGTTTGAAACAATATATTACTGGTCTAACAATGTAAGCCCCATTAGATTTTTCTAGATCTCAAATTTGAGTCTCAGATGAGACACACGTGTTGAGAGGGGTAGTCACGAAATCCGAACTAGATACTAGATAATAATATAAAGAAAATCAATGATCTGGAACTATAGAGATTGAAATCAAAATTCTATCCGACTGTAAGGATTAACAATGATATTATATTAGCTCCTTTTTAACTTAGAGAGGTAAAGACTAAACCTAATGTTACAAGTGACTTTCCACTTATGAAGGAATTTTCATAGCACTAAACTATAATTAGGGGAGTGACCTCTTTCTTCTTCTATCAAAGAATAATCATATTCATATGACTACATATAGCTAAAAACATACCAAAGTGAAAATCGGATATGACTCCATTTTCATATCTTTCCTAACTCTGCGTTTTATATCCATCCATTTTGCAACTTAACTGCCTCTTGATTTGATGCCCACTCATCTCTCATCATCTCATCACCCACTGAGCCTAAACTCCTCTTTTGCACGTGAACTCCCCCCCCCCCCCCAAAAAAAAGAAAAAAAGAAAAAAGAGGCTATTATAAAACTAATAAAATAAATAAGAAGAAGAGAAAATTTTAGAGAGATAAAGTAGAGAGAAGTTCTCATTTCACTGTAATTGAATAGTTACAGAAGTCCTCTATTTATAGAAGGAAAATGGGACTTAAGTATAATTTCCACTCTGGGTCATTTGGTGTAATTTCCCCTAGGCCATAATAATTAAACGCGTTATCAACGTGGAACGTCGAAAGGAAGGGGAGGAAAATATTGGCTGCGGGCCCCACGTAATAGTAAATACTATGCATGGTACTATGCGTGGTACTATGCGTGGGTCCCATGTCATCTTGTAATATTTGGAAACCGTGAGTCAATGGACATCCACATAATAAGTATATTCATAACACTCCCCCTTGGATGTCCATTTATGAATGTGCCTCGTTAAAAACTTTAACTAGGAAAAACCCAGTGGGATAAAAACCTAGCCAAAGAAAAGAGTACATCATTCATCGATACACTGTCAAGTGCTGCCTCATTAAAAACCTTTCTAGGAAAACCCAATGGGACAAAACCTAGATAAGGGAAAAAGAGTACAGCGTGTATCGTCTCCCCCCTCTTGATTACATCAGATTTGCTCCCCCTGATGATTACATAATTTTCAATGTCTTCTGAGCATAACTCTCTTTATGTCATCAAGTATACTGTTGTTCACTTGTAGAACAATTACAGAAACATCCAATTTGATTATTCATTGTATACCTGCAAAATCTTTCAAGTAAAATCATAATAATCTTTTCATAAATATACATGTGCATATAAATGCACACTCTAATTGCTTCTGGCAATATATGAACTTATCATCATTCTCAAAAATTTTATGCTTCTAGCATCTTGAGTCCTTCAGAGACTTATGCTTCTGGCATATTTAATCCTTCAGGGACATATGTTTCTGGCGCCTTACGTCCTTTAAGGACATGTGCTTTTAGCACACTAATATATTGTGGCTCATGATTCTCATCATCATTTATTACAACATATGCTATCATTTAAATATCATCAACGTTGACATCATTTTTAGTTCCATCGGATTTCATTTATTGAGATCTCTTTTTATTCACATATATTAGGTACCTGGGTCTCTTCTAGGACCATAATATTCAATTCTGGTAATTACACTCTTCTGGAGATAACATCTCTTCAGGAGATAGCTCTTTTGGAGCTTTTCTTCATCTCTTCAGGAGATGGCTCTGCTGGAGCTACTAACTTTTCATGATTATCTTCAAATTGACCATCTATATTTTTAGCTCCTTTTTTCTTTCGAGGATTTTTATCTTTAGAACCGATTGGTCTACCACGCTTCAGGTGTGTTTTAGATTCATTCACAATAGGTTTTTCTTGAGGGATATCAATTCGAATAGGAGCATTCGCAGCTGGAACATGTGACTTTGTCACTCTCTTTGGGTCAGTGAATGCTTCTGGCATTCGATTAGCTAAATCCTGCAAATGAATTATCTTTTGAACTTCTAGTTCACATTGTTTTGTACGAGGATCAAAATGAGCCAATGATAATCCATTCCACTTTATCTCTTTTACCCAATCTGCTTATCTTACTCCCCCTCATCTAATCATGTAGTGTGTATCCATCTGTGTGCATTATATTAGATAAATAATCATTGCACATTTCAAAACTTTTAAGATGGAATTAATCTGGTTCCTGACCAAAAGCCAATTTTACGGGGAAAATTTTGTTGGCTAATATAATAAACACTGTTCTTATAATCTCATATAATTTCTGGATCATTCAATCTGGAAATTGCGCGCATAATCTGTTGCAAACTTCTGGTTGCAAACATCACTGCAAACTTATGTGATTTATAATATCACATGTATCCTATATCATTCAATTTGATACATTTCCAGAGATCCATTTCCAGTTATAATCAATAATATTCTCATAATATTCCGGAGGAATTAACACAAATATTCATGGAGAATACAAACACTCACACTTGATCAATATCATTCTCCCCCTCAAGTGTGAGTCCATCAATACATGTAACTTCCATATAATATTTCATAATAATTTCATATATGATATCTATTTCCGCAGATATCAATAAAATTTCACAGATTTCTTAATGTATTATCAATGCACAATTTTGTTACTTCTGGTAACAAAATTTTCATCCAGAATTTGCAATCAAATACATATCAATACAAAATCATCGGGATTATCAAAATCATCGATCTAATAAAAATATTCACGAGCGCAGTACTGTGGAATCACCGATGCATCATGCATCACTGTGGGATCACAAACGTAACAACTCGGATTGTCGTATGCATATAAAGTCAAAAAGGTTCTAAGCTCGTACTTTATAAGGAGCAGATCTGCAGAGATTTAATAGGACTGTGCAAATCTACAGAGATTCAATAGGATTTAATTCGGCTATAAATAGAAGAAGGCAAACGAACATGCCTCACAAACACACAAGCATCTGATATTAATTACTAGATACTCACATATTTCTCTAAATTCTATTGCCATGGTAGGACCTAGCAATTTTATCCCAGTTTCTGATACATCTGACACAGCATTACTTGATGCTTTATTGTATGATGATCAGACAAACATGTCATTTTCTTCTTTACTCTTTTCTGAACCTCTAGACATGTTTATTCCGCCTTCTACTATTCCTCCTTCTGCTTCAAATGTACCTACTTCTCCCCCTAGAACAAATGTTCTTCCTCAATCTACAAGGATTGAAGGTACAACTGAAGCAGGTTCATCAAGGAGGCCGGTTAAAAGGTGTAGAACTATGGCCGAACTGATGGAGTCTACCAATCCGGTTCAGCCAATAGTGACAACAATCAATCAGCCAGCAATCACAAGCCAGCAAGCAATCATCAGCCAGCCATCAATAATCAGCCAGCCAGTAATGACTAGCCAGCTAGCAACAACCATCGAACCAACAATAACCAGCCAGCCAGCTACAACTAGTCAACTAGTGACTACCGACCAATTAGCAACTACTAGCCTATTGAATTGTAGTTATTGTGATGTTTTACGGGAGATTATACATACCAACGGACTTCAGTGTCATAAACTAGAAGTTCACGGAAGGAGAACAGGTATGCTTTCCCACGCTGTTTTATTTGAAAATGTACAGGATAAATCTTACAATACTGACAGGCTTCCAATGTTTGATTTTAGTAATAAAAATTTTGGAGAAATCAAATATTTTCTGACACAGTATTGTATAGATTTACAAGCATCAGGATATAACTTGATGCGTGATCCTGTATTAACCTTTTATGAGATCCTTTGTGTTGGTTCGGAATGGACGGAAAATCCAAATGAACCCCGCGGGAGTTCATTTCAAACCAACATCGAAAATCCATTAGATAAAGGAAAACAACCCGCAGTTAATATTCCATATGATATTTCATCCCTTAATCAGGGTGAATTATATAGATTAACAATGGAGCAACGAGAAAGAATAAAGAAAACAACGTACCATGATTTAAGTGATTATTTTCACTTAACCCTCGATGATGCGAATAAACAATTAAATATGTCTACTCACACCATACAAAAGATCTATCAAAAAGGAGGGTTAACTGAGTGGCCACACAAAAAGCTTAAGAAATTTATGATGCAAATCTCGATATTACGAAGAGCTTTGCCTCATCTGGATCCCATATCAAGAGAAGCAAAAGAAGAAGACATTAAATATCTTCAGAATGAGATGATTAAGGTTTGTAATGGAGTTGAGCCACTCGCTATTAAACTTTGTTGAAATAATATTGTCTTTTATTTAATCATTTTGTTTATGAATATTCTTCTTTTATATTCACAACAATTATCATAGAAAACACAAAATAATCATAATAATAAATTTGCTTCATTCACTTCTGGGAATGAAGTTGGATAAAATTCATGATCCATAACTCACTAATTTGTTTGATCATGACAAGAAATTAATCTATAATATTTCTTGATTTAATCACAATTTTGCTACTGCAAGAGCAAATTGGATATATTTATTTACAATCAACCATGATCATACAATCCCTTGTCTCATAATTTAAGGGAGTATTAAATGCCAAATATACAATTTTGAGGCCTTATACAAATGATGACATACAAAATTTATGGATCAAAGCTTGTATCATAACTTGTCTCTTGGCTTCAGGCCAACTTGTCTCATTAGCTTCAGGCTAATTTATCACTTGACTTCTAGCCAATTTATGCCTCCACATGGTCTCAAGCCAATTTATGCCTCATATCTCCATGGCCTTTTAACAATTTATCTTCAGGATAAATAAAATATAAACATAATAAAATAAATAGATGGAACCCACTAATAGTGTGGTTACCTAAATAATAAAATGAGAAGGGGATATATAAAGCAGTAAATAAATAATAAATAAATGGAGTCCACTATACCAGTGTCACCACCATAAAAAATAAATAAACGTTAAATAAAATAAATAAATAAAGCCCACTAATAGATACTAGTGTGCCTTCATGAAAATAAATAAATGTCAAATTAAATTAAACAAATGGAGCCCACTGATATATAGTGTTGCTACCATAAAAGATAAATAAAAATAAATAACATAAAGGTAAATGTTATATTATGATTAGATATCTATGTAGGAGGTAAAACCATCCATGTAAAGCCAAAAGAACAAAAATGTAAAATTATTGTAAATAGTAAAAATGTAAATTTACCATGAACAGTAAAAGTTACTATTCACTATAAATAGTAAATAAGGTAAAATTACTGAAAGATTAAATCTAGACTTCCATATAGGAGTCAAATGAATAAAATGTAAAAATTACTGAAAAAGAGTAAATTTACTGTGAATAGTAAATTACTATTTACCGTAGTAAAATAGTAAATAATCTCAAATCTTAACCATGGAACCCGATGTTCAAAATAATCGGTAAAAGTAGAACTTTAATTCCATATAATGGTTAAGACTATCATAGATAGATAAAATAAACATAAAGTAAAGAAAATAGTGATAAAATCTTACCTTGGTAGAGTCTTCGTGCTGATAACGTATTATAAAACTAATAAAATAAATAAGAAGAAGAGAAAATTCTAGAGAGATAAAGTAGAGAGAAGTTCTCATTTCACTATAATTGAATAGTTACAGAAGTCCTCTATTTATAGAAGGAAAATGGGACTTAAGTGTAATTTCCACTCTGGGTCATTTGGTGTAATTTCCTCTAGGCCATAATAATTAAACGCGTTATCAACGTGGAACGCTGAAAGGAAGGGGAGGAAAATATTGGCTGCGGGCCCCACGTAATAGTAAATACTATGCATGGTACTATGCGTGGTACTATGCGTGGGTCCCATGTCATCTTGTAATATTTGGAAACCGTGAGTCAATGGACATCCACATAATAAGTATATTCATAACAGAGGCAACATTTATGGGACCATTATACCAATTCTAATCTTAGTATAAAATCACTTTCAGTTCTCCAGACAGCTGAAAAATCTCATGAAATGTCATTTTGGCCTCAATACCCCTTTTCTCTAAGTAGTTTACCACAAAATTACAAGCGTGAGGCACATAAGTTAGCTTCGTTTTCCAATCCATTTGAAGTAATTTTGGATTTCGTTGATGATGTCTGAGTCTCGGTGATTGCTGCCTTGTACATGAAGAATCAACTCTAGACACTCAAAATAATCCGTTTCCAACCATACTTTTCACACCCCCACGCCTATGTAATTTTCAACCTCAAAAGACATGTCTAGATTTCTATAGAAAATCAATAAGATATATGAATCCTAAGAAAGCCTCTAGAAGAGTTGCCGCGTGAACGCGTTTCTTAACATTCAACTCTCCGTTTTTTAACTCTTCTATTCTCTTATTTAGAGAGAATATTCCTTCAATGTGTGTTTTGCGTGCAATTTCTTTTTAACCTTGGCATCTTAACTTCTCTTACAAATCTCTTTGCCGATATGATGAGTGCTTTATACCTATGATGTTAAACTAAATAGAAAATTGTTTTAACAGACCCTTTTTTGAATAATAATTGTTTTTTCCTTCCAACTTACCAAAACCAAACTTTATTTATACACACAAAACACACTAAAATAAAATTTGTAGTAAGGCATATTCCTTTTATCATTAATATAAGTGTCTTACTTAATTAACTAATTTGAGTAAATTAAAAAAGCTAGATAAATTGTTTAATTATAACAAATATGATCTAATCTCTCTAAAATATCCATATATAACATTGTATATATTATATATCAATTTATAAGTAAGTAGTTGGAAAAAAATAATAGATATAAGAAATAAAAAGAATTAAGGTATTATATTTAAAACTAAAATTAATATTTTAATGAGCCCCTAACTGGAGGACCGAAGGAGTATTATTATAAAGAGTTAATTAAGGTGCATTTTAGTAAGGAATTTTTTTACCAGGTGTCTGACACAATTAAATTTTGAGTGGTGTAAAAGTAAACATAATATTTTGAAAAATAGTGTAATTTAGCAATTACATTAAATTGATTCAAACATCCAATATAAAACTATGGGGAGAATAAGTGGGTCCCGCATATAAAAGAGACAGACGTTTGAATTAATTTAATAGAATTGTTAAAATTGTTTCATTTACTCCCTCTAGTCCTATTTATAAGACTCAATAACCAAATTATGAGGTTTAGAAAATGATTAAAGTTATTTAAAAATAATAAGTATGTCTAAGATAAATTTTAATTATTTTTCAAGTATGTCTTAATTTATAAAGGGCGAGTAAGAGAGAGAAAAAAAGTAAATATGAATATCACCAACTTTTTAATTAACACAATACATATAATTAATAAAGGGTAAAAAATAGAAAAACAAATCATTAAAATGTTAAAAAAAAATTTGTTGGGCTTATAAAAAGGACTAAACTAAGAAAATTAATATTTTAGTCTCTTACAAAAGGATTGAAGGGAGTAAAATCTAATTGTGCTAGGTGCTCACTACCAAAAATTTCATTCCTAAAAGTGCACCTTAACCTTATTATAAAGGGTAAAGGTGCAAAAATGCCCTTGAGCTATGCCCTTAGGAGCGTTCAACACTATATGTTTTTTTTTTGGAGCAAAAGCACTTATGTGGTTACATTTTAGGAGCAAAAATACCTTTCTCCGTTAGGTAACCGTTAACCTAGTGAAATTACCATTTTGCCCTTAGTTTAAAATAATTAAAAAAAAACAAAAATACCCCCACCCCACCTCCCCTTGCCGGTGGGCCCCACTGCTGGCCCCCCATGCCGGCGACTGTCTACCTTCGGCGACCGGTTGCCGGCGAACACCTCCAGCGACCGGCTGCCGGAGATTTTTTTTTTATAACTATTTTTAAAATAATTAAAAATAGCAAAAATACCCCACCTCCACCTCCCCTTGCCGGTGGGCCCCACTGCCAGACCCCCCATGCCTGCGACCACCTCCAGCGGCCGGCCGCCGGAGAATTTTGTTTTTTAAATAAAAGAAAAATTATTTTTGTTTTAATTATTTTTGTTTGGGTTCAAAGTGTGATAAAAAACAATTCATCTCTTGAAAAGGGACATATATAAAATTGTTAATCAAGCATTACTTTTGTATAACTATTTTTAAAATGCTTGATTATCAATTTTGATTCGTGTCAATGGGATACTATATATGTCCCTTTTCAAGAGATAAATTGTTTTTTATCACACTTTGAACCCAAATAAAAATAATTATTTTTAAAATAATTAAAACAAAAATAATTTTTCTTTTATTAAAAAAAATTCTCCAGCCGGCTTGGGGGGTCCGGCGATGGGGCCCACTGGCAAGGGGAGGTGGGGTATTTTTATTTTTTTTTTTTAAAAATTATTTTTAAAATAGTTATAAAAAAAAATTTCTCCGGCAGCCGGTCGCCGGAGGTGGTCACCGACAACCATTCTTTGGCGGTGGGCGGCCGCCGGGGGGCTCACCGGCAAGGGGAGGTGGGAGTGGGGTATTTTTGTTTTTTTTAAAATTATTTTTAATTATTTTAAAAATATTTATAAAAAAAATTTCTCCGACGGCCGGTCGCCGAAGATGGTCGCCAGTGGTGGGGCCCACCAGCAAGGGGAGGTGGGGGTGGGTTTTTTTTTTAATTATTTTAAAGTAAGGGCAAAATGGTAATTTCACAAGGTTAATGCTCAACTAACGAAGAAGGGTATTTTTGCTCTTAAAATGTAACCACATAGATACTTTTACTCTAGAAAAAAGCACATGATGCTGGACGCTTTTAAGGGCAAAGCTCAAGGGCATTTTTGCACCTTTACCCTATTATAAATATTGCTCATCCCTTAAATTTTGTACAGTACAACTAATAAAAATGTCAAATTGTCAATAGAGAAAGTGGTATTGTCATGAATATTTGAATATCACCCCGATAAAGCTTTGTAAGTATTTCTATAAGAAATATATTTTTATTGAAACAATTGAAGTTTGGTATCAATAAATGTTTAAAATTACGGGAGTCTTGCAACCTCCTGACAAAGTCTGAATTTGAATTTTGAACTTACAAGGTAGAATGGGGTTTTTTTTTTTTTTTTAATAATAATGAATTTAGGGACAAAATCTTCAACATCAACGGCATATCTATTTTGATCCTGCAAATATCAACCCAATTTTTGGAGGATCCTTGTGAGTAAAGATGTGAGTAATATATTATACACGCGTCGAATATTTATTGGTCGCTGGTCATCGCCTCAGTCCATTAAATACCAATTGGCTCCCTTTACGCCGCGGCCTTCAACTTCGAAAACGCGTTAAAGGAAGAAGACGCGTGAAGTGAATGTGAAGGCCACTGCTCTTCTTTGTGTTTCTCTCTCTCTCCTTCTTGCTTTCCGATGGACGAAGAAACTCGCCGGATCTTCAACAAGTTCGACATTAACGGCGACGGAAAGATCTCCAGCTCTGAGCTGAAGAAGATGCTGCTCACACTCGACTCCAAAACGACGTCGAAGGAGATCAAGCGCATCATGGCCGAGCTTGACCAGAACGGCGACGGCTACATTGATCTCAAGGAGTTCGCCGACTTCCACCAATCTGGCGGAGACAAGCTCGCCGACTCAAGGGAGCTCCGCGACGCCTTTGATCTATACGATTTGGACAAGAACGGACTGATCTCCGTCACTGAGTTGCATGCGGTGCTGCGAAAGTTAGGGGAGAAGAAATCCTTGAGTGACTGCCGGAAAATTATCAGCTCCGTCGACACCGACGGCGATGGTAACGTCAATTTCGAGGAGTTCAAGAGGATGATGACTCGCGCCTAGAAGAACCAAACCAAATGTTGAACGGTAGGTGAATACTTGAAGTGTGATTGTGGAGATTATCTGCAGTATTTACATGCAATCATGAAATATTATGGATTGAGTTCTCTGCAATCGTTTCTAGTGTTAGATTAAGGTCCTACTATTAGCAAATGATCGATTAATTGTATGCAAAACTTTTCTTTAACGTCACTGAACGTATACAGTATCTCGTGGTTTATAATTTTACAGTCCATTATTGCTCCTAACCATTTTCATGGTTCATCGGAAGTCAAGTCACCGCCCAACGAGATTCTCATGTCTTCAGTGACCACGCCGGGCGCGCTTGTCATTGTCATTTGATTATATATTATCATGTATTTAATTTATTTTTTAATCATAAAGTCTCAGTTTAATTGAAACGTTTGAAGATAAAAATCGAACTTTGAAGAAAAATTATTTATTTTATAAATTATTAATGACGTTATAGTCTTTAATGTTATAATATTGCAAGAATAATAAAAATATTTTTTAAACCAATGTTAGAGTTACACCGAAATTAAAATCTACTGCGCTACTAATAAAAAGCCTAATGAAATTTCAAAGCCTTGACTTCGTCCCATAAAAAATCATACTCCTTCTTGTCTTAATTATAAGTCATACTCCTTCTCGTCTTAATTATAAGTCGTACTTGATTTTTTTAGAGAGATTAAATAAACTAATTAAATTACTTTGGAGTGTTTTTATTTTTATTTTTTCTTTAAACTAATTAGTTTGACTAATAAATTAATGTATAATCTAAGAATACAAAACATATGAAATGATTAAATAACTTATTTAGCTTCCTTAATTCCTAAAAAAAAATCAACTATATCTTCTAATTTGGACCAGAGGAAGTACCAAGAAAACACTAGAGAAATTTGAAATGACGTGCCCAATTAATCGCCCAATTAATTTCATGGATGACCAAGAAGAGACATGCGTGGCAGGTACAAATCATACTCATGACAAAGATAAATTAGTTTAACAAGTCATGAGCAAAGGGCATTATAATAAAAGAAAAATGACAGAAAAATACTAGTTAAATTTTACAATTTTATTAATAAAAATAGTATTAAAATTAATAAGAACAATAAATCAATTAACAATTCATTTTGTTAAGAAAATTACTTATTTAAGATTTTAAAATTTAAGTAGTATTTTTTTAAAGATTTTCTCTATAATTAGTTGTTTACAAAATAAAACAATTAAGAGAACAAGGCATCATAAACAAGAATAATGGGTTTAACATATAGATCTGGTTCTTCACAACATAGGGGATCTGATAAAAATTGTCACTAGGAAGGGTATCTACATTTAGCATTCGGATATGCCTTAATCATAATTACCTTCGAGAATACTTATATGCAAATATGAAAGAAAAAAAGGGAAAAGAAAAAAGAAATAACATCCTGTGGAGTCCCAAATGTTTCCCACGTCACCAAACATCACCATTGAAAGTGCCCTATCATATGTTTCCCAATGGACCATTCATTTCTCATCCACCCACCAATGCAATTAGTATAATTTGACTAGAACGATGTACTCCGTAGTAGTATTAATCAGTGTGCTTGAAACTCCTATAATGCTCTTAATCATGCAATACTGACTGGAAGGTCTCAACTCAACTCCATTTGTTCCCCATTTTCATTTTGATCTTGGCTTTGACTAGTCTCACCATCTTTCTCATTTCTCAAAGTGGCAGTTTCTTCAGTAACCGGAGTGACACCTTCGGTCGCCGGTTTGGCCGGAGGTGGCGGCAATGTTTTCTTCACCAGCTCTACTATTTCTTCAATCTCTTCATCTGGAAAACGATCCTCACACTTCTCTATTATCTGTGTAATAAAAAAAGTAAACACATCGTAGTATATATGCAAAAGCTGCACATATCATCATTAAAGAATTCATACTTGTTTAAATAGTCTTTAGGAGATGATGATTTATCTTGATTAATGTGAAGATCAAGAACAAGATTCTAAGAGAAGAATTATTGAATTAGAATATGAAAAATAAGTCGGGCACCATTGTTTTTGTCCTAAGGGGTCGATAACACGTCAGTCCTACAAAGTCATTGCTCCAAATGATCCAGACTTTCATCTCCCTTTTGGTTGTTCTCTCTTATACAAAAATACAATACGCAATATCTATTAAATTCGTGACATCTCATTCCTAATAATTTTGGCATAAATACCCTTACTTGTTTGGTTTTCCTAAACCCATGTTCAAGGCAAAACAAATCTACCCGTAAACTCACATTTGAGCGAAAGCAGTCATGATCTTGCTTATCTGTTCTGCAGTTGAGGCAACCCCATATTTTGCAAATTCTAATCCAAACACATACTTTAAAGTTCGAACCCTCTTTGACTATAGAACAAAATACAATCATGTCAACTAACCTTGCTTCCAACTAATTGATGCAAAGAGAAATTAGTTTCTACTTCCACCGATAACAAAAATTGGCACCTTTATATTGCCAAAAGTAAATGAGTAATAATAGTGATAAGTCAAATTTCAATAAAGTTAGCCAACTTACCAAGCAGGTGGAACACAAGAAACTGAAGCATTTAACGGTTTAATTGTACCTTAGGTCATCTGTAGTTATGGTTACTAGTCTTTTCTTTCAATGGTATAAATTTAATTGGCCTCTTTAAACCCAAAATAAAACCAATATCTAAGCTCTCACAGCTGGGACATCATCTTAGGGCTTCCCAATTGGGGACAAACTAAGTGGGTAACAAAGACTCATGAATAATACTCTTTTGGTCCTTAATATAAGACATATTTTGAGAGTTGATCTTGATTCTAAATATAAAACATAGTTTTCATATTTGTCAATCTTTTCTTAATTTAACCCTATTGATACTCCCTCAACAATTCAAGGAGGAGGGGGATTGGGGGAAATAAGGAATATGACTAGAATGTTTTAAGAAATACATGTCATATTAACTAACATAACTAATTTCCTTAATCTAATCAAATTAGGTCAATATGTCTTATATTAAAAACCGAAGGAGTAATGGTTATGACTTTTAAGGTATTGGGTGTTGATTTGAGGACAAGTAATTACTCTTTGCTAGTGAAAATTGCAGGCATGATGGTCCAAACTTGTTAACACACCTCCAACTGTTTCTTACAGACTTCCAGTTTGATATGATTCAATGACAAGTAATAACTTTTTTTCAAAAAATGGGTTCATAGCTAGAAATAAATGGAACCACTATATGGCAATATATGCTACTCCTCCAAATAAATCTGTCGTGTGTAGCTTCAAACCCTGTACTTCAGAGCAAAAGCCAGTAAACAACTTAGCACCCTGCTTCTACTAATTGGACAGTTTTACTGGCTTAGATTCAAAACAATAACATAAAAATTGTATGAACAGCTAAGAGAAATTGCAACGCTTAGGTAAATTGCAAAATTGATGTCAAAACTAAACTAATACTTACAGGAAAAATTTCAACAGCAGCAGTTGGCCTGATGTTTAATATATTTAGAATCTCAGCCTTAGCAAGGTCATGCCTTTTGCATTTTCCCAAGAACTCATTGACATTCTCTCTAGTTTGATCACAAGCAGCAGTATTGACCAGATAATCGTAGACCTGTTAGATGGGAAGAACAGTCATACACCTTAGGGGTCTGGAAGTATTATTATAACATAATAGTAATAGAGATATTTCTCTTCAACCTTATACTCAGACTGTGCTATTTTAGCAAGAACTCTAGTTGGATCTTTTGATGCTCCTTTAGCTCTTAAAAAGTCAAGGACCTCAAAATTTGTGAGAGGTCCAGCATTCGCCTCTATACTGTGACAAATACTTAAAACTATTTTATCTCAAGCTGAGCAAATTTTTTTTTAAAAAAACGATCAAAAGGTAGATGAATAGGAAGAACATACATTTTCATGTGGAAGGAATTGGAGATAGAGAGCAATGAAAGTAAGTGCACGAAGGAAGCCTCTACTCCAACAACAATAAAGGCAATCTCCTGCACTTGGGAGTCAAGAAAATTGGGGAAATTAGATTGTGAATTCTACAAAGTAATGGGATGATGCAGAAGATGACAGCAACAAGATTGAGTAGCTACACCAATTGATCTGGTTCACATACTGAAATTATGTCTCTGCAAACTTTGGGCTACATGATTAAGATTTAAACCAGCAATTAACAGGTGGGAAAGAATAAAAGACAATGCTGCATTGAGTTGGAAAAAGTTTCTAGCCTATTTGCCTCTTCATGAGACCTGATAATGGGTTGACCTCGTCCTAAAAAAGGCCTGAACCACAAAAAAAAAAAAAGGCCTGGTCCACCAAATGAAGAAGCAATATACTAATTGTCATGTTTCATTTCTATATTCATGACTTAAGAAGCATCAAATATCAATCATGATAATATTCATAGCCAGTGATATCAGATAATGATTGACAAAATCATGCATTAATAGGTTACTATCCTTAAACCCACCATAAATTTGAACTCTATAAACATTTTCAAATGCACAAGCGTATACTGCATAAACATTGCTCTCTTCTAAACGCGTTTATGACTCAAACAACCCGAACCAACAATTTAAATCTGAACTCTTTTAACCAGCATGCCTGTATGAAACCAGCTAAGGACTAACTTTGGAGATAATGGTTGCAAACAAACCCATGCATGCAAGCACGCATGCGTATGTGTGAGAAACTTGGGAGTAAAACATATAAAATAATCAGCGTTTCTGATATGATATCAATTAGCTAGACTTGGATTATGATCTAAAATTAATGATAATCATATTTTCTAGGATATATGAATATTCAGAAGATATAATCATGTTCTCAAAATATGATTGAAACAAAAATATCAAGACATCAATATTAAAAAATTAGTAAGGAATTACTTTAGTATTCTCCAATAAGTCCAAAAACAACAGCGCTGCTTAGGAACTAACGCAAAACAAATGCATAAAAAAGGAAAATTTAATTTCAAATGGGCAAGAACATATTGCTAGAACAAGCTACCTGAAGAGAGAAGCAAGAAGACGTTTGAAATTGAACCCAAAAACCAAAAAAGATACATCCGCCAATTAAGATACACCCATTTGCACAAACAGTAATGGTAGCTGAAAGAACCAAAAAAGACACATGCTACACAAGCATTTTATCAAACGGCTGAACTGCATCTCCTAGTAAGTGCAGTAGGATCACAAACAATGAATGGAAAAACCCATGATGCACGGAATTGAATCTGCATTAGCTAATCAAAAGTTAACAGTGAAATTCAAATGAATAGTCTAAGCCTTTTGACCCAAAAGATAAAGTACCAATATCTTCCAGCTCGAAAAAAGCCTGCCGCCCCGTAAAATCTTTCGACAGAGAAATAAATAAATAAATAAAATTCTTTAGAGTATTAAATTCTTGAGAGTAACGACCGAGGAAAGGATCATTGGTTGGGTCTGGGTTGGGAGTCCTCTAAAGTTCAGAGGGCAAAACACAGCGACTACAGAGATATAAGTAGAAGAATAGAGAAACATGGAGAAGCTACCTGAAGAGAGAAGCAAGAAGACGTTCCTCGAACTCAGACGCTGCCCACGTCCGCCAATGGAGGTGGCGGAACTCCGAACACTGCTGCCGTGATGGTCAGCGCCGTCGGGGTAGCGAGGTGATTTTATTTTTTTACCCCAACAAGGAGTTGGAGTTATAAATATAGTATTTCTACCCGCTTCCATTTGTTACATTGCCCAATTGGTAATGTAATCTTCTCATACGGATGGAGGTAGCGGGTTCGATCCTTCACTAGACAAGCTTAGCGTAACACTAAGATGTCTAGGGTTTGTTTGGGCATAGTTTTTTGAAAATAGCTTTGGAGAGTTATGAAATAAAAATAATTTTTGAAGAATAGATTTTGAGATTTACGAGGTGAAAATAATTTTTATAAAATAGTTTTAAGAAAAAATATAGTGTTTATATAACTTTAAAATCTAGGTTTTGACAAAAGTTTGTCAAATATCCCAAAATTATTAAAAAACTATTATACATCAAAACCTAGGTTTTGGAAAAAATTTTCCAAACACTCCTAATTTTTCTAAAAGCTATTTTGTATCAAAACCTAAGTTTTCTTATAAGTTTACTAAACATTCTTATTTTTTTCAAAAACTGTTTTATATCAAAACCTAGGTTTTGGATTAGGTTTTGTCAAAAACTTTTTTTTTCATATTTTTCTCTTTCCTATACTATTATCAATATTTTTTCAGTATCAATCAGTATTCTTAAGATATTTTTTAATATCTTATAGTATTATAAAATATTTTTTTAAGATTAGTCCTTACCCAGCAATATTTTTTCAATATCTTAAAAAAAATTCTCAAGATCAAGAAGTATTTTTTTACTACCTGTTAGTATTATAAATTTTTTTTTAAAGATTGTCAATACCCTAAAATATTTTTTTAAAATCCTAAATAAAATTAAAAGAGTATCAATAGAGATTAAATTAAAAAAAATTGATAAATCTATATTTTTTATTTACTGCCACCATTAATACTGTGAGAATATTTAATAGTTGAGCGCAATATTAATTCGCATCCCATAAACGTATATAGTAGTAATCGAATATTGATAAAAGAAAATATAGTAGTAATCGAATTAGGAAGAAAAAGACAAAAAGTACGACATTGAAATCAGCAAATCAAATCCTATACCAAGCTTGTGAAAAGGTGGCGCAAACGCGTGGCTGGATCCTGTGATTTCTGTGTAGATTTTCATTTTTTAATTTTTAAAATATTAAAAAAATATTTTATAATCTTGAAAATTATTGTATAATATTAAAAAAATATTTCAAGTGATGAATGGCCTTAAAAAATATTTAGAGTATTGAAAAGTACTAAAAAAATATTGATGATGATAGAAAAGAGATAAAAAGCTGAAAAAATAGTTTTTCACAAAATTTAAGTTTTGATGTAGAATAAATTATGGAAAAATAAGAGTGTTTGATAAGTTTATAACAAAACCTAAATTTTGATGTAAGATAACTTTAAAAAAAATGGGTATTTTGCAGACTTATAACAAATCTTAGATTTTAAATCTTTCCAAAATCTAGATCCTTCTCTCAGCACTACAAAAATGTAGTTTTTTTACGTTACAATTACATAAGCCCAGCAAAAAGATATATTCGGTTTGTTACATTAGGATTGCATTGAATCAAAGCAAACAAGCTTGGGAAAATTTTTATGACAGGATTAAAAAAAAACAGAAAATTAGAGAATTGGGGTTGGAACTTGGAAGTTTTTAATGAGTTTTTCTTACTATTTTATTTTATATCTCATCTTTATTAAAAAATTATAACCGTACTTCTCCAATTTTTTTAAAATCAACACATAAAAATTTCCATCCCATTTTCCTCAATTTCCCTCTTGAGAAACAGACACTTAGCGCGCGCGTGTATATGTGTGTGTATAATGTAAAAAAGATATAATATTTGAAATATCACGGGACTCCGCATGAAGCAACACTATTACAATACAATACGCTTTATAAGTTTACGAAGCATATGGATCACAATCAATATCACTAGTTACATTTCTTTTTTCTTTTTTTCTTATCATGAAATAAACTCATGCACTCAATTAGTGCAAGCTCCAAACCACCACCAATTTAGATCAAAACCTTGAGAGGGGTTTGGTATCATTTTAGTAAAACAGCTTGAACGGTTGTCTCATGAAAAGACTACACAGGTCACACAATATTTGATTCCACGACACATGATTTAAGTTTAATAGCAGATAAATAGTTATAGCATTACAAAATATGAGTGCCCTAAGATGACAATATAAGAATCCATACAACACTAATACCAAAAAGAGGCTTACAAAGTTTCTAAGCTTTTATACCTCTGATTGCTTCCCTTGCCCTCTAGTAAGATTAGAGGTCTCACCTGAAAAATATTTATAATGACGGAGTGAGACATAAAGTCTCAATAACCAAAATTAATTTATCAAATATGTAAGAAGGATTGCAAATCCAAGAAACAAATTTAATAACATAATTATAAGACTAACATTAATTAAATGAAACATGATAATTAACAATAACTAAAACCATCCTCGCTCATTCATCATGCTCCTCCTTATATCTTCTAGACATGGTACAACCTATCAGTGCTAGTATACCTGGCCAAGGTTATCTAGACACATCAATAATACTGTCCCCTCTCATGTTACCACCGATATACAGTAACAGGGAGGTGTCCGCCCAAAATACTCTACTCAATTTCCGAGCCAGGAATGAGAGAGTCAATAAGCACAATTTCACCCTAAATCTCTTCCACACAACCCAACATATTCAATAAAAAATAAACAACATATCCTTAAAATTTTCTAAGATCATTGTACAATACATTGTTCCATTTACAACATCTTATAACAAACATCATAATTATTACAACAATCACTACTGCTTTACTAAAACAGTTTCATGTTCAAATACAGGCAAAATTTCCAAAACACATATTAGGAAGTCAGATAATAGTAAGGTTTAGAAAACACCTTACAGTCCAAAACAAACATATAAAATAAATTAACTCCGGTTACCTCAACTTCAAGCTAAATCTTGAAAAGTAAAACATAAACGATGACTAATCACAAGAAAATTCTACATCATCACAATAATAATTTAATATAACTTATATTATAAAATTTCCAATAATAATATATTATCATAAAAACTGAAAATAATATTTCAGTTCTTCAATCTTGAAAACTAAACCGATTAAAATTAGTTATTAATCATTCTATTCCTATATACATTCATTTATTTTGAAATATCAAAACTTCTCCAAAATTGTAACCTCAAAATTTTCACTAACCAATATAATATTACCTTCATTAGAAAGAGAAAAATATATAGAACAACTTTCATGAAGAAACTATATTGAAAAGAAATTAGTTTAACTACCTAAATGATCTTATAAAATAAACAACATATCTTAAAATACTCTAAATCTCCTTCTCTTCTCTCCTCTTCTCTCCTCTCTACTCCCTCACGTTTTTTATCTTTCTTTTTTCTTTTCTTTCCTCTCAATTCCCACGGCACCCACATATATAAATAGATAAGGGGGTGCAATTAATACATCCCTGTTATAAAACTGATAAGAATAAGAGAAGAGATTATAGAGAGAGAAATTCTCATTTTAACTGTATCTTGAATAGTTACAGAAGAACTCTATTTATAGAAGGAAAATGGGACTTTAGTGTAATTTCCACCTCTGGGTCATTTGGTGTAGTTTTCCCCAAAGTACAAAACTATTCATTCACGGATTTGCATTCCCGTGAATGTTATAATTGGCTGCGGGTCCCACCAAATAGTAAATCGCTATGCATGGGTCCCATGTCATCTTGTAATATTTGGAGATCGGGAGTCAATGGACATCCACATAATAAGTATATTCATAACACTCCCCCTTGGATGTCCATTTATGAATGTGCCTCGTTAAAAACTTTAACTAAGAAAAACTCAGTGGGATAAAAACCTAGCCAAAGAAAAGAGTACATCATCCATTGATACACTATCCAGTGTTGCCTCATTAAAAACCTTTCTAGGAAAACCCAATGGGACAAAACCTAGATAAGGGAAAAAGAGTGCAGCGTGTATCGTCTCCCCTCTTGATTACATTAGTTTTGCTCCCCCTGATGATTAAATAATTTTTAATGTCTTCTGAGCATAACTCTCTTTCTGTCATCAAGTATTCTGTTGTTCACTTATAGAACAATTATAGTAACGCCCAATTTGATAAATCATTGAATACTTGCAAAATCTAACTCTTTCAAGTAAAATCACAATAATCATTTCATAAATATACATGTGCATATAAAATTTTAATAAATGTTCATGAAAATGCATACTCTAATTGCTTCTGGCAATATATGAACTTATAATTATTCTCGAAAATTTGATGCTTCTAGCATCTTGAGTCCTTAAGAGACTTATGCTTCTGGCATATTTAGTCCTTCAGAAACATATGTTTCTGGGGCCTTACGTCCTTCAAGGACATGTGCTTCTGGCACACACTAATATATTGTGGCTCATGATCCTCATTATCATTTATTACAACATATGCTATCATTTAAACATAAATATCATCAACGTCGATATCATTTTCGGTCCCATCGGATTTCATTTATTGAGATCTCTTTATATTCACATATATTAGGTTCATGGGTCTCTTCTAGGACCATAATATTCAATTCTAGAAATAACATCTCTTCTGGAGATAACATCTCTTCAGGAGATGGCTCTTCTGGAGCTTTTCTTAATTATCCTCGATTTGATCATCTATATTCTTATAGCTCCTTTTCTCATTCGAGGATTTTTATCTTTAAAATCGATGGATCTAGAACACTTCTGGTGTGCTTTATAACAATTTATATAGAAGCATTTGCAGTTGGGACATGTGACTTTGTCACTTTCTTTAGGTCAGTGAATGCTTATGGCATTCGATTAACTAAACTCTGCAGCTGAATTATCATTTTAAACTCTTAGTACACATTTATTAGTACGGGGATCAACATGAGTCAATGATAATTCATTCCACTTTATCTCTTTTACCCAATCTGCTTATTTTTCTCCCCCTAATCAAATCATGCAGTATATATCCATTTGTGTGCATTATAGTGGATCATTGCACATTCAAAACTATTAAGATGGAATTTATCTGACTCCTGACCAAAAGTCAATTTTACAGGGAGAATTTTGTTGGCTTATATAATTGCTGCAAATATATATAAACAATGTTCTCATAATCATTGATCTACTCATATATGATTTCTGGACCATTCAATCTGGAAAATTACGCGCATAATATATTGCAAATTTCTAGTTGCAAACATCACCGCAAACTTTGCAGACTTATAATCTCACATCTAATCTTTCAATTTGATATATTTCCAGAGATCCATTTCCAATAATTATTTCTATCTGAGAACAAGCAACACATAATATATGACTCGGATGATCAAACAAGTCATGCCAACTTTCATATGATTTATCATCCATATGATTTATCATTAAATCTAATATTTATTTTGGGAGAATCAACACAGAAACATTCACAAAGAATTATCACATAAATATTCACACTTGATATATATCATTCTCCCCCTCAAGTGTGAGACCTTAAAAATTAATTCATGGAATTTCATTACAATATTCCATAATAATAGCATATATGATATCTATTTCATTAAAATTTCACAAATTTCTTAATGCATTATCAATGCATAATTTTGTTACTTCTAGTAACAAAATTTTCATTTTCCAGAATCGACAAACAAATATATATTAAATACAAAATCATCAAATGGATCACTGCAGATTCACGAGCGCAATACTGTGTAATCATAGATGCATCACTGTGGAATCACAGGTGCAACAACTCGAATTGTCGTATGCATTCAAAGTAAAAAAGGTTCTAAGCTCGTGCTTTATAGAGAGCAGATCTGCAGAGATTTAACAGGACTGCGCAAATCTGCAGAGATTCAATAGGATTTAATTCGGCTATAAATAGAAGAAGGCAAACGAACATGCCTCACAAACACACAAGCATTTGATAATATCAATTACCAGATACTCACATATTTCTCTAAATTCTATTGTCATGGCAGGACCTAGCAATTTTATCCTAGTTTCTGATACATCTGAAACAACATTACTTGATGCTTTGTTATATGATGATCAGCCCAACATGTCATTTACTTCTTTATTATCTCCTAATCCTTTTGAGATGTTTATTCCTCCTTCTACTATTCCTCTTTCTGCTTCAAATGTACCTACTTCTCCCCCAAGAACAAGTGTTCTTCCTCAATCTACAAGGATTGAAGGTAGAACTGAAGCAGGTTCATCAAGAAGGTCTGTTAAAAGGTGTAGAACTATGGCCGAACTGATGGAATCTACCAGTCAAGTTCAACAATAGTCACAACAATCAATGAGCCAGCACTCACAAGCTAGCAAACAACCACCAGCCAGCTATCAACAACCAGTCAGCCAACAACAATCATCCAGCCAACAACTACAAGCCAATTAGCAACTACTAGCTTATTGGAATGTAGTTGTTGTCATGTTTTACGGGAAATTATACATGCCAACGGACTTCAATATCATAAACTTGAAGTTCATGGAAGGAAGATAGGTATGATTTCCCATGTTGTTTTATTTGAAAATGTACAGGATAAATCTTACAATACTGACAGGCTTCCAATGTTTGATTTTAGTAATAAAAATTTTGGAGAAATCAAACATTTTTTGACACAGTATTGTATAGATTTACAAGCATCAGGATATAACTTGATGCGTGATCCTGTATTGAACTATCATGAGGTCCTTTGTGTAGGTTCGGAATGGGCTAAAAACCCAAATGAACTACCGCAGAGTTCATTTCAAACCAACATTGAAAATCCATTAGATAAAGGAAAACAGCCCGCGGTTAATATTCCATATGATATATCATCCCTTAATCAGGGTGAATTATATAGATTAACAATGGAGCAGCGGGAAAGAATAAAGAAAACAACGCACCATGATTTAAGTGATTATTTTCACTTAACCCTAGATGATGCGAGTAAACAATTAAATATGTCTACTCACACCATACAAAAGATCTATAAAAAAGGAGGGTTAACTGAGTGGCCACACAAAAAGCTTAAGAAACTTATGATGCAAATCTCGATATTACGAAGAGCTTTGCCTCATCTGGATCTCATCACAAGAGAAGCAAAAGAAGAAGACATTAAATATCTTCAAAATGAGATGATTAAGGTTTATAATGGAGTTGAGCCACTCGCTACTAAACTTTGTTGAAATAATATTGCTTTTTGTTTAATTATTTTGTTTATGAATATTCTTCTCTTATATTCACAACAATTATTATAATCATAGAAAACACAAAACAATCATAATAATATATTTGCTTCATTCACTTCGGGGAATGAAGTTGGATAAAATTCATGATCCATAACTCACTGATCTATTTGATCATGGCAATTAATCCACAATATTTCTTGACTTTATCACAATTTTGCTACTGCAAGAGCAAATTGGATATATGTATTTACAATCAACCATGATCATACAATCCCTTGTCTCATAATTTAAGGGAGTATTAGATGTCAAATATACAATTTTGAGGCCTTTATACAATTGATGGCATACAAAATTTATGGATCAAGCCTTGTATCATAACTTGTCTCTCGGCTTCAGGCCAACTTATTTCATTAGCTTCAGGCTAATTAATCACTTGACTTCTATCCAATTTATGCCTCCTCATGGTCTCAGGCCAATTTATGCATCATATCTCCGTGACCTTTTAACAATTTATCGTCAGGATAAATATAAGCAGTAAATAATAAAATAAATAGTTGGAACCCACTAATAGTGTGGTTGCCATAAATAATAAAAGGGAGGGGGATATATATAAAGCAGTAAATAAAAAAAAATAAAAGGGAAGGGGGATATATAAATATAAGATAAATAAAACAGTAAATAATAAAATAAATAAATAAATGGAGTCCACTATACTAGTGTCACCATCATGAAAAATAAATAAGGCAGTAAAAAATTAAAATAAAATAAATGGAGCCCACTAAGATATAGTGTTGCAACCATGAAAAAAAGTAAATAAAGCAGTAAATAATAAAATAAATGGAGCCTACTAATGTATAGTGTTGCAACCATGAAAAATAAATAAAACAGTAAATAATAAAATAAATGGAGCCCACTAATATATAGTGTTGCAACAATGAAAAATAAATAAAGCAATAAATAATAAAATAAATGGAGCCCACTAATATATAGTGTTGCAACCATGAAAAATAAATAAAGCAGTAAATAATAAAATAAATAGAGCCCACTAATATATAGTATTGCAACCATGAAAAATAAATAAAGCAATAAATAATAAAATAAATGAAGCCCTGTTGCTCCCATGAAAAATAAATGAATGTTAGGAACATAAAAATAAATGCGTAAAATAAATGTTAGTAACATAAAAATAAATGTCAATAACAATAAATGTAAATATTAGTAACATAAAAGTAAATCTAGACTTCCAATCTGGAGTCATATTAACAATAAAAATAAAATAAGAAAGTTGTAAAACTTACCTGATTGTCCGCAAAAAATTTATTAATAAATTAATTATAGTGTATTATTATAAAATAGAGAAGCAAAAATCCTCTAATAATGGAAAGAATGGGTCCAGTGGATTATTGAAAAATTATTTGTCTTGTACTTCCAACTTAATCTCTTTCATCAGTTTGGAAAAGATAAGCCTTACGTACTCCTTTTGCAATAATACTCCTCCATAATCTACTTTGTTTTTCATTCTTTATTTTTCTTTTCCCTTTTTCTTCTCTTTCCTTCTCTCTCACTGTCGGCAAGAGGAGAATGATTTAATTTGGAAATGGGCCCATCTATTGAATAGATGAAAAGATGAAAACAAAGGAAAAGGAAATGGTCTAATATTTTTTTTTTTCTTATTCTGGACGAAGAAAGAAGCAGAGAACACACAAATGGCCAGAGCAATTGAGGTGAGAACGAGATGAGCAAAGACAGAGACATTAGGCAAGAGACTAAACGTGACAGTTGGAGATGATGGTTATGGTGGATTCAGACTGGTGTCGGCGTCAACTAGACATGGTGAGAAAGAATGAGAACAACTTAGGATGAGAAGAGCAGCATACGATTCAGAAGTAATCGTGCTGATAACGTGTTATAAAACTGATAAGAATAAGAGAAGAGATTATAGAGAGAGAAAGTAGAGAGAGAAATTCTCATTTTAACTGTATCTTGAATAGTTACAGAAGACCTCTATTTATAGAAGGAAAATGAGACTTTAGTGTAATTTTCACCTCTGGGTCATTTGGTGTAGTTTTTCCCAAAGTACAAAACTATTCATTCACGGATTTGCATTCCTGTGAATGTTATAATTGGCTGCGGGTCCCACCAAATAGTAAATCACTATGCATGGGTCCCATATCATCTTGTAATATTTGGAGATCGGGAGTCAATGGACATCCACATAATAAGTATATTCATAACAACCCCCACATTTTCAAAGGCGGTAGCTTTATTTTTATTTTTTTTAAACTTTCCTTCCTTCGCAAGCCTTTCTTTCTTTCTTCTTTTTTTTTTAATCATTTTTTTCCTTCTCTTCTTCTGCACACCACCTTTCTTTCTTCTTGTTTTTTTTTTTTCAAAAATGGGAAAAGTTGCCTTTTATTTACTTACTTTTTTTTTCACAATTACAATAATTAAATAAAATCATTTCATAATTACAATTAAATCCTAATAATAAAATTTAGGATGTTACATCTCACAATATATTTTATAATCATTAAGCTACTTATTTATATATATATATATATATATATATATATATATATATATATGGTATAAATTATTTTACACACACATGCATAATAAATTTAATCTAAAATCAATAAGGATAGTTGTTAGGGAAAATCAAAGGAAAAATTTTGAAGTTGTAAAATTTCAAATCAGGTATTTTTCTAAAAAATGAGCTGTGAATTATGACATTTCGTCATTTCTTTATCAACTATTGGTAAAAAATATTTGTTTAGCAAATTTCATTATTCCCTTATCAACTAATGACAACAAACCTAATTTTAGATTTTACAATTTTAAAGTTCTTATTTTAGCTTTTTCCATAGTTGTTAATTGGGAAAATCATAAAAAAAATACCTCACAAACCTTAAAATCTCATAAGTAGATCTTCTCATTATCTGTTTTTCTCGTTATCCCTTATGAACCCATCATTTAGGCGTTGATTGAGAATATGAGAAAAAAGTTAAATTAGTATTGTAACTTTTAAAATTAATTGGATGTATATAATTTAGAAATTATGAGAAATAATGATGAGAGAAACCTAATCCAAAAATCCCAAAAATATCAAGAGAATAATTGTAAAAGCGGTTCTGAATTTCCTGCGATGTAGCGTAAATTTGCTATTAGAAAGTCGTTAAAATCCTATCAGAACGAACGAGGACAACTTTATTATAATTAATTGGTAATTACTCTTTGCAAATTTACAACTCATTTGCTAATAATTTTATATTTTAATGAATTAATTTTCAATTAAACATATATTTACATTTTGGAATAACTTTATTGCTGAGATATAATATAAATATACAAGGAAATATGAATGTGAGTAGTTAAAATTATTTCACATAATAATTCTGAATAGCTTATCACTCATTTGGCCAAAAAAATAATCACTTCCCATTGACATTAGTTTCATGATACAAAATCTTTTCAAGAATAGATCACCTAAAAAAAAATCTTATTAAGAATAACTTCCAACAGAAATGACAGAAGAAAGGGAGTAATTAGTCTCAAAACCACCTTCACTTTGGTGGGATCAACCACTTTACCATTTACAGGTTAACAATTTTTCAGACTAATAATCAGATGAAAAACCTACCCTTATTATAACTATGTATAACCCACACTCATCATAAAAACGAGTTTCTTCCCCAGAAACTCTTTCAAGTCCAGACGCCATTTTTCACTGTTGAGCTAACCAACTCCACCTGTAGTTGTTTCATAGTTCTAAAGCAGTTGAACATTGTTCATGTAACTCTCTTGTTACGCATCAGCTTGGGATGATTCTGATGCTTCTTCCACTTTCAGGTTTATGATACAAGCCTTGACCTCCTGGAACCTCTCTTCTGACAGTGAAACATCAGAGAGAAGCCTGCATACATATGCTTCAGAAGCAGCTTCAAAATCCTCCCTTCTATTGAACACAAAGTGTCCACTAATCTCCCACACAGCAGGATTCGCCTGAGCATCTATTATCTCCTGGCTTACTTGTCCAAGCGCTCGCCTCTCAGCATAACACTGGTTATACAAGGGCGAGAATAAGAATGAATCTTCTGCTACAAAACGATTAAAAGAAAAAGAAACTTGCAACTTGGTTTTTCAATTTCCGGGCCTGGTCAGTTTTTGAAAATAAGAAACTTATTTCTAGTCAGTCTTCCAGTAAAGTAACTTAGAAATGCTGGAAGAACTAATATGTAGTGAGTTTGTCATTTTTGGTAAGTAGCAAATTCAGTCCCTAGACTGAAGCTTGTTTTTTTGTAAAAAATGGAAACTCAATTTGGATTTCAACTTATCGGACATCATTAGTTCTGGTTCTTGCTCAAATCTCTCCAGTCTAAAATTTTGAACATCAGCAGAGTTGCATCCTTTGGAAAACCAAAACCATGGCAGTCCACATATATCAGTTCTTCCATTGCTCTCCAATCAAACCAACTTGTTTATATGTTATACTTTGACCAAACAACCGTAAATCTCGCCTGACATGAATTAAGAAATCTAGTTTGGTTGCACTTGCACCACAAGAACGGTCTTCCATTTCTATTATATAAAACTGAGATATGCAGTCTTCAATATACTCAAATTATCATTAATTAATACTAACTCGAGTTCTTGATATAAGAACTTGTTTGTAGTGTGATTTGTACTACAAATGAGATCTTATATTAATGACTAGAGGTAGTAATAACTTTTTTTTAAAATCCTTTTCCTATGGAATATGAAGGATATTTCTTACTTAAATTTAGATTGCCTTTTTCATTTTAATTTTTCTTTCCATTTCTTCTCTGCATACTAAACTTTTATAGAGGAATATCACAGAAGCAGAAGGACGCCAAAAGAAGGAATATTGTCAAAGGAAACATACCTGAAAGAATAGAAATATTCTCTTCCCACAGTCAGAGATAAGAAAATTGAAGGGGATGTTATTATTCTGAAGGAAAACAAGCCTACAAGCAACAGCATCAGAGAGATCACGTATAGAATTTCCACCCTCAAAAACTAGTCCTCGAACTGGATAGTTCAAGAGTTGGGATACACAGATTCCTCGAGAATGAAGTTCCTCATCTACTGGTATCCTTTGTGTAGGGACTTTCTCGGCAGGCAAGGGTGCTGCTAAGTAATATGCCTGTGCCGAAATATGAATTAGCCAAGACTTGGAATATGAATATAAAAACATCATACGGACTGAACTATTAAGATATTCAAGTTCGAAGAGGGATGTGACAGCATACTTGGAAATGCAGATGATTGATAGTGGCAAAAGCACCCAAACTATTGTAACCCACTCTAAAATAGGAATCAGCAGCTTCTTTAGCCATATGCACAGCAAGCAGGAAACTGTCATGGTCAATCCTCTGAGGCAAGGAATCCAGGATATGGGGAATGAGAATAACATGTCCATACTCAAGTGGGCTCACCTAAGAATCAAAGTTCAGTATTAGCCATCTGTTTAATCTTCTGTAACAAGGATATAGTTTTTCTTGTAAATATGCTTGGATTGAGGAGAATGGAGCAAAATGGATGAAAATTGAAGGTGTCATATAGGCATTCTATTGACAAAAATCTAAATCAAACAATTCCTTTCTTTCCTTCCTCCATTCTCTTGAAATCAAACATATCCAAGAGTTCATTAATAAAATCGCAAACAAATCTCCAATAGTCTAAAGTTTTGGTGAATAGTCTCATAAAGCCAAACTATTCGAAAGACCAAAAAAAAGACCATACTAACATTAATTGCAACAACATTAGGAGATGTTGATATCTTCTCAACTGGAGCGTTTGGAACAAAATGACTCTTGTGGTCACTGCTCTGCTCAAACAGAAAGAGTGCTTCTTCTTGTCCAACTTTTGTGAAATTAAACTTATTATCATCAAAGGGCTGGAGTACTTGATCCAATCGGAACTCAGTAGGTCGTTTCTTCAGGATGCGCTCTTCATTCAGTTGTACAATAAACCCATGTTGTCCAGGAATGGACTTCGTCTCATTTGTGGTCACATCATGCCTGAAAAGCCCCCGTTTCTTTCTATTTTCCCACTCTACAAGCAAGAGATCGTGGAGGAATGATATTTCAGAAACTTCCTCGGAGGATTCCACCATTCGAGCTTCTATGGGAATATTGCCATCTTTCTTGTATAGATAGAGAGGAAGCCTAGAGACTGAAACCACAAGATCAAAATACGTGTTCGTCTGAGAAAACGCCCCTACTGTATATTCCTCTAACGTCGTTCACTTACCCTCTTAAAAACATGCTAGTTTAAGAAACTTAATGATAAAAACTATTTTTTTTTTAAAAAAAAAAGCTTTGTAAAATACAAACTACTTCTATCCCTCTCTAATTCAAGTAACATGCGTAAAACAATAAATCATGTGCATGCATCTCCTAATCACCAACTCCCATCGTCTCACTCTTCAGATCTAATGGCAAGTTGAAGTTAATTATCATATACGTGGTCCTTCCCAATTTGAATTTTGGAGATATAAGCTTTTGAAAAATTCAAGCAATATTTCAAGCCAGAGAACTAAGGAGCTAAAAGCCTAAAATAGTATAAGAAACTCAGTTAAATATTTAGATTGCTTCATTTTTCTTCCGGCAGTATCCAAAATGAAAATGGTCGTTGAAGTAAACCAAATAAATTGATCATCAAGTTTTAATTCAAATAGAAGCAAGCAATTCTAAAAGCAATACCAGGTAGGCAGCACTTTCCGAGGCAATGGCGGCCACAACCGAGGGATCCCTTTTCAGAATCATCTTCCCGGTAATCGGAACCGACAGTGGCGACCCTCTGGATGGTCATCTTAAAATCGAAAGGGCTTCTCCGATAACAGATCAAGACCCAGATCTAAAGAAAACCCCAACCGACAAGGAGGAGGTCGGAAGGGGTGCCGCCAGCGGAAGGAAGGAAACGTCGGCCAGCGTGAGGGAAGGAAGGGATTGGAAGTGTGCTTAAACGAAAATGAGCTATCTCGGAGCTCTTAAAGGTGCCAAAGGTTGAGTTGTGTGGGGGAATGAAGCCGTAGTCACAACTCACAAGTAACCACAATGATGGAAGTTTTCTCTCCCAGAATTCAGCGGCAAATCCGACTGTCTGATGCGAACTAATGCTGATATAGTTATTATGAATCGCTTTTGGAATTTTGCCCGGACGGGGACGGTGACGGTGCATTCTGGAACTTCCCACATCGAGAGTCAAGGTCAAGGGAGCATGGCCTCAGATCCTGTATCTGGTATGCATACTCCCACTGTTTTTCTATTTTAATCATAATAGCTCACTTCTGAAAACATTTACTTGTACGATTGGGGGCTGATCTTAATTGAATTCAGGGCGGAGTATGAAACTTATATCCCATAAGTCCACTCATAAATTAATGTAATTTAGTTATTTTAAACTAGTCTAAAAAGACTTATAATAAGATGGGGTCTTAAGACTTAAATGGGGGACTATAAGTACACATATGGACAATCTATACTCTTCCATTTATTGGGTTTTTTTTTTTTTATTAATTACCTATATCACCATATGGTAAAGGCATTTCTTGACGCACTTCTATTTAGTATGCATACTCCCATTGTTTTTCTATTTTAATCATAATAGCTCACTTTTGAAGACATTTACTTGTAGGATTGGGGGCTAATCTTAATTGAATTCAGGGTGGAGTATGTAACTTATAACCCATAAGTCCACTCATAAATTAATGTAATTTGGTCATTTTAAACCAGCCTAAAAAGACTTATAATAAGGCGGGTTCTTAAGACTTAAATGGGGGGCTATAAGAACACATATGGACTGCTTATACTCGTCCATTTACTGGGGTTTTTTTTTTATTAATTACCTATATCACCATATGGTAAAAACATTTCCTGATTCACTCTCTATTTGTGATTTCGAGTATTCGACCGTCTCTACTCTCTTACAATAATCGCCATCGACTCTTAAAATCAAATCTACATCTCCTTGTTGTCATCATTTAGTGTTGTCTTTAGCCCTCCCCTGTAAAGCTTCTTGAATCATGTGCAAAGCCACAATTGAGTATCCCTTTGCAATGATCCTTATGATACCCATTTCGTGTGCCAATACCCATTTCGTGTGCCAATCTAAGACTTTGAACAACCCCCCAAAGTTTGGCAACCAAAGCGTTGCAATGTCTTACTTCCTACCAAAAAACCACAAATCTAGCTACCATCATCCCTTAACAACTTGTCAAACCTAGACATCCTTTAACAACACCATCAAAGTTCAGTTTCAACAACCCCTCCTTCAAAAAAATCCATCTAACTTCCCATGGTTCCTTTCTTATACCATGACTATCTAAACTTTTAGATAAATTAACACAATCTCTAACATAATGCTAGATTACAAACTCAAGACATTTAGGGATATAAAAAACTTCTTCAAATAATATTTTGTTCCTCCATCCCCAAATTATCTAGCAACAATCCCAAAAATTGTTCTTCAATTCTCTCCATTTTGCAGATTATTTAAGAACTAGCAATTCATGTGTTCTGTAAAAAATTGTGGATGTACCTTCAAAAATTTTAGAGCCAACCATATCCAATGAGATTTTGGGCAGCTCTTTAGAACATAGTCAAGGTCCTCAACTTCTCCTCCATACCAGCTGCAAGTAGACTCACCTCCTAGGATCTGTGCTCCTTTATCTGTTGTGAGAAGTCTATCATGCAATGCTAACCACAAAAATACTTGGATCATTTTAGTAGTTCTCACCTTCCAAATAACTTTCGAAATGACCTCTAACCCTATACTCACATCTCCTCTCAAATGTCGATACATTTGAGCTACATAATACATATCTCCTCTTATCTATCACCATCCTTAACACATGGTAGGGGAATGGCTTTAATCAATTGAAAGACCTCATATGGAAGTACTCCCTCAAGTCATGCCTAGTTCCAACTCCCTTCTCTGTTTAAGGTTTGACTCATAGTTAGAGCTAGATTTAACAATTCCAACTCCCTTACATAATAGTCTGCCCATTTATTAACCCCATATACATCCACCTATCCACCCAAAATTTCACATTACTTCTATCCCTTACTTCCCATCCAACACCCTTCGTAATTTTTAGCCATAATTTGGCAACATTTTTTCCATAAGGATGAATCATGCTTATTTCATAGAAAGTGAATGCTTCCAAGTATTAAGTTAGAGTTTAAACATTAAAATTACGTTATGATGGTACTAGTAGAAATTTATGTTGTTTTTTGTAAATTGTGATTATTAGACTTTGAAGATTCATATTTCAAAAATTAAAATGATGAATTTGAATGGATGCTTAATAATAATGTATGTTATTTGTCAAAAAAAAATTCACATGTAAATGGATTACTCAAAACTCAGTTAACCCGCCCATTTATGTGCTAGCTTGTTTACCTGGGTTAAAATGGGTTGGGGTATTGGTATGGGCTAACCTGTACCTGTTTAAAGTGAAATGGGGCTATGGGTTTAGCATCGGGTTGCTCAATCCGCCCATCGTTCTGTCCTAATTCTAAATTCTAAAATGTAACACCTATTTTTTAAATGACCTTATTGATACTCCCTCTAGGATAATTAAGTGATGGAGAAAAGAAATTAAAGAGGATGATAAGGGTGATTTTAGAAAAAATATGTCATATTAACTAATTCAATTAACTTCCTTAATTTACTCAACTTAGTTGATAAGTCTTACATCAGGATGGAGGAGTATTTAAAACTTAGGAAATAAATTTGTTCTTGATGAATAATAATAATAATCAAAATTTAATCAGACATTGCTGTATCAAGTGTGTCCTTATTAACAACAATAAACTCTAATGTCACATTAACTTTTACAATTTCATTAACTCTGTTAAATGTGCTAATATATGAAAAAAGGGGAAATTAATCTTCTTGTCATTTAAATTTGGGAAAATTTCATTTAGGGCCTAAGGTAGGAAAATATTGTCAAAAAAGACCTTAAGAAAAGTCAAATGTCAAAAAAGGCCCTAAGGCCTTTTCTGGTATTATTTTAGAAAGCGATAACAACTATATTGGTAGCGATTAACAACTATATCAGTCCCCGTTAACAACTAAATCAATATAATTAACAACTATATAAGTAGCCATTAATAACTATATCCGCACAATTTTTTTTGAAATAATACCAGAAAAGACCCCAAGGCTTTTTCTGACATATGACTTTTCTTATGGCTTTTTTTGATAATATTTTGATAAATGTCACATTAACTTTTACAGTTTCATTATCTCTGTTAAATGTGCTAATATATGGGAAAAAAAGGGGGAAATTAATCTTCTTGTCATTTAAATTTTAACTTAGCAATCCCTACCATGACTTTGATATGATTCAATCCCTAAACTTTTAACCTTGTATAACCCAGTCATTAATTGAACTCTTAACTCGGCTAAAACTCAATCTCTAATATTTTCTTATTTAATAAATTCATGTCATAGTTAAAGTCGTCATCCAATCATCCCACGTGGCTGCTGACATTGATAAAAATTCAAGTGTGGCTTCCAAATAAGCTACACATGGATTAAAAATGAAGATGAGAGCAATCTCACCATCGCTTTCTTCTTCAAGTCAAAGACGGGAAAACACTTTAAACTCTTATTTGGAGATGCCTCTGAATGTGGGAGTAGCTTCACTCCCTCCCTTTAGAGCTGCTGGGATGAATTGTCTGGAGAACAAGAGCCCATTTCATACTAAAGGTCTTGATCCTTATTTAAATTTTTTAGAATTCATGGTCTTTAAATGTAAGTAAAAATCTTATATTCAAACACCTTGGGCTGAGTGACAATTAGGGTTGTGTAAAGACAAGATCAAACCTAGTTAGTCATGAGTCATGAACATGAGGTCTAGCCTATCGGATTAAACTAAACTTGGTCAATTGGACTGGAGGACTAGTCTAAGTGATCCAAAACTTCAATTTTTTAGGGGAGGATTTTCGGAGGATTTCGAACCGTAGTTATTTTTCTTCTCCTCCTCCCAAGTTTAGGCGTTTAAATAATTAGAAATTGCAATAACAAATAATTATTTTAGAAAAATTTTAAATACAAACCATTTAAATTTGAACTAATGTTGAGATGAGAAGCAGGAAAAAAGGTTTTGGAGAAGAATCAAATCCATATTTTTCCAACTTCTGGATGATGCAAAACTTGTAGGATTGGTTGTTTTTTGATATTATTATACAATATTTGGTTTGAAGTTGATGGCGGCCCCTTTTGACTCATATAAGATTTTTTTTTTTTGTTTTTTTTTGGTTACGACTCATATAAGACTTGAATTTGAGATTTAGAAGAATCTTTTTTTTTTTTTTTTATACAAAAAATTTTTGGAAGGGTTCGACACCAGTCCCCTACCAAGGTCAGGGCACGGCCCTGGACTTTATGAGCATTTACTGGGGACTTACGAGATCTCTTACCAAAGGAGTCCTAACGACGGTAGAGGGGATTGAACCTTCGACCCAAAGGCCTAGTTATGAACCCTTTACTATTTGTGTCAACTCTCAATTCCTGATTCAGAAGAATCTAACATGACCATATACCTCAAAACTAGCTCTATATTGATGGATTGAATTTTGCTTGGGAAGCTAAACTCAGCCCAAAACTAGAAAACAAACCAGCATTAAAAGCCCAACCAAATAGGATTGGACTCGAGCTCGATTAAGAATTTGGTGAATTCGGTGGTTTACGATTTAGTGTTTATTTGAATTAGGAAAATCTTTTTTTTTTTTTTTTTTTCCTTTACCAAACACGAAAATCACTTTTTTAAAAGTATTTTTTACGTTTTACGTCATAAAATTCTCCTATAAAGTAGTATTCAACTTGTACAGTGCAAAATCAATTCTCTGCTGTCATTTCACTCGGGCAACGTTTATTTGATCCTTTTTTTTTAATATTAAAAAGTTTTGGAGAGGTTCGACACTAATTCCCCACCAAGGCCAGGGCATGGCCCCGGGCTCTATGAGCATTTACTGGAGACTTACGAGATCGCCTACTAAAGGAGTCCCAGCGACAGTAGAGGGGATCGAACCCATGACTCAAAGGTCTAGTTTTAAATCTCTTACCATCTGTGCCAACCCTCATTGGCTAAGTTTATTTGATCCTCAAAGGCAACCAAAATTGGAAGTGAAGTTTCTTGTGATACACATATATTATTGTTGGGTCCATGGCTGGGCCTGATCATGCAAAAATGCCGTTAATGGTTTTAACTAACTTTCACTCTTTGTTGCTAAAAAAAAAAATAAATTTCAATCCAGCCCCATTGTTTTCCATATGGCATAGACTGGTAGCTGAAGAGGCTACAAGAATGCCACACATACTATTAATATTTTTGACCATGAGAAATAAAATTTGGTACATAATCAAGAGATTATGTTGGGAGGAGATCACTAGAGTCATATAATTAATTTGGGGATAAATGTTACTCACTCCCGTCATTTTAATGAATAACAACTACTCAAATCACATCAAATAAAATAAAGGAAGAATCCTAATTAAATCTATTTGAAATACTAAAATTTAAATTCAGGCCTACACTTTTAACAAATTTATGATAATGCCACGATAATTAATTAGGGATTTATGAATCTTATAAATTTACCCTAATGCCCTTCAATATTACTCTCTCCTAAACAAAGAATCCTCCTTTCTCCTTGTCATTTTTATTGTCTCTCCAATTATCTAGCACCTCCTACCATATAAAAGAATAAAGGACCATGCTTACATATCAAGTTCCTTATATTTATTGCATCAAGTTCTCGATTCACTCATGACCATGTGTCTTATTTTTTTAAAAAAATTAATTTGTAATTAAATAATAATAATTTAAAAGTAAGACACATAATTATGTGTGATTGAAAAACTTGATGAAATTGATATATAGAATTTGACATAAATATTTTAAAAGAATAAAATTCCTAGAACTTCAATGTCCTACAACATCTTCTTATTTTCCCCATTATTCAATGAAATAATGAACATTTTTTCAAATCAATTTAAATTTTAAAGTCACAAAATAATTTTAATTAATTAAATTAGTAAGCAATATTTTTCCATATTTTTTAATTAATAAAACTCTTTTTTGTGTGTGCAATAATGAGTCTATCACTGCCATAAAGTTCAGCTATATTTTTATTTATTCATTTCATACTCTTATTTTATTTAGAATTATTATACGTCCCATTATTGAGATTAAATTGAATTACTACTTCAGTTAATGAGAGAGGAAAAGGGTTAATAAACATTGAAGAACATTAGGGTAAATTTACATTCATAAATCCTTTGTTAATTATCTTGACCCGATTAGAAATTTGTTGAAAATGTTAGCCTGAATCTCGATTTCAGTATTTCGAATAGATTTAATTGGGATTCTCCCTAAAATGAACCCTTAGTTAGACTTAGTCATGCTGAGTGTGAAAAAAATGAATAAGAGATAAGAGAGAATAAGTCAAAAATGAGATGAGAAAGACATGTAATTAATAAGTGATAAAAGAGGAAAAGTTCTTTTCAACAAAAAAAAAGAAAAAAAGAAAGTGATTTCAATTTTTAGACAAAATCAAATTGGTGCTTGTAATAACACCAATTCTATGTTTGGGAATGTTGTTTATAAATAGAATTTGGAAGAATATAGTACCCAAGTCAGATTTTGTGTCTTGCTCCATCGGTTTCCTAATCTTTTTGCCCCAACAAATATGGAGTGAGCAATATTAATAGGGGAAAATGAAGAAAATATATCACTTGTATTATAAATCTAAAGAAAAACAGAAGGAAGGAGAGTAGAGAATACAAGAAGGATGAAAGAAGGGAGGAATCGTTCTTCTAATCATAATTTCCAAATGGTGGTGTACATGTATATATAGAAAAGAAATTGGCCCATGAGTCCCACACCTTTACATAATTATATTCAAGGAAATAGTATATAAGAGTTTAATGAACATCCACATAATTAATATATTCATAACACTCCCCTTTGGATGTCCATTATGAATGTGCCTCGTTAAAAACTTTAACTAGGAAAAACCCAGTGGGATAAAAACCTAGCCAAAGAAAAGAGTACATCATTCATTGATACACTTTCCAATGCTGCCTCATTAAAAACCTTTCTAGAAAAACTTAGTGGGACAAAACCTAGAAAAGGGAAAAAGAGTACAGCGTGTATCATCTCCCCCTCTTGATTACATCATATTTGCTCCCCCTGATGATTACATTATCTTCAATGTCCTTCAAAGTATATCATCCTTTCTGTCATTAAAAATTTGTTCGCTATGGAACAATAGAAACGCTCAGTCTGACTATTCATTATATACCTGCAAGATCTAAATCTTTCAAGTAAAATAATATATCTATATCTTTTCATAAATATTCATGTGCATGTAAAACTTTTAATAAATGTTCTTTCAAATAATGATGTCACATGCACTATAAATGCTTCATGCCATATATGAACTTATTTAATTGTCTATTCTCAAGAATTTGATGCTTCTAGCATCTTGAGTCCTTCAAAGACTTGTGCTTCTGGCACCTGCTAATAAATTGTAGCTCATGATTCACATTATCATTCATTACAGCATATGCTATATTATAAAAAAATATTGTCAAAGTTGACTTCTTTCGGTCCCATCGGATGCCATTCGTTAATTTATTGAGATCTCATCATTATCACACATTTCAGGTACCTGGGTCTCTTTTAGGACCACAATATTCTTTTCTGGAGATATCTCTATTGGAAATAATAACTCTACAGGAGATAGCTCTTCTAGAGCTTTTCTTAATTATCCTCAACTTGATCATCTATATTCTTAGCTCATTTTCTCTTTTGAGGATTTTATCTTTAAAACCGATGGACCTGTCATGCTTCTAGCTTGCTTTTGACATTGTTGGATCCATTTGAAGATTCTAACCCAATCTTCATAATTCAGTAAGCCATAACGTAGGCTATAACAATATCTTACAGCTGCATAATTTTTCTTTCATGAACTGCCAGATATACAAAATTATTGTTTCCACCACAAAATCATATATATCATCATTATCATAATCATATTAAACTTTGTGAAATTCTTTATTTTCACATAATCATTCATATATCACAAATTTTGGACTTCTGGTCTATAACAATCATAATATGATTATATTTGCGTCATTTTCAATTTCACTTTATCCTCTTGACCAATCATCTTTATGTTAACTTCTTATGACATATAATATTCTCATGTGATCACGTGATATCATTCTTAATATTATTGTTGACAACTTCATCTATTCGGTTCTATTTTTCTAATTCGACATAACTTATCAATATTATTCAGGTACCTGAACCTCTCTTGAGGTTTCTTCAATTAGTTATGTCACCTCCTTAATATGATTATCTTTATAATATGCTCCATAATATAACTATTTGGAACGGAATAGTTTTTCATGCTTCAGGCATGTCACATTTGTATTTGGAGCATTTTCAGTTGGAATATGAGAATGAATCTCATTTGGGTCAGTAATTCTATTTAGCAAATATTTCATGAATACATAACCTGATGAACTTCTGGTTCATACTTCTTTATTTGAGGATATATTCATGGTCAAAATGCATTTCATGGATTCTCTTTTCCAGCTATTCAATTTCTCTCCCTCATGTTGAGAAAACAATATCAAATTAACAATATCTCAACTTTCTTTCTATATCCATCTATATGCATTGTGGTGGATTAGTAAACATTGCACATTCAAACCTTTAAGATGGAATTAATTTAGCTCATGACCAAAAGCTAGTTTTACTGGGAGAATTTTGTTGGCTTATATAATTGCTGCAATAAAATCACATGTACCAACATAGAAAATTTTGTTCTTATGATCATTAATCTATCCATTCATGGACACATAATACATGATTTCTGGATCGTTCAATCTGGAAATTGCGTGCATAGTATATTCAAACATTGTTGCAAACTTCAGGTTGCAAACATCACTGCAAACTTCAGGTTGCAGGCTAATTATCTCACATGTAACCTTTTAATAGATGCATCTTTCAATTGTAAGGTTCACATGTTATTTCAATGGGCCCATATAAATTTGTTTAATATATTTCCAGAGAACTATTACCAATCATGACCAATGATATTCTCATAATCATTTCTATTTGAGAACAAGCAGCACATCAAGAAGAATCTTCTGGTTCTTCGATGGATGTCAATACATAATCTTATTATATATATGACTCGGATGATCAAACAAGTCATGCCAACAATTAGTAAACTTCTGGTTTACTATCTCATAATATTGCATCCATTTTGGGAGATCCTTTCGGCTTTGTGTGAGAAGTATATAACTTTTCTCAAATTAACTCACACTTGTATTCTAACAAATCTCCCCCTCAAGTGTGAGTTACATATAAGCATACTTTCTATGCAGCTCAATTGCCTTTTTAATATCTCATTGGCAATCATTTGATTTATATTAGCAAACTACTAGTTTGCATTTCTAAACCCTTGCATTATTTGTAAACTTCAGGTTTACAATAGCATATCTTGATATCCATTTTTGTAGATATCAATTTTATTTTGTACTTATACTTGGTAGAATAAAACGCATAATCAATGCATAGTTTTGTTCCTTCAGATAACAAAACTTCCTGAGCCTTAAATCAAATTTATATTCTCATAGCTCTTCTAGAGTCTCAAATTTATACTATCAAATATAGTCCAAACATTGGCCTTTCGTTGAGCATACTATGAGTATACTATGCTAATTAGTCTTCTGGACTATTAGCCTTTAAAATTATCAGTCTTGAGTGGCAATTTTCTCTACAGTTATTTGTCTTTAGGACAATAACTAAAAATTCTTTGTATCATTCAATATTTGATACATATGCCTTCAGGGTCTCAATAATAATTCAACCACTCTTTTGTTTACCCTTTAATTTTGGTGTAAACACGCTATAATTAATTATAGGACTCTCATGTCCATTCCTCATAAAATCATGGGGAGCAAAATAGTAACATTATTAAATTTAGCATATTTATTATGCCAATTTCCCTTTTGTGGTCCTTATCAGTAATCTTTCTCCACTTCAAGTGGGAATTTGAACCACCACAATTACAACCATTATCATACTCAAGACTGTAGACTTAACACATATGATCACATCCACAATTAGATCCATTCATTACTTCATTCATTTCTGAGAATGGAATCAAGCCTTGAGATTTATAATTCTTGCAACAAAAACTCTGTTTTGTTTGACCACATGGATGCGAGAAATTAATTTAGAATTCACAATCTTGCTACTACAAGAGCAAATTGAATACATCCACTTCATAATAAACTTTCAGAAGAACAACCATCTTCTAGTGGTCATACAATCCCTTTAATTTGTTCTAATGAACAAGGGGGTATTTAATGCTAAATTTACAATTTTGAGGTCTTTATACAACTGATGACATACAAAAATTATGGATCAAACCATGTTTCATAATTTGTCTCTTGGCTTCAGGCCAACTTGCCTCTTAGCTTCAAGCTAATTTATCACTTGGCTTCTAGTCAATTTATGCCTTCTCATGGACTCAGGTCAATTTATGCCTCATATCCCTCAAGCCAATTTATACCTCATATCTCAATGGCATTTTGATCTCCATGATACATATGGCCTTTAACATTTTATCTTCAGGATAAATATAAGAATAATAAAATAAATAAATGGAACCCACTAATATACATGTATATATTAGTGTCGTTGCCACAAATAATAAAAGGGAAGGGGGATATAAAGCAGTAAATAAATAAAAATAAAAGGGAAGGGGGATATATAAAGCAGTAAATAAATTATAAATAAATGGAGTCCACTATACTAGTGTCACCACCATGAAAAATAAATAAATGTAAAGTAAAATAAATGGAGCCCACTATACTAGTGTTGCTACCATGAAAAATAAATAAAGCAGTAAAGAATTAAAAATAAATTAAATAAATAGAGTCCACTAATATATACTAGTGTGCCGCCATAAAAAATAAATAAAGGTAAAATAAAATAAATAAATAAATGGAGTCCACTAATAAATACTAGTGCGTCTCCATGAAATATAAATAAAGCAGTAAAGAAATAAAATAAAACAAATGGAGCCCACTAATAAATATTAGTGTTGCCGCCATGAAAAATAAATGAATGTTAGGAACATAAAAGTAAATGTTAGTAAAGTTAGTAACAATAATAAAATTTCAAACAATTAAAATAAAAGATTAATTCTAGACTTCCAATATGGAGTCAAATTAATAACAATAATAATAAAGATAGAGTTGAAAAATCTACTTACCTTGGATTGTCAATATCTTTAACTTCTTGACCCTGTCCGTAATTTTTTTTTTTAAAAAAAAACTGTCGGCAGAACAATATTATTATTATTATTATTTTTTTCCCGGCAAAATACCACCAATAGGAGCTCCAATAGTAAATAATCAAATAAACCCCATAATAATCGAAAAACATACCTCAGTATCTTGAATTTTTTTAAACTTTTGTATCAATCATGAAACTTCCCACGGCCTACTAAAATATATAATCTAATAATTCTAAAACTTTCATACTTAAAAATGTCGGCCACAACACTTGCTACCCTCAATTATCTAATGATTATTATAATATATATATTATAATTGGGGATTTTTGACGATTGAAGGAAGAAGCAGACAATAGAGAGTTGATAAAATATATGGACCCACAATTGACTCACCTTTATTTTTCCTTTCTTTTCGTCTCTCCCCCCCCCTCAATTATTAATTCTCAAAATCTCCACTCTCTCTCTCTGTCGGCAAGGAGCATCATTAATTATTTTTTTTTACTTTTCTCTTCTCTCTACTGTGCACTCATCTACTGGGAACAAACCTGGTGAAGATGATGGATGAGAACAAGGACGAACATGAGAATGACAGAAAAACATGCAAGGGTTCTTATGCCAAGTTGAAGAGTATCGGTAGTTACACTACCGATGAGAAGAAGCTAAAAACAAAAGCAAAAACAAGAGACAAGAAGCAATCAAAAAGAAAAACTGAAAAAGAAGACAGATCTGGAGGAGTATGAAAACAAGAAATTGAGAGGAGAAACGAAGACAGATGAAAAACAATTCAGATCTGGTGAGCTTTGCTACGATCGAATGGAGAAGACGGTGACAGGGGAGTTTGGCCGTGAAAAGAAGCTTGACAGAGAGTAGGATAAAGAGAGAAAGTGTTATGGTAGATTCAGGCCAGTGCAGGCGTCTATTGCAATTTTGGCTGTAAGAAGAAGCTCGCAGGAGAGAGAAAAACAGAATTTGGAGAAGAAAGTGATAATGAAGAAAGACAGAGGCTGTACCCAACCGAATAAGAAGAAGCTCGCTGATCTGTCAGAAAAATGAGAGGAATTAACGCAAGGAGTGTGTAGGATTTGTAGAGTGAGAAGAAGATAAAAGCTATTAGCCAAGGCGATCGTGCTGATAACGTATTATAAATCTAAAGAAAAACAGAAGGAAGGAGAGTAGAGAATACAAGAAGGATGAAAGAAGGGAGGAATCGTTCTTCTAATTATATTTTCCAAATGGTGGTGTACATGTATATATAGACAAGAAATTGGCCCATGAGTCCCACACCTTTACATAATTATATTCAAGGAAATAGTATATAAGAGTTTAATGGACATCCACATAATTAATATATTCATAACAACTTGAATTTTAAAATGATGTTCACGACAATATTAATGGGATTAAGAAGAACAATAAAGCAACTGGCAACTTATTTTGTTAGGAAATCACCTATTTAAAATTTGAAGTTCAATTGATATTTTCTTCGGATTTTCCCTAAAAATAAGGGTTAGCGTGCAAATTTGCTCTGGAAGTTTTTTCTAATGAGCATTGTTACTTCGAAAGATTTTTAAAGTTCAATATTGCCCCAAAAATGTTAAAATGGAGCAATGTTGTCATTTTCCGTTAAAAAGTTAATATTCGACATCAATTTTTTAATGATCAATATTAATTTTTTAATAGAATGGGGCAACATTGCTACATTTTGAAATTTTTGGGATGATATTGAGCCTAAAAAGACTTTGATGGCAACATTGCTCTTCAACAAAAATTTGTAGAGCAAATTTGCACCTCAACCTTAGCCTTAACCGCCATAGCCGGAGGGGGGGTGCTAGAACGAGATTTGGGGGAGATGGACAGAGTCACTGCCATGAGTGAGGGAGGAGATTGACAATGTTGTGTGAGCTAGGAAGGAGTAAGATGACAGTCACATGGCCATGAGAGGAGGTATAGGCGGTTGCGCGATCATGGGAGGAGACTGGCAGCCTTCGTTACGACTTCGAGGACAAGAGAGGAGTGGGGAGGTGACGATGTAGTTGATCGAGGCCCTTACAATCAACGATGGCAAAAGGTTTTTTTTTTTAAAACCCTTATGTGTCCATTATTAGGAAACAGACACCACAAAAGTAATGCACATAATTACAAAAATTACACCGCACTTGTTTTTTACTTATCTTTTTGAAAAATATACTTTTTTGGGGAATTAAAATCTATAACTTGTAGTAGTGTATATTAGAGCTTGTTTGGAAATCTTCCAAAATCTAGGTATTGAGATTTACGAGGTAAGTATGTGAGAGGAGTTTTATTTCGGTTTATAAAAAACCTATATTTTGAAAGGTTTCCAAACAAACACTAATCACCATAAATAGTATAATGTAATAACATAATTGAATAAAAATTGAATCTTAAAAATGTTCTTGTGAATGTACGAATTGGTTTTTTGGGAAAATTCCTCTCAGGGTCTAAGTAACCAAAATATTGTAAAAAAAGATTCAAAAAAAAGTCACATGTAAAAAAAAGCTCCAGAGCCTTTTCTAGTATTATTTTAGTACCCGTTAACAACTATATCAATACACCATTAACAATTATATATTAACAACTATATTAGTACTCGTTAACAACTATGTTTTTTGAAATAATACCAAAAAAGGTCCTAGGGCTTTTTTTGACATGTGACTTTTTTTTGAAAATTTTTTGACAATATTTTGGTAACTTAAGCTTCGAGGGGGATTTTCCCTAATTTTTTTGGCCCCACAAGAAGAGAAAAAAACATGGGAAAATCCTATATAGAGCTACTTGAAATAGGAAATTTTTAAATTAAGTTGATAAATTCAAAAAATCCTTAATTGAGTTATTAACTCAATTTAGAATTTTAATATATGGGTAAAACTACTTTAATGCCCTCTCCTTTCTTCTCTCTCTCTCTCAAAAGAGTTTTATTGCTCTCTGACTTTATTATTTGATATGTCAACACTAACATATAATAAAATAAAGTAAAATATGATTTTCTAAATCAAAGGAGTTTTTTAATGTTTAAAATGGTGATCAAGAATAATTCAAGCACCAAAAAAGAAAAAAGAAAAAAAAGAAGCAGCAACGTAACCCAGGTCAAGATAGTATTGTTGATATCAATTAGATGATTTGATTGAAAAATCAAATAACTGATGATATTGATGATACATAATATAAATAAATAAATAAATGTGAGTTTCTTAAAAAAAATAATTATTTTTATCAGCTAAGAAAAAAAAGAAAAGAATGCATGACCCATACCAATTCAGTTTCTAAAAATCAATTAAAAAAAGTCAATTTTGCGAACATTAATTTGAACAAACTCTATATAATTTTCCCTAACACATAAATGTGTGTTTGCTTTTTTAAAAATAATTTAGTTAATATTTTGATGTTTTAAATTTCATTACTAGAAAAAAGTGAATTTGCGACATAAATTTGTTGAATTTTGTGACGAAATTACAATTCCGTCGCAAATTGTTGGGTTTTTACGACGGAATTACAACTCCGTCGCAAATTGGGGGATTTTTGCGATGGAATCTGAAATTCTGTCGCAACACGTGCAATCTGGCAAAGAGAAATGCCATTAGGTTGCGACAAAAACTGATTATGTCGCAACCCCCCTAGGGGAGTTGCGATGGAACTGGTTTCCATTACAACCCCCTGCTGTGGGGTGCGACGAAATATATTTCTCTATCCTGTCGCAACCCCTCATTGGGGGTTGCGATAGAATCTTCATTCCATCGAAGATTTTGCAATGGAAATCAATTTCCATTGCAAAATCTTCTATTCAACCCCCCCGTGTCGGACATTTTCATTTCTCTGAAGTTTTCCATCTCTCCTGTCTTCTTTAGCTCGTCCTCCCTCTCTCTTGGTGTTCGTCCGTGCGTGCCAAGCCGCCCTTCGCCTTGTGGCTGTCAAGTTTCCCTCTCCAATCCGCTGCTCTGTCTTCCAATCACCGCTTCGACACTTGCCCCTTCTAGTCGTCTCCCCTTTTAGGTAAGTTTGAATTTTGTTTATTTTATTTTACTCTAAGTTATATTTAAGTTGATTTTATTTATTTGGCTTTATTTATGCAGTATGGATTATGTTTTGAGGAAATATGGAAATAAAGGCGATCATAAGATAATTAAATCATTTTGAAATGTGATTGTTTAATCAGTTAAATATTTACAAGTATCAAATTATATTACAAAATAATAATTAATATCGTGTATTTTTTTTATTGGTTGATCTGAGTCGACAGTTCAGAGGAAACTAAGAAATAATGAAACATAAAAAAATAACATAAATTATGTTATATGATTTTGTAGCATGGATCACGTTTTTGAGAAAATTAGGAAATAAAGGCAATTAAAAATTTAGGAAATAACCAAATCATTTTTTAATATATATGATTGCTTGTTCAATATAAAATGAACCGACATAAATTATAAAATCAGAAAATATTACAAAATTATCATTAATACAATGTATTCATAACTGGGTGGATCGACCCATTTTTCATCAAATCGGGTATTACAAGTTTAGAAGAGTATACTAATAAGAGCTGTATGGTTAGCAGATTCATTGATTGATAGTTCATGAGTAACATATTGGAACAAACGGAGTATCTTTTAGAAACTAACATAACATATTGGAAAGATCAATTGTTAAGACTAAGGTAGTTAAAAACGAGTTTTTACGTAAAAACGGAAGGAGAATAAAAAATTGTAAAACGTAAAATTGTAATACAAAACGTAGTTTATATATATATATATATAGACCCTAATTATAATAAATTAGTTAAAATGATTTATAATGTGAGTATTCATTTTAATTTCAAAATTTTCCGCTCTTCGTAGATATCCCAAAAACTTGGCACCCTCCTTATGAGTGGAATATCCAGCATATTTGAATCCAGATCCAATTTCATGTGCCCGTCCTTACAGGTGCAGTCATAAATTTCATTTATATGTGTCATTAAAAAAAATCTGTGCCTTTATGTTTACTGTGCACTGTGTCACTATACTGTACAGTCTACCCTCGTCTTCCTCTCTCCTTCCTCCTCCTTTTTTTTTGGTCGAACCTCTCTCCTTCCTTCTCCAAGAAGAGTGTTTGCAACTTAGATCCATCCCTGAAACAGAACTTCGAAAATGCAGAGCACAACTTTTATCTCCAATCGCTTCGATACAACACATCTCTCTCTCTCTCTCTCTGCTTCTTCTTCCAAGCCCAATGAAAGCTCCTCGTCGTCGTTCCATCGCCGATATTGGTCCGTTGCTTCTACTTCTTCCTCTTCATCTTTTAAGTTCAGGCCCTCGACATCTCTACCCGCTCCTGCTTCCTCTAATTTTACTGAATCTATTTTTTGCTTTATTAAAAAACTGTGCGATTTTGCGTTTAAAGTCTGCGTTTTTTGCGATTTCATCATGTTTACGTTTTTGGCTCCAACGTAACACGTTTATCTCTTGAAAAAAACGCTAAATCGCCGTTTTTACGAGTTAAAACTCGTTTTTGACAACCATAGTTAAGACATAACTTCGATGTCATGCATATTGAGAGGAATGTGTTTAGTAATATTCCGTACATCGTGATGGACACCAAGGGCAAGACGATAACAAGATTAGCATGCAAGCATCTGGTATGCAGGCGTAAGAAGAGATGATGTGATAGCAAGCACAAGACCTGTGACGGACACAAAATGTAATACCTGGATAATTATTTATCTGAAATATTATATTGACAAATAATACCTATTGAAAATAGGCGAATGTGTGGTCTCAAAGTGTAAGATAATTAGCTTATGTTCAAAGGAAAATATTAAGGGAATAAAGGAAATTAAGTGCCAAAAAGGCTTAAAAATGCATTTTATGGTCATAAAACATCTTAAAAATATTGTGATAAATTCTAAAGGGCAGTAAAATAATTATTAAAAATTAGAAAGAATATTGTCCTTAATTTAGGCAATTTAATAAATTATTTCCTTTGAAAATAAAAAGAAGAAAAATTAAAAAGTATTCTGGAACCAAAATTGACCCATGATTTTTAATATTATGCATGATGCATAAAATACCAATGTCAGCAAAATAGTTGTGAGATAATAATTATTACTAATTAAGAAAATTGTCAACAATTAGTAAGTGATTAATTAGATAATTAATGGCTAATTGTTTAGACATAAGATAAAGAGGAAAAGATGGAAATTAATTAAAATAAATAAATATATGGATATAACCGAAAATTATGAAAAAGAAGTAAAGAAAAATTAGAATGGAAATTAAGAAAAAAACTATCTAAGATATTTAGTAATTTAATAATATTATAATTGTGATATTTTATATAGGATAAACGAGAACAGATAGAAATAAAATCCTACCTAGAAAGCCATGAACTAGGTTTCTAAAGTCAGAGTATGTTATAGACAAGTGAATTTTTATCTCAAAGTAGGCTATTTCCGAAGTCATTTCTGTAACCGACGGAGTGATTATGAGATAAGGTCAAGAAGATATTTTGTGGAATTAGAACAGATAGTAGAAATGAAAACCTATAGAAAATAATTCATAAATTGAAATCTGAGGATGAGTTGGTAAAAACTAGAGTATATTATGAATTAGTGGATTATTATCCAGAAGTTGACGTTGTCCAACGTTATTTCTGTAACCAGCGGCGTTCGGCTTAGAATCTTTGGCAGGTTACGAAATGTCCTGAATGGCATCAAAAATTTAGTCAACCCGAATATTCTTAACGAGGAAGATTGCATCTTCAGCGAGTTGCTTCCGAAATTTTGGGATTTTTCAAGATTACGCGATTAGAACACCAAACAAGGACTTTATCGGTAGAAAACTTCTTAAGCAAGTGTGTGACATCACCTTGGTGACTAAGGATGACATCATTTTGTTGACTTTGAAGGCAAAATGCTAGGTGTAAGGCCAGGATTGTGCCACCTTAAAGAAGTGCGATCCAACGGTCAGAAACTAACCAGACGAAGTTCAAAGGAACTACCAAAATGCCATCTACTTTTTCTATAAATAGCCTTCACCTTTCTCTTCATTCTTCACAAATCCTAGAGCTTTCTAGAGAGAAATTTTAGAGAGAAAGAGGAGTCTGTGGAAACTGCAAAGTGCCGGGTAAATTCTTCGGTCCCTAGTCTTTAGTCTTAAGTTCTTTCGGTAGTTATAGTAGGAATGTTATATAGATCTTTAGTTTTTCAAGTATGATCTAGATATCATGTTTCAGGGACAGATATGATATTTATTTCATAAATATGTTGAAAGAAGAGATATGTTAAAATCTTGGAGAAATAGAGTTAAAGTAGCGAAGCTCTGGCGAAATTCCACCGATTGGTAAGGGTGGGGGCAAAATGGTAATTTGTACCTAAAATGCCTGTTATGATATCAAATATTGATAAATGTGATATTATCATTATAGGATATCAGTAATCTTGTTCCGCTGTCATTATGCTGTCGTTCCGCTGTTTTCCGTCAAAAGTACAATTTTCCGTCAACATACTAAACGCCCGTCAACGAAGGTACGTTCGTGTACTGTAACACTAACTCTGATGTTTATGATATGCGTATATGTGGAATGTGTGTTGTATGTATAGAGTGTTTATACGGTGAAGTGCATATAAAGGTTAGAGGGTATCTGTAATGCTGGGAGCGATATGTCCATATGCTGAGAGCAATATGTCTGTATGCTGGGAGCGATATGGTTGCATGCTGGGAGCGATACATATGCATTGGTTGTGATAGATCGTTTGTATATGCTGTTGATGTTGTGGTATATGTCGTCCATATATTGTGTATGTAAACATGAGGTTAACCGTTACCTGGGGTCCGTATGCATTGGACCTCAGTTCTTAACATAGCTTCTGGATCGGGAGGACCGAGAGCCAAGGAGAAGAGCAAGTAGGCCGCATAGAAGACCCGACTGAAGACTTCCTTTTGATGTTTCGATGGAAGCCTTCCTTTTGTTGCTGTACATCACTTTTGAAATACTCGGTTACTGTACCGCTGTTGTAATTAGCCAGACTTACGGCATTTTGAATATACATATCAGTTACTCTCCCGCTCAAATGTCCTACTTTGATGATTTGAAATGAAAAAAATATTATACTGCTTTTGAAAGGTTGGGGTGTTACACAAAAGATGATGAGGTAGATGCAGCTTGTACTCCAGTCCTTAATTCAAGGCAAGGGTACCTTAGTTGGCTCCTTATGGTGATGACCATCCTGGTGACAATGATGATGATCATGTTGTTGCTTTTTAGATTATTTTTTAGTATATATTATTTGCAACATTATTATTTGTATTTTCCTTTCTCTATGTAAACTCTTTATGATTGTTATTTTATACTTTTATCATATACAAGTTTTCTTTACTTTGAAAGTTTTTATTCAATTTTATTTATTTATTTAATCATTTTTTATAGTTTTAATGCAATTTTATATATTTTTTATTTTTTAAAATAATTTTCATGATTTTTATATTTTTTAATGTAATTTTATGATTTTATAATTTTTTAATAAAATGAATTTTGAATTTTGTCATAAAAATTTTGAAGTTTTCGACAGAATTGAATTCCGCAGCAAAAATTTGAAATTTGCGACGGAAAACGTTTCCGTCGCAACTGTCAGAAAATTTGCGATGGAAAGTCTTTTTGTCGCAAATTTTAAAATTTTGTGATGGGGAAAAATTCCGTTGCAAATTTTAAAATTTGTGACAGAATTATCTTTTTCCATCGCAATTGTGACAATTATCAATTTACAATAACAATAAAAAAATAGAAAAAATTTAAACTTTAATCCCTCTCATAGTTCAAATAATAGCGAAACTTCACTATTCCCAACCAATAAATATATACATATATCTATATCTAGTTCCATTATTTTCTCAATCCAGCTGTAACCACAAACAAAAATTTAAGTTTACCTCTCATAAAAAGAATAAATAAAGACCAAATAAGTATACAAAAATTGATTTTTACACATAAAGTGAACACTCCAAACTTTTATTCTTTTTTTCTTTCCTTGTTTTGGAGGCACAACAACATGGAAATAGAAAAATAAAGGGGGCATATATTTTTTTTAATGAACAATCACTCTCCAAATTTTTTTTCTCTCCTATTCTTTAAAACAAAAAATGAAAATTCAAGGGGGGGCATTTCCCCCCAATTCACAACGTAGCTCCGCCCATGTCACCATCGTCACTTGCAGAAGCAAGTCTAATTCAGTTGTAAGTGTGTTTGGGTGAAAGAAAAGAAAAAGTGTTTTTAAGACAAAATCATGGTTTTAAAATAGTTTAGCCAAACACCTAAATAAATTGTGGAAGCCCCTTTTTCTCCTAATTAAACCATGGTTTTGGATAAGCCCACTCTTTTCACTTTCATCTTCACCTTCAAAAGTCGTGTTGTCGGGCTTTGACGAAGGAAAAGAAAACATTAAAAAAATAGGGAAACAAGTTAGAGAGAGGAAAAAGGGAAGATAAAAAAATTTAAAAGAAGGATGGAGAGGAAAAGCTCAAGAGAGGAAAAAAGGAAAAAGGGAAGAAATAAAAATTTAAAAAAAGAGAGAAAAAATTATAAAGGATAAAGAAAAAAGGAAAAAAATGGAAAATTTAAAAATTAATGTAATTTTTGGTATTTATTATGAAATTTAATGTAAAAAAATTTTTAAAATAAAACCTTGTCATTTTTATGCAATTATCACAAAGGCTAATGTCATTTTTTGTAAATTGTACATGAAAAAGCTATTCTGATAACAATATCCAAATACTATATTTATTGAAATCATTTTTTTTCACATAATCTACTCTGAAAAAGCATGTTTACCACTTTTTTTCTAGAAACTATTTTTTACAAGCTAATCCAAACCTATGTCTAGATATGAGAGGAAAATTAATTAAGGAAGAAAGAATACTATAAAAGAAAAAGCTCTAAAAAATAGTAGATATAGATCACTGCTACAATGTCCTACAAGTAATGCTAGAAACTCCTTCTCGCACATATCTTGAAGGAATAGGTTATACTTTCAGGGTGTGTTTGATTTAAGGGAAGAGGATGTGAGGCGAGACTGATGTTTGAGGTTCTCCCCTCCCATTCCCTCCCCTCATCAAACACATCATCATAAGCTAAACCCAGCATCAAAATTAAACAGTAAAATAATAATAATAATCAAAAGCCCAGTCAAGATTTGGCTTAATTTTTTTTTTTTTGATATAAGATTTTGCTTAATTTTGGGTAGAGGGAAGTTAGCTAAAAATTTTACGTGGTCAAAAAGTAACTAATGACAAGTGAGAATAGGGTCGGATTTTACGACTTGATTGAAAATTTGGTGAATCCTTATCCAATTTAGTTTATTTAATTCTATCTAGACACGCATATATGTATTGATTTAATGTCTTGAAGTATATATTTTGATTTGTTTTTAATGATCCTTGTGGTAAAAAATATAAGATCTAGTTTATAAATGAATTTTGGTTTTAACTATTATAGGATCTTTTTTGTTTCATCCCTTATAACTATTACAAATTTAGGCATATATATAACGCTTGATAAATAACAGATACATCAAATAAACGTAACGGTTACTTATATGAACTGTCATGTACTCCATGATGATGCGGAATTCCAAAAAACACAAAATAATAGTTGTAGTTAATTAATAACCGTCATTTATTTAGTTACAAAAATAATGGTTCTTTTGAAACAACCATAATGTAACACTTACAAACGATTCGATTTCCAACTTCTTATATCAATGAAGACAAGACATAATGGTCTTTGGAAACAACCGTTATGTAACACTTTCAAACGATATGTCTTCCCTAAGTACAATTTCATAGGTCATAATCCTTTATAACATTTATTTAGTTACAAAAATAATGGTTCTTTTGAAACAACCATAATGTAACACTTACAAACGATTCGATTTCCAACTTCTTATATCAATGAAGACAAGACATAATGGTCTTTGGAAACAACCGTTATGTAACACTTTCAAACGATATGTCTTCCCTAAGTACAATTTCATAGGTCATAATCCTTTATAACATTGTTGAACTTTCATAAGTAATAACCATTTGTAACATTTGTTAGACCTTTATTTAAACTCACATATTCCTTTTGATTCTTACTAATTTTCTTTATCGGCCTCTTCCTCCTCTCCTTCATCATGTTCAGATCCCATATAGCTCCGCCTCTTCCTCCTCCTCCACCACTACCACCACCTCCTCTTCCTCCTAAAATGGAGGCTCTAATGCAGCTATTGGCAGGCTTTGACCGCCATACAAGGTGTCTCACGATATACGCCAACAAACTGAAGATGAATTTGAACCTTATATTTCATCATAATGAGGTTGAATATGATTTCCAATCAAACTCTTCATTTTCTTCCTCTGATGATGAGAATGAGGAGGAAGAGGATGGTAGTGGTGATGACGATTGAACACCACTATTGTATTAAAATGTTTAAAAAAATTAACAAAAAAAAGGGACTTGATAATGTGGTTACAAATAAGACTAACATATTTAATGGTTGTAACTTACTGTTAATTAGAGCTTTCGAAACCTTTCATCTTTCCCGCGTTAACTTTGGGTACCTCCTCATTATTTGATGATCGTCAAGAGGGTTATGTACCTTTTTACAAGATCCATTTTGTTTTTTGAATACTCCTTCCCTCTTTATATATAAGATACTCCCTCCCTCTCTATATATAAGATCTTTTTTTTTTAATGTGCTTGTCCCTTTTTATAAGATACATTTTGAGTTTGTTTCAATAATAAATGCACATATATCTATTTTACCCTCAATTACTCTCTCATCATTTATTCCCTATATATTCTCTTTCATCATTTTTTTCATTATTACTCTCTCTTTCTTACTCATTCATAAGTAGTAGCTTTTTTTTTTTGAAAACGACTTTTTTTTTAATATTTATTACTTTTAAGTAATTTTAAATATTTCTAAGAATCCCAAAATTTGGTTGAAATAACACTACAAAAAACACCATATTACTCACGGAATTAGCCACAAAAAAATTCCACCAAAAATTACCCACAGAATTCTGTGGGTAATTTCCATAGGTAATTAAAATTACTCATGGAAAATTTTTGTTGCAAAAAAACATGTGGTAAAATAAGCCACGTCTTTTTTTGCAATGGAAATTTTCTGTGGGTAATTTCAGTTACTTACGGAAATTACCCATTGAATTCCGTAGATAATTTTCGACGGAATTTTTCTATGGCTAATTCTGTGGGTAATACAATATTTTTTTAGTGTAATTTTATATATAAGACGGAGGAAGTAATATAAAAAAGAATTGAAATATTATAAAGGGCATTAAAGAGAACATGTGACTTTCAATCAGGACAAAGGAAATTGGTAAGGACTACTTAACTTAAAAGGAAATTAGAAATTTCACATTAAATTGAGAACTTTTTTCTTTTTTCCCCCCTAAATACAAGAGTGTGCATGAAAGTAAGAAATAACCCAAGTCACACAGAATCATACTTGATTATATTTTCGATGCATATAAAGAAATTTGATTTGATATCCTCCCAAAGAGATCGGAGAATCCCACTTATTAGAACTTACACGAACATTGACCCCAACAACTCTTGCCTTCCCCAAATTGACCTTCCATTTTTAGAAAGTCATGGTCCCAAAGCTCCATGGCGAAATCCCCAAACTGCCCATCATCCACTTCCATGTCCATTAAACTCTCCCACCAGGCCACCACTCTTCAGACTGACGATGATCTCTGTGCGTAAATTCCGCAGCAGCACTTGGCTCTGCAATACCCTATTTGAAATCACCTGAACTAGTTCTGGCTGCTGCGTCACCCTCACTTGTAGAAACAATCTTCTTATTTTCATTGTGATTATTATTAGTATTTCTCCTCAGCCACGGCGAATTCTTAGAGAAAGTATGAGGCTGTGGTTTTATCACTACTTGCGGTTTTACTTCTTCTGTCGTCGTCTTCTCTATATGATTATGCATCATCACCTCTTTTGCTTTTGTCTCCTGGCTTTCTTCTTTCTTCTTCCTATTGCGCATGGTGGTATGCCAGAAGTTCTTCACGTCGTTTGCTGTTCTTCCTGGTAGCCTTCCAGCTATCAATGACCATCTATATATGTTCACGAAGAGCTCTCAATTAATAATATCTAAGTTACATGAGAACAAGATATAAAATACTACTTTTAATTTTAAATATACGATGACTAATTTAGGAAAATTAAAGAAATAAAATAAATTATTTAATTATAATATATGTTACATGATCTTTCTGAAGTATTTATATGTATGATTAGATAAAGACAAATTAATTAGTTTGTGAAAAAAAATAATACTACCTTCAGTTTTTAATATAAGAACTTATTGACTAATTTTAGTTAATTATTTATAATAAATATAGGTTGATTTACTAAAAGTACCATATTTCATCATGATACTTTTGAATAAAAATTCCTTAATGTGTGTAATCAATAGAGATATTTTGAAAAAATTATAAATTTATGAGAAAAAGTAGATTAGGGTATCAAATCCAATCCCCAATTAACTCACATACTAAAGAAGAGGTTGTGAATAGAAATACTTGAGTAATTTATTTATTATTTTCTTTCATCTCTCTAGATAAATTAGTCAATTGGGTAATATATATATATGGGGGGGGGGATATGTGCATGCCTGTTGCCGAGAAGTTTATGGAACCTTCGAATCATATCAACCTCGTCTTCAGTGAAACTTGTTCGGTTGATGTTGGGTTTCAGATAATTCAACCATCTCATTCTGCAGCTTTTCCTGCATCTCTTCAAGCCTGCAAGTTGTAATGCAAAGCCAATATCACACACACACACACATATATATATATATAAAGCAATATGAATGTGTGTGATGAGATATATGTGTATATATAGATATGTACCAGCTCTTTGAGGAACAAGATGCCATTTTCCTTCTCCATAGTTGTGAACGCAAGCTCTGAGAAGATAGTCTTCCTCTTCGGTCCAGGTCCCTTTCCTCAACCCACCACCTGTGTTCTTCTCCATTAATTTCAAGCCTTGTACTTAATGGCCACTTAACACACACACAAACAGATATATATATATAAGCTTATATATATGAAGAGTAATATCTTATCCTATCACTCTCACAGCAAAAGTCGTGAGAAGAAACAAAACTGTTAGTGTAACAGATAATTAATGTCCCATTATGTACAAATTTCGGGAGTTCAAGCTTGCGTGGCCTCATTTCCATCCCTAGATTCTAAAGTTTCGATGCTTCTCCACTGTGCTAGAACACCATCTTCAACCCTAATTAGGCTGGCCCACGGCTTAAAACTATTTGCATATACATACATACATACATACAATTTCCACCTAGACAACCATACGTTCATCTTGTCAATCACCCCTGATATGAATTCTTCCCAACTCTCTTATATGAAGTTGCACCCCAAGATAGTTGCAAGATGAGCCATTTGAGAAAAACCAAGGACCGTGCTAAGCTCCGTGCACCTATTATGATTTATATTCTTAGAAAAGAATACTCAAGTCTTAGAAGCATTTATCTTTAGCCTTGAACATTCACAAAAATGTGACAAATAATCCCAAACCATGTCCACTTGTTGAAGGGGAGCTTCAATAAACAAAATAATATTATCTACAAAGAACAAATGAAAGATGGGTGGGCTCTTTTTTGTGAGACAAATAGACTTCCATTTCCTTGCCTCCATTTGTTCTTGAATAATGTGAGCTAACTTTTCAATACAAATTACAAATAAGTAAAGCAAAAGAGGATCATTTTGTCTTCACCGAGAAACCTCACCTAATTTCCCTTCCATAATAGTTGAATATTCGTAGTACTAATACATTATTCCACCACCCGGATAATGTTCATAGGAAGGTTCAGTTCATGTAAACACTTAAGAAGGAACTTCCAATTCACGCTATCATACGCCTTCTCTCTAAGTATAATTTAATGGCCATATAACCCTTCTTTGCTCCCATTGTTCACATAGAGTGAATTACCTTTTGGGCCATAATAATATTATCTGAACCATGCCTCCCTAGATCAAAACTACACTGGTTGGGCGAGATGACATGTGTTATAAAGCATTTCATTATATTTGCCACTATCTTTGTAATTAGTTTATTTATGACATTACATGAATTGACTAGCCTGAGGTCTCTAAACATCTTGGGATTATCCTTTTTTAGGATTAAAACAATTAGTGTCCCATTAACATCACAAATCTTCTCAGGATAGAGAAATACCTACTTAACAAGCCAAACAACAGAAAGAAAAACACATGAAAACCATCAGACCTTGTGACTTGAGGGCTCCCATACTAAACAAAGCATCTCTAATTTCAGCTTCTTCAACTTCCCTTAGACACACTCATTCATATACCTCCAATAACCTTGTATAAGACATACTACATGTAAGGCTTGAACGCTCTCCCGCCTCCTCCCTAAATAGATTCAAAACATACTCCATCGCATGGGATTTAATTACCTCTTCTTCAAAGCACCATTCCCCTTCATTAATACAAATAATATCAATTCTATTACGCTTCCTTCGACTATTAGTATGTGCATGAAATACCATTGTTTTCCTATCGCCATCAATTGACCAATTAATCTTGGCTTTTTGGGCCCACAACAAAGCTTCTTGCGTTAGAGTTTCATCAAGCTCTACCCATTAACTTTTCTAGAGCTCTTCAAATACATGGGTATTTCCCCCTTTGTTAATCGCATGATTAATCCCTTCCAGCCTACAAAGAAGTTGGTTCATTCGCCTTTGGATATGACCAAAGCTTCCCAAATCCATCATCTGCAAACATGAGTGAGACTCTTAATATTACCCACCCAATATTTTGAAAGACTCCACTCCTCCTTCACCAACTCATTAAATGTTTCATGGAGAACCCATGATGCAATAAAGTGAAAAGGTCGTTGACTCTGCTCTGGTTTTGAAGACCCTTCCATTCTCAACTGCAAAGGTCTATGATTAGACTTATACTGTGGCAAATGAAATACCTTTGCATCAATATACCTAGCATACCATTCTTCATTGACGAAAGTCTTATCCAAACAAGCTTCTATGCTCCCTCTCTTTTAAGTGTAAGTCAAACCATCAAATCCCAGTCCCATCAAGTTCATGTCCTCAACTCATCTATGGAATTCATAATTTGTAAAACTATATGTTCCTTCTAGAAAGTGACTTATAGGAGGGAACATAGTAGTATGTTGTCATGTTTTGTTTAATGATAGTTCCAAACAAGAGAGTTGCAAAAGAAACAGTTACTGACAAGTCGAACTGGGAGAGGAGGATCTAGAATATATCAAGTTAGTTCTTCATCTCACTCTGAATTCACATTCTATTTCACCACTATAGTCTTTGCACTTGCTGCATCATCACATATTATAGCATGGGCAACAACCATCGCACATTGCAAAACAATGAATACAATAATGCTTTTTATTATTTCATTTTCTTCTCTTTTTTTTTTGGGGTAAAACCGGGGGCTCTAATACCCATTATATCATTGTCATTAACCATAATCTAGTTGTGGGTAAACAACTCCTACAGTATCACTAAACATAAATTCTAGCACCTCTGCTGGAGGAGAGTGAAAAACAATAAACTCCACATTACAGTTAAAGCTATAATTGGCTAACCAATTCGCAACAGAATTATCTTCTCTTAAGGTATGGGAAAATCAAATCTACATCTCCTTGTTATTGTTTCGTAGCCATGCATGTAGTGTTTTGTCTCTAGCCCTTCCTTGTATGCAAGCTTCTTGAATCATGTGTAAAGCCACAATTGAGTCTCCATCCGCAATGATCCTGGTGAAACCCATTTCATGTGCCAATTTAAGACTCTGAACAACCCCACAAAGTTCAGCAGCCATAGCCTTGCAATGTCTTAACTTTCTACCAAAACCACAAATCTAGCTACCATTGCCCTTCCTCAACACCCCTTAACAACTTGCCAAACCTGAACATTCTTTAACATCACCATCAAAGTTTAGTTTCACCAACCCCTCCTTTGGAAAAATCCATCTAAATTCCCTTGGTTCCTTTCTTATACCACAACTATCTAAACTTTTAGATAAATTAACACAATCTCTAACATAATTCTAGATTACAAACTCAGAACATTTAGGGATACAAAAATCTTCTTCAAATAATATTTTGTTCCTCTATCCCTTAATCATCCAGCAACATACCCAAAAATTATTCTTCAATTCTCTCCAGTTTGCAGATTATTTAAGAACTAGCAATTCATGTGTTATGTAAAAAATTGTGGATGTACCTTTAAAATTTTTAGAGCCAGCCATATCTGATGAGATTTTAGGTAGCTCCTTAGAACATAGTCAAGGTCCTCAACTTCTCCTCCACACCAGCTGCAAGTAGACTCACCTCCTCGGATCCGTGCTCTTCTATTTGCTGTGAGAAGTCTATCATGCAATGCCAACCATAAAAATATTTGGATTGTTCTAATGGTTCTCACCTTCTAAATAACTTTCGAAATGACCTCTAACCCTATACTCATATCTCCTCTCAATTGTTGATACATTTAAGCTACATAATACCTATCTCCTTGTACCCCCTCTCTATACAACTATTTCGTCACCATCCTTAACACATGGTAGGGGAATGGCTTTAATCAATTGAAAGGCCTCATACGGAAGTACCCCCTTAAGTCATGCCCAGTTCCAACTCCCTTCTTCGTTTAAGGTTTGACTCATAGTTAGAGCTACATTTAACAGTTCCAACTCCCCTACATAATAGTTTGCCAATTTATCAACCCCATAATCCACCTATCCACCCAAAATTTCACATTCCTTCTTCCCTTACTTCCCATTCAATACCCTTCATAATTTTTTGCCATAATTTGGCAACATTTTTCCATAAGGATGAATCATGTTGTTTCATAATTTACTCAGCTAGATAATTAGCTGCCCTTCCATACTTAGCTCTTAGGACTTTAGAACATAATCCTTTTGGTTTGGCTATTAGATTGAATCCAATTTTTCCTAGTAGAGTATCATTGATCTTGTTCAATTTCCTTATACCCATACATCTGTCCTCTTTAGGCTTACACACTCCTTCCCAACTTAAAACATGCAATTTCTTCTTCTCTCTATCCAAACCCAAATGAGATTCCTTTGGAGTTTTTCAATCTCATTATGAACTCCAACTAAAATGTTTTCATGTTGCATTTGGAAGTTCATAACCTGAGAAGTTACATATTGTACTAAAGTGATTCTCCTTGCTAGGGCCAAAGATTGGTTTTTACATATACTAAGTTTCCTTTGTACTTTGTTAATCAAAAATTGAAATTTAGCTTTGGAGTTATGGCCTTAAGTAATATGCACCCCTAAATACCTTCCCAAATCCTCCTTGTGCTAAAAACCACCTATTCCATAAATGATATTTTGCTTTTCTCTAGCAACATTTTTTCAAGAAAAAGATAGAAGTCTTACTTGGATTTATTTTCTACCCTAAAACCTCCCCAAACAGATCTAAACATTCAAGCACATTCCCCATCTACTCCTTACTAGCTTCACAAAACAACAACAGGTAATCCACAAATAGGAGATGTGATATACATACATTAGATCTTCTTACCCTAATAAATTTCCATATTCTACTCTCAACTAATCCACAATAATATGAGATAACTTTTCCATAGTAAGAACAAACAAATAAGGTGAAAGGGGGTCTCCTTGTCTAATCGGTCTAGTTGGCTTGAACTCCTCTTTTTTTTTTTCCCTCCTATTCCACAATAAACACATTTTAATCGAGTGCAAAGAGTGTTTAATTATATTGTTTATATTTTCTAGTAACTCAATCTCTTCTAAAACTTTCATTAAGAACCCCAAACTTAGCCTATCATAGGCCTTCTTATGATCAATCTTGATTACCATATAACCTTTATTACCATTCAATCTTTGCATCATATGGCCAACCTCCTTGGTGATGATTATGTTCTCTTGATATTACGTCCTCACATAAAACTAGCTTGAAAAGGAGACACAAGTCTATCCATAACTTATTTTAGTCTGCACATTAGTATCTTTGTCAAACCTTTATATAGTAGGGTTAAGGTGCAAAAATGCACATAAACTTTTTCCCCATGAGCAAAAATACACATAAGCTTTTTTTTAGAGCAAAAATACACATGTGGCTACGATTTTAGAGAAAAAGTCACATTCCACCGTTAAGTCACTGTTCACCATGATGAGAGAGAAAGAGATGAAGTGAACAGTAATATAACGGCAGTGAACAATGACTTAATGGTAGGATGTGACTTTTGCTCCTAAAATGGTAGCCACATGTGTATTTTTGCTTCGAAAAAAAGTTTATGTGTATTTTTGCTCCTGAGGAAAAAGCTCGTGTATTTTTGCACCTTAATCCTATATAGTACATTACAAAGAGCAATTGGCCTAAACTAGGTAACCCAATTTGGGCTTTCCACCTGTAATATCCCAAATTCCAGGTTCGAAAATTGTGTCGGTCGACACTTAGGTTTAAAAAAAACAATAGAGTTTGAGATGCTACAGCTTAGAGTACTACGGAAGTGAATAGCGTGAGCTAAGATCTGGACAATGAGTATCTGATATAAAATGCCCAAACATATGATGATGCCTCGACATAAGCTGATATATTAAATATCCCGAAGGAATATTCATGTGATACAATTTACAGAGATTTGAATACATATCTCTGATAAAAACAGTCTTAAACTAGACCTATGGCGTGGAACCTAACATCAGTTACTCAGTCAACTTGGCCAGGTCGGTGTTCAATCTAATGGGAGTCTCACCGACTCTACGGCGACTTGTGACAACCCACCGATGAACCCTTCCTTAGTTTAAGCACCAAATAGACCGCAATAACTTTGTTAAATTCGTGCCAGACTAATCTGCTCGTAATGCTTCTACCGACCTTCATCTTTGACTGCTGCCTCTATACGGCTCTATCCTCCGGCATCTTCTCTATCCCAGTTTCTTTCCTGTACTATTCATTAAGACTGAGGTCCAATGTCCATTGGATCTCAGGTAACGGTTAACCTCATGCTTATGTAAACAATATATGACAGGTATCACAATAGTAAATTCACCATTATAACTTTCAAAATAACAACAAGCAACATAACACAGCCACTGCAATATGTATGTTACCCAAGTCTGCACATAACCAGTGCCAAGATGGCTTATCGTGTTCTCAGCGCTAGGAAAACTCAACGGTGTTATCAAGACTATAACCCGTATTCAATTCAGCATATCATGAGCAACTTTCAAAACAGAGTTTCAACATGTGAACACAACTATCATATATAAGCATACCATAAGCATAAGAGTTAAGGTTACAATACGCGTCCGTACCTTTTACCGTATAGTCGTCAAATGTCCGACCTTTGAATCCGGCTTTGGACTTCCCGGATGTCCTAACATATCACCATGTCACTTAGAATAGTATCCTAAGAGATAATTTCACCTCTATTTACCCTTCTACCCTTGGTAGCTTTATTATTACAATTTTGCCCTTACATTTCTTGAAAAACGTAGTGCAGTATTTTCTGGGCAGATTTTTCGGTAACTTTGAAAAATCATAACTAATTTTAGAAAAATCATTTTGAGGTGAAACCAAAGCCAAAATTTCCCTTAACAAGTATATTTTTTAAGGAAAAATAACGGCTTCAACTCGTTCCAACCATATTATTCCCAGTTTTAAATTTTCGCGATGTTGCCCAGAATTTCACACAGAAAACATAGCCTAACTTCTGAGATTTTTATCTTTTCGCACAGAGCTTCAAATGAATTCATGGGTACAAAAAAAGCTTTTAAGACCGGACAAAAGAGGCATCGGCAGACCGGACTTGCAATCAATCTTGTTCCAGCCGGTATTAAAAGTATATCTTTAAGAGTGGACTTCAACCAGTTTTAAATAAACTCTTTTAAGACCAGACATTTAAAAACATCAGGTCTTAAAAGTGATACTAAATCCAACTGAAATATTTTTTTTGTCGGTCCTAAAACTCAATTTTAAAGACCGGACAAAAATTTAACCACTCTTAAAAGGTCTAATTTTTAAGACCGGACAAAAATAAATGTAGTCTAAAAAGTAGCGGCTTGTTAGACCGACGAATATTTATATGTGGTCTTAAAAGACTCACTTTCAAGACTGGATGATTAATACGTCTGGTCTTAAAGATTAACTTTTTAGACCGGGCATATTAAACCATCAGTCTTGTAAGACCAACTTTTAATACCACCTAATATCAAATATGTCGCCTGACCTTTAAGATCACGCATTTAAGTAAATCCGAGTACATCCGGTCTTAAAAGTTGAACTTTTAAGATCGGCATTTTGTTTTATCAGTCTAAATTTTCCTGAATTTTTTCCCTGTTCTATCCTTATTGATCATATATATACACAAATCCATACCAGCCAATCCAACACATAAAACAGTATACTTTAAGCTACAAGCTATGAACAATTATGGATAAATTTAATGATCTATACACAAATCCATACTAGCCAATCCAGCACAAAAAAGCCTACACTTTAAGCTACAAGCTATGAACAATTATGAATAAATTGAATTGGGAAAAAGAAGATCGTAGAATACAAATATTATTGACCATGAGTTACAAATACAAATACAATAAATTGTTACAATAAGATATACCACACTTAAATCAACATACATACCTAATATTCACCATGCCTTCATTTGATTCCCATCCAACAACGTAACATCCTCTTTTATAACATGCATGCCCCTTTGGATCGGATCTTGGCACCAAAATAAAACAAGAACAAATGTCATAGAGTTTGTGACATTGTTTAAAACCATGGATGGAATATAATAGTGTTAAAACCTTAAAGTTTTCAAAGATTTGTGCAATTACCTTACTAATCAACTCTTTTATAAAGGGATATCCTCCCATATCCCTTCTTGATGATCATTCCTTATGCCGGGTTCATTATCTGCTTCATCTTCTTCTTTCATATTCAGTAGACCCCTTGAAAAAGGAGTACTGTCAGGAAGACCATAATTTGCATGACTTTCCTCATCAATATAGATGACCCTTTTTCCTTGAAGAGGTACAGACTACATTTTATTTTCTTGATCGGTGATATAAACAACTTGTTTCGCCTGGTCTGCCATAATAAAAGGTTCAAGTTCTTCATCGATACAAGCCTCTTAAAATTTGAAGAATACCCCGACAGAACTTTTGTGCCATACAAACACTCACAAAAACTACGTTTCTCATCCTTAGACAAAGTATGAGAAGCCGGGAGACAATAAGTTCTATTACCGTATGGCCTTGGATGTAAGTCTTCGCGTATTCCCATTTCTTGCAAATCCAATCTTGCCTTCACACCATCCTTTGTGCTACCTTGTATGTTGAGAAGCGTGCCAACAATACTATCACATACGTTCTTCTCCACATGCATGACATCAATACAGTGTCTCACATCAAGGTTGCACCAATATGGAAGATCGAAGAATATCGATCTTTTTTCCATATATTTGTTTCTTTTCTACCCTTGCAATCTTACCGAAGACGACACATATATTTTTCACCTTTTCATATACTTGCTCCCCAGTCAATGCCACCGGAGCATCTTTATCCTCTTGGCCACCAAGAAAGACTTTCTTTAATCGACGATATGGGTGGCCCCATCTAAGAAATCTTCTTTATCTAAGATAAACCGTCTTTCTTCCATGTTGAAGTTGATGGTAGCGTGTGCCTTCTTCACAAACCGGACATGCTTTATGGCCTTTTATACTATACCCTGACAAGTTCCCATATGCTGGGAAGTTGTTTATAGTACAAAATATCATGACTCTCATTTTAAAGATCTCCTTTTTGAAAGAGTAAAAAACATCGACACCTTCTTCCCACAACTCCTTCAAGTCTTCGATCAAGGGCTGAAGGTAAACATCAATGTCGTTTCCAGGTTGTTTTGGTCCCGAAATCAACATAGACAGCATGATGTACTTTTGTTTCATGCATAACATAGGAGATAAGTTGTAAATAATCAGGAGTACAGGCCAGGAACTATGTATGCTGCTAAGGCTTCCATATGGATTCATGCCATCCGTGCTAAGGGCAAGCCTAAGGTTCCTAGGTTCTTGGCCAAAAGTCGGAAATAATTGATCGATTTTCCTCCATTAAGAAGAATCAACAGGATGTCGAATCTTTCCATCAGAAATCCTTTCATCTGCATGCCACCTCAAATTTTTTGCATCATTTTCATTAGCAAACAAGCGTTTGAACCTTGGTATGATTGGAAGATACCACAACACTTTTGCAGGCCCCTTATTTGACTTGTACCTTGGGGTTTCACATATCGGACAATTCAGCTTCTCTTCTAACTCGTTCCTATACAACATGCAATTATTCGGGCATGCGTGGATCTTTTTGTACTCCATCTTAGTGGATAAAGTATTTTCTTAGCATCATAGTATCGGTGAGGCAACACATTATCATCGGGAAGCATGTCCTTAACAGCCTCAAGCACTTCAAAAAAACTCTTGTTGCTTCACCCATGCCGTGCCTTCAAGCTGATCAATTTCAATACAGTGTTCAATAGTTGGTATTTCTTACACCCAGGGTATAGTAGAGTCTCTGCATCACTGCACATATTACCATATGCATGTGATTGATGAAAAGCCTCTTCTCCTACATCACAAATAATGTCCTCTATGCGATCATCCATATCCGCGTCATTATCATCAGAGGCCACTTCTCCATGTTGAGACCCACTTGGCATTTTTTCACCATGTCATACCCATACTGTATAGGTTTTACAAAATCCTTGACAAACTAAATATGTCTGTACAACTTCAAGACTTAGTTGTCTCTCATTAAAACATCGTACACAAGGGCAATAAAACTTCCCACTATCATCATGGGTGTTTTGTCTAGCAAATTCTATAAATTCCCTAACCCTATTTTGATATTCAACACTCGTCCGTAAAACATTTATCCAACTGCGATCCATAGTAGAATTCCTATAGACGGAAATATTTAACATATATAATCCGTAAAAACTGAAACTTGCATATAAAATAAGCCAACTACAAATGCGTATATAAGTTAAATGTCGGTTCTGTCTTATGGTCATAAATGTATCACATTGAATCAAGAAGCAAAATAAATGCATGACAAGGAAATTAAACGCCTCGCAAGTAGGTCTTGTGAACTCACCTGTAGCATATAAGGTCAAATGCATTTGCTGAGTCTCTCTTCTCCTGCCACGAATGTTAATGTTGTAGATAGTAGGAGTAACCTGAAAACACTTGTTGGTAAGTTGGGTATGTCCCAAAAGAAGATTTCATCGATTTTGGCCAACCCATTAAAAACCCAAAACGATAAGTAGGAAAATCATACAATTATATAGCCGAAACAACTCGTACAGCTTGGTCTTTAGACGTTGAGCTAAGGAACCAGAAAGTTGTTGTTGAGAGAGCAACGTGAAGCAGCGACGAAGCAACACACAAACATTGGAGACAAAACCTGAGTAATTACTTTCTGCTCGATGAGAGAAGTTCATACAGGGAAATTTAATTTTTCCGTACGAGTGGTGCAAGATAGAATTTATTATTTGGAATATTTTTAAGACCAGTCAATTTAAAGGAATACGGTCCTAAAGATATATTTAAATTATATCGAACTTTTTAAGACCGAAGTTTTATAAAACCGTGGTCCTAAAATAAATTCAATTTAAATTTTATATTGAAAATTTTAAGACCGAAGGTTAATAATACTGCGGTCATAAAATATATTTTATTTTGGACCGCATGTTTTATAAAACTGCGGTCTTAAAAGTCAAATACTTTTTAACATTAAAACGAAAAATTGCTGCAGCAATTGAATGAAAATAAAGAACACTGGAGATTGGAGAATAAGCTTTTTCTTAAATGGATAATATGGAAAAAATAAAATATAAGCTTAGTTCTTATTAACTTTTAGATTACTATGACAATATGCAAGTACAAAAAGAAAATAAGAACAACAAACTGAAAATTTACAAAAGCAAGCTTATAATGTGACTAAAAATCCTAATGCTTATTATCAGCTAATGTCTTGGAGATATCGGCTTCAGCAGCAACAATTTCGCTCCGGATATCAGTAATTTATGCACATCAGTTTCACTTCATCATCATCATCCATAGGAGCGTTGGGATCAGGAGGTTGGAGAGGGGGAGCGGGAACCTCTTCATGGTTTGAAGGCTGGAAGGGGCCGTCAACCTCTTCATCATCCGTAATAACAATGGGTCCAATGACTCGTGACTCCTCTGTCGGAATAGAACGCACTGGAAGAGAACCCACGAGAGATTTGGTGTGAGCACAAGCTTTAAGAGTACCCCTGCGAGGGGTTATCTTGTATCTAACCATTGTTTAAGCATTTAGGGAAGGAGGGGCAGAGAGGTACATAGTGTGGAGTTACGAGGTAATGAGGACTCAAGAAGGACAGCGAGGAAGTGTGAGGAGGATAATAAAGGCAGGACAACAGTAGTTAATATTCAAAAGTGTATTAAAACCGTCATATAACATATCTACAGTCCTAAAAGTCTATTATTTATTATTTCATTAAATTACCTTTAAGACCGATCATTTATATTATTACCCAGTCTTAAAAGTCTATTAATTTTTTTCCATTCAATTACCTTTAAGACCAATCATTTATCTTATACCCGGTCCTAAAAATCTATTAATTGTTTTTTAAAAAATAATACATTTAAGAATGGATCTCTTACAATATCCTGTATTAAAAGTTCATTCTTTTCAAGTGAGAGACACTAGAGTGGCATCCTTCACTCTGTTCAAATGAATGATTCAGAATCTCTTCAGCTTCCAGATAAACTTCCCAACTAGGCGTCTCCTCGTATTCTGATGAACTATGCGTCTCCTTGTTAACGGTTCCTGCGTTTCACATTCTCCAGGATGGCTTCTCTATTTAAACCCGTTGTTACTTTACGTTCTTCACATTCTTCTCAATCACTTCTACAACCTCCATAATGGCCACTCTACCACCACCACCAGGTGTGCACAACAATGGTCCTGCCCCTCCACCACCACCACCGCCTAACAATGGTCCTCCCCGTCCACAAGTACCTCGTACCGTCCTCCGCTGCCTCCAAACCCCTCTGCGCGATAGATGATGCAGCACCTCATGGCTCGCGTCGCTCATATAGACCGACCCATGGGTCAAATGTTTCAAGTCTACCACGCCGTCAACAACAAGTTGAACATGTAACTCAACGCCCATGACGTCGAGTACAATCTTTCTAACAACGACGTCTCCAACCTCTCCTCCAATCCCTTCGACAACGACAGAGGGGATTAATTATTTTTATGTTTTTTTGTTTGTACTATTCCTACCCCACAGCGGGTAGCAAAAAAATATATGATAAATAAAAAAAATTCCATATTCGATTGTCTGTTAGTATATACTTTTGTTATCTCGATTTTGTTTCAGAAAAAAAGGAAACAAACAAAACCATAACTGAAATGTGATTAATAATAAAAGTTCACAGAATACAGTTAACAATATACAAAAGAAAATGAAAAAAAGACAACTTTTACCTTTTAAGAATAAAAACAAACACAGTGACAACTTTTCTCAAGCTTGGACCACCGTTGCTGTCAGTTTTACCACACCCAGAGTTTGAAATTTCCATTATCTTACTTCTTTTTCCGACAATGCTCTTCAACTTCTGGAGAGGTAAAACTGATGACAATGAGGGTCCTAAGCTTGAGCCGAACGCCAGAAACTCGAAGTGTTCTTGAACCCTAATTATTTATCTTAAAAATGAGTCATCATTTCTATTTAAAGGAAGATTATTAAGACCAGACATTTAACAAATAGACAGTCTTAAATATCTAGCGATATTTAATTTAGAATTATCGAAGACTTTTAGGACCGGACTTTATATAAATATGCGATCTTAAAAGTGTTGCCATATTTTACAAGACTTTTGAGACCAGAGATTTATCAAATATACAGTCCTAAAATCTAGGATTATTTTTTAAAAAAAAACAAAGACCTTTAGGACCATCTGATTAGTAAATATGTGGTCTTAAAAGTTTCTCCAAATTTTATAAGACTTTTAAAACTGGAGATGTATCAAACATACGGTCCTAAAATCAAGGCTTATTTTTTAAAAAGAAAACAAAGACCTTTAGGAGTGTCTCTTTTGAAAGTGGAAGAAATCACCAAGTGGGGGGTGAATTGGGCATTTCAAAAATTCTTTTAAAAGATGATTGAAGTCTTTTTCAAAACTTGAAAATCATATAACGAAAGAGTAAGAGTAGAAAAGCTAGACATAAAGGAATTTATACTGGTTCGGTCTTAAACTTGACCTACGTCCAGTCCCCAGATATCTTTTGGGTATTTCCAGTAGTTCAACAAGCTTTAATTACAACAATGTAAACCACATGAAATCTTATTCACCTAGGACTTGCCCCCCCTTACACTTTGTAATTAAACTACCCAACTCACAGGTTCCACAACCTTTAGTTCTCACAAAACAAATAATCAGAAATGATTTTCGAAATCACACTCTCTTAAAGAGCAAATAATCATAAACACTGAAGTTCAAAAATATTTCGCATAACAGAGCTTAAAAATCAAAGAAGCAATCAGATGTAATTCTGTTGTGTATCTTGCTCTTCGTCTTCATGGGTATTTATAGGTTAACTAGTAGAACTAGCCGTTGCATTTTCTTCTCTAACATTCAGTTGTAAATCTGGAAAATAACTGTTGCATATTTTCCTTTATTTCTTCAATTCTTAGCTGGAATCTTGGATATAGTCGTTGCAGATGATCTTCCAGTATTCTTGTCATTCCATGATCCATTTTCTGACCATTGAAGAGTGATTTGGTTGATCCATAACGGTCTGTGCTGAACCATTGGGATAGAGGAGAAGTTTCAACCTGGTTTTTGGTCCTGCATTAAATGCTCTTAACCCAGATCTGATCTGAAGCTTAAAAACGTGTTAATGTAACCTATAACTCATGAACAAACTTATCAAACATATATATGATGATTCGTAATCTTATTTTAGTGTAAAACACATCATGAGAGTGAATAAAAAATATGAAACACGCGAAGAGTAAAACAGAGATCTCGTTAGGCTCGAGTCTAACATCAAATCTCAAGCAATATGCACATTGAAATACTGAATATGAAATACTGCTAGTTACAACTCTCTAAAACTCAAATCTCAAGCAATATCCACATCTAATACATTCAGAAAACCAAAATTATACAGGCTAAGAAAATTGTTTGAAAAAATAAACAAATTTATTATATATTGAATTATACAAATTGTAAAATTGTTCATTTACAGAATGAATTTACAGTTTAATATAGTATTGTAATTACAATTGTTGCTCTACAAGCATATATTTACAAATGAATTAGTACTGTGATTGTTGTATTTACTTTAAGATGTCAGTAACATGTTGACAAAACACATTGCGTATGTGGTCCACCTCATTATGAGAAAAAAGAAGTCTCAGAGGCAAACCTCTGTAGCATCAAAGAAAGAAACTGAATTAATTTGCATGCATATTTCATATGTAACATTAAGTCAGAAACTGAATTCAGCCATAATATGTAACATCAAATACATTTACCTTTGTAGTGAGTTTATTACTTAGTTGAGTCATAATATCATACATGTGTTTCATTATGTAGAGGCCACATAAGTTGGATCCGATTGGTTGCCGACGGGTATGAAAAGAAAAAGAAATATATATAAGATCGAGCATATATAGCTTACTGACCAACTTCACAAGGCAGTGTGCCAGTGTCCAAATATGTACTAACCTATAATGTGAGCCATTTAGGATCTTTGAGATCACTCCCTCGCTTTTTTTTGACCTGGTTTTGAAAGGTCCTCATGACACTATCATGAAAATCACAAATTTATCAATAATGTTCATTGAAAATTCATATCAAAGATTTCAGACAAGAGAATCAAAATGACATGCTTACTCGTTAATGATCTGCTTCAACCGTGGTTGGCCGTGAGTGAAGCATAAGAATAACACCATATTCGAGTCCATGATCAAGACGAGCAACTGCCAATGGGCGCTAAAATTTCACAGAAGTAAAGTACTCAGTGATATATTATGCAGAATTAAGTGAATTGCAATAAGAGATAGATTATGATATGTATTTATGGTGATATGGAAACAAGTACACCTTCCTTCTCACTTCACACAACCTCTTTGATATGTACTACTGTCTTTCTTCCTTGGGGGTTGTGCTTGCATATATTGGGCACAAGAATCCAAAATCATTGATTTTGCCCTGTTGCTCCAAATCTTGATGCATGAACCTACAATAATGACATCGATTAGGGAATTAGTATATATGTATGTCTGTCTAAATAGTTCATTTAAATTATGTACTCATAAAATAAGATACTTACCTACACCATATTTGAACAACTGCTGATGTAAGCTCTTATCCAAGAAGCAACAGGGAGTTTATATCAACAGTGTCAAAGTAAACCGGTTGAGGATGAGGAACCCCTACTACTTCATTGATATCCCACGATTGGAATGCAAATTCTCCTTTGGATACCATTTGGGATATTTTATCCTTGGCCCCCAACTCAGCAGTAGGGGATACAGCTTTAGGAGGAGGGGATGGAGATTGAGGAGGGGATTGAACTGGAGGAGGGGATGAAGCATCAGGAGGAATATAGACATTTATAAGCTTTACTGGCCAAGAGATGAAGGTTCCCTTGACATCACTCACACGCTTCAGCTATTGGTTAGGAGAGGGAGAGGTTCGTCAATGATCACCTCTTCAACTAACACTCTGACTTCATCATCAGCCATTTGTTTGTGGAGTATAGTTGATCCCAAGTTGTGGATAGTCCCTTTAGCAACTAATTGTCTAGTTGGTTCTACCATGTACAGTTCACAAAGTTGCTCTGACTGTCCAACAATGCAGCTCCCTCTAGTGCTCTGTTGCATAGGTGTAGGTGTATGTGTGAAGGGAACACTGGTTTTTGGTTGAGAGCTAATAAGCTTCTTCATCTCCATCATTTCCTCCTTCATTTGCCTCATCTGGGCTTCAAACATTTCTTTCAATGCATGTTTTTTGGCCGCTGCCTCCTTATTTAATTATCTAACAGTTTGGTCCATCTCCTCCCGGGTAACCATACTTTGCCTAAGGCGTTTGGTTTTACAAAAGTATTCTTTTAAGCCTACCCATCCTCTGATCCCCCTTACCCGCCCCGAGTGATCCGGTTTTCTGGTTGTAACGGTCAGAACATCATTCCTCCCGCTCGACACAAAAGATCCCTCTGCTTCTTTCTTTTTAAGATCTTCCTGTAAGATACAGATAAGAGAAGCTTAGTAATGAAACATGTTTAGTAACTAAGAAATAACAATAACGATACTTACAATTCTCTCAACAACTATACGAGTTTGTTCCGTCATATAGGCGCCTTTTTTTGGTCACCGAATATACAACCACAAATCCTCGCGACGTATTGGGGATGCCTGCTAATCAACTATAGCATAAGGATTGGATTTAGCTTATTCTTCTAATCTCTTCTGCTTGGCCTCCATCATTTCTTCTTCAGCCTTTGCATATCCCCCGCGAGAAGCCCTATGCGGGCAATCATTCTTTCTCCCAAACTCCTGTGCTTGTGCGCTTCTTCTCTATGAATCAGAATTGAAAACAACTATTAATTATGAATTCCAGTCATCTCACTAACAGAAATTAGATAACTTCTGCATGATATATGAACCTTAAACACTTGTCAAATTCACTTCATTAAGTTTCAACATTTTATTTAAGGAAGATGTAGAATTGTATAGAACTAACATACTGACTTACTAATAGCAATGCCTAACCACTACCTACTATAATAGAACTATCTAAGAATATAATAACGGTTAACATATCAGACATGCATACGCACACATTAAACAATCATACTCAAATTCACTTTTGAATTACTTGCTTGTTCCTCTTATGCAAGATAAAGGATGAAAATATATACTTCTACTCACACATTAAACCATCTAATTAACAGGATTAGACGAACACAATAACATTCACATATCCGCACAGGTTAATAAGCAAACAAAAAGGGCAAACAAAACTAAATATGAACTCACCAAAGCATCAGAAGTGGACCGAAGCTGAACAAATTAATCCCAAATTTGTTGATCAATGAATGTGTACTTGTCCCAAGGATTATGATCAGGTCAAACCTCGGCAAAAATATACGTGTTGGCTAGAAAGGTCTTAAATTTCCTCCACCGATTAGCACAATAAGACAATGTCTTGGCTTTCAACTTCTCAGAGTCAAGGACAGTGTATAAAAGCCGGATAGTGTCCAAAATAGGATCCTTCACTATGCGTTCATCAACATGTTTCCACTCATCTATCAAGATGCTGACTTTGCTGCGTGCCATGTAGCAAACATTACTATTATATTGGTGTTTATTCAGACCGAAAGGTTCCAACCTGTCATTAAACTGAATCTCGATCTTTGACCCAGTGTTCCGTTTTACGGACACATTGCTCATTCGTGTGCCACTTCTACCACAACATTGAGGGCGGTCATGAGGCTCATTTTGAGAAGAAGAGGGTTGGCTCTGGCTCACAACAGTAACATCAGTAACTGACGTTGACTGAACAGGGAGAGAATGGTTTTCTTCATTCATTTTCGAGAAAGTAACAGAGTAGTGGTGCGAAGGAGTAACGCTTGAGAAAGTGAGAGAGTAACAGAGGATAGTGGTGGTTGGCAAGGAATAGACGTAATGCAACAGGAAATGGGGTTTGGCAAAGAGAACAGGGGTTTCAGAGTTCAGACAGTAAGACGTAAGTCGTAAGTAAGGTTTCACGCGAAGAAGTATATGTTCCCATTTTTAAGACCGGAGTAACTAAAATGACGGTCTTAAAGGTTAACATTTAAGACCGTCCGTTATGAATGTCCGCTCTTAAAAGTAATAAACTATTTACGTCCGCTCTTAAAAGTATTACCTTTAAGACCGTCATTTATATATGTCCGGTCTTAAAAGTTTTATATGATTATATTTAAATATGTCCTTATTATTCTTGACTGTAGAAAATATAAGTCGGTGATGTACAAGTATTCATTCACCCAATATATAAGATTCTTTTTTTAATGGGATTGTCCCTTTTTGTAAGACACATTTTAAGTTTATTTCAATAATAAATGCACATTTACCTGTTTTGCCCTCAATTACTCCATCGTCAATAGTGGCATTTCGGAAAACAACTTATATTCCTTCTATATTTATTATTGTTAACTAATTTTAATTATTTCTTAGAATATCGGGATTTGGTTTAAATGACCTAGATAGAGTAAGTAATAAACAAAGGGAAAATTATATTTGGGTCCCAAGGACCAGAATTAATTACAAAAAAAGTCTCACACCAAAATCCGTATTAACAATTGGAAATGCTGTATTAACAATTGGAAATGCTATATTAACAACTGAATATGCTATATTAAAAACAAAAATTCTCAATCCATATTTACAACTGGAAATTTTATATTAACAACTTAAAATACCATATTAGCACTTGAAAATTTTTGTTGTTAATATAGCATTTTCAGTTGTTAATATAACATTTCTAGTTGTGTATACAGATAGAGAATTTTTGTTGTTAATATAGGATTTTCAGTTATTAATATAGCATTTCCAGTTGTAAATACGGATTGAGAATTTTTCAATTTCCCAAGAACTTTTTTGAGACTTTTTTGTAATGGAATTCTAGTACGGGACCTTTTTATAATTAATTTTGGTCCTTGGGAGCAAAATGTAATTTTCCCATAAACAAACCCCAGGAAAAAAAAATTGAAATATTATAAAGGGCATTAGAGAGAACATGTAACTTTCAATCACGAAAAAGGAAATTGGCCAGGAATACTTGACTTTCAATTTTCAAGGCAAGGGAAAAGGAAATTAGAAATTTTTCATTAAATTGAGAACTTGCTCTTTGTTTTTTTTTTTTTAAAGTACAAGAGTGTGCATGAAAGTAAGAAACAACCCAAGTCACACAGAATCATACTTGATTATATTTTCGATGCATATATATATATAAATTTGATTTGATGACCTTTGAATTCCAAAGGAAGCGAGGAATCCCAATTATTAGAACTTACGTGAACAGTGACCCCAACAGCTCTTGCCTTCCCCAAATTGACCTTCCATTTTTAGAAAGTCATAGTCCCAAAGCTTCATGGCGAAATCCCCAAACTGCCCTTCATCTACTTCCTTGTCCATTAGACTCTCCCACCACTCTTCAGACTGATGATGATCTCTCAGCGTAAAATCCGCAGCAGCACTTGGCTCTGCAATACCCTCTTTGAAATCACCTGCACTAGTTCTGGCTGCAGCATCATCCTCACTTGCACAAACAACCTTATTATTATTATTTCTCCTCAGCCACGGCGAATTCTTAGAGAAAGTATGAGGCTGAGGTTTTATCACTACGTGCGGTTTTACTTCTTCTGTCGTCGTCTTCTCTACATTGTTATGCATTACCACCTCTTTTGCTTTTGTCTCTTGGCTTTCTCCTTTCTCCTTCCTATTGCACATGTTGGTGTGCCAGAAGTTCTTCACGTTGTTCGCTGTTCTTCCTGGTAGCCTTCCAGCTATCAATGACCATCTATATATTTTCACAAAGAGCTCTCACTTAACTAATTATATGTATGCTACATGAAAACAAGATATACAATACTACTTCCAGTTCTAAATAGAAGACTCGGTTGATTAATTTGGAGAGATTAAAGAATAAAATGGTATCAACCGAACGGGGGCATATATGCATGCCTGTTGCTGAGAAGTTTAAGGAACCTTCGAATCATATCAACCTCGTCTTCATTGAAGCTTGTTCGGTTGATGTTGGGTTTCAGATAATTCAACCATCTCATTCTGCAGCTTTTCCTGCATCTCTTCAAGCCTGCAAGTTGTAATGCAAAACCAATATCACACACACACACATATATATAACAATATGATTGTGTGTGAGTGAGATGTATGTGTATATATAGATATGCACCAGCTCTTTGAGGAACAAGATGCCATTTTCCTTCTCCATAGTTGTGAACGCGAGCTCTGAGAAGATCGTCTTCCTCTTGGGTCCAGGTCCCTTTCCTCAGCCCACCACCTGTGTTCTTCTCCATTTATTTCAAGCCTTGTACTTAATGCCCACTTAACACACACACACACACACACACACATATATATAAGTTTATATAGAGAGAGAGTAATATCTTATCCTATCACTCTCACAGTAAATTATAGGTTAAAGTATACTTTTAGTCCTTTAAGTTTATATGAGATATACTTTTGTAACTTTATAAAGTATACTTTTAGTCCTATAATTTTAACACCATTAATTTTACTAACGGAACATGCAAACTTAAGAAATAATGGTGTAAATTTAAGTGATGACTATGTAATTAAATGCTATCAAGAATATGGATAAATTGCAGAATATATAAAATATGTATAATTAAATGTTATTAGTTATTACTTAAGTTCGTTGCGTAAGCGTTTTCCGTTAGCAACATTAGCGGTGTTAGAATTTTAGGACTAAAAGTATACTTTATAAGGTTAAGGGACTAAAAATATACCTTATGTAAAACTTAAAGGACTAAAAGTATACTTTAACCTAAATTATATCTTGTCTTATCCATTAATTTTTCACACACATCATCTTCATAACTAAAATTATATTTAAAAAATTATATTTATTACATATTTATTACTTTTAAATAAAATTAACCATTAGTTTTGTGATTATAATTTGGATAGCTATTACTTAGCTTGTTAGCATTTTTGTCAAACTCACAAGTTAACTCTCCACATTTACCATTTTTATCTTTTTTTTCTTACAAAATTGAGTCAAGTTATCCATATTAATTGTAAGCATAGACGATAAACTCACAATTTTATACACTAAATTTAACATTTTTATGTTTCTAACTTTCAAAATCATGCTAATTCACTTTTATACTTATGTTAACCTTTTCAATTTAATCATGCTCCATAACTTTATATATAAATTTCTAAACATGATAAATTATGAATGTTGATGTGCTTATTTCAATTATTTACATTTAAAATATATTTAAATAAAAATATTAGGGTTAACGTGCAAAAATACATATGAGCTTTTTTTCCAAGAGCGTCCAGCATCACGTGCTTTTTTTTTTAGCAAAAATACACACGTGGTTACCATTTTAGAGCAAAAGTCACATCCCACCGTTATGTTATGCTGTTATTCACCGCCGTTATGTTACTGTTCACTTCATCTATTTCTCTCTCATTACGGTGAACAGCAACATAACGGTGAGATGTGACTTTTGCTTCAAAATGGTAACCATGTGTGTATTTTTACTCAAAAAAAAAGTACGTAGTGCTGGATGCTCCTAAAAAAAAAATTCATGTATATTTTTACATCTTAACCCAAAATATTATTATTTTTATTATTTAATTATACACTATAAATACTTATTTAATAATAGTAAACTCTTTGAAGTTTATAATTCAAATTTACAATAGAATTTACGTCTTAAATTCGCAAGTTTAACAATCATATTGCCTGCTGGTACCTATAAAAACCATCTGATTATGTTTTTATACTCTGTGATCCGTGTCAATCATCTTGGAAACCTAATAATCTCACCTTAGCCAATCATCTAAGAAATCCTATCCTTCTATAAAAGGGCAATAAGTTAAATAACCAAACCACCGTACACTTCCATTTTGGGGCCACCGTACATTTCAAAGCAATAAATACAAGGCAATAATTATTTTCATGAGTATTTTGTTTTTTTCTTTCGTGCAAGTTGCAAGGCCAGATGGTTTGTCACTGGCGATGTGGGACCAATATCTTTTTTTTTTTTTTTTTTGAACACTTCTAGATATATTCATTACTTGAAAACCAATTATTACAAACGTACTGAAGACATGCAGACACTAGTCCAAAGGAAACTAATTAAAAGAGTACCGAAAGAAAGAAAAAAAAAGACACATAAACCAGCTAGCTTAAAAAAAACATCCACTGAGGAATATATCCTCGAGCGAACACAAAAGCAGGATCGATTCAACCAGGGTCAATGATTCTGGCCGTCGACGAGTCTGTTTCCTGATGACATCTGATGCTCTTCCTGTCTTCTTCCAGCACCTGAGACAAAGGAGGTAAGGGTAAACTTACCCACCCATATGGGCACACCCCCTTATTAGTTGATGCAGCAAGCCAATCTGCTGCTTGGTTCCCCTCACGAGGCGTAAAGTGGATGGAAAAACTGGGCTCAGACTTAAGAGCAAGTATAACATCATCAAGGATGCCCCGAGACTGCCATTCACACAGAGCAGGTTGATTATTCTCCACACAACGAACAAGCAGTTGGTTTGGTTATCAGTCTCAAAGATGACATTCTTATTGCCCAGATCTTGGATGATCATCAAAGCTCTTTTCAATGCTAATGCTTCAGTCATGAATGCCGATATAGATTTAACTTTGTCAACAAAGGCCCACTGCATATGACCACTGAGATCCCGGCATATAAGGCCAATCAAAGCTAATGCGGAAGAGCCTCGAAACGCTCCATCGAGATTAACTTTCAGTGTATGTTCAGTTGGTGGATACCACCTGACAGCTTGTCGGGTTTTCTTACAAGCTACCTCGTCTTTGTTCGTTTGGTAATTTGCATCCCAGTAATGGTTCAGTGCCTAGTTTGCTTTTTCAATTACAACGCTCGAGTCCGGATGCACTCCATTGAAAACCAATTCGTTTCTTCCCTTCCATATGAACCATAATAACCAGTAGATAAGTGCAAGATCATACTCAGTAAAACGGCACTTGGGGCTCATGATTTCAATCCACCATTGTTTGAAATTATGGATACTGTTAAGATCACTCCTGATGGATAGTCTACAGCCAAACCATACACAGTACACCCAATGGCAATGGAAAAACAAGTGCTCCAGGGTTTCACAATCTATCCAGCAAATCGGGCAGACATCCGTTGGGCCCCTCCTTCTTTTCATAAGTGCTTCATTTGTGGCTATGGCGTCGAACAAGGAGCGCCATATAAAGTTTATAACTCTAGGGATGACTTTGGTTTTCCATGTCCTTTTCCATAATTCACTTGTGATTTGAATTGATGTACCAGCAGGCTGGAGTTGCACCCTGGGGCAAGGTTTCGAGAGATAGTACCCGAGTTTAACTGAATATACTCCATTTTTTGCTAAAGTCCAAATCACTCGATCTTCTTGAGGCTGCCAAGGAAGTGGGATTGCTGGTATGGCGTTGCTGGTATGGTCATCAATGGAGCATCTGATTGAGGTAAGGTCCCAACTTCTACTTTCAGCCACAATGAGGGAGGCAACACGTTGATTGGACTTTCTTAGGCTCTCCTCCTCTGTAGGTAGATTGAATGTGGGTAAAGAAGGGACCCACTTATCTTGCCAAATTCGAACACTTTCCCCATTTCCTATTTGCCAGCATAAATCATTTTTAATGAAGTCTCGTCCATCTAGTATGCTTACCCAACACCATGAGGCTCTGTGACCTTTTCTTGCCTCCAGGAAGTTGCCACGGGGAAAATAGAGACTCTTAAGGACTTTTACCCATAGGTCATCAGGATTTTGAGTAAGTCACCATGCTGTCTTTGCTAGAAGGGCATTATTGAATTGTATAAAATCACGAAAACCCATGCCTCCCTCCATCTTAGACCACGTAAGTTTGTTCCAAGCCACCCAATGAGTTTTGTTTTGTCCCTCCCACCAGAACTTAGACACCATGCTGTTGATTTCTTTGCAGGTTTTGGTTGGAAATTTAAAGCATGTCATTGGGAAAATTGGAATGGAATTTATCACCGCTTTAATCATAATTTCCCTCCCTGCAAATGAAAGATGTTTACTGCTCCAGCCAAGGATTTTTTTGCTTATTTTTTCTCGGACATATGCCAGTGCCTGATGTTTGGTCTTCCCCCACACACTGGGTATGCCCAAATATTTGCCTTGGTCCATGCTTTCGCCTATGTCGAGGATGTCGCAGATGTTCTTCCTGAGTGATTATAGAGTGTTATTTGAGAACACAATGCTGGATTTCTCCAGATTGGCTCATTGTCCTGACGCTGAGCAGTATTGTTGAAGGGTATTTGCTAGGATTTGACAATTATTGCTATCTGCATTTATAAAAAACAAAGCATCATCTGCAAAAAAAACTATGTGATAAGACTAGGCAGTGATTGCTAAGCTTAATCCTAGATAGGCGACCCTGCAACACAGACTTATTAATCATGCAAGAGAGGACTTCCAGGGCGAATATGAAGAGATAAGGTGATAGAGGGTCTCCTTGTCGAAGGCCTCTTCCTGGGCTAATTGAGGCTATTTTTTCCCCTACAAAACACAAATTAAGGTGAACAGTCTCCACACAATTCATGACAAGATAGACCCACTTTTGGGAGAAACCAAATTTTAACATTACATTTTTCAGAAAGTCCCACTCAACCCTATCATAGGCCTTGCTCATGTCCATTTTCAAAGCGAATTCAATTTTTTTTCCAGTTTTCTTCCGTCTTAGATAATGGAACACTTCATGGGCTATAATAATGTTGTTCTGAATTAGTCGGCCTGGAACAAATGCACCTTGGTTAGCAGATATACATTTATCTAGGCAACATTTCATTCTATTGGCCAATACTTTTGAAATAATTTTATAGGAGAAATTGCAGAGGCCAATAGGTCTAAAATGTGAGACTATTTCAGGCTTGTCGATTTTGGGGATAAGGGTGATATTAGTGCCATTGATTTCACCAAGTGGGAGGTTTACTTCAAAGAAATCCTTTACCATCTTAACAATAGAGTCACCCACCTCAGCCCATGAAGATAGAATTTACCTGGAAAACCATCAAGGCCTGGTGCTTAAATGTAATATCCGGATAACTATTATCTGGAATATTATGTTACAATAATAAAAATGCCTAAATTATGAAGACTTTGGCCTTAACATGTTATGTGATTAGTCTAAGTTCAAAGGGAAATACTAAGAAAATTAGAGGAAATTTATTGTCAAAAAGGTGAAAAATGCATCTTAGGGCTATAAAATATCCTAAGAAAAATTATGAAAAATTCTAGAAGGCATGGAATAACTATTAAAAACTTAGAAAGCATATTATCCTTAATTTAGACAATTTAATAAATTATTCCCTATGAAAATAAAAAGAAGGAAAATTAAAAAGTATTCTAAGACTAAAATTGACTCTATGATTTTTGATAATTTGCATGGAGTTTGAATTATTAATGTCAATAAAATTGTTGTGAGAAAATGATTAGTTTTAATTAAGAAAATTATTAGAAATTATTAAGGGATTAATTAAGTAATTTTTAGGAATTTTATAAGATTAGAGAAATTTAGGAAACATGAAAAATAAATTAAATAATTAATAAGGGACAAGATGTAATCTTGAAAGGTAAAGATCAAAGGCTTAGGATTTTTCAAGAAATTCTAAAAGCCTAAATCCATGGACCAATAGGAAAATTTTGGGAAAAATAAATACAAGATAAATAGGATATTATGGTAAATGAAAAAAAAATATAATTATATATATGTGTGTTGGCCAAAATTAAGGGGGGGATAAGGATGATTTGGATATTTGTATATAAGAATATTATAAGATTAAGACATGTGTTAATTAAATAATATTATATTAATAAAAAGTGAACAGGATAAATGACCACGGATAGAAATAAAATCCTACCTAGAAAACCGTGAATTAGGTTTCTAGAGTCAGAGTATATTATGAACAAGTGAATTTTTATCTTGGAGTAGGCTATCTCCGAAGTCATTTCCATAACCGGTAACGAATACCGAGGATTTTCGGCAGATAACAGAATGTCCTTAATGAGAGTATAAGGATAGGAAAATCCAGTATTCTTGAAGAGGAAGAAAAGACCTTCAGAGTGTTGTTCCCGAAATTTTAAGATTTTACAAAATTTCACAATCAGGACACCGAACCAGGAATTTCATCTGATAAAGCAAGATGACACAAGCACGATGAGGTCATCAATTTTGTCTTCTTGTGGGGGGGGGGGAGGTCGGCCAAGATGTGTATGGCCAAGATTAATCCACTTCAAAAAAATGCGATCCAACGGTCAAAGTTTAACCAAACAAAGTTCACCGAAATTACGGAAATGCCATTCGGGTTTTCTATAAATAGCCCTTCATTTCTCTTCATTCTTCACCAATTCACACACACTCCTAGAGAGAAGTTAGAGAGAGAAGCTCTGGTGGAGGAGTAAGAAGTTCATAGCAAAGCTTTGAGTAAGTTTCTCAGTCCTTAGTTTTTAGTTTAAGTAGTTCTTTCGGTAGTTATAGTAGAATTGCTAGAGTGATCTTTAATTTTTCAAGTTAGCTTAGATATCATGTTTTAGGAATAAATATGATATTATCTTAGGAATATGTTAAAGGAAAGGTTATAGCAAAATTTTGGGAGTTTAAAGTCAAAATAGCGAAGCTTTAGCAAAATCCCACCAAGTAATCAAACTAGGGGCAAAATGGTAATTTGTACCTAAAATGCCTGTTATGATCCTAAATATTCATATCGGTGATATTATCCTTATAGGATATCCGAAATCACGAACCGATGTTTCCACTGTCACCGCTGTCGTACCGCCGTCATACCGCTGTCAAACGTACCATAAGTAGGCGAAGTGCTAGATATCATCAATGAAGGTACGGACGCATATTGTAACCTTAACACTTATGTTGCTCATATACATATATGTGATAGACATGTTTATATACTGAGGCTCTGCCTAGGGTTGTCAGTTATACATACAGCTTTATACGGGTTATAGTCTTGATAACGCCGTTGGGTTTTCCTAACGCTGAGGACACGATGGGCCGTCGTAGCACTAGTTATGTGCAGACATGCTGAGGGACTTTACATACTGCTTTGTGCTTATGTTCTGTCGATATTGTAATCATGCATCTACTGTGTGCTTATTTAGTGATTTACTATTGTTATGTGTTTATGATTGTTGTTGTCCATATATTGTTTTATTTGAGCATAAGGTTAACTGTTACCTGAGATCCAAATGGAAATTGGATCTCAACTGTAGCTTCAGGTTCGGGAGGGTCAAGGTGTGAAGATAGAGGCAAGCAGACGATGTAGGATGCAAGACGAAGTTTTATGTTTCTAGTTTATGTATTTGCCTTCTTTTGGATATTAGATGACTGTATTAGAACAATTACACCATGGTTATATATCTTTAAGGTTCAGTTACTCACTTACTAGAATGCTCGACTCTGATCACTAGTTTTTTTAAAAAAATTACGATGTTTTCAAATGGGATGTTACACTTTTGATTCTCCTAAGTCAAATACTGCTAGCCGGACTTCCTCTCTCGTAACAGGGCGAGGAGAAGTGCATTTAAATTATCATCAATTTTTTGCTCAATCGAATCCAAAGTTGTAGAGACTTGTCTAGGTCCTGTAAGGGTGAAAATGTTAGTGAAATAATCTATGAACATGGAATTTATGATATCTTTATCATTAGTCCACACTCCATTTCCATCTTTGATGCTCAATATTGAATTTCGCCTTCTCCTGATAAGGGTAGTAAGATGGAAGAATTTTGAATTTTTATCTCCAAATTTGAGCCATGAGATACGTGATCTTTGCCACCAGTAATTCTCTTCTTGATCCATCAACTCCTCTATTCTTCCCAAAAGGCTCACTTCTTCCTTTTTGTTATCCTCGGTTTGGTAGCCCTGTCGAATAGCAGCTGGATAGGAGGTTAATGCATCTATCATTTTTTTATGGTTTGGGAAGTTCTGTTTGCTCCAATTTATTAGATATTTCCTGCAATTATTCAAATTCAAAACAAACTGAATGATAGCATGATTAGTTTATGTTATATTGACTCCCCAACTGTCATGAACTACCTGCATAAATTCATTGTGAGCAATCCAATAATCCTCAAACCTAAATGGTTTTATTTTATTAAAAGAAACATGAGTAAAAACAACTTGCAGCATATGATGATCTGATCCTAGTGGATCAATATGGGAAACTTGAACAAATGGAAATTTATGGCAAAAGATATCATTGCCCATAGCCCAATCAATTCTCTCTCCGTTGGTTGCCTCTCCCTGCCTTTGGTTGCACCAGGTAAACCATAAACCATGAAATCCCAGATCTATAAGGGAGCAATCAGATATAAACTTTTGGAAATTAAGAATCCTCCTGATGGCCCTTGGATTCCCTCCTTGCTTTTCCTAGTGAGAGGTGATGTCATTGAAGTCCCCCAAGCAGATCCAACTTTCACTTCTTTGATGGGCGAAGGTAGTGATACTTTCATATACAACAAGTCTATCATTCTTTGTTGGTAGCCCATAGGTAAATGTAATGTATTGAGGGAGTGCGGCTAATAGTTCAAACACAGATGTATGAATAACATTGCTGGATGAAGAGATGATATTAATGGTAGTCCCTTTGTTCCAGAATAAAGCAAGGCCTCCACTTTTTCCTGTAGGATCAACAATCCATTCTTCTTCAAATCCGCATCGCTGTCGTATCCTGCTGACATATTGACGTTTCTTCTTTGTCTCCATGATGAAGACAATATATGGTTTTTGTTTATTGCAGACCTTTTTAAGGCATTTAACTGACAGAGGAACCCCTAACCCCTGACAGTTCCAAGATAGCAGACTCATGGCGAACCGATGGTTGCTTGGTGGTAACCATCGGCGGTTTGTAATAAATTAAGAGAATTGGAGATGAGGAGTGTGTCGGCCGAAGCATCATATTTCTCTGGGTTCAACTGATCTGGACCTGCTTTTGGTGTTATGTCTGATAGTCTAACTTTGTGTTTACCCTTATTACCTCACAGAGAATTTTTTATTTTCCTCACATTCACACGTGGTGGTTCAGACTTGCTCTTATAGTTCAACATGTCAGCCTGTGAAGTGGGAGCTGGTTCTAGGAACAAAAGCCTCTTTTTAGGTGGATTTTGTAATTGATCATCCTCTACAGGGGGTTGAAGTTGTTTCAGATTAACCCTTTTAAGCCCAGTAGTAATAGCGGAGATAGGGGATAATCCAACGCAGGAGCTGTTTGCCATTTGATCCTCTGCATCATTCGTCGGAAACTCTACTCAGTAGGGAGGTTGCTGATTAGTTGGCGTTGAATCAGGGCTATACTCAATGGTGATTCCCTGATTGTGCAAGATATTATTCTACCCTTGATCTTCTCCCTTCCTTACATTCTTTCGGGGCTTAGGTGTTTGGAATAAATGTGTCGATATGGCAGGATCTGAGACCATGGAATTTTGGATTTCCTTAATTAGGATCCCCCGATGATTTTGCTCAGTGATATGCTCTGCAGTTGGCTTGTGACCGTTGTCCAGCGCGTCACCCCCTAGGAAGGCATCATTGGTATTAAGGCCGAGATCCTGATAGTTTCTGATTGTAGAGGGGTCTCTGATTGAGTAGCTTCCAATGGGATCAGTAATTATAGGGATTGCTATGGATCTAGGACTCCCTTGATTCTTCGCACTAACTAGATTCTCAGGGCTTCCGCTTTTGTTTCCAGGTTTCTCGCGGTGTAGTAAATACTTCCCCATTTCTTTGCCCTTTTCATCAATGTTGCCATTTTGGGGGTCACCGTCGGTGACTGTCCGGCTGGAGGTCCGTCCATCTGCTGGGGGTTGTTTTTTCAGTAAAAGTTTTGACTCCTCCCATTCTATGTCGCGCACCACTAGTGCTTCCTCCATAGTTTTCATATGAGGTGTTCCCAGGCTGTTTCCAACACGTTCAGTAATTGAATCTTCTTCTGTGCTTTCTGGTTGGAATTTACAGTTTCTTGCTTCGTGCCCAATTCTCCCACAATCATAACAGTAGTTCTGTAGACGTTCGTATCGAACAGTGACCTGTAATACCCGGATAATTATATTGACAAATAATACCTATTGGAAATAGGTGAATTTGTGGTCTCAAAATTAGTATAATAATTACCTTATTTCCTAAGGTGATTTCTCATGAAATTAGGAGGGATAAAGAAAATTAAGTGTCAAAAAGGCTTAAAAATGCATTTTAGGGTCATAAAACATCCTAAAAAGAATTGTGATAAATTTTAAAGGGCATTAAAATAATTATTAAAAATTAGAAAGAATATTGTCCTTAATTTAGACAATTTAATAAATTATTTCCTTTGAAAATAAAAAGAAGAAAAATTAAAAAGTATTTTGAAACCAAAATTGACTTCGTGATTTTTGATATATTACATGGGACATAAAATACCAATGTAAGTAAAATAGTTGTGAGATAATAATTATTACTAATTAAGAAAATTGTCAACAATTAGTAAGTGATTAGTTAAATAATTAATGGCTAATTGTTTAGACATGAATAAAGAAGAAAAACCGAAATTTGTGTGTGTGTGAGATGTGTGGTGTGTGAGTGTTATGAGATGTGGAGAGTTGTGAGTGTGTGTGTGTCTAAGTGTTGTGCATGTGTGTGTGTGTAGTAGCAAAATAATAATATCTACATATTTATGATTATGATAATAATATAAAGTGAGATATTTTGAGAAAAAAACAATTAGGATAGAGGAGAACTGATAAAAAATAAATCTCATCTCAAAATATATGAACTAAGTATCTAACATAAGGACTTATTGAAAATGGAAGAAATCACCAAAAGGGGGGTGAATTGGGGATTTTTTAAAAAAAAACTTTTGAATTCTTTTTCAAAGCGTTTTGAAAGTAAATGTTAAGAAGGTAAGAGAAGAAAAGCTTGACACACGGAATTTATACTGGTTCGGTCTTAACCTTAACCTACGTCCAGTCCCCAGATATCTTCTGGGTGTTTCCACTAGTTCAACAGATTTTCAACTACAACAATGTAGACCAGACACAATCCTAATCACCTAGGACTTGCTCCCCCTTACACTTTGTAATTGAACAACCCAACTCACAGGTTCCACAACCTTGAGTTCTCACAAACAAATGCTTTCAAAAATTTACAAACTCTCAAAAGAGTGGATAAGGATAAACACTGAAGAACAGGTTGAAAATAACAATACAGACTCAAATTTTAAAGTATAATCAGGATAGCTTCGTTGTGTGTGTTTTGCTTTGAGTTTTCACAGCCTTTTATAGACTGAATGGATGAGCTAGCCGTTGCAATTCTTTCTCTGATGTTCAGCTGCAATTCTGGAAAACTGGCAGTAGCATATTTTGCTCTGTTCTTGAATTCTTAGCTGGAATCTTGGAATTTAGTTGTTGCAGAAGGTCTTCCAAATTTTTAGCCATTCCTTTAACTCAATTTGATCGTTTGAGATGATTCTTATGAGTTACAACGGTATGAGTTGAACATCTGGGATAAGGGAGAAGGATCAGCCCTGTTCTAGGTTCGTCATTTAATGCATTTATCCTGGATCTTGATCTCACTTTGATCTTGGCTAAACCTTATTTGAAAAACACTCAAAAATTCATCAAGGACATTAGAAACAATAATATCATATGAGGAAATAATTTCAGGAAGACCCATTAAGATTTCGTAGATCAACATCATTTGATTTTTCAAAATCCCCGATGCAAACTCGAGTTTGTTCTTCCAGACTCAAGTTTGGGGTTCATCCAGAAAGCATGTCTGTTGATTAGTGGTCTAAACTTGCAGTCTATAAAAGCTGACTCGAGTTTGGCTTTTACAGAGAGAACTATCGGGCTCTAGACTTGGGATGAAATTTTGGTCCGGAAGCTAAACTCGAGTCAATTAGTGACCAACTCGAGTTTGGGTCTATGTTTGAAGAACAAGCCTAAGTTTGTGATTTTACAGACTCGAGTTTAGGGTCATAGACTGGAGTTTGTAGTGTAGCCAAAATGGATGATCTTTCTGTATGATCCAGACTCGAGTTTGGGAAGCAAACTCGAGTTTCAGTGACTACTAAAATATTTGAGGTTTATTTGGGTCAAGTGCAAACTGGAGTTTGGAAGGCCAGACTAGAGTTTGGGAGTCTATTGAGTTTTCTGGGTTCCTTTCTATTTGGTCTAAACTCGAGTTAGGGAATCTAGACTCGAGTTTGGCTTGCTTGGGATTCTAAGTGCTCTCTGTATCTTCCAGACTTCAGGTTTGATTTGCAAACTGGAGTTTAGCCTAATGTGAAAATTTTGGATTCATTTCTGTGTCTGTACAAACTCGAGTTTGGCTTTTATGTAAAATTGAATACCTTTCTGTCAAGTCTCAAACTCGAGTTTATATACCTAAACTCGAGTTTGCCTTTGACAGTGAGATTTTCATTTTGCCAAAAACAAACTTCATATCAAGTTTACAATTGCTAGTTATCATCAAAACACATTGAGAACTAACATTTATTATATACAAGTGAATTTTTATCTCAAAGTAGGCTATCTCTGAAGTTATTTCCGTAACCGACAGCGATTGTCCAAAAATGTTCGGCAGGCAACGAAATGTCCTTAATGAGATCAAAAATTTAGATAACCCAGGTATCTCAAAAGAGAAAGAAAAGATCTTCGGGGCTATGTTCCCAGAATTTTGAGATTTCTCAAGATTATGTGATTAGAACACCGAAAGAGACTTTATTGGTAGAAAGCTTCTTGAGCAAGTTGGTGACATCACCTTAGTGACATAGGATAAGGTCAGCATAGTAAGGTGTATGGCCAAGATCTTGCCACCTTAAAGAAGTGCGATCCGACGGTCAGAAACTGATCAGACAAAGTTCAAAGGAATTACCAAAATGCCATTGCCTTTTTCTATAAATAGCCCTTCCATTCTCCTTCATTTTCTCACCAATTCACTTGCCTAGTTCAAAATCTAGAGAGATGTTAGAGAGAGGGAGGAGCTCAGAGGAAGGAGTAGCAAGGTTCTGGGTAAGTTCTTCGGTCCCTAGTCTTAAGATTCTAGCTTAGAAATGTTAGTTTGATCTTTTAGTCTTCCAATATGTTGTTGATATCATGCTTAAGTTTAAATATGGTATTTATTTCGAAAATATGATGGAGAAAGAGATACGACAAAATTTTGGAAGATTAGAGTCAAAGTAGCGAAGCTCTGGCAAAATTCCACCGACTAATCAAACTAGGGGCAAAATGGTAATTTGTACCTAAAATGCCTGTTATGATATTAAATATTCATATCTGTGATATAATCCTTATAGGATATCTGAAAACACGAACCGCTGTTTCCACTGTCGTACCGCCGTCGTACCGCTGTCAAACGTACCATATTTCGACGAAAGTACCCGATATCGTCAATGAAGGTATGGATGCGTACTGTAACTCTAACTCTTATGCTGCTTGTATGCTCTATATGTGATGTGATGATTCATATAGTCGTGGACAAGACTGGGTCTTGGATCATGCACCATGATTAAGACTCTGTCTTAAGTCGCTGTTTATACATTCAGTTATTATGTGAAAACAGGTTACAGTCTTGATAATGCCGTATGGATGTTTTCCTAGCGTTGAGGACACGCTCCGGGGCGTGGCACTGGTTTATGTGCAAACTATGTGGATCTTACATGGGTTGTGTGCTATGTAGAGGTATTGTTGTGATGTGAACTATGACATGTGCTATGTGCTATGTATAGTTATATGCTGAATTGTAAATGAATATCTGTCATACATATACTGTTATACTTGAGTATAAGGTTAACTGTTACCTAAGGTCCAATGGGCATTGGACCTCAGTCTTAATGAACAGTTCAGGAAAGAAACCGGGATAGAGAAGGTGCTGGTGGATGGAGCCGTGAGAAGGCACCGGTGGACGGAGCTGAGAAGGGTCACCGGTCAAAGCAAATGTCGGAAGAGCGTCCTCAGAGTATTCATTCTGGCATGATTTAACAAGGTTATCCCAAACGGTTTGGTGCCGAAGGCAGGGCTAGTCTATGTGGGTCAGTCAATAAGTCACCGTGAACTCGGTGAGACTCCCATGATAGACACCTACCTGGCGAAACTGTTTGATTAACTGAGTTGGTTTATTGCCCCAAGTCTAGCTATAGCTTGGTTGAAGATTGTATGATTACCATGTAAGAATTGTAATTGTACAAAGCTCTAGATTGTATCACATAAATATTCCTTCGGGAAAATTTTTAATATACCAGCTTATGTTGGGGCATCATCATATGTCTGGGCATTTTATATCAGATACTCATTGTCCGAATATTAGCGCACGCTATCCGTTTCCGCAGTATTCTAAGCTGTAGCACCTCAAACTCTGTTGACTTTTCCAAAACTAAGTGTCAACCGACACAATTTTCAAGCATGGAATCTGGGGTGTTACATGACCCATATCGGTTCCCGTTGGGGTCTAGGGACCCAGAAACCTGCAAGCAGAGGATCTCGGATGTTGATGAGAACTCTAGTTCTGATGAAAGTTCTAGACAGTCTGCCCTGTGTTTTTGGAGATGCATACAACAACATTCTCCCTACTGCATTGCCCAAGGTTATGGCATTCTCACTGTCGAAAGCTACATGCAGGAGTCCATGGAACTGGACCCAAAATGGGCACCAGTCAAATTGAACATCCTTAAAGACCATGTAATCATCCCAGATTTGGAGGTTAAGCAGAGCACCCTGTATGGACCAAGGGCATCCTTTCAAGACACGATGGTAATCTTCTAGTTTTGTAAATCGAAAGAGTAATGCATTCTGGTCAGGCATCTCGTGAATCTCCATTCCCTTGTCTAGGCCCCGTCCGTTTTTTATCATAGAGATAACAATACCTCTATTGAGGTTTTTGTCGGTCTCCTGACGCCCTACAAGGGCTCGACCCTTTTGGACATTGCTTGAGTTGCTCAGGTTCAAAAGAACTTCTTTGGAGCACTTGGTTCCGCTGCTTCTTAAGCCTATTTCCATCGTTTGATTGTTGACCAGCAGCTAAATCCAAATGAAACAAATCGCTGCAAAAACAAAACCAATTCAGGCTAATTCACTGAATGATTAAAGGTTGAAACAGGAAAAAAGAAAAGGAGGGGAAAGATCTCTCACAGAAGGAGAGGGATGACTCTCACAGAAGGAGAGGAAAATTTCTCTCACAGACGGAGAGGGAGGATGACAAGACCCTAATCTCGATGTGCGAAAATTGGACCAATACCTATTTGAGAAAATCACTAAATTGAATGGAAATACTAGAATTCGATTAGAACAGTACTTTTGATTAAAACCTAATCAACACATGTTAGATTAAGCAATTTACTTATATGCCTATTTATGATTTTAAAAGTTGATGATTATACTTATATACCCTTTTTGCTCACATGTTCTATTATCTCTAATCACTAATCTCATTTTCTTTTATCTATCCCTCCACTCAGCCTGTCTCTCCAGATCTGTAGATATGAATGGTTATAAAATTATCAAATTTCCTGTAACAAATATATATATATATATATATATATATATATATATATATATATATATATATATCAAAATTTCAGATTAATGTAGCTAGGTTTTTTATATTAAAAATCCAAATCGAGGTGTTTTTGGCATTGAAGTATGATATGTCATTCTTGGGATTCTTAGGGCGAAGCAAGGCACTCCTTATATACAGTTTTGAGAAGGAACACGCTAATGATAATAGGGAAAATTAGAATAAAGGGCTTATAAAAAAAATGATATTTAGTGGTCATGTCAAATACTCTTGGTATCATCTCTCAAATTGTTCCTACTGTTTGACAACATGTCATTGGTGGAGCTCATGATGAAACTTCTAATATTGAAGTTCAAATCTTGACTGTGATATTGGAGAATAGGCAGTTTAAAATGTTTTTTCCCCTTCAAAGATGCTTTACACTATTGATTATTTTCAATCTCGAATCTCCAATAAATAAATAAAAAGGTGGCAAAAAAGGTAAGGAATAATACGGTCATTTAACAAAATTCAACTATCATTAATTAACTCGTTATTTTGACTTAATTAAAAATTTGTTAAGCATATAGGCTTGAATCTTTATTTTGACATTTCAGCTAAATTTGATTGAAACATTTTTTATACATATTTGCACCATTGTCCCTATAAATATTTTTATACTCCCTCCTATTATTCTTGTATGAACTTAAAATTTGAATTATTTTTATAGGATCTTACTTAGAGTTGTCTCAGAAATTAATGTATTTTTACTATTTTTGTGTATGATCAATTAAATTTTTTCTCGTCATCTTTTTTTTTCTATACCATATTATTTTTTATACTTTCTTTTATTACTACTTTATTTTTCTCTTTTAACTACCCCTTATAAATAAGAATGAGAGCATTATTAGGAAAAATACAACAAAAAAGGCATACTTACGGGGGGAAATTTTTATTTCATATATATTTATTATTTTTAACTAATTTCAATTTTTTTTCTGAAATTGCATAATTCAATTATGAGTCTCTCATAAATCATATTGGAGGGAGTAATCTCTTATACTCTTTCCAATCCTTTCTATAAGAGTCTGAAATTTGAATTGTCTTAATTTGTCTTCTAATATCACACTTGAGGTTGCATAAGTGTTCAATATATTTTTACTATTTTTACCTCTAATTAATTATATTCTCTCTCCTCTTTTTTTTTTTATCATACCACATTCTCTTTCATATTTTCTTTTATTATTACTTTATTTTTCTCTTTTACTTGCCTTTTTATAAATACAGGCGTATTTGAGAGGAAAAAAAGAGTTTATTTCTTAATATTTATTACTTTTAAGTAATTTTAACAGTTTTTTAAGTCACATGATTCAATTATCAAACTCTTTTAAGAATTATTAGAGGGAGTACGAGTTAATTATCTAGGAAATATTATCCCTAAAACTTGGTTGATTAATTCATCATTTTTTTTTTAATGTTGTTTAGTGCCAAATGACGGATAGTTTGTCATTGGCGACTCTTTGAGCGGTGGCGGAGGGCCAATTAATTTTGCAGCCGTCCCACCAGCCCATTCGACTCTTTGAGTAGTTGACGGTCAGTTAATTTTGCAATCGTACCACCTACTCATTCGCCGGTGACAAACGATCCGGTCTTAGGCACTGATGACCAAACAAAATAATGAAAAAGCATTCTTGAATTTTTTTTGTCTTGAAATATATTTCCTCCGGTCTTTTCTTTATAAAAAAAATTAAAATTTAAATTACCTTAATTTTTTTTATAAAAACCCGATAAAATTTATTTGAAAATTTAATGATCTTTTTTTCTTTACCTCTTATTAATTGTATATTTTATATTAATTAAAAAGTTAGTGATACTGATATTTACTTTATTTCTCTTTTTTACTTGCCCCTTATAAATAAAGGCTTACTTAAAAATAGAGTTTATTTTAAACCTACTTATTATTCCTAATTAAGATTTCCTTTTCTTATACCCTGCCAAAGGGAGGATAATATTTCCCTTTTTTTATTAAGTTACTAGATATCCTGGATGCTGTGGGGATAAGATTTCCTAGATGTTTGACACGTATCGGCGGCACCAATATATAAGCTTATGTGTCTTTATTGGGTGCGTTGTACAATTTATTGCTGGTGAGGTCAGTAGTGTCATTGCCAAAGCTCCATGGACACCAGCTGTGGCAGAGTCACTAACCAAAATTCATGCTTCTGCAATAATTATCTTTAGTAAGTCTCCTACTCTCTTTTATCTTTATTATAAGATATTAATTATCAATATTTTTTGTCTTTATTATAAAGCATCAGCTTACTTTAACTAACTCATTTATTACTATTTTCACATTATATCTTCATTTTTAACTAACTCATTTAAATCTACATCATTAAAATAGGGGTGAAGTTAGAAATATTTATTAATTTTGGACCTAATTAATGAGTTAACTTTCATTCTTTAATTTGTGAGAAAAAATAGTTGGTGTCTTATAAAAAGGACCAGAGAAAATATCAGCTTAGACTAACCTGAAGGCTTCCAACTGCAGTCAGCTTTTAAGTAAAAATCCTGTTAAACTACTCAAAATGGGGAACACATTTTGATGAGCATAGCCTTCTCATCTCCCATTTGCACGTTCTATATTTAATTTAATTTATTTTTATATTTTAAATTATTTTTTAATTTAATATAATTAAAATTTAAAATGAAAATAATTCTATAACTATCACATTCATTAATACAAATTCATCATTTAAAAAACATCATTAAAAAATTTAAATTTTGACATAAATTTCTTCATAACGATAAGTACTAAGCTAAATGCTTATGGGAACCCACTCAAAATGAGCATCTTTGTAAAATCCCAAACCCTAAAACACCTACTTTGATAATTCACTCCTAATGCATCAGATAAATAAATGACTAAGTTTGAGTAGAGGATAAATCAAAGGTATATAAACTTAAATTAACTACATCCACTAAAAAAACAAACAATTTCCCATGGAATTGGCAGTCCGCCGCAAATTACTGACTGATTCTGACAGAAATCCATCGATAATTTCCGACGGAATATTCCATCAGTAGTGGAATATTTTCGATGGATTTCTCTGACGAAGTGGTTCTGTCAATAATTGCCGCAAAATTGTGACGGAATTTGCATGTAGAAGCTCCCACGAAATTTTCCAACGAACAGGGCAACGGAATGTTGTCAGAAATCACTGATGGAATGTGTCCATTGGTAAATTCCGTCACCATTTTTATTAAAAAATAAATAAATAATTATCATCAATAGAATTCCATCGCTAATTTTAGGTTCCTAACAAAACCAAAAAGCTCTCTGCATTGGCCATGCAACGAACACTTGTCCCTCCCCAGCAAAAAATTTCCCTTCGATCACTGATCTTAGCCTTCAAAATCTCGACCTTCTTCAACCTTCGAAGGGCGATTTGTCCAAGGAAAAGCCAAGATTGAACATCTCCGATCTAATCCAATGTTTGGCAACCGATGTCTCATCTGAAAGCCCCAAGCCGTTTCTCTGAGTTCGATCTAGTATGCTTTGCATCCTACTTTCTTCGCTCTCGCATATCCTCCAGGGTTCTTGACAATAAATTTGGGTTTGTTTTGGGTTGACACTCTCTTGCCATCTCTGCCATCAATAGAGCACATTTCTAAACCATCTTAGAAGATAAATTACTTCTTCCAGGTTTTCCGCTTGTATAATTTCAAGGATTTCTTGTTTTTTTTTAAACTAGTTAAATTCCTATGCATTTGGGTTCAAATTCAAGAGAATCTGTTATTGTCTCTCTGTTTTTACGTTTCTGGGTTGCTTGACTTTTATTGAATATCAGATGACATACACTCTGTTATGTCTCCCGCATCATTCCTTTATTTATCTTTGATTCAGGTATTTTTGTTTTCCCTTCCATCCATCCAAAACCAACCTTGATAATTTCAAAAAAAAAAAAGGAAAATCCATTTTGGGGCCCTTATAAGAGAAAAAAATTCAAAAACTACCCCAAGATTTTGAAAATATCAGAAAAGGTCTGATATAAATTTATTAAAACTGTAGTTGTTAACGGGACTAATATAGTTGTTAATGGGACTGATATAGTTATTAACGTTTTAATGAATTTATACAAGAAAAGACCCCTAGTATATTCAGAACTTGGAGCCTTTTTTGAAATTTTTTCTCTTATAAAAAGAGGGCCTCAAGATAGATTTTCCCTAAAAAAGAAAAAGTCAAGCCAAAACAATTTTAGGGAAGCTTTCATTTCAAATCCAAATGAGACGTACATATTTTGCACTAACAACTAAATAGAAAATCATTGAGAATGAACCAAGATACTGTTTGAGCAAATTAACCACATCAACAAAAATGATATATATCTGCTTTAGCAAATGAGACGTACATATCTGCAGCCTTATCTGCAACCAATTAACGCCTTCCATACCGTTTTAGCAAATGAGACGTACGTATCTTGAAAAGTAACACCTCTAGCAAATTTTATGAAGGAACATAAGGATTAATGATATAACCACTTAAATGTATGTAGAACTTGACAACTAATCTGCAGCCTTATTGCCTCGTCTATTGATTTCCACCAATTCCTCCATTAGAGATGCATTCATCCAGTCACATAAATAGTTAATAAAACTCTATAAAAAGAACATTAGGGAGAATATAAGTAGAATTCCAAACGCTGTTAATACTTCATTAAATCATACATGAGACCAAAGAAAAATATGTGACACGGCAAACCAACAATCATGTATCATTGTCAATGAGAGTTGACACAGATGGTAAGGGATCCAGGACTAAGGCCTTAGGTTGTGGATTCGATCCCCTCTACCGTCGCTGAGACTCTTTTGGTATGCGATTTCATAAGTCTCCAATAAGTGCTCATAGAGTCTGGGGCCGTGCCCTGACTTTGATGAAGGACTGGTGTCGAAGCCCTCCAAAACCTTTTTGTATAAAAAAAAAAAAAACAATCATGTATCATTATTTATATATCATTGCTTTAATATTAATATTATATGAGATTTTCCTTACTGTTGATGGAAAGATACTAGTACTGTTATCTTTGTGTTTAAATTTTGACATATTCAAGGAAAAAATTATTCTATAACAAAGCACTGACACCTTATTTTTCTTCCTCCTCTGTCTAAGATTGCTACTTTGTCATCTCTCCTCTAAGTCCCTCTCTTTGTCTTGTCTGAATTGATATGTCAGAACTTTCCCCATATAATTTGTCCTTACATTTAAATAGAGTCTACTTTTGTCATATATTCTTTTCCATATTCTATATATCTGTACAAAATCAGCTTATTAGTCTTAATGCCCCACCTCATGCCACCTGACTTAACAGCCTCCAATTATTTTTGTGCTGCCAACATTTCATCCTTGCGAGATAGATGAGTTACAACTTTCCTTAAAGAAAATCAACACCTTGAGGCCGAAGTTAACCTAACAAATTGAGAGCAACTATATATTTCTCCTTTCATTGCTTTTCTTCACTATGACACAGCTCCCTCATTTACTTATATTTCCTAATGCTCATAGTTTAGTAAAAATATTTTCTACAGAAGTGTGCATGCGTGTTTGTATTAAGATTGAAACCGTAATTTTTGAAAGCAGGACAACTTACCCCTTATTTACTCATTGTGATATCTTGATTAATGAATGTTCTGTGATGTTGGTTGTTTGGGCTTTGTGTTCTTTTTCTTGTGATTTGAACTATCTGGCTTTTCCCTTTTTCAAGGTCATTTGATCAGTTTAGTATTGCACAATGCTTCGGAAGTCAATTTTTTTGTTGTGATCCAGACATAGTCTGGTGCCTACTATATGTTGTTATTCTGGTAGGGATTGTTACATGTGTGGAAAATGAAAATAGAGAGAAAGGATCAGGTGAATGGTATCCCCGTTTAACTTTTAAAATTCCAAAGGCTTTGTTGTTATTTTATGATTTATTGGGTCTGCTATTAATAGCTTGAACCTTGTTGAATGTTTCCATTTTTGTTAATTCAGAACTTTGTTAATTGCTTGAACTTAAAATAGAATTTCTATTTGTCAGAATAGAAGTCCCAAGACATCGAAGATGTATGAACAACATAAATTAATCCGAGTACTAAATGGGTGATGGTAGAGTTTGAGTAAGGTGTTGATGAGTTTCTAGCATATGTATATCAATAACCTTTTTCTAAAAAATGGAGAGAGTTTAGGTGTCCATGTCTGAAATGTAAAAGTAAGTATTATCTACCTTTTGATAAGGTGAAGGTGCACCTTTATAGTAGCGGTTTCATGCTAGACTAGTCATGGTGAAACATGAGTAGAAAATCATCGGTTCATGTCTCTAATACCAAGTGCCCTACCTACCTCACTTGGGACACTTGGAAACCATCTAAGTTAATATGAGATGATGGTGATGGATGCAGTTGGGCCAAGTTTTAAGGATAACTATAATGAAGGTGTTGAAGAGATGCCAAATACTAATGCGAGAGAACTTTATGACATGTTACGTGCCGCACAACAATCGTTGTTGGACTGTTGTGAAGAATCTCAACTTTCAACAACATTGCAATTATTAAGTATTAAGGTAACAACTAACATGTCTCAACATGAATGCTTTTAATTTAATTTCCCAATTCATGGTAAGAACACAACCTAAAGACACCCTTATACTTGTAGACTTGTACCAAACAAAGAAGTTAGTGTCAAAGCTAGGTCTGGATTATAAAAAGATTGATTGTTGTGTGAATGGGTGTATGTTGTATCAAAAAGATGACGCTGATGCCACCCGATGTAAATTTTGTTGTGAGGATAGATATTACTCTGATAAGTCTTATGGAGGAAAAAAGAAAATTGCAAGGAAGCAGTTGTTTTTCTTACCTCTCATTTCAAGATTGCAAAGATTATTTACTTCTAAACAAACGGCAAAGAAAATGAGATGGCACTATGAGAATTGTCGAGGTTACAATGTTCTCTCTCACTCGTCTGATGGTGAAGCATGGGAAGTTTTCAATTTAACATATCTGGACTTTGAATATGATCCAAGAAATGTGAGGCTTGGATTGTGTGCGGATGGATTTACACCATTTGAGCAACCTAAGAGCCAATATTCTTGTTGGCATGTAATAGTTACTCCTTATAATCTACCATCTAAGATATACATGACATGGGAATATATGTTCTTAACATTGATCATCCCTAGTCCTAATAATCCAAAGGGAAAAATATATGCATATTTGCAACCATTGATAGATTAATTAAAGTTATTACGGGGTGTAGCGGTGTCAATATATGATGCTTCTTTGAGACAACTTTCTTATGCGTGATGCATTATTGTGGATAATCAACGACTTTCCAGTTTATGGAATGTTGTCTGGTAGGATGACAATAGGGAGACTATCATGTCCTAAAATGTATGAAGAAGTCAAAAAGCATTCCATTTGAAGCATGAGTAGAAAACATGTTTCTTTGACTACTATCGGCAATTCCTTCCCATAGAACACCAATTCTGGAAAATTAAAGCATCCTTTTTTAAGAACAAAATCAAGATATCACTGCCTCCACCTTAGTTAAGCAAAGCGGAAGTTTGGAAAAGAGTTAGAAATCTACCAAAGATCTCTGAGTATGGAAAAACTTTGCTAATTGAAGGGTATAACAATATTCATCATTAGACAAAACAAGGCATATTTTGGGAATATTGGAGAACCAATCTTATTCGACATAATCTTGATGTCATGCACATTGAGAAAAATCTCTTTGAAAATTTGTTTCACACTGTGATGAACACAAAGAGGAAAATAAAAGATCATGCACAAGCTTGAATAGACGTGAAAGAGTATCATCAACGAAAAGATGAACTTGTTGAAATAAGAGCGAGAAAGATAAAATCGGTCGCAAAGTATACACTAAATGTAGAACAAAAATGACATATTTGTTAATGGGTGAAGAACTTGAAGCTCACTTATGGATATTCATCTAATCTATTCCGATGTGTGGACATGAAGAAAGCAAAGTTGTATGGAATGAAGAGTCATGATTTTCATGTGTTCATGCAATGCTTGCTTCCTATTGCTTTTGCGACTTTACTTGAATATGTCTTCAATCCTATAGTTGAGCTTGGTCAATTCTTTACACAATTTTGTTCAACAACCTTGCTATATGACCAACTAGAGTTGTTAGGAAAAAATATTGTTGTGACACTGTGCAAGGTGGAGAAAGTCTTTCCCCCAAGGTTCTTTGACTCAATGGAGCATTTGTCAATCTACCTTTCTTATGAAGCTAAGGTTGGAAGGCCCGTTCGATATAAATGGATATATCCATTTGAAAGGTATTGAATATTGTTTTATGTGACTACACAATAAATATATGCTAACAACATTAAATAATCTAGCAATGGATTTCTCTATATGTATGTTCCACTATGCCTTGAAACAAAAGATACGGAACAAAGCTTAGGTTGAACCATCTATATGTGAAGCTTATATTATTGAAGAGACTGTCATGTTTTGATCGCACTACTTTGAGCCTAGTGTTCCACTAAAAATAACAAGGCCTATTAGAAATGACGATAATAGAGAAGCAGATTTTCCAACAATTTCAATTTTTAATCATCGAGGAAGACCTTTTAGGGGTGTAAATCCCATTTCTTAGGGGATGAAGACATGAAAGTCATGACCACATTCATTCTAATGAATTATGATGATGTGCAACCACATATGAAATAAGTGATGTTAAATTTTCATAAATTTAAACTTATGTCAAGAATATGCACAGTTAATATATAACTTGCTATGCAATTTTTTCGTCCAGACATTAAAGGAAGAGGACCCTCGAATTATAGACAATGAGATAGAAGCTCAAATCAATGATAGATTTGCATTATGGTTTAAAGATCATGTAAGTTGTTAATGATATGGATAAATTACCTACAACAAACCTTATTGGGTTAAGGTGCAAATTCACCAACAAACTATTGGTCCAGAAGCATCTGGCACAATTAAATCTCTAGTGGACCAAAAATATCAACAAACTTTTAAAAACGTAAAATTTTCACAATGCCGTTAGATGGGAGTTAACTGTAGTTTTCTGGGTCCCAAAAAAATTACAGAATCGTACCCAAATGTTTATGAAACTATATTTAAGCCCCAAAAAAAATTCAAAAATTTTATTTTAGTCCCTCCATGTACTTTATATGGAGGGACTAAAGTGAAAATTATAAAAAAAAATTTGGGGCTGAAAGATAATTTTCTAAAATTTTGGGTTCTTTTCTGTAATTTTTGGGGGTCATCCCTACCCCCCAAAATCCACTCTTGATTACAAGCCTTTTTTTGAACCTTAGCCTTATTTGGCCTGTGGCCTATTAAGGAGGCCTGTAATTTTAAAAATTTTGTAAACAACCTAACAAACCACATACCTCACCTAAAAACAAGCCTACTTCAAAGAGGGCAAAAACTTAATTACTTTAAATAAGCCAAAAACATACCTACTTTAAACAGACTGTTAGATGTAGGTCTGTTTTCAGCCTATTTAAAGTAGGTATGTTTTCACCCTGTTTGAAATAGGCTTGTTTTGAGGTGAGGCCTGTGGTTTGTTAGGCTGTTTACAAAATTTTTAAAATTATATGCATCTTTAATAGACCACAGGCCAGGCTAAAGATGAAAAAAAAAGGCCTGTAATCAGGGCGGATTTTGGGGGTAGGTTGGCCCCACAAAAATTACATAAAAGAACCCAAAGTTTTAGAAAACTATCTTTCAACCCCAAAATATTTTTATAATTTTCACTTTAGTCCCTCCATATAAAGTACGTGGAGGGACTAAAATAAAAATTTTGAATTTTTTTGGGGCTTAAATATAGTTTCATAAACATTTAGGTGCGATTTTGTAATTTTTTCGGACCCAGAATACGGCGGTTAACTCTCATCAAACGGCATTGTGAAAATTTTACGTTTTTAAAAGTTTGTTGGTATTTTTGGTCCACTAGAGAGTTAATTGTGCTGAGTGCTCCTGGACCAATAGTTTGTTGGTGAATTTGCACCTTAACCCAACCTTATTTGACATGATTGTTATTGATGTCACTTAGGTTGAAAATCCTGCCAACAATATTAAGGATTCATTTTTACATGACATTGCTTGGGGCCTAAAGAGAAGAGCAAGAACATGGCCTGTGTACTTTGTCAATGGGCACAAGTTTTATATAGACAAAGTTGCCCTTAATAAAACAACTAACAATAGTGGTGTATGCATTAAGAGAGTTCACTATGCACAAGTAGAATATGACTTCTATGGCATTCTATAAGAGATTATTGAACCTGAATATACGGGTGTCCATGTGAAAAGAGTCGTGTTGTGTTAATGTGACTGGTTGGATCCAACACCAAATCGTGGTACCAAGGTTCATCCTCAGTATGAGACTATTGAAGTCCATGCATCATGGAGGTACAATAAGCATGACCCATTTATTTTGGCCTAACAAGTAATGCAGGTATACTAATGCCTTATCTTTGTTGCCGTCGAAAGAAAAATTGGTTATTTGTTATTAAGATAAAGGCTCGTAGCATAATTGACACTCCTACATCTGAAGCAATTGTGAACTTGAAGTTATACTGCCAATAATTGTCCATGAGGATGAAGTCTCTTTGCCATTACATCACACTCCTGCATTTGAAATTCACTATGAAAAAGTAGATATGCTAGTGGATAACATGGACTATGAAGATGATGAAGACCAAGATGAAGAAGAAATAGATGACAAAGAAGATGATAGAGAAGAAGATATAGCTAATGAGGTTGAAGATGTTTATAAGGTTGAAGATGAAGATGAAGACGAAGACGATAATATATAAAGCATTAGATTAAGTTTGATTGCATTGATTTTTAATTGATTCAGTTTCTTAATCATTCAAGTTTGTCATGATTTATTTATTTCTTATTACTAACTTAACTCTCATAGTGAATATGTAGATGTCTAGCAGTGGCTCAAAGCATCGTAGCACCAAATCAAGTACTCCACAATCTTTGATTCCTCAACAACATCTTTAAGTTGTCTATTCCTCGTGTGACAACTACTTCTGCTCCATCTTTTCCAAAGGTAGTTAGACCATCGCTATCATTTGTATTGTCACCTCAATTGCATGATATAGCTACCCAACCCTCATTACCACGTCAAATGCATGGATCAATTGTGAGACCCACATTATCCCTCCAAATGCCATTTGTTGGAATAGAATCTTCCCCCTTATTATCATACAACCCTTTTCCAGCTCAAGTCTCACCTCCTCAAATGTCATCTCCTAGAATAGAATTTGTTAGTTCTCAGTTTGAGTTTTGATGATAACAAACACTTGTCAACTGACTGACTTAAGTCAACTTGAGTTCATGCTTCTTCAACTCGAGTTTAAAACTCTTTCCAACACAAACTTAAGTCAGCAAGCTTATAAACTCAAGTTCTTAGTTAATAAACTCGAGTTCCCTCTCTTGAAATGAATTTCATCGACTATCTCTTTGTGGAACAACTAGAGTTCATAGTTTATCAACTCGAGTTCTTGTACACAAACTCGAGTTCATAAGCAATAAACTCAAGTTCGAAGGAATCATACTTTGTTCTCTCTTTTGAACAAAAAGGGCTAAAGAACTGGAGTTTCATTTTAACAGACTCAAGTTTAATACTTGAGTTCTTGGTATATGAACTTGAGTTCTTTTGACCTTTAGATCTTGAGTTCTTAATGAAATATTAACAACTAAAGTTCTTGTATAAAAACACAAGTAGATAACTCTTGTTGAGCCTTTTACAACTTGAGTTCTCTAAGGAACAAAAGTCTTCCAATTTTCATCCTTAACATCAACTCAAGTTCTTAATCTTTCAACTCAAGTTCTTCCTTGCAAGAAACTAAAGCTCTTTGAAAATATGAAACATAAGTCAACTACTTTATCCTTAACTCGAGTTTGTAACTCTAGTTCATTATTTTTCAACTCAAGTTCTTCTATAAACAAAAGACGATCATAGTCTGTGTGATTTCAAATGTTCAGATTTCCTTGCAACTACTTCATACTATTATTAAGAACTATTCTTAAGATACTTTTAATCCATCTATTAGTGATTTCAATTGATCAAACGATGGATTACTCTAAAAGTGGCACAAAGCAATATTTGTGTCAAAGGCACTTAATGCTGAGCAGAAAAACAGAGTCGCACACAAAATAAACATCAGAGCAATCTAAATGATCCCTGTCGTAGGTACCCATTTTGGCAAAAAGATATTACCAAGTTCATAAGTCAACTTCTGTCCAAACCAAAGGGGACTTGCTGATAACGATGAGCCGAAAGTAACAGAAGCAAGAGAACTCAGTCTAACGGATTTTTTTCCTAATCTAACGGAAATATGAATATCTCTCAATGATTATCTTAACAAACTTCAATGGTAAAAAATGGAAGCTGGTATAAATGCTTGAAGCATTTAATTTGCCACCTATCAAAACTCTGCACATTCAATTTGAGATTATTACAATTCTTTGTTTCACTCAAATTAGTTAATATCTTCATATATTATTTTACTTCATTGTTTATCATTTATTTACTCAGTGAGGGGTCTAAATACTTGTTAATTATTTGATTATCTATTTAATCTCAAGGTTGAGTAACCTTGAGTGTGGGTGTCCGATTACAACTTGTAAGGGGGAGTGAGAGTCCTGGTGCGATAAGATAATCTCGAGTACAAAGTGTGTAATTGTATTTGTGTTTGTAAGATAGTAAAAAGCCCAGTGGATCTGGGGACTGGATGTAGTTCAAAGAGTTGGATCAAACTAGTATAAACTCTCTGTGTTTATTCTCTTTGTCTCATACTCTGTCTTAACTATCTCTAGAGTAAATCTGAAAAAGATTTTTTAAAAAATCACCTATTTGCCCCCTTCTTGGTAATATTTCACTTACAGAATCTTCGTACCCTCTCACTCCACGGGGTATTGGTAGTAGATTATCACCTTGGGGTTGTGATCCTAAAGATGGTCAAATATGGATATATCCTGAGAAAACAACGTAAGTTGTCAACAAGTTTGAACTATTTTGTATCGTAAAGCAGTATATCATAAAAGCCTTTCTAACATTTACACTTGTATTTTTACTAGGTTCAATCCTGTTGTTTGTTCAGTTGAGCAAATTCTTGATTTTGTTCAAGGGAATCCATGTTACAGTTGGCAAGTTATGTAACATCCCAATTTTCAAAAGCGGAATAATTTTTCATCATTTAAAAATCATTTAAAATCATCAGAGTAGATCATTTGAGCGGAAGAGTAATTGATACTTGTATTTCAAAATGCCGTAAGTCTGGCTGGATACAATAGCGGTACATCATACCAAGTATTTCAAAAGTAATGTTCAACAATAAAAGGAAGGCTTCCACCGAAACATCAAAAGGAAGTCTTCAGCCGGGTCTTCTATGCGACATGTTTGCGCTTCCCCTTGTCCTTCGTTCTTGGTTCTCCTGACCCTGACACTATGTTAAGAGCTGAGGTCCCATACATACGAATCCCAGGTAACGGTTAACCTCATATTTACATATACGGTACAAAATCACAGCAAATGAAACACTTCCAAACATGTCACTCCCAGTGAATGCAAATGTACCGCTCCCAGCGAAAAGTACCACTCCCAGTGAAAACAGATATATCACTCCCAGTGTATGCAGGTGTACAGTTATTACTTACCAAACAAGTATTCAAACAACACACCACAACATGCACACATACCACATATACACATACTGTAAATATCAGAGTTAGTGTTACAGTACGCGAACGTATCTTCGTTGACGCTATACGATATTTCTGGCAGGATACGGTGCGACAGTTGGTTAGAACGTATTCAGGGATATCCTATAAGGATAATATCGCATATAATCAATTACTAACATCATAACAGTCATTTTAGTCACAAATGACCATTTTACCCCTGACTTCTCTAATCGGCGAAATTTCGCCAGAACTTTGTTACTTTGACTCTAATCTTCCAGAATTTTAGCATATCTCTTACTCCAACATATTTCCCAAAATAAATATCATATCTATTCTAAAACATGATATCTAAAATATACTGGAAGATTAAGGATCAAAACAACATCTATCCTAAAACTCTAAGAACTACCGAACTAAAGACTAAGGACTGAAGAACTTACTCAGAGCTTCGCTATAAATTTCTCCGGACTCCTCCTTCTTCCTTCCTCTCCCAAGTTTCGAAATTCTCAAGAGAATTTGGTGTGAGAATTCCAAATGAAATGGTGGCTATTTATAGAAAAAACCAATGGCATTTTCGTAATTTCATTGAACTTTGTCTGGTTGAATTATGACCGTCGGATCGCACTTCTTGGAGGTGGCAAGATCTTGGCCACACACCTCTCAATGATGATGTCATCCTTAGTCACCAAGGTGATGTCACCAACTTTCTCAAGAAGTTTTCTACCGATAAAGTCCCTGTTCGGTGTTCCGATCGCGAAATTTTGTAAAATCTTAAAATTCCAGAAATAACACTCTGAAGGTCTTTTCTTCCTCTTCGAGAATACTGGGTTTTCCTAACCTTATACTCTCATTAAGGACATTCTGTTACCTGCCGAAAATCCTTGGTAATCGCTACCGGTTACGGAAATATCGTCTGTCGGCGCCAACCTCTGGATAAAAATCCACTGATCAATAATATACTCTGGTTTTTCTCAACTTATCCCCGGATTTCAATCTATGAATTATTTTCCATCGGTTCTCATTTCTACTATCTGCTTTAATCCCACAAAATATCTTCCTGGCCGGATCTCCAAATCACTTCGTTGGTTACAGAAATGACTTCGGAGACAGTCCACTCCGAGATAGAAATTCACTTGTTCCTAATATACTCTGACTCAAGAAACCTAGTTCACGGTTTTCTAGGTAGGATTTTATTTCTATCCGTGGTCATTTATCCTGTTCACATTTTTACTATTATAATATCACTTAATTACCACATGTCTTAACTTATAATGTTATTTTAATGCAAATATCTAGATATTAATTTCTTAATTTTCATTTCATTTTTCTTTATTTTTCTTCTAATTTTCGTTTTTATTTATATATGTATATTTATTTTAAGTAATTTCCACCTTTTTCTCTTTATCTTATGTCTAAACAATTAGCCATTAATTATCTAATTAATCACTTACTAATTGTAGAAAATTTTCTTAATTAGTAATAATTATTATCTCACAACTATTTTATTGACATTAATAATTTATGCTCCATGCATAATATTAAAAATCATAGGGTCCAATATGGTCCCCAGAATACTTTTTAATTTTCTATTCTTCTATTTTCAAAAGAGATAATTTAATAAATTGTCTAAATTAGGGACAATATTCCTTCTAATTTTTAATAATTATTTCACAGCCCTTTAGGATTTATCATCACATTTTTAGGATGTTTTATGGCCCTAAAATGCATTTTTCACATTTTTGGCAATAAATTCCATTTAATTTTCTTAGTATTTCCCTTTGAAAATAGACCAATTATACAACATTTTGAGACCATATCTATCAAAAATGGACATAATATTCCAGATAATAATTATCTGGGTATTACAAGTTACACTTGCTAGTTATAGGAAAATGTGGTTTGAAGAATAGGCAGTATATCTTATCTCTTATATTTGTTAAATATCAAATTGTTTCCTTATTATGTTTTTATTTTTTATCTTTTTTTCTTTCTCAATTATGCAGAGAGAATATGAATGGTTGTGTCACACCCTCACCGCTTGACCATCATACAACATAGCATGTAGCACAATAAGTGTGAAATTATTGTTTGGGCGATAATAATAACTATTAATTTACCATTAAAAACTCTAGGATCTCCAACTTAAAACATAAATACAATCATCCTAGGAATGAAATACTAAAGTTATATAAAACCATAACCAATATCTTAACCAAAACCAACAACAATATAAATAAAACACTATCTATATTTATTACAATCATTAGCCACCAAACCCTTCCTAAGATGCTACTCCACCACCTTGTTCTTCTCATCATGTTTATCACCCTGCTGTCTTTCTGAACTAGTAACAACTTCTAGGATTCATTATTGAATCCTAGAGTAACAATTAATCTCATATTCAAAATATGTTCAGTATATGAAAGTTAATCATAATCAAGAATAATAATCAAACCAACATTCAGCATATATCACAAGCAGGCAAATAATGCACACAGTGTTGACTACACAATAACACATAGCAAGGCACACAACCAATCTTGGAACAACAGTCATATATACACACAGTGATAACTACAGAGCACACAACAAGTTCCAAATCCACAATGCTAGGAAAATAACAACTGAATGCAATACACGCATGTCATAGACATGGATCCACAATCATGGTAAAAATATGCATACACAAACATATTAAGGATATTAAAGATTTTTAGCCTAACAATTCATTCCGGTCTCCTTACTACCTCCGGCAGTGATACCTCCTAAAATATTAAACAATATTCATTATTTATGTAACCCTCCAAAAATTTAAATGATACTATTTAATCCTTCTTTTGGCCAAAAATCCTTTATTATTTGTAAAAATGCCAAGATTGCCATTTTTACCCTTTTCACCTTCATTTTCAGATTTTCCCCTTGAAATTCCACAAATGCCATCAACCTTAGAAAATTCATAATTAATTATCCACATGTATAAATCAAGTGATTCCAAAGCCTAAATTCCCTTTGATATGTCTATTTCCAAATAAACATCTAACCTTTAGGCAAAAAAATTTGTACTATTCTAGTTTTACCAAAATACCCTTGTTGTCCAGATTCATGTTCCAGAATTTAAGGGTCACTTCAAAAATTCATAAATTTTTTGCAAAAAAATTCCAAAAATTAAAAATTACATATCAAATTAAAGCTTATGATTTCTACTTCAATTATGGAAAATTTCATAATTATTGGACCTCAATTACCTAGTAAAAACATGTCACAAGCTTGCTGCCTTGACAGGATTTTCTCTAGACAGTTTGTAACTTTCTTAATTAAATCCTTAGGCTTTCATAAATTATGGTTTAACCTTAATTCTACAAAATTTTCCATTATAAACACTTTTAGAATGTCAAAACAACCAAAATCCTATTGTTCCTTGATGCTCTGGGTCGGACAGAATTTATTATGTGAAAGGGAACTTATTTTATCCTTTTAATCCTTATGATTTTATGTAAGATTTGGCCTTTTTAATCCATGCTAAGGTTTTATATATTATTAGATTCATATGATATGTCCTTATGTAGAATATTCTCTTCAAGTCATGGTCTTCAAATCTACCAAATAATAGAGAATTAATTCCAAGAATAACAATATCAACAAGTGCAAGAGGCTACATAAGTTACTTACTTACTTGACATGCACTTATTGAAACTTTTCCTTCTTCCTTGAAATCTCCTAACTTTCAGTCCTTCTTAATAAAATACCATGATCATTAGTTTTTCACATTATATGACTCTCTAGAATTGAAGAAGAGAAATAGGAATTCCAATCACAATACCTTACCTTAGTTCTTTGTGGTTTTCCTTCCTTCTTCCTTATTTCTCTAAGTTTTTGGTCTCCTCTTTTTCCTTGGAGTTCTTGGCTGACTTTTTCATGTCAAGAGGAGTAAGATGGCATTTTACAATTGTTGGCTAGTGCTCCAAATAACCCTCATGATGATTAACTATTTTGTCCTTACCTTAAGTCCCTTTTTATTTGCTTTATTTTCCCTTCTTCCTTTTCTTTTACTTAACCGAAACATGTCTTCTCTTGGGACTTCCAATTTATCTTGCATGTGGTAAAAGCTTGGTCTACATGTCCCCCCTTATGTCATTCAAAATTTATGGTAGGAGGGAAGATGAAGTCATCAAATATACTTCCTTTTACCTTTGCTTTGTTGGCTTCTTCTTGCTTCACAAATTTTACCTGTCATGTGTCATCCTTTTTATCTCATTTTTCTTTGTCTTGTTGTCTCCTTCCTTGCGACATCTTTTACCTACTTCTTGTCACTTCTTTTGCTCGTTTTTTACTTGCCATGTTGGCACCTTTATATTCTTACCTTTTATCTATCACATGATGTGGCATTTCATTGTTCTTGCATGGCCTTTTATCTTATTATGTAAGATATCTTTCCATCTTTTGCACTCCTCCCTTTTCATGCCGAAATATATGGCTTCTTTATGAAGCCTTATGTCATCTCTTCCTAACTTAATTATATGCACAAGATATCTTGTCATCTAGTTACATTATTATTTCCTAGCATGACAAGTGTCTTCCTAGGGTATAAGAGGAAATTGTAGCTAAGTCATCAACTTTGAAAATTCCCTTGTATTTCTCCTCTTGGATACTTGGAGCAATATTAGCCATACACATGTTCATATGCCTTCAATTTGTCTTCTTCCTCCTATTTTGACCGAAACTCATCAATAAGGAAAGGATCCAACATTATCTTCAATTTCCTCTAATCCCTTGCTCTCTTGACAATCTAAATTTTGACTATTCCTCAATTTAATATTTAATAGAATTGTTATTCCCTTTCTCTCCTACATTATTTCGAAAATAATAATAATCATAGAGAATCCAAATTTCATTTTTAAATAATCCCAAAGTAGCCACAATTTCTTTAAAAATTCACTTGTTGATCAAAATCAACAAATAATCTCTTAAATTGACAAATAATAGCCTTAAATTGCCATTTATATTTCCTTAATTATATTTATAAAGTAAAATTTTAAACAACCTTCTTTTACTCTAAATTATGACCTTAATTGGTCATTGGAATTTTAATTCAATGACAAATATCTTTATTTACATTATATGGAAAAATAAAAAATATTGGAAAAACGAATATTTGCCAAATTTCTCCTTTTATTCCACCAAATATTCACATTATACATGTAATTCTAATAAATCAAAAATTTGGGATATTACAGGCTGCCTGAATATGAAGATGATATTGAGCAAATTTGGAATGCAAAGTGTTCAGATATTTTAAGAGCAACAATGCAAAGAATTAGTTAAGACTTGTTTCACAAGTAAGTTAGGTTTAAATCGATTCCACACAAAGTGATGAATGAGTTAGAGAGACTGTGGACATCACCAAAATATTTGAGCAAGTGTGAGGTAGCAAAGGCCAAATCAGTGATGGAATTACTGACGAAAAAATGTCTATCGAAAATAACCAACGGAATTTCGTTGGTAATTTATTTACCACATAATTCCGTTGGTAATTTAATTTGTGATGGAAATTACCGATGAAATTATGATGAAATTATGTTGGTAATGTATTTTGCCATGATTTTTTTTTCTACGACGCACTTTTTTCATCACAAATCAAATTACTGACAAAATTCCATCACTAATTTCCTACACAAATCAAATTATTGACGAAATTCCATCGGTAATTTTCGTCTATGATACTAGGGGCGGAGGGAGAGGGGGCTAGGGTCGCCCCCCCCCCCCCCAATTTTTCTTTAAAAAAATATATATACTCACACACAAGTTTCAATTTTTGTTTTTTCTCAGCTTCAAATAGAAACAACATAGACGATGAGTAACTTCAAATGTCCTCCCATCATCAATTTGTGGGCCTCATTTTTATTTAATCTGAAGGTGCCATTGATGCCTGTAGAATAATGAGTTGTAAAATAGTAAAAGTATTACATAATAATAATAATAAGATATTAGACAATAATAACAACTTTTTTTTTCTTTTAAGAACCTCCAATTCTTATTTATTCATTATTCTTTTATTTGCTAAAATTAATTAATAACTTATATTTTAAGTTGAAATCCTATATATGATGCGCCCTGCAGATTGATATATTTTAAAATCTTAAGAAAATTTTCTTAATTTAGTATTGATGAATTCCTAAACATGTCTCAAATATATTAAAATTAGGAAATATGTCTCAACTTACATTTTTGTGTTTGAAATGAACAAGGTGATTTTTCTATTGAAAAATTTGATAGAGCAAATTTGTTTTGTGCTACAATTGTAACACCCCAAATTCTATGCTTGAAAATCGTGCCGGTCGACACTTAGTTTTAGGAAAATCAACAGAGTTTGAGGTACTACAGCTTAGAATAATGCAGGAATGGAAAGCATGCGCTAATATTTAGACAATGAGTATCTGATATAAAATGTCTAGACATATGCTGATGCCCGACATAAGCTGGTATATAAAAAATTTTCCCGAAGGAATATTTATGTGATACAATTTACAAAGATTAAATACAATTCTCTGATAAAGAAAGTCTTAAACTGGTCCTATGGCTTGGAACCCAATGCAGTTAATCAAACATATTGGCCAAATCGGTGTTTAGTTTAATGGGAGTCTCCCCGTCTTTCACGGCGACTTATGACATCCATCGACAAACCCTTTCTTAGTTTAAGCACCAATTGGTTTGAAATAACCTTATTATATTTATGCCAGAAACTATGCCCTAATAACTTCTACCGACCTTCATCTTCGACCCAAACTCCAAGCATGTTGCTTGCCCTTATCTTCGGCACTTGGTTTTCCTGACCCTGAAGCTATCCCGGACCTGAAGCTATGGTAAGAGCTAAGGTCCAATACCCATGGACCTCAGGTAACGGTTAACCTCATGCTTATGTAAATAGTATATGATAGGTATCACATAATAAGTACACAATCACAATTTCAAACTCATAACAACATGTAAGGCAATAACAAAACACAGCCACTGCAATATGTATGTTATCCCAGTCTGCACTATTCAACAGTGCCACGATGGCCTATCGTGTCCTCAGCGCTAGGAAAACTTAACGGCATTATCATGACCATAACCCGTATTCAATTCAATATCTAAAGAGCAATTCAAAACAGAGTCTTAGCATGTGAGTACAACTATCATATACAAGCACACCATAAGCATAAGAGTTAAAGTTACAATACGCGTCCGTACCTTTCACCGGGTAATCGTCAAACGTCCGACTTTTGAATCCAGCCCTGGACTTCCCGGATATCCTAACATATCACCATCTCACTTAGAATAATATCCTAAGAGATATTTCCACTTCTATTTACCCATCTACCCTTGGTGGATTTGTTATTTACAACTTTGCCCTTACATTTATTCAAAAACGTAGTGCAGTATTTTCTTGGGCAGATTCTTCGGTAACTTTGAAAAATCATAACTAATTCTACAAAAATCAAAATGAGGATCCGTAAAATTCCCCGGAACCCTTAGATGTCTATTTTTGAGGAAAAATATTCATTTTCACCCAGCATTAGTGAGTCATTCCCAGGTTTAATGTTTTCAACCTCTGCCCAAAATTTTCCCAGAAAAACGTAGCCCAGCTTTAGAAATTTTTATCTCCTAGCACAAAACTCAGCATGACACACCCTGGGTATATTTGGAAAGCTCTATATGTCTACTTTAACCATGAATTTTTACATAATTTTAGAACCCCATTTTCAACATAAAATACTGGTGTTTTTGCTACTGGCTCCAGAAATTTCTACTCGATGAATTTTCGTCAGAACTTCGCTACTTTGATCATAATTTTCCAGAAATTTTGCTATATCATATTTTCCATCTGATTTTCGAAATAAAGCCATTTTTATCTATAAAAACATGAAATCAAAAATATTCTTGAATATTTAAGATCAAAGCATAAATTACTATGAATTTAAACTAGAACTTCAAGAACTACAAAAAACTAAAGACTAGAACTTACCCTTGAAGAACCTTGCCACTCCTTCTTCCTTCTCACTTCTCACTAGCTTCTCTCTACTCTTTGTAGAATGGTTTTTGGTGTGAAGAGAAATGAAGAGGGAAGGCCTCTATTTATAGCAAAAACTCAATAGCATAGGTGGTAATTCTAATAGAATCCCAACTTGGCTTCTTTCTTCCTATCCATTAGATCCTACTTGCACCATAAGGAGTTGCATATCCACCCTCCAACATGGCTGGACGTTTTTTGCTTCCTTGGCAAATTGATGAGGTCATTTTGATGACATAATTGAGTGCTTAGGTGTCCCTAAGCTCCACATGTCTATACCCGGTTTGCCAACTAATCAAGAGCTTTTGCATGTGTTTTATTATGAAATCTTATCCAAATCTTACTCCCATATTTTCTGGACGTTTTGGGCAGATTTAATAAGATATAATTAACCCTCTAATATAATCAAGTGTTTATATGCTCACTAATTACATATTTCATTGTATCATTGGTTTGTTAGCTAACCATGGCAATTAGTGCTTTATTAGACAAGTTTAATTCTTCATCCTTGGCCCTTAATCTTTTCTTCAATAATCAACCCTCATTTATTTAAAAAAATGATTACTTTAATTAATTGAAAACTTAAGCTTAATTAAATAAAAATATCTTGAAAACACTTGGCTCACATAGCTCCACCATGTACTAATTGTCATTGCTGACTTTTGGGGCATAATTAATTAACACTAATCATGTGATTAATATCTTACGCTTAATTACTTGAGATATTATTTCATTCCCTTTGGCTTAGTTATTTTCAAATATAATTAGCCCTCATTTGATACTTTTAATTTGTCTCTACTCATTATGCAACTAATCTCAATTAGTGCAAACTTATGTTGTTAAGGATAATTGTTAATAAATAACAATTAAACTAAATATTTCCCTAAAAAATGATAATAAATCAATTAAAATTTAGAGACAACATACTCTCTTAAATCATGTCTCATAATTTACACAAGTTAATCAATTCTTTGTTAATCAATTCCGAAGGAAAATTGTCTAAAATTAAATTAATAATTTACACCAATTTTGAGACCACATATTCACCTATTTTAATAGGTGTTATTTACCAAAATATAATATTTATGATAAATAGGAATTTTAGGGTATTACAACAATTGATTATCAATTGTAAGAATTAAATAGTAGGTTCAATGATGATACTGTTGAAATACTTGCTTTGAATATAGCTTTAGATCTAAGAAACAAGTACAAGTCATTTAATAGTGATGATATTTGCAAATTTGTTGATAAATTTTGTTCTAAAGATTTCACAGAATAAGAAAAATTGCATTTGAAGAAATTACAACATTTTGAGTTTAACATTTCTAAACATTCAAATTTTATTAATTTATCAAATACATCTGAATTATGCCAAGGGCTTGCAATAACTGGAAATTCCATCATTTACCCTTATCAATAAAGTGATTAAACTTGTACTCACTCTTCCAATTTTTACAGCAACTACTAAAATATTTTTCTCTGCTATGAAGATATGAAGAACAAGTTTCAAAATAGAATGGAAGATCAATTTCTTTATGATTGTTTGATTGCATACATTAAAAAAGAAATTTTTTTTGAGTTTTAGCGAAATTCAATTATAGATGAGTTTAATAATATAAAAACACACAAAATAAGAGTCAAGTAAAGTGATCTTAATTTTTATAATAGATTTCTTTCAATTTTTTAATATATCAGGTCTATATTATATTTCAAGTACATTTATTTATGATATAGTATTTTTTATTTTCACCCCTATCATTAAAATTCCTGGCTCCGCCATTGTATGATACAATGATTTTTTGTAGTGAATCGAGCATGTAGCACAGGAGGAACTCAAACCAAAAGGGGAGTATTCTTAATACTAAGCATAAGAGGAGGATGGTAAGACTTTGTCTTGAAATTATTCGATCATTATATATCTAATACTTCGTATAATACATCTTTATAAATACCTGAAGGCTGAAGATTTGGGAAGGGAGCCTTCAATCTTTGAATTGTTCAAAAAGACTCATTATATTGAGAAAACAGGAGAATTTGCGGACCACTATGCATCTGCAACTCATGTAAGTATAGTTTTTAATAATTTTGATTAGATTAGATTGAAATAAAGTTAGTCGGCACTTTTTAAATGGGCTGAAGCTTCTCTACATTGGTTAGGTGTTTTGACAAATGTCTCCAAGAAGGAAGCTCAAACAATCGATCTAAAGCACTCAGTTACATAATTATGCTTTTTTAATTAAAAATTGACGAGAGAAATTTGAATGAGTTCTTCAGAAATAAACATCTTTTAACATAAAAAATAAGCAGATATGTATCCAGTAACAAGTATTAAATTGTAATCTTGAACATCTTGTTCCATCTTATACATGGGTGGGAGTGCCATTGTCACTAATTAAGAATTTAAAATTGTATCAACTGTGAATTATTTTATTGGCAATTGTCCTTGTGCGTTGTTCAGCGGAAGAACTTCTGCATTTGCTTTTTCCCAAGATTAATTAATGCTTACTCAATATGCATGATAACTTGAATTAGAGTGGTGATGGCAATGTAAACTGGGGTCTTCAAATGTTTTAAAAGCGTTAATGGAACCTGAAAATTCCATGAATCCAATTATTTATGTGGCATTGTCTGAATGGAGGGGCTTTTTTCGTCTATTTGTTATGGAAGTCACATGTATGGAAGAGGCTTCATGTATGAAATTTCAAATTCCTGTGGGGATCACTTTAATTAGTATTTGCTATACCATTGATGCTATGGTGATTTATGGTAAAATTTCCTTGCTGATGATTTTCATTTTTGTGGAACAAACCTTGCTGATCATTTTGTCTTTGTTGGAAGTTCTCCACCTAGTCTGTTCATTGTAGCTACACTCTCTTTGATTTATGAATTGAATTGACGCTTGTTGTTTAATATTTCTCATGTTTTACCTTTCCTCATTAGAATAATTTGTCCTATGTTGCGTTAGTTTTTTGAAACGGTATATGTATTTGTATATGATACACTTCACTTCAAGATACATGTAACATATTCTAACATTCATAACTGAATATGTTCTAAACCAACTAATTTTTTTTTTAACAAAATTCAATTTTTGGTTACTTGTTAAGAATATAATTATATTACTTATTAAATTATTAAATACTTTTTTTGTTCAATTTTTTTTGTCAAGCAATACTTAAAATTCAAAATATTTTATGTTCTTTGGTTTTTAATTTAACTCTGCAATTAGCATTTATGGATCATTAGCTAATTTTGCTGTTAACATTTATGTGTGTGTTGTAACACCCCTATTTTCTAAGTGTATTATGAGATCCAATTATGATCCTAGATCTCTTTATTAAACTAATTCTTGTGTATTTATTAGAGTGAATGCGTTAATAGATCAGAGTAAAACACAACAGAGAGCGTACTTAATGATTTGGACGATTGAGTAACTGATTTCATATGCGCAGACATATGCTGGTTAATTTAAAATTCCGGAAGGAAAAAAAACATGATACAACTTAAATTCATTGCGGTGATTTCGGTTGACATGTTAGGTTACAGTAATCCGAAAGGTTCAACAACTTGTACATAATCTTATCCAAAGTACCACACCTTCTGAGTCTTCACACGTGTTGCTTACCCTTTTTCTCCTGCTCTCGATCCTCCTGTTCCTGAACCTAAGGTAAAATTCTGAGATTCAATACTCATTTAATCTCAGGTAACAGTTAACCTTATGCTCAAGTATAACAATATATGAATGACAGATATTCATTTACATTTCAGCATTAACCATACATAGCATACGGTCCATGTGGGTTCACAACACAACAATACATAACACCAGCAAATGTAATGTAAAACAATCCATAGCACACGGCAAATGTAATGTCTCACAATACATAGCATACAGCTCATGTAATGTTAAACCATCGTTTGCATATAAACCAGTGTCACGCCCTTAGCGTGTCCTCAGCGTTAGGAAAACATCCATACGACATTACCAAGACTGTAACCCGTTTCCAAATCAAAGCTGAATGTATTTCAAATGGTGACCTAAGACCCAGTCTTAGCCACAGTCCATGACCCAAGACCCAGTCTTGTCCATGACTATATGAATCATCACATCACATATAGAGCATACAAGCAACATAAGAGTTAGAATTACAGTACGCGTCTGTACCTTAAACCTTGGCGCTAGTGGTACGTTCACCTTTCGGTTCCGGTTCCAAACCTTCTTGGATATCCTATAATATCATCACCGTATTATTTCTCGTATAAGTAACATCCTAAAAGAAAGCTTTACCCCTATTAATCTTTTTACTCCCGGTGACATTGTTATTTCATTTATCATTATTGTTGTTGTTGTTGTTATCACTCTTTTCAAGTAATAGCAACACTGTCTATTATTATAACTATTCTTAATTTCCTAATAATATCACAGATTCCCATTTATTTATTCAATAATAATAAAAAAAAATATACATTACACTTTAAACCATGCTTTAAATAATACTAATTATCACAAAAGTGAAAATATGCAAACCAAAACCACTAATACTTTGGCATGAATTTGAAATATGATGTGTGTGTGTATTGAAATTAATATATAATCATGCATTAGAAAAGGAATTACTAATTTAGATATACATAAAATTTCATATGATAAAATAATAAAAATACAACACACACCCAGTAGCATATTCTGAGCCACATGTGATATATATATATATATATAGGTATAGGTATAGGTATCAAAACAAAATGCTCTCTTTCTTTTAGTCCAGGATAGCAACACGTTACAGTGAGCACATGATTTTATTCTCTTTCATTATCCATTTCCAAATGCAATAATATATAATATTTAAACGAACTATGAGCATATGTGTCTGATTTGGACTATACCATAGGGTTTCTTATTTTTCTTCTTCTTCTTCTTCTTTTTTCCTTTCTTCTTCTTCTCCCTAAAGCAATAGAATTTCTAGATATTACACCCATTCAGCAAACATATAAATATGTATAATACACGTACAGGAGAACATATTGAAAGCAAATACCATGCATGTCTTATGTATATTTCTTCTCATATCTTCTTCCTCTTTTCTTTTCTTGAAACTTAGTTAGATAAACTATATATATAACGTATACACACATACAGATCCGATTACACAGCCCATAAGTTTCGGCAATACAGAACTTAAATGCAGAAGAAGAACACAGTCAGCAAACCGAACCCATGCATCGAAAGCTTACAAATACAGCAACATAACAGAGAAAAAAAAAACGATGCCAGTGAATACCCTTGACAGCAACAACACCTCTCCTTCCTTATACTTGATAGCCACCACATGTGTGTGTGTGTGTGTGTGTGTGTGTGTATTAAGAGTTCTCTTTCTTTCACAAACAACCCCCTCGTACACCACATAGTAATATATATATAGGTATGTGAACCACATAATTCCTTTTTTTTTTTCTGGACACTCACGGTTTCTTTCTTTCTGCAGTAATATATACATATATAAGCACATTTCAGACACACACACGTGTACAGTAACAGCAAGGAAGAAGAAACAAAGACCATGCACAAGCAACCACATTTTCAGCGTCTTTCATGCAGCAAAACCGTTGACAGCAACACTTAGTTTTAGTTCCAGCAAGTTTGAGCAGTAAGACAAGTAACACGAAACCATATTCACAACCCACGGCTTTCTACATTCATATATATATTTCCTAAGTCTTTATTCAGTTTCGGTTTTCAGTTTATTGCTCTCTGTTTTTCTTTCATTTTCAGTTCCAGCGGGTTCATGATATTTATGTTGAAATTTTATAATTATTATCTGTACATTAATTTAAATTGATATACTTTATATTAATTTGAATTAATATTGGGTTTTATTAATTATAAAATTAATAAGTGGTCCATATTCTGATCCACATTTTTCTCAACTACCCATAACCACCCATGAATTTGGCACGTAACGTTACGCACGTTTTGATAGGAAAACGTGGGAATTAGTCGTGCTCTTTTTATCTATTAATTTACCCGGTCCCCTAAGTCTGCTCATACGACTGAATTACTCAAACACCATCTACAGAGAGTGAGAGTGAGGGCTTAGAAGGATTGTGGTCTTCTGCTTTCATTCTGAATCAATGGCGGGAGGTATTTCAGCATTTTAATTTCTTTATTCCGCATAAGATCTAATTGTTTATTCGGTGACTAAGCATGATTAGATCATTCATTTTATCTAACATTTGGTATCAGAGCGATTACATATACCTCTGCCTTGATATTGGATGGATGAAATTTTATTTTATTCAATAATTATGATTAAAATCTGATGCATGCATTTATTGTATTTGATATCTGGATTTTTGGGAAAATTTTTCTGGATTTCATTTAACTGAAAGTATGCTTATTTTATCGGGAGATTTTCGGATCTACTATATATGGTGTATATGAATGTATTTTTGATCTGAATTTTCATATTAATATTTCCGATCTGGATTATTTGTTCATTGGAACTTCCCCTATCTCTGAGTTTCATTATCATCGTTGGTCCTTTATCCGAAACAAAAAAAAAAAAAAAAAATTTGATCATGTAAATCTGTCTCATTTCGGATTGATCTTGAGATTTGCTTTGAACTCATTGATTTCATGATCAATGGCTGGAGCCGGGAGAAATCGCCATCGAAGAGACTTGCGTTCATCTGAGTTAGTTTGTTTTCAGTTTTCGATTTCATCTTTGGTTTAAATCGGTCGCTGAGATAATGCTTTTGAAGTATCGATTTGGTTTTTCGTTTATCATTCCATGAAAGCTGTCGTCGAGAACTTCATCCGAAAACTGGAGAGTTTTTTTTTTTTCATGGTTTAAATCTGTCTCGGATTGATTTCGTTTTGGTTTGAATCTGTCGCCTTTGTGATTATATGACTGGGGATCGATTTTTCTGTGATTTGAGCCGTTGAAAACGCCGCCTGAGACACCGCCTGGAGTCACCGGAAAAGAGCGATCTGCATTTGCAGATCTGGCAACGGCAACCGGGTCGAGCAATTAAAAAAAAACGGGTCCTAGGGATCTGGCTTGAGGAAGAAGATGATTCATAATAAAAAAAAAAAAAACTTAACTGCAAAACGCAGAAAACGGAGGCCAGCGGGATTCGAACTCGGGACGCAAGGGGCGCGTGGGTGCCTGATGGCTGGGGCCTTGCCAGCTGAGCCACGCGCTCATGTGTGGCAGAATATTGATTCTTACTATATTTAAATAATTTTTTCATGATAAGCAAAATTTCTGGAAAAAGCCATCAGTGGGATTCGAACCGTGGCTCTCAGACCAAGCAAAACCTTAAGTGGGCATTCTTATGCCATCAGGCCGAGCTGTTATTTAGGTGTTATATGTGGATTTCATATATATATATAGCGTTATTTTTTCGGATTTAAATTTAAATCTGAAATTTAATTTATTTTGGATTCATATTATTATTTGTATGTGTTAATTTTATTTCATAATACATACAATATTAAGTTGAATAATATAGATGAATATTTGATTTTGTTTTAATATTGCTTATTTTTTATTGCAATATTAAATGTTAATGTTGAGTTATTTATATGTTTTTAATTAGTTAGAGAGTAGCCACAGCATCTTTAATGGATTAAAATCATATATTTAATTTCAAGATCACATAATAACATTAGTTGTAATTAGTCATATGTAATATAATAAATCTTATCCCACAGAAATTTTTATTGTATGTTCTATATGACTAATTAGGATAAAATATCAAATTATATTCTTAACTTGCCCATAGGAATTAAGAATAGGTAAATAATTTGATAGTTTTATCATAGAGTTGTAAATCTTGTTGAATTAGAACTTTAGCCCACAGGCAAGTTGTATGTCAGTAGATTTACATATTTTTTGTGTGATTTACATTGGTAAAACATAACATTTATTAGTCTCAAATTTTAGTATTCTTAAGTATGTATGTTCATTGTTATGCAGTTAAACAACCTGTAAATTTTTCTGATATGAAATGTGAGGTTCCTGAACTTAGGGGTGATAACTATAAGGTATGGAGAGAGAGAGTTCTTCTCCAATTAGGGTGGATGGATATTGACTATGCTATAAGGAAAGATGAACCACCTTCCATTAAGGAAACTAGCACTCCAGATGAGGTTGATCTTTATGAAAAGTGGGAGCGATCTAATCGTCTCTCAGTTATGTTCGTAAAGACATCAATCTCTGCTGGTATTCGTGGTTCTGTCGAACAGCATGACAAGATTAGGCCACTTCTGAAAGCGATTGATGATCAATTTCAGACTTCAGATAAGGCACTAGCCAGCACCCTAATCATGAAGTTCTCATCCCTAAGACTCAATACAGTAAAAGGTGTGCGTGAGCACATCATGCAGATGAGGGACATTGCAGCTCAGCTGAAGCTGCTTGAGGTTGACATGTCTGACTCCTTCCTTGTGCACTACATCCTGAACACTCTTCCACAGCCATATGGACCTTTTAAGATATCCTACAACACACATAAGGATAAATGGTCGATCAATGAATTATTGACCATGTGTGTTCAGGAAGAGGCAAGGCTGAAAATGGAAGTGGGAGAGAGTTCATTCATGACAACTGAGAGGAGGGGTCAAACTCAGGCCAAGAAGAAGGGGAAAAGTAAGACATCTCCCCAAGGTGGAATCAAGAAGGAATCCAAGTGTTTTTTCTGTAAAAAGAAGGGACACATGAAGAAGGACTGCTCTAAATTCCAGCAATGGCTTGAGAAGAAAGGTATGTCAGTCTCACTTGTCTGTTATGAAACAAATATGATCGATGATGGTAATGGCACATGGTGGATTGATTCTGGTTCTACAATCCATGTTTCGAACTCCTTGCAGGGTATGCAAAACCTAAGGAAGCCGTTGGGAAGTGAACAATACATCTATTCAGGAGCAAGGATGAGTTCACATGTGGAGGCTGTAGGAACTTGCAATTTAGTTTTAAGTAGTGGATTTGTTTTAAATTTGGAAAGGACTTTTTATGTTCCAAATTTCTCTAGGAACTTGATTTCAGTATCAAAACTTGTACCTTTGGGTTATTCCTTTATGTTTTATGAGACGTCGTTGGATTTGTTTTATAAATCAAAGTTGATTGGAAATGGTACAATGTCTAATGGTCTTTTTCCTATTTATTTGCAAAACGATACTACTGATAGTGCCTTGCATGTTACTGTTGGTTCGAAACGGTGTGTTGTTAGTGATGATTCCTCTGTGTTGTGGCACCGGAGACTATGTCATATTTCCATTCAGAGAATTGAAAGATTGGTAAAGGAAGGGGTACTTGGTACTCTAGACTTTACTGATTTTGAGACTTGTGTAGACTGCATAAAGGGAAAGCAGACTAACAAGTCAAAGAAAGGTGCCAAGAGGAGTACAGAACTATTAGAGATCATACATACAGACATTTGTAGTCCAGAAATGGATACGTATGGTCAGAAATACTTCATCTCTTTCATTGATGATTACTCACGATACATGTATCTCTACATGCTTCATAACAAGCACGAAGCATTAGATGCCTTCAAGGTATTTAAATCTGAGGTAGAGAAACAATATGGTAAACAAATTAAGATCGTGAGATCAGATAGAGGTGGAGAATATTATGATAGATATACTGAGGATGGACAAGCACCTGGTCCATTTGCGAAGTTTCTTCAAGAACATGGGATTGTTGCCCAATACACCATGCCTGGTTCTCCAGACCAGAATGGTGTTGCAGAAAGAAGAAACCGAACATTATTGGACATGGTGAGAAGTATGCTTAGTAGTTCGAAGCTTCCTAAATCCTTGTGGATTGATGCACTGAAGACGGCTGTGTACATATTAAACCGGGTTCCAACTAAGGCTGTCCCAAAGACACCTTTTGAGTTATTTAAAGGTTGGAAACCGAGTTTGCGACATGTACGTGTTTGGGGATGCCCGTCAGAAGTTAGAATCTACAATCCACAAGAAAAGAAGCTGGATCCAAGGACCATTAGTGGGTACTTCATTGGATATGCCGAAAGGTCTAAGGGATATAGGTTCTACTGTCCATCTCATACCACTAGGTTTGTGGAATCAAGGAATGCTAAATTCCTTGAGTATGACTTGATCAGTGGGAGTGATCAATTCAGAGACCCTGTTTCTGAAAATGATCATTTGGATAATCAACCTTCCACTTCGAGTTTGAGATTGGTTGTTGACAATGCTCCTTCGGCTCAACCGAGTGCTGTACAACCAGTCAATCAAGATCCACAACTCGCTGATATTGATCCAGTAGATCAAGCTGTTAATGAGGAACAACTGGAAGTTGTTGAACAACCAATTGAACAACAAATTCCTCAAGAAGGTAATAAAACAGCATTGAGAAGATCAACTAGAACAAGAAGATCAGCGATACCCAGTGAATATATTGTGTATCTGCAAGAATCTGACTATAATGTAGGAGCTGAAAATGATCCTGAAAGGTTTTCACAAGCTATGAACTGTAGAGAATCCAGTTCATGGTATGAAGCTATGAAGGATGAGATGAATTCTATGGCATCTAATAGAGTCTGGGATCTTGTTGAGTTGCCTAATGGTGCTAAGGCCATTGGATGTAAATGGGTCTACAAAACAAAGAGAGACTCATTGGGCAACATTGACAGACATAAGGCAAGACTTGTTGCTAAAGGATTCACTCAAAGAGAAGGAATCGACTACAAGGAGACCTTTTCTCCTGTGTCCAAGAAAGATTCCCTTCGTATCATTCTAGCTTTAGTTGCACATTTTGACTTAGAGTTGCAACAAATGGATGTGAAAACTGCCTTTCTCAATGGAGAACTAGAGGAAGAGGTTTACATGAAACAACCAGAAGGGTTTTCCTCTAGTAAAGGTGAGCATTTGGTGTGCAAGCTCAGAAAGTCCATATATGGATTGAAACAAGCTTCCCGCCAATGGTATTTAAAATTTCATAATGTCATCTCTTCATTTGGGTTTGTAGAGAACATTGTGGATGAATGTATATACCAGAAGGTCAGTGGGAGCAAGATTTGTTTCCTTATTCTGTATGTGGACGATATTCTTCTTGCATCTAATGATAATGGCTTACTGTATGAGGTGAAACAATTTCTCTCTAAAAACTTTGATATGAAGGATATGGGAAATGCATCTTATGTCATTGGCATTAAGATACATAGAGACAGACATCGAGGTGTACTAGGTTTGTCTCAAGAGACCTATATCAATAAAGTCTTAGAAAGATTTCGGATGAGATATTGTTCACCAAGTGTAGCTCCCATTGTGAAAGGCGACAGGTTCAATCTGGACCAGTGCCCAAAGAATGATTTTGAGTGGGAACGAATGAGGCACATCCCTTATGCTTCAGCAGTAGGAAGCCTAATGTATGCTCAGGTCTGCACTAGACCTGACATTGCATTTGCTGTTGGAGTATTAGGGAGATATCAGAGTAACCCAGGTATAGACCACTGGAAAGCTGTAAAGAAGGTGTTGAGATACCTTCAAGGAACGAAAGATTACATGCTTAAGTACGAACGAACTGACAATCTGGAAGTGACTGGCTACTCCGATTCAGACTATGCTGGCTGCATTGACTCAAGGAAATCCACTTCAGGATACATTTTTATGCTAGCCGGTGGAGCTGTATCATGGAGCAGTAAGAAGCAGTCTTTGATTGCTACTTCTACAATGGAAGCTGAGTTCGTGTCTTGTTTTGAGGCTACCTCACATGGTGTATGGATGAAGGGTTTCATCTCTGGGCTTAGGATCATGGATTCAATTCCTAGGCCAATGAAGATATATTGCGACAATTCAGCTGCTGTCTTTATGGCTAAGAATAACAAAAGCGGTAGTCGAAGCAAGCATATCGACATTAAGTACTTAGCCATAAGAGAACGTGTTAAGAATGGAACAGTGGTTATTGAACACATAAGCACTGGATTGATGACTGCTGATCCTCTAACTAAGGGCATGCCACCAATGAAATTTCTGGATCATGTAGAAAGAATGGGACTTAGTTCCGTTCTTTGATTTTCATTATAAGAATGATTTTCTTTAATTTTCGTTGTAAGAACGATTTAGTTATATGAAATCCTATTTGGATGTTTTCTCATTTCAGTTTTATGCGCATATTCATATGATTATTTTATTTGAGAAATATCATTAAGTTTGGACCGAGAATAAACATAGGGTTTATTCATTAAGTTACATGGGCTTGGGAGACATGATGCAATGTGATACATGGAAGATAATACTCGCTTTAAGAGGACCAATCGCTATGATCCATGCATTTTTGTTTTTCCTTATGGTATATGGTGAATTGTGTGGACCAAGTGGGAGAATGTTGAAATTTTATAATTATTATCTGTACATTAATTTAAATTGATATACTTTATATTAATTTGAATTAATATTGGGTTTTATTAATTATAAAATTAATAAGTGGTCCATATTCTGATGCACATTTTTCTCAACTACCCATAACCACCCATGAATTTGGCACGTAACGTTACGCACGTTTTGATGGGAAAACGTGGGAATTAGTCGTGCTCTTTTTATCTATTAATTTACCCGGTCCCCTAAGTCTGCTCATACGACTGAATTACTCAAACACCATCTACAGAGAGTGAGAGTGAGGGCTTAGAAGGATTGTGGTCTTCTGCTTTCATTCTGAATCAATGGCGGGAGGTATTTCAGCATTTTAATTTCTTTATTCCGCATAAGATCTAATTGTTTATTCGGTGACTAAGCATGATTAGATCATTCATTTTATCTAACAATTTATCCTACATATAATACTTCTTTCTTGCGTTGAAAGATGAAGGAAACAAGAAGAGAGAGGCTTGAGAACTCACCTATGCAGATTGAGTTTGAATGACCGAAGAGATTCGTTGTTGGACTCCTCTGCTTCACCGATGAAAAACAGAGGATATAGTTTCAGTTTTTTCTCCAACTCTCACTCTCTCGTTGCACTCTCTTGCTCTCACGGTTCCTTTCTTTCGTTGTCTGCTTCTGTGTTTTCTGTTTCAGCCCAGGCCGGAGAGGATGAACTCGAAATGAGGTTGTATGGCGCATTAAGGAAACAGATAAGCAGCTGAAACGAAACACAAAGAAGTGGAGCATGGCTATTACTTCAGCATTTCCGAAGAAAGGCATGGCGTCGCTGGAACACGAGAATAGTGGAGCATGGGAGCTGCTGCATTCTGAGTTCCAAGAGCATGGGGGTTGGTGGTGCGCGACAATGGACGAGGAATTTGTCGCTGAGATCTCCTGCTCTTGGTCCAGTTGTTTTTGTTGGCCGAATAAGACTGCATCCTACGGTTATTACGTGTTGGGCCAAAGAATAGATCAAATATTTGGGCTTTCACGTGTTGCTGGTAATACTCCCTTATTCAATTTATTCATTGATTCCATTTGTGTGGGCCAAACAAATGAAGAAAATGGGTTTTATGTGTGGTTGCGTGTTGGGCCAAGCAAGGAATATACATTGGGCTTTTGAATTGCTATGAGCCCATATGATTCATTTATTCCATTTATTATTTTAAAATAATGGCTTATTTGCAATTAAATTTAATTTCGATTATTGAAAAATTATGGAAATAAATCTTTAATTAATATAGAGATTTTTTCCTTCCCCAAATTATTTTAGCCCAATTTCATAATTTAAATTTCCTATAAAATCCCAGTATTCAAATCTCAAAAAATTAGGATGTTACATATGTGTGTGAATAAAAGCAGTAGTGGGTGAAAGCATGAGAAGACTGAAAAGTACAGGAACCAGAAAGGAACATAATTGACGGAATACACAAGCAAAATATAGAATGAAAGGGAACAGGCAGAGAAGATCCATGTCGGGAGGAACATTCAACATGTTGTGAAAATGATAGCATAATTCTCAGATTAAAAAAAAAAAAAAAATCTGTCAAACACAGAAGAAAAGGAGAGAACAGAGAGAAGGAAAGGCCGGTCCGAGAGAGAGAAAGAGAGAAATGCTGAATCTGCATTTATACGTACAGAGCTTTTACAGGAATAGGAATAGCAACCTGAATTGATGTTAAGCTTTGTCCATAGTCATAATTCAAAGTATATGAGTTGTAGGAGTTTGAGTGATGTGTTTTGCATATTCCCTACGTACTGTGATGTTTATATACCATGATCCCCTTACCAGAACAAGAAACTTCAGAGGATGAGGCAGCACTCACCAAAACAGTCTAATGTTTGCTTCTCTCTCTCATTTTTATTGATCTGCACAAGTCAGTACTGTGAATTGATTGGGGGATTTTGAAAGCAAAAAACAAAAACAAAAAATAGAGAGAGAGAGAGAGAGAGAGGTGTGTATGTTCAAGATGGACATATAGGTGACCAACGAAATGCCGCCTTCTATGATGTACTTATGATATAATTATTTTATCAATTTTGTTTGTATGATGAATTTTTGAGATTAAAGACATTTGTCTATTTTGAGGAAGGTAATATCCAATCTAATCAAGATGAATTTAATTTGTGATTAGAGGTTAGTGAGGGTAAGAATAAGAAAGGTCAAATCTATGGGTTTGGATTTGAAACTCAACATATTATTTTTTTCGGCCTCACTCCTTCCATCAACTCTGAAGGGATTCTAATGTTCAACAATAGCAAACACAAATCACACAAAATTATCAACACATGAAACAAAAGCATAAACACATTAAACAAGCAACCGACTTGATTTTGTCAACGTTGTTAGGAATGGGGATTCAATTACTTAGTCTCTCTAACCTTGCCAATGATGAGGCTCTGCTCCCTCTACTATGAATGCAAATGAAGCATTGATAATAATAGTTGACAATTTTCATTTTTTCTGAACACTTGTAACTTTGAACATATATTCGCCCTTTTTTTAGTTTTTTAGTAACTTTGAACTTATGACATTTATCCTCATTCAATATATTAGTTACTTGGAACTTGTTAATTTCTCTACTTATATGAGAAGTCTAATTTCTTCATTTAAACATGTTAAATTGTTAAAAAAATGTTTAAAAATGAAATTGAAACATTCAAATCCTGGGCAAATCACGAGACAACAGAAATTTGGTTTCTTGAATGTATTACCCACAGAATTCTATCTCAAATTTAGTGGGAAATTACTTATGAAAATTTGTGATGGAATAAATCCGTGGGTAAGTTACCCACAGAATTATGTCTCAAATTCCATCGATAATTACCTACAATAATTTCCAACAGAATAATTCCATGGGAAACTTACCCACAAATTCTATCACAAATTCTTTGATTAATTAACCACGGAATTTGCCAATGGAAAATTTTCATAGATAATTTTTCACGGAATTCCGCAAATAATTTCCTACAGAATTTTGTTGGCAATTTCATCTAAAGTTTCAAACGGAATTATTCCATCACAAAATTTCATGGAAAATTAGAGACGGAAAAATATTTTGTTGGTAATTGTCTTTGCTACAGTTCCTTCTGCAATGAAATATTTTCCTTGGGAATTCCGTCGCTAATTTTTTACCAAAAGAATTCCGTTGGCAAATTCCTTCGCAAAACAATTTATTGATGGAATTCTATCTATAATTTCGTCTCCTTTTGTAGTGCTCCAAAGCAATTTAAGTTATATATTTTGATATAAAAGATAGTCCTCAATTATAAATTAATACAAAATTCTAATACGGTATGTATCACAAAAATCAGAGAAAAAGAAACATGAGATCACAAAAATCAAAAAATGAAAGAAGAAGAAGAAGAAATATAGATTGAGGGTTAAAAAAATTAATAAGAGAAATATCATGGTGTATGATTAAGTCCTCTTAATTAAGATGGTGACTTACAAGTTGAACTGGGAGGTGTGGATTTTCCAGATGGAAGGTCACCTCTTCATTCCACTCAGGATTCGCATTCTTCTTTACCACTTCCGTCTTCCTTTTCTGCGTCAAATATTATACACAAAATTAAAATCATTTTACAAGGTTACTACCTTACCTCATTTATAATTCAATTTTAACCAGCTAATTTAACACTAAAAAAATCAAATCCCAGCACTTGAATGTGTTAAGCAAATCAAGATACTGTGAGAGCTAGAACTTCAATTTTAAAAAGTAAAAATTATTAGCAAGCTTATGTCCTTTTCTGCCTAAAGTATGAGCCATGCAATTAATTTTAACTTAATGGAAGCATTCGAGTTCCTGTTGAGTGGGGATCCTTGTGTTATTTATAGATGAAACTTATATTCTTAATTTTTATATACATACTTAAACTACTCATTTTCAATCAAATTAGAAGATGTGTATTTTTAAAAAAAAAAATCTATAATTTACCTTCTAACTAATTTTTTAACAATATTTTAAATTTTTCAAGAATTTATAATTCACTTATACTATAAACAAGTAAGTATATGCCTCAATATTCTGATGATTTTTTATTTCTTTCTATCATATAATATTCTACATAATTAAAGTTTTTTTTTACCTAAATCGTTTTATTGCCGTTTCATATCAACAAGTCTCTCATTTTATCTAGAAAAATACTTCCTCCCCTTTTATATATAAGATTTTTTTTTTTATGCGTTTCTCCCTTTTTATAAGATCTTTTTTTAGTTTCTGAATAATAAATACACAATTAACTATTTTGTCCTAAATTACTCTCTCATCATTTATTTCTCATGCACTTTCTTTCATCCTTTTTTCATTATTACTCTCTCTCTCTCTCTCTCTCATACATAATTGGTGATATTTTTGGAAAACAACTTACATTTTTATATTTTATTACTTTCAACAAATTTTAATTGTTTCTTAGAATACCGTAACTCGGTTCAAAAAACCTTATATATAATGGTTATATATAATGGATAGGGACAGAGGAAGTACTAACAAACCAAAAGAAAACAATTGAAATATTGAAATATGCCTCTTGTATACGTCATTTAATACAAGAGTGTGCATGAAAGTAAGAAACAACCCAAGTCACACAGATTCATACTTGATTATATTTTCAATGCATATATAGGAATTTGATTAGATGATGACCTTTGAACTCCAAAGAGATCGGAGAATCCCAATTATTAGAACTTACACGAACAGTGACCCCAACAGTTCTTGCCTTCCCCAAATTGACCTCCCAGTTTTAGAAAGTCATAGTCCCAAAGCTCCATGGCGAAATCTCCAAACAGCTCTACTACTTCCTTGTCCATTAAACTCTCCCACCACTCTTCAGACTGATGATGATCTCTCTGCGTAAAATCAGCAGCAGCACATGGCTCTGCAATACCCTCTTTTAAATCACCTGAAATAGTTCTAGCTGCAGCATCACCCTCACTTGCAGAAACAACCTTATTATTATTATTATTATTTCTCCTCAGCCACGGCGAATTCTTAGAGAAAGTATGAGGCTGAGGTTTTATCACCACGTGTGATTTTACTTTTTCTGTTGTCGTCTTCTCTACATTATTATGCATCACCACCTCTTTTGCTTTTGCCTCTTGGCTTTCTTCTTTCTTCTTCCTATTGCGCATGTTGGTGTACCAGAAGTTCTTCACGTCGTTCGCTGTTCTTCCTGGTAGCCTTCCAGCTATCAATGACCATCTATATATATTCACAAAGAGCTCTCGCTTAACTAATAATATCTAAGTTACATGGAATACCAAATATATATATATATATATATATATATATATATATATATATATATATATATATATCTAAGTTACATGTAAAATACTGTACTATTTTAGTTAATATTAAACTCAATAGACTAATTTGGAAATATTAAAGAGGTAAAATAAATTACTAAATGATACTGTACATTACATGACATCTCTAATGTATCTAATGTATTTATATGTATCATTAAATTATATATCAATTTATAACTCAGGAAAATTAATTAGTTTGGGAAAAAAATAAGAATACCTCTAGTTTTTAATACAAGAGTTAATTGACTAGTTTGTGTTAATTAGTTATAACAAATATAGTTTAATTTACTGAAAATATCATATTTCATCATGATACTTTTGAATAAAAACTCATTAATATATGCAATCAATAGGGATAATTTGAAAAAATTATAAATTTATAACACAAAATGGATTAGGGTCTTCGATCTAATTAGGACCAAATCTAATCTCAAATTAGCTATCATATTAACGATTAGAGCTTTTGAATATAAATACTTAATAGTTTACTTAGTTTCTTTAATAAAATTAGTCAATTGGGTAATGTATATATAGAGGGGGGTCATATATGCATGCCTGTTGCCGAGAAGTTTATGGAACCTTCGAATCATATCAACCTCGTCTTCATTGAAGCTTGTTCGGTTGATGTTGGGTTTCAGATAATTCAACCATCTCATTCTGCAGCTTTTCCTACATCTCTTCAAGCCTGCAAGTTGTAATGCAAAACCAATATATATATATATATATATATATATATATATATATATATATATATATATATATATATTAAGCAATACGAATGTGTGAGTGAGATATACGTGTATATGTAGATATGTACCAGCTGTTTGAGGAACAAGATGCCATTTTCCTTCTCCATAGTTGTGAACGCAAGCTCTGAGAAGGTCGTCTTCCACTTGGGTCCAGGTCCCTTTCCTCAACCCACCACCTGTGTTCTTCTCCATTAATTTCAAGCCTCGTGCTTCTTAATGCCCACTTAACACAGACACTATATATATATATATATATATATATATATATATATATATATATATATATATATAAAAGCTTATATATAGAGAGAGTAATATCTTATCCTATCACTCTCACAGCAAAGTCATGAGAAGAAACAAAACTGTTAGCGCAACAGATAATTACTGTCCCATTATGTACAAATTTGGGGAGACCAAGCTTGCGTGGCCTCATTGCCATCCCTAGATTCTAAAGTTTCGATGCTTCTCCAATGTGCTAGAACACACCTCAAACCTAATTAGGCTGGCCCACGCTTAAAACAATTTGCATGCATTTATATATGTGTACATATGCATACATTTATAAATATATGTATGTATGTATTATTCATCACTCGTGAATATTATTATCATACTTTTTGTATTTTTATATTTTATATATATATTATGTGTATTTATTGCGATTAACCCTCAATCTTTTTGTCGTTACTTCTGACCTTTCTACTGTTAAATTATGGCGTCCATATGTATAGCCATTATAAAATTGTCTATAAACAATAAACTCTATCCACTTCCCCTTGCCTTTTACGTCCCACTTCATGTGTGGCTATCATTCTTTCCCGTTATTTTTCCATTTATTATTCCCTCTTTTCCTTTCTTCCTCCTCGCTCTCACACACACACACCCACTGTTAAACTTCTAACCGGAAACTCAAATCCATGGAAGCCTGTTTTCTCATCTCCAATTCTTTCACCAAATCCCCCGATCAACCTCTCCACACTCTCAAACCCCCTTCTCTTTCCTTCCCCAAAAGATCCTCTCTACGACGTATCTTAACGCCGACTGGCGATCCTTCCGTGCGATGCTCGTATCCGGAGAACAACTAAGAACGACATCGGACGAGCCTTCCTCTTCTTCGGCCGCCGATCCGCCACCAGTCGAATGGCAGGAAAGGATGCAGTGAAGGGGCAGTAAATGGACAACTGAAGACTCTGCGGGAAAGGGACATCTCAGCTGAACTTTTCCACCCAACGCCTCCAAAGCTAGCATCCAATAAAAAGTTATTTTTCGAGTATAAGTCAGTTAAAAAAAATAAACCAACCCAAACACGTTTTACTGAACATGTTTCTCATTGGTTTTTTTTTTTCAAACGCCACTGAAATTCTTGCACATCAACACTCATAGAAACGCCAGCCCAAACATGCTCAATGTCCCATTATGCACAAATTTGGGGAGAGCGTGGCCTCATTGCCATCCCTAGATTCTATAGTTTCGATGCTTCTCCACTGTGCTAGAACACACCATCTTCAAACCTAATTAGGCTGGCACACGCTTAAAACAATTTGCATGCATATATATACATATACATACATACATACATATGTATGTATGTATTGTTCATGACTCGTGAATATAATTATCATACTTGTGTGTGTGTGTGTGTGTCATGTATATTTATTGCGATTAACCTCTCAATATTTTTGTCATTACTTCTGACCTTTCTACTGTTAAATTATGGCGCGCATATGTCAAGTACGAGTCCACATTATATGCTATTCTCTTATCTGTTTATCCCTCTATTAGATGGATGAGCACATTTTTTTTATTTTTTTTTAAATTTTTTTATATACTTTATTTATTTATATTTAAATTATATGCTACTTTTTGAAATGTTTTTTTAACCCAGTGTCTCAAATTATTAGTTTCCAGTCCTGCATTAAGTAATATTTATCTGTAACACCAGTAGCATGGAAACTAATTAATTTGAGATACTGGGTGAAAAATATATTTCAGAAAGCAGCATATAATTTAAATATAAATAAATATAATATATAAAAAAATTAAAAAAAAGTGTTCATCCCTCTAATAGAGAGATAAGCACATAAAAAGCACATAAGAGAATAAGAGAATAGCATGTAATGTGGACTTTGTCAAGTACAATCTATAAGGAGACAGGGTGACGTGCAACTTCCGAGTCCGCAAAGATTATCTGGAGGTAAAGCAGAACAACCACCCCGCAACAAAAAACAAGCGGAAGAAGAGTAAAGGATATGTGTGCGCTTTTATTTTGTTATTAAATCAAGGTCTAACCTCCAAGTGATTGATTGATTGATTGAAATGGTCTCACCTCGTAAAAACAAGTATTGGATGTAATTGAGAAATAACATCAATATCCAGAATCTTACTTTACCCTATGATTTATGAATAATATGAGTTTATTTAATAAATTTAATATTATATATAAATATTTAAATATGTTACAAAAGTGACTGTTTAAATTGGTTCAATTGGATCATAATAATGTTATTCAAATTCCGACCGACGGAAGGAAATTTTGTCATCTTGAGAAAATTTGGAATGTCATTGGCCGAAAATTATGGGCTTGGCCCCGCAATTACTGAATTTGGATCACCTCTTATCGCTTATTTGTCTTGTTTGCCTTCTTTTCAATTAATCCATTATTTATTTATATCAAAAAAAATTAATCCATTATTTATATCAATCTGACAATGAAGCAATGGGGTTTGGGTCACGGGTTTAACGGAAAGGATGTCTGGTCCACAAATTAAGATTTAAATATTTATTCAGAAAAATATTCAGTATGCAACAATTAGGGATGAAGACAAATCAGCCGAAGTTTTGACTAGGTATGAGTTTATGGGCTTATTTGGGATACCGGTGGGCAAAATAACTTATGGAAAAATCCAATTGGGTAAAAGTCAAATTGGGTAAAAGTCATATTGTGAAAAATAATTTATGTTTGGATTGATGGTTGCATAAGTAGTTTTTAGATATAAGTCAAATTGTAAAACTTGTTTGGAATGACTTATATGGATAAGTGACTTTTGAGATAATTATAAGAGAAAAATTAAAATAAAAATTACCAAAAATATAAAAAATGTTAAATTACAAAATTTGGCAATACTAAAATACATAATTTGATCAAATAAATATTACAAAATATGTGCATAGTGCAACTGACCAATTAAGCCACAAATCCTAGCTTTTGAATAAGCACTTATGGCTAGAGTTAAAAGTTCATAAGCTCGATTGCTACTTTTTATCCACCAAACATAAAATTTACAAAAAAATCCATAAGCCCGATTCAAATAGTAAATAAGCTTGATATAAGCCATACCAAACATGCACTATAACAAAGGCATAAAGCTTAAGTATGATCCTACGTCTGTATGTAAGTTTTTTTATTTTTTTTTAAGTTTAGACCTGACTCTTTAAAAGGTTTAGTTAGATCTGAAACCTTTTTACAGACCTATTTATATTATAAGCATTTAAATAGGCTTAAAAATTAGGACTTGAAGGCTTTAAATAAGCTTGAAAGCCTATAATTTAAAGCCTACAATGTGATTAAAATAAAATTGAATTCTTATAATTTAATAAATCTAAATTAAAATTAATTCAAAAATCTATTATTTGAGTTTTAAATTATAGAGAACCAACCCACTATGATAATTTAATAATTTTATTTTTAGATTAAAATAAAAAATTGATAAAAATAAAAATATAACATAAACACATATAATATAAATGAAATTATATTTTAAAATATGCAAACTTACCACGCCCGAAGGCTTACCGGCCAGGCCTCCATAAAATAGGCCTAGCTTGTTTATATATTTAGATTTCTAAATAAACCTTAGGTTAGCCTTTTTGCTAAATAGGCCAAGCTAACCCAAACCCTAATTGACTAGGTTGTAAGCCATCTAATAAGGGCTAGACCCATTTCCGCCTCTACCAACAATATCTCGAATTAAATTACTTTCAATGGAAAAATACATCTGCCTTTAAAAAATCTGGCAATTAAATTCTTATCCATTATTGTATAATGCTCAATCTGATTGCTCCAGTATTTTCCTAATTTTTGGCGAAATGACAAAGAAGGACCACCAAAATATATAGATTAAACCGAAGGAGAATGGAAATGGCTAGAATAATTACATAATGTGAATTACAATAACTTTTTATTAGAATTATCGCTCAACAGTATCTAGCGTTTCTTGTAACCAACTAGTTTAATTCACGGGAGAAGTAGGGACCTTGCTACATCAGAGTAATACTCGCAATTGCATATCTAGAACTTAAAAAACGAAATCACTAGTTGAGTAGAAATAACTCATAACCACTTGACCCAAACATTTATTAGTAAACTACAATAATTTTTGGGAGAATGTAATGAATTTTGTTCCCTAAGACAAGAAAAATTATATGTGAATTTACGCCAAGAAGGATTAGTCCTCAAAATTGGAGCCCTTTTGGGAAAAAAATATCACCACGTTCGAGAGAGATTTCTCCTACCTCGGACGTATAGTTGTATAATTTAGTTTCAACTTGAATGAGTCGACGGTACAACAAGAGAGAATGCTGCATTTCAAGTTTTGACATATAAATTAACCCAACAAGACTTGAAGTAATATAAAATAACATTAGAGTGTTTGATGCCGTTGAGAAATAATATCAATGTGCTAAAATCTTACTTTACCCTTTGATTTTTGAATAATATTAGCTTTTTTTTATAAATTTTATATTATAATAGATATTTAAATATGTTACAGAAGTGACTATTCAAATGGGTTTAATTTGATCATAATATTGATAAGAAAACAACGAGTTATTCAAATTCTGACTAACAGGAGCTGATGTAAATAAGATTATGTTAATGTAAATATTAGAAAATAATATTAGGGTGTTAGATGCAATTGAGAAATAACATCATTGTACTAGAATCTTACTTAACCCTATGATTTATGAATAATATGAGTTTTTTAATAAATTTTATACTATATATAAATATTTAAATATGTTACAAAAGTGACTATTCAAATTGGTTCAATTTGATCTTAATGTTGATAAGCGAACAAATTGAGAGAATTTGTAAACAGGAGGAAATTTTGTCATCTTGAGAAAATTTGTAAAGTTATTGGCCCAAAACCATGGGCTTGCCCCCTCAATTAGTGAATTTGGATCACCTCTTATCCCTTATTTGTTCTGTTTACCTTCTTTTCAACTAATCCATTATTAGATTTTTTTTTATCAAAAAACTAGTCCATTATTAGATCAATTTGACGGTGTTGCGTTGCTCCAGTATATTCTTAATTTTTGGCAAAATGTCAAATAAGGACCACCAAAATAAATAGATAACACCGAATGACAACAAAAACGGCTAGAATAATTACATTATGTGAATTATGTTATGAATATTCTTATTATGTGGATGTCCATTGACCCATAATCTCCAAATACAGGATGACATGGTATATACGCATAGTAATCTACTATTTGCATCCTTCTATAAATAGAGGTCTCCTGTAACTATTCATTACACTTGAATGAGAATTCAATTCATCTCTCTAGAATTTCCTCTGACTTCTCTCTAGATTTCCTTCAGTTTTATAACACGTTATCAGCACGATAGCGTTTGTTATTTTTCTGAAATCTTCAGACTCCTCCTTGAACCATTCCTTCCCTCTTTAAGCGTGTTGATCGTTTTTCTTCTTCCTCTCTCCCAATTCTAAAATCCCAAAAATTCTCTCTGAAACATCAAACGCTATATTCACCATCTTCCTCCTCCTAGCCAGCAAACAACCTCCTTGTCCTCTGGCTCGTCTACTTTAATAGCTTCAGATTTTTCTTCAACTCGGGGGTCATGGTTTTAGCATGTCCAATTGCATCTTCTTCTTTTCCTTTCCACCATCTTTATTAGCCTCCTACTTTTCCAATTGATTTTTTTTTTTTCTCCAATTTCTGTAATTCTTCCACTAGATTCTTATCACCCCTCCAATCCTAATATCTTCTCCAATTTTCCGAGGGTGAGTGTTCTTCTTCCTGCTCCTATTTTCGTTTTCGGGTCTTGCAAAGAGAAAATGCTTCTACCGAAATTGGTAGATGGATGAGAATATGGGAGGGAGGCATGTGATTGAGGGGACCCACCATTAAATAATGATAGAACTCACCACGTCATGCATGACAGAAATGAAGGAGCAAGTAAGTTATATATATATATATAATAGTATATTATAAAAAAAAAAATTCAAAAAAAAAAAATATATATATATATATATATAGAAAAAAAAAAAAAAAAAAAAAAAAAAAAAACTGTTTCTGCCGACAGTTTCTTAAAAAAAAAAAAAAAAAAAAACTGTTTCTTCCGACAGTTTCTAAAAAAAAAAAAAAAAAAAAAAAAAAAAAAAAAAAAAACTGTTTCTGCCGACAGTTTCTTAAAAAAAAAAAAAAAAAAAAAAAAAAAAAAAAAACTGTTTCTGCCGACAGTTTCTCTAATAAAAAAAAAAAAAAAAAAAAACTGAGATTTTATTATTATTTATTATTTATTTATTTGTTATCTATTTGACTCCAGATTGGAAGTCTAGATTCATTATATATAATTTTATTATTATTGTTAATTTGACTCCTGAAAGTCTAGATTTAATTTTCTCTTTTAATTGTTTTAATTTGAGATTTTATTATTGTCACTAACATTTACTTTTGTGCATTTATTTTTATTGTAACTAACATTTACTTTTATGTTATTTACTTTTATTTATCTTTTATGGCGGCAACACTTTGTGGGCTCCATTTATTTATTTTATTATGCATTTATTTATTCTTCATGGAGGCACACTAATATCTATTAGTGGGCTCAATTTATTTATTTTATTCAGCATTTATTTATCTTTTATGGTGGTGACACTTTGTGGGCCCCATTTATATTTTATTCAGCATTTATTTATCTTTTATGGTGGTGACACTTTGTGGGCCCCATTTATTTATTTTATTATGCATTTATTTATTCTTCATGGTGGTAACACTGATATAGTGGACTCCATTTATTTAAATTTTATTTACTGCTTTCTATATATTATATATATATTTACATTTGCATATGCATCCTCTTTCTTATCTTTGGATGAGATAGGTCTCGCTGTGAGTTTACTACCATTCCTATCTCATCTTCTTTTTATTTATTTAGCATGTTTATTTCCAGTCATTTATTTTATTTTATTTATTTATTAATTGCTTTATATATTTACATTTGCATATGCATCTTCTTTCTTACCTTTGAATGAGATAGGTCTCGCTGTGAGTTTACTCTCATTCCTATTTCATCTTCTTTTTATTTATTTAGCACGTTTATTTCCAGTCATTTATTTTATTTTTATTTATTTATTTACTGCTTTATATAAATCCCCCTTCCCTTTTATTATTTATGGCAACGACACTAATATATACATATTAGTGGGTTCCATCTATTTATTTTATTATGTTTATATTTTATTTATCCTGAAGATAAACTGTTAAAAGGCCATATATATTATGAGATCAAAATGCCATAGAGAGATGAGGCATAAATTGGCTTGAGACCAAGAGGCAAGATAGCCTTAATTTCAGAGGCAAGATAGCCTGAAGCCAAGAGGCAAGTTAGCCTGATAACAAGTGACAAATTATGAAACAATATTTGATCCATAAATTTTGTATGCCATCAGTTGTATAAAGGTCTCAAAATTATATATTTGGCATTAAATATTCCCTTAAATTATGAGACAAGGGATTGTATGGTCATGATTGATATTATAAATAAATATATTCAATTTGCTATTGTAGTAGAAATATTGTGGTAAAGTCAAGAAATATTATGGATTAATTTCTTGCCATGATCAAACAAATAAGTGAGCTATGGATCATGAATTTTTATCCAACTTCATTCCCAGAAGTGAATGAAGCAAATATATTATTATGGTTGTTTTGTGATTTCTATGATTATAACAATTTTTGTGAATACGGGAGAGGAATATTCATAAACAAAATAATTAAACAAAAAGAAATATTATTTCAACAAAGTTTAATAGCGAGTGGCTCAACATCATTACAAACCTTAATCATCTCATTCTGAAGATATTTAATGTCTTCTTCTTTTGCTTCTCTTGAGATGGGATCCAGATGAGGCAAAGCTCTTCGTAATATCGAGATTTGCGTCATAAGTTTCTTGAGCTTCTTGTGTGGCCACTCAGTTAACCCTCCTTTTTGATAGATTTTTTGTATGGTGTGAGTAGACATATTTAATTGTTTACTCGCTTCATCAAGGGTTAAGTGAAAATAATTTCTTAAATCATGGAGCGTTGTTTTCTTTATTCTTTCTCTTTGCTCCATAGATAACCTATATAATTCACCCTGGTTAAGGGATGAAGTATCATAGGGTATACTTACTGCAGGTTGTTTTCCTTTGCCTAATGAGTGTTCAATATTGGTTTGAAATGAACTTCCATGGAGGTCATTTGGATTTATAGCCCATTCCGAACCAACACAGAGAACCTCATGATAGGCTAATACAGGATCACGCATCAAGATATATCCTGATGCTTGTAAATCTATACAATACTGTGTCAGAAATTGTTTGATTTCTTCAAAATTTTTCTTTGTGAAATCAAACATTGGAAGCCTGTCAGTATTATAAGATTTATCCTGTACTTTTTCAAATAAAACAGCATGGGTAATCATACCTGTTCTTCTTCCGTGAACTTCAAGTTTATGGTACTGAAGTCCGTTGGTATGAATAATTTCCCGTAAAACATGACAGCAACTACATTCCAATAAGCTAGTAGTTGCTAATTGGCTTGTAGCTGTTGGCTGGCTAATTGTTGCTGGCTGGCTAGTGGTTGTTGGTTGGCTGATTGTTATTGTCGGGCTGGTTGTTGCTGGCAAACTGATGATAGTTTGCTGGCTAGTGAATGCTGGTTGATTAACTGCCGACACTATTGGCTGAACTGGATTGGTAGACTCCATTAGTTCTGCCATAGTTCTACACCTCTTAACAGGCCTCCTTGATGAACCTGCTTCAGTTGTACCTTCAATCCTTGTAGATTGAGGAAGAACACTTGTTCTAGGGGGAGAAGTAGGTACATTTGAAGCAGAAGGAGGAATAGTAGAAGGAGGAATAAACATTTCAAAGGGATTAGGAGATAACAAAGAAGTAAATGACATGTTATGCTGATCATCATACAACAAAGCATCAAGTAATGCTGTTTCGGATGTATCAGAAACTGGGATAAAACTGCTTGGTCCTGCCATGGCAATAGAATTTAGAGAAATATGTGTGAGTATCTGGTAGTTGATATTATCAGATGCTTGAGTGTTTGTGAGGCATGTTCGTTTGCCTTCCTCTATTTATAGTTGAATTAAATCCTATTGAATCTCTGCAGATTTGCGTAGTCCTGTTAAATCTCTACAGATTTGCTCCCTATAAAGCACGAGCCTGGAATCTTTTTGACTTTATATGTATACGACAATCTGAGTTGTCGCGCCTGTGATTCCACAGTGATGCGCCTGTGATTACACAGTATTGCGCTCGTGAATCTGCAATTATACACCTGATGATTTTGTATTTAATATATATTTGTTTGTTGATTCTGGAAAATGGAAATTTTGTTACCAGAAGTAACAAAATTATGCATTGATAATGCATTTAGAAATCTGTGGAATTTTAATGAAATAGATATCATATATGCTATTATCATGGAATATTGTATGGAAATTCCATAAATTAATTTTTAAGGTCTCACACTTGAGGGGGAGAATGATAATGATATATATCAAGTGTGAATATTTATGTGATAATTCTTTGTGAATGTTTCTATGTTGATTCCCCCAAAATGAATATTAGATTTGATGATAAATCATATGAAATGTTGGCATGACTTGTTTGATCATCCGAGTCATATTATGTGCTGCTTGTTCTCAAATAGATATGATTATGAAAATATTATTGGAAATGGATCTCTGGAAATATATTAAATTGAAAGAGTACATATGAAATTATTGATCTGCAAAGTTTGCAGTGATGTTTGCAACCAGAAGTTTGCAATATATTATGCGCGCAATTTCCAGATTGAATGATCCAGAAATAATGTATTAAAGTATCCATGAATGGATAGATCAATGATTATGAGAACAAAATTTATATGTTGTGTATATTTGCAGCAATTATATAAGCCAACAGAATTCTCCCCGTATAATTGGCTTTTGGTCAGGAGCCAGATTAATTCCATCTTGAAATGTTTTAAATGTGTAATGATTATTAATCTATTACAATGCACATAGATGGATATACAAAGAAAATTGATGATTTGATGAGGGGGAGAAAAATAAGCAGATTGGGTAAAGATTTACTAGAATGAATTATCATTGGCTCATATTGATCATCGTACAAGGAATTGTGCACTAAAAGTTCAAAATGATAATTCAATTTCAGAGTTTAGTTAATCGAATGCCAGAAGCATTTACTGACCTAAAGAAAGTGACAAAGTCACATGTGCCAACTGCAAATGCTCCTATATGAATTGTTATAAAGCACACCAGAAGTGTTGCAAGTCCATTGATTTTAAAGATAAAAATCCTCAAAAGAGAAAAGGAGCTATAAGAATATAGATGATCATGTTGAGGATATTTAAGAAAAGCTCTAGAAGAGCCATCTCCTGAAGAGATGTTATCTCTAGAAGAGATATTACAAGTAAAGTGTATTGTGGTCCAAGAAGAGACTCAGGTATTTACATTATGAGATCTCAATAAATTATGAATGAAATCCGATGGGATTGAAAATGAAGTCGACGTTAATAATATCTATGATAGCATATGCTACAATGAATGATAATGAGGATCATGAGCCACAATATATTTGTATGTGCTAGAAGCACATAAGGCGCCAAAAACACATATGTCCCAAAAGGACTCAAGATGATAGTGCATATAGCATCATTATCTGAATAAACATTTATTGAATTTCTATATGCACATATATATTTATGAAAAGATTATTATGACTTTACTTGACAGATTTAGATCTTGCAGGTATATAATGAACAATCAGATTGGGTGTTTCTAACAGAATATTTGATGACAGAAAGTATAATATGCTCAGAAAGACATTGAAGCAATATAGTCATCAGGGGGAGTAACACTGATGTAATCAAGAGGGGGAGACGATACACGCTGTACTCTTTTTCCCTTATCTGGGTTTTTATCCCACTGGGTTTTTCCTAGAAAGGTTTTTAATGAGGCAGCACTGGATAGTGTATTAATGGATGATGTACTCTTTTCTTTGACTAGGTTTTTATCCCACTGGGTTTTTCCTAGTTAAAGTTTTTAACGAGGCACATTCATAAATGGACATCCAAGGGGGAGTGTTATGAATATTCTTATTATGTGGATGTCCATTGACCCATAATCTCCAAATACAGGATGACATGGTATATACGCATAGTAATCTACTATTTGCATCCTTCTATAAATAGAGGTCTCCTGTAACTATTCATTACACTTGAATGAGAATTCAATTCATCTCTCTAGAATTTCCTCTGACTTCTCTCTAGATTTCCTTCAGTTTTATAACAAATTACAATAATTTGTTATTAGAATTATCTTTTATCGGTATTTGGCATTTCTAGCAACTAATTAATTTAATTCGAGGGAATGTAGGCCTATAATAAGGGGACCTTGCTATCTTCGAGTAGTGATCTTGGCTGCATATGTAGAGCTTAAAAATGAGACCAGTGATCAAATGGGAATCACCCATATCTACTTGATCGAAGCGTTCGATGGTGAATTACAATAATTTTTGGGAGAATGTAAAGAATTTTGTTCTCTAAATCAAGCATGAGAATTTTTTTGTGAATTAGGTTGAATGGCCAAAAATCCTCAAAATTGGAGTCTTTTTGGGAAAAAATATCACCACACGTTCGAGAGAGATTTCTCCTACCTCAGATATATAGTAGTATAATTTAGTTTCAATTTGAATGAAATAATAGAGGATGCTGCATTTCAAGATTTGACATATAAATTAACCCAACAAGACTTGATGTTTAATGGAGGGGATATTAAGTGGCAGAATAAAATGGAAGAAATAGAGCAAATTAAAATGAATTAGGATTAGTGACAGGACTATCTGTAAATATTAACCCAGAAACAAAGCCGACAAGCTATTGGTGGTGTCACATAGGCCGAACCCATATTTCAGTTTTTTGTTCTTGGAAAGTACTCAAGACATGTACCAAAAATCATGGCTTTGGGACAAAATATCTATGCACAAGACAATCTTTGCGGGGGACAAATTGTGAAATTTATTATAATTTTTAAGGGGGGATTACAGTAAAGTTCTAAGGAAGACAAAGTATTACTATCAGGATTCATGAAAATCATCGAATTCATATGAAGTTTTAAGGAACCTATGGAAGATTTATTAAAAATTGTAAAAATATAAGTTTACAATTACTTATATTTAGTGACGCATTGACTTATTATTGGTGACACTATGACTTATGTCTTATTTGTCAATTGTGACATCCAAACTTCATTAGTGGCATGTTAATTTGTTAATTGAGGCGACCTGACTTATCAATGTGTCACTAATAACAAGTCAGGGTAAACTCACCTTGTCATTAATTTTAATAAGTTGTCCACAAATCTTTTAGGACTTCATATATCAATTTGATGATTTTATGAAAATTGATAATGATAATTTGTCTTCTTTAAAAGCTTAGTGTAATTTTCGTTATTTTTAATGTTCTAAATATATTTGAAATTTTAGGTTTGGTATCCATTTTTGCAGAAACACATACGGGTAATTTTTTTTTTTTTTTTATTGAACGTGATTAGGTCACCTTCAATCTGCTAAAATACCCCTATTTGTTTTTTTTTAAAAAAATAAAACAACAAATTGTCATTCAGCACAAGTTGTCAGCATTGACTGGCGCCTCGAGTAAAATCTATAATACCATATTTGATAAATTATAAAATGTATTGTATTTTGAATGTTGGACATAAAAAAAATTATATGTTCAAAAAACGGTTATTTCTCTGGGTCATAAACCATTAAATGGCCTACATACAATCTAGAAATATATCCTTATTTTCTAAATTATCACCATAAAACATAACCAACCAATATTAATCTGATGCTGATCAAGTGAATCCGATCAACATAAACAGCAAATTGCCAGTCTCTTCAATCCTCACCCTTACTTACAGCCATGTTAACCAAGACAGATCACTAAAAACACTTAAACATAGTGAGTCGTAGAGCTCTAATAAAGCTGCAATGTATGCCTTTCTATTTTCAGTACATTTTTTTATAAGATGTAGTTTAAAGTAAACTTTTACACAAGATTTTATATTAAGGACTGAGGGCTCAAACGCAGTTGAAGTTCCACTTCACCAGACTCAACATTTTTTAGCCTGAGAACCATGTTCTGAACAACTTGGCCACCTTCCCACACAATTTGGCTCCTTTCCACTAGCTGGTTTTCCCGGTTCGGCCGTATGGTTTTTCCATCAAATAGGCCTTCCAACCCATTTTTCAAAACTTTAACAACTGGAGCGGTGTCAAACTGTGCCTCCCCCATTCTGTCATCACGACTGAATCTGTCTTTGTCATACACATGCTACAATCACACACAAGAAAACAATTATTGGAGAGTGTTGATTCATAATTTGATTTCAAGTTTTGGCATATAATTATAAACCCAACTCCACCATATGCAAGTACCGTTTGTTTTATACTATCGTGTCCCTGCTATAAGTTACCTCTGACTACTTCATCTGAACTATGAGAGGTAGTTAAGTCACTAAATTTGTTTGAAATTTAAAAAAATAAAAAATAAATAAATAAATAAAAATCCACATTTACCCTCATTTAAAAGTCATTGATTACATCTTGGGACGGGAAAAAAGAAAACTACATCAAACTTTGAACAGAAGCAATCTTGAAAAAATATAATTAATACCCAGTTAGTGACTTAGAACCATATGTTCCTTCTAGAAAATGACTTATAAGAGGGAACGGAGTAGTATGTTGTGATCTTTGTTCAATGATAGTTCCAAACAAGAGAGTTGCAAAAGAAACAGTTACTGACAAGTCGGACTGGGAGAGGAGGATCTGGAATATATAAACTCAGTTCTTCATTCCACTCAGGATTCACATTCTGCCTCACCGTCTTAGTTTTCACTCGCTGCATCATCACCTATTATATGCACACATCACTTGAATGAATAGCAAGAACAAATTTTCAACTTTACCCCTATTTAATATACACTCCATCATAAGAATGCAAGGTTTACACAATAATAAATTAGGGGTACAGTTGGGCATTCATGTGAACAGTTTAGATTATCTGGCTTATAAAAATAGGACGAGAGAGGAGTACCTCATTGCCCATTTCGAAGACAATATAAGGATCGCTGCTGCGGCGGACGACATCTCTGATAGCAAGATTGAGGCCTCTGTGGACATGAATTTTGAGGAGACCCCACCAGTACTCCATTGATAACTGAATCTCCACTTCCCCAGATTTGACATTGTTGAGTCTGATGAACATGTTTTGAACAACTTTTCCATCTTTCCACACAATTTGGCTCTCGTCTGCCAAACAGTTTTGGCGGTTCGGATCGATTGTTTCGATGATATCTCCATCCCTCCGGCCTTCCGGCCTCCTCATCAAAGCATCCAGAAATGGATTAATGAAAAACTTAGCCTCTCCCAATTTGTGGCAACCTAATATGCCTTTGTTGTACACAAACTGCGAACGCAACGCATTTCAGATCATGTTATTGCCAAAGATCCCTTCAACTCAAGGCTAATGATCATATACTCATATTCAAGTTATTACGTCAGTGTCTGTTAGGTTGTGGATTTGAGTTAATGTGGAAGTTTCTATATTAATAATAAGTACTCATAAACTTGAAGCTTAAAGTTTTGAGCTAAAATATGATGCACCCCACTTTTCATTGTCCATTTATTCTCTCCCCGTCTCCCCTTTTTGTCTTGACTTCCCGTTCCTACCACAACAACAACGAAGTCTTATCTCATTACCGTGAGGATTCTTCGTTTCTACTAGTTTGCATATTTTTGGACAAACCAATTTTGATCGTGTTATTGACAAAGCTCCTTTGACAACAGCTGTGGCAGAGCCACTAACCAAAATTTATGCTTCTGAAACAACAAACTTTGGCAAGTCTACTATCAGCTTAGACTAACCTGAAGGTTTGCTACTGCAATCAGCTTTTGTATAAAAATCCTGTTAAACTACTCAAAATAGGGAGCACATTTTGATGAGCATGGCCTTCTCATCTCCAATTTGAACTGTCCATATTTAATTTAATTTATTTTTATATTTTAAATAAAATTTTTTATATTTAAATTTTAAAATAAAAATAATTCTATAACTATCACTTCTTATAAACACAAATTCATCATTTAAAAAACATCATATTAAAAACTTTAAATTTTGACCTAGATTTCATCACAGCAATCGGCACAAGATGCTTATGAGAACCCCCTCAAAATGAGCATCTTTGTAAAATGTCAAACCCTAAAACACCTACTTTGATAATTGACTCCTAATGCATCAGGTAAATAAATGACTAAGTTCGAGTAGAGGATAAATCAGAGGTATATATAAACTTAAATTAAATGACTAAAATGAAAGAAGAAGAAAATATAGATTAAGGGTTAAGAAAATTAATCAGAGAAATATCAAGGTGTATGACTAAGTCCTCTTAATTAAGATGGTGACTTACAAGTTGAAATGGGAGTTTATGATTTTTCAGATTGAAGGTCAACTGTTCATTCCACTCAGGATTCGCATTTGCTCCTTACCACTCCCGTCTTCCTTTCCTGCGTCAAATATTGTACACACAATTAAAATTATTTTACAAGGTTGCTACCTTTCCTCATTTATAATTCAATTTTAAAAAGCTAATTTAACACTAAACAAATCAAAGCCCAGCACTTGAATGTGTTATGCAAATCAAGATACTGTCAGAGCTAGAACGTCAATTTTAAAAAGTAAAAATTATTAGCAAGCTTATGTCCTTTTCCGGCTAAAGTGTTAGCCATACAACTAATTTTAAATTAATGGAAACATTCGAGTTCCTGTTGAGAAGGGATTCATGTGTTATTTATAGATGAAACTTGTATTCTTAATTTTTATATACATACTCAAACTACTCATTTTCAATCAAATTAGAATATTTGTATTTTAGTTATCAAAAAAAGGGCATGTGTATTCTTTAAAATCCATAATTTACCTTTTAACAATTTTTTAATAATATTTTAAATTTTCAAGAATTGATAGTTAACTTCTACTATAAACAAGTAAGTATATAAGATTAAGGGTATGTTTGATTTCAGATTTTCAAAATTTATAAAAGGAATTAAGAGTTGGAGATTGTTGGTGGTTCGTGGGACAAGTTATGACGGGGTGAAAAGCATGCTTAAAAATAGAAAATTTAGGTCTCAGGAATTCTTTGACTGTTCTCAATTGGTATAATGAAAGAAATTTCGCTGTTGTTCTAATTTTTATTAAATGAGTTTACAACATAGTTTTTAAGAAAAAATTTTAAAAATGGAAACAAAATTAAATCAACTCCTTCCTTGCACTCCTATACCAAGCAAGACGAAAAAAAAAGGAATCAAAATTGAATTACCTGGTCACCCATTCTGATGACAACATGAGCATCACTGGTTTGGCCACTTCTGATAGCAAGACCATAGCCTCTCTTTACATGAATTTTCAGGAGATTCGTCGAGTACTGCATTTTCTTCAAATTTCAACTAACAAAGCAAATTAAGCAAGTAGTGTGGCGTTAAAACTCTAAGAGGTCGCAGGTTTAGTGTCGTTGACTATAATTTGTGGGAAAACAACAACAAAAGAGCATGAAAGTGGTGTTAAAGTGCAGTTTCATCTTGTTTGAGTATCAGATTTCTACCATTACATAACAAAAAATCACTCACTCACCTCAAAACCCAGAAGCTAAATTTGGCCAAAAAGCTTGAAACTACTATTTTGGTCTATGCAAAAAACAGCTTCTCCGAAAAACTGTGACGAGACCTAGGAGGTTCTGTGACGGCGAGATTGGGGCGATTGAGACGATCTTGGGCAAGAAGAACAAGATTTCAGCGACGATACTAGATTCGGCACTGGATACAGTACTGCAGCAAGAAGAATCCAGAAGGGTTGGAGAAGCAAAAGGGGATGAGGTAACATCTTGGATCCGAAAAAGGAACTGAATCCCAGGAAAGTTAAATGAATGTTCCAATAGGACATTTTGGCCAAAAAAAAATCCATAATTAAAAATTATTTACTAAAATACCCCTATTTCCAAACAATTTTCTAATGTGCCTATGTTTAGTCAACTAACCCAAGGTTTAGTCAACTAAAACTTGGGGTATTGAATTTTTTTTTGTTGCACCCGAGATTTAGTTGACTAAGCATTGTGACTTAATCGACAAAATTGCGACAGAGAGGTTTTTTAAAAACCCCCAACCGTGACAATCAAATCCTAATTAACTAAAAACCTCTCCAAACCTCCCCCTCTTTTTTTCTCCAAATTCTTGCTGAATCCGTTGGTGGGTTGTGGAGGAAACTTGAATCTAGTGGCATTTGCGTCAATATCGGTATGTTTTCATCTCCATTTTGGATTTCCACCGTCGCTTTTGCGTCTATGCAAACCTACATTTGCGTTTTTGCATTTTGTGCTTTCATTGAGTAGTTTTGTTGTGTATTTTTGATTGATTTGAGTATTTCATTCCTATTTGTGCAGGAAAATGATAAATGTACATGTGAAAGTGAAAAGATTTACATCGGTTGAGATTTTTTTAAAAAAATTTTTGGTCGAATTTCACTTCGGTTTTCATCTTTTTTTTTTTGTTGTCAGTCGAAACCCTTCCTTTTGCACCTCACAAATTATAGTGTGAAGGATGAGTTCAAGTTCAAATACGCACGTGACTGTAATCTACCATAATGGAAGGCATTTTGAAGGTCCCAATGGTGTTCAATTTGAAGGAAAAACGAAAATGATGAAAATCAAATGGGGCAATACGTACAACGAGCAGAAAAAAAAAAAGAATTTACCAAAAATTGGGGCTACATGGCAGTCAATGCATTCATCGGTTAATTGCCAAAGTAGAGACTATAGTGGGTAAGGATAGTGTATACTACATTAGTAACAATGTATGTCATAGATGCATTTGCTAATCGGAGAGCACAAAATTTTATTGAGATATATGTTGAGCTTGAATATGGTGAATCATCATCTATACCTATGCATACAAGATCTGCACAGTATTTTGGTCAAAAAGACAGACATGTCGGTGGATCTGCACTTTCACAAGTCTTAAGTCAAGTAACATTGACGGATGAAGAGGAAGATGAGGATATGCACAACGATGAGGAGAATGAATTTGAGAGGTTTATTCCACTAGGTGACACCTTAGATCAGTGTTATCAGAACCGGACCAGTCATCAACCCGGTCGGGGTACTGGGTCAATGGGTCACTGGTCGAACCGAATAACCATGACCCGATCTCAAAAAGAATAAATAAATAATTATTTCTATTATTATTATTTATTATCATTGCTATTGCTTTTGTGGTTAGATTATTGATTAAAATTGAAGTTTAAATGTAAAAAACTAAAGTTGTATGTGTTGTGTAGAAAATGAAAGTCAAAAAGTTGTCTTCTCTTCTGCACAACACAGTGACTTTGCAGTTTTCATTTTAAATGAATGGTCAGGACGTGATGGACAGATGCAACATATAAATATATTTAAGAATATTTTATATATTTTAAATGGAAACTTATAGGTGAAGATTAAACATTCTATGAGGTCCAACGATTTTAGCTCTCTGCAACTTCTTCTTCGAGGCGTTTGTCCATGATTTGAAATAGCTTCTCTACAACTTCTTCTTCGTATGCGTCTGTCCCGATTTCAGCTCGCTTCTCCGTCTTCTCTGCAACTTCAAGGCGTCAGAACTTCTGCTGCAATCGCTATACACTGTCTCTTCTTCTCTGAAACTCTCATCTGTTATCTTCGTATTGCTTTCTTTTTTCTTTTTGTTCTTTTATGAATGATCCCAAGTTATCATTAAACTCCCACGACTCTTGGTTTTCTAAGAGTCGTGGGTTTAAACATTGGAATCACAAATGACTCTCGTGAAGGTTGTTGGTTTCTAGTCTAGTTCATCAAAAATAAAAAAAAATTAAAAAAAACTACACGAACCAGTCGATTTTCATAGACCCAGCCAATTCGCCGGGTTTATACAAACCGGCCAGTCGAACCGGTCAAAACCCGTTTTTCACTCATTTTTGATCCTTTGACTAACTCAAATTGGTTTTGTGACCGGTTCGTCGGGTTTTGGTTTGACCCGGCCGGTCCGAGCTAGGTCTGATAACACTGCCTCAGATACTGATGTGGAGGGTGATTTTGATGCTTGCACGAACCCAGTAAACCCGGGGACCACAACAACGCCACCGCTTCGTGTTGACCCAGTTAGAAGTGGTAAGTTAGTAAACTTGTATTTGTGGTTGTATTTGTAATATTTATTTAGTGGTTCTGACAAAAAAATCATATTGACAAATGCAGGGCCTGAGAGTGAGCCATTTTGGAACGAAAACCCATACTATTATCAAATTAATTCAGTGCATTGTGACGATGACATAGAGATGTTGTATGGTGATGATGACAGGCAAGGTAGTTGGCAGTTAGGTGATCCATTATATTTGTATCAGCAGTTTCCTTCTAAGTCTGAAATGCATCATGCCATGAAATTGTATTGCAAGAAGTCTCATCGTACAACTAAAGTTGAAAAAAGTGATGAGCAGAGGTTTGTGATAAAGTGTTGAAATCATGCTGACGGTTGTCCCTGGTATATGAGGGCAATGGCCCTTAAGAATGGAAATTGTTGGGTGGTCCGTAAGTGGGGTAGAGATCACACTTGCCTGAACCGAAGTCATGCCCGAGATCATAGACAACTTGATTTAGATGTTATATGTGCAGCTATTACCAGTAGGTTTTCTTTTCTTTTTTTCTTTTTTTTTGCAGTTACGTTCGGTTTGCCACCTTGGAGATCTTGCACTGCTCCAATAGCCGCTGTCCAAACCTAGCATTCCATGATTTCTGACTCACCATTTGCTCATTCTGGATAGAAACACCAAAATTCTCCAATATCTTCTAAACCATATAGACGTATGGGAGTGCAACTGTACCCTTTTGTTTGGCCTTATACATATTCCAACAAATGTAATGTCTCTAATTCACCTTAATGCCATAATGAATTGCCCACATAACAGGGATATCACCCTCCAACACCCTCAAATGATTGTAAGCCCGAAGGAACAATATGTAGGTGATGACGTAGAAGAGGATACGGGAAGTAACAGTCAGTTGGCCCACACTAATGATAACTCTATGACCTCTTGGCCTCTTATCCTCATGCAATGCCTCATCTCGATTAAATCCCCCATGGCTACATTGCTATCCCCATCATGCCGGTATCTATCCCCTGCATCAAAATCAAATCTTAGTAACTTCATCCAAATGGGAGCCATCACCAGTATGTCAACCCCGCAGACACGAGACCGTAGATCACCATTTATATAGCTCAAGTTATGGTAGAAAGCTCTCACCATAACCTTTGAATAGAGACAAATCATCTCTGTCAGCCTTATCAAATGTGAAGTCTCCAACATCGGCACTATCTCAAATCCCTCATTTGCAAAGAATGTCATGTCTAATGACTTCAGCTTGATGATGGCTCTGGTAGCAAAATTCTCCATGAATTGTGCATGCTTTGCTTCATTATTATTAAACAAATAACCAAACAAGAGGTCAACAATGGGCTCAGGCTCCAGTGGCTGCTGTGTCCTAGAGGAGGATGCCCCACGCATCGCTTGGTGCTTAATCCGTCTCCCACGCTCATTACCAGTGTTAGTAGGAGCTTCTCTACGACACATGATGACAACAAAGACCTACAAAGGGACATTGCAAACCATCAACAAACAAGAAACATTCATCATTCTCAATTTCACATATACATTCATCATTTTCACTAACAAACATAATCAACATAAACAACAAACATCAAGTTATTCAAAAAAAAATTAACATATAAGCAATATAAACAAACATTAATCAGTATAAACAACAAACAATCATCATTTTAACAAAAAAAACACAATCAACAAACAAGAAACTTTCATCATTTTCAATTTCACATATACATTCATCATTTTCACTAACAAACACAATCAACATAAACAACAAACATCGAGTTATTTGAAAAAATTAACATCTAGGTAATATAAACAAACATTAATCAATATAAACAACAAACAATCATCATTGTAACAAAAAAAAAAAACACAATCAACCATAGTGAAATTGATGAAAACTAAAGTGAAATTCACCCAAAAATAAGAAAATTCTCAACCAATGTAAATCTTTTCACTTTCACATGTACATTCATCATTTTTCTCCATAAATAGGAATGAAATACTCAAATCAATCAAAGATACACAACAAAACCACTCAATGAAAGCACAAAACGCAAAAACGCAAATGGGGGTTTGCATAAACGCAAAACTGACGGTGGAAATCTGAAATGGAGATGAAAATATACCGATATTGACGCAAATACAACTAGATTAAAGTTTCCTCCGCAACCCACCAACAGATTCAGCAAGGATTTGGAGAAAAAAAGAGGGGGGGAGAGGTTTAGAGAAGTTTTCTTAGTCAATTAGAGTTTGTGCCGCAGGTTTGAGGTTTTTAAAAAAACCTCTATCAAGATTTAGTCCCCTAAGCCACGATGCTTAGTCGACTAAATCTCGGGGGCAATCAAAAAAATTCAACTCCCCAAGTTTTAGTCGACTAAACCTTGGGTTTAGTCGACTAAAACAACGGCACATTAGGAAATTGTTTGGAAACAAGGGCATTTTGGTCAAAAAGCCTTCCAACGGGCACTTTACTAAATATATTATATAAATATGTGCCCCGATCAAGATAAAGACCAAAAACCAAGACAACGACACAATCCTTAACCTATAGATTACTTCTCTAACACTAATTTCTTGTGTTGAATTTTATGGTTGATGTACCTAGATTTTATATTGAATATATTTTTATATGTTTCAATGAGGTTATATATTATATGTGATCACTATGATATGTAGGGACGGAGTTTGAGATAAATATTTGGGGGGCTAAATGTATACTTATGAACTAAAAATATTTAGGGAGCCAAATGTATACTCATGAACTTAAAAAATATTTGAGGGGGTAAATGTATAAGATAAAATATATTTTTACATTATATTAAATTTTAAAAAAATCTAAATAAATTTTTTGAACACCAAAAATTTTGGGGGTGTATTGTTTGAAGGAAGCTCTGCTCTGATGATATGTGATCACTAATTTCTTCTTTCATTTTCTTTTTTTTTTTTTATAATTTTAATTTTAATTTTTCTTTTATAATTATCTTAAAAGTCACATATACTACCATCATTCTAAACAAATTTCACTTTACAAAAATTATTTATACTACCACCAATTTAAATATAAGTCATATTATAAAATCTAATTGTTACTCAATCTTACTTTTTACAAATCAGATAATAAATAAGAAGGTATGGGAAGGGTTTAGTTTCGGACTAACGTTTAAATGGAATGCCTTCCAAATCTTTACTCACTTTTTAGTCTTGAAAAAACCTTCTTTTTCTCCTTTTTTTTAATCTTTTCAGGAGCAACTATGGAAGAGTCAATATCAAGAAATTCTATATATTAATATGACATACACAAAACTTATAATATATCCTTCAGTTTAAAATAGCAAGCAACATAAACTTGATTTGATAGGGACATAAATACAAGAAAGAAATTTTTTCATAATTTTCTTTTATATTTTAATTACGAAGTATAAGTCACAAAAATAAATGCAATGATCTTGTATTGGAGCACAATATTTTCTAAACTTTATTTTATGTAACTTTAATTAGTAATCTTTAAACTATTATATTTAAGGATATGATTAATTATTGGGGTTCGAATCTACTTTTTTTCTATTTTGTAGGGTTAAGGGGAAATTTTGTTTGGCAAGTTTTATCCGAGGGGCAATTTTGCCCCAGAAATTTTTTGAAGGGCAATTTTGCATGACTGTTATCTTAATTAATTATAACCGTTAGTTGACCAAATATGTTAAGATGACAATACACATGTCATTTTTGTTAAAGTACAAATTAACCCCAGAAATTCATGTGTCATCTATTTTATTTTTCTTTCAAAGTTATATTTAAATTTTTTTGGGAAAATTTGCACCTTAACAAAAATGACGAGGATGACATATGAATTGTCAACTCAGCATATTTGGTCAACAAACTGTCAAAATTAATTGAGATAACAACCATAGAAAAATTGCTCCCTTTTTAAAACTCCAAGGGCAAAGTTGCCCTCCAAAAAACACTTTCGGGGTAAAATTGTTTCTAGAGAACAACTTCCGACACAAAATTGACCCTTAACCCTATTTTGCAATTGAATAAATGCTATTAACCTTTCTTTAAAAATAATATCACTCCAATCAATCTCTAATATAAGAGTTAGTTGAAGATTAGATTTAATACTTAATACTCCCTCCAATACTAATTATAAGACCTAATTGACTTTTTTGAAGACATTAAGGAAGCCAATTAAATTAGTTTAGAGTATTTTTATTTTTTCTTCAAACTAATTAGTTTGACTAATAAACTAATATATAATCTAATGATACACAAGATATGAAATGATTAAATAACTTATTTAGCGTCTTTAATCTCTCCAAAAAAAGTCAATGATGTAGTGTAAGATTTCAATCAATTTTCTCCCTTATACTTTTCGTTTTCCCTAAAGCCCATTTGGATCGAAGAAAATCGAGAGAGGGAAAAGGAAAATTGGAAATTTCCGCCTGTGGTGGCTATTTGGATCGAATTTTCCCTGGAAAATATTTTCCTGCGGCGCGCCATTCTCCCATATTTAAATGAAAATGGGTTCCCACCAAAAATGGTCGGAAGCCATTTTCCAGCGCCACCAAAGACCACTTGCCTTGATCAGATGATAGAGAGAGAAGAGAGTGATGACGGGGAGAGGAAGAGAGAGAAGACAATGACAACAAGGAGAGGAAGAGAGACAAGAGTGAGTAAGTTTAATCAACTGAAATCAACTCAAAAAGATGTTTAAATATGATATAAATAAGTTTGAGAGTGAAAGGAAGGGAAAAGAAAAATATGTTTTGGACTTCGCCGCAATTGTTGTTCATTTCAAGCTCCGCCCCTCAACAAATTAATCCAACTGTAGATTGATTAAATTAATCACCGTAAGAATAAAGCTGGCTGGATAATTTAAATTTATTGTTAACCAATGAGGAAATTAAAAAAAAAAAGTTGCAAAGTCAATGAACACACCAGCGGACTGCTACTCGAATAGCAACAAGACGCTATTGCTCAAGCAACATTTATATGTTGCTCTAGCATTAGTTTGTGAATATGTGGGCCGTAATTTTTTAAGGGCAAAAATGTAATCTTTCCTTATTTTTCTACTTATTTTTTTCCAACCAAACAACAATTTTCCAATCAAACCATTTTCTTTTCCACCGTAACCAAACATATCAAAGGTAAATATTTTCCCTTCCATCCCTTTCTTTTTATTTCCATTCCTTTCTCTTCCTTCCTCTTCTTTGATCCAAACGGGGCCTAAGTTATCACCTATTTTCTCTTGATGAAATAAATTGTCCCCTGTTCATGACTTACACGTCTTTAAAAGGGTGGTTGCTACACAGATAACGGTATTTCAAAGAAAACAATACACATTTTTTTTAAATAACTAAATTGACTAATTAAAGAGGGTACTCTAGAGAGTGTTTTATTGGGTTATATTTATAAGTCATTTCAATAAATTTTTCAAATGAATGCACATTACCCTTTATTTATTAGTTTTATTTTATTGAATAGTGTATAAAGTAAACAAGGGTTAAATTTTAAGATAGAATTAATGAGGTTTAAGGATTTTTTTTTTAATTCAGATAAAATATGTTGGAAGTGCATAATAAATAGAAAGAGAAGCATAGAAAAAGATTGACAACCAATTAACTTCGTGCTATTCTAATGCATTCCCATCAATACAAAGCAATAGATTGCTAGTCTCATCAATACAAATCACTGCTCAAACACATTGACCATTTTCTTAACTAACACTACTACAAAAAGTTCTTTTAATCAACAACATTAATCAACATCCATTTTTTTAAAAACAAAAGTTAAAAAAATGACATTTTTTAAATTTTGGCTTATCTTTTAATGATTGTTTCTGATAAACCATCATTGTAAAAACAATCGTTGAAAGATATTTTCCACAACTAATTTGGAAAAAAATCATTGAAAGTATAACTTTCAACAACTTTTTACTAATTTTAAAAAACAGTCATTCACGGGAACAAAAAAGTTTTTTAAGACCGGACTAAATAGGCCCCATGAGATCGAACCAGCGACCAGTCTTGTTCCAAGCGGTCTTATAAATATGTAACTTTTAAGACCGGACTCAAATCGATCTTAAAGAAATATTTCAAGAACAGACATAAGAAACAACAGGTCTTAAAAATCACACTATATAGACCTTACAAATATTTTGTTCGGTCTTAAAACCAGAATTTATAAAACTGAACAAAAAAGGTCCGGTCTTAAATACCCCACTTTCAAGACTGGACTAAATGTCATCAGGTCTTAAAAGTATGTAACTTTCAAGACTGATCAAACATATTCACCGGTCTCAAAAATAAAGAAAATAAGACCTTGCTTTAACATATAACCGATCTTAAAATTATAACTTTTAAGACCGGACTAAATTAATAAGTGTGATCTTAAAGGTACATTTTAAGACCGTATAGAATAGAGTCCGCTCCTAAAAGTCTCACTTTTAAGACCGGACATCAAATACACCAGTCTTAAAGAACGTCTTTAGGATTGTTATTAGTAGTTTTAAGACTGTAAGGAATAGCCTCCGCTCTTAAAAGTCTGACTTTTAAGACTGGACCTTCAATAGACCAGTCTTAAAAGTGGATATTTCCCCTGATCAAAACAAATTCGCCACAAAATCCAGCATCTAAAGATAGTACTCTAAGCTTCAATTTATAATTGAATTGAGAATGGATTACAAATATTATTCACCAGGCATCGTAATGAATGAGCTTGTTACTAGCTATTACAGTACAAACCTAATAACAAATAAATGTAATTAATATAATAAGACAAATACATACAATGCGTTACAAATAACAGTGTACAACACCTAAATGAACATATATACCAATTCATCACCTTGTCTTCATCAGATTCCCACCCGGCTAATAACAACGAACATAACTAACATTCCTAGCTTCTTTTGTGACAAGCTAGCGCATTTCGATCGGATCCTACCAGAAAAATAAAAACAAGAACAAAAGACAGTCAGTGACATTGTTTAAGAACATAAATATTTAAGAAGGAAATGAATATAGTTAAAACGTAAATTAAAACCTTCAAGTTTTCAAATAATTGTGCAGATGAATATTACCTTATGAATTGATGACTCTTTTATAAAGGGATATCCTCCCATATCCCTTCCTGATGATCATTTCTTATGCCGGGTTCATTATCCGCTTCATCTTCTTCGTTGATGTCCGGTAGACCCCTTGAAAAAGGAGTACTCTCAGGAAGACCATAATTTACATCATTTTCCTCATCAATATCAATGACCCTTTTTCCTTAGAGAGCTACAGACCACATTTTATTTGCTTGATCAGTGATATAAAAAACTTGTTTCGCATGGTTTGCCATAATAAAAGGTTCATCTCCAAAACTTGTACTATTGAGATCGACTAATGTAAATCCCAGCCGATCGATCTAAACATCATTATTGACATTAACCCACTTGCATTTGAAAATGGGAAATCTAATGAAGACATAGTCCACCTCCCAAATCTCTTCAATAACCCCATAATATGACATGACTGCCAATTTAGGCCGCTTGTCTTTCAATCTGGAGAAGTGCATGGATTCAGTCTCTAACATTACACCACTGTTCTGGACGGTGCTCCTATCATCTAGGGACTTCGTGTAAAATGTGTACCCGTTAATCACATACGAATTCCAACTAATGACATCAACCTCAGGACCACGTGCTAACCATTTCATTGTCTCAGAAACATATTCCTCTCCCTCAACCTTTTGTTTGAACCAATTTGCAAAAGTTCTGTTATGCTCCCTGATTAACCTTTGTTCAGTCATTCGGGGATTTTCATTCCTCACAGCTTTTTTATGTGCAGCTATGATTGATTGAACTTTATCAACATTAGTCAAGATGTATAAGTAGACTTGTGACAATTCATCAGGATCCACACCCCATACTGAGGCTCCTCGTCTACCCCCTTCAACATGCTGACGTTTTGGAAGCCTAATATGTCTTACTTTGGCCAAATAATTTTGAAAAAATTCCATGGCCTCTTCAAATACATACTTCTGAACAATTGATGCTTTTGGCCGGTATGCGTTCTTCACGTACCTCTTTAGGAATTTCATAAATCTTTCACTTGGGTACATCCACCGTAAATGAACAGGGCCACACAACTTTATCTCCCTTACTAGATAAACAATTAGATGAACCATAATGTCAAAAAATGAAGGAACAAAAAATTTCTCAAGCTAGCACAATATCATATATCCTTCATTTTCCAATTCATCCAATTGTTCAATCTCGAACACTTTACTGCAAACAGCATTGAAGAAGAAACAAAGCCTAGTCAAAATATGTCGAAGATCATACTCGGCAATGCCTCGAATAGCTAATGGGAGCAGCTGTTGCATTAATACATGACAATCATGAGACTTCTAGCCTACTAATTTCAAGTCCTTCATCGATACAAGCCTCTTAAGATTTGAAGAATTCCCCGAGGGAACTTTTGTCCCATGTAAACACTCACAAAAACTTCTTTTATCATCCTTAGATAAAGTATGAGAAGCCGGGGGACAATAAGTTCTCTTACCATACGGCCTTGGATGTAAGTCATCCCATATCCTCATTGCTTGCAAATCCAATCTTGCCTTCACACCATCCTTGGATCTACATTGTATGTTGAGAAGCGTGCCACCAATGCTATCACATACATTTTTCTCAACATGCATGACATCAATACAATGTCTCACATCAAGGTTGAGCCAATATGGAAGATCGAAGAAGACCGATCTCTTTTTCCATATATTTATTTCTTTTTTACCCTTTGCAGTCTTACCGAAGATGACACTTATATTTTTCACCTTTTCATACACTTGCTCCCCAGTCAATGCCATTGGAGCATCTTCATGCTCTTGACCACCAAAAAAGGCTTTCTTTAATCAACGATATGGGTGGCCCCGTCTAAGAAATCTTCTATGTCCAAGATAAATCGTCTTTCTTCCATGTTGAAGTTGATGGTAGCGTGTGCCTTCTTCACAAATCGGACATGCCTTATGGCCTTTTATACTATACCCTGACAAGTTCCCACATGCTGGGAAGTCATTTATGGTACAAAATATCATGGTTCTCATTTTGAAGACCTCCTTCTTGAAAGAGTCAAAAACATCGACAACATCTTCCCACAACTCCTTCAAGTCTTCGATCAAGGGCTGAAGGTAAACATCAATGTCGTTTCCGGGTTGTTTTGGTCCCGAAATCAACATGGACAGCATGATGTACTTTCGTTTCATGCATAACATAGGAGATAAGTTGTAAATAATCAGGAGTACAGGCCATGAACTATGTATGCTGCTAAGGCTTCCGAAGGGATTCATGTCATCCGTGCTAAGGGCAAGCCTAAGGTTCCTAGGTTCTTCCTCGAAGGTCAGAAATAATTGATCGATTTTCTTCCATTGAGAAGAATCGGCTGAATGTCAAAGCTTTCCATCAGAAATCCTCTCATCAACATGCCACCGCAAATTTCTTGTATCATTTTCATTAGCAAACAACTGCTTGAACCTTGGTATGATTGGAAGATACCACAACACTTTTGCAGGCCCCTTATTTAACTTGTACCTGGGGGTTTCACATAACGGACATTTCTGCTTATCTTCAAACTCATTTCTATACAATATGCAATCATTCGGGCATACATGGATCTTTTTGTACTCCATCACTAGTGGACAAAGAATTTTTTTAGCATCATAGTACCGATGAGGCAACACATTATCATCTAGAAGCATGTCCTTAAAACCCTCAAGCATTTCTGAAAAACTCTTGTCGCTCCATCCATGACGTGCTTTCAAGCTGACCAATCTCAAAACGACGTTTAACAATTGGTATTTTTTACACTCAGGGTATAGCGGGGTCTCAGCATCACTGCATATATTACCATATGCATATGATTGCTTAAAGGCCTCTTCTCCCACATCACGAATAATGTCCTCTATGCGATCATCCATATCTGTGTCATTATCATCATCAAAGGACACTTCACCACTTTGAGATGCACTTGGAACTTTTTCACCATGTCATATCCATATTGTATAGGTCTTACAAAATCCTTCACAAATTAAATGTGTGTATATAACTTCTGGATTTACTCACCTCTCATTTAAACATTTGGGCAATAAAACTTCCCACTACCATCATGGGCATTTCCTTTTGTAAACTCTATAAATTCCCTCACCCCATTCTCATATTCAACACTCGTCTGTCTCGCATTTATCCAACTACGATCCATAGTATAATTATATTCCTATATATAGACGGAAAGATTTAACATACATCATCCAAAAAAATTAAAAATTGCACATAAACTAAGCCAAGTCCATTAAATGCATATGAGTGAGACTTTGTCCATTAAATGCAACATAAATGTATCGCGTACAATCAATCTAGTATTGTTCCAAAAACAAACAAAAAAAGACTTTGGTCATTAAATGCAACATGAAGAATCACCCGTGCTCATAAATGTATCACGTACAGTCGATCCAAGAAGCTAAGGAAAATAAATGCATGACGCGGAAAATAAATGCAGACAACAAAAGTAACCCTAAGTTATCGAAATACAATAGAGTAACCCACGTCAACATTTCACCGATTTTGTACAAACAATGAATAACCTAGAACGAAAAGAGGAAAAATAAAATATATATGTAACTGAAATACACATGTTACATACAAGTCTATCGCCATTTAGCTAAGGAACCAACCAGAATGTGATAAGCTGACCAGCACTAGCTTGTCGAGAGATCTGTCTCGTGGCAACGACGAAGCAACACACAAACACTTGAGGTTGAAAGTGAACAGGAGTTATTATCACTTTAGGCGGGACAAGAGAAGTTCAGAGAGGAAAATTTAACTTTTCCGCGTGACAAAATCATTTATATTTAATGTCATTAAGAATGGTTAATTGTAAAGCATCCGGTCCTAAAGCTATAGAAGTTTTAAGATCGGTTACATATCAAGCATACGCTCCTAAATGAATTTATTAAGATCGGTTACTTATTAAGCATCTGCTCCTAAAAGTCTCATTTTTTAATATAAGAATTTAGTGAAAGTCCGCATTTTCTTTAAAATTAAACTACAAGGTTGCAGCAGCAACAACTGAATATTTTTTTGCTCAACAGCAGCAACAATAGAATGAAAATAAAGGATAGTACGTTGAGAATACGGTTTTTTCCATTAATAAGCTTAGTTCATTTTCATTTTTACGTTAATGGAGAATGTGCAAGTACAAAGGAAAAATAAGAATAACAAACTTACAAATAATAAAAACAACCTACAATGTGACTAAAAGTCCTAAAGCTAATTATCAGCTAATGTCTTATCGATATCGGCTTCAGCGGCAGAAATTTCCCGTCGGATATCAGCAATTTCCTGTTGTATGCGCATCAGTATCACTTCTTCAGGGTTAGGACCAGGAGGCTAGAGAGGGGGAGCGGGAACCTCTTCATCATCCGAAATAACAATGGTTCCAACGACCCGAGACTCCTCCGTCTGAACAGAACGTATTTTCTTAGTTTGAGTATGACGTAGCCCAACGAGTTGTCTTAAGATCTTCCAACGAGCTTCAGGAGTAGTCCTGTGAGGGGTTATCTTGTATCTAACCATTGTTTAGCTTGGTTTAGGGCAGAGGGTTGCAGAGGGTTACGAAATGGGAATGTGAGAATGATTTGATTTGAACATAATATCAGTTGATTCAGTTCTGTATGAAAGAAATAGAATAATTAATTATTTTTTTTTTTTTAAAAAAAAGACTTTTAGGACCGGACATTTATTAAAAAGTCGCTCCTAAAAGTCTAGCATATTTTTAAATTATTAACAACGTATTTTTTAAAAGCCATTCAAGACTGGACTATTATGAAATAGACGGTCCTAAAATTCTTCTGGTTGTCTTCAATTTTTGTGTGCGTTGGCAACTTGTGAAAAACTTCACAAATGCTTGTTATACAGGATACAGCATTTGAGAAGGCCAAATTAAGTCCTTTAATTTTTTCCATTTCACATGGCAGGCATATGCTTAAACACTGTTTCATACATGGGAAAGTGAGAATATTAGATTCAATTGGCAATAAATAATTAGTAATAATATTTAGATTACCAATTTTTAATTTAAACCAATCAGAATTTAAGTTGAAATTTGTAATATCTTTAAAAGTGTCGTCGATACAAATTCCGATATTGGGAGTTGCATCCAAAATTTAATGCTTCAGTCAGATGAATCTCTTCGTATCGTAGAGTAGTTGTGCAAGTACTTGGAATCCTTATATTAAAAAATCCATATAAGACCGTTTATCTGAGAATATGCGGTCTTAAAAGTTCCTTCGTTCCAAATTCCAAGATGTGCAGTCGTATCCTTACTCTTTGTAATGATGATTCATAGTCTCTTCGGCTTCGAAAGACAATCCAATGATGGTGCTCCATTTATTTAAGCCCCTCGTTACTTTAGTTTTTCACATTCTTCTCCACATCCTCATTTCTTCTACAATCTCCGATTCTATAATGGCTGCCCCACCATCTCGACCACCATCGGGTCCTCCTTTTCCTCCTCCTCCTCTCTTACCTGCGAGACCTCCTCTCTGCCGCTGAATCCAACGGTGAAGTAAATTGTGGAGCATCTGCTGGCCCGCGTCAATCACATGGATCGACACATGGGCAGAATCTGTGGCCTCCTTCATACCATCAACAAGAAGATCAACATGGTCCTCGATGAAAATGACGTCCAGGTCCCTACTTCTGAAGCAGACACTACATGCTCCTCCTCCTCCTCCGGCAACGAGGAGGATTAATTAGTTTTTTTTACTTTCTTGTATGTTTTTTTTGTATCTACTGGTTGCTGCTCCCATCAAGGGGGCAGCTTAAAATATATATATATATAATGGCGACCGCGACGGCCTTTTTTTTTTGCAAACCTGATTGCGTATGCTTGAGAAGTTCCAAAAATGGCTTCGAAAATTAACATAAGAGAACATATAAAACATGCAAATTAAAGTCCTCGTGAGTCATCGCTAATTGATTTAAAATTAACAATGATATATTTGCTTAGTTGATTTGATTTGAACATAACTTCATTTCTGTATAAAAGAAATAGAAAATTAATTTTTATTTAAAAAAGACTTTTATGACCGTAGACATATAAAAAGCCGCTCCTACAAGTCTAGCATATTTTTAAAATTAAAAACATATTTTTTAAAAGCCCTTCAAGACCGAACTGTTATGAAATAGACGGTCTTAAAAGTCTTTTAGATTTTAGTCTTCTATTTTTGGGTACGTGAGGCAACCAATGAAAAACTCCACAAATGCTTGTTATACAACATTTGAGAAGGCCAATTTCCTTCAGTTTTTTCCATTTCACACATCCTAAAAGTCTCCAATATTTTAGTTTAAATTCCTTAGAAGAAGAAGATTCCTACATAACGAATGAATCTACATAGACTTTTAGGACCGGTCATTTAATAACTAGCCGCTCCTAAAGTATCGCATATTTTAAAATTAAATTAACGTATTTTTAAAAAGCCCTTCAGGACCAAACTTTTATGAAATAGACGGTCCTAGAAGTCTCCAATATTTTAAAAAATTATACTAAGACTTTTAGGACCGGACTTATATGAAATAGACGGTCCTAAAAGTCTCACTAGACATTTTGAACTTTTTAATAAGCTCATTTTACAACATCCTATCCTAAAGGTTTAAGAACTAATTCCATGCAATACATTCAACAACAAAAAATAGAAAGCATCAACATAATTTGTTGGAAATGAATAAACAATTTTATTAATTATTGATCATTAAACTATACAATTGTTCAATTATTATTTACAGAAGATCAGATGTAATATAGGTCTACAGCACATGCATATTTACAAATTAATCCTGGGGGGCATTTGCGATTTCCTGAATGAGAAATTCACAAATGACTTGGCGTATGCGCTCAATATCACCATCAGGAAAGGGGTCAGCGCAATCAAACGTCTGTAACATTAAAGACAGAAATATATATTAGACTACCTTAATTCCTTTCATCAAAGAGGTCAGCACGCCAAACGTATGTACGTGTAATATCAAATACATTTACCTTTTCAATGATAGACAGAATTCTTCTCGTGATAATATCATACATGTGTCGCATGACGTAAAGCCCACATACGTTAGAAGCAGGTGGTTGCCGACATGTCTAAAATCAAACAAGAAATATATATATATATATATATATATATATATATATATATATATATATAAGAGCACATACACAATGATAGTTCACAAGGCAGTGTCCATGCGTACTAACCTGTGGTTTTATCCATATAGTATCTTTGACCTAATGCCCAGCCTTTCTCTTGGCCTTCTTTTGGTATTCCAACATGGCCCTATTATTGAAATCAAAAATTTCAATTATCAATATTGGTAACTAAAAATTCACAGAAGAGATTTCAGACAAAAATCAGTGACAAAATGACATGCGCTACTTACTTATCAACCATCTGCTTTAACATAGGCACTGGTTTGTGATGAAGGGAGCATAGAAAGACTACTTTATTTTTCTCCGCGGAAAGGAGGACCAACTGCCAATGGTTAGAATGGTTGAATAGTGCAATGTACCACCTTCTCATATTGTTAGACAACCTCCTAGATATGTATGTTGTTCTTTGATTCACGGTTGCCACAATTAGGTAGTTTGGGCACAAGAATCCAAAATCATGTTCTCTGCCCTATACTCCCATCTCACGATGCATCAACCTACAATAATGACATGCATAAGTGAATTAGCTAGTATATATGTATGTGTATGTGTATAAACGACACCTCTTAAAATTATGTACGTACTCATAGAAGAAGATACTTACTTCACGAATAACAACACAATTGCATCAGTTATCTCCTTTTTAGGAAAGATAAGGGAGATTAAATCTTCTTGGTCAATAAAGACCAGTAGCTTCTCTTTTAGGCCTACTTCAGCATTTAGAGGACACGATTTTGTTTCAAAAGTTTGATTAAGTACCAGAAGTCCAATCTCATCCTTGGCAGTCAACTTAGGAGCTGGCAAAATATCACGCGGGGCTGCATCTTCATCAGCAGGAGCTAGGCTTGAGGAGGAGTACACACACATACAAGCTTCACTAGCCACGAGATGAAGCCTCCCAAGCAATCACTCACAAGTTTCATTTGATCGGTTTGAAGAGGAATAGGTGCATCAGCGATAATCACTTCTTCAACTGACACCCTGACTTCATCATCATCCATTTTTCGGTGGTGTACAGTTGACCCCAAGTTGTAGACATTCCCTCTTGCAACCAATCATCTACCAGGATCCTCCACGTAGAGCTCACAATGTTCCGTTGACTGTCCAACAACGCAACTCCCTTTAGTGCTCTGCTGGACAGGTGGAGATGAGTGTGGGAAGGGAATAGTGCTTTCTCCATGAGAGCTGACAATCTTCATCATCTCCTCTTTCATCTTTTTCAGCTCGTCTTGAAACTTTACACTTAATGAAGCTTCTCGCTCAGCTGCTTTCTTCTCTGCTCTAGCCTCTGCATCCTCAGTTGCTTTGGCCAGCGTACATTCCATCTCCTCCCCAGTAACCATTGATTGTCTTTGGCGTTTGGATTTACCAAAGTATTGCTTCAGGCCTACCCGTCCTCCAATTCCCCTTACACGCCCCGCGTGATCCGGTTTTCCAGTCGCAACGGTAAGAATATCTTTCTTCCCGTCCGACACAAATGATCCCTCTTGTTTTTGCATTTTGAGTTCTTCCTGTAAGATACAGATAACAAGAGCATGATTAGTAACGAAACATGTTTAGTAACTAAAAAGTAACAAATAACAAGAGCATAATTACTTACAATTCTCTCAGCAACTGCACGAATTGTTCACTAGAGTACGCCTCGCCTTTCTTTTTGCGAATATAGATCCATAACTCCTCACGGCGTATTGGAGATGGTGGCCGCAAATCATATATCTCAGAAGGATTGGCTTGAGCTTTATCTTCCAATCTCTTTCGCTTGGCGGCCATCAACTCTTTTTCAGCCTTTTCATATCCACCACGAGAACCATTTGTGGGCAATCATTCTTTCTCCCAATCTCTTGTGCTTGTTGCCTTCTTATTTGTGAATCAGAATCGAAAACAACTATTCATTATGAATTCCAGACCTCAATTCAAACACTAGTCAAATTCACTTCATCAAGTTTCAAGACTTTGTTAAGGAAGATGTAGAATTGTATGTATAATAAATAGGGAGAAACAGAGGAAAGGGAGTTGCAGAACTGCTGCCAACTCAGTCAATTCATTCATTCATCATAACTGGTTCAAACTCAATCAAGTTTTAATAACAACATGCACATATACCATTACACACTTAACATACTAATTAACTAACTAACAGCAATGTCTACGTGACCTACTATAACAGAATACCTTACTAAGAAAGCAACTTGACAAACGACCTTATAAATGAACACAATAACATTCATATATCTGCACAGGATAATAAGTATACAAGAAGGGACAAAAAAATTAAATATAGACTCACCAAAGCTTCTTCAGTAGTCCGCATCTGAACAAATTGTTGCCATGTTGCTTCATCAAGAAATGCATACTTGGCGCAAGGATTAGGGTGAGGCTGACCAACCGGAACCTCGGCAAAAATATAGTTGTTCGCTAACTGGGTCTTAAACTTCCTCCAGCAATCAGCACAATACGACAATGTCTTGATTTTCAAATTCTCATCATCAGGAACATTGCATGTAAGCTGGATAGAGTCCCAGATTACATCCTTCACCTTTTTTTTTGATATTTTTCCACTCATCGACCAAAATGCTTGCCTTGCTGCGTTCTTGTAAGTCGACATAACTATTGTATCTGCTTTTATTAGGGCCGCAGGGAGCCAAACATTCATCAAACTGTATATCGAGCCTTTCATTGGCACTCCGCCCTAGGGCAAGCTCTTTCAATCGGGTGGGGCCTTTTCTACCACGACGGCGTGCAGGGCGGTTATGAGAAGGCTCACTTGAGAAGGAGATGGTTTGTTCTGACTAACACCAGTCACATCATCAACTGGCATTTCAGGAACAGAACTACACTCGTTTCCTCCGTTCATTTTCGAAACAAGAAAAGAGGTTCAGAGAGGTGGTGCAAGAAAGAAATGCCAGAGCAAATGAGAGAGTAATAGAGGATAGTGGCAGCTTGGAAGGAAGAGATGTAATGCAATAGGAAGAGGTGTTTGAGTGTTTCGCAACAAGAACAGGGGTTTCAGTGTTTAGACAGAAAGACGTAAGACAAAAGTTAAGGTTTCACACGAGAAATATAATGGGAATTTTTAAGACCTGAGAAACACAAAACAACGGTCTTAAAGGCTATAGTGGGCATTTTTAAGACCGTAGAAATTCAAAACGATGATCTTAAAGGTTAACATTTTAGAACGTCCTTTTTGAAAAACCGGAGCAAATCACCAAGAGGGGGTGAATTGGGGATTTGAAAAATTCTTTTGCTCAATTCTGTAAATTAATCGCAGGAATAGGATAGAGCAGAGAATGTGAGAGAAAAAAAAGACACAGCAAGATTTATACTGGTTCAGTCTAACTCCTTGACCTACATCCAGTCCCCAGACTCTCTGGGATTTCCACTATTACTCACAATTAGTTACACACTCTGTACTCGAAAGTTATCCTCTCACTAGGATACACTCCCCCTTACAAATTGTACACTGATATTCTCAATCTCCAAGTCTCCCGACTTGAGATTCTTACAAACAAGTGATTCAACAAAACAGAAATAAACTCTCTCTAAGAGCAGATATTGATAAACACTGAAGCTCTAATCTCTCAAGATTTTTCACAGAAGAAAGAATATAGAAATTTGAATGTTGTTCACTGTGAGTCTCTTGTATATCTCTTCTTCTTCGAATCTAAATTGTATTTATAGTAGTTGAAGATCATTTTGAGTGAAGAATATAGCTGTTGGAGGAGCACTACGAATTTGACTGTTGAAGCTCTACTTCCAGAAACTAGCTGTTGAGAATCCACTGAAAATATTCTTGATGGATGGATTCTGCCTTTGTCTAATCTATTGTGGACATTCTTGTTTTCTGTAGCTTTATAAATTTGAAGATAATGTTGATTGTCCTTGATAGAATGGGCTGAGCTTAAAGTTGTATTTATTTAATCCAAGTTGGAGCACTTTAAGAGATAACATATTCTCTCTCTCTTGCTTTACAGCTCATAATCTGAATCTTCATGATTTCCTTCATTAGATCATCTGTAACTTGCTAGCAAACTGGTTAAATAACATTAGAAACAGTAGCAATTAAAGATATGAAGTATTAACATTAATCATGAAGTTTTCGCAATTTTGGCGCCATCTGATTTTACAAATCTGTTAGTCACAAACTCGATACAAAGTCAGACTCGGGTTTGGAGTTCATCCAGAGAGCAAGGCATTTTGGAAAGCTTCCTAAACTCGAGTTGATAAGTGACTGACTCGAGTTTAGTTCTTACAGAAAGGAAAGTCGCGAGTTGGCTTTGAAAGAAGTTTTGAACACTTCGCTAAACTCGAGTCATTTAGTGACTAACTCGAGTTTGAAGCTTTTATGAAAATCTTAAGTTCAAGTTCATAGCTTCAAAACTGGAGTTTAGAAATGCAGACTGAAGTTTACAAAACCTGAAATATTGCATAGCTCTCTGTATGGCCCAGACTCGAGTTTTGATATACAAAACTCAAGTTTCAATGAAAACTAAAACTTTTGAAATATTTCTATAAGTGTAAACTGGAGTTTCCATTTTTCAAATTGGAGTTTTCAAAATAGTCATTAACTCGAGTGCTTTCTGTTTGAGCTAAACTCGAGTCTCCAAAATCCAGACTCGAGTTTCAGTTAATAACTGAAACATTTGAAATATCTTTGAAAGCTCAAACTAGAGTTTTTATTTATAAAACTGGAGTTTAGAAGTCATGTAATAACTCAAGTGCCTCTATTTATGCCAAACTCGAGTCTCCAAAACCTAGACTCGAGTTTTCAAGTCTCTAAAACTTTTAGCTCTTAAACTTTCTTGTAAACTGGAGTTTCTCAAGATCAAAGGTAGAGTTTGAAAACAAGTTGAGATTTGAGTGACACTGCCTTTGATCTAAACTCGATTTTATAAAACGCAGACTCGAGTTTGCCTATGCAAACTGGAGTTTGGCTTACTTTGTAAAAACTGAGCCATTGTCTTATCAAGTCCAAACTCGAGTTTTGCTACCAAAACTCGAGTTTGCCTTAGTCAGTAAGTTTTGCAACTTACCAAAGACAAACTTCAAATTAAGTTTACAATTGTCAATTATCATCAAAACACATAAAGAACTAACACTTTTATTACGTTTGGTCTTAAAAGTAATAAATTATTAGTTTAAATTTTTCATTATTTAGTACCGGGTAGAAGTCACGTCCACTCTTAAAAATATTAACTTTAAGAACGACCATTTATATATGTCCGGTCTTAAAAGTTCTTTACCATTTATATATATATTTCCTTATTATTTTGCACCGCAAAAAATATAAGTCTGGCTGTACGGGATTTCTCAATAATTTCATATGATTTATCAATTATTTTTAATGAATGTTTTAAAAGCGGTCATTTATATATATCCGGTCTTAAAAGTTTGTACAATTATTTTTAAGAATTTCCATATTATTTTTAACCGCATAAAATATAAGTCGGGGATGTCTATGATTTCCCTTTAAAGTAATTCATATTTCAATTTTTTTAAAAAAAAATGTTTTAAGAGCGGTTGGAAGCTTCCAGCGGTCTGAATAATATATTTAAGACCTATCGAAAAAGATGCGGTCCAAGATGTACTTTGATATTTACAAAATTGCCACCGGTCATATCTTTAAGACCGGAGATTTAGTCATCCGCTCTTACTAAGGCAGTCTTAAAAATTGATACGGTGGTAGAAGTTCTTTATATTTACAGAATTACCAACGGTCATTTCTTTAAGAGCGGGGCGTCGATTCTCCACTCTAAATGAGACGGTCTTAAAACACTTTTTTGCACTAGTGATTGAAAAGTTCTCAACCTTCATCTATTTCGATTCGGCCATAGCTCTCTACATCTGTTAGTTTGAATCATTGACATGCATAGTTCTCTACATCTCCTTTCATCAAAACCAATATGTTCATCATTTTTTATTTATGTCTCAAATGTTTTTTCTCTATTAAACCCTTGTTTAGATTCTTAGTCTTTATGTCACGGGTACAAAAAAGGCTTTTAAGACCGGACGAAAAAGGCATCGTAAGACCGGATCAATAACCGATCTCGTTCCAGGTGGTCTTAAAAGTCTGTTACTTTTAAGACCGGATTCGCAACCGGTCTTAAAAAATACTTTTAAGACCGGACTTTTAAAATATCCGGTCTTAAAAGTCTCATTCTATCACAAAAAAAAAAGGACTTTTAAGACCGGTTGCGAAAACACATCCAGTCTTAAAAGTCCCTTTCTATTAAAAAAAATACCTAGAAACCAGAAATTTGTCTAAGTGAGCAGCATATTAGGGATAAATTTGAATAATCTCCTTTGATACAAATCCAACACCATCATCCCATCCTTTTGGAGGCTGCACAAATCACATCATTTCATCACTTAAGTTAGACTATCCTGATTCAATGAAGGATGAAAACTTGAGTTCTCTTTGAAATGATATAGCAAGTGAGAAACTAACTTGATTCATGACATAATATACTTTGAAACAACAGGGATAATTAGCAACAAGACGGTCCAATTCTTCCTGCATATATATAAATATGCAAATTACTATAAATGAGAAGTAAACAAACATTGTGTACCTTAAACAAAGACATACTTGGAACGTTACAGTGATTCCAAACCCTCCAGCAAGCATCCCAAAGATAAACCCATCTAGCATCCTGAATTGGCCTCAATTCATAAATTCTGGCTTGTAAATTTTCCAAGTCATAAAAACAAAAATAAAATACATCGAAGAAGACAAAGTAAAAATTGCAAACCTAGAGAAATTAGAACCAAAACAAGAAACATTCAAAGCAAAGAAGGCAAGAGCAATTTTCGTAGCGTTAGAAAATTTGTGAGTGAGGTCCTTGAGATAAGATGAGATGAGTTGAAAAGAGTGAGGTAAGATTTAAAAGGTCGAAGAGATATTTGGAGAGCGAAATTCAATTTTCGAAGCGGGAAAATAAAAAATTCATTTTTTAGACTTTTTAGACCGGACTTTTTAAACATCCGGTATTAAAAGTCTTTTAGAGATGTTTAGAGAGCGAAATTCAATTTTCAAAGCGAGAAAATAAAAAATTCATCTTTTAGACTTTTTAGACCGGACTCTTTAAACATCCGGTCTTAAAAGTATATTTTTTAGACTGGCCTTTTTAAATATCCAGTCTTAAAAGTATATTTTTTAGAGATTTAGAGAGCGAAAATCAATTTTTGAGGCGGGGAAATAAAAAATTCATCTTTTAGACTTTTTAGACCGGACTTTTTAAACATCCAGTCTTAAAAGTCTAAGAGAGCGAAATTCAATTTTCAGAGCGGGAAAATAAAAAATTCATCTTTTAGACTTTTTAGACCGGACTTTTAAAATATCCGGTCTTAAAAGTCTATTTTCTAGAGATTTAGACAGTGAAATTCAATTTTTGGAGCGGGAAAATAAAAAATTCATCTTTTAGATTTTTTAGACCGGACTTTTTAAACATCCAGTCTTAAAAGTGCTCTATATATTTGTTGGAAGTTCAGATTTAATTAGTTAACGTATACAATTATATTATGCAATTATCTTAATTAAGTTGTTAGAGAGATTTTCATAATTAAGTTAGCATATTATGATTTTTTTAATTTCGTAATTATATTCCTAATTATAATCCCTAGATTATATTATACAATTATCTTAATTAAGTTGTTAAAGAGATTTTAGGAATTAAGTTAGCATATTATGATTTTTTGAATTTCGTAATTATATTCCTGATTGCAATCCCTAAATTATAGGAACTTCCTAGGTCAAAAGATTATTTACTTATTAGCATTTGTATATAATTCCAATTAAGCGAAGGATTAAAGCATCGCATTCTCGGACTCATCTCTGATCGACATCTTCTCAAAATATTTACGAAATTGCCACCGGTCATACTTTTAAGACCGGATCTTTTCTAATCCGGTCTTAAAAGTATTCTATATATTTATGAAAATGTCACCGGTCATATTTTTAAGACTGGATCCTTTATAATTTGGTCCAAAAAGTTCTTTATATTTATAAAATTGCCACTGGTCATACTTTTAAGACCTAATTCTCTATAATCTGGTCTAAATGAAACGGTCTTAAAGCATTTTTTTTACACTAGTGTGCTCTCTCTCCTTGTTATTCAATTTCTTTCTTCTTTTTCCCCTTTCTCCCTCTATCGGACTTCTTGGGCCATGTAGGTTGACAATGCAATTTATGCTTATATGTTTATTTCTAATTTATTTTGATGTCGGTAATGGAATGCTGAGATTTTTTCTTGATTGGTGAGTATGATTGCTTATAGAAAAGGAAAGAAGAAAGAAAATACCAGCTGAGAATCTTCAATTTGAAATTTAACATCATTTCAAGCTATTCATTTTCTAGTTCTTGATTCTTTTAAGTTGGGAATGCAGAGAGGAGGGAGATATTCGGCGCCTCTTCTAATGGAGACCTTGCAAATGGTGGCTGCAAGGACACCTAACATGGACTTGTTACTTAAAAGGGCTATTCATGATATCATCAAATTCCCTATTTCGGAGTTTGTTAATTCACCCCATTTTAGTGTACAGATCGACTACAGAGAACCCTTTGTCTCCGTTACTCCGTAATGTAATCTTGCTTCAAAGATTCTTTTTCCTTTTTCGAATGATATAAAATTTTCGATGAAACACGAAAATATGTGCGTAATCTGTTTTCATGTGCTCTATATTGTTTCAGTTTTGAATGAGATAAATATGTGACTGTGTGATATGTGAGGATTACCTTATTTCAACTATTGTTATGATTTTTTATATTTCCTCAGCATTTATATTTATGCTTTTATTTTGAGAACAAAAATAATTCAGATTTGGCTTATGTCCTTTGCAGCATTCCCTCTGCTACATCTGTTGCGTTAAATGCGCCCGTTTTGGCGCAAAAATCCTCACACCTAATCCTTTTATTTAAAAATAAATAAATAAATAAGTACGGCCGGGTAGTAAAAGAATAATTCATAATACTAAATGGTACTAAAAAAGTTTTTGATGATCTTGAAAAAATATTTTAAGGTATTGATTAATACTAAAAGGATACTTCTAAATACTTATTGGTACTAAAAAATAATCCATGATCTTAAAAATACTTCATATGATCCTAAAAAAAATATTTGAGGATATTGAAAAAATAACTCAGGGTACTGACTGATACTAAAATATACTTGAGGATACTAACTTATATTAAAAAAAAAAAGGGTTAAGGTGCAATTTTACACATATGTTTTTCCTCCAGGAGCGCCCAGCACCATATATTTTTCTTTGGAGCAAAAGTACACACACCATTACGTTTTAGGAGTAAAAATATCACTTCCGTTAGTTGACCGTTAGTTGACCGTTAACCATGGTAAAATTACCCTTTTGCCCTTAACCCTTTTCTTTTTTAATTATTTTAAACTAAGGGCAAAAGGGTAATTTCACTATGGTTAACGGTCAACTAACGGTCAGTTAACGGTCAACTAACAGAAGTGGTATTTTTGCTCCTAAAACATAACGGCGTGTGTACTTTTGCTCCAAAAAAAACATATGGTGTTGGGCGCTCCGGGAAGAAAAACATATGTGTAAAATTGCACATTAACCCTAAAAAAAATAGTTTATGATGTTGAAAAATTATTTTAGAATCTTGAAAAAATAATTAGTCAACACCCTAAAATATTTTTTCAAAATCATAATATAATTTAGAATCAGTCAGTAACCTGAATTATTTTGTTAAGATCATGAAATATTTTTTCAGTATTAGTCAGTATCCTAAAATATCTTTTTAATATCTACTAATACCCTAATATATATTTTAAAAGGCATGATCTTCAATGTTCCATGCCAAAAATGACACAGTTCGAAGGAAGATGACAGAAGAGGATGGGAGGCAAAGTGGACCCTTGCCGCCCCCTGCTCATGGCTTACCCTATCATTTGTGATCATCTCTCTTTAAGTGGATGACGTACAACTACTGCACTTGGATGTGTCTTATCCTTGACGCTAGTTGGTGACAAGCTTGTGTATCATACTTCGCGGTGAGTTTTTCTGCACGATCTATTCAGTATGCAGTTTAGATTGTAAAACTGCCACGTTGGTTTATATTAAGGAAGTAAAATAATGCTTCTGTCAAGTTGAGTGTTATTTGAGGTTTTAGATTGTAAATCTTGTTCTAAGTTATATGTATTTATTCAATTTCCAATGGTTTCAGGGTATACAGACTCTTGTGGATGGAGTTGGCTCCACTTCATGGTGTGCAATTTTTTATATTCAAGTTTCAGTTCGTAGGATACCAGTAGAAAAAGGGTGAGAGTGTAGATTGGTCAAACAAGTCTTAAGTTATGAGCATCTAGCACAAAAAGGTTTTAAATGGAGTAAAAGTACTCATCAACAATTGAAAATGTTGCAAATTCATTAAAACTATTAGATTTGACCAATCATCGTTAAATTATAAAAGAATAAACCATAATGTCGTTTTGACAAATTTAATGGTTTTGATGAATTTATGTTCTTTTTAATCGTTGATTGATACTTTAACTCCCTTTAAAACCTTTTTTTGCTGGATGTTTTTAACGTAAAACTTTTTTTGCTAATCGACACTTTAACCTTGAAACAAAAAACTTCTAAATTGTTAATGACTTCAAGTTCTTGTAATGAATACATCTCTTTTTCGCTCTTATAACGTATGTTATATAAAGTTTAATTATTATTTTCTTTTTGATAAAGATCTTGTAAGTTAAATTTATAGGGGATTTTTTTTCCTTTTTTTTGGGATTGGAGATTATTCCAATCCCAAAAAAGCCCCATTTTCCTTTTTTTCCCTAAAAAAAAGGGGAAAATGCCTATAGAGACCTAAATAAGCAAGAAAATCCCAAAAAAAAACCTAAACTAAACTCTTTGATCAGAAAAGGCCCTAGGGCCCTAATGGGTATTAAGTTGTAAAGTCAAATATCAATAATACCCCTATATTAAAAAAAATAAAAAAGAAGTCTGATAAAGCCAAAATCACTGGCTGTTTTTTGGTGTGCCTAAAACGTATTATACGAAGAACAGAGCAGAAATCAGAAGCAAATGTAGACGTGAGGGAGAAAACGCAAGTCAGTGAGGAACACACGGATTTGCTCAAGTCAGTGAGGCAAAGAACATATATATTCCCAATTATCCACTGCGTTGATGTATTTGCTGCTTCTGGAAGTTTTTTTCAGTTAGAATGTTGGTGGGCTGAAAGGTTGGAGCTTGGCCAAATTTATGTTATTATTGAGTAGGAAATAAGTAAGAAACACTAAGAATTTGATCAAGATATCATTATTATCATTCTAGTTAATCTTTAATCACTGGAGGGTAGGGTGGAAAAAAGGATGCTCTATTTTTTGGCATAAAAACAAAGGGAAATGTGTGTTTTTAAGTGGATGAAGCTACATTTGGTTAAAAAACGCTGAAAATGGGATCGTTGTTAACACTTACTATTTTAGTTGTTAACACCTACTGTTTTAGTTGCTAACACCTACTGTTTTAGTTGTTAATTTGACTGATATTGTTGTTGATACGACCTAAATGTTAAAACGTTATAGGTTGCTCTAGTTTTGGGCATGGAAACAAAGGGAGGTCTGTTTGTTAGGGGGAATGATTGAATGTGAAAACAGTGAAATTAGATTGATGTTAATGCCTACAGTTTAAGTTGTTAATGTGATTGTTAAAGTTGTTAATACTAACTTTATGTTGCAGATCATAATTAAAGATGGCTACTACTTCAGGGAAGAACCTATTATGTTTCTTTCATGTGGGGGGTCACTATGTATACGGGGAGGACAAGAAAGCGATTATATTGGTGAAATGGTGAGAACAAGATGTATCAAGGAAGGAATAACATATGAGGAGATGGATATTGTTAACACAATTGTATCCAAGTCTCATTTATGTACACATATTCATATTGTATTACAAATGTAAATGACATTGGAAAATATATGCAGCTGGATATTGTTGTTAGTAGGTGCTTATATTGTTGTTACCAGGGACTGATATTGTTGTTACTACAGGCTGATAATGTTGTTAGTGGCTACTGATATTGTTGTTACACGGGACTGATATTGTTGTTAGTGTCTACTGTTATTGTTGTAAGTGGCTACTGATATTGTTGTTACACGTGACTGATATTGTTGTTAATAGGAACTGATATTTTTGTTATTGTCTACTGTTATTGTTGTAAGTGGCTACTGATTTTATTGTTAGTGTCTATTAATAGTGTTGTAAGTGGCTACTAATATTGTTGTTAGTGGCTACTGATATTGTTGTTAGTGCCTACTAATATTGTTGTTAGTGCCTACTGATATTGTTGTTTGTGTCTACTGATATTGTTGTCACTGGGTATTGTTATTGTTGTTAACGGGCCCTGATATTATTGTAAGTGACTACTGATATTATTATTAGTGTCTACTGATATTATTGTAAGTGGCTACTGATATTGTTGTTAGTTGCTACTGATATTGTTGTAAGTGGCTATTGATATTGTTGTCATTGGGTACTGTTATTGTTATTAACAGCCCCTGTTATTGTTGTTAATGGGCCCTAATATTTTTGTAAATGGCTACTGATATTGTTGTTAATATCTACTGATATTGTTGTAAGTGGCTACTGATATTATTGTTAGTATCTACTGATATTGTTGTAAGTGGCTATTGATATTATTGTAAGTGGCTACTGATATTGTTGTTAGTTCCTACTGATATTGTTGTAAGTGCCTATTGATATTATTGTAAGTGTCTACTGATATTGTTGTTAGTGCCTACTGATATTGTTGTAAGTGGCTATTAATATTGTTGTCACTGGGTATTGTTATTGTTGTTAATAACCCCTGTTATTGTTGTTAATAGGACCTAATATATTTGTAAGTGGCTACTAATATTGTTGTTAGTGTCTACTGATATTGTTGTAAGTGACTACTGATATTATTGTAAGTGGCTACTGATATTGTTGCTAGTTGCTACTGATATTGTTGTAATGCCTACTGATGTTATTGTAAGTGGCTACTGATATTGTTGTAAGTGTCTACTTATATTGTTGTTAGTGCCCCACTGATATTGTTGTTTGTGTTTATTGATATTGTTGGTACAAATGATTGAACAAATACCCTAAACATAACCAAAAGTTGACATAACAACATGTCCATTCTTTTGCAGTTGGCATCCATGAAGAAATATCAAAATATAAGTAAAAGTTTGTTGTTGCCATTGAACAAAGATTGTCAAGTTATCATCAGTATACAATTTACAAAATAACAAATGGTCAAGGTCATTGTCATGAATATAAATTTGTCATAAATACATATACATATTTGTCATCAACTAGAACGTGTCCTAACAAGTATTCCCCCTAATGTCTCTTCTTTTGCTTGTGGTAGTCCTCAATCAAATATTGCACTTTTTGCTAATAACTGTTGCGAGGATGGGTGACCAGCCACCACAAGACGTCCATCTTCAATTCACAAATTTCGTTGTCAGTAAAGAATGACATTGTGTACCCATCATCACCATGCACTGAACCATCCCACGTTTGTAACCATGAAAGCACATGAACCCCACAAGAGTCCCTAGAAGAAGATGGCTAGTTGTGGGATGAGTCACCTTCATGCTGGCTTTTTTTAGACAAACTATCTTGAAGCGCCAGCATTTCTTGTTGTAAGTTGGAAAGCAACCACGCATATATCGTACGCACTACCTGGAAAAACATATATCAGTTATGACATCATGTATGACAGCATCAACATTTGTGAAGATTTCGACATGTTTTTGCTTCTTATATTACAGACTTCTGGCTCGTGTACCTACAACAATTGTAAATGAAGTACATTTAAGATTACCCTTGATCATAATTAATTATCCAAAATCCAATGGTATGGACAAAAATTTAGCATACAAAAACATATTTGTAGTAGTGCACTAAATTAAGGTTCATAAGTTCAACACAAACCTGAAAAATGCTAATTCTTAAATGAAGTGTATGCATAAGATTACATTATCTTGCAAGAAATAAGTAAGACTGCAGATATCCAAATATGCATTGATAATTTTAGAATTGAAATCCCACTAGGTTTTTGGCAAAAGCTCCACTAAGTCCTAATTGAGACATCAAGAAAAAGGTAATATTCACACAACAAGCAGTACATCAAGAAATAAGATTGAATCAGCTTCTATTGTTGCTGAAACAAAAGCAATCGCCTTTTCTGGCTCCAACTTCCTGGATGATGATTCGATTAGCTCTAATGAGAAGCTATCTTTACCAGAAGGTATATGTTGTCTTAAAATAATCAAGGATTACATTGTCATCTTCCCTGACTTGGTAAATTATTAGTTTCCATTTACTTGTCTAACATAATTTAATAGTACAAATAAGTTGAATTGATACAAGAAAATGGCCAGAGTACTAAGGAAAATTAAGGGAAAAAAAAAGAGACTGCATTATATTAGTGTAACAGAACATAGGAACAAAGGGAAACAATCTTGATTTGGGAATTTGTGTCAGATCATGTCAAATGTTGCTTTATGCAATTGATAAGGATAACTTAAGGAAAAAAATTTGGAAAACAAAATGAGGTGAAGTCTAATGACCAAAGCAAACCCCTCAACTAACTTCTACATTTAGGCATAAGCAGTATTAATCATGAAGTAAGCAATAAGTACTAGAAAGACTTAAAACAAAATTTTGTTCTATATTTAGTTATTATCCATGATATACTCAAGTTCTAGCAATAATCCTTACTTCCCACCAGTGGCGGAACTTCCTTCATCAATGGGGGGGCCATGGCCCCCTCAAAAAAAAAAATTGAAATAAATTTAATATAGTGTAAAAAAATATGTTATCTTATAATTAAAATAATTTTATTATACATTTGGCCCCCTCAAAATATTTTTTTCTTTTTAAATAGTTAATGAGTATAAATTTGCCCCCCCCAAAAATATTTATCCCAAGATCTACCACTGCTTCCCACCTCATCATCTGGTTATGGTTGAATGAAACAGATTCAAAAATAAAGCCATGGCCAATAGATGGATTGGACCATTTTACAGAGCAAGTACAACAAGATCTTGACATTGCAGACTATCATGATCTGATAAATGGTACTGAAGTAATTTGGATCTCTGAACAAGCATTTGATCTAGGGTATTCCTTGCCTTGAGGTGGACAAGAACAATATAGCATAATTTAACTATGTGAAAGATGTATTAGAGCTATCTGGGTTATCCACAAGCCAAGAATCCCTCAGCACCTGGTTTTCCAATAAGCAACCAGTTGATCCAACAGTGTATGATGAATTAGCCTCTGATGCTTTCATTAACAGCTTTGGCAACTTAACAGATTAGAGAAACAGTTGAAATAAAATAGTTTCTATTGTAATTCATGTTTCAACTTTCTAAGAAGCCATCAGCAATTTAAACAGCTATCATCTTTTATATTGTTGATTGTGAAAAAGTCAATGAACATGTCCATGGCACGAGTCTTTGATGCAAAGGTTTCAAAGAGGTGAAGTTCTCAACTCTCAAGCCATGCCAACTTCCCTGTGATCAAGAATCTCCAAAAGGATTTTCTTGTTGCAATATGTACAAGTTATTCAAAATAGTAGAACAAAGAAAAAATAGAAGAGAGGGACTTTCTCTAATTCATCAACATAGATAAATGATGACAAATCCATAATTTTTCTTTGCCCTGAATAAACAAGCCCACAATATTTGAAATCTCTGAAATATTTAAGAGGGAAGAACTTGAATATCTTGAATCACGAAAAATATCATAACATAGCAATAAGAAAACGTACAGATTGCGTAATAATGCAATCTTACCACAAAGCCCAGGGCATATTTCGGATGCTATAGAGAGAGAACTTAAACAAAATTGATCAGCATTAAAAGTAAAAACGCACACATGCAACTAAAACGATAGCTAAGTCGGCATAGTAATTCAATCCAAACAAGAAAAATCAACCCGATGGCGTTATTTCTCCCTTAGCAATTACACAAAAGATCATGAGAAAACTAGAGAGGTTAGATCAAACGACGGAATCTAGTTATGTGAATAACTAAATGAAAATAAAAACTTTGGATGCAACATAAATCCGAATTGAACCCAATTCCAAACATAAAGAAAGAGGAAATCATAATCAAAATCAACCACAGTCGAGGGGGACAAAAGAATTAGGGTTTTGAGAAAAGAAAGAGGAAGAAAAATACATCGATGACGAGATTAGCGACAACGATGATGCCAACTATTCCACCGACAACAACCGTCATTCCGGTGAACAGGGCATGAGGGAGCAGACAAGAGACTCTAGAGACGATACGAGAGTCATGGGAGAGAGATTTTGAATTTAGCCCCTGGTTTTTTGGTCTTTTTGCCTCAGAATTACTTGTCAGTCTCTAACTTTTCCCAGGGCCTTTTTTGATAATATCTTGCTATCTTTAACCCTGGGGGAAATTTTCCCCAAAAAAAAACCCCAACTTTCAACAACTGTTTTTGAAAAACGAACGTTGTTAAGTCACTTATGAGGTTTGTTACAAAATCGACGTCAATTCAATACTTAGATAGTCACTCTCATGGATGTCTCCCTAAGGTCTAAAAAGCTGACATTAAAAGTATTTTCTATAGTAGTGTAAAATAAATTAGGGTAAAAAGAAAAAAAGCAGTGAAGAAAACAAAGCACAAGGTGAAAAGGGCTCAAGAGGCTGCATAGTACATGTCTGAGTATTTACAATATCAAAGAAGCTACAGGGTTTTTATCAAAAAAAAAAAAACTACAGGGTGGTGTTGGAAGGAGCAATGCGAACCCAATACAATTGGAGCTCTACTTCACCAGATTCCACATTTTTTAGCCTAAGAACCAAGTCTTGCACTATTCGGCCATCTTTCCACACAATTTGGCTTTCTTCAGCCAAACAGTTTCCCCGGTTCGGTTTTATTCTTTCAAGGATAGCTCCTCCACTTGGCAGGCCACCTGGCTGCTGCTTCATCACAGCTTCGACAAAGGGATTAATGTCCAACTCAGCCTCCCCCAACTTGTCATCAGAACCAATGTCTCGGTCATACACAAACTGCAATCGTAACACAATACGATTTGATATTTTGGCATAGAAGAAATCCAACAACACTTGAAACATAACAAGTAACCTAATCAATAATGTCAAATCCAAGAAATATCCTTCATTAACATGTGAAATTCTCAACAGATGTACTCCCTCTGATTCTATGATCTTTAAGATTCTAGTCATTAGTCCTTGATACAAGACCCTTTCCAAAAATTAGTGACTCATTTTAAAGTGCCCTTGTCTATTCACTCTTCATTTAATTAATGATTTTTCCATCATCTCTCTCCAACAAACTTATTTTTTTGATTTGGAGTGGGTGTAACACATGAGGAGTAGCGAGGATGGAGCCACAAAGGGCACATCTTGTGCCATTAGACCCAAGGGTCTTTGACCTCTCCAAGAAACTCAATCAATCAAAGGGTAATCTTGAAAAGTTTCAAAGACATTTTTGACATTTAAACTAATTTTCTTAATATAAGGAAATCATTTACCAAATGGAGTATCATTTTGTTTTGTATCTTCCCGACTTTTGTTCAACATGCAGGGGAACAGTTACTTACAAGTTGGACTGGGAGAGGAGGATCTGAAATACATAACGTTAACTCTTCATTCCACTCAGGATTGAGACTCCTCCTCACTACTCGAGTCTTCAATTTCTGCATAGTGTCAGATATTATAAACAGACATCACTTTGATGCACAGCAAGGATCATTTATAATTTAATCTTAAAGCTAATCTAACACTATACAATGTGCTTAAATTTTTTAACCACATAGACTTTTTTGGGCTGAAAAGTTAAGCAGATGAACATACATGCACAAGAACAACTAGTATCCTCATCAACCGATGAAAGCACCGAGATAAAGCCATACCCAGAAAAAGACAGTGTTATAAGCACAAGTCCAAAAAAAGAGTCTAATCCCGAAAGACTAACATATGAGGAGGATAACTTCGTGATCTTATAAACACCGCTTTTCTTATAAGGCTCTTCAATGTGGGACTGACAACAGATTCCATTAACTGAATCAAATTAAATTGAATAACCTGCTTGCCCATTTGGAAGACAACACAAGGATCACTGCTTCTGGAGAAGATATCTCTGATAGCAAGATTCACACCTCTCTGGACCCGGATTCTGAGCAGACCCAACATGTTCTCCATTGATAATTGGAGCTCTACTTCCCCACATTCCACATTCTTCAGCCTAAGAAGCATGTTCTGAACAACTTTGCCATCTTTCCACACAATCTGGCTCTCCTCAGCCAGACAGTTTCGCCGGTTCGGTTCAATTGTTGTGATGATTGTTCCATCCTGCACGCCTTCTTCCACCAACCGCCGGGTCTTCACGGCTTCAAGAAATGGATTAATGTCAAACTCAGACTCCCCCATTTTGTCATCAAAAAATGTGTCCTTGTCATACACAAACTGCAATTTGCAAGACCATCGTGAATGATGTCAAATACTGGCTGGGAATGAAAATGCTTTAGTAACATACTAGATTCTGAATACAAGTTTCATTTTGTTCAATGGTAGTGCCACACTAAAAGAGTTTACAGTACAGGATGGAGACTTATTACAAGATGGGCTGGGAGATGTGGATCTGAAATGGAAAAGGCCAAATCTTCATTCCACTCAGGATTGATATTCTTCTCCACCACTCGAGTCTTTAATTTCTGCGTCAGATAAAAGAACAAAACTTTACAACGCTTCCACCCAAGTATCTCATTTAAATTCAACATCTTAAACAACAATGAGGTGACGTGACGCCCAAATGGTCATGGTAGAGTGCTCACTAGTATAAATGAAGCCAGTGGAGGTGACATGTATCTTTTAATGATGAATCAATAAGCCTTTTTTGTTTTGCTAGACACGTTATCTTTCAATGGGAGGCAATCATGCACTAAATGTGGGTGTTTAATCAATTAAGTGAAAAAGTGTTGGTAAATAATGGGGAATCCAAGTCATAAACCCAACTAAATTTTATGTCAGTTTTTTTATTATTTTAAAATTTTAAATTCAAATAATGCTAATTCGGTTAGATAATTTATTATATCTTAATTACTTTGTACTGAGATTATATCTAGATATTATGATACCTAATTTGAATAGAATATCTTCATAGAGTGGCCCCTATAATTTTGATTAGGCTCAAGGTTTAGGAATATTTTTTATCAATTAGTAATTAGTTTCTTGACATAAGGGCAGAAAAAGAATTTTGAAATTGTAAAATTTCAAATAGGTATTTCTTATAAAATGAGGGGTTAAAGTGCAACTTTACCAACGAACTATTGGCTCAGGAGCAATTTCGCCAATAAACTTTATAGTGGACCAAAATTACCAACAAACTATTGGATCAAGAGTAATTTCGCCAACGCTGTTAATTGAGTCTAACATCTGTTTTCTGCCTTCATGCAAAAATTACAGAATAGGACTCAGATATTTATGAAACTATATTTAAGCCCCAAAAAAATAAATTTTTTTTATTTTAGTCCCTCCACGTATTTTATATTGATGGACTAAACTAAAAATTATAAAAATTTTATGAGCCAGAAGATAATTTTCTAAAATTTTGGGTTCTTTTATGTAATTTTTGTGGGGAATCCCTACCCCCAAAATCCGCCCCTGGTTACAAGCCTTTTTTTGAACCTTAGCCTGACCTAGCCTGTAGCCTATTAAGGAGACCTGTAATTTTAAAAATTGTGTAACCAGCCTAACAAATCACAGGTCTCACCTCAAAACAAACTTACTTCAAACAATATGCGAAAACATAATTACTTTAAACAGGCAAAAAATAAACCTACTTGAAATAGGCTGTTAGATGTAGGTCTGTTTTCGACCTGTTTAAAGTAGGTCTGTTTTCACCTTGTTTGAAGTATGTTTGTTTTGAGGTGAGTCTTGTGGTTTGTTAAACTGCTTACAAAATTTTTAAAATTACAGGCCTCTTTAATAGGCCATAGGCCAGGCTAAAACCGAAAAAAAAAAAAAAAAAAAAAGCCTGTAACCAACGGCGGATTTTGTGGGGTAAGGATGACCCCTCAAAAATTACAGAAAAGAACCCAAAATTTTAAAAAATTATCTTGCCACCCCAAAAATTTTTTATAATTTTCACTTCAATCCCTCCATATAAAGTACGTGGTCGTGAAGGGACTAAAATAAAAATTTTAAAATTTTTTGGGGCTTAAATATAGTTTCATAAATATATGGGTCATTTCTGTAATTTTTGCATGAAGACAAAAAGCAGACGTTAGACGTTAGGCTCAATTAACGACGTTGACGAAATTGCTCCTGATCCAATAGTTTGTTGGTAATTTTGGTCTACTAGAGAGTTTATTGGCGAAATTACTCCTGAGCCAATAGTTCGTTGATAAAATTGCATCTTAACCCTAAAATGAGTTATGAATTATTTATCAAGTTTCATTAATTCTTAATAATAAACATAATTTAGAATTTTATAATTTTAAAGTTCTTTTTCTTTCATTTCTCCGTGGTTTCTTTGATGGTGGGCTCCTAATATTCCAAAGGCTAAGTGAAGCATCACATCAGAACTAATACTGTAAGAGTTCCAAGCTAAGTGACAACTATTATCAGTTGTCGTCGTTTTGAGCAAGCGCCCTAATATCATTTTATATTGACATTTTATAGAGGGTTCAAAAATGTCATTTTCGAAGGCGTGCCATGATGATAAGAATAGCAAAGTGAGCAGAAAGAATAAAATTGGTATCTGTTAGTTGGATTCTGTTCTGTATTTTTCCTTTATTTGGGATTTTTGTGTTGTTCTTGTTTTCCAGAGTTACTACTATTGTTCTTGCCACTCGTCATTACATATGTAGTGGGTCATCGAAGCATTTTTCTGCTGAATAAAAATAAAAATGAAATTTCCAGAAACCCCGTCTCACTTCACTAAATAAGAAAGTGAACAAACATGTTATATATGCTCCATTTTTTTTTTCACCATAAAAAAGCTTTGTTTCTGCCTTTACGATATCTGCCAATTTCAACACGCAAGAAAGAGTGTAGCAACAACTGGGATTGTTCAATCTATGAATACTAAGTTACTTACTAAGTATTAAGAGATATAATCAAGTGGAAGAAACAAACCCCATGAGATGATTTGAGAGGTCAGAGACGAAAATCAGTGGAAAACCAAGAAATTAAAGTCAATAAGCTAAAGAAACCAAGTAGCTTCACCACAGAAACAGAGAAATCGGAAAGAGAAGAGAATAAAGAAGAATTAAAAAGTAACCTGGTTGCCCATTTTGATGAGAACGTAAGGATCGCTGCTTGTGGCGTCTCTGATGGCAAGATTCAAGCCTCGTTTGACATGAACTACGAGACGCTTCTCCATCAGCTTCACAGTCAATTGCTCACTCTGTGTGCACCGCAAATTTAGTTGCTTCTTCGGCCGCCTTATAATACAGATGTGCTACCCAACAAGAGGAGCCATTGAGCTCAGACCAAGATTTTTTATTCCTCCTCATAATTACAACTGTTTACACGTGTCAGCCTCTTCTGATAAGTCTTTGGGAAAAGTCAATATCAGTCTCCTAAATTGCTGAATATTATTTTTTGGGAAAATTTCACTCAAGTCCAAAGTATCAAAATATTATCAAAAAAGGCTCTAAAAAAGTCATATGTCAAAATTTTTCGTATTATTTCAAAAAAATGTACGGATATAGTTGTTAATGGCTACTGATATAGTTGTTAATTATACTGATTTAGTTGTTAACAAAAACTAATATAGTTATTAACCACTACTGATATAGTTGTTAACGCTTTCTAAAATAATATCAAAAAAAGTCCTAGGGTCTTTTTTGACATTTGACTTTTCTTAGGGCATTTTTTGACAATATTTTCCTACCTTGGGCCCTGAATGAAATTTTCCCTAATTTTTTTTGGTCATGAAGTCTACTAAATAGTAATATAAAATATAGAAAATGAGAAGACATGATGTTAGTTAAAGACCTGTCTTTTATGTAAAATGAAGTCCAGTATGCAACTTAGTGTGGACTAATGAACACTAAGAGAGCTCTTCACCGTTTACATCTAATATTAGATCATTCAAGTTGAGTTTTTTACTTTTGTTTTTTCATAAAGTGTATTTTGATGTGTACATCATCTAAACTTTTTATCGTAACAAAAAATATGATGCACTTTTGGCCCTACTTATTTTATTAAGCCTAATTGCTTGTCCAATCTCAAAAGAGGAGGAATTCTCAATAAGCCAGGGGTTTAAGTGCTAATGGGGTTATTGATATTATTACTTGATAATCATTCTTGAGATATCTATAGTTTTTTTACAATATTCAATTTTGTACTTCTTTATTTTTTTTTCTTTATTAATTTTTGTTAATTGTATTCTTTTAATACCATTAGCCTCTCTAACTTTATTTGGCTAGCAATGTTAACCCTTGTATAGAAACTTATTAAGCTAACAAAATTAAATTAATGGAAAGTAGTATCTCATCGGGAATGGTTTTGCCTATTAATATCTACGCACTATTTGTAGGGAAAACTAACTGGTCAGTCCTTATAGTTTTATCCCATTTTGAATTAGGTCATTCTAATTTTATTTCTTTTTATTGGACCTCCATACTTTATTATGTTGATGCTATAAGTTGTTCCCTTAATAAATCTTTAAAACAATGTTAATGGTGGTGTGGATGACTCTAAGTGCATGTTTGAATCCTTTTTTATTTTAGCTTATCTTTTTTTTGTAATACGTAGTTAGGCGAAACAAAATTTTACAAAAACTCTTATAATAAAAAGAATCTCACCAGCTCCAACTTTTAATTTTAATGGGGGAGGAAGAGAGAAATTAACGGGGTTTTGAAGATTTATTAACGGGAGTACCTATAGCTTCAACATAATAAAGTATGAGGATCCAATAAAAAGAAACAAAATTAGAATAACCTAATTCAAAATGGGATGACACTATAAGAACTGTCTAATTAATTTTTCCTTTTTTATTCCTAAATATTTTTTTATCTATTTCTAATAGAAATTAGATCCTACAAAAATAAGGATAACGTCACCCATAGGACGAGGATAAGAAGAGACTCCTCTCAATTTTCTTTTTTAATTTTTTGTTGGCAACAACCCTTCATTATTTCTAAAATACTCATAACCTTACCAGGGATAATAAAACACCTTCACAAGATCTCTCACAAAAATATCTAGTCTTCTCATTGGAGGCTTCCATGTACTCCCTCCCTAAACATAAGATAGTTAACTTTTTTTGAGATATTTAAAAAAATAATTAAATTATTTTAAAATATTTATATTTATTATTTTTCCCTAAACTATTTTGTCTAACTTATTAAGTGATATATGATCCAATAATACACAACATATAATATGATTAAATAGTTTTTATAGCTTCTTTAATTTTTCTATTAAAAAAAAAAAAGAGTCAACTGTATTTTATATTTAAAACCAAATGGTGTATTAACTTTCCCGCAAAATTCTAGTTTTCACTTATTCAAAAAAGTAATATTCCCTCTTGCCTTTAATATAATACATATTTTTATTATTTGATTAGATTAAGAAAATTTATTAAATTAGTTAATATATTGTGTTTTTTAAAAACACTATAATCATCTTCCTTAGTTCGCTTCATCTCTCTCTAACTCTTACTTGATTGTTATCATCAATAATAATAAATGGGTTAAGTAGCAATTTTGCCCCAGAAGTACACCGTCAGGAGCAATGTTGTCTTGAAAGTTTTTTTGGGCTCAATTTTGCCCCAGAAGTATAAAAACGTAGCAATGTTGCCCTCCATTTAACGGTGGGACTGACGAAATTACACATTCGAGTGTCATACTTGGACACTCGAATATGTATGAAAATATTTTCTTTTTTTAGGTTCACACTCAAAGGAGCGTGCACCTGCACACTCACTTCGAGTGTTCGAGTGTGCGCATCGCACACTCGAGTGAGTGTGTAGTGCACACTCGTGTACACTTGGAGGCTTGGAGGAATGAAGGACAAAAAAAACATCCGTACACACTCAAGTGTCAGCGTTTGACACTCGAGTGTGCTAACTCCGTCAGTCACGCCGTTAAATGGAGGGCACCATTGCTACATTTTTATACTTTCGTGGCCAAATTGAGTCCAAAAAAAACTTTCAGGGCAACATTGCTCATGACGGTGTACTTCTTAGACAAAATTGATACTTAAACCATAATAAATTAAGAAATGATTAACAAATATCGGAAATAAATCTTACTCTTAGAATGAAGATAATGATTAAGGATAAGTAACAAGTATTGTTGAGCATCTGGATGAAAAGCATTCTAAATCATCATTACAAAACTGAACAACCAATTAATTTATTGCTATTCTAGTACTTAGGATCAACACAAACAGCACTACAGCAGATAGCTGGTCTCTCCAATCTTCGCCCATAGTTACAGCCATATTTTTTTATGACACTACGTATTAAAAAAACAAAACACATGAACACATCGAGCTGGTTCCCACTAGGATGTGAAAAAAAAAAGGGGGGGGGGGCGAAAATTACTGAAGAAATGAAAGAAGGTGGAGGGAAGCTTATGAGGCTGCACTGCATGTCTCAGTATTTACAATGTGCGAAGCAGAGAGAGAGAGAGCAACTGATCATGTGGTGATGCACAGAGCTACAGACCCCTGGAACCAGGAATGTCAATCCATTGCAATTGGAGCTCCACTTCCCCTGACTCTACATTTTTCAGTCTTAGAACCATGTTTTGAACAACTTTGCCTTCTTTCCACAGGATATGGCTCTCTTCAGCAAGACAGTTTTGTCGGTTCGGGAGAATTCTCGTGACAATGGTCCCGTCTGGGAGGTCTTGTAATCGCATCTTCACAGCTTCGATAAAGGGATTAATGTCAAACTCAGCCTCCCCCATTTTGTCATCAAAACTGAATCTGTCTTTGTCATACACATGCTGCAATCACAAGAAAACAGAGGATGTTATGGTCAAAGCTCCCTTACCAGCAAATGCAAAGAGCCAATGAGTAAAATTCGTGTTTCAGTGAAGCTCATCATCTGAAACACTAACTTTTTGGTAAGCATTCATCCAGCTAAGAATTTATATAGTAAATGAGCAATGCATTGATTGTGAAGATCCAACATCTGTTTATGTTTGTAATGGCTTAAATTCAACTTATTGATAACAAGATACTCATTTATTATCAAACCATTGGAATGTTTTATTTTATTCAAGTTATGACAAATCACAAGATGATGCTTGTGTAGGGAAAAAAAAGGCCACTAGAACTACCCAGAATACGTATCTCAATAGATCTTAAAACCTTAAAACACTCACTTTGATAATGAACTCCCTATACACCCTGTCACTACATTATATATGTAGTGAAGAATTTCCTCTGTTACTAAGCAGTGCATTGATTTTGTGAACCCCAAAAACCAAGCAGTGATAATATATAACCAAAATAGGTGTCTCAGTGTTTTCTTATGTTTATATCACCCTATTGGTCCTTATTATAAAGCACCAACTACCATTTCTCATGGACCAAGGAATGAAAATTAAGTCATTAAATTGGTCCAAAATTGACAAATGTTTCCAACTTTACCCCTATTTCAATGATGTGAATTTAAATGAGTTAGTTAAAAATAAGGGCATAATGGAAAAATAGTAATAAATGAGTTAGTTAGAAGCAGTCGATTTCTTATAAAAAGGTCCAAAAACTGCTGATAGTTTGTCCCTTAGAATAAAAACCAGAGGGGTATAACATATTAATGTTCAGATATCCATTTCATCAGCCACCTGAGCTAGTCTTAAGATGGCAAAAGTGAGTTGGGCTGTGGGTAGTGATCTAAGATTCAGACCCTTCTTTTGTGACTAAAAAATAAATAAGAAAAAAGATACTCATTGATTTTTTTTTTTTTTTTGCATGGAGTATCTAGACTAATATAGAGTGACAAAGCTCTACCACTAAGTATTTAAATACTGCTGTGTTCCCAAAGCTCAAACTTGAGACCTTTGGACTACAACCCTTACTAGTTGAATCAAGTGCCTGGCGGTGATACTCACCGATTATTATATCCACAGGGAATTCATTTTATTTTATTTAACTTAAATTTAGACAAATCATAAGCCCAACAAGTAATGAAACTTTAAAAAGAAAATTACAAAAGTAGCTTGATTGAAAGTATTAACACTGGCAGGGACTATGCTTCAGATACATGACAGCTATTATTGGCAAGTTTCATTTAGTTTTTTATGTTCCCAAATGTTAGTCAACGGGGCTACAGTACACAACAGAGTTGCAAAAGAACAATTACTTACCAGATGGACTGGGAGATGAGGATCTGAAATAGATAAGGTCAATTCATCATTCCACTCAGGATTGATATCCTGTTTTACCACTCGAGTCTTCAGTTTCTGCATCAGACATCATAGCAAAATTGTGCTAAGTACTTGTGCTAATTTAACACTATACAATCAAATCCCAGCGCTTATTTGTGCTAAGTAGATGAATATAGATGCACCAGAACAGGAATCGCCACAATCTGGTCAAATTGGGGTAATTTATGAACACTATAAAGATAAAACAATAAAAATATTGAATTGGGATGGCGATGGGAAATCCAGTATTGGACTAACTACGAAAGAAGCTGGAATTGTTCAACGTATGTATAGTGATTTGATTTAGGGGAGAAACAAGTAAACATTTTGGGCTGCTGGTTAAGTCAAAGCCAGTAAAAGCAAAGCGGGAAAAAAAAACAAAAAACAAAAAAAAAACAAAATCAGAAGCTTCAGAGCCGGCGCGATTAACGAAGATAAAGAGAAGAAGAAAAGAATTGAGAAAATGAACTGCTAGCAATATAAGATGAAAGAATAGAGCCAAATCAATTGAGATTAGAGACAGAAATCAGCAGAAAAATTAACCTAGAATTGAAGTCAACGAGCTAAAGAAACCGTCAGAGATAAAAGAAGCTGAAACAGAGAACCCCCAATTCCGAAAAGCAGCGAGATAGAGCCAAACAAAGAAAGGGTCACACAAAAAATCCATCAAAACAAGAGTAACAAAAGGATAAAGAGAATAAAAAATTGAATGACCTGCTTGCCCATTTTGATGACAACGTAAGGATCGCTGCTTACAACATCTCTAACAGCGAGATTCACCCCTCTCTGGACGCGAATTCTTAGCAGACCCAACAGGTTCTCCATTGGTATAGACTGAGAGAGAGGGAGGGAGATGATGAAATGGTACAAAGTGAAGGAAGAGAAATCTACGTGGAGAGCGAGTTAGAGAGAAGCGCGTCTTTCAAATGGTGAGGAGGGGCACGTAGGTGTCAGCATTTATATAGCGATGTACAAATACAAAAAAGTCTTTGAGGTCTTTAAAAAACGATCAAATACAAAGTCTTGGGATAGTATATTATGCAAGAGTATTTTAAAAGCGCTAGGTTCAGAATCTGTATCTTGAGAAAAAAAAAAAAAAAAGAATCTGTATCACGCGCTGGATTTGATTGCAGTGTGTCATAATCTCATCCTAATTATAAGATATAATTGATTTTTTAGAGATTAAGGAAACTAATTAAATTATTTTAAAATATTTTTATTTTTATTTTTTTCTTTAAACTAATTAGTTTGAATATATATAACCTAAAAATACACAATATATGAAATAATTAAGTAGTTTCTTTAATCCCTCTAAAAAAATCAACTTTATCTTATAATTAAAACTGGTTATAGTAATTGATTGTGTTATTAGTTTATGAACTGGTCTCAGTCTCACGCGCTGGAGCGACTGTTTCTGAATCTCGAAGTTTGGTGTTCCGAGTAAGCTATATTTTTATTTTTAAAATTTTATTTTAGTTGTTTATTTTGACTTTTACTTTTGTTAGATGACTTCGATTTAAGGATTAAAAATATATTTAGGAAAATTAATCTGAAAGCCCTTATAATTTTATTTATTTATTTTTTGGCAGCCAGTTAGAAGAATGGTGGGGGGAGGAGTTAAAGATTTTTTTTTTTTTTTTTTTGGCTCGAAGAGGAGTTAAAGCTATTAAGGAACGGTGGAAGAGGAAAGGGGAGCTAGTCTAAAGATATTGGGTTATGATAGAAGAGAAATCATGTGTTTTAACTTTAACGGTCATTTTTTACAGCATTAGTCTAAAGTAATTTTTAAATGGATATGTATCTAGAATAATAAACACTCCAGGAAAATGCCCATTTTTAACAAGTTTTTTTTTTTTAGAGATACTATCATGCAGATTTATATATGTTTTTTAGAAGTAAGTATATTTAATAAGAGATTCCCTAATAGTTGTACAAGTAATTTTTCTTATTGGCTTGGTTGTAGTTTCTTATTGCAATATGTTTTATCAAATAAATCTAAGTCAATTTTTTTATGTTAATAAGTCCTGTTATTAACAAGTATTTGGATCATACATGACCATGTGTCATTTTTTTTATATTGGTTCATAGTTAAACATAATAATTCAACAATAAGATACAATCACAAGTGATTGGAGAATTTGATAAAAATGATATAAAGAACTTGACATAAGTATTTTCCTATTCACAAATTATATAAATGATTTTTTTAAAGTGTGTATAAATGTATTATTTTTCAAGCTTATGATGTTATGTTTTGGTTGACAAAATAATCACTAATAATAAAATATTATTTATAACTAGTTTGAACTTTTCAAAATTTATGACCAACTTAAAAACTAAAGTTTGTTTGCATAACTCAAGATTAAATAATTAAAAATTATAATATTTCAATTTTTATCTTACAATTTGATGCCTTATAAACATTTTTAGAAAAAAATAAATTCTAAATAAATTTTGAAACATTAATACAATTATGGGTTTGTGTGATAAGTATGTAAGAAAAGTTTTAAATGAATTTAAGGATACTTTGGATTCATACAAAGAAAAAAGAAAGTCACTTGAGGATATTCTAGGATGACGCAGGAAAAAGAAAAAAAAAAAAAAAAAGACAAGCCAAGGTGCTGGCGAGTTAGTTACTTTCTTTCGCGATGTGAAGAATGACAAATAAATAAATACACACACAGATCCACAGAGATAATCCATTATTTTTAAATCTTTGTAGAATACTAAGAATATGAATGATTATTTTAATGTTACAAATATTGGGGCATCCTCACACATACGCGTATTGACTCTGTTCGGTGTGCGCAGCAGCAGTAGATGACAAACTCAGAAACTTATAAACTGACCTAATCTTTCAAGCAGTAGATGACCCTTTATATCTTTCAAGCTTCGGCTTGTCATTAATTCTCCAAAAAAAAAAAAAAAAAAAAACTTACAAACTGACCTAATCTTCATCTCACCTAATTAGGGGTGTAAATAGGCTAAGCTAGGTTAGGCTTTAACTAAATAGGTTTGGGCCTGTGATGGAAATCCAAAGCCTGAGTTTAGGCCTGAGTCTGTGAGTAGGCTTTTTTTTAGGCCTAAGCCTGGGCCTTTTGCAGGCCTGACAAGGCCTGAAGCCTATTTAAAGGCCTATTTAAAATGTAGGTCTTTATATAGTCTTAAAGCATATGCATCTTAGTCCATATATAATCCACCAAGCCTATTTAAATGCTTACGTTATGTCTAAAAAGTTTAAGGATTCATTCTCATAAAAAATAAAATAGTTAGTAAGTGAAAGAAAATAACCCCTAATACCAGCAATTATTTGAGCAGGTAGGAATAAGAAAAATCAATCATTTATTGACTAAAAAGATATATATTTTAAAATCAATCAAGCACGACAAGTGTCATATAAAACTAGATTTTACCTCTCATTTTTCTTGTAGAAAATGAGACAAACTTATCCTATTTGGATAATTGTTATTTGGGCATCACTAAAATTAACTTACTACAATTTCTATGTTACATTAAATGACATAAATCAAAGGAGGAGTAGTGAGCTAGCATTGACACCTTGAGCGATCAAAAAGAAGTGAAGTAGATGTGATCAATTGATGAATGAAAATGTTAAACTCATTGATAAATAGAGAAATGTAAGATTTAAGAGTAAGAATAAGTTATTAATTTTATAAATAATCTATAAAGTTAATTTAGATTAAATTATATGTGACTATGCATAATAAAACATTTAAAAAAAATCTGAATAGGCCAGGTCTGTAGGCCTGAAGGCTAGGCCTTATGAAAATAGACCTGGCTTGTTTACCTAAATAGGCCTAACGATAAGCTTAAGTCTGAGTCTGACCTATTTACTAAATAGGCCAAGCTAAACTTAAAATAGGCTAGATCGTAGGCCCCTGATAGAGGCCTGACCTATTTCCACCCCTACACCTAATTAATAGCTTTAAAATATTCCCATATTTTCTGTCAATACTCCCCCACACACAACTACAAATCACTTGGGGTGTTCATATTGTTAGATGAACAACTTGATTGGTGTAATTGATTTGTAACATTGAAATAATCAGAGAAATTATAGATTATATACTACTTGTAACTCCAGAATGGTCTAAATTATCATAAATTAAGGGTTAAGTAGTAAATTCACCCCGAAAGTATATTTCCGATAGTAATGTTGCTCTGAAAGTTTCTTTTGTCTCAATGTTGACCTAAAAGTTTAAAAACATAGTAATATTGCTCTTATTCATTAAAAAGTCAACAATAAACATCACTTTTTTAATAATTAATATTAGTTTTTTAATGAAAAATAACAACGTTGCTATGTTTTTCGGTTTATAAAGCAACATTGAACATATAAAAACTTCTAAGACAATATTATTCTCAGGCGTTTACTTAATTCTGAGCCGAATTTGCTATTAACCCTAAATTTTATTATTTGTGTTTATAGAATTTAAAAACTATTTATCTTTTAGGTATAAAAATCATTTCCTGAGAAAATACAAAATATAAAAATTATTAATTTCAGAACTGCAAGATAAATCTCCGACGGAAGTACTCTAGTTTTTTTTCCCAAAAAAAAAAAAATCAATGGAAATGAACCAAACGACGGTGCAACTTGATTGGTCATGGTTGGTTTTTCGTTATATATTCTTGATGATTTATCGGTAGATCATGAAAGTTTGTAATAGTTTAGTTAGACAATTAGTCTAATATATTTGATGTTTTTCTAACCGGATGATATATTTGATTATTTTAGTTAATTACTTGTAATAGACAAAATACAATAGTTAAATATGAAATTGTGTTAGTTAGTTTGCCCTATGTGAGACCAACATAAACAAATAGTAATATTCATATTACTTTTTAATATAAGACATATTTAAAGAATTGATATTAATTCTAAATATAAGATATAATGTTTATATTTGTCATTTTCCCCCTAATTTACCTATTATTAATATATTTCCTCAACAATAATCAAAGAAGAAGGAAATTAAGGAAGATGATTAGAGTATTTTAGAAAACTCATATCATATTAAATTAATAATTAACTCAATCAACTTTTTTAATTTAATAAAATTATATAAATATATGTCATATTAAATATTACAGGAGTAATATATTTGGACATGCATATCAATATATGAATAAATGGAGCATTGTCCAAGTTATTTTTTGTTTATATGTATTTTTTTTAATAAAATATTATTTTAATCGAAACTGGTTTGAACATAATTCAGTAAATCACGAGACCTTTTTTTGTCCCATTCGGCCGTGGCAACATATTTATGGGCGGGCAACCACTACACTAAAACATATTTTATTCGATCACCTTAAGATTTATTATTATCATTAATAATTAAAGTGTGATGGATGATGGCTCCCCCCCCCCGCGGGTCTTCTCAATTCTGCTTCATTAATATATTTATGTGAGTGAAATTTTATATCAGCTTACATAAAATTTAGATTTTGAAAAGTTTTCAAAGAGACTCTAATATTAATAAGGTTGAAGTGGAAATTTAAAAACAAACTCTTTTTATAGACACCCAACATAATTAAATATTTTTAGTGTAAAAGTAAACATAATCAATTTTTTTGGTAGCATATATAAAAACACCATTAATCTTGGTTAACTTATATTACTTTTTGTATTATTGGTTCTTCAGTCTTCTCGTTTTCTATTATTTTAATATGTTTTTAGAAGAGTGAATGAACAAATTTAGCAATAAATTATTTTGCTATGAGAATCCAAAACAATTATCTTTTGTTAAATACAAAAATAGAAATAAATTTTTGTCCTATAAATATCCATATTTATTTTGTAAATTATTGTATTTATCTTGTGAATGACCAATTTATCTTTTAAATGCATTTTTAAAAAAAATTGAGCTAAAAATTTCAGTCACTCACTTATTTATTTTGTAAATGCCTACATTTATCTTATAAATTTTTCATAACTCTGAACATTCTTTTAAATCCATTTTTTATCTTGTAAATATATTTCTTTTGTCTTATAAATGTTCTTATAAAAAAATAAAGTAAGAGCATTATTATCTTTTCATTAAAAAAACTTAATTTCATTTTGAATCAAGTGGGTTTAGTGAAATTTTAAAATCTTTAGGGGTTAACTAAGATTACTTCTATGGGTCTAAGGATATTTTTTATTAAAAAAAGATAATATTTTCAAAAATATGTTAAAATAATAAAGAGTGAGAATATTGCTAAGACTCACAGTATAAAAAACAATAAGAGTTAATCAGAGTTAATCACATATCTATATATACTACCAAAAAAGTTTATTATCTCTACTTTTATACTAAAAAATAATTAATTATATTGGATGCACATAAAAAATAGTTTTTTCAGTAAATTTACATATTAACCTTATTAATAAACACCATATAGTTTATCTATCTATATAACATCTCGTTCTTAATTTTTTTTTTTGGTTAAATAAAAAAGTTGATTATCTCTACTTTTATACTAAAAAATAATTAATTATATTGGATGCACATAAAAAATAGTTTTTTCAGTAAATTTACATATTAACCTTATTAATAAACACCATATAGTTTATCTATCGATATAACATCTCGTTCTTAATTTTTTTTTTTTTTTTGGTTAAATCAAACTTCGGACCAGTTCTTGACACGAGACTGTGAAATTGTAAATTCGTTTTCTAAGTTTAGAACTGAACCACTAGATCATACATTAACTTAAGTGATTATTTATGGCAAGTTTTGTTTTTATAAATAATGATGAATAGTCAATTGTGTCATTCATTTATCATATATATTTACGCACTGGATTACATTAGCTTAAATAAAGCTAACGGGGGTTCCATACATTTCAAAAAGCTATTTTTTCAAGTAAAATACTTTAACCTCTATATTTTACTTTAATTACATACACCCCTTTTATTTTGAAAAATCACATAGACCTCTTTTAAAATTAAAATATATATTACACAAACTTCCTCTATATTTTGATATTTTATTTTTATGCACTAAAGTTCTTTGTTGAATATAAAGTTTGACTTTTGGACTTTTATCTTAATAAAATGCCCCCTTTTAATACTAGAAGTATTTGAACACATATATATTTATATGGGACAAAAAAATTATACCCATAATTTTTTTATATTATCATTTAGTATATGATTTATAACACTAAATTTTAATTCTAATAGATATTTTAACTTTGGAAGAATGACGAATAAATACCAAATGAAATTCCAAAATCCCCAAATATCTGTTAAAATTTGTGAAGGATATAAAAGTGATAGGAATCAAATTGAAATTTTAAAATATTGAATAAATTTATCATTATACCCTATCTTCCTTTTTCTCTCTCCTCTCCCTGTCTTCTTCTTCCTCTTTTGACATGGCAATGTAGACACACACACTCTCTCTCTCTCTCTCTCTCTCTAATTTGTTCATATAGCTTAATAGTGTGTGAAAATGTGAGATTTTTTCTGAAGGATAATTGTCAACAAGTCCCTAAAATCTCCTTCATTCTCTATTTTCATAACCCTTTTCTTAAAGAAAAAAAAAATTAAAATTAAAAACAATAATTAGATGTTTGATTTGGAGTGAAAGATTTTGGACGACAAACTTGTAGATTGGTTATGGATCTTATAAAAGCACTCAAAAAACGTTTTCTGATGAAAAAAACAAGTTTTGAGTATGAAAACTTGTTTTTACAGCGGGAGATGAGGTACAAGATCAAGGTATAGTATTTGAGTTTTCAAGAAGAAGAATGTAAATGGTAAATGTGGGATTTAACAAAAGTCGTAATAAAAATAACGAGTTCTTTAATAGGATTAATAAGTTCAGTAATGCATTTAACAAGTTTATTCGTCAAGTCAAACTTATACCACTCTAGAAAAACCAAAATTTGAGCACCATTAACAAAATTTGAAATATAACTAATAAGTTCTTTAATGTGATTAACCAGTTCAGTAATAAATTTAATAAGTCCAGAGTGACATAAGTTCCACTAGACGAATAAACTTGTTAAACTCATTACTGAATTTGTTAATCTTATTAAAGAACTTATTATTCCCACTACGACTATTGTTAAACCACACTCACTATTCACTTTATTCTTCCTCAAAACATAAACAATGTACCTCAATCTTGTACCTCGCCTCCCATGGTAAAAACAAGTTCTTAGATTGAGAATATGTTTTTTTAATCAGAAAAAGTTTTTTGAGTGTTTCTATCATATCCATAACCAAGTTAGAAGCTTGTCGCTCAAAATCTCTCACTCCAAATCAAACACCCATTTTTTTTTTTTTGTGAAAGGTTATGAAAATAGAGAAGGAGATTATGGGACTTATCAATAAGTATCCCCTAAAAAATCTTACCTTTTTCGTACACTATTAAGTTAGATGAACAAATTAGAGAGAGATAGAGTGACACTGTGTGTGTGTGAGCGCGCGCGTGCATTACCATGGAGAAAGGTGAGAAGGAAGAGAAGGAGAGGAGAGAGAACAAGGAAGAAAGTATATAATGATAAATTTATCAACATTTTAAAATACCAATTTAATTAATCTATGTCACTTTTATGTCCTTCACAAATTTTAACAGATTTTAGGATTTTGAAATTTCATTTAGTATTTATTCGTCATTTTCCTTTTAACTTTCAAATATGTTAAAATTTATTAATTTTGAGATTATAAAATTTATAATTTTACCTTTTCACCATATTTATTGAAATTTATTTATTTTTACTTTCTTAAATGACTAAGAACACATATCAAACACATGTTTTCAATAAAATATACTAAGCTACATAGGTTTGAAAGGTAGTCATTTAAATTTATAATTTTATATTTTTTCTACAAACATTTTAAAAACTTACTCAAAATCTTAAAAAGTTGTGATATTTATAGGCTATCAATTAAAATTTGAGATTTAATATTAAGTGTAAATTTGTGAATAAATTTTCATTAAAAAAAATACTTTTAGAATTTTGTAGAATATTCTTAATAGAGTTAACGGTTTAGATTTAAATGTAAGTTTTCAAAATATAGAGAAGATTTACAATTAAGGCCAAATAGAAAGGCCCTTAGGTCTTTTTATTATGTAATAGTTGTAGTAGATATGTAAAATTAAAGTAATACTCACTTTTGCCCTAATTGTAAGGGGGTATTATACCACTTCTTTTTTATTTTTAATGTAAAGTCTCCATAAATACCATATAATGATTTGACATTTTATTTTTAGTAGTTTTTTACCTAGAGAAAAAATAAGTTAAGAAAATAAATACATCATACATCTACTACATATAAAGAACTAAATTTTCCATTTATTTATCTTTATTCAATCATTATGGTGGCAAGTGGCAACATCCAGTCATCGCTACTCATTAGAGTTTAGAGGGTGTATTTTTATGATTTAGATACGTATTTTTTTTTTCTTGCCTTGATTTTTAGATATTCATGAATGCTGCTGGTAATATATATGTAGCTTAACTTAAAACTCCTGCATGAATACGAAGTCGAAGTTTGAATATTCCATTGGAATTCAAGATTGTTTGGAGTCGTGACGTGACAGATCGTTAGAGAAGGCAGTGAAGGCTTATTTATTAAAGGTAAAGGAGCAAAAATAGATATGTGCTTTATCTCTAGGAGCGTCTAATATCATGTGTTTTTTCTTGGAGTAAAAATACACACGTGGTTACCATTTTGGAGCAAAAGTCACATCTTATCATTATGTTATTGTTTACCGTAATAAGAAAAAAAGAGATGAAGATGAGAAAAAAAAAGAGATGAAGTGATTAGTAATATAACGGTGGGATGTGATTTTTGCTAAAAAATGATAACCACGTGTGTATTTTTGCTAAAAAAAAAACATATGATTTTAGGCGCTTCCGGAGATAAAACACATGTGTATTTTTGCTCCTTTACCCATTTATTAATTTTATCAAATTAATTAATGTTTAAATACAACTTTACGTGACTTCTCCCTTTCCGTAACTTTTCTTTAAAAATGCTAATGAAAAAATTAATTCAGGTGAAAGTAGCACAATTTCTATCTTGATCTATAAGTAGAAGTTTTAAATTGTTTATTGGTATTTTACTGCCTTCAAAATATTTTTGTGCCTGATGCTCCTAGCATAATACTTTGTTGGTCAATCTACATATAAACCATTTGAAAAAATAACATATATTTGTTATAAATAATTAAATTCATTAATATACCAAAATTAGTTAACTAACCCTTATATTAAAGACCAGCAGTTGTATGTCTTAAATTGATTAACATTTTCAAAATTTTCTTTATTTAATTATTAAAAAAATATGATATACATACAATAGGAGTAAAATAGAAAAACACTAATTAAATTTAGGGTTTTGGTTTTCTCATGTTACATGAGGAAAAAAAAATTCTTAATTTATATATATGTGTGTGTGTGTGTGTGTGAGTCCCACCATTTCATATGTGTGTAACATAAAAAAATATTTTTCCTACAATATGAGAAAATGTTTTTCTTCAACTTATATTTATAAACAATACTTATAATAAAGCTAGAGTATCATGTGATTGCGGGCCCACTGCACCACCCTGAAATGATTTCAAACCTAATAATGGTTCAACGACAGTGCGACACGTTGTGGTGTCATTGCGATCCGTCTCTATTGTGGCCTTGTGGGGTAGTGGCATGAGATAAATTTTATTGGGAAATCTATTTAGGGGCTAAGGTTAGAAAAAATTTTAAAAAAGGTCCAAGATTCTAAAAATACCAGAAAAGGCTCCAAATTTTTTTTTTTTTAAAATAAATTCATTAAAACTTTAGTTGTTAACGGGGTTGATATAGTTGTTAACGGGGTTGATATAGTTGTTAATGAGGCTGATATAATTGTTAACGTTTTAATGAATTTATACCAGAACCTTTTCTGATATTTTCAAAATATTGGGCTCTTTTTTGAAATTTTTTCTGTTACTTGGGCCCCTATACATATTTTCCCAATTTAATTGGCCTAATGAATGTGTGACGACGGGCTGGTGGTGTGAGTTTAATGATAAAACTTACTCCATCTGATTCTTATTATAAGGCACCAATTAATAAGTATTTTTTGTCTTTTTTATAAGGCACTTGCAAGTTTCAAGGTGCAATTAATTCATTTTTCTATGTTTGCCCATATTTAATAAGAGTAGTATGAGAGAATACTATATTTGAGTTTAGGGTAGTTAGTAGGTATTGGAAATTATTTAAATTTTATGACAACTCTAATACTTTTAACTAACTTTATTAGTTTATGAGAATTTATAGTTAGTGCCTTATAATAAAGACCAGAAGGAGTAGAGTATTAAGTTTAGTTTTAGATGTAAAATTCTATTCACTGTGTTCTCATATTTATATTATTCCCTAAATTATTCTTATATATATATATAAAGGGAATTTGCATTAGGGGTAGTTACGGGGATATTTTATAAAAACCAATACATTTTTTTTAAATACTTGATTTAACTTTTTTTTAATCTACCTAAATTAGTCAAGTATATTTTTGATATGAAAGATATGAAATAGTAACCAATATATATATATATTTGGTCTCACACTATAAGGTCCCATTAAATCTTTTTGGGTCTTAAGTTTGAGATTTAGAGAAGAGACTTGTGTTATGAGGGATAATGACAAACTCTAAACTAAATATCAAATGATAATATATATATATATATATATATATATATATATATATATATATATATATATATATATATAAAGAAGGCATAAGGTAGTAATACGGGCTTTTTTCCCATAGTGCCCCTTTTTAGGAAACTATTTACCAAAATGCCCCTACTTTGAAACTATTTCCCATTATGCCCCCTCTAGAAACATATTCTCAATCTACCCCCTTTAGTCGACTAAACCAGGAGTTTAGTCGACTAAATGTCGAGAGGTTCAAATTTTTTTGAATCCCTCGAAATTTAGTCGACTAAACCCATTTAGTCAACTAAACCAAGTGGTTTAGTCGACTAAATTACGGGGGTGAGCTTTAAAAAGCCCACACTCGACATTTAATCGACTAAACCACTTGGTTTAGTCGACTAAATTTCGACGGTGAGGGTTTTTAAACACTCCAAACGCCGCTAATCGAATAGATCTTCTCTCCAAACCCCTCCCCCATCTCTTTTTCACCAAAATCTCTCTGAATCCATTGGTGGGTTGTGAAGAGAACTTCAATCAACTTGCATTTGCATCAATTTCGGTATGTTTCGGTCCCATTTTCGGAATTTCACCGTCGTCATTGTGTTATTGCGAACCCCATTTGTGTTTTACTGTTTTGTGCTTAGATTTGATGGTTTTGTTGTGTATATATGATTGATTTGACTTTTTCATTGATATTTATGGAGGAAAACGATGAATGTATATGTTTATGATAATTTTTTTTTGCGTTTATGTGAATTTTTTTTATTTTTGGATGAATTTATCTTCGTTTTTCATCAAGAATTGGTCATTTTGTTGTATATGTATGATTGATTTGAGTTTTTCATTGATATTTATGGAGGAAAATGATGAATGTATATGTTTATAATAATTTTTTTGCGTTTATGCAAATTTTTTTATTTTTGGACGAATTTATCTTCGTTTTTCATCAAGAATTGGTGGTTTTGTTGTGTATGTATGATTGATTTGAGTTTTTTATTGATATTTATGGAGGAAAACGATGAAAGTACATGTTTATGCGAATTTTTTTGCGTTTATGAATATTTCTTGTTTATGTTGAAAATGTTTGTTAGTGAAAATGATGAATGTAAATGTGAAATTGAGAATGATGAATGTTTCTTGTTTCCCGATTGATTGTAACCAAAGTGTATACTTTCATACCTAATTTCATAACTGTTTTCTTTAGTTGCACATCCTTGAATCTGGTATTAAAGTTGCTCGCGACATAATGTAGGCAATACACATGATAGGCATACGGAGGCTGCCAATTGCGGTGATCTTTAACCGCCTTTATGATACTGGCGTGACGATCACATATCAAACAAATACCCGTCCTCTGCGTCACATGATCACGTAAGAGACAAAGAAACCACCACCAGTCATCATCTTCTCACCAGGAGGAACAATAGCAAAGGCAATTGGTAAGACCTTCTCATTCCCATCCTGTGAAGTCGCAATCAAGAGTCCCACGCCTAATTTACTAGGTTCGAGCAAGAATCAAAATCACCCTCCACATCGGTATCTGAGCTGTCACTTAGTGGAACAAACCTCTCAAATTCGTCCTCCTCATCGCTGTGCATATTCTCATCTTCCTCATCTTCCATCAATGTTATCTGACTTAACACTTGTGAAGGTGCAGATACACCAACATGTCTGTCTTCTTCACCAAAATACTGTGGAGATCTTGGATGCATAGGTATAGATAATGATTCGCCAGATTCAATTTCAACATATATCTCAATAAAATTGTGTACTCTCCGATTAGCAAATGCATCTATGACACAATCTACATCTTCATCATCACATACATCGGTACTAATGTAGTATACATTATCCTTACCCAATATAGTCTCTACTTTGGCAATTAACCCATGAATGCATTGGCTGCCATGTAGCCTTCATTTTTGGTAAATTCTTTCTTTCAGCTCATTGTATGTAGTACCCCGTTTGATTTTCATTATTTTCATTTTCCCTTCAAATTGAACACCATCGGGACCTTCAAAATACCTCCCACTATGGTAGATTATAGTCATGTAAGTGTTTGAACTTGAAATCATCTTTGACACCAGAATTTTAGCTGCAAAATGAAGGGTTTTAGCTGACTAAATAAAAAAATTTATGAAAAACGAAGTGATATTTTTCAAAAAAATAAAAAAACTCTCAACCGATGTAAATCTTTTCACTTTCACATGTATATTTATCATTTTCCTCCATAAATAGGAATGAAATACTCAAATCAAGCAAAGACACACAACAAAACAACCCAATCAAAGCACAAAACGCAAAAACGCAAATGGGGGTTCGCATAAATACATAAATGATAGCGGAAATCTTAAATGGAGATGAAAACATACCGATATCGACACAAATTCCACTAGATTGAAGTTTCCTACGCAACCCACCAACAGATTCAGCAAGGATTTGACGAAAAAGAGAGGGGGAAGAGGTTTGGAGAGGTTTTTACACGATTGGGGTTCATATTGCTGTGGTTTGGAGTGTTTAAAAACCCTCACCATCAAAATTTAGTCGATTTACTAAACCACTTGGTTTAGTCGATTAAACCACTTGGTTTAGTCGACTAAATCGACTAAACCAAGTGGTTTAGTCGACTAAATTTCGAGGGGATTCAAAAAAATTTGAACCCCTCGACATTTAGTCGACTAAACCCCTGGTTTAATCGACTAAAGGGGTAGATTGGGAATATATTTCCAGAGGGACAAAATGAGAAATAGTTTCAAAGTAGAGGCATTTTGGTAAATAGATTTCTAAAAAGGGATATTATTAAAAAAAAGCCTAGTAATACGTATTCTTGTTAATTAAAAGTGTGGAAAAGTTGAAAGATGTGGACCTAAAAATAGAAAGAGTTTTGTGAACGAATCTTTTTCTGCCCATCACAACTATCTTTTACCATTATGAATATATTTTGTCGACTAATCTGACAATGAACAGCACTATCCATTCTTCGTTGGAATGACCGTGGTTAACTTACTCCTCTTTTATAGTGTCCTACCTTCTCTACTCATCTTTAATATAGAGATTCATTTGATTATTTTACAGAAATTAATGAAAATAAATAAATTATTTCAGAATATTTATACATGTCTTATTTATACCAAGCTAATTTTATGTTATGATTAATTAACATATTTAGTTTCATTGATCTTTTTAAACAAAGTTTGTTGAATCTTATATTAAGGTCATGGGAGAATACTATTTGCTTTGCGCTCTTACTCCTTGTTGCTCTTACTCCTTGTTTGATGAATATGTCTCTCCTGTTTACTAAAAATGTAGTCCCTTTCTCTCCGGTCTTATATTTAAGACCGAATGTGGCATATAAATAATTTAACTATGCATATAAAAGATATTAAAAACAATAAATATATAAAAATATGTTTTATTTCCTAAAAGTACTTTGTTAGCAAGAAGAGAGGGGAGAGCGTGTCAAAAGTAGGAACAAACGTGTGTGAACAATAGTTAATGTAGTAATACAGTAAGTATGTAACTAAGGTACGTAGGCAAAAATAAGAGAAAAGTTACCAAGCGCTAGTGTAGCACAGTGGTATGACGCTGGTTATCCAACCTTTGTAATCAGGGTTTGAACCCTGTCCGGACCATTGGTCCCATATTTAAAAAAAAAAATAAGAGAAAAGTTGGTTAAAATTTCAGACATTATTTAAGTGTGTCTTATTATCAATAAGACCATGCCACCTTAAAATATCATATATACTCCTTCCAATCCTGAATGTAAAATTTAGTTTATTGTCCTTTTCTCTCTCTCTCTTTTTATAATTAAAGTAGTTCTTATATCAAAGATGGGGAGTATTTCACAGAGGCAGTATTTGTGGCTATAGAAAAAGTATAGTTGGAATTATTTGTTACTTGCACTCTTTTTTTTTTTTTTTGAGAAAAAAGAATTGTCTATGTTATTGACTGACAGTATTTTTAAGATTATCCGTCAGTATCATACTACTACCCTGAATTAGTTCTCCCCGCAGGACAGGCGTGGAATTTCAAACCTGCATATCTAATAAATAGTCTTTGGTGCCTCCTTTAAAATCTAAACCTTTAATTAATACCCCTCCAGTTCTAATTATAAGACATAGCTGATTTTTTTGAAGAGATTAATGAAGCTAATTAAATTACTTTAGAGTATTTTTATTTTTTTTAAACTAATTAGTTTAACTAATAAACTAATATATAATCTAAGAATACATAATATATGAAATGATTAAGTAACTTATTTAGTTTTCTTAATCTCTCCAAAAAAAGTCAACTATATCTTATAATAATTAGGACTGGAAGTAGTGATAAGAATCCCAATAAATATACGTAGATATTTTTAGATATTTCTGCGTCCTTGACTTTGTATAGACGATGACTTCTTAGTTGTGTTAAGTAACTTTTTTGTTGTTGCCAACTTTCATAGCCAGCGGCTTCTAAAGAATATGCCTGCCTTCGGTATTATATTCTCCTTTTCTTTTATTTGTTTCGACTTTGACGATAATTTCGAAGATATGGACTACGATATAATTATTATAAATTCATAACACAACATGTATATATCATATATAAGTATACTCATATCCTAGTTGGGATAACTTATAATTGAGGTTTGTTGGCATGGATACAGATAATTAAATAAAGTAATATTTTAAAAGCATAAAGAAACAAATTGAACACGACTTGACTAGGATTGAAAAATAAATAAAGCTTTGATGGATGTCATGTAAATCTTTTTTTTTTTTTCAATTTCTTGCAAAAAGAGTTTTGGATAGGGTCAATGACAACGTAGAGATTTACGGAAAAGGGAAAATACATGAGAATAAGAAATTAAAGATGAAAAATAAAGAAAGAGTTGTGATGAGAATACTCAGATACAGAGCATTTAGGGAAGGATGTTATGTGGGGAGGAAGAGAAAAGATTTAATTTTGAGCCCCTCCTTAGCCCCACTACAATATTTGAGATCAGGTTAGATCAACTTATTTAGGATCTACATGAATTCAAGGAGATATTTTTGCACGTTTTGTCCTGAGTTTGTTACATTGAAGTGGTTTCTGGGGCTTGATTGGGTATTCTGCTCACTAAATAACCTTTATTGGGCCTGCCTCTTATAGTTTATTTTGCCTACAGGCCCAAGTTTTTAAAGTGGGCCAACACTAAGTCCTCACTCTTCAAGTCCAATTGATTATTGACTTGGGGAGTGAATTTGCAATCCTGACCATACAATGCCTTCTTGATCCAACGCCCAATAAGTAGATTTTTGATAAATACGCGACAATCCAAGACTTGCAATAGGCTGTAGTACATGTGTCAAACTCCCAAGCCAAACTTAAAGCGCAAATGACAAAGGAGCTGGCAAAGGCAAAATATGAGTTGCCAACATCTCACTGAGAAAAGCAGGTTGAAGCAGCAACTCGAAGACATTGCCGCGAAAGCAACATTCTGGGCTCAAGCCCAACTAATGAAGGAGTTCAAGGAAGGTCGGTTGGACCAATGGGATCTCGACCAAAAGATAGTTGAATACTAGTCGATCATCTTTGGCGCATCGGTCCCTATGTACTGCAAGTCAACTGCAATTAAAGCATTCCATTACATAACCCTGTTGGTTAGAAAGTTAGTGTATGCTAGTACATACTATGATGATGTCATAATGTTTGATCCATCATGTACACTTGGGTCAGTTGGGTATATATGTCGAATGTCTTTGGTGCATCTGTCATTTGTAATTAAGACGTCCCATATTATGTAAGTTGCCGTTACATAGCTTTGTTTGTTAGAAAGTTCATGTATGATAGTACGTACCGTCATAATAGTTGACCAAATACGAGAGTTTTGGTTGGTTGGTGTGTATGTCGCATCTTCGTGGCCCAGTTTGTGTTCCACCATGGGACATCCCTAAAGTTGAGCTATCAACATTTAGAAGCATCGATATTGAGTTTTATTTGTTAGAATGTTTATGTATGCTAGTATATACTATAGCATTGAGATAATGTTTGACCAACCATGCGAATTTTGGTTAGTAGCACTACTAGAAAACATGAAATTTGCGACAGAATTTGCGACGGAATTGTATTTCGTCGCAAAATTGCGACAGAAAAGTTCAACCGTCGCAAGATAGCAATTTTTGCGGCGGAATTGGATATTCCGCCACAATTTGCGGCGAAACCTATTCGGCCGCTGCAAAATGCGGCGGAAACTTCATAACCGCTGCAAACTACGGCGGAGCCGCAATTTTTTGCGACGGAAAAGTAGGTTCCGCCGCAAACTTGTGGCGGACCACTCCGGGTCCGCCGCAAACTTGCGGTGAACCACGCCGGGACCGACAATTTGCGGCTGTGGGTTCAGCCGCAAATTTTGTTAAAAGCAACCTCCTCCCCCCATTTTCATTTCACCGATCTCTTACTCTGTCTTGTTCTTCCTTCTTCCTCTCTGCGTTTCCATCGTGCGTCGTTCAGTCTAACCTCCAGTTCAAGCACCCCGGTGAGTCGTCCTTGCTCTTTTTTCTCCACTTTAAGATACCCTTCAAGAGGTATGCATTCTTTCTCTCCTCCTCCTTGACAAACTGCTCTTATTTCTTGAATTTTTTGAAGCCGACAGTACATATGCGTTTTTTTGTCTGTGTGGATCTGGATGATATAGCTTTATGGACTACTTTATATGCTGATTCCTTGTTTTAATATTGAAAATATATTCTTTTATTGTTAAATGAAAAATGCGAATATGTGTTAAAATTTGGTATATAAAATTTAAATTGTTATAGTGATATGGAGAATATTTAAGGTAATTGTTGATTTAAGTGGACTTTGTTTGTGGGTTATTCTTTTTTTTTTTTATTGTTATATGTGTAACCATTGTGAATGAAGCTAATAGAGGCACTCAATAAGATTGATAGAAATATGTAATTTAGCCTATATTATTACTTAATACTAGTTAAGTGATTAACATTATTTTAATATAAATTATAAATACTAAATATTGTAAATACAACTATGTAAAATTAAATATAAATTAATGAGTAATATTAGATGTAATATAAGAAATTCATATATTTATAATTTTTTGAAAAATAAATAAATAACTTATACAATAAATTTATTTTATGTCGTATATATAAGTTAATTTAGATAATATAAACTAAATATACGTTAGAATTTATTTAAGAAATTTAAGAATTACGTTAGAATAAATAATATATATATATATATATATATATATATATATATATATATTACGTTAGAATTACGTTTAGTACACTGCATCGCCTCATAGCCAAGGCGGGCAAGCTAGTTCCTCCAACGACCCAGTCTGGGGATCCATTGATCCTGCGACAGGGAAGATGTGGATCCGTCCTGTAGGGAGCACCGAGTAAGTCATGTAATGTTATGATTTTTTACCTTTAGTTTGTATGCTACTATTTGCAACATTCTTTTTTTTTTTCAGGTTTGATCCTTATAAGTCGGTGGCGGATTTCATGGCCGAGCAAATATTTCGTAATTTTGATCAACCTTGGGCCACATGGAAAGCGATTCCTCAGAGCCAGCGAGATGTTTGGTTCACTGAGTTATTGGTAAGTTATGTGATTTATGGTTATTAATTTTTTATTCTCATCAAAATGCAAACTGATTAACTACTTGTATAATTTAGAGCACTAATTGTTTAGTATTGTTTTTCAGGGAAAGTTTAGCTTCTTGCCCGAGCATCTCCCAAATTTAAAGAAGGCTTATAACTTCAAGGGAGGCAAGTGGCTGTCTGATAAATTATATAAATTGAGACATGAAAAGGGAAAAAAAACTTGGATTCAACCTGAGGTCGCAGGCCAGTTATTTGACAAGTGGGCCACCGACGAAAGATTTTTGAAGCAAAGTGAGCAAAATAAATTAAATAGGTCCCACATGGATGGACCTTCATATGCTGGTGGCAGCATTCCAGTTAGTGAGCATCGACGAAAGATTGTAAGTATACGCTATTTTCTACTTCAGCTTTCAATATTTTGTACTTAATCAAAATTAATGAATGATTATCATTTGTGTTTGCAGGCAGCGTCTGGGGAAGTTCCTGCAGATTTGATTCCTTGGACTACCTTTGAGCGGACCCATACCCAACCGGTTGAGGGTCAAGGCAAGCATTGGATTAACGCCAAGTCCCAGCAATTCGCGGTAAGATATTAATTACATTTATTATTTGTTTCAAACAGTAATATCTTTCTTTCATTTTATATGCATTATTTGTGTTCTATGTTTGTGCTTGTAGGAGACCTATCAGCAGCTAACGCAGGAGAGAGACTCACAGATTCAGAGCGACCCGTCGTCCTCTTATTCCAATAACGAGAGTATCTTCCTTCAGGCTGCAGGCGGAATGGACAAGAAGGGGAGAGTCTTCGGGATGGGTGCTTCTGCCAGCCAACTGAAGTCGACTTCGAGGCGCTCAACCGGCAGTAGTAGAGGTGGTCCTGAAGGTAAACTTATACTTTTGCTATCAATCGCAAACCATTACTCTCTCATTCATTTAAATGAAGTAGGACAAATAAATTGACTTCATAATGTTGGTTTTGCAGAAAGTAATAGGGTAAAGGCGTTAGAACAGACGGTGAGGGAGCAAGGGTAGATGATTAGTGAGATGTGAGCACTTCTCCAGTCCCTATTGAAGGACAAAGGCATGGGGCAGCCTCCTGGTGGTGACGATGACCAGACTACTGCTGTTTAGAGTTTTTTCAAAATTTATTTTGGAACATTATATTTATAATATTTTGTTTTTGTAATGTAAACTCGTATGATGATTGTACAATTTATTTTTATGATATACAATTTATTTATTTTTAATAATTTTTTATATTTTTTATGACTTTTTTTTATTTTTTTAAAATAATTTTTAATTTTGCGAGGGAAAAATTTTCCCTCGTAAAATCCTTCGTTTTGCAAGGGAAAAGTTTTTTCCCTCGCAAAATATGATATTTTGTGAAGGAAATTTTGCCGCCGCAATTTTTGAATTTTGCGAGGGAAAACATATTTCCGCCACAAATTGCGATGGAAAATTTTTCCGCCGCAAAATTAGAATTTGCGATGGAAATTTTTTTCGCCGCAAAATTGGAATTTGAGAGTAAAATTTTTTCCGCTGCAAAATTGGAATTTGCGAGGGAAAATTTGTCCCTCGCAAAATGAGAGATTTTGCGAGGGCAAATTTTTCCGCCACAAAATTTCAATTTGCAAGGGAAATGAAATTTTTCCATCGCAAAACTGATTTGCGAGGGCTTTTTTTACAACGGACACTTTTCCGCCGCAAACTATTTTTGCGATGGAAAATGCTTGTTTTGCGATGGAAAAATTCCGCCGCAAAAAATCAATTTTCTAGTAGTAGGTATGTACGTCACATCTTTATGGTTCAATTTTGTGTTCTGCCATAGGACACCCCTAAATTTTGGTTCTCAATGTTTAGAAGTGTTGGTATAAGTGCTTGTTAATTGTATGATGCATCAGTCGTATGTCTTTTAGCTTAGTAGGTTGGTCTTATATGCTGAGTATAAGCTAATGAGTTACTTTGTTCGCATTATTCCAAGCAGAAGATGGTAACTATAAGGTGAAAGATAATGTATCAAATCAAATATTTTAGAAAGAATGACAATGTTTTATTAAGTAAAATGGCTTACAACAATGCAATTGATCGTACAACAACATCTTGGCAAGTATGTCACGAAGGTACAATTTCATACAATCGAGTGGGAAAGACTTATACAATTGAATGTTGAGCAATGAATCTGATACAAGGAAACCTTGTAACAGTATAGAGTGTATTGATGGTAGGGAGAGGGCAATGTAATATCATAATACTGAAGATAACTGGACCATATAGCTTAGTGCAGTAGACCCTTTGTGTTTTAGTTATATTTAGGATTTGTATCAGCATGTCTTGCCCATGAGGTTAGTAAGTATGCAAAATCCAAAAACGAACTTAAAAGGTAACAATTTAGAAATTGTACCTTTTTAGATGTATCGCATTCCAATTTCTTTTGATAGGTTCCCATTTATGTAGCTTAGTTGGTATGCCCCTTGACCGACTACCCCAATTGCTTGGTAAGGGCCTTCATATGTCAAACCTAGCTTCCTATCATTTGCTACCTTGGTAGGAGCATTCTGCCAGGGGAAGTTGGTTGGTGGTGTTGGGATTTGTACACACAGCGGAATCAAAATTTATCCAATAAATTACGAATCTCAAAAAGAGGATCTATCAACAGTGTTTAAATCAGGTTAGTAATTAGAACCTGTACCTTTCAAAAGCTTGTGTTCGTCTCGTTCTATTTGAACTGGTGGGCTACCTTCTTGATCAGCAGAAGTCGACTCTTTGAATCGCCTTCCTCTACCGGTATCCACACCGAACAGCTTTTCAACATGAACGAGACGAACAGCTTTTCAGTAGCGTGCTAGCGCCTTCTTACTTTTTACGTCTTACGCCTTTTCTTTTCTCTAGGGTTTTCTTTTGCGGCTCTTCTCTTTTATTTTAATACTACTAGATCAATATCTATTTATAGGGTTTCTAAAACCCTATTTGGACCATATTAAAATATTCAAGATTAATCTCAAATCATCTTGAATTTAAATTTTAGATTTAAATATCATTAATTAAATCTATCTAATAAATCTAATCTGATCTATTTATTTAATCTAAAATTAAAAGCCTACAGATTTAATTTATCTTTATAACTTAAATCTAATAAAAGATATATATCTATTTAATTAAAACTGAGATACTATATCTCAATTTAAATTAAATTAGATATATCTAAGATTCAATGAATTTGGACACTATTGCTCGTGTTAGGCTATTCTTGTGTGTGACCCTGTAGGCCCACATGAGATTGGCAGTGAGCCAATACTGTACCAGCCTACAAGTCGCAAGCGGCCTCTAGCAAGACATTGCAACTACCCAATTCATATGGGGATCGATGATACGATACAAACTATCGTATAACCATGTCACGTCCCTTTTGTCACACGATAATTTGGTCAAAAATGAGGCATGGATAATATCAACTTCCTTTTCTTGACAATTACTTTTTCGATTCTTGAGTAATCTAATAATTGAAATGGAAACTCGTTTCCACAGTAGTATGGCCATACGTTTCTCAGACTCACTCATCGAGGGGCCCAGTATTATCTCTTTACAAATGCGAGGGACAAATTCCATCTTGATCACTCACATTCCTTGGCATGAAAACCACTGATCCCGATCCAAGCCTTTATCATCACCCGGTTAAGGGTGACTTTTGACTAGGTCAAAGATTAGTGACTCATCATGTAGGAATCCATGATGATCTCAGGTCATAGGGCGTTGTGACGTAGTTATATATGAAATAAGCTAATGACTAAATCCATGCAGCTTTCTCATAGTGGGTTGGTCCAGTACCTTGTACTCTTACAAGTGCCCATGACTTTGATTTGTATCTCCATACCTCATCAAAGTCATACTGGTTTTATCTCATCTTTGCTCCCGCGTAGATGACCGACCAGGGACATTTAGGATAATCTATAAGATATATCTAGGGATACAGTTATCAATATAAACATGCAAATAAAATGATAACTAAAAGAGAATACTTTAAATAACATAAATGTCTAAAGTACAATGACTTGGTCTTTCCAATAGAATCCTACTTGCATTAGGTGTAATCATTAATTACTCTAATTCCCATTGTCCTAACATGATGCTCATGTTTTGCTTGTGCAAGTGGCTTAGTAAGAGGATCAACAACATTGTCTTCTCCTAGTACTTTGCATATCTTTATGTCACCTCTATCATTGATTTCTATGATAAAATGAAATCGCCTGAGTATATGCTTAGTCCTTTGATGTGACCTAGGCTCTTTAGCCTGCGCAATAGCCTACTGTTGGCACATAACAGATCTATTGGATTTGAAATGGTAGGAACCACCCTTAGTTCAGTAATGAACTTTCTGATCCAAACGGCTTCCTTAGTTGCATCCGATGCTGCTATATACTCAACTTCTATTGCAAAATCAGCTACAGTGTTCTGCTTTGAGCTCTTCCAGCGTATCGCACCACCATTTAATAGGAATACATATCCTGACTGCGATCTTAGATCATCTTGATCAGTTTGGAAACTCACATCTGTGTAACTAGTCACACAGAGCTCATCCTCCAAGTCACCATATACCAAGAATAAGTCCTTAGTCATTCTTAAGTACTTCAGGATATTCTTGACAGCAGTCCAGTGACCCTCACCAAGATCTTATTGATATCTACTGGTCATACTCAAGGCAAATGACACATCTGGTTGAGTACATAACATTACATGCATGATAGATCCAATGGCAGAGGCATATGGAATCTTACTCATGCGATCTCTTTGATCTTGTGTACCAGGACACAGATCCTTGCTGAGATGAATGCCATGAGACATGGGCATGTAACCCCTTTTAGAATCCTGCATACTAAATCTATGTAGAATCTTATCTATGTATGTGCTCTGACTTAGGCCTATCAGCCTCTTGGATCTATTTCTATAGATCTTAATCCCAAGGATGTAAGAGGTTTCGCCTAAATCTTTCATTGAGAAAGACTTTCCTAACCAAGACTTGACACTCTGCAAGGTTGGAATGTCATTCCCACTGAGTAGGATGTCATCAATATAAAGCATTAGAAATACAATTGTGCTCCCACTAACCTTTTTGTAAACACAAGGTTTATCTATGTTTTGAATGAATCCAAACTCTTTGACTACTTCATCAAAACGATGATTCCAGCTCCGAGATGCTTGCTTCAATCCATAAATGGATTTTTGAAGCTTACAAACTTTACCAGAGTCTTCTGGACGCACAAAACCCTTAGGTTGTGTCATGTACACATCCTTAAGCAACTTTCTATTAAGAAAGGCTGTTTTGACGTCCATCTGTCATATCTCATAGTCATAATATGATGCAATGGCAAGAAGGATCTTGATTGATTTGGCCATTGCAATTAGGGAAAAGGTTTCATCATAGTCCACACCATGAGTTTGAGTGAATCCTTTTGCAACCATTCGTGCCTTGAAGACATTTACTTTGCCATCCATGTCAGTTTTCTCTTTGAAAACCCATTTGCACACAATGGTTTTTACCCCTTTAGGTGGATCGATTAAGGTCCATACCTTATTATAGTACATAGATTGCATTTCAGACTTCACGGCATTAAGCCATTTTTCAGAGTTGGGTCCCACTATGGCTTATTGATAGCTAGTTGGTTCATTTTGCTTAGTGAGCAAAATATCACGACTTCCGGTAATTTGAAACTCATATCTCTGAGGCCGTTGTCGTGTTCTATCGGACCTTCGTAGACCTTGTGTTACTTGAGTAGGCTCAACAATTTGTTGTGAGTCTTCTCCATTTTCCATCTGTGGTTCTACGTTGTCTTGTGGCTTTCGAACTTCTTCGATGTTCACCTTACTCCTACTAGTTCTTTTAGAGATAAACTCCCTTTCCAAAAAGATACCATTGCGGATAACAAACACTTTGCAATATGTGGGATTGTAGACATAGTATCCCTTAGTTTCCTTAGGATACCCCACAAAAAGGCATTTTGAGGATCTGGATGATAATTTATCTGAGGTTTGTTGTTTAACTTAAACCTCACATCCCGAAATTTTAAGAAATGACAAACTGGGTTTTTTCCCAGTCCATATCTCATATGGTGTCTTTTCAACCGCCTTTGATGGAACACGATTTAGTGTGAATGCAGCTGTTTCTAGAGCATAGCCTTAAAAGGACGGCAGAAGATTTGTTTGACTCATCATAGACCGAACCATATCTAATAGAGTTCAATTTCTCCGTTCAGAAACACCATTTCATTAAGGTGTTCCTGGAGCAGTAAGTTGCGAGATGATCACACAACTCCTAAGATGGTCAGTGAACTCTTGGCTCAAATATTTACCACCCCGATCAGATCGAAGCGCTTTAATTGTTTTATCAAGTTGATTTTTCACTTTATTTTGGAATATTTTGAACATTTCAAAAGATTCAGATTTATGTTTCATTAAGTAGATATACCCGTATCTACTAAAATCGTCTATAAATGTTATGAAGTACAAATGACCTCCTTTGGTAGATATATTCATTGGTCCACACACATCACTATGTATAAGGCCCAGTAAATCGATGGCTCTCTCACTACGCCCAGTAAAAGGTGCCTTTGTCATCTTTCTCAATAAACAAGACTCACACTTATCAAATGATTCAAAATTAAATGAATTAAGAAATCCATCTTGATGGAGTTTCGAAATGTGTTTCTCATTTATATGGCCTAAACGACAATGCCACAGGTAGGTCGGATTCAAATCATTTGACTTGATCCTTTTGGTAGTTATGTCTATTCAATTTTCTACTATCCTTGGGATTTTGCACATTTATACAAATGTGAGAACCACATGCAGTATCTAATACCCATGTTAAGGAAGTGGAAAGGTGAATATCTACGACATAGATACGTGTAGCGATAGCCCCGCCATCCTTCTTGTTCTTTATTAGGTCTTCAAGGTAGATTTTGCAGTTCCTCTTCCAATAACCAGGTTCATTGTAGAAGAAGCAGACCCCGTCTTTCGGAGGTTTTACCTTCTTGGCTTTCCGTTTCATACCCCTCTTGACTTGCTTGTCGCAGGAACATTTCCTTAAGATTAACAATCATCTCAGAGGCCTCCACATGTTCCAAATCTCCATCGAGGTCTGGAACCATAGTGGCAGGCATCAGGCATCCTGCATCCATAGAGTCATTCAGATGCTTCGTATAAGCATCTTTCTGAGCTCTTGGAGCTTTAGCTGCTGGCTCGTCAGGAATAGGTTGATCGAGGAGATACTCCTTTCTTTCGTGTTTGGGATCAATGCTTAAGTTCCCAAACAAGTCCAAAAAAAAGTTTGTCTCATCGAGTTTGTCCTTTTTAAGGACAGATCGCATTGATGGTGTGACAGTATTGCTGGACGATATGATTCTACAACTAATATATGCAAATTTTAAGTAGTTACCTCCCACTAAATTAATAACCCTCATTATAATTAGTGAGCTAAGATCCATATTTGCCTTAAATTTAAGTCCACTTTGGCAGTACGCTTAAAATCAAGTTATTTAGGTAGGCAACCCCTTTGTCAATTACATCACATGTAACTCTTAGATCTTTATGAGATTCGATCATCATATGACCGGCACGTTTAATCCCATCTAATGCCTTGAGATCCAAAACCGTTTTGATAATCCCAATTAAGTCAAGACAATAATGAATGTTGAGTATCACCATTACTTACACTTGTCTCACCAAGATAACTTAGATGTATCCACTTTTGTGGAACATACAAATGAGTGATCTAGGTTTTGACAAGTATTCATTAATTGACGGCATTGTGACTTAAGATTTTATTTAGAAGGTATTATTTGATATGATCTAATTAATCCTATTAATTCTACTTATATGAATGCAATCATTATTGTATCTCATATAATCTCTAAATTAATCAGAAGTAATTTAATTAAATCATAATTAAAACTCTAAATTAATTATGAGTGACCTAACCAAATCATAATTAAAACTTTAAATTAATTATGAGTGACCTAATCAAATCATAATTAAAACTCTAAATTAATTATGAGTGATTTAATCAAAACATAATTAAAACTCTAAATTAAACCTGTGACACAACATGACTCATCTAACCTTAAATCCTCTAAAGCCAATGGGAGGACTTCTATAAATAATAAAAGAAAATACATAAGGAGAAACCTCGTTTCACATACGAGGGGAGTGTGATGAGAAGATAATGTACATCCATAATATTCAGAGAGAGGCATGGCTCGCAGGCCATATTTAAATTTACAACACTTGCAAAACTCTATGAGCCATGTTGTTCACCATACCCAAACAACATTTGAAAGGCAAATTACAACAGGTAATTATTCATACAATATGAAATAAAATGTCATGATTAAAATATCACAACATAATTATAATAATTGTAATCTGATACCAATTCCCAATTTCCATACATTACGATATATAATCAATTAAAATTATAACAAATTATTAATTATAACCCAATTATAATTGATTCCCATCACGTCATCATAACACGCAATATACACTCTCAATATTCACGTTGATAACGTGAATCATCTTTGAGAAACTATTGACCAATCAATATTCATGTTAATAGCGTGACCAATATTCCCATAACGTGAATCAATTCCTATGCATTTCAATTATCATAATCATCAAATGGTGGTCACGTTATATAATTACAATAATCATAACATAAACTCAATTTAAACGCATAATTGATCTAGCTCTGATACCACTATTGGGATTCGTACACGCAGCGGAATGAAATTTATCTAATAAATTACGAATCCCAAGAAAAGGATCTATCAACGGCATTTAAATTCAGGTTAGTAATTAGAACCCGTACCTTTCAAAAGCTCTTGTGCGTCTCGTTCCATTTGAATTGGTGGGTTACCTTCTCGATCAGCAGAAGTCGACTCTTTGAATCGTCTTTCTCTACTAGTATCCACATCGAACAGCTTTTCAACACGAACGTTAGCGTGCTAGCGCCTTCTTACTTTTTGCGTCTTACGCATTTTCTTTTCTCTAAGGTTTTCTTTTGCGGCTCTTTTCTTTTATTTTAATACCACTAGATCAATGTCTATTTATAGGGTTTCTAAAACCCTATTTGGGCCGTATTAAAATATTCAAGATTAATTTTAAATAATCTTGAATTTAAATTTTAGATTTAAATAGCATTAAATCTATCTAATAGATCTAATTTGATCTATTTATTTAATCTAAAATTAAAAGCCTACAGATTTAATTTATCTTTATAACTTAAATGTAATAAAAGATATATATCTATTTAATTAAAACTGAGATACTATATCTCAATTTAAATTAAATCAGATATATGATATATTTAATTTGAAAATTAAATAAGAGATTCAAGATTAATCTCAATTAATCTTGAATTTGAATTTTAGATTTAAATAGCATTAATTAAATCTATCTAATATATCTAATCTAATCTATTTATTTAATCTAAAATTAAAAGCCTACAAATTTAATTTATCTTTTATAAATTAAATCTGAGAAAAGATATATATCTAACAAATTAGATATATAATTGATTTATCTTTATAAATCAAATATGAAATACGATATCTCAATTAGTTTTAGTTATATAATGATTAGCCTTAGGACATAATTTCCAACATGTGGTTGGCCTCATTGCTTTACTGGTGGTTAGCCTAACTTCCTGGCATATTAAAGTTGTTAATTGCTATACATAATCAACTTAGATATAAAGAATAATAATTTAAAAATTGTAATTAATAAGCCATCGACTTTCACCCTAAAAAGGAAGAGGTTTAATTCTCGTTAATCGATGTGAGAGCCTTTTTGGTGGGTGATCTGTAAGTATCTTTGTAAGCGTTCTTTGAGCTTGGAGGTATGCCTTGACCCCGGTAGGTTACCGGTGTCTACCTCATTTAAACTTTTGCTTGAAAAACAAAAAGAATAATGAAAAAATCGTAATTAATAACTTTAATATGCATTTGCATTTTGATAACTTTAGGATCAGATTGATAATCTGGAAACATTTTCAAATTCAAAATTTCTTTTACAGAACGACTTGATATTTGTAATATTCACTTCTGATTTGTCTTTTCACGTATGATTTCCCCATATTGTATTTAATAGTTTTAATTAATTATTTCTTCCCGTAAGAAAAATCCAAGCCACTTCGCAGTCCGCTCATTTAAATTCCCACGTGATGATCATCAAGGGCCTCCGCTTCGCCACGTGGCGTGATTTTCACAGTACGTGTCATTATCCCTTCTTCCCGTCCACGAAGTCTTCTACTTTTCTTGAGCACTTTCGCTTCATAACTCGAAATCAGAAAGCCTATGGAGTGAGGGAAGCGACTGAATTACACAGCCCGAGTGGTGGTCCTCAACGTCGTCAAACTCAGTAAGTGCCTTGTCCAACCCTATCCTATTTGTTGCATTCAATTGTCACTGTGTCCATAGTTTGCTTCTGCTTCCATAGTGGTTCGTTCTCTGTGCTAGAATATGTACGCTGTCATAAGTTTATTTGGTGACAGCATTTTCATATTCCTTTCATAATAGAGCATGATACCTTATCTGAGTTTTCAGGGAGACGGGTTAATTTTGTAATTCTTTAAGTGAGGATTGATTTCTGTTCGGTGCTCATTTTAGTGATTCGTGTGGGTTCTTTGATTATGTAGTTTTCTAGCATTCCTCAAACGAGGTCCGAGTGATGCATTTTTTAACGATTGCAGCGGATATTGACAGAGATTCTGTCATTAACTTGCTGCAAAACGTTTGGTTCTGGTATGATCCAAGATCATCTGCAGCTCTGTAATGACTTGCTTCTGAGTGGATGCCTGTGCCTGTAGATCTCTCCCGTGTGGCTGGGGAGACTTGGATGTGAGGGGAGATTTACTATATAATAATATGCATTTTTTTTTCCCTTTGGAATGTAGAAAATATTTGATGAAAGCATATTGCAAACTGTGTGACATGCTGTAGTGTTGTTGCTACATGGGTTACTTTTGTGCTTTTCATGCGAAGCAATGTCTTCTCATTGCCAGAGGACAATGTGTTTACGCAATTTTTGTGTTCATAATTTATTTGTTATCCCGCCTTAATTGTACCATCGTTACAGAGTTACAGCATGCTTTCTTAGTTAATGAACTGCTGATCTAATTGCTGATGTTTCCCTTTGTGTTCTTTTCAGCTTGTAGTAAAATAGCTCTTCATGATGAAGATAAGTACAGCCAGGTAAGCATATTTGAAGTCAATTTTACAGATTGACCATCTTCCAAAGCATCACCATTGTTCTTCCCTGCCCTTTCTGCCACCTTTTTTCTCCTGCCCACCTAAACTGATCCACAAACAAGAAAGCTTGATTTCTTTGTATTAATATCATTGAGGTTTATCTTTAGTGGTACTGTACACACTTGCTTCATTCTACAACACTGTTGTATTTTAAACTCAATTGAGTATTTTAGTAACTAGTAATTATATAGATTATGATCTTCTTTATTTTAGTAGGTGTTGTCTGGACTCCCGGCCACAGGCAATATTGTTTTCAAGAACTTCAAGAACATCAGGATGGGAAAACACACATATAATTTCTTATAATGTAACTACCTGGAGTTCAAGGTTGGTCTATCGAGGCTTGGCCTCTTCCTACCCAATCTTTGATGCAGTATATCCAAATAGGCCATTTTTCCACAGAGCACATTCTATGGCGACTAGCTTGGATGAGTCTACACCGTTGCAGCCTGAAGGCGATTCTGATGAGGATGAGGATGCATCTGAAAACTTGAGTAAGAAGATTCTGGAACAACCACTGACAAGTGAACAGGTAATTTCCATTTCCACTTGGATGTCTAATCAAAAGCCCATGACTGCTCATTGCCAATCTACCTCAGGGAAGTGTGGAATTCCTAGTAGTTTCATTAATTATTTTTAAAATCAAGAACAATTAGATCAAAATTTTAAAATCACTTTCAGCTGCTCTTCGTTCTCTTTTCTGCTATAATCAATCTTAAATAATTCTTAATTTTAGATGATAGTGTCTTGCCATTCCATCATAAACAAAAAGAAAAATCAATTCTTGTCTTTGCTATTTCTTTTAATTCTCTCAATCATTTTCTTGTGGTGTTTATATATGATAAAAGAATGGCTTATAGTTAGCAGTCTTGTGCATGAAAGGTGATGTCCTGTCATATGCTCCTAGTCACAGGGATTCTGTAAATAGTAAAAGTTGAGGTAGAGACACAAACCTAATCTGGAACATGAAGTGCGTAACTTGGGGCATATTTTCCATCAGTAATCTTTACATGGCGCTATTGCATTAGCCATTTGTTAGGTCCTCACTTTATAAAATAAGTAAAATCAGTTGGAAGGATTTGTGTAAGGTGCAAAATTTGAAAAAAAAAAAGAAGGAAAAATTCTATGTCTTGATCATAACTGACTATGATAATGAGAATGATCATATTTGGTTTTCATCTTTTCTGTTTGTTGTTACTGTCCACTGCAAGAAGAGATGGTAAGAATCTATAACTCATGTTACAGGGTTGAGTTCGCATCCAAATTTTGCGTACTTAAATTGAGCTGTTTCTTGCACTATGTGCCTGATTTATGCATTTTGTTCGGTTTATTTTTTCTACTTCAATCTTTTTTTCCCAAGAAGATAACAGCACTACTTGCTGATACTGAAAGAGCAAGGCTTACAAAGAAGCTTAGTGAAGCCAACCAGCATAATCGGTTCCTCAAAAGACAGGTGTGTGCATAGATAAGATATCTTGGATTGCTCTTAATTTGAAATCTGGGTTTTTTTTTCATACGATAAAAAGTTTCTGAGTTGACTACTTTTTCTCAAGAGTCTGAGTTTTATCTCAATCTTCTAAAATATTCAGTATATTAGGTTAGAGTTTTGTTCACAAACTATATACCTTTCATGGTTGATTCTTCTCCATGGTTGGCTAGAGAAATAATATGAATGTTTTAAAGGACCACATCTATAAATAATTTAGTTCATGAGGTTGGAAAGCTGGTGGTCAATTGTTAATTCCACGTTAGAACCCGTACTCCTTGACGTGGAACTCAAATCCCATGCAGTCGGTTAGAACACCACATTAGATATATACGCTAGAATCAAAAGCAACCGCATAAGTTTAATCAACACAACTAATTTGGACATTGCATCTGCCCTCGGTTAAATATGGCGACACTAAAACACGATTCTGATTTATGGCTGTATTATTATTAAAATAGACTGCATTGAGGAATTGAATTTGAATATGACGTCAAAATGGAAGAAATTGTGAATTAGGTAATTTATTTTTGAGCCTTTGCTCTTGTTAATTAATTGTAACAGGCTAAGTACGGAAAATGGGAATTGTTGCCATGCCGTTTTATTAGTTACCAGTCATTGGGGGCTGACACATCCACTGGTTTAAAGTTGGAGCATACATACCAAATGAAATGCTTTGCAGTTATCCTATTTAAATATCAAGTGCCCCATATATGTTTATATTCTTTGCATCAGTTAATCAATTTTAGTGTGTTTGGCTAGGTTTGTGTGTTCTAATTCTTGGTCTTTTCATAACTTTTATTTTCTTCTTGGGAGGCGGTGGTCCTTTCTGTACTCAACTAATAAAGGTTCCTGGTTTCATGTTGTAACTATATTTGCGGGGGACTTTTCTTTTAAATTACAACGATATAAAAATGTTTTTGTAGGGAATAAAATGTTAATGATTGCATCCAGAAGTCTTAAAATTACGAACAAGAAGATTTTGGCAGTTGGTTAAGTTGACTAGGGGTGGGCCCCATGCTTCGCCATTCAAATTTAAGAATGGCCAGGAAAAAGAAAGTTGGCATGCAATCTAATGAGTGGGCCTGCTGTACGTGATTATGAATAGTGTGCTATTTTACTTTCATATATTTACAATAAGAAACATGTAAACCACTATTCTGTATTGATCTCTGTTCTCTTCAGTTGCAAATAAAGGAGGAATCATTGGTAAACTTTAAAAGTGAGCTTGCTGTTATGGAGCTTGAAGTCCAGGTTAAAATCACTGGAAACTTCTTTACTTTCTGTGCCTTTTTCATGCTGCCTTACATTCTATTTAGAAGATATATGTTGCCTAGTATTATGCCAAGTAGTCAATGATTTTTATTGCTCCCTCTGGTCCTAAATACAGGAGCCTAGACTCTTTTCACTTCTGTCTACCACATTAGATGTTTTTGTCCACCCCTATTTAATGCACCATTTTCTCACTGCAAAGGAAACTATTAAATTGTTAACACATGAATTGCAGATAACTAACTTAAATGCATGTCTGGGATCACTTTTGGGTGTTCTAGTAGTGCTTATTTACGTAAATCGAGACAAAACCCCTCTTACATGCTTACCTCATATACTGTAAATCACGATTGAAAAACTATTTTTGAAGGCTCCAATCACTATTCTAAATGAGCACTTAACTTCGTTTCTTAATCCCTTCGAATTAGGTAAAAAGCTCTTACGATTAGGACTGAGGGTAATATCTTGTTTTGCCTGAGTCTTTATCATTATGTCTTCCATTTCATTGCTTTGTGGTTGAGTCATGAAATTCTGTGGAAGGACTCCATAAGCTTATTTGGTAGCATGCATGTCACTCCTTAAACTTCCACTTCTTTACTATCTTAGCCTGTGCTTGCTCCTGAATTTGTAACTTTTTGTATTTCTAAAATTTTGGCTGAAATCAGATTCTGAAAGCTACAAATATATCAGCACTTTATTTTGTAACTATGATGTTAATAGTCTGAATTATCAATTCTAAGCCCTCATACTCATGTTCTATTGATGATACAAGACTAATCTTGCTTTTTGTGAATGTTTTAACTTGAGATTAGCACACAAATTCCACAAATGAACTCTGGTCCTTGTTTCCCTCCTCAATCTGAAATTGTAACTCAACTATGCTTGCCTTTGGCTGTTACGGGTTTATACTCCATATGATCAAATTTGATGATTGAAATTGTTATGAGTAGTTATATAATGGTTTGAATAGTTAATCTTAATTTGATTGAGATTTTGGTGATGAAAGCTATTAATGTTAATATTATGATAATGAGATAATGAAATGTCATCTTATAAATTAAATGCTGTTTAATCCTCTAGGTTAAATTTATGATTTCTTATGACAAGCACCTTTGTGAATTTGAGAACATGTTGCAGAACTTTACCTGTATGATGTTTCAAGTTGTTCTCAGCTGATTGATATCATTTGCAAATATGTGACAATCTTTGCTTTGGGTGAAGGCTTTGGTCAAACTTGCCGAAGCAATAGCTCAGTCTGGTATTCCAGAAGGTTCAAGGAAGATCAATGGAAAATATATTCAATCTCACCTTGTTTCTCGTTTAGAAGGTAGAATGGTGTTGCAGTTCTTCTGCATACTCCATATGAACTGTTCCATTTATATAATGCTATGAACAATTGTAAGTAAAATTATATAGAGTTACATCCAGAAAAAAATATGTGCAATTTCCTAGCTTTGAATATCCTACACAAGGGGGTCTCTCCAGTTCTGATACATTGTTGCCTCTTCTGTGTATTTGTGGATGCATATGCCATCATTGGGCCTCCAAAGCAATGGATGAGAAATTAAAAGAACAGATAAAAGATGTAGATTCAGTTCAATCCAAGGAGGTTCCTGTATTTTGGGTTGGCATGGCTGAGGTAAATATGCGAGATAGTCCTTCCAATATTCTATGGAGACTTTGATCTGAATCATAAAAATAGTGGATAGTTTACATTGATGATTTTCTACAAACACTACTATATTTGAGCATGTTAACCTGAACAGAGTTGGTTCTGCAGCCGTATCATATAAATCAAGGACTGAACATTGGCTTCATACGCCAGCGAATAGAATTTATAGTATCAATTGTGAAATATCTCATTACTAACCTTTTACATAATGTCTGGCATTTAGTTTGTGCCTGGCTAATACCTGAATTATCTTTTTATTTTGTTGTATATTTTTGCTCTTAAGAGCGTGCAAGTAATGGGCAGCTTTGATGGTTGGAGCCAAGGAGAGTACCTATCACCAGAGTATAATGGTTCTTATACAAAGTTCTCTTCAACATTGATGCTCAGACCAGGGAGGTACGATTTTCTCAACTAAAAGGAGTTTTGAACCTGATCTTGCTTCTTTTGAGCCATAAAAGTCTTGTGCAGGTATGAGATCAAATTCTTGGTGGATGCTGAATGGCAGCTTTCACCGGAGTTTCCCACTGTTGGTGAGGGATTGATCAAAAACAATTTGTTAGTTGTAGAATGATTTGTATGTAGCTTACAGAGGCATATGTAATTTTTCAAGTGTTTGCCATATCTTCCCCTTGGACTACGGGTATGTTATCAATCAAATTGTTCTGCTAAAACTGGGTTGAGGCCATATTTAATTTAGACGAGTCACTGCATCTTGAGTCCAATACTTGCCGATTAATATTATGGTTCGTAAAACGAAAAAATGGGCTTTTTATCAAATGTTATTTACTTGGTTTATAAAAACTGCCTTGTATGTTAGTGCATATTATAGTGGGCAAATCCCAATTAAATCTAACTGAAACATCTAAATCCAAATTTAGGATTACACGTTTAACAAATTCCTAATTAGTAGCTTGATTAGAGATTTCTTAACGTTGTCAAAAGACCAATATATCCCTCTTTATTTTAAAAAAAATTATTACTCCATGTGGATCTAATTTCGATTTTGATTGATTTTAGTACCCTTCTACACCAATCGTTTGGCTGTTAGGCTCTTAATTATTATGGATGAAAATAATAAAATCCCCAAATCCTTCCCTTCAGCCTTGGATCTACTGAAGCCCATCTTTGTGGGAATTTTGCAAGCTTCAATTTTTTTTTTAATAAGAATTTTAGGAGAGGGGTTGAGTTCACCTACAGGCAAAAGACAGGACGTTATGACTTTGCACCCCAGGGCATACAGGACTGAGAGTATACATGCCTATAGTTTAGCTTACGTTTTCACAAGTTCATATCACCTAAGATGCCCCTAATATCTTGACCAATTATAAGATCGAACCCTCCCTTTTTTGGTGAAAATGTCTAACCTCTTTGCTAATTAAGCCCAAAGAGGAGGGGTAGCAAGCTTCAATTTTACATAAGATAATATTTCAAATTTCCTTGTTTGTTCCAGATCTCGCTTTGTGCTTCTTTGTTTTATAACTACTAAGCTAGAATTTACTGTCATCATCGTGCTCTTGTTGCCCACCATCCTTCATTATCGTGATTGTGACAAGAGCTAAATATTTCACTATGTACTTGTTCATATTTTCATAGAACCAATCTTCCATTAAGTGGGTTCTCTTATTGCAGCTGCAAAATGCTCAAGGTTTCTTGGTTTATATTTCTTTAGCCAACTGCGAAGTCTTCCTGCTATATTTATGTTGAAGTCCCCGTTCCCCACCAAAAAAGCGATTTATGACTTATTTTCTTCTGTTTCTCCACATTGCTGCACAGTATAGTTTTCTGCCACCGCAACGATTCTTATCAATATTTGAAAAAAAGAATATACGGATTGTTTTTACCATGACATATTTCATATTAATTTTTTTACCATGAGGTCTTAAATTTTTGTCCACCCGAAATCTTTTTATGTTGTCAAATATTACTTGGTAGAATATAGGTTGTATTTTTTTAACTAATAAAAGCCACTTTCATGTCCATGAAAAAATAAACTCTATACAGAGAAAATAGTAATGCGATGCTTGGCATTATGCTTAAGTCTTTAAAAAGTGATCATTGTATTATGCTGTATTACGTAACGATTTATGATCCGCATTCTTTGCCCTCTTGGGCCCCTACGTGCACGTACCAGAAAAGTAGATTTACTTCACGCTTATTTTCTTAAATATATACTTAATATAAACACAAAAGAGAAAAGTAGATTTACTTCACGCTTATTTTCTTAAATATATACTTAGTATAAACACAAAAAGCAAAAATTATGCACGTGCAAGTTCTCTTTTTGGGCATTTTCACAAGACACCCCTAATAACCATCTGATGTATATAGACATGGGAGATGTAATTTTTTTTTTTCATGCCATCTCCTCCGATCCTCTATACTCCTTGATGTCACTAATTGGTGATCTGAACTTTCAAACCTCCTTCCGCCGCTGTTGTATATTTCACGGAGGTAGGGTTGGTAACGATGAAAGAACAATGAGGTTTGGGACATCGCAATTATCAAACCCGAACTCGAAATTGACAGCAAAAAATTTTGAGAACCCCAAAACAATCTAGAACATAGAACTTTGTGACAGAAAGACAGGTTTGCAGTGATGAGACGAACAAATTTTGAAGTCTGGACGACGTGCTTTGACAGTGCAAGGTCTCTGAGGTGATGGTGGATGGATCGAATAATCAAGAAACTCAAGCCTCCAAAGCCAAGCAACACGTCGTTATAGCAGCATCAGTGATAAATCGATTGGCCCTAACAAATTATGAGCCCAAGAATAGTGTTCTCTAATGCCATGTAAACAATATTGATTGGAGGAGTGTATCAAAAAAAAAAATTACTGATTGGAGGAGAATAGCAAATAGGACAAACACTTCCATTAGCCATTGAACAACATGATAATACAACAATCTAAACAGTTCAATACACCTAACCCAATATAGAAGTTCGAGTTGAAGCAAAATTAAAAAGGCTGGAACGCACAACAATCGATCAAATATTTTAAGAAGATTTAAAATATTTAATTGATATTGATATAAGGAAGCAAGTGGTAAACCATACAGTTAGTCGCCAGTTGGGAGTTAACGGAACCCTCTCCACCGCACGCGTACCATATCACATTCATTGTACTAGTATTTTTTTTTTTCTGAATTTAATTTTGGTGTTTGGGGAAATTTTGCTTTTGAAAGCGTAAAAAAATGAGTAATTTTGTCTTGATCATGATTCCAATTAGTTTCGACTGTAATTTTTATTAAGGTGTAAATTTATCCTAAAATTTTTAATCCAACTTTGAAAAAAAAAATAAATGATACATAGACTTCTAAGGTAAATTTGCATTTTAACAAAAATGATATAAATGATATGCGGATTGTCAATTCAACATATTTGATCAACTAATAATTAAAATTAACTAAGATAACGGTCAAGGAAAAATTGCTCCCCTTTTTACACTTATAGGGAGAGAAAAACTCAATACATAGTAACACAATATGTACCATACATGTTTCAATATATATACAAACATATGTACTGCAGAAAGTGTAGCAATATTGAATGAATATCCAGAGCAATATAACACAATGCTTGGTAATTATTTATGGGCAATAAACCATTACAGTGTGCATGTTTGCTGCATCGTTTAGAGAGCCCAATCAGATTTATGTATAATTTGAATCAGACTGGCTTATAGGAAAAGAAATGTTTGGTTCAAAAGTTGTTTCAATCGGACTTATAAATCAAAAGTAACTTATTTAAACAATTACTTTTATGAGCTTTTGAGCTCCTTTTTAAAATTATAAAATAATTTTTAAGATAATGAGGTGTTTTTTTTAGAATCGTTTAGTATAATGAAATATATTTTTAGTATCATTTAGCACCCTACAAAATATTTTAGGGGACTAATTGGTATTAAAAATAATTTTTTTGAAGATCCTAAAATAATTTTTTAAGATCATGAAGTATTTTTTTAGTATCATTCAGTATCCTAAAGTATATTTTTAGTACCAGTAAGTACCCTAAAAAATATTCCAAATTGACTATAAGTTTAAATATAAAAAACTACTTATGTTACTGTCAATTCAGATATAAATCACATTTTATTATCTAACTTTTACCAAATATGACTTTTTTATAAGTCAGATTGATAAGTTATTTTTCCCACCTGTTTTAATTTTGAATCAAAGGCAAACTGACATTAAACAAAACATAAAGTTATTTTACAATATATATTTGGAACTAGGGAAGGGGAAGTGAAAACAAATGGAGAAACTGAGGTGTACTAATGACCTGGCATGACATGAAATAAGACTAAATGGGGCAAATTTGCAAAAATAGACAAAAAAAATTGCGAAAATAGACTAGTAGGCAAACATATTTCAAAAGTAACATAGTTAGTGGCGTCACGTCAGCAGGCGCCACACGTGGCGTGGCTCCACTTGCAAAGTAGCGCTACTATGTGTGGCGCCACTAAGTGGCGCCATACATGGCAGCGCCACTTGTGGCGTGCCAACGTGGCACGCCACATAATTGGCGGCACGCCATGTAGCCCCACTTTCACAAAAGTTTTTTTTTTTAATTTTTATAATTATATATTATTATATTTAATATATATTAAATATAATATATATTATATTTTACATTATATATATTATTTTAATTATTTTATTTTTTAATTATTATAATTATATATTTCAAAAAATTTATGAAATATTCCTTTTAAAATGATATTCTATTTTCGAAAAAATTTTCTGGACGGGGCGCTGCCCCTTGACCCCGCCCACTAACCGTCTAGCGGGACCGTCGTGCTAGCTATTCGTAGCGTGATTAAATAGTAGTGATATAGTATCACGCGATGCATGAGACGTAGCTTTTAATGGGTATTGCGATGTTCAAACAACGAAGAATAATTGTCAGTTGCACCACCATGGTCTTAAAAACAACAGAATTGTCGAGGAAGATGATGTTGCAGGCAGCAATGATGGGGATGAGCAAAATGATAAAAGTGAGATTGATTGGCAAAATGTAAAATTGCCTGTTGGTTGTGATAAGTTCAAACTAGGTGACACCCAAAAAATTGAAGACCGTTCTATGTTCTCTCATCAGATGCATACCATAAAAGGAATTGACAGAGGAAGACGTTACATGGTATATCCTGGTAAAGGGGAAACATGGGCAATATTAAATATATATGAAGATTTAATTCATATAATATGAAGATTAAAAAAGTAATAATTAAATCGCGCTATGAACATGTACGATTTAATCGCGCTACGTACAGCTAGCACAGCGGTCCCGCTAGCCAGTTAGTAGGCGGGGTCAAGGGGCAACACCCCTTGCAGGGTGCGAGGCAGCGCCCTATCCAAAATTTTTTTTCGAAAATAGAATATCATTTTAAAAGGAATATTTCATAAAATTTTTGAAATATATAATTATAATAATTAAAAAATAAAAAATAAAATAATTTAAAAAATATATATTATGTAAAATATAATATATATTATATAAAATAATATATATTATATTTAATATATATTTAATATAATAATATATAATTATAAAAATTAAAAAAAAAACTTTTGTGAACATGGCGCCACTTATGTGGCGTGCCAATGTGGCGCTGCCACGTGTGGCGCCCTCTGACGTGGTACCACCAACTAGGTTACTTTTGAAATATGTTTGCCTACTGGTCTATTTTCGCAAATTTTTTTTTGGGGTCTATTTTCACAAATTTGTCGACTAAATGGCTATAAGAAGTGAGCAATAGGATCCACTTTCCTTACCCATCCTTGGGATGGGTAGGGGAAGGTTGTCCCATCTAGACCGTCCAGATGGGATTTGGACAGTCTAGATTTAATTTTTTTTACTTTTTATTTTCTTAAAAAAATTATTTTAATGGGTAGAGAATATAAGATAAAGATAATCTCTCAACTAACATATTTTTAAAAAATAATTTTTTTATTTAAAAAATGACAATTAAAAAAATTAAATTTGGACCGTCCAAATCCCATCTGGACGGTCCAGATAGGACAAGCTTCCCCTACCCATCCCAAGGATGGGTAGGGAAAGTGGATCTGTGAGCAATATCAGTATGAGCTGTCAAAAGAAGGAAGAAAACGGCAACATGAAATAAATATGACACATCTAGAATATGATGATGAGGACAAATCATAATGTTTTTTAAAACAATAGAATAATTAACATAAAAGGTGTTGGGATTCGTACACGCAGCGGAATTAAATTTATCCAATAAATTATGAATCCCAAGTAGAGGATCTATCAACAGCGTTTAAATTGGGTTAGTAATTAGAAATTGTACCTATGCAAACTCATGTGTGTGCTTTGCAAACTCATGGGCTAACACCTTCTTGATTAATCAATCTTTAGGAGCCAACTCTACGAATCCTCTCCCTCTACCGGTATCCACACCGAACAGCATTCCAATACGAATGGCAGTGTGCTAGGGCTTTCAAGCTTTTGTCTCATGTCTCTCTTCTAGGGTTCTTTTTGTGGCTCTACAATTCTCTTGTGTGTATAATCGAACTACTTACAACGTAAGGGTATTTTATAACCCTTATGGGCCACATTAAATATTCAAAATCAATCTTATTAATTTTGAAATTGAATTGGAAGTTAAATTTGTCTAATTGATTCAATCCAATCAATTTATTTAATGCAAATTAGAAGCCAACTGATTTAATTTATCTTCATAAATCAAATCTGAGATATGATATCTATTAAATCATTGATTTATCTTCATAAATCAAATTAGGAAGTTATTTAATGATTAGTCCCTAGGGCATAATTTTCAACAAACTCCTACTTGCACTAGGTCCAATCATTAGATATATATCCTCCCTAAATAAAACGTTGTATTCATTAAATCTTAGACATATATTAGATTCAATAAATCTAGACATTATAGCTCGTGTTAGGCTATTCTTGTGTGCGACCCTATAGGCTCACATGAGATTGGCAGCGGGCCAATACTGTATTAGCCCACAAGTTGCAAGCGGCCTCTAGCAAGACATTGCGACTATGTCACGTCCCTTTTGTCACACGATAATTTGGTCAAGGATGAGGCATGGATAATGTCAACTTCCTTTTCTTGACCATTACTTTCTTGATTCTTGAGTAGTCTAATAATTGAAATAGAAACTCTTTTCCATCATAGTATGGCCATACATTTCTTAGACTCACTCATCGAGGGGCCCAATATTATCTCTCTACAAATGTGAGGGACAAATTCCATCTTGACCACGCACATTTCTCTGCATGAAAACCACTAATCCCGATCCAAGCCTTTATCATCACCCGGTTAAAGGTGACTTTTGACTAGGTCAAAGATTAGTGACTTATCATGTAGGAATCTATGATGATCTCAGGTCAAGGGGCATTGTGACGTGGTTATACATGAGAAAAGCTTATGACTTAATCCATGCAGCTTTCTCATAGTGGGTCGGTCCAGCACCTTGTACTCTTACAAGTGCCCATGACTTTGATTCGTATCTCTATACCTCATCAAAGTCATACTGGTCTTGTTTCATCTTCACTCCCACGTAGATGACCGACCAGTGACATTTAGGATAATCTATAAATTATACCTAAGGATACAGTTATCAATATAAACATGCAAATGAAATAATAACTAAAAGAGAATACTTTAAATAACAATAATGTTTAAAGTACAATGATTAGCCTTTCCAACAAAATACTCCCACTTGCACTAGGTACAATCATTAATTTCTCTAATTCCCATTGTTCTCACATGACGTTCATGTATTTTATGTGCAAGCGGCTTAGTAAGAGGATCAGCAACATTGTCTTCTCCTAGTACTTTGCATATCTTTATGTCACCTTTATCATTGATTTCTTTGATAAGATTAAAGCGCCTGAGTATATTCTTGGTCTTTTGATGTGACCTAGGCTCCTTAGCCTGCGCAATAGCCTCGCTGTTGTCACAGAACAAGTCTATTGGATTTGAGATGGTAGGAACCACCCCTAGTTCAGTAACGAACTTTCTAATCCAAACAGCTTCCTTAGCTGCATCCGATGCTACTATATACTCAGCTTCCGTTGTAGAATCTGCTACAGTGCTTTGCTTTGAGCTCTTCCAGCTTACCGCACCACCATTTAACAGGAATACATATCCTGACTACGATCTTGGATCATCTTGGTCAATTTGGAAACTTGCATCTGTGTAACCAGTCACACAGAGCTCATCCTCCAAGCCACCATATACCAAGAATGAGTCCTTAGTGCTTCTTAAGTACTTCAGGATATTCTTGACAGCAGTCCAATGACCTTCACCAGGGTCTTGTTGATATCTGCTGGTCATACTTAAGGCAAATGAGACATCCGGTCAGTACATAACATGACATACATGATAGATCTAATGGCAGAGGCATATGGAATCTTACTCATACGATCTCTTTGATCAGGTGTACTAGGACACTGATCCTTACTGAGATGGATGCCATGAGACATGGGCATGTTACCCCTTTTAGAATCATGCATACTGAATCTATGCAGTATCTTGTCTATATATGTGCTCTGACTTAGGCCTATCAGCCTCTTGGATCTATCTTTATAGATCCTAATCCCTAAGATATAAGTGGCTTCGCCTAAATCTTTCATTGAAAAAAACTTTCCTAACCAAGACTTGACACTTTGCAAGGTAGGGATGTCATTCCCAATGAGTAGGATGTCATCTACATAAAGCACTAGAAATACAACTGTGCTCCCACTAACCTTCTTGTAAATATAAGGTTCATCAATGTTTTGAATGAATCCAAACTCTTTGACTACTTCATCAAAACGATGATTCCGGCTTCGAGATGCTTGCTTCAATCCATAAATGGATCTTTGAAGCTTGCAAACTTTACTATATTCTTCTGGACGCACAAAACCTTCAGGTTGTGTCATGTACACATCCTCAAGTAGCTTTCCATTAAGGAAGGATGTTTTGATGTCCATCTGCCATATTTCATAGTCATAATATGCTGCTATGGAAAAAAGGATTCTGATTGATTTGACTATTGTAACTGGGGAAAAGGTTTCATCATAGTCCACACCATAAGTTTGAGTGAATCCTTTTGCAACCAATCGTGCCTTGAAGACACTTACTTTGTCATCCATGTCATTTTTCTCCTTGAAAACCCATTTACACCCAATGGTTTTTACATATTCAGGTGGATCAACTAAGGTCCATAGCTTATTGTCGTACATGGATTGCATTTCAGACTTCATGGCATTTAGCCATCTTTCGGAGTATAGCTTCTTGATAGGTAGTTGGCTCATTCTACTCAATGAGCAAGATATCACGACTTTCAGTAGTTAGAAGTACATATCTTTGAGGCTTTTGCCGTGTCCTATCGGACCTTTGTGGGCCTTGTGTTACTAGAGCAGGCTCATCAACTTGTTGTGAGTCTTCTCTGTTTTCCATTTGTGATTCTACGTTGTTTTGTGACTCTCAAACTTCTTCAAGGGTTACCTTACTCCCACTGGTTCTTTTACAGATAAACTCTTTCTCCAGAAAGATACCATTCCGGATAACAAACACTTTGTGATTAGTAAGATTGTAGATATAGTATCCTTTAGTTTCCTTAGGATACCCCACAAAAAGGCATTTTGAGGATCTAGATGATAATTTATCAGAGGCTTGTTGTTTAACATAAACCTCACATCCCCAAATTTTTTAGAAATGACAAACTGGGTTTCTTCCCAGTCCATATCTCATATGGTGTCTTTTCAACTGCCTTTGATGGAACACGATTTAGTGTGAACGCAGCTGTTTTTAGGGCATTGCCCCAAAAGGACGGTGGAAGATTTGTTTGACTCATCATAGATCGAACCATATCTAATAGAGTTCGATTCCTCCGCTCAGAAACACCATTCCATTGTGGCGTTCCTGGAGGAGTTAGTTGTGAGATGATCCCGCAACTTCTAAGATGGTCAGTAAACTCTTGGCTTAAATATTCACCACTCTGATTAGATCGAAGTGCTTTAATTGTTTTGCCAAGTTGGTTTTGCACTTCATTTTGGAATATTTTGAACATTTCAAAAGATTCATACTTATGTTTCATTAAATAGATACACCTATACCTACTAAAATCATCTATGAATGTAATGAAGTACATATAACCTCCTCTGGCAGATGTATTCATTAGTCCACACACATCAGTATGTATAAAGCCCAATAAATCAGTGGCCCTCTCACTATGCCCAGTAAAAGGTGCATTTGTCATCTTTCCCAATAAACAAGACTCACATGTATCAAATGATTCAAAATCAAATGAGTTAAGAGATCCATCTTGATGGAGTTTTGAAATGCGTTTCTCATTTATATGACCTAGACGACAATGCCATAGGTAGGTCAGATTCAAATCATTTGACTTGATCCTTTTGGTAGACACGTTATAGATATGTCCATTACTAGGATGTTCTAAATTTAGTAAATAATGACCAAAATGTAAATCACCATCAGCATAGAAAATGTCATTATGATAAATAGAACATTTACCGTTCCTAGTAATGGAAGTAAAACATTCCTTATCCAAATAAGAAAGAGAAACAATGTTGCTACTCAAAGCAGGAACGTAAAAGCAATTGTTCAAAATTAACAAAAGCCCATTGAGCATAATTAATTCATAAGTGCCTACGGCTAAAGCAGCAACTCTTGCTCGATTTCCAACTCGTAGGTCCACTTCACCTTTCTTCAATTTTCTACTGTCATTGAGACCTTGCACATTCGTGCAAATGTGAGAACCACATGCAGTATCCAATACCCATGTAGAGGAAGTAGAAAAATGAATATCTATAACATAAATACTTGAAGAGATAGCCCTGCTATCCTTCTTGTCCTTTTTCAGATCTTCAAGGTAGAGTTTGCAGTTCCTCTTCCAATGACCAGGTTCATTGCAGAAGAAGCAAACCCGGTCCTTCGAAGGCTTTGCCTTCTTGGCTGCAGGCTTAGTTTCGGGCTTGTTTGACTCTTTGGTCTTACCAATTGAGTCATTACCCTTTCCTTTGCCCTTGCCTTTCCTTTTTATACTCTTTCTTTCGTGCTTGAGAACAATTCTCAAGTTTCTAAACCAATCAAGAAAGTTGGTCTCATTTAGTTTGTCTTTCTCAAGGACTGATCACAGTGATAATGTAGCGGTATTACTAGTCGACATAATTATACAATTAAAAAATATGCAAAGTTAATAATCTCCCACTGAATTAACAACCCTTAATATAATTAATGGGTTAAGATCCATATTTGGTTCAAATTTAAGTCTACTTTGGTAAGACGCTTAAAATCAAGTTATTTAGGTAGGTAACCTCTTTACCAATTACATCACATGTAACTCTTAGATCTTTATGGGATTCAATCATCATATGACTTGGCATGTTTAATCTCATCTAATGCCTTGAGATCAAAAACCGTTTTGATAATCTCAATTAAGTCAAGACAATAATGAATGTTGAGTATCACCATTACTCACTCTTGTCTCACCAAGATAACTCAAGTGCATCTACTTTGGTGGAACATACAAATAAGTGATCTAGGCTTTGACAAGTATCCATTAATTGACGACATTATGACTTAAGATTTCATTTGGAGGGTTTAATCTAATTAATTATATTTATGTGAATGCAATAATAGTTGTATCTTATACAAGCAACACATAACACGCAAAATAAACATGCTATGATCTAATCAAAAGCATAATTAAAACGTGACACAACATGACTCACTTAACCTAAAATCCTCTCAAGCCAATGAGGGGACTTCTCTAAATAAGAAAAGAAAATTACATCAAGAGAAACCTCGTTTAAACATACAAGGGGAGTGAGATGAGAAGAGAATGTACATAGAGAATATTTAGAGAAAGACATAGCTCGCAGGCCATATTTAAAAAATTACAACCTCTTGTAAATTCTAGAGCCATGTTGTTCACCATACTCAAACAATTTGAAAGTAAATCATAACAAGTATTAATTCATACAATATGAAAGAAGATGTCATGATTATCTCTAGCAATTAATAACCATAATAATTATAATATGATGCTAATTCTAAATTCTCATCAATTAATAATTATGACAATTATAATGTGATGTCAATTCATAATTCTCATCAATTAATAATTACAATAATTATTAATAAAAGATCATAATCAAATAAATGACATACACAATATAATTATATTTATATCAAATAAATATATGTCAAATAATATATCTGATATATTATATCCATTATGTTTGACGTACACAATTATATTTATATAAAATAAATATATGTCAAATAACATAATATATCCAATATATTATATCATTATGTTTGCATCAAGAACATAATTCTATATGAAAACATAATCAATTCCCATCAATTAATCAATAACATTATGATACCATGCCTAATAATATCAATTAATGACATTATAACGTGTTGTTAGGCATCACGTGTTATTAATCAATTATAAATTTATAATAACGAAAGCAAAATCAAGGCTCTGTACTAAAAATAGTACAAAAGGAAATAATATCTGGAGGCACAGCTTTAGGAACACAAAGACTCGTTCAACTAAAATGAAACTTCCACGTCTTGTATATTGATGAAAACATCTATTCTTGTTTGCAATAGTCTAAGCTATCTACAAGTCATACTTTTCCACAAATCCATTAAAATTGGACGTGCTATTAATCCCATGTCATGAAACCATAATCAAAACACAAGATACCACGCACAAATACAATTAACAACACCACGTGAAAGCACATTATATTTTATTTTGTTTTAAAATATATATTGTTAATCATATTAACAATAAAATATATATATCTTTCCGATCCAATCGTAACTCTAACGGGAACTTTTGATTTAAACCCATACAAAATATGGTTAAAGCATATATGCACAATATATCTCATATATAATCACATTGAGAGCATAAACTCAATTTAAATGCACAATTGATCTGGCTCTAATACCACTGTTGGGATTCGTACATGCAGCGGAATTAAATTTATCCAATAAATTACGAATCCCAAGTAGAGGATCTATCAACAGTGTTTAAATCGGGTTAATAATTAGAAACCGTACCTATGCAAACTCGTGTGCATGCTTTGCAAACTCATGGGCTAACACCTTCTTGATCAATTAATCGTTAGGAGCCGACTTTACGAATCCACTCCCTCTACCCGGTATCCACACCGAACAGCACTCCAACACGAAGGGCAGCGTGCTAGCGCCTTCAAGCTTTTGTCTCACGTCTCTCTTCTAGGGTTCTTTTTGTGGCTCTACAATTCTCTTGTGTGTATAATCGAACTACTTACAACGTAAGGGTATTTTATAACTCTTATGGGCCGCATTAAATATTCAAAATCAATCTTATTAATTTTAAAATTGAATTGGAAGTTAAATCCGTCTAATTGATTCAATCCAATCAATTTATTTAATGCAAATTAGAAGCCAACTGATTTGATTTATCTTCATAAATCAAATCTGAGAAATGATATCTATTAAATCATTGATTTATCTTCATAAATCAAATTAGGAAATTATTTAATGATTAGCCCCTAGGGCATGATTTCCAACAGAAGGAACCACATAATATGTAGTATAGGTATAGGAAATTAAAATTGACATGATAATTGAATAAGGGGGAATAATTGAGTAAAGAAAAGCTAATAGAAATCGTTATTATTACTAGTAAAAAAAAGGCTTATTAGACCGGACGAAAAATATTTTTTAGACCAGATCTGGAACCGATCTCGATACAAATGATCTAGAAAGTTTGTTACTTTTAAAATTGGATTTGCGACTGGTTTTAAAAAATTGTTTTTAGATCGTACTTTTAAAATATGATGTCTTAAAAATCGAACTTTTAAACTAGATTTTTAAAATATGATATCTTAAAAGTAAGACTTTTTATATCATACTTTTTAAACATACATTCTTAAAAATAAGTTGGCAAAAAAAAACCCCTTCCCAAAAAGGCACAACCATCATCTGCTTTCTTAGTGACAACATACAGAATAGGCAATTGATCGATTATGTCTTTTTTTGACAAAGGTGCCTAAGAATTAAGCCCACAGATAGAGCTAGAAGACACCCGCATAATTGCATGTTGTGGATTGGCCGATATTCACACTTGAAGAAGATTCACAAACCCAGCGACGTTGCTGTGAACATAAGAATCAGGATTTTGCCCATAGACCCACCTAAGAAGCAAGGTGCATGACAAGGGTTTATCACAACATTGAAAAAGCTTATGGAGAGGCACTGAATCATTGATATCTCCCTCAATGATGAAGACTACGACAAAATCAAGAAGCTTCTGGTGAAGTGAGCTTAAGGAGATCACAGTAATGGTTGAAATGATCAAGCCCAAGGACGCCATCACCATGCTGCTTCATCAATGCCAAAGACACGTGGGTGTTAACAAAACATCTGCACCGGTAAACAAGCACAATGAAACTAGAAGCATAGCTCCAACACGCCGATTCACCCACTCTCTTTTCACAATCGTCACCAAGGGCACAACGATTGGGGCTGGCTGCCGAAGAAGAACAACAAGAGAGAAATATGAATAAAAGGATGAAGATTAAGAAAAAGGAAGAACAAAGAGTGAGCTTTGAAAGTGTAGGGAAAATCCTAAGGCGATGAGTGTATGGAGATTTGTCAGACTTGAATTTGCTCTGAGTGGATGGAATGTCGCCAGTGTTTGAGACTATTTCCTCACTACCTCTAGCAATTTTCCCTTTCTCTCCCTTTTTGACTGATTCTCGCTGTGAGAGGAATTTGCTCATTGCGATTTTGTAGAGATTCAAGATAGAGCAGTAGATCTAGTCCTCTAAACTTGTCGAAGCTCTGCATCGCGTTCTTTGCCAGGGTTCTTTTTGAAGCCGCTGATTCCAAAATGCTGACGTAACACAAGACCACAGACCCTCTTCTAAGAGTGAAAGACTAACTGAGAAGATAAAATAGAGCAAAATTCAATTTTAGGCGCGATAAAAGAAAAATTCATCTTTTAGACCGGTTATTTGTAACAACTGATCTTAAAAGCAGTAGATGTTTTATTTATTTATTTATTAGACTAGTTGTTTATAAGAACAAGTTTTAAAAGTAATAGATATCAGTCTAATTTTTTTTAAATTTTTTTTCGAAACTACCACTGATCATACTTTTTACACCTAATTCTCTATAATCTGATATAAGAAATTCTTTATATCTATGAAATTGTCACCGTTCATATTTTTTAGACCCCATCCTCTATAATTTGGTCTGAATGAGACGGTTTAAAAGCTCTTTTTCATAATAGTATATATACCTCAATAATATAATAATTTACAAAGAACTTATACCTCAAACCTTATTTAGAGTAAAGTCGTGTTAATAACGTATTGTAAAAATAAGAAAAATACAAGAGTAGTTAAGATAAGGGAGATGAAAAAATACAAGAGAAAATTGGAAAGTAAATAGGGAGTGATTCTTATTTTATCTCAAGTTTTCAACCTTTAATATATGCCTACTATTTATAGGTCATAAGTCTTTAATTTCTATTACAAGAGTTACAATAGAAAAGTAAATCTACATAAATGTAGAATATATAGTATTTGTAGGTTATGCACATTAATCATAGAAAACTCCAACCAAGCCATTCATGTCATATGTTGTATGGTTTTACATGTAGAATTCCAAAAGACATCTCTTTGAAAGTTATGGACATCCACTCTTATATAATACATCCACTCTTATATAATATTTACAACAGACCTTATTATTAAATATTTCTTTTTGTTGTCCTTGTCCATCATTTTTCCAAAAAAAGAAAAGAGTAAGATATTATTATTATTATTATTTGAAACAACCACCATTTAGTTTACTGAATTAACCTAATATTAGATAGGTAATTAACTTAATATTACTTCAAAATTCACAAAAAAATTAAAATTTTTATCAGAGTATGAATTATGAGCCATAACGTGGCAATATATAATTATCTAACACAAACCAAAAGAGACAGAAGCACTACTTTTAACAGAGCAGTCTAAGCTTCTGAGGCCTCTCCTGATGGACTCGGACGTGAGCTATCACCTGGAAGAATTTGGTAACCATCAGTCCAATTTATTACGAATATTAACATGTGCTAATGAGGTGCCGGATGGACTCGGACGTGAACTATCACCTGGAAAAATTTGGTAACCATCAGTCCAACTTATTATGAATATTAACAAGTGCTAATGAGGTGCCAGGTGAAACAATTTATATAATCAAATATTAAAATATATCTCAAAAATATTGATATCACAAAATATCATAAAATATCACAATTCTCTTTGAATTCAATTCCCTCCCAATCAATCCAACCGAACCACCTTATTTCCTCCCAACTAGACCCATGGGCTAAATTACACCCATGTTACTAGTTACTCGAAAGCTCACTAGTCGAGTGATGAGGACAGGCCAAAATTCTCAGAGCACCTGCCACAGACCATGGGTCTTTTCCCCACTTTACCTCAGTGAGGTGTCGTAAGCTCATCACTCTAGTGGGATAATAGTAAGCCAACCATCATGCACCAATGAAGACATCACCACGTGGTGTAATAACTTTATCATCTTCTCTCAATTCTTCCCATTCCATAATTATCATAATAATTCAATAGGGGAATTTTCAGAATATTCACAATGGTCATGTCATCATAAATGAGTTCTCAAATCATATAAATGCATGTATTTTAACTCATAAAATTTCACAAGGCAGTTTCTATTTAAAATATTCATACTCAGTTCAGAAAACACTCATAAGCAACATATTAATAACATAATAAATGGAAAGTGGTTACCTCTTGCTTGAGTTAATTACTATTACTCTGCTCTTAATCCATACGCCAACAATTCAATCTATTACAACCAATTTAATATCTGTTAATAACTCCTTTCCGATAACATTATCTGTTATTATAATTATTCTAAACTTCCTAATAACATGATTCCCATTTATTTATTTGGTTATTATTATTATCTTAATATAACTTTTTATTTATTAATCAATACTCCCCATATATTTCCTTTACTTTTTATTAATTAATAATAATCCTCATTGATTATTAATTAATCATTCTCACATATTCTCTTTTTATCATCATTATTATACAATTCACTTAAACTCCTAGAGGCTATTCTCACAATAATTTTGAATTAAGGATATTTATAAAAATACATTATAAAATTAATTCCTTAACAACAAAAATCATAAGATCTCAAAGGCTTATTATTTACCACTTCTAAGTACATGTATAACACTTTTTCACTAACTTAAAACTCTAAGTGGTGACAAAAATACACGCAACAAGGAAAAAGTTTGAGTTTATAATGCAGACACACTGTGACCCCATTTAATTAAATCCTGCATAGTCCCCTTAATCTAGATTACCACGTACAGTACAGTGACCATCTCATGTCTAAAAGTCATTTAAAGGGAACTTCAATAAATAAGATTGACCACTTGATGAGTGATTTCCATTACATTTAAACTTATCATATCTACATAATTCAACACACACACCGTGACCATATATATATGTTTCTCATTTCTTCTTTCTCTTCCACGCAACACATACATAGATTTGATTTATTTATTCCCTACCCACACAACAGCCCCATATATTTTCATTTAATATGCCTCATGTCATGAGTAGAAAATAAAGCCTATGTGGATCAGCAACTCAAGCTTTATTTTCCGATGACAGCGTTTTTGATTCATACATATGCAGCAACTATATATATATATATATATGTTTAGTGTTTTTCATGTCAGTAACCAACAAGGTGACTTCTCTCTTCCATGTCTCAAAGCATGCCTGTGAATATATGTACACCTTTCGTTTATTATAATCATGTCAGCAAAGAATTCCCTTTCTCCTTTCCATTCACGTTTTTCATGATAAGATGCAGAAACAGAAAACTCAACAACATAAAAGAAACCGATGACAGCTCATATGCCATGTTCAGCGACTATCGATGGAAAAGGAAAAAGAACGAACGGCCAGAGACACCACGCTATTGACCCACACACACAGATGCAGAACACACGTTACTAGTCCCTGTTTTAGCTTCATGTTTCGGTGGCTCACTATTTTAAATTCCTAAAGCTTAGTTTTTAACAACTTTTCCGATGGGCAACAATGAAGAGCTTAAAGGAAAGGAAAGTCCACTACTTACCTTAAGTTCTTGGACTCGAATGAGAGAAAAAGGTTTGCTGTTTCCTCCTCTGTTTTCCAACGACAAGAACAGGGAGATGTTTTGCTTCAGCTTTTCTCTTTCCTTTTCTTCTCGGTCTCTCCTTCACTCTCGACTATTCCTCTCTTTTTCCTCTGTTTTTGAAACCAGGAATAGAGAACTACAGCAGCTGGATTATTTTCTCACAAGTCTCACTCTCTCAGTCTCGGCTTTCTCTCTGTGTATCTGTTTCAGTTTGGACGATGGAACTGAAAGAGTCAAGGAGCAGCAATATATATAAGGAGTTAAGGTCCAGCCGAGGAGATGCAACGGTCCGAGAAGCATTAACCAGTGGGTAAATGCGTGGGGCTCGAGAATGCAAGGAGGACAGTATGGTCTATGATCTTGGGTGGCTGCTGCTCCTGGATTGTTGCTGGTTGCGTGATTCAGCTAGGATATAATTACTAATGTTCTGTGTTTTTGCTGTGACTGGCCGAAAGGATGAATATACATAGGACGATGGAAACGCTTATATAGAGATTCAAAATTCAGTCTTAACCATCGGTCCAAAGGCATTATTCATTGGTTAAAGATCACAGGGCTCGAGGAGTATGGCCTCTTCTGATCCTTCTCACTTTCTTCCCCATTACGTGATCAGCTCTTCCATAACAGACGCTGAAATCTGATTACACTTGGATTTTCCTGTTAATGGCGTTGACTGCTTCTTCCTCTCTGGCTTCTGCTTCTTCCTCTCTGGCTTCTGCTTCTTTCGGTTTGGGCTGAGGATGGTTCTGGGCTTGCTTGATCTGTGTTTTCTATTTTTCTTTTCTTTAGTTTCGACGAGATGAGGATAATGTGTGAGTTGTGTTTTGGATGGCTATGATATGGGCTACAACATGTTGCTATGGGTTGGGCTTAGTTTCATTCACTTGTTAATGTCTTTTGCTTCCAATTACGTAGCCCATCTGATTTTTTTTTTAATACACCACATTTTATTAGCTATTAAATCATTTAATTCTGGTTATTGAATAATCACGGAGATAAATCATTTAACACTAATTTATTTACAATTAAACTTAATTGAAAATCATAAAAATAAATCCAATAATATTTAAACCTACAATTATCACTTACCAATTTTTCTTGAATTTATTCTTTTCTCAGAATAAATCAAGTGAAATTAAACTTTAATTTCCCAATAATTATTTTAGGCCATAATTTACTATTTCTAAAATATTCTGATCAATAATTATTCCTAATTAAATTGCTTTTAATTTTTGGAAAATATGTCTTAAATTCCAAGTTCTTAATATTTATAATTCTTTAAGGCTAAATTTTTCATAATTAATTCTTCATTCCCAAAGTTCAAAATTTGAGATGTTACATTATTACTATTTTATTTTATGGATTGTTATCATTCGGGAATCAAAGTGATGCCGTTTTTGAGAGGAAGGAGGAGACCTAAAAGCAGAGGCTGAGAAGCACGACGGGGACGAGTGGCTGCTTCACTATTCCGTCATCTTCTTCCTTGGGCGGGAAACAGAGAGCCGAGAGGAAAAGGAGGCGTCCTGACCAGTGAGCTTAGATTTAATCATATTTCAAAACATCTTAACGCTTCTGCTGAAAACTCTATGGGATTAAGTCTCCACAATGTCTCGGGTGATTAAAAAAAAAAACAACATCCTTTACCCTGCATTCTCCCTCTGTTCTTGGGTGTGTATATCTTTCTCAACTATAGGTGAAGCGGTCCCAACTTTAATTTTGGACAAGTATACCAAGCATTCAGCTCCACATATTGAAACGAACTTGAAAGCGAACTTTCCTTAACGCATTCTATTGGAGGATCTAATAATATGGAACGAGATGAACCAGTAATTTGAAGACAAGCTACGTACGTAAATATTGCTTGGGGAGAAAGTTGCTGCTGGAAGGACTTCGGCTGACGGCTGGCTTGAGAGTCATTGTGTTGGTGAGTATGATCAGTAACCTCTAGTGCTCGAGATTGTGCCATTTGAATAACCAGACAAGGAGTGAAACTTGCTCCTGCATGGCAAATCTGATTTCGGGCAAACACAAGGATTCTAAAATTTGCGGTAAGTATGACATAAAATTTTTGAAATTCTTGTGACTCTCCATCCAGCAATATAACCAATGAGATAAGTTCCTATGAGGATAATCATCAAACCTAAAACCTAAGCAACTACCAAACCATCAAGCCCCAGCAAAAGGACAATGCAAAAAAAGGAGATCTAAGGATTCATCACTTGAGGAGCAGAAGTCACTGATAAATCTCAATTTTACTATATTTTATCTCACGTTAATCATTTATTTTAGGGATTATTTTAGGCTAATTTGAAATTATTAGATAATATTTAGATTGTTAGCCTATTTTAGGAAATAATATAAATCTGAATTAATTATAAGATATTGGGCTTAAATTATTAATATTCTGATTGATATCTTGTGATTAAATAATATCTATTGATATATGATAAACTGTGATTTTATAAGATCCTATGGTGCAGAATTTTTCAGGATAGTTAAAAGGAAATCCAATGGTAAAATTTTATAGGGCTTAAGTTGATACCCTAAAAGCCCTCTCTTCCTCCCTTTTAATTAACCTAGCAACCACCAACATGAGGGTATGCTCTCTTTGAGAGCCATCATCACGCCGGGAGATTGAATTGGCCGCAAGACACACGCGTAGACACAGGAGGAGGTTCTCAGATTGTGATTGAAGCTCTCCTATTCGGCGGAACCATCACCTCCAATTCTTTGTTTTCGGTATTCATCCCCTCTGCCACACACACCTCGCCCCCTCATTCTCTACCATTCCACATTCATTCCATCAATTAACCCAATTCTCATATACCTCTCAAGTCACGCCATTAAGCACATCTTGTCAATAATCCATTTAATATCTTTTCCATTCACTTATCATCATGGCCGTGACATCCTTAGAGGTTGAAGGAGGCGCAATTTCCATGGAAACTTAAGCTAGTTGGGAGGCAACTTGGGAGGAGCATGGAGGAGGCTAGAGCCTAGGATTTACACTTAAAGACCACAAGGGGATTGTTTTTTTTATCTTTTTAATTCAAACTTGAGATTATTTAGTTTTAAAGGATTTCGAGTTGTATTAATTAAGAACAATCTAGTTTTAGATTGTAAACTTATTTTTTTTTTTTGGATTAGACTGATAATTTGAAGTTTTATGCTTATTGTTGGACTCTTCTTGTTTGCAACCTTTGAATTGTCAATTAGATTAATAATTGAGTTTTCGTCATTAATTTAATTGTTAATGTTGGTTTATCATCTTAATTGTTTAATTGAGTTGATAAATTATCTGATTGTTCAATTAGATAATTGTAAACAAGATTTCTAAGATTATTTTATGATTGGTCTTTAATGAGTTTAATTAGCCACCCTTATTTCATTATGAGTTTTCTAATGTAATATGTGTTACTGAGTTAGAGAGTTTCCCATGTTCAATTGGGTAATTAAATTCATTAATCTCCCTTTGGTCTAATTAATTGGTTTAGGCTAAAAAGGTTAACTCTATGCAATTCCTAAGTTGTCCCCTTCATTATCATAACTGAATTAAACTTTTATTATTTGATTTGCTTTTAATCAATATTCTCATTAGGATTTTAATTCTTCTCTCATAAGAAACCCAAAAAAAAAAAAAAATGCATTCGAATTCATATAGATTAGTTTCAATTTTATAGGTTTTAGAGCCAATTGCATTAGTACATTTAGTTAAGTTAATTGCATATAGGTAGTAGTGTTCGCATTCTAGTTTAGGTCCATTCACATTCCATTGCATCTTTTCATCACCTAAATTTAACCTAAAGAAAACTCACAGCTTGCTCCTTGGGAGAATGACCTAGGTTGACCTTAAACTACATAATTAATTAGAACCTAGTTTAATTGATCGCTTTAACGACAAAAACGACTCGATCAGTCACATACCTCAGTGTTTGACAAATGCCTACTTTTTAGAAGATTTGAAGTAGGAAGAATACCTCGTACTAGCTTCCAAATGAGTAGTTTGATCCTTGGAGGTACGATATTTTCCAAGCCATAGAACAAAGCAAGGAAATAGAGAGATGATCGTGATACCTGGAAGAAGAAGCTAACATGAGTGGAATTGCCCATCCATACATGTCTAGGGTTTTTTTAATCTGTGGATGTGTTATGAAGGGAATTGGCTTCCCTTCCCTGCTCTTAATATCCTCTTTCTCTCCTTTACATCCTCACTAATTATCTCAACAATCATATTGAAATTTGAGCCTTTTAGATTTAATATTTTGTAAGAAGTTTTTATTGCAGTTTTAAATTAATAATGACTAACATTTAGCCATTTTTGAATTTATTTTATTTTTTTAATAATTTGATACTTTATTAGTAATCTTACAAAATATTAAATCCGAGCCCACTTAAACTTTAATTTAAAGGTCAAGATGCGTAATAAGGGAAGAGGATGGCAAGAGTAAAAGAGGGAAGTCAAATCCCTTGTGATTATATATAGTCAAAATTAAAAACTCTAACATGTAAAAAGGGGAATAATATAATATTAACATAAAATATAAACAAAAAATTATAGAAAAAAATTCTATTGTTTGAATATAATTTTTTAATAAATAGAAAAAAAAATTTATGGTAAGTATAATAATAACAAAAATATTATTACTTGAAATTAATTAGTTCGGTAATGAACTTTTTTGTTTACAATGATGTTGTGAAAGTTTTTGTGGTTTCAATATCATGTAGGAGTACTAGCTAAATCTGTAGCTATCATTTTACAGTTTATTAATTATTTAAATCAGAAGGGTGATTTGAGATTTTAGATTTAAATTGGACTATTAAGGAGCAAATTCACCTAAAAAGTATTTGAAAAATCTCAATGATGCCGTGATAGTTTTTTGTGGTTTCAATGTCTCTCTAGAAACTTTTTAAAATATAATAATGTTGCCTTTTTAATGGCTGATTAATGTTGACCTTGACCGTTGACCGTTAAATGTAAAAGATTGATTAAAGAATGCATAGTTGGTAAGGGATGTGGAAATAGTGTGGCAAAAATCTGACGCGTGCAGCCGCAACTTTTGCCACTGAAGCCCTTCACCGTGAAGGCCGACACTGAACTAGGCGTCGCTGGGCAAGGAGGGGATTGGCCATCCCAGATGGGTTCAGTCGGAGGTGTTGGACACAAATTTATTGGCAGAGGAGATCTGGGGTTGTGGAGGGAGATCCAGTTCCATCGTGGAGGGAGATCCTTTTCCATCGTGGAGATTATTGGAAGACAAACGTTAGTTTGAAGAGGCCGAAGGTCGTCATCCTTTGTTTAAAAATGCTGATGTTAGTGGTGGTCAGATTCATATAAAGAAGGAGGAAGAAGAAGTATCTGATTTAACTGGAAAGGGAAGAGGTGTGCAGAGAGATGAAGAGGAAGGCGTCGCAAGTGTTGGAGTAGTCGTCTGGTGGGGGACGAAGGTCGTGGTGGAGAAAAAGAAGCTTTAAAGGTATTTGGGCATTTTCGCAAAAATGAGGTGGTGATGAATTAGATCATTGGATGCCAAGTGAAAGTGGCATGGGGGATATTCGATCAAATAAAAATGTTAAACTTATCATTTATTAAGGTCATGATGATATTATTACGTTTTAAAACTTTTAAGATAGTATTGAGATTTTTCAAATACATCTCGGTGAATTTATATCTTAATTCTATTTATAAAAAGTATTTTAAAATTTACCACAATAGCTTAATATATTTAATATTAATTTTTTATGAGGTCTTAAATTGTTTTCTCGTTTTCAAATGACTGGGTAGAATATAGGTTGTATGTTTTACTAATGGAAGCCACTGTCATTTCATAGGGGGAAAAAAGGAGAAATATAATATAAAGCTAGTTTAAAAAGGAAAATTTCATAAAACCTTGGTAAATTTAACAAACCCATTATTAAGTCATTACCTCAATTTAGAATTTTAAAATGCGGGTAAAATGACTTTTCTACCTCTCCTAGCCTCCTCTCTCATCTCAAAAGAGTTTCACTGCTCTCTAACTTATTCGTCTCCCAATAAATTGTGTGTGTGTTCAACATGAATATATATAATAAAATAAAATATGATTATTTAAATCAAAAGAATTTTTTGTGTTTTTGGAAGTATCATCAATTAAATTAATTCTACAAGATCCTTAATTCTACAAACGATAGAGGCTTGCACTTGGGAAGGTATCGCAGATTTGTTGGAATGAGAGGGCTAACTGGAAGCCTTTGAGACGAAGAAGATGAGATTTGTTTTTACTTCTACATCTTGTGTAGTAGTAAAGCGATTATCACCATGACAATATTATGAAGAGCCCACCAAAGAAATTATTAACTAATAAAAGAAAGCGAGTGTGATTTGGTCTGCCATAGTCAATTTCACAAGTTTATAATTAGGGAAATTCACAGATTTAACCAAAAAAAAAAAATTATCAAAATAGGTCAATAGGAAAAAAAATTTCGCATCTAACCTAGTTGGTGGCGCCACGTCAGCGAGCGCCAAACGTGGCGCCACGTGGTGTGGTGCCACCTTGTGTGTGGCGTGCCACGTGGGCACGCCACACAAGAGGCGCCAGCACAGATGGCGTCTCTTCGAAAAAAATAAAAAATAAAAAATAAAAAGTGTTACAGGGCGCTTCACAAAACTGCTCGGTGGCAGCTTTTCTAAAAGTTGCCACCGAGCAGCTGGAAAATTTTGGGGGGGGGGTTATTCATGCCCCCCACAATGTTTTTTTTTTAAAAAAAATTAAATTCTTCTTCTCTTCTATTTAAACAACCACACACACATACATTCACACACATTCACACATTGCGGAGAGGAAGAGACGTTAGGAGCTTGCTTGAAGAAAGAAGAAGAGAAGAATACATCAGTTGAAAGTTATTTTAATGTATGTTATTTATTGTATAAGATTATTTAGGTAACTAAATTAGAATCTTTTGATAAATGTTCTTCATAAAATGTTTTGTATCTCTATTTGTCTCTGCAATGATGGTAGTCATGTGTCGGTTAGAAAAAATACTAGAGTTAGAATTTTTTAGAAGTTGTAAGTTTTGACAATAGAAAACTCTATTTGTGTAGTGATTGATTAATAATAAATTTTAATCGGTTTAGATACATTTTTTGTTGTTTCAGAGATGTAAAACTAATTTTTACATTTAGAAAGTTTAACATCATTGTATTATAGGATATTTTTACCGATTAAATGTTATGCAAATAATATATTTGGGTTAATAGAGATATTATGGAAATTTTAATCGGATTAGTTTTCAAATTATTTAGTAGTACATTAGAGAAAATACCAAAGTATGATGAGAAACTTAAATTAAAAATAATTATTTAATATATTATGAATTTTATTTTTTTGTTTAATTTTTGTTCTTATTTGTTGATTTTGATTTATTTTACTTAAATAAATTTGTATTTGTTGAATAATTTTCATTATTATAATATAATATTTATTATTTTTGTTATTATTAGATGTTCCGAATTTTTATATTTAAATTAATTTTTTGTTCTTAGCATTATATTATTTTCGGTATTAATAAATAACTTTGAATAATTTTACTAATGAAATTTGATTGTTTTTTAATTAATTTTCATGTTTTATATATAAATTTCGTTATTTTTATTTTTATTATTAAATATAATGAATTTTAATTCTTTGATTAATTTTCGTTAGATTATATTGAATATGTTATTTTGATTATTATTATTATATATTAGTAGTTTCATTTTTTTTAAATTTTCGTTATTATTAAATAATTTTTAATAATCTTACATATTATCAATTTTTATTTTTTTATGAAGTTTAATTTTTATTATTATATAAACTTTGTTATTTTTAATAAATTATACTATGAATTGTAATGTTTAGATTAATTTTTGTTAGATTATATTATATATGTTATTTTCATTAAAATTGATATATATTTTTATTTTTCTATTTTTTATTATTTTTATTTGATATTAAATAATTTTTAATAATCTTACATATTATGAATTTTTATTTTTTTTATGAAGTTGTATTATGATTAACTCAACTTTGTTATCTCTATTATTAAAATATACTATGAATTGCAATGTTTAGATTAATTTTTGTTAGATTATATAATTTTGAATAATTGTGCTTATGAAGAATTTTGAATTTTTTCAATTTGTTTTCATTATTGTTACATAAATTTTTTGAATGTTATTATTATTATTAAATATTATGATTTTTATGTTGTGACCATATTTTTGTTACATTATATTTTCATAAATACTATCATTAAATTAAATTATCATTACATAATTTTTTGACCATATTTTTGTGACCATATTTCCGTTACATTATATTATATATTTTGATTATTATTATTATTATATATTACGAATTTTCATTGCTTGATTAAAGTATTTACATAATAAATAATTAGTAACTTAATAATAATGTGTTATGTGAGCGTAAATTTGTGTTAGTCAAATGGCTTGATTAAAGATATTACCTGCTCTTGTTGCAACTTTAACTTCTGACGGAACTTTTCAATTAATTGTTCAAATGACACACCTCGAACAATATATATTGCTCGTTTTTTACCTTCAAATGTCAACCCGTTTGCGCCAATATTTTGTGAACCATTATAATATACAATTGCACGAATCTTATTCACTTTTTTCTTATATTCTAGAATGAAAAAGAAGAAAAATTACAGATAAATCAAAACACACCACGAAATTCATTTCCTCTCGTTTCTCCGTTTGCTTCAACTGATGAATAATTGTGTATTCTATACAAAATACATGAATAAGAACAAATCAAAATTGTGTAATAATAACGGAAAATAATGGAAAGTGCAAATTCATAATATATAATAATGATAATAATAAATAACGAAATTATTCAAAAAATAAAAATTCATAATAAATACTAATAATAAAAATAACATATATCATATAATGTGAAAAAAAATTAATGACCAAATCAAAATTCATAATCTTTAGTAATAATAATTATATTAACGAAATTTATATAATAACAATAAAAATAAATTAAAAACATTCAAAATTATTCATAAGTTCAATTATTCAAAATTTTATAATAGTAAAGAAAATTAATGTAATGTATATAATATTACAAAAAATATATTACAAAAATTAATGTAATGTATATAATATTATAAAAATTAATCTAAAAATAAAAATATATAATATATTATATTCATCAACTTTAACGAAATGTATATAATAATAAATAAAATTAAAAAAAAAACTCAAAATTCATAATATGTAAAGAAAAAATTTAAATGAAAATTATTTAATATGAACGAAAATTAAAGAAAACATTTGAAAACTCATAATATATAATAATTTTAATCAAAATAACATATATAATGTAATGTAACAAAAATTAATCTAAACATTACAATTCATAGTATATTTTAGTAATAAAAAAATTAATAATCATAAAAATTAATAAAATAAATCAAATTTCATAATAACAAAAATAATAAATGTTATATTATAATAATGAAAATTATTCAACAAATACAAATTTATTTAAGTAAAATAAATCAAAATCAACAAATAAGAACAAAAATTAAACGAAAAAATAAAATTCATAATATATTAAATAATTATTTTTAATTTAAGTTTCTCATCATACTTTGGTATTTTCTCTAATGTACTACTAAATAATTTGAAAACTAACCCGATTAAAATTTCCATAATATCTCTATTAACCCAAATATATTATTTGCATAACATTTAATCGGTAAAAATATCCTATAATACAATGATGTTAAACTTTCTAAATGTAAAAATTAGTTTTACATCTCTGAAACAACAAAAAATGTATCTAAACCGATTAAAGTTTATTATTAATCAATCACTACACAAATAGAGTCTTCTATTGTCAAAACTTACAACTTCTAAAAAATTCTAACTCTAGCATTTTTTCTAACCGACACATGACTACCATCATTGCAGAGACAAATAGAGATACAAAACATTTTATGAAGAATATTTATCAAAAGATTCTAATTTAGCTACCTAAATAATCTTATACAATAAATAACATACATTAAAATAACTTTCAACTGATATATTCTCCTCTTCTTCTTTCTTCAAGCAAGCTCCCAACGTCTCTTCATCTCCGCAATGTGTGAATGTATGTGTGTGTGGTTGTTTAAATAGAAGAGAAGAAGAATTTGAATTTTTTTAAAAAAAAAAACACTGTGGGGGGCGTGAATTATTCACCCCCCCCAAAATTTTCCAACTGCTCGGTGGCAGCTTTTAGAAAAGCTGCCACCGAGCAGCTTTGTTAAAAGCTACCACCGAGCAGCTTTGTTGCAAGGCGTTGACGCGCCTTGCAACACTTTTTTTTTATTTATTCTTTTTTTAAGAGCTGGCACCTCTTGTGTGGCGTGCCCCGTGGCATGCCACACACAAGGTGGCGCCATGCCACGTGGCGCCACGTGTGGTGTAACATCCCACCTTAAAAACAACGGAATTTTTTTATAAAAAAAACGTTGATCAGAGTAGAGCAATTTCGCAAAATGAGTAACTGAATCTTTATATTACATAACCACAGTGTAAGTGTACTTATACAGTTATCTACTATCCAAAAGGAAACAGCACCTAACTAGACATATAAAAATAAAACCACAAAATTCCTTCTGCCGTCCTACGCTAGTCGCTCGCCCCTATCTTCAACCCCTTGGTTCACCCGAACCTGAAGCTATAGATGAGATCCAATTACCATTTAGATCTCAGGTAACGGTTAACCTTATGTTCAAATAAACAGTATATGGACAACAGTTATTCACAACTCATAACAGCAGTAAATCACTACATAAGCACACAGCAGATGCATGATCACAATATTGACAGAACATAAGCACAAAGCAGTATGTAAAGTCCCACAACATGTCTGCACATAACCAGTGCCACGACGGCCCATCGTGTCCTCAGCGCTAGGAAAACCCAACGACATTATCAAGACTATAACTTGTATAAAGCTGTATGTATAATTGACAATCCTAGACAGAGCCTCAGTATATAAACATGTCTATCACATATACGTATATGAGCAGCATAAGAGTTAATGTTACAATACGCGTCCGTACCTCCGTTGACGGTTTCTGACACTTTCGTCAAATTATGGCACGTTTGACAGCGGAACGACAGCAGAAACAGCGGTTCGTGATTTCGGGTATCCTATAGGGATAATATTACTGATATGAATATTTAAGATCATAACAGGCATTTTAGATACAAATTACCATTTTGCCCCTAGTTTGACCACTTAGTGGAATTTTGCCAGAGCTTCGCTATTCCGACTTTAAATTCTCAAAATTTTGCTATAACCTTTCCTCTAACATATTTCTAAAATAAATATCATATTTATTCCTAAAACATATTATCTAGGCTATCTTGAAAAATTAGAGACTACTCTAACAATTCTACTATTACTACCGAAAGAATTACTGAAGCTAAAGACTAAGGATTGAGAAACTTACTCAAAGCTTTGCTATTAACTTCTTACTCCTCTTCCAGAGCTTCTCTCTCTAACTTCTCTCTAGGATTGTAAGTGAATTGGTGAAGAATGAAGAGAAATGAAAGGCTATATATAGAAAAATCCAATGACATTTTCGTAATTTCATTGAACTTTGTCTGGTTAAATTCTGACCGTTGGATCGCATTTTGTTGAGGTGGTTTGATTTTGGCCCTACACCTCTTGGCCGACCTTCCCCCCCCCCCCCACAAGAAGACAAAATTGATGACCTCATCATGCTTGTGTCATCTTGCTTTATCAGATGAAATTCCTGGTTCGGTGTCCTGATCGTGAAATTTTGTAAAATCTTAAAATTCCGAAAGCAACACTCTGAAGGTCCTTTCTTCCTCTTTGAGAATACTGAATTTTCCTAACCTTATACTCTCATTAAGGACATTCCGTTGCCTGCCGAATATCCTTGGTAACCGCCACCGGTTACAAAAATAACGTTGGCCAGCGCCAACTTCGGGATAAAAATCCACTGATCAATAATATACTCTGGTTCTGGAAACCTAGTTCACGGTTATCTAGGTAGGATTTTATTTCTATCCGTGGTCATTTATCCTGTTCACTTTTTATTAATATAATATTATTTAATTACCACATGTCTTAATCTTATAATATTATTATTTTACAAATATCTAATTTTATCCTTATCCCTCCCCAAATTTTCGGCCAGCTCACACACATATATATATATTTATTATTTTTTTTCCATTTACCATAATATCCTATTTATCTTGTATTTATTTTTTTCCAAAATTTCCTATTGGTCCATAAGTAATTACATGGATTTAGGCTTCTAGAATTTCTTGAAAAATCCTAGGCCTTTGATCTTGGTTTTTCAAGGTTACATCTTAACCCTTATTATTTATTTAATTTGGCTAAAAATTTCGGCCCTTAATAATAATTATTTATATTTATTTTATTTTTCATGTTTCCTAAACTTCTATAATCTTATAAAATTCCCAAAAATTACTTAATTAATCCCTTACTACTTTCTAATAATTTTCTTAATTAAAACCAATCATTTTCTCACAACAATTTTATTGACATTAATAATTCAAGCTCCCTGCAATTTATCAAAAATCATAAAGTCAATTTTAGTCTCAGAATACTTTTTAATTTTCCTTCTTTTTATTTTCATAGGAAATAATTTATTAAATTGTCTAATTTAAGAATAATATGCTTTCTAAATTTTTAATAATTATTCCATGCCTTTTAGAATTTTTCCTAATTCTTCTCAGGATGTTTTATGGCCTTAAGACACATTTTTCACATTTCCGATATTAAATTTCCTTTAATTTTCTTAATGTTTTCCTTTGATCATATACTAATCACATAACATGTTGAGATCAAAATCTTCATAAATGGGCATTTTCATTATTGTGACATAATATTTCAGATAATAGTTATCCGGGTATTACATGTGGCGCCCGCTGACGTGGCACCACCAACTAGGTTAGATGCGAAATTTTTTTTCCTACTGACCTATTTTGATAATTTTTTTTTTGGGTTAAATCTATGAATTTCCCTTATAATTAAGAGTCATTTAGTACGCGAAAAAATTTGAAGAGGAAAGGTAAAGGAAGGGGAGTGAATCGAAAGAAAGAAAAAATTGTGAGGTAACTTAGGGGTCTGTTGTTTGGTAAATATGTGAATGGAACATAGGTCGAAGGAAAATAAGATGTTTGATAAAAAGAAAATGAAGTAATGCTTGTGGGAAGAAAATATAAAATACTCAGAATATCCCTTAAATTGGAATTTTTTACTGAATGAAAGTTGAATTTCATTAATAAATTGAGTAATGGAATTTGAATTTGCTAAATAAATTTGAATTAATCAAATTCTTCTTGCCCCCTGCTGAAACAGAGAAAAATCTATTTGCCACTATTTTATGGTTGCTAAAACATAACAATTCAAGGCAACACTCACGACCTAAGTTTTTCATTTTTTTTAATACTCATTTCTTGATTTTTCAGCGAAAGAATCCATTTATTGGGAAGAATTCTTTTTTCTTTTTGGAGTAACAAAATCGTTGTTCTCAAATGTTTATTGAGAAGAATTCTCAAAGTTTTTCTTAGTAATAAAGATGAATGTAGCTACTAGCAAGTGTGTAATGACAAATTATGAAGCCAAGAAGCATTTGCAGAGTTTAAAAATATCAAACAAGCTTTGGTATAGAGCAAAGACAAACAATGATCAAATTGAAGAAGAAGAATAAAAAGTAAAGGCAACAAGTAGCAATGAAAACAGAAATGTGGTATTGGTGCTTCGTGGTCTGTCAAGCTTCTTCTTTTTCCTGGTTACAGTGTCAATACCACTGTTTGTGACCAAAGTGAATTCTCTCCTTTCCATTAATCATCTTCAAGCTTTGAAAAATTTCGATTTACAACAAGTTGTTTTGAAAATCCAGTTATTAAAACTCACGAATATTTATATTTTTTGCAATTTCGGTTTAACTTTCATCAACTGTTTTTTAAAACAATCATTGAAAATAACTTTTAACGACTTTTTCAACGATAGTTTATGTTTATCTAGAAGCTGTATTTAAAAATTAAAGCAAAATTTTAAACTTGTTACAATCTCCTTTTTAACTTTTGCTTTTTTAAAAACAAAGATTAATTTCTAGCGTGAACTTTTTTTAGTAGTGGTTGTTACAAGTATTATTATTTTGGCTTTGCCATGTTGAGAAGCAAGATACTTTATGTTGCAATACCCAACAACAATTTAAATTTTTTAAAACGTTGATGTATATATAACACTTTAATGTGTATAAAAATAAATTAAAAATTTATAATATGTACAGATAGTAAAATACTTAGGTCAAGTTCGTTATATCTATTTTATTAAGTTCTCCAATAATATGTGGTCATATGTCCTGTTTTTTAATTATTATTATTTAACTATAAACCCATATGAAAAAAATACAATACATGTTTATGTGTGGTTGAAAAACTTGACCATACAGAAAAAGGAATTTGATGATCTATACAAATATATTAACGCTAAAAAATAAACTAAAACATTAAATTTTAAGTGAATCATATTTATTTTTTTATATAGTAATGTTTTTATATACAAACACACAGGCACTTATTAGGTTATATTAAATCTCTATATTAACGCCAGGATACAATAAATCTTTCCGTGAAGAAATATGATTAGAACTTAGCTTGGTAAAAATAATAATAACAAAAATATTTCTTGAAGTTAATTAGCTCGATAATGACCTTCTCCGTTCACAGTCTGTGAAAAATTTGTATAATATATATTAACTAATATCATGAAGGATCCATTACTAAATTTGCAGCTATATTTTAAAATTTATTAATTATTTAAGTAATTGAGTATTTTTTAAAAAAATTTAAATTGGACAATTTATTTATAAGAAGTTTGCTAAAATTTACAACAATACCACATGACATATTTCATAGGAAAAATTAGGAGAGAAAGACTGAGGAAAAGAAATATTTATTAATAAAGATCTTAAAAATTATACTTATTTTAAAGGTCCAAAAATTAAAATATAAATATTCAACTATTTGACATTTATTCATTAATTAAGTCTCTAAATTAATGTATTAGGAATGTCAATTCTTAACTAAAAACCTATTCAATTTAAGGATGCTCTCCACCCATAGTTGATAAATAATAGCCAGCTGGGTTTATTTTTATGGGAGAGAATTACATGTAATTCTACTACAATAGACTATTATGATCTTTGGTTGGGCTTATACAATGTAAAAACTAAAAAGGATTACATTTGATAATTTGGATTGCATCGTTTGATGTACTCAGGATTACATTGCTATGACGGATGAATGGAGATGTAGACATTTTGTACTCAAGTGAAAAATACATTATTACCATTATAATTTTTTAAATTGACCAACGTACCCACCCACAAATGTGGTTAAATATTATGTAATTACTACTATTAAATATTTAAAAAATAATTAATAATATATATATTTTTTAAAAAAAATATTCCCCATTAGAAAATTAAAAAATGATATTCCACCATTAAAAAATAAATAATATTCCTACCATTTGATATTAAAAAAATATCATGAACCCAACATGTATATTATAGGGTTAATGTGCTTTTTCCCATAAAAGCCCAGCACCACGTGCTTTTTTTTAAAGCAAAAATACACACGTGGTTACCATTTTGAAATAAAAGTCATATTGCACCGTTATGTTACTATTCACAACTGTTATGTTACTGTTCACTTTATCTCTTTCTCTCTCATCACGGTGAACCGTAACATAACGGTGAGATGTGGTTTTTGCTCAAAAATGGTAACCATGTGTGTATTTTTGCTCAAAAAAAAAAAAAAAACACATAGTGTTGGACGCTCCTGAAGAAAAAACTCATGTGTATTCTTGCACCTTAACCCTATATTATACCTATAAATACAGATAAGGCCAATTTCATCTCTTACTATATTATTCTCATAATCTAACTAGACATTTATTTGCCTTTTATGAAATAGACAGACCTGGCTAAGTTCGTCGGCGGGGAGACTAATATCTGATAGAAAAAGACAATCGTAGGTACAAATTAAAGAAGCAATAATGAAAAATGGGATTTGCGTACTCTCCTAATTAAAGAACCAGAGGTCGGCTTCTTTTCCCGCGCACAAAACCAGTGGTTGTTATGATTCAGATACTGTCAAGATCTCATCCTCTCCGTTTTTTCCTTGGTTGTTCATTCTTCTTTTCTTCAGCTTCTGTCTTCACAGTCTATTATTTTTCCTCTTTGCCTAATTGAATCTCAAAGAGCCAAAGAACCAGAGGTCGGCTTCTTTTCCCGCGCACAAAAACCAGTGGTTGTTATGATTCAGATACTGTCAAGATCTCACTCCCCGTTTTTGTCTTGGCTGTTCATTCTTCTTTTCTTTAGTTTCTGGCTTCTGCTTGCAACTCCCAGTTTCCTCAATTCTATACATTTAGGTTATCTCTTGGGTATATATTTTTCTCAACTTGTTTGCCTTTTCTTCTTTAAAACTTCAGTTTCTGCTGCAGCTTGCACTCCCTTACCTTTTAAAAGAACTTAAAGGAGGTTAGTGGTGATAGAATGAATTAGATTATATGTTCTTCTTTTCTTCTGTCCTTGGTATAAAAGTTTTTCTTAAGCCTAGTATGGTTGATTATTGATTAATCCTGAGTTTTTAGCGTTTATAGATGTATACGTGTAATAAGTGTTTTTGCAGGCCTAAATCCGATGGAAACCATAGAATCTTTTGGAGGAAGACACTTCATATTGAAGAGGGTCACAAAAGACAAACCAAAGCATAAGGTTAGTAATGATCCAATGAATTACTCCTTCCTCTGGGTAACAAGGTTGAGGTCAAAATCAAGTTTTTTTTTTTTTTTTTAATTTAATTATTTTACTCACATGAAGTCTCATAAATTGGAGAAGTCTTTGGAGGAAATGAGGCATAGGATTACCGCCGGGATATACATAAATCTTCCGATACATAAGAACCTGGTGTTAATCACTGTTACTGTCGTTGGCTGTGAAGGAAAGTTTAAATTTATGGTCAAACAAGACGATCTAGTCTTGAATGTAATTGAAAAAACTCTAAAATCCTACACACGCCAAGGACGGTTTCCTCAGCTAGGCTCCAATGCTGAAGACTTTGTTATCTGCTGTCAAGGCGCCAATTCATGTAAGTTTTTTTTTCCTTAAATCATTAATTAATCTTTTTATGTGTTGTTGATTATCAATTAATCTTGAGTTTTTAAGGTTTATAGATGTATACGTTATATGATAATGTAAGTATTTTTGTAGGCTTAAGTTTAATAGAAACCATTGGATCTTCCGGAGGAAAACACTTCATATTGAAGAGGAAAGTTGACAAACCAAAGCCTAAAAGCTTCGACTGGAAATTTTGTTTCAAATGTTTCGTCAAAAAGTATGCTCTTAAGACTTGAACTTTTCCTTGTTTGGGTCTCTTTTACTTGAAGAAGTTTTTGGAATAGGTAATTCTAGGATAAATTATAGGCTATGCGATTTAGGGTGCATTGTGTTTAGGGTGTGTGGAGGGTATTTCTAGCATAAGTTGTAAGCTATGGGAATTGAGAAATTCTTGTGTGAACTTAGAGTGCCACATCATATGTTGTCTAACCAATCACAAGCTAACAATTCAGAATGATCTGGCACCTTTAAATATTGGCTGACGGCTAAAAAAAGTTAAAAAGAAAAATTCATTTTATTTGTAAAATAAAAGGAGTTACAATCAAGAAGGCAGGAGGCTTTTGGTTCTCTGAAGCCTAGCTGCCGCCCCTTCAACTCTGCTTCATCTCCATATTAGATATGCTGTTTCTCTTAAAAGGTCTTAACTGCCGCTATGAGGAGCCCTTCTGTGTTTCTACAGTGGTGAGGGATGGCTGGGAGTTTGAGTCGGTGGGGTTGAGTGGTTGAGGTCACTCATCAACGGTGAAAGATCTCCCCAATATCTGTGGCGGCTTGTCTTCCTGATTTTTTTTTTTTTTTTTTAAATTTTTTTTCAGCTTCCAACTAATGTTGGGTAAAGTTCAGTAGGTGCCAAATCATGTTAAAATGATGTTGAGTTGTTGGCTTGTGATTGATCAAATCACAAATGATGTGGCTCTCCATATTCACACAAGGATTTCTCTTGCCATTTAGGGTGCGTTGGGTTTTGGGGTGTAGGAAGCTATTTATCTGATAAGTAGTAGGCTTTCTGAAGTAGAAGTTGGAAAAGAGTCTAATTTAGGGTGAGTTTGGTGACGGGCGTGGTATTTCAAATATTGTAGTAGGCTTTCTGATGGTGTTGAAAATTTAAAATAATAAATATATTATTTTAAGAAACTATTATTATTATAACAATAATAATATAAAAATTAATTTAAAATGATAAAATTTATTTTTACAATAAACAAATATGTTATTATAAGCTGTAGGGTTTGTGATTAAGACGTGTGGTTGGGTAGGTTATGCATGTCAAGGTTGAGGGCATGCATGTTTCACTTATATTTATTAAATAAAAAGGGGCTTAAAGTTGAATAATTCATTTTCTAACACGCATTAGCATTGATATGGTCATTTATCCGAATACAGCAAGAAGGGCAAATACTTGTACCGGTAAAATACATCAATACCAGTCTGACTCATAAATTCTTATAGGCTGTACTTGTTTTCTGATCCTAAACATCAATTTAATGACTGATGGGTGCGACCTGCTGGACTTCGGTTTGAATGTGGTTTTGAGATTTGTTGCATGTCTTTGGATCCTATATCTGTTAGTGAATGTCAATGGAAAATCAAAGGTCACAGGGAGACTGTAAAATTGGGGCAGGCGGTGATTAAACTTCCTGTTTCACTTGAGCTGTTAAGGGCAAAATCTTTTGGATTTTCATAATTGGAGACAATGTGGCGATTGGAAAAGCCAGCCGGAGTATTGGTGCAGCGTAATGCATGTCGCCGCTACGATTCTCTGCTAGCCTTTCGTGAGTAAGCCTTTTGGAGTCTCACTTGGCCAAGCAAAAGTTGAGAGACAATATAGGAACAAATGTTCATCGCGGTCGTGGGGCAGGTAATGAGGCAGCACAAACTCTGTGTTCCACCATGTCACCTTTGCGATTCTCTCGCGGCCCTGCGTGAGTTAGGGCCTTTTGGAGTCTCACTCGGCCGAAAGAGCTGAAGCAAATTCTACATCTATAAATGTTGTTTCAGGGAAAAAGAAAAGTCGGAGACGATAGTGGAAGAAAATCTTCATCGCAGTAGTGGGGCAGGTAATTTGGCAGCACAGATTCTGTGTTCTACCATGTGACCTTTGCGATTCTCCCTTGGCCCTACGGGAGTAAGCCTTTCGGAGACTCCCTCGGTCAAAAAACTCTGAAACAACATCAAATCATTAGTTTGTTTTCAGCTCGGAAAAAAACCAAAAAAAAAAAAAGAGACAATGAATTGTCGTAGCTATGGCGAGAGGATGACATCCTTCATCATTCCGGTGCTCCATAGGTTATTGTTTGTTGTGAGTGAGCCCTTTGGATTCTCACTTCACCTCATTGAGAAGAAAAAAGAGGCTGCCTATAACAGTTCTGGTTGCATTCAGGGACACCACTACGGCCATGTCGTACCTTTACGCGTCCCTTTGGATGAGAGACAATATGAGTGAGCCTTTCGGATTCTCTCCTCATCCATTATCAATCCTTCTGTTGCATTCAAGTATCTTTTTGTGTGATCACTGTCATGTGTGCAAACTTCAGAGCAATATTCAAATTGTGTTTTCAGTGGGGAACTCCCAACAGTTCTTAATCTCTTTCGGGGTAGGAACAAGTCCAGCTGAATATTATGCCATGAGTCAGGCTGAAATTCCTTTTAATGTTTTACCAATTGTGCTAGCTCTTCTTGTTGCTGATCTCTTGTATGTGGCCTTCATTGCTAATGCTAACATTAATATTTTAGCCCTTTATATTTATTACTGTTTTAATACCACAAGTACAAAACCTGCATGGCCTCAAACCTTGATAAGTATTGGTTTAGTAATTTTCTGGGTTTGGCTTTTCTATTACTAGGTGGTTTAGCAGGAGTTCTATATGTTTGATATGTGATTGCTTCATGAATTCCCATCTTTAAATCAAGGGGTTCTAATCTTTTGAAACTATTCTATTTTTAACTGGTGAAAATGCCAAATCAAAATTTTATTTTAACTAATATTATTTTACTAATTAATACGTTCTGTTTATTTATCCATTAAAAGAACTCCACCTTCTTCCAAATAAAACTCAGGTTTTTTCCTTCAAATTTTTCAGCTATCTGGTGGACCTTTTAAAAAAGTGATATGCTTTGAAAATAATTTCACAAACAAGTCTACTCTCTTAATTTCAAATATTTTATATTAATTATAACCCCATGTTTTGATGCATAGAGGCTAAAAAAATCAATTGTTGATGCATACTAGTAAGTTGAAACTCTGGGTAAAAGGCAGTGAGGAATTTGGAGATGAAATAAAGGGTAGTGAAGTCTAGAAACTGAACAGTTGTGGATTATATTCATGAATGGAAGATGTTTGGGAACAATTGATTTTTAGTGGATGAACGGTGGTGAATTACAATTATAGTTGATAAGTGTTGACTGTGCATCGATTAAGGATTAGATAAAGCCTAGTGGTTGAATAGTGGTGGAGCATATTTATGAATGACAAATGTTCGAGGATAGTTGAAGTTTAGTTGATGAACAGTGGTTAATTACGAGTATTGAGAGTTCATGGATGATTAAGGATATTAAGGATAGCTAAAGCCTAGTGGTTGAACGGTGTGGAGTATATTTACGAATGACAGATGTTTGAGGATAGTTGGATTTTAGTTGTTGAACAGTGGCTAATTACGAGTATTGAGAGTTCATGGATGATTAAGGATAGCTTAAGCCTAGTGGTTGAATAGTAGTGGAGTATATTTACGGATGACATGTTTGAGGATAGTTGAAGTTTATTTGATGAACAGTGATTAATTAGGAGTATTGAGAGTTCATGGATGATTAAGGATAGTCGAAGCCTAGTGGTTGAACAATGGTAGGGTATATTTACAAATCACAGATGTTTGAGGATAGTTGAAGTTTAGTTGATGGACAGTGGCTCATTACGAGTATTGAGAGTTCGTGGATGATTAAGGATAGCTGAAGTCTAGTGGTTGAACAGTGGTGGAGTATATTTACGGATGACTAATGTTTGAGGATAGTTGAAGTTTAGTTGCTGAAGAGTGGTTAATTACGAGTATGGACAATTCATAGATGATTAGGGATAGCTGAAGCTTAGTGGTTGAACAATGGTGGGGTATATTTATGAATGTTTGAGGATAGTTGAAGTTTAGTTGTTGAACAGTGGTTGGTTATGAGATTAGTTGATAAGCTTAGTTATAGTTTTGAGATTATGGTGATGAAATTCTACTCCCACAGGTCACACTTCAAAAATTTGTGAAATGATATAGCCCCCTTGATTAATCTCAAGTCTGAAAAGCGTCTTGGACAAGGGGGTTTTAAAAACATCTAACCCATGTTTGTCTTAAAGATTGCTGTTGCAGGAAGAATAGTTAGGATCATTTGGAGATAAAGATTGGTCAATTGCTAAGACATGTAGACAATCATCAACAGTAAGTTCGCGGTTTCTAGGTATGGGGTTTCCAATTTTCCGCTCATCTATCTACCTACTTCAAATCGATTTGTTGTGACTTAAAGTGTAAAGCATGTTTTATAAACAAAAACAAAATAAACCGTAATCCACGATTTCATGTCTACAAATGAATAACATTTTTGTTGCAATACGTTGAGGGTAAGTGATTGTACTGATATTGAGGGGTAGTGATTGTGCTAAACCTGGGCCAATTACTGATATCTTTATTTGCTGGTACTGGGATTTGGCAATGAAGTCAGAAATTTTTTGTCTCTCATGTGCTTACTGTATTTCAAATGTGATTCCAATAAATAACTTGTTTTGGCAATTTTTTTTTTTCCTGGATGCTCACGGTCTAACATACGAATTATGTTATCATTGCTGACAAATGGCTCAAGCCCTTAGACATGATTGCTACAATGGACTTAAATCTCTTAGTTGTTGAATTCAAAGTTTCAGTTATTACATTAGTTATGAATGGTTTTCTACTCTCTCTTTTCTGTGACCTGTTTTATCCTTCTTTTAGTTCTTTTTCTTGCGTGGATATGAAATTTTAAATGGTTGGCTGTTTTATTCACTCTACAACCATTATAAGGAGCTGCTCATAATATATCTGTCCTCAATTTGCTAACTTTTTTTTTTGGGTAGCCTAACTATAACATATGACTCTGTTTTGTCATAGTATATTGATATGTTGATTTACATGGGATGTTGGTGTTGTCTAATAAGAACTGTAATCCATTAAAGACATATTCAATGTCAGATTTTTTTTCCTCAAGACAGATCAATTTTATTAATTTTCAAAATTAATAGACTTATACACACTAATAGCCAAAGCCAAGAAATTGAAACAAACAACAGACAAAATAGCTACTGCCCAATACAAGTATACCAACAAACATAAAAGAGAAACCTATACAGAAAAAAACCTTTAAATCATACAGACAAAGTACGAATCAGAAAAGCAAGCACAGTAAAGCATGACCAATAAAGGATTTTTGTTTTTTGCATGAGAAGTTAAAGGGAATTTTGTTAAAAACTAATAAAGGATGGGTTTTGATGTAGACCAACATAGAAAAGTTGGAATGAGAAGGAGAAGGAGTAGCTCCTTCTCACATCTGGCTCAGGAGAAGGAAGCTTGTGACATGTTTCAAGATAAAAAATGGTGGTAAGTGAGCATTAATTTCTGTTCCTTACTCATTTTAGTTCTCATTATAATGTTATTCTTATCTCATCTTAATAGGATCGCCCTTGCATTATAGCGTCTTAGTTACCAGACTTCTCATCTATTAGCAGTTGTTCATAATGTTCTCTTCAGCAGGAAGGAACATAGCTGTTCACAGTCAAAATAGGTAAAACAGGAAGTAACAAGGTTTGTCTTTTGAGCTATTGTATGAAATTTCTTCCTTTAACAGTACTGTTGTATTTTAAACTCAATTTAGTAATTATGATTATAATCATAATAATAATTAACAATATAAAAATGGTTCTCTATCTTCATCAACTCTACCTATGTTTATAACTGGTCCCATGCCCAAGTAAAGGAAGAAGGTTATGTTAGGCTCTAGAAAACCAACATAAAACACTGTTGAATACTTATCTATGAAAGAAAATATGGTAGAAAATCATTTGAAAGATTCATCAAGTAGTATGGAGTCCTTTGTTGTTGTTCTTTATCCTGATCATAATTGACTATAATAATGAGAATGATCATGTTTGGTTTACTTCTTTTCAATTTATCACTACTATCCACTGCAAGGGCTGACTGAAGGAATCTACAGCTCATCTGATGGGGTTGAGTTCTATACAAATTGTCTTAATCTGCAATTTGGGTTTTTACATGCCACAGAAAGTTTGGGAGTTCACAACTATTCTTTAAGGGTATGAGTTTCATCCCAAGCTTCTGAAAGATTGAACGAATTGGTTGAACTTGATATATGGTTTTCATGGTTGATTCTTTTCAATGGTTGACTAGAAAAAGACCAGGAATGTTGGAAGAACCACACTTCAAAAGTTAGCTCATGAGGTTGGAGTGCCTGAGATCAATGCGAACTCCACATTAAAATGGTGAATTTGGTAAGTTATCTTCGGGTTTTTTAATCTAGATAATGAATTGTAATTGGTTAAGGGTAATATTTTCAAATATAAGCAAAAAAGATAAATAAAAAACACTGGGCTTTTACAAAATCCTGTAACCAATGCAAATCATGCGCATGTGTGATACTTCTTTACATTCTATGCCTTTATCTCACTGCCTAACATTCTTTATAGATAATGATTTTTACCATCTTTTTATGCATGTCGACTCATTAGCATAATGTCCTTCATTTCATTTCTGCCATGTCATTCTATAGCTCATACGTCATTTTCCCTTTAACTTCCACTTCTGCTACTGCCTCAGCCTGTGCTTGCTTCTGAATTTGTAACCTTTCATATTTCTAAAGTTTTGGCTGCAATTAGGTTCTGAAAGATGCAGATAATACCAACACTATAGTCTGCAGCTATGATGTTCACAGTTATAATTATGTGAAATCTTTCGCGGATAATACCTTCATTAAGATTAGCACACAAATTTCACCATCATATAATGAACTCTGGTTCAAGTTTCCCACCTACATCTGCACTGAAATTGTACTGCCTTAATGTGCTAGCCTTTGCCTCTCACAGTGTGGTACTCTAAACAATCTAATTTGATGAGTGAAACTAGTATGAGTAATTATTTAATTCCTCCAATAGATAAACTCAATTTATTGAGATTTTGATGTTGATAGTCTATGAAGCACCGATTCTGATACGACGTTTTCGATACGCGTATCTAATACGTTACTTCAAAAATACTAATATTTGGATACGTTCCGATACATCTTAGTATTAAATAATATTTTTAATATAAATAGTACATTTACATTAACAAGATATAATAAAAGGAAAATCATTAGCACATATTAGTTGCATTTTCACTAATAACATTTGCCTCCAACCCTAACTTATATTGGGAAAGGGCAACAACATCTAAAGCTCCAATATCATTAGAGGTAATTTATATTAAAACCATAAATATACAAGAAGAATAGCAAAAAAATACTCACAATGACCGATTCAATTAATAGCTAAATTCTCATTTCAAAAATTCCTTTCATTTTGAAACAAATCACCGAATTGCCACTTGATTGTATCCCAGAATTTTGACTTTTTCTGATACGCGTATTTAAGTATCTAGAGAGTATCCGTCTGATACGCGTATCGGATACGTAAATTGTGAAAAAATCCAAGTATCCGTGCTTCATAGTTGATAGTTATCAAAATTTATATTATTGTAAAGAGAAACTTTGACAAATTCTCTTGAACATAGATTTTATAGTCATTGGTATAGGGTGATCAATGTAGTCAATCTTAGTGAATGCAGGCTTCTTGTCAGTGTATCATGATAATGAGACAAAGATATCTCATCTTCTAAATTAATTTCTGTTTAGATGTCCACTTAGTTGATGGGGCTTTAGGTTGTTCTTATTTCAAGATAGGGATGTTTTTCAGGAGATCCCTTGGGATTTAAGGAATGCTCAACTGTTCAGGTTGCATCAAGTTTTGATATAGTATTAATGTTCTGGAAGTGTAGTGGCAAGTTTAGTTTAATTGTAGCAATCAGAAGAGCTATTCTAAATAGTTTAAGGGTACTTGCTGCTTTTTAGTAGCTTTCTGTTTCTGTTCTCTGGTCTGTGTTAGACCTTTGGTTTGTAAGACTTTTAGGGCCTGTTTGGTACACGGAATGGGTGGGAAGGGAAAGGAAGATTGGAGAATTCCCTTGTTTGATATGCATTTTGGGTAAATCTTCCCGAGAATCCAACTTTCCGGGCCCACCAATCTTCCCTCATATGTGAGAAGATCAAATCCCACCGAAATTGGTGGGATTTCAACTTCCCATATCACTGTTCACATTTTTAGACAAATTTACCCCTCAAATTCAAATTTGACGGGACGTTCGAACACAGCGGGAAAGTTTGAACTTGGGGGAAAATTTTCTTTTCACAAGTTCGAACCTAATAAAAGCATACTTTTTAAAAACATTTTATAAAAAAATATTTTTCTTTTTTATTTTGAATTAATTACACTTGAGGGTAAAATAGACATTTCCTAATTTTTTACCAACTACTACACCTTCATTTTCTTCCTACCAAACAACTCATCTTTCCTCAAACTATCTTCTGTCATCTTTCATAATATAATGCTCTTTCGGACACCCAAAAGAAAAAAGATCTCCACTAAGTTTAATGTAGAGAAAATGACATTAAGGTCCAAACTAAGACAAATAATATCAGAAAAGTTTTAAAACTTATTAATGGTAGCTCATCCACTTGTTAATGATTGCTCTTTCACTTATTATTGACAAGTTATGGGACTTTTATGATATTGAACATTGACGTCATTTTCCCTTAAATTTACAAGTTCATTTAACTAGGTAGGAGTACTATGTAAATCTGAATACATGCTCTTAACCTCAAAATCATTTCAAGCACATGCTTGTCAAAGCACCTGGAATAAATTTTTACAAAATCAAGTTAAACATTATTTCTTCATAAAGAAAAACTAAAATTATAGGAGATCTCAATTCCATTGCTGTTTAATTGGATCTACATTGGGCTGATGATAACACTCAAACAATCAATAATCAATATAAATTGGAAAAGCACAGCACGACATTCACATGACACAGAAAACCCTTGCGGTTCATCCACATGTTCTTCTTTTAAACCAAGTTATTCACCAACTCTCAGTTTATTAACATTGGGTTTGAAGACATTGACACGAACACACTCCCAAACACTAGGACTTGGACAAATAGCCGTATAAATATACAGAAGAAACCCATATATATATATATACAGTTTCAACAAATAATTTACCTCAGAAGAACGGGAAACTTTCGTCCCCTGACTTTACGTCCTTCCATCCCACCTTTGATGTTCGAGGGTATGGGTGACTCAGTTATCGGATTTTACTCCGTCCAGAGTGACAAAAGAATGCAAAGAAGGAAGCGCTGGTGACGATGGCCAAATCCTTTTCCTGAATCCCAACACTAGGTATCTACAATTGAGTGAAAGAGGAAGGGTTAGGCTTGTCTCTGCTGCCATTTTTGCTGCTACCTGTTGTCAGAGGATTTGTAGTTTAACGAGAGCACCAGAAGATGAGTCAGAGAGTTTGTGGTTGAGGAGGAAGGGGGGTCGGAGGAGTGAGAGGAAGTGGTAGAAAAGCATAACACGTATACTGTAGCTGAAATATTTAAGTTATATTTCTCATCTTGAAATAGTTTTTTTTCAGTAACATGCAGCATATCAAATTAATAAATTTTTGGTGGTATATTATAGTTAGTGAGAGCTACAGAAAAAAATACCCCATGTTATTGGATATATCAAAAATTAATTAATTCAAATATTGGGTGTCATTGAAAAATATTTCATGATATTGATGGTATTAATTTAGAATATCAAGTGTAAAAAATATTTTAAGATGTAACATATAATTTAATCTAAATAAATAAAAATACATAAAAAAACTTACGATAAATGTCTCTCTCATACCAAAATGTTATTATTTTGGGGTGAGCAACTGGGCATGCCTTACTCATGTATTCCGCTTAGTAGGGCATCCAAACCTGAATAAAGGATGATGTTGCGGGGCTATGAAAGATGAGATGGATAGCATGTGGATCCCACAAAAGAAAAAAAACTAACAAACATTTGTGAGAGTTAGTGAATGTGGTATTTTTGTTGCCTTTAAAAAACTTAAATGTAAATTTTTATACCTCAATAAACATTATTGTGCTCAACACTTTCTTAAAATTTTACGGTTAAATTTGCACCTTAACCCAAACAAAATGTAAGAATCTTTCTTTCCATAATGGATTTTTTTTTAATCATCTTTCCACAATGAATTGGATAAAATAACTAAGTAAAAGTAAATTTATTGGTGAAGGAGTAAAGGATAGAAAGAAGAAGAAAAAAATGCGCCAACTATACTTTGCTCTAATTATATTAACCTCCTACTTATTTTATAAACATACATTTAAATTCAAACTCTAATAAAAAGAGTAAAAAGATCATCATCATTCATTATTCTAAATCCTCTTTCTCTATTTTCTTTCAAAATCTCTTCTTCACCATTAGACCAAATGTTATTATAATCTAATCAAATGTGATGAATTCCTTAATTAAATTTGTGAATGAGTTGATAGTGTGAATTTTTTATTTAGTAAGAGAAAGTTGTTAAAACCTAATCAAGTGTGGTGAATTCTTTAACAAAACTTGTAATTGACATGGTAATGTGAATTTCTTCTAAGAAAACAAAAGTTTTCAAAACATAATCAAATGTCATAACTTATTTCACAAAACTTGTGAATGAATTAATAGTATAGACTTTTTACTTGAAAAATGAAAGTTATCAAAACTTAACAAAATGTCATGATTCCTTAATAAAATTTATTTTTATTTTTTTATAAGAAAATTTTAGGAAAGGGGTCGGGCTCACCCATAATCCAAGGGCAGAGCGCTTGGAGCCTAATCCACAGGGGATATTGGCCAGAAATTTCCTAAACCCCTAGGATGCCTCCCCCAGCGCCTTAACCAACGCAAGGATCAAACCTCCTCCCTGAAGGTGAGGAAGATCGACCCCCACGCCAGTTGAACCCAAGGACGAGGGGTCTTTAATAAAATTTATTAATGATCTTGAGTTAAAGAGAAAGTGTTAACTTATATATAGTTTTCTGCCCAATATGTATTGAAATGTAGTGGTGGCCCAATGGCCACCTTCTTTTTGGGCAAACAAAGTGGTGGGGATAGGTTTCTTGGAATATTTATTCTGGCCATAAGGGGTTTCTTTTTAAAAAAAAATAGAAAAATTTTATTTAAATACCACTTGAATTTGCAAAAACCCCAAAAGCCCACTGAATTTGTTAAAAGACTAAGAAGGCAAGAGGACTAATGAGGGATATGCAAATTCAGGTGAATTTACCCTTTTGCCCTTAGATTTTAAATAAATTTTAAAAAAACTATGACCCTTGCCGAAGAGCCACCGTAATTGGCCGCATAACAGCCTACAACCGTCGACCGTCGGGCTTTAGGGGCCAGTGACTTAAGACCCGGTGAGGGTTTTTTTTTTTTTTTTTAAAAAAAAAAAAAGATTCAATGAAAGTGAAGAAGGTAGGATTCAAACCCCCCATTTTCATGGGGGCCATTTGGTTCATTTAACACACACACACACACACACACTAACAAATATATGATTCTTATTTACACAGAGTTTGGAAAAAAACCTGACAAAAGCACTGATAATTATCATTAACGAACTTGTAAATACTATTAAATAATTGGTAATTACCATTACAGAACTTGTAAATCTGATTAATAAACTAGTTATTCTTATTGCAAATTTTGTTCAGTCTTGTGAATCTCATTTTATATATATCCATATAATATATCACATTTATATTTATATATCATATAATACACACACATATAATAATTATATAGTATATATTATGTATATTAATGTGTGTGTGTGTGTCTTATATGATATATAAATATAAATGTGATATATTATATGGATATATATAAAATGGGATTTACAAGATTGAACAAAATCTGAGCACTTTGAACAAAATTTGTAATAGAAATAACAAACTAATTAATTGGTTTTACAAATACAGTAATAGTAATTATTGATTCGTTAATGGTATTTACAAGTTATATAATGGTAATTACCGGTGTTTTCGTTAGCTTTTTCACAAGTATCTCTCATGAGACAACAAATAAGGGTCAATTACAACCAATATTTTAATGAGAATTACCAATTTATTAATGGTATTTACAAGTTTCGTAATGGTAATTATCAGTGCTTTCATCAGGTTTTTTCCAAACTCTATATAAATAAGGCAAAAGTACGGAAAAACCTTAATTAATTAATTAATTACCAAAATGCCACTAAGGCAAAAGTATTAATCCATCTGCCCCTCTGTAATCGATTACATGTCTTATGTAATGTAATCGATTACAGGGGGTTAGATCTCTTTTTTTTTCTTCATTTTTTGCACTATGTAATTGATTACGTTACTGTTTAATAATCGATTACATAAAATTTACACTATCTAATCGATTACGATGAGTGGCGTAATCGATTACATAGTGTAATTCTTATGTAATCGATTACGCTACAGTGCGTAATCAATTACTTTTCGACAGATGTGTTTTTTAAAAGCCAAGTTGAGCTCATTTGTGTTCATTTCTCCGTTTCTGCCCTAAAGCTTCTGGTTGCTCGTGTTTTGGATGGTTTTTGTGCGACCCATCAAAGTGTAAGGCCATTTTCCTCTTTGAATGTGGTATTGTTGTGTAATCTTTGTAGTTTAACTTCATCCACCTTTGTTTTTGTGTAGAATCTGAAACCTACTCCCTTCTAGCTCCCAATTTCTGTTGTGAATGATGAGTTCAAGTTCTAACGACTACGTTGCCGTAATCTACCATAGTGGGAGGCATTTTGAAGGACCTGATGGTGTTCAATTTGAAGGAAAAACCAAAATGATGAAAATCAATTGGGCTACCACGTACAACCAGCTCAAGGAAAGGATTTGCCGAAGATTGAGACTATATGGCAGCCACTTAATTCATCGGTTGATTGCCAAAGTGGAGACTGTTGTCGGTTTTGATAGTGTATACTACATTAGTAATGATGTGTGTGATGATAAAGACGTAGAGTGCATTATAGATGCCTTTGACAATCAGAAATCACAAAATTTCATTGAGATTTATGTTGAGGTTGAATCCGATGAAGCATCGTCTGTTCCCATGCATACAAGATCTCCACAATATTATGGTCAAGAAGACAGAGCCATCAGTTTATCTGCACCGTTACAAGTATTAAGTCAATGAGATTGACAGAGGACCACGAAGACAAGTGTGATGAAGACGATGATATTCACAGCGAGGAGGGAGAACCTGACAGTGTGGTTCCACTAGGTGACATGTCAGGCACTGATGTCGATGGTGATTCACCGTCACTGATAGGCAATAAATGATTGATTCAACAAGTAGATTGCCCAATCGTTATCCCAGATGCAAGTTTGTCCCGTAGAAAGGGAAGACCAAAGTCTATGAGGATACAGAATGAGATGGATTGGGTGAAGTCTCAATCGTCAAGCAGTCAGTCCTGATATCGGCATTGTAAGCAAGTTGGTCATAATATACGTAAGTGTTCATTGAGGAATAGGCAAGGTTAAAGTGGACAAGTTATGTAATTGTATTGCATTTACGATGACACTGGTGAATTTATGTGTATTAGTATTTGTTGATGTATTGTGACGTTAAGTTTATAATTAGTTGTTTTAGAAAACCATGAATGCAAATGTCCAAATAGTTATGTAAACGGATATAAGGACATCGATGGACTAGGCATAGGGTAGAAGGTTAATTGTTGGCAAAAAGACCTTCCCCAAGTCACATTTGTAGGTAAAAAGAAGTTGGAAATAAGTTTCCTCATGCACCAATTTGAAATCTCTTCTTCATTGTGCTTCTGCATCTGGTGTAATCAATTACATCATACTGGTGTAATCGATTACTAAACAGTGACGTAATCGATTACATAGTGCAAAAAATGAAAAAAAAAAAGAGATCTAACCCTCTGTAATCGATTACATGGCGATTACATAAGACATGTAATCGATTACAATGGGGCAAATGGGTTAATACTTTTGCCTCAGTGGAATTTTGGTAATTAATTAATTAAGGTTTTTTCCGTACTTTTGCCTATAAATAAGGACCATATATATATATATACATATATATATATATATATATATATATATATATATATATATATATAATGAACCAAGTGTGGCCCAGTGGTCGGGCTGCTTGGCCCCCCATATAGGTGGATTGGGTTCGGACCCCACCTTCTTCACTTTCATTGAATCTTTTTTCAAAAAAAAAAAAGATTCAACCTCACCAAAAAAAAACGCTTACCGAATCTTAGGCCGCCACTGAGATTTGATTGAAGGCTGTCCGGTGGCCAGCCATGATGGCCCTCCAGGCGAGGGTCATATTTTTTAAAAATTTATTTAAAAACTAAAAACAAAAGGTAAATTCACTCGAATTTGAATGTCCCTCATTGGTCCTCCTACCCTCTCAGTATTTTAACAAATTCAGTGGTTTTTGGGGAGTTTTACAAATTCAAGTGGTATTTAAATGGAATTTTCCCAAGTGTGTGTGTGTGTGTGTGTGTGTGTATATATAAGAGCATTTATGTCATTTCCTTTAAATTTTAAAAAGGAAAAATCTTGTACTAACATTTCTTTAGTATTATGAATATTCAAAACACTATTTTATCTTTTTCTATTTTTGAAGTTCTTTTTGTGTGATTTTCCCATCTTTTTATGTTACCAAATATATATGATTTCTTAAAATATAAATTGCAGTTTTAAGTTTTAAGTTATGAAGCGGCTATCTATGTGCAAAAAAAAAAAAAATTAATACCCATGGTTCTAAATATCAAACCAGATGACTTTTTCTTGGAGATAATAAAAAAGTTAACTAAGTTATTTAATCATAGTTCATATCATGCGTTATGTATGATTAAATTCATATTAGTTAATAAGTCAAACAAATTAGTTTTGAAAACAAAATGATAAATATGTTATAAAATAAAGGGAAAGGAAGAATGAATATAAAATAAAAAAAAGAGTAATTCTTATTCACTATTTAGTGTTGTATGAAATACATAATATATGCCTTCTATTTATAGGCACAACTCTCTAATCTACAATTAATGTGATTCCATAATCATAGTAATTAATTGGTGAGAATAGAAAACTATGGAGAATAGGAAATAATGAGAGATATAGACATCCAAAAATATAATAAGATTAAATATCATTTTTGCCATGAAAGTTTACGATGAGGAGCATTGATCACCTGAAAGTTTTTTTGTCTCATTTTTTTCCTGGAAGTTTAAAAATAGAGCAAATCTGCCCTAAAAGCTTTTTTTATGAACAAATTTACCTTGAAATTTTTTTTAGAAGCAATTTTATCCCTAGAAGTTTATAAAGAAGAGCAACAATTCAACAGTCAAATTAAATCAACGGATAGGTAAGATTGCTATGTTTTTAAACTTTCTGTGGCAAAAATGATACAAAAAAAACTTTTGGGTGACCAATGCTCCTCAAGGTAAACTTCCATGGCAAAAATGATATTCAACTCAATATAATATTCATAACACTCCTTATTTGATGTTCACTATGAATGTGTTTCATTAAAAAATTTAACTAGGAAAAACCCAGCTAAAGAAAAGAGTACATAATTCATTGATATAATGTTTAGTGCTACCTCATTAAAAATCTTTCAAGGAAAACCTAGTGGAACAAAACATATATAAGGGAAGAAGAGTATAATGTGTATTGACCCTCCTTCTTGATAACATCAGTTTTACTCCATCTAATGACAACATTACTTCCAATGTCCTTATGAGCATATCTTTCTCTTAGCCACCAAACATTCTATTGTTTGTTGTAGGACAATAAAAGAATCATCATGAAAATCACTCAATCTTATTTTCATTAGTACACTGTGTATAGGGGAAGAAGAATACAGTGTGTATTGACTCCCCTTCTTGATAACATCAGTTTTACTCCATCAGATGACAACATTACTTCCAATGTCTTTGTGAGCATATCCTCCTCCTAGCCACCAAACATTCCATTGTTTGTTGTGGAACAATAAGAGAATCATTATAAAAATCACTCAATTTTATTTTCATTATCCATTTTTTACCTACAAGAACTAAATTGTTACCAGTAAAATCATTATGAATACAATGATCTCTGAATATTATCATAAGCTACTTCTAGAATATCAAATAATATATATTCTGCAAACAGAAAAAATTGTCTTTGGATATGCTTCTAGCATTTTGGTTCCTTCGAAGATTATTATGCAGGCTTCATAATCTAGTGAACCATATGCATGGGCTATATATAAAAATATCTAATAGAAGCATAATTTTTATTTCATGACCTGATAACTAATAATATATACAGAATTATTGTACCCAACACAAAATCATATATCTTGTCATAATCATATTTGATTTTGTGAAAATCTTTATTTTCACATAAACATTCATATATTCCAAATCAAATTGCAGGTCCTTAATCATATTTGCGTCTTTTTCAAATTTTTCACTTTTTCTTTTGGCCAATCATCATTGTGTCTATTTCTTATGACATACCTTTATATAATATCCTCATTTAATGATGTCAAATCATTTTCAAAATTGTTGTCGATAATTTTATCTTTTCGGTTCCATTTTTCCAGTTGTGACATAACTTAACAAGATCTATATTACTTTTCAGGTATCTAAACCTCTCTTGAGGTTTTTGCAATTAATTATGTCTCAACACTCTTTTGGAGTACTTACCTCCTTAATATGATCATATCAATTATATGCTCCAATTTATCCATAATATTTATATTTGGACCTAAATAGTTTCTTATGCTTTGAGCATGTCTTATTTGTATTTATATTGATTGGAGAATTTTTAGCTAGAAAATGAGATTTAGTAAATCTCATTTAGATTAGTAATTCCATCTAGCAGATATCTTACAATATTTCATGAATGCATAATCCTATGAACTTCTGGTTCACACTTCTATATTCCATGATATATGCTTAATAGTAATAATGCATTTCATATATTCTCTTTTCTAGCTATTCAGTTTATCCCCCTCATGTTAAAAAAACAATGTCAAATGACAATTGACTAATCATGAAGTATAAATCTCCTAGATTCATTTGTTTCCTTTAGAAACATCCTTTTGTTTTATTTAGAGATAAACAAGAAGAATGAAGTCCTTACCCAAAATTTATTCCATCTATGTGTATTGTGGTGAATTAATAAATATTGTACATTTAAACCTTTTAAGATGGAATTTATTTGGCTCTTGACCGAAAGCTAATTTTATCAGGAGAATTTTGTTCGCTTGTATAAATGCTACAATATCACTACGACAACAATAATATATTACTACCTTAAAAGACGTTCTTATTAAAAAAATAGGAAGTAAAAAATGAAAGCGGTGGAATTCTTATAATTATATTCAAGGAAGTTAGGCCTTGAGTGTCCTGAATTATAGTTTAGGACTTAAAAAATTTATTTTTGTCGTCCTAACTTAATTTTAGGACGCCTAACATCTGGGTATATTGTTCACGCCATGGGAAATATGAGAGTTTTTTGTTTGGCGCCATGGTTATTCCTTTTTTTTTTTTTTTAACATTGGCGACCTGAAAGTAAATTTAGGCCGCCAAAATTTTAATTTTGGCGACCTGAATTCAGGTCGCCAAAATTAACATTTTGGCGGCCTGAATAAAGTTTAGGTCGCCAAAATTCCATAATTGGCGACCTGAACTTTATTTAGGCAACCAAAATTCTAATTTTGGCGACTTGAATATAATTTCAGGCCGCCAATTTTTGAACATTGGTGACCTGAATTTTATTTAGGTTGCCGATGTTCCCTTTTATTTCAATATAATTCTTTCCATCTCTCAATTCTCTCTCCCTACCTGATCACTCCCACACACACAGCGCCAAACTTGTCTCCTCTCCCACTCTCTAGATCTCACGTTCTCCCTCCTTCTTCCCTCCCTCAATCCTCCGTTCCTCCTCAAGCCTCGTCCGCGTGCTCAAACGGCGACAACCATCGCGACCCACAAGCAACGGCCGCAGCTCCCTCTCCATCCCTCACAGTGATGGTGATGGCGATGACGAAGGTGAAACACAATGGGAGGATGACGAAACGTAGTGGGATTGCAGATCGACAGATTTGGGTTGTTGATCGACAGATCGAGGTTTTGAGTTTTGCGGATCTGATTCTCGCAACTCCTTCAGGTAAACCAACCCTCGCAGCTCTGATTCTCGTGGCTCCTCCCTCACCAGTGTTTTCTAGTGGCAATTTTTTCACCCTCGCCATCTATCTTTACTGGGATTTGGATTTTTTCCCCTTTTCTTCTTCTGATTGTTAGATCTAGAATGTTGGATCCGTTAGTCTAATTATTAGCCCTAAAATTTTAGGATTTGTATTATCTGCATATACTAATCCTAGATTAATTTTTGGATTTGTATCTGCATTTGTTCTCTGGAATTGTGTCTGCATCCTGGAATTGTTAAGCGTTGTCTTACAAATGGTATTATCTTATCATTATGTAACATCCCAAATTTCTTGGATTTTAATATTTGGAATATTATATGAGATATTAAATTGAAATTTAATATTTCATGAAATTATGAGAGTTTGGTTGAAAAATAATTAGGGCAAATAAAAGTTTATTTTCCCATAAATTATTTTGGGAAAAGAATAAATAAACTAATTAAATAGAATATTGTTTAAATAAAAAAGGAAAAGAAAAAGAAAAAGAAGTGAATGATAAATAAACAAATGAAGAACATGTGGATCATGGGCCATCAATTTGTTGTTACTTTCTTTTTGGCCCAACCCATGAGAGACAAGAAAACCCATCAGCATCATGAGGAATATAATAGCAAAAGATGATCTTCCTCCCTCTTCCCGAGCCGGCTGTGGGGGTTTGTTAAGGGATAGCATGGGAGTATGGATTGCTGGATTTGCTAAGAGCCTCGGGTTGTGAAGTCCTAGTGAAGCAGAGGAATGGGGAATTCTTGAAGGCTTGAATCTAGCTTGGGACTTGGGGTTTAAAAATGTTGTAGTAGAATCTGATGCTAGGGATGTTGTTAATAGCCTAGTGGATGTGAACGATGGTGCTGGTAGCCTCTTAAACCTCCAAATAAAGGAAATGCTTGCTAGGGATTGGGTGGTCACATTATGCTACTTGCCATGGTGGCAGATGCATTGGCCAAATGGGGCCTATCCAAGTCTGTGTTAATGAGTGAATGTTCTATAGCTTTAAGGGCTTTAGTGGACAAAGAGTGTTTGAGATTTATTCCCTAAGTGTAATTTTTTCTTTATATAATTTTGGCATCTAGCCGTCATTAATAGCAAAAAAAAAAAAATCATCCTCCTCCCTCTCAAACCAACGTAAAAGATGCAAGAAAAACAAGAAACAAGAGACAAACAGATCCAAGCCCAATACCTATCCAATACTCAACTGAATCCATTACCCATCTATATTATCAGCAACTAGGGATGGAAATAGGTCAGGCCCCTATCAGGCGGCCTACGACCTGGCCTATTTAGAGCCTGGTATGGCCTGACCTGTTTATTAAAAAAGCAAAGCCAATGCATATTTAAAGGCCTAAATATGTAAATAAGCCAGACCTTTTTTGTTAAGGCCTGGCATGTAAGCCTTCAGGCATGTCCTGTTTATATATTAAATAAATATAATAATATTTATATCATATAAATAACACAATTTTAATTTTTTTTTATTCTTATATTCTAATTTTAAGTATAATTAGTTAATTATAGTTTTATATATATTATTTTGTTAATTAATTATAGCCTTTAAGGCCTGTAATATAAGGCCTTTTTATAGGCCTACGTTGTAAGTAGGCCTTTAAAAAAGCTTCAGGCCTGACCAGGCCTTGTGAAAGCTCAGACATTTCTCCTCTATTACAGGCTCAGGCCTATTTAGCCAAAACCTTAGTCTGACCTATTTCCTTCTCTATCACAGCAACCCATTCAACTAAAGGAAACAGAAGTCCTGGAACGAAAGAAGCCGAAACACGCCATTAAGCATCAGCATTTTTGACTGATTCAGCAGATCATGTAAAGCAGAGGTTAGATGCACAAAACCGCTGAAAATAGATCAGTAGCAGCGATGATCACGCGGAAAGAAATAAAATCAGCAGGATATGGTCAGAGGTCTCGAGCCTTGTGAACTGAAAAACGATGAATAATGTCGCTGACCATCGTGTATCACTTTTGCCCAGTCCCACATGGACTCTACAAAATCATTCCATCCTTGCTTCATTCGTTTCTCACTTCAGTCGACATTTAGGCAGAGAGAAAGACACAGAGTGAGAGAGAAAAAGAGAAGAAAACTGAAGCCCATTATTCTCTGCTCTTGTCGACGGAAAAAGAGGGAGCTAATCAACATTCTCCTTCAATATCTCGACTCAAGCTTTGAAGGTGACTATCATTTTCCCTTTTCCTTCGTTTTCTGTCATAGACTAGCCTAGGATGAAGCTAAAAGGATCTGGACTGAAGCTAAACTAAAACAAACCGAAACTGAAAACTTGAAAAAGAAAACAGGGGCTGTTATCGTTTTTTATTCTAGCTTAGGCATGAAACTATATGGTGATAGGTTGCTCAGATAAGCAAGAAAACACTGAAACTGAATGAAAAATGTTGTACGTGTAAACTCAAAGAAAAAGAAAGAAAACAAAACGCTGAAGCCTTCATTCCCTTACTGTCGTCGGACGTCACTGTGATAAGCATCGAGATAAATATGTATAGGATCTTAAACTCGCTGGACCTGAGAACAAAAAGGGAAAAAAAAAACATGAAAGGGAAACGCTGCTGAATGGAAGCTTACTGTCTGTTTTCTTTTCTGCACTTAGGTTCTTTTTTGCCGAAGAAAAACTCATAGGTGATAGTATAAGTATATATTTATGTGTGCATGTCAAGAAAAGAAAAAAAGAAAGGAAGGAGTAACTATTTTTATGTTTGTTGTCTTAAGTCCAAGGAAAAAATAAAATGCTGCATGAAAGAGTAATTTTTACCTATCTATATATATGAATGACGTGCTGATCAGTGAAAGGAAAGAAAGAAAGAAAAAAAACATGGGATAAGTGATAGATAGATATATGTATGTGTGTTTATATGATAGTGTATAAAAACTTAGCTTATTGTCTGCAAAGAGAGAAAGAAAATGAAGACTAGATCAATGTAAATATATATACATGTGTTACGTGGTCGCTGTGTGAAGACAGAAATAAGTTAACCATAAAAATGGGTTTATATGCATGTGGTTGCTTTTTTCAGTGAAGTAAGGAGAAGGCATTTTATTTTTCATACCTATATGATGTTTATGTGTTGTATACGTGGGTGTGTATATGAAAATATGGACGCATGTTATATATTCATCATATACAAAATGTTGCTGTGGGTTTGTGCCAGTATGAATATATACATACTAAAGTATATTTTTGAAGTGTTATTTTATCCAAAATAGTATTTACAAAAATTTATGATTTTTGGGAATTAATTTGCAAAATGTATTTATATATATATATGCTTAACTTAAAAATTCACATGAAGCATATAAAGGATGCATTACCATTAAAGCTTGTCTATAATATGATTGATAATTATAAGCCAAAATAAATTAGTGTTTAATTGAGGGTTTAAAAGAGAAACCATGAAAATCATTAAGTAAATACATGGTTGGTCTTTATTAATTCAAATGGATTAAATGAAAATATTAAATCATATTTTTGTATGATAATGGACATTTATTGATTATGATTGGTGAATAAGAGGGAAATAAACAAATAAATAAATTATTGATAAGTAATTAATAGGAGTTAATATTGATTATAGAGAGTTAATAATAAATGGTAAAATAATAATATCAAAATAATTAGATGGAAATTAGTGTTATTATTAGGATAATAATAATAATAGATAATGTTATTATTATTTGGGAAGAAGTGATAATGACAAATAATCAATGGGGAATTATTATTTTTATTGGGAATAATAATAATAATAGTAATAACAATAATAATAAAGTTATTATTGTTAGGGAAATTTAAGGGATTAATAATTAATATTAATCCTCTAAACTAATTCACGTAACTAGTTTATTTACGATTCGAATAAGTGACTGACAGCGATGATAAACATTTTTAGGCAGACCTTGATATTATTCTGATCCCAACAACTTCAGTGAAGTGACAAGGACTCAAGGTTGAGGTGGGTAACTCTAATCTTATAATCATGTATGTAAGTGTTTATGTATTAATTAGCTGATCATGTACGTAATCTTATTTATAATTTGTTGCATTATATATATAACTTGGATGATCAAACAAGTCATACCAACAGTAAATTTGTATGGATTAGTAAACTTCTTGTTTACTATAACATTTGTCTTAACCAATCGTAAACTTTTCAATTTTCATAACATATTAATTTAAATAATAATCTGACAATGATTCTAGGATATTTATTAGGCTTTGTTGGAAATATATGAGTGTAATTTTTCAAAAATCAGCTCATACTTATATTTTGACAATCTCCCCCTCAAGTGTGAGTCATATAATTATACTTCCTTTATATCTTTATTTCAAAGACAAGCCAGTATATAATGGGCTAATAACATATCTTTCACTTTAAAACTCAAGTACTTTTAAAAAAAAGTATTAAAACAAATTCAAAATATATGATGAGCAACAATGACCTTATTGTATATAAAAACGGAAATGAAAGTAAAGCATAAACGAGATTCGAAAAACCATTAAAAAAAAAATTATTGTTCTCACAACCAAACTCATTTTATCATAAAAAGTAGCCACCTCCAAGTGTGCCCTAATATTACTGCCCTTAATACCATATAGCTCGTTGATATCATCATTCTTGTGTGCCTTAACATTATTATATTAAAAAAATCAAATTTGCTTTCACATTAGTAGTACTCCTTTTAATGGAGGCTTGATAAAGTTTTTTTAGATGCTCAAGCGTATGACAAGTATATGCCCAATGCCCCTTCATATTGCACCGATAACATTTATTCTCAACAACTTTTGAAGGACCACCCTCATTGTTTTTCTACCCTTCATCATATTTCGCATTAGGATTATAATCATTATTTCTACCACCATGATAACGGTACTTACTATGTCCTCTACCACAATCATGTTCATGTCCACGTCCATGACCACGTTCACGATCACGACCGCGATCATTAGCATGATAATTATTATATATACTCGCATTCGCTTCTGAGAATGGAGCAAATCCAGTGGGACAATTTTCATATTTTTCATCAACAACTCATTATTTTGTTCATCTACCAATAGGCATGAGATTAATTCAGAATACTTTTTAAAAATTTTATCTCAATATTATTGCTACAAAAGCATATTTGAAGCATGAAAGGTAGAAAAAGTTTCCTCTAATAAGTCGATTCTCATTGGTTATTTTCTCATCACATAATTTCAACTGAGAACTTATTTTGATAATTGTTGAATTATATTCACTTACAATCTTAAAATCTTGTAGTCTAAGGTAAATCCATTTGTAATGAGCTCGAGGCAAAATCACTGTTTTTTGGTGATCATATATTTATTTCAAATGAGTTCACAATTCTAGTGGATCTTTTATCATTAAGTATTTAGCTTTCAATCCTTCATGAATATGGTGGCAAAGAAAAAGCATGGCATTGGCCTTACCTTGACTAATTGCTTCATTTCCTAATAAAATAACCCTAGACCCTTAGCATCTAGATGGATCTCATCATCTATGATCCATGATAGATTATTCTTTCCCGTAATATCAAGAGAGCGGTAAACTCAAGTTTGGTAAGGTTGGCCATGATTCAAACTAAAAATAATGATAACAATTAGAATTATGGTAAGATAATTAATAAAACATAAAGCACTGTCATGAATTAAAACATTATAATTCATAAATCATAATCAACATATTTAATAAGCAACATAATTAAAGAGAGCAAAATTTTCATGAGTAGTCAATATATAATTCAATAAATAAATTTGCTTGCAAATATTCTTCATATATTCATAAATAAATATTTTACCATTAAAATCATGAATAAATATATGAAGATGAATAAAATATAACAATATATATAAAGAAGAAATGTAGAAAGAGGAGGTAGAATCTAAGTGATAAGTGATGTGTGTATATACGGATGAGGAAATCACAATCATATTTATCACATCATATATAATACTATAAGTAAAATAAAAATAATATGTTATAAAATGTAAATAAGATTAAGTGTAAACAAGTATAAAATAGAAAAATGTAACATAAAGATAGCAATAATAAAAGTAAAATGTAAATAAATTAAATGATGAACAAATAAAATAAAAAAATGAATAATATAAAATTATATATATATATATATATATATATCAACATAAAAATAAAATGAACAAGTATCAAACATAATATACAATAAAGAAATGAAAAGAAAAATAACAATAATCTCCAATATCAGAATAGGGAATTAAAGAAATATGACTTCTAGCCATATTATATCAACATAAGAAATCAATGTGATATGACTTTAAGTCACATAATTTCAAAATAGAAATAAAAGGAATATGGGTTCTTGTTGTATAATAGGAAATCAAATCAAAATGACTCTTGGTCATATATTTTCTCAATAAGAAAGTAAAGCAGTATGGCTTCTGGCCATATAATTTTAGAATATAAATTAGAAGTGTATGGCTGTTGGCATTACTAAAATAGCAATAACAATAATATAAAAGAACTCATAAAAGATCAAAACAGTAATAATCCATAACCTTAGCTATGGAATTCGATGTATAAAACAATTGGTAAAAGTATTTCTTTAATCTCATATAGTGGCTCAAATTATCCTAGATATAAATAAACATATGATTAAAAAAGGTAGATGAAATCCTTAAAGAGACGATGAGAGAATCATACCTTCCTTCGTTAGAGCTTTCATGCTAATAATGTGTTATAAAATAAAAGGAAAGATGAGAAAAGAAAGGAAGAATGAATAAAAAGTAAGTACATAAGAGTAATTCTTATTCACTATTTAGTGTTGCTTCAAATAAATAACATATGCCTTCTATTTATAGGCACAACTCTCTAATATACAATTAATTAATTAATGCGATTCCATAATTATAGTAATTAGTGGGTAAGCATAGGAAACTATGGAGAATAAGAAATAATGAGAGATATGGACATCCACAAATACAATATTCATAACAAAATATAAATACTTTAAAATAATTTAATTATATTTCTTAACTTTTCAAAAAAATCAATTAGGTTTTATATTTAAAACTGAAGGTAGTATTTTGTGTGTGTGTGTGTGTTATGCAAGCAATTAATACTTAACAGTGATTTAAATAAAATTTCCGCCGGATTTGCCCAAATGCCGGGTCCTCCTCTACGTCCTAATTAACTTTTGAGACATATATGAGAAAATAGGAATGTGATGTAGGCCTAACTCTTTAGAAATTAACCATGGCATTATGCTTTATTAGGTAACCGATTTATATATACGATCCATATTCTTCATCATCTTCCACCCCTACGTGCGCGTACCAAAAATATAGGTTTAGGTGACACTTATTTTCTAAAACATATATTTAGTATAAACAGACAAAGATCACGCACATGCAAGATTAATATTCTTTTGGGCATTTATTATAAGACACTTTTAATATCAGATCTGATGTATAAGTGGGGGATATGTTTATTCTTTTTTGTGCTATATCATCCCATATATACACACACATATGAAACCAACTATATCAATCTTGCATATGAACCCTTAAGGTTAGTGGTGAACTAATTAGATGATATTGATGTTTCTCATGTTATTCATCACACCGCTCCATCAAATATTATGCCTGTTTAGTAAGACATCCTCTTTTGGCTTCTCATGCAAATCTGACATACATTTGATACAGTATTATTATTGTTGTTATTGTTATTGTTCTTTAAGTTTTATTAATTTCCTTCTGTTTTATTGTAGTTGCTTATATATATATTATTATTAATTAATTTATATAAGCATGTAGATTATAATCATACAATGTAATATCCATCTAACTTTTTTATTTAATCCTAGCAATTTGATAAAGAGTCTCAGCCATAATTATAAAAATATATGACATGATATGATATACTTTAATTTTATATCAGATTAATTATCTCAATATATCATCCTTAATATTTTTATGTAATTAATCTCCATATATCTTATTCTTATCTTAGAATATTATAATTTTGATCTGAGATTATTTCCCATCATTAAGCGCCATCTATATATATCGACGCATGCACACAGCAGGCTGCATGGTACAAACTGTCTTGCGTATAAGCTCAAAGTCCTTTTGATGATTTGCTTTAGGGTTTTCTCTCTCAATCTGGCTTCTTCGTTGTGTCACACATCCCATAAAAGGGATTGGTACTATCGTTGTATCGGTCTTGATCCTTAATTCTGAATGCTATCACTATCGTTGTTCAATTCTGATTGATTTCAGATAGTTTCAATATCTCAAATAAAAAATGTTGGGAAAGACCGGTTACTTTCCTTTTAAAAGGGAAAAGATGAATCATCAGAAGACTAATAGGATGTTGATCACCATTAAAGTCCATGGAAGTGCAGGACCTTTGAGGTTTTTGGCGAACGATGATTATCTTGTCTCGCATATCATTAAAATGAGTCTCAAATATTATGCTCGCGAAGGAAGGCTTCCTCATCTAGGATTTGATACTGGCGATTTTCTTCTTCACTATCCAGCGGGCCTTTATGGTATTGATTGGTATATCTGATATCTGATATTTCTTTTTTTATGCCTGGTAGATTATTAATTAATCATGGGTCTTGAAGTCTTTATATATGTAATGATAATGTAAATGTTTTTTTGTGATATAATACGAATGTTTTTGCAGCCTTAAGTCCAACGGAAACCATAGGATCATGTGGGGGAAGAGAATTCACATTGATAAAGAAGAACTTAAACTACAACGTGGGCCTCAAATATGACACACACCAGCAAAAACTATATTTTAAGTGGAAATCATGTTTTGTCATTCAACCAAATTCTGTCCTTTCTTCTTGATTAATACTACTTCAATAGCCAGTCAAAAAGTTGTTGTCATTCACCCAAATTCTGCCCTTTCGTCTTGATTAATACCACATCAATGGCTAGTCAAAAAGTTGATAATAAACATGTTTCAAGTTTGATAGGTATCATTGTAATCTTTTATTATATTTAACATAGTATATCATATTTGGAAATGTTTTTTTTTTGGCCTTCCATATTTAATATTACTTAGATGAACCGCAATAGATATCTTTTATTAAAGGGTTAAGTAGCAAATCCATCCCGAAAGTACACGCTTAAGAGAAATGTTACCTTAGAAGTTTTTCTGGGCTTAATATTGCCTTGGAAGTCTTAAAATGGAGCAATATTGCCATTTTCTATTAAAAGGTTAACGGTTAACGTTAATTTTTTAACGGTCAATGTTAGTTTTTTAATGGAAAAGGGCAACATTGCTCTATTTTTAAGCTTTCGAGGCGAAATTGAGCCTGAAAAAACTTTTAAGGCAGCATTGCTCCTCGATGTATACTTTCAGGGTGATTTGCTACTTAACACTTTATTAAACATGCATGCACCATAGGCCCCAAAAAAAACAAGAAGGAAAATAATTCAAGGAAATAGCAAAACACTGGATTTACATACATTCTTTTTTTTTTTTTTTTTGGTTCTATAATTGGAGTATCAAGAGGCTGCACATGGATCATCTCAAGCTTAATAAGTATTTGAAGCTTTTGACCAAAAAAAAAAACGTATTTGAAGCTTATTTCGGCATAATAGAGAACTAAGAATGGCATAAAATAATTTTAAAAACTTTAATAAGGTTCAAGTTACTTGAGGAAAGAGCTGAGAATAATCCATGGTATTATTCTGATTTTCTGGATGCCTAACAATAAAATGGCTATTAATTAATGAAGAGTTGTCCAGGACAGAAATCCCTCATGATAAACTAGAAAGTAGTTAAGGAAAATATTCGGAATCTCATATTACCCAAGCTAGATTGAGGTTAAAGTATAGGATGAAAAGACTGATTTCTCCTACTTTTAAAATGGCTAGCCATCATTCATTCAGTGTTAATTCAAAAGTAGCCGTTTTCTTAGTTTTTAAAATTAATTATTCTTTGCTAAATTAAATCAGTTATATATTAACATTATTTTTTTTTTTTTTGAACAATAACATTATTTATTATTGGAGTAACCCTTTTGTTTAACTATAATTACATAGACTTCCCCTCTATTTTGAAAATTTACATTTTTGTCCAAAGCATTGACAATGTTTAAGAATATTCTAAAAATATTCTTGAAGTATTTTTTTAATTAAAACAATATTAGAATAAATCTTATTTACTAATTTACCGCTCATTATGCCAAATCCCTTATTTATCTTTAAACATTTATATGTATTGATGATCTATTTGATATTTTTTACAAAATTTAGAAAAAAATTAATTAATTTTTTATTTGAAAAATATTAACAACTTGATCAAAATTTTGAGTAATTTTTTTAGGAAACATATGTTTAAGAAAATATATTTAAAAATTATGAACTAAAATACATTAATATAATGATTTTAAAATTTTAGCCTATATATATGTGTGTGTAATATTACATCATAAGTAAGTTTTAATAAATAAACGAGATTAAACATGTAAATTTATTGAAAAATGAAAATTTATAATTATAAAATTAATTTTATAATATTGTAATAAATTTAATCGTATGACAAAAATTTTAAAAATATATATTAAAGTTACTTTTTTTAATTTGGGTAAGATAAGTGATCAAATTATTATTGTCTAACCAGTTTACTATTTTTCTTCGTATGGAGTATTCGGTATCCTTAACCTACCTCATTTAACTAAGTGAATATATCGAGTGTCCAAACCATAAGGGCCACAAAGCTCTGCCTCTAAGAATTAACATTGCTCCATTCAATGATTTCGAACTCGAGACCTTTGATTAAATTGGTGCAGCAATTTACCATCTGAACAAAATGATTTTACCCAATCAACATTACATGTACTTAATCTCCGACTAACTTGTGTCCTTAACTATATAAAACTTATGAGCAACTTATGTTCATCCAACTTGATTATAAAACTTAATTGATCACCTGAAAGATTTTGCTTAATAAAAGATTACAATGATACCGCTATCAAAATTGAAACATGTTTATTGGGGGTGTTATGCAAGCAATTAATCTTAACGGTGATTTAAATCAAATTTCCGCTGGATTTATGCCGGGTCCTCTTCTATGTCCTAATATAACTTTTGAGACATATATGAGAAAACAGGAATGTGATGTAGGGTTAACTCTTTAGAAATTAACCATAGTATTATGCTTTATTAGGTAATTGATTTATATACGTACCATATTCTTCATCATCTTCCACCCCTAAGTGCACGTACGAGAAAAGTAGGTTTAGGTGAACTTATTTTCTTAAACATATAAATTTAGTATAAACACACAAAAATCATGCACATGCAAGATTATTCTTTTAGGTATTTATTATAAGAAACTTTTAACTATCTGATCTGGTGTATAAGTGGGATATTTTTATTCTCTTTTGCGCTATATCATCCCATATATATACATACACGAAACCAACATATTCACATTATGGGAATTACGAACCCTTGAGGTTAGTGGTGAACTAACTAGATGATATTGATGTTTCTTATGTTATTCATCACAACGCTCCATCAAATATTATGCTTTCTTAGTAAGACTTACTCGTTTGGCTTCTCATGTTATTCTTGAATCAAAACAATGCTCTTTTGAGAAGAAGGAGGAGACCTAAAAATCAGAAGCTGAGAAGCACGATGGAGACGGGTGGCTGCTTCACTATTCTATCATCTTCTTTCTTGGGTGAGAAACAGAGAACTGGGAGGGAAAGCATGCATTCTGACTAGTGAGCATAGGTAACGCTACTTCTGAAAACACTATGGGATTAATTCCCCTCAATGTCTTGGGTGATTAAGAAAAACCAACCGCCTTTACTATTTGTTGTTTCTAACATATAGAGTAGTTATAAATTGAATATATAGTAAACAAAAACAGTATAAGAAGAATCTATATTGACTGAATATAATAAACAGAGAGCAGACAACAAGTCTGTATCATATCAAAAAAGCTATAAACGAACTCATAAGACTGCCGAATAATGGTTATGAACTATGTAGAAATCCGGGCCAACTTTCGTTGTGTCTTTAAGACAATTTTGCTCCCTCTATGGACGCCGAAGGTTTTTGAGCAATTGCCTCTCAGGATAGAGTGGATTATTCGTCTCTATAAAGATGGCTTTGTCTGTCTGAAGCCCAAACGAATACAACGAGTCTGCTTTCAGAACACACAAAGTGTTTATGCAGAAAGAGTGTATGCAGAGAAGAAAGAACGTAAAAAATTCTATGACTAGGGGCCCCTATTCATAGACTCTGGAAAAATATGATCAGATAGACTCGTCTGTTGCTGTGAACTGGTACATTGTGCGAAAAGACACACCAGAACGGAACAAACAGAGGCGACCTGCGTCTGTTGCCGGCCAACTGGTGCGTCTCACGAACAGACGCACCAGACGGAGCTAAACGGGTCGTACGAACAGACGTGACCAGACAGAGCTGAACGATTCGTACGTAGCCGCTAGTGGAAAAAACCAGAGAGGCACAATGGAAATAAAAATAAAAGGATTATTTTATTCAAAACATAATTTAATAAAAAATTATTTTTTATTTCACACGCGCGAACTGAATCGGGCAGGCAGAGCACGCGACCAAGTAGAGCCGAGCCGGCTGGACGGACGGCGGCGCGCACGGGTGTGGTGGACAAAGGGTTGCCTAAATCCTCATCCCTCCACAAAAGTGGGTAGGCCCAAGGGCCCATTTAGTAGGAGCAAAGTTGGGGCTTATATACCCTCCAACTTCCCTCCACCTAACCAATGTGGGACTTTACCACAAATACAATCCTTCTTACTTTTCCTCTTCTTTTCCATCCTTCTTCTTATTCATAAACTAAGGGATTTCTTCCTAAATTCCAACAATCCCTCACATGGATAAGAAGTAAGTCCATCATGACCAAATGCAAATGATCATGTATGCAAAGCGCGGTTCCTCTACGAGAATCAACTGCATCGAGAAAGGTAGGGGTTGCCTTTGAACCTTCTCTAGTAAAAACCTATCGAATATACTAGTCAATCAGTGAACGTGCTATCTTGAACTGTCGATTTTTTAGTGTATACCAAGACAATAGGAGTCACATAGTTGCTCCTCTAGCATCTTTGGTTCTCATGCTGTGTCCATTTTGGCTCTCGACACCACCTGGTTCTACAAGTGTTCTAGAGAATCGGCTGTTTTAAATTCTCATAGAAGCGGCCCACACTTCACACTTACATAGGTGATTCCTTGTGATGTAAGTCAACATACATCATCTAAACACATCAAATTAAGAAACCATTAAAAGCTTAAAAGCTTACCCTTATATATATATGCACTGTCTTGTCTAGGAATGAGTATGAGTTTAAAACTCCATAGTGTTAACAGTTGATTATCACTAATTAGTTGTCTCTTTAAACCTAGTTCGTGGGATCTTCACTCTTCTAGATAGAGTTACCGCAATAATCAACAATGAATCGGCCTTAAACCCATTCTTTTGGACAATCTTCTAACTAACTTTCTAGAAATCCCTTTAGTCAATGGATCCGCTATGTTCTCTTTTGATTTCACATAATCAATTGAGATGATTCCATTTGAAAGTAGTTGTCTAACAGTATCATGTCTATGACGTATATGTCTAGACTTGCCGTTGTATATGACATTCTTAGCCCTACCAATAGCTGCTTGACTATCACAATGTATACACACTGCTGGTACCGGCTTTGACCAACTAGGAATGTCTTCAAGAAAATTACGAAGCTACTCGGCTTCCTCACCATCTTTATCTAATGCAATGAATTCTGCTTCCATAGTTGATCTTACAATGCAAGTCTGCTTAGATGATTTCCAAGACACAGCACCCCCACTAAGGGTAAATATATATCCACTTGTGGATCTTGTGTCATTAGAGCTGGTTATCCAATTTGCATCACAATACCCTTCTAGTACTGCAGGGTACTTCTCATAATGCAAAGCAAAGTTTTGAGTTTGCTTTAAATAACCCAAAACTCTTGTCATAGCTCTCCAATGAAGCTCATTTGGATTATTGGTAAAGCGACTTAACATGCTTACTACATAGGCAATATTAGGTCTAGTGCAGTTCATAACATACATAAGACTGCCTAGCACTTGAGCATACTCTTTTTGTTTAACAGCTTCACCAGTATTTTTTAATAGTCGAAGACTAGTTTCTATAGGGGTCGACACAGGAGCTATGTTTAAACTCTTAAATTTCTCAAGAATTTTAGAAACATAGTGTGTTTGCGATAAAGCTAACCCATTAGATGTTCTATGAATTTTAATTCCTAAAATAATATCTGCTTGACCCATATCTTTCATGTCAAACTTACTGGTAAGCAATCGCTTAGTAGCTTTAATCATTTGATTATTACTACCCGTTATCAACATGTCATCTACATAAAGACAGACTATGACAAACCCATTTTTAGTATTTCGAATGTAGACACACTTGTCACATTCATTAATACTAAAGCCATTTGATAACATAACTTCATCGAATTTTGCATGTCATTGTTTAAGTCCATAAAGGGACTTTATTAAGCGATAAAATTTTTGTTCCTGTCCTAAGACAACAAATCCCTTAGGTTGTTCTATATAAATTTCTTCCTCTAATTCACCATTCAAGAAAGCTGTCTTTACATCCATTTGATGTAACTCCAATCCATTCAATGATGCCAGCGCAATTAACATCCGAATGAATGTAATTCTTGTAACGGGTGAATAGATATCAAAATAGTCTAGGCCTTCACGTTGTCTGTAACTTTTTACTACCAGCCTAGCTTTGTACTTATCAATAGTGCAATCTACTTTCATATTCTTTTTGAAGACCCACTTAGTTCCTAGAGGTTTATTGCCAGAAGGAAGGTCAACCAATTCCCAAGTATGGTTTGGCATAATGGATTCAACTTCACTATTGATAGCCTCTTCCCATAATGGTGCTTCAGGAGAACCCATAGCCTCTCCAAAGTTTGAGGCTAATTTTCCAAAAGATAAGTCAGAAAATCAAGCCCAAAGGATTTTGAAATCCTTTGCCTAGTACTCCGTCTTAGTACATCCTCTCCAAGATTATCATTAGTCTCAGTATCCTGAGATATCACTGTGTTGTAATTATCATTATTTATATTATACGGAAATACGTTTTCAAAGAACGTAGCGTTCCTTGACTCAATAACCGTATTTATATGGATATTAGATACATCAGACTTATAAACCAGAAAATGATATGCACTACTATGATGTGCATAACCAATAAACACACAATCTACTGTCTTAGGTCCAATTCTTAGCCTTTTAGGTTTGGGAATCTCAATCTTGGCCAAGCACCCCCACACTTTCAAATATTTCAAGGAAGGTTTCTTTCCTTTTCATATTTCATATGGTATGTTTTGTATCGTTTTATGAGGCACTCTATTAATTAAAAATGTAGCCATTAGAATAGCTTCCCCCCAAATTTTGTAGCAAACCGGACTCAATTAATAATGCATTCATCATCTCTTTTAATGTTCGATTTTTCCTCTCTGTAATCCTATTTGATTGCGGAGCATAAGGAGGAGTTGTTGGGTGTATAATACCAGATTCTATGCAGAATTCCTTAAATGGGCCATCAAATTCTCCCCCACGATCGCTCCTTACTATTTTAATTTTCTTGTTAAGTTGATTTTCAACCTCAGTTTTATATTGTTTAAATGCAATAATAGCCTCATCTTTACTATTAAGCAAATACACATAACAATATCTACTGCAATCATCAATAAACGTAATAAAATATTTCTTATTACCCCTAGATGGTATAGATTTCATATCACATATATCAGTATATATTAAATCTAACAACTCAGTTGATCTTTCAACAGAAGAAAAAGGTAACTTAGAAAATTTTGATTCAATGCATACTTGACATTTATCTTTATTTGAACAATCAACTTTAAGCAATAATTCTAAATGAATTAATTTTTTAATTGACTTATAGTTAACATGTCCTAATCTTTGATGCCATAAATTAGAGGACTCAAGCATATAGATAGAATCAATATTATTATTAATAGCACCATTATTGGTGATAGTCATTACATTAACTTTGAAAAGGCCCTCACTGAGGTAACCTTTTCCAATATACATATCATTCCTAGAAAGTATAAATTTATCAAAAACAAATACAAGCTTAAAACCATTCTTGTCTAAGAGGGATCTAGAAATCAAATTCTTGCGAATGTCAGGCACATGAAGCACATCATTAAGTGTCACGACTTTTCCAGAAGTCATCTTCAAAACCACTTTTCTAAAACCTTCAACCTTTGAAGTAGAAGAATTTCCTATATACAGTTGTTCATCTTGCTTCGCAGAAGTATAAGAAGAAAACATCTACTTGTTTGCACAAACATGTCTGGTGGCACCAGTGTCCACCCACCATTCCTTGGTATTTCCAACCAAGTTACATTGCATTACCACTGCTGAAAGACTCATATTATCAATCATATCAGTAGCATTGTCAACCATATTGGCTTCGGTGTTCTTCTTCTTGAGATTCTTTGGCTTCTTACAATCCTTAGCACGGTGGCCAGGCTTCCCACAATTGTAACACTTGCCTTTGAATTTCTGACCTTTGCTAGGGCCTTGTTTGGATGATCCTTCATTAGAGCGTTTCCGTTTCTTGGGCTTCGGACCATCTTCCACAACGTTGGCCTTCGAAACTATAGGATTGCTGCCAAATTTCTTTTCAGAAATCTTGTTGTCTTCTTCTATTCTCAATCTTACAATCAAATCTTCAAGTGACATCTCCTTACGCTTGTGCTTGAGGTAATTCTTGAAGTCCTTCCAAGAGGGTGGTAATTTTTCAATAAATGCAGCAACTTGGAAAGATTTACTAAGAGACATCCCTTCTGCATGAATCTCATGCAGAATCGATTGAAGCTCTTCAACTTGACTTACTATAGATTTAGAGTCAAGCATTTTGAAATCCAAAAATCTGCCAACTATAAACTTCTTCAAGCCAACATCTTCAGTTTTGTATTTCTTATCCAGACTCTCCCATAGTGCTTTGGTTGTTTCCAAAGTATTATATACAGTATACAATGTAATATCCAGACCATCGAGAATATAGTTCCTACACAGGAAATCAGAATGTTTCCAAGCATCTATCGCATCAACCTTCTCCTTATCCAACGGTTGTCCTTCCTCCAATTTTGGGGCATCTTCAGTGAGAAAACAAGCCAAGTTCAACATGGTTAGATACAAAAACATTTTCTGCTGCCATCTTTTAAAATCGTTTCTATGGAACTTCTCTAGTTTTTCACCATGTAGTGGAGCAGGACCACTTGGGTTAATCAGATTGGTACTTGTACTTGTCATTTCTGTCGTTAAAACAGAAACTTCGATTAATCACACATATTAATCCACAAACAGTAAAATAATAATATTCACAAAAACTAAACACAGATTCAATTCAATACTTCTACCAACGTACGAAATCAGCAACGATATAAATTTACTATATAATGATTTCAATCAGAAAATTGTCTTAAGATTGTTGTTTCTAACGTATAGAGTAGGTAAAAATTGAATATACAATAAACAAAAACAGTATAAGAAGAATCTATATTGACTGAATATAATAAACAGAGAGCAAACAACAAGTCTGTATCATATCAAAAAAGCTATAAACGACCTCACAAGACTGCCGAATAATGATTATGAACTATGTAGAAATTCGGGCCCAACTTTCGTTGTGTCCTTAAGACAATTTTGCTCCCTCTATGGATGCCGAAGGTTTCTGAGCAATTGCCTCCTAGGATAGAGCGGATTATTCGTCTCCAGAAAGATGGCTCTGTCTGTCTGAAGCCCAAGCGAATACAACGAGTTTGCTTTCGGAACGCACGGAGTGTTTATGCAGAAAGAGTGTATGTAGAGAAGAAATAATGTAAAAAAATTCTATGAGTAGGGGCCCCTATTTATAGACTCCGGAAAAACACGATCAGATGGACTCATCTGTTGCTGCGAACTGGTATGTTGTGTGAAAAGACACACCAGAACGGAACGAATAGAGGCGACCTGCGTCTGTTGCTGGCGGACTGGTGCGTCTCACGAACAGACGCACCAAACGGAGCTGAACAGGTTGACGGGTCGTACGAACAGACGTGACCAAACGGAGCTGAACGAGTCGTACATAGCCGCTAGTGGAAAAAACCGGAGAGGCACAACGGAAATAAAAATAAAAGGATTATTTTATTCAAAAAATTATTTAATAAAAAATTATTTTTTATTTCACATGCGCGGACCGGACTGGAGGGGCGGCGTGCGTGTGGTGGACCAAGGGTTGCCTAAGTCCTCATCTCTCCACAAAAGTGGGTAGGCCCAAGGGCCCATTTAGTAGAAGCAAAGTTGGGGCTTATATACCCTCCAACTTCCCTCCACCTAACCAATGTGAGGCTTTACCACAAATACAATCCTTCTTACTTTTCCTCTTCTTTTCCATCCTTTTTCTTATTCATAAACTAAGGGATTTCTTCTTAAATTCTAACACTATGTGTATATATCTTTCTCAACCAGTTAATCTTTTCTTCTTTCCCTCTGTTCTTTATGTTTCAATTTTCATATATCTTGAATCTTGAAAAAAGATACGAAATACGGTGGACTAATATCGGATAGAAATTCAACTGCAAAAAAACTATTATGAAAGGTACAAAGAAGCCATATATAATGAATTTGAAACTGCATTTTCTGCCCTCACCTCTGCTACTTGCAACTCCAGTTTCTGTTTTCACTTTTACGGGAATTTTGGAGGTTAGCGGTGGATAAATGAATTAGATTATTAGTCATTTCTTTGCTTTTCTTCTTTCCCTCAATCCTTATTCATCTTTTGTTCTTTCCCTCTATGGTTCTTTTTTTCTTCGTTTTTCTTCTTTCCCTCAATTCTTGGTATAAAAGCTTTTAAGTAATTAATTAGCGTGGTTGATTATTGATTAATCCTTAAGGTTTATAGATGTATACATGTAATGATAATGTAAGTGTTTTTGTAGGCCTAACTGATAATCATAGGATCTTGTGGGGAAGACACTTCATATTGCAAAACGGTCACAAGAAAAACCAAAGGCTTGGAAGAGGTTAATGGTGATCCATCAAATGAATTTAATTATACTTAAAATCTCATATTTTATTATACATCTACCCTTTCTTGGTAACAAGCTCAAACCCAACTTTCTTTTTTTAAAAAAAAAATTATTTTCCTTAGGTGTACGTAGCGATTATGACAGTTAGCTATCTAAGGAAGTTTAAAGTTTTAGTCAAACAAAGAGACTTGTTCTTGGATGTGATTGAAAAAACCCTTAAATCCTATGTGATGGTGGAAATGAAGCTTCACATTGATGAGGAACACAAACATTGGCCTACAAACCAATGCCAAAACGTTTCAATTGAAAATCTCATTTCTCCATTCAACCAAATTCTGCCTTTGCCCCTACCTCTATGCATTTACCCATCTTGAGGCATTGAAACTCAAGAGATGAATATTTATATATAATCCCAAGGTTTGGATTTAATTTTAAAATGGAATTGTCCTAGATTAAACCAAGTGAATGGTGTAGTCTAAAGACACTTTTTATCTCTGTGGACATAGTTAGAATAAATGGCCTAGATTAAAATAAGTGAATGGCGTAGTCTAATGTCACTTTTTATCTTGTGAAAATAGTCAAAATAAATGGCCTAGATTAAACCAGTGGGTAGGGGGTTCAGTGATGTCTAACTTTTTTTAACCGGTAGATGTGTTGTGAATATATATAGTCAAAATTAAAGAAATTAATATGTTAAAAAGGAACTAATCTAATAATAACATAATAAAATAAATAAGAAATTAGAGAAAAAAGTTCTATTGTTTTAAAATAATTCTTTAATAAATAACTAAAATAATTAATGGTAAAAATTATATAACAAAAAAATTTCTTGAAATTAGTTTGCTTGGTAATGACCATTTTTGTCCCAATTTGTAAAAAATGTGTATAATATATATTAATTAATATCATAAACGAGCATTACTAAATTAATGTAATATTCACCAACGCTCAGATTATCAACTTTGAGTTTGAAAACATTTACACGAACATACTCCCAAACACCCGGACTTGACGAATATCCATATAAATATACAAACGAGACCCATATATATAAATATATACAGTTTCAACAACAAAAATTTACCTCAGAACCGGAAACTTTCATTCCTTGAATTTTCGTCCTTTCATCCCACCTTTGATATTCGAGGGTATGGATGACTCAGTTATCGAATTTTACTCCGTCCAGAGTGACGTAAGAATTCAAAGAAGGAAGAGCTGGCGATGATGGCCAAATCCTTTTCGTGACTCTCACCACTAGGTATCTACAATTGAGTGAAAGAGGAATAATTTGGTAATTTTATCTTATTACCCATCATTTATTCTTAATCAATGGTTGCAAAAAAATATATATATATTCTCAATCAATGTGGTAGGGCATGCAAAAAGAATGGTTCATATTCTCAATCAATGTAGTAGCTAGGGCATGCAAAAAGAATTGTTCGTTCAATAATTTTTTTATGCTGCAAGATCTTGAGTTTCTTCATTGTTCCATCTAGCATCATTGCCTCAAAGACCTTGGGCCTCGGAAGCATGTTGTCGAGAGTCTAAACTTTGAAGTTTACTTGTCTTATTGATGCATGCCTGTCTTTACACCGCAAGATTCTATGTTTCAGATTGTTTGGGGTTCTTACAATTTCCAGTAATCGATTTCTTTTTAGGTTTGATTATTGCTGAATGTCCCTAACCTCACCGTCGCCCCTGCCATTGTTGCTCCTTTGTTGCCCCTGACGTTGTTCTTTTACCGTTACCAACCATACCTCCGTCGATCCATAATGGCGGCAAAAATACATAGAAGAGGACCCCACATATGGTAAAAATATACTCTAATTAACTCTCCATATTTACGTTTAAAAAATAAATACAAAAAAGAAGAGCACAATGTAATACGTCACCTGCCATATACTGCAAATTTAAAAAGCTAAATTATACAAAAACTCATTAAACTTTGAGTCAGTTATATATAACTTTTGACATTTCGAAGTTTAAATTTAATCCATTGGACCTTTTGTATTTTTTATTATCAACCTCATGGCATTAATTAACCGTTATCTTTTTAACATAAATTAGCACATCAGATTAATATATGACACATGGCTTCGTACGTGACATCTTATATAAATTACTAATTTTATAAAACCCTTTGAACTTTTACCAGTTACACATAACCCCTTGAACTTTGATCAACTACAAATAACTTGACATTTCAGAATTTTAATATAATTTAACTTTGATAAAATTTTAATTTATAATATTAAAATATTATAGTTGAAATGAATATGCCTTTATTGATAGCATGACATGAGAGATGTCATAAATAATTTATAATATTTTTTATTACATGTAGATATATATTCAATAAATCAATATGTGAAAAAAAATGAACATAAAAGAAAATTGTATTTTGGACAAACATTTAAGAACAAAAAATGATTAAATAAAACAATAAGGATAAAGTATACGTTTGGTCTTTTATGTTTGCTTCTGATACCTTTTTAGTCTCTTAAAGTTGTAAAGTGTATGTTTGGTTCCTTAATGTTAACACCGTTAGTCTGACTTAACAGAAAATACTGACTCAACAATTTTAAGTGATGACAGTGTAATTAAATGCTAACCAAGTATGCTTAAATGTTAGTATTTTAATAAATTAATATTTTAAATATTATTAATTGAAAAAATGTAATCTTCATAGACTATTTTACAGTTTTTCACAGTTTGTAAAGATTATACACACACACACACATACTTGTTGAAGAAAATTAAATATTTCTCAATCAATAAGATTTAAAATATTAATTTATTAAAATACAAATATACAAGCATGCTTGATTAACATTTAATTGCTCAGTCGTTACTTAAAATTGTTGAATCTATATTTTCTGTTAAGTCAAACTAACGGTGTTAATATTAAAGGATCAAATATGCACTTTATAAATTTAAAAGACTAAAGTAATATCAGGGGCAAACATGAAGAACCAAACATATACTTTAGACAAATAATTATATGAATACCATATCGAATAGTAATACATAATAAGTCCCGAAAATAATTATTGCATGTGCATAGTTTTTTATGTGTTTATACTAAGTATATGTTTAAGAAAATAAGTGTCACCTAAACCTACTTTTCTGGTACGTGCGGAAGAGGAGGATGAATATGGATCATAAATCGTCCCAAGTTATCTGATTATCAACTTTACAATAAATCTTATAATATACGTTTAATAACCAATTTAACTCACAAATGGGTCCGATATACTTTATGTCTTTTGTTCATCAAGACATAAAGTAACTAACTGAATAAACAACTCATTGGATTTCTAAATAATAAATTCATAGTTTTTCAAATCTCTAAATTAAGTTTTTATATGTCTAAATCAAAATAAATAATGTTCTGATATGTCTCTGTAATAAAGCATAATATAGCAATTTAAGACCTTGTGAAAAACTAATATTAAATTAAATATATAATGGTACATCGGCTAAAAAAAATCATGCTACGGTTGTAAATTAGTTTTATAAATAAATCGTTCATTTTTCTTAAAAAATTCTTGTAAATCTTCTAAATTAAATAATTAAAAAAATTTAAAATGATTTTTTTCCTGAAATTGTAAAATGATATCTGCAAATTTAGCATTACTATGTGATATATCACTTAATATATTATCTTAAAAACAAAATTTGTGACAAATTTACCTTAATTATATTATTAGTGTTATTATTTATTGAAAATTTATTTTCAAACAATAGAAATTTTTTCTCTAAATTTTTTTTATTTCCTTTTGTTATTATTAGATTAGTGTCTTTTGTTTTTACTATTTCGTTCTACAACATCCACGGATAGAAAAGCATCACTAACCCACACCATTCATTTGGTTTAATCTAGGCCATTAATTCTGACTATATTCTCAACATCCACAGATAACAAAGGTCATTAAACCACACCATCCACTTGGGGTGATCTAGAGCATTCCATTTTTAAATTAAATCCCAACCCTACATGTTGTATATAAATGTTTGCTTTTTAATTTGCAATGCACTTTTAAGAATGCATATTACTTTTGCTCAGTATCCACCAACATCGGCCAAGTATGGGGAAGTAGAACATAATGGTATGTTGAATACCATGATATATTTTTTTTAATGACATTTTTTTTTTACAAAGAAGCATTTTAGGCCAGTTTGAGTAAATAAAGGGGAAAAAAAAGTGTGGACGAATGCCTAACAAATTATCCGTGTATTTTTACCTTCCTAATATCATTGGATACATCGGGTTACACTGTCTTCTATCTATATTTCAGAAACAGAATAGTTTTCTGCATTCTTTATTTTTTAGCTTTGTACGTGATGTTGTGAATGGTTGGTTCCTTCGCAAATTTAACAAGTGTCAACCTTTGGAGCTGTTTTGGACATGAGAATGAGTACAACTTGTCTACTTGTATTTCCTTTCCAAGTATACAAAGGCTGGTCTGATCTTCTTGTCAATGCTTGCTTTAGATATTGCAAGCTATTTGCTCCAATTGTACAGCATTTTCTTACTGGATAAGGATAGTCAAGATGTGAAAGACAACACTAGTTAGCTTTTTCAGACATATGATAGGAATAAATACAATGTTTATGACTTATTGTTGTGACAGATGTGAGGGTCTTTCTTAGTCCTTTACTCGGAGAATTAAGCTGAAAAGTTACTCGATGTATTTGTGAGTAGTTTATAAAAGATATCATCATATCAATAGTTTCTTTCTTGGTTGGACCATCAAACAAGTTGTAAATATAATTCAAATGAAGACAACAGTAGACGTCTACGTGCTTCATGAAATTGAGAAAAAACAAAAACGCTGAGCCTTCTTCAATTCCATGACTATGAATAATGGCTCAACACAACAGTACTCTCCTTATTTACTGCCTGATTCATTTATTTATTTATTTGAACTTGGGGTGTGCCTTCTAACAATTGTGTTTTATAATATTTAAACTTATATTTTTCTCCTTGCAATATAAAATCACTTATCATGTCAACTAACAGTTTTGCTTTTATTTATAACTTAACTAAAAAAACCTTTAAACCTTATTAAATATGCTTGAAAGTTTGACAACTATCAAACTTTACTCCTATTTAATATAGATTATACTCATAATAACAAAGTTTACAACGAAATAATAAATAACAGATAAAATTGTATATATGCAGATGAAAAATTAATTTATAAAGAAAAAGATATTTATTGAAATTAACATTAAATTTTAATTATAGTTAGTTTAAGTTTTACAAACTAAGGTCCAGTTTCGAAGAGCTTAAACAAAATATCTTTATACGCTTTATGAGACAAATTACTCTAACGTATTTACAATGTAAAGCACAAAATCAATTTTCCACCCTTTATTCAAACTGATACTACTAAAATGAATCCCCTTATTTATTTATTTTTGTACAGAATCCCTTAATTTAAGTAAAAATAATTTATTGGTGAAGGAGTAAAGGATAAAAAGAAGAAAAATATTCGTCGCTTTCATTTTGCTTTAATTATATTAACCTCCTACTTATTTTGTAAACATACATTCACTACTAGAAAATACTAAACTAGTAACAAAATTTGTGAGGGAAAAAAATCCATCGCAATTTGTGACGGAAAATAATTCCCTCGCAAAACAAATTCAGTCGCAAATTCTGATGGAAAATCAAATCATGGTAAAACTTTACGACGAAAAATAAATTTCGTTGTAAAAATTTGTGACATAAAACAAATTCCATTACAAATTTTGATGAAAAATTAAATCCTAATAAAAATTTGCGACCGAAAACAAATTCATCGCAGATATTTATGACGGAAAACAAATTTCATTACAAATTCCATTAAAAATCAAATTCTAGTAAAAATCTAAGACGGAAAACAAATTCCGTCACAAGTTTCGATAGAAAGCCGAATCCATGATAAAAACTTTGCGATGGTTTCCATCTCAAATTTTTGCCACCAGATAAAATGTCCGTCGCAAATTGCCGAGCCTCTTCTCTTAAAAATATCTTTCGAGCGCGGCTTACTTTTTGTTTCGCCAGAGCCCTAAATTTTCTGGCCTACCCTGGTAATCCCTCTTCCTTCCTTTCCTATATCTGAACCTAACTTCGCTTCATCCATTGTCCTATTAATCGCATTCCAGCACAATGCCACCTCCCTTCAAGCTTTCAACTCCCCTAGCTTCTGTCCTTCCCTCTCCGTGATTCGCCAAAAACTCTGTCTTAGAGCCTTCCGTCGGAAGGCACATCGGAAGCCGCTGGATTCTATTATGGCTGCCTCCGTTTCGAGGGTTCCATCGGAATGATGCCTGAATTCGTGATGTACTATGTTGTGAGTCTCTTTGCTAACCATAAGTCATGGTTTTTGAATCACTTTCTTAATGCACCGTTTAGCTTATGTTTATGAATTATTGGCTGATCAATTGATTGATTTGGGTCGGAGTCTTGAAGACAAAGTCTACTTGTTCGTTGGAATTTTTTTCGCCCCTTTTATTAATGAATTATGGTCAGTGATATATGTATCCACCATGATTGTGTCATTGGGAAAATATTTGTATTTCAAAGTCGGATTTGGTGGTTTTAATTCAATTTCACTCGTTGCCCATTACGAGAAAAGGAATTATATGAATATATCTTTTGGGAAGGGTAATTTCCGTTTTTACATTTAATGGTATAATTTACCTTCTGAAGCATGAACACCTGGTATCTATTTGCTTTCTTTCTTTTTTAATTATAGAGTACAAGGTGCATGCTCACAATAGAAATGGCCTTTGTGCATTGGGCTTTATGGATGATCATTATCCCATTCGAAGTGCATTTTCTCTTCTTAACCAAGTGAGTGCAATAATTTTCTTCTAAATATTGTTTTATTTGCAACACATCCTGCTTCCTGTAGTAGTCTCTTGGTTTAACTTATTTTAACTCTCCGATTGGTTCTCATGAAGGGATTAGTTTTATCGTTGCTATGACAGGAACAACTTTTTCTCTGTTGTTTCATCTCTGGATATGTTCTTAAGCACCCTGAAGATGTTAAGATTGACATATGGAAAATTAAACTTCTGATTTGGCTTTAGAAAATAAACTTGTGGTGATGCTTTCCTTTTTTAAGTTACTTTTAACTACCATATTTTTTGTTACCAAAGTATTATTAGGTACAACATTTTTCACGTTCATGCTTGTTCATTGCTTTGTGATATCGTTCTGTGTTTGATTTATATTTTTATAAATTAGGTTCATGGTTAACCTGCTAAATATATTTACTTTTCTATATTTCTATATTTTTGTGATATCATTTGGTTTCTTTCCTTTTGTTTTAACACTATGGATCTCGTCTCTGAAGTTTGAAACTTTCTTCTGTTTGTTGTCCCATACAAAATGAGAAGTATTGCCCTGTTGTGCCAATGGAACAGCTAAATTGTTGATTGCTCAAAGCCCTGTGTTCTGAATGATTTTGTGCAAGATTGTGTTTATCGGTGACTTTGTGCCAGTAATGTTCCTTGCCTTTAATGAACAAAGAAGGGATAATGATTGCAGTAAAGTAAATGAACAATACTCTTATTTATTTATTTTTTTCAAAAGAAATTAACAAGCTCATGGCACCACCTCTCTTGTTTTTTTTTTCGTTCCTTGCCTTTAATGAACACTCCTGATTTTGATTCACATCCCATCTTATGTTGATTCAGGCCAATCCTGATTTTATGGAAAGCTCAAAACATAACATTATTCAGTTGTGGCATGCTGTGCGACAGCCCAATGTTTTTCTTCCCATCTTGTTTATTTTCCTGTGGCAAGTAACCCCACAATCTGACTCTACCATGTTCTATTTTACGTATGTCCTGACTGTAATTATGATCATATCTTTCGTGTTTGAATCGAGTTCCCTGTTTTCTTGGTATTTATTTAGACATAGCATTTCCTTTGATCTTACAGAATCTTTTTTCCTGATTCGTTTCGGCACAAATGCCCTTGGTTTTACCCCAGAATTTTTAGGCCGTGTGAAGCTTGTTACTTCAATTGCATCCCTAATTGGTGTTGGACGCTGCAATTAATTTTTGAAGAATATCCTTACGTAAAATATTTCTGGCAACTACTATCATATGTTCAACTCTTAAGATGACTCAGGTTTGTAGTATGTTTCCAGCAAGTCCATATATCTTTTAATTTCAACTGATTCTAAATGTATTTATGTGTCTTTTTCGTCAATTGCCAGATTATCTTGGTCACTGGACTAAACCGAAAGCTTGGCTCTTGGTGATGATGATCTTGCTGCTGCTTTTTAGATTATTTTTTTAGTATATATTATTCGCAATATTATTACTTATATTTTACTTTCTCAGGGTAAAATTCTTTAGTGTAAAATTCTTTATGATTGTTATTTTATATTTTTATCATATACAAGTTTTCTTTATTTTGAAAGTTTTTATTGAATGTTATTTATTTTTTTTAATAATTTTTATATTTTTTTATGAAATTATATATATTTTTATATATATCTTTTTATTCAATTTTTATATTTTTTATGCAATTTTAATAATTTTAATTTTAATTTTTTTTTATATTTTTTTATTTTCTATGAATTTAAATTTAAATTTAAATTTTTTAAATATTTTTAATGTAATTTTATGATTTTATATTCTTTTAATTAAAATGAATTTTACGATGGAATTTATTTCCATTGCAAAAATGCGAAATTTGCTATGGAAAATAATTTCATCACAAATTTTGAAATTTGTGACGGAATTCTTTTTCATCGCAAATTTTTGACATTTGCAAATTTCCAATCTTTGCGACGGAATTCTTTTAAGTCGCAAATGTTAGAAATTTACGATGGAATTGGATTTCGTGCAAATTTCGAATTTTTGCGAAGGAAAAAAAATTCCGTTGCAAATTATAAAATTTGCAATAAAATTATGATTTTCCGTTGTATTTATGAGCTAATTCCGTCGCAAAACTGTTTTACAGCGGAAAATTATGTTTTTGTGACGGAATTTTTCCGTCACAAAAAATGATTTTTTTTGTAGTGATTTAAATTCAAACCGCAATAAGAAGAATAAAAAAATCATCATTATTCATTATTCTAAATCCTCTTTCTTTATTTTCTTTCAAAATCTCTTCAACATCATTGGAAAAAATAATGTTGTTAAAACCTAATTAAATGTGATAAATTCCTTAACATAACTTGTGAATGATAGTATAAACTTTTTATTTGATAAACAAAAGTTATGAATAAAACTTGTGAATGTTGTGAATTCCTCAACAAAACTTATGAATAACATAATAATATGAATTTTTACTTGATAAATGAAAATTGTTAAAACTTAATGAAATGTCGTAAATTTTTATCAAAATTTGTTAATGATCTTGAGTTGAAAGAGAGAGTATTAACTTAAATATAGTTTTTTGCTCAATACGTATTGAAATGCAATGATGGACCAATGACCACCTTTGTTTTGGAGAAACAAGGTAGTGGGATTCAAACCCCACTCTTAACCTTTGGAAATATTTATCGCTACCAGAGCTCCACTGGCCAGTGGGGCTTTTTTTATTTGGAAAAAAAAAAAGGGACATTTCTATCATTTCATTGAAATTTTAAAAAGGATAAACTGCGGAACGAAGTTGGTATAGATGAAAAGGGATTTGGTCAAGTCCTAAAGGGAAATGTGTTCGATCCCCACTCCTATAGCTAGGACTCCTTTGGTAGGCGATCTCGTAAATCCCCATTAAGTGCTTAAAGAGCCTAGGGCCGTGCCCTGACCTTAGTGGGGGACCGATGTCGAACCCCTCCAAAACTTTTTTTGTACAAAAAAAAAAAAGAGGATAAACTAGGTGCTAATATCTTTGGTATTATGACATTCGAAACAATTTTTTTTTTCTTTTTCTATCTTTAAAATTCTTTTGGTGTGATGTTCTCATCTTTTTATGCTACATTTATATATGATTTCGTAAAATATAAATTGCATTTTTACTCAATGAAGCGGCCATCTATGTCCACAAAATATATCACCACCTCTAGTCTTAAATATAAGCCTAATTGACTTTTTATTGAAGATATTAAAAAAAACTAAATAGTTACTTAATCATAGTCCATATCATATATTATATTTGATTAAATTATATAAACTCTATAAGTTAGAAAAATTAGTTTTGAGAAAAAACGATAAATGCTAATACTTTAAAATAATTTAATTAGCTTTTTTAACTTCCTAAAAAAGTCAATTAGGTCTTATATTTAGAGGTAATATTTTGTGTGTGTTATGCAAGCAATTAATCCTTAACAGTGATTTAAATCAAATTTCCGCTGGATTTACCCATATGCCGGGTCCTCTCTTCTATGTCCTAATTAACTTTTGAGACATATATGAGAAAATAGGAATGTGAAGTATGCCTAACTCTTTAGAAATTAACCATGGTATTATACTTTATTAGGTAACTGATTTATATATGATCCATATTCTTCATCATCTTCCACACCAGAAAGTAGGTTTAGGTGACACTTATTTTCTTAAACATATAATTTAGTATAAACACACAAAAATCATGCACATGCAAGATTATTCTTTTAGGTATTTATTATAAGAGGGATATGTTTTATACACACACACACACATATATATATATAGACACACACGAAACCAACATGTTCGCAATGTGGGAAGTACGAACCCTTGAGGTTAGTGGTGAACTAATTAGATGATATTGATGTTTCTCATGTTATTCATCATACCGATCTTTTTGCTTCTCATGCAAATCTGACATACATTTGATATGGTATTATCATTGTTGTTGTGGTTGTTATTCTTATTTCTTAAGTTTTATTTCCTTCTGTTTTATTGTAGTTGCTTATATATATTATTATTCATTAATTTATATAAGCATATAGATTATAATCGTACAATGTAGTATCCATTTAATTTTTGTATTCATTATCTTCTAAAACGCCTATATAAATTAGAAGCAATTTGATAAAGAGTCTCGGCCATAATTATAAAAATATATGGTAAGATATAATATACTTTAATTTTATATCAGATTAATTATATCTATATACCATCTCAAATATTTTCATGTTATTAATCACCATATATCTTATTCTTATCTTAGAATATTATCTTTTTTACCTGAGATTATTTCCCATCATTAACCTCCATTTTGGGGCAGAGCGAGGATTGTAATTAGGGGTGAAAATTATATAATAGAACTTAAATATTCATATAATCATATTTCAACCCTATAAAAATTTTAATATTTTTATTTTAGTTTTTCTATGTAACTTTACCTGAAGGGTCTACAATGAAAATGATAACATTTTTATGAGGTTAGATGAAATTTTCCAAACATTTTTGGATTCTTTTCTATAATTTTAGGGGAGCGAGGCCACCCTAGCCCCTAATTCCGCCATTGATCTTCTATATATATCGACGCATCATGCACACAGGCTCATGACACAAACTGTCTTGCGTATAAGCTCAAACTTCTTTTGATGATTTGCTTTAGGGTTTTCTCTCTCAATCTGGCTTTTTCGTTGAGTGACACATCCCATAAAAGGGATTGGTACTATCGTTGTATCGGTCTTGATCCTTGATTCTGAATGCTATCACTATCGTTGCTCAATTCTGATTAATTTCAGATAAAAAACATGTTGGGAAAGACCGGTTACTTTCCTTTTAAAAAGGAAAAGATGAATCATCAGAAGACTAAGAGGATGTTGATCGCAATTAAAGTCCATGAAAGTGCAGGACCCTTGAGGTTTTTTGTTAACGATGATTATCGTGTCTCTCATATCATTAAAATGACTCTCAAGTATTATGCTCGCAAAGGAAGGCTTCCTCATCTAAGATTTGATACTGGCGATTTTCTTCTTCACTATCTATGGTATTGATTCGTATATCTAATATCTCATATTTCCTTTTTATGCCTAGTAGATTATTAATTAATCATGAGTCTTGAAGTCTTTATATATGTAACGATAATGTAAGTATTTTTTTAAGATATAATGCAAGTGTCTTTGTAGGCTTAAATCCAATGGAAACCATAGGATCATGTGGGGGAAGAGAATTCACATCGATAAAGAACTTAAACTACAACGTGGGCCACAAATATGACACAAAAGCAAAAACTACATTTTAAGTGGAAATCATGTTTGTCATTCAACCAAATTCTGTCCTTTCATCTTGATTAATACTACTTCAATAGCTAGTCAAAAAGTTGACAATAAACCTATTTCAAGTTTGATCAGTGTTATGAAACTCGGCTCGGATAGACCGGGTTGACCCGGAAACAAGCGAACCGGTCACCCAACCGGTTCGAGCCACTAATTGAATTGGAAATGCGTCAAAACCAGTTCAAAGCTAGTCCAACTGCCGAGTTTAGAGAAAATCGTCAAACTGGCCAGGGTCTATGAAACCCAGCCAGTTGGTGCATTTTTTTCAATGTTCCGAGTCGGTCGAGCCATAGAGTGAGAGAGATCGAAGTGTAGAACGAGAAGTAGGGGAGAGAGAGGAAAGATCTGGAGTGTTTCTCAATGTCAACGTCGGTGATGATACTATGGAAGCCGACTAGCCGAAGGAGGAGCAATGATCTTCGGCCTTCATCTTTTATGTGGCCAAGATATAATACAAGAAGGAGGAGAGAGATATCTGGAAGTTTGAAACCGGTGGATAATTAACGCTGATGATGTAAAGGGTAGATCTATTGTGGTGACTAGTGAAGATGAAGAATGTAAAGACTGAAGAGGACGAACAAGAGGAAGAGGAAATAAAGGAAAAACCTCCATTACTGTCGGCGATCTCATCCTTCCTTCCTGTTTCTCACCCTTTTCCTTCACGAGTGTACAAAGGCAAGCTCAATCCGAACTGATAACAATAACAAAAGATGCAAGGGCAAAGGAGCTGACCTACCTTTTGCATCCAAATCTTGTACGTCTTGTATTTTTTTAAAAAAATATTATTTAATTAATTTAATTGATCTCTTTAGCATTAATGTGTTGACAGTGGGCAATGGAGCACTATGGCCCTATGTTGCATTAGGGATGTCAGCGTCAAAGTCAGTGACTGTGCTTCAGGGGTTTGTTGGGTTTTGCTTGTTTCACCTCACTTATCCAAATAAAATAAAAACATTAGGGAAAATTTTATTAATAAAGAGAGGCTTGAGTTGACAGAGGAGTGTGACATTTTTTTGCTGGGCTTAGGCTGTTAGGGAAGTAAAACATGCATAATTATTCTAATTATAAATATAATTATCTGTTTTTTTATATATATTTATAAGTATAGTTGTATAATTTATAAATATAATATAGTTTTCGAGACCAGGTCATAGTTATGCGGTTCAACCAATGGCCCATTGACCCAGTACCCCAATCGGGTCGATGACCGGTCCGAGTCTTTGATAGTGATATCATTGTTATCTTTTATTATATTTAAGATAGTATATCATATTTGGAAATATTTTTTTGTCGGCCTTCCATGTCTGCAAAAGTTACTTAGCTGAACCACAATATGTATCTTTTATTAAACATGCAGGCACCATAGGCCCCAAAAAAAAAAGGAAAATAATTCTATAATTGGAGTATCAAGAGGCTCCACATTGATCATCTCAAGCATAATAAGTATTTGAACGAAGCTTTGACCCGAAAAAAAAAAAGTATTTGAAGGTTATTTCGAATGGCATAAAATAATTTTAAAAACTTTAATAAGGTTTAAGTTACTTGAGGAAAGAGCTCAGAATAATCCATGGTATTATTCTGATTTTCTCATGCCTAACAATAAAAAGGCCATTAATGAAGAGTTGTCCGGGCAGAAATCCCTCATAATAAACTAGAAAGTAATTAAGGAATTTCATAGTCCCCAGAGGTATATTGAGGTTAAAGTATAGGATGAAAAGATTGATTTCTCCTACTTTTTAAAATAGTCGTCGTACATTTAATGTTAATTCAAAAGTAGCCGTTTTCTTCGTTTTTAAAATTGATTATTCTTTGCTAAATTAAATCAGTTATATATTATTCTTATTTATTATTTGAATAAAATTCTCTTACCTCCCATCTGTTTAGCTTAATTATACATACCTCCCTTCTATTTTGAAAATCTACATTTTAGTTCAAAGCATTGACACTGTTTAAGAATATTCTAAAAATATTCTTGAAGTATATTTTTTAATTCAAAAATATATTAGAATAAATATTATTTACTAATTTACCACTCATTACGTCAAATCCCTAATTTATCTTTTAACATTTTTATGTATTGATAGTCTATTTGATATTTTTATAAAATTTAGAAAAAAAATAAAATTATTTTTTTATTTGAAAAATATTGACAACATAATCACAATTTTGAGTAATTTTTTTGGAAACATATGTTTAAGAAAATATATTTAAAAATTATGAATTAAAATACATTAATGTAAGGATTTTAAAATCATATATATATTACATATTACATCATAAGTAAGTTTTAATAAATAAACGAGATTGAACATGTAAATCCACAGAACAATAAAAATTTATAATTTTAAAATTAATTTTATAATATGGTAATAAATTTAACCGTATGATAAAAAATTTAAAAACACATATTAAAGTCAACTTTTTTTTTTAATTTGCGTAAGATATGTGATTAAATTATTATGTTTAACCAGTTAACTCTTTTGCTTTGCGTGGAGTATATCCGGTATCCTAGATTTGTCTCATGTAAGTAAGAGGATTTATCGAGTGTCCAAACCATAACAGTGACAAAACTCTACCACCAAGTATTAACATTGTTGCATTTAATGATCTTGAATTCGAGACCTTTGATCAAGTAGGTGCAACGAGTTAATTGAACAAAGTGATTTTACCTAATCAACATAACTTGTACTTAATCTTAATCTCCCACAAACTTGTGTCCTTTAACTATATAAAACTTACGAGCAACTTGTGTTCATCCAACTTGATTATAAAACTTAATTGATCACCTGAAAGTTTGCTTAATAAGATATACATAAACATCATATACCACCAATCTCTCAGTGATTACCTGAAAGTCCTTTATATATACAAGAGACACGTTTGGGTTTCACAATTTAATGCGTTATTCTCCACTAATCCATGCTTTAAAATCAAAATAATATATAAGTTGAGGTAAATTGTGTATGTTTTATACATAATGTGATATTTTTATATAGTTTATATTATATGTAGATATAGTTGTGTGTGTATTTATATCTTTTGATAAGTTGGAATCGGTCATAATCTGCTTTTCCTTTTTCCTCCCTCTTTAGCACTTTAATGGCCTTTTTTAGTATTAAATTGTTTAGTGCGTGCTCTACAAGAAAACAGGTCACTTAATAGAAGTGGGCAGTCCATAATTTTTCATATAGTGTTGTGCTTGCCAATTCTAGATCATTGTTTCGATAAACTAGTGTTTGAAGATGTTGATATATAATTAACTATTTTAAAATCACCCTTTTAAGGGTTAGAGCACATCCAACCCCAAGTATTTTTCAAAATACATCTAATGCCCTAAAGTATTTTGTGATGCATTCAATTGAAATATTTTTTCAGCTGTGTCTATTACCTTAAAGTATATTTTTGTGCAACTTTGCCTTTAATAATTTTGATAATTTAGGGTAATGGATACATCTAAAAAAATACATTAGCGTATTGGATACACTAAAAAATTAATTTTGGGTTTTGGAAGCATCTAAAAAAATACTTTATGGTGATAAATGCTTATAAAAATGCTTTAAGATGCTAAATGAACCACAAAATATTTTAGGGTGTTAGATGTATCGTAACCCACTTTTAATTAAGCTATATAATTATATTAAATTTTCAATATATCTTTTATGATTTAAAAATCTATAATTCCGTTTTCATCATTAAAACAAATTTAAATTCAATATCGTTAAAAATTTGTTCTAAATATGAATAACAAACAGTAGTAAAATATGTTTAAATTAATCAACTTAAATCGTTGTAGGAAATTTCACACTTATTGAATAATTGGTCAGGAGTCTGATTCCCAACTTTTGTATATGAAAGAAATTAAATTGAAAAGCTCATTCTATCATTTGCAGCGGCCTGTTTGGCAGAGGACTTCTAAAAGAATATTTTTGGCTAAGAATTTTTAAATTATGAGGACTAAATTAAAATTTAACAAGTTAATGAAGATTATAGTATACGGTTTTTATTGAAGAAACTAATTACATAACAGCATTATTTGATATCTAGTCTTGTATTTTTCGAGAAACCAATGAATCCAGATGTTATAAAATTATAAAGGTTAAAAGCATGATTTTAATTGAAGAATAAATAAACCAATTGTATACAATCTTTATTTAATATTTAATCTTATCTTACTTAAGCATCAATATGACAATGCACTAATGTACACTTTGTCCTATAAATGGATTCCATACTACTATAGAAATCATAATATATGATGGTTATTAATTATTATACATAATATATCTAAACTGTCATATATATGGGCACTATAAAATATTGACACAAATACATTACCATTATTTATTCTTGACCTATTATAATAGAACACTCATTATGTATTGAGGTTTGGTGAGGTCATAATTTGTGCATTGTTGTGATAATAATTAACGGGCACATGTAAACAACCATCATAATATATGGTAATTATTGCATCATACATAACGGTCTTATTTTATAACTGTTATTTATTCAGTAGCTTACATAATGATTTGCGTGTAAGAACCATGACTTTTAATAAAAATAAATAACGGTCTCAAGTAGAAAACCGTTAAGTATTTAGTACATAAATAACAGTTTATAAATAATAACCATGATGAATAGATATAAGACTTTTCATGTGGAAATTTTTGAGCTAGTTGACCTCCTCTTTATATATCATAGAACAACAATACCTTCCACATCTAGTTGCTATACAATTTGAGTTGGATCAAGACATTCCAGGCTTTTTGGGAAGAATCAATAACAATTGTTAACATATATAAGTGATAATATAATTGTTAACCTATATATAATTGTGTTTCTTCAAAACAATTAACCTTGGAAAGTAAAAGACTTTGAAAAAAAAACATATACCCCTACTAAAAAGGGCAGAGGGGATATGCAAACACTTGAGTTTAAGGGTTTGCATAACCCATGCACCCTTTGTAATAGGAGTATTTATTTTTTACCACATCTTCATTTGCTTTCCAAACTTAATTGATTAAGAGATACAAGGTTTAGTTGAACATTTACATTATTATATATACAAATTTGGAGTGTTATTGATTTTAGCCATAAATCCCATAAAATTTTGATCCATCCAAATCACAATGCTACTTGATGTGGGAAGTACTACTTTATTATACATATAGAGACAAGACCAAATAGCTCAGAAATACTCATATTATATAGTCTTGGACTACTTTATGAGTTATAACTTACGAAGGTCTAATAGGATTATGATAAGTTATGACATTGAAGGTCCAAATTTTATGAAAGGTTATGAAAGAATTAGATGATCGTTGTTTCTAAAGACCGTTGTCTGTAATTGTTACATGACAATGGTTTCTTAAGAATCGTCATTATTTTCTCTAAATAAATTATATTTATTGGCTATAATGGTTACTTTTGTGTTTTCACAAATTCTACCTCACAATATATAATAGTGCACATAACTAATCGTTACGTTTAAGCGTTATATATCTTTACACGACATCCGTCTCAACATAGATAATGTTTATTAACTATAACTATTATATATCAGGCATTGTAAATGCCTAAATCTATCGTAGTGGTGCATGATTCAAATTATTTCGCTCAAGAAGTGCACGTTTTCCAAATGTTTTGATTTATAAATGATAATACAAATTTGGCGAAAAAATAATGATAATACAACTATATATTACTCAAATCTTGCTTCAAAATGGGCACGCACAATGTGATCTTCTTATCATATGGCATATATATATATTGACTCTCCCTCCTATTTTTAATATAAGACTTATCTAGGGAGCTGATATTAATCATAAATGTAAAACATATTTCTTATAGTTATCATTTTTTTAAAAATTATACCCCTATTAGGAGGAATAAAGAATAGGGTATTTTAGGGAGAAAAAAAAACATATTGCATTAATTAACTTAACTAATGTCTTTAATCTTATCAAATTAGATAAATAAGTCTTATATTAAGGACTAAATCAGGGAGTATTATTTGTGTTTTCATATTTGCGATGATTTTTTTCACTAAAGTAAAGCATATTTTTGTTCTTGTAAATTTATAATAAATTTCATTTTAATTTTGGATTAGGTGTAAATTTGTTATAAAAGTTTTCACTCAAGATTAATGGGTATTCATAAGTTTTTTGTGGATCAATATTATCGTAGAAGTATTAAAAATGGAGAAATGTCTCTTTTTGTTGTTAAAAATGTTAACCATCAATATTAATTTTTTCTTTAAACTTTGCATCTTAAAATTAAGGAATTGAAAATACTCTTTATAAATTTAAGGAATTAAATTGAAACATGATATAAGCTCAGAGAAATAGGGACGAATCTTGGGATTTTTTTTTTTTTTTGGGGGGGTAATGTAGAGGCGGGTATAGAAATTTTTTTAAGGGTGGGCACTAGTGGCAGAGGATTTGGGGGTTCAGGGGAAGCGCCTCTGAAATTTTTTTAAAGGAAATTTTTAAATGCATTAAAAAATAAAAAAATATATCAAAAAAATATTCATGAAATCAAGTGAATACTAATGATGTAATAAGAGAGACAGTTATTTTACAAACCCGTCATTTAGAAAAATAAGACTAAGTGCTGTTAGAAATGCAACTATATAAATTACAATGAAAAGTAGCACTCAATAAGTTCAAGTACATATATTTTAATAACAAAAGTATATTATAATAAAAATAATTATAATGTCATCCTTCTAGGCCTTATTTTTAAAAATTCTATCATAATTGTCTTATTATCAATACTATCAAATACATCTTTTTTAATATAAAACATTAAACAATCATTCAACCATTCAACCCCCATCTGATTACAAAGTGCAATCTTAATGTATTAAGAGTGGGCACTTAATTCAAAGGTGGGAAATCATTCAAACATGTATTAATTTTAAAAAAAAAAAAAAATCCTCGAATTCAAAGGTGGGCATTTGCCCTCCAATCTACTACCTCAATCTGTCTTGTCTACTCATTAACTAATTTTTTTTAAAAAAAAATATTTGGGGCTAAATGTATAATAAAATAATTTTAACAAGTCTAGTATATAAGATAACATATATTTTTACATTAAATTGAAATTTAAAAAAAAAAAATCTAAACAGTACCACCCCCCCCCCCCCCCCAAACAACAAAAAAAAAAAAAAATTGTATAACCGTCTCTGAGAGAATGATAGTACACTTTAACCAATTTTTTCAATTAAAAATACTCTCTCGGTAAAGTGTCTATGGTACGGTTTCACTTGAGGAAAAGCAGTCAATCACACTCCGATGACTCCATCCCATGCCATCGCCCAATATTATCTTTAGACATGGCCAATCCCTTGAAATCTCTCTATATATATTTAAACGAAGGTCTTGGCAATATGCTCATTTTATCTCTATCTTTGATATTTGTTTTTCACACAAAAGCTATCGAGTGAAATGGTACCATTGTTGCCTCGGCCTCGATCCTTGGCACGAAAAATGGTCGGCAAGAACAGCACAGATCAGCAGCAGCAGAAGAAGAAGAAAGAGGAACATGATGACAAGAACAAAACAAGAAAGCTAACAAAGTTGTTGATCACAGTGAATGTTGCAGGAAGTACAGGACCTTTGAGATTATTTGTGAATGAAAATGATATCGTTTCTGATGTTATTCATATTACTCTCAAATCTTATGCTCGTCTTGGAAGGTTTCCTCTTCTGCCATCTGATCCCAACAATTTTCTCCTCTACTCTTCCCTCAAATTTCACGGTATTATTACTTATTTATTACTGCTCCTAGATTATTATATTATTATTTTTCCTGTAGGCTTTGACTTTTACCGTTTTTTTTTTTTTGGACCTTTCGACAGATATTTTTATCTGAGAATTTATCAACATGACCCAGTATACATGGATCCAAAATCTTGAAACTTTTCAAGTTAGAGTGGACCCGTACACTTGTACGAACTCAAAATAAGTTGCCCTTTGTACAGTTGGTTTTTCTTTTTTAAATTTAAGATGCAGGTACTAACTAGAATGAACCTGCAATAACCTTTTACTTTTTTTTTTTATCAAAAAAAGTTTTGGAAGGGTTCGACATTAGTCCTCCACCAAGGTCAGGGCATGGCCCCGGGCTCTATGAGCACTTACTAGAGACTTACGAGATCGCCAACCTTTTACTTATAATAAGGGAATTCTCCGTCCATCATGCTATGAGATCATTTGGCTTCTTTTTAGTTTTTTTTACCTAATTTAATTACATTAAGGAGGTTAGTTAAATTAGTTGATATGTCATATGTTTTCTAAAACACACTAATTATTTACCTTAATTCCCTCATTTCATCTCCTCATTAATTGTTGTAGAAAGAGTATCAATAAAGGTAAATAAAGAAAAAATTGACATATAAAAAATATAGGGAGACCAGGTACCGTCCCCATTAGGAGAGGGGTACAGTGTCTCCATTTACTCTCTATTTAATGTCTCTATCATTAGATCAACTTTTAATGGTTGAGATTTAATGATCGATATAAAATATTATCATTATTTTAACTATAATAAAAATATATCATAAATCTCAATCATTAAAAGTTGATCTAAAGGTAAAGATGTTAAATTGAGAGGGGATTAATGGAAACACTCATCTTCCTAAAAATATGTCTTATATTTATAATCAAAATCAATTGCTTAAATATGTTGTATATTAAGGAGCATAGGAATATTATATCTTTGCTTCTGAGATCATAAGGCTTAGATGGTGGAAGTGTTTTTGCAGCTCTAAACCCAAAGGAAGCCATAGGATGTTGTGGAGAAAGAAACTTCAAATTGTGGAAGAAAGAGGCGAAAGTGGACGTGAAGGAAACAAGAATTCCAGTCAAAGATGACACTCAAAAGCAAAATTGTTGCTGGACCCTATATTAATTATTTAGGACATCTTTATTTATGTTTCAAAATAAATCTGTGATTTATTACTTATGTTTTGGTGTTAAGCATCTTTACATTTGGGGTATTCACATATTACCACAGATCAGAGTGGTAATTTGCTTTTTTAGACCAAATTAAGACGTGGCCGGCTAACCCTTATAGTTGCCCCTCACGAGGGTATAATCAAGATGTTTGGATTTTTGCAAAAGTAATTTTTTTTTTACAAACTAAAAAACTATAGTAAAAATCAATTAGTGAAATATAATTTATGTTTGAATAAGATTTTATAAAAAAAAAAAAAAAGTTATTTTAAGATAAACTTATGGGATGATATATTGAGAAGTTAGGTGAAAAACACTAAGAGTCAAAAAAAGTTGCTTCCACTTGAAAACAAGTTTTCATCGAAAACTCAATTTTTCTAAAAGCTATCACAAACATAATTTTAAGCTTAAATTGATTTTTTTTAAGGTAAGATGTGAATTTGGGTGAACCAAACTAGATAGTTGATATGCCGTACGGTCCTATTTATAAGAGCTCAGTAATTGAATTGTACGGTGTAAGAAAATGGTTAAAATTAATTAAAAATAATAAGTATATATGAAATAAACTTTCCTTTCTAAGTATACCTTATTCATTAAGGGTAAGTGAGAGAGACAAATAGAATAAATATAAGGATTTTGATTAATGCAATACATATAATGTTCAGACAAATAGAGAGGAAAAAGTAGAAAAAAACTCATTAAATGTTCAGACAACTTTTAAGAGACTCTTATAAAAAAATACCAAGGCAATTTAAATTTTGAGCTCTTATAAAAAGAAATAAATGAAGGGAATACCAAACATGCAGGAAAACCACTTGACCACTGTTACACCCCTACTAGCCTCACTCTTCCAGGTGGCGGGTAGTGTGACCCTTTTGTTATTATTACTTTATTTTATTTAATTATCAATTAACAACATGCATCAAAGTATAATTACACAACAAAACATGCAATCAGTTTTGATAGGAAAACAATACTTGTAAAGTAAATAAGTACTACATACTACTAAAAATAAATCCCCAAAGGGTTAAGATACAGTTATCCAAAATAAATATTAGCAGGAAGTAAATTATACAATCATCCCAAAATATAACAGATACAAAATATCCATAGGTCATCCCATATTTCTTCACACCTCAGCTCCATGCCCTTACCTTTCTATCTCCGATCAGCTCAAGTAGAAGCACTTGTATCTTTAGGATAATCTAGGACCCAAAATTGAATCACATAATAAATGTTAAACTCATATGCAATATGTATGCAATGCATGCAAGCAACCATAATCAAGAAATAACAATAGCAATACATACCACATGCATTCAGTACAATCAACATGCGCAGTAACATAAACAACATACCACTTGCAAATGTCTATTGTGGAAGAACCAAGTCCTAATAAATGAAAGACTATCTAACAAGACAAACCCCTGATCCACAGTGCTAAAAAAATCACAGTATATGGGCCTCAAACCCTAATTATATTGAATGCATCATAGGCTCAATAGAGACCCAAGGATCTCCAGTCCACTAGGCCCTACATCCTCAAACGCATGCCCCCCTCATGAGACACGGGTCTACAATCATGGTAAAACAGACATATATAAAGCAAACACAAAGTATACAAGTAAACAGTTACTACCTGATAGCTTATCAATATGTGAAATATTTTCCATATGTCCGAATAGTGTCCTGGGTACTTAACAACCCTACAAACAATACAATACAAGCAATTTTATCACTTTATGCAAATTTTCTCCTCTTATTTTCATTATTTTCGGCAAACTACCAAAAATTTCCAAAATATGTATTCCAACTTCAACAATTCATAACTAATTCTTAAAAAAATTCAATTGAGGTGATTCCAAAGGCCATGTAACCATCAACATGTATATTTTTTTTTATTAAAAATACTTTCTAGGACCAAAGAAATTTTTACCAATTTTCTGTATTAAAATTATCTCCTCAAATTAGAGACAGTCTAGATTCCAGTGTTATTTTCAAAAATTCATATCTTTTCATAAACACGTCCAAAAATTACAAATTACCTATCAAATTAAATCTTGTGATGTATACTTTAAGCTTGTAAAATTTCATAACCATTGGACATCATTTACATATTTAATATCATACCACAAGCTTGACTGCAATTGGAATCTCAAAATTGGTAGATTTGTAACTTTTTGTAACTTAGTATTTTAGTTTCCAAAATCTTGTTTCACACTCATTCCTATTCAATTTTCCATTCTAAACACTTTGGGAATATCAAAAGTACCAAAATCACATCTTATCACCATGTATTTATCTCTGGCCGAAACTCATACCCCAAGAACAACAACATGAATTTCCATTTTAACTTCATATTCATTCATGTTCTTACTTAATCTTCCTTTGAAAACCAAAATCTTAACTTTAGTCACTTGATAATCCATTTTATTAATAGGGCAGAACTTCCTTTAGGAAATATCAATTTCTATAACCACCAATTATTATGAAAAGAGAGCAAAATCCAAGTCACAAGATCTCAAGAATGCTAAAGAGAGTACTTACTTGGCTTGATCTTTGTTTTTTCTTGACTTTTCCTCCTTGCACCTCTCTATGAATTTCGGTCTATGCTCCATGACACCATACACAAGTTATTCATGAAATCCTTAGAGATATTCATCAGGATTAAGGTTACTTTAACATAATCTTGAATCTACTTACCTTAATTCACAACTTGTGTGTCTTCTCCTTCTTTGCTTTGCAAACTCACTTGTTCTCTCCTCTCTTCTCTCTTGTGTATGTGTGTGCCGACTTATGTTTGAGAAATGAGGGAGAATAGGTCTTTAAATAATGAGTAATAACCATATAAAATATCTTGGAAAGTCATTATCTAATTGGTCCTTGAATTGACTTATGTTTTTCTCAAATTTTCTAGACTTTTCTTGCTCCCTCTAATCTTGGCTGAAATGTTCCCTCTCTTGGCACAAAATTCGCTTGTCTCATGTGTCCATTTAGCTTAGGTTTAAATCTCCTCTTTGGTCTCTTTTTATTGACTAAGAAATCTAAGCTTTTGACTTTGGTTTTTATATCTTTACAACTTGTCTTTATGCTTGTTCTTCTTGTCCTCTAGCGGGACAAAATTTAGGGCTGATGAGAGGGAAGATTTTTGTCTCCAAAAGTCATAGGATAAGATCTTAGATTATCCCCTTTTTGGTCAACGTAAATCCCTTTATGACACTTGGCTTTCTAAAATTTATTTTGTCAACTTTTGGTTTCTTACATGTGTAAAATGTGTGCTTTCGCCCTTTACCTTTAACTTGGCCTAAATTCATGGCTTACAAGGGAAGGATTTTTACTTTCAATTGTCTTTAGTTAAGCTTGTCCATGTGTCCTCCTTGAAATCAACTTCAATTCCTATACAAACATTTGTCAAGCTAAGGATTTATCTTTGACTTTTTGTATTAACATGACAAATGTGTATGTTCTCCTTTGGCTTCCTTTTTGGCCAAAATTTATGGCTTCTTGAGGAAAGAATTTTTTTCTTCAAAATGCCTTAATTAAGTGTCCAAATATCTCTTGCAAAAATCAACTCAAGTCCCTTTTGTGACACTTGTCATTCTAGGATTATTGTAGTTGACTTTTTGATGTAACATGTGCAAAATTGTTTGGCTTCTTCTTCCCCCTTTCTCTTGGCCGAAAATTGCATGCTTCTTGGGAAAGATTTTGTACCTTTTTAATTGCCTTTTGACTTTTGCACTTTATGTCATCTTATGTCGTCTTTGATGATGTAAACTTATCTTATTTAATTTCAAAGTAAAAGGATATTTTCTCTTATAAACTCCTTAACTTCTATGTGTCCTTTTTCACGAAAAATCTTCTTGTCTCCTTCTCATTCTGATTTGGCCATAATCTTCAAGCTAAAAGGGGTAGAAATTTTTTTCTTCTTAATTCCTATACACACATATAGCATTAAGGTCTTAATCAAGTTGACTTTATATGTCAAATTTCAAAGTTTCATTCTTGTCCCTTTGATTCTCTTATTTGGCCAAAATTTGGCCTTACCAAAGGACTATTAATTTGTCTTTTAATGTCCTTTATCACTTGTTTATTTTGGCAAGCCAAGTTGGCCAAAATTTAGTGAAACAATTCCTCATTCTCTTACATGGTTTGGCCGAAATATGTCACTATTATTGTGACTTTTACATTGTCTCATAACACCATAATCACTTGTATGTTATGTTACTTTAGCTAATTAATCAAATTAAAATTTCTATACAAAGAAGACAAATAAAATTTATCAAGGACTTCACAATAATCCATATATATTCCATTAACATTCATTAATACATACTTTATACATTTATATGTAAGTGGGGATGTTACAACGACCTCCCACCATCATCTCTAAGAATCTCCCACATGTATTCTTGTCATGCTAACCGCATGATACAAATCATGAATTCATGCTTCTTCTTCTTTCTTTCTTTCTTTTTTTTTTTTTTTTTTTGGGTTAGATGATCAATTTTCATAGATAATTAGTTAATGAGTATAAATTGAACTACATATCATATTTTACATTGATGACGGGATATACTTTCCTCGGTCTTTATTACAAGACACCATATAACAATTCTCGCAAACTAATAAAAATAGTTAAAGTTATTAAATCTAATTTATTTTTAGGCTTAAATTGATTTTTTTTTTTAAGGTAAGATTTGAGTTTAGGTGAAACCTAATAGTTGATATTCCCTCCGATCATATTTATAAAAGCTTAATAACCAAATTACGCGGTTTTAAAAAGTGTTTAAATTAATCAAAAATATGAAATATGTCTAAAATAAACTTTCATTTCCAAGTATGCCCTTATTTATTAAGGGTAAGTAAAAGGGACAAATAGAGTAAATATAAGGATTGCCAACCTTTTAATTAATGCAATACATATAAATAATAAGGGGAAAAGGTGAAAAAAAAACTCATTAAATGTTCAGACAACTTTTGTCGAACTCATAAAAAGAATCAAGATAATTCAAATTTTGAGTTTTTATAAAATGTAATTGAGGGAGTACCAAACATGCAGTAGAACCAGGTGACGCCCTCCCTCTATCATCTCTAAGAAACTTCCCACACATATTCTTGTCATGCTAACCGCATGATGCTAGTATTCATGAATTCATGTTTTTTTTTTTGGGGGGGGGGGGGTAAAATGATCAATTTTCATAGATAATCACTCCCTTTGATCCTTATTATGAGGTATAGACTAGCAAGTGTACTTGTTCATTTTTATAAGGCACTTGTTTTCAAAAAGCATTAAATATTTTTTTTTCTATATATGCCCATAATTAATAAGGATCATGAGTGTGAGTAATAATTAATATGATATTAGAGTTTAATACAATTAGTGGGGGTAATATTTGAAATTACTTAAATTTTAGAAAAAAATTAATAACTTAAATTGTTTTTATTGGGTTGTGAGAATCGTTAGTTGACCTTTTATAATAAAGACCAGAAAGAGTAGTTCATAAGTATAAATTGAACTACGAATGAGATTTTACATTAATGATCGGATATACTCTCTGTCTTTATTATAAAAGACTAACTAACAATTTTTACAAATCAATAAAAATAATTAAAGTTATTAAATTTGTCCTAAAATTTAAATAATTTCCAATTTTACCCCTACCAATCATACTAAACTCTAATACACCCACTGGTCCTTATTATAAGGCACCAACCACCATTTCTCATAAATCAAGGAATGAAAATTAAGTCATTAAATTGGTTTAAAAATAATAAATATTTTCAACTTTACCCTTACTTTAATGATGTGAATTTGAAAAGTTAATTAAAAATAAGAGTATAATTGAAAAATAATAATAAATAAGTCGGTTAAAGGTAGTTGGTGTCTTATAATAAGGATCAGAGAGAGTATCATATTAATTATTACTCTCCCCCACTACTCTTATTAAATATAAAGATGCATGAAAAAAAAAACAATTGAATAATTTTTGAAAACAAACTAGTGACTTGTAAAAAGAATCAAGAATACTTATTAGGGAAGTAATATGACATTTGCATGGTCACGTTAATACAACTCGTCTTGCTCAGCTCATATTCCTTACTATCATCTGGCCATCATAACGAGTGTGAATCCCATGTATTGCATTGACTCTGGGAGAATCAAGTTCATTGTGCAGGTTTCAAATCTTGCCCACTGCAGCAGTAGGATGGTTTTTGCTGAATTATGATGTACCATCAAGAAAACAAAAACTTACATCAAATTGCCACTAATGTTAAACAATGAAGGAGGGGAAATAGTTCTACCACAAAATGAGGCTACAAAATTGGGATTGGAAAAAAGAAATTGCTTCACTTTCTTAACTAAATCTAAATCACTCTTGTTCGTATTCAAAGGGAAGGATCACTCTTGTTCGTATTCAAAGGGAAGGATCTCCTCTGATACATCCACCACTTCTTCAACTTCGATGTCCTTAGCCTCGTATTCCTCTTCTTCATCACTGTCTTCACCATCTCTAAGCTTTTGCCTCAACGACTTTTCTTCTTCATGAAGCTGCATCCATTGATTGACCCACTTGTCCCACTCTTCCTTCAACAGTCTACGCTTCTCGCGTTCCTGCTCACTGAGAAGCAGTGACACGTCATGGTCTTCTGCCTCATACTTCTTACTATACTTCTTCAAGTTTCTTCCAATCTCTTCCTCTTTTTCTGGACTCAAGAAAGATGGTGGTCTTGGCCGCCATAAGAACTGTTCGGTCAAAAACAAACTAGTGTGATTACTCAGCAATTACAAGACTAGCACAGAACTACCTCTCATAGATGAGGTATTTTTTTTCAAATAAACCTTTCATAAAACTAACTTCTCAATCCAGTCCCTTTCTTTATCAGTTTGATCACTAGATTAACTAATCAACTAAGTTCTTTACCAATGAATAATTGCCAATTTATTCTTTCAGAAATATAATCGTTATCAATAATGTCCTTTATCAATTTTTTGTATATAGAACGATCAATGGATTAAAAGGAAGCCAAATTTAAAGCCTATCAAATAAAAAATATTACATGTCATAATTTCAATTGTAATAAATTTTTTTTAAAAAAAAAAGAGTTTATGGATGAAAATTATACTTATAAGGGGGACCAAATTGAAAACTAACCATTTGAAAAAGACTACATTAAAAAGACAATTCCCAGGGACCAAATTGAGAAATACTTTATCCTTGAGAGATCAGATTGAAAAGATAATTATATGATTGAAAGACCAAAATGGGACTAATTTTTCATTTTGGAACGAGAGGAGAGGTTATAGTGCAATCCTTTAACCTTATGCCAGTGACCAGCTACATAAGATATACTTTTTTTTTTTGGGTAAAAAGATAAGATATAATTTTATTACTCCGTCAACCACTTGTAATACTTGAGCTAACAAAAGCTTCAAGAAAGAAGTAATGACATGCCTGAAAGAAGTGATCCTTCAAGATACGATAGAGAAGTTTGCCATTGAAAGACCATATATTGAAACCATTTTCCATTTCATGAACTGAAGTCACCGCAGTTGCAACATACCTGGAGCATGAAATAGGTAATTTCAAAAATAGCAACAAACAACTAATGGATATTGAACAGCCATAGTAAATAAATATGCAATTATAGTTTCAAATTTATTAGCTATATCAAAACTTATTCTTTAAAATTTACCTTCCTGTTGGATCCCATTCAATATCTGTTGCCATAAAATGTTCAGCAGCAGCCATAGTTTCAAGCTCATCAACATTATAAAACTCCAATTGTCCATTGAAGCCTTTCAACCCTGCAAGCACAATGTAGCGGCCTGCTGGTGACCAAAAAAGAGCATTTGCCTGCTTTCCTTTCAAAGTAACAAGCTTTGAAATCCGGCCAGTGTTCTGAGCAGTCCGCATGGTGTAAAAGCTAATATCAGGCTTAGGGTTATCACCATGAATAACTGCAAACCTATGGCCTTTGGGCTCCCAAGCAAAAGCAATAATCTTGTCATTTTTATTCTCAAGTTCCAGAACTTCAATGGGTATATCACGTTCTTTTATACGGAAAAGTTCAAAGCCTGTGTATGTGCTTTTTTTAGTCTTCGTATACCGATCTACGTTAATAGCAAGGTAGTCCCCATTGCTTTGCCAGTACATTTTGCAATCACTAACACTAAAAAGGTTCTTCTGCCTGAGTTCCTCTTTACTGGGGATTTGAACAAGACTAACCTGCTCATACACCAAAACAAAACATCAATTTACAACACTTGAGGATAAGACTGAACATTAATCTAAAATAGCAAACCAAACAACCAGAATGCAGGTAGTTCCAGACTGCAGCACTCACCCTAGCAGGCTGGTTTCCACCACCCATCTCAGGAACAAAAAGTGCAAGAATAGGATCTGTTGGAGACCAGCAGAAATCCATCACATTTTCAACCTTTAAGGACTTCTTGTCAATTAGAGAAAAGGTCTCTGTCTCATATACTGAGATCACATTTTTCCCCATTCTAGCAAAGTACTTGTCATCTTTACCACCACCCCATCTGCAAAGACAATATCAATGTGTTAGGCCCATTAGAGATGGAGATTCTAGTATATAAGAATCTAAGCTAGAAAAGAGGGGGAATGATACCTGAAAACAGGCCATGACACCCCTGCAACACCCCCAGTACCTCCAACTGCAAAGTCATCAGCACTTCCTTTGAAATCCCTTATAACTTTACCAAGCCTCACATCAAATATATTTATCACAACCCGCTATAAATAAAATTGACATTAGGATTGGTGCAAAGAAGAAACTCAATAAAATGAATATAGCAGATTGAACTCACATTAGCATCACGAGGATTGCTTGGTTCATGGCTACTATAAGTTACCAGATACTTCTCCCCAGGTGAAAAATCAATGAGTTTTACCTGCAGTTAATACATGTATCATGTAATTTACAAGTCAAGAGAAACATAAGCCAAACTCTAATACAAAACAAAACCTGTGGATGAGCATATCGCATAAGACGGTTGAAGTTCGTAGCACCTCCCCAGACAGCTGCCCCTTGCCTGTGAACTGTTGCCAAATATGTACCAAGTGGGGACCATTGCACAAAACTCTCAGTCCAAAACTGTATTTGCAACAGATATAAGCTTTGCAGCGGTCAGCAGTGACACAAAGGGGCAGTGAAAAACGAAGGATGATAAGGCATTAGTAATAATATCAGTAAAAAGGATGTGCACTCACTGTACGCTTGTAAACAGGATCAGGCTTCAAATGCCTTGCATCATTCCATAAAACCTCAGTATCAGAACCAGCACGAATTACAAACTGGTCTCGGGCTTTTGCGTCAGTAAGCCAATGCTGAAGATTTTCCTGTAAAAGGTACATTACCAAAATGCGTCACAAATATTGAAAAGCTGCAGATTTTACAGGCTCAAAATGATAGAATAATAAGGCATCAAATGTTGCATGTAAAAGTCCAAGAGAAAGCCACTAAATCATAATCATGAATTAAAAGATAATATACACACATATGGTGGTCACACCAGACAGTCTCCAACAAGTAACACATACATTTAGATTTCCAAAAGGATGAATGGTATATGATAAAATCGGAATGGCTTCAGTTTAAATACAGATGTAAGAGAAAACTAGGCAAATAATCAAATAAAACAAGGTGATCACCAAAAATAAATACACAAATAACAAAAAAAGGTGTTCCTATTAAGTTATAAACACCTTTGCGGATGTAAACCAACAAAAATTGTTGACCAATCCAATGATCATAATTCCTGGTTTAACAAATACATATGGTCATCATAGTAATGTACAATAACAGATATAAGGCAACATTGAAGGGTAAAACCAAGTAAATAGATAATGGGAAAAAGACAGAAAAAGAACTTTGAATTTGCAAAATTCCCAATCAGGTACTTCCCAAAAAATGAGATTTGAATAGCTTATTAAGTTTCATCATTCCTATATCAACTCTTGGTAACAAACTTTATTTGAGATTTTGCAATTTCAAAGTTCTATTTCTGAATTTTTCCCATAGATAATTTAGATAGATAAAATCAAGATCCTGACCCTCTAGATGGACATGTGAAAGAACTCGAGTGCCATCAAAGTTCACAACAAATGTTTAATTTACAGTTCTGCAGCTCTTCCTAAAATGTAGGTCTAAAGAAAAGAAAAGAACAATTAAAAAAATAAAAAGTAAGCAATCAAAAGAAACATAATTGATACGAGATATTACCCCTGGAGTATATGGCTTTGTTTCAGGAGGAGCCCACTGATCTGGAACTTTCATTAACCGGTCAAAGTCATCAAACATGTTCACTGAAAAAACATGTGCACGATCCAACTTGTATCCATGCGTCTTTTCTTTGGAAAGCTCAGCTTCCTAAAATGGTCACCAGATTTAACGACAGAAAAATGAAAAATATATAAAAAAACATCTAATGTAGTGAACAACTACAAGGAAAAAAATGACACTAAATTACTAATAACAATGTTTTCACATAAAAATATACAAACTCTTATTTTCCTTATGGGTTTCGACACTCCTACCTGAGGAGTATTATACTCAATGAAGCAATAACCTAAACTTTTCTCGGAACCAGAGTCAACAGGCATAAATAGGCCATCCTCCTTAATCGCACCAATCTGGCTAAAAATTTTACGGACTACACCTTCAAGCTTCTCGAACTTCTCCCGAGGCACAACTGGGAGGTTATCCACAACTATAATGTTGCCAAATCCAGAATCCAACTCCAGATTTTCCTCCTGGAAGATGTCTTCATCGTCACTATGTTATGAACAATAAAACATAATCAGATAATTACGCCAACTGATAAATCAAAAGCTCGACAATTGTAAGCATCAATTTGTATGAACCAAGATAAAATAAGACACCATGAAGAAAGTTTGGCCCAAAAATAAGTTATTTCACTCCTTAAATAAAGAAGGCCATCAAGTTGTAATTGCATTTATTTGTTTGGTCGAGGAGAGAGTGCTAATATAAGCAACTTAAACACTGAATTAGTGTGAAACAGAGGGACGAAGCCCTTCATCAAGGTGGTTTTCCATCACCAACTCTCTTATCTCTTAGCTCCATGATAAAAAGAAAGTTCCTACCTTCAAATAGAAATTACGAAACAACCAGATTAAGTAATTTTCACACCGTGAACAATCCCTTGAACATTGATACATGAAATTTAAAATATAACGAAAGTACTCACATAACTTAAATATAACAGGCACTCCCGTAAACACTGAACACTAAATTCATTAAGTGTTTGCTTATTTTTAGAAGTGGATAAAATGTAACTTTCTCAACAAAAACAAAGAATTCTATTCCCCATCTTTCATACACATTTTTCCTGCTCGACTACTGGCATTACGAGTTTTATAAATAATAAGCAAATATGTGACCTTACATAATCATCATTTAAGGGGTGCAAACGCCAAAATATTGCCTAAGGAAAGGTAAGATTTAATTTTTCTCCGCATTACCAGTTCATCTATCAGTGGCAAACCAGAAGCATGAGAGAAATTTTTTGTTGGGGAGAGTACCTGACGATACCAAAATCATCGCCGGGAGGGAGACGAATGGAATCCAGGTCAATGGTGGAAAGATCGACCCCAACCCGCAATGCTGTTGACTCAATCTCATTCATCAACATCACGTCCGCCATGACTGGACAAAGGGATATGAATTATGGCTTACAAACTACGAGATTCTCGTTCGTTGAAGGAGACTGGTACTGCTTCCAGACATAAATACTGAAGAAGTATTTAGTTTCAAAGGGAAGCCTAATTATGGCGACAACAGTCTCAGCTCTCAGGTTAGCGGCAGCGCGGCGCACAGTTAGGTTTTTGCGAGCAAGGTAGGCGAGCCGGGCTCTCAGATCCTATCCCTAGTTTTAACTTGGGCTGTCTGGCTGTGATAACAGATAAGAAACACTCCTTTGCCCGAGGTCAAACAGATAACTCACGTATTTAATTTTAATCGGGTATCAGACTAGACTGCCCATAATTGGTAATACGTAATGGGACGGGTTAATCAGAATTTGGGTAATTTATTTATATTTGGCCTATTTATTTTTAAAAAAAAAAACATGAATATTAAACATTCATCTAAATTTGTCATTCTAAATTCTGAAATATGTATCTTCAGAATTCAATAATCACAACTTACACAAAACAATATAAATTTATATAAGTACGGTCATAGCATTAATTTATTTAGGATAGGGAGTCACATAACACATTTACCTTATGCCAGAATGTGAAATGGAATAGGTAATTAATAAAAAAAAATTACATTAAATGGGCAGATATGGACACATCTACATGAACTCACCTTGTTATGAGTTTTTTTGAGTGGACTCGAAATGGCCCAATTACACTTGGTTGTGGGCGAGATCATGAGTTATGAGTTCCATGATCAACCCTACTTCGCCCATTCTAAATAGGGCTGAGCATGGAACTCATAACCTATAAGCCCGCATAAAAAGACTCATAATGGGTCGCGTTAGAACCTACCCATTTAAGAGTTAAATTGGCGGGCTATGGGCACACCTATGGGCTGCTTATACCTACCCATTTAGTTTTTTTTTAATTAACTACTTATTTCATTTCGTATTCCACCATAAGGTAAAGACATTATTGACTCTCTCTATACGAGATTTTGAGTATTCGGCCGCCTTTAATCCCTAACCATAACGACCATCAATTCTCTCTCTCTTTCTCTCTTTGTGTGGCTTTACTTATTTGAACTTGTGAGTCGCTATTGACTCTATATGTAATGTAGAAGTGGATGAACATCTTCAAAATGAAATAATTACATTTCGTAATCCAAAATTTGATGTTTTGGCATGGTAAAGAATAAATGGTTCTAGGTATCAAGTTCTAAATCTGTTTTTGGCACATGATTTGTTGGCTATACCAATATTTTCAGAATTAGCTTTTAGTACCGGGGTCAAATTCTATATTCTTTTCCGAAATTCTTTGTCTTTAAAGATGGTTGAGACACTCGTATATGCTAAAAATTAAAACACCTCCTAAATTGAAGAACCTCAATATTGATAAATTTGATAAGAGTGCAAGTATTATGACTGATATTTTCAATAACATTCTTAATTTGTATTGTTTTATTTTTTTTATTTCATATTAGATTATTGATTATATGTTTTCTTTTCATTTATTTTGCTGATGAAGGCTCAATGTTTAGAGCTATACTCTCCTCCTCAAATGAATCTGAAGATGATGGTGAAGACTGAAGCCTTGCTCTCCCTTAACTATGTCATCAATTTGAGATATGATAATGGAGAAAATGGTGTTGGGAGTTATTTCCCCCCGACCATGGGGCCGACTCAAGGTGAATCAAGATTCAGAATCGAAAGTTTTGGTAAATAGGATGAGCAACCAAAAAGAATTTAAAAAATTAGAGAAGTGGGGTTAAAAAATTTTAATTAATTATTCTTAATCTTTTATTTTACATCTTACCTTTATTAATATTTTAAAACCAAACTTCTCAAATTTTTGTACATCCCACTCTTAAAAAATTTTCCTCTCTCGCCTTTCCTTCCATTTGCCTCCTCCCAAACAAACCCCCGATTACAATTTAAAAGGGGAAAAAAAGGTTCTTTACCCATGAAAAGCCGTATTGAAGTTAAGAAACTTTTTAGTTGCTTTTCCATTCCTGTTTCTCAAACGTGGAGAGAGAGAGGGAATATTGTGAGAGAATTGCTTGTGAAGCTTTTAACAAAAGGGGTGCGACGATGAAGATAAAGGTGTACAGGTCGGTGCGATTGTTGGAATGAACAATCACGTTATGTATAGTAGGAGGTAGGACGCTCGGCGCATTTATGATGGCGTGCTTATCGCTAAAACGACAGTGTTTGGGGACAGTGTTTGGGGATAGGGGTGGAAATAGGCTAGGCTAGGCTTTAGCTAAGTAGGCCTTGACCTGCGACAAAAATCTAAAGCCTAGGTCTGAGCCTAAGCCTGTCTGTAGGCTTTATTTTAGGCCTGAGCCTGGACCTTCAAAAGGCTTGACAGGGCCTGAAGCCTATTTAAAGGCCTACTTAAAATGTAGGTCTTTATATAGTCTTAAAACATATGCATCTAAGTTCATATATAATTCATCAAACCTATTTAAATGCTTACGTTATGTCTAAAAAGTTTAAGAATTCATTCTCATATGAAGTAAAAGAGTTAGTAGGTGAAAGAAAAGAACACCTAATGCAATAATTGTTTGAGCAAATAGGAATAAGAAAAATCAATCATTTATTGACTAATGAGATATATTTCTTAAAATCAACCAACCACGACAAGTGGCATGTAAAACTAGATTTTACCTCTTATTTTTCTTGCAGAAAATGAGACAAACTCCTCCTATTTGGATCATTTTCATTTGCGCATCACTAAAATAAACTTATTGCAATTTTTATGTTACATCAAATGACATAAACCAAGAGAGAGGAGTAGTGAGCTAGCATTATCACCTTGAGTGATTAAAAAAAAAAAAAGTAGTTGTGACCAATTGATAAGTGAAAATGTTAAGCTCATTGATAAATGGAAAAATGTGAAATTTAAGGTTAAGAATAAATTATTAATTATATAAATAATCTACAAAATTATTTTAGATTAAATCATATATAACTATGTATAATAAAACATTTAAAAAAAACTAAATAGGTCAGGCCTGTAGGCCTAAAGGCTAAGCCTTATGAAAATAGGTCTGGCTTGTTTACCTAAATAGGCCTAACAATAGGCCTAAGCCGGAGCCTGGTCTATTTACTAAATAGACTAGGGTAGGCTTAAAGTAGACTAGGCCGTAGGCCCCTCATAGGGGCCTGGCCTATTCCCACCCCTATTTGGGGATGAGGGACTTTTTTTTTTTATTCTTATTTATCTAGATTTAATTATATGTTACACTCTCTGGAATATTTTTCACATCTAGTATTCAAATTAATTATTTATAATATTACCCAGTATCAATATTTTTCCAGTACCATGAAATATTTTTTCAGTAGCACTTAATATCTCAAATTAATTAATGTTTAGCATATCCGGTACAATTGAATATTTTTCACTAGCACTCACTAGTTGGAAAAAAAAAAAAACTATAAGGTGCTGGATAGACTAAAAATTAATTAATTTAAAATATTGCTACTACAAAATACTAAGGCTGTTAAATGCAATCTAACTTAAACAAATAAAAAAATCTGATTTTTTTTTAAAAAAAAATTGTTGGGATGAGCATTCTTTGCTCATCTTTTGGAAGAGTAGAGAATGTGGATTCATGTCTAGCTCAACAAAGGGGAAGGGAAAGGAGCGAAGAAATTTTAATGAAGGGAAACATAGGGGAAGGGAAGGTAAGAGACAATATAATGGGGAATGGAGAGATTTTAATAATCCTTGATTAGAGGGGAGATGAGAGGAGGAATTTTATGGTATTTTGTTTAGCCTAGGAGGGAGTTAATAATAAATTGATTATTTTTAGAAAAAATCCTATATAAAGACAATTGAATTACTCATATCTTAATTTGGGTCACTAAACTTAACAGATTATATATCAGGTTATGCATAAAAACTAGGATTAAAATTTGGGTCAAATAACCCCTATATCCCTTAATTATTAAAACATCAAAATTGAATACATAACCCTATTATTTACTGTTAATTTGAGTTACCAAACTCAACAAGTTATATGTCAAAATAGTAATCCTCTAAACTCAACCCTATAACTTGTTGAAGCACCGTCTAGTTGTGACATTGATCTTCCATTAATTCATTCCTATAGTTATCAGTACAACTCGTTTAAAATTAACTTGTAACTCATGTTAGATCTGTCTTACAATCAAACAAAATACTAAATTGAACAGGCAAAATGAAGATACAACTCCCCATGTTAGACAAGCCGCCAAACAAAACAAAAAACATTGTTGCTGCGAGCTATCAATCAATCTTCTTTGAAGAAAGAAACTTCCCAGCTAAGTCAGATTTCAACTTGCATCCGAAATGTTTTGTTCTCAGGAATAGGGCATCAATTTCTTCTTCCTTCTTCTCATACACGTAGAAAGCTACGAATGCAAAAGTAATTCCTGTAGCCATGAGCATAACGAGTTCAGTATATCACTTTTTGGCAGCATTATGTGCCCAAGTAAAAAGTGATTCAATAAGGTTTCTAAAATCAAGTCGAGTTAGGATACCTGGGGAGGCCCAACCGATGAGAAAGTGATGGATATTTTAGTGTAAAGAAGCCAAATTCTCAAGTAACCCCCCCCCCCCCCAAAAAAAAAAAGGGTCAAATTCAACACTTTTTTTAATATTCACAATCGCCATTTCAAAAAGTGGTTTATAAAATTCATAAGCTATCCAGTAAGAGAAATGCTAGGACATTTATCACTAATATTTGGTAGTTAGGGCATTGAACAGACTTACAAAATGAGCGTCCTTACAAAATTAACCAAATGCTAGAGCTAGCATATATCATTAAAATCGAATAGAATTTGGATTCTCCGATGTGAGAAACACATAAAATTCTTCTAAATAAGAGAGATAAAGGGGAGAGAGTGTAAAAAGTAAAAATAGGTCCCAAACACAATCCCTCCCATTGCATTTTGATATGGTTATTGTAATAATTGATAGATAACAGAAATAATTGATAATTAGTGCTGGTGGCTTACTAAGTCCATAAGGTCACTAGTTGGATAGGAAGGGTAGGATAGTAATTGGCGGTGGCTAACTAATCCAATGAGGCTACCGGGTTTGACTCTGCTAACCAGGCCTATATAAGGACTGATATGTTATTGTAAGGTTGTTGTTGACTGTCGAATAATGCACCAAGTTTCACTGTCCTCTCTGTTTTCTCATTCTCTCCTCTCTTCCTCTGCAACTCTTCTATTCTTCTACACTTTCTCATCACATTTCTCTCTCTGCTTGAATACAAACCTTACACTTCAGAGAATCCAAATTCCATTTAATATTGGACACCTGTCATGGTTTACATGTGGTAGGAATTAATTCAATCGTGTGGAGGCAACTGTGCCAGCTCGGATGTGTGATGACTTTCTATGGAAACAAACTCATCTCAATACATGAATGCACAGGAAGATAAATACAGACAGCATACCTAAAGCGTATGTATTCTGAAATGACAAGGCTCCAAGGAAGCTAAGAATGATGAGAGATAGAGTAACCTAATGATCACCAAAGCAAAGACTGTGTCAACATATCAGATTTAAGGGAGAATGTACTAAACAGTCTGCATATGCAAGTCAAAAAGCTTGAATAACACAAGACAAGCTGTACAACCATATTCATTTCAGCTGAAAAGTATTCAGGCTTTACTCAACAAGAAAAAACAATAACATCAAACAATATTTCAAAAATTGTAAGCAATATAGCAAGAAAAAAGTTGCAATTTAGCACACATAATTAATTACATACCTTGAGAAACAGCACCCAATTATTCCCTTCAGCAAGAGATTTCAAAACATTGACAGCAAAATTCCATGAAGAAGCAAGGGAAAGAACAACTTGATGCGACTTATCTTCTGATAAGTGAAACCATGACGCGGGAACTTTCTCAATTGTATATCCCAATCTACAGCAACATAAAGTACTACTTATAGTTAGCATTTATCTTCACATTCAAAATCCTAACGCTTCTCATTATAGCACCGTCAATTATCCTATCATTTAAGTCATTGTGCAATGAATTTTCTTTACAGGACAAGGGAAAAGCTTCATGAAAGAGTAGGGCGAGGACTGCACAAAGTGCCAGGGTGAGTTTAACATCCTCCAGGTCAGAGAAATTGAAAGAAAACAAGAAGTTGTACAGAGTATGCAGAGAGAGAGAGAGAGAGAGAGAGAGAAGATAGAGAAAGGGAGTAACTTCTTATTCAACAGTTCCAATGAATTTCAGGTGAAAGTATTTACAAGTCTCTATAGTAACTTATTCAAGTATAACTCCCTAACTGAAAGTAGTTACAAGACTTAGACTTTATTCTTGCCACATATCAAGGAGACAAATGCTAAATGGTATGTTATACATTATTGGACATTTAGATAGCCGTTGATTTCTTAGCATGTTCAAAAACACATAGAACTTACATTTTTTCAGGTAGAATGCCGTGGACCAATAAAAAGACTGATGAGAACAATAGAAGCTTTGAAAGAGCAGTAAGGGCAGTAGACCCGGATGCAATGAAGTTGTAGTATATGGCAAACAAAACTAACAAAGCCGTAACAGTTCGCTTTTTATCCTTCCAGAGCAATGTGTCAGCAACTGCAAAAAGTAAAAAACAGTTAAATTTGCTGATTGGTTAAAAACCTATGGAAGAATATATGCACAGCATAGATTAACTCCCAACACCAACAAGTTACTCTGATGTGTACATGAAGTAAATGAGATTTGATGCTTCCATCTAATTTAGATTCCTAGGTGTGCTTGGATTAGTTGTAGGAGAATAGATTTAGAATAAAATTAAGTTATAATAAAGATTCTGAGAATAGAGTTGGTTGTGATAGATTTATAAGACTGATTTTAGGTATAATTAAAAGGCCAAAACCATGGTTTTCTTAAAAGTCATCCAAACACACCTAATATGGGTGTTTGGTTGATTGTCTTCTAATTGATTTAATCAAGATATGGGTGTTTGGATGGGTACAAGTGAAAACCACGGTTTTGATGAATAATTGACTTTTTTGGCAGAGGTCCCAAACAGGCATTTAAAATACTTGAAGATATTACTATGTCCAAACAGATAAGATAATAATTATCTTTAAAAAGGAAAACTTGCCTCTAGACAAATGATAGACCTTTCACTTGAATTTTTTACCAAAGACAAATTTACAAAATCAAATACGGAGTGCTGCTTAACCTATAAAACTAAATCTGTATTGGTGTTTCGTAGGTTCTTTAATCATGACCCACCATCCAATTTGACAGCTAATACATCAAGGATACCTCAATAATCTAGGAACTTAGAACACACAAACACAGAGAATGTGCCCCGAAGCTGTAAGACAAAATGTACACTCCAATACACCTATAATTTGACATTCCAAAATCTACGCAAATGTAATAGGTTTATTGGATCCAGACATGGTACTGTATACAATACAGATTCCTAAAGGATGGACAAGTTAACGGCATTGTCCATACCTCTTCCACTTCCAAGATAAATGGAAGCTTTGGAAGGCCCTTCTCGTTTAGTACTAGGCTGATTTTCAGCTCTCAAGTGTGGATACGATTCAATAGTCCTTTTCAGACCCTCCTGCAGAGAAAATATCACATTATCACGATTTAAATTTCGATGAACAAATAGGGCTATACAATCACTGATTGGATTAGTGCATCACATCAAGACCATTTTAAAAACCACACCATATAGCTGAGTTCATAATATTCAAGTTAATTTTAACTCAACATTGCCAATAGATTTATAGGTCTAATTTTTTTTTTTTTTTTTTGTCATCCTTTTCACAGTAAGAAGTAAGAACAATATAAGGAATGTAGATGACCAGAGCCATAGCAACTCCACTGAAATTCCTTAGAAATTTGTACAGAAATTGACATTTAAGCATCTGAGTGAGGCATAAATGTATTTTTGCAGAGAAAGATAGTCATGCATCAAATTACTTTGTTAAACATTTTAGAACCTGGAGTGTCACGATGGGTGTGTAGCCAATGCCATCCTTTGCTTTTGAGCAATTGAAAGTTCTGCTGCAAGACAAAAGTCTTACTCTTGAAGGTGTCAACTGTGGAACTTTCATCCCATAAGGACCTAGCAGCGTATAAACCCACTCCACCACATGTGCAATTGGCATGATAACAAAGGCAGGGATCTTTATTCTCGGCCTGCATACCACATCAGTTCAGAGAAGAAAGAAAAGGCATAGATGGTGCCAAAATATATTACTTCTTTTTCAATAAAACCCATAAACAGATTTTGTTTCCTAACTGTTTAAAGGCATTGTAAAACATAGGAATTTCTTGATTATTGTATAATACAAATACGAAAAAGGAACCAATATCCTATTGGCAAAAATAAATTCACAAAATGTAATATTACAAGAGCTCCTTGACTGATAGGATACTGACAGAAGAACCAGAACGCCCTTTGCTGGTTTATTCAAGGAAAAGGAAGTTAAATGAGGATAATCCTGTTTATTAGGAAGTTATGTACTAGGAAGTTGCGCTTATATGTTGCTTAAGACTTATTAAGAAGTTATGTTTAAGTGTATCTTATCTCTTAGGAAGTTATCTTCAGTTGTTTGTGACAGTTATGAATTTTTATATAAGTCCCTATCATGTAAACAGAACCACAGGCAGAAATACATGCATATTATATTGTTCTATTTGGTCAAGGACTTCAGATTCTAGTTCCTGAATTGTTCTGTTAGATCCTAATTCTATAGGATCTATCATTGACCTCTCATCATAATTAGACAGCATCTACAGCCTAATGTCGGATATCAAATTTCCTCTTAAATTTATAATATTTGATTAGTATTACAAAATAAATAGAAGGACGTACAGTTTTGAGAATGATTAAATATTAATCAAAATTTAATTTTTGATCAGTATAATGAGAAACCACCTTTCATATCCAAGACCTTCCAGAATAAGTGACATAAACTCCCAAAACTTCATCGGTTCCATATTTGTAATGAAATAAGCCTACACAATGAAGATCCATCAACCAAAAAACAAAAGTTACAGTAATTTAACTCGCGAAAAAATCTGGCATTTTTCCCTTTGGCATGGGAAATGCAAAGGGCACTTGTAGAGTTAGCCAATGATCTCCTTTCAATAGAAATGTCTGTCTCAATAATCTTCCTTTACACAATAATAAAACATAATTACCTGCCCTGAGACTTTTCCTGCCACTGTCCCTTCCGAAGCTAGGGCTCGATCAGCACATACATGGGCATGCGCCACATTTTCAACATAAGTGAAATCGTAAAGGTTGTTGCCATCACCAATAATAAACTGGTCAAGAGAGGAAAATATATCAATCAACAGATGAAAAATAGTCTTTGCAAATTAAGGCCTGATTTTAAAACTCCAGTGTTTTGATTACATAACATTACATAAGATATTATATTCCATAAAATAATACCACTATTTATTCAGCCATACATTGTACAACACTACCTCCATTGGTCAATAATTCTTCATTATTGGCTCCAGTGGTGCCACTTATTATGACCTCCATTGAGAGAGTCTTGTACATCAAAAACTAAAAAGGTCTAACCCCAACCCAGCCACCCCACAAGGCTAATTGAGTTGTCCATCACAATATGTACAAGAGGGTTTTAATGGAAAAAATTATTCAATGCAGTACTTGTCCCAAGCCAATGATAGACTTATAATGTATTGATACTGTCAAGCCTAATAAGGACTCTATGGGTGTGATCATTTTCTTAAGCAGCATGAAGCACCAGAGAATTACCAATACTCTACACAAGAAAATTGTAACCTAACAAAATTTCAAGCATGAGTATGTTATGTAGGGTGTAAATAATAAATAATACGTAGGAATAATTAGGACGTGAAGAGCACAACATTAAGTCTATGAGGCTTCACGTATAATAAACTAAACTAGCCGTTGGGGAGCAAAATAAAAACTGATGGTAGTTAAGTAGTTACTAGAGCATATTACCTAAGCTATATATATGGGCTTAAGATCATTGTAACATCAGTTTTGCATTGTGTATGAAGGAATAACAGGACAGCAGTTCTGTCACCTGCGTCGTCTTCCCTCTCCCATTTCTCTTCTCAATCCCTCTGAATTCTTATTTCCCAATTCCTCTATCTTTCAACAACTAATCCATCAGTGGTATCAGAGCGGAGTCATCCTCGGCTCACCGCTGTACAATTCTGAAAATCTTGAAACACGTCTGGATCTTGTCCTCTTCATTGGCAAGATTGTAAATCAAGATTTTCCTTACGTAACTTCAAAAAAAAATATATAGTCAAGATTCCAAGAAAAACAGCCACCAAGGGGGTCGACGAGCACTGTAGGCCATGATCGCTGACTGCCGACGATGTTTATCCAATGGATGGTCTCGACGAGAGCACAACTCTTGGCGACAATGGCTGATCCGATGGATACACGGGTTCGAGTGTTGGAAGAGGCTATGGCTGGGATACCAGGGGCCATTCAAGCCCTGACTGAACAAGTCACACGCCTAGCGGCTAACCAAGATAATAACCGACAACAGCAAGAAGCGGGTGAACGTGATGATGACAGGCGGCAAGAACGCTGGCAACCCCAGAGGCACAGATGGGAGGAAGATGAATATACGCCTCCCACAAGATTGACTAAGATGGAATTCCCACGCTTTTAGCGACAAGACATTATGGGGTGGCTGTACAACTGTGATAGATATTTCGACCTTGATGGCACACCAAAGAATTGGAAGGTTCGATGGCCAGCATCAATCTTGACGAGAAAGGATATATCTGACACCAGGTGTATATGGAGGAAAAAAAGGCCGTTTGGTGTCATGGAGAGAGTACAAGATTGCGATTCGCACAAGGGTTGGAGCTCCTTATGAGTCACCTATGGGAGACTTCAAGCGATTATACCAGACAGGATCGCTGGAGGATTACAATGATGAATTTGACGTGCTCCGTTGTAAGTTGCATATCCAGGATGATCACGCCGTTCAAGCATACATCGAAGGGCTCCGGGAAGAATGTACGATGCAGGTTCGGCTTCAACGTCCCAAGTCGCTAATGGAGGCAAGGAGCATTGCTAAGATTTATGAGTACAACCGTGGTAACGAGATGGCTACAAAAACATGGCCACGACGAGCAACTAATAATTTAGTGGCACCAGTGGCACAATGGCGGAACTCCAACGTCAAGGCACAGTCTTTTCCGACTGGGTCCTCCGGAATTCTAAATAAACCAAATGAAGGAATCAGAAATTCGGGCAATGCGAGAAAAGATGATGCTGGGGCAAGTACAGGATCATCCATGTTTTCTACAGCAAGAACAGGGGCACCCATTGGAAGAAGAAATCCCACTTCCAGCAGCGATGAGTTGGATGAACTACGCGCCAAGAATCTGTGCTTTTATTACCACAAGCCTTATTCTCGCAACCACATGTGTCCCCAACGTCAAAAATTGCAATTGCAACTCATTGAATTGGATGACGAGGAGACAGGGGACGAAACGATGAGGCTTACGGAGGATGAAGGACCACAGGAGGAATCGAGACTCGACACTGATGAATGTCTCCAAATATCCCTTCATGCCATGCAGGGGAGCGTCGGCATTATCTCCATGCTCATTCAAGGATTTGCAGGACGGCGACCTGTCCAAATCCTTATTGACAATGGTGCCTCTCATGGGTACCTGGACTACAAGCTAGCTCGGCAATTGGGTTGGAAGGAATCTCCACAGTCGAGTGGTGAAGTCGAGGTAGCAGGGGGAGCCAGGTTGAAGGTTTATGGCATTTGGAAGGATTTTCAATGGAGGATGCAGAACCAGGAATTTGTTTTTGACTTACGGGTGATGGAAATCAACACCTATGAATCGTGTTGGGGCTGCAATGGCTACAAGAGGTTGTTCACCAGGCTTCTTGGAATTACAATGAGCTGGCAATGACTTTTTGTTATAAGGGAGCCATGTGTGTCCTAAAACCGACCCCCCCCCCTCCAGCTGTAAGGTAGTGAGCAAGATCGGAGACCCAAAGGTAGGGTGTAGCCAATTATTTGTATTACAATCCATGGAGACACAACAAACATCATCCTACACCCTCTCCAACAGCAATGAAGCAACGTCGAAGAGTGTAAGAAAATTGTTGATAGAATTTCAAGATGTGTTTTCCGAACCTAAAGGACTAGCCCTACTCCGTGGAAGCCACAACCATGCCGTGGTCCTAAAGGAGGGCTCCAATCCAGTCAACCTTAGACCCTACCATTACCTCGCCACTCAGAAGCAAGTGAAAGGATTGCTGGAATCTAGGGTAATTCAGGGAAGCTCTTCTCCATTTTCTTCACCTATTGTTTTAGTTAAGAAGAAAGATGGCACCTGGCAGATGTGCATTGATTATCGGGAACTTAATAAGCTCACAGTCAAAAATAAGTACCCCATTCCTCTTGTGGAAGAACTGCTTGATGAATTGAAGAATGCCAAGTGGTTCACAAAATTGGATCTCAGGACAGGTTATCATCAGATCAGGATGGAGCCTTGGGACTCTTACAAGACAGCATTTCAGACCCATTCAGGTCACTATGAGTGGTTGGTGATGCCCTTTGGGCTCGCCAATGCACCAGCCACCTTCAAGATGCCATGAATAGCATCTTCTGGGAACATTTAAGGAGTTTCGTGCTAGTCTTCTTTGATGACATATTAGTTTACAGCTCAAGTATGAGTCTGCATATTCAGCATTTGAGGGCGGTTTTGAAGATTTTAAGGGAGCACTATTATTTTGTAAAGGAAAGTAAGTGCACCTTCGCTGCAACAACAGTGGAATACTTGGGCCATATTATTCAGCAAGGTGTGGTTTTGACTGACCCACAGAAGATTAAAGCCGTCAGGGAATGGCCTGAGCCTACATCAGTCAAGCAACTTTGTTCATTCCTGGGATTGGCAGGCTACTATAAACGCTTCATACAGGGTTATGGGATGTTGGCAAGACCCTTGACTAATTTGTTGCGGAAGGATCAGTTCAGGTGGACCCCAGAAGCTGCCACAGCATTTCAGAGACTAAAGGACACCCTGAGTACAGCACCGGTTTTGACCCTTCCAGATTTTTCTAAAACATTCGTGGTGGAGACAGACGAGTGTGCCACAGGTATAGGGGCGGTATTGATGCAAGGGGGTCAGCCCTTGGCCTTTTTCAGCAAGGGATTGGCACCAAGACATCGGGGGTTGTCCATTTATGAAAAAGAACTGTTGGTTTTAGTGCAGGCCATCGAACATTGGCATCAATATTTGGAAGGCAAGCGTTTTATTATCAGGACTGATCAACAAGGTTTAAAATATTTGTTGGATCAGAAGCTGAAAACCTCCTTTCAAATGTATTGGGTTTCAAAGTTAATGGGCTATGACTATGAAATTCAGCATAAGAAGGGCAGCAATAATAATGTGGTTGATGCCCTCTCAAGAATGGACAGGATGGAGGTATTCCAAATCTCGACCTCAACTTGTTCCGAGGATTTATTACTGGATATTAAATCTAGTTGGGAGATAGATGCAGAATTGGCAGAATTAATCGATAGGCTTAAGAAGAATGATGGTCCTGAAGGGCAATTCTCTTGGCAGCAAGGGTTATAGAGAAGGGGCACTCGCCTGGTTGTGGGAAACGAAGCTGCAGTAAGGCGCAAAATATTAGAATGGTTACATGCCTCTCCTCAGGTTGGACACTCCAGAATACACGCGACCTATCAGCGAGTTAAAACACTTTTCTGGTGGCAGCATCTGTTTGAGGAATATATTAGGCATTGTGATATATGTGCGCAATGCAAATATGAGGCTGTAGCATACCCTGGGCTGTTGCAACCTTTACCCATTCCCAGCAAGGTTTGGGAAAGCATTTCGATGGATTTCATTGAGGGACTCCCTAAATCCAATGGGAAGGAGGTCATTTGGGTAATTGTGGACCGTTTGAGTAAATATGGTCACTTTATTAGTCTCTCTCATCCATTCTCTGCTTCTGTTTTAGCCCAAAAATTTATGGATGATGTCTACAGGTTGCATGGGGCACTAGTAGAGATTATCTTGGATCGGGACCCTATTTTTATTAGCAACTTCTGGCAGGAATTTCTAAAGATCCTTCGAGTGGACCAGAAGTTATCCTCTTCATATCATCCACAAACGGATGGACAAACGGAGGTATTGAATAGGTGTCTTGAAACATATTTGCGTTGTATGTGCTGGGAGTTACCGAAGGAATGGTCTAAATGGCTACCAATGGCTGAGTGGTGGTACAATACCACTCATCATTCTTCTAAAAGGACAACACCACATGAGTTGCTGTATGGACAGCCACCTAATATGTACATACCATACCTACCTAGATCAACAATTGTTGAGGCTGTCGATCGATCCTTTGTGGCAAGAGAGGAAGCTCTCATGGTAGCTAAATATCACCTTGCTCAGGCTGTTAACATGATGAAGCAGCGGGCAGATAGTCATAGAACTGACAGAGAATTTAAGGAAGGACAATGGGTGTTCTTAAAACTACAACCCTACAGACAAATATCAGCTGCAACTAGGAGCCATCAGAAATTAGCTCCGAGGTATTTCGGACCCTATAGAATCAAACAGAAGATAGGGTCAGTTGCTTACAAACTGGAGTTACCCACTGAGGCCAAAATTCATGACACGTTCCATATATCATTGCTAAAGCTATGTCCAAATCCCTCAGTAAAGTTCAAGCACCCTCCTGAAAACTGGCCAGAACCATCAGAATTGAGAGAACCTGAGAAGATTCTGCAGAAAAGGATAGGACGACGGAAAGGAAGAATTGTGACTGAAGTCCTGATCAAATGGAAACAAATGCTGAAGAAGAAGCCTCCTGGATCTTGTTATATCATTTATAGCAAAGGTTTCCTGATTTTAATGTTCCAAACCTTTGAGGGCAAAGGGTCTTCAAAAAGGGGGGGATTGTTATGTAGGGTGTAAATAATAAATAATGCGTAGGAATAATTAGGACGCGAAGAGCACAACATTAAGTCTATGAGGCCTCACGTATAATAAACTAAACTAGCTGTTGGGGAGTGTTAGGAAATAATCTGTGTTAGGAAATATAATATATTGTAATTAGTACCGTAACTGATTAGGAATAGGATTATGATGACTGATTAGGGAATCAATCATCATAATGAGTTATTACTATCTTGTCTCTCCGCTCGTGTATAAATACCCATTGTGCATATGAATACAGACAAATTATTGAGTGTATACTTTTCTCTATTCTCTCTTTCTGAATTCTACATGGTATCAGAGCATCAAGCTCGAATTCTGTAAGCTTTTCCAGCGCCAGTACGGTCTCTGTCTGGTGGTTTCCGGTGAGTGAGAAAGAGAGGATTAGAGTTAGGGTTTTTTGGTTCACTCAGTTGCAAGCCGAAACAAGCCCCACACGTCGCCGGAACATGCTCAGGGGGTCCTGACCGACAAAACCCCACCCGCCGCTCGCCGTTTCGCCTGCGCGTGGACTCTCATGCGCTGCCTAGAGCTCCGCCGCCGATCTCACGCGCCGGCGAGTGACGCCGTTTTCCGGTGAGTTTCTCGCCGCCGTTTACAGTTCTGGGATCAACTTCTCACCGCCAATCTGACCCAGGTGTTTTCACTCCCATTATTCGTTTTTCTCGCTGGTCCCTTATTGTGAAGCTCTTCTTTGCTCGTTTTTTTTGGTCCAGTGGTGGTTGTTTGTGCTTGCAATCTTGTTTTTGGGTTCTTGAAAGGCCTATTGTTACTGTTTGGCAGTGTGTTATGGTTGTTCATTTGTTTTCTTGGTGGTTATTTCGCCAAGGTTTGCCTCTTGTAGGTGGTGTGTTGAACCTTTTGTTTCTCTTTCTGCTGCCCTCTTTGTTGCCTCTGCTTCTCTCTTATGGCTGAATCTAAATTAAGTATCACTGCTGAGATGGTTCCTGTTTCTAACAAAATTACTGATCATAAGTTGAATTGGACCAATTACTCGGATTGGATCAAAACTATTCGTATGCATTTACTCAGTATTGAGAAAGAGAGTCACTTGACTAAGGATCCTCCTACGGATGATACAAAGATGCCTTGGGCTCGAGCTGATGCTCGACTGTTCTTACAAATCCAAAATTCCATTGACAGCGAAGTTCTTCCTTCGGTAAGTCATTGCAATACTGTTAAGGAACTTATTGAGTCCCTGGAGTTCCTATACTCTGGAAAGGGAAATATTACTCGCATACATGAGGTATGTAAAGGTTTCTATCGAGCTGAGCAGCAAGGTCGCCCCCTGAAGCAGTTCTACATCAAGTTCAAGCAGATGTATGAGGAAATGCGACGGTTAATGCCACCTACGACGGATCTTCAAACCCAGATAAATAATATGGAAAAAATGGCAATTATGAGCTTTCTTACTGCTTTTGACTCATCTTATGAGACTGTTCGATCTCAGGTCTTATCTAGCTCTGAGCTTCCATCGCTTCAGGATGCATACTTTCGTGTGTTACGTGCTGACAGTCTGGTGCACCTAGTTTCTAATTCTACTGCTGGTGCTTTCGCTGGTCAAGGTCCTGCTGTTCCTAAGAATCTGAATCCCCCGAGGCTCAGTAACAATCCTCCAACTTCGGGGGTCATCTACTATTATTGTAAGGAACTAGGCCATACAAAACGCTATTGCCGTAAGCTGCAACAAAAATGCAGCGGGTCTGCTAATATGGCCCAATCATTTGATGCTCTTGCTCCTACCCCCTCAGCTACTCCATCAGCACCGACTGCTCTTGCTACAGGTAACTCTGACTCATGTCTTTCTACTACTTCCTCGAAGTGGATCATCGACTCCGGGGCTACCGATCATATGACAGGTAACCATCATTTGTTCTCTTCATATGCACCTTATGCCACTCCTTCTTCCATCACAATTGCCAATGGTTCTTATTCCCGTGTCCTTGGATCTGGCACTGTTCAACCTACCCCGTCTGTTTCCCTATCATCTGTCCTTAATGTTCCTGATCTTGCCTTTAATCTTCTATCTCCTAATAAGCTCATTCGTCAATTAAATTGCTCTATCTTACTTTTCCCTGACCATTGTTTAATTCAGGATCTTAGGACGAAGCGGACTATTGGTAGGGGGTATGAATCTGGCAGCCACTACTTCCTTCATGATCAGGTGCCGCGTTCAGTTGCTTGCTCTAGTAGTTCTTCTCCGTTTGATGTCCATTGTCGGTTGGGTCATGTGTCTTTGTCATCTTTAAAGAGGTTGTATCCTCAATTTCATCATGTGTCTTCTTTAGAGTGTGAGTCGTGTCAGTTTGCAAAACATCACCGTGTTCCACTGGCACCTCGCGTCAATAAACGGGCTGCGTCCCCTTTTGATTTAGTCCATTCAAACATTTGGGGTCCATGTCATATTGAGTCCAAGTCTGGTTTTCGTTACTTTGCTACTTTTGTTGATGATTTTTCTCAAACCACCTGGCTTTATTTGATGAAAAATCGTTCCAAGTTGTTTAATCATTTTTCTCATTTCTGTGCTGAAATCAACACTCAATTTGATGTCTCTGTGAAAATCTTAAAAAGTGATAATGCCAAAGAATACTTTTCCACCCAATTTCAAACCTATATGCTTCAAAATGGCATGATTCATCAGTCCCCGTGTGCAAATACACCAGCTCAAAATGATGTTGCTGAACGAAAGAACCGACACTTATTAGAAGTCGCCCGGGCTCTAATGTTTCAAATGAACATTCCCAAAACTTTCTGGGCTAATGCGGTGTCTACTGCTTGCTTTCTTATTAATCGCATGCCCTCTCCTGTTCTTCGTGAAGCCACTCCATACACCACCTTGTTCCCTTCCAATCCTGTGTTTCCTATTGACCCAAAAATCTTTGGGTGTGTTTGTTTTGTTCAGGATATTCGCCCTATTGTTACCAAACTTGATCCCAAGTCCCTTAAATGTGTCTTCCTAGGGTATTCTAGGGTTCAGAGGGGTTATCGGTGTTATTCCCCTACTCTTCGGCGTTATCTTGTCTCCGTTGATGTCACTTTCCATGAGTCGACCCCGTGCTTTCTTGTCTCTCCTCCATCTCCATCTCTGTCCCCTGACCCCTCCGATGGTCTTAATGATATCTTGGTTTATCAGGTTCAGGTACCACCAGTACAGGCATCTGATCCGACCCCTGCTAAGCCGCCTATCTATCATGTTTATCGGAAGCGTCCCAAGGCACATAATGGCGCTGCTCAGGTTCATGACCCACCAGTTCTTGCTTCGACGTCTGATCCAGCACTTGTTCCTACTCCTGAATCTGACACAGTGCCGGCTTCCCCCCTCCTGATTTGCCTATTGCCCTCCGAAAAGGTCAGCGCTCTTGCACTTATCCCATTTCCTCTTTTGTGTCCTATAACCACCGTTCCCCTCCATCCTGTTCTTTCATAGCTTCCTTAGATTCTATAGTTGTTCCTACTAATCTCCACACAGCCTTAGCCCATCCTGGTTGGTGTGCTGCTATGAGGGAAGAAATTATGGCTCTTGATCAGGCTGGTACCTAGAATCTCGTTGATTTACCTCCTGGAAAGAAGGCTATCGGGTGCAAATGGGTGTTCACGGTGAAAACAAAAGCTGATGGCACCTTGGAGCGGTTGAAAGCTCGACTAGTTGCCAAGGGTTATGCGCAGACCTATGGTGTTGATTATTCAGAGACCTTCTCTCCTGTGGCCAAATTGTCCTCTGTTCGCCTCTTTATATCTATGGCAGCCAACTATGGTTGGGACCTTCATCAGTTGGATATTAAGAATGCATTATTGAATGGTGATCTTCTTGAGGAAGTTTACATGGAGCAACCACCTGGTTTTGTTGCTCAGGGGGAGCATGGGAAGATCTGCCACCTTCGAAAGTCTTTATATGGCTTGAAGCAGAGCCCTCTTGCTTGGTTGACAGGTTCAGTTCCGTGGTTAAGAAATTTGGTCCGAGTCAGAGTAAGTGCGACCACTCTGTGTACTATCAGCAGATTGATGCTGGCATGATTTTGCTCGTGGTATATGTTGATGATATCGTCATTACAAGTAGCAATATTTTAGGGATCTCATCGAAGGTAGTCAAGATCCCGATCTGGATCGTTAGAATCGGTAGAATCGCGATTTTTTGGGAAGAAAACGAGCTGGATCGCAGGCAGGATCGCTATGGTGCAAGATCGGTAGGATCGCAGAGGAAGATCGTGAAATCGCAGACTCTTGTTGGATCGCAGATCTTGAAGAACCCGGGTTAAACCCGACAAATGGCCCATACCCGACGTGAGACCCATCTGCTGCAAGCCCTAACCCATCGATTCATCAACCATCCGCTTTCGTTCTTCACTTCTTCCTCATTCGCGACTGATTCTCTGCCTTTCATTCTTCCTCGTTCGTGTCAGGCATCGCTTCGGCAGTCCGGCTTCTTCCTCATTCTTCCTCCTACTTCGGCTTCTTCATCGTTCTTCCTCCCACTTCGGCTTCTTCCTCATTCCTCACTCCTCATTCGTCTGACTCCGACATCATCGCCGAAGGTATGTGTGTGATTATATAAATTAATCCCTTTTCTCTTCACTTCCAACCGTTGAAACACTGTCAAATTGGAAAAAAAAAAGATATACATATATTTCTCTGCTGTGATTGACTGATTTTTCTGTTATGCTGTGAAAAAATTGAGAATCAATATAATTATATATATCTTGTTTATTTCTCTGCTATGTGGAATGTGGATAGGTTAAGGCATTAATCATTAATTAAAAAAATGATATGTTCATTTTTATTGATATTAGATTGTGGTGCTTTAGCATTTGAAAAATGGCTTCTAGTGCTAGTGCTAGTAATGATTCTGTTGTTGCTGCCTCCTCTAGTAAAGGAAATAAAACGAAAAATGCTAGTGGAAGTAGGACTGATCCGGGATGGAAGCATGGTGTTGAAGTTGATGGAGGTGGGAGAAAAATTCAATGTAATTATTGTAAGAAGACAATAACCGAAGGTGTTTACCGATTCAAGCACCATTTGGCGGGAACACAATTGAATGTAGGGGCTTGTAGCTCTGTTCCTGAGGAAGTAAGAAAACAAATGTTTGGAATTGTATCTTCTTTACAAGAGAAACTAATGAAGAAATCAATCACATTGACAGAAGTTGATGATGGTGATGAACTTAGTGGAAAAAGAAAACAGAGTGAAGAGGATGGTGGGAATGATAAAAATATATTTAAAAAAAGGGGAGTGAGCACTCAAGCTACAATAAATAGCATCTTCAAGAAGAATGTGAGAGAGGAAGCATGTGAAGACATTGCCGCTTTTTTCTACAATAATGCTATTCCATTTAATGTGGCAAGGACGAAGGAATTCCGTAAAATGTTTGAATCGGTTGCAAAACATGGTCCAGGATTCAAGCCACCATCCTACCATGAGATCAGAGTTAAATATTTGAAGAAACAATATGATTCAACAATGCAAGATATTGAAGAACATAAAGCTTATTGGAAGAAATTTGGATGCTCAATCATGATAGATGGGTGGACCAACAAAAGGAGGAGGACAATCATAAATTTCTTAGTGAACAGCTCTAAGGGAACTGTTTTCCTCAAGTCTATTGATGCATTTGACATATCCAAGACTGCTGAGAAAATTTTTAAGATGATTGATGATGTTGTTGAAGAGGTTGGTGAAGAACATGTTATTCAAGTGGTGACGGATAATGCAGCAAATTACAAAGTTGCAGGAGAGATGTTAATGAAGAAAAGAAAGAGATTGTATTGGACCCCTTGTGCAGCACATTGCATTGATTTAATGTTGGAGGATTTGGAAAAGATGATACCGGTTCACCATGATACTATTCCAAGGGGGAAAAAATAACAACCTACATTTATTCAAGAATTGCTTTGATTACTTTATTGCACCACTTCACTAAAGGAAAAGATTTGGTGAGACCAGCCCTCACTCGCTTTGCCACATCTTACCTAACTTTGGGGTGCCTCCATGATAATAAAGGAGCATTGATTTGGGGTGCCTCCATGATAATTATAGAAGATGTGGTTTTGGACAAGGTTTTTTGGAAAGATATTGTTACTTGTTTGAAAGGTGCTTATCCTTTGGTCAGGGTGCTTCGTATGGTTGATTCAGATGTGAAGCCAGCCATGGGCTTCACATATGAAGAGATTGATCGGGCTAAAGAGAGAATCGCTGATGCCTTCAACAACCTTGAAAGATGGTAAAATATCAAGTTTGATTTAAATTTTAAATTTGTAGTTTTGTTCTTTACATTACACTAATTCAATTTTTATGTATTCTTCAGTTATAAGCCTTCGTGGGAAGTCATTGATGCTAGATGGAACAAGCAACTTCATCGTCCTTTACATGCTACAGGTTATTACCTTAACCCACAATTACATTATAGTCCTTCATTTAAGGTTGATATTGAAGTCAAACGTGGATTATATCAATGCTTAAAAACGATGGTGGAGGATGTAGAAGAAATGTCTAAGATTGATGCTCAACTTGAAGATTCCAAGTATCAAAGGAAATTTTTTTGTAGGTCAGTAGCCAAGCTTGCAATTAACAACAAAACTCCAGTAGAATGGTGGGAGTCGTATGGGTTTGAACATCCGGAGCTCCAAAAATTTGCTATTCGTGTTTTGAGCTTGACATGCAATGCCTCTGGTTGTGAGCGAAATTGGAGTGCCTTTGAGATGGTAAATTTTCATGAATATGAAATATAAATTATATTTCATTTCAAGAATGAATTTTGTATTAATTGTTTTTTATTTTTTATATCTGCTTAGGTCCATACAAAGAGAAGAAATCGTTTGAAACAGAAAACAATGAATGATGTTGTTTTTGTAATGGCTAATTCAAGATTGGCCAAGAAGAAGGAGGCTAGAAAAGTGAATGAGTATAATATTGATGATATTTCTTCTGATGATGATTGGATTGTGGAAAATGATGAAAGTCCATCTAACATTGAAGACTTAGATGTAGACAACTTGGTGCCAACTCAAAATGAAGCCTTGGTTGAGCCTAGCAATGATTTGGTTGAGCCTGGCAATGATTTGGAGATACCAAATGTTGATGAAGAAGACTTTGAAGATGAAAAGGAAGATCATGATAGATGATGATTGTGATGTGAATGCTTTGATGGATTAGATTTGGAGTATTTTGTTTTGGTTTTGATGATTTGGTATTTTGTATTTGTGGAATTGTGGCTTAAGTTGATGCTTTGAATTGTCTTTTAGGACTTATGAAATGTTATTTTGAATGTTATATATTTTTATTTGAAGATTGAATTGTCTTTTAGGATTAAGTTGTGACTTAAATGTTATTTTATATGCATGTATTTTTTTTTAATTATTAAAATTAAAATAGTAAGATCTTTACGATCCGTGCCGATCCCATGATTTACGATCTTGCTACCCCTTTCCGATCTTAAGTAAAATCGCGATCTTGACTACCTTGATCTCATCACTCAAGACCTTTCTTAATTCTCACTTTCAAACAAAGGATTTGGGTCCGTTAAAATATTTCCTTGGGATAGAGGTTATGAGAAGTAAGAAAGGGATCTTGTTGACACAGAGAAAGTATGTTCTTGATTTATTAAAAGAAACCGGGAAACTTGGAGCAACACCAAGTAGCTTCCCTATGATTCCTAACCCTTTCTTAAACATTGATGACAACATACCGTTTGATGAGCTACCTGAGCATGTACAAAAGAAAGTTGATCCAGAGAAGATCAAGTCGTTTGCCTATCCTGAGAGATATCGAAGATTGATTGGGAAATTGAACTATCTCACGGTGACTCACACGGATGTGACCTTTCCAGTGAGTGTACTGAGTCAGTTTATGACTGCACCAACTGTGGCTCAATGGGAAGCTTTGGAGCACGTCTTACACTACTTGAAGGGCTCACCTGGCCATGGTATACTCTATACGAATCATGGCTACAACAAGATTGAATGTTTTTGTGATGCAGATCATGCCGGGTCAAAGGCTACTAGAAGATCCACCACGGGATATTGTGTATTTGTGGGTGGAAATTTAGTATCCTGAAAGAGTAAGAAGCAAGATGTGGTTTCTAAATCCAGTGCAGAAGCTGAGCATAGAGCCATGTCTCAGTCGGTACAGGAAATTGTGTGGATTCATCAGCTCATGAAGGAGGTTGGTCTCACCACATCATTACCTGCAAAACTATGGTGCCATAACAAAGCTGCCTTACATATAGCCTCGAACTCTGTGTTTCATGAACGCACAAAGCACATTGAGATTGATTGCCACTTTGTACGTGATAAGATCAAGGAGAACTTCATTTTTACAGGACATGTATGGTCTAGCGACCAATTAGGTGATCTGCTGACTAAAGCCCTCAATGGAACTCGAGTTGATTATCTTTGTAACAAGTTGGGCATGATTAACATCAATGCTCCAACTTGAGGGGGAGTGTTAGGAAATAATTTGTGTTAGAAAATATAATATATTGTAATTAGTACCGTAACGTAACTGATTAGGAATAGGATTATGATGATTGATTAGGGAATCAATCATCATAATGAGTTATTACTATCTTGTCTCTGTGCTCTTGTGTATAAATACCCATTGTGCATATGAATATAGACAGATTATTGAGTGTATACTTTTCTCTATTCTCTCTCTCTGAATTCTACAGGGAGCAAAATAATAACTGACGGTAGTTAAGTAGTTACTAGAGCATATTACCTAAGCTATATATATGGGCTTAGGATCATTGTAACATCAGTTTTGCATTGTGTATGAAGGAATAACAGGACAGCAGTTCTGTCACCTGCATTGTCTTCCCTCTCCCATTTCTCTTCTCAATCCCTCTGAATTCTTATTTCCCAATTCCTCTATCTTTCTACAACTAATCCATCAGAGTAAGCATGATCCAATACAACACAACATCAGTCTTATTTCATTTAATTTATGGATATGATAAATTCTGGCAAGCCTGGATAGGTCCAACTTGAAGTTAAATAGTCTAGTGATTCAATCATTTGCTTAAGCAGTAAAAAGTACTGGAGAGGAGCCACGACTCTAGGTGCATTACATATATACCCAAAACATGATTTCAACCACAAGGTAGCGTGATCAAATGCATAAGAATATCAGCACGCATACCTAACAGCAGTTATAGCAAAGGCTCACTGTCGTAATTTTGCTTAACTCCTCAATATAGGGTGTGGGATGTGGAGAATGAAAAACATCTTACAGATAGTGTCTGGTGTGTGCTTTAAAATTCTACAATGGAAACATTTAACCCATCTATGCACAATATTATGGTTGCTGAGTAACTTTGATGTGGAAATATGCCTTCAACTAATGATTTAAAGCTTTTTTCTATGGCGAGTAAAGAGAACTCCATACACATTCAAATCAATAGGGGGAAAAAACCCACACTAACCTTTGATTTCCCTGCCCTGGCAGCTTCAACTAATGAAGGCACAAGCAGTTTATCTCCAGGCCCAAAAATGCTGCTGGGGCGTATGCAGCATGTTAGAAGCCCATCAGTCCCATTAGACTTAATGACCAAAGCCTCCCCTTCTGCTTTAGTAGCAGAGTAATGATCATTATGCTGAAATCAGTTTAATACAATTTAAAGCCATGTTATAGGACTAATAATTACCCATAAAAAATTAAATGAAATTCAATTGTTTAATTGAACAATAAACATCCACAGATGCACACATCCCAAGTTCAGAAAACAGTGAACCTTGAAAAGAATAAGATGGTACTAGCAGTAATTTTATGCAAACTTGCTGAAGTACCTTGGGTGGATAAGGCAATGATTCGTCTCCATTAATAATTCCATGAACACCATCAAAGACCACACTAGGAGAGCTTGTATAGATAAGTCGCTTCACTTTGAGCTCAACACAAGCATTGATGACATTCTTTGTCCCTTTAGAAGCAAACTTCGCATTACATTTAAAACATAATATCAAACAGCTTAATCATGAATTAAATAGGTAGAAAAGCAATTTGCCTTCAACATTGACTGAGTGGTGAAGCAGGAAGTTGTTAATGGAAGAGTTTGGAGCAGCCATATGGAACACAACCTCAGCTCCTTCACATACTGCACTGACAAAGCAGCAGTTACACAGAGCTCAAATATCCTCCTTCACATTTTTAGTGTTGCAATAGAAGTTAAACAACCATATGCAGAGGGAAAAAAAGAGCTACCTTTAAGTACTTGGGCTTTGTTACGAAGATCTAAAGTCATATACTGAGCACGACCAGTGCGTAAGGCTTCACCAAGAATTCCTGATTCTTCAGCTGGTTGAAGTTCAATGTTGGCTCCCAAATCAGTGATCCGAACAGAGTAAGTATTGTATCGAAGTAGAATTTCAACCAAATGCCGAGCAGCAAAGCCCCGTCCTCCAGTTACCAGACACCATCTTTCTTCAATCCCCATGGCTCTGTTGTGGAAGAACTGCTATTAGAACTCGTTCATAGGGGAATCACTCTCACACACAAATCACGCAGAATATGGGTGGGAACCGTAGTGAGTAGATATCGACTCATTTTTTCAATATACTTGTTCATATCTGTCCGACACAACTATGTACAAACACTGCCTAAGTCAGATGCGTAACAATATTTCTAAGATCCGTATCTAGAACTAATGTCCAAAATATATGATACACCGGAAATACTCAAATTCCCGAAATGTTAGCCCATCGTCTGCAATATAAAGCTTGTAAAAATGCCTGCGACACAAAAAATAATGTGCATGGTCCGACTCCTCTCTTTTCAGTGTCACCCGCCACCATTCTCAGGAGCTAATGTCATCATAGTATTTAACACTTAATAAAACCAACAGATATACATTAATCTAAAGTGTTTCAAGTTTTGAAAAATTGATTTATGCCGCACCATCCTTTAAGTCCCCTAACAGTGGAATGATAAACGCATCAGCAAGCCCCAAATTTAGCATTACACATAATCAATCAATGTAAGAACGGAAAGAAAGTTAAAACAAAGAGGGGACAGACGAAAGAGACTATTTAGATCTGAAATGTTGAAAAACTAAACCCAAACATACCAATGCAAACGAGAAGGCTGAAAGTGAGCAAAAGGCTTCGTCTCCGATCGGTAGCTTCCGTCGAGATCAAGATAGAGTACAATACTCCAGCTGACCGTCGACGGGGACTCTGAGGATTTTTATTTCAACAACGACGGCGGACTGGGGGTGAGTGGCAAGGGAGAGGTTCTTCGAGAAGAGGCCAAGACTTGAGGGACATGGACATTGTTCATGATCATAAAAGTTCACGAGCAACCAGATCCTCAATTAAAAAAAAAAACGGATGCTTGGACAAAAAATTGTATAATACAGGGGAAAATGAAATAGGAGGTAATAATGTAATATATAATACAATGTAATGTAACAATAATTACATATATTTGTTTGATTCGTTATTAAGAAAAGATTATGTATATGCAAAAAAAAAAAAAAAACATTTGGTTAGATTACATCAAATATAAGAATATATAAGAATAATATAGCATGAGACAAAATTACCATATGTGTACACATGGTTAGTTTTTTTGTGTTTTGATAATAATTAATAATTGTAAACTTAAGATGAAGTTTGTCTTTAATAAGTTGAAAAACTTACTATCAAAGGTAAACTTAGGTTTTAGATGTCAAACTCGAGTTTGAACTTAATAAAGAGTAACTCAAATTTTATAAACTAAGACAAGTTCCAGTTTGTATAGGTAAACTTGAGTTTGTGAGATCAAAGAGCACTCAAAGTTTTTCACATTAAGACAAACTTGAGTTTTGTTTTACAAACATGAGTTTACACCAAATAGAGAACCTTCAATATTTTTTGAAGTAAGACAAACTCCAATTTGTGTCTCTTAGGGAGCTTTTAAGGATTTGTGAACTTTACCAAACTCAGAGTTAAATTTTTCCAAACTCGAGTTTATGTTTGACCAAGAGTCTCAATTTTTTTGTTTATCATGAGCAAACTCTATTTTGTTATGACAAACTCCACTTTGCATTTGGTCAAAAGTTTTTAAAGTTTTCCATTGTTTTGAGAAAACTCGAGTTTATATTTGTAAACTTAAGTTTGGGCTTGACAGAGAGTTTTTACATTTTACTCACTTTAAGGAAACTCCGGTTTGATTTAACAAACTATAGTTTTCTCTTGGTAGAGAGTTTTCAAAGGTTTTCATTTTTAAAGGAAATTCAAGTTTGACTTTGTAAACTCGAGTTTATGATAAGTAAAGAGTTATGCTCTATTTTTGAGATTTTGAAAACTCCAGTTAAGTTTTGAAAACTTTAATTTTGAGTTTTGAGGACTAAAACTTATTTTTTTTAAAAAAGTTCAAAACTCGAGTTAGTCACTAATTGACTTGAATTTGCAGAAGCTCAAATCGCGACGTTCTTTTCTGGAAGAACTAAACTCGAATTAGGATTTGGAAACTCGAGTTAGACCTTCTAAAGCAAAGTTACAAACTTCAATTTGAATAAAGAAACTTGAATTTGTATTACCCACTTTGAAAATCAAATTACTCGAATTTGTGAAATCTTCATGTTTGGTTTTAATACTTTTTATCATCACTCATTATTATTCTTAACTATATTTAATCAATTTGTTGGTGAGTTTCAAATGGTTTAGATAATATTAAATGAAGATTCAGCTAAAAGCAAAAAGTGATGTTAGCATATTTATTGCAAAGTCCAAAAAACTTGCATCCTTTTGGACAAACATTCTACACACATTGCAAAGGGATTAATGTTTTTTTCCCTATCAAGAAGCTACTCTTCCAATGGATTTAATTTAAAAGAAGTCAACCATAAACTTCTATGCAGCTGGATTAACTGAAGGATAAAGAGAGAAAAGACCAAAGTGTTCCTAGCAGCTACTCCAATGTCTCCAATGGTTACATTAAAGTATCAAACGGTCATTAAATACTCTCTTTATATAAAGAGTTACATTCAAGTCTTCTCAACAACCAATCTGCAGAAAACAAAAATTATTCAAGTTTCCAACTATTCTTTCAATTTTCTATTATAAAGTATCTTTTGATACATTTGTATTTCAGTGATTATTATTATCTACTCTTAGATAAAGTTTCATTTATTGAAACCATTTATTGTAAAAATCTCAAGTTATGGGATTTGGAAATTAGGAATATCAGTTTACAACTTATAAGGGGAAATGTATCCTAATGAAAAGATAACTTCGAATACAGAGTGTGTAACTAATTCCAAGTGATAGTGAAAAACACATAATATCTGGGGACTAAACGTAGGTTAAAAGATTAGATCGAACCGATATAAATCTTGATGTGTCTTGCTTCTTCTTCCCTTACTTTATTTTGCTATGTTTTGTATTCAAGTTTCAAAACACTCAAAAAAGAATTTTTAAAATCTTTAATTCACCCATCTCCTTAGTGATTTGCTCCGCTTTCACACATATGTATATTGTGCACATTGGACCATGGTAATTTTTCAATCTGGGTAGTATACACATTAGATTCATTGTAATCTTTTAATATTTAATAGTGAAAACATTATGAATATATAAGTCTGATTCATGGTAACTTTTTAATATTTAATAGTGGGAATATTATTTAATGAGATATTTTAAATTTTGCAATGGTGGAATATATTTTTAAATTTTTTAATGGTGGATTTTCTTAAAATTTTATATTATTAATTGATTTTTTTAATATTTAATGGTGTTAATGTCTTAACATTTAAAAGCTTTTGTGGGTAGGTACTTTGATCAATTTAAAAAAGTATACTGACAAAAGTGTCTTTTTCACTTAATTATAAGATATTTACATTCTCATTCATCAGCTCTAACAATGTAATTCTCTTTACATTACATAAGCCTAATCAAACGCTATAATATAATCGGTTTATTGTAACAAGAGTACATGTATTACAATAATCAATTTAATATTTATCGGTGTTTGTGAGAAGTGGTTTGATTGGAAAAAAAGTGTTTTAGTTTTGTTGATGTCTGTGGGAGGTGGCTCGATTGCAAAACAGTGTGTTTTAATTGCTCTTATAACATCACATCACATATGTAATCCTCCACAATCCACCCACTCACACGTGGTTTGGGCTTCCTTCTTCCCAGCAAAACATGAAGCTGAATGTCATCAATACTTTGAGATGGTGTGGTGATATGTCGAGCACTACTGGAAACGGCTTTGGTCCTATGCACTTATGATCCGTTGTGCTCCTATGCGTAGAACTGTGCCATTTTTGACAAAAAACTGTGAACTTTCACTCTTTTTCTTTTTTGAAAAAAATATTTTAGACACTAATGAGTAGTTAAAAGATACAAAAAAAAAAAAAAGAATACTTCAAGATACTGACTGGTACTGGGAAAATACTTCATGATTTTGAAAAAAAATATTTCACAGCATTGAATGGTGCTAAAAAAATACTTGAGGATACTGACTGATATTGAAAAAATGCTTCATGATCTTTAAAAAAAAAATATTTCAAATATTGATTGATACTAAAAGTATACTTTAGGATTTTTTTTAGATCTTGAAAAAAATATTTTACAGCATTGACTAGTACTAAAAAGAATGCTTGAGGATACTGACTGGCACTGAAAAAATGCTTCATGATCTTAAAAAATTATTTTAAATCTTGAAAAAAATATTTCAAATATTGATTGATACTGAAAGTATACTTTAGGATTTTTTTAAGATCTTGAAAAAAAATATTTCACAGCATTAATTGGTACTAAAAAAATACTTGAAGATACTGATTGGTGCTTAAAAAAAAATTCTAAAGTATACTTTTAATATCAATCAATGCTTGAAATATATTTTTCAAGATCTTAAAATAATTTTTCAAGATCATAAAGCATCTTTTAGTACTAGTCAATATCCTCATATATTTTTTTAGTACCAGTCAGTGATGTGAAATATTTTTTTTCAAAATCATGAAGTATTTTTTCGATACTGGTCAGTATCCTTAAGTATCTTTTTGGTATCTTTTAACTACATGTTAGCGTCTAAAATATTTTTTCAAAAAAAAAAAAAAGAGTGGAAGGTCAAGGTTTTTTGTCAAAAACAGCACAGTTCTATGTATAGGAGCACAACGGATCATAAATGCATAGGACCAAAGCTACTTCCAGCACTACCTGACTGCCTTGAGATTGGAAAAGGATCTCATTGAGGCAATGACAAATCTTAAAAGAGACAATGGCCTCCCAAAAAAAATCTGTTCAAATTTTTTTGTTTTTTTTGATTTAATATAATGTAAAAAGCTTTGTTAAAATACTTTTATTATACATTTGGCCCTTTAAATATTTATCCCAAAATCCATCACTGTATTGAGACGGCCCTACATTTGATGATACAAAAATGGAGGTTTAGAAAGTGACGGAATTCAAGATAGTTAATTGGATGTAGAAAGCTATGGAACCACACATTACATTAACTATGTGTGGCTTTCCTATCTAAAGGTCATGGAAGGAGATTTGGGACAATATCTGGTGTATTTATATATTGTGAGGACTGTACCAAACTCTATGAGCGGGAAATTTTCTAAAATATAGGTTATTTTTAAAAAAATTGTCAAATCGAGGTACTGTTGAAACATTTTGCCAAAATATGGCAGTTGGTGACGCCACGTCAGACGGCGTCACCGTACAGGTGGCTGCCACCTGTTTTTTTTTTTAAATATATAAAAATAATACCCCCCTTCAGCTGCCGCAAGCAGCTTTATAAAAAGCTACCATGCGGCAGCAAAATCAGAGCAAGGGGCTGATTTTTTTTTAAATTTTATATAATAATATATATATATATATATATATATATATATATATATATTATTAATACAGGGATGTCTATTAAAAGTTGCGTCAAGGATGTCTCTTTTTACTATTTCTCATTGTCTCCCCTTTTTCCCAATACCTTCACTTGACACTCCTATTCAACAAGATCACCGATCGGTCTAGAGAACTCACCATCCGTCTGATATTTGCTTCTGATGCAATCAAGCTGGTCATTGGAGCCATAATTGCCCTCTCAACAACAAATCTAGCTCGCATCTCGCTCAAAATTCAAATATCTCTAAAATTTAATGGGTATTGCGAGGTTCGAACAGCCAAGAATAATCGTACTCTCTTACTTTTCATTGCTGCCTACAACATCATCTTCCTCAACAATCCTGTTGTTTTTATGTTTTTTTTGCTCTCAAACCAGTTGCTGGTTAGCTAGCTCTTGATACGTCATCGTCATCTTCAATCTAGGTTGCTTCTTCCTTAGGTACTGTATGTTGCCAGTGATTGCCAAAGCTTGGACAATATTATTAATAATATAATATTATATTATTAATAATATATATAATGTAATATAATATTATATATATATAATATTATATTATATTATATTATATAAAATTTAAAAAAAATCAAAGCAAGGGGCGTAATTTTGCTGCCGCATGACAGCTTTTTATAAAGCTGCCTGCGGCAGCTGAAGGGGGGTATTATTATATTTTTTTTAAAAGGTGGCATTGCCACCTATGACGCCACCTGTACGGTGACGCCACGTGACATGGCGCTACTTGTGGCGCCGTCTAACATGGTGTCACCAACTGCCAATTTTGGCAAAAAATGTTTCAACAGTACCCCGATTTGACAATTTTTTTTAAATAACCTATATTTTGGCAAATTTCCCCTTTATGAGCTGTGGGTCAAGTTTACAAGACTAGAACAACAAAGTAGCATGCCAGTTGCAAAATACATTGAAGTTTTCAGGGAATTATAGCATGAGTTGGAAAGGGCGCCACAAATTAACCATGAGTCAAAGCACATGAAGAGAAAGTAAATGAAATATTTCTTACTTTTACATTTATACAACAGCTAAAGCTAGAGTGGAAACAAGGTGTATATCATATCCTGAGAGAAGCAAAATTGCCAACTTGTTATGTAGTTGTTGATCATCGTCTCAGCTTTGGAACTGTATATCTCCTGTTAGCAAGGTCAAGCTCCCAATTTACATTATGTTGGCTTCATAATTTTATTATGGGTTAAGGAGCACCCAACACAATGAACTATTGGTTCATCCAAGATCACCCACCACAATGAACTAATATGTGGACCTTAAATACAAATGAACTTTGGAAAACATTAAATTGGCACAAAACTGTCAGCCTTATATGAACGTTCGTTATCTAGATTTAATTGACTCCAGTAAGGTTTAAATGACTCCAGTCATATTGCTCTGTGTTAACACGATAACTGGAGTCATCCTAAAATGATTGGAGTCATCTAAGTTCACAAAACAACTGAGAGCGTCTCTGTGTCACAATAACTAGAGTCATTACTTAATGACTGGAGTAACTCTATTTTCAAAAGAAATCGCCTCTGTGACACCATTACTAGAGTCATCTTTGTATGACTGGAGTAACTCTATTTTCAAAGACATTTGAAATCACCTTTGTGACAACATTACTGGAGTCATCTTTGTATGACTGGAGTCGTGTGTCTTCACTTCAAAAAGGCGATGACTGGAGTAACCCAACCATGACTGGAGTGATTTTAGCTTAAAAATTGTTTTAAAGAAAGGTTATGACTGGAGTTATCAAATCGTTACTAGAGTCACTGAAAGTTTAGACTTGACTGGTTTATTCAATGACTGGAGTAACAGTTTGATAACTGGAGTCATATAGTTATAAAAACGTTTTGCACAGAGCAATATGATTGGAGCCATTTAAACCTTACTGGAGTCAATTAAATCCATATAATGGACGTTCATATAAGGCTGACGGTTTTATGCCAATTTAATGTTTTTCAAAGTTCATCTGTATTTAAGGTCCACATATTAGTTCATTGTGGTGGGTGATTGTAGACCAATAGTTTGTTGCATTGGGTGCTCCTTAACCCTTTTATTATTGTTACCTAACAATTCAATGTCTGACTTGTATTCTGTTAATCTCACTCTTCATATTTCTTACTATCTTAGCTTTCTATCTAGCCAGCTGAAAATAACAAAGCCTCGTCCAGGCAGCTCTAAAACATGTTTTATGTTATTTACATTAAGTTTTCTTTTTCCCTCTTTTTTAATCCTAAACTGGGCAATGCAATTTGCATGGACTGGTGCATTGGGTCTTGGCTGAAAATCCTTTGGATTGGAATAAATTTTATGTCATTCAATGGATTCTCTGCCTATAAACTCATCAGCCTTTGATGTCTCTTTCAAATTTTTAAATGGCTAAGAGTTTATTTTTTAGTGATGAGATTAGTTTACTCTCTGTTTTTGTTTTCAAAATGTCATAATGTTGTTCTCTTACGCATCACATGACTAGGAAATGTGGTATTCCCAACAATACGATAATTTGTAAAAACGCATGCAGAGTTTTGTTTTAAAATAATTATAACTGACATGCTTTGATATCAATTTAAAAAATTAACATACAAGCCCCTATAACGTTACTTCATTGATTGGGTCCTTGTAGTTTTCTTAATTATCGGTATTACTATTAGGTTTTGAAGCTAATGCCATGCCTGAACGATTAATAACATTATCGTTTTCTTTTTTCTTTTTTTTTTGATATAACATTATCGTTTTCTCTACATGTGTGTACACACACACATACGAGTGTCTATCTCATGGAAGGCCCATTCATTATTGGGCCTAAAGACCCAATCTACATGTTTAAGTGAAGCCTCTGCAACCAAAAAGTCTAACTGTCCAAATCTATTCCTGGATCATTGATGGACCTGCTAATCTAGGCAAATTATCAGCATCAGACATCAACATATTTTTTTATATAAACAATAGTATTAAAAAAAAAAAGAATTTTTTTACTTAGGTTTAGCAGAAGGGGTTACTCCCTCAAAATGTGAAAAATCCATGTTTGAATTTTTGTTGGGAGATGTGTTTATAATTAGTGCCTTATAGTGCCTCAAATAAAATTAGTTTCAATAACAAAAAATGCATCTTGTTGCAATTTTTTGTGCAATCTTATTTATCATTGGATATTTTAAGAAAATATAGTTCCATAAATTTTTGTTTATGATAAAAACAATGCTGCATCAATATTATTCACTAAAACAAGTAAATCAAATTGACATTTTTTCTAGTCCTTAAAACTTTTTTTTTTTAAATCACTAACTTCAATTATTGTGAGTGACAACTTTTGTACATAAAGCAACCTAAATTTTTTGTCTCCTAAAGTTTCAAGTATATATGTTCTGCCCTTGCCTTGTTTAGAGGACCATGTGCACCAAACAGAATATGAACATATTGGTTTTCTCATATTTATTAGAAATTTAGTTCTGGTGCTAAGAGATTATTGTTCCCATAATTGAAAATTTAAAATTAAAATAACAGAAAAATAGGACAGAAGGGCAATAAGAGGAGCTGAATCTGAAACAATAATGTTATATTAGGAATGGAGCAAGTGTGGTGGTCCTTCCTCATAAGTGACTGTTCTTTAGACTAAGGAATAGTGCTTTTAATTAAAGGAATAATTCCATGATAATGAAGGCATTTAAAACCAGATTCCATAACACTTTCAAACAAAATATCTAAGAACCTTTATTTATTTATTTTGGTACTTGATGTGCTACCTCCATTTTACTATTTAATTTTCTTTTTTAAAAAAAAAAAAATCCTCTCTTTTGAAATTATTATTTATTAGTAAAAATTTTAAATAGTTCATTTGAGATTAACAAATATTCCTTTGAAATAACAAATATACGTTTCCTTTAAATAAAATGAATAATACTATTTCTTTTTTATTTGGGGCCAAGTCAATGTGTGAATATATTTTTTAAAAAAACATATGTCTATATATAACAAGTTGATGAATGATGTAATTATTCTTATACTCCACACAGTCAGCAGGGAAAAAAAAATAAAAACCTCTATTTTTATTAAACATTGAGTGTCATGCATAAAATATTACAGATGTATAAAATTTACACTTTTTGACAAAGAACCCTCATTCAATCGAAAGAAATAAACATGATAATAAAAATAAAACCAACTAATAAGTCAATCAAAAATAAAAAGCAAAATATATCAGTCAATAGTTCAACTCATTCAATGAAATTAAAATTTTGATATTTTTGTGAGAAATTTTTTTATTAGTTTAACTATCAATCAACAGTGAAATGAAATATTGTTGGATGAAATCAATCAAAATTAGACGGGTGAAAAATTAGTTTGAACGATTTTGAATTCTTTCTTATCCTTTGAAAATAAAACATTTTTTCCAATGACTAGACAAACCATTAAATGGACCCAAATAAAAATAATTGGAAAAAAATAAGTTTGTAATAATGGAAAGCTAAGTGAATAAATAATGACCACCCAAGTCCAACTTAATATCAAAAGGGGTAAAAGGTCAATACGATAATATAAAGTGGGAATTAGGTCAACTTTTAGTTTAAAAAATAATTTATTATTTTTTGAATTGATAAGGTATGCATATATATATTTGTATAAAAGGGATTGATGTTGAGATACTGACACACATATATAAAACAACACCAATTAATTCATTATTATTATTATTATTATTGAACTGATGGATATCTGTATTTGCAAATCAATCAGAAAATTAGAAGGAAAACAAAAGAAAAAGGAAAAGAAGGTTAACTAATAATTGATCTTTCTTCTAATTTGTTGATTCTCTGTAATACAGTTTCTAAGGTTAAAGAAGGGTTTGATTGGATGAAGCCTAACTCTTTTCAATTAGTGGATCTGTCTTGAATTGACAATGGACACTCATCAAACCTCAAATTAAACCACTATCTTTTTCATTTTTTTTAAAGAAAATTATTATATTCTTTTAACACGTACACATTTGCTCTACTTTGCAATAATTTATTTGCTCATATAAAATAATATCTTCAGTTGAGTTCGGTTTACATTTATATATAGTATCCATAAACTCACCCCTTTATATATATATATATATATATATATATATATATATATATATATATATAAAAGTACAATCTATCCCATATTTGATTTACTATCTGGTAATATACACACGCATACACACACTTTATAAAAGCCGTACTATTATTTATAAATTCTGAATAATGCTGGCATAATTCTCGTAGATATTATTCATTATTCATAGGAAAAAGTATTGAATATTATATTCTTATATTGCACATAAAGGATCCACACAAAATTAAATTAAAAGATACCATCACCTAATATCAGAATAATTTAACAACCAACTTAGACCATTTTGGTAAAAAAAAATTGTTTGCTAAAAAAATTATTATTTGTATATATAACCAATATATTATATTTAGAAAGAGTTGCAAGTACTTCTTTAATCCAACCACATGCATGTCAAAATATTATTTTTAGACAACAGTTTTGATCATTAGGGAGGAAAGTAAACTCATTGTCATGGATATAATAAAATAATAATTGAGAAAACATAATTTAATTGATAATGAAACGAATAAATAAAGGAGATCACATAGCTGTGTTTGTGTGTCTATATATATATATATATATGAAAGGGCCTCTCTAATGAAAAAGGAGGTGGTTGAATGAAAAGGGTGAAGAGCACTTCAAAAGTGGTGGGGATGATGAAAAGAATCTTTTAATGAAGGATAGACTAATAGAGGGCCCTTCATGTTTTTTTATTTCCCATTGAAGAAAGGAAAAAAGTAAAGGGAGTTCAAATTCATAGTGCTTGATGATGGTGTTATTTGTCAATGGAAGGCTAAATCCTTGTCAATTTCATGCCCCCAATACCATGAATTATGTTTCCTCTCTCTCCCCCCCTCCATATTTCAATGATAATGACTTTAACCCCAATCCCCTTTATGCTTTTTTTAATAACATTAGATTTTTATTTAATTATTTGATTTTATTAAAAAGTTTATTTTTTTAATTCAATTTAGAATTTTTTATAACGTCTAGTCTAATCTCATCAAAAATTTTAATTGGTGTTTGTTTCAGTTACAATAAAGGATTTAAGGATCTTCATCTAAATAAGCAAGCTTAATAATACATGATTAGTTTATTTTACATATTCATATAATCAAGCGTTAAGGTCAATTGAACCAAGTTTAACCCTAACTTGTGAACAATACTAATATGATTCAACTTGAGATTTTGAGTAAGCTCGTCACTTTTTTTAATAACATACCCAACTTTGTTATATGAACAAGAAAAGGTACAAAAGGAGAAGTACACATATGGCAGTAACACTCAACAAACACTAAATTACATAAAAGTCTACAAGTAAGGTAGAACATAAAAACTTCAAATACAACTACTATTCAAATGACTGATGGCTAAATTAAAGCCTCCAACATTGCATTGACCAACCTATTGAGTAACTTCACTGCTTAGTATAAGAGGCAATGTGAGATGATCATATAATATTGTACATGATAGATCAAAACAAAACATAGGCAGGAATTGATGGAGTGTACACAGGGGTCAAACATGAATTTATTCAAAACAAGAGTGTTATATATATATATATGTTTTGGTTGTGTTGGAAGGAGTGGCTTGTCACTTTTGGGTGTGTCCATTATCATCATTCTTTTGTTGGTGCAATGCTTATCAATACCACCAGCATTGTGTTGACTTAACATATTGCATTGTCTCTTTAATTGACTTGTATGGCATTACCCTTCTCAGCTATATTCATTTAATGACTACCAACTTCATTATTCCCTCTCTTTCACCTTCATCATGATTTTTACTTTTACCCTATTACTCTCTCTATTTTTCTTTTTTGATGAAGTGACAATTATATTAAACTAAGATAGAGTTACATAAGTAAGCCTCCGAACAAGAGATAGTAAGCCTCCTAACAAGAGATTATCAGTCATTGTCACATTACAACTCTTCAATGAAAATTATATATATATGGTGTTTGATATCATCTTTTACACACACACACATATATATAATATTAGTGCATGTGTTTACACTTTATTATCTTATTTTAATTACTTTTATCCATCTGGTTCTTACTTAATACAAGACTTAATTAATTTTTTTTGAAGAGATTAAAAAGGTCAAATAAATTTTTTTAAAATATTTATACTCATCATTTTTCTGCAAACTAATTTATATTACTTGTAAATTGATATATAATCTAATAATACATAACATATGATATAATTAAAACTTATTTAGCTTTCTTAATCTCCTTAAAAAAATCAATCGAGTTTTATATATATTTAGGATTGGGGGTGGTAATATTTAATATTAATATTTGGTATTATTGATGATTAACCTTATTTAAAACTTATCAAGTTCTTTTTAGTCGACTAAACCATCATAAGCAAAATAATTAGTTTTATTGATTTTGTTATTCAATCATTTATTACTCCCATGTCCTTATGATCCTAATAAAAATTTTACATAAATTAATGAAATTATTAAAATTATTTATTTCTTGTAAAATATCAAAATTATTCTTAGTAAAAGTCATTATAATTAGTTAGAGAAGTTTGGTTAACTAATAATGAGCTTTTATGGTTAATTAGGGATGCTTGGCAAAAATATTAATGCTTTAGATGGAACTTGTGGTATTTTAAAACATGCTAAAATTATTATACTAAGGACCAGAGAAGTATTAACTATGGTAAATACTAAGTATTAGCATACAGTCTGTTGCACGAATAAGATGTACAGTATAACACTAATCATAGGTAGTGTATATTAAACGATATATAACATTTTTTCTTATATGATAAAAAATATTATTTTTAATCTTTAATATAAGAGCTAATAACTAGTTTGTATAGATTAAAAAAATTAGTCAAGTTAGTTATTTGTAAAAAAGAAATGTATGTTAATTTTTCTAAAATATCCTCTATAATCAATTTCTGCATGAAAACCCTCTAGTTTTTAATAGGGATAATTTAATTCGAGGAAAGTTATAAATTTAAGTGATATAATGGATTAAAGTCTTATATTTATTAGAACTATATTAAACCTCCTAACAAGCTCATATATTTAAGATCGTGAGTGTATCAACCAAATAATTGTCAATCTTTGTTTTTTTATACAAGCATTTAGTAACTCCACATTATCAAGTTAATTAAATTCAAGGAATGTGATACTCGATTTAAGACCATTCTCTCAACATAACTTTTGAAATTACTTTAAAAAAATCAAGTCATCTCTACTCAATTCAGCCATCGATCATTGATGCATATATATAATTATGTCAAATCGCAATTGTTCTATATTCAATTCACATACTCAATGAGTGTTTGGGTTCGCATTATTGAATATATATATATATATATATATATATATATATATATATATATATATATATATATATTCTTTTGATGGTTTCTAATATGAAACCAGATATAAGTCCCATTCTAATCATAAATAGCGAAGTATAAGATTTTCTTTGATGCGGGGCCAGCCATACTAATCTTGTAAACCACTTCGAATATTAAGGTTCACTTATTGATATTATCACACAGCCAACTTGAGTTTCACTATCATCACTGCTTTTTAATCGACACCCAAAAATAACTATTACCATAAAATTAACTAAAACAAAATGGTTAACAAAAACACAACGTGGCCAACGTTCAATTATTTCTCAAAAGTGAATAATGAACATACAAGAAAGGAAAGTGATGACAGATCGATCCACCATCACTAGCTACAATGCATCTGCATATATTTATAGAACCATAAAAGAAGAGAAAAAGAAGAAGATCGAGAAACAGTGCATTATTCCACAGTTTATCTTTTTCCCTTTCAAGTCTCAACAAACACCCACACGTCTAACTTCGCTGGGTCCATCGAGCACTTCACCTAACAAAGAAAACTCACCAATAGAAGAAAGATTATTCTTTAAACTTTAATAAGTCTCTTGCTCTATATATATATCCTTAACATAATCATAGTAGAAGAAATATAATAACTTCTGCATGAAGAGTCAATGGGTTGAATATGGTAACTGATATAAGTCTAGCAGATAAATGGAGGTCAAGCCTAGTCTTTTGTGGGCAAACGGAGGTATTTGTATCATTAGACGCATTTATTCTAAACAAAAAAAGGGCTTAGACCATTTAAACATGAGGTCTCGAGTTTAAATCTGTATAAATGCAAAAAATGTATTTGAAAGAACTATGCCTAAAATCTAACAAGACTCAATCAGATGGAGAGCGAAACGGTGGTATTGTGAGTAGAAATGATTCAAAAGGCACGTGAATGTTTTGAAAAGGAGACGCTAATAGTAGTAGTAGCAGCTAATAAGTAAAAGCCATTGAATGGTGATGACGAAAGAAATGGCACAAAGCTAAACAAGAGGCATCCAAACAAGTGTTTATGAATGGCTGTGTCAGGTCAGGCATGGATATCTATACCTCTCTGCTCAATTTCAGTACTACAACTCAGTATGGCTCTGTGTATGTGTGTCTGATTCTGATGAAGCTCTGAACCCTGAATCGCCATACACAGAAGATCTTTTTTCTCCGGAATTCTCCGGAATCATGGGCTTACACATTATAACACAAATCTGTCTCTTTCATTATTATTATTATTATTATTATTATTATTATTAGTAATACTCTGTGAAAGAATATATCAGATGTATGTGTGATACATTGATCTCCTTGGATCCACCACACAGGAGACAAACTTGCAGGCAAGTGAGCACTTCCCCTGCAACACAAAACAATGCCCATCTTCTTCTGTTTCCTGGATTTTTCAAGTGAATATATATAATATATATAGTTCATTTTAATTATTACACCTCTTAGTTTTTCAAGTGTTGATTAATTATCAGCTTGATGTAATTAATACTAGAGACCAATATTCAGCGTACGTGTACTCGAAGGAATTGTTCCATACAAATATCCGATTAATTACGTCACATGATAATTGGACATGCAGAAATTTAGGAAAAAGGATTATTATTTAATAATTTGTAATAATTAAGATAATTAAAATATAACAAATTATCTACTTTTTTAATTAAAGAGGCTAATATCCAGGAAGAAGGGGGAAAAAAAGAGGTACAGTTGCGGATTGACCAGTTTCCTCTTATTTGGCTCGCTCACTCGGACTGACTCACTCAACTCAAAGCGTTAATAATTGATGCACAGAGAGCAGTGTTGGCCATCGCGATCTGTGTTTCTAACTCGGGCCCACTGAGTCAACTCACTGAAGTTCGCCGGCCGGAATTTTCCAAGCCGACGTGGCTATGAGGGGCCGAGTGTGCCACCCTAGGAGAAGGCAACCTTTGTTCTCTTCCACCCTGTACCCATCTCCTCCGGCGAACACTGCCAATAACATGCTGGCTTGCTTGAACGCGTTCGAACCCAGGTGAACCGGTTCGAAACCGGCCGATCCCATCCGACCCCTCCACTGACTCAGTGTCTCGTGCCTCTCCACTCGCTCGGACCCTTTACCCGCCACCACGTTGCATATCTGTCTCCCTAGATACAGCTCCGACATCAGCACGTCCTGCCTTGCCGCCGGTGATAACCCCGATGACGATGACGAGCCCTCTAGTGAGTCAAAAATGGTTGAGTAGTAGTGTAGTGCTTCTGTGAAACGGTCCAAGAAAATCGGTTCGTTGTGGTTTGCTTCTTGCTCCACCACAGTCACGATCTTGGGATTCACAGCCTTGATCGTGTTCAAGACCTTGTCGATGGCACCGGGTCGGGCCAGGAGCTCGTGGAGTTCGAAAACGGAGTTAACCGCAACTGCTTCTCCGGGTCGAATCTCGATGAGCGACGGCTCGAGATCCACCAAGCTTTTGCAGACGAACCCGCGGAATTCGAATTGGACACCGATTGTTTTGGCCAATTGCGCCAATTTCCACCCGACTTGTTGAAGAGCATCGGTGTTGTCCGGTTGCGGAGGTCCGATTCCGGTGAGGCGGAACGTCGGAGGACCACCGGGTCGTAATGCAAGGGCTTGCATTAATGCCGGCCATTGCATCCCCTGCTTGAGCCCGAAATCGATGACGTGAACTCTGTCAGCGGTGGCGAACGCTTCAAGGATAGCTTGGTTCGCCGTGAAATGGGCGAATTTAAGGTAAGGGCAGGACTCATAGAAATGCATATAGAGCACATCGGAGAAAGGCGAATCAATGGACGATTGTGAGATTCCGTAAATCCGTTGAGCTAAAGCTTGAGCAAAGCAGGAAGCCACCTTCCTCATTGCTCCGGCTTGAGACGCGGCTAGCCGGTCCACGTGCTCCACAAGTGCTTCCGCCAGCTTCAAATTGTTTTGCTGAACCGCCTCCGCACATGCCATCAGCGCGTGCACGAGACGCACCCCGTTTTCCTGGGAGTCAACGAGAACTACCGGACGCGCTTGCTCTGGTACAGTTGTCGGCGAAGGCAACGGTGCGGGCGGCGACGGGACAGATTCAGTTGATGGTGAAGTTTTCAATCGCTTGGGGCTATTTTCACTATCTGTCGTTTTGCTTTGTGGGAAGGCCGCCTTGCCAGGAATTGCTCGGAGGTCGTACTCGGAATCATCGTGGTAAACGGTGGAAAGATTCCCAATCTGCTGCTGACAGTTAGAGAAATTCACAGTGGATACGACGGAGGAGCCAGCGGGAGCTAGAATATTGTCAGTAATTTGTTGGTTGGCCAACAGCGTCGACGGATCGAGACAATTGAGTGAACCATCGAGCTCGGTAAGCATGCTTTGAACCCAACCATGGAGATCGGTGGGGTCATAGTGGACAGTGTCAGAAGCAAGATGAGATATCCCATCTTCCTGAGATGTCGCCATAACCATCTCAAGCTTCTCAAGCTTCTGGGCCACATCCGCCATGTCCGACGACCGGACCTTGTAGCCTAAAGCCGCCAGCAACTCATCCGTCCCGCCTGAACCATCGAGCCCATCCTCCCACATCTTCATCTTTCCACTAGACATTGACGAACATTCAGCCTTCACACCACCACTACCAATTGTGCTGTTATCTGGGTAATCTCTCTTCATCTTTTTCCTCTCCAAATCCTACAAGAAATTGCAACAAAGCTACAGATCAGGTTTAGAATTCGTTCATGGCGGTGAAACAGGGCTCTGCTTTGCAATTTCCGCAGTCAAACAACAGAGAAAAGGATCGAATGTGAGAGGGAGAGAGTTTCAAAAGGGCGAACGAAAGCCGCTCGGAGTGGTATAGATAAAGGAAGGGGCAAGAGAAGCCATAATAATAGTTCTTTTTTTTTTTTTGGTATAAAGCTTTTTCGTCTTAGCAGATTTTTTTGTTTTTGAAATTACGATATTAGTTCCAGTTCAAAAGAAATTACGATGTTAGTATCAATATTTCCAATATTGTATTTTCGCGTTCGGATGGTGTGCATGAAAATGTGGTGTCTCTAGGCTTTCTAATTTTATTTTGGACACCTTAAATTCGTTTTACTTTTTTATTTTTATAATTAATTTTTTAAAAAAATAAATCATTTATAAAAATAACATTTTATTTGATATTATTATTTAAATTTATTACTCTCCAAAGATAAACTATTATTTATTACACAATATATTGTAAAACAAAAATATAGTAAACTTTAAAGCGTCTAATATTTGTTATATACAAGTAAGTAATCCCTTTTTTTTTTTCTCCACCATAAAAGTAAGTAATCTAAGCCTAAATATAGGAAAAATTACATTCTGATCCCAAAGATTAGAATTAATTATAAAAATGTCTCATACCAAAATTTTATTACAAAAAAGTCTCAAAGGGACTTTTTTGTAATTAATTGAAAAAATCTCGTATTTACAACTGAAAACACTATATTAACAATTGAAAATACTATATTAACAACAAAAATTATTAATTGTTAATATGGTATTTTAAATTGTTAATATAACATTTTCAGTTATAAATACGGATTGAGAATTTTTGTTGTTAATATAATATTTTTAGTTGTTAATATATCATTTCCAATTATAAATACTGATTAAAAATTTTTCAATTAATTATAAAAAAATCTCAAGAGACCTTTTTATAATGAGATTCTGGTGTGAGATTTTTTTATAATTAATTCTAGTCTTTAGCGTCCAAATATAATTTTCCCCTACATGTAAACACCATATCGGGCCATGTTTATCCATAGCGAGTATTTTCTTGGTTATAACTGAGTTGGTTGTAGTGATTATGTGCTTGTACTTAAAATGGAGGTGGGGCCCAGGGTCACATCACAAAAAATTAAATAAATAAATAAATAAAGGAGCCATGGGAGCACCGCAAAGCCAAAGAGCTGAAAGAGACGTCGATGATCGTATACAGCTGGTGCACTCCCAAATTCCATACGCCGTCATTTCATCGTCTGTTGGCCGCGTGATACTGATAGATTCCACATGGGAAAGTTTTATTTTTATTTATATATAATGTAAAAATAACTCCATAATCTCACTTCTACTAATTATTATCACTGTTTATTTTGAAATTACCGCCTAATAAACATATTATACTGAGTTTTTCTCTTTTTATTAAAAAAAATAGGTTTCTTGTCAGATTTGATTAGTTTTTTCTCTTACTAAGAAAATCATATTATATTTTTTTTTGCTCTGAATCATATTATTTATTTGATTTGAAAATGATAATAACAAATATTTAGAAGAAAAAAAAACTAGTCCTGCTTTTAGCCAGTGAATTTGTGCTCCGCCTAATGAATCATCACATCACATTATTGCGGTCGCTCTCGAGCCTTGCAGCAAACCCTTACTTCCTTATTTCATTGTAGAGCCCTTACTTCTTTACTTTTTTGAAATATGATTTTTATAATAAAAAAGATAAATATATGAGGTAAATTTTATTTTAAATAAAATAAAAATCAAGGAAATTATTTTTTTCTATTTTTGGAAAACTTGAATATTAAGGAGAAATTATTAGCAAAACTTTCCATTTTTTTCAAAAATATTTGGCAGATATTTGACTGTGTCCATTATCTTTTCCATTTTGACTTTAAAAACGTAATTCTCCTGGTGTCCCCTCACTTTTTGATGGGTGAATTTGATGTTGTCATGGGATGATGTATAGTGGAAAATTGTATTTAAATCAAAATATTTTATTAATTTATTAAATGTTTGGCTATAAAATGCTTTTGAAAATGAACCTAAGTAACTTGGTGAGAAAATAACATTTAAATATTATATAAAATTTTTAAATTCTAAAAAGTCTTTTAACATTTAAAAAAGACATAAAAGTAAAATGAATCAAATGAGGATTTTAAAATATTGGTGAATTTCTCATTTTGCTCTCAGTTTTTAAATTAAAAAAGAAAAAGAAAAATGAGCATCGTTAAAGCACCACCACGGCCGGCTACCGGTGCTCCAGTTGTGAAGGTTTGGCGCAAGGTTTTTTTTAGGGGTGAAGTTGATTTTTTGTTAAAAACAAAAAAATTGAATCAATATGTAAGGGGTGGAATCTGAACCCACCCTCACCAAAGGATCTTTGGTGGCCTAATGGCTACCTAGCTCCTTCAATATCATGGTGGGGTGGGTTCGAATATCACCTTTGTTCAATTTTTCTTTTTAAAAAGGTTTGACCTCAACCCCAAAAGAAAATCGGTGTCAAATTCAATCTACTGGCTAGTTCCCAAGTTCAATGCCCGATCGTGGTGGTGCTCTAATGAGACTCATTTTTTATATCTTTTTTTCAATTTTAAAATTGAGTGTAAAATGGTAAATTCATCAATATTTCAAGGGTTAAGGAGCAATTTTACCAACGAATTATTGGCTCAGAAGCAATTTCGCCAATAAAATTTCTAGTGGACCAAAATTACCAACAAACTATTGGATTATGAGCAATTTTGCCAACGCCATTAATTAAGCCTAACGTCCGTTTTCTGCCTTCATGCAAAAATTACAGAATAAGACTCAGATATTTATGAAACTATATTTAAGCCCCAAAAATTTAAAATTTTTTTATTTTAGTCCCTCCACGTACTTTATATGGAGGAACTAAATTGAAAATTATAAAAATTTTATGGGCCGGAATATAATTTTTTAAAATTTTGTGTTCTTTTATATAATTTTTGCAGGGTCATCCCCACCCCCAAAATCAGCCCCTGGTTTCAGGTCTTTTTCTTCGGTTTTAGTTTGGCCTGTGGCCTATTAAGGAGTCCTGTAATTTTAAAAATTTTGTGACCAGCCTAACAAATCACAGGCCTCATTTCAAAACAAGACTACTTCAAATAGGGCGAAAACATAATTACTTTAAACAGGCCAAAAACATACCTACTTGAAACAGGATGTTAGATGTAGGTCTGTTTTCAACCTATTTAAAGTAGGTCTGTTTTCACCCTGTTATGAAGTAGGCTTGTTTTGAGGTAAGCCTTGTGGTTTGTTAGGCTGCTTACAAAATTTTTAAAATTACAAGCCTTCTTAATAGGCCACAAGCCAGGCTAAAGCTGAAAAAAAAGATCTTGTAATTAGCGTCGGATTTTTAGGGGTAGGGATGGCCCTGCAAAAATTACAAAAAAAACCCAAAATTTTAAAAAATGTTCTTGCCGCCCCAAATTTTGTTTTATAATTTTCACTTTAGTCCCTTCATATAAAGTATGTGGAGGAACTAAAATAAAAAATTTTAAATTTTTTGGAGCTTAAATATAGTTTCATAAGCATCTGGCTCATATTCTGTAATTTTTGCATGAAGGCAGAAAATGGACGTTAGGCTCAATTAACCGCGTTGGCGAAATTGCTCTTGATCCAATAGTTTGTTGGTAATTTTGGTCCACTAGAGAGTTTGTTGGCGAAATTGCTCCTGAGCCAATAGTTCGTTGGCAAAATTGCACCTAAACCCATATTTCAAAATCTCAATTTGATCTCTATCACCCTTATGTCTTTTCCAAATGTTAACATAATTTTTTAGGTTTAGGAATTTCATATAATATTTAAGTGTTCATTTTGACCAAAACATTGAACCCTAGATTGCTTGAAGATTTATGAACTATTTAATCTGTGTGTCAATAGTTTATTATAATACAAGGATGATCCTCATGGTTTTGTATGGAATTTCTTTATTACACGTTCTATAATTTTCTTAAGAAAAAATTACTTACATGAAAAGAGTTTGAACTGTTTATAACATATACTTCTATTATTTAAGCTAGTTATATATGAGTATTTTTTTTGTCTTTCAATATTTAAAAGGTATATCTCAACATAATAAAGAGTAAAGACGAACCCTTCTTAGGCTTAGGACACATAGATAATGAATAACTTTATTTATTACTAAATTTATTCTATGTACAAGAATTAAAATTGAATTTTTTTTGTTTTTAATTATATCATCTAATATTCAGTCCGGAGTTCACGGTTGCTCTTTTTAATACAAATGTTTTCTCAAAGACTTCAATTCAAAACCTAAAACAATGTAGTGAAAGCTTACCACATTAAACCAACTCTATGATAGTAAAAATTATAATCTTTCAACTGATAAAGAGCTCCTACCATTTATAGCATTATAAGTTATTAATGCATATGCCTCATTTTTATTTTACAGATAAATATATTAAAATCTTCGTAGAGTTTGATAAAACCCGAGAAAGAAGAGAAATTTAGATTAAAAATAAATAACAAATGAATTAGTATTATTGACAGGTCATCTATATATCAACAATATAAGTATTCACTGAATATTAAAAAAACTAGTTAAATAATTACTACTCCTTTGTTAGTTAATGATTTATAATAAGAATCATATCATTTAATCACGGGTATTGGAGCTACTTATTCATTAAGAATTTTTTATGTAATAATCAACGGAGATAATTTGAGAATTTGGAGGGTAAATGGAATTTAGATCTTACTCCATATTTAAAATTAAAGTCAAAATCGTTTTGCCCATATATTTACAATTTGAGAGTAATTTATTGATAAAATCATTTTATATATATATAGCAAAGACAAAAAGAAAAAGGAGAAAACGTGTCAAAATGCTAAACCATGAGTGCCAGTGTTTGGTGGGCCCACGCTGGTTCGAGTGGAGAATAACATTTCGCGGATGCATGAGGGACAGCGACAATGGTGACCACGCGTCACACTGGCAGGTGGGAACCAACGCCAAAGTGGGTACAGCTCGACGGGACGGAACAAGTGGGGCACGGTGGGAGCGAGTGGAAAAGAACGCGCTGAATGCGCGAAGACGGAGGAGATAGCAGCTTAGACGCACGAGGGTCCTACAAACACAGGGAGGGGGGGGGGATGAAAGAGGGAGGGGGGGGGATTTAGACGTGACGTCAACGTCAGTTGAGAAGGATCACACGTGCGAGCCATGTGAAGGACGTTGAATGAGAATTGCCGTTGAATGGGTTCCCTAATGAGAACGTTCAATTAGAGAGGGACGCACTGTTTGCTTTGGAACGGAGACGTTAATGTCGAGCTTGGTTATTACAGTTTATAAGGGGCTCAATCAATCAAGCTTATTTACTATTTTAATTGAATTTATGATTTTTTTATGTTTGGATAAAAAAAATTACAATCGAGCTTATAAATGCTTAAGTGTCTATAAACTAAAGTAGATATAAATTAGTTTTTCTGACTTATATAACATTATGCAAACTTGTATAAAAATTTTGTAATTTATATAAAAATTAATATAAAATACTGTGCAAATTTTGTAATTAAGCATTTTTCATATTTTTGGTAATTTTATTTTATAATTATCTCAAAATTCACTTATCTATAAACCATTTCAAACAAGTTTCACAATCTGACTTATACTCAAAAATTACTTATACAATCATCAATTCAAACATAAATCACATTTCACAATCTGACTTTTGTCCAATTTAACTTTTACCCAATTTGACTTTTCTATAAGTTATTTTACCCACCAGCATCACAAACAAACCCATCAGCTTCTATAACTTGGTCACTTTTCCTAGTTGGTTACAGTGTAATGCCTAACTAAATTTCTTTAAGTTTTGAGTTTGAGTTTTGAAATAAACATTATCGAAAAAATTAACTATGAACTTCAAATTGAATATCTGATAATAATATTATATACACACACATATTAGGTGGGTACTGACTAAATTATATTAAGATCTAGATGATGAGTTTTAATTTTTTTAACAAATTTAATAATTTACCTACCTCTTTTTAGTGTGTTAATAGGAAAGTTGGACGTGTTTTACATTAAAGATCCAGAAGTATTTTTTAAAAATAACTATACAAAAATTTGAGTGAGATTTTTTAGGAGAAATACCCATTCTTGAAACCTTTTGCTGATTTTTTTAAAAAAACATTATTTTAAAAATATATTTTTAAAAAATAAAATATGATTTTTCTTATAGAAAGATCCAGTGTATAAAATGAAAAGGATTATATAAGCAAAATTATAACAATAGGGTGCATGGAATGAGAAATTAATAAAATGTGAGTTTTATAGAGAGAGTAACCGAAAAAATATTGAAGCAGTGAACAAATATACAGTATCATTCTTCTTATATGTAACAACATTAATGTGGTTTAAGGATGTAGAAAAAGTTGAGGCAATTTAAGTAGCCCAATACAACATCAATCTCAAACAAATATATATATTATGATTCTCAAAATTAATTTCATTTCAAATTTGTAATAGACTTTCAAGAACAACTTTAAAGATTATATTTATCTTATATTTTATTTATTTTAAAATAAAATTGAGATTGAGATTTATACTCTTGTATGGTTTTAGTTTACTAGCTACTTGATTCCCTTGTTGTTAGAATATAACATTTTTTTTGGAAAAAAAATATATATTGGGTGTTGAGTACTTATGACCAAATAATCGGGCGAATCAATATATATATATATATATATATATATGGATAGAAAATTTCTTAACAAATTTGCAATTATCGAATCACAAAATTTTATCTACTCTACTTTATATCCTGAACTTCTTTTCATGCGCACCTTTTAATATTTATTTTAACATCGCTTTCTTGTCACACATAAATGATAACACTCAGTAAATAAAAAACTATTCAGTTGCTTTGAGCAGAGAATTTTGACTTGTGGCTCCAATGAAATAATAATTTACTGATAAGGATAGAGCTTAATAAATAAAAAAATCTGAAAAATTACAATTAGTAAGTGAGGCATCTCTTTCTTTCATGCAAATAAACTACTATTATTATTTTTACCATTTGGGTAGGGATTAAATTGGGAACATAACCACTATATTTAAGGTGTTGCAAATCCAAATCGGCAACACCTTCCAAGTGGATAACAAATATTCTTTTGGTTACAAGTCATGTCCTTAATTATGTCCTAACACTATTATCCTTCAATAATTTTCCACAAAAAAGTGGCTTTAAATTTGCATTTTCTAGTTTTCCAAACTAACCATTTTTTTTTTTTAAAAAAGAAGGAATTCATACTTTTATATCTTTATGTGTGTATATTTGTCTTCGTTTTTATTATGAAATTCCCTGATAAAACAAATTAAACTGGATCTTTAGAATAATTAAGTGAGAAAAGTGACCAAGGACTGAATAAGGGAAAAAACTTATAACTTTTTATAATTTCTTTTCTTAATATTTGTTCTTAAAAAATTGATCACAACTTCAAATTTGATTTCAGATCGTTTGAATAATGATGGATCTTATTTATCACGCAATTATATATGTTAGGAATATACTTTAATTTAAAAACTATATAATGATAATCTTTTTATACAAATAAATGGTTCAAGGTGCAAATTTAATAACAAACTATTTTTTTTATAGGCATCTAATATAATTAACTATTTTTATATGTAAAAGTAGACATAATCAATTTATTTTGTATTATTGATAGTAACGCCATTAACTCGAGTCCATTTCCATTATTTTTTGCTTTGTGTGTCTCATCAGCCTTATAAATACTCATATTTGTCTTCTAAAATTTGTTTAGGTGATATTTTGAGGCTAACTAAAATAAAATTGCTTCCATGGGTTTAAGTGATATTTCCTATTTAAAAAGGCATACATTTCTAAAAATATATCAAAATAATAAAGTGTAAAAAGATGGATGAGACTTACAGTACAAAAAGTAACAAAAGTTTATTTGGATTAACCGTGTTGCTATAAGTGAAACCAAATGAATTAATTATGTCTATTTTTGTATCCAAAAATAGTTTATCGTGTTAGGTGCCCATAGAAAAATAGTTTTCTACTAAATTTGCACAATAACCCTAACTGAATATATAATCTTGTTAAGTTATTAGTCTAGCTAGTTAGCAACATCGTCAAGATAATAATTAATTATTCTCATCAATTTCTTTTCTTTCACAATCGGATCTTATGTATATAAAATACAAGTGAGCTTTGTCAAACAAAGTTTTTAATTTGATTCTTTCAAGCCTACAACAATTTATTAATTATTTATTAATGATGCCTGCAATCCAATATTCTAGTTTCTGGCAGCTATATATGTAGCCTACATGAATGGAAACCAATCAGCCAATTACAAATTAAATTAAATAAAGCATAAACAATATTAATATCTCATAAAAGCCTATATAAAGAAGCTGATGGGGTAGAATTAAACGATGGTTTAGTTTAAGTAGAGTTATATGAAATATAATATATGTGTACTAGTCCTAGTCATTGTCAAAGAGATCATTATGAAAAAGCATGTATAGAATTTTCCAAAAGTGTCTTTTGTTATAATTAAAGACATGGCAATTAATTGCCAATGAAAGTTTTGACCTGAGAAGAATTTGGAGCAAATGGGATTACATTTCGTACATGACACAAAAACCAAATTAGGTCATTGTAATTTAAGTCACTATAAGTAAAAACCAAATTATGTTACTTTAATTTAAGTCATCTATAAGTATAAATTCAAGTGTGACATCAATTAATTAATCCCACGCTAATCAAAAGGCTTAAGAATATTTATAAAAAATAGATCAAACGTGGGGGCTTTATCTTTTTTGCCCTTTTAAGTCTTTACCCCTTCACAAGCTAAGCCTATATATATGAGCTATGTGCTATAAAAAATTAAATTTGCTGCACGGAACCCGGACTCACTTTGATTAGAACCTTCCTTTTTTATTATTTGTTATTCATTTTAATGGGAAAATTACATGGTCAGACATAATTTGATTAATGGGATTGAGATAGATGATAACTTAATCTTTTTTATAAAAAAATTATGGCATTCTTAAACATTTTAGCTACTGAAATGCGTGGAAAAATATAAAAAGAATAATTCTTTTAAAAAAATGAAATATGGGAATCGGGTATGTTTATTATTTATATTGATGATTTGACCTGATCCAAGATCAATTGGCCGGTACGTGGGGTCAAATTAAATCAGACTCCGTGTCTGATGAGTTCCAATATTTGATTAGTGTATGTGCTACTTGCATTATTTTAAAAAAAAAAAAAAATCTAACATTATAAATTCTATAAAATTATTTAGAATAATATAATACTAGGTTATAGGGTGGTCACCGTGTTGTAAATTTAACTGATCGGTTGGCCAAAAAAAAATAAAAAAGAAGTTAACCAATAAGTTCAATGAGCATCGTTTACCTGCACACACACACAGAGTTATAGTTATCTGTTATATATTCTCCTGTCCAATTACAGGTAACACCCTTCATGGAGAGTATAGTTTACTCATAATAAATTTACTTCATTTTAAATATCCAAACCCCAGCTTGATTCAGACCTAATAAAAATAACGAAAAAAAAGAAAGCTTCTAGAAAACATACCTCTTTAATTTTGAGGTATTACTTCAAGTCTTTAATATAAGATCTTGTTTATAGTGTAAATTACACTGCAGAAAAAATTCTATATTCAGCATCGGAACTAATGTTAATTTGCATATTCATGGGCCTGTGTTATTATTTGTGGTTTCTTATTAAATAACCGTTGCTTGACATTTTTTATTTATTTATTTTTAAAAACCATGCTTTACAAAACAAATGGTTGACCTTAGTGAAAGGGGATTTAGTCACAAGGTCTCAAGTTTGATTGTGTTAGTGCAAAAAAAAGTTTGTGAGATCCGATTGAATTCGACAATATTTAAATATAACCCAATTAAATACAGTCATATAAAAGAAAAAGAAACAATCAAAATAGAATTCTTTAATTTCATCTCAAAACATGATCATAATCCTACGTAGAACGTAGCTAAATTGAATGTGTAGCAAGACAGCTACTACTTTTGTTTCAAAATATATCAAAGGAATCACTATTTGATCCCAAACATAGTCATAATCCTACGTTGCCAAATTGAATGCATAGTCAGACAACTACTCTTGTATCAAAATATATAAAGGTCTTCTGATCTAAAGTTTTTACTCACGTATTTATAAAGTGCCATTGATATGGCACATTTTAATACATTTTCTAAATTTGCCATATATATTGTACTTTCTTACTTATAAATAATAACGCATTAACATTATATAAGTAAGTCTTCAATAGAAAGATCACCAGTAAATATTACATTGAACCGAACAACTTTTAAAAGAACATGTAAAATAAAATAAAACTTTTTTTTTTTAATAAAACAGTAGAGACCTATATTTTGAAACAGAGAGAGGAGTATATAAACTATTGAAAAATGCAGCGCAGCTTCCAACTTTAGGCTCCATTAACTACAAGGCAAGCTCAAGATCTAATTTTTAAAATATTCATGATTTATTGTGAAATTAATAATTATGAAAAAAAAGGACTGAGAAATTCCAACGTTTGAAGTTGTCTTTTTTTTTTTAATCTACATAGTAGTATGAATTACGCATTAATATTAATTATTCCTTTAATTTGAATATTAATTTAAGATCCAGTCATTGTTTTGTTTGATTAGCATCCTTGACATCCAGTCTTGGCTGATACTATATGTGGTACCTTTACGCTAAATCCACAATTAATATACCAACACCATTTGTAATTTTATAATTGTACCATTTGCAATTTTATAATAAATCACCAATTCCTGCTCGTGCACTGCACGTAGAACTCCGATAGCCCTATATAGAAAAATACTTTAGTTAAGTTTTTTTATATCTATTATGTTAAATTTTTTAATCATATGTGACCGTATGTCCTATTTTTAAAATATTATCATTTTATTATAAACCTATATGAAAAAAATATATACAATAGATATAGTTATGTACTCATGTGTAATTGGAGAATTTGACGTGATATATATAAGGGAGTTGATCTAAGTATGGTCCTTCTATATATACAGTGTGTGTATACCCTAAAGCTTCATCACTTAGGGATTAATTACTTAATTAATTATTAAACATATTCTTGGGTTAATACTTATCAATAGTGATGTTTGCGCCGGCAGCAAAGGATACAAAATTCACACATTGATTGAAGCGAGATTAAGAGTTGAATATTTTAAAGCTCCACCAATAATGATGGCTTGTTACATAATTGAGGTGATTAATTAAAGACTAATTATTGAATGCAAATTGACGCAGCGCATTAGATCACTTTCAAACTGAATAAAATATAGAGCATATAATAAAATAAAATAAAAATCTTAGGGTTATAGTTTAATTGAAGTTGAAGGCGCACATATACGGATAGTGAATGGACATTGAAACTTTCTACAGCAAGAAATCGGGGGGCACATTGAAATTTGGCCCTACCTATAGGAACCTTGAATATAATTTTTTTCCTTTATTTTTTCCATGTATCCGGCCTTCCTTATTATTAAGCTATATGTAAGTATTGTTAAATTTAATTTATAGTAATTATTTTCAATATGATTATTTTTTCCACAGTTTGAATTAGACATCTTCTAATTTTTAAGTTGTAACATCTAATTTTGTATGCATTAAGCTTCTAGTATATACTTGCATATTCAAACATTTTTTAGATCAACATAGCAATAATTTTCTTAATATGAATATTTTTATTCATAGTTTAAATCCAATTATAATTTACTCAAAGAATATCATATATATTATTATCAAGGGAAAAGTTGTTAATAATCCCTCACAACAAAATTTATGACCAAAAGGTTCTCAACGACCCAAGAATTTTTTTTTTTTTTTTGATAAAAAACGACCCAAGATTTTGAACAGGTATGCAACTCTTCAATTTAGTTTTATACACACATATTTTAGCTATAAGTAAATATCTTTTGCTTAGCACCTTATTGAGTTATTGAATGTAGAATTGTAGATATTGCACTTAATTAGTTGAAAGAAGAGGTGAACACACTAAAGATATGTACACAAGTCCTTCAAGGAATTTCAAGTATTTTTGGATAATATAAGACTCTTTAGCAATTTTCCCCTAATTAAATTAACTATTGTTGGTGACTCCTGATTTTATTTTTAGCACCCAGGCTTTATTTTCTTTATATTATTAACAATAGTTGAGTATGAAAGCTGTATCTATGTCCTACAAACTCACTTTACCCTTGCTACTTTCCAAGTTTTAAGTGGCTTTCATCACTAAAGTGGTTTTAAACCAAAGGAAATATGGGAACAAACAAAAAATAATGTAAAAGTGTTTTCACGTAGTTAACAAAGACACACATAGTAGTGGACATAGATGATAGATCAGTACTGAGGACCATTTTCTAAAAAAACTATTTCAATTATTCTAGGTCGAAGAGAATCCAAGAGTTATTCAATTCAGGCCTCCGTGTAATCAGGACCACCCGAATCAGTACATTAATATTTTTACGCTAAGAAAATAATTATGAACTAAAATTGAACAAACAACTTTATATAGTATCGCATGGCAGCTTGGATCTAACCTATGGATACGTCAAATTCTGATCGGTGGAGGGACCCCTAATTTCTGGGTGGGGTTGTCCACACCCAATCTTATCACTGTTCATGTCCGTACCTATATATACAAACATAACCATAATAAAACTTCCCTCATCAGCTTCAGAATTGAGAGAATGGTTATAAAACTTCCCTCATCAGGTTCAGAATTGGGAGAATGATTATAAAACTTCTGTCATCAGGTTCAGAATTGGGAGAATGATTATAAAACTTCTGTCATCAGCTTCAGAATTAAGAGAATGATTCCCTAAATAAAGCACACTTCAATTTTGATTCCCTGAATTCATGGCTTCATGTGGGTCTATAAGGGTTCATCCTCTCTTTGATACTACTGCACATGAGTTTAGGATTAAGTAGAGGTCATGACTATTACACAGATTCTGATAAATAAGTTGCATTATTCATTCTTGGTGAAAATGTTTCTATTATAATCTCATGTGTGTGTGTGTTATAGGACACTTTATTAAGATGGGGTGGATGACTACCCTATTTGTCTTTTTTAATTAGATGGGCAGGCATTACTAACCTAATATTACAAATAGGTTAAATTTGTGACCTCTCACTTGATGAATTAATGGAATTGCCTTTGTTACAAGTCACTTGATAAAGTTTTAATTATGCTTTTCAATATCACCCCCACTTTAAGTCAATAAATGTGAGAAAGAATGTGATGCAAATCTAAAGATTTTTTATTTAAACATGGGTAATAACATAAAGTTTAAATGAGTTGAATCTCAGTGACTCACTAAGGTCAGGTCGGTGCATCCTTTTAAATAATGCTTACAAAGGTGTTCACAACAAAATTATTATATTGACAACGGGTTTAAACTCACAACCTCTGTTATGGGCTAACTTCTTACTAGTTGAACCAATTTTTATTGGCATTAACGACCTCTTGTGGGTTCTTATAAGAAAGTTAGAATTACATTATGGACGGAAGGGAGCATATACACATTACAATGACTAGTTACATATTTTCATAGTGATGAATAACTGCAAGTGCTGTGTCGGCTACATGAATTATGAGGAATGAGTTGTGCTGTTTAATTATTATAATATGGTTTATTAGAAATTATATATATATTAGATAAGAATTAATTAATTGGCTAAAAATGATGATGATGAGCTGCAAATTTTCGCTTCATCTTTATGGATGACATGAAGGCAGAGGAATCCTATGCTTTATTTTCCTTTTTTATTTTCTGGTTCTTTGCACATGCACTCTATGGAGATCAAATGGCAATGTCTCGTCAATAATATGAATCACACATATGATTTTTACATATAAATAGCAATTCTGCTTATATATTTTTATGAAAATTTCAGGGAATCTGATGCGAAATCAAAAGGGACGTGTCAGGCAATTTCAGGCAAATAAAGCCCCACAAATTTCAGGCAATTTTTTTTGGTCGACAAACACCCAATTGGCCATGTTTTGCTCTGCAGGAAAAACAAGATAAACCACCAATATTGTAACATAATCATGAGTAAGATAGAGATCTAGACACGGTAGTTAAGATCTAATCATATGATTAGATCGTGATTATAAATATTACTTACTGTCCTTAACATAAGAGCTAATTTTGATGTTGGATTTGATCCAAAATATAACAGTTTATTTTATCTCCTTGATTTTTATTATTTTTCAAGCTGATTTATTTAACTTGTAATTTGAGGTTATACATTAATATTTTAGAGAAATCAAGTTATATTTGTTCAAATTAACAAAATTATTTTATTTTCTTAATATACCTAAATTAGTTAAGCAGCTTTTATATATGGGATTGGAGTAGGGGCAAAATGCATCAACTTTGTCCACAAACATAAGACCAATAGACAGTAAATAGGGGCAAAGTGAAAAAAAAAATTATCGTTTATTGGGCGCCTTAATTATTAAAATGACAAAAAAAAAAGGGAAATTGGAAAAAGTGAACCATTGAAAAATTTTAGGGAAAATTTCATATAAATATCTCTTGAATTTGTAAAATCCCTAAAAGTCATGTGAATTTATAAAATGACTGAATGGACATGTGGACATTTTTTTGTTTTACAAATTTGGGTGAATTTACCCTTTTGCCCTTAATTTTTAAATAAATTAAAAAAAGAAATATGCCCCTCACCAGAGAGCCATCGTGGCCGGCCACAGGAGGGCCTGCAACCGGTGGCCATCAGAGATCCAGTGAGTTTTTTTTTTTTGGTGGGAGGGTTAGGTTTGTAGAAAAGATTTAAGGAAACTTAAGGGGTAGGATTTGAACTCACCCCCCTTGGTGGAAACCCCACTGGGCCACTTGGTTTTTTTAACATATGTATACATTAATAAATATATATTACTTATTTACGTAGAGTTTAGAAAAATTCAACTTTCTAATAATTTTTAATATACTTATGTATTAACAAATTATTAGCTAATATTTATTTCTTATTATTTTTCATATTTAATATTTAGTAATATTTTTTGCTAATGATTTGAATTATGATTTATTTAAATAATATTTTTATTAAATTTTCTTATATTCAATTTGATTAATAATATATAATATTTCCTATGATCCATTTTAATCCTATAATACGTAATTATTTTAATTATAATTTGATGGATTATTTGAAAAATTACCTAAAATTTAAATCCTAAAATTTGAAGAGAAACTTGTGAAAAACTTGACGAAAGTATTAGTAATTTCCATTACAGAACTTGTAAATACCATTAGCAAATTGGTAATTGCCATTACAAATTTTGTAATAATTGACATTTATTTCTCTTTTAATCAGAAATACAAGTGGTAAGCTTGAAAAGCAAACAGGTAAATACCTTTGCCAAACTTGTAATGGTAATTACGGAATTTTCAATGGCATTTATTAGTTTGACAATAGTATTTATCAATTCGTTTTTAAGGCTTACCACTTGTGTCTCTGTTTAAAGAGAAATAAATGTCAATGATTATAAAACTTGTAATGGCAATTACGAAATTTTCAATGGCATTTACTAGTTTGACAATGGTATTTACCAGTTCATTTTTCAAACTTACCACTTGTGTCTCTAATTAAAAGAGAAATAAAGGTCAATTCTTACAAAACTTGTAATGGCAATTACAAAACTTTCAATGGCATTTACTAGTTTGACAATGGTATTTATCAGTTTGTTTTTCAAGCTTACCACTTATGTCTCTAATTAAAAGAGAAATAAAGGTCAATTATTACAAAACTTGTAATGACAATTACAAAATTTTCAATGACATTTATTAGTTTGGCAATGCTATTTACCAGTTCGTTTTTCAGGCTTACCATTTGTGTTTCTAATGAAAAAAGAAATAAAGGTCAATTATTACAAAACTTGTAATGACAATTACAGAAATTTCAATGGCATTTACAAGTTTGACAATTGTATTTATTAGTTCTTTTTTCAAGCTTACCACTTGTGTCTCTGATTAAAAGAGAAATAAAGGTCAATTATTACAAAATTTGTAATAACAATTACCAATTTACTAATGATATTTACAAGTTTCGTAATGGTAATTACTAATGCTTTCGTTAAATTTTTCTCAAGTGTCTCTTCAAATTTTAGGTAATTTTTCAAACAATCCATCAAATTATAATTAAAATAATTACATATTATAGGATTAAAATGGATCATAAGAAATACTATATATTATTAATCAAATTTAATATAAGAAAATTTTAAAAAAATCTTATTTAAATAAGTCATAATTAAAATCATTAGGAAAAAATATTACTAAATATTAAACATGAAAATTAATAAGAAAAAATATTAGCTGATAATTAGTTAATATATAAGTATATTAAAAATTATTAGAAAGTTGAATTTTTCAAACTCTGTTTAAATAAATAATGTGTGTGTGTGTTGAAGAAACCAAATGGCCTAGTGGTTAGGCCACTTGGTTTCCACCAAGAGGGGATCAAACCCACTCTTTTCATTTTCTTTAAATCTTTTTCTATAAACCTAACTTTCCCACAAAAAGTTTTTTTTAAAAAAAAAAATCACCGGATCTCCGGCAGCCGCCAGTTGTAGGCCTTCCAGTGGCTGGCCACAGTGGCCCTCCGGCGAGGGGCATATTTCTTTTTTTAATTTATTTAAAAATTAAGGGCAAAAAACTAAATTCATCGGAATTTGTAAAACCTAGAAATGTTCATATGTCCTTTTAATTTTTTTACAAATTCACATATCTTTTTGGGGTTTTACAAATTCAAGAGGTATTTAAATAGAATATTCCCAAATTTTTGTTAGTATGAATGACTTAATAATTTTTTATACATAGAAAAGTATTGGCACTTTATAAATTTTATATTCACAAAGTACTGATATTCTCATTTAAATCATTCTCACCCATAATTTTTTTTTTTTGCCCGAGATATCTTATAAACAAGATTAAATAAAACACTAAGAAAAACTTGAAAACTCATAATAACCGCGATAGCTAGTTTCCTGTTCTTAATGACTGGGCATAATTTTTTTCTTTCTGTTATCAGAAATTGAAAAAAATGGATCACATTATGTGATTTGTTATAAACTTAACCATATATTAGTATTATGATCAAGGCATATATATGAAGAATACATTAACATGTCATCAGAAAACGTAGTGGAGTAGGGTAATGGCTGGATCGGACGCAGCGTATTATTTTAAAAAGGAAAAATTGTTAATAAACCCCTATTTCTTTTTTTTTAAAAAAAAAGTGTCTTGGAAGGACCTAATTTTATTTTAAGGACCTAGGTCCTTTAGGGCATACATAAATGATAAAGAAATGACTAAAGTGCCCATACTACTCTACTACACCACTTAGATATTCTCGCACTCTCTTCTTCTTTTGCATCGCTCTCCATCTTCTAGAAATTGCCAGTTACCCTCCTCTCTCACATCAATGGATGCGTCTCGCTCACCATCTTACTCACATCGCCTTGTCCTTAATTTTCTTGTTCATGATTGATGTCGGCAACGACAACCTCCTCCAACAATGATGATGGCAACCTCCTTCGAAAACAGCAACAATGGCTTCCAACAAGAGGATGATGGTTTCTTCGGCATTCGATCTAATATGGAATTTTTTTTAACCATATCCTTCATTTCTCCTTCTTCGATTTGCAACCCTATCTCACTGCCTCAAGTTGTCGCTACCTTGCATTTATCTCCAGTTCCACTAACCAATTTGTAAATATAGATTTCTAGGTTCAATTTCTAGAGGTATGGATGTGAGTAGCCGTAAGTTTTAAGGAAGAGGAAACTTGGAAGGTTTATTTGCACAATAAGGAAATATGGTTTGCACATATGAGAAGATTATTCGCACAAAGGAAGATCGTTTGCACTAGCATATTTTCACATTTTGCTTAATTTTGGTACACATACATGGGAAGACATTTGCACACAAAGAAGATGGATTGCATACAATGGAACTTACGTTGTACATAGGGGAGATGAATGGAATGTAGAAAGATTTATTACACATAAGGAGGTTTGTTTGCACACAAGGGACACTACAAAAAACATTGAATCTCCGAGGAATTTGGAGTTTCTGACGGAATTTGAGATGTAAACAAATTTTCAACAAAATCCATTTCATCTCTGATAAGACCCTCACAAATCAATTTCTAATGGAATTATGATTTCGTCGCAATTTTTTTTTAAAATTTCAAATTCCACGTGGAATTCTTAGGAGAAGCCACGTGTCACGTCCATAGGAGGCCATATTCACCATAGGTCCCTCACTGGCAATGCTACTTGGCAGCTCCGGCGCCCACCACATCATCACCGGTGCGAGCTCCTCTATGTGTCTCCCTCTCACCTGCCACATGTTGCCGCTCTATATTTCCTAAAAATGCATCTCCTCTTGGCCCCCCTTGGTTCGAACCCACACCCTCGTTCGCACACATGTGAAGCCATATTAGTTGGGCTGGAATGTTTTGGTGTTTTATTATTGCAAAATTGTGTGTGTGTAATCTTCTTATATATAATCAATTATTTATAAATATTTATTTTTTTTATATACATAAATATATCTTATTATCAATAAATAAATAATAATATAAAATAATTTTATATATTCTTATAATTTTTAATATAAATTAATTTCAAATTACAAATTTCTTACATCTTAAATAAATTTTCATATGGCTATATTTTTTTTCCTATTTTTGAAATTGAAATTAATTTTAATTAAAATTAATTAATAACTAATAATATATGTGTGTGTAAAATATACATGTGTAATATATATATATATATATATATATATATATATATATATATGTATGTATGTATGTATGTATGTATAATTTTATATATAATATATTATTAAGATCACAATTTTAACAATAATTACGGAAAAATAATTTTTAAATATTTATATGGCTATTAATATCATATTTTTTTTAGGGAAAACAACATTAAGGTCCCAATTAAGAAAAATAATATTGAAAAAGTTTCATAACTTGTCAATAACTATTGAAAGATCTTTGACGGAAAAAAAAAAACTAGTGAAAGATGAGCGGTCATTAACATGTGAAACAACTATCATTGACAAGTTATGAAAATTTTATGATATTATTTTTCTTAATGGGGACCTTTGTGTCATTTTCCCTAATTTTTATTTTCATAACGATATTATTTTAAAAATTAAATTTATCTAAAAAATAATAATTTTTAAATTTTTCCAACAAAATTAGCCACCATATTATTCCGTGGCAAAATTAGTCACAAGAAGTTTCGTGGCTAATTCTGTGACAAAATAAGGAAATCTGTTGAAAATTCCAGTAGAAACATTCCTGATGGAATTTTCGATGGAAAAAAATTTCATTGGAAATTTAGTGTTTTTTTGTAGTGGAAAGAACATTTGCACTAAAGGAAGATCATTTGTACAAAGTATGATTTGCACATTATGGTTTCATTTTGGGACACAAAGGAAGACATTTACATACGGGGAAGATGTATTGCATATAAAGAAAGTTAAGTTGCACATAGGAAAAATAAATGCATGTAGGAAAGATATATTGCACATAAAGAATAAAGAAGATTATTTGCACACAAAAGAAGATTGTTAATTTTTACTTAGAGAAGATTATTTGCACAAGGTATAATTTGTATATTCTGACTTAATTTTGGGACACAAGGGCAAATATTTTCACACTGGAAAATGGATTGCATGTAACGGAAATTAAGTTGCACATCAGGAAAATATATTGAATAAGAGAAGGTATATTACTCATAGGGAAAATGAATTTTTGGTAGGGAATATATATTATCATTTGCATATATAATGATTTGCATATTTTAGCTTAATTTTGTAACACAATGAAGGATAGTTGCACATAGGGAAGACATATTCAACATTGGCAAGATGAATTGTATGTAGGAAACTGAAAGGGCAATTTAGTTATTCAATTCTTATACCTATTCACCCTAAAGACCAAAATCTTTTAAAAAAACTAAGGGACTACTTTGGAAAAAACTTCTCAATCACATGCCATTTTAAACAATTTTCCCTTTAAAAAAAAAGAGGGGAGATGAACGCGTAAAACTGACTAATGATGAACAAAAAATAATTATCATGTTGCCACTAGCCACTGATCTTGCTAGGGAGCTTGATTTGATAGATTAATAATAATATAATACTAAAAAAATAGCTTAGGATATTCAAAACGTGCTCCACGGATGCCCTAGACTCCACTCCAATGCCTAGCTTCTGTTAAACCAAATAAACTTCCTGCAACTCCATGTTATCTAACGGGCAATTAGGGTGTCTCATATATATAAAATGTGATTTATTTAACGTAACAATTTTATTTTATTTTATTTTTGGGTTTCAAGTCTTTGACACAATATTTTTTGGGGCCAACTATATTTGATGTATATTGTATGATTCACTTAACTGAGCGGACGTATATTGTCTTTCATATCAACTTATATACACACATTTAGAAAAGCATAAGTAGTATACATTTGAATCCAAAATAATTTATTATTCTCCAACGAAGAAGGCTTCATATCACTTTGATCTTATTTATAAGTTTATTTTGATCAAAAAATTTGATCATATTTATAAGTCTTTTTTCAAATAATAAATAAGATTGTGACAATTTTACCCATATTAAGTATATCAATAAATATAGAAAGAAAAAGAAAAGTTAAAAGATATCATTCATAAATTAAGGCAATGTTGAAAATTTGTCCCATACTCTTTAAACTAATTATCTCTTCTTGATATGTGCGTTTTAGTTAAAAGAGATTTATAAATAGGACCAAAGTGATATGGAATTTGCATTTAGATAGAAACTGTAACAAATTATTGTTTGATATATTTTTTCAAAATGATGATAATGGCGAGGGACATTGGTGAATGATTGTATATATCAAGTATCAACCACTTTCTGCCTAAGGTATAACAAGTGTAGAGCCGAGGGCCTTTATATATGCAAAATAAATATATTTATTCTTATAAAATATATTTATTCTTATAAATAAATATACTTCATTGAGTCCTAACCCCTAAATATAAGTTCTTCTTAGCTAATTCAAAAATTAGTTATTTATTATAATTTATGAGTAAGAAATCTGCGACCCTTTTCAATTAATGACTAAAAGTTAACATGAATAGGTAAAGATGCACCAATAAATATGGAGATTATTGGGAGAAAATTTAATTTATAAGAGATAAAAAGAAATGAATCCTTCTATACTCCTTGGGGCCCTACATATATATATTCCCTCTGATCCTTATTATAAGACACCAACTAACAAATCACACAAACCAATAAAAATAGTTAAAGTCAATAAAGTTGTCCTATAATTTATAATTTAAGTAGTTTCCAATATTACCCATATTATTTACATTAAATTCTAATATTATATTATTATTACTCTCACCTACTACCCCTATTAATTATAGGCATATATGAAAAAAATAATCAATACTCATTGGAAACAGGTAAGTACCTTATAAAAAGGACCAGAGAGAGTATATGTGTGTGTGTGTAAGGCGCATTTTAATTTAGAACATATTATATTATCCCTAATACAATTGACTAGAAAAAGACTTGAAGCTCGATATAGTATTTCTCTACACTTATCTTTGAGTATGGACAAACTTAAAAAAATATTTTATTTTTAGATAAAATTAATGAGTCGACTAACTTACAATAGTTTTAGTAGAATTTCTTTTAATATACTCAATGCTTATCCAAACATTGCTAACGATTTTTATTAATTACGAAATTATAACTTTTTTACAACTTTCACCCAATAGAAAGAACTCACACGTCATCATATTCACGTAAGATCAAACTTATAATCTCTTACTTAAGTTAAGACTTTTTTTTTTTATCTGAAAGAGTGTTATATTATGATCCTTAAGTTAAGACTTAAAAAAAATGCTCAATATCACTTGAGTTATGGATACAAAATTAAAATGAGTAGTGATATCTATTTGTCAATTCAAGTTTCAAACTTTTTTTATTTTTTGACTTGATCAATAAAGTATCTGACTGAATTTACTATGAAATATGAAAAAAAAAAAAAAATTAGTGGGCATGTATCACAAAGACACGCACACAAAACTTTGAAACACAAAGTAGATGTGTCTGAGGGTTGGGTTGGGACCGACAAAAAGTGGAACAATATCTCTTCCCCCATGTGCACCATATCACTCACTCACATGCATGCTTCTCTTAATAATTCATTCCCTCTCTCTCTCATTAAAACGTGCCCTCTAATTAATTATTTTCATTTCTATTTATTGCATTTATTTATATCATTAGCAATTAGGCCCCTCACCACATATATGATATTAATTAATATGCTCTTCTTTTTAGCCACAATTGTTGAGGCAACTTTGCCCTTACTCATAAAGCTAATCTCACTTTTATTCATGCTTAAATATAGCTAAACATTTCTCTTTAATTATTTTCTTATTCTCCTTCAACAACCTCTACCTTCAATTAAAAATAAATTAAATACAATTTGAGTTATTTAAATTTAATCATCAATATCAAAATAAGATGTAGTTTGGAATGACGTGAATTCCCATCTTAAGATTTTCTCGTGGATGTCCTTATTTACGGCCCCCTTTCTTCTGTTGTATAATGTGGTTAATTTTTTTTTTTTTGTCTAGTACTTTATAATGTTTTTGCTTCAATAATATCACTTTTGCTTTATTTTTAAAAAGATATAGAAATTATATATAAAGAGTTTTCAAATTTTCCTTGGCGCCATATCAGTGTTATACATTTTATTCCTTCTAAAATTTATGCAAATACTCCCTCTCACTCTTTATATAGGATATAAATAATTAAATTACGCAAATAAAAAAGTTTATTAAAATTTGTTAAATACATTGAATGTGAAGAAATATATTTTATTTTTAAAAAAAATGCCCTGAATTATGGAATGAGAAATTAAAATGAGTATAAAAAAAGGTGTGAGAGACAATTAATGCGATGGTGTAACGAGGGCAAAATGGAAACATTTGGTTAAAATTTCAAATATGTTTTAAGTGTGCCTTATTATAAACGGAATTGGATTACCAATAAACTTTTAATTAGTATAGTAAGTAGCTTCGTCCCATATGTAAAGGGGAAACACAAGTTATTCCTGAAGTTCTTTTAGATTTAATGCTATCTTAGAATTTCAAAATGTAACAATTTTATTTCATACTATTAAAAAAATTAATGTTAGTTATTAAAAAATTGATGTTGATTATTAATTTTTTAATGATAAGAAGCAATATTATTTCATTTTAACACTTCTTAGAAAATAATACTCTTTAATGAAAAATTCTAAAACAAATTTACACCTTAACACTATAAAAAATGAAAAAATCGATATGATTTTTAAAAAAAATGCAAATACACGAATATAACGGGAGTACATCAGGACACCGTGATATTAATTAAGTAACCAGAAAGAAAAATCAAATTCAATTTTGATAAAGAAGTGCATGTGATTTGAGACCCAGCTGGGACCGGAGCCCTATTCATGTCCTTAAGATGTGTCAGTCACAAAAGCTTTTATATATATATATATATATAGACACACCACCACGACGTCCTTTCATTTTCATGGCCTTAAATTAAGGGGTCAAATTCCCATTGTCCCTTAAAACATCAATTCCAAAACAACACATTAGTTTCTCTTTAATAATTTACCCACACTAATAACCGTACCAAGTATTCAATTAATTAATCCAATAAATGAAGGGTACACTTTTCTCAACCGGTAAATAATGAAGAATACAATTGCAATTTTGGGGATGATGATATACTTTCAATATAAATAAATTTTTCCTACTAATTTATATTAAATGATGTTTTGATGAAGAGAGAAAAATATAAAGAGTTGCATTTAAACATTGACTATGAGGATAAATAGAAAAAATAAATATTAATTATTCAACAGATAACTTATGCAGTGGACAAAAAAAATCTTTCCAGTCACTTGTACTGAGAATTGGAGGGAGTAGACTGGTAATCAGTAAAGGTTGATTTCTGTTTTACTGAAATTATTATTATTATCATTATTGTTATTATTTTTCATTTAGCAGCAAGAAATGTGACAAGGTTGACAATGTTGGCTAGTTAGTAACGTTGGTGACTTGTTTTCTCCTCATGAAACACGTGAAAAACATAGTTATAATAAACTTCCGCCTGCATTGCAATAATTCTTCCATGCAAAAAGATATATATTAAAAAATTGTTTTCATGCAATGATTGTACAACGTTCCAATCTAGAACCTAAGATTTCATTATTTTTTTAAACCTAAACGAACAAGTGTGTGTGTGTATAAAATATTATTAATAACATGTATATATATAAGGAGTCACCCATATACAGTGTATAAAACCGGGAAGAGTGCTACTCATTCCACACCACTAAAAAAAACTATTTCTCCAATATTTAATATAAGATATATATACTTGATTTGATTATATTAAGAAAGTTAATTAATTATATTGACTAACATGAAATATTTTTCTAAAAAACCCTAATCATCTTCCTTAATTCTCTTAATCATTCTCCTTCTTAATTATTATAGATGGAGCATCAATAAGAATAAATTAAAAAAAGAATGAAAATTTTGTTTTATATTTATGACTAAAATAAACTATACAAATATGTTCTATATTAAAAATCAGAGAGAATATATTGTTTGTGTACTACTTCCTTCAATCTTAAATGTAAAAGTCTGTAGAATGATTCGTTTTTGTCTCACACACACACAAAAAGACCCGTTATTTCACTTTATTTCCCAATTTATATTTTATTTCTCAAACTCTCCTTTGAAAGGTTTTCATCAACTAACTATTTCCAATACAAATAATCAAAGAGAGTAGTTTAGGAAAATAAAAGCGCTTATTTTACAAAGAAATAACTTAGTTAATTTTTTTTATACACACACATTAGTTTCTAATTTACAGATAAAGAATCTGAGCATCATATATACGTACGTACTAACTTTTAGTGCTTGTCAAAATCCATTTAAGATTATATGCCATAATATTACACATAAGATATGGTTCAGGCTGAGATGTTTTTGGGTTCATTGAGATTGAGATAAGATTGAAATGTGAGTCGCTTAGCTTGTAAGAATAATATGTCACACATATAAGAAATTCTCTCTCTCTCTCTCTCTCACACACACACACAAACACATTGAGTTATTCACTTTGGCATATATATGAGGGGAAGATGCTGATTTTTGTGGTATATATGCCATCCCCCTCCCAGAATTTTGATACTTATTATCAGATTTTTGTGGATGATTTCCTGCTATTTTTGGCAGTTTTTATTAACATTTTTCGTGTTGTCTTGAATGGTTACATGCAAGAATAAATAAAATCGATGAAACTTGGATTTTTGCGGATAGATTTCAGATTCCCAAATGCTAATCCACTCATTAACGGGAAAAATTGATTGGACCCCAGTTTGGATCGATCCATTTCGTTCTAAATCATTAGGTCCTTTTGCTATTGCTGTAGAAAAATGCTAATTTTCATTGTACAAATTTGTTCTATTGTTAGTTTGTTACGGATTTATTTTAAAATTCAAATTAATTATTCAAAATCAAAATGAATCAATAAACTCTAAATGAACAGAAACCCTGCTCACTCATTTTACTTTTTAAATATGATATATCGATATTGATTAACACTCATTTAAATATTTTTAATTATTTTTGAAATTTTTTGATCTCTTAACATTCTAACGTGGAACATGATGAAATTTAAGGAAGTGCTTGAGAAGTCCCTCTTTAAAATTATGAGTTCAAATATTTGTACTTTTTGTATAGGAAATTCTTTAGAGTATTGACACATGTTGTGTATGAAAATATATAAGGTCATTCTGGTCAATAAAACTTTTAGATAAGGTTTTTTTTTTAATTTCCCTAATATTTATTTCAGATTATTTGAAAAATAAAATAAAATCCCTCCACACTATATTTTGAAGCAAGCATTTACTTTTGAAGCTTTTTTTTTTTATAATAAAATTTTAGGAGAGGGGTTGGGTTCACCCACAAACTAAGGGCAAGGCGCTATGGCTTTGCTCCCCAAGGTATACAGGACTAAGAGTACATATGCCTCCATCTCAGCCTGTATTTCCACAAGTTCACATTACTTAGAATGCTTCCCCCAGTGCCTTGACCAACTCCAAGATCAAACCATCTCTTTTTTTAGTGAGAAAGGCCGACCCCTTTTAAAGCAAATTTTTGATAAACTTCATGTTAGCTTAATGCTCAAGCCCAACACAAATATATTATAAAAGGACCTAGTTTCTATTATGTCCAACAATATCGATAACAAAGAATCGTTTTTTTTTTGGAAAAAAAATTTAAAGAAAAGGGTTGGACTCACCTATGATCTAAGGGTAAACGAAATCTCCATTTCTCCTAGATAATACCAATATTGAGTAGAGCAAGTCGTCTATTACTCTTTTCACCTAAGCACATAGAAGTTAGGATACCTCTCCCAACAACTCCTATGTTTGAAGCAAAATGTTTTTTAATTAGACCACGAATTACAAATGTTTGGAAAAGCTCCCAGTGCTTTGACCAACTGTAAAATTAAACTCCCTTTTTTTTAATGAAAGTATTCAACCCTTTTACGAGCTGAATCCGACGGTGTAACGTATAACATTTTTTTCTTCTTAAAAAGCATTACTACAAAGCATTCACATAATGGGCCCATTGGAACCGTTGCTCTTAAAAGAGTATTGGAGGTTTTGGAACATTTGATATTGTGCCCAATTCATTTCAAATGATCCAAGAAAAATAATATTGACCCCATATGTTTAATATAGCCCACTTTCATTTTTTTTCTTCTTAAAAAGCAGAGCTTCAGAGCATTCACATACTGGGCCCATTGGAAACGTTGCTCTTAAAAGAGTATTGGAGGTTTTGGAACATTTGATATTGTGCCCAATTCATTTCAAATGATCCAAGAAAAATAATATTGACCCCATATGTTTAATATAGCCCACTTTTGGATCCATTGCTTTTCTTTTGTCCAAAAAAAGATTCATTGCATGCTGCGCTTCATGAGGCATCCAAAAAAGAGCCATAAAGGAATTTTTTTTTTAATCCTTTGGAGTGTTGGGCTTAGGTTCTATGAAATTTATATAAATAAGGGTTAATGTGCGTTTCACACTTTGAAATGTTTTCTTAAATATATAGTGAATCCAACACCTTAAAGTGTTTTTTAGGTGCGTTCAACATCCTAAAGAATTTTCTTAGGTACATCCAGCACCTTAAAGTTGCTATTGAAAAAATACTTCAAGTTGTTGGATGCATCCTTACCATAGAACTTTTTGGGAGTTCATGATAAGATTCAAATTGCTCCTTAAAAAACACACTTTATAGGCAAAATTTCTTTTGAAAAAATTAATATTTTAAGGGTGAAATTATGTCTCAATACTTTAAGGTGGTAGAAGTATTTAAAAAAATATCTCAGGATACTGGATGCACCACAAATTATTTTAGGATATTGGACACACATAAGAAAACACTCTAAGGTGCTAGATGCTACTTAACCCTAAAAATAATATAAATTGATAATTTTATTTGGAGAATTTCATCACTGAGATTTCAAGGTTGAGAATAAAGTTTCAAGTTCTAAAAAAAAAAGGCTCTGCTTTGAGAGTTGAAATATCTTGGGGCTTCAATATAAAGCCAATCAACAAAGCAAGTAATTGAATAACTAATTATATATAATCCTCACATGGTTCTTAAATATTCCTTTCAGTCATAGATATAAGAGTTAAATAATTCATTTATAGAAATTAAAAACATTAGTGAAATTAATTACTAATTGTGCCTCGACACACAAGAATTTGGAGGGTATTGAAGATTTTGTTCGTGGTGGTATTGAGGTACTGCAGTTCCAAGAGAAGTAGGAATTTGCACACTAGATCGGCAACAATTAGTTTTAGTGCTTGTTTGGCTGAGTTTATTTTAGGGAATATAATATTCAATAAAGAGTTGTGCGTATCTGATTTATCTTTTTCAAAATTAAAAAAAGGGGTTGAGGTGCAAAAATGCATATGTATTTTTTCTCGAGGAATGTTCAACATCAAGTGTTTTTTTAAGTGCAAAAGTACGCACATAGTTACAAAATAGAGACAAAAATATCGTTTCACTGTCAAGTTTGACTTTGACCGTTAAGTTTAACTTTTTTACTTTCAAATATATAAAAATACACATGTGATTTAGCAAAAAAAGTGCCCAACACCATATTTTTTTTTTATTTTTTAATTTTATTTCAATTAAAGGAAATTTATTATTCTTCTATGTATAATTCTTGAAAAATCAAATTTTTATTTTCATAATTTATTTTATTTTTTAAAAATCCTTATTAAATTTCTAACTAATAATTAATAAATGAGTATTTATGCATTTAGAATTTGATATTATAAATAATATATTTAATTAAAAATAATTTTAATTTTTTGATCTAACAAATTGAACCAGAAATTATTTAAATAATTTTTCAATCAAAACCGAACAATATTATTTAATTTTGATTGCATTATGAAATATGAAATATAAACGTTTGTACCTCTAAATCAGTTATTTTTATTTATATGATTAATGAAAATTAATCCAAGAATATTATAGACTTTATAGTTATAAAGTTAACTTATAAATACTCATTTATCAATTATTAATTAGAAATTTAATAAATATTTTTTTAAAAAAGAACTAAATTATGGAAATAAATTTTTTTTACCATTTTTACCTATTAGATAAATCCTCCTTTCCAAAATGATAAATTAAAAAAAAAAATTGACCTCCTAAGAACTATGCCTGGAGAAATAATAATTTTTATTTAATTAAAATAAAATTACTAAATTTTTTTTTTAAAATCACTTGGTGTTGGATGCTCTTTTTACCAAACCACATGTATATTTTTGTACTTGAGAAAGTAAAAAAAAGTCAAACTTAAAGTTCAAAGTTAAACTTAACGGTCAAATGGTATTTTGCACTTAATTTGTAACCATGTGTGTACTTTTGCACCTAAAAAAACACTTAATGTTGAACACTCCTCAAGAAAAAGTATAAGTGTATTTTTGCACCTTAACCTTTAAAAAAAAAAAAAGACAAAGGTCTATTTTAAATTAGGCAGGATGCTTGCAACCTCCTCTACCACCACGGAACTCTTGTGGCTAGCTGATCATTGCCAGTGGAGTTGGAATAATTATTTGGCAAAGAGGTGGGGTGAACCCCTACACCACTTGTTTGCCAATTAGGTTACCGATACTTCTCGATATTAGCAAGCAAATATGATATGAGTGTGTAAGTAAACTCTTTTTTTTTTTTGGCTCAAGCTTATTTTATTAAGGAATTTACTAAATTTCATGAAGTTTAAATAAGTTTCGTTAAGACAGTAAAAAATTCATACTATCAAGTCATTCATAAGTTTGATTAAGAAATTTACCACATTTCATTAGGTTTTAATAACTTTCGTTCGCCCAATAAAAAAATTCATACTATCAAGTTATTTATAAGTTTTGTTAAAGAATTCATCATATTTTATTAGGTTTTAAGAACTTTTGTTTTTACTCATAAAAGAATCATCCTATTAGATCAATCACAAGTTTTATTAAGGAATTCACCACATGTCATTAGGTTTTGTAACACCCCGGATTTCTAAAGTTCAAATAACACAAATATTCCAATGGTTTTCATAAATAATAATAAAATCCAAAATAAACTACTTCCGGAAGGTGTCACCGCCGCACTTGTATGGAACAAGTGTAAGGCTTCTTATTACAGGAAATAAATCAAAACTTAAGCAGAATGTTTATTTCGAAAAATAAAAGGAAAGAAAATAAATGAAAAGAAATTAAATAACTAGAATCTGTTTTCCGTCATCCTCACTTCTCACTGCTAGCCCCAGCCCTTGGCACCTGTTCACTAAAATTCTGCTCCCCCAAAGGATCATCGCAGCCCAAGAAACACAGACATCAGCAAACGCTGGTAATCCTAACTAAATAAAGGTAGACTAAAAAAAAATAAAACCGAAATAAATGAATAAATAAATAATTGGATATAAAATAAGTTAATTGCAAAGTAAAATAAAATGATTGTGAAATCAAGTAATTCTAAAATAAAATGATTATAAAATAAGATAAATTAATTACAAAGTAAAATTAAGTAAATGTAAAATAAATTAATTTCGACATAAAATAAAAAAAAATTATAAAATAAAAGTAAATTAATCGCAAAATGAAATAAAATAAGGACTTCATATGTGTATGTGTGTAAATTAAAAGGTATCGTTGTTTTTAGAGTTTTCTAGTAGGAAGAGAACCATGGTAGACCCGGATATCCGGCCGGTCTACCCTGTGACCCGGAAACCGGCCAGTCACAAATCATCATCAGATTGGCCATAATTCGTATTCTTCCTAGTGTGCACACCTCTTCCCAAAGTTGCTACTAGTGCCCCGGATATCCGGCCAGGCACCGCTTTGGGAAGAACGGATATAATCGGTTCACATCAAATAACATATCGAAGGCATAAAGCCTTAAAAGTGTGTTCATCACTTTAGGAGGTACCGTCCTAAAGTTATCCTCCCACTTGCTAGTTTATAAAAAAAAAATCTTCTCTTAAGGAAGTTAAAAGTAAAATAAAATAAAATAAATAAAACAAAATAGTATCTTATATATATATATATATACACATGAATAGCCTTGAGCCGTGGACCCCACATGCACAACTCAAAAATGCAATCCGAAAGGAATAAGGAAAAGTCAAACATACACACATATATATATTTGAATCAAGAGGTTTTGAGCAAAGGGTGGTGGACCCCACGACAATTATAATGGGGTAGGAGTTCTTGGAATTGGTTCAGCATGTGGTGTTCGAATGAAAAGAATGGGCATTGAATAAAGTATGGTGGACCCCACATAATTTACTATGGAATAAAGTAGTAACACAAAGGATAAAATAAAAATTGGACCCCACCGAAACAAGAGAGGAAGACCTTACAGTACTGATTAGGCAATAGCAATTGGTTTCTATATAAATAAATCAGGAAAGATCTATAAAAGAAACGAAAAAGGTATTTCCTTGTTCACGCACGCGAATCGAAAACATTGAAGGAATATATATATTGATTGCAACTGAAACGAATTCCTTTTTTTTTTGAGCAATCAGAATGAACGGATCAAAAGAAAGAATAATAACAATCCTTATAATTAGGCTCCGTGGTACATACGAATTAGAAGGTAAATAATGGGTTCTAGGGTTTAGGATTACCTGGCCTCCGTGGTTGCAGAGCTCCTTGGAGAGAATTTCTGCCGCAAGGAATTTTTAGGGAGGGAACTGATAGGTGATGGCTAGGGTTAGGTGACTAGTCCTAAGTTTATAGTTGAAATTAGGGTTTGTTATGGGTTGGGCTTTTAATTATTACCCATTTAATAAATAATGACAAATTACCTATTAGATTCTAATTTAAATTTTTATCTTTACCTATCCATTTATCATTATCATTATCATTATGATATATATATATATATTTTAATATTAGTATTATTAATATTTATTATCATTATTATTATTATTGAAATAATAATAAAATCTAGGCTATTACAGGTTTTGAACAACTTTCATCTACTTTCTAAGAAATTCACATTATCAGATCATTCACAAGATTTTTTTTTAAGATTTAAGAACATTTTATTAGGTTTTAAAAATTGTGGGTAATTTTGAAAAAAAAAAGATAAATATAAAAAAATGGTAAAGGAGCAAAAATACACATGTGCTTTACCCCTCGGGAACACCTAGCACCATATGCTTTTTTTGAGAGCAAAAATACACACGCGATTACCATTTTAGAGTAAAAGTCACATCTCACCGTTATGTTATTGTTCACTGTGATGAGAGAGAAAGAGATAAAGTGGCCAGCGATGGGGCCCACTGGCGGGGGAGGGGTTATTTTAGTTTTTTTGTTTTTTTAAACAAATTATTTTTTAAAAAAAGCCACCGGAGGAGGTTGTCGGTGGTGGGGAGGGCGGTGGTGGGGCTCACCGGCGAAGGAGGGTTTATTTTAGTGTTATTTTTTTAAAAAAGAAAAAATTTAAAACTAGGGGCAAAATGGTAATTTCAGGTTAAAACTAAGGGGGCAAATTTGTAATTTCACCCGAGTTACTGTTCATTTTCGTCCAAGTTAATGGTCAATGTTGGTCAACTAATGGCTTGTGGTATTTTTTACCCTAAAATGTAATGCCGTGTGTATTTTTTATTCAGAAAAAAGGTTGTGGTATTGGGCGATCTTTAGGGCAAAGGTCGTGTGTATTTTTGACCCTTCACACAAATAAATCCTTCAACTGGTGCATTAGGATTAAATCGGATTCTCTAAGAATTTTTTTTACCCTAATTTTTTTCTTGGTTTCAAAATCAGAAATTCTTTTATAATCATATATGGAAAATATGAATTCATAAACACAGGTTTTGATACCACATGTAAATTTTTCTATAATTTCATGCTTAAATATCAAGTAATAAGAACATAAACAAGGATCTTAAGAACTCATGATTTTCGCAATACTATAGGTTTAAGTCAAGATACACTAACCTTTATCCATAATTGCAGAATTGATATTTCATGATATGTAACTTTCAACACAATAATTGAAACTTTTATCATTCTGTTTACCTTTCTTTACACGCTCTCTCTTCTTGATAGAAAACTAGAAGTGTCTATAACTGTCAGAGAGTGAATGAATAAGTTTCTATCATTTAAATAACTTTTGTATCTAAAAGACATGTACATCTTATAGATATGACTCTTCCCATCAAGCAGTCAAGAAACCTCTTCCCAAAAGTCATTTACCAATAATTATTTAGCCCATTCATTAATTATTAAATCATATATATTTATCACAACCGGTTGAGACAATTCTTACATTCTCGTGATATATTCATTGCTTGAGAAAACGAGTACAAAGCAAACTGTAAGAAATAACACTACAGTAGAAGACTGGCGAACAGAGTAAAAAAAACTGAAACAAAGGAACGAAAGTAACTGAACACAATCGACAAGGACGAACAACAAAGACAAAATAGAAACTGATGGGGAGTTCTATGCTCCTGATCTGCGAGGTTTCCTGATTTAGTTGACCTTTCAGCACGGCAAGTCTAAGTTACTTCTAACTAATTTATAAGTATAGGTAAATTTCACAATTTTTTTTTATTTGATTAATGATTCTCTTATTAATTTAATTTAATAAGGGTCCTCTTTTTTTCCCTTTTAGGGTGAGGTCTCTTATCGTTTAAACCAATAGTTTGTTGATTAAATTTCACATGTTAAAAACAATTTTAATGTAATTTTCAATACAAATAATTAAAATGTTAATATAGGCAAATAAATGAACAATTCTTTTACAGATAACTACCCTTAATTAATTATTTAATCCTTTCAAATTAATTTCTAATTCTTATATTTAGAACCTGAGCATCTACGTTTAACTAACTTTTAGTGCTTGTCAAAATCCATTTAGGATTATATGCCATAATATTAGACATAAGATATGATTAAGCCTGAGATGCTTTTGGGTGCATTGAGATTAATATACGATTGAAATGTTGTAAGAATAATATGTCTCACACGCACATATGAAAATCTCATATATTCACTTTGGCATAATAAGACGAATATGCTGATTTTTGCGGTATATATATGACATGCCCCTCCCAGAATTTTGATACTCTCCGGTTCTAATTATAAGATATAGTTGACTTTTTTTAAGAGATTAAGGAAGCTAATTAAATTACTTTAGAGTAGTTTTATTTTTATTTTTTTTCTTCAAATTAATTAGTTTGACTAATAAATTAATATACAATTTAAAAATACACAACATATAATATGATTAAGTAACTTATTTAGCTTCCTTAATCCCTCTAAAAAAATCAACTTTGTCTTATAATTAGGACTGGAGGTAAAACTACTTATCATGGGATTTTTGCGGATGCTTTCTTGCCATTTTTGGCATATTTTTCATATTGTCATGATTTTTTATTTTATTATTATTATTATATTTTTTTTTGCTAACATATTGTCGTGAATTGTACATGCAGGAATTAAACAAAATCGTTGAAACCTTGGATCTTTCTGGATAGGTATAAGATTCCTAACGCTGATTCACTCATTAACTGGACCCCAGTTTTGGATCTATCCATTCGTTCAGAATCATCAGGCCCGTTTGTTATTGCTGTATTAAAATACCAATTTTCATGCTACAAATTTGTCCTATTACCACTGATTTAATTTTTTTTAAAAAAATTTGAATGTTAAAAAATGAAAATTAATCACTCATTTAAATATATTTTTCCCCCTAATAACACTCTAAATGTTGAACATGTTAAAATTTAGGAAAAATGGGAGAAAAATCCCTAGTTAAAAATTTTATTATTTTGAAGGATATAATTTTGAATTCTAAAATTATCAGTAATTACTATGCATGTCCTTTTAGATAATAAAATTTCTAAATAATAAATTTTACCGATATTTTATAATTTTTCTTTTCTGGCCTCCTAATAATTTGAGAGTATTTGGGAAAAAAAAAAGGATCCCTCCACACTATCGTTTTGAAGGAACCATGTACTTTTGAGGCAAAGTTTTTTTTTTTTTTTTTAATACAATAAAGTTTTGGAAGGGTTTGACACCAGTCCCCTACCAAGGGGAGGGTACGGCCCTGGACTCTATGAGCACTTACTGGGGACTTACGAGATCGCCTACCAAAAAAGTCCTAGCGACGGCAGAGGGGATCGAACCCACGACCCAAGAGCCTAGTTCTAGACCCCTTACCATCTGTGCCAACTCTCATTAGTTTTTAAGGCAAAGTTTTTTTTTTTTTTTGCGGCAAAGTTTGGAAAAACTTCATGTTAGCCGAATGTTCAAGCCCATCACAAGACAAATATGTTATAAAGGGATCAGTTTCTATGATGCCCGACAATATGCATAACAAAAAATAGTTTTATCTTTTTTCTTAATACATTTTTTTATAAATAAATATATTTTTTAATCTTTTTAAAGAAGATAACTATAAAATGTTTACATAATGGGCCCATTGGATCTATGTCACTCTTTCTTTCTTTTTTCGGCCTCCTTTGGAACTGTTTCTCACAAAAGAGCTTTGGTGCTTTCGGTACAATTGAATTGGGCCCAATTTATTTCAAATGATCCAAAAAATTGGGCACACATGTTTAAAGCCCACTTTTAGATCCATTGCTTCAAGTTAAGTGATGCTGGGCTTCATCAGGCATCGAAAGAAAAAAGAGCCATCACGATCCATTGAAATGTGGGAGCGTTGAGTTTGGGAACTCCTATGATGGGAATAAAGTTTCAAGTTTCAACAAAAATAACTGTTTTGTGAAGGCATGTGTACTTTCAATCTTGTATGTTTTGAGGAGTAAAGTCATAGCATCCTAAGTTTGGTTTATGGGTGAACCCAACTCATCTCCTAAAATTTATATGTAAAAAAAACAAAAATAATTGCTTTGTGAATTGAAATATCTTGGAACTTCAATGTAAAGCTAGATTATATAAATTTCAAAAAATTAGTTTAAGCTAATTATTTCTAAAAGATATGTACTAGTCTCCTCAAAATATCACATTTACTCATTTGCATTGAAACTTGCTACTTCATCGAAACCCTCGTTAATATCTATGCTAAGTAGGGATATTTTGAGGGGGGAAAATTATAATTTTAGAAAATAAAATGAATTGAGATTTTATATTTAGAATTAAAAACCTTCCAACTAATTTTCGTATTTAGGACCAAATGAGGTATTACAATACGTGAGATGTGGTGGACAATACAACTTTTAGGAGGGAGAATGTTATTGCATTGGATTTTAATGAACATCTTCAATAAAAAATGGTTAGTGAACTTTTTTTTTTTTTTTTGAGAAGGAATATCGGAGGAAGCAGTTAAAAGTAAAGTAGAGGTTGTGAACTTGGAGAGTTTAGGAGTATGAGATCATGAGAATGCTTCCATTACTTGTCAACCATATACTTTAAAAATGAGGGCATGCCTTTAAGATTGACATTTCAATTGCTTTTTTAGGTTGGGATTCCAAAGCAAAAGCATCTCTTTTAGAACTTTCTTTTTTTAAAAAAAGTTAGTTTGCAATTCGCTGGCGGTGGGGCGGCAACAGTCGGTCGCCGGTGTTGGGGAAGCCAGCCTCCCCTTAGTTTTTTTTAAGAAAAAGGGGAAAAAAATTAGTTTTAAAAGAAAAAAATATTGCTGGAAATGGTCGCCAGCGGTGGGGCGGATGGCGGCAAGTCACCGGTGTGGAGAGGCTGGCCTTCCCTTAGTGTTTTATTTTTTAAAAAAAAAAGGGAAAAAAATTTTGTTTTAAAGGAAAAAAAGTCACCGGAAGTGGTCGCCGACGGTGGGGCGGGTGGCCACAAGTCGCTGGCGTGGGGAGGCCGGCCTCTCCTTAGTGTTTTATTTTTTTTAAAAAAAATTAGTTTTTTGGGTTAAGGTGTAATTTTACACATGTGCTTTTCCCTCAGGAGCGCCTAGCATCACGTGCTTTTTTTTGGACAAAAAATACACACGTGGTTAAGTTTTAGGAGCAAAACTACTACAGCCGTTAGTTGACTGTTAACCATGGTGAAATTACCCTTTTGCCCTTAGTTTAAAATAATTAAAAAAACTAAAATACCCCACCCCCGGTGGGCCCCAACGCCGGCCACCCCACATTGGCGGCCGCTATCGGCGACCGGCAGCCACCGTTGGTGATTGGAAGCCATCGCCCCACCGCTGGCGACTTTTTTTTTTTAAAAAAACAAAACACTAAGGGGAGGCTGGCCTCCCCATGCCAGCGACTTGCTACCCCACCTCCAACGACGGGCTGTCACCGTCCCACCGTTGGTGAAGGTGGTTGCCGGCGGTGGGGTGGCGGCGACCGGTAGTCGCCGGCGTGGGGTAGCCGATGGGGGGAGAGGTGGGGTATTTTAGTTTTTCTTCTATTATTTTAAACGAAGGGCAAAAGGGTAATTTCACCATGGTTAACGGTCAATTAACGGTCAACTAACAACCATAGTATTTTTGCTCTTAAAACGTAATCACGTGTGTATTTTTGGTCCAAAAATAAGCACGTGGTGCTGGACGCTCCTAAGGAAAAAGCACATGTGTAAAATTGCACTTTAACCTTTAAAACAATATAGCTCTATATTTTTAGGATGGATTTTCTATTGAATCTAATACCACTCTGGTCGTGTTTATAAGTACCAAATCTTATATACTAATTGAAAGGTTTTTAATTTAATAATTATGGGGTAAATTTTCACTTTACCCTTATTTATGATTGGGTATTTTTTAACTCTTACTTCTCTCTATTCTATATCTTTATGAGTATAATTAATATGAATAAAATTGTCATAATCTTATTTATTACAAAGTGGACTTATAAATATGACTTATTATTATTATTATTATTTTTGACTAAAGTGGACTTATATATAATGAAAACAAACCACCACGTTTTAGCATGAGGATGTGACACGTAAACGCGGTCGCGTTATGAGAGTCTAACAACAACAGCGTAAAGTGATCACTGATTTTAGAGCCCCTTTGATACTGGTTCCTATCAACACATCATCATCATCATCATCATCGCTCGCTCACTCACTTCAAGCTTCCCAGCCTCATCTTCTCCATCCCTCTCTCCTCTCTTGGTTCCTCAACTCAATCGGCCAATGTCCACCGCCAGAATTCAACCGACGGCATGTGCTCTCTCCTCCACCATCAAACAACACCTCCGCCTCCGCCCACAACCCTCTCTTTGTTTCAACCATTGCGCAATTCGTGGCCGTGGCATGCTCCGGAGGACCCTTAGGGTTTCTATGTCTTCTGCTCCTTCGCCCAGCCCTCTTGAGATTTGCGTCAAAGCTTCTGTTACTACTCCCAGCAAGCTTGGGGACTGTAATGAATTTTACCTCTCTTTGCTTCTGTTATTGCTCTCGTCGTTCACATTCTGTTTGGCTTTCTTAGCTATGTTAAATCTATCCGTTTTTTTTTCTCTTTGGTAGTTGGGGGAGCGCTTGAGGGATTGGATTGATTACTTTTGGGGGATTTGGGGCGCAAATGGAAATTTAAGCTTTTGTTTGCTGTACTGTTGCGTAGTTCGTAAAATTGAAAGAATGAATGCACGCCACTCAAGGTGAAAATATTGAAATGGATGGTTTTGCAATTGCTATGTAGTTTGTCTGTTCGTTAGAGGGATGGATTTGCCTAGTGAAAGAAAATCCAGAATTAGATATTCATAAAGTCTTGGTGATTAAACCTGGCGCTTGACATCGACATGTCTTTCGTTCTGCCTTGAGCTTTTGTAGACTAGAATGGAGGTGAAAAAGAAAATCTTGTCAAGAAAATTAGAAAGACTAGTAAATAGCTTCTCTTATTTTCTAACTTAATAGGACTTTGTACCCTACCGAGATTTATGATTACTTAAGAGATTGTTTTCTGCTTCAGAACACAAGCGTCATTCAGAGGATGGATGAGATAACACATCTGCCTATATTCCCTAATTATGTAGTTAATTGTTTACATATGCTCTGCTTTAAGATACATCTTTCTGTGTGTGTTTTCTCCTTGGTGCTTTAAACAAAGAGTTAACTATAATCACTGATTGTTTGTCCTTAGAATTGCCTTTTCAGGCCCCTTTTGCCAAAGAGTATTGCTGACATTGGAGGAAAAGCATGTACCTTATGACATGAAGTTGGTGGATCTGAAACACAAGCCTGAATGGTGATCTTCTGGTCCATATCTTTTGATACTTTTTCCAATCATCAGGACTTTATATTAGCTATTTTTATAAATCTGAATCACTTATAGAGAACAGAATAAATCTGAATCACTTACATAGAACAAAGTGTTTTGGTAACCACCTTGATAGTTGCTTTGTGTTCCTTGTACTGGTATAGGTTCTTAAAAATCAACCCAGAGGGTAAAGTTCCTGTGATAAACTTCGATGAGAAGTGGGTTTCAGATTCTGATGTTATCACACAAGCATTGGAAGAGAAGTTTCCTAGCCCACCATTGGGAACACCACCTGAAAAGGCATCAGTGTATGTTTGATCATTTTGGTGGTTAAGTCTTCTTTTTCATAGTCATCAGTGTATGTTATGCAATCTTACAGGAATCAGTGCACATACTTTCCTTCATGTCACAGAGCTCTTATGTCATTCATTTCCTCATTGTCATATACGTTGATAATTTTAATTCATCATGCATTCTCTTTTTGAGTGTAGTCCAGTGAAGATCAGGTCTCGTTGCTTTTCTCCCTCTGTTCCTGTTTTTTTAATTTTAATATTTAAGCTGTTATCTTTCTTTGTTTGGTATATCACTTAGAAGCACTTTATCATCCTCTTTTGCTCCCTGCTTGAACTTCCATTTTCATATCTCCATAAAATCATCTACTTTTTGGAGATTGAATAATGATGTTAATAGAAAAATGGGTATTTTCCTTATTTAATATTTTTATGCGTCTAACTTATGTTGCCTAGAGATGCATTTTCAGATCTGAAGTTGTTACATAACTTGGATTATGCATCTGTAGCATGTAGACTTGGCATAGTTTCTAAGTTTGTTTTACAATCTTGTAATTTGCTTTGAAAGGTTACCTTTAATTATATGCTTAGATAAATTATCTTAAATTTTGTCTGTAGTGGCTCAAAGATCTTTTCTACATTCATTGGGTTTCTCAAGAGTAAAGATCCAAAAGATGGGACAGAGCAAGCCTTATTAAGTGAACTAGGCTCTTTGAATGAATACCTCAAGGAAAATGTATGACTCCTTTCTTCTGTCATCTCTTTGTTTTATGCTCGCAATCTATATTAGTGTTTTTGATTTGGAGATAAACCTTTTTAATGGCATAAAGGAGACATAGCGTTTGGTAATTGATTTACAGCAATGTTGGTATATTCACTTTAGAGTCTGGATTATCTGGAGCTCTTCATTGTAAAATTTGAAGATGAAAGAGAGAAGACAGGAAGCAGGTGAAGAAAGAAATGGATATACACTTTAATATTGTGTCATTCTCTCTTCAAACTCAACAAGAACTTTGCAATGAAGAATTCTATAAGATCCTTGTAACTGTACTTCAGTTCTTGTTTTTGAACTCATATCTGTGCTTTGACCTTGGTCAGATTTAAGTCAAAATGACAAAGCACTCAATCCCCTATTCTAATATAGTTGTGCAGCTGTGCTGTTTTCTTCCCTATTTTCCTAGTACTTGTCAGTGGTGAATTTTTCCAGCGGTCCTCCTTTTTTCTTCTTTCTGAGTTGTCGACTAAGGCAGACCTCATTTATTGTAAGCTAGAGGCTTTTGGAAAAAAATTAAAAGAAACAACTTAAATTCAGCGCTTAACTTATGTTTAATGCTTCTCCTTATGATGCTATTGAATCATTTATTTAAAATCAACATACAGGTATATTTCTTCATTTTCTTAATAATAGACTAATTGACTGATGTTTTTCCCTTTAAAGGGTCCTTTTATCAATGGGAAAGACATATCTGCAGTAGACTTTTCCCTTGGACCAAAGCTTTATCACATGGAGATTGCTTTGGGACATTATAAGAAATGGACGGTTCCTGATTCACTCCCCTCTGTGAAGTCTTATATGAAGGTATGTTCAGGATTAGCCTACTATCTAACCATGCTTCGTATAGCTTTTAAGCAAAGTTCCTGACCCTGTCTATGATCATTTTGTCAATTCTGTGAAAGACCTTTGGTGATCTTCTCATGAAAATATAATACTATACTGGAGTCTCCAAGATTTCACTCTCCGATGGACTGAAACATTATTCATATTATTCTCTTGTGCTGCAAAACTCTGTTTTCAAAGCTTGAATGATATATCTGGCTATTTCCTTATTCATATTTTTTCTGATGGTTTGATAATCGCCAGGACCTGATTAAATTATCTGGGAATCAGATATCCATAAAAGCACTTCACTTGTGGTTGAGAAAGCTTTTTTAACAACGACAAATATCTGAAATTGGAATTTCTTCTCTGCTCTAACCTCTTCTCCATTTAATATGCTCCAGCATCTGCTTGCATCAGTTTGACACAAACTGTAGTCCAAATCTGAGTATCATACTTGTAAAATACTCTTGCTTAAATTGATTGATGTTTACTAATTTCCAGCTGTAAATATTTATTGGCAGTTTATGAATTCAATTACTATGCTGGGCTTTGATACCTCAGCCTACTTCTAACAATGCTGAACGTGCAGGCTATTTTCTCAAGGGATTCGTTCGTCAAAACATGTGCACAACCGCAGGATGTCATTGAAGGTTGGCGTCCAAAAGTTGAGGGCTGAAATCTGCTGATGCTGTTCCATCTTTACCTGATTCTGCTGAACCATGCACACTATCAAATCCGCACATCTCAATATCCATTTCATTTTGTCTTATAATTTTATTCATTCACATTAGGCTGTTGTTAAAGATATACACAATTATAACAATATTAGGCTCGAAAGTGAGGTGTGTATTGGGAAGAATGGATAATTTATATGCCCAGAGAGGAATCTGAACTACATCCTTGATTTCCCAGAACAACTGCATTAGAAATAAGATTTATGTAGTAATCTTTCAGCAAATTTGATGTTTTACTTCAACCAGCTCCATTCAGTACTACATCCTATGTCCTATCAAAGGAATCAAAATCATAAAACTGACTCTGTTTGTGCAGCTAGCAGGTGCACAAGCCGTGATAGACTAATGCAAATTCTCACCTCAACAGGAAAGAACATGCTTTACTTTTGTCTATTGACAAAATATTTTGCTAAGTGATACAAAGGAGCAGCCTTTTCAGCATCAAAAAAGGAAAGTTCAGCTAAAGCCTTATCCAATAACTCAGTAGCAAACTTCTTAGCCCCATCCACACCCATCAGTTTTGGATACGTTGCCTTATCACTAATTAGATCCTTCCCTGCAGTTTTTCCCAATTCCTCAGTAGACTTGGTCACTCCCAACATATCATCCACCACTTGATGTATCAACCCTATACATCTCCCATAGTTCCTCAATCTCTCTACCTCATTCTCACTTCCTCCTCCGATTATCGCCCCGCACACAGCCGTAGCTTCAACTAACTTGGCTGTCTTGTGGGTATGAATGTACTCCAATTCACTCAAAGTAACCATTTTCCCCTCACTATTTAAGTCAAGGAACTGCCCTCCAGATAGCCCTTTTGATCCTCCTGCTAAACCAAGCTCAGCAATAGCTCGCAGGACTCGCTTCGGTGGAACGCTTTGGTCTGTCTTATCAGCTATGTGCTGGAAAGCTAGACAGATCAGGGAGTCGCCGCAAAGGATCGTGGTGTCTTCTCCGAAAACCTTATGGGTTGTGGGCATGCCTCGCCGGATTTCATCGTTGTCCATGCAGGGAAGGTCATCTTGGATTATTGAAACGGTCACCAGCATTTCAGTGGCACAAGCCACAGGCATTGCAATGGACTCTTCTCCTCCCACAAGCTCACATGAAGCAATACATAAAAGAGGACAAACTCGCTTGCCTTTTGAAAGAAGACAGTACCTCATAGCCTCACTGAGTTTTGTTGGATGGTGCAGAGGCACTGCATCATCTAGTGCTTTGTTCACCTTTTTGATCTTGGCGGCCATGTACTCCTGGAACTCGAAGTTTGAGGCGGGGCCAGCGTTGACCTTCTTGCTCGTTGAAAATGGTTTGCAGAATCTGGATTTGATGGGTACTTTGCTTGTTTTGAAACCATTAAGAAGGTTGTAAAGAGATGATGACCTGAAGCAGGTAGCCATTACTGAAGACGCCATTTTTCTGCGAAGAATTCCTTTCATGGTGATCTGGTTCTCTCATCTGTGCTTTATTTTATGCCGTTGAGAGAGAAATGAACGTGATGGACCAAATATAAAAGGGAGGGTTAACGTGGGTGCCAGCTTCATCAATATTTTTTTATAATTAACAAGTTGAAAAGTCATAATATAATCATGTATGATGATGCCAATATCTTCTCTTATTCAAGGATTCTAGAGATGTTTTACTGATAAAATAAAGTATTAGTATCTCGATACTAAATATATAGTTAACTCTTTTTAAGAGAGATTAAAGAAGATAAATAAGTAACTTAATTGTATTATATATTATGTATCTTTAGATTATATATCAGTTTTTAAGATCGGTAAAATAGTTTGAACAAAACATGATAAATGTAAATACTATAAAGTAATTTAATTAGTTTTATTAATCTCTTAAAAAAATTAAATTTATTTTATATTTATAACTGGAGGGAGGGAGGGAGTTTTATGCATCATGAGTATGTTAAAAATGAGTATGTTTTTAACAGTATGCCTTGGAGAACTCTGCTTCTTTTTTTAAAAACAATGTACATGTTTGGTATAGCTTTTAGGAGGGGGCAATCGAACTTATTTACTATTTTAATCAAGATTATGATTTTTTTTTCGTTTGAATGAAAAATTTTCTGAATTAGGCTTTTGGGGCAAAAGCTCCTTATTTGAAAAGCCAACTTTGTCAATAAGGGGTGACACAATTGACTAAAGTGTTGGCCTTCACCTTAAAAGGTGGGAGGTTTAACACCCGATGGTCGATTTTTAAGAGCCTTATTGGTAGGTAATCTGCAAGCTCTTTGAGCCTAGAGGCATGCCCTGGCCTTGATGGGGTATCGGTGTCTATCCGCACTTAAACTTTTCTGTATCAAAAAAAAAAAAAACCAACTTTCCTAACTTATAAAGTAAAAGCTACTTATGCAACCATCAATCCAAACATAAATCATATTTTACAATTTTTGACTTTTACCCAATCTGATTTTCCTATATAAGTATTTTTTTTTACCACTATCCAACAATATTGATAGAATTAGGGGTGTAAACAGGTCAGACCTGTTATGTAGGGAAGCGGTCTAAACCTAGCCTGTGGCCTGTAACAGGCTTATTTTTAGGCCTGTGGCCTGTTAAGAGGCCTGTATTTTAAAAAATCCTGTACCTAAGCTAACAGGCCACAGGCCCCAAGGAAAACAGAGACCGAAAACAGGAAACTCACAAAATCATCCCACTTTACCACATATAAATATGGTTAGAGCCGAAAGACTGGTTGAAATTAATACTGATACATAGTTAATTAAATTCAGACTGGTTAGGCCAACGAGTCTAGATAGCTCATTCCAAAACAAAATAGGCGTACTAAGAACAAGTTATTATTTTCCAAACAATAATCTCAGCAATCAAAAAGGTATTCATCATACATAGACATTCAATATTCACCATGAGAAACAATACATGAATACATACTTAATCAGCTGACAGCATTCACAGTAAATTCAGATGGTAATCAGCTAACAACATTCACAGTAAATACATACTTAATACAATACATGAGAAGCAAAGTCAGGCTTCAATGTATAAGAAGTTTCCCCATCTTTTTGTATGGTTGATAAAGATATTAAAAAGTTAGGCCACTCTTGTTAAGTCAGATTGAAAATGACCGCATTCATGGGATTCAAGCATTATGAAATAATTTTAAAAAACAGAATATAAATTATACATATTCAAAGTATTAAGAAAATGTATATATGAAATAAAGGAGGAGGAGAAATATATGAAATCTGATCCGCCATCCTTGATTGCCATTTACATCCAGAGGTTAGACAAAACCATATGCTAATACTAATGGCACCGAAACAGTTGATTCAAGCATTATTACAACAAGCTACATGTTCCATTCTTTTGGACAAACTAGGCCTAACCAGACTTTTAACATGCCACACACACCACACCACAGGCTATTATAGAATGAATCCCCACAAACTTCTTCTCCACTTTCTCTCTTTATTTCAATCAATCATATGTTGAAAGTTGAAACCCGTTACCAATTGTCCAAATCTCCCTTGTTCACTTTTCTTTCTTCGTTTTAATTTATTAGACGTTGTATTGCATAGTTTTCAGGAGCGTGAATAGAAAAGACAAAAGGAATCCAATATTGTACAAAGAAAGGGAGTAAGTAACCCAATAATCTTAGTCTCCTTCGAGATTGACAAAGCCTTACTTCTACTTCTACCAAGTGCCTACTGCTGCTTTGAAATGTTGAACTAACTTGACAATAAAACTCAAATCTTCGGTTAAGAAGATTCCAATACGAGATTCGTTGATTATGATCGCCGTCATAGTTGACTACTAACATGGATGGATCGTCCAGAGCTCGCTCTACATGTTTTCGTGCTGGACTTCCTCTAACGCTACCGCATTTGTAGTATCCCCTGTTTACAACTTTATCAGTGCAAGATCTTAGTATAAACTTGGAATAGAGTATAAAGGACAAAGACCATTCTGGGTATTCTAAAATTAGCGTATCAGAGAAAAAGGAAACTAATAAATAAATAAATAATCCATATGACTTCTTCCATTACAAATACGGGTCCTTTCTATAATTTCAAATACAGAGGTTCAACGCTTAATTTACATTGAAATCAGAGCTCTATGATATGAGTAATTAGGTTGATCGAGTTTATGCACCTAGGATGAGCTGCTCCGCTGACTAAAACGGAAAAAAAAATAAAAAAAAAAACGTTCTACTTGATGAGTAGGCAAAACGAAGGCTCACTCTGCTTCATATATATAGAACAGGGGTGAGGGAATGAGAGATTTAATACATCGCCAGTATGGTTACACCTAACTCACCAATGACAATAAATGAAGTAACAGATAAGAACACTCCCCCCATTGATTTAGAAACCTGTTGAAGAGGCAAGACAAAGCATTCATGTTTAAGTTGAAGAAAGTGAGAAAACAGGGTCGAGCGACATGACCAAAACGAATAGAAACTCACTACATAAAACAAGTTCATGTCTACATGAGAAGCCCAAGAATGATGTCGAACAGCAACGTAATCAACGGAGAAGAGTATACCCAATGAAGTCTTTGGTGGACACTGTAAATACAATAAAGGAGTATTTTCAGAAGTGAAGTGGTATAAGAGAAGGGAAGGGTCATTGAAGCGGGAGAATTGAGGTGGATTCAAATTCTAAGTTGGTGGTAAAGAAGTAAAGGCTGACATTTTTTAAAATGGCATGGAGATGCATAGTCTTGTTGGATATGGCTTCACCTGAGCCAGATGCAGTGCAATTGGCTCGTGAACCATAACTTTTGTATTAGCTTGGCGGAATACTGTTTAAGGATACATTGATTACCATCTTTGGTCAAAATACAAAAGCTTTAAAATCTCCTTGCGTTACATCTCAAAATCGTCGAATCCAGTATTTTATATATATATTTTTAGAAAAATGGTAAAAGCTCTCAATATCTAATGTCACAGTTGGAATAACGTAATTTCTTACTTGATAAAGATAAGCATCTCGATTTTCAACTGTTTCTCTTAATATTTTCCATCCCAATTTTTGAATTTCCTTAGCTGAAATCATCCATCGTATCACAACACATTAATGAATTGAGAGTTCGTCAAAACTTGTGGGTTATAGTTACTGAAGGTTTCATAAATTGAGGTCAAGTGCCTGCAATGGTTGTATTTCTGAAGAGCATCACATAGTAATAACATGTTTAGATTCAAAAGCCAAAAGCAGAAATTTTGGCAGATTTAACCTCTAACATAAAGATGATTTGATGAATTGCTTAAATTATACTTCTACTCATGTTAAGCACTAGTCTCCTATAAATCCACTCAAATTAATACAATTACTTGTCCAGCGCCAATTCAAGAATAGATAATTGAATCAAAACAAGCTCCATCCAGCAAAGGTCACCTTAGAATGTCTGACATCCTAACCTCCTTCGTTAGCTCACTCTGTAGGTGGATTACATAGGCTTACAGCAACAATCTAATCCCGCTTAGTGGGGTTGATTATATGGATCTTACTACACAAACATGTTTTAACAAAAACTCACTCTTTATTTTATCAAAAAAAAAACCCCCCACTCTTTAGTTCACCAAGGAAAACATTTTTTTTTAAAAAAAAAAAAGAGGGGGGGGGGGGGTGGGGGTGGAGGGGGTCAGATATTAATAACCTAAAGTTACAAGGGAGATCAAACCCAAGACCTTCTGATTACACTGATAGGGGAGATTTTATACCACTCGGGATACAAGGTCATGTTCAAAGTAAACACCCTTTAGATATACCATTTACTAAAAGGTCCAGTTCAAAAACCTTGAATGTTCTTCTTAATCTTCTCTACCTCTCTTCACCAGACCCAACCCATTTGTTCAAACCTTCTCTGGGCTCCTTCTTTGATTTTCATTGCATTTGTTCAAACCACCTTAAATGATTTTCTACCAACTCCATGGTTAAACTGATGGGCAGAAACAGTTTACATATATTCAAAGGAATTTTAAGTTAAAAATGATAATTTACGGGGAAAGTTCAAAAAATCAGAGATCAGCCCAAAACAGTAAGTAGTTATTGGTTCTGAAAGGTTAGCTGCACTTGTTTGCATTAACACGATTTCTAGGCCTACAATCCAACAGAAGCCATTTCATTTTGAAAGTACAAAGCTCTTTCTCTATCACCATTCTGCAGGTAGCTAGAAATTAATGCCTGATATACAGTGGCATCAGGGGCTAGCGAGCGACTTTTCATAATCCTCAGATACTTCTCTGCATCTCCCAAATTCCCATTATGACAGAAGCTCAGTATCAATGATGTGAAAACAGATGATCCGGGAGACAGTGACTTGTACTCCATTTCATAATATAGCTTCAGAGCTTCCTGAATCTCACCCTTTTTGGCATAACCATCTATCAGAAGAGAGTATGTTAAATCATTGGGTAAGAAATTTTGATCTAACAAGACTGTCAACATTTCATTCGCCTGCATCACGTTGCCTCTTTCACAGAGCTTTTCTACCATTTTATTGAATGCCAAACAACTGGGAATAAGCCCAGCTCTTAACATTTGCTTACATTTACTCAAGCACTTGTCAAGGCACCCTGTTTCAGCATATCCCTTGATAAGATGATCAAAAGTCTCACCATATGGCTTCAAGCCTATTTTTTCCATTGCTTGGATCAAAATTTCTGCTTCTTCAATTTTGCCCTCTTCGCAGTATGCACCTATAAATGATGTGTAAAGAAAACTATTTTCTTGGAAACCTCTTCTTATCGTCTCCTCATGTACCTGCCATGCTGAATCCAAATCTCCCATTTTAACCTTGGCATAAACAGTTAAAGAGTGAGCAACTGAATCAGCAATCATATTCTTTTGCAATAGTCTCTTCAACATTATCATGCTTTCTTCAATTCTTCCCTCTTCTAAAACCCTGAAAATTAAGGAAGCATTGACAATCACTGAAGGATGACTTCTCTTCCCCATTATTTGATCCAATGTCTTTACAATTTTCTGCAACTTTCCTTCCTTGCACAAAGCATTAACCATGGTCTTGAAAGTTGCTTCATTTGGGTAAGTTCTTTTTTGAATCATATGCTCATAAATCTCCCAAACTAGACTAGAATTGTCAGATTTCTGAACAACATGTAGTAAAGTATTGAAACTTATGAGACTGACAGAGAACCCATGTTCTTCTACATAGAGGCATATGTCAAAAGCTGTGACAAATAATCTCAATTTTGCATAAGCCTGTATTAGCAAATCAAATACCAAAGGATGAGAAGCACAATCCTTATAGCTTCCAAGTAGCGAATCCACAATCAAAAATCCAAAAGAACTTTCCTTATTTTTCTTCACAAGTGATTCAAGTAGTGCCCGAGCATCCATGAGCAATTTGGCTCTAACCATAATATGGATTGCTAAACAATAAGATTGAACCCCATGCTCTTTGTTTTTCCTCTTTGTTGACCAATAGAAAAAACCCAATGCACTTGTGGCATCACTTGGGTTCTTCAAGTCAATCAGCACTCTCTCCACAATTGCATCATTCAATTGAAATGAATCAAATTTTCTGCTTATGATATCCCAACTCCAACCTCTTCTAAACGAATTACAAATCGCAGTAACACCATCTTCCGCGGTCGCCTCTACATGAATCAGCTGAGCCAATCGGCAATGCAATTGAGGAAAGGAAAAACGGAGTCCGAAGAATTTTAAGGGTTTGGAACTCAAAGATGCAGAAATTTGGCGTATCAGAGGCATGCTTCTGAGTCCAGAGACAGAAAAACTTCCCCTTTTCCTTAGCTTGCATGCATTATTTTAGCTTCCAAGAAAATATGAATTGAAATTGCTTGTAAAAGCGTGATATTTCAATAATCCACAGCAATGACTACTTGCCAAAGCCATTTTCTGCAACATCATATCACTAAATTCCGTCGCATACAATGTGAAGCACATCAAGGAGAAACTGGGCATGAAGCGTCGATAAGACATACAATTCGGGGTGTTTAATGAAGCTAGGATTCGATGCAAGGTGCTCTCAAAACGGAAGATACAGAGAGAGAGAGAGAGAGAGAGAGAGAAGCGGCGATGCGGAGAAAAGGTATAGAGAGAGTAACGAAGTACCTTATTGCTAAGACCTGACCAAGTTTTGCCTATGGCTCTCCAGTCTCCACAGCGAGGAGGGGGAATTTTTTTTTTTTTTGGATAAAAGAAAAGTTTTGTAGGGGTTTGACAACAGTCTCCTATTAAGGTCAGGGCACGGCCCCGGTCTCTATGAGCATTTACTGGGAACTTACGAGATCGCCTATACCAAAGGAGTCCCAGTGACAACGGTAGAGGGATCGAACCCACAACCAATCCGGTGGAGCCTGAAATTCATAGGGCGAAAGAAATGGGCTTCGCAGATGCTTTGGAATTTTACTATCGCGTACTGGCCCAACGTTGGCAAAATGGCAAATGATAGAAGCTTTCCAATTGAAAGGATTAAGGTTTAAAACTATAGATTTTTTTAAAATTGCATCAAACACTAAGTGTCTTTTTTTAAAAAAAAAAATATGAACTTTTAAAATATACACATTGACATTTTATTTGAATTTTAAAAAAATTAAGATAAAAAATATGCATAAGATTTTCCCAAAATGCTTCCAACACAAATGTTTTATTGAGGGACAAAAATAACTATAAATTTTGAAAATAGAGACAAAAATTACATATTGACCGTTAGTTAATTGTTTATTTGATTTTTTTGACTATAAATAGTGACATGAAGAATGACCTGGATGATTAAGAAACAACCTAAAATAAAAATTTGCTGATTGGACAAGGGAAATTAATTTCCACATAACTCTTCCTCTCCTCTCCTCTATCTTGTATCTTCAGATTTTGAAGAGATGCATTGGAAAGCTTACTTTGGAAAATGAAACGATGGAAACTCTGAAATATTTAAGACTAATTATAATGAAATGACAATCTCTAAAATGATGTTTAGACCAGATGAATGAGTGACCATACCAAGGAAAATTTAAATTTTGAAATTTTCAAAATATTTAATACTTATTTAGATTGCGTTATAAATGAGTGACCATACCAAGGAAAATTTAAATTTTGAAATTTTCAAAATATTTAATACTTATTTAGATTGCATTATTGTATAACGGGGTTAAGAAAACATCATTTAGATCACGCAGAATCACAACCGGTCTTAAGTTATATCAAATATTTATAAAAATGTATTGATCATAGTATTTAAAGCTAATGTCTAGATGTGATAGTCTTAATGAACTTTTTTTTTTTTTTAAGTAGTGAATTAGAAGAAAAATAGACAAATGAGAAATCCAGTTGAATCATTATCATTTGTAGGGCTCATATGGCGCATGTGTTAATAAAAGATGCATATCAAGTTTTAGCTAAGAAGTATTTACAAATATGATAAACAAGAAATGCTTAACTATGTTAAATATAAAATATTACAATAATATGACCGTCAAACTTAAAACATGAAGAAATTATAAACCAAGTGTCATGTTTATTGTGCTTGTACTGCACCAACTTTTTGCATACGCTATTGAAGTATTGATTAGGGAGAATTTTAGCAAGTCTAACTGAGAACTGAGGAGATTTTATTTCAGTTAACCCAAAAAAATCTAAAAGTTCATTATATCTCCTTAGGTTATGAAAATAAATTTTGTGGGTAAAAAGGCAATGATACATTTCCTTTATTTTGACTATTTGCAAGACAAATAAGAGAATTTACAAAAACAAATAACAATATTTACAAGATAAATAAAGGGATTAAAAAAAACTCAAGAGTTGACAACATTTTATCCATTAACAAAACAAGTAAGGAAATTCACGAGACAAATAAACTGGGTATTTATAAGACAAATAAGACAATTTACAACACAAGTAAAGCAAATGCATCATTGTCTTTTTACCCATAAAAATATAATTTTATTTTTACCAAATGGGGTGTAGTGAAGTTTGAGATTTTTTTTTTTTTTTTTTTTGGGCTGGTTGAAATAAAGTTTCTCTAATGAGCGTTGTAATTAATTGAAAATTTCCCTATTCTATTAATTAAGACGCAAGAACAGAATTTGGTTGAATAATAAAACAAGATTTCTACCTAGCTTCTTGAAAAGTAGTTTTTTGTGTCTTTGGTCATCTTTGAGGCCAAATCATAAAAATTATTTTTCAAATATCATATCAATTAGGTCGACTCTATTTTCAAAGATTCGTACTTCCCACAATGTGAACATATTGGTTTCATATCATATCATACGATATGTAAGCACGAGAAGATATAGCACCAAAAAAAAAAAAAAGAATTAACACATCCCACTTATACATCAGATCAGGCGTGGAGTCAAGATTTAAAGTTAATGAATACACAATTAGTATAGGGGTTTGAAAGTTTGGGGGCAGCGCCCCTGAAATTTTTTTTAAAAAAAAAATTTTACATACATTAAGATTGTATCATTGACATTTTTTGGAAGAAAAAAAGTTTGACAAGATTAAAGAATATGTTGGAACTTGGAATCTATAAGAAATCAAAGAATGAAGAATTATAATAACTAGAAGGTGGACAAGCAAACCAAAATGTTGACTTCGTCTTCAATTCATGATAAACAAAAATCACAAGGTGGGGTATTACCTTTAGATATTCATTTACATCAGCCTTCATCTGCTTAGCCTTGAGTGCTGCATCAACCTCCAAAAAAATTCGAGAGGATAAAGTTATTTCTTGAAGCAAACCAATCTGCAAAAGAAAAGCAGAAAAGGAAGCTGTGTCATGCCAATATTCAATACAAATAAGACTTATTATCATGCTTTCATCATAGAGTGAAGGAATAAGAGAAGGATAGCTACAAACTGGCACTCCAACTTCAGCATTCTTCAAAAAAGGCTATCTACTAGAGAGCACGGCACTTTCAATAGGCTCAACACCAAATACCTACATAAAGGGGAAATGGGAAAAAAAGGTAAAAGAGAAGAGGAAAGTTTGAACCGGCGACCTTAAGCTAAAAATATGAAGTCTTAACCAACTATACTATCCATATATATTGTTACTAAATTCTCTCAATTTATATGTATATATATATATGTGTGTGTGTGTGTGTCTATATATATATATATATTTTATGAGTGCACTTGCCCCCATAAAAACATATGTGGTTCCGCCAATGCATCAGATTAGATACTTAAGTGTCTTATAATAAATACCGATAATAATAATCCTGCATGCATGTATATAATTTTTGTGTGTTAATACTAAGTATATGTTTAAGAAAATAATTGTCACCTAAAACCTACTTTTCTGGTACGTGCAACGTAACGTACGTAGGGGGACGAAGAATATGGATCTTTAATTTTATAAATCGTTAACCTAATAAAGCATAATATGATGGTTAATTTATAAGGAATGAGGCATTCATCACATTCCTAGCCTATATCTCAATAGTTAATTAATTAGGACATAGAAGAGGACCACGGGATGGTAATTGCATTATTAGAAGAGTATGGGATTTGACCAAAAACCTCAATAGTCCTCCTGCGCTGCATTTCCATGGACCCTAATTGTGATCCAGAAGATTCTTATTCGTATTTAAAACTGTTTGCTTTGTTTGTCATTCCTGAATGTTAAAATTAATATAATTCAAATATTATTAAAATATATATATCTGACTTAATTCTTATTCAAATATTTCAATAATTAAAATATAAAATATATTCAATAATGTCATAATGACTTGCTGGAATTTCAATCAAATTAAGACAATTTTTTTTTTAAAAAAATAAAGAGGATCTTGAATTAAAGTGAGATAAATTAATTGTGTATTGATATGATCTACTTTAATTGGTCTTAAATAAAATTGTTTACACAAACAAAAATGAAACCGACATCTATTTCGTGATTAAAATTATAGTTAAATTACAAATTCAATTTTATGCAAACTAGATATCTTTTTGTACCATTTTTCATTTGAGTTTGGTTACCATTTTCTGTTTTTACCCTTCTCTTCATCTCCACTACTCATCTCAACATTTAGATTGAAATTTCAGCGGTTTAGATTTAACGTTTTATAAAAATGTTCTTTTTTAATTTTGTTTATTGTAGTTTCGAATTATCATAACTAAAATATAGTAGTTATTGAATTTATTTACTTATTTTTAAATAATTTTATATTTTATTAATACTTTTATAAGACGTTAAATCTAAGCCGTTAAATTTCAATCTCAAGACTAAAATAAGTAGTGGAGGGAAGAAGGTGGGAAGAGAACGGTAAGAACAAAGACAACCAATCCCTTTTCATTCATGTTATTTTTCATTATATGATTTGACCCATTATTTTTTTTCTTCTGTTTATGATTGATTGTGACATAGATATTGTGTTTGGTGGATAATTAATTTTGGCATGTATATGAGTATTTGGTTTTAGTTTATAATTTATTTTGACATCTAAAAATATTTGAAAATTTTTATGTCATAGCTCAAGCATCCATTATACTTTTTACATAGGATTTGAATTCATGATTGAATTTATAATAAACAATCTATGTGTTTAGTGGATGGGAAATTTTTGTATAAAATTGGTTTGCACTGTCATTAATAGCCTAACCAATTAAAATATGATAACTCAACTAATATTAATATTAGTTGGTTGCTAATGTGACTCAGATTTTTATTTTCCTCATTATTATTCAATTTATTTCTTTTCATGTTTTTTTCAATTTTGTAATTATTTTAAAAATTATTTAATTTGAGTGAGCATGTCAAATGTGTTCTAAATAATTCACAAGAATTTTGAGGGCCTAGAAAGTTAATGTGAGGTGCTATATGTGGATCATCTTATCTCCCTTTTCTTCCATAATCATTTATTCACTTTTAAATGAAAATTGAATGGTTAATATGTAATATTTTATAAAATACTTAATAGTATTATAATATCATCAAAATGTAAATAAAAAAATTTAAACGGATTGTTTACACCTGTATTATAAAAAAAATATTTTATAAAATATTTTAACAACATTTTTATAAAGTAGTGCATTTGAATTATCTATTTTCTTGATCAGTGGTGTAGAAGAGATTTTAAGAGGAAATGGAGAAAGATGATTTAAAATAATGAATAATAATAATATTTTTATTTTAATGTATGTTTTTAAAATAAGTGGGAGATTAATATAATTAAAGCAAAAATATAAGAGGCGTTGGAGCATTTTCCTCTTTTTTTAATCCTTTACTCCTTCACCAATAAATTATTTTTCCGTCTTTATATATAATCCAATTCATTATGGAAAGAAAGGTTCTTACAATTCTTTTTTCTCCCCCCGATGAGTAAGCTTTTTATCATTCTTTTTTTACCTTAAGCTTTTTACCATTCTTTTTCCCAGCCACACCCTCGAACATCATCATAGGTGGGACAAAAGGACGAAAGTTCAGGGGATGAAAGATTCTGTTACTGAGATAAGTTTTTTTTCTTTTTGGCATTGACAAGTATGTTCTTGAACTTGATTGAGGATAATGGCATGTATTCAAATTTACAGAGCACCTAGTCAAATGAACACGCAGATTAAATTGGGTGGAGATCTCTCTCTCTCTGTTTTTTTTGTTGGGTCTGAAAGACCAGTATATTATGAAAAGTACAAACCACAGGTCCAACACAAACCAGAAAACAAAAAACAGAGAGATACACAAAATTAAACAGCAACTACACACGTAAACTTTTTAGAATAGCTCTTTTAATTCGATTGCTACAATTGAACTGAACTTCCAGAACATTAATAATATTTCAAAACTTGATACAACATGAACAGTAGAGCTATACTTAAATCCCAAATTCAAGGAATCTCCCTCAAAAACATCCCTATACCTAGTGAACATCTAAATGGCAATTAATTTATAAGATGAGATATCTTTGTCTCATTATCATAATACACTAACAAGAAGCCTTCCACACACTAGATAAGATTGGCTACATGGATCACCCTATACCTGTTGGGATTCATACACGCAATTGAATGAAATTTATCCAATAAATTACGAATCCCAAGAAGAGGATCTATCAACAACGTTTAAATCGGGTTAGTAATTAAGAATCGTACCTATGCAATCTTGTGTGCGTGCTTTGCGAAATCGTGGGCTAACACCTTCTTGATCTATCAATCTCTAGGAGTCGACTCTACAAATCCATTCCCTCTACCGGTATCCACACTAAACAACACTCTAACACGAACGGCAGCGTGCTAGCTGCTTCAAGCTTTTGTCTCACGTCTCTCTTCTAAGATTCTTTTGTGGTTCTTGAATTCTCTTGTGTGTAAAAATAAATTATTCACAGCCTAAGAGTATTTATAATCATAATGGGCCGCATTAAATATTCAAAATCAATCTTATTAATTTTGAAATTGAATTGAAAATTAAATCTGTCTAACCGATTCAATTCAATCTATTTATTTAATGCGAATTAAAAGCCAGCTGATTTGATTTATCTTCATAAATCAAATATGAGATATGATAGCTATCTTCATAAATCAAATCATTGATTTATCTTCATAAATCAAATATGGAAGTTAATTATTTAATGATTAGCCCCTAGGGCATAATTTCTATCAGACTTCCACTTGCACTAGGTGCAATCATTAGATATATATCCTCTATAGATAAAACGTAATATCGATTGAATCTTAGACATATCTTAGATTCAATGAATATGGACATTATAGCTCGTGTTAGGCTATTCTTGTGTGCAACCCCTATAGGCTCACATGAGATTGGCAGCGGGCCAATACTGTACTAGCCCACAAGTTGCAAGCGGCCTCTAGTAAGACATTGCGACTACCTAATTCACATGAGGATCAATTTTCAATACAACCTATTATACAACCATGTCACGTCCCTTTTGTCACGCGATAATTTGGTCAAGGATGAGGCATGAATAATGTCAACTTCCTTTTCTTGACCATTACTTTCTTGATTCTTGAGTAGTCTAATAATTTTTGAAATGGAAACTCTTTTCCATCATAGTATGACCATACATTTCTTAGACTCACTCAACGAGGGGCCCAGTATTATCTCTCTACAAATGTGAGGGACAAATTCCATCTTGATCATTCATATTCTTTTACATGAAAACCACTAATTCCGATTGAAGCCTTTATCATCACCCGGTCAAAGGTGACTTTTGACTAGGTCAAAGATCAGCGACTCTCATATAGGAATCCATGATGATCTCAGGTCAAAGGGCATTGTGATGTGGTTATACATGAGAAAAACTTATGACTTAATCCATACAGCTTTCTTATAGTGGGTCGATCCAGTACCTTGTACTCTTACAAGTACCTAAGACTTTGATTCGTATCTCTATACCTTATTGAAGTCATACTAGTCTTATTTCATCTTTGCTCCCGTATAGATGACCAGCCAGGGACATTTAGGACAATCTTTAAGATACATCCAAGGATATAGTCATCATAATAAACATGCAAATGATATGATAACAAAATGGAGAAATACTTTAAATAACAATAATATTTAAAGTACAATGATTAGCCTTTCCAACAGAAGACACCCACTTGCACTAGGTACAATCATTAATTTCTCTAATTTCCATTGTCCTCACATGATGTTCATATATTATCTGTGCAAGCGGTTTAGTAAGAGTATCAACAACATTGTCTTCTCTTGGAACTTTGCATATTTTTATGTCACATCTATCATTAATTTCTCTGATAAGATGAAAATGATTGAGTATATGCTTGGTCCTTTGATGTGACCTAGGCTCCTTGGCATGTGCAATAGCCCCGCTGTTGTCACAGAATATGTCTATTGGATTTGAGATGGTAGGAACCACCCCTAGTTCATTAACGAACTTTCTGATCCAAACGGCTTCCTTAGCTGCATCCGATGTTGCTATATACTTAGCTTCTGTTGCAGAATCAGCTACAGTGCTTTGCTTTGAGCTCTTTCAGCTTACCAAACCACCATTCAACAGGAATACATATCTTGATTGCGATCTTAGATGATCTTGATTAGTTTGGAAACTCGTATCTGTGTAACCAGTCACATAAAGATTAGCCTCTTGGATCTATCTCTTTAGATCCTGATCCCTGGGATGTAAGTGGCTTCGCCTAAATCTTTCATTGAAAAAGACTTTTCTAACCAAGACTTGACACTCTGCAAGGTAGGGATGTCATTCCCAATGAGTAGGATGTCATCTACATAAAGCACCATAAATACAACTATGCTCCCACTAACCTTCTTGTAAACACAAGGTTCATCATTGTTTTGAATGAATCCAAACTCATTGACTACTTCATCAAAACGATGATTCCAGCTCTGAGATGTTTGCTTCAATTCATAAATGGATCTTTGAAGCTTACAAACTTTACCATAGTCCTCTGGATGCACAAAACCCCCAGGTTGTGTCGTGTACACATCCTCAAACAGCTTTCCGTTAAGGAAGACTGTTTTGACATCCATCTGTCATATCTCATAATCATAATATGATGCAATGGCAAGAAGGATTCTAATTGATTTATCCATTGCAACTGGGGAAAAGGTTTCATCATAGTCCACACCATGTGTTTTAGTGAATCATTTTGCAACAACTCGTGCTTTGAAGACAACTTACTTTGTCATTTATGTCAGTTTTCTCCTTGAAAACCCACTTACACCCAATGGTTTTTACACCTTTAGGTGCATCGACTAAGGTTCATACCTTATTGTCGTACATGGATTGCATTTCAGACTTCATGGCATCTAGCCATCTTTCGGAGTTTGGTCCCACTATGGCTTTTCAATAGGTAATTGTCTTATTTTGCTCAATGAGCAAGATATCATGACTTCCAGTAGTTAGAAGTACATATCTTTGAGGCTTTTGCTGTGTCCTATCGGACCTTCGTGGACCTTGTGTTACTAGAGCAGGCTCATCAACTTGTTGTAAGTCTTCTTTGTTTTCCATTTGTGGTTCTACATTGTTTTGTAACTTTCGAACTTTTTCAAGGTTCACCTTACTCCCATTGGTTCTTTTAGAGATAAACTCTTTCTCCAGAAAGACACCATTCTGGACAAGCATTTTGTGATCGGTAGGATTGTAGACATAATGTCCTTTAGTTTCCTTAGGATACCCCACAAAAAGACATTTTGAGGATCTGGATGATAATTTATCAGAACTAATTCATAAGTGCCTATGGCTAAAGCAGCAACTCTTGCTCGGTTTTCAACTCATAGGTCCACTTCACCCTTCTTCAATTTTCTACTGTTCTTGAGACCTTGCACATTTGTGCAAATGTGAGAACCACATGTAGTATCTAATACCTATGTAGAGGAAGTAGAAAAATGAATATCTATAACATAAATACTTGAAGAGATAGCCCCACCATCTTTCTCTTTCTTTTTCAAATCTTCAAGGTAGAGTTTGAAGTTCCTCTTCCAATGACCAGGTTCATTGCAGAAGAAGCAAACTCTGTCTTTTAAAGGCTTTGCCTTCTTGGCTGCAGGCTTAGTTTCGAGCATGTTTGACTCTTTGGTTTTACCAATTAAGCCATTACCCTTTCCTTTGCCTTTCTTTTTCATACAATTTCTTTCGTACTTAAGAACAATTCTCAAGTTTCTAAACCAGTCAAGAAAGTTAGTCCCATTAAGTTTGTCTTTCTCAAGGACTAATCGCAATGATAATGTAGCGGTATTACTAGTCGACATGATTCCACAATTAAAAGATATGCAAATTTAATTAATAATCTCCCACTGAATTAACAACCCTCAATATAATAAGTGGGCTAAGATCCATATTTGGCTTAAATTTAAGTCCGCTTTGGTAGGACGCTTAAAATCAAGTTATTTAGGTAGGCAACCCCTTTGCCAATTACATCACATGTAACTCTTATATCTTTATGGGATTCAATCATCATATGATTGGCACGTTTAATCCCATCTAATGTCGTAAAATCCAAAACCATTTTGATAATCTCAATTAAGTCAAGACAATCATAAATGTTGAGTTTCACCATTACTCACTTATGTCTCATCAAGATAACTCAAGTGCATCTACTTTGGTGGAACATACAAATAAATGATCTAAGCTTTGATAAGTATTCATTAATTGACGGCATTACGACTTAATATTTCATTTGGAGGGTTTAATCTAATTAATTATATTCATATGAATGCAATTATAGTTGTAACTCATTCAAACAACACATATTACGCAAAATAAACATGTCATGATCTAATTAAAAGCATACTTAAAACATGATACAATATAGCTCACCTAACCTAAAGTCCTCTCAAGCCAATGAGGGGACTTCTCTAAATAAGAAAAGAAAATTACATCAAGAGAAACCTCGTTTACACATACGAGGGGAGTGAAATGAGAAGAGAATGTACATCAAGAATATTTAGAGAGAAGTATGGCAAGCAGGCCATATTTAAATATTACAATCATTGTAAAAACTAAAGCCATGTTGTTCACTATACCCAAACAATTTGAAAGTAAATCACAACAGATATTAATTCATACAATATGAAAGAAAATACCATGATTTTTCATCAATTAATAATTATAATAATTATAACGTGATGTCAATTTCTAATTCCCATCAATTGCCTAATTAGGTAATAATGTTATTGGGAAATCATAACATTATTGTAAATTGGGTTTAAACATAATATTGTAAATCAATTTCTATCAAACATCATAATGTTATTATAATTGGAAATCAATTACAATATCATGTATTGCAATCACGTGCAATCAAATCACACTTTCCAATTACATTAACATGTATTGCAATAACGTGATATTACATATGAATGAATCTAGACAATAACGTGATAAAATGTCACAACAATAACGTCATTAAATCGTCAGAGGCAAAAGCTATGTTCCCATATATAATCGCAAAATAAGCACGTCATTCATGTTGAACACAAACCAATTGATTTAAACGTAAATCAAATGATTATTAATTATATCCCATATAACAATTGATCACGTCATCAGGTAAAATTAATTATTAATTTTAAACATAAATCAATTGATTTGAACGCATATATCCTATATATATTCATATTAATAACATAAACCTAATTTAAACGCACAATTGATCTGGCTTTGATGCCATTGTTGGGATTCATACCCGTAGCAGAATAAAATTTATCCAATAAATTACAAATCCTAAGAAGAGGATCTATCAACAGCGTTTAAATCGGATTAGTAATTAAAAATCATACCTATGCAATCTCATGTGCGTACTTTGCGAACTCGTGGGCTAACACCTTCTTGATCTATCAATCTCTAGGAGCCGACTCTACGAATACACTCCCTCTACCGGTATCCACACTGAACAACACTCCAACACGAACGGCAGCCTGCTAGCGCCTTCAAGCTTTTGTTTCACGTCTCTCCTCTAGATTTCTTTTGTGACTCTTGAATTCTCTTGTGTGTAAAAATAAATTACCCACAACCTAAGGGTATTTATAACCCCTAATGAGCCGCATTAAATATTCAAAATCAATCTTATTAATTTTGAAATTGAATTGGAAATTAAATATGTCTAACCGATTCAATCCAATCTATTTATTTAATGCGAATTAAAAGCCAGCTAATTTGATTTATTTTCATAAATCAAATATGAGATATGATATCTATCTTCATAAATCAAATCATTGATTTATCTTCATAAATCAAATATGGAAGTTAATTATTTAATGATTAGCCCTTAGGGCATAATTTCCATCAATACCGATGACAAAATATAATCTATGTTCATGAAAATTTGTCAAAGTTTCTCTTTACCATAATATTAATATTGATTGCTATCAACGTCAAAATCTCAATAAATTGAGATTAACTATTGGAGTAATTAGATAACTACTCATACTAGTTTCGATCATCACATTATGTCAAGATTCAGACATAAAATGGATCAGGAGAAAATGAATTAGAAGAACATTGAAGAAAGTAAAAGAACATTCAAGAAGGAAGAAAAGTGAAGACATAAAGAGAAAGAGAAGAGAGAGAAGAGTGACCAGTTAAATATTTCTCTGTTATTGTGATTTCTACAATGCTAATGAGATACGGATCCAGTTTCTCTCCCTATCACTTCTCTACCCATCCCTCATCATCCTCCATCTTCACCTTTAAAATTTTGATCCAAGGCCCAAAAATATTGTCCAAAAAAAATTCCTCCTCATCCCTTCTGCATCTGTTTTTTTCCAAAATATTTTTAGGCCCTTGGATCAAAATTTTAAAGGTGAGGATGGATGATGAGGAGGGATGGGTAGAGAAGTGATGGGGAGAAAATCCTCTCCCAATGAGATATAGATCGACCTACTTGTAGCCGTGAGATTACATTGAGTAAAGTATCTGACAGTATACAATTACAGCACAACAGAAAAACATGTTAACCGTTATATTTTCATCCTCACAAATGAATTTGAAAAACCCATTACTGAATTTGTAAATTCTATTAATGAATTTGTTATTCTCATTATAAATTTTCTTTAATCTTGTGAATCCCAATATATATATATATATATATGATTCACAAAAGTGAATAAAATCTAAGCATTATGAACAAAAAATGATCAGATTATATGAGTTTAACAAAATCATCAATGATATTTACAAGACTAATAATGGGATTTATAAGAGTGTTTCTTGATATATATATATATATATATATATATATATATATATATATATATATATTAACACATTGCAATTTAGCCCCATTGAAGAAGGGGTGAGTTCGAACCCCACCCTCACACATCTTCAATCTTTTTTTTCCTTAAAAAAAAAAAAGATACAATCCCACCCCCCGCCCCTCCAAAAAAAAACACCCCATCAAATCTCAGGCCACCAACGGTTACAGGCCATTTGGCGATCAGATCTCTATCGGCCGACTACAGTGGTCCTTCATTGAGGGTCATTTTTTCTTTTTTTTTAATATATTTAAAAACTGATGGCAAAAGGGTAAATTCACCAATATTTTAAAATCTCAATTTGGTCCTTGTTACCTCTAAATCCTTTACAAAATTTAACTGACATTTGGAGGTTTTGAAATTTCATTTGATATTTAAATGGAATTTTCCCATATTATAATACATCAAGAGAAGTCCCACATTGGTTACTAGAACATTGAAGTGAGGTATATAATCTAAAGGTGGGTCTTATCAAATTGACTTTAGTTATTTTGATAGAAAAGTCAATCTAATAATACCTAAATCACTAAATTTAATAAATTAGATTGTTGACTACCACACTGACAGGCAAAGGCAAGCACATTACGACGATAACTTCAGTGCAGACGTGGGTGGGAAAATTGAACTAGAGTTCATTATATGGTGGTGGAATTTGTGTGCTAATCCCAAATTAAGAGTTCACATAATTACAACTACGAACATCATAGCTACAAAATAAAGTGTTGGCATTACCTGCAACTTTCAAAACCTGATTGTAACCAAAACTTTAGAAATATGAGAAGTTACAAATTTAGGAGCAAGCATAGGCTGAGACAGTAGCAGAAGTGGAAGTTAAAGGAAAATGGCGTATGAGCTAGAAAACAACTTTCACAAAGTCCTTTCCAAAGTTTCATGACTCAAGCTCAAAACAATGAAATGAAGGACATTAATATTTCACAAAATATTTTTATTAATTGACTAATTATTATTCTCACAACTTTTTTTAATTAAATTTAGCCAACAATAATTCAAAATTTATATATCAAATTATTAATGTACAAAATATTAAATAATTAGTCATCTATCTTATGATTTATAATAAATTTCATAATTTAATAATTTACTAATTAGTCTTGTATTCTGAGGTTTAAAATAAATTTTAAATTTCTTAATTATTAATTGAAATTATTATTTATTAATTTTATTATTTATAATTAAATAAATTATTATTTATAATTTTAAATATAATTATAAAATCATATTTTAAAAAAATTATTTAAAAAACAAAAAAAAAATAGTTTACGCCTATGGTGTCAATTGATGCCACAGTAATTGATGCCTCTAGGCATCATTTATTGTTGATACCACTTGTGGCGTTAGGGAGCCTGACGCCATTACCCAGTGGCGTCAGGTGACACAACGCCACTAGTGGAGTCATGTCAGGTGATGTTTTCAACTGTATCAGTCTAATAATTATTTTGAACGGTGTCTTATTTGGTTAATTTTTTTTTTTAAAAAAAATCTTCTTATTTTGGTAAATTTCCCTTAAATACTAACCTCTTAAGTTCTAGTAAAATAGACACCACTCTCATAAAATAAACACCCACTGCAGTGGGTCACGTCTAAAGGAGAGGAAGTGAAGACAGAAACTGGAGTTTCAAAAAAGAAAAGATGAATGAGTTGAAACAAAGATTTACCTAAGATATTAATTAATATATATTATTAAAATTTGGTACATGCTCGTTTATGATATTAATTAATATATAATATACAATTTTTTCACAAATTGTACGCGGAGATAAATACTTGGAACCAATAGCTTAAATAGGAATTCATTCGCCAGAACATGTATTAACATAAAGCTTACCAGTAGGGGAGGTATGATCGTGTAATCAGTAGAGTGGGTGATGTGATAATTAGCCCCACTATCCAGAAACCATGCTGGATCGGCATCATCCCCCATAGAAGCATAATGAACTTGACCTGCATCATCATTCAAATAGTAGCATTGAGTAATATCATGACCATGAGCTTACAATGAGTACAGTAGAAGCGACTGTAACCTCGTCCACCACGAGATGAACTTTCTCCACGGGCTCTAAAATTTCCACGAGATGAGCCTCTGTTTTCTCGACCACCACGAGAGTTTCCACTGGGTTCAACAAAATTTGCAGTGGGTTCAAGACTGAGGCTAGCTAATTGATTAAGTTGCTCAAGCCGACTTTCAAAAGCAAGAAGGTGAGCCTGAACATCCACCCAGGAAAGATTGGTTTGATACAAAAGTTTCACCACTATGGCATTATATTCGGCATCTAAGACGTTCAAGGTGTGGATAATAAGTTCATTGTGAGGTAGTGGAGCGCCAACAAGAGCTAATTTATTTGAGATACTTTTCATTTTACTGAGGAATTCGACCATCTTCATACCTCCCTTCCTAGTACATGAAGATCAGATTTTTAAACTATAACTCTAGCTTTAGAGGAAGCACCGACAAGTGATCGTGCTTCAGCCCAGATTTCGCTCGCAGTTTGACAATGAAGAAGTTGGGTACAGACATTAGTGCTCATCGTGTTACAGAGCCACCCAACAAGAAAATGATCTGTGGAATACCATTCTTCAAAATCTGGATTGATCTTCGTCACAACAACTTCTGTGATGAGACGAGGAGGAACAAAGGCAGACGAGTCAAGATGTTTCTCAAGTCTGTTGCCTTCAATAATAGTAAGGACAATAGAATGCCATAACAAGTAATTGTGTCAATCCAGCTTGACTGAATTTACTTGGTTAAAGGAACTGAACATAGAATTAGCTTTTGAAGTATAGAAAACAATCAAGCTAAGAAAATATGAATCACAGTGACCTTAGTGAGTATTCCAAAGGCCCTGTATCTTGTATATATAGAAATGAATAACGAATACAATGTACACATGTATACAGTGCTAACGGCTCTCCTATAACAGAAAGGAGAGAGAATAACCTACAAAAAGAATACACCTGGACTATTCTAGAAACAATACAATCAATAATAATACAATTATCATTAGTCCTTAACATTCCCCCTCAAGCGAGAAGCGGTGACAACCACTCCTAGCTTGTCTCAAAATTTAGAAAAATAAGGATGAGCTAAGGCTTTAGTAAACCCATAAGCAACCTGTTGAGACAAAGGAATATAGCGAACATCAAGTTGACCAACTAAAACTTTGTTTTGAACAAAGTGAACATCAAGCTTAATATGCTTAGATCTAGCATGATGTACAAGATTTGATGCTAAAGCTCGAGCACTAATATTATCACACCAAACCACTAGTGGTTTCTTACATTGAAGACCAAGTTCACGAAGCAGAGAACACAACCAAGCAATCTCAACAAAGGAATAAGCTAATGAACAATACTCAGATTCAGCACTTGAACGAGAAACAACACGTTGTTTTCTAGAAGACCAGGAAACTAAACTTCCACCCAGAAATATACCAATACCAGACATAGACTTGCGATCATCAATGTTGGTTGCCCAATCAGCATCGGAAAAACCAGTCAAGTGTAAACCAGGGGAAGGCCAAATATGTAAATTGTATTGAAAAGTACCTTTAAGGTATTTGAGAATTCGTTTAACAACCTTGAAATGAATATCAGCGGGCTTAGAAAGAAACTGGCTTAGCTTGTTCACAGGAAACACAATATCTGGTCTAGTGGTGGTAAGATATTGCAAAGCACCTATAGCTTGTCGATATACAGTTGGGTTTGACAATGGTTTTCCATCATGAATTGAGAATTTTCTCCCAGACACCATAGTTGTAGGCATGGGTGCTGAATCAAGCATATTAAATTTTCTAAGCAAATCTAAAACACACTTGCCTTGATTCAAATATATACCAGAGGAGTCACGAAACACTTCAATCTCCAGGAAATAGTGAACAACACTAAGATCTTTTAGAGAGAACAGTTTATTCAATTTAGCAACAAATGAGTTCAGATATGCACTATCATTTCCAGTTACTAAAATATCGTCAACATAAACCAAGACATACATAATCAATTTGTTTTTGCGCAACACAAACAGAGAACTATCGCTACGAGTATTGTGGAAACCCCATTGAAGCAGGATAAAACTTAGACAATCATACCAGGCACGTGGAGCTTGCTTCAAGCCATAAATTGCCTTATCGAGTTTACATATGTGATTTGGCTGAGATTTATCCAAAAATCCTTCTGGTTGTCACATAAACACGTCCTCTCGAAGAAAGCCGTTGAGAAAGGCATTATTAATGTCTAGCTGTTTGATCTCCCAATTAAAAGTGACAGCAATAGTGAAGACGGTACGAATCGTAGTGGATTTCACCACAAGGCTGAATGTTTCATGAAAATCAACATCCGGAGATTGCTGGATGCCTTTGGCGACAAGACGAGCCTTTTGTTTATGCAGGGAAACATCAGGATGGAATTTGTTTTTGTAAACCCATCGGCAGTCAATGACTTTCTGTGTACCATCGTAGGGAACAAGCTGCCAAGTGCGATTTTGTGTGAGAGCTACAAATTCATCAACCATCGCAGATCACCAGTCAAGAGAGGATAAAGCTTGCTGAGCATTGTAAGGTTCAACAAGACGCTTGAGAGAGAGAGAGAGAGAACATTTAGACTGTAGAAGCCCAACAAAAGGATATTTGGGCTTATGAATGCTACTTTTGGCCCGTGTAATCATTGGATGCAAATTGAGGGCCTCTGACTGTCCTGGACTATTAGTGCTCGAAGAGGAAGACTCAACTAAGTGAATGGGCTACGAAGATGTACCAGGATCAGAAGCTTCAGAAACACGATCCTGACATTGAGGCGATACAGTGGCATGCCCAGGAGTAGAAAGGCTCATATAAGAAATAGAGGAATCGCCAGTCAATTGGGCAGTCTTACTTGACGACAATGGAGAAGAAGGAATTATAACTGGAATAGTAGCTATATCAACATTGTCAGTTTGTCGATGAAGAAAGCCATTGGCAAAGGGAAAAAGATGAGGATAAAAAACGTGACGAGATGTATATACACGGCCGGAAGAGCTAAGGCATCTGAAACCTTTATGTTGAGGTGCATAACCAAGGAAGACACATTGTTGGTTGTGAAAAGAGAACTTGTGAGTGTTGTATGGCTTAAGACAGGGATAGCACGCACAACCAAATGGTTGAAGCATCTGATAGTCAAGTTCTGTTTTGAACAAGCAAAACAGAGGTGTGGAATTATTTAATACAGGCGTCGGTATTCTGTTAATCAAAAAGGTTGCAGTCTGAAAAGCCTCCAGCCAGTAATGGAGTGGCATATTAGCCTAAGCTAAGAGAGTCAAGCCAATTTCAACGATGTGTCTATGCTTGCACTCAGCTCTGCTGTTTTGCTGAGAAGTATATGGACATGTAAACCTCATTTTTATACCATGAGAATTAGCAACTTGAGCAATAGGCTTAAATTCTGTTCCCATGTCACATTGAATGGCCTTGATTTTAGTGTTGAATTGATTCTCAACAATAGCTTTATAGTGATTAAATGCATTGATAGCCTCTCCTTTAAACAAATGTAATGTCAAGATTAAGACTACCGATCTAGATCTTTGTCATGCTTGTCAATATGGAAAATCTAAATTTCTATCATTTACTCCTTTGATGTCTCATGCTCTTGCACCTTTGGATCTTATTCACATTGATATGTGGGGTCCTGCCCCTGTCACCTCAACTGAAATTGAAGTTTTAGAGAAGAAAATATGAACAAGTTTTGAGAAATATATATCCCCAAGAAGGAAAACTAGTTGACAAAAATGTATACCTAAGAGGGAAACAATGAACAAAAGATGAACCAAGAATTGAAGAAAAGAAGAAAAACAAAGAAAAGACTAATAATCTAATTCATTTATCCACCACTAACCTCCAAATTCCCCTAAAAGATGAAGACAGAAACTGGGAGTTGCAAGTAGAGAAGGTGAAGACAGAAAAGAAGAATGAGCCAAGCAAAAAACGAAGAAAGTGAGATCTTGACAGTATCTCAATCATAACAACCACTGGTTTTTGTACGCGGGAAAAGAAGTCTGCCTCTGGTTCTTTGAGATTCAATTTGGCAAAGCCGAAAAATAACGCAATAGACTGTGAAGACAGAAACTGAAGAATGAACAGCCAAGGCAAAAACGGAGAGAGTGAGATCTTGAACGTATATGAATCATAACAATCACTGGTTTTTGTGAGCGAGAAAAGAAACCCACCTCTGGTTCTTTGAGATTCAATTTGGCAAAGCTGAAAAATAATATGCAATATACAGTGAAGGCAGAAACTGAAGAAAAGAAGAATGAACAGTCCAGGGAAAACGGGGGAGAGAGATCTTCTCCTCGGTTCTCCGTTTATCACCCAAAGAAGAAGATGACGAAATAGTGAAGCCGTCTCCCATACCGATCGTACTTCTCAGCTTCTGATTTTAGGCCTCCTCCTCCTCCTCCCAAAATGGTATCACTGTTATTTTTTGTTAGACAACTGTAAGCAAGATGGCAAATGATGGAACCAGCTATCCAATTGAATTTATATATTTTTATATAAAAATATAATAGTATTTTTATAAAATATTAGACCTGGACAATTGAAATTTTAATCTAATGGTTGTGAATCTTTTTCCTTCGCTCTCTCTCCTCTGCCGACACTCTCCTGCTTCTCTTTACACTTCGCCTTCAACCTTTTGCCGGCGGCTTGTGGTTCCTCCACAAGCCGCCGGTGAGCTCATTTTTCAGGCCAAAGATGAGTCAGAGTTGTAGTTTGGAGTCCAGATCTGAGATCTACGGTCCTCTCACTTTGAGTTCTATCAAGTATGGCCTTCTCTCGTCCTTATGGCGAGTTCTCTCCTCTCCTTCTTCAGATCTGATCTGTGGAGGTGAGATGTATCAGTTTTTTGTTTCTTTTTTTGTGTTTCTGGGTTTTGTGGTGGTGTTTTTGTATCGGAAAATAAACAGATCTTTTAGATCTGCATTCAAATCCTCTTGGTTGGGTGGTTGGTTGAACGTTATTAGATTCGAATATCTCTGGGTAGTTCAGATCTGCGTTCTTGGGAGAAGTTTTGAAGAGGTTTTGTTTGGTGTATAGTCAAGGGTTCCAGATCTATCTCATCGGAGGAGCAGAAGTTTTCTTCCAGGCATCATGGGTCTTCTTCTTTCTGAACTTGGGTTTTATTGTTTCTTTACCCCCAAAATAGGGTGCTTGTATCACTGCTCTTATTGCAGCAAATGCTTATAAGAAGTTGTGCCTTTTAGGATGAGTTTTTCTACCAACACTTTCTTTCTCGTCACTTCTAAGTTTGGAGACCGAGGAGACCACTATTGTCCTTATTCTTCTTCTACTCTTATACCTTTTATGTACTCTTGGCTTTTATTGTATTTGGTTTTTTTTGTTGTAGTTGATTTGGCTTTGTTTGTATTTGTGTTGGTTGTATTTGTGTTCAATTATTGTATCAATTATATATATATATATATATATATATATATATATATATATATATATATATATATCCTTTATTGACAAAAAAAAAAATCTAATGGTTGTGAAGGGAACGAAGGGTATAAAGAGAAAAAATGTAACGGAGATGATAGTAGTCCCCTCAACCAATAATTTATGCGTCAAGAATAAAAATATGTTGATATAGTTTAGAAAGGAACATTTGTTTAAAATTTAAAATATTATCGGATAACTGAATCATACAGGATTGACAAATATAATGACATTAAACATTGGTTTAAAATAATCTGACTTGCTATTTATTTATTTATTTATTTTTTTGGCAGTCTATTGATTTATCTTAATTCGTATTAGCAGAAAAAAGCACAAAATTTGAAGGATTTTTTTAATAAAAATAATATAGATCAGATCAGGATCATATATCATTAGCATCATAATTTGGATAACACTTGACACATTTTGTGAGCAACAAAATACTTGACATATTTTTATTCTTATTTATTTGTCTTTACTATGTCAAGAAAGAGGCGGTGTGATATCTTTTGTTGTTTTTTTTTTAATTATAAATAGCTCAGAAGTGTAGCATTCTTAACGTAAAATACAATACTACTTTTTTTTTTTTTTTTTGCCTGCGTAAAGTACATTATCATATTCTCCTTCCATACCTAACAAACTAATTTGAGTAAGTTAAGCTAATTATGTTAGTTAATATGATTTTTTTTTTCTAAAATACTTTAATCATTTTTCTTAATTTTATTCTTTAATTATTTCTTCTACCTAATTATTATTGAAGCCTTCTAGCAATATTAATGGGGTTAATATGAAAAAAAATGGATAAAAATGTTAAATATGTCTCATTTATAATCAGCAATAACTCTAAAATAGATCATACATTTAATAACCCTGAGAGTGTGTATTTAAAATATGAACATGCATGATGAGGCATTATGTATTTATGATTATTCTCTATGGCTTTTTATATTTGGGAGGCTTTAATGATATTTGAATCATTTTCAATATTAAAAAAAAAATCCCTTTGCCATTCATCTCCTATGTGATTTTACATTTAATTATTGATATTACTCATGATATAAAAAACTCTTTAATTGCTACGGCCAAGTGCCAATATTAAGGCTAATTTTGAGAGTGGATGCATTATAAAATGTATAAAATGGAAATATATTACTGCACAAAAAAATATAAAAGGGAGATTTAACTCATTTAAGTTAGATGACAAGTAATTCTCAGGTAAAAAGAAAGTAATTTAATCAAATATAGCAAAAAAAAAACCCATGCTTTAAAATAAACCAAGGGAAAAAAAACCTAACAAATTGATTATATACATACCTTGTCAGCAGTTAACCATAGACTAATCATTTAGATTTGTTCATGGTTAACGATGTTAAAATTTAGATACTAAATTTATGTGTTTGGATTACCTCATTCTCATTTTTCTTCATAATCTTATATCCACCTTTCTACTAAAAAATGAAAGGCTTATTTTAATATTTTAAACCTAAATAAATAAATTTAAAATGTTAAAACCTTATCAACACAATTCATGAGTATAGCATAGACAAAATTAAAAAATAGAATAATAATTATTTTATAAAATATTAAATTTGATCCATCATATCCATATTTTTATTTAAGAGATGGAATTTTGAAAAGAAAGTGAGAAAACTTATTTTTCTTTCCAAAAATATATTTTATAAACTTAAAATATTACGCTAATACTTGAGATAAATACATGATAGAAATCCATACAATTGCAGATATATAAAGGCAAAAAATAAATAAATACCATTTGAATTTCTAAAATTTTAAAAAATTTGATAACACTTGAAAATGACATAACAATTATGTGTTAAGGTGGGAATCAGAATTTAGGAATATTATATTTTTAGCTAAATTTCATATTCCCACCAAAGGACAATTTTGAAATGTTACATTATTTTGGTAAAAGTATAATATTTCCAAAATTCTAGATTCTCACCATAAGACCTAGTTGTCATTTCTAAGTGCTATAAGGTTTTTTGAAGTTTTAAAAATTTAAATGATATTTATTTATTAAATCATAAAAAACACTCAAGAAGTCAATCATCTTTCCCAAAACTTTATGGTAATAGACTATATATAATAAAATCAATTCAAATTAACGTAAGTGACAATTAATAGTGACTTTGAAATACTCTAATTATTCTTCTATTTTGCCCTAATTACATTTAATTTCCCTATATTTTAAAAATCCATATAGACCTCCATTAAAATTAAAATGTATGTTACACAAATATCTTTTTATATTTTGACTCTATTTCCATCCTCCCAAACAATTATTTACTCGTTAAGTTTTATTTTTGAACTTCTGTTCTACCAAGACGCTTCTCTTTAACATTAGAATTATTTAAATCTTTGTGTTTGTGAAGGAAAAATTTATAGCACCAAATTTTAATTCTAATAGACATTGTTAAGTTTTTAATTTAAAATTTATTAATTTTTAGGTCAAAAAGAAATTTATTAATTTTGAGATTATAAAATTTATAATTTATTTTTTTTACCATATTTAATGAAAATTGTTATTTTTTAGTTTCTTAAATGTCTAAAAATATATATCAAACACATTTTTTTTCCAATCAAACATAATCAATTCTAGAGTTTTAAGAGATTGTATAAGTAATTTGGATTTATAATTCTATATCTTTTTACAAACAGTTAAAAATGGAAAATGATATAAAAAAAACTTTTAAATTGCAAAATCTTAAATCATGTTTACTTAAAGTGCTCAAATTTTATTTAATCTTTTGAATTCCATATATATATAAAATACACACACATATATTTAGATATTATATATAAATGTATTATATTAATATATTATGTTTATCAATATATAATATAACATTGAACCAAATTTATATTGGGAATAACAAGTCCATCAATGGTAGTACAACACTTGTATTGAGATTTAGAAGAGTGTTTCTTAATAAAAAAATGTTAAGAAAGATATATATATTTTTTAATGCATATATATATTAAATGAGCTAAGTAGGCACTTAGCCCCTCCAATGAAGGTGAGGTGGGTTCAAACCACATCCTCACACCTCTATTCAATTTTTTTTTTTTAAAAAAAAAAAATTCAACCCCATTCCCAAAAAAGAAGGAAAAAAATCTTCCTTGATCTCATGTTGTCAACTATTGCAGGTTGTCTAGAAGAGATCTCCGGTTGACAGGTGCGATGATTCTCTTACAAGGGTCATTTTTCTTTTGTTTATTTATTTAAAACTTAAGGATAAAATGATAAATTCATCAATATTTTAAAATTTCTATTTAACCCCTGTTACCTTTAATTCCTTTCAAAATCTTAAAAAATATTTTGGGATTTAGAATTTCATTTGGTATTTTAACATCATTTTTCCAATATTTTACTCAAAAGATAATTATTTTGATCGAGTATTTGATTTTCATCTATCTTCCATGAGTGATTTTTATAGATTACTCTTCTCATATATCTACTTTATATATCATAATATGAAAAACTACTTCTACCACTAATCACTAATCTAAATAGATAATAAAAACGAAAAGAACTTTTATTAACAAAACAACAAAAAAATAATAGAGTATATCAACAACAATAATCAATAATAAGATTAACCGAACCAGATAATGGCATTATGGTGATTCCATGAAAAAAGATACACCCACGTGTCCTTTTACTCAAAGGGGTCTCTTTCTGTGTCAGCTTCTTCTCCATCCCTTCCTACTTAATCTGACACCCTCACTCTCTTTCTCGTTATCTCTATCATTCTCTCTCTAAATCTTCCTCGACGTTTAGGGTGAAGGACTTGGAGTGCCCTTTCTTCTTTACACGGAGGACTCATCGACTCTGGAAATATGGATGAGAATTTAGCTCTTATCGAATCCATTCTGAGGGAGGACCAGGAAGTTGAGAGAAGAGTCAAAGGGACGCAAAACGACAACGCTTATGGCTGGCAAACGGTGATCAACAAGAAGCGCAACCGCAAGTCTTCAAAGCCCACGTCGGAGAAGTTTTCCGGTGATCTCCTTGTCAGCGATGTTAATTCTTCATCTAATGTTTTCAGTGGAATTGAGCAGCATTCTGAGGAGCGCCGCCGCCGGATTCTGGAGGCTCAGATGGCCCATGAATCTGTGGATGCCGATAACAACAGATCGAAACGGCATTATGCCGAAAACGACGATAGCAGCGAAGATGTCCATGGGGAGGGTGTTGAGAATGGCTCTGTCGAGGTGAAGAAAGTCAAGAAGAAAAAGAAGCCGAAGATGCCCAAGGTGACAGTGGCTGAGGCTGCTTCGAAAATCGACGCTACTGATCTCGCCACATTCCTCGCTGATATTACTGTGAGTATCAATATTAGTTCAATTTTTGTCCAACGTTTTTTGGGCCCTCTTCGATCTGCTTGAATTGGATTCTATTTTTTCTCTGTGCTGTTATTCATTGAATGTGAATTATATGTGTGCAGGTTTCATATGAATCGCAGCAAAATCTTATGCTCATGCGATTTGCTGATTATTTTGGTCATGCATTCTCGTCTGTCGGTGGGGCTCAATTCCCATGGTTGAGGACTTTCAAAGAGTCCACGGTTGCAAAGATGGTTGATGTGAGCTTCTTGTGGTTGCTTTTAGAGCATAATTTAGTTGAGATTTTGAGGGAAAAATTCTGCTTTTCTGAACGTTGTTTTACATTTGTGAAATATCGGCCTGCGTTATAGAGTTTAAATAATTCATGATCCTTTGATTCGAATTACGTATGTTATTGTATTTATAAATGCTTGTATTCTGGGCGAGAGCTTCAGTTAGATGGCTTAAAGCTTTTCCTCTGGTAATCTCTGATATGATCTTCTCTTTTATAAGGCGATTCTGAAAATCTATGCTGAATCATGTATCTTACAATATACCTTTTTGTTTGTTACGGGAGCATTTTCAGTAGTCTATCTAATGGTGTAGGTGTCATTATTTTTGTTATTTATTTTTGGATAAGTCAAGCGTAGTTAATCCATGATTATCATTGGTTTTTCTTATTATGTTGTTTTGTTCCCTTCATACAGATCCCTCTTTTACACATATCCGAGGATATATACAAAATATCAACTGACTGGATTAGCCAACGTTCTTCTGAAGCACTTAGGTCATTTGTGTTATGGTCATTAGAAAGCATTCTTGCAGACCTTGCCAGTCATCAAGGAGCTGCTAAGGGAGCCAAAAATGTGTCCCAGCAAGCTTCATCTAAGTCTCCGGTATAGCTTTTGAATTCATATCATTCTGCCTAATATCTGAGAGTTGAAGTATGATAAATTTGGAGAGCAGTTGGAACTTGGAATATCTGCTTTATAGCTACTTACTACCAGCATTTTAGTTATAATTACTGTCAACATTGATAGCAGTGGCCTGACGTTTACTTTTCTGACTCATGTCTAATTGGTGTAAATTGGTCATCTTTGCACATGAACATGAGGGGGATATCAAGGTTCTAAATAATTAGCTATTCATGTACAAAATAGTTCCTGTGATTTTTATTTGTTTTATGTTTTCTTTAATAGTTATGCCTGTGGTTTTGCAAGTGAAGTCGCTGTCTATATTTTATGTATGCGTTGGCATTTATCAATACGTGAGAAAGTTTGCATAGTTCTTGTTTTTCCTATTTTCTTAGATCGATTAATCATATTATATTCTTGTATCGCTCTTTTATGGCCTATGCCTCAAGCTAGTGATAGTTTTAAATGCCTTGATGATGTCTTACATGTGGTGTGTATGCACACCCCATATGATTTGGCAAACAAATGTTTAATGTTAAATTTGGTGTTTTGTTTCTGTGCAGGTTGCCATGTTTGTGGTGTTAGCAATGGTTCTTAGACAAAAACCTGATGTCATGATCAGCTTATTGCCCACAATTAAGGAGAGTAAAAAATTTCAAGGACAGGATGAACTCCCTCTAGCTGTTTGGGTCACTGCTCAGGTGCCTGTTTTCAACATGTTTGGGTATATTCCCATGCAAATGAATTTATTGTATGGATTTTGAATTGTGATACTTTTTCCGTAGGCTTCTCAAGGAGATTTGGTCACAGGGTTATTCTTGTGGGTATCTCTTCTCTTGCCAATGCTGAGTGGCAAGTCTGGTAGCAATCCTCAATCAAGAGACCTGGTTTTACAATTGGTGGAGAGGTTAAAAATACTGGTTTTTCCCTTTATTTATTCCCAATTTATTGGTTGCAATGACAAGTACAGAATATGTCGCTATTCCCTCTCATGTTTGATGGAATTCCTTCCTTCATCCTTTTCTGAAGCAGAATTTTGTCATCTCCAAAAGCTCGTACCATCTTATTGAATGGTGCTGTCAGAAAGGGTGAGCGTGTGGTGTCCCCTTCTGGTCTTGATGCTTTATTGAGAATCACCTTCCCCCTTCCTTCAGCTCGCGTCAAGGTAGATAGAGGGCTGGGAGCAGCTTGTCTATTTTATAGTAACAAGCCTTGCTATCTTCAGCTGTCTCCAGTATTACCTTTTGGTTTCATATTTGTGCTTTTTTGCTCAGGCTACAGAGAGATTTCAAGTTGTCTATCCAACATTAAAAGAAGTGGCCCTAGTGGGATCTCCCGGAAGCAGAGCAATGAAGCAACTTGCTCTACAGATATCAAACTTTGCATTCAAAGCTGCTGGAGAAGGTGATGTAGACTCCATATGGATTGTCCATTTTGTTTTCCTACTTTTCTTCTCACATTTTAAATAGAGTTAATGGGGCTAATGTTGTGGCTTTTGTGGAAAACTAAATGCATGAATCTTTTACAGCCAATCCTGATCTATCAAGGGAGGCAAGTGACATTTTTATATGGTGTTTGACTCAGAACCCTGAGTGTTACAAACAGTGGGTAAGTTCAAGGAATAGTATCATCCAATTCTTTTCGTTGTTTAGGACTCCTTATACCCATTACTAGTAAAAAATACCATCAGACTCCCTTTTCCTATCTAGTAACTACAAACATAAATTGATAATAAATTTTCTGCTTTGCTTTGGAAACAGGACATGCTTTATATGGATAATCTTGAGGCAAGTGTAGCGGTTTTGACTAAGCTTTCTGATGAATGGAGGGAACACTCTCTGAAACATCCTACTCTTGATCCCTTGAGGGAAACTCTTAATAGTTTCAGACAGAAGGTAAGCTATTTTCTTTTCTTTTCTTTTTTCTTTGTCTTTGCATTTGTTCATGGGGATGCATGACGTTTTACCTTAACAACACAAACCCATGTCCTTGTTTTGTCCTTACACCTGAACACTGTTAATACATTGCCAGCAGGCCTGACAAAGCCCCTACCAGGTACAAAGATGGCTTTTGTTTTGCAATTTTGTTACTGTGGTATCAAAAAATTGTGTATTGAACAAGCAACTAGTTATGCTTTAAGATTCTAGGACCTTGTGCTATGCTCTAATTATGTTCTTATAGCTGAGAATCACAATCCATTCATGGGAACAAGCAAAATCTGTAATCTCAGCTATACGACTGGAAATAAACTTAAGAAGAACAAGTAGTCACTAAGGGAGGGAGAAGAATCACAGGGAGGAAAAGAGAAACCTCACAACACATCACACACGTCCCCTACTGATTCCCCACGTAAAATAGATTCCCTTCACTCTCTTTATAGTGCATCGGCACCCTCTTGTCTCTCATGCTGCGCCTAACAGTCTTGTCCTTATTGTCAGAATGATTTGGTGTTGACACCTGTCCCATAGTGGGATCACCAGCAGATTAGTTGTTCCCGCACTGTCTCTTTCAAGAATGCATCATTATCTTGAATTCTAACATTTACATCTTTCTTTAGTACTCCAGAATACACCATTGTCATAGTTCTCTTGTTTAATTGTTCCTATGTTACAGAATGAGAAGGCCTTGGCGAAGGCCCACGACAGCGCTCACATTGCATTGCTGAAAAATGCAGACCAACACTGCAAGGCTATTCTGCGGCGAGTGTCGAAAGGTCATGGATGCATGAAGAGCTTGGCATTTGTATCTATAATACTCGGCGTCGGTGCTGTTATCTTGTCCCAGAACATGCATTCCTAGGATCATAACAAACTTTCAGAAATGTTGAGGGGGTTGCTCCAGTAGAGAGGTTTGCCGGTGACTGACTGATGATTTAATCTGCTCATATCCATCATGGATTGCTTACTTTAAGTGCATGATCCATAATAAAGTGAGATGAGGAAGGTTTAATTTATTTTACTCCTCAACATAATTGGAATTAGGGGAGAAAAAAAGGGAGTATATAGTAATAGCACAGCCATTAAAGCTTATGGTCGTTTTACAGAGGGATCTACGTGTTGTGTTCTCTAGTTCCAACTTTCAAGGAGTGCCAAATGGCTATAGAGAAAACATAAATCAAGGTGAAAAGTGTGAACAAAATGGTGCTTGATTTTAAAATTTTCAAGCATTTTGAATACCCATTGGTTTTCATCTTTTATTTCACTTGTTATATTTGGTTACTGTTTTTATATTGTTTTAAGGATGTCCAGCGTTTGATTATAAATCCTCCTGGGAGCGCAATTAATTAAAGCAATTCTTTTTACATTTAAGAATATTTCTTTTTCACATTCTAATGAAATTGGAATCTAGAGTACTCCGAAAAGTTAGTTACTATAGATTTTGTTTCATATTGATCAAAGTTCTGTTTTACCTAAAGTAATAATTATATTTAATAAATCGTATCTTTTTATTATACGGAGATAATATTTTTACCAAAGACCAAAGTAATGAAGTATTATATTTATTTATACATATTTAAAGGTATATGTATGTATATATGGAGACTAAAAAGCGAGTAGTAACAAAAAATAGTAGTAAGAATATCTTATCCCAATATATAACTAAATTTTATTAAAATTTGTATTGTTCATAAGTATCATAATTCATACATATCAGGCTTGGATAGTGATATATTGATATGATGTGACATTTAATAAAAAAAATTTATGGATAATGTTTATTTGCGCGCATGCGGAAGCATATGATGACTTTTAGCCAGGCTTTGATGGGTGGAATTGTTTGACAGGAAAAAGAAAATATGGGGAGAAGATAAGGAGAGACTCAAGTTCTCCTTTGTTAGAATTTGGAAGAGATAAAAAAAAAAAATTAAAAAAAAGTAGAAGAAAAAGAAAATGGGCAATGAAACCGTCACATTCTCTCCCAAACTATTTTTAAAAAAAAAAACGGAGAGGAGATTTGAAAAGAAATTTATTCTTCCTTTGCTGCTTTTTTTTTAAAAAAAAAAATATGAAGAGATTTTTAAAATGTATTTTAGTTATGTACCATTAAATTTTCTCCTTTCAATATATTAATTGTTTTTAAAACATATCAAATTATTTGATTTACCTGGATTTTAGATCAAATCTAAATCCATGAGTTTTTCTTAGGAAAAAAAACTACGAATTTTCATCTATAAAATGTTGATTAAAATTAGTTAAAGACAATAACTGGATGAGAAATGCATTTTTTTTTTCAAAATATATCATTTTTTACTGGGAGGTATGTGAGAGAGAATGAGTAGGATTATTTAAAAGATTAAGGTTCATCAAGTTTCTTAAAGTATTTTTTCTACATCTAATGATTAAAAATATTTTGTGGTACGTCCAACATCCTAAAGTATTTTTTTAGGTTCACCCAACACTTTGATGTATTTTTCTAAGTGTGTCCAATACCATAAAATATTTTTTTTCAAGTGCATACTGCACCCTAAACGATTTTTTATGCATAGATGATCCAACACCCTAGATTACCTAAATTGTTAAGTGAAAACTAGCAACAACAACAAAACAAAAAAAAAAAAAAAAAAAACCTTTGAAATGATAGACGCAACTAAAAAAATATTTCAGGATTCTAAACAAATTGCAAAACACTTTAGCACACTAGATGTGTTTAACAAAATGCTTTAGGATGTTATATATACCTTAATCCATATTTAAATAATGGATTTGACTTAAAATTAAAATCCAAATGTTCCTGATCCAAACACTGCATTATTGGATGTTAATTACTTGTCTACCCTTTCGGGGGAAAAGATACATTTCATTGCAAGAATGTGCATATTCTGAGCAGAAAAAAACGCAATACTTGCATACAAACAAGTAAACACAAATTTGCCAATGAGAGTTGGCATAAATGGTAAGAGATTCAGCATTAGGCCCTTGGTTTGTGGATTTGATTCCCTCTGCCGTCATTGAGACTCCTTTAGTAGGCGATCTCCTAAGTCCCCTCTAAATACTCATAGAACTCGGGGTCGTGCCCTAACCTTAGTGGGGAACTGGTGTCGAACTCTTCTAAAACTTTTTAATATATAAAAAAAAAAGGTAAACACAAATTTAATGCGAAACGCGTGCGCACATGCACGAACCTCTCTCGTCTGTACTATTTTCTTCAAGGAGTAATGTTCTTGAATTGGATGCTTTGGCTCAACCTTTCTTTTTCCCATGAAAAGTAACCAAGTTCACAAACAACAATCTACAAACGTCATAAATCAAACACCAAAACTCATGTGAATTGTATCTTAATTTTTTTTAGTTGTGTACAAAATATTTTAATTAATGGAATAAGCCTTTTTGTTCTTGTTATTTTACGACATATTTACAACTATGTGTGAAATAAAATATATTTGCACATTACTAAAAATAATATGATGCACATAATTAAATAAGAGTTGTACTTGCTCAGCCTCAAGGACACGATCGTGCTTAGCTACCTTTAAATAATAAATTTTGTAATGGCGTATTAGCAATTTTTCCTAATAATGTTAGTTTTTCTGTAAATAGAATGGCAAATGCTAAAAAATTTAATAACCATTTTGGTTACTAGCTTAAAATATATATTTTTTTAAAATATCTCAAAGTAACTTTTTTTTTCAAAATTAAAATGCAAAAGTATAGTTTTGTTGAAAAGCATATACTCTACCATCAAATCAAACACTGTAAAAGGTAATTAGAATACTTACTCCAACCCAACTTAATCTAAGAAATCAGATTTAATTATTTCTGTTCTATTCTTTTCTTTGTTGGGGTGGTCATAGGCAAAGCTGGGAAAGGTAAGACCCCCTGCTCAATGCTCAGTTTGAATTTTGAATGATAAATGGATTGCATTTTACAGCCCTATATCCAACCCTATACAATAAAAGCTCTAATCATTTCGAGATAGGTAAGGGCGAGCTGGGCAAGGCAGGTTCCCTTGCCTTAGTAGCAAGCCTTGCCCTATCTTCATGTGGGGGGAAAAAGTAATTCTATTTAAATTTCATAAACATCCTTGTAGCTATCATGTGTCTTAATTTCAACCTAAGTAAGATAAACTTTAATTACATTTGATGATTTCATATCTTGGATATTTTAAAATAAGCTTACAATTTGAATCTTGAAATTTAAAAACTACCATATGTCTTAACAAATATTTATATTTTAAGAATTAAACAGCATTCATAATCCATTATAAATAACACAATAAAATGATTGTAATTAAAGCCGTAATGGTTTGCATCAATGTTCCCAAAGTTGATCAAATGATGAAATATCTAGAAAAAAAATAAATAAAAAGAAACTTTAATATAATATATCAAAGAGTGAGGAAGAAAGGAAGAAATCTACTTATAAATTTTAAAGTCGGTAACTTGCCTCATAACCCATACTTGCAAAATGACCCTTCAATCACCACTAGTCATTACATCCTCCCCTCTAAGTGTAATATATAGGAAAAACAATCAAAGAACAATTACAACAAAAATTATGAAGTACTGCGTGCTTACGAATTCTTGGGCATTAAAGTAAGAAATATACAATTGGGTTTATAATAAATATTTATATAAAATATAATAATATATATACTACCCGGGTAGGGTGGCATACCTTATATGATAGCCAGTCCTACCCGTAAAAATGTCCAATCTAATTGTGTCCAATTTTTTTTGGATCACTTTTCTTGTATCGGGCAAAACAATATTTTTTTTTTAAGGTCTGGGTGGGTGTAATGGACTCTTTGGCCTTATGACCACCTCTATTTAGTATGATATAATATTATGATGGACCTAGATTTGACATGTATCAAGTCTCAAATAAGAGAAATTATCTAACTAAAACTCAAATAATAATACTAAAAATTATTATTATTAAGAAATCCTTTTTCTTGAATAAATAATACTATTAGCCATTAGGTGGGCCAGGGGATTCATAAATGGTAGTATAATTACCTGATTTCCCGTGATGATCCCTTACTTACATTCATTGGAGCGACATCGTTTTCAGCAACTATTCCCTCTCTGGAAAACTTTCATTCTCATCTCTCTCCTCCTGCTGTTCTCCACTCTTTCGCTTAGATGTATGGTGATCGCCACGTTATTTCTATAGTTATCCAGTGTGGGCCCTATGTACAAATCAAGGTACTGGCCCAAAAAAAAAAAATCAAGGTAAGTTAATACACTAATTTATAAAATAGTGTGAATTCTTATAATTTTCCTTGGCATATATACACTGATAATGATTCATTTTTAAATAATGATAATAAAAGTTTGGTAACAACATTTACTAAATCTACCAACACACAATGATGGAAGGCAATTTTACTTGAGGTAGGATCCAACTCTAAAGGTGGGTGGGTGCCTATACCCAGTTTTCATTGGTAAATTAAAACTAGAAATCATAGCCAACCCTTGAATGGTCAGGAGCTAAAGGGTCAGCCCTTTTCAGCCCATGGTAAAAAAAATATGTTTTTAAAGCCCGATCTGAGAACATTAGGGCCAAAATCAACTATATAAAGCAAGAAATTAATATTCTAAATTTTAACTATGTTTTCTTTATTTTAAAAAAATATAATTAATAAATTGCAATAATTAAAATTCTAATTTATCAAATAAAATGTTGTCAATATTAATATCCAAACAACACTTATCATGCAACAAATAAACAAGTGTCAGTCAGCCTAGCCTTTGAAGCGTGAGTTGTAATACTAATTCGTGAAAGAATAAGATTGAAAGTTGAGACACTGATAGAGAATGATAAGAGAGCTAGGGAGAGTGAGAAAAATGGTTATTGAGCTTTTAGGGTTCCTTCACCCCATCATTTTCAATCTTGGTTGAGTTAATTGGGGCAAAAAAATGAAAGGGTCTAACAGCCGGCCTTGCCCCTACAAGGTCGGCCCTTTAAAGCCTTAAAGAGTCTGACAACTTTATTTAGTAGTTCTAATTTTCAAATCTCGCCCTTAAAGGATTAAAGTTTCAATGGGTTGGCTCGATTTCCTGGTTTTATTAGTAATTCAACACTCATTCATTTGTCTTTGTTATACAAAATTTTTTTGAAATGGGTTATGATGTCCCACGATAGGACAAGTTGAAATCTTCCTCAATTTCAAACAATGTCTTATTTCAAAATTTTGTGAGCAAAATAGAGAAAATTGCCAATAAATACTTATTTGGATAAGTGCCTAATGGTCCGCCATTCTAAAAATTCAGGTACCATTAAACAATTAATTTTTAAATAGGTAGTTGTGTGCAATTTTCTAAATAATAAAAAAAAAATTGCAAAGGAGAACTTAATACCTATGGATTCTATGGCAGTCCAATTTAAATAAACAAAGTCTAAATCTGGCATTATTGATTAAGATTCCTTGCTAAATAGTCGATAAATTTAATATAACATGAACAAGAACGTGGTGTAATTATTGAGAAGGCAAGTGGTACGTAAGAAAATAAGTTTGATATGAAATTAAATCACAATCACGTTATTAGGGGGGAAGTGAAGCGAGAAAAAAACATAAAAAAGGAGAATTAAATTTTTTTAAAAAAAAAAAAAAACTGAAAAAGGAGGTGCGGGCCCCGCTCACATGTGAGAGGGTTGAAAAAAAGTCATCGCGCCAACTGAAAACAACAGACACGGCGCGTTTAACGCTCACGTTCTCTCACCCCCCGTCTCGTGCCACGTTGTCATCTGTTCTTTATATTTTCTTGTGTTTACATGTTTCCATTTCTCTTTTTTGGCTAACCAATTTTTTAATTATTTGATTACTTTAATCCTTTCAAAACTTTAGTGCGGAGAGTGTTTCGGGCTTATCTCGGGCTGATACTATTTATCACATCAGCTAACATTATAAAAAGTGTTTTTAATTATAATCTTAACACTATCAATATCATTTAACAGAAAGTGTTAAATGACAATTATAATTAAAAAATATGATATTCTTACTACCATTTTTTATTACTATCAATATTACTACAACTTTTTCATCGTTAGATCAAAATCTCAATAGGAGAGAGAAATGATAAAGATAGATAAGATTTTGATCTAACAATGAAAAAGTGGTAGTAACAAAAAATAGTAGTAAGAATATCTTATCCCTACAATTAAATATTGATAAAATATGTTTATAATAAATGAATAAAATTAAAATAGGAGACAATGTGATGGTAAAAATATCGATAACAACCGACCGAGTGGTATGAAAATACACTGAAAATTGTTAGCAAATTCCATTCACTTGTTGTGAAACTTTTTAATAATTCTCTTCATTCTTTTGGACCTCATATATTTTTCCGATTATCACAAACATGTCAATGTGAAAGTTTATCTAAATTTTTAGAATATAGTAATATTCATATCAAGGGATTGAAATTTAAATTATTTTAATTTTAAAATAATAAAAATGATTACAAACCAGCTTTGTCAAAATTTAACAACAGCATTTTCATTTAAATTTGTTGACTTAATATTTTTATTAAGTGAGACTAATAATATTAAAATTAAGAGACTAAAAGTATACATTATAAATTTAAATAACTAAGCTTAAATTTGATAGAAATTTAGAGGAGTTTGATTTAATAACATTTCTTAAAATCATATTAAATATTATTTTAAAAAATTTTAAATTCAAAATATTCAAAAATTTGTCCAAAAATAGGAAGCGGTGGGGAAAAAGAAAAAGAAACCAACAGAATCAAGTCTTGTTCTCAAGACAAATCATTTCCCATCCCCCTTTCCACGCCTCAAACCACGCAAATTCCATTCTCCTAATCATTTCTTGTTTTTTCTACTCACACTTGTTTCTTGCCTTTGGCTTACGCTCAAACTTGTTGGTTTGCTCGGATCAAGTAACTCACCACTCAATCTAATTATTGTTCATAAATCTGTATTAATGTGTGTGTCCTCCATTAATTTTATTATATAGGAGTACTCAACAAGTGATTTAATTCTTGATATGTTATGCTTTTGATTATTGTTGTCGAACTTACAAATTAATTCCCTAAGTTTATCATTTTACTCTATGTTGCACCGATACAGACACGAGACACAACACGATTCAACACTTCGACACGTTAATCCTAAAAAGTCCTAAATTTTGACACGTTAGGACACGTTTTGATATTAAATATACAATTTTAATATATAGTATAATTTACATTTAATATAAAACATCTATAGAGTGTAGAGTATAGACTATTCACAAGTTCAATTATTTTTATTTATATCCCTTAAATTCCTTGCCTCCATATATATAAAAAGCATTTGGGAGGGTCCTTGGAAGTCTCTATGTTGTTGATATGCATAATGAAGGAAATTCCAACTAGTTTTTTGTTCAATAATAAACATTTAGAAAAAGCAAACCAAAAAAAAAAAAATCAAGTATTTAAAGTTGTGTCATGGCCTTTCATCCTCTACCATAATCACATATATCATCACTTTCTCACTCCTCTCTATTCCTAAAAAATATAAGTGTTGAGGAGTATCGGACGGTGTCGGAGTCCGACACTCATCCGACACGCATATTTTGAAAAAATAGGAGCGTCCATGCTCCATAGGTTTTACACATTGAATTTAAAGTTCTTATATTTTTAACTTATAAAATTGTATTAACTCACCCTTAAATTTCTGCTATCTTTTTTTTTTTATCATTATACATGAATTTTCTAAAAATTCTTTATTGAGTATGACAAATTATAAATATTAATCGATTTAATTTTAATTATTTGGATTAAAATATATTTGAATTGAAATATTTTATATTTTAATTATTTAATTATATATTATTAATACCTATTTATCAATAAAAACAATCCTTTATGAATTTACAATTCCAGTTTATTTTTAAGTTTGTTGTTGTCGGTTGAGTTATTATTAGGAATCAACACATTCCTCTCTCTCCTCTCCTATAAATGGCTATGCAGCTCCTTCATTTTCCTTCACATTTCCTTCACACACTTCACCGTACGACCCATACTTGAGTCTCTCTTCTCATTCTCTCTAGTTTTTGTCCTCTTCTCTCAATTCCTCAACAGAAATGGCGGCCCCTGCCTCCAGATCTGTCTTCGTTCTCCTCGCATTGCTTCTTTTGATCACATTCTCTGAAGTGGCTCAGGTACGAACTTCACTCTATTCACAATCTACTGCTTACATGATAATTACTCGTATTATTCTCCTCCGATTGTTCTCTTTCTCACTAGAATCTCGCTTTCACTGCGATCCATGAACAGGTTTATGGAAGCTCGAATCTTCGTCCTTCAGGTAATGTACCGCATTATTTACGAATTTCAGAGGATTAAGAAACCAAAATTACGACGAATTTTGGGTTTCGCATTGTCAATTTCTCCTCGATCGTAACGGAGCTTCTGTAAAATGCAGATTGCAAGCCGAAGTGTAACTACCGATGCTCTTCAACTTCGCACAAGAAGCCTTGCATGTTCTTCTGTCAGAAATGCTGCGCTAAATGCCTGTGTGTTCCTTCAGGTACGTACGGCAACAAGCAATCCTGCCCTTGCTACAACAACTGGAAGACCCAGGAAGGAGGACCCAAATGCCCCTGAAGAGATCAGAGCATATGATCTGCTATGCACTAATAATAAGCAATGTTAAAAAGATTTTCAAGAATTATTATGATTATAATTTTCTTCTGCAGCGATTTTGATTGCTGAATTTGGGAGTTGAAGGGCACATTTATCGTTGTTCCCTTCACAGAGCAGATACTATTCCAAATTGTTAATTTAGCATCTGCGCAATTGTAGTTCTGCAGCTATATTCTTGGTTCTGCAGTTATCAGTTATGGAAGCCATATTATATTGCTTGATTAAAAAAAAAAATTCCTTCTTTATGCTATTGTTGGGCGTCACAGTGTCTTTGGTTGGTTTAAGGGATGAGAGATGAGATTCTTTTACCAAATTATCATTAACAAGAAAAAAAAAAGTGTTCTTTATTGATAATATAGTTGTAGAATATTGAAAAAAAAGTTATGGGTAATTTGGTCATAAAAATTTTCTCTTTCCTCTTCTCCTTCTTCTCAAACTAATCTGGCTTCTTTCTTTTATCTTTTCTCATCTTTTCCCCTCCTTTTCTTATTTTTACGGTTAGATTAAGATATTAATGGTCCAGATTTATCATATAGTAAATATATTAGTATAAGTTAAATAGATGATAAATCTGAACCGTTAAGATATTAATACAACAACAAAGAAAAAAAAAAAGGGAAAATGATAGAAGGGAGAAGCCAAATCAAAACCAAACACACTTTAATACTCACTCCCTCTCATACACTAGCGGCTTGTTACATTATGTTGAGACCGAGGATAATGCAATGACTAGCAACCACTTAGTGAGCATGTGCTTGGTTGGAAAATTAATTGGAGAAGTAAGTTTTGAGTCATAATTTACAGAAGTATAGAAGATGACTTTTATTTCAATTCACGTAAATAATCACTTTTAATGACTCCAAATGTAACCTCAAACAAATCTTATTACTTTTTGAATGACCTATATATGTCCCACATGCTACTATTGTGAAACGTGCAAATAGAAGCGGCAACTACTCCATTTTCAAACTTTATGACTTATTCAATAGAGTGGGGAATGGAGCCACGCAATGTAAATCAGCTTAAATCAAGGGCCGAGCTTAATATATTAAAATGACATATGCAAATGGCTTAAACAAGCCACTATTAACTAATTAGTTTAATTAGGAGGCAAGGCCAATGACATAGTATCATAGGAATCATTTCTGTTTAAAACTTTGAATAAAAAGACTAGCCCCAAAGGCTTATTTAAGTGAACAAGTCGTGATTAGTTATTTAAAACATGACTTCATCTGTATTAGACTTGCCTTTTTTTTTTAAAAAAAAAATTATATGATATTTATTTATATAAATAAAAATATATACTTATATACAAAGTACAAACATGCAAAAATAACATAAAATAAAAAGTAATTTGAAATAATTTGTAAGTTTTTTTTTCCCGTTTTTTTATATGAAGACAAACTTCATTAAACACACATTAAAATGATTACAAGAAACTTGAGCTACATTACATAAGTGGCGAAAGCAATACCAAATAACCTAAGACAACAATAGAAGAAAACAAGAACTAAAAATAGCACACATGAAGGGCATAGGAAAACAAAGCAAATGACTTCTACAGACGAGAGGATTCACAGCCTCCTAAAGAGAGCCAGCAAGAACAGTAAAAAATGCAAATGGCGCTTAGAAGGGTCGAGCAAGATATAGCAGAGGGGAGAGGAGAAATTGATGGCAAAAGCTCAAGCAGAAACCAAAAAACTACAGAAAATAAACTAACAAAAGGAAGTAGCACTGCATGATGGACCTCTAACCCTAAGTGTCTCCTAAGAAACTTAGAGGTCCTTAGTAAGATCATCCAGATGCGCAGAGTTTTTTTGACACAGAACCCATAACATGAGATGTTTTCGGTTTGTTTTTTTCATTTATTTATAAGTCAAAAATTAAAATTAAAATTAATTAATTAATTATTATCGCCCCTCCCTTGATGAACAACCGTAAACATAAAACGTTAATCCCAATACAATCCTGTGGATGATGCGTGATAGGAATCTTGGGTGAGCTCACAGGCCCTGGTGAAATTTAAAGTAATAAAGGAAAAAATAGAAAACCGCGTGTGCCGTGATTGAAGATGAATCCCATAATTCATGCTATCAACCTTTTGTCCTTTTCTCAGCTACCCGCCACCAAAACAAGAACAAATGGTACTAGAAAGATACTCCTCCCCTAATGCTTCATTTAAGACATTGTTATCCCATTTGTGAAAATTAAAATAATTAATTAATTTTAATATATGTGACATGATTCTTCGATAATATAGTACTTTTTTTTTTGGGTTAATATATGATCATACATAATTTTATAAGTTAAACTAAATATTTTAGAAAAATTATAAATATGAGAGATAAAATAAATAATATTTAAGATAAATTATACCTTTGAGGGTTAAGGTGCAAAAATACACATAAGCTTTTTCCCAAGAGCAAAAATACATATAAACTTTTTTTTGGAGGAAAAATACACATATAGTTACCATTTTAGAGCAAAAGTCACATCTCATCGTTAAAGTGGTCTAAGAAACGATGAGCAACCTCAAGAATGTTGTCTTCTGTCCAACTATGTGTTATACTAAATTAATTGTGATTTGTGAATGTAGAGCTGTGAAGCACGCTATTGAAGGAAATATGGCTTTCTTTCTTGTTTTTATCTAGCAACCCTCAAATAATATTCTCATTATACAATCTGAATTTGTGTTTCCTTTCCTCAAAATGACCTCTTGTTGAATGGCGTTAAATACAGTAATACTCATATCTTGTTAAATCCTATATTTCCATGTATAATGTATGTCACTATTCTCTTCTTGCTGTCTTGCTTTACCGTGTTGAGAACTTGAGATACTTAAAGTGCATTGAAGGCTAAGCCTATCTCTTTCTTACCTTGATTTCATATGGCACTTTCTGCAGACAAGATTCCTAGGAATTGTGTTCTGACTCATCAGACAACCCTTTTAAGATATCATGAGAAGCAGAATCTTTCCTCATCAATGAAAAACAAAATACAGCTTTCAAGAAATGGAATGGGACATGGTGTTCTAGCAGAAGGAACAACCTTATTTAATGAGGGATTTCGGTGCTTGTATGGAAAACCATTTAGATTTATCTCTAAGAAACCTTTTGTCTTGTGCAAATCGTCAAGAGCAAATAATATTGAAGAGAAAGGATGTGATACAACTTGTCATGATGTTGCAGATATTACTGGGTAAGAAGAATAAATCCAATTTATCTGCCGAATCAATTTTGAATCTTCTGCATTTTTCATCTTAATTGCATTCTGTCTTAACTTTTATTGTTTTTCAAACCAGTCCTGATCTCATCTTTTGTACGATGATGTTTATTCGATTAAATCCTCATAACTATCAGATTCAAACTAATATATCAAAGGTCCTATACATGTATGCAGTTCACTTACTAAAGCTAAGAAAGGAAACCACATTCTTTCTGGTCAGGGCTCGGCTGGAGCTAGTAGATTTGCTCATGAAGACGCAAGGTTTTTGAATGATAGGGTTCGTAGTGACATCTCCTCGCTCTCATGGTATTATCCCAGTAACTCTGTGGGTCTATGTTTTTATTTGGAATTCGCTTCCACTGTCACACTTGACTTTAATTAATTTCTTATTCACCTATACAAAAAAAGTCCAGTTCTAATTGAAATGCCTTAGAGTGCGCACTGGAAAAGAAGCCTTTCATTGAAGCATCCTTTGGTAACTTCAATAAGAGGAATTAACCATCTTGTGGCTTAGGAACTACACAATGGAATGTGTCTTTGCTGATCTAAATATTGGTTCTTTCCTTACTGGCGACCCATTTTATATTATTTTGTTTTGTTCTTATTCAAAAAAATTTAAACGTTAAATGCATCTTACTTTTAAATAGCAGTATTCCATGTTTAGATACCTGGATATAACTGAAATTATTTGTTTCCTCAGTGGCATGATGACTTTGGAAGCCCGTGTGCGGCAAGATGCTGCTTTTCTTGGGACAGAATTTCTCAAGCTTGATGGTTATAGCTCATTTACCTTGTTCTAATCATATGCTATTTATTCTAGTTAAGCTTCCAAACATATATTTCATCTCACAGGAATAACCCTTTTGTCTGGTGTAGTAATAGTTGAAATGTGCACCCAAGATTTGATTTCTTCATGAGTGTCCACACACACACACACACAAATGGAATATGTATCTTGATAGGAAAATTTTGGAGAGTGATATCCCAAAAGCTTCCTACTCTTGCCTCCATTCTTTTGTTGAACAATCCCCAACCCCACCTCAAAAGCTAGAGTATAATGTTGGGGAGCCTAAGCTCTCTGTAAGCCCCACATCAGAATCCCATACTCCTGATGTGAGACTTAACTTCCCATACCCTGCAATGGATCCTTTCATGCGGTTATTTTTGGGTCATTGGGGGGAAATCAGAATTAAAATAAAACTACATAATGCCACAACTGGAGTAACTTTTTTTGTAATGCCAACTCGTACCTTTTTCATTTTCTGGAGGGCAGGGAATTAAGACTTGAGAGCAGCCTCTTACTCCACTTCACTCCACAACTATGGGGAATCTTTTTTTTTCTTAGGGAAAATTAGAATTAAGGACCTACAAGAAAAAATATTTATTGAGAAGGATTATAAAAATTGTAATTATTTAGAAGGACCAAATACAAGAATATAAAATTAATAATACTAAACTACCTTAAGGAAATCTTCTCCATTCCCTCCTACATTCTCTCCTACACTCTTTTTTGAAAACTAACACAAATTTTAAATTTCAATAAATTAAATAAAATTTTTCTCAATTTTCATTTTTCAGAAATTGTATAGATATATTATGGAAAAAAAAATTCACATTCTTCATTTTTTTCAAAATTATAATTTTCTAAAATAAACAAATTTTTTAATTAAAAATACTATTATATCATTTTAATAAAACTCAAGGTGTTTTATAATTTATTGTATATGTTAAAGAAAAAAAATTATATGATTTAATTATTTTTATTTTAGAAAAATTTTATGTGGGTTAAAAAATTCATTTAATGATAATTAAATTAAAAATATATATAATCTATTATATCCTTAAAAAAATGAAATGAGTTTAGTTTTTATTTTTATAAAAAGAGCTTAATGGATATTAACATTAATCCTTAACAATATAAATCTCAAAACTTGCTCATATGTTTGTTTATTAAATGATCTATTGATTATATGAATATTTAACTTGTTGAAAAAAAAATTGAAAAAATGAGTTTGAACCGTAATTAATTAAGAAATATATTGATTTTACATGAGTCTGAAACCTGAAAAAAATAATGTACAATGATATTAAGTGAATGACAAGCGGTTTTACTTTTAATTTTAGTTATTTTTTTAATTATGAATGCAAGAGATAACATAGGAGGTTTGATTAGGGACAATTTAATAATTTTGTAATTTATATTATGATATTTGGTCCTTCTAAGTAATAATAATTTTTATAGTCCTTCTCATTAAATATTTTTTCCTCTAGGTCTTTCATTTTAATTTTCCTTTTTTCTTAGGGTTAATTATAGGGAATCATTTTATTTGCAGGCAATTTAATGCCCTCATGTTTTCCCCACTGTAATTATTGCCTGCCTAAGGTTTTTTTTTTTTTTTTTTTTTACTGTGTAGCTCGGGCTAGAGAGGATACTCAGAAAATTGACCGTAAAGTCAAGGAAAAGGCTAAGCTCTTTCATCACCTTGCTACTGTCTGTATCAGTTAGAATCTTCAACCTTCAGTTGGAGAGGAAAAAGGAATGCCATAATGTTAGGTTTCATGCTGTTTTCCCCCCCTTTTTACACATGCTCTGCAGATCTTGAAGGACAAAGCTCGGTCCAGGTTGAAAAGTGCTGCTGATGAGCATTGGAGTGATGGAGCCTTAAAGGTACATCCGTTATTCTCAGCTCGCATCTGCATACTTGTCTACCTACTTATGTCACAAAATGGAATTTTCCCCTATCATTTGAGAAAGGAGACATTGGAATAAGTTTGGATAACACACTATTTTTTATATTGTTGCCAATCTCCCCATCAGTATATGTGTATTCACAGTTATTAGATATCTTGCAGTCTCTTGAAATAAGAAAAGATCAAACTAAACTGTTCTATAAATAGACTTGTTTACTTTTTATCCCATTTCTGGTAGTCTGACGTTTCTTCTAATTGTAGGCTTGTAGCATCCCCCTTTTATCATTTCACATAACACATATCCCAGTGGATTTGAATGTTGCGTTTTTGTTTTCATCAACCTTAATTAGCAAAACATATATTTTTCCTATCGCAGTTCCTTATAGTAGGTAATCCTGCTCCACAATTTCATATAGATCTAAATTTGGGTAATAGGCTAGGAGCATAGGACCATCCTTCATAAAGAATGCGAGTTATTTGAAATGGAAGGCAACAACCAGAGAATATATGATTCCTCTTGACACAAATCTCTAACTTTCAGGTTGATTTGCATCTTGCCAATTTCCATGCTAAACAACGTGCAATGGAAGATACCCTGATGGCCTTGGAGGTGATCTAATGTTTTCTGAAAAAGCATTTATGATTGAACAAGGCCTTTCTGTCTTCTTTTTATTTTTTACTTTATGAAGCATTATGCTTCTTATATTAAGGATTCATTGCAAATCTTAAATGAGATTCTCATGTATAAAAGCTCCAAAGGAAGAAACCTTACTTATTATGTGAATATGCAGTTTGCTAAAAACATCCATGACATGATGGTGAGCCGGATGTATGAATTGTAAGTAAAGTGAGTTTACATGATTGCTTATACATCTTTTTATGTTGTCTCTGATCATGTTGGTATACTGTCCTCTACAAAGAAATAAAAGTTCTCTGCCAGCAAATAATATGGGAGGTTGCATAACACATCAGAAGAATAAAGAAACCATTGATTTCTTTACCATGGATGTGTCTACTGACCAAACAGCAGCTATTCAGGTCTTTTTCCTTATTTATTTTATTTTTTTGTTGTGATCTATGTAAACCAGTTTGAATCATGTACTGTGGAAAATTTGTAACATAAAATCCTGAAGTGGACAGGAAGCTTACTGGAGTATGCAATCAGCACTTTCTGAAGATGATGGAATGGATTACACTGATCCTGAAGAGGTTTGATTCCATATATTTGTCATTTTGTCTTAGGTACTGATTGTGCATTGATGTTATTTATCTACCTACTCTTTTCTACCACAAACAGCTTGAGTTGTTGATTACTGCCCTTATAGACCTTGATGCAATGGATGGAAAACAAAGTGTATCCTTGTTGGCAGAGTGCGCAAGTTCTCCTGACGTCAGTACACGGTAAGCTTACTCTAATAGAACAGTATTTGAGAAATTTTGTTTGCATCTTCTACTTCATGTGTCAAGTTAGAAGTGAAGAAATATGTTTTCTTTTTACACCAATCTAATTTTGATATAAAAGCCTCTAGCAAGAGTGTAACTAAAGGTGTACATTAGTAGTGATGCTGATGTATGCCATGATGAGCTTAAGCCTAACTGGCGTCACATTTGTAACATTTACTCTTTTTTAAGCATATTTTCATCCTTTTGTTCCAAATTATTACATTTACTATTGCTATTGGCAGAACAAGATACGGCTATTGGTAGAACTTCCCAGATACTATGTTGTGCAATATTTAATGATATAAAGCTTCTATTGGCCAATACTTCCCAGATACTGTTGTAACATGATTGCAGCTTATCAACTTTGGCATACTTTGATGTGTTCTTCCTATCTTTTAATACTCTCTCTCTGTGGTGCTCTTGTGGATGCACGTGTTTCCAGGCAAGCATTAGCAAATGCATTGGTGAAAGCCCCATCCACTTGGGCTTTAGGAAATGCAGGCATGGGAGCATTGCAGGTAAAATGATCTATAGACATGTTTTTGCAGGAATTGTAGCGTTAGCTAGTTGCTCCACATATGGTGTAATTTATGGCTGTGGCTATATTTCCAGAGGCTGGCAGAAGATAGCAGCCCAGCAATTTCTGCTGCAGCATCCAGAGCTATTTATGAATTGAATAAACAATGGGAAATAGAAGAAAGTTACACCAAAGGGAAACAAAGCAGCAGAGAATCTGACAGCGAATAAGATACCTACTGTGATATACTTGAAACCTCGAACACTAGGAGCCTAACTTGTATTTGGACGAACCCACTTGATCTCCAGGAGGTGATTACTGCTGCTGTAAGGAACATGCCATACATAACACAGGGCAAGCTTTCCTTGTGTATACAGAAATTGGGCAGATTCTTTCTCTGTCAGCATATATTCATTTATGGGCGACATCTGCATAATTGTGGCAGGGTAAATTCATGCAATAGTATAATTTATATCCCTGAATGTTGGATCATTTGAAGATGTTGGCCCAAATGTTTCTGTGAACAAGATGAAAATGAAACATCATTTTGCCTCTCCTTCTTGTTTCCTTTGTTCTCTTGGATTATGTGAATATTGTCTCGTACCCAAGGCTACCTTTTGGGGGAGAGCCATTACTTCATTTTAAAATCTCAACTTTAACTATTGTGCTTTATAACAGGAATCATAACATTGGACAAGGAAAGATTGGTCTCGTTGCTTTACCCTACTGATGCTTAAATTATTTTTGCCCATGATGCCTAGATTATTCAAGTAATCTTTTTGCACAATTATGCTCAAGAATCTATTTTCTTTTAAAATGATGTTAACGGTTGTGTATGGCTACAAATACGCTTTCGGCGCAGAAAAACAAGGGCATTTGCAACAAATGGTGTTCGAGGATTCTCCTAAATTAGAGAATCAGTTTCTCAGTTCTTCAAATGATTGTTGCATATTATAATGTTCTCCTGAATTCGACTGTTCTCTTTTTCGAAAATCTTTTTATGTGTGGAAGAATAAAGCTAGATGCTCTAGAATTAAATTCTTCAGTATCTATGCTATGCCTTTGTGTGTGATATGACACAGAAATAGTATCATACCAGTAAGCTCACCACTGTTCAGAATGTAATGCACAAAAAACAAGGTACTCCCTCCATATAGGACAAAGTTACAAACTTTGGGTAATTGTATTTATGTTTGGGTTTATGCTAAAAACTTTGGTTTGATGGAAGTTGATAGTTATTTGTTTTGAAGAAAACTAAGAATTTTGTTGACCACATTTTGACAGTTAGACTCAACCTTGTTGGTGATTTTAGTGGGCTTTAACTCAAAATCAAACACACACTGAGATGTATTGTTTAAATTAAATGGTACTAGTATAACTATTTGATAAGACATTCAAGTGAATTGATTTTTTTAATCAAAATAATTAACTTTAAGATGAGAGTGTTCCACTATGCTTGAATTGCTCATAGGACTTCATTCTAAATATATATTTTGCAGGCTCCCTAGGTGTGAAAAAGTTGAGGGTACACAAAATGCAAAGAGTCAATTCCATTACTAGCTATAAATAAACATCCTTTTAATTTATCAATGTAAAGTTGTAAGCTCGGATTCTTCTGAATGAATACTCAATGTTCAATAATTAATATCCAAACTTTATGTCCTTAGATGGAGGAAAATGTTGAATGGCTTTAGGTGCATGTGGGACAGCCATTGTTGTTGTTCTATGTCATTAGTTAGGAGAAAAGGGGGGAAAAACTAATTATCCTCCCTACTTGATTAGCTTTGGCTTAATTAACTTGTTTTAATTTCATTACTCAAGCCTTTAGGGTTTGGTAAGGTTTGATTAGATTCTGTAATTGGGGCAAATTGTTGGCAGCTTACATGCAGGAATGAATGAGGACTTTTACTTTTCAAAAAGTTATAAAGAAAGCACAGAGAAACCTAAAAAAAGCAAAAGGGAAGGAGATAATGAAGACTGATGCCTCTGGTTGCATTGTTTTTTCAACTTTAAAAAAAAAAAAAAAAAAACCACACACTATCACATTCCCCTACTATTTGATCTAACCCATCATATCTCCCACTCTAAATATCCTTCTTTCTTCATCATTCCCTTCCCTTAACTTTTTTTCTCTTTAAATTATAAAAATGTTTTTAAAATTTTAATGAAATAATAATCAATATGAATGTAAAATGGATAGGGAGCCACACTACCCAACTTATCTTCTTGGAACCATGCAAAAACACAAGGTTTAATACATTAGTTAATTTTAAAAATAATTTACTTCTCGCATTCTAATTATAAGAACTAGTTAGGGCTTTGGGGGTTGGTTTTTGTCTTAAATATAATACTTCTATATATTTTATCTATAACATTTATAATTTTTCTCCAAGCTAATTTATTTTATTCATAAGCTAATATATATCTAATTTTATACAAGAATTTTTTTAGGAAAATTATGTCTTATTTATTATAATTAAGTGATTTATCTAGTTTTCTTAATCTACCTAAAATAATCAAATAGCTCTTATATTGCGGATTGAATGAGTACTTTTAATTATTTCACCAATATCAAGAAAAATTTGTTGTATCAATAAATTGTCTAAAAATTCCTTTAGTTTTTATATTTACCCTTAATAAACATAAGAAATTTGTAAAAAAAAATATATTTTTCTACAATAAATATGAGGTCATTTTAAAATGAGGCAATTAATACTCCACAAACTTTGCCAAACTTACATTCTAGGCTATAAAACTATTATAGGAGGTGATTTGCATAAAAGACCAAAGGGAGTATGTGTAATATGATTTTGACAAAAGAAAATTATCTTATACTTTAGTCTAGTTTTAAATCTTTATAAAAATACCTACTATTTAAATACTCCATTCGGTTCTTGATATAAGAAATATTTACCTAATTTAATTAAATTAAGAAAGTTAGTTAAGTAAGTTAATATAACTTGTGTTTTTTAAAAAGTCACAGTTATCTTTCTTAATTCTCTCATTCCATCTCCTTCTTGATTATTATTGATAGAGTATTAATAAGGGTAAATTAGGAAAGGATTATCAAATATAAAAACTCTATCTTATATTGAATGTCAAGATTAACTCTTCAAATATATCTTATATTAAGGACCGGAGGAAGTATATTTTAGTTACAATAATTAAAAATAGACTAGTTATTATGCCTATGTCATTAAAGAATTGCATGTAACTAATGATATAAAAAAGATGAGGATGCGTGGCTGATATCATGAAGTTTGGAGGGTGAATAATAAATAATTTGGTTAAGATCTCCAATCCCTATGTGAAGCTTTAGCAGAAAATTCTCTCACCTAATGATAGTTTTGTGAAAGGATTAGTGATTATAATTAAGGAGGAAATAAGTGGATAATTCATAATTGAGATAACTTTAATTTTATTAATTTGCCTACGGCAGAACCACACCACCACCACCACCAATTAAATCAAGAAAGATTAGTCCAGTTAGTAAGGAGTTGTCATTAAACCCGGCTATAGTGTGATAGTGCGGATTTGTAAGTGCGCAAGCACACTTAGAGTTCTTTTGGTTATAAAAAAAAAAAAAAAAAAAATTAGGACATGATTTATTATATAAACTATGTTTTATATTTAGTCCACACTTCATAATTATAAAAGCATACATGGGTTAGGCAGAGCGTTTGTCTAATAGTAAAAGTACATGTGGGCGCAATTACCCTTTTTTATGGATGGTGGTGGGCCCACCCTGCTCCTGCTGTGGCCCAATCCAAATTCATGGATCAAAAAGCAATGGTCATGTGCTTCCACGTTAATTCGGCTTAACCTTTTTTCTCTTTTTTGAATTAAAAGTTGCAGTTAACTAATATTTCAATCACAAAAATTATATTTTTATTAATTTAATTTTTAAACAAAAATTATCATATTAATAAAAAAATTATAATCAATTAGATTAACCAGTAACTTTGAACTGATTTTTTATTTATTTATTTATTTTTGTTTATTTCTCCATCAACATTCAATACTACTACTAAGTACTAACCAACTAATCCAACCAGGAGTTAAGTTAGTATGATCCCAGCCAATCGGTCTAAGCGTGGTGGTAGAACTGATTTTTTTTTTAACTTGAATTAGAGAAACCATCAGAAATTTGGATTATATTCTTGATAAATAATTAATGTCGTCATTAAAATTTTAATATCGTAAACACAAACAAATATCAAAACAATCCAAACGACTAATGAAATTGAAAAGGCTCCAAATTCGACACATAGGAGAAAATTTGCTTCCGAAACGAACCTGGCTTCTCTTAGTATCTTTCTCTCCTATTCCCTCAATATCCCTCATCCCAGCCGTACATCTCCTCTCCTTTTCCATCTTAGATTAATTTTTAGTTGAGATGAATGACTGAGATGAGGGAAGAGGAGGGAAGGAAGAGGAGAAAATCTGCTTTCAAAACCTCATTTTCATTTGTCCAGTGCATGCATTCTCTCTCTCTCTCTTTTTTTTTTTTGGCATGCATTCTCTTACAACACACAGATGGGAAAACTTCACTTTTCAAAAGTATTCAGATAAACAAAGACTCTCTCTTATAATGCTGTCGCATGGCCTCAAAACAACCCCACGCAATAAGTAAATTACTGTAATCATACAACATATATTACTCAAATACAATACAGTCCCTAAATTCCTCGCACGTTTCTCTGAATCCTCGTTCCCTCTCCTTCTTCCTACAAACAAGTCTACTTCTTTCCTTCTTCTTCTTCTATCTTTCTCTAACCCCGTCAATGGCTGCCAACAAATTTGCGACCTTGCTTCACAGAAACACCAACACTGTCGTGGTGACTCTGGTTTATGCAGTGCTAGAATGGGTGTTGATACTTCTTCTTCTTCTGAATTCTCTGTTCAGTTATCTCATCACAAAGTTTGCCAAATGGGTTGGCCTCAAGCCTCCTTGCTTGCTTTGTTCGAGGCTGGATCATGTTCTGGAGCCAGAGAGTTGTAAAAGCAAGGTTTTTTTGCAGAGTGATGATGTTGTGTGTGAAGCTCATGCGGCTGAGATTTCCAAGATGGGATTTTGTTCAATCCATGGGAAAATGGCTGAGACGCAGAGCATGTGTGAGGATTGCTTGGTCTCCATTAGAGGCATGGCTTTCGTTTCATGGTTTAGTGAGAAATCCGAGAAATGCTCTTGCTGTGATAAGAGCTTGAGAACTACTTTTACCAGTAAAGAGACTTTGATTGTGGAAGCTTCAGATGACGACGACGAAGACGATGAGGAAGAAGATGAAGATGGAGATAGAGAGTGTGAACATCAGATACTTTTTGATGTTGAGAGTTTTATTCTTAGAGAAGTTGCAGAAGATCGTTCAAATAGTTCGGTTTCTAAGGATGCAGAGAAATTGGATGAGAAAGAAGAAGAAGATGATCTTCTTGTTATTATTACAGAGACAGATCAGATTAGAGAATCTCAGAATCTTGTTCATCGTTTCTCTGAATCTTATGTTTGGGAAGAAGATAGATCGTTTGATTGCATCAGCATGCATTTTGAAACCAATGTGGATGATAAAGATCAGCGAGTGATACCTGTGGAGTTAATAGACTCTTTTACCTCTGAAAATTTTGAAGGTTGTTATAAATCAGAACAGGATCTTGTGAAGAAGAAGGACCAAAAGATCGAAACTTTAGCCTGTGAGTTAAAAAATCAAATGGTTTTGGAGGAGGAGGAAGATGAAGAAGGGTTAAAAAATGATGGAGATAATGCTGATGAATCAGCCATGGAAAAGCAGCAAGATGATGGTGATGATGAACAAGGTACAAGGAAAGCACATGATTTTAATTTATAGGAATTGTGAAACCTTATTTCTTTCTTCTTGCTCTCAATTTTTCCTGACTTATTTGAATTAAAAATCAGCATTGGAATGCACCCAAGAAGATGAATCCTCATCAAGTGAAGATGATGCTGAAGTTCAAAATGCCTTTGATGAATTCTTAGCTCAGAATAATATTTGCCGGTCTCAGTCTTTGTCCTGTGGTGAAGACAACAACTTAGAGACAACCCCTGAAGAAGGAGATGATACACAAGGTACAAAGAAAGTACATTTACTTATCTTGTTTTCTAGTTGGCTAGGCTAGTTCACTGGTTAGAGAGATCCATAATTCAGTTAATTATGTTATTTTTGACATCATTGATGACAAGAAGTGCCTTTTCACACAGAGAATCTACCACGATCTGAAGAACCCTCGTGTTCTTGTGAATGCATTGAAGAAGACGAATCCTTAACAAGTGAAGATGATGCTCAAGTTTCTGATGCCTTTGATGAATTCATTGCTCAGAATAACCTTGGTATGTCTCACTCTCACTCTTTTCTTTTGATTTTTGACTTAATTTGCATCCACAAATGTTTTTCTTAGTAGCATGAGTATCCTAAACTTAGGATATTAGGTGGTATTGGAAAAAATAGTCTGGGTTGGATGTTATTTAACCCTTAAATTTGTATATCTTCTCTGATTACCAAGCAGTTGATTATAAGAAAAGAAAAAATCTTAATCTCGGATTGTTTCCTATATATCTAATTGAACCATAAATAAGCAGGACTAGATGAAACTGGTGCAAATGCTAACGAGTACGCCGAGCCGAGTTTAGTTGAGGAAGATCATGAAGAAACAAGACATATTCATCCATCAGAATCCTCTGAGGAGGAGGAGGAGGAGGAGGACAAACTTCCTGAAACTCCAACTTCTGCTGATGACCTGCATTACCTGCACAGGAAACTGATGCTTTATGAGAAAACAGAATCTGGGCTAGCAGAAGACTCCGTGGATGGAAGTGAAATAGAAAATGGCGATTCATTATCGACAACTGAACAGCTAAAAACAGCCCTAAAATCAGAGAGAAAGGCATTAAGTGCTCTATACCAAGAGCTAGAAGAAGAAAGAAGTGCCTCAGCAATTGCAGCAAACCAGACAATGGCCATGATCACTAGGCTGCAAGAAGAAAAAGCAGCAATGCAGATGGAGGCATTGCAATACCAAAGAATGATGGAAGAACAAGCAGAGTATGATCAAGAAGCCTTGCAGTTATTGAATGATCTTATGGTGAAGAGAGAGAGAGAGAAGAAAGAGCTAGAGAAGGAGCTGGAAGAGTACAAGCAGAAGGTAATGGATTATGAAGCCAAAGAGAAACTAAGAGTCTTGAGAAGAATGAAGAATAATAATAATAATGGAAGTGACAGAAGAAGTAGAGAATCCTCTTCTTCTGCTTCTCCTTCTTTGGGTGAAGAAGAAGACACTGAGGAGCAATCCATTGATATGAACTGTGAACCAAGGGAAGAGGAAGAGGAAGAGGAAGAAGAAGATAACAATAACATGAACACGACTACTTCCATTGATACAGTTTCAAGCTTGGAGGAAATGACAATGGACTATATGAAGCACATGAATGCACTTGATAGTTCATTAGTAGAATTTGAGGAAGAGAAACTGTCAATCCTAGACCAGCTGAAAGCATTAGAGGAAAAGCTCATAACTTTGGGTGATAAAGAGCAGCTTCTTGATGAGTTGAATCAGAACTGCTTTATTAGCAATACAAAGGAAGAAGAAGAAGAAGAAAATCAATTTCAGTACTCTCCAAGAATGCCAATGACTTCTCTGGCAAAGAGGCTGCTTCCATTCTTAGATGCTGAAGAAGATGAGACAGAAGAAGAAGAATCGTTTCAATGTGTAGATCCCATCTATGAGAGTACAAATATGAAGGTTTCCGTGGAAGAAGAGGTTGATCATGTTTATGAGAAGCTACAAGCTCTTGAGAATGACACACAGTTTCTGAGTAACTGTATGGGATCTTCAACAGAGGAGGGAGATCAGAAAGGAATGGATATTCTTCAGGATATATTGAAGCATCTTCGTGATCTTAAGGCTGTGGAACTTAGATTGAATCAGTTGGGTGATGATGATCCATTGAGGTGAATACAGGTTGTTGGATTAATCTAAGCAAGATTTGGAAGGCATAAGGTGTGTATTTTTTTTTTCTTTGTTCCAAACGAGTTAGCGAGTAAATTAAGTCACTTGTTTGCTATTTTCAGGCTCTTTAATGTGGAGAGAAATTATTTTTGGTTACTTGAAACAATATTATTGATTCTTTTACATGTTATAATTATTATATGAGAGAGTTATATAGTGTAAGCTACACTAATATACAAGTGGGGGTGTGACTCACATTGTATGAAATTGAAATGAGAAAAGAATATACAAGTGGGGTAAGATAATCAAGTTGAGAAGTGCTACAACTTTTTTCAAAGTTCAACCGAAAAAATTACAACTAAAATTTTGGTTGGTATAGTTAAAACTTTTAAATTTAGGGTAAATGAGCAAAAATACACATGTGCTTTGCTCTCGGAAGCGCCCAGCACCATATATTTTTTTTTTTGGAGCAAAAATACACACGTAGTTACCATTTTAGAGTAAAATTCACATCTCACCGTTATATTACTGTTCACTTCATCTCTTTCTCTCTTATCACGGTGAACAGTAACATAACGGTGGGATGTGGCTTTTGCTCCGAAATGGTAACCATATGTGTATTTTTGCTCCCAAAAAAAACATATAGTGCTGGGCGCTCCCGAGGGTAAAGCACATGTATATTTTTACTCATTTACCCTTAAATTTATCATTGATTTCTATCTTCGTCTTGTTTTGTAAAATCATCATTAATTACTCCAAGAAATGACAGAATCTGTCTTCCTTCAGCAAAAAAATAAAATTGTTTTTAGCTGTTTAAATAACATATTATTAGTTTTATCTTCAAAATTATTCAGAACATATAATTTATTAACTTGGACCCTCTAACTCTATATCTACATCTCACTTCATCCTAATTACCTAACATGAGGATATCATATGATTTGTTTGGCCAAACAAACCATGAGTATCTAAATTTAAATCTATCTACTAAATAAATAAATAAAAATGTTGATAAAATCAAGGGAAAATTCTAAATAAATACCATTTGAATTTAAAACTCCAAAAAATATGTTAACACATGGAAATGACATAAAGGTAATAGGAATCAAATTGATGATTTTAGCATTATTCCCTTAGGTTTTAAATAAAGAAAAGAAAAGGTGCTCTTACCGAGCATTATTGCCGGCCGGCCATTGAAGCTCCGGCTCTTTTTTTTTTATATGGTTTAATTTTTTTAAAAAAATGAAAGCGAAGGAGTAAAAGGTGGGATTCAAACTTACCCTACTATTTTGTCAAAGGGCAAGGTGGCCATTGGGCTACTAAAGCTCTTTCGTTATATATATGCATTAGTATAGATATGTATAATATAAATAACATATAATAACATTGACAAAATAAATAATGGAAATGAGTAAATGCGTGATGATATTGACTAAAGATATAATTGTATTGATTAAATGAGTTATGACATTAACTAAAGGTGTAATAATATTCACTAAATGAGTAATGATATTTGGTCCATGCCCATCCCTAAAAATAATATTGACTAAACGAGGAATGAGATTTACTAAAGACCTAATGACATTGATTAAATGAATAATTATATTAACTAAAAGCGTAATGACATCGACTAAATAAGTAATAAGATTGACTAAAAGCATAATGACATTGACTAAATGAATAATGATATTGACTAAATGAGTGATGAGATCGACTAAAGGCATAATGACATCGACTAAATGAGTAATGATATTAACTAAAGACCCAATAATATTGGCTAAATGAGTAGTCATATTTACTAAAAGCATAATGACATTAATTAAATGAGTAATGGTATTAATCAAAGGGGTAATAATTTGGACAAAATTAGTAATGAGATTGACTAAAGGCGCAATGACACTGACTAAATGAGTAATTGTATTGACTAAATGTATTCACACATTAAGTGGGTACGTTTACACCTTTAGTCAATATCATACTTATTTAGTCATTGTCATTATGCCTTTAGTCAATCTGACTACTCATTTAGTCAATATTAATATCATTAAGCCTTTAGTTAATATCGTTACTTATTTAATCAATGTCATCACACCTTCAGTCAATCTTACTATTTATTTAGTCAATATAATTACTCATTTAGTCAATACAATTATTAGGGATGAACATGGAATAAACCACTAGGTTTTTGTCCACGTCTAACCATTATGCTTTTAGTCGGTTTATTTACACCTTAAATAAATATCATTACTCATTTAGTGAATATCATTATGCCTTTAGTTAATGTCATCACTCATTTAGTTAATACAATTATGTTTTTAGTTAATACCATTATGCATTTACTCATTTCCATTATTTATTTTTTCAATGTAATTATGCCTTTATTTATATTATCCACATATATACTAATGAAGATATACAACAAAGGGACTTTGGTGGCCATAACCCTATTGGAAAAATAATGGGTCAGTTCAAATCCCAACCTTTACCCCTTGCTTCCCTTTTTTTTAAAAATAAATAAATAAATAAACCTTACCCGATATGAACCGGAAACCGGCCATGAAACTTGTCCGATCTATCATAGAACATGAAACTTGTCCGATCTATCATAGAAATCGGAGTCAGTTTTTTTATATATAGAAAAAAACAAGTATCGCTATAAGAGAGAGTCGACGGAGGAGTCAACAATTACAAAGAGAGAACGGGAGAGAGAATAGATGGTAGCTGCCTGTTCGACGTCCCTAGTTTTGTGCAATGAAGACGATGAACAGTACCATGTTCATGTTCTCTCTCTAGTTCAGATGTGTTTTAAGGAAGATGATGACTCCACAATGAAGCCATGCCTCCTTCCTTTTATTTTATTTTTTTTAGTTGCTCCTGCGCCTCCTCATTTTTTCCCGTTGTTCATGTGCCTCCTCCTTTTTTTTCCTCCTTGCTCATGCGCCTCTTGCTCTTGTGTACCTCTTTTGGTTAATTAATAAATGAGAAACTCATAGAAGGACGTGATGTTAAATGAGAAGTTGAAGGGGTAGACTTAGAACGCCTCTTCATGTCTTTTCATCTTTTAAAAGTTGTGCCTTTTTGTCTTCTAATTTTTTAAAAAATTTGTGGGATCTAATTAATTAGTATATATAACAAATTACATATATTTAACTATTTGGTTTAGCTTCTGTTTAATTCCGACTTAACTCACCAACCTTTGACCCAATACTCGACCAATTCAGTAACTAGTTTGATTTTAATAACCTTAAAAAAAAAAACAAAACAAAAAACCCAACGCCAGAACTCTGTCTACCAAAGTTGAAGCAACTAAAGCCGGAACTGGCCATCAATGCTCTGGTAAGGACACCATTTCTTTCTTCCTTTTTATTTAAAAAAATGAGGGGCATAATGCCAAATTCATCAACACCTTAAAATATCAATTTGATCCCTATCATATTTATGTCATTTCCATGTATTAACATTTTTTTTTATAGTTTTATAAATTTAAATAATATTTATTTGAAATTTTTCCTAAAATCAAACTGGTCGAATTTAATAGCTCTTTTTATGCTCATTTTAGAATATAAGAGTAAAAAGATAAAGCCAAGAATCTTTCACAAACACTTTCGGAGAGGATAATTTAATTGAAATTATTATAAACTCACCTGACCAATTGGAAAAAATAAATTACACTAACATTTGCTTTCTTGAAAGGGGGGTAAAAACGTTACATGATTTAACAGGTCAATTGAACAAAATAAATTATTATCACCGATAAAACAAGGAGAACTTAATGGAAGATGACAGCGATTAATGCACCGGTTGAATCTAACTATCAAAAACTCTGATTTAGCAGGGCCATCCTTAATTACACAAGATCTCACCGTCCAACCCATATTCAACCAAACCCAGTTGACTGAAAATATGATGCTAACTCTCTCAACAGCTGAAAATCGTCAGACTGGGATTAGGTAATGAAGAGCATATAAACAAAAGACTAGATCATATTCACAAGATGATGATGTTTCATTTTAATCTCCTTTTTGCTTTGCATATATTCTTCCATTTATCCTTCAGATCTTGTGGCCTACGATCACTTAGAAAAACATGAGAACCATGTTCCCATATTAACTTCCATGGCATTCTTTGCTGGTCACTTACTCCAAACTTCTCCACTCCTTCCTGCACATAACCCATTATTCAGTATGTTGGACAACACACCATGCAGCTCACAACACGGCGTATCACAGCACGGCTTGCATGTGCTTATAACAGTTAAAAACATTAAATTAGTAATAAAATTAAAGTGATTTTTAATATTACCCTCAAGGATAACACCAAATTCTAACATTATATAAATTTCTACTCCTAAATATGGGCATATATACAAAAAAGACTAGGAATACTTTCTAAAGGACGCCCTATTAGGGACTAAAGGGAGTAGTCAGTTAGAATCCTAACTAACTCATCCATAGCCATTTAATATGAGAAGGAATCAGTTTTGACAGTTGATGAATTTTTTTTTTTTTTTTTGGGGGGGGGGGGTGGAATCCAAATTCTACAACTTCACAAAGGATACGAAGTTCAAAATCATAAATTTCTAGCCAAAAGTATAATTCAGATAGAAATAAAGAGCAATTAGATTACTAAGGTTAGAGCCGTTATTTATATAGAAAGCAATGAAAAGCAAAGAATTAATACCATTAGTATGGTTTCCTCCTCAGCTGTCCATGGAACTTTCTTTCGTTTTCTTAACAGAGGGATTACGAGTGGCTTGCTGCAAATCACATTAAACAATCAAGTCACTGTTAACAACAAAAGAAACTATCAATCGTATTAAAAGGATCATAAAATGAATTAGCCACCCCATCTTTCGAAGTCCTGAAAACCAGACTCAAAACAAAACAAAATCGTATGAAAGCCAGTCTGGACTCTAGAACAAACTATTATTACCATTAAAATAAAAATAAATGCTTTTGTAAAGCATATGACATGACCAAATAAGCAGAACTAATCGACATCTCGATTGGAAAGAAGGGAAATCATCATAAGTATTGAATCTTACCATTGTGTTTTATACTTTCGGGATCTCATGGAGTATCTAGAATTTATATGCTGTTCACTGCCATCTTCAGAAAAGTTCTCTTCATTATTATGTGCACAGGCCGGTTCTTCTGTCCGATCAGTGCTGTGTACTTCATTCAATTCCTGCTGATTTTCTTCTCCCGTAGTGTTTTGCTTAACAGAGAGAACACAGCGAAATAAGCTATCACAAACAGTTACATGGTCTGCTGTTTCAACACCTAAAACATTTGGATTCTTCATGCTACCTGTTTCTTCTCCTCCATCTAAAACTGTATCTATCCCATTGTTTACAATTCCCTCATTTCTGCATAACGGGGGAACATTATCACGCAGTGTTGAAGTCTCTGCCTGCTGCTGACTTCTTTCAAACTGAAGATTATTGACTTCATTTATATGTCCTTGATTGTCTTCTCTTGTTGTTCCTAATGACTGGTCATTTCCATTGTCTTTGACAAGAATAGTTTCACACTTATACTTTATTGAAGAGTTATTTCCTTTTCTATAGACTTCAAGAAGTTCCATTGCCTGACCCTCTATACCCTTACCAAGGAAGATACAGAGTTCTTCCCTTGCCACAAAAGCCTTCTTCTTTGCTTCAAGATATTCTGAAACAGCACAAGAATATGCACAAAATGGGCACAACCAGTTGCCCTCTTCATCAAATTGAGCAGACTTACTCAAACAGCTTTCATGAACCTTCAATTGGCAAGTAGTTGTTTTACAAACCAGTAATCGACCGCCTTCATTACACTTCACACAAAGATTTTGGTCTCTCCACTCAGTATTTGTTGAGAAATGATGACTAGATAGGCAGTGAGAGGTAAGGAATGCATGCCTTTCAACAGCAAAATGAATCATTTCAGGGTCACCAGGGCCATTAAAAGAATCAACAATATCTTCATCACAAGAAGCCAACTGCCGTGTGGGGTTTGGATTTGCGGCATTGGGTCCCATCAGTTGAACATCTATTTCCTGTTCAGATTGAGACTTGCTACCCTCGTGTTGAGCTTTAACTGGATCTTCAATACTTGCTGGAACAGGCACAATATGATGTTTATTATCACCCTTAGTTTCAAGCAAAAACATGGTTTGGCTACTCTTATCATTCTTGAAATCAATATTAGGCAGACAACATTTATTTTTATTCTCATTTCCTATACAATTGTCACATAAATCTACAAAACCTGCTTCTCATGCAAGTATGGCATATCATGCTTATTGGATGAGTAATCCCTATTTCTCTTAAAGGTTGAAAAATTCTTACTGTGTGAATGTTCTTTTGATGATGATTTCTGTTTAGCTCCCATGTCACTCTCATTATCAGTTTTTGAAAGATCATTGCATTGGACATCATTTGCAGGCAATTGGTAATCCTGGTTCTGAAGTGTCAGCCCACTCCTTTCTTTTAAGAGATCAGCACATGGATGAGTACCTTCAATGACTGATTCTTTCAGCTACTCAGAAAAAGGAATTAGGGGAAAAGTATAATTAAATAATGTAAATAAAAAATGGATTCATTGAAAAAGCAGAAAGGGAAAAGAAAATAATTTTCATATCTCTAGACAGTGACTCTTACCACCTGCTCCAACTTCAATTTGACAGAGCTAGCTCTTTTGTGCATCATAAATGGGTATACATCCCGTTCCAAAATTTCTACTCCAGCTATTTCCGGACTTGACAATGGTATCTGATTAAAATCACCAAAAGAATATATATCTCACTTAATAATATAGTTCCCATCATCAAGCTCTTCAATGAACTAACTGATTAAATGATTAATCAAATTGGTCCAGTCTCTGACATCCAATAAAAGCAGTTACACTTCAAACATCAATTGAACAAAATTACCTCATAGAATGTTTGATGGAGGACATCTTCACAACTTCTTGAAACGTCAGACACAAGTCTTGAATCCAGGCTAGAGGAATCATCAAAGTTCAATCCTCCAGCAGAATGAAACAAGCCCTCCAAAGATCTCCTAGAAACCAACTCCCTTGTGTTTTCCCCAAAATCACTTGGCACTACAGGGGCTACATTAATTAAGCCTAGGAGAGAAAGAAAAAGTTTAAAAAAATTATCGCCATGGATTATGTTTCAGTGTCTTTATAAGAAGCCGCTTCTTAAATTTGTCCAAATGCATACCTTGTAAAGTAGAGTTGTCTATCTTCACACAGCTTGCTAGGGCTTCAACAACCCAAAGCCATGGACGAGTTGATGAAGATTCAGATGTGTTGTCCATGGGCAACCCAATAGTTTTCAACTTCAAGAAAATACAAAACTAGTTTATCTTTCTCTTTTATGTGCAGCGCAATTGTTCAATTTGAGATTAGGAATTGTTCGCACACATGAGAATCAAGCTCATTCTTTTACACAAGGTAGAAAATCATGCAACGATGGCCAAAAAAGTATACAACCAATGAACAAAGAAGCTACATAAATCACACAGCACGAATAGCAGACTTCAGTGGGGGAAGAATTTTATTAAAGATGTTTGGCACATAAATTATAACTGCAAGGATGCAAATATGTGCTGACATAAAGAACATTCTTCAAACATAAGTAGTTAAGTACAGCGCCCCTAAACCTAATTATTGTCATACATATGGTGATGTAAACCAACCGCTTGAGACGGTATGAAGCAGCCTTAATTTCATGATGTGCCCGTGCAAGCTCATATGCACACATGTGTGGAAAGAGAGGAGCAAATTAACAAATTTAACAAAGAAAAATATGAAGTTAACTTACTCTTCTTTCATATATGAAGTCAATACCACAGTTCACACTTTCTAAAATTTAAAAATTTCTATCATGTTTCTGTTAATTTTAAAACCAATGCACGGAGGAGTTCACCAAGATGGAGAAAGACACAGACCCCAAGGGTTCAATTTGTTACAGGGAAAGAATAAGGAACCTTTAATGTGATGGCCAATCTATAAAGAAATAAAGTTTATATTTTTCCTCAGCACAAATCTCAACAAAAAAGAACAATGGGAATCTTTAATATTACAATTATTACACAGATAAAAAATAAACAAGACTCGAAAAAATTAATGGAATCTGAGATGATCATGAACTGGTGCGACTTGCAATGAAACAAAAACCATCTACGGTTGGGGAAAAATATATCCCGGTGAGAACGAGTGATAAAGGGGTTGGGGTTTATTTAAGTGGGAGATGAAGAGAGAGGATTTGCGTCCTATTTAGAACTCAGACACTATGGTGTTTTTGAAGGTGAAACGAGTTAGGTAGGCTTATATATTCTAACGACGATACATTAATTATATGGAATTTTACACCTTTCAAATGATGACAACCAGCACAGGCGTCCAGAATCTGAGAATTAATGGATAGGGATCACAAATACTTAGGGTTCCACACGCGCAGAAGATTCATGTGTTCGAAATCAAGAGTTATTCCATAGTGATTATAGAACTCTTACCTTTCAGATCATTATGCGTTTAGCGTCTGAAGCTTCCATTGAGTATCGAGAAGAGAAAAGCAGGGGTGGGGTGTATGGCTTATCTTCCTCCGTTCTTCAACGGTGGCGCAGGCTGCCAACGGCTACGAGGGATTGAAATGTAAGGGGAAATTAGTTTTTCATCCTTGTTTATTGCCCGAATTTTTATATTAGTTAGTTCTATATGCTAATAGATCATGAAATCCTGCGAAGGGAACGAAGCTTCTGAGAGAAGAAACAGGAGTTTCATCCGGCCCCTTCCTCCTTTATTTTGTCAATGTCTCATCTCCCATGGAAAAACAGATCATTAACATTTAATATATTTTAAAATCATTATTATTTAAAAATAATTTTTTTTAAAAAAAATTGATCTGTAAATAGGGAAATCTCATATAAAGCTGCTTAAAAAAAAAAAAAAAAAAAAGAAAATGCTACCAAGAGCCCAATTAAACAAAATAATTTCAAGGAAAGCCCAAACAACTTTCACATGTCAGAAAAGACTCATTTTACTACACTTTCACATGCCCACATGTAATCTGACAAATGAGAGAAAGGATAGTGTGAGAGTTTTTTTTGTCTTTTCATCACACATTCACATGTCAGAGCATATGTCAGAGCATTTTCTGACATGTGAAAGTTGTTGGGGCCTTTTTTAAAATTATTTTGTTTAATTGGGCCCTGGGGAGGATTTTCCCTTAAAAAAAATTCAAAGCAGGTTGACAAATTCAACAAATCTTTAATTAAGTTACTAACCTAATTTAGGATTTTAAAATGTGAGTAAAATAACTTAAATGCCCTCTCCAAGCTATTTTTTTAAAGAGTTTGATTACTTTGTAACTTATTTATTAAAAAAATGTGCGTGTGAGGGTTTATTATTTGTCGTGTCACTTGACATAAGATTTTATTAAGTCACCCTAAAACTACATCGTTTGGGAGGAGTTAGAAAAATTAATCAAGGGTGTCTTAGTAAAATTCATATCATAAATATAAAAACAAAAATACAAAAATACCCTTCATTAATTCCCCTAACTCCCAAAATGACTTAGTTTTGGGGTTAGGGAATTAATAAAGGGTCTTTTGGTTTTTTTTTTTTGTATTTATTATATGAATTTTACCAAAAGACCCTTCATTAATTCTCCTAACCCAAAAACTATGTCGTTAGGGGAATTAATGAAGGGTCTTTTAATAAAATGTATATAATAAATACAAAACAAACATACCCAAACACCCTTCATTAATTCCCTTAACCCTCAAAACGACGTAGTTTTTGGGTGACTTGATAAAACCTTATGTCAATTGATATAACAAATGATAAACCCTGTGTGTGTGTTTCAACTTTAATATTTAATAAAACAAAATATTATTGTCGGGTGAAGAGTCAATTTTACACACGACCTTTGCCCCAAAGAGCGCCTAGCACCACAACCTTTTTTCTGGATTAAAAATACATACGACGTTACGTTTTAGGGGTGAAAATACCACGGGCCGTTAGTTTACCGACGTTGATCATTAACTTGAATGGAAATGAACAGTAACACGGGTGAAATTACCATTTTGCCCTCAGTTTTAAGCTAAAAATACCATTTTGCCCCTAGTTTTATTTTTTTAAAAAAAACACTAAAAAAAACCCTCCCCCAGTGGGCCACACCACCACCGGCCACTGCCCTCCCCACCTTCAGCCGCCACCGGCGACCAGCGGCCACCTCCAGCGGCTTTTTGTTATAAATAATTTTTTAAAAAAAAACAAAAAAACTAAAATAACCCCTCCCCGCCTGTGGGCCCCACCATCACCACACCACCGGTGGCCGCTACCCTCCCCACCGCCAACGGTGGTATGGCCGATGGTGGGCCCTACCGGCAGGGGAGGGGTTATTTTAGTTTTTTGTTTTTTTAAAAAAAATATTTAAAAAAAGAAAGTCGCTGAAGGAGGTCACTGGAGGTGGCCGCCAGTGGTAGGGAGGGCGGCCGTTGGTGATGGTATGGCCGGTGGTGGGGCCGACCGGTGGGGGAAGGGTTTTTTTAGTTTTTTATTTAAAAAAAAAAAGCCGCTAGAGGTAGCCGCCGATTGCTAGCAGTAGGGAGGGTGGCGACTGGCGTGGTGGGGCCCACCGGCGGGGAGGGTTTATTTTAGTTTTTTGTTTTTTAAAAAAAAATTATTTAAAAAAAAAGGCCGCCAGAGGTGGTATGGCTGGTGGTGGGGCCCACCGGTGGGGAGGATTTATTTCAGTGTTTTCTTTAAAAAAAATTAAAACTATGGCTAAAATGGTAATTTCAGCTTAAAACTAAGGGCAAAATGGTAATTTCACCGCGTTACTGTTCATTTCTGTCCAAGTTAACGATCAACGTCAGTCAACTAACGGCCCGTGGTATTTTTGCCCCTAAAACGTACCATTGTGTGTATTTTTGGGTAAAGGTGAAATTTTACACATAACTTTTACCTAGAGGAGCGCCTAGCACCAAAACTTTTTTTTGGGAGCAAAAGTACACATAACGTTACGTTTTGGAAGCGTCCAGTACCACGAGCCGTTAGTCAACCAACGTTGACTGTTATGTCTGACGGAAATGAACAGTAACTCCGCTAAAATTACAATTTTACCCCAAGTTTTAAGCTGAAATTACCATTTTGCCGCAACTTTAAAATAAATTATTTTTTTTCAAAAAAACACTAAAATAACTCCTCCCAGCTGATCGGCCCCACCACTGGCCACACCTCCCGCAGCAGCTGCTCTCCCACCACTGCCAGCCGCCGACGGCAACCGGTGGCCCCCTCCGGTAGCTTTTTTTTTTAAAAACAAAGTATTTTTTTTTAAAAAAAAAGTAAACTGACCCCTCCCTCGCTAGTGGGTCCCACCACCGGCGGCGGCCGCCCTCCCCCGACTGCCGGCAACCTCCTCCGGCGGCTTTTTTTTTAAAAAAAATTAAAATGACCCCTCCTCGCCGGTGGGCCCCACCACCGGGCACATCGCCGATGGTGGCCGCCCTCCCCCCACTTCCAGCCACCGCCGGCGACCGAAGGCCACCTCCGGCGACCTCCCCCTGCGGCCACCTCCGGCGACCTCCTCCGACGGCTTTTTTTTCTAAAAAAGTAATTTTAAAAAAAAAAGAGTAAAATGACCCCTCCTCGCCGGTGGGTCCCACCACCGGTCACACCGCCGACGGAGGTCGCCCTCCCCCCAACGTTGGCCACCTCCGGCGACCTCCTCTGACGGCTTTTGTTTTTGAAAAAAAAATGTAATTTTTTTCTTAAAAAAAGTAAAATAACCCCTCCCCCGCCGTTGGGCCCCACCACCGGCGGCGGTCGCCCTCCCCCCAACGCTGGCGACCGGAAGCCACCTCCGGTGGTGGGGTCCACTGGCGGGGGAGGGGGTATTTTACTTTTTTTAAGAAAAAAATTACTTTTTTTTTTCAAAAAAAAAAGGCCGCCGGAGGTGGCCGTCGGTCGCTGGAGGCAGCCGACGTTGGGGGGAGGGCCACCACCGCTGGCGGTGTGGCCAGTGGTGGGGCCCACCGGCGAGGAAGGGGTCATTTTACTTTTTTTAAAAAAAATACTTTATTTTTAAAAAAAAAAGCCGCCAGAAGAGGTCGCCGGAGGCGGCCGCCGCTGGAGGTGTGGCCGGTGGTGGGGCCTACTGGCGGGGAGGAGTTGTTTTAGTGTTTTTTTGGGGGAAAAAAATTATTTTAAACTAGGGGCAAAATGGTAATTTCAGCTTAAAACTTGTGGCAAAATTGTAATTTTAGCGGATTTACTGTTCATTTCCGTCAGACTTAACGGTCAACGTTGGTTTACTAATGGCCCGTGGTACTGGACGCTCCCAAAACGTAACGTTGTGTGTACTTTTGCTCCCAAAAAAAGGTTATGGCGCTGGGCGCTCCTCTCGGTAAAGGTTATGTGTAAAATTGCATCTTTACCCGTGTATTTTTTATCCAGAAAAAAGGTCGGGGTACTGGGCGCTCCTTAGGACAAAGGTTGTGTGTAAAATTGACCTGTTACCCTATTATTATCTATAGGGAAAATTCCATTTAAATACCAAATAAAATTGTAAAACCCCTAAATGTCTATTAAACTTTGTAAATGACTTAAAGATACCAAGGACCAAATTGAGATTTTTCAAATTCGGGTGAATTTACTCTTTTGCCCTCAGTTTTTAAAAAATTAAAAAAGAAAAATGACACTCACTGCAAGACTGCTGTGGCCGGCCTCCAGACACCTACAACTGCTAGTAGTCTAGGCTCTGGTCGCATACGGTTTGAGATCTAATGAGATTTTTGTGTTTTTAGTGGGGTTCAATCTTTTTGTTAAAAAAAGATTGAATGAAAGTGAGAATGTGGGATTAAAACCCACCACGCCTTCATGGAGTCATTTAATTCCTTTAATATATATATATATATATATATATATATATATATATATATATATATATTTCTTAACATTTTTTCTATTAAGAAACACTTTTGTAAATCCCACTACTGACTTTGTAAATCTCATTAATAAATTTGTTATTCTCATAACAAATTTTGATCATAGTGCTTAAATTTTGTTCAATCTTGTGAATCCCATTACATATATATATGCATTAAAATATCATTAATGATAATTGGATTATGCTTGTAACTATAATTGTTCTTAATTAATTGAATATATGTGACTACAATTTGAATTGTGATTACTGCAATTAAAATTTGAATAAATACTTGTGAAAAATCTGACAAAAGTACTGATAATTACCATTATGGAACATGTAAATATCATTAACCAATTGGTAATTATCATTACAATATTTATTATAATTGGCCCTTATTTGTTGTTTCATGAGAAATACTTGTAAAAAACTTGACGAAAGTATTGGTAATTACCATTACGAAACTTGTAAATATAATTAACGAATTGGTAATTACCATTACTGAACTTGTAAATCTCATTAATGAATTAGTTATTCCCATTACAAATTTGATTCAAAATGCTCAAATTTTATTCAATCTTATGAATCTCATTATACGTAAATGTGCATTAAAACAAGTTCAAGTTTTTTTTTAAAAAAAAAAATCACTTCTACTATCATCAATCCAAACATAAATCAAATTTACAATCTAACTTTTATCCTACGTTAAATTTGTAGAAATCATATTGAAAAAAAAAACACTTCCGGGACATTTAGATGAAAACGAGCCCTAATAAAGCGCTTATTACTATAATTCAATTAATAAAGTGTGTTAATTTCTTTTAGAACATTTAGCTTATTTTGCAAAAAACCTAGCAAATAAAGAGTGATGGGGGTGCATTTTGTTAGAATTGGCTGACACCCAAGAGGAGGGTGAATTAGGTGTAAGATACAAACTTTTAGAAATATTTTTGCATCCTAATGAAAAGCAATTAGTATGAAAGTAATGAACCATAACTATACAATCAAATAACTAAATTGGTTATGATGGAAATATAAGGGATTAGGGAAGAAAATTTGCAAATAGTGATTTACTTGATTCGATCTAATCCACGATTACCTTCGTTCAATCTCCAAGCTCATCTTGAGACTTCCAATCCACTTTCTTCCTCAAGTTTAAACTGTGCACTTTTAGGTACTTGTGAAGCTACTACAACTCTCTTATTGAGATACTCTCCTTACACATTGTAAAGATACAACCTTGATGATAAATAATTACAATCAATGATCTTCTCTATCGTAAATAACCTATGATAATCACTTAAGCACAATCAAATAATTGTTCTATAAATTAGATTATATAAGAACTAAAGTAGAGAGAGTATATGAGATAGAGTAGAATTCAATGTTTCACCATTTTGATCTTGTAGGCATTGTCACTCTTACTCTTCTGTTTTGAATGCTCTTTTATTTTTAATTGATCATGAACTTTTCTTCTCATTGTACATTGTAGAATGTGATCACTAGAGACTTTGACACAAAAGTTGCTTGTTGGTCATCAAGCTTTAATCCAAGTTTAATCACTTGTAATCTTAATATAAACTTAGTTAATGATTATTAGGAACAATACCATCAAGGTTTATAAGAGTTTTAAGGGGTATCAATAAATCTAAGACAGTGGTTAAAACTATAAAGACTCATCACTAGAAGTGATTTTCTTCAAAGTTGTGCGTCATTGCAAGTAATAAGCTAGTGATGCCCAAGTGACAACATCACTCAAGAGGTCACTTGAGTGATCTTCATTAAGTTTCAAAAGTTCATAGTGTATAGTGTCTAGTGACTCTGAAACACTTAAATGCTTACTTGAGTGATCAGGACTTAGTGGCAAAAATGAATAGTGTATTACTACAAGTGATATGACAGTGATGAATAACAAAACTTCATCACTAATCACTCAAGTAATCTGCACAATTTAACTTTCAACTTGGCAATTGACATATCTCTAGAAAACTCTTTAAGTATACTTTTCAATGCAACAAGAATCAGTATATAATTTGTTGTCTCCTGAAAGTTCTGATCCGAAGAGAGTATTGTTGTCTTGTTCTAGAACAACGTGTGAAATCCAAGCATTAAATTTTGAAATTCATATCTCTTTCATCTACAACACTTTAAGCTTGATTTTAGTGTCATTGAATTGCATTTTGAGTCTAGTTTCAAAATAGACAAGTTTCACCTCAATCGGATTTGTGGTTTGAGAGATATTTTCAAAGTATGAAACCCCTATCAAGCTAGACTAATGACAAGGCTTAACAGAGTATGATGTGATTGAACATCACTTGAGTGAGCACTTGACTGTTATCTCTAGAGGTGCAACTTGAGTAATCACTCGATTGATGTTTATCTAACTTCCACATAAGGCATTCTAACTTCAAATTGAGTCATCTTAATTTCCAATTAAGTATAAAGAACTCAAATACCAAATCTAAGAACTTGAATCTTGATATTCCTATTAGGTCTTACAAGTTCTTCTTTCTTCAATTTCTTTGTCTTTTTTTATCATTTTTCATAATCAAATTAGATAGCTTCTTTCTTTAATCCTCCTCCTCTCTTGACCATTTTTAACAATCCAACTCAATATCTTCTTTCTTTTCTTGACCTCCTCTCCCCTTAGTAGATACTACCTATTAGATAGCTTCTTTCTTTGATCATCGTCCTCCTCCTCTCTTGACCATTTTTAACAATCCAACTCAATATCTTCTTTCTTTTCTTGACTTCCTCTCCCCTTAGTAGATACTACATCCGATTCTAATTATAAGACATAGCTGACTTTTTTTGGATGAATTAAGAAAGTTAAATAAGTTACGTAATCATTTCATATGTTGTGTATTCTTATATTATATATTAGTTTATTAGTCAAACTAATTAGTTTGAAGAAAAAAATAAAAATAAAAATACTCTAAAGTAATTTAATTAGCTTCCTTAATCTCTCCAAAAAAAAAGTCAACTATGTCTTATAATTAGAACCAGGGGGAGTAACTTTTTTCTTCAATACCTTCTTATTCTTCATCTTGATTATTCTCCATAACCCAACTTGATATCTTCTTTCTTTTCTTTGACTAATATTTAGGATATTTCACATTAAACATAATAGTTAGTCAGAGTATAAGATAAATACACAATGCAAACTTTTTGCTATTTAAACATTTGACATCATTAAAACTAATTATATCCAACACGGTTGAGTCAACTAGTCCCTTATAATGTAGCCAGTTAAGTTTTAAATCCCCTTAAGAAAATATTTTCACATTTAGTGCTTGATAATATCTCAAATAGATGTATTTAATATTTACAGACATGTCACCAATAAAATTTTTATATCAACAACAAAATTTAAAGTCACAAACTTTTGATACATACAATATTTTTACCACTTAGATCAACATTTATTACCTATGGTGTATTGCCAGCAAAGGTGGGAATAGTTGATAAAAAAAATGGGTTAAGTAGCAAATCTGCTGCGGAAGTATATGTTGAGGAGCAATGTTGCCCTGGAAGTTTTTTCAGGTTCAATTTTGCCCCAGAAGCCTATAAACGTAGCAATGTTACCTTTTTCTATTAAAAAACTAATGTTGGCCGTTAAAAAATTGATGTTGACTATTAACTTTTTAACAAAAAAGGGCAACATTGCTACTTCTGTAAACTTCCGAGGCAACATTGAGCCTAAGAAAACTTCCAAGGCAACATTGCTCTCGGGCGTGTACTTCCGGGGTGGATTTGCTACTTAACTCTAAAAAAATTAGCTCATAACTATAAGGTTGTAAGTTCAAATCCCATCTAATATGAAAATCTTGTTATTGGGCAAAATGTAAATACCTTTGTAAGTGTTCTTTGAGCATAAAGGCATATACCGACCCCAGTGAGTCTGAGACCCAACTCATATAAATTGTTATTTTAAAAAAAATATATTACCAATAGTATATTGTTGATTTGATTGAGATTGTCATACACAAGTTGGAGATGAAGAATCTTAATGGAGAGAGACCAAATCAAATCATGTCCAAACAAAGAACGGCCCAAAACAAAAGGGGTTTCAACAAAGAATTGAGTCACGTAAAACAATTTAAACTCAAGCTCAACCCATCTTTATAATCTACTGAAAATATGGGTTGGGGACAATGATGGTTTTCATTAATAAAATAATAATTAATCGTGTGTTTATTAGTAGGCAACAATAAATTATGGGTTAAGGGATACAAATAAACATATTAATATCTCAAAAGAGTTGTTGGCAGTTGGCACTATTAAAACCTTGAGTACTCAAATATTAAAATACCTATGAGTACGTAAAAAGGGTAAAAAAATGCAACTTTCATCTAGTAGATCAAAAGTCCTTTGAGTTTTGAGCCAAAAATAAAGTCCGTTAAGTTGCTAGTATGGGACCCTTTTTTTGGTCCAGCAGTAACATTCTACCCTTGTTGACCATCTATGTGGTAGTTGAGATGAGCCTATTTGAAAAAGGCGTTCAATGCCTTAAAAGCTTGATGCATTTGGAAAAAAGTTTGGTGGGGGAGAAAATGTTATTTTAGAATGTTTAAGTTGGTGATGGCTTTTGCTGGGCTTTTCGAAAAAAGCAGCGTCTAAGGAGAAGCTAAGAATTGGATCGTTTGAGCTTTCGATCAATCTCAAGGTAGGGCTGAGAGATGTTGAGTAGAAGTTGAGAATTGGATTGTTAGAGCATTCGACCGATCTTGAGGTAGGGTTGAGAGACATTGAGGTGGCTAATCAGCCGATCTTAATTTTGCCGACATCTTCTTCCTTCTCCACCATCATCTCTAGTAAACTTCATTCACCACTCCTCTGTTCTTACACCTTGAATGTTGGCAGCAACCTCTGACCTCCTTTGTTCAATGGTTGGGCCCTTGATTAGACTGTCAATTTTTTATTTTATTTTTTTCTGAACGACCTCCACTGTTCCATGGTTAGGTGGTTCTGAATTCTCCTCGATTACTTGAACGATAGATGATGGGTTGTCTTTTACACACACACACACACACACAAACTTAATTGAAAATTTATATTTTAAGTTGAAATCCCACCAATGATGCATCCATATTGATATATTTTCAAATCTCAAGAAAATCTCTTTAATTTCGTATTGATAACTTCACAAATACATCTCAAATATGTTTAAAATGGAAAGTCATCATTTTTAATTTATATACAATTTTATCCATTAAATATATCAATTAAGGACTTTATTATTTATTAATTTTTAATAATAATTTAACTTTTTTCATATTTAAATTTAATTTCTTATTTTCAATTATCGTAATATATAAAACTAAATAAGATTCATATCATTTATAGTCATTTTCCATCTCAAATAACTTCTCAAATAATAATCCAAACACGTTTCAGTTTGGAAAAAACCACTTCTATCATTGTCAATCCAAATACAAATCACATTTTGAATCTGACATTTATCTTTCTTACTTCTACAAAATCCAATCAAACTTTTATCTTATCTTAACCTCCCAAAAGTTAGATAAAAAGTAACTCACTTCTCTAACCCAAACACTCACCCACATAAGGGTAGGAAAAGGTCAGATCCCTATCAAGCGACCTGCTACCTAGCCTGTTTAGAGCCTAGTATGGCCTAGCTTATTTGTTAAAAAGGCTAGACCAAAATCTATTTAAAGGCCTAAATGTGTAAATATGTTATGTTTGTTTTGTTAAGGCCAGACTTGTTTAGACATTAAATAAATATAATTATACTTATATTATATAAATAACAAAATATTTAATTCTTTTTATTCTTATATTCTAATTTCAGGTACAATTAGTTAATTATAGTACTGTCCATATTCTTATATTAATTAATTATAAGCTTTAAGGCCAATAATATGAAGTTTTTTTAAAGGCCTACATAGTAAGCACACTCAATCAAAGTAAAGACTCAGACTGGTCAGACCTAGACTAGACTTTTTAAACACTGCAGCGGTTAAATCGACATAGGGCCTGTTTGGGTTAGCGGTAGAAGCGGTGACTTAAAAGTTATTTGACTTTTATAAAAACCAGATAGGAAAAAAGTCAAGTTAAGCTAACTTATGCGTATTTGGATTGCTCGTTTGGCTTTTTGTAAAAGTGGTTTTTTTTTCTAATTGAGGTATGTTTAGATTATTATTTGAAAAGTCAGTTGAGATAGAAAATGACTGAAAAAGACATGAATCGTATTGAAACTACATATACATATTAGTTGTATATATTGAGTTAATGGAAATTTTAATTTGAAAAAAAATTAAATATTAAAAAAATAAACAATAAAAACCTTGATTAAATATATTTAATAGATAAAATTATTTATAAAATAATACATTAATTTCTCCTATTGTTATGCCTACTGCTATCCCTGACAAATTTCTTTCTAATTCTATCACGAAGATGATTCATTTGTGGTGCCGATAATGTATTGATATTAGATGAGGCGCCTTCATCAAGTGGATCATCATCATCATCTTCATCACCCAAATCTCCTTGGTCAGCTCGTTGAAATTCCACATCAAAACTCGAAAATCTCCATTTCAGATTGTGTATAGCCATTGTTGCACAAACTATGTAGATTTGAGTTTCAAAGCTATAAGAGGGCATATTTTGCAATATATTAAACCTATTTTTCCAGACTCTAAATGTCCTTTCTATAGTGCACGTCAAACTTGAATGATAATAATTGAAGCACTCATTAGGATTTTGAAATCTCGGTTGTCGCCTAAATTGTGGAAGGTGATAACGTTCACGTCTATACAAACTAATATATCCAACTGGTGTTGGATAGCCAATATCGACCAAGTAATGTTTCCCTGATAAGTGAGAAAATTTTGTGACAATTAGAAATTATAGGAAAGTGAAATAAACATGGAAAACAAATGTAATTATAGTGATGGTGTTGAAGATATACCTTGAGGTAGATGGGGAAAATTCAAAGCTGGAGTAGTGATCGCACTGTTAAACAAACATGCATCTGTGTCGTACCCTCCCAGCTTACCAACTCATAAGTAAAGCACATATCCCAATCACATACTGCCATAATATTCTGTGTAGGATATCCCTTTCTCCTGACATATTTGTTGTGGTCAGCTACACTCACCACACAACTGATGTAAGTTCCATCAATCGCTCCTATTGTATTCTTGAAATATGGGAAGTAACAGCGATCAGTTGATATATATGGCTGACAACCGGGAAACTCAGGATCAAGCAGTTTGATGTTTTCAGTTGCTAGGCTAAGACAAGCATTTAAAACGATGTGGAATAACCTACTAACAGTTTCTCTTGAATGTTGAAATCGTTCCTGTATGATTTTATTTCCTAAACCATGGCCAACTGTATATAATAAAATTGCTACCATTTCTTCTACTCTTGTGTACCTCGTGTGCTGTAACCCATGGCCTACCAGTTTAGAGCATAAATGATAGAAAACATGTTTTTCAACTTGGAAATTTTTATGACATGCTCTGTCATGGCCTTGCAAAACCTCCTGCACCCACATTGCTCCGGTTTGATTACTAGTTCTACATGGCTCTTTGCAAACATATGATGTCATATGTTGAGCCATCAAGGCAAAAATCTGTATGTTATTCTTTATCTCTTCCTCCATAAGAGAAAATTGTAGAGCCTTTTTTTGGGCATGAGACAAACGTTGTCCTTCCATTGAAAATAAAACCTGTGTCAAGGTGAACTTAATTGAATGATAAACATAAATAGGTTGGTCATATAATAGGTACGCCAAACATTTAAACATATGAAGTGTCTCATAAGATAACAATAATAGAAATCAAATATAATAGGTGTGTCAGATAGAATAATAAAAACAAAAGTCAAGGTGCCGCTAGGGGTGTCAAGCTAAACATTTAGGACGGCGGGGGGTCTTGCCATGATGGGGTGTTGTATGCATGGTATTGCAACTAGTCTATCAATTCATCTGTGTCGTCTCATAGTGCAACAAACATCTCCTGACATCTGTCATGCAGCATTATGTTATAACATCACCGGATGAATTCACAGTTAGTTGCAATTTCTGGAATTTTGCGTAACTCAGCTACAACGTAACGCATTGGAACATCTTGGTTGAGATTTTTAAGCTATTGTGTTCTATCCTTAGTTACGGCGACAATCACACTAAGAGAATTTGTGATTTGTTTCGAAGCAGATGTTTTTTTTTCTTTTTCCTGCCTTTGACCCTTCACCACGCTTTCTCTTCCCAATGGATCCTGATCCACTAGGTGTACTAGGTTGTGTGTTTGTTGTTAGATTTAAGTCATCTAAATTCACACTAACTCCAGTAGTTACACCTGGAAGCTCTTCCTCACTATCACCAGAGCCTTCTTCTAAGTCCATGGTGGGTCGGTACACATCATCTTCATCATCACCCGATGGCATCTGCCGTCTTGCAGCTGGTGAGAATTTTGTCGAACCTGATGTCGCACCATCTTTGTAAATTATTTCTAATTCTCTAGCGAACCGTATGCCATTATACCTATATTTTGCATACTCGGCATTCTCTTGCATGGGAAAAAAATAACTCAAAGTGTAATATAAAATATTAATAATAAGAAAATCAATTCAAAGTTAACAATCTTATACCTAAATTTTCCGATCCCACCACTCATCATCTGCAAGAACTTTATGGTTTACACTATCATATGATATACCTGTCTCCTTCGAGAATAGCTTGTCCCATATTTTCCATTCTCTCTTCAAGCTATCATATCTATTTTTCAGTTGTTTTTTGTCCAATGATTTTCCAAATTTTTTATTAAATCCAATGATAATATTTTTCTATCCAGTAGGTGAGAATGATCCACCTTGTCGTTCTCTCTTGTAAATTTGGTCAATATATTCTTCGAGGAAATATCTTGTGCTTTTTTCATCCCAAGATGTTCTACTTTTCTCCATACTAAATTACTATGTCAACAATCGGTAATTAACAAAAATATATGCTTGCTTTATAATAAAAATTAGCAAAACAATAAACAATTGTAATATACTTGACTATTGTTTATATATGCTATACACTTACATTTAATTATCCCATGAAGATATTCACTATTGTCAAAAAGAATAAGTTGCTTTTTTTTTAAACTAATAAATTTGATAATATTAGTTGTTAATATTGACAACTAGAATTATGTTAAAATCATTCTTTGATCTCCAAACAGAGGAGATCATATAATATACATATACTAATTAAAAAAATTAAAAATGAATTGGACCGGTGCAGTGTGCTACGATGGGGAAAAAGCTTGGATTTTGAGCTTAATTTTAAGCCCAGTGCGACAAACTTTAAGCAAAAAGCCCAACATGTCCAAAGCTCAATCCAAACAGGCCAACTTTATTTTTTGAGACCTAACCCTGGTTTTTTTTTTTTTTTGCTTTTTTGGGCAAAAAGCCAGCTTAAAGTGCACACCAAACACATCATAGAAGGAGTTTTCTGCAGAGAAGAAGGGACCTGGTTTGATCGACCCAGACTTGAGCACAGATGGAATCATCATCAAGCTCGACCTTATCATGATTAAGAAGGGTGGCATTGATGAGGACACCCAGACACAATGACAATCACGAAGGTCTAAGGAGGTATTGCTATTGCCAGTTGGTTGCTCCACAATGGACATGGTGGACAAAATGCAACCTATGATGTAGGTTTTAATGATGCCGAAAGTATAACCAAGTAAGGATTTTAAATTTTGAAACCAATTTTGATGATGCATTGGTGATTGAACACTGGTAATGAACTTGACAAGATAGTGAACAAGGATATTTTGAGAATTATCATCCCCATTTGACCCATTCAACTCCATCTCTGTCACAAAGAAAAGAAAAAAGGGAAAATCTATATAGGGGCCCAAGTAATAGAAAAAATTTCAAAAAAGGCCCCAAGATTCTGAAAATACCAGAAAAGGTTCCAGGGCCTTTTCTGGTATAAATTCATTAAGAGATTAACAACTATATCAGCCCTATTAACAACTAAAGTTTTAATGAATTTATATCAGAAAAGGCCCTAGGGCCTCTTCTGGTATTTTCATAATCTTGAAGCCTTTTATGAAATTTTTTCTATTACTTGGGCCCCTATATAGATTTTCCCAAGAAAAAAAATCAACCGAGGGCTTTGATGACATTTTACTGTTCAAACCACAAGAGAACAATTATTGGTTCTCATTAGATGCTTACCAGTGCTTTCGTTCTTGCCACTTTTTGCGTGGTTCATAGCCCTGGTAGAGAATCTGGTCAGATAAACTCAAAGATTCTTAAATACAGGCCCTCACTCTCAATTTTTCGTTTAATCTGTCAAAATCCCTGAGATTCTTGCACCAATCGACCTCAATTCCCTCTATTGCGCACAATTCTCACTTTCTCAACTTGGGTTCTTCGCTTTCTCAATTTTTATCAGTGTCCACCACGGATTATTTTTTCTAAATTTTATTGGGAGAGAGTTCGCATGAGGCTGAGCAAGAAACCACAACTCAACGTCTAAAAAGACTCATAGAATTGAGCCCGCTTGGGTATAACTTTTGGAAAATAGCTTTAAGGATTTACAAGGTAAAAATAGTTTTTGGAGAATAACTTTTGAAAAATAGCTTTTGGGATTTGCGAGGTAAAAATGATTTTTGGAAAATAGCTTTTGGAGAATAGCTTTTGGAGAAAAATGATAGTGTCTGGATAACTTTTTTTTTTGCTCTGAAGTTTGGATAACTTTAAAACTTAGGTTTTAACAAAAGTTTGCCAAACACTCAAAATTGTCAAGAAACTATTATGCATCAAAATCTAGGTTTTGGCAAAAGTTTACCAAACACCCCTATTTTTTCTAAAAACTATTCTGCATCAAACCCTAGGTTTTGAACCCCAAAACCTAAGTTTTGTGAAAAGCTACTTTTTTTGCTTCTTCTCTTTCCTCTACCATCATCTCAGTATCAGTTAGTATCCTTAAGATATTTTTTAGTACCTGTTGGTACTCTGAAATATTTTTACAAGATTAGTCATTACCTTAAAATATTTTTTCAATATCGTAAATTTTGTTTTCAAGATTCGAAAGTATTTTTTCAACATCTTTTTAGTACTTGTTAGTACCACAAAATATTTTTTCAAGATTGTTAGTACCCTGAAATATTTTTTCAAGATCCTAAAATAAAATTTTAAGACCATGAGAAATATTTTTTTTTCAATAGCAGTTAGTATTAAGTATCTTTTTAGTGACCGTTAGTACCCTAAAATATTTTTTCAAGATCAGTCATTACCCTAAAACATCTTTTTAATATCTTAAAATAAAGTTTTAAGATCATGAAATATTTCAGGGTACTAACTTATATTTAAAAAATACTTCATGATCTTAAAAATTTATTTTAGGATATTAAAAAAGATGTTTCAAGGTAATGATTGGTCTTAAAAAATATTCCAGGGTACTGACGGGTACTAGAAAGATATTTATAGATACCAAAAAAATACTTCACGATCTTGAAAATTTATTTTATGATATTGAAAAAATATTTTAGGTTAATGATTGATCTTGAAAAAATATTTAAGGTACTAAAAGGTACTAAAAAAATATCTTAATGATACTAATGGTATTGAAAAACTCTTGATAATGGTATAGGAGAGAGAAAAAGCTTAAAAAATAGCTTTTGACAAAACCTAGGTTTTGGAATCCAAAACCTAAGTTTTTATGCAGAATAGCTTTTGGAAAAAATAAGGGTGTTTGGTAAGCTTATGACAAAACCTGGTTTTTGATGCAGAATAGCTTCTGAAAAAAAGAAAGGTGTTTGGCATACTTGTGACAAAACCTAGGTTTTGAAAACTCTCAAACAGGCTCTAGAACCCATTCATTTAATATTTATATAGATAAGATAAAAACACACTTTTAGGCTGTTTGTACCCACCTATTTAGATAATTTTTTTAAAAAAATTAAATATATGGTCTAAGGCCACGACATTGAGGACAATAATTAATAGTATAATACTCATTTTTTCTTGATAGTCTGACTCTTAGTCTCTTTTGTTTTGTATTTTCTTTGTTACTCTAACTTTTAATTTAAAAGTTAGAGTTTGAACATTAAAATTATGTTACGGTGGTACTTGTCTAAATATAGATTCTTTTGTATGAATTGTGATTATTTAACTTTGAATATTAAAATTTCACAATTTAGAATTATGGATGTTTAATGCTTATATGTTTTTTAAAAAAAAAAACGTTAAATGTAAATAAATTACTCAAAACTCAGTTAGCCCGCCTACCTATTTATATGCCAGCTGTATAGGTTTAAATGGATTGAGACCTCATACCCATATAAAGTTGATTGGGCGGGTTATAAGTTTAGGCTGGATTACCCAACCCGTCCATTATGTATAGTTGACATGTTGGTCATGATGACTTACATCAGAATATTTCACAACTCAATGCCACGTTGGGAGTCTTTATTGCCACATCAGTATTTTTAGTCAAAAGTTTCATTAAAATGGTCAACGTTGGCCTATTGGACGACAAAAGTTGCATTTTTGTACCTTTTCAAGTTCTAATAGACATTTCTATGGCTTTTTTCCCAAACTGCCCCTTTTTAGAAAACTATTTACTAATATGCCCCTCTTTTGAAATTATTTCCCATTGTGCCCATTTTTTAAAACTATTTCTCATTGTGCCCATTTTTTGAAACTATTTCCCATTGTGCCCCTCTTTAGTCGACTAAACCAAGGTTTAGTTGACTAAAAATCGGGGCTTCAATATTTTTTTCTGGCCACAACATTTAGTCGACTAAGTCTTGTGACTTAGTTGGCTAAATCTTGGGGTCATTCAAACAAATTGAAGCCCCGAGTTTTCTGATACTTCATGAACTTTTTGTGAATTCTATACTTCAATTCTGAACGTCTTATCTAGAGAAGAAGATAGTTCTGGATATGAATTTGCTGGATCGGAGAGTGCGAAGCCTCAAGGACCATGTTATTCACCGTGCAACTGATCGGAGACGTGGAGGCCATATTTGATGTTGTTCACAAGGCCGCTCACCTTCTTCTATCTCCATCAGAAGCCTTTGGGACATTAAAATGGTTGTTTTCATCTCATGATAGTGGCATTAAGGAAGAGTATGATGCTGTGGATGTTTTTGTTTCTACAACTGTATTGAGGAAGAATGACTCAAAACCTTTAGAGGTTTGAAAAACCCAATCATGTAGAAACACAAAACTAAGAATATATCCATCTACAGTGATCACATGAATAGCTTCATATGGATACCTGTCAGAGTAAGGAGTATAAATCATGAAACAACCAATTAAAATTTCAAAATCAATAAAGGCAGATATGAAATAGCTTTTACCCAAGCTCTGTTATGACATCGTGTCTGGCATCTGTATTCATAGACTAATTAAAGTTGTTATTCCTCTATGAAGGTTTTGGGTCATTCTTCCCCAATACAGTTGTCGAAACAGAAACATCCACAGTATCATGATCTTCCTTAATGCCACTCTCATGAGATGAAAACAACCATTTTAATGTCCCAAAGGCTTCTGAATGCAAACATGAAGGACGAGGGCTTCAGAATCCACAGAAAACTCGGGGGCTTCAATTTTTTGACTGCCCCCAAGATTTAGTCGATTAAGTCACAGGACTTAGTCGACTAAATATCGTGGCCAGAAAAAAAAAAATTGAAGCCCTGATTTTTAGTCGACTAAAAAAGGGCACAATGAAAAATAGTTTCAAAAGAGGGGTATATTGGTAAATAATTTTTTAAAAATGGGCAGTTTAGGAAAAAAACTCATTTCTACACCTAAAGTTTTAATATGGTGCCAGCAAATCTTTTGAAATATTAATATAGGTATTGTTGTCCTTTAATCCATAAATTATTTATCCATCCAATCATTTTAATAAGTGAAAAAAGAGCCACTCTAAGGGTAGCACATGAAGCCTATCCTATCACTGTTAGGCCATATGGCATATTCGAGTAAAAGAGAGAAAGAAAAGTGGGAAATCACTTTTTGTAATATCCTTATTCCTTAGTTAAGACTTAAGAGATAGAGTACCAAGTTTCATAGTATATTATCATAATATATAATAAAATCAGTTACTTGAGTACATTTGAACCATTCAAAGACCATACAATTATGTTAATCTTGCAGGCCAATGAGACCAAATTTCTTTTTATATCTTTTTTTTTTCAAATTTCAGGTTTTGAGTTTGAAATTTCTATATATATAATGGATGCGTGTGTTATGACAAAAAAAAAATCCTAAAAAACTATCACTTGAATTTCAAAATTTTAAATATGTAATTTTCTTCTAAAATGAGTTATAAATTGTATTACTACTGTTAATCCTACTACTTTTGTCGGAAAAAGATTTTGAACCATTCAAAGACGATACAATTATGTTAATCTTGCAGGCAAATGAGACCAAATTTCTTTTTATATCTTTTTTTTTCAAATTTCAGGTTTTGAGTTTGAAATTTCTATATATATAATGGATGTGTGTGTTATGACAAAAAAAAAATCCTAAAAAAGTATAACTTGAATTTCAAAATTTTAAATATGTAATTTTCTTCTAAAATGAGTTATAAATTGTATTACTACTGTTAATCCTACTACTTTTGTTGGAAAAAGATTTTGAACCATTCAAAGACGATACAATTATGTTAATCTTGCAGGCCAATGAGACCAAATTTCTTTTTATATCTTTTTTTCAAATTTCAGGTTGAGTTTGAAATTTCTATATATATATAATGGATGCATGCGTTATGACAAAAAAAAAAAAATCCTAAAAAAATATCACTTGAATTTCAAAAATTTAAATATATAATTTTCTTCTAAAATGAGTTGTCAATTGTATTACTACTATTAATCCTACTACTTTTGTTGGAAAAAGATTTTAAGTTCAAGTGGTATTTTTCTATTATTTTCCATACAAAAAATCTAATTACAACAAATATTATCTTTAAGCGCTCAAAATTTTTAGTGAGTATATGAAATTTAATAAGAGTAGTTCAGCAAAAGATAATTAAAGATATGATACTTTATTGTATTGTAAATGAAAGAGCTATTCGAGGGCATGTTTTAGCTCTAAAATGTAAAATTTCAATATACCTTATCTCTTAAATTTTTTATTTATTTAAAATTTATTTATTAATTACATATATTAAAGGATATTTATATTAATATGGGTAGTCTTTAATGTAAACGATTAAAAAAATAATGTAGATAAAATATATATAATCCTTTTATTAAAAAAAGTCCACTCAATCAATAGACAATGATTCATAGGTTAAATTGAGAGATCAATGTATCTCTCAAATGACAGAGTTTAGATATTTAGGATCTATATACTTTTTAACTAGAAAATCTATAGTGATGGTATTAATAGTGCATGGATAACATCGTTTGCATTGCTACTCTTGTGTTGAAAGATGCTTATAGATCATAGTTCTCTTGCACTAACAGTTGTTTGTAAGTATTACATGACGATTGTTTCGTAAGAAGCATCATATTTGTCATTAAATAAATTATGGCTATTAACTAAAACTATTATTTTTATGCATGTTTTTATGAATTCTGTCTGTTAATACGTGACTATGCATATATTTAATCTTATATTTTAATTACACATTCTTATGCGACTTCCGCCTCGACATTATGATATTTACTGTAACTGTTATGTATTAAGTGTTATATAAATGCCTGAATATCTAGTAGTATAACTAGAAAACTTATGGTAAAGAGTGAGGATGAGAGTTACCGGAAAAAAGAAAAAAGAAACTACAGTTCTCAACTCCACATTTGTTGCATTTCCTGCCAAGGTAATTGATAAAAGTATATGTACTCTTTGCTTCACTCGGTATATGTATTCATTTTATTTCCTTTTACAGCCTCCATAATGGCACTTATCGAGATAAATTTTATTTCTAAAAATCTTTTATAATAAACTTTTGAGCCACATATGATAAACGATTTATCCAACTTGGAGATGTTAGGATAACTCTCAGTGAGAATTTATCCGCTTAAACGGTATAAAATCGAATTATAAATGATGAATTTTGGGAATCGATTAAGATGTACCAAAGGATATATAAATCCAAATATTAGCATAGTTGAGTGAATAGTTAGAGATAAAACTACGATATAAATGTTGTATAACATGCATGTTTATGATAAAATAAGTGATTAGGACTTGAGAGTGAAATTACAGTGTGATTAATTTTTAAGTTAAAGTGTAAATCTACTTGAAAAGTAGTATGCCAGAAACATCACATTGTAAACTTTTTTTTGAATGTGAAAGTACGTAGACAAGATCCTTGTTAGTTAGTAAGAATATGGTGTGAAGGTGAAGTTGACCCTTTGACTTACTCGTGCCCCCTCAAATCACATCCTTTTGCCAAGTGTTTGGTTGGAGGGATTGACTTGCAAAAGTGAGAGGGATTTGGAGAAAGGGGCATGCTTTTGTTATATTTTAATAATCTAAAAATGCCCTCTTTTCAATAAAATCCAAATCAAACGGTTTTGCATCTAGAGAGCTAAGTGCTAACCGTTTGAGTGGGATTAAAATTGTGATTTTCTATTCATTATAATGCTCTAAACCTTGAAAGGGATTAATTAAAACTCTTGATAATACTATACTATATAATGTTGTCGGCCTAATCCATTTTTCAGCCCTTTTTTTGGTAAAAATTGAGCCCCAACGCTGATTAATTCACTGACATAATTCAAAATGTAGACGTGGGTAAACAACTCCACAATATCACTTTACAGAAATTCTAACATCTTTACTGAAGGAGAATAAATAATAATAAAATCTTTATTACAATTAAAGTTATATTATTTAGTTAAAAATTTTGCAACAGAATTAACTTCTCTCAATGTATGAAAAAATCGAATCTGTATTTCCTTGTTGTTGTCCAGTAGCCATACGTTTAATGTTTTGTTTCTAGCCCTTCCTTGGATCCAAGCTTTTTGAATCATGTGTGTAAAGTTATATTTGAGTCAGCAATAAACACATTCTAACCAAATACGGACAATATTTAATGATATAGACTATATTCTCAATTCTTTGCCTTATATATATATATATATATATATATATATATATATATATATTAATTACGTCTATGTATAATCAATAATTCAATAATCCATACTAAAATGTGCTGCCATTAGTAAATAGTTAAGAAAGTATAATGCATAATGACACATAACTAATTTGAAATTTTAATATTTTTAGGATATATTTTAAATCTTGTTCCTGATATACTCCTCCCCTCCACATCGCATGTGACTGTGAGTGAAGGCGGGAAGGAGTTCACTTTCCCTTGTATTTCAGGATGTATGGCTGCCAGCCAGTCCCTTCACTTTTTTTTTCCCCAAAAAAAAGAAACATAGTAATACTTCTCTGGTCTTTAATACTTATAATGATATAGCTAACTTTTTGTTAAGAGACGTTAAATAAATTTAATAAGTTAGTTAATTATATCATATATGATATATGATTTGATTATATATTAGTTTATGAGACATATAAATTAGTTTGGTATAAAAAAAGATAAATATTAATACTTTAAATTTTAATCAAGCAAGAGAGTATATATGTCCATATATAACTATTTTTCTTCATTTATCTTTCTAAAACAAAAAAAAAAATTAAAATCATTCACATCTCAACTAATATGGAGTTGATCTAGTACCAGCTAAGTGTTATAAACCCGCTAACCATATTAGTTGGTTTTTCGTTTGATTCTTTTTTTTTTTTATAAAGTTTTTTGTTTGAAATATCCTACAAAAACATTTCAAGAAAATGTTATTAGAAATTGTGATAGAATACTTCTAACTAAAATAAAAAAATATATATATTTCAACGAAAAAATAAAACATATAAATCAATTCATTTTTAATTTTTAAGTTAAAATTTTTTATATTAAATAAAGTATTTTCATCCCGAAATTCATTATAAAACATTTATTTATGTTGATCTTTATGGTAAATTCTTTCTTTTAAAAAAATGTTAATTAGGTTATATACTTATATATTCCCAAAACAAGTCGACCAGTCCTTGTTCTCTTTCTGTAATTCGTTGAGAAATGAATAGTTCCTGTCCCCCCACGGAAAAAAAAAAAAAAAAAAACGGACTTTTCACCTAAATCCTCATCCAAAACAAAAGGAGAACACTTTACCCAACCCACAAAAAAAAAAAAACAATAAATAAATGGAGGATAACATGCCAATTTCAAAATCCCACCACGTCACCGATCCAAGTGACACCCCCACACAGGAAATCTTACACCGTTAGATTATCTCCCATTCCACAATTCCCAGCCGTAGATTATTCCCTCAAAAAGATGAATGAGGAGGGTGAAAAAGAGGATGGAGCTGCTTTTCCTTTCTTCCCTTTCTTTTCTTTTTCTAACCCCTCTCTTCCTCTTTATGGTTTTTAAAAAATTTATTTATTCTCTCTTTAAATCCATCCTCTGATCGATGCTGGCTGGTGCCAACTTAATTTAAACAGTTCCTTTTCTGAAAAAATTTCTCTCACCCCCCACCCCCTTCTTCTCTTTCGGCTCTTTAAAAGTTTCAGTCTCAATTTTTGAGTTTCATTTGGGTTCTGATTCTCGCGCTTCTCTGCTTCACGAGCTTCGCTTGAAAATGGCGACTGAACCTTCTCCTTCACTTCCTCCTTACCCAGAGGTAACCTTGTTTCTGAGCTCTTACAGTCATTCTGATCTGAGTTTCGCTCTCATTTTTCGGTGTTCTAAAATTAATTAAACAGAATCAGATCCAGTGTTTTTAGAGCAAGATAGTTACAATCTCTGTGTTTCATTTGCATGTGTTGTTTGATTGTAGATGATAATGAAAGCTCTGGAGGCTCTGAATGAACCGACTGGTTCGAGCAGGTCGTCGATCGTGAAGCACATAGAGGCCACCTACGGGGAGTTACCGGCCAGTCACTCGACGTTGCTTTCTCACCACCTGAACAAGATGAAGGAGACTGGGGAGCTTGTGTTCGCGAAGAACAACTACATGAAGCCCGACCCAAATGCCCCACCCAAGAGAGGTCGGGGCAGGCCACCCAAGCCCAAGGCTCCGCTGCCTCCGGGTACTGTCCTATCTCCTCCAAGGCCCAGAGGCCGTCCACCCAAGGACCCAAGCGCCCTACCCAAGCCGAAAACCTCAACCAGCAGTGGAAGACCCAGAGGAAGGCCCAAGAAGGCGGCCCGGACCTCACCGGAGAGTGGGCCTGTTGTGAGTAGGGGAAGAGGCCGGCCACCGAAGGAGAAGCCTGCATTGTCCGAAGTGAGCGTTGAACAATAGGTTTATGAATTTAGGGGCATTGAATCTTTTTTCTTTTTCCTCTCTATGTGGTGAAGTGGATCTTGTGGTGGTAGTTTGTGTTGATGTAATTGTGTTGTAAAATTTGTGTAGCTTGTAGTGTAGCTTTTTAGTGGAAGTTTCTCTGAGGCCTTCTTGTTGGTTTTCTCTAATTATCATAGACGACAATGACTTGATTTAATGATCATTCTGGGTTCTAAATTCTAATTTACTCTGTTTTCTAACATGAAATCTCTGTTCTTTTCTGGTGATTTTTAAATTTCGATGGTTGTTGGCAATTTTAACGATGGGTAAATCTTTTTTGTTGGTGGTGGTAATAGCCACCGTAAATCGAAGGGAGCGGCAGATCTGAATAAACTGTTTCAATGGTTGATTAATGTGTTTGCAGTTTTTATTGACCAAATCTCTCTTGCCAAGAAAGAGTTAAAAATTAAAACTGATTTAATAAATTACTATGTAATGATATCAGGAAAACATTAATGTTTGATCCAACAAATAATTGTTTATTTTGAAATTTAATAAATGAGATGAAAACGTATTCAACAACTCGTTTATTTCAAATTTGAGGAATATTTAGATCCTTAGAAGGTTTACAAGTAACTATCTTTTTTAGTCTTGAGTTGGTGTTGTGGAATTGTGGAAGTATGTTTATATAAATTAAGGTAAAATTTTTAGGTTAAAGTATATTTTTAGTCATTTAAGTTTTATATAAGGCATATTTTTAATTCTTTAATTTTATAAAATATACATTTAGTACGTTAATATTGTTAACAAAAAATACTGACATGGCGAATGATGACTAATATTATTTAATTAAATCAAATTTATATATTTTTCAATTTACCCATATTTTAAATTTAAATTTAATAATATTTAATTACATAATTATTACCTAAATTTATACTGTCATCACTTGAATTTATATTTTCCGTTAATAAAACTAACAGTATTAAAATTATAGGACTAAAAGTATATTTTATAAAGTTAAGGGATCAAAAGTGTATTTCATATGAATTTAAAGGACTAAAAGTATATTTTAACCAAATTTTTATTATATATTACTTTTTATACTGTAAATTATTGTGAAAAAGAAGTTTCTATCGTTAATCTAATAAATACTCATACTGGATTCCATTTTCACGTGGCAATAATACTTCTATTGTTTCATTAGTTTTAACTTTGAGTGTTGAGATTAGCAAGGAACATTGTCTTAACATAAGTTTCCTTTCTTGCCCGTAAAGTTTGAGCATCTTAGTGTGTATTTAGTTTTTAAGTTTGACCGATTTTTATTGGGCAAATAACCACCGATATTCGGAGGCTTTTTTAAAAAGTTATATTAATAAATTGAAAGTTGTTTGGATGGTTCATAGTAATTTTAAATTTATGATTGCTTAAAAAGGATATGAATTACTGCATGCCTACAGCACCATTCCCTGAATTCTAGTATTGTATAACGTAATTGGGAATACAAAATGTAATAATCTCTATATTATATAAGATCAATTAAAGGTGATAATCAATTTGTTGCATCAGGATTACGTGTAAGAGAGGGCTTGTTTTGTATTTAAGGGCTTGTTTTGTAAGAGAGGAAGTGAGGAGTTCAATATGTTTTTACTTCGTTTTTCAAAAACTAAGTCAAGTGGGTTTAAAATTTTTAATTAATATTTATTTCTCTTTTATCTTGATTCTTTTCTTTATTAAAATTTATAACTAAATTTCTCCAATTTCTTAAATCCAACTCTTGAAAATTTGGGAAAAGACAAAAAAAACGTTTCAAATATTCATAATAGCAAGTAAGTATTTGACCTGATTTATCCTTTTCGAAATAAAAAAGAAATGATAAATGCCCTCACAATTTTTTTTTTTTTTTTAAAGTAATCCCTGCCCTCGTTGTCGATAGGTGGCAACCCGACGATCACCAACAAAAAAAAGCTTCCATGGCAGGTGGGCCAATAGCTGAAGCTTCAAGGGAATGGTTGTTAGCACAATAATAAGATTTGTTAAGGAATTCATGACTTTTTATTAAGGTCTAATAACCTTCGTTTACTAAATAATAAATCTACACTATTAGATTTTTCATAAATTTTGTTAAAAAATTTATGACATTTCATTAGATTTTGTTAACATTCATTTACCAAGGACTAAATATAAATTATCAGGTTTTTTTGCAAGTTTTACTAAGAAATTCGTAACATTTCATTAAATTTTAATAACTTTTACACGGAGAGAGAAACTGGGTTTACCAAGTTTGAATTTGAAAATACTATATATGAAAATGACAAATATCCATTTAAGATTGACCATTTGTGAATATGAGAATACATGCATGTACTAATTCTTATACTTGATATGGGATTGCCAAGTTTGCATTTGAAAATACCAAGTTTTTATGTGGAAATGAAAACTATGAATTTAAAATTGACTACTTGTGAATGAGAAGATAAACATGTATTAATTCATAGATTTAATATGGGTTTATCAAGTTCGGATTTAAAAATATCAAATTTAAATATAGAGGCGAAAACAATCAATTTAAAATTGACTAATAATTCCTAAATTTAAATAGACGAGGGTGATTTCGTCTTAATAATGAGACATGGTATTTGAGTAATTTCCTTTTAATTTAAAAAAATACAGATAAGGTATTACCATCTTATTTGTATTATGAATATTTAAAATATAATTTTATCTGTTACTATTTTTAAAGTTTTTAATTTTACCATTTTCTCTGAAAATTTCCCCCTCCCCCAAATCTCTCTTACAAAATAGACTTGGAGTTTTATCCGTTTGAGAATTTTTGGGATAGGACCGGGGGTGGTCTTGATCACGCCTTGTCTCGAGATATTATCTTTTTATTTTATTTTATTAATTTACTTTTAAACACTACTTATGTTTTCGTTGAAGGGTATTTTTATATTCACACTATAAGTATATTTCAATTCAAAATTAGATCCCATTCCTACTTTGTACCTAACATATTTTAAATCATTTTTCCATTTTTTTTAATCAAGACCATCTCTAATTCCTTTTCCACCTTCACTCTCATTTTCACATTAGTAAATATTCTTTCGTTGTGCTAATCAGGTCATAATTTCACCTTCACTTCCTCAATACTCATCTTTTCTACAACATCTTTTTTTAAATGGAAGGTATAATTGATTTTTTAAGAGATTAAGAAAACTAAATAAGTTACTTAATCATATATGTTGGGTATAATTAAATTAAATATTAATTTATAAGTAAGACATATTAGTTTAAAGAAAAAATTATAAATATAAATACTCTAAAATAATTCAATTAATTTCTTTGATCTCTTTAAAAATATAATCTCCTTATATTTAGTATAAAAATATTTAAAATTTTTTTTATCATTTTGATTCTTAGGCCCTATTTTTTTTAAAATGAAGCATATATGAAAAAGAGCAAAAGTACGGAAAAAACCTTAATTAATTAATTAATTACCAAAATGTCACTGAGGCAAAAGTATTAACTCACCCCCTGTAATCGATTACATGCCTTATGTAATTGATTACAGGGGGTCATATATCTTTTTTTTTTTTAACTATGTAATCGATTACGTCACTGTATAGTAAACCAGCTGCAGAAGCACAATGAAGAAGAAATTTTGAATTGGTGTAGGACGAAACTGATTTCCAACTTCTTTTTACCTAGAAATGCGACTTGGGGAAGGTCTTTTTGCCAACAATTAACCGTCTACATTATGTCTAGTCCATCGATGTCCCTATATCCGTTTTTCGTCCTACAACATATCATTTGCAAAATTCATCACCTCAAATCATATGAACTGAAAGCATAAATATTCATAACTAAAGTAAATGCCATAGTCAGTACAACTTCACCAAGTCTAAAAAAAAAATACAAGATCCAAATACAAACATCATGTCCGACAAAAAAAAAACATAGCTATATAATCTGCATCCTCCTCTGAATCCTCCTCCTCCTCCTCCTCCTCATCGGAGACATCAGGCACTTGGTCCTCCTCTCCGGCTGCCTCCTGGTGTTATTCGTCCTGTAACTGCCGAAGTCCAGCCTCTAGCCCATACATCCGGCTCTGCATCCACCGCCACCGCTCGTTCTCCTTCTCAACGTGGCTCCTCCACCGCTGCTCGTGGCTCTTCCACCACTTTTTCTGTCGAAGGTCCATCTGCCTCATCTGCAGCATGACGTCAGGGAGCTGGAATCCACCATCCGGCTCAACCATCTCCTCATCCTCATCGTCCGGCATAGGGACCTCAAGATGAACCACGGGGGGAGCAGGCGGTGCATCGTCCTCGTCAGCAGCAGTGCATACCCAGACACCCTGATCATTCTAAACGATCTTGCACTGCTCCAGTAGACGCCTCCCAAAGACAGCTTTCCAATTCTGCTGGTCCACCATCTCAAACGTTTGCATCAGCACACGTAAGTGGAGCAATATACGGTGGACTAGGTAGGCGAATGGGAAGGCGGCATTCTCCTTCTGCTTCACCTTGGACATCATCCAGCAAACATAGTGTCTCCAGTTCACCGGCCTGGGGCGTGAAGGATGGCCCACATGATCGGGATATCAACCTCCAACACCCTAGAGTGATTGTAGGCCCGGGGGGAACAGAATATGGGTCAACACGTAGAAAAGGATCCGTGCATCCATAGTCAGCTGGCCCACAGTGAAAAGGGCTCTCTGACCCAAAGGCTTTCTGATATTGTTGACAGTGGCAGCTCGGTTATATCTAGGCAGGTTCACATTCGTATCCCCATCGTACAGAATGGTGCTCGCCCCATCAAAATAATATCCCAACATATGGGCTCATATCAGAGCAATTATCTCTATATCAATGCCGCAGACGCGCAACTTCAGCACTCCATTGATGTAACTAAGGTTATGGTAGAAGGCTCTAACCATATCCTCTAAGTAGGGACTGACGAACTTCGCCAAGCCACATAGATGCGAACCCTCCACCAGTGGGACTATATCAAATCCCTCCTCTGCAAAAAACTGCATGTCCAGTGACTTGGACTTGATCACGGGTCTGCCCGCAAAGTGTTGAACGAAGGATTTGTGAGATGCTGCATTATTGCCCAGAAGAAGTCTGTATCGGAGATCTGCCGGCTGTGCCTAAGAGCCGGATGTCTCACCTTTCATCCATGCCTTCGAACGTCTCTCGCTCTGAGGGTCAACTCGTCTGCGTGGAGGCATGGTGACAACAAATACCTACAAAGATACAATATAAACCATCAACAAACATAAAACAAACACAATTAATGGCATAATCACAATGCATGATCAACATCAGTCAACGGAGACAATGTAATTGAAAGAAAAATGCACAATCAACAATCAAACTTCAAGTAATCAATAATATTCAACATCCATACATACAATAACATGTAATTTGTGCTTCAATCCCACTGTTTACATCACTTTCACATGCAAACATATACATTGTTTCCGAAACGCACAAAAACATCAATTTAATCTATTACTTGTTCAAAAATAACAACAAACAATTCAAATCAATGATCAAAACATTACATACTCAAAGAAAACAAACCCTAATCGATTACATCAACCATATCTTCAGAAAAATGGAGAAAATAGAGACAAATTCGCAATGGTACCGAAAACCTACCGAAATCAACGCAAATGAGAGCAAATCTTTGATTTTTTCTCAATCCACGGCTTGAATCCCCAGCTTTCTGGCCGAAAATCACAATGGAGGAGAGTGAGGGAGCCCTAATCGATTAGAGAAATGAGAAATGAGGGAAAATGAGGCGTTTGGGCTTTTTAAAAACTGATTCCGCGATATGTAATCGATTACGTAATCGATTACATAGCGTGGTAACTGCCACATTTGCCTTTTGATTTTATGTAATCGATTACATAGTATAATTTTATGTAATCGATTACTAAATAGTGACGTAATCGATTACATAGTTCAAAAAAAAAAAAAAAAAAAGAGATCTGACCCCCTGTAATCGATTACATAAGGCATATAATCGATTACAGAGGGGCAGACGGGTTAATACTTTTGCCTTAGTGACATTTTGGTAATTAATTAATTAATTAAAGTTTTTTTTCGTATTTTGCCATGAAAAAACCAAAAAATAATAATAATAAATAAATAACGAAAGAAGGGAAAAAGGGAAGGCAAAAAAAGAAAGAACAGGAACCTTCAGCGACGTCGTCCTCAATCCTCATCTCTCATCGAAAGCCTAAATTCCGAAATTGCTCGGAAGCTGCTCCTCGGATTCGCCAGTCTCGACCGCTCAGGCCCTGATCGTTCATCCTCTTCCTCGGCGGCCGGGTGTTGTACTCACTCACGGCCCTGTGCCCTGTTCTTTACCTCTCTCGTTGCGTCTTGTGCGTCGACCCCTGTCCTCTCCTCTCGTTTTGTGATCTAAAATATCCGGTGGGTTATCTTAATTCTGTCTAATCAACTTCACTTCAATCATATTTTATGATTTATCATTTTCTATCTTGATTTTTATCATGCTCTGGCTCATATTCAAACATGCTTGTTCCCATCGCTATAATTTAGGCAAGCTCTTGGAATAAAGCACTTGTTCATTGGTTAGTGTTTCAAAGTATCATCAATTCCCAGTCCAGGGTTTCATTTTCCAGTAATTGAAGCCCTAGACAAATTCTAATTTTTTCGGATTTGAGCATTCTGGAGCTCGGCGGCATAGTGGATGTTCTTTGACGTAGTCAGGATAAAAAATTTGACATGAAAATGCAAAATGTCTTATTTTGTTCAAGACATAGAACGTTTTATAGGATATTCAATTTCCTTTGTTCTTTGGTTTTGTTTTTCTTCTTTTACAACCGGGAAGATGTTATTCGTAACCCTCTTCTTAGGCAATCTGCATATTTGGGACACCGTCATTTGCCTCCAAGAGCAGTGATTCACCGGCAAATGGTTGAAATCGGCCTGAACTCATCAAGGTTAGCTGTTGAGCCTCATCAGAATAATTTGACTGTAAATAGTGCTGAACTTTGTGCTGGATTATTCCGCCATGATCGTTATTCTAGCACGTGTGAATACTTGAAGGCAAATCCACAGTGTAATTCAGAAGGAATTTTTGATCACCTAAGATTTTTATACTGTACGTGTCAAAATTTTCAAGGGCTGGGCTACCTAATATTGGGTATATGGCTAGCTGCATTGTTCTACCTACTGGGGAACACAGCTGCAGACTTCTTCTGTCCATCTCTTGAGTTTCTCTCAAGGCTCTTGAAATTTCCTCCAACTGTTGCTGGGGTTGTGCTCCTTCCACTTGGAAATGGTGCGCCTGATGTGTTTTCCAGTATTGCTTCCTTTATTGGCACAGATACAGGGGAAGTGGGACTTAATAGCGTGTTAGGTGGTGCTCTGTTTGTTTCCTGTGTTGTTGTTGGAACTGTTTCTCTTTGTGTGTCTGGTAAAGGAATTCAAATTGATAGAAGATGCTTTATAAGGGATGTTAGCTTCTTTCTATTCACTCTTTTGTCACTTTTGCTGATTCTGGTTGTGGGTAAGGTGGGAGTTGGGGCAGCCATTGCTTTCGTATCAATTTACATTGTATATGCATTTTTTGTTGCTGCAAATGAGCTACTTTGGAAACATGCACGAAGGTTAAAATTGGATGCTGTCACACCAATGCTTCCTGTCCGTGGAGGTACGTTCTCCCTTGGGTCTGAAGAAGAATCTTCTGTGTATAGCCCCTTGCTTGACACAGACACAGACAATGATCCTCCCCATCTCCCTCCTTCCTTGCCCCAATGGATGTGGTCTTCAAACGTGGCAATCTATTCGAACCAGGCTAATAAAGTTAATATGATTGATGAAAGCCCTCCTTGGGGATGGAGTGATGGGAGTGAAGAAAACGACACTCCGACCTTCACTGTAGCAAAACTATTTTTACTGATGGAGTTGCCACTTACAATTCCTAGACGGCTAACAATTCCCTTGGTCCATGAGGAAGTTTGGTCAAAAAAATATGCTGTGGCTAGTGCTTCACTTGCTCCAATTCTCCTGGCCATTTTGTGGAACACTCAAGACAATGTGGGTTATCTGAGTGCTATACTTTCCTATTGCATCGGTGGTGTTATTGGATGCACACTTGGTGTTCTTGCCTATAAATACACTTTACCTGAATATCCACCGAACAGGTTTTTGGTTGCTTGGGTTCTTGGAGGATTTGTTATGAGCATAGTGTGGTTCTACATAATAGCAAATGAACTTGTTGCTGTATTGGTGTCATTTGGTGTAATTTTAGGAGTCAATCCATCTATCCTGGGATTAACTGTATTAGCCTGGGGTAATTCAATGGGGGATTTGATTACTAATGTTGCATTGGCAATAAATGGAGAAGATGGAGTTCAGATTGCTTTTTCTGGATGCTACGCTGGGCCCATGTTCAACACACTCGTTGGTTTGGGGATCTCGATGCTGCTAGGGGCCTGGTCGGCGAAACCTGAATCATATTTGGTTCCTGATGACCAAAGCTTATTTTACACTATGGGATTTCTTATCTCAGCACTGATCTGGGCCCTTGTTGTTTTACCTCGCAACGACATGCATCCTGACAAAAAACTAGGGGTGGGCCTCATCACCCTTTATATCATATTTCTCTCTTTCAGGTTGTCCGCTGCCGTGGGGTTCATACCAGTGGCTGGCTTAGCTTGACATTTGAGAAGCTGAGTTGTGATCAAACTGAACGTGGGTTCTATATCTTTTTGGAGCACAAGTTCATCTGCTGTATAGTTTTTAGAGTAGAGAAATTCCTTGTTCTGAAGTAGCTGTTTGTTGTTGTATCAGCAAAAATGTTTGTAGTTGTACATCTAGACAACATTTACATGTAGTAGGTTGATCTAATAATATTGTCTTCTTATGCTTCTGTTCTACCTTTTTAGCATTGTTTTGAGCCTTCTGTTATTCTTCTAGGCTGTATCCCACTCTTGTGCTTGAAATGTTGAATCAAGAAGTTAAGCAGCAAGTGGACTTGCTACACGAACACAACTCAGCGAACCAAACTGAAGAATAATAACTATTTTGTTTTAACAGGCAATTGTGGTAGGTTTCTTGTCTTATATTTGGATATTCACATCTTGGAATATTATATGTTTAGTGGAATTACAGGTAGTCAATAATCCGACCTTAATTAATAAAAATTAGCTCGTTTGTATTACTTAATCTATATATGCAGGAGAATTGTTTTTGAAAAATTAATGCCAGATGATTCAAACTTTCACATCTTGATCCAATAAATTCGTAGAACTCAAGAATGTCCATGGCAGGTAATTTAAATTTAAATTTTATGAATCAGAGTTAAAATAAAAAATAATTAGAACAGAAAATTGAAGATCAGTGGAAAATTGGAGATCCGATAATGCAAGTTCATAAACTAAAGTTAATTGTGATATCATTTCATTAGAAGTGGATTGGGAACAAGATAATGAAGTACTAATGCTGTGAATATATATCTGCCTGTTGATACAATGATACTTAATGGTCATGGTCGAGAGTGGTGAATGGCCTAGATGATTTTTGGATGGCTAATTGTGGTCTTGTGGTTTTTGTTTCTGGGAATTTACTCTTGGCAAGTTGTCTCTGATGATTTGAGTGGGAGGAAGATTTGGCAAAAGTAAGAAGCAGGAGGAAGCTAAGTTTTGCTTTGAGTTGGTATATTTTGATTGTGAATCAGTGAATGGCTTGGTTTTACTATTGTTGTGTCAGGTCAAGTGTGCTTTGATATTTTGGAGGTTTTGTAAAGGCCTGCAAAAGACTTCCTCTCTAATAAAAATATACCTCGGTTGTGTTTGGAAGGGAGAAAGGTTAAGTTTCAATTAAAAGTATTTTTGAGCTTGCCTTTATACTTTTCAACATGTTTGGAGTTGTATTGACTCTTTAATGTGCAACTTAAGCACATATTTATTTGTGTTTTAGAAGTATTTTCATGATTTATAAAGAAAGTATGTGAGAGGAGTTTTGTCTTATATTGTTAAAGAAAAAAAAGCTTTTGAATCCATTGTTTTGTTGTTTCCTAAACATGCACTAAATTCATTTTTTAAAGTAACTTTTTGGTGTTGCTCACTGTGCGTCTGTGCCCCATATACTACTACAAGATATAGAATTTACTTCCCTTATAAACATCTATTTTTCAAAAAAAGAAGTATAAAATAAAAAGGGTGACATTTTTATAATTGTATGCGGGAATTTTAATATATTTAACGTCCTCTGAAAAACAAATAGTTTGTTAAACAAACTTTTTCATATAGCCCATCTAAATATATATCACATCACATAAATTTTTTACTTTTATAATTTAAATTTTAGTTCACAAAAATCAGTTAAAATAAAATTTACATTGACCAACGTGCATCCAAACAATTCCTTAATATTTATCTTCTTTTTTTGGTATGATCCTTAATATCTATCTATGATCACTATTAATATCACGCATCAATATGATTTGATATCAGTATCAATTTTTACTAATCATAGCTGATTTGAATTTGCTTTTTAAAACAGGTTTTTGTGTTTGAAATGAAAATAAAAAAAAATTAATTGGCAAACTGTTTGCTATAAATTATTTTCAAAAACAAAAAAATGTTTTTTTAATACTATAAAACAAGAACAACTTTTACATTTTACGTTTTTTTTCAAAAAAATTGAGACCATTGACACCACACTGTCAATGACGATCTCCGCCAAAACAACTCTAACATGGCAGATGCCACTATAAAAGCAGATTTTTTAAAAAACAATTATTCAAACACATTTTTTACTTTTGGGTTTTAGAAACTTCCAAAAACAGTTTTATAAAAATGTTTTGAGAATAAAAGAAGAGAGAATAGAACCAAACAAGGCCTTATTTTCTAAATTTTGTGCATATGATAAGTAAATCAAAATATAGATCCAATATGTTTTTTAATAAAAATATGAGATTTTTTAGAACGAATTACCAATGGAATTTACAAATATGTACCATATAAAAAAGTAATTATTTTTGTAATCCTATTGATATGTCATGTGTTGACATTTGCACATAATCTACCAGGATTTATATATAAAATAGTTTAAGATAAATCATCAGGCTTATCATAGTTGGTATTCAGCTATGTTTTTTAAGCACCTAGTTAGGGGTTTGATCTTTGACATGGTGTACAGAGAAAATCTCATGGCTAGCAATGAAGTACTTTTGGGAGGTCACGGTATGAGAGGATTTGTTATCGCCTATGATACCTAAAATAGTTTGAGATAAGTCATCATTTATGAATAATGTGACTTTTATAAATGTTATATGAAAATTGGATAATAACAATTTATAAATGATATAATTTTTACCTATATTATTATATAAAATTAATACAGAAGGTTCTGCCTTTTTTTTAGTATAATTATTTTAAAAATATATGATTGAGTGAAAAATGAATTTAGAGAGAGAAAAGTTTCCGTTGACATTTTTAGGGTAATGTTTTTGAAAACTCTCAAGATCTAAGTTTTAAATCTATATTTGCTTAAACCAAAATAAAACTTTTATCACATATTTACTTTACAAATCCTAAAAATCATTTTAAAAAATTAATCTAAACAGGTGTGTTTCGTGGAGGGAGGGCCGGTAACCAAAATGTGCGACGCAACACGGCAACTAAGGAAAAGTGAAAAGACATAATTATCGACACCACACTATTGGTGACGACCTCCGCCAAGACACCCCTAGCATGGCGGAAGGAGATTCTCTCAACCTTTCTCTCCTCTTCTCTCATTAGCTTATTTGGGTGTTGATTGAGAAAATGAGAGAAAAATTAAAATCGTATTATATTGATTGGACAAATATGATTTAAAGATTATAAGAGATGGTGACAAAATGCTGACGAGAGAAACTAACTCCTAGCATGGCTACCATCACGCCACTACAGAAACAGATTTTTTAAATGACTATTCAAACACATTTTTTATTTTTTGTTTTCAAAACTTGTTTCCAAAACAAGTTTTATAAACATGTTTTGAGAATAAAAGAATAGAGAATTGAACCAAACAAGGCGTTATTGTCTAAATTTTGTGCATATGATAAGTAAATCAAAATATAGATCCAATATGTTTTTTTTAATAAAAATATGAGATTTTTTAGAACGAATTACCAATGGAATTTACAAATATGTACCATATAAAAAATTAATTATTTTTGTAATCCTATTGATATGTCATGTCCTGACATTTGCATATAATCTACCAGCATTTACATAATATAAAATAGTGAGATAAATCATTAGGCTTATTATAGTTGGTATTTAACTCTTTTTCTTAATCACCTAGCCAGGGGTTTGATCTTTGATCATGTATATGGAGAAAATCTCATGATGAGCATTAAAGTACTATCAGGAGGTCACGATGATGCAAGAGGATTTGTTACCATTACTAGTGGTGGATATCTTGATGTTACCAAAAATAGTTTGAGATAACTCATCATTTATGAATAATGTATTATATAAAATTAATATAGAAGGTTATGCCTTTTATTTGTTTTCCGAGTATAATTATTTTTAGGCTAAAGTATATTTTTAGTCCTCTAAGTGTTTTATATAAGGTATACTTTTGATCCCTTAATTTTATAAAGTATATATTTGGTCCTAAAACACTAATACCGTTAATATTGTTAACGAAAAATGCTGACGTAGCGAACTCAAGTGGTGCCTAATATCATTTAATTAAACAAATTTTATATATTCTTCAATTTACCCATATTTTAAATTTAAATTTAATAACATTTAATTACACAATTATCACTTAAGTTTACACCGTCATCAATTGAGTTTACATTTTCCGTTAGTAAAATTAATGGTTTTAAAATTATAAAACTAAAAGTACACTTTGTAAAGTTAAAGAACTAAAAGTATATCTCATGTAAACTTAAAGGACTAAAAATATTCTTTAGCCTTATTTTTAAAATATATGATCGAGTGAAAAACGAATTCAGAGAAAAGTTTCCGTCGAGATTTTCAGGGGTGTTTCGTGGAGGGAGGGCCAGTAACCAAAACGCGCGACGCAACACGGCAACTTAGGAAAAGCGAAAAGACATAAAAGGCCTTCTCAGTCTCAGCGTTTAAATTCCGCTAAGGAGGAAGCATCGACGAAGAAACTGAGACTTTTCTTAGAAACCCTAGAGCGCCTCTGAACTGAAAAAGCATGGTTAGATCTTTCGTCTCTGCTCACTAAGAAACCCCCACTCGATCGCTCTTCTTCTTATAGCTTTGCTCCTGATTTCGCTCAATCTGCCTCCTCTTTCTCTCTCACTTCTGCTATTTCCAATTCTTGATTGACTAGCACACCTTCCTTCACATTGATCGTGCGATTTTGTTGCAATCTCCAGGTACTTTTTCTGTCGGATTTTTACGTTCTTATGCTTTGTGATGATATAAATTCTTGGCGTTTCTTTTTTAGGGTTTTTTAATGGGTTTTGAATGAAATGATTTCTTTGATAAAGTAAAACTAAACTTGAATGACGAACTTAGTGGAGTAGAATACTGCTGTAATTATGGACCTCTTGAAGAATGAACTTTGGTTCCGAGTTGCTTGATCTAGCACTTACTGTCATTGTGGTCACCTGTTGGAAGTTGGGCTATTTTTGGTGCCCTTTTGATGTTTATGGGTTCTCTTTCTTGTGCTATTTCCTGCCAATATACTTTGATCTAGATAAAAGTACTAAAATGCGGCAATGCTTGGAATGGATTTAAGGGCATTCTTTTCGCATGGACTGTGCAATTTGTGATAATCAAGAGAACGTGATAAGACAGTCATTGAAAATTTCTCCTAAGGGTAGATTTGCTTGTTTGAGCTGCTAAAGTTGCGGATGGGACTCTTAAAGTAGTATTCCCTGTTACTTGTTGAAGTTTGTCAGGTTGTGGACTTGTGATCCGAGAGTCTTTGTTAGGGGGTACAACCTCAATTAGGTTGAGGTTTTCAAACTATTTTGCGCTGTTGATTGTATGAATTAGGCTATATGTGACTGCCAAGAAGTTGTGTTTCTTTTTCACCATGGAATGGACATATTAACTATCATGATGTGCCCCTTTATCAGACTGGTGGTTAAGAGTGTGCTTTGATTTGAGTTAGCCAAAATTGGTTTGGGTTGAATTTGATTTTGCTATAACTTTGATTCATGGTTGGATGCTCGATTTTCAAAGTTGATTTTTCTTAGCATAAATTCAACTATGAACATTCTTTCCCATAATCTAGTTTTTGATTTCATCCATGGTTTGAAAAAGTGAGGTATTGTTTGGTTTCTAGTATGAGGAAAACTGGGTTTTGGCTTCATGACCCATCGTGCTGTTTGTTCCAATATCTTTATGTTTAGGTAGTCAATGTTGAAAGGATCTTCTAGAGCCTAGAAGACTAGAATTCCACTGCCTAGAGGCAACAGGGAATTAAGATGAAGTATAATGTAAGTCTTAATGGTTCAAGTTTGCTAAACAAAGAAGAGCAGCCTTGCAATCCTCTAAGAAACATCAGATGCAGTTGTATTGTATAGGATTTATAATTTTCTTCACTCTATCTTTTGGTTCTCATTTTTAAGTGTCTTTCATTGCTAAGAATATGGTAGATGATATATATGTGGTATATTAGCAGATAATTGTGTGTATGCCAATTTTGCTTGTATGACTATTCAGTAGTCTTGTCAACCATTTCAATGTTCATTAAATTCCTAGCTTGCATTGAACAGTTTTATACTTTAGAATATGGGGGTGAGTGTGGTGGACATGGATTTTATTTGCTACTCCTATGTATGTTGAAAAATGAAAGAAAGCAACTGGTAGTGGGTTCACTTAAAATTAATCCAGAACCTCAATAGTAGTAGTGTTCTTTAATGCATTGCAAAATGCAGATAGTTCTTTCAAATATGAAAGGTGAGTGCATGTCTCAGTTGGAATGGTGTCAGAGATGTATTCCTTGCCGAAGATTCCCTGCCTGAATCGTTAGAGGCTTCTTCATCTTAGTGCATTATACATGTTCATTTGTTGCCTTTAACTGTTTTTCTCTACATGTTATCCAGTATATTTGCTATTTTGTTACAATGTTTTAACTGGACTGTATTGTTTTCTTTCTGCAAATTTGGCAGGTCTTAATTAGTAGCATTTCCTGAAGAATATAACTGTCATATTGCAAGTGTAATGGCTACTTCCTTGGATATGTCACTTGATGATAGAATAAAAACCAGAAGTCATAGGGAGAGGGGTAGAGGGCGAGGCAGAGCCCCCCGTGGCCGTGGAGCAGGTCGGAATCTTGGTGGTGGAAGGATGCCTGGTCCAGCCCGCAGAGCTCCTCTTGGAATTAATTCTCGGCCATCTGCTTATGCCATTGCCAAGGCAAGCTAAATAAATGGATGCTTATGCATGTGATTGAGAATCTGATATGCTATAAAATTCCCAATTATGAGAGGATATCTTATTCAGCGCTGTAGGAACTGAAAAGCAAGAGCAATTCATTAATATCTGTTCCACGGAGAAGCTCAATTATTGCCCGATCATTTTGCGTCCTCGATGCCTATGTTATAGAGTTCCATTTGCAATTAACATGCATTTGCTTTTGTTTTTGGGGGCTTTGCTACAGAACTCTGATATTTGGTGGCTCCTGGCATATAACATGAAGGAACTTCGTTAGATGTATTTCAAAACGGAGCTCTTACCAGGAGCACAAAAATCATATAGCTATAAGATGGGTTAAATGCTCTAAACCATGCTAATTCATTTGATTTAGATGAGGTGGCTTTTAGTGTTTGATGATTGGTTGTGTGGACCAGCATTTTAATGGATCCTCTTGCTAAGTTGGTTCTACGGTGCAAGATTTCAGTTAACTTCCCTAGTTCATGGTATTTTGCTAAGGAGCTTCCTTCACGTAACTTCAGGACTGGAGCTCTCACTTGTAGCATAGCACCTGTTTATGTGCAGTGGGTTGAATTCTTACTCCTGTTTCCCACCATTCGCCTAAAATAATGATTTTTGAGTATGGAATTTCTTAAATGTTTTGCTTTGGCCAGATCTGTTTCGTAAACAGTTTTATTTTTTGTGGAGATTTACCTGATCTCTAACTAATCTTGAAGAAAGCTGAATATCTTCTTACGTGTGTTCTTTGCCACTGGGATGTGTTCTGTTTGCTCTTGCCAGTCCATTCGCAGAACCAGGCGTTTTCCATGGCAGCATGATTTATTTGAAGATAGCCTAAAAGCTGCAGGGATACAAGGAATAGAAGTAGGCACAAAGTTGTATGTTTCCAACTTGGACCATGGAGTAACCAACGAAGATATAAGGGTACAGATCATGTTATATTCTTTCAAACAATCCATTTTCCTAACCAGTCTCTCTTGAGGATCTGTTGAAACTTGGATTTGCAATTCAGGAACTGTTTGCGGAGATTGGAGACTTGAAGCGTTATGCAGTCCACTATGACAGAAATGGACGTCCTAGTGTATGTATTGGTCTTTGAATTACTACAGTTTCTTTTATCATAATTTTTCCTTAATTAGGCTTTATATTGGCTCAAGTTGGTGTGCCAACTGTCTTTAGTGATTCTGCTCTTTTTATTCATTTCTGTCTGTTACTTGTACTGTTTTAATTGAATTACACTAGGTTTGTCTAGTTTATATGATACGTCCTACCTGATATTCAGTATTCAGGGAGACTCTACGTCTCATGTAGGTTAGAAATTTGCCACCTTATTGCAGTACTTTCTCAGTATTGCAGTGCTGCCATACATACCTCTATTTTCTTGAAAATTAAATCCTGAAGATATCAAGACTACAGCATGATATTGTTAAAGACTGAGATGCTGGGTAGTGAATGCCAAATAGTATTTTTAGGTGGGTCTGTTATTGGTAAAACTTTGCTTGATATGTGTATAGTGGTGCAAAGTATAGTGGGCTCTTGGCAAGGAAAATGTGTACCGTTATGCTTTTTTAGTCATTTTAAGTAGCGAACTTTCAATATTTGCAATATTATTTGGTCATTTAATTTCTTTTATTGGTTACAGGGTTCAGCTGAAGTTGTCTATACTAGAAGGAGTGATGCATTTGCAGCTCTTAAACGATACAACAATGTACTTTTGGATGGAAAGCCCATGAAGATTGAGGTTGTTGGTGCCAATGCAGGATTGCCTATATCAGCTCGTGTGAATGTTTCTGGGATAAATGGGCAGAGGAAGAGGACAGTTGTCATGACGTATGTCATTGTTAATTATGTATCAAGTTTATTCCTTTTTTGTCTAAATATGATATTGTCTATCTCTATGTTTATATGCTGTGTAATTAATGCATGATCTCTCGTTATACAAAAATAAATAGTCCAAACTAAATACCAAAAATATTTTTCTTTCCACTTGGTTTCCTTGTCACTCATCTCTATAACTTCTCTATAAGAGAAACAGAATTTGTTTTTTAATGTTCACTGAGGTTAGAGATTTTTCAGGCCTGGAGGTCGACCTGGAGCTAGAGCTGGAGGTCGACCTGGAGCTAGAGCTGGAGGTCCTGCTATGTTTAATCGTGGTGCAGGGTAAGTGTTTTCATGGGTAGATGTGGAATGTCTGTTGTTATCTGGTAGGCTACTAAAATGTTTTCTGAGAGAAGTAAGTTCATATAAATGGATGAAATTCCAATTTTGTTTGATGAGTTCCGCTAGAGGATTGTCTTTGGTTCCAGGATATTTCACGGTCTATTATCTCCAAGTATTCTATTATACTATTTGGGGTAACAGGATCTTGTGCAGTATCAATTGTTATCTTACGAATGTTTTCCATTTGGAAATTGGATTTTGATTACCAAGTATTATTTGCACAGTTGGGGACGGCGTGGTGGTGGAAGGAGCGGTGGTGGGGGCATGCGTGGTCGAGGAGGCAGTGGACGAGGCAGGGGTCGGGGTCGAGGGCGTGGGAAGAAGGATGCAGTTGAGAAGTCTGCTGAGGAACTTGACAAGGACCTGGAGACTTATCATGCTGAGGCCATGCACATCTCCTGATTTCTAAAGCAGCAGTACTATAAATATTAGCCAATGCTTTCTATTGGCACCTGTACAAAAGTGGTTTTCGTGCCCTTCTGAACCAGTTACATCGGTGTGTTAGATTTGCATTTTATTTGGCCGTATTGAAATCTTTTGTTAGGCGAGATGAATGAAGTTGGATGATTCTGGAAGTTATCTCTCTGAGTTTGGGTGCTATTTTTGGTTTACTCTCTATCCCAATAGCTGGCGTAATTTTCAACTCAGTCTTTCATCTCATCTAGAATCCGGTCTTTAACTTTTTGAGAGATTGTATAAATCCAATCGGGTTGATGTGATTGATCTCAAGATCCTTCTGACTCTGCCCCACGAGGCTCAAAACTAATTCTTATGAAGTTGGGTTTTATGTTATTTTAGTTTTACATAGTATTTTGATGTTCTTGTTATGATATTATTTCAGTTTTTAAATTTGTTCTGGTATAAAGATCTCAAGTTTTATTTTATCCTCTTCGTTCGAACTTGACTTGTTAGATAATGGAGTTAGAAATAGTTAGGTACAATAAATAAGTATAAAATGAATTTTGTTTTCTAAAAATGCCTTCATTAATAGGGAAGAGAGAGAACATTTTATACTGAATTTTTTAGTCAGAAGATAGAAACTGAAAGTAATAGAGGCAGGAGTAATCTTTGAAGGTAAAATGGAGAGTTGACAAGAATATTTTCAGTCATCTCACAGTATCTTGTAAAAGATATAGTCAAGAAAGATATCTTATAGAAAGGGTGGGAGTATATATATATTGATTTAAAATAATTGATGGCTAATTTTGACATGAATGTATCTTGTGTTTATGATATTCTATTTTGAGCACAGTCAGCCAAAATCTAGAATCTTTACTATTTCAGCAAATAAAAGTTGAACACGAGCATCCCATGAGTCACACAAATAAGGGACCGTGAATATTTTCGTTGAACCTCATCCGGTCTGATAACTGGAAGAGAACTATTGGACAAACCAACAAGTTAGTTGTTGTTGAGATGATAAGTGACTTCATTCAACACAATTTTGAATCCGGAAAATACATTTGTTGGGAGGGTTGCACCTTTGCTTTGAAAGGAATACCCTTGTCAAATCCAAAAAAGAGATGGACATTGGATGCTTAAGAAAAATCTGAATACAAATGATTTCTATTTCTTCTAAAAAGGAATAGTACATGGCTCATGAATGAGCATCAAGTTCAAAAAAAAAAAAAAAAAAAAAAAAAAATTCAGGACCAAGGCATTTTGACACACTAGATTGCTAACAACTGCAACACTCAACTTTTTACATGATAAATGTACAACAAGGTAATGAAGATCGTAAATCAATAAGAACAAGAATGAGCCAAAATATATTTAACATAAAGATCTGACATAACAACAAATGTTATTTTGGGACACTTGTCTCTGTTGTACCTGTATCCTTTTTGAGAAGCAGATCATCTGAATCACTCTTATGGAAGAGTTTTTCAACAACTTCATCCCAATTCGGCTTTCCAGCACTTGACTCAGATTTGCTACGTGTGACATTGCTCTTATCATTATTGTTGGAAGGTTCTCCCTCCCCTTCCTCCTCCTTCCTCTCAGAGGCTTCATCCTCTGCCTTTTCCACTGCATGAGGCACATTTAAGCTCACAGCTCTTTCTAAAGCATCCTTGTGTTCTTTCTCAATTGTCTGCAACCTCTGCATTTTCTGTACTGTTGGAGGAGCCGTCACGGTCTCTGGGCTTCTGTCTTTCATCATCTAAAAGTAAACACAGCTAATCTGAGTCATTGTGCAGAAGAGATGAAATACTTGCTAATAGAAAATGAAGACTTGGAGAAAACAGGACTCAGAGATAACATATTATAAGGACAGGCTTCAAAATGAACAGATGATTTCAATGAAGCAACCATAAGCAGGTTCTTCTGTTTTGACCAGCCTAGTATAACCAGATAGAGATAACAACGATTTTAGGAAGTGCCACATGGTAAAAATCTCCCAAATTGGGAACCATTCAGGTCATCCACTTGTGGATTATTTTCCCATAGGTCAAGCACGAAAATGAAGGAGAAGATCTACCTAGAAGTAGTTTAAGGTTTAGAGTACAGGAACAGGAAAAACAATTAATGGCAAGGACGTAAAGCTGGGAGGCACTCCCAGCATAAACCTTTGAAATCCCATTCATAATGGTATATCAAAATTAGACTGTTAGAACTTCAACATGAGAATTCAAACCCCAGAACCAAAAGGAGAGGTGGAAATCCGGTCAACATAACTAACTGCCTAACTGCCCACTTATGAAAGCTTTTAATTGGATGACTCAAAAAGTCACCCAGCATCTTGTGAAACAAAGGGCATTAATGTTAGATTTTCTCTATCATAAAACAGTGAAAAATAATGAGGAAAAGAAAAAATCTTATTCCCTTTAATCCTTTTTATAAGCAACTTCTTTTCTGATCGCGCAAAACGAAATGGCCGTTAAAATCAGTTAAAAAAAAAAAATGTGTCAATAATGTCATGTTTCTTCCAAATATGCCCCGATTTTTGAAAAGAACATAGAAAAAAGAATGAGTAAAAACTATGAGAGAGAATGGGTAATAAATGATTTAATGAAAGAAAATTAGTGGTGGTGAGGGATAATTAATATGAATATATGAATTTAATAGGGGTAGAAAAGGAAAAAATAGTTTAAATTTTGAGATACAAGAAAAAAGTTGCTTATATTAAGGATCAACCCCAAGAGAAAGAAAGTTGCTTATAAAAAGAAGCAGAGGGAGACTGCTGACAATACGGAATCTTTATTACAGCAGTTGTGTAGGGGGGAAATATTGTGTTTTTCCTCCTAGATACAGCATATTCTGTTGTTATTGGTGGTTGCTAAATAATTCTGGAGAAAAGCAGAACATATAGTAAATGGTAGATAGATTTTCTATCCTGATTACTCTTACATTAAAAGCCTTCTCTGCTTCTCTTTCAATCCAAATAATTCCATGGTCTGATGTTGCATTACAAGACAAGACAATATGCTCAAATCTCCCATCAACTGGAATAGCAGTCCTCACTTCTGGAGGGAACCTCCCACATCTGTGTTCACCAAGCAAGGAGGAACTTCATAATGACACAATGAAGTACTGGTAGACATAGTTCAGGACAAGATTTAGCAATGCAAATGATACATCAGACTTCAAACTGTATTGAAAGAATTTCTTTTTAAATCCTAATGCAAGTCAAAGAAAATGCTTGAAGTGGTGAAATAATACCCTATAAGTCTTTCAAGACATCCAAACAAAAAAAACACCGGGGGAACATTGGAAAGAGCTGAGTCCAGTCAGATATAAGAAAGTGTTTTCCATTAAGATTATGCAGCATAAGTATTACAACTCCAAAAAAGTCAAACCCGACACCTCTCAGATAAGACAAATAAGAACCTGGGCTTGTAGGAGTGGGTGACTAGGGATCATTTGGGAAGAGGTCTAAGGTAAGAGAAGATAAAATAGATATTCATTTTCTTATCAAGCATAATATATAAAATTGGCCTTTATAAGTTTTATGAGAACAGGGGTGTTTCAGACATCGGAAGTTGATTCCTTAGGCATCTAAAGAACAGAAAAAAAGGACAGTTTCAAACATCAAGCCCTCTGATATCTATATCAAGCTAGACTGTTTAGCTCTCTGAGTTGAAATTATGAAGACGTGGGAACTTAATATCTGAAAATGGAAGCAATTCAATACTTGTCATATATAGCCACTATTTAAAAGTGTAAAGACTAAGGCACAAATTTATGTTAGAAATCAAATTAACATACAGGAGTTACGATGGACGAAACTCACACAAAACCAATACCTGCAAAATTTTCTTTCTACGATATGGTACATTCGTCCGGGTGCATAAAGTCTTCTTGGATCTCTAAGCTTTCTCCCTTCTGGTATGAAGGTGTCCCTCAAGCAAACCACGAATAATAAGCAGGGCAAGCTGTTTAAACCATCAAGCCCTGGTTTAAGAGGCCATAATAGTAATTTACTCCACTAAATTAACAAAGAGAATGTCCGATATATTGTGTGCATTTTAAACTTTATGGACATGGGCACAAAGACATGAGAGCAGAACACTAACCAGAAGATTGACTTGAATATATCTTCCAATGGTGTAGGGGTTCTGGGTAAGAAATCATCCTACACAATGAAAAGAAGATAATGGATGCCAGCACCATCAATTTAGTTTAATATAATCTAATAACAAAATAAGAATGAAAAACTATAGCAAAGAAAGCCCAACCAAAAAACAAGAAAAGAAAAAGAAAGAGGAGGAGGGAAGAAACGACAAAAACTGTCCAATGACACGAATAAAAGATATCAGAGCTTAAGAAATTCAGAATCGTCATTTGCCCAGAATAAAAGGTGCAGTGCATGCCCACTCAAAGAAAAAAAAAAGTGCATGCATGGGATGTAATTTAGTTCCACTGTCTGAATGATATTAAAATTCACAACTGAATAACAAGTTGACAACTGAAACTGACCAGTAAATTAATCAATATAACTAAAAAAAAAACAGAACCGCAGAAACGCATAATTAGTTCAGTCAACGGTCAAAAGGAAGAAAGTTGATCACCTGCAACACTACAGAATGTATGACATCCGCGTATTTGACCGCCAAATTTAACGACATGCACCTCGCAGGTGCAATCGCGTAACATTGAATCTTTTCCCTAGGAATTCCTCCAAATTGGTCCCTATGATTGACAACCATTATCGTCAACAACGAAACCACACCAGAACCCAAAGAATGCCCAGCAAACACCATTTTATAATCGGACCCACTGTCAATCCACAACTGCTTCAGAGTCTCCGACTCCTGTTTGAGCAGCCAAATAGCAGCTTTCAACAGACCGTGATGGCAATAGCCACCATCGAACATCTGCATACCCAATCGATTATCCAAAAGCAGCTTGTAATCACTCTCCACAACGAGATTAAGTCCCCGAACGGCTAGCACAATCTCGCGGTGGTCGTGATCAGTGTAAATCAGATAAGGCGGCGTGATGCCCCCTGTCTGCTCATAGGAGACACGCTTGACGACCCAATCGGGGTTGAGATGGACCCCACCGGCCGTTTGGTAACGTGGATTTCGGAGATCAGGCTCGTAAATTGCGAGAATCAATCGGCACGCACGAGGGACGGGTTCAAACTCGTCGGCGGTGGCGGAAGGCCAGGTGGCGCTGTCGTAAGAGCCGATATAGGTGCATCGCTTCCACATCCAGCGACTAAAGCCAAGTATGAAGACACACTCGACTCCGCAAGTTAAAGACATGTCGGCGAAATCTAGATTGTGGGTGAGAGAGAAAGGCGGAGATTTGCAGGATTGGACAGAGAGAATGCGAATATTTGGGTTCTCCGACAACGAAGGGAGCTAGATTTGAGTTGAGAGGGATGGCCGGCGAAGCTTATTTGGTGGTAGAGTGGTTATCTGGCACTGTAAAGCTCAATGCTCTTTGAGCACATGCGATGCTCACATGGAAATCGAAGATTCGTGTCTGGAACTACGAGCTGGATGGAGAGAGAGAGAGAGATTTATGGTTTATGATACAATGTACCACGAGAGGAATACGGGTCTAAATTTGATGGCTTATTGTTATGCTTGTCTTTAAGCTTAATATACTGCTTTTGTTTTTTTTTGTTTCAGCTACAATTACACATTTTGTCCTTGTAATTTATCTTAAATTTAATCCAGTCTCTATACTTTTGTTTTCTTCCAAATATATCGCTACATTTTCTAAAAAGTACTAGTTACGCTTGTTAATATGCTTTTTTTTTTAAAAAAATAATAATAAAAGGGATTGCCAAACCTATATGATAGGGATAAGAGATTAAAAGATAAAGTTATGTATCCATAAAATTGACATGAGTGTTTATTTTGAGCTAATTTTTATACTCATGAGAGATAAGTTCAAATTTTCTATATTGGCATGTACTTATGAGAGATAAGCCAATTTTATATGACTCAAACTCATATTTGGATATGAAAAAACTCAAATATATTATATTTACATGTACATTGGGGAAGAAGGTATATTAACAACTCAAGTATAAAATTTCATTTAATGTTGAGACTAAAGATAGATTCAATAATTACATGGAGGAAATGCAATTTTTGTTGAGCTCTCTATTTTTGGTTTTCAATATTGTCTGAAATGCAGTTCAGATGTAGCGTTGTATCCGTTTCAATCTCTTATTCATGTGAGTAACAATAAGAATAACTTGGACTTCAATTAACCTGATCAACTTAATTCTTGTTTAAACTATATTGATATGGCATCAGTGTCTCGAGCAAAAAAATTATGGCATCAGTGAGGAAGAAAGTAGGAGAGCGAGTGTGTGTGTATTATTTTAAAATTATAAATGCTACTCTCTCCGATTCTAAATATAAGATAAAGTTTAAAGTATAAATTGTATTATAAACTTTGTCCTATATTTAGATTTATTTAGATTTAAAGGTAGCAGTTCTTGAAGTCAAATGACTAGTTGTCTTAATGGTAATGCTATATATCATATTTGGATTAAATTTGGGTCTGTCGCGTGTATATTTAATTACATTAAATGGAAAAAAGTTCTAGTTTGAAAAGTGTAGGGGTAGATTTTCTTTATATATATATATATATATATATATATATATATATTAAGTATGTATATGTATCTATATATATATATATATAAGTAACACATTACAAATTTTAAAAAGATGTGACTAAATGAACAAATATTTTTATTTTTCTATAATAATAGAATTTTTGTCGATCCACTCTTTATTAAATAAAAATTCTCTCTTTTATTATTATATATTAAATTAAATCCAATGTTATATATATATATATATATATATATATATATATATATATATATTGTCTATTGATTTTCTTCACAATCGATGACAACTATATTTATAAATGGACCAAAGGACAAAAATATCCATAAACACATAAAAGTTTACTGTGTCAGGTGTACTTTTAAAAAAAATTTATAGGTAGTCTTGCCCCTTAATCCTTTATAATATTTACTCAATAATATATATATATATATATATATATATATATATATATATATATATATATATTCAAACTAGACATATTTTCTATACTTTATTAAAGAATAAGACTTAATTTTTATATTTGTCAATTTTTTACTAATTTACTCCTATGGATGCTCTCATAACAATAATTAAAGAAAAATAAAGAATTAGGGAATTAAGAAAGATGACTAGGTATTTTAAAAAATATATGTTATATTAACTAACTTATTTAATTTAATCAAATTATATAAATATGTCTTATATTGAGGACTATAGAAAGTATATATATTATACTTATTTATTTCATCTTTGTATTGAATTGGAAAAATGAGTTGTAATATTTATAATTTTAAATTAATACAAATTATCCTTTTTTATAAGATTTTTTTTTTTCAAAATCTAAACTACTTTTTCTTTTGTATCCCAATTAAATACATATCTTTATATTTCTTATCCCATACTCACCACTAATTATCTTTCATTTAATCATTTATTATTCATTCTCTCTCATTGTTTATACATATTCTCTTTTATTGTTTTTAATTAATCTTAATTGTCCGTTTGTTTTGCCCTGTAAAGAAAAAAGTTGCTTATAAAAAAAGATAGAAGGGAGTATAATTTATGATAAATTTTATATTGTATATTGGTTTATGGTTTTAGTTATTGAAATTAATTTGATTTCTTTCAAAAATGTTCTTGGCTGTGTTACAATTTCAAATGTTGGATTGTTCTTTGTACTTTATGCGGAATCAAATGTGTCAACTGTCAACTTGCCATGCAGGTTTGTTTGTTATCTTTTGCACGATTTATGGACCACGTAAAGTATGTTTGTTTGTCATATTTATGTTTTATGTAAAATTTGAAGTTTCATTAAAAAAATAATTTGATTTGAGATTTTGATGTAAATTATATATTCTTAAAAGAAGCCCGCCGAACTCGTGGCTATCTATATATATTTATATATATATTGGTAGGTGTTCCCTTCACTTCTCATGGTGGCGAGTTAATCCGATCCGTGAATTAAAAAATGGGATGAATATTGAAAATAAAGAATGGGAAATTCTAAATAAACACCATTTGAATTTAGAAAACACTGAAAAGTCTTTTAACATATATAAAAATGATAAATAGGTTTTAAGGGACGAATTTAAGATTTCGAAATGATGAGTTTTAATCAAAATGCCCCTCAAGGTTTTTTTTCCTAAAAAAAAAAGGAAATAACTCTCGTCGCCAACCAGAGCTTTGATGAGTACTTGAGTAATAAGATTGATTATTTGAGCTCTCTAAGCGCCATTAACAAGTTGAATAAATACAATGACAATTTAAGTATTGATAACGACAATTTTTGTGTAGCCATTAATAACTTCAAGAGCCCAATTTGTTAATCATTATATTTAAGTTGTCATTATTTTTATTCAACTTGTTAATAATGCTGAATAAAGTTTATGGAGCTTTAGTAGTCAATTTGTATACTAAAGTAATCAATTCCATTACTCAAATTATTATTGGAGCTCTGACAGCCAGCCACTGGAGTCTCACCGGCGAGGTGGTGTTGGCGGAGTCATAGCTTAGGCGTTGGCGATGGTTCTTTCTTTTCTTAAGGGACATTAGGTAAAAACATAATATTTCAAAATTCTAGAATAGTCAATTGAGAGTTATTTGTTATTTCCATATGTTGACATACTTTTTGGGGTTTTTCAAATTTAGATGGTTATTTTATTTGGAATTTTTTTAATAAAGACAAGGGAGAATGATAAAAATAACCTTTGAAATTGTAAAATCACAAATTAAATAGTATTTTTATAAAATGAGATATGATTTTTTTTTAATTCTCTTCATTACTTTATAAATTCTTGATAACAAATCATATGATTTGAGAATTTACTGATTTTAAAATTTTTTTCCTATCATTTTGCCCCCCCAAAAAAAAAACTCATTTTGAGTTAAAATGATCAAGCAAACTACCTGTATTTAACCCCAAAAAGAGAAGCACACTACTTTTTTTGAGAGAGAAAAGAAATAAGATTTTGAACGAACGATGGGAATTTTTTTTTAAAAAATACCTTCGACAATATTAAAATTTCAAATCAACTTTTTTTTTTGGTTAAATATTATTTTTGTCATGGAAGTTTACCTTAATGAGTACCGATCATTTGGAAGTTTTTTTTTGTTTTATTTTTACCCCAGAAGTTTAAAGAAGTTTAAAAATGAAGCAAATAAAGAGCAAATTTGCCCAAGAAATTTTCTTTAAGAGCAATTTTGTCCTTGGAAGTTTACAAAAAAGAAGAGCAACAATTCAATGGCTAAGATTAACAAATATGCAAAATTACTATGTTTTTAAGATAAAAAAATTTTTGGATGACCAATATTCCTTAGGATAAACTTGCATAGTAAAAATTGTATTTAACCATTTTTCTTTTTATAATAGATTAGGTATTATATACATTTGATTAGAAATTCATAACTCAATTCAGGAAGAAACTAAGAATTTGAGATTTTCGAATTTTGAAGGTTTTTTTTCTGAAATTTCTCTACAAAAAATATAAATTATTTCTTAAATTATAGTAAGAAATTAGTATCATTCATTAACCTATCACGGATATAATAAATTATTTCTTAGATGTTGTTTCCACCTATCAAATGGTTGGAGTATCTATATGAATGACAAGTCTAAATCACCCAGCTCATGTAATATGGACGGCTCGAATGAACTATTATAAAACCCGCCACCCAACCGATTAATACGGTTATTCTAGTTGTCCCAACCAACCTGCCTTCTCTGCCATTTTACTGTAAATTTTGTATTATATTTAGAATCATAAATAATAATTCATTTGTTCTGTATTTTCTAGCATCACCAATGCTGAAAGTGGGAGTTACTTAGGGGCGAATTTTAGTAATAAAGATAAAGCTTCAACTAACTTTATATAATGAGCATATTTAATGCTTTTTCACAGACTACTGATATATTAATACTTTGTCCCTTTCTTTTGTCTATTATTCTTTTTTGTCCTTGTTATAAAATACTAACTAACAAATACATTTAATCTTTTTTATAAAGTACTTGCTCTAAAGAATATTAATTATTTTTTTCTATTTATATCTATAATTAATAGAAGTAACAGGTGAGAATAGTAATAATATAATTTTAGAGCTTTATACAACTAGTAGAGGTAATATTGGAAACTATTTAAATTTTAAAAAAATTTTATTGACTTTAATTATTTTTATTGATTTGTGTGAATTTTTAATTGGTAACTTATAATAAGGACCAAAGGGAGTATCTCTTTCTCTCCGGTACATAATTATAATTCTACAAGAGAGTAATTAAAATGAATCTATGTATTTTTTTTCCGTCAAAGAATAGGCAAAATATCAATCTCACTCCTTTTTTTTTCCCCATGGCCAAGAAAACAAGCTTCCATTTATGTTTTACCTAATTGAGTACAAATAGATTCTTACTTAATAGAAGAATAAATTCATCTATGGAGAAAATTAAATATAATTAAAAAAATTACACATTAACAATTTATTTTAAATCTATAGAGTTACACCCATAACAGTAAAGTTCTTCAAGCATATTCATTTGCTGGACCAATTTCTTCACCGTTTAAATCCAAGATCATGGGTATTGAGTCCAACAACATTGAATTGAGTGTGAGTTAGAAGCATATATAGCTTAAACTTCAAGAAATATTTTAGGGATTACAATTAATTAATTTCTTTATTCAAATTAAATAAGAAAGCTCTTACAGGTTAGATGAAATATTTAGACCGTATTGGCATTTAAAAAATAAGTTTCAAGATGAGGAAAAAATTCGCGAAAAAATGTTTTTGTTTTTGTTTTTTTATAGATGCTGAAATGACCTTTAAAAAACTGAGATACTAACTTGCTTGTAATCCTAGTCTTGTTTTATACCTACTATGGTATTAGTTTTAGTAAATTTAATCAAAAGTTACAAGTAAAATCTTAGAAAAATATATTTAAAATAAGGAAAAGACAAATTAAGGAGTCTCATATCATAAATTCTAAATTAGACCTGTGAGAGAGGAATATGTGATTTGTAAATGTTTCCAAATAACCAATATATCTCTCACAACATTTGATGAGTTTAAGATAGCAATATATATACTGAAGTTGTTAATGATGATTCTTAAGTTGTTATTCTTTATACGTAAGTAGTCAGTTACTTTAACATTTGTGACTTCAAAATATTACCTACAAGGTTGTTAATTTTTGGAAAGCTCACGTTGTCTATATGTATATTGAAATCATTAATTACAATGTGTAATCAATTAACGTATAGAGAATAATAACTTAAGAATCACCATTAATAATTTCAATATATATATTGATAAGTTGGGCTTTCTAAACGTTGTTAGCTGTTAGGGGCAGATTGATCATTTAAAAATATCTTCAAATCTAAGATTCTTTCCACATGTTGGACTTGTGATTTATAATATTAGCCTTCCTGGTTTGTTCCTATTTTAAACCTTTTTTTTTGTTGTTGAAATTTTCTTAAGGTTATTTTCTCTTTTTTCCCTTAAAACAAAATGTGGTATTGTATAAACCAAAACCAGGACCCAAACCACACTTTTTGACAATGTCTTAATCTCCCACCGGAAAGTTCCATGAAACCTATTTATTTCCTTATTTCTTAATTAATTATTGCTCTTCTTGTTTCCACGAATCATCATCTTCATTTTCCTCAAGTATTCCTTCTAAAAAACAACTGTTCTAGATTGGTCCGCTCTGCTCTGCGGAATATAATAAACATTTAACGTTTCTTCCTTGAATTCATCTATTATTCTAATTAAATTAATGGATGATTATTGTTAGAATTGAGAAGAGTTTATTTAATTAACACAAGTTGGTCTGGTTGATAAATAGTTAATCCATATTTAGTGAGGGCGTAGATTCAAATTGCACTATAATTACAAAAAAAAAAAATTGTTAATGAATTATTTTTTTGCTAGGCACACTTGTCTTATTTTTTGAGGCAATTATGTTGTGAGACCAATTTTAATGTGAAGCGAAGTGTGCATGGTGATTTATGTTGTAATAATAACTTGGCAAATTATGAATTTTAAAAAGGCTAAATTTAATTAGCAAGATTATGAAATTTACAACATTTTCATGTGTTTTTGCTCCTATCTCTATTGGGTCATTTTTTTTTATACATATAAAAAATGGTGGCAAGTGTACAACTACTCTGGGTTCTACTGTGACAATGACAACTCTCCTAACACTGGTAGCTCCATATAAGGCGGATTACGAGTGGTTTTACCAACTCGAATCCTAGACCTTTTAAGGGAATCCAGCGTCACATTATGCTGGACCAACCACGTTGGTCTATTGGGGCGTTGATTCTACCATCTTTTTTCTCATGCAAAGATGTCCAGATGAAGTTACCTTAATGGACATCTTCTTTTGCTATACATTCTATATTATCTAAATTTCCTAGTTTTTACTCATCCTTGTTATTATATTTAAAATATTAATTTTTCTTTTTATTAATATTATTTGATCTTTTTTTTTAAAAAAAAAAAACTTGGTAAGCGGGAGACGCTACGCGAATACTTGTGATGGAGGAGAGTATTTCATATTTTTTAACGTTGAGAATGAATTTTCTCCATGAGGATTTGGAAGTCAAATAAAACAAAAAGAAAAGGAATATTCTTTCCAGCTCATTTATTCTGACGTTTCAAGGAAAGGAAGATTCCTTCGCTTTATCAAACTTTCTTCTTCCTTAAGGAACTTCATTATATGAGGAAAAAAAAAAAGGACCTTCATTATTGGCAAATCGATTTTGATCCCTCTGGTTTTGATTTAATTGTAATTGAGTGGCTATACTTTAAATTAGTACAACTCAATCTTTATAGTTTTGATTCAGTTGTAACTCAATTTCTTAACTATGACCCAGTTCTTATAATCTCAAGTATTTTATAATTTAGTCCCTAACAAGGATGAGCTTCTTGAGGACATGCCCCTGCAAAAAAAATAAAATAAAATTCGGTGTTCCAAAAATTTTCTTAAAAATTTAATATAATGTAAAAAGGTATTTTATCTCAACATTTGGCATTTCATTTTTGTCTTTTAATTAATGAGTATACATTTGACTTCCCAAATATTTATTCTAAGCTCCGTCACTAGTCCCTAATCTCTCAACTAAGGATTAAATTATAAAATAGTTAAACCATAAGGACTAAGTTGCAATGCGTCAAAGCTGAAAGACTAGATTAAAATATAAGGACTGAGTTATAATTGAGTCAAAACAGACTAAAAAAATTAATTTTCCTATATTTTTTATGAGAATTCGCTGGACTTTGTATTATTTCCTCCAAAATAAACAATCTGTTTAACTCCTATATTTAAAACAACAGGGTATAAAATATAAAAAAATTTTGGTTGCAAATATTAAGCTAACAAATGAACAAGTTTCTCACCAAATATTGTGCTTGCTTTCTGGCCACTTTGGATCCATTTTCAATGTGGTTTTTAAAATAAAAATCAGAAATACATAATATTTTTACTCTGTTTTTCATCAAATACAAGGTTTGCTTTCTCTATCTTCAAAGAATAAAAAAAAGCCTCCACAAAAGTGTTTCGCCTAAGAAAACCAAAAAGGTCTTCAACAAGTGGGAGAAAATTACTATTTTAATATAATCCAATGTTTGGCTGACGTGCTGAAAATTCTTGGAGGGTGACTCAAATCTACTTTTCAAGACTCTAGAGATTACGTACATACAGAATGGTTGGTGTAACAACTAACAATCTTCAATGCAATTTTCATATCAGTGTATCAATGGGCTAATGCTAGTTTCCTTGATCAGCTCACTTTACTTTCCCTCTAATTAACACACACAACGTCAAGAAACTAAATTTACTTTTTTGGTAAAAAAATTGTCATGTTTCGATGCCGGGAATGGAACCGGGTCTTTTGGGTGAGAGCCGAGTATCCTAACCGACTAGACTACAATGAAGAAGCTAGAAAAACTACCACTGGAGACTCAAGAACCAGAGCCAACAAAAACCACAAAAAGTTTATGATTTTATTATGAACAAATTAAATAATGAAAAACCAATTTATAACTAGTCTTGCTTCACTCATCAAGAATCTTTGTGGGTTAGAAAAGTTGCACCTAATAAGAGCAAACTTGGAGAACTAGCCATAAATGAGACTGCTATAAAATGTCTGTGACTAGCTTTCTGGTGTATTTGAAGGGAGAGGCTGGAGGAGAAGATGAAGATGGACATTATTGCAGGACTGTGTTTCACAGTGTTGGTGTTATCATCATCATCATCAAGAAGCATGGTGGCTATGGCGGAGATAGTGACGTATGTGTTTGGGGATTCATTAACAGACGTGGGGAACAATAACTATCTGCAGTATTCTCTGGCAAGATCAAACTATGCCTGGTATGGCGTTGACTATTCTGGTGGCCAACCTACTGGAAGATTCTCTAATGGCAGAACGATTGGTGATCTCATCTGTACGCTTCTTCTTCTTCTGTCTTTTTACAATCCATGTATTTATACATGATAGTACTGGATACTCCCTCTATGATATACTCATTGTTTCTAGAGTGATTTGAGTCACACTATTTATAACCTATACAAGCAATGCTATTTTCAGGAGATTTTATACATATGAGTATATCTCATTCTTCTTATTCTCCTTTCTTTACTTCAACTTCTTTTCTTTTTCTTTTTATTTTTAAAGAATCGGAGCGAGTAATAGATTTTACTCCTTTTTTTCTTTTGAATTAAAAGGTAGGCATTAAAGGGGATTGAACCTATGACCTCCTACTTAAAGAAAAATTCTTATACAACTAAGTTATAAGGCTATTGATATAATATACTCATTTTGGCCCCTATTATAGGGTGCCTTTTAGAAAGTTATTATAGTATACTCCTTCAAATCTTTATTATAGATCGTTTTCTAAAATGTATTCTTGGTACTTTTATAAGACATTTACTAGTTTCAATGAATATCTTAATGATAAGGGTAGAGAGAGAGAGAGAGAGAGTTCTTACAAAAAGGAATAACTCTCTATAGCTACGGCTAGGGTAAGGTTTGAAGCTCTGAAAGGAAGAAGACAAGGCAAGTATGAAATGCATGCTCATTATAATTTTCCTTGACATGTTATTTTTATAACTAATCTAAATGATTTATTTTGGAAGCATAGTAATTTTTGTTGGTAAGCCCTTTTGGTGATGGTAAGCCGTTTTTTATGGAATATTTGCAGCAGAAAAGCTGGGAATCCAATCACCACCACCATATTTGTCATTGTCTCCAAACGATGATGCTTTCCTTAAAGGGATCAACTTTGCTTCTGGAGGAGCCGGCATTCTCAACGATACTGGCCTTTATTTCGTATACCCTCTTATTAGTTCAAATCACTCACCAAACTTATTAAAGATTATTGCTTCTGTAAGCAAACCATTAATCACATAATAATCCTTTTCCAGATTCAGAGGCTGTCTTTTGACGACCAGATCAATAATTTCAACAAAACCAAACAAATTATGAAGGCAAAAGTTGGCCAAGAAGCCGCCAACAAGCTTTGCAATGAGGCCTTGTACTTTATTGGGATTGGTACTACACTTGCTTCACCTTCAAACAATTGCTTTCCATTATTTTGAACAAGAGATTATATTTTTAATTGGTTTTTCTTTTCAGGGAGCAATGACTATGTGAACAACTACTTGCAGCCATTTCTAGCAGATGGTCAACAATACACTCATGATGAGTTTGTTGAGCTTCTGATATCAACTTTAGATCAGCAACTAACGGTATAAACCTGACATGTAGTGATATTGTCGTAAACGATTTAGATTTCTGATGGAATAGAAAATGACTAAACACACACACACACACTTGCACGTATGCATGTATCAGAGACTCTATGAGCTGGGAGCAAGGAAAATAGTGTTCCATGGACTTGGCCCTCTGGGATGCATTCCTTCTCAGAGGGTGAAATCAAAAAAAGGCGAATGCTTGAAGCGAGTCAATGAATGGGTCACAGAGTTCAACACCAGAGTACAGAATCTAATAGACACACTCAATCGTCGACTTCCGAATGCTAAACTTGCATTCGCAGACACCTACCCTGTGGTTCTGGATTTGATCAATAATCCCACAACATATGGTAATGTGTTCGTATGTCTGCTTGATCAAATATAGCGGAGGACAAACTAGGAAGGATGATGATGATGATGACAGAGGCATGTGTGCTTGCTTGTTCATGTGTGTTTTTGCAGGTTTTAAGGTTTCAAATACTTCCTGTTGCAATGTGGACACAAGCATAGGAGGATTATGCTTGCCAAATTCCAAGTTATGCAGCAACAGAAGAGACTATGTGTTTTGGGACGCATTTCATCCTTCAGATGCAGCAAATGTTGTTCTTGCTGACAAGTTTTTCTCATCTTTTTTCTCATCTGCTCCCTCGGCTGCGCCGGCACCCGCCCATTAAGATTTCTCATGATCCAAGAAACATAGTTCAGCACATTGAGAATCCCGTTTGTCCCCATCTTTAAGAAGATAGAATGGAAATATGAATATCTTAATTAACTACAGCATATAAAATTGCTTCTATTAATTGACTCATTTGAGTTTTTGTAAGGTGAGATTAAATTTTCACGTTTCCAACCAACAGGGATGAGTCAAGAGATGAGGGAGGGAATCATTAATTCTACAATGGAAAAAACAATAAGCTTTTGGTGAAATGAATTTCTAACTTTTGTGTGGCTGCTCAAAAACCTTTACCACTAGCTTGGAAAAACAAATAATGATATCATAGTTCAATTGAAGCCTAATTTCAATGCAACCCCTTAGGCCGTTTTTCCTTCTTTGTACAAAACTAAAGGGACCAATTTCGTCAACGCTACCAAAATAAATAAGTAGCAGCATCTACCACAAAATTTTGAAGGAAGTGGCAGATGTTGTGGTGACCATCTAACGAAATTTACAAAACAACCAGCCCCCATACTAAGAATCTTATCACCATTAAAATGCTTCTGATTCTCATCAGTTCAGAGCCGTGGAAATCGCTGGCAGAAGAATCTGAACTTGTGGAATTCATTGATGGTGCTGTTATGTTTGATAAGGTGCCATTCCTTCCCCGACTGCACATATTCACAACAACCAATCACTTTACAAGCAATTTAATTATTAGCCAAAACAGAGCTTAATGATATTACTACACAGCTTTATGATACAAAGCAAAAGATATTCAAACTCCCTCACCTTCCTGGAAACATACACGAACCATGACCTGCAGTCATTAAAATGGACACATTAGCAGTATTAGAAGAGTAAAGTACCACTATTTGACTTTAATTTTTCAAACAAAAGCATTAATATTTTTTTTAAAAAAAAACTGTATAATTATGAAAAAGCTAAAGCTTATTTAGGGACTATATTAGTTAGGGAAATTCTAGGGTAAATTCAATGAGTATAAGGTATACTAGATTAAGTATGAAAAGATGTATAAGCATGTCAGGGATCATTTTAATAGATCTCAACTTTCAACATGCTTACATTATCTTTTCATGATTAGTTTTGGCCTACAAAGATTTCTGTATACTTAGGAATCTCTGGATACTAAGAATCTCATATGGAAGGTAGATATTTACTTGGATCTGTGGTAGAGATAGTAGCCACTCCATTGAAATCACATGCCTCAGAAGACTTCCCCATCTTAGTATAGTACGTGTCGAAAGCATAAGTCGCATGAGCAAGCACGTTGTCTGGTTCATAACAAGGCTGTCCCTGAAGCAAGTCAGAGCAATCCACTTTCCCAGGTCCACATGCCCAATCTAGTGCAGCCTGCACCATCTTAGGGTCAGCACCATCTTTTGCAATGCAAAAAGTTTGATTAGTGGTATCATTAGCCAAAACAGCTCCTGATCCTGTCAAGTGCAAAATATAAATAGGTTCCCCATTCGCATCAAACAATCCCCAATTCTTCTCTGACACCAGCCCGGGCTTGGTATCCTCATTGTACAGCTCATAGATGTATGTACTAACAGCAATCCCAGGATGTTTGGGAGTTCCAGTTTTGTTCAGCACATGCTTGATCAAATTACTGTTATAAGTATTAGCATTGTCAACCGTAGCATCAGGCTCATTCGAATCGCCCCTTGAGGGCCAGCCCGACTCTGTCACCACCACAGGAATGTTAGTGTAGTTCAGAAAGGACATGGCGAAGTAGGCTGCATCAACCACCGCATCAAAGACATTGGAGTAGTGAAGGAGAGTGTTGGAGTCCACAGCTTCTTTGTTTGGAGGGAGAGGCTTGAAGAGTGCATACTCTAATGGAATCACACCATTGGACTTCATGTAATCATAGTAAGGATACACGTTAAGCGCGAGGAAAGAGTCGGTGGATTGCAAGAAATCAAGCAATGGGACCAAAATATAGTTCATGGATCGATTGAAAAAGGCCTGGGAAGGAGGGAATGAGTCAAGGATGATGTTGGAAGGAAGTGGGGTTGTAACTTTGATTTGGCGATCGAGGTTTGTTGCCACGAGGGCTGAATGAATGTACTTAATGGCATTGACAAGGATTTTGGCTGCATTTGGGAGGGTGGTCAGGACCTCAGAGCCAACACAAATGGCCGTGATGTTGGTGGCCGGGTAATGTGCCACCACATTGCGCGAAACCCAGTTAGCTGCCGTGGAGTTCGATTGGCCTATTGCTAGAAGCTCTTCATTAGGGACCGATACAACAACTTCAATGCCTGACTTGGCAAGTGCAATAAGCATAGCTTGATCAGCATCATACAACCGAACATGCCGGATTTGCTGTGCTTTAAGTAGTGCTACAACTTGTGTTGGGTGTGGCATGTCTGAGAGATCTGTCCCAATGTTCACACCAATAAACGGTCCTGCAAGAAACAAAAAATGAAGAGCCTTTAACCATATAAGTCTCAAGCCTTTTAAGTCCTCATTGATCAACCAAAACGTGGGTCAAAAGCAAAGTTTTTTTTTTCTTTCTTTTTTTTTTCTTTTCACGAGTACTCGCTTCTATAGTATGAATCTGGATTTTCCATTAAAGGAAACTTTTTTCTCAGGTGATGCGCAAAATCAGGTGAAGAGCTGAAACTCATTGAGTGACTGAATGACAGGGCAAGGGCACAGACCTACCAGCATTGAATCAGTCTGAATCCTAACAGAGGACCGTATCCAAGGAGTTAAACTACTAAATCATTGACCCATATGCTTTTTCCATGTTATTTCAAGTTCATACTATTAATATTGATGAAACTAATAGAATCTGAGAAGGAGCAGCTTGTGACGAAAATATACATGCTCTCAGTAAAGACATGCACAGCAAGACTAAGGTTTATGAACGCTAAGTGTGTTCCCTGGTAGGGTGTGGACTGTGGACTGTGAAAATGGACGGGTTGAGACAGTGCAAGGGTAGGTTCACTCCCAGTAAGCACACCCTTAAACTCAATGAGGCCTCTAACAGTAAGGAATCAGATAAATGGTGGTTTCTTCAGTGAGAACTAAACATCAAACAGAGAAATACTCATAATGCAGAACTTGCACAGTGAAAAACCCTGGATCTCAGCAAACAGAACTCAAACAGAGAGAGAGAGAGAGAGAGAGCAAAGAAGTAAAAAGAAACAAGATCACTTTACCATCATCAGCGGTAGCAGCGCCAAGAAGTGTTGTTAGAAGCAGCAGAAGAAAATGCAAAGCCATAGATTCAAAGTTCTAAAATTCCCCCAGAAGAAGAAGAAAAGAAAGACCTAAGAAAGAAATCTGGAGAAAACTGAGGAATGTTTGAGAAAAAGAGAGAATAAATGTGTGAAAATGAAGCAAGTAAAGTTGGGTTAAGCTTTGAAAGAATAAATAAGAGAGAGAGAGGGGGGGGGGTTTCACATGGGGAAGAGAGACTGGTCAGAAAATCAAACAAAGAAAGGATATGAATGAATGGTGGTAGATGGGTTTTTTTCCCTTTCTTTCTTTCTTTCACTGTAACCAAGCTAGTAGCCAGAGGTAGAAGAAGCGAAAATCAAGGAGTTTTAATTTAGGGGGGGGGGGGGGGCACACACCTTTTTTTTCTTCACTCTGATTGTAGGAAAAATGATTTTAATTGGGGTATTATTCTTATTTGCTTACAGGCTGGTATAACACAGATGTAGGACACACATAGCCGTTAAAGTATCCGATTTCGTTTCTTTTTAGAAGGACATTTTTGTTTTTGTGTGGTGACATGGGGCTGCATAATAGGGCATTCTTGACGACAATTTAAGAGGTGGGTCCCTCTCTCTGTAGCCATTAAACAAATGCTTGAAGGACTGACACCATCCCTTCTGGTTCCGGCCAAACGAAAAGAAAATAAACGGACAGCAACCTTGAATGCTTCGAAAAGATCCAAGCAGTTGCAACAACGGTCATATTTACCCGCCATATCTAATATATAGCCCATGCTATATAGAGTACTATTCTTGAGCAAAAAAAATTACAATACACTATTTGCTTAAAGACAGTGATGTGATGATGAGAATATTATTGTATAAAACCTCATTTACTTAATTACTTATACTCCTTCTATATCTAAATTATTTTTCTGTTTTTACTTATGAAAAACTCACTATATAAAAAAAGAAGAAAACAACAAATTACCTATAGAATTATTGACGAAAAAAATTTCGTCGGAAATTACCGACAGAATTTTGTGGGTAATTTTTGTCAGTAAAAAAAATTCTGACAAAAAAATTCCGTTACAAAAATTTCCATCACTTAATTATTATGACATTTTTTGCAATGGAAATTTTCCGTTGAAATTTTTTTTACTGATAGAAATTACTCATGGAATTCTGTGAGTAATTTCAGTTACTACGGAATTTTGTGGGTAATGTTTACCCACAGAAATTATTCACGGAGTATCGGTAATTTCTGACGTAATCTTATCCGTCAGTAATTCTATTGGTGATTTGTTGTTTTTTTTAGTGACTTCTAATATTTTTCACCACCTTAAGGTTCATTAACTTTGTTATAAAAATCAACAACATTTTAACTTTACCCCATTTGATATACATTAATATTTTACAAAAATAAAGTCAACACAATAATAAATGAAAGATGAAATTGTATATTTACTTGAACTGTCTACCCTATTAATTGGACAAGAAGAGATTCAATCAAGTTGATGGTATAACTTTCTTTTACTACCTCTGGTGTAAGGTGCCGGTTGATTTCTTTTAGAAATTAATGAAATTAAATAAATTATATTAAAGTATTTATATTTATTATTTTTCTTCAAACTCATTTACTTGATTTATAAAATAATATATAATCTAAAGATATATAATATACTCTATGATCAACGAACTTATTTAGCTTATTTAATCTTTATAAAAAAGTCAAATGACACTTGTATTAATACTAAGGAAGGATTTGAAGGAGTATATATTTACTGATATACCTTCTTTTCCATATTTTTTGAATTATAGTTAATAAGATTTGAATGAGCCAGGAACAGGGGCACTTTTACCGTTAGTTTAGTAACTGACTACACTTGTATTAATACTAAGGAAGGATTTGAAGGAGTATATATTTACTGATATACCTTCTTTTCCATATTTTTTGAATTATAGTTAATAAGATTTGAATGAGCCAGGAACAGGGGCACTTTTACCGTTAGTTTAGTAACTGACTATCACATGTAACGTGATCTTTTAATGGCACCCCTTTCCTACACTTATAAGATTCAACCGTTTAATCATTAAGCCTTCATTACAGTTTAGAATCTTTAACATGAACTAGCCAGTTTTATGGCGCTTCTGCCTCGCGTCTTGAAAATTCAAACGTTGATTCTTTTTTCATCATTCTTTCTTTATTGTGCCCCCAGCGTGAAAGATCCTCGACTTAAAACATGTAAACAGTTTGCAGGCACAAGTACCATCATACAGTCCGGAAACACAGAGTGCCCTCATATTATATATTCATATATTGGAGAATCACAGTTCCTTTTTTAATTAGAAATGCAATCTCAAACGGTCTCAAGTTAGAATCGGAATGAAATTCTACAACATCTTTGTAATGATTACAAACCTGAAGGGAGAATTCATCCCAAAAAACTTATATATTAATAATAAGATCTCTTTAAATTTATAAACCTTACTTTAGTGAAATTTCCTAATGTGAGACTCATGATATTGCAACCTTGTTAAGAGTTATTGTTGCTTATAGCTCCACACTCTAGCACTTCACTTGGTCACTTGTTAGTCAAAAACTCTCTGTGGGTTGCCCTTTTCATAAATATTGGGCTTTTAAGAAAGACCAATAGAATAATAACAAACGTAAAGGAAAAGTCTATTATAAAAGATTAGTCTATTACGAAGAAGAACCCGTTAAACTTATAAAGCCCCCACCACTTGATGAGATTTCCCAATGTTGAACTCTTGACATTCTCACTTATTATAAGAAAGCTTTAATATTAATAAGTTTCAACAACCCTATTAGTTTGATGACAATTCAAAAACTTTATATAGACTATTAGTATGAAACAAGATTCTGGCGAAAAACAAAAAATTAATACTCCCTCTTATCATCAATATAAGATATATTTATCTAATTTGATTAAATTAAGGAATTTAGTTAATATAACATATATTTTTTAAAATACCTCAGTCATCTTCATTAATCTTTCATTCCCTTTTCTCATTAATAATTATTGAGGGAGCATCGTATGGGTGAATTAAAAAAAAATTGATAAATATAAAAAATATATTTTATAGGGAAAATTACATTGTAATCCCAAAGACCAGAAAAAATTACAAAAAAATCCCTAAACATTCCTTGGGACTTTTTTGTAATTAATTTCCTATCTCAAAAATCCGTATTAACAACATGAAATGTCATATTAACAACTAGAAATGTTATATTAACAATAAAAATTCTCAGTTGTTAATATGACATTTCAAGTTATTAATACGACTTTTCAAATTATGAGAATTTTCGTTGTTAACATAATATTTTCAATTGTTATATAATATTTCATGTTGTTAAAGGATTCTGTCATCTTAGACAATTAATTACAAAAAGGTCTCAAGGACTTTTTTGGGACTTTTCTGTAATGGGATTTTGGTTTGAGACTTTTTTGTAATTTTTTCTAGTCCCTAGGACCACAGTGTAATTTTCCCTATTTTATATTTACGATCAAAATCAACTCTCTACTATATTAAAGTATAAAACAAGGACCTGATTTCTATTTCCATTTTCAATTTTTATCATCCAAACTTGCATTTTTGACCAGTTAAAAAACTTTTCACAAATGAAATGTCCTTATCTAGCATTACATTTTTAACAAGGTCCCGAATTGTCATTTTATATCCCACCCTTTGGATTTAGGAGATTTTTGTGTCTGGTTGTTGAAGATATCAGGGGATTAAGTGAGGCATGTGGGCTCCTTTGGGTAGAAAGGGAATCAGATCTGAGAATTGAAATGATGGGCCAAGCCCATGAAAATATGGGCCAGTTCTGAACAATGATCAGGAACTACTGGGCAAGTCATGGAGATCGATGGACGCATATGAAGCCCATATCCTTATAGGCCTATATTTTTTGGGCTTTTTAGAATTGTGCCTACCCCAAGCCTCGGGTCAGAGAGAACAGAGAGAAACATAGTACAAGATGGGCTTACTTCTGTTGGGGGCATCACTAACCCAATAAAAAGTGCAGGAGATGCGTGATGGAGTTGTTGAACTATCCATTGGAATTATTATAAAAAAAAAAGATATTATAAAAAAAAACTATCCATTGGAATTTGGATGGATGGTGGCTTAACTACATTTTTCTGTTGATCTCCCCCCAAAAAATAAGATCAGGTGAATTAAACATTGAAATGTATTAAAGTGAATTTCATAGCTGAAAGAATACTTGTATAGATATTATAAATTATTCTGTAACAAAATCATTACATCAATATATAGAAGCATTCAAATCACATTTTGTGAGTGTAATCCTTATCGACATGAATGGGCATCTCATATAAAATGTTGGCTTTAAACCGACGTTGATTAAGTAGAGGATAAGAGATTTGATTTCATTGTTAAGAAAAAAAAAAGGTCACATTGAATAAGGTACTTCCAATGTAGCCTAATAATTAACACTTTCTAGATTTGATGCCAAACATGAAAAAAAGATGTTTTCCCTTTAGTCTATGTTATAAGGTATTTCCAACTACGTCATTAGAACCAGGAGAATGTAATTAACTCATAAACTTTTGCCCAAAAATGTATCATATTTTCAACTTATTTAAGAGTTACAAGAAACATTATAATACACTTCAAATATTCTCCTAATAAATTGTAACACAAATTGTGGTTGGAAAAAATTAAAGGGTTACATGTAAATTTGCTTCAAAAGTATTTGTTCAAAAACAACGTTGCCTAGAAATTTTTTAAAATTCAATATCATTTTAAAAGTTTTAGAACGTAGCAATTTTGTTCTATATTATTAAAAATCTAACGTTAACCGTTAATTTTTAATGATAAATAGAAACATCGCTCCAATTTAATATTTCTAAGATAATATTAAATTTAAAAAAATTTTAGAGTAAGATCGCTCCTCATTGAATACGTTCAGAATAAATTTATACCTTAACCTCAAATTCAACGACCTACCAAGTAGTGAGTAACTTGTATCACGGATAAAAATTTCTTATAGAATGCTTTGTATATATATTTGGGAGGGGAGCTTGGGAGTGGAAAACAACTGGGGAGTTGAAGAAATAATTAGTGGTGGTAAGATTTAATTAGTATTTGACCCAATTAGGAATAAAGTTGAATTAACTTTCTGAAGGCAACGATGAGTTTTGATGCTGAATCATCAGAAAACGTGGAAGTTTCTCGAATTTGCGACCACTCTCTCCTCCGAAAGTGCTTTTTCCCAAACACAGAACAAAACAAAGGTAAAGCCAAATCACTCTCACTCTCTCTCTCTCTGCCGACTCATTCAAAACCTCTTAGCTTAGGTGTCGACAGTTCATTTTCTCTTTTGATCCCACGCGCTATAATACTCACTCCATCATATCTAAGACTCTATCCCTCAATACCCACACAATATATAAATGCATACACTTAATACAAAGTCAGCTTCTGACTGATTATATTTATAATGCTTCTTTACACTTGTAACCCATCCACTTCATTCTTTCTCTGTGTGTCATATTCTAGTGCTCTCTGCGATGTTGGACCCCATCACAAACCCCCACGCTTTGGAACTTTCAAGAAGACAAGAACATTGGAGCAACTTTACTACGTGGCTCCCCAAGATAAGCTTTTATATATATATTTCCTTAAATATATATATACACTTAGATCAGTGGTATTATCCTGTAACAGAATAATCATGAGATACCCATTAAAAAACCCTATCATACAACAGAAAGTGTCTCTCTTGTATACACATATGGACCCCGTCACCACCTCCGCTCATTCCATTTTACTATTCTCTGTATTTCTCCATGTATTCATGAGTAACAACAGCTTTCACATGCAAACCAAAAAGTAAAGCAGTTTATATAATATATATATATATATATATATATATATATATATATATATATTGATATATTATTATTGTTATTATTGCGTCAAGTTAGAATGTTGCTCGAGTCACACTGATCGAAGTGGGGTTGAAATATTTTTGCAGAGTTCTCTTTCACTGTGTGAGAATGATGAAAGCATTACGATTCGACAGGCCAAGTGTGCACATATGATTGTGTTATCTATGAATCCCACGTCATGAGCCCCACAACTGAAGTGTAATTTATGAATTTAAGGGCTCTCCCTCTCAATAATACAATAGGCTTGTCGGTAGCTAAGAGCATCTGATGACCTCGATCAGACTGGGCTACTCTGAGTCTAACAAGTAAGAGAATCCAAGCAAAGTACTGTGCTATGGAGTTGCAATCTCATTCCCCCACAAGCAAGTCTTAAAAATATTAACCCCTCTCTTTAAACTCATGCTCGTAAAAAATTGGTCAGATGCCAACTATAACAACGTAAAAATTAATTATATTATGAATGAGATGTTATATTAAAAATTAGAGGTAATTTTAAGTTTGAGATCTGAAAGGAGTGGGTGAAGAAAATAGGAAGTAGAAGTAGAATAATGATTGGAGCATTGAGTCTTGGTGATCATAATGAAATGCCAGGTAGATGGTAAACAATTTGAATTCTTCAGTGAGTTTTATCGAAACACTTTGAAGTGGGAAGACATTGTTAGTGGAACATGGGACCCAAAGTTCCACTAAATCCTCCAATCGAATCACACACACACACACGATCGGTATCAAATATTTTATTATTGTCGATACATTTCGAAGGACCTTTTTGTTTTTGAAAATACTTTCAATTTGAATTTTCACTGGAGAAAGAATCTGTGTAATTAATATGCATAATGTGTAAATATATAATACTTCTACATAAGAAGGAAAAATAGTAAAACTCACAAGACTGCCGAAATATGATAATAAATTTTGAAGAAATCCGGGTTTAACTTTTGTTGTGTCCTTAAGACAATTTTGCTCCCTCAATACGGATGCCAAAGGTTTTTGAGCAATTGCCTCCTAGGATAGAGCTGATTATTCCTCTCTAGAAAGATAGTTCTGTTTGTCTGAAGTCCAAGCGAATCTAATGAGTTTGCTTTCAGAACGCACAAAATGTATATGTACTATGCAGAAAGAGTGTATGTAGAAAAATCTTTTTTTTTTTTGTCTCTTGGACGCCTTATTTATAGATAAAGAAAGTTTAATTAGATGGACTTGTCTCTTGCTGGTGAACCGACACAACTGTGTCAAACTGATGCGACCGGTGGTGGCGAACTAGTATGCCTCCTTATTCATAACCCATAGAATTTAGACACAAAAATCTAACACTTTTTAGCTTTTCTGGCATATGGATAATATATAATTATAGAAGTGACCGGCAAATTAATGTTATCCTGTGAGTCTTCATCCTCATTTCCATGTTTCAGAAACTTTTGACAAGTATTTATATTTGTTTGAGCTATCCCTGCCGACTTGTTCATTATATATATATATATATATATATATATATATATATATTCCTCTTTTGCTCCTTTTATCTTTCCTTCGTTAAAAAGAAAAAAGAAACAATTTTAAATATGAAATGGGCATGGCTTGTTTAGCTTTCTATACGTGTATGTGTGTGTGTGTTAAAATTATTAAATGTAGTGTGTATGCAGTGGAAGACACACAAACGAACATTACAGACAAAGTACAAAATTTTATTTATTTTATTCTTTTGTGCCTTTTTTTGGTAGTGACTCGCCTGTGCCTCTGTTGCACCATCACCAACCCTACCAAACCAAACCCAATAAAGTTTGATTCATGCATCAATTTTCAATTTTATACATTTATCTCTCCCATGCTATTACGGTTCTTTTTATAAGAGCCTAATAGTTGAATTATCGTGATTTTTTTTATGAGAGCTCAATAAAAGTTATATGAAGATTTAATGAGTTTTTTTTTTTAATTTTTACCCCTCATTAATTATATATATTACATTAAAAAGTTGGTGATGCTTACATTTATTTTATTTCTCTTTCTTACTTTTCCCTAGTAAATAAGGACATACTTTAAAAACAAAGTTTATTTTAAACATATTTATTATTTTTAACTAATTTTAACAACTCTATTAAACTGCATAATTCAGTTATTCAACTCTTATAAAGAGAACTGAAGTGAGTATCTTTTTTCTTTTTTTAATGTGGCACTCTATTTTTGTTGTAATAATAAAGAGAGGCCTTAGCTCAAAACAAATTATTACTCAAATATGGAGAGAAAGATCCAATACAACCCCTAATGGGAATGTGGCACTCTTTTGGTTGAATGTGGCCCCAAAAAATGAAAAGGATTTGGTACATTAATGAGTCTGTGAATGTTTAAAAAATTAACTTTATATTACTTTCTGTGAATGTTTTGTTAATTTAAATATTGACAGTTTTTGTTAATGAAATTAATAGTGTTAAGGTTATGGATTAAGAAAATATGTTAAATGATTAAAGAATCAAAATAAAAATTTGTGTCAAATTAAAGGATCAAAAGTACATTTTGGGTAAAACAAAATGTAAAAAATTTAGATTAATTTCCCCCACCACAACTTTAATATATGTCTCTACGCACGCGCAAATCAAGCTTATCGATACATTTGTACTATATACGCCGAAAATGGAGGACCATCCCCGAAATTAATATACTAATTTATTAACTTTATATGATACATTTATATATTGAGAAAAGTCAAATGACTCATGAATAGTGATAGTGATCAACAACACATGGCTGCTCATAAGCTTTGTAGCTTTGTCTTTTCGCTTTACACTTTTGATGGATCTCTTTCCCAATTTTTACATAATACAAATTAATTATACTTTATTTTTCCATTCTTCAAAATTTTCAATTTTTTCTTTCTAGTAGTTTGATGACAAATCGAGTGAATTCTCAGCAGTATTGTCCAAATGAAACCGTAAAAAATATAATGTCGTTATAGATTTCTTTTTAACTCTTACTATTTAAATATCATCAATACAAATATAACATGGTTAGGAAGAAATATTATGCACAAACCATAAATATTACGTCTTCTTTTGCACTATAATTTTAATATTTAGGTTGGATTTTGAGCGTACAATTTTTTTTTCTATATACATTCCAACAGGAATTAAATGTTAGGAAAAAAATTACAATTTATTGAAACTTTTTAAATTATGATGCACACACATATATACCAAAAAAAAAAAAATAATAATAAAATAATAAATTGTATGCTTCACGCGAGCGTGCACACACACAGATTCATCAAATTCCATGTTCATTCATTGTTTTTTTTTTAGTTATTGTTTATGTCTGTGTGTACGTATTGAGTACATAACTGAATATCTAAAAAAATCCACTATATAATGAAATTGGGATCCATATGAGGTTAGCTCTACATGGAGGAGTGACAAAAGTCAAACTTGTAATTAAGGATATGTAGTCAAGGGGTATTCAAATATGTTAGACTAAAACCATGTTAATAGACATCATTAGTGTGAATGTGTGATGAACTTATAATCAAAGATTAATAGCTTTTGAAGAAATGACAAAATTAGTTCCATACCTCGTACCAAACGCACGACTTAAATGCCTAGGAGCACTGATGAATTTGCTCCGACAAATTACTGTGTAACCTTAATCATTTGTGACTATATGTGAACTCTAACTATTCAACCTTTTTAATAAGTAACCACAGTTAGGTTGTTCTTATATTTAAAAAAAAATAAAGGAAAAATTAAAATAAAGGACCTAAATAAAATAATATTTAATTAGAAGGACCATAAAAATTGTAATTATTAATAAAAATCGAATAAGCTTATGAGTACTAAATTACCCTTTAGCTTCTCCAACGTAGAAAACAAAGAGCAAAACGTCTTCTTCTGTCCTCCCGTGAATATCAAGATGAGGTCATTTGAGAATTCAGTATTGGAAATTAAAAATGATGATATTTGGTAAAAGTGTATGCATAGTAATGAAGTTCAAAAACAACTTTGTTATAATTAACTTCTTGTTTTCACGGGATTACCAAAAATCACTGTTTTTAACTTCTAATACTAGATTTCCAAATGGTCTCACCTTGATATTCAAGGAAGGACGGAAGAAGGTACTTTGTTATTTGTTTTTTGTGTTAGGGAAGCAAAAGGGTAATTTAGTACTTTTAAACTTATTCGGTCCTTCTTGATAATTATAATTTTTATGGTCCTTCTAATTAAATATTATTTTATTTTGGTCCTTTATTTTAATTTTCCCAAAAAAAAAACTGTTAATTTCTTTGTATGAATATATTTTTTCATCTTTCTAAGGGGCATATATAGTTAATTACGACAGGGACGTGTTTACATCGTTTGAAACTCAAAAATCAGTTTGGCCTTTAATTCATGTTATGTAACATTACATATATAGGTAAATCTAACAATTATCTAGGAAGGAAATTACTCAAATTAAAATTAAATAAAAATTAGCCAAAATTTCAACAAAAGCCCGGTATGATTTTTATCTCCAACATATTTAATTCCAATCTTAAATGGCTGAAGGCCTTATAAAAATCTTTTTGAGGAGTTAGTAAATGAAAGGGTTAAATAGCAAATTTATTGTAGAAGTATAGGCCCGGTAGCGATGTTGTTTTGAAAGTTTCAAGACATAATAATATTGTTCTATTCCGTAAAAAAATAACGTCAACCATCAAAAAATTGACACTGAGTGTTAAATTCTTAACGGAAATAAGTAACATTGCTATATTTTAAAATTTCTGAGGTAATATTGAGACAAGAAAAACTTTCTGGGTAACATTACTCTTCAACAAAAATTTCTAAGGTAAATTTGCTGCTTAACCTTAAATGAACTACAAGATTTGGTTTAAAGAAATTATCACTTGAAGGCTAGAGATCTATGTACATATAGAAAGATTATTTTGGTTAAAACGTGTGTTTCTCCATGGATTGACAAAAAAAAAAAAAAATTGAAAAAATAGGAAGAAATAAAATAAAAAAGCAGCCGACCAACGAAATAGCAGAACAGTGATGATTACTGTGATTTTCACTTTTTGTGGGATTTGGTTCAACAATGTAAACTTGTGACTTTAAACATTCGAGTCGTCCTTTCAAGTTTCAAGGGATGGGATGGGACTAAGATTTGAGAGTGATGTTCACGATGGTGATCACACCTTATTAGTTAGTGCTCGCCGGGTTGAAAATGTATCTATCTAAAAGAAATTTTTAGTTAATAATACAAGCTACTAAAGAATTATTATTTATCATTTTTTTTAATTTTACCTGTATTATTGATGGTACATATTAGAAATAAAGAAATAGGGGTAAAGAAAAAAAAATCAATTTAAAAACATATTTAATAGTTTAACTGTTATTAAATGTGACTTGTATTTTAAATCAAGACGGAGTATTATAATCGTATGCAACTATGCGTGCATATGCATTCTCTCGAATCTTTAAAGCCAATTCTTACAAGAGACGAATTGTCCTTACTATAAGGCCTTGTTTGGTTCAATGCTGGGAAGAGGAGGGGAGGTGAGAGAGGAGACAGGTGAAGGTTTTGAGTTTTGTTTGGTTGGATGAGAGGGAAGATGAAGTTCCTTATTTGGTAAAGGAGGGGAATGAAGGTGAGATAATTAAATATTCACAAATATGCCATTAGTACATTATTTAAATATCAAAGTTATTATTTCCTAAGTTATAAATCGCAATAAAGCTGTACCTTACTTGTATATGATAAAAAACTTCATTATGCATTTGAAATGATGATTTTATTACGTTTAATATGTTAACCCATCAAATTTAATATGTTTTTTTTTTTAAATTTAAATCTAAATCCTAAGATAACAAAGATAATTATATGGTATAATTTGAATATCCTTTGTTATTGAGATATTTATGATCAAGTTAAAAACATACAAACCTATGTGAACAATAATGGTCGAGAAATAGCAAACACAGAAAGGTGAAAATAAAAGGAAATAGTAAACACAACAGGAATGAAAAAAGAGTTAAATAGCATAATTCATTTATTTAAGGAGCCAGATAAGAACAAGCTAGTTTAAATGAATTTAATATCTGACAGAAGAGTTAAGAGCAAATAGAACATACCTTGGTCGTTCTGGAACTTTCAACACAACTGGGTGATGCAGATTTTGAGGCTTTGAGAGGAAGATTGAGGGACGACTAGATGCTAATACTAATAAGAAGAGATGTCGTCACAATTTTCTTTCTTGTTTTGATATTGAGTTTAAAGTCAGGTAGGATTTGATTAGATAAATTTAATTTTAGTATTTTAGTAAGATAGGATTTGATTAGATATATTTTTATTATATAAATTTTCTGATTTATTTGGCTGATCCTAGTAACAATCATATGTATTTTATAATCATAAAGGTAAATTTTGGATAATGAAAAATTAGTATGGGTATTTTAATCAGGATATGATATAATATTTCTCACCCATCCAAAAAACCCCAAACTTGGAGAGGGGCAGAGGGAAGGGAGGGAGCACTAAAAGGCAAATTCCACCCCCCCCCCCCCCAAAAAAAACCAAAAAAAAAAAATGAAAAAAATTTTGCCCAACCAAATACGCTTAGCCCTCCTCTCCCCTCGAAAAACCTTTTACCAAACAATGCCAAAGTCACCATATGGGATGTTAATTATTCTTTTAAAAAAATTGTCCCTAATTAAAGTTTGATACAATTTCAGTAAAAAAAATAGTAACAATTCAATTTTTCTTTTTTCACTTCTCAAGATGTAATTCATTTATCTTAAATATAAGGTCAATTTAGATTTGTTTTATTTTTGACATCACTACCTCATCTTAATTATGGTGAAGTGATTAAAAGTGCCTTATAATCAATAATGACCGAAAGGAGCATATTCTATTTGGTTCTTAATATAAGACATATTTATTTAATTTAATTAGATTAAAAAAAATAGTTAAGTTAGTTAATATAATATGTATTATTTAAAAAGCCCTAGTTATTTTCTTTAATTTCCTCTCCTCCTTAATTATTGTTGAGAGGGTATCAATAGAATAAATTAGAAAAATATGAATAAATATAAAAAAATATATCTTATATTTATAACCAAGATCAACTATCCAAATATATGTGTCCTATATCTTAAGGATAGGAGGAAGCAGAGAGTAAGTCCAATTAATTTGTTAGGAGCTATAGAATTGTTTTGTTATTATTATTAGTATTGATCTTCATCATTACAACAGTAATGAACACATTTTGATGCCCACGTTTTACTTTTCTTTCAAAAAGGATATTAGCATATGTGCATAACAATGGCTAAATATCTATGTTCTCTTGAACTTTGAAGTTTGAACCATATACAAATAATCTTTTTCATCTTTAAAGCTTATGAGAAAAAAACTTCTTAATTAAACTCTTCAATTCTTCGCAAGTACCTCCCTTGATTAACTTGTTTGTTTTCATTAAAAAGCACAATATGATCACAATGGGTTATTGATAAGCGGTAAATTTATTATGTTTTTAAGGCCCAAATTAAGCTAAACTTAATCTAACATAATTAAAAAGCTTAGGAATAATAAGTAAAAAACATAGATTCGATGTCAGACATGCCCTCACAAGTATTCTCGTGTGTTTTGCAGGTTTTTATTCACAAGAGAAGCCAAATTGAAGAGCTAAAGAAAGGCGAAAAGAGAAATCACGAAAGAAGCAAAGTTGGCGCCCAAAGCGCCAACTCTTAGCCTAGAATTTTAAAGTTGGTGCCCTAGTGCAAAGTTGGCGCTCAGGGCACTAACTCTCTATCCTGTGAAAGGAGTTTGGTGCCCAGGGCGTTAGAATTGCGAAAATCTGATTTTTCTTATTTTAGGGTCCGAAAAAGGAAAGAAAATTTATATTCTTTAATATTTTTGAAGTCCAAGGGGCCCTAGAAGATAAAAAGAAGAAACCCTAGCAAAGAAAGAGACATTCTTGACCTTCTTGAACCTAGAGCGCAAGAAACAACCCTACGACATTGGAGAAAGAAGATCAAAGCTTCACTGTGGAGATCAACCTTCCCCAATCATCGAAGACCTATTCTATCTTCATCTTTTTTTCTTTAATTTGTTGATTTAGCCATGTTTGGCTAATTTCCTTTTTGTAGTTAGGGCTAGGATGAACCCTATGCAAGTTTATTGTATTTGCTTGAATTCTTGATTGAATCTTGATTTCCCTTATTGAATGAATTTCCTTTGCTTAATGCTTTCTTAGAGATTGATCACTTTTAAAATTGTTCTTAGGTTGATGTATGACAATAGAGATGTTGGTGCATCTAACTAGAACTTGTTAATTCATCATAAAATTGCATGACCTAGACATATGCTTACGAATTTATGCGATCACGGGATTCTGGTTCAAGATCTGATCTTTCTAGACAATACTAAGACATTAGGTTGTTTTTGAAGATAAAATAGACTAAGGTAGCATCAAGACATTGGGACTTAGTCTATCCTTAGAAAATCGATCGTCAATTTGGGAATCATAATCAATTGGGGTTGCAAACCAAACACTTAAATGAGCATAGGGGGATTCTAAGCCTTAACTGCGTTTTTCTTGATTGTTTATCTCTCTTAACCATCGTTCTTGAGACCCTTGCTTTTAGTTTCTTGTTTTCTTTGAATTCTTGAAATTCTTGATTGGTCCCAATTCATCCCTTTTACGCAATTTACCCAACTAAAGCGAATATAGCGAATTAGTGATTGAATACTATTCCTCGTGGAACGATACTTTCTCACTACTTTATTACTTACAACGACCGGTGCACTTGCCGAAGTCACCCTGCCAGTTATATATATATATAACTCAAAATTTAAGAGAATTATTTACACATAACTCCAAGCTAGCTTTTGAAAACGACATCTAAAACATAACAGACGGAATTTGATGACCTTAAATTGTACAGTTAATAGTGGAGCAGACACGGCATGTAAGTATATTTATAATTTTCATATGTGACCACAAGAGATCTATGAAAGATGACTATATATATAAAATAAGCAATTTGAAGGGACAGAAAGAAAAAAAGAGTGTGAACGCCAGCAATTTATGGGAGCTGAGTTTCAACATTTGGACAATTCAAATAGAATGTAAAAGAGTTGCACTAAGTCGTGATCTTTGAATGATTTGGCACTCATTTCACTATCAATTTATTATGGATAATTTTTTTTCCCAAATCTGAGAACTATTTTGGATATTAAAATTTCTTACGCGTTTTTCAATTGATTTTTTGTTGTTTTGGTTTGTACATTTCTCATGCCAGTTGTGATCGATTATATATTGCCTTTTGTTCTATCTAGTTGTGATAATCAATCATTATTAAATTGGTTTCCAGCTATGTAATCTGAAAAGTCATGAATTTGAGGAAAAGACCTTTGTTCTCATCGTCATCATTAGTATAATATTTTTACCATTTCTCAGCTTACCTAAATGTTCACTGATCCTATTTATATGGCACTTCATCAATGTTTATACGGATTAAAAAAAATAAACTTCATTTTCGGACTTTATCACTGTATAATATAAGTACATTATATCATCTGAGAATAAAGTCAACACAATAATAAATGAAGGACAAAAATACACGTTTGTAATATCTCAAAAATTTTGGAGTAAGAAAAATCTTTGTAAGGTTAATCATTTCGTTCTTTTTGAAAGTGGGGCAATATACTTGTTTGTGGCCCATTATTTTGTATTGAGTATATATATATTCATGGATTATGTTTATGTGCTTCCGAAATGTGGATTTACGGGAAGCAAAAGAAAAAAAAAAAACACACACACACACACAAGAAGTCAAAAGTTGTAAAGTAATATGTTAGGTGTAGTGGACCTATCTGATTCATGAAAAGAAGAGCATGATTATATGATAATGGCAAAGTTACAATATTGGAATTAAAAGAAAAACCAATTAGATTCCATGATTTTGAAGGACGCGAGATTCTCACAACTAGCATTCAAGATGTCTTCATCTGTACATGGCCTAATTTGGATGCTTATGCCGACAAGATTTTAATCGTCCGACTCTTTTCAAAAACACTCCCTATTATTTTATTAGGAGCATGCCTTTATTTAATGATCACATGTGGAAAGAGATATTATCATACAAGGATATGGACAAAGCATGAAAGCACACACTCCACCGAATTTTTTTTAAAAAAGTTTAGCACAAGTTTATTTGATTAGCTCTCACTTTCCCCTATTTACTCACGGGTGGCTCAACGGATGCACTCACCCCCCCCTTATGCCAATTATATATACATTACATGATTTTCTATTCTTCATTTTCGGTTTACATAAAATAAGAAAGAGTGAGCGTGAGCTTAAACGAATAGAAGGTTGTTGGCGGAAGGAAGAGGACGTTTGAGATTTCTCATGTAAAACTTTATTCCTTTATTGAGTAAGGTGAGTTACAAACGTTTTTCTCATTAGATTTCCAAAAGCTAAGGCTTAATATTTAAGGTTGTATTGGTTGTTTTACATCACTACAACAAAAACTTTGAAACAAAGCTCATCATATATTTTGTTTTTATGGGTTCATGGTTGAGTTTTTCTGTGAAATTTTTATGGGAGATAGTTATCTCCTTAATCTTCAAAATGAGCTTTGGTTCACCTTAAATGGATGTCTATAACTGCAGTTATGATTTTTGGAAGTTGGGTTATAAAACTGTGAACATTTTTGAAAGTTTCTGGAATAGTCAAAATGACGTTGACTTTTTGACCTAGTAAATAAATTCTAAAAATTGTTAGATTTTCCATCGGTATAGTAGACTTATAGAGCTTTAATTTGATAGGTCACAAGCTTAATTCGGATTTATAATCAGGGAGATATGAATTTTTGAAGTTAAGTTTGGATTTGGAATGTTTTCTGGAACAGTCATGATAAATGGAAAATCTGGGAATTTTGGGCACATGATAAAATGCTGAAACAAATTTTCCAAGAAACTAGACTTGATAAGGAGTTCATATAATTTTGAATCACCTAAAACCGATGTCTAGACCTCCAGATATAAATTTTTGAAGATCAGCTACTGGTTGCTGGAAAATCCTGAAAATGACGGAAACAAGGAGAATAAAAGCTCATATTAAATTCCCTAATAACAAAAGGGATTTAATGAATTTGGACACATTAATTAGGCTTATTATAGATCATCAAAGAGAATATTTATTAAGATGGAATTAACTATATTTATATTTTATTATTATTTTAGGTTTATTGTGATCCTTTACACCGGAGAAATTATAAATATTTGTGGTCGACTGTCAGGTAGTAACCTTAATCTTCATATGCCTTGTGTTACATTGTATGTTTGATTTTCCATGGTTGTGGATCCGTGTCTCGTGAGAGACATGCGTTTATTTGTGCATTCAGGGTAGTCTGGGTTTGGCGCCCGACTACCATGTCTTTCCTAGCGCTATGGATCCGGGGTTTGCTATCTGAGCAGCCCTGCGTTTACTAGGACTTGGTCCTTCCACAGTAAATATTGCATATGTGTGGTATGTCTTTATTATACCGCGTGTTGTTACTGAATGCTTTGTGTTTAATTATTTTCATGATTATGGTGACATACATACATTGCATACACTTTTCATATGAGATTAATGGTTACTCTGGGATTCAAATATGAATCCCAGGCATTTGTGAAGCTTCAGGTAGTACTACTAGAGCAGTGACAGGCGATCACGATAATGTTGCAGAGTAGGACTGAGGTTTATGGTGGTGACTGTTGGTGTATATTTAAGCTTAGATGACGATAATATTATTTTTGATACAGCAAATTTTGCAGTTCGTACAAGAAATACAAGAGTGAAGAAGGTGATAATGGACGTAAGGATCAAGACGAAAGAAGAATTTTATTTTCGTCTGTTATATTTTTTTTTTAGAGTATGCATTAATTGTACATAAATGACATATTTCAGTTATAGTATAAGTGAATAGTATCGTACTCGCGAATAGTAACTTCGGCATTTAAGATAGACGCTTCCGTTTACATAATAAAAAAGGGTGTAGTTAAGGCGGGTGTTACCACGTTCATATGAAAAATTTAATGAGTTGTCTTATAAATATGATATGGAATTTCTTTGCTTTTTACCTTGTAAATAGGTCTATACGAGTATATATAATCAGTAGAATATTAGAATCCTCTCGATTTCATGAAAAAAATTTGAATTCACATTGTTCAAATTTTATTTTCCATTTTTTTTTTTACTTTCTTATACAAATTTTTAGATGACCATACTTATATCAAATTTCTTACATCCATTAAATCAAGTTCTCTAATCACACTGGGCATGTGTACTTTTTTTGTATCTAGATTTATAGTTAATGTTAATAATTAAAAATAGAATATATACATGCTCATATGTAATTGGAGAATTTTGATATAAGTATTTTCTATGTTTAAATTTATATCGTTTAAATTTTACCTTTTTACTTAGTTTATTTTCCAAAAAGAATAGTTGCGCAATTTGAATTTTGAACATCTCTTGCAAAAATGTAATTTTATTTATAATTATATTTTTATTGAAATAAGATATTATTAGTGTATAGTAATTGTAGTCAATTCACACCAAGATATTAGCCTTGTCATTATTTAGGCCACAACCTTGGGTAGGATTTGACTAATTGATTTTAGTGCTACTCGTAATTTAAGCGTAACGGAGAGGCAAATGTTTAGAAGTCAAATATCAGATTGGGGACAGTTTTCCTACTAAGAAGAAAGTTTAATTGGGAGAGCTAAATAAATTTAAGCCATTCAGATTTGATTTTGTATGTTTTATATTTGATTTTTTTAAAAAAAATGATAATTTTTTAAATAGAAAATTATTTTTTTAAAAAAATAATAGTTAAGAGATTATTTTTAAATTCTAAACCCATTAAAATATTTTTTTTTAAAAAAATAGACTTTTAAAAACTCATATCTGCATTGTTTAGATTAGATCTGATGATCTAGATCTGCTTAGCTCTCCCTACTAAGTAATATGTTAAATTTTAATAAATAAACTTAATTCTTTTGGTCTGGCTAATAAACTTAAAAATGGACGTCCATAAATCTCATCCGAAAAAAGTGGACTCCAATGAAAAATCACAAAATTTCACAAAACTTGTTCACAAAGGCAATATATATATATATATATATATATATATATATATATATATTAAAAAAAACAACTAAAACTTAGCAATGCTAATATTTTTTAATTACATATAAACCTTCTTAAGATTAGACCAATATACAAATAACTTTCTTAATTAAAACTTAATAATATAAAGCCCCATTAAACTTTAATTTGATTCTATGCAACTGGTTCTAAACTATCAATTTTATACACCCTTAAACTTTTTTACGGATATAACCTCCTTCAACTTTGAGTTATATGCAAATAAATCACTTAAACTTTAAACCAAATGTAGATAAAAAATGAACAAAATTAATAATATAAGAAGTATATGCTTAAATGTAAATAGAGAGATTTATGGTTAAGTATTATAATGTAAAAAGATTATTTATATCATTACTACAAATTTACGCATTTATAACACTTAATATATAATGGTTACATCTACTAAACATCATGTATATTGAAGTAGAGGTCGTGTAAGGATATATAGTACTTAAAAGTAACAATTAACTATGGGTACATGCATGTATTGTGAGGCGGAAGACATCGAACGTTATCATGACCATAAAATTATGAGGCTTCACATAATTGTAAACAACATAAGGGGTACACCAAAGTGACGATGAGTGATGAATGTTAAATATATCGCTTACCTACACACACACACACATATGCGCTAAAGTATACGTTTGGTCCGTTATGTTTGCATCTGGTATCATTTTAATCCTTTAAATTTGTAAAGTATATGTTTAGTCCCTTAATGTTGACACTGTTAGTTTGACTAAAAGGAAAATACTGATTTAACCATTTTAAGTGATGATTGTGCGATTAAATGTTGATCAAACATGCTTATATGTTAATATTTTAATAAATTAATATTTTAAATCCTATTAATTAAACAATATTTAATCTTCATAGATTGTTTTACTGTATTTCATAGTTTGTGAAGATTAAATATTTTTTTTGTCAAAGAAGATTAAATATTTTTCAATTAATATGATTTAAAATATTAATTTATTAAAATTTAAACATATAAGCATGCTTCATTAGCATTAAATTGCACAGTTATCGTTTAAAATTATTGAGTTAATATTTTCCGCTAAATCAAACTAACGGTGTTAACATTAAGGGACTAAACGTGTACTTTACAAACTTAAGGGACTAAAATGATACCAGAGACAAACAGGAATGATCAAATGTATACTTTAACCAATATAAAAAAGACATGACATTTAACACCCTAATTAACTTTATCCAGCTTTTTAGTAGGATCTCCTATCTACAATATCTAAATTTTAGGTTTTTCAGTGTTGAATTGTATAACTCATTTATTTTATTATTGCTTGTGGTTAATTGGTATCTACATTGATAATGTAGAGTTTTTTTGTGACAGGTAATCACTTGTGCTTTACTCTTCAAATCAAGGTTAAACTTGGAGTTGAGGTAACCGGAGTTAATTTATTCTATATGTTTGTTTTGGGTTGTATGATATTTTCTAAACCTTACTTTTATCTATACTACATGTATGTGTTTTGAAAGATTATGTGTATATTTGAATACAAACTTAGTTTTAGTGAAGCAGTGTATTTTCTAACTTGTATATGTGAATGAAGATTAATATTAAGATTGTTGCTATTGTCATATCTAGATTTAACGGTGTTTTGAGAATTTGGTATATTAAGGTTTCTTTGATGTGGGCCAAATTTTTGCTATACAAAATTTACCGATTGATGGCAAGGAGTTAGAAGCGTGCAAGAAAGGCACACTCCCAAGCGGACAAATGAGAGCAAGGTGTTGCAAGCAGTATTAGAGTCATACTTGGCTAGATGCGCCAGCGAGGATGATGACTTAGGGGTGAAATGTGAAGTCTAGACTTGCTGTGTATGAGAACAAAATCAAATCAATTGACTCATACAGACGATAATTTTCCAATGATTATGGGTATGGTGCAATCATCTTAGATTGTAATGAAAGGGGAGTGTACTTGCCTGACATATAAAAATTAGGTTTATTTAGCCCTAGAAATTGAAATGATTAAAGTTAATTACTAATGAATAAGATTCATATACCTCAATTAGCAATTACATAGTGCTTATTTTTCGGAAATACAACAGGACTGACGCACAAAAAAACACCCAAATAACCATAAAACCATTACCAGATAAAAGGAAAAATACAATTCACATAGTTTAGTCACACATTGATGAACCTCCATAGCTAAATTGGATAAAAGATACTACAGACTACTGGATAAAGCACTGGAATATTGAGCTAATGATGTTTAAGAAAAATAGAAAACATTATATAGTGAGATTCTAACATAAGGAGTGATTTCACTCATGCACTCCGCTTATTGAGAGCCTTCACTTCTCAAAAAAGATACGTACAAGGGTTTCAATTGCTTCTCTCTGCAAGTCACAATATTCCCTTGTACCCATTTTCCCCACAACCGGTTTAAATGCCATTAATAACTATCAAACATTATATTGAATTGCAAAGAGCAGTAACTTTTTATTTTCAGTAACTTGTCGGTTCTTCAAGGTCAGTTTGGTTGGTAAACTTATAGTTAACATTTGACAGAGAAGAGTTAGGTACAATGAAACGCATCTTAACTGGGTAGTGTAGATTTCGAGGCTTTGGGAGGAAGATTCTATTGAGATACGACTAGATGTTAGAACTAATAAGTAGAGCCATTATCGATTTTTTTTTTTCCTTTTGATATTGAGTTCAAAGTTAGATAGGATTTGATTAGATAGATTTAATTTTTTAGTATTTTAGTAAGATAGAATTTGATTAGATATATTTTTATTATATAGATTTTCTGATTTATTTGCATGGTCCTAGTAATAATCAGATGGATTTTATAATCATAAGGGTAAATTTTGGATAATGAAAAATTAGCATGGGCATTTTAGTTAGGATAAGATATAATATTTATCATTTATCCAAAAAACCCCAAATTTAGAGAGGAGTAGAAGGAGGGGAGGGGAGCACTAAAAGGCAAAACCCCCCCCCCCCCCTCCCCCAAAAAAAAAAAAATCCCAACCAAACACGCTAACGCACCCCTCTCCTCGAAAAACCTGGTACCAAACAATGCTTAAGACACACACACACATATAATTTAATTACATTAAGAAAGTTAGTTAATATAATGTATATATTTTAAAAAACTCTAGTCATATTCTTTAATTCTCTCTTTCTATCTCTTCCTTAATCATTGTTGAGAGATTATTGACAGGGCATCAATAGAGAGAAATTATAAAAAAAATTGACAAATATAAAAAAAAGGTTTTATATTTATTACCAAGATCAGCTCTTTAAATATATATATTTTAATATCTTAAGGGCAAGAGGCAGGAAGTATGTCCAATTAATTTATTATGAGCTATAGAATTGTTTTATTATTATTCTTAGCATTGATCTTCATCTTTACAACAGTGACGAACATATTTTCATGCCCACGTTTTACTTTTCTTTCAAAAAGGATATTAGCATATGTGCATAATAATGGCTAAATATCTATGTTCTCTTAAACTTTGGAGTTTGAACCATATACAAATAACATTTTTAATCTTTAAAACTTAAAAAGAAAAAAACTTCCTAATTAAACTCTTAAATTCCAAGTACCTCCCTTGATTAATTTGTTTGTTTTCATTAAAAAGCATAATATGATCACAATGGGTTATCTATATATAACTTAAAATTTAAGAGAGTCATTTTACACATAACTCCAAGCTAGCTTTTGAAAACGATATCTAGAACATAGCAAACGAAATTTGATGACCTTAAATTGTACAATTAGAAGTAGTGGAGCAGACACGGCGTGTAAGTATATTTATAATGTTCATACGTGACCACAAGAGATATATGAAAGATGACTACACACACATGTATATGTATATGTACACACACGAGAAAATATAATTAAAAGTATGTATGGAATCTTGGAAGGCCGTATATATGTATAAAATAAGCACTTTGAAGAGACAGAAAGAAAATGTGAAAGCCAGCAATTTCTGGGAGCTGAGTTTCAACATTTGAACAATTCAAATAGAATGTAAAAGAGTTGCACTAAGTCATGATCTTTGAATGACTTGGCACTCATTTCAGTAGCAATTTATTATGGATATATAATCTTTTTTTTTCCCCCAAATCTAAGAACTATTTTGGATATTAAAATTCCTTACGCGTTTTTCAATTGATTTTTTTTGTTTGTTTGTTTTGGTTTGTACATTATTTCGCATGCCAGTTGTGATCGATTATATATTTCCATATGTTCTATCTAGTCGTGACGATCCATCATTATTAAATTCGTTTCCAACTAAGTAGTCAGCAAAGTTATGAATTTGAGGAAAAAACCTTAGTTCCCATTGTCATCATCAGTAGAATATTTGTACATTTCTCAGTTTACAGAAATGCTCACTAGTCCTATATATAATGCACTTCCAACATGATTTATACATATTAAAAAAAATCTCAAGCTCCGTTAACTTTATCATAAAATTCAACAACTTCCCCACTACCAATATTCCTATTTAATATAAGTACATTATATTATATGAGAACAAAGTCAACACAATAATAAATGAAATATAAAAATGCACGTTCATGTGAAAAATTTAATGAAATGTCTCATAAACATGACACAAAATTTCTTTACTAGTTATCCTATAAATAAGACTATACGTGTATACATAATCAGAAGAATATTTGAATCCTCTCAATTTCATGAAAAAATTTGAATTCACAATGTTTAAATTTTATTTTCAAATTTTTTACGATCTTATATAAATATTTAAAAGACCATACTTATATCAAGTTTCTTATATCCATTATATTAAGTTCTCTAATCACATATGACCATGTGTCATTTTTTTATATTTAGATTTATAGTTAATGTTAATAATTTTAAAATAGAATATATACATGCTCATATGTGATTGGAGAACTTGATGTAAGTATTTTCTATGTTTAAATTTTACATTTTTTACTTAGTTTATTTTCCAAAAAGAATAGTTGCGAAACTTGAATTTTGAACATATCTCATGTAAGGAAATAATTTTATTCATAATTATTTTTTTATTGAAATAAGATTATTAGTGTATAATAATTGAAGTCAATTCGCACCAAGATATTGGCCTTGTCATTATTTAGGCCACAACCTTGGGTATGATTTGACTAATTGATTTTGGGTATGATTTGACTAATTGATTTTGGTGCCTACTTGTAATTTAAGATTAATGAAGAGACAAATGTTTAAAAGTCAAATGTGAAATTGGGGCCGGTTTTCCTGTTAAGCAAAAAACTTAGTTAAGGGAGTTAAGCAGATTTAGGTCATTCAAATTTGATTTTGTATGGTCTATATCTGAGTTTTTGAAAATTATAATTTTTTTAAATAAAAAATTTCTTTTGAAAAAATAATAGTTAAGAGATTACTTTTTTATTCTAAACCCATTAAAATATATTTTTCTTGAAAAAATATAGACTCCTAAAAAAATTAAAGTTGCATCAGGCAGATTAGATCTGATGGTCTAGGTTTCCTTGCCTCTCCCTACTAAGCAATATGTTAATTTATAATAAACTTAATTTTTTTGGTATGGCTAATAAACTTAAAATGGACGACGTTCATAAATTTCATTTTTTTAAAAAAATAGCGGATTCCAATGACAAATCACAAAATTTCATAAAACTTGTTCACAATGGCAAAATAAAAAAAATAAAAGAAAAACATATAAAACTTAGCAATGACAATATTTTTCAAATTACTTAAACCTACTTAAGGTTAGACCAATATACAAATAACTTTCTTAATTAAAAATAATAATATAAACCCCCATTAAAATTTAATTTAATTCTATGCAACTAATTCTAAATTATCAATTTTATACATCCTTAAACTTTTTTATGGATATAACCCCTTGAACTTTGAGTTATATATATGGAAATAAATCCCTTAAACTTTAAACCAAATGTAGATAAATAATGAACAAAATTAATAATATAAGAAGTATATGCTTAAATGTAAATAGAAAGATTTATTGTTAAGTATTAAAAGTTAGAAAGATTATTCATATCACTACTATAAATTTGTGCATTTACAATACTTAATATGTAACGGTTATAACTAATAAATGTCATGTATATAGAGCCAGGGGTCGTGCAAGGATGTATAAATTTTAAAAGTAACAATTAATTATGTGCATCATTGTATATTGCAAGGTAGAATTCACAAAAATGTAACAATAACGGTTGTAGCTAATAATCGCTATTTAGCTAATGAAAAGTGACGGTTCTTACGAAACAACCGTTAAGTAAGACTTACAAACCACCTGTCTTCCAACCTTACATCAGCGAAAACACTAACATAACAGTTATATCTATTGATCGTAAAGTTTAAATGACAAAAGCGACATTTCATAGTAAACAATCATCATGCAATGAACAAATTTAAAAAGCACCTTTTAAAAACCTCGCTTAGTTCTCACTAAATACTAGTTCTTCTAACTTAAATGTACTTTAGAGAGAAGTATTCAACTCTATTTATACTCACCTATTCTTTTTGTTTTTAGTACTTTTCTTAAAAGCACCTTTTCATAACTTTCTCTCTCTCTCTCATCATAGTCAGACGCTAGAGAAGTCTTTCCATTCGCCCTCCTCTTCCTCTTCCTCATCATCTTCACCCTTCTCTTCCACCACCACCTCTACAAGCTCCTCCTCTCCTCTTCTACTACCACTTCTACCTCCTCCATAAATGGAGGTTCTACCGCAGACATTGGTCATCCTTGACTACTTCACAAGGTGTCTCGCTAGACACGTCCACAGTCTGAACATGAAGTTGGACCTCATCCTACATCACAATCAGGTTATATATGATCCCTTCTAGTCAAGCACATCATCCCCTTCCTCAGATGTCGATGATATGTTGAGCGAGGCAGAGGGGCAAGAGGAGGAGAATAGCAGTAGTGGTGATGACTGAAAATCACTACTACTTTTTTTTAAATTTTTTTAATATAAAAAATAATTAATCATTAGGGCAAGTAACAAAAATATTTTTTTACGAAAAAACCAATTTTCTCTTTACTTTTATTAGTAAACAACCGTTACTAATCTAAGGGATGTTCACAATTATTAGTAAACAACCATTACTTATGTTAACTGTTGTAATTTATATTGACATGTTTGGCTCTATAACAACCTTTCCATTCCAAAGGACACGATCTCTTGGATAACCTGTGAAACCCGTTTAGCCATCCACTTCTATTCTTACTTTTGACTTTTGTTCTTTATAGTTTACTTGAGAGAGTAAGGACACATGGATAAGAGCATCAAGGGGGAACTGACTTCTCTCCTTCGCACTCTCATTTTCTTTTTATTTTAAAAATTTTTTGATTATACAATAGGGTTGAATAATCAACTTTCAAATTTATTAAAAAAAGTCAAATAAGTTACAGTTATTGTGTAAAACCTGTCATTTTTCATAATACCTTGTCAAATACCTAACAGTTATTAAGAAATCATTGTCACTGTTTACTAAGCCCAACAACTGTGATGTTAAAATTGTGAACTTTCATTTAAAGGTTCATTAAGGTTGTAAATTAAGAGCCGTAAGAAAAAGACACTTTTAATAACGGTTCTAAACTTATAATCGTGAGTAAGTTTTGTTAAGTCTTTTAAATTAAAAAGCCTGCTATCTTGCACCTCTTCACTCTCCTCAGTTATTACACTCAACCTGTTTGTCTTTGGTCAAACATTACCCACCATATTCAGAACCCCACAACTCTAGTCGACCTTTTTGGTTGTCGACAGTTGCATCTAGGAGAATAAAATCCTCTATTACTTTCTTTGAACTTCGGTTTAGCAGCCTCTTGAGTCATTTTGATTGCCCTAATTCACTTTTTTTTTTTGTTTTGTTTTGGAGCTCTAATTGTGTTGCATTGATTTGCATGCTCTATTATTCTTATTTTAAGGTATTACTTCTTTTCTGCATTCACATTCTCCATTCTACATTTTGCATTTTCCATTTTCCATTTTGAATTCTCCTTATTTTTCACTTCGTCCTGCCTAGGTAGGTATTTACCACAGTTGGGCATCATGTTTTTTGGGAAAACCCATTTCTCTGTTCCTTACAGTTGATTGAATGGGTTTTGTTTTTCAATTAAAATGGTTGTTCACTTTATGTGGCATTGATAACGCCCCTAGTTCTGATAGTGCCTCTAGTTCTAATAATATTCTCGCTGGTACCAATGTTGTCACTAGAAAACCTAGAAATGAGACCCCATAACAAGCATTAGAACATGTGCAAAATATTGTAAGGAGGGGCCACCGGGCCTTGACTTTTGTGAACAAAGCAAAGGTTATGGGGAGAATATTTAAGGTGACATGGAACAATGACAGTCAACCTCTTCATCTGTCATACTTCATCAGCTACATCGGCTTAATAACAAAGACCAACGTTCCTATCTCGACAGGTGATTGGCATCGGGTATAGGAAGGTTATATAGAAGTTATTTGGGACAATGTCATGGTAAGATATATATGCCTGCTAATTACTTGCTATATACTTATACAAAAATGTTAACTTGAATTGTGTGCTTTGTAGCCTGCATATTATATAGAAAGAGATTACATCAAGGACTTTGTCATAAAAAAGGATGGTTAATCACTACGCACATTCTGTCATGTATTGATGAAGGCATATTTGCAGAATCTTGAAGAAGCTAATGAGACAAAAGTTCTTGTGGATCTTCGATCTACTATCAAGTTGGATGATTGGAGAACTTTTGTTATCTCACATTGCAACCAGCATTCTAGGTAATTAGTATTTTCTATTCATAAGACCTACATGTATTTGTTTAATATTAACTCGAGTGTTGTTTATTTTTGTAGGAATTAACCTGGGTGAATATGAGGAGGTTAAAGAAGAATAAGTATCTCTACAAGAGAAGGTAAATGAGATATGCTCAATTGCTGAAAGATTGGCTGCTAGTAATGAGGATGTTAGTAGACCTCCTCGTTATGAACTTTGGTCGGTGGCAAGGAAAAATAAATATAGTTCTTTTGATGATCTTTAAGTGAATGAGGTCGTTGAGTGTTTTAAGGTAGCCCTAGTATTAAAGGCAGCCACACATTTCCCCCCATAATCTACTTGAGGATTTGGTGGATATTGAGTGTTTTGTTTATAGCCTTGGACACCATGCAGTTGCAACAAGCCACATGCTCAACCCCTCGAAGGATAACATGCTTCATAACAAGCCTATCCCTCTTAAGCATGTGAAAGTACAAATCAACATCAATATAGAACCTAGCTATCCGCTCCCTATTCCCATAAAAGACATAGATACAGTGAGAGGGGAAACATGCAGCTTCGTTGCATGGCTTTGTGATCATCTTAGAGTATAAAAGCCCCCACTCAAAAGAAGTCAGCTCTTCAAAAGAAGCCGGCCACTAAGTTCAAGCTCCCCAATCAATCTAAACCCACCATTGATAAATCAGAGACCTCTAATTAGTTCAAGACCAATCAGTACAAGAAAAGGAAGTTTCCCACCCTCAATGATCAATTCAAGAAGAAGTCTTCCTTACAGAATAAGATCGTTGATTAATCTACCTGGAAGTCCCTCCAAGAGTTCACTAACAAGAGTTTTGCTTTAGACCCTTATCCAATGATCAAATTTGAGAGAGAGGTCTTTGACCTTCTAGAGTAGGTGTAAGCTATAACCGAAGAGCTTATTTATGAGATCCTAAACAAGGACATGGCAAGTTCAATGTTTATCATCCTTTTTATGAGGTATTTCTTAATTGTGATTAAATAGATGGCTACTTAGAACTTTGATTACATTTTGATATGTTGGTATGGACATTTCGTGCACCTATACCATAATTACTCTGTCCCCTGTGGCATCTAGGACAAGATCAAGTTCATCCGCCCCTTACCGAATCAGTATGATGGCTTGAAGGAAGATGTCAAGCAACGGCACATGAGGTTTTTGGAGGATGAATTCCGTAAGAGAGAGCCAAATAGAAGTGACACTTACTTCTTGGTGCTTTACTTTCAAAGGTGTGAATATCATTCACCCTGCTTGAATTAATTTTTATTTATTTTGTAATTGTCTTGATGGTGTGATCTATTATTGTACGTAGGATCTATTGGATGCTCATAGTCGTAAATCCAATGCGCAAAAGGATTTCGTAATACAACTTTATTAGCAAGGTTCTAGACGTGAGACCATACATGTAGGAAATTTTCAATCAATAAGTTATTCATTCACCATATCTTATAATTTACTTCATCTTTCATGTTTCTGTATATATAATTTTATATTGAATCTTCTCAAAGCAATCTACACTTACCTCACTCAAAATGGTCTTGAGTGCACCATGAACAAGCTTAATGATGGCACCTACAAATGTGCCTTCCAATGGCTGTGTCCGAAGGTATATATATTATTTACCATGACTATAATATTAATAAATTGATGAAGCACACAATATATTTTATTAAGCACCTACAGATGAGCCTTCCAATGATTGGTTCAAAAAAAATTCTTCTCATTTCTTTATAGCACCTAAAGCAACCAGACAACAACAACAATTGTGGGTACTTCGTGATGCAGTACATGAAGGACATTATCACCTACGGCTCTAAAAATATTGATAAAACTAAGGTATGTTATGTGTTCAGTTTGTTCATATATACATTCAGTCAACTATATATTATAATATCTAACTTTCATCTTGTTTCCTTTTGCACACAGTATTTTGATGACTCCTGCATGATGTTTAGCAACTTACAAATGGAAGAAGTTATGCTAACGAGTTGGGGACATATGTGTAACATCATTGAAAGAGTAAATATATATAGAATAATTATAAATTTCTAGACATTGATGATTTGTTTATTTAAAATTTTGGCTTTAATAGTGTATACCTATACATAAATGATTGTAAATATATTTTGATTTATTGTATTGTTTTGTAGATGATGAATGTAAATATATATTATATTGTGTTTTGTTCTGTACAAATGTATATGTAGAGGGATATCAAAAGCAGAACCCCCCCCCTAAGATAAAAAGTTGACTTCGATAAATTAGGATTGTTATCTAACAATTGTTATTTATGCAAACTATATACAATGGTTTTTAAAAAAAGAACCGTTAGGTATAATACAAGCATTACCATATATTATGACTATTGTCTATGTGTGCACGTTAATTATTATCATAAATATGGGCATTTTAGGCCTCACTGAGCCCTAATATATAATGAACGATATATTATAATGATTATAATGAGTCTGGAATAAATAATGGTTCAAAACCATAATATGTCCGCACTAAGCTTATAACTGTCATATATCGCTATTTATGTAGTAGTGTATATGACATAAAGTGCCGGGGCTTTGTATAATTAAAGTTTCTTTCTTTCTTCTTTTTTTTTTTTTGCCAACATCTCTTTTAACTTAATTAAGTAAATTCACAATTAGAATGACCTCTTATTATTGTGATAATCGTAATCAACATTATTAAGTAATTCATCACATTGAAAGACAATTGAAAGTTTTTTTTTTCACCATGAAAAAACAATTGAGAGTTGACATAATATTTAAATCTTAAAGATTCTTAATGGTTTCGATCACCTTAAAATAAAATGCCATATATTCTTAAGTTGCTATCATCTGGTTATCTCCTATTATTTATGAGTTTGAGTTATCTTATTACTGTCTCGATTTAATTTTAATACGCAACTATATATTAAATATACTCGTCATAACGATTTAATTGCATTGTAAAGATTATACATAATTAGTCTTTGAAACTATCCAAGGTTCTTTGGAACAGCAAGGAAATATTTGCTTGATTATGAAAATTAGTGAATTATTGTATTGCGTTTTAATTACAAAAAAACATATCATCTCATTTTCTACAAATTTTATCCTTTGTTATTTACTGTTTGGCCGTTTGGTTATCATGCATCAATTGATTGCGTTTCTTTTTAATTTGTTGTTGCACGAGCTTCACAATTTTGTTCACTAATTTTTTTTTTTTTTTTAACTAGGTTACCTGATGATGGGAATATGAATTATTGAAATTTCTATCATTAATTTAAAAACAACTCAGTCATTTGGTTTTATTAAAATATAATTTGCGCAAATTGCAGATAGCAACAATTAATTTTAGGAGAGTAGAAGCTAAGACAAAAGCAAGCTTCAATCATGCATCCATGTAACTAATAAAATAAATAAATAGAAACTTAGAAATTTTATTTAATGTGACGTTAAATTTTCCATTAATTTAAAAAATTCTACCATATGAATTATTATGTATATGCTAGTATTTTTTTGCTAATTTAATAAACGGTGATAATGGCTTTGTCATTATTTATTAATCAATTACGAGTATTAATTTGTAATGAGATAATTTTAGTGTACAGTGGGACCATGCACACTCACAGCCAAAGTTATTAAAATCGGACTGGTCACTAAACCGGTCGGAATACTGGATCAAGAGTCAGTGGGTCAGACCGGAGTCAAACCGGAACTGAACCGGGACAAAATCGGTGAAAATATAACGATTTTGGATTATTAATATAAAATTATTTATAAGAAAATCTTTTTTTGGATGCTAATTCTTGTCAAAAACACGTTTCCCAACACTTGAATATCCATCAAGTAATGAGTCAAGTATATTGGGTACCTGCGGTTAAAAACATGTATCACAACCCTTAATATCCATTGGATAATAAGTTGATCTTAGGTCCCCTCTGCGCAAGTTTCTGACTATACAGATATTAAGGCATTCAATAATGAGATTTGGTCAGTCATTTTGAATCTTTCATCGATGCAACACGCTAAGAATTTTTCTCTGCCTCTCTCTCCAGTTCTCCGGTTCAGCCACTTCTCCAGACTCCAGTTCTCCGTCACCTTGTGCTCTAACGTCGTCGAATCAGAGCCTGAATCCTTCACCAAAATGACTTCTATAGTTCTACCTCGGCGTCTTTGGATCTAGGAGGAGCGGATCTGTTCACATAAAAAAGTTTCAAACCCATGAGGGTTCTCCTCTTTCGACGTTATCTCTTCTCCTCAGATCTATTCACACTAGCTTTGTTTTTCCTAGATCTGTTGTTATCATTGATTGTTTCTCTCCATCTCTCTATGTAAACGTCTTCTTTTTTTGCTTGAGCTGTGTAAACGTCTTCAATCGACGTTTTTGGGGGAAAAAAACACGGTGACCCCGGTTTCTACTACAGACCGGACTGGTTTCATGACCAGTTCGCCGGTTTCCGGTCGAAACCGGCCGGTCCGGTCCGGGTTTCATAACGATGCTCACACAGCTTAAGCTTTTGGCTTAAATTAAATGTTGAAGCAATCTTTGAAGTCATTTCCAAGATACGCATTTAATTAGTCACTATGTTTATAAATCAAATATAAAGTATACAAACATGTCAAAATTCTATTGGTTTTTAATAATAATAATATAAAGAAGAGGATACAAATTTAAATTTAAGGAAGCGTACTAGAGAGATGTTAAGAATCATTTGTATTATAAGCCTGGAAAGGAAACCTTTCTATATATCATTCAATTAACCCGAAAACCTTTCTATATATCATTCAATTAACCCGAAACATAATGATAAAATAATAGCATATATTATTTGAAAAATTAGTCAGTTAGTATGTCATGAGTATGAATTTTGATGATTTTTTTATAAAACCATATGATTTTTTTATTGTATTTTTACAACAGAAACAAACTTTCCTTGAGACGAGTTCAAGTCTTTAATAAAGAGTAAATAATATATCTTTTAAGTTTTGTTAAAATTAATAAATATTTAGAAAATAGATAAGAAAATACCTTTCCAATTTCAAAATCCTAAATAAATCTTGTTGTCCACAATAGTATAAGTATTAACTACAATAGTATAGTGACAACTCATTATTGTAAGAAATTAATTAGTTAGGATTTTGAAGTTGAAGTGTTTTCTTTTTTCCTTTTTCCCAAATGATTTTATATATCAAGTGTAAGCAAGTGTTTCTTGAACATGGAAAAATATTCGTGTAGTTGAGTAAAATAGAGCAATGATTTGTGTAACTTTTTTTTATAACCAATATCATCTATAGTATTAAACTATAGAGTCACCACATTACAAAATTTAACCGACATGTTTGAATATAATAAAGATTTTTCTCCGCTGTGTTGTGAGTTCAATGTTCTTTAAATGAAATACATTTTTCACTAGAAAAGAGAAAAGAGAAAAAATTTAAAATAAAAATAAAATAATATTTAATCAATATACTGTAGTATATACAATTTATGCAATATCCACTGCTAATAAGTAATAAGCAATGTAACTTATCTTGAACTCTATGAGGAAAAAACTAGCTTATATATTGTTTTAACAAATTTTAAGATAATTTCCTGACTTTTAACTTAAAAAGATATTAAAAAATTTTAAAAATAAAATTATTTTTATTTATATAAAAAAAATTTTAAAAAAACTTTAAAATCAATATATTTTCCATAAATTTAAATAATGTATAGTATAATTTTATTATTTATATTTACTATTGATTGAAATGATTATTTTTTTCAAAACTCTATAAAATTTAAAAATTAAGAAAAGATTGACAAATTAGAAAACTATGTTTTGTTATTTAGGACTGAGATAAATACTCCTTAAATATTTCTTATATTAAAGACTAAAGGAAGTAAAATTTATGTTTAAATTAAAGGGTAAGATAGGCTAGAATTCTTTGTTTTTTTGTGGTTTATAGGAATTGACAGGTCAAGGTTAAAGTTTTTTTTTTTTTTCAGGTACCAATCAAGTGCGAACAATTTAATTACATAGAAAATGAAATGGGAATAATAAAAATAGAAAGAAAAAGTAGTACAGTTTTTTAATTCCCTCCAAGAAGCTAGAATCTACAAATAATTTCCTAGGTTACAAGTGACATCGCTAATATTTAAATTTGTCAAGCATCATGGAATCTTATAATGAGCATAATTTCCTTATGCTTGCTTCACAATCCAATAAATAGTCAATAAACATTTCTTTGGATCACTACTTTAATAAAATAATTAATTACCTTCTAATAATCAAAATTTATTTCGATTTCAAATCTGTTAAGACATCTCTATCTATTCTAATTATTTAACATAATTATTTTTGGTCAAATATGTCGTGGCTTTATATGTGAGAAGCTAAGGGCAAAGTGAAATTTATTAAGAAGCAAGCTTTTTTTTTTTTCTTCCTGTTTCTGTTTCAAAAAATAGTTACAAGGCTCAACGTCTTTTTTTGACCTGGACGAACTTCAACTTCTTAAAGAAGTCGAAAAATAACTTTTCTGGGTAGGATAACGTAAAAAAATAAATAAAAAAAGAAGAACTTGTAGTACTTTATTAAGATTAAAGATAAATATATTAAATAAAAAATTAATTTCAAGTCTTTAAAAAGAAGAAGAACTTTTAGTGCTTTATTAACATAAAAAATAAATATATTAAATAAAAATTAATTTCAAGTTTTTTTAAAAAATACAATTTAAGACATGCAAATTATGCACGAACTTTTAGAAAGTTAATTACTTTGAAAATATGATTATATAGATCTATTTAACTTGTTCATATGTTGATTCAATTTGTTCATTATTTATAGGGTACAGGTGCAATTTTACACATAACCTTTACCCCAAGGAGTGCTCAGCACCATAACTTTTTTTTGAGAGCAAAAGTACACAAAACGTTACGTTTTGGGAGTGTCCAGCACCACGGGCCATTAGTTGACCGATGTTGACCGTTAAGTCTGACGGAAATGAACAGTAACTCCGCTGAAATTACCATTTTGCCCCTAATTTTAAATATTTTTTTTAAAAAAACAATAAAATAACTCCTCTCCACCGGTGGGCCACACCACCGGATACACCGCCGGCAGTGGCCGTCCTCCCCGCACTACCGGTGATTTTTTTTTTTAAAAAAATAATTTTTTTAAGAAAAAAAACTAAAATAACCCCTCCCTCGTCGGTGGGCCCCACCACCAGCCATATCGCCGAGGACGGCCGCCCTCCCCACTTCCGGCGACCTCCTCCGGCGGCTTTTTTTTCTTATAATTTTTTTTTTAAAAAAATCTAAAATAATCCCTCCCCCTCCGGTGGGGCCCACCATCGCCACAACACTGTCGGCGATTGTTGGCCACTGCCGTCCGGAGGCAGTTGCCGATAGCGGCGATGTATTTTAATTTTTGTTTTTTTAAAAAAATTATTTAAAAAAAAAAATGCCGGAGGACGTCGTTAGAGGTGGCCGCCGGTCGCTGGCGGCGCCCGGAGGTAGGAGGAGGGCGACGGCCGCCGGTGGTGTGGTCGATGGTGGGGCCCACTGGCGAGGAAGGGGTTATTTTAGTTTCTTTTTTAAAAAATATTTTTTTAAAAAAAAGTCGTCGGAGGGGCCGCTGGTTGCCATCGGTGTGGCCGGTGGTGGGGCCCACCAGCGGGGAGGAGTTATTTTGGTATTTAAAAAAATATATTTAAAACTAGCGGCAAAATGGTAATTTCAGCTTAAAACTAGGGGCAAAATGGTAATTTCAACGGAGTTACTATTCATTTTCGTTAGACTTAACGGTCAACATCGGTCAACTAACTGCCCATAGTGTTGGACGCTCCCAAAACGTAATGTTATGTGTACTTTTACTCTCAAAAAAAGGTTATGGTGCTGGACGCTCCTCGGGATAAAGGTTATATGTAAAATTGCACCTTTACCCTTATTCATAATACACTTACATTTGTTAATAAGTCTATTACACTTGTTCATTATGCTTATTGATCATGCAAATATGTTATTGTATTTTCTCTTGTTTAGAGCTATTCCACTTATTGTTCAAGTATGAGACACTTGCAAATGAAAGTTGTTCTGGGATGAGTAATTACGATCATCAACTTCTCATTTAACCTTTGAAATAACAATAACTACTAAAGCAATAATCCATTGCAACAAAATGTTATAACACTGATTTTAAGATCGACTGTGACCTTAATAAAAGATTACAAGTTTTGATAGCTACAAGATTGATGAGTCACTAGAACTGGGAATCAGGTCCGACACCGGCCTTTGAAGGGCCAAGGCCTAATAGGGCCAGCCCTACAGTGCCTGAAGTAAGAAAAACGTTTGTTTTTCAAAGTCCGGCTCAAGAGCACCAAGGCCAGGGCTGGCCCTATAGGGCCCGAAAATTATTATTCTAAATTTTAACTATTTTTCCTCCGTTTTTTCAAAGAAACATAATTAGTATATTACAACAATTAAAATTCTAATTTATCAAATAAATGTTGTCAACATATAATATTAATATCCAAACAACATAGATCATCCAACAAATAAATACATTTACTAATTTGTAATCAAAATCAAACTATTGTTCATAAATAACTCACATAAAACATAAGAAGCATACCACTAAGCAACATTAGTACAATGACTATCATTGTCATATTCTTTACCACTATGATCAATTTCAAAGATATTTAATTGCGTTTTACTTTTAGTAGTAGGCTCTGTTTCATAAATAAAAATATTATGAATTTCTTCTCCCGTATTATGAACACATCCCATTAAAAGGGCCTATAGGGCCGGCCCGAAACCCTACAGGGCTGGTCCTTTTAAGCCCAAGGACCTGCAGGGCTTATTTCATTTAGTTCTTCTAATTTTTAAGTCCGGCCCTTGAAGGGCCGTGGCCTAAAAGGACTAACACAATGGTGTTGACCCAATTTCCCGGTCTTATGAGTCACTGTGACCCTAGCAACTTTACGACCTTTTTACCTTTTCAGATTTTGGATTCTCTATGGCTTGCAAGAAACAAAATTTGACATGTAGGTTTCATAATTTCTCCATCGCAGGTCATTGAATTAGCACAAGCTAAAACACGTAGCCTCACCAATCAGTTTCTGATACAACGACAAAGGAAAGAAGATACTTTTCAACTGCCAGTGATACAATGTAGAAACTGGCAATTTATCCTACATAATTGCTCTAACAAGTGAGATGTTTACGTCGGACCCATTAAGACTAACAACCATGGACGTGTCGTTTCTATAATAATATTTTTCAACAATCTTCACTTTTACCACTAGTTGCTAACTCCTCAAATCAAACTTGTTGCCCTCCAATTGCAGCTGCAAGCACTTCGGGAAGCACTGAATTTTATCCTCTGAAAAATTCATTTTGATTATCCCAATGGTTTTCCTATCCATTTTGGCACTTCGGGAACCACTGACTTTTATCCTCTGACAAAGTCATGTTGATTATCCCAATCGTTTTCCTATCCATTGCAAAATGGTTAAACTATTGCACATCAAAATAATTACTCAGACTAGGACTGTTTGTTGGACTCCATAATACCTTTTGACAGATATCTATATATTACTCCGATACTTTTAACTTTGTTTTATCAATTTAAATGCATAAGGCCAACTCTCCATCATCTTTCTTTAGCTGAGTGACATGTTTTTCTATGGTGCTAGTTTTTCCAATTATTTTTATATATATAAAAGCAATGCAAGTATTCATATATTTCCATTTAAAAACTATAATAGGCGGCACAATATATATAACTTTTTTTTTAAGATTTTGTGCTAGATCAACAATAATTTTCTTGCTTTAATAATTTTCATAAATCAATGAATCATTATCTTGTTCGAAAAAAAACAACAATAAGTGATCAAAAGTAGTTGACAAATGTGTATCACAAATACATCTCTTAGAGAAAAATTGATAAGAAAAGTACATTCTCATTTATGTTTTCCTAATGTGTCTATCTGTGCTCAACTGTAGAACATATAACAATTTGCTAGTTGTTTAAAGTCATACAATTAAATTATAAGGGAAAATCTACCTCTAGGCCCAAGTTACCAACAAATTGTCAAAAAGGACTCTAGGGTTTTTTCTAGTATTATTTTAGAAAACATTAACAATTATATCAATACCACATTAATAACTATTTCGGTACACATTAACAACAATATCCTAACAATTAAATCAATACACGTTAACAACTATATCAGTATAACATTTTTTGAAATAATATCAGAAAAAATCCGAAGGCTTTATTTAACATGTGACTTTTTCTTTGGGCCATATTTGACAATTTTTTGGTAACTTGGACCCTAAATAGGATTTTCCCTTGAATAAAATTGCATAATATCAACATTACTCATTAATCATTATAACAAATCCTGTGAGTTAATTATTTGGATTATTATTGCTCCAAACAGCTATGCCACAGCAAGTTGTATTAAGCTAACGAGGTTTACAACTTCAAAAGGATATGTCATCCAATACTCGTATATCCAAGTGTCACTTGTCCACATATGAACTTTGAATAAAATACCAACCGGTGTTAGTCCAAATATGTGTAAGGGGTTTTGCCTATTTAAACATGAGTTTTTAAGCACTTTATTGTGGCCATGTCAAAAAAGTTATTCAAAAATTTATGCCTTCAATAAAGGCCTGATAATACTTGAATCAGACTTAGTTAGTTTACTATATTTTAAAAAAATAAACTATTATTTGAAATGATAATTTATTATAAAACATAATCATGAAAGCAAACTGTGCAGCTATTGTAAACTATTATTTGGAATGATAATTTATTATTATTTTAAATAATAAAATAATAATATAAAGCATGATCATAGAAAGAAAATTGTGCAGCTATTGTAAATAACTATTATTTGAAATGATAATTTATTATTATTTTAATGAATAAAATAATAATATAAAACATAATCATAAAAAGGACACTGTGCTGCTATTGTAAATATGACAACTACAGATTAGTTCAATGTCTTTTCACAATCATTTACAAATATAATGTTTCTCTCATAAAATGGATGATCCCAAGGCAGAGTTGCTCTCACTGATTAATTTCTGGTAACGACGTTTTATTCTTTGTAACAACTTACAGAAGAAACAGTACAAGTAAGCCTATATTATGAGTAAAATGAAAAAAAAAAAAAAAAATCCAAAATCAAAACAACCCATATGCCCAAGATTCTTGATCCATGACCATTCTAGGACATTGTTTGAGAGCAGAATCAAAATCTTCCATCTTCCTGTCTACAACATCGTCATCATCATTCAAAAGCAAGTCCCAACCGCTCATCAAATCATCATCACCATCCCACAATCCCATAATACTGTTGTTGTTGTTGCTGTTGTCGTCACTGTAATTACAAGCCCACTCGAATCCTGGGAGCTCCAGGTCGTCGAGGAAGTTGGAAGAATTTGAATAAGAAGAAGAGGAGGAGGACGATGAAGAAGACGAAGGAGTAGGACCAGAGGGCATTAGAATTTCATCAGGTTCAATTAATGGAACCTCATCAGTACAGAAACCGTTCATGATATCGTCAAATGTTGGAGTTTCAACCTTGTTGTGCTCTTTCGATTCAGTTAAGGTTGATGATGACTCATATGAGGTCTCTACCTTCTCCGGTTCTCCATTTTGATCCAACTTGAGGCTAGTTGTCACAGGTTGCTGCTGATTTTGTTGTATCTGAACTTGATTAATCCGTGATGAGGGATTATTCTGGGTTTGTTGTTGATCAGAGAGAGGCTTGTGAGTAACAGGGTCAATTCCCATTTTCTTGAGCTTCTTCTTGATGTGTGTGTTCCAATGGTTCTTGATCTCATTATCAGTCCTTCCCGGAAGATGAGAGGCAATCTTAGACCATCTGCACAACCAAAAGAACCAAAAGTTTAAAACAGAGCCTTGAGTAATATATATTTACTTTTAAAGTGGGGTCAATGAAAGACAAAAATGCAGAGCAGAAACAGAGGAAAAGAAAAAGAAAAGGAATTACCTGTTGCCAAGTTGAGCGTGGAGATCAATCACCATTTTCTCTTCATATTCAGAAAGAAGACCTCTCTTCAAGTCTGGTCTGAGGTAATTGGTCCATCTCAGCCTGCAACTTTTCCCACATCTCAATAGCCCTGCAAAAATATTTCCACACCCACAATAATTTGTCAGCCCTCTTCATCACACAGAGGAATTGATGAAGAAAACGAAGATCTTGTTATTTCTTAAGAAACAAAAACAGATTTTGAGAATGTGTTCTGGGTGTCTGAGAAAAGGACTGAGAGAGAGATAAAAAGGGGACCTGCAAGCTTAGGGACAGTCCTCCAGCAACATTGCCCATTGGTGAGGATGAAGTTAATGAGTTTCTTGTCTTCATCAGCAGTCCAAGGACCTTTCTTCAATCCAACTTTGTCACAGCAAGGTTGCCTTCCCATTTTCAGATCAAATATTGGTGTTTCTGTTTTTGGGATTGCAGAGTGGTGAGAGATGGAAGAGAGAGAGAGAGAGTCTGTAAACAGCGTCGGAGAAGAGGAAATGGCAGAGAGAAGAATGGGATCACCTACTTATATATACTAATCTAGCTCACTACCAACCCTCCTTCAAGTCGTCTCTTTACCGGACTTTCCCCACACCCAATTTTTTCTTGCTCTATTATTTTATTACAATGCCTATTCACCCGCATTTTTTCCTTTGTTTTTCTTCCTTTTATTTTATTATTTTTTGTTTTATCACACACCCCTCAAAAGACTTTTTTTTTTAAAAAAAAAAAAATCTTATTTTCTTACATTTTAAATATACAAATATAAAACATATTTAAGCTCAAAAGACTTTTTTCTATGTTTAAGTTTGGGATGGGGGCCGCCCTGCAGATTAAACGAGGAACCCACCAATTTTAGCTGTATTATTGACTCATTTAACTTAATGTATTTCCGTATCTATATATAAGTTATTTGTATCTCATTTTTATTAAAAATAAAAAAATGAATAACTTATTCTATATTTGCCTTTATTTATGAAAGGATGCACTTTTTTTTTTCTCACATCCTTTTATCTTTATGTATCTACATATACCTAAATAATAGTGAATAAGGATAAAGTTGACAAAACATCATTTATTATCTTATAAGTGACCTATATTATGAGTGAAATTTTTTGGGTGCAAATAATTTATAAAAAAGTACAAAGTGATCAAACTAAAATAGAAATTGTCCCATATGAATTAGAAAGTAAATTGTCCAAGACTAACTGATGCGTTGATAGACTTATAATTAGCCTAAGGACATGAAAACTCTTTTGTACTCAAAACTAAGAGATTGTGAGTTCATTCATAATTGTAACTCCAAGTTAATAGTGCTTTGCAATTTGTCTTTTAGTTTTTGATTATTATTTTTTTTTAAAAGAGTCACTTGAATGATATATAAGGACGAAATGGAGTGCAACTAGAGGTTAAGAGTTCAAATTAAACCTCCTAATGTATAGAAAGTATATACATATATCAATGGTGTGTATTTATATATTAATTTTTTGGCCCATTTATACTTAAAAAATAAATGCGTATGTATTGATTGGAGAATAAATATTAATTTATTTTGATGAAAAGAGAATTAAAAGAGTGAAATAGTTGGATGAATGAAGAGAAGCACCACGCGAGGCACGTGGCAGGTCAGAGTCGGAAAGCGCCACTTCATCCACCATCCTTTGCTTGGGCTTGAAGCGTGAGATCCTCCACTTCTCTGAGAAAAGTCTCATTATAAAGCGCCACTAAGTGCTTGATACAACTTAACCCATTTTAAAATAAAAAAAATGCATAATATTAAAAATTCAAGAAAATATAAAATATATTTTACAAAAAAAATATAAAATATATTTCTATGATTTCAATATTTTTTAAAAAATATTTAATGCATTCAATAATTATTATATTAACTGATGTCAATGATAATTGGGTGGAGTAGGAAATACTATGAATATAATTTAATATTATTAAATATTTTATAATTATAAAAAAATAATGAGTTAAATTGAATTAAATATGTAGAAATGAAAAGATGGTATAATTTTGTGGCCCAAGCAGTTAGAAGAAAAAGAGGGTTGAATGAAAAGAGAAAAAGAAAGAGTGTAAACCATCTTTGCATGCGCATGAATTATTTATTTGTTTTGCCCACAAAAGAAGCATTATTTATAAATATATTATGCCCCTCAAGCTTTAGCAACTTCATATCCATAAACCAGAAGGGAAAAAAAAAACATTTAAACGAATATTTTTTTAGAGACGTAACTAACTTGAAAATGTGATGCAATCATTTAATTATATTGAGTACCGTGTCTTCTAGTCGGAGCTCATTTTGTGCTCATAAAAAATATTATTATCTTCATTTATACCATTCATATATGTTGAATTTTGGATGGTTTAGTTTGAATTTAAATAATGTTTCATATTTGAAATAATTTTTATTTTGATATATACATAACTTAAAATAAATACAATCTTATAACTAATTTTTTTTAAAAAAAATTAAATTTATCAAAAAAATTGTAAATTTAATTAAATAGTTCAAATAAGATTTTCAAGTGTTCAGATTTTATCGCAGCGATAAGCAGAAGAAGCACTCAATCCAATCGTATTCTAACTCTTAATTTAGAGGACCGAAATGGACACAATTATAAGAAAATATCTTATAATTTATTAAATGATTTGATGAATTCTGCAACTATATATTATATATATAATTAATATTCATGATAGTCAAAAATTTAGAAAGTCTTCGTAGAATTTGATTTGAATTATTGGTTTTTGGATACGTATACATCATTTGCTCAAAGTCACATCATTTGCACACAGCCACTTATCTTTCGTATTTGTCGTATATAGCGTCGGTAATTATTGGGAGGAGACTTGAGCTATCATTTTCTCACGTTTTCTTTTTTTTTTTTTGGATAATATTTTTTTGAGACTAGATAAGGAGGAAAAAAAATTATGTTTTACGATCCCGAAACTTTAAATGTTAATTGAAGTTTTTCGCTCTTTTTTTTTTTAATGAATAAGTTTTTTTTCACTCTCTCTCACTTGCGGGTATAAAAAAGCCAGTTAATAAAATATTATTTGTATCAATATATATAAGGTTCTATTAGATTTTTTTAGACTTCGAGTTTGAATTCTAAAAAAAAACATTTATATTGAAAGAAGAAGTCATAAACTCCAAAGTAGAATACCGGTTGAAAATATCAAAAAAAAAAAAATTCTTATCCAAATATGTTATTGAAAATTTTAAAAATTATCCTGAAAATATTTTTAATTAACCAGTTTTTTTTTTAAAAAAAAAATATTCGGTTGATATTTTCAATTTTTATGTGCGCGTGTGTATGTGAGACTATAATTAGTAGGCTGCATACGCGAACAAAAAAAGGAAGAAAGTCCACAGACGTCACAGGATGGTCCCACATTACTCTCTTGTTTTACCTTTCAAGCGAAAATATGACAACATTAACTCCTACGTAAGTACGGAAGAAATCTTTTATAACTCCTACGTTTGTATGTAATACACACACATATATATACTTTAATATTTTAATTATTTATTTTACCGTGACTTGATGTAAACACTAAGCATGTTGTACAAATTTACCAAGAATATAGTCACATGTAACTTTATACGTGTTTCACTCTTTACTCTTGTTTCTCATTATTACTATTAAATTTTTCAAGACCTCTTTCTTTCAAATACAGGATATTTCTCTTGATATTTGTTATTCACTGCCAAAAAGAAGAAGAAGAACAAGAGAACACACACATGGATTGTAGGAATTAAATTGACTCGATCTAAAATTCGTTAAAATTAAAATACTAATGTGATTTTTGGATATATATAGAGTCGCAATACAAAGCTTTAGTAAAGTATATATGAATCGTTATAGATTTTTTGATGAAAAAGAATTGTTATAAATTTTATTATGTACTAATATGGTGCTATTTAGAGAGAGTCCTATGAATGTATAATTTTACTTTCATTTATCATTGTCTAGATTTTGTTTTCATACGTTACAATATTATTACTCCATCCGCTCATAATTATATGACAAAATATGTAGTGCAAATTGTACTATAAATTTTATCTTATATTTAAGACTGAAGATAGTATTACACAAAGGTAAAGTTGTAAAATTATTAAATTTTAAAGTAAAATTAATAAGATTTAAGATTTTGTTTAGTTTCAATGAAACATGTTAAAAGCGACTTATAAACAGGATTAGAGAAGTTTATAATCTCCCCATTTCAAATGTAAGGATTAAGGTGCATTTAGTATCTTGTAGTATTTTTTTCAGGTGCATTTTACATTCTAAAATAAGTAACAGGTTTTGTACGGAAATAACCCTAATTAAAAATTATTTACCAAAATGCCATTATCGAAAAACTATTAACCAATCTGCCCTTCTTTAATCGATTACATGCCATATGTAATCGATTAAATAGGAGTAGTTTAATTTTTTTTTCAAAATTTACGTTATATAATCGATTACGCCACAGTAGCTTAATCGATTATATAACTTTTTACACTATGTAATCGATTAAGCATTGTATTGTAATCGATTACATAGTGCAAAAAGTTATGTGATCAATTAAGCTACAGTGGTGTAATTGATTACATAACGACAGAAGGCAATTTGTTTAGTTAAAACGCGATTTAATCGATTACACTACAGTATTTAATCGATTAAATATCGCAGATTCAGTTTTTAAAAAGCCCGAAATGCTTCATAACTCATTTGTATAATCGGTTAGGGCTTCCACAGTTTCCCCCCTTGTCATTTTTCTGCAGAAATCGTTGGATTCAAGCAGTGGGTTGAGGGTTGAGGAAAGATCAAAGATTTTGTGCCATTTGCGTTGATTTATGTATGTTTTCGGTTCACATTTCGAATTTGTCCCTCTTTTCTTTGTTTTTGTGAACATATTATCCATTTAATCGATTAGGGTTTGTTTTCTTTGGGTATATAGTGTTTTGATCATTGATTTGAATTGTTGGTTCTTGTTTTTGAACAAATGAGAGATAAAGTACATGTTCTTGTTTGTTTTTGAACAAATGTGAGGCTCTTTACAAGAAAATCTGAACCAAACATTGGGTGTAAAGCATAATTTACATGTTATTGTGAGTTTGGATGTTGACGGTTATTGATTTCGTTTGTTTGATAGTTGATTATGCATTTTACTTTCAATTATATTGTGATCGTTGACGGATATTGATTATGCATTTTATTGTGTTTTTTCATGTTTGTTGATGGTTTCTATTATCCCTTTGTAAGTATTTGTTGTCATTATGTCTCCGCGCAGACAAGTTGACAGTCAAATTGAGAGATGGAAGAAGTAGCGGAGGGACGGTGATGCATCCTCCTCTCAAGCACAGCAGGATGATCTCTGTTACGAATATTTGTTGGACCATTTTGCAGCAGCCGATAGAGCATTCGTGGTGCAGTTTGCTAGCAGAACCGTTATCAAGTCGAAGTCATTAGACATGACCTTTTTTGCAGAGGAGGGATTTGATATAGTCTCATTGTTGGAGGCTTCCAATCTGAGAGGCTTGGCTAAGTTTGTCTGTTCGTACTCAGAGGATATGGTAAGAGCATTCTACCATAACCTCAATTACATTAATGGGGACTTGAAGTCTTGCATTTGTGGCGTTGATATAGAGATGACTGCTCCTATATGGACCCACATACTTGGATTTGATTTTGATGGGTGGCCGCTATTCAATATGATGGCGATAGGAATTTGTCACTGCTTGGATTTGACCGAGTCGCCGTTGTGCATGAGATCAAGAGACCATTAGGTCAGAGAGCCATTTTCACTGTAGGGCAGCTGACTATTGATGCCTGTATCCTCCTCTACGTGATAACACACATTTTGTTCCCTTGGGCTCACAATCATTTGAGGGTGTTGAAGGGTGATATACCGATCATGTAGGCCATTTGTCACGGCCAGACAGTGAATTGGAGGCACTATATATGTTGGATGATGTACAAGGCGAAGCAGAAGGACAACGTCGCACTCCCATTCGCCTATCTAGTCCAGCGTATATTGATCCATTTCTGTGTTCCCATGCTCACTGAGGATATGGTGACCCAGACGCATTGGAATGCTAGCTTTGGGAGGAGCCCATTGGAGCATTGCAAGATCTCCAAGGTATGCACTGCTGCTGAGGAGGAGGATGCATCGGTTGCACCCGTGGTTGCTCCTGAGGTCCATGATGATGCTGATGAAGAGGACATTGTTGAGCCAGAGGGTGGATTCTCCTTCCATGATGTGATGAGAGGCCTCAATGCTGCCATGAAGAAGATGGGGAAGATGGAGCTGAGACAAAAGAAGAGGTGGAAGAGCCATGATGAGAAGGAGAACAAGCGGTGGAGGTGGATGCAGAGCCGGATGAGGGGGCTAAAGGATGGGCTTCGTCATTTACAGGTTGGACAGGAGCAGGAGGCAGCTGAGGAGGAGGACCAGGTGCCTAATGTCTCTGAGGAAGAGGAGGAGGAGGAGGATACAGAGGAGGAGGAAGATTAGATACTCGTATTTTTGTTTTTTGTTTAGACTTGATGTTTCTATTGGCTTCATGTAATTTATTTTATTTTTTTTGTTAGACTTGGTCAATTTGTACTTAAATTGACATTTTATTTAGTTATGAATGTTTGTACTTTCACTTGATATGATTTATGGTGATAAATTTTGCAAATGACATGTCGTAGGCCTAAAAAAATTAATATCGGGACATTAATGGACTAAGTCTATGGTAAACCACTAATTGTTGCCAAAAATACCTTCCCCAGGTCACATTTATAGGTAAAATGAAGTTGGGCAACAGTTTCCCCATGCACCCATTTGAATTCATTTCTCCATTGTGCTTCTGCAGCTGGTGTAATCGATTACACCATATTACACCAATATAGTGTAATCGATTACACCAGCTATAGAAAGCACAATGGTTGGTTGAAATCGAATGGGTGCCTAGGGAAACTAGTGCCCAACTTCATTTTACCAATAAATATGACCTGGGGAAGGTATTTTTTGGCAACAATTAATGGTTTACCATAGGCTTAGTCCATTAATGTCCTGATATTAGTTTTTTATGCCTATGAAACATAACAATAACATAATGTCATTGGACATTTGCATTCAAGCTTGTCTAAAACAAATCATCATAATCTCAAAACCAAAATACATCAACAAATGCATTACACATAACTTCACCAATGTCATCATAAATGCAATACAAAATACATAACTTGTACACTTTAAGCCTGTCTATTCCTCAATGGACATGTACGTATATTATGACCAACACGTTTCGTGACGAAATATTCGACAAGTCTACTATATGTCATCTTGACCAATGTCGTTATCGATAGATTATGTGCACCCCTAAGGACCTTGTTGACACACTCGGATAGGTTAGTCGTCATGTAACCAAACCTATGTCCGTCTTCATCGTAGGAACTGCACCGTTTCTCCTTTGGAACTTGATCAAACTAGGAGGCAACCTGTGGGTTTGTATCAATGAACTCTTGAAACTTCGTGTCAAAATGAATCCTTGAACTCGTGTATCCTGCATGAGAGCAAATGCAAACTCATAATGTACTGTTAATAATTCAATGATTACAAATATGTGAAACACGTAAATGAAATGAGAAATTTCATATCTAGTTTCATAACTGTTTTCTTCAATTTGATATCTCTAAACTTAATATTAAAGTTGCTCCTAACATAATGCAGGCAATACACATGATAGGCATTTGGAGGCTACCAGGCATGGTGATCTTTAACCGCCTTTATGATACTGATGTGACTGTCAGATATCAAACAAATACCCTGCCTTTGGGTCACATGAGCACGTAGGAGACCAAGAAACCACCACCAATCATCATACTTCTCAACAGGAGGAACAACCATAAAGGCAATGGGTAGTAGCTTCCCATCCTCGTCCTGTGAAGTCACAATCAACAGAGTGCCTTTGTATTTTCCATACAAATGGGTGCCATCAATTTGCAGTATTTGAAGGCTTTAATGGTTTGGTGAAATATCCGAAAAACCCTATAGAATACGCGTTTGTCGGTGTAAACACGTCGTCCATCGAAACATTCATTAGTATCAAGCCTGAAAACCAAACCCACATTACACTATGTTATGTATGTCAACAAATTAGGTAAGAATGCATATAATTCCTCCCAATCACCAAATAACTTCACAACAGCCTTCATTTTTGCCCTCCAAGCCTTCTTGTATGTTACGTTATATCCATACAGACACCGTATCCTCTCTTGTATCAACGCTGGTTTTACAGCTAGATCTTCTCTTAATATACCTAGTGAAAACGAAGCAAACTCTAAATATGTTGTCAATAAACAAACCAAATGACACTGCAACAAAATAGAAAACATACCGATAATAGCTGCACATATAACGTCTGAATCCAACTGTCTGTGATCTTAGATGAGACTCTGGTTATGGTAGGTGTGATCTTTACTCCACTTATAGACCACCCAACTATTTCCATTCTTGGGGATCATTGCCCTCATGTAACAAGGACAACCGTCGGCATGATTCCAACACCTCATCACAAACTTATGGTCATCGCTTTTCTCAACTATTCTTGTACGACGAGACTTCATGTAATATAATTTCACGACATGTTGCAGTTCAGACTTTGAAGGAAACTGTTGATACAAATATAATGGATCACCTAAATGCCAACCACCTTGCATGTCATCATCACCAAACAATATCTTCATCTCATCATCACATTGCGATTAATTAATACTGGAATAGTACGGGCTTTCGTTCCAAAATGACTCAACATCAGTCCCTACAAATGTGAAAATGTTTTTTTTTTGTCAAAACCACTAAATAAGAATTACAAATACAAATACAAATTTACTAATTACCACTGTTAACTAGGTCAACACGAAGTGGTGACATTCCTAAAGTACTCAGGTTTACAAGGTTCGTGTTAGCATCAAAATGACCATCGACATCAGTATCTGATGAGTCACCTAATGGAATTACACTCTCAGGTTCTCCCTCCTCACTGTGAATATCCCCGTCTTCCTCATTCTCGTCTTCCTATCAATCTCATCTGACTTAAAACTTGTAAAGGTACAAAGAAACTGACAGTTCTATCTTCTTGATCATAATATTGTGGAGAACTTGTATGCATAGGAATAGATGATGATTCACCAGGTTCGAGTTCAACATAAATTTCAATAAAATTTTGTGATTTTCGATCATCAAATGCATCTGTAACGCACTCTACGTCTTCATCATCACATACATCGTTACTAATGTAGTATACACTATCAAAACCGACAATAGTCTCCACTTTGGCAATCAAACGATGAATGCAATGGCTGCCATGTAGCCCCAATTTTCGGCAAATCATTTCTTTAAGCTCGTTGTACGTAGTGCCCCGTTTGATTTTCATCATTTTCATTTTTCCTTCAAATTGAACACCATCGGGACCTTCAAAATGCCTCCCATTATGGTAGATTACAGAAACGTAGGCGTTAGAACTTGAACTCATCCTTCACAATAGAAATTGGGAGCTGCAAGGGGGTGAGTTTCAGATTTTACACAAAAACAAAGGTTAACAAAGTTAAACTACAATGATTACATAACAATAATACTTTCAACAAGGGGAATGACCTTACACTTTGATGAGTCGCACTAAAAATGACCAAACAGCGAGCAAACAGAGAGCTTTGGGCAAAAAATGTGATAAGGGTTCCGAATGAGCTCAAATTGCCTTTTAAAACACACTTTTGTCGTAATGTAATTGATTACACCACTGTAGCTTAATCGATTACATAACTTTTTGCACTATGTAATCAATTACAATACAATGCTTAATCGATTACATAGTGTAAAAAGTTATGTAATTGATTAAGCTACAGTGGCGTAATCGATTACATAACGTAAATTTTGAAAAAATAAAAATAAACTACCCCTGTTTAATCGATTACATATGGCATGTAATCGATTAAAGAGGGGCAGATTGGTTAATAGTTTTCTAACAATGACATTTTGGTAATTAATTTTTTAAGTAGAGTTATTTCCACACAAAACCCTTCAATTAGCACCGTTAAGTATTTTTCCAGGGCATCCATCATTCCATCACTATTAAGTATCTTTATATGCATTTTGCACTTAACAATTTAGATAATTTAGGGTATTAGATACACCTAAAAAATAATTTAAGGTATTAGATGCACAAAAAAAGTCTTGATAATAATAAATGAAAGGTGAAATTGTAGATGTATAAAAATTTTAATGATATGACCTATAAATATAACAAAAAATCTCTCTTCTTTCAACATTATAGAATTAATTACTCTTTAAGTCACAATCAAATAGAATATTCTTCCAAAAGTGACTCATACTAGAAAAGTAGGAAGTACTCGCTTTGATCCTTATTATAAGGGACTAACTACTAACATTTTTTTGTTTACATCATATGCCCTCAACTTACTTTAACTAATTCATTTATTACCATTTTCTCATTATGCTCTCATTTTTAACTAACTCATTTAAATTTACATCATTAAAGTAGAGGTGAAATTGTAAACATTTATTAATTTGAGACTTAATTAATGACTTAACTTCTATTTCTTGATTTGTGAGAAATGGTAGTTGGTACCTTATAATAAGGATCAAAAGGAATATATATTGATTCTCTCCATTAAATTCATCATACATACACAGGAAGATGGAGATTGGCAAACAAAAAAGGAAGATGTAGAAATTTATCTGCCGAAATAAATAAAATAGATATGGTAATCATTAATTAATTAATATGAGAACATAGGGATGGAGGATTGTCTCATCTCATCCTTTTCATCTATAAAATTCCAGCTACCTATCAATTCCATCACCATTAAATTATATTCCTTCCCTCATTGGGATTCCTTTAACTAATTCTCATATTTAATACACATGATCCTATATGTGTGTGTGTGTGTTCATAAAAATTAAATATATGTACTTGTACATCCGTACATGTATATCATTTAATTTTTTTGTTCCGTCTCTCATTACGAGTGATCACGACTTGATTAAACAACTTTATAATACTTTGGTTGAGTGAGTAATATTAATTGCTAAATAATAATGTAGGACGAAACTTAATGTGGAGCAAAAAAAATATAGACGAAACTTAATGACTAACTTTAAAGGGTTAAACAATAGCATTACTTATAGTATAATTTAAGACAATTTACAATTATAATACCGTATAAAATAATATACTAATTCAAGAATTATTTACTGTTCAATACTCAATAGTATTATGCTCAACTCAGTTTGACCTAATCTTGGGACAAGCCTGAATGTGTGTTCTCGTGTTCGGTTCATGATCACTTCAATTTCGTGTGGTTCCCTTGTTCGATCACATCAAGGAATTAGGACCATATTATAAATTAATCAGAATATTATCCAAGATCCACAAAAAAAAAAGAAGAAGAAGAAGAAGAAGAAGAAGAATAATGTACATGTTGTCCTTAATTATTACTCCCTCCACTCCTATATATAGGCTATAGATAACCGAATTACATAGATAAAAAATTAGTCAAAATTTGTAAAATGCAAAAAATGTAATTTTTTAAAATATACCCTTATATATAAAGAAAATGAATGTTAGCATAGTGAGGAAAAAATGAGAAAGATATGTGTAATTAATTGAGATTAAAATGAAAAAGGTGAATTAAATTTTTAAATGAGCACAAAATGTAACCTATAAAAATGGCCAATTCTATTCAAAAAGAGGGGTATATATATGACTTGAAATTTACCATATATATATATATATATATATATATATATATATATATATATATATATATATTATATGACTAGTAAATATGATGAATATTATATATTTGTTGAGCCCATACTGGGTTTTTTTATTAGAGGTAGTTATGTTTGAACTAGGATAAGGTACTAGTATTAAATATTGACAACTTGTTTGGCATAGATTCAATAGTCAGATCTGATTTATTTCATTTTGAAGGATTAGCACTTTCGGACTCAACTTCTGTTGGTCGAATTTTATTTTTATAATAATACTTTCAATATTAATTTATATTAATACCAATAGGGAAATACATGTTTTTAGTAAGAAATTAATCACTTAAAATTTATGGTGATAGTCACATGAATAATTATTAATACATAAATTTTGACTCGTGCATGAAATAGAGAAACCAATATTTATAGTTATGAAAACTTAGTTTTTCATGCTCGTGATATATTAATATATGTCATCTATAATTTTTTTTTTTTTTAAAAAAAACACATTATATTTTCATAAGTTCATGGATAGATGCACCCTAATTTTCTTACACGATCACATATTCCATATGCAAAATTAAGATCGTAACAAAAATGATTTTTCTCTCCGCATTAATTTTCTGACTTTATGGTATGCCCTGAAAGGTGACAGCATGCATCAAATCAGGCTAAAATACAATAATGCTGTCCCATGATTATTTACTTTGGTAATATATTACAAATGGGTAGGAAAGATTCCAATTAGTCGTGTGGGTGTATCATGAAACTTAGACGAGAGTAATTAATCCAAAAAGAAATTCAAATTTGTATTACTATGGGCTGTTATATTCCACAAAACAATACCACCAATCAATTATTTGAATGACAATTATTATATATGTACTCTCTCCATAGGATTTAACCTACCCCTTTATTAATTATTCTCTCCCTCTCTCCTTTGCACTTTTAAAATTATTTTTTGGGTGCGTAAATTGACCAATCCTTGTACAGAACGGAATCTATAGACCTGTTTTACTTTTCACTAACTTGACTCCTCTCTCTCTCTCTCTCTCTCTATATATATATATATATATATATATATATATATATATATATATTCCCCTTATGATTCTAAATGTAATACTTAATTATCTAATTTAATTAGATTAAGATAGTTAATTAATAACACTTTTTTCTTTTTAAAATACCTTAATTGTCTTTCTTAATTTTCCCAATCTTCCTTTGTTACCAATTAATTATTGTTAAGGGAGTATTAATAAAGACACTTTTGTAAAAGATTTACAAATAAAGGAAATAAGTCCTACAATAAAGATTAAGATTAACTCTTTAATTAGATCATACATTAAACATTGCATAAGTGTATCCCAATCAAAATGAACACTTCTTGAATAATGTACTAAAATTAAGGCCAAACCTAATTTATCACAACAATAACAAGAAAACTTGATAAATAAATCTGAATTATTGAGAATTATGTTATGCAACGAATGGCAGTTAGGTTGAGTAAATTAAAAGATATTCTATTTCTTTTAAGCAACGTTGAAAATTGAATAAATAGAAAGGGGAAAAAAATGTTGTGAGAGTCATATCTTCCGTCATCATCACATATAATACTAACGATACTCGATCTGTCGGATCCAATAATACCAAATCAAAAATAAATGTATCAAGAAAAGAATCAAGGGAAAAAGACAAGAAAAAAAAAGTACTAAAGTTCAAAATTTTAAATCAATTTTGTTTCCTATAATAATATAGATATTAAATTCACTTGTATCGCAATTAACAACTCATTTTAATATAAAATAATTTATTTGAATTTTTGAAACTCAAGTGGTTTTTTTTTTTTTTTTTTTGGGTTAGGAATGAATGTTCTTTTGCTTAAAAATAAAAATAGTCAAGGCTCGAAACGTTGACAAACATTTGTTCTCCTAATTACGGGACACAACATTATTTGATTGGAATAATGCGAACAAATGATTGTTGAATGAGGATGATTATATATAGTCACCTTCATATCTGATCTATTCGACCTAACAATCCCATTTAATAATAAAAAAAAGACAATATACTCTTTTACTCTTATTCATAAGATATTTTAAACATTTTTTACACAGAAAAAAAAACCATTAATTTCATTGGTTTTACGTTAAACTTATCAACTTTCCAACTTTACTCTTATTCAACTACACATTTTCCAAAAAAAATAAAAAAAATACAAACTACACAACAATAAACAATTGATAAAATTGTATATGCATGTAAAAGTTTAATGATATACCTTATAAGTAAGACCAAAAATTACACTCTGGCTCTTTACCCTATAAATACAACAAGAGGTGTATATATATACACATTATTTGAAGCTTCCGAGGTATATTCATTAATTGTTCCTTGTACTTTGGGGGTAAAATAATCAAATTATTGATGCATTTCCTTTAAATTTTAAGCTGCACACTCTATTTTATTCGATGTAAAATAGTGCAGTTGAATAATGGAATTCCGATTCCAAATCTTTTGGTTGCATTTAAAAGGAAGAATATGATGGGTTGGAGGGGGAATTTTTTAATTTCATATATATAATTGCAATTAAGAACTAAACTAATAAAGAAGATGCATGCATGACGTGAGTAGCTCATAAAATTATGAGTCCTTCAGGGTTGATTTCAACAAGTGACAGAGAATCATTATCCTCAACCCTACAATAATTATGAGACATTAAGGAATAATTAATTAACGAACGGTTGTACATTAATTTTTTTTTTTTAATGTTTGTGAGATAAACAGTAGTTCTAAGCAAAGTTATTAAACTCGGACCAGAAACTGCCAAACCGGCCATGAAACCGGTCCGGTCTACTGTAGATACCGGGGTTTGCCCTTGAAAAAAAATAAAAATTAACATCAATTGTAGCTCAGCTCCGACATGGAAAGACAAAGGTGAAAGAGAGAGAGAGATGGAGTCCGGTAGCCAAATCGGCGTCCTTCAAGGCCGTTAGATCACCAGAAGAAAAGAGCACTAACCGGACTGGTAAGAAAGATGGCAAGCGTCCGATTGTCGGTGTCGGCGTCTCCACCTTCTCCATCGTCTTCGAACTCCTCTCCTCCATTTGCTATCTTTTTTTCTAGATCTGAACTTCATTTCATACATGGAAGGACTGCTGAAAGATTTCGAACATATGAAGATGCAGAATGATTTTTTTTTTTGCTCGGATATGAAGATGCAGAATGATGGAGATTTCGAATATATGAAGATGCCGTACAGTGGTCATTCATTGGCTCTCATCTCGAAATTTCTGAACCATTTTTTGTGCATGTCACGTGCCAGCATTAATTGTGATTCAAACTTTTCTTTTCAACCCTTCAGGAAAAGTCAAGGTTTCCAAAAAATTAATATTTTTTATATAATTTTACATTAATAATCTAAAATCTTCCCATCCTCACCGGTTTGGCTCTGGTTTAACTCTGGTTTGACTCCGGTCTGACCCACTAACCCTTAACCCAATACCCCTACCGGTTCAATAATCGATCCGGTTTTAATAACCTTGGTTCTAAGAAGTTTATGTGCACACGTAGATTCTGGTAATGGATTCAGGTGAGCATAAAGTCAAAGTGTCTAATTAGAATATCACATTAGGTTAATCCTTAGTTTTATTTATTTATTTTGTGTGTGTGCGTGCGCGTGTGTGAAAAAGATTAGGAAATAGGATTACAACAACTTGACAAGGGAAACTTCATCTTATTATCTATGTGTATTAGTTGCAGAATTAATTAACACCGTAAGGTACAACTAATTACATCAATTTACCTCTTTATTTAAGAGAGATTGAGATTAATTATCAACAATAATATATATTATAATTTTAAATAAAAAATAACATTTCCATAACCAAGATTCTAGTACGGTAAGAGATTTTAAATCACAAGTGTGACAAATATTTATCCATATCATCAACAGGCTAGTGTATATATCGTTATCATTATAGCTAGCAACAGTGCATTCAAGTTGGCAAAAACAAAAAACTAAATAAATAGTGCATTCAAGTTCAAATATTCATGGTCAACCAAAAAAAAAAATCAGAAATATATGTTCACACACATATTAAGTTTAGTTAAACTTGTTCGACATTACATTAATTATTATCCTTATTTTTAGCGTGTTTGTGTGCCTATATATTTATATAATATGTTTAAGTTTAAACTATAACTAAGATATTCATTATGCTCATTTATTAATACAACCCACCATGTTTTTATTTTTCTAGATGAAGATAAGTGTTACAAGTTACAACTTACATATATTGAGTTTGAAACAAAAGAGTTGTGCAATTAATTATGCTTATGATGATTAATATAGCTTTCTATAATTATAGATTATAGACACTCGTATGTTAATTTCTTAATGCACCTCTCTAGCTACATTAGCCTACAATAAATATCCTATTGTTAATTTTGTCAATGAATTTTATTTTTTATAAAATATATATCCCTTAAAAATAAAACGAGATATTTTTTATTATATATCTATTAAACATATAGTTATTGTATTATCTTGAAAGTTTGACATTAACTTAAACTATCGTTGCTTCAATAACGTAAAAACATAAAATAAAGGCAACGTTTTATTATATGTATATAGTAACATACACACCAAAAGTCCAAAATAATAAAGATAATCTCCTGCGCGCGCGCGCGCATCACACATATAAGAAGATTATCAAATGTAATTTAGTAATTAAGTCTCCCAAAGGAGACAAGATTTATTCCTTAATTAAGATATATTATGGGAGAAGATGATCTTATGCAACTTGCTTCGCATATGAACAAAAGAGTGATGAAAGCTACTTAATTAAATTATTTCCCATTAATTACTATATTGTATAAATTAATTAAATAATAAAAATAGCTGTCCAAGTTTGCCTGAGGAGGGGAAGCAACAAAAATGATTAATTAAGGATTGATCTTAAATTCTTTTAATTTGTTTGGAAAGTGAAGGAAAGCATTGATGAGTCACAAAAAAAATTGAAAGCCTCATTGAAAGTACGTAATTTATTTAACATGGTTTTTGTGATTCACAATATAATTTTTTTCCCACATATTATAGCCCTTTATTACTTAAAAATATTCACAAATTAATTATTGTGTTATATACTGCAAATAAAATGATTCAATATTGTAAATATAATATATATTTTTTTACTATCAGTTGCTCTGATTATTGAATTATTTTTATTTTTAATAATTAGTTCCTTCTGATTTCAGAAATTCATAAAATTTAAAAAGATTCCCCAGGCATAAGAGTTCACGATGGTTGTCATTCGAAATAATCAAAAAAATTTAAAATGCTGATGGATTACTCTGATATTGTCATTGTAATTAAAGTATAAATTAATAAACAATTGAATAATAATTTTCTTGTAAAATAAATTAATAAATGATAAAAAGCACCGTCATTGTAAGATTATTGTGAATCGTGAATTCAGATTCAAATTTACAGGTGATATATCACTATATAAAAAGCTATCACAAAAAATATTAAAAAAAAAACTAAATTAATGCATCATGAACACACTTTTTATACACACACATATCATGTATAAACACACACACACACATTAAAATAATAGCGCACGATCTTCTATTATATATTATCATGTTGTAATAATGTTTTTTCTTTAAAAAAAATTGTTGGAACGTAACTATGAGTAAATGAATCGAATTTTTTTAAGTGTTTTGTGTATTTTCACAGTTTTCTTCCATGTTTTATTTTTTTTTTTATATATGGTTATCTATCTTTTTTTATGAAGACAAGGAACTTTTTATGAACGATTCTATTTAAGGCATTAACCGGCATTAAATATAAACATCTTTCTGTGAAAATACAAACCTTATTACTTCACCAATGTTGTGAGGCACCATGACTTTCTAACTGATTGAAATTTAAACAATGTCAAACTCAATTGAGAAAATTCTCTCAAAAATGTTTTATACATTCACATAGAGTTGAATTTAGGACCTTCGTGCGTAAACTTTTATTTTGGTACACATAGATTTTTTTATTAAATAGTTCTTATTGCTGGCAAATATTGGTAAAGAAACTTATTCAATTTATTGTATTTTAAAAAGTTGAATAAAATAGTTTAATCACACCTCTGTTTTACCTTAATTATACAGACATCCCCTCTATTTTAAAAACTCATATAGACCTCCCTTAAAATTAAAATGTATGCTACACAAACTTTCTTGATATTTTAAAATTATATTTCCATCCACTCAAAGAGTTAACTGATCAATAAGTTTGAGTTTTAAACTTTTATTTTACTAAAATGTCTTTTCTTAACACATCTAAACATTAAAGTTATTTAAACACGCACACGCACATATGCCCGCACACATGCCCACATACACGCATGTGAGAGCATGTGAGAGCACGTGGGCCAACAAAATTTATACCACCACATTTTAATTCGAATAGATTTCTTAACTTTGTAATATGTTAAAAATTTATTAATTTTGAGATTATAAAATTAAAAATTTTAATTTTTCACCATATTTTTTTTAAAATTTTTTATTTTTAGTTTCTTAAATTATTAAAAATATATATCAAACACATTTCTTCTTATCAAATATAATAAAATATATAGGTTCGGGAGATTTCATAAGTCATTTAAATTTATAATTTTATTTTTCTTACAAACACTTAAAAAAATTACTCAAAATTTTTAAGAGTCTGTGATATTCATAAGCTATCAATTAAAATTTGGGATTTAGTATTAAGGGTAAAATAGTAAAAAAAATATTTTATATAAATTTTAATTATATATATATATATATATATATTAGAATCTTTCTCTTAAGGGAGTTAACATTTGGACTTAAGTGTATGTTTCTAAAATAGAAGGTGATATATGTAATTAAGGCAAAATAGAAGAGTGGTTAGAGTATTTAACTCTAAAAAATTTTATTTAAAAAATGTATATTAATTTTTAGTTATATATACTAAATATTATATTTTAATATGAGATAATATAGAATAAAATAATATTTAATAATAACCAATGCTTCATTTGAATATAAAACAACTAATAAAATAAAAGGTAAAGTAGCATCAGGAATGTTATTTTTCCGTTGTATCTAATACCTTAATTTTATTTATAATGCATCCAACCCTATGAATTTTTTTGTGTCTTTTCACCACTCTAATCTTATTTATTCATAGTGTGTCCAGTACTATAGATTATACATAAAATTATGATGTTAGATGTAACTGATAAATAACATCAGGGGTGCAAGATGCACATGAAAAATAGTATTAGGGTGTTGAATACATCATAAATAAAAGTAAAGTCCTGGATGATACTAAAAAATAATATCAGTTTTAGATGCTCTCTCACCCTAACATAAATCCTAAAATACAATTATTTTAAAACCAAGAAAAACCCACACTTGAAATAAAAATAGCATTATGGTGTTGAGGGTAAATAGTCAAACAATTAATTAACTAATGCAAATACTAAAATAAATTACAGTTTTCAAATCCCTGCAGTTAAGCCATCAACAATCAAGATTTTTCTTTGACTTGAAACGAAGCAAGCTTCAATCGCACCACCTTTTTTTTTTTCCGGTCTGGGAGAACACTTAAACCTTAAAATATTACAATCTACTTCCCAAATCACAGACATCATTATTGTACTCTGAGGTTTATCCTATAATATTTTTTACATCATCATCAACATTATTTCAGGAGTTTATAAAGATATTTATTAGGTGCTTAACTTCTTTTATATAGTTATTATTATTATTTTGAACCGAAATATATTGTCGTTATTTTTTAATATGAGATATTAAATTGATGGCTTCATTTAAATTTAAATTATCTCGAACCTTTTTCTTTCAAGTAACACTGATTATATTTAAATCAAAACATGTCTCTACCAATATAAATTCCAATTTTCTTAGGACAAAAATGTTGTCATTAAGTACGGCTAGTTTTATTTTAAACAGTGCTCTTGTATACAGCTGTGAGTCGAGTATTATATAAATACCATGATTGCGTTAAAAAAAAGTTAAAAGTGTTGAAAAAGTGCAAACTTCATTCCATTAATTTAAGTTTAATTCTTATGGAAGGAAAAAAAAAATAGGATAAGTTAAAATAAATTGTTCAAACTTATCCATTCAAGGTTCGTGCTATTATTGCTGCTCACAATGCTTGCATCACAGTGACTTTAACATTTATAGTTAATTACATAAATTACCAAACCACGGTCGTAGTAGGATATCCTACTAGAAGTTTTAATCACTCATTAGAATTCATAGCTCTTGAATATATATGAGCAAACATATTCTTATCTTATATTTAATAATATGGGTATTCGTGAATTTACTTGTTGGATATATGGGTGCATATGCACAGGAAATTAAAGATCATTAAGTAGGTGCATTATTAGAGAATGAGTTACTCTTTGTTTATAAATTATAAAATACTATTTCATTCGTTTATTAATATAAGACATATTCATAAAATTAGTTTTAGTCTTAAATATAAAATATATTTTTCATATTTATTAGCCTTTTCTTAATTTACCTCTAATAATACTCCCTCAATAATAATTAAAGAGAAGAGGGAATGAAGAAATTAAGGAAGATGATTATGGTGTTTTAGAAAATACATGTCATATTAACTAACGTAACTAGCTTTTTTTTAATATAATCAAATTAGGTAAATATGTTTTATATTAAAGTTAAGTTATACAAAAACCCCCTAAAATCTGGGTTGATTGCATATAACCCCCTAACATTTTAAAGTTTAAATTTAACTCCTTAGCCTTTCATTTTTTATTTATTAATACCTTGTCATTAAGTGACTATTATGTTTTTAACAAAAAAAAAATGCCACATCATATGATAAGATGACACGTGGCATCCTATATAAATTACTAATTTCATAAAACTTTCATAAACTTTGAATAGTGCAGAAAATTCCCTTGAACTTTAATAAATTACAAATAACCCCGCTAGCATTTTAAAATTTAAATCTACTTCCCTTAAAATTTTATTTATAATATTAAACCACTTGCAGTTACTTTCGATCATTTTAATAAATTTATTATAATTCGTCAATCAAAATAGTTATTTTGTATGGAAAAATCTAGAAGAATAATATTTACAAAAATATGAAATAAATTTTGAACCTCTAATTCAAGAAAAAATACGCATTACTAATAAATAAAAATGAGGACAAGAGCTATATTCTAACAAAAAATGTAATGTTTAAACTAGCAATGGTTAATCATCATAAGAATATATTTAATGACAATTTTATACTATCAATTCTCAATTAACCCAAGAAAATAAGTAAATGTTATACAAATTAAATGATGACATTTTTAAAAAAAAATATTATTCTTCTAGTTTTTTCCCCATACAAGAAAACTATTTTAATTGACAAATGATAGTAAAACAAAATTAATAAATTTATTAAAATGATTAAAGTAACAACATGAGGTTTATTTATTATAAATCAAAATTTCAAGAGAGTTAAATTTAAATTTTGAAATGTCAAGGGGGTTGTTTATAATTTATAAAAGTTTTGGAGGTCATCCGTAACTGTTCAAAATTCAAGAAGATTTTATAAAATTAGTAACTCATACAAGATGCCACATAGGATGACACATGTCATTCTATAATCTAACCTAACAATTTTCGTTCAAAAGATAATTATCACTCAATGGTATGGGGTTACTAATTAAAAAAAATGAAAGGTCATGGGGTTAAATTTAAACTTTAAAATTTCACAGGGTGACATATATATATATAACTTACCCCATATTCATGAAGGTTTTATATAATTTAGCCTTATATTAAAGATCGGAAGGGGTATGATTTATTATAAGTTTTATATTTTATATGATGATTGATATTTATATTCATTTTTAAAAATTGATTTTTGGTCAATCTAAATTGTACTTTCCCAGTTTCTCCCCTTCTAAACATAGGAGCATATTAGGGGTTTATCTGGATCCTAATTAAATGTAAGACCTTAATTTAATTTATCCTATAACTTCATAATTTTTTTAATAAACACTCCTTATTAATTGAAAATATTAAGGATATTTCCATTAAAATTCAAAAGGTAGTAGTATTGCAAATGATTAAATAAGATATTCCAGATAAACTAATGTACATTTTTTTATAGATCATTAAATTAACTAATTTTTTTTAATATTTATAAATTAGTGATCTAGTTTTTATATTCATGACTAAAGAAAGTATGGCATTTATTTCATTATTTCAATTTCTCTTTATGTCCCAAAAAGGTTTTATTCATGTAGGAAATGAATGTTTAAATAAAAGCATTAGAATACTTAGCATGTAAAGCATGAAAAAATCAATCATAAATTGGAGTTGGTGATGAGTAATCCTAGCTAGTGGTAATTAATTAATTTGTGTATCCTCGTATTTGTTATGCGTGTAAGTATTAATGTCCTTATATAATATAAGGACAAGACGACATAGTGAGGTTGTGAATGTAACATTTATCTAATAGCTACGTGGTTTGGTTAATTTTAATAATAAGACGAAGGCTTAGGCATGGGTTGACGTCAAAAACACTTGGCCTTTTCTGCTTTTTATGGATATTCTTTCTTCTTCCCCCCACTACAAGCCAACCAACCAGCAAGCACCCAAAACCTTGAAACTTTGACTTTTCGCTTCACTTATCTCAATTACTTTTTCTCTTTTTTAGTTTTTTTTTTTCCTTCTATATATTTAATATATTTTTTTCTTGAAATATGAATATGAATGATGATGAGGTCAATATAACGTAAGAATGTCGTAAGAGAAAAAATGAGGATCAAGTGCGTTAAGTCGCAAGGTGGTCCACCATGAAGGAAAGTAAAGTAGAGAGCTTATTGGAAGAAAAAAGGAGGTTGGTCCCAATCAAAATGGATTAATCAAGTCCATATGTTTATGATCCAAAACGTACGTAGTTGAAATTTGGAAACTTTGAGGTTGGTCCAATTGACATTACAAGTGTATGGTCCTATATGAATTTGTTTAACAGAATTTTTTAAATGCCTTATGTAACTTTTCATTTTTCTAAATTATTGTAAAGTATTATGGAAATAACCACTACTCTGCTTGTAGCGCGGAGTAAGGTTGTAAAGGACATTTTGAATATGATGTTGGGAAAATCCATATAGGGTCCAAAATACAAACATAATTTTAAAAAAGGCCCAACCAACTTTTCCATGTCAGAAATGGCCTCGAGGCCTTTTCTAGTATTAAGTTTTAAGAGAAAATTACCAAAAATAACACTGGAGTTAAAAAAAAAAAACGAAGGCAGCGTAGCTAGAGCGTTTTTGGTAATTTTCTCTTGAAACTTAATATTTGAAAAGGGTTTTTTCTGACATGGGAAAGTTAGTTGGACTTTTTTTGAAATTATGTTTGTATCTTGGGCCCCTAAGTGGATTTTTCCTATGATGTTTGGCCATAAAATTGTACCTAACTTGACTGTGCTTTTGTCATATACTCATATAGACTTTGCCTAGGCTGTTTTTATTAGATTGATATGATAATTGATGGAACTCCAATGAGTTGTGTCTTCACAAAGTGAAATTAGGTTCTTTAACATGGTTCATCTAATCCTAATCAAAGTGATTAATATTGGGGCCATATGTTTATGATCATTTGTACGTACCTGCAAGATTGAGAGGCCCTTTCATTATCTGTTTTGTTTGAGTGATTTTTGGCACTAGAACCGTACCCAACTTGACTCTGCCTTCGTGTCTTCTTGTTAACGTACTGTTTTAGGTTCTTAGATATTCTTAGATTCAAATGATGATCCATCAAACTCATGTCTAATTCCCACAGTGTTAGGCTCCTCAATTTGGTTTTTCTTCTTGTTTTTAATTCGCATTGAATAGTGTCAATTGAGTTTTTTTTTTATTTTTTTTATTAGAATAGGTGTTGGCCTTGGCGTGGAAGGAATTTTGACTGCTTTAAACATAAAGTCTTCCATTCGAGTATGTGAACCAAAAAAAAAAAAAGCCTTTGTGAGAACTACCCCAATTAAATACAAGCTACTATCATTTAGCCAGGTGGTAATATTGAGAATTTATTTATAATTTTACTTAAATTAAATAAATTAATCAAAATTAGTTAATTTTTTTTAAAGAAAAGTTATAACTATCTTCAGTAAACTTTAAATAGTTAGAAGGTTGATTAGGGGAAATGGATGAGGCTATGAAGAAAAGTCTTGTATTAAAGACTAAGTATAATGACAAATAAGTTGGGTGTACGATGAAAGATTATGAGTGGACCATATAATCTGAGGCTTCGAAGAATTCTAATGCTTTGGGGCTGTGAGGACAACAAACTAGTCCTTGAAAGGGACGGTGTCCTTTTTGGTTGGATCGTAGAACAAACTGGACCATATACTGTGTCCTAATTCCAGTTGTTGTTTTAGTGATTCTTTAAATTAGTATTAGAAAAGTATGGTCATATAAGTCAAAATAAAACTCACAGTATAAATTTACCTCGAAAATTATATATCAGCTTTAAAAAAATAACTTTTACCATCAACACCAACGAATACTAGGACTTTGTGACAATACTCATGGAAATATATGTAGTTTTGTTTTATATTATAGATGTAAGTGACTTATAGAGTTACTCTCTCTCTCTCTCTTATCATATCAAGATATATTTACCTAATTTAATTAAATTGAAGAACTTAGTTAAATTTGTTAATATGATATATACTTTCTAAAGCACTTTAGTATTTTCCCAAATTTCCACATTTTCTCTCTTTTTTTATTATTGTTGAAAGCACGTTAGTTTTGTTTTAAGAAAAGACTGACAAATTAAAAATTATATCTCATATTTAAGGCTAAAATTAATTCTCGAAATACATTTTATAGTAAAGATTAGAAGGAGTATTAATTATCATATTATAATTATTGTTGGCATACATTCAATATCAAGAAATAAAAGAGATGTGACAAATTTGAATATAGAAAAAGTTAGGTTTTTTTAATTTAAGACAGATTTAATGAGTTAAATATTTTTTTCTTAGTTCTTGTGAAGTAATTCAAAATTACTTATATTTTGGACCGGAAGAAATATATATGTGTGTGTGTGATTTATATATTCTAGTGAATTGGAGGAAGCATATGTACATATATAATTATTAAAGATGGGCATGTTTTTAAGACGCACATCATATTTGAATGCAAATATGAAAAACACAACCTACAAGATTGGATATAGCGAAAATAGCTAACCCTTCATATCGTGATAAACCAACATTCGAATCTCTACTAATAGAGGTGCCGACATACAGACGGATATTTGAAGCATGCTTTTTCCATAGTAATAGGAGTTAATATTTAATTTGTGCATATTAAACAAAACGAAATAAAGACAAATATTTTTTGCCAATGAAACTGGAATACGCGTCATTGTGACGACAAAACAAGGGAGGATATTTTGTGGTTGAATAGTAAAAATGACATGTCAATTAAATATGGTTCACAAGTTGATCATCACTCGATCTTCATGCTTGCATCATAATTAAACTCTTCCTCATGACTCAGGAGGCATAGAAATTAAGCTGCTTAGTCAAAGTGAGAGTGAAAAAGTAATGACGAAGCGTTAAAACAAAGAGAAAGGGACTCCTAGTGCTAGTTTTACCCCTTCATTTGCTAATTAATTACTTCCTGTTTGAATTTAAATGATTGAATCATATTTATTTGAATATTAGGTGTATTAATTAAGTCGTCTTCGTCAATGTTAATGACGCTCCAATCACAGCTTCAATACGTCATTGGATTTGAAACAATTGTTGACTTGAGACTATCCTGGTCTCGTTCTATCTTCTTAGTATTGCATTGCTTAGTCATAATATTAGTACTCCTTCTTATCTTAAATATCAGATAAAATTGATTTTTTTAGAACTTAAAGAAGCTAAATAAGTTATTTAATTATATCATATGTTTGTGTATCTTTATATTATTTATCATTTTATAAGTTAGGAAAAATCATGAAAAAACAAAAATTACATACATAAATATTTTAAAGTAATTTAACTAACTTTCTTAATATCTTAAATATTTTGACTTTTTACGCTTTATTTAGAAGAACATACTGGTAATTACACTTATAGATATTAAATGACTTATTTTCATAAGCTACCAACGATAGCTTATCATGATTTGATTTAGGCTTATCACATGGCTCCCTGCACGACCCCCAATCCACATGTACTCCTTCCTACTCATGCCATACCACTCCTCTCACTCTCTCTCTACTCTTGTTCTTAATGTATTTCCAAAAGTCTCTCTTTAATCCTATGTCCAAAGCAAGTCATACACTCTAAAAATATACAATTATTTTGATTTTAATTTTTCTCTTATAGTAATTATAACAAAAACCATTTATGCTATCGTCAATTCAAACAACTTTTAGTTTCAGAAAATTACTTATACTATTGTCAATCCATACACAAATTATATTATATCATCTAACTTTTACTTAGTCTTAAGTCTACATATGTAAAGAAGTGGTTTTTCTTATTTCTATCTCAAACAAACTCTTTATTGGATTTCAATCCGCCAGGCATTGTTATCACAAAAACACAACCACTTCTATTTTAGAAAATTCATTAATGGGTGTTTTTTGAGGTTATCAGGTTAACCGTTCGGGAACTAATTTAAACGTTTGAAGAATCCAATCTATCCTATTATATAGAAATGATAGTTTATACAGTTGACAGCTTAGTTTGACATGAAAAACTAGTTAAAATGACATTTTAATTTATAATGTGTACCATGATGATGATTCAATACTAGTTATTTAATTTAATATTTTTTAAAAAAATATAAATGGGAAAATAATTTTTTATTTATAAAATTATTTATTCCTCTACAGTCAACTTATTTTTAGTGGCACAGTTCAATAATTTATGGGTCCATGCAGGGGGGAGATCAACGGAAGTGTATATAAATTGGGCTAAATTAAAGGAAATGTCTGGTAATTGGGCTTTTGCCGAAATTGTCATTGTTGGGCCTCTTAAAAAACTTGATTCTTGGACTTGTTTAGTTCTTGTACATTTTTCTGGGCCAAGTTGACATTGAATTTTTGTTCTTGGTACTGAGAAGACCCAAAGAAGGGGGAAGACAAAAAAGCCTACCAGAGTATAGCACAACACAAGTTTTGCTTCCTAAGAATTTAAGAAAGGAAAATTCCTAATAAAAAACTTTAAAAATCTTAAAAGATAAAATATGTTTTAAATATTTATAATCTCATGGTGTTAGGGTCAATTTATCTTTTTTACATTTAAAAAAAATGACCAAATTGCCCTTAAGTATATATTTTTAAAAGAATATTACCCTCACCGATTGCCAACACCAGAACTCTGATGACTGTCCAGTCGTCTGAGCTCCGTTAAAATATTTTGTTGGAAATTAATTTCCAAAGTGGTGGGAGTGGGGTTCAAACCCCTACTACTTCGTTTGCCCAAAAATTTGTTGGCTATTAGGGCACCATGGCTTTCAACACATAATATACAAACAAAGATATACACACACACACACACACATAGATACACACACACATGCATATATCTATACGCGCGCGTGTGTGTGTGTGTTAACTTTTAATCTTTAATCCAAGCCATTCACAAAATTTTGTTAAGAAATTTACTACATTTTATTAGGTTTTACAACTTTCATTTTCTAGAGGGGAAAAAAAAATCAAACTATCAATTTATTCACAAATTTTATTTTTTTTTATGGTGTGATTTTTTTTTGGGGTAAAAATATGGGGCATTAGCCAATTATTATTCCTGTATGAAATGCAAGTCTTGTTGGACTTGGATGTCACTTAAGAGGGGAGTGAATTGGGTGTCTAATAAATTTTTGAATAACTTTGAAAATCTTTTCGCAACTTACTGAAAGCAATTCGTATAACAGTAATAATTTATGAAGCAATAGTCAATCATTCAAACATATATACTGGGAATACAAGAGTTTAGGAAGAGAATATGCAAACTATGATTTATCCTGGTTCGGCTGAATCCTTAACCTACGTCTAATCCCAAAGCTCCACTTGAAATTTTCAATCCACTATCTTCTTGTTTAATCCGGGAACAAGAGAAACTTCTATAATCCAATAAGTTTAACCAAGCACTTGTGAAGCTGAATTTCTCACTAAGATACTCACCCTTACACACTGTAAGGATATAATCAGTTTCCCACTCAAGATTACTCAATCTTGAGTAACTCTCAGAATAAGTGATTAACCTTCAATCTTCTCTTTCAGGAACAAGATAAACACCGAAGTACATTATAAATAATCTCACTTTCTATGATGAGCTATATAAACATTGAGAACATAAAGCGTATGAGATAAACGTTGGATTCAAAATGTTGGCATTTCGACAATGCAAGCCCATGTCTCTAGCTTGGAATGTTTTTCCTTTTATAGTCGATGAAGATTATTTAGCCATTGAGCACATTCTTCCATTGAGTGTCTTAGGATATGACTGTTAGAAGTAGCCGTTGAAGTTTATGTGCTTTCTCTCCAGTTTGTCTACTCTGTTTTTTCTACAGTGCACTTATTGTTTCTGACACAAATCTAACATATTGAGGATTTGCATCTAATACTCTATTTAATCATCTGAAACTCACTAATATATATGTTTAGAAGCATTGAGAATAATAATGAGTGATAATAAGAGGATAATAAATCACAATCAATGATTTAAGCTTTACGGACACAGTGATTTGCGAAACAAGAAAGGCTAACTTGAGTTGATCTTCTTCACACTCGAGTTGCTAACTCAAGTTGATCATAGTTCACTTGAGTCATTGATTCATCTTCTCTGAAAATAGTTTGAAAGCAATAGAGAAGATGTCTCTGTATGAACTTAACTTGAGTTATGTATCCATAAACTCGAGTCACATATTCATTTTCACAAATGTCATCGAGTTGAGTTTTGGAAAAGATTTGAACACAGAGAATGCTTGAGTCATTAAGTGATGACTCTAACGAATGACTTGAGTTAGTCAATCCTTAACTTGAGTTGTCACAACTAAACTCGAGTTTGGGCATCTTGAGAGTTTTGAGAAGAATAGTCTTATAGAATTCAGCGTAACAAAAGAATACTAAAACTCAAGTTTCAATTGATCACTCTAGTTATAAACTCAAGTTTCATGAATTGAAACTTCAAATACAAAAGTACATCATCAAGTATACTGAGAGTTAAAGCATTACATTGGCACTTGAGTTTAGTTTAGAAAAACTCAAGTGTTATCTTTATTTGTTCCAAAATAAGAGTGTTGTCCTTGATATTGTTGCATTCTACCATTCATATTTGTTTGTTGCAAACTTCATCAAACTCTTCAATGTCAAAAACGCTTATGACTGATTTTGGCTTCTATCCCCAAAAATGTCTTTAAGTCTTCTTTCCAATGTAAAAAGAATCAGCTTCAAACTCATTGTATTTTGACCATTATGATTCAATGAATGAAGGTTGTCCTTCACAAGTGTTTTTGTAACATCCTGAACTGACTGTCAACTTCAAAAATTCATATCTCATCCATTTGATTTTTTTCCTTCCCATTATCTTGATGTATTTGGAAAGGGGTGTGATCCTAGTTTCATATGCTACCAATTTTAGCTCAATTGGATGTATAGTTTGTGAGATACAACCAAAATACTAAAGTTGGGTTTGCTGTGTGGTGTGAATTTCAGTTCTAACTTCCAAAATTCATAGCTCTCTCATCTGAACTCCTTTGGGCTTGAGAGTTTGCCAAAATGACGTATTGGGAGTCTAGTTTCATACAAAATTGGTTTCACCTCAATCGGATCTCTGGTTTGGGAGATATCATTGAATAATCAATCAAACTTTGCTCATGTTGAACATAAAACATAAGGTGAACAGAGAGCTGATAACTTGAGTCATTGGTAGCTAACTCAAGTTACCAACTCAAATCATGAATTTTTGACTTGGGTTTGCTCATATTTTAGGAGAAAATCACTATAGCAAAGTAGTAAACTCAAGTTTTGAGTCATAGATTCGAGTTTCCTCATGTGAAGCTTATTTTAATTTCGAATTGCGACATTTTGCTTATTTTAATTCTGAATTGAGTCATTCTAACTTCTATTTGATCATAGAAACTTGAATATTGATATTCTCATTATATTTGGCAAGATCTTCTTTCTTTAATCTTATTTCTTGATCATTCTCCACAATTCAACTTGGACTAACCATTTGTAAATTTCTCTTTCTTTCTTTCCTTCTTTTGATCATTCTCTACAATTCAATTTTAACTAATCTACATTAAATATAGCAGTTAGTTAATGCATATGATACAAACTTTTTGCTCTTAATGTTAATGTGTATATTTGACATCATTAAAACTAAGCATATCTAACAAGTCTTAGGTAAGCAACACCCATACAATCCCTAACTAAAAAATGTTTTAGAACTAGAGGTGGACTATCGAAAATAGCTCTAGACTCCTCTTGCATCAAACTATAATTTGCAAGAGCATCAACATAGTTGTTACCCTCCCTAAAAACATGCACAACGACAAAGTAAGAAATTTTGGACTTGGTTTTCCTCCAATACCCATTCCCATCCTTTTCTCTCCTTTTTCTTTTTGTACTGTTGGATTAAAATCTCAACAATTTAGATTTATCATATAAAAATATTATTATAAGGGAAAAAAGGGGAAATGATGGTAAAAAAGATGACAAAACTGGATCAATGAGATCTTTATCCAACAGTATAAAAGGGAAAAGAAGGGAAGAGGATGATAAGGAGTATAGGAGGAAAGTCAACTCCAGAAAATTTATGTACAATTCTATTAATCTACTTCAACAAATTCGAATTAAGCTCGTCATCCACCTGTAAAGCTTTTAACATATTAATTACAGCCACTGATTCAGACTCCACAATTATCCTATCAAAGCTATGTTGGACAGATAGCTCAAGACCAATCAGCACATCCCACATTTTTGCCCTCATAGCAGAACATACACCCAATTTTCTTGCAAATCCACAGAGCCACTTGCCATTTGAACCCCGAAATAAACCTCCACATCCAGAGCCTTCCTTACTCTCTTTGATACATCATCCACATTGAGTTTTACCCAACCCTCTAAAGGAGCTTTCCATCTAACAAAAAGTTCCTTAACTCCTCTCATACAACCAAACTCCCTCCGTGCTCTCTTGATTTCCTTTGCATACTAATGCACTACTTGGGCTCAATTATTCGACATAGCATAACCCTCTTAAAAAAACACATGTTACGCCAATTCCATAAGAGCCAGCAAGTAAGTCTAAAAATAAGACTCCAATCCTCATTTATATGCGACAAGTTCCATCTCAGCCAATCATTACCCTGCTAACTCATGAAATCAAATCCAACATTACTAGAATCTAGATCCTGCCACAATGACCACACCATATTACAGTCACGTAAAACATACATCAAACTCTGATTGTTATTGCAGTAGTAGCAACATGTATCCCCCCCAAGAATCCAACTTTTTCCCTCACCCGTTAACAACCTATTATGCTAAGCCATCCAGAGAAATATTTGTATCCTTCTATTGCCATAAGACATTCCATCCTTTCCCACCAATATGTCTCCTTCTTTAGGAAATGGTACATTCCAACCACAACATATTTACTCTTTAAGGTCCCTCCCCATCTAACAGTATGAATACTGTTTTTGGGATTAGGAGGCAAAACAAACATTATGAGCTCCCTACCCTCTTTATTAACACATCTCCCAATTCTCTTCATATCCCATTCACCTCTCCCATTAGTCATCTCACCCACCCTCATCCCTCTATCCTCCTCTAACAACTGCCCTACACACCTCTCAACTAATTTACCTTTGTCTGCTATCCATTTATCTTCCCAAAAGTCAATCATCTCCCCATTATCAATCTCCCAGTATATATTTTCAACTATATTTAGCAAGATTCTAACCAAATTTCTTAACAACTCAAAATCAGTCTTCTTTCCTTTGCAACCTTTGAGAAAATTGTTATTCCTATGATATTTACCACTAAGAACCATTGAGCACAGATTGTTTGGCTTAGAAATTGCATTCTAGGCCACCCTTCCCAATAGCACATCATTCATGATTTCCAAGCTTCTTATCCCTAACCCTCTATTTTTCTTCTTCTTACACAGCAAATCCCAACTCACAGCATTAATTTTCCTCTTTCCCTCTTCTCGGCCCTAAATAAAGTCTCTTTGAATTTTCTCCATTTAATTTTTCACTCCCATTAGAATTACAAAGTGTTGCATAGAATACACCGCCATTTGATTTGTAACGGACCGAACGAGAGTAAGTCGTCCATCAAGAGATAGTGTCTGTTTTTTCCAACTACTAAGCTTGCTTTGCATGTTATCAATTAAATGTTGGAACTTCTTGCTCTTGGCCCTATCCTTTAATAAATAAGCCCCCAAATATTTGCCCAAATCTTATTTCCTCTTAAACCCTAAATATTCACAAATCTCTTTTTGTGTTCTTCTATCAATGTTTTTCGGGAAGCAAACACTAGTCTTTTGAGTATTGACCTTTTGTCTAAACATGGTTCCAAAATTCTCCAAAACCCCCATAACCATACACATCTAATCTAGATCAGCTTCACAAATAAGGAGTAAATCATCTACAAAAAGCAGATGAGATACCTCAGTGCCTCTACGCCCCATTTTTATTTTTTTCCACTGTCTTTTATTCACACAATCAATAACTAAATGAGTTAATTTTAACATTCCTAATACAAACAAGTATGGAGATAAGGGATCTCATTGTCTCACATCTCTAGGTGGGATTGAATCCTCTCTCCTACTTCCATTCCACATAAGTGACAATTTGACTAAGCTAACACAACCCCTTCCTATTTTTCCTAGCTGCTTATCAATCCCAATTTCCTCCAATACCTTTACAATAAAATTTCAATTTATCCAATCATATGCTTTTTCAAGGTTAATATTGATGACCATATATCCCTTTCTACCTTGTAATATACTTATAGAATGAACAATCTCCTTTGCAATAATAATACTATCATTTATACTCCTCATAGGGATAAAAATAGTTTGATATGGGGATATCAACTTATCAAAAAAAAGGTTTTAGTTTATTCACTATTACCATAGATAAACCTTTGTAAATAACATTACACAAAGCGATAGGTCTAAATTGGCTTACCTCTTCTCGCTTATCAACCTTTAGGATCAACACCACCAAAGTATCATTTATTTCTCCAATTCTGTCCGATTGTCCCCTTATTGCTTGACTAAATTTTATTACGAATTGGTCTCCATATTGATTGAACAAATTTTATTACCGTTGGTGTCAATTTTTTATTTGGTAAATGAAAATTTTTAAAACATAATGAAATGTTGTGAATTCCTTAACAAATACTAAAAATCAAAAGTTCACATAGGTATTTGTTTTCATATTATATACTGAAAACCATTGGTGGTCATTGGTGGTCAAGGGCGATCCATAGGGTGGGGGTGGGCTGCACCGCTTTGGGAATATTAATTCCCAAAGGAATATTCCATCTAGAGCTCCAACCGGCCACTAGAGCTTAGGTGACGACAACCGGTGGGGGTAATATTTTTTTTTTTAAAAAAAATATATGTTTATGGGCATTTTGGTAATTTCATTTTAATTAAAAGAAAAAATTAAACTTAACACCTCTCTAGGATTATGAATATTCAAAACATTTTTTATCTTAAAATTTTTAAAGTTCTTCATTAGGAATTTTCCCTTCATACAATAGATGCAGCAAGAACTTGACAAGAAATATATTTTGTAAAGCAGAAACAACACCAGGCTTTTTCACAGATTCAATTTGGTCCAATCTCGGTAATTCCAACAAATAGGACCGCATTTCCTAGCTAGAAATTACTCTTATTTTCTAAGGCGCCGAGTTTAGTACCTACCCCAGTGATTCACTCATCAAATTCAAGGGAGGATTGAAGAAATAAAATTGACAGTTCAAAGGCAGCAAAAAGGCAATGTGAGAAGAACCTACAATGCAGAACTATGTAGAACTCTCCTCTCATACAAACCAATTATTTGATCAGCCACGGCCCACATAATGGCCTGGCCAGGTGGAATTCTCATCAACCTAGGCAATAGACCTTTCCATAGTGCACGAAGCCCTTCCTCTGCATATATTGTTCTGATGGCATGGACCATACCCTTGTACTTCAACTCACCTCCTACTCGGTTCTGAGCCATTAGCCTTGTTTTCACGACATCAAAAGGACCGGTGCAGATAGGGCCTACGGTACCTGCAAGAAATCCAGAGATCATGGATTGCCATGGTTGAAGGACTTTCCCGTCTCCTTCATGTTTCTTCCATAAAAGGATATCAAAAGTATTTTTGGCTGTAAACATGGCAGCTTGATTTGTCCCATTACGCATTACAGTTGGAGCAGCCCCAGCCCAAAGCCCAAAAACGCCTTCTTCTTTTATAATCATTCGAGCACAGTGTACAGGACCCTTGTACTTCAAAAGTTCAGGACTTAGGCCTTTCTGTTGCTGCAATCTTATCTTCACCACCTGTTACAAAAACATGGTGCTAAGTTACCAACTTCAACCACTGCATCAATTTCCACATACAAACAATGCATAGATGATGATGTTAGTGGCCGGATCTAATCTAGTAACTTTTCTATCAGTAAAAATTGTAAAGCAAAACAAAAAAATTATCTTTGTTCACTAGTGTTGCAGAGAACTAAAAAACAAGCAGCATATCATCATTGTTAAATTACACTGAAAGGCACCGGTTAATTTCAACAAGCAAACTTCTCAGCCTAACCATGCTTGACATGACCGACAAATGTTGTAATTTTTCCTTCATCCAATTAAAAATGCACTGCATAACTCTTGGAGTAATGAAAATGAGAATGAGAAAAATGATTACTAATCAACTGTCCAGCTACAAATGGAAACAAGTATTAATACTTCTGGTCAATATAAGTTCCCTAAACAGACATTTATAACAGAAATAAGTTCATTAAAACTAGCAATTAAAATTCTAATATCATCACAAAGAATGTTAGCACCCTTGGGAGTTCTCTTGAACATCAGGCACAACAGGTATAACAAGAGGGATGAGAATGAGGATCAGTAGTCTCGTACCCTTTTCATTTTCTTATTGATCATTTCCACCCATAAAATTAAGATCAGAATGGGAGTGAAAAGAATAATAGTCCAGTGGAAGAGAATCCTGAAGATTTAAAATGCAAGCAGGCTAGCAGCAAGTCAAGATGGACCAGTAAACTTATCCAGATTTAGTCATGTTGGTCAACTGATCTTTACAGAGTGATTGAGACTTAACTAAACCCAATTGTTAATACTATACAACCTATGCAAGCATTACCATAGCTCCAGGGATCCTAGATTTGAAATCTTATACATAATTACAGTATATAAGATAACCATCTGCCAAGAACGAGACCATCCAATCCAATCAGAATCAGCATGATTGTTTTAAGTGAGAAAAGCAACCAGAAGGATATGGAATTCTACATTGCAGATAAAAGAGAAAAGAAGAGCAGGTCTAGAAATTGAAAATATATGTCAATCTAAGGTATTTCACATTCTCAGCAAACAAAAGTTTCCTCAAAATGTCAATCCAGAAACAAGCCAATAAGCTCCAATATGAAAATTCAAACTACACTATAATCTCAAAAGTGGCAATAGCAAACACTGATTACAAAAAGTTTCAAGAAGCTATTAAATTCAATCAATATGTAACTAAATTAAATCTAAAACGTATAGTCTAATTATCAATGACAAATAAAAACATAAAGGCACAAACCTCAAATGGAGTAACAATAACAAGAGCCTCAAGGACCCCAGCACCAAAACCAGAAAGGATGCGCCCCTGACTGCTGATTTTCCCAGTCTTAGAGTCCTTAAATGCCGATTGAAATAATGCATTTGAACCCATTCGAAGCGCATACTTCAAGGTCAAATGTGTAGCAAAAGGTGTCAATCCTTTCCATAAAGCTCGCACCCCTTCTGTGCGTGCGACTGTGGTACCACAATGAACTATTCCCCTGTAGTTTCCAGACCTATCAAGTTGCAATCTGGTCTTAATGACATCAATGGGTTGCAAGCAACAGGCCTCCATGACACCTCCTAGCGAGCCAGAAACTGCTTTCATATAAGGTGGGATTGCTTTCTTTGAACCCGAGTTGGGATCGTCTTGTGCAGCATCTTTTTGATTCATGATTGATAGAGGTTTGCTTTATTACGGTAGAAACCTGATGATATCAAATAACACATTGATAAATCCCATAAATGTGACCTAAATATCTATGAAGCACCGGATAAGGCAACAATGGAGAAATCAAAATGAAATAAAATAAAATTCGAACAGAAAATCACTTTTCTTTGTGTCTTTTGCATGCGAAACAGCTATTTTAGCATTCATCCCACCAAAACAATAATTGACATCTGTAAGCTGATGCATGTAAAGTACTATACCCAATCTTGGGGTTGTTCTTCCATTCCCACAAAGAATGTTGATTATTTGATAACCCAAGAAAACATAAAAGAACTTGAATAGTCAACAATATTAACAGAATGAAAATAATCTATGAACACAGTATGGTGCACAATAAGAAAGCAAGTAAAACGTACTGTAGATCAGCTACACTGTGGTCGACCGCCGAATGGTGAGATTTAATTCCGTTCCACGTGAAATCTGAAACCCCACAGTTAACGGAACATGCTTAGAAAAATTTAAAACCCAGGGAATCTTTGTTCGAGGATCAAACAAATAAGTTTAGTTAGAACCCAGATATTGTAACGATTTTTTATTTTTGCCAGAGATATCATTGAGAGGAATGAATTCAGAAATCGACAAAAGCAGCGATTGAACTCACCAAATAAGCAAAATACCAAATGAGGGTCCTTACAGCCACAAGAAGGGGCTTTCGGGGAACGGAGAAGAAAAAGAAGAGGCGAATGTTACACACAAATTAGATAAGCAGGACGAGAGGACAGGTATCTTGCGGGAGAGGCCCCCATCTGCGCGGCATCTGATTATAGTTTATTGTAACTACTAGGATACACGATATAATTCATTACAATATCTTCTACTTATCTTATTTCTCTTTTTTTAAAATTAGTTAAATCTGAACCGTTGATTGAGAAAGTGAGAGAAAAATAAAAATAGTATTGTATTGATTGAATGGATGGATGGATGTAATTTAAAGATTATAAGGGATAATGAGAAAATGATAGGAAGATAAACTCAAACTGCCCCTTTCGTGTCTAATCTACTGCATTAATTATTAATTATATAAACATTTTTTTATTCTGCAACAATTCCATTGCCGGGTCGCATGCATAGATCTCATTTCTCATCTCAATTTCACAACCATTGTCTAAAAAAAATGGATGAGTAACTCTAAAATGGGTTAGTATAAGAAGCTCCTCCTTCTCTCTAGTTTCTTGTCTCGGCCCCATCATGATGCACCCAGTTCCTTTTGAAAGCAATTTGAAGAATGATCCTCCCCCGCATCCAGGAGATGATCAATCAGCTAAAAGAGCCAAGATTGATGATCCTCCCGTCTCAGATGACATCATGGACGTGGACCACCTTCCTGTGTCAGACTCGAATGGCTCCCAGATTCCTGTTCCATCGCCCCCGCTGATCTTTACCACGAAAATGCCTCAGACGATACTATGGATGCAAACCAATCTCCTCAAGTTATGCCCCAGACACAAATGTCCCTTGAACCTCCTCATGCTCAGGAGGTCCATATGACGAAGGATACTGTTGTTGTGACCAGCAAACCTCCTTCATTCAAAGACAAGTTGCTTAACCTTGACCCAAACAGGTTAAACGAAGATAGAGATGATGAGGTCACGTTGAACCAAGGCGATGTCACTATCGGTTTGAATGGAACGATTTCGACAGTAACTTTTGTGTCTCATGTTCTAGATACTCTGAACAAGAAAATGGGCCTGATTGTTGTAGTTAAGCTTCTAGGCCAAAAGATAGGTTACCAGCATCTTAACACCCAACTTCGGAACCTTTGGAAACCTACTGGACCTCTAAAACTCATCAACATTGAAGATGATTGCTTCCTTGTGAAGTTCCAAGAGGACTTGGATTATCAACATGCTCTCCTGTCAGGACCATGGGTGATTTTTGGGCACTACCTCACTATTCAACCCTGGTATCCGTCTTTCAAACCCCATGAGCATGTCATCAACCTAGTCTCATGCTGGATCAGACTACCAAAGCTACCTGCTCGCTATTACCATAAGAGCATCATCCGCTCTATTGGAAGTTTTTTCGGAGAGGTTATTAAAGTAGATTACAACACCGACTTTGGAGACCGAGGAAGGTTTGCAAGAATTGTTGTAACCATAGACTTGGACAAACCGTTAATCTCAAAGATTCAAGTGGATGGTACTCTCATCTTCGTGGAGTATGAGGCCCTCCCATTCATTTGTTTTAGTTGTGGGAGGTATGGTCACCTCGTAGAATCTTGCCCGCTATCAGAGACTGAAACCACCGCGATTTTGCCGTAAAACCAGCCAGCTGAAGTTATTGTTGAACCCAACCCTGATGCACTCGTGTAGGAAAGCGACTTTGGAGCATGGATGCAAGTGCAACGGCAACGCCGCCCTATTGTCAAAGGAGCCAGAACGAATGAGACAAATGGTAGTAAGCATGTGGTCAACGCATCGCGGTACGAGGTTTTGAGAGAGGTTTTGGAGGAAGAGAGCCCAAAGGTAACTAATGCGGTTAGGGACAGATCCTGGACAAACTCTGATCAACTTATCCAACACAAAAAAGGCAAAGAATCAAAAGGTTTGAAAAAGACAGATCATGGGAGCAAACAAAAAGCAACAGAAATGAACAACAATATGCAAGAAAGCATTTTCAGCACGTAGGCCTACGCTGCTAGGGCCACCAGCACCAATCTCGATCCAAACTTTAACAAAGTCATCCTTATAGAGGACCCCAGGATGCCTAAGAGCAAGTAGCCCAGTCAGCGCACAATAGATGGGCTTGATCCCCAGGCCCATTCCATTCATAGCAATGATCCCTAGGCTAAAAGTAGAGGCTTCAAGCTCTCTTCAGGAGTTACCATTCACAACTTGGGAGCCAAGCCCAATTTAGACCAAGTTGGACCCTCAACAAATTCCATCAAGGTATTAGCTCGAGGAATCCATGGCGAACTGAGCGCAACAGACGAGGAGACGCATGTTGAGGGAGTTAATTTCCTCCCAAACCCTTCAACCTAATTTTATTATGTCAATTATAACATGGAATTGCCAGGGAGCTTCCAATAAAAAGTTCCCTTCCATTTTTAAATCCATTGTGTTTAATTATAAACCTGACATTTTTGTTCTTTTAGAGCCAAGAATCTCTGGGGATAAGGCTGATCAAGTTATTAAAAGACTTGGTTTTCTTCACTCTCATAGGGTTAAAGCATCTAGCTTCTTTGGAGGCATTTGGATTTTTTGGTCGGCCAACATTTCAATCAACATCCTTGTGAATCATTTTCAATTCATTCATATGGAAGTTTCTAGGGTAGGCCGAAACTCTAATTTCCTTTTCACTGCTGGTTATGGAAGCCCTCAAAAGCAGTTTAGAAATTACCTTTAGCAGGATCTGAACTAAATAGCAATCAACACTTCCTCTTATGGCTCCTATCTGGAGAATTTAATGCCATCTTGAACCACGATGAATGAAGGGGAGGCTCTATTTGTAAGGCCCAAGGTTGTGGCTCATTTAGGAGCTTTACTTATTCCAATGGGCTTATAGATATAGGGTTCCGAGGCCTAAGATTCACCTGGCGCAGAGGCTCCCTTTTAATGAGACTAGACCGAGCTCTTTGCAACTCTTCATGGGCCCAGATGTTTCCCAAGTTCAAAGTAGATCACTTGCCTAAAATTGCCTCGAATCACAGACCGATTCTTACTAATATGGGTTTCAACTACCAGCCTAGTCCACCTCAGATGCACTTTAAGTTTCTCACGTTGTGGTTATCCCACCCCGACTTCCAATCGATTGTTCAACATATATGGCTTTCTAGGGATGACATTTTGTCTTGCATCAAAACATTCACCTCAGAGATCCATCAATGGAATTCAGCCGTATTTGGGAAAATTGGAAACAAGAAAAGACGCCTCTTTAGAAGACTGAACGACATTCAATCAGCCATAGAAAATCGCCCTGATGCTGCATTTGACTCCCTCATCGATCTTAAAGCATCTCTCCGCAACGAGCTCAAGGATGTCTATTTTCAGGAGGAGCTCATATGGCTCCAGAAATCTTCATCGAAGTGGCTTTGTTTGGGTGATAGGAATACCAAGTATTATCATATCAAAGCCCTAATGCGGAAAAAACGCAACTTTGCCTCCCAGCTAAAGATGCCTGATAGTTCTTGGACCTTGAACGAAGACCAATTGTCCTCCTTTGCTAGGCAATTCTTTGTGGATCTCTATTCTTTGGAAGATCTGAACTTTACTTCCTTTCCCCTCTGAGGAGCTTTGCCTAATTTAGACGTCATTCAAATAAATGCTCTGGACAAAGGGGTATCCATCAAAAAAGTCAAAAACTCTCTCTTTGAAATGCACCTTCTCAAATCCCCAAGCCAAGACGGAATCCATGCGCTATTCTACCAATCCCAATGGACATCAGTGGGCCCAAGCATATTCCACTTCATTCAAAACTTATGGTCAGGTTCTTCCATTAACCCTTCTCTAAATCACATGTTGCTTGCTTTGATTCCCAAAATTAAAAAGTCTAGTCTCATAAATGAATTCAGACCGATTAGCATGTGCTTTGTATTGTACAAGATTGTATCTAAAACTATTGCTAATCATCTTCGATCAGTCATGCCTCACCTAGTAGGGCAGACTCAAACAAGCTTCATTCAAGGTAGGAGTATCATCGATAACATTATAATTGCCCAAGAGGTAATTCATTCTATGAGAAGGAAAAAAGGAAAATCTGGATGGATGGCCATTAAGATTGATCTTGAGAAGGCATTTGATAAACTTAAGTGGGACTTTATAAAAGACACCATTCAGGACGCCAACATCCCCTGCAACTTGATCTGATTGACTATGGACTGCATTACCTCTCCTTCTATGCAAGTTTTATGGAATGGTCAACCTTCGCAGCCATTCTCTCCACGGAGAGGAGTAATCGCCCTATTTATTTGTGCTTTGTATGGAAAAACCATCGCAGCTCATAGAAAATAAAGTTAAATCAAGGGAGTGGCAGACTATTAAACTAGGCAGCAAAGGTGTATCCTTATCTCACCTTTTTTCGCTGATGATCTAATACTCTTTGTCCAAGCAACAGCTCACCAATTCGCCCTCATTTAAGAAATCATGCATCAATTCTATAACTCATCAGGTCACCTAGTCAGTCAAGCCAAAACCAAGGTTTACTTCTCTGGTAATGTTAATCCACAAACATGTAGAAGCATATGCACTACCTTGGGGTACCAAAAAACCAACTCCCTAGGGAAATATCTGGGAGTTCCTTTGCTAAATGGAAGAGTTACCTCCTCCACATATGAATACATCCTAGATCACCTCCAATCTAAGTTAGCTGGCTGAAAAAAGTAAATCCCTCTCTCTGGCTAGCCGAATAACATTAGCCAAGTCGGTGCTCACTTCATTGCCACTCTACACAATGCAAAGTACTTGTCTCCCCTCATCTTGCCGTGAGAAAATTGAAAAGATCATCAAAAAATTCATCTGGGGCTACTTGAACGATCATCGGGGAGTCAGTTTGGTTAAATGGAATGACCTTTGCCAACCAATTAATCATGGGGGGTGTGGATTGCTAAATCTTGAGTCTCAAAACAAAGCACTTATGATGAAATTAATCTTCAAGATTCAATCTCAGCCAAACTCTCTTTGAGTTAGAGTGCTGAAGCAGAAATATTCAGTCACAGACTTAAGGCGTGGAACAAGTTGTGCTACTATGTCATACTTTTGGAGGCAATTACTGAAATCATGGCCCGACACTCTTCCTCACATCACTTGGAATTCATCAACCCAAGGAGCACTCCAGTGCCAATGGACCTTAACGAAGCATGGGTAATTCACTACAAAGTCTGCCTATAACGTCTTAGAATCCTCAAAGTGGAATGCCAAAAACGTCACCTGGACCTATCTGTGGAAGCTCCCAATGGCACAAAGAGTCTGAACCCTCACATGGCTGTTATTAGAAGGGAAGCTTCTCTCCAACAAGGAACGCTTTAGAAGGGGAATGACCCAGGACCGATCCTGCTCACTTTGCTAGGCCAATAAGGAATGTCTCGATCACATTTTCAAAGATTGCCATATGGCATCTGCAGTATGGAAGAAAATTCTCCCCTCGGACATGATCTCTGATTTCTTCCGACTAAACATTCAGGATTGGATTACTGCTATTATTAATTCTCCTTCTCTAGATACATCCTGGAAGGTTGGCATATGCATAACCTACTGGAAGTTATGGGACGTCAGAAACAAGCGAGTGTTTACTCAAGAATCCTGTTCCATTAAAAGGATCGTGATGCAGATCAAATCATTGGCGATGCACACACAACGCTGCTTTTCCTCTTTTAACCTTATTTTGTAGATTAGGCAGATCATTTACAATGTTATAGCTTTTAGAGACCTAATTCTTCTGTAATTTTCTTTGCTCAACAGTTGTATTCTCAAATTATTCATTAATGAATTTCCAATTTCATCCAAAAAAATATTAATCTAAATATCGGAAATTTTCTACTCTCTTCAAGTTGTTCAAGGTATGTTTGGACTGTCCTCATTTGTAAGGTTGTCAAACTCGTAAGTTTAAATAAATATGTGACAATAACGTAAATATGTCTAGTAAACTTATAATAATTTACTTTTATTATTAAATAGTAATGAATAATGTATCATAACTAATTAAAATATAAAGAGGAGATAATAATTTGATTTAAACATATTTTAAATACAAAAAATTAAAATTAAATCCATCAACATTCAAAATTTACTATATTTAACAAAGAAATTTCAATAAAACTCATATATAAAGCTAATGAGCATGATCTAATTAAAAAAGTTAACACGAGTTTAAGGATGCGTTAACATGGCTTTGTAAGCTAAAAATGTTAAAAAAAAATAAATTTGGTGTATAAGCTCATGAGTTTAACTAAGTTTACAATGGTCAAGAATTTACAAATTATTCAACTCAATGTGTAAAGCTAGCAACAACAAAAATGGTAAATTCCGACAGTTAATTCGCGAGTTTGACAATAATGCTTGCAACAATACATTTTAGAGAAAAGTTATTTTTTTTAAAAAAAAGGTTTTGGGTAAAATTGCAAGTTTTTCGACTCAATTTGTAAAGCTAGCAACAAAAAAAGAATAAACTTCGAGAGTCAACTCACGAGTTTGACAACCATACTTGCAACAATACATTTTAGAGAAAAGTTATTTAAAAAAAAGGTTTTGGGTAAAATTAACATGTTTGGTTTACAAGCCGTAATCCCAACCTGCAAACTAACAAATGCTAAAATATGCTTTTAATTCTCTAAGTTTTACATAAAATCTACTTTTAGTCCTTTAATTTTATAAAGTATACTTTTGGTTACATATTCTTAACATTGTTAATGTTATTAACAAAAATGTTAACGAAGTAAACTCAAGTGATAATTGAGCAACTGACAAAGTATATTTAGGTTTTGATTTTTAATATAATATATCTAGATTATTAAAAATAAACCGGCAAAATCCTACAAATGAAATTGAGGTTTTTATATTTAGATTATTAAACTAAAATATTTTAATTGATATTGATGTCTTAATTTAGTCTTTTAGATATTTTTTAATTTACGCATATTTTAAATTTAAGATTAATAACATTTAATTATACATCCATCACTTGAGTTTATTGCACTCAATTTGTAAAGCTAGCAACAAAAAAAGAGTAAACTTCAAGAGTCAACTCACGAGTTTGACAACCATGTTTGCAACAATACATTTTAAAGAAAAGTTATTTAAAAAAAGGTTTTGGGTAAAATTAACATGTTTGGTTTACAAGCCGTAATCCCAACCTACAAACTAACAAATGCTAAAATATGCTTTTAATTCTCTAAGTTTTATATAAAATCTACTTTTAGTCATTTAATTTTATAAAGTATACTTTTGGTTACATATTCTTAACATTGTTAATGTTACTAACAAAAATGTTAACGCAGTAAACTCAAGTGATAATTGAGCAACTGACAAAGTATATTTAGGTTTTGATTTTTAATATAATATATCTAGATTATTAAAAATAAACCGGCAAAATCCTACAAATGAAATTGAGGTTTTTGTATTTAGATTACTAAATTAAAATATTTTAATTGATATTGATGGCTTAATTTAGTCTTTTAGATATTTTTTAATTTACGCATATTTTAAATTTAAGATTAATAACATTTAATTGTATATCCATCACTTAAGTTTATTGCATAAGCATTTTCCATTAGCAATATTGACGGTGTTAGAATTATAAAACTAAATATATATTTTATAAAGTTAAAGGACAAAATTAAAGTATATCTCATGTAAAATTAAAATATTAAAAATATAATATACTTGAGTCATTAATGAATATTATATATATATATATATATATATATATATATATATATATATATATCATTTAGCTGTATCATTTGAAGTCATCGCATGGAAAAGCCAAACAGATTAGAGAAGAAAGAAGATTAATGAAAAGAAAATCGAAAGAATGCCATCCATTTTTTTTTTAGTGGCAATAAAAACTGGAAAGCTAAGAAGCTTTGGTATTTGAGAAATATATCAAGAAAAAACCATTTCAAATTCTCACCAGTTAGGAACAGCCGGAGCATCGGCGAGTTTCTGTGAACAAACGAAGCATGAAAAGTTGAAGTGAATGCTGGAGAGAGATTAACTGCAATTTTAAATATTTTTCCAAGCTAATACTTTATTTATGCATATTTATACTTAATTAACCAGCATTGGGTAAGAAAAAATGATGAGCAAATAGCCAATATATATTTTAAACTTATATACACAATATCTTAATTATATACTATAAATTTTATAAATTTTGCATCTTATAATTATTCTTATTTTATATTATCATCTTGTCCTATTATAAGCACCTCCAACATGTTTCATAATATTATGCTTTGTTTGAAACATTATGTTTTCCATGTAGTATTCCTAGCTACTAATTAACCAAATTCTTCTAAGTAATGCCTTTTATTTTAAGTAAATTTGATATTTAGCGAAAAAATTGCTAATTTTTACTAATTGAATTGATGTATGTAAATATATTATTAGGTGCTTATTTATGATGAGATGGGAATATATTTCTGTTTGAACATGTGACATGTGGTTAGAAAACCACCCCTCTCAATCACCAAACATTGCAAGATGATGGTATATTTTTGGGAAAATTCTTCTCAAGCCCAATTAATTAAATTATTGTAAAAAAAACTTAAAGAAAAGTCACATGTCAAAATAGCCCTTTTTGGTATTATATCATGTTGCATTAACAACTATATCAGTATATATTAACAACTAAATCAGCATAGTTAACAACTATATTAATAATTAAATCAGTTTCGTTAACAACTAAATCAACATTCGTTAATAACTATATCCATACAACATTTTTACAAAAAAAGAAATAATAATAATACCAGAAAATTTCTTTAGGCCTTTTTTGACAATATTTTGATAACTTGGGTTTTGACAGGGATTTTTCCTATATTTTTGAAGCAAACTATGTAATATTGATGAGTATTGTCCCCCCCCCAAAAAAAATTGTATTCTTTTTTTTAAAAAAAATAAATTATTTTTTATAAGAATGAGTATCTTGCTTTTACTTTAAGTACATATTAAATTAAATTATTAATTTATTTATACCCAGTTTGATTACTACTCGGATGTGATTTAATAACAATCCAAGATCATACGTTTTCGTCCCTAGAAGAATAGCAGAATAAAGGGGAGAATGAGAGATATTCAATAGCAGTTCCTAATCCTAATACCTTAAATCATTATCATCACTTAATTATTCAAACCTTAACTTTTGCAGAAATCCATCTCTTGTTTTTTATGTTGTGTTTTGCGTATGATTAATAAACCAAATCCATTGCTTGAGATTGTGTTTAAGCAATTTAATTTAATAAAAGGTACATGCATGTAATTAATTTGCCGACAATAATGGGGAAGACTCGTGCTGCCATTTATACTCTCGTGAATAAATTGAAGTATGGAGCAGGAAACGTAGTACATGGTTCAGTTTTGTTTAATTATCGTTAATAGTTCTGTGGTCTAATGATATAAATAATTTTTCATATAAGTGAGAGCTCTGCAAGTTCAATTTTGATGGTAGGGTTAAGGGGCATTTTTGTCCTGAAAATTGTGTCAAAAGTGTAACATCCCTACTTTTGTAAATCATGTATGGAATTAATGACAGAATTAATAAATTATTGAGGAAACTTTAAACTATAATTGTGATTGGTTGTTGAGTGACATATTATATTCTTTATTTCGGAGACTTTGTTACAATGAACCTACTCTATGATTGAAATTAAATTTTGAATTACTAAGTAGGACAACAAGAGAGTTGTTTTACAATAAAATAGGGTGAATAAAGACAGGATGACATATTAATTATTAAGTGCAAGTTATTGGTACTCATTAGAGTTAAATGGAGATAAAATTTACCTCATGCAATAAGATTAAAAAGGAAAATCAAAGGACCAAAGAGAGCCACATCATAAGTTAGGTGGAATGTATAGAACATGGAAGTGCCAACAAAGTCAGAAGAGAGATGGAACACATGGTTGAACCCTAAGGTGACACGTGACACATAATTGATGCAAGATTGACTTTTTACAAGATAGTACAATGGTAATTAATAAGTGTAATTAATGAGAGTAAGTAAAAGTCAAACAAGTTTGCTCATTAAGTCATGAAAAGCATGCAGCTATGTGAGGGTAAGAAAAGAACTGAGTAAGTCACACATTAAGGCTCAAATACATGATCAAAAACTTGGGAAAATATTGACCAATGAGAGGGCACCAACAAGTACCAATTAAATATTTATTTATGAAGAATTTGAATAAAAATTTGAACCTTCTTTCAGCTGGATATGGCGCCAAAAATGAAGGAAAATGAAGGGATAAAGAAAGTACATGTAGGGTCATATATTCATTTATGGGAAGATTTACAAAATCAAAAAGAAATTAACAAGATGGTAGTTGAGATAAACACTTAAAACACATGAAGGATGTAACATTATTAAAAAAATAAAAAAAAATAATTAATTAAATTAAAATTTAAAAAAAACAAAAAAAAATATCAATGGATATATTTGTGGCAGGTACGCTGCCACATTTGGAAGTGGCAGCGTCCTGCCACTAATTAATGGCAGAGGGGGGGACTATCATTATCATTATAAAAAAAAAAAAAAAAAAAATTGATTCCAATCCACGGCCTCATGTTCCCATTATATATATATATATATATATATATATATATATATATATATATATATATGTATGGGTAGTGTTTAAATGCAATAGAGCCTATGAGTATAATTACAAGAGTGAGTGAGAGAGAGAGACGACGGTATTTGGAAGAAATAGGGGGAAAAAGAGCTTATTATTGAAGGTACATTATTTATAGTTAGATTAATTTCTTTTCAATAAACTTCCTTTATGAAAGTTGGTCTACTTATTTTTTCTTTCTAAAGAGGATAAAATAGTATTGATTATTAAAAATTTTAAGATTAGACCATTAGTAAAATTCTAAGTTTTGATAATAGAAGGCTATATATATGTCAAGCATGATTAGTAAATAAATTTAATCGGTTAGTTTTACTAAACCTTTGAACTACATGAAATTATGAATTGGGATATGAGATTTTAAATTAGAGATTGGTGTGATTTTGAGATTTGGAGATAGTTTAATAAATTGGGCTATACTTATAAAAGTTAATATTAGGTTAAAAACTGAGGAATAGATAAATTGTTATCTTATTTTAGGAAAAACTAAAATGAGATAATAGTTTAATTAAATTTTTTATTAAGATGTTAGTAATCAGTGTTAATTCTATTAACATATGATTATGTATTTATTTTTAAAGGGGACTAATTTCTCTCATGGTTAGTATTGTGCCAAGAACTTGAGGTAACCACTTTCTAATTTATTTTGTATACTTGCTGAGGTGATTATAAGTGCATGCTTATATATATTTAAATGATATAAATATATTACAGTTTGTGTTACTTATGAAAATGTATCCATGTGTGAGATATTTGTTTGAAGGTAAATTTTAGTTAAGTGGGCTTAAACTGTTTTATATTGTTGTAATTAAAATTGTTTATTTTGAAATCATGGAAATTTATGCATGATGTTGAATATTGAACATAACTGTGAATTGTTGATGCTGAAAATTGTGGTGCACTGCATATTGAGGTGTTTTGAGTTGAGATGAGATGTGATTGTAGGAGATTGATTTTATACCACGTGGTATTGCCGCCACTAGCGCACAGTGCATGGCCGGATATTGCCTTTGGTATCATCCAAATCCTTTGGCCGGGATTAGGATCAGCCCTTGGGATAGTGACACCTTTCTATATTCAAGAGAAAGGGAAGCCATGGTCCAATATGAGTTCTGTAGCCTTTGACCGAGCTACACCTCATCATTGGTGAGCTTGGAATAATTTTGTCAAAGAGATTAAACCTATTATATTGTAGCTCATGGGTTCTGTCAGCGGTTACAAGGAGGTTATAAGGAGGGTTGAGGGAGTTACATGCATATTGAATAATTAAAAATTTACTAAGTGGTTTGGTAAATCATTCGAAATTATTGATATACGATGGATACTTAGCCCGCTTAACTATCTTGTAATCATTCCCTATATACCTTTTAAATTGGTTATGTGGTTACTGAGTCTTTGTGACTCACCCTGTCATTTTTATTTTTTCAGGCGAGAATACCCAGGGGAAAAGGCATCCGAGACTTGATCAAAGTTATCAATCTTGTATGTCTTATTTTGTTACATGAGCATAATTTGATGTATATTGCCAAACTTTAGAGACTCTTTTGGTACGTTGCATATTTTGATTATTCCGCTGCATACTAGAACTTATGATAGCAACAGTGATTGTTGATATGAATTTTAATGTGGAATGATTTATTTTGACTGGAATTAAGTACGTTTAGCTATAAAATAATTATTTAAATGGTAATTTTGGGAGGATGTTACAAAGGACACATGATTAGATGGAATATTTCTCTTATGGACCAAACTTGTGCCACATGTACATCTGCCAAGATAAATCAAAAGTATTTGAAGAAAAAGCAACGAAATGTGTCAAATCCTAGAGCACCTCTTGGACCATTGGATAAAGGCATGAATGAGCACCTCATATAACCCTTAATGCTTTATTAAAGGCCTCCAAGTCTTCATTTACTTCAGCCATTTCATCCAAGGTGAGGGGAAAAGAAAGTAGAGCTGATCCAAGCAACAAGAAGGAGGAAAAAGAAGCATAGGTGAAGATTGAGGTAGGTTGATGTAAGATTTGGATTTTTATTCATGTAAACCCTTAAGATTCCTCTTTAATAACACCTTATGGTATTCTTATGACCAAGGCTGCCCCACCAAAGAAGAACAAAGAGGAAGAAGTGCAAAAGAAGAATCAAGGCATCAAGCAAGGTGAGTTGTCTAAAACTTTGAAATCTAGAGTTCTTTGGTTGACTTCTGGCCAGCACATGGAACTTGGAGTTATGATGTGTTTTTGATGTTTTTAAGGGTTTCAATGGGCTCAGAGCGAAATTTTGTGTGGGTTTAAGTTACCGATTTGATTTATAACTACGAAACTCTACAAGCTAGAAAGATGTCGAATCTACCAGTTTTACCGAATTCTGGGCAGCGATGCTTGTTAAATGGTTTTAAAATAGTAAAAGTTGTTTGATGTCTATGAAATTTTGTATGCTTAAAGTAGACATCTTGGTATCCAATTTGATATAACATTTTACAACTTTTTGAGTTTTCTACTAGGAGAAATAAATTCGTGAAAACAACCCAAAAACTGGATTTTCTTCTCTGTCCAGCAAGCAAAGAATTGACACAAAAAAAGGAACCTAAGTTTTATGACTTCTGGAAGTATTTTTGTTAGAAACTAGACATTTTAAGGGTTCATTTGCCTCTAGTTTCATGTCAATCATATTTTTGTAGAATTAGTTATGAATTTTTGAAGTTAGATCACCGTTTTTGAAATTTTGGAAAAGGGGCGAATTTTATGAATTAGAGAGGGGAAATTATATAAGTGATTAAAACTAGATATATTTGCTTTATTTAGGGTCAACTCGTGTTCGGAATAATTTTCAAATACCAGGGAGTTATTGTTACTAAGGGTGCTAGGTGTGTATATGGTAACTGCTTACTCGCATACTTTATGTTATTTGGTATATTTGTTTTGCCATGATTGAGGATGTGGGATATGGGTCCTATTGGACCGATGTCCTTAGGTCGCTACCCCACCGAGATGCATTCAGGGTGGTTAGGGTTTGAGGCTCTGGCTACTGAGTTTTCCTAGCGCTAAGGATCCGGGGGCTTGTCTTGTTAGGCGGTCCTGCGGTTGTTGTGGACTGGGTCCTTTCGCAATGAACATATGCATATGTGGTATGCTGTTTTATATGTTCCTGTATGAGATGTGTACTGAATGCATATGGTATGCGTTACCATGATTGTTGTTGTGATTTTTTCTAATTATAGATTGCATATATGCATTGCATACATATAGTATTTCAGTTTGATGGTTACCCTGGGATTCAACTCTGGATCCCAGACCATAATAGGAGTACAAGTGTCTCGAGCTAAGAAGACGAGGATACTTGAGGTAGGGGCAAAGAGTGATGAATCAAAGAAATAGGTAATGCCCTATTATTTTGTACTTTATAACTTTGGATGACTGTATTATTTACCTTCTGCCGTATTTACTTTCGAATGATTGTACCCTTAACCCTACGAGGACTACTTTCTGTTTTTGGTCGTACTTTTACCAGAAATCGTACTTGTCCAAAGCGAATTGATGCTCTGCCGCGTGACACCCTGATATATGCTAATATAGAATAATTAAAGGAAAAGTAATAAATATAAAAGGGATCTCTCTAACCCACCACCCGAAAGGGTGAGGCCGATAGGGGTGTAACAGAAAGCAATTTACCTTGAAAGTGTTAAAAATAAAGTAATTTGATCTTAGCTGTTATTCTTGATAATTTTAATTGTTAGTTAACCAAATATACTGAGTTGCATTCACATGTCATCCATGTCATTTTTATTAAAGTGCAAATTTGTCATAGAAATTCATGTGTTATCTACTTCTTCTTTTTCTCAAAATTATATTTAAAACCTTCGAGGCAAATTTGTACCTTAACAAAAATGATATGTACACTGTCAGTTGAGCTTATTTGGTCAACTAACAATTAAAACCTACTAGGATAATAGTTATGATAAAAGCGTTCCCTTTTTTACAGTGTTAGGACAAAATTGCCCCTCCATGACAACTTCCGAGATAAAATTACCCGCTAACCCTTGATTGTAATCTTAGATGTCCAACGGTAACCTTATGTGATTAGTCTTTCTTCTTCTGAATGGAGGGCAAAAAATGTGTTTGGTCAATCTCTTTTTCCTATGAATGTGTTGAGAGCAACAATATTTTTCATTTGTAGGTTCAAAATCCTGAGCAAACCCGAGTTCAGGTTAGATCTTAGTCCACCGAATTGACGAACGAGTACCTCAACTTCCCTTCGTGGGATGCAAAACTTCAACTTGGTAAAATTAAAAAATATGGACAATCATATATACAACTCATCACAAAATAATCTGTTTTTTAATACACAAGACAACATATTTATATAATTTGATTTGATTAATGAAGTTGATTAAGTTAGTTAATATGATCCTTATTTTCTAAAACATTTTACTTATCTTCCTTAATTTTCTCATCCCCTCTTCTAATTGATTATTGTTAAGTGTTGATGGAGCAATAATAATGATATATTAGAAAAAATATCGATAAATATAAAAATTTCTGAACACAATTATTTTATTCACAAAACTTTGTTTAAGGGGCATTGGGTTCTTTTACTATATCTTCATCACTTTTAGTTATTTATAGAGATTTCTAGACTCGCACAAATCCAACTGTCTAGAAATCACTGGTAAGATCACCTGTGATATGAAGGATTACCTAGAACACGATAAACACTAGTAGTGATTCATGCAATTATTAAATCACTTATGATTGTTAAACTCGGGAGTTGACTTTTTGAATTTATCGTTTTTAAGTTTCTAACTTTCAAAAACAAGTTGAGACCGTAAACTCATGTTAGTTGTAAAATCGGTTAAACTCATGAGTTTATGCATGTTTATTGTTTTTACATTTTTAACTTACAAAATTGTGTTAACTTACTCTTAAACTAATGTTAATTTTTTTTTATTTAATCATGCTCAGCAGTTTGTTGTATAAATTTTATAAAAATTTCTTTGTTAAATATGATAAATGATGAATGTTGATTGATTTAATTTCAATTATTTGATTTAAAATATATTGAAATCAAATTGTTGTTATTTTTATATTTTAATTATATACAAATACATATTTAATAATAAACATAAATTCTTCTAAGTCCATAATCCTATTTTACGTCACTATTACGAGTTTGCTTAAACTCGTAAGTTTGACAATCTTACTGATGATCGTATGTGTAATACCTGAAAAAAAAATTATTATAATAAAAAGAAAAATAATTATCATAATACCTATTTTAAATAGGTGAATATGGGGTCTCAATTTTTTTTGTATTGTATTTATTTTTGTTTATAGGGAATTTTTCTTAGAATTTAGGAGTATGAAAATTAATTTAGCTTATTGATATAAAAACCAATATTTTAGGGATTAAATTAGGACTTAACTCATTATTCCTAATTTAACTTCATGAGACAAAATCTTTCTAAGTAAGAGTAAATAGATTATACAATGATATTAACCCTAAATCTTAAAGTCTAAATGGACCAATAAGGGAATTGTCTTCTTGAGCATGAGAGAACAATTAAAACAAAACTTCATAATTAAAAATTAAGGGAGGGGGGACGAAATTTTTAAGGAAAATGGAAGAAAAAGAATAAATCAATTAAAGGAGTAGGAGAAGATAACTTGGTGAACAAGTTAATTTTCTTAGGGAGCAAGTAATTGCTTAATTAGAAAAAATTAGGAGAAAACCTATAGAAATTAAATCATAACTTGAGATTTTGAAGTTAAATATCCAAGATAAATACATATTTAGAATCAGGGAATTATGAGCTTCAACTTGGCTATTCCCAAAGATATTTTCGGTTACATTTAAGATTCATACTTAAACATTTTGGGAATTAAAAATCACCATAAATCTAATCATAAAATTAGGATTCCAAAAGTGGAACTAGATTTTGAATTTAAACACCAACTTACACCTAACTAAATTAGGATTTGGGATTTATTAAGTTAATTTAATAAGGGAGAGGTTTTTCTTGGAGACCAAGCAATAAAATTCTAGAAGGAAAAGGGGGAAAATTTCGGCCAAGAAGGGTTGGAGGGGCAAGATCATGTCTTTCTCTCCAAGTAATGATCCAAGAGCCAAGATCAAGCAAAAGTTGCAAGATGTTTAACCACCATTTGCCTATAAATAGAGAGCCTTAGTTAGCGCATCCTCCACACCAATTTTCCCTTGCCATGGCCGAAATATAGGGAGGAAGAGAGAGTGAGTAGCTGCTGGAGAAAGGGAGGCAAGAAGTCTTCAAGAGGTAAGGAAGTTCTTAGCTTCCAAGTTTAAGTTCTTAGTTTATGAAGTAGAAATGATAGGAATGTTATTTTGATCATCAAACTTCCAATTCCAATTTTATTTTCATGTTTTTATGGTTTCCAATGGCTTTATTTCGAAAATTTAATGAAGAAGAAGTTATAGCAAAATTTTTGGAAGATTATGATCAAAATAGCGAAGCTCTGACGAAATTTCAGCAAATAAGAACTTCTGGAGTCAGTAGTAAAAATGCTAGTATCTTATGATGAAGATGATGTTCTAAACTTCTGGGAAAATTCATGATGAAAGTAGACATTTAGGGCTTTCCAAATATATAAAGAGTGTGTCAATTGAAGTTCTGTGCAAAAAGATAAAAATCCCAGAAGTTAAGCTACAATTTCTGAGCGAAATTCTGGGCAGCAGTTTGAATTCTGGAAACTGGGAATTATTCATGAGTTCTGGGTAAGTTCCAGTATTTTTCCTTGAAAATAGACATCTCAAGGATTCCGGGAAATTTTACGAATCCTTTTTTCGATTTTTCTGGAATTAGTTATGATTTTTCGAAGTTAGGCGAAATTCTGCCCAGAAATTCTACATCAGCGTTTTTTCCGAAAATTATGTGGAAATAAATGAAAATAAATCCTTTAAGGGTAAAAATGTCAAGTATGACCAAGATGTCTCTTGAAATATTGCTTGAGAAGTAATTGAGACAATATCACCCTTTTAGGATAGACTGTGCACGCGTACCGTCAACGAACGTACCCAACGACCCGTTAAACTCAGGTACGGACGCGTATTGTAACATTAACGCTTATGCTTATGGTTTGGTTATATATGATTGTTGTTTTCACATGATAATACTCTATTTTGAAATTTGTTCATGAGAGTTGAATTGTATACGGGTTATAGTCTTGATAACACCGTTGAGTTTTCTTAGCGCTGAGGACACGATGGGCCGTCGTGGCACTGGTTATGTGCAGACTGAGATAACATACATATTGCAATGACTGTGTTATGTTATTGCCTTACATGTGGATATTTGTTTGAAAATGTGATTATGTTGTATATCTGTGATAATTGTCATATACTGTTTACATAAGCATGAGGTTAACCGTTACCTGAGGTTCAATGGGAATTGAACCTCAGCCTCTGCCATAGCTTTAGGATCCTGGGAAGTGATCGAGGACAAGGGTAAAAAGCCGGTATGAGGACCCTGCGGAGGCATCGTCTTTTTAGGATACTTATGTTAGAAGTATTAGACTTGGATGACTGTATTAGTTAACATTCAGTTAGATATATTACATACAATGTTATTCAGTTACTCTTCGTTTATGTAAAATATTTTTAACTCTTGGCTCCAGAAACGTTTATGAAAAGCGGGATGTTACAGTATGTTCAGATGCTTGTCGAATGGGCATTAATTAAGTCACACAATATTTGTGATAATGATGATGATATAAAGGAATGGAAGTCATAAACAATAAATTAATAATTATATCATGAAAATTGGATTAGTTTCCTCTCTTATCACATGACCTTAATGAAGAAGAATGTCACGGAACAAAGTATTTAGACCTTGCCTACGGAGATTGTATCAACATAAATAGATCTACATTTCATATTACATGGCAGGTTATGGAATGTCTTGATATTTGGATAAAAGTAAGGTTTCATAGTGTGAGCTGGAGTTAGAGTTATATTAATTAAACGGTTTTCATAGAAGTTTATATTGATTTTTTTTAATTTCTTTTTAAAAAGATTTCAAATTGTATTTGATTCTATTTGTTGGTATCGGCAATTTTCTTACTACCTCCCATCCTAAATATTATTTAGATTCAATTGACTATTTTTTTTAATTAATAAAGTTAAATAAATTGTTTTATACTATTTATATTTATTATTTTTTCTTCAAACTAATTTAAGTGACTTAAAAAATAATGTGCAATTCAGTAATATATAGCATTTACTATGATTAAGCAATTTATTTAACTTCCTAAATCTCTAAAAAAGAGAAAATTTCCATTTAAATACCAAATGAAATTGCAGAAGCCCCAAATGTTTGTTAAACTTTGTAAAGGACTTGAAGGTATCAAGAACCAAATTGAGATTTTCAAATTTGGGTGAATTTACCTTTTTACACTTAGTTTTTAATTAAATTTCTAAAAAAAAAGGCCCTCGCCGGAGAGCTACAGTGGCCAACCGCCAGATGACCAACAACTTCAAAAGCCTAGGCCTAAGATCCGATGAGGGTTTTTTTTTTGGGTGGGGTTCAATCTTTTAGTTGAAAAAAATTGAATGAAAGTGAGAATGTGGGGTTCGAATTTACCCCACTTTCATGAAGGCCAAGTAGATCAACCATTGAGCTACTTGGTACCTTTAATATGTATATGCATTAAGAAATATATATATTCTTAAAAAAATTTCTATCAAGAAACACTTTTATAAATCTCATTACTGAATTTGTAAATCACATTACTAAATTTATAAATCTCATTAATAAACTTGTTATACTTATTACAGATTTTGATCATAGTGCTCACATTTTATTCAATCTTGTGAATCCCATTATATATGTATTATGCATGTATTAAAATACCATTAACGATAACTTGATTATGCATGTGACTATAATTATTCTTTATTGATTGAATATTTGTGCCTACAATTTGAATTGTGATCATTGCAATTAAAATTTGAAGATACACTTGTGAAAAACCTGAAGAAAACACTAGTAATTATCATTACATAATTTGTAAATACCATTAACGAATTGATAATTTCTATTATAAGATTTGTTATAATTGACCCTTATTTGTTGTTTCATAAGAGACACTTGTGAAAAACCTGACGAAATCATTGGTAATTATCATTACGGAACTTATAAATATCATTAACGAATTAGTAATTACTATTACTGAACTTGTAAATTCCATTACACACACACACATAATGAGATTCAGAAAACTAGACAAAATCTAAGCACTTTGAAAAATAGGGGTCAATTATAACAAGTCTTGTAATTAGAATTATCAATTTGTTAGTGATATTTATAAGTTTTGTAATTGTAATTACTAGTGCACTCGTCAGATTTTTTTTTTTTATAATTGTCTCTTTAAATTTTAATTGCATTGATCACAATTCAAATTGTAGTCACATATATTCAATTAATAAAGAACAATTATAGTCGTAGGTATAATCCAATTATCGTTAATGGTATTTTAATGCATACATATATAATGAGATTCATAAGATTGAACAAAATTTGATCACTATGATAAAAATTTGTAATGAGAATAACTAGTTCATTAATGAGATTTTTAAGATTGTTTTTTGATGGAAAAAAAAGGGGAACCAAGTGGCCCAATGGTTAGGCCACTTGGCTCTCATAAAGGTTGGGTGGGTTTGAACCAACTTTCTCACTTTCATTCAATCTTTTTTTAACAAAAAGATTAAACCCCACAGAAAAAAAAAACCCTTGCAAGATCTCAAGCCACTGCTGGTCGGAGCTCAAGCTGCCGACAGTTGTAGGTCGTCTGACGGCTGGCCACGGTGGCCCTTCGGCGAGGGTCATTCTTCTTTGTTTTAATTTATTTAAAAATTAAGAATAAAAGGGTAATTTCACTCACTTTTGACACTCTTTTCCTGCTTCGTTGGTTACTTCGCTATATCTTCTTCTTCATCATCTTCTGGTCTTTTGCATGAAGTCGTCTAGGAAGCCAGGGAAAGACTGGTCTTTTGCATGAAGTCATCTAGGAAGCAAGGGAAAGACATTGAAGACAGCTCTCTCGGACGACAGTCACGAAGATATTGCAAAATGGAAGGATGAAATAGGTATTCTAATTTTGTGAACTCAAGATAAATTTCCGTTTGCAAGAAGGGGAATGCCCATCACTGTTAATCTGTTATTACTCGGTTGTGACTCTTTATTTTGATTTTCTTAATATAATACTGCCATGTTCCTTAGATCTAACTTCGTCTACCGAACTGGTGAATTGGTCTAGGCAGTCTACAACTTCAACCTAACTTTTTAATTTCCTTCATAGGATGCAAAAATTCAACCTGTTTAAACAATAAAAATACCCACAACCATATAAAACTCATTACAAAATATTACTCTATTTTTTTTAAAAAAATATAAGACGTATGTATCTAATTTGATTAGATAAGGAAGCTAGTTAAGTAAGTTAGTATGACAAATTTTTTAAAATTATCTTCTTTGATTTCTTTATTCCCTCTTCTCATTGATTATTATTAGATGTCAAGGGAATATGTAAATTAAAAAATTTGACAAATATAGAAATTATATCTTATATTAAGGATGGGAGGCAATAAAATGGAGGGAAGTTAACTGAACACGATTATTTATTTATTTTATTTGCAAAACTTTACTTAAGGGGCATTGGGTTCTTTTACTTTTATAGAGATTTCTAAACTTGCACAAATCCAACGGTACCATGCTTATTGAGATATTCACGGGTAAGATCACCTAGGGCATGCAGGATTATTGAGAACACCATAAACACCACCAGTGATTTATGCAATTATTAAATCACTCATGGCTATATGCTCAGATGCGTGTGGAATGGGCATTAATTAAGTCATACAATATTTATGATAATGATGTTCATATAAAGGAATGGAAATCATAAACAATAAATAAATATATCATAAAAATTGGATTTGTTTCCTCTTTTATCACACAACCTATGTGTTTAGGTAACACCCAAACCATGTTTTTAAAAGTAAGATTAGATGACTCTTCTCATATGTAGATTACAAAACTCTTTTTATATATTTATTTTGTAAATCGTAAAAACTATTATCTAAAAATTAATCCAAACATATATTAAAGAATGTCAAGGAACAACACATTTAGACCTCACTTAGGGACAATGTATCAATATAATAGATTAATATTTCATATTATATGACAGTTTATTTGGATAAATAAACTGTTTTTGGATAAATAAGGTTTCATGGTGAGTTGGAGTTAGAGTTGTATTAATTAAAGGTTTTTCTTAGAAGTTTTGTTTATTTATTTATTTTTAAAAAAGAGATTCCAAATTGTATTTGATTATACTTGTTGGTATCCACAATTTTTTTAACTCTTTCGGATCCTAAATATAAAAGTCAATTGATGTTTTTTAAACCTTAAAAAAGTTAAATAAATTATTTTATATTATTTATATTTCTTTAAAAAAAACTAATTTATGTGAGGGTTAATGTGTAAAAATACACATTAGTTTTTTTTTTCTGGAGCGCCTAAGACCACATGTTTTTTTTTTTAGCAAAAATACATACGTAGTTACCATTTTAGAGCAAAAATCACATCTACTGTTATATTACTATTCACCTTGATGAGAGAGAAAGAGATGAAGTGAACAGTAACATAACAACGGTAAATAATAATATAACAGTGGGATATGACTTTTGCTTCAAAATGGTAACTATGTGTGTATTTTTGCTTAAAAAAAAAGCATGTGGTGCTGGGCTTTCTTAGGAAAAAAAATCATATGTAGTTTTGCACCTTAACCCTTATATGACTTAAAAATTCATGTGCAATTCAATAATAAATAACATATATTATGATTAAGTAATTTATTTAATTTCCTTAATTTCTAACAAAAATCAAATAAGTCTTATATTTGTGACTATGACTAATATAATATAAAATGCAAAATGGAAGAGTAACTGTCTAACTAAAAAATTGTAACCGTTTTTTTAACCAAATTTTTGGATTTGACTATTATTAAATTAAAAGTTTTTGGACGTAATCCGACATGTCGCTGGAAACACCAACATGTCCTGGGTGTTAATACTAGTACCATTTATTATCCATTGACCTCATGGGTTTTGTGAGATTTTATTACTACCGTCCATTCCAACGGAGCCATTTTGCTTATTGTTCCAATCCCCTGATCTCAGCCGTTCACACAATACAATCTCAACCGTCTATTTTTCCCCAATACTGCGCTAGGTCGCCCTCTTCGACGTTCTTCTTTCCGGTGCTCAGTCGGAGTTCTTTTGCTGCTTCGTTGTTTATTTCGCCGTATCTTCTTCTTCTGGTCTTTTGCATGAAGTCGTCCAGGAAGCAAGAGCAAGACATTGAGCACAGCTATCACGGACGACGTTCACGAAGGATGAAATAGGTATTCTAATTTTGTTATCTTTCGATGAGTTTCCGTTTTGCAAAAGGGAATGCCCAATACTGTTATTACTTGGTTGCAACTCTAATTTTGATTTTCTTAATATAATACTGCCATGTTCCTTCGATAACATGCTTGTAAATTAATGTCTTTTAATATTGTCGAGATTGTGCTCTCCAGGTTTAATATTGTTCAATTTTGACTTTGAGCGCAACCTCATGAGTCTCTTTTTGTGTAGCTGGTAGATGCAATGTTGTTACTGGAAGGTGGTTATACGTTGATTTGATATTTGTGCACAGATTCATGTTACCAAGGAACAAACTGATTTTATTAGGAGCAGGGGAAGGAACTCAGCGCTTTGCATTTAAGACTATTTGCTCAAAATTCGCCCTAGCTTTATCAACGACTTCCCGCTCGCTCCTTTTTTTCTCGATCAACCTACCTGCTTTTTAGCTCCTATTTCTGATACAAACCTTTTCTACTCTCTCCACTTCTCAATTAATATTTATTTTGTGGTATAGCTCATTCGTCACTCTTTAAATTTCGTTATTCTAATTGAGTTGTGGTCTGAGGTGTTGAAAACTATCTTGGAGGAATGGGAGCAGCAGTAGCTGTTGCTGGTCAGTGTTTTCTGTTTTACCATAAAAGAAGGCTTAATGTTCAGTTTTCTTCTTCTTTGGGAAAGAAAAAGCACGTGCCAGAAGGGACACTTCTTTAGCATCTCCTAAACAGCATCATCATGGGGATATGCCCGGGTATGCACTTCTCCCAGAAGTGTATGCAATCCAGACTTGTGGTTCTCGAGTTCTAGCTTCCCTCAAGCTCTCTTTCTGGCTGAGATACCCTACAGCTCGCTATGTGCTCTTCAGTTGTTTTTTGGGGCTTGGTTTATTTTTGGGAGAATGTCATTTGGTCAGTTGCAAAGGAATCATTGACACTTTGGTCCCTCAAACACATGACCCTTTTGAGATTGACAATGGAGCAGTATATTAACATTTTTTCTGAAATAGGGACGAAAGTGTTACTGATTCTTTTATGATGAACCCAAATGACATTCTCCCTTTACTTTTTTTCTTACCCTTTCTCCTCTCCTTCATTGTTAACAACGGGCTTTTCAGAAAATTCCCCTAGCTTTTAGCTAAACCAATGTATATGATTAACACTGTGTGTTTGGCCTCTTTTCCAAATGAAATACTTCTTCAATCCTTTTGTTTTGTCATGCTTAAATAGAATTGACTACTTGTCATTCTGTGGATTTGTTATGGTAAACCTGAAAATTTGGCCTCAAAAAACTGAGGCAAATTCGAAGCCAATAATAGAAGCACATTTTATGGATATTTGCAAAGCTGTTTAAAGGGAATTCTAAATTTCCCCTTCACCTTGCTATCCTCGGTGAAAAGGGGTTTTCAATTGAATGCTAACCATAATAGCAAAGGGATCTGGGATACTTAAGAATTATTTGGGTAGCTTGAGATGGAATGGGTGCTACTACTAAGTGATCTGGTGGACAATATGTGTGCTGGGTCAGTAACATGTCACTAAAATGAATAGCCTAATCTGCATTTCTATAATCTCACAATAAGAGGAAGGGAATAGTTTCCAGCCCATTACTCTCCTTTGGCCTGGCTTATTCATTCCTCTTCAATTTATGCAAATTATAAATAGTATGATACTATTGATATAATTAACAGAAGAGGGACTAGTTTTCTGTTATAAACAATTTAGAGGAACCAAAAGTGCAATGTAGCCTTCAATTTTTTTCCATCCTCCATTCTCTCTTGAAATAGCATCGATTGATGTTTTATAGGAATGTCCTATTTCCTTATATTTCCTTTGTTATCATAATTTTATTATTGCTACTCAACAATTCAATGTCTGAATTTTATTCTGTTGACCTCATGCTTCATATTTCTTACTATCTTGTCTTTCTATCAAGCCAGCAAGAAATGGCTCAACAAAGTGTTGATTCTAAATCTGAGCCTGGTCCAGGCAGCTCTAAAACAGGTTTGCCTGGTGATAAGCTACTGACTGCTACAGTGAAGAAGACAGCATTGAGAGAGCTGCCAAATGATAATAAGGTCACAGTTTCAGCCCCTATTGGAAGCTCCTCAATTTTAAAGGACAAGGGCCGCTGTACTGATTCTAATAGAGTTTCAGGCACCAAGAGACCCTCTTCTGAGTCCCCAATGAATCACAATCACCCGCAATCTCCCAGCAATAATGCTGGAAATGGACATCTCGTGTATGTCCGTAGAAAAGCTGAAGCAGACTTGGGAAAGAACACTGCTTGTGGGAGTCCGAGTATTAGTGCCTATTCTCCAATTTCTAGTTCCAGGCAACCTGGTGAGGATGAGACTGCTCAACCAAAATCCCAGATAAAGGAGCCAAAGGTCTCTTGTTTTCCTGCATTTGCACCTTTTCCAATGGCTTCTTCAGTGAGCTCATCTGGAAAACCTTCGGTTCCTTTCTCAATTGGGAACTCTGTTATGAGGCTAGCACCAGTTGAATCCAGTTTTGGAACAGCAGGTGGTCCTACCATTGGCAACACAACAGGACCAAAAAATGCATACTGGGAGGATCGGTACCACCTATTGCAGATGTTTTTGAGGAAATTGGATCAATCTGACCAAGAAGAATATATCCAAAGTATGCCCATTACCTGAAGAGTATGCCTTAAAGTGCTTTCTATTCTTAAATTCCGTGCATTTGATATTTTCCTTTTGTCTGATAGTGCTTCAGTCACTTTCCTCAATTGAGCTCAGTAGACATGCTGTTGAGTTGGAAAAGAGATCCATTCAGCTTTCCTTGGAAGAAGGTAATGAAACTTGATGCTTTATTTGTTTCTTCCATATTTATTATTGGCTGAAAGTTTTTCTTAATCCTAAATTGGGGAAGGCAATTGGCACCGAGTGGTGAATTAGTTGTTAGCTGAAAATCCTTTTGACTTTGAATAAATTTAATGTCATTCAATTGCTGCTATAACTATAAACTCATCAGCGTTTGATGTCTCTTTCAAATTTCAATTGGCTAAGAGTTTATTTTTGAATTATGAAACTAGTTTAATAGGTTAACTTCCACCTTCCTCCAGCTTCTACTGACAATGATTAATATTGAAGGTGTGTTGGTAGATGAAAGATAAAAGTGTTAATAGCTTTTTGTAATATCCCAAATTTGGAGCGCAGAAGTTCTAGAATTAGCCTGAAATAAGTAGACTACTAAGCTCATTTGAGGAGAAATCTCAAATGCCCTTAGAGGATAGAAGAAGATGACATTGTACATCTTCCTTCTTGGGCTTAAGCAAAAGCATAATTTTCAGAAATTATGGGCTCCAATTAGCAATTTGCCTAAATCACAGTGCTTCCGGACATGCACTAAAAGCGTCAGAATTAAGGATGCGACTCTTTTACTCTGTATATTTATTTTCAAAATTTCTGCATGTTGGTGACTTACGCATCACATAACTAGCTAGTAATGTGGTATTCCTAACAACGACAGTTGTTTTGTGCTATTCTTGTTATGTATAGGAACTCTGAAATGTTTAATCTTTGACAGATTAACCTTTTTGTTGGTTGTGGCTTTTGAAAATGATTAACTTACCTGAATTTGTTTATCACGGTCATTACAGACTTCATACATTTTCATTTGGACAAAGTTGCACCTATCAGCATTGCCAAACTTTTGCGTGCATGCTTGCTTATCCGTTTATATTTAATATTAGCACAGCATGTGTTTTGAGACTCTGAGGAACTAAACATTAGCTTGCCTTCATTGTTATCCAAATAAAAAATAATTAGCTCCTGCTTACTCTTTCCAATCTTGTATATTGGTTACCTTCTAGAATAAACTTATGGCTCTATATATTAGTCACTTTGCATAAAAAAGTGGAGCATTGATTAGATATTTCTTCTTTTTTTGAAAAATGACTCTTGTTTCCAACTTCCTAGGACTTGCTTTTATAAATTCATGCTTTTAAATAGAGGTAAATTCAGAAAGTTCTGATTTTTACACCATTGTAGTTATTTAAGTACCTCTCCTTAGTTTTGATGAAGTTGTTAGAAGTGCCCTATATTTATGATAATAGAGAGAACCTTTTAATGGCAGCAACATCACATTTGTTTATAAAACACCATGGTGCACATAAGTTTTCTGACGTTTTCAACTTTTTGATGACAGCTAAAGAATTGCAGCGTGTTGCCATTTTAAATATCTTGGGAAAATCGTCGAAAAACCTCAAAGCACCAGCAGAAAATCACATCAGTTCAGAGAAGAAGGCATCAACATAAGGAATGCTCCATTGTATATTTCATTAGTTTTGAATTTATTTGCTTATGATCTTTCTGCTCTCTTGATTTTAGTGATTGCTGGCGGGGGAAATTTGCAAACTGTTGTACTTTTGATGGGCTGGAGTTAACATGCTGCTGTTACTGCTAGTGTGTATTTGTTTCTTATAGGGATTGGCTCCCTTCATTGCTATTCATTAAAATGTCAATTCTCAGTAATTTTCACTTGCACGTTATGTTTCAATGGATGTGCATCATGTGGCCAATGAATATGAGTGGAGTTGAAGCTGACCTTATTAATGATTAAGTCTTGTATTCTTTATTGAGTCCTTAAAATCCTTGAGCCGTGATGTTTTGAAGGAGAAAATCCAGGGAACACACGTTACAGTAAATGTGTGGCCCTAGGAAACGGCGAGGTCACATTTAAGAATTGAAACCAAACACCCCCCCCCCCCAAAAAAAACCAAAAAAAAAAGGTTCACATTTAATGAATGTGAGTAAATAATTGGAATGTTCTGCATCAAAGTTTGATAGAGAAAAGTACTCCTCTGGTCATATTTTTAGTCACTTTTGACATATTGGCTAAAACTAAGATTTTTTTAAAAAAATCTAATTAACTTTTTTAAAACTTGATAACTTTAGCCTACTCAATAAATAAGTGAAGGATAAAAATAAAAATTTATAAGAAAAGTTGGATAATGTGGCTTATAAATTGACAAGAAAAAAAAATCTTTATTTGTTTTTTTTTTAATATCAAAATTTTAGGAAAGGAGTTGGATTCACCTATGATCAAGGGCAGGGTGAAATCTCTCTTATTCTTAGGTGATATCAATGTTAGGCAGGGCGAGCTGTCTATTACCCTAAGACGTTTATTAAGGCACCTAGGAGCTAGGATGCCTCCCACATCACCTTGATTAACTCCAAGATCGAACCTCCTCCATTTGGTGAGAAAGTTTGACCCTTTTACCAGTTGAACCCAAGGATGAGGGGTAAAAGATTCTCTACTTGATAAATAAGGCACCTAGGAGCTAGGATTCCTCCCACACCACCTTGATTAACTCCAAGATCTAACCCCCTCCATTTGGTGAGAAAGTTTGACCCTTTTACCAATTTTGAATCCAAGGACGAGGGGTAAAAGATTCTCTACTTAATAAATAAGATTAGAGGAGTGTGTACTAGTGATAGATAAAGCATGTAACATTGAAGGTCAGATCAAGAAATTAGAATTATCGTTGAAAAAATTAAATAAAAAATATATATGCAACTCTTATTCATTTTTTTTGTCAACAATACAACTCTATTTTCATAAACCATGCAATTTATTACATGGGCTTTGTGCAACACATGCGCGCTACCAGGCTATTTTTCTTTAATAACTCAGAGGCAAGCTGGCGTTCCTCTGTCAAAGAGAGTTGACACGGATGGTAAGGGATCCAGGATTAGTCCTTTGGAATGAGGGGTCAATCCCTTCCCCCGTTGCTGAGACTCTTTTGGTAGGCGATCTTGTAAGTCCCCAGTAAGTATTTATAGAGCCCGGGGCCGTGCCCTGGCCTTGATAGGGGACTGGTGTCGAACCTCTCCAAAACTTTCTGCTTATAAAAAAAAAAAAAAAAAAGCTAGCGTTCCTCTTCATTTGATAAAATCAATTAAGAAACCAATTATTCATATGGATTTCATGTAATCACTTAGAGTTTTTTGTTTTTGCCAACATTGCTTAGAGTTTATTCTCATCATCATTTATTCTTGAATTTTATTTTTCCTATGGAATTTAACTTAACAGTTCCATTATTTATACCATCAACACCACCAATTATTTCTAATACGCTAATAATGCCAATGTCCAGTAATCTTTCCCAATATAAAAGGCCATAGAGATTTTTTTTAATTAAAAAGAGCGTATATTGTCATCAAATGGAGATAACATGTTGGAGAAAAGTTTATTTTAAGAAACCATCTACACTCATGAGTTGCAAAGGGCATTACCAATTAATAATGCTCCGAAGCACATGGAGAAAGTGAATGAAATGTTGATCAGTTTTAGTTTTCTAGAAGGGCTAAGACTAGGAGTCCACATTCTATGCCCATCTCTTATGTGTTTGTTATGTACCCACCTCTCTATTAGAGGGATGAACATTTTTTGAAATTTTTTTATATATTGTATTTATTTATATTTAGATTATATGTTACTTCCTGAAATGTTATTTTTTTCACCCAGTATCTCAAATTAATTAATTTTTATGATACTGGTATTACAGATAAATATTACTGAATGCAGGATTGGAAACTAATTAATTTGAGATATTGAGTGAAAAAAAAAACATTTCAGAAAGCATTATATAATTTAAATATAAATAAATACAATATATAAAAAAATTAAAAAAAAAAAAAATTCATCCCTCTAATAGAGGGATGGGCACATAACAAACACATAAGAGATGAGTATGTAATGTGAACTCCTAAGGCCAAGGCTAGAGAGGGAGCGAATTGTATATCAGATCCTAAGAGAATTAGAATTGTATACAATTGTTCACCGTATCTTAGCTTTGGAACCATATATCTCTCATAATAAAGGTCAAGGCCCTCCCTCATAAGTGCTCAAGTTGTCAACGTACTGTGATTTACTAGGAAAACACATTTACAATTCCAGTTCTTTGTTTGTTATGGAGTTGCTTCTTTGGCATTTGTTTATTAGGTGGCAAAATCCCTACACTTGTGATCTTTTAAATGTTAAGAAATGTGTGAACGACATCTTTTGTTTATATATTTTTATATTATTCATTTCGTGTTTCGCTGTTGTACTTTACATAATATTACATCGTTGTCATTTGAAGTAAGATAAGTTCTACCTATACTTAATGGTTTTGATCAATATATGTATAAGGTAAAAGTTGAGTTTGCAAAATAAAGTAATGGTCTTTGGTTAGTTTGGCGGTACTCCGTCTGGTCTTTATTATAAGGTATCAACTAACAATTCTCACATATCAATAAAAATAGTTAAAGTCAATAAAGTTGTTATAAAATTTAAGTAATTTTCAATATTACCCCTACTAATTCACTAAATTCTAATATTCTATTAATTATTACTCTCACCCACTACCTTTATTAACTAGGGGTATACATAAAAAAAGATAATTAATGCTCATTAAAAACAAGTAAATGTCTTATAATTAGAGTTAGAGAGAGGAATAAAGTGATGAAAATTTTATGGTGGTAGTGAGGAGTGGTGTGAGGATGGTGGTGGGGTGTGAGGGGGTGGAAATAAGAGATGTATTGAGAGAAGCCAACCATTATGACATTTTGTCAGCTTTTCTGATAACAATCACGTTTTATTAGCTCCTCTGATGGCGTGCTAGCTTCTATGATATGATCAAGTGATGAAAATTTGATAGGGATGTATGAGGAGTTCATATGAGGGTGCCATTAAAAGGAGAGCTGACCATTTAACTCGTGTCTGCTTTTCTGATAACATTTTCAAATCTGAGTAAGCTACTTTGATACTCTCCCTCCCTGATATTTATCATAAGACATCAATAACTATTTCTTATAAATCAATAAATAAAAGTTAAGTCATTAAATTATAAATTAGTTCAGAAATAATAAATATTTCTAACTTCACTCCTACTTTAATGATGTGAATTTAAAGAGTTAGTTAAATATGAGGGTATTATTGAAAAATAATAATAAATGAGTTGGTTAAAAATAGTTGGTGCCTTATAATAAAGACCAAAATATTTTGATAGTTAGTGCCTTATAATAAAGACTAAAGAGAGTACCATTTTAGAGTAATAAAAGAACGATGAGGGGTATTTGTGTAAGAACGATGTTGGTGGTGTGTAAGGAGCTCAGGTGAGGAACGTATTAAGGGAAGGACAGCTGATCATCCTAACTTTTTTTTTTTTATAACAAAAAGTTTTGGAAAGGTTCGACACCAGTCTCCTACCAAGGTCAGGACACGGCCCCGGGCTCTATGTATCAGCTTTTCCAATACCATTTAACTTGTGTTAATTGCTTTGATATCATTTTGAAGCAATAAAAAAAAAAAACTCGAGGACATAATGGAAATCATATTGAATTTAAATGGAATTGGATTCATAACCTTATGTATGGGGCAAATTTAACTGAAAAAGAAACTTTACATTATCCAGGGGAAAAGAAAACTAATAGCCTACCAGTTGTTGGTGTTAAAAAAAATTCTTAGACTAGCGAAAAAAATCATACATATTGGTTTTGATATTTTAAAACTGATACAAAAATTATTCTTTACAAGTTTTTTCAATTTTTTTTATATTTTTATATTCTTAAACTATCAAACACATGTATATTTATCATCTAACAATTATATAATTATCTACCAATCAAATACCACACGCTTTTCTACCACATATCCACCTACCATTCAAGTTAATATTTGGTTTCTCACCCTGGTTGTAAAGAATAAAAATACCAATTATCTTTTTTCATGGTAAGCTTAAGACTTTAGACTTTGATGGGTTTAATAGCCTTCTTATTTTAGTCTTATTCCTAAACTCTTAATTCCAAAATTCATGATATTACTATATTATAATAATATTTATAAAGAAAATCCTTAACTCTACTTATTAGAAAATTGATTCTCATATTGAGTAATTACATGGTAAATTTTAATTACCATATATTAATTTCTCTTGAAGTATGAAAAAATTCAGGATGATGCTACCTGATTGCCATTGGCCTAGAACAACATCTTAGTGAGGAAGCTGATACCATTTATGTCAGTTGCTCTGATACCATTTTGAAGCAATAAAAGAATGATGATGCAAGATAGGATGATGTATTTATGTAAGAACAATGATGGAAAGTGTGTGAGGAGTTCAAGTGGGGAGGTATTAGGAGATTGAAATCTAGTCATTCTAATTTGTGTCGGGTTTTATAATACCATTTAACTTATATGTCAATTTTTTTTTTATAAGTACTACCTGATAGAGATTTTTGTTGTTGTTAACCTGGACTTGAAAGCTTTTTTGTTTTGTAGCCTCATTTCAGAATCCATTTGAAAATGAAATTTTTTTTGGTTTACTCTAATATTTAATTTAGTTTTTTTTTTGGGTGTTAAACCTCACATTTAAATCATAATTTAATAAAGAAAACCATAAATCATCATAACCGTGCATTCATGTCTCTCTATATATTCACTTATAGCTTTTATCTCCATATTACTCCTAATTACATTAAATTAGGGTAAGTTATAATCTTTATAACATGTAAATAATACAACTTTTTTTCTTCTTATTATACAGTTCATATTAACTCATGCTATTTGCATTGTCATGCCCTTATAATTATTGAAATAAGAAAAATATGATTTAAGCTTTTCCATCCCTTTTAAGGAGATGTGGTGAAATACTTGACAGATGTTCCATATCAAGAATTTATCTGAATAACATATTATAAGATACATTTATTTAATTTTAGGAATAATGAATAAGTTAAACAAATTATTTAGTTATAACATATGAATATTATCTCTCTAAAATATTTTTGTGTAACCTTATATTATATATTACTTTATTAGTAGGAAATTTAGTTTGGAAAAAATGATAAATAAGAAAAATAAAATAGAAAAAGTATTCCATTAGTGACAAAAATCCCCTCCCAAACTATATACTACATTTATGATATTGGAGGGATTTAGTTTCAATTTTTTTTATTAAAATATTGGATTCTATTGACTCCATATGACAATTGTCATTTAAAAACAAATGACTGTCAAGAACACAATCTACACGTTGGTTTCAAATTGTACTCATGACGAATTAATTTTTTAATACAATTCATTATCGTAATTTTATTTGCTGCCATAGAAATAATAAATAATTTGAATTCAATATCTAATCGTAATCTTAAAGTATAAATATTAAAAAGATAAGAATAATATACCTGACGACCCTTCTATGTTTTCTTAATTACACAAATATCCTCTTTATTTTAAAAACATATGTTTTAGTCCAAACTCCGAACCATTAATACAATTAAAGAATATTCTAAAAAGTTATTGAAGTATATTTTTTAAATAAAAATTATATTAGAATAAATTTATTTTACTAATTTACCCCTTATTATACTGAATCCCTTATTTATATTTCAACATTGAAATTCGTTAAAAAAAACTGTTTAATATTTTTACTAATTTTAGGAAAAAAGAATGTATCTTTTATCATTACCATTTCTTAATGATAAATTTAATATTTAAAAAATTAAGTAATTTTAAAGTGCAAAATATTAACAACTTGATTTAGAATTTAAGTAATTTAAAAAAATATATGATTAAAAAAATTTTGAATTATAATATATTAATATAAATATCTCAGAATATATTATTTATAATTTAATTGAAAAACACGCACAATTTCAAAATAGTTTAAGTAACATATATATATATTTAAAATATTAAGTTATCAGTAACCTTTAATAAATAAACTAGATTAAATATTTGAATTTATTAAAAAATAAAAATTTATAATTATAAAATTAATTAATTCAGTAATATTGTAATAATTTAAAATTATTTCAAAAATTTGAAAATGTAATTTTTTTTTTTTTTTTATAAAGATAAGTGAATAAATGATTATTAAGTAGTAATTGTATTAAGGAGGGGCATCTTGGTCATAGTGATTGGTCAATATTTTTATTTATTGTTCAACTAATGATTGGATGGATGAAAGTTGGATAAAACTGGAAGGGAGATTTATATAACATATAATTTGATTTTACGAGAAATCTATTTAAGTTTTCACAAGATGGAAGATCTCTGTAATTTAGAGTAATTAAAGGGAAGCTGATGTAATTTACTCAAAAGATAATTATAGGATAGCCTACATATTGATCATATTCTAGGGAAAATTAGAATGAAGGACCTAGAGGAAAATATATTTATGGAAAATGACCATAAAAATTGTAATTATTTAGAAAGACCAATTATAAAAATATAAAAATAAAAGTATTAAAATGTCACTAACAAAATCTTCTACATTCCCTTCTACATTATTTTCCTCATTTTATTTTTAAAACTAATTCAAAATTATAAGTTTCATTAAATTAAACAATAGTTTTCTTAGTTTTCATTTTTCAAAACTTGAATATATATCTGTCAAAACAAAATTATGCATTCTTCAATTTGTACAAATTATAATTTTTTTAAATCAACATAATTTTAATTAAGAATGGAATTGTATAATTTTAATAAAATTCAAGGTCTTTTATCTGTCATGTTAAACCAAGAAAATTTGTATGATTTATTTTAGAAGCAATTTTTGTGGGTAAAAAATTAATGTAATGTTAATAAATTAAGAAATCAAATTAACCTATTATATCTTGAAAATATGAAATAAGTTTACTTTTTACTTTTATAAAAAGAGTTGAATTGATATAAACGTTGATTATATAAATTAGGCACCTTGATGATATAAATTAATGAAAAATAAAAACATGGGTGTGACAGTTGTTAATTAAATAATATATTAAAAAAATAAGATATGATCATATCATGATGAACAGTTAATTTTAGTTTTTTTTTTTTAAATTATGAATACAAGAAATAATACATGAGGTTTGATTAGGGACAATTTAGTATTTTTAAATTCATATTATGATGTTTGGTTCTTCTAATTAATTACAATTTTTATGGTCCTTTATAATAAATATTATTTTCTTTAGGTTCTTTATTTTAATTTTCCCTATATTCTATTTTACTGAGATAATACAAAAGATTAGAAGACAAATAATGCAATAAATTTTAAATCAAATAAATTAAACCTTGATGGAAAAAAATTTAAACCTTAATTAATCATTATCTCATATTTCATCAATTAGTTGTGGTAGACAAGTTTAATTAAAACTGGTTTAAAAGACAAGCTTGATTAAAAAAATTCTTAAACTACTGTGAATCCTATGAATACCTAGGAAACTTTTACTAGTTTTACTTTTTTTTTTTCTGCTCAAAGATATACCTCATATATTGCCATAACAGATAAGAAACATTACAGACAGGACACCCACTGTAGGAAAGAAAACAGCACAACCCAAACGCTAAAACAACAAAGGGAAAGAAACAGCTAAGCAGAAACAGACATAAAAGCAGGGAAGGAAATACGTCCAGAGCTAAATTGAAGTGCAACAACTAATGGTTAACAAAAGACAGTGAGAGCAACAATCATTCCCCATCTCCTTCCTGCCGAAAAGAAGTAGAGTCCACAACAATATTTGCTTCCAGATTATCTAAGGTTAGAAAAGACATCAAAAGAGGTGATGGCCGTGACACCCACCCGATAGGGCACACCCCTTTATAGGCATTTGCTGCAAGGAGATTAGCAACTCGATTACCCCATCTTGGAGTAAATGAAATAGAAAACCCAACCTTGTTCAAGAGAAGACACTTAATGTCATGTAAGATACTTCTGCATTTCCACTCAAAAGGATCAGGAGAATTGGAGCCCACACAGGAGCACAGAGAAAGACAATCAGTTTCCAGGATAACCTTATCATATCCAAGATCTCTAGCTAGCATAAGAGCTCTTTTGAGGGCCAAGGCTTCTGTCATAAAGGCTGATACAGATTTGATTTTGTCTACAAAACACCAAATAAATTGGCCCATATAATCTCGACAAACCAGACCAATAGAAGCCATCTCATTCTCAGATTTGAAAGCTCCATCCAGATTTATTTTCAACAACCCACGGCCTGGGGGTTTCCAAGCAGCAGAAGAAGACTGTCCAGCAGAAGATAGATCCGAAGAAGCAGTAGCAGACTGACCAACAGAGGGAAAATCCAAAACAGAAGAGGAATCATTCATGCATATCCAGAATTCATGGTTATACCTTTTAGCCAACTCTAAAACCAGCAGGGGATTAGGATTCACCTGGTTAAAAACTTTCCCATTCCTTTGTTTCCAAATTAACCACAAAATCCAGCATATCAAGGACACATCAGAGGGAATTAGGGAAGGCATACCAAGGATCTTTAACCACCACGCATTGAAATTGCTGATCCTATTACTGTCAACTCTGGCCCCCAAGTCGCTCCCAAACCAAATGCTTCTCGTCCAGGGACAGTAAAAGAAAAGGTGTTCCAGGTTCTCCTCCTTCTCATCACAGATGGGACAAGCCATAGTTCGGGACCTCTTCCTACCATAAAGCGCTGCATTGGTAGCTAAGGAGTTGTGGAGAATACGCCACATGAATTGTTGCACACACGGGATGGTTTTGATTTTCCATATTGATTTCCAGCAAGATGATGGAATTACAATGGAGGATCCGACCTTATTGGAGTCTGTCTGCTGTTCAGCCTTCCTGCAATGATACCCAAGTTTGACCGAATAGGCTCCATTCCTAGCTTTGGTCCACAAGAGTTTGTCATCTAAACCATTGTCTGGCACCAGAATCTTCAAAATAGCATTGATGATCTCCTCTGTCAAAAATTATGAGATAGGAGACAGATCCCAAGTTCCTTCAACTATAAGATCACTCACAAACATGTCCACACTCTGCTGGGGCTTATCAGGGAGAACAAACCTCGGGACCCAATGATCATTCCAAATATTTGTACCTGAACCCACACCCCACATAAGATCCTTCTTAAGAAAGTCTCTCCCCTCAATGATGCTGGACCAACACCAGGATGCCTTACTCCCTTTTTTTGCATCCAAGAAGTTGACCTTGGGAAAATATACACTCTTGAGAACACGAACCCATTCATCATTAGGCCTTTGTAAAAGCCTCTATGCTGTTTTAGCCAACATTGCATCATTCATAGAAATCAAGTCCCGAAATCTCATACCTCCATGACTTTTACCCATAGTTAGCGAATCCCATGACTTCCAATGAGTCCTTCCCCCTACGGCCCTCCCATCCCACCAGAAATTCGCAATAAGAGCATTAATCTCCTTACAAGTCTTGGCAGGAAACTTGAAGCAATTCATAGGGTATATGGGGATCGCCTTGATGACTACTTTAATCATAACCTCCCTTCCCGAGAAGGAGAGTAACGCATGCCCCCAACCTTGCAACTTACTTGTGACTCTCTCTCTAATATAGGCTAGCGCTTGATGTTTCGTTTTGCCCCAAATGCTTGGAATGCCGAGATATTTGCCAGGATCTTCAGATGCTCGAATACCCAGAACTCTCCCAACCATTGCCTTAACTTCTGGTGGAGTGTTGGAGGAGAAAAATATGCTGGATTTATCAAGATTTACACTTTGCCCGGAAGCATTGCAATAAATATTCATGATTCTCATCAATTGTTGACAATCTGCTTGATTAGCATTCATATAAATGAGTGCATCATCCGCAAAAAAACTGTGGGTGAGAGTTGGACACCCTTGACTCAATTTAATCCCCTTTAAGAGTTTATTTTCTCAGCATCTACTAATTATCAGCGAGAATACTTCAGCCACCAGAATGAAGAGATATGGAGAGAGCGGGTCTCCTTGCCGCAAACCTCTGCTTGGAGAGAAGGATCTAACACTATCACCGGCCAGACAAATGTTTAGTTTAACAGATCGCACACACTTCATGATAAGGGCAACCCATTCCTTGCAGAAACCAAACCCCAACAGCACCCTCTCCACAAACTCCCATTCTATTCGGTCATACGCCTTGGTCATATCCATCTTGAGGGCAAATTCATATTTGCCACCCCTTTTCTTCCTTCTAAGATAATGGTATATTTCATGAGCAATGATGATATTATCTTGAATGCTACGACCTGGAACAAAAGCCCCTTGGTTTTGGGAAATACAAGGATCAAGCAATGGCTTTAATCTATTGGATAAAATCTTAGAAATAATCTTGTAGGAAAAATTACATAAACCAATAGGGCGGAAATGGGACACATGCTCAGGCCTATCAACTTTAGGAATTAAGGTAATGTTAGTTTCATTGATAGCATCAAGACTAAAATTACCATTAAAAAACTCCTGTACCATTGTACAAACTAAATCGCCAACTGTAGGCCAAGAATTATGATAAGACATACCAGAAAAGCCATCCGGTCCAGGTGCTTTGGAGCCCCAAAGGCTGAAAGCCGCATGCTTAATCTCTTCCTTCGATACAGGCAGCATTAGCTTCTGATTCATCTCAGTAGTGATTTTTTTTTCTATGAACCCAATGGCTAGCTCCATTTCATTCGGATTGGAGGTTGAGAAGAGGGACTGGAAAAAAACAGCAATGTTGCTTGCGATGTCCTGTTTCTCCATTAACCAATTCCCCTCATCATCCCTGATGCTTAGGATATTGTTTCTGTGTCTTCTCTTGATCGTAGCCAAATGGAAAAAACTGGAGTTCTTATCACCAAAAGTTAGCCAATTAACACGGGACCGTTGCCACCAAAACTTTTCCTCCATATCAAACAGATGGTCTAATTCAGCTTTGGCATCTGAGATTTCTTGGGAAATGTCAGGGGTCAGATCTCTGGACATTAGAGAAGTGAGTTTAGCCTTTAGAAGATTTATCCCTTTGATATTATTTGAGAAAACCCTACTACTCCAATTAATCAAATCATCTTTGCACCTGCTCAATTTGCGTTTGAAGTTCAAACAAGCCGACATAGCACTTTCAGCCGGATGTCTCCAGCTATTCTCCAACACTCGTGGATAATCCTTATGATCGATCCATGAAGACTCGAAGCGGAATGTTCTCTTCTTTCTCAGACTCTCAGGGTGACAATTAATGAACAACAAATGGTGGTCCGAACCAGCAGGTGTGGCATTAAAAACTTGGAGGTTTGGAAACTTTTCTTTCAGTTGAAAATTACCCAAAGCTTTGTCTAGCCTCTCCTTGACAGTAAAGGGCTCATCCCTATTGTTGCACCAGGTAAAGCAGCTCCCAATATAGCCCAGGTCATCTAATTCGCAATTCACAAGTAGGCATTTAAAGTTTAGTATTTTCCTCCACGCTTTGGGCTTTCCACCACTTTTTTCGAATTGGGAAAGAATATCATTGAAATCGCCTAAACACATCCAAGGATCATTAATGTTGCTGCCTATTCTTTTCAGTTCTTGCCAACATAATTGCCTTTCCTCTTCATCTGGAGGGCCATAGACAAAGGAAATATACGAGGGGGTATCCATATTGGCAGATGAAATCATAGCGTGAACAATGTTGGCGGATGAAAAGACAATATTTACCGTAATTGAAGATACCCACCATACAGCCAACCCTCCACTTCTTCCAGTAGGATTCACTAACCACTCTTCCTCCAGACTGCAACGTCTCCTCAACTTTCTCATGTAGCTAGCCTTTTGCTTGGTTTCCATTAAGAATACAATATGGGGTCTTCTTCGGAGGCACTCCTCCTTTAAATTCCTGGCTGTCAAGGCAACCCCGAGGCCTTGACAGTTCCAGGACAAAATATTCATGGTGAAACGGTGGCTGGTCCCATCCAGCCACCGGCGTTGACCAGCCACCGGCGTTGAGAGATGAAGGGGAGTTCGGAGACTCATAGTTCTCCTGGGGGGGTCTGAAACCAGCTTAAAGGAAAGTCAACTTCTCCACTTACTTGGAGGGAAGAGGAGGGCACAGTGCTTCTATTTCGGATGATGGACTTAAGGGAGTGAAAACTTCTCCAATGCCCCCTTGGTTTGTTTTCATCTTGAGGATGTTTCTGGGGTGGAGTTTCCTCTTCAGAGAATTCGAGCTTTCTGAATCTTTTGCCAGAAGACGACTCCAGCTCACCCTCATAAGGCCTTTTAATGTGTATTTGCTGCAATGGCTTTGCCATAAAGGAAATTGGGGATAGCCCACAAGGGGAGATAATGGGGCTTTTGAGGGACTCAGTATCACTGGGAAATTCAACTATATATTGAGGATAGGCCTCATGAGATTTCGGCCCAACACCATACACCCCTTCAGCTTGATCCTCCTCACAAATAACTTGGGCTTGGGTATGAGCAGGCCTAACAACCGTTGACTGATTACACACCAGGATTGGCTGTGTTAGATTAGGTTTGTCCATTGGTGGATCATGTGAGGAGCATACTTTTTGACTCCTTCCTGCCACTTTTTCCTCGGAAGGCCGAGGTATATCAGATATATCACCCCCATCCCCAGAGTCTTGTCCCATCAAAACTTCTTTATGGCAGATGATTGCCATCCTCAGTTGACTCTGGCCCTGGCACGTCTCTTTCATAATATCCGACATGCCCCCTACGCTACCATTTGACTCCGATGCCGTACTGGTGGATGACTTCTTCCTCGGCGACCAGCTCCGGCGAGAATTACCAGGTAGACTCTGGCTCTCAATGAAGATGGCTTCACTCCAATCCCTTTTACACACTTGCAGAATCCCGTCCAACGACTTCACTCCGGGAGTACTCAGCCAACCGCCATACTCAACCTTCTCTTCCTTATTCCGACCTACAGATTGTTCTTTGCAGGAGCGGCCCTCATGGCCTAGACGACCACAGCTGAAGCAGAACTGCTGCAACCTCTCATACTTTACAGATATCCAAGCTGGTTCCTTTTTCCCTCTCGGGACCCAAAAGCCAGTCACAAGTGGTTCCGACAAATTAACCAAGACTCTCACCCTGATAAAGCTTCGTTCCAATCTACCACCCGCCATAGGATTCTCAAGCATCATAGTTTCACCCACCGAATCCCCTAGGATTTTCGCATTATCACAGTCAAAAGTTTACAAGGGAAGACCATGAAACTGGACCCTAAAAGGCTCCTTTTCGAAACTTACATCCTTCAAAACCATGAAATCCTCCCACAACTGTAGATTAAGGAGATGTCCCAGAATAGACCATGGTCTACCCTTAGGAATTCGGCCATAGTCCTTAAGCTCATGAAAACGGAATAGGAAAATAAGGTTGCCTTTGTCGAGCTCATGAATCTCCAAATTATCCCCTAAATTCCACCCTTTTCGAATCATTGAAATAACTGTAGGGACATTAAGGGTCTTCCCCGTAATGATTTTTCCTACAAGCGTATCTCCATACTTCTGGGCTTCACTATCCAACTTTAAGACTACTTGCTTCAGTGTTTTTGAACTACTAGATTGCCCAGCCTCCATTCCTCCGACCTTCAAGGAAACACTACGCAAACTTTCACAGAAGAGGACACTCAAAAGAAAAAAGAGAAGAGATTCTGATCGCCGTTCAAATAACGACGACGACTCTCACAAAGAGAAAGGGAAAAACAAGCTCACCGGAAAGACCCACGAAAAAACTCCCACAGGAGAGAGAAGCTCTCACTTAGGAGAGAGAAAAAAGCTTTTTTTACTAGTTTTACTGCGTTTTGTCATTTCCCCTCTCATATATCCCTTATCATTATTTTTCCTATTCTACTCTTACATTAAAATTTTAATAGCGTAGATTTAATATATCATAAAAATGTTATTATAATTTTTTCTTAAGGATAGAAAAATAAATTTTAACAGTTCAAATTTATTTTGAATCCTGTATTAAAAAATTATTTTTATATTTTTAAGATAAGATTATCATAATATTTTTATAATGTATTAAATTTAAAAATTGTTAATATTTTAATCTAATAATATAATAGAGAAAAAGAGGGAAAATAATAATAAGGAGCACAGAACTGACAGAAGACAGAAGAGAAGCCAAATCCGTAAACATTGTGTGTTGGCTTCAACTGACAGATATTGGGTCTGTTTGGATTTCAAAATAATTAATGGATTAACTTCGTTGCCGGTCACCGAAGTTTCTCGCCTTCTTCAATTCCTATTGCTCCAGTCCCTTTCCTCGTCTCTTGTGTTGTGCTTTCGTGCGATTGAATCAAAAGCTAATTTTATAGCTGGGTTCAGAATTGGTTGGAACTGGAACCTCCACTTCGCTGAAATGGGTCTCTTTGATTCTCTACTCAATTGGCTCCGCAGGTATGCTCTTTCTTCTTCACCTTCTTCTCTCTTCCTCCATAAATTTCTGTCACCATACCTTTCATGTTCTGATAGTTCACAGAAATCTATCATGAAATCGTTTCGATATTCCCTTTTGAATTCGACCGAAGAAAACGATTTCGACTTGGTTATCAAACCTGATGCCTAGTTGTTCTAGGAAAACGAGATTTGGTTTCATAAAAGATTACCCCCTTTGAGAATTTTGATCTGAAGCCCTGATTATTCGCTTTGTAGTTTTATAACTGAACTCAATGAATATGAAAACCCTCAAAATAGTGGGAAGGCTCCTTCCTATGATCAGAAAGTTTAGGAATACTGCTGGGTTTTTTTGTTATAATTTTCTGAGCATTCACAATTGCATTATCGGTCTACAAATTGATGTCCTTCTGGTCGCTTTGGCACAATAAATATTAGAAAGTTGTGGATGTTCTTGCAAACTTGCGGTGCCAGGTGAACCAATACGTGCTTCTACAATACTTACCTCTGAATGAAGCAAAATATAGGTTCTTTGAGGCCGTCTTGTTATTCTGAAGTTGGAACAATTCAACTGGACCCATAACTTAAAGCCACCATTTTTGTTATTTTGGGTAGAATTGGATTTGGGCATTTAATTGTGTACAATGTTTGAAGTAGATAGGTATTCTAAGTTAGCACAGAACTTGTGGTTTATTATGTGAGTTAGTAATGCATCTTTTGTCACAAAAAAGTGACTTTTTGATGTTTCAATGCCAAGTTGTTTTTAGCTATCATAACTTGAACAATGTATACACGTCTAGTGGTTAATATGAAGTTAACAAAGCAACTAACAAGCTTTTAAAGGAAATTTCTTCTTTTTTCTCCCTTCTTCTGGATAAACATTACATCAGGTTACATTGATATGCTAAATTGCTAATCTATGGGGTAATGGGGAAAGAATAATGTTTTGGTGCAGTTTGTCTAGGTCATTTAACTTCTTGTTCATATTACATGTATCTAAACTGTCACCTTCATTAATAGGCTTAGTTGACAGATCAAACCGTCTTACATGGCTGATGAAGTTGACAGTTTACGATGCATACAATGTGAACTAAAATTTAAATGTCCAATTTGACACAAAGCAGCCTGAAGGGACCAAAATATCAATTTGACTGATTACTTAATCTCAAAGACAGGCATTTGATGTGTCAAATTTCTCATAGGCATTGGCTTCTGGGATGGGAGATCTGACCTTTTAAGTACTAAATATATTTCTTTTGCTCTGCATAAATGAATTTTGTGGATATTATCATAAAAAAAAAAAAAGAAAGAAAGAACGGAAGAAAGAAAAGAAAAGAAATTAAGGCAAAACAGATAGTCTTTTTGTGGGAAGCCTTAAATAAAAAATGGTTGTGCAAGACTGCAAACTTCACGTCTACCACAATATGTTACAGAATTCCAGAGGAATAACATGCTTGAAAGAGTGTTACGTAAGTACTAATATTAGATGAGAATTAGTTAGTTGGGGTAGTTAGCATCAGATACGTGGTCATATAGTTTTGTATATAAATAAGGGAGAGAACCATAACCTGCATGTGAAGGTGTTGTAAGTAACCTGATGAATTGATTCTCCTTTCTCTCCGTATCTTGTCCTTCTCTCTTATCTATCTTTCTCTCGCTTCTCTCTCTGTCTCACCTGTTTCCTTCTTCTCGTTCCTCTTCCTACTTCTTTAATATAACAAAGAGGCTCATTTTTCACAAAAGAGAAAAATAAAGTAAAAAAGTTTGAGTTTTTATTTCTGATATCGGTATTCAAATATTTCCCTCATTTTGGCATCAACTCAGGTACTTTAAATGAGTATTGCATTATGTGGTCTTTATGAATAGAGCATAGAACTAAGCTCCTTTTTAATTATAAATGTCCATCTTTGTGCTAGTTTATTTTTTAAACAGGAGATGGAACTCTCCCTCGTTGGACTTCAGAATGCAGGGAAGACATCTCTTGTCAATGTGATTGCTGTAAGTTTAAGCAACCCTGAAATACAATTCTGTTTATACTTACATTAATCGTTGTCTTTTGGCATTAATCTTTTGATGTTTATCAGACAGGTGGCTACAGCGAGGACATGATTCCAACTGTAGGTATCTCTATTTCAGACAAAATTTGAATGATATATTTGAAGATGTAAAGATGTCATAGAAATCCATTCTTGCTGTGGAAACCCAGGTTGGATTCAACATGAGAAAGGTGACAAAAGGTAATGTCACAATAAAGCTTTGGGACCTTGGAGGACAGAGGAGATTCCGAACAATGTGGGAGCGTTACTGTCGTGGTGTTACTGCTATAGTGTAAGCCTTTCTCTTGGTATTGTCTCTTCACAAGTTATATACATAGTAAAGTAGGCTTGTGTAATGCAATTGCAATTGTAAACTTACTTTTCTTCTATCTGTTTTAAAAGGCTTTTGGGTTTGCTATAGAACAAAAATGACCTGACTGTAGACTAACTCAAAGCCATTTGGTAATTTTTTACAAGTTAGACTCCAAATTAAGGAATGATAAGATGCAAAGACAAAATTGATATTGTTGGTGGTGCAAAACATTAATGTGATGCCTAAATCCTTTCCCTAAGATCTTTCTGTATCAGAAGGAAAATATTCAGGAAGTACAGACATAGAATGATGACCAAGTCAGAAACCAATATTAAAGCATGATTTGATATTTAATTTAAGTTGATGTGAAGGGGAAAGTAAGTATCAAGTGCCTTAATGATCGGTAAAAATAGGCTCTAAGACCATGCCAAAGACCAGTAATCCTAGAACTTTAAGCTTTCATGAATATATTTTTGGTATTATTTTACATCTCTAAATTCCTGTGCATGTTAAAAATTCCACCAATACGCAGTATGTTGTACGCTGCTGTTTGTTTTCTCGCTAAAATTTCAATATAAAGATTAGAAAACTGGGAAATTGTAGAAAAGTCCTACATTTGAAAATTTTATTGGCTATAAAGACCTGATAAGTTTTGCTGCACAAAAAGTACTAGTACTGTGCAAATTCTGTGTATACAATACAAAGTGCTACTCATAGAGTATCAATACTCTGATTTAGGTCTTTCTCACTATTAAAATTTCAATAGGGAACTTTTTCCCTATTTTCCCTATGAAACCTAATGTTCGTGTAATGGCTATTGTTGCTGACTAAAACGAACATTGGGGAAGCCTAATGTTACATGAAGATTAAGCTTTTTTATTCACACTCATTGTGCTTTGTATTGTAGGCTCTTTAAACTAATTGGGAATCACATTTTTCAATGCATTTAACAATTTTGTTTTCTTTCATTGATGAATGCAATGCAGATATGTTGTTGATGCAGCCGATAGAGACAGTGTTCCAATATCACGAAGTGAGCTACACGAGCTCTTGACAAAACCTTCCTTAAGTGGGATCCCTTTGCTTGTTCTTGGAAACAAAATTGACAAGTCAGAAGCTTTATCCCAGCAAGCATTGGTAGATCAGCTGTGAGTTCAAACAACTCAATGAAACTTTTTTGGAGTCTTGTGGATTAATCGCTCTTGTTATTATTCAATTTCAGAGCCAATACTTAACCAGAAAATACCTTTATTTATTTCTTTCTTTCTTTTTTCCTTTTCAGAGGTCTTGAATCAATAAAAGACAGAGAGGTTTGCTGCTATATGATTTCATGCAAGGAATCCATAAACATAGATGTCATCATCGACTGGCTTATCAAGCACTCAATAACTGCTGCATGAGTTTGACATGCCGTTTCACTTTTGATCTTAGAAGCAAAATCAGTCGTTTTCCTTGAGTAACATGTTTATGTTTTTCTCCCCTTGGTTCTGGAGTTGTGCTATAAATAAGCGGCTTTGTGCAGTGAATGGAACTATTTGAGTCAAGTCTTCTTCGATGCATTGTTCTCTTGTTCAGTCCTGAACTTGGTTTTTTGTTATCTATAATTTTATTTAAGGTGGTTAAGTTATTTAAATTTAAGAGTGCTTCCCGCTTCTTTTTATTCAGGGTCTGAAATTTATGGTGGTATTGGTTATCTGTTTGAGTCTGATTCGACGGTTATCAGGTAGCTCTCCCAATAATGTTTTCTACATTCACCAAGGATTTCAATTTTACGAAGTTTATTAGTATTTTAAAAAAATATTGAGATTGGAAATTGTATTTAATAGATTTTGTTCAGATGTACAACTCAAAAAAATGTCTTATAATATAAAATATGACTGAGGTGTATTAGCACATAAAAGTAAATTTTGAACAGTATTCAACATCTTAATGTAATTTTTCTGGGTGCAATTTTATCCGTAAATTATTCTGAGTTAGGTTTCTTCATAATACACTCGTTTTTAATACTCATCTTCTATGTTTTCAATAATTATTTTTAACATTTCATTAGAGAAAATTATATTAAAAGACGATTGAATTAAGTAACATAGAGAATAGATGGATTAAGAAATCGGGTAAAATTACATTCAAGCCCTTTAGTCCCTAATCTTGCCGTGTTTTTAATAATTTAATCATTTTCACAGATAAATTACTTCCAACCATCAATTAATTGTCATATGCGTATCTTAATTATATAAAAATAGACTAGTAAGTATCCATTTGACTGATACATCAACAAATTGACAGTTTCAAAATATTAAAATAAAAATAAAATAAAAAACAAGGCAGTTATGAATAATGGATAATGGAGAAGGTACTTACATAATATTTTGCTAATTAATAATAAAAAGCAAGGCAGTTATGAAAGACGAAAAATGAGGAAGATGAATAATGAGGAAGGTGGTTATATAATATTTTAAAAATAGAGAAGATGGATAATGAGGAAGGTGGTTATATAATATTTTAAGATTGTGTTATGAAAATAGTTCTATTATTTTATCAATTAACAAGGATTATAGGTACAAAATATTTAGTAAATATTTAATTTACTATTTTGATTATTCTCTTAGAAATCTAAATAAAAAAAAACAAAAAGCAAAGTGGTCATTGAAGAGGGGTAGGTGCAAAATATTTAGTAAATATTTAATTTATTTTTTTGATTATTCCCTTAAAAATCTTACTAATTTTTTATATAACAACATATTAATAAATATCTATCCGCTCATCACACGGGCCTTGGCTAGTTAATGAAATTTGAGGGGAAAAAAAAATATCTTATGATATTTGAGGTTCCAAACTTTCGTTGTTCCTTTTTATAAGTTTGCAGAATATACTCTGAAGGAATCATGCTCAATCAAATGTTTATAGGAAAGTTTTTCTTTTGGATTTTTTGTACCTTAAAAAGTTTTGTGAGGTCTAATGAATAAAGAAAGCGTGAGTAAAATTTTACCAAAAAAACAAAAGCTTGAGTAAAATGGGTGTTTCTTAAATATTAATATAGCAAGGGCTGTGTTTCACGAGGTGGCGAGTTGGGTATTTCTTAAATATTACTATATCAAGTAGAGTATTGCACGGGGCGAAAGAACCATTTTTGATGTAGGACCAAGGTTGAAAAAAAAGTGAGCGTATGTGGCTTGACCTGTTAAAAGTCTGGTCAGGTCAAGGCCTCTTAAGAAACCTATTTTTACTTAACAAGCCAAGCTCAGGTTTGATAAGAGGCTTTTTAGGCCTGTCAGGCAGACATATTTATATTATTAGTATTAATTTATGTAATTTTGGTATGTTTTTAGCCTATTTAAAGTAGTTCTTTTTTCGGCCTGTGGCCTGTTATTTATATTATTAGTATTAATTTAAGTAATTTTGGCTTATTTTTAGCCTGTTTAAAATAGGTCTGTTTCCAGCCTGTGGCCTGTTAGCTTAATTAAAAAAAAATTAATTTTTTTTTAAAAAAAAGATAGGCCTTAACAGGCCAAAAAATAGACATGTAACAGGCCACAAGCCAGTATATTATAGAACAGGGCTGACCTATTAAGGGTGAAACCTGACCTGGCTTGGTATGTTTCCACCCCTATGTAGGACTTAACCAGAATTGGTGAGAAAGGTGCACATTTTTTTGCTGAAAAAGAAAAATAGAGAGCAAAAAAAACAGAGGAACACAAAAGATGTTGAATGATAAAGAAATGGAGAGACCCCTCGTCCTTAGGCTTAATTGGTAAAGGGGTCGTACATTATCATCAAAGGAAGGGGGTTCGATTCTGGAATTGATTAAGGCGCTGGAGGAGACATCTTAGCTCCTAGGTGTCTAGCTAAACGCCTAAAGGTAATAAACGGCTCGCCCTACCCAACATTGATATCATCTAGGAGGAAAGAAGATTTCGTTTTACTCTTGGATCGTAAGTGAACTCAACCCCTCTTCTAAAATTTTTATTTAAAAAAATAAAGAAATGGGGGAAAATGAGATGATTTCCTTTTATATATATATATATATATATATATATATATATATATATATATAATGACACGATTAATGAAGGGGAAAACCTGTGCTGGTGCCTTTTTCTCCTTAATTTTTTCATTATTCAAAGTAATTTATTTATGAAAATGATTAAAATATTAAAAATGTGGAAAGATATGGGACTAAGGATTGGAAGTAATTTGACCGAATTTCTATAACTCTATGTGTACCATATGACTTAATTAATGATTTGATAAGTTTAATAAATCAAATTAAAATTTGGTGGTTCAATTCATCATCATTTGGTAGAATTTTCTGTTTTCAATAATAATTTTTTCAAAATTTTTCAGTACTCATTTTAAATATATTTGTGACTTATTTGTCATGTTTTGAACCTTAGTATTTAATTATTTTCAGTACCGAAAATGTGGAAGAGAAATACCAACAATAATTAAGATTTCATTTGGATTTAATTGACATTTTTTTAGTTTGAGCCAGTGCTATGCTAGGGTTCATATCCCCTTTAGAAGTAACGGTGGTCTATTTGTCTCCCTGCCAAATACATTTTGTTTGTTTGGAAATTGCCACTTAAGGCCATGTCTAAACGTCATTATCTTAATGTTTCAAGGCTGTGTTTGTTTCGTTGTTATGAAGAGGAAAATTTGAAAATTTTATTTTATCTCTGCCATTTTTCCAAAGTAATTTGGTTTGAATATTTCCTCATAAAATAGAGGCGTTATAAAATTTTGCTTAAAAAAAAAAAAGAGATATAGGACAAAAAAATTAAGTAAAAACTTTTAACACCACTTTTCCAATTTTTTTTAAAAAATTAATAATTGAAAAATTAAGTCCGAGAAACAATTGAAATTGAAATCGAGTGAAGGCGAATTTCTAAATTGAAATTTATATCCTTGCTTCTCTGTCATTTTGGTTATATGTAAGGGTTTAATATTTTTTTTTACCAAAAAAAAAGGTTTAATATTTTTAGTTTTATAATAGAAATATTTTTTCTGTCACACTAATATAAAAATAGGTAGATTTCACTAATATTTTTTTCCTCTTCTTTTTACAATAAAACTCATTCACTTTTATGTGAATAAAAATTTCAGCAAAATGAAAAACGTTAAACTTTATATATGACCAATATTATATTGTTGAATGTTCAAGAGACAATTGAAATCAAAATTGAAGCCAAATTGTTTGTCTATAATCTGATTGTATTCTTGAATCTCCTAGAAACAATTAAAATTGGAATTGAAGCCAGAGTTCCTAAATTGAAATTTATATCCTAGATTCTCCGTCTTTTTGGTTATCTGTAATCTGATAGTATTGCTGAATGTTTGAGAAACAATTGAAATTGAAATCGTAATGTAAGCCAAAGTTCCAAAGTTTTTTTTTTTTTAATCCTGGCTGAAAGTACGAGAAAAATTGAAATTGAAGGTAAAGCTAAAGTTCCTAAATTGAAATTTATATCCTAGCTTCTTTGTCTTTTTGATTAATTGTAATATATATCATATATGTATTGTATTGCTGAATGTCCAAGAATAAATTGAAATCAAAATTTAAGGCAAAGTTCATGAGTTTTAATATCCTAGCTAAATTTCCGAGAAACAACTAAAATTGTAGTTGAAGTTGAAGGTAAAGTACTAAAGTTCCTAAATTGGAATTTATATCATAAAAGTCCATCCACCCACATGGAGCTTGGGAGGATTCCTCCTTATCTTTAGAACTTGAAGCTGGACGTCACCAACACTTTCAAATGGTGTGATTTTGTTTAGTGCCTCCTTACTGCCGCGGGATTGGAAAGGCATTCCACTGGGGAAGCGCCAACGAATGATAAAATCCAAAAAGAGATGTGGAAAACTGAAGAGAGCTCATGATAATCGAATGGATGGAAAGGTCCACGGAACCACACGTTGTCCTCACCGTGTGTGGCTTCATTAGCTAAAAATCATGTAGAGATGTTTGTAACGATATCAGAAACATGTATGCCCAAAACCGCACCAAGCTCTTTAAGCTGTGGGTCAAGGTTCTGAAGCTTGAGCATGGCGACAAGTCTGTTAGAGAATACTCTGAAACTTTCATGGCACTGTATCAAGAGTTGCAGAGAGCATTGCCTCTGATTCTCTGAATGATAACTTGGCTGACAAAAGGAGAGTACACGAGATGCTACTCTCTTTCACATTTCTAGAAGGGCTTAAACCAGAGTGGGGTCCAGCTGTAAATCATATCCTCAGGCAACCAGAATTGCCTCTTTGCGATCTACTTGCCAACATTCTCCCCGCCTTGGAGCCATATATCCCTAATGTTGCCCCAAATGCAATCCCTCCAAAGGGCTCAAGCTGCTATTGTGTGGACATCATAATCACTTCAAATTTTGGTACTGCTACAGCACACTTGGACAGCACATATATTCTGATTCTACTGAATATTTCTTTTGTTTTGTTTGGTGGGGGGTTGCTTCTGTGGCAAACTCTCATACTTCTCTCTTGAATACTAACTCCCAGTCATTATTGGGTAAATTCTTATCATCAATACTGTACAATGCACAGATACAGGGATGTCCAAAAACCTAGTATTTCGGTGGTCTGACCCAATTAGGGGGCCCGACCTGGTCCTCTGAAAAAAAAAAAGAAAAAAGTTGATTCGGGACAATATTAACCAAATTGGTTTGATCATGTTGGATTGAACCTCTGTCTTGGGGTTTAGACTCTTTGGACTAGTCCGATTTGATCCAAAAGTAATTTATTTTTTATCTCTATTTGTTATCATTTATTAATTGGAAAGCTGTACTTTTTAACTTACCGGAATCATTTTTTAATCAATTTTGGGATAAGAAAAGTTTTCTTGATGGTCTAATTCCATCCAAAGAAGTGGCCAAAAAAACTAAAAAAATAAATAAATCAAGTCCTAGACTACTTGGATCAGTTTAGTCCAGCCCGAGTTCAAGTTGGTGCTAGACTAAATCAGATCTTAGGTTGGTGCTAGACTAAACCAAATCTCAGGTTGACTTGTCCAGCCCGAGGTCTCTCTTGAACGAGACCTTAGGTTGACCCCTAACCTGGTCTTATCTAGTCTGTGAACATCCCTAGAAAGATAGCTTGTCGTGTTTCTATCCGTGTGGATCTAGGGGGATGATCATGTGATTAAATCTCAATGGGTTGATTTGTATCTTGTAAACAATCATTTCTTATCAATAAAGATTTTTCCTAATTTTCTTTATAGATCTTATATGTCTGGTGTACCTTGCAATTGAGTTTCAACTTTCTCGATCTCTTTCCTAATATTCTGTCTTGGATGTACTCATGGTCCATTATTCCTCGTAGCAGTTGTTTGATTGTGTGCTATTTTCCATCAAACATGATATTTTTTGTGGGTACATTTCTCTTTCTTCACCACCTTCTTCTCTCTTCATCAATTTCTGCCACCGTAACTCTCATGTTCTGTTATAGATCACAAAACTCTATTTCGAAATATTCCCTTTTCAATCGAACCCAAGAAAACAAGTTCAACCCTCCTGCTTCTTGGCAATGCAATATGATGCCTAGTTGTTCTGGGGAAACGAGATTTTGTTTCATAAATGATGACCCCTTTTTGAATCTTGATTATTCGCTTTGTAGCTTCATAACACAACTCATTGAAACTGAAAACCCTCAAAATAGTGTGCAGGCTCCTATAGACTCCCCGTTTTTTGTTATATGATTCACGTACGTAGCATTAACATAATTGCATTATCAGTCCAGCACAAGATGTTACAGAATTTTAGAGGAATAACTTGCTTGAAAGATACTACTTTTTTGAAATAACAAAGTAAAAAAATTTTGGTTTTTATTTCTTATAATCGGTATTCAAATATTTTCCTCATCTTGACATCCATTAAATGAATCTTCCATTATGTGGTCTGTATGAATAGCATAGCACCCATCCCTTTCAAATCAAAATGTTCATTTTTTTCCCCTAGTTTAGTTCTTAAACAGTAGATGCAACTCTCCTCCCTCGTTGGCCTCCATAATGCAGGGAAGACATCTCTTGTCAATGTGATTGCTGTAAAGTTAAAGCAACCCTGATATCGTCCCTTCACGAGTTATAAGCATACATGTACATAAGTAAGGCTTATAATGTAATGCAAGTGCATTTGTAAGCTTACTTTTCTTCTACTTGTTTTGAAAGAGTTTTGGGTTTGGATAAGAACAAGACTGACCTGGATGTAGATTTGACTTAAAGCTGTGTGGTACTTTATGACAATTTAGATGCCAAAAATAAGGAATGATAATTTTACATTACATCTCAATATTCCTTTACATGTTACAAATTCCACCAATATATATGCAGCGAGTTGTGCGCTGCTGTTAATTTGTTTTTGTTATGATCCAACGTTATGAGAAAAGGGTGGACAATGGGTACTTTCATGCATTAGCTATTTTATGAAGGGTTAAGGTGTGCTCAACCAATTGAAGTATTTTTTCCGAGTGTACTCAGTATTCTAAAGTTTTTTATAGTGCAAACTCAAATCTAAACCAATTTTTATGGTAAAATTTTATCCAACCATAATAGGAAGTTTAACTTTGATCGAAAATTATCTACGTGGCATTTTAATAGAACTGCTTAGCAAAGCATCGTAAGATCAAAGTTAAATTTTAACAATCAAAATTAAATTTGTTGATGTAATTGCGCCATAAAAATTAGTTCAAGGCTAAAATTACACTATTAATCACAATCTTTAGGGCACTTACTACACTCGGAAAAATACATCTGGGTACTGAGTGCACCTTAACCTTTTTATGAATTAGTTATTGTTAAATCTTATCCAAGTTAGGTTGTTGATGCAGCCGATAGAGACAGCGGTCCACTATCATGAAATGAGCTACATGAGCTCTTGACATAGCCTTCCTTAGGTGGGATGGATCCCTTTGATTCTTCTTGGAAACAAAATTGACAAGTCAGAAGCTTTGTCCCAGCAAGTAATGGTAGATCAGCTGCGAGTTCAAACAACTCATTGAAACTTTTCTGAATCTTATGGATAAATCACTTTTGTTGTTTATTTAATTTCAGAGTCATACTTAACCAGAAAATGCGTTTTCTTTTTTCCCATTTCAGAGGTCTTGAGTCAATAAAAGGCACAGAGGTTTGCTGCTATGTGATTTCATGCAAGGAATCCATATCATCGATCGGTTCATCAAGCACTAAAGAACTGCTACATGATTTTCTATTGGGTTTGGCATGCCATTTCAGTTTTGATCATAGAAGCAAAATCAATATCTTTTGGTTCTCGAGTTGGGCTCAATAAGCGGTTTTGTGCAGTAAATGGAACTATTTTGAGTCAAGTCTTGTTCAACGCATTGTTATCATGTTCAGTAAATCGATTATGTCCTAAGCCTGGTTGCTTTGTATAATTTTATTTATGGTAGTTAGCTTTTATTTAAACTAAAGATTATATTGTTCATTTATTCCACTCTTCTTTTTATTCACAGTCTGAAGGTGATGATGGTATTTAAGGTTTCTGGTACGACATCATGTTGAGCCAACATATAGATGATTGCTTTTAGACTTACAATTTTTTTATTAAATAATGGCTCACTTTGTAATTTTCCCCCTATCAGATTATTCCTATATCTATATTATAAATTATCCTAACTAACTAACTAGAATATGAGAGATGGTTGACTCGCTGAGATCAAAGAAATGTTGAAATGAGATTGGCAGGTGGTAACCAAGCCGATGTGCTTGCAAAAAAAGCTTTGGTTAGTCCTGCTGGTGTCCGGATTCTAGATCCTGATGATTTTCATAACATTGATGGTTTCTTTGTTTTTCTTGTATATGAGTTTTTCCGGTAATCTGGTGTATCAAAAAAACAAAATTACTATATTAGACAATAAATCTTCTAATACCTTGGACTTAAATTATGGACTAATAAATTTTTTTGGGAGAATTTTATTTAAACACCATATGAAATTTCAAAACCCCAAAAGATCTGTTAATATTTGGAAATAATATAAAAGTGATATAGATCAAATTGAGATTTTAAAATGTTGATGAATTTATTATAAAACAGAGCTAGAGCTTTAGTCGCCGTCCGGTAGTGGTGCTCTAGCAAGGCTAATTTTTTTTTCTTTTTTAATTTAAAAACTTAGGACATAAGGATAAATTCATTAATATTTTAAAAACTCAATTTGATTTCTGTTACTTTTTATCATTTGCAAATTTTAATAAATTTTTTTGGGTTTTGAAATTTCATATCATATTTAAACGAAATTCTCCCTATTTTTTTTTATAGAAAGTGCACTCTATTTAACTATTTGGACTAAAAAAATATTCATTAATTTCAATATACACCTAAATTTTTTTAAAAAAATTATCTTGATCTTTATTTATCTGAAAATAAAATAGAATTCCTTTATACTTCTATTCATATATGTTTTCATGTTTAAGCTAATTAACTCCGGAAAAAAAAAGAATTGGATTGAGTCTAATAAAATTTAAGATAAGTTGTATTATATATAAGAAAATTTATATAATCCATATATATAATGTAAAATGTATAAGAATCAAGAAGGCATGTAATGCAGGGAGGCCAAGCTATAATTAAGATAAAATTTAAGAAAAATTGCTCAATTTTTATGAAAATATATTTTTTGTTAGTTGATGCGTCAAATCTAGAATATTTTTCAATATATTTGGAAGGTTCACCTAATTTACTTTAATCTTCAACGCTAAGTACAATCCTTTTATCATTCACTTCACTTCACTAATCAACTACTTGATTGAGGTAAAAATGGGGTTTAATCATTGGACCCCCAGAACCGTGTCACACGCATTTTTTTATTAATTAAATTAATTAAAGATACATATTCCATTCAAATTTCATACATTTGTTCTTTCATTAAAAATAGAAAATGATCTGCCTGCTTTTTGTAGTGGTCCACATCCCTTATCTAGTGCAAATATAAGTCGCATTCAATCATTTCATTCAAATTAAAAAGGAACAATTAACTCATTTAATCTGTATTGAATTGAAAGAATTTTTCAACTTTGCCTTTTTGATTTAGTTTAAAAAAATATGTCTCATCTCCCTCCTCTTTCTTGATATCTAATCTGTACCCATGAATATCGGTAAAATAAAATAAATGGTAATCAATAATATAATTCACGGTGAATTACATTATGAATCAAAGATTTTTTTTTTAAATGAGTCCCTATATTTTGAATTGGAGGAGGGTATATATAAGTAAAGGATGCAATAACTGTGTTTTGAGCTAATTCGACTTCAGAAACCTACTGAATAACTCAGTTTCAACTAATTAAAATTGCTTCAGAAGCGAAAGCAAGGCCTTACGTTATCGCTTTAAGCTTTTGCACTTTTTCTTTACAGTCAAGTCTCAAAGAACTGAAGTTGTAACAAAAAAGCAAAAGTTATATCAAAAAAAAAAAAAAAAACAAAACAAAAAAGCAAAAGCAATATGATAAGCATATTTTAATCTATGATTAGTACAAAATAATAGCGAACTGCTTGATTCCAAAGAAGAATATTAAAGGAAACTGAACTCTCACTGCTGCAAAGTAAAACATCACTGCCTCACAGAATCAATGCGCCAAAAAAGAATGTACTCTCAACGGAAAAAAAAAAGTGTCTATAACCACCTTGGAATGTAAACACAAAAACACATCCGAAGCTGTCTGAGAAAAGAAGCTGTTTGATATCACAAAATCTTCAAATCAAAATACGAAGGAACAATTATTCCAAAGGCTGCTCTATCTTTTTCTTTTCACATGACAAAATGTCTTTTGCTGAATGGATCCGTCTACAAAGTTCAAGGGCTTAAGTGCTCAAAGATTATTAAATTCTCATATAATTTTACTGAAGAGTCGACAATGAAGAATTTCAACTTGTAATACCTGAAATCATTAGTGGCAACAATGAACTGAACTATAAAAGAATCTTATATATAAACTTTAATCCAAAAAACTAAATGGATGCACGGATTAGTTTAGTTAACAAATGTGTGCAATCATTGATTTTTAGGGATTAGCACTAAATAAACCTATTGATTTCAGAATTAACTTGTCAATTATGTCAATCATGAGATTTCCACTTGTATAGAAATCTTTACACAAATCACTGCCATCTCAGGTGCGCGTGTAATTCAGGATTGAAAGGGAAACATCAAATGTATCTGGGGGGGAGATCAATGCATGAGTCCAAACAAATTATTCACATTTCACACAAATTCCTAGAACAATGAAAACAATTAAACCTAATCAAGAATATAATGAAATCAAACTGGGGGAATAGATAGAGAGCCCCCGAGTAAGAGACTCTGGCGAACAACAAAAGGATTGGGGGGAGACAAAGGGATTGAAAACAGCTAGATTCTGTAATACCTAAATGAATTAACAAACAAGGCTATATTATGCATGCCAAAAACCAGGGCCATAATGAAATAATGGAGGTCTCACTTCAATTTGGTATCAAGGTGGGGAATATCCACTTTCTGGATCTGTCACTGACTGAATCTTCTCTTCCTCTTTCTCTAAGCTGGAACGACAAATCTCCTCAATTCTGCTCGCCACCACATCCATGGACGGTCGATTGTCAGGATACTGTTCAGTACATTCAAGTGCAAGCTGCAAGAGCTTGACCATCTCCTCCTCAACATTCTGGTATCTGAGAAGCTCCATGTCAAAAACCTCAGTGTTCCACTCCTCCTGAACAATAGATTGGACCCATCTTGGGAGGTCCACCCCTTCTTCATTCAACGAGGAATGTGTTGGAGCTTGTCCAGTAAGCATCTCCAACAGCATTATGCCAAAGCTGTAGACATCTGCTTTTTGGGATACTTTGCGAGCATCTGTTACCTCTGGGGCTCGATAACCAGAAACACGGTTGGGGGTTGAAGTCGGGAGTGCAAGATGAGCAAGTCCAAAGTCAGAAACGCGAGCTTCAAAAGATTTGGTGAGAAGGATGTTTGATGATTTAATATTCCCATGGGAGGCAGATGGGCCATGTGAGTGTAGGTATGCGATTCCACGGGCAGTACCAAGGGCAATGCGGGACCTTGTTTCCCAGTTTAGTGGAGTTCTGCCAGCTCCGTTATTAGCTGAAACAGGAAATGAGCAAGATTTGTAATGGAGCAGATTAACAATGTCAAATAATAAGGCTGCAAGGGATGAAGTATTTCAACAGAAATAGTGTTTATTGCAGCCAGCATTGCTGTTAAAACTAGTCCAAATGCGCCCAGGAGATGAAATAGAGGCATACGGATGCTTAGCTGACTTGTGACAAAATCAATCACCTTGAGACGGCGCACGGATATCAAGGAGTAACTCTTAAATTCCAGTGCATTATATTATCACTTATCAGCATTATCTCTAAGGCATTTCATATATTAAAGTATTACAGTATAACCCTGAGGAGCAGTATTTTGCTGAGTTCACGCTGTCACATGGAACATCAGGATCAAGAATAAGCTAAGATATGCTGTCAACCTAGAGCAGGCAGAAAATTCAGGCTCATCTGAAAATGCTTAAGACGTAAGAGTAAACTCTCTTGAATGGATATAATGTTTAACCAAACGTGCAATTAATTCTACACCTGATATCATATTTAATGAAAACCCAAAAGCCACGAGATGTGATGCAAAACCGAAAGATGTGACTTACGCAGCCGTACTCTAGGCAAGTCTATGGCGTAGAAAATGGAGTTAAAACTTGCATGAAATGAAATTTCATAACAAACATGAAGAGACATAATGTAACAGAGTAGACAAGAGAACGGGCACCATTGTTCATTTGATTAGAAAAGAAAGAACCAAATCATGACAAAGGGGACCATTACCAATGTTGTACCAAATTATGACAACCAAGCAACAAGATGCTTACCATGCAAAAGGGCAGATAAGCTTCCCATGGGCATGTAATCATAGGCAAGAAGCTTTTCTTCGGTGCTATAATAGTAAGCTCTGAGCGGGACTAAGTTATCGTGAATCATCTTTCCCACTTGCTCAATTTTCTCTCTGAATTCATTTTCGGAAGCAGTTACATCCTTCAACCTCTTCACTGCCACCACCACCCCCAATTCCAAAGTAGCCTTATATGTGGTTCCAAATGTTCCCTTCCCCAGTACTTCTGCTGATGCTCTTAATAAATCCTCAAGATCAAACACTTTGCTGACATTACCAAAAAACACCAATCTCTTACTCCTACCAGTCTTAGCATCACTAGCTCTGGCTGTTGCTGAATAACTTGCTCCTGAATTATCGATATCTCTAGTTGTCTTTTCTTGAGGAATTTCAACCTCAGCGCTCTTTCCCGGTGTTATATCCCTCGAATTTTTTTCTTTACTGCTTCTCTTCCGGCACAAGAAGAATAGAAGAAGTAAAATCAACAGAAGTCCGACCACCGAACCAATTACAATTCCTGCAATTGCTGCTCCAGATAACTTCTTCTTCTTCTTATGTCCACCCTCCGTTCCAGCGCATTCTTGCAAGGGCTTCCCACAAAGAAACAAATTCCCCGTAAATGCACTCGCGTCTAACCGCGAGAACTTTGCGGGAATGGACCCGTTGAGCCGATTCGAAGAAACATTAAATTGATCAAGGGGAGGAGCAGTCAGGTCAGGAATGGACCCAGTGAGCTGGTTGTTGTCCAAAAGGAGGGTATCTAACCTCGTGAGGTTGTTAAAGTTAGGCGAGATCTCACCACTGAAATTGTTTTTAGCTAAATTCAAACGAACCAAATTCTGCAAACCATAAAGGAAATCGGGGATTTCCCCAGAGAAGAAATTCCCCTGCAAATAAAGGTTTCGAAGGTTAACAAGATTAGCAAAGTCGCTTGGAATCGGGCCAGAGAGCGCGTTATATCGAAGAGACAGAGTCTGGAGCTCAGTGAGATTCCCAATTCCCAGTGGAAGCCTCCCAGAAAGACCCATGGCAGGAAGCCGCAACGTAGTGACCCTGTTCTTTGCAGAATTCTCACAGAACACCCCCGTCCATAAGCAAGGATTCGTCAGAGAGAGGTTCCAGAGAAGGGAACGGCCACCAACGGCAACCCGCAGAGCCACCAAAGCGGCTCTATCAGAAGCTAGATCTGCTGCTACGATGGAGGACAAACACAGAGACACAGCAGGAACCAACAAGATAACCGGAAGCAGAGACTTCATTTTTTTCTCCGCGATTAAAAAAACTTTGAATCGAGGAGACGACTTTCCACTAATTTGTAACCTTCGAGCAGAAACAGCAAGCTAATAAATCAGTACCATGAGTCTATCGAAGCAGGAGCACAGTATTTCAGTTTTTTTTCAAAAAAAAAAAACTCTATTTTGCAGTTTCCGTTTGGCTGAGCAGAAAATAAGCGAAACGGAAAGAGAAAAACAAAAAAACAGAGAAGGCGTTAGGGGTTCTTTTACCACAGTGACACAGAGAAGGTGGGTGTCACGTATTTGAATACGTGAAGGTTAAGACTGTAGAGAGAGAGGGGGGGGGGGGGGGGGAATCAAAAAGAAGGGGGGTGATGAGGGTGATACTGTGGCAGAGATAAGAAAAAATAATTACAACTCATTGCCCCAAATTTAAAATATTTACATTTAACTAATGTAAAGAATTATTTTTGAGATGCTATTGGTGAATAAAAGTAAGAAAAAAAAAACAGCTAACAAACGGATGACTGAAATGGTAAGCATAGTCTTATCCCTAATTAAAAAATAGAAAACAATTTCTAATTTTAAAAAAGTATAGTTAAAAAAGAAGAAAACACTTAAGGCTTTAAATCTATATACGAATTATATTGTTAAAAGAAATAAAGAAAGTACATAAAGTTTTTCACAATTATAATACCATTTGGAGTTGAAATTTTCTATTTTTATGTTTTAAATGTTAATATAAATAAAGTGTGATTCATAAAAGAACATAAAGTTAAGATATTTCATCCTAGTATATACTAGTCATGTCCTATTTATAAGGCATAAAAAAGGTAATTTTTTATATTATTTATAAAAATATATTGTTAAATTTTTTAAATGAATTTATAATTTATCTTTAATTTATTATTGCTAAATTTTATAGAGTTTCTATTAAATAGGGATAAATTTAAAAAATAATTAAATTTTAAAACAAAATAGAGAAGGAGTAAAGGTTGGGTAAAGTAAATATTTTATTAATTCCTAAACCGTAATTCTTCTTTAAAACTTTATTTAGTTAAGAAACCTCATCCTGATCATGGGAAATTACAGGGTACGTGGAGGTGCATATAAGAACAAGAAGGTACAACGCGGCAGAACGGGGGATGAACAATTCAAAAAACGATTAAGGAAGCTTCTATGTGGACCCCACCGAATTTGAATGGGCCAATGGGAGGTGAGATATGGAGGGTGGCTAGGTATGCTTCGGCGGGAGTGCGTCCCTGCACTGCATCAGCTCCAAGCTGGATCCTTAACACACAAAACCCTTTCTTAATTCAGCGTGGAAGACTGGAAATACCAAAATGGTTATTAAAGGAAAAAAATAATAATAAAATTTAAAGATTACACTAAGATTGATTGATTAATTAGTTGATTTTCTGTTGACGGCAGGACAAGATATCCGGACGTTTTTGACCATTGGATTAGTAATCTATCTATCTACCAATTCATTGATTGTATAAAAATTAAAAAGAGAGACGGTTGAGAGTCCCTCCTCCCATAATCTGGTGTCCTCCTTTTGATATTATGAATATCATAATAATTAATAATTACTATTTTTTTGTCTTAATTATAAAATAAAATTAATTTTTTTTAGAGATTAAATAAGCTAAATAAGTTATTTAATCATTTCATATGTTGTGTGTTCTTAGATTATATATTAGTTTATTAATCAAACTAATTAGTTTGAAGAAAAAAAGTAAAAGTAAAAATACTCTAAAGTAATTTAACTAGCTTCCTTAATCTCTCTAAAAAAGTCAACCATGTCTTATAATTAAGACCGGAGGAAGTAAAATATATATGTAAAATAAAATATTCTCAAGAAACAAAGAAAGATATTTATGACGATAGTTACAGATTATAAAATATTTCAAAATATTAAATAAAATATAAAATATTTTTAAAATAAATATATTAAAAATGTAGAGAAATAATAAAAATATAGTTTCAAAATATTTTGAGGATTAAGGTGTAAGAATAACCATTAAGTTATACCAAAAGTGAGAAAGTAACAATAATTTTTAGGTGTAAAATTAAGTATTAACATTATAAAAGAAAGCGAAAGTAATACTAGGGTTAAGTTTTTAAAACTCGCGCATAATTTTGTTGATGGTATTGTCTCTTTTATGATACTTATAATCACTTTTACACCTAAAAAATTATAGTTATTTATAACATTTTTGTTATAACTTTAATAATTATTTTTGCAATAAAAAGTAAATCTCTCAAGCAAGGTGGATCGAGTGGGACCCTCTACGGAATACCAACCGTTTATTTATACAACTTGATCTTGGCTTGCTCCATATGGAAGATTTTTATTTTCCAGAAAATTTATTCTCTGCCTCATGAATTATCTATGGATCAAATTTTGGTTTCTATTCTAAATTTTGATATTTTTTTTATTGGACTCTTTGGCATGAATTTGGGGTTGACATTATTAAAGAATTGGTTTTAAATTGTTCAATGAGGGTTGTCAAATCATAAGCATTTAATTTTTGGAAGAGGTAGCCGATGAAGTCATCAGTTGAGATGCAGCTAAGTTACAGTGATTTTAAGTAAACACATAAAAAAAATTGTAAATATTAATGGAGCATAAATAAGTCGTCCTTTTTTTAAAAAAAAAAGAAAAAAAAAAGGAAAAGAGGAGAAGTGGCACGGTTGGTTAGGGCGTCAACCTTCACCCTAAAAGAAAGGAAATTTGATACTTGCTAATCGACGTGAGTGCCTCATTTGTGATTGATTTTTTTATAGATATTCTTTGTACTCTAATGATAAACATTCCTTAAACTTGGAGACGTGCCCTTATTTTAGTGAGTTAACGGTGTCTACTTCACATAAACTTTTATTTTATCAAGAAAAAAAAATCATAGAATGATAATAAAATTAACGGCCGACATCCCATTATGAGATTGACTTCCCCCCTTTTTCCTTATTATGTTTTTTCCCCTCATTTTCTCTCCCTTTCTTATCTCTATCATTGGATAAAAAATTTGAAGGTTAAGATGTAAAAATACACATTAGCTTTTTCCAATGAGCAAAAATACACACGTGATTACCATTTTGATGCAAAAGTCACATCCCACCGTTAAGTCACTGTTCACCGTGATGGGAGAGAAAGAGATGAGGTGAACAGTAACTTAACGGCGGTAAACAGTGATTTAACAGTGGGATGTGGCTTTTGCACCAAAATGGAAATCACGTGTGTATTTTTGCTCCTAAAAAAACATACGTGTATTTTTGCTCATTGAAAAAAGCTCATGTGTATTTTTGCACCTTAACCCTTAAATATTTTATGATGGAGATAAGAAATGGAGAGAAAATGAGGGGGAAATTGTAAAGACATAAACAATTGTAAATATTAATGGAGCATAAATAAGCCGGCCTAATTTTTTTTTTAAAGAAAAAAAATAGAGGAGAAGTGGCACAGTTGGTTAGGGCTTCAGCGTTCATCCTAAAAGAGAGTAAATTTAATACTTGCTGGTCGATGTAAGTGTCTCATTTGTGATTGATTTTTTTATAAATATTTTTTGAGTCCGGAGGTATTACCCTAACGATAAACATTCTTTAAACCTAGAGGCGTGTCATAGTCTTAGTGAGTTATCGGTGTCTACTCCATCTAAACTTTTATTTTATCAAGAAAATAGAAAAAAAATCATAGAATGATAATAAAATTAAAGGCTGATATCCCATTATGAGATTGATTTCCCTCCTTTTTCCTTATTGTGTTTTTTCCCCTCATTTTTACTCCCTTTCTTATCTCCATCATTGGATAAAAATTTTGATGGTGCACACCTTATTTTGGTGGGATTGCTACTTTTTACTACTCCTTCCAGTTTTAATTATAAGACATAGTTGAATTTTTTAGAGAGATTAAGAAAGCTAATTAAATTACTTTAGATTATTGTTATTTGTATTTGTTTTTCTTCAAACTAATTAGTTTGACTAATAAAGTAATATATAATCTAAGAATACACAAAATATGAAATAATAAAATAACTTATTTAACTTTCTTAATCTCTCCAAAAAAAAGTCAACTTTATCTTATAATTAGAACTGTAGTAGTTGATTACTCAATTCTGGATGATATGTTATGAAGTTCGTTATACCGACCTTGAGTCAGGGCTCTTGTTTTTGGATTATTTTTATGCAGTTACTTTTTCAATATGCTATTGGATTTATAAGTCTTTCACACCCTCGTTGCTCACCATGGTGATCATCTTTGCTACTTCCCTCTCATGCAACGTTCCTTAATTATCAGCACATTGGCTCGTGATCTTTAGTCTTTTTTGCATTAGCACATTGTGTTGTTTGTTATACGTTTTTCATGAAAGGTTGTGTGGTGTCCAATTTTTGTGTATCGTTTTTCCTTAATAGAATAAATTCATTTCTTAAAATAAAGGGAAGGCAAGATCTGATCATTTACCAAAACTTGCGGGGAGAATTGGAAGTTTGAAATTTTTGAAAGCTAGATCGAAATCATTTTCAATTAAGAAATATTTTTCATACATATTTATTCTTCCGTCATTTCTAATTTGTATACATTACATATTATTTTAAACTCTCCTTTTAATTTTTAATAAAAATCAATTATATTAGAAATTAAAAGATAAAACGTATACCATTTTTAAAACCAAAGAGTTAATGCAATAATTTTGGTGTTTTGGGGGTTGTTTGGTATAAGAGATTTGGAAGGGAATGGAGAGGATGAAAAATTGTTATGAGACAAATTTAAAAATTTATCCCACCCTCGTACCAAACAACCCGTAAGATATGTTGGTTTTTGTATTGGTGTCTGCAATTCCTAATTTCTCCCTTCTAATGATATTAAACCTCTTTTAACAAAATCACACACACTGACACGTAAATAGGAAAATTTCAAGTGAAATCGTTTTTTAGTTGGGTAAAACAGATCAACATTCTTGGATGATATTTTAAAAATTTTAAAATCATAAATTGTTATTATACATTTTATTGGGCCTCGAAGTGACATTCATTCAAAATAATTTGAATAAATTAACCAATTAATTAATCAGCGACCCATTCTCATCTTAATTTCATCATCAAGAGACAAATTTCAATGATATTTAGTCTTCCAATCATCCATACAAAAAGGTTCATATCCCTTGACCATTTAGTTATAATGACTTGGCTTGTTTAGCTGTTTGCCCAAGGATCTGATAAGTGATAAGTTGTTTCTCGATACTTGTGTAAGTTATTCCTCCTCAAATCACATTGTTTGGCATAATTGAGTATTTTGATTTCTCCAAAACTAGGTTTGCTTGAAATATAGCACATGAAATCTGAAGAATTTTTTTTTTTTTTTTTTGGTCACAAGAGCGAACACCTCAGCCACTAGATGCTTCCTTCTTCGTCATCCGCCTCATGAATTATGTATTGATCAAATTTTGATTACTATGCTAAATTTTAATTTTATTGGACTTTTTGGCATGAATTTGGGGTTGACATTATTAAAGAATTGGTTTTAAGTTTTTCAATGAGGGGTTGTCAAATCATAAGCTTTTAATTTTTGGAAGAGGTAGACGATGAAGTCATCTTGTGAGATGCAGCTAAACATTAATGGAGCATAAACATGTTGGCTGTTATGAATGGAAGGGAAAGACTGAAAGAAAGAAAATTAGGAACAAGAAGATGGATAGTTAAGTGAATAGTTACAGGAGACCTGTATTTATAGAAGGATGCAAATAGTAAATTACTATGCGTATATACCATATCATCCTGTATTTGGGGATTATGGGTCAATGGACATCCACATAATAAGTATATTCATAACACTCCCCCTTGAATGTCCATTTATGAATGTGACTCGTTAAAAACTTTAATTAGGAAAAACCCAGTGGGATAAAAACCTAGCCAAAGAAAAGAGTACATCATCCATTGATGCACTATCCAGTGCTGCCTCATTAAAAACCTTTCTAGGAAAACCCAATGGGACAAAATCTAGATAAGGGAAAAAGAGTGCAGCGTGTATCGTCTCCCCCTCTTGATTACATCAGTTTTGCTCCCCCTGATGATTACATAGTTTTTAATGTCTTCTGAGCATAACTCTCTTTCTGTCATCAAGTATTTTGTTGTTCACTTATAGAACAATTATAGAAATGCCCAATTTGATAAATCATTGAATACCTGCAAAATCTAACTCTTTCAAGTAAAATCACAATAATCATTTCATAAATATACATGTGCATATAAAATTTTAATAAATGTTCATGAAAATGCACAATCTAATTGCTTCTGGTAATATATGAACTTATCATTATTCTCGAAAATTTGATGCTTTTAGCATCTTGAATCCTTCAGAGACTTATGCTTCTGGCATATTTAGTCCTTCAGAGACTTATACTTCTGGCATATTTAGTTCTTCAGGAACATATGTTTCTAGCGCCTTACGTCCTTCAAGGATATGTGCTTCTGGCACACATTAATATATTGTGGCTCATGATCCTCATTATCATTTATTACAACATATGCTATCATTTAAACATAAATATCATCAACGTCGATATCATTTTCGGTCCCATCGGATTTCATTTATTGAGATCTCTTTATATTCACATATATTAGGTTCCTGGGTCTCTTCTAGGACTATAATATTCAATTCTAGAAATAACATCTCTTATGGAGATAACATCTCTTCAGGAGATGGCTCTTCTAGAGCTTTTCTTAATTATCCTCGACTTGATCATTTATATTCTTATAACTCCTTTTTTCATTCGAGGATTTTTATCTTTAAAACCGATGGACTTGTAACGCTTCAGGCGTGCTTTATAACAATTTATATAGGAGCATTTGCAGTTAGGACATGTGACTTTGTCACTTTCTTAAGGTCAGTAAATGCTTCTGGCATTCTATTAACTAAACTTTGCAACTGAATTATCATTTTGAACTCTTAGTGCACATTTCTTTGTACGAGGATCAATATGAGTCAATAATAATTCATTCCACTTTATCTATTTTACCCAATCTGCTTATTTTTCTCCCCCTCATCTAATCATGCAGTGTATATCCATCTGTGTGCATTATAAATAATCATTGCACATTCAAAACCTTTAAGATGGAATTTATCTAGCTTCTAATCAAAAGCTAATTATACAGGGAGAATTTTGCTGGCTTAAATAATCGCTGCAAATCTACACATATAAACAATGTTCTCATAAACATTGATTTACTCATATATGATTTATGGATCATTAAATCTGGAAATTGTGCGCATAATATCTTGCAAACTTCTGGTTGCAAACATCACTGTAAACTTTGTAGATTTATAATATCACATGTATTTTCATATCATTCAAATTGATATATTTCCAGAGATCCATTTCCAATCATAATAGATAATATTCTCATAATCATTTTTATTTGAGAATAAGCAGCTCATAATATATGACTCGGATGATCAAGCAAGTCATGCCAACTTTCCATCAAATCTAATATCAAATTTCGGGGGAATTAACACAAATATTCACGGAGAATTATTACACAAACACTCACACTTGATATATATCATTCTCCCCTTCAAGTGTGAGACCTTAAAAATTAATTCATGGAATTTTCATACAATATTCCATAATAATAGCATATATGATATCTATTTCTACAGATATCATTAAAATTTCACAGATTTCTTAATGCATTATCAATGCATAATTTTGTTACTTCTGGCAACAAAATTTCCATTTTCCAGAATCAACAAACAAATATATATTAAATATAAAATCATCAAGTGTATAACTGCAGATTCACGAGCGCAATACTGTGTAATCACAGATGCATCACTGTGGAATCACAGGCGTAACATGTATCACTGTGGGATCACAAGCGCAACAACTCAGATTGTCGTATGCATATAAAGTCAAAAAGACTCCAGGCTCATGCTTTATAGGGAGCAGATCTGCAGAGATTCAACAGGACTGCGCATATCTGCAGAGATTCAATAGGATTTAATTTGGCTATAAATAGAAGAAAGCAAACGAACATGCCTCACAAACACTCAAGCATTTGATAATATCAATTACCAGATACTCACACATATTTCTCTAAATTCTATTGCCATGGCTGGACCAAACAATTTTATCCCAGTTTCTGATACATCCGACACAACATTACTTGATGCTTTGTTGTATGATGATCAGACAAACATGTCATTTTCTTCTCTACTATTTTCTGATCCTTTAGACATGTTTATTCCTCCTTCTACTTTTCCTCCTTCTGCTTCAAATGTACCTACTTCTCCCTTAAGAACAAGTGTTCTTCCTCAATCTACAAGGATTGAAGGTACAACTAAAGCAGGTTCATCAAGGAGGTCTGTTAAGAGGTGTATAACTATGACAGAACTAATGGAGTCTACCAATCCAGTTCAGCCAATAGTGACAGCAATCACAAGCCATCAAGCAATGACTAGCCAGCCAGCAACAATCATCGAACCAACAATAACCAGCCAACCAACTACAACCAGTCAGCTAGTGGCTACCAGCCAGTTAGCAACTACTTCCTTATTGGAATGTAGTTGTTGTGATGTTTTACGGGAGATCATACATACCAACGGACTTCAGTGTCATAAACTTGAAGTTCACGGAAGGAGAACAGGTATGATTTCCCACGCTGTTTTATTTGAAAATGTACAGGATAAATCTTACAATATTGACAGGCTTCCAATATTTGATTTTACAAATAAAAATTTTGGAGAAATCAAACATTTTCTAACATAGTATTGTATAGATTTACAAGCATCAGGATATAACTGATGCGAGATCCTATATTGACCTATTATAAGGTCCTTTGTGTTGGTTCGGAATGGACAAATAATCCAAATGAACCCCGCGGGAGTTCATTTCAAACCAATATTGAAAATCCATTAGATAAAGGAAAACAGCCCGTGGTAAATATTCCATATGATATTTCATCCCTTAATCAGGGTGAATTATATAGATTAACAATGGAGCAACGGGAAAGAATAAAGAGAATAACACTCCATGATTTAAGTGATTATTTTCACTTAACCCTCGATGATGCGAGTAAACAATTAAATATGTCTACTCGCACCATACAAAAGATCTATCAAAAATGAGGGTTAACTGAGTGGCCACACAAAAAGCTTAAAAAACTTATGACGCAAATCTCGATATTACGAAGAGCTTTGTCTCATCTTGATCCCATCTCAAGAAAAGAAAAAGAAGAAGACATTATGTATCTTCAGAATGAAATGATTAAAGTTTGTAATGGAGTTGAGCCACTCGCTATTAAACTTTGTTGAAATAATATTTCCTTTTGTTTAATTATTTTGTTTATGAATATTCCTCTCTCGTATTTAAAAAAATTGTTACAATTATAAGAAACACAAAACAATAGTAAAACAACAATAATGACAAATTTATTTCTTACTTCATTCACTTCTGGAAATGAAGTTGGATAAAATTCATGATCCATACTTAATCACAATATTGCTACTACAAGAGCAAATTGGATATATTTATTTACAATAAACCATGATCATACAATCCCTTGTCTCATAATTTGAGAGAGTATTAAATGTCAAATATACAATTTTAAGGCCTTTATACAATTGATGACATACAAAATTTATGGATCAAGTCTTGTTTCATAATTTATCTCTTTGACTTCAGGCCAACTTTCTTCTTAGCTTCAGGCTAATTTATCTCTTGGCTTCTAACCAATTGATGTCTCATATCTCCATGACATTTTGATCTCATGATACATATGGCCTTTTAACAGTTTATCTTCAGGATAAATAAAATATAAACATAATAAAATAAATAGATGGAACTCACTAATAGTCTGGTTGTCATAAATAATAAAATGGGAAGGGGATATATAAATAAATAAATAAATGAAAATAAAAGGTAAAGCAGTATATAAATTATAAATAAATGGAGTCCACTATACTAGTGTCACCACCATGAAAAATAAATAAAGAAATAAAGAAATAAAAGTAAATTAAATAAATGGAGCCCACTTTGTGTCGCTACCATAAAAAATAAATAAATGTGAATTAATAAATGGAGCCCACTATACTAGTGTTGCTACCATGAAAAATAAATAAAACAATTAAAAGTAAATTAAATAAATGGAGTTCACTAATATATACTAGTGTGCCGCCATAAAAAATAAATAAATGTAAAATAAATTAAATAAATGGAGCTCACTAATATTAGTGTTGCCTCCATAAAAGATAAATAAATGTTAGTAGCAGTAAAATTAAATGTTAGTAACGTAAAAGTAAATGTTAGTAAAGTTAGTAACAATAATATAAATCTCAAATTAAAACAATTAAAAGGAAAAATTAAATATAGACTTCCATTGTAGAGTCAAAGTAATAACAATAATAATAAAGATAAAGTTGAAAAATCTACTCACCTTGGATTGTCAATAGCTTCACTTCTTGCCCCCCCCTTTTGAGTAATGTTTCTGTCGACAATTTTTGAAAAATAAATAAATAATATAGTTTAAACTGTCGGCAGAATTAATAGGGTGGGTAATGATTTTAATCGAAGGAAGAAGCAGACAATCAAAACAATACAAAGAGAGAAAGAATTGGGCCCCACGAATTGAGAAGAATTGAGAGGGTAGAGAATGATTCGAAGGAAGAAGCAGACATCAAAACAAGAAAGGAAGAGTTGGGCCCCACAAAGCATCTTTCTTCTTCTTTTTTTTTCTTGTTTCATCCCAAAAATCAAACTCCCTCTCTCTCATAAGGCGAAAAATGAAAACGCAGATTCAACAGTTCCAAGATCAGCAGAGGACGTGACGACAGAAAAGAAAAGAACAGCAGCACCTGGAGAAAATAAGCAAGGAATCAGAGTCAGTTTTTGAATGAAGAAACTAAGAACGCCAACGGGAGAAACAAATAGAAAAACAGAAGTGATGCTCTGGAAGACGTAGGAGTAGAATAGAAGGTGGGTTGAGATAGAAATGTCGGGAAGTTTAAATCGAAAGATGAGTTCGGTCAAAGGAGTTTCTATTGATGATTGCTTTGCTTGATGAGTTTGTTGAACACGTAAACAAGAAGAGAAGGAGAGAGAAGGAAAAGAACCATAAAGAGAGCGAGGTAAATTTCAAAGAAATGATGAAAAGGACATGGATAGAAATCCCAGTAGCATAGATCAAGAAAGTGAAGAGATGTGCAGATCTGGAAGTGTTAGCCAGTCAGATCTGATTTCCGAATCACTTTCTGATGCTGGCAATTTCTCGGCTGTTGGAATTGGCGGCATATTGGAGAAAAACGAAGATGAAAGAAGAAAAAGCTAAGGAGGAAGAAGACGTAGCAGCTGAGGCAGTAAAAGAAAGAGAACCATAAATGACATCAAAAGAAAGATAGAAGAAGAGTGATGGACGCAGGCTCAGTTGGTTAGAAGAACCATTGTGCTGATAACGTGTTATGAATGTAAGGGAAAAACTGAAGGAAAGAAAACTATGAACAAGAAGATGAAAAAAGAGAGGAATTGTTCTCTTCCATACTATTTTCAGTTAAGTGAATAGTTACAGGAGACCTCTATTTATAGAAGGATGCAAATAGTAAATTACAATGCGTATATACCATATCATCTTGTATTTGGGGATTATGGGTCAATGGACATCCACATAATAAGTATATTCATAACATTGGCCTATTTTTTTTTAAAAAAAAAAAAAAGAGAAGAAGTGCTATGGTTGGTTAAGACGCCAGCCTTCAGTCTAAAGAGAAGAAGTTTGATACTTACTGGTTGGTGTAAGAGCTTAAAAATTTTGATGGTGCACAGTTTACATCTTAAAAAAAATATATTATTTTTTTACTTAAAAACTATATAAATAAATTTAAAATTGTTACAATTTGATTTGAAAGAAGTATTTATTATTACAGAGTAAATTTTCATCCCATTTCTTTCATTACAGATGTGAACTGTTCAAAATAAATGTTAGCAGTTAAAATTTATTTATGTATGTTTAACTAAAATTATAATAATATTTTATAATATGTAAAGCCTGCACTACTATTATTATTTTTTTCACTCAAGAACCTGCACTACTATTATGAAGATGAGGAAAAGAGAGTAGGGAGGGAAAAAGTAGGGTATGGGAAAAAGAGAGAAGTATGGTTCTCTCTGCTTCCCTTACCCTACTTATAAGCATACATGGAAATAAAATATTTAATACTCTCTTTAAAAATAATGACACTTCAAGGGCTAACCCTGTAGGGCCGGGCCGGCCCTAATTCCCAACTCTATGCATATCTGAGTCCTAATGACCAAATTGACCATGGCTAGCTACCATGAGGTAAAAAAAATTGTATACAAAATAGAGTTATAAAAAAAAGTCTTAGATAAATTTCTTTGAATAATTCTTAAATAATCTGGTTAATGACATTTAGGATTATTATATGAAAAAGAACTACTTCTCGAATTAATATAAGACATATTTACTTAATTTAATTATATTAAAAAATTGATTTAAATTAATTAATATGACATGTATTATCTAAAATATCTTAGTCACTTTCATTAATTCTCACATCCATTCCACTCATTGATTGTAGTTGAAGGAGTATACATGAGAGAGGGGTTTCCATTTAATGTCTCAATTATTGGATCATCTTTTAATATGTGAGATTTAGTGCTATGTAAGAAATATTATTATTACTATTACTATATCATATACAATAAAAATCTATCATTATAATATTATTATCTAGCATTAAATCACACCCAATAAAATATGGTTTAGAAATTAAGTAGAGAGAGAAGTTAGTGGAGACTCCCCTCTTCAAACATGAATATGAATATTTTTTTTTAAAAAAAAAAAACCTTATATTTATGACAAATATCAATTCCCAAATATGTCTCATACTAAAAACTTTAAAATGTGAGTTAACCAATTGAATTTTTCTCTAACGCGTCACATAGGTGGTGGAAGTGAGTGGACATGGTTTGAAATGGGCAATGTCATGATTGTTTTACTTTAGAGCTTTGTTTTGGTGGGATTGCTACTTTTTACTTGTTCATTACTCAATTTTGGATGATGTGCTATGAAGTTCGCTATACTGACCTTGAGTCACAGTTCTTGTTTTTGGATTATTTATCCAGTTACGTTTTAATTTCAAGATTTATAAGTCTCTTTCACCCTAGCTCGTTGCTCACCATGGTGATCTTTGCTACGCATTATATGTAGCCTATCTATTGCTACTTCCCTCTCCTGCAACGTTCCTTAATGATCAGCTCATTGTGTTGTTTAGTTGTACGTTTTTCATGAAGGGTTGTTTAGTGTCTTTTTCACTTTGTGCTTTGTGTACGTACGTGGATAGGGGTTCATAAAAATATTACACTAGGTTTTATTTATGAAGTATTGACGACCAATTTGTGTGTATTGTTTTTCCTTAATTAATAGAATAAATTCATTGAAGGGAAGATCTGATCTGATCATTTACCAAAACTTGCGGGGAGAATTGACTAGCTGGAGTATACCCGTACTGTTTACTTCCAAATTGGAAGTCCTTCAAACCTAAATTGAAATTTTTGGAAGAAGCTTCATCGGAATCATCATTCTAAATTAAGAAATATTTTTCATATCTATTCTTGACTCATTTCTAATTTGTATACGTTGCATATTTTTTTAAACCTGCCTTTTAATTTTTAATAAAAATCAATTATAGTATAAATTAATAAGGTAAAACGTATACCATTTTTAAAACCAAAGAGTTAATGCAATAATTTTGGTGTTTTTTCACTCGGGTGTTTTAGGGGTTGTTTGATTTGAGAGATTTGAAGAGGATGAAAAATTGTTATGAGACGAATTTAAAAATTCATCCCTCTGCTCATTTTTCCCCTACCCTTGTACCAAACAGCTCATAAGGTTTGCTGGTTTTTGCATTGGCGTATGCAATTCCTAATTTCTCCCCTCTAATTAATGATATTACACCCTTTCTAGAAAAATCACACAAACTCACACGTAAATAAGAAAATTTCAAGTGAAATAGTTTTTTTAGTTGTGCAAAACAGATCAGGATTCTTGGTTGATATGTTAAAAATTTTAAATCATAAATTATTATTATACATTTTATTGGGCCTCGAAGTGACATTTATTCAAAATAATTTGAATAAATTAACCAATTAATTAATCAGCGACCAATTCTCATCTTAATGTCATCATCAAGAGACAATTTTCAATGATTTTAGTCTTCCAATCATCCATACAAAAAGTTCATATTTAGTTATAATGACTTTAGCTTGTTTAGCTGTTTCCCTGAGGATCTGATAAGTTGTTTCTCGATATTTGTGTAAGTTATTCCTCCTCAAAATCACATTGTTTGGCAAAATTGAGTATTTTGATTTCTCAAAAAACTAGGTTTGCTTGAATATAGCACATGAAATTTGAAAATGTTTTTTCTTTTTCTTTTTGGGGTCATAAGGGTGAACACGTCAGCCACTAGATGCCTCCTTCATCATCATCCACCTCTTGTGAAAAAGGTGGAGGATGATCAAGAATACAAAAACTTAATCAATGTGAGCATTTAACTAATTGATATGCAAGTGTTATGAATGAACGAACAATAACCTATCAACATCTATGGTAAAGAAACCAAACATCATCCACTACATATATAAATAATAAATTCACCATTATTTTCGTTGTTTTATGTTAATATTAAGTATTAATAACATTCGGATGTTGGTATTTACCCTTTTAATTAAAACAAGCATTAACATCACATTTTACTAAGAAATTATACAAGAATATAACTGGAAAAATTGGGAAAGTCCTTATTTCAAAATTTTATTAGTGAAAAAGGGTGATATAATTTTATTCACACAGAGCACTGGCACCTTAAAAGACTTTATTATGAAAATCACTTATACTCGAAGTATAAGTCCTTTTAACTGATAAATTCTTTAAATAGATATTTTTCAAAAAAAAAAGGCATTTAAATACCACTTCAGGTCCTAAAAAAAAACCATTAAAACTTGGAAATGATATAGAAGGGAGATAGGGTGGGAATAAAAGTTTTTCCATGTTTTAGCTTAAAGACTAAAATGCTTCTTTCATACATTTTTTCAGTGCCTAACGTTTTTGTCAAAATCGTCACAATTTTTGTTAAAATCATTACTGATTTTGTCAATCTCATTACTCAATTAGTTATAATCCACAAAAATAGTGATAATAGTGATGATCTTGGCAAAATTGTTAGAAATTAAAAAAACGTGTAAAATAAACGTTTTGATTTTTAAACTAAAATATGAAAAACTCAAATTCCCACCCTGTCCTTTCTTTATCATTTACAAATTTTAATGGTTTTTTCTGAATTTTAGAAGTTGAAGTGATATTTAAATATTTTTCCCCCTTCTTTTTACCAATTTTTCTAATTTTCTAATAAACTATTAATACAAAACTTTAAAAAGCTATAAATCTATTTTGAAGGTTGTGTATGTGGGGTCCACATCCGGTTAATTTCACTGAGCTGTAAAGGGTACCAAGCGGCCAAAAAACTAACACCTAACTTCTTAACTTCCCTCTGGCCTCTTTAATTATACTCCGTATTCATGACTTCTAACCAATATTCACTCTTCTCTTTCCCCTATTCATTATTCCCACCACCCCCACCTTTTTTATTCTTATTTCCTCCCTGTTTTGGGTCAGAATGATAAATTCATGAACTTCTATGGCGTGATTTATAACTATTACTTCATGAATTTAGGCCCAGCAAGGAATTTTGCAGGCTGCTAGCACCTAGTAAGAGAGTAGATAAAGTGTTAAGATGTTCATTAAATTATACTCTCACCCGTCAATTTTATAAGATATTTTTAACTAATTGATACTTATCAATTAAAATAGTTAGTGCTTGTTAAAACTATTAAACGCCTTATAAAAAAGACTCAAAATATATTCTAAAAGGCTTTCTTATAAATGGTTCTTGAGAAAATATCGTGCAAATTTAACAACAATTCCCACAATTTACATATTGCCACTTATGACATTCTTAATTCTTAGCAACACCTTGAAACAGTGGGTTTGAAGCATTGACTCTCCGGTGTTTAAAAGCTTTCAGGATCTGTGTTGATTATTCTTCAAGTATCAAAGTTATCATTTTCTTTTTTTCCCCTATTTTCCATCACCTCTTTATATATATATTCTAGATTTAGTTATTGCAGAATTCAAAGCCATACCTGGTTGGAGGAGATAGTTGGGAAGAGGTGAGGTGAGGTGACGGGATGGAATTAATGGAAGTGTTAAAACTGTCCCATTTTTAAATATTTAAATGCTTTTTGTACCTTTAAAATTTTATGGTGTCGGATGTCCCTTGTATATAACTTTGTTGTTAAATTTATCCATTTGCCCTTAAAAAAAAACAAAAAGAAGAAGAAAGAAATAAGGAAGGAAAGAGAGGGACAACTTTGAAATTGTGATGTTTTGGAATAGGGGCTTTAAATGAAATTTTCTCATAAATAAAGTGTAATCCAAAAGGGGAAATTCAGGCTTCGTGGTCCCTACCCTGACAGTGGTCCCTTCCTACCTTCGAATTGTTTGAGTGATAGTTACTTTTTCATGTTAGCCTATTGATGGAAATATAGTAGGTTAGGTAAGCTATATTTAAATTTGGTTGTGCCTCAAATATATATTTAAGGTTAAATGTGCAAAAATGCTTATGAACTTTGCTTTTAGGAGCACTCAGTACCATATGTTTTTTTAGAGTAAAAGTAACTATGTGGTTACAAAATAGGTGCAAAAGTCATATTCCCCTATTAAATATAACAGTTAAATGTTAAATGGTTAGTTTTCACCGTTAAATCCCAATGTAAATGTAAAGAGAAAGAGTGAGGCGGAGAGTGAGACGAGATAGAGAGGGAGAGAGAAAAATTGAACTTGATCTTGCTCAAACTTCCTCTGTTTGAGGCGTCGAGGAACAGAGGAAGCAAGGCAGTGTCATTGTCTGACAGAAGCATCGAAGGTGATAGTTATATCTTCTTTCCCTTCGTTTCTTTTTTCCCGTCACTGTCTTGCCTAGCATGAAGTTAAAGGAATCTAAATAAGGCTTACCGAAAATGAAACCAAAACAGGGGGCTGTGAACTTGTGTCTTGGTGGTTGGGCTATGTGAACTGTTAATGTCTTTAGGTGGGTGTATGAATATGTATGGTTTTGGTAGTCAAATGTAGAATTTTTTTTTTAAAAAAACGATGAGCTTGTTTCCTGTATAAGTATAGGTATATAGATATTTTGGAAGGTTGTAAAAGTTCGGTAAAAAACAGTTTTTGCTGTCAAAAAATGCCTTCTACCGTCGGGTTCCAGTTGAGTTAATAGGATAATAATAAGAATGTGGGCTGTTAAAAAAAAAAACGGTTTATGATTAGATTCTGAAAGTAACCATTGACCTTCACGTTTCTCATGCAAAAACACATCTAACTCCTATCTATTCTGTTTCCTTGTATTAGCAAAACATAGCTACGTTTTTTTTTCCTTTTATCGAAGGACCAGCATTTGTTTCATCCAGGTCCATATAAAAACAAAACCAGAAGCTATCATCTGCAACAACACGAGGACTTAAGAACTTCAATATCTCTTGCATTCCTTAATATATATATAGGTTTGATCTTGTAATTCTTATCTATGTTTAAACTCACACACACCAGGACATGAAAGAAGACGTTAAAAGTAGAGAAAAGGTAATGGAACTAAGGCCACGTTTATCTTTCGAAAGCCCCACATGTTTCTCGGCCAAACAGGAAGAAAGAATGAAGAAAATAGCTTACCTAAAATCCTAGTTCCGTGCCTTCGTTTATCCCTGTTTCTGTTCTCCAAAACAGAGCACCTCTCCCTCTCTCTTTCTCTTTCACTTCCAACGCTCCTCCCCTCTGTTTTTCAACGGAAAAACAGAGTAAAAAGGGGTGATCTTCTATAATACCCTAAAAATCTTAATTAGTATAGCCACTGTATTTTGATAAATAATACATATTTTAAATAGGTGAGTATGTGGTCTCAAATTTTGATGTTGTATTTATTTTTATTCTTAGGCAATTTTTCCTAAAAATTAGAAAGCCTAAAGACTAAATTTTCTAAAATTATATTAAGGATCATAAAATATTCTAAGATTATCATAATTTTGTATAATCATAATTACACCATTTTAACAATTAAAATTGTCGGAGGATGATAAAATCAATTAGAGGAAATTAGTAGCAATTATTGGGCAATTAGAATTTACAATAATTGAGATATTTTATTAATTTTTGTAATTAGTTAATAATTAATTTATGAAGGTCATAATTAAGAAAATATCAAATAAATCAAGGACCAAATGATATATATAAGCTAAGATTAGCATACAAGGAGTTATTAATCATCAAAATTAAATTAGAACTCTTGTCAAATTTTGGTAATTAAGCCTAATAACTCCTAAAACACTATATTAGCAATAGTAACCGAGGATTAATTGATTTTTCCTTTAACTAATAAAAGTGGGGAAAATTTCTAAGAGTGAAGAAATTATGTAAACCCTTAATCTTAAATCCTTGTGAAATTAATTGGACCAATGAGAGATTTTCTTCTTGAGTTTGTGGGAGTAATTAAAACATAAAATTATTAATAAAAAAAGATTAAGAGGGACGGTTTTATTACCTTGGGCAACAAGAAAAGGAATTATTTGAAATAAACATATAATTAAATTAAAGTTCTAGAAGAGAAGACTTTTGAAGCTTGATTTAAATGCAATGAAATAGGATAAAGGAAAGAGAAAGTTGTGTGTGTGTGTAGTGTGTGTGTGGCGTCAATGGCGGACCCAGGATTTTAGGTTTGTGGGTGCACAATTAGTTGTGAGATTTGGGGGTTTTTGCCCCCCTGAATTTTTTTTTTTTTAAGGAGAGTAATATCTCCTGTAAAATTTTCAAGGAAAACACAAACGTTTGCCCTAGTTTTTATTCACTTAAAAATTTCTATTACTGCTACCCAAAACTCATATTTCCAAAAAATAGCTTATCATTTCATATTCACACATGCACACATATCAATGTAATCTCTCCATCTAAAGATATTTAGATGTTGCCAAATGATTCACTTGCATGTTCCCTAAAATTCTTGACAGCACCACGCAATGGCAGACCCAGGATTTTAGGTTTGTGGATGCACAATTAATTGTGAGATTTGGGGGTTTTTGCCCCCCTGATTTAAGTAACAGTCACCTTCAAACTTCAGTCAAAGCATTGGAGAATGATACTCTTCCTCTGATCCAGCCACGCAAAACAGAGCCTCTCCTCCTTATCTCTCTCAACTTCACTCTCTTCCAAACTCACTCTCGGTCTCTCCCTCTCTGCAAACTCAGTGTTTTTCTTTCTAACTCAGAGTTCACAACGGTCCAGACGAAATGCATCAGTACATGTGCTGTCCCAAGGCTCCTCTGTAGTATGAACTCGTGATTGCTCTAAACCTATATTCCTATATTCCTATTCCCTTTCTTGAAAATTCATGTCTGCACTTGCAGACACCTGCAACAACGTAGGTCCGCCACTGCGTGTTGTGTGTGTATGTTGTGAGTGAGTGTGTGTATCCAAAGGTTGTGTATGTGTGTGTAATAAAGTTACCCAAGTTACTCAAGATTAAGTCAAAGTGAATAATAGTTTGAAATCCAAGGTAAAAACTTGGGGAGCAAGTTAACTTTTAATTAGATGCAAATCAAGGAGAATTCATAGAGATTAAATCATATCTTGAAATATTGGAATTAAGTATTAAATATAAGTACATATTTGACATCAGTAAATTATGAACTTTAACTTGGCTATTCCCAAAGTCATTTTCGTATACTTTTAGGATTCATACCTAAGTGTTTCATGAAGTTTAAAATCACCATAAATCTAGTCATAAAATTGTGATTTCAAAAGTGAAATTAGATCTTAAATAAAAACACTAACTTACACCTAACTAAATTAGCATTTGGAGATAAATAGGAGATGAAGCAAAAACTTAAGAGCTAAGGGGGAGAGGGGCGGTTTCTAAGAGGTGTAAAGGTGGGATTTTTACTTCTTTGCCAAGGTAAAATCAAGGGCTAAGATCTATTAAAAGTTGCTTGGAAGTTAACCCAAGTTTTGCTATAAATAGAGGCCATAAGCTTCACAAATTTTTCATCAATTCTCCAAGGCATAGGTCAAAATATTAGAGAGGAAGGGAGAGAGTGGAAGAGCTCCAAGAACAAGGAGCAAGGTTCTTCAAGAGGTAAGGAAGCTTTTAGTCTTTTAGTTTTAGTTTTTAGTTTTTGTAGTAGAAATGTTAGGAAATGTTATTTTGATCTTTAATCTTCCAATTTTAGTTTTATTTTCATATTTTTATGCTTTCCATTGCCTTTATTTCGAAAAAATGATGAAGAAAAAGTATGGCAAAAATTTTTGGAAGATTATGATCATAATAGCGAAGCTCTGGCGAAATTTCATTGGTTAGCGATTTCAGGAGCCAGCAACGAAAATGTTAATATTTTATGAAGAAGATGATGTTCTAAAATTCTGAGAAAATTCATGGTGAAAGTAGACATATATGGCTTTCCAAATATATAAAGATTGTGTCATTTGAAGTTCTGTGCAAAGAGATAAAAATTCCAGAAGTTAAGCTACGATTTCTGGGGAAAATTCTGGGCAGAGGTTTGAAACGAGGAAACTGGGAATTATCCATGAATTCTGGGTAAGTTCCAGTATTTTTCCTTGAAAATAGAGATCTCAGGGATTCCGGGAAATTTTACGGATCCTCGTTTTGATTTTTCTGGAATTAGTTATGATTTTTCAAAGTTAGACAAAATTCTGCCCAGAAATTCTACACCAGCGTTTTTTCCGAAATTTTGAGGAAATAATTGAAATATAAAATCACCAAGGGTAAAACTGTCATTTGTAGTCAAGATATCTCTTGGAATAATATTTGTGAATTAATAGAAACGATATTACCCTTATAGGATATTAGAGATCATTTTTCTAACCGACTGAACGTACCAAAACTCAGGTACGGACGCGTATTGTAACCTTAACTCTGATGCTTATGGTTTACTCATATATGATAGTTGTACTCACATGTTTTGAAATTGCTCTTTATTTATTGAATTGAATACGGATTATAGCCTTGATAACACCGTTGAGTTTTCCTAGTGCTGAGGACACGATAGGCCATCGTGGCACTGGTGAATAGTGCAGACTGGGGTAACATGCATATTGCAGTGGCTGTGTTATGTTATTACCTTATATGTTGTTATGAATTTTGAAATTGTGAATGTGTACTTATTACGTGATACCTATCATATATTGTTTATATAAGCATGAGGTTAACCGTTACCTGAGGTTCAATGGGTATTGAACCTCAGCTCTTACCTTAGCTTCAGGGTCCCAGGAAAACAGAACCACGGACAAGGGTAAGGAGCTGACATGAGAAACCTGCGGAGGCGCTAATATTGTGTTTTGTACTTAGGTGTATTAAGAACTCGGATGAATGTACCGTTGAATGTTCAACTTGATACACTACATACAATGTTATTCAGTTACTCTTTATTTTGAAAAAAAATTTCAACGCTCAACTCTGATCAAAAACACTATGGAAACGTTTATAAAAATGGGATGTTACATCTTCCTCTTTCTCGGTCTCTCTCCTTCTCTCAAGCTCTCTTCTCACTCTCGTCTCGCCTCCCTTTCTTTCTCTCTTCTTTGTTTCTGTTTTTCTATCTTCAAATTTCGGTTTGTGTAGGAAAACTGAAGGGAAAACAAAGGCAAAAACCGTTTGTTGTCAAAAAGGTTGTATAGGTATATAGATATTTTGACAGCAAAAACCGTTTTTTACAAAACCTTTACAACCTTCCAAAATATCTATATACCTATACTTAGGAAACAAGCTCATCGTTTTTTTTAAAAAAAAATCTACATTTGACAACCAAAACCATACATATTCATACACCCACCTAAAGACATTAACAGCTCACATAGCCTAACACCAAGACACAAGTTCACAGCCCCCTTTTTTGGTTTCATTTTCGGTAAGCCTTATTTAGATTCCTTTAACTTCATGCTAGGCAAGACAGTGACGGGAAAAAAGAAACGAAGGGAAAGAAGATATAACTATCACCTTCGATGCTTCCGTTAGACAATGACACTGCCTTACTTCCTCTGTTCCTCGGCGCCTCAAACAGAGCAAGATGAGGTTTAGTTTTTCTCTCTCCTTCTCTATCTCGTCTCACTCTCCGCCTCACTCTTTCTCTTTACATTTACATTGGGATTTAACGGTCAAAACTAACCATTTAACAGTCAACTGTTACATTTAACAGGGAAATGTGACTTTTGCACCTAATTTATAACCACATAGTTATTTTTGCTCCAAAAAAAGCACATGGTGCTGGACACTCTTGAGGGTAAAGCAAATGAATATTTTTGCACCTTTACCCTATATTTAAAGCCTGAATATGAATATTTGTTTATATTTTTTTAAGGTTTGGGTATGAGCTTTTAAAAGGTTTGAAAAGATATGAAGCCTATTTAAAGACACACTTTAAATATAAACTTTTTTATAGTTTTAAAAGCCTATCTCTCCAAATTTATATGTAACCCTTCACATTTATTTACAATCTTACATGTTGTTTTAAAAGTCTAACATTCATTCTTATCATAACATAAAGAAGGTAAATAAAATAATGTTTGTGACAACAAAGGTGAGTGTTGATATGAAAGTAATGATTGAGTGTAATAACAATGCAATGTCAAATATAAAATAAAGGTTAATGTTAAAGAAATTGAGAATTAAGGTTAAATTGGTATATTTATAAATAATATTATGTATACTTATGTTATAGTACTCCCTCTGATCCTTATTATAAGGCACTAATTACCAAAATATTTTGGTCCTTATTATAAGGCACCAACTACCTTTAACCAACTTATTTATTACTATTTTCCATTTATACCCTCATTTTTAACTAGCTATTTAAATTCACATAATTAAAATAGGGGTAAATTTGGAAATATTTATTATTTCTGAACCAATTTAATGTCTTAACTTCCATTTCTTGGTTTGTGAAAAATGATGGTTGGTGCCTTATAATAAGGAACAGATGGAGTATTGACTAAAAAAAAAGGTTAAATAGGCAATCTTATGAAAAAAGGTATGACCTATTTTTCTATGTAGTTATGGCAGTAACTGCCTGTTTGGCAATCCATCAAAATCTAGGTTTCACGCAAGCCGAAACAAAACTCCTCTTACATACTTATCTCGTACTACACAAAACTTAGGTTTTGGAAGGTTTTCAAACGGGCACAGTCTGGGCTTAAATATGGCATATTCACTGAAAAAGCTAGGTTAGGTTTTATGTAGGTTAGGTTGTAGGCCTTTGTTAGAGGCATGACCTATTTTTATCTCTAAGTTTCCTTATTGTGAGGGACAATTTTGTCACTATGATCCCCATAAATTTTTGCCGGACAAGTTTATGCAACTGTTCTAGCAGAATATTGAAATCGAACCTCGTATTTACCCCCACAAAATAAAACATAGTATAATAATATTTTTTTTTTAACGTTAATTGTTTTTTAGATTTGTCCTAAATCCTAAACTTGAGAACCTTGATTAAGATAGAATAATCTCTTGCCAGTTAATTTAAGCATTCGGTGGTAATTTTATTTTGGATGTCAAGAATTTGTTTACCAATTTCAACTAAATTAAAGATATTTTGACCTAATTTTAAAAAATTTTATTTAAGAAATTATTATTTACTACTCCTCTGGCTCTATCCCTTAATATAATTATTCATGTTTTTTTGGTTTATATCCCTTTACATAATACTCTGCCTAGTTAAAAGTTCTATGATATTTTAAGAGACCCTTTAAGAAATACTTCCTCTATTCTTCAATCTAAAACATATTTAGGGAGTTAATTATGATTATAAATATAAGAAATATTTTTATATTTATTATTCTTTTCTTACTTTATCACTATTGATGATTGATGGTGACTAGGGTTGTTAGAAAATATATAACTTACTCATTAACTTAATTAATTATCTTAATCTGTTTAAATTAGATAAACATGTCAAATATTAAGAATATTAAGAAGTACTTATAATTAGAGGACATTAGCAGTTTGACTTAAAAGTGAGATTGAACTTATAAAATTCTATTTATAAATTAACTTTCATTTCACTGAATGGTAAAGTCACACAGAAAGTTATTTTCAAATCAAACAAACCTATGGGGATATTGGTCACGTTTCCGTTGGACAAGGGGGAAGTTCGTTAGGCATCGGAGTCACATGAGGGGCCCACATGCAAAACGCGACGCTCGTGCCTGTTTGGACTACAGAATTTTTGAGTTTTTTTTGTGATAATTTTGAAAAAAAAATCAGTTAAAATTGTCAGTTAATTTTGGGTCCGTTTGGGTTGAGCTTAAATTTACTTAACTTAAAACTTATAAAGTCCGCTAAGGAAAAAACTCCACTTCTTAGCTTTTTACAAAAAAACTCTCAATTTTTTGGCATGTGCCCCACCACTTCTACTACCATCAATCCAAACACATATCATTATCAATAACTTGACTTTTTTACTATCGAGTTTTTTTTTAAAGTCAGATAACTTTTAAATCACCGTTCCTATCGCCAACCCAAATAGGGCCAATAACTAATAAGAGTCCTTCCTCTTATTTATTTTTTAAAAAAAACAAAACAAAAATTTTACTCTGATCTTTAACACATATGCTGGTTGAATGTTGATTTTTTTTAAAAAAAAATATAAAACCTCAATTATTTTATAAATCATTCTCTAAAATTTTTGTATTGATTATAAATATTAAAGATATTTTCATCTAATGGCCAGCATGATTAAAAATGGTACTTTAAGAAAAATTAACTCATTTATTATAAATAATTAAATTAATTAATTTTCTTAATTAACTTAAATTAATTAAGCAACTCTTATATTAAGAATTTGAAATAATAATTTCATGGTAAGGTATAAGAGGCCCGCCGCTGGGTATAATGGAATTGGTTGATTTATTAGTGAAGAGATGAACGGTTGAGATTGTTGCAACCTTTTTATGCAAGAAAACATTAAACATGAACCAATTTAACTGAATAATTATATTAAATTGAAAGTGAAGTGAAGCTAATCCATTTTTGGAGCGTTTGGTTTGTATTTATAATATAGTGGAGTGTACTTCTTTTTTTAATATTGGCTTTATTTAATTGATTTTTCATATTCTTTTTAGAATATGATAGGCCATTACTTGGAATCAATTCAGAACAGGAAGGATAAGATAAGGTGGCACCTAAGCTACTTTGTCAACACGTTGCATCACTGAGCAACAAACTAGTCTTATATGCAACGTGAAATAGCAACAGAACTGGGAATATTATCACGTCATTTTACAACATTTTTTATTTCCTTTCATACTTTTTTTTTTCTAGTAATAATAAAAATAAATTGTACATCCATGTGTCGTCCTTGTGGCACAGCAATGCACAATATCTTATTAACATAGTGCATAGTCACCAATATAGAACTGGTTTAGCAGTCAGAGGCCCTACTAAATTTTTTTAGATTTTAAATTTGAGTCTAAGAGGAAATACTTACGTCGGGAGGGGCATCTATAAGCCTCGAACTGGATACCGGTTAATATTATTTTAAAAAAAATGGTGCATAAGCAATACTAGATTACCTCAAAGATTAAGTTATCTACATCTAACGTAACTACGAATCTATTCAAACATTAAATTTACAAATAATCCATTATATCAATATATCTATTATATTGGCTCATGTTTTTAATATAAAAGCTAAATTATTAATTTGAGTAGATTAAAGAAATTATTTATGTTAGTTATTTATAATAAATATGTGTTTGTTTTCCTAAATTACCATATTCCATCATGACTAGCATTGAATGTAAATTTTTTAATAAATGCAATCAATAAGGATATTTTAGAAAGAAAAATACAAATTTGGGGGATAAAACATATTAATGTCTTATATTTATAGTAAAATCTAACCCCAATTATATTTTATATTAATGATAAGAGGTAATATAATACTTTATTCAATTGCACTTATCAATTTAGAATTATCACTACAATATTTTTTGACAAGATTATCACGAGAGAGCAAAAGGCACAATCAGCTTAAACGAGTACAAAGTAACCATGACAAAAAATCTTACTACATCTTTTGCTTTTAGAGGGTGTTTGGCAGTTTGGTTTTGAAAACAAAACTTCGGTTTTAGAAAAAGTTTGATAAACATCTATCTTTTTTTTTAAAGGGATAAGATATTCTTACTACCATTTTTTGTTACTATCAATGTTACTATCGATCACTTTTTCACCGTTAAATCATAATCTTATCTATCTTTATCGTTTCTCTCTCCTATTGAGATTCTGATCTAACGGTGAAAAAGTAGTAGTAACATTGGTAGTAACAAAAATGATAGTAAGAATATCCTAACCCTTTTTAAAAAGCTATTCTGAATCCAAGACCTAGGTTTTGGCTTCTAAACATAGATTTTCCAAAATCCAACTTTTTTTCAGTTTTCAACTTCATTTTGCAGATGTGGGCCCCACTGACAAAAGGAAATCCCCAAAAAGCCCTCCATTATATCTTATTCACTGTTTTGTTTTGTAGGCTAATTTTTCAATCACTGCTTCGTGTTTTGATTTTGAACAATCAAGTGCATGCCAACAATTGATTAATTAAGTTTTATATGTTAAAATTATTTTTTTTCTATATAATTTATTAATATAAATGTTAAATTTAATTTTTATCATGTTACATGATTTACTAATGATAGAAATATTTTTTTTTAACAATTTTATGTAATTTTTGGTATTTATTATCAAATTTCATATAATATTTAAAATACAACTGTATCCTTTATATGCAATTTTACTAAAAGCTAATGTCCTTTTTGGTAAATTTTATTCTCAAAAAGCTATTTTGATAATAATATCCAAACACTATCTTTTTTTTTTCCAAAAGCTATCCTGTAAAAGCTATTCTTCAAATCTATTCTCTAAAAGCTATTTTTATCTTGTAAATCTTTAAATATATTCTTCAAAATCAACATCCAAATGAGCTCTTAGTATGAAAATTAGACAAGTAATTTATAAATGTTAAAAAAATTAATTAAATTAGTTATTTATAAAAAAGAGTATTATTTTCTCAAATATACCTCTCTAATAATGTGATTTGAAACGACCCTTTAATGAAAACTTTCATTAAAATGTATAATTAATAGGGATACTTTAAGATAAAAATTATAAAATTGAAAAATAAAGTGAATTGAGATATTATATCTAATATCAAAGTAAACTCATTATTTAATTCTTAATTATCATTATTTAACTTTTACATTAGGGATAAGAGAGAGTATTGTTGAGTTGTAAATGGGATGAATTGAAAGAAGGCTGGTTTTGAAATTACAAACCTCACTTTATATTTTTGAAAAATTACTTAGGTAAACAAACAAAAAATGATACAGTCAATTAAGTGATCTTTTCTATTATGAAACATGCTTAGATTTAATCATTCCTTTTATAGTAGGTAGGAAAATACACAAATTTTAATAATCAAGGTAACTTTGTTTAACCGATACGGAGGCGATCCAATTGTGTAAAGCCCCATTAAATGTTTTTAGATCTCTAGTTCGAATACTTTTTTTTTTTTTTTGGTTAACAAAATTTTAGAAATGAGGCTGGGTTCACCCAAAATTCAAGGGTAAGGTGAAATATCCCTTTCTCTTAGGTGATATCAATGTTAGGCAGGGTCAGCCGTCTATTACTCTCAGGCATTTACCTAGGCACTCAGGAGCTAGGATGTCTCTCTCATTATCTTAACCAACTCTAGGATCAAACCCTCTTCCCTTAGTAAGAGTATCCAGCTCCTTTACCAGTTGAGCCCAATAACAAGGGTGTTTGAATACTTAAAAAGATAGTTGGGTTAACCGTAGACCAAATATCTAAGATAATATTTGAAAAGAAAAGCAACGTTGCTTAGCCTGGCCCAACCATTCTGGTCATTGACAAATGAAAACACAGAATTAGAGTTTCTTCAGTGTATTGTCCCATGGATTTCTTTCACTTCTTGTCTGAACCCAATTAATTTATCTTGCTTTGTAACTAAGAAAAAAGGAAAATTAATTTCTTTGCCTTCTTGCCGAAGTGTTCCATTTTTCTTACCAAAATTACCGATAACTCGGTTGTTCTCTATTAAGTTGTTGTTGTTGTTGTGTGTGTATAATTAGTTTCGTACAATGAATTAATGCATATATATATATATATATATATATATATATATATATATATATATAAGTCAAAATACATCCAAATCAATCTTCTCTTCCAAGTAATTTCCCCTATATTCTTAATTTTTCTTGCTCTGAATGGTGTACTAATTGTCAATTGATTCAATTATTGCCTCTATTTTGTACATAATTGTCTCACCAACTAATTTGATTTATATATAAAGTGATTAGTCAATTATTAACTTTATTATTGCAATCATTTAAAATTCAACTTAATTAGACAAGTTCATAGATATATTGAATCGGGATTAGTGCTTTCTCATCTTGCCTTCCTTTTAACAATCTTCTTACATATTATAATTTGATATATATTTATATTTATATATTAATATCTTAACTTTTTGTTATGAATATTTTTGGTTAATGATATAACAAGATTAATCATAAATATATTTTTAGCGCCCTATACACATACATATTTTTTTGACATAAGACAATTTAAAATCCTTACAGGGGAAGAGACTCACACCCTTACTTGACAATATAGAGCATAGAACCTATGATCTCGTCTATGAAGCAAGGCATGGTGAGTGCTTGATTGTATATTATAATCATTTGATCTTTAATCTTTTGTGAGATATATTTATTTAATTTAATTAAATTAAGAAAACTAGATAAAAAACTTATTTATAACTGGAAAAAATAAAATAAAAAACTTAATTATATAACATACGTGACATTATCTCTTTTAAATTTTTTTATGTAACATTATATTATATATTAGTTTATAAGTTAGGAAAATTAATTTTTAAAAATAAATATAAGAGATAAAAAATTTTTACATTTAGAACAAAAATTTACCCCCAAATTAAATCTTACATTTATGATCACAGGAGTATATATTCAAAAGATTGTTTACTGTCCTTGATTATTAAGCTCTGTTGGGAAAAAAATATTAAGCTTTGGATACCTTCCACGAGGGAGCTAAACGTTATTAGGTTAAAGCCAAATCATGCATGGCTAAAACAAAATTGAAAAGGAAATTTTCACCAGGCCCCTCTTTAGTAAAATATTTCTCAAAAACCCCTATAACTTAATGAAACGTCAGTTATAGATGGGGAAGTGAAATTATTTAAAGATGGAATGAATAAAAATTGTGTCAGGGGGCTTTTGGAAAATATTTTACCATAGAGGGCGTTAGGTGAAATATTTCCAAATTGCAAAGTACAAGTTTAGGAAAAAAAAAATATATTTACGTAGTTCTTTTACTCAATGCTTTTGAAAATTTCAAACAAGTCATACTTGCCTTTTATTTTCATTTCATTGCAAGTCAAATTGGTTTTCTCATAGTACAATATTAATAAAAATGCATTTAATTTTTTGGCTAAAAGTTCCGTTCATAATTAATTTGCTCTTTATTATTGTCATTGAAAGCAGACGATAGGTGTTAAATCAATGTTTCAATTTAATGATATGTGTATCACGTTAAACTCAAAGTATCTTAATTACAGTATATAATAAGCGCACTGATTTTTGTTTGTATAAACTACTATATTCTTTAAAGTTACAAAATAACATAATAGACACCTTTTATTTTGTGTTATAAACCAAATTTTAAGAAAAAGATTAATAGCATAATTTACATATAGATTGTAATTTACATATTTATATTTTGAACAAGAAAATTTTACATATTCATATTCATGCTCGTGAATAGAAAATTAAAACTCTCAATATTAGAGGGTATAGCCATGCGAACAAGTTAGCCAACGTGAAAATTTCACTTTTTGCGTTAGTTTTTATGGTAACATAGAAAAATGATTTTTTACGTTGTCTTCTTAGTTGGTATGTTTGCATAACAGAAAAGCATTTTTTAGGTTAAGACTATGGTTTGGTAGAAAATTACTTAAACACAAAAAAAAAAAATCCAAAATCACTTTTTTTTCTTCAAAATCATAGTTTTTAGGGATCGGGATGGGCACTTCCCGTCCCAAATATGTGTGTGTGTGTGTGTTTAGGTAAGCTAGAGAAAAGAGATTCACAAGTAATTAATTATTTATTATTGCAAGGAAAATCTCTTAACGTTGGTAGGGGAACTTTTAATTAAGAGCGATGTGTAATCAAGAAACGTAGTTTTGTGAACTTTAGGGTTAATAATTCAGTTTTAGTTCATTAAAAAAAATTAAGTTGGATTTTTTTTTTATTATTATTATTATTTTTTTTTTTGCAGCTACCAGTGCATGACAAATGTAATATCTTTTTTTTTTATATATAAAAATTTTAGGAAAGGGATTGGGCTCACCCACAGTCCAAGGACAGATAACGCTTGGAGCCCAGTTCCGTGGGATACTGGCCAGAGAGTACACATATCTCCACCTCTACCAGCGTTATCACTACTTCCTAGATCCCTAGGATGTCTCCCCCAGTGCCTTGACTAATGCAGGGATCGAACCCTCTCTCTAAAGGTGAGGAAGACCGACCCCCACGCTAGTTGAACCCAAAGACAAGGGGTACAAATGTAATATCTTGTGACCACATTCCCAACCTTTTGGTTGCAGTCATAACTTAATTTGTTGGGGGATTTGGGTTGGACAAAAAGTCAACCCAACATTTAAAAAACAAGAAGAAAAAAAGAAGTTTTTTTTTTTTATAATAAGAAAAAAAGAAGAAGAAGAAGAAGAAGATCTTGTTATTGTAGTGGGTGTTTAATAAGCCTATACCAAAACAAAAACATGTGACTTAAATAAGTTCGTTTAACCTATAGGCTGGCCCATGCCCCATATGAGCCCCCTTTTTTTTTAATGACAGAAATATGAAGTTGTGGGTCCAAACCAATGGGCCAGTCAAACATTGTAGAGGCTGAGCCCAATAGAATTCCAGTTTTATTCTCTAATAACTTTTGGGGCAAACTGTAGAATTCCACATGATTCATGAATATACCATACACTTCCCTACTTAGGGGCATCAAGGTGATGCTTGAATAATTTAAATAATTACTCAAACTAATTAATTTAGGGAAAAAAATAAAAACTCTACAATAATTTAATTAAATCTTTTAATTTTTCCAAAAAAATCAATTTTATTTTATATTTAAAGACCAGAGTGAATACTATACATCCCACCACAAAAAGATTTAAAATAATAAGTATGCCCACCATAATATAATAACGCTACATATATAAAAATTAACCCAAAAGCAATCGCAAGAAAGAATATATATATATATATATATATATATATATATATATATATATATATATATATATATATATATATTACTTGTTAGGATATACGTGTATTCATATTTATTGTACGTATAAGCATATTGCAATGAGGAAAAAATTGAAATTATCAATGACAAGTTGTAACCTGTATGATGTTTCAAAATTCAAGCTAACGTTAACATGTATGTGTATATTTAAATTGTACAAAAAAAAAAGGAGAAAAAATTATGAAATTACAAACGGTCGTACAAGAAATCAAAAGAGAATCACATGAAAATTCCACGATGGGATCTATATTTGCAGCTAAAGTTGAAGGACGCATATACCAATGATACATCGGTGTATATTTTTCTTTTTCTAAAAAGGAATTCCCTTCAACTTTATGAAGAAAAAAAAAATATCATTATCATTAATTCAATATATATTTGTTCCATTTCTTTTTGATGCAAGAGATGAAACAACTGCACGACTTCAGTGACTGAGGAAGGAAAACAGAATATTTCAGGATGCCTTTTGCTTTAATTTGCATTCAAAGTAGTGCCCTTTGAATTGAATTTTAAATAAAAAGCGTAAAATAAACATAACATAAATAATTAAAAAAAAGGGAAAAAAAGAGCAAAGAATAAAATAAGTGATAAAGCAAACCCGAAGCCGAAGGTGTACTGTGATGAGGTAGGGTGTGACAAAACTTTTTTCCTTTTGTTTTTATTAAATAATTATTTATTTTCCTGCATGAAATCAAAAAAAAAAAAAAAAAGACCAAATAAGTGTGATGCTTAAAAAGGCAGTGATGAATCATAGTAAATAAAAGAGAAGGTGATATGTGTTGGGTGAGAGTATTACCATGTGCTCGAGTGCATATACTCTTCAAGAAGGCAACGAAAATAACGAGGACAGCTAATCCTGCTAATAATCCAATGATTATCACAAATGTCTTCTCTCCTCCCTTCTTTGATTTCCCTGCAACTAATTAATTAATTCACTAATATAAATCAGTTCCCCTAAATAATAGTATTACAGTTAATTAAAATTATGAACAAATTACTCAACATCCCCTATATATATTTGTATTATTACAATTCTATTACCGTCGGACTTGGGTTCATAAGCGTGGGACCCACCAACGGAGTATCTGGCATAACACTTGCCCAGGAACACGTCCCCATAATCGGCACTTGCACACTCGCTTTTCAGCCGTCGGATTGCCTCCGACAGACAGTCCTGGCACTGATCCAGTTCAAGATCGCCGGTGCACTGAGCCACACCCTGCACATTACCCGACCCGACCACCCTGAAATATCCACCCGAACCCGACAACCCATACAGCACTGCCTCCGAGCTTCCCACATCGTTACTGCTGCTGCCGCTACTTCCCACGGAAGGTCCGCATTTCTTGAAAACCACCGTCTTGTCCTCGACACCCACGAAGGTGGCGTTGTCATACTTGACGAAGCAGCCGTCTAGCTGGACGGCGGCGCCGCAGGTGGAGGGGCAGAGGGCGGAGAGGCGGGCCAGGGAGCGGGAGATGCAGGAGGAGCAGACGGGCATGGAGAGGTCTCCGCGGCACTGGTAGAGGCCGTAGATGGCGGGGGAACCGAGGACGGTGAGGTTTGAGTAGGAGGAGTAGGTGGCGGAGCTGAGGAGGGAGGTGAGCAAGGCTTGGAGGTTGGCGGAGTAAGGAGAGTCCGGCGAGTACTTCTGCTGGGTACAGCCGGCGAAGATGAAGGAGTCCGGAGACGATGAGGAGTGGGAGTGGGAGTAAGTGTAAGAGACGGTGGTGGTGAGGAGGACAAAGATCACAAGGGAGAGAGAAGTCATGGTTACTGAGAAGTGAGAGTGAGAGAAAGAGAGCACAGAGATGATGAACATGGTTCAAGTAGAGGAGGAGATATATATATATATATATAGCGTTGATATATTGGTTTGGTGCTTTCGTATTTGAAATTCAGAAACACTTTGAGGGCAAGCTCGCTTGCTAAGATAGTTGCTTTAAATTATCACTAAATTATGCATGGCTTTTTCCTATAGGATAAAAGATTTCATATAAAATTTCTTGATTAAGTGTAATTCATTTTAATAGTTTTTTTTCCCTTTCTAGACGTGTCAATTCAAAATCTAAAAATAAATAATTATTTTGAATAAAGTGAGGTGGTTTTAGGGATGCGATTGAAATTAGTTAAAAATAATAAATATGTTTTGAAATAATTTTTTCTTAAGTATACTCTTATTTATAAGGGGCAAGTAAAAGAAATAAATAAAGCAAACATAAGTATTACCAATACTTTAACTAATGAAATATATATAATTAATGAGGGGTATAAATGGAGAAAATTCATAAAATGTTGAAACAACATTTGTCGAGCTCTTATAGAAAAAAAAAAAGATTAAGATATTTTAAATTTTAGACTCTTATAAAAAAGATATGAGAAAGTATCAAATAAATAGAGTAATATTGCCAAAGATAAAAATAAATTACATCTCCTAAAGATGGGTGTGTGTGAGAGAGAGTGTGTATAAAAGATGTGCTTCATTTCTTATTGATAATCTAATGGAAAAATTTTCAAAACTATCCTTTGATCAGGAATCGGATATTATTTTGTTTTTCATGCTCAAGGCAATTAGCAAAACACACAGGCACACGCACACTATTGAGATCAAAACGATATCGTTTTATTCCTCTCTTGGATAGGCCTTGCATTGAAGTTTTGCTTGAATGGTGAAAAATATGGTATGCACTTTCCAGATGATCATAGAAGTACACCAAATAAGAATGTAATGATATTGAAAAAGGAATTAGTAGATCCACAGAATATTTCATTAACGTGAATCCCATCCCAACAGGAATTTAGGAAACTTCAAGGTGTATATATATATATATATATATATATATATATATGATCACGATGAGGTGTTTCAGAAATATTAACCAATCGCATTGTACTCTTGTAACTTTATTTTGTTGTATTGTGTGTAGTTTCTGTAAAAATGTTCTATTTACCTGTAGATTAAAATATTTTCTTAATTATAACTCTTGACCTTAAGTCAATCTTGATTTGAACCATTGACTCTTTAATCCCTGCCTCAACGATCGGTTCGGTTTTCAGCATGTTGGTTTAATATTGCTTCTGCATTATCCACGCTTCCAATTGATCAAATAATTCACGGTTCGCGATTTCTGTATTGGATTTTTTTTGTTATGCTTATCTTTGCAGATGCTAATGCTTGAGCCTGTTTGGTATGGCTGCAGAAATTATTTTTTTTAAAAAAAATCAAAGTAAGAAAAAAGCCCAATAGGAAAAAACAGGCATTTGGGATAAGGATAACTTATGTGGGTGATGGGTTTCTCTATAAAAAGAGACACTTTTCAAAAGTCACTTTTTTAATTGTTGGGTGACTTTTTTCAGTTATGGAAAAAAAATATTAGAAATAAGTAATCTAATAAACAATGTACTATTAAATATATATTTGTATGCATTTTAATTTATATATCAAAATATATTTAATTAAGTACGTTAGAGTTTTGCAACTTTTTTAATAATAATTTAATTTTTTTTGTAAAATTTAGATTTAATTTTTTATATTCAAGTATCACAATATATATAACTAATATATATATAGACACACATACAGTTAAAATATTTCTTTAATTACAATTTCCCTGACCTTAAGTTAATCTTGATTTGAACGGTTAAATCTTGAATCACTGCCTCAACTAATATATCGATGGGTTTGGTTTTCAGTATATTGGTTTGATATTGCTTCTGCTTTATCAAAGCCTCCAATTGGTCAACTACTTCCTGGGTCGTGACTTCTTTATTGGATTTTTTTTTTTTTGGGTTATGCTTATTTTGCAAATACTAATAATGCCTAATAACTACAGAAACAGCAGCTACAAAGAGAAGGGAAGGCCCAAGGTTCCATGCAAATTTTGGAGCCGAATTTAAAAAAATTACAGAAATAGGGTTAAATTTTTTCAATTCATTTATCTTGCTCTTGTATTATACATGTTTTCTTTTTAAAAAATTTTACAACCCAATTTGTCAATTTTTTAAAATCAAACTTATAAAATTTTCCCTCTCCTCCAAATTCCTCATACCAAATAAACACAGGACAACCTGTTGTTCAGCAAAGAGCTAGTAAAATAATGTTGAGAGTAGCTGGATTCTTATTTGGGGAGTTATTTTATGCAAACTTTGGCTTTGGAGGAACCAAGACATATTTGGTAGTAATTTTTTTAAGTGTTCAAAAGCAAGAATACATATGAACTTTTATCAGTAATAGTACTGTTAAATATAACTTAACACCATTGCGTATACAAAAAGAATGTGGGCTCTAAAAATATATATATATATAGTGGTGTCAAGTCAAATTTAATGATGTTAGCATTTTTGTTCTTATTTTAAATGTTCATGGAATGTATATGGCATACACTTTGAGTAAAAGTTGAAGGTGTTTTTATACTTTAGTTAAACCTTCATATCAGTAATTCTGCAGATGTGGAGAAACTTTGTCCACATTCTGGAACTCGCGAGTATTATTGATCACAACGTGAGCTGGATAACTGGATTTTGGCATTTAATCGGAACTTGTAGCATTTTCTAGGCTAAACAATGGTTTCAAAACGGTCATATTGGAATCTGACTCCATGAACCTGATTGATCTGTTGAAGTGAAGAGTTACAATTCCAGCAAGCCTTGCAATATACTAGTAACACTTGTTTATTCATTATTCAGATTAAAAATTTGCTGAGGAATGCAAAATCATGTTGAAGAGCTTCAATTTGTTTCCAGAGACCAAAATCATGTTGCTCATTTTGTTTTACGACGCTTGTCCGCTTCATTTGCGGTCACTCGTTGCAAAAGATTGTTTTCTTTAAATTCTAGTTAAGAAAATGAAGGGAACGCCCAGCCCACACTTCTACCACAAATGGGCTTTTATGGGCCACATGCCATTTTGGAGTGATGATTTATAAAAAGGAAAATTTATATAGGGGCCCAAATAATATAAAAAATTTTAAAAAAACCTCAAGATTTTGAAAATACCAGAAAAGGCCTAGGCCTTTTTTGGTATAAATTCATTAAAACTTTAGTTATTAATAGAACTGATATAGTTATTAACGAGGTTAATATAGTTATTAATGAGGTTGATATAGTTATTAATGTTTTAATGAATTTATACCAGAAAAGACTTTAGAACCTTTTCTGATATTTTCAAAATCTTGAGGCATTTTTTAAAAAAATTTTCTATTACTTGAGTCCCTATGTAAATTTTGCCTTTACAAAATGGTATAAATCCAGTCTGGTCCAACTTATACTCTCGGGTTAGTGTTGGACTAGAGTAGACCACTAGCTGCCTTGTGAAGCCTAAGATCTTCTCCAGATCAAACATCATGTTAATGTCAAATCCAGTCCAATCCAGTTCAATCCCATCCATGACCACAATTGATGATTGTATTTTGTGTCGATCTTTATTTAAGAGAGATAATTTTTTTTTAAAAAAAAATATGACTACTTGATCTTGATTGGGGGTCAGATTCTTATATTATCAGCTCAATAGGAAATAATTCTCTCAACTACAATTTCTACATTTATTCGGATTCGAAACCTTGTGTTGAACTATAGAATCTTATTTTATTAGGACCAACTTCTGTTCATAAAAAAATAATTTTATCATTGAAACCAAAACTTGATTTCCTAAATACTACTAAAACCCTTAACCCCACAAATAACAATAAGATTAATTAAAAAAACCTTGTTAGTATTGCTTGATTATATTTATAGTCGTGTTTGCCTCACAGTAAACTTGTTGCTGTTGCTGAAGTTAGTTTGATGAAGACGACCCCCAACATAGAGAATCTGTTCACTTAGCGGATTCTAGAAACTCAATCAACCAGTACCAACCCAGAAAAACTTGGAATTAACTAGATATTACCCCACCCAACACTTCCTTTTCCAGTGAAAAGAAAGGGAAAAGAAAAACCAAGTGGGGCTCAACTCCCAGCAACGGCGTTGTCCTTTTCCTCTAAACGATTACCATCTCCACTATGTTTCTGATCAATGAGAGCCAACACACTACAAATGGAACCCCACAGGAAAAATTTACTAATATGATCTGATCTAGAAAATCATTTACCACTATATTATCTTTCTATCATCTTGTTGCAGTACAATTGCAGAATCCTGGGTTTTTTTCATCCTCTTCCTACTCTTCTTGATCATCACAGTCGATAAGATCCGAGAGGGAAAAAAAGGGTCAAAATATAGAAGGTTCTCTCCAATCTCTACTAAATACTTTCCTCATCATCATCTATTTACAAGTCACAATTTCCATCTCCATTCTTCTTCAAACAAACTTCCTGTTTCTCTCCTCCAAGCTTCTTATTAGCTTTCAGACGGTTCACCAGTCTGTCCAATGCTTCCTTCATCCACCAGTGCTGACACACTTCTCTTGCTTCATCAACACTCATCTATACCCAATCAAATCAAACCCAACAAAAAAAAAAAAAAAAAAAAAAAAAACTCAGAGAATGAGCCTAAACCATATTTCAGATTAGTCACATGGTTCAGATTGAAAACTTACCCAGATTCGTTGACGGAAGTTCTGTTCAGGCCAGAGTTCAAGTTGTTCTTGAACAAGGAGAGGGAACATGTAACCTTCATAAAAAGTGTCATGGGTTTTGCTCTTGAAGCTCCACTTACCCAGTTTACCCTGAAATCAAAAATAAAGAATCAGGTTTTAACAGGTTTAATTATGAATCAATGAAGCAGAAAGTAAAAGGAGCTTGTTTTTGTTTTGTTTTGTTTGGCCTTTTTGCTTACCCCAACCATGCCTCTCACTCCTGCTTCTTCAATGGTTTCTCTCAAAGCGGCCTCCTTTTTGGATTCGTCTAACTCCCAGCCTCCCTGGTTTTGGTCAACCAGGTTATTATTAATAACGTAAATCAAGGGGGAAAACATAATGATGATAATGTCTCATTTGGGCGTTAATTATTGACTACCATATGCATATCTGCAGGAAGGTGGGTGGGTAGAAATTAAAATACCTTTGGAAATAGCATCCCTTTGCCTTTCTGTGAACTGATTACCAGAACTTCTAATTCTTCCATGGAACCTTGCTCCTCCATCTTGTATCTGTATGGTATACACCTGCACATAATTTCAACCACGAAAACGAAAACCAATCAATTGTTACATTTTCCCACAAAAACCCCTCCACCACACACTTGTTAATGCTCAGTGGCCCCATTACTACGGAGAAAACCAGGAGAAAGGTGAAACCTTTAGCTCCTAAATTTATCTTCAAGCAGAAACCCACAAAACCCAGAAACCCAAGGCCATGAAGGAACCAACTAAACAAGGTCTAGAATCTATAAAGCCCAGAATCCGGGAATAGCACAGAGAAGGAAATGAAAGGGAAAAGCAACGAACCCGACGACTTGGCGGCGACCTTTCCGGTAACGCTGCAATTCGCGGCCGGTGCGAGAGACCAATGCGACGACATTGTCTTGGGAAACCAGAGCAACCATTTCCAGTGGAAAGAAGAAGGTGTGAGAGAGGCAAGTGGATAGCGTGATGCGTGAAGAGAGAGGAGGCAGGTGGCCCCCTTTAATAGTGTGGGGAAAGCGGTTGGGAGGAAGCAAAAGATGAGGTTTTTGCGGAAAGGGGAAAAGGATATAATAAAAAAAAGCACTTTAATTGCGAGGTGACGCCTTCTGTGGGACCCATCTCCCCCACTGCACTGGCATGCACGCCTTTGACACGTGTTGATGACGTGTCATCTCCTTCCTATGTGGCTCTCATTTTCCCCCATCCTAATTGCTGCGGACTAGTGATCCAGCCTCAGAAATGTTGGCCCGGTTGGTTGGATCAGAAGATGCTTATATGAAATTTTAGTGTAACAGAGCTATTATAGCGTTTGATTGGCATTTTATAGTGTGAAGATGATGACATTTTATAATCTTAATATAATTAAGATTATATTAAGAGTAGAAATAGGTCAAGTCCCTGTCAGACGGTTTGTAACTTGGTCTGTTTAAAGCTTGGTCTATTTGTTAAAAAAAGTCAAACTAAGACCTATTTAGAAGCATAAATGTTAAATAGATCGTGTCTATTTTGTTAAGACATAGCCTGTAACCTTTCAGACTTGATCTATTTATAGATTATATAAATTCAATTATATTTATATCATATAATAATGCAATATATATTTTTTTAATTCTTATATCATAATTTCAAATTGTACAAAGTCTATTTATGGCCTTCAAAGCCTACAATATGAGGTTTAAAAGTCTACATTATAAGTGGGTCTTTAAAAAAGGCTTTAGACTTAACTAGGCCATATAAAGGTTCAGGCTTAAGCCTAAAAAAAAGCTTGTATTCGGGTTCAAACCCATACTTAGGCCTTTTGCCCCTATCACAAGCTCAAACCTATTTAGTCAAAGCTTGACTTGATCTGGTCTATTTCCATGCCTTTGTTATACTACTAAGATTTATGAATAAAGACATATATATATATATATATATATATATATATATATATATATATATAATATCATATAATTAAGTAAAAAAGACACTATCACTATTATAATTTTTTAATTTGACCAAAGTGTTGACCCATAAATACTAATAGGTATTGAATAATACCTTCATTGAATATTTTTTAAAATTAATTAATTATATAAAATTATCAAAAAAATTCCCCACTAAAAAATTTAAAATTATATTCTACTGTTGAAAATATTAAAATATAAAATTAAATAATATTCCTACCATTAAATATTAAACAATTATTATGAACCTAACGCATACATTGCACAAATTGGAAAAAAATTACTTTGAACTCAATGTGTACATTACACATATATGTGTGGATAGGGTAGTTCTGTCTCTTGTTATATTATTCTCATTTTTTATGTAATCCAACCAAACATTTTTTATGCATATACGTCTTCTTTCCTTAATGGCGACCTAAACAAATGCATGTAATCATTATTATATTACATTACCTTTGATAACATGAACCAAATAGGCAGTTACAATTTTATCAAGCAAATTGTTTGATAACAAAAATATATTTTAAACAATTAAAATAACTTGTTTGATAATTATTTTTATATTAATTTTTTTAATAAAAAAATAAAAACCTACTTTAATTTTTAAGGGGGGAAAAACAAATTTTTATATATTTTATTCTATAAAATTGTTTTTTGTTTTATGAAATCAGGCAAAAAGAGGAGGACAACCTTTTGTTTATAAAAGTTTGGTTCTCTAATGAAGTGCTTAATAATTATTTCAAGCATGCTTTTATATTTTTACCCCCTCAAATATGGCTTTTGGGAATAATCGTCCAAACATATATTTTATTTATTTCCTAAATTTTATTTTAAAAAATATAAAAATATTCCAAAAACTAAAAAACAAAACCATAATCACCAAAAGTAAGGGGTGAACTATTTTTTTTTCTTTTCTAAGAACAAGTATTTTTTCTATTGAAAGCGTCATCAAGTAAAATGTGAACACATATTTTAACAAAAATTTAAATTTTAGTTTACCATATTGTTAGGGACTAACTTCTTTTGATAGGCTTCATTGTGTTGGTGGGGTGAAATAAAATGAATTAGCTCATTAGTTTGTTTGAGATCACTTTTAGACATTTTAAAGTGATTATTTACCTAAATCAAAATAAAACTCATCTCATATACTTATTTTATATATCTTAAATCACGATTGATTTTGAAGACTCCAATCCACATTCCATACAAACCAATTATTTAACATTATGACCAAGTTTGGTAGGAAGCATTGAGCATAGGAGTGGGATTGGGCACTAAAGAGTGTTTATGAAAAATTATATATTTTTGTATATTGATCAAAGTATTTATGAGTATACAAAATCCTTAAGTAGAAAAAAAATCACTTGATCTTTAAAATTCAAATTAATTTTATTGCCTATAAAAGTATAGGCATTGACTAAAATAGTATATAGCAATTGACCATTTATTTTAGTAGGAAATAACTTATTTAAACAATATTTTAAAATTCAAGTGATTTTTTTTGTGTTATTTTATTTCATTCTCTGGTTCGTTCAATTTTACTCTTCGAATTCAAATTAAACAAATGACAAATGGCCATCAGAAATGAGGTGGTGAATACAAGTTTAGAGGTATCACTTCAACATAAAAATGGCCTTTGTAGCAAATAAATTTCTCTTTCTATAAAAATGGACTTAAATATCCGACATGTGAAAGATTTGGGCAACAGGTCCGACTATATTATTGTCTCTTTTTTCAAAATAACTCAAAAACAAATCATCAATTATATGTATACATATATCCATAAGGTTTCATCAATAGTGTGCGTACTTAATTGATTGCTCAATAATAGCAAACATGGAGGACAAAGTATCAATCTTCTATAAATTTCTCCAATAGTATTTTAAAATTTGTGGAACTGAAATTAATTCAAATAAATAATGGAAAATATATTATCCATACTTCATTTTCATGGCACATCTCTTTCAGAGGACTTTAATAATGCAAGGACCAAGCCATGAATATTTGGAGGATGTGATCGCGTGTCAACACAATTTCCAAAATTCTTGTCATTAACCATTTTTTTTTTTCAAAAAACAAATAAAAATATTAGGAATAAAATAATTACCTGCCATTACTATACAGTTCCTTAGTTAGTGCATGCAGTTTTATTCAATTATTTTATTCTCTTATGTGTAATTTTGTAAACAACATTACAACATTTGCAATACTCCTTTAATCCTCTGAGAATATCGAATAAAGCAAAAATCAAAACAATACCCTAAATAGAAAACAAACAAACAAAAACAGGGAAAAAAAACTTTCAGAACACACTTTTGAATAAACTCTTGTCTTCGCTTCCGTAGTTCCGGAAAAATATTCATATTTTTGTTGCTGTATGTATTTTTAAATATTAATCCTATATAATTATTGAGTAAGATTGACCGCTGATTTTTATGGTTATCAGAACCGGACCGGACCAGCCGATTCTGACCGGAAACCGAACCTGGAACCGGTCCGGTCCATATCAGAAACCAGGGTTAAGACCTTAAACCGGGATTGAACCGGTAAACCCAGTCGAACCGTTAGAATATAAACTGATTTTTTTTTTGGTTAATTTTTTTGTTAATATTTTTGATATTGTAGAATCAACAAATAACAAATGACGAAGGATTTTGAAGGTTTTTTACTATCTCTTTTGTTATTTAAAATTATATTTGTACATACAAGAATATAACTATGTTTTTTACATAACTATTAATAATTCTATTCATTTCATACTAGGTGGTGATGATGTTGTTGGGGTTTCATCTTTAAATGATGATAATGTTGCTCCTACTTCTTTTACTTTTCCTCCTACAATTCCACCTCTTGATATCTCAACACCTAGGGAGTTGATTGATCTTAATGATGATTATCATGTTGATGATTACTAGTTTAGTGATTGAAGATGGGAATATTTTGTTATGATGTAGGAGAGAATATGTTAATCATATTGGTGGGAATATTTTGTTGTCATATACTTGTTTTTTGATATTTTGTTATGATGAATATTTTGTGATTCCATTATAAATTCAAGTGTCGTTGGATGGTATATGATACTTTGACATCAATTTGTAAAGAAAATTTTAAAAAGTATTTGACAAGTATATAATTATTTGGCTAGTGATTTAAAGTTTTGAAATAATATATAGTATTTGAAATTATGGATTGTGTGATAAGAAATTAAATTATTTGTCAATTTTTTATTCCTCACCAGTCTGGTCCCGGGTTGACTCCGATCTAACCCACTGACCCTTGACCCAGTACCCAAGCCGGTTCACTGACCGGTTCGGATTTAATTACCTAGCTGATTTTACATAATACTCCTATCCTGGCAATTTTTTTCTTACACACACACACGTACATAAATACATACATACAGATGGTAAACCACCGGACACTCAAAACTTGCAGTACCAACTCACATGCAGTACTTCGCATTTTTCTTGTAAATTTGAATACAGTTATATATTTTTAACAATAAAAATATGGTTATATATATGAAAACACTTTGGGAGAAATTATTTTCTAGGGTAAAGGTGCAAAAATGTACATGGACTTTTACTCGAAGTACACCCAACATCAAATGTTTTTTAAAGGTGCAAAAATACCCATGGACTCTCTAAATAAGAGTAAAAATAACTTTGCCATTAAAATGCCTAACTGACGTTAATTTTTAAGGTGGGCCCATGCTTTTTAAAAAAAATAAAAATACCCAACTTTTTATAATTTCCTTCTTTGCCCTTCCCTCTTTCTTTCCAGATCTTGACTCTATCCTTCATTTCTTCCTTTCACTGGGCCCTTCTCTTCTTGTGCCCTTCCCTCTTTCTTTTCTATCACCCTTCCTCTTCTCTTCATTTTCTTCTCAGACAATGGTGATGGGTGAACAATGGTAGTAGCGGCAACAACGTTTCTCCACTCTGCTTTGCAGATCTCAATCATCGAAGTCATCCCCGACAAGGCTTCCTTCTAGATCCGCCGAGTCATCCTCCGCCTCGCCAGACGCTAGTGACTCATGCATTTTTCTCGTCTTCTGAATGGGTTTGGTTCTTCCTTCTAGATCCGTCGAATCATCCTCCACCTCGCCAGACTCCAGTGACTTATGTATTTTTCTTGTTTCGTTCTTCATTTCTTCCTGTTGTGGTTGCTATTACCGAACCATATTCACTTTACCCTCCTTTTTCCTCTGCAATTAATGGCTGATTCTATCATCGCACTACTCACTCTCATCCACTTCATCCTCTTGGAGGAAATTTGATTGGGTTTGGAAGATGGAAGATGGAAGATTGGAACTTGATTCCTTTGGCCACTAATTTCCGCGAACTGAAGTAGTGAAGTTCGGTACATGCATGGGTCTTTCTTTATTTGCTTCAGTTTATACCATTTCAATATCCATTCGATGTTTGTGTCTCGTTCTGGTTTTGGATGAACTTTTTAAAGTTTAAACCCCTTTCCTTCCAATTCCATTTTAAATTATCAGTCAACCTGCGATTTTTGGTTCAACTATTTTGACTAAGAAAAACGTATGTATTTTTCTCGCCAGATCTGAATCATGGAAGTCATCCTCTAACAAGGTCTCCACTTCTGCCACTGCCTCTCATGTATTTTTCTGATTTCTTCATTTGAACGAACTCAATAGGATATCATTTGGGTGATGTTGTTTGTTTATGTTGAGCTTGGAAGTTGAGGATCTTCAGCCAATGAAGAGGATGAATGGACAGTTTGGAAGGGAGGGTGTTTTTTTTTTTTTGAGTTCAGGGTTATTTTGGTATTTTCACATTGTGTTTAACATCTGTTAAGGTAATTTAATGGTCATGTTATTTTTGCACTAGTTTTGAGAGTCTATGAGTATTTTTGCACCTCTAAAAAGCATTTGGTATTGGGTGCACTTTAAGTAAAAGTCTATGTGCATTTTTGCACCTTTACCCTATTTTCTATAAGTTAAGATAAGATTTTTCTTACATACTCATTTAGTAAATTGTAAAAATTGTTTTTTAAAAACTAATATATATATACCTGAAAGGAAAAAATGACATTTGGCTTGTTTAAAAGAGAAGCTCTCTTGATGTCCAGCTATAACTAATTTGATGTATAAGGAAGATGAAAAATTTCCTTAATTATAATAAATATGACTTGATCTTCTTGAAATATATCTAAATTATACCTTTGTTTATGGGTTAGGAAAAAAATGATAAATATTATACCCCCTCTTGTTTAAAATGAGCCAAACTTATGAGGGGTGTGGGTTATTATTATTATTTTTTTAATAAGACTCCTTTCACTTTTGTCTATGTATTTGATGTTTTTTTTAAAATTTATCACACTCTCTTATCATTTTTCTCCCTTATGTTCTCTTTCTTCTTTTTTTCCATTTGTTATTTATCTTACTTATTTTCTTAATAAATAAGAGTATATTGGGAAATAAAGTAAATATCTTGCATATTTATTGTTTTTAGCTACTTTCAACTAACTTTTTGATGAATGTAAAATATGTATTTGGCTCTTATATTTTGAATTAGGGGAGTAAATAAAATGAATAAATATATTATATTTAGACAGAATCAACCTCTTAACCAGCTCCGCTCTAATGAGTATCAATGTAGTAATCCTTTTTTTATTTTGATAAAAGGTTTTTCTTTTCAAAATTTAGAGTAGAAATGATTTTTGTCTCTTCTAACAAATGCACTTTTGATAATTTGAACTTGTATTCTCTTCTTTATAATGGTGTGGCTTCTAAAGAGAGTAGATTAAGAATTTTGAAGTAGAAAGGCTTAAATTTTAAATTATATTAGTTAAATATATAATTAAGTAAGATTACGAATATAAAAACCATAATTTTCCCAAACATATTGAATGGATAGCTAGACGAACGGTAGGAGGACAACTTTTGTCCACATGAGTTTTAAAAATGGGTTTAATGTTTCTTTTTTTATTGTAAAAATATTTTTTCTGTCACACTCACATAAAAGTGAGTGGGTCTCATCATAAAGAGAAAAGAGAAAAAATATTAATGGAACCCACACATTTATATGTAAGTGTGGCAAAAAAAAATATTTTTGCAGTTAAACATAAACATGAAACCCTTTAAAAATATAACAAAACACCTTCTCAGCTAACAGAATTGAATTATATTATATTTTTTAAATACACTATCTAACTCTGATAGGTAGAACCTAGTATCATCAGGCCGGAAATAACTCTTTTTTTTTTTCAAAGAAGATTCTATTAATAAACTGAAACAGATACAACTGAAAAAGAACAAACAAACAAACAAAAGGAAACAACAAGAAACTACAACAAGATAAGCTAGCCACCATCCAATGAGGAATTGGAATGCGAAGGATTATGAACCCCAACATTAGTATCACCAATGCAGAAATAAATCAAATAATCTTCAACACCCGTCCTCTTTTGACCTTTTTCAAACTGGTGTGTATGTTTCACTGGTATGAGGTTACAAACTTACAAAGCGATGTTGTACCTGCAAACTACCATTAATATGGAAGCTTTTTTGCCACTAAAGTTAAACTATAAGACCAGTAAAAATGTCACGGATTACACTTTTTATAGTTTATTCCGTCTCCATTATTGCCGTGGGTGTTTCTGTTTGTATGTTACTTGTTCCCTTATGTGGATTTCCTCTCTATAACTGTCACTTTCGTGGTGTTTATTAGGGCAAGCACCTATTGTCCCAAAAAAAATTATTGCCGTGGGTGTAAAAAAAGACGTAGTATGTATGTATGCGACTTCATTTAATGTAAACAAATATATTTTAATTATGTTGCTACTCCATCCAATCCTTGGTATATATAGGACCTATATATAGAGTAGTTGATTTTTGTCTTAAATATAAGGGTTAAGGTGCAAATTGGTCAACAAACTATTACCCGAAGAGCATCTGGCATAAAAAAGTATTGAGGGTACCTTAATTACCAATGAACAATTAAAAAGTGAAAAAAAAGTACCAAATAACCATTAAAAAATAGCAATTATCACAATTATGTTAAAATATTAGGCATTGGCGGAGGATGGTGGCGGAGACGCTGGAGAAAAGAGTTGTTATACCTTCTTGTTGAATAAGGAAAACTCCCAAATAGATGGGATCCACGCAAGCAAGCATCATGGCAGCAACAACTGCTACTTGTGGCATCGGAGGAACGGAACCAGGGTGTAAAGAGAGTGTTGGTCGGAGGTTGTGGACCGTTGGATTTGGTTTTTGGTGCATGATTCTCACCCTAAAGCTGTATACAGACCTTGATGAGTTTAAGAAGGTGAGTGGAACACCTAGCATCAATGGAATCTTTGGAGACACTGATGTCGTTGACACTGTGATAGTCAATAGAAAACAAGAGCGAGAGAGAGACACTAAGACAGTGACGAGGTAGTTTAACAACATTGCATTTTTTTCACTTTTTAATTGTTCATTAGTAATTGAAATATCTTCAATACTTTTTTATGTCAGATACTCCTCGAATAATAGTTCATTGGCTAATTGGCACCTTAACCCTAAATATAAAACCTATTTTTTATATTTGTCGAGGCTTTTATAATTTACTTCTATTGATTTTCCTTCAATAATTAATGAGGAGAGGGAATGAGAGAATTAAGAAAGATGAATAAGATATTTTAGAACATAAATTTTATAGTAGCTAACTTTCTTAATTTAATCAAATTAGAAAATAAGTCTTATATGATAAGGATTGTAATGAGTACCTTATTTCAACCATGAGAGTTGAGGTAAAAAACAAAACCACGAGTTTACCTCTTTGTTCTTAACTATTACTTGAAAAATGATTATTTTTTAACCTTTTTTATTTTTATTTTTCTTTCAAAGCTCAGTGCGTCAAAGAAAGGTCCTTGAGAGAATTTTCAGATTGAAAATCGAATACAAAATTATAATTAGAAACGTAGAAAAATGTTTGAATTAGTAGATACTATGTTTTTGGAATGTAAAGTGCAACGTATTCAACTTATTAGTTGGTAAACCAAAATAACGCGTAAATTTCCTAGACACAGCCGATTTCAATATTTGATTGCTTATGTGGTTTTTGGACGGTAATTTTTTTTTTTTTTTTTTTTACCAACAAATGGTAAAGATTATTGGAAAACAAGAAAAAAATATTTAATTTTAATTTTCCATATATATAAATATCCCCATATGTTGTGGATATATCCATAGCGTCCCAAGATAGATTCAAAGGACCCACTAATTATCATTTTATCTTATCTTCCTCTTCCCAATATGTCATTGTCTAAAAAATCTTCAACAACACCCGTAATGTGTGAGACGTACCCGTTTTATATACTCAAAGTAACTCATAAGTGTTAATAATTTAATGTTTTTTTGATGTAAAACATAATAGTCTAACGTTTCTCATCATGTGTGTGTGTAGCTAGCCATGTTATGAAGTTTAAATATTAGTCGACTTAAATTAAATTGACTTAACTTGTGCATGTGCTTTTGGATTAATTAACTCCAACATTAGTATAACTAAATAGATTAGATCTAGGCTTTGTGCATTGCATGATGTTTTGAAGTCAAACTACTATTTACATTTTGTAAGAATAATATGAGTTGCTATAGTTTTTATGTTCTTTATACTCTGTTTAATACTACTATTGATGATAATCTCTTAGAATATTATGAAAATCTTACATGCCAAAAGAAAAATATAGAAAGAAGCGATATAGCACTTGGAATAGTTGGTTTGTTGAAATTTAGGCAAGTAGTCATATTTTCACACATACACACATATCCAACGTTAATTTTGTTCATGCACGGCTTTTGAAGGTTACGTACGCTAATTTTGTAGGCTTGATTTTTGCATAAAAAGTCATAATTTTAACTGAAAGAAATCTTAGGATTTTTGGCAGCCCAACTACATCATTTGTTTTTCTATGAGTTTCACAGAATTTTTCTTTTTTTTATGATATAGCTATCTGATAGGGACCAACTGGGACAAGTCTCTTAAAAACGTGCTTTCTACATTTTGGGATTTGAGCTTGAGATCTTATACTTCAACTAATAAAGCCTCTTCTAGTTTCATTGAATTTGAATGGAATCAATGAATTATATACAAACCCCATGATTGTTAAAAACTCGTTTTACCATTGCGTTTTCACGTTTTTACGATTTTTTTCATTAAACAATTTTACTAATTTTCTAAAAGCTTTGAAGTTTTTATGATTTTTTTACGATTTTGCTACGTTACGATTTTACTTTTTATGATTTTTTATCTTTCTTCTGATTTTACGTAAAATCTCGATTTTAACATCTTGCAAACCCCTAATAAGTTAACATATATATTTAATCCCTTAAGTTTAAATCAAGTTTCTTTTTAATTCTTTATGTTTAAAAAGTGCACTTTAGTTCTTAAATCTTAATACCATTAATAATTTTAACGGAAAACACAAATGAAACAAATTTAAGATGGTGAGTCAGCATTTAAATGAAGGCATATTAATTTGTAAATTGAAACATGTAAGTTAAAACAATTTAAAATAAAAACTTATTAAAATATGTAGAACTAATTGCCATCAAATAACACTTCCGCTAAATCCTCTCCCCTCCTCCCTCAATACTTTCGGAGAACAACACCACTACTGGGGATTCAATTGCTGAGGTATATTGTTTTCCATGTACCCGTAGAGCACGAGTATATTTTCATTTTATTGTAATTGAAAAATTTACCCAACATCTGGATTCTCTGCTTGATATATCGTTCATTGTATCCAGTTCAGAAGCATTTTGAATTTTTGATTACCACAAATGTGCCATCCAGTACATTGACAAAAATTTTCTTCTCCAATCTTGTTTTAGGAATTGAAATTCCTAGTCGCAGATTTTAATTATATCTATCCTCCTCCTTTTATAAATCTTTTTTCAATCCGTTGGGTGAATCATTTTTCAATCCGATTGCGTTAATCGGTTTAACGGCAATTGGTTCTATGTATTTTAATTAACTTTTATTTTATATTTTGTTAATTTACTTATTTTAAATTAAAAATTAAAACGTCTTTATTTAAATGCTAACTCACCATCTTAAAATTGCTCTGTCAACATTTACCTTTAGTAATGCTAACAGTGTAAAAAGTTTAAGCACTAAAAATACACTTTTCAAACAAAAAGGTTTAGATTAAAAAGAATTTGATGTAAACTTAAAGTATTAAATGTATACTTTATTTTAAGTTTAAGAATATCGTAGTCAAAACTACGTTTATAAGATTGTGAGTGTAGGGCTATTTTCAATCACGTTTATATATTTTCCCCCTTAATTCTAATTAAAATAATTTTTTTAAAAACAATAAATTTTTCTAGTATATATCAGACGCTCTCTTGGACTTTATATGACCAAATTCTTAATTATGTAGATCCACTTACCACAAAGAGACACTATATAAGTTAAAGTGTCATCGTCTCCACACACACACACACACACACACACACATATATGAGTTTCACATTCAAAACTAAACTATATCTATTTAATCCATCAGTCAATGTATAGATCGATATGTGGTAGAATAAGTGACGTGTATACACCTTCTATATACATGATTAAGTATAAATTTGCGGTGATCAATATATATGATGATGAGAATAATCTGTAATATTTTTTGAGCCAGTAGTCACACACACACACACACGCCTCCCAGGGGATTCTAAGGGTCAGCCAGTGATGCTAGCTTGTGTTTGGCTTTTATATATACATGTCATAGCTTTTTTTCTACTTTCTGTTTGTCGCAATGAGATATTTGCAATAATTTAAGTGAAAAAAAATAGTGCATTGCCCAATAATCTTATGAATGACGTGTGTCTATGTTTAAGTGCAATTCTCTTTCGGCGAGCAATTGGTGAAGCAATTGCAAGTACTTTCAGAAAGCTAAAAGTATGGGTGTACATAAAATGTAGGTATGATTTGAAGTGAAATCTGACGTCAAGAGGCTAGAAATTCAGTCAAATTGCAAAACAGTTTGATGTTTAGTATACGTCATATAGTTCAGTAAAATATTGAATTGGAATATGGTGGAAAAAATAATCACAGTACTTTTTATTTGAGTGCAACGGTTTATCACTTCTCCTAATAAATGTGTTTCTCAATATTTAATGTTGTCTTCTCTTCCTAGAGTAAATCTACTTACTACTTTAACTAACAACTCGTTGATGTAAAATTAATTATAAAATGTGCAACTTTGCCCTTCAATCATCCGCAAAGGAGCACCTATTAACCTAAACGCCTATGTGGAGTAACATCTTTTTAAAAGTTTTAAAATTGTGACAATTTCAATACCCTTCTTGTTAATATGGAAGTAATATTGTAAATGGTTGTCATGTAGGGATTAAATTTATCAGAGTTGGCATGCCATTTGGGAATGATTCTGGGACCTAACTACTCCACTCATTTTAACACAGGACATTTTAATGGAAGGAGTGAAATTGCTATATAAGCTCTTAAAACTTTAAGGCTCTTGTTTGGTATGAAGGGAAGGGAGGGAAGATTTTTTCGAGTTTGATTTTAAACATTAGAAAAGTGGGTTATAAGTTTTTGATTAATTTTCTTACTCTTTAATTTTACACCTTTTCTTTATTAGAAATTTTATGACCCCACTTCTCAACAACATTGAGAGGGAGGCGCTGGGATGATACATTTCACACCAAACAAACCCTTAAGGGGGACATTCTCCATATAAGAGTTTATGATACTAGAATCTACTCCTTGAATAAGGGGATGAGCGTGAAAATACCCTTTAACCCAACTATAAACGTTAATATAAATTAAAACAACTTGATATCCCTTTGAATTAACTAAGAACACTAAGAACTCAAATTTGATCAGTTCATCTATGTGCAAATGGTATTGGATTTCGGCTTTTAAACAAAGAATTAGATGTTCAATTATCAGCACTGTTTGTGAATTGAATAAGTCTAGTAAACACAGTTAACCGCATGTCTTTGATACGCTGGGGGAGATGTCACTCTCTATGCTAGTAACAAAACATACTCTCTTTTTTAAACCTTATTCACAAAGCATACTCCCAATATCTCATGTAACAAAAAAAAAAAAAAATCACAACAAATTTGAATTTTGCACTCTCTCTCTCTCTCTCTCTCTCTCTATATATATATATATATATATATATATATATATATATATTTTTTTTTTTTGGTTGCTTCCTGCGTTGACTGAAATATAGAATGGTCGGTAATATTGAATAATATCAAACAGTACGTCCTCCATATATGTTCGTCCTAACTGCGCCCACCTTCCAAGAAAATATTAGTTTATGATCTAAACTTTTCATTTTATTTCCTTTGAATTCGTGATGCATGCATGCACGTTACCTTCTCAAATAGTAGTCATATTTGGCCATCCCCACACCTAGCTTCTCTATTTTTTTACTCCTCTGGCCTTAAATATAAAATCTGGTTGATTTTTTTTAGAGAGATTAAGGAAACTAATTAAGTTACATAATAATTTATGAGTCAAATAAATTAATTTGAAGGAAAAAATATTTCAAAGTAATATTTTAATTAATTAACTTTCTTAATCTCTCTAAAAAAAAGTCTATTGGATCTTATATTTAGAAAAAAATATAGTATATATTTATTCAAACACAAACAGGATCATGTGTATTAACATGCATAGGTCGGCTTTATCCTTGGCATTATTATTGTTATTTTATATATTTATGTATGTTTGAATATATGGGTAAAACAATAGCGGTGAACGTATACATATATGCATGAACTTGGTCGGCCTCGTCTAATGCATCATGTGGATTGGTTATATTTGAATATTATGTACATTTGTTAATTAGATATGTTTTTCTTCCAACACTTTTGTCTTTTGTTTTGTTTGCGTCTAAATATGCTTTTGTGCGGAAGGGAAAAATTAAAAAAGACATTGAAGTTTCAACAAGCACGATGTTTTACCATTGACATGAATCTTGGAATTTCGCTGAAATTAATATATATACCGGCTCCTTCATTATGAGTATATTCTAGTAATTTGATCTCACATTATATATTTTAACTTACCGTGTTTACATTATAATGTAATTTTGTCTATATAATGATTCAGAAGCAAAGTGTATGTGTAAGATTCAAAACTTCTTTCCAATGTTGTATATCGTTTTGTTGTGCATATATACATTTATTAATTTTTTTAATGTCATGCATATCGTTCTTGGCATAATTAAGTAATGTACAAGGCATGTTTTTGAATTTCTCTCATAATTCTAAATGTGTAACTGTATGAGTCGAACTAATTTACATATATTAAAAAAGGTAAACTAATTAATTATTTGCTAAAAAAAACTGAATTAGTTTTCTTAAAACACCTCTCCTTTTAATTGTTTACTAATATATATTCTTATTTATAAAGCATTTTCAATATATTGCACAGAAGCCACAAAAAATCTTAATCTCATTTACCCAATTATAAAATTTGACAATTTTCAAACTTTACCTCTATCTGACACAAAGTCAACACAGTAACAAATACTGCAAAAGTATACATTTAAAGTTATCTCTCAAGTAACTTTTATATTTACAATCAAAGAATTTTTCATTCTTTATTTTTGCATGGGAATGGGCACAATTATTATTATTAAAAAAAAAGATGTAATAATTAAGGCGTGAAGAGTGGCATCTTTGACGAATGAGTATCGACTATCGAATAAGATTCCTTCAGTCCTCCCATTAATATTAATTGCATACTTAATTAGTATAAATTACAATTAGGTCAATGAACCACAAGGGAAAAAACTCGGAGCAAAATTATAATTTTAGTAATTAATGCTCATGAATATATAATTCGCTGTGCCCACAAACACACACAACATTTGGTTGTTGGTGGAGCTGGTGGGTTTGTGCTACTCTATAACCTAACAACATATCTTTAGAACGATTTGGTGACCCCAAACAATTAATCTCTTTCATAATCATTCCACTTATTATTGACCTCATAGTGCTTTCCTATGTCGTACATCTTTCTTTCATTAATTCTTTGTGCACTACACATCACACACACAAATTGAACACTCACGCACGCTTATTTTTCCTCGAAGGTTCAATTTTGTACCCTGTATCTAGTGGCGGACCGAGGGTTGGATTTTAGGTTTGTAGGCATAGGCGGACCTAAGTGTTGCATTGGGGGGCACTTGCCACCCATTGAATTTGAGGTTTTTTTTAAATTTTTTTTAAATAATAATTAATACATGTTTGAATGATTGTTCATCCTTAAATTAAGTACCCACTCTTAATACATCAAGACTGCATTTTATAATCTGATGGGAGATGAATAGCTAAATGATTGTTTAGTGTCTTATATTGAGGAAAAAAAAGTATTTGATAGCATTGATAATAAGATAATTATAATAGAATTCTAAAAAATAAGGTTTAGAAGAATGATTTTTTAATTATTTTTATTGTAATATACTTTTGTTATTAAAATATAGGTACTTGAACTTATTGAGTACCAACCCTTCCTTATAATTTATGTAGCTGCATTTATTTTTCACAGTACTTAGCTTTGCTTTTCTAAATGACAGGTTTATAAAATAATTGTCTCTCTTATTACATCATCAATATTCACTTGATTTCATAAATATATTTTTTCTTGTTTATATTCTTTTGTTTTTTAATGTATTTCAAACTTTCCTTAGAAAAAAAAAATTCGATGGCAGCCAATTATGCCCCCTTGTGTAATTTTCTGGGTCCACCCCAATTTGTGGATTCACAATTAGTGGTGGGATACGGGGGTTCAGGGGAAGTGCCCTCAAAAAATTTTTTTAAAGAAAGTTTTAAACGCGTTAAAAAACAAAGGAATATAAAAAATAAAATAAAATAAAACTTCAACTTAACATAGAAAAATAATAATCAAGAGTCAACTAACCTTTACACCAGACACTACTAGAAAATAGTCATTTTGCGACGGAATTTGCGAGGGAATAAAATTCCATCGCAAATTTGTCCCAAATAGCGAAAGAATATTCAATCCGTCGCAAATTAGAAAATTTGCGGCGGAAAATGTTTCTCCGCCGCAAATTTGCGGCGGAATTAGATATTCCGCCGCAAATTTGCGGCGAAAGAAAACTGCCGTCGCAAATTTGCGGCGGCACCGGGGCTTCCGCCGCACATTTTTACGGCGGAAATCGAGTACCGCCGCAAACTGTGGGCGGGACGGTGTCCCGCCGACAATTTGCGGCGGCACCCCCCGTGCTGCCGCAATTTGCGGCGGCACGGGGTCTGCCGCCGCAAATTGCGGCAACACGCCCGTGTTCCGCCGCACATTGTCGGCGGGACACAGTCCCGCCGACAATCTGCGGCGGCAGAGTCCGTTCCGCCGCAAATTTTTGCGGCGAAACGGAGTCTTCCGCCGCACATTTGCGGCGGAACGGGGTTTCCGCCGCAAAAAGTTGCGGCGGAACGGAATATTCCGATAGCGGCGGAATTTTGAATTCCGCCGCAAATTTGCGGCGGAATTCAACTTCCGCCGCAAATATATGTTATCCCCGACCCTCCTTCTTCATTTTCATTCGTGTCGCCTTCCTCTCGCATCTTGCTCTTCTCTTCTTCCTCTCTTGCGTCTTGCTCCGTCCCCAGAGTATCTCTCTGCGTCTTTGCTCCTTTCTTCTTCTTCTCTTGCGTCTTGCTCCGTCCTAGCCTCCACCGCCAACGTTCAGTCCAAGCATCCTGGTGAGCCGTCCTTGCTCTTCTTTCTCCATTCCAAGATATCCTTAAAGAGGTATGCGTTTTTTCTCCTCTTTGACATTTCCTGAAATTCTATAGTCATTCATCAATATTGCATGTGATAATCAATATGTTTGCTTTAATTAAGATTAGTGCTATTTTCATATTTTATTGGGATTGATTTATTATTCGTTTTTTTTTTGCCATTAATTTATTTTTTGCTCGAATTTTTTGCCATTAATTGACTGTTATATATATATATATATATATATATATATATATATATATATATATATTTGTGTATATGAAAAATTATGATTAGTGCTATTTTGAATATGTTAGATTTAATCAATATGTTTTAAAACGCATGCTTTTGTGATATATGAATTTAATAAATATTTCTTTGTTAGAACATGAAAAATTATGATGTTGAATTAATTTTAATAATTTAAATTTAAAATATATTAAAATCAAATTTTTGTTATTTTAATTTTGTTTTTGCCTGAATATATTTTCATAACTTATTGATAAAAATAAAATCTTAGAGGTTAACAATTTGAACTAACTATAGCTTTGAACTACTTGTGTAATGATTTTGAGGAAATTCATGAGTTTAAAGAAAAAAATGTAATATAATTCTATGTGAATTTAAAGATAAATTAATGAGTACTATTGGATATAATATAAGACATTCATATATTTATAATTTTTTGAAAAATAAATAAATTAATAACTTATACAATAATTTTATTTTATGTGGTATAACATTTTTATGTTAATTGGTATATTCGTGTTTTAATTTTCTAATTTTGAAAACATAAACTAAATAACACATAAATGTTAATATATTTAAGAATTACATTAGAATAACAATTTGTGTATAATTGTTACTAGATTTATATTTTTAACAACAATAAAAAAAATCATTTAGTTTATATATATTTAGATGTTTTGTCTTTAATCTACTAATTAAGTGATTTAACTATTAGATCCTAATCAACTTAAACCTAAAATCATTAATAAGAGTGAATACAATATTTTATTCTTTGGGAATTTTGCAGGTATTCAGTGTCAAATTATCAACTTAGTTTTAATATAAAAAAAATAAAAAATTTAATGTTTATGTTATCTATCACTTTATAATTATAGGAGAAATATTTGTAGATATAATTTGTAAGTTTGACACAAATAAGAGGAAAAAAATTAAAAAATTATGGAGAGAATTTGTTAAGTGGCCAGTTGTATTTGTCACTTAGGTTAGTAGCTGAATTAATTAGTTGGTATTATTGTATTATGTTCCAAGAATTATCGTGCAAGGTTGGGTTGGGGAAGTATGGAAGGCGATCGTGATAGGAGTTGGATGTACAATCGTCTAACTCAGAAAAAACGACTTACTCGAGTATTCTTAGACGGTTTGGAAGAGTTCATCCAATTTGCTTTGGCACACACAACTAATTCAAGTACCTCGACCAGTTGTCCGTGTGTAAGATGTAGGTGTTTCGAATTTCATGACGCGGGAACCGTCAGAATCCATTTGTGTAGAAAAGGATTCATGAGGGATTATGAATGTTGGGTTCATCACGGGGAAGTCCAACAGACACCAAGTGGTTATTACGGAGACAGTACTCATCGAGTCAACCTTAATCAATATCAGCAGTTGGTGATGGATGCGGCTGGACCGTCGATCGGCCAATATTTTGATCCCGTGACTCATACTGGACCTTCATGCATGGAAGAGGAGACCGGTATGCATAATCAACCATCACACATGGGAGAGGATCCTAATTCGGAGGCCCGTAGGTTCTATCAAATGCTTCAAGATGCCCAACGTCCTTTATGGGAAGGTTGCGAACACATTGAAAATAATGAATATTCTTCGCTATCGGCTACCCTAGCAACATTAAGCTTGAAGACTGATCACCATATGAGCGAGAAGAATTACAATCAAATGATGCAGATCATGAGTAAGGTTGCTCCCAATGACAATAATTTGCCGAAAGATTTTTACCAAGCAAAGAAAAAGGTGAAAGAGCTCGGGCTTAGTTGTGAAAAAATCCATTGCTGCCCCAACGGATGTATGCTCTATTACAAGGATGATGCTGAGCGGAGTACTTGTAAATTTTGTTCACATGATAGGTACAAGAAGATTAAAGGGAAAACAACCACTCAACCATTAAGCAAGATGTGGTACTTTCCCCTCGTGCCCAGACTTCAGAGATTGTATTCGTCAGAACAAACAGCTGCTCACATGAGATGGCACCGAGAGCATCATAGGGATGAAAAATTTGTCACGCATCCATCTGATGCCGAAGCTTGGCTGAAATTTGACGAGGCGAATCCATCATTTGCAGCCGATCCCCGTAATGTCCGTCTTGGTTTATGCTCAGATGGGTTTGCTCCTTTCAACCAAACCGGCAGGGTTTATTCCAGTTGGCCTGTGATTGTGACTCCGTACAACCTCCCACCATCCATGTGTATGAGAAGAGAGTTTTTTTTCCTCAACGCATTAATCCCTGGGCCATCCAACCCAAAAAAGAAAATAGATGTGTACCTCAGGCCTTTGATAGACGAGTTGAAGATGTTGTGAAGTGAGGGGGTTCTTACGTATGATGTATCATTGAGTCAGAATTTCATCCTGCGTGCTGCCTTAATGTGGACGATAAATGATTTCCCTGCATATGAGATGTTGAGCGGATGGCAAACATCGGGGAAGCTTGCATGTCCGATATGTCTTGAACAGAACATGGGGTTTACCCTGCCATACAGTCGCAAGGTATCTTGGTTTGACCGGCACCGGCGATTCCTACCCCTCGATCATCCGTTTAGAAGAAACAAAAAAGACTTCAGCAGGAATGTGGTTGAACGATCAGCTAAACCTCATCGTTTAAGTGGGCAAGAAATATGGGAGAGGGTGAAGCACATTCAAAGTGTTGAAGAAGGAGCTGCTTATAGTGAGCCTGAGGGATATGGCGTTCAACATCATTGGAACAAACGCAGCATCTTTTGGGAGCTACCATATTGGAAAGATCAATTGTTAAGACACAACCTCGATGTCATGCATATTGAGAGGAATGTGTTTTGTAATATTCTGTACACCGTCATGGACACCAAGGGTAAGACAAAGGATACAATCAATGCAAGACTTGACATACAACAGATTTGTAGAAGGCCTTCTTTGCATTTGGTAGAGACTGCCACGGGTCGGATTTCCAAACCTAGGGCGCCGTACACCTTGAACAAAGAGCAGAATTTAGAATTGTTGAAGTGGGTTAATAGTGTGAATCTACCGGACGGTTATGCATCAAATTTCTCAAGATGTGTGGACTTGAACGAGGTGAAGTTACGCGATATGAAGAGTCATGATTGTCACGTTTTCTTTCAGAGATTATTGCCGTGGGCCTTCAAGGCACTACCGAAGCATGTATTAGATACTCTGACAGAGTTTTCCTTCTTCTTTACAACAATTTGTGCTTCTGAACTTAATGTCGACAAGTTACTTCAGTTGGAGGAGAGTGTGCCAAAAATGCTATGCAAGTTAGAGATGGTGTTTCCTCCTAGCTTCTTTGACTCAATGGAACATTTGCTCGTTCACCTGGCATACGAAGCAAGGGTAGAAGGTCCGCAACAATATAGGTGGATGTATCCGTTTGAAAGGTAATATATATTTGTTTTCGCTGTGATTAATTCAAACACACTGTGACATAGGTTATAAATACTCTCTAATTATCCGTTGAAGGTTTTTACGCACACTGAAATATAAGATCAAAAATACAAGATACGTTGAAGGATCTATTGCAGAAGCGTATCTGGTCGAAGAGGCCACCAAATTTGCCTCATACTATTATCCCCCTGAAGTTATATCAAGATGGAGGGGAGTACCTCGCAACGATAATGGCGGTGAGACGAGTGGTCAAATATCAATATTTAATTATCCTGGCCGGGTCATTCGAACAAATTGTAGGTCAACTCTGGAAGGAAGCGATAAGAAAGTAGCAGAGTGGTACATTCTAAACAACTGTGAAGAGGCCGCCCCGTTCTTAAAGTAAGATTTCATCTTTTGAGTAACTGCTACGGTTTAAAGTATTAATTTCTTTCTTTTTGTTACAGATACTTCTCACAATGGGTCCGATCAATAAATCCTTTGATCTCGGATTCCGACCTCGATGAATTCATGAAGGATAAATTTCCTCATTGGTTACGAGACAACTTCGAGCAAAAAACATGGAGTTCAGCTTATGCGTCAGCTCCCCATGATGTTGTATGGAGTTTAGCTTACGGGTCTGCAACAGCTGTTACCAGGATCAAAAAATATGTAATCAATGGGTTTCGGCTTGTAACTGTTGAAGCTAACGGAAATACGGAAACATGCAATTACGGTGTATGTCGTCGAGGTGGCCAAGTTGACGGGGTGGAGTGCGACTACTACGGCAAGTTAATTGATATAATTCAGCTGGATTACAAGTGGGACAAGTCAGTGATTCTATTTAAATGTGAGTGGTTTGATAACAGTCCGCGTGGTACAAAGGTGGACAAATATGGAAATGTTGAGATCGAGTGGTCACAGAGATATGCAGTTAGTTATGACCCATTCATTCTTGCTCAACAGGCAGAACAAGTTTATTTTACATATTACCCTACATCCCGTCAAGAGTGGGTGGGAGTTATCAAAACCAAAGCACGAAATATTATACCTACTTCAAAAGAGTCAGAAACAAATGACAACATGACTGAACCCTTTCAAGCAGATGTGGAACATGTACTTGCCGTAAGTAATGTCGAGGAAGATGTACCTTGCAATGTCTTTGATTCCACTGGAGACTTAGAGCTGATTCCTATCCAAATTGAGAATGCGGAATCAGACGATGAGGAACAAGTGGGTTACTCTAGTACTGAATCTGAATTCGACGATTATAAGACGTCAGAGGAAGAACAGGAATCGTCCGATTGATTTAAGTTAGTTATTTATGACGATCTATTATATTTGATACTCCGTTGCTTAGTTATTATTGTGTTAAGTAACTTTCTTATAATTATATATATTTTGACATCATGTTTATAAGTGTTGAGAAATGGAGCATCCAGGAGGCCATTTAGGTAGTGGATATAGTAGAGGTAGCGGCCGAGCCCGTCCTATCAGAGGGGGTAGGCCGACATCATCTACCCCCCATGTAGTCAGAGGGCTTAGCTCTTCCCCGGAGCTTCCGCCTCTTTATTTTTCATCTTCACCGCCTACTACTGACTCTGTTATGGGCGATATAGGTGAACCTTTCACTTATACATATCCACCACACCATCAGGCAGAGCAGGTTCAGTTTATGATTTCTGATTGATTTACATATATTTTGTTAAAACATCTATGTTCTACATTTTCAATATACTTATTCTTTCAGTACACTGCATCGCCTCATAGCCAGGGCGGGCAAGCTAGTTCCTCCAACGACCCAGTCTGGGGATCCATTGATCTTGCGACAGGGAAGATGTGGATCCGTCCTATAGGGAGCACCGAGTAAGTCATGTAATGTTATGATTTTTTACCTTTAGTTTGTATGCTACTATTTGCAACATTCTCTTTTTTTTCAGGTTTGATCCTTATAAGCCGGTGGCGGATTTCATGGCCGAGCAAATATTTCGTAATTTTGATCAACCTTGGGCCACATGGAAAGCGATTCCTCAGAGCAAGCGAGATGTTTGGTTCACTGAGTTATTGGTAAGTTATGTGATTTATGGTTATTAATTTTTTATTCTCATCAAAATGCAAATTGATTAACTACTTGTATAATTTAGAGCACTAATTGTTTAGTATTGTTTTTCAGGGAAAGTTTAGCTGCTTGCCCGAGCATCTCCCAACTTTAAAGAAGGCTTATAACTTCAAGGGAAGCAAGTGGCTGTCTGATAAATTATATAAATTGAGGCATGAAAAAGGAAAAAAAAATTGGATTCAGCCTGAGGTTGCAGGCAGTTATTTGACAAATGGGTCACCGACGAAAGATTTTTGAAGCAAAGTGAGCAAAATAAATTAAATAGGTCCCACATGGATGGACCGTCATATGCTGGCGGCAGCATTCCAGTTAGTGAGCATCGACGAAAGATTGTAAGTATACGCTATTTTCTACTTCAGCTTTCAATATTTTGTACTTAATCAATAATTAATGAATGATTATCATTTGTGTTTGCAGGCAGCGTCTGGGGAAGTTCCTGCAGATTTGATTCCTTGGACCACCTTTGAGCGGACTCATACCCAGCCGGTTGAGGGTCAAGGCAAGCGTTGGATTAACGCCAAGTCCCAGCAATTCGCGGTGAGATATTAATTACATTTATTATTTGTTTCAAACAGTAACATCTTTCTTTTATTTTATATGCATTATTTGTGTTGTATGTTTGTGCTTGTAGGAGACCTATCAGCAGCTGACACAGGAGAGAGACTTACAGATTCAGAGCGACCCGTCGTCCTCTTATTCCGATAACGAGAGTATCTTCCTTCAGGCTGCAGGCGGAATGGACAAGAAAGGGAGAGTCTTCGGGATGGGTGCTTCTGCCAGCCAACTGAAGTCGTCTTCGAGGCGCTCATCCGGCAGTAGTAGAGGTGGTCCTGAAGGTAGAGTTGTACTTTTGTTATCAATCGCAAATCATTACTCCCTCTTTCATATAAATGAAGTATTACAAGTAAATTGACTTCATAATGTTGGTTTTGCAGAGGATAAGAGGGTAAAGATGTTAGAACAGAAGGTGCTGGAGCAAGAACAGAAGGTGCTGGAGCAAGACGAGAAGATGAGGGAGCAAGATGAGAAGATGAGGGAGCAAGGAAATATTATTAGTGAGATGCGAACACTTCTCCATGCCCTATTGAAAGACAAAGGTACGGGGCTGCCTCCTAGTGGTGACGATGGCCAGGCTACTGCTATTTAGAGTTTTTTTTTTAGTTCATTTTAGAACATTATAATTTATATAATATTGTGTTTTTATTATGTAAACTTGTATGATGATTGTATAATTTATTTTTATGATATACAATTTTTTTTATTTTCTATTTTTTTTTTATAATTTTTAATGATTTTTTTAAAAATAATTTTTAATTTTGCGAGGGAAAAACTTTCCCTCGCAAAATATGGCAATTTGTGAGGGAAAATTAATTTGCGAGGGAAAAAAATTTTCCCTCACAAATTGCCATATTTTGCGAGGGAAAGTTTTTCCCTCGCAAAATTTCAATTTGCGAGGGAAAATACATTTTCCGTCGCAAAATTGCGAGGGAAAATAATTCCCTCGCAAATTCAAAAAATTTTGCGAGGGAAATTTGTTCCGCCGCAAAATCTCAACTTGCGAGGGAAAATTTATCCGCCGCAAATTTGGAATTTGCAAGGGAAAATATTTCCGCCGCAAAATCTCTCATTTTGCGAGGGAAAATTGTTCCGCCGCAAAATTTGAATTTGCGAGGGAAATTCCTTTTTTCCGCCGCAAAAATTATTTGCGAGGGCTTTTTTTGCGACGGACAAATTTCCGCCGCAAAATCTGTCGCAAAATAATTTTGCGACGGAAAATGCTTGTTTTGCGAGGGAAAAATTCTGCTGCAAAAAATCAGTTTTCTAGTAGTGAGAACAATTACAAAAGTATTCTTCAATTCTTCATTCATTGAAAATATTGCATTATATCTTCATCATCAATCGGATCAAATATATCACGTTCAACATAAGTTAGCATGCATGAGTCAAACCAATCATCACTTATTCGATTACGTAACTTATCTTTAACAAAAGTCATTGCAGAAAAAACCCGTTCAACCTAGCAGTTGCTACCGGTAGAACGAATGCCAACTTTATCAACAAATAGACTAGTGGATAAATAATATCCTTTCTCTTTCCAACCATCTTTAAAGCAAGGTTAGAAATTGTTTGCAACTGACAAAATCAGAATCAACCCACACATCGACAATAAAATTACCAAGACTTGAAGACAAAAAAGGAATCTCTGTAAGCTCATCAGACTCCAAATGATAGAATCTAGCAAACTCAATCAACTTTTCTTTGTTAAAATTAGCAAATGAATCACGAGGATTAAGACAACTCAAACACTCAAGCAACTTGATATTGACATTATCAAATCAATCATTCAATTCTTGAACCTGAGTATCCATCATTGTATTAAATAACTCCACCTTAAAGTAGTGGAAGAATGTGAATGATTCCAATCTTTGTCTTGATCTCCCTTTAGGACAATAAACATCATTCATATTTGGAATGTCAATATCATATTTATTGGCAAAAATGTTAGTTTCTTGAAGCAATTCATCAAAACCATCATCTCTCACCTCTTGTAAGAGAGAGATTCCTGAGCGGTCCATAGATTTTCGACAATACAGGTAGGAGTAGAGGATTTCCAAAAAATTGCTAGCAAAATACTAGCTAGCATGCAGCTAAATATATTCTATAGAATAATCAAACATAAATTAAAAATTATAGATGCAGAGTGCAATAGAGCTTACATTTGTTCCAATTTCATGAGTTTCCCATATTCAGACGGGATAGAACCACAAAATCTGTTGGATCTAAGACTCCTACAAAATATATGGAAAACAAAATTACTTTAGAATATATGTAAAATGAAAAAGAGGGAAAAGAAGGAAAAGAGAAATTGCTTCAAGGGGAAGTGGATGACTTACGATGCTATTAACTCGGTAAAATTTCCCAATTCCCTAGGAAGCTCCCCTAAGAAGAAATTGATGCCTAAGGTCCTAAGGCGCAACAAGCAAATCCAAATTAGGACTAGATGATGGGCAATGGAGGCGAGGGAGACACTTCAGAGAGGGGGGATGAGATCGAGAGATCGAGATTTAGGTATAAGGAGACTCAGACACGAGACGGCCAGACGGGGGAGGACGAGATCATTTAGGTGTGCACAGTTTTTTTAATATATATATATATATATATATATATATATATATATATATATATATATATTGAAAATTTATGTACGCACGTGCGTGCACCTACGCCTATGTAGTTCCACCGCTGCCCGTATGTGTGTGTGTGTGTAATATGACATATTTATTAAGAATAAATATACTCCAGTTGATCTTAAATATAGGGCACTTCTAACTACCCTATCGAAATTAAGGAGAAGTATTTATATTATTTAAATGGTCATACAAAAAATAACATTCCAAATTTATTCTCATTTAAAATTATGAATTTCAAAAACAAAAATTCTAAGAGAATTTGATAATATGGGCAATTTTGAGACAAGCTAGTTAATTGTTTTGTAATGTAAAGTGACTAATATATAGAAGTGAAGGGGAGTACATATATAAATAGATGATGACAAAAGTTGATTAACTAATCAATTTATGTTATGATATTGTTGAGCTCAAAGACTGGGTTTATACTTATATATTGCATCATTGTAAACTCTAAACACATATTGAAGCATAGTGTACTAATAGCATATTAATTAAAATTAAAATAATGATAATGATACTTCAGTGAATGCATTAATTCATCTGGTCAGCTTGTCGTTGATAATTTAAAATAATTAATTAGTTAGATATTTAGTAATATGATTGCTTGAAAATATAGAGCTCCACCATGTGTGCTAACATTTCATGTCTCACCTGCAGGTTACAGCATTAAATATTGATCTGGATAATCAATTAAATAAATTTATTTATTTTATATATGTGGGACTACCCTTCATCCTTGTTAGTTTCTTTGCTTCTCCAAAACCCAGGACATGTCAAGTCGTTAACCTTAACAGAAACACACACACAACAATAATGCAACATCTTCTCTGGAATTTCTGGGTTACTTACCTTATTATTAATTTTTTGTTGTTACCATATTTATTAACTGATGTTGCCTGTTGGGCATCATTTCGTACTAATTAATTAATTTCAATCTTTATATCGCCAAATTGAATCTTCCCAAGGAATAAAACTTTTGTGGACATAAATTAAAAGAGCTTTTAAACATCCTATTCCTCCTATCCATAATAAAAGCCACTTATAGAAGAATGATCTAACCTATAATATAAGTCACTTTAAGAACAATTAATGTTAATTTGTCAATTTTACCAATATAATTAATGTTTAAACATGGTTCATTGTATTTTTATCTCTCCTTCAAAATCTCATTTAATATGGCTAAAGTTGAAAATTTCTTTGAATTTAAGACAAATTTAATAAGTTAACTAAATATTTCTTAGTTTGGATGAATTAGTTGAAGTGGCTTACCACTCTAAATCTTCTTATAAGTCACTTGTACCCAAAAAGTTTTGCACAAAATATAAGTCACTTGTAGAATAATAAATGCGGTTTTGTCAATTTTACCCTTATTCACTATCAATTGGGTACATAGGAAAGAGAGAAGAGAGAGAATTGTAAGTGCATGGAGATAAAAAGACATAAGTGAAAATGTGCATATTTCATAAATAAGGGTGAATATGGAAAAATTTATTCATTCATAGATTTTCTTGGTTTATGAGAATATGATATAAATGATTTATAAAAAGGTATAGAGTTGTGTATATAGTATGGGCTGGAGGGAGTGACCATGTTATGAATGCTAAAAAATGCTAACTTTTCACAAAATATCAAACTAATTATGATACATAATTTAGTTATGAGAGCATGATATTTTTCTACATCTTCATCATAAAATTATAGAGTGGGAGCTTCTTCAATCACCCAAAAATCCATCTCATCAATAGACTCATAATCATTGGGATCATAATTTATCTTCTTTTTCTTCAATTCACTCCTTCAAACGACAAATAATGTCGGTTAAAAATAAATCCATTTTAAATAAAAGCATGTTTCATAATATCTAAGGTCACCTATGCTTTAATCACAAGTTATAGTTAGTGTCAACCAAATCATTGAGCCTTTGATGTTCCAATATGTTTCTCCTTTTTGTAGGGATGCACTCAAATAAGCTCTAGTGTCTCTTACAACCAAAAGAAGCAGACGTTTAGCGAAGATATGTGTTGCAACACGTTGCAATTCTGGAACTAAATAGCTATAGTACATCCACCATTCATCTACAAAATAAAACATGTACATAATATTAGTTGCAATCAATGAATATGCTATTAAACATTAAACAATAAAGATAAATATTTAGTTAATAACAAGGATTTATTTTTTTAGCTCCTTTTGTACATGTCACTCTACTAAAAGATTCTTCACCTTCAAGATACAAGGTCACTTGCTTCATTATCTTAAAGCAATCAACATCTTCATTTGAGTTAGCCTCCACTACATCAATCAAAGCTTTCACTAACCTTCCCTTGTTAACAAAGTTTGGACCATATACGAATGTCAAGTTCAATAAATATGAAGCTATATAGAGATTGATCTTCGAATGTTTATCCCATAGAGTTTTAATGATGCTTGTATAAAGCTTGTAGTGATCTTTATTCCTCTTGAACATCTCCTTAATTCCATTTTTTGCATTTACATGCCTTCATAAACATATGGCAGTGAAGACTTCTCACCTAAATCAAAAATTTTATATGAGAAGCATGGTTATTAATCACAAACTGAATCGGCCAGTTCGGACCAAAAAACAAGCGAACTAGCCAAGAAATCAGTCCAGTGAAGCATAGAAACCAGGGTCATCCCCTGAGATTATAGAACGCCAATGGTGGTCTCTAGTTTAAGCTTGTGTAGCACCTCTAACTCTGCCTCTTGAGTCTAAGCTCTGAAACTTTCACGGCATCTTACGACATAAGAGAGCAAGCCAGCAAGCAAAGGAGATGAAGAAGATCGAAAATAAAAAAGATAAGGAAAAAAAAAATCGTCTTACTTACTAATTTGCTTATCCGAATGCTTTTCGTATCATTTACAGTGAATATGAGCTGTTAAGAAGCTAAAATACATATCTTTCGTTAAACATGGGCTTACAAAAACTGAAATAAAAACTCAAATCTGGATGGAGAAAGAGAGAGAAACACAACTAGATGGAGAAATACAGAGAAACACAAGTGTGTGGTAATTTCCATTTGAGTTTTACTTTTTCCTATTAAAGGTGTAAATTTTGTCTTTTAATGAGATAACTTAATTTCCCAAAGGTGAAGTCATTCTATTATATGGTGGATAAAATAGGTGTGCTTTTTTACATGCAATGAATAATAACCAAGGCAATTCTTTTTTACACGCAATGAATAATAACCAAGGAAATTCACAACAACCAAGAACAAAAATACAAATTTCCATTTTTGTCACCGATTTAACCCCGGTTTGACTCCAATCTAACCCAATGACTCTTGACCTAGTATCCCAACTAGTTCAATGACTCGTCAGTTTTAATAACCTTGAAGAGGACTTACAATCTTCGCAATTTGATAGCACTCGTTCCAAAACTGACTATTTAATATATTGCACCAAAAACTTTTCGTGGAGTAGTCCTAGATAACTTATGGTCAACAAAGTGTTTATCAAGAACAACGATTTGCAAGTCATGCTTGTGCATGTATATGTTGTGCAATGTAATAAAAGTAGTAGCAAACCTTGTAACACCATGATGCACAATTTCTTTCCAACCTGGCCTTTTCCTCAACCAAGACAAGAATATCATGTGATTGTAAGCCAATATTGATATCTTTGAATGATAAACTAAGAAGTTTATCAAAGTATGTTGTCTCACATCAGTCTATCTATCCGCCATAAGTGTGCAGCCATGTCTTTCCATTTAGCTCTATGACTGTCAATAAATAACTGACATTCTGTTTTCCATTCTATCAGCATGTTGGTTTTAAAATCATAAGTATTTAGGGCTTTAAACCCTAACCCAATAGCACACATGGCAAATCTCAAGGGGGAAGTATTGATATAGTACCAGATTAGCGTGAGATAATGGAAGTTGTGGAAAGTTAGAGATTTTAGGAATAAATATTTAATTAATTGAGTCTGGTTTTATGATTTTTGAGTCTATTTTTGTTAATATCGTTAGGAAATCAAGAAATAAGTGGAATATCCCACTAGATAGATTTAGTTGTTAGGATTTAAAATTATGAATTATTTGAATTTCATATTTAGATATATTTTGGATTTCTTGTTTAGATTTTAGATAAAGTCTCTCTCTATAAACCATTATGAATAGACATAGTGCCTCATCAATAAAGTATGAAATATTTCAAAGAGTAATTCAGTAGTGGAAATTCTCCTGGGTTGTTCTTATAAAATTAGTGAGATACTCACTTATTCTATAAAATAGAGGCTATTATTAGAGAGCTAGTGAGATCCTTCCTTGCTTCTCTTTAAAAACAAAGTAAACCTACTTTCCCCTTTATTTTCGAAAGAGTAGGAGAATCTCAAGGGAGAAGTATTGATGGAGTACCAAATTAGCATAAGATAACGAAAGATACGGAAAGTTAGAGATTTTAGGAATAAATGTTTAATTAATTTAGTCTGGTTTTATTATTATTGAGTCTATTTTTAATAATATCTTTAGGAAATCAAGAAATAAGTTTAATATCTCACTAGATAGATTTGGTTGTTAGGATTTAGGATTATGAATTATTTGAATTTTATATTTAGATATATTTTGGATTTCTTGTTTAGATTTTGGATAGAGTATGTCTCTCTGTAAACCATTATAAATAGGCATAGGGTCTCATAAAAAAAAGTATGGAATATTTCAAAGAGTAATTCCGTAATGGAGATTCTCTTGGGTTGTTCTTATAGAATTAGTGAAATACTGGCTGATAGCGACTTCGGCAAGTGCACCAGTCGTTACAAGTAATAAAGTAGTGAGAAAAAGATTGTCCCACGAGAAATAATACTCCAATCACTAATTCGCTATTTTCGTTTTAGTTGGATGAATCAAATAAGAGATGAGTTGTAACCAAACAAGAATTTAAAGAATTTAAGAAAGAACAAGAATCCAAGATCAAGAATCTCAAAACGATGTTTAGAAAAGATAAGCAATCAAGAAAAACACAGCTAGAGCTCAGAATCCCCCTATGCTCCTCCAAGAATTTGAATTGAATTCTTAATTGATTATTATTCCTACGATTGACGATCAATTCTCTAAAGTTAGACTAAGTCCCAATGTTTTGATGCTACCTTAATCCATTATCTTTGAAAACAACCTAATGTCTTAGTATTGTTTGGAAAAATCAGATTTTTAAACCAGAATTATAAGATCGCATAAATTCGTAAGCCTATGCCTAGGTCATACAACTCTATGATAAATTAATGGTTCTGGTTAAATGCACTAACATCTCTATTGTTATACACCAACCTATGAATAATCTAAAAGGTGATAAGTTTTCAAGAAAGCTTTAAGCGAAGAAAATTCATTCAATCAAGATCAATCAAGAATTAAAACAAATACTTTAAATTCGCATAGGGTTCATCCTAGCCCTAACTACAAAAAGAAAACTAGCCAGGCATGGCTAGGTTAACAAAATAAAGAAAAGAGATGAAAAGAGAATTGGTCTTCAAGGATTTGGGAAGGTCGATCTCCACGATGATGCTTTGATCTCTTTCTCCAATGCCATCAAGTTGTTTCCAATGCCAAAAGTTGTCTTTGGTTGCTAGGGTTTTTCCATTTTATGTTCCAGGTCCAATTGGGCTCCAAATCCACTAAAAATTCTTGTCCTGGAATTTAAAAATAAGATTTTTCGCACTTCTGAAGCCCTAGACGCCAACTTTATATGGCCATATAGAAAAATTGGCACCTTGGGCGCCAACTTTACACTGAGTTGGCGCCTTGGGCACCAACTCCTGACTGCCAACCAGAAAGGGCGCCAACTTTTACTTTCTTTGCCGGCTTCTCTTCTTGACTTTCTTGAGTTCTTCCAATTAGCTTCTCTTGTGGATAAAAATATGCAAAAACACACGAGAATACTTGTGATGGTATGTCTGACATCAAGTCCATGTTTTTTACTTATTATTCTTAAGCATTTTTAATTGTATTAGATCAATTTCATGCTCAATTTGTGTCTTAAAACATGATAAGTATGCGGTTCATCACTTGCTTATTTTATAAAACAGAGGTTGCTCTTAAAGAACTAGTGAGATCCTTGCTTCTCTTTAAAAACAAAGTAAACCTACTTTCCCTTTTATTTCCAGAATTCACACATAAATAAATCATAATTCTACCACATGTGTATACATTTTGTCCCCTTTTTCTTGTAGGCAACATGTGCCCATACTAGGTCAGTTTTGGTACGAAATGAGGTATTGTGAGCAGGATTAGGACTAGGACTAGGATTGGTGTTGAAAGTGGGAGTGGGAGGTTTTATATTAGGAGTTGGGACGTTCGATATTGGGAGTAGGAGAGACACTCTCATTTCCTAAACTTGATAGATCCATCCCTGTAACAAAAACAAAAAATAGGACCAAGATAAATCATATCTTACCATAAGAATATTATAAATAAAGATCATTTTTGGAATCAATAAGTAACATCAACTTGTACTTACTAAGTAACTTCAACATGCAAATATTGAAGAATCATTTCTACAAATAATATTTAATGTACTTAACTAAACTATGTTACTTCATTTCTATAATGAAGAGATCACTATGTTAACTAAACTCCAATTCTTTAAATTGAAGAATTGTTTTTGCAAATAATAAAAAAGAAAAATTTATGCAAATTGCAGGGGAAAAAACTTCATATTTGCTAACATAGAGAGCATAACATAACAGTTGAGTGCGCCGCAGAGAGAGAGAGAGAGAGAGTGAGAGTGAGAGTGTCATAATCTTAACCAGTGAATATCATAGAGAGCATAAATCGATGATTAATGAAAAGTCCTAACTCCCAAGTGTCTTAGTCGACTAGTGAATATCATAGAGAGAATAACACAGAAAGCAAAATCAATAAACCACAAAAAGCATAAAAACAAAGAAAAATCAGTAAATCAAAGAGAGCATAAATTGGATGAGAAACAGTAAAGCAAGTTCACAGTCGTAAGCTCAAATACTGGGAGAATGAATAATAGTTTAGTTAGTAGGATATTGAAAGAGCAACACACTGGTGACTAAGAAAGTGAAGATTGAAGAAGAGGTCCAACCTGGTTGAAGCTCGAGAGCCTTTACAAGTTTGCCTCTCACAATCGTAAGTTCAAAAGCCTTCGCAAGTTCTCTCGCCTCGCTCTCACAGTTAAAGCTCGTTGTCAGCTTCAATTTTGCCAAATCGCCATTGCAAAATCAAGAGGAAGAGAGTCTCTTCCGGCTGAGGGCTAGGTGTTCGCCTCGCAAGTGCATAAGTCATGCAAGTAATAAAGTGATAAGTAAAGTATTGTTCACATGAGGATTTCCATAACAAATTGATCAAATAAGAGGTTTGGTGAATTTAATCAAGTTGAGCTAGAACAAAGTTTTGGTGTGAAATGAGAATTTTCAAAGAAAATTTCTAAAACTAAAAATTGATAAAGACAATTAATTTTTTAATTTCAAGGATTAAATGAAGTTTAGGATTCTTTTTCCCCTTTTGCATTTCATAATACTTGATTAATTTCCTCTCTATTAGTGTCTCAATACATACATGTGTTAGTCTAAGGTTCAAAAGCAATTGACAAGCTCTCTCAAGTCAAAATCAAGTTTCTCTTCTCATCAAAATACATAATATCTTGCTACAATTAATGAGAATCAATAAGCAACAACCTTAATTTGACAATTCAAGATTAGTAAATATATCTTTATTTTACTAACAAACCATCCATTTATCAAGTAAACTTCAAGACAAACATGATTTCAATCAAGTTCTACACTTAGATTAACTTTCTCAAGACAAACCCAAGTGAATAAATCATCTAAATGGAGATCAATCACTTAGAAGCATTAAACCTAGGTTGAAATCAAAACACATATATATTTATCTCCTAAAACAGAGGAATATCCAAGTATTAATCTATACAAAGAGTCAAAAGAATCCTAGAATAAAAGATTTAGCTACTCATATCCAAATACAAAGAGATTATAAACAAAGTTATTGAATACATCAAAAAACTAAGTGGAAAAGAGGAGAAAAGAGGAAGAAGCAAAGGTGAAAACCCTAAAATATCCCTTGATAAGATCACCTAAGCCTTAAAAATGATCCGATCTCTCTCCCAAGCTCTTCCTTTAAGTGCACCAATGTTTTACAGTTTAGAGAATATGATTTTCGGCCCTTCACTTTAGGTTAAATAGGGTTTTTCTCCTTCTAAAGTTAAAAAACACAGTTGCACCTTTCACAACTGGGTACAGCCAGTTCATCGACTTCCTATTGCCAGTTTACATAGAAAGCTATTTCTCTCAATTTGCCATAACAATTTGTCAACTTGTTGGAGCTAATTGTACAAGTTTCTTCAAACTTTGCATTGCTTCATTTCTTTCCTTGTTTCTTGATTCTTTAGAGCTTCAAATCTTGTCTCCATCCTTCTACAAAAGAGGAAGGAATTATCAATTTTTAATTGAATCACAAACTCTATAGAATAAAAAGAATTTCTTTGATTTTTGCTTGATACTTTGATATGCACATTTTCTTATATATATAGTATTACTGATTTAACCATATTTTTACATGATATTTTATGATTAAAATGGGATTCTTAATGCATTTTCTAGGACATTATTGCATGATTAAGCATTAATTTGAATTAAAGACATTTGTATTGAATTAAGTGAAATTAGGGGCAAAATGGTCATGATTTGTTAATTATTCATGCAAATGATTTTTTGGACTTTTGATGCTACGTTATGTTTGATCTTGCATTGTAGGTGTTTTGGAAGAAATTGAAGAATTTGGGAAAAAAGGTCATTTGGGTAAAAAATTGATATTTTTGAAGACGTGGGAAAATTACAGAAAAGAGTCCCAGAATTCCTGGAAATTAAAAATATATGAAGAAAAAAATCCAAAGAAAAATTACATAAAAGACCCATAATTTTCAGAAAATTCAATTACACCCTATAAACATTTCAAAAGTTATCACTTTAGTCCCTGGCCAGAACTTTTAATTCTTCTCATGTAAGTCCCTGGTCAAAACTTGCGTTTTGACCAAGGCTAGGTCAGATTCAAGTTTGACCGTGGGCTTTGTGCAGTTGAGGAGAATTGATCAATTGAATTAAAAAGAACAGAACCCGATACAGAATGGGGGGCGAGAGTGAGACGGAGGCAAGCTTGGAGCGCCGCGGACTGAGACTCGACCTTCACCTTCTTCTTCCTCTCTCACCGGTGGCATCTTTCACCTTCATCGTCGCCGGTGAGCTTCGACCCTTTCTCCACTACCACAGACAACAAGAGACGCAAACCGAGAGAGCACGGTGAGAGCGTCACGACAAGGAGCTGGCGGCGAGGATTGGAACGAGAGGAAAAACGCGAGAAACAGAGGCTGGCGGCGAGATATATTAGAACGGAGGGAAGAATCAGGGAGAAAAGCCGAGAGCTGGAAAAACAGTAGAGGCTGGCAAGAGTTCGAAAGAAGCTGGCCGATAGATTAAAAAAGAAGCTGGCCGAGGGAGCTGGAACGAAGGGAAACAGAGAGGCAGCTGGAAGGATTCAGAATCGAAAAAAAAAAAAAAAACGGTACTAGATAGAGGCCGAGAGTCTGCTAGAGGTAGCTGAAGCATTTTTCTGCAATTTCCGGCGAGCTACTTGCAGTTTCCGGCGAGATTCTTGCATTTTCCGGCGAGCATTTTCCCAGATTCCGGCGAACCTTGAATTTTCCGGCGACATTTTCCAGATTCCGGTGACTTCTTCCAGCAAGCTATGAGTGGCTGATTTTTCTGATCTTGGTGATGAAGATGTGTTCTTGAGCTCATTGGACTACATTAGGGGAGTTAATTCTATCTTACTATTAGTTTAGGATTATATATTTGAATTGCTAAATTTTGATATATGATTCTGGAACTGAGATTAATGGTAATTATCTCTGTTAGTTTGATATTTGTAGTTGAGATTGGAATTAGTGGTGTGATTTTTATATGTGTATGAATTTCTTTGTGGTGTTAATTAAGCTATGTTGATTAGCGTGGTATTGTCTAATTAATGTGGTTAATTTGCATCCTTGAAGGGCTGTTTAGCATTCAATTTAAGAAGTCTCATATTGCATAATTCCGATTTTAATTACACATTAAGTGGGCTAAAACAATTTCTCAAGGGATAGTAGTTAGCTATGGTTATAGGAGCTACTATTAATTGGGAATATTGGACTCAAGTGGTATCTTGAGGTTTTTCTTAAAACTTAATGAATTTTAACTCCCATGATCTTTTAAGAGCTAGGATAGTCATTTCTTCATTACCAAGAACATTAATGATTTAATCTTATTTTTATCCAAAGTATTTTTCTCATTATTTCCAAAAGAAAAAAAAATTAGGAGAGAAAACTCTTTTAGGAACCCCAATTTTCTAACCATGTTCATATCACTTAGTTTATCTTAGGAAATTCAAAATAAATTTGGCTCCTTGATTAAGAGAACGATTCCGAGTTAATTGCACTGTATTGCATTTAATTCGTGGTAAATAGTGATTCGACCCCGAGGCGACTAAGGTTGAGTCGAATCAATTACATTTCTTATTCACATTTTGAACCTAAAAATAGATAAAAAAAAAAAAAAGAAACAAAAATTGCGCTAGAATGTTCTCAATTTTTAAGAGTTAACACTAGGGCATGATTCCGAATTCTATGATCCTCTCTAGTCACTAAAGAGAGGCTCTCAAACTCGATGAAAGCCAAAAGGGTGAAAAATGAATATTTGAATCATGTAGTTAGGTACGAGTCCTCTCCTTATACTTTTTTTTTCCTCTGAAATGTCCCAAAACAACGTCGTTTTGGGACATTTCCAAACAAAAAAATTATAACGTAAACAACTCATCTCATCTAGCAAATTGCCTGAGTTAAGGGCGAGTCAACTTAGAATTGACTGAGTTGACCCTCCCTCGAGCCAAATGTTGAACCAACCGGACTTGGGCTTGGTTTTCCGATGTGACTGGCTAGTCCTGTTTTTCATTCATTGGTCTCAAAAAAGATTCAAACATTAACCCCATATCATATGGGATTAGCCTCTTCTATTAGACTAAACTTGGGTGATACAAGAGCAAAAAACTTTAATTCTTGTAAATAACAAGAGTTGCCGTACACATAACTCCAAAAGAAATAGGAGTAATGATTTAGACGTTGTGAGGACTAGCCCTTCTTTTAATTAACGATGGTGAATGGTGATACATATCACTTACCTACATGCAAATTATTTATTGATCATGACATCCACATGGTTTATTGATAATTTTTCTTCCTTTTGTATAGGTTCTTTTACCTTTTTGAAATATTTACCTTCGAGGAGTTCCGTCAATGTCTTGTACTTAATTTTGGAATCACTTTGTTTTTGTTTTTTATTTTGTTTGTTTTTTTGGTTGTTGTTAAGATTAAGGTTTCAATTTGGTGCAGAATATGGGTTTTTGGTTTAACCTTTTTTATGAAGATTTTTATGACGCAACTTTAATTACTAATTAAGCAGTTTTACCTTTTTAGAGCTAAACTTGCTATTCCAATTCACGGTTTGATATCAAGAGGGACATACTATTTATTCCAGAACATTTAAATATTTCATATCAATTAAAAAATTTTATTTTTTTCCCTGTTAAATATTTTTTAAAAAAACATTTAATATCTAATTTTACCAAATAATTTAAAATTTTCGTGGAAACCCATGATGTTTTTTAAGAAAAGAAAATCAGCATTATTGTTTTGCTGTTTGCACTTTGCGAGTCCTATTGACTATTATTTTAGCCAAGAAAAATGGGCATAAAGACAAAGGGACCACATATTATGGGAGGGGCTCTAGCTTATTTAAAAAATCTAGGCTGAGGCCATTGCTAGCGCCACAGTATATATATTTATATATATGTAATCCGAAATATTTGGTTAAAGAATTGTAAAAGTAAAATTAATAAAAAAAAAATATTGGTATTAGGTTGTTTGGTTAAAAAAATAGGTGTTATGTGTTAACTTTTACTATCTTCAAGTGATTACTATTTGCCTGTATAACAGTTTCATTTTTTTAAAAAAAAAAAAATATTGACAAAAATTAGTACACTATGTTATTGAAATTTGAAAAGTTGATGTGTGTATAGGCAATTACACAAACTTGTATGAAAATTAATGGTTATTGTGCCCTACTTTGTGGGTGGTGTCCATTAGGAGCCATGGCTTTAAAATGTATGATAAAATATTGAAATTTAAAAAAAAAAAAATACACATACACACCGTCTATTATGCCCATTGTATTTTTACTTAAAATACAAGAAATAATTTTAAACTATTACTAAATGAAATTTCTCTCATATAATTTATCATTTTAGGTACCAAACCACCCTTTACATTGATTGTGCCTTCCATCACATCTCCAACCATTAATCACCACAATTTCCTCCGCTCCTTTCATTCATGCATACATGATACATAATTCTCTGATCATAAAGGTAGAAACTAGTTGAAAATTTATTTTAAAATCTACTTTACATCTTTTGAAAAAGAAAAAAAAAAATCTACTTTTACATCTCAAATTCATGTATTAAATAAGGTTTATATTGTTTAGAATAATAATTAAAAATGGTATTTTGAGAAAACCAACACATATTTATTATAACTAACTAAATTAACTACTTTTTTAATATTTATAAATTAGTTATCCAACACCTATAATGGTTAAGAAGACCCAAGTAGTATATATACATATAGGGCTTATTTGAATTAATGTTTGTAAAAATAACTTCTTATTTTAACTGACATTTACAAAATAAAGTTAGGATAAAAGTTAAGTAGTATAATGTGATTTATATCAAATAACCTTTTATATAAAGAATCAATTTGACCTAAACTTATTTAAATGATATATTGAAAACTTAATGATAGAATGTTTGAATTTAAAGAAAAGTTAAAAGTAAGAAAATGATACTTTAATTTAAAGCTGTTTTAATCCCACAAGTCATTTTATTTTAAAGCTATTTTTTTCATCCAACTTTTTTTTGGTGCCAATTGACTTTGTTGCCCTCCTAACACTACCCTGAACATGCACTTAACCTCTTCCTCTCTCGTTAATATGAACTGTCATTGATGATTTATAAATTGGTATGATGGATTAATTAAATGAAATTTATAAATAAGTCGCACCGAAACCAAAATTTGAATGATTGTTTGAGTGATTTGGGGGTGGTTTGGTGGTTGCATGTGCTGCTACAACAACTGATGGTCCATATTATGTTGTATTATGGACCACTTTCCCTACTTATGAAGTGTGACCCCTTTCTTTTTATGATTTCCATTTAGGTTTCAATTTTTTATGATGTTGCTTTCTAATTTAATTCAAGTTGATCGTTGTTTATATCAATACTTAAGTTTATGGTTGGTATATTATAGTAATTCACCTTACATCAAATACTACCTCCGGTCCTAATTATTCAACCTAGTTGACTTTGTTTAGAGAGATTAAAAAAACTAAATAAGTTATTTAATCATATCATATGTTAATATGTTATATATCCTTAGATTTTATATTAGTTTATTAATTAAACTAATTAGTTTGAAGAAAAAATAAAAATAATCTAAAATAATTTAATTAGCTTCCTTAATCTCTCTAAAAAAATCAACTTAATCTTATAATTAGGAGCAGAGGGAATACCTTTTTAAAGGTTTCTTAAACGTGAGAATTTGAGTTTAGGGCTGTAAGACATATATGATCACCTGGCAAAAAAAATTGCGCTCTCATTTGTTTTTCCTCCGAAGCATCAAACATTCAATATAATTGGAACTGTAATTTTTTTATCTTTTTATTTTTTTGTGGGGTTCTAATGTTTTATATATATATATATGTGTGTGTGTGTGTGTGAAATTTTAAGGAAAGATGTTGAGCTCATTCATGATCTAAGGGTAGGACGAAATTTTCCTTTCTCCTAGATGATACCAATATTAAGTATGACAAGTCATCTATTACCTTTAGGCGTTAATGTAGACACTAATATTGAGTAGGTGAGTAGTCTATTACCTTCAGATGTTAATCTAGACATTTAAGAACTAGGATTTCTCCTCCAGCGCTTTGACTAACTCTAGGATGGAACCCCTCCCTTTTAGTCAAAGTTTCAACCCCTTTACCAATTGAACCCAAAGACAAAGATGAGGGGTGGTAGGGTTTTAAGGTTAAATTGTGTCCTCTTATTTCTCTAAAAGCATGGCACAAATGGGCCAGGCCTTATCTTTGTCCATTGCTTGACCTCAAATTAATATGGATTGGGCCTATTTAATGAATATACGATCTGTAGGCCCAATAAGTTTTACATGAACAGATTAAAGGTGGATTTTTATGCTCGGCCAAAATTTAATTTTTGGGCCGATGATTCAACATTTAGCTATCACACCTCACTCAAGAGGGTTGAGGGTTCGATATCCTATTGAAAATTGGTGTACTTTTTTCAGAAACAAAATAATGAAACATATCTAGACATTCGCAAGCATATTAAATATTGTTGTAAAGACTGTTTTATAGGTGTTTATACTGTTCACTTGATCTTATTATTTAGAAATCAATTTACAAAAGCCTTTTTTAAGTTACGAAGATTGTTATCAAACTCATGAGTTAGTTCTCTAAGTTTATCGTTTTTACTCTTTTATTTTATAAAATTGTGTCTTGAGTCACTCTTAAACTTGAGTTAGCTATAAACTTAGTCAAATTCATGAATTCACACACTTGACTTACTATTTTGATGTTTTTTATACACAAAATTGTTTTATCTCTCTTAAACACATGCTAACTTTTTTAATTCAACCATGCTCAATGATTTTATATATAAATTTTATAAAAAAAATTTGGTGTGGTGTGATAAATTATTGATGTTAATGGATTTAATTTTAATTATTTAGATTTAAATTACATTTATTTTATTTTTAATATTTCATGTAGTTTTTTAATTAAATACTACTAATACCAGGGTTTTGAAACTCGAACTAGAAACCGGAGAACCAATCCGGTCCAAACATCAACCCAATTCATTTTTTAAAAAAAAATCGAATTTTTAAACTTTTTCTTTAGAATTTTATATTAATAACATTGAAGTCTTCAATTTTTTACCAAGTTAACTCTGGTCTAACACTTAATCCAATACCTCGGCAGATTTAGTGGTCGGTATGAGTTTAAGAATCTTAATTAATACCTATTTATTGATAAAGTAAATTCTTACAGATTTATTATTTGAATCTATGATACAACTTTACATTGCTGTTACAAGTTTCATGACCTTCATCATGAGTTATTATATAAAATCTGCAAAATATTGGTAAAATTTAAACTTCATGTCTATTAAATGGCCCAATTAAAAAGAAAAAAAATTGTCTACCTTAATGATGATCCTTTATTGCCAATATTTTAAAGGGTTGAACTTCTCTCATTGTTTTGTTCTTATTTTCTTCTTATAATCTCATATCTTCTATCAAATTAAAAAATATATATACAGTTAGATTTAATATTTTATAAAATTATTTCTGTAAATATAGATAACTAAATATAAACTCTTTAAATCTAATATATATCATTCATAATTACAATCCATAAAAAATAAATAAATTTTAAAATATTACATCTAAACTATCTATTTCATAATCTAAAGGTAGAGATGAGATTATGAGAAGATAATGAGAAAGAGAACAATAAGAATATCATCTTCCTTATCTTCAATACTCCCTCTAGTCCATTTTAAGAACCTAAAATTTAAATTACCTTGATTTTTTTAATAAAAATCCGATAAAAATTATATAAACATTTAATGAGTTTTCTCAATCGTATTGACATTCTGGTGGTTCACACCATTTGTCCACTATGCAATCATAAAGAGGAAAAGGCTGAGCACATTGATTATTGTGTGACTCAGCATTGCGGCATATTTGTCTTATTCATATTTTCTCATAGCTCTTTCTGTTTTTTTCCCCTCTCATTAGTTATATATATTATAGGAAAAATTAAAATAAAGGATCTAAATAAAATAATATTTAATTAGAAATATCATAAAAATTATAATTATTAAGAAGGACCGAATAAACTTAAAAGTACTAAATTATCCTTTAGCTTCCCCAACGTAGAAAACAAAAAGCAAAGTACCTTCTTCTGTCCTCCCGTAAATATCAAGATGAGGCCATTTAGGAATCCAGTATTGGAAATTAAAAATGACGATATTTGTTTAAAGTGTATGCATAGTAATGAAGTTCAAGAACAACTTTGTTCTAATTAACTTTTTGTTTTCACGGGATTACTAAAAATCGTTGTTTTTAACTTCTAATACTGAATTTTCAAATGGCCCCACCTTGATATTTAGGGGAGGACGGAAGAAGGTACTTTGTTTTTTATTTTTTATGTTAGGGAAGCAAAAGGGTAATTTAGTACTTTTAAGTTTATTCGGTCCTTCTTGATAATTATAATTTTTATGACCCTTCTAATTAAATATTATTTTATTTTGGTCCTTTATTTTTAATTTTCCCTATATTATATTAATTAAAAAAATCTTATATTTATATTTATTCTATTCTCTCTCTTATTTATCTCTCATTTGGGTGAAGTTAGAAACAACTACTACTGAATGCATCATAAAATAAGCAGGATTTGGTTATACATTTAAGACAAAAGGAATTGATAACTAGTGACCTTTTTATACTTATAAGATATTTCGGAAGAAAAATCTTAAATTTCATTAATTAGACATTAAAATTTAACAACTTTTAAACTTTATACCAATTTAATATATATATATATATATATATATATATATATATATATATATATATATATATATATATATATATATATTCTACAAGAAAATAACCACATACTACACAATAATAAAAAAAAAGGGAAAATAATACAAGCAAGTAAAATAATTTAATAATATAACTTATTTATCTCCATTTATAAATAGGATAAGAGGAATATTATTTACCAGAGGAATAACTCCTCCAAATTTTCAATGTCAAAGTGCCACATAATTGATGGATGGCAGTAGATTGGGGACATCGAAAATGTTCATAGTCGAAGTGCCACATAATTGGCGTCTACTAAGAAACACATACACATATATGTAGATAAATTTAAGGATAAATAAGAGCATAACAGCCAACCAAACTTGTAGTGTCAATTTTATTTGAAGTTTAATCATTTAAAAAAGTAGGTAACAGAAAGGGAATACGGGGGAAAAAAAGATGATAGAGTAATGTCAACGAAAGTAAGAAACCTCGCAAAAATATATAAATAGATAAGGAGGGAATATCAAATTAAAGTTGTTAATTAAACATAAATTAATTAATTATTCCATGAACAATGATAGCCTGCTTGGCTGTCACAGAGTAGGTTTCACTATGTAAATGCATTTATGCTAAGTTTCTTTTTGGTTGACCTCCGAACAAAAAAAAAAACCCACAAGAATCAAACAAGGCTCGGTTATGCTTGGACAATGCAAAACAAATATTTTTTTTAAAATAAACAAAAGCTATGATTTATAAAAAACATTAAAAAAATAACAAAGAAAGAAAGAAAGGACAATTAATAATAATATTACTACATTGCTTACATCCCTCAATAATTGAAAGTTGAATATTTTATTTATGAGTTTACTTCTTCCTGATTGGTCGAAATGTTAGTTAGTGATTCCTAGAAATTAATTATTTGGATATAATATTCAAGTATTCAATCTTGCCAGATTCAAAAGCACATCAGACCCCGTTATCCGGGGGGGGGGGGAATGAGGGGGGAAAGAGCAAGTAATATCTTATTTATTTTGACGTGACCAAAGTGAAGCATATAATTCTTTATTTATAAGGCTTCAACTTCAACCAAGACTTATATAAAATAATTAAAAAATTATATTATATTTAATCCTCATATGTGTACAAATTATAATATTTGAGATCGGTATAAAAACCCTAAAAAATATTCATTAGAGATATTATAGAGTGTAGGAAAGGAAAGACTTGATGTGTTTGGTTTGAAAGGAAAGATGTTCATTCCTTCAGTTAATTTGAAGTAGTCAAAATTTTTACTCTCATTCCCTTCCCTTTGTTTTTTATTTTTAACTCTCATTATAAAGGATCATCTCCCCTCTAACAAAGAACTTTAAAATTATAAAATCTGAAATTTGGTTTGTTATTAAGAGTTGATAAGAAAATAACGAAATTTGATAAGAAATTTACAACTTATTTTTTTAGAAAATAACTGATTTAAAATTTTATAAATTCAAACAAAAAAAAAAAAGTTCTGTCTTTTTCCTAATAGCCAATGCACGCGCGTAAGAATGGAAGAGAACATGCATGGAAGTCCAGGAAGGGTAAAAAAGAAGAAGAAGATAACATGGAATTAGCTTGACAAAGAGGCAAAGAAAATTAAATCATATTCACACTCTTCATAGCCTTGAAGATAAAGGAACATGAATTAGTGCTTAGAAAACGATTGAAAGTAGAGGAATTATTATCATTGGCTTCTAAGGGAAACATGAAAATGATATTTTGAAAATAATGTGAATAGTTAGTGTCAAGTAATAATAAAAACAACAAAATAATAATAATATTTGATATGGCTAGCCATCATATATCATATACGAACATTGTCAAAGCCCACTCTCAAAGAAGAACTGATTTCTCTAATTTTTTGTATTTAGTGGATCCTAAAATAGAGTTTGGTTTATTTAGCACTCTAAAATGTTTTTCACAACCACATCCACTATCTAGCATCCATCGTAATGGAGTATTTTTCTAGAAGCACCTAATATCATGAACTAATTTTTAATACATCCAGAACTGAAAAATATTTTCTTACCAATACTTAATATTTTAAAGTATTTTTTGTAATATTTTAGGGTGCTAGATGCACTCAAAATTAATTTAGAATACTAAGTGTTATTAAAAAATACTTCATGGTACAAGATACACTAGATATTGGCTGATGTTATTGGAAAAATATTTTAGGGTATTAAATATAGCAAAAATTATATTACAATACTAAGTGTTATTAAAAAAATACTTCAAATAACAGGGTGGTAAAGCTGCGACCACGACAATAATTGGAATCAGTGTACCCTAATTGTAATTAGTTACCCGATCGCTTTCTGTCTGTTCTTTTATTTCATTAAAATTGTCCCACAAATCATATATTTCCTCTTTGTTTTTATCTCACCATTGGCATCAGTAGAGACCATACCAATTTCTCATAATTTGTCTTTTTCAATGGAACAACTTCGTTTCTTTTATTTTAATTTTTTATTAAAACAACTCACGTAATCGTCATGTTGTTCTTTTTCCCCGCTTAAAAATAAAAATGAAAACAATCAAGAAATTAGACGCAAGGGACTTATTTTTCTATTTTTAAAATGACGATATATTCAGCACCGCAGAGGATTTTCTATTTTTTTTAATTATAATTGTACATTTATTGGAATTTTGAAAAAAAATAATTCAATTGTGATTTCTGAATTTTTTTTATTATCAATTTAGATCCTAAAATTTAATTTGTTACAACTCAATCGTGTAATGAATTAAAAAAATTATAGGGATTAAGTTGTTTCAAGTCATGAAATTATAATAAATGAATTATTTCGAATGAAAAAATATGGAGACTAAGAGCATGTTTGGTTCAACCAAATTACATGACTACAATTGTAATCATAATTATATTAAAAGTATTTTTGTTGCTTTTTAGTATGGTATAGAGTTTACCATGGAAATAATTATTATAAAAAATTTGGTAATCCTCGTTCATACCTCCCTTCTATGCATAATCATTACCCCCCATTGTATGGTTGAAAAATTCAATATACCATTTAGTCTCATTAGTCATTATTTCACTAGTATTAATCCACCCGCCACGCCACATCCGCCACCACCATTACCTCTTCCTCCTTTACTATGGAGACTGTAGACCCCAATGTCATCACTACCACCTCATCCATTGTTGTCATCACCGTCATCGCCACCACTACTGTAACATCTCATTTTCCATAAACGTCTTCAGAGTATTTCTATTCAGAGCTGAGTGTTGGAAACATTTTTCAAAATAAAGAGAGTAGCTGAAATAACATTGTATGTGGTGTATCCCACTGAATGTTTAATATTACATTCATCCATGTGTTTAATACACCTAAATATATATCCAAAATAATATTTCCTCCACAGGGTCCTCACACCGGCTTCTTACCCTTGTCCTCGATCCTGACTCCCTAGAATCCTGAAGCTATAGCAGGGGTGAGGTTCAGTGCCCATTGAACATCAGGTAACGGTTAACCTCATACTTATGTAAACAGTATATGACAGGTATCACATAATATTAACATACTCATAATTTCAAATTCATAACAACATGTAAGGCAATAACATAACAAAGCCACTGCAATATGTATGTTACCCCAGTCTGCACTATTCACCAGTGCCACGATGGTCTATCGTGTCCTCAGCGCTAGGAAAACTTAACGGTGTTATCGAGACTATAACCCGTATTCAATTCAATAAGTAAGGAGCAATTTCAAAATAGGTGAGTACAACTATCATATATAAGCAAACCATAAGCATAAGAGTTAAGGTTACAATACGCGTCCGTACCTTCGTTTGACGGTTTTTTTGGGTACGTTCGTCGTCGGAACACGTGCACAGTTTATCCTAAAAGGGTAATATCGTTTCTATTAATTCACAAACATTATTCCAAGAGGTACCTTGGCCACAAATGACAATTTTACCCTTAGTGGTTTTATATTTCAATTATTTCCACAAAATTTTCGGAAAAATCGCTGGTTCAGCATTTCTGGGCAGAATTTCGACTAACTTTGAAAAATCATAACTAATTCCAGAAAAATCGAAATGAGAATCCATAAAATTTCCCGGAATCCTTGAGATCTATATTTTCAAGGAAAAATACTGGAACTTTCCCAGAATTCATGGATAATTCCCAGTTTCCACGTTTCAAACCACTGCCCAGAATTTTCCCCAGAAAACGTAGCTTAACTTCTGGAATTTCTATTTTTTTGCACAGAACTTCAAATGACACACTCTTTATATATTTAGAAAGCCCTATATGTCTATTTCACCATGAATTTTCTCAGAATTTTATAACATTATCTTCTTCATAAAATACTAACATTTTTGCTATTGGCTCCAGAATTCGCTAATCAATGAAATTTCGCCAAAGCTTCGCTATTTTGATCATAATCTTCCAAAAATTTTTGCCATACCTTTTCTTCATCATTTTTTCGAAATAAAGGCAATGGAAAGCTTAAAAACATAAAAATAAAACTAGAATTGGAAGATTGAAGATCAAAACAATATTTCTTAACATTTCTACTTCATAAGCTAAGAACTTGAACTAACAACTAAAAGCTTCCTTACCTCTTGAAGAACCTTGCTCCTTGTTCTTGGAGCTCTTCCACTCACTCCCTTCCTCTCTAAATTTTCGGCCCTAGCTTGGTGAATTGGTGAGGAGTTGTGAAGGGGGAGGCCTCTATTTATAGCCAAGGAAGGGTTAAACCTCTAGCACCTTCTATTTGATCTTGCCCCTTGGTTTTTTACTTGGTGAAGAGGTAAAGATCTTGTCCCTACACCTCCCTAAAACCGCCCCTCACTCCCCCTTAGCTCTTAAGTTTTGCTTCATCCCCTAATTTAATTCCAAATGTTAATTTAGTTAGGTGTAAATTAGTGTTTTTCTTTAAGATCTAATTTCACTTTTGAAATCCTAATTTTATGACTTGATTTATGGTGATTTTTAACTTCTCGAAACACCTAGGCATGAATCCTAAAAGTATACGAAAATGACTTTGGGAATAGCCAAGTTGAAGCTCATAATTCACTGATTTTAAATATGTATTCATATTTAATACTCAGTTTCAATATTTCAAGATATGATTTAATTCCTATAGATTCTCATCTATTTTTATTTAATTAAATAACAACTTGCTCCCCAAGTTAAGCAACTTGCTTCTTAAGTTTTCTAATCTTCTCCCATACACTAACTTAATTGACTTATGTGTTTGTATTTAAAATCATTTTTTCCTCCTTGTTTCTTAAGCAAAGAAACCGTCCCCCCCCCCTCCTATTTTTAATTATTCCTCAATGTTTTAATATTCCCACATATTTTAAGAAGGAAAATCTCTTGTTGGTTCACTTTAGGATTTAGGGTTAATATAATTTAATTCTTCCATTATTTGTGTAATTTATTTATTCCTCATTGAAGAAATTTTCGTCCCATAGAAATAAATTAGGAATAATCAGTTAAGTCCTAATTTTAATCCCTAAAATAGTATCTTATATGATAACAAGCTAAATTAATTTTTAGGCTCTTAAATTCTATGGAAAAATTGCCTATAAATGTAAATAAATACAACACCAAAATTTGAAACCTCATATTCACCTATTTAAAATACGTATTATTTATGGAAATATAATATTTAAGATATTTTTTTTTTTCGGGTATTACAACTACCACCTCCTCCTCCTCCATCGTTGCTATCACCGCCCCTGGTCATCATCATTGCCACCTCCACTGTCACTCCCACCCCTACCATGATAATTGTCATCATTGTTGCCACCTCTATCACCACTACCTCATCCTCCTCCATCACTATCATCGACCCCTTCATCATTGCCATCACCACTACCTCCTCATCCTCCTCCACCGCTGCTTTGTGTCATTGTTGTTGCCACCACCAGTTACTCTTCCACCATCGCTACTTCCTCCCACCCCCCCCACCATTGTTGCCTCCACTGTCGTCATGACCTCTACTGTGATAACTTTCATCGCCGTCGTCACTATCACTACTTCCTCCTCCTCTACTGCTACCCCCCATCATTGCTTCTACCACCTCTACCATGACAACTATTCATTGCTATCACCGTCGTCGCTACCTCATCCTCTGTCGTTGCTACCATTGCTATCACACCATCATTACTATCGCCTCTACTACCACATCCACCACCATTGGACAATCTTCAGTGAGGTAGTGCGATGGTTATGTTGAGGCAACACAACATCTCTTGGCAATTTTTTCCACAAAGATTATGCTAAGGCTAAAATAGAATTTGTGAGATATATTAATTTTATATAATTGTTAAAACTTAACTCATTGCACATTGTTTAAAAATCAAACCAAGGACTAGCCCTGTAATTAATATTGCATTGCACTGCAATGTGCAATGAAATCAAACCAAACGAGCCCTAATTTTTTTTTCCAAATTTTAATTTAAGAATTGAATTAATAATCGAGAAAAAACATCCAAGAATCAAAAGTTACATATGGGGAGTCTCGTTTAGAGATGTGAAAATGAGGGCCGCCCGTCACAGGCTGGCCTATTTGAGCCTGAATAAGGAAATAGTACAAAATTTCAAGGCCCAATTCTTTAACTTAATGGCCAAGGGCTTCCCTATGACCCTCAAGCCTGTTTAACATATTTTCATTTTTTACATTTTTTTAAAGAAATAAAGTTAGAGCAATAAAATATCTAATTTAAAACATAAACGATATCAAAATTAAATTAAAACGTCATACATTATCAATAATTAACAACACACGCAAACACCAAGTCTAAAAACTACTTTTCACATTTAAATAAATAACTAGATAAAGCCATAAACCACAAACTAAAAACTAAACAATATGAATAAGATTATTGATTATTATTTTCTTCTCCATCATCACTTTAAATATATAAAAATAATGATTAGTGAGGGTTTAGGCAACAAAGATAAGAGCTTTTTCCTTTTTGAAAAAAAAAAAGTCTTAAATGGGCCAGCCTGTTTAAACCCATAACCCTACAAAACTGACCTTTTTAGGCCCGACTCTATTTTGAGACCCCAAATTACAAGCCCGGAATTCGACTTAAACAAGCTTAAAAAGGCCGGCTTGACGGATTTGGCTTGTTTTTCCTACTCTAATCTCATTATAGAAACAAGAAAAAAAAAACGGGGTGTTCAGTTTAAACATGTGAGTAAACTTTTATCTAATCACAAAAGTGATTTTTGAGAGTATTCCCGAACAATATTGGATAATGTTTGATCATAAATTATTCTCAAGTTTAAAAACTATGAAACAAAATTTTCTTACATGTACAGATAACATTATCAAATTTTAATTAGTTCATGTAAATAAATTTTAGAGTTAAGGTACAGATTGACTAATAAAGTGTTATGCAAATAGCAGATGGCTCAAAAATGTTTTAGAAGGGTGAAAAATACAAATGAACTATTGAAAATGGAAAAAAAAAAACCAATGAACAATTCAAATTAGGAAAATAACACGATGGCATTAATTTCAATTTAACGTTGTTGGTCAATTTGCTGTTGGTCGATGGATCTGTCTCAAATTCAAGCTCATCCAAGGTGGTCATGGAGAAGGAGGATGAACGAGTTGATGAAGTTGTCGCTAGTGCCACCAACACAGCCTTTATTCGGTCCCATTGGGTAGAAAATCAAAGTGAAAGGGAAATAAAATTAAAAAACGAATAAACTAGTGCTTTCCAAGGAAGAGGATGATGAATAGTGAAGTCGCTCTGCATCTAGGATCTTTCCACCGTTCTAGCATTCAGCGTTGCTTCTAGAAAAATTTCATGCGCCTCTTTTCTACTTCCTCTCGCCGGAGGGCCATCATGGCACCTCTTTTGTTGGTAAATAAAAAAGAAATATGACTCGCTGGAGGGCTACCATGGCCGACCATCAAAGGGCCTCATGAGGGTCTGCAATCGCTAGCGGCCTGAGATCCAACTAGGGTTTTTTTTTGGGGGTTAGGGGATTGAATCGTGGTTTTAAAAATAAATTTAATGAAAATGAAGGGGGTGGCATTCGAACCCACCCCCTTTTGAAGGGAACCAGGTGGCCCAACCATTGGGCCACTTGATTCTTTTAATATATATATATATATATATATATATATATATATATATATATATATATATATATATATATACAGACATTAATAAATATATGGTTCTTATTTATGAGAGTTTGGAAAAAATCTGACGAAAGCATTGGTAATTACCATTACGGAACTTGTAAATACCATTAACGAATTGGTAATTCCCATTACAAGATTTGTTATAGTTGACCCTTATTTATTGTCTCATGAGAGACACCTTTGAAAAAGCCTGACGAAAGCACTGGTAATTACCATTACGGAACTTGTAAATACCATTAACGAATTGGTAATTCCCATTACAATATTTGTTATAATTGACCCTTATTTGTTGTCTCATGAGAGACACTTGTGAAGAAATCTGATGAAAGCACTGGTAATTACCATTATAAAACTTGTAAATACCATTAATGAATTGGTAATTTTCATTACAAGATTTGTTATAATTGACCTTATGTGTGTGTGTTAACAAATATTGTAATGGGGATTACCAATTGGTTAATGATATTTACAAGTTCCGTAATGGTAATTACTAGTGTTTTCGTCATGTTTTTTCACAAGTGTCTCTCATGAGAAAGCAAATAAGGGTCAATTATAACAAATCTTGTAATAGGAATTACCAATTTGTTAATGGTATTTACAAGTTCCGTAATGGTAATTACCAGTGCTTTTGTCAGGTTTTTTCACAAGTGTCTCTCATGAGACAGCAAATAAAGGTCAATTATAACAAATCGTGTAATGGGAATTACAAATTCGTTAATGGTATTTATAAGTTCCGTAATGGTAATTACCAGTGCTTTCGTCAAGTTTTTTCACAAGTGTCTCTCATGAGACAACAAATAAAGATCAATTATAACAAATCTTGTAATGGGAATTACCAATTCGTTATCAGCATTTACAAGTTCTGTAATAGTAATTATCAGTGCTTTCATCAGGTTTTTTCCAAACTATCATAAATAAGAACCATATATTTATTAATGCATATATATATTAAAAGACCAAGTGGCTTAATGGTTGGGGCATTTGGTTCCCCTCAAGAGAGGGTGGGTTCGAACCCCACCCCCTTCACTTTTATTAAATCTATTTTTAAAACCAAGATTCAACCCCCCCACCCAAAAACTAAAAAACACTCATCGGATCTCAGGCTGCCGGCGACTGGCGATTGCAGACCCTTCGGCGGCCCTCTTGTGGCTGGCCATGGTGGCCCTCCGGTGAGAGTCATATTTCTTTTATTTATTTATTTATTTAAAAACTAAGGACAAAAATGTAAATTCACCTGAATTTGTATATCCCTCGTTGATCCATCAGACTTCTCAGTTTTTTAGCAAATTCAATAGACTTTTTCAAGTTTCGTAAATTCAAATGGTATTTAAATGAAATTTTCTCTTTTGAAAATTAAACTTGTACCTAAGTTATTTTTTAAAAAATAAAAAATAAAAAGCTAGCATGTAATTATGTGAATGTGTGATGGACGTACTTTGGACCAGAACTCAAATATTTTTCTACCTTAACTCGAAAAACACAATGTGTCGTAATTGTCAATTACAATCTCAAAAAAGTAAAGCAGGAAGTCACGAGCCAATCAGTTGTATTGAAAAAGTGGAAGACCATACATAAGATTCGATGTGAGATTCCCTTTTTCTCTCACATCAGATGCGGGAAACTATTCAATTTTGCCATGTCCAGTTAGTTAATGATAGAGTTGGGAATCAGGGCCGGTCCGGCCCTACAGGCTGGCCTTTGAAGGGCCAAGGCCTAATAGGGTTGGTTCTACAGGACTTAGAGTAAGAAAAACATCTATTTTTTCAAGTCCGGCCGGAGAGCACCAAGGTCAGGACCGGTCCTATAGGGCCTGGAAATTAATATTCCAAATTTTAACTATTTTTTCTAAGAAATAAATAGTAAATTACAACAATTAAAGTTCTAATTTATCAAATAAATGTTGTCAATATTAATATCTAAACAACACTAATCATCTAACAAATTATTACATTCATTAATTCATAATCAAAAGCAAACTATTGTCCATAAATAACTCACATAAAGTATAAGAAGTATACCAATAAGAAATATTAGTACGGTGACTATTATTGTCATCTTCTTCGCCACTATCATTAATTTCAAAGACAGTTAATTGCACTCCAATTTAAGTAGTAGGCTCTGTTTCATGGTAAGAATATCATAAATTTATTCTTTCATATCATGAATACATCCATTAGAAGGGCCTGTAGGGCCGGCCCGAGGCCCTACAAGGCTAACCTTTTGAAGCCCGAGGCCCTACAGGGGCTGACCCTGCATGGATTATTTCATTTAGATCCTCTAATTTTCAAGTTCGGCCCTTGAAAGGCCAGGGCCTAAAAAAGCCGGCCTAATTTCCCAGCTCTAGTTAATGATCCTAATTTAGTGGTTCGAGGGAAAAAGGAAAAGAAAGTGCTTTGTGAATAGATGATGAAATTGTTAAAAGGGTAAGGATGTAAAAATGCACATAAACTTTTACCTAAGGTGCATCCAGTATTATATGATTTTTGAAGGTGTAAAAATGCACATGAACTCTCAAAAGTAGTGCAAAAATAACCTTGCCGTTAAATTTCATTAACTAAAGTTACTTTTAGGGGGGGCCCACGCCATTTAAAAAAATAAAAATGCCAAACTTTTTATAATTCCCAACCTTGCCCTTCCCTCTTTCTTTTCTTTCTTTCAAATGCTTAAGTCATCCCTTCTCATTCTTCTCCACATACAGCTTTATTGCTTCGCTGCCTCTGAAACCTTGGTCCCCCCTTTGGATCCACCTCCACTTCCAAAATCTCTGGCACCTTGTGCTTTAGATTGTTGCACAGATTTATCACCTCCATTAGCTCCTTCGATCGGAAGCAAAACATCGTCATCTCCCCATCGATTTGATCGAAAGATGGCTCTTCAGACGCTAGAAATCATCAACATCCGTTAGAAGGTGGAGTTCTTCGACGAGATCATCTTTCGGCACCTTGTTCAGGGAATGAATCTCCGTCGGCTTGCATACGGCGTCATACTGGAGACTTGGTTTTCCGGCAATTCATACCATGTGGCCAATCAAGGAAGCAAGCTAGGCATCATCATGGCTAGCCATTATTGCCGATTTCTAATGCCTTCTCCCCTAAACTCACGACGCCTTCTGATTTTAATGTTTGCTTTCTTCGATTTTGATTTTGATGTCTTCTTTCTTATGCTTCGATGGTTTCTTGGTTTTTGATTTCCATTGTGAACTTTGATGTTTGATTTGGGGATTCTTGTTTCTGGTCTGATTTCAATTTTGGTTTCTTCTTTTTTATGCTTCACTTGTTTCTTGTTTTTGTTGTTGTTTGATTTCATATTGAAGAAGCCCATAACTAAGACATTTGAGGATTATTTTTTCTGTTTTGATCCGATGCTTCACTTGTTTCTTTCTTTCTTTTTTGCAATCTAATTTTATATTGAAGAAGCCCATAACTGAAACATTTGGGGATTCTTGTTTCCAGTCTAATTTCTTGTAATAATCTTTCTCCATGTATAAAGTTTGAGCAAGTGCCCTAGTGGTGGTGGTTTTTACGATGGATGTGGGTGACGGAAAGAGGGAAAAGATGAATTGAGAGTTTTGGGAGGAGGGTTTTTTTTTTTTTTTTGAATTCAGGGATTTTTTGGTATTCTCATATTGTGTGTAATGTCAGTTAAGGGACTTTAACGGTACGGGTATTTTTGTATCAATTTTAAAAGTTCATGTGTATTTTTGCACCTTCGAAAAACATATGGTACTAGGTGCACCTTGGATAAAAATCTATATGCATTTTTGCACCATATTACCCTTGTTAAAAAGAATTAATTTTTGCAACCTGTATGATTAAATGTATGTCTCCCTAATCAAAAAGAACTACTTTTTGCCAATAACTTGGTCTTCTTTTAAAATTTCAAAATAGCCAGGCATGCCTTTAGAATCAAACTAGTACTAAATGCAGTAATTTTCCATGAGATCATCAGAAATTAGATGACATCCCCCCCCCCCCCACCCTTTTTTCTTAGTCGAGAATTGTTATATATGCGATCAACGTAATATGGCTCTATTATATGCCAAAAGAAAATAATCACGCTAAATTTGTTTTACATGAATAATCAAACTTCTTCTAATGCTGCATTGACGGTTAAACTTATATATATATATATATATATATATATATATATATATATATATATATATATATGTTAAGGGGCAATTTTAACCTGAAGTTTCAAAACGGGAGCAATTTTGTTGTTACATTCATTGATCGAATATGTTGAGTTAGTAGCTGTTCACATGTCATTTATGTCACATGTGATAATATGCAAATTTGCCCCGAAAGTACATGTGTCATTTGCTTCATTTTTATTTAAAATTAGATTTAAAACTTTCACAAGAAATTTTCATCTTAACAAAAATAACAAGGTGATATGTGGATTGTTAGTTTAGTATATTTATTCAACTAAAAGTCAAAATTAATAAAGATAATAACCATAATAAAATTGCTTCCTCTTTTAAACTTTAGGGAAGAAATTTCGTAGCAAAATTTCCTTTGATGAACACTTCATCAGCAAAATTGACCATTAACCATGTAAACACACATTAGTTTGCTAAACATCGCTTTAGCTGCTCCTAAATAGACAGACATAGGCACGCACACATATATAAATAGTACTGTGTGGTATATATGCGATGCTAGGATTAGACGTAGTAACTTTCAGTTTCAGGCTTATGTTTAAATATTAATTATAAATATAATATAATGATCGATTATATCAATGTGTAAACAATTGGCTAAGAAAAATCAATGTGTAAACAGCTTACAATAAATTGATAGAGTCACAGTTGGCCTTTGAAGACATCCAAATAACACATTAATGTGATAACAATGCAAGTCTTGATCAATGTTTCTTAATTATATAAGTTAATACTTCCTCCATTTTTTTATAATTAAGAAACCACCGCCACACAGACCTCATTTCTTTTTAAAAGAAACATCTGGAAAATGTTTTCATTTTTACTTCTTACATTGCCATTTTGCCTTTATTTAATTACCCCTATTTAATACTAGTATAATAATTTTTCACAACCTTCAAAGACCTATTACTTATATCATATCTATTTTCTTATTCTCTCTCTTCTACAATCCTCCTTATTATAATAATTTTTGTATTATCTCTTTTATTTCCTTTGTCATCATAAATAAGTGTTCTTTGAATTGCTAGATCCAGTTAAACATTTTTTATAAAAATGAACAAATGGAGTAATTAGGCATTAATATATAAGGGCTTAATTATTACCCGGCTATAACTATTGTCCAAAAATAATAACAACAAATAATCTCTGGCGAAGTTTAATTTAATGTTAACTATAAATAATTTGAAATTGTTTGAGCTTATTAATGGTTCTTTTATATTGAATCGCCAGCCCATTGCCTCGTTGTATGAACACCCTATAGCTGAACAAGGATAACACTGAACCAGGGTTTTGAAATAATGCTTAAAATTTTCAATTATGGCATGACTTTATATGCAAAAAGGAGTACTTCTTGGTTAAAATTTGAAATTTAATGATTAATAGTGTGTGTACACTACCATATTCATAATATAACACTCATATGGCTAATTGAAAATGATTATGAAAATTAAATAAATTATTTTAAAATATTTATATTTATCATTTTTCTCCAATATAATTTACCTAACTTATAAAATGATTATATCATAATAGTATACATAAGTATTTTAGAGACATTATGTGACATATCAAATAATTAGGTAATTTATTTAACTTTTGCAATATCTTTAAATTTGTCAATTATGTGTTATATATCAAGTCTGGAGATAGTCCAATATATATCTATACAATATAAGATTTATAACAATTAAAATTACATTATTGATAAGTGATGTATAATATTGTATATCTTAAATACTTCATGTAAAACACAGGTTCACAGTTTGGTTTAATTCATTATAGATGCATAGTTGTGTTAATAAAAATAATAAAAAATTTATAATTGTTGTAAATATTGATGTGGATGTCTATGAACTATCCAACTCTTGGCCTTTCATATATCACTTATTTCATAACCTCCGACTCTTAGGATTCCATATGTGTTCAACGCTATAAACCTATAACTTCCCCAATAAATGGTTTGTGAGAGTTTCTTATGATCAATACCATTATACTCATCTTTATTTCCTTGTAACCATAGGTATAGAATTCAATGATTATGGGCTTATAAATATAGGTTATATGTACAATGTATTAGTATCAAAGAATGAAGTGAATGTGAGCTCCTCCATATTTATCCTTCAACTTTCTTTCGGTCTTCTCTATCTCTCTCATATCAATCTCTTGTGTTTTTTCTTTTTTAATTCTTATAACACTTTATAGATACGAAGCTCTAATAAAGGGTTATTTTTTTCACCATTGATTTAACGATTTCTCCTACCTTTTTTTTACCGTGTATCTATTTGATTTATATGGAATGATCTAAGCCATTATATATAATTAAAGAGACCTTTTTACCGATTGTTTTATACAACAGGTTTCATAGCTAAAATTGAAAATTGTAGTTGCTTTATTTTCCATTGCAAGTTTTTTTTTTTTTACTTTTATTTAATTTATCGTTTTTCAGGAATCTCTTATTAAGAAAAAATTATATTTATTTATTTTATACTATTTTATTCTTTACATTTTATGTTGTTATATTATGTTGTTTCATTTGTTTATTTACTTATTTAATATTTGTATTTCTTTATTTTATTTACATTTTATGCTATATATTATTGTTTATGTTTCTTTATCTAATGTTATTTATTTCATCTTGTTTTATTGTTATACTATTTACATTTTATTTATTTATATTAATTTATTATTGTTATATCATTATGTCGATCTTTTATTTTCATTTGTTTATTATTACATTAATATATAATAGTATTACATTTGATCATATGATGTCATCTATATAATCATGGGCTTATCTATTGTTTATATTTGATTATGAATTTGAATTTACTTAATTTATTTTACAGTATTTAATTTTATCAAAAAAACAAAAGCCATAATATTCTTACTTTTATGATCAAATGACCAGAAGTCACATCACTTTTAGAATAGTTCTTATTTGAAATAACACTATTGGTTTCATTAAATGGCAAGAATGACAAGAAAAAAATTGGTACTTTGATTATTTAATTGTTACAAATATCAAAGCTTTGAAAGCTAAAGGTTCAAATATCAAACTGAAAAAAAAAAAATAGCTTTACAAGATTTTTGGCTATGTTCCTGAAGATCAATATTTGGAGAAATTGATATTGAAAGAAAAGAACTATCTATAAGAGTGAAAATGAACATGATCAAATTGCATTTGTGGAATTGATAGTTGAAAGCCAAGAATACTTTATCCTGCCTATTGCACCACTATCGTGGAAATAACAACATTTCTAAGCAGATTAAAATTACAAGCAAATGTTGTACTATTACTACAAGTCATATGGATAGAAAATATGGTATAATATGACCATAAGTCATATAGACTAATATGTATCAATTAATTGAAAATAAAGATCAAATAGGTTGTGAAGCCAAAAAGACCATGAGATATTGTAAAAAATACAGTATTTATGATGCTTAAAGCAATAAGTAATGGAGAAAGATGACCAACTTGTGAAGTCAAAAGAAATAATTGTAAGCCTTAAAAGCAATATGACTCTAATTTTGAATAGCGTTTAAATTTAAATTCATTATGATTAACTTGTGAGAGAGAAATTATTATTTGATATTGTGAAATCGGCATGAGTGATATATAAAATCAAATAGACAAATAATTATTGCTTATTTTAAAATTTTAATATAGTGTCAATTTATTTACAAATTTAAACATTATGGTGTGTGTGTGTGTTCATGATTTCATGGCCCTTTAGGATTCTAGCTACCTTATGGCTATTGTCATTATACCCTGTAACAACCAAAGTAAATGGTTTATAGTATTTATTTATATAACCTTCAATTATACAATTAAGTTGTTTAATTATCTTCATGTAGTTGTACAATTTATTTGTAACTTTAAGTATATAGTATATGTAAATATTATTCATACATCAATAGATGGAGTTTACCACATCAAACCTACCTCTATTTTCTTCTTGGGACTTATACTTCTCTATTACACCGTAGATTTCCCAATAAACACTTGACTCATATACCTCAATATCAAGGTACATTCTTTCATTATTAGTCATACTTTTCATTTTAGCTTTGTATTACATCTCTTTTATGCTCTTGAGCATTATTTTGTTGCCTTACATATATGTGCAATTTTTTTTTTTAATTCCAAACGTTTCGTTATTGAAAGGCATACAAATACTCTGCAATTTGTATTTTATTTTAGTATTGATAAGGTATTGTCTTCTCTCCCAATCCAATATATCATCATTTCTTCTACTCCTTAACAATCTTATATGATATGTGCAAGTTTAATATATTAATCATGATATAATATATAATATGATATATATTAGAATCAAATTGTATTCATGTGAATGAAAAAAATCATATATCATATTTGAATTAGGAGAATGGGGATTTATTTAATTTTATGAGAAAAATCATTATGAATAATTTACGATTTGTAAGGCAAAACCATTTTTGTAATGTGAACTATATATAGTGCAAATCAAATTTATGGATAATTAAATAGTAGGGAATATTTGAAAGAAGACTATCTATATCATAATTATTCATTCTTTTATATTATAATGCATTTTTCTTTACATTTCTATCAAATTAATTTTAGCTCCTAAATCTCAAAAATCATTGTAATAAGATCTTTATGTACTTTGATTATGGATCTCCTCATATTTCTTTATGTAGTGGAAAATTCTAAACATTCCATACTTTAAATATGCATCAAAAGAGGAAAATTGAAGCATATTATTATTATTATTATTATTATTATTATTATTATTATTATTATTATTAAGTAATGAAGTCATATAAATATGCGATAATATATTTTAGTTCCTAAAGAAAATACATGTAACAAAATCGATATAGTTCATTGAAAACTAACATAGATTTTTCTTCACTATATGGGCAAAAGAATAATTGATCATGAAAAGTTATGACTCATGGATTTAAGTCAGAGTGCACTGTTAAAGGGTCTAAGTGACAGCCCAATGGACTCAAATCCCTTATTGTATGTGAGGTACAAAGTACATGAGCTTTCAAGTGAAAAATAGATTATTGGCTTACTATATACTAGTTTGTCTTTGAAATATAGAAATAAAAAAAAAAAAAGTGTATTTATATGACTCACATTTGAGGGGGACATTGTTAGAATATAAGTGAGCTAATATTGAAAAGTTGTACTCATACTATTCCTCACAAAAAGCTTAATTAATTTCCTAAAAAGTGATGTTGGATTAAGATTTTAAATGAATCTGATATGAAAGTTGTAGAGTTTTAATGTTGGTAAAGAAACATGATACATTAAACCATAAGTTTACTGATTCAAGCAAATTTATTGTTAACATGATTTGTTTAATAATCTGAATCATATATATAATGCAACAAATTATAAAATATTATTATTGACATCCATTAAAAAAACCAGAATATTCTTCATAAATGGTCAACACATTATATAATTCAAAAATTATGATGTACTGCATGTTTTTAAAGAAAATTGATTATGAAAGTATCATTGTTTATGATTTGGAATGTATCTCCAATTTCTAAAAATAAATCAAATTAAAATATATGTGCTCATTCAAATAGCATGTAAACCATATAAATGTTCAATAATTTTGGTAGATGCATCTATAAGATAGTTACATGTGATATTATTATTCGTTTGCAACCTGAAGTTTGCAGGAATGTTTAAATAAATTATTATGTTAAATGCAATTTTCATATTGTACGATTTTTTTGTTAGAGCCTTCTTAAATAGCTAGATTAATACTTATGATAATAGAATTTCTACTTCAGTGTTAGCATATTTGATCTTACACTACAACACTTGTACTAACCAACCAAATTCTCCTAATAAAATTGTTTTTTGGTGAAGAGCCAAGTATATTTCATTTTAAAACGTTTGAATGTGCATTCCTATATCAATCCACCGCAATGCAGATAGAAGGATATTTAAACGAAATTGAGATAAATGTTAGATAATAACCTCCTCCTTCTTGTTTATATAAAGAAGTATTTTATTGAATTGAATAGTGTAATTATTACTCAACAAATTCAAATTATTAAAGGATGAGATCAATTTGGAAGTACCTTTTTTATATTTATTATTTTAATAGATAGAATTCAATTGGTCTAATTCAGGACCGTCTAATGGATTTGAATCCTTTCTATTGATAAGAACCTCCTTATTTTTGTTTGTTTCTAATTGAAATAAAATGATGTTTCTAATAAAAATAAATGGATTTAAGAGACTTATACTACAAGATTAGTTGATTGTCATTTGACAATTTTTCTAACATGAGGATAAGAAATTGAATAACCGGAAAAGAGAACAAAAGGAATGCATTATTACTATCAAGTAGAGATCCTTGAATATAGCAATTTGAACAAGAAGTTTGTTAGGTTTTGTATTTATGAAATATTGCATAAAATTTGCGAGAAGCAATTGTTGACTTACATGATAAATACTAAATCTCATATTTCAGCTGCAAATGCTCTAAACAACATAAATAAAAGTGAGACATGCCAGAAGCATAAAAGAATAGTTGGTTCCAAAATAAAAGAGAAAGGAGCAAGTAATCAAGATAATCATATTAAGGAGATAGATACTCCAGAAAAAGTCAAGACATGACTAATTGCAAAAAAAAAAAATCCTCAAAAGAGATTTAGGTATCTAAAAGTAATAAAGGGATCTCAATGAATTATGTCACAAGAAGAAAAATGGAATTGAAAAGATAAAATTGTCAATAATAGTTTTAGTAACAACATCACACGTTCAAATAAGGATTTTATATGTAAATACGTTGGTGGTAAAAAAAAAAAAAAAAAGTGATTGATCAAATGAAAAAGAGGACAAGACGAATGAAAAATGTTCTTTCAATATAAGAAATTTATTAACCTACCGGCCAAAACATTTGAAATATAAAGTTATTTTTCATATATGAATATTCATGTGAAAATAAATATTTTCACAAGATCTAATGATGATTATGAAGAGGTACAATATTTGGTAGTGGATAACATAATTGTTAATTGTTGCATATATTATATATTATTAGAGTATATGGAAACAAAATAATGCATCTGCTAGATATCATCATATATAGCATATGTCTATAGATCAGATAGTGAATATTACATGAGATTTCTTGAAAAGATCCAAAATGCTAAAAGCATATCTAAAAAAAGTACTCAGTATATGAAATGTCACATGGATTCACATGATTTGAGTATATATGTAATTGATTGAAAGACATAATGAAAAATGAATAATTTTACTGCTCAAGTTCTTGGAAACCTTAACGATTTCAAAATCATATTTTTTTTGCTATGATGATGTTGTTTGCAAAAATATATTGAATTTAATGGTTTATAAGTCCCACATATTTTATGAATATTTACATCATGCTAATATTGTAGTTATTTTATTCTTTCTAGTAAAATCAAGATTCTCTACACTATGGATATTATGAAACTGAGATTTAATGTGACAGTTCTATGAAACTATACTTTAAATACAATTTGTTCAACATGTAATTAGGAGAATTATCATGGTAATTTTTAGGATAATTTTCGGTAATTTTTTCCACAATACATTAAGGCAATTGGAGAATATATTGATATTTAACATATCCAGAAGATATGATAGATAATTATGTTTCATCATATGATTTGATGACAATGCATTATACATAGTTTAGATTAAAAAAAATACATCAATTTCTTGAAAATCATTGATGCCGGTTGCAATTGAGAAATCAATATATTGTTTTAAAATATGAGAATTTAATCATAGTGAGTGATGTTGTTTTCAGGGAGTAAATATCATGTTGTACTATTTTTCTTAGTGAGTGATGTTGATTTCAAGGAGTAAATATCATGTTGTACTATTTTTCTTAACTAAGTTTTTGTCCTATTGGGTTTTTGTGGTAAGATTTTCAATGAGGAAACTTCAATATGTATTACATATTCATTTTCCTTCACTGGGTTTTACTTCGATATGTATCTCTCTCATGTTAATCTCTCATGTTTTTCTTATTTTTATTACAATAATATTTTTCTTTCCTTAAAAAATAATTCATTATATATGTTTTTTTTACCTTCATCCATAATATGCTCTTGCAATTTTGCTGGGCAAATAATAATAATATGCTCTTGCAATTTGAAATTGAATGCCGCATTATTCTGAAGGGTGGACCCCATGCATGACTGGCCAAGTGTCCAATTTGTCAGCTAATTTCTTATTGGAAGAAAAGGAACGAGTCATTTCCATCTATTGACATTTGAATTATTAATTAATTAAACAAACCTTGGTGGCCTTTTGGTGACCTGAAACCATAATTTTGCGTTTTCATTTATTTCGCTATTCCTGGGAAAGAGCCATCCAATATCTGACCCTCCCATATCTCATATATAATATTTAGCTATCATTGTTAAATAAAAACAGTAGCCAATGATTATTTTTAATAATTTATCCAAAAAAATGTATTTACATTGTCTTAATAAAGATTGTAAAAAATAATAATAATAACATAATATATATGTGTATTACACCTCAAGTTGTTGATATAAGACATTTTTAAGAAAATTAAAGTAGCTAAATAAATATTTAATAATAATATATGTGATATGGCCTTTCTAAAACATTTTTTAGTAATGTTAAATTATACTCCCCATAGTCTTTTATATAATACATATAGGAAGAGTTTATCTTAGTCCTAAATATAAGATATATTTTTTTTTTATTTATCAATATTTTCCTAATTTATCTCTATGGATGCTCCCTTAATGATAATTGAAGAGGTGAACGAATGAAGGAATTAAGAAAGATGATTAAAATATTTTAGAAAATACTAGTATGTGTGATATTAGCTAACTTAATTAATATCTTTAATCTTATTAAATTAAGTAAATATGTCTTATAGATAAGTATTTAAGTTAGGCAAATTAGTTTTTTTTAAAAAAAAGTTAGTACGGAGTATAATTTTTAGCACTTGCAGTTTACTATCATTTCAGTTTTAGTCCATAGACTTTAAAAATTCAAAAATTTAGAGTCGGTTTGGTTTGAGAGGAAGGAGGGAGGAAAAAGAAATTTTTTCTCTCATCCTTATTAAATAATTCGTGAGGTAAGGAAAAATAATCTCAAAATGATAATGATGGAGGGTGCGAAGAGGAAGCCGACGGATGAGAAGTCAGTCGTCACTCTGCTCGTGCTTCGGATGCCGCTTTCAGTGGCTAAAGAAGACAAAGATCGAAAAAGGAGAAAACATTGGAGGTATTCAAACTTAATAATCTATTCAAAGTAACTTGCTTTGTACTTCAGAGCGGCCTTGCACCGCAGACAACGACCGTTTTATTGGAACTCAGTAATTTATTCAAATGACCACCAAAATCAGACCACAGTTCGTCCTTTCACCTTTCTCAGACGAACGCCGGCGAGTTCGACAGGCCCGGTGACGGCCAACGGATCTCCGGTGGCTCCAAGACGGTCCGCTTTTCACGTAACTCTCCCCCTTTTCATCTAACATTTTCGTGGTCTCTTTTGTTTTCTTTTTCTGTCTTTTCTTTTCATGTCCAGGTCAGCACAGATTGATGGAAATATTTTGCCACCTCATCCTGCATAGTCAGCACAAACTAAGCAAATGGTTATCTTTGGCTCGAATTATAAGGACAAACGATGTTAGGGGAGTAAACTTAAAGAATAAAAACTAAATGTTTTAAAATTAAAGGATTAAAATCAAAATGAATATAATTATAAAAAATAAATTATATTAATCCTTAAAAAAGTATAATGGATAAAAAGTAAAAAAATCTTATATTTAGAATTAAAATTTACATCCAAACTAGATTTTATATTTAAATCAAATAAATAATATTTTCTTTATTAAGTTCAGTCTGTGTTTACATTTTTATTAAATTATATAATGATTCATTCCATCTACCCACTATGCCTAACTCTGAAAATGGACATCAGAACAGTTGCCTAGTTCCCATATATTAAACTAATTCTCCATTCCTAAGTTCATTATTATCATTACAACCAATTTCATTTCTATTTCAAATTATAATACTTAAAACATTTTTTGAATAAATTTTAATTGAAATAAAATACTAATTAATAAATTTCAATAAAACATTTAGTTTTGGACGCACTTTCGATAAAAGCCTCATGTGTATTTTTGTACTTTAACCCAATTATTTTCCCTAATGTGAAGTTTATGCTCTTGAGAAAAGTAAGCTAGTAGGATCTAGTTCCAGTGCCTATCTTTTAAATAGGCATCATTTGCCCATCCCATTTGAACCGTCTAGATGAGATCTAGTCTAAATTTGATTTTTTTACTATTTATTTTCTTAAAAAAAATATTTTAATAGGTATAAAATCTAAAATAAAGATAATATCTAAAATAATATTTTTTTAAAAAAATGATTTTTTATTAATTTTAAAAAATCAAATATGGATCATCCATATTCCATTTGAACGGTCTAAATGGGATGGGCAAATGGTGCCCGAAACTGGTTCCTTCCTAATGGGGAAGTTTTCTTTTTTATTTTTGGTTATCAATTGGGAAGATAATTTTGAATTGGCTAAAGTAAAACCTAAGTTTGGCAAAAACAAAATGAAAACATAAAACTTAAGCAATGGGGGCACCGTTCATGAGCATGTTTGGAGTCCCCATTTGGATATCATTTGGGCAAACAAGCCAAGTGAAAAAGTCAAGTAGAGAAAAAACTCTATTTGTGGTGTTTGGGTGGCTTTTTTTTAACTGGACTTTTACAAAAAATGCTTATATGGTTTGATGTTCCACCGCTTTTGGCCTACTGAAAAGCTGAATTTAGATGTGTGACTTTGATTTTTCTTAGAGATTCTCGTCCTCAACTTTCACTCGTCCCCTTTGTCTCGTCCTCTATACCTTCGACTCCATTTCCCTGCCTATCCCAATGATAGGTAGGGGGAACTCGTCTGTACAGATAAGCTCCTAGGCATCCAAATTTGATCTTGATGGCCCAATTTTTTTTGTTTTACTTTTTATTTTTTAAAAATAAAAAATTTTAATAGGTAGAGAACCTAAAATAAAGTTAATTTTTGAACTAACATTTTTTCAAAAAATAATTTTTTCATGTATAAAAAAAATAAAAACAAAAAAAAAAATCTTAACCATCCAGATCTAGATCTGGACGGCTAGGAGATCGTCCGTACGAACGAGCTCCCCCTCAGGGAATCTGATTCCTATACGTTCCCGTAGTCCTTAGTTGAACTTTAGAGTTTCTTAGACATTCTCGTCGTCCTACCATCATTATTTTATAATGTCGACCCAATCATAGCCTCGCCATCAACTTTGTCTCGTTCCGTCCACCTCTGTCCTCACTTGCATGATGGTGAAAATGTAGTTTTTACCTAAAAACGGAAGGGGAATGAAAAATCGTAAAACGTAAAATCGTAATACAAAACGTAGTTTTTACCTGTATATGTATATAAAAAAATTTAAGAAAAGTAAGGTGATAAGTAAATATCTTATAATTAAATAAGTATAGATTCTGAGATATATTAGATTAAATTTATTAATTTTAAACTTAGATTTTACTTTTATATATATATATATATATATATATATATATATATATATATATATAATTAGTATGGGATTGAATTTTTAACACATGGTGCCCCGCCCAACGGTAGATTTTCATGTATGCTCCACATTAAAAAAAACAAAAAAAACCCATCATCCATACGTATGCTCCACATGATCCTTTGGCTAAAAACAAAATTATATATGCTCCAATCTCGAACTACATCGACTCCTTTGGGCATCAATGGGTCCCACCTCGTTATTTGTGATACAGATTCAAGTCTCCTTCCTCTGCTGTCCCCTCCTTGTGGCCCCCACCACCTCATCCCACGAGAAGCAGCAGAAAGAAAGTCAGAAAGGCATGTGTATTGTACTTTAATGGTCTTCCCAAGAAATCAGTATAAAGAAATTAAGTATCTTTGCTTTTTTAAAAAACGTGGCATTTTCACGTTTTTACGTTTTAAATCAGTGTTTTTACCGATTTCACAGGGTCTACGTTTTTTGGTGAAGCGAACCACGTTTTGTCAAAAATATAACGTAAAAACGTCGTTTTTAAGTTTAAAAATGCGTTTTTGACTACTATGCTTGTGACCATCGCTTCACTTTCACAATCTTATTTCGTCGCCAACAAGGTCCCCAAAAAGAGATTACAGAAGTGGCGCTGTAAGCAAGACCACGAGAGACCTGAAGCTTTAGCGTGATTTGGAGATCAAGAACCGGAGATTCACAACGCCATGGAACCACCATCACCATCACCACTGTCCCTTCCTCTTCACAGGCGAGCCTTCTCCTACTCTGCTATCGACGACCTTTGTTATCCTACACACCTCCACCTTCATTCCTCTCTTTGCTGGCCAACGTCAGTGCTATCAGAGAGTCCGCAACTTTCAAACCCTAACCTGAAGGCACCTCTATTTTGATTAGATTTGGCTTCCTCTGTTTCAATCTTGTTTTTCAATGGTATTTTCTATGGCTTTAATTTTGTTGAAGAAGGAGGATTTTCTCTTTGATGAGATTTCTATTATTTGTAGTGGCTAAATCTCTCTTCTCCTAAATGTGTAGATTTTCAAGCTTGGAGTAGGTTTGATTCTTATGATGGTTTGATGTTTTGTATTGATGTTTCATACAACTTGGGAGAGTGGATGTATTTGGATTTAATTGTGTGCATTTTAACACTTTGAATTTCACCACAAATGAATCAGAGGCAAACTTGTTAGGCATAGTCTTTCCAATTAACCAACGTGTTGTTTGTATGCATTCTAATTTATAAACAATTTTATCTATTAAATATTTAATTAAGGACTTTAATATTTATTATTTTTTTAATAACCATTTAACTTTTTAAACAAAAATTAAATTTTTATTTTTATTTTTATTTTCAATTATCTTAATATATACAACCAATATCTATATGTAATATTCAATATGATTCATGCCATTTTAATTTATATTCTACTATCAATTAACTTTTGAAATAATAATCCAAACATTTATATTTTAAACAAAAGCTACTTTTGCAAAAGCTAAACGAACAATTCAAACAAAAATCTTATTTATAACCTGACTTTTTTCCTATCAAATTTCTGTAAAAGTCAAAAAGAAAATAAGTCACCGCTCCACCGCTAACTCAAACGGGCTCCTTGTCCTACGTTTCTTGGCTTCTTCTTTTGGTTCTGGACCAAACTCAAAGCACATAGTCCCCCCAAAAGAACGTTGTCTCATGCATTAGCCATGCTTGCTACTTCCTCCTCCTGCTTCTTTTGGGATAATTTTTTTACAAAAAAGTCTTGACTCGGGAAACCTATTGGCTCAAGTAACCTGCCCCACCCGACAGGTTACCCAAGTTAATACCGATTTGGCTAAGTCAACTCAAATATTCCTGAGCTTATTCTTCTTCCAATTCCCATCCAAAACCATATTGGACCGACATCCGGCTCATCGGTTTTTCCGTTGAACTGGTAGGTTTGGTCTGATCATTTTATACATTGGGATTTAAACATGTGCTGTTAAACAAACAAATTAATTAAAGACACTTCATAGTTATTAACGAACATATAAAATGTCATCGGGAAAAAATCATCAAAAGCTGTCAAACTTGCCTTTTGATACTGAAAGCTAATCATGCTAGTCGAATTAAAAAGTAAGCAGAAGCCATTGTTAGTGGGAAACAGCTGTTGTGGATGACATCTTTATCATCATTCTACCAAAAACACATTATTATCGCCAATCAATTATATGATATTTATTTTTAGTTTGTAAATACTCTTATATCTCATTGAGATCGTGGGCCAATACAATTATACTAATATGATTATTGAACTTCTTTACTTATTTAGGAAAAGCCTAAAGGTCTATTTAGTTTAAAGGGAGGGGATTAGGGGTGGCCCCCACCCCTAAAAAAATTATATTAAAACTCAGATATTTTGGAAATTACATTTCAGCTTTATAAAAATTTCAATATTTTTACTTTAGTGCTCACTATAAGTTTTTTGGAGGGGTTAAAATGAAATTTTGAAATTTTATAGGGCTAAAATGTAATTTCATGAATAGCTAGATTCTATTCTATAATTTTTGTCTCCTCTAATTGCAATTCATAACTCCGCTCTTGAGGAGATGAAAGGAAAAGATAGATGATTACCTTGTTTAATTTGATTAGAGGGGAAGGAAGGAGAAGAATTTTTAATCATCTTTTATTTTATTCAAAAGGAGATCGGAGTGGAGGGGATGAAAAAAAAGATAGAGGATTACCTTATTTCATTTGGTTAGAGGGGATGGGGGAGGAGATAATAACTAATTTACCATTTTACCTTTATACGATATATATATATATTCACTTTATTAATTATTTAAATTAATGGAAAAATTCCATATAAATACCATCTGAATTTACCAAACCCCACTGAATTTGTAAAAAGACTGAGAGGTGACAAAGACTTTTGAGGGTTATGCAAATTCTGGGAAAAAGACCAATGTGCCCTTTAGTAACCCTCACCCACTACCATTGCTGTCGTTGTCGTTGTTGCCGCTACCATCCGTTGCTATCGCTGCCGTCGTCACCGCTACCATCGACGTTGCCGTGTACGTTGGTTTCACCCCTGCTATTAGGTTTCACCGTAACATTTTTTATTCTGGAATGTTCCTCGAGCATACCTCCAGTCATGCTAGAGCATGCTCGAGATTGGAGTCATGCTCGAGCATGCCTCCAAGGCATGCTGGAGGCGAAGGCATGCTTGAGTCATGCTTAGGCATGCTCGAGTAACATTCCAGAACAAAAAATGTTGCGGTGAAATATATGGTAGCGGTGAAACCAGCATACACGGCAACGTCGATGGTAGCGGCGACGACGGATGGTAGCGGCAACGACGACAGCGACAACAACTATAGTAGGCGAGGGTTACTAAAGGTCACATTGGTCTTTTTCCCTGAATTTGCATAACCTTCAAAAGTCTTTGTCACCTCTCAGTCTTTTTATAAATTCAGTAGGCATCTAGGGGTTTAGCAAATTCAGATGATATTTATATGGAATTTTCCCTAAATTAATTTACCCTCCAATAAAAATTACATAATTTATGAAAATTCACTCTCATCTCAATATATATATGAACTAATATAGTAATATTTTTATCTCTTATTGATCTGACAATATATTTTAAAAATCAAATTAACAAATTTTATGTTTGAACTTTGAACCACAAATCTTAACTTTGCCCATCGTTTTATTATTTTTTGGGTGGTATTAGAGCTAGGAATCAGGATCGGCTCGGCTCACTAGGGCCGGCCTGTGAAGGGTCAAGGCTTAACAGGGCCAGCCTGTGATGAGTCAGGGCCTAACAGGGTCAGCCCGTGATGGGCCAGGGCCGGCCCTCCAGGGCCCGGAGTAAGAAAGACACTTGTTTTTCAAAGCCCAGCCTGAGAGCACCAGGGCCGACGCGCAGGGTCCAGAAATTACTATTCCAAATTTTAACTATTTTTCCTCCACTTTTTTTTTTCAAAAATATAATTAGTAAATTACAACACGAATCATTTAATAAATAAACATAGTCACTAATTTATAATCAAATGCAAACCATGTTCACAAAATAACTCACATAGAACATAAAAAACATATCACTAAGTGACATTAGTACGATGACTATTATTGCCGTCATCTTTATCACTATCATCGATTTTAATGACATTTGATTGTTCTTCACTTTGAGTAGTAGCCTCTGGCTCATGAGTAAGAATATCATGAAATTCTTCTCCCGCATCATGAACACATCCATAATCTTTATTTGCAACAAATAATAAATCAAATCATAAAATTAGAGTATAGTTATTATGTATTTGTAGTTAAATGGATAAATAACTCTATAACAAATACAATATATATATAAATTAATAAATTTAAAAGGGAAAAAAAGAAAAAGTTACAGTGAAAAGGGCATATACGACTGGCCTGAGGCCCGTCAGGGCCGGGCCTCTAGGGCTAATTTCAAATAACTTGTCCATTTTTCAAATCTGACCCTTAAAGGGTTAGGTCTTAAATAGGCCAGCCCGATGTGTTTGGCTCGTTTTCTCGGCTCTAGTGGTATTAGTAAAATTCTTCAGTTTTTTATTTAATTAATTTTTTTCTAATGTCCATTTTTATTTTCTTTTCTAAACTATGTCTTTAAAATTCTTCAGTACCTGAATGAACAAAGACACTAGAGATCTAAAATTAAAATCAATGACGAAATTAATTAGATTTAAGATATGAAAGTATGAAATTACGGAATGCCATTGTGAAACTTATAAGGGGATGGCCAAAAAAGATCACCAACAACACAAATTATTTAGATCACCCTATAACGTGGTTCTAGAAATTCAATTGGCGACAAAAATTATTGAGCCGAATGTGCATCAGGATTTCTTATACATTACTGCGTAGGGAATGAGAAGACGATGATAAAGTCCAAATTTGCATTTTTGGCAGGTAGGGAGTTGAGGGCAAGAGGCCAAGAGCTGCAGCAACGGAAACCGTGGGCATTGATTAGATACGACAAAGATTATTTGGGCAAACCAATCCTAATATTTGGCTTTCCCCTAAGTGCACATTACATGCATATTTTTTATGTATTTATTGTGGATTTATTTTACTATTAGAGAGATGAGCATAATTTTTTAATTTTTTTTATATATTATATTTATTTATATTTAAATTATATGTTGCTTTCTGAAATGTTTTTTTCACCCAGTATCTCAAATTAATTAGTTCCCATGATACTGGTGTTATAGATAAATATTATTGAATGCAAGACTAGAAACTAATTAATTTGAGATACTGGGTGAAAAAAACATTTCAGAAAGCCATATACAATTTAAATATAAATAAATACAATATATATATATATATATATATAAATGCTCATCCCTCTACATAACAAGCACATAAAAGATGTGCATGTAATGTGGACCCAAAACTGTGTAATTTTGACCTTTTTAAAAATAAATAAATATTTCAAGATACTGATGAATACTAAAAAGACATTTTAAAATAATATCAATATTTTAAAAAAATACTTCACGATCTTGAAAAAACATTTTAAGATTTTCAATAAATATCCTAAAGTATATTTTTAATATCAGTCAGTACGGCTACTGAAAAAAATACTATCTTAAAAATTTATTTTACAATCTTAAAAAAAATATTTTAAGATACGGACGAGTACTAAAAATATACTTCAGGATAATGGCTGATATTGAAAAAATATTTTATGATATTTTAGGATCTTAAAAAAATATTTTAGATATTAACCGGTACTAAAAAATACTTTAAGATATTTTTTCAAGATTATGAAGTATTTTTCCAACACCCGTAAGTATCCTGAAGTATCTTTTTTAATACTAATCAATATCATAAAATATTTTTCTAAGACTATAAAATAATTTCTCAAGATAGTATTTGTTTCAGTAACATTACAATATTCTAAAAATATTTCAGGGTATTGACAGGAACTAAAAATATACTTTATGATATTTTTTTAAGATTCTAAAATATTTTTTCAAGATCTAATTAGTATCCTGAAATATCTTTTTAATACCCGTAAGTATTTTTAAATATATATTTTTTTTTAAAAAAAAAGGCTAAAGTTGCACAATTTTTACGTCAAAATGACGCAAATCCAATGCTGCAGACGTGGAGGTCTAGCGGACATAAGCTTGCAGCGGATGCAAGCCGAACCCCCTTCTAAAACCTTTAAATTTGGAAGGAACCAAAATAAGAGGAGGGAAAAAGAGAGAGAATCAAATTTTTGTCTTGTTCCCTTTTAAAATTTCAATTCAAATAAGGGGAGGGGTTCATTTTTAGTTCCCATCCTCATCCATCTCGTGTCCTCCAACCTAACAAAACAGAGGCATAAAGGACTAGGAAGACAAAGTTTGGGCTAGTTCCGCTTTCGAATAATGCATATGTTGACAAATTGTTCATAATATTTGTTAACATTTCACTTTTCCAAATAGAAGAAAATTCTACCCATTATTTTGAAAACACAATTGAAGGAGAAATAAGCTATTAAAATAATACATTCACAGTATATTAATTATCTATCAAGAATTAAATGAGAGGAGAAATACTTACATATTCTAGAACAGTAACCCAACCCTGTGGAGGGAATTGCTTATTTTGTTTTTCTAAATTATGAAGCTTATGTTTTTTAAATTATAAAATTTGAATTTCTCAAGATATCTATGTTGGAGGATTAAGATAAGATGGGTTTTTATATTTTAATAAATCAAAATATAGATTAGGTGATGCTTCTAAAATACCTTGAAATATCTAAGTATTTTTCAAAAATAACTTTATTCATTTATTGTAGGGTTAAGGTGTAAAAATGCATATGAGTTTTTTCCTTAGGAGCAAAAATACACATATGCTTTTTTGAGGAGCAAAAATACATATGTGGTTATCATTTTGATGTAAAAGTTGTATCCCACCATTAAGTCATTGTTTACCGTGATGAGAGAGAAAGAGATGAGGTAAATAATAACCTAACGGTGGTAAATAGTGACTTAACGGTAAGTGAGACTTTTGCATCAAAATGGTAACCATATGTGTATTTTTGCTTTTGAGAAAAAATTTATATGTATTTTTGTACCTTAACAACTAGTTGAAATTTTTTTAAAAAAAAAAAATTTATGGGCATGACGATGGACTTGTGTCTTACACAGTTACACGCAAGAAAGAAAAGGATGGAAATGGCTCTTCCGCATGGGGCTAAAGCATGACATCACCTAATTATGGTCAATGAGTTTTTTAATATTATACAGCTTGGAAATGAGGGAAATTTGCTAAAATAGAGGTATTTTTTTAAAAAAATTATCAAAATAGAATATTATTCAAATATTTTACTAAAATAAGGTAATTGGTGACATCACATCAAATGACACCATCATACAGATGGTGTCGTGAGACACAACATAGGTGGTGTTATAAGTCGCAACGCCACCAGTTTAAAAGAAAAATAATAATAGTAACCCCCACCCCATAGTTGCCCTGCGGCAGCAAAGGCTTACGTCCCCTGCTCTGTTTTTTTTTTATTATTTTATAGTAATTGATATATAATATTATATTATATAATATATATTGACACCTAAGAACTGAACTGTACTGGTTCACAACGTTCCTGCCGTGATTTTCAAAGTTCAACGGGCAATTTTCTTTTGTCTGCAGTGGAGTGCGTATTGAGTATTGACTTGTGGCGAGGGAAAAAAGTCTTCAGTTACCTATTCGTTACGGGGTGTGTTTGGTTGGAGGGTAAGGTGTGGTAGGAGAGGGTGTGGAAAAAAGGGAATTGACCAAATTGTTATTAATAAAGAGAATATTTTTTTTGTTGAGAGTATATTTTAGGAATATTAAAAAGTTTCCATGGGCTTTTTTGTAAATAATGGGGTAAAAATTTTCTCTCTCCTCTCCCCCTCCCTCAAACCAAACTAGCTCTAAGACTCCTCACAGATAAAATTCCTTAATCCTTGCTGATGAAATTTTCAATTTTCCCAATTTTTCCTTATTCTTAATTATAAAAGAAAGTTAACTTTGAACCATCATAATAGATATTTTTAAATATATCAAAAATATTTTATTTTTTAAATTAATGTCCATGTTAAATTATTATCCTATAATTATCATTTCTAGCATGTTTTATACAGATTTAAAAAAATCTCAAATTTCGTTAACTTAATATTAAACTTTGACAACTTCAATCCTATTTAATGCTACTGATCCATTTTATAAGGAACATTTTTTCTCATGTGATGATCCTTAATATAGGGAACAAATAGATTATAACATGGTATATCTATTTTCGCTTTCTTTGACAAAAACATAAAAAATAAAATTCACTTTTAATATATCACTAATTATCTCTATATCTCTCATGCACATTCTTTTTAAAAACATTTTTAAAAATAGATTACTTTTTTTAACAAATAGATTACTTTTTTTTTTAGCCTGCTCAATGCTTATTTTTTACAGAACGTAAGTTAATTATTAGGTCTATGGAATTATATACATATACTACTATATACGGTGGGAAAAATTTCACCAAACCCTTCTGTAGCCATATCATAACGAAGACCCCATAAAACTTTCCGAAACATCATTACACTCTTAAGACTTAATTGAAATTAATATTTTCGGTTAAAAAGACATTTATCCTTTTATTTTGTACTTCATCAAGATAGTCTTGTAAATTTTCACATAAATTTTTTAAATAATCATATTTAACTTGTAAAGTAAGGGCATAAGTGAATTTTCACTGACAAAATTTAATTTTCAACGGCTAAAATATAAAAATACACACGTGGTTTTTTTTAGAAGTGCGTCTAACACCAAATGCTTATTTTAGGTACAAACGTGACTATGTGGTTACAAAAATAGGGCAAAAGTCACACTTCTATTAGATATAACTGAAACACGTTAGATTGAAGTTAGTTCCTTCATCTACTACATTTAATGAAATCTGTGACCTTTTATCCATTTTTGTAACCACATTATCATTTTTACATCTAAAAAAACACTTAGTGTTGGATGTACTTTAAGAAAATCACATATATATTTTTGTACTATTACCCTAATTTCAATTTAGTCTCACGGGTGCAGTAAAAATTCAAAAGTTTTAAGGTTGTTTAATGTTAAATGGCTAAAGAAGGTTGCAGTGAAATTTCCTTATATAAAATTTAAAATAACTTGGTCTAATCAAAATAAGGATTTGATCAATAAGTCGCCAGCTCATAAATTCAAATTCTTTTGTGAACTAAAGCACCTTATTGATTAGTGATCAGTAAGCATTCTGCAAATGCTTTTAAGCACAGAGGAATGTCCTAAATCTTAAAAAGTTGTCAAAACTCTACTTATATAAACTTTTAGTTATAAAATTTTGATAGTAAACATAAATAATAACAACTGTTTCTAATCCATGAATACAATAGTCTAATCTAAGCTGAGAGTGTGAGGGGGATTTTTTTCATGGATCAACATGCATCAAATAATCAAAAATATTTATTTTAATGCGTGTCTGGTATCCAAAAATATTTTATGATTTATCTAATATTCTTAAATATTTTTTTTTGATAAGTTCAGTATGTTAAAATTGCTATTGGAAAAATAATATCTTAAAATTGCTATTGGAAAAATAATTTTTGGTATCGAAAGCACCTTTACATTTTTTTAAAAAAAAAACTTAAAGAAAGCACCTTTACTCAAAAGTACTTTTTTAGTACACAGTGTGGGCCACTCTTATTGAATGAGGTAAAGGGCCAGACTAATTTGAATATAGAGCTTCTAGGTAGGGGCCAGACGAATTTGAACATGGAGCACTATATTTTTATTTGATGTCTTTTAAAGTCTAAATAACTAAAATATTGTTAAAAAATAGTAAAATAAAAAGAGTCACATGCCAGAAAAAGTTACATGTTATTTTGATCTTTTCTGATATTATTTTAGAAAATGTTGATAATTACTCTCTTTAGTTTTTATTATAAGGCACCAACTAATAAATCATACAAACTAATAAAAATAGTTAAAGTCAATAAAATTGTCATATAATTTAAATAATTTTCAATATTACCCCTACTATTTACACTAAATTCTAATATTATATTATTATTACTCTCACCTACTATCCCTATTAATTATGGGCATACATGAAAAAAAATAATCAATATTCATTGGAAATAAACAAGTGTCTTATAAAAAGAGCCAAATACATTTGATAATTGATGTCTTATAATAAGAACCAGAGGGAGTATATCAATACAATATTAACAACTAATACGTGTTAACAACTAAATCAGTACTCATTAACAACTACATTAGTACCTGTTAATAACTATATTAATACTTATTAACAATTATATCTATACAATATTTTTTGAAATAATATCAAAAAATAATTTTTAAAAAAATTTTTTGCTAATATTTTGATAAGTTAAGTGTTAATGGGAATTTTCCCTTTTTTTTTTGTTGGATAACAGTTGACACACACATATTTTTGAGCTCAGAACACATAACTAGATCCAATAAAAAAGGAAACAGACCTAAATCTAGAAATATACAAGGATATATCCTGCATCAGCGTTTTACAATTTAGATGGTACATGAAGTTTACCAGCCAACCTCATTGCCGCACATCTCTTTTAAGACCGAAGATGAGATTTTACTAAAACGGAGCATCATAAGCACATTTCATTTTTTTTTTTGAAAATTTTGATAAATATAAAAAAATATATCTTATATATAAAATCAAAATCAAACCTACAAATATATATTATATTACATGTCGGAGGGAAGGGAGTAATATTTTTATCTATAGGACTGGGACGTTTCATGGAGCCGTAGAAAATCCAAGAAGGGTGAGTAGGAGTCACGTGCTCTACTTGCGCGTCAACATTTTTGCCTAGAAAGTAGCGGCACGCTCTGATAAATCATGGACGGATTCTTAGGCATTTTCAATCGGTGCAATTTTCAAGGATGGTGGGTCCCACATAATGACCTGTTAAATTGCGTTGAACGGCAAGTCTACAGCCACGTGTCGGTGGAATTCGATCCCATTGCATTGTGGATACGGGTCCGTGCTGCCCCGTACGGTTATGGAGATTCCCAAGCCAATCCCACCTTCCTGAATCCCTTCCTGACCCGACAGCCCAATGGCCGCTAATGCGCGGTCCCACTAAAAATTTGCCAAAAAAAACTATTAAAAAATTATGAATATCAACTTAAATATCTGAAAATAAAAATATTAGTGATAAAATGTTTAAAACTTAAATGAGTATTAAAATATATAATTATTAAGAATGAAACTATTATTGAAATTTGAATCCATGTTTCTATTAAACATAAAGTTACTTTTCTCAATGCAACAATTACACCAATGAAATCCTACACCATATTCGAATGAGGACTCACAAGCACTTGTCTGCATATATTCTTTATTCTAGAAGTTGAGATTTTGTGTGTTACCCAAAATTTAGAAAATAAATTATAGAAGTACTCCGTATTATAGTAACTGATGAAAACAAATTGATTTAAAAAAATTAGAAAATACTAAAACAAATGACCTAGAGATAATAATATTTATTTAAAAATATCATAAAATTTGTAATTATTAAATGTATATTTGACATGAGGGATTTAGAGGGGAATGAAAAAAATTTATAAATTAGATTTAAGACAATTAGAGAAATGGAGTTAAAATATTTTAATTAGTTTTTCTTACTCTTTTATCTTACAACTCCTCTTTAGTAAAACATTGTGAGGTACGACCCCACTTTTCAAATTTTTTAAGATCTAGTTCAAATTTTTTTCCTCTCCTCCAATACTTTCCCTCCCCCTCCTATCAAATACGCCCTTATTAAAAATAAAAATATGAATTTAAAAATAATCAATTACCCCTCCCTAAATATCCTACATTATCTCTATATTCAGAATTAAAAAATAACTAAAATTAAAATTAAAGCCGCACATGAACCTCATGTGAAATTATTTTTTTTTTCCCTTCAAATTTTCATATTTCATCAAGTTCCATATTCATAAATATTATCATAAATATAATGATTAATGTCCAAACAAAATTTGGTCAGGTATAATATCGATATTTATCAATCTGTTATAAAACTTGTTAAAATATGAGATAAGAGATTAGAAGATAAGGGAAGATTCAAGAAAAAATGGAAATCCTTCTTATTTAATTTTCCACTTTCTCATTATATGATTACAACGTTCTCTGTTTATAGGTATCAAAGAGTCACCTAACAAAGTTTACCAAGGGTAATAAATTTTACCAACCAAGAGTCACAAGGGTTGATAACCAAGAGTCATCTACCAAGGGTTATAAGTTTTACCAACCAAGAGTCACAAGGTTAATAACCAAGAGTCAATGAACATTCATATAATTAAGATATCCATAACGCAATCTATATTATCAAGCCGATATCAATTAAACTCATTTCATTTCCCTACATGATATAATAGATTGTCTAGATTCTTTTCAATTTCCTTCAAAAATAAAAATAAAAATAAAATGATTTTTAATTTACATAAATTTCTTCTTGAAAAAATTGTAAGAAATTTCCAGGAATTTTTAATATTTCATTAATTTTATTTTTATTTTCTAGACATATATAGCTTCTTTTTAACCAATATAATAAATCATAAAATATTTTAAACAAAAAAAATTACAAAAGATCTTGAATTTTATTAAAAACATATAATTTTTATTTTTTAATTAAATTTTTTATCGATCTAAAAATATTTTTGACAAAATTGAACAATATATAATTTTTTTAACAGATATCTAAAAAATAAATAAAATTTTGGACAATTCTAAAATCAAATGTGGGAGAAGATGAAGGAATGTGGTAGATTTAGTTAGAGTCGATCTATTATTTCTATTTTTTATTTTTGTTCTTCCAAATAATTATAATTATTATGGCCAATCCAATAAACATAACTTCTCCTTCATTATATACTAATAATTGCCTAAATATGTTAGAGCTGTTAAAACGGGTCAGGCCCATTGGGCCAGCCCGTTTAAGTCTTGGCCCTTTAAGGGTCGGACTTGAAAAATGGACAAGATATTTAAAATTAGCCTTGGAGGGCCAGTCCTGACGGGCCTCGGGCTTAAACAAGTCAGCCCTGCAGACCCTTTTCACTTTAACTTTTTCTTTTTTTCCTTTTTAAATTTATTAATTTATATATATATTGTATTTGTTATAAAGTTATTTATCCATTTAACTACAAATACATAATAACTATACTTTAATTTTACAATTTGATTTATTATTTGTTGCAAATAAAGATTATGGATGTGTTCAAGATGCGGGAGAAGAATTTTATGATATTCTTATTCATGAGTTAGAGACTAATACTCAAAGTGAAGAACAATCAAATGTCGTTAAAATCGATAATAGTGATGAAGATGACAACAATAATAGTCATCGTACTAACGTCGCTTATTGATATGTTTTTTATGTTTTATGTGAGTTATTTGTGAACATAGTTTGCTTTTTAATTATGAATTAGTAACTGTGCTTATTTATTGCATGATTCGTATTGTAATTTACTAATTATATTTTTTTAAAAAAAAAGTGGATGAAAAATAGTTAAAATTTGGAATAGTAATTTCCTAGCTCTCTGCGGGCTGGCCTTGGTCCTAAAGTGGAGGAAAAATAGTTAGAATTTAGAATAGTAATTTCCTGACTCTGCGGGCTGGCCTTGGTCCTCTCGGGCTGGGTTTTAAAAAACATGTGTTTTTTTTACTCCGGCCCTGGAGGGCTGGTTTTGTTAAGCTCTGACCCTTCATGAGCCGGCCCTGATTTACAACTCTAAAATATGTGTATACAAATTGGATGATTGCTCTTCCTCTCAAATAAAACATGGTAACCCTTTTTAGCTGTCTCTTTAATTATATGGAAAAGTTTTCTATTTTGCCCCTTAAACAAAAGACATTTGTATATGCTGCATAAGTTTGAAAGAAAAATACCGTCGTTTAAAACTGTGATTTTATATACAAATTTCAAGTACGTTTTTAATAGTAACCAATCATCTATTAGAAGGAAAGGATTTGAATCTGAACTAATGAATCTCTTATCTGTTATAGAATCATTCCCCGAATCCAACCAAACACATACATTTACATACTAATCCTTAAATAATTCCCATATATTCACGCAACAAACCCAAGTTCCTGAATCGCGGCACGTGATTCATTGCCGTTTGAACACAGAAACGCCAGCTTGGAATAATCAATTATTCAATTTTGTTGTTGGTAGAAATCCATCATTCAATTTAGAGTAAAATATTTTAATAAGTCCTATATTTTTTCTTAATTACATACATCTCCATTCTATTTTAAAAACCATTTAGATCTCTCTTAAAATTAAAATATATTATACAAACTTTCCTTATATTTTGATATTTTATTTAGTTCCACTCAAATTGTTAGTTGACCATTTGAATTTAACTTTTTGACTTTATTTTACCAAATGGTCCTCTTTAATTTTAAAATTATATATATTAGAATTTTTAACATTTATTTTTACCAAATGACCATCTTTAACATTATATATATATGTGGGTCAAAAAAATGTATACCACCAAATTTTTATTTTAAGAAATTTGTTAACTTTCTAATGTGTCATAAAAAATTTTGAGATTTAAAATTTAAAATTTCACCATATTTTTTTAAATTTAATTATTTTTAGTTTCTTCAATGACTAGAGAAAAATACATGTTAAACACTTTTTTTTATATCAAATATAATAAACTATATAAATTTGAGAAGTTGTACAAGTAGTTTAAATTTGTAATTTCATATTTTTCTTACAAATATTTAACAGCTTACTTGAATGTTTAAAAGTTTGTAATATTCACAATATGTTAATTAAAATTTTGGATTTAGTATTAAAGGTAAATTAGTAAATAAATTTTAGTTAAAAAATATATTTTAAAAATATTTTTAGAATATTCTTAAGGAGTTAACGGTTTGGATTTAAGTGTATGCTTTTAAAATAGAGGAGATATTAGTGTAATTAAGACAAAACAAAACAGTAGTTAAAGTATTTTACTATTTACTCTTCAATTTATTCATTAATTAATTACTGATACAAATATAGCAATAATAAAAAGAGGAAATCCTAAGAAAATACTATTAAAACTTCAAAATCTCAAGTAAATAATTTTTCAACAAAACAATTACTTTGCTTAATTCCACTGACAACAATGGTCCTGTTTGGAGAGAACTCTAAGTAACTTAAAGTCAGAAAAAAGCTTCAATAGAAAAAAAAAATTAAGTAGAGTGTTTGTGTTGAATTTTAAATTCATTGGGCTTTTTTGAAAAAAAAAAGCTCTCAAAAGCTAGTTAAGGAAAAAGTTCCATGGAATGGCTTTTTTCAAAAAAGCTCTTAACTTTTTGATATAAGCCTGCTACTTATACCTACATTAATTCAAATACAAATCATATTTATAATATAATCTTTTCTCTAATGGGCTTCTAAAAAATTCAGATAGAAATTAAGCCACAACTCTCACAACTAACTCAAACAAACCCTCTTATAAATAAAAAAAAAAAAAAAAAACTCAAACAAACCCAATTCTTTAAAGATTAAGTAATATTTTTCTGTTATTTTCACCGATAAAAAAACCTATCCTCAAATAAATGGCCAAATGGGAGACCGGCACAGCCAGCTCCATTCCGAGTGCCCAAGTGGACCCCGCTAGCTAGATTCCATCCCCATTCCAATGCCTCCATTTCATGAAATTAAAAAAAAAAAAGTCATAAAAGGAAGGAAAAAAGAAGAGTGATTCCTTTAAAACAAATTTTTGGTAATCTGAACAATTTGCATTAAAGGAAGTACCATGTGTTTTAATGGAAAGTATACGCTCACCAATTAATCGTTTAATAATATTATTATTATTTTTAATTTTGTGCAAAAAAGATACTACTAAAAAGACTAGCATGGCCATGCTTTATTAGGGTTTGAGAGAATTGAGTTATTGATTTATGAATATTAGTAATTAATATTATGTGATAAAAATATATAGATTCACTGACAAAAATGAAATAAATGTAACGGGAAACAAATTGCTGGCTGTACAGACTGGAGACATCATTATTTTTTTGGGAAAATTGATTTCAGGGCCCAAGCTAGTAAAATAATTACAAAAAAGGCCCAAGAAACATTCACATGCCAGGCCTTTTTTGGCATTTTTTCAAAAAGCGTTAACAACTATATCAGTAGCGTTTACCAACTATATCAGTCTCCGTTAACAACTAAATTAGTCTAATTAACAACTACATTTTAACAACTACATCTGTAGCAATTAACAACTATATCAGTAGCAATTAGCAATTATATCCGTACACTTTCTTTTGAAAAAATGCCAGAAAAAGCTTTTTCTGGCATGTGAATGTTTTTGGGCCTTTTTTATAATTATTTTATTAACTTGGGCCTTGAAATCAATTTTCCCTATTTTTTTAGGTGATTGCAATTTTGCAAGTTGTTTTACACTTTCCAAGTATGGGACGGCACTATAAAAACCCATGAAGGATTTAGCTCCGCTCACACCTTTTGCATTGAATCTGAAGAACGCAGAGAGAGGAGGAGGACCCAGAGAGAGGGTCTGTGTCTGCGCAAGGGGGGTGTGAGAGTTTCATAGTTGTGAAGAAGACCTTCGTTTCCGACATGTCTCTGCTTTCAGATCTCATCAACCTTAACCTCTCAGAGACCACCGAGAAGGTGATCGCTGAGTACATATGGTAGGTCTTCTTATATCGCTTCCTTTTATGCATGAATTACGTGATCTTCTGTTTATTTCGTCTTTTTCTGATCGATCAGTGTCTTTTCTTTGTTTTACTTTTTAAAACCGCTGGTTTCACTACGTACGGTTACTTGACCTCTGGAAAAACTCCCTAGAAAATAAGATGTACGTTTCGATGAAGAAGAAGAATATGAAGAACAGGGATTTAGGTTTATGTTTACGAGTTTTGATCCTTTTGAAATTAATTAAATCGAGCTGTACAAAAAGGGGGAAAGACCATTTGTTCTTCTTTATGTTTCCCCTGTTTCTTTTTGGTATGAGCTTACTCTGATCTCTTGTTTGATTTTCTATTCTGTCTACCGTTCTTCATCAATAGGTTTTCTGCCTCTATGTTTTGTTTTCCCTTTTGTTTTTAATTGACGACAATCTCAACTAGCACAGTGATTACTTAAAACGATGCCGACTTCTTGCTCCGCTTCTCTCAACTAACTCCCCTTCTTTCCTAACACGCTTTCCTCTAATTTTTCCACCGATCACTCATTAATTTATTTCTGATCCCTTCATGATATTTTAGGATCGGTGGATCTGGTATGGACCTGAGGAGCAAAGCAAGGGTAATTTAGTAATTAAATCTCTTAACCTTCAGATGAAATTATTTTTATATTGTTTTGGTTTACTTATGCAAATATAAAATGTTTGGGGTTGCACAGACTCTCCCAGGACCAGTTAGTGATCCTTCAAAGCTGCCCAAGTGGAACTATGATGGTTCTAGCACTGGTCAAGCTCCTGGAGATGACAGTGAAGTCATCCTATAGTAAGCATTTTTTTAATAAAGTGACTTTGATTGGAATCTTTTTCCTAAAATTAAATACTTTTAAGTGAAACCGCTTGGATTCTATTTGTAATATTCATTTATGCCTACCAACAGCCCACAAGCAATTTTCAGAGATCCATTCAGAAGGGGTAAAAATATCTTGGTAGGTTTTTGGCTTTTTCAACCAGTGTTGCAATATGTACGTTGTTTTCATTTCACTGATAATTGACTTTGAACGATAGGTTATATGTGATGCATACACTCCTGCTGGAGAACCTATTCCCACAAACAAGAGACACTCTGCTGCAAAAGTATTTAGCCATCCTGAAGTTGCTACCGAAGAACCTTGGTATTTTTTTATTTTAATTTAATGTTTGTATCAGAATAATCTTTTGGCTTATGAATTAATGTCTTTACCTATTCTTTTCCTTTATTTCATTTGGAAATAGGTATGGAATTGAACAGGAATACACCTTGTTGCAGAAAGATGTGAACTGGCCTCTTGGATGGCCTGTTGGTGGCTTTCCTGGACCTCAGGTGAAAATTTTCTTCCTTTCGAGTTTTCTAGAGCCACTTAATTTGACTTTCAAATGCTAAGTAGGAATTACTTAAATTTTAAATCTAAGTAATAGAGACCAACACAAGTGGCAAGATCCTCATAGGATACTTAAAGAGCTCTTAGTCCATGCTAGCGCTATGTGAATTGGTGCTACTTTCACATATCATTAATAGTCCTTTTCTTTGATTTAATTATATTATATTTTATACTAAATTACATATATGGAGATGATCAAGGTCAAAGTAGAGTTTTAATCTGCTTACTTTACATTTCTCTCTTAATATACCAGGGACCATACTATTGTGGTGCTGGGGCAGACAAGGCTTTTGGTCGTGACATTGTGGATGCACACTACAAAGCCTGCCTATATGCTGGCATCAACATCAGTGGAATCAATGGAGAAGTCATGCCTGGCCAAGTATATTTCAATCATTCTATTTCTCATTCTCTCATTCTTCTTTCTTGTTTAACAAATTTTTATCATTTTCTTACTTTTTCAATATCTCTCTGTCCAGTGGGAATTCCAAGTTGGTCCTGCTGTTGGTATCTCTGCTGGTGACGAATTGTGGTGCGCTCGTTACATTTTGGAGGTACTTCATGGAAACCATTTGAAAACTACAAAAAGAAATTTTTCTTCGATCACCATTGGATTATTTGTCAGATTATTTATTGACTGGGTCTAAAGGCTTATTCTTCTGCTAGAAGTATCCAACTAACATCTTTATTTCGGGGTAACAGAGGATCTGTGAGATTGCTGGTGTGGTGGTTTCCTTTGACCCCAAGCCAATTCCGGTATTTAAAAAAAAAAAACCTCCTATTTTCAAAATATTTCGGTTTCTCAAACATCCATGTCCTATTTTGACATTTCTCTTCTGCGTTTTTACCTAACAGGGTGACTGGAATGGAGCTGGTGCTCACACAAATTACAGGTAAAAACTTTGATGCTACATGGGAGGATTAGTGGTAGTATACTAGTATGAAGTTTTTTTTCTTTGTTTTCCTCATGCCTGACAAGCGTTTGATAATATGCCAGTACCAAGTCCATGAGAAATGATGGAGGATATGAAGTCATCAAGAAGGCAATCGAGAAGTTGGGCAAGAAGCACAAGGAGCACATCGCTGCTTATGGTGAAGGCAACGAACGACGTCTCACAGGAAAGCACGAGACTGCCAACATCCAAACCTTCTTATGGGTAAGATTTATTTATGCCTCTCTTTACAAACTAAGTTGATTTATTTATCTCTACATCCCATTAGATTTGGATGTTTTGCAATAAAACAAACAAACAAATCTTACTATGTGGGGTTGGCTACGTGTGTCACATGATCATTAACTCTTTCCCTAACTATATAAGAAGTTTACTTTGGTTTTTAAATATAGGAATAAATCCATGTTTACCTCCCAAATTTATAATTGTCTCACAGAAAGTATCTCACTAGTTTGTAAATTGGAAATTGGACAGGGTGTTGCAAACCGTGGTGCATCAATAAGAGTTGGGAGGGAAACAGAGAGAGAAGGAAAGGGTTACTTTGAGGACAGGAGGCCAGCTTCTAACATGGACCCATATGTGGTTACTTCCATGATTGCAGACACCACCATCCTCTGGAAGCCATGAAGAAGCCTCTGAGAGGGATCCATCCTTCCTTGTTTACTACCATTTGCTCTCATTCTCTATAGTTGGGATGAATGTGGTCATTTTCTAGTAGGTTGTCTTTTAGTGCCTGTTTATGTCAGGATGATGATGGTTAGCAATCTTCTCTGTGGTTCGTTTTCTGTTTGGCTTGTTGTTGGGTACAAGGGACCAAAGCAGAAGTGGTATTTGCTTCTTCCAATTCTCTCATTGTCACTCTTAAACGTGCTGCAATAATGTAATGGTCTTTCATTTTTAAGGATATTATGATTATTAAAAATTATGTAATGATATCGTCAAAATCCCATTTCACATATACCTGCTCATGAGTACTTTTCTTTTCTTCCAATCCTATTGAAATTCCCTGCGATCATATACGTTTACCTGCCATCACATTTCTGTTTTAAAACAATCCTTGTCTTTTTCTTTTATGATTTTTTTGGATGAGGAGAGAAAATGAGAGAATAGAAAATGGCAGGATGAGAAATCTTTGAAAAAAAAAACATTTTGAGTCCATTATCTTTGAATTAACATAAGAAATATGGAAAAAAAAATAAGGGAAAATTGGTCAAAGGTCTTTGCTGGAAAATTAGTCATGTCCTCTCATTTTTCTCATCTTATTACTTTTCTCTGTATTGGATGGAACCTTGAATGCCCTTCCACGACCGTTTGTTCGTAGAATTGACGTTAGGATGAACTCATATATACCCCCTTAGGAATTTCCATAAAAAAGAAAAAAAGAAAATGGAAATATTGTCTGAAAAATAAGATAGGAGTAAATGGTACTTTGACCAAATTATTTTCCCAAGATGGATTCCACGGTGGAGATGGCGCACTATGGTTAGGTGATACAGTCACCTGATTTTTTTTAATTATAAAATACTCTCTCTAGTTCTTATTATAAGATACCAACTACAAATTGTCACAAATTAATAAAATTAGTTAAAAACATTAAAGTTGTCATAAAATTCAAGTGATTTCCAATATTACCTCCATTAACTATCCTAGACTCAAATCTAGTACTCTTTCACGCTACCCTTATTAAATATGGACAAACATAAAAAAATGAATTAATTGCATCTTGAAAACTTGCAAGTGTCTTATAAAAAAGACAAAAAATACTTATTAGTTGATGCAATATAATAAGGATAAGAAAGAGTATGTGGGTATAAAGTAAAATAAATCTTTAGATTATTCTTATTTTTCCTTATAGAGGATGGAATATGAGTGCAGGTTGAAGCTCCTTCAACATGGGAACTATGAAGTGATTGATACTGACATGGTTTGATCCTTTCCGTCAATATAATCCAACGGCTCACAGTCTCCTACTCTCCGCAACTTCAGTGATTCCTGATTACCGGGGGACCAGAACTAGGGAACCCTTACCGCGTAGCTCCAACCAATCAGAAAGACCAGTTAATGCTTTAATATTACTCCATCAATCTTGTCTATAAGAGTTTAATAACTGAATGAACAGTTTTAGAAATGGTTAAAATTAATGAAAGTAATATCTAAAATAAACTTTCTTTTCCAAATATGCTCTTATTTATGAAAGATAAGTAAGATAAAGAAATAAAGTAAATAAACATTGCCAAGATTTCAATTAAGGGTGTTCATGATGCCCATGACCCTGTGCGCCCGCCGGAGCCCATAGAAAAATCACCCTACCCAACCCAAAAGAAAGTCGCCCAAGAAAAAATGGGTACAATTAGGTTGGACATTTTTGCGGGCTAGGCTGGGCATCCGGTATGGTATGCGGCTCTACCCATTTGGCCTTACCCAATAGTATATATAGTATTATATATTTTTTATTTCTTTTGATACAATAGTATTATGTATTTTTTATTTTCACTTATAAGTATTGACTATTTGTTAAAACATATGGTTGTCTTTTTAATTTTAAGATTCAAGTTTTAGACTTATTTTGGAATATTTCAAAGTATGGAATTATAGATTTCATTTAAAGTTTGCAATATTATTTATTAGGTATGATCGAAGTTGTTTTTTTTTTTTTCACATAGTGTGGTGATAGGTTATCGCCACTTGGGCAGGGAAGGCCTGCCCAGCCCAGTCCATTATTGCCCTACCCAAAAATATTAAGGCTTGAGTAGGGCCAGGCATGAGGTTGCATTTTACTGCTTAATGATCTTTTAAGCAGGGTATCGAACAAAAGTCTCACCCTGCCCATAAACACCCCTAATTTCAATTAATGAGGGGCGAAAGTGGAAAAAAAACTCATTAAATGTCTAGACCATTAGACCTGGCTGTCACCTAAGAGGAGAGTGAATTAGGTGTTTGATAAAAACTTTGAATAACTTTGAAAATCTTTTCGCAACTTACCGAAAACAGTTCATATGATATTAATGATTTATAAATCAATAGTCAGTTATTCAAATATATATGCTAGGAATATAAGAGTTTAAGGAAAATAATATACAAACTATTATTTATCCTGGTTTGACTCAATCCTTAACTTACGTCCAGTCCATAAGCTACATTTGAGATTTTAAATCCACTATCTTTTTATTTAATCTGGGCACAAGAGAAGCCTGTATAATTCCGCAAGTTCAACTAAGCACTTGTGAAGTCGAATCTCTTACTGAGATATTCCCCCTTACATATTGTAAAGATAGAACCGGTTTCCTACTCAAGATCAGCTAATCTTGAGTAACTCTCAGATAAAATGACTAAGAATCAATCTTTTTCTTTCAGAAGTAAATAAAATAAATATTGAAGTACGTTACAAGTAATCTCACTCTCTAAGGTAAATTATATGATCATTGAGATAATTGGAGAGTAAGTGATACAGATGTTAGCGTATTGACATTTTTACAATGAAGTTGTAATCTCATGTCTGGTTGTCTCTTTTGAATGCTTTTCCTTTTATAGTTGATAAATAGCATTTGACCGTTAAACAATTCTTTTAGTTTAGAATATGATCATTGGATGTCTATTGGAAGTAGCCATTGAAGCTTTTGTTACCTTTTTGGCCGTTGAGCTCTATTCCAACTTTAACCATAGAATGTTTAATGTTGGCACGGGTGCAAAAAAAGCTTTTAAGACCGGACAAAAGAGGCAACCGCAGATCGGACTCGCGACCGGTCTTGTTCCAGCTGGTATTAAAAGTATATCTTTAAGAGCGGATTTCAACCGGTCTTAAATAAACTATTTTAAGACCGGACATTTAAAAATATCAGGTCTTAAAAGTGATACTAAATCCAACCAAAATATTTTTTTTGTCAGTCCTAAAACTCAATTTTTAAGACCGGACAAAAATGTAACCGCTATTAAAAGGTCTATTTTTGAAGACCGAACAAAAATAATTATACGCGGTCTTAAAAGACTTACTTTCAAGACTGATTGATTAATACATCCGGTCTTAAAGATTAACTTTTAAGACTGTGCATATTAAAATCAACGGTCTTGTAAGACCAACTTTTAGTACTGCATATCAAATATGTTACCTGACCTTTAAGACCGCGCATTTAAGGAAATCCGAGTGCATTCGGTCTTAAAAGTTGAACTTTTAAAACTAGTGTTTTTGTTTTATCAGTCTAAAGTTTCCTGCATTTTTCCCTGTTCTATTCTTATTGATCATATATATACACAAATCCATACCAGCCAATCCAGCACATAAAACGGTATACTTTAAGCTACAAGCTATGAACAATATAATTGTGGATAAATTGAATGATCTATACACAAATCCATACAAGCCAATCCAGCACAGAAAAGGCTACACTTTAATCTACAAGCTATAAACAATTATGAATAAATTGAATTAGGAAAAACCAGATCGTAGCTAGAATACAAATATTATTGACCATGAGTTACAAATACAAATACAATAAGCTGTTGCAATAAAATATACCACGTACACGTAAATCAATATACATGCCCAATATTCACCATGCCTTCATCCGATTCCCACCCAACAACTCCTTGATCATTCCACTATGTACAACTCCCTTAACAGGATCCTGATAAGTTTTGTGGAGTTCTAGTATGATATTTTCTTTGTGTGACGGAGCAAAAACAATAATCAACACTTAAATATAAAGAATCCAGAGATAATAAAATCCGTTACTGATTAAGCTGGTTGTTACATATTAGAGAAAATTTACCTTAACATTGATCTTTAAGGGACAAATTTTCAAGATATTGCTTCTGTAGCTTTACAGCTTTCCTCGGTTGAGAGCATTGGATCGGATCCAGCTGCCACAAACATAAAACAAGAACAAACTTCATAGAGTCAGTGATATCGGTTAAAAACATAGAAGGAATATAATACAGTTAAAACCTTAAAGTTTTCAAGGAATTGTGCAGATGAATATTACCTTATGAATTGACTCTTTTATAAAGGGATATCCTCCCATATCCCTTCTTGATATCATTTCTTATGTCGGGTTCATTATCCGCTTCATCTTTTTCGTTCATGTCCGATAGACCCCTTGAAAAAGGAGTATGTCAGGAAAACCATAATTTGCATGACTTTCCTTATTAATATCGATGACCCTTTTACCTTGGAGAGCTACATACCACATTTTATTTGCTTGATTGGTAATATAAAAAACTTGTTTCGCCTGGTCTGCCATAATAAAATGTTCATCTCCAAAACTTGTACTATTGAGATTGACTAACGTAAATCCGACCCGATCGATCTGAACACCACTGTTGACATTAACCCACTTGCATTTGAAAATGAGAAATCTAATGAAGACATAGTCCACCTCCCAAATCTCTTCAATAACCCCATAATATGGCATGACTGCCAATTTAGACCGCTTGTCTTTTGAACTGGAGAAGTGCATGGATTCAACCTCTAACATTACACCACTATTTTGGACGGTGCTCCTCTCATCTAGGGACTTCGTGTAAAATGTATAACCATTGATCACATACGAATTCCAACTTAGGACATCAACTTCAGGACCACGTGCTAACCATTTCATTGTCTTAGAAATAGATTCCTCTCCCTCAACCTTTTGTTTGAACCAGTTTGCAAATGTTCTGTTATGCTCCATAACGAATCTTTGTTCAGTCATTTGTAGATTTTCTTTCCTCACAGCTTTTTTATGGGCAGCTATGCTGGCCTAGACTTCATCAACATTATTCAAGATGTATAAGTGGACTTGTGATAATTCATCAGGATCCACTCTATTTCCTGAGGCCCCCCGTCTACCCCCTTCAGCATGATGACGTTTTGGAAGCCCGATATGTCTTACTTTGGCCAAATAATTTTGACAAAATTCCATGGCCTTTTCAGATACATACTTCTGAACAATTGATGCTTCTGGCCGATATGCATTCTTCATGTACCCTTTTAGGAATTTCATAGTTCTTTCAATTGGGTACATCCACCGTAAATGGACAGAACTAGACAACTTGATCTCCCTTACTAGGTGAACAATTAGATGAACCATGATGTCAAAAAATGAAGGAACAAAAAGTCTCTCAAGGTGGCACAAGATAAGATATTCTTCATTCTCCAATTCATCCAATTGTTCAATCTCGAACACTTTACTGCAAACAACATTGAAAAACAAACAAAGGCTAGTCAAAATGTGTCGAAGATCATACTCGGCTATGCCTCGAATGGCTACTGGGAGGAGCTGTTGCATCAAGACATAACAATCATGAGACTTTTGGCCTACCAATTTCAAGTCCTTCATCGGTACAAGCCTCTTAAAATTTGAAGAATACCCCGACGGAACTTTTGTGCCATGCAAACACTCACAAAAAGAAACTGAATTAATTGGCGTGCATATTTCATATGTACTATTAATTAAGATAGAAACTGAATTTAGCCATAATATGTAACATCAAATACATTTACTTTTGTAGTGAATTTATTATCTGGTTGAGTGATAACATCATACATGTGTTTCATTATGTACAGGCCACATAAGTTGGATCCGATTGGTTGCCGACGGGTCTGAAAAGAACAAGAAGTATATATAAGATCAAGCATATATAACTTACTAACAAACTTCACAAGACAGTATGCCAATGTCCAAATATGTACTAACCTTTGGTATGAGCCATCTAGGATCTTTGAGATCACTCCCTCGCTTTTTTCTGACCTGGTTTAGGAAGGTCTTCATGGCACTATCATCAAAATCACAAATTTATCAATAATGTTCGCTGGAAATTCACATCAGAGATTTCTTATAAGAGAATCAAAATGACATGCTTACCTGTTGATGATCTCCTTAAACAGAACCCCTGGTTGGCCGTGAGTGGAGCATAAGAATAACACCGTATTTGAGTCTATGATCAAGACGAGCAACTGCCAGTGGGCGCTGAAATTTCATAGATATCACATACTCAGTGATATATTATGCAAAATTAAGTAAATTGCAACAAGAGATCGATTGTGATATGTACCTATGGTGATATGGAAATAAGTACACCTTCCTTCTCACTTCATATAACCTCTTTGATATGTATTGTTGTCTCAACTCCTAAGGGGTGTAACTTGCATATATTGGGCACAAGAATCCAAAATCATTGATTCTGCCCTGTTGCTCCAAATCTTGATGCATGAACCTACAATAATGGCATCGATCAGGGAATTAGTATATATGTATTTGTGTCTAAATTATGTACTCATAAAATAAGATACTTACCTACACCACATTTGAATAACTGCTGATGTAATCTCCTGTCCAGGAAGCAGCAGGGACTTCATATTAGCGGTGTCAAAGAAAATCGGTTAAGGATCATGAGGAACCCCTACCACTTCTTGTATATCCCACGATTGACATGCAAATTCTCCTTTGGATAGCATTTGGGATATTTTATCCTTGGCCCCCAACTCAGCAGTAAGGGATGCAGCTTTAGGAGGAGGGGATGGAGATTGTGAAGGGGGTGCAGCTTTATTATGAGGGGATGGAGATTGAGGAGGGGATTGAACTGGAGGAGGGGATGAAGCATCAGGAGGAGTATAGACATCTGAAGGTTCCCTTAACATCACTCACACGCTTTAGCTGATCGGTTGGGGGAGAGAGAGGTGCATCAATGATCACCTATTCAATTGACACTCTGACTTCATCATCAGCCATTTGTTTGTGGTGTACAGTTGATTCTAAGTTTTGGACAGTCCCTTTAGCAACTAATTGTCTAGTTGGTTCTGCCACGTACAGGTCACAATGTTGCTTTGACTGTCCAACAATGCAGCTCTCTCTAGTGTTATGCTGCATAGGTGCAAGTGTATGTGCGAGGGGAACACTGGTCTCTGGCCGAGAGCTAATAAGCCTCTTCATCTCCATCATTTCCTCTTTCATTAGCCTCATCTAGGCTTCAAACATCTCTTTCAATTTACGTTCTTTGGTTGCTGCCTCCTGATTTAATTGTCTAACCATTTGGTCCATCTCCTTCCCGGGTAACCATACTTTGCCCAAGTCGTTTGGTTTTACCAAAGTATTCTTTTAGGCCTACCCGTCCTCCGATCCCCCTTACCCGCCCCGGGTGATCCGGTTTTTCGGTCGCAATGGTCAGAACATCATTCCTCCCACCCGACACAAAAGATCCCTCTGCTTCTTTCTTTTTTAGATCTTCCTGTAAGATACAGATAACGAGAAACTTAATAATGACACATGTTTAGTAACTAAAAAATAACAATAAATGATACTTACAATTCTCTCAGCAACTAGACGAGTTTGTTCACTTATTTAGGCGCCTTTTTTTGGTCGCCGAATATACAGCCACAAATCCTCGCGAAGTATCGGGGATGCCTGCTGATCAACTACAGCAGAAGGATTGGATTAAGCTTGTTCTTCCAATCTCTTCCGCTTGGCCTCTATCATTTCTTCTTCAGCCTTTGCATATCCCCCACGAGAAGCCCTATGCGGGCAATCATTCCTTCTCTCTATCTCCTGTGCTTGTGCCCTTCTTCTCTGTGAATCAGAATTGACAACAACTATTAATTACGAATTTTAGCCATCTCACTAAAAGAAATTATAGAACTTCTGCTTCATATGAACCTTAAACACTAGTCAAACTGCCTTCATCAAGTTTCAACATTTAATTTAAGGAAGATGTAGAATTGTATAGAACTAAGATATTAAGTTACTAATAGCAATGTTTAACCACTACCTACTATAACAGAACTAGCTAAGAATATAATAACGGTTAACATATAAGACATGCATACTCACACATTAAACCATCATACTCAAATTCACTTCTGACTTACTTGAATATATACTTCTACTCACACATTAAACCATCTAACTAACAGGATTAGACAATCACAATAATATTCACATATCCGCACAGGTTAATAAGCAAACAAAAAGGGAAAACAAAACTAAATATGAACTCATCAAAGCATCAGGAGTGGTTCGAAGCTGAACAAATTGATCCCAAATTTGTTGATCAATGAATGTGTACTTCACTCACGGATTATGATCAGGTCGACCTCGGCAAAAATATGGGTGTTGGCGAGAAAGGTCTTAAATTTCCTCCACCTATCAGCACAATAAGACAAGGTCTTGGCTTTCAACTTGTCAAAGTCAGGGATAGTGTATGAAAGCCGGATAGTGTCCTAGATAGGATCTTCACTGTGCGTTGGTCAACATTTTTCCACTCATCTATCAAAATATTGACCTTGTTGCATGCCATATAGCCAACATAACTATTATATTCGTGTTTATTCGGACCAACAGGTTCCAATCTCTCATTAAACTGAATCTCGATCCTTGACCCAGCGTTTTGTTTTATGGACACGATGCTCATTCGTGTGCCACTTCTACCATGGCGTAAAGGGCGGTCACGAGGCTCATTTTGAGAAGAAGAGGGTTGGTTATCGCTCACACCAGTAACATCAGTAATTGGCGTTGACTAAACAGGGAGAGAAATGTTTTCTCAGTTCATTTTCGATAAAGTAAGAGAGTGGTGGTGCGAAGGAGTAACACCTGAGAAAATGAGAGAGTAACAGAGGAAGGTGGTGGTTGGCGAGGAATAGACGTAATGCAATAGGAACTGGGGTTTCGCAAAGAGAATAGGGGTTTCAAAGTTCAGACAGTAAGACGTAAGTCGTAAGTAAGGTTTCGCGCGAAGAAGTATATGTTTCCATTTTTAAGACCGGCCATTATTAATGTAAAGTTTACGTCCGCTCTTAAAAGTATTAACTTTAAGACCTCATTTATATATGTCCGGTTTTAAAAGTTTTATACGATTATATTTAAATATTTCGTAATTGTTCTTGATCGTAGAAAGTATAAGTCGGTGATGTACGAGTTTTCTCTATAATGTAATCCATATTTAATTTTTTTTACATTTTAAGAGCGGTTGGTTATTTTAAGAGGTCTAAATATTATATTTAAGAATTTATATGTTAGAAGAAGTTCTTTATATTTACAAAATTGCCACTGGTCATATCTTTAAGATCGGTGCCTAGAAACTCCGCTGTAAATGAGGCGGTTTTAAAAATTGATGCGGGTAAAGAAGTTCTTTATATTTACAAAATTGCCATCGATCATTTCTTTAAGAGCGGGGCGTTGATAATCTGTTGTAAACGAGGCGGTTTTAAAACACTTTTTTGCACTAGTGTGGCTTCACTAACGCTTCATCTTGAGTGTTGTATTAATGACCATTGTAAAGATTCAAGCTTCTGGTTAGAATATTTAAACTATCCGTTAGCCTTAGAAGCTTTCCCCTATTTTTTGTCGCATCATTAAATGTTCTGACACAAATCTGTCATTTTGAGGATTTGTAAGTGATCCTTCTTTTAATCATCTGAAACTCGTTAATACACTGGTTAAATATAGTTTGAAATAGTAATTAGTGAAGATAAGAAGTAATGAAATCATAATCAATTATTTTCACTTTATAAGCATGGTGATTTAGTGATGCAATAATGGAAAGTTGAGTTGTCATTAACTGACTCGAGTTGATGACTAGAGGTTGCCTTCTAGAACTCAAGTCTTGATGGATTTCTCAAAACTTCCTTGCTCTCTGTTTGAAATTGACTCAAGTTATAAACTCCTTTGCTCGAGTTAACCTCTCGTTCAAAAATGGATTTGCTCTTTGTCTGATCTTCACTCGAGTTACCCATTCCTTAACTCAAGGTAAGTTATCTATACTTGAGTTCCATTTAATTAACTCGAGTTATAAACTCTAAAATTCAGTGACTTCAAAACGCAAGAACATTGGCAGCACGAAGTTTAAATTCCAGTAAGCATAACTTAAGCTCCAAATTTGGAAAACCACATACCTACAAAAAGTTCTTTAAGTCTTCTTTCCAATGCAAAAAGAATCAACTCCAAACTCTTTGTATGTAGTATGTTTCAACAAGATTAATGAAGCTGTTTTGGACCAGTATTTTTGCAACATCTTGAACTAACTCTTAACTTCAAAAAATATTATCTCTCTCATTTAATATTTTTTTTCCATGATCTTAATGTTTTTAGAAAGGTAGGTCAGTCTAGTTTCATATGCTATCGATTTTAGCTCAATTGGATTTGTAGATTGTGAGATACACCTAAAATATTGAAGTTGGGTTTGCTGTGTGACGTTAATTGATGTGCCATATTATGAATTTTATATTTCTTTCATCTGAACTCCTTTGGTCTTGAATTTTTGTCAAATTGACATCGGAAGTCTAGTTTCATATGAAAATTGGTTTCACTTCAATCGGATTTTGGTTTGGGAGATATCATTGAATAACTAAACCTTGCTCATGTTGAACATTAAATAGAGGTGAACAGAAAGATGATAACTCGAGTCATTGGTGGCTAACTTGAGTCATGAATTTTCCACTCAAGTTAGTTCGTATCAGAGGAGCAAATCATTGTAGTAAAGTAGTAAACTCGAGTTTTGAGTTATGCACTCAAGTTTGCTCATCCTGAACCTTATTTTTATTTATTTTAATTTCGAATTGAGTCATTTCAAATTCTATTTGATCGTAAACACTTCTAATATCAATCTAAGAACTTGAATATTGATATTCTCATTATATTATGCATGTTTTTCTTTCTTTCTTCTCTTCTCTTGATCATTTTTCATAATTCAACTTGAACTAATTATTTGCAAGTTTCTCTTTCTTTCTTCTCTTCTCTTGATCATTCTCCATAATTAAATTTGGACTAATCTACATTGAATATAATAGTTAGTCAATATATATGATATAACAGTTAGACTGGAGGAAGTATTATAGAATTATGATTATAAAATCATATTACTAGATAAATAACAAAATTTGGGGAAAAGTCCCACGTCCAAAAAGACCTAATATATATATATATATAAACAACTGATACAATATCCATTTTATACACAACGGAAGTATTTTGATTTGAGTCTTTTTTATTGTTCTATCTTGTTCTTAATGTAAAATCTACATTTTCTCAAAGTAACCCATTGATATTCTCTCAACAGTAATTAAGTATAAAAAGATGGAGAATTGAAGAAAATGATTATAATGTTGAAGAAAAACAAATTATATTAATTAACTTAACAAACATCCATAATCTACTCAAATTAATCCACTCAAATCAGTTGAATAAGTTTTGCACTAAGGACAAGAGTTGCAATAACTTTTTCAATGGGATTTGCATCCAATATTTTCATAAATAAATTTAAGCCCCGTAGGGTACCTCCGGAGGGTCAAACCCGAAAAATTTAATTTAAATAATTTGTAGGACACTATGGATTTAATAGTTTGAATTGATTTATTTTTATTATTTAATGTTATAATAATAATTCTATAGTGGGATTTTTTCTTTTTTTTTAGAAATTTATTTGGGGAATGTGACTTGAAGTACTAAGGTCCTTTAGGAAAAATAGAATAACACATGAAATGATCACACTACCCTCACTGCTTAATGAAAATACTCACATTTTTCAGTATGCACATACATTTTTTAGTATGCAAGTCACCTATCCTATTGTGCAAATTCCAGATACTCTCTTGGTCCACAATATTGGATACTTTTAAAAGAAAGGTATGGTCCAGAATATAAGTAGCCTCTAATTTAATTAATACTTGTTTTTTTTTTCTTATTTTGCCCATGGCCATGGGATTAAAAAAAAAAACATTTTCTAGTGCATTCTCTTTGTCAGGTGAAAACTCTATGTGCAAGTTTCCTTCGGCAGGGTACAAATTCCCTAATATATGAATACCTTTCAAGTCACCATTCCAAGTCATCTTCCTTAATATATGCAATTTCTAAATGCATTCCTTCTGGTTTTCGAGTTATTCTTTTGAAAACCTGAGTTTCGTCTTTATCTTAGATTTACAGTATGCTTTACACTTATCTCTTCAAAAGGAATTTATGCATTAAAATAGAATCAAGCTCATGATCCGCTTATGAGAGTACTGAAAACTAGTATACTGATAAGGCTAATGTATGTGAAGCCTGAAAAGGGTTCGATGTCCTAAAGTATTCTTAAGTATGAGCATGAGATGAAAAAGATCGAAACTTGGGCTATCCACTGGATTAAAATCTCATTTCAGGGTTAGCATCTCCCTAGTTTTGTTTAGTATGGTATTTTTCAGTCTATTTGGGTTATCAGATACTTCATTTGGTTCTTATTGTAAGAGATCAACTAACAATTTACGAAAATCAATAAAAACAATTAAAGTCAATAAAATTATCCTAAAATTTGAGTAATTTCTAATATTATCACTACTAGTTGCACTAAACTCTAATATTATATTATTATTATTCTCATTTCACTGCCCTTATTAATTATGGGAATACATTAAAAAAAAATCAATGCTCATTGGAAATAACTAAGTGTTTTGTAAAAAAGATCAAATACATTTACCTGTTGAGTCTTTATAATAAAGACTAGAGGGGTAGGATAAATCAATGTCACAATGACATTGTTGATGTCTATGTTTGAGACCTTCTTATCTCTGGTCCTAATGCTACGCTGCCATTAGTATCCTGATACATCCAACCGGTTGGTGAATTCCTTATATTAGAGAATTCAAAAATATGCATATTTGGAAATGTCACTTGTATATCTAGATATTTGCACATTAATGGACGTAACTTGCATATGGGAAGGAGGGTATTCACTAAGGTGTGTGTCTTGATTAGGGGAGGGGTTCGACAAAAAAAGAGATCAGGGGAGGGGAGGATCATTCCATATGCTACCATTTTATTTCTCCAAAAGACTTTAGTACTTAGGACCATCCCCTATGGCCCTAATAATTTTCTAAATGGGATATATCATGCATGCTCAATTTTCCCATGTTTTTTTTTTTTAAAAAAAAACTATGCTAAACTTTTGTTATTTTCAATTTTAAATATAAGATATAGTTAACCGTTTTTAAAAAAATTGAAAAATTTAAATAAGTTATTTAATCATATCATATATGTTACATATATGATTAAATATTATATTAATTTATATTAGATAAATTAATATAAAAATAATAAAAATATAAATATTTTAAAATATTTTAATTATTTTCTTAACTTAAAAAAAAAAAATTCGACTGTGTTTTGGAGTTAGTATCTTGGATATTGAAGTCAAGATCCTGGAGTGAATAGGGAGGAGGGGGCAGCCAACTCCATTAATGCCACCATACCATTCCTTCACCTAGAACTGCAACTAAATTCACTACTGAGGCTTGCTTGTTCAAAGCCCTAAACCCTAATTACTTGGTCTCATAGTGACATTCCCCGCCCTTAATTCTCTGTCCGATTTTAATAACAGTGAAATGAAATAAGTAAATCCATCAGCATCTGTAATTCTGCATCACTCAGCTTTCTTGCGGGACTAATGTCTCTGCGTCTGGTAGTAGCAAATATACTCAAAAAGTTTCGTTTTCCTCCTCCCAATGCTTCTTCTACTTCTGCAATAACCTCTAATACGTTGCCCATCTCACTACCTGGTTCGTTACTAATCACACTATTAATGTTTTATTCTTCACGTATTTTTATTTCTCCGAGTATCGTTGTTACTGATGTTTGAATATATTGCTAAAACCCAATACCTCTTAAGATTACTGAAGTTCTTCTAATCAATTTGAAAGGTCTAACGAATGTCAGATATGGTTCCGAATTGTAGTTGTAATCTCAATTTTTTTAAAAACTTTGTTTCAATATTTTTATTACAATCGTCGAGTCATGGGGAAGAAGTAACAAACAATTTAGTGCAAAACGGGAAGAATGATATCAATTTGAGATTGCCTCGAAATTGCCTGTTTTGTCACCGCACTACTTAATTTTAGAATGGCGTAGTGCTTCTGGGGTCGTAGTTCAATTTATTTTGTGAGTTTGTGAGTGAAAATACACATTAAAACTCGTACTTTGGAATCTGGATATAGGCTCGAATAAATTTCTCAATCAATTCGTCTATCTTAGATGGCATCACACAGGACGATTAGTAGAGTTTCTGGCAAAATGATGAACATATGTCCTGCAATAGCGTATTGATGATTTACCGTTTCTTGAATCTTAAAACTTTTTGAATTTGCTGTATCCTATATAGATCAATTATGAGTCGTTCAAAATGGGTAATAATATCTTGTTTTAATTGTTCCACCAAGTGATGACGACTACTTGTTGTTGTATCAGGCAAAAGTATTACTTTTCATTGGCATCGAACTGGTGCACATGGTTGGAAGACGGGCTCTAGGGGTCCTTTCCCATGGATGGTGATATATGGACATCTTGGTATGCTTTTGAAATTAACACAAAAATATGATGTTCTTTTCAGCTTGCAATTTTGCTGTATTTCATTGTAAAATCTGCATTATGTTACTTATTCCCCCTTTTAATTCTCCTTCCATGCTTAAATTCTTAAAAATGCAAGGACTGCGCATACTATTGGAGGTCAAGTCTTGCAACCTGATATCTAAATTATATTTATAGCAATTTAGAAAAAGCTATATTTAGGAACTTGGGGAAACTGTACATGCAGTTAGAAAATTTATCTAATTTCTATAAATGCTTTATATTTTTATCATATTGATCATGAGGTATCTCATCTTTTTACCTTGTAACATCCATCCTTTCCCAAGAAATTCTGTATGTTATCTACAGGAGATTCAAAAAAAATAATAATCACACAACCTTATAGCATTGCACATGGTAGTCTTTTTGTTCCACATGGAGATAACCTTTCCTTGATAGAAATATAGCATAGTTGGATGCTGGTTTTCCTTTTAAATGGAGAGGACATTTGCTGCTGGGAATGTAAAATAACATCACCCTTGACAATTAGCTTGTTCACTGTCGGCTGTTTTTTCTAAATCAATTTTTTTGGGTTACTTTTCCCAGATAGCATTGAATATAATACTTATTGCTCGTTGCCTCCGTCTACTGGTTATCTGCCTACCATATTTCTTGTTTCTATAATTTTATTAGCTTTTAGTGCATATGCACTATAGTAATGGCTGGCATTCCATCTGGATCAATATTAAGTTAATCAAACTGGCTGAGGCACTGTTTCATGGTTCAAATAGTTTGGACTGATTACTTTGATCTTTGTGCAGCATTAATTATTGGCATTAATGCCAACCCTGTTTTTGCAAAAGATGCATCAACAGAAGCAGTTTTTGATAGTGACACTGAAAAGGAAGATATAACTGGACTGCAAAAAATTGAGGATGGCTCTGTAGCATCGAATATACACACATCAAAATGGAGGGTCTTTACTGATAAAGGGAGAGAATTTTTTCTTCAGGCAAGCAGGCTCTCCTTTTGCTATGTTTCACTTTTCTTCAGTTATATCTTTTGCATTCCAAAGTTTGTTTTATGTCGACTATCTGCCAGGGAAAAATAGATGAAGCTGAAAAGCTCTTCCTTTCTGCAGTACAAGAAGCTAGAGAAGGTTTTGGCCAGAGAGACCCACATGTTGCATCTGCATGCAACAATCTGGTCAGTTTATCATTAAGATGGTTTACACTTCATAATTATCTTCTTCCTAATTATCTGTGAGAAATTTGCACTAAATCATTTTGGAATCCTCCTAGAGAATATTTTTCTTAGGAAGTATCATTTGGTTGTTATCTTATTTTTTTAAAATCTGACAAACGTCTTCACTTTAGTTGAAGTTGGGAGAACTGTTTTCTAAATCATTGAGGAATCTGCCTAGAGAGTTTTCTTTACTGACCCTCTTTGAGTTGCTGTCTTTACTATTATTTATTTTCATTGTCAATCTTGTTCTTTTTTTTCATAATTAGAAAAAATTGTGATGCCTTTCAAGGGTTTCTTATCCTTTCTAAGTGAGAATATTCTACCATATATTCCCATGCACATGGTATTTATTTATTTTTGGCCTGAGATTTGGTGAATTAGATCTGTGCTTGTATTTCTTTAAGAACTCTTGGTGCATGGTCATACTTCATATTGGCAGAATAATTGAAATGCCGAGACAGATTGCGACATTGGCAGTTGATGCATGACTTAAAGCAGTCAACTCTTAAAGACATTAGATGATGTGATTGGTAGAAGCGTATGGAAATTTTCAAATTTTAGCAAAACTCATTCCTCTCTGTATTATTTCAAATGACTCATATTGGTTGATTATGCTTGGTCTAATTACCTCTATTTGGTATTACCTCATAATGATTGCTTCAGTTTCCTTTAGAGAGAAGATTCTGTAGTAAGACAACTCAAATGTTACTATGATTCTCATTTCAGGCTGAGTTGTACAGAGTCAAGAAGGCTTTTGACAAAGCAGAGCCGCTGTATTTAGAAGCTATGAGCATATTGGAGGAATCTTTTGGACCTGAAGATATACGGTAAAGTGCATTTTCTGTCATAATTATTGTTTTTGATCATTTAGGAGTAATAACTTGTTTATGGCAGCGGGCAGGGTGTGACTGTCTCCCATTTCCATGAAGTTAATACCCTTATGGCTTATGTCACTGCACAATGGAAAAAACATCATACAGAATTCATTGTTGAAATAATAATTATATGAATTTTCTTTTCTAACTCTCTTCTCTGCATAACAGTTCTATTTGTTAGTTATTTACAATTTACGCTAGAGGATTCTAGATTATCTTCGAATTTCCTCACTTTCATGAACCTCATTAATATAGGTGAAGGTTCCCCCTTAAAGCAACCATTTGCAATTGCAGGGAACCAAAGCAATTTTTCAACAAAAGTAAGGTAGAGAGAGACCCTCGAGAATGTGCAATGTTATCCAGCAAAATACACCTATAGTGTATACTATAAATTGTTAGACCATATATAGTTTGAAAATCATAGCATGTCGCGATGCTGTATGAATTGCTCCATCTTCGTGCATCCTGATCACTTCTTGAATTGGGTTATTGGTATTTAGATCATTTCATTCCCAGCATCACCTCTTTGACAAAACACCAAAATTAATTCCCAGGCAATGTCTTTTTGGAAGTTAAAAAAATCCTTCTAAGACGAAGACTCTGAAGCTTAAGAAGGTTTTCATTTACTTAATTGAGATTTATCTTGTCTTCAGTTTGTTCTTCTCTAATTTCTCACGCTAGCAAATGAAACTCTGATTTTGCAGGGTGGGAGCTGCTGCTCATAACCTTGGGCAGTTCTTCCTTGGACAGCGGAAGTTGGAAGAAGCTCATGTTTACTACTCGGTAAATTATTATGTCTTTAGAGCTTAACTATCTTGGCGACATGTGCGCTAATTCTTAAAATTCCTGTAATCACCAAGAGGACCAATGACTAATCCTTAGCCTAATTAAACCCCGACAACTTTAGTGAATGTGCACATAGCACCCTTTACTTCCATCTGTTGCGATAAACCTCTTCTGGTTATTGTCCTTGCTGAAAGAACAAAATTCATGTGCTTTTCACATGACAAATTGATTGATAGTGTCAGGGGTTGACTATTATTAAGGTTGAATCTTTGTCAGGATAAGAGCAAGGATATTAAACTCATAATCTAATAAAGGCTGGGAGAATCTCCATAAGTGCAAGACAAAGAAACTTTGCACTTATTTAAGTCAATCTGATATGGATAAATGTAACAGGCAGCTAACATCAAGACAACTAACAGCACAACTGAAGACAGAAATAACTAACTTCTAGGACAACACATAAAGGAAGTTACTCACTTACTCCCTTTTATATTGCTGAAAAAACTGTCCCCAGTTACCTGGTTATTTTCTAATTTAGACATCTTCTTCCTCCTACTATAGGTGATAAATAATAACAGTCAATATCCTATCACAAATGAACTCCATTCTTGTTAAGGAGATTCCCTAGAATCGTCCATGATCAAGCACCAAAACCTGAGATCCTGAAGACCTTTATCTCATAACAACCAGGAAAATCCTAGCATTTTGTTTAACTCATCATGCATTGAGATTAGTGTGTGTGTCTACGCAGATGCGATATAGCAATTGTTAGTGGTAATTGTGCTTGAGTACCTCTGCGTTGAATCCTGTGCAGTAGCATCTGTCATTTGGGTTTCTGGAAGATTTTAAAAAATAAAATTAAAAAAGAGCTATTTGGAGATTGATTTCTGTAAAAACTTTGGGTAGGAGAATAATATGGACAGTAAGATTATAGAGGTGAATAAAGGATTTTATGAAGGTAATATTCCTCACTTACTTTCCTCATGACCCAATTATGAAACCCATTATCCATTCTCAGGAATGTTGTCATGATCAATATTTGTTGATAGCTCATCTATTTATTGTTATTTCTTTGCTTCAGTCGTGGTGATCACATTTTTTCCACCTTTTTTGACTCAATTCTCCTTCATCTGGCATTTGATTTTGACAGGTGGCTTTCAAGGTGTGGACCTACTATACTCATTCACACATCATTTTCCTCTGATCAGCAAACATTTATCATATTCACCTTAACTGCTTCTTGTAATCGTTTCACAATTATTATTATATCTGAACTTGGGTTTTTTATTGAGAAATACTCAGATAAAAAGGCGGGTTTTGGGATATAACCATCCAGACTGTTCTGATACATTGTATCATCTAGGAGTGGTAATAATTCGTCCTTTTACTATACCATTCTTTCTTATTTTCTTAATTATATATAAGACTATGATAGATATTCTATTGACAAGAAATCTAGATTTACATGTTGGAGTTAGAAATTTATCTGAAAATTATTTATCACGAATGTCAATGTGAAGGTTGCATTTGGACAAGTTAATCTTTATAGCTGATTACAAAAATATGTATGGATTTGAGATTTTTATATCATACATGATTACATAATACAAAATTTGGCATACTCCATAAAGAATTTTCTAATATCATTAAATTTGACCAAAGAGATGCCCAATTTATTATTCTGTTCCATAATAAACTCCATTTTCCAATCTTTAGCATATGATTGTGACATTAAATGAATTGAAGATAAGAACAACATGTGATAGATGGAGTTCAAGAGTCATCCTCCACTTCAATTTCCCATGGATTAGGTTCGAAACCTCAACAATGTCCTTAAAATCTGTCTGACTATTTATGGTACTGATGACATGCATCATTTCCAGAATTTTGAAACTTGAAATATATGATATAGTGGTTTTGAGTGGTGGGTTTTTAGAAGTTAGGTTCTATGCATCTCCTTGTGGATCTGATATTCATCTTCATTTGGGTGTCTCAATAGCTTGGTTTAAATTGAATAGCTTTTTTAGACAGCTTTATTTTCTTTAATGCATTCTGGAATTTGAGCTTGATTGGATTTTAAGTTGCTACAGAATTGAGTGTTCAGGTGCTGTATCTTCAAGGAAAGGAAGGGGATGCTGAGGCCTTTATTCAGGACTCTATAAGAATGCTAGAGGTGCATCTTTCTTGTGCCTGAAATAAGCCAAATAGGTGCTTTTGTGATTTTGAATTGTTATCTTCATAGGACAAATTGTTTATCCGTGTAGGAAGGTGGTGAAGGGGAGTCCATTATATGCTTTAGAAGACTTCGATACCTTTCTCAGGTTGTGTTTTTTCTTTTGATGATAGATTTTGTTGATCATGGGTGATTCTTATTGTTCATGGATAATAAAGATGATAATTTGAGTATTTGAGTTTTCTGAAATTTATAGGGCCGAGCAAACTAAGCCGTTTTTTTGGTTTGGTGGTGGGGATGTGTGTGTGAGACGTGTGGGTGGGGTGGGGATAAAGAAAGGTTCAGGGGAAGTAACTACATGACTTAAAAATGAGAGAACCCAAGAAATCCGAAAGTATATTTTTCATGCTGTACCTAAAAGACAGTCAGACACAGGACAATATGATGAACTATATCGGACAGAATTAAAAAGCTGCTCCTTGTGAGTGGCAGAAATCAGAAACCTATTAATCCAATGCATAAATATGTCAATGGACCCACTGATTTGGTCTCACTCAGAAGATAAAGGGAGGCTCTATGCACAAGGCTCCTACCAGGTGGGTTCTAGGGAGGACTAGATATATGCAGTTTTACCCCTACAATCAGAGAAGTTGTTTCCAAAATTGGAACCCATGACCTCCAAGTCACATTGTAGCAATCTTACCGTTTTACCAAGGCTCACTCTCTCTCTCTCACAGAAGATAGATCCAACAAAATATTGACTTGCACATTAATCATCAGATGCAGTCATTTCTGGTATGGCATTAATACAGCCCAACCTTTTCTCCATGAATCTGATACATTTCATTCTCTCCTAAGCCTATGAGGCACATCAAACATCCCATCAATTAGGTCCCACGCAATCCTTTCTTGGGAGAAGCATTCACTTGAATCCACACCATCACACACACCCATGTCTGGTTTCTAGTAGTTCTCCTTGCAATTCTGTTCCAGTTTTTCAGGTTATAATTCCTTCTAGGTCTAATTTTCGGACTCATTAAGTTTTTGCTACTTATGTTTTAGATATATATGAAATTAAATCGACATGCTGAAGCTGAGATGATTCAGAGAAGGATTCTACATAAAATGGAACTATCAAAGGTTATTTATTGGAGCCCATTTCTCTCTGTTTAATTTACGTATTGCTGTGATTGACATGCTCATTTACTTTTAGCATTTGAAACTTGTTTTATCAAAGCAAAGTTATATGTCTCGAGAAAGTCGACGGTACTTGACAAACATTTTTAAGAATTGAATTGCTTAGGTAATAATCTAGATTGAAGGATCCTTGGAACTATCGTTATGTATTAATGGTCATTAAAGGTATTATGACAGGAAAAACAACAAATGGGCGCTATATGGTGACCCTTGGAAGACCGACTCTGATTTTATTTTCATTTACCACTTTCTATCTTCTACAATCAGTTGTTATCACCTTGCTTGGTTGGATAAATTATGTTGCATTGCAAGTAACAGTTATCTTATGAGATTTTTGTCTTGTAAAAAATTTGACGTGGTTTGTGGAAGGCAGGGGTGGAATTCTCTTGAAACTATCGCTGCGGCTGAGAGTTTGGCTCTGATTCTTCAAGCATCAAATAATTTGAAAGATTCACAAGAGCTTCTTGAAAGGTAATTTGTCATATTGTTGTGGCCTCAGAAATTTGGCTTTGACTTATCAGTTGATATCCTTTTGCTTTCCTTACAGATGTCTTAATGCTCGAAAAGCCATACTTCCCCACGACCATATTCAGGTTTGTATTATTATTTAGATACTACCTTTGGTCCTAAATATAAAAACTAGGCAAGGAGTTTACTTTGGTTCTAAATATAAGACCTCGATCCATTTTGTCCCCCAAGTTTATAGTTTTTTCCTCAAAGTATTCCTATTCATTGCATATAGGAATAAGAATGTCCATTAAAGGTCGTTACAATACATATGATTAGAAAGGATATTTTAGGCAAACCAACTCATATTTGTTACAAATAACTAACTTAACTAATTTCTTTAATATTTGCAAACTAGTCTCTTATATTAAGGATCGAAGGGAATATTAGGAAATGTGATTTTAAAGAACTGATCAACCTAAATTTAAAAGCTATGAAATTTGTTTATTTTCTTCGGAATGATTATATTCCCAACCTGCCCCCTTATGTTTAAGTCCACAAGGTAATGGCAGGAGTTCTTTTTCTGTGACAACTTGGATTTTAATTCACTAAGATGCCTTCAAGATTAAAGCCTGATTGACTGAGGCAACTTAATTACGACATGCGGTTGTTTTATGAAAGTAGCAGTCTGCTGTAAACCATTAAAATATTTCATATAATAGGTTTTGTGGATGTTATGATACCCTGTGTTTTCAAATATTTATGAGAGTTGAGATCCCTGCTCAATTTGTTTAATATTCTACTCTTGTAATGAACAATTATTTTATGCTTGTTATTTTGTAATCTTTCTTGTTTACATTTACCAAAATAAACGAGCCTTACTTTTTTTACCCACGTTCAGATTGGTGCTAACCTGCTTCATCTAGCAAGGGGAGTGGTGCTCAACAGCAGCCAACTGCAGAAGTGTGATGTTTCTGGTGAAGCTGAGCTTGATAGGGCAAAGGATCAATTGAATGATTCCATAAGGTTTAATTTAGCTGGTCACGTATAGCTCTTGCATGACTAAATTTTAACATCTAAATTGAGTTGTCATAGGGTTTCCCATTGCCAATTAGCCTTTCCTTCCGGATTTTCCATCATGTTGCTTTCTTTGTTGATGCCCTTGTTAATGTATATTTTTGTCCATGCTTCCTAGGGAGGTTCATGCCCACAATGTTCAGTCTCGACTTTACATCATGTAGATTTGGTTGGAACACTTCAGAAGAGCCAAAACATTCTCACCTGACCGACTTAGTTTGTATGCAAGGCAGAATTTTTTCTTCATTCCTTAGAAATGTTACATAATTAGAAATGCGAGGGAGCATTCAGAGACTAGAGACATAAAAAGACAATAATAATATGTGTTGCCCAGACAGACTATTAGACATCCAGAAAGTCCACAGGTTTCCATCATGAAAAATGAAGAATAAACAGAAGCCAATCTTTTGTCTATGGTTTAGGTTTGTGGTTGGTTTGTTCTCTCAAGTAAACGTGTTAGATGTTCATGAGCTCCTGATTAGATTTTCACTTCTTAACGTTCATATGTGAAGTCCAGGGTCGTCCTTTGTTTGTCTTGTTCCTTCACTTGATGTGTATGGTATGAGCATTGTGAGGTTTTTCCTCCATGAACCTACTACATCGATCCTTTTCAGGGCATATAGAAAGAAAACCTAGGCTCAGATCTTTATAGCTCTTCCATGTAGTAGTTTGTCGTCTCTTCCTGCTCTATAATATTTTTGGTTGAAAAACCAATTATCCAAGCAATTACAGGTCTCTCTTATTCAGTTTGGTTTTGGTTTTATTATGCTAACTTTTAGCAGGATTCTCTAATAGCTGTCCCAAAATAATCTTTAGTGAATAGAGTATCTTTCTTTTGTGTGCATTTGTGCAAATTATTGATAGGCTGTTATAAATTCAATCTCAGGATTGCACGTCAAATTTTAAATAAATTACTGAAACAAAAAGTCAACAAAAAAGATTACAGTTCACTAGGACGTTCTACAAAGGAAAGACAAGCGGCATTAATCATACTGGTTAGTTTTTTATTTTCATAATTCCTCTTCTTAATGCATGCTTGCATGTTTGCAAACAGAAGTTAAATATCTGGCATTGGTGTGAAGGCTTCTGTACTGAAAAGTGTTTTTATTCAAAGATCATACATTCACTTTGGTCCCTATGCTCATAAATTTAGTTCACTAATAGCTGCATAGCATATCATAATGATGTTACCTTTATATGTCATTTCTGGTATTGATATAATGGCAGGAAACATATTTGGTAATAAATAGATCGTTGTGAAAAGTGGTATAATTTAGCATGATATTCTTTTTCAAATTTTTAACTTGGTTATCCTAGCTCGTGCCGGCGTAGTGAAAAACATAGCCTAAAGTCGAGTGGCCAGTTGTATATGCACCCACACAATAACTTCTTCCTTGGTTATCATTTGTTTGAGAAGTAATACACCCTGACCTTGTGGTGAGGCTCATAATGTTTAAACTGCAGATAACATGATTATTCATGTTTTCTGGTTATTTGATTAAATGTGCAATATATAGAAGAGATGAATGAAGACATAGCATTTCTTATTATTTTTTGTCATCAGACTTTCATGGAGGAAATGGTTTTCTTTGCTTAAACAAGCACATTTTTGCCTGTAACATTGATTTTTGGTTGCTTTATTTATTTTTTAATCTGCTTTGATTAACTTGTGACTATTAAGAGAGTGGGGCAGCTGCCCTTTAGTAGGGTGGTTTTGTTAGCGCAGCCATGTTTTCTTCTAGTTTCTTTGGTTTATATATGTACTTAGGGGATGAATTATTCTCCTTCGGGAATTTTTTCAATCTACGAAGATTTTCTTGAATAGATTTTACTTGTTATTTTTGCAGTTGCAATCGCTCAGCCTTTTGGCGTCATTGGAGTTACCTAAGCAAGAATTGCTGGGAACTCAGGTTAGAATTTGTGGTATCAGACTATTTTGCTTCAGAAGTAATAGATTGTGTAATTATATGTAATGTTGATCACATGATTCAAATTCTTCTATGACCGCACAAGGAAAAAAATTGGATGCTGCAATATTCAAAGGAGTTGTTTGTTTGTTCTTCTTCCTTTGCTTTAATTCATCTGTAAGCACAATTTGATTTATCTTTAACAGTTATGCAAGATATAGATTGATGTGCATGAATGAAATATGAACACAAGATTTTAAATCATTGCTAGCTTTCAATTTTTGGGAAATCTACGGCATTCATCCCTCTGGAATAGCTGTTACTATAAGCCTTTTTAACTTTTAAGGCTTGTAATCGTGTACTCTTTACTGAATATGTTCATTTTGCAAAAACAGGAGGAGCATATAAATCTTGAAGCTCGGAAGGCACTTGTTCAATGTGTTTCCGCTTATAGGGAGGTAAAATTTAACCCCAACTCATGAAAAAAAAATTGAATACTTTATCTGTAAACAGTTTGGTGATAACTATAGATTGCTCTTGCTATACGCTATTAAGTGTTGCATCCAAAATTTTCTGGGAAGTTTTGAAGATTTATTTGCACGTCCTTTCATTTTTTACATGGGGTTTTGACCATTCATCATGACAATTATAAACTTGTTTACAGTATGTATCAGAGAAGTCAGTTGCTGATTCACCTGAAATAAAGAAAGAGTACCTTTCATGTTTAAAGCGTGCTCAAGACTTGCTTGGTGGTAAATTTGCTGAGGAGCCAACCAATTGAGGGGATTCCTGGAGCCCAACTAAACATTTTGAATACAAATTTTTTTGTTGGTAGACGAGCGGCCAAGCTGAATAGACATATTTATTGCTGCTCGCTCTGTTAGAAAGAGATGCATGCCTGAATCCTGATGCGGGCCACGCTAAATTAAATGAAAATGATCTTGTTTTGGCTTCCCCCTTTGTCATCTAAATCTGGGAACCGTGTACTATTACATTAGTAGTGTACTTGGATTGCTCTTTATTTACTTGTTTATTTTGTTCAGGAAATAGTGTTTGTTCCTCAAAAAATCCAATGTTAAAATTATTATATGTAATCAAGCCCCAATAAATTATTCCTTGTGAAACACTTGGATGCACTTTTCTTCCTTTTATGGAGTTGATTTGAGATTTGAGTTCTTGGTCTTCTTATGGTCTGAAATGTTGAGCGACATCAAGGCCCATCTATAACCAGACGCTTCGACAAAGCAGAGCCAAAAAAAAAAAAAAATCTAATTAAAATGTGGACCAACCTTGTCTTTTATGTAGAATCCTTTCTTTTTATTTGGTACAAATGTAGCATCCTATTTCATTGAAGAATTTTATGCTGAATATCTATTTTACAAAACCGTAAGATTTTTTTATATATATCACGCAGGGTAATCACACAAGAATATGACGTCCACACCCCCCGGCCCGTGGGTGTAAACGCAAATGAGTTTTTATGTTATTTTAGACCCATTTCAACAGTTTATTTGAATATTTTAAAAGGTGTCAGTTAGGAACCTTAAAAACGCGATGGCATCATGTTGATGTGAAATCTCGAGGACCCTTGTAACCAAAGTACGCCAATGCCACACGAAAGTGACTGGTTTTGTTGAATAATACAACCTCTTGGTATGCAGACAAGTAACAGAGTATACATTTTACCACATTATCCAGTAAGGACCATAATGAATCCCCACACATCTTGAATCCAAAATGAATGATGCTCTTAAATTCTGACAACTCCACGGAAACTAAGACGTTGAAGCCAGCCAATTAATTAAGAAAGTCACACACGCCTTCACAAATCAAACACTGTTCCACCAACTTGTTCTACTTTTTCTATATTCCAATTGCGTGGACCTTGGCTTTGCCACAAAACTCTTCTTCTTTTTCTCCTCTCCCTCCTCACCACATCCTCATTGTTACCAAACTTGCATTTCAATATTCATGACTTCGAAGCTCTTGAGAAATAGAATGATGAAGCCTAAGGATCAGAAGAGGAGTGATAATGAGTTGGCGCTTGAGAAGGCAGCTGCATGGGCATGGTACCAACATGGAAAAACTAGTATGAGAGAGTCTCATGTTCCAAAAATTCATCAACGCGATCACAGGCCTTCTCGTTACATGCTAGAAGCCACGAGAATGGCTTCTTCGTCTTCTTCTTCACAGGAAACCAAGGAAGACGAAGGATTGTCATGCCCAGTTCACCACACCAACAAGTCATTACCTCTTCTTGATGCGTATGAAGTACGTAGTATTTTGACGAGACTGGACAGTCTCATCGCAGAATCTGGTGATGACAAGCTTGATAGTGGCTTTGGTTCTTCAAATAATGGAGGTCAAAGGAAGAAGAAAAAGAAGGTGGGAAAAGGGATATGGGAAAGGCGAGGAGTGAGAGTGTTATGCAGTGCAAGGAAAGAAGACGTGGTGGATGGAACAAGAGTCTCTAAGAAGAGTCATCAGATTAAGTGTTCAATAATAATGCCAATTAAGGGCTAATAATGGTGGCCGTGTCATGTGAAAATACTCGGTGCCCACTTTTTACCTCCATCGGATCACCAGATAGGCGCAGCTTTAGAAAACTTTGTTTCTCTTTGTTTATCATCATTCTCTCTTCTTGATCCTTTTGGAGTAACATTTTATTTGCCTTTGTGGTGGACTGGTGCTGGTGAATATTTTGATTGTGTGTGGTGATTATTGTGATAATTAATGGACGTTTTGTTGTCTACTACTACAAATTTGAATAAGACTACACCGATGAATATGATATATGACTGAAGGGTTGGGTTGGCAAGCCATGAATCATAAGAATGCTTAACGATAATGCTTTCCAATAATTCTGAATTAAAAATGGAAATCCATATTTTAGTAGTCGCATATTATGCTTTATTGCTGCTGGACGGCTTATTTCTTCCATGAAATTATGATATTGTAATTAAGACTGAGTTTTTGACAGCCATCTTCTACCTTTTTTTTTTAGTGTTGTTTAATTTGCAGAAGAAAGGTCTCGAACACCAAAGCAATTAATAAGGCTGGAGAGTTTGTAACTTTGTCTGTCATGCACATTAATTCCTGTGTCAGTCTTTCTTTTTGTTTTATTGGACTTCATGTGATAATATGGTTATGGTGTTTGACATCAGTAGTTTCGTCGGACGCCGCTTGGATCCGATGCATTGGACTCTTCGCTGTGACCTTTGCAATGATTTTTTTTTGGAAGTGTTACATTTTTTTTTTAAAAAAAAATTTGCATTGCAAGGACGCAGTGGAAGGTCTGATGTATCAAACCCAATCTGCGTCTAGTTTCATCGGGAGGTGGAGGGAGGTATATAAATATTCCTTCTCCTTGTTTAGCCAAATTGGATGGGATTGATTTTTAGACCAACCTGAAAATTTAATATGATTATTATTATTTTTAATTTAAAATATTCCAATTAAAAAAATCTCTCCTAAGAAAATCACTACTTTTGGAGGGAATGAGAGGAGATTAAGAATTTTTTGCCCTCCAAAAACCCCCATAACACAATATATTGTAAGTATAAACCAATATAAATCTGGAGATAGCATATAAGCATGATTGTAGTAATTTCATGAATATAATGTAGAAACGTATGAATTCAGTGTAGTGACCATGTGTCAGATGTTTTGGCCTTTCAATTCAAAAGCTGTGACGTGCATGAAATAAACCCACACATACATTATCATCATATCATCAATTAATTAATTCAGGTTGTTGGGTTTCAGTTATAATGTTACATATATAATAATTTCCTTTCTGTTAAATTGATTGATTAACTACGTATGATGTGAAATTGAGAATACGATCATTGGCCTCTTCCTTTTGATGATGCTTGTTGTTAGCTCCAGCATTATGTACGTGGCATTTGACAGTAAGAATGCTACTAGTACTTAATTTACTGATACACCCTTCATACATATTAATTAAGAGCTTTAAGAACTTTAATTTCCTCTAATAAATCGAAGCCTTGTTAGAACCAAAGTGACAAGAGGATTATTGTTTGCAGTCATGACTTGGCTCTATGATGATTTTAAATGTACGTAATCATCTCTTCTGAGGAGCATTTTGCCAACCACCTTTGTTAACAATATATACTTTGACTAAAATAATAATAGAGCCCATATGTTATGAGATAGAGTACTATGTATGAGTATATATGGATATGCAATTGCACATATAAGCTTGGTTTTTTAATGTATAGGTAAACATATGACCAAAATGTCCATTAATTAATTATGTTCGTCACTCCTTGTTGACTTTTTAGAAGGACCTTCAATTTGCTCAAATTCAACCTCATACTCAAACTCTTATTTGATGTCTAAGCTTGGATTGATAAAAAAGCAAGTTTACACGTTATAACTTTATAACAATGTCAAATTGTTAATAATTTCCTTAAAAATTATATTGAATAAAATGATTTATTAGTATTTATAGTGTTTTTAGATTAAATAGTCAATTATATAGTGGATGAAAAAGAGAGAGATATTCATACATAAGCCAACAACGCACATCAGATATCAAAGTAACCTCAGACACAACAAGTTAACAACTATAAACATCCTAACCAACGGTTGAATAAACAACTCCAACAACCTAAACTACTTGAGGGATAAAACGATACAATAGTCAATTTATAACAAAAAGAGTAAAATGGCTGAAAAAATATGCTCTGGGAGTCAACTCCAAGGAAGGCAATATGAGCTTGATAGAAAAGTAGCATTGTAACGATAGATCCAATACTCCAGAGAAGACACCTGCAAAACCAGAGGCCATGTGCAACATCCCTTTAAATCCCAATACATATTGGATAACACTTCAGTTATGTGGTGAAAAGATGATAAATAGTAAAATAGCAGACTCAAATAAGTAACTTAACAACTTGTTATAAACATGTGAATGTATTGATTTGATTTATTTATTTTTATTAAAAGTACAAACAATGTAACACTTTGATAATAAGTTACAACTTATGACCAAAATTATTTTCCCAACAAGATGGATTCCAAAGTGAAGATGGGTTGCACTGTGGTTTTGGGCTTTTGGACTTGACGCAACGTAGGTGATCCACTTGCCTGTTTTTTTTTTAATAAAAAAATTGTAAAAATAAATGGCTTCCCTGAACTCCGAAGTCTGAATGATTCGTGATATTTTTTTTTCTCTCTCCTTGTCTTGGGAACATCCGAAAAATTTGGATTTTGAACGATATGATGCGATGAACAACTAGCTGAAACAGAAGACATGATCACCCAATTTCAGAAATTCTCGAAAGCCAATAGCTTTTTATCTCAATCATTCTACCTATCAAGCTCATCGTCCTCTTACAGCTTCCTTTCGTCCAATTCCTCGTATATCCCCAAACGTCTCCGCAAAGACGACAATGACATTCTCTCAACCATCTCTGAAGCTATCAACAATTCCCAAACAGAGCCTCTTGATTCGTCTCTTCGAAGAATCCTCCCATCTCTCAGAGCCCACCATGTCATTAATCTCATTAATTTCAATCCTCATTCTCTTTCCGCTTCTTCTCTCTTCTCCTTCTTCAATTGGCTCGCTTCTCGGCCCTCATTTCGCCACACTATTCAATCTTACTGCTCGATGGTTCACTTCCTCTGTACTCACCGGATGATCCCTGAAGCTCTATCCCTCATGAAATTTCTTGTGTCTTGGAAAGGCAAGGACTCTGCTTCTTTATTGTTTGCTTCTGTACTTCAAACAAGAGGTACCCACAAATCCAATATTGTATTTGATGTCTTAATTCATGCTTATATGGATTCTGGATTTGTTGCGGATGCCATTCAGTGTTTTCGGTTGGCTAGGACAAATAATCTTCAAGTCCCACTTAGTTCTTGTGGTGATCTGCTTGATAAGACGATGAGGTTGAAATCAGCCGAATCTTCCTGGACATTCTATTTGGAAATTTTGGCTTCTGGATATCCTCCAAATGCTTACAACTTCAATGTTCTGATGAATAGGTATTGTAAGGAAGGTAATATTAGAGGTGCTCAGTTGGTATTTGATGAAATGGCGAAGAGACGTTTGCGTCCTACGGTTGTTAGTTTTAACACTTTGATCAATGGGTATTGTAAATCAGGAAACCTAAGTGAGGGGTTTAGGTTGAAGAGTGTCATGGAAAATCAAAAAAATTTCCCAGATGTTTTCACTTTCAGTTCTTTGATCAATGGGTTGTGTAAAGAGGCCAGATTAGGTGAGGCAAATAATCTGTTTGATGAAATGCTCAAGAGAGGTTTGATTCCAAATTATGTAACTTTCACCACGTTAATTGATGGGCAATGCAAAGATGGGAAAGTTGATTTAGCCATAAAAAATTTTCATCTAATGATAGCTAAGGGCATCAAACCTGACTTAGTCACATACAATGCACTGATCAATGGCCTTTGCAGGGTTGGAGATTTGAAAGAGGCTAGGAAGCTTCTAGATGAGATGAGTGCAAATGGATTGAAGCCCGACAAGATCACTTTCACTACGCTTATAGATGGATTCTGTAAGGATGGAGATCTTGAACTGGCCTTGGAGATCAAGCAGGGAATGATTGAAGAAGGGATCAAACTTGATGACGTAGCTTTCACCGCGCTTATTTCTGGACTCTGTAAGGATGGAAGAGTTCATGATGCCGAAAAAACGTTGAGGGAGATGATGAATTCAGGTTTCAAACCTGATGATGGCACATTCACTATGGTTATTGATGGTTTTTGCAAGAAGGGTGACACCAAGATGGGATTTAAGTTGCTCAAGGAAATGCAAGGGGACGGACATGTTCCAGGGGTCGTGACATACAATGTGCTTATGAATGGACTGTGCAAGCAAGGTCAAATGAAAAATGCTAAAATGCTGTTAGATGCAATGCTTAATTTAGGGGTAGTTCCTGATGATATTACATTTAACATTTTGCTAGATGGTCATTGCAAGCATGGTAGTCCTGAAGAAATTGAGCTATTTAGAAGTGAGAAAGGGCTTATTACAGATTATGCTTCTTATACTTCTCTTCTTAGTGAAGCAGGTGAAGTTTCCAGAGATCGCTCAAAGGGATGATTGCTGCTACATTGTTATTTTCTCGAAATCCATACTTGGTGGATAAGATGGCTAACAAGTAAGTCTCCTGAGTTAACTGAAGCATCTTAATCAACTCTTCCATATTAGCTATGTTAATAGAGGACATCTTCAAGATTTACATGTTTGGTTTGAGAGGAGGGAGTGCGAGGGAAAAATGAGAGAGAAATTTTTTCTCTTATTTTTACAAAATAGCCCGTGGAAAATTTTCAATATTCCTAAAATATACTCTCAATAAAAAGGAATATTCTTCTCATTAATGACAATTTAGCCAATATTCTCCCTAGAGATTGTACCTCTCCCATCCCCTCCCCTCAAACCAAAAACACAATAGGTTTATTGCCCAAAAGAACTTTTCAAAAACCACGATAAGCCTCTGCCGTATAACTAGACCATTGTCATACTTGAAGTTCTCTTTCATATATCTCTAGATGTTTCAGTAATGGAGGCTGAGGTCATTTTGTTAGTCTCGGTTAAATGTTATCATCAAAGCTACTTGATTAGTAATGCTGGCATACTATTATTAGTGAGCTACTGGAAGCTAATTGCTAGAAGGGCTCTGACACAGTGTTACCTGGTAATTAGGGGAGTATACCAAGGGCATAATTGGTAAAATGCAGTTAAAACTCTTTATTTAACTTTTTCTCTTATTCTCACGGCCTCACCTATGTTTGGTAATCTGTTGGTTCTGCTTTGGATGAGGAAGGCAACCGAATGCCCTTGTCCAAGTACAAAAAAAATGACTTCAAGGGCCTCATATGTCACTATGGTGTTCCCTGGCTTCATTACTTGACTTGGGATTTTGTTTAATGTTAAGGGAGTCTAATGGTACCATTGCCGTGGGTTAAGTTGGTAAGCGGCCTGGTTTTCATAAAAAGGAAAATATAAGTTTGAATTTTGAGAAGCACACTTAATAAGAGAGGTGAAAACCCTTTACATACTAAGTCTTGAAAGATATAATACCCACAAAAAAAAAAGGAGTCTAATGGTATAAAAAAAAAGGGGGGAGTCTAGTGATCCAACACTTTATACTGTGATCCTGCTAAGAGCGCACAGCTGGAAGCCTCGACTCGCATCTCATACTGTAATTCCGGTTAGATGCGTTCCATGCATAAGGTTAAGAATTAAACATCTAAACTCTTGATGATTGTCCTTTTTTGGTTACTCTTGAACAAATTGTATATTTCTCTCGAGAGGAAGGCTTTGGATCTGATGAGGTTTATCTTATGCTGCGAGACTTTCCAAAACAATTGCATGACATCACGCATTACGTCAATCTGTTTATGTAAGGCTTATCCAGTCAGCAAGATCATCTGTAAATAATAGATGAGAGATAGAAAGTCCTTTGGTTGCCTATTTCGGTACGTCCTTTCCACTTGCCTTGATTAACTTCCTTGTTTGTCATTTTTCCTAACTTTTACGTCCATAGGACAAAGAGATATGGACTTAAAACGTCTTCTTTTCTATCTCCACGTGAAGTTTGAAACGAGTGAGACTCTTCTAAGTGCATGCGACAATTAGATTAACCAAATCATCCATAAGGACTACGTCTATCAAGGTTGTTTGCAAGAAACCCCAATCAAGATCATTATATCTACTTTGACTGCTATATACCCTTTCTTCCTTCTCTTACTTCTCGTGGTGCATATAGCTTCTTGGGCTATGATCACATTATTGGCTATTGGCTTTGGGCAATTTGGAGGGAATTTCATATCGTTGCAAGAACCCCAATTACCAAAAGCATCATAGAGATTTTGCTCAAAGTCTCCAGCCATCTTATTGAGTTCACTATGATGAATAACATATTTCTGTGTTCATATTGAATAGCTTCAATTTTCTGTCTTTATTATCTTTTCATTACATGGTCCAGGCATGAGAAGGCTAGTTTTCATGTGTTCCCATTCGATTGATTATTCGGTATGTATTTGCATGTTTGAAAGCAATTGTAGTCTCAACAAAAAAAGTTACTTACAAACCAACAATTTGGTCACAACAACGTTGAAATCTCACTTTTGTTGAGCGGAATCTTGAAAAGGGGTAGTATCTTATATTGGACTATTTTTGCTCTTTTTGGCATCATCTGTACTTTCATCTTCATCCCAGACTATTATTCTGGAAGTTGTCCAAGGATATTGAATAAGATTATTTAGTTAATTATTTGTAATAAATGTATATTACAATTTACTCCCTTTTTGATGAGGTGCATTGGAACTACCTTTGATGGGAAAACTTCCTACATGTATGTAAACAATAGAGATACTTTTAAGAAAAAATTATAAATTTGAAAAACAAAATGGGCTCAGGCTTAGTAAACTTCTTGTCTAGTATTTTTTGTTTAGGACTGGAGATAGTATTATATTAGTTATAGTTAATGAAGTTTAATAAGATGTTGGTTGATGATAGTACGGGTCTGTTAGGTATAGTCTGTGTTGTTGTTATGTTATATATATATAGAATTGAAAGGCAGTTTCAGGTTCTGGCTATATAGAAATACAGAAAAATTAAATCTTGGAATGGGGAAAAAAAAAGACATCTACGTCGGTTTGTAAGAAAAACCCACAAGCAACCATTTATGTGGACCTGGATTGCCTCAGTAGCTTTTTTTTTTTTTCAGAATCTCTCAGTATCTGATTACAACCGTTGGGGGGAGAGAGATAGAGAGATGTTCAAAATAATTTGCTCCATCCAACAGTTATGATCAGATACTAAGAGATTTTGAGAAAAAAAGCTTCTGAGATAATCTGCTTCCCCATTTATGTCAGCTTTATTGGGATTCATTTTTTATTTTTATATAATATTTGTTAATTTTTTTCCTATTTAATCATATTGATGCTCCTTTAACAATAATATAGTGAAAAAAAAAGGAAATAGAAAGAATTAAGGAAGATTACTAAGGTGTTTTTTTTTTAAATATCATTATGAACTAATTTAGATAACTTTCTTAACGTTATTAAAAAATATAAATATGTCTTATATTAAAGACTGAAGGAAGTAGAAGACATAAGGCCTCTTCTCATGGGTCTTTTACTTTTTTTAAAAAAACAAATTGGAATTCAAACTAGATTTGCCCACTTGGTAGTCTAGTTGGTTCCCGCTGCCAAATAACTTTAAGTACTTATTAGAAACCCATTTCCCTATTTATCATTTGGATAGGCAGAGAGTTAGGCCCTTCTGTGCTGTCTAGATAAGATCTGAAGAGTTTAGATTTAATTTATTTTTTCAAAAAAAAAATATTTTAATATGTACATAATCTAAAACTAATATTTTTTAAAAAATTGATTTTTTAAAAAATTTAAAAATCACCAAATAAAAAATTAAATATGGACCTTTTAGATCTATCTGAATAACCCAAAAAGGCCGAGCTCTCCTGCCTATCCTTGGAAAGATAGGCAGGAAACGAGTCCGTACTTATCAGTCTTGTGGCGTTGTGCATCAAGACCATGAACTTGTACGTTTTGTATTTTTTTGGGATAAGTACCAATTTTACCACGAAAGATTTCTAAAGGGAGCATTGGTAAGACGGAAGTTTTTTTTTATCTCATTTTCGCCATAAAAGTATGAAAAAAGTAGCAAAAATGCCCTTCCATGATGGAATTGGCACGTCGAATTTTAATGACCTGACAACTCGAGTTGATGGACTATAACTCTAGTTTAAAACTCGAGTTCTTGGTTAAGAACTCAAGTTCTTATGTTGCTCTTCCTATTTTGTTGGCAAAAATTCATAGAACTCCAGTTGGTGGCCAACAACTCTAGTTTAGAACTCGAGTTCTTGGTTAAAAACTCGAGTTCTTATGTTGCTCTTCCTATTTCATTGGCAACAATTCATAGAACTCAAGTTGGTGGGAAACAACTCGAGTTTAGAACTCGAGTTCTTGGTTAAAAACTTGAGTTCTTATGTTTTCTTTAGAGGAGGTTGAATATCGTTAATCTTCTCCTGCCTTGGTAGTAAATTTGACATCTTGGAGAGAGATAATTCCAGAGTAATGGAGGAGGAAGAGCATGAGGTATACGGAGGCGATATCCCAGACGTGGGTGAGATGGAAGGAGATTTGGATTTTCACCTTGCTGATGTCGATATGTCTGTGGCCAACAAGAATGCCGTCAAGGTCTTGTTCTCTCTCTTTCGCTTTATTTCCCGTTATCTAGTCCAATCTTGCATCGTGAATTTGCAGTTATCAGATAATGTTCTCTTTGGAATTGATAATTTAACGTTGATAAGACTTTGATTGTATTTAAATTTTTCTTCCCTCTCTATTTGTTGGAGCTTGATGAGATGAAGAAGAGATTGAGGGAAATAGAAGAGGAAGCTGTAGCTCTTGAAATGCAAGCCAAGGTTGAGAAGGAGATGGGTGCGGTTCAAGGTCTACTTCCCTCTTTCCTTTATCTCGATATTAAAAGCATAAGTCTTTAATCCAAAAAAGCTTAAGTTTTGATTCCCTCTCTTCACATTAAGACCCTAGTTTGTCTCTTTACAAGATTTTTAGTTGAGGTGGCTATAACAATTTTGATTGGAGCAAAATTAGTTAGTTCAAATGCAAAATTACATATTTCAATCGTATCTATTCTTGTTCTATGGATATTTGTAGTCTCTAACTCGTTGGCTTTTTCCTTATGATGGCTTGGTCTTATTAATGTAGTGACCTTTACTCTTCTGCTTTGATTTGTGTTTTAACATAGGAATGAGTTATTTACCAAGAATGAGTTCTAAACTAGAGTTGTAGTTCATCAACTCGAGTTGTCAGGCCATTAACGTTTGATGTGACAATTTCGTCATGATATGACATTTTTACTACGTTTTTCATATTTCCACGGCAATAATGAGACAAAAAAACTTCCGTCTTACCAGTGTCTCCTGGGGAAAACTTGCGTGACAAAATTACTACTTATCCCTATTTTTTTTACATGCATACTACTATGATGATGGGTAGATGATCCAATTTTTCGGGCTGATGCTAGCCCAATGTATTTGGGCTGAAACCGAATCAATAGGCCCAATGCTAAGTGATGTTAGCCTCTTGCCCTCTGACCATTTCAACGTCACCTTGATATTCCAAATCATGATTGAAGAGAGTTTTTCACGCTATTTAAATATACAGTACATCAGAGTGACCTTGAAATTTGAAAAGTAGGACGTACCATACACACAATGGTGCAGAAACATTCTGACAAGTGTGTACTATAGTGAAGAGTGAATATTTCTGGGTGGGGGAGGGTGGCCCTATGAAATAAAGACACGGGCCCATTTATTTGTCAGTCACACTAAATGCTTCTGGGACGACATATCTGACTGATGAAGGCCTTTCACATATAAAATTAAATACGAATAATATATAATGTGAATATCTTTTGACAATCCTCTTCTTTTATTTTTTTTCTTGTTTGTCGGAAAGGGAGGATTTTCTTGCAACCAAATAAAGCAAGAATATAATTATTCTTTTTTCTTTAAGAAAAAAAAAGGGCTTTTGTGAATCCCAATTGCCTGAGGAGTGACAGCTACAAATACTTTTAAAAGTCTTGAAAGGGAAGAAGAGGACATAAGAATACAAAAAGAAACATAATGAGAAGGGAGAAATATCTGGAACGAAAGCTGGCAAAGTGGCACGCCCAAATAGAGAGTGAAGTTATTAAACCACTAAGAATTTAAAGCCAATTAAATCCCACCAACTCCCTTCATCTATAGGGCACCCCTTTCCCTTTTCAATTGTCAACCATAGCATCTCTTCATTAAATTACTACACAACTACTCGTAGTACGTAGGAGGCTATCACTAGTTATTTTATTTATATTTTCAAACGGTGTATGTGTATGATGGCTTTTCTAGAATCTATTATCTCATATCTAAGCGCAACTGATTACTTTAGTTTTAAGGATTATGGCTTCCATTTGTAACGTGTCTCCTTTAGAACTTAAATTTAAGATTTAAAGAGATAAAACAGGTTTTACACTCTATGTTAGTACTTCCTCTGGTTCTTATTGTAAGGTACTAACTACTAAAATATTTTTGTCCTTATTATAAAGCACCAATTATCTTTAACCAATTCATTTATTACTATTTTTCAATTATACCATCATTTTTAACTAACTCTTTAAATTCACACTATTAAAATAGAGGTAAAATTAAAAATATTTATTATTTCTAAACTAATTTAATGACCTAACTTTTATTTCTTAGTTTGTGAGATATGATGGTCGGTGTCTTATAATAAAGACCAGAGAAAGTAACATTGTAAGACCAATTCTATGTTGGTATATATAAGACTATATTATTTTGAATACCTTAGTACTAAAGCATGCATTAATTCTTATGTTTTTTGTTTTCCTTTCTGAAATGCATTAATTCTAAACCAACAAAACTATTGATAAGTATTAAGACAAGCTTTAATTTCCATGATCGTCCCCCCCAAAATCAAGTTTCAAACCTGGCCTGAAACATGTCCCAATCCAATTACCTGTACATAGTAAAGTTAATTGGATAATTTTATAATATTTGAACAACAATGATTAGGGTGAGAGGGAGAAAGTAGAAGAATGAAGTGCTGATTCGAAGGCAGCTTGGTTTAATAGAATTGCGTGAGAAGAATACATGAAGTTTTCAAAGAAGACGGCAGTGATTGATATATATAGCCCACACTGCTATTTGATGGTAATTGATTGGGAAATGGTGGATTAGGGTTTGTGGATGAAAGTGAAAGTGAAAGACGTGAGCTGTCAATGGGATGGATGGAAGGTTGTGGCTAGATGGTTAGGTTTCTCGAGAAAAGGTTGACACTTGAAAGCCATCCTCCACGACAAAATCTCACATCCTTCTAAACACTTCTTTCTTTTTCTTTTTTCTTTCTTTTCAAATTTCTATTATTAGTCTTTGATAGGGTTAAATGTTATTTTTGCTATGATAGTTTATTTTGAGTAACACGAATTATTTAGAAGTTTTTTTGGTATTATTTTTGTCTTAGAAATTTAAAAATGTATCAATTTTATCCATTTGTTGATCTTGACTATTGAATTGTTACTTTTTTTTATAAACTTTCAGGGATAAAATTACTTATAAAAAAATTTATGGACAAATTTACTCCTAAAAAAAAATTTTCAGGGGATATTTGCTTTATTTTTAAACTTTCGGAGCAAAAATGAGATCCAAAAGTTGTGACCAATACTCCTTAAGGTAAACTTTCATGACAAAAATAATATTTAATCCGTCTTAAATATAATACTTTCTTCAATCGTAATTATAGGACCACTTTTATAATGGTAGTCCTGTAATTAAGACCGGAGATAGTATATTGTGTGTGTGTGTGTTGATTAGATAAAGTATGTGTATGTGTGTGTATATTGATTAAATTAAGTAAACTAATTAATATGATATGTATTTTTTAAAATATCCTAATTATCTTTCTTCATTCCTTCAATCTATATATCTTTTACTAGTTCATTATTTTTAAGAGAACAATATGGTTAAATTGAAAAAAAAATGAAAAAAAGAGTCTTATACTTAAGATTAAGATTTACCCAATCAAATCATACACTAACTATTAAGTATTGGAGGGAGTATTTGTGTTTGTGATAGAGAATGAGAGTTTTAAAGCGATAACAAGATTATAAAGTTGGGGTGGCGAGATTGGGGTTGCCAGGATGTAAACAAAAATGCAGTTGGATGTGCCAATGTTGATGGTAAATTAGACTGTATAATTTTTTTGTGTTTTTGTTTTTTTAAAAAAGTAGAGAAGCCAATACACACACATATAATCCAACTCAATATCATATCAATACTGTGTATATATAGATGGTTGGATTGCGAGTTCTTCGTAAAATTAGATAAAAGTCTATTGTTATTTATACAATATAAATAGTATAATTCTACTGATGCATATAAAAAACTGGAGCAAAAGTGGCGTGAGCTGTTAGTTGACCGTTAGTTGATTGACGGATGGTGCTGGGCGCTCCTGGGAAAAAAGGTTATGTGTATTTTTGCATCTTAATTCTTTAAAAAAAAACTAAAATAACCCCTTCCCGCCGATGGGCCCCACTACCGGCCACACCATTGCCGGCGACCGCCCTCCCCACTGCCGTCTGTCGCCGGCGATACATATATTAATTCACATATGTATATGTGGGTCCTATCATTTCATGTGTGTGTAAGAAACTTTTTTTTTTCTCATGTAACATGAGAAAACCAAAATTCTAAAAAAATCTACATCAAGTCCTATCATTCATTAATCACACACTAGTACAAAAATCACTTTTTAAATCAATTATAGATGCAATCTTGATATAGTTAATATAAAAAATTTGTTACTTTTAAGAAAATAATTTTTTAGACCGCTTTTTTAAAATATAAGATCTTAAATGTGAGACTTTTAAGGTTAGCTGTGTAAAATAACCGTCTTTGTGTCCATCGTCCTCACATCAGCAGGGAAGGAGAGCGGCTTTTGAACCCATACCAAGTCATCTCTCAATAACGTCCAAGGTTGAGGGTCTCTAATTCTTTTTCTTTCTAGGTTCTTTCTTGCCTTGCCAGGCTGTAGGAGTTTATTGCTTCGCGATACACGATTTGAGCCAAGTCTGGCAAGGCTCTTAGATTGTGAAGATTTTTTTTTTTTTTTTAATTGTGTTGACCGGAGATGTTGTGGGTCAATAGGCTAAAGGGCAGCACACCATTGGAGACGAGAGCCAATGTAGAGTTGGCATCGAGAGCCATGAAAGATTCGGCACAAATCTCTAAGACTAGATCCGGAGAATTCTTTTTATTATTATTATTTTTTTAACCTTCATCGATTTTTTCTACTCTCTCTTCTTTTCTTGATCGGCTTTGGCAAGGAATCAAGGAGAATGAGTTCGCTGCTTCGCTTTTGAATTCTCATAACTATAAGCTTTTACTTCTAAATTCTTAGATTTGCTGCTTCACTTCTAAATTCTCAAAGTTGCATGCTTTGTGAACTCTAGACCTTTGGATCTGTTTGGTGGGGAGATTCTTGATTGTTAGACATGCTTAGTTTTAATAATGACAAATATACATATCAATATGAAAAGCAAAAAGTTTGTAGTATATACATTGACTAACTACTTTGTTTAATATAGGTTAGTCCAATTTGGATTATAGAATTATCAAAAATAAAGATTGAAGAAAGAAGAACTTGTTAAATATTATGAGAATATCAATATTCAAGTCTCTGTGATCAAACGGAAGTTGGAATGATGCAATTCAGAATCAAAATAAGCAAGATCAAGATTCATGTATAGTACAATTCTTAAGAATTCATTCATCATTCTCGAGAATGTATTTATGCTGATTAATATCCATTGATGAAGCCAATTCTCGAGTATGATATTCAATTATCTAGAATTCAGCAACTCTATTTTGCTTTGTTTCGCGTTTCAACTAGGTGACCTCTGGTAATTCAATGATATCTCTTAAACTAGAGATCGGATTGAGGTGAAACCATGCAACTAGACATCCAATTCATAATCTTGTCAAAACTTCAAGTCTAAATAAGATCAGATGAGAGAACTATGAATTTTGAAAGTTGCCCCATCTGTTACCGTCATGCAGCAGACCAAGGTTTGGTAATTTGAGTGTATCTTTCAAAATACACATAAGAATGAGCTGAAATTAGTGACATATGAAACTAGACTCATATACCTTTCCAAAAACATCAAGATCACAAAAATAAAGATCAAATGAGAGAGATATGATGTTTTAAAGTTGACGGTTAGTTCAGAATACTGCAAAAAATGCTGGTCAAGAATTGATGAATTAATAGAATCATATCATATAGCTCACTACACTTATTCTCGAGAATGATAGGATGATTCTTGAGAATTCCTACTTCAAGCTTCAGATATGTGTTTCTACCTACATCAATTATTCTCGAGAATTAGAACTTAATTCTTGAGAATGAGTCATTTCTAATTGTCATATAGATCATGTTCACATACTAACTCTTGAGAATGGAATATGGATTCTCGAGAATGCCTTAATCAAAGAATATGATATAAGTTTGAGTTCACAATGATTCTCGAGAATAAGCCTATAATTAACGAGAATGGTTTAGCTAGATGTTATCATTTGCCTGATATGAATCACCTTCATTTACATGATTCTTGAGAATAGATGAAAGATTCTCGAGAATACATACATCAACATTAGTATTAATATTAATCCCAATATCAGCATTTTATGCATCATTGATTATCTCTAAACATCTGTGGGTCATCATCTATTATTATTTAATCATACTCAAACTTGTTCATATTATATTTAATCATCTTTTTGAGCGGTTTGCAGTTGATTAATCTTGTTTAATTCACCATTGGCCGAAACGCAATCCTACGTGTTAGTAGCATTAAATGTGTCTTAGAAAACAGAGCAACAATCAGAACTAAAGTTCGTGGCAGACAAAAACATACTTATTCCAGCTATTATTCCAAGTCACAGAATTAAGAAGCTCCAACGGCTACTTCTTAAAGACAACCAACGGTCATATTCTAAAGTGGAAGAACAGTCTAATGGTCGAATGCTCGCAACGGTAGAAACACAAATGCTTATAAATTGCGAAGTCTTCAAACCGGAAGGGGTGACAACGATTGATGAGTGATTCGATGAAGCCAACAAAATGATCTTACTTCTTCATCGTCGATATGTCAATGACTCATACACTCTCTGTTTCTCAATATTCATATAGTTTACAGTAGAGAGTGAGATGAATGATTATTTACCTCAGTGTTTAGTTATTCACTTCTGAGAGAGAGAAGATTTATTGTAAACATTCTATCTGAGAGTTAATCAAGATTGAGTGATTTTGAGTGGGAAACACTTTGTATTTGATTACAACTTGTAAGAGGAATGAATCCTAGTGAGAGGATTACTTCAAGTACTGAGTGTGTAATCAAGCGGGTGTATTGATTATAGTTTGTAAGGGGGAGTGAATCCTAATGAGAGGATTACTTCAAGTACAGAACATGTAATCAAGTTGAAAGCAGATAGTGGATTAGAAATCTCAAGTGAAGCTTGAGGATTAGACGTAGGTCAAGAATTGGGTCGAATCAGTATAAATCATAGTTTGCATATTCTCTTCCTTTATCTCTTATATTTCCAGTATATGTTTATTTGAATATCTAACTGATTATTTAGAAGAAGCAAAAAGATTTTCAAAATTCCAAGTTTTTAATGTTAACCCAATTCACCCCCCTCTTGGGTTCAGCCGGTTCTTCATTGATTTTGTTCTACGAGGACAAGATGAATGGGCAAGGAAATGGGACAGTGCCTAGCAAGGGCGGAGCCAGGATTTAGAGTTGATGGGTGCACAATTAGTATAGGGGATCAAGGGTCCAAAATTTTTTTTAAAGAAAATTTTTAAATACATTAAGATTGTATCATTGACATTTTCTAGAAGGAAAAAAGTTTGACAAGATTAAAGAATATGTTGGAACTTAGAACCTATAAGAAATCAAAGAATGAAGAATTATAATAACTAGAAGGTGGACAAGCAAACCAAAATGTTGGCTTCGTCTTCAATTCATCATAAACGAAAATCACAAGGTGGGGTATTACCTTTAGATATTCATTTACATCAATCTTCATCTGCTTAGCCTTGAGTGCTGCATCAACCTCCAAAAAGATTCGAGAGGATAAAGTTATTTCTTGAAGCAAACCAATCTGCAAAAGAAAACAGAAAAGGAAGCTGTGTTATGCCAATATTCAATACAAATAAGATTTATTATCATGCTTTCATCATAGAGCAAAGGAATAAAAGAAGGATAGTTACAAACTGGCACTCCAACTTTAGCATGCCTCGAAAAAGACTATTCACTAGAGAGCACGACACTTTCAATAAGTTCAATACCAAACATCTACATAAAGGGGAAAGGGGAAAAAAGGGTAAAAGAGAAGATGCAAGTTTGAACCGGCGACCTTAAGCTAAAAATATAAAGTCTTAACCAACTATATTATCCATACATATTGGTACTAAATTCTCTCAATTTACATGTGTGTGTGTGTGTGTGTGTTTTATAGGTGCACTTACCCCCATAAAAACATATGTGGCTCCGCCAATGGTGCCTAGAATAGAGGAAGAAAGTGGTTGTGGGACTTGACAAAGAAGAGAAGAGGAGAGGGGTGGGATCATAAGTGTTAAGGGATGAAGAAAATGTTGTGAAATTCAATTTTCGGTGTAACAATAAAAACATTTTAGATTAGTTATGAACAAAATAAGATCTTAAAAGTTAACATTTCAAACCTGTTATTTTATAAAACTAGTCTTAAAAGTAATAATATTATATAAATTTTTTATTATACAACTTTTATATTGGGTATAAGTAAAATTATGTCTAAAAAGTTTAATATTTTAGATATGTTATTTGTAAAAATTAGTCTTAAAAGTAATCGAATTTTATTTATTTATTTTATCTTCTTAGACCGGTTGTTAGAAAAACTAGTCTAAATAGTATATTTTAGACCTAATATTGTAGGAACTAATTTAAAAAGTTTTTTATGTTTACGAAAATGTCACCGATTATATTTTTTAGATTTGATCCTCTTTAATCATTCTAAAAGTCCTTTTTAAAAAATATTAATTTTAAATATTAAAATAATATTATTATTCCGTATAAAATTTTTATGGGAAATTTCTTTGAGTTAAACTTTCTTAGTTTCTTTTGTTTTTTTTTACCCCACAACATTAGAATAAAAAGGTGAAAGTGAAATATGCTCCATGCTTTGTGCAGTGTCGCCAGCTGGCTCCTGTGGTCACGGCACTTGGAGACCGTCCCAACTTTCCTTGCCATCCCCACATCAAACCTCCCATGTCTCATCCTCCATTTCTCATTTATAAAGGAACATGTCAGATAAAAATCATGGGAGCAAATTAATTTCCATTAGCTTTTAATGAAATTGGAGGAAATTAATTTATAATGTAAAAACATAAAAATAACCCATTTAAAATTAAAGGGGAAACAACTTAATTTTTAAGTCACAAACATATCATGAATAAGTGAAATTAATTTTTTACACAAAAACATATTAGAGTATGAGCAAATCAAATTTCATTTGCTAATAGCAAATATAATATAAACGAGTAGAATAATCCTATGAATAAGTAAAATTAATTTCTTAACAAGAACACAATGGAACATAGTTAAATCAAATTCTATTTGTAATTGGTCAACATCACATGAACAAGTCAAATTCCACTTATTCCTCATGTGTTTCCCTCCTATCTGGGTTATTATCCCATTGGTTGGCCCATGATGTGCCGTGAGAGCTATTGCCTTCCATGACTCTTCTCCGATTAGATATATTAAGTAAGAGCGGTGGGCTCACAGACGTACGTTAAGGGACGAAGAAAGTGTTGTGAAATTCAATATAATTTTCGGTGTGACCAAGAGAGCTCAAATGAAAATCTTTTAAATCGGTTAAGCTCAGTGGTCGGTCGGTTTTAGAAGTTCACCTTTTAAATTGGTTATTTTTAATATCTGGTCATAAAAGTAATAAATTTTTTATTTTTTATTTCCTTATTTTTTAAATTGGTTATTATTAACAAGTGGTCTTAAAAATTTCATCTTTTAGATTGGTTAAACATAATAACTAATCTTAAAAGTAATTGATATTTTATTTTTAGCTTTTTAAGCCAATTATTTGAGAAACTAGTTTAAATAATATCTTTTAGATCTCATATTAAAGAAATTGGTCTAAAAAGTTATTTATATTTATAAAACTGAAATCAGTCATACTTTTTAGACTTGATCTTCTGTATCTGGTCTAAATGTAGGGGTCTAAAACCTTTTTTATAGTAGTAATATATTATATTATTCTTAACAAATTATAATCGAGGTGCATAATTTAGTTATTTATAGTTTATAAAAAAAGACAGAAGGGAATACTAAAGAAACTCTATAAATAAGAATAGTTTGCATTTTTAACATTCATTGTACTTAAACAAATTTTAATAATATTCTTAATTTTGACAATTCAATTATTCATCTTTCCTTAAAAAGGATAGAGAGTATTAAAGTTAGCATATTAAATGTGGGTACTTAAAATGCTGGCGGCAATGGAATTCAATTAAGTAGGCTCCCAATTTTTTCCCCTCCTCCATCTTATTCCCATTTTGTGTCGCATCTTCTACTTTCGTTTGTGGCTGACAATTCCCTTTGGAACTCTCCCACTATTTTATTTTGTAAGATACAGCAATTAAAATAATAAAAGCACTTATTTTTAATGAAAATAAAGAATTTAATTATATTTTTTTTGAAAATATTATTGGAAATAAAAAGCATCCCTCAACAATGACAAAAATAAAGTAAATATTATTACATCCGGCTTAAATATAAGATCTAATTGATTTTTTTAAAGAGATTAAGAAAACTAATTAAATCATTTTAGAATATTTATATTTATCATTTTTTTTCCAAACTAATTTATCTAAGTTATAAACTAATATATAATTTAATCATTCATAACATATGATATAATTAAGTAACTTATTTTAATTTCTTAAAAAAAAAGTCTAACTAAATTTTATATTTAAAATCAGAGGTATTGCTTAAAAAATCTCTTCTTCCCGACATATGATCAAATAGAGACCTGACTTTTAATGCGAAAATCTATAATAAACTATGCTTGGTAATACGTTGTGTCTATGTTTGATGGAGTTCATTTGTAAAAGTACTAACATTATTAGTTGGTGGTTTAGTCGATAACAACTTGGCTCATAATTTCGAAGCGTATGGATTTATTGAAATTGGACATTTAATGTGAATCTTTATTGATGCATAATTTGTATATATTCCTCATAAACACTCTTTAAATTTAGAGATGTGTTTGAACCTAATAAGTTTTCAAGACTTACTCCCTCTTGTCTATATTTTATGGCATATTTTAAAAAGTGTTTTTTATAAGACGATTTGATGGTTTCAATAAGTATTAAATATCTTATTTCCTATATTATGCTGATATTTAATAACAATGGTAAAAGATGGTATAAATTAATTAATATAATGTTGGAATTTACTGTGATTCATAAGAGTAACATATTTTTTTTAAAATTTTATAATAATTATAATTATTTTTATTAGCGTGTACAAATTTTAAAAAAATAACTTATAACAAATTAAAAATTGGAGGGATCACCAGTGCACAATTTGTTACTAATAATTTAATTTTGAAATCCAAAAGTAGTTTTTACAGTTGTCCTCAGCATATGACTATTTCACTCTCTAATCTTTGCGCGCACATGCATGGTCTCTCACTGCTCCAAGTAGAGCTAATAATCAAAGTCGGCCCTCCAGGGCCTGCATTAAGAAAAATACCTATTTTTCAAAGCTCGGATTGAGAACACCAGGGTCAGGGCTGGTCTACAAGGTCCAAAAATACTATTTCAAATTTTAACTATTTTTCCTCCACTTTTTTTTTTAAAAAATATAATTAGTAAATTACAATATGAATCATCCAATAAATAAGTACAGTCACTAATTCATAATCAAAAGCAAACTATGTTCACAAATAACTCACATAAAACATAAAAAACATATCACTTAGCGACATTAATATGATGACTATTATTGTCTTCATCTTTGTTACTTTCATCGATTTTAACGACATTTAATTGTTTTTCATTTTGAGTAGTAGCCTCTAGCTTATGAGTAAGAATATCATGAAATTCTTCTCTCGTATCATGAACACGTCCATAATCTTTATTTGCAACAAATAATAAATTAAATCATAAAATTAGAGTATAATTATTATGTATTTTGTAGTTAAATAGATAAATAACTTTATAACAAATACAAAATATATATAAATTAATAAATTTAAAAAGGAAAAAAAAACTACAATAAAAAGGGCCTTCAGGGCTGGCCCGTTTAAGCCCGAGGCCTGTCAAAGCCGGCTCTCCAGGGCTAATTTCAAATATCTCGTCTATTTTCTAAGCCCGGCACTTAAAGGGTTAGGGCTTAAATGAGTCTTACCCGTTTTACCGGCTCTAACTCCAGGTTTCTTTGAGCCCCACCTTTCAAATTCTTCAACTATTTAATTTGTGAAATAAAATAAAAAAGTAAACTAATAGATTTAAAAAATAAAGAGCTTATGTTTTATTTTTAATTTTAATGTGTACATTAAGTTACCGACTTTATTTGTTTCTTTGGACTACTTTGGTGAGCAACTTATACATTAAGCGAAGTTTTTACAATGAGATCAACAACTCATAATCTGTTAAGAATATAGTTTGATAAAAATTTAATATTTGAGATATTTTCTTACAAGTATTTACTATTAAAATTGACTATTTTTTTAAAAATTCGTATATAAATTTGAGTAGTTTAGAATGGCAAGAAATTTAAAATTCAGACAATGGAAAAATAAAATAAAATTTATAGTCTCTGAAATAAATTTTTAAAAAAGTAAATATAAGTGATAATTTGAGATATGATGTTCTATTTATTAGGGAAATTTGCCAGGATAAAAAGAACGTGCACAAAATGTAAATATCTAAGATTTTGTATATAGTTGTAAATAAGTTGTAGACGACTGAAAAAAAGAGTTGCATCTACTTAAAATAGCAGACTCCTGTTTAAACAGATTTCATATTTTTTTATAAAAAAGTTATAAAAAAAATCAACAATTTTTTCTAGATATCAAATGATTGTTGTGGGTTGTCAAAAGAAAATGAATGCATTGATTGGATTAGAGGACACGAAAGGTTGGAAAGAAGAAAGAATAACGACAACCTTTCCTCTTGTTCTGGGGTAGAACACAAGAGATGTTGGATTTGGTCTGAGGGTGAAATCTCAGGGTCATACGTACCACAATTAGGGATCAAAGTCCACGTAGTTCGATTGTAGACGACAGGCTTATAATAGCCAGAGGGAGTGGGGGTGTGTGCTTTGTGTGAATTGAAGAGTTAGGGTTAGAACGTGTGTATCTTAATGGAGTTTGTGACCTATTTATAGACTTACTTGGAGCCTTATTTTGATGGACTTGGTTATCTTATTCCTTCAAAGATATTAAGATATTCTTCAGATAATATCTCCCTATCTGTCGGGTAGTTTAGATCTCGATAAACGTGCTTCATTGACTGCTTCTTGATTCAAGAGGATGGTTATAACTGTGAGTGGAGCCTTACTCTTGGGCTCTTTCAACCATTGGGCCTAACCCATTTAAGTATTTCCGTAATAGTTGCCCCCCAGCCCAGTAGCTCAGGGCTTTGAGCTGTCGGGATGTACTTGCTAGGCCATGGTTTGTGCGTTAGTCTGATCCGCCCAATCCTTAATTTTTGATCTTAGGCCGTACTCTACCCATGTCTGCTTCAAATTCTCTCTACCGAAGTTGGACGTTTCCGGTCTTGTGTTACCCTATCTGTGAGTTTTTATCTCGGTTTGTTTGGGCAGGAGACAATTGCCCCCAGTTGAAGAAGCACGGGGAGGTCGGCCTTGGTCTTCATGATCAGAGTCTGTCCTGATTTTGGCCGACCTCGTCTTTAATTCGGGTTTCGCAACGAGTTTCGTTATTGATCTTGACGCATTGCAAGTTCCCGAGTTAGTAGGTGCTATTATTGCCTACTGCCAGTTGGCCTCTACAAGCCGGCTTTGTAGCCAAGGTGACTGCTTCATTATCCTTGGCATTCGTGCGCATTCAATACAGGCATTAAATGTGCACGCCTTTTTATGGCCACGTCATTGGCTTCATACACCCTTTTGGGCCTTCGGCGATTAGACTCTTTGGATGTTTAACCGTTTCCCCTCCATTGGTATATATATTGTTTATTTTCCCTCTTTCTACACTTTTGAAAGGGTTAAGAGTTGTCTCTGTTGTGTGAGAGAGAACTTCCATATTCTTACATGTTCCAAGGATCTTCCATTGTTGTGGCTCGTGCATTTCATCTTCCTCTAACTTATCTGAAATCAAGTATTTCCTCGTTTCCTATTTGGTTTTTGTGATTATTCCTTCTTTCTTTCTTGGTTTCTTGGGTAGGCTCCTGTAAGTTCTTTCAAGTTTTCCTTCTTTCTGGGTTCTCATTTGTTGCTTGTTTATGACTTTCACCGAATTGTTCTGCGTTTTTGGTTGCTTTGATCCTTCTTCTTGTTGGATCTAGTATTGATTTCTTGTTTTGCTCCATCCTAAATTGCCTCCTTTTCCCTTTCCTTTGACTTTCATGGTTTTGGGAGAGTCTTCTTCTCTTCCTAATCCCAGCAACCTAGCCCCCGAGGAGGAGGAGTTTGTGAAACGCCTTCCTCCTAGAACGACTTGGTGGTTGTATGGGAAACCCTTATCCGAAGAGCATAAATTAGAGAATGTGCTCCGAGGCTATGGTGGTGAAAGTAGGGGCCAACCAGGTCAGTCAGGATGGATCAGGGGTAGAGCTAGAGGTCATTCCCAATCTATAGAACTCGTAGGTCCAGGTCGGAGGATTGCCCCTGCTAGAGCTTCTTCTTTAGTGCCGCCTTTAGGAGGGAGTAGGAGAGAAAGTCCTCCCATGCCCACTTCCTCTTTAACTCGGTGGGCTGAACCTTCCATTTCCTTTTCTCGACCTATCGGCCCATGCGAGGAGTGTTCCTGGCTAGTGTCTGAATCCGTGATGGTTGGTCGGGCATGGGAAGCTAATGAAATAGCTTCACTATGTCGGCATATTCATTTGTAGGATGTTCGAGCCGTTCCTGTCTGTCCTGCTTTACCATCTTCAGGTATCATCTTCTTTATTTCTAATTTATTTATGTTTCTCCTTTTCTAGGTAGTATGCCGGTTTCACCTTTTCCTGCTGAGGAGTCCGAGTCTATGGAGTCAACCTCCGTGCGTCCTCCTTATTACTTATTAGAAAAATACGACTCGGTAGCGAACTCAGTGCTATCCCAGCGGTCCTCTATAACTGGTAGCGAAATTATCGAGCTTTCATTAGGGACTTGAAGTCATTGCTCAATTTCTCCTCCTCATCTCGATGAACCGGTGTGCACCGTCCAGGAAGGGAATGAGCGTTCTTTCTTCTTCTTTTACAAAGACTCTGTGACTAAGCTTGGCCTACGCTTTCCTTTCACCGAGTTCCAAATATAGCTCCTAAACCTTCTTTACTTGGCTCCAACACAAATTCATCTGAACTCCTTGGGCTTTATTATCGCTTTTGAGCGATTATGTAAATTTTTAAATTATGCTCCCTCAACTCGTGTCTTTCTTTATTTTTTTAATATCCAATGGGCTCGCCAACCCGGCGAGCCTGTAGAGAAAAAAGGATGGGTTTCTTTTCGCGGGAAGCTGGAAAGAAAACTTTTCTTTGTGGCCACCGATACCTGGAAAAGTTTCAAATCCTCATTCTTCAAAGTCACAGCCGATCCCGGTCATAAATCGTGGTTCTTGCAGAATATCGACTCTAAATCGGTGGAGTTGACCTTCCCTTTATACTGGTCCAAAGCTCATTATGAGCACGACTCCAGATTTTTCCAACCAGTTGAAGGGGATTTGGACCCGGTTGAGGTAGAGGTCATATCCGGCATAGTTGATCACATGGCTGAGAAGGATGTTATTGATGTTAGGATCTTTATCCAACAATCGGTGGAGGAGTTATATCCCCCGAGTAGGCCTTTAACACTTTATCATTTCTTCTATTACATTATACTTTGTTGCTTTTACTGATGTTTGTTACTATCTTTGTAGGGCCTGAAATAAGGAAAGCCTCCTTCCAAGAATTGGCCGAGAAGCTCCGTGCCAAGGCCAAGAAGAAGGGGGGGTCCCCTTCCCAAAAGAAAACGGCGGTGGCTCCTCCGCCAAAGACGACAATTGCGCCCGAAAAGAGAGCTGCTTCCCCCCCGGCCTATACAGATCTCGTTCCACGCAAGAGGTTGAAACTGACCAGCACCCCATCGACTTCGGCTATTGACGTTGGTCCGACCTTTGTTCCTGAAGTCGGTCCTTCAACAGACATTCCTCCTCCTCCTCCTCGCAAATCATATCTTCATGCGCGGGGCGAGGTATGGATTGATGGGGTCTCTGACGAGCTCAAGCACGCTGTGAAGCCCCCCAGCAAATATTTCAGCGCTGATGCTTTCGCTGACGCCGACCTTGATCATCTACAAGCTTTGCAGGATCACTTGATGGAAACGGCTGGCGTGCTCGATGCTTATGCTGCCGTGAAGCATAAGTATGCCAAGTCTATTGCCGATCTTGCCAAGGCTTGTACTGAGAGGAAAGATGCTGCAACTCGGCAGGTGGAAGCTGAGGAGGCGCGGCTGAAAGCCGAGGAGGCGCAAATAAAGGCGGTGGAGGACTTATCAAAGGCTCTTGCTGATAAGGATCTGATCTCCACCGAACTTAGTGCTTGTCGGGCCCAGGAGGACACGCTGAACGCCTCTCTACGCTCTCTACAGGGTCAATATGCGGGCGTGGTGAAGGACTTAAACCTTGCTTACTCCGACCTCGATGCATCTAAGGCCGAATTAACGGTGTCTACTGCTGAGGTGGAGAAGCTGGAAGTTATGGTTGTGGAGACGGTTGCCGAGGCTTTCAAGGTATGCTTGGGCCAAGTCCGAGCTCTGAATCCTGATATCATAATGAACCTTGACGCTATGGATTTTAGAGCTTCGGTCGTGGACGGGCAATTTGTACCTGCGCCGTCTTCTCTGGCTGAGGAGTCCGAGCATCGCACAGAGGGTGACAAAGCTCAAACTGCTGAGGAGGAAGATGCCTCATTCTCAAATGTGCTTAACCCCTCCGTGCCTACCCAAGCCCAGCCGTGATGCTTCTATAGGAGTATTTGCTTTATAAGATTTGTTTAGCAGTTTGTAGGTTTAATTTTTTTTCAAGCTTTTGCATGATTTGGGCCTGTGGCCCAAAAATTTGTAATGACAATCCCGGTTTATCCGTAAATTTTTGCATACATGTCCTGTTTAACTTGTCAGTTTTTATTTTCATTCTTTAAACCAAACTCACGTTTAATTCGCTCGTTAATGAGTAAAGGGAAACGTAATCCGGGCACGAAGCTCGGTTCTTTTTATATGACTTGGACAAAGTCAAGATATATTGCGCAAAGTCTGCAAGATATTCCACCAACGTTCATAAACGGGCTCGTTTACTAGTAGTCGGGCATTTTACATAAACAAATGATTTTGTGCAATCACCTAAACACTTTAACTTGTAAAGTATTCCTCCGAGATGGAAGCCAATCGCCACATGTTCGGGTCTTAATTAAAAAGAAGAACCTAAACATTTCGACCTTATCAGGATCTTTTATGGCAATGTCAACGTCACCCCAGAGTACTGTTCCGATGCATCGTAACCTTCATAAGAATTTGTTAACAAATCTCATGGTAGCCGGGCTCGCGAAATCCTGGCTTCATTAATTAAGTTGCTACTACTTAGCTATTTTGTATTGAACTTCATAAACAATCATCAGGTCGGCCCATGAAGTTAGCTGCCGTCTTTATTTGATTGAATTAATTGCAATTACAAAAGAAATTTAAAATAAATGGAAGATAATGCGTGAAAGCAAAATAATCCTTAAAAAGAAGAAACGGTTCTCAGCAACCGTTGACATCCGCTGTATCCGGGTTCCGAGTAGATCTCGGTCTTTAACTGTAGTAGATCCTTAGCTTGTCTGCATTCCAAGTTCGTTTGATGAGTGTGCCATCTAATGCCTCAAGGACATAGGTTCCGGGCCCCAGTTTGTCTGAAATGCGGTAAGGACCTTCCCAATTTGCAGCAAGTTTCCCATCCCGAGCATTTCTATTTCCGATATCCGCTCTGCGAAGTACCAGATTACCTTTGCTAAATTCTCGCCGCCTAACTTTGCGATTATACTTAGCCGCAACTAACTGCTTTGTTGCAAGATCTCGGCAATGCGCTGTGATTCTGACTTCGTTGATGAGGTCCAATTCCACAGCTAATTGTTCATTTTTATTGTGTTCTCCTTCCTTTATGACTTCAGCCTTCCTCTATGATGTTTGCCCAATTTCAAACCGGGATCATGGCCTCACAGCCGTAGGTTAATCTGAAAGGTGTTTCCTGGGTCGAAGTTTGGACACTAGTTCGGTATCCCCATAGTACTGGATACAATTGCTCAACCCAGTTATTTTCTGCATCTGCATTCGCTTCTTAAGCCCGTAGACAATGATTTTGTTTGCTGCCTCGGCTTGCCCATTGAATTGTGGGTGTTCTACCGAGGCAAAATGGTGCTTGACTTTGAGTTTGGACATTAGCCTCTGGAAACCTCGATCGATGAATTGAGTTCCGTTGTCAGTGTCAATCTCGGCTGGAATTCCAATCTTGCAACAATGTTTCTTTCAAAAAAATTTTCCACGCGATCCGTCGAGATAGTTGAGAAGGGCTCGGCCTCGATCCACTTTGTGAAGTAGTCAACCGCTACAATCAACTACTTCACTTGTCCCGGAGCTGGCTTGAATGGTTCTAGCAGGTCCATGCCCCATTTAAAAAATGGCCATGGGGCTGTCATGGTTTTGAGTTCAGCCGGAGGTGGCCAAACTATCTGAGCATGTTTTTGGCAACTTTCGCATTTTCTTACGTGCTCTTTGGAGTCGGCAACCATTGTAGGCCAATAGAATCCAGCCCGGAGAACTTTTCGGGCTAGCGCCTTAGCTCCCATGTATTGCCCATTGATTCCTTCATGAACCTATGATAACGCATACTTGGCCTCGGCCAGGTTCAAACACCTCATCATTGGTGAATGAAGGCCTCTTCGATACAGCTGGTCGTCAACCACTGTGTACATTAGCGCGGTTCTCATGATTTTTTTTTTCTCCATCGGATCTTCCGGGATGATCCCTTTCTCCATATAATTTAAGATAGGCTTTCGCCAATCTTCTACCGTTGCAATGACCATAATGCATGTGGGCTCATTCAAACTTTGCTGTACTATTGTGCAATGATTTCCCGGGTTCTTGGTGCTTGCTAATTTCGATAGGATGTTTGCCCTCGCATTTTCTCCTCCAGGGATGTGGGTGACCACGACCTCGTCGAAATCGGCCATCGCCTCCTTGACTTTTCCAAGGTATTTAATCAACAGGGGACCCTTAGTCGTGTATGACCCGTTCATTTGGGCTGCGACTAATTGAGAGTCAGTGGACAAGTGAATCCTTCTGGCTCCATTATTGTAATATCTTATTCTTATTATGGTGCAAACATCTTGGGCACTTTCTTTTTCATTTCAAATAGAGGGACCATATGTTTCTATTACTTTATAATTAATTGTATATTAAGAGGCATGAAATCACGGGAGGTGGAGAGTTGGTGGAATAGTATGTAAGGACCCATATGATTATATTATTTATATCTTATTTAATAAGAAAGTTTGTTCTTATTGTATTATATTATAAATGTGGAAGCAGAAAGTTGAAAAAGAAGGAATCATTGGTGGTGGCATAATTGAAAATTGCCAAAGCTTAGTGTCCAACTTTCCACTCATTTTTCTCGTCTTTAGCTAGCACAAAGTCACGAATGATTGTGGGTAGGTGATGAATTTTGTCTCACGGGTTCCTAATTTTTCACGGGTGTATGTTCCTATTTGGTCACGAGTGAAACATTTCCCTCTCATACTGATTATAAACAAAGTTATGTCTCTTCGTTTACTCATTTTCCTCATTCTTCATTCTTGGCCAAGAGAGTGCAGAGAGTGAGAGAATGAGTGGGAGAGAGTGAGTCTGAACCAAGATCATATTTCTTTGTTCTTGCGTGCTGAAACATAGAAGAGAAAAAAAAATCAAGCTTGCTGGAATTGAAGCAGGAGGTATGAATCTGAGTTGTCTCTAAATCTCTTGTATGAGTTTTGTTGTTCCTTCATCAAGTATATATACATAAATATTGGTGAGTATATCTTAACACCAAAGAAGTATAAAACGTGGCTGCACTTTAGTTACTGTCATGTGAATATTATAAAAGAGCCAAAGCAAAAGTCTACTATTTTTATATGCATATATATTAAAGGTACATACATACACATATAAAGTATATTATTGGTTATCAAGAGGAGTGTATTTATTTTTGGAAATTTCTTTTAGCCAAGAATCAACTTGGTGACTTTAATTTATGGAAATAGACTTATCAAGGAGTAAATAAAAATTGGAATCACTCCATTCGGAGTTATACAGACCAAGTTATGAATTTTCTAAATACCCATGGAAAATTAAAGGTCAATTTCTGATAAGTCTTAGAAGAGTCACCTAAGTTGCTAATTGTGCTTAACCTTCAAAGAAAAGGTTTCTTTGGGTAAAATGAAAGGTTAAGTGGTTGAGATGATATTTATTCCATAGTATATGGTATCTAAATAAATAAGCCCCAATAAGTATTTATTTGTAAGTCATAAGGATACTAAAGGACAAGTATTTTGGGAAAGGTCTAGAGGACTAAATCTTAATTATATTATTAAGATTAAATTAATTAATGACATATTCTCCATATAAATGTTAATTATAGGAAGTAATATTTGCCCAAGCTTGAAGGACAAGCAAGTTTGAAAGAAACTTACGGAAGGTGTTTTTGTCGGTAAGATAACAGGTAGTAGCTCTAATCTCACGTTCTATGTATACCAATATATGTTTATGTACACCATACTTGTATGTTCCGCCTGTATGGAGCCAGCACCACTCGTGGCTCGATTGAGCGGAAGAGCCGACCATGGGGCTAACTTCCCGGTGGCTAGGCAGAGCCTAGTGCATTCAGTAATTTTTGGTAATTATTTTATCAAAAGAAATAAACTTTCTAGCGCTAAAGTATTTTGAAATCATTAAATGAATACCTGTATTACGTGCTGCATATAGAATATCATACTTGTTGTATGAAATCTGTTTGCTTTATATGCTGTGTGGACTACTCTATTTTGGTTGATTTACATGTATTGAATATACTAGAAATTGAGATTAATATGTTACTCTAGGATTCATTCATTTGAATCTCAAGACCTTCCATCAAATCAGGACCTGGGCAAACTATTAATCAAGGTACAAACGGAAAGAAGGTAGATACTGCGTGAATGCAAAGATGATGGTGAAGCTGATAGGACAACTTATTTTATTTTATTTCACTCACTATCTATATTTCTTTTGACTTATTTGGATTAAGATAATAATTTAAAATAGCCGTGTGTGGCTACTGGGGTGTATAAATATTTAGATACATATGGTTGTGTGAAGTGGACATGATATAAGTGTGTATGATTGTTGTTTACTATTATTGCAAAGATGGGTATTTTTATGTCAAATTTAGAAAACGCTACCCTGTTCTGGGTACAGAATAGCGGGGTGTTACAATTATCTTTTGCTTGAGATAGCCCGACCAACACTGCTTCGTATTCAACCTGGTTGTTGGAGGTTTTGAAATGTAACTGTAAGGAGTGCTCCATAGAAACTCCTTCCGGCTTTCTATTATGACCCCTGCTCCACTTCCTTTGGCGTTTGAGGAACCGTCGACGAACACCTTCCAAATATTGAGACGAGCCTCCGGGATCATCTCAGTCAGTACCAGTTCTGCATTGAAGTCGGCTAGGGCCTGAGATTTAATCGCGTGCCGAGCTTCGTACACAATGTCGAATTCAGATAGCTCAATAGCCCAACTAATCATTCGTCTCGCCAAATCCAGTTTGTGCAACACTTGGCGTATCGGCGGACTTGTTGGGACAATTATTCAATGCCCCTGAAAGTAAGGTCATAGCCTTCTCGCAGTGGTGAGGAGCACGAACACTATCTTTTCTAACCTTTGATACCTCAACTCTAAACTTTGCAAAGCCCAGCTCGTGAAGTAAACCGGCTTTTGTTCTGTCAATTCTTCCCTCACCAACGGGGCACTTACCGCTTCTGGAGCCACCGATAAGTATAATATCAAATCTTCTCCGGGTTCGGGTTTTGACAGCACTGGAGGTGATGACAGACACATTTTGACTTTATCAAATGCGGCTTCGCACTCCGGGCTCCATTCTCCGTGTTGTGCCTCTTTCTTCAATAATTTGAATAATGGGAGCGCGTTTTCTTCTGACTTTGGCAAAAATCTTGTTAGTGCGGCTAGTCTTCCTGTCAACTACTGTACTTCTTTCTTGTTTCTTGGGGCAGCCATATTTAGGACGGCCTAACATTTATCCGGGTTGGCCTCAATCCCTTTATTAGGAAAAAGGAATCCGAGAAATTTTCCCGCGGGTACCCCGAATGCACATTTTGCCGGATTGAGTCGGATTTGGTGGGCCCGGAGTTTTCAAACGTTTCCTGCAAATCTTGGATATGATCTGTCCGCTTGATTGATTTAACAATCATATCGTCGATGTAAACTTCTACGTTTCTGTCGAGCTGTGCTTCAAATACTTGATTCATCATCCTTTGATAAGTGGCTCCGGCATTTTTCAGCCTGAAGGGCATGACGTTATAACAATAGTTTGCTTTATCGGTGATAAAAGCTGTTTTCTCCTGGTCCTCGGGATGCATGACTATTTGGTTGTAACCAGAATAGACATCCATAAACGAAAGCAACTGGAACCCGGAGGAGTTGTCCACCAACTGGTCTATGTTTGGCATGGGATAAGGATCCTTGGGGCATGCTTTGTTGAGATCAGTGTAATCCGTGTAGACCCTCCATTTGCCATTAGATTTTTTGACCATTACCACATTTGATAGCCACGTAGTGTATTGGATCTCCCTAATGAATCCTGCATATAACAACTCTTTTACGTGCTCGGCGAGGGCTATTTGTCTGTTCGGAGCTATCTTCCTTTTCTTTTGTCCGACCGACACAAAACGTGGGTTTATCATCAGCTTATGGCAGCAGAAGGTTGGGTCGACACCTGGTAGTTCGGAAGGTTTACAGGCAAACACGTCTTTATTCGTCAATAGCAGCATTTCTAGTTCTGTCTTTTCTTGCTTGGTAAGTGTACTACCAATTTTGGTTATTTGCCCGGGCTCATCTCCTAGTTGGTAATCCACGAGCTCCCCATCGGCCTCTGTTTTCATCAACTTTGCCTCTTCTCTTACATCCAATTCCACTACGTTCACTAAGCTCAGAGTGGAACGTGCCGAGTTCCGAGTTCCCTTCTGTTGTGAAGAGGATGTCTTGGGTTCATTATTTTTTACTGTTGAAAAATAGCATTGTCGAGGTTCCTTCTGATCCCCTTTAATAGTGACGACTTCGTTCTTCTTGCTCACCATTTTCAGCTTTTGATGCTTGGTAGATATTAGCATATCCCAACTATGAATAGTTGGTCTGCCTAGAATGATGTTATAGGACGATGGAAAATCAGCTACTATGAATTTGACTCGTCCGGTCTTGAAGGCCTCCTTAGATCCCAGCGTCATCTTCAACTCTATATGCCCCTTGAGGCTTGTACCTCTCCGTTGCATCCGATTAGGGTTGTTCTACATGGCTTCAGATTTTTTGGATCAAGGTCCATTCACTTGAAAGCGTCCCACAGGATGATATCGACCGCATTGCCAGGGTCAACGAATATCTTTTTTACACGACATTTACCAAGGAGGCCGGTTATCACCAGGCCGTCCTGATGGCCTGGGATTACGTCTCTTAGGTCATCCTGAGTAAAGAATAGTTTAGGGGGTTTTGCTTGCAATGGTTCTGGCTTGAAAGTCGGCCGTCCCCTGATGGTTAGGACTTCACGGAGGTACTTTTTTTCGTTGACTTGCTGTGTCGCCTCTTCCTCCGTAACCCCCACTAATGACGTTGCAATCGAATTTGGCTTTTGGGAATTCATCATCGTCATCATTTTTTCTATAGTCCTCGTTCGACTTCCTTCTTTGAAGGACTGGGCTCTTACTTCGATCTATCTGCTTGCGTTTGCTTCCTTTTTGCCCTTGCGTTTTGATGACGTATTGGCGTAACTTTCCATCTCAGACGAATTTCTCTACCGCATCTCTAAGGTCCCAGCATTCATCAGTTGTATACTCGCGTCCGTTATGGAAATCACAAAACCGAGATCGATCCAGCTTGGGGTGTATTTTTCATCTCGGTCAATGTCACCTCTCTCCAAAGCTGAGCCCGCGAGACATTCAAAGGAGTGTATTTTTCATACTTTCCTTCGTGCCTTCCTCCTCGGGTTTTTTGATCCGAGCTCCTGAATTGACCTTTTGGTGCCTGATCCCTCCCTTTTGGAGGTGAGTTTTTTTGTCTTTCTTTTCCCGGCGCGTTGGCTATCTACATCTATTCGATATCCAGATATTTCTTGGCCCACTGATGGAACTCCTCCAGAGTTTTGATTCCACCGGATATGATTGACCTTCCCATTCTGGATTCACTGTCTAGGCCCGAGATGAGTAAATGCACATGGATACTTTCTATTAACCCCTGAATTTGCAAGGCGGCCGCTTTGAAGCGGTCCAAGTACTTCTGAAGGGTTTTGCCGGGTTGCTGCTTAATCCTGTCTAATGTATAGATTGACCTGAGTTGTTTTTTGCTTGTCGCAAAATTCAGCAGGAATTTCTCACTCAGGTTGTTGAAGTTCAATATGGATTTTGGGGGCAGAGTCTGGAACCAAATTTGTGCGGCTCCTCGTAATGTTGAGGTGACCAATCGGGATATGATCGGTCCTTTGAATCCTCAAACCAACATTTCCGTGTCGAAGGTATTCAGGTGCGTTTGAGGGTCCTGGCTTCCATCGTATTTGGGAAGGTCAGATGTGTTGAACTTCTTTGGATACTCTACCTCCGTGATTTCATCCGAGAACGGTCTATTGTTTTTGCTTCCATCTCCGTACCAGGGTTTGTTTTTTCCAGACTCGTTTGGTCGGACTTCCTGGTTATCTGAGGTGTGACTGCTTTTTTGAGCTGTCCGGGCTTGAGCGTCTCGGTCGCCATCCCATTCGCTGTTTTGTTCAGAGTTGGTGGCTGATGCTGTCCTTCCTGGCTTAGGCTGATTAAACCGAGATGGATCGATAGTTTGCTGATCATTGCCTCCATTTTCATTATGCTGCTCATCCCGGTGCTCCTTCTGTGGATGATCTTGTAGCTGCTTAAGGATTTGACTCATAATCTCGGACATGCGATCAATTTTTTGACTGTGAAGGCTGTCGCGTTCCTCTATGTTTTCAATTCGTTTAAGCATCAATCCGGCCATGTTATGGAGCAATCGCAAGTCCGGGTTATTAACTTGGAATTTCGGTGAGGAGTTAGCTTGATTGGCTTGTTGCAGCGTTTGATCTGTGGATTCGTCCTCGGGGTGAAGGGGATTTGCATCAAAGGGTTCCTCTGAGGGACCTCAATCATCACCTCGGACATTTTCTTGCTGCTGGTGATCATCATTGCCTTGTTCCTGGGTTTGCTCGTGTGTGAGTGTATGGCTTCTGCTTCTGGTGTTAGCCATCGTTGGTCACGGGAATAGGACTGGGGTAGAACACAAGAGATGTGGACTTGGCTTGGGGTGAAATCCCAGGGTTCTACGTACCACAATTAGGGATCAAAGTCCACGTAGTTCGATTGTAGACGACAGGCTTATGATAGCTAGAGGGAGTGGGGGTGTGTGCTCTGTGTGAATTGAAAAGTTAGGGTTAGAACGTGTGTACCTTAATGGTGTTTATGACCTATTTATAGACTTACTTGGGGCCCTATTTTGATGGACTTGGTTATCTTATTCCTTCAAAGATATTAAGATATTCTTCAGATAATATCTCCCTATCTGTCAGGCAGTTTAGATCTCAATAAACGTGCTTGATTAATTGCTTTTTAATTCAAGGGGTGGTTATAACTGTGAGTGGAGCCTTACTCTTGGGCTCTTTCAACCATTGGGCCTAACCCATTTAAGTATTTCCGTAACACCTCTAATATCAATGAGCCCTGGGATCGTGTCCTATCACTATTCTATTCATGGGTTATAAAACCATCTTTCTCTTTTTTTAAAAAAAAAGATATTTAGATAATTTTTAATTTAATTTTTTTTTTTGAAAACTAATAAACACATATATCATTATTATTATTTGATTCCTCATTGTTTAAGTTTGGAGAGGAAGTAATATAAACCGTGAATAAAATGGTGAAACAAAAGTAGAAATGTTGTCAAATTTTAACTTGAAAAAGTTCACTTGCATACAAAGAAACTTGAGGGGCCAGCGAATATAAAGATGAACAAATAATCGAATAAATAAAAACTTGAAGCATAGATGTTGGCCAAAAAAAAAAGAAAACTTAAAGAATAGATAAAATAAAAGGGAGAAATAATAATAATAATACTCCCTCCAGTCTCTTCTATAGTAAGATGAGTAATTCCCAAGGTCCTGCTTTAAGTTTGTGTGAATATAAAAAATTATTTTTATTCAGATTTGACTTAATTTACTAGATTTGGATTAGTTAAGGCTTTTAAACTTGTAAGAAAAAATATCCTAGTAAAAGAGGAGTGAAGAAGAATGAAGCCACGTGGAAGGGGAAAAGGGAGGAGGTAAACGAGTTGTGAGACGGACGAAACGACGCACAAGTTTTGAGGATGTGATTTGAATGTCGGGAATTATGTGGAGCTTTTTTTTTTTTTTTTTTGGTTTTGCCTTCGTGGCACATGTTTTTATTAGTTTCATACCCTTATTTATTTATTTATTTATTCATTTCTATTTTTTTCTCAGATATTCATTTCTATTTTATTCAGATCCAATTTCAGGTTTGTGATTTCAATAAATTCCATTGCACCACTGCTTTCAGTCTTGGATTAATTAGGTCACTTGTATCCAACCACTTCTTTATAACTAATGATAGCTAAATTATTAAATATTTTTAATCTTATTCTTATTTAAATTGGAAATTTAGAAATTTAATTAATATTCCCTCTTTTTTAAAAAATTATTAATATATAAAAGCATCAATTTGATCATAAAATGACGAATATATAATATGGAATGGAGTATAAAATCATGGGAAAAATCTTAATGTCAATTATCAATAAATGTTATGATTTATTATATTATACATGTTTTCTCTTCTTTCCTTTTTTTTTTTTGGCCAACACATGTTTCCATAAAGTATATATAGTTTAAAAATAAATTCCATCTTTCATTAGCTACTATGATCTTCACCCGATGCTCACATCAAGCAAGTTGTATTATTTGTAATTTTGAAAAAAGAAAGCCTTGGATGCGGGGTTTTATTTTTTTTTTAAGAAACTAATATATGCGAAAATCATTACTGATATAAAATGTTTAAAGTTCAGATTTTTCTACTTTTGCTTTGTTTTCCAAAATAACTCCAAATGTTGAGATGTTTAAGAATTAGATCCAATCTCATTCCCTTGAGAGCACTTATTCATGAGACAATTGTTGTGGCCAATCTAGTGGATGCCTTGATAAATTGATCGGGGAAAAAAAGTGGATTCCTTTATAAATATATTCTCTGGGAAATTCTAATGATAAAAAAAAAAAAAAATCAATCAAAAGTTGCAAGCATGCAGTGGAAGGCTGGAAGAATCTCTTGCACTAATAATGCTTTTGTGGCATAAATATTACAATAAATATTGTTTTTTTTTGTTTTTTTATGTCGTCATAAATACAGGAAAATAATTAATTAAAACATGAATATTTTAACATTTCAAATTTCTCATGCAATTGAAAAAAAGAGAGACTAGACTAGGGTAACATTTCCTTTTCTGAAAAGCTATACTTGAGATGAAGGAGTGTTCAAGTGAAATTAAGAAATACCCATAAAGAGATAACTTGTCTTTTTTCAAAAATGTTGAGATATTACCTGTAAAGAGGATAACGTAAGTCCAAAATTTGCCATATGAAGAACACTTTTAAAAATTCTAACGTTGATCAAAAGCAGAATTGGTTAACTTTATTTGTGTGGGGATGAAATGAAATCATGAAATTCTATTAAAAAAACAAGATAAAAACATGGGGAAAAGAACCAAATGAGAGGGTAAAATGAAAAATTGACGTTAGTTGCATAATTGTGCAAAGAAAAGGACTCACAGAAAGAGATTCATGAACATATAATTATATCATATTTACTATTCCTCATATATACATCACTCACTCTCTAGTGTACATGATTATTACCACCTTCCATGCATAACTTTTTTTTTTTTTTAAAAAAAGAAAAGATTAGAAGAACCAAACACCAGGCCCCCACCTCCAAAACGATTGACGTTTACTCTTCGCATCAACCATGCCTCTCCTTTTCCCTTCACTCCTCCCCCGTCCGATCCAGTACAGTTCTAGATCTATCAACACGTGTACGGTCGTGATAACTCTTATTGTAACACGTGGATTATTGTTTGCAATCGTAGATCATACGGTTTATCCAGGTCAACACGACGATATTGTCGGACTCTACTGCGCTGATCTGGTACAATCGGCCTTCCCGAAACCCACTCTACGATTGGCCAGATCGAATTCTACCCATAGATTTTGCTGATGGAAGTTCCCTATAATGTTGCTGGCCGCACCGAGTCTATCTGACCGTCCAATGCCGACGCACTTGACCCCACCACCCACGTCAGCGAGAATCTGCTCTTTCGGGATCACTATCTCCGCGCCTTTCTCGAACTCGAAAGCCATGTCGCCTATCAGCCGTCCGATCTCCATCGCGTCGCCGTCAAAGCACATGTCAGAAACTCCGCCGTACACGTAGTCCTTCTTCAACTTGGGCCCAGCGAGTCTCACCACTTCTTCCCGCACTCTATTATAGGCCTCGTCCACCAGATAGGTGAACTCGGATCCGGAGTCGATCATAGTCTGACCCGACCCGCCTGCGTTGGGATGGAAAACAGAGGGAAGGATGTTCAATCTTTTTGCTCCAATTCGAATGCCCTGCATTGGGAGGGTGAAGGCCAATGGGTCCAGGTTCGGCATGCGTTGACTTTCACGAAAGGTCAGTAAGGGCACGTACTTGAAGCTGGCGGAGCTCGGGTTGTTTCCGAGGATGAAAGAACCAGTCGGCAGAGATCCGGGTCGGGTCATTCTGGTCGGTACACAGTAGGAGAACTTGGTGAGTTTGGCCTGGGAAGCGAAGGAGAGCCGGCCGAGGTTCATTCCCAAAATACCCTTGGAGTCGCTGGTCTCAGTGGCGCAACCGAGGATGAGAGGAGGGGTGCTGACGGCGGAAGGCTTGAAAGTGAATTTTTCTCTCACCAAATTACCCTCGGCGTATGTGCCGTCGGCGTAGAAGTACGAGTAGTGGCAGAGGCGGTTCTGGTCGCAGGAAGTGGGGAGGGTAAAATCGGGAACTCTGGGTTTACAGAGTGGGTGGTTACAGGGGAGGACAGAGAAAGTGGAGGAGAGAGAAGGGTCGAAGGAAGACGCCGGAGGATGCTTCGCCGGCGCCTTCTTGTGACACTGAATCCAAGAAAGTTGGCTTCCGGTATCCAAAACCATTTCTTGAGCCTGTGGTGGAGTCCCTATGGGAAGAGTGACAATGAGAGCCATGGAGTATTTGAACGACGACCTAACGTTATATGGCGAAGCCGCCGCCACTGGTTTTGGGTTTCGCCGGGAATTTGCAAGGACAGAAGCAGAGAAAAGCCTGTCAGAGACATTAGTGGAGAGAGGAACTGAAGTAAGAGGGAGAGAGACGGAGAAAGAGTGACTGTGAGAACTGTTTCTGTTGGGTCTGGCTGAGAGGGCAAGAGAAACGGAGCTTAAGAACAAGAAGAAACAGAGGGATGAAACAGAGAGAGCCATTGTAGAGAGAGAAACAAAGCAAGATTTGAATTTAGCAGAGAGGAGAGAGAGTGACTGTGAAGGTGATGGTGGGAGGGTAAGGAAAGGGAGGGGTAGTATTTATAGTGGAGGGAAGGAACAAAGAGGTGCCATAAGAAGCAAAGTAAATTAACCCAAAAAGAAGACGCGTTTTCTTAGGTTGCGTGGGTGGATCTTATAATTCATATCACACAAGAAAAAGAAAAAAACAGAGAGAGAGAGAGAGATGGAAGCTTCACTTCACGATTCACATCCCTTCCAGACCATCATGATCGATTTTTGGGTTCCCTTTTCCTTTATCTATGCAAGGTTTAAATTTATTTTAATTTAATTATGGTCGGTTTTTTTTTTTTGGCCCTCAATTATGGTCGACTTAAAACTTTAAATTTACTTACTTGAAAATATTTAATTATGGTTGATTTTTTGAGTATATACGTGGCTTATGTCACATATCCTTCTTTATTTCGATGTACCTAATCAATGGGCCAGGAACATTAACAGGAGCATGTGTGTGTAGAGGGTGAAAATAGGAAAATAGAGATATGGGTACAAAGATTGTGTCTTGGACAGAAATAATGTAAGCATTTAATTGGTTCAAACAGATTAATTGAATTAGGTTTAATCAATTATATTTCCTCATAATTTTCATGGGGAAGAGTTATTACTACTAGTATTTGTTATCAGTAGGGAAGTTAAGAAAATTAAGACCACATGGGAATCAAAATCACAGTGCCGCGTCAGGAGGAGAATGGTAAACAATTTAACAATTTAATAAAAGGATATCCAAGACAGACTTGGTGTGTCTGTGTGTATGTGCCTCCATGAGTTATTTTTAACATATTTCACATAAATCAATAAAAATTTTAAATTTTATTAACTCTGTTTTATAATTTAACAATTTTTTAATTTTACCCCTACTTAATATATGCAATAGTCTTTAGAATAGGTTTATACAATAATAAATGAAAGCTAAATTTATAAATTCACACAAAAATGTAATGAAATGGCTAATAAATTAAGGGAAAAACATTCTTTTTCTTCTTGACTGCCTTGTTATGGACCAAAGGAGTCTATATCATAAATTATAAATTTAGGGAAAAATCTGGGAATTGAATTGAATTGCTTAGAATTTTAAGGAAGGGCGCCAAAATGGGATGCGTTAAGATTGATGAGCTGTACCGTCCCAATCTATGAAGTTTCATCCAACACTTGCAAGGATGCAACTGGCAAGCAGCGTAACGAATGTTGTCCAAAAACGAAACGACTTCAATGACCCGAATATAAGTGTTTGACACTTCACTTTTTAATAATAATTGTGTTGAAGTATATATATATTTTTTTAGTGATAATTAATTCCCAAGTCCTCATAATTATATTTTACGCAATTTTATTTGGTAGAATCCATGCTATATCCTGCACAGGGTAGTCAGAGGCTGATCTTCGGTTTTGTTTATCCCAACAAACCTTTTACATGCATACTAAATTTAACAATTTTAAATCAGGTATAAATTTATTTCTTTTGAATTGGGTCCTTTCAATCAGTTAAGAAAATCATATACTACGTGGAGTCCTTAATATAATATTTCAATTATAATGTAATTTACACTAACTAAAAACACGGATCTAAGCTTGTATTAAAAATTGGAGGTAATTTAAAATAGCAAGTTCAATTTCACCATAATTTTTGTAAACTCTCTCCCGTGAAAATATAGATATAGGAGGATTAAGAGGGATAGACGTGTAGATATCTGAGAAGTGAAGTTGGAAGTACAGCTGCTGGCCAGCTTTGCTTTAGGCAACCAAAACCAAATGAAGTGAATAAGAAGGAACTGGTCAGAAACCAGAGGCTACCGATATACCTCAAACCCCTCTCAACTAAGGTTCTGAAACCCGGACCGGTCATCAGATCAGTCGGGATACTGGGTTAAGGGTCAGTGAGTCAGACTGGAGTCAAACCGGGGCTAAACCGGTGAAGAATGGAACATTTTAGAGTTATTAGTATGAAATTATAAGGAAAATTTTTAAAAATGATTTTCTCAAAAAAAAAAAAAAAAAGAAAAAGAAATAACAGGTGAACCAGTTTGACCCTGGACCAGACCGGTTTAGGGACTGGTTCGCTGGTTTCCGGTCCGGGTCTGAGAACATGGCTCTCAACCCCACACACTTCATCTTTATTTCCATTTTTTCTCTTTATCCCATTTTATCACCTATTTTTCCCAATTAAGACTACAATATCCCCTTACTTTCCTTCTTCTTACCACTACATGTTAAAATAATCATGTATATGTGTGTGTATATAGGGTGGGTGAAGTTGCTGATAGATGGGGGCTACCCAAGATAGTCTGGTTATTAGAAATGGATAGGGGCTTTTTGAATAAGGTTTTCAAAAAGGTTATGGTTAACTCTCCTTTCTCTGTGCCTCACGACCCATCTTCCTCCCTTCCTTGCTGGTAGCATGTTTCCGCATCACATGTTGCCGACGAGCATCATCTTCAACGCAGCTGTGTTAGAAAGGTAGATCAGGGCTCGAACTGTCTAGTTGCGGCTTCCTTCTTCTGATTTTTGTTAGTCGTGGTCTTCCCTTGTCTTTAAGGCGGGATTTTCATCTTCCTCTCTAGATTTATCTCAAGGCGGTAAGATTTCTCTTCCTTGCCTTTGTGCGAGATTTTGTGATTGGGTTTGCCTTCCTAGCGGTCTACGTCGTGGAATGGGATGGCTGTCCATTCTTCTCTTGTATGTTTGTGGTGTAGGGTTTTAGTAGTAGTGTTCCTGTTTTGTCAAGAAATAGTTAGATCTTTTAGATCTGATTATGAATAGGTAGTGTTTAATGTGTGCTCGTCGTCACTTGATTTGCTTGAATGGTGGAGTAGAAGTGTTTTTCAGGATGTCATGGGTCTTCTTACTGATGTTGGGTTTTCTATGATCTTTATCCCAAGATGGGGCAACTCTGTAGCTAACTTAATTGCATCTAATGCTTATAAGAATGTGTGCCCTGTAGGGTGAGTTTTACAACCAACACCTCCTTACTTGTTACTTCTAACCTTGGGAGCCTGGTGTAATCATGGATTCTACTTTTATTTCCAACTCTTCAATGGATGATGATGATTGGTTCAGTTTGTATTTGGTTTGTTCTGTCTCATTTGTATTTGTTCTGTCTTTGTTTTTGTTGTATTTTCAGTTTGTTTTCATGTAGTGTATTGTTTACATTATTAATATAAATATCTTTTGAGGAAAAAAAAGAAGAAGGTTATGGTTGAATTATAATGCACTTGTTGATATTTTGTTGTACATAACAAAAAGCTAAGAATTTTTATTTTATTTTATTTTTACATTTGAGTGTCATCTTGGTGTTGAGGTTGAAAATTCTCCATGTCACGTGTTTGAATATGATATGCTCTAGGAAGGGATGCTAAAAAAACATGTTTATTTGTTAGATATATAGAATAGTGACAGAAGAATGGGAAATACGATTTGAGCATACGTTGTAGTGAACGTAATTTCAGTTTTTTTTTTTTTGGGTCAAAAGGTAATTTCAGTATTGATTGATTAGCTAAGTGGAGTTTGACCAGGGACACTGGCTTGTAATTGTTATGGGAGCCTCCTGAGGGGTTACATAGCTTGCTATATAGAGATGTAATGGGCATTACTTATTAATTCAAGATTGATTCCTATAAGGAACGATTAATTGGGGGTACCCCATTTTTGTCTCTTAACTTTATAAATTATATTTTTAATTCTATATTTTAAACACTATTAATATTATTAAAGGAAAATGTTGACACATAAACTTAAGTGATAACTAAGTAACAACTAACAAAATATATTTTAATATTTTAATGTAATATATTTTGATTATTAAACTAAATATATAAACCAACAAACTAATGCAAATGAAATGGAGATTTTAATATTTATATTATGAAACTAATATATTTACACTATTTTTTTTAATATTTAGATTATTGAACTATTTTTTTTTATATATAATCAAGGTTTTAATATTAACTGTTTTATTAAGATTTTAGATATTTTTCAATCTACACATATTTTAAATGTAAAATAATAACATTTAATTATACAGTTATCACTTAAACTTATATCTATATCAACCTTTTCTGTTAACAGCATTAATGATGTTAGCATTATAGAACCAAAATTATAGAATTTATAAAGTATCTCATGTAAACTTAAGGGATTAATAATATACTTTAATAATTTATTTTCCCATGAGATAATTTTTTTTGGCACACCTTATTGTTTGGTCCATATATACATCGCAATGTCTTGGGTCTTTCTTATAAGGATTAGTTCCATTATATTCCCAGCAGGTGACGTTGTAAAATTTTCCTTTCCCAAAATGAGTGTGATTTGTACTAAAGCCTACCTTTGCGGGGGGAAAAAATCAATTATAAACATCATGTTTGATTCAATTATTGTTACTCTCCGTGTATAGGTATTTAAGATTCAACATTTATTTATATTGGTCACTATTATTTTAAAATTTATAGATAGATTGCATTTACAATGACCGTATATATTAATATTGCTTATGCATAAATTAAATATATTGTCTAGTGTAATTTTTTTCCAATAAAATCATTTTTTATTAAACGAAAATAGTATAGGCATATACTTTAAAGAGTAGGGTGATGAGAAAAATATACAAGCTTTTTAAAGGCTTGAAATTTCTTATAAAGAAAATAATAGTGGTTCAAATTAATTAGCTAGCTAAGAACGTTACTACTTTAAGTATATGCCTATGAAATTCGGAAAAAGTCTTCCAATTACTAATTTTGTTTTAAAAAAACAGATAAATAATTTTTGGATTAAGGAAAGAGTAAACCAAAGAAATATAATCCTTCAATTAATGTAAAGCGAAATAATTTCTAGTATACATGAGATGCATAATTTTCTTCTTAAGATCCCTCTCAACCAAACAAAATGAAAGACTTGAATGCTTTGTAATGTGAGGAAATTAACTATTGGACTAGATAAACCTAGCTAAATATTGAGATAAAAAGTTGATATATCAATCAAATATATTATATATTTATATATTAAAGTGAGACTAAAAAATAATTCATAATATTAAGTGAAAATGTTACTCTTTATGAATAATGGGATTTCTCTGTCTCTGTCTCTGTCTCTCACTCACACACATAAATCCATGTATCCTTATAAAACCTAAATTGTAATTGTTGCACAGATATACGTATGACACTATGACCAACATATTAAATTACATGAAATTAAAATAGTCACCTAACACATTCTCCGAACATCAATTCGTGGTTTGGAAATTGAGGTCTTCTCGTGGTCTCCTAACTTCAATTCATGAGTTTGGAAAATTTTCCGACAAGACTTCTGAAATTCTTAGACAATGTTTTGTCACTAGCTAGCTAGCTAGTCCTAATGTTTCTAAAGGCTAGACAATCGAATGGATTCTTTGCCATGTTCATTGAATCTAGTTCGATATAACTGTGAGATTTTTTTTTTTTTTTTGAGTCATCACAGAAGGATTTTCGTCCTTCATACATATGAGGCGTATATGCTTACCTTCAAAGTGAGATTTAGATAATTTAAATGGCCAAGAGTTTAACTCTTTTTAATTTTAATTTTTTAAATTAAGTTTCTTATGCAAATAAATATTTTAAACAATTAAGATATTTATTTTCATGATTATATTGTTATTAAAATGAAATTTATTTTCTTAAAATAAATAAAAATCGAGGTCATTCAATTTTGAACTCAACACTCATTAATATAGATAAGTATATATGTGTTCATCTTAATCAATCACCTGGAATAGTCCTAATTAAAATGACCGATCATGGACGAGAATTAGGTAATTCTTGGCCTTCAGTATAGTTTAATTTGTAACTTATGTTTTGATTTCACGAGTCTAAATAATTTAATCGTGATTATAGTTAAATAATATTAGTGAATGATTATATGTTGGCTTGATGATCATGATGAGAAAGAATATATACATTAACTCTCTATAACCAAGAAGTCTCAAACTTCCAAACAAAAGATCCATATATGTGTGTGTGCAAGTACTATATACATAATGATTTGTGAAATATTGCCCACACTCCTTAATATTATGAATAAGATATTATATTAAGAACTGAAAGTAATATATAGAACTCTCATTGTTTCTATCTATTATCAATAGATTGCACTTTCAACTCAGTTAACCTAATCATTTGTATCATTCTAATGAAACGAAAGCGAACAGAAGTTTTTAATAAGAAGCATTAGTTCATAATATTTAAACCAATGATTTAGAGTTTTGTACGTATAGTAATTTAGAATGATTCCAGCAGAGGAATTGCGTGCACATTGAATGTATGCTTCGATCGATGAAACGTAACATTTCGTTTGTCACAAAGTATTAAAAAAAAATAATTAAGCAAACAAGAAAATTAGCAATTTTCTTTTACAAAACATAAATGATGCAGGGTTGAGAATATTTTAGAAGTTTTTGGTAAATGTTTTAAAAGCTTTAACTCACGTCAAAACCAGAAAGGTCAGTGTCTCATTTTTATGGCTCAACCGTTACACCAGCATCAAACTGATGACATAATAATTAAATAAAAAATAATTATTTGTGTATATATACATATAATTATAAATATAAGAAATAAATCCATAATAAGTTTAATTGTCAATATATATGATAACACTACAATGTATGAATTTTTTAATGAAATAACATCTATATGGTTATGAAAATATATTTGGTATTTCGAGAAAATCAGTTTATTTTTTAATAGACTTTTTAATCTTTTAAACTTTTTTCCGTCAAACATAAAATCTACCCGATTTTCTCAAAATAGTTCCATTATTGATATAATTTCAGATTCCGACTCAATAACATCTCAGCTTCGGTCCAACTCGACTCAACTATGAGAGCGATTTTCTAACCCAAATTAAACTGCTAACGAGAGTCGGGTCGATCAAACTATCCAGTTCATTTCCTTCTTTAATCATTGATATCTATATACTCATATCTTGTGAGAAGATAACATTAATTGTCCATTTTCACCTACTGATTGTTGTTGCCCTGTCCACCGTGCCGTTTGCTAGTAATGAGTAAAACGGCGCTCTGTTACGTTTCACGCCAAGATTGGATCGATAAGGTGATGTGACAAGAAAGCAAAAAATTAAAATGGACGGTGCAATAAGATTTAACCACCAAGTTACATATTACGTACGTTAATTATGAATCATAAAAAAGGAACAAGAAAATTAAGGTAAAGGAAAATGTGTTAAGAGAGTTCACGGATCATATATATGATCATGAGAAAGTTATCGATAAAGTTGTAATATCACGGGGTATGTCAAAACAAGGTACATTAATTAATTAGTGATACTACATATCTTCTCACACAATTCGTGTATGACATATTAAATACAAGGACAAGGACAGCTATTTCAAGTTGATTAGCATGCTTTGATCCATCATCATTAGTGTGAAAAAAAAAACACTTGTTTAATTTGTCTGGTTTTATCATTTACCTTGGTTTTCATGTCAAGCATTGATGCTCTAAGAAAAAGACATCAATGTAATGAATTTGGCTTTGGACGAAATTACACACACACACACACTCCATGGCAGGCTGGCTAGCTAGCTGGATTATCTAAAGGAATTAAGCAATTTTTTTAAAGAAATCTCGTGATTAGACTTTTAATTAAAAAGTAGTTCAAGTTGGTTAAAACCTTTTATAGGTTTAATATATATATAGAGTCTGTTGCTAATGTATATATAGACTCCAAAAGGAGAGGTTTTCGAGGATATCTCAGTCCTATTTGGTAATCTCACACTACTTTTCTTTTTTGATATAAAGAGCTGAGACTGTTGTGTAGTTAAAACTGAAAAAGAAACTTATATTGATGATCATATATGTATGAGAATTGCCGGTGATAGATCGATCACATGATATAGTTCTAATTTATTGGTTTGTTATTTACATTTAATTAGATAAAACTTAAAAGTTTGTCAAACTAAATTATATAACCTCAAAGATTATTGACAATTGTCATCAATATTCCAATATTAAGAGTGGATGTCCATAGTCTTTCAAGGGTGTCTTTTGGAGTTCTCTAATCAAAGCTATATAACATACAAATAAATGGCTTCTTGGGAGTTTCTTATTATTAATACACATAACCTCCTAATGTTATATATTTCACAATTATGTAGATTTATTCTTTGTGTAACCCTTGACATGTAATTTAACAACTTGTGACTTATAAATAATATACATAAATCAATTGATTGTAAGCCTTAAAATGAATGAGAATCATCCCCGCCATTCCTCCTCCTATTTTCTCTTGTCTTCTCCAATGAGAATCATCCCACCATAACTCCTCCTATTTTCTCTTGTCTTCTTCATCTCTCTCACCTTCAATCTCTTCTTTGTTTTTTCATTTTTATAATATATTAGCAGAACGAAACTCTAACAAAGATATATTTTCCTCATCATTGCCTTAACAATTTCCACTTCCTTCTTTTCTGTATCTCTATTTGATTTATCTGTAATAATCTGAGTTATTATATGAAACTAAAGAGATTTTTTTTTACAGATTTTTTTATACATCGGGTTCCATGGTTAATATTAGAGATTATTGTTGCTTTTCTATCTTAATTTAACCTCCTTCATAAGTTTTTTTTAATCTATCGTTTTTAGGTAATCTATTATTTATGCAACATTTATATTTCTTTTTATATGCTGTTGTTATTTACACTTTATTTTGTTATGTTATGTTATTCCATTTTATTTATGTTTCTTTATTTTATGTTTTTCATTTCATTTTATTGTTATTTTATTTACTTCATTCATTTATATTGTTTATACGATTTATTTACATTAATATATAATCGCATTATATATGATTATGGGCTTATATATTGTTTATATTTAATTATGACTTTGCATATACTTAATTTATTTTAAAGTGTTTTAATTTTATTGAATGGTCAGAAGCCATAGTATTTTTAATTTTGTGATTGGGTGACTAAAAGTCCAATCACTTTTGTAATGATTCATATGTAAAATAATCTTATTGGTTTTAGCAAATGATATGACAAGAAAAACTATGGCACTTCGGTCATCTAATTGTTACAAATATCAAAGCCCTAAAGCTTAGATAAGGTTCAAATATCAAATTAAACCAAGAAGAAGCTCTTTAGCATTGAGGTATTTTTCTTATGGTCCTGAAAATCAATATTTGTAAAAATTGATGTCGTGCTATTAAAAGCATGTAATATATCTATGAGAATGATGTCAAATATTAACGCATTATGCTGGTGGAATTCATAGTTAAAAGCCAATAATATTTTGTCTTGGTTATTGAAAAACAATTATCTTGCTATAATTGTGAAAAAAAAAATATCTTTGTGGTCACTAAAGTTGAAAGCAAATATTACAATTTGACCAGAAGACATATAGACAAATATGTACCAATTTATGAAAAGGCCAAAAGGGTTGCGAAACCAAAAAGACGCTGACAAATTGTTGGGATAAAATAATACTTGGATTTTTATAAGCGAAGGAAGATGTCTTCTATGAAATGGTGTTCATGAGATGCTATCTTGTTGTAAAAATATGACAATATGTGTGGGTGTGTCAAAGAAACAAGTCCTACATTGCTTGGGAATGAGAGAGAAAAAGCCTATATATATATAATTTTATTATATTGGGCTTCTAAAGAGGCCTAGAGGAGTAGTGGGCTTGTGCACACAACAATAGGCCACCGAAAGACAAGCATAGTGGAAAATCTAACGATTTCCCCCCTACGCGCAAGTAATACATGATATTGGCACTTTTGTGAAAATATTTTTGCTTCTTGAAAATATTATTTTAGTTGTGTAAAATAATAATTTATTTTTGGAGGTTTACCAAAAAGGCACAATATTAAGAGGTTTAAAATTGACAACCTTTTGTGACCAGACGTTGTTAGCGGTCAGCCATGTCCCTGAATGAACTTTCCGTTGTCACCATTCAGATTCATCTTTTCCAGTGGTGCTTGTTGGGTCTCAAGGGTTGTGTCATCCGAATAATCTCGCGTCCATTGGTTATCTGTCGATCGTGTTTATATAAGGGATTTGGACGAAGTGCTCGATACAATAATTGCAATCTTTCCTCCTCTGATTACTTGCTGTTATTACTATATCTTTCGCTCGTTTTGCTGCCTTGATCAACTTCAGGAAGGGTCTATTTAATCCTGGGGAGTATTGCTTCCTCTTTGTCGGTGGTCGCAAAATAACTCTTTAGGACAACATTTTTGGATGTGACTCAGATCTTCTATTTCAACGTTGTATCAGATTGCTTTTAATTTTCCAACAATCTACAGAGTTAATTCTTACCGAGTATGGAGAACAACACTACTCCCACTATTCTTGAGAATCATGATATTCCCAATTCTAATACTACAACAGTGCCTTTTGCAATGCTGCTCCCCAAGCCCTTTCCCAACACCTCCAAGATTGATGTTTTTGATGGGAAGAATTTCAAGCGATGGCAAGAGCGAGTTTATTCTGTCCTTGACATGCACGGTGTGGCTCTTGCTCTAAATCAACCATAGCCTTCCTTAGAATCTAATCAACCTACAAAGGATGCATGGACATATGCTAATAAGGTTTGCAGACATACCTTCATAAGTATTCTATCTAATGATTTGTTCGATATATACTGTGTATACAAAGAAACACAAAAGATCTAGGAGTTACTTATCCTGAAATACACTGCTGAGGATGCCAGAAAACAAAAGTTTGTTGTGGGGAATTTCTATAGATGGGAAATGACAGAAGACAAAGACATCAAGCTACAGATCAACGTGTATCATAAATTGTTAGAGGAACTCCGAGCTGAAAATATCAATCTGCCAGATGAATTCATGGCAGGAATCCTGGTTGAAAAACTACCAGAAACGTGAAATCATTACAAGCAGCAACTGAAGCATAAGCAGAAGCATTTGTCCCCGTTAGATCTAATTACACACATTATTATTGAAGACACCAACAGAAAGGAAGTCCAAGCAGAAAAGGGGAAACAAATGACTACGAAAACCAATTTAGTCGAAGCAAAGCTGGACAACAAGAGGTACGATTCTAAACACCAACACAAAAAGAAATTTGATTATAAACCCAATGATTCTAACCCCAAATTCAAGAAGAAAGGAAGTTGTTTTTTCTATGGTAAGCCAGGACATTTTGCTGCTCAGTGTATCAAAAAAGTGAAACATAAACTGATCTGTTATCTTTAATACATATTGATTTTTGTTGCTCAGTGTAGCAAAAAAGAGATATTATATTACTTTTATTGATGATTTTTTCAAGATATACTAGAGTGTATTTACTTAGAAATAAAGATGAGGCCTTTGAAAAATTCCTTTTATATAAGGCAGAAGTAGAAAATCAGTTAAATAAAAAGATTAAAAGGGTTAGATCAGATAGAGGAGGGGAATACTTATTGCTTAATGATTTTTGTGAAAAAGAAGGAATAATCCATGAAGTAACTCCCCATATTCACCTGAATCTAATGGTGTTGCTGAAAGGAAAAATAGAACCTTGAAAGAAATGATGAATGCTTTACTTGTAAGTTCTGCTTCACCTAGTAATTTGTGGGGAGAAGCAATATTGTCTGCATGCTTCCTACAAAATAGAATACCTCGTAGGAAAACAAAGAAGACGCCTTATGAGTTATGGAAAAATTTTACACCAAACTTGAAATATTTGAAAGTGTGGGGGTGTCTAGCAAAAATATTATTATCTGATCCTAAAAGAAAAAAGATAGGTTCAAAAACTATTGATTGTATGTTTATTGGTTATGCTCAACAGAGTCCTGCATATCGTTTTCTAGTTTTGAAAAGTGAAATTTTAGAACACAATATAATTATTGAAACTAAAGATGCAAAATTTTTTGAAAGTATTTTTCCTTTAAAAGTTGAGCATATTCTTAAGAGAGTTGAACAAGTTTCTGAACAAAACCCAAAAGAAGATATTGTTGAAAACCTATGAAGAAGTAAAAGACAAAGAAAAGAAACATCTTTTGGAGGTGATTTTTATACTGATTTAGTAGAAGGCAATCCTATGAATTATTATGAAGCTGTTTCTTCTACAGATGCAAAGTTTTGGAAAGAAGCTATTAAAATTGAGATAGACTCTTTGAATCAAAACAAAATTGGGTTTTAGTAGACTTGCCCTTAGAAGCAAAACATATTGGATGTAAATGGGTGTTTAGGAAAAAATATTTTCATGATGAGTCAATAGACTAACATAAAGCTAGATTAGTAGCCAAAGGATTTACCCAAAAGGAAAATATTGATTACTTTGATACATTTTCTCTTGTAACTAGGATTTCCTCTATTAGAGTCTTAATTACATTATCCTCAATTTATAATCTTGTTATACATCAAATGGATGTTAAAACAATGTTTCTAAACGGTGACTTAGAAGAGGAAATTTATATGGCTCAACCAGAAGGATGTAGTATTCCTGGGCAAGAAAACAAAGTTTGCAAGTTAGTTAAGTCATTATATGGTTTGAAACAAGCACTTAAACAATGGCATGAGAAATTAGATTAAGTATTGATAAGTGGTGGATTATCTACTATTGAAGTAGAAAGATGTGTTTATATAAAAGTTGTGAATAATGATTGTGTGATTATTTGCTTATATGTTGATGATATACTTATTTTTTGTACTAGTTTAAATATTGTGCTTGAGACAAAAGGTTTTCTTGCTTCAAATTTGGATATGAAAGATCTTGGAGAAGCAAAGGTTATATTGGGTGTAAAGATCATAAGGAATGAACATGGTATTCAACTTTCTCAAGAACATTATGTTGAGAAGATACTGAGAAAGTTTGAACAATTTAATGAAGATCCTTTGAGTACTCCTTATGATGGTAGTGTACATCTCACAAAACATGGGGGAGACCCAATAACTCAATCTAAATATGCATAAATCATTAGGAGTTTGTTGCATTTAATGAATTATACAAGACTAGACATAACATATGTTGTGTGTAGATTGAGCAGGTATACTTAATGTCCAGGCAGTAAACATTGGGAGGCTCTCATAAGATTGTTATGGTACTTGAGAGGTACAATGAATTATGGTATACAATATAGTGGGTTTACTGCTGTATTAGAAGGGTACATTGATGCTAACTGGATTTCAGATTCAGATGAAACAAAATCACTACTACAAAAAATGGATACTACTTCCCTAAAAAGCGTCATTATTTTAAAAAAGGAAGTAAAAAGTATAAGCGGTGGCATTCTTGTAATTATTTGGCTGAATTTTGAGACTTAGGCGTCCTAAATATATGTTTAGACGCCTAAAATTAATTTTAGGAGTCCTAAATATATTTCAGGACATCTAAAATTAATTTTTTGGCGCATTTTGAAAGTTTTTTTGGCTCAGGAATATTTTTTGGCACATTTTGAGAAATTTTTTGGCGCTAGGAATTTTTTTGGCACCAAAATTATGATTTTTTACTACCCGGCGTCAAACGTCCTCTTGATTAAGGACGTTAATTGGGTCTTATTTAGGACGTTGAAAACGTTTTTTTGGTAGTAGTGAATCCACTAGTGGCTATGTCTTTATTCTTGGTGGTGGTGCAGTCACATGGAAATCGGCCAAGCAAAACATAATAGCACCGTCCTCAAGGGACTTTGAGCTTGTTGTTATGGAATTGGTTAGTATTGAGGCTGAGTGGTTGAAAACTTCTTAGCAAATATCCTATTGGGTGATAAGCCAACACCTTCAGTATCGTTGCACTGTGATAATAAAGTGGCAATAGCCACAACAAAGAACAAAACCTTCAATGGTAAAAGTAGACAAATACGATTTGTAACATCCCAAATTCCAGGTTCAAAAATCGTGTCGATCGACACTTAGTTTTAAGAAAATCACAGAGTTTTGAGATTACTACAGCTCAGAGTACTGCGGAAATGGATAACGTGCGCCAAGATTCGGATAATGAGTATCTGATATAAAATGCCCAGACATATGATGATGACCCGACATAAGCTGATATTTTAAATATCCCGAAGGAATATTCATGTGATACAATTTACAGAGATTTGAATACATTTCTCTGATAAAGAAAGTCTTAAATTAGACCTATGGCTTGGAACCTAACATCAGTTAATCAGACAATTTGGCCAGGTCGATGTTCAATCTAATGGGAGTCTCACCAACTCTATGGCGACTTGTGACAATCCATCGATGAAACCTTCCTTAGTTTAAGCACCAAATGGTGACCTCATCCTATGTCACCAAGGTGATGTCACCAACTTGCTCAAGAAGCTTTCTACCGATAAAGTCCCTGTTCGGTGTTCTAATCACGTAATCTTGAGAAATCTCAAAATTCCGGGAACATAGCCCCGAAGATCTTTTCTTTCTCTTTTAAGATACCTGGGTTATCTAAATTTTTGATCTCATTAAAGACATTCCGTTGCCTGCCGAACATTTTCGGACAACCGCTGTCGGTTACGGAAAATGACTTCGGAGATAGTCTACTTTGAGATAAAAATTCACTTGTATATAATAAGCCCTTATGTTAGATACTTAGTTCATATATTTTGAGATATGATTTATTTTCTATCAGTTCTCCTCTATCCTATTTGCTTTTTCTCAAAATATCTCACTTTATATTATTATTATAATCATAAATATGTAGATATTATTATTTTGCTACTACACACACACACATGCACAACACTTAGACACACACACACTCACAACTCTCCACATCTCATAACACTCACACACCACACATCTCACACACACACAAATTTCAGTTTTTCTTCTTTATTCATGTTTAAACAATTAGCCATTAATTATTTAACTAATCACTTACTAATTGTTGACAATTTTCTTAATTAGTAATAATTATTATCTCACAACTATTTTACTTACATTGGTATTTTATGTCCCATGTAATATATCAAAAATCACGGAGTTAATTTTGGTTTCAGAATACTTTTTAATTTTTCTTCTTTTTATTTTCAAAGGAAATAATTTATGAAATTGTCTAAATTAAGGACAATATTCTTTCTAATTTTTAATAATTATTTTACTGCCCTTTAGAATTTATCACAATTCTTTTTAGGATGTTTTATGACCCTAAAATGCATTTTTAAGCCTTTTTTACACTTAATTTTCTTTATCCCTCCTAATTTCATGAGAAATCACCTTAAGAAATAAGGTAATTATTATACTAATTTTGAGACCACAAATTCACCTATTTCCAATATGTATTATTTGTCAATATAATTATCCGGGTATTACACGATTGAGACATAATATTATAAGGCAGCTGCTAAAGGATGATGTTATCTCAATTGATTATGTAAAGTCAGACATGAACTTGCCGGATCCGTTAACAAAACCCCTTACGAAGAAAATGATTGTTGAAACATCGAGAGGAATGAGACTAAAGCAAACTTATAATTGACAGCGATGACAACCCAACCTTTGTGATTGGTGATCCCACGAAAGAGGTTTAATAGGTAAGAACAAGTCATTCGTCAATTTTGACTAGCACAGAAAAATATTAGTTGTCACTTCCTATGACAATGGGAGAGTGCTAGAATGCATGTGTTTTAGGTTGAGCAAAAGCTCTTAATGATTTCATAGTCTTATAGGACAGTGTGCTAAGTGCAGGTACACTTATATGAAATCACCTCTATGAATGTGGAGTGTGGCCGCTTCTATGAGATTGTGGCGAAATCTCTAAAGCATTCGTTATGCACTAGGCACACGCAAGGCCGACATAACGCACAAAACCGTTGTTAATAATGAAAATGTTAGGATATAATTTGACTCTTAATACCTTTAATACATACCAAGATTTGTTAGTTCATAGAAGCATGCTTCACTGACATTTATGTGTATTAAGTGTTATTGGTATAGGTCTGGTTCATAGTTCTAAAGACCACCAGATACAATGGTTATAGTCCTATGAATAATACAGCAGGTTTCTTTGACACATGCGGGGATTGTTGAAAAAATATGACAATATGTGTGGGTGTGTCAAAGAAACGTGTCCCACATTGCTTGGGAATGAGAGAGCAAAAGCATATATATATATATATATATATATAATATAATATAATATCTTATTATGTTGGGTTTGTAAAGAGGCCTAGAAGAGTAGTAGGGTCGCATGCACAACAATGGGCCACCGAAACACATGCGTAGTAGAAATCTGACGATTTCCCCCCTGCGCACGAGTAATACATGATACTGGCACTTTTGTGAAAATATTTTTGCTCCCTAAAAATATTATTTTAGTTGTGTAAAAGAATAATTTATTTTTGGAGGCTTATAAAAAAGACGAAATATTAAGGGGCTTAAAATTGAGAACCCTTTATGACTAGACGTTGTCAGCGGTCAGCCACGTCCCTGAACAAACTTTCCGTTGTCAACATTTGGATTCGTCTTTTCTGGTGGTGCTTGTTGGGTCTCAGGGGTTGTGTCATCTGAATAATCTTGCGTCCATTGGTTATCTGTTGATCGCGTTTATAAAAGGGATTTGGATGAAGTGCTCGGTACGATAATTACAATCTTTCCTCGTCTGATTACTTGCTATTATTACTATATCTTCTGCTCATTTTGCCGTCTTGATCAACTTCAAGAAGAGTCTGTTTAATCTTGGGCGGTGGTCGTGGAATAACTCTGTAGGACAATGTTTTCAGACGTCACTCAGATCTTCTATTTCAACGTTGTATCAGATTGCTTGTGATTTTCCAACATATCTAACAAGCCTGTGCATTGAGTCATAACTCACTTTGGGTAGTTGGGCACGACCACCAAGCAAATACTTAGAATTGGTGGCAAACCTGAGCCCGATAAAAGCGTATGTTGAGGCAGTGAACCTGATGATGCTTATCAATAAAATTGAGTTATCGGCATGTATTATAAGCTCAAGTAGGCCACGGTGATTATGAGCACCGAGTGCCACATTTGGCTCTTTAACTGGACATACTTTAAGACCTTAAAGGCACCGCTTTTTGAACCAAATATCTAGGCATGTTCATGGTGAAGGTACTTGGAGTTGCCATTATACAAAGATATTGAACTTGCGCTGTTAGACGAAATTTTGTCAGATTTGTTTTATCTTTTTGCTCATTGATTCACTTTTCAGGTACGCATATTGCAAATCCAGAATATTGAATAAGGATTGATGGACATATATAAATGATTTGTTATTTATGCAATTCGTGGTTTTGATCCATGGATACATTAATTATGTTTTAATAATTGGTAACCTCTCCTAAAACCGTCTTTCTGTCCATAATCAATCCTTTAATGTGCCACTGTCTTCATATCAAAATATACTGTACATTGGTTTTATGACCCATTTATATTGAGAAGATTCTTTTGAATTTCGAAGCATACATGTACGTGATGAATAAAGTATATGGTATGGATATCCTTTACTTCGAGGGCTTAAAGTATACGTGTACTAAGCAAAACCCATAAAATAATTAAGGCTTGCCAATACCGGGGTTACCGGTGAATCCTGTACTTTTTTTTTTTTTTTGGTCGAAGTGAATCCTGTACTTGTTTGACGTAATATATCCACGAGATATATGACTTGGTATATTGAATTGAATTTATGAATATTATTTTAATATTTTGTATGAATATTTATTGTGTTATATTTATTGACATGAGAGAAATAATAATGAGCGCACATAATTTTTGTATTGAAACATAACATATGGTGAAGACAATTTACTTTATGAATATTGTTCGCAACGTAACATATTGCTAGTCCTTTTCCTGTGGATATTTACTTTATATTGCAGAGTAGCATATGAGCATGAATATTCACTTTATGAATATTTTACCTGTTAATACAATTGTCTAGTTGTTTCCATTACTTGTTTGATTTGGCATAATATACCCTTGTGAGTTATAATTTGGCGAGTAGGCTAAATTCATTGTTTGCTATATATACATATATATTGTGATTATTTGAGGAGGATAAATAACTTTTCTCTCTAATTTGTCGGCAGAACTTTTATGACTTAATTTAAGTAATGATTATATATTTCATTTGGTAATTTCTCTAATTGAGATATGAGATGCAATTCTACTTATTATGATTTATTGAATTATCATATAAAATTATGAGAAAATGTATATGTTGTAGATAATCTTAAATATGTCATATTCGTGTCAAATGTGTATCAAAAGAAGCAAATTAAACTATATTATAGATAAGTAACCAAATCATATTCTGATGGAATAATATGTAGTAGTTGTTGAAGAACTTTACGTGACAAAAATGATATATAGTTTCTGAAGAACTAATAAAAGTTTTTTTTGGGTGGAAGAAGAATCAATCATGATTTTTTTTTTTTTGCTCAATACAATCATGAAAATTTATGACCCACAGATTTACATCAAAGTTTTGATTCGCTAAAGGGTTAGAAAGTGATTGCCCAATTGAATTGAAATCCATAATTGCATGTGAGGTATGAAGTGCTTGAGAGCTTTTAAGTGAAAGATTGGTCACTGGCCTACTATATATTGAAGTATATTTATTTGACTTACACTTAAAGGGAATATTGTTAGAATGTAAGTGAGTTATTGTTAGCATAACTTGTATTGATTATCTGACTCTCATATATGATTATTTGTCGGCATAGCTTTTAAGTGAAAGATTAATTATCTGTTCAACATCGTTAAGTTACTGTTCATTTCATTTATTTCTCTCTCATCACGGTGAATAGTGACTTAACGGTGAGATATGACTTTTGCTTCAAAATGGTAACCACGTGTGTATTTTTGCTTCAAAAAAAAAAAAAACACATGATGTTGGATGCTCATAAAGAAAAAGTTCATGTATTTTTTTACACTTAACCCTAAAAAATATTTATAAGTCTAGTAAGCAGTCAACATCCTTTCTCATCTGTAGACTGTCCATATAGGGGGCAAGAGAGCGAGACAAAGAAATTAAAAACAAAATCAAGTTGCTACAAAATTAAAATATAATTTATTAGATGACCTAATCTATTAGCCCTATTCGAATAAATAATAATTAAATTATTTGCCAATCCAGTACCATTGATTAAATTATTCAGTGCATATTTAATTAAGCACTTCATCCACCACTCTAACAAGGGAAAAAAGTATTTGTCACTATCGATCCTTTTCTAATTATTGCTATGTATTATTTAATAAATTCTTATGTTAATAATTTTTTTTCCCTCAATAGTGAGCACTTTTGAGTGAATATTGAAGTATTAGATTAAGATAAAAGTATTTACTGATTGCCATAAAATTTGTTTATTAAACATAAATGTGGATACAAATATTTAAAATATTATCAGTTACGAATATTCTTGAGAGTTTGTAATACTATTTATTTACCATGCCTAGGTATTTGGTAATAAAAAACATAATAATTGTAATTAAAAATTTTCCAACACTAACTAAACTAGATTCAGTCAGATTGTTGTTATGTTGTCTCTCTAAAAATTAAAAGAAACGTTAATTAGATGATGGAATATTCCATCAAGTGTAATAGAAAAAAAAAAAACTAACAGAGGTTCTTAAATATATTACTCCGTATTATTGAAGTTAAAGACATATTCACGGGTCACACTAAACATGATTCAATATATAATTAAGCACTCTGCAGGTTAACAATGTCAGAGAAATATTTTCATTATTAAACGATATATTAACCAATCAGAAGGGATAGAATTAAAACCACGTCGCACCTGCCATTTTGACCAATAAAACAGAGAGAGAGAGAGAGAGAGAGAGAGAGAGAGAGAGAGAGAGAGAGGTAAAAAGAAACAGTGTAGTTTATTGAATTAATTAACAAGTAAAGGACACCACACTGCACTATATGTAAAGGAGTGGGCGTGAATGAATAATGATGATGCAAACATAGATTTATTATGTCGTTTTGTTCTTATTCACTGAACCCAAACTTACTGCTCCTACAGCACATGTTACTACCTACGTTGTATTTTCTGCAAAAAAACATTCCACTCAGATCGCCGCATTTCATTTTTTTGTTCTTTTTCTATAACACAACAGAGACACATTAATATTATTCGCCCATGTTTCGTGTCCAACATTTGTATTATCTCCTGTGCGTATGTGTGTGTATTCGGTGACGCACACACATGACAGTTTCTGTGTCCAAAAATGACATTATTTCATGGAGGAAGGTTTTCAATCATAAAAAATAGTTCATGTGCTGAAGCAATGTCCTAAGCCATACGGATATTGATTACGGTAACGTGGGTTGTTCAGTTTTATATACACTGCCAAAAAAAAAAAAAAACTAGGGTTTAAGTATTGGTTACGTGGCCCTGTATATATATTGAACTATGTATGTATGTATGTATATATACTAGTAGTACTCCTCAAGTAAATTTTAGTTTCTTATTACTATAAGTCAAATTATGAGTAATATGTGTTGCGATTTTTTTTTTCACTTTAATTCAAATATGAATGAACTTATGTGTGTGTGTGTGTAGTGCCTAGCTACTATAATTAGAGTTTAATATATAGTATAGCAGCAACAGCAAATGATTAGTGGTAGAATCGTTAGGTTAAGTTTATGAAGGGAGTGCGCGTGTGCGTTGTTGATGAGTCATTATCTCTTAGAAAAACAATTTAAGCACTTATCCCTTAGAAAATGATTTGTTTGAAATTAGATGTGTGTGTGAATAAAATGACCCTACAATAAATTGAAGAGAAGAAGATAAACAAAATGGTTGACCCCGTGCTTGACCGACTAGTAAGCAGCCTCAAGGACCATACATTAGGTGGAGCTTTATATATACTCAAAACAATTATGGGGTTAGGAAAATGATATAATATTAAATTAATTATAAAAAGACAAGAATTGGTAAAAACATTGATCTAGTCAATTTGGTCTTTTATGCTTAAAAGTCTTCCCATGCATGCATATTGTTTATTAAGTGGGGGCCGAGGCTTTCATATCAATCTATCAAAATATATAGTATTAAATAATTTCCAATTAAGAGGCCATGTTTGACTTGTAAATACTGAAACTCAATATCAGTTTTTGCAATTATCCCTTCTCTCATGCTTTTAATAAAAATATGAGAAGAGTTGTATAAACATTTAATGAGTTTTTTGTATTTTTATTCTTCATTAATTATATATATTACATTAATTAAAATATTGGTGATATTTGTATTTAATTTTTCTCTCTCATACTTGCTCCTCATAAATAAGGGTATATATGCTTAGCTTGCATCTTATTTACTTTATTTTTCTCATACTTGCCCCTCATAAATAAGGTCATATTTAGAAAACAAATTTTATTTCTAACATACTTTATCTGGTCCCAATATAAATCACTTTAACTAATTCATCAAAATCAAAAAATAATAGTTAACTCATTAAATTCATTCTAATAAATTGACAGAAATTTCCAAATTTACCCATATTAAATGAGATAATATTAAAGGAGAGAAAAAAAATATAAGGAGTCATATTTAACATTAATTACAAGGGTAAAATTGACACTAAGCATTAATTCCTCTCCAAGTGACTTATATTGTGGACCAAGTTATTATTTTAGAAGCGATTTATATTGTACACCGGAAGGAGTACTAATTATTTTTAATTATTTTCAACCGCTTTCTTAAATTGTGTAATTTTATTATTAAGATTTTATAAATAGAACTCGGGGGGAGCACCTATAATTTGATTAATTTTCTAATTATATAGTATAATAATAAAATAACTAATAAATGTTGGTCTAGTTGGTAAAGAGTTTTTGGTTCATAATCATAAGGTTGTGAGTCCATATTTTATCGGTATGAGAGCTTTGTTGGTGGACAATATCTATAAGTCCCTCTTTAAGCATTCTCCAACTCACTTAAACTTTTTGTTATATATTAAAAAGAAATTTTTTAGAAAGTCGTACTGTTCCCACATACATAAAGATAAAGGTAATAAATATTAGTTAAATCTCACTTTTAATGCCGAGAGTATGCCTAATTACACAAATAAATCAGGTGCATAAACAATAAAAAATATAATTATTCCCTTCGGTACTTATGATGTAAGAATTAGATATATTTTGCATATGTAAAACAAATTAGTCAAGTTAAAGTTAATCGTTTACAAAAAAAAGTGTGTTTATAGTTTTTTTTTTTTAAAAAAATAGCCTCTTTAATTGTTTGTATTGAAATTATCCCATATATTGATGAAAACTTCTTGAGAAAAAAAGAATTGATATCTTATATTTAAGATTAAAATAAACCCATAACTAGTTCTTATATTGACAGCTTACAGAAAATAATATTTCTATGATTAAAACAACTTAACTACTCGTACTATAATCTTTTAGATTCATGGACGTTACAATGTTATTCAAAGATAGTGGATTATTGAAGAATGGTGAAGAAACTATTGATGATTGGAAGGCATTTAAAACGTTTAATGCAAGTTGGAGAGTTAAAGGAGGATCAAACGGACTAATATGGTTTAAGTACTCATTTTCAGAGACAAGGATACAGCTGGTTCAATCATTGTGTTGGGGGACTAGGGCCACGCGGCTATATTCCCCCACACAAAGCTTCTTCTTCCTCCTTTTTTCTCTCTCCAAATAATTATTCTTTAAGTTTTCTTGGAAACTTCTTATCCCCTCGACAACCAGCCATCTTCAACTCATCTATAATTAATTTATCACCCTCCGAAATATGATCATTATCCTTAAGCCGATATTTAATATAATACAAAGTTAGGTAACAAAAGTAGAGAGAAAAAATAATGAGATCGAGTTATGGAAAATAATTCTCGTACTTCTATTAAAAACTAATTATGATAATAATATCTTTTTTTTTCCTATTGTGTTTGAACTTTTTTTTTTTACCACGAAACACTTCATGGTGGATGAGTGATTACAGTTTAGGAAAAAATAGGTTAAAAATATAGAGTTTAATCGTGAACCCAACTCTCTTTCAATTATTCTACTTATTAGATTGGTCCCTTTGTCTTAACGTAAGAACTATATATAACTAATGTATAGAAATTAGTTAATTTAGCTCTTTGTAAAAATTATGCGTCTGTTTTTCTAAAATGCCCCTTTAATAATTTGAGTTAGAAACCATCCTCTTTGATGAGAAATTCTTTTAGTATTGTAAGCAAATAATATGTATTTCTTAGTTTATTCATGTACAATTGGTCTACATATATACAAGAAGAAAGAGCCACCCTCTTAAAGGCTTATTAAAACTAATAATGATAATTCCTGATTTAGGGCCTGAATTAAGGGGATTATAATTGATACCATATGTTTATTTCCTAACAATCCCCCTCAAGTTGGAGCATATATATTGATCATGCTCAACTTGTTACAAAGGTAAAAAACTGATAAAAAACACTTATTTCATAAAAAAACTTATTTCATACACTCCCCCTCAAGCTGAACATAGCTTGAATGTGAGCAACAAGTAAACACCACTAATTTTCTTCTTCACGAGATCTTGAATCAAGCAGCAGGTTCAAGCACATCCAAAAATAATTCAAAAGATAATAATCCAACAGCTTCACCAAGAGCCCGAACAAACCAAATCAGAGTTGAAGCTTCAGCAAACGATCTCATAAGAGACGAAACTAACAAACAGTCTTACTAGAGACCAAAGAATACTCCAAGTGTTTCACAAAAAAACACCAAACGGTTTCACTAGAGACTAAACAAGAAACCGAAATACCTCACGAGAGGCAAAGAACAAATGGGTCACACAAGAACCATCAAAACAACGAATAATTGCCCAGAATAGCCAACTGAATCAAGAAGAATGAAACTCACAATCTGAAATGATGAACCCAGATCCTAAAACCCAAATGGAATCATGCAAAACCACAGAAGTCAACCACAAGTATAGCGCCAAAGACAAACGAGCACTCCATGAATGTGCTGGAAAACGTAACAAACAAAGCATCCTTCCACTAGAAACAAGTGAACGTGCACAAAACGAAATGCCAACTGTGTTGAAATAGTGGAAACAACTGAACTAAGTCTCACAACGTAACCTTTGGAGCAAAGAACAGGCCTATACATACCAAGAATGAAGATTCGACGTCGGAGAACATAGCACAACCAAAAAATAAGGACAACAACCTTCCACCAAGTTTCTTCTTTCTACTAACCTTCTTCCCCCCAAACCAGCAATGAAACAACCTCGAGATTGGAGTGTGGAGGAAGAAAAACAGAGCAAAGCGCCGCAAATCTACAAGTAACTCGCCGGAATCTTCCAACTTCACCGTAAATCCAGAGACTCTTTCTAGATTACTCGAAACACTCACAGGACCCTGCAAACTTTGCTTGAAATGCAGAGCACCACTGGATTACAGAGTCGCCGGAATCTGGAAAAGTTCACTGGAAACTGGAAAAACTCACCAGAAAGTCAAAACCTCATTGAAAACCATAGATCTTGCCGGAAATAACAGAAGAACACCTAAAATGGTGGGCTTAAGGAATTTGGAAACCTCGCTGGAATTTGGAAATGTCGCTGGAATCTGAAAAAGTCACATGAAACTGAAAAAATCTCGATGGAAGCACCACTAGAAAGCAAAGAAAAGAAGATCCGACACTAGAAACGAAGACACTGCTAGAAACTAAGATGACACAAGCTAACACGCAAGGGAGACTGGCCACTGTCACTGTTCACACGAAGTACTGTTCATACTACAGTACTATCAACGCTACAGTAATGACTAATATTTTTGGTTCAGGGCCGTTGACAATACTGCCATGCCCTAAAAATGGTTCAAGGCGCTAAAAATAATATTTTTGACGCCCTGAATAAGATTCAGGGTGCCAAAAATAAATTTTTGGAGTCTTGAATATGGATTCAGGACGCCATATTCCTTTCAATTCTATTTATTGGGATTTGCAAAAGTTTTCAGATCAAACCCTATAACGAGTTTTCAATTCCTTCTCTACACCTCACTCCCTCTCCCTCTTCCTCGCCATCAGCTCGATTGCTCCTTCTTTCTCTTCTTTAGAGGCTACCCCTTCTCTTCTTCCTCTCCCCTACAATCAATCATATCTGCGACTCATCAAATTTATTGTTCGTTCATCGCAAATCGAAGAGGGAGAGAGGTCAACGTTCGGTAGGGAACTTGGCACGATGCTTTATCCAGATTGATTTCTCCAGATCGTGTGTCAAGTCTCCAGATCTTCGATTCCAAAGCCCTCGACGATTAAAGAGATTAAAAACAGAGGAAAACTGAAGGTCAGATCTGAGGAGAGAAGAAATCAGAGGTTGAATCAGATTTCTTTTTTTTTTGCCTGGGTAAAATTATTTATTCTGTTCCTGTTTTTTTCCAACTCCAGCTTGTTGTTGTGGTTCTGAAAGTTCATATGCATGGTGAGGCTTGTGCTGAGGAAATCAAAAGACACATTCAGAGAATGAAAGGTGTGTTACTTGCGTTTCCTGCGATTTTTTTTTTAAAAAAATGAGGGCAAGCAAAATTTTCGCTTATCGAAGTAGTTATCCGGTTTCATATGCTCCTCCTTGGCTTATTCCAACACTCTCATCTTCAAATCAACCTACAATGTGCAAGTTATCGTTGGAGAGAACGAGCTCGAGGGGAGGCTCCTCAACAAGTTCCGTAGAGAGTTATTTTGATTGAGTGATGCAAGCGGAGGAGGTTCTTCGAGTATGCCAAGCACAACTGCAGAAAGTTCTTCCTTTTTGTTTTCAAATTTAGCTTCTTTACTTCATGTTAAATTGGGGATAAAGAGTGAGGATAATTGATTTCTCGTTGAATGAGGATAATTATTTTATGTTAAGTTTGGCATCTTAGATTTTGTTTCTTTTCTTTCTGATCTTGTGATAATGACATAGAAAAATGTGATCCATCTTGACATCTTTTTCTTGGAATAGGAAATCTAAACCAGTGAAGCTATTTCCTCGTGTTTATAGTGTTTATTCTACTACTATTTTTATTTTGAAGACATGTGAGGTTCTCCCAGTTCTTTGCCTTAGGGTTTTAGTTTTTTTTTTATTTAAAAAAAACCATAAAGGCGTCCAGAATAAAATTAAGGACGGCTTACAGGACGGCTTACAAGGCGTCTTTAATTTTATTCAGGACGCCTTGCCAAAAATCATAATTTTTTACTACCCCATTTAGACGTCCCTCTGAAAAAGGACGTTAATTGGACATTATTTAAGAAGTTTTTTAGGTTTTTTTTTGTAGTAGTCACACACACAGCTAGCAGAGAGATCTTCTAGAGGTCAATGGGAGAAATCTAGCAAAAAGAAACATGTGGTGTGAGTGTAGTGAGATTGGAATAAAGATCTTCAGGTGCTTGTAGGGGTCGGGTTAGGGTTAGGTGGAAGAAGGCAAATGATTGAGAGAGTGGTCTTGAGAAGAGGAGGCAAAATATAAAGGCTAAGATGGGTGTAAATTAGGGTTTGGCATGTTATGTGGTCCCATAACATATATTGTCAAAGGCACATTAGGACACATGACATGTTTCATACTCCTCTTACAGGGAGAGAATATTTATCTTAGTCATATTTATAAGTACATTATTAAATTTTTTCATGTGATGAATGTACAATTATACTTTTCTTTTATTATTATGTATGTGATTTAACCATATTTGTATATGTTTTTTTCATAATTAAATTAAGATTTTTAATATATTTTTTAAGACATTATTACATAATTAAACACTAAATTAAATTTAATTGGCTCAGAAATTTATGGAAGGGCAGCACAAGGGAATGCTTGAAAGGTGTCAGATGAACTGTAGCGTCGCAATCGATGGAGTTTCATTCAATTCTTGCAAGGTTGCAACTGGCAAGCAACGTCTGTAGCGAATGTTGTCCATTTATGCTAATTTATTTCCTTTTAGTTGGGTGCTTATATCTTAATCCGTTAAGCCCATCTGTCCTTGGGTGTTTAAACTGTTATGGCCCTGCTAAATTTAATGAGTTGGAGGCTAACTGGTCTGACTTGTGGAAAAATTGTAAATTTTTCTTCAAACTGTCTATACTAATATAACACCACTAAATTTAATGAGTTGGAGGCTAAGCAAGCTAACATATGGAAAAAAATAACAATTTTTTTTTTTTTCTAAATTAAAGAAATTTTTATCAAGGGGTGGTTTCAATACATATAAGGCTATTTTAGAAAAAATAACATACACTTTTTTTTTTATAAATTTTCTTAACTGATTTTCTTAATTTCTATAAATTAGTTATCTAACTCTTAAATTAAATATAAAAAATTATATACTATCTCCATTTTTTAATATAAGATAATCATAATGTAATTTTTCGTACGAACAAGATCATGTATTAAAAACAAGAGGTACATAAAAAATAGCAAGAGTTACAGCTTAGGCAAGTTTCCATTCCACCATCATTTTTGTAAGCTCTCTCTCCTCAAAATCATAAAGAGATGGGGAAGTAGTGAGATATAGGGTAATTACTAGGGATAGATAGATGTAGGAGTAGTGAAGTTTTGGAAGTATAGCTGGTGGCCAGCTTTGATTTAGGCAACCAAAACCAGATGAAGTGAATGGGAAGCAAGTTGTCAAAAACCAGACGCGCTATATACCTCAAACCCCACACACTACACACTTCATTCTTATTTGCATTTCACTCATTTTCTCACTTTATCCCCTATTTTTCCCTATTATCACTACAACTCCCCCTACTTTCTTCCTTGTCACCGCTACATGTTAAAATAATCACACACACACACGCGGTAGATGAAATTGAACATAAATGGGGCTGTGAAGAGCCAACCAAGATGGTTTGATTATAAATGATAAAGGAGAATGGCTAGGGGTTTTGTGAATAGCCTAGCTAGGCACTTGTACAACAAGTGTGGTCAGGTTTGCACTTGGTTTACTGTAAGGGTTTCAAGAAGGTTATGGTTGCATTCTGATTCACTTATTGTTGTGTTGTGTCTATTTTGAAAGATTTAGTTATACACAACAAAGTTAAAAATATATTTATTTGTTTACATTCGATTGTCATGTTGGTGTTGACGTTGAAAATCCTCTCATATGTCCCATGTTGATATTTGACATAGGGACTGTTTGGCAAACATCAGAACCTAGGTTTTGGAGACAAAATCTAGATTTTGTACTAAGCTGTCAAACACTCCTCTTTTTTAAAAAAATTATTCTGCATCAAAACTTAGATTTTGTCATAAATTTATCAAACACCCTTATTTTTTTTTTCAGAATCTATTCTACATCAAAATCTAAGTTTTGAACCACAAAACCTAGGTTTTGTCAAAAACTATTTCTTTAAGCTTTTTCTCTCTCCTCTATCATCATCAGTATTTTTTCAGTTTAATCAGTATCCTTAAGATGTTTTTTAGTATCTTTCAGTACCCTAAATATTTTTTCAAGATCAATCATTACCCTAAAATATTTTTTCAATATCGTAAAATAAATTTTCAAGATCATGTAATATTTTTTCAGTACAAGTCAGTACCTTGAAATATTTCATGATCTTAAAAATTTATTCTACGGTATTAAAAAGGTATTTCAGGATAATGACTGATCTTGAAAAAATATTTCAGGGTACTGAGGGGTACTAAAAAGATACTTAATACTAATTGATACTGAAAAAAATACTTCTTATGATCTTAAAAATTTATTTTAGAATCTTGAAAAAATATTTTAGGGTACTAACAATCTTGAAAAAAAATTTATGATAACAACGAGTACAAAAAAAATACTTAAAGATACTGAAAAAATATTTCTTGATCTTAAAAAAAAATTACGATATGACAAAAATATTTCAGGGTAATTATTCTTACAAAAATATTTTAAAGTACTGAAAGGGACTACAAAATATCTTAAGGATACTGACTAATATTGAAAAAATACTGATAATGGCAAAGGAGAGAGAGAGAAAAAGCTAAAAAAAAAAAATAGTTTTTGACAAAACCTAGGTTTTGGAAATAGAAAAAAAGTAGCTTTTGACAAAACCTAGGTTTTGGGGTTCAAAACTTAGATTTTGATGTAGAATAACTTTTGGAAAAAATAGAGGTGTTTGATAAGTTTATGAGAAAACTTAGGTTTTGATATAGAATAGCTTTTGAAAAAAATAGAGATGTTTTGCAAACTTTTGTTGAAACCTAGGTTTTGATGCATAATAGATTTTGGATAATTTTGGGGTGTTTGACAAACTTTTGTCAAAACTTAGGTTTTGAAATTATTCAAACACTATCATTTTTTTCTAAAATCTATTGTCCAAAAACTATTTTCCAAAAATCATTTTTGTCTCGTAAATCCCAAAATCTATTCTCCAAAATCTATTTTTGCCTCGTAAATTACCCAATCAATTCTCCAGAATCAACTTCCAAACACCCCCTAAGTAATGCCCATTACATCTCCATATAACAAGCTATGCAATAATTGCAAGTGGAAATCCCTTGTCAAATTCCAGTTAGCTAATCAATGAATATTTGAGTTACCTTCCCTATACGTATGCTCAAATCGTATTTCCCATTCTTCTGTTACCATTCTACGTATCTAACAAATAAACATGTTTTTTTAGCATCCCTTCCTAATCTAAAATTGATTGCTGTAAGGAAATATTGAATATAATTTTTTAGTGGGTTTTTTTTTTGGGGGTGGGGGGTTGGGTGGGGTTTGCCTCATTTTATGTAGAGCTGTCAATCAGGGCTGACCCGGCTCGTGAAGGGTCAGGACCTAACAGGGTCGGCTTTCCATGGCTCGGAGTAAGAAAAACACCTGTTTTTCAAAGCCCAGCCCGAGAGCATTAGGGTCAGGGCCCGGAAATTACTATTCCAAATTTTATATATTTTTCCTCCACTTTGTTTTAACAAAATATGATTAGTAAATTATAATACGAATCATCCAATAAATAAGCACAATCACTAATTCATAATAAAAAACAAACTATATTCACAAATAACTCACATAAAACATAAAAAGCATATCACTAAGCGACATTAATACGGTAACTATTATTGTCGTCGTCTTTGTTATTATTATCAATTTTAACGACATTTGATTGTTCTTCATTTTGAGTAGTACCCTCTAGCTCATGAGTACGAATATCATAAAATTCTTCTCCCGCATCATGAACACATCCATAATCTTTATTTGCAACAAATAACAAAACAAATCATAAAATTAGAATATAGTTATTATGTATTTGTAGTTAAATGGATAAATAACTCTATAACAAATACAAAATATATATAAATACATAAATTTAAAAAGAAAAAACTACAGTGAAAAGGGCCTACAGGGCTGGCCTGTGGCCCTCCAGGGCCGGCTTGTTTAAGCCCGTGGCCCATCAGGGCCGGCCCTCCAGGGCTAATTTCAAATATCTCGTCCATTTTTCAAGCCTGGCCCTTAAAGGGTCAGGGCCTAAACGGGCCGGCCCAATGGGCCTGACTCGTTTTGACGGCTCTAATTTTATGCCAAAAACATCTCTCCCTCTCCCTCTCCCTCACACACAAATTTATTTTTTTAATAAAGATAGATTCTTTAGCAACCCTTATTGTGTGGTCCATATATCACAATGTCTTCTTACAAGGAATAGACGGGCCGGCCCTCCAGGGCTAATTTCAAATATCTCGTCCATTTTTCAAGCCTGGCCCTTAAAGGGTCAGGGCCTAAACGGGCCGGCCCAATGGGCCTGGCTCGTTTTGACGGCTCTAATTTTATGCCAAAAACATCTCTCCCTCTCCCTCTCCCTCTCCCTCTCCCTCACACAAATTTATTTTTTTAATAAAGATAGATTCTTTAGCAACCCTTATTGTGTGGTCCATATATCACAATGTCTTCTTACAAGGAATAGTTCCATTATGTTCCCACCAAGCGATGTTGTGAATGAGTGTGATTGATACTAAAGCCTACCTTTGCGGATAAAAAATATATATTCAATGATAAACAATATTTTGATTCAATTATTTACTCTGTGTGTGTGTGTGTAAGTTTTTAAGATTGAATAATTTATTTTTATTGGGAAGAGTTTTACTTTACAATTTATTGATAAATTCCTATTTAAATTGCAATGTTTGCATATACTAATATTGCTTACGAATTATGAATACATAAGTTTATTGACTAATATAATTTTTTCCAAAAAATAATTTTTATTAAATTAAAATAGTAGGCATATTCTTTAAAGAGCAGGGGTGATTAGAAAAATACAAGCTTTTTGAAGGCTTGAAATTTCTTATAAAAAAAATAATAGTGGTTCAAATTAATTAGCTAAGAACGCTAGTATATACTACTACAAAAATCACTTTTTAGATCGGTTTTGGATCCGGTCTCAATGCAGCCAGTATTAAAAGTCTGTTATTTTTTAGGCCGGTTGAACAACCGGTCTTACAAAATACTTTTTAAATTGGATTTTTAAAATATAAGGTCTTCAAAGTCAGACTTTTAAGAACGGATTTTTAAAAATATGAGGTCTTGAAATAAGATTTTTAAGACTGGTTTTTTAAATATTTAATCTTAAAAGTTAATTAGTTGGCAAAAAGAATCTCCAATGGCTCCAATGACCAACAACACTCCAGTAGCAATTTCCAATATGGATTATAAAGAATATGGAATCGGAGGTCGCAAAGTATTGCTCACAGTACTCCTTGAATTTTACAAAAGAAAAATAATTCACAAGTAGATCAATGTCTGAAAGCACGAAAGCAAGACAATAAAACAAGTATGAATGCTGAACCTACGGATTGCCTAGCTATAATAACACCATAGTGGAAATCGAATTACCTATGTGCCTTTTCCCCCAAACACTCTGCAGACAGTCAATAATGAAATTTGATTCTTTCTTTCCGTTGAGGTCTTCAGCCTCGATCCCTACTGGTTCATGAATATACCACATGCATATTTAAAATTTTTTAAAGACTACAAATAATATGTATAAACCTAATTTCCAATTTTATTATTATTATTATTATTTCTTAACGTGCCTGCTTACTGAAGAACCGAAGATTCAGCATGGAAGAAGGCTCATGCTTATGACTCCTCGACCTCGTTGTCGGGTTTGCCAGTGGTAGTAGTGTTGAGGGAGGTGGTGGTGGAGGCATGGTGGTAGTGGTTCTTCTTGTGGCTGTAATACCTAATTTTTATAATTCTGATAAACATTGTATTTGGTAAATATTTAGTATGATACAAAGGTGAATATGTGTCTCAAAGGATTATAATCTATTGATTAGAATTTTAGATAAATTTTACAATGAAATTAATGCATAAATGGTTGGTTTTTAGACTACATTTAGGAACCATAAAATGCGATATAAATAACACATAAAATAATGGTTATTGTTATTTTATAACTAAAGGAGGTAAGAAAATGTTATGAAGACACTTAAGTAAATTAAAGCAAATTAGCAAAATACTAATTGGCACTTAAACTTACATTAATTAAAGATTAATTGCACATGTCTTCAACATGATTAGGGAGCTAATTAAAGCTTATTTAATTTGCCCCAAAAGTCCACATTCCCACCTAGCCATGTTGGAGCAATGAGGGCTAAGTGTTTTTAGGATATTATCTAAAGTATTGAGCCTACATTTTCATGTAATTAAATTAACCAATAACAAATTTAATTAAAAGGCATATAAGCACTTGATTAAGATGTTAATTAAACTTTACTAATCAGCTTTGAAAAGTCAAATATGGCAACTAGCACATGGGATCAGCCAACCATGAGATTTTGACACATGTATTACAATCCAATGGTGCCAAATTAATCATTAAATAAAGCCTTAATCATAATTAATTGGACAAGTACGTCTTTTAATTAATTATACTTTAAATTTTTTGTAAATTATTTAATTGGTAGTTTAACTTTATTTATAGTTTAAATGTACTTGAAATATTGTGTAAATATTAATTAATTATATTTATAGTCTAAATTACTTTATAGTTTAAACTTTACATATAGTTTATAAACTTTCAAAATAATAATTAATTTCACTTAACTTTTTGTTTGCTCCTCCTTGCAGGTTTTGTCTCAGAGGAACACCGCAAGTCGGGCACATCAGAGGGTCCATCACACGGCAGGATCCAAGACGTTTGTCGTGACCTATAGTGAGCTGATAATTGAAAGGAAAATTAATTTTATATTTAAATGATTAGTTGTTTTATTTTTTACTTGACAAACTTGTTATTCTTTTAATTCTTTCAGCAAGTGAAGGCTAGAGAGGAGAATCGGTAGACGAATTATAGAGAGTTGTTCACACACACCTATAGACACTGTGATGGGACGCCGACCTTTGAGAAGGCAAAGTAGATCATAGTAAGTTACACAAAAAATTTTTATCTTGTTAATTTAATATATTTAAATTGAATTAAATTGTTTCATTAATGTTTTATGAAATTTGTGCGTCAAGCTCGAATTGAGCAGAGCCAGACAGAGCTCCAGTCGTTGCTGCCTCCGGAGTCACAGGGGTCTGTAGGGGCGAGCAAATCAAGACTGAAACCAAAAACCGAACCGAACCAAAGCTTATTTGGTTTTTTCAGTTCAGTTTTTTCAGTGTTCGGTTTCGATTCAGTTTTTAAAATAGCCTTATTTCGGTTTTCGGTTTCGGTTTGGTTTTTATAAAATTAATTCGGTTTTAACCTAATAAATTACTAAAACGACATCGTATTGGCTTCAGATCTACCCAAACCCAATTACCTCCAGACCGGGTCCAAAAAAGACCTACCCAAACCCAAGTACCCTAACCCTCAAACATAGGGCTATCAAATATAAAAAAAAAAAAAAAAAAAATGCATCCCTCACTCAGTCACTCCCAGACCTCAGTCGACAGTTTGCCCTCCTCACTCCTAAGACCCTCAAACTCTCACCTCGCTTGAAAACCCTACCCCTCAGCCTCATACATCACGGTTCACTGTCAGCTCTCCGATCTAGCACCATCACTTCGCCTCTTCGCCTACAGATCGTTTGTTAGCCTCACAATCACAAATCCAATGGTCGAAACTCGAGATCGTTCGCCATCAGTGCGAGATCGGTGGTCAGCTCTCACAATCACAGATCCGGTGTTGAACTTGAATCAGCGTCTCCAGTGAGCAAATCAATGCTTACTTCGATTCCCTCATCTTTTAGTGGTCCAGTCTCTCATCTAATTGACTTAAATCTCATCAAGCAAGCATGATTGATGAAATTATGATTTATGAATGCTGTTGATTGATTCTGCATTCTGCATTGTTGATCTTATCTATTCTGCATTTTTACCCCTGTCTACTCACCGATTTATGAATGTTGTTGATTGTTTCATTATTTTTTATTTTCATTTTAAGGCTTGAATTTGTTCAGCCCGTTTTTATCTTTCCCGGCACCTGCATTAGAGTCCCTGTCACCATCCATCTCAATGCCCATTGAAGAATAAGTTGGGTTTCAATTTGACCATGAGCACCTTGGAGACCCGGGAAACTCGTGATCCAAAGACTTAGCTTCATTATGAAATGTTTTTTCTTAAAAAAAAAAAGGAGATTAAAACCTACAATTTAGAGTTTTTAATTAAAATCAAATCGAATATTTACTTAGTTTAAAATTCATTGGATTCATTGTGAGTTGATCGCTGATTGAATATTGGATTTTCGAGGTGTTTTAGGTCATATAAAAATTCAATTCGTAAATTTAATTATTGAAGTATCTAGTTTATCCTCTTCTTGTATTAAGTATTAGACTTACATTCAATCGTCTCATCGAAACTAAACTAAGGAGGGGAGAAGAACTTATTTATTTTGTCTGAGAGAATCACTATATTAGACTTCAATCAATTATGGTGTGCTCTTGACATCATATTGCGAAGCTTTGCAGCCTCAGAAATTGTTCAAAAAAATTGGAAGTGATATGTTTTCTCATTTAGGCCAAAAAAGATATATGTCATTCTTCTTGTTGTATCGCATCAAATGATTCAGCCATGTCCTTGATGCTTGTTGCCCAGATATGATTCAGTTTACTTGGATAATTGATTAGTGATTGAGAATTGTATCCCCATATAGGTGGCTCTGTATCTCTTCTGTTTCGGTTGTCTGTTGTCATGTCTTTCCCTTCTGTTATGTCCTTATGTTGTAATTGTGATGACTTTATGATAATATCAAGTATCTTTCTCGAGCAATAAAAAAACAATGATTGAGAAAGGAAAAATTGCTTGATTTTATGTATGTTGCTGGATTTTATGTATTTTGTGCATGTAAGAATCTTATTTTTATAAAAAAAAAAAAAACAGAGAGAGAGAGAGAGAGAAGATAAGAAGGCCCACAATAAGGCCCAACTCAGCCTAAAAACCAAACCGAAATATTTTGATTAATTCGGTTTGGTTTTTTCGGTACTTCAGTTTTGGTCCGGTGGTTATAATATGAGTATTTCAGTTTTTCGTTTTTTTTTTCAGTTTTTACTGAAAAACCGAACCAAACACCGAATGCTCACCCCTAGGGGTCTGTGGATCCTACGACCCCGTTAAAGGCTGCTATGAGACCAGCCGAGCTTCCTGGCCGCGTTAGGAGTATGGGTTTAGGAACCAGGGTGAGCGTTGTGTACGGCAAGGCCTTTGCCTCTGAGGCCGGAACCTGGAGCACGAGAAGGCCACCACCGGATGACTTGGAGGCGATTATTGCCTAGCGTGTTGCCGAGGGGGTTGCTACGCAGGTGGCTGCGCAAGCGACGAGGCAGGCTGCTAGGGAAAGGCAAATGCAAGAGAGATTCGATTGCTGGTATGCTGGACAACAGTACTACATGGATAGGTTTGCCGGTGCCTTGAACAGGTTGATACCTGATGATCACTTTTCACCTCCCCCACCATTCATTGACAAGGATTCTTCACCGCCTCCAGATCCATTCATCTATGAGGGTGATGTTACTGCTGCTGCTCCTACTCCTGCTGCTGATGAGGAGGATGTTGTTACCTCTACTCCCGCACACGCCCCCCCGAGACAGGACCTGATCAAGCTCCTGATTCTTAGTTGTTTATCTTCACAGACATTTGTTTTCTTTTTTATGTTATTTGGATTCGATTTTTGGATTATAATTTCAATATTTAGATTTCTTTGACATTAGTTTATAAACACATATAATCATTTACATTAGTTTGTTAATGTTACTTCTAAGATATACCAAGTTTTTTATATTTACGTAAAATAAGTTAATTATATTTGTATGAACAAAGTTTATTATATTTACATAAAAAGAAATACCAAAATACATTTTTCCTAAAAGAAATTTAAATATTGATCATCCATAAAAACAAAAAATATTGAATAACTTTTGTAGCGGCTACTAACCGCTACACATTTAAATATCTGTAGTGGTTTACAACTGCTACTAAACTCTGGTAGGTGAAATTTGAAAAAGATGAAATGTGCAACAGCTTACATTTTGTAGCAGTTAATGTAACAGTCTTCTAAACCGCTACTAGTTTATGGCGAGATCTATGCAGTTCAAATGTTGTTGCAACGACTTATACTTTGTAGCGGTTAGGGTAGCGGTCTTGGGAACTGCTACTAATATCTATATTTAGTAGCAGTTTCCAACCGCTACAAAGGGATTTATTGTTTGTAGCAATTTATCTAGCGGTTTTTTAACTACTACAACATAGCCAACGTTTCATTTAATCAATCTGAAGTCATTTGAAGAGAATTAAACCTTCTCTCTTCAATTGTATTCTATCCTAGCATTGTATACTAAATATGGATAAGTCATGGATTAAGTTGCTGCGCAATTCTCCCATGTATCTAGTGGGATTGAAAAATTACTTAGATTTCACTTCTCCCACAGTAGCATTAATGGGAAGATCTTATGTCCGTGTGGTCGATGCAAGTTTAAGAAGTGGCAAACGTGAGACGGTGCTATGGAATATCTTCTTGTGAAGCTTTTTCCAGTAGAATATACATTCTGGGAAGTTCATGGAGAGAAACATGGTATGCGATATGGGGAACATCTTCCTCGAAGCTCACAAGTAGGAAATACTGTAGCTCAAGATGATCCGGTTAATGAAGCTGTTCACTATGCTTTTGGTGTTTAATACGACAATTTCACGACAGAAGTTCAGGGTGCAGAACCTGTTTTCCTCAGGAATGAAGCAGCTCAGAAATCTTTTAGCCTAATGGATGAGGGTGATCGTCCGTTGTATCAAGGTTGTCAGAAATACTCTAAATTAGCTTTCCTGATCAACTTATACCATATCAAGTACATGTATGGGATCACTGATAATGCAATGTCGATGTTGCTGGAATTGCTACGAGATGCGTTCCTTGACGCGGTCATTCCCACAAACTTCTACGAGGCCAAGAAGATAATTAATAGATTAGGCTTGAACTACGAAAAGATCGATGCTTGCCCGAACGACTGTATGCTTTATTGGGGAGAGGACGCTCATAAGGAGTCTTGTAAGAAGTGTCACACTTCGAGGTTTAGGACCATCCGAAAGGGGAAAAAGCAAAAGAAGAAGCTCGCAAAAATTCTCAGGTACTTTCCTTTAAAGCCTCGTTTACATAGATTATTTATGTCGTCCAGGACAGCTAAGCATATAAGGTGGCACGAAGCTGACAAGAACGAAGATGGTAAACTTAAACATCCACGGGATGCTCAAGCATGGAAAGCGTTCAACTCAAACTTTCCAGATTTTGAGGCAAACCCTAGAAATGTTCGTCTTGCTTTGGCGACCGATGGTTTTAATCTATTTGAGAATCTTAGCACAAGCTACAATATTTGGCCAGTTGTCTTGATCCTATACAACTTGCCTCTCTGGATGTGTATGAAACAAAGCTCCTACATTATGTCTATGATCATTCCAGGCAAAAAGGCACCGGGAAATGACATTGATATGTATCTCCAACCGCTTATCTCAGAGTTGGTCGAGTTTTGGAATGTAGGGGTCGAGACGTATGACTCGCATGACAAGACACTGTTCAACATGCGTGCAGCATTGATGTGGACTATTAGTGACTTTCCTGGCCTGGGAACATTATCCGGGTGGAATATGCATATCGGCCTTGCGTGTCCAGCTTGTAATTTTGACTTTAACTCTGTGCACCTTCCCTATAGTCGTAAGTGGTGCTTTATGGGTCATCGGAGGTTTCTCGATGGTACGCACAGGTTTAGGTTGCAACGCAATCGCTTCAATGGCCAACAGGAAAAAAGTGGACCTCCTCAGATTTTATCCTATGAAGAAATCGTAGAGCAAATTCATGACGTTGAATTTGAGTATGGAAAAAGAGACGATCTAGCAAAGGTAGGTACAAAGACCTCCAGGTCTTCTAGTTCTACGCCCCAACAATGGCGGAAGATAAGCATTTTCTTCACCCTTCCTTATTAGAAAGATAATTTGCTCCAACATAATCTAGATGTCATGTACATTGAGAAAAATGTGTGCGACAATTACACAATTCTAAACGAACCTAGCAAGTCAAAAGATCATCTTCAAGCAAGAAAATATTTAAGGGAGATGGGAGTTTGTTGAGACGCGTGGCTGGATGAGCGTGACAAATTTCAGCCGGCAAAATTTACCCTGACAAAACAGAATAAGGAAATCTTCCTCGCGACTTTGAAGAAAATTTAAGTTCCATACGGGTATTCAAGCAACATTTCGTGATGTGTTGACGTGCAGGATCGAAAGGTTATTGGGCTGAAGAGTCATGGCTCACATGTGCTTATGCAACAGCTACTTCCGCTAGCCATCAAAGATACGTTGCCTCTTGATGTGTTGATCGTTTTGGTCGAGCTAAGGATTGCGAACAGATATATGGTATCCTTTATATTTCCTTACATTTTATAGTCACTTTTCATGGTCTTCTTTGCATGTTTAATTGTAGGAAATTCAGGAGTCATGTCAAGCATCAATTGAGAATCCGGACACAGACAGTAGCCAAGATTGATAGAAAGGTCCATAGAGAATTCTCGGGTTGGTTTAGGAGGAGAATAATGAACAACCACAACCTGTACTCACCAGACTTCATAGCTCTCACACTCGGCCCGCTTAACCACGCCCAAAGATTTACGGCATACAATGTCAACGGTTTCAAGTTTTGCTCCATTTCACGAGATTAGGGATTGTTGGCCCAAAACTCGGGTGTATATGGAACGTTTGGGACGAGGAGTTATACGAGCAGCAGTGACGGGAACATGTAGTTCGGTGACGTCCCGTATCATGGAAAGCTTCTTGATATGGTCAAGATAAATTACCAGGGCCATTTCACCGTGACGCTATTCAAGTGTTTGTGGGCGAATACGATAACGTCTCGGGGACTCACGACTGACGACTTAGGCATCACATCAGTGAATTTCTCCCGGCTGATTCATACCGGTAAGTCTGAAGATGATGAGCCATATATTCTAATCTCAGAGGCCCATCAAGTTTATTATGTCGCTGATGAAAGGCACAGGGATTAGCATATGGTTGTTCATTTAAAGCCTCGGGACTTTTACGACATGGGCAATGTTGATAATATCGCCTACGAGAATGAGCCGTTCCAGCCAACCAACTTTGAGAATTTCTTCCCTGACGGCGATGACAATTGACCTATAGTTCGGTACATTTTTTAATATACACTTTATAAAATAATAACATTTAATTAAAGTGTTATTTGTGTTCCAACATATTCAACTAAAAAGTAACATTTTATCCAAATTTCTTTTTTGTAGGGATCATGACGAAGATTGAGAGCTAGAGAAAAAATTATGCTTACGATTTAATCTGTAATCTTTTTTTTTTTTTTGCCAAAAATTTCAGAAAATTATTTGTAGTGGTTACAAACCGCTACAAATGACATAAGAACTGCTACAAAATATAGAATCGCTACAAAAACTGACATACTAACCGCTACTAACACTAAACGCTACAAAAACGAAACATCAACCGCTACAAAACATGTACGCAGATACAAATATAAAAACCCCTATCAAACCTCATTTAATACTAATTCATTTTTTTTTAATTGAATACGTTTGTAGCGGTTATCTAACCGCTACTAAGCATAACTAACATTTTTGCAATCAGGAGAAAATTTTAAAAAATTTCTAAATATCTACTAGCGGTTGAAAAAAATTTGCTACAAAGTGCAAAATTTTAAAAAAGGGCGGGAATAAATTTATTCACTAAAATAATGGTGGCAAACATTTATAGTGGTTTGTTAACCGCTACAAATGAATTTCAAAATATTTTTCCCCGCCATATTTGGTGAAGCATTTTTGTAATTTTGTAGCAGTATAAATACCTTGTTGAGAAGATATATATATATACATATGAATTGTCCATTTTGTTGAATTTTTGGCTCCCTTCCTATGTAGAGAAAGAACTGATAAGCCGGTCAGCCAGAGAGGTCTAATTATGCAGCTATATGAAAGAAAAGGAGTGAAAATGAAAAACGTAGCTTCACAAGGCAGTCTCAATAAATCAACGTTTGCGCACTTATTAACAGTTAGATCAAGCTTAAATTTAGTCATCAAGTTCATAATATATAGTATGTCTTTTTCAATGGTAGGATTGTCATTTGGAGGCTTGATGTGAGAGATATTGATTTGTGGTATGTTTTCTAGGGTATTTTCAGTTTCTCTTTTTTAATTGGTAAGTTTGTAACTTTAATGGTTTGATTGTGTTGTTGTACGTGCTTTTGCATCTAGTTAAGACTTTTTTGTACCTTGTTTTGAATACAGTGGATTTATTGGTTTGGACAACTCGTGGCTTTTATCTTTAAATTGAGAGATTTTTCACATCAATAATTATAACGTATTATTAACGTCTGTAGTTCTATTTAATTTCTGTCATATAATCTTTGTTTATTTTTTTTCCTCATAAACTCTTACAAATAATAGAAATATTTAATATCTACTGCACTCTTTCTAGCACTTTTCACCGACTAATTATTGTTGCGCTGTGTCATTTGCCACCATGAGTTAAACGGCCAAGGTTGGGTCAATAATGAGATGTGACAAGAAAGAGAAAAAAAAGATGGACGGTACAATAAGATTGAACTACCAAGTTACATGATACTACGTACGTTAATTATGAATCCATCGAAGAGGAACAAGAAAATTAAGGTAAAGGAAAATGTGTGAAGAGAGTTCACGGATCATGGGAAAGTTGTCAGCATAGTTATAATATCACGGGGTATGTGAAAACAAGGTACATTAATTAGTGATACTATATATATTATTCACACACTTCGTATATTATATATTTAGCACAAGGACAAAGAAAGATGTTTAAAGTTAACTAGCGTGCTTTGATCCATCATCATTACTGTAAAAAAAGAAGAAGAAACACTTGTTTGTCTGGTTTAATGATTTAGGTTTTCATGTCAAGCGTCGATGCTATAAGAAAAAGACAATAATGTAAAGAATTTGGCTTTGGATATTGATAAATCTCAATTTTATATATTTTATCCCACCTTATTTCATTTATTTTGGGGATTATTTTAGGCTAATTTGAATATATTAGATAATATTTGGATTGTTAGCCTATTTTAGGAAATAATATAAATATGAATTAATTATAAGATATTGAGCTTAAATTATTAAATTATTAATATTCTGATTAAATAATATCTCTTGATATATGATAGATAGTGATTTTATAAGATCCTATGGTGCAGGATTTTTCAGGATAGCTAAAAGAAATCCAATGGTGAAATTTTAGGGGACTACTTGAATTTTATTGGGCTCAAGTTAATACCCTAAAAGCCCTCTCTTCCTCCTCTTTAATTAACCTAGCACAAGGAGACCATCACACGGAGAGAATAATCACGCCACAAAGCCGCAGACGCTGAAGAAACACCAGACGAAGCCGCAAGATCATCGCACCGCAAGAAAGACGGAAAAGTTGAAGGCAAAGGCAATTGAATTAATCAATTATTCTCCCTTTCCATTCCAATTCACGCAGGGACCCCACAATCGAATTAATTACTTCCCTTCATTCTCCTTGACGCACGGATTGCTGATCTCATTGGCAAATTCATCATGATAGTGACGTGTTTGGCCTTTGGAGAAAGGAGGATATCCATGGAAGCTTAAGTTCTCTTGGGAGGCAATTTGGGAGGAGCATGGAGGAGGCTAAGGCCTAGGGCTTACACATGAAGACCACAAGGGAGTTTTGTTCTTTTTATCTTTTTAATTCAAGACTTGAAATAATTTAGTTTTAAATGATTCCGAGTTGTGTTAATTGAGAACAATCTAGTTTTAGATTGTAAACTTATTTCTTCTGGATTAGACTGAGAATTTAAGGTTTTATGCTTAATGTTAGATTCTTGTTTGCAACCTTTAAATTGTCAATTAAATTAGTAATTGAGTTTTCGTTGTTAATTTAATTGTTAATTTGGTTTATCATCTTAATTATTTAATTGGGTTGATGAATTATCTGGTTGTTCAATTAGATAATTGTAAACAAGATTTCCAAAATTATTTTGTGTTTAGTTTTTAATGGGTTTAATTAGCGACCGCTTATTTCATTATGAGTTTTCTAGTGAAATATGTGTTAATGAACTAGAGGGTTTCCCATGTTCAATTGGGTAATTAAATTTATTAATCTCCCTTGGGTCTAATTAATTGATTTAGGCTAAGAAAGTTAACTCCATGCAATTCCTAAGTTGTCCCCTTCGTCATCATAACTGAACTAGACCTTTATTATTTTATTTGCATTTAATCAATCTTTTTATTAGATTTTAATTATTTTCTCATAAGAAAACCCCCCAAAAATTGCATTCAACTCATATAGATTAGTCTCATTCTTATATAGGTTTAAGAGTCAATTGCATTATTACATTTAGTTAGTTAATTGCATATAGGTAGTAGTATTTTGCATTCTAGTTTAGGTCCGTTTACATTCTACTGCATCTTTTATCACTTGAAAATTAGTCCTAAAGAAAACCCACAGCTTGCTCCTTGGGAGAATGACCTAGGTTGACCCTAAACTGCATAATTAATTAGGTCCTAGTTTAATTGATCACTTTAACGACAAAAGTACGCTCGATCAATTTTGGCGCCGTTGCCGGGGAGCAACGGTTAGACTTTAGGTTTGAGTTTTCAGGTGACTTCGTAGGTAGTTATTTATTGCATGACTCGGTCCTCTTCGGAAAGATTGTTAGCCTTAGATCCTGAGATTGAGAGGACATTTCATCAACAAAGAAGAACTAGAGCTAGTACTCTTATAGGCAATAGTTCCTTTGTTAATCCTATTTTTGAATCCTCTGATTCTACTGTCAATATGGATGGTAATAATATTGTTGTTAATACTAATGAGAATGTAAACGCAAATGCAAATGCAAATGCTCATAATGTCGATCCTGCTATGACCATTAAAGAATTGGTTTCTCCTGATTTGCATTTTCAAAATTGGTGCATAAATTATCCTGATATTAATGTGAATTTTGAGTTGAAACCTGGATTGATACACTTACTTCCAAAATTTAATGGTGTTTTAGGGGAGGAAGCATACAACCATTTGAAGATGTTTCACATGGTCTGCACTGCTATGAAACCAGTTGATGTGACTGAAGATCAAATTAAGATGCGTGCCTTCCCATTCTCTTTGGAAGGATCTGCTAAAAACTGGTTGCTTCGATTACCTCCTGGATTCATCACTTCATGGAATCAACTGAAGAAACTATTCTTAGAAAGGTATTTCCCAGCCTCTCGTACTTCATCTATTAGGAAAGACATAAGTGGATGTCGACAAATGGTTGGGGAATCCTTATATGAATATTTGGAGCGTTTTAAAACATTGTGTTCCAGCTGTCCCCATCATCAAATCCCGGACACACTATTGATCCAATACTTCCATGAAGGGCTCTTACCTCTAGAAAGAGATTTGTTAGACTCAGCTGCTGGTGGTTCTCTTCTTCACTTGACTATTGAAGATGCTTGGGAATTGACTGAAAGGAAAGCTGAGAATAGCCAACAATTTGGCTCTAGACAACAAGTAAAAGTTAATGAGGTAGGATTATTCTCTGAGTCTCGCCTGGAGAGCAAAATTGATAGGCTTGCATCTGCTGTGGAAAAAATGACTATGTCCAATATGCAAAATTCTTCTAATATGGTCAATACTATGGGACCATCTACTACTTTTACTTCACAGCCCAACTCTTCTGCTCTAATAGGGCCACTATGTTCTATTTGCTCTCTAGCCACTCATGCTACTGACTCTTGCCCTTACCTGAATGATGGAGCTGAATCTTGCAATGCAATATATCCTTCTAAACATATGACTCAAGGTGGCCAAAAATATGATCCTTACTCCAATACATATAATCCTGGATGGCGTGACCATCCAAATCTTCGATATGGAAATGGCCAACCTCAACAAGCACAATTTAATCAAAGTGGAAATTCTAGTAACAAAATGTTTCAACAAGTTAGACAATCAATACCAATCCAAGATGGAAGTTCAAGGTTAGAAAGCAAGATGGATGCCATGATGAAGATCCTAATACAACAACAGCAACAGCAACAGCAGCAACAACAGCAAATTCAAACTCTTCAAACTCATATTGGTCAATTATCTAATATACAGAGTAATGAGCAAAGTCAAGGTTCAGGAAGGCTTCCATCTCAGGTGGTGACCAATCCAAATGCTGGAACTCAGCAGAATCCCAATATAGGTGGAGTTAATGCTATATCTCTCCGACGTGGAAAGATAATCCCCTCTGCAGATCTTGTTACCATCAAAGACAAGGAAGTTGCTGATGACTCTCCTTCTACTTCCACACCACAGGATCAGTCCACCTTATCAGAAACACAAGTGGTGCCTACAGAAAAACAAGAGAAAGATGATAAAGTAAAGCAAGTGATCAAGCAGACTCTCCCTTTTCCTACCGTGGTGGCTAAAGCTGAAAGGAGAAAGAAGGAAATTGAGGTGTCAAATGAAATTTATGATATATTCAAGAAGGTGGTGATCAATGTTCCACTAGTTGACTTAGTCACACAAGTACCTAAATATGCAAAATTCTTGAAGGAATTGTGTACTACAAAGAGAAAGTTTAAGCACGAAGGCAAGGTTGACTTAGGGGCAGTTGTCTCTTCTCTTTATCAAATGCCAATGCCAGTGAAGTGCAAGGATCCTGGTAGCTTTCTCATACCTTGCACTATTGGTGACATTGAATTCTCAGATGCCTTAGCAGATTTGGGAGCAGCTATCAATGTTATGCCAAAATCAGTCTTTGATCAACTCAATGGTGTAGAGCTTAAGCCCACAAATCTTGTTGCATCCCTTGCTGACAGACGTTGCACAGTCCCAGAAGGCGTCCTAGAGGACATCTTAGTTAAGGTAAAAGATTTCATATTCCCTGCAGACTTTTATGTTCTTGATATGGATGATGGTCGGTTTAGACAGAAAGGACACTCATCTCTAATTTTAGGTAGGCCTTTCCTTAAAACTGCTAAAGCTATGATAGATGTCCATGCTGGTAGCCTTACTCTAGAATTTGCTGGTGAAACTATTAGATTCAATGTACTTGAATCCATGAGACATCCCCCTGATGATTGTGCAGAAATAGATGTTAATGTTGTTGATGCTATTATGGATGATTCTGTTAAAGATCTTGAAGAGAGCATGCTTAGTAGATCATGTGATATTGCTGGTTTAGATGATAGCATCTCTTGTTCATGTGCTAAAATTGGTAATTGTGACACATGTGCTGACTTTGATGTTGCTGATATTGATATTTTCACTGATGCTATTAAGAATATGAGATACTCTAAACATAATGCTTCTGTGCCTAATTGTAGCACTAGTGATTCTTCTACTCTTACAGTTTCTACTGATGCTTCCCAAGATGGGAAAGTTTGCTCTTCTGTCTGTGAGTCTATTGTGCAGGTTTCTAGTTTGACAGATGCTGAATTGAAGCTGCTCATACCTTCAATTGATCAAGCCCCATCCTTAGAGTTAAAGGCGCTTCCTGAGTCATTGAAGTATGCCTATTTAGGGAAGGACGAGACACTTCCTGTGATTATAGCTAGCGACATAGCTGCTGATGAGGAGACCCGCCTCCTAGAAGTACTCAGGCAACGGATAAAAGCTATTGGGTGGACTCTTGCTGATATCCCTGGAATCAACCCAAATGTGTGCATGCACCGAATCCTACTAGAAGATGGTGCCAAATCTGTACGACAGCCACAAAGACGACTCAATCCATTAATCCTTGATGTGGTAAAGAAAGAGGTTTCTAAACTTCTGTCTACAGGTATAATCTACCCTATTTCTGATAGTCGTTGGGTAAGTCCAGTTCAGGTAGTACCTAAGAAAACTGGTATTACTGTTGTTCGCAATGATGAAGGTGAGCTAGTTCCAACTAGAGTTCAAAACAGTTGGAGAGTATGTATTGATTATAGAAAACTGAACTCGGTAACTAGAAAGGATCACTACCCCCTCCCCTTCATAGATCAAATGTTAGAAAGACTGGCCAATAGATCACATTATTGCTTTTTGGATGGTTTTTCTGGATATTTCCAAATTTCTATTGCACCTGAGGACCAAGATAAGACTACATTCACATGTCCATTTGGAACCTTTGCATATAGACGCATGCCATTCGGTTTATGTAATGCACCAGGCACTTTTCAGCGTTGCATGGTTTCCATATTCTCTGATTTTCTTGAGCATTGCATGGAAGTTTTCATGGATGATTTCACTATTTATGGTGATTCTTTTGATGCATGCTTAACTAGTTTAGATAAGGTTTTGGAAAGATGCATTCAATATAATCTTGTGTTGAATTTTGAAAAATGTCATTTTATGGTTAAGAAAGGAATTGTTTTGGGCCATGTTGTTTCACATGAGGGTATTGAGGTTGATAAAGCTAAAGTTGATATTATTTCCTCTCTTCCATATCCTTCATGTGTGAAAGATGTACGTTCTTTTCTTGGGCATGCTGGATTTTACAGAAGATTTATCCAGGATTTTAGTAAGACAGCATTGCCATTGTCTCGTTTATTGCAGAAAGATGTGGGTTTTGTTTTTGATGATGCTTGCAGGTATGCATGGGATGAGTTAAAGGAGAAACTCACTACACCCCCCATCATTCAGCCACCTAATTGGAGCCTTCCATTTGAGCTCTTGTGTGATGCTTCTGACTATGCATTAGGTGCCGTTCTTGCCCAAAGAGTAGAGAAGAAACAACATATCATAGCCTATGCATCTAGAACTTTAGATGCTGCTCAAGCCAACTACACTACCACAGAGAAAGAGCTATTTGCAATCGTCTTTGGGCTAGAGAAATTTCGATCCTATATCCTTCACACAAAGGTGATTGTCTTTACAGATCACTCAGCTATCAAATACTTGTTTAAGAAACCGGACTCCAAACCCCGCCTCATTAGGTGGGTACTTCTTATACAAGAGGTCGATGTGGAGATTCGTGACAAGAGTGGTGCAGAGAATATGGTAGCTGATCATTTGAGTAGGATTGAAACACCTGCGGTAACATCTTCACCCTTAGACGACTTTCCTGATCAAAGGCTTTGTGAGGTTGTTGTTTCTACCCCTTGGTATGCTAATATTGCTAATTATTTAGTTGCATCTGTTCTGCCAATTGACATGAATAAACATCAATTGAATAAGTTTAAGAGAGATGTTAGATTCTACATATGGGATGATCCTTACTTGTGGCATATTTGTAGTGATCAAATTATTAGGCGATGCATTCCTGATGTTGAATTTGAGTCTGTCTTAACTTTTTGTCATACTCTTGCATGTGGGGGACATTTTAGTGCCAAACGTACTGCTAGGAAAGTTTTAGAAAGTGGATTGTTTTGGCCTAGTCTATTTCGTGATGCCCATGAATTTTGTAAGAAGTGCTCCAGGTGTCAGTTTGTGGGTAATATTTCTAGGAAGCATGAGATGCCCCAACAACCCTTATTATTCTGTGAAGTCTTTGATGTTTGGGGTATTGATTTCATGGGACCTTTTCCCACTTCATTTGGTTACCTATATATCTTGTTGGCTGTGGATTATGTGTCAAAGTGGGTTGAAGCAATCCCTACTCGTACTAACGACTCTTCTGTAGTGGTTTCCTTTGTTCGATCTCACATTCTTTGCAGGTTTGGCATTCCTAGAGCCATCATTAGCGATCAAGGAACTCATTTTTGCAATCGGAGTTTTCAGAGCCTATTAAGTAAATATGGGGTGATGCATAAGGTGGCCACCCCATACCACCCTCAAACAAATGGTCAGGCAGAACTCTCCAATAGAGAAATCAAGCTCAGTTTAGAGAAGACAGTGCAACCTAACCGAAAGGATTGGAGTAAAAGGCTCGATGATGCACTTTGGGCGTATCGCACAGCATATAAAAGTCCAATTGGTATGTCTCCATATAGGATTGTCTATGGCAAGGCATGTCATTTGCCAGTGGAGGTAGAGCACAAGGCATACTGGGCAATTAAAAGGTGCAACCTCGATCTTACTAGTGCTGGTATTGAAAGGAAGTTGCAATTGCAAGAGCTTGAAGAGTTAAGAAGAGAAGCTTATGAGAATGCTAGAATTTATAAGGAAAGAACTAAAACAATCCATGACAAACTCATTATGAAGAGAGAATTTCAAGTGGGCCAAAAAGTTCTACTATATGTTTCCCGATTGAAACTCATGTCTGGAAAGCTCCGCTCGAGATGGGAGGGACCTTTTATTGTCATTGATGTCTTCCCTTATGGAGCTGTGAAGATCAAAAGAGAACCAAATGGAAAATGTTTCACTGTCAATGGACACCGCTTGAAGCCGTTCTTTGATGGATTCTCCACTCAGACAGTGGAGGCTGCTACACTACGTAACACCACGTAGACCCCGGTTGTATTTCTTCCTTCACTCTTTTATTTTGCTTTGTCATATTACTCATTGTCATATTACTGAGTTGAGTAGCGCCACGTATTACTTGTCTTTGTGATATACTATGACCGTTTTGCATTGAGGACAATGCAATGTTTAAGTGTGGGGGAGGGATCAACTGTGTTGAATGTGAAAATTTCAAGTTTTAAGTAACTTTAGTATGATGCATTTTTATTTGAAAAGTGATTGATCATGTTTTGAGTTAGTGAACTAAGTGGCAATGAATTTGACTTTGGTGAATTTAGGCTAATGATCATATACACCTAGTGAGATTTTGAGCCTAGTATACTTTTTCTGTGTGTACCCTTATCTCTTCACTTGATCTAGAACTTGACTTGAATCTTATTTGAGGCCATATTTTCTGCATGTGCATTTATAAAAATGATAAAAGCATTCATTTTCAATTTTAGCCAGATAAGCCAAAAAGCCTACCCTTTTCATACATATGTCATTTGTTTAGCCCCTTGAGCCTATATTCCTTCTAGTTGTCTACACCCATAGTCAATAAAAAAAATCCACCCTTTTGAATGTCTTGAGAGTTGAAGAGAATTGCATTATATCTGTTGTGGATGGAAGAACATGCATAAAAGTAGGAACTGGGTCATTATGAAAAATATGGTAGGTTATCTCAAAAAAAAAAAACAAAAAAACAAAAAATAAAAGAGAAAATAAAAGAAAAAAAAAGAAAAAAAAATTGAAAAAGAAAAAATATGAAAGAAAAAAAAAAGAAAGGAAGAAAAAAAAAGAAAAAGAATGATGACTCGATTTAGATTTAGTTTGGTTTCTTACATCCCACATTCTCCATTTATCATTCTCTTCATCTTTTAAGATATTTAACTTTGTTTTTCCAAACACTTGCCCTTTCTTTCTTAACATTAGCCCCACTACAACCTAATAAAAGTCCTTTGGATTTATGCATGCACTTGCTTTATTAGTGGTGGAGAACTTAGATTCTTGTCAAGCCTATGGAAAGAGTACTAGGTAGGGATGGATTTGAGTGTAAACACAAACCTATACACTTTTGAGAGAGAAGAGTGACATACACATTATCCTTGGTGAGGGATTTTTGGCTTAGGTTCCCCTTCGTCAAGTAAATTGCCATGATGTTTGTTTCCTTGATTTATGAGAATATCACTTGGATATGATAAGTGTTGAAATGCTTTTGTTTGCTTATTACTTGTGATTGGAACATTCATTTTTTTTGAAGTTTTGGTTTAGTTTAGTTTTAGTTTTGCTTTTATTTTATCCTCCCTTGGTCTTGATTTGTTTTGCCCAGGAGTGCAAAAGATAAGTGTGGGGGAGTTGATAAATCCCAATTTTATATATTTTATCCCACCTTATTTCATTTATTTTGGGGATTATTTTAGGCTAATTTGAATATATTAGATAATATTTGGATTGTTAGCCTATTTTAGGAAATAATATAAATATGAATTAATTATAAGATATTGAGCTTAAATTATTAAATTATTAATATTCTGATTAAATAATATCTCTTGATATATGATAGATAGTGATTTTATAAGATCCTATGGTGCAGGATTTTTCAGGATAGCTAAAAGAAATCCAATGGTGAAATTTTAGGGGACTACTTGAATTTTATTGGGCTCAAGTTAATACCCTAAAAGCCCTCTCTTCCTCCTCTTTAATTAACCTAGCACAAGGAGACCATCACACGGAGAGAATAATCACGCCACAAAGCCGCAGACGCTGAAGAAACACCAGACGAAGCCGCAAGATCATCGCACCGCAAGAAAGACGGAAAAGTTGAAGGCAAAGGCAATTGAATTAATCAATTATTCTCCCTTTCCATTCCAATTCACGCAGGGACCCCACAATCGAATTAATTACTTCCCTTCATTCTCCTTGACGCACGGATTGCTGATCTCATTGGCAAATTCATCATGATAGTGACGTGTTTGGCCTTTGGAGAAAGGAGGATATCCATGGAAGCTTAAGTTCTCTTGGGAGGCAATTTGGGAGGAGCATGGAGGAGGCTAAGGCCTAGGGCTTACACATGAAGACCACAAGGGAGTTTTGTTCTTTTTATCTTTTTAATTCAAGACTTGAAATAATTTAGTTTTAAATGATTCCGAGTTGTGTTAATTGAGAACAATCTAGTTTTAGATTGTAAACTTATTTCTTCTGGATTAGACTGAGAATTTAAGGTTTTATGCTTAATGTTAGATTCTTGTTTGCAACCTTTAAATTGTCAATTAAATTAGTAATTGAGTTTTCGTTGTTAATTTAATTGTTAATTTGGTTTATCATCTTAATTATTTAATTGGGTTGATGAATTATCTGGTTGTTCAATTAGATAATTGTAAACAAGATTTCCAAAATTATTTTGTGTTTAGTTTTTAATGGGTTTAATTAGCGACCGCTTATTTCATTATGAGTTTTCTAGTGAAATATGTGTTAATGAACTAGAGGGTTTCCCATGTTCAATTGGGTAATTAAATTTATTAATCTCCCTTGGGTCTAATTAATTGATTTAGGCTAAGAAAGTTAACTCCATGCAATTCCTAAGTTGTCCCCTTCGTCATCATAACTGAACTAGACCTTTATTATTTTATTTGCATTTAATCAATCTTTTTATTAGATTTTAATTATTTTCTCATAAGAAAACCCCCCAAAAATTGCATTCAACTCATATAGATTAGTCTCATTCTTATATAGGTTTAAGAGTCAATTGCATTATTACATTTAGTTAGTTAATTGCATATAGGTAGTAGTATTTTGCATTCTAGTTTAGGTCCGTTTACATTCTATTGCATCTTTTATCACTTGAAAATTAGTCCTAAAGAAAACCCACAGCTTGCTCCTTGGGAGAATGACCTAGGTTGACCTTAAACTGCATAATTAATTAGGACCTAGTTTAATTGATCACTTTAACGACAAAAGTACGCTCGATCAGATATATATATATATATATATATATATATATATATATATATAATGGCTGGCTTCTAGCTAGATTATCCTAAAGGCATTAAGCAATTCTTAAAGTAAATCTGTTGATTATACCTTTAATGTTGAAAAGCAGTTCAAGTTGGTTAAAACCTCTTCTAGATTCAATGTAGAGATTTTATTGCTAATTTATATAGACTTCCAAATAGAGGTAGTTTTCGAGGATGTATCAGTCCAATTTGGTAATTACCTCACACTACTTTGCTTTTTGATATAAAGAGCTGAGGATTGAAACTTTTTTTTTTTTTAAAAAAAAAGGATTGGGATTGATCATACATATGGATGAGAAATGCCGGTGTCAGTTCACATGACATAGTTCTAATTTATTAGTTTGTTCTTTACATTAATTAGATAAAAGTTTGTCCAATTAAATTATTGAACCTCAACAATTATTTAACGACAATCGATTAAATATATATTCGGTTGCATTTTACAATACTGACTCAAAATATTTATTGTGCTCTACCTGGCCGGTCAATCATGCGTATTCAATGAATTTGTGTAAACATTTTCATCTGATATTTTATTTTTAAATATTTATATTATTTCAATTATGATTTTATAATAAATGTATCAAGCTAATTGTAAATGTTATTTGCAATTCTCTACACATGCTTATATCTACATATACTTAAAAACACATGATAATCTTTTTTTTTTACCTGACTTTTGTCCTTTTCTTTTCTTTTCTTATCCACTCATATCATTTACCCTCTTTATAATCATTGAATCAAGATCTACTGGTCCATCATTTAATATTATATTAAAATATCATTATAATGGAGAGAAGGATGAGAAGGAAATAGAGAGAATGATGAGAAAAAAAATATTAAATAGGGACAGTTAGATCTTGATCAAATGGCCATGAAGGGACAAACTAGTTTAAAAGAAAAAGAAAATGATTGGACCAGACAAAAAAAAAATAAAATAAGAGAAGTCAAGTTCTTTTTTAAAAAATAAAATAAAATTACATGGCCATGGCCTAAACCATGGAGAAAGAACCAAGATTAGCTTTAGTTATTGCTATTAATCAAAAAAATTCCTACACCCTAAGGGTGAACCATTAAGAACCCAAATATTCCAACTATTATGATCTCAAAAACGAAAACGAATCAATTAATCTCGAATAATACAATTCCTTATCATTTTGATGGAGTTGGCAATCAAGATATATATATATATAGCTTCTATAGAGTCATAGTAAACATTCACACGTGTTTTTTTTTTCAATCAAAAGTTGAAGCCATATAGTATGTACTAGGTTGGAAACCAATTTAATGAAGCACTTAATCCAATTTTCTTGAACCTATGTTTGGACAAGAAGGAAATTAGAAAGGAATTATAATACTATGAGGGAAAACTCAAAAGACAGTAATTATTTTAGAAAAATTTTCTATTCGGATATTCATCAATCCCCTATTTTTAAACATATCTTGCTAATTTTACATAGGTCCACCACTTGTTGCTCCTTTAGTGATGTAAGTTATAGAAGCCAAGGTGGGTTCTAAATAGATAAGGGTGCAATTTTTTTGTAATATGTTCTTTCCCATTTTCTTTTAATTTACTCAATTTTTTTTTTCAGATTAAATGAATTCCGAAGCTCGTCATATTGATAGAAGACCTTACAATTTAAAGAGAGTACATGGAGAGAGAAATATACATAAACCATACTCAGATATGACAACAACTCACTTTGATATGCATGGAATATATTAAATATGAGTTATCCTTTTATAATTGAATCAACCTCTTGTCTATGATGAATAATTCTAACCCTTGTTAATCAAATGTCTTTTGACAAGGACATACCGTTCATTTAGTTTGTTATCATTTGTTTTAAATGGGATTATTTTTATGGTAACCTTTATTTTTGAAATACAAAAGATATTTTATTAAAGAATATTTGTAAGTCTTGTAAGCAGTCAACATCCTTTCTCATGTGTAGACTGTCCATATAGGAGGCAAGAGTAGTGCGAGATAAAGAAATTAAAAAAAAAAAAATCAAATTGCTACAAAATTAAAATATATTTTATTAAATGATGATCTAATCTATCAGCTCGGTTCGAATAAATTGAATTATTTGCCACCCCGTACCATCAAATAAATTATTCAGTGCATATTTAATTAATCACTTGATCCACCACTTCTAACAAGGGAAAAAAGCATTTGTCATTATGGATCTTTTTTCTAATTATTGCTACGCGTTATATAATATATTCTTTCGTTAATCAATTTTTTCCCTCAATGGTGAGTATTTTTTAGTATTGAAGGATTATATTCAGATTAAACTATTTATAAATTTGGATACAAATATTTAAAATATTCATTTACGAATATTCTTGAGTTTGTAAAACAATTTATTTACCAATATTAACTGAACTAGATTCAATCAGATTATTGGTATGTTGTCTCCTTAAAAATTAAAAAGAAATATTAATTAGCTGATGGAATATTCCATAAAGTGTTATAGAAAAAAGAACTAACTGAGGTTCTTAAATATATTATTGTTGAAGTTGAAGACATAGTCACGGGTGGCACTAAACATGATTAAATATATAATTAAGCACTCTGCAGGTTAACAATAGATCGTATTAGAGAAACATTTTTCATTATTAAATTATATATTTAACCAATCAAAAGAGATCAAAGTAAAAGAAGTAATGTCCTTTAGTGAATAAATTAAAAGTAGAGAACACCACACCACGCTACTAATTATAGACCTGCCCGGCCCCTACGTTAAGTTTATATATTATATAGAGGAGTGGGCGAGAATGAATAATGATGATGATGCAAACTAGATTTATCATGTCATTTTGTTCTTATCCACTGAACCAAAACTTACTGCTACTATACACAACACCACATGCTACCTATCGTTGTATTTTATGCAAGACGTACAAATTCCACTCAGATCGCGGCATTTCATTTTCTAGTTCTTTTTCTATAACACAACGGCGACACATTAATATTATTCGCCCATGTTTTGCGTCCAACATATATATATATATATATATATATATATATATATATATATATATATATATATTAAAGTTTCTGAGTCCAAAAATGATATAGAAGGCATGGAGGAAGGTTTTGCCATAATATTGAGATTATAAAAAAATAGTTAATGTGCTGAAGCAATGTCCTTAGCGATGGATATTGATTGTGGTAACGTGGATTGTTCAGTGCTATATATACACTACCAAAAAGAAAAAAGAAAACTAGGGTTTGAGTAGTGGTAACGTGGATCCGGTATATTGACACACACACACAGCGGATCCAAGTTTATATGTATGTGTGTGTGTGTATTGTTTTGGAAGTTTCAACGAGGACTCTGAATGTCACTGTTTATTGATGTCTTCTAAGGAAAGAAAAATTCTGCCGCTTGAATTTTTCAATGGCCAATATATTAGAAGTACTGTCACTTACAATCTATCTACAATCTATATGGTTTCGACTTTTGGAGGCCGTAGTTAAAAAAACAAAAAAACAAATTTCACTGAGTCAACTTACTTCCCGGCCGTGACAATAATAAACAAGTGACGCCAAAACTTCAATTTCAGTTTGTTTTTCTTTTATTTTGTTGATATATATTTAGTACACTAGCACTAGTATATCCACAAGCAAATTTTGGTTCATTACTATATGTCAAATTATGAGTAACCTGCTATTAATCATTTTTTTCACTTTAATTCAAATATGAAGAATGAACTTGTGTGTGATTCTAAATGTAAGAGTTAGTTGAGATGTTTATATTGATTCTAAATATAAGACTTCAATTCACTTTACCTTTTAAATTTATAATTTCTCCATAAATTCACTATTGATTGCATACAATAAATATGTTTTCATTAAAGGATAGCTTAGTATTCGATGCAAGTGATTAAAAGAGGTACTTTAGGAAAACAAATGCACATTTTTTGTATAAATAACTAACATAACTTAACTAATTTTTTTAATATCTATAAATTAAGTAGCTATTATTTCTTCTGATCCTTATTATAAGGCACCAACTAATAAGTTTATTTGGTCTTTTTTATAAGGCACTTGCTTGTTCCCAATGAACATTAATTATCTTTTTTCATATATACCCCTAGTTAATAAAGGTAGTATGCACGGGTAATAATTAATAGAACATTAGAATTTAATGTAATTAGTAGGGGTAATATTGAAAATTACTTAAATTCTAGGACAACTTTATTGATTTTAACTGTTTTTATTGGTACGTGAGAATTGTTAGTTGATGTCTTATAATAAAAACCAGAAGGAGTACTTAGCTTCTATGTTTGGGACTGAGGAAGGGATAATATTTTAGATTCTTGGACCATCACTATAGAAAGAGCAATATATGACAGTTATTAAATGTCATATATCATGGTTTCAAACCGTCATATATGCTGCAAGTGTTAGAAAAGCTCGGCACAAATATATTATGATTTTGAATTGTTATTTATTTTAGACATATTATAAGGTTATAACACCTGTTATGTAATCAAATAATACATAACATATATTATGTTTAAGTACTTTATTTTTATTTATTAATCTATGTATAAAAAAAAGGTCAACCAGCTTGTATATCAAAAGCTAAAGTAGTACAAAGTTAAGTTAGACAATAACAAAAGTTGAGTGGCCGGCCAAAAAATAAACAAAAATTGAGTGAAAAGTAATGAGATCGAGATGGAAAATAGTTCTCGTACTTTTACAAAAAATAAGAATATAAATAAGAATATAAATATAATAACAATAGTAATAACAATAATATTATTTTCTTTTCTTGTGGTTTTTGACCTTTAATTTATATTCTGTAAACCCAATATATCCCCAAGCCCTTTGGACTTGAGCCTAATCTTATTGAACTGGAAGCAATAAGGTTAAAGCCCTCTTAATAAATGTTATACTTGTTTTTTGAACTTCCATTTTCACCATGAAACAATTCATGGTGGACGAGTTATTATAGTGTAAGAAAAAAGGGGTTAATAATATAGAGTTTAACCATGAACCCAGCCGTTAAAAAAATCGTGAACCCAACTCTCTTTAATTATTATGCTTGTTAGGCTTTTAATTACTACTATACTTGTTAGATTACTCCCTATATAACTAATTTATAGAGATTATTGAAATTAGTTATTTGTAATAAATATATGGTTTTTCTAAAACACCTTTTAATAATTTGCATTGAAACCTTCCCTTTTTTTCATACAAACTTATTTCAATTTATATGAGCAAATTGTTTGTAAAAAGAATTGAGCAAATTAAACCTAACCACGAAGCTTCATTAAGCCACCCACGACTAAGAGATTCAAACAATGGCGAAGAACATGTGATGGATAATTTAGCTTCAACCGACGAGAGAGAGAGAGGGAGAGAGAGAGACAAAGAGACGCCAGATATTGGGGTTCAATTTGGGGGGGCCGAGTAGGCTAAAAGGGGAAGAAGATCCCCTCATAAGCTTTCTTTCTCCTCATCCCTCATCATCCCATCTAGATCGTTGATTGGAAAGAGAAGATAAAAATAAAAGTAATATTATATTGATTGGGTGGATATAATGTAGAGATTATGAGGGATGACGAGAAAAAAATAATGAAAGAAACCTGACCCGCTAAAAAGGTGTTTCAATGAGCCAACCACAACGAACAAGTTACAATGACGGCCACGTCCACTACGATAATAAATAGATTTTACTTTACTAAAAGATGTCTATTTTTTTATAAGAAAAGCAAGAAATAAAAGCATTGGAATTTTTATAATTTTTTAGGGGAATTTTGATATATTAGGCGTCCCTATTTAGAATTGGGACACCTAATGTGGACCTAAGGCGTCTCAAATTAAAATTGGGAAGTCTAAAATTTTAGACGTCCCAATTAAAAAAGAGACACTAAAAGAAGGGGATTTTGACATCCTAATTTAAAAAGAAACATTAAAAGCATTACTTTTGACGTCTCTTTTAGAGGTTGGATGCCTATTTAGACACTTTAGATGTCCCAAATTAAAATTGGATGCCTATATGGACACTTTAGGCATCCTAGTTTAGAAATGGGACACTCAAGTCAAACAACCTTTCATTTCAAACTCAAACAACTTTTTATTTCAAACAACCTAAGTCATTTCATCATCTCACTCTCGACTCAAACAACCTAAGTCACAAATTTGGCCGCCTCCATGCCTTCACTGTATATCGTGTTATCATCCTTCATCTTTGTTAAAACAACACCCAGTAGTAAAACTCTTCACTGTCACCTCCCTTGGTTCCCTCTCCACTACCGGCTTCATTAGTTCCCTCTCTATTGTCGCCCGTGGTTTTCCCACCGTGGCAAGAGCTATTCTTCTCACCAAATCTAGTCACCCTCACCGTCGATCTTCAGTTCCAACTTACCCTCGCTGTCAATTTGGTGCTAAGAGTGATTGTTCTCACCGAATCCAATCGCCGTCGATCTTGAAGTTCTAGATTTGCCTCCTAGACCGCCTCTTCCGAAGTTCCTCCCTCGCCGGCAACGGAAGTGACCTCCATGATGTCATGTTTGTGTGCATCGTCATGGTCGGAGAACATTATTGTGAGCATCAAGAAGCCTCCATGATGCCATGTTCATATGCGTCGTTGAGGTTCCAAACTTACGTATCACATGCATGCACAATGGCTTTAAGAGCTCTATTCTATTTTTTTTTAAAAAAAAAAAAAAGGCCCTCCGGTATCCCAATTTAAAATGGTACACCGTAAATAAGACTTATGAGTTCCCTTTTTAGTGGGGATGCCATAAATCTGACTTATTAGATCACTCACATAGGCATCCCTATAAATGGATGTACAAAGGGCAAAAAGAAAAAAAGATGTTAAAGAGGTATTTTGTAGTAGCAGGCGAAGAGCTTCAACAGATGGGAGAGATGAGGCGTCAATGATTAGAGCATGATGGGGGAGAGATAGGTGCCAAAGATTGTGTTTATCAATTAGGAGTTTGAATCGTGCACCTTTTCTGTATTTTTTAATAAGGATAATTGGGTCTTTTACCAATTCGATTATATTTCCTTAAGATCTCATAGGACTTGCTAGCAAAATGAAGATTTCAACGAACCTTGGAATTGTTTTTTATTTTTTCTTTTTGCTTAAGATCTTAGTGTGATTTCCCCCATTTTCAACAATGAGAATCACGTGTGAGAAAGGACATGTATTGTGCCACAAGTTTAACATATATAACTCGTCAAACTGTCAATATGACATGAAACATTATAATTAATGAACAATAATATATACTCTGTAACATCCCAAATTCCATAGTATCAGGAATATCAATAGAGTTGACAGTGTTACAGGTCAGAGTAAAGTGGAACAAAGAACATGCATTATCGTTTGAACGATAAGTAACTGTTAACATATGCCCAGACATATATTGATGCCTGACATATGCTGGTTATATTGAAAATCCCGAAGGAATATTTGTGTGATACATTTACACAGAACTCAAAACCCTGATCTATCTAGACCTATGGCTTGGAACCCAATACAATTAATTAAACTTATTGGCCAGATCGGTATTTAGTCTAGTGGGAGTCTCCCTGTCTTTCACGATGAAAAATTATTGAAACCACATAGACCAACCCTTTCTTAGTCTAAACACCAAATTGTTTAAAATAACTTTATTAGATTTATACCAGAAACTAAGCCGAAATATGAAACTCTTCCAAAAATCGCTCTTACCAATGTCTCCACACTTGCTCCATCCATGTCGCCTTCTCAGGTTCATATTCCTTTCCTAAACCTTTAGTCAAGTATGAGATTCAATCATATTGAATCTTAGGTAACAGTTAACCTTATGTTTAAGTAATGATAAATATTCATTACATTCAGTACAACAATACATAGTACACAACAAATGTATGTTAATAGCAACAACAATACATAGCACACATCAAATATATAGTAATAACAATACATAACACATAGCAAATGTATGCCAACAGTGTTTGCACTCACCAGTGCCACAAATCCATGTGTCCTCAGCGTAGGAAAACATGCATGCGGTATTATCATGACTATAATCCACATCAAGCTAAATCCACAACTTAACTAAATGTAAACAAAAATGTGACCTAAAATTGAGTCTTAGTCACGATGTATAGTTCAAGACCTCATCTTGTCCATGACTCCATATAAATCAAACAATCATATATAGATATACAAGACCTAGAAGAGTTAAAGTTACCAATACGTAAACGTGCCTTCCTTCCTCATAGTTAGTAATACGTCTGACCTTTGAATCTGACTACGGACTTATTGAGTATCCTATAACGTTACTGTCGGATTATTTCCTTTTTCCATAACTTATATGATATTATAATTAATATCATTTTGCCTAGAATAATATCAAAAAATGATATTTTCACCCATAGTGGATTAATTATCGAATAACTACCCTTAATTTTCTTTAAAAACGCATTGCTGGATTTTCTGACCAGATTTTTGGGTAACTTCGAAAAAGCATAACTAAATGTAAAAAAATCCAATTTGAGTGCTGAAAAAATATAACGATCCTTGAAATGTCTATTTTCAAGTAAAAATAATGATTGCAACTCGAAATGCATGGGTCATTCCCGGTTTTTAAGTTTTCCAACAATATTCAGATTATAACTCCACAAACATGGATCTATTTGAAAAATTCATATCTTTTTGTACAAGATTCTAAAAATAGCTTGTCATATATCAAAAGAAATTTTTGTGTTTCCTCTACATTTCTAAGAATTTTCATGATTTTTAAGCATCATTAGATCAGCCAAAAACCATGCATACAATCATTGCTCATATTAAACTTTCAGAAACAAGGCTTAACTTGAAAAATTTGTAACTCCTGGCGAAAAAATTAAAACGTTACAAATTTTATATCAACAAAAAGCCTTAGATGTCAACTTTATTTATGAAAAATTCCATGATTTGTAAAGCTCATTTGATACTTGAAATAATGAGCACAAGGTGGATAATTCCAGAAAAACTAAAATTTGAAAATTTTCTCAACTTTTACAATCTTGATCCTTTGATCCCAAAATCATTTCCTATCATGTTTTCACTCTAATTTTAGTTTTTCTCTCTATAAACACCATGAAAGAGTGTTTCTATTAAGGCTAAAGATTTAAGAAAAAACATAAGGAAAAATAACTACCGAGCTCAAGAGCACTTACCTTTGGTGCTTGAACCTCTTGCTCCTTCCTTCTTTCCTTTCATCTTCTCCATTTCTCCCAGCCTCTTTCTCTTTTATTTAATTAGTTTGATTTGAGTTTTTTGTGTGAATAAAATGAAGAGGGATCAATTCCTATTTATAGTGGAAATCAAGCCCTTAATTAGCTAAACTACAAAACTACCCTTACAAAATATCACATTTTCTTAGCTTTAACAACAAGTTGGTCAACCTTTATCTTCTCCATACAACCTAGGATATTTTTTATGGCTGGTTTAGGACCCTTAGATTGTCTTCAAGGTGTCAAACCCTCATAGCTTGTTAGCTCTAAAATATCAAGATATTTTAGCTTACTCACATGTGTTCTTATCATCAAATCTTGGATATCTTGGCTCATAATCACCCCATGTGCCCAACTAGAATTGTGGACTTTTGGGGTTGATTATGAAGTCATTTTGATGACATAATCAAAGCCTTAAGGGTCCCAAGACACCATATGTCCATACCCAATTGGTTTGCCAATTAATCAAGAGTATTTACATGTGTTTTATCATGAAATCTTATCCAAAACCTCCTCTCACATGTGTTAGACGAAAATTGGAACCATCAGGAATGATTTAGTGAGCTCCTTTGATGCCAAAAATAATAGCTTAGGTGTCCCTAAGTTTCTAGAAACAATTGGCTTAAGACATATGCTCTTATCTTGATTTAATTGCTCATAAATACTCCTACATGTCCAACTGATTTGAAGATCTTTTGGGCAGATTTTATGATGTCAATTAATACCACAAGATAAGCCTTAAATGCTCTTTGAGCTAGATGACAATTTATAGTTCATTAGTTAGCTTATCAAGTTGCATTTGAACTTCATCAATTGTCAAGTCTTTTTGTGTCTTCTTTAAGCCTTAATTTTTCAAAATTCACAGCCCCTTTTTATAAGATTCTTATTGTCTTTCACAACTTGAAGACACATGCTCAATTTGGATAATAATCAATTAAGTATATATCCCTTACTTGCCATGTGTAATTTTGGCATAAATACAATAAATATTATGTGTTTTATTCCCTTTAATATCTATTTGTTTTCGTTGCCATCTCTACCTCTTGTATTTAGGCTAAAATATAGTCCTAATAGGTAATGACAAATGTTTAACCTTAATCTCAATTAAGGTAAGTCCATTTGTTAGGGAATTGTTGTTAATATGTATCAATTTTGCTAAGTGTTATTCATACACTTTCTTGATTCCAATTAATTGGAACTCACCATTATTTTATGTCACATATATTAGCCAATTTAATATGATCACATATTCCACAAGTGCCAATTAAATATGGTCACATATTCATATAATATAGGATTTTTGATAAATTGTAAATTGGGTATTACATACTCCTCTGGTCCTAAATGTGGAGCCTAATTAGAGGGTTAATTTTGATAATAAATGTAAAGCCTATTTCACATATTTATCAAATTTTTTCAAACTAACATTATTGATATTCATCCTATAACAATTAAGTAGGAAAAAGAGACAATGAATTAAGAAAGATGATTAAAATATTTTTTTAAAAAAATATCATATTAATTAATTTGTTTAACATCCTAAATCTATTCAAATAATTTAATTAGGTCTTACATTAAGAATGAGAGAAATAATATATTAGAGAGATGTTCTATAGGGTAATGGGAAATATAGGAGAAATATGAAGTGGCAGTAGTGAGATTGGGAACCAGCTTTCCTCCAATACTAATCCCATCCATTGCCATCTGCTGCGCTGAAGCGTCGTCATTTTGGCACAAAAATCTGAGACTGTGCGCTTTTTTAAAAAAAGATCAGGTATTGACTGGTACTAAAAAGATACTTCAGATACTAAACAGTACTGAAAAAATACTTCATAATTTTGAAAAATTATTTTAGCCTCCTAAAAAAATATTTAAGGGAATTGAATGGTATAAAAAAGATACTTTAGAATATTGACTGGTACAGAAAAATACTTCATGATCTTAAAAAATTATTTTAGAAATTTGGAAAAATATTTTAGGGTAATGATAGGCATTGAAAGAATACTAAAAAAATATTTCAAAATCTTAAAAAAATTATTTTAAGATCTTGAAAAAATATTTCAGAATACTAATTGGTACTAACTAATATTTTAGGGTACTGACTGGTACAAAGAATATACTTTAGGATAATTTTTTAAGATCCTTAAATAATTTTTCAAGATCCTTAAATAATTTTTCAAGATCATAAAGTATTTTTTTAATATCGTTCAGTATCCTGAAGTATCTTTTTAGTACCTGTCAGTACCTTGAATTTTTTTTTAAAAAAAGGTACATGCTTAGTTTTTTGTGCCAAAACGACGACACTTCAACGCAACGGAAGCGGATGGAAGTAGTATTGGAGGAAATTGTGGGGTAGGGTTAAGGTTTGGTGGAAGAAGGCAAATGATTGAAAGTGGTCTTGAGAAGAGGAAGCACAATATAAAGGCTTAAGGTTGGGTGTAAATTAGGGTTTGGCATGTGATATGTTCCCATAACATATGTATATTGTCAAAGGCATATTAAGACAAGTAATGGGAAGGAGGTAATGTCTCCTTTTTCTCTTGTTTGTTTTTGTTCATTTCCTCTTTTATATGTTTATATCTTTTGTTCAGCATGGATTCATGGGATCAGTTCCCTACTAAGCTTAACATGGATTTGAAAATGGAAGAAATCACCAAGAGGGGGGGTGAATTGGGGATTTTAAAAAAAAAACTTTTGAATTCTTTTTCAATGCCTTTTGAAAGTAAATGTTAAGAAGGTAAGAAAAGAAAAGCTTGACACACGGAATTATACTGGTTCGGTCTTAACCTTGACCTACGTCCAGTCCCCAGATATCTTCTGGGTGTTTCCACTAATTCAACAGATTTTCAACTACAACAATGTAGGCCAGACACAATCCTAATCACCTAGGACTTGCTCCCCCTTACACTTTGTAATTGAACAACCCAACTCACAGGTTCCACAACCTTGAGTTCTCACAAACAAATGCTTTCAAAAATTTACAAACTCTCAAAAGAGTGGATAAGGATAAACACTGAAGAACAGGTTGAAAATAACAATACAGACTCAAATTTCAAAGTATAATCAAGATAGCTTCGTTGTGTGTATTTTGCTTTGAGTTTTCACAGCCTTTTATAGACTGAATGGATGAGCTAGCCGTTGCAATTCTTTCTCTAATGTTCAGCTGCAATTCTGGAAAACTGGCAGTAGCATATTTTGCTCTGTTCTTGAATTCTTAGCTGGAATCTTGGAATTTAGTTGTTGCAGAAGGTCTTCCAGATTTTTAGTCATTCCTTTAACTCAATTTGACTGTTTGAGATGATTCTTATGAGTTACAACGGTCTGAGCTGAACATCTGGGATAAGGGAGAAGGGTTAGCCTTGTTCTAGGTTCATTATTTAATGCATTTATCCTGGATCTTGATCTCACCTGGATCTTGGCTAAACCTTATCTGAAAAACACTCAAAAATTCATCAAGGACATTAGAAACAATAATATCATATGAGGAAATAATTTCAGGAAGACCCATTAAGATTTCGCAGATCAACATCATTTGATTTTTCAAAATCCCCGATGCAAACTCGAGTTTGTTCTTCCAGACTCGAGTTTGGGGTTCATCCAAAAAGCATGTTTGTTGATTAGTGGTCTAAACTTGCAGTCTGTAAAAGCTAACTCGAGTTTGGCTTTTACAGAGAGAACTATCGGGCTCTGGACTTGGGATGAAATTTTGGTCCGGAAGCTAAACTCAAGTCAATTAGTGACCAACTCGAGTTTGGGTATATGTTTGAAGAACAAGCCTAAGTTCGTGATTTTCCAGACTCGAGTTTAGGGTCATAGACTGGAGTTTGTAGTGTAGCCAAAATGGATGATCTTTCTGTATGATCCAAACTCGAGTTTGGGAAGCAAACTCGAGTTTCAGTGACTAATGAAATATTTGAGGTTTATCTGGGTCAAATGCAAACTGGAGTTTGGAAGGCCAGACTAGAGTTTAGGAGTCTATTGAGTTTTCTGGGTTCCTTTCTGTTTGGTCTAAACTCGAGTTAGGGAATCTAGACTCGAGTTTGGCTTGCTTGGGATTCTGAGTGCTCTCTGTATCTTCCAGACTTCAGGTTTGATTTGCAAATTGGAGTTTAGCTTAATGTGAAAATTTTGGATTCATTTCTGTGTCTGTATAGACTCGAGTTTGTCTATGTAGACTCGAGTTTGGCTTTTATGTAAAATTGAATACCTTTCTGTCAAGTCTCAAACTCGAGTTTATATACCTAAACTCGAGTTTGCCTTTGACAGTGAGATTTTCATTTTGCCAAAAACAAACTTCATATCAAGTTTACAATTGCTAGTTATCATCAAAACACATTGAGAACTAACAGGATTTATGGGACCTGGTCTCTCTACTAGGCTAAAAGCTTAGTCGGGAGAACTCATCAAATATGGACCGTTTAGATGTGATTTTGAATGATTTAGATCTAAGTTTTTTTTAATATATAAATGATTATTGTTAAATAAAAAATTATTTTTCAAAAGAATAATAGTTAAAAAGATTATCTTTATTTTAAATTCTATACCCATTAGAATAATTTCTTAAAAAATATAAACCCTAAAAAAATTATATCTAAAACGCCCAAATCAGATCTAATGGTCGAAATCTGGCAAACTCTCCCTACTAAGCAAAAAAGCTTACAAGGAAACCAATTCCAGATTTATGTGGCTCTCTCTCCCTCTCATCACCTCAACTACCTAGTTGTCCCTCACAAAAAGTAATATTACCTCACTCTCAAACTTAAAAAACCAACATTAATGCATCCACCTTTATTACACCCGCCCAATCATATAAACATATAAACGTTCAGTAAATTATACTCATCTAAGTTACTTATAACTCATTTTCATAATAAAAAAAATGTATTAAATTGATAGAATTTTTTTAAAGTTACCCTTATTAACATTGTCTCTCTCTGCATCAATAAATCATTATCACATTCCTCTCTCTCCTCTCTTTCTCCTTTTCTAATGAGAATTGAATGATGGTAAAATTATAAAAAGATCTTTAAACACTCTACAAGTACTAGACCAGTGATAGTGAAGACAAACCCAAAATGGGAATCCAAATCCATGTTACACTTATTCCAAACCTCATACAAATCAGTGTAGTTGCTGAAATCATATCACTCAAGCCAAAATCAAAACCTCATGCAAAAACACAAACAGAAATTCTGAAAAAAAAAGGGGGGGATAAGAGAGAAGCAAGAACCTAGTAGAGATTGTAAATACTCCCTCTGATTTTTAATATAAGATATATATTTAAGAAGTGATTTTGCTCCTAAATATAAGACATATTTTTTATATTTCTCAATATTTTCCTAATTTACCTCTATTGATACTCCCTTAACGAGGAGAGGGATTGAGGGAACTAAGGAATATAACTATAGTTTTTAAGGCAAAAGTATGGAAAAAACATTAATTAATTAATTACCAAAATGCCACTGAGGCAAAAGTATTAACCCATCTGCCCCCCTGTAATCGATTACATGCCTTATGTAATCGATTACAGGGGGTCAGATCTCGTTTTTTTTTCATTTTTTGTACTATGTAATCGATTACAATACTGTTCATTAATCGATTACATAAAATTAGCACCCTGTAATCGATTACGATGAGTGTAGTAATCAATTAAGTAGTGTAATTTTTACGTAATCAATTACGATACAGTACCGTAATCGATTACATTTCGACAGATGTGTTTTTTAAAAACCAAGTTGAGCTCATTCGTGGTAATTTCTCCGTTTCTGCCCTAGAGCTTTTGGTTGCTCGTGTTTTGGACGGTTTTTGTGTGACCCATCAAAGTGTAAGGCCATTATCCTCTTTCAATGCGGTATTGTTGTGTAATCTTTGTAGTTTAACTTCTTCCACCTTTATTTTTGTGTAGAATCTGAAACCCACCCCCTTGTAGCTCACAATTTTTGTTGTCAAGGATGAGTTCAAGTTCTAACGACTACGTAGCCGTAATCTACCATAGTGGGAGGCATTTTGAAGGACCCGATGGTGTTCAATTCGAAGGAAAAACCAAAATGTTGAAAATCAATCAGGCCACCACGTACAACCAGCTCAAAGAAAGGATTTGCCGAAAATTAGGGCTACATGGCAGCTACTTAATTCATCAGTTGATCGCCAAAGTGGAGACTGTTGTCGGTTTTAATAGTGTATTCTACATTAGTAATGATGTGGGTGATGATGAAGATGTAGAGTGCATTATAGATGCCTTTGACAATCGGAAATCACAAAATTTCATTGAGATTTATGTTGAGGTTGAATCCGGTGAAGCATCGTCTGTTCCCACGCATACAAGATCTCAACAATATTATGGTCAAGAAGACAGAGCCGTCAGTTTATCTGCACCGTTACAAGCATTAAGTCAGTTGAGATTGACGGAGGAGGGGGAGGATCACGAAGATGAGTGTGAGGAAGACGAGGATATTCACAGCAAGGAGGGAGAACCTGACAGTGTGGTTCCACTAGGTGACTCGTCAGACACTGATGTCGAGGGTGATTCACCGTCACCGCTTCGTGTGGACCCAGTTAGCAGTGGTAAGTTAGTAAATTTGTATTTGTATCTGTAATTCGTATTCAGTGGTTTTGACAAAGAATCGTTTGTACAGCTGTTGGGACTAATATTGAGCCATTCTGGAATGAAAGCCCACACTATTCCAGCATTAATTGGGCGCATCCTGATGATGAGACGGAGATGTTGTATGGTGATGATGACACACAAGGTAGTTGGCATTTAGGTGATCCATGCTATTTATATCAACAGTTTCCTTCGAAGTCAGAAATGCAACATGCCGTGAAATTATATTGCGTGAAGTCTCGTCGCACAGGCATAGTTGAGAAAAGCGATGACCATAGGTTTGTCATGAGGTGTCAAAACCATGCTGACGGTTGTCATTGGTACATGAGGGCAATGGTCCCCAAGAATGGAAACTGTTGGGTTATTCGTAAGTGGGGTCAAGATCACACCTGTCATAACCAGGCTCTTGTCCGGGACCACAGACAGTTAGATTCAGACGTTATATGTGCAGCCATCATCGGTATGTTTTCTATTTTGTTGCAGTGTAATTTGTCATGTTTATTGATAGCACATTAATGGACTATACGGTGTTTTCATTAGGTATGTTATAAGAAGATCCAGCTGTTAAACCAGCGCTGATACAGGAGATGATACAGCGTATGTATGGATACAACGTAACATACAGGAAGGTCTGAAGGGCAAAAATGAAGGCAATTGTGAAGTTGTTTGGTGATTGGGAGGAATCGTACGCATTCCTGCCCAATTTGTTAACATACATGACGCAATGTAATGTGGGTTCGGTGTTCAAGCTTGATACCTTTGAAGCTTTCGATGGACAGCGTGTCCACACCGACATGCGCATATTCCGTAGGGTATTTTGGACATTCCACCAGACCGTTGAGGCCTTCAAATAGTGTAAGCCCGTACTACAAATTGATGGCACCTACCTGTATGGAAAATATAGAGGGACTTTGTTGATTGCGACTTCACAAGATGGGGATGGGAAGCTACTGCCCATTGCCTTTGCGGTCGTTCCTCCTGGTGAGAAGTACGATGATTGGTTGTGGTTCCTTGATCTCCTGCGTGTTCATGTGACCCAGAGGCAGGGCATTTGTCTGATATCTGACCGCTACGCCAGTATCAAAAAGGCGGTTAAAGATCACCATGAATGGCAGCCCCCAAATGCCTATCATGTGTATTGCCTGCGTCATTTCGGGAGCAACTTTCACACCAGGTTTAAGGATAATGAATTGAAGAAAACTGTTATGACACTAGGTATGAAATTTCACCTTCCATTTACTTGTTGTAATCATTGATTATGTTTCCATTGTGATGAGTTTGCATTCGCTGTCATGCAAGGTACATGAGTTCAAAGATTCAGTTTGACATAAAGTTTCGAGAGTTCATTGAGGCAAACCCACATGTTTCGTCTTGGTTTGATTGGGCTCCAAAGGAGAAGTGGTGCATGTCGTACGATGAAGACAGAAGGAGGTTTGGTCTCATGACGACTAACCTATCAGAGTGTGTCAATAAGGTCCTCAAGGGGGCACGTAATCTACTGATCATCGCATTAGTCAAGATCACATGTAGTAGACTTATCGAATATTTTGTCACGAGGCGTGTTGAGATTACCAAACACATGACTGAAGGTAGGATAGTGTCTAAGAAGGTTGAAGACCGCATACAAAAGATGGACAAACAGACAGTCGCGTGTCGGGTGGTGCTATATGACAGAGAATTATGGTTATTTGAGGTCGAGGACGCACATGCCGGGAACACAATGCGGGTTGACTTAATCAACCGCAAATGTCAATATGGGAGGTTTAAAGCAAGATGGTATCCGTTCGTCCACGTGTTAGCAGTGTGCAAGGCCGAAAATTTGAACCATTACGATTATGTTGACCCGGCGTTCACCTTGCAATACATTGGTCAGGTATATGCTACACATTGGTACCCGATAAGCAATGAATGATTGATTCAACAAGTAGATGACCCAATCGTTATCCCGGATGCAAGTTTGGCCCGCAGAAAGGGAAGACCAAAGTCTACGAGGATACAGAATGAGATGGATTAGGTGGAGTCTCAACCGTCAAGCAGTCAGTCCCGCTGTCGGCATTGCAAGCAAGTTGGTCATAATATACGTACGTGTCCGTTGAGGAATAGGCAAGGTTAAAGTGGACAAGTTATGTAATTGTATTGCATTTATGATGATACTGGTGAACTTATGTCTATTAGTATTTGTTGATGTATTGTGACGTTCAGTTTATAATTAGTTGTTTTAGAAAACCATGAATGCAAACGTCCAAATAGTTATGTAAACGGATATAGGTACATCGATGGACTAGGCATAGCATAGATGGTTAATTGTTGGCAAAAAGACCTTCCCCAAGTCGCATTTGTAGTTAAAAAGAAGTTGGAAATCAGTTTCGTCATGCACCAATTCGAAATCTCTTCTTCATTATGCTTCTGCAGCTGGTGTAATCGATTACACTATACTGGTGTAATCGATTACATAGTGCAAATTTGGAGTAATCGATTACTGAACAGTGACGTAATCGATTACATAGTGCAAAAAAATGAAAAAAAGGAGATATGAACTCCTGTAATCGATTACATAAGGCATGTAATCGATTACAGGGGGTAGATGGGTTAATACTTTTGCCTCAGTGGCATTTTGGTAATTAATTAAGGTTTTTTCCATACTTTTGCCGTTTTTTAAACATACATATAATATTAACTAATTTAACTAACTTTTTAAATCTAATTAAATTAGGTAAATAAATTTTATATTAAGGACATGGGAGAATTACATTAAGAAACCCGAGAACTGCCATTATTCCTCTTCGCTGATTGCACTACCCCAATACTCTCTTTAGAACCGCTGCTACATCTGCTTATCCTTGGTTGCGGCTGTCATCTCTTCACAACTGCTGCTCGTGAACAGAGATGGGGAGAAGAGCTCCTTAACTGCAAATAGGGTTGTAGTTCTAGAGCGTGGTTTGCAATTGCGACTCATTAACGAAAGTGAGAAAGGAAAACAATGCTAAAAAATGAGGCATTTAAAGAGTCCAGATGGGACATGTGAATTAGAGAACTGAATGGACTTATGGGCGGCATGTAAGTTGTCCTATAATCCTATTAATTATTTTATTGTTTTAAAAAAACTATATTTAGATTATTACTAGCATAATTAAATATTCCAAGTGATCAATATTTTTCATGGTTATCACACCCGGATCGGACTGACTGGTTCGGACTGGGAACCAGTCGTGCAACTGGTCCGAAAAAGCATAGAAACTGGGGTTGGAGTGTTTTTTTTCCTCTCTTTTTTAATGTTCAGTGAAGATGCTTATCGATAGAGAAAGAGAGAGATGGGAAGATGAGAATATTATAGTTCTTTGTGGAGAGACTGACTTTTTCGTCGGCTCCGGTGTCAAAGATGGCTTGCCGAGACCTGAAGATAACAGAGCAGGAGCCATGGCCACTGATGAGGCGTGAGAGAGAGAGAGACTGAGATAACACAAGAGAGAGAGAGTGATATGTGGAAGAAGTGAAGAACCGAAGAAGGAGAAGTGAAAAGGTGAAATATTATTTAATGTCATCTTCTTATTCAATCAAGTGTGGTCAGAATGTCAGGTTATTTAATTGCCAAAGGACAACACGTGAAACCTGGTGATGGAAGTGAGAAGACAAGAAGTTGAGTATTTCATTTTATCCAATGGATTTAGAGTAGGAAGACATCTTTTTAACCAAAGGATAATAGCTATTTTTTTTTCTCAGCAAAAGGATAGTAGCTATTTAAAGATATATATTTTTTTTATATAATTTCATATTAATAAACCTGAAATTCTCATTTTCTCACCGGTTTGGTCTCAGTTTAACTCTGGTTTGACTCCGGTCTGACCCACTAATCCTTGACTCAGTATTCCGACCAGTTCAGTGACTAGTCCGGTTTAATAACCTTGATATTTTTAGATGATCCGATTGTCTATTTCTTGATTAAATTTAAATTTAAATTATATTTTCATGGTTGGACTCAATTAGAAGTATGATAATTGGGCCTTATGCTTCAAAGTCCAACAAAAAACATATATCCATTAGGCCCAAAAATCATCTACCACACATGATCTCATTCGAAACAATTTTTACCTTCCTTTCTAGCCAAAAAAATAAATAAATAAAATTGTACCTTTCTGACGTGTACCTAAAGGGCATTTCCGTCACTTTGCATGAGACTATTCAAGTGGAGGAATGCCAAAAACGAAAGATGCAGATTCAATAGGCTAAAACATGTTTCTGGAGCCTAAAACACTGTATTGAAAGCCCAAAACATAAACATGCAAGTTGGGCCACAATCTTGCATATTTAGGCTCAAATGCATTTCTAATATGCCCTGGCAAGTCATGGAATATTTGCTAGGGATTGCAAACATTTTGTAATTCTTGTGACAGTGAGATTGAGTCTGTTTTACATATTCTCAGGGATTGCGCTTATGCCAAGAAGATGTGGCTTAGTTTGATTCACCCCAGTCATATGTCCTAGTTCTTTTCTGCGGCCTTAACTGAGTGGGGTATTATGAACCTAAAGCAAGATTTGGGGATTTTAAGGAATGGCAATTGGCACTTGGTATCGGGAGTCGCTATATGGGAACTTTGGAAGTGGAGGAATTGTGCTGCTTTTTAGGATAACTATACTAAGCCTCACAACCCAGCTACCTACATGGACTTCTTATACAAGCCTACAAGATAATTGGCTCAAGAGAGATAAGTATTTGCCTGCCCTCACAAAATGGAGTCCACCGGACAAAGATTGGATCGAAGTTAATGTCGATGGGGCAGTTTCACGCTTTGCAAGCAGATCGGGATGTGGTGGTGTTTTAATGGATGAAAATGGGAGTTGGGTTGCTGGCTTTTCACATTTTATTGGATCATGCAACGTGGTTGAAGCGGAGGAATGGACGGTCTTGAAGGGATTAAATCTCGCCTGGGATTTGGGATTTAGAAGAGTTGGAAACTGATGCCAAAGAGGTAGTAGATATGCTTGCTGACGATACTTTGAATACGAGGGGTAATCTTTTGATCTGGAAGATCAGACAGCAATTCCAGCGGAGGTGGAGTCTACGGATTGAGTTTATTCCAAGAGGATCAAACTTGATTGTTGACGCATTGGCAAAACAGGGTCTATCTTCATCCATGTTTTTAGATAACTGTCCTGAGTCGTTATTGGCTCTGATGATGCATGATAATCTGGGATTAATTTCCCACGTGTAACTCTTTCTTTTATGAATAGTATATCTCCTTTATCCAAAAAAAATGTTTGCTAGGAGTTTTATAAATCATTGCTTGAAGACTAGTTCAATATGAGTTTGTTTAGTTTGTTTAAGTCAGTTTTTCAATTAATAATTTTTTATTTTTTTTAATAAGACAAAATGCCAGGACTAATTAATTAGTCTATTTTAAGTTATTAGGAATATCATATAAAGTCCATAATATTATCTAATCCCCATAATAATCAGATTGTCGTCATATATTCATTATCTAGATAGATTAGATTATGTTATCTTATCCTTATAATAATCAGATTGCCATTTATCATTTATGATATGATATATTCAGTATCCAATAATATATTAGATTATCCTAATCTAATAAATCTTAATCCAAATAATTTTCAAATATTTTCACCATATACTTCATTATTTATCAATATCCTTTTGGGCTTTTAGGGTTATAAATATCCCTTATATGTTATTTTGATAACTACTCAATTTCTTTGTGAGCGAGTATGACTTCTTCTTGGATGTTGTGGATTGAATACCTTACTCCAAGGACGAGGCTTCATTAGTACAATGGGCCATGGCCCCCCAAAAATTTTGATGTTCCAAAAATTTATTCAGAATTTTTTTAAAAAAATTAATATAATGTAAAAATGTATTTTATCTAATATATTTAGCCCTGCCAAATATTTTTTTAGTTTATGAGTATACATTTAGTCAAAGGAAAATCTAAATGTAAGATTTTTTTTTTTGGGGGGGGTGGCGCACCCTTGAATTGGAGATTTTTTTTCCCCATTTAAATTAATACTTGTTTGAATGATTGTCTACCCTTAAATTAAGTGTCCACCCTTAATACATCAAGACTGCACTTCGTAATCAGATGGGGGATAGATAGTTGAATGATTGTTTAGTACCTTATATTAAAAAAGATGTATTTGAATCAAGCATTGATAATAAGGCAATTGTGATAGAATTCCAAAAAATAAGGCCTAGAAGGATGATATTGTAATTATTTTTATTATAATATACTTTTGTTATTAATACACACACACACTTGAATTTATTGAGCGCTCATCCTTTATTGTAATTTATATAACTACATTTCTAACCGCACTTAGCCTTGTTTTTTTAAATGACAAGTTTGTAAAATAACTATTTATCTTATTACATTATCAGTATTTACTTGATTTCATGATATTTTTTTCGTTTCTTGCTCATATTCTTTTGTTTTTTAATGCATTTAAAACTTTCTGTTAAATATTTTATGCAACGAGTTTGTCATGAGAGATTAGTCCCTAACTCACTCCAAGCCAGGAGAGGCCTTACAAAAGATAGTGTTTGTCCTTTTCAATGCAATAGCGAGGAAAGTGTGATTCCCATAATTAAAGATTGTGAGCGAGATAGAAACTTGTGGAAACAAATTTTAAAACCCAACTATTTTCTCAATTTGTTACTGGCAGCTTACAAGTTTGGCTAAATTGGAATACCAATCATAAGCTTGTCAAAGAAAGATTTTAGAATTTCTCGTAGACAATAATTTTTAGCTTGGGTTTTGGATCCTTTGAACAACCATATGCAAATTTTTATTTTAAGGAGAAAACACAGATACTAGGGAGACTCTTCAGCTATGCAACTATTTCCTCATGGAAAATAGTGCCAACCAAAAGTTAAATCACCAGATTTTCCAACTTGATAAGTTAGAGGAGAAATCTTGGACCCCCTCCTCCAAATGCAGTCTGCATTGATGTGGATGGATCCATGCATCACCAACACCAAGCGACTTGCGGGGTAGTAATAAGGAATGTTCAAGGAGAATGGTTGGTGAGTTTCTATAAATCCCTTGGCCTACATACTATTGTTGAAGCTTAAACTTATTATCATGATAGGGTTAAAAATCAGTCTTCAAATGGTTTTACAGAGAATAGTTATCTACTCTGACTCTCTATATGCCAACAATATTCTTATGAGAGACTGCCCTACAGATCACCCTCTAAGAGATATTATTGGGGAGACTAGAGACCTTTTGTTCTGCAACTGGGATACAGAGCTACATTGTACTCCAAGAGAAAACATTGCATGTACTTGATTACATGGCCAAAGAAGGTTATGGTGTTGTTTTTTATGCTAAGGTGGTTTTAATTCCAACAATTCTCAGAAGATGCCTTGATATGATTTTGAAAGATTAAAATTCTATTACTTCTAGTTTTCTTTTTAATAGTTTGGTGTATTAAGGACTAAATTTTCACACTCTAGTCCCTAATTTTCTTATCAAGCTTTAACTTGCGTGTATTATCCAAAAAAAAAGGACACAATATATATCCTAATTTTTTTAAAAGTTAGAACCACTCTTAACTAATAAACTATACCATTTAAGTTATCAAATAAAATACTCTTTGCAGTGTACAATTACATGGAATTAAAATTATCAATATGTGGATTACTACTTTTAGAAGAACTATGCTTAAACACCTAAAATCAGCATATTATATTATATATATATATATATATATATATATATATATATATATATTAACAAGGTTTAACTTGATTATTTTTTTAAATAATGAGAAATCAAAGGATGTGGTGAGAGAGAATGTAGAGAGTTTGGTTAGGAGTAATTTAGAATTTTAAAAAATTTTATTTTGGTGCTACTTGGTCCTTTTAAAAAATTTTAATTTTTAAGATGCAATCCAATAAATATCATATTAAAATTAATTTCTACTTTTCTATAGAAGGGGATGGGTGACATGTAGGCTGACATATACTACAAAAATACATTAGGTGTCATGGGTTCACTGATCAGTGCATAAGTGAAGTGGCGGTGGGGTGAATGCAAAAATTCCTCTCCATATTTTTTATGAGCATGAGGAATGCTGTAAGTAGAGTAGGGAATCATGCCGCCTAGACCTACAGGGTCAGCCTTTGAAAAGCCAAAGTTTTAAAGGGTCGGCCCTTTTAAAGCTAAGATAAGAAAAATATCTATTTTCCAAGGCTGGACTCGTGACCGTTTGGGTATGGATAGTCTTGCAAGGTTCAAAGAATTTCAAAGAAATATAATTAGTAAATTATATAATTAAAGTTTTAATTTAACAAATAAGTGTTGTTAACATTAACTTCTAAACAACATGTATCATGTAACAAACAAACACAATCATTAAGTCATAATCAAAAGTAAATTATTGTTTACTTACCACAATTACAAATAATTAATGAGAAGATTTAACAAAATTAAAAATATAAATATGTCTTGAAAAGTATAAGTAGTCAACAAAATAAACAATACAAGATATGGACAAAACAATCATTAGAAAATAAGTCAAAAAAATACAAAATTAGTAAGAATACTTATGAAATAAGAAATTTCTTTTATATAATTTTTTTTTTTAAGATTCTTAATGGAAGATGTTCTTATGAAACTTAATTCTAAAAAAGTTAATAACAACTAAATATTTGCACCATCATTAATAAAGTATAAAAATTTAATAATATTATTATCATATAAATAATTTTAAAAAATTTTAAAAAACATATGGACCTAAAAGAACTGATCTTTTGTAGGCCCACTTTCACTTTTAAAACAAAAATCTCAAGTCAAACCCTTAAAAATTCATGACCTAAACGGGCTCCATCGTTTTTCTAACTCTAGTGATGAGATGCAAGGAGTGCCAAAGTCATATTAAAAAAATATTTTTATTACAGATAATGCAAACACACATGAGTTTATTTAGAAAGGCGCTTTGAAGCTTCAAGCGCATAATGATTTTGCAAAAGCACAGCAGAATTCTTTTTCGGAAAATCTCTCTCTCATGGCCCAAATAATCAAAATATTATTAAAAAATACCCAAAACAAATTTACATATTTAAAAAAAAAAACCCCAAATATTGAAGGAGCTTAGAGAAGAAGGAGTTCCAAAACAGTGGGAGCGATGATCCAAAAGCGCTTGAAACAGAGGTTGCGGAGGATCATCCATCATCAAAAAGCTGTAACAGAATAACCATCAGATAGAAACCCAAACAAAACACAAGATGAGGTATAAAAGAACAGGGAAGAAGGGTGATAAAAAAAAAAAAGAAGTAAGGAGGAAACCTGTATTAGGTACCCTTAGGCTTTTGTTTGAGAGTTTGGAGGAGAAGGAAAGAAAAGAGATGTAAAGAGTTTGGAGGGGAAGAGAAGGAAGGGAAGTGGAAGATATTTCCTCCCCTTGTTTGGGAGTGAAAAAATTAGTAAGGAAGGAAGATAGAGGATTAATGAGTTATTTTTTACCATTTTGTCATTTTCTTTAAAAATTAATATAATTATTATACTTTACAAATAAATTTAAAAAGTATTTTCTCTTCCTAAAAATATTTTCCCCTACAAAAAATATTTTTTCTCTCTAAAAATATTTTTTCATAAAAAAGTATTTCTCTCTCTAAAAAACATTTTTGTGTGCATTCCAACAATAAAAAAAAATCCGAACGAGAGTGTTTTATTTGAACTAGAGTAAAAGAAAATATTTAATCTATTTTCTCTCTTAAAACCCCCCATATTGGGGGAACTTTATTTTTTTGAAGAAGGAGGATTTTGAGGGATTTGTAAAAATATCTGATTTTCCCCCTCTTATTTTTAAAACTTTTAAACAAATAAAAGAACTACCAAAACCCTTTCTTTCTTTTCCTTTCCCTCCAAAATGAAACTCCCAGACAAAACCTTAGTAAAATAGAAAACTAGTAGTAAGGGACGATACAGAGCTTGCACGGGTTCAAGTTCCTATCCCATCAAACATGTTTGAGAATGAATCTTCTTTAGGAGCAATGGGAAGGGGTGTAGATCAGGTTCAGCCTTGTGGCAGGTCCTAGAAGACGAGTGGACTTGTGTCTGATATAAGTTAAAAAGAAATTATGAGAAATGGGGTGTGTCGCGTCTCTACTGCCAAATTAAACTTTTGTGATGACGTTTAGAAGTAATCTATATTTAAGACAAAATGAAGTAAACAAGTAAAGAAAGAGTGAGAAAATAAATGTGCATTTTAATAGTAACGACTTGTAACCGATTAAAACGTAAATTCATGTTCATGTTGCTAATAGGAGGGCCATAATATTGGATAATATGAGTATTTTTCTTTAATGCTTAGTGGTAAGGTGTATTTTAATCTAAGGGAATCCTTAAAGACTTAAATTAAATCACTTGACTTTTTTTTTGGGTTAGTTAATTCTTAAAGACATGTTTAAGATGATTAACTAGAAGTAGTTTTTGAGTTTTTGGAAAGAATTCAGATTCTTTTAGTATACCACCATTTCATAAAAGAAAGTTCTTTTTTGCCAATACAAATAATGGTCAAATTATATATAATATTGAATTTTATATTTCATTAACTTTCTGTATATAAAGGAAAAACAGATTTCATTATCTTTTACAGCACTATCACATAATTAATAATATTATTTGATATTCAACTATATAATTTCATTTCGTTTTCTTGACAATGCATGGATGCTTGGTGATAACATTTTTTTTTGGTCCCCAAATAAAACTACTAATGAATGAATCCTTAATAATTAATTAAAGGGTTAAGGTGCAAAAATGCACATATGTTTTTCTGCCAGGAGCATCCAGTACCATATGTTTTTTTTTTGTGTAAAATACACACGTGGTCACGTTTTAGGAGCAAAAGTCACACGGGTAGTTAGTTAACCAACGTTGACCGTTAACTTGGATGGAAATAAAAGTAACTCTGCTGAAATTACCATTTTGCCCTTATTTTTAAACTAAAATTACCATTTTGCCCCTAGTTTTAAATAATTTTTTTTTAAAAAATAAAACTAAAATAAACTCTTCCGAGCCACACCGCTGGCAGTACCTGCCCTCCCCACCTCCGGCCACCGCTGATGACTAGCGGCCACCTCCGGCGACTTTTTTTTTTTTTTTTTTTTTTTTTAAATTTTAAAAACTAAGGTTTTAAATATTTTTTTAAAAAAAACACTAAAATAAACCCTTCCCCACTAGTGGGCCCCACCAACGGCCACACTGCTAGCGGCGGCCGCCCTCCCTACCGCCGGCAACCGGTGACCACCTCCGGTGACTTTTTTTTAAAAAAATTCTAAAAACTAAAGTTTTAAATATTTTTTTTGAAAAAAAAAAACACTAAAACTAAAACCCTTCCCCACCGGTGGGCCTCACCACCGCCAGCGGCCGCCCTCCCCATCGTCAGCGACCGGCGACCTCCTTCGGCGACTTTTGTTTTTTTTCCAAAAACTAAGGTTTTCTTTTAGAAAAAAACTAAGGGGTTTTATTTAAAAAAACCTAAGGTTTTTATTAAAAAAACTTTAGTTTAAAAAAAAAAAATTCGCCAGAGGAGGTTGTCGGTCGTCAACGGTGGGGAGGGTGGCCGTTGGCGGTGGTGGGGCCCACCGGTGGGGAAGGGTTTAGTTTTAGTGTTTTTTTTTCAAAAGAAAATATTTAAAACCTTAGTTTTTAAAATTTTTAAAAAAAAAGTCGCTGGAGGTGGCTGCCGATCGCCGGAGGTGGCTGCCGATCGCCGGAAGTGGCCACCGGTCGCCGGCGGTGGGGAGGGCGGCCGCCGCCAGCGGCGTGGGCGGTGGTGGGGCCCACTAGTGGGGAAGGGTTTATTTTAGTTTTATGTGAAAAAAAAATTATTTAAAATTAGGGACAAAATGGTAATTTTAGCTTAAAAATAAAAGCAAAATGATAATTTCAGCGGAGTTACTATTCATTTCCGTCTAAGTTAACGGTCAACTTTGGTCAACTAACGGCCTGTATGACTTTTGCTCCTAAAACGTAACCACGTGTGTATTTTTACACACAAAAAAACATATGGTGCTAGATGCTTCTGGCAGAAAAACATATGTGCATCTTTGCATCTTAACCCTTAATTAAACACGTAGCTCCCAATCACATGAAGAAAGAAGAAAGCAAATTCCCAAATGTGGTGTTGCTTCTTTACGTCTCAAAGCAGCATACAATTTTTTTTTTTAAAAAAAAGGATAAACGTTGAGTAAAGGCCAATAAAGGCACACAATATTCCATACCGCTTAAAATCATTCTGGTTTCTGACCAAAAAACAATGCTAACTAGTTTAAGTCCACTTGCAATATCTAAGTTGAATTGAAGAGGGTGAATGTATCAAGATCCTAATGGCTATGTGATGTCAACCGCCGGATACCAAAAGATCTCAAACAACAAAGTTATTGGGGTCTTGATCTATTTTATTTAATAACCCAGATAAACTGAAAAACACCATACTGAATCATACTAGAGAGATGTTGACTTAAAATGAGATTCTAATTCAATGGACAGTCTAAGCATCTCTAGTCTCATGCTTAAAGACACTTTTAGACACCGAATCCTTTCAGGTTCTACAAAACACCAGCCTTTTCAGTACGCTAATTTTCAATACTCTCATAAGCAGATCATGATCTTGATTATGTTCTGATCACAAGTTCCTCCTGAAGATATAAGTGCGAGCATACTTTGAATATAAGAAATTAGGTTTTCAGAAGAATGACAAGGAAGCTAGAAGGAAGACATCTAGAAACACACTGAATATGTTATTGATTTTTCAAGTATGTGTTACAACAAAGAGGAGTGATGCTTATATAAGTGAGTAGACAGCAAACTGGGCTGGAAAGTAAAAATAACATCATGACACCAAGACAATAATACAGATCGTGTGAGTCATAAAGTAAACTTTTAGTGCACTACAGAAAGCCAAACACACGTGACACTTTAATAAAGTTTTTTTTTTTCACAAAAGGACAAGTTGCTAAAACTCTATCTTTGGTGCATCATCACTCATAGATAGATGCATGATCAAGAGAGAGATTATCATTGTCACTATCATCAATGCAATCACAAAGATATCCAAGTGGATCAGGATAGAGTTCAAAGAGGTCTAGAGACCCTAGAGAGTCATCTTGGGCCTGTACCAATGCTTAGGGGTAAGCAAATTAAAACTGAAACCCGGACCGAACCGAAGGCTATTTGGTTTTTCGATTTTGGTCTATTCGGTTTTCATTTTTTCTTTTCTGTTTGTAAAATAAGTGTTTTCAGTCATTGATTTTTGGTTTGGTTTTTGTAAAATTGATTCAGTGTTAACCGAATAACCGAAATATGAAGGTTTTTTTTAGATAAAAAATATGGAGGTTATATGTTGACCCATTTGGTAGGCAAGATATGTAGGGCCAACCCAACAAAACCCATTTGCTCTAAGCACTTTAGTCATTGTTTTCGCAAAAAAAAAAAAAAATTATAAAAAAAAAAAGAAGACAAGAAGGCCCACAATAAGGCCTAACCAAAGCCCAAAAACCGAATTAATTGCAAAACCGAATTGAAATATTTCTGTTAATTCGGTTCGGTTTTTTAGCCACTTCGGTTTCGGTTCGGTGGTGAGAATGTGTGTATTTCGGCTTTTACCGAAAAACCAAACCAAAGACCGAATGCTCACCCCTACCAGAGCTTGGGTACAGTAGACTGGATAATCTGACAAGACTGGAGCATCAGGAGGAGTTGAGGATCTAGGAGTAGACAAACATAACTCTGTAAAATCATACGAGTCTTGTGAACCAAAGTGACTTGGTCCTATTGCAACGTCAGAGTATGTAACAGAGAAAGTAAAAGAATAGAATGACTGAGGTATATCCAATTCCTCATGACAGAATCCTTCAAAAGGAATTGAACCTAAGAGATCACATTTCTTCTTCTCCTAATTGTTGGCAGAGGCCGGGAGGCTTCCAATCCAAGTTTCTCTTGCCAAACAACAACTCATTTCTCCGAGAAACTCTTGCATGCACCAATGTACACCTAATTAGTTTTATTTTACAGACCAAATGTTTTGTTGGAGAAAATTACTATTTCTTTACTGATTTCAAATATTAGAATTGACAATGGAAAAACACACTCACATTCAAAATGAAGGGTTTAATAATCTTTACCATTCTCCTCATCCTGATATTGTTAACCTCCATCCATAGCTTATCCACTTGATTTCATCCTCTCAATTAAAAGAACTTTGATTCCAACTATAAAAAAACAGAATCTAAGATTTTTATGTGATTTAATTATCAATAAACATCTGATCCCACCGAACAGGAGAAAACTTTGTATTGTTGTAGTAATCATCAGTGAACCTTATATTTTCAATTTTTTCTTTTTCATTTGAAATCCCAAAACAGCCAATTCAAGTAAATCCCTATACAAGCTGTACACGATAAGGTGGTCACCTTTCCCCTTTCTTCTTTTTTCTGTCTTTTGACTAATGGCTAAATAAAGAACCGGCGGTTTATAGAGACAATTTCGTATTATCTTCAAGAAGAATCAACCAGTCATCAATTTACAGACACAATAAAATAGTACTCCCTCCTATCCTAATTATATAACCAAATTTGAAGTACAAATTACACTACAAACTACAAACTTAGTCCTATAATTAGAATTGAAGATAGTATAATTCAAAATTTATAATAAATACTACTAATTATATATCGTAAATGATACAACTCACTTCAAAATCTACGCAATGCCAGGCTGCTGACTTGAGCTTAATTACAGAATCTGAAAAAAAGATGCTGAAGAATGTTTTTTTCCCAATTTCAGAGAATAGGAGCTGGAGATGAAGCTTAAGGCGAACTAAAGCAATTATTTCAACCAAAAATTTTACACTCTACAAAATGTAATGGTTTTACATTGCATGATATACATGGAACAGATACTGTTATTTATTATGCAATTCCCATCTGGCCAAGCACTGTGGCTTGAACGTCCAGCGAAAGAAATACGCAAATCTGCAGAATCTGCATTTCTTATTTGGACTTAAAAAAAGGGGAAAATATCTATTATTTACTTCTTCAATAGCATAGCACTGCATTGTGCCATTATCTTTGAAGCCCTGGTAATGGAGTCAGTCATATAGAAATTCTCCACTGCAGTTCCAAAAGGAGTCTTCAAATCCATTTTCCCAGAGACTTCAGGTTTCAAAGAAGCTGGAAAAATAGCAGGCTCTCTCTCATCCATATGCATGAGGTTTGGCGCCACAGTTTTAATCCGAGAGTGAATGGCTCCGATTGTATCATAGGGCAATCTCACTCCTGCAACCTCAGACAGAGCCCTAATTATCTTCCAATCATCTCTGGCATCACCAACTGTTGGAACCGCAGGCAATGTCTGTTGAGTGCATCCTTCAGTATTTTCATATGTCCCTTCCTTCTCACTGAAGGCTGCCGCCGGCAAGATGACATTAGCACGATAAACACTTCTGTCCCCGTGGTGACCTTGATACACAACAAAAGCATCATTTGGGATCTTGTCCAAGTTTATATCATCAGCACCCATCAAATACACAAATTTAGCTGACTCGATGCTGTTTTCAGACCGTGGCACAAGCCCAAGGTCTAGTGCAGCCGCCTGGGCAGCATGGAGAAGCAGTACATTAAGGCCATTCCAGTCAGGTCTGACAGCCTTTGCCTTTTCTTCAATGGTATCAACAGCTGCAAATATTGCATCCTTGTCATTCCTCTTGAAAACCCCAGCGCCCACAATAATGGCAGGGTTTTTAGCATTTGAAATGGTTGTAGAGAATGGATGTCGACCCTCCGCAATTTCAACTAGTGTTTGGGGGTCCGTACCAAGATGTTGATGATCATAGTTGAAATCAGTAGCAGGTCCGATGTAACCAACCTTCGCCTGGGAAGCTCTCACAGTCTTGTGTATTCTGGCATTAACCATGGCAGCTTCTACCCGTGGCTGCAAATTTGAAAATCAGTATGTGAGGCAAATTAACAAATTTGAATTCTCTTCATTTGAGGCAGGAAAATGGTTTTTTTTTAAACCAAAAATGGGCTGTACAGTCTATCTAGATGGTTCAGATTTCCCCCCAACTGACAGTAAACATTAATTAACAAATCTGGAATATATAGTTCTAACAGGCGGACAAAAAACATACCTGGGTTCCAACCAATAGGAAAACGTCTGCTTTCTCCAGACCAGCGATGCTTGTATTCATAAGATACCCTGACCGTAAATCAGCATTGGTATTTACACCTATTCCTTCACACCACACATTATTTGATCCCATTTTGTTTAAGAAATCTTTTAGTGCCATCATAGACTCAGCATCAGAAAGTTTGCCAGCAATCCCAACAATTTCTTCTGCTTTAACTTGGTGGGCGATCTCTGCAACCACAGTAAGGGCATCACGCCAATTTACAGCCTTAAAGTGCCCATCAGGAACACGAACCATAGGGTCATTTAATCTCTGCCTCTTCAAACCATCATAACAAAAGCGAGTCTTATCTGAAATCCATTCTTCATTTATGTCCTGCAATGGGCAAACAGGCTTAGAGACAGTGGGTACAAATAAAATTCGTAAGTTTTTGCTCATGATCCATATAGTTCCTCCTCCAATGTGTTTAAAAAAAAAAACCCAGGGGGTGGGGGATGTAATATATGGAAGCTCAAAATGCTTCACACATACCAGAAAAACATAAGATATAAACTTATCATACACTTTGCCAAAAGAAAATACAGTTAAAATGAACCAAAAAAAAAAAAAAAAAACTCACACAAGTAAGACACTAAAGTCCCAAAGAGGTCACAACCAAAGAAATATGGACAACAAGACGAATCTAACCTCATTTAAACGAGGTAAAATGCGCATAACTTCTGGTCCTCTGCTATCAATTTTAATTTTGGATCCAACAGCATCAGTAACATCAATGCTCTCAGTTCCGTTCAGCTCCCAATTGCGAGCTTTAAATGCAAAAGGCTTTGAAGTAAGTGCTCCCACAGGACAGATATCTATCACGTTCCCAGAAAGTTCACTAGTCATAAGTTTTTCAACATATGTTCCAATCTCCTCTCCACTGCCACGGCCAAGCATGCCAAGATCCTGAACTCCTGCAACCTCTGTTGCAAACCTAACACACCTATTGGATAAAAGAGATACTCAGAGTTTTGTAAAGCTCACAAATAAAATAAATTTTCGTAACTGAATAATAATAAAAATATCATCAAGATATTTTAAATGTTCATAATTCCTGAATCATCATAAATCTCACAACAACAAATCTCTTCAAAAGAAAATAGAAGGTTCTACCAAATCTAGATCCACTTCAGCAATAACAAAAATACATCAGTTTCAATCTTGGATAAAGCCTTGAAAACTAATAATACTAAGATATCACAAATAATTGGATCACTAAAATGCATTAAATATCTAGACACTGTGCACTAGAGTTCAAACTTCATTTTATGTTCAGACTTTGAGGAAGTATTAGGCTTTTCACTCAAAATTGGGCTTCTTATTTTGATTGGAATCGTAGGAATTTTGTACATGTTCTGAAGACTTGCTAACTTAACTCACCTAGTTATGATCCATTTTGCACCTTAGATCAACCTCCACCTTGTTACATGGAGGTGGAGGATGATGAAAGGAGAAGAGGCTCTTAACTTGCTTGATGTAATTATGTTATGGCATATTGTAATCCATTTTTATCAAAGGCTTTAAGTGCAAAAATGCACATGTATTTTTTTTCTAATAAGCGCCCAACACCAAGTGTTTTTTTAGGTGCAAAAGTGACTATGTAGTTACAAATTAGGTGTAAAAATACCGTTTGATCATTAAGTTTGACTTTGATTGTTAAGTTTGACTTTTTTTACTGACTGGACAAACGATGATGTGTCTTTCAAATGTGCAAAAATACACATGTAGTTTGGCTAAAAGAGCGACCAACACCAAGTGTTTCTTTTAGGTTCAAAAATACCATTTGACCATTAGTTTGACTTTTTTTACTGACTAGACGATGACGTGGCTTTCAAAGCAAATGTGTGGGGGGAAAAACCATTACAATTGAATCATCATAGCATCAAATGGAGTGAGTACGCATCACGCAACACGTACCTGCCATTGCCTAAAAAATAGCCCCATGAAACTCATACAACCAAAGTGGCGTATGGATGAAAAATATGTCTTCATTGGATAGGATGTGAGTTTTAGGTACAATGTTATTACAAGGGCGAATAGAGGGATAGGGATGATATTAATTCTTCCTAAGTCAAACTTGTGACCAATCAACATGTTTTTTTTCCACACAGTTGTTTTGAAAGTCACGTCATTATCCATTCGGTAAAAAAAGTCAAACTAACGATCAAATGGTATTTTTGACCAAACCATATGTATTTTTGCAACTTAAAAAAAAAACTTGATGTTGAGTACTCTTTTGGCCAAACCACACGTGTATTTTTGCACATTTGAAGGCCACGTTTCCAATCAGCAAAAAAAAGTCAAACTTAATGGTCAAACGGTATTTTTGCATCTAATTTGTAACCACGTAGTCACTTTTGCACCTAAAAAAAGCACTAGGTGTTCAATATTTCTTGGGAAAAAACACATACATTTTTGCACCTTAACCCTTTATTAGAAAAAAGAACTTCATTATGAAATCACACTCAACAAATTAAGGTATGTAATTATACTGAACCCTCAAATATCCTCAGAGATCCCTTGTTATTGAAGGAGTTTACAGCCCAAATAGCAGATTCTCTAACATGTTGAATGAAAGTTTTAATATTTCTAAGGTGAAAGTTTTGACATTTTGAACATGAAATTTATAAATCGTAAAATGACTACTTTTTTCAAAAAGAAAAACATAAAATAGAAAACTCAAATCTGACAAGGGTATAAGCTTATTATTAGCTCCCATCCCCTTCCGTTCTAAACTGTATAAGGAATCATTAAAATTCATCCCCTCCCCTTCATTAAGGGTTTGTTTGGTTTGAGGGGACCGGAGGGGAGGGGAGGAGGATGGAGGAATTTTGTCCCCCTCCCCTCATTTGGCTGATCATATTTTTTAGGAGGGAAGGTGAAATTTTTTAAAATTTTCCTCCCTTACCTCAAAAGCCTCCCCTCCCAAATCGGGCGGATTTGGAGGGATTATAAAAATTGGTGTCCCAGTTGACTAAAATGCCCCTATACTTTTTCAATTATCCCAGTTGACAATTCAGATTGGTTACCCTTGTCGTTTTATGGAGGAGGAAGGTCTCACAGTAGATTAACTGAAGGAACTTCACAGGGCTCTCTTTTTCCAAACTTAAAATCTTGGGCTCAAAATCCCTTTGATTGAGATTCAATCTGCGACTAGCAACTTTGACACAAAAAGATTAATTGGAAAGGGTGGATTTGGCAACGTTTACAAGGGAATTCTCAGGAATGGTTTGAGAGTGGCTGTGAAAAGAGGTGAGCCTGGGTCAAGACAAGGCCTCCCAGAATTCCAGACAAAGATTAATTGGAAAGGGTGGATTTGACAACGTTTTCATTCTCATTCCCCTCGATTGAATAAATCAACCAACAAGTCTCATCTTCGAATTCCACACACGTTTCCTTGCTTGCCTTCCAAACTCCCCCAAATTTTACACTTTTTACTGTACCTTATTTTCCATTTCGCATTTGAGATTTTCCAGTTTTTCTTCTCTTATTCGCATTCTCTGATCTTGTTTAGTGTTCAGAAATCGGAAAGTTTTGTTGAATTGTGAGGAAGCGAGAAGAAGAAGAAGAAAGAAGGGGATGGATAAGTACGAGCTAGTGAAGGAAGGACATAGGATCTGGGAATTTCGGGGTGGCCAATCTGATGCGAAATAAAGAAACCAAGGAGCTTGTTGCCATGAAATACATTGAACGAGGTCACAGGGTACATACAATTTACAATTTCTATACTTAAATTGAATTGTTCAGTTTTTTTTTTATACTAAAAAGTTTTGGAGGGGTTCGACACCAATCCTCCACTAAGGCCAGGGTACGGCCCCGGGCTCTATGAGCACTTATTGGAGACTTACGAAATCGCCTACCAAAGGAGTTCCAGCGACAGCAGCATAGGGGATCGAACCTACAATCTAAGGGTCTAGTCCTGAATCCCTTACCATCTGTGCCAACTCTTATTGGCTTGAATTGTTCAGTTGATATGCCTTCCAAACTCTCCCAAAATTTTATTAATTATTGAAGTGGAAGGCTATGTTAGTACTTAAGCTTTATGGAGAGTCATTCTCGCTTGTTATTGATGCCTAAATTACAAAGACTAGTCACTTATCTTTCGCCTCCCTCTGGCTTTTTACTGGGAACCAGATGCTGGAAGAATCATTATTTTGTTTCTTCTTCAACTAATATGTACAAATTTGGCAGAAAAAAAAAGTACAAATGTTGCAAATATATATAGCGGGGTGATTAGCTTTGATCATATATAAATATTTTAATTTTCAATTTAGGCATAAAAATATTATTTATAATTAAATGTTATTATACATTTAATAAAGTTTTGGAAAAACCACTTATAATATAAGTAAAATTGTCCATATGAAAATAATTTTCCTTCCTTCTTTCTTGAACCAAACAAACTAACATTAAAATCCCTCATATAACATAAGGGTAAAATTGTCAATGTCAAAAAAATTTCCCTCCCCTCCCCTCCTAATTAGGGTTGTACATGAACCAGACCAGACCGGGCAGGTCACTAACCCGTGGTCTGGTCCGGAAGGTTGGTCGGGCTGGACATGCCAACCCGAAGCCCGGTCCAACCCGGAAAGAAACCCGATCACTCCTGGGTTGGGCAGACTGGGTCAGACTGGACCGGGTTAGTTGGGTTAGTGGTCTAGTTGGCCCAATCCATGTTACCTTCTTTTATGAAAAATCTTTCTTTTTTTTTTTTTCTAAAACCTAAAATAAATCATCAATTCAAATCATGGGCATCAATTCGAAACTTTAAATCTTGATCTTCAATCCTAAAATTAAACCCTCCATATCATCAATATTTATCATTCATCAATTCCCTTTGACCCAAAAAAAAATCATTTATCAATTAATAAATTCTTTGGGCAAAATCAAGGTCATAGAAACATGTCCAGATGCAAAATATTATACAAAAGTCAGCAATCAAATGAAGAACAAGAACAATAAAACGAAAACGGGAAATATAGAAATTAGTGAAATTTCATTCCGTAAAGCAACGACTTCCATTCCATAAAGCATTAAGTACGCCAATACCAACAACTTCCATTCCATAAAGTATTAAAGCAGTGCCTTTGTATGACAATATTGAAATTAGTGAAATATGCTATATACAAGAAAAATAACAATAAAACGAAAACTGGAAGGGGAAAGTAAATAAAATACCAGAAGAACAAACTTCCAGAAATTAGAAGAACAATAAAATGGAAGTCAGAAGAACCAGAACATAGCAGGAAAAAGTACTTCAAAGACAAAACTTCCAGAAATTTATCAAATACTGTATGCATTAATAGCTAAATAATTTCCTTTTCCGACATCTTCTGCAAAGAAATGAAGACAGATCGGGAAGGGGAAAGTAAGAAAAGAAAACGGAAATGTAAAACGCTAGTTCGACAGTTTGAGAACAAAGTTTGTCCTACAATGAAGAAAAATGCAAGATCTTGCAAACAAACAAGGGAAGAGTGACGATCTTGAAGCTTTAACTATGAACTTGAAGATAGACGATCTTTAGGCTTCAATGGATGAAGACTTGAAGCTTTAACTACGAAGTTGAGAGAATTTGTGCTGAATCAGGAGAGTAGGAGACCAAATGAGAAAGCTAGGGCAAAAGGCCAGAAATTAAGAATATATACTACCCCTCAACGTCATCGTTTTAAGTTGGGGGAAGTTTTTTTTTTTTCCTGAAGGCTTTAATAAATATATTAATAAGTATATATAATTACCGGGTAGGACCGGGCTGACTGTTCGGATATAGTAACCCAATACCCGATCCTACCCGGTCTTCGGGTCAAACCCGGTCTTGCCTGAATCATTTCGGGTTTTTTCTTCTTCTCTCGGGCTGGACTAGGGTTGGACCGGGTCAACCGGGTTTCCGGGTTTTGTGTACAGCCCTACTCCTAATCAATCCAAACTAAGGTAATATTAAAATCCCTCCTCTCCCCTCCATTAAAATCCCCCCTCCCCCTCCCCTCCGTTGAACCAAACAAAGCCTAAACTAAAAACACGGTAAGATAAACAAGACGGCCTGGCAAAGTATAATTATAACATATACACTGCTTCAATTATATGGAAAGTCAATAGGAACTTGCACTTTGTTAAAATCATGTCAGAGTTGCATAAAAGTGTAAGAACTGAACCCAGTACTGACCTCGTGCATTGAATACACCGAGTCATCACAGTCTTCACCAAAGGACCAAGGTTTTTATCCACCACGGATCTCTTCATTTCAGTGAACCGACCGCGATCAGAGCCAAACGCCATAGATTGATCTTGTAGATCACATTCCCCACCCTGATCACAAATTGGACAGTCCAATGGATGATTCATTAAAAGGAATTCCATCACCCCTTCTCGAGCCTTCTTTGCCAGAGGTGTGTCAGTCTTAATTTTCATACCTAAAGACCAGCACCTAATTAGATTACATCATCCAGAAAAATAAAGTTAAGAACTGATAAGAAACCAATTAGAGCCAAGTCAAACTTAAATTTAAAATCGTATAAGCCATCAATGAAATTACAGATTTTTTTCCCCCATTTCTCTAACTCAAAAAAGGAAAAGTGAATTATAACAATAGTTTAATGAAGAAAGAAATAAAACCAATTGAAGGAAGATCAGCGTATGATTTTTTTTTCAAAATGAAGCGAGCATGCACCAAGTAGCGTCTATTAAATAAACAAAGCACTACAAACACAGCAATGATTTACACATACAGAAATGTGAACTCAACGTTTGATAGGTAAAATTCATCAAACTCAAAAGTTTAGAACAAAGGATTCTTGGTTTCCTGATATTAATAGCATTTGCAAGGTACAAATAAAGTATACTAATAAAAGTTACAGAGCAAATACTAGCCTAACCTCAACCGAATGATGATGAAATAGGAATGAATTGAAAATCGATATCCCATAACAAGTAGATTAATCCTCACAATCGACATGATCATACAAAAGCCAAACATTTCATCAACTTATCAAACTCGAGAAAGGTAACAAAATTAACCCAAAAACAAATAAAGCAATAAAATCGACCGAAACAAGACACAGCTAAACTAATAAAGATAGGGAACAATGCCCAGAATTTAGTAAAACATGGGGGAAAACTAACCAGGAAGAGCAGGCATGGCGCAAGAAGCAACAGGCTTAGGAGACTTCTCTACTTCTACAAGACACATACGGCAGTTCCCGGCGATCGATAGCCGACTGTGGTAGCAAAACCGTGGAATGTCAACACCCGCAACCTCACACGCCTGTAGAACAGTCATGCCCTTGGGGATTTTCACAGGGTACCCATCAACAAACACCTCAATGGCATCATCCGGGTTGGGGAAATGGATTCTAGCTCCGCCGACCGGAGTTCGCGGCGGAAGATCGGGCGGAGGCTGTTCAGGTTGGGCTTGAGCAGCCGCAGCTTCCGGCTTCCGAAGCTCCGGTTTGGTAACTATGGTTCGAAGGAGCAGGTTCCCTGGATTCTGGGAACCCACCATCCTTGAGGTGGGTCGCACAACCTTCGAAGCTAACGCCCCCAACCCCATTTTCTGTGCGCCTCAATCTCCCCTCTTTCAAATCTTTACCTCCTCGAATGTTATACTTAACTCTTCACGATCTCTGATCACAGTTTTTCCCTCCAAAATCTTCAAGCTGTCTGCGTTTCTCAGATTGAGCAAGACAGAAATTACAGAGAGACGGAGATTAACAGTCGCTTACTAACCCATTGATCGATATTCCGGCCCGTACTCGGTTCTAACAGACCTGAGTTAAAAGAAGGAAATCAAAATCAAAACTCGTTCAGAATTTTCTTGCCCCTTCCAAGTTGTTGATGTTTTTGGTTGAGCGATGACCATGAGTCCATGACACAAACGAGCATTCAGGCCTCAATCAAATAAATAATTTTGCGTATGGTTTCAGCAGACTATATAGATTTTTCTGGCCCCTTCGAACTTTTTGGAATAAGACTCAGTTAACCGACTTACACTTGGGGAATATAAAGTTTCCACGTCAGGATGAAAAAAATCATCGAGCTTACGTGTACAATTACTACATGGAATGCTTGTAATTATCATAATTCAAAATCTTACGAAATATAAACCCGAGTACTCAAATTTCAGAATTTTAATACGTAGTATTTTTTTTAAGGAAACATGCTCAAGAATTTATTTATTTTTTTTAAGGAAAACGGTCAAAAACCTGACCTAGGTTCTCAGAAAGAAAAAAATACTTATATTTATATTGAGCTAACAGTTTTTATGTCATTTTTGCTTTGGATTTAAGAGTAAATTTATTTTAAAAATTTTCACTCAAAAGTAATATTATCTTAAAAAATTTTAAGTTATAAGAACTACTTTGATTATTATTCATGTTAAGTTTACTCTCCAGTTGGCTAAATAAACTTATTTGACAAGTCAATGTGTGATTTACTTTATTTTTTTGAAGTTAGATTTTAAAATGAGTAAATTTTTTTATTAAAAAAATGCATCTCATCTTAAGGATTAGAGAAAATCAAAGAGGTAAAAACAACAAAATCAGAGGTGTACTTTCCAATTTCAATGTCATTGGGGTAACGACAGTTGAAAGTTTTTTATAGCCTTGTTATCAGCAATCTTCCTCAATGTGTTATATATTTAGTGATTAAATCTTTCTTTTTTTCGATGAATGAGAGTTCTTCCTTTTTATATAACTTATTCTTCTTTAATGCTGTTCACATTGTTAAATTTGACATTGCTGAACTTCCTGGGCAGCCTTCGGTGACAAATTCCAAAGAAGTACATTTATATATGTGGTTAAAATTTTATGGGATGCCCCATGGGAAAAAAGTACATTTATATTATGTAAATGACGGATTTAATTCGCACAAGTTCATTCTACAAGACTTTCTCAACACAAATTGCATTGTATATTTGGTTTAGTTTTTAAGAAGTGATTTTACGGGCAAATATATTGAAAGTGCTTCTAAAATGTGGTTTGGAGCATGCCAAAAAGTGCAATTATTTTCGTCTTTCTGGGTGAATTACAACAGGAAATGAGAGTAATTACAATCTTTTGTCGCAGCAGGATCATCCAACCTTCTAACTAAACCCTTATTCCAGCAGACCAAATATCCTTTTTGTGAATAAGAGTGAACAAAATATCCTTTTTTAAAAGCTGCATTTTACTTTCTTTTCTTTTCTTTTTTTGTTATTCTAGTCCTAATTATAAGATAACATTTAAAAATTTATCTTGATCCTAAATATAAGACATAACTTACATATTTTTCACTCTATTTCTAATTTTCCCTATTGATGTTTCCTCAACAATATTCAAGGAGAGAGAATAATAGAATTAAATAAAATATTTAAGGTGTTTTAAAATATACATATTTTATTAATTAACTCAACTGACTCTTTTAATCCAAATAAATTAAAGAAATATATTTTATATTAAAGGCCCAAGAAGTATTTTCATAAGCGCCCAGAAAACCCCCCACCAATTTAGCATGAATAATGTTGCAGATCTTAAAGTAGATAAGGCTGACAATTCTGGCTTGATCAAGGTCAGCCTGAGAGAGAACAAATTTACATTTAATCAGAAGCAGCCCCCATTTTTTATTCTTCCAAACATTTCAAGCCAGGTGGGGAAAAAATAACACAACTTCTACCTCAAACAATGTCAATAGGAACATCACCAATCCATTTTGATCATTCTTCCCTCTGTATTTAAATACTCCATCGTTGCCTACCTTTCCCCTATTTTTCTGACCATCTTAAAAATTGAAATGCTCTCCTTTTCTACGCTCTTTTCTTCTTCCTTTTTTAGGGATTTCACGAGAGCGATCTCTAAGGAGAATCATGAGTTGTGTTTAAGGTGATTCTCATCAACATACAACTTCCTGGTCCTAAGAAGATTTCAGCTGTTACTCTTCCTGGAAGACGGCCTCCATACTCGTCTCTCGACTTCCTCATGCCGCTATCAATCTCGATATGGTTTGTTTTCCTTTTCTTTTATTTTCCTTTGTTTCTTGTAAACGTTCAGTTCCGTGAAGACGTTCAGTTTGTTTTCCGAGAAATTGGGGGAATTATGATTATCTGGATTTAATAGGTGCAGATGTTGTTCTCTAGATTATTATCTGAACATATTTTAATCTTCTTTACCCATTGTAAAGTATATTTATCTGAACAAAGTTTCTGGTGCTTCGGTTGGCTTCGACATGCATTTCCTATTAAATCCAGATAAGAAACAAAATTGTTCTTATATTAACAGAGGGATTAGGCAGTGAAAAGGGATACAGAGGAGAGATGAGAGAAAGAGGAACAGAGCAATGCATTAATCCATATTACATCAGAATCTGTTTCTGTACAATTGATAGGGGTATCCTATTTATTGGCCTTGATAAGTCAGCACTAGCAGTGCCCGTTTTAGTTTGTGAGTTAATTTGCATACTGGCTAATTTCTTTAGGCTTCCATTTGATTATGTGTGTGGGGGGTTTATCTCTCATATATTCATGATAACTTTTAATATTTTGCAGCTAAAGCTTTAGAGCTGTTTTTGCAAGACCTTTGTGATCGTACTTATGAAGTAACTCTTCAGAGAGAAGCAAAGACGATGAGTGCATTGCATATGTAAGTCTGGGACTATTATGATGTGTTATTATTATTATTTTTTTTAATTTACCATTCTAGTGAATCTGAACTGACCAAATAAGATAGCAGTATCAGTGATATTATTCTCTTAATTTTCTTATCTTTGAATTTATTTTCTGTTGTTGCTTATAGTTGTAAAATAAAGCAGACATGTCTTGGTATTGTATTGTACTTTTTATTGCCAAATCTTGTATGAGTTATCAATGTTGTTTTGGGGTTATATTTTATAATATTGCTGAATTGTTGTGCTTCATAGTGCCTTTGCTTATTTGGGTGTAGAATAGGTTGTTAATCTAAATTCATCAGGAAGTCATCTTAGACTCATCATTAAACCTTCTGCATTTATGTTTGTGACCAACTTTTTCCTTACTTAACATAAATGTGTTTTATCCAACTCTGTTATGGAAAAAGAAAATTCCTTTATCATTTCACATTATTTTCCTTGAGAATTTAACTATGCTTTCTTCACACAAGCTTTTATCTAGTGCATGTAGTATTTCACTAATAATCTCATTCTTTCAAACCGTATCTTGTCTGATTCCTATGTGCATAAGGACAAAATTTCTTTGTTTTGCTCAATAACTGTTATTTTTAAAAGTAATAGCCTTTGTTCGGTGCCGTTTTATAGGGTGAGAGATTTTTTTCTAAACATATTTGTATTAGACCTTGTATTCTGTTGTTGACGTTGAGGTTATTAACGTTCCATTATAGCCAATACTATTATGGCATGCTATTTTGCTTTTGTTAATTCTTCTTCAATTAATTTACAACATCCTCACTTTTTTGCTCTGAAGGAACTGGGGATTTTAAAGATTTCAAAAAATTTATCTGCAATTGTCACACCAGAGAAGAAGGGCCCTCCGTTTAAGTTATGTTTTCTTTAGTTTTACCGTGAGTAATCACTAGCATCTGACTGATATCTCTTTCTCTCCCTTTTCAGCAACGTCGTCCAAAACAAAAATCAAATAGTAATGATGTTGTGGAACCGAGACAGTCTTCTCGTGTGTGAAATTATGTTCCTTCATATCGTGAGGAGGTAGGCATCAATATCAACTTTATTATTATAGAACTTAATTGTTCTCACGTGCCAAACAAATTTTGGTTTTCCCATATTAATTAATATTAATATATCTAACTAAAACTCTTATTTGGTCATCAAAAGGTGTTGTGCATGTCAATTTGATCCTCCCGAGATTTTCAACATCACTTTATTATTGAAAATATGATTGTTGAATGGTGTAATTAAAAGGTCAAGGTCGTCATCATCATCATGGGGAAGGTGCTTATTCTTTTTGAAAGTGCTTCTCATTGTTGCATTTCAAATATTACTAACAAAGTTATGGAAATCTCAGTTATATAGAATATAGAAGAATTTAATGACAAACACTTTAAAGAATTTATTTAAATTTATTTCCCACAAATGATTGTTCTTATCACTTCTAACATACCCCTTGAAGCCTGTACCAAGATTGAATATGTATGGATAGTCTTGTCTTCTGTTTTTTTAGCATTTTGAAAAGTTTTTGCATCAAATTTTTAATTATTTCCAAGCACAAAGTTAGTATTTAAATAGTTAGGGTGTTTGAAACATTTGGTTGGGGCTAATGTATGAAAGATTTGAAACATTCAGAATGGCACTGAAGTTTGCAGTGTTAAAAAAAAGTAAATCTTCAGTATGCATGCCCATTTCATCATAATTAACGTGTAAAAAATTATAGGTTGTTGGTGGGATGAAAGAGTTTAGGTCCAATCATATGGAAACACAACTATTCAACTGTCGACATCCAAGTCCAATTTCTGTTCTTGAACCTTCTTTCTCAACTGAAAGTTGTGAATCTCTAGTCAGCACAAATGCTACCAATAGCACAGGAGGTAAAAGTAGCATCTTTACAAGTTCACACACACACACACATTTATACATGTGCTTATAAGGATGGGATTGTTGATCATCTTTATTGAATTTAGCTATGACATGACTAACCGGCACCTTATGTTTGCTATATCCAATTTCAGAAAGCAAGTTGTTTATTGAAATTGCAGCACAGTTTTCACGTGGATCATCATCAAAAAATGGTACTAATAACGTATGCTTCAAGTAAGTGCTTTTTTGGTGCCTCAATCATGCTTTTTTCTTCAAATTGGGTTTTTACTGCCTTGTATTTTCTCTGGTGCCTCAAACATTCTAATGTTCCTTTTTTGGATCATCATTTCTGTATCTTAATAATGTCCATTGTTTTTGTATTTGATACGCATGGACTTTTTGTGTTCATAATTACTACTATATAACATGATTGTTTTATTATGTTATTACCCATCAGTTTAATGAATATAAAATTGAATACTATCTTCATTCTTGCACTGATAAAAGAATTGATTTGTAAGAGTTTCAAAATTGTTCTCAGCCTAGCATGAATTAAATCTGACTTATCAAAATGATCAAATCTTCTCTCCCCTTTTTCTTTAGTTTTTGTCAACTGTTGAATATATTTTAACCCGGCTGGTATGGAATTAGCAGCCCAGATGTCCCCACGGCATAGTGGGCATACCCTATAGATTAGTAAAATAAGCTAATCAGAGTTCAGTTCAATGCTCACCCATTTTTCTATGAATTACCAATTACCAATATTGAAGACAATAGGTTTAGAGAAAATAAAGGACCATAAACTTTATAATGACAGTATTTCTTTATACTTTCAAGAACTTCCTGCTTTCCTACCAAAGATCTTGTCATTTTGACAATCATAGCATAACATAAGATGGCAAAAGTTGCTTAAGATTCCAACCACATACTGGCTTAAACAGGGATTGAACTGACAATTCATAATACTATTCAACATGCTGAACTCATTCATTTATGTTCCTTCCACTTCTGTGCCACCTACCAGATAAATTTCTAAGTACTTGACACGCATAACAAATTTATTAATTTTTTCAAAGAGTCTGGTATATTCAACAATTTTTTTTATCTACTCTCAATGTGCTCTTTCAATATGTACTCAAAGTGGTTGGCAAGGGAAATGGTGGCGTAGTGCAACTGGTTCAACACAAATGGACTAATCAGTTTTTTGCGCTAAAGGTACGCATACTTTCTGCTTATTGCCTACCTTGCTTCGAATTTGAACCTTCTGCTCATTGTTTTCTATTTATTTGTTTAACTTTTTCATACTTGGGTCGTCTTCCTGGACTTCATTATTTCAAACGTTAATGCTTTTCTTCCATGAAATTTTTGCAACGGCCACTTATATATTTGATGAAATATATTTTATTGTACGTATAATATATTCCATGAAACGTTAATACTTTCTGCTTTTTGCAACGCATAATTTCATTATATATTTTATTGTACATATAATATATTTCAAGGATTTTATTTTAGTTATATACTTTTCTTTTTTTATATTATATTAGAAATACATTGAAACTCGGGGGATACTGTCCTCTTTAAATATGTCATTTCTTTCCTAATGTCCTGATGAATGAATCCTTTTTGCAATAAGAGATTTGATATTCCAGAGCACAATTCCAGACCATCATCTTTTGAATTGCATATATATATATATATAAGCCATATCCATCTTACATGTTTTTGCAGGTCAATTATAATTGCCAAGCCTTAGACCGAGCAACTTTCATAAGAAAAACCACACTTGATTGTTATCAGTTTGGTATTCATCAGTGGCAATATGATGAGCTCAAACAAAAGTCCCTATCCTTGAACATCATATATGCAGTATGTTAGAGAGAAGCATGGATTGGTTGAAGATATACGTTCCATATGATGGTCGTGGAAGTAGAAGGACAGCAACAAATTTTGTGTATAAGGAGATATTTATAAACATAAATTCATGATCTTTAATCATAGCAGTGTGTGATGTAATCTTTAGTTAATGTCCATGTAGTAAAGGCAGTTGCATTTTTATTTGAACGTTGGACGATGTTTTTCTCCACTTTCTGTTAGTTGATACAAATTATTTTTGCTTTGAATTTAATGCTCCATGCGCAAGGATTCTTAATGTTGCCGTTAATAGCTTATATATGAAAATACTTTATTATCCAATGGTTATAGACCAATGTGAGAGGCAATGTAGCAAAGCCAAAGGATTTTGTTGATCAGAGTCCCCCCCCCCCCCACCATAATCTCCATACATATTAAAAGTTGGTCATTGAAAGAGATTTCTTGTATACTTTTTTGAACTAAAATGTAATTTTTAATTTGTTTGAATTAGATTGAAATAACTACAAATGATTATTTAAGATTTAGAGAAGAGATTCTAGAATGGAAGTCAAATTATATTAATGTATGCAACAAGAAAAGTTGAAATTATACTTAAATAATTGTAATCAATTGCTTATTTTGAAAAGTAATTCATCCAAAAACGATTATAAACAATTGCTTATCTTAAAAAATATTATGAACAATTAGAATTTATTTACATATATTTGTCTCTCAGAACTTATATACGTTATATCATGTTATATTATGTTGCTCTATTAATTCTCCATGTCAATAGAGTGAGTTATATTTTATTTATTTAATTAATTATTTTCTCTGATAATTAATTGAAAATAATATGTTCAACTAATGTTAGTGAAAAAACAAGTTTTTCTTTTAACAACATTCTCCTGCGCAACGGGCGGGGAGTAGAAGCTCGTTCATGGTTAAAATTGAGACAATAAGAAACTAGCTTAACATTTATACACATACCCATAATAGACATTAACAACACAACAGGGGCAAAGGAAAAGACTGACATATCACAGGAGACCCTCCAGTTTTTCTTAGTCCTTCAGTTCTAGGAAGCTATGCTTTGCCCTATAAGTTGTGGTAATGACAGAATTCCTACACAGAATTCACATGCACAAGGATGCAGCTCAAATAATTCACATCCTTCAAAATTCAAATCTAGAAGATTTGACTGTCAAATAATCCTACTTGATTCAACCCTGGTCACCAAATATTCCGAGCAGGTCTTCCCAGTTTAAGGGGGGAAAAGAAAAAAAAAATCAATCCCTCTTCAAGGCTTTGGTGATATAAGCTCTCGTAATTTCTATTACAACATATGCTAAGATTGTAATGGTGATACCCCCAAACAGAACAAGGCGATCATAAGCTGCATCTTGGACAGTGTACACTTGAATCCCAATTGTGTTCCAATTGCTTTCTGTCCAGACTGGGTCCACAACTTCCATTTCATCAGATGAATTAGGGGGCAAAACATTCCATACTCCTGATTCATATTTTAATCGCGTTGAATATGCGGGAACATACCTGCAAGGATTATCAGTATTTTCTTCTACCCGATCAATGTTTATTGATAAATGGCAGCTTATGAAAATGAAGAGGTTAAAAAGAGAATAAAACAATTCCCAAACTTCATATGGAGGATAGATATTACTGGTAAGGGAATTAAAATTTAAAAATACTTAGTAACGAATAGATTGAACACAGCACCATCACCAATCAACTGTCATTGAAAATCAGAAGTTACACCAATAAATAAAAAGAAGCAAAATACCTGGTTGTAGAGGTAACACAAACCCCCTTCCCATCAGGCTCTGCTTTAATGCAAACTTTATCCCTACTTTTGCAATCTTCTTGACAACCAGTGCCACCATTTTCCTTTGAAATAGAGGTTTTGTCAGATAAAAAATTCCAGATAAATCTGGGAACATCGTTGATGTTTTCTGGATATGGTGTAGATGAAGGTTCATCCACCATAACACCGACATAATGGCTAGGGCAGGCTGATGAAGGTGAAATATAGCTCTTCACTAATTCACAAGAAAGGCCAGGATCACAGGTCAAAAAGCAACCCATAAGTTCTTCAACAAGTGACGCATTTACATTTATAGCAGATAAAGCTGAATCTCTCACATTTTCCTTTCCACTAGCAAGGATGTACAGAGTTCGGGCAATAAGAGAAGCAGCTGCAACTATAGCTGATGAGTTTACATTTGCTGCATAAACCAATCAAAAGAAAAGACATGTGACTCGAGAATAAGAGGTAAAAATCATGAAAAGGAAATAATTAAAAAAATGCCAATTTTATAATCCAGCTCACATAAATCATCAAGGTGACTATGGTAGAACTTGTTAGTGAATACAGCATCAAAATCTTCCAAGACAATCCCAGAGACTGCAGGATTCTGCAAAAACGAAAAGGTAGTACACAGAAAGAAATTGACTTTAGAAAACCAACCATTTGACATAAGCATTTAGCAATAATTACCAGTTCAAATGACTTTAGAGTAAAGTAAAACTAAATAAAATGGGTTTCAATAATATAAATTAATTCAAGTCAATATAATTTAAGCCACAAATGAGCAGGCAAAGGGCACATCTCAAATATATGCATACCTATAGTGAACTCAAACCAGAACTTGATTTATGACATTCTGGCAATTAATACATATACAATATTGTCGAAGATAAGGCAATTGGCAATTGTTTCAAATCTGGCCAATAGAAAACAAGGAAGGTGATCTATCATCTAATTATTCCTTCCTTTGCATCCTCTTATCATAAGCTTCAGGGAATGTCACTTTTCTTTATCACTGACCATCTGTCCTTCTAAACATGCAATAAGGAAGATTCCATTTATGGCGTGCAGGGTTGGATTAGGATCAGATATATTGAGAGAAAAAGAGAGATTTGGGAAAAGTAGACAGTAAATACTGAACACAAAGGTACTGTTACATAAAGCAACTATAAAGGGAGATTTAGAGGTACAACCAATTTTGCACAATCTAGGACAAAATATGGTGCAAAAAGTAACAAGGCGACTTTAAAAAAAACGAATTATTACTTTCAAAGCAATGTTCACAAACTTAGAATCATTAACATCACTTCATCCGTCTCTTTTGCTTATACAAATCTTATTTATGAGACATTTTCTTTTAAGAAAACACCCCCTCCTTCAAAAATTGTCATTGATATTCATTGCTCTACTTTTTAGCTGTATTTGGATAATAATGTTCTTATTGGCAAACTAAAGAAGAAAAAAGGTATCAAATACCTTTTTCAAAAATGCCATAAAGGATGACGGAGGTATCCCAGGATTTGAGTCACTTGGAGATGTGATCTTAATGTTCTTGGATAGCAGAGACTCTTGCGCTTGCCTCAAGGCTGCCGATGTCTCATTTGTAGCAGAAGTTACCTGCATTGATATGCTATTAGTAATCGGTGAATTTGGCAATATCCTCTATATCAAGCTATGTAGAAAGAAAAATCAGGTACCACCATATATTAAATGAAGTGATAAGGTTCGAATACATAATTTGGTTAACAAGTTTTTTTTTAATTTAAAAAAAAAAAAAAAAACACACTGTTTACAGGCACGTCAGGTGAAGGGAACAGAAGGTTACTAAAATTACTTGCATTGAACAAATGAATCAAACAAGAACTCAATCCAACAATTCCAGAAATTCACATCAAGATTCCAGATTTTCCTTGCTCACATTGCATCACAATTCATGTTTTCCAAGAACCAGCAGCAAAATTTGCATAATAATTGCTATCGCTAACTGGCTGTAGAGAATTGAAGTCAAAAATAGCAAAAGTATTAACTATGAAGAAAGTCAGATGCATTGCATCCAATTAGAAATTTCAGAATTATTTAGAAGAGGCATTTATGTACACGAAGTTAATAGAACAACCAAGACCTCACCCCTGATGTATGAGTAAAAAATCTATGAACACCTTCACTGAAGCCCTTTCCAACAGAACCAATTTCAATAACCTGTTAATGTCAGTAAAAAAGAAAATAACAGAGTCAGCTTATTAACTACCAACATATATATGAAAACAATGATAAAGTCACAAAAATAATGAAAAAAGAACATCATACTTTTCTATTTTAAAATTAGGAGTTCTTATGGTAGTAGATGCCCAGATCATGATGGAGTTCGATAAAGCAAAATTTAATGCCAAAAGGGCATTTTTAAGAATACCGTTGATTAATTTATAGGTGGGACATACAATCACTCTTCAGCACAAACCTAATAGTCATAAACACAAGCAGAAATATACCGTTTCAATTTGTGAGTTATTAAGCCCATGGACTGCATCTGAATGCATGTCAAGCTCAAGCAAAAATCTTCGACTTCCAAGGTAACCCCATGCCTCGCCAGTAAAAACCACAAAAGCAAGCTGCATTGGGGTTAAGATAATATTAGCAACAAAGCTTGGAAAAGTATTAATGGCATGCATGTAAAATAAATGGTCCTTTTCTATTGATAATTTATATTTGCCTGAAAAAGCGATCCATGATTGTTGTTGAATGACTCAGATTAACAAGTATACCAGATATTACCACTTGCAATCACAAAGGCATAGAAAAATACTAGTACTCCCGTTTTATAAGTATTTGTAAGCTAAAACACATTATATAGTCATTGTGGAACAGATGGGGACGCATAGAAAGCTTATAATGGTTTGCAAAATCCAGAACAATACCAAATCCAATAAATCCAATGTTTCAACCACCAGTTGAATCCCATGAAAATTAATCCCAGAAAAAGGAATCAAAACAGAAACAAGGACAAAGTTTCAAGTAGTTGGATAAGGACTTTATAAAGTAAAACTGCCAGTTTTATGCCAGTATAATCAGGTATCTAAAAACAGCAGCCAAGGCAGAAAAAGCCATTTTGGACAAGGTACAAGAGCTTAAACTAAATGAACAGAACCTGCAGCATCTATAATTCACCTGTTTAGTAAGGTCGCCAGGACCATTCACATGAGAGAGAGCATCAACTGCTGCCAGCAACGCTATCAAGCCCTGTAAAACAGTTGATACATCACATTATGTTTTTGATCTAGGAATTATTAAAGATTATAAACTATTAAACTCCATTAATAGTTGCATTTTTGGACCATAAGTAAATTAACTAAGTTCAGCAACTAATTCAAAACACTTGCACTTACAGAAATAGGAGACTCTGCTCCTAGGCTCTTGTCCCGAAAAAAGGAAGCAGAATCCATTGATGCCATTGTCAAAATTATGGGTTTAGAATGATCAAAGGCTGAAGTGTTGATTGGAGGAAGTGATGACCAGACACTGCCTTCCATATGAAACGTGCAAAAAGTTAAAATTAAGGATTAAAATTAAGGATGGGGGCAAGTAGAATAGAGGGGATCAGGTCATTAAAATTAAAATATTATTTAAAAAGCTTCTAGACATTCTACCATATAAAAGATATTATGCTTAATCTCGTTTGCTTTCCTGGCAATATCTTTTCATTCTACAGGGAATAACCCATTGTTGTGTTTGGATCAAGCTGGGTACGGAGTTTTAAATCATGTTAAGCCTAATTTGTAGTTAACATGCTAACTGCAGGCTGAAGCTGGACCTTCGGTTAAAATATACACCCCAAACAAACCTATAGGTCAGATTGAATATCCATACCTCTAATCAAGTCAATGAAAAACTAAGAAAATCCCATAAGTACTAGTATATTAAATTTCATATTTGAAAGCACATATTATGATTATTAATAAATACTAAATGTCTTTTATTTTATTTTGCAGATGAGTGGTGTATGTACTATAAGGGTCCAATACCGGAATTGCAACAACTTGCTATATGTGTTCTTAGTCATACTTCTTCTGGCCATGAAAGAAATTGGAGCATATTTGAGCGTATCCACAGTAAAAGAAGAAACAGATTGGAGCATCAAAGGCTTGATGATTTGGTTTTCACAAACTACAATTGAGTTTAAAGTTTAGGTAATCATATAAGTCATGACTTTTGAATGGTCGTTTTATAATTTAATTAAATATAATAATGTACATTTCATTAGTGTTGATCTTCTATCATGTTGGCATTATAGGAATCAATTGAAAAGGAAGAAAGAGAACTATGATCCCATTGATTATGAATCAATTGATAAACTAGAGTTTTTGGTGCTTGAAGAAGATCCAACTTCTGAATTTGATAGTGTAGAATCAACAAATCTTCAACTTGAAGAAATGGCAAGGGATTCTGAAGGTTTCTAACTATCTCTTCTATTATTTAAAATTACATTCGTACACACAATAATATAACTATGTTTTTTACATAACTATTAATAATTATATTCATTTCATATACAGGTGATGATGATGATACAAGGACTCCATCTTTAAATGATGATCATGTCACTCCTAGTTTTTTTACTTTTCCTCCTACAACTCCACCTCCTGATGTCTCAACACCTAGGGAGTTGAATGATGTTGATGATGATTATTAATTCAGCAACAAATTTGATTCTCCTTTGGTGTATAAAGGTAACCTTCCCTCATCTGAATAATATCAACAATTATTCTCTCATCTGATTCACTTCATGGTATCAGAGCCACGCCACGCTTCCGCTGCGCCTCCCAACCTCACAAACACTCTACCACTAAGGGTATTTAGCTACACCTCCTATGTTCACCTCCATTACACCAACAAACTTGACCCTAGAGCTATTCGTTGTGTCTTTCTCGGCTACTCTAATTCCCAAAAAGGCTACAAATGTTACGACGCAGTTTCCCACCGTTTGTTCGTTACATGTGATGTCACCTTTCATGAAACTACTCCCTATTATCCCCTATCTACAATTCAGGGGGAGAGAGAGAGGTGAATTCCAGACACCAAAAGATGGCCAAACAGTTACAATCTATACACCTCCAACACCTCCACATTATACACCTATCCAGGAGTCAGAACCAGAAGCAGGTCCAAGAGAAACAGTGGTAACAAAGGATCTTAACCTTGATCTTCCCATTGCGGTACGGAAAAATCCCAGATCATGCACTCGACATCCTATAGAGCGGTTTGTCTCCTATAAGGCTCTTTCATCTAAATACAGGGCATTTGTTTCTCACCTTGATAGTATAAGGGTACCAAACAAGATTGATGAGGCCATGGCTATACCTGAGTGGAGACAAGCAATCTTGGAAGAAATGGAGGCTCTCAAAAGAAATAAGACATGGAAAGTAGTAGATCTACCTCAAGGAAAAAAACCAATTGGATGCAAATGGGTATTCACCACAAAGTATAAAGCAGATGGAAGACTTGAGAAATACAAAGCTATACTGGTTGCAAAAGGCTTCACTCAAATATATGGGGAAGATTACACAGAAACATTTGCTCCAGTAGCCAAGTTGAATACCATCAGAATTCTCTTATCTATTGCAATAAATTTAGATTGGGACCTGCACCAACTTGATGTAAAGAATGCTTTCCTCAATGGAGACCTCAGAGAAGAAGTGTACATGAAGTTACCTCCAGGATTTCCAGGAAAAAAGGCTAACCAAGTCTACAAACTACAGAGATCATTGTATGGGCTGAAACAATCTCCACAAGCATGGTTTGACAGGTTCACTCGCGTTTTTGAAGAGACACGGGTATACTCAGGGGCAGAGCGACCACACTTTATTCTTCAAACATCACAAGGGCAAGATGGTTGTTTTAACCGTGTATGTAGATGATATAATGCTCACAGGAGATGACAAGGTAGAAATTAATCAAATCAAGACAGCCCTAGCACGAGAATTACAAATCAAGGATCTAGGAGAAATGAAGTACTTTCTTGGGATGGAAGTAGCTTGATCTAAGGGAGGAATCTATATCTCCCAAAGGAAGTATGTACTAGGCCTCCTAAAGGAAGCAGGAATGACAGGTTGCAGACTCAGTGACACACCTATACAGGTTAATAAAATAGATGAAGAAGCAGATCTCGAAAAAACAGTTGACATCAAGAACTATCAACGGATGGTAAGCAGACTAATATATTTGTCTCATACCAGACCAGACATTGCATTTGCAATAAGTGTTGTCGGCCAGCATTCTCATGATCCTAAACAGAAACATTTAAATGAAGTCTATAGGATCCTTCGTTATTTGAAGGGATCTCCGGGACGTGGTTTACTATTTAATAAAACTAACAAACGGAATGTAGAGTTATTTACAGATGCTGATTGGGTAGGGGATCATGATGACAGGAAATCCACATCTGGATATGGTACATACGTTTGGGGTAACTTGGTCACATGGAAAAGTAAAAAGCAGGGTGTAGTTGCAAGAAGCAATGCTGAAGCTGAATACAGGGCTGTAGCACTAGGAATCTATGAAGGCATATGGATAAAACGTGCGTTGGATGATTTAAGGAAGTGCATAAATGTTCCAATAAAGGCCTATTGTGATTATATGACTGCTATTAACATTGCTCATAATCCAGTTAAACACGACAGAACCAAGCATGTTGAGATAGACAGACACTTTATAAGGGAAAAAGTTGATGAAGGTATCATTGATCTGAGATACATACCTTCCAAAGAACAGAATGCATACATCCTCACTAAAGGATTGTCCAAAGACAGATTTGAGTACCTAATTGGCAAGTTGAACTTAATTGATATCTACAGTCCAACTTGAGGGGGAGTGTAGAATTATATATATGATTAATCTCATCAATCCCACAATTATAGGGATTAACTATATCTAGATATTATAGGAAATTATTGTTAGGATATTAAGTCTTTTTCAAATTTCAAACCTAGATTTCAGCAACAGATTTGATTCTCCTTTTGTGTATAAATGTAACCTTCCCTCATCTGAATAATATCAACAATTATTCTCTCATCTGATTCACTTCACTTAGCCTAGCATAAATTCTCCTTAATGTTTAGCCAATCCCTAGGGGACTATGTTGAGCGACTACAACACTTGTGTTTTCTTCTTTGTTTGTGTTTCCATGTGCATTACTTCATTTAGGATTATTATCCATCCTCCATTGTTGGGCTTTCATTGATAAATTATTTCATTGAAGAAAGATTTATAAGGGGATAAGCAACATTAGGCATAAGTTACCAAAATAATGCCCCAAAAGTTAAAAAATATAGGGCCAGTTTGGGTTGACGGTAGGAGCGGTTGCTTAAAAGCTATCTGGCTTAAAAAAAGCTTGGTAGGAAAAAAGTCAGGTTATAGATAATGATTTATGTTTGGATTGATAGTGGTAGAAGTGGCGGGGCCCATATCAAAAAACTGAGAGCTTTTTGGAAAAAGCTCAGAAGTTGAGCTTTTTCCTTAATGGGCTTTTTGAGCTTTTTGAGTTTTAAGTTAAGTGAATTTAAGCTCAACCCAAACGAATCCAAAATCAATTGGCAATGTTAGCTGACTTTTTTTCAAAGTTACCACAGAAAAAGCTCAAAAAGCTGCACTCCAAACAGACCCATATATTACAACCACATTCACAAGTTAACGAGAAAACATGGCATAGAGTATATTTCAAAAAACTTCACCTGTATCCACCTAAAGGAAGGCAAGTAGCTTCTTTCAAGCAAGACTCTGAACCACGATTTTCAGATTTTGTTACCTAAAACAAAGTTACCAGAAAAACAAAATTCAATCATTTGTAGTTTTTATGCTAAAGAAAAACATGTCTAAAGAATCTGGATATACCTGCATCACCAGATCAAACTCAGCCACATTAACTGTATAACCTTTCCTGTTCTCATTCTTGGTTGCAACCTGTATGAACAGGGAATAACGAACCAAACTTTTGAAATAAGAAATTCTTATAATAACTCAGTAATATCCACATTAATTAAATAATAAGTTGAAACATCAATGTAGATATGACCCCAAAAATATACACGTTGAGCAGCCTAGAAAAATTATACAAACCTCATTAATTAAATAAACGCTCACAAGGGAATTTATATATATTTACCAGCAAGGTTCTCACGCTGGCAATGAAACATGAACCCGCACCCTTGTGGGATATGGACCTAGTTCGTAGGATCTAAACATTTTAAACATCACTGAAGGCTTAAGAATGCGATGCAACCACAGCATGAACTCACACTTGACATTTCTTAGGGTTTGGAAGGTGGATAGATCAGAAACTACAGAACTATCACTTCTCCACTACAGTATGCAAAAAAGTGACTTCAATATAGAATATTAGAATGCGGATGCTCAAGACAATACTTGACTGCTTAAATGGACAGACTTCAGTATCATGTGTATGAACCACTTCAACATGGTTCCAGAGAGTAAATATGTTAAGTGAAACAAAATCATTTCCAAAATAAGACTGAACGCTGTATCAAACTGAAGTTATTAGACCATCAGCAGCACTACACTATAAAATCAATAAGTGACTCAGCATTACCTCATGAAGAGTCTCCGTGCTACCATCTGAGAGTAGGAAAACAGGAAAATTGTAGGATTTCCACATGATACCAGAACCCTGCAGAAGTTGAGGGGGAAAATAAAATGAATTGACAATTATAAATGACTCATTGAGTCGTTGTGCTGTTTCAGGACCATATTAGCATAAGCAGATATCCAACTTGGATCAGGCATAAATATTCAAAAAGTAATCCAGAATAAATTTGTTTCATCCATGAGTGTTTTTATTCAAGATAAAAAATTTCTTTGCTTATTATACAGCAGAGCCACCTGATTTCCAAAAAAATGCTAGAAAAAAATCATAAAGGAAGAACCTAAAGATCAAGACCTCTTTCACAATCAGAGTACAAGCTAATGTCAAGTTGTGAATCGTGATACAAATATGCAGGTGTAGGTAAAAGGTCTTATCGTACAGTTGGGTTCCATTGATATCCAGTGTTATGGTAAGGAGCAAATTCATTTTGTGGAAACTTTAATTCTGGAGAGAATCCTACAAGTCACAAAATACAAACTATTATAAGCAACTTAGCATTGTTTCAACATATTGAATGAGTAAAAAGAAAGTTAATTACCCTTCAACTTATTCTGCACTCCAGCTCCTGACTCAACAAGCACACCAGCAACCTTACTTGCAAAGCTTGAATCACCAGATATTCTAAAAGAGAAATTCATGTCCAACAAATGGATATAATTTCATAGATGATAGATGAATATACGAACTAAAAAAAAGTATAACAATTACTTCTCAAACAAAACTATGCAAGGAATTGCTTTGGATGGCAGAAAATATTTTGCACAACTTTGCCTTGAACTTCCTAACAGAAAAATAAAAATATCAATGATCAACCCACATAAAATAACCTAAGTCACAGATATCAACAACTTTTGATGTTACAAGACAATAAACAGTTATTGAACCCCATTATAATTAGCTTACCCAGAATATTCTTTGCAAGAAAGCCATTGATCTTATATTTCAAGAATTCGCTTTTATTTTTTTGTTAAAGAGGTCAGAGTTCAAAAAAATGTTCAGTCGTCAAAGTTTTTCATGTAAAAATAAAATAAATCTCTAGGTTCTTCAAATCTACGATATTTAAAAGAACCAATAAAACTAGCTTATAAATGGTTTAGGGAGTATATAATTATAACAAACACAAAGAATGTCGAATAATAAAAGAGAAAGAAAATGACAAATCAAAGGGGAAAGTTATTTTGCAAATCACGAAAATATACCGCCATATACACTAACCAAGCATGCAATTAAATAGCACAAGTTAGATCTGAGAAAAAGAAATGCCAAGCAAGAAAGAAAAGCTCCACAGTAGATCTATATCAAAATATGACATACGTGCCTTGTTAAGAGACTTTCAAACTCATCCAATTGCACCAGTATAGCAGATGACTCTGACAGTTGATTAGCATTTTTGAATGTCACTATTGGGGCAACAACCTTGTCTCGTCCAGGATCTAAGCAACACATTGAGGGAAGAACAATGCACCAGATTATTATCACAATAACATTCTAATTGTACTCAGCATTGTAGATAATGTAAGAAATAAGACAAGTTCCTGATGAGACTCACTGGAACAACCGATAGGTCCAGAAAGATTTAGTAGCCGCACACAAGGATATCCATCAACTACCTTGTACATAGACTTCTGAAGATCGGGAACTGATTCCATGGAGCTAGATTGTCCTGAATTGTACCGAAATCAGAACAGGACATAATCAGCATATTATATTACTAGGAATTTAAGGAAATAGAAGAGAAAAAAGGTAATTAGCTGTTTCTGTTATGGTTTTAGATGTTTAGGTTTAGAAATAAGAGAAGAAGAGATTAGAGATCAAGAAGAAGAAGAAACTAGGAGAGAGATAGAGAAGAGAACTCCAATGGTTCTCACACAACTGAATTCTGCAAGGTCATGACTAACATGATTGTACAATTATGAGGATTGGGCTATTTATAATGAGACAGCCTCCCTCTAATCCTAATCTAGTGGTTAATAGGATATTATAACACTTATCCCACTAATTATGCAAGTTTACAAATAGGTCCCTAGGTACATGTTATGACTATTTATATATCATTGCCCCCCCTGAAACAACCCTTGTCCTCAAGGGTTTGGCACCTGAAACTCTGGAAATTGATGCTTCAAGTTGAACAAGGACACCCATGTAGCTTCCTCTTCCGGGTAACCTTGCCACTGAACTAGCACTTCGGTAATAATCTTCTTTTGTTTCCTCCCAACTCTTTGAGATAATATTTGTTGGGGATAGAGTGAACTTGGAACAACCGGCCAATCAATAGGAGGATGCCGTTGTTTAACACTCGGATCCGGGCACAATTTCAACAAGGATACATGAAAAGTAGGGTGAATCCTTGTTTCTGGAGGTAACTCTAGCTTGTATGCAATTGGCCCCACTCTTTGCAACACTTTGTATGGACCATAGAAGCGAGGAGCAAGCTTCTGATTGCTTCTAGTAGCAGCTGAAACTTGTCGGTAGGGTTGCAACTTCAAAAACACCCATTGCCCCACCTCAAAATGCCTATCCGAGCGTTTTTCATCAGCTTTTTGCTTCATTGTGTTTGCTGATCTATGTAGATAGTGTTTCAAAACAGCTAACATCTTTTCCCTTGCTGTGACACTTCGATCAACCGCTTCAACCATTGCTGTTCTAGGTATATATGGAGTGTAAACAGCTGGTTTTTGCCCATATAGAAGCTCATGTGGAGTAGCCTTGGTGGCTGTATGAAAAGTTGCATTATACCACCACTCAGCTAGTGCTAACCAATGACTCCACTCCTTGGAAACCTCCCAACACATGCACCTTAAGTAGGATTCAAGGCATCTATTTAAGACCTCGATTTGACCATCACTTTGGGGATGGTAAGCTGAAGATAGATTTTGTTTCACCTTCAATATCTTCAAGAATTCCTTCCAAAAGTTGCTCAAAAACAAAGGATCACGATCACTTATGATTTCAACCGGTGCACCATGCATTTTATAAACCTGGTCTAAAAATACTTGTGCCAAAGTAGAAGCTGAATAAGGGTGAGAAAGAGGAATAAAATGGGCATATTTAGTCAATCTATCCACAATTACCCATATTACCTCTTTACCTCCTGATTTAGGTAATCCTTCAATGAAATCCATGGAAATACTCTCCCAAACCTTGCTAGGAATAGGAAGGGGCTGAAGTAATCCCGGTGTAGCCACCGTTTCATACTTGCATCTAGCACAGGTATCACATCCCCGAATGAATTCTTCAACATCCCTATGTAGGTGTTTCCACCAAAAGAGGTCTTTTACCTTGTAATAGGTAGCTTGAACCCCTGAATGGCCCCCTTGAAGGCTTGAATGCAACCATTCCAGCAACTTCGTTTTTAATTCAGCAACATTACCAACCACCAAACAGTTATTCTTCTGCAAACAAGTGCCATCCCATGTATAGGAATGAAAGATGTCATCATTTTCCTTCACTTGCACTAGTATAGCAGCTATGTCTTGATCTAATTCCCAACTTTGCTTGATTTCCTCCATTAATTCAGGTGAGGAAGTATCCAAAGAAATCTGCAAAATCTGAGAACCATGCAATCTAGACAATGCATCAGCAACAACATTCTCATTTCCCTTCTTGTATTGAATCTCATAGTCATACCCTAAAAGTTTTGCTATCCAATACATTTGAAAGGGAGTTTTCAATTTCTGTCCCAAGAGATATTGTAGGCTTTGTTGGTCAGTTTTAATCACAAATTTACCTCTCTCAAGATATTGGTGCCAATGCTCCACCGCTTGCACCACAACTAGTAATTCTTTCTCATAGATACAGAGGCTCACATGTTTAGGAGCCAAAGCCTTGCTGAAATAAGCTAAGGGCTGACCTTGTTGCATCAAAACAGCACCTATTCCCCCTCCACATGCATCAGCCTCCACCACTAAGTCCTTAGAAAAGTCAGGTAAGACTAAAACAGGTGCTGAAATAAGAGCTGATTGCAATTCCCTAAAGGACGCAGCAGCTGCCTCCCCCCATTTAAACCCCTCTTTCCGTAATAAAAGGGTTAGAGGCTTAGCTATTGAACCATACCCTTTGATGAATCTTCGGTAGTACCCCGCCAAGCCTAGGAAAGCCCTTAGTTGTTTTGCTGATTTTGGTTCAGGCCAATCAGCCACTGCTTGAATCTTCTTGGGATCAATAGCTACTGTACCTTTGTTGATTATATGCCCCAAATACTCCACACTTGTGGCAGCAAAAGTGCACTTACTCTTCTTAACAAAGTAATGGTGCTTTTGCAAAATCTATAACATTTCTTCAAGATGCTTAGCATGTTCTTGTAAATCAACACTATATATCAATATATCATCAAAGAAAACAAGAACAAACTTCCTTAATAGAGGTCGGAAGATGTAATTCATTGCACCTTGAAATGTAGTCGGGGCATTGGTCAAGCCAAAAGGCATCACTAACCATTCAAAGTGTCCCGAGTGTGTTTTAAAGGTCGTTTTGTAACAATCATCCGGCTTCATTCTGATTTGATGGTAACCAGCCCTCAAATCAAGTTTAGTGAAACACCTAGCTGCATGTAGCTCATCCAATAGATCTTCAACTAGAGGAATAGGGTATTGATTCTTTACCGTTTTCTTGTTGAGTTCCCGGAAGTCAATACACATTCTCCATGACCCATCCTTCTTCTTGACTAGCACAATAGGAGCTGAAAAAGGGGATGAACTCTCCTGAATCACACCGGTTTGAAGCAATTCAGTCACTTGCTTCTCAATTACATCCTTCTGGGCTGCTGAATATTGATATGGCTTGAGACTTATGGGATTAGTACCCTCTTGGAGCACAATTGGGTGATTATGACCAGCCCTTAGAGGAGGAAAGCCTCTAGGCTCATCAAATAGGCCTTCAAATCTTCCAAGCACCCTCTGAATTTCAGTAGGCAGATCTGGACTTCCTGCAACATCAGCATTACCAATAGCAAAACAATCTGAAAGTTTAGGTAAAGGTTGCAAGAGTTGTACCAAATACATTTGCGGACCAAGGTGCTTGTTCCCCCCTAGTTTTGTAGATGAAACCACCCTTAGGGAACTTGTAGGGCTTGCTTGCAATTTACACAATTTTCCCTTATACCAAAATTGCATGGAGAGCTTTTCATAATCCCATAAAGCACTTTTGATGGCCTTCAACCATGTTAAGCCCAACACAATGTCAAAAGTTTGTAACTTGATGATTCTAAGGTCACAAACAAAATCCAGAAATTGCATCTTCCATCTAAAACCATGCCAAACCCCAAAAACTTCCAATTTCCTACCTCCTGCAACTTGTACAGCAGCCATAGGATCAGTTGTGGCCTTCCATCCCAACTTAATAGCAAAATCATAATCCATGAAGTCATGGGTACTCCCATTATCGATCAGCACTTGAATCGTTTTCTTGCTCACATGCCCTTGTATTCTCATAGAATCATTTGTGTCAATGCCATTTATGGCATGCAAGGAGATCAAGGGAGCAAAGTCATCTTCTTTCTCAGTTTCATGTTCAGTTTCGGGTTCAGGGGGTTCATCAATTTCTTCCACCAATTCCATGAATTGCAATCTCATTCTTTGTTTTTGGGGGCAAGAATGATTTCTTGTGAAGGATTCATGGCAGTAAAAGCACAGATTTTGGGCTCGGTGATCGGCTTCATCTTCAGCAGAAAGAATCTTAGAATTTTTCCAGGTTTTTGGTGCATTTTGGTCTGCATTTGAAAGATTTCGGGTTGCTACAGTCAGTGGGTTTCTTGGGTATTGCGTATTTACAGCTTTGTCCTTCTGCTGGCCCCACTTGACTGATTAGAAGACTTAATATACCCTGAAGACGTGGCTTGCCCCTGCGTAGACACCCAGTTGAAGGCCGAAGCACTTCTGGAGCCCGATGACTTCGAATCTTTCCTCAGAATCAACATCTACTGCATCTTTGCCAAGAGTTGAGCCTCACCCAGTGTCTAAGGGTCGAACATCTGCACAGCGTCCGTTATATCATCCTTCAGACCCAACAAATATATTTCGATCAAATACGCCTCGTTGAGATCGACCTTTGCCGAGAGCAAGTCGAACTTGGTGTTATATTCCGATAACAACCCAGTCTGTTGCAATCGGGATAACTCGCCCATGGGTTTTTCAACAGGAAGGCCGAAAGTGTCTCACAGCAGAACCACGTACTCGTTCCAACCCATCGACGTTCAGACACCACATGCCAAGCGTAGCTCGTCTCGTCCAGTCCCATTGACGCCATCGTAACCTTCTCGCCCTCGGGAGTTCCGTCCAGACGAAAGAATCTCTCACATTTGGAAATCCAACTGTCAATGTCCCTTCCTTGGAATTTCGGAAACTCCATTTTGGTAAATTGGGTTGGTCTGTGATGCATATCCCCATGGGCATTGCCTCTCTTGTTTGCCCGATGTCGTCGCTAAGGGTCTTCATTCTGGGTTTGCATTGTTTGAACCAGATTCCATAATTCATCTCTGAATTCCTGCCGAAAGCCCACCACAATCCGCTGTAATTCATCAACTTGATTAAGTTTTTCCTCCATCTCCTCTAATCTATTCAGCCTCTGGAGTTGTTCTTCAATGGTTGTGACTCGGCCTTCCATGTTGCTGGACCGAGTTTGAGCCATCCGATAATGTCAATGCGGCCGCTTGATGATTCGGATTGCACCCGGGTGAATTAAACCAGGTGCCTTGATCACTTCTTGAAAATCCTTGATAATCTTTCAATCCCCCAACGGCTTCACAGAGGTGCCACGGTCCCACAGAAGTATTCCTCTGTTCTTACCCTTTCTTTTTCTTCTTTGTTGAATTCTTTTATTGAATTCTCAAAAACCCCACACGTTTCTGGGTCTTGGCTGATATTAGAATTGCGGGGGGAACACCAAGAATCCTATTTCTTCTTTTTCTTGAATTTCTTGGTTGTTCCCGTTCAGAACAGAGAACAACTGACAGACAGAATTGATCATAGAACAGAGAAACAGAGCAAAGAATAGACAGACGCAGAACAGAATACAGAATAGCAGAAGAGGTCGGAGGATCGTCACCTCTGATACCACTATTATGGTTTTAGATGTTTAGGTTTAGAAATAAGAGAAGAAAAGATTAGAGATCAAGAAGAAGAAGAGACTAGGAGAGAGATAGAGAAGAGAACTCCAATGGTTCTCACACAACTGAATTCTGCAAGGTCATGACTAACATGATTGTACAATTATGGGGATTGGGCTATTTATAATGAGATAGCCTCCCTCTAATCCTAATCTAGTGGTTAGTAGGATATTATAACACTTATCCCACTAATTATGCAAGTTTACAAATAGGTCCCTATAGAATGTTTACAATGTTTACGAATAGGTCCCTAGGTACATGTTATGACTATTTATATATCAGTTTCATAATAAAATTAGTCGCACTAAGTTACACATTAAAAGTGAGAAGGCAATAACTTTGTAATTAGCCAAAGGTAACAAGTATTCTACATGATCAAGAGAAGTTAGTTATCCCTGAGGAGATTTGATACTTGAGGCTCCAGTATATTGAGTCACAAATGGTTAACCAAAAAATATACTGTGTCAAAAATGGAATAGCTGAACTCTTTTTTCTCTCTAGTCTCTATACCTCTTCTCTCACCCCTCCTCTTCTACCATTCCCATCACCATTTTCAAATCCTAACAATGATATCAGTGTGGGCAATTCACAGATCTATGGTGGAAGCAATCAGATGCTAGTGCCAATAAAAGACATAGAACAATGATTGAAGAGTGCAATGGAATAGCATGAAGCTTAGCAGGGGAACAATTGAAGGTGTTGGTAGACAAGATTGTTCAAATCAAGAATTAGGTCAACAACTTGCAAGAGAAAACAAAAGGCTTTTCATTATAGTGCACCAAATTAATGCGTGAACAGAGACAAGAACAACCACATGTTAGGACCAGTTCGATTTCAGAGGACAACCAATTACAAGGAGTCAATGATATTGACAAAGATCAACTTTTCAACATCTACTAAAGATGGTGTTGAGGGATGGATAACCAGAAGTGAACATTTCCTGTTTGACAGAATATCAGAAAATAATCTAGTGATGATTGCAAGCCTGGCATTGGATGAACAGTCTGTCCAATTATTCTAGGCTTTTGAAAACAGCAAAGATAGACAGCTAACATGCAGTGCAGTGAGATCACTCAGCCTCTCAGGGATACAGATAGGTTAGATATTTGGTGATCCCTGGAAAAGAGCTCATGCAGTTTAGGCAAACAGGACCATTTATCACAGTGGACAAGGATAGCTTCAATAAACTGATATGTACGATGGAACTGACTGAGAGCCAAAAACTCAGTTGTTAGACTGCCAAATTGAAATCTGAGATTGCAGTTGGAGTCAAGCATTTCCAACCTAAAATCTGAGATTGCTAAATTGTAATATAATTTAACAATGCCAAAATTGCATAGAACCCCTTGAAGTCCAAAGTTAGACAAGGAACTTTTCCCAGCTGTTAAATTTGCAAATATCACCCCTTGAACATAAGCTCAACACGTCGAAGAGCCATTTGTACATATAATTCAAGAAAATGATCCACATATACATCAAAATTTAGTGTAGTACGTACAAAGAGTATAGAAGTTTAATATCACTTACGGATCACATTCATTCGTAGAATAACGAACTCTAGAATGTTAGAGTTAGACACAGTTTAGAATGTTTGTTATCAAGTCTCAACTGTTATCTTTAGCCTCAAAGTTCACAGTGGCTTTAACCTTTTATAATTAAATAATATAAGATCCAATAATTTTAAAATAATAAGAATAATAAAGTAAGGATATGAGCGTGAACTTTTGCGACTTCATTAGTGAGCCTAACCGTCCGAAATGCAAACATTATCGCTCTGTCTCCCAAACTAAAACCCCGTCTATTAAATAGAAACCGGAGACAAGGTATAAGCACGTGTAGTTACTAGATTTCACAGTGATAGAAAGACAAAGTGAATAAGCTCATAAAAGTTCTAATTTACAAAAGCTCCTCCATTTTTCCAGCACCCAGACCAGGTTTCTGCTCAAATCTCGTTACGCCAAATTTTACTCAGGTTTAGAGGTAAAATTAGAGGTTTATGCCAAAAAAACAGAATTAGAGACCAAATCACTCATGCAGAATGGCCACAGTGATTGAATGAGCCTGAAACTGGTACCAGAAAAGGACAGGCCAACGCCAAAGCAAAAGAGCAAGCACAGAGACAGAAATGTTGGCGCCATGGTAAGAATTCTTGATAGGGAAATCCTCAGAAGCCGTAGACCTAGACCATGGAGCAGGGATTAGGGAAGACCGACGCAGAGGCGCTCCTGAGTCCTGAGGGCGTTCTTTCTTCTTCGCCAGAAACCCCGCGATGAAGCCAATTAGAGCAAAACGAATCCAACGGCTTGGGTTCAGTTTCGACTTTCGATATTGAGTTACATACTTATATGTACGGTTGGAATCCAGTTAGTCAACCAAAACCAAAACATTCATATTAACCAATGTTCTCAAACCGGACCGGATCGGCCGGTTCCGACCGGAAACCGGCGAACCGGTCGGAAAATCGGTCCGGATTGGGGATAAAACCGGCCGAGTCAGACTAAAACATTTTTTTAAAAAAAAAAAAATCAACTGGCACATGGAGAAAGAAGAAGGTGAAGGTCCGGAGATCATGACGACAAAGAGATCTAAAAAACTGACGTTTGAAGAGGGTGTGAGAGAGAGAGATCTGAAGTAAAACCGTGAACTCCAGCCATGGCGGAGGCAAACCTCAACGGTGAGGTTTCATAGCAGATTGCACAACAACGGCATATTTGAAAAATTAAAGAAAGCAATGAATTGAACCCTATTTAGGAGGAAGGAAGCAACAAGCAAGATTCATGGTGCATCTCCGCCATTTCAACTTAAACATGAAGGTGCTGTGACTATGAGCCATGTCTCTCCAAGATGATAACAATGAAAGAGAGAAAAAACACCACAAACACTTGCTTTTTTATGAAAGAGAAAACCATACGGAAGCTTTGTGGATGAATGATGATAACAATGAGAGAGAGAAAAAAATCAAAAGAGTGGATGGTAGGTGTTGTCTCATCAAATGTAATACTTGTGTCAGGGAGTAGGTAAGGGCTGACTGTTTTTTTAATTTTTTTATACATGGAATATGGAGGATGCAGGGGAAAAAATTTAATTTCTCATCGGTTCAGTTCGGTTTAACTCCGGTCTGACCCACTAACCCTTAACCCAGTATCCCGACCGGTTTAATGACCGGTCCGGGTTTAAGAACCTTGATATTAACACACCCCCCCCCCCCAAAACCAAAAAAAAAACCCACCGGTGCTTCATATTCCTACAATAATCTGTGTGGACTAATTTCTTACAACTGAGTTTTGAATAATAAAATATGAAAAATCTATTTGAATCATTATTCCAAAAAAACTACCTAAAATTATGAATTGATGGGTGGAAGAATGATTTTCTATGTATATATAATTGCCTCTTAATTAAAATATAATATGAAACTAGTTATAAAACTGGTTTTACTATTAAGTAAAGTGTTTAGCAAGAAGCACACATCAAATCTTAGCTGTTAATCTTTAATCTCTCTCATTCTAATGCCCATTTGTTATGACGTAATTGCTCGCATGGAAATGGAACAAGACTTTCAACCATATGTTACAAAGAGAATAGAATACTACGTTGTTTTAATCTACACAACAAATACACAAATGTAAGTATGCAAATTTTTAGTTAAATAAAATATTAAATCCAAAACACAATAGTAACAGATTAATTCAAATTAAAGTTCTTCCTTCCAATTACAAATGTGTCAAAAGGTTTTAGAAAACTTCTCTATATACAAGATTAACTATAGTGTCGCTACATCTATTAAACTCATTCAATATTAGTATTTTCAAACCATTGAAACTCTTTACTCTTTATAAAGCAACATAAAGTTGCCCCATGTGAGAAAACTAAGCTTGGAAGGTAAAGACCTACATTTGACATTAATTATCCTTGGTTCTTGTTAATTGTCATTGCAAATGAAATAATGATTAGAAATTGCCTTCTTGTCATCTTGAAAGGGAGTTTTGATTCAAATGGGTTCAAATTCATTCTGTGTATCAAAATGTCTTCGCCTACACTTGTGCCATGTAACGCCTTCACGTTAATAATGTTCTTGCCAAGTTGTGTTATTTGAAGCCTTATACCATTGCACAATCCTGATGCCTAGTCAATGTTCCTTATTAACATAACTAGTACTCTAACTTTCAAAGCTAATTTATGATGAGGTATACCAGAACATGTAATTGAATTTAAATACTCTATGTCGTATAGATCATCAAAATTGTCATTCACATAATCAATGCGATTAATAAAGTCAGCACTAAAGTACTCTACTCTATCTCCTAGCAACAAAGAACAAATGTACTCATTCAATGAATCGATATGTTCCATTGTCGGTGTTAGGAGATTGACCTATTATTTAGGTAGCCTTCCTCAAGTATACGCTCCACTAAACTTGGGTACGTAGATTCAACAATGTGCCTTATTGGATTGACATCATCATAGAGCAACATATATGAGGGTAATGTTATCTTCACAATCCATCGTGCGGTAATCCAATGACACCCTCTCCTACGAGCAGTAGCCATTTGAAGAAGGATTTAATTGTCTCCTTCTCAGTTGTATTGGTTGAAGACTTTAGTCTCATATTTTTTGGTTAATTGCAATAACTTGCATTCATTCTAAAGTGGAAAAGCATTGATAAATGCATCTACAATTTTAGCTCGTCTACTTTTAGGAATGACTGGAAGAATCTATTTAAAATCACCACCCATGACCACACATTTCCCTCCAAATATGCAATTAGTCTTCATTAAGTCCCTTAATGTTCGGTCAAAAACCTCAACACAATGTCTCTTTGCCATTGGAGCTTCATCCCAAATAATTAGATGAGCAGCCTTGATCAAGTTTGCAGTTAGTGAAGTTTGAGTAATTGAATACAAGTAAGACAAAAATGTACGTGGGATTCATTTGGCCACTTGACTTTTTTAAGAACGATATAATACAAAATCATTCTTTCCAACAAACATATACAAAAAGTAATTCAAAATAAGAAGAAAAATTCATAATTGGGCTAAAATAGTTGGTTATTTGGATTACCTAAATTACATAAGGACAAATTTTTTTGTTGTCGCCACCTATTTTGTATATTTGTTTATATGAATGAATTTTTATTAACAAAATATTTCTTTACAAAAAAAATTGTAAACAATAAACAATTTTATCAATTTTTTTTTAAAGAAAAGTCAAGTATATAGGTATTCACATAATTGTTCCAAAGTCTAACCTATCATCCTATTAAATATTCTACATAAGAAAAGTTGCCATAGGAAAAGAAATTGTATAATTAACAACTAACATAATTGACAAAATTCTATTTGAAACTTCATTGTCTATATCGTAAATATATAGCTGAGCGTACACTGGAGGGTTTCCCGGTAGGGACAATAAGCTCCCGATCAAATGGTGGTTTTGGCCTGAAAGGAAAATGAATAAGGACCTCCTCCCCTAGAATTTATTGAATGGTCAATTTTTTCCACCCATCGAGGTGAAACAGAACATATTGTTGTATGAACGTATATTTTTCAAGAAATTTTTTGAACATGCTAAATGTTTGTTGAAAAGTAAGCTATCAAGCTCTTTAGGGGCGCTCCTTAATAGAGACACAATAATCTTCCCATTACAACAACACATCCCAAACTATGGATTGACATTCCCTTTGATGTTTTTTATACTTTCTGAAAACCACATTTAGGCGCCACAGAAATGACATTCGTGATTAGCATCACCATCGTCCAAGTAACTAGATTGAAATGTATAATTGAACATCGTGTGACCCTCTTCATCAATAAATACATTCTGAGTTTCATCCTAGTGGACTTCTATATTGACTGCATTAAATTATAACAATAATGAGGTTTACAAAGCATAACATGAACATGTTATTAAAACAAACATTGGATACTTACTTGCATGTCTCGATGCTAAAGCCTATTGGTTAAACCAGTTGCTACTTCACAAATATTTTGCAATGACCTCTTTTGAAGCTTCTTTTGGTTAACTGATAATGAAGACGGGTAAACTGAAGGAATGTTACCTATTGTGCTATCAAATGTTAAGCCACTAGTATTAGTTTGGATGAAATCAAACTTGCTTGTTCAGTTAGTAATATCAGATATAATAGAATAACTTTGATCTTCTGATGATGGATTTATAATTGTAGACTGCGGAGATTGTTGTTCATTATCTATGATGAATTTGCCAAGATGAATCCTATGAGGGTTAACGGAATTGGCAGTAATAGCAGTATGACTATGACCATTATTTTCATTGGAATTTATTGAACACAGATGTTTCCCTACATAAAAAGATGACGTGATTGAACAACTCATTAAAAGAAATTAAATTAATGGAAAATGAAACAATAGTAGAGAATTAATAAAGAAAATTGACCTCTTTATTCATCTTGTTTATGATTGGAATCATGTTGCTTTTTCCTCATTTTTAATGTCGTGAAGTTAGCTAAAGTTGAGAAGTTCTCAATTTGAAACACAAAGGACTATGAACTTCTATTTTAGAGTACTAGTCGTTGATGCTTATATACACAGATAATGGATTTGATTATGTCATACTTCTGTGTCAATATACAAACGGTCATATCTCAGTTAAACCTCTAAGGACAGTTAGATTGCAACCAGCATTTTAAGGGGTGGCAAGGATCACCATATCAACTTTAGTCCATTGTAATTGATGTAGTATTGTTGAAGTTTATACAACACATTAATTACTGAATGTTTGTTAAAGAACGCACAGTTGAGCAACATTAAATAAGGACGAAAAGTTGCATGGACGCATATTTTTTGCTTCTTGGAAGTTGTATGTGGACGAACTGTCAGAAGGGTTATTTTGTATTCCATTTAATAAATGCAGGTGGTTACACATTTATATGTGAATCTACTAGATTTCAAAATTGCACTAGCTTATGTTTGATAGTCTAAAACATTGATACATAAAAGATGTTTGACAAAGTGTGAAGCGGGAGACAAATAATAAAGCCAACCAACAGGGTAATTGCCTTATCAGCTTTATAAAATAAGTATGATATACTTTTAGGAATATGTGGTAATATTTAGGGTTTCAGAGAAAAGAACACAAATGCGGTTTTGAAACAAATTATATAAGCAATAGATAAATATGTAGGCTAACCCTATATTAATGACAAAAGTACATAAAATGTATAGGCAACATTTAAATGTAGACTCTCTGACGTGTGTGTGTACCTCCCCATATGGCAATGGTATTTTTTTGAAAACATTTATAGAGTAATTCAAATGATTGAACATATGTAATTAACATAAAAAACTAAGTTGACATAGGTTCATGAGAAAATGGAAAAAACTTTTCAAACAATGTTTGCAAATGTAATAAAAAAAAAAAAAACAAATGGATCAACTTCAAATCATTGTAAGAACATGTGCTAAAAATATTAATGTCATTTCTCCTTTTTTATATTCTTGAGAGGTTTGGTAGAGCTCATTTTTTGTGTGCACAACTCAGTAAGGCCAAGGTCTTCACACACGATCAGGACATCATTAGCAAGAGTTTTCCTCTTTGTGTTAGCGTCAGGTGGTGTTACAAGTTGTGAAAAGATGTTAATGTCATCTTCAAGAATATTATATTGTGAAGATGTATTGACAGTTTCTCTTGAAGCAGTAGATTCCTACTAGCATGTCAAACAAATTAAGTATGAAAACCAGAAGTATAATTTGCAGGAGATGGAAAACAAAATATTGCACCTTTATCATGTTTGGTGTATGTCCCTACAAGTGAGACATGGAAAAAATGTTAGTTACTAAAATATCGAACGAAAATTATTAAGGAAATTTTGAGTACAAATAATATTAACATCAATTACCTCCCCATTTGAATACTGAAATTGTTGTACCAGGTGGTTATCAACTCACAGTTGACTAACTCTAATGCTACTTGTCCTATGCTTTACATTGTGGCTATTAATCCTTAGTTTGACAACTACTACCATCCTAGCAATTTCGTCCAGCTCTTTATGAATTGTAAAATTCCTACCCTCCTATAGGAAAACTAAACACATATAGACAGGTAAAATAATATATAGATTGGAAGATATATGATGCCACATATAGACAGGTAAAATAATATATAGATTGGAAGATATATGATGCAAAAAGTTATCCTAGATGTGTGAATACCTTGTGCATATCATCTTTGATCTGTGATGCAAATTTACCCAACAACTCAGTTGCATGACGATCAAATAAAATTATTGAACATTTACTAATATTGTCATAAACTTTGTAGTGAACTTTAAACCTACCAATATAAATGCAAGGAAAAACAGTGATTATCAGATAAAGATAAAAGGATTAATATAAAATGGTCAAGTGTGAAAACGTACTTTGCGACAGTCATCAGTACGTCCTTATCACACTTGGTGCATCTAAGAGTGCCATTAGACATGTATTTGGGCTTCTTGTCACACAAACATGCATCATAAACCCACCCATATAATGTTTCACACGTTTGAATTATAACCTTGGTGACAACATCACACTCTTAAACATGTAACGAAATATAATGAAAAGCTTACTTGCATGTTAAATAATTATTAGTATTTTTCACACAACTGCGATAGATGAAGTAACTTAATAGCAAAAACAAAAGGCAGTTTAGACATAAAATAAAACTTACTTGTTCTAACTTATAAATGTCGAACAATGGAATCCTAGTTCAAAAACTAAGAAGGGATTCAGCTGAGTAGGTAGGAGAATCATCACTTGATATTTGACTAAACAACTAGTTAGATATAGAATATTAACTGAGTCTATAAATTATACTATGTTCGCACAAATGATGTGTGTTGACAATAAATAAACAGATTTTTTTAAAAAAAAACTTTACAGGTTTCCAAGTATCATCTCACCTTTCCTTCAGCAATAATGCCTCTGGTATATTTGGATTTAAAGTAACCACAATTGGATTAAATGCATTACTCAAATGACTGTAAACTAATAACATTAGGTATAAAAAAATGAATTAATGAAGAAAAATTCAGTTATGTTAATACTAAAATTAATAATAATTAAAGCATAGCTGCAAAACCTGTATTCCTATTCAATCTAGCAAAACACACAAGCACAGTAATTGGAGGTTCCAAGTTCTCATGTTTCTTTGCATAAGTCTCCTCAGCAAAATCACCCTAAAGGATGATATTTATTAAATTTTCACTAAGATGAAGTAAAACATGAGCCTGTATCTCATCTAAATGTTAGGCATACATTATTATGAACATGATATATTTAATGAGAATGAAATGTGAATAAATTAACTTACTTTTGATAAGCAAAGCTAAAGTTGAACCTCTTTATGGTATCACTCTCTTTTTTTTGATCCTGCAAACGTCCAAAAACTTGCAGAAACCCAATTATATATGCAGACAATGTTTGTATAAATGGATAGTAAGTGAGCAATGAAATAAAATGTATTGCCCATTAATTTAAATATATCAAAAGAGATTAACCTATTAACCCTACGTCATTAATACTTCCTTTTTAGATGTCTACAACGGACTTGAAGTTATATGCCTCTTTGTTAATGACAACATCAAATTTTTTAATGAATGTGTAAGGATGAAAGTTGAATTTCCATGGGTTTGAAGTTAATCTGTACTTATCATCATTTTCGAGTACCTCAAAATTTTGAAAGTTGTATATCATCCATTCTTTAGGATCATTAATCAATTTGTTGATGAGATTTTTGTGTGCGGCAGAAACCTCAATTCTTGTTTCCTAAAGCAACAAAGTTTTTTTTTTTTTGTGTTAACAAAAAAATAAAGGCGTTTGAAATTAGAATATATCTCAGTTGTGTGTGATTAGTAGAGTTTTCTATATGATGTGACGAGCTTCGTAAAAGCGCCCACTAAGTTGAATCAATATTCTCAAAAACAACATACCATTTCGTCAATCAATATCATTCCTATCTTCCACATCGAGTATGGTGCAGCCTTCTCCCTCACCACCCACTTCCTGAGAACTTTTGCAATCACTGACCGAGTGTCCTTGCTGTCTTACTCATTTCCTGAATAGTAAAAGAAAATATTTTCGTTAAATGTACATGAAAAATGTATGAAGACGGTGAAGAAAATGAAATAGTAGTGGCTTACTAACAAACATGACATGTTAGATAAGTTTGAGACAAGTGTTAATGTTAACTTGGTTTTCCACTTATGGTGTTTGATGTGAAACACTGCTATACATATAACCTAGAAGTAATGTTGGTGGGAACAGGGAACCAGTGTCATATGTATCAGAATTTCGCGCCAAATTGGTATAATAAGTCATGTAATATTTGTTAATAGTAAAAAAATTTAAAAAAACTTTGATTATGCTAGCCGGAATGGGTTGTTATGCATTTGTACTTAACACAAAATTTCAACTAACGTGAGAGCCATAATTTTTTTTGTTAACCGATAGCAGTAATGGGACGACAATCTTCAAAGAACTTATGTTAGATAAAAAAAATGAGGCATTTATATTCAAATGGTATGGCTCTTTGTGATATGTATAATAGTTTTTTTTTTTTAATATCTTCTCAACTGTTATGACAAAGTTGAAAAGATGTTTGAAATGATGTGTTTTTTGTTGAATAAAAGAAAATAAGAATACAGAGATTATAAGATGAATCACCAGACTACACATATTTCAGTTCGGTTGTCGGCTAGTTTGCTATTGACATAATTTGGTGGAATATATGTTTAGGTCATCCAATAAAACGCAGCGGAACACTGAGAGAATTAAATGTATCATTCATTTATTATTACTTATAGAGTAAGTGAGATTTAGTCGTCAACATTTAATTTACTTTAAGAAGTTGTTGGGGTGCATTAACTACTAAGCAGATTATGCAACGACATTTAATATACAAATTGGAATATGAATAGATGGAAAAAGAAATATATCTATTTTAATATACTGATATTTCTACTACATTCCAAAAGAACTACTAAACAGACTATCTACTTTGTCTGCTAAATATAATTAAACTGTTACACAAATAGATAATATTTAGAAGTCACACTGTCAATGAACTTTATACTACAACCCCAAAAAAACGGAAATACGAATTCCACTGAGGACATTGTAGAGAAACACACGTTCACACTCCAAGAACATGTCTCTTCGCCAAAGCCAATTCAGGGAAATCTGGATCTATGTAAATACGAGTTCCATCAAGGACAGACGCAATCTCAACACCTACGTTGATAACTCAAGCTTTTCTGATAAGCTATTATTCTTAATAGGAAAAAAACAAAAATTTAAAAAACTCCATAATTTCCTACCTCTTTCTATTTTCTGGATGATCTGAGCATACTGAAACACCACAAAAACCCCTAATCGGCCATTCAACATTTCCAAAAGAGGAAGTTTACTCTCCAGAGTTTCGCCTTGTATAATACACCTAACTACAAATTTCTTCCTGCAATATTGTCAACAGGGAAATTATAAGAAGGGATAAATAAAAGACAAAATGAGTAGAGGAAAAAAGAAAATTTAATAAAGTAACCATATAGTTTATCCTCCATTTCCATTATTAGTGTCATTGAGCATATTCCCCTACACTTAAAATTAGATGAGCGATAGTATAATTTGAGGATGTCTCATACATCTAATTGATCAACATAATTCAATAAATAAATATATCGTACTTTAAAAAAAAAAGGTCTAAATGATAAAACGACAATGTAAAGGCAAACTATTGCTTATACAACATACCAATGAGCATATGGTTAGTAGGATTACCCCACCAGTTAGTATCATCAACAAAAATTAGGATAAAACATCGCTTTGGTATGGAGACGCTGAATGAAGGAGCTATTGTGGAAAAGTTAGTTATGACAATATGGATAGATGGATGAACTCCTTTTCCTCCATTGCAAACTAAAAAACATGAAATTTCATAACAACCACCCTCAGTTAGTTTCCAACAATACTTGTCCGTAAGATCAACTGAGAGAATTCTAACCAACATCAGTGTATCTTTTTGACAAAGAAAAGGGAAGATTCACAACCTAATGGGGACAAAAAAAGGTAGGAAAAAATGGAAAATAATGGAATGGAAAGGGTAAATATATAATAACTATGTTATCAAACACGATGAGATCGACGGACCCCAGTTTCCAGTAACGCTCCACATATCTATGAACGATGTGATCAACATTGGCCTTCAATATCATTTCATTAGAACATTCAGACAAATTTTCCAATCTTGAGTTGATATTCATCGCCATTTCAAGATGGAAATAGATTTGTATTATGTTTGGGATTATAATATAAAACACTTAAAAACTGCATTAAATAATAGTGCAAGGGGCGTCTGAATCAACGGGGCTCAATGATTCTTCGGTTCAAATCCATAATAGCATTTGAAGTGATAGTTACCTTAAAAAATAATCCATTACGTGAAATAACAAAAGGTAATTGTATTAAAGTAAGAACGTGAAACGACTAGCTATATATAAAGAAGGAAATCAAATAAATAGAACATAAAGATAATACATTACACAAAAAAATAATGCAGTTAATTTTTGTATTACTATTTCTTATATTGGTATGCAACATAAACATAATTTTTACGACGGAGTACATATTTTCATATACGTTTTGTTATAGTCATAGACTAATATGTGTTAGATATGATTAGTTTTGATGATGTCTTATATAGATGTCATTAGAGCAAAAAGTTTACATGCCACATTGACTAATTCATAAATTTAATGTAGATTCAAAATGTGAAAGTCATTTATGAAGAATGATCAAGAAGAAAAGAAGATATGGAGTCAAATGATGAAAAACAAGACAGGAGAAGAAAGAAAGAGTTAATTTATGGAGAATCATGAAGAAAAGAGAAGAAAGAAAAGAAAAGAATTGTTGAATGGAATGAGAAAGTCATTATACAAACCCACATATTGATTCTAGAAGTCTCCACGATCAAATAAGAGTTGGAATGACTCAAATCGGCGTTAAAATAAGTTTTGATATGAGTTAAAATCAGCAAAATCATGTTTTATGATGAATTACCTCGAGGCTGAGTTACATAACCTCGAGGTTGGGCCAAAACTCGAGGTAGCCAACCAACCTCGAGGTTAATATGGCCTTTCAACAACTCTGTTCTACTCTGTTTCAGGTGACGTTCAGTAAATCGATGATATCTCTCAAATCAGAGATCGGATTAAGGTGAAATCAATTTTGTATGAAACTAGACATCCAATGCGTCATCTTGACAAAATTTCAAGTTCAAAGAAGATCAGATGAGTGAGCTATGAATTTTTGAAGTTGAGCCATCTGTCACCGTCATGCAGTAGACCAAAGTTCGGTAAATTAAGGATATCTCACAAACTACAAATCGGAATGAGCTGAAATTGGTGGCATATGAAACTAGACTCACACACCTTTTCAAAAATATCAAGATCAAAGAAAACAAAGGTCAAATGAGAGAGATATGATTTTTGGAAATTCAATGACTGTTCAGAATTCTGGAACTGATCTTCAAACAAATGAAGAGTTGATGATTACTCCAGTCAAATCTCAATACTCCAGTAATATGTGGTCTCTTCGCCTCTGTTTGCACATTACTCCAGTAATGAAATAGCTACTCCAGTAAGTCTTACTCCAGTAGTCACTTACTTACTCCAGTAAGTCGATGTTTTTCAGCCACCTCAGAATCAAACCCGATAGTCAGTCATATTACTCCAGTAACAAGGTCATTACTCCAGTAATGTCAGAGACAGAAGCTAAATGAACCTTAGTTACTTCAGTAATAAGGTCATCACTCCAGTAACATTAGAGACAGAAACGATTTAAGAACTTAGCTACTCCAGTAACCTAGTGCCTACTCCAGTAGTCTTAAGTCAGGAAACATCTCATGTTTATTGAACATTAGAAAAACTCGAGGTTGGAAAAATAAACCTCGAGGTTCAATAAAAACTCAAGGTTGTGTAGTGGACCTCGAGGTTGATGGACTCCCTTCGTCTTCTCCTTTCACTGAGCTTAAGCCTCGAGGTTGAGATTGTGTGACTTGAGGTTTCCTGAAAACTCAAGGTTGGTTAAGAACCTCGAGGTTGAGATGTCCGGAACTGAAAAATAATGTTGCGAACTGATATGATCTATCAGTCACTTTATTCATCTCTTATCCTTGACCTTATTTGCATACTATGATCACTTTAAACCACTAACTATGTTTCATGAATTATGATTGTGAAGAACTTCAGGAACGTTTAATGCTTTGAGCTAAAAAGCAAATTATGATACAGATGAGAGAAGAGCCAAAATGTATCAGTTCTGAAAACTCTTCGACAGGCTTTGAATATGATTTATCTGGCCCATATCCTTTCTCATTATTATTCCTAATCATGTTTGATGAGTTTGATGATTATATGAAGGATCAACATCAGATTATCCAAAAGCTGATAATGACGTCAGAAGCTTCAACAGCTACTTTTCTAACGGCTACTTCCAACTGATGCCAATGTTCGAACGCTCGCAACGGTCGAAACACAACAACCTATAAATTGCGAAGTCTTCAAACTGGAAGAAGAACGACGATCAACGAAGCTAATGAAATGATTTTACCACTTCATCGTCGATAGCTCATACACTCTGTTTTTACAGTAGAGAGTGAGATGATAGATTATGCACTTCAGTGATTAAAACTCTATCTACTCGTGAGGAGTTTAGAATTCTTATTTGATTATTTGTAAAACCTTGAGGTTGGGACCTCAAGTGTTGGGCAAACAATTACAACTTGTAAGGGGAAGTGAATTCGAGTGTGAAAGGATTATCTCGAGTACAGAGTATGTAATTGTATCCATGGAGATTGCAAAGGCTGCACAAGTGCCCGAATAAATTTGAGGTTGTAAAGGCTTCTCTTGTGCCTGGATTAAAAAAGGAGACAATGGAAATCTCAAGTGTAGTTTGGGGATTGGACGTAGGTCAAGGATTGGGCCGAACCAATATAAATCTCTGTTTGCATATTCTCTTCCCTAAATTCTTACATTTCAGCATATATGTTTTGAATGGCTATCTATTTGTTTATAAATTATTATTGTCATTCAAACCTTCTTTAGTAAGTTGCGAAAAGATTTTCTAAGTTTTAAAAAGTTTTATCCGACACCCAATTCACCCCCCTCTTGGATGACAGTCAGGTCTAACAATATGTTCTGTGATGTTTGTCGATATAGTAAAAATTTGTAACAAGTACTGTGCAAAAACAATAATTTTTGTAATAATGTTTCACAAGCACCTTATAATTGGTAAGTTTGTCTCTTAACCTGATAGTAATGCTGAATCCAATAGTATTACAAAATTGAATACATTTAATTTCTAATATAACTACTAAAAAAAAGATGACATATAGAAGACTAAACATAATGATGATAGTTTTACCGTGTTGAATTGAGAAATGGACATCCATGAAATATAACTTGTTAAACATAAATAACAAATAGTAATCAAATATTTTGACAACTGAGTATAAATGACGGGTAATATTATTGTGTTTGTTTTATTGATTATATGCTTAGGGAGCAATATGGTTTGCACATGGTATGTGAGTAACACCAATAGCAATGCCTAAATGAGGGTAGTTCTACCAACAAGATTCATATATCTTCTCTTCCACCTAGACAACCTCTTCTTAGTGTTCTCAATAAGTGGTGCAAATATTAGATAAGAAGCTCTTTTTATGGATGATTGGAACACCCAAATATTTTTTGCCCAAGTCACTTGTTAATCCAACCCCCATTTTCCTATTTAAGTCTATTGTTATCGACGAATGAACATTCTAGAAAAAACATATCTTAGTCTTCTATCTATTCATTTTCTGTCCCAATACACCACAAAAGAGATCCAAACAATCAAGCATAGTTTCCACTTGGAAGCTAGATGCCTCTTCAAAAAGGATCAAGTCATCAACAAAGAATATGTGGGTTAATAGAGGTCCTAATGTATTAAGCCTAACAGGAGTCCATAACCATTCATTAACTACATCTTGTATGATGTGATGAAGTCATTTCCATGCAGAGAGTGAATATGTAGGGGAAATTGCGTCACTTTGTTTGATCCCTTTGGATGGGCAAAAAGACTTTGTAAGTTTATCATACATTTTTTCCTTCAATGCCAACTGCCCTTAAAGTATCATTGATAAGTGACCATTCCAATATGTCAAAGGCCTTTTCCAAATCTACCTTCATGGCCTACCAACCAGAAGAACCTGTTTTCCTTTCATTGAGTTGATTATCTTGTGTGATGATTATATTATAATTGCTCTGTCTATCCACGATAAAATTGCACTAATGATTACCAACCATCTTACCCATGATCAATTGAAGCCTCTTACTGAGTACTTTAGTAATTACTTTGTAACTTACATTGCACAAAGAAATTGGTATAAAGTCCCATATTGTGTCTGGGTTGTCCTCCTTTAGAATAAGTATAATATTGGTGTCATTCATCCCCTTAATTTGGATAGATCATCATAAATCTCTTGCACCATTCTGTATAGTGAATTACCAATAATGTGCCAATTTTCATGGTAGAAGAAGGCTTGACTTCTATCAAGTCTCAGAGCCTTAAATTCACCATATCAAAGATTGCTAGCCTAATTTTCTGTTGGAAATTCTACCTTATGGGCCAATTATTGTACTTTAAATATTATTGTTATGGGTTAAGGTGCAAAAATATACATGTGATTTATCCCAAGAGTGCCCAATACTACGTGCTTTTTTCAGTGCAAAAGTGCACACATGGTTACAAATTAGATGCAAATATACCCTTTGACTGTTAAATTTGACTTTGCTTGTTAAGTTTGACTTTTTTGCTTTCAAAGGTGCAAAAATATACATGTGGATTGGCAAAAAAAAGCATCTAACACCAAGTATTTTTTTAACTTAATGATTTTCTTTCAATTAAAGGAAAATTATTATTTTTCTAAATATAATTCTTAGAACGTCAATTTTTTTTATTTTCATAATTTATTTTATTTTTTTAAATCCTTATTAAATTTTTTAATTAATAATTAATAAATGAGTATTTATGCATTTACAATTTGATTATATAAATACTATATTTAATTAAAAATAATTTTAATTTTTGATCTAACAAATTGAAAATAAAATTATTTAAATAATTTTTTAATCAAAACCGAACAATATCATTTAATTTTTATTGCATTAATAAATATGCAATATAAATGTTTGCACTTTTAAATGAGTTATTTTTATTTATATGATGAATAAAAGTAAATCAAGGAATATTATAGACTTATAATTATAAAGTTGACTTATAAATACTTAGTTATCAATTATTTATATATATCTATCCTCCCTAGATTAAACGTTGTATCCATTAAATCTTAGACATATATTAAATTAATAAAAATAACTCATTTAAAGGTGCAAGAAATTAAATAACGTTGTATTAGTTTTATTATGTATCCATTTAAACGTTAGTTCTATTATTTGTATCCATTAAATCTTATTTTATATATATATATATATATATATATATATATATATATATGTAAGAAATCTTCTATGTTAGGATTTATATAACTTCCTAATTGTTTCATTAGATACATATTAATCAAATTTAACTGATTCAATGCAATTTCTTTGTTTAAAATTATCTCTAATTTCTTGTGATGAATTTAAATTTCTAAGACTTAAAGTTCTATTAATTCCTCTACTAAATGATGGTCTGATATATTCTAAACTTCTTCTTGGATTTATATTTATATTTAATGTTGGATTTTCTGATGTATTTATTCTTAAAGATCTTTGTCCAAATATGTTATTTGTTATCATTTTTCTAGATGTTCCTTCATAATAACTTCTAGTATTATCTAATTCTAATTTTAACATTTCTGGTATTGTAATTTGTTTTGGATCTGTCTTAACTTCTTTTATTATTGGCATAAAATATTTATCTATTGTTATTTTTCCTTTATTTTTATTATATATTCTATGTTCATTTGAAAATACAAGTCCTATCATTGCTGTTATACTTATACTTCGAGATCCTGGTTATAATCTTACATTATGTAAATTATGATATATTAAAATATATTTATCCATGTGTTCTTTTGCTCTACTTATAGCAAAATTTGTATTTAAAGTAAATTTTAATTTTTGATATATTAAATTTCCTGCTATCATTTCTAAAATACTATCTTCCACATTACTAATTATTCTTTCATCTGTTATAAGTAATTATAATGGCAAATCTACCCCACTTTGAAAATAAGCTTTTACCATGATTTGTACTCCTGCAATGTATATTTCTGATATTTCATATTTAAAAGGTATTTTCGATTAATATTTCATGTTCTATTAAATTTTTACTTATCAGTGGTATTCTTAATACTCCTTCAGTTAAAGTTGATTCTATTGAAAATTTCTTTTCTAATACAACACAATGTGATTTTTCTTTTCTTTTATTTTTTAATATTTTACTTACTTTTTCCATAAAATTCTCATTTTTTATATTTGCAACTGTCATATCTAAATCTTTTTCTTTTATTTTATCATATTGGTCTTTATTAAATGTTATTCTTTTCTCTTGAGCTTTCTTCTGTATTTATATATTCTTCATCTTCTTCAAATTCTAAGTTATTATTACTACTTTCTCCTTCTACTACGTTCATCATATTTATATATTCTTGATTTTGATCTATATATTCTTTTTCTATATCATTTTCATCTTTTGAGCTTTCTTTTGTTGCTTCTTCTTCTGAATTTTCTTCTTCATGTTCATATGTTAATTTGTATATTTCTAATTCATTATGTATGGGTTCATCAAATTCTAACAAATCTATATCTAAAAGTTCTAATTCTAATTCTTCTGCTTTTAATGAAATATTCATTTTCTTCTTTGATTTCGGTTTATCACAATTTGTTGCTATATGTCCTAAATTTCCACAATTATAACATCTACATTTATAAGGTTTTTTACTTTTATTTTTATTAAATCTTTTTCTTTTAAAATATTTATTAGGTTAAAATCTTTTCTTATTTTTGGAATTATATTTTCTAAAAAACTTCTTTTTTGGATATTTTTTGAATTTATACACTTTTCTTCTTTTTCTATTCTTTCTTAACCATTTATCTTGGTTACATCCCCATTTATGAGGTTTTTCTAATTCTGCACAATTTACCATTAATTTATTTAATTTATAATATTTTTATATTTCTCTTCTACCCATTGTATCTATTATTTTTACCAAGTCTGGATCATTTGCACTTTCCATGGCTTGTGTATATTCTTCTACTAAATTTTTTGACATTAATCTAGGTAATTTTCTATAAAACATGTCTAAGTAAAATTTCTATTTTTCTGGTTCATGTATTTTTGCTTCATATTAATATTTCTTATATTTGCATATATATTGGTTTATATGTGTAGGTTCTAAACTGCATATTTATGTTTCATGTAAATATCTTATAGCTTTTAAAATTTGTGTGTATTCTATGTTTGATACTAAAGTTCCTACAAATTCATTTTTTAACACATTTTCATATTTTAATAATATTGCCGCATATAAAACTTCTCTTCTTTCATAAGTTACTTCTCATAATCTTCTAACTTCCATTCTAAAATTCAGTGGTCTTCCTTCCCACCATTTTAATACATTTCCTATAAAACTTGCTTCTACTATCATATTTACAGTATTTGGTTCTATTTTTCTAGTTATCAATGCTATTAAATGAGCTTTTTTCCATTCTTATATTCTTCTTTCATTATCTAAGTTACAATCTAGGTCTAACCATATTCCAGCATTTAGAATTTTTCTTGTTTCATATTGTTCTAATGGAGGGGGTATAAATTCTTTTCCACTTGTTGCAGGTTTTTTATAATTAATATAAAAAACCGACCTTGGTATATTGCTTAAATCTTCTCTTACTATATTTCTTTGTCTTCTCATTTCATTTTCTCTTGTTGTTTGATTAATTGTTTCTTCTAAATTTCTTGATGTTTCTCCTTATTGATCTTGGTTTCTTTTTTGTTCTACTTCCGATTGTTGAGTTGTTTGCATATTTATTTAATTTTCATCTATTATTTTTAATCCTCCTAAATCCTATATTATCGTTTCTAAATTTGTTTCATCTTGACCCATAAATTTTTCAATTTTATCTTCTGATTCTGAATCTTTTTCTAAATCTTCATTTCTACTATTTATCATATTTAATTTTCTAATTTCTGCATTCTTAAAAATACTCATTAGTTCTTTCATTTTATCTCCTGATTCATTTATTGTTAGTATTTTTCTTTCTTATGTTCAAATTGTATTCTTTTTCTTTTATCTTCATAAAACTGATCTAATTTTCTTAATCCTTCTCTAATATCTAATACGTTTTTATCTACTTTTTCTACATTTCCATAAATTTCCCATAAATTATTATTTAATATGGTTTATCCTTTTTTAAGTTCTTCTTTTATTATTCTAGTTTGTTTTGCATTTGTATTTACAATTTGTTTTGTTATATTTGCTATTGTAGTGTCAGATTTTTTCGAATCATAGATTTCATCATATTTATTTGTGGATTGTTATTTATTGGTTCTAATCTATCATAAACTCCTAAGGCTTTTTTAATTCCTTTTATATCATCTTTTATTTCTTTTAATTCTTTAGAATTTTTTTTTATTTTTGATTTCATTTCATATATCTTTTATTCTAATGGTTTTGTTATTTCTTTTAATCTTTCTAATCGATTTCTATTTTCTATTTTTTTCTAAAATATCTTTAGTTTCTCCAAGTAATTGTTCTATTATTTCTTCTATACTAAATATATGTAACAAATCTTCTATGTTAGGATTTATATAACTTCCTAATTGTTTCATTAAATACATATTAATCCAATTTAACTAATTCATTGCATATTCTCCTTGACCTCCTAATATGAATGGTGTAAAATTACATGCTTCTATTTCTCTTTCTTGTAATAAATAAGAACTATCAGGTAATTTATCATATTCTATTTCATACATTCTAAGTTCTAATTTGTTGATTATATTCATGTTTACAACACAACTATAGTTTATACAAATATAAAATAAACAATAAGATTTCTCTTTCTCTTGAAGCAGATCAGATTATACTGCAACTTCAGAGGATACTTGAGAAAATCTTCAAACAAACAATATATAAGGCAATAAAATAAACAGAGATTTAACAATATCAAAGGAAATGGATCAAACTTCGGTTATATATATATATATATATATATATATATATATATATATATTATGTAGTATTAGTTTTGTATTTAATTTATTTGTTAAATTAAATAACTAAAACTAAGAGAGATATTGTATCTCATATTCGAATTTTGAAACAAATATCATATCTCAGATTTAATTTATGATGATAAATTAAATCGGCTGCCTTATAATTCAGATTAAATAAATAGATTAGATTAAATCTCTTGGACATATTTAATTAATATTATTTTAATCCAATTCAAAATTCAAAATTAATTAATATGCCTCATTAGGGTTATAAAACCCTAAGACTGTGTAAGACGTATTTGAGAAATAGAAAAGGGCTGCAAGAGAAAATCTAGAGCAAGAAAACGTGAGAGGCGCTAGCACGCTATCGGTGTTGGGATCCTATTCATGTGGATACCGGTAGAGGGAGTTGATTCGTTCAATTAGCTCTTGGTGATTAAACAAAACGCATACACAAGAAAGGTATAATTTTGAACAATCGAATTTAAACACCATTGATATTGATAGATCCATAAATTGGGATTCACTTTTTTTTTCGTTTGTTTTTTTTTCTGATACATGTACGAATCCTAACATTTTCTCAATACTGATATGATATCTGTAAAAAGAATTACCACTTCTTATACAAATAGACCAGGAAATCCATGTCAAGGGTTAAAATCTCTCGTAGGAGTTGAATCACTACTGTAAAGTTCTTGATAAAAATCCATTGTCATCTTCTTAAGACCCCTCTGGTCAAAAATCCACTCTCCATAAATATCCTTCAGACCTTCAATTGAGTTCTTTCGTTGCCTAACAATGGTAGACGCATGAAGGAATTTACTATTCTTATCTCCCCATTTCAACCAATTACATCTTGACTTTTGAAACCAAAGGAACTCCTCTTGTGCTAATGCCCAATTGTACTCCTTCCACAACTTCTTTTCAGTTTGCATTGAATATTGACTATTTCTCCTAGTTCGCACCCTTTCAACTCCTCTAATTTGATTTAACAATTGTTGTTATCTTGCCAGTATATTCCCCACTCTAGTGAACCATGGCTAGAGGTGATTTTAGTGGCAAGGAAACACATGGAAGGGACTGCAAACTGATGGGGGTGACTTTTGTGGCTGTAAAAATGATGAATTTGCTACTTCTTCAACAGTTCAACATCAAATTGAAAATGAACTTATCCAAGAACAAGAAGATGAGGAGAGTTACAGAAGATGTATTCAATAGATTGAAGATATGAGCGGCTTTCAAGAATGAGAAGACGATGGGAGTGACAACGTCGTGCAAAGGAATACAGACTTAGTGAGCGGCAATGGCGACCTGATGGTTAGGGTTCAGTAGTGGCTGCTTGCATTGATGCTGTAGGTGTGAATTTCTAAAATTTTATTTTTGTATCCATCAAAAACACCATGGAAATAAATTCCATCTAAAAACCTTTGATTTGCAATTCCATGTTCTCCTCCCCTTTTTACCCTTGCCTTCTCTCTCCTAACTTTCACGCTACCATCTCCCTCTTCCTTTCATCCCACCATTGCCCTACCACCCACCACGGTTGCCTCTGTCATTTTTCTCATGCGACGACAACATCATCGCCTTCTCCTCCTCCTTCATTTTGTATTGACTCACTTTTCACTCCTATTGAGACCTCCCCTTGTCAGATTTGGCCAATATAACAATCTTCAACAACCAAAATGTCATATTTGGCCGTCTTCTCTCCTACCTTTCGAACTTGTCCATATCACTAATGGAGCCCCAAGCAAGCCGTCACTTGTGAGCTTCTGCAACGACAGCCCCCTTAAGGTTGAAGAACATGAACATTAGCAGCTATAACTTCCTTCAATCTACTTTTTTTTTAGTCACCATATTTTTGGTTTTGGAATATGGGTTCATCATCTTTATTGGTTTTTAAATTAATTATTGAATGCAGTGTTAGTTATTGTAAATTGATTTCTGGGACTAAGCGGGCTTTGACTTCCATGAGTGAATCTGATTTCCATGGTTGATGTTATTATGGGTTTTTAAATTTGAAGGGTATTTTATCTAAAAACAAACTAAACACACTTTTAAACTCCATATTTATCTTTATTTCTATTTTCATATCCATATCCATCTTCATTTTCATTTCCATAAAAAAACAACTTCAACACAGCAGACGAGGCATAACTTCTTCAATGGCTAGGATTTGATGAATGCTCTCTATTAAGCACCAAGGAAACCATATTCATACAAGGTTCTTCATTTTTTCCTCTAATTTTGTAGAATAAAACGTAGAAAAAATATTTAAAAAATGTTGATTATTTTTCATAACACTCAACCAACACATTTTGACAACTTTTTTATTTTTATTTCAAAAAATTCTTTTGAAAAATAAGAAATTAAGCAAGCCATGTACTTTTAAAGATAAGTAAATAAGCTGAAATTATCAAATTAAAAGTCAAACCAGGAGATTGAAATGCACAAATGACACCAAAGCCTTTTGTTTCTGAGAAATTTAAAACCTTCAAGCCACGAAATTTTTGTATGTAGTAAAAACTAATTTATAAAATAATTATCAAATTTTAAGACATATCAAAAGACTAAAGCAACTAAGTGGATAACAACAATTAAATAACAAATGATTACCTAAGCGAGTAAGTATTTTCTACTTAAAACTTGTTGATGGAAAAGCAAACATAATCTATTGCTTGTCAAGTTGTTTTTTTGTCATTCATCATGCAAAAGTTATCATTTGTTAAATATTCTAGTCTTTTCATAAATCCCAAAGCTTGTGATTTATATTATATAATATTATTTTGCTAATTTATTAACAACTTTTAGTGACTCAATAGTTGTATATTTATTTGAAAAATAGAAGATAGGTGATGATATCAAATATCATCTTAATCAATCTTTGCCAAAATATCTTCAATGGGTGAGAGTTTTCTCAGGTGAGCGATAGTAAGGTCATTTCATCTAAATATTTATTTCATTATCGATGTGGATGTAGGAATTTCGTGTCATCTGTTCATTTTAGGATACTAATTTGATTTTTTTATATATATATTTCAGGGTATTTATTTACGACTTTCCCACAAATAAGAAAAAGGGAAGATCCTTAATAAAGAACTTTACAAATCCTAAAAGACAAAAAGATGTTTTGAGTATTCATAATTTCAGGGAAATGTTAGTTCCTGATTTATCTTTTTTTCAAATGCAACAAATGCCTTCATTAAATCTCATTTTTACTTTATTTTGTCCCCTATCTCTTTCATCTTCTTCGGGTTCCATTTTGAGAGGGTCTAGCAACGACGGCTGAGGCAACCACCTCCAACAATGGTGATGACGGCCTCAACCTTCGCTAGCAACAATGAAAGGTAATGGCGGCCTCCTCTAGCAACAAAGAATAAGTGGCATGAAGATTTTGGTGGAGGTGGTATATTCACTTCTGGAATTCCCTCAGAGGTTATTTGGTACTCCCAAGCTTGACATAATTCCTAAGGAAGATTTGGATTTTCAAGAAGATTATTCTTTTGGATTGCGATCTCACAAGTTGCAAATTTTTACAAGAGTTGATAACAATTTCACAAATTCTAATAGCGATTTTATAAGTTCGGATAAAGTTTTTACAAGTTTTCAAAAGAATTTCACAACTTCTTTAAAGAATTTCATAAGTTGCAAATCAAAATTGACAATATTTGATAAGGGTTTCACAAGTTCTGATAAATGTTTCACAAATTCAAATAAAGTTTTCTCAAGTTCTTAAAAGAATTTCACAATTTCCTTACAAAATTTTACAAGTTGCAAAGCAAAATTCACAATATTTGATAAGAGTTTTCACATGTTCTAATAGAGGTTTCACAAGTTTGGATAAGGTTTTTAAGAATTTTGAAAAGAATTTTACAACTTCTTTAAAGAATTTTATAGGTTGCAAATCAAAATTTACAAGATTTGATAAGAGTTTTCACAAATTCTGATAGAGGTTTCACAAGTTCGGATAAAGTTTTCACAAGTTTAGATTAGGGTTTCACTACTTGCAAATCAAAATTCAATTCTGATAAGTGTTTCACAAGCTATGGTAAAGGGTTTACAAGTTTGGATAATGTTTTCATATGTTCTCATAAAAATTTCACAACTTGCAAATCAAAATTCCATTTTGAAAAGAGTTTCACGAGTCTAGATAAGATTTTCCCGAGTTCATATAAGATTTTCACAAGTTCTCAGAAGAATTTGACTAGCCTACATAAGAGTATATCCAACCGTATAAGGGAAAGTAAAGTAGTGGAATCCATACATAGTGCAGAAATCTTGCATCGTAACATCCTGAGAAGTTAAAAGGTATCGGAGGTGGATGTGATCGGATAAATATGGTAGGTTTCGACGACCCCGTCATACATGTTCTTGTTGCCTTTTACATATTTTCTTATAAAAAGAATACTACACACCAGCCCCAGCTCATCCATAACATGGATTTTCGTCCAACTTGAGCGAGAGCCTCTATTTGATGATCCCGCAAATATTACAATATTGTTGCCCACAAATGAACCATGTTCTTGTTGCCCCTTACATGTTTTTTTTTTTAAAAAAAACACTACATACCAGCCCCAGCTCGTCGATAGCATGGATATTCTATCCGACTTGGGTGAGAACCTCGATTAGATGATCTCGTAAATATTACAATATTGTTGCCCACAGATGAACCAGAATGATCCATTCTAGATTCATACCCGGTAATCCTTTAGGTGCTCACTCAAATTGCCAAATTGTGGTGATGTTCACTCTGGTGCTATATCCGGTGATAAGTACTTTCTCGAAATTGGCGTGATGGTTGAGTAGGTAATCAGACTAGTTCTCGTTGAAATGGGTAGTGACCCATTTGAGCAATGTCTACGAGTCTTCGAAGGCAGCAAGAACATGGTGTTTTAGGGCTCTTTTGTAATGAACAGAGACAATGCCAACGTTGGCCATCGACACTAGTGAGTTGACATGGTTGTGATAGCTTGCAATGAGGGGGGTTTCGACAACAAAGCCTTTGTTGTGGAAGTAGAGGAGGAGGGAAATAAATAGAGGATGAAAATAGGAAAGCAGAAGAAGGAGGAAGAATAAAAAGTAAGTGGTAATGATATGATGGGAGCTAGAGGCGAAGTGCATAAGAAAAGGAAGGGGTGAGGGGTATGTAAATTAGGGCAATTCTGTAATTTCATTTTAATTTTTAAAATGACCCATTAGACATAAAGGGCATGTTTGGATGATTCCAAAACTTAGGTTTTGGAAATAAAATCAGGATTTTAGCAAAAGTTTACCAAAAAAAAAAAATCTAGAGGCTATTCTGCACCAAAACCTAGATTTTGGAAGAAAAAAAACTATTTTTTCAGATTTTCTCTCTCCTCTACCATCATGAGTATTTTTTCAATACCGGTCAATATCCTTAAGTATCTTTTTACTACTCGTTAGTACCCTACATTTTTTTTAAAAAAAAAATCAGTCAATACCCTGAAATATTTTTTTAATATCCTAAAATAAAATTTTAAGACCCTGAAGTATATTTTCAATACTAATAAGCATCCTTGAGTATCTTTTTAATATACGTCAGTACCCTAAAATATTTTTTCAAGATCCTAAAATACATTTTTACTATTCTGAAGTATTTTTTCAGTGCCAATTAGTATTCTTAAATATCTTTTTAATACCCATCAATACCCTGAAATATTTTTTCAATATCCTAAAATAAATTTGTAAGATCATGACATATTTTTTAGTATAAAACTGTAATACCCAGATAACTATTATCTGGAGTATTATGTTATAGTAATAAGAATGTCCATTTATGATGACTATGGTTTCAAAATATTGTATAATTAGTCTATTTTCAAAGGAAAATACTTAAAAAAGTTGAATGGAATTTATTGCCAAAAATGTGAAAAATGCATTTTAGGGCCATAAAACATCCTAAGAATATGATGACAAATCCTAAAAGGCAACTAAATATTTATTAAAAATTAGAAAGTATGTTGTCTCTAATTTAGGTAATTTATTAAATTATTACCTTGGAAAAATTAAAGGAGAAAAATCAAAAAGTATTGGGGGACCATGTTGGACCCCATGATTTTTAATATTATGCATGGTACATAAATTACCAATGTTAGTAAAATAGTTGTGAAATAATAATTATTACTAATTAAGAAAATTGTCAACAATTAGTAAGTGATTAATTAGATAATTAATAGCTAATTGTTTAGACATAAGATAAAGAGAAAAAGGTGAAAATTAATTAAAATATATATATATATATATATATATATATATATATATATATATATAAACAAAAATTATGAAGAAAAATAAAGAAAAATTAAAATGGATAATAATAATAATAATAATAATAATAATAATAATAATAATAATAATAATAATAATAATAATAATAATATCTAAGATATTTTGCAATTAAATAATATTATAATGGTAAAAAGCAAGTAGGATAAATGACCAAGGATAAAAATAAAATACTACCTAGAAAACCATGAACTAAGTTTCTAGAGTCAGAGTATATTATAGACAAGTGAATTTTTACCTCGGAGTGGCCTACCTCCGAAGTCATTTCCGTAACCGACGGAGTGATCATGAGATAGAGCCAAGAAGATATTTTGTGAAATTAAGACAGATAGTGGAAGTGAAAACCTATAGAAAATAATTCATAAAATGGAATCGGGGGATAAGTTGGTAAACATCTGGACATATTATGAACGAGTGATTTATGATCTAGAAGTTGACGTCGGTAGACGCAATTTCCGTAGCCGACGGCGTTTGGCCGAAATATTCAGCAGACAACGAAATGTCCTTAATGAGATCAAAAATTTAGTTGACCCAAGTAACTTGAAAGAGGAAGAAAAGACCTTCAGGGCTTTGCTTCTGGAATTTTGAGTTTTCCCAAGATTACGCGATTAGGACACCTAACAGGTTACTTTATCAGATAAAGGCACATAAATCAAGAGATGATGCAGGCATGACATCACTTTGATGACTCATGATGATGTCATCATAGAGAGGTGTAAGGCCCAGATCAGCCCATTTCAAAAAGTGCAATCCAACGGTCAGAATCTGTCTAGACGAAGTTCAAAGAAATTACGGAATTGCCATTCGGTGTTTCTATAAATAGCCCTTCATTTCTCTTCATTCTTCACCAATTTACAAGCAATCCTAGAGAGAAGTTAGAGAGAGAAGCTCTGGAGAAGGAGTAAGAAGTTCATAGCAAAGCTTTGGGTAAGTTCTTCGGTCCTTTCTTTAGTTTAAGTAGTTCTTTCAGTAGTTATAGTAGGAATGCTAGAATAATCTCTAATCTTTCAAGTTAGCTTAGATATCATGTTTTAAGAATAAATATGATATTTATTTCAAGAATATGTTGGAGGAAGAATTATGTCAAAATTCTGAAAGATTAGAGTCAAAATAGCGAAGCTCTGGCAAAATACCACCAATTAATCAAATTAGGGGCAAAATGGTAATTTGTACCTAAAATGCCTATTATGATTCATAAATGTGATATTATCCTTATAGGATATCTGAAATCACGAACCGCTGTTTCCATTGTTGTACCGCTATCAAACGTAACATTTTTCGACGAAAGTACCAGATATCATCAACGAAGGTACGGACACGTATTGTAACCGTAGCTCTTATGCTGCTCATATACATATATGTGATAGATACGTTCATATACTGAGGCTCTGCTTAGGGTCGTCAGTTGTGCATACAGCTTTATATGGGTTATAGTCTTGATAACGCTGTTGAGTTTTCCTAGCGCTGAGGACACGATGGGCCGTCGTGGCACTGGTTATGTGCAGACATGTTGTGGGACTTTACATAATGCTTTGTGCTTATGTTCTATCAATGTTATGATCATGCATTTATTGTGTGCTTTTGTATTGAGATGCTGTTATGTTGTTATGAATATCTGTTGCCTATATATTGTGATATTTGAACATAAGGTTAACCGTTACCTGAGATCCAAATGGTAATTGGATCTCAGCTATAGCTTCAGGTTCGGGCGAACCAAGGGGTTGAAGATAGGGGCGAGCTACTGGCGTAGGACGGCAGAAGGAATTTTATGGTTTTAGATTTATATGCTTAGTTAGGTGCTGCTTCCTTTTGGATAGTAGATAACTGTATAAGTACACTTACACTGCGGTTATGTAATGTTAAGGTTCAGTTACTCGTTTTGCGAAATTACTCCTCTGAACAACGTTTTAAAAAAAAAAAATTCCGATGTTTTTAAGGTGGGATGTTACAAAAACAGTATCCATAAGTATCTTTTTATTAGCCGTTACTACCCTGAAATATTTTTTCAACATCCTAAAATAAATTTTTAAGACCATGGAATATTTTTTTTAGACCAATCAGTATCCTTAAGTATCTTTTTTGTATCTGTCAATACCCTAAAATATTTTTTTAACATTAACCAGTTCTCTAAAATATTTTTTTAAGATCCTAAAATAAATTTTCAAGATCATGAAGTATTTTTTCAATAGCTTAAAATATTTTTTTAATACCAGTCAGTATACTGAAATATTTCAATTTTGGCATAAATTTATGTACTTTTTGGTATATAAATTTAATATTAAAAAAATTTAAAATAAAACTTGATCCTTTATATGCAATTATCATAAAGGATAATGTCTTTTTTTTTCCAATTAAGTAAGGAAAAAATATTTTAATAATAATATCTAAACATTATCATTTTATCAAAATCATTTATTTTAATAATCTATTTCTTAAAAAGCTATTCTAAAAATACCATTTTACTAAAAACTAATAAACTTTTCTCTATAACCTGAATCCAAGCGGGCCCAAAAACTTATTTGAGGATATGCAATTTTTTTTTTGATATAAGGCGAGAGAGGGGGATCGAATCTAAGACCAAAGGAGGAAATGAATCCCAATACAGAATGCACTACAAGTACTCTGGTGGGGATATGCAATTATGCATATTCACGAATCACGACACTTTCACAGCTTCCTTCTGATTTTGTTTTTCTAAAAAGGAAATCAATGGGATCGAGTTCCCGATCCTAAACCCTTCGTTCGACCTGGCCAAACAGACAAGAACAACTTAAACCCTTATCCTTTCTTCCGTCCTCCGGCGCCCCCCTTGCGGCCTTCTCCGTCGCGAATCTGCTCTGCATCCCGTCGAGAGCTACTCATCGACGCTTTATCGCCTTGTCCTCCGGTACTTGGTCTTCGTCCCTCAGCTGCTGTTCTTTCCTCGGTTTTGCCTCCGTCTTCACTTCGTCACCGCGCCGTCACTCTCCGTGAAAGCTGTTCTCTAGGTGTGCAGTGTTCCTTTCACCCTCTCTGGAAATTAAATGTATGTGATGATGACTATATGTTCGTAGGCTTCAGATTTAAGTAGGCAGTTGATAGAATTTGCAGTTGTTGTATGCACTTATTGTGTCTTATAAACATTGTTTATGATGACAGAGGAAAACCATGAGGAAGCTGAAGTTTCATGAGAAGAAGCTATTGAAGAAGGTAAATTTCTTAGAGTGGAAGAGAGAAGGAGGTCACAGAGAAAATCATGTTATGCAACGCTATCATGTTACTGGACGTGATGATTACAAGAAGTACTATTCTTCATTACATTATGCGTCTCATTGTTCTGAATTTGGATAGTTTACTAAGTTTGAAATTTAACTAATGCAATTCATTATTTTGGCCATTGGGATGGTGAAAATACTAATAGATATTCGACTCTGTGCCGGATGGTGCAAAAGCTAGTAAACATGCTGAAGCAAATGGACCCAAAAGATCCATTTCGGATTGAGATGGCTGATAGGCTCTTAGAAAAGCTGTAAGTTTTATTAGATATGAAATTTCCAAATTTTGATCAATAAACTGCATTTATTATTGTTTCTTATTTGGTTGGAGTATTTAATATTGTTTTTGAAACTATATGCGTGCGCTAATACTGGACCAGAGTTTCTTATTCATCATTATATCATTCAGTAGTTTGATTTCAAATTTTGGGCTTCTGTTGCATGCATTTGAATTACCAAAATTTATCATGAAAATGGCTGCAAATTACATGCCAATTGTTGCATAATTTGTGACTAAAAAACCCTAATTTGTCTCTCAACTCATTTTTTCTCTAAGCCTCGGTAGGCAGAAGGATGGCATGCATTGCTGGTAATAGATAGTCTTGTTTTTGAGTTTTAGGGCTTCCTAAGGTGTTGTAAGTGGAACGGGTAACACTGATGTCCGTGGCAGTTCTTGTAGAGGTAACGTTGAGTTGTCATTGTGGAGGTGACAGGTGATAGTGGGATATTGAAGGTGATGATGGTGATAAATATAGGTGAGGGCAGAGGGCACTAACCAGGGGACAGGTGATGAAAGAGTTTAGGTTGTCATATGCTTGAGAAATCAATATATAAATATAAATATAAAAAGGTGCACTATTCATAAGCTATGAAGAGTGCAATATGTTTTAGACTCTGCTACGCACAGCCCCCATCTAGTTTAACCAAAGAAATAAGCATATTGGGGATTATAGAGGTTGGAATGAAAAAGTGCCTGATTTATTCGTGTTGTTGTTCAATCCATATCTTGGAGTAATCTAGTTGGTTACAAATTTTTCTTTCTTTGTCCCTTGTACTTTTGCTTGTTTACTGATTTTATTTTTTAAAAAAATTTCTGTGTTCTTTTTGACAATTTTAGGATCGAGAGTGGTGTAGATATTCATTGTTTTCATCCTTTTACTGTTTGAATTCGGAGCAGTTTTTGATTTATCACTCCAATTGCTTTGGTTTATTAATTGTCTATCATTGGAATACATTTCTTACCAACATTTGGCAATGCAGAGAACCAAGATTTACTCTCTCTCTCTCTCTCTCTCGTGTTAATTGTAGGTACAATATTGGTGTGATTCCAACCAGGCAAAGTATTACACTTTGTGAACGTTTAACAGTGTCATCCTTTTGTAGGTAAGAAAACCATTTCATTCCTTCATTATTTTAAATGAAAGATTAATTGTTAGTATGTGGTTGTGCACCAATGGAATGAAAAGGGAGTTGTTTTTTATGTTTTAAAATAAAAAGGTATTATGATGTATTAGCATCTGTTAAACGGTGTAATCTGAAGCTTGGTGTCCAGAAATGTAAGAAAACCTATAAAGAAGGTTTTGTATAATACTAAATGCTGAATTATGAGATAGTGGTTTGTTTGTTTTTGGGTTGCTTTTTTCAGCTCCATACTAATCCATGTCAGTTATGTTACACAAATGGTGTAATAACCTTGGGCTTATATCCCATATGTTTTCCAACAACCTAAATTTTGTCAATGGGATAAAAGTGATAATAGCAAGGAAAGATGATGCAAATGCAGAGCATGGGGTATCCTAATGTCCTTCAGAAGGAAATGAGTGAACACCTAAAAGTATAAGTTATAAATGAAAATGTAAACTTAAATACGCGCAAAGCTGCCTAATCTTTCTGCGCATCTAACAGAGACACCCCTTATAAAAGCTCTTAAGCCAAATACCATATGAAGGCTAAAGTCAATATCCTAGCCCTTCAAACATCGCTCAAAATGTGAGTAAGCTGTTTTCATCAAATATTCCCATATGCTGGGAAAATTGGGCATTGCTACAATGTTCTACCCTCCTTTCATCCAAAAACCTTGGAACTATCTAATGAGTATCCCTCTGATACACCTATCTCTTACTGACTCGAAACAACTTATTTTCACAAGCGGCAATGGCAGTGTATTGTAAAATTCAGCTTCTGCATTGTGCATATGCCAATATTAGGAGTAGTTGCGGGAGGACTGCAAATGAACATGGCATTTGTATTGACTTTATTTAGTGTTGCTGTCCAAATAAATGTCTTTGTCTCTTGCTTTTTCTGGTCTTGAATATAAGACAGAGTGGACTGTTATTAGAAAGGTTAAGGAAGCTAAATAAGTTACTTAGTCATATTATATGTTGTGTCATTAGATTATATATCAGTTTATATGTTAGCCAAAATAGTTTGGAGAAAAAATGATGAATATAAATGTTTTATAATAGTTTAATTAGCTTCTTTAATCTCTAAAAAAAATCAATTATGTCTTATATTTAGGACTGAGGGAGTAATATTTAGGTTACAAAGGAAACACAATACAATGTCTTAGGACTGAGGATTAAAGAGACAATGTGGGGTAGGAATGAAACCTTGTGCAAATTCTAACTACGAATAACATGTAACCTAGAATAAAATTATAAAATGAAGACTGAGAAATCAACGTCATATCTAAATTTATGATATTGCTCCCATTAATGATGCCTAAAGAAAACCATTCATTTTTCTTTCTGTTTCTTATTTAGCTTTCCTGTTGAATAAAAAATTTCACCGGAAATCCTCTTTATCTTTTTGGCTCAGAGAAATAGCTACAGTATACTTCTAAGGGTTCTAGAACTAAAAATACTTTCTGAGATTATTAAGCTGTTCTAATTTACTTATATATATTGTTTTAAAACAACCTTTTGTAGGCGAAGGCTGGCAACTGTTTTGGTGCGATTAAAATTTGCAGAGTACTTGAAAGAAGCGGTGACATACATTGAACAAGGGCATGTCAGAGTTGGTCCAGAGACAGTCACTGACCCAGCATTCCTGGTAACCAGAAATATGGAAGACTTCATCACATGGGTGGATTCATCAAAGATAAAGAGAAAGGTTCTACAGTACAACGACAAATTGGATGACTATGATTTAATGAACTGAGTGCTGATAATGCACGCCAGATCATAGTGGCCAACTACTTCAGAGTTGAAATGTCAGTTCTTTATTTTAATTTTTTAAGAAAAGCGCAATGTACTGTTAGCATTTGGAGGGATGAGGTAAGAATTGAATTCCCTGGTGATGATATATTTTCAGGCAGATTGTCACTGTTACTTAATCCAATCCAACTTGGACTGTATTGGATTTCTTCCGGATTTGTATTTTGGGTATTTATGTAGCAAGTTTTTGGTATTTTGGTGATCACGCCACGATGTATTGAGCGTGAAAATAGCCACATCCTCGTGTCGCTGGGGGTTCACCGAGTGTTGTAGTGCTACAGAGTAACTCATTAATTATAACCATAAATCTTTATATTTATAAACATAGACCCATTCAGTTTCCCTCTTTTTTCAACAACCCCCATTCACTTCCCACTAATTTATTATGTGCTAATTGGATTAATATTAACTATTTAACTAGTCATTTTATTCATATTTTATGGATTTATGAAAATGTTGAACGATTATTGAAAGAACAAAACCTAGGGGCCTCCAAAATTTCTCCCAAAAATAATTACTTCAAAGAATATTCAACAATGGTTATTCTGGCACCATTAGCCACTTCCCATATCTCATACAGCAAGATGAAACTGATTAATCCTGTTAAAACTCACTCCATCAGAAAGACCAGGAGCAAGCAAGAGAGGCATTCAACTCAGAACTTGAATGGCTATTATACAGCACTTTGGATTTTCCAGGTTCAGGTAAATAAATCGGCCGAAGGTCAAAATTTTCCAAGCAAAAGTGATCAAGCACACTCTTCTCTGAATATGTAAATGCAGAGAATCTGATTTGAGTACAGAATCTTTGGAGGGTTTCTGACTCAATTACCACAACCCGAAGTCAAGTTCGGCTCGTTTCAACACAGCAGTTACTCTATTGTAGAATTCTGGTTCTTCTTTCTTTATATCATCGATTGTTCGGGACTCATGCTCATCCGCCTGAGGACAGATAAAGAACTAAATCATCCATCTAAATAGTTTCAAGTGATGCAAAACAAGATCAAAGCATCATCTAAAAGAGGTTATCTTCCCAATGATTTTGACAACTCTGACACAAGGATGAAGATAGAGCCCCTACAATGGAACAGCAGGAAAAGATGGGCACTCGTTTGATAACTAAAGTTACTAAACCATAGAGAAGTAAATCTTTCAGCCAGTATCTTTCAAATTTAGCAACCAGGCAGATCCAGGTAAGAGGTTAGGGGGCAAGTGCCCACCTTTGAATTGGGGATTTTTTTAAAAAAATAAAATAAAAAAAATTAATACATGATTGCTCACTCTTAATACATTAAGATTGCACTTCGTAATCGGATAGAGGATGAATGATTGAATGATTGTTTAATGCCTTATATTGAAAAAAAATGTATTTGATAGCATTGATAATAAGACAATTATGTTGGAATTTCAAAATATAAGGCTTAGAAGGATGACATTATAATTATTTTTATTGTAATATATTTTTGTTATTAAAATATATGTACTTGAACTTATTGAATGCCCACCCTTCATTGTAATTTATATAGTTGCATTTCTAACAGCACTTAACCTTGCTTTTTTAAATGACAGGTTTGTAAGATAACTGCCTCTTTTATTACATCATCAGTATTCACTTGATTTCATAAATAATTTTTTTAAATTCTTCTCTTTTCTTCTTTATATTTTTTTGATTTTTTTAATGTATTTAAAACTTTCATTTAAAAAAAAAAAAATCGGAGACGCTACCCCTGAATACCCCCACCACTGGTACCCACCCTTTATAAATTTTCTAGATCCGCCCCTGCAACTAGGTGCTGTTTCAAAGCTATAATTTGCCACATAAAGATGCTTATGATTAGTTTTATTTATTTTTTCAACAATACTAGTTATAGCTAATCGATCACAATTTTTAATTTTCTTATATCACCTAAATAATCTTCTCAAAAAATTTCTTAAGACCTCGCCATATAATATTCTAAGAACGTATGAAATCCAGAGGTCCACTGCCCGAATACGCCCTAAGTAACAAATGATGCCGAGTTAAAAAAAGTCACATTTCATGATTGTCCCCTCTCTGAATCTGACTGTCATTGGCAATGCCTTCTCGTGCTCTTTCTATTTAAATAGGGTGTATATAGAATTATAGATATCTATGCACGGAATAAATAGGCATTCAAAACGAAATGAAGCTCTCACTTGCAGGATGACAGTTAATTACCTCCTTGAATTTTAAAAGAATTAGATTTGAAACACTGGCCGGTTTTGTGCAATCCCACCTGAATAGTCAAAACAGAAAACATTTTAAACGAGTTCAAGTCATTAACCACACATGAAAATTTTACAGTAAAGAGAGAGAGATCAAAATGTGGGGTAACTTTAGGTTGCCAACCCATCTATACAACACTAAAGCTTTTAGACCTCACTTTTCTTTCTTTCTTTGTTTCAGTAAGCTTACCAACCATATTGGGCCTGTTTGGGTTAACGGTGACTTATTTTCTATTTGACTTTTGCAGAAACTCAATAGAAAAAATTTAAGTTGTAAATATGATTTATGTTTGGATTGATAGTGGTAGAAGTGGCGGGACCCATGTCAAAAAGTTAGAGAGCTTTTTCCTTAACTGACTTTTAGAAGCTTTTTTTTTAAAAAAAAACCAGTGGACTCAGAGCTTTATCCATATAGTCCACTTAAGGTTTTTTTTCTGCTGCTACCTTTTTTTGGCTTTTTGAGACTTAAAGCTCTCTCCAAACAAGGCCATTGTTTTACGCAATAAGTTACCTTTAATTTAGGGGGAAAGGGGGGAAGCAAGAGAGTTGTCTCAAATGTTTAGATGGCAAGAATACGAATGTTTCCAGCATGTGTAATTTGATAGAAAATTAAGTGTAAGTTCAAGACTTTAGAATTCTACTGATACAAAGAGCAAGCCACCAGAGCACCCAATGGGGTGCAAAACTAGAGTAGGTATTTGTCAATTGAAAGGAACTGACTTATGATTAAGAGGAACAATGCATGTAATTGATTGAAGCATCAAAATGACACAATTAGAGTACAACAGAGTCATCCATACCTCACAAGCATCAATTCATTAACCGATCGCCACATTCCTCGTCCAACATCTTTCGCAAACTGCTCCCTAGCACTTCTTCCGTGCCATAATTCTTTGGCAATGTACATCACTTCTTCCACATCTACCTTTGAAGTGGGAATAAAGACAACAGGAGATAGAAAACATGTGTAACTCTTTTCTGTGGATAATAACACAATCTACAAAGAGGGGCCTAAATCATTTATTCTCACAAAATCTGACAACCCCACTTGAAATGAGTTTGACATATAGTAGGAGAAGTAATAACACACAAAATACATGTTTCAAGTAACGCAGAATGGTTTACATGTACAGAGAAGGAACATAAATATATAAATTATTCAGATTCCCCACCGTTCACCCATTCATGGATAAGTTATCCAACAATAAAGTTTTATACTTTGACTAGATGTTAATAAGGTAAACTCCATACCTGCACATGCACAGCTGAGCCATACAATGACTCCTCATGCTCAATTAGGCGCTGATGAAGAGTATGGTAATGATCCATGTCAAAATTGACTACAGGTTCTGTTTGAACTTGCAACTCTGCTAGTTGTGTCACAACATAGGTGGCCATGACTTGTCCAAAGATTGCAGGGATGGAGCCCAGCACAGGTATGATACGGACTCTAAAGCCCGGTACAATCTAGCAAGAGAATAGGATGTCAGCAATCTAAGTCATTGAGTGTTTCACTGTTTTGACAACACACTCATGGTGATCTCTGTTATTGAGCAACATTACAGAAATGACAATAATAAGCAAGGTCTGAACAACATTACCAAACAATAACAAACATATCAGTGGTATTATCAGCAAGTCAAAAATTAACATAACCAGTGCTCTCACCTGATAGTCTGAAGGGTTTTCCTCTTCTCCACTTGGACCTTTAAATGGGAGCAACTTTACTTTGGGTTTCTCCAAAGAAAATACAACAGGAATACCACCTTCAATGCCATGATCTTTCCTCAAGCGGTGTCTTACCTAATAAAGGTGTGATTATATACTCATTGTCAAAGAAATTAACAATAGCAATATAAGCATAAGGGAAACATCATGAAAAAGCTTTGTTCTCATGTTGGCTTTTATTTTCTTCTCATGTTGGTATGATTATATACTCATTGATATTCCAAGTAACAAGAAAAGTACACCTAGAGGACAATCTTGTCTAGATTAACCATGAATCTAGAAACTGGTCTATAATATGTTGGCCTTTTAAAGATTCTTGCAGCCAAATCAATGCTAACCTGTGTGTGCGCATGCATTTTTGGGTAAACATTTTGTTGAGTATATAATTGAATGAGAGAGAAGGCAAGACATTGGCTTACACTTACAAGGTATTAGTACATACAACTGAGATAGGAGAAAATAAGTAGCATGTTAAACTGCCTACGCAACTACAATATTTAATTTAAGGTCCAACAAAATATAATATAAAAAAGCAAATGTCAGTATTACAGCTCGAGATAATGGATCATTTGTGGACTCTCTTAGATCAGCAATGCGTATTCTTGTTGGATCAGCCCTAGCACCAGCTCCTGTAGCTGATAGAACCTTCAATCCCCTACGTGCACATGCAGCAAGAAGGGCCACCTATTACAATCCACAAATCAAGCAATTCAAAATGAACTCATGATTATTACATATTTGTATAAAAATGATTTCCAATGACAGCTTCAAAAAGGTAAAATGAGCAGAAGGTAGCACTGTGTTTTTGGGTCTCATCCTTCCAAGAAGCCCGACCATATTGACTTGTGTACACATATTTAAAATCTTGCTTGACACATGCTCATATACATCTTATAACTCAGCAATTCTCACATCTCTCATTGCAAGCATTCAAGTGAATTTAAAATCAATCATTGATATAAAAGTAAAAACTACTCTAACAGTTACCAGGTATACTATCCAAACTTGCAGCAAAGCAGAAATTCCATCAAACTGGGGTGTGTCTATGATGTATGAAAAATATTTCTTAAAAGGGGAGAATACTAGCACACGTCAATATACTAAAACAATGAGTAATTCAGTAGATGATACCTTTGTATCAATGTTGTCAATGCAGTCCAGAACAAAATCAGGGTGGCCTGAGAGAATTTCTTCTTCAGTAGATGCATCATATAATAGAACTTTTGCATCTATTTGGCACTCAGGAAAAATAGATAAGAAATGATCCTTGAGGCACAGAGCTTTTGGGATGCCAACATCTGCTCTTGTTGCAACAGCGTGTCGATTTAGTGAAGAAAGAGAAACCTTCTCATTTAATAAATAAATGAGTACATCATGTATCAAAATATCTATAAAGATTCTAATGCAACAAAATATGACATCAAATTTACAGCTCCTTCCTAATTTATTACATGTCTCAACCCAGTAAAAAAGGATCTACAGGCTTCTTAAGCCATACGATGGCATGTAATAGGGTAAATAACAACACAGGCTTGTAAGGGTTTGATATATGAAGCCTCTAGCAATATTATGAGCTGGAAGTTAAAAGCAAAAGTATTAGTTGATATTTGATTTAACTTCATTTTTTTATAACCAACATCATGTTATAGGGTAATTTATTACATGTCTCAACCCAGTAAAAAAGGATCTACAGGCTTCTTAAGCCATACGATGGCATGTAATAGGGTAAATAACAACACAGCCTTGTAAGGGTTTGATATATGAAGCCTCTAGCAATATTATGAGCTGGAAGTTAAAAGCAAAAGTATTAGTTGATATTTGATTTAACTCCATTTTTTTTAAACCAACATCATGTAATAGGGTAATTTATTACATGTCTCAACCCAGTAAAAAAGGATCTACAGGCTTCTTAAGCCATACGATGGCATGTAATAGGGTAAATAACAACACAGGCTTGTAAGGGTTTGATATATGAAGCCTCTAGCAATATTATGAGCTGGAAGTTAAAAGCAAAAGTATTAGTTGATATTTGATTTAACTTCATTTTTTTATAACCAACATCATGTAATAGGGTAATTTATTACATGTCTCAACCCAGTAAAAAAGGATCTACAGGCTTCTTAAGCCATACGATGGCATGTAATAGGGTAAATAACAACACAGGCTTGTAAGGGTTTGATATATGAAGCCTCTAGCAATATTATGAGCTGGAAGTTAAAAGCAAAAGTATTAGTTGATATTTGATTTAACTCCATTTTTTTTAAACCAACATCATTTACACCTTCATTTTTTTACTTATAGATTTTAAAACTTATATTTATCATGATATGTTTATTGCAGAGGGCTTCTAGCAACTGAAAGAAAGCTGCTATAAATTAAATTAACATACTTGGAACTACGTTGGACAAATTGACATCATGAAACATCATAATGTAACGTAAGTTGGCACAAAAACCACTACTTATGGCACTTGGACAACAATAAAGCCTTATCCCACAAGGTGGGGCACTTGGAATTTTTTTTTCATTTTTTAAAAAATACATTAGGAAAAGTAAATTAATTACAAACTAGCCATTGGATAGAGGTTAGGACAGAAGTAGTTTGAGGTTCTACACTTACCAATCACAAGGAAATGAAGAGCACAAAACATACAGGGACAACACATTGAAAACCTACTACAAAAAAGGAAATGAAAGGATGAAAAAAAATAAAGAAGGAAAGATATCACAGAAAAAAAACCTGGTCAAAGTCCACTAGAAGTAGCTTGCCAACCCCTGACCTCAAAAGCAGAGATGCTGCATGACTACCAACCCCTCCAAGGCCAATGACCACAACATACGATGCAGTCACTTTCCTTTGAGATTCAAAACCAAAGAACTGAATGTTCCTATTAATACCATGAATGTTTCCAAGGGAAAAAATGTTTTATAAGTAAAGACTCAAGAGAAGGAAATCTCCCATAAACATGATTCATATCCCTAAAATGTGAAGATGTAATATTAATAAGTTTATAACATTAAGTGATGATTTAGAGAATTAAGGAGATGCTGTCTTAGTAGTTGCAAAAGACAGAGACAAAGAAAGCTTCATTCTCACTCAGAAAAACACAATCCCTATAAAATAATAACTGCTTTCTAATCAGCTTGTTCACATTAAGCAGGCCTAAGAAACAAGCCACAGGCCTGTGCAATAATGGTAACTCAAATTGTCTGATTTATTAGGCTCAAGACTCATTAAATCAAATAAAGTAACAAGCGACAACCTTCAATTGCCTATCAAAGCTAGAGAGACAATACAAAAGGCATGAGAGGAATCTGTGAAGTGGCATTCAGACTAAATTAAATGTCTAGACATATATAATAACAACCACATTATAACAACTAAATTAGGCAATTACCAAGAGGCCAAAAAAATTGTTTCATGAGATTTGACAGTGGCCTACACATATAAGGTTATTAGCTAACAGTCTAAATAAGATTATACATAATTTTGCCACGGAGTTCCACAGTATGAAACAAAGGGAGCGAGAGAAAAAATTTCTTAAATGGAATTATCAGATATGAAATACCTAGTCAGGTGTTCAGAAACAATCTCGTCATTCAGAAGATCTTCATTAGCCACCTTATCATTCCTTTTATGAGTAGCTGTGCACCTCTCCATACCTGTAAAAGACAGACCCAGAACAACAAAACACAGAACAACAACTTATATTAATTCTATGGCATGAAGTAGAATTTTGTGCATGTAAGAGAACAAGTTTCACATTACAACCTAGTTTATAATTGGAACACATTGAAAGTATTCCTTAGCACATATGCATGCGAAAATGTGCATGACCCTGCAACAGAAGGGCAGGATAATTGCCGTAATAGGTATAGACATCTCTGTGCCATCACTATGATCAATAAATCTAAAATTATCGTAACTGAGGTCTTGGAGCAAAAGTACATACGCCACTTTATAAATGGAAAATTGCATCCCACGTAACCATTTTCAGCTTCAACCAGCAGTTTCATTAGTCAGACCCTACAGAACCCGTTGTTTAGCAAGAATTTGTTATATATATGTAGCAATGACAGAGTACTACAACTTGCTGATATCGATGATCATCTGAATGTTACTGCATATGCTATTTTTTCTATTTTTTCATATTCCCCCCATTTTTATGCTTTACATCGATAGAAACCAAGAAATTTCTTACTAGGCAAAGATTGATTTGAATAGGACAACTGAAACCAGACAAGTTGAAGACCGCAGATCACTTACCATTTAATTCAGCAGTATTCTTAGTCCATTGCTGTGCACCTCGTCTGCAAAAAGTATAGTCAGTACCATTAAACGTTGCATAGCATTTGAAAATTCCTCTTTTCCCACCTAAGTTTTCTTCTTGGCAGGCAACATCATGCATCCAAAGAGATAAAGATTATATCATTGGTTAGGCTCAATTAAATGGATACAAGGTTTCAAGTTTTCCTTTTCGACCCAACTTTTTCTCCCCGAACTCACTCTACCCCCGTCACGTATACATTTAGAGCCAAAGAGAAAAGGCACGAAGCAGTACACTTGCTCATGCTAGATACAGGTGGGGAACAAACTTGAGCGTCCAAAAAGATAATTTTTGAATCATACATATCTCGGGAGACAAGCAGGTAGAGACAGAGTCACCTTTGAAGAAGCTTCAGAACGAAGATGGTAGACACAGAGCCCAAGAGAGCCCCAGCTCCCACCAATGCCACATATTTGGCTCTGTCCATTCGCTTCTGTATCCTTTTATCTTTGCTCGAAGAATAAGTTCATGCCAAAAGAGCGTCTTCGAGGTTGCCGAGTCCTCGGGATTACGCCGCCGTCCCTTCGCGGTTGCCCGGTTTGGGTGGGTTCTATATCTTTGCTGAATCGTGAATACGCCGTCAGCGCGAACGAGTGATTTTTTCGACCAAAAAAAAAAAAAAAGAACGAGTGATTTCGACGGGAATTAGCCCATTTTATTTTATTCGAAATCAGGAGATCTTATTGAACAAATAATAATAATAATAATAATAATAATATCAGGAGATCAGCATTCAGCAGTACCTTCAAAATATTAAAATATCAAATAAAAATAAGTCAGTAATGGCTGAAAAAATGTCGGGCTCTTCCAAAGCTCTTTCTGTGACAGAAGCTGGACAATGTAAACTCTCACCAGATCGGCCTCCAGCTGTAGGTCAGGATGATCGAAAGAAGAAGAAAAAGATGGAAGATATTGTTCACACCATTATGGATGACAGAATGGAAGATAATGAAACAGAGCAGGTTAGCGAGCAAAGTGAGAAATCTGAACAAGGTGTAGAACAAGATATGGCAGAAAAGAAGGTACCAAAATTCACTTCATATCGAGCATCTCTAATGGGATTCAATGGGGTTGCTCATAGTGACCATGTAATGGAAGAAGAGGATTTGTTCACTGATGATAAGGAGATATGCTGGAAATTACCAGAGGAATCTGATGAGATGAAGAAGCTTATGGAAATATACCCAGTCGCGCCTTGCATGGAAGAAGAATTTAATGAATGGTGTGAACCATGGGATTATGCCTTAATTCTTACTGTGCTTGGCATGAGGTTTAATTTGTATGTGCTAAAGGAGATCCTAATCAAACTTTGGGGATTCTCAAGCTTTGAGCTAATTGATATTCCAAATAATTATTTTGTCATCAGATTTCAAGATCAGGAATTATGGAGGTCTCATTATAGGAAAGTGCTATACGAAGGACCATGGGTGATCAAGCAGCACTGTGTACTCATTCAGCGATGGACTCCCTACTTTAACCCCTATCAAAATCCTTTAGGTAGAGTGGCAACTTGGGTTAGGATCCCAGATGTGCCAATGCATCTCTATAATAAACATTGTATTTCACGACTAGGAGATCGCATTAGACGCACCTTAAGGGTAGATATGAACACACTTCAGGATTTTCAATCTTCGAACCCGAAAATACAAAGGGGCAAATTCGTGAGGATTTGTGTGGAGCTAAATTTGCAGAAGAAACTGGCGCCAAAGATTATTGCAGCCGGATCAGTTTTTAACGTGGAATATGAGGGACTTACTCTCATTTGCTTTGCCTGTGGAAGGATGAATGTCCATACAAGGCCTCTGCATCCAATTCCAATGGGGGCTCAAGTTCGCAGCAGAATCCGCCGATTCAGCAACCGCTAAATCAAGCTCTCAATCGACCATCAGTGAAGTCACCGGTGAACTCCGAGGAGGAAGGTTTTAGCCCATGGATGATGGTTAACCAGCGAGCAAATCGAAGTCGTCAATGGCAACGGATAGATTACAAGGAAACTCAACGAAATCCCTCAGGAAGGTTTAGGGTAAATCAATGGCAACGGATAGATTACAAGGAAACTCAAGTTCGCAGCAGAATCCGCCGATTCAGCAACCGCTAAATCAAGCTCTCAATCGACCATCGGTGAAGTCACCGGTGAACTCCGAGGAGGAAGGTTTTAGCCCATGGATGATGGTTAACCGGTGAGCAAATCGAAGTCGTCGATGGCAACGGATAGATTACAAGGAAACTCAACGAAATCCCTCAGGAGCTGGGTCCAAAACCGTGAAATCCGGCCATGTCAGGAAAAGTACACGGTTTGCGGTTTTAGAGGGTATGGAGGAGGAAGAAAATTTGACACAGGACCGCTATAGGGTACGGTCAGAGGCAGAGTTGGGGGATGACTACAGAATGGAAATTTCGAAGGTGAAGAAACCTAATGCCTATGTCAATTCGAATGGAACAGCTGGCAGAAGGAATGGGCAAAATGCTGATGTGGTTAAGGGAGGTTCGTACTACAGGCCGAAAGGGGCTCAAAATGTGTCTGGGCCGAGTAAAATGCAACAAATAAAAGACCTAAATTCATCTTCTTGCGTGGACCAGAAAACACAAAATGAGACCTTGCAATTAGTAATTAAAAGCAATGCTTTAATCAATGAAGGGGCTAATGGGCCAAGAAAGACGAAGGAAGTCGCTGGGCATGTTAATGATCACAATGATTCAGGCCTAGATGAACAGAGTAAGTCAAATGGTCAGATGTCAGATGGGATACTTAATGATAATAATGAGGTGATTGTGCATATCAACTAGAACAATCCTAATGAAAAGAGGAGTAAAAATACAACAAATAAAAGACCTAAATTCATCTTCTTGCGTGGACCAGAAAACACAAAATGAGACCTTGCAATTAGTAATTAAAAGCAATGCTTTAATCAATGAAGGGGCTAATGGGCCAAGAAAGACGAAGGAAGTCGCTGGGCATGTTAATGATCACAATGATTCAGGCCTAGATGAACAGAGTAAGTCAAATGGTCAGATGTCAGATGGGATACTTAATGATAATAATGAGGTGATTGTGCATATCAACTAGAACAATCCTAATGAAAAAAGGAGTAAAAATAAAGGGCAACGTGTACATGTTATTGTCCAGGGAAATCTTTCTAGTTTTACACATCAAGATCATATTAAGGCTATGAAAGAGGAGAACAATCAAGATGAATCGAGTATGGAGCAAAATCGTCCTTTAAGTGACCAGTGGGATCCGAACGAGGATATTGCTCCCGTTTTTTGGAGGATAATGGGACATTTGTACCAGACTCAGTTCCAACAGCAAACCAAAGGTAAAGCCGGATAGTGCAAGTAAGTGTTTCTATCCCTTTCTTGTATTTAAATTTTTATTGATTGTTGCATCCTGGAATTGTAGGGGGGCCGGAAGCCGGTCCTTCCCTTTAAATATTAAGGATATTGTTAATAAATATTGTGTGGATATTTTTTGCCTGTTGGAGCCTCGTATTAGTGGAGATAGAGCTGACAAAGTTTGTCGTAAGCTTGGATTTAGTCATTGGATCAAGGTCGAGTCTATTGGTTTTTCAGGGGGGATTTGGCTTTTGTGGGATAATAATGATTTTGATATTTCTTATCTTACTTCAACAACCCAATTGCTTCACTGTAAAACCAGAGATCTGTGTAATAATGATGTTAGCCTTGTGACGGTTGTGTATGGTGAAACTACTGTAAATGGTAGGACTGCTTTATGGAATTCTCTCCGTTCTCTTGCCAATCCAAGACTCCCTTGGTTAGTTTTGGGGGATTTTAATGCTTATCTTTCTATAAATGATAAACTTGGAGGAGCGGATCCTTCTTGGGCCTCCATGCATCAATTCAAAGAGTGTATTGAGGACTCAAATCTTATTGAAGCAAGGTTTCAAGGCGAAAAGTTCACTTGGGAAAAGCAGGGGTTGAAATAAAGGCTGGATTGAGTTTTTACTAATTTTAATTGGATTAATTCTTTTACTAATTTCTTTGTTCCCCATGAGCTTAAATTTAAGTCTGATCATAGATTGGTGGTGGTGAATGTTAATCCTTCGATTTCGAGGAGAAGATTTCAAAAATCATTTTCTTATCAGATTACATAGACCTTGGAAAGTAACTTCAAGGATATTGCCAAGGAAGCTTGGCATGGAAAAAATTGGCTTCAAGGGTTGGATAAGTTTCAAACGAATGCTTCAGATTGGAATGATAACAAAGTTGGCAATTATACAAAGAAGAGAAAAGAGTTAATTCATCGTCTGGAGGGAATTGATAGAAGCAAAAGGATGAATCTACAGACTGGTTTATTCAAGCTTGAGAAAAAATTATGGATGAGTACCATAGAGTTGCTACTCAAGAGGAAATCACCTGGTTTCAGAAGTCGAGAAGTAAATGGTTGCAGGGGGTGATAGAAATACAAGATTTTTTCACGCTTCTACCATGATGAAGAGGAGAAAGCAGAGAATTGGAGCAATTCTTAATGAGGAAGGGCATTGGGTTGAAGATCATGAGTCTGCAAAAAAGATGGCGCATGATTTCTTTTTAAATCTCTACACTCGGGATGCTTCGACCAGAAACCCTGGGGAATTCAGTTCAAATTTTCCCTCCATTGATGTGGGTGATTTGCGCATGTTATCTAGTAAAGTTACTCGAGTGGAAATAAAAAATGCTACTTTTGCTATGAGAACTTTCAAAGCTCCTGGGCCAGATGGTCTTAATGCTCATTTTTTTCAAACTCGGTGGGATGTTGTGGGAGATAAAATCTGTCAATTTGTTGAGGAATGCTTTGATAAACCTAATACTATGGCCAGTGTCAATAAGTCTAAGATTGTTCTCATACCTAAAGTTGATAACCCTTCGTCACTGCGGGAGTTTCGTCCCATATCCTTGTGTAATGTGGGCTTTAAGATCATTACAAAGGTTCTGGCAAACAGATTGAGAGGCATTATGGGGCATCTTATAGACTTCGAGCAATGTGGGTTTATTGCCGGTAAATCCACATGTGATAACATTCTAATTGCCTAAGAAATTATTCATTCTATGAGAATGAGGGGAAGGAAGAAAGGATTTGTTGCCATCAAGATTGACATGGAGAAAACATATGATAGACTTGATTGGGGATTTATTGAAAACATGCTATCATGTTTAAAATTGGAAAGAAAATTGATTGATCTAATTATGGCATGTATATCCACGAATTCTATGTCTATCCTGTGGAATGGGGATGAAAGTCTGACCTTCACTCCTACTAGTGGTGTTAGACAAGAAGATCCTTTAAGCCCGTATATATTTGTCCTGTGCATGGAAAGGTTAGGTCATCTTATTAAAGCTGAATGCCAAGCTCGGCGATGGAAGCCTTTTGTCTTCAAAAGAGGAGGACCCCAGATATCCCATCTTTTTTTCACAGATGACCTCATTCTCTTTGCTGAAACTTCATTAAATCAAGTGACTGAGATATGTAAAGTTATGCAAACCTTTTGTGAAGTCTCGGGTCATAGAATTAATTTGGAGAAATCGAGGATGTTTTGTTGTGCAAATGTCAATTTCAATAGAGCTATTGAGCTTAGTCAAGTGCTTGGAATTGGACTTACTTCAGATCTGGGAAAATATTTGGGAGTGCCGATTATCCATAAGAGAATCACAAAGGCCACGTACCATCCAATTGTTTAAAAGGCTAGAACCAAGCTATCTATGTGGAAAAGCAAATTTTTGACTATTGCTGGGCGATCGGTATTTGATTAAATCGGTGTTATCCTCTTTACCTAGCTATTATATGCAATCGACTCTTCTTCCCATTTGCACTATAAATGAGATTGATAAGCTCTCAAGGAAATTCCTTTGGTCACAGGACCAGGAGGCTAGGAAAATGCATCTTATTGCTTGGGATAAAATTACCCAAGCAAAGAAGCAGGGGGGTCTTGGCTTTAAAAATCTTAGATGCCAGAATAAACCGTTTATTATGAAGTTATGTTGGAGCCTCTTGACTAAAAGAAATGTATTATGGGTCCAGAGTATATGGGCTAAGTATAATTGTGGTAATTCATCTATGCCTAAAGTTACTAAACAAAGATGCTCATCTCCGGTTTGGAAGGCGATTATTGAGGTATGAGACAAGTTCATAGAAGGAGTTGGGAGGAAGATTAATAGCCTTAATAAATAAAGAAGAATCCGTGAAAGACTACATATTGGCAAGTGGGCAATGGGATACAGGCAGGTGGCAAGGAATCCTTCAATTGGAAATCATTAGTATTATCTCTAAATTGCATCCTCCCAGTAACAACTCTCCTAATGGTTTCACTTGGAGAGCTGCAAAAGATGGAGGCTTTTCGGTTAAATCAGCCTATCAGTATCTCTCCGGGCGGGGAGGAGATACTAGCATTCATTTTTGGTCCCTCATGTGGAAATGGCAAATTTCGGAAAAAGTTAAATATTTTATGTGGCAGGTTGGTCATGAAAGACTGGTCACCAACTCTATTAGAGCCAGGATTGGTCTTACAAATGGCAATCTATGTCCTTTCCATTGCAATAAGGAGGAGAGTGTGCTTCATGTAATTAGGGATTGTGAGATAGCTAGAAATTTGTGGAAAGAAATTGTGATGCCTAACTGTTTTTCCCAGTTTTTTTGCAGGTAATTTACAGGGATAGCTTAACTGGAACACCAAGCATAAACCAGGAAAGGGAAAGTTTAAGAACTTCCCTTGGTTGAGAGTCTTTAGCTTAGGTTGTTGGATTCTCTGGACTTCTAGATGCAAATCCTTATTCCAAGGCCAAAGCATGGATACCGGGAGATTCTACATTTGTGTAGTTATCTTCTGATGGAAAGTAGTGGTAATTATAATTTATCTCACCAGATTTTTCAACTTGACAGGACTGAGGAGAAGATGTGGACTCCACCTACTGGGAATGTGGTCCGCATTGATGTTGATGGATCAGTTCAGCAGCAGTTCCAAGCAGCATGCAGAGGAGTGATCAGAGACTTCCGAGGACACTGGCTGATGGGGTTCTATAAGTGTTTAGGTCTTAAAACCATCATTGAGGCGGAGCTACATGCCATCCTGCTAGGGTTGAAAATGGCAAAACAATTGGGTTTTCAGCAAATTTTACTCTATTCGGATTCTATTGATGCGATTAATGTTCTCATGAGAGATTGTTGTTATGATGATCACCCTTTGAGAGAAGTTATTGGAGACATCAAAGACCTCCTCTTTAGGGGTTGGGATGTGAAGTTGTACCACACTCCAAGAGACAATATTGCATGTGCTGATTATTTGGCCAAGGAAGGGCATAATGTCCTGCTGATGCGGATGTGATACTTATCCCAACAGCTCCTGTAGGATGTAGGGATATGGTGCTGAAGGACCAATTAGCTTGTCGGTTGTAGATTGTTTCTTTTGTGTTGTATTTAGGACTAGATCTCCATGGTTTACTTCCTATTTTCATTTCAAGCTTTGGCTTGCCTATATTATCCAAAAAAATATATATATCAAAAAAATATTTTTTATTAAAATATTTTAAATTGCTGAATTCATCAATATCAAACTATTATATATAACAAAATTGATTTGGGATTTTAATATTTTAAAAATATTTTTCTAAAATTTTTCCCTAGATTTTCTTTCAAAGGATGGTGTATAGCATCTGCCTCTATGACAACAATTCTTTTAAAAAACTTCAGGCCAAAGAACCTGGTAAAAAACATGGTAAAAAATCCGTTGTAAAAAATATTTCCTTCGGTTCTAATTATAGGACAACATTTTAGAGTTAGTTTTAGTCCTAATTATAAGAAAAAAATTAAATTTTTGTCAATTTTTTTCCTAAAACACCCCTATTTTATTTTCTCAAGTGTGTTTGTTTTTTTAATAAGTATATGCATTTAGGTGCATAGAATTTTCCAATCAATAAAACTCTTAAATTGTTGGATTTTAATTTGTTTATGAATGAATTGACGTTAATTTACATATATATATATATATATATATATATATATATATTTGTATGTGTGTACATATTTATATATGTACACACACATATAGACATACACACGCATTATATAAATGTGTGTGTGTATTGTTTATTTATGTATTTATGTGTGTGGATGTGTATACATGTGTGTGTAGGGGGGAGATGTGGGGGTTTTTATTTTTGTGTGTGTCTATGAGGGGTGTGTGTGTGTGTGTGTTTTTTTGGGGGGGAGGTGTAGATATGTGTGTGTGTATACACACACATATATGTATATATAACAAGATCATCATTTCAATTAGAAAGCATGGAAAGGAAGATTTTAGGTTGGGGAGGTATGTTAATGTCAGTGAAAATTTATATAAAGGCATTTTAGGAAAATGAGTAAAATTAACTAATTTAACTCTCTTTCTTAATCTCCCCAAAATCGATTAAATATGTCTTATAATTAGGACCGGAGAGAGTATTAATAATTAATATACATTTCTAATCACATTTATCTTTTTATTAAAGACAATCTTATTCAACCTTAAATACAAATGTCAAGCCCTAATGTAGTAGGTTACTCTCAATAAGCAACCTCACTTGCATACGCACATGAGGTTACTTAATGAGAGTAAGAAAAGGGGGAAAGTGATTTTTTTTTTTTTTTTTTAAAAAAAGGGTTCCCTTGATTGCCCAGACTTTTTCCTTCCTAAAAAATAAAAGCCTCAACTTCTCAAATATTAGGGGTTGTCAGGTATGAAGGGAAAGGAAAAATAAAATTTTTGAGTTAAATTTAGAAAAAAATTGAAGTGAAGTTATGAAATTTTAATAAAGAGATAATATCATATAAAATAGTATGAATAATTATTTTTTTTTTTTAACATTACTCTACTTTTTATAATCTGATACTTCGTTAGTATATATTATATAATGCTGAACGTATTTTATTTTGAAATAAAATTTAAAATACTTCTCTACCCTATTTATAGGGAAGAGGAAGAAACTTTTTTTGTCCTATTTATTAGTTACATCATTAAAGTTTTGATATGAATGTACAATTTAACTATTCACTATTCACTAATCATTGTATTTGTTTTTATGTGATATTATGTATATTAAGAAAGGGTAATGAGATTTAAGGTTTTTCTTAATCTGTGTGAAAAATATTGAAAGTAGCCCATAATAAGACCAAAAGAGTATTTTTTTTTTTTTTTTTTTTATCAATAGCATTAAAAAGCCCACCCCTCCACAGAAATAAAGAACATGCAAAAGCTTACGTTAAAGTCTTCTATAACCAAAGATAAACAAAAGAAATGTAATGCAGTTTTCCGTTTTTCCGTTAGTACAAGATTGGCTGCTCTAAGGCAGGAGTTAAATGAAAAGTGTTACAAATTCTTAAGAGTCCTAAATATGAATGTACACAATACTTAAGGTCAGGAAACACACATATTCTCAAGTATTAAGGAGGAAAATGGAAATTATTCACAGATGTTGCGCTCTCCAGTCCACAGCAAAATCATCATCACTATCATCATCACTTGATGGCTCCTCCTCATGTTTAGACTCCATTACCACCCCAGAAGTTTTACTACGCTTTGCATCTCTAGCAGCCTTCAACTCCAATTTCCTCTTCCTCAATTTCTCCACTCTCTCTCTGTTGTTCCTATAAAAAGGGAAGAGGATAGGATAGAGAGTTTGAGTAAAGGTTGGAGATCAGAATAAGATGAAGCAAAGATAATAGGGTTTGTGAAGTATCAGAAAGCTAAGTATACCCCTGCTCTACAGTTTCAGCTTCTTCAATCATTTCAGCAGCATCAATCTGCATTTTTGTAAATGACAAACAAATCATTTGGCATGTTTGTAGTGCATACATATCTCAAAAGTCAATAAATAATAATTAGAAATAGAGCAATGAGGATATAGTAGTCATCACCTCCTCTTCTTCAAACCGGTCATCCACCTCCTGCAAGTCGTCTTGAATCAACTTTTCAAATTCCTTGTACTCGTCCCTAATAGAGGATTTAGCAAAATTCAATATTGTTCTCTGTATAAACCACTTGAATAACGCAGGAAAATAGTGCATAAGACAATAAAAAATTTGAGGGATGAGTAACAGCACATTCCACACTAAAATTTACTCCGGAACTTGTCAGTCCAGTGCTGAGTACTGATAATATGATAACATGGATCTTGCCCACCACCCTATTAAATTGGACCCCAATTTGTTAATCAAAATGACCACGAAATGGTATCAGAGAAAAAGGGCGGAAACTCTTAATGAGTGTAACTTGACAGTGACCAGTGTCATCATTCTTGAAAAGCATGTTTAAAACCATGCTTGGTTCTCATTTACAGTTTCTTCAAACAGCTCTGCCAGCCTTCATACTGAGTTAGAAGTCACCGTTCTTTACAACAGTACCTACCAAAATTACATACGGTTTTTACTTTCTAGAGCCATAAGGGACATGTTTATAATGTATTTGGTTCAGACCTCTCCATCATTTTCTGATTGTGCCCATGTATTATTTTTTACAGTGGAGCAACATAGCTACAGGCATTCTGTTCAACAGAGCTAATATTAGTCGATCAACCAACACCTTGATGGTTAATATTCTTTCCACATAGTATCAGCATCCTTTAGATCCTTCAAGAAAATTTCTTAACCAAATAATATAACTAAGATCTGATGGGCATGATAATTTTGGCATCACATCCATCATCCATAACAATCATACAACTGCTGTTTAAAGGGGCTATCTGTCACACGTTAAAAGTCTAAGCAGGTTAATTGACAACACTAAAATAAGAAGTCGTTTGCCTTGGAGTCAAAGGTGAGAAAGGCCATTTGCAATTTAGCCTAAAGGAAATTAGTACTTCCATAAACCTTAAACCACCTTTTCTTTATAGTTGTTTTTCCAAGCTAACACTATTCATTTTGAATCCCAATTCCCCCCTTTCACTTCAAAAGAGCTTCCATCAACTTTAAACTGGAAAACTGATACTTTAACTCTTTCTTCTGTGCAGACAATTGCACCATAGGAAGCTTCTAATTCTGGAAACTAATATATAAATTAAGAAAACAAGAAGGAAAACAATAACTTAAAGCATAACAATTATTAACATGTTTCAACTTAAAGGTAACCATTATAGGAGACCAAATGCAAACACATCATGAAGCATGAACCTACTTGACATCAGGCTTAACAGGTTTTATGCCGCGAGCACGCAAATCAGCATCCTTGTTATCAAAAAACCCTTCAGGAAGAACCCCTTTTACTTGTTTGGCTCCAGTAGCAGCAGGCGAGCTCAATGTCTGCCTAGTCTCCATTGCTTCCTGAATTCCCTTTGGCTGTGCTGCATTATTGCTATGCAAACCACCATTTACCTTCTCTGAGTTTAATGCTTGACTCTGAGTGGAAGTCCCTATCCTTTTATTGGAATCAGGCTCCACCAACTCGACAGAGTCCTTTTCTGCAAGCAAACAAGGAATTCAATTCTTCAACATGGTTATTAAACAAACAGCCAAGTGAATAAAAGTGTCAAATAAAGGGTCATCAAAATACATTAAGCAACAGAAAGAAAGAAGGCCAAAGGCATTCTGAAGTTCAAATGGGACATAAGTACAGCCTACAGGCTCATGAAATATCCTATTTTGAGCATTACAATTTTTGTTAGAAGGGACTCAGGATCTAAAATCATTGAAAGTTTGAGATATTAAAGATTTAGTGAAGAGTTAGTAGGAGCACATCCAGTGCAAGAAGCGTCAGTATCAAGCTGTGGTTGAAGTATTAGACTTTTAGTATCAATAAAGTTGGAGAGAAAATATTACATGCAACGGCATTGAGCCTTTCAATGAAGAACAGACTCTAGGATTATTTTTTCCTTTTTTGGAGGGGGAGGGGAATTAAATATTCAAACTTAGCAATATATATATAGACATAAATGTGTGTGCATATATGATGAAAATAAATATAAACATTTTGATAGCAACTATGTGAGAGTGGTCCTTCAATAACAAGTCACATCTCATAGGAGGCTTATGCTAAGCCCAAAATGTAACCAAAAGGGGGGAAATTGAGTATAAAACTAAAAGATAACTCCAAATGGTCCAAAGTCTAATTTAAAATTGAATTGTTCTATGATGTCAAAGTAACTACATAGTTGGACCAGTGCATAGTATAAAGTCCCATATATAGATTTATAAGATATATAGGGGACTTCGAAGAGAAATACATTATATGAGATTGAAATAGCTAAACCAAAGGTCTTAAAAGATAATAATGCATAGAAATAAGTCACAATAAACGGAGCAGGATACTGCCAACTGTATAATGTTCTGCACAAAATGATTTATTTTGCAATCCTTAGTATTCCAATCAAATAAGGTGCCTTGTATTATTGAATTACAGTCTAAAGAAAAATGTTAAGTATGACACATCCATATCAAATCAACAACGTATACATATCAAGATAGATATTTATGTCTCTATGGATGTTCGTATATCTTTGAATGAGCAAGAGTGTAAATGTACAGCTTTATTTGTCTAAATTAAGTCCTTACCCGATCTTGGCTTTCTAGCATCATTGTTATCAAAAAAATCTGGTGGAAGCACAGATGATGATGGTGGTTTCAGCGATTCTTGTGAACGACTGGGCATTTTAGATTGTGCTTCTGAAGCATGCTCAGGTTTAGGCTTAGGTAACATGGTATCTGTAACAGGCTTTGCATGACTTTGCTGGGCCAATCCAGCTGCGTTAGCTTTAAGATTACTTATTGCCTGTCACCATTGGAAAAGCAAAAAAATAAGTATCAGATTTATTCCGTTAAATTCAATTAAGGAGGAAAAATTTAGATGTCAAACAAAGGGAAAGGAAAATAGACCTATATAAGACCTTATAAAAAGAATTTGTGCGTACAATTATAAAAAGCTAGTGCCGTCAATGTTTTGCATGTCGTGACATATGCATAACACAAATGAGATGGTAAGTTATCATCACCTCACGATGCTTACGAGAAATTTGGTGCGCATCCCAATTTGATTCATGCTTCAGCACAACATCACAAACTCGGCAGACTGGCTGATCAAATTCATTATACCTGTTCGAATATGCACAAAAAGACATACACATTCAGTAAGTTCTTCTTAAAAGGAAGATTCCTTTGTGATAATTCGAGACAGACTAACTATAATTTGATGCATATTAGAGACTACCACTGAAAATAAATAGCTAGCAGGATATAAGTTAACGGTAAAAAACTGAATTAGCAGCATATAACTAATTGTTGAAGAAGAATAAAAAACTAGTTAGGCAGTGAATCCAGCACAATACAAGTATGATGGCAAACAATCCTAGAAGCAAGCTTATTAACAGCTTGTTAAAATGAAATTTATGAGTGAATGAGCTGAGGAAACATTTGACTGAGCGGAGCAAACCAACCTCACAAGAGGGGATTCTATGCGCTTTTCCTTCTTCTGAGCATTCAATTTAGCACGAAAGAATGCCTTTTTCTGGGCTTGAGCATCCATTTTCTATACTTCTAAGAAAGCACGAAGTAAAGGAATCAAGAAGCGAAGGAAAATCGTTCGATCAAACAAATGGAAGAATTGGATTATTCATCTTCGCAATTCGCCCTTGAGGATTCTACCTAATTTCAAAAAATGCTAGTATTGCTTCAGACGAATCAAGGGTTCGGTTTTATTTTCTTTTCTTTGCGCCTCAGACGTGGGCTGGCATTTTCATGGGAGGTGACTGGGGAGGTGGTCCTTGCCCTCGCCGGACGGTAAATTTTTTTCCCCCTTTTTTGCGAAGATGATAAAAAAATTAACTGTGCTGGAAAATTACTGTCTATTTCTTTTTACTACTAAATATAAAGTTGATTTTTTAAAAGATTAAGAAAATTAATTAAAAATATTTTTATTTTTTCTTCAAACTAATAAATTTCTATATAATATGAAGATGTAGGAGTACAATATATAACAAAATTAAATAATTTATTTTACTTCTTTAGTTTTCTTAAAAAATCAATTATATCTCATGTTTATTATCGGGATGATTATAATTTATAAGAGATGGCCGAGAGTGAGATTTGGTTACTTCAAATCCACTTTATTCTCTTTAAATATCCTTTGTTGTATAAAATGAGTTTGGATCAAAATATCAAGTATCAAAACACATTTTCGTTTCTTGAACTAAAATATATTTTTACAAAAAACTAATTTAACTATTTTTAAAATATATAGAAATTAGTTAAGTAGATATTATATTAAACACTTGATGAAAATGTCAGAGTGTATATTAAATAATTAATGGCAAATTTACCCATACACTACAAACCAAAATATTACATGATAAAAAATAATTATCAAAATAATACACTTGAAATCGTTTTTGGCAAGAGCAATTTTACAATTGCCAATTAAGTCATTTTTCATGAGAATGATTTTACTTTATTATCTTGGGTAAAGGTGCAAAAATGCCCTTGAACTTTACCTTCAGGGGCGTCCAGCACCATGTGCTTATTTTTGGGGCAAAAATGCCAATGTGGTTATAGTCAAGGAGCAAAAGTCACACTTCTGTTAATATACATTATGTTTGACCGTTAAAATGTGAAGGTTGACTAACGGATCTGAGGTGGACAGCCAAGTGGGACAAAATGGCTGACTGGGCATGAAAAACAATTGGGAAAGATATAACTCTAAAAACAAAAAATCATATCGGAACCAGCAGAAGCAAAATCGCGAGCTGAGGGTGAGGAAATGGCGGAGCTGAGGGAGAGCTAGGGTTGAAGTGCGGAAAGATTGAATCCCTAAAAACACAAAATCGTATCGGTGTGGGGAAAACCTTGAAATTGCGAGCTGAGGTAAATAGTTGAGCCAAGGGAAATTGCGGAGCCGAGGGAGAGCTAGGGTTCAAGCCTTCAATCGCGGGTTGAACGAGGTTCGATTGAGGGTGCTGAGAGGGTTCAGCTGGTCTTCGTCACGCCATACCCATATCTTTGTTTGTTCTTAATAGCTGCGACACAGAGGTTGGTTTTGTCAATGCTTCTTTCACTGTTGTTCTTGTTTTTCCTCTTTTGTTAAGAAATGGACATCCATATAGTCTAACTAGCACTCCTTTTTCTTTTGTTGTATGGTTTCATGAGTTACTGTGATGATACAGCAATACACTTTTCTTTATGATAAGAGGAATGAAACGAAGCACTAAAGGGGCATCTTCCCTGTGCTTGACATTTGGTTGGGCTAGAGAAAAATTTATTGATTTTAAAACTTCATGCCTATAATGTGTTTGTGTAAATGCTCCACTACTGAAAACGAAACCAATGACCTCTGTTTGGTGGAATATACTTTCAAGCTTCTAATCAAATTCTGAGTATTTCCTCATTTGAGACAGTGGTACCATCCTAACCTATTCTAAGTTACTACAGTTCCAACCTTGCTCGAAAAATTCTGAGTATTTACTAGCTAGCATGCCAAAAGAATGATGAAATAGTTGGTCAAAACCACATTTAGGAATCAAACATGGTTTAATGAAAGGCTGAAGCAAGCAATATTCTGAAGCAAGCAACATGTGAATATAGTATTTACGTGGATTTTCATATTCCTATAATTTTATCCCTGTATTTATCTCCTGTAATAATGAACTCATTTGTGCCTATATAAAGTAAATGCCTATGAAAAATTCAATTTAAAAGGAACTAATTTCTTTCTGCCTTGAGTTGCTGAGTGCATTTAGTGCATAAGGTCAGCTATCAAAATAATATTACCTTAAAATAATGTAACCCTTAAAAAAATGTAGCAATTTAGTTGTAGGTGTGAAAAAAAGTTAGTATTCCTTTCCCTTTCTGAAATCCATATAAGCTTTGTTGTGAGGAAGACCCAGCTGTGATCAAAGTGGTACCATCTGATTCTGATTTAATGCCTAGATTAAATAGGCAATAGCTGCAAGAAAAAGAAAACCAAGAAATAAATATCCATCGTGGGAAATGTTTTTTTTTTAATTAAATGGATTATCAATATTGATCACTTATTTATTATTTTAGTCTTCTCATGAACAACTCCTACATGTAAACCTAATTTGATTTGTGTTTTGTGCTTTGTAGTGCCAATGGCGTCAAAGGGGAAGGAGAAAGCAGTCAATGAAAAAACAGTCCGTCAAGTAGAAAAGTACATAGTCACTGACGATTACACTGTAAAGAAAAATGTGGAAGGTGTCACTGAAGAAATGGGATGCAGTGGAGACTATGATGAAATTGAATGCCTAGGTTCTGATTATGATGTTCCATCGGATGAGGATGAGAGTGATGACGATGGTGATGATTGCACCTATGTGGGGGGGAGTCATAGTTCAAACATAGAAGAAACCGTATATGATGACTCAGAAGTTGGGGAGGATGATGTGGACGACGAGAGTGATGATGATGATGATGATGGATTGCAATTGTGTGTGCTACCTGAGGCTGTAACCTCCTCTCCACAGCCGTATCTTGTTGTGGGCATGACATTTGAAGACAAGAAGGAGCTTAAGAGGGCGATAGATAAGTACGCTATCGCTAATGGTGTTAAGATAACAGTTTTGAAAAGTGATAAGAGGACATTTAGGGTGGGGTGTGTCAATGGATGCCCGTTTACATTGTATGCCTCTACATTTGGGCAAAGTGTGGGGTGGCAGGTGAAGTCAATGGTTGATGAACATATGTGTGCGTGTGTGTATGACAATCCAAGAGCTTCGACAGCATGGTTGGCAGAGTATTTCAAGGAGAAGGTGCAAGATAACCCTAAATTCAAGACAAAAGAGATGAAGCAAGAGGTGCAGAGGGATCTCAAGTTGAATGTTAGTGTGCATAAATGCAAGAGGGCAAAGAAAAAGATAATGGAGGAAATGGAAGGGGGTTTCAGGGATGACTTTCGAAACCTAGAGGCCTATTGCAATGAGTTGAGAGTGTCTAACCCCGGTACAGATGTGTGTGTTGAGGTGAGCACTGAGGCATTGGAGCATGGAAGAAGAGTATTCAAGAGGATGTACTTATGCTTCAATGCTTCAAAGGTATAGCCACGGATAAATTATTTGATTAGTTTTGGTCCTGTTTGTTGTTTAAGTTATTTTATACATATTTTTTTAATTGAATGTTTTAATGCTAATAATCGAGTTATGAGAGAGATTATTACATAGGATTCCCCTTTTTGTATAAGTCATATTCACTAGATTATTACATAGGATTCCCTGGTTGGCTAGCTAGTGAGTCTGCCACTTATCTGACTTACTGTTTCATAATTCACTACTTGACATTGTGTTTTCCCATCGTCATAATAATAATACAGCAGTAAAATTGAAGAAAAAAATAGCTAATTGTGTCATTTTTCTATATAACAGGTTGGTTGGAAAGAAGGGTGTAGACCCTTGATTGGTGTCGATGGCACCTTCTTGAAAGGAAAGTCAAGGGGAATTTTATTGACGGCCGTGGGTGTTGATGGTAATGATGGTTTGTACTCGTTGGCACTTGGATTGGTGGACAAGGAAAATTCACTTCATTGGTCGTGGTTCCTGGAATGGTTGCGTAGATCTCTAGACTTAGGCAATGGTGAGGCTGTGACGCTGATGTCTGATATGCAAAAGGTAACAATATAAGTTTACATAAGACTCTTACTCAATTACTTATATTAAGAATTAAATATTAAAAAGTCAATAATAATTCAGAGTTATTATTTCCTTTCTAAATGATGTCTTGTAAAAAGAAACACCCATTTAAATAACTTGCTATCTTATAAAAAGTAAGGGAGGAGTGTTTATTTATGCTTATTCATATGATTATCCTTTATGTATGTGTATGCTTGTTTCAGACTTCTTGTGTATCCTTTACACATCTAAATTCTAATATGTATGTGCATGCTTGTTTGGGACTTCTTGTGTATCTCTAGACTTCTAATAACTTTTGAACAACCAATTCCCTTGGTTCTGAAATTAGTTTCCACCTTAAAACTGTATTCACCTACATATTATTTTCCAGCTTAACTTAGCTGTCAATACACCTTCAAATAATTCAGATTTCAGACAGCATCAAAATATCATTAATTCAAATTCAATTAGCATTGCCCCTCCATTCATGGCAGAATTTATGTAACTTGGTTTTAATGTCTTATGTCTTATCTTAGGGACTTGCTAATGCGGTTGGTGAGGTTCTTCCTGCTGCTGAGCATAGATTTTGTGCCCACCACATATACACAAATTGGAGTAAAAAGTGGAGAGGGAATGAATTCAAGAAGAAATTTTTCTCATGTGCATGGAGTTCGTATGTGGAGGAATTTCATGACAATCTCAAAAGTTTGGGTTCGTTGAAGAAAGAGGCAGCCGAGGATGCAGTCACATATAATGTGAGATATTGGGTAAGAGCTTATTTCACTTCTAGATGTAAGTCTTGAGTAGTAGATAATAATATGAGTGAATCCTTTAATGCATGGATTGACGAGTGTAGGTTCTTACCCATCATTAGAATGTTCGATGGGATTAGACTAAAAATGATGTCTAAATGGGCTGAAAGTGAGACACAAGTGCATGGGTGGAAAGACGAGTTCAGTCCTAAATGTATGGGTTTGTTTGAGGCAAATAGATACCTAGCTATTGATTGTAGAGTTAGCTTCAATGGGGATGACGGGTATGAGGTAGTTGAGGGTCATGATAGGCACTCAGTTTACATTTCAAGAGGTATGTGTACTTGTAGAGCTTGGGATCTAACGGGGATACCTTGTCAGCATGCCATTTGCGCTATGTACCATTCTAAGACAGATCCCAAGTCTCGCATATCCCACTATTATCACAAGGACACGTATATTGCTGCGTATAACACTAAACTACAACCAGTTAGGGGAAAGAAATTTTGGGACACCAAAAATTTCGGTCCATTGCATCCTCCACATGTTACAAACTTGCCTGGGAGACCTCAGAAGAAAAGGGTCAGAACTGAGGAAGCAGACCGACGAAGGAAAAAGGGTAAAACTGCCCACCAAGAAAGAGACCCACCTGCAGTTGAAGTGACTGTAGACGGTGGAGTTCAGAGATTAAGTAGGCGTGGAAAGACCCATAAGTGCACCCGATGCAAGAAGCCATGCCACAACAAATCAAGTTGCAAGGAGGTAAGTTAGCAAAAGCAATATGTTTTCAAATTAGCATTTAACTGTCTGGTCATTACAGCTACAACCAGTACTGAGGATGCATGTTTTTTTTAAAGGGTTGCCATACTTTTTTTGTTGGCTAAAATAATATGAGTAAAAGTTGCTTTTTATATTGGTACTAAAAGCTGCTTGGTTTAGGTGTGGGGGTTTTTGGCGTTCTTCATGCTGCTGAGTGTTTCTTGAAATGTTTTAGTGTTTTATGAAGTCACTTATTCAGATTTTGCATTCTACTAAAGATGCTAAGATTATTGTTCAATTTATCTTGAATTTACCTTTGGTGGAAGTTTGTCAGTTCATTAATTTTTTCATCTGGTGCTTATTCCACTAATCGGAACTGTTCTTTGTTGCTTTGGAGTTACAGATATGTGCCTCTTCTATTTCCCTGTTACTTTTGTTGATATATATTTGATTTCCTTAATTGAACATTTGCAGTTTTTTAGGATTAAGGTAAAAGTTTATGTTTCTTTAAATTAAGTTGAAGACATTTCCTTGTTACTTTTGTTGATATATATCTGATTTCCTTCATTTAAGTAACTTGCTTAATTCTTTTTTTCTTATTTTTTCTGAATCTGAAGTTGACAATGCAACTGAACTTGCCAATTGTCTTTCTATGGTCATCTACATGCTATTCGACTGTGAGTAGTTACTGGTACTAAGTTAAGACAAGTCACTTTTTATTGCTTTGTTCAAAAACCCATTGCCCTCTGATTTTCGACTTTAGCTATCCTCCTATGTATGCATGACTACTATATTTTACCGATAGATGCTACAAAGAGGTGTTAAAGTCATTAGCTTTATCAGAAATTTTTGATTCTGCTCATATTTAAATGAAATATTTTTAGTTCTGTTTGAATCATGTTGTCCCGCACAGTTAATTAGAAGTTAGTATGTTTTTTTCCAAATACAATCACAGGTTCCATATCGTGAGGAGCAGCAGACCCCTGACTCGACCCAAGCACCCCAACAACAATCACCCCCCCATGAATTCAGCTCTCAACAGCCCCCTCAAACAAGCCAAGAAGAACTCAGCCAGAGGCAAAGCTCCCAACCACCTTCCACAAATTACCAACCTTCTGGTAGAACACCTATGACAGCAACAAGGTCCTCGATGAGTCAGCAAAGAGGTCCATTTCGTTTTGGGATCCAATTTGAGGAGAGCACAGGAAGGACAATTTACAATGTATGTGCATGAATCTAAATTTATAGTTTATTAAACTGAATCAAATTCCCTTAAAAATGTTGAATTGATTGTGGTTTGTGTTAATTATATTCGGTTGCAGCCTGGTCTGAATTCTGAATATGTTATTGAAGAGGGTACTGTACATGAGTATATGCACAAGAATTCCGATCCACAAACCAAATTTCCTATCCCAAATGAAACGGAAATGAGGATGTCTCGGGGAGGTAGCTCAAGCGACCCAACACGTTCAAGATGTATTCAATTTCAGCCCCAATCAGCGACTCTTGAACCGCCTTCAGACATTCCATTTCAGCCTCCAGGTCTACAATGGAGAGGACAACCATGTTTGACAACTTCACAACTCTTACGTGTTCGGACAAACAAAGACAAAGGAAAGAAGGCTACTTAGTAGGGGTATATGTATATGTCTGTGACATTTGGTTCTTTTAGTTATTTTGGTGACAAAACTAGATAGGCTGAACACTTTTGCATTGATTCTGTTTTTTGTATGCTTGAAGTACTGGCCTTAAGGGTTTTAGTTGATCAATATTGTATGGGGTTCATTCCCTTTAATGGGTAATTTTAGTTCAGCAATTTATGGGATATTGCTGTGTAATTTTTTGTTCACGACATTCTGGATTCATTCCCATCTGTGTGGATATGATGTGTTAATTTTCAAAGTCCTAGGTTTAGTCATGGGGATGAAACTGACAGAGTCACTGGAATGACAAGTTTTTGTTAACTTTCAAATGTTACTATTTATACTTTGTTTTGAAATGCTATGCAGTTCTTTCCATGAAAATTAGCTCGTTGCAATTGTGTCAAGTTAATGGAGTTTTAAGTCATCATATCTTTAGCCGCAAGAGAAATGGAAAAACCTAAAGGACTTGCGCCACATAATTGTCACCTTGGGAAAGTTGGAAAAGTAAACAAAGGATTATCAACCAAACTCATGATTATCAAGGTTGATTATACACATAAATAATATGGATTATTCTTTTGCTTTTTTTTCCAAGAAAACAATCTAACACCATGGGTTGGAATTGTGGCATCTTTTTGCTTCTAACTCAATCCACAAATACAAACATTGGTAGAGTCTAACTTCAATTATATCTATAACAACGTCCTTTATATCATATAATGCCAGGCTTCCAATATCTCCTTGAAATAATGAAGAACAAGATTAAAGTAGTTTTCATTGGACATAACCATACTTAAAATAAACACATCGCACCCCAACAATTCTATAATCCCTAAACTTAACAATAACATTACACTTAATCCATTAACAAATACATTACACATCACTAAAACTTTACTAAACTACCACAACCACAACAAAATAAAAAATCAACCCTTACAAATACATTATCACTAACAACACCCAAGTAAGTAACAATGTTGATAATGCAAGTCTGAATTTCCATTGCACCTTCTTCAGTTCACTTTCTTTCATTAATTCTTCAGACTTCATCTTCATCACCTCACCTTCTAATGCAACAAGATCTTCGTACCACTTTGCACAAACATTCCCTCTTCGAAGATGCTTGTTCTCCTCATATAGCTTGTCAATGTCATTGAGTAGATCTTTGATAACTTCATTTTCCCTTTCCCTAAATCCACCATCATGCCATTCGAAATATCCACACCCACCTTCCTATGGAAAAAAATGCAGAAGTTGTAAATTGATATACTTTAATTATATATATGATTAAAAGGATCATCAATCAATTCAATCTTTTTAACAGTGGCATTGGATTGCTGAACGTAAATTCATCCCACATCTAATAAATCTTACCTGGTAGTAATTTCGGCACCCATAAAACCTCCTACCCGGGTTTCCTTCCGACCACGACATCCACCTAGGAGCTAACAAATTGTGATGGCAATACCGCACCGGACCTTCATAATGTTCCTCGCGGCTGGGTCTTCTCACCAAAACCACCTTCCTTCTCGCTTTCTCATTTCTTCTTGTTGTCGATGTTGAAGACGAAGCCATGCAGCTACTTCTCGATATCATATTCCACAAATGAAATAGTTAGTGGCCAAAAACCAAAACCAATCTGCATTCTATTGTGAAACATCAGTTGTGAGTTGTTATTTATAAGGTATGAAATTGACATGGCACCATAATCAGTTATGGCTCATAGATAACTATTAACTTAGAAGCCATTCAGTGATTCAAGTATAAAGAAGGACGTGAAATGATAAATAACAAAACATAACAGAAGTGAACCAAAGAACAGAATGAAAAGTAAAATGGAATTTGGTTTTTATGCTATTCTGATTTACATAAAGCTACAGACCCCAAAGGCTAGAAAACCCTTACAAAATTGACCCCTTTGACATAATATCTTTTCTTTTCTTCTATATCCACCCCACCATGAATCGGCCCATCATGAATCAGAGAGGAAACAAAAACTAATAACCAAAATAAATAGCTAAAAAGAAAAAAGAGAATGGATTTCACATCCCTGAAAAGAATTCTTAACTTAAGTTTCACCTTCATCTAGTCATGCCAGCAAAGAATCATGACTACACACCTTCTTATAATGTATAAATAAGCCCTTTGCTTTCTCAGGTTAAGCTTGTGTCTACCAAAAAGGGTCTAGTCCAGAAATTATTGCACGAACGGAACAAGAAGCATAATTTCGGTGAGCCTAACCCCACAAGACAATAACATATGCATGTTGGACCACAAAGCATAATGGTTGTCTAAATTTGAAGAATAAAAAACATGATTCTGACAGTTTTTGGAGAAGACAGAATAGTATTGAAACACAAGTTTCTTAAAATTATGATGCAGAACATAACATGATACAAACACTATAATAATACTTCCAGTCTTTAATTCGCATTGGACCACCAAGCACTCTGCTTAGCTAACATATGCAATATACAAACGCAACCTTGGTCAATTCTCTTAAAAAGCTAAAAAACCTTGAATCTCACTTGTAACAGCACTAAAATTAGAAGAATGAATTTGCTTTGCTGAAAGCATTATCCTATTATCTACTATTTATGGATTTTCAGAGTTTAAGCAACATTAGTGTCAGAAAACAGAGAGTTATGATGTGGAAGATAGCAAATCCTGAATGTCCCTAAGAGTTTCACCTAGCCTTCATTGCCTCCTAATATATTGGAGTTAAACCAAAGAAGAGAACGAACACGAAGCAAATAGAAAATGGATAGAAACTTCAGTCCAAAGAAGGAAAAAAACTAAACTTCAGTTGTGAGTTGTTATTTACTCTGTATATGTGTAAACAAAATCCTTAGGAGAGAAACTACAATCATCTACAGAAATCATAAATTTCAGAAACCCATTCGCGTGTCTGTGACGATCAAGAAATTAATTTCGAAACACATAAATCGAAATGAAACTCAGATAAATCACCGTTATCGTCACTTTCAGCCTCCGCTATCGTCTATTTCAGTCACCGTTCTCGTCACTATGAAGAACCCTGGCTCACTCTTTTCTTCAGTTACACCGTGGGTCACAACTTCCTACCAACTCGAACTGCTAGCTAACCTTTTTCTTTCTATCTCACTCAGTTTTCTTGCTCGCTCGAACCACTCCCCAGACACTTCGTCCCTCGATCTCAGGATCTCAGTTAGGGTTCTCATTTTCAAGTTCGAGCAAAAAGTTTAACTTGTTCAAGGGGATCTGTTTTCCAGATGCCTTTGTGACATGGCTTTCTCCATTCAGCGTCCAGTCAGCAATTTTGTCCCACTTGGCTGTCCACCTCAGATCCGTTAGTCAACCTTCACATTTTAACGGTCAAACATAATGTATATTAACAGAAGTGTGACTTTTGCTCCCTGACTATAACCACATTGGCATTTTTGCCCCAAAAATAAGCACATGGTGCTGGACGCCCCTAAAGGTAAAGTTCAAGGGCATTTTTGCACCTTTACCCTATTATCTTCATGGCAAAAAAAAAGAAAAAAAGAATTACTTTATTACTATCATTTCTTTATCTGTCACATCAATGACACCTCCTTTCAGTTCTTCCTCCCACATTTTTCCTTTGCCTCTCTTCCAGTTGCAGGCGGCTTTGGTTGTTTGCACTTACGGTCGGCTACACTCATATGCACAGAACTGGGCCATTTTTGACAAAAAAAAAAATTGTGAGCTTTCACTCTTCTTTTATTATTATTTTTTTAAAAAAAATTAGACACTACCAGGTACTTAAAAGATAACAAAAGGATACTTCAAGATTTGACCAGTACTGGAAAATTACTTTATGATTTTAAAAAAAAATATTTCTCAGCGCTAACTAGTATTAAAAAAAAATTACTTGATTTTTAAGTATTTTTTTAGTATCAATCAGTGACGTGAAATATTTTTTTCAAGATCTGAAAAAAAAATATAAAGTATATTTTAAGTATCAATCAATACTTGAAATAATTTTTCAAGATTTTAAAATAATTTTTCAAGATTATGAAGCATTTTTTCAGTACCAGTTAATATCCTCAAATATTTTTTTAGTATTAGTTAATATTGTAACACCCAAGTTTTCAAAAGCGGAATAACGTATATTTATCAAAGTAGAGCGTATAATTGAGTAACTGATATGTATTACAACTATGGTGTTTCTAGTCAGTCATAGTAACGATGCATTTATCCAAATATAATAATAAACATCCAAAATAAATGTCTCTGGTCCTGTCCTCAAGCGTGCTGCTTACCATTGTCATTAGCTTTCGATCCTCCAGACCCTGATGCCATGGTAAGAGCTGAGATTCAATACCCATCGGACCTCAGGTAACGGTTAACCTCATGCTTATATAGAACAACATATGTATGACAAATATTCATAACATTACAGCAGTAAATCAATACATAAGCACTCAGCAGATGTAAGATTAACACAACAACAATATATAAACACATAACAGATGTAAAGTTAAACACATGTCTGCACTATCTAGTGCCACAACGGCCTATCGTGTCTTCAGCGCTAGGAAAACTCAACGGTGTTATTAAAACTATAACCCGTGTATAGCTGTATGTATAAATAGTGATCTAAGACAAAGTCTTAGTCTATGAAATCATCTATCACATATAAGCATACCATAAGCACCAGAGTTAGTGTTACAGTACGTGTCCGTACCTTAATCCGTTCCGATAGCGGCATGCTTGCCTGGTCGGTACGTCCCCAGATTTTCCTGGATATCCTATAATATTATTATCACATTATTACCTCGTAAATAATATCGTAGGAGATATTCTAGCCATTACCGATGTTTTTACCCCTGGTGGATTTATTATTCCAATTATATCCCTTTTATTTCTAAAAACACTGATTTCAGCATTTCGGGCAGAATTTTCGTTAACTTTGAAAATTCATAACTAATTCTACAAAAATCGAAATGAGGATCCGAAAAATTCTTCGGAAACCTTAGGCTGTCTATTTTTAAAGAAAAATACTCATTTTTGCCCAAATTCATTAAGTCATTCCCAGATTTAAAGTTTTGAACCTCTGCCCAGAATTTCGTAGCCCAACTTTGAGAATTTTTATCTTACTGTATAGAGCTCAAAATAATACATTCTAGGAATTTTTGAAAATACCTATATGTCTACTTTCATTATGAATTTTCCCAAAACTTTATAACTTCATTCTCAACATAAAATTATGGCATTTCTATCACTGGTTTCAAGAATCGTTAACCGATAAGATTTTACCAGATTTTCGCTATTTTAATCATAATCTTCCAAAGATTTTGCTATAACACCATCTTCATTAATTTTTTTTTTCGAATTAAAACCATTTTAACCATAAAAACATGATAACAAAAATATATTGGAAGATTAAATATCAAAACAACATTTAAGCTATAAACTAAAAACTAAAACTTAAGAACTAGAGAACTTACCTTTGGAGAATCTTACTACTCCTTCTTGCTTCCCACTAACTCTCACTTTCACTCTATTTTCATATGCTTCTTGCTTGTTTTGGTGTGAGTTTTGTGAAGGCCAAAGCCCCCTATTTATAGTAAAATGTGATGGCATTTTGGTAGTTCTTTCAAACCTAACCCATTTTGCATTTTCGCCATTGGATCTAGGGTATTTGTGAAGCTCACATCCTCACCATTCCTCTCTCAACCGTGCCCCCTCTCTCTCCCCTCTATCCTCTTCCATTTCCTTTATGACTCTAACCTAAAGGTGCCTTATCCTCTTCCAAAATTCAATGCTATTATTCCATTTGTGGTTTTGTTTAATATAAACAATCCTTGCCTCCTTCTTCAAGCCACAAAAACGCCACCTCTCATCATCTTTTCTCCAATTATGTGTTTTAAATTCCTAGTTACTCTAAATGTGTTTGTAATTATATAAAATTGGTAGTTGGTTCTCAACTAAGCAAAAATGCTTTTAGGGTTTAATTTGAAGTTTATTCAAGTTTTCTTCTTCAATCCACTAATCTCAAAATTATGGCTTCATTAGAGGTCTTAACCAACTTTTTACTTATTTTAAGATTAATTCCAAAAATTGAGAAAAAAGATTTTGGAGATAACCTATTCCAAGCTTAAAATATGATTGTTCATAATAAATCCTTATATTTGATCTATGATTAACGTATTTCATGATATAATTTATTTTGTATAGATTCTCATTTACTTGTATCTTGAATTAATCCCAATGGTTTTTAACTCACAACTTAAATAATTACACACTTTTCTCTCTCCTTCACTAGGCTCACAACACTCATATCACACACCTACGTACTACACACACACTCACAACTTTTTTCTCTTTCCAATTTATCCCCTTCCAATTCATGAAGAGCATTAAACTCAGCCTCTAAAGTCTTCATAAGTACACTTATCTTCTTCTAAACATTAATGACCATTTATCATCTAATTAGCCCATGTGTTTGTATGTTTATTTAAAACAATTTTCTCTTCTTTGTTGCCCAAGCCAAAAACCGTCCCCCTACCCTTTATCTTTTGATTTTCAATTTGTGTTTTAATTGTCTCACAAACTCAAGAAAAAAAATTTCTCATTGGTTAATGTTTGATTCACTAGGATTACCCTTTATGAGGGATAATTAAGGCCTTAGGATTTAGCTTTATGAGGAAAAAAAAAATCCTATTTCACTATTAAAGATATTTGTTTAAACTTTTGCTTCTTCATCCATCAAGAATTTTGCCCAAAGATAATAACCTTAGGGGTTATTAATTTAATATAAGTTATAATCCTTATTATAGTGTCTTAGATGTTATTAGGCTTAATTGTAATAATATATTTGATTATCAAACCAATTATAATCTTTAGAAATTCATTTGATACTTATATTGACTCCTTATTGTTCTTTAATACTTAATCAAGCCAAAATATTTCAATTTGTTGATCTTAAATGGCCCCAGGATTAATTATGAACAATTATGCAATTAACTTAATTAATCAAAATTCAATTGCCTCACATTTGTTTTTAGTATTCTCTAATCTATTAATTTTATACTCCTTTATGGCTTATCTTTGGTTATATTAAAAATGGATGTTAAAATATTAATTGTAAGGTATTTTATGGTTCCTAATTGAAGATTAGAAGATTGGATTTAGATTTATTAGAATCCCAAAAAAATTTCCCTAAGAAATGATAATAAATCAATTAAAAATTTAGAGACAACATACTCTCCTATTTTAATAGGTATTACTTGCCGAAATATGATATTTAAGAGAAATACAAATTTTAGGGTATTACAAATACTGTGAAATATTTTTTTCAAAATCATGAAGTATTAATATGTTTTAGTATCAGTCAATGCCGTGAAATATTTTTTAAAAAAATCATGAAGTATTAATATTTTTTTAGTATTAGTCAATAACGTGAAATATTCTTTTCAAAATCATGAAGTATTTTTTAGTACCAATCAGTATCGTGAAGTATCTTTTTGGTATCTTTTAAGTATCTACCAGTGTCTAAAATATTTTTTCAAAAAAAAAAAAGAATGAATGAAAGCTCAGAGTTTTTTGTCAAAAACAGCACAATTCCGTGCATAAGAGCACATCAGACCATAAATGCATAGGACCAAAGTTGCTTCTCTTCCGGTTTCACTTTTTTCCCATTCCAAATGTTTAGAAGGCCAAGGCAGACACACAATGGCAATGAGATGGAGATAGTAATTGGAAACTAGTTTTTTTCCACAAAATTAAATATGTAAAGGTAAAAATTAGGAATCTTTTAAATATGATTAATTAAATTACTCACTTAATAATTTAAAAATGAAAAATCTTATTTAAATTCATTTGAAATACCTAAATCAATATTCAGACATTTACTTTTATCAAATCCCTAATTAGACCATGAGGCCTTATTAAGGATTTTTGAATTCGTTGATCTTACAATTATGTCATTATGCTATTTTCTCAATTCTTCTCCTTCTATAAAATTTCTGTCACAAATCTCAATCTCTAAGATTTCTCAAGTCTATTCACCGTAACATTTGACGTCAATCAAGGAGAAGAAAAGAAAAAATTGAGAAACCATGTTGATTGGGATCTTTTTGTTCATAAAAAAGTGTGCTTTATTGAATCGATTTCACAACCAACATTCATTTTATTGTCATCTCTAACTTTAGAAGTTCAGGAACCTAGTACAGATATTGAGGGTTCTTTGGCCACCAGTCTTTCATTGAGTGGTAGCTAGTTTGTTTATTTTACTGTTTACATGTAGACTTTGTGGTTTCGTCTTGAATTGGTTGCTTCTGTCATGTTAAGTTTATTTGTTATTTCGGATTGATGCTTTTGCCTCTGTAACTGCTACATTCTGTGAAGTTTATTAATGAAAGTATTTGTTGAGGAAAAAGAAAGGTCGTTTTTGTTCCTTTCTCATAACCATCATCGCTTTGCAATTACATTCCACAATCTCTCTTTTCTGTGAGTTGGCAAATCTACCATTCACAAAGCGCAAAAACTAATGACCATTTCTTCTTCTACTGAAACCAGCAAGGTTAATGTTGACACTGCTAATTTTTTATGATTTACACACTCGTGAACAAGAAAAAACAGCATTTAAAGATCATATGGTAAAAATCATAAGCTGAAGAACAAAATATGATATGTAACAAAGGAACCTATCAACCTATTAATATTATATGGTCTCAACATTAAAATATGACATTTCTTCCTTATTTAATACCAGAATAGTGTGCTTATCCTATATGGTCGCAACTCTAGATATCAGGGTTAAAGAGAAAGTTTTTGAACTTACCCCTCGATTTTCTTTGTTGGCCGATATCACTCTGTTTCTTTTTTTTTCCTTAGTTTTGGTCCCTCAAAAACCCTAATTCACCTTCCCCTTTTCTTCCCCCCACCCCCAAAAGATGATTCATGAAATGATGGGTTGCTCGGTTATCATTTTAATTAGAGGAGCATTATGGTCTTTTTTGACAATATTCAGAAATTTTTAATAAGATCTCTTCTCTTGATAAAGGATTTGTTAAAAGTGAATGCCTAAATTTGGATTTAGGTATTTCAAATGGATTTAAATGAGATTCGCCGATCCATTTTAAATTTAATAACACATCTTATAAGTTATATATATATATATATATATATATTGAAAATTTGATCTGTGAGATTTATTAGAAAATCAAATACTTTCATCTATTATATCTTGTTGAATCATGATTTATTAGAGAAGATAGATTGATTTTTTTTTCTTAACAAATATTTAAAAAATTCTTAGATGCAACTGAACCCAATAAAATATACTTTGATAAATCAAGATTTATAACCAGAGATAGATTATTTTTTCTTTAAAATTATTTTGTGAAATCAGGATTTATTACGGGAGAAATATTGATTTTTTTCTTTACAAATATTGAATAGAAAATGAAATATCTTTATCGAAATATTACAGATCAAATTTTCAAAACAGAAATAATAATTTAGAATATTTTCTGTCAAATTTTAAATTATGCAATTTAATTGATTTTATTAAAAATGTTCCCTTGATTTTTACATCTGTATATTTACTGTTGTGAAGAAAAACGAGTTTCTAAACGGATAGAAGCAAGAAAGATAAACGGTGGGAGACATTTTAAAGTGAGAATAGGCGTTAATGATATGATGGGAAGAGAAGTGATAATAAAATAAAGGGTTAAAAATCTATCCGGAAGTATATATCGAAGAATAATGTTGTTCTGAAAGTTTTTTTAGACTCAATTTCACCCTGAAAGTTTAAAACTGGAGTAATATTGTCATTTTCCGTTAAAAAACTAATGTTAACTGTTAAAAAATTGACGTTAATCATTAACTTTTTAATGAAAAATAGTAACATTTCTCCATTTTTAGACTTTCAGAACAACATTAAACCCAAAAAAAATTTCTAAGTCAACATTGTTTTTAAGTGTATATTTTCAGGACTGATTTACTACTTAACCTTAAAATAAATTGCTTCTTGCAGTTTTGCCACATCTTCCCAATTTTAAAATATTCTTATAAAAAACGATTTTAAGTATAGTATTTTGATAAATATTTTTCACCATGTAGTATTTTGGTAGTTCCTTTTACTGTTTATAGTATGTGGGTAAATTTGTCGTGTATTAATGGACTATTTATTTTTATACATTACATAGAGAAATTTTTAATTTTTTTTATAATTATAAGGTTTTGTTTGAGATTATAATCTCATTGGGATTTTTTTTTTCATTTAAATTATAAGAGTTATGTGAAAATTGTTGAATTAGTTAGATACATATTCCTAATTTCCTATACCAAACAATGTTTCTTTTTATTTGTTATAAAGAGCGCTTATAGGTATATGTAAAGACCGTACATTCATCAGTAAGGTCCTGATATAGTGATATCAATGAGATTTAAACTTATAATCTTATGATTATGATTATAAGCCAACCTCTTTACTAATTAAACTAATCTTTATTGGTTTCTTTGTATTTAACAGGAAAAAAGGAAAGTCAATTTCAAGGCCTTTTGGGCTTTGATAGGGCAAATTTTGGGCTAATAGAATATATGGACTTATTTTTTGAATTTTCTCAAGGACATCTTAATTTTAGGACCTGTTTGGTGTAAAGGTTTTTTTTAGGGCGCAACATAGGGTATGAGGCTGCTAAAGGCCTCTCTTAAAAGCCTTCAGAAATATTTAATAGTGGGCCTGATTGGAGTGCAATTTTTTGAGCTTTTCTGCTAATTTTAAAAAAAGTCAGTTAACATTGTCAGTTGAATTTGGGTCTGTTTGGCTTGAGCTTAAATTCACTTAATTTAAAACTAAAAAACCTCGTTAATGAAAAAGCTCTACTCCTAAGTTTTTTCAAAAAATCTCTCAGTTTTTTGATATAGGTCCCACCACTTTTACCACCATCAATCCAAACATAAATCATTATTTATAACCTAACTTTTTTTCTACCGAACTTTTTTTAAAGTCAGATAGCTTTTAAGTCACCGCTTCTGCCGCCAATCCAAACAGGCGCAGTAAAATCCATGCTAGAATTTGCTTGATGATGACTGGGCTAAATTGAGAGTTAAGGGCATGTGGTAGAAAATAAACAATGCTTCAAAAAGGAAACAGAGATAAACTCCACTTATATGAAAAAATGGGGGAAAAAAAGTCCCTCGCTAAAAATTTTATTTATAAAAAGATTTTTTAAAAAAAATTGGGTCACAAAAAGTATGAGTGTTGGGTCCATAAAATTTTTTATAGAGGACTTTTTTCAATTTCCCCCTTTTCTTCATATAGATCACAATCACAACTAGTAATTACTCCCTCCCCTACTAATTAAGAGATCGGATTTGATTTTCTTCTGGAGAAATTAAAGAAATTAAATAAATCATTTAATCATATGATATGTTATGTATTCTTAGATTATATATTAGTTTATTAGTTAAATTAATTAGTTTGAAGAAAAAATAAAAATAAAAATACTCTAAAATAATTTAATTAGTTTTTTAAATTTTTCCAAAAAAATTAATATGATCTTATAATTAGGACCGGAAGGAGTATATTATATTCATACTATTTTTTTTATATGAATATTCATACTAATTTGCTTTACCCCCAAAGCGTAAAAGTTATAATTTTAGAAAATAGCTATTGACCAGAAAATACACGTAAAATTTATTTTTTAAAAAAAAATTGTAAGACTTCAATCCGTATGTCTTAAATTTATAATTTGTTGGCTAAAAAAATTATATTGATTACACTTATTAAGAGATCTCTTATTAATATAGTAGTTTCTTGTACAAACTATTAAAATAGAAAATTTAGAAAACCCAACTCCCATTCTTTACCAATAATTAATTTTAAAAATTTTTAATACTTAAAAATTATTTATTTACCTTTTTTTTTAACAACCAACTTATTTAGTTTTCTTAATTATTATGAATTATTTATTTATATCCTATATTAAGAACTAGTAGAGGTAAAATAAAAGTATTTTTTTATATAGCTATTTAACTGAGTCAGATCCAAGTATTGTGAAACCCAATTGAAAATAACAATCACAAGCATATTTTTTACATTTAGACGGACTCAAATTCAAAAGCTTAAACGGCTATAACTATTTTTCCTATGACCCAACCTGATTGGAAACTAAGGCCCCGTTTGGATCGTTGAAAATTAGGGGAGAGAAAAAGAAAATCAAATTTTCCATTAGCGATGACCATTTAGTTCACCATTTTCCTAGGAAAATATTTTCTAGCGGCGAACAATTTTCCTTCACACATGTGAATATCTTTTCCCTCAATTATTGGTGGGAACCTAATTTCTGATGATAGTAAATTTCCAAATAACCCTTCTCTTTCTTCTTTAATCGTTGTCGCTCGTAATTGCTGTTGATGAAGGTGTAATTTTGTAGCTAATTTCAGACGTGGACCTAGACCCCATGGCAGTGAAGATTTTTAAGACCCAACCCCCAAACACCTCCTAGTTTCGTTTTCGATCCTTGCTAATGAACATTTTTTCAAACACAGACCCATGACGACGAAGGCAGATGAGTTGTTGTTAAGAGAGAAAGAGAAGTGAATATGCATTAGCAGTGTACACTGGAGTGTGCATGTGAGTGCACAATCGAGTGTGCGTGAGTGCACATGCACACTCTTATAGAGAAGGGGGGCCGCCTTCTTATATTTCTACATCTAAGATTTGACTTGTATTGTTGATAGTAATAGCAGGTCAGTGTATATCAAAGAAAATTTTGATTCAAAGGGAGAAGAAGAGGCAAAAATTGGAAGAAAAATATTATTTGATTAGTCCATCCTTAAAAAAAGGAAATGAACAACGTTTAGTGTCTTTGTGGTGTGAATGTGTGTAAGTGTGGTTTAAAATAATATTTTACTTGTATGGGTAAAATGATATTTTACATCATTTTCCTACCTTATTTTTTTTGAATCAAATAATTTTTTTTATCAGCCATTTTCTTTTTTAATATGAAGTAAATGCATCAAGACAAAATATTTTTCATCCCGTTCTTTTTCAACAACTTATTTTATGTGTGCACTATAAACTTCAAGGTTGAATGGTCCATGGCAATTTTCAAAATGTGATGTGATTATGAATTGACGTACTATTATCATACTGAAAAATTGAATCGGGTCACGTCGCAACGGATCGGAGGGAATTTCTTGCGGGTTATAATTAATTCATTATAATTGTCACTATTTCTGCCGTACTCATCACGATTTTATATTTGTTGCGCAGAGACTCCCCAATATAGATTGTATAAAATTCGAGAAATTAAACGTTGTTTTCAAACATTGTAATATTACTCCGTTGTAAACTTTATTATACATAAACATATTTTCAAAGTTTCAACTTACAAATGTTACTCTATTAATTAGTAGAATAAATTTTTACAAAATTTGTGTAAGTCATGAATTAGAAGTTGCTCAGTGATAAACCATATATATTAAAGTCATAAATCATAATGCCTGAAATATAGTTTTTGAAAACTAAACAGACGGAATTAAGAAAATTTAATACAATCGTAATAATGAAAAATATTTTCTTAATTATTCGATTCTTCATTCCTATAAATTAGTAGTACTCCCTCCGGTCTTAATTATAGAACAACATTTGAGAGTTAGTTTTGGTCCTAATTATATAACAAAATTTAAATTTTTGTCAATTTCTTCCTAAAACATCCCTATTTTATTCTCTCATGGTTAGATTTTGATAAGTATATGCATTTAGGTGCATAGAATTTTCCTATCAATAAAACTCTTAAATTGTTGGATTTTAATTTATTTATCAACGATTAACGTTAATTTACCTATATATATATGCGCGCGCGCGCACACACACATACATATGTGTGTACACACATATATGTATATATAGCAATACCATAATTTCAATTATAAAGTATGGAAAGGAAGATTCTAGGTTAGGGGGTATATTAATATCATTGAAAATATATATAAGGGCATTTTAGGAAAATGAGTGAAATTATCTAATTTAACTACTTTCCTTAATCTCCCCAAAATCAATTAAATATGCCTTATAATTAAGACCGGAGGAAGTATATTGCATCTAGCTTAATTGGAAGTGGGTGGAGAAATTGAATTAGAGAAGCTGAAACTCTTTCAACATCTAGTTTATTTATTTACTATATTTGAAATGAAAATCTTGCACAAAAAGTTAATTAAATTTCTAATTACTCAAAATTAGTGGAGAAAATCGTGAAAAGTCTTTATTTGGATATTTTATTGGACAAAAGAATCTGATACATTTTTATAAAACGAAAGTATCGGTGCTCTAAAAGATTTCACATACAAAAAGCACTCATACTCGAATTATTTCATATTTGAATTTAGATACTTCTAACCAATAAAATTGCTAAACAACGACTTTTCACTTATTTTTCCACATTGGTATGATGTATTCACTTTTTTCCTTTTTGACTTATTCTCCAAATTCTTTGTGCACACTTGCCTTGTGGAAGAAGGTGGATGTCTCCAAAGTCAATTGTTGTAGGCTTGACAAGTTGCACATACCAATTACTAAGAAACTTCTTCTGTCCAAGTCTATAAATAAACCTTAAACCATCATCTTCCTCACACGAATCAATACACAAAAACCAGAAAGCTTTGAACCCAACTTAGCAAAATCAAAATCCTTCAAATTTCAATCCATCAGCCATGAATATCAGGCTAGGAGGCTTTCTCCTCTGTTCATGTTTCCCTCTCTTGAGCAGCTTAATGGATTCCATAGGTCAACTTTTCTCTGCTACTTCTCTGTCACAGCTCACTGCAGATTCTGGGGAAGAACAAGATGCTGCTACATCTGCAAACGTCCAAGCTCAACGGCACTTCAGACAAATTCAACACATAAGTCAACCTTAAATTTTGCGGTTTAAAGAGTATGTGAGATTCAAGAAGTAGAATTTCATATAGTCAATATTGGCTACAACAATAACCACCCTTTATCATGTAGCCCGAACTTCTCTAGTCTATGTGTCTGTTTGGTTTCATGTTTTGATGATCTTCAACATGAAACCAAGCATACTTGAAATCACTTTGCTCTTCGATCCATATTCATACAGTCAGTGAAAAAATGAATTGTATAACTATGAAGGCGTTAAAATACAGTAAAACCTTTTTTCCATATTGCTGGCAAATATTGGGGATGAAGCATCAATTGGATGATGCATCAGGAGTTCCTTAATTTTTACCTGTAGCCTGCTAAGTATTTACAATAAAACAGAATATTCATGTTGAAGAAGAGATCTTTTACCACTGGAGATGAGTAATTTATAAAACCCATTGTTGATCAACATCATCATCAACATGTTTCAATGGGCAAACAATGAGTCTAAAGCCAAATCTGCTAATTCCGTTTCCAATCATTGCTGATGAAAATTTTTCAAACATAGACCCATGACGGGGAAAGCAAATGAGTTGCTGCTGAGAGAGAAAGAGAAATGAGAGTGCACACTCAAATTGAGTGTGCACGCATGCATACTCGAGTGTGTGAGTGCACACTTAACACGCACTAGAGTGTGCATGAATGCAAACTCAAATTGAGAGTGCACGCATACATACTTGAGTGTGCATGAATGCATATTCAACACAAACTAGAGTGTGCATGAATGCAAACTCAATTTGAATATGCACTTACCCACACTCGAGTGCCCTATAAATATGAATGTATGTGAGTGTGGTTTAAAATAATATTTTATTTTTAGAAGTAAAATAGTATTTTGCCTCATTTTTCCTACCTTATTTTCTTTTAACTAAACAAAATTTTTCCTATTAACCCATTTTCTTTTTCAGTACAAATTAAACGCATCAAGACAAAATATTTTCCATTCCATTCTTTTTCATTGTTATCTTTGGGCCTAAAAGTATCTTTACTTTCATAGAATATTCTTGGCGACCGTGAACTAATTTTATGTGTGCACTATAAACTTCAAGGTTGAATGGTCAATGGAATTTTTCAAAATCTGACATGATTATGAATGACGCACTATCATCTTTTCCATTATCATACTGAAAATTTGAATCGGGTGACGTCGCAACGGGTCGGAGGAAATTTCTTGCGGCATATCAATAATTCATTATAATTGTCACTATTTCTGCTGTACTCATCATGATTTTATATTTTTTGAGCAGAAACTCCCCCAATATAGATTGCATTAAATTCGAGAAATGACACGTAGTTTTTAAACATTATAATATTACTCCGTTATAAACTTTATTATACATAGACGTACGTATTGTCAAGTTTCAACTTACAAATGTTACTCTTTTAATTAGTAGAATAAATATTTACAAAATTTGTGTAAGTCATGAATTAGAAGTCGCTCAGTGATAAAGCATATTAAAGTTATAAATCATAATGTCTGAAATATAGTTTTTGTAAACTAAACAGACGGAATTAAGAAAATTTAATACAATCGTAATAATGAAAAATATTTTCTTAATTATTCGATTCTTCATTCCTATAAATTATATTGCATCCAGTATTATCAGAACCGGATCGGAACTGACTGAGTCGACCTGAAAACCGGCAGTGGTGGATCTTAGGAGAAATATTTGGGGGGTCAAATATATACTCATTAACTAATTTAAAAAAATATATATTTGAGGGGGCCAAATGTATAAATTGTGGGGACAAATATATAATTTTTTAGCCAAATATATTAAAAACTCCAATTTACATAAAAAAAAATTAGGACAAATTTTTTTTTTTGGGGGGCCATGGCCCCCTCTTGTCCTCAAGAAGATCCGCCCTTGGAACCAATGAATCGGTCACCCAACCGGTCTAATCCGGTAATAGGATCGGATATGCGTAAAAAATGGGTTTAGACCGGTCCGACTGCCGGTTTTGGAGGAAACTGGTAGAAAACCGGTTCGACCGGTTGGTGTAATTTTTTTTTTTTTAAAACTTTGCTGAAGATATTGTTGGTCATCCATATTATTTTGATGATGATAGAAAGCATTTCATTGATGCACTACCTTTGGATTCTTTGCCATGATTTTATTGTGTTTGGAGGTTATTTTGTAAACTCATCTTCTTTAATTTTGCTCCTAGTTAATTGAGTTATTCATGTTTTAAACTTGTAAAAATGTTTTAGGTACTTTTATTTTGTAAGCTCATATATATATATGTGTGTGTGTATAAAAGTATGATTGTATAATTTATAAATATAGTACGGTTTTCGAGATCGGGTCATAATTATGCGATTCAACCAGTGACCCATTGACCCAGTACCCGACAGGATCGATGACCGGTCCAAGTCTGATAACATTGATTGCATCTTGCGTAATTGGAGAAATTGAATTAGACTAGCTAAAACTCTGTCAACATCTAGTTTATTTATTTATTAGATTTGAAATGGAAAGCTTGCACAAAAAATTAATTAAATTTCTAGTAACTCCAAATTAGTAGAGAAAATCGTGAAAAATCCCTATTTGAACATTTTATTGGATAGAACAATTTGATACGATTTTATAAAACGAAAGTATGAGTATTCTAAAAAATTTCATATACAAGGAGCACTCATACTCATTCAGATCATTCTCCCCAATAAAATTCACGAAGAATCACTTTCCACTTATTTTTCCACATTAGTTTGATATATATTCACTTTTTTCCTTTTTGACTTATTCTCCAAGTTCTTTGTGCACACTTGCCTTGTGGAAGAAGATGGATGCCTCCAAAGTCAATTGTTGTACGCTTGACAAGTTGCATTTACCAATTACTAAGAAACTTCTTCTAAGTCTATAAATAAACCTTAAACCATCATCTTCCTCACATGAATCAATAAACAAAAACCAGAAAGCTTTGAACCCAACTTAGCAAAATCAAAATCCTTCAAATTTCAATGCATCAGCCATGAATATCAGACTAGGAGGATTTCTCCTCTGTTCATGCTTCGCTCTCTTGAGCTGCTTAATGGATTCCATAGGTCAACTTTTCTCTTCTATTTCTCAGTCACAGCTCACTGCAGATTCTGGGGAAGAACAAGATGCTGCTGCATCTGCAAATGTCCAAGCGCAGCGGCACTTCAGACAAATTCAACACATAAGTCAACCTTAAATTTTGCGGTTTAAAGAGTATGTGAGATTCAAGAAGTAGACTTTCATGTAGTCAATATTGGCTACAACAATAACCACCCTTGATCATGTAGCCTGAACTTCTGTAGTCTATGTGCCTGTTTGGTTTCATGTTAGGAATTAGCAAAACCAATGGTTTTGATGATCTTCAACATGAAACCGAACATACTTGAAATCACTTTGCTCTTCGATCCATATTCATATGGTCAGTGAGGAAATGAATTGTATAACTATGAAGTCGTTAAAATACAGCAAAACCTTTTTTCCATATTGCTGACAAATATTGGGGATGAAGCATCAATTGGATAATGCATCAGGAGTTCCTTAATTTTTACCTGTAGCCTGCTAAGTATTTACAATAAAACAGAATATTCATGTTGAAGAAGAGATCTTTTACCACTGGAGATGAGTAATTTGTAAAGCCCGTTGTTGATCAACATCATCATTAGCATGTTTCAATGGGCAAACAATGAGTCTAAAGTTCAGTATCTTATAGCAACAGGTCATCTCAATTACTTATCCGGTTCGTTCTTTAACAAACTATTGAGGCGGCCCCTCCGTTAACACGTGAGGAAGCAACCAAGCAACATATCATGTCCATTCTTTACAGCCTTGAGCAATGGTGTATTCCCAAAGTTATCTACAACTTTTTGCCATATCAAATATGTTCAAGCTTTTAACTTTTTCGTGTTCTTCTGCCATTCTTTAGTCCTATCTTCATTTGTTGTGTCTCAATCTTAGTATATTTCCCTTTTTCAGTTTTCACGTAAGCATAGATATCCTCTCATAATCATATTTGAGTAAATGATGGGTGTAATATGTGGGCACCTCTCTCGGCATGAACTTAAACCTTAGTTTGCCAAGTTTTTAGGCATACGTATCATTCTCTTAGAGGTAATTTTGTTTGAGTTATTGTCGGGTACTAAATGTGAACACCTATCTTAGGAGAAATTTAAACTTTTGTTAGCCAAATTGTAAGAGACTAACCTTTATGTTGGCTGAAACTCCAGTATTGGCCTTTTATTAGGGATAAGTAAAAAACCGATGGTCCAGGTAGCCCCATCTAACCCGACCCAGTTCGGTGAAAAAAATTGGCCCAGAAACAATATTGGGCAGACTAGACCAGACTTCGACCCCAGGCCTTAAACCTTTTGATCTGGTCTAGTATGGCCCAAATATTGTTTTTATTTATTTATTTATTGTTATTCAATGTAGTTGGAGATTATTATAGATTTATGATTGAGATTTAATGTTTTGTGATGTGCTTTATATGATTAGAGCTATTGTTATAGTCTTATTATGTTCAAATATTGCTTCTCGAAAAAGGAAAAAATAAAACACTAAATAGGTCCTGAACTAATCCAGTCAGTCCATTCGACAGATTTGAACCAACCCAAGTTGGACCAGACTAGACCTCCGGCTGTCTTATACTGCCTAAGATACTATCCACACCAGACTTCGAGTTGAGGCCAAACCCAATCTGGTTTGGTCCATAATCAATTATAACTTTTACTTTTAGTTTAGTAGATGGACTTCATTTCCAACCAAAGACAAGCTTTTTTATTTAGGACTAAATTTCAAGCCCAACTAAGCAAATAAAATTGGCCCATCAGATCATATAATAACTGCCCAAAGTTTTGACCGAGATATTTCCACTTCTACCCCACCCGCCAACGACAATAACGATTTGGTGCAATTACGCAAAAGCTCCTCATCCTTTCCCATTTCCTCTCCCGTTTCACATCCTATCTTTCCTGCTCAGTAAGTTCGTCTCTCTTAGCTCTTTGTTTTCCCTTTGTTTTTCTTTTTATTTATTTCTTCATATTTCTCAACTCTTGTCGAGGGTGGAAGCCGCTGTTATCCAATCATGTTGATTTTTTGTTTTTAATGGGTCCAGTGATGTGAATTTCCTTATGTCGATTCTTTACAGATTGCAAAATTATGTGTTAGACGAGTTTGTGATTTTAGACTATGTTAGAGTCTGCCAAGCTCTTGTGAACTAATGATTTTCATATGTTTTCCCTTGTTTGGGTGAATTCTCCTTCTCCTCCGCTGTTGTATTTATTTTCCTTCCCAAATAATTATTTTCCCCATCAAAATAATACTTCATTTAATTTACGCCTCGTACTCTAGTTTATCTGGGGAATGCATGATGAACCATAAGACAGAAAGAAAATGATGACATACCTTTTTAGTTTAGATGGTATTCTAGAGGACTAACACATGAGAAATCTGATTTTTGAGTATATAATATTGGAAACAGCTTCTTGGCCAGTCACTAGTGTCAGAATGAAAAATGTTTCTGGTATAGTATGTTGTTCGTTTTTTGTTAGCTTTTGCCCCTTATTTCAATTTTTGTTCATACCGTGAATTTTCTAAACTGTAGTTCTCCATCTATTTTGCATATGCACTCATGTATTTTCATGCCCCCTTTTTGAGCAGGAAATTTTTCAAGGTCATCAACTCCTTTCACCACCAAATTAGAACCTTCAGGCATGGCAGAAGAGGCTGGTATGTTTATGGCTCATTTCTTACATGCATCCATGGCTCTCACATAGGAACAAAAGTTGGAGCTTTACATGAAAATCTGTTAGAACGGAGTCTTATGTTTGACCTAACAATATCTTGCTTACCCTGGAATAAAAATGTCAGTGGTTGTACTGTGATAGGTCCTGGAGATTCAAAGCTATAAACCTTTGGTAGAATCTGGCTAACAGAGAGTCTCCTGAAGATGAGCACCATAGCCACAAATTTTCCTTCTGGCCTGAGACCAGAGGAGCACTCAGCAGCAACACGAAACAGTGCTCTCACATCAAAGCTCTCACCCAAGAAAGTCCTAGATATCCTCAATAACAAATGCAGCAATTCTCTAGAACATCTCAGACAGGCTCATGCTATCATCCTCAAAACTGGGCACTTTGAAGATCATTATGTATCTGGCACCTTGGTCAAATGCTATGCAGATACTCATTTCAACAACTTTGCCATGGCAATCAAAGTTTTTCGCCAAATCCCAAGCCCCAATGTGTTTGTGTGGAATATCCTTCTCAAGGGATGCCTGGAGAACAACGAACCACAAATGGCCATATCATCTTATGAAAACATGTTAGTCTTCAATTCTAGGCCTAATAAGTTCACTTATTCTACTTTGCTCAAGGCTTGTGCCATGACTGGTTCTGTTGAAGAAGGGATACAATTTCATGCCCATGTGGTGAAACATGGGCTTAGTGGGGATGGCCACATTAAGAGTGCTGGGATTCAAATGTATTCATCATTTGGGCTTGTGAAAGAGGCCAGGAAAATTCTTGACAATGAAGATAGCCAATCTGACATCATTTGTTGGAATGCCATGATCGACGGATACCTCAAGTGTCAACAAGTGGAAGCTGCTTGTGAGGTGTTTGAGAGCATGCTGGAGAAGAACATAGGCTCATGGAATGCAATGATAAACGGGTTAGCTAAGTGTGGGATGATTGATAGTGCGAGGAAATTGTTCGATGAAATGAGCGAGAGAGATGAAATTTCTTGGAGTGCTATTATAGATGGCTACATCAAAGAAGGGTGTTTTAAAGAGGCTTTGGAAGTTTTCAACGAAATGCAAAGACAAGACATAAGGCCAAGAAAGTACATATTATCAAGTGTGCTAACTGCTTGTGCTAATTTGGGAGCTTTAGATCAAGGTAGATGGATTCATTCATTTATGGAAAGGAATTCTATTCGAATGGATCCTGTCTTGGGGACTGCTTTTGTTGATATGTATGCCAAATGCGGGCGGTTAGACATGGCATGGGAGGTGTTTGAGAACATTCCGGCGAAGGAAATTTCAATTTGGAATGCTATGATAGGAGGGCTTGCAATCCATGGCCAGGCAGATGAAGCAATCAAACTCTTCACCAAGATGAATAGGGAAAAAAAGCTGAAGCCAAATGGTATTACTTTTGTTGGCATTCTTAATGCCTATGCACACGCAGGAATGGTCGATGGAGGTCTAGCCTTGTACTATTCGATGAAAGAAGCATACGGGATCGAGCCCAAGATAGAACACTATGGTTGCATAGTTGACCTTCTGGGAAGGGCTGGACTATTAGAAGAAGCAGAGAAGTTTATAGATTCTATGCCAATGAAACCCAATGCAGCGATTTGGGGAGCACTTCTAAATGCGTGTAGGATACACAATAATGTAGAACTAGGAGAAAAAGTGGGGTGGATTTTGCTTGACATGGAACCTCAAAACAGTGGTCGTTACGCATTATTGTCAAATATATATGCAAATGCAGGGAGATGGGAAGATGTTACAAGAGTTAGAAAGTTGATGAAGGAAAGAGGAGTAAAGACTGTTCCTGGAAGTACTACGATAGATTTGGGAGGTACAGTTCATGAGTTTAAAATGGGAGATAACGGCTCACACTCAGAATGGGAAGAAATTTATTTGATGTCGGGAAATATGATGGAGAAGCTGCATATGGAGGGTTATTCTCCAGAGACTTCTCAGGTTTTATTTGATGTTGGTGAGGAAGAAAAGGAAGTTGCGTTAAGTTTGCACAGTGAGAAGATTGCAATTGCTTTTGGACTTCTTCGTACAAAACCAGGAACAACGCTTCGTGTTGTGAAGAATTTGAGGGTTTGTGAGGATTGCCATTCTGCTTTCAAGCTCATTTCTCAGATATACAGACGTGATATCATCATGAGGGACCGTGTGCGCTATCATCATTTCAAAAATGGGGTTTGTTCATGTAAGGACTTTTGGTGAGGGGTATAAATGGAAGGGAAAGTTAGAATGAAGGAGAGAAAAATATTTATCGAATAGGGAAAGTTAGAAACTTATTAGAATAAAGGACTTAAAGAGAAAAATATTTATTGAGGATGATTATAAAAATTATAATTATTTAGAAAGAATATATAACAAAATATGTCATTTAATTGAGGTAAAAAAATGTATAATTTAATTACCCACCTCTTGCAAACATCATGTTACCCTCTATTTACAAATTCTTCATGGAGATACTTTCTTATGGCCACAAATATAATTCATAATTCATAGTTCTTGTGTATATCGCATGATTAATTTGTTTTTCTTCTTTTATTTCTTTCTTCATCTCTCGAGTGCATAATTAAATTTTGGGTTAAGATTCAATTTTGCCCCATAAGTTGTTACGTAGAGCAATATTATTTTGAAAATTGTTTAAAGAGTAATAATACCTTAGAAATTTTTAAATTGTAGCAATTTCGCTCTGGCTGTTATATAAGTTAAGTTTAACTGTTACTTAATTAAATATACTGAGTTGACAAGTTAACGTGTCATCCACGTCATTTTATTAAGGTATAAATTTATTTTAGGAGTTTTTACTCACGAGCACTATTGTCTTGAATGTTTATAGGGTTCAATATTACTCTGGTGATATCAAAATCATATTTAATGACACAATGACCATTTTCCATATTAAGTTTCACCATTAATTAATGAAATATGTTTAACAATAGTGTACAAGAAGAAACCATAAAGGGAGGAGGAGCCCATTTTGCTAGAAAGCAATGAAGAAAAAGATTCAATTATAGGATATAAGAAATATTGAGGGAGATTGCTAAAAATAGTGCCGCCAAAAACCTTTTGTCGTACCCTACTCCCTAGTGGTGATGAGATGGGCGGATATCTCTTCATTTTTCTCTTGATGGTATATAATGTTTTTACCTCTTTGATTTTCTTCATCCTTAGTAAGAAATGCATTTATAATTTTTGTTTCTTTATTTATAAATCTAACTTGGAAAAAAAATGTAGGGGATCACATGTGAAGTTGATAAATCAGTATATTTGGTCTAATAGTTAAATATAACCCATAAAATAATTAGGTGAAATTGCTATGACTATAAAATTTTTGGGGTAATATTACTTATGAGTAAAAGCTCTCAGGACCAATCTGCATCTTAACCAAAAAAAAAAAAAAGATGTGGACCTGTCAATTCAGTATAATTGGTTGGTCAAACTAAACTTAGATAACAATCAAGGTAAAATTATTATAATTTGACAATTTTTAGGACAATATTGCTCCTTAAAAACATTTCAGAACATCATTACTCCAAAGTGATAACTTTCAAGACAAAATTAAACCTTCACCCTTAAATTTTCATGATCAAGAATTTTGGATATTCTTGTATGCTTGTGGAACAATATTGATTATTTGTAACTTAATTATCATTTTGATTAAGCTAAAACAATTTCAACTTCTAATTTTTGATGTTTTTTCTTTGCCAACATAAATATACATTCACTATTTCTAATTTTATATATTGGATGGATCCAAATTCACCAAACACATTGCTAGATTTTCCTTGAAAGTCTTATATTATTTTAATAAAATACTATCAAATAACAAATGGGTTATACTATTCAACAGTTATAAATAATATAGTCTTATAATAATCTATAAAAATTTTAGATTTCATATCTATTTGATTTTATAGGAACAATATTACGTGTTAAAAAATAGAATATAATTAAGAATCAATTTTTTTAAAAAATAAAAAATAAAAACCAATATCATTTATGTTTTAGAATCAGTTATAGTTTTCTTTTCTTTTCTTTTTTTATAAAAGTTTGAATGTAGGAGAAAATATAGGTAGAAGGTTTGATTAGAAACATTTTCGTATTCTTAAATTATTTTACTATTTAATTTCTCTAATAATTTTTATGAACTTCCTTTCAACAAATATTATTTTCTTGGGTTAAGGTGAAAAAAATACACATGTTGTTTTTTAAAGGAGCGCATAACATCAAGTGTGTTTTTTAGGTACAAAAAAAGTTACTATGTGGTTATAGAACAAGTACAAAAGTTACAATTCTTGTTAAAAGGAAAACGTTGACAGTTAAAAAGAAGGATTTTGACTAACACTGATGACATGGATGGCAACTTGGCATATTAAGTAGCATTTGGGGAAAAAAAACTGAACACCATCAAATGAAAAAGCAAGGTCCAAAGGAGCATGAGTGACATTGAAGTAGTATGACCACAAAATCGAATCGAAGGGTGAAAGATTCGATCATTACAAAGGGCGTTGTGAATCAGAGGGGGAGCTTCACCTTCATTCTTCTAGTTTACCTCTCTTTGTCCTCACGGCGACAACTTCTACCTTTAGTATCTCTAGTGAGTTCCTCCTTTTCACCATAGCCACCTCTGTTAGAAGCTTTCAAGTTTGGGGGGGGGCTGAGTGCACCGTGATTGGGGTTTTGAAAAAGGCAGTAAGATTCGAACTAGAGAGCTCAGATTGGACCTTCCTCTCCCATTACCTTTCTCAGTTGTGTTGGAGAATTGGGAGAGAGGCGAAAAACTTGGAACAACCTAAAAGCGGAGCTAAATCACCAAGAGAAGGTGAATTGGGGATTTTAAAAATCTTTTTGAAAGGTCTGTTTTACACAGGGTAAAACAGAGAGCAGGGGAGAAGAGAAGAACACAAAGGTTTATACTGGTTCTGTAACACCCCGATTCCAACACAAAAAACTTAGCAAAATATTTGAAATATATTCAACAAGGTTGATCATCATTCAAATCAAATCATTTAAAATGTAGTTCATAACATAAATTACAAATTTCAGAAAAATAACTTAAAGATAAACACAAGCGGAAGTCCTAGGGTCTTAGCAAATATAAATAACATAACTTATACAACAGGAGTACAGAAGAGCTTTCTGGGCTCACTCCATTGGTGCCTCTCCTTGTACCCTATTAGGATAATCACCTGAAAAATGTTAATATGGGACGAGATTTCCACGTCTCAGTAACTACTAAAATTTTCTACTGTATACAAGTAAATTATATATGATAAAAAGTAGGAACTAATTATAAAAATTTTTAATATATATATATATGTACATAAAATCTTTCATACAAAAACTTTTACTGTATATAAGTGTGTATCAACATTTTGTAAATCTGAAATCCATGAAAAATAATGCAATATGCAGCCCCCCTTATATATCCTTCCAACCTTATACCGCTGACTGGAGCCATAAGCTAACACATGTCCAACAGAAACATATCATTTGACTGAGATGTCTCAAGCTCACCAAAACTTAAGTTACACCCGGCCAAAGGTATAGAGCTTAAGCCTGGACTATGGCTCCCCTCCTTAATCACAACTCAGGAGGTGTCACGTGTCCCACAACTCCAATGCAATCCCGGCCTGAGGATAACATGGAAGAAGGGGCCCTGACAAGTACCATCCACTGTGCACCGAGTGATGGTGTTAAAACAGTATCATACAAATCCCTTCTAACTTCATCCCTTCACATACAGCCGCCATGATAAACATTTCTATTCAAAAATATTAAATCAACATCGTATGTTATTTCACTAGGTCAAACAATCATTTTGAAATCTGGAATGTAAATAGTAAATCACCATTAAAAAACACGTATGTTACTATACAAATAGTAATTCACTATTAAAAAATACGTATCAGTTACTATGCAAATAGTAAATCACTATTCGGGTCCAAAACTGTAATATATACGGGTAAAAATTCGTAAATTATTCGGGAACATAACCGTAATTTATTCGGGAACAAATCCGTAATTTTGACATTTTAGTATAAAATATTATAACACATACACATATAAATCAGTCCATAAAAATAAATAATTAATAATCATACACAATTCACAAGTATATGGAAGAATATTCAGAGTTATCTATTATCTCATAGCTTACAAACTTCAATTCTCTTGATGAGATTCTTCTAGCATCCCAGATAATCTTCACAATACTATCTCTCTCTCTTACACTCTCATAAGGCTGAACAGTGGAAGTATGTGTGTTTGTGGTAGAAGAGAAGTGGTGAGGTATTTATAGATTTTTTCGGTCTCAACTACCTTCCAAATTTCACATGTCTATCTACCACTCATCTACCATAAACATGTCTATCTACTTATCCATCTACCACACATAAGTTCATCTACCATCTAACTACCAAACACATGTATATCTACCGTCTAACTATCCTATACTTATCTATCGATCAATCTAACTACCAAACACATGTATATCTACCATCTAACTACCCTGTACTTATCTACCGATCAAATATCACATTCGTATCTACCACACAGTCATCTACCATTCAAGTATATTTATTTTTTTTAAAAAAAATTTATTTATATATATATTTAAGAAAGTTTACTCATAATAATATCATGTAAAATTTTATTTACTATAAATTAATCTCCTTAAAAAAATCAGGATGTTACAGGTTCGGTCCAACTCTATGACCTACGTCTAGTCCTTAGGCTCCTTTAGTATTTCACTATATTAATTGATTACACCCTCTGTAACTCAAGAGTAATTCTCTCACTAAAACTTACTCCTTCTTACAAGTTGTAATCAATAAACCCCAATCTCCAAGTCCCCTGACTTGAGATTGATTACAATAAATGAAATACAATCAATGAACTCTCTTAAAGAGTAGATAAGATTAAACATTGAAGCTTAATAGTATCAAAAGATACTCTGTACAAGAAAACTTAAGAGTAGATGAACAACTTGATTGCTTTTTTGTTTTCTAGCTCCATGGTTGTTGAGAAGATTGAATGTAGCTCTATTTATACATAGAGAGTGATTAATAACCGTTGCAATCTTCAATATGACCGTTGGTGCATTTATTTAGCTGTTGGAGGCACTTTGGTCTCTTCTCTCTCTACTCTTTTGTTCATTCCTTGTGTTGGAGGATAAATGTTGACTTCCTTGTGTTTTTGTCCGTTGGAATATCAGTGTCTTGTTAAGGTAAGGTGCATTTATCCTTTTTGCATTAGGCAGAGCTTGGTAGATCAAAATATGGTAAGTTAGGTGTCCTTGCATTTAATGCTCTGACATGCTTTTAGCTTGTGTTGGAACAACTCTTATAATCTTCTTAAATCATATTTATATTAGCTGAAATCCACTAACAAACACATTAAACATATCTATTGAAGTTGATAAATAATGTTAGAAAGCATTTAGATCAAACAAGATAGTTTTCACAGATTTGACAAATTTGAATTTTCAACAGTCGCGACGCAAACTCGAGTTTGTGTATCAATACTCGAGTTTGACACTATGCACTTAAGTCTAAACTTGAGTCTCCATATCAATACTCGAGTTTTCTCCTTCCAGAGAGGAAAGTTGCGATTTAAGTTTTGGAGTGTCATCTTAGCTTGAGACCAATACTCGAGTTTTTTAAGCAAAACTCGAGTTTTGAACTTTTAATAAATATATGTCCAAAACCTCAAAACTTGAGTTTTCATTCAAAACCGGAGTATTGAAATTAGTGAAAAACATCGATGCTTTCTGTATGACCAAAACTTAAGTTTCCTAATCCAAACTTGAGTTTCCATTTTTAACTTGAAACTCAGAGAGATCTTCTGTTATTTCAAAACTAAAGTTTCCAAAACTGGAGTTTTCCAAAGTAGAGTTTATAACTGTATAGAGAAATAGTGATCATCTGTGCATTGGCCAAAACTCGAGTTTGCAAAGCTAAATTCAAGTTTCCATTTAAGGTATGAAAAACATTTGAATTTTAGAGCCAAATAGGAAACTGGAGCATTTCAAAAACTTAAGTTTTCATATGTTTAAAGAGTGAAAACCTCCAAAACTCGAGTTCCCAAACTGAAACTCGAGTTTTCCCAAAACTTGGAAAAACTTAAAAAATTTGGAAACTGGAGTTTCTCTCTAAAACTAAAGTTTTGCATTTTCTTTGGAAAATATTGAAGAGTCTCTATGTGGCCTAAACTCGAGTTTCCAAACCAAAACTCGAGTTTGTCCTGATGAAAAACTTGCAATGCTCTCTGTAAGGCCAAAACTCGAGTTTCCAAACGGATACTGCAATTTTGCCTTTGCCCATTAAAATTGAGCTTTTCTTTGTAAGGCAAACTCGAGTTTTGATCCTAAAACTTGAGTTTGCCTTAATATCAGTAAGTTTTTCAATTTTCTTAAGACCAACTTAAATTTTGATTTTACAATTATTTGTTATCATCAAAACACATAGAGAATTAACACAACCACCATCATTACCGTCCCTTCCTTACTTCGCCACCTCCAGTTGAGAAAGAGAGTGCAGCCACGATTTTGTGGGAATGAAGTTCTGGGTTTTTGGAGCTTGAGGAAAAGACAATCTCACACACGCCATGTCACTCACCGCTAACACCACCCATCGAGCTACACTCCATCACTGTCACCTATGATTTTCTTCCGTCATCACGGTTCCTTTCTCCATCTCTGATGAGCCTCATCTTCCCACGCTCTCCATTGTTCCAAGCCGTGGCTTCCTTTGTTTCTAAACTAATTACAGCCTGGCTCCTCTACTTTGCTTCATCTTTTAACATTTATTTCTTAGTCAACCGTTCAATCTGCTAAGTCACCATCCATCTCATCATAATTTATCAAAAACCTTTCATTTAATGCTCAACATTTTCCATTTACCAAAGACGGTGACTTTTACACTTATTTTATAACTATATAGTCATTTTTACATTTTAAAAAAAGATTTGGTGTTAGACGCTCTTTTATAAAAACCACATGTATATTTTTACATTTTAACCTTATTTTCTTTCTATCCTTCATATCATTCACTTTGCCGAAACCAGAAACCCTATCACCTCACTGCTTCTTACCCCTACTTTTTGGATCTGCTGTATTGGGGGAGGTTGCGCCTTTATTCTGGGTCAAACGTGCCACGTATCTCCTTTGACAAGGTATTCTGAAGAGGCGAACAAATGTGTTCTTGGGCTGTGATCACTGGATATGCCTTATACGGCCTTACCCACGTGGAGTAACCTCATCTTTGGGCCCAAGCTATAAAGTTTGGCCCTGCACACATGTACAAAAAAAGGAAGATAATTGTACCATCTTCAAAATATTTAGAGATTCCTGAGTTCACAGATTTTTGTAGACAAGACTAATCATGAAAAGTCAAGGAAATCATGTTTTGCATAGGTGGGTCTTTTGATCTCATTATGTTTTTTCATGAGTGTTGTTCAAAGATCTCAGGTTATCTTCCTTATTTGGGGGATAAAAACTAAACTTTGCTTTGAGTGTTTTGTTATTCATGACCTCATCATTTATCAATATCTAATATCAATTTTAAAAAATATATATGTAGCATATTATATTATTCTCTAGTAGTATAAAAAATATGTAAGGGAATGTAACTAACCAAATATCAAATTTAGTTGAAAAAAAAAAGGATCAGATTACACAGATCATTTTGAAACTTTGAATTATATTTTCAAAATTTGTTTACAATTTGCCTCTTCGCACATTGAATTTTAACTTTCAAATCCTTATACCCCACTATAATTGTTAAGTGGATTGTATTTAGTCTTACCATTAACCAAGTGGTCATGTGTGTGTGTGTGTGTGTATAATGTTATAAATTTTAAAATTAAGATAAAAGTCATAATTCTGATTGTAACTTGTAAGATAAAATATTTTAATTATAAAAATAACTATCTTTAATCAGGTAGTAACTACTTCCTAAAATAATTTTAATCGAATCTTGCAGTTGAAAATGTTGGTTAAGGATAATAAATCTGTCAAAATTGTAACCATTTTTTTGACTAAAATATCCTATTTATGAGGACATAGGAAATATGAGAGAGAATAAAGAAATTATTATAATAAAAGGATTGTAGAAGATAAATAATAAGAAAATAAATATAGTAGAAGTAAAAGGTATTTGGGGTTGTGAAAGTTTATTATATTGACATTAAATAAGGGTAAAATATGAGAATGTAAAAAATAAAAAACGAGACAGTTTCTAAATATTTCTTATAAGAAAAAGGAGCGAGTAATAAGTAAGTAGACATCCTTACTCCATTAACAAATTTTCTCTTGCACACATATTATGTGATAAAAAAAAGTTGTATTTGGAAGAATTTTTTTGTGAAAACATTTTTTTTTGTTATTAAATAGTTATTGCTTTTCCTTACTATAGAGTGGTCTTGCCATGAAAACTTATAATGTTGGGTTTAATATAAAACTGATGAAAAGTAAATACAAGAACAAGAGATTTTAGAGAGAGAGAGAGTAGAGAGAAGTTCTTATTTCAGTGTAATCTGAATGTTTACAGAAGGCCTCTATTTATAGAAGGAAAATGGGCCTTTAGTGTAATTTCCACTTTGGGTCATTTGATGTAATATTCCCCTAATTACATAACTGTACACTCACGGGAATGCATTCCCGTGAGTTGTATTATTTTGTGTGTGGGTCCCACCAAATAGTAAACTACTATGCATGGTACTATGCGTGGGTCCCATGTCATCTTGTAATATTTGGAGACCGGGAGTCAATGGACATCCACATAATCAGTATATTCATAACACTCCCCCTTGGATGTCCATTTATGAATGTGCCTCATTAAAAACTTTAACTAGGAAAAACCCAGTGGGATAAAAACCTAGCCAAAGAAAAGAGTACATCACTCATTGATACACTATCCAGTGCTGCCTCATTAAAAACCTTTCTAGGAAAAACCCAGTGGGACAAAACCTAGAAAAGGGAAAAAGAGTACAACGTGTATCAACTCCCCCTGTTGACAACATCAGTATTACTCCCTCTGATAACATCAGTTGAGATCTTTAAGTCTTCGAAGACCAATACCATAGACAAGCTTCTCAAAGATTGCTTCTGGAAGTGACTTGGTAAATAAATCTGCCAAATTTTCTCTTGAACTGATTTGCTGGATATCTATTTCACCATTCTGTTGAAGATCACGAGTAAAGAAAAATTTTGGTGAAATATGCTTCGTTCTATCGCCCTTGATGTATCCTTCTTTAAGTTGGGCAATACATGCAGTATTATCCTCATATAGAACTGTTGGAACCATTTTACCAGAAGATAAATGACAAGTAGTTCGTATATGATGAATTACTGACCTCAACCACACACATTCTCGACTTGTTTCATGCATTGCTAGGATTTCTGCATTATTAGATGAAGTGGCTGATATAGTTTGTTTCATAGATCGCCATGAAATTGCTGTACCTCCACATGTAAATACATAACCTGTTTGTGATTTTCCATCATGTGGATCAGACATAAATCCAGCATCTGAATAACCAATCAGTTCATGTTTAGATACATTTGAATAATATAACCCCATATCCATAGTACCTCTGAGGTAACGAAAAATACGCTTTACACCATTCCAATGCCTTTGTGTTGGTGCAGAACTATATCTTGCTAATAAATTAACAGCAAATGTTATATCAGGTCTTGTGTGATTAGCAAGATACATTAGTGCCCCAATAGCATTAAGATATGGCACTTCTGGACCAAGTAATTGTTCTACACCTTTTTTGTTAATTACTTGGGGTTGGAATGGATCTTTTTCTTTTATCAAAGATCTTACAACCATTGGAGTACAGAATGGATGTGACTTATCCATATAAAATCGTTTCAAGACCTTCTTTGTATAAGTTTCTTGATGTACAAAGATCCCGTCCTTCAGGTACTCAATTTGTAATCCAAGACAAAATTTTGTCCTACCTAAATCTTTCATTTCAAATTCTTTCTTCAAACAATGAATGGCTTTTGTAATCTCTTCAGGAGTTCCAATAATGTTGATATCATCAACATAAACAACAATTATAGCAAATTCATTTCTCGATCTTTTTATAAAACTGCATGGGCATATCGGGTCATTTTTATACCCTTCTTTCAACAAATATTCTTTAAGGCAATTATACCACATGCGCCCTGATTGTTTCAAGCCATACAGGGACTTATTTAATTTGATCGAGTATTGTTCTCGTGAATTTGAATTAAATGCTTCAGGCATCTTGAGTCCTTCAGGAACTTTCATATAGATATCACTATCAAGTGAACCATATAAATAGGCAGTCACAACATCCATTAGATGCAAATCAAGCCTTTCATTTGCTGCTAGGCTAATTAAATAACGAAAAGTAGTTGCATCCACTACTGGTGAATATGTTTCTTCAAAATCTATGCCAGGTCTTTGTGTAAAGCCTTGGGCTACAAGGCGTGCTTTATACCTTGTAATTTCACCCTTTTCATTTCTTTTCCGTACAAAAACCCATTTATATCCAACTGGCTTTACATCTTTAGGTGTATGGACTATAGGTCCAAATACTTTTCGTTTTGCCAATGATTTTAATTCTGCATTAATGGCATCTTTCCATAGGAGCCAATCTTTTCGTTGTTGGCACTCTCTCATGGATTTTGGCTCATGATCCTCTTCTTCATTCATCACATCATATGCCATATGATTAGCAAAAATGTCATCAATGTTGACTTCATTACGGTTCCATTTGATATTATTTGTGACATAATTTATTGAGATCTCATTATTTTCATACATTTCAGATACCTGGATCTCTTCTGGGGCCTCAATATTCTCCTCTGGAGATAATTTCTCTTTATGAAGTGGCTCATCCAGAGCTACGCTTTTTTCTTGATTATCCTCGACTTGGCCATCTATAATTTTAGCTTCTTTTCTTTTTCGAGGATTTTTATCTTTGGAACCGATAGGCCTACCACGCTTAAGGCGTGCTTTTGATTCATTTGTAATCGGTTGTCCTACAGGGACATCAATTCGAATAGGAGCATTAGCAACTGGAATATGTGACTTTGTCACTTTCTTTGGGTCAGTGAATGCTTCTGGCATTCGATTAGCTGAATTCTGTAAATGAATTATCTTTTGAACTTCTAGTTCACATTATTTTGTACGAGGATCAAAATGAGCCAATGATAATTCATTCCAGCTAATCTCTTTATTCAACTGCTTATTTTCTCCCCCTAATGTTGGGTAAACTGATTCATTAAAATGACAATCTTCAAATCGTGCAGTAAATAAATCTCCTGTAGATGGTTCTAAATATTTTATAATTGAAGGAGATTTATACCCAACATAAATTCCCATTCTTCTTTGAGGACCCATTTTAGTACGTTGTGGAGGTGCTATAGGCACATATACTGCACATCCAAAGGTCCGTATATGAGAAATATTAGGTTCTTCACCAAAAACCATTTGTAAGGGGGAAAATTTTAAATAACTAGTTGGCCTGATGCGAATTAACATTGCTGCATGCAAAATGGCATGGCCCCAAGCAGAAATTGGTAAATTAGATTTCAAAAGTAAAGGTCTTGCAATAAGTTGCAATCGTTTTACCAATGATTCTGCAAGTCCATTTTGCGTATGAACATGTGCTACAGGATGTTCAACATCAATTCCAAGGGACATACAATATTCATTAAAAGTCTGTGAAGTAAATTCACCAGCATTATCAAGACGTATTTTCTTGATAGGATAATCCGGGTAATGTGCTCTTAATCTTGTCAATTGAGCAAGTAATCTCGCAAACGCCAGGTTTCGAGAAGATAATAAGCACACATGCGACCATTTAGTTGATGCATCAATTAAAACCATATAATACCTAAATGGTCCGCATGGTGGGTGTATTGGCCCACAAATATCTCCCTGTATCCGTTCTAGAAATGTGAGAGACTCACTTTCTACTTTGGTTGGTGATGGCCGAATAATTAATTTTCCCTTGGAACATGCATCACATGAGAAATCATGGGATTTTGGTATTTGTTTCTGTTTCAAGTTATGTCCACATGAATTCTCTATTATACGTCGCATCATAATTGACCCGGGATGGCCTAACCGGTCATGCCAAACAATAAATATGTCTTTATCAACATGCTTCTGGTTTTCCATAACATTTATTTCAATTGTACTAATACTTGAATAGTACAAACCAGAAGATAACATAGGTAATTTCTCCAGAACATATTTTTCACCATATCTAACAGTAACAATTTGTAGATATTCTTTATTGTCCTCATTTATAGTCTCAATATGATATCCATTTCGACGGATATCTTTAAAACTCAACAAATTTCTATGAGACTTAGAGGAATACAAAGCATCATTAATAACAAATTTCGTACCATTGGATAATATTATTATTGCTCTTCCAGAGCCTTCAATCAATCTTGTATTACCCACTATGGTATTGATGCTTGTACTACAATTTGTTAGATGTGAAAAATATTTCTTATCTTTAAGAATTGTATGTGTCGTTGCACTATCAATGAGACATATATCTTCATTCTTGTGTGCAATATTTGAAATGTCCATGAGCTTCATTAAAAGAAAAGAAATGCATCAAAACATATTCAATATAGAAGATGCATTAAAAACATATTTATTATACATAATTGGCAACAAGTCAGAACGAAACAAAATAATTATTACAATTTTTGCAAAACTTATTTAATCATAAAAATCTTCCACCTCCAAGTGAGACATAACATCATCATTTGGCTCATTGACATCATTATCTTTATGAGCCTTATCATCACATTCCACATTATTAACACTCTTTTTTATAGAGGCTTGGTAAAGTTTCGCTAAATGTTCTGGTGTACGACAATTACGTACCCAGTGTCCCTTCATACCACACCGATAACATTTATGTTCAACAACTTTTGAAGGACCTTCTTTATCATTCTTTTGTCCTTCATTGTTCATCTTTTTCTGGTGGGTATAAGGACTATAATAACCTCTTCCACCATGATAAGGACCATGATTATTTCTACCTCCACGATTTCCACGTCCTCGTCCACGACCACGGCCACGACCACGACCGCGACCATGGCCACGACCATGATCATTCCGTACACTCACATTCGCTTCAGGAAATGGAGAAGATCCAGTGGGACGATTTTCATGATTTTTCAATAATAACTCGTTATTTTGCTCGGCTACTAGTAAACATGAGATTAACTCAGAATATTTTTTAAAACCTTTCTCACGATATTGCTGTTGTAAAAGCAAATTCGAAGCATGAAAGGTAGAAAAAGTTTTCTCTAATAAGTCCTCATCAGTTATTTTTTCACCACATAATTTTAACTGAGAACTTATTTTGAAAACAGCTGAGTTATACTCACTTACAGTTTTAAAATCTTGTAACCTGAGATGAATCCATTCATAACGAGCTCTAGGCAAAATCACCGTTTTCTGATGATCATACCTATCTTTCAAACTTTCATGAATGTGGTGTCGGAGAAAAATCATAGCTTTAGCCTTTACTTGAGGGGACGCATCATTTCCTGGCAATATAGCCTTTCCAAAGTCCTTTGCTTGAAGATGGATTTCAGCATCTAAAACCCATGATAGATAATTCTTCCCGGTGATGTCAAGAGCATTAAATTCAAGATTTGAAAGGTTGGAAGACATGATTCAAACTAAAAATAATAAAAATAATTAGAATCATATTATAAAATCTTATTATAAATTAAAACATAATTTAAAGAACGGTAAATAAACATGCTAAGAAAATAAAAATAAGATGAGATAGGAATGGGAGTAAACTCACAGCGAGACCTATCTCATCCGAAGGTAAGAAAGATGATGCATATATTATATAATATATAGACAACAGTAAAGAATTAAGATAAACAAATGGAGCCCTATTAGTGCCACCACCATAAAAGGTAAATAAATGCATAAATAAATGGAGCCCACTAATATTAGTGTTGCCACCATAAAAGGTAAATAAATGCATAAATAAATGGAGCCCACTAATATTAGTGTTGCCACCATAAAAGGTAAATAAATGCATAAATAAATGTTAGTAACATAAATTTAAATGTTAGTGGCATAATGTAAATATTAATAAAGTCAGTATGGAGCTTAATATCGCCACCATGAAATAAATAAAGCAGTAAGTAAAGAATTTAAATTAAACAAATGGAGCTTAGTATCGCCACCATGAATTAAATAAATAAAACAGTAAAATTAAATTACAAATGGAGCTTAATGTTGCCACCATGAATTAATAAATAGGGAGTGGGAAGAATATATAAACATAAATAAATTACTGTAAATAGTAAAATATAAATTTACCGTGAATAGTAAAGTTACTATTCACAATGAATAGTGAAAAATAAATTACTGAAATATTAAATCTAGACTTCCATAAAGGAGTCAAAATAAATAGAAATATAAAATTACTGAAAAAGGTAAAATTAACATGAATAGTAAAAATTACTATTTACTGTGAATAGTAAATAGTAAATAATCTCAAATCTTAACCATGGAACCTGATGTTCAAAATAATCGGTAAAAGTAGAACTTTAATTCCATATCATGGTTAAGATTATCCCAGATAGAAAAAATAAACAAATAGTAAAGGAGATGGTAATAAAATCTTACCTTGGTAGAGTCTTCGTGCTGATAACGTAATATAAAACTGATGAAAAGTAAATACAAGAACAAGAGATTTTAGAGAGAGAGAGAGTAGAGAGAAGTTCTCATTTCAGTGTAATCTGAATGTTTACAGAAGGCCTCTATTTATAGAAGGAAAATGGGCCTTTAGTGTAATTTCCACTTTGGGTCATTTGATGTAATATTCCCCTAATTACATAACTGTACACTCACGGGAATGCATTCCCGTGAGTTGTATTATTTTGTGTGTGGGTCCCACCAAATAGTAAACTACTATGCATGGTACTATGCGTGGGTCCCATGTCATCTTGTAATATTTGGAGACCGGGAGTCAATGGACATCCACATAATCAGTATATTCATAACAGGGTTACATTTAACTGTGGTGACATTTTTTTTTTCCCATTTTGAATGTTCATGGGCATTTTTGCACCTAAAAAAAATTATAATGCCGGACACACTTTTGATAAAACTTCATGAGTATTTTTGCGCATTAACCTTTTTTCCTTTTTAGGCTGAATATAAGAATCTAAATATTTATTAATTTGGTACATTTTCTTTTATTAATGCATTTACACTTAAAATGGATTTTTTTTTTCAATGTTGTGTGAAAGGAATCTGAATCTTTAATTGCTTTAGTAGAGTATCCAAAATTTTTATTATTGAACACAAATTTAAAGGGAAACAAACATAAATCATAAAAAGCACATTTCATAATTAAATATACAAAATTAGCTTCATATACACTTATACTCCATCTGATCCTTGTTATAAGGTATCAACTAATAAATGTATCTGGTCATTTGTATAAGAAACTTATTTGTTTTTAAAGAGCATTAAATATTTCCTCTGATCCTTATTATAAGGCACCAACTACCAAAATATTTTGGTCTTTATTATAAGGCACCAACTACCTTTAACCAACTCATTTATTACTATTTTCCAATTATACCCTCATTTTTAACTTTAACTAACTATTTAAATTCACATCATTAAAGCAGGGATAAAGTTGGAAATATTTATTATTTCTGAACCAATTTAATGACTTAACTTCTATTTCTTGGTTTGTGAGAAATGGTGGTTGGTGCCTTATAATAAGGACCGAAGGGAGTATGTCTATAATTAAAAAGAGTAGTGCGTTGGAGTAATAATTAATATAATATCAGAGTTTTGTGTAATTAGTAGGAGTAATATTGAAAATTACTTAAATTTTAGGACAAATTTAATAACTTTAACTATTTTTATTATTTTGTGAGAATTGTTAGTTGGTGTCTTATAATAATAACGAGAGGGAGTACCATATCTATTACAATTAAAGCTAGCAATAAATGTTTAAGATTTCCTAAGAAAATCAGCAACAATAATGATGTTATTTATGATTTACATTTATTCAGACATGTTTGTAATATGATTGAATATTCATTGATTAATTGTATCTTGTTCAGTGTTGGGAAAGAAACACTGTATCTTAGTTTACAGCAATAATTGCATCATTAATAGCAATAAACACAAAATATGAACTAAATGCATTATTTTTTTGACCTTAACTAAATGCATATTTGAAAACTAGCCATTGTTTTCTAATTCTATGAGAGTTTAAAAAATGCTTGCCAAAAGGATGCTTTTAATTGTTTTAGAGAAATAGGAGTGAAGCGCGAGTTCGATCCTACCTTTAATATCATGATGTTAGTACTTGCTCCTTTATCTCAAAAAGAAAAAGAGAGTGAGAGAGATATGAGTATTGATGATATTTGTGGAAAATGTGATGGTTTAAAGACGTTATCAAATTTTGTTGATTTATGTAAAATAGATAAATTATTCTTATAAAAAAGAGGAATTAGTCTTAAGTTTAAAGTGGTTTCAAAATACCACTATTATTATTATTATTATTATTATTTAAAACAAAGGGAGTGTATCAAAAATTCCTTGTCACATAATCCACTTTAAAGACAAAAAATTATTTGTTCAATATTCATATTACAGAAATTTTTCTCGCCAGAAACCAACTCATCCCAATTAATTTCCCATTCATTGTAACTTTTCTGAATTTGAGAATTAAATTTTGGATTCCTGTATCTAGTACATTTATGGTAAATTGTTGTAACATCATAATTTAATGAGAAGCCTTCCATTTACAACACACAGAATTCATCATAAAATATTAGGCTCAACCACTACACATACCCCTCCAAATTCATCTATATAAAGCCCATTCTGTGAACAAAACCAAACCACACAACCATCTCAACTTCCTTGTTCTTCCATCTGGTTTTTTCCTCTGATCACCACCATGACCCGAAGGAAGGTGAAGCTCGCATTCATTGGTAATGACTCTGCGAGGAAGACAACTTACAAGAAGAGGAGGAACGGGATGGTGAAGAAGGCTACTGAACTTGTCACCCTTTGTGGGGTTGAGGCTTGTATGATAATATACAGTCCTTATGAAGCTGAGCCTGAGATTTGGCCTTCCACCAGGAGAGTCCATAGCACAGTTGTGAGGTTCAAGCAGATGCCGGAGATGGAACAATGCAAAAAAATGATGAACCAGATGAGCTTCACAAGGGAACGGATCCAGAAAGTCAGCGAGCAAGTGAAGAAGATGAGGAAGAGCAACCGGGAGAAGGAGCTGACCCTGATCATGTATCAGTACATGAGCACTGGGATTTTAAAGCAGAATTTGACTGTTAATGATTTCCATGATATGAAATGGATGATTGAGCACAACCTGAGGGATGCCACTAGGAAGATGGAGGCTATGGAGGCTCAGCCTCAGACTGAAACCCAGATCCAAAGTCAGGAACAAGAACAACAAGAAGCAGGAGAAGATAATAACAATGGCAAGGGAACTATGGAGTTTAACATAAGCACATTGCAGAGGCAGCAGAATTTTATGGAACTGATGAACTATGCTGGAGAGGAGACAATTCCATTTGGAGATGCCAATCTCTACAATGTTTGGCCTAGCCCCTTTTACTTCTGAAAATTGTCCTCGGGCGATTTCTAAGGAGACTAGGCAAAAAATAATTTGAAGCAGAGTTGGTGATGAATAGACAAGTAAATGGGTCTAACCTTGACTTAGTTACATGTCTATTAGTAATTTGTCTAATCTACAAAGTTTCTTTTGTAGATTAGATCTATTTGCAAGTTTCTCTTTGGTGTCTGTTTTCAGTAATGCTCTTTTTCTTTAGATTTCCAGAGCTAGAGTAATAAAGCTTCATGGCCTAGTCTACCTATTTAAGTTTCTGATTTCTATTGTGTCAGAGTTGTTAATCTGCATCTTCAATGGTGCTGGTTATTTGAAATCATTGAATCAATAAGCTCTATTGTCTTAGTACAACTCTCTCTATTTCACTCACTCTCTATATATACATAAATCAATATCACATTACTCCTATCATAAATGCTATATGGATTTCATTGATATAAACAGGAACAACTATAACAACACTGGTTCAAATGTATTATGCATGAATATAAAGGAAAGGGGAATGATGAAACAAAGGGAATAAATTTATTATACCAGGCTCATATAATGTAGAAGTATCAATATAAAAAAGAATTGTCAAATTTCAATTGAATGGATCTGTTTGTATGTAGTTTATATTTGTATGTGTTTACATTGTGTTTTGTTTCTATTGTTTCATACAAGAAGGAATAAGATGCATGAAATATCAATGAATGTATCAATTAGAGAATCCATTTATTAGAAGGGCATCTTTTCAAGGTAATTCTTATTTTTCCCTTTTACTACTGTCATAAACATATTTCTTATTTGACATGTTAAGTGTCTATTATTTGGATGGAATAATACAGAGCAGTATAGTTTCTGTCAAATTCTAAGATAATTAGTAGCCTTCGGTTCATAATATGGGCCTGTTTGAGATAGTTGCTAAACCAAAAAAATAAAAATAAAAAATCCAGTGGCAGTGAAAAAAGTCCAATGGGAAAGAATAGCATGATTTCAAGTTGTGGTGGACTTTTAGCAAAAAAGTGGCTTCTCGGGTGAAGCTACTTTTTAGAACTTTTAGTTCTATCACAATGGCTTTTTGTGAAAAATGACTATTCTCCCCCTCCCCAAAACACAGGCTTTCATTTTTGAAGTTCATTTTCTCCTCTCCTTTGCAATTCCATATTCCTAAGGACCGTTGTAATTAATCTCATTAAATTTCCTATAGAAGCGCAAACCTCCTCTCCTATACACAATATTAGTCTTCAAAATATTGCTAGCTACCTTGTTAAGTCTGTCTTCTTAAAGAAGCCAAGCTACCTCCTCTGCACTCGTGGTCTATCTTCAATGAACCAACTACCTTGTCCTATGTTCAATTAATTTCTAGCTACCTCCTTTGCCCCCTTCAATTTATACGCAAGCTACCTCCTTTCCTTTGCATAGTCTGTTTTGTTCATATGTAAGAGTCTCACCTCCAGAAGAATCATAACCGTAAATCTTCGTTGAAATCAGAATCATAAATCTCCATATATGTTCTTCTTTTCATTTTCATTGTCGTTGATCTCATCGGATCTCCTTGTTTGATTGTGATACTTGTTGGATCTCCTTACCTGACCCTAATACTTATTATGTACGCATTTTAGTGCACTGTGTCGCTCTCTGTACTTTTGTGCTTCTCTTGCTCCCATCTAGATCTGATTCCCCCAGCAGTAACCTCTTTAATCTCTTCTCTCTTCGTTCAATTCTCATATATGTGCTTCAATTAATGTTCTATTCATTGGATTTTGGGCTTGAAATCATTTTCTGTCATTGATTTCAGTGTTTTCTTCTTCTTCTTCTTGTTTGTTTCTGCTTCATTTAATTTTGACGAAACTTTCCTTATTTCCGTGATCTGCAAGGTGCTTTTATGTTTTTTTATCTTGATTCGTGCAGACATTTTGATTACTTTTGAATGTTCTTTGTTTAATTAGTTGATATTTTAGGGGGTGTTATGCCATTGTCTTCTCAAGTTGTATATGTGATTGCTTGATTTGTGGCTGGGGATTATTTTCAAATTTAGGTTGCTCAAAGTATGTTTATGAGATGAGGGAATTTAAATGATGAAGGAAATGCTTACTTTCCTTGGTTTTATTACCTATGTTTATTTCTGGATGATGTTTATTTGGAAATTCGCCTGCTCTATTTATTTCCAAATGATGTTTACTTGGAAACTCCTTGGCTTTGTTGTATTTCTAGATCCTCTTTGGTTTTGTTGTATTGACTATATAGGAAACTCCCCTGCTCTATTTTATTTCCATATGACTATATTTGAAATTAAAGGAAATATGGGTGTTGAAAATAATGATAATCTACTTGATGAAGTATCCTCATCAAATATTTATACATTATCTTTAAGACAATTGAATCGTCTTCGTGATAGAATTAGAAACCAACTTATAACGTATAGGTTTATTTGAGCATTTCATTGTGTTGTAATTTTTTAATGTTAATTTTACTATTTTTGTTAGCAAATTTACATTTAAATTTAATGTTTTATCCCAAATTATCACATAAGATACAACATACATACATACATACAGTATTCAATAAGATTCATGTTCTTTTCAGTCATTTTCCATCTCAATTGACTTTTCAAACTTCAGGCTAAATAAGAGCCCTACTAGGAAAAAGTCACTTTTGTTACCGTTATCTTAAAGACAAATCATGTCTACAATCTGACTTTTAGAGAAAAGCACATCTTCAAAAGCCCAACAGAAGAAAACCACCTTTGCCACCACTATTTCAAAAGGGTCCATATAAGATTTAGCTAGAATTATATTTGGTCCTAAGACCTCGATCCACTCTATCTCCCCAATTTTGTAATCCCCCCCCCCCAAAAAAGTATCTTCACTGATTATACACATTAAAGAGTTTCTATCCAAGGGTAGTCATGATGAAAGATGACATTTTAGAAAAACCAACCTAAATTTCTTACAAATAACTAACATAACCAACTTCCTTAATCTACTCAAATTAGTCAACTAGCTCTTATATTAAAAACCTAATATAGTATTATTTATGTTATTGTTTGGAGCCCCCGAGCCATGCCAGCAGATATCATTTCAATTTTTCTAGCATTAGCTCAACTGCAACTCCCTCAATGCTTGTGGGACTCCTATCCCAATTATATCTCGCCCTGAACATCTTTAACATACTCTTTAGAAAATCATGGCAGTATTTTCATCCCAATTATAGTACTCTTTTTGCCATCCCATTTTGGTTTCTAACATGGTAAATACCTTAAACGAAGCCTTCCAAAACTACAAAGAGTGACTCGTTGTATCGCTATATAGGAGGCCATGACTTGTCCAAATATTGCAGGCAATGTCGAAGCTTTATTGAGACAAGGAGGGCTGTGGCCCCCCCCCCCAAAAAAAAAACTGTGAAAAAAATTTAATGAAAATATGATTTTTTTTTTAATATATTTGGTCAAAAAATATATGCATTTATCTTAAAAATTTATACATTTGGCTCCTTCAAATAATTTTTTTTCTTATTTAGTCAATAAGTAAACATTTGGCCCCTTCAATCTTTATCTTAAGATCCTTTACTGATTGTAGGGATGAAGCCTTGCCTGCATGAATATGATATAGACCCTAAAGCCTGGTACGATATAGCAAAGAGGATAAGATGTCAGCAATTTAAGCCATTGAATGTTTTGTTTACAGACTCGGTGATTTATTACCAAATAATAAAGGAATGGTCAAATAACAATTATAAGAAATATTGAGTATGTTTGGATTTCAAAATAAGCGGGCTTTTCCTTAAAAAAAAGCCAAAAACGCACACCAGTTGGAAAAAGCCAGCTTTTTTCTGTTTTAGTAACCTAGTAAGTCCACTGGACTTATTCCAAAAAAAGATAACGTATTGGGCTTTTTAACAAGCTTCAACTTGGAGCTTATTTTGTGACATACTGAGCTTATTCTTGTTCACAAGTGTTAACCCAATACAATTGACATAGACGAAGAGAGAGAGAGAGAGAGAGAGTCATGAGGCACAGAAAAATTCTCTCGCTAATACTCACGCACCCCAAGGCGCATGGATCCCAATGATATTTCTTTACTAATAATATTTACTAAGGTACATTCATCCTGATGATTTTTTCACCATTTCGTTTGATGCACACACACATAATAACACAAGAAAATATTTTGCTAATACTCTTAAGCTTATACTAAGTGCTTCAAAAACTAATATGAACACTAAGGGATTGTTTGTTTCTATTTTTAAAAACATTTTTTAAAATAAAAAGGATAAAACTTATTTAGAAAATTGTTTTCAATAATTTATTTTTAAAAACAAAAAATATAAGCTGATTTTAAAACAATAATATCAAACAAAATTTTAGGTATTTTCTTATTTTTGCTTTTTCTATTTTTTATTTTTAGAGAAGATCACTTGTCCATTGTCAACATTACATCAATTTTTTAATAGAAAAATGTTGTTTATCCATTAAATATATTTAATTACGGATTTTATTTTTTATTTTTTTAATAATATTTAATTTTTTAAAAAAATTAAAATTTCCATTAACTCAATATATACAACTAATATGTATATGTAGTATTCAATATGATTCATGTCCTTTTTAGTCATTTTCCATCTTAACTGACTTTTCAAATGATAATACAAACATACATCAATTAGAAAAAAGTCACTTCAGCAAAAAGCCAAACGGGCAATTCAAAAGCAAATAAGATAGTTTAACTTGACTTTTTTCCTACCTGGCTTTTATAAAAGTGGCTTTTATAAAAGTCAGATAGCTTTTAAGTCACTACTCCTGCCGCTAACCCAAACAAGTCCATTAACAATAGAAATATAAGCAAAATGATGACACCACCAAGAAAAACTTTGCTGTCATGTTGGCTTTTATTTTCTTTTTTATAATAATAGTCAAGTTGACCATCAAATATTGATTTTCCATGTAACATAAAATGTGCGCCAACAGGACAATCTTGTTTAGATTACTAGAAACTGATCTATATTATATTGGTCTTTTAAACATTCAAAGGAAGATAATGAGTAAAATATTTCTTAAAAAGGGTGAACGCTAGCACACATCAATATAGTAAAATAATGAGTAATTCAAAGGAAGATACTTTGCATTAATGTTGTTCAATGCGGTCCAAAACAAAATCAGGGTGGCCTGACAGAATTTCTTCTTCAGTAGACACATCAAATAATAGAACTTTTGCATCCATTTGGCACTCAGGAAAAATAGATAAGAAGTGATCCTTGAGGTACTGAGCTTTTGGGATGTCAGCATCTGCTCTTATTGCAACAGTAACTTCTCATTTAATGAGTAATGGTACATCGTAGTATCAAACTATCTCTAAAGAATCTAATGCATCCAAATATGACATCAAATTTACAACTCCTTCCTAATTTATTACTTGCTTCTTTGGGGGGGGGGGGGGGGGGGGGGGGGGGGTTTATGGGTTTCTTGACCCATACAATGCGTGGATGAGGGTAATTAACAACACAGGAAGTGTACCAGTTGATATTTGTTTCGACACGAGTTTTTTAAACCAATTATCAACATCATTTACATCTTTACTCTTTACATATTGATTTTAAAACTTATAAATAACATATTTGCTCCTTGTTACAGAGGGCCTCCAGCAACTGAAGGAAAGATGCTCCAAATTAAATTGACATACTTGGAACTATGTTCGACAATTGACATCATAAAACATTATTACTATAATATAAAGCTGCCATAAAAATCACCACTTATAGAGATATCGTCATTGATATTACATGAATTATATTGATATAAACAGGAAATGATGAATACAAGGACAGGGAAATGATGAATAAAAGGAAATAATTTCACACCAGGCTCATATAATGTATAAGTATCAATATTGTCAAATTTCAATGAAAAGAATCGATTGGAATGTATTCTATATTTGTATATTTTTACATTGTATTTTGTTTCCCTAAATCAATATCACATTACAAACATTGTCATTACTACTACCATTGTTATTTTCATTCTCATTTTGGTGGGGTGGTGCCGCTTAGAACAAAGTGTCGGTGACTCGGTGTGGTTTATTAATGCTCTCTCTCGTCCCTTGTCCTTTTAGGTTTTGTAAGACATCTGAAATTGGATACTTTTGCCTACAAATATATCTGAAAGCACATTAGCATATGGCCTCTGCCACTGCAGGATGCTCAATTCCCTATTGTAAAACCATGCATGATCGCACAAATTGTACTTGACATTTAGGTATCACGTCAAAAAAATTTATCTAACCCTACCTATAAATGGTACAAGTCAAGTTATTGATGTGAAATAGGTTCATTAAAAGAAAAGTGTTATAGTTATAATTTAGAAACTATACATATATCACAGAAATGTGGAATCAAAGTAGGTGATAAATTGATTAAGATATTGTTTCCAAAATTTGTTTTAGACAAGATATGGTTATTTGGAGTAAGATTTTGTTTTTTTTCTTCTTCATGATATCAATGACTTATAGAAGTAAGATAAGTCCCCAAGATCCCGACTAATCCAAATCAAATTAAGCTAAACTATGTATGTAAAAGTAACTTTTTAAAGAAGAATAATTGTGAACTCCATTGAATTAAATATTATAATTAGTAAAGTAAGCAAATTTAAGAGGGGAAAAATAATTATTTTTAAATAAAAAGTATTAGACCTCTACTATTGAAAACAAAAAACCTTAATTATCAGATGAAAAATCTTGTTTGGTTGGTTAAAGGGGAAATTGTTAATATTATTAGAAAGCTTTTCACTTGTATAAAGACTCGATAGCTTAAGTATACGACTCATAAAATTATAATAAAAAAATATCTACATCTGATATATCTCAAATCACCAACTCCTTTTCTTTTTAATCAATTTGTAAGGTGAATAAATGATATACTCCTCCTGTTGTATTTTATAAAATATCTCTAAAAGATCCTAGTGTCTCCTATTTATAAGATGTTTTGCAAAATCTAAGCAGTAATTACTATATTCGTTTAAAAAAATGCATGTTGAAAGGGATGCTTTTAATTGTTTTAGAGAGTAGGAGTGAAGTCGTGAGTTTAATCTTGCTTGTAACATTATGTCATTAGCGCTTGCTCGTTTATTTTTAAAAGAAAAGGACAATGAGAGAGATACGAGTATTTAATGATGTTTTGTGGAAAATGAGACGGTTTTAAAGACATCATCAAATTTTGTTGATTTATGTACAAAAGGTAAATTATTCTTATAAAAAAGAGGAATTAGTCTTAAGTTCAACATGGTTTGAGAATACCATTGACCAAATTGAAACCCAAAAAAAAAAAAAAAGCATAGAGGGAGTGTATAAAAAATTCCTTGTCACATACTCCCCTTTACAGACAAAAATCTATTTGTTCAATATTCTTATTACAGAAAATTTTCTCACCAGAAACCAACTCACCCCAATAAATTTCCCATTCATTGTAACTTTTCTAAATTTGAGAATTAAATTTTGGATTTCTTGTATCTAGCACATTTATGGGAAAATGTTGTAACCTCAGAATTTAATGAGAACCCTTACATTTACAGCACACAGAATTAATCACAAAATATTGGGCTAACACATAACCCTCCAAATTCATCTGTATAAAGCACATTTTGTGAACAAAACCAAACCACAAAACCATCTCAACTTCCTTGTTCTTCCCTTCGATTTTCTCCTCTAATCACCACCATGACCCGAAGGAAGGTGAAGCTCGCATTCATTGGCAATGACTCTGCGAGGAAGACAACCTATAACAAGAGGAAGGACAAGATGGTGAAGAAGGCTAGTGAACTTGTCACCCTTTGTGGCGTTGAGGCCTGTATGATAATATATAGTCCACATGAAGCTGAGCTTGAGATTTAGCCTTCCACCAGGAGAGTCCCAAGCACAATTGTGAGGTTTAGGCAGATGTCGGAGATGAAACAATGCAAAAAAATGATGAACTAGATGAGCTTCACGAGGGAACGGATCTAGAAAATGAGCGAACAAGTGAAGAAGATGAGGAAGAGCAACCGAGAGAAGGAGCTGACCATGATCATGTATCAGTACATGAGCATTGGGAATTTTCTGCAAAATTTGACTGTCAATGATCTCCATGATATGAAATGGCTGATTGAGCACAACCTAAAGGATGCCACTAGGAAGATGGAGGCTATGGAGGTTCAACCTCAGAATGAAACCCAGATCCAAAGTCAGGAACAAGAACAACAATAAGCAGGAGAAGATAATAACAATGGCAAGGGAATTGTAGAGTTTAACATAAGCACATTGCAGAGGCAACATAATTTTATGGAACTGGTGAACCATGTGGAGAGGAGACAATTCCATTTGGAGATGCCAATCTCTACAATGTTTGGCCTAGCCCCTTTTACTTTTGAAAATCGTCCTCGGGCGATTTCTAAGGAGACCAGGTGAAAAATAATTTGAAGCATAGTTGGGGATGAATAGACAAGTAAATGGGTCTAACCTTGACTTAGTTACATGTCTATTCATAATTTGTCTAATCTACAAAGTTTCTTTTGCAGATTAGATCTATTTGCAAGTTTCTCTTTGGTGTCTATTTTCAATCATGCTCTTTTTCTTGAGATTTCTAGAGCTTGAGTAATAAAGCTTCATGGCCTAGTCTGCCTATTTAAGTTTATGATTTCTGTCGTGTCAGAGTTATTAATCTGTATCTTCAGTGGTGCTGGTTATTTGAAATCATTGAATCAATAAGTTCTATTGTCTTAGTACAACTCTCTCTCTCTCTCTCTCTCTCTCTCTCTCTCTCTCTCTATATATATATATATATATATATATATCACATTACTCCTATCATGGATGCTATATGGATTTCATTGATGTAAATAGGAACAACTGCAACAATGCTGGTTCAGATGTATTATGCATGAATATAAAGGAAAGGGGAATGATGAAACAAAGGGAATAAATTTATTATACCAGGCTCATATTATGTAGAAGTATCAATATAAAAAAGAATTGTCTAATTTCAATTGAATGGATCTGTTTGTATGTAGTTTATATTTGTATATGTTTGCATTGTGTTTTGTTTCTATTGTTTTATACAAAAAAGAATAAAATGTATGGAATCTCAATGAATATATCGATTAGAAAATCCATCAATTAGAAGGGTTGCTTCTCAAGGAAATTCTTATCTTTTCCTTTTGCTACAATCATAAATAAATTTCTTTTTTGTCATGTCAAGTGTTTAGTATTTGGATTGAATAATACAGAGCAGTATAGTTTGTATCAAATTCTAAGATAATTGGTAGCTTAAGTATTACCTCCGATCCATAATGTGGGCCCATTTGGGATAGTTGCTAAACCCAAAAAAAGTAAAATGATAGTGAAAAAATCTCGGTGGAAAAGACATGGCTTCAAGTTGTGGTGGGCTTTTTTGAGTAAAAAGTGGCTTATCGGGTCTAGCTACCTTTTGGAGCTTCTTGGTCCATCACAGTGGCTTCTTGGTTAAAAAATGACCGTTGCTCCCCCCTCACCCACACACACCAGCTTTCTTTTTTTAAGTTTGTTTTCTTCTATCCTCTCCTCCCCTCTCCTTTGCAATTCCAAGTCCTAAGGACCATTGCAATTAATCTCATATTAAATTTCCTACAAAAGCACAAACCTCCTCTTATACATACAATATCAGTTTTCAAAATATTGCTAGCTGCATCGTCAGGTCTGTCTTCTTAAAGAAGTCAAGTTGCCTCTTTTTGCACTCCTGGTCTGTCTTCAATGAGCTAGCTACCTTGTTAGATGTTCAATTAATTTCCAGCTACCTCCTTTGCGCCCTTCAATTCATACGCAAGCTACCTCCACTCCTTTGCATTGTCCATTTGGTTCATATATAGGAGTCTCACCTCAAGAAGAAATCATAACTATAAATCGTTGTTGAAATCATAATCGTAAGTCTCCTAATCTGTTCTTCTTTTCCTTTGCGTCGCCATTGATCTCGCCAGATCTCCTTGTCTGACCATGATACTCGTCATATCTCCTTGTCTGACCCTGATACTTATAATGTATGCATTTTAGTGCACCGTGTCACTCTTTGTGCTTTTGTGCTTCTCTCGCTCCCCTCGAGATCTGATTCCACTGGTGGTAACCTCTCTAATCTCTTCTCTCTTCTTTGGATTCTCATATTTGTGCTTCAATTAAGCTTCTATTCATTGGATTTTGGGCTTGAAATCGTTTTCTGTCATTGATTTCGATGTTTTCTTCTTCTTCTTCTTCTTATTTGTTTATGTTTGGTTTAATTTTGATGAAAATTTCATTGTTTCTGTGATTTGCAAGGTGCTTTTACATGTTTTATCTGGAACCGTGCAGACATTTTGATTACTTTTGAATGTTTTTTGTTTAATTAGTTGATATTTTAGGGGGTGCTATGCCATTGTCTTCTCAAATTGTGTATGTGATTGCTTGATTTAAGGCAAGGGATTATTTTCATATTTAGGCAGCCAAAAGTATGTTTATGAGATGGGGGAATTTAAATGATGAAGGAAATGCTTACTTTCCTTGGTTTTATTACCTATGTTTATTTCCAAATGATGTTTACTTGGAAACTTCCAGTTTTGATGTATTTCTAGATCTTCTTTAGTTTTGTTGTATTGACTGTATGTGAAACTCCCCTGCTTTATTTTATTTCTAGATGATTGTATGTGAAATTAAGAGAAATATGGGTGATAAAGATAATGATGATCAACTTGATAAAATATCCTCATCAAATATTTATACATTATCTTCAAGATAAATGAATCGTCTTCATGATAGAATTAGAGACCAACTTATAGGGGATAGGTTTATTTAAACACTTCATTGTGTAGTAATTTTTTAATAGTAATTTTACTGTTTTTTATAAGCAAATTTACATTTAAATATAATTTTTTTATCCCAAATTATTACATAATATACAACATGTGTGTGTGTGTAAAATATTCAATAAGATTCATGTCCTTTTTCAATCATTTTCCATCTCAACTGACTTTTCAAACGATACATTAAATAAGAGCCCAAGTAGAAAAAAGTCACTTCTGCCCCCGCTATCTTAAACACGAATCTATCACATCTACAATCTAACTTTTAGGGGGCAAAAAGTCCATCTTCCAAAGCCAAGCAGATTAAAAGCCACTTCTGCCACCGCTATTCCAAAAGGGCTCATATAAGATTTAGTTATGATCCTAAATATAAGATCTCTATCTATTTTGTTTCCCCAATTTCTTGATTTTTTCCCCCAAAGTATCCCGTTAATTGTATGCATTAAGGAGTTTCTATTAAAGGGTAGTCATAATGATGAAAGATTGCATTTTATAAAAACCAACCTAAATTTCTTACAAATAATTAACATAACTAACTTTCTTAATTTACTCAAATTAATCAACTAACTTTTATATTAAGAACCATAGATAGTATTATTTATGTTATTGTTTGGAGCCCCACTAGGGCCATGCCAGCAAATATCATTGCAATTTCTCTAGCATCAGCTCAACTGCAACTCCCTCACTGCTTGTGGAACTCCTATCCCAATTATATCTCACTCTGTACATCTTTAATATACTCTTCAGAAAATCATGACAGCATTTTCATCCCAATTATAGCACTCTTTTTGCCATCCCATTTTAGTTTCTGGAATGGTAAATACCTTAAACGAAGCCTTCCAAACCCACAAAGAGTGATTCGTTGTATCGCTATATAGGAGGCCATGACTTGTCCAAATATTGCAGGGATGAAGCCCTGCCTGCATGAGTATGATATGGACCCTAAAGCCTGGTACAACATAGCAAAGAGAATAAGATGTCAGCAATTTAAGCCATTGAATTTTTTGTTTACAGACTCGGTGATTTATGTTCTTGAGCAACATCGGCAAGGCGCAAACTACATTATCAAACAATAACAAACGTGTCAGTGGTACTATCAGCAGGTCAAGAATAACAAAACCAATATCTCATCTGATAGTCTGAAGGGTTTTCTTCTTCTCCACCTTGGAACTTTTGGGATTCTCTAAAGAAAATACAACAGGAATACCACCTTCAAAGCTGTGATCTTTCCTCAAGCTGTCCTACCAAATAATAACGGTATGGTCATATAACAATTATAAGAAATATTAACACTAGAAATATAAGCAAAATGACGACACCACCAAGAAAAACTTTGCTGTCATGTTCGCTTTTATTTTCTTTTTTATCATAATAGTCAAGTTGACCATCAAATATTGATTTTCCATGTAACATAAAATGTGCGCCAACAGGACAATCTTGTTTAGATTACCCATGAATCTAGAAATTGATCTATATTATATTGGTCTTTTAAACATTCAAAGGAAGATAATGAGTAAAATATTTCTTAAAAAGGGAGAACGCTAGCACACATCAATATGGTAAAATAATGAGTAATTCAAAGGAAGATACCTTTGCATCAATGTTGTTCAATGCAGTCCAAACAAAATCAGGGTGGCCTGAGAGAATTTCTTCTTCAGTAGACACATCATATACTAGAACTTTTGCATCCATTTGGCACTCAAGAAAAATAGATAAGAAATGATCCTTGAGGCACTGAACTTTTGGGATGCCAGCATCTGCTGTTATTGTATCAGTAACTTCTCATTTTTAATGAGTAATGGTACATTGTAGTATCAAAATATCTCTAAAGAATCTAATGCATCCAAATATGACATCAAATTTACAACTCCTTCCTAATTTATTACTTGCTTCTGGGGGGAAAAAGATTTACGGGCTTCTTGACCCATACAATGCGTGGATGAGGGTAATTTTTTTTTTTTTTTTTTTTTGCTCAGGAGTGGATGACGGTAATTAACAACACAGGAAGTCAAAAGCAATAGTACCAGTTGATATTTGTTTCGACACGAGTTTTTTAAACCAATTATCAACATCATTTACATCTTTACTCTTTACATATTGATTTTAAAACTTATAAATAACATATTTGATCCTTGTTACAAAGGGCCTCCAGCAACTGAAGGAAAGATGCTCCAAATTAAATTGACATACTTGGAACTACGTTCCACAAGTGACATCATAAAACATTATTACTATAATGTAAAGTTGCCATAAAAAGCACCACTTATAGAGATATCGTCACTGATATTACATGAATTATATTGATATAAACAGGAACAGCTGTGACAGTGCTGGTTCATATGTATTATGTATGAATACAAGGAAAGGGAAATGATGAATAAAAAGAAATAATTTTGTACCAGGCTCATATAATGTAGAAGTCAATATTGTCAAATTTCAATTGAAAGAATCGATTTGAATGTATTGTATATTTGTATATTTTTACATTGTGTTTTGTTTCTGCTGTTTTATACAAAAAGAATGGAATGAATGAAATCTCAATGAATCTATCTATCAGAGAATCTATCAATTAGAAGGGCTTCTTAAGGTACTTGAAATCCAAGGATGAATCGACACATTCCGCTCTGCTTCTATAAGCATTCAACAGTTTCAACAATTCAGTGACCTTCTCCTTCAAGCTTTCTTCACAACCCAGCTGCAACAAAACTAGGAGCTTCTGAAAAGCTCCAAGTTGAACTGTTTCGACGAGAACCTCTTCATCTTCCTTGTCACAGAGCTTCCAGAGAATGGACGCCGAAAACTCAGTGGCCAACGGTGACACCCTTAGGATCTTCTTAGTTGCAAGAGGCAGGGTCAGAGCATTAGCCATGGCCACTTCCTTTCCTTCCTTACAATCACAGATGCAATCCAACACACCCAAAGCCTTCTCACATATGCTTTTGTCTGCATCAACAATGGCCTCCAGCAACAAAGAAACCAAACCCAGTTCCACAAATCTCTGTGAGATTCTCTCTTTGTCATCATCTGATGAGGAAACCAACTGGAAAATCTTGGTCAAGCTTGCTTTGGTTGCATTTGTTCCTATAGGCTCTCTAATCATCTTCACCAAAGCTTCAATTACACCATCAATTTTAGCAATAGCTCTCACAGGCATTTCCTTGAGCACCATGGCTGCATTTTGCCTTGCTGAAAGGTCGTCCCCATTCAGAAACCAAACCAAGCAATTCAAACATGTCTCAGACCTCAATTTGGATCTTGCATCTTCTTGGGATGGATTATTCATCATCCATGGGAGTACCCCCAAGATCTCCTCTAGAACAACCTCGTTTTCCTCGATGTTCCCATGTGAGAAAGCATCAAAGGCAGAGGATAACACTGCACAAGCACCATTTTCCACTATACACCTCTTGTTCCTCTCGCTCTCTTTACCCAAATTCTTAATCTTCCCCACCATTTCTTGACACTTTTTCACATCTCCATTACGTGTGGCGGCGATTATCTTCGAACAAATCTCCGAAACCTCGCACGGTGCGACGGGGATCCTCGGAGTGGGGATTCTTTCAATCCCATGAGACTGGTTTTCCACGCACCAATCTTGGATCATTCTCCGAATGGCGTGATTTGGGATCATGTGAGTGCTCGAAAGAACCTGCTTGGTCACTGGGCAAGTGGTGTTCCCAGATTCAATCCACCTCTCGATGCTGTCCCTGTCATAGGTGATTCCGGTACACAGAGTCACCGGATCTTTCATCAGTTCAAGGCTCACAGGGCACCGGAAGTGCGTCGGAATCACAGGTTCCAAGTCGAGTTCGCCACCGGGAAGGGCTTTCCCTTTGTGGGCACGTCTGAAAACTTTCCTTAGCGTCCCTGACAAAACCATACTTGTACTATAACCTGTATAAATGAATACTGATGTTCGTTTGTTGGTGTATATGTTGAATACTAAAAGCATGCGATTTGAAGTTTTGATGAACTGTGAGACGAAGCTGGATGAAATGGGGGGTATTTATAAGGAGAAGACGACTGAGTCCTCCATTACAACACGGGTCAAAGCGAGTAAGATTAATAAACAACTATGCATATAATAATAATAACAGGATGAAGAGAAAGATTCAAACTTGGTGAAGGAAAAGGAAAAAGAAAAGTAATTAAGGAGTTGTTTATTATGTATGCATAGGTAAGGTGGGCAAGGAAGGAGAATGGACCTGCTGAACGTTGACCGTTGAAAGATTCAAAACCTTTTTCATAAAAAAACAGAAAGATTAGATTTAGGGGTAGGGTTCGTGTTATACATAGGCTTGGAGCCGACTTGAGGATACCGATATTGTTTGTTTCTTTTGGGGATCCACTTTTCTTACCCATTAAAATGGGTAGGGAGAACTTGTCTCAATCTGGATCGTACAGATTTGATCTGGATATTCTAGATTTATTTTTTTAACTTTTATTTTTAAATAAAAAAATTATTTTTTAAAAATATGTTAGTTGAGAAATTATCTTTATTTTAGATTTTCTACCTATTAAAATAATTTTTTTAAAGAAAATTAAAAATTAAAAAAAAATTAAATATGAATTGTACAGATCCCATCTGGACGGTCCAGATGGAAAGAGCTTTCCCTACCTATCCTAAAGATAGATAGGCAAGCAAAGTGGATCCTTTGTTTGTTTGGGTGGGAATGGCTGAGTCAAGAGAAGCGTGTGGCAGGACAGCGTCAGGTCCGCGTGCAAGTGCCACCTCAACTTGATTTGGACTTTGCATGTTTTTACTATCTCATTTTATTTACTAAATTAATTATAATAAAAAAATTAGTTAAATTAATTAATATGATATACATTGTGTAAAATACTAAAGTCATATTCCTTAAATCTCTCACTCCCTCTCTTATTTGATTATTATCGAGTGAACATCAATAAAAGTTAATTATGAAAAAAATTATAAATATAAAAATCACTATATCATATTTAGAATTAAAATTAACTCTCTAAACATAGATGTCTTTTATTAAAGAAGAAAAGGAGTATTAGATATCAGATCGATGTGTTAGATATTTTTTTCCGGCCTGGGATTTGTAGGTTTGTTAGAGTTAGATAAAATGCTCATCCAATGAACAAAGACAGAGTAATTTTTGAGATTCCAATGTTGGAATAAAAGCTTAAAAAGCTAATATTACCGCTCTTAGTTATAAGTCACATTTAATTATTTTATGTGACTTAAAATGAAGTGGTTAAATTATTGTCTTTCTTTAAAAAAGAAAAGAAAAGAAAGATTTTTTTTCAATGCTATCCTGATATTGAGAATCGCTACATTAGACTTTAAATTTTTTTCTAATTAATTTTAATAGAGGTAATATTTAGACAAAGTTAACCAATGATTCATCAAGTGATTTATATTTGGCACTATCAATTCCTTTCCGTGTTAGTCCCTATTATATTACAGCGTTTCTTACCACCTTACCAAAATTAAATAGATATGGTTAAATCATTGATTTTGTTTTTGAAAATGGAATAAATTCTATATCATATCTCTATTTAAATAAGAAAAAAAAATTCAAATCTGTACCACGTTATTTCTCATAGTTAATGACTTTAAATAGGGATAATATTAAAAAAACTAAATTAATAACCTTCAAATAACTTGCAAAAAAAAATTATCCATCCCTTGTAAAAGATAGTGTGTTATAACAAGAACATAAGGGAATATGTGGGAGATGTAAGTTTATAAATTACTTAGCTGTTTTATTTTTATAGTATTTTAAGAAAAAACAGTTAGGTTGAATATCATTTTATGGTCTATATATTTGGAAGATGAAATAATTTGCCAATTAAATAATCAAAGTGGTGCGTGTTACAAAAGATCAGTTTGCTACTTTCACGAATCCTCCTTCATTTAGAAAGCCTAAAAGATAGGTTGAGATAGATAAAAAGGAGCACCTAGTATATTCCCAGTTGTTATCCTATCTCGTACGGATTTTATTATTTTTTTTAAAAGAGAAATAATGAAATTGCTAATAAATTGTCACAATTCCTCATATATTTACAAAATTTGAGTTTGCGATCATTAATTCATTAGTTCCTTAATAGGGGTACTTTTAGCCATATTTTTAGGGGTAATATATATATATATATATATATATATATATATATATATATATATATATATATATATATATATATATTCACTTTTTAAAAAATAAACGTGAGTACATTTTCCCACAAAAATCTGAATATTAGTTTGTCACCTTATAAAGGATTAGCCCATTCTATGAGATCCAAGGTTTTTTTTTTCCCTATTATGTTTTATTGCTTTCAATTTTAAAAAAAAAATATAGGAGTATTATATTATTATGTTCAAATTCATGCAAATGATTTTTGGAGGGGTTTCTATAGTCATATACTCATTAACTTCTTAAAAATTATTACTTTCAGTCTTAAATATAAAACTCAATTGATTTTTTTTAAAGATTAAGCAATCTATTTAAATTACTTTAAAGTATTCATATTTATCATCTTTTCTCTAAATTAATTTGTATGACTTATAAATTGATAAAAAATTTTAATCATACATAACATATAATATGAATAAATAACCTATTTAGCTTCTTTAATATCTTCAAAAAAATTAATGCAGTCTTACAATTTCATATTAGAGGTATTTAATATGATTCCTTGGAATCTTGGATTCCATTTCGTTTTATTATATCATCATGAATTTTGGAAGTCAATAATGGATACTTAATTAATCAAATAAAATATTGTTAATTACACCTTGCAGATATACTTTTTTTATATACATAAATTTTGTAGACTAATCATAGTTTTAGAAGTCATTTTTCACCTAAAACAAAATTCATCTCATATACTTACTTCATAAATTATAAAATTATTTCTAAAAAAACTAAAACAAACAAGCACTATGGATGTTTTAAGAAACTAATAGATTATTTGTACAAAATTTAATGTTATTCAATATTTCCTTAGGAAGGGGTATTTATTTTCCATATATATATATATATATATATATATATATATATATATATATATATATATATCTTTGTGTGTGTGGACTTCAAAGCTTTACTGGCAAAAAACAAAAAGAAAAGTTAAAGCTGACCGCGTAAAGATGTCTCTAAATTATATAGAGTGTATATACTGAGATTTCAATAATGTTCATATTATGACCTTCCACAGTGGACAATTCTTTTTCTTCAGAAAAAGAAAACAAAATGTTTCTCATAGATTATTCAAACTAGGACAATTCTATTGAATATTTGAATTTACGTTCAATATTCATTTATTGATTTTTTAAATGTTTAGTCAGAAATAAAACATAGATTAAGAAAAGTCGCATTAGAAAAGTATAACAGTATACGAGATTAAAAAAGGGGGGAAAACAAAGGGAGAGCTTGATTCCTTATTTTAAGGGGAAAATATACCAAACAAGCTTTGTTTTGTAAAAAATACTTTCTTATATGGCTATCTATTTAAGCATTGTCAGTTTAACAATGAGTAGCCCTTTCAAAAGCATTTTATAATTATACCTTTACATATATTTGAATTCAAGATATCATATTTAAATGGTTAAAATCTCTCTTAATAGGATCAATGTACCGGTGTTAAAAAATATTTAACTACGGCAAACACACTAAAATAGAGAGAATCGCTTAAATTTTAAAATTATATTGACGACAACAATAATAAGATTAAAAAGAATAGTAAAGTAATTAATAACTTATTTTATTGTGAAATCACATATTTAATATTTTAAATTTTAAGTGTTATTCTTTTAGAATTCTCCCACTAAAATAGTCATCAAATAAAAAGCTATTTAACTCATTTAAGTAGTTTAATGGAGTTATTTTTGTTTGTTGAACGATTTATGCCATGTATGGGAGCTAGTATACTGCATACTTCTTTGATTTTATTTGCATAAAACGAAGCGTTTAGTCTCCTTAAAAGTCATTGTACAAGTCAAAGTCAAAGGTATCAGGTCAATGACATAAATTAAAAATTTTCAAAATTTTACTTTACTTTTATACTATTTTATTTTCAAAGTATATGAACTTGCGCGGCCAGGCGTCCGTAAAAACCGAAACAGGCTAGATAAGCAGCAATTATATATATACTTATAAGGGTTAATATTATTTTTATTATGGAAGTTTAACCTAAAGGGCACTGGTCTCTTTAAAGTTTTTTTGGGACCAAAATTATCTTGAAAGTTTAAAAACATAATAATCTTACTCTTCCGTTGATCTTGACTGTTAAATTATTGATTTAATTTATAAACTTTCAGGGGTACAACCGCTCATAAAAAAAACTTCTGAGGAAAAATTGTTCATTTTTGTTAACTTTTAGGAAAAAATGAGACTAAATTTTTTTTCCGATGACCAATACTTTTTAGGTAAAACTTTCATAACAAAAATAGTATTTATCCCCAAATTTTTATATATTGACCTGATTTTATATGTGAAAGAAGAAAGAAAAGGAAAGGTAAAAAAGAAGATCTGAATCTATATATATATATTTATATTGACTCAATTTTCAAGTCTTTACGTGAACAGCACCAAAGTCAAATATCTAGTGCTTGATTTACAAATGTTGCAACTTTTTTAATATATATTATGGTCGTATTGTTAATTACACATGGGTTTTGTGAATTAATTGGACACGTGTTTTCAAAATTCAGCTACCATATATGTTCCCACGCACACGGTCATTGACCTTCAAACTTACTTGGGGGCATTACATTAGTCGGTGGAAACTTAACCTGTTCATTTTTGGATTTCAATATATTTTGAGAGGTGGGTGTGTATTAATTTTTTTAATCAGATTTTAAACAAGGTTTATGGTCTCTTTTGAAATTTCCCGGTCTTGGACTTCTTTAAGTTAAGATGTAAATTTGTTCTAATTTTTTTTTATTGAAAAACAATATCACCGTAATTTTTTTAAAAAATTAATTGAAATAAATTAAATTAATTTGGGAAAAGAATAATTAGAATAAGGAATTAATTAGGAATCAAGGAAAAAAACTTCTTATAATCAAGGATTTATTATATCCCATTTAAATGAGTAGAATAAGTACATAATTGTAAAATAAAACACATATTTTATCTCTATTTATCTAACACCCAAAATTAACCTATTTGGTCTTGGCCCTACAACAATATAATAAATAAATAAATAACACATAATATTTCGTCCATCCATTCAGCGCATATACACTCATCCAATGCAAAATCAGCCCATTCTATTCCATTAACCTTTTCGGCCCAGCATCCTGTGATAGCTATAAGGATTCACAGCAAAACAAATTCTCTAATTCAGACACGTGTAGCAAGAGATGACACCTATCACTTTTCCTTTTCTCAAATTCAGCCACGAGCACACAACAATTCTCCATTCTTCCATTCATTTTTCTTTCCATAACAGCAAGCCGAAACAGAAACAGAAGAAGAGTGAAAAATAGAGAGAGTTGCAGCGAGAGAAGAAGGAGAGAGGGAGAGTTCAACTCTGTTTCATTTTCAGCGAAAATAGATAGAGAGACCGAGAGAGAGAGAAGACCACCCCTTACCCCTGTTTTTCGACGTCGGAAACAGGGCATAAGAACCAGCCACTGAACGCTCAAAGATAAGCTCGATAGGTGAGACCTTTCTTGCCTTTTAACCTTGTCGTAGAGAAGAACTTTTAATCATTTCTGAAAGCTAAGCTAAAGCAAAATGGACATAAAACAAAAACTAAACGAAAATGGGTGTCTTCAGTCAAGGTGTCTCTGTTTCTGCTTGCCGAGTGTTGAACTATTATTTTTGCTGTCATCATCTTGTCTTACCGTTATTGTTTTCTTGTTTTCCTGAACCCATCTTCGAGTCCCTTGTGTTTTGCATTCTTTTGCTGCATGGAAGCGGGGCTGCTCCTGTTTCTTTTGTTTGCCGTGTGTGTGTGTGTTTAGATAATAGCATGAAGTCACGTATAACATGAAAGAAGGAAGAATATCAAGTTGTTTTGCTGTCATCATCACCAAATCACATTGATGTTGTCGGGTTCCTGGTTTTTCTGGAATGCATGTTTGATATATATATATATATATATATATATATATATATATATATATATATGTATGTATGTATGTATGTATGTATGTATGTATGTAAAAGACGCATGGTTACGGGGAGTAAAGGACATGAATATATGTATATGAGTTTGTTGCTGCATAGGGTGGAGATATATTAAGGCTAAACGGATTTAATAATGCCGCAAAAGAAGAAGCAAAATAATAACCATAATAAAATAAAAGAAGCCGCATAATAATAATAAAAAATATTAGAGTGGTGGGTCCTGTGCTTTGTATCTGTCCTTTTATTCATTTATTAATATTGTCTAAAATAATAATAATAATAATAATAATAATAATAATAATAATAGAAATCAAGAAATTAAAATAAGATCCAATTTACCCCTTTAGGAAGGTAGGAATAATGAAATAAATAAATTAGTAGTTATTTCCAAAAAGATAGGATTTGAGTTAGATTATTCATAAATAATATGACTTAAATTAATTTATTCCTAAATAGTAGAATCTGATTAACTAATTCTAATATTATTTAATCTATAATCCTAGTGGCAAAATAAAATGGATAAATAAAATATAGTAATTATAATTAAGAAAATAGATTAAATAATAAATGAAATTATTAAATACTATTAATAAATAATGAATGAGACACTTAAGTAATACTGATCAATATTAATAAATATTATGGAGTTATAAATTTTTAAGGAAGTTATTAATGAATAATAATGGGATAAATAATAATAAATAAATGAATATATAATTATTTATCAAAGAATGATAATGATGATACTCATAATAGCATGTCTTTATCAATGGAAATAGATAATAAAGGAGTTATTATTTAGAATTAGTGTATTTTTAATTATCAGGTATAATCCTGGATATATGGAATTTTAAGGATGTTATTAATTGTTAGAAAATTGATTTGTATAGATTAAATTGTGGAGTGTATTTGAGCCCTGGTCTGAGAGCAGTGTGAAAGTAGTTAGCTCTGGCGAGAGGTTATCACTTTCCACTTATTATGTTATTAATATGCTGCTGTGAGTATTTTCTGAAATGATTATGTATGTTTAAATAAAGTGTGCCATGTGGAATGTTATTAGTCGAATTTATATGCATTGAAATATTATAATAATTATGGGAATTGAGATATGATGACATGATGTTGTGAAAATTTCCCTTGTTAAATTATGATGATAATTATGGAAAGTGATGAATCGGGAAAACATGGAGTAGTTACTTCCACCACGTGGTGATTCCTCAATTGGTGCATGATAGTTGGCTTTTTATTATTCCAACGGTTCAATAAGGGACTAGCCCAACAGTTCAAGAGGGCTTAAGACACCCCACCAGTTCAATGAGGGGGAAAGACCCATGGTCTGGGACAAGTGCTCTGAGGATTTTGGCCAGTCCTCATCACTTGACCAGTGAGCTTTTGAAGTAACCAATAACAGCGGTGTAACTTAGCCCATGGGCCCTAGTCGGAAGAAATAAGACGATTCGGTTGGATTGATGAGAGGTTTTTAGGTATTGAATACGAATAAATTCGTGACACCCATTATGATATTTATTTTTATTGTGATATTATATAAAGAGGATATTGATGAATTATTGAATTTTGGATTGATTGTTTTATTTTACTTGGCACTTCACTAGCACATGTTAATTTTCATAATGAGCTGGACTGATGGTTACAAAATTTTTCCTAGGTGACCAGCCTGGTCTAGGTTCGTCTAGGAAGCAAACAAAAGTTTAGTCTACCTTGCTAAGAGTAGGACTTCTATTCTTTTGTTGTATGATATGGATAAATGTATATTGCCACACTCTAGGGCTCATGATGCATACTTTTGCATGTTTTTAATTTTTTTGTAAATTTCGTGTAAATTTTAATATTACGTTAACTCTGATTATTATGTGATTACCCTAATTAATAGATGGTAATTTTGTTAATTAAATTGTGGTCGTTTCAGTTTGCACTTTGGAAGTTTAATATGAGATTAATTGCAACAGGATTCTAAAATTGTAAGGGAGAAGAGAGGAGAGAAGAAAACAAACTTCTAAAACGAAAGCCTGGGAATGAGTGGGGGGGGGGAAGCAACGGTAATTTTTTCATCAAAAAGCCATTGTGATGCACTGAGAAGCTCTAACAAGTAACTTCATGCAAGAATCCAAATTTTTTTCCTAAAGTCTACCACAGCTTGAAGCCATGCCATTCTTTCCCACAGGGCTTTTTTCATTGCCACTGGACTTTTTTTTTTGGTTTAGCATTTATCCCAAACAGGCCCATATTATGGATCAAAGGTAGTACTTAAGCTACCAATTATCTTGGAATTTGATAGAAACTATATTGCTTTGTATTATTTCATCCAAATAGTAGACACTTGACATGACAAACAAGAAATATGTTTATGACGATAGCAAAAGGGAAAATAAGAAATACCTTGAGAAAAAGCCCTTCTAATTGATGGATTCTCTAAACGATATATTCAATGAGATTTCATACATTTTATTATTTTTTTATATAAAACAATAGAAACAAAACACAATGTTGAACACATACAAATATAAACTACATACAAACAAATCCATTGAAATTTGACAATTCTTTTAAACATTGATACTTCTACATTATATGAGCCTAGTATAATAAATTTATTCCCTTTGTTTCATCATTCCCCTTTCCTTTATGTTCATGCATGATACATCTGAACCAGCATTGTTGCATCTGTTCCTGTTTATATCAGTGAAATCCATGTGGCATCCATGATAGGAGTAATTTTACATTGATTTATGTGTGTGTGTAGAGAGAGAGAGATAGAGAGAGAGTTGTACTAAAACAATAGAGTTTATTGATTCAATGATTTCAAATAACCAGCACCATTGAAGATGCAGATTAACAACTCTGACAAAACAGAAATCAAAAACTTAAATAGGTAAACTAGGCCATGAAGCTTTATTACTCCAGCTTTGGAAATCTAAAGAAAAAGAGCATTACTGAAAACAAACACCAAAGAGAAACTTGAAAATAGATCTAATCTACAAAAGAAACTCTATAGATTAGACAAATTACGAATAGACATGTAACTAAGTCAAGGTTCAACCCATTTACTTGTCTATTCATCAACAACTCTGCTTCAAATTATTTTTTGCCTAGTCTCCTTAGAAATCGCCCGAGGACGATTTTCAGAAGTAAAAGGGGTTAGGCCAAGCATTATAGAGATTGGCATCTCCAAATGGAATTGTCTCCTCTCCAGCATAGTTCATCAGTTCCATTGTTATTATCTTCTCCTACTTGTTGTTGTTCTTGTTCCTGACTTTGGATTTGGGTTTCATTTTAAGGCTGAGCCTCCATCTTCCAAGTGGCATCACTCAGGTTGTGCTCAATCAGCCATTTCATATCATGGAGATCATTGACAGTCAAATTCTGCTTAAAAATCCCAGTGCTCATGTATTGATACATGATCAGGGTCAGCTCCTTCTCCCAGTTGCTCTTCCTCATCTTCTTCACTTGCTCGCTGACTTTCTGGATCTGCTCCCTCGTGAAGCTCATCTGGTTTATCATTTTTTTGCATTGTTCCATCTCTGGCATCTGCCTGAACCTCACAACTGTGCTTTGGACTCTCGTGGTGGAAGGCCAAATCTCAGGCTCAGCTTCATAAGGATTGTATATTATCATATAGGCCTCAACCCTACAAAGGGTGACAAGTTCAATAGCCTTCTTCACCATCCCGTTCTTCCTCTTCTTGTAGGTTGTCTTCCTCATAGAGTCATTGCAAATGAATGCGAGCTTCACCTTCCTTCGGGTCATGGTAAACAGAAGGAAGAGCAAGGAATGTGAGCTTCACCTTCCTTCAAGTTATGGTGGTGATCAGAGGAGAAAACCAGAGGGAAGAACAAGGAAGTTGAGATGGCTGTGTGGTTTGGTTTTGTTCACAGAATGTGCTTAATATAGATGAAGGGGTATGCGTGGTGGTTTATCACAATATTTTGTGATGAATTCCGTGTGTTGTAAATGTTAGGGTGCTCATTAAATTCTAAGGTTACAACATTTTACATTAATGTGCTAGATACAGGAATCCAAAATTTAATTTCAAATTTAGAAAAGTTACAATGAATGGGAAATTTATTGGGGCCGGGCGAGTTGGTTTCTGGTGAGAAAATTTTCCGTAATATGAATATTGAACAAATAGATTTTTGTCTGTAAAGTGGAGTATGTGACAAGGAATTTTTGATACACTCCCTCTATTTTTTTTTAAAAAAAAAATTTGGTCAACAGTATTCTCAAACAAACCACCTTAAACTTAAGACTAATTCCTCTTTTTTATAAGAATAATTTATCTATTTTACATAAGTCAACAAAATTTGATAATGTCTTTAAAACCATCATATTTTCCACAAATATCATTAAATATTCGTGTCTCTCTCACTCTTCTTTTCTTTTTGAGATAAAGGAGCAGGCACTAATGGTATGATATTATAGGTAGTATCGAACTTGCGCTTCACTCCTACTCTCTAAAACAATTAAAAGCATCTCTTTTGGCAAGCTTTTTTTTTTTTTTTTTTAAAGAACATGGAAATTACTGCTTAGATTTTGCAAAACATCTTGTAAATAGGAGACACTAGGATCTTTTAGTGATATTTTATAAAATACAAGGGAGGAGTATCATTTATTCACCTTACAAAATTAATTAAAATGAAAAGGAGTTGGTGATTTGAGATATATCAGATATAAATATTTTTTTATTATAATTTTATGAGTCGTATACTTTAGCTATCAAGTCTTTATACAAGTGAAAAGCTTTAATTTCTAATAATATTAACAATTTCTACTTTAACCAACCAAACAAGATTTTTCATCTGATAATTATTATTTTTTATTTCAAAAGTAGAGTTCTAATACTTTTGATTTAAAAATAATTCCTTTTCCCCCTCTTAAAATTGCTTACTTACTAATTATACTATTTAATTCAATGCAGTTCACAATTGTTCTTCCATAAAAGGTTACTTTTACGTACATAGTTTAGCCTAATTTGATTCGGAATAGTCAGGATCCTGGGGAATAATCTTACTTCTATAAGTCATTGATATCATGAAGGGGGGGAAAATTTTACCCTAACTAACCATATCTTGTCTAGAACAAATTTTGGAAACAATACCTTTATCACCTACTTTGATTCTACATTTCTGTGATATATGAATAGTTTTTAAATTATAGCCATAACACTTTTCTTTTAATGAACCTATTTCACATCAATAACTTGATTTGTACCATTTATAGGAAGGGTTAGATAATTTTTTTTATGTGATATCTAAATGTCAAGTATAATTCATCGGACCATACAACAATTCTTTCTTAATGTAGTTAATGAATTTTCATTTTTTTATTTCTAATTATTATAAATTTTATAAGGTTTAAGGAACAATTTGACCGATAAACTATTACCTTAGGAGCGTTTAACACAAATAATTTTGAAGTGGACTAAAAATACCAAAAAAATTTTAAAAATGTGCAGTCGACATAGCGCCATTAGAAAAAACATAACGTCTGTTATCTAAGGTGCAGATTGGCCAACAAACTTTTACTCCAGGAGTGCTCGGCATAAAAAAGTTTTACTCTAGGAGTACTTAGCACAAAAAAGTCCATGTGCAATCCACCAAAAATCCGACTATTGTAAATCCTTGTCTAGACCCCCAACCATGTGCATTGGGGTTAGAAAGAGTGAATGTAACAAAAAAAATTATAAATTATATAAATTATTATTATCAGTTATGTTATGCAATTATTGACTATATTATTGTATTATTTACTCTTTAAATTTAATTTTTGTTGTTGTAATTCTATTCAATCTTTTAAGAATGTCACATATTTATATGCGTATAAATATGCGTAAAAATTGATATACGGCTAATGAGATTTTTTAGTTATTGATATAAGTGCGTATAATATGAGTAATTTTTTAGTTTTATTTATCATCAATTTATAATAGTTAATGTGATGGGATCTTTCAGTTGCTCAAAAAAATTTCAAAAGCTTTCATCCCATTTTTAAAAGTAATGCTTCTAGAATACCTACTTAACCAAAAATAAGATTTTAATCCATAGTATGTTAATCTCATCAGTCGTATATCAATTTTCATCGGCAAAAATATTATATTTATACACATAAATATAAATGAATTCAACCCTTTATCAATAGAGACAAGAGAGAAGAGTATACCCAAATAAATAAAAGTAGTCTATAAATTATGTGATATTTTTACACACATAAATGTCAATTTTTACGTATATTATATGCACATAAATATGTGATATTTCTAAAGGATTGAAAAAAAATTACAACAACAAAAATTTAATTTAAAGAGTAAGTATATGGTCAATAATTGTATAAGCTAACTGATGATAATAATTAATATAAAATAATTAATATAATTTGTGATTTTTTTGTTACATGTACTCTTTCTAACCCCAATACATATGGTTGGGGGTCCAGACAATGATTTACAGCAGTCGGATTTTGGGTGGATTGCACACAGACTTTTTTGTGCTGAGTGCTCCTGAAGAAAATATTTTTGTGCTAGGTGCTCCTAGAGTAAAAGTTCATTGGCTAATCTGCACTTTAGATAACGGACGTTATCTTTTTCTAACTATGTTGTGCGGACTGCACGTTTTTAAAAGTTTTTTTAGTATTTTTAGTCTACTTAAAAGTTATTTGTACGCACTCCTGAGGTAATAGTTTATTAATCAAATTGCTCAGATTCCGCAGCACAAGCTATTAGTTCTATTTATACATGAAAGATATCTTAACATTGCTGATAACTTTCCCTTTCATAAAGTCACAAAGCTCATAAGATTTATTATCCGATAAATAATACTATATATATTTTTGAAAGCTAGATTTTTATTATCTTCATATAGTTGATGCATGCTTGCTTAAAATTCTTTTAAAAAATAAAATAAAATTCTGCAATAAATTTTATTATATATTTTATCCATGTTTCTATATACATAGTATGACATACCATCAATGGAAGTAGCCAAAACCTAATGTTAGTCCTTTTATTTTTGCTTCTTTCCCTTCTAGAAGAAATATTTATTTTAAACTCTCACAGAATTAGAAAACAATGGCTAGTTTTCAATTATACATTTAGTTCAGGTCAAAAAAATAATGCATTTAGTTCATCTTTTGTGTTTATTGCTACTAATGACGCATTTATTGCTGTAAACTAAGATACAGTGTTTCTTTGCCAGGATTGAACAAGATACAATTAATCAATGAATATTCAATCATATTAATTACAAACATTTCTGAATAAATGTAAATCATAAATAACATCATTACTATTGCTGATTTTCTTAGGAAATCTTAAATATTTATTGCTAGCTTTAATTGTAATAGATATGATACTTCTTATTATTATTATAAGGCACCAATTATGGATAGAAGGTACTTAGGTACTCCTTCTGGTCCTTATAATAAGGACCCAACTACCCACAATTTTTGGTCCTTTTTATAAAGCACCAACTATATTTAACTAACTTATTTATTACTATTTCCTATTATGCCCTTACTTTAATAAACTTTTTTAAATCTATCTCATTAAAGTAGGGATAAAGTTGGAAACTTTTATTAATTTTAGGCTCATTTAATAACTTAATTTCCATTTTCTTGATTTGTGAGAAAAGATAGTTGGTGCCTTATAATAAGGACCAGAGGGAGTAGTACTTAAGCTAACAATTATCTTGGAATTTGATAGAAACTATACCGCTCCTTATTATTTCATCCAAATAGTAGACACTTGACATGACAAACAATAAATATGTTTATGATGGTAGCAAAAGGGAAAAATAAGAATTACCTTGAAAAGAAGCCCTTCTATTGATGAATTCTCTAATCAATATATTTAATGAGATTTCATACATTTTATTCTATTTTGTATAAAACAATAGAAACAAAACACAAAGTAAACACATACAAATATAAACTACATACAAACAAATCCATTCAATTGAAATTTGACAATTCTTTTTTATATGGATACTTCTACATATATGAGCCTGGTATAATAAATTTATTCCCTTTGTTTCATCATTCCCCTTTCCTTTATATTCATGCACAATACATCTGAACCAGCATTTTTGTAGTTGATCCTGTTTATATCAATGAAATCGATGTAGCATACATGATAGGAGTAATGTGATATTGATTTGTGTGTGTGTAGAGAGATAGAGAGAGTTGTACTAAGACAATATAGCTTATTTATTCAATGATTTCAAATATCCACCACCATTGAAGATGCAGATTAACAACTCTAATGCAACATAAATAAAAAAACTTAAATAGGTAGACTAGGCCTTGAAGCTTTATTACTCCAGCTTTGGAAATCTAAAGAAAAGGAGCATTATTAAAGACAGACACCAAAGAGAAACTTGCAGATAGATCTAATCTACAACAGAAACTTTGTAGATTAGACAAATTAGGAATAGATATGTAACTAAGTCAAGGTTCAACCCATTTACTTGTCTATTTATCACCAACTCTGCTACAAATTATTTTTTGCCTAGTCTCCTTAGAAATCACCCGAGGACGATTTTCAGAAGTAAAAGGGGCTAGGCCAAGCATTGTAGAGATTGGCATCTCCAAATGGAATTGTCTCCTCTTCGGCATAGTTCACCAGTTCCATAAAATTCTGCTGCCTCTGCAAGGTGCTTGTGTTAAACTCCATAGTTCCCTTGCCATTGTTATTATCTTCTCCTGCTTGTTGTTGTTCTTGTTCCTGACTTTGGATTTGGGTTTCATTCTGAGGCTGAGCCTCCATAGCCTCCATCTTCCTAGTGGCATCCCTCAGGTTGTGCTCAATCAACCATTTCATATCATGGAAATCATTTACAGTCAAATTCTGCTTAAAAATCCCAGTGCTCATGTGCTGATACATGATCAGGGTCAGCTCCTTCTCCCGGTTGCTCTTCCTCATCTTCTTCACTTGCTCGCTGACTTTCTGGATCCGCTCCCTCGTGAAGCTCATCTGGTTCATCATTTTTTTGCATTGTTCCATCTTTGACATCTGCCTGAACCTCACAACTGTGCTTTGGGCTCTCCTGGTGGAAGGCCAAATCTCAGGCTCAGCTTCATAAGGATTGTATATTATCATACAGCCCTCAACCCCACAAAGGGTGACAAGTTCAGTAGCCTTCTTCACCATCTCATTCTTCCTCTTCTTGTAGGTTGTCTTCCTCGCAGAGTCAGTGCCAATGAATACGAGCTTCACCTTCCTTCGGGTCATGGTAGCGATCAGATGAGAAAACCGGAGGGAAGTACAAGGAAGTTGAGATGGTTGTGTGGTTTGGTTTTGTTCACGGAACGTGCTTTATATAGATGAATTTGGAGGGGCATGTGCAGTGGTTTAGCACAATATTTTGTGATGAATTCTGTGTGCTGTATATGTGAGGGTGCTCATTGAATTTTGAGGTTACAACATTTTACCATAAATGTGCTAGATACAGGAAATCCAAAATTTAATTCTCAAATTCAGAAAAGTTACAATGAATGGGAAATTTATTGGGGTGAGTTGGTTTCTGGTGAGAAAACTTTCTGTAATACAAATATTGAATAAATATATTTTTGTCTATAAAGTGGAGTATGTGACAAAGAATTTTTGACATACTCTTTCTGTTTTTTTTTTTTTAAAAAAAATTATTTTTAAAATTTTGGTCAATGGTACTCTCAAACCACTCTGAACTCAAGACTAATCATCTTTTTTATAAGAATAATTTATCTATTTTACGTAAATCAACATAATTTGATAATGTCTTTAAAATCATCACATTTTCCACAAACATCATTAAATACTCGTATCTCTCTTATTCTCACTCTCACTGTCCTTTTCGTTTTGAAATAAAGAACAAGTGCTAACAGCATGATATTATTGGTAGGATCGAACTCGCGGCTTCACTCCTACTCTCTAAAACAATTAAAAGCATCCCTTTTGGCAGGCATTTTTCTTAAAGATCATGGTAATTACTGAAAAGATTTTTGCAAAAAATCTTATAAATAGGAGACGTTAAGATCTTTTAGAGATATTTTATAAAATACAACAGGAGGAGTATCATTTATTCACCTTACAAAATTAATTAAAAAGAAAAGGAATTGGTGATTTGAGATATATCAGATATAGATATTTTTTTATTATAATTTTATGAGTTGTATACTTAAGCTATCAAGTCTTTATACAAGTGAAAAGCTTTCTAATAATATTAACAATTTATCCTTTAACCAACCAAACAAGATTTTTCATCTGATAATTAAGTTTTTTTATATTTCAAGAGTAGAGGTCTAGTACTTTTTATTTAAAAATAATTCTTTTTTCCCCTCCTAAAATTGCTTACTTTTCTAATTATAATATTTAATTCAATGGAGTCTACAATTATTCTTCTTTAAAAAGTTACTTTTACATGCATAGTTTAGCTTAGTTCGATTTAGATTAATATCTTTTTTTTTTTTTGGGGGGGGGGGGGGGGGGGGAGGAATCTTACCCTAAAGCATATTTTGGAAAAAATATCTTAATCACTCTATGACCTACTTTCATTCCACATTTCTGTGATATATGAATAGTTTCTAAATTATAACCATAACACTTTTCTTTTAATGAACGTATTTCACATCAATAACTTGACTTGGACCATTTATAGGTACGGTTAAATAAATTTTTCTCACGTGATACCTAAATGTCAAGCATAATTCATCGGAGCACACAACAATTCTTTCTTAATGTAGTCAACGAATTTTCATATTTTTTTATACATAAATTTTATAAATTCGGCAGCACAATCTGTTAGTTTAGTTGTACTTATACATGAAATTTTATTAGCTAGATTTGTATCATCTTCATCTAGTTAATGCATGCTTGCGTAAACTTTTTTCTTTTTAAGAAAAAATTATGCAATAAATTTTATTATATTTTTTATCCATGTTTCTATATACATAGTATTACATACCATCAATTGAAGTAGTCAAAACCTAATGTGAGTCCTTTATTTTTGCTTCTTTCCCTTCTAGAAGAAATGTTTATTTTAAACTCATAGAATTAGAAAACAATGGCTAGTTTCAATTATGCATTTAGTTAAGGTCAAAAAAATAATGCATTTAGTTCATATTTTGTCTTTATTGCTATTAATGACGCATTTATTGCTGTAAACTAAGATACAGTGTTTCTTTCCCAGCATTGAACAAGATACAATTAATCAATGAATATTCAATCATATTAATTACAAACATTTCAGAATAAATGTAAATCATAAATAACATCATTACTATTGCCGATTTTCTTAGGAAATCTTAAACATTTATTGCTAGCTTTAATTGTATTAGATATGGTATTGTAAGGCATCAACGAATAATTCTCACAAACTAATAAAAACAGTTAAAGTAATTAAATTTGTCCTAAATTTTAAGTAATTTTCAATATTATCTCTACTAATTGCACAAAACTCTAATATCATATTAATTATCTCAACCCACTATGCTTTTTAATTATGGGCATACATAGAAAAAAAATTATTTAATACTCTTTAGAAACAAACAAGTGTCTTATATAATCGACCAAATACATTTGTTAGTTGGTGCCTTATAATAAGACCAGAGGGAATATGAGTGTATATAAAGCTAATTTTGTATATTTAATTATGACATGTGCTTTTTATGATTTATGTTTGTTTCCCTTTAAATTTGTGTTTAATAATAAAAATTCGGATGCTCTATTGAAGCAATTAAAGATTGAGATTCCTTTCACACAACATGGAAAAAAAATTCCATTTTTAAGTTTAAATGCATTAATAAAATAAAATGTACCAAAATAATAAATATTTAGATTCTTACTTACATTCAGCCTAAAAAGGAAAAAGGTTAATATGCAAAAATATTCATAAAGTTTTATGAAAAGTGTGTCCAGCAATATATTTTATTTTAGATGCAAAAATCCTCATGAACATTCAAAAGGAGAATAGCCACATGAAGGATTTCAGCTTCTCCGAAACCAACCATTGATCTCCATATTTTAGCTTCCAGACGCTCTCTTCATGCTATTGTGTAGCTGCAAGAAGAAAGTGAGACGCAGACTTAACAAAAAAAGTCCCATCATCAGTAGATCGTTTCCATATGAATTTTTCCTCTCCTCTCTCCTCACGGGTGCGTCTGCACAAGTAATTGTTAGATAAACCAGATGATCTAATCATGCTTAGTCACCGAATAAACAATTAGATCTTATGCGGAATAAAGAAATTAAAAATGCTGAAATACCTCCCGCCATTGATTCAGAATGAAAGCAGAAGACCACAATCCTTCTAAGCCCTCACTCTCACTCTCTGTAGATGGTGTTTGAGTAATTCAGTCGTGTTAGCAGACTTAGGGGACCAGGTAAATAAAAATAGAAAAGTAGCACGACTAATCCACGTCTTCCCATCAAAACGTGCGTAACGTTACGTGCTAAATTCTTGGGTGGTTATGGGTGGTTAAGATAGAGGTGGATCTGAACGTGTGGACCACTTCTTAATTTTATAATTAAAATTAATAAAACCCAATATGAATTAATATAAAATATTAATTCAAATTAATTTACAAATAGTAATTATAAAATTCCAACATTCTCCCACTTGGTCCACACATTTCACCATATACCATAAGGAAAAACAAAATGCATGGATCATAGCGATAAGTCCTCTTAAAGCGAGTAGTATCTTCCATGTATCACATTGCACCATGTCTCCCAAGCCCATGTAACTTAATGAATAAACCCCATGTTTATTCTCGGTCCAAACTTAATGATGTTTCTCAAACAAAATAAACATATGAATATGCGCATAAAACTGAAATGAGAAAACACCCAAATAGGGTTTCATGAAACTATATCGTTCTTACAACGAAAATTAAAGAAAATCATTCTTATAATGAAAATCAAAGAACGGAACTAAGTCCCATTCTCTCTACATGATCCAGAAATTTCATTGGTGGCATGCCCTTAGTTAGAAAATCAGCAATCATCAATTCAGTACTTATGTGTTCAATGACCACTGTTCCATTCTTAACACGTTCTCTTATGGCTAAATACTTAATTTCGATATGCTTGCTTCGACTACCACTTTTGTTGTTCTTAGCCATAAAGACAGCAGCTGAATTGTCACAATATATCTTCATTGGCCTAGGAATTGAATCCATGATCCTAAGCCCAGAGATGAAACCCTTCATCCATACACCATGTGAGGTAGCCTCAAAACAAGACACGAACTCAGCTTCCATCGTAGAAGTAGTAATCAAAGACTGCTTCTTACTGCTCCATGATACAGCTCCACCGGCTAGCATGAAAATGTATCCTGAAGTGGATTTCCTTGAGTCAATGCAGCCAGCATAGTCTGAATCGGAGTAGCCAGTCACTTCCAGATTGTCAGTCCGTTCGTACTTAAGCATGTAATCTTTCGTTCCTTGAAAGTATCTCAACACCTTCTTCATAGCTTTCCAGTGGTCTATACCTGGGTTACTCTGATATCTCCCTAATACTCCAACAGCAAATACAATGTCAGGTCTAGTGCAGACCTGAGCATACATTAGGCTTCCTACTGCTGAAGCATAAGGGATGTGTCTCATTCGTTCCCACTCAAAATCATTCTTTAGGCACTGGTCCAGATTGAACCTGTCGCCTTTCACAACGGGAGCTACACTTGGTGAACAATATCTCATCCGAAATCTTTCTAAGACTTTATTGATATAGGTCTCTTGAGACAAACCTAGTATACCTCGATGTCTGTTTCTATGTATCTTAATGCCAATGACATAAGATGCATTTCCCATATCCTTCATATCAAAGTTTTTAGAGAGAAATTGTTTCACCTCATACAGTAAGCCATTGTCATTAGATGCAAGAAGAATATCATCCACATACAGAATAAGGAAACAAATCTTGCTCCCACTGACCTTCTGGTATATACATTCATCCACAATATTCTCTACAAACCCAAATGAAAAGATGACATTATGAAATTTTAAATACCATTGGCGGGAAGCTTGTTTCAATCCATATATGGACTTTCTGAGCTTGCACACCAAATGCTCACCTTTACTAGAGGAAAACCCTTCTGGTTGTTTCATGTAAACCTCTTCCTTTAGTTCTCCATTGAGAAAGGCAGTTTTCACATCCATTTGTTGCAACTCTAAGTCAAAATGTGCAACTAAAGCTAGAATGATACGAAGGGAATCTTTCTTGGACACAGGAGAAAAGGTCTCCTTGTAGTCGATTCCTTCTCTTTGAGTGAATCCTTTAGCAACAAGTCTTGCCTTATGTCTGTCAATGTTGCCCAATGAGTCTCTCTTTGTTTTGTAGACCCATTTACATCCAATGGCCTTAGCACCATTAGGCAACTCAACAAGATCCCAGACTTTATTAGATGCCATAGAATTCATCTCATCCTTCATAGCTTCATACCATGAACTTGATTCTCTACAGTTCATAGCTTGTGAAAACCTTTCAGGATCATTTTCAGCTCCTACATTATAGTCAGATTCTTGCAGATACACAATATATTCACTGGGTATCGCTGATCTTCTTGTTCTAGTTGATCTTCTCAATGCTGTTTCATTACCTTCTTGAGGAACTTGTTGTTCAATTGGTTGTTCAACAACTTCCAGTTGTTCCTCATTAACAGCTTGATCTACTGGATCAATATCAGCGGGTTGTGGATCTTGATTGACTGGTTGTGCAGCACTCGGTTGAGCCGAAGGAGCATTGTCAACAACCAATCTCAAACTCGAAATGGAAGGTTGATTATCTAAATGATCATTTTCAGAAACAGGGTCTCTGAATTGATCACTCCCACTGATCAAGTCATACTCAAGGAATTTAGCATTCCTTGATTCCACAAACCTAGTGGTATGAGATGGACAGTAGAACCTATATCCCTTAGACCTTTCGGCATATCCAATGAAGTACCCACTAATGGTCCTTGGGTCCAGCTTCTTTTCTTGTGGATTGTAGATTCTAACTTCTGACGGGCATCCCCAAACACGTACATGTCGCAAACTCGGTTTCCAACCCTTAAATAACTCAAAAGGTGTCTTTGGGACAGCCTTAGTTGGAACCCGGTTTAATATGTACACGGCCGTCTTCAGTGCATCAATCCACAAGGATTTAGGAAGCTTAGAACTACTAAGCATACTTCTCACCATGTCCAATAATGTTCGGTTTCTTCTTTCTGTAACACCATTCTGGTCTGGAGAACCAGGCATGGTGTATTGGGCAACAATCCCATGTTCTTGAAGAAACTTCGCAAATGGACCAGGTGCTTGTCCATCCTCAGTATATCTACCATAATATTCTCCACCTCTATCTGATCTCATGATCTTAATTTGTTTACCACATTGTTTCTCTACCTCAGATTTAAATACCTTGAAGGCATCTAATGCTTCGTGCTTGTTATGAAGCATGTAGAGATACATGTATCGTGAGTAATCATCAATGAAAGAGATGAAGTATTTTTGACCATACGTATCCATTTCGGGACTACAAATGTCTGTATGTATGATCTCTAATAGTTCTGTACTCCTCTTGGCACCTTTCTTTGACTTGTTAGTCTGCTTTCCCTTTATGCAGTCTACACAAGTCTCAAAATCAGTAAAGTCTAGAGTACCAAGTACCCCTTCCTTTACCAATCTTTCAATTCTCTGAATGGAGATATGACATAGTCTCCGGTGCCACAACACAGAGGAATCATCACTAACAACACATCGTTTCGAACCAACAGTAACATGCAAGGCACTATCAGTAGTATCATTTTGCAAATAAATAGGAAAAAGACCATTAGACATTGTACCATTTCCAATCAACTTTGATTTATAAAACAAATCCAACGACGTCTCATAAAACATAAAGGAATAACCTAAAGGTACAAGTTTTGAAACTGAAATCAAGTTCCTAGAGAAATTTGGAACATAAAAAGTCCTTTCCAAATTTAAAACAAATCCACTACTTAAAACTAAACTGCAAGTTCCTACAGCCTCCACATGTGAACTCATCCTTGCTCCTGAATAGATGTATTGTTCACTTCCCAACGGCTTCCTTAGGTTTTGCATACCCTGCAAGGAGTTCGAAACATGGATTGTAGAACCAGAATCAACCCACCATGTGCCATTACCATCATCGATCATATTTGTTTCATAACAGACAAGTGAGACTGACATACCTTTCTTCTCAAGCCATTGCTGGAATTTAGAGCAGTCCTTCTTCATGTGTCCCTTCTTTTTACAGAAGAAACACTTGGATTCCTTCTTGATTCCACCTTGGGGAGATGTCTTACTTTTCCCCTTCTTCTTGGCCTGAGTCTGACCCCTCCTCTCAGTTGTCATGAATGAACTCTCTCCCACTTCCATTTTCAACCTTGCCTCTTCCTGAACACACATGGTCAATAATTCATTAATCGACCATTTATCCTTATGTGTGTTGTAGGATATCTTAAAAGGTCCATATGGCTGTGGAAGAGTGTTCAGGATGTAGTGCACAAGGAAGGAGTCAGACATGTCAACCTCAAGCAGCTTCAGCTGAGCTGCAATGTCCCTCATCTGCATGATGTGCTCACGCACACCTTTTACTGTATTGAGTCTTAGGGATGAGAACTTCATAATTAGGGTGCTGGCCAGCGCCTTATCTGAAGTCTGAAATTGATCATCGATCGCTTTCAGAAGTGGCCTAATCTTGTCATGCTGTTCGACAGAACCACGAATACCAGCAGAGATTGATGTCTTTACGAACATAACTGAGAGACGATTAGATCGCTCCCACTTTTCATAAAGGTCAACCTCATCTGGAGTGCTAGTTTCCTTAATGGAAGGCGGTTCGTCTTTCCTTATAGCATAGTCAATATCCATCCACCCTAATTGGAGAAGAACTCTCTCTCTCCATACTTTATAGTTATCACCCCTAAGTTCAGGAACCTCACATTTCATATCAGAAAAATTTGCAGGTTGTTTAACTGCATAACAATGAACATACATGCTTAAGAACACTAAAATTTGAGACTAATAAATGTCATGTTTTACCAATGTAAATCATGCAAAAATATGTAAATCTACTGACATACAACTTGCCTGTGGGCTAAAGTTCTAATTCAACAAGATTTACAACTCTATGATAAAACTATCAAATTATTTACCTATTCTTAATTCCTGTGGGCAAGTTAAGAATATAATTTGATATTTTATCCTAATTAGTCATATAAAACATATAACAAAAATTCCTGTGGGATAAGATTTATTATATTACATAGGACTAATTACAACTAATGTTATTATGTGATCTTGAAATTAAATATATGATTTTAATCAATTAAAGATACTGTGGCTACTCTTTAACTAATTAAAAACATATAAATCACTCAACATTAATATTCAATATTGCAATAAAAAATAAAATAAGCAATATTATTCAACTTCATATTTCATGTATTATGAAATAAAATTAACACATACAAGAATAATAACATGAATTCAAAATAAATTATATTTCAGATTTATATTTAAATCCAAAAATAATTCTATATTTATAAATGATATCCACATAAGATGCCCAAGTAACATCTCAGCCTAATGGTCCGAGAGTCCAAAATAAGGCCTTGACCGCTCCCTGTGATGGCCTGGGTTCGATCCCTACTGGTGGCCTTTTCCAAAAATTTTGGCAATTAAGTAAAAATCATTTAAATAAAATCAATTCTCAATCAGTTTCAAAAATTAGTGCATGGTTCAGCTGGCAGCGGATCTGCCTTTAGGCGCCTACACGCCAGAGAGGTCCCGGGTTCGAATGAGGCAGAGACAGTTTCATGCGTTTTGCGCATTCAAGAATTTTTTTTTTTTTTTAAACGCCAAAACGCTAAACGGACCTGGACCTGGCCCAAAAGCGTGTGGCCCAGAATGACGTTGGCCCATCTGCATTAGTGAAACGCAACGTTTCACCTGAGCTCAACGGCGTCGTTTCGTCCCTCTTCCTCACCCGTTTTGAAACCCTACCCGACCCGAAAACCCGAGACGACCCAGTTCCAGCTGCCGCGACCCGCGACTCCAGGTAGCGTCTCAGGCGATCGGAGAGCATCACCTGGGCGTTTTCGACGGTGATCTCCACGGTAGAAATCACAGAAAGCACGATTCTCCACCATATAATCATGAAATCAAGAGATTTAAACCGAAACGAAATTAATCCGAAAAGAGACATTTAAGCGATCAAAATCTTCCAGTTTCCGATGAAGGACCGACTGTCCTGAGCTCAAAACAATGATCTTTAATTTCGGTTTTTATCAGAGGCCAAGCATAATTTCAGGATAGTTGCCAAGATCTCAAATAATCGAAATTGATCCAAAGATTTCAAGCTTTTGACGGTGTTTCGGCGGCTCCAACTCCAGTGGAAGTCGAAAAACATGCATCAGTTCTTGGACTCTCTCTGACAGTATCCAGATCGGAAGCATATAAATGAAAACTATACACATTTAAACCAAAATCTCCAGATCTCATCGAAAAATAAATAGATAAATCTCGATTCCGTTGGCAGCGATAATCATGACCCATCAAGCAAAATCCAGAGATCAAAATGTATATTCAAAACAAAAAAAAAAAATGATCATAGAGAATTGTTTCTCAGGTCCTTCGAATTCTAATGAAGGAAGGTGACGTTATTAATTAAAGAACTAGAATGTTCGGTCGCTTCCATTTTGCCCGATTCAATTCACAATACAAATCACAGGCAATTTCAAGAAAATTGTCTGAGATAAAAGAATCATTGCTCCAGAGAAAGAGAAAAATTTTGAAGAACAAAATCAATATCCTCTCTTCCGATGAAATAAGCATACATATATTTAAATAAAATCTAGATATGAATCTAATAAATGCATGCATCAAATTTTCAGACATTGTTAAAGAAAACAAAATTTCATCGGTAAAAAATAAATCAAGGCAGAGGTATATTATCCTTGCTCTGATACCAAATGTTAGATAAACCAGATGATCTAATCATGCTTAGTCACCGAATAAACAATTAGATCTTATGCGGAATAAAGAAATTAAAAATGCTGAAATACCTCCCGCCATTGATTCAGAATGAAAGCAGAAGACCACAATCCTTCTAAGCCCTCACTCTCACTCTCTGTAGATGGTGTTTGAGTAATTCAGTCGTGTTAGCAGACTTAGGGGACCAGGTAAATAAAAATAGAAAAGTAGCACGACTAATCCACGTCTTCCCATCAAAACGTGCGTAACGTTACGTGCTAAATTCTTGGGTGGTTATGGGTGGTTAAGATAGAGGTGGATCTGAACGTGTGGACCACTTCTTAATTTTATAATTAAAATTAATAAAACCCAATATGAATTAATATAAAATATTAATTCAAATTAATTTACAAATAGTAATTATAAAATTCCAACAGTAATACGCTCAACAATATGAGGAGGCAGCCAGTGTTCATCCTCTATCTATCCCATTCACCATACTGATAAACATACTCAGCCACTCGTTCATTCCCATTGATAACTCCTTCCAATCCAGATATCAAATCCACCGGAGAGTTGTTCATCTCAGTCGACGAGTTGTCAAGCCAAAAATATGAAGACTTGCCATTTGCAATCTTCTTACCAATTAAGGCCACTTCTAAACAATGTCCGCGCTTTGCGGATACTCTTCCAAGTGAGGGAAGCATTCTATTTTTTATTCACTTTTGGTAGGTCCAATCTACCACATCTGTGTTTAGCCCTTAGAACTTTCACACCCAAAGAGCATCTTTATTGCGAACAAGGTTCCAACACAGCTTCATGATGAACGTTTCATTTTGTTTCTCCAGGTTTCGAATTCCCAAACCTCCTTCTGCTCTGGGTAACGTGATCCTATCCCAAGCTAGTAGGTGAACTGTTCTCTCCGCTGCATTCTTGCCCCATAAGAAACTCCGACTCAGTTGTTCCAAATCACGAAGGAGACCCTTTGGGAGCAATATTGCCTGCATGTGCGATGTCGTAAGAGGGCGCAGCAGATAACACTGCTCGAATCATAATTGAACGACTTGCTAAGTTCAAATATTTCACTTTAAAAAAACACTCAATTTCCTACGGGACTTGCTAAAGAATTTTTTCTGTTAGAACTCCATAGGAAATTTTTCTGATGGAATTTCTGACAGCATTTTTTCGTGGCTAAATTTCCCACAGAATTATCACGGAATTTTTCAGCCGCTAATTGCATGGAAAAATAAAAAAATTATGAAATTATATATTTAAAAAATATTTATAATATTATAACATTAATTATTAAATAATTCTAATTAAAAATAAGAATAATATTATTAATGAACATTATATTATTATTTTGTAATAATATAACACAAGTTCATTTCACGCAACTAGCAAAGGCTCGCGCACAATGGCGCTTGGAGCATGAGGTCGCGCGCGTGTGTGATAATAGGGAAAATTAAAATAAAGGATCTAAATAAACTAATATTTAATTAGAAGGACCATAAAAATTGTAATTATTAATAAAGACTGAATAAACTTAAAAGTACTAAATTACCCTTAGCTTTCCTAACGTAGAAAATAAAGAGCAAAACACATTTTTCTGTCCTCTCGTGAATATCAAGGTAAGGCCATTTGGCAATCCAGTGTTAGAAATTAAAAATGACAATATTTGGTAAAAGTGTATGCATAGTAATGGAATTCAAGAACAACTTTGTTCTAATTAATTTCTTGTTTTCATGAGATTACCAAAAATCGTTGTTTTTAACTTCTAATACTGGATTTCCAAATGACCCCACTTTGATATTTAGGGAAAGATGGAAGAAGGAATTTTGTTCTTTGTTTTTTGCGTTAGGGAAGTAAAAGAGTAATTTAATACTTTTAAGCTTATTCGGTCCTTCTTGATAATTACAATTTTTATGGTCCTTCTAATTAAATATTATTTTATTTTGATCTTTTACTTTAATTTTCCCTTTTGTCCTCTCGTGAATATCAAGGTGAAGCCATTTGGGAATCCAGTGTTAGAAATTAAAAATGACGATATTTGGTAAAAGTGTATGCATAGTAATGGAGTTCAAGAACAACTTTGTTCTAATTAACTTCTTGTTTTCATGGATTACCAAAAATCGTTATTTTTAACTTCTAATACTGGATTTCCAAATGGGCCCACCTTGATATTTAGGAGAAGACGGAAGAAGGTATTTTGTTTTTTGTTTTTTGCGTTAGAGAAGCAAAAGAGTAATTTAGTACTTTTAAGTTTATTCAGTTCTTCTTAATAATTATAATTTTTATGATTCTTCTAATTAAATATTATTTTATTTTGGTCCTTTATTTTAATTTTCCCTATCATATACTATATAACATCTTGTAATAATATAACGTGGCTTCATTTTGGCGCAAGTAATAAAGGCTCATGCGCGATGGTACTTAGAGAGGGAGGTCGCAGGTTCGAACAGGGAGGCAATATCGGGAATTAAAAGATGCAAACATGTGGCTATTGCGGGAAGGGACAAGTGGGGGCCTTAGGATCTGACACATGGCTACCATCAGTGATGAGGTGGCCTTCTTCGGACGTGACACCTAGCTTTTTATTAAGATGGTTACATAGCATTTGAAAAAATAAATAAATTTGTGATGGAATTGAAATTCTATCGGAAATTCATCTATGATATATCTATTTACAATGAGACGAATTTTGTCGCAAATTTGTTTTTGTCAGAAAGGTTGAATTCCATCGAATTTTTTTTTTTTTTGTAGTGTTTCTTCTTCCATTGACAATTGTAGTGTTTATCGGGAATTAAAAGATGCAAACACATGGCTATTGCGAGAAGGGACAAGTGGGGGACTTAGGATCTGACATATGGCTACCATCAGTGATGAGGTGGTCTTCTACGGATGTGACACCTGGCTTTTTATAAGGATGGTTACATGGCATTTGAAAAATAAAATAAAAAATAAATTTGTGATGGAATTAAAATTCTGTCGAAAATTCATCTATGAAATATCTATTTACAACGAGACGAATTTTGTCGCAAATTTGTTTTTGTCAGAAAGGTTGAATTCCATCGAAAATTCAAATTTTTTGTAGTGTTTCTTCTTCCATTGACAATTCTTTTTGGCGTTTTTTCTAATCATTAGGGTAAAAGCCACATGAGAGGGTCGTTTATGTAAGAGGGGTATCCCAAGGTACTTTCCCATATCACCAGTACACCCAACTCCCATTATCTGACTTATCTCAAAGGCCCTAGATATATGAACATTATTAAAGAAGCACATATTGGTTTTCCCTTTATTCATACTCTGATATGAAGCATTACAAAATCAACTCAAACATTTCACCATGGTCTCAACTTGGCTTGTCAAAGCTTCCCCAAACAGGATCAAATCATCAACAAGAAAACAAATGAGAAATTAGGGGGCCACTTATATTAAGAAGAATTGGTGACCAAGAGCCTTCATCAATATTTTCTTGAATTATGTGGTTCAATCTTTCCATACAAAGGGTAAAGATGTAAGGAGAATAGGGTCTCCTTTTCTTATACCCAAGATGAAGAGAAACTCCTAGTAGGTTTCCCATTCCAAAGCATTCTAAGAGAAGAGCTCATGATGCAAGCCATAATCACATCATGAAGTTTATCACTAATACACACTTCTCTAAGAATATCTCTAATAAATTATCATTCCAATCTATCATAAGCTTTTTCAAGATCCACTTTCACACCAAGTCAACCTTGCTACCCTTCTTAGTTCGCATTGAGTGAATCATTTTTTGTGTTGTAATAATTTGATCACTGCTTTGCTTGTCTACATAGTGAAGTTGCTTTGATGATTACCTGCCACTCTCGCCATAATTTTCTTGAGTCTATTGCTGATGATTTTTGTGATGATCTTGTAGCTCACGTTGCAAAGGAAAATTGGCTAAAGTCCTTCATGACTTCTGGAGTATCCACCTTTGGAATAAGGACCAATTCAGTGTCATTAATACTAGCTACCTACGTGGGGTCATTGAAAATTCTTCAAATCATATCACATATTAAGTCTCCCATGATTGCCACTACTCTTGGTATATAAAAGCTTTAATTCAATTGGGCCATGGTGCTTTGAAAGCCCTAAGGTCAAAAATTGCGGCTTTAATATGTTCTTGAGAAACCTCTGCTAAGAACAAGCTTACCTCATCAGTAGAAAGGGGAGGAAACATGTGAGTAGTATGGCTTATATTTTGGTAGTTACTTTGAAATAGATTTTGATAACATGTAACTATGTAAGAGCCATGTGTTGGAGCTCGCTTTGGTCAAACGTCCATCCCCTTGAAGAATTCTTAAGGCTATCAATCCTATTTCTCTTCTTTCGAATCATTTCAGTGGTGTGGAAAAATTTACTGTTTTTATCTTCCCATTTAAGCCAATTGCATCGGGATTTTTGATAACATGTCAACTCCTCCTATTCTAGCACCGTATTGTAATCTTTCCACAACTCATTTTCTGTCTGCATGAGGTGTTGGTACCTTCAGTCCTTCTAATCAAGTTCTTTTTCTTAGTACCAATATTACCTACCGTTCGCTTGTTCCGAGCCATGGCTTCCCTAGCAAAATTAGATACTTTACTATTCCAATTTCGGGACTTCCAACATGACACCAAACTTAGAGTAGTTCTTACGAGTAGGGGTCTATGATTAGATCCAGATTTGCTAAGATGACGAACTTTTGACACAGGAAAAATATCATTCCACTCAATGTTGGAGAAAACCCAATCAATCCTTTCCATAAGCATATTTTTCACCCATGTGAAATGATCTCCCACAAAATCCATCTCTACGAGCATTGTCTACTAAATACAATTTTTTAAATGACACATGGATATGAAATTTGGTTGTGAGCCCCCTTTTTATTTTCACAAGAAATGTAGGCTTTAAAGTCCCCTATTGCCATACACTGTCCATGAATATCATCATTAATAATGTTGATCAAGTCACTCCAAAGAACACTACGATGATGATAATTGGGCTCAGCAAAAACACATGACAACCAATAAAATTGAGGGTAATTTCGCAAGGAAACTTGGACATGAACTAATTTAGTAGTGGAGGAAATATATTGAATAGAAATTCCCTCATCATTCTAAAGTATCCAAATGCGTCTTGCATACCCAGTTGCTTCCCATCGAATCCAATTCTTAAATCCCAATTTACACATGATCTGGTTAGCTTTAAATCCGCTAACCTGCGTTTCAAGAAGAATAGGAATATTCACATCTTGACCTTGAATTACATCTCTAACTCTCCTAGGAAGAGTCTTGGAAGCAGCCTCACGACAATTCCAACAAATGATATTCATAAATAAAATATATAGGGAAGGGGGAGTTGAGAACCTCCCAGTGGCCTTACTGTAAGGGCTTGAGCATATGATGATCTTCATGCATATGTTTATCCTCACCTCTATCTCCCTCTCTAACTTCACCCTGAGTTACGTTTCAAACCACATATCACTATTATCGACTGGTTCACGTCCTTGAGAATAAATAATCCTAGACACAAGCATAGGGATATGATAGTAAAGGTTCCACAAGTTCTAATAAAAGTTTCACAATATTTGATAAATGTTTCATAAATTCATATAAGGTTTTTACAATTTGTTAAAAGAATTTCAAAAGTTGCAAATCAATGTTCACAAGATTTTATAAGGATTTTCACATGTTTTAATAGAGAAGTCAAAAAGTTCGGATAAGGTTTTTACAATTTCTGAAAAGAATTTCACAAGTTATAAATCAAAATTTATGAGATTTGATAAAGGTTTTCACAAGTTCTAATAGAAGTTTCACAACTTCAGATAAGGTTCTCACAAGTTATGGAAAGAATTTCACAAGTTTAAATGAAGTTTTCACAACTTGCAAATCAAAATTCAATTTTGATAAGGGTTTCACAAGCTGTCATAAAGGGTTCACAAGTTTCTATAAGATTTTCACAAGTTCTCATATTTAACAACTTGCAAATTAAAATTGAATTCCAAAAATGGGTTCACAAATTTGGATAAGGCTTTCACAAATTCATAAAGATTTTCACAAGTTCTCATAAGAATTTCACAAGCGTATGGAAGAGTGTATCCAACCATGGAAGGGAAAGTGAAGTAGTGGAATCCACACACAATGCGGCATAAATCCTACATCGTAACATCCTAAGAAATTAAAAGGTACTGGAGGTGGATGAGGTTAGATAAACATGGTGGGTTTTGACAACCCTGTCATGTTCCTATTGCCCGTTACGTTTTTTTTCTCTCTAAAGAATACTACACACCAGCCGAAGTTCGTCGATAGCGTGAATATTCCATCTAACTTGGGTGAGAACCCTGATTTGAAGATCCGACAGATATTACAATATTGTTGGCCATAGATGACCAGAATGATCCATTCTAGATTCATACCTAGTAATCCCTGTGTGCCCACTCAAATCACCCAATTGTAGGTGATGTTCGCTTTGGCGCTGTCTCTAATGAGAAATACTTTCTCAATATTGGCGTGAAGGTTGAGTAGCTCGTCGGATCCATTCCCGTCATAATGGGCCACGACCCATTTGAGTGATGTCTAGGAGCCTTCAAAGGAAGCAGGAACATGGTGTTATGGGGCTCTTCTATAAGAACAGAGACGACGATGATCTTGGCCCTTGACACGTGTGAGTTTGCGTGGTTGTGGTAGCTTGTGGTGAAGGGGGTTTCAACAACAAAGCATCTACCGTGGAAGTAAAAGAGGAGGGAAGCAAATGGAGGATGAAAATAGAAAGTAAGAGACAATGAAATGGTGGGAGGATGAGATGGAGGCGATAGCTGTGTAGAGTGAGGAAAAAAGGGAAGGGATGAGGGGTATATAGATTAGGGGCAATTCTGTAATTTCATCTTAATTTTCAAAAACATCCATTAGGCACTAACACTTATTTGTGAATATGTATATTCATTATACCTATTTATCTTTTCACATTTTTAAAGTTTTTTTAGAGATTTTCTTAAAATTTAACTTTTAGCCTATTTGAGTGTTTCCAAAACCTAAGTTGTGGAAACAAGACTTAGGTTTTGCCTTCAATTTGCCAAACACCCCTCCATTTTCCCAAAAGCTATTCTGCACCCAAAATGTAGGTTTTGGAGAAAACTATTTTTTTCCCCAAATTTTTCTTTCTCCTTTGCCATCAGCAATATTTTTTCAGTACCAACCAGTTCTTAAGTATTTAAATTTTTTGGTACATGTTAGTGCCCTAGAATATTTTTTCAAGATCCGTCATTACCCTGAAATATTTTTTTGAATATCCTAAAATATAAGATCATGAAGAATTTTTTTCAGCATCAACTAGTATCCTTAAGTATCTTTTTAGTACTCGTCAGTACCCTGAAATATTTTTTCATCATCAATCAATACCCTAAAATATTTTTTCAAGATTCTAAAATAAATTTTCAAGATTATGAAATATTTTTTTAGTACTAATAAGTACACTGAAATATTTTTTTAGTACCAATTAATACTCTAAAGTATTTTAATTTTAGACACAAATTTATGTAATATTTTGTATGTTATGAGATTTAATATTTAAAATAAAACACTATTATTTTATCAAAATCAACTTTTTCAATAATTTATTTTATAAAAAGCTATTATAAAAAAAATCATTTTTTCTTGTAAATCTCAAAATTTATTTAAAAATTAAATCCAGTAGGACTCTTTGTCATCAATGTCACATCGAATTTTTCGTGTGACCCGGTGCATGAAAGCCAGTTGTAAAAAAACTAAAAATAGAATAAGAGGACAACTGGCTTTATATGTCTTTAAAAAGCAAAGAAGAAAACATCATAAGTTCAACTGGCATGTGGAAGTAGATTCATCTAGTCTATTGTAGCCTTTTGTGGCTACAAGTTGGAAGCCACTTTCCATGTTTTATTCCCTCCTTACCCTTACTCCTCTCCTTTTCCGTCGTTTTCTCTATTTTATATTCACATTCCCCCCAAAACGACAACTCCTTCCGATGCGTTTGATTCCCTTGTCCTCTTTAATTGACACCTCCCTCACCCACCTGCCAGCTGTATCCTTCATCTTGAATTCTGAAGTTTCAAAATATTTATTATTTGAACTTTGAAGGAAGAAAGACACATAAAAAATTACCCGAACTGAAGATTTTTAAAATAGGCTCTCAAAATTGTAGTTGTGTTGTGACTATAGGACTTAAAATCTCATTTATCATTATGATTTTATATTTTTATGAATTTTTTTTATTAAAACGATTTTACTAATTTTTTAAACGTTTTTATATTTTTATGATTTTTTTACGATTTTGCTACGTTAGGATTTTATGTTTTATGATTTTTTATCCCTCCTATGATTTTACATAAAATCTTGATCTTAACTATCTTGGTTGTGACTGATACTCAAAATATTTAGGGTTAATATACAATTTTACTAATAAAAATTTTCCCAATAATCGTTTAACAAAAATTGTTTTTTGGAATAAGTAAAAATACCACGTTTAATAAATAATGATAACTCTTTGAACATAGTTTTTTCTCCTAATACACAAGATTTAAATCAGTTACAGACTTTAAGAGCTTTTCCTTGCAACTCAACAATCTTGGTTAACATCTAATAATTGGAATATCTTCAAATTCAAAAATTTATACCCTAATTGTCCCCGGGCTATCATAATTAGAAGAACTCTTGGATTCAGGCTTTGCGTTGTTCATGATAGCTGAGTATTTTAAGATCATTTTCAACGTTGTTATGTAATAAGTGAATTATTTGCACTTTTAACTACCTAAATTATAATATCATATTAATATAGCCAAAAGAATTATTTAGAAACATTTTCATAATGTCACCAGCAGAAATAACTAGAACAAAACTCGAACAGCCTTCTCATATCAAATCATTATAATATACAACTAAAGAGTTCAATATCATTAGTTGTATCTTATATTAGGAAAATTCACTTAATTAAGATTAAAAAATTATTAAATTATGAGGTCTTCTTCATCAATTTAAATTAGAGTATTTACGAAGATAAAAATGTGCAATTGAAAAGGTCCAGCACAGAAGTCAAATAACAATTCCTGATATACAACTCAACACAGAAATACAGACGGCAAACCATGATTAAGCAGAGAATCTATTCTCACTTTTGCCTACAAAACTCACTAGACAAGTGCACATGAAAATGCAAGATTACCCTCAGGAGAGAAAATGCTACAACACATGAGAAAAAAAGGCCAGCAAGATCCAAATGAGAAATCCATCCTTCTATGTAATTTTCAAGTTCTCGAAACAAGGATTTTCGACAGAATTATAACGCGTAAAAAAGATAATACTTGGTTGGAGAAAAGGCGCACGTTATATTTCTACCGAAGAACCTCATAACAAAAGCTTGAAGATTTTTTTCTTAACCTTGGCTTTGTTTGAAGCAAATTAGGATGAAGATACATAAACAACACTAACAGTTATAATTTACAAACCAGCCTGATTGATCACCTCCCATCTGCTGATGTGAAAGACTCAGCAAAACCATATGGGCGTGTCGGTATGCTTGTCTGCGTGTTGTCCCGGCTTGGAAGGAGTGAAGAAGAAGATGAGTCCACTGAGCCTCCTCCTCCTCCTCCTCTGCCTTCATAAGCCTGCCATTTCTTAAGGGCTTGAGGCAAAGACATGTCAAGGTCAATCCCATATATATCTTCAGAACTCTGGTCAGATGGCTTCCAGAGTTCTGCCAAAGAGGAAAGGACATTCACGGCGTGACCCATGTCTGGCCTCTGATATGGCTCTCGTGCACAACAGTGGCCTGCTAGTTCTGCCACTGTGCGAATGCTAGCAAGAGTTTCCTCGTTGCGATCAATCGTTGGATCAATGGCCTTGCTAAATGATTCTTCGTTTATGTACATTCTGCGGAACCATGTTACAAGGTGCATACTGTCCTCGGGTTGGGTTTCGTCAAGCGCTTTCCTTCCAGTTATGATTTCCATCAGTATCACCCCAAAACTGTATACATCTACTTTAGTCGTCACACGGCCAGTAACTGCAATCCATAGACACAGATTCACATTTAATTAAGATGAACTGAAGCCGGAAGTTTGATATAAATCACAAAAAATAATACAACTGATATCAGTCACTGTGAATGGGGAAAAATAAGATTTGTGCCAAGGACTTGCTCTATTCAAACCATGAGTCCATAATTGTTTGAGTCCAGTTGGTAATGTAGAAGCACTAGTGCTATGTCAACTAATGATTCATCTCAAAATCCTAAATTATCATGTAAATGCCGATGAATAGGTCTATTATCATCTTCTATTAACCTCTCAATAAGTTAATTGACCTAATCTTCAATTGGCACAGATTAATTGCACAAGTAAATATCTATATAGACAAATGTGTACTTTTCTTTCTAAGCCGTCATGTACGTTAAAATACTTTTTGAATACTCCAGATGCAACCACTTCCCATGAGGATTAATGATATACAGAACATATATCTAAAAGATACCTGCGTATTCTGGTGCCAAGTATCCGAATGTTCCAGCAATTCGTGTTTCTATTGAGGCTTTTCCTTCTGGAGCAAGACGGACAAGACCAAAATCTGCAACCTTTGCTCTCATATCATCTCCAAGAAGAATGTTTGAGGGCTTTAAGTCTCTATGTATAAAGCTTTGATGGGCTAAGCCATGAAGGTACTCAACACCCCTAGCCACATCTAAGGCAATGGTCAACCTCCTATTCCAGTCCAAGGGTTGTAATCCTTCTTCTGGCCAGTTAAACAGATGCCTACTTAGTGTACCCTGAGGCATGTATTCATACACCAAAAGTTTTTCATTCCCATCCAAGCAGTAGCCAAGAAGTGCAACAAGATGCCGGTGGCGAACTTTTGTCAAAACAGCAATCTCTGACTTAAATTCCGATGCACCCTTTCCAATTATTGCTCCTGACTCCATTCTTTTCACTGCAATTTTGGTGCCATCATGAAGTTCACCTTTGTATACCGTTCCAAAACCACCTTGTCCCAATATATTCTTTTCATTGAAATTGTCAGTCACGTTCCGAAGGACTTGTATGGAAATGACCATGTTGCCAGCTTCAACCATTTGGATGTCTCCTCCTGCCTCACTGCCAGGTACAGTTTGAGTTTCACTAGCGGTGCCAACACTGACACTTGAGCCCGCAACTGTTATTTTCAAACTCTCGTTATCTGATCCAGAATGACGAGGGTGAATTACCAGAGCATTAGGGCTCTGTACCCTGCTTAACTTCTTTTGCTTCATTCTATACAAGCAGAAAACTATGACACCAATAATTGAAACCAAAAATACACCCCCAACTACAGCAATTACAGTTACAGCAACATGAGAAGATTTTTTGCCACCATTTGCAGAAATCCCACCATCTTCTCCTGTTGTACCATGACCTGTGGGGTTGGGAGATGCTGAACCTAGAGGGGTTGAACTGCTTCTATCCTTGCCTATGTCCTTGTTACCCTTAGTGTTAACGATTACATTACTCCTAAAAGATGGGACCTTTCCATAAAGCTGATTATTCTCGAGATTCAGTTCAGTGAGCATAGGAAGTGTAGTGAGCTCCGCTGGAATCGTGCCGGTGAGATCGTTATCAGCAAGCATGATTCTTTGCAATGATTTGATTGAGGCAAACTCGGGGGATATGGTACCAGACAGACCCAGCCTCTGAAAATTAACAACAGTAATGTTCCCATTACTACAGGTAATACCAAGCCAATCATTACATGGATCATTGCCCTTCCATTCCTTAGCAAATCTTTGAGGATATCCCATAAGTTTAACAATGGAAAGCAGAATATTCACCCGACGATCACAATCACCAGGACTTGGCAAGCAAAAGTCATTTGAATCCTTACTCATATCCACTTCAACTCCTGGACTGAACACTGGCACAGGCCCTTGAAGTAAGTTATTAGTCAAATTAACAACTTTCAACGATTTAAGACTCATCAGTGACAAAGGAACAGGACCAGTAAACGAATTATCCCTTAAACTCAGGGTCTCCAAACTCTTCAAGCCAGAAAAATCGGGTAATGGACCCGAAAATGCATTTGAATGCAGCCAAACCTCCTTCAAGGAACTCATATTCTGCATAAAATCTATGGTTCCGTTAAGTTTACCTGTCTGCCCATTAAGCCACAAAGTCTCGATCGGCAAACCAGAAAAGCTCGCCGGAAACCCACCCTCGAGGTTATTGAAGGACAAATGCAAAAGGACCAAACCAGGAAACACATTTCCATTAAGAAAATCTGGTATCTTGCCAGTGATATTAGCCGAGTTGGCCGAGAAGTTCTGAAGAGACGAAGCGTCTCGAAGACTTTCAGGTATCTCCCATTCCTGAAATGGGTTCTTGTCGATCTCCACGGATTGAAGTTGAGACATGCCAGTAAAAAAATCTCTAGGGATCGAACTAAATTGGTTGTTACTAAGAATAAGCACTTGCAACGAACCCAAACCCTTTAAGCTAGGAAGAGGACCGGAAATGTTATTATACTGAAGTTCCAAGCGCTGTAGCTCAGTGAGATCTCCAAGACTCGGAGGAAGCGTACCTTGAAGACCTAGACGTCCGATTTGGATCCGCGTGACCCGACCTTCATCGCAGCCAACATGGTTCCACTTGCAGTGGTCTGAATCAGACCATCCAATAGAATCAGGGACGTTGAGGCTTTTCTTGAGAGCTTCCATTACAGGAGCATCTGGGCTAGGGTTTGCTTGAGACTCAACGAAGACGAAGACTGAAAGTAGCCCAGAAAGGAAAATGAGTAAGGGCTCGAACTTCAAGTGCGATTGTTCCCTCATCTTCGTTACCCAGTGGAACAAAGAGAGAAAGCGAAGGAAATAACGAGAGAGAAGAACAGAAGAAGAAGAAGAAGAAGAAATGAGTAAATGGCGGTAAAGGGTATAGCTGGAAACCAGAGCAGACAGTAATGAGAAAGCCGAGAAAGGAGAAGAAGGAACAGAAGTGCACATGGAGGTGGGGCCCGGATATCCGAAGCCTCGGGTTGTCATGACATGTTGATGGGAGGAGTGGGTATGCTTTTGGTCTGTGGGGTCCACGGAAGGCCACGGCCCTTTTGATTTTGATCTTTTTTTGAATCTGGGGAAACTTTGCTCATCATTTATATGACATTGAGTAAAATCAATAATCTAATCTTTCATGGTTGAGCTGGAAAGAGAATACCATAATGCGCTGAAAGATGCTATACCTGTATTCCAAGAATGAAAATGTGAAGAGAATTTTCTTTTTTCTGGTACAGGGAAGAGAATAGTCATATACTTATATGAAATGAAAAGGAAAATCAGATGGGGATGCAGAGGGAATGTGGATACGTGGGTTCATCTGCAAACTTATTTTTGTGCCCCTGTCTACTGCAGAATTATTGGGGATCATCAATGGGTTAACTTTGGGTTGGTCCAAGGGTTTTAAGAATATTGTGCTTTATTCAGATGATATAGAAGCCAATGACTCTTGTATTAGGGGAAGTTAGGACAGTTTTGTATAGGGATTGACAAGTTTTATTTAATGTACATCTAGAAAAACATTAGTCATAGCTGTTTTGTTTTTTTGCAAAATTCATGCATTGCTTAGAAGGACATGTTTGTATCCTTTATCAATTTACACCTAATTACTCTTGGTGAATCTTGAAGGGTGGTTAAACTCTTGCTACATTTTTTGGGAAATGAATTGATATCCAGCGTATTATTCTAGGAAAAAAAAAAAGGAAAATCAGACAAATTTTTTTGTATGATTTTGGAAGGTGTAATATTCAAATATTGGTGAGCCTAATTAGAAGTAACTCTTTCAAGATACTTTCACAAGAACTCAAACTCAAGATTTTATATTAAAGCAATCAATCTAACAAATACATAGAAATGATATAAAAATACATTTTTAATTATGTTTCATACTTCAAAATCTAGTTTCATTTATATATTTAATTTAAGAAAAATATTTTTTTGTTTAGTTTTTAAAATTTATAATTAGGTCTACAATTTATATAGCTTTCAATATAATTTTAATGATTATATTTTGATATCTCTATTTTTTTTATAAGCCTTTGTGCCACTCAATATCCAATGCTTTTTCTAAATCTTATTATCAGGTATTCGAGTTATTAATTAATTTAGATTAGGGCTTTGTAACCAAGATGTCTCTTCAAGGTCTTTATTTTCATATTTTGTTATATTGTTAAAGTTTTTATTTTGATGCAATATATGGTAATGTTGGTTTAATAGATATTTGACAACAAAAATAGGACAATTTTAATATAGCATCTTTTTGGATTGTAGTCAAGTTATTTCAAATCAAGTTTAGAATATTACAAAGGAAAGAAAAGGTTACAAGATACTCCCTCCTGTCCTAATTATAAGATAATATTTTAGGGTTGGTTTTGGTTTTAATTATAGGACAACTTTTTAGTTTTTGCCAATTTCTTTTTAAAATACCCTTATTTTATTATCTCAAGTGTGTTTGACATTTGGTAAGTATGTATGTGTGTGTGTGTGTGTGTATGTATATATATATATATATATATATATATATATATATCAATACACACTCATGCACACACATATGTATGTCTATAAACATATATATGTATGTGTGTGTCTGTGTCTGTGTTTGTATGTGTCAATATATATACCTCTGTGTGTAGATACATGGTTGTATGTGCGCGCATGATAAATCTATATGTATATCTAGTAAGACTATTATTTCAATTAGAAAACACGTGGAAAGGAAAATTGGTCGGAGAGATATATGGCAAAGTTGTTGATTAACTTTTACTTATGTCATTTTAAATGTATATAAAGATATTTTTAGAAAATGAGTAAAATTAACTAATTTAACTCATCTTCTTAATTTTTTCAAAATCGGTTAAATATATCTTATAATTAAGACCAGAGAGAATAGATGTATATATTATATGTAATACAAGGGATCACCTATAAAATAAATCGAGTTTTCGAATTGAGTCTGGGTGGACATGACATTTCAGCCAGACGTACCTATCAATCCATTCAATAAGGAAACTTGTTAATAATACCTTTTGTAAATTTTGTGTAGTTTATTTGTTACAATACTAAACGGACAATTTAAAATCCTAATATAACTTGCCATTTTAGTAATTACTATTTATCAGTTTATTAGGAGAACTTTCAACCGTATACTTTACTTGTTCAATTTTGTTTACTTGTTATTATATTATTATATTTACTGAACTTGTTAAAATCTTAATTTAATTTGATATTTAGTGATTCCTTCCAAATTATCAACCATTACTTCTAAATGGGGCAGTCGATAGTCAATACGCTAATCAATATTATTGTGAGAGTTAGCCAATTAGATTTTTTTCTTCCCGCCCATGAGAGCTTCTCTTCTCTCTCTCATTACTAAAAAAGGGTTATTACTACATTAAAAGACATATTTTTTACATAAAAGAAAGTTACAAGTGAAAGCAGTGACATTTTTGATGTATTTATCGCCCTAAACTATACTTTATGAAGTCTAAATTAAATTAAGGCGTCCTAAAATAATTTAAGGACCCCTAAAATGTGCTATTTTTGGCGCTAAAAAGTAATTATTTGGGGCCATGGTGTCAGGGAGAATATTTTTTGGCGTTAGATAATATATTTTTTTATTTTTGGCGTCCTTCATATAAATAAGGAAGCCTTAATGGACTTTTTTGGGGCGTCCTAGAAAAACAACAGAACACATAAAAGGATTAATTGTTTAGTGTCATGGTGCCCATTTGGAGAATTCTTTTGACGTAATTTTTAATATTTAGCATCCTTAAGTATCTATAGGACGTTTAAAACTTTTTGTCAATTTTTTGGTTTTTAGGCGTCCTTGAAAAATAGAAGAACGCCTTAATTTAAGTTTTTGGCGCCCTTAGGTATTGAGAGGACACCTTAATTTAAGTTTTTCGAGTCCTTAGGATGTTAGAGGACGCTTTAATTGACATTTCTGGCAGCCTTAGGAATTTAGAGGACGCCACATATTTAATTAATGTGTCCTTTGTCTAGGTTAAGGATGCCACATATTTAATTAATGACAGCTTTCATTTGCCTGCTCGCACACACTCCTCCTTGCACACTCCCTTCCCCTGATCTCTGATTCATCAGGTTGAAACAAAACAACACTCACTCTCCCAAAACCCTAGCTTTCATTTGCCTCCATCTCCTCCGTCTTCCCTTTCACATTTATCTATCTTGGATGTTGCTCAATCCCGTCGATCCGTGCTGCTTCATTCTTCAATCTCGTCACTAAAATTTGTTTTATGAAAACCCCGAAGAAAATAAAAAGTTGGTGAGGCTTTCGGGTTCAGCCGGAGAGAAGAATGGTTCAAGTAGACGCTGGGAAGAATGGCCCGAAGCTCCACGAGAATGAAATCGGCCTACATATTCTTGCCGCTTCTCCTTCCTCAATTGGTTAACAGTGCCACCACGACAGCCGAAGACTGTAATGTCCTCTTCCTTCTCCTCCCTGCCTCAACTTTGTTGTAGCGATTTTCGTAGTCTCTGTTTTTCTCCAATCTCTTATTTCAGAAACCATGCCTTCTCTCTCTCTCTCTCTCTCTCTGAAATTCGGTTCTCTTGAGAGTGAGATCTGAATATCAAATTCTAGACAACGTAGCAATTTCTGGTTTCTCTTTTTGGTTTTTAGTGTACTTGCTTCTTCAATGTAGTCACCATTTCTTGTATTTTGTGGTGTTTCATTCTTTTCTGTAACTTACTACTTTGGTTTCAAGAGTACTATTCAATCTTTTGTGTCCTTCGAGACCTTAATTTTTAGCTGTGTATTTCAAGTGTTTGTGAAATGTCTCATGGAAAATGAACTGAAAGCAAATCCCCGATCAATTTCTTAGTAAGTAGTAAAATTCCTTGAGTATGATTTCTCGTGAGTAGTTTGGTTATATTAGGTAGCTGGTCCTTGGTTCACAACATGATTCAAGAGCTATATGTGCTAATTTTAAACTTCAAGGCTTAGATTTTGAGTCTTTCTTTACCAGATGACAAAACGATCATTAATTGAGGGAAAATTTTAAGATCGAGAAGCATAGGTGTATGCTATTCCCTAATAGGCTCCAGTCTTGAACTTTGAAACTGAGTTGATGATTGCTTAGAAATTCAAAAGCCATGTATTGAGCTCATAAGGTAGATGGAATGCTAATGATATTTCATACTTCCTGAAGGGCTTATTTGATTTTTGACTTTGGAAGAAATCATCTTCTATTTTGTTGTTGCTCTAGGAACTGGATTGTTCTGATGGAATTGAACAAAAGGTATATGATTTCTTTTATTCAGGGGATGGTGAATACTAGCTTAGCATAGTTTCAACTTTTATTTTTATCTTGGTTCCATGCCTTCTATTCCTTTGGCCAATAAACTTCCTTACGGGAAATTTGTGAACTTCCTTTTATTGTTTGGGATGTCATACTCAACATATCTCTTCTTTCTATCATTTATTTATCCAAAAATACTTGGACTGACATTTTTGCAAGAAATTAAGTCCAATAAATTTCCTTTGTGAGAGATCCAATAACGCTTTTGAGTATTGTGACTTGGCCACAACGGCAATCCACAAGAGCTTGAAGGGTCCTAGGGTAGGTATTTTTAATCTTGTTCCTTTTGTCATACAATTATTCCCTCTCATATGTTAGTTTGAATAAATTTAATGTTGTCTTTATTATTGTTGTCCTTAGGTTGAATAGAGCAAATACATTTCAAACACTGGAATTTAAAGTTGGGGTAATTATAGTTTACTATTGTTTTTTTTTTTTATTGATGTGCAGACTAGGTAAACTATGTAACATGAATAATTATGCTTAGAAGTCCATAATTTATAGTTTATGACTTAGACAATTTAGATATACTTTTATATTTTGTATTGATGAAATTATTGGATTTAATTGCTTATAATTTCAAAATTGCCTTACTTAGTAAGTTTTGTTGAATTAAGCTGAGTAAGTTTTGTTGAATTAAGCTGAAATGGTTTGTTGTTTAAATTTTGGGATGTCTTACTGTTGAGGGGGAATGCTGCTGAATTTTTTTTACAAGATTGAGAAAAAAAACACGTCGTTCTTGAAATTGTTATGAACTTGACTGTTGTTGGAAATATCTTAGGTGGTAATAAAATGGGTCATATATAGTTGGATGAATGCTTTGAGAACTAGTGAAGAATATGAGAATGGGATGGAAGAGTTTATTGAATTTACTAAAAGGAATGTGGCTACAAAAAATGAGATGTATTATTGTCTATGTGTTAATTGATTAAATGGGATTTGAAGGGATATTGCTGATATAAGGGATCACTTACTTTGTGATGTAATAAACCTTTGATACACAACGTGAATATGACATGGTGAGGAAGTAAGTACCAGTGCGTCCCACGAAAATGAAGTTGAGGTAGATGAAGATGGAATGAAGAGAATGATTCATGATGCCGAGGTAGAATCTTTTGCATAATCGCGTAAATATGATAGTGTGCAGAGTGATGCAGAGACACTTTTGTTCCTTGGGTGTATTAAGTATACACGGTTGACTGAGACCTTACATTTGGTCAACTTAAAGGCAACTTGTGGGTGGACCGATAGTAGTTTTACGTCGCTGCTTGAATTGTTGTGTGATATGTTGCTAGATGATAATGTACTTCCAAATCGTATGTATGAGGCGAAGAAATCTTATCTATGATGGGTATGAAGTATGAAAAGATACACAGTTGCCCTAATAACTACATATTGTACAGAAATGAGTATGAAGGCCTTAGTAATTGTCTTAAAGTGTAAAACTTCATGATACAAAGTGAAGAAAGGTGGTGGTTCTGGAGACAAGACAACAAAAAGGCAACCTTTGAAGGCATTATGGTATCTTCCAATAATACCGTGGTTTAAGCATTTGTTTACTAGTGAAGTAATGACGAAGAGGTTGAGATGACATCCTGATGAGAGAATATCTTATGGAAAATATTTTCAGCACCTGGCTGACTCTCTGCAATGGAAGAAAATAGACGAAATGTTCCCTCAATTTGGCAGTGAGCCAAGAAACCTTCGATTGGGGCTTTATACAAATGGCTTCAATCTGTATCAAAATCTTAGTACCACCCATAGTGCATGGTCGTTTCTCCTTGTAATATACAACTTACCTCCCTGGCTATGTATGAAACGCAAATATGTGATGCTTTCTATGATAATTTCTGGACCAAAACAGTCCGGGAACAATATCGATGTGTACTTGACGCCTTTAGATGAGGATTTGAAAAAGTTGAGGGAGGAAGACGTAGATGTGTTTGATGCATATAAAAAGAAGTCCTTCAAGTTGCGTGTAATGATTTTTACCACGATAAACGACTTTCCTGCATACGAAAATTTATCAGGTATAGTGTGAAAGGGCATAAAGCATGCCCAATATGTGAAGCAGACACAAACTTCCATCAACTAAAGCATGTAAAGAAAACAATCTACCTCAGTCACAAGAGGTTTCTTCACCGGTTCCACCCATATTGTGAGTTAAGAAAGCATTTCAATGGCTTATCGAAGCATAGAACGGCTCCAAAGGCATTAACCGGAGAGGAGGTTTATAGTGGGGTGGAACATATCAATGTCATATTGGGTAAGAAGCAACAAATTTCGGGTGAAAAGAATATATGAAAAAACAGATCAATTTTCTTTGATCTTCCATATTGGTGTAGTCTTGATGTGAGACACAGTCTTGATGTGATGCATGTGGAGAAAAACGTTTGTGATAGCCTAGTTAGTACTCTTTTGCACATACCAGCGAAGACTAAGGATGGAATTAGTGCGAGACTAGACCTAGTTGATATGGAAATAAGAGAACAGTTACATCTACAAGTAATGAAAGATGGTAAGAAGGCATACATGGAGCTATCAGCTCACACACTATTAAAAGTGGAGAAAAAAAGATTTTGTGGGTGTTTATATGACATTAAGGTTCCACGAGGATATTCTTCTAATTTGAGAAGGTATGTTTTAATGGACGATTTGAAGTTTATGGGAATGAAGTCCCATGATTATCATGTGTTGATGCAACAACTATTACCAGTAGCCATTAGAGGCATTATGAAAGATGAAGTGCAAACCCTATAACATAATTGAGTACTTTCTTTAATGCTATATATAACAAAGTCATTGACGTTGAAAAGTTGGATGAATTAGAAAATAAGGGTTATATTATTTTGTCCCAACTAGAGATGCATTTTCCTCCTGCATTTTTTGATATAATGGTGCACCTGATAGTAATAAGAACAAGAAAGAAAACACAACACAAAAGGGAAGCATGTGCGTCAAGATCATATACTGCCATATGCTATATGCATTGCACCACAGGGCTAGGAAATTTTAAAATCTGATACCAAATTGAAAAGACCCTTCCTCACAAAGCATTAACTAACCATAATGATTTCACAAAATCGGATTAAAAGTGATTAAGGAAACCCTTTTTTTAATTTCATAAGGTTGGCACATCAGAGTCCAGGCACAAATAACACCCACAAACTCATTACAGAAAATTCTTAACTTTGGGCACAATAATCAAACGGGAGAATACACAGCCCATAAGTTAAAGCAACCTCAAATTCACAACAAAGGGTCTACACCAAAACATTTCCATACAAGTTCTGATTGTGGATCCTTCAAAACATTTTAGTGGATAAGATAAAGCCTTCGATCTCACAGTGGAAAAACAACCATCAGGTAATTATAACATTTTCCAAAACATGAGGGTCCTAAAATGGCAATATATAAACCCATACAACACCCTTGCCAAAGAGGCTTACGAAGATCACAACTACTATGCCTCTGGCTGCTTCCCTTGGCTCACAGAAGGATTAGAGATCTCACCTGAAAAATGTTGATAATAACCGGGTGAGACATAACGTCCCAGTAACCAAAGTTAATTTATCACATATGTAAGAATGGATTGCAAGTCAGAGAAGCAGGTTTGCTAACATATTTATAACATCAACAACAAGTAATTAATTATTCCATAATAATTAATAATAAGTAAAGCATCCCCACTCATTCATCCTGCTCCTCCTTATATCATCTGGACGTGGTACAGCCTATCAGAGCTAGTATACCTGGCCAAGGTTAGCTAGCCACTTCAAGAAAATTGTCCCCTCCCATGTCACTACTGATATACCATAACAGGGAGGTGTCCGCCCAAAACACTCAACTCAAATTCCGGCCAGGAATGAGAGCCGATGGGCACAATTTCACCTTAAATCTCTTCCACACAACCCAACATATTTCAAAACAAATAAACAATATTGTAATTTTCAAAGACATTGTACGTTATATTACTCCATATACACAACTCACAACAATTACCACACCAGCCACCACAACAACAATTTTCGTAACCAGATTCACTCATACATACATGTAGAATAGAAAATACACTGCTTCTCTGAAGTAACTACATATTCAGAAATACACATAATTTTCAAAACACATGTTAGTAGTATATAAGAAAATAAGGTTTAGTAAACACCTTACAGTCCAAGACAAGCATATGAAATAAATTAATCTCGGTTATCTCAACTATGAGCTAAGCCTTATCTTGAGGAGTAAAATGTGAATAATCACCGACCACAAGTGAACTCTACATTACCACAAGCATAACTTATGTAATTCAACATACACAAATTACAATAATAATCTATTATTGTAGTAAAAACCGAGAATAATAGTTTTATTCCTCAAATTTCAAAACTAGACCAATTAAAACTTTAATAATATCTCCATTACCCAAAATAAATTATTTATACAACTTTTAATCGGTAGAAATATGAGGTAGGCTGTACCTTCTAAATTTCTTGAATAGAAAAATTTAGTTTAAACTCCTACAACAACAAATCAAGAAATATAAACCAATTAAAATTTGTTATTGATTATTCTAAAAGTACGTACAATCATCTATTATCAAAACTCAAAACTTTTTCAAAATCACAATCTCAAAATTTTCATTAACCAACATAATATTAAGTTCATTGGAAAGAGAAAAATATATATGGAACAACCTTCATGAAGGAAGTTTATTGAAAAGAAGTTAATTTAACTACTAAAATTATCTTATAAAATAAATAACATACCTCAAAAGACCCAAATATTACCCCAACCTTCTCTTCTCCTCACTCTTACACACTCACTCTTCGGCGCACACACACATGACACGACACCACAACACCACACCACACACACACCACATATATATAGATAGAAGAAGGGGAGGGGGTATTAATTACCCCTCCCCATTGGATTGACGTGCTGCCCACTCCAAATTATTATTTTTTTTAATTTTTTTTTTCTTTTCTTGTTCCCCATGTAGCTTCGTCTTTTTTTTGAACCAAAAATAATTTTTTTTCTTATTACTATTATTATTTTCTCTCTCATAAATATAATTAATTACAATAATCTTACATGTTTATTTTATAATTATAATTAAATCTTTAAGAAATGAAATTAAGATGTTACATTGCCTCAAAGATTGTAAGTAGTTAAATCAACAGTATTAAATAGCCTTAGTTGTTTCATATTATAAGAGTTTAGTTACTATTTATGAAAAATCTTATGATACAGGATGCATTTGAGCAGCAGAGCAGCCAAGGTTCATTCACTCCGGGTCCACGGATGGACATTTTGTCAACAACGCTTGGGAAGCCGAATTACCTAGATCATGTTCAAGGGGAGACAAGGGGAGTTAGGGTCACAAAATATTTTGGACGGTGTGCACGTTGTTCACATGACGATGACAACCCTAGTCCTTAGCTCGTAGCCAAAATTCAAGCGTCCCTCTTAGATGAGATCATGGCACAAGTACGGGGTCAAATGAGATCTATGATACAAGAGAAGGAGAATACAAACCGTACAACCACGAATCCCCGACCTTCCCCAGCAGTAAAGAAAGTTGTCACCCTCTAGATGTTCATGTTGGCGAACCTTCTCACACTCCACAGGGAGGACATACTTGTACTCTATATTTAGATCTCCCACAACGACGTATTGTTGTCGATGCCTTTGTTTACTCAGAACAAACCACCCATCATAATAGGTAAATTCCAGTAGACCAATGTAGGGTGACTATGACTAGTGTGCGAGAGGGGGAAGAAAAGACAGCTATCCTGATTGATGATGGTGAGGTTCCCATACTAGGTGAGGCCATAGCGTCGTTATCCTTTGGTCAAATCATCTTATTCAGATGGCGACAACACCTCCAATGGTAGGAAATAAATTACTGATTGATGATGATGAGGTTCTCGGTTGATTTTCATTGCTAACCCACTGATAATCTTTTTTTTTTATGTTTTTATAAACTAAACAAGCTGCAAGCAGATTTCCCTACTTAGCACAACTGTGAGAGATGTACAGGGACATCGAGTTTATACCCTTGATGATGCGTGCGGGCATAGTGGGCGCAGAAAAAAAAATATCCCATAGCAATTGACAAGAAAGATCTGTGAGAGTTTATGGATATGGATAGTTTAGATATAAGATTTCTTCAACTTGCAATCCTGTAAGTTTTTCCCCCCTTTAATTATTGCATTGATCTTTTTGTTTTATATATTCAACAACATTTATAATGTCATTTTGATCATAGTGTCTGCCACAACACATGCGTTTAGCAAGGGCGAATGGGTTCATATGGATTTTTGTATCCTACAAACACGATGAAGTTCAAGAGTAATAGGTTACCCAGAAGGGCACTTTATGTTGGTTGTACAATGGGCGATGGAGATTTGCCTTGTTATCTAGCGCCTACACTTGAAAAGTACGTATTTTAGTTTTGTCTATATAAGATTTTTAAGAATAAATTGCTTTCTTATCTTAATTTAATATTAATATGTATATGTTGTAGTGGCCATTGGACCCTATGTGTTGTTTGTCCCCTCAGCAACATATGTTATTGATTTGATTCCTTAGGTGGTAAGTCAAACGAAGAAATCAAAACCATGTTTGCCAAGTAAGTTAATTTTTGTCTAAATCATTTATTCTTATTTTACTGAATTGTTTTCATGTCTGTTACTTTCCATTTTAACGATAGTGGTCTCAAGACGTTTAGAGCGCTTGTTGGAGCACAAGAGCAGGGTGGACCAAATTGGTATTATCCTAAGGTAAGCAGTTTCAATTCAAGTTATTTCATTGACACAGTAGCTTTCGATATGCCTTTATTCGTTTTAACAATTTGCTTTTTATTTATAGTGCCCTCGACAACTAGGGAGCTCTAAGTGCAGATATTACGTTATCAATTTTATACATTCCATTGTTTCCAATGGACGTGTTTCAAGTTTTCAACACATACGTAATTGCTCTGTGATTCTCAAATGATGATATTTTTGTTGTTGTACTTGAGTTGTTAATTATTTCATTCACTTCATTGGTTTATCTTATATACCTTGTTTTCCAATTTAGGATTTTCTGATACTGTGGATCCGTACTCAAAGGAAGATATTGATACGGTTCGAGACGTTTTGGCTAAACATCTTCAACACATATAGGTATATAATTGCCTTTTCAAATTGTTTAGCCCACAACTTGTTCCTATAGAGGGTATTTTTCTTGAGTGTTAGGAGTGATGAATTAGCTTGTACAAATCTTGCTTTCAGTGTAAAATTTTATTTTGACAAGGAACTAATTTTCTTTCAGGGACCAGAAAGGCTTGGAGAGAAGCCACTATTTGTGCTGGTTAGTTAGTTTAGCTTGAATTCAGAGTTAGGGTGATGTTTACCTTTAGCTGTTGAAAGGTGTTGGTGGCAGCAATCCTAACATGATGACTTTGATTCATGTTTTTTTTTGGGTTGGGGTTTTATAACTGTAGTTTTACATCTTGATAAGGTTTCATCTTTCATAACTTTGTGGTTCTATTAGTGGTTGTGAATCATTGAATATAAAGTGTATGTTTGTGAAACTGATGGTGGGGACATCATTTTCTCCTTCGCTAATATGTATGTTTGTAGGTTCTCTTGTTTTTCATTTTTTGTGAGATTTCCTTATGCTGGTTCCTCAACTATCGTTTTTTATTTTTGGGGGTTCCTAGAACCTCAACCTCTTACAACGTCCAGGAAGCTTTATAAATATAAATCATGTATATAAAAAAAAGAGTTATAAGGTGTCCTGAAAAACTAAAGAGGAAGCAACATAGTGATGTTTGACGTCCTCAATTCAATCTATGACGCCTTATTTTAATTTTTGACGTCCTAAATTAAATTCAAGATGCCTTATGTTACTTTCCTACTTACATAAGGCATTCTGGTGTGTGTGTGTGTGTGATATAACCAAGACGCCCTATAGGGCGTCCTCCATTTTACTGAGGATGCTCTATAAGGCGTCATTCATTTTATTGAGGACGCCTTATCTAAGACGTCCTGAACTTTCTTCAGGACACCATAATTGTGTTTTTTTGCTACTCCCAGTCAAACATCCCTCTAATAAAGGACGTTAATTGGGTATTATTTAGAACGTTGATTGGTGTTTTTGTAGTAATGTCTACGTGAGAATTTTGGTTCTCTGTGAACCTGTTGGATTGATGCTTGTCGTAAACGTCAATCTAGTCTTTCTAAATCCCCTATCTGATATCCTCGTCTGCTTAAGCAGGTTAGTACGGTCTTTGTGGTTATTGGAGATATAGAGGAAGGTACGGGTGGTGGTTCTATTCGAAGGTAGCAAGTTATTCTCAACTTAGGAAAGAGAGCAGAGAAACATTCATGTACGTTAGTAGGGAAGATATTAAATGGAAAAAACTTCATATCCCGATAGTGGTATCTATTATAAAGAAGGGGTGGCTGTTGAATAAAGGGTTGGAGGTGATTGAGCTTGAGAAGACCCAACTAATATTTCTCTTCAGATTTAATAGGACAGAAGACTACAATCGCATCCTCAAAAGATGACCTTGGTCGATACAAGGTTTCCTACTAAATTTACAACTGTGGGAGGATCACATGGTTCTCCAAGACATTAGCTTTAACAAAACTCCATTCTAGGTGCAGTTCCATGGGTTCCCACTGGAAGCCTTTGATAATTCTAATGCTGAAATTCTCGGGTACTCGATAGGCGAGACGGTCATGTTTGAAAAGCTGATGTTTAAAGGTTAGTTGAGGAGGAGTTTTATTCATGCTCGAGTCCTCATATGCCTGGACGACCCACTGTCTCCAGGCTTCTAGGTACCGTGAGACGAGAAAGAACCAACCTGGGTCTCGATCAAATACGAGTGTCTGCAAAACTATTGTTATAAGTATGGTCGCATAGGCCATGAGGGTCGGATTTGCAAGGAGTTCAAAAGCCAAGGCGAAGATGATGATGTGGAATATGAATATGGCAATTGGCTTAGTACGCCTACTGTTAAGACCCTAGAGGATTCATTAGAGACATGTAGGCTGGATTGGGTGGAAGCTAGGCGTGGAAAGGGTAGTGCTCAGACTAATTCGTCTAGCTGGAGTTGGATGCCGTAAAAGTTGACTGTTAACTCAGGTAACCATTCTTGGAGGAGAGACGTTGGCCGACTGAGATGCAATCCAGAAGGTGATGTTGACAGGTTTCGTCAAGTTGGTAATGCTCAAAAGGATGCGCCGAAAGCTTTTGCATCCTCTCCTTATGTGAGTTCAGTTTCCCACAATGACCTCAGTGAGGAAAAGACTACCTTTTCCTATGAGTTGACTTTCCCTCTAGGTGGACTAAGCTTGGAGAAGGAAATTAGGCCTTTTCCTCATAAGCTTGTTAAAGGCCCTATTTTGCAAGGAGACCATGGGCCTACCCCTGTGAGTAAGGACCCCGATCAGATCCTTAGAGGCCTGGAGAACACCTTATATTGAGTTGATTTCCCTTATGAAGATGAGCCTAACCAGTATCAGTTAGTTCCTTTTTTCTGGACCCTTGCTAGTATCTGCCATGTCTTGGGGCTTCGAAGTATCACTCTTAAAAGAGCACATGTGGAGGAGTTAGGGAATGAGATGGCAAAAAAGCCAAGAAGACTAAATTTCCTTGACTTTAAATCTCCAAACAAAAAAGTACAGGAGCCTGTACTTGCACAAGGGACGAGTTTTGCCAGGGCTCGTAAATGGAAGGATAATAAACGCAATTTCAAATCTCTGAAGCAGCAATTACAGACCAACAATTACCCCAAATCTTCTGTTTTGGTTGGTGGTATCCCAAATACAAGGGAAATTGACTTCCTAGAAACTTGGCTCAACTCGGTTACAAGTACAAATGAGGTCGGTGCTATTTCTTCTTCCTCAAACACTGGTGGTAGGGTGGCTCTTGCCACTGATTCACCATGAATCTCTTAGCTTGGAACTATCAAGACCTAGGGGTTGCCTTGACAGCCAAGAACCTAAAGGAAGTATGCTTCTGAAAAAACAAACCCCAAATTGTGTTCTTAATGGAGACCAAGCAAAAGGCTACAACAGTAAGGAAGATTAGGTGAAGGTGTGGCTTTTCTGAAGAATGAATTGTTAACTTGGCAGGAAGAAGTGACAGACTTGCTCTTTGGTGAACTGACTATGCGACGATAAATATCTTATTCTCCTCATCTAACATCATCCATACTTGTGTTGAAACTGTGTAGTTTGAAACCCCAGCTTATATTTCTTTTATATATGGCCCCTAATGAAGATGATAGAATCTTGTGTTGGCATGAGATTTTGAAGACTTAGTAGAAATGCATCTGCCTCATGGATTTGTATTGGTGATTTTAATGACATCATGTCTTAAGATGAAAAGTATGGTGGTAATCTGAGAGCCTGGAGGAAAATTCTAAACTTCAAATGTTTTGTGGTTGATTGTGAGTTGGAGGATTTTGGTTTCAATGGTTTCCATTTCACGTGGTGTAGCAATAGAGCTGCTCTAGATACTATTTGGGAACGAATTGATCGAGCCTTTAGTAACTTGTCATGAAGAGAACAATTCCCAAACCTCCAAGTCTTACATATTGATCCAGTAGGGTTAGATCATCATGTGATTTTTATTCAGTTTTGCCTAAGAAATCAGCAATGAAAATGATTGTTCAGCTTTGAAGCCTAATGGGTGTCTCATAGTAACTTCCTCAACATAGTCAGGGATAGCTGGAAATTGATGCCTAGTGATAATCTGTCTGCTCTTGATATGTTTGTTAGTAATTTGTTTACTTACAGATCTGATCTCTTAAGATAGAGCAAGAGTGAATTCTCAAACAATGCTAAAATCATTTGGAATATTAAATCTCAATTGGCCTCTCTTAAGTAGGGACTCCTTACTCCTGAAAAGATTCAAGCCATAGCTGATGTTAAAATTGAATTAGAAAGGTTCTTTGATCTAAAGGAACAATTCTGATGGCAACGGTCGTGTGTTAATTGGCTAGAGGCTGGGGATAAGGATTCTCACTTCTTTTATCTATCAACAATGAAGAGAAGACAGAGGAACAATATTCTTTGTATTAGAAATGATGCAGGTATTTGGTTAATGGGAAAATCTGCAATCTCCCAAAATATTGCAAATTTTTTTTCAAATCCTTTTCTTTACTTCCGGGGATAATGAAATGGGTACTGTTCTGAATTTCATTGATAGTAGAATTTCGGATGATATGAATAGGCAACTTATGTTGCCTTTTTCTAAGGAAGAAATCAAGGAGGCAACTTTTAGTTTGGGTAGTACCAAAGCACTTGGCTCAGACGGATTTTCTGGGAAATTTTATCAAGCTGCCTCGCCTGAGGTGGGTAAGTCTATTTGCTCTATGGTTTGAGACTTCTTTGCAGGTAATTTAGTTCTCAATGCCATTAATGAAATTAATATTACGTTGATTCCTAAAGTGGTCAAACCAGAGCATGTGTCCCAGTTTCGATCTATTGGATTGTGTAATTTTTCCTACAAGATCATCTCAAAACTTATGATCAATAGGATGCGTCCTCTTCTTAATGAATGTATCTCTTAGAATTAGGGTGCCTTTGTCCCTGGCCGATGTACCCATGATAATATTATTTGCTCATGAGGTTTATCACTATCTTCGGCAGAAAAAAAAAATGGAGATAAATTTGAATTCTCCCTCAAAATGGACATGAGCAAAACGTATGATCGGGTTGAATGGGAATTCCTAGAGTGAGTCTCATTACGCTTTGGCTTCTGTGGTGATTGGGTATCTTTGATTATGAAATGTGTTTGCTCAGTGAACTTGAATATATACCTTTCTAGTGAGACTATTAGTTCCTTTCCTCCAGGTATGGGATTGCATAAGAGGGATCCCCTATCACTGTACCTATTCATCCTACTAGGTTGAGGTCCTCTCCTTTATGATTAGAAAAAGCCAAAGTGATAACCTAATCAAGGGGGTTAAGTTAAGTCACGGTTGTCCAATGCTTACTCATAGCTTTTTTTTGTGTGGATGATGCACTCTTCTATATGCATGCCAACTGGGAGAATTGTCTCCAATTAGTTGAAATTTTATAGTTATACGGTATTATTTCCAGAAAGTCTATTAATGTTGATAAATCCAACATCTTCTTCTCCATTAATACACCAGCTGATGTTTGATATATGGTGGGCACCATTTTGGGAGTGCCTTTGACCGATGACCCTGGCAAGTATCTTAGCATCCCAAGCATTTGGGTGTAAAACAAAACCCAAGCGTCGGCATACATTCAGGAACGAGTTCTAAGTAAACGTCAAGGCTGGGGCACTCTCTTCTCTCCTTTGTTAGGCGGGAGGTTATGATTAAAGCAGTAATTCAGGCTATCCCGATATTTCCAATGAATTGCTTTAAGTTCCCTTATAAAACCTGCCAAGACTTAAATAGCCTTATAGCCACTTTCTGGTGGAGTGGAAATGGTTTTGGGAGAAGCACACAATGGAAAGCATAGGATACTCTTACAAGTGAGAAGGAGGTTAGAGGCATGGCTTTAATGAATAATGCCCTTTTGGCTAAAATGGCTTAGTGATTGATGACGCGACCCCATGATCTATAGGCACAAGTGTTGCAAAGTGTTTACTTCCTTAACAAAGATTTCATTGAGGCAAAAAAGGGGTACAAGGCGTCTTGGTGTTGGTCTAGCCTTCTTGAAGGTAGAAATCTCCTCAAAAGTGATCTTCATTGGGATGTAGGGACAGGAGCTGACATAAGAATTTGAGGAGATAATTGGTTTCCGGGTGTTTCCTTTCCTAAGAAACCAACAAATTTCGATGATTATTTTGTAAACCATGGTAGAGTTTGTGACCTTATCAATGTAGGTGAGTAGGATCTATCTTCAATTACTTCTTTTCTACCACATGAAGTCAAGAGTGCCATTTATGCTATTCCTATACCTAATAACGGATTAAAAGATAAGCTAGTATGGTTGGATATTAGAATTGGAGAGTACTTGGTGAAATTGAGTTATCATGCAAAGAAGAAAAATCTGTTAGCAGGAAGAAGCAGAGCAGGTTCCTTTATCATTGTTTCTAATGCAAGTTGGAAATCAATATGGACAATTAAGACTATTCTGTGAGTTTAGCAATTCATTTAGAGAATCCTTAGTAGTGCGCTTGCTACCAACTCAACTCTCTACCATCGGAGATGTTCTCGAACATCTCAATGCCCTATTTGTGATTTAGAGGAAGAAACTATCAAACATATATTCTTCCATTGCCCAAGGACAATATGTGTATGGTTTGGATGCAGGCTTGGAGCCAAATTTGATGTTGCTAATGTGCATAACTTTAATGTCTGATAGTTACATTTAACAAGTATGAAGTTGCTGATCTCTCAAGATATTTCCTTAATTTGTTGGATCTTATGGTTTGTATGGAAACATCATAATGTTTTAATCATATAGAACCAAATCCCATGTCTGTTATTGCTTTAGCTTTAAAGAGCAATCTTGAATTTTTGGAATCTTGGAAAAAACAGCACAATGGTTTTGTTTTGGCATTGGAATCTAATCCCCCCACATCTAATTGGTCCCCTCCGGTTATCTTAAAGTCAACTGAGATGGATCCTTTGCATCCGGTAGAGATGCTGCCATAGGAGTGGTTTGTAGGAATTTCTTTGGACATTTCAGGTTGGGTTATGTGGACAAAGTCAAGTCAATTTCCACCTTTATGACTGAGGCTTTGGCCTTGAAAAGGGCAATGTTACTTGCAGTGGATGTGGGACATGACAAAGTGCTTTTGGAAACCAATTGTCTCTCCCTAGTTGAATGTGTTGAAGCTAAGATACCTGATATGATCGATTGGAGGAGTAGATTTGTGATACAAGATATTATTTGTCTTCATGTTTCTAAGGTTGGGTTTTCCTTGTCATTTACTCCTAGAAGAGGTAATCGAGTAGTTGACTTTCTTACAGCCAATGCTTACAAAGGGGTGTGCCCTATTGGGTGGGTTTTGCAGCCAACACCTTCTTTAATATCACTTCTAACCTTAGATCTTTTGGAGGTAGATGGTGACGCTGATGACAGAGCTTCTCCCTCTCCCTGATGGATGGTTTCTTGTTATGTTTGCTTTCTACATTTGCTGCTGTAATTTTCTATTTCTATATTAGACCTTCTGTTTCCAATTTGAGGTTTATGTCTCTTACTAGTTTGTTTGTTTGTTTTTTTTTTTTTTTTTTGCTGTTTCTGTTGTCCCTACTATGTTTTCATCTATGTATTTGTTATTTGATTGATTAGCGATATATGGTCTTTCCTTAGCAAAAAAAATATAGTCAATACATCGAAGCAAAGAATTGTCACCTTTATGGCCTGTTTGGAGTTAGCGTTCACACAATGTCCAACAATTCAAACGAGCGTCCAGCAATCCAAATATGCAATGGAGTTTAGAAACCCAATGAACTTTTTTTTTTTGTTTGGGTCCAGCTTCTTCTTCATCCGACTTCTGCAAAAGAGTGCTTTTGTTTTTTTTAATCAAAAGCCATAAGGCAAGTGTCCAGCAGCACTGTACCAATCCTCCAATAGTGGGGAAAAAAATTTCCATGGGTCCACGAACATCCCTAAAATTGTCCTATCTCAACCAAAAAAGTATTTGATTTCTAAAATTAAAAAAAAAAAGATCTTTAATTTCAATTTAAATAGGAATATTATTTATTTAAAAATGTAATATTTTTATGCTTTTTTTGTGTGCCTAAATTTGCAATATATTAATTATTTCATATTTATTATAATAAGTATTTTATTATTCAATAAGATTCATATATTTTTTAACTATTTTTTATCTTAACTCACTTTTCAGCTGCTATCCCAAACAACTTCTGTCACCGTCAATCCAAACACCAATCACATTTATAACCTGATTTTTTTTTTTAATCGAGTTTCTGTAAAAGTCAAATAGAAAATAAGTCACTGCTCCCACTACTATCTGAAATAGGCACGTACCATCTATGGATGATTAGAATTTAAATATAACATACTTTTGATATGAAGCATATCATCTATAACTAGTAGCAGTCAAGCATTTAAATTATTGGGGTGGGATGTAGATTACGGGTTGGGTTTAAATATTTTATTGTCTAACGTAAAAATGTAATCTTTTAAAATATTACAGGTGGTTTTCTTAACTAATAACAAGTAATTGTCCAAATTTTTAATAATTGATATTATAATGTATTTTACCTTTATTTTTAAATTTAATTTGATTTAATTGAATAGCAGTATAAATTTGATTTAATATCTGAAATAGAACATTCTTAGCCCTTCATAAGAATTAAGGGAAGAGTTAAGAATGATTGTATCATTAAAATGGCAAAGTCCTCAGGCCTCTCCTCACTAGTTGGGCCATCAAACCCATAACCAAGACCAACCACAAACAGGCCGAGTCACAATCTTGTCCGTGACACCAGATCTATTGTCAAAGAATGATGGGCCCAAACTCTCTTTAGGTATTATCATTCACAATGTTGGAGCTCAGCCTAACGAGAGTGTGTCTGGACCTTCTATCAAGACAATGAAAGAGAGAGCCAGAGGAATGAAAACCGATTTCAATGAGCAAGAAGCTGGAATGGAATGTTGCTAGAGGGAGTTGATTTTAACTCTATTTCTCATAATTAATGTTCATTATGTCAAGTATAACATGGAATTGCCAAGGAGCTCTTAATAAAAAGTTCCCTTCCATTGTTAAGTCTCTTGTAGCTAATCATAAAACTGAAATTTTTGTTACAATGGAGCCCAGGATGTTGGGAGTCAAAGCTGATAAAGTGATCAAGAGGCTAGGTTTCCAATATTCTCATTGTGTTGAAGTATCAGGAATCTCTGGTGATATTTGGGTGCTTTGGCCTTGCAAAGTGGAAATTAAAATCATGGTGAACCATACTCAGTTCGTTCACATGGAAGTCACTTACATAAAGGATGTTCTCATGGAAATCACTTACATAGAGAAAGTACTCAACTTTCTTTTCAGAGCAGTATATAATATTGAAGCATTTTCAGATGCAGCTCATTAATGGAATACTGAAGTTTTTGGGGGAATCGGTAATAGGAAAAAAAGAGTTTTATCTCGCCAACACGGTATTTAGAAAAAGATTGATGACAGAGCCATCTCTACCTCCCTAAATGATCCTGAGCAGGAGATAGGCTTCCAGGAAGAGCTCATATGGATTCAGAAATCCACCTCCAATTGGATATGCTTAGGTGATAGGAATACCTCATTTATCACACAAAAGCCATGATTAAGTGCAACAAGAATCATATATCTCAGCTTAAATCGCCCGAAGGTGACTAGGTCACTAATAAGGAGCAACTCTCTAATTTGGCTCGTCAATTTTTTGTTGATTTATGCTCGTTAAGTAACTCATGTTTCACCCCAACGTACATACGAGCCTTCAATCTCTCATTCACAGCTTCTGGCACTTGAAAACGGTCCTCGATGAGTTTTGTTGGTCTTCAGGGCACAAAATTAGTCACTTACAGATTAAAATTTTTTCTTCAAAGAACGTGAAAGCCTCGGTAAGAAGAGCCATAAGTTCTAAGCTGGGTTATCGACAAGCTGAGTCTCTCAAAAATACTTAGGGGTGTTGCTGTTAAATGGTTAGTCTCTGTGTCTACCTATCACATATTCAAGAGCGCCTTCAATCCAAATTGGCTGGTTGGAAGAGCAATTCACTATCCTTAGCGGGATGGATCACTTTTGCATAGTCGGTTTTAACTTCAATAACCTTTTACACTATGTAGAGCACCCTTTTCCCTTCACATTGCTGCAATGAAATTGAGGAAATTTATTTGGGGTACACTAGAGAGCACCGGGAGGTCAATCTGGTTAAATGGGGAGATTTATGCTAGGCAACACAACATGGGGGATGGTTTGTTGAAAATAGGCTCCCAAAACAGGGCATTTCTAACGAATATAAGAATTCCCAACCAGATGTCCTCTGGGTAAGAGTGTTGAAAGATATATGCACTTATCAAGATCCTGGAAGGTACCCAAAGGCGAATTCCTCATACTTCTGGAGAAACCTTGTTAAACTTTGGGATGATGCCTCGTTCTACATCAAATGGCAACCAAGGAATGGTAATAATCTTAAATTCTGGTTAGATTTTTGGGTAGGTGATAATGGGCCTTTTACGCATGTTTCTTACTTCCCAACGTGCAAAAAGATACCTCCTTTGTAGTTATATCCCCTGCTTCACCCCGACCCTAAGTGTTCCTGGAATCTAACGACATTTGGACAGTTTTCTACAAAATCGGCTTATAATTATTATGAGTCTCTGAACTGGGATGCACTTGACTCGTGGATATATAGACCAAATATTTAGACAACCTGAACTTGGCATATCTTGGAAGGTTGGACTTGGCATCATCTGTTGGAAATGGAGTGCTTGGAATCGCAGAACTTTTAGACAAGAGTCATATACTGCTGATGATGTTCTAGGCCAGATTAGATCAATCAATGCTCACACTCTTAAAAGTTTTTCAATTACTAGCTTACTTGTGTAAAGGTAGTAGCTTTCTTATTTGTAGCTTTGCATGTTCTTGAACTGTTATAACTATAGCATTTACAGTTTCTTTTATTCAATAAAAAAGAAGAGTGTAATGGGCTTGTTTGGGATGTAGGTAGACAAAATGACTTATGGAAAAATCCTATCGGGTAAAAGTCAGATTGTAAAATGTGATTTATGTTGGATTGATTATTGCATAAGTAGCTTTTGAGTATAAGTCAGATTGTAAAACTTGTTTGGAATGACTTATAGATATATGACTTTTAAGATAATCATAAAATAAAATTTAAAATAAAATTACCAAAAATATGAAAAATTCTTAGTTACAAAATTTGCACAATATTTTCTATAAAATTTTATATAAATTACAACATTTTTATATAAATTTGCATAGTGTTTTATATAAGTCAAGATAAGCCAGAATAAGTCAGAAAAACTAGCTTATATTTGCTTTAGTTTATAGACGCTTAAGCACTTATAAATTCAATTGCAATTTTTTTTATCCAAACAAGAAAAAATCATAAATCCGATTCAAATAGTAAATAAGCCTGATTGAACTTCTCATAAGTTAAACAAGCTCAATAATTTTAACCTTTTGGCAAAATGGCTTTCGTTTTACACCAACAAGTATACAGCAGAAAATGTCTTATATTTTAGATATACTTGCATGGTCTGAAAATCGAAGTGAACCGATAGGTGTGTGTCTGCAATAACTGTTAAGTGAGTCTCTGATCTTAGAAGCTCATTCTGCAAAATTGCGCGATTTTTCTACCAAAAGAAGATTCAACCAATGTTATCAGACTCAGACCAGTCATCGACCTGGTTGGGGTACTGAGTCAATGGGTCACTGGTTGAACCGCATAATTATGACTCAGTCTCGAAAATCATACTATATTTATAAATTATATAACCATACTTATAAATATATATAAAAAATGAGTTTACAAAATAAAAGTATCTAAAACATTTTTACAAGTTTAAAACATGAATATCTCAATTAACTAGGAGCAAAATTAAAGAAGATGAGTTTACAAAATAACCTCCAAACACAAAATCATGGCCAAGAATCTAAAGGTGGTATATCAATAAAAGGCTCTCTATCATCATTAAAAAAATGCACCAATGCAGGAATGAAAAAGGGCTAATAGCCCCATTTGTTACCAAAAATTTTTTTAAAAAAATGCACCAACCGGCCGGATTTCATAGACTCGCCCGGTTCACCAGTTTTATCCAAACTCGGTGGTCGGACCAGTTTTGGATCGGTTTTGACGCATAACCGATCCAATTAGTGGCTCGGACCGATTGAGTGACCGGTTCACTGGTTTCTGGGTCAACCCGGCGGTCCAAACCGGTTTTGATAACACTGGATTCATTCAGCTGATGTTGAGTTATTATTTATTTTGCCCGAATAGCATAAAACCATGGTTTTACTATTTCTTAAAAAAATGTAAAAGTTGGTTTAGAAGTTAATTTTGATATTAAATATAATATTTTTTTTAATTTATATTTTTTCTCATATATTTTATATTTTTTCGTAAACTAATTTGTATAATTTATAAGTTAATATATAATCTAATATATATATATATATATATATATATATATATATATATATATATATATATATATATGAGATCGTATAACATATACGTTAAGAAATTTATTTAATGAGCCGGTTTGGGTTGGCGGTAGCAGCGTTAACTTAAAAGTTATTTGACTTTTATAAAAGTCGGGTAGGAAAAAAGTTAGGTTAAATTAACTGATGTGTATTTGGATTACCCATTTGGCTTTTTGCAGAAATGACTTTTTTTTCTAGCTGAGGTGTGTTTGGATTATCATTTGAAAAGTTGGTTAAGATGAAAAATGACTGAAAAGGACATGAATCATATTGAAACTACATATACATATTAGTTGTATATATTGAATTAATGAAAATTTTAATTTGAAAAAAATTAAATATTATATAAAAAAATAAACAATAAAAACCTTAATTAAATATATTTAATGGATAAAATTGTTTATAAAATAATACATTAATTTCTCCTATTGTTATACCTACTACTATCCTGACAAGTTTCTTGTAAAACCATACATTTCCCTTGTCATCCTCATCTTGGCTAGCCCCACACACACCAACCAAATGCACCATATTGTTTCTGATGGAGCAGACACCTCTCTGTATGGCGTTTCTTATTCCTGTCAAATTCTATAAACAATAAAAACTTTTACACAGTCAAAGCACAAACCAGGTTTAACCAAAAGCTTTAGGAGGCCCTATCTAAATTTAATTGGCTGACATATCCAGCAGCAGTTTCATAACAATATTAAAATATAAAGCACCCATCATAAGGAAATGCTTTGTGTGGTGTCTCAATCTATAAAAGATTATTGTCGACTGTAAAGCACTGGCATGCAAATGAATGGCATCACTTTTAAGTGGGCTTTGGATTTTCAATGGGTTTTGGAAGCGGGAATTTACCTTTATTCATAGAATGACTACAAAAGTAGAACACATTCCTAAGAAATCCATCACTTTTAAGTGGGCTTTGGATTTTCAATGGGATTTGGAAGCAGGAATTTATCTTTATTCACAAAATGGCTGCAAAAGTAGAACACTTTCCGAAAAAATCCATAGTTGAACTCCTTTCATCCCAAGTAGAAAACTAATGACACCAATCATACAAGACTTGAGAGAAGTCCGAATAAAATATTTAAACCCTGTGAATCGTAGAAAATGCAATGTGATGATGTGCCATACAAATATTGAGATTCAGCAGATACCATACACAGGTAAGCTGAAAATTGCCCTGATACAAGTCACTCATGAAATAATCCAACAGCTTTCATTTAATCAAACAATTGAAATGTAGATTTCAACTTGCCAGTCATAAACCATGTCAAGCTTGATTTAATAATGAAGCTTAACAAAGAGGCCAGGTTAAATATTCTGAGAGCAAGCTTAATTGTCAATGAATTCATGCCAAAAATATCTTGATTATCAGTGCTTACTTCTGAAGTGAATGAAAAAAGGGAGGAAAAAAATTTCATCATCTCAACAAAGTTTGTGAATCCCTTGAGAAGCCATTAAAGCATCATCTTCCACTTTAAATAGTTTTAAGTCAAATTTCTTCTCATGATTTGAGATGTTTGTTCGCGTGCCAATAAAAGCACTAGTCTTCTAAGTCTATGATCAACAAAGTCACAATGCAGGAACTATGTAAAAAGTATAGAATTGGTAAATATTTATAGTGTATCAGACGTTGCAATTTGTTATCCATTAAGAATTCACTTTTCGACCCTAATCAAATAAAACAGGCTCCAGTTATTACTACGACTCAACCGTCAAATAAGAATTTGAGGAGCTAGTCTCCACAAGAATGATCTTCTTCATTTTCTCATAACCCTTTTAAGTAATTCCATTCGTCTAGGTGGAAGAAGTAATTAACATTTTCAACATATACATTTTAACGAGGGCTTATTGGTATTAATAACTAGAAGCACATAAAAGGAAAGAACAAAATAGTCCAACTACAAATATTCCAGCCAAAGTTCATGCGAATAAGTAATTCCAGTTATTTTAATAGAGTTTATATGAGATACGAAAAACCCCACGTTTCCTTGCTTCTAGAAGCAGAGTCATCACTAACAACTGATAATAAAGGAAGCATCCCAAATTCCCTAAAAATCCCAACCTTTTAAATATCAGATTTTCCAAACCACTGCTCAATCTTTTCTACCCATGAAATTGGTGCATCACAGTGAAGATAAAGCTTGCATAAATAGAATATGATTCTAAAGAAAAAGGCAAGGTCCTGGAACAAATTACTTACTACTGGCACCTCCAAGCTGAGTGACAGCATCAAAAAATCACTCATGAAGGTCAGCAGTCCAACGAAGACGAAGTTTGGGATCAGCAGTCAGGACAAGACATGGGTCTCCAAGGTGACTGTGGTTCAATGCACCTTGCATATTTTCTTGACCAAATATCCCTTCGTGAGGATGTACAAGTTGTGAAAACATAATACTATTCCTCCTACACCCTCTTCTATGGAGAAAGTCTCGGACGCTGATGAATCAGAAAATAAACTAAAGAAGCAAATCCAGAATCATCCCCATTCCCTGGAACAGAAAGAAACAGAGGATGAGAGAGAGTGAGGGTAAAATAAGCAAATAGGGGGAGTGAAAAGCTCGACATCAGAAAGATTTTGACGCAAGGGACGAGATCACGAGATTCAACTGAAGATCTGGAAAAGCTGGATGAGTCACGAGATTCAGCTGAAGATCCGAGAATCCTGGACGAGTAGAAGGGTCGAATCTTGCAGCCGAAGCACAGACAAGAGGAGCACGCGGGATTCAATTAGTGTGAGCACGGATGAACGAGAGGCCTACGTTTTCTTCTCCAACGGTAACAAACCAGGCCGCTTCGTTACGTTAACAAAAAAGAAACGAAATCAAGGTTAAAAAGAAGTCCAGTTGCGTTGCCTACACCCACCATTAATGCACTGCACTAATCAAACATGCCTGCGTTGCATTTCCAGAAAAGTGACTTTTTTAGCTTATTTTGTAGAAAAAGCCAACTTATAGGTCATTCCATATAGGCCCAATGAGGCAGTGGAAAAGCAGAAAAAACGGGTGCCTGTGAAAAAATAAAAAGCTAAAAAAAAATATTTTAATCTGTGAAAGCCTGAAACTCGCTCTGCCTCTCTGCCGTTCTCACCCCTTTCAATGGTGCGACTTGTGCTTTTTTCCCTTCGATTCTTTAAGGCTTTTTAAGTCTGGTTTAAGGCTTCAGAGTTCGAACTAAAGGAAAGCAAGACCTCTTATCACGCTCATGCCTCCTTCCGGTGCATATAGAGCCTTTAAAACGGGTCAGACCCATCGGGCCGGCCCGTTTAAGCCTTGACCCTTTAAAGATTGGGCTTGAAAAATAGACGAGATATTTGAAATTAGCCCTGGAGGCACCAGACCTGACGGGCCTCGGGTTTAAACAGGCTGGCCTTGGAGGGTCTCGGGCTAATTCTGTAGGCCCTTTTCACTGTAGCTTTTTCTTTTTCCTTTTTAAATTTATTTATTTATATATATTTTATATTTGTTATAAAGTTATTTATCCATTTAACTACAAATACATAATAACTATACTCTAATTTTACAATTTGATTTATTATTTGTTGCAAATAAAGATTATGGATGTGTTCAAGATGCAGGAGAAGAATTTTATGATATTCTTACTCATGAACTAGAGACTACTACTCAAAGTAAAAAACAATCAAATGTCGTTAAAATTGATGACAGTGATGAAGATGACAATAATAATAGTTATCGTGCTAATGTCGCTTAGTGATATGTTTTTTTATGTTTTATGTTATCTATTTGTGAACATAGTTTGCTTTTGATTATGAATTAGTGACTGTGCTTATTTATTGGATGATTACTAATTATATTTTTTTAAAAAAAAAGTGGAGGAAAAATAGTTAAAATTTGGAATAATAATTTTCAGGCCCTGTGGGCTAGTCCTGACCCTGATACTCTAGAGCCGGGTGTTGAAAAACATGTGTTTTTCTTATTCTGGCCCTCGAGGGCCGGTCCTGTTAGACCCTAGCCCTTGAGGCCGGTCTGATTTACAGACCTATATGCATATACTTTGGTGCCCTAAATAAGTAAATCCCAAAATCTGATCGGCTCGTACTTCGACTGTGACAGAAACTCCGATTCGTATGTGCTTGTGCTTGGTCGCTAGTGCTCTACCCTGCTCGTGCTCGTCTTTACTTGCTGTATTTCCAGGTATCCTCGAGTTTTGCCTTTTCGTTTCTTCTATTATTGATTTAATTTATGGTTTGCTTCTTCTTTTGTATCACAGCTATGGTGCAACGAATCCACATTACATGCAACGGTGTAGTTTGCTGTAAAATTTATGGTGTAACGGTGTAGTTTGCTGTAAAATTTATGGTGGAACGGTGTAGTTTGCTGTAAAATTTTTGGTTCTCGCGTTTATTATTTGGTCTCTCAGCTTACCTGGCTTACATTTTTGGTCAATTTTAATTGGGAAAATTGCACTTACTTCCCAACAAGAAAATTAACGACAAAATTATCTCCTTAAATCTTAAAACTACGACAAAATTTATGATGAAATCCCGTGAGATTTTTTTAAAATATATTTTTTTGGAAGGACACGAATGCAAAATGTCACTGCCCTTAAATATGGGGCTGCTGTTTTTGCAAATACACATGTAACAGTGATTAAGTTATATTTAGCATTTGATAATTTTTTTTCTCCCATTAAATGTTCAAATCATGTATTGCTGAACGCATTTTCGGGTAAAAGCTGATATTTTTCACCAAATCCTTGAGCATAACCCCAGCACCCCACAGTCTCGCGAGGAGCGAATCATTTTTCTTCGTCGACGAACCGACATTCCACGCTCCGTTGGACGCCGTTCACCGTGTTCTCCGGTAAGTAGTGAAGAAGATTCAAACCTAAGGCTTTTTTGACTCCCAAAATCCGGTGAGAATGAACAAGCTTTGACTCTATTTGAATTTGTTCCCCGCGTCATCTGTTCATTCTTGGTTTGTTTTCAATTTTGTTTTCTTTTTAAACTGAGCTAAATTATGATGTAAACTCATTTCATCTTTGAGTTTATTGAGTTATGACGTTCCGATTTATTCCATGAGCGTCGATATATTTCTTTGAAATGCAGAAGTCAAGTGTTTGATAATGGCTATACTGGGAAAGGCAAGAGAAGCAGGGTTTCTATGGACATTTCATGTTAAGTTGAAAGGTATTCCTATTTTGCAACAATTGCAATTGGAGAAGTGGCTGATTCGAACGAGCTCAGACACGTTATGCATTAGAAATGATGGAACCGGTTCCCTGTCTTTGTAATGGGCTTGTCTGGTTATTTCTTGTTATGCTGTGGCCCTCCTCCTGATTACCATGTTCTGGTTATAATAATGTCAGATCTCAAGTTTTTCTGACAGTGTTTGGCATGCATCATATGACAATTTGAAAGTTCATATTATCATGGCTAAACCACTGCTTGCCCTAAAGTTTCCGCTACTCAACCTTACATTTGGTAGGTACCTCCCACAATTTTTATCTCTAGAAGACATGGTTAAGCTTTTGAAAGGGTTAGCTGATACTAAAGGCCTAAAACACGGTAAAACTGTACATACCCAGTTGGTTGTTAGGGATCAAAGCTCAAAAGGTAGTGATCTCTCTCTAATAAACTCATTGATCAATCTATATGTCAAATGTAATCAAATGCAGCTTGCTCGAAAGCTATTTGATAGAATGCACAAGAGGAATGTAGTATCTTGGAGTGCTTTAATGGCAGGATATTTGCATAAGGGGGATGAATTGGAAGTTCTTGGTCTTTTTAAAGCTTTTATATCCTTGGAAAATTCATGCCCTAATGAGTATATTTTTACTACTGTTCTTGCTTGCTATTCTGATAGTGGGAGAGTTGAAGAGGGAAAGCAATGTCATGGGTATCTGTTTAAGTCTGGATTGTTGTTTCATCAATATGTGAAGAATTCCCTTATTCATATGTACTCAAGGTGTTTTCACGTGGAATTAGCGATGGATATTTTGGATGCAGTGCCTGGTTATGATATTTGTTCGTATAACTCTATCTTGAATGCACTTGTAGAATCTGGTCATACAAGGGAAGCTGAAGCAGTTTTAGCAAGGATGATGTACCAGTCTGTAGCTTGGGATAATGTCACTTATGTTACAGTATTTGGCTTTTGTTCTCGTATTAGAAATTTGCGATTAGGTTTAAAAATCCATGCCCAGCTGTTGAAATCTGATCTGAAATCTGATGTCTTTGTTAGTAGCACAATGATAGACATGTATGGGAAATGTGGAGAAGTCCAGAATGCAAGAAAATTTTTTGATGTCTTGCAAAATCCAAATGTGGTTGCGTGGACAGCTGTCATGACAGCTTACTTGCAGAATGGGCATTTCGAGGAAACTCTGAACCTATTTAGAATTATGGATTGTATGGACGCTGCACCAAATGAGTGTACTTTCTCAGTGCTGCTTAATGCCTGTGCAGGTCTAGCATTATTGAGCCATGGTGATACATTACATGCTCGGGTTGAGAAGGCGGGTTTAAAGAATCATTTAACTGTTGCAAATGCTTTGATAAATATGTATTCCAAAACTGGCAGCATTGATTCAGCATATAATGTGTTCTCAAATATGGTGTATCAAGATGCCATCACTTGGAATGCTATGATATGTGGGTACTCCCATCATGGACTTGGTAGACAAGCTCTAAAAGTGTTTGAAGACATGATTTATTCTGGAGAACAACCAAACAGCATAACTTTTGTCGGGCTTCTTTCTGCTTGCGCACATTTAGGCCTTGTAAAGGAAGGGTTCTACTATCTGAATCATCTCATGAAGAAATTCAAAATTGAACCGGGATTGGAGCACTACACCTGTATGGTTGCACTTTTGAGCAAAGTCGGTCTTCTCAAAGAAGCTGAGAACTTCATGAAGACAACACAGGTCAAGTGGGATGTTGTTGCCTGGCGTACTTTGCTTAATGCTTGTCATGTTCATCGAAATTACGGCTTGGGAAAACAAATTGCAGAACATGTCATACAGATGGACCCTCACGATGTGGGAACATATACGTTGCTATCAAATATGCATGCCAAGGCAAGGAGGTGGGATGGAGTTGCAAATATTCGGAAACTGATGAGGGATAGGAATATCAAGAAGGAACCCGGGGCAAGTTGGCTCGGGATTAGAAATGAAACACACGTCTTTCTTTCAGAACTCAGCAGTCATCCAGAGTCTAGTCTAATTTTCGAGAAGGTCCAACAATTGTTGGCAATGATTAAGCCATTGGGGTATGTACCAGATACTGCTGTTGTGCTGCATGATGTGGAAGATGAGCAAAAAGAAGGTTATCTCAGTTATCACAGTGAAAAGCTTGCTATAGCTTATGGTGTCATGAAAATTCCTCCACCGGCACCCATACGAGTAATCAAAAACCTTAGGATGTGTGATGATTGCCACAATGCTGTAAAACTAATTGCAAAAGTCATAGACAGGCTGATTATTGTTAGAGATGCTAACCGTTTCCATCATTTCCAAGGTGGGTATTGTACTTGCACAGATCACTGGTAGGAAATTATTGATTTTTCTCAATTTTGGTTTTCTGAGTTGAACGTGGTACATTAGATGATATAAAGCACGCTCTCTGGTGCTTTATATTAAGTTGTCTAATACAAAAGTTTTATACTTTCATGTAATTTATTGAGCATTAATTGTTTCCCAAATTTATGGTATATGTGACTTGTATGAATTTCCAAAGAAGGTTCGTTTGGTCATATTCGTAGAAGCCTATAATCAGGAAGCTAATGTTATTACTCATGGAAAATAGCCCGGCGTGTGTCTCAAATGAAAGAGAATTTTATATTTAGACATATGCATTTTCTGGTTCAATTAGAAATCCAACGAACAGGTCACTAGACTGCTTTTGACTTACAAAATGGATTTTGTCAAATTCTCAATCAAAAATCAGAATAATCAATATGTTTTGAGTCTATGTTATAACATGTGCCATGCCTGGTGTTACATTCTTTCCTCCGTCCCTATATATAGAAAGTCTCTTCTTCTTCTTTTTTTTTTTTTTTTTTTTTTTTTTTTTATGTATTTGTTTCTTTCTAAGATCTCCTTAAGAACAATATCATTAATCTTTGGAAATCTGAGGGTTACACCTATCTTCATCTTGTAGCTGTTCGTCTGATTCTTACTCTCCATAGCAAAAAGGACTTCCTGTTACTATTAGTGGCTCTTACGAAATTTCTTGGCCAATTTGACTTTATTTGAATAATAAATATACTTTTATGCCATTTTTTCGTATTCTTTCAAATCATATGTATCATACATTCATTTTCTCACCATAACTCTCTCTCTCTCTTACTCATTAATAACTCTCTCTCTCTCTTACTCATTAATAAGTCGAGGGCATCTTTTAAAAAAAAAACTATATTTCCTACATATTAATTATTGTTAGTTAATTTTAACTGCTTTCTAGAGCCCCATGTAGGGGTGAAAACAGGCCAGGTCAGGCTTTACTCTTAACAAGCTATGCTTGTTTTGGTGTAAAATGACTTGAGCCTAGTATATAGCCTGTTACAGGCTTCTTTTTTTTTCCTTCTGGCCTAAGCCTGACATGTGGTGGCTTGTTAAGGAGACTTGTAGTTTTAAATTTGTAAACAACCTAAGAGGCCTTGTCTCGAAATAGGTTTACTTCAAACAAGCCAAAACTATACTTACTTCAAAAAGCCTACTTTAGACAGGCTGAAAATATGCCTATTTACATAAGATGGAGGGAGTAATTATAATTTTACCCTTATAACAGGCCGGCCTAACAAGTTTATTATTAGGCCTAAACTAACCTGCGAAGCAAAATAGGCTTTAAAGAGGTTTTGACCTCACCTTTTAACTGATTAGGCTCCTGTTTCCACCCCTAGTCCCACGTTATTCTTGTTTTTTTATGACATAAGCGTCATTCTTTTCTTGGACAATTGTTCACAAATGTTATTATTACTTTTGTTTTTTGGGTCATTGCTAAGACTTTTTGAAGCCTATTTCCGAGCATTGGCCCAGAAAAGTGTTTCAAAGTTTGACAACAGCCCTACACGAAGTTACAAGCCCAGCCCAGTTCATTCTCTTTTGCATGGGTTTAATTGGGCTTATGGGCCTTTTAACTTGAGTAAAAGAAGAAAAAGCCTCTATGTGTTGGACAGAGATTAGGCTCTACATCTAATCTATAATGTCAAGAAGGGCTTAATATTCCTTTTTTTTTTTTAAGGAGACGAGAAGGGCTTAATATGGGGAAAATTCAATTTAGATTGGTTGTATTAACAAAATTATATTTGTTATAAAAAAACAAAATTATATTTATAATTAATTTAAGTAAACATAATTAATTTTTTATTAGTGAATAAAATTACTTAAAAACATTCAATTAGTATAATTTTCAAAATTTAAAATCATTTGTCTAAACAAACTCAATCCTTAACCGTATATGATTTCTTCCCGATTTCTTTGGATCCTTGGTCGAACTAGGCTTGATGGTGAAAAAAAAAAAAACCATAGGCATCTTATTCTTATAACATATTTTTTTATTATATTAGTTTACTCAACTCAAGAGTTGTTTTATCAATCTGTTGATTTGGAATTACATGATGGGTCACTTCATATTAATTTACACTTTTACGGTGTTTTTTTTTTTAACAAAAGGACAAAAATGATATTAATCCAAATAACAAGGTCTACAAGTTAATTTACAGTCTTCCTTCACTTTGAAGACCCATGGTACCCCCCAAATTTTTTTTTTAAAAAAAGGGTTAAGGGGCAATAATTTATATAATGTTTTCCTGAAAGAGCACCCAACACCATAAAGTTTTTTTTGGTCCAAAAGTACCCATAACGTTACCATTTGAGCTCAAAAGTCATTGGAAAACGTTAAGTAATGGGTGATGACCGTTAAATTTGAATAGTTGACCAAACATGGTGATGTGTATGATGAATAGGAGAGAGAAGAAGGCAGGTGGCAGAACAAATGCTGACAAGTATAATGAAGGTGGAAAATGGAAAAAAATTGGGGAAATAGGAAACCATAGAAAACGTAAAATCATTGCAGGAATTGTAGGAGATTTCGATTTGGGGCTGAGCTGAGTAAGGAAGTAAGGAGTTAGGGTTCATGGCGAGTCGAAAGAAGGACCATTGGGGACGACGGATCTGACCTTCGGTGGCACTAAAGACGTGAGTGAGTGAGTGAGGTGACAATGGTAGCTAAGATTCGCGGTAGGAGTTATCGATTTGGGAGTAAGTGAGCAGAGGATTGGCTCGACGATTTCCGAGCGGGTGAGCGAAGTACACAGTGACGTTAACTTCTGTCAACTGAGCTGCTAAATACTTGACAAGTTCCTTCTCTCGATTGCTCTCCATTTCACATTCTTACATTTTCCCATCCACCTTGTAAGGCCGATGTCGATCTTCAACTACTTCTTGTTGTTTTTTCTGCTGCAATTTTCTATGTTTTTTTTGCTTATAGTTATTTTTTTCTTTGATTTTTTGAATGATATATGATAGTCATGCCTCGAGTGTTCTTGGTTTGGCTGTTTCTGAGCTTATATTGTTGGCTTGATTTACATACTTCTTTGATGTTTGCATTGTTCATTAGTTGGACTTCCTTGACTTATTTGAGCATGATTAGGCCTTCCTTGACTTTTGCATTGCTTGGCTAAATAAATTGTTAGGCGTTCAATTATATAGAAACCTTCTCTGGCCATCGTCAATTTGTCCCAAATTGACTTTTGCATTGCTTGCCTAAATTACCGAATTTTGGTTTGGGTTTTTTAGATTCTTGTATATGAGCTGTAGGCCATCATTATAAGTAATTGGCACAATAAATTAGGCTATTGATTGGTTTGAGTTTTTCCTTCCTTGCTTGCGTAAATTGTTGTAAGTGATTTTATTTGTTTGTTGTACTGTTTAGTGGTCATGGCAGCAAAGGATAAGGACAAAGTGGTTATCCAACCTAAAGACAATGGGGAAAAGATACGCGACATATCGTAGAAAGCATAATTGCAAAGTATGAAATAACAATGAAGGATTGGGAACATACCAAGGGTGAATTGCTGGGTGGGCATAACTCTATTATGGATAGTATTTTACATGTTGATGGGTGTAGGGACAGTGAAAATAGAGTCAGTGGGAATGGTGAAAAAAGTATTCAGGAACATGACATAGTGAATGAAGACAACGCATAGAAAGGAAATCTGGAAGGTGTGATTGAGGAAATGGTATGTCGTGAAGACTATAGTGATATTAAGTTTCTTAGTTTTGAGGAGCATTTTGACGATGATGTTGTGAGGGATGCTAGTGAAATGGAAATGCAGCAAGTTGTAGTACAAACTGAAGATGATGATGCTAGTGATGATGTCACTTATGTTCCTCAAACTTCTAGTTCAGATACGGAAGAAGTCAGTTTGTTTGATGATTTAGAAGTTGTGGACATAGATATTGAAGATTATACTAATATAGATGAGGATGGAATGGGCAATGACAGTGATGATGAGGATGACTTGGGCAACGAAGGGGATGATGGGCCTATTGAAGAGCAAAATGTGCTTCAGGGGGCTGAGGGTGGGGCTACTAAGCCTTCTCTTGCTGTTGGGATGACATATGAAGACAAAAAAGTCATGAAGAGGGCCATAGATAATTATTCCATCACCCGTGGTGTGAACCTGAAAATTGTGAGAAGTGACTGGACGACTTTTAGGGTTGTGTGTGAAGATGGATGCCCCTTCACACTATATGCATCTACATATGGCCTAGTGGCGGGGTGGCAGGGAAGTCACTTCTTGATGAACATATGTGTCCACGTGTATATGAGAATCCAAGAGCATCAGCTATGTGGTTGGCTGAGCATTTTAAGGACAAGGTGCACAAAACCCCTCAATTGAGGACAAAAGATATGAAGAAAGAAATTCAGAGGAATCTAAAGTTAAACGCGAGTATATATAAATGTAAGAGGGCGAAGAAGAAGATAATGGAAAAAATGGAAGGGAGTTTCAAGGATGAATTTGGGAAGTTGGAGGCATATTGCAATGAGTTAAGAAGATCAAATCATGGATCAGATGTGTCTGTTGAGGTTAGCATTGAGGAACTACAACATGGAAGAAGAATATTCAAAAGGATGTATTTATGCTTCAATGCTTCAAAGGTATAATTCTATAATTATGCTTAATAGTTGAAATGTATATATTTTTGATATATTTCATTAATATTTTCAGTTGTCTAACTGTAGGTTGGGTGGAAAGAAGGATGCAGACCATTGATTGGTGTAGATGGGACATTCTTGAAAGGAAAGGTAAGAGGAATTTTGCTCACAGGGGTTGGTATTGATGATAACGAATCGTTGTATCCTTTGGCGTTTGGGTTGGTGGATAAAGAAAATAGCCTTAACTAGTCTTGGTTCCTACAATGGATCCAAACCTCTCTAGGCTTAGGCAATAGGGACACTGTCACCCTCATGTCTGACATGCAAAAGGTTATTCATTTTCAGCTCCCTTAATCTTTAACTTTCTGTTTGATTTATATGATGAATTCACAATCAAGTTTTGATATGCTTAGGCAATTTCTGTTTCATGCAAAAGGTGATTAATATTCATATGTCCTATACTAGACCTTGCTGGACTGATTGCTTGATGAATTCACTATTTCACTAGTTATGTTTGTTATATTCATTGGTTATGTGAGGACACTTAATTAATATTCACAGTGTCGGTTGCATCTGTTTTGGATAATATTATTGTATCATACGTTTAATTACATAAAAAGATACAAACAATTATGTGATCTATAATATTTGTGGTAATATTGTATCATATGTGAAAAATACATGATTTGGATACCTTTCTTCCTCTACATGGATTAGTAAAAGTTCCGCCTGATTCAGTCTGATGTTATAAAATAAATATGTTTGTTGACATATATGTGTTTAATTTCTACAAATTGAGGGAAACTTCAATGCAGTGCTTATACATCTGTTTTGACAGGGACTTGCTAACGTCGTCGCTAAGGTGCTTCCCGGGGCTGAGCATAGATTTTGTGCTAGGCACATTTATGCAAACTGGAGTAAGAAGTGGAGAGGCAACGAGTTGCAGAAGAAATTCTTCACTTGTGCATGGAGCACGTTTGTACAAGATTTCAAAGACAATCTGAAGTCTCTGGGTTCGATCAAGAAAGAGGCTGCTGAGGATGCACTTACATACAATATGAAATCATGGGTAAGAGCTTACTTTACTCCAAGATGTAAGTCGTGGGTAGTGGATAACAACATGACTGAGTCATTTAATGCGTGGATAGACGAGTATAGGTTCTTATCTGTGATTAGAATGTTTGAAGGGATTAGACTTAAGATGATGGCAAAATGGGCAGAAGGTGATAGAAATGTATGTGGCTGGAATAATGATTTCAACCCTAAATGTATAGATCTTTTTGAGTCAAATAGGTTTTTAGCTGCTGATTGTGGAGTGTTCTTTAACGGGGATGGGGGATATGAGGTAGTTGAGGGATAAGATAGGCACTTAGTTGACCTTTGTAGAGGCATGTGTACATGTAGAGCTTGGGATTTACGTATACAATCACTGAGAAAAGCTCAACGGAAAAGCTGGAAAGAAATGGTAGAACGGAAGAGTAAGTAATACTGAAGAGGGAGAAAGAGATTCCAATCATTCCAAGCCAGGAACCGTTATTCTTGTCGTGTTATGTAGCAGGCCCTTCAATGATTTTGCGCAGCTTTTGAGAGGGCTTTCTTATGTGTTGGCCTCATCTTGGCCCAATTCCTTCTTCATTCCTAGTCATCAGGCCCATCTCATTTGTAGTCATGACAAGGTTCCACTTCCTATGGGAATGTGCAATGAGAGATTGATAAAAAGTGTCGACAATTTCTACGGGGGAGTAGTACATCATCGCGAAAAATTACTCTGGTATCCTGGAATAATGTATGTAGACGGAAAGAAGCTGGTGGCTAGCTTGGGTCTTCAACAAGCTAATATTCAGAATAATGCCTGTGGTTAAACTTGGCTGGCCTTTGATTAATCGAAGAGATTTATTGTGGACAACTTTCTGTCCAGTGTTTGACCCAGAAGGATATATTGTGGCAGTCTGTTTGGAAGTTGCATGTCCCTCAACATTACTGCATGTTTCTATGGTTATGCTGTAATGATAGACTGCCTAATTACAAATATTATGAGATTCGTTCGAGGGTTTCATCCTATATATGGGTCTTTGTGGCGTATGTGTCAACGAGCAAGAAACTATCCTGCATTCTTTGAGGGATTGTTCTGATTCCCGAAAGGTTTGGGAGGTGTTTCTACCAAAGGGTATTCAATAACGGAGATTCTTTGATTTTTCTGAACACCGAAACGATTAAAAGGTGTCTTCAGAGTCGTAACTCGATTCGGGAATTGCTTCAGCAAGATGTGAATAGGCTTGTGCTATAGCCATGATTGATTGTGATCTCCTTTATTGATAAAAAAAATTACAACAATGGCGTGACAAGTAAAAACTACAGCAAATAAAGTAACAACAACAACTAAGACAATTTCCACTAAGAATAATTAGCTCATTTTACAAAAACTTTAGTTCAGAACAGTTTCTCAATATTTCATAGATTTACGTCAAGTCACTCGGAGAAGTATTTTAGAATTCTCATATTTTTTGTCATCCTCAAATGTCTTCTTCTAAAAATACCAAGATTCACTTGCGATATATAAGTTCATTATTTCGAGACTTATTCACCGGGCACTACAAAATATTTGGAGAGATAAAAGTAAGCGAAATTATAAATTCATTATTAAATTATTAGTTTATTGGTTTCATATCCATAAGATATGATCCAAATCCACACACACCCAAAGAGACACGAGCATCAAAAAACACCAATAGGCTTTGACTTTAATGAAGGCTAAAGCACTATTTTTTTGGACAAAAATGCTAAAGCAATACCATTGGTGAGTACGCAACATTTTTATAATAAGAGGCAAGTGGAGTGAAGTGGATTCATCATCATAATTCATAGTTAATCTCTAATAAGGTCTCATTGGTGTATTAGTGGACTCATATAATGGCAAATAATTTTAGTTAAATAGTCACACACACACACACAAGACCAAGTTGTGGCAATCAAAGTTGGAATCATGAACATGTGGTTTTCGACATTTGACAGTAAATAATATAATTAGCCAAAGGAGCATGCTTATATATGTATATATGCCACTAATCTTGATTCCTGTTGACATTCTGCCCTCTAACTAATAACCACTAGACTTCTTAATCATAAACAAATGTAGAATTTGGATGCTTCAACCACTTCGGGGAGATATTTAATTTCTTTTTATTATGTACAATTTTTTGGATTTTTTTCACTGGTATTTGATGTTACTAGCAAACCATTGGGTTTGCGTACATGAATGTAAACCCACAATAAGGTGTTACCTCCAAGTAATTATTACGGTTGTGTATCCATAACTTAAACTTGAGATAATTGGTTAAGTTAGAACGATCCTAGCCAATTTGATTTAAGTATTTGGTGGTACTTTTCATTTTTTGATAAGGAGTATGATATCTAGTATTATGAGATCAAATTGGAGTATTATTAATTGAGTTTAAGCTTAGATAATTTTTAAAAGAAGTTTTTTTTTTTTAATATTTATATGGGCTCAAACCTAATATTTCATGCTCAAACAAATATAGCCCATTCGATATAGATCTAGGGTTATCCGGGATCGGGATAACCATATTGTAATTAGGACAAGGGTGTTGGCTAACTAATTATTATTATATATTTATTTATTTGATACATTCAGGAATATTTAAATGAATAAAATATTTGTTGTTGCAGTTAGTGGTAGAGGCGGCTCGTGTTGGGCACTGTGCTAAGCGGCAGAAACATGGACATGAACGTATTACTATGCCTTAAATAATTCTTAAAGTCAATTACATATTCCAACCTTTTAGTATTTTAATTTTAACTTTTAAGCATGTATATTCCAAGAAAAATTACAATTTTCGTTATCGTAAATAGTTTAATCGCTCAGATCACAGATTTTTTTAAAATTGTGTTTTTGTGCTTCATATAGAATTTTAAGATTAATCATTACTCGTTTCGTAACTTATAAATGTTATGGAGTAATTTTGTTTTATAAATTTTAAATTACATATAAATTGTGTTTGTAATGACGTGCATCTCTTATTCTTCGACTATTAATTATTCGTCATGTACTATCGAGTATGGCCAAGTGAGGATGTCACCTCGTAACGTGCACAAAAATTAATTGAGATACTGAGTAATACCCCAAAAAAATATTTTAGGGTATTATATTTAGACATATTAAAAATTAATTTATAACACTGAGAGTTGTTGAAAAAATATTTTAGCTACTATATGTACCAAAAAATTAATTTCTATTAGAAAAATATCTTAAAATATTGGATGCTACCTAACCCATTTAATAAATAAAATAGACTATGGTATTTTATTTAGTATCAAATATAATATCTAATTGGCTCATATATTAAAGATAATAAAGAGCTTTTTTTTTTTCTTTTGGAATTGTGTGGTTAATTCTCAACTCTTTTGAATGTTGAAGGTAAAAAAAAAAAAAAAAAAAAAAAAAAAACTCTTTTGAATCTTAGGTAATATTTCAACATGTAAAATAACATCATAGGCTATCATGTTATTTCTTAGTAACATTCAATATATTATTATTATTATTTAAATTCATCAAGTATCCATAATGTTACTTTTCAATTACATTCGGCGTCATAATCTTCTTCATGATTTTAGATACTGGATACAAGATAAATAAGATTAAGATGTTAGATGCAACTAGAAAATAACCTTAAAATGCTGGATTTACTCAATACCAAATCCTTACCGTGGATAATGATGTACGGATATATATATATATATATATATATATATATATATATATATATATATATATATATATATCAGGAGAATAAGTAGTGCTACACTGCTATTATAATCCAAATCCCAATTCCAATGAAACCGCACTTTGACAAAGGAAACAAACAAAAGATGAAACACACGAGGATACGATGAAATGTTGAGGTTTCATTGGAGGAACGTTTTTCAATTCTGATTTAATTATCTCTAAACATGTGCTTAGGTCTTAATTGCCTAATTAGTAGGCATGTCCCCCAGCCTATAGGAACTTTTTTATTTTTTATTATTTTATGTGCCAAAACCCATAACAAAACAAAACAAGACACTGTACTACTATTTGTATTATTCTCTATTAAAAATACAAATTGTGATATTAATTAACAATAAAATTTGCTTCGGGTTTGACAAGCTAAGCATGCAACGGCTCTCTCTCTCTTTCCCCCACCACTTTGTGCTACTTTTTATTCTTTGGCTTTTGGAAGTGTTCAAAAGACTAGTCCCCTTTTCTGACATGTGCTCTTGGATTCTAATTCTCCAATTAATTAATTATATAATTCAGATCGATTTACTTTAGGGGAATTTTTTTGTTAATTCTCCAACTTATGAAACACATTAATTATTCCCTTTTTTTCTTTTATCTTTTTTCTGTATTTTCCAAATTATGATATTTTTTTCAAGACTTATGTCAACTTTTATAAAAATTGATGTATGTGTGCATGTGTCATAAATATAAGACATACATGGAGAATTGATTTTAGTCATAAATATAAAATAAAATTTTTATATATATTAATATTTCTTAATTTATCTCTATTGATGTTCTTTCAACAATAATCAAGAAAGATGGTGAAATAAGCAAATTAATGAAGATGATTAGAGTATTTTAGAAAATACATATCATATTAACTAATATAATCAACTTTTTTAATCTAATCAAATTATATTCATGTGAAAAATTAAATAATGTGACATATAAATAAGATAAAAATATATTATCTCTCTGCCTTGTATATAAGACTAGCTAGATGTAACAATGATAAGATTTAATACCTTTTATTAGTATAAATTGTATTCAAGTCCTTAGATGACAATTTTCTAAAATATTATTTAGTGATAATTTTTTTAGGAGTTTAATTAAAATTTCAGTTTTTAGATAATTCAAAAAAAAAAAAAAAAGAATGCTAAATATTTTTAATTTTGTGCCATCAACTTTAAATTTCACTTTACACTAGCCGCCTATGTATGAAGCATATTTGAGGATCCAAGTGTTATATTCTTAATGGGAAAGTAGGCTTTGTAGGATAAGTTTGGTTGTTTTTGTAATCACCTGCTTTGTCATCCCATTACACAAAGTGCTTTTATCTTTATATCTTCATTTCTCAACATTCATATTCTCTCTAGCTCCCATTGCCGAGCTAGCGTTTTCAAGGAAAATTCTTGGCTCTTTGATATAGAAAGCTCTTTTTTAAAAAAAAAAGAAAGAAAGAAAGGAAAGAAGAAAGTTTAATTTGAGATATTTTACATTTTAGGATTTCACATTTCATGCCAAAATTTGTCTCAAGAAGTTAAATGTTTTCAGAACTTTACTTTCAACATATTTTTTTGGGTGAATATCCAATAATTTTTATATGAATTATTTCTTACAAAAATTGAATGAATGAATTATCCAACACACACACACACATTGATGTTAATTTGCTTTAAATAAACTCTCTTGAGAATATCTTACCAGCTACATTGTTTATTAAAGTGGAGCACAATTGGGTGATGCAAAGATAGGCCAAAAAGAGCATATAGTGTTGATAGGCTAATATACAATTTAATATTTTACCACTTTAATTTATGGAACCTTACCAAGTGACACCCTTCAACTATTAGATCCCTAGTCTATGAAAAAAAGTAGTGGAAGATTTGTGGAAAAATTTAGTATTGAAAATTTTTAAGGCTGTTATTTATATAAACAAATTTTAAGTTCGATTTTTTTTTCCTGGGAAATTTCACATAAAAATTTAATATAAAGTCTTTATGCAGTTCATTTCTTAATCATAGTTTTCCATCTTTATTTCTCTAATTAATAAATTTTACCTTTTTATCCATTACATAAAATTATACTATTTAATTAAAAGATAAACTATGTACTTTTTTTCTAGTCAGTAAAGTCATACATTCCATCCAACCCTAAATATAATAATTAAATAACTAATTTATATATATTGAAAAAATTAGTTAAATACGTACAGTAAGTTATTTGTGATGTCTTGGCTTCATAGTATCTCATTGGGTTAAGTAGCAAATCCGCTTGGGAAGTACACGCTTGAAAGCAATGTTGCCCTGAATGTTTTTTTGGGTTTAATATTACCCAAAAAGTTTAAAGAAGTAAAAATGTTTCCCTTTTACGTTAAAAAATTAACGGTCAACGTTAATTTTTTAACGAAAAAGGGCAACATTGCTACGTTTTTAAACTTCTAAGATAAAATTGAACTTGAAAAAACTTTTAGGGCAATATTACTCTTCGATGTATATTTCTGGGACAGATTTACTATTTAACACTATCTTATTTAATCACTATTCCCAAATAAGAAAACTCTACTTTAATATATGTAATCTATAGCAATAATTTTTTTTAAAAAATTATATGTGGACATTTATATTTAGAATCAGAATATATAATTCCTGTATTTAGGATAGGAAATATTTTAATTCATTATATGTGGAAACGAATAGAATATAAAATGGGGCTTTGGTTTTTAAATGTTCAACGGTATCAAAGGGTCCGTACTGGTCAATAATGTACAACTTTTTAAGAGATAACGACAGAAAAATAAATTTTAAATTATACAATTTTAAATAACGTATTTCTTAAAAAAAGTAAGTTATGAGTTACTTACCAAATATCTTCATTCTTTTATTAATTCTTGTAATAAATCTGATTTTATATTTTACAATTTCAAAACTCTTTCTATTTTTTTCCTTTTCCTTAAATACATGGATGATGGAATGGATTAACCAATAGAATCTCAAAATTCGAAAAATCCACAATCATGCTTGATCCTCAACATTGGTGTTTCTTGTTTTCAAAAAGTTATTTGACATGAAAACTTGTTTTAAACTTTACATAAATTCAAATACTATATATATATATATATATATATATATATATATATATATATATATATATATATTACATTTATTCTCAATAATTAAACCATTTGAAGTTATGCTGTAAACAATCCTTCTTGCTTAGCATTTATCCAATATAATTGTCTGCTTTAATCATTTTCAATTTAGGGGTTGTATGGTATTTAAAATGAACAAATGAACAACCAAAAAAAAAATAAAAAAAAATTAAACGATATCCTTTTTCGGCGAACGATATACTATTATTTTTAAGTAGCAAAGAAAAATGATATTAATGATATAAATGTTATTTTTTCATTTCCAAATTCCAAATAGAACATTAAACTGCCATTGATGGAGCTTAACTGCTTTAAAAGTCGGGATTCTGTAAAGGGAAAGCAGATTTTCCCCTTCCTTCTATCTCAATCTGAATTCGCAACCCCACCCCACAAAAAGTCTTCAAAAGCACTGAACTCATTCTCTGTTTGCATTTTTTCCTAAAAGAATTAATACTGTCTGTTCCTGTTAATAACTTATTGATGTGATTTTTTTTTTTTAAAAAAAGTTATACGCGCACATAAGATACTATGAACATATGATGTAAAAAAAAAATAATAATAAAGCTTTTATCCATTAAATAGAGTGACGATGTCATTGTATTTATCAACAACTAAATTTTTAGATAATTATGCTCTATCAGCAATAAAATTTCTAAATAGATTATTAATCAAAAGATCTCGCTGAATAACTTTATTGAATATTTTCTAAATTGTTTGATCAATCTCCCTTATTAACACGTCTAAGGTTCTTTTTTAATGTGTGCATACCAAGTTAAATGATTTTCTATTATTTTTTCTCAAGGCAGATGCTACTACAACTATTCCTTGTGGACGTTATCATTTCTTGTCCACATATTTATCTTGCCACTTTTAGCTCAGCTATCTCCACTTCCCTTCAAAACATTCATTACCACAAGGGATTGATGGTTTTATAACTGGGAGATAAAATCTCCCTTTTATCTTATAATTTTCTATTACAAATAACTCCAATAACTATTGTAAAAAAAATAAATAAATAAAAAAAGAAGAAGAAAAATTTGTAAATTTTCTTTTGTAATTGGAAAGCTCAGCATGAGAAATACGTGAGACCCATTTGTTTCCTGGTGTAGTGTTTTTCTGATGATACTTGCGTGGCTGACATCCAATGAGGATGAGAGAAGAAGAACGAAACAAGAGAAAAGAAAAGGGGGTTCGCTAGCTTCAAATTCAACAAAAAAGAAAGATCAAACGATATCGGAGTTATATATGGCCCTGATGCTTCTACAATTTTGAGTGTGGGAAAATCGACCATCGCCTTATTATTATTATTATGTGTTCCAACGAAAATTAGTGAGCTTAGTAGTGATAGAGATTGAAGAAGAGGCCATGCATGTTGGTGTGAAGCTAGAAAGAAATTTTCCAATCCCTTTCTGTTTTGGTGGGTTTAAGAGGATTTGTCATCTCCCAACTTGGCGCTTCCAATCAAGTCATTGTTTTCGTTGTTGTTATCCTCTTTCGCTATAGCTAAACCAAGAAGAACCACAAATTTTGAACTGTGCTTTCTGTGAAATACTGAAATTGCTGTTGTATTGAAGAACTGAAGATTTATGCTTCCCCAGGTGAAGTTAGTCAGTAAAAGATTCTCCAAATCTTTGGGAAAAAATTATCACCAAAGGTGTTCGTTTTAATAAGATAAAGGGTTGTTTATATTAATTTAATTCCTCTAAACAATATTGTGGTTGAAAGTGATAAGAGAGAGAGAAAAAAAAAAAGGGAATAAGTAAGGTCTAATTCTGTAGTCTTTCGGTGACATAGGTGGATTTTTCTTATAAAATTCATTCAGATAATTATATTGTTCTAATTTATATGCATCTTTCTTTTGCCTCTTTATTTTTTTTTCGTACGTATGATATGCAATTATTTCTTTATTGAAGGGTTAAGTAGAAGTATTCGGTTTGTACACTAATTTGATTTCTATTTGAAAGAGAGTAACAAATACCTCCTTCCAATTTGGTCTTAATTATAAGAGTGAGTTGACTTTTTTTTTTTGAAGAGATTAAGGAAGTTAAATAAGTTATTTAATAATATAATATATTATGTATTCTTAGATTATATATTAGTTAATTAGTCAAATTAATTAGTTTGAAGAAAAAAAATAAAAATACTATAAATTAATTTAGTTATTAGCTTCTTTTATATCTCTAAAAAAGTCAACTTAGTCTTATAATTAGGACTGAAGAGAGTAATAAAATTTTTGGCTTTAGGGGGGGTTGAGTTTTCTTTTGTTAAGTTATTGCGATCAAGATTCACCAAATCTGGGGAAAGAAATATTGAGCCCATAAGAGCTAGATTTGAGATGATAAATGATAATTAGCTGCTTCAACCTTACTTTTACTTACTTCAATATATTAATGATTAGTTGCTTCAACTGTGTTGTGTCATTTTACAGTTAAATGTTGACATCAACCAGTAGGAAAATTGCAGAGAATAAAAGGGTATAGAAGAAAAAGGAAAAAGCGATCACAATAATTCATAATATAAAATGTTTGTTCGGTGGGGAAGGATATGTGCTCTATTATTTATGTTGAGTAGTGGAGTTGTTAAGTTTAAAGAATAATTAAAAAAAAAAAAAGGGGGAAACAAGTGAAGTTCTAGTATAGTATAGTACTATAGTATGTATGATGAATAATAGATATGCGTTGTGGTCTGAATATAAGATGAAGAAAGTGATTATGATGGACGTGAAGGATGGAACCAAATATGAAACTATGAAAACTGACCCCATACATTGTGTACTTATCTGAAACACTTTAGAAATGGAGAGAGAAAGAGAGAGAATCTTTTTGTTACCTACGTTTTTTTTTTCTCAGTCTATGAACAAGCCAATTGTGTTATATATAGACATATAGTTTCAGTTTACAGTTGTTTGTTTCTGTAAAAGCCCAAAATTCCACAAAGAAGAGGTACAATGCCTCAGGCTTTCAAAACAGTAAATGCATTTTATTTATCCTGTGCATATAGTGCATATAGGACACTTCTTATTTATATATATATATATATTACTAATGCATAGTATGATTTGTTAATTATACATGTTGATATTTATTTTTTAATGTGTGTGTATATAAATGACATGTAGCTGAGACAAGTATACCAAAGTATTGAGGGTATAATCTATTTTGAGACTTAGAACATAAAAAGCTTTTGTCTCTTCAATTTATCAAAACCTTTTGAAAATTACAAATATTCCCTACGTCATCAATTCATCTTTAAAAATTGATTTTAAAGGAAGTTAGTGAGTGAGATGAGAGAATCCATTCACTTAAAGGTTTTATATAACATAATACAATTACTCAATGTGAACCTTAAATATCTCATATTGTTATAAAACTGATAAAAATAATAAGAAGAAAAGCAGAGGTTCTAGAGAGATAAAGTAGAGAGAGAGATTCTCATTTCATTCAATAAATGAACAGTTACAGAAAACCTCTATTTATAGAAGAAAAATGGGACTTTAGTGTAATTTCCACCTCTGGGTCATTTGGTGTAGTTTTCCCCAAAAACCTAAACTGTTCACTCACGGATTTCCTTCCCGTGAGTGATTGTATAATTGTGTGCGGGTCCCACCAAATAGTAAACTACTATGCGTGGTACTATGCAAATAGTAAATCACTATGCGTGGGTCCCATATCATCTTTTAATATTTGGAAACCGGGAGTCAATGGACATCCACATAATAAGTATATTCATAACACTCCCCCTTGGATGTCCATTTATGAATGTGCCTCGTTAAAAACTTTAACTAGGAAAAACCCAGTGGGATAAAAAACTAGCCAAAGAAAAGAGTACATCATCCATTGATACACTTTCTAGTGCTGCCTCATTAAAAACCTTTCTAGGAAAAACCCAGTGGGATAAAACCCAGATAAGGGAAAAAGAGTACAGCGTGTATCGTCTCCCCCTCTTGATTACATCAGTGTTGCTCCCCCTGATGACTATATTGCTTCAATGTCTTTCTGAGCATATTATACTTTCTGTCATCAAATATTCTGTTAGAAACGCCCAATTTGATTGTTCATTATATACCTGCAAGATCTAAATCTGTCAAGTAAAGTCATAATAATCTTTTCATAAATATATATGTGCATATAGAAATTCAATAAATGTTTATTCAGATAATGATGCTATATGCACTATCATCTTGAGTCCTTTTGGGACATATGTGTTTCTGGCGCCTTATGTGCTTCTAGCACATACAAATATATTGTGACTCATGATCCTCATTATCATTCATTGCAACATATGCTATCATAGATATTATTAACGTCGACTTCATTTTCAATCCCATCGGATTTCATTCATAATTTATTGAGATCTCATTATATTCACATATATTAGGTACCTAGGTCTCTCTTGGACCACAATACACTTTTCTTGTAATATCTCTTCTGGAGATAACATCTCATCAAAAGATAACTCTTCTGGAGCTTTACTTAATTATCCTCGACTTGATCATCTATATTTTATAGCTCCTTTTCTCTTTCGAGGATTTTTATCTTTATAACCGATGGACCAGCAACGCTTCAGGCGTGCTTTATAACAATTCATATAGGAGCATTTGCAGTTGGGACATGTGACTTTGTCAGTTTAGGTCAGTAAATGCTTTTAGCATTTGATTAGCTATAATCTGCAAATGAATTATCTTTTGAACTTTTAGTGCACATTTCTTTGTACGAGTACCAATATGAACCAATGATAATTCATTTCACTTTATCTTTACCCAATCTGCTTATTTTTCTCCCCCTAATCAAATCATCAATTTACTTTGTATATCCATCTATGTGCATTGTAATAGATTAATAAACATTACACATTTAAAACATTTCAAGATGGAATTAATCTGGCTCCTGACCAAAAGCCAATTATACGAGGAGAATTCTGTTGGCTTATATAATTGCTGCAAATATACACAACATATAAATTTTGTTCTCATAATCATTGATCTATCCATTCATGGATACTTTAATACATTATTTCTGGATCATTCAATCTGGAAAATTGCGCGCATAATATATTGCAAACTTCTGGTTGCAAACATCACTGCAAACTTTGCAAATTTATAATCTCATATGTAAACTTTCAATTTGATATATTTCCAGAGATCCATTTCCAATAATTAATTCTATCTGAGAACATGCAGCACATAATATATGACTCGGATGATCAAACAAGTCATGCCAACATTTCATATGATTTATCATCAAACCTAATATTCATTTTGGGGGAATCAACATAGAAACATTCACAAAGAATTATCACATAAATATTCACACTTGATATATATCATTATCATTCTCCCCCTCAAGTGTGAGACCTTAAAAATTAATTTATGGAATTTCCATACAATATTCCATGATAATAGCATATATGATATCTATTTCATTAAAATTCCACATATTTCTAAATGCATTATCAATGCATAATTTTGTTACTTCTGGTAACAAAATTTCCATTTTCCAGAATCAACAAATATATATTAAATACAAAATCATCAGGTGTATCTTTGCAGATTTACGAGCGCAATACTGTGTAATCACAGGCACATCACTGTGGAATCACAGGCGCGACAACTCAGATTGTCATATACATATAAAGTCAAAAAGATTCCAGGCTCGTGCTTTATAGGGAGCAAATCTGAGGCACATCACTGTGGAATCACAGGAGCGACAACTCAGATTGTCGTATACATATAAAGTCAAAAAGATTCCAGGCTCGTGCTTTATATGGAGCAAATATGTAGAGATTTAACAGGACTACGCAAATCTGCAGAGATTCAATAGGATTTAATTCAACTATAAATAGAGGAAGGCAAACGAACATGCCTCACAAACACTCAAGCATCTGATAATATCAACTACCAGATACTCACACATATTTCTCTAAATTCTATTGTCATGGCAGGACCAAGCAGTTTTATCCCAGTTTCTGATACATCCGAAACAGCATTACTTGATGCTTTGTTGTATGATGATCAGCATAACATGTCATTTACTTCTTTGTTATCTCCTAATCCCTTTGAAATGTTTATTCCTCCTTCTACTATTCCTCCTTCTGCTTCAAATGTACCTACTTCTCCCCCTAGAACAAGTGTTCTTCCTCAATCTACAAGGATTGAAGGTACAACTGAAGCAGGTTCATCAAGGAGGCCTGTTAAGAGGTGTAGAACTATGGCAGAACTAATGGAGTCTACCAATCCAGTTCAGCCAATAGTGTCGGCAGTTAATCAACCAGCATTCACTAGCCAGCAAACTATCATCAGTTTGCCAGCAACAACCAGCCCGACAACAACAATCAGCCAACCAACAACCACTAGCCAGCCAGCAACAATTAGCCAGCCAATAGCTACAAGCCAATTAGCAACTACTAGCTTATTGGAATGTAGTTGCTGTCATGTTTTACGGGAAATTATTCATACCAACGGACTTCAGTACCATAAACTTGAAGTTCACGGAAGAAGAACAGGTATGATTACCCATGCTGTTTTATTTGAAAAAGTACAGGATAAATCTTATAATACTGACAGGCTTCCAATGTTTGATTTCACAAAGAAAAATTTTGAAGAAATCAAACAATTTCTGACACAGTATTGTATAGATTTACAAGCATCAGGATATATCTTGATGCGTGATCCTGTATTAGCCTATCATGAGGTTCTCTGTGTTGGTTCGGAATGGGCTATAAATCCAAATGACCTCCATGGAAGTTCATTTCAAACCAATATTGAACACTCATTAGGCAAAGGAAAACAACCTGCAGTAAGTATACCCTATGATACTTCATCCCTTAACCAGGGTGAATTATATAGGTTATCTATGGAGCAAAGAGAAAGAATAAAGAAAACAACGCTCCATGATTTAAGAAATTATTTTCACTTAACCCTTGATGAAGCGAGTAAACAATTAAATATGTCTACTCACACCATACAAAAAATCTATCAAAAAGGAGGGTTAACTGAGTGGCCACACAAGAAGCTCAAGAAACTTATGACGCAAATCTCGATATTACGAAGAGCTTTGCCTCATCTGGATCCCATCTCAAGAGAAGCAAAAGAAGAAGACATTAAATATCTTCAGAATGAGATGATTAAAGTTTGTAATGATGTTGAGCCACTCGCAATTAAACTTTGTTGAAATAATATTTCCTTTTGCTTAATTATTTTGTTTATGAATATTCTTTTCTCGTATTTATAAAATTGTTATAATCATAGAAATCACATAACAACTATAATAATATATTTGCTTCATTCACTTCTGGGAATGAAGTTGGATAAAAATTCATGATCCATAACTCACTGATTTGTTTGATCATGGCAAGAAATTAATCCACAATATTGCTACTACAATAGCAAATTGAATATATTTATTTATAATATCAATCATGATCATACAATCCCTTGTCTCATAATTTAAGGGAATATTTAATGCCAAATATACAATTTTGAGGCCTTTATACAACTGATAACATACAAAATTTATGGATCAAATATTGTTTCATAATTTGTCTCTTGTTATCAGGCTAACTTGCCTCTTGGCTTCAGGCAATCTTGCCTATGAAATTAAGGCTATCTTGCCTCTTAGGCTCAAGCCAATTTATGCCTCATCTCTCTATGGCGTTTTGATCTCATAATATATATGGCCTTTTAACAGTTTATCTTCAGAATAAATAAAATATAAACATAATAAAATAAATAGATGGAACCCACTAATATGTATATATTAGTGTCGTTGCCATAAATAATAAGAAGGGAGAGGGATATATATATATAGCAATAAATAAATAAAATAAAATAAATGACTGGAAATAAACATGCTAGATAAATAAAAAGAAGATGAGATAGGAATGGTAGTAAACTCACAGCGAGACCTATCTCATCCAAAGATAAGAAAGAAGATGCATATGCAAATGTAAATATATATATATAATATATAGAAAACGGTAAAATAAAAAGGGAAGGGGATTTAAAGCAGTAAATAAATAATAAATAAATGGAGTCCACTATACAAGTGTTATCACCATGAAAAATAAAGCAGTAAATAATAAATGGTGCCCACTATACTAGTGTTGCTACCATGAAAGATAAATAAAGCAGTAAAGAATTAAAATAAATGGGGCCCACAAAATGTCACCACCATAAAAGATAAATAAACTTTAAATAAAATAAATAAATAGAGCCCACTGATAGATACTAGTGTGCCTCCATGAAGAATAAATAAATGTAAAATAAAATAAATAAATGGAGCCCACTAATAAATAATGTTGCCGCCATAAAAAATAAATAAATGTTAAAATAAATAAATAGAACCCACTAGTAAATATACTAATGTGTTATCATAAAAGATAAATAAATGTTAGTAACAATAAAATAAATGTTAGTGACATAAAACTAAATATTAGTAAAGTCAGTATGGAGCTTAGTATAGCCACCATGAGATAAATAAATAAAGCAGTAAGTAAAGAATTACAAATGGAGCTTAATGACGCCACCATGAAATAAATGAAGAGGAAGTGGGAAGAATATATAAACATAAATAAATTACTGTAAATAATAAAATATAAATTTACCGTGAATAGTAAAATTACTATTCACTATAAATAGTGAATAAAGTAAAATTACAGAAAGATTAATCTAGACTTCCATGTAGGAGTCAAATGAATAAAATGTAAAAATTACTGAAAAAGGGGTAAATTTACTGTGAATAGTAAATTACTATTTACCGTAGTAAAATAGTAAATAATCTCAAATCTTAACCATGGAACCCGATATTAAAATAATCGGTAAGAATAGATATTTAATTCCATATAATGGTTAAGATCATCCCAGATAAATAAAATGGAAATATGAAATAGATGGTGAGAAAATCTTACCTTAGTAGAGTCTTCGTGCTGATAACGTGTTATAAAACTGATAAAAATAATAAGAAGAAAAGCAGAGGTTCTAGAGAGATAAAGTAGAGAGAGAGATTCTCATTTCATTCAATAAATGAACAGTTACAGAAAACCTCTATTTATAGAAGAAAAATGGGACTTTAGTGTAATTTCCACCTCTGGGTCATTTGGTGTAGTTTTCCCCAAAAACCTAAACTGTTCACTCACGGTGAGTGATTGTATAATTGTGTGCGGGTCCCACCAAATAGTAAACTACTATGCGTGGTACTATGCAAATAGTAAATCACTATGCGTGGGTCCCATATCATCTTTTAATATTTGGAAACCGGGAGTCAATGGACATCCACATAATAAGTATATTCATAACACATATTATTATGTTAGTTGCCATCAAATTGTTTAATATTTTATTGGATTACAGTATCTAATTTTATGCTTTTTTAACTTTTTCAAGGGAAAAATTTATCAAAGACCTTCCTCTGACTTCTCTGATGCCCCACCACTGTCCCCCCAACCCTGCACTCTCTTCTCACCTTTGCTTTCCCATAATTGAACATCAATACCCACGATCTCTTTGTCTGTCTGTCTGTCTCTCTCTCTCACTTTCTCTCTCCCCATTTACTCTTTCTTCATGTTTGAACCTTTTTCAGTTATAAAATAAAAAATGAAACAAAAAAGGAATCCCCTCTCTTACCCTCTATTTGTGTTCCGGAAACATAGAAAACTCAAACCTGTTTGTTTTGTCTTTTGATAAATTAGCCATACAAGCAACAACACTGCAAGTAGATGTCTCCAATTTCAAAGCAGTTCTCAGGTGATTTCCAAAGCAAGCCACTTCAAACTTGAAAGGATATGAAATACTTCTTCTTCATACAGTCATACTTATATACCTCTACTCATTGTGTTCTTGTTCTTGTTTTTCTTTAGTCTCTCTCTTTGTTTTGTAGATAAGTTAGAATCACTGAACAGAGGAATTTAGTTTGTGGATTCTATCTTCAAACCTTCTAAAATATATTATTTGGTTCTTGTCTTTATCCTCCACTTCCCAGCTTTCTTTCTCTTTACAGGCGTTCTAAAGAAATTTTTTAGACTTTGGAATATCCCATAGAAGGCTCTCTGTGTCTTAAAAATCCGTCTTTGCTTCATATGTAATGTAAAGTCAAGATAATGTTGTTCCAGGATTCTCAAGGAGGAAGATGTAGCAAGTATCTTTCTGCATGCAGTTCTCTGTTTTTGTGTATAATACTAGAGATGTTATTTTCTCCTTCCTTAAACTGGGAGTCTGAGGTTTCTTCTTTTTCAGTGTTAATGGATTGAAGCTCACTCAATTGTGGTGGTCAATCTCTTCGAGTCATTTTTTGGTTTGCTGGAAATCTTGGATTCTAGATTGATTTGAGGTCAGATGCAAGTAGCTAATGTTACTAAAAAGGATTTGAACAAAACTTATTGATCAGATTTGTTTACTCAGGTCATGTTGAGAAGTTATAGAACTGTATTATGGAGTAAATCTATATTCATGCCATGCCTCCTTGGTAATTAATTCCCATAACAGATGGTTTTGAGTACTACAATATGTGTCATGTTTTGGGGTTTTTCATTGCCAAAGAAAAAAGAAAAAAGAAAAAAGAAAAATCCTTGTCAACTCTGAATAAACAGAATACGTTATAGGAAGGATTATGGGGATTGATGATGCAGAACTTGTTTATGAAAGGCATAATCAATTTGCATTGCAGCAAAAATCCCCCCTTTGAGTCACAGATCTTTAGATGTGGCTTTTGTTTTGAACTTGCTATCTGTCTCTAGATCCACCATTAACACAAATCCATGGATTTGTTTTATATCGACCTCGATCTACTTCATGAATGTTGAGAAAAAGGTAGAAAAGTTGGTTTTGCTGCTATCTTTCACTGATGTGGGTATGGTCAATCACACACACACACACACACACACACACACACAATGGCTGGTAATAAGGTACCTATAGTTTTTGCTTTCTACCAATAACATAAGCTTCTTCTCTTGCTTTCACCTTCCATGAGTGATCCTACTTCCCAATTGGTAGTAGAGGTTTACAGACTGAAATACTTTCGGCCATGAAAATTCATGGTCAAGGCGCTTTGATCATGAGACAGGTTTAAAAAAAGAAATCTTATGACTAATATGTATTGTTGACTTGTTTTCACCTCATGCTGAAATTCAGTTATGTCTCACCTGGGTTTCCTAGAATTTGTTTATTCTCTGTATCTTTATGTATCCTCTCTCTGGGGGACAAATTGTTTTACATATGATTTGCGACCGATTTATTAGAATCCTGTGAAACTATTCCTCATATTAAATCGGAGTCTGATATTTCTTGTTTTGATGATTAACTACATATAACTAATGGATATTCTTTATTGCATGCCAAAATTCCAGGACTAAATAATTCTTCTGCTTCAAGCCCTTCTTATTCTGATGGTTGATTGCTGCATTTGCTTCACATATCATCACCTTGCAATTTAAGCACAGCCAAGCCATGAGACCTAACTTGGATCTTGAAGTGGAGGCTTCTGCGGAAAATGAACCCGAAATTAGCAGCCAGGTTGCATCCAACATATTCATTCATGAAATATCTGCAGGTCCTTCTAGTGATAACAGCCTCAACAACACATCAGACAACACAAACAACATAGGATTTCAGCTAAACAATGCAGATCCTCTTTCACTTGACTTAACTCTCAGCTTCAATAACAACGTGCTAGGCCCCGCTGGAGACTCCTCTGTGGGGCTTTCATTCTCTAGCACTAGTGAGAGTAGCAACGAACCTGCCTCTCAAACCACATCGGCCCCCATCCAAAGAGTGTTCTCTTGCAACTACTGTCAGCGCAAGTTCTTCAGCTCGCAGGCTCTTGGTGGTCACCAGAACGCACACAAGAGGGAAAGAACACTTGCAAAGAGAGCCATGAGAATGGGGTTTTTCTCTGATAGGTATGCAAATTTAGCATCCCTCCCTCTTCATGGCTCTTTCAGGTCCTTAGGAATTAAAGCACACTCCTCAATTCACCATGGATTTTCACCATCAATGGTGAGGCCTTATGAGATGAAAACTAATGCGAGATTCGATGAAGGGTATGCCGGAATGCCTGTGTTCGTGGAGGATGATGAGGCTGAACTGCTATGGCCTGGTAGTTTCCGGCAGGTTGGAGAGGCAAGTGACAATGACGATAATGACGATCATCGTCATCATCAGAAGTTCGTGGTCACTGGAAGTTCAAATTTGAGTTTTGCAGAAGTGAGTCCAGAAGTACACCTTGAGCCAGAGGACTCAACAACACCAGATTTAACATTGAAGCTTTGAAGGAGTTGGGTTTATCAACTTAATTTATAATATTTTTGTACAGTAAGACTTGGATGCAGTGGCAAGATTGCCAGATTGATTTTTAACACTATTTGGGCCTTTTTCTTTTTTTCCTTTTCTCCATCAGTTTTTATTTTCCCCTGCCTGCCTCCTAGGAATCCCCCTGCTTTGGTGTTTCACTCTTTTGCTTCTCCTTGTATAAGAGCTCTGAGATGACACTTTTGAGAGCTTATGTGCTTGTTATATAAATCATGTCTTTGTTTAGCTTAATTTCTGAGCTTCCAGTTGTTTCTTCATCTTTTGTTTCCATTATATTATGAAGCATGCTTGTTGATGAGCCTATAATTGATCACTAAACTTCAATCTGTGAAGAGTGTGATTGAAGCCCCGGCGTACAGAACTGAAGAGAGCGAGTTTCTTGATCAAAGAGACAGAAATGAAGTTGATCAAATACATTTTGATCTAATGGTTATGAAGGGGGAAAATGACGGTAAGGGGCTGGAAAAAGGAGAGAAGTCAGATCTTTGTGAATCATTAAAATATATAAAAGTCAAAGCTTACTGAGAAATGTGGCTACTAATAGACAACAACATTGTTTACACTTGTTGGCTCACTTGTGAGTCACAACTGTTTTCCATTATTGAGGCATAATTTAGATATTTAATCTTATTTTCTTGCCTCCTTATCTTCTTAACTAAATCATATAATGCCATAAAAGAGCAATTTTATGTATAAAACTCTTATTAGATGAGATATAAGAAGAGATAGATATACGCAGTCTTAATTATTATTATTGCTCAAAATTCACCTCCATTAGATCATATATTGCCATCATTAGTTTTGGGGTGGGGTGGGGGCAATAACTGTGGTGGGGAAACCTATGTCACATGTTTTTTGTTTTCATGGTCTGGTACATTTTTCTGGTGATTTGATATGGTAACTATGAAATGTGACAAGAAAATTGGGCCCCAGAATTTAATGAAATGGAGATTTTATGTACTTTATATATATATATATATATTGATTTATTAGCTAATGTTAAAGGAGCTTGATAATATTTATCAATTAAAATGAATATTACATTTAGTAATTAAACTTGGAGCAATTTTACCTAGAAAAATAACAAAGCTGAGCTGTAAACTTACAATTATGTGCTGATGCCTAGGCAGTAGGCATACTAATGTGGCAAGTTAATGTGTAATTATTTCTAATGTAGATTGGTATCAATGAATCTTCAATTTGAATGACAGTTTTCACATATGTTCTAATTAATAATAGGTTCAATTGTAATAAAATAATAATAATAACATTTATGCTTTCATCCCTCACATTTCACATCAGCCCTTTGAACCTGCACATAAGGAGATTTTCCTTAATGGGTTTATCTTTGCTTCCTCAGCTTAATTACGAGGTAAGAATTTTAGTCAACAATAGCCAAGAGTTTATGCCAGTTCGGACAAAGAGCCTATTTGACACAGTGATAAGGGAGGAAAAACGCCCAGCACACACAGTGATTTAAATCTAGCGGAGAAAAATGAACCATTTGAGATAGCGACGGTCTCAAATAAGCTTATTTTAAAAAAAGTGGCTTATGATAAAAGTCATTTTCTTAGCTTCTAGAGAAAAAATGTTATAGATATGTGATCCAATAAATAATATACTATTAAATATAAATTTGTATGCATTCTAATTTATTCATTAGAATATATTTAATTAAGTACTTTAGAGTTTTTTTAATTTTTTAATAATAATTTTTTTTATCAAATTTAAATTTAAATTTGTATCTTTAATTATCAAAATATATACAACTATATATATATATATATATATAATTCAATAAGATTTATGTCATTTTTAGTTATTTTTTTTTATCTCAACTCACTTTTCAAACAAAAACCTATTTAAAAAATAGTCATTTATTTCATCGTCATTCCAAACAAAAATCACATTTACAATTTAAATTTTATCTTATTTTACTTCTACAAAAGTTAAATTACAAATAAGTCACTTATTCCACTGCTATTTCAAATATACTCTAACCATTCATTAGAACATGTATTGTTATGGGGTGTATTTTTATCGATTAAACTAACCTTTGTTGATGAAAAATATTGGTTTTTTAGGTAACAAACTACGAATAATTGATTAATTTGAAAGAGAAACTTAATCAACATAATTTTTGAATTATGACTTATTAGTTATATATATAAGTTTTTTTCCCTAGCGTAGGGATGAAATAGTTATGTCAGATGCTAAATGTTTAAATGCAAGTACTTCTCGCAATGAAGATTGAAATCTTCACCTTCTGAAGCATTACCCTTTTTCACTACTAGACTGAACCCTCATTAGTATTTGTAAGCTTTTGTTTTTTGTTTTTATATATATTTGTTGGTGTGGGTAAGGTGTCGTGACAAAATTTTACCAATATAAAAGGGTTCTTGGGCCTCAACTCTTTTAAAGCCCAACCTTTTAATGACCAGCCATTTAGAAATATGAAAGCTTGGTATTTCCCAGGAGTAACTATAAACTCAGTCAATTGTCCATAAGAGTTGGCACAGATAATAAGGAACAAGTTCAAGTCCTAAAATGATGAGAGTTTGATTTCCTCTACTGTTGTAAAGGCTCCTTTGGTAGGTGATCTCATAAATTCTTTGTAAGTGCTCAAAAAGTTCTAAAGCCGTGTCCTGGCTTTGGTAGGGGATTGATGCTGAACTATATAAACTTTTTTATATCTAAAAAAAAACGTCTGTCAATTATCTGATTTCCAACCAAGGTGAAAATAATTAATGTCTATGTAATTTTACCTTTCAATCACCAGCTTGTTATTGTGCTTTTAATATGTAGATCAGGGTTTTCCGTCATTTTTAAATTGATAAAAGTTCATTGATTTTATTAATCTTGAATAACATTTCTGACTATATATGAATAATGAATCAACAAAAGTCCTGAGATAGCCACCATCGAATGCATCATTGTCCTGATAACAGTCTCACAAACAAATCCTCCCCGTAGAATCTGGCTTTCCTAGAAGCATGGAGTAATTGGTGAAGAAGAGCACAAATCTAGTAATCACAACATCAACGTTTCTCTCTCTAGATCCTCGATCCAAAGGTCCAGATTCAAAATACGGATCAGGGGAAACTTTGAGGATGATGAGGTGGCAAGGAAGAGATAGGGGGAAGGCAGATGATGAGGTGGCAAGGATCGGTTGCCATGTGTGTGTGTTAGTAAACCTTAATGGCTTCACAGTATGTGGGCCAAATTTACTTCCTTTCTTATACTACTAGTGTTCTTTAGCGAAAATTATTAAGGTAAATTTGCATCTTAACTCTTTTAAAACAATAATAATTAAAAGTGTATCAAATGTTCTAAAATATTCTGTGGTGCATTTAATAACCTAAAATATATTTTTTTTAAGTCCATCTATCATCCTAAAGTACTTTTTAATGTAATTTTGAACTTAACAATTTAAATAATTTAGAGTGTTAAATACGCATGAAAAAATAAATCAATGTGTTAAATGCATCCAAAAAATAGTTTGTGATACTTAGCACACTTGAAAAAAGTACTTCGAAGTCTTAGGTGCATCAGCAAAAATACTTGGGTGCATCACAAAATTCTTTAGACACTGGATACAACTGGAAAAATATTTTAGAATGTTGAATGTACTTTAACCTAACAATAAATATACTAATTTTTAATTTTGAAGACATATATATTCTTATTTTAGGTTTTGAGGCTTTAGTTGAGGATTAATTTGGAAAGATAAGTCTCATTAAATTCTCAAAAATTTATGTTTTTTAACAAGTACAAGGAAATCCTGACTTTTTACCCTTTTAATCTTTAAAGATAGTTGAATTACTCAAATTTTAAATTGGGTTATCAAATTTTATAAATCCTAAATCAGGTAGGATGCCCTATAATAAGACTTCAGAATTTAATAATTTTACTTTAATGTCCCTTATTTGATTCTCTCTCTTTACCACTGCCTCCCTTCCCTCCCATCCACGAGCAAATGATCCTACAACAAATCCATACCCAAACAACATATTTATAATTTAGAAGTGATAGAATTTCTGTTCTAGTTTCCTTTGTATTATTGTACATAACGAATATAATTTAAATATTTTTTTCATTACCAATGATAAACTTTAATATTTTGATTCTCACATTCTTGGGCCTAGCATTTATATGAAGAATGCAGAAGTTTTGAATTGTCCTTTTTACCCGTCTCCTTTGACATTTTCTTTTCTAGATATGAATAGTTGAAAATAGGAAATGGTGGATGGGAAGGGAGAGATGTAGTATTGAGAGAGAATCAAATGAGAGGTAGTGTGGTTAAATTATAAAATTCTGAAATCTCAATTTAAGACATCGACCTACTTTAGGATTTGTAAAGTTTAATGACCAATTTAGAATTTGGATAATTCAACTTACTTTTAAAAGAATTTTCCATTAAAAAAAAGAAGAGAAAATCAATTTATGAGATTTTTTTTTTTTAATATGCACATGGGCGATACTTCTAACTAGAGGGGGATTCAAATCCCATACGCTCATTGTGAACCGTGGCCCATAAATGAGGTGGGCACGATCTAAGAAGACTAAGAGTGATAATCCAACTTTAGCTTGTTGGTCTGCAACAATATATAGACATTAGAAAAGGGTTCGCAGTGGTAAGCAGCTTGTCTGGCTTAAACAAGGTCTTGAGTTCGAGTCTTATGAATGCAGGAAAGATTCGTTGGGAGACTCTCCCACTATAGCCAGGTACACGACACGAGTCAGATTTGAATTAATTAAGACGAAGCTCTGGATACTGGATGGGCAACAAAAAAAGAAAAGAAAAGAAAAGGGCCCGAATAAAAGAAAAGGACATTCGAAGGGGAGAGACTTTTTTAAACCAAGAGAAAAGGATATTTCAATCCACCTCTAAAGGTATTCTTTCTCTTACTTCTCTAATTGGTTGAATAGAACTCTATGCACTTATAAGTGTTTAGGTAACTCTAAAACTGTGGTTTCTTAAGCTTTTTTTTTTTTTTTTTTTTTTTTTTGCGAGCCAAGACAAAACTCCTCTTACATGCTTACCTCATAAATTTTAAAAACTATATTCTCCAAAAACTAATCCAAACATACACTAAGATGGTCTCCACAATACTATTCAAGAAATAATTATCCTACTCAATGTCATCTATAAGAGAAACATTGCTGCTTATAATAATATCATTCACAATCCACATAAAGTCTTTAGAAAAATTCTTAACACTTTAACATTTCCAACTATAATTTTCTCTAATGAGAAGACGAAGTCACTACTTACATACATCATCTAGACCAAGTGATCCATCGATAATTATTTCTTTACAAAAAGATTGATCCATATTTAATCCTGAAGATGGAAGAAATCACCAAAAGGGGGGTGAATTGGGGATTTTTTTAAAAAATATTCTTTTCAAAGATGTCTAAGTTTTCAAAAGCTTGAAATGAAAAAGCGAGGGAAGAAAAGCTAGACACAAAAGATTTATATTAGTTCGGTCTTAACTTTGACCTACGTCTAGTCCCCAGATATCTTCTGTGTTTTTTTTTAGTATCTCAACGAGCTTTAATTACAACAATATAAATCACATGCAATCCTAATCACCCAGGACTTGCTCCCCCTTACACTTTGTAATCAAAAGACTCAACTCACAGGTTCCACAACCTTGAGTTTATACAAACAAGTATTTGAAAATGATTTCAAAGAAATAAAAAACTCTCAAAAGAGCAAATATTGATAAACACTGAAGATCAAATCAAAAGCACAATACAGACTCAAATTGTAAATATGATCAGTTGTAGATCGGTGTGTGTTGCTTTGAGTCTTCATGGGTATTTATAAGCTAATTAGAGGAACCAGCCGTTGCATTTTCCTCTCAATGATTCTTCAACGTTCAACTATAAAAATGGAATATGACTGTTAAATATTTTTCTCTATTTCTTCAATTCTTGGCTGGAATCTTGGATTTAGCTGTTGTAGATGGTCTTCCAATGTTCTTGTCATTTCCATAACTTTATTAGACCGTTGGAGAATGATTTAATCGTCCTTGAATGGCCTAAGCTGAACTCTTGGGATAGAGGAGAAGTTTCAGGCTTATTTTTTGTTCTTCACTAATTACATTTTACCCAGTTGATTTTCTCCTTGATCTTTGCTATGTTTATCTGAAACTCATGAGAAAATTGATCAAGTATAACAGAGAATAATTGTAGATTGAAAATATGAAGCACATAAATCAAATAAGATTAAATCGTAGGCTTTCTGAAACAGAGTCGTGTGTGACTGGAGTATCCCATAAGTTATTGGAGTAATTTAAGTTGTCACAACATTTTAATCTTGAGATTACTGGAGTAATCATTAAGCTACTGGAGCAACTAAGATTCATTTTGGTCTCTGTGTCAATTTGACTGGAGTAGCTTTGGAATGACTGGAGTAAATTGAAATTACAAGGTTTCTGTCTCGAGATGACTGGAGTAGTATCTTAGTCACTGAAGTAACTAAAGATCATTTTGTCTCTGTGTTCAGTTTGACTGGAGTAACCTTTGATGGCTGGAATAACTCTAGTGTAAAGATTGTATTATGAATGGAGCAAGTATTTGATTACTGGAGTAATATGACAGACTATTGGGTTTGCTTCTGGAGGTGCCTGAAAGTGAAGAGTTACTGGAGTACCTAAGTGACAACTGGAGTAAGAATTACTGGAGTAACCATGATGTTACTGGAGTAAGTTGTCTATATAGTTCACAGCCTATCGGGTTTGCTTTGGAAGTGGCTGAAAACAGCGACTTACTGGAGTAAGTAAGTGACAACTGGAGTAAGCCTTACTGGAGTAACTAAACCGTTACTGGAGTCACTAAGGCTTTTAAGTTTGACTGATTTATTCAAGAGAACAGTGACTGGAGTAATACATGGATAACTGGAGTAATGATGGCACAGAAACGTTATACATAGAGCAATATCATTGGAGTAGTATGTGAGTTACTGGAGTAAAATTTTAATACAATGCGTTTGGAACAAGACAAGTTACTGGAGTAATATAACGCTTACTGGAGTAATGTAAGTTATAATTAGGCGTTATTACTGGAGTAATATAAATGTTACTGGAGTAACATTTTTCCAAAACATAGAAGATTAATAAGATCATAATCTTTTTAATTTATAATTGTCAAGTTATCATCAAAACACATAGAGAACTAACAAATCCAATGCAAAGATAATAGAAAAATGCAATGTGAGATGTGAATAAGTGTAGGCCCAACTCTAAAAGGCTAACCTTTGACAGGCTTCGGCTTAAAAGGTTAGGCTTAACAAGCTCGCTTAGCATAAAATCTTGTTATTTTCAAAATCAGCTTAGATATGCAGGTTCAGAGCGAGCACCCATGGGCTTTTACTAAATTGTATCAAATTTTGTTTTTTAATATTCACAACAATAATGCAAAATAAAGTTGAAAAAAATCAAAAAATGAACTCATATATACCCTATAAACATTATATAATCATGTAATTATTGTTATTACACCTATAAACTTTATATAACCATGCAATAATTAACAACCATATGATAGTTAAGGAAAGGAGAGGCAGGGAGAATGTGATAAAAGCTCTAGCGTACAGAACTGAAGAGAGCAAGTTTCTTGATCAAAGAGACAAAAGAAATGGAGTTGATGAAATAGATTTTGATCCAATAGTTATGAAGGGGGAAAGGACAACAGCAAACAAGAAAAGAAAATTATTGAAGTCAGATCTAGTTAAATCATTAAAATCTCCAAAAGTCAAATCATCCTGAGAATTGTTGCTCCTAATAGATAGCAACATTGTTTACACTTGTTGGCTCACTTGTAAGTCACAACTGTCTTCAATTGTTGAGGTATAATTTGGATATTTAATTCTCTTTTCTTGCCTCCTAATCTTCTTAATTAAATCATATAATGCCATAAAAAAGTGACATTGTGTATAAGGTTCCCACAAGATAGGATATAAGAAAAGATAGATAAACGTAGTCTTACGCTGCAAGCAATTGTTGCTCCGAGACTCACCTCCATTAGATCATATATTGATATCATTAGTGGGGGGAAATAACTATGGTGGGGCAACTTGCATATCACATGTTTTTTATTTTCATGGCCTGGTACAATTTTTTCTGGTGATTTTATATGGTAGCTATGAAATGTGACAAGAAAATTGGGCCGCAGAATTTAAAGTAATGGAGACTTTATGTACTTTTTTATATATATTGATTTATTGGTCAATGTTAAAGGAGCTTAATAATATTTATAAATTAATCGGGATACTACATTTAGTATAAACTTGATTAATATGCAGAAGCAATTTTACCTAGAAAAATAGCAAAACTGGGCTGGAAACTTACAATTATGTGCTGATGCCTTGGCAGTAAGCATGCTAACGTGTAATTATTTCTGATTTAGATTGGTATAAATGAATCTTCAATTTTTGAATGGCAGCTTTCATATATGTTCTAATTGTTAATTGGTTCAATTGTAATAAAAAATTTACATTTATGCTTTCATCCCTCAAATTTCACATCAGCCCTTTGAACCTACACATAAGGAGATTTTTCCTTAATGGGTTTATCTTTGCTTCTTCAGCTTAATTACAAGGTAAGAATATTAGTTAATGACAGCCACATGTTTATGCTAGTTTGGACTAACTATTCATTAGAACAGGCCTTGTAAAATGTGAGGTGTATTTTTATCAATTAAATTAACCTTTGTTGATGAAAAATATTCGTTTTTTAGGTAACAAACTATGACTTAATTGATTAATTTGAATTTGAATTTGAATTTTATTAGGCCTCAATTAAGAGAAACTTAATCAACATAATTTTTGAATTATGTATGTGTGTAAGTTTTTTTTTTTTTTTTTTTTTAAGTGTAGGCGTGCAATAATTATGTTTGAATTGTTATCGGATACTAAATGTCTAAATATAAGTACTTCTCATAATGAAGATTGAAATCTTAATTCATCATTTTATGAAGGATTACCCTTTTCCCGCCTGAACCCTCATTGGTATTTGTAGGTTTTTTTTTTAAAAAAAAAAATTGTCAGTGTGGGTAGGTTTTTTTTTTTTTTTAATAAAAATTTTAGGAGAGGGGTTGGGTTCACCCGCAAACCAAGGACACTATGGCTTTACCTCCTAGGGTATACAGGATTGAGAATACATATGTCACCACCTCAGCCTACGTTTCCACAAGTTTACATTGCTTATGATGCCTCCCTAGCACCTTAACCAACTCCAAAATTGAACTTCATTCCTTAGAATGTTTAACCCTTTTATTAGTTGAGCCTAAAGATTATGGGGGTTGGTGTGTGTAGTTGTTATGACAAAATTAGACCTATTTATATTAAAGGGTTTTTGGGCCCCAATTCTTTTAAAGCGCAACCTTTCAAGAACCTGCCATTTAGAAATATGAGAGCTTAGTATTTCCTTGAAATAGCTATAAATTTTGTCCATTATGTTATTTCAAACCAAGGTGAAAAGAATTTATGTCTATGTAATTTTAACTTTCAATTAACATCTTTTTATTATGCTTTTAATCTGTAAATTAAGGTTTTTCGTCATTTTAAAATTTCATTGATTTTATAATTAATCTTAAATAATATTTCTGACTATAAAACAACGAAAGTCTTGAGATAGCCATGATGGAATGCAGCACTTTTCTAAACCCTTTTCTTCTTTTACACTCTCATAGAACCCTGCTTTCCTAGAAGCATGAAGTACTTGGTGAAGAAGAGCACAAATCCAAGGACCACAACATCTTTGCCCTCCGATTTCAACGTTTCTCTCTTCGGCTACTCGATCAAAAGGCATAGATTCAAAATTTGGATCAGTGGAAACTTTGAGGATGATGAGGTGACAAGGAAGAGAGAGGGGGTGGGGAGATCATGAGGTGGCCAGATTAGCTGTCATGTGTGTGTATTAATCAACCTTAACAGCTTTGGCAACATTGCTCCCTTTTTTATACTATCTAGCAGTCTTAGGTGAAAATTATATGGGACAAATTTGCATTTTAACCCTTTTTAAAACAATAGCAATTTAGGTGTATCTATTGTTTTAAAATATTTTGTAATGCACCCAATACCTTGAAGTTTATTTATTTTTAAGGTCCATTTATCACCCTAAAGTACTTTTTTAAGCACCTTTGCACTTAACAATTCATATAATTTAAGGTGGTGGATACACTTGAAAAAATACTTTAAGGTGTTAAATACACAAAATAAAATATTTTATGGTCGAGTCTCGTATCTGGAAGGAGAATACTTGAGTATAGACACAGAGACTCGAGTATAGGCTTAAGTGCATAGTGACAAACTCGAGTATTGGTGCACAAACTCGAGTATTGATCGCGCCTTCTGATAATTCAAATTTGTGAAATCTTTGTAATGTTTATGGAATGATCCAAATGATTTATATTCTTAATTATCATCATTACCAGATATGTTTAATGTGTTTGCTAGTGTATTTCAGCTCAATTACAGATGATTCAAAGAGATTAAAGGTGTTGTTATTACACAAAGCAATGTCTTGTCAGAAGTATTAAATGCAAGGACACCTAACCAACTATACTTTGATCTACCAAGGCTTACACGAAGCAAAAGGGTTAAAGAGCCATACACCTAACTCTGGACTAACATTTCCAACGGACATAAACGGCTAGAAGTCATCCTCTATCAAAAAGATCAAAGTTCAAGCAAAAGAGTAGAGAGAGAAGAGACAAAAGTGCTTCCAGCTGATAACCATCTTCACCAACGGTCAAATGGATGCCTGCAACGGTCATTAATTATACTCTAAGTATAAATAGAGTTTCATTCATTTCCCTCAACAGAACAACGGAGCAGAAAATTGATTAAGCATTAATTTTGTTTAACTACTTGTCGAGTTTCTGTATAGAGTATCTGTTGATACTACTTGAGCTTCAGTGATTAGCTTATCTGCTCTTTAAGAGAGTATTTTATTTGTATTATCATTTGATTGTAACTATCTCAAGTCGGGGGACTTGGAGATTTGAGAATCATTGATTACAACTTGTAAGGGGGAGCAAGTTCTAGAGAGAGAATTGCTTCAGAGTTACAGAGTGTGTAATCAAGTGATTTAGTGGAAAACTTAGGGCGCCTGAGGACTGGAAGTAAGCCAAAGAGTTGCGCGAAACCAGTATAAACTAATTGTGTATTGCTATCATTCTCTGGTCACTGATTTCTCTGATCAATCACCGCAAGAGCTAAACTTGCAAAAAATTTTCAGAATCCCTAATTCACCCGCTCTTAGTGATTCAACTCCTCTTTCATTTGGTATCAGAGGAAGGTATTCTCAGAAGAGCTTAACATCTCGAGAAGGATCCTCATGGATGGTATTCTACCCAATGGAGCTTAAATCAACAGGCCTCCTAGTTTTAGTGGAGAATATTATTCATTCTGGAAGGCCAAATTTAAAGTGTTCATTATGGCAACTAGATATGGTCTCTAGAGAGTATTTCAGAGAGGCAACTATGTTCCTGAAACTGTAGAAGATGGAGTTTAGACTCCAAAGCTAGAAGAAGAATATGATGACAATGATAAGAGGCTGGTCACTCTCAACAGCAAAGTTATCCTTATGCTTCAAAGTGCTTTAAGTCAGAGTGAATACTTTCAAGTAAGCACTCTGACCACAGTAAAAGAAATGTGGGATACTTTGGAGATAGCTCACGAAAGGACAGTTGGAATCAAAGAAAACAGAATTAATACACTTATGACTGAGTATGATCTCCTTCGTATGAAGCAGGGTGAATCCATTGGAGACTTCCAGCTGAGATACACCCATCTAATCAATTAACTCACTGCCTTGGGAAAATTTTATGAACAACCAGTCCAAGTGAGAAAGATTCTGAATATTCTCACTAAAGATTGGGAAGCAAAAGTCACTGCCATTGAAGAAGCACGTGATGAATCAATGGCATCAGTGGCAGCATTATTTGGCAGTTTATCGGAATATGAAGGAAAGATCAAGTTCAGAAAAGAGCTTGATGACGTTAATCATAAGGGTAAAGGGGTTGCTCTTAAAGCAATCAAAGAGTTCACAGAATCAGATGATGAGGATGAGGAAGATGAAGATGGAGAGATCAGTATGATGGTCCGGAGATTCAAGAAGTTCTACAAAAGGGACCAAGGCTTCAAGAAAAGTCACAAGGATAGCTCCAGCTTTGAAACTAAGAAGCCGATTATCTGCTATGAATGTGAGAAGCCTGGTCATATCATATCAGAATGTCCCCAGCTGATGAATAAAGAGAAAGAAAAGAAGAGATTTGGCAAATCCAGAAGGAAAGCCTATGTCTCAACTATTTGAGGTGATAGCTCATCGAATGAAGATGAAGCAGAAGAGGAAGGAAAGGCCAACATTTGTCTAGTTGCTGAAGAAGAAGAGCAATACGATAAAGACAATGAGGTAAATGATTCTCAGCCAACCTATGATGAATTATTTGATGAATATAATCTTATTCAATTTGAATTTGAAAAATTGGCTGATAAATATCTAGATTTGAAAAGAAAGAATGTAACTCTTGAAATGCAAGTAAAAAATCTTTCCTTTCCTGAAAGCTTAATTTGTGATGACTGCATTGTTTTAGAAAAGAAAAATTTAAGTCTCACAAAGGCACTTGAGAAATTCACTAGAGGAAGTAAAATGCTCAATGTCATCTTGAAACAGCAAAGGTTTATAAACGATCGATCTGGAATTGGTTATAAACTTGTTTTTGATAAAAGAAAAGGCAAGAAAAAGTCTGGAGAAAAACTTTATATAAGTTATTTTAGAAAAAGGATTCATTCCTCAAATCCTTTTGCTCATTGCAATTATTGTAATAGGAAAAGGTCATTCAACATCATCATGTTTTCATAAAAAAGAAAAGAAGAATAGACCTGTTGGAAACTATCAATGGGTGCCCAAGGAATTCTACAAGATTCCTGAGACATATACTAATCTAAAAGGACCCAAGAAAAGAAGGTTACCTCTAAGGTCTGAATTGCAGGTGTGACAAAAAGCCTTAAGGTGCAGAAATTGGTACATTAATAATGAATATCCTAGTCACCTGACAGAGGATCACTCAAAGCTTGCCACAATCAAATTCAAGACTAGCGACAAAGTTATCTTTCATGGAAATCAATCTAAGAAATTGCTGGAATAAGAGAGATGGGCAAAATTGAAGGGAAACTAATCAAGATGTCCATCTAGAAGGAGTTCTGTGCCAAAATTCCCTTAGTGTAAGCCAAAGCACCTACAAGAGGAGAATCTGAAATGTACATAATGGAAGAACTTGGTTATTTCCTAAGTCTACAAATTGAACGAAAGAAAGATGAAAATTTCGTCTCTCAGACCAAGTATCTCAGTGATCTGCTAAACGATTTTGGAAAGGACAATTGCGATGGCGCTGACATGCCTAGGAGTACCATTGCCTCTCTGGATGCAAATAAGAAAGGCAAGGATTACAATATAACAAGTTATAGAGGAATGATGGGATCATTGCTTTATTTGATTACAAACTACCCAATCATCCAGTTCAACACAGGAATGTGTGCAAAATTCCAATATGCTCCAAAAAGAATCTCGTGCTGAAAGAGTGAAAAGAGTCTTCATATATTTTGATGAACCAAAGATTTTGGCTTATGATTTCCCAAAAGGTCAACCAGAATATCTGGTGGGTTACTCAGAATCTAACCATGCTATAAAATAGATGAAAAAGCACATGGGGTCAATTGCTATTCTTTGAGTGACCACCTGTACCATGCTTTAACAAGGAGCAAACAAGTATTGTTGTCTATTCAACTAAAGATGAATATATAGCTGCCGTGATCCAAACAACAACTATAGGGCTTGGGAATGCATTCTTAAAGAAATCTCGATAACGTGTGACAATACAAAGCACATTGATGATTGGCATCATTTTATAAGAGATCACATTCAGAAAAGAGATATCAAAGTCATATTCTTTCCCACTCATTTTCAGCTGACAAACATTGTCGTATGTATATATTTATCAATGGAAGAAAGTTTTTATTGTCATTTTTTTATATATATATTGGTGCTAAAAGAGGAAGAAGAAGAAATCGAAACAATGAAGAAACATATCTGTCAGTTTTATTGAATGAGTGATAATTTTCAAGCTCCATGTTGGAATGGTAAACCTTGGTGTTTTTAGATGAACTTTTATCAGTAGATATAGGACATCTTAAGCTTCAAAAGTAGCCAAAGAAAAGCCAAAACCAATGTCTATAATGGGATCAATGATTTTTCAAAGTTGAGCTATAAACATTGAAACTTTTGGTGTTTAGAAATGAGAATTTATTTTCATGCTCCAATTTGGAATAAAAAAATCTTGTTTTTTTCTATGAAAATATTACCAAAGATAGTACTCTCCTTAATATTCTAAATAAGTTTGGTTAACCTCAAATGAGGGTCTATAACTCCAGTTATGATTTTTGGAAGTTGAGTTACAAAATGTTTTTTTACTGCTTTTGGAGTAGTAAAATAACGTTGCATTTCGTGTTAGGTAAACAAATTCTAAAATTTATGAAATTTCTAGCTATGTAGTAGACACATAGAGATTTAATTTGATAGGTAGCACACCTCATTTGAAATTGTATCTAGGGAGATATGAATTTTTGAAGTTTACCTATGTTTCTGGAAGTTATACTGGACAAACCTAATGTTTTTGAAATCTGTGAATTATCTAACATGTGTTGGTTGTTGGTATTATTTTTGTATGAAACTAGACATATTAGGAGATACATGAGCTTTGGAATAACATCATTTTGATTTTTATAAAAGTTATTATGAATTTTTGAAGTTAGGTAATAGGACAGACTATTTCCTAGAGAAAATTCTGGATAGTGGTTACGTTTTGAATTTTTGTGAATTTTTGACATGTGATAAAATACTGGAATCAATTTTCCTAGAAACCAGACTCATCAAAGAGTTCATAGAATTTTGAGCCACCTAATTGGGACATTTATAATTCCAGATGTGAATTTTTGAAATAAACACTGAATCTAGACTTTCAAATTGAACAGTAGAGGAAAATAATTACTTAGAGAATAATATGAATTGTGTTGGCTATTAGTATTATTTTCCTATAAAAGTAGACATGCCAAGGGGAATGTATATTTTGGGAGAGCCTCCTTTGAAATTTTGTAGAATTAATTACGAATTTCCAAAGCAAGGTCATTATATTTTGGAAAACCATAATTTACATTATATTTTGGAAAATTATGGGAAGAATTTAATTGTCATATAAGTACATATATGATGCATTAAAGTATGTCTATAGTATAATTGATAAGTATAAGCCCCGAATTAGACTGTTTGGGATCATGGCTAAGATTGGGAAAATTACTGGGAATTTAGGATAATTATAATAATAACAGATATTGTTATTATTATTGGGAAGGAGTGATAATAATAATAATTAAATGAGGAATTATTATTATTATTATTAGGGTTAATAAAAAAAAATAAATATTATTATTATTACTAGGGGAATTTTTAAGGGATGAATAACCATTATCAATCCTCTAAACTAATTTGTGTAATTAGTTTTTTTTTTTTCTGATTCGAGTAAGTGACTAACAGCAATGATTAACATTTTTAGGCATACCTTGACACCTCTACCGATCCCAAAACCTTCGGACAAAGTTAAAGATTCAAGCTTAAGGCGTGTAACTATAATCTTGATAGCATGTATTCATGTATTAGCTGATCATGTTTGATAGATGATTTATATGTTATGTTTTTCCTAGCTATGGATTAAAGCTGCGTATCCGAATAAGGGTTGCGGTCCTTGGTCGTTAATTACAGTTACGATGTGACTTGTTTACTTGTAAATGCTTCTATGTTTAACATGTGCTATATTGTCATTTATGCATCATATTTGTTCATGAGATTAACTGTTATCCATGGGGTTCATTCATTTAAACTCCAGACCGTATTAAGGAAACAGGAAGTGGATCGGACACAAAGGGAAAGACACACCAATAAGGAATATTTTAGAAGCTTATCTTTTATCATTCAGAACTATTAGTTTAAGAGTTTATCTTTTGTCTTAACATTTTGGATTACTGTATTAAGATCCCTCTTATGGGATAGATATCACTCACAAAAAATTTACCCTCGTGTTTTCGATATTTTTAAATTAAGTTATTTCATGAAAGCTTTATTCTGCAATTTAGTTGTCCAAACTATTCGATGCTTGTGCGCTTATACTTTAATAATAGTTAGATAAATGACATGTATAAGAGAGGGTGTTTACATGCTCGGTCTTGTTTTGACGGCTCTAGATGTAATCATTTGTAACTTAAGACAACTGATATTGTTGTGGAGGAAAAAAAGAAGCTTATTCTTCTAGTTATTTCTCAAGCCCCAGTTTGCATGTTGCTCTCTATTGGATTATTAGCAAAAGGATAACTTTTGACAATACTCGGGATTCCTTGAAAATCGTTCGCGTCAAGAAGAGCTTTAATTTAACATCTTTTTTTTTTTCATTATCGATTTGTGATATCGCTTTTGTGGCTAAAGCAAGCAATTAAACTATGTCCTAATTAATTATGTAATTTTAGATCAACCTAGGTCATTCTCTCTAGGAGCAAGCTATGTGTTTTCTTTAGAATTGATTTTTAAGTGATAAAAGATGCAATGAAATAGACCTAAACTAGAACGCAAGACACTATTACCTAGCTCAATGCACTTAAATTAATTAAATGCAAGTGACTCTAAATCCTTATATGAGAATAAGCCTAATATATGAATTTGAATGCAATTTTTGGGGTTTTATGAAAGAATAGTTAAAATCCTGAGCAAGAGATTGATTAAAAGCAAAATAAATAAACAAATATTTAATTCAGTTATGATGATAAAGAGGACAACTTATATTTCACATGGAGTTAGCTTTTTTAGCCCATATCAATTTATTAGACTAAAGGGATATTAATAAAAGATTGGGATAATAGAATTAATCAACTAATTGAAACTTAGAAACCCTCAAGGTTAATAGCATCTAATCCACTAGAAAACTTATAATAAAATAAATGCTAGTTTAAATAAATCCATTAGAACCAATTAAAATAGTTTTATGATAGTTTTGGGAATCACATCCGCATTGTCTAATCAAACAACTAGACAATTAATATCCTAATTAAACAATCAAGAGGATGAACTCATCAAATTAACATTAAGTTAGTAATGAAAACTCAAATAATAATCTTATTGACAATCAAATGATTTGCAAACAAAAATCCCAACCAAAGCCTTAAGCACAAGTCAAATTCAAATTAAATAATATATCTACAAAAACCTACATTGTTCTTAAGAAAACAACTCAAAATTATCTAAAAGTAAATAATCTCAAATCTTGAAACAAATTGATAAAAGGAAAGACACTCCCATATTGTCTTCAAAGACAAGTCTTAGACTTTAGCTTCCTTCATGCTCATTCCAAATTGCCTCCCAAATGATTTCTCCTCCAAACTCCATATAGTAGCCATTAGAAGGATTTGTGGAATATTTGTGGATAAATGGCGTGAGTGAGTGGCTGAATGGGAATGAAGCAACGTGTTGGAGGGAAAAGAGCCACGTGGATGGAAGGGATGGAATTGATGAAGATGGTAAGAACTATGGATGGATAAAAATTCGGTATCTGATCGAGCTTGGTTCAACCTAAGCTAGTTGATCTAGTTAAAATAACCAACTTAAAGAAATTGCATCAGACTGGACTAGACTAATTAGTCGGGCTAGACCGCATTCAAAACTAGGGACCATACCACTTAGACTGGTTCGGTCTTGTCCATGTCAATTTTTTAAATATAATTTTATAATTTACATGTTAGTTTTTATTTTTTTTATTTAATGTTGTTGGGGTCTTTTTAAAGGATTTATAATTAATTTTTATTTTTATGATTATTTTTATACGATTATATGTATTTTTATTATCTTAATTGTATTTATCAAGTTTAAATATATTTTTTTATTTTTTTCGATATGCTTATAGATTTAGAATGTTTTAATTTTATGTGAACTGTTTCATATTATTATAAGCATTTTTATGGTCCTAATTGTGTTTAATAAGTTCAAATTTTTCCTTCTAAGGAGGGGGAAAAAGTTAAACTTAGATTCCAGACTGTTTGGACTAGTCCAGGGAGTCCAAAAGACCCAATCTGGTTAGACCCAGCCTCGTGTTGGTGCTAAACTAAACTAGATCTCGGGCTTCCTTGTACAATCCATGGTCCTCTCTAAACCAGACTTCAGGTTAATGTTAAACCCGATCAAGTCCAGTCCATGCTTACCCCTAGCTAGTGAGAACTTAGGAGATGGGTGCATGCCGTCGAATAAGAGATCTTCCAATGGCTAATCCAAATCCGTGTGAGCGTGCTCCCCTAATCCTAGTGGCTAGGTCTTCTTAATGGGAGGAGCCGAGGAGGGGAGAGTTTTTGGGTACTCATCTTGAGCACATAAAAATTTTAGTAGCCTTGATAAAATTCATCCTTGCCCTATAAGAATTAATTGAAATTGTGATTTATCATATATTTGAAAATATTGATAAATTACAAAGTAGGTAGTTAAAATATTAACAATTTAAGCCCAATAAGCTTATAATTGATTTAGATTTATATTATTTTCTAAAATTGTCTAATGATCCAAATATTACCTAATGAATCTAAATTAGCATAAAATCACCCCAAAATAAATTAATAAGGCGGGATAAAATATAAAAAACTTAGGAATTATCAATTAGTTATTTGACAAGATTTACAAATAACCTGTCACATTTTATTAACATTTCATCTTCTCTAGCTCCCCTCCCTTTTTAGTTATATTATTAATAATCATGTATGCCCATATTATGGAAGGATTTTGTAAATTTATCGTTTCATAATGTGATTTTGTTCATTCAAAAAATAAAAAAATAAAAAGACTTGGGTACTTTTATCATATCAAATAGAACATATAGATTTTGAATTTAAAAATCAATCAACAATTTTAAGAATAAAAATAAGTAGGAGAATAAATAATACAAGAAAAAACTTTACTTGTTTCAATCTTTTGAGCATTGTGAGGTTTAATTTGGGTATCCTTCTAAAAACTTGTTCTGCATTCCTACAGGAATTTAAATTCAAGGGTTGGGGCTTAAGCAGCCAAAGGCAAAGCCCTTTTCATTAGGAGCAATACCTATGAATATTTATTTCAATTTAATTGAAATGTTTTTCCATTCAAAGATTAAACAATTTAGCATTGCATATTCCAAACATTTTATACACACTAAAATTAACTATGAACCCAAAATCAGATATCCCAATACATGGAAAAATTAATTATAAATTTAAAAATTACGATTACCTCATAAGTTGTCAATCCATAAGTGTCAAAATTAATAATAAATCTAAAAGCCTACTTAATTCATAAGCTACTATTATCAGTTATATATATATATATATATATATATATATATATATATATATATATATATATATATATATCACTACAAAAAAAAGTTATTTTTTTAGCGGTTAAAATTGCGTATTTGTAGCGGTTTTAGTCGCTACAAATTATAGTAGTAGCGGTTTCCTAAACCGCTACAAAATATACTGAGGCAAGTAAATTTGTAGCGGTTAAAAATACCCGCTACTACAGACAACAAAACCACTATTGTATCTGTAGTGGTTATGGACAACCGCCACCACAGGTGGCTGAGTTGACAATGTCATGATACGATAGTAGTGGTTTACATAACCGCTACAAAATGATATCTTCTCACGGTTATGGAACCGCTACAAGTAGACACAAAAATTCTTCGCCAAAGATGGCGGGACAAATATTTTGAAATTAATTTGTAGCGGTTCACTAACCGCTACAAATGTTTCCCGCCATTATTTAAGTCGTGAAATTTATTCCTGCCATTTTTTAAACTTTTTTCCCTTTGTAGTGAGTTTTAAAACTGCTACTAGATAATCAGATTTTTTTAACAGACAATTTTTTAAGTTGTATTAGTAGCGGGTTTAAAACCGCTACAAAAGAATTCATTTAAAAAAGTAGTCAAATATTTAATCTCAATATAAATTCATTAACCATTATATTTAATTACGTATTAGATTATGAATAATTTATATTCTGATTTGAATTATTTTTTATTTTTGATATAAATTTTTTTAATTAACTTTAATTTATTGTAGTTTTATTTAAATAAAATAATGTGTGTGAAAATTAAAAGAATAAAATTTCTAAAGATATATGGAATAATTTGTGTAAAAGGAAATGGAATAATGTGTGAGCAAGTGTAAACAGAGAATTAATATAATTGGGAAAAAAATAATTAAGCACACAAATGTTTAGAGAAAAAAAAATATTGCGATAACAATCAAATTTGATCTGGGTTACCAACACTTACCTTATCAAAACACTTAATCTCCTTGAGAAAATGCAGAAGTTGGAGAGAAAAAGAGTAGAAAGCGTAATAGAAAACAAAAGTGAAGTGTATTAAATGAGGTTTGATAGGGGGTTTTATATTGGTATCTGCGTAGTTGATTTGTAGCAGTTGATGCTTCAGTTTTGTAGCGGTTTTTGTTAGTAGCGGTTTATGCGTCAGTTGTTGTAGCGGTTTGTTTTTTGTAGCAGTTGTTATTAAATTTATAGCGGTTTTTAACCGCTACAAATAATTTTCTAAAATTTTCCACAATATTAAAAATCACAAGGTAATCTTTTTAAGAAAACATATATATATAAGATTACATATTAAATGTTTTGACAAAAAAAAAAGATTACAGATTAAAGCGTAAACATAATTTTTTTCTCTAGCTCTCAATCTTCGTCATGATCCCTACAAAAAAGAAATTTGGATAAAATGTTACTTTTTTGTTGATTATGTTGGAATACAAATAAAACTTTAATTAAATGTTATTATTTCATAAAGCGTATATTTAAAAACAAACCGAACTATAGGTAAATTGTTATCGCCGGTAGGGAAGAAATTCTCGAAGCTGGCTGGCTGGAATGGCTCACTCTCGTAGGCAACATTATCACCATCGCCCATGTCGTAAAGGCCCCAAGGCTTTAAGTGAACAACCATGTGCCAATCCCTGTGCCTCCCATCGACGACATAATAAACCTTATGGGTTTCTGAGGCTAGAATATACGGCTCATCATCTTCAGACTGACCAGTGTGAATAGGCCGGGAGAAATTCACTGATGTGATGCCTAAGTCGTCAGTCATGAGTCTCCAGGACGTTGTTGTATTCACCCACAAACACTTGAACAACATCAGGGTGAAATGGCCCTAGTAATTTATCTTGACCACATCAAGGAGCTTTCCATAATAGGGGACGTCACCGAACTGCATGTTCCCGTCAGTGCTGCTCGCATAACTCCTTGTCCCAAATGTTTCATATACACCTGAGTTTTGGGTGAGCAATCCCTGATCTCGTGAAACGGTGCAAAACTTGAAATTGTTGACATTGTATGCCATAAATCTTTGGGCGTGGTCAAGCGGGCTGAGTGCGAGAGCTCTGAAGTCTGGTGAGTGCGAGTTGTGGTCATTCATTATTCTCCTCCTAAACCAACCCGGGAATTCTCTGTGGACCTTTCTATCAATCTCGGCTGCTGTCTGTGTCTGGATCCTCAGTTGACGCTTGACATGACTCCTGAATTCCCTACAATTAAACATGAGAAGAAGACCAAGTGATGTGAGTGTAAAATGTAAGGAAATATAAAGGATACTTTATATCTGCTCGCATTCCTTACTGAAGGTACAGTTCAACTTTAGTGCAATTTATCAAGACATGTCTGTGTGCTTGAAGCTTCTCAAGTGCCGTTAGTTTGAAGTTCTCAGTTCCACCAACTGGTCTACCAACACGAGGGATTAACAACTCTGCTGCTGATGACTGTGGCTCTGGCTCTGGACAATCGTCCACACGAGGCGGTCGGTTGAATGACATCTCAATGTCATCAAAATACCTGGAACAAAAGTACAAGACCTCATCCCCAATATAACCTTTTGCAATTGAACCTTCAAGCCACGCCTTATTCCTCACGTATGACTTCAGTTTTTCAAGAAACCTATAAAGTAATTAATGAAAAATGTTGAAACATTAATGCAGAAATGTGTGACAAGGTAGTAATCATAAAGCAATTAATTTTAAATGAGTACCTCTTAATAGGATACATCCATCGGTAGTGAACCGCACCAGCAAGCTTTGTTTCATGGACAAGGTGTACTGTTAGGTGAACCATGACCGTGAAAAATGATGAAGGAAAGATCATCTCCAAATGGCACATCGTAATAATGATTTTCTGCTGTAGCTGGTCGAGCTCGTCCACGGTCAAAACTTTGGAGCACAACCTCCTGAAGAAAGAACACAACTCAACCAAAACGATCGACACATCAAGAGGGAGCATATCTTTGATGGCCAGCGGAAGTAGCTGTTGCATAAGCACATGTGAGTCATAACTCTTTAGCCTAGTAACCTTTTGAGCCTGCACGTCAACACATCGCGAAATGTTGCTTGAATACCCGTCTGGAACTTTAATTTTCTTTAAAGTCGCGAGGAAGATTTCCTTATTCGGTTTTGTCAGGGTAAATTTCGCTGGGTGAAATCTGTCATGCTCATCCGGCCACGCATCTCCACGAACTCCCATCTCCCGTAAATCTTTCCTCGCCTAAAGATGATCTTTTGACTTGCCTGGTTCGTTTAGAATCGTGTACAACACATTGTCACACACATTTTTCTCAATGTGCATGACATCCAGACTGTGTCGGAGCAAATTATCTTTCCAATAAGGCAGAGTAAAGAAGATGCTTATTTTCCACCATTGCTGAGGTACAGAACTAGAAGCCCTGGCGGTCTTTGTACTTGCCTTTGCTTGATTGTCTTTTTTTCCAAACTCAAACTCAACATCCTGCAGCTGCTCTATGATATCTTCACCTGATAAAATCTGAGGAGCTCCTCTTTTTTCCTGTTGCCTGTTGAATCGATTGCGTTGGAACCTAAACCTGTGCGACCATCGAGGAACCTGCGATGACCCATGAAGCACCACTTACGACTGTAGGGAAGGCGCATCGAGTCAGAGTCAAAATTGCAAGCTGGACACGCAAGGTCGGTGTGCACGTTCCACCCGGATAATGTTCCCAGACCAGGAAAGTCACTAATCGTCCATATCAAGGCCGCCCGCAACTTGAAAAGTGTCTTGTCATGCGAGTCATACGTCTCGACCCTTACATTCCACAACTCGATTAACTCCGAGATAAGCGGTTGGAGATACACATCAATGTCATTTCCTGGTGCCTTTTTGCCTAGAATGATCATAGACATAATGTAGGAGCTTGGTTTCATACACATCCAAGGGGCAAGTTGTACGGGATCAAGACAACTGGCCAAATATTGTAGCTTGTGCTGAGATTCCCAAACGGATTAAAACCATTGGTCGCCAGAGCGAGACGAACATTTCTGGGATCCGCTGCAAAATCTGGAAACTGTGAGTCACGCTTTCCATGCTTGAGCATCCCATGGATGTCTCATTTTACCATCTTTGTTCTTGTCAGCTTCATGCCACCTCATATGCTCGGCTGTCCTGGAAGACATAAACAATCTTTGTAAACGAGGTTTTAAAGGAAAGTACCTGAGAATCTTTGCGGGTTTCTTCTTCTGCTTTTTCCCTTTCCAAACAGTCCTGAACCTCGAAGTGTGACACTTCTTACAAGACTCCCTATGAGCATCCTCTCCCCAACAAAGCATACAGTCGTTTGGGCAAGCATCGATCTTTTCGTAGTTCAGGCCTAACCTGTTAATTATCTTCTTGGCCTTGTAGAAGTTTGTGGGAATGTCCGCGTCAGGGAACGCATCTCGTATCAATTCCAGCAACATCGACATTGCCTTATCAGTGATCCCACACATGCACTTGATATGGTACAACTTGATCAGGAAAGATAGTTTCGAGTATTTCCGACAACCTTGATACAACGGACGATCACTCTCATCCATTTGGCTGAAGAATTCCCGTGCTACTTCATTCCTGAAGAAAACAGGTTCTGCACCCTGAACTTCTGCCGTGAAGTTGTCGTCTTGAACACCAAATGCATCGCGGACAGCTTCATTAACCGGATCATCTAGAGCTACTTGATTTCCTACCTATGAGCTTCAAGGAAGTAGATCCCCATATCGCATACCGTGTTTCTCACCATGGACTCCCCAAAATGTATATTCAACCGGGAAAGGCTTGACAAGAAGATGTTCCATAGCACCTTCTCGTGTTTGCCACTTCTTAAACTTGCATTTACAACACGGACACACGATTTTGCCATTAATGCTAGCGTGGGAGAAGGCGAAATCTAAGAACATTTTCAATCCCGCTAGATATACGGGAGAAATGCGCGGCAACTTAATCCATGACTTATCCATATTTAGTGAACAAAGCTAGGATAGAATATAATTGAAGAGAGAAGGTGTAGTCCTCTTCAAATGACTTCAAGTTGGTTAAATGAAACTTTAGTTATATTGTAGCAATTCAAAAACCGCTAGATCAACCGCTACAAATAAATAAAGTACATCTAGTAGCGGTTCTTTAACTGCTACTAACTAAGTATATTGGTAGCGGTTTTAAAGACCGCTCCCTTAACCGCTACAATGTGTAGGCATTTAAATTTTGAATGATCCCGCCTGATGTTAGTAGCGGTTAATAGAACCGCTACAAAGTGTAGGTATTTAAAATTTTGAATGATCCCGCCTGATATTAGTAGCGGTTATGGAAACCGCTACGAAGTGTAGACATTTAAAATTTTGAATTAACCCGCCTGATTTTAGTAGCGGTTATGGGAACCGCTACATTAACCGCTACAAACGTTATTCAGTGTTTTTTACTTTTAAGGATGATCAATATTTATTTATTTTTTTAGACAAAAATGTATTTTGGTCTTTCTTTTTATGTAAATATAATAAACTTTATTGTTAGAAATATAATTAACTTTTTTTAGATAAATATAATAAACTTGGTATATGTTAGAAGTAATATTAATAGACTAACATAAATAACCATAAGTATTTATAAACTAATGTCATCGAAATCTAAATATTGAAATGATAATTCAAAAATCCAATCCAAATAACATAAAGAAGAAAACATAATGTCAGTGAAAATAAAAACTAGCTATCAAGAGCATGATGAGGTCTTGTCTCGGGGGGGGGGCGTCTTCAGCAGCAGAGGTAACAACGCCATCCTCATCGGTAGCAAGATGATCAGCAGCATCAGGTTTAACAGCAGCATCACCCTCATAGATGAACGGATCTGGAGGCAGGGGAGAATCGTCCTCAATGAATGGCGGGGGAGGCGGGGGAGGTGTAAAGTGATCATCAGGTATCAACCTGTTCAGCGCACCGACAAACCTATTCATGTAGCGACTATGTCTATCGTACCAGCGATCGAATCTCTCCTACATTCGCCTCTCCCTGGCAACCTGCCTCGCCGCTTGTGCGGCCACCTCCGTAGCAACCCGCCAGGCAATAATCTCCTCTAGGTCAGTCGATGGTGGCATTCTCGTGCCGGAGGTTCCGGCCTCAGAGGTGGAGGCCTTGCCTACACAACGCTCGGCCTGGCGCCTAGGCCCATACCCCTAACACGGCCAGGATGCTTGACTGGTCCCATAGCAGCCTTCAACGGCGCCGTAGCTGCCACAGACCCTTGTGACTCCGGGGGCAACGACGATTGGAGCTTTGCCTGGCTCTGCTCAATTTGGGCCTGCGCAAAAATTTCATAAAATAATAATGAAAAAAATTTAATTCTATTCAAATATATTAAATTACCAATACAAAAATTTTGTGTAACTTACTATGATCTACTCTGCCTCCTCAGAGGTCGGCGTCCCATCACGATGTCTATGGGTGCGTGAGAACAACTCCCCATAGTCCGTCTGTCGGTTCTCCTCTCTAGCCTTCGCTTGCTGAAAGAATTAAAAGAATAACAAGTTTGTCAAGTATTAAATTAAATGAAACTAACCAATAATTTAAATATAAAATTAAGTTTACTTTCAATTACCAGCTCACTGTAGGTCATGGCAAACGTCTTGGATCACGTCGTGTGATGAACCCTCTGATGTGCCCGACTTGCAGTGTTCCTCTGAGACAAAGCCTGCAAGGAGGAGCAAAGAAAAAAGTTAAGTGAAATTATTTATTATAAATAATTAACTAATATTTAAACAATTAAATAAAGTTAAACTACTAATTAATTAAATAATTTTCAAAAAAATGTAAGGTATATATAATTGCTTTAAAGACGTACCAATCCAGCTAGACTCCTCCTATATTGGACAAAACCTGCCCAGTCATTTGGGTCAACTTCATCGGGGACATTCTCGATCAGTTGTTGCAGAGGAATCGTCCCATCTCCATTCTTTTTGTTGTACAGACGATTCCTCTGGTTCTTCCACCCATCCCCGATCTTCAGCATAGCATACCGTTTCGCGTTCCCTCCCACGTTAAACTTTTTCTGTTTCGTACATAAATTATTAATTAATTAACTAAAAATAAACAAATAAATAACAATTATTATTATTATTATTATTAAGATGTAAATTTTTATAAAGAAACATATATAACATACCTACACAATATCTCTAAATGCATTATCCTTATTATTTTTCGGAACACGCTTCCAACTGATGAAGTCGAGCAGGAAGAAAGCCCAATTCCCGCCAAATTCTGATAGGTACCGATTGAAAAGGTGACCACCATTGCCGACTGGCTAGTCCGTCTCCGTGTTCCAGGGGACCACCACTTTTGGCCCGTCCAACAAAGTTACTCCGGCAACATCAAGTGACATCCTACTGATGTTCCCATTTGTATCTGCACAAATGAAAAAACTATTTTTTATTGCTTTTAAATTTAAGGAAATGAAATTTAAATTTAGTGAATAACTTAATTATATTTACCTTCGACATGCACCACAAATCCAGTGGAACGTGAAGACGACGATCGAGGGTTCCCTTGGTCCCGCTTGTTTTCCCTGTCTAGGAACTGCTGTGCCTCGCTCGTGAGCATGCCAAGATCTATCTCTTCATCTTCATCGAGGTCGCTAATCGAAAGAGTAGCGCCTCGTTCTCCTCCTACTGTCTCAAGAGTCTCCGGCTCTGGGATTGGCTGACCCGCGAAAAGATCCTCAAATGTCTCAGGGAGGGGAGGGGGCGAAGGGATATTTGCAGGCCCACGCCCTCGCCCTTACCCTCACCCTCGCCCTCTTGTATGGGATCTGCTACCACTTCCTCTTATCACTTTCCTCGGGGGATCCACTCTCTTACCTCTATCACGGTTAGTCATAATGTTCAACTTTTATCGTACAAGTATACAAGTAAAAGTGAAAATGGAATGACGAGGGTGAGAGAAAAGTTAAAATGAAAGCACAATTGTGAGAGAAACTGAAGTGCGGTTAAACCGTGACATTTTGTAGCGGTTATTTGTAGCAGTTATTAGTAATAACCGCTACAAAATCTCAGCATTTTGTAGCGGTTATTTCAAACCGCTGCAAAAATCGCTGCCAAGTTACCTCGGTAAGCGGATAATATAGCAGTTCCTCATAACTGCTACTTAAATCGCTACAAATGTAAGACCTTTCATATTCAGTAGCGGTTCTACCAATAACCGCTACTAAAATGATTTTTTTAAAAAAAAAATCCAAACTAATTGATTTATTAGTTTTACTAATAAACCAATTAGTTTGGTTAAAAAAACATATATGTATGTGTGTGTGTGTGTGTGTATTTAAATAAGTGTGCTTAAAATAGTCTAACAAGTCCGTGAAGATTGGGCTTTTATGTAGCCACCGATCTCTCTGAATAGGTTTATTGAATCATTTTGATCAGGGATATTTTACAGAAAGAAAGGTGGTTACAATAAAACCCAACTATCGATTACTTGTTAGACGCGATTAAGAAGAGTAGAAGTGTTCAAGTCTGAGAAATAACTAAACGTGCATTGTCGCTAAAGAGCTACCTCCGGCTTCAGGTTAAGAAAGGCAAATATCTGCATCAGACTTAGCTCTTTCAGTGACAATGCAGATTTGGTTCTTTCTCATTTTATATATTTTTTCCATGTACGGTCAAGTATATATAGGTGAAATATTAGTAGCGATTCATCCATGAACCGCTACAAAGTTTAACAATTTGTTGCGGTTTATGTAGCACTAATACCCAAACTGCAACAAGAATGGGACCTTTGGCTTACTTGTAGCGGTTCTTCATTATAACCGCAACAAAATAACCGTGACAAACATATTGGCGCGAAATTGGTAGCGGTTTGTAATTATAACCGCGACAATAATACTGCAACAAAGATCCCCGCCATTTGGCGCCAATTTTGTAGCGGTTTTCCATGGGTAAACCGCTACAAAATAACGTTCAACCACACGCGCATTTTGGCGGCAGTTTTCCGCTACAAATTTGTAGCGGTTCTTATTGACCGCTACTATATAACCGTTACAAATCAGGCTTTCTTTTGTAGTTTGTGTGTGTGTGTGTGTGTGTGTGTGTGTGTGTGTGTGTGTGTGTGTGTGTGTGTGTGTGTGTGTGTGTGTGTGTGTGTGTGTGTGTGTGTGTGTGTGTGTGTGTGTGTGTGTGTGTGTGTGTGTGTGTGTAGAGTAATTGACTTTAGTATGTACAAGTGTGTTTAGGGACTCATGAGATGACCGTGATTTTAGTTTTTACTTACTTTTGGGTAAAAGTACACATTGAATCTTACAATTTCATACAAAGTTTCATCTTGACATCTTAATTTTAAAAAGCATGTTTTAAGTCTATCAACACTAACAATATTTTTGTCTCAAATGATAACTTTTTGTAATGGTATGAATAAAAATAATATATATATTTTTTGTAAAGGTTACTGTACTGTTATTCTGCCAGTAATGCTTTATGATGGTGAATATTGGGCTTTGAAGGGGCTACATGAGGATAAAGTGAGGTTGCTAAGATTATAATATTGAGATGGATATGTGGTCATATAAGGATAGATAAGATTCTAATAAAATTATACGAGGAAGGGTTATAATGGCACCTATTAAAGAAAAAATGGAAAAAATTATTAGAGGTGATTTGGACATTACAACGAAGGCCATTGGATGCATTGGTGAAGATAGTAGATCAAGTTGTCTGTAGCTCAATTAAAAGGGATAGGAGAAGATTGAATAGCTCGCTCAATAAGGTTATTAAGCGAAATATCAAAGTTAACAATTTATCTCGAGATTTGATTTTTAACAAAGTATAATGACGTCATCTAATTCATTTAGCCGACCCTAGTTAGTGAGAGTAAGACTCGGTTGTTGATGTTGTTGGCTAGAGTTATTTTTCAAAAATAAACTCAATATATATGGTTTTTTTTTTTTGCTCAAATAATATATATGGTTTTGTGATATGCCTTTTCCCTAATTTTTTTATCATTTAAAATTTCAATGTCAACATTTTTTTAACTGACAGCGTTATCATTAAAAAAAAAAAAAAAAACCAGGTATAAAGTTAAAAGAGCATGTATTGCCTTTTCCCTAATTTTGATATGCATATAAACAAAAGCTTTTTTTTTTTTTTTTTTTTGGTTGAAAAACAAAAGCATCGCTTTCTGTTGGAGCCGCCATTCTATTTAATTTTTCTCAGTATAATATGATTATAATTATAATTTTTCATGTTCGCGACTCATGCCTACGTGAAGCCTCTCACTGACACTCTCAACCCCAACCCTTATATTCTCCGTTCGTCCCGAATCCAAAATGTGTCCTCCACCTTCCTCTCATTCGCCATCACAGCCTCGCAACGTTGCTGTGACGAAGATGGATTCTGAATTCTCTCCTGAATTCGAGTCACACGTCTTCAAGGTTTTAAGCTCTAACGACAATAGCCCCATGGAGATTGTCTTCTCCCTTTTCTTCTCTTCCGACCAATCCCATAAATCCCAGGCTGTCGTGTTCCTCGAATGCTCCAAGAAATTATTCCCTGATTTGCTCTTCATCAAGTTCTGCTTCCTCATACGATGTGGGTCTGACGTCTACATCCGCGCCAAAGCCATTCGGATCCTTCGATTTCTTCGAATTTGCGATTTCTGGGCTAAATTGCGAGAAACGGCAAAATCCGCTCTGAAAGGTCATTTTCTTGCGTATCTCAATGAAGAGGATTCAATGCCGGTTTTGAGGATGTTTTGTGCTGTGGTGGCTGAAACATTATGTGAGATTTACAAGGATGGCAAGAAATGGCCTGAGCTTCTTGAATTTCTTTTGACGTCTCTTGGAAAGACGAGTGATGGAAAATTTCAGGAAGTTGCCCTTTTGGTTTTAGCGAAATTTCCTAGGGATTTCTGTTCGTTTATTTGTGATTCTCTGAAGGATAGTATTCAGGTCTTTCACTCGTCGTTCTTGGATGGGTTGGCTTCGGCGAGCCCTGATGTTCAGGTTGCTTCTTTGGGAGCTGTAGTGACATTAGTGCCTTTATTTACTGATCATTGCAATCCGGGTTTGTTTCATGAAATTTTGAGGGCTATTATGGTTGGGGTCTTTACACTGTTGAGAAGTTCTCAAAATAGGTATGTTTTCAATGCTTTCAAGGAGTTGAATTCATTGGTATCAGGAGGGCCTCAATTACTGAAGCCATACATCGGTGATATGGTTTCAGACATGTTGCAGGTTGCAGAGAACTCAGCATTGAATGAGGAAATACATTGTTATGCCGTAAGATTAGTCATGACCTTGACAGAAAGAGAAGATTTTAAACCCGTATTCTTAAGTCTGCCTTCTCAGACTATGGTGAGGCTGTTCTCAGTCCTCGTGAAAATGTTGCTCTGTATTAAAGAAGATATGACAACTAATGAATTGAAAGGAAAAGAGGATAGAAGTACTGGGAAGATTAATGTCTACAAGTTTGGATTATCAGGCTTGTATCATCTTTCTGTCATCCTGGGGGGAAATAAACTTATTCCAATTGCTTCAGAACTGTTGCTACTTTACTTGGAATCTCCCGAATGGCAGAAGCGTCATGCAGGAATTACATTGCTCGCTATAGTTGCCAGAGAGTTCTCATTTGAAACGGTGAACTGATAATTTTCTAGTCCTTCCATAAATTGTACTGTTTTGTTGTGCTGACAGATAGTACAATATGTGAGCTATGGAAAATACAATAGGACAAAAGATGCATGGCAGTTACAACTAATTAATTTTTATTCTTGATTTCTCTGCCACCATATAGCCCAGGATGTACTTATTAGATCCTTGGAAAACAAGGATTCTACCCTACCACATGAATCAAAAGATTGGTTAATTAAAAATAATGAAAAAAAATCACAATTTGAAAGATAATTTGCTTCCTGAAGGGCCCCGATTAAGTAAAAAGGTGAGAAAATTGAAGACCGCCCTAACCATAATGCATTTTCAGTGAGCTTCGTTGAGTTAACTCTGATTTAATTCTTGTCTGAAAGAGATGGTTGACACATATCCACCTCAGAAAATAACATCATACACATTTGCAGTATGGAATCAATTACAGCTTAATCATATTTCCATTTCAATTTAGTCATTCTATGGTCCTTTTACTGGACTTGGTTGTAAAATTTTGTAGGTCGTTCATGTTGGTTCGGTTTCACTTTCTGGTGGTGGTTTCTTCTCACTGTCTAACATAGAATAATGTGCTTGCATTCCAGCTGGACTATAACGACAATTCTCTGAGGACAATGTTCACCAAATTTATGAAATTATTTCAAGACACCCAATTTCAAGTTCGGTTGGCAGCTTTTAACTTTATGGCGACACCTACGATTTTCGTCCAAATGTTGCAACTGTATTTTCATTCTAGGCTTTTGCCTGCATTTGTCACGGCACTTGACACTGAATTAAACGACAAAGTAAAGGTGCGAATGGACTGATTTTAATGTCTTCAGTTCACTGTTTGAATGGATTGATTTTAATTTTTTGTTAATTTCTTCTAGATCTTGGTATATTATTGATAGTGAAGATCCTGAATTAATGAGTATTTGATAGTTTAACAAACTCGAAACAACAATAGCTTCTTGATTTTTAGTTAAATAAACGATGTTCCCCCGCTGAACTGTCAAGTTCAACTTTTCCTCCTGTTTTTGAATTATTGGAACACGTGTAGAAATTCTTTTTCTCATCTAATTGGTTCTCCCTCTTTTGCTTTGAAATTTTTGTAAAGTAATGATTCTCCATTCATTTCATTCTCACACCTGCCAAGTACGACATTAATGTTACATGTACCTTCATTATAAATTTTTTGATGATTATAATATTAATTTTATATTGCTTTAATAGGAACAAGTTGCTTCTGCAATTCTGTACTTCCTAAAGAACACTCTTCCAGATAGCTTTTCCATTTGTGTGGACCGGCGTACGTACTTAATAAACAAATTGCTGGTATCGTTGCAGGTAGAAAGCTATAGTTCTATTGATTCTGCATTCTGTTCATCACACATAACATTAAGAAATAATAAATTTTTATCCAGAAGATCTGGTTGTCGCTAAAGTGAATTGGTACAAGTGACAGGTTCAGTTCTTCGTAAAACATTAAGGCCCATGATTTCCATATCATACAAGAATTCCTTTGGAGCCACAATATTGTGTTTCTTAGGAAATCCTGATATTTGTTTCTCTCAGACTTCAGTTTCCATGGACAAGTTACTGCTGTTTTTTTAAATCTTAAAGTAGTAGCACCAGCCTTGTTATTCCTCAATTTTCTGTTTTAATAAGGAAATCCAAGTGAATGTTTTCTATAAGTTAGTTTATGTCCTTCAATTTGATTCTTCCCAGCTTTCTGCACGCAGGGTGATGTGACTCCTATACAGAAAAGTATTCTTTTGTCAACATTAAACGTTGTTGCCGAGAAGTGTGCTGCAGTAGCTCTAAAGTAATATTTTCGATCTTTCATACGTTATTATTGCCTGTTTGATTCATGGATAAATGAAATAATGTCATTTTTAATATCTTTTATTGCCTGTTTGTCAACTTCTAATATTCTTGTTTTCTCAGTAGGTACCATAGTAGTTATCTCCCAATCTTATTGGAAGCGTGCAATGACGAGAACTATGAAGTCAAAGAGGTTTCTTGTCTCCCCATTTTTCTGGGTTTTTATTTTTGTGGAAGTTATTCCATTTTCAAATATTTCATATGAATTTTTCAGGAAGCAGCACGGGGAATTCGAATTTGTGCAGAGTCTGGATCACTGCAATTCAAGACTCTCATCAACGGTATCTTAGTTTATATATATAATTTGTCAACTCAAAATGCTATTAAGAACTTCATTTTTGTTCTTAACTAAGGTTTATATACCCATCTCTACTTCAGGAATACTGTCCAAACTCAACATTTTAATACAACACCCATACCAGCCACTTCGGAGTCTGGAGAATGCAAAAGCAAGTGACATTGCAGTCTCTGCTCTCGGAAGAATATGTAAATGCCACCGTGACTGCATCGATGCTTCAAAAGTAATATATTTTTTCTTTTATCAACATTTTCTGGCAGGAGTAACTTCGGCTTTTGTTATTGACTGATAAGAAGAAACATCACATTTATATTTATGCATATCGATTTTGAATGAGGTTATCTTCAGGTTCTTAGCTTTCTTTTATGAACGACATAAAGCTTTATCTTTGTATTTCTGTAGCATTTTTCTTCCAGTTAAAAGTATTTACTTTTCTGTTGCATAATTAGCTATGAAATAAGAGAATATAGAAAGAGAGCAATCAGAATTTGCCATATTTTGAGCTTGACGTTTATTTATTTTGAAGAGATCGTGATGCTATAGCTAGTTGCTAATAGTTAAAATTCAGATTTGATTAATACTTTCATGGTGCTATTAAGCATCGTTAAAGATCCAAATAATAGCCGTATAGAGAGAGAAGTATTCATAATTTTATACATGGTTCCTAATGCAGACATAATTAGGGAAAAAAGGGCAGGGAAGGAGGGGACTTAAAGTAGCTCACAGTCAACAAATATCACTGATATGTCAAGATAACAGTTAGGAATTAGATAAATATATTAGCGGACTTCATTTGGAACATCTTAAGATCTTAAGTTAAAGTGAGGATTGACTTAATATTAGAACCTCCGTGATTAAGTAGATCGAAATTCTATCCTTGTTGCCTCCAATTGGTCATAATGAAATGAAACTTCATCACAAGGTAAGGTAGGTAAGTATTGCTTTGTCCATCTTTCAAGCCTAAGAATTTTCATGTCAAGTAGTGTTTTGTGGATCATGATGAAATTATTCGTTACCCTTCACTAAAACTTTGAAGCTGAAGTTTCTTTGAAAATAGTATGCATGATCGACTTATGCTACTTTTTATTTAGGTGACATAACCAAGTGATAGAGATAAGATTTGACCCCGTTTGCATAAATCTGCAGCTCGTTCCTGCCTGGTTAAGCTGTTTGCCCCTTAAAGAGGACTTGAATGAGGCCAAGATTATGCATGAACAGCTCTGTTTAATGGTTTCTGGGTGAGAAAACTTTAAACCCCATAAGAAGAATATTTTATGAAAATGATAATTAATCAATAAAAAATCAAATAGTTTTGAATGCTTTATTATATTTCAGGTCAGATATGGATCTTTTAGATCCTCAAAATCAAAATCTTGCCAAGATCATAGCAGTATTTGTTGAGGTGAGTTGACAGTGTAAATACATAACCTCTGCTTTTATTTTCATGTTAAATGAAAAAGCAAGCAAACACTGGATAGGATACCAATTTATGGCATGGGGAAATTTTGTTAGAAATTAATCTTATGCATCTAAAGAGTGAGCCTTGAAACATTGGTAAAGTTGTTGCCTTATAACCTGGAGGTCATAATTAATAGTATAACCTGGAGGTCATAATTAATAGTCTCTTCGCTTGTGGGGTATGATTGCATATATCTATACTTTCCAAAATCTTCACCTGATAGGAGTCTTGTGTATTGTGCCACTCTTTTTAGTCTTGCATCTTATGCTCTCAAACTGAACCCATCTCCCTAGTGATAAACAATAACTAAAATACATGTAAGATTGAAATGGATATACCAAAGCATAAATAATATCCAAATGAGTTCAAAAGAAGAAGAAACCTTACCTTTAGGACAAGATTTCTCTTCCTCTATTGATAGCTTTATTTGTTCCTTTTTATGCTGTAAGATTTTGTTTTTATGTCAGGTTATTGATAAGGGTAACAAATTAGCTAAACCAGAAACTGTGAAGATGATGAGTCATTTTCTGAGGGAGTTTAGAATGACCATTCCTCGTAGTTCTTGGGACTTAATGTTGTTATCCATGAATTCCCAACAACAGCAATTGTTGTTGTCCTTGGAATACCTGACTACATGAAGATGAATGTGTTTGGTACACTTGGGTATATGCAAGTTAACAAGTGTTATCCAAAATACTAGAATGTTATAAAAAGATTGTTTCAAAATTCCTGAGAGCATGTGAGATATAGGTTTATCAAATGCTTCCTAGTGTTCATATATTTTTCTTTTTTTTTTTTTTAAGAGAAGAGATGTATCATCACTCTTGAGGCATAAGAGTGTTTCTTGTAATTTTTGAGGCATTGCCATGCTGAGACTGAGAGATAAGAGAGTTAGATTTTTCCTTCTTTTGGGCTGACTGAGGCTTATTCTTGCAGGGTGTAACTGTTTGTACAGATTGGCATATATATTACATATTGAGTTAAAATGGTTTATTCATTATGGAGTACATTGCTGAATTTGTTGGAAAACTTGCTAACTAATATTCCCTCTTTATAAGAATCCAAAATTAGTATTACCTTAGTCTTTTTTACAAGATTTTGATAAGAGTTGTTGGAACATTTAATGTTTTTTCCCCTCCATTTTTACCCATTATCTCCCCCCCCCCCCTCCTTTTCCCTCTCCCTCTCACACACACTTTGTCTATTTCTCTTACTTGTCACTTATGAATAAAGCGAAAAAAAAATTTAAGACATATTTATTATTTTTGGCTAATTTTATTATTTTTTTAAACCGCATAATTCAGCTTTTTGACAATTATAAATATGACTTAAAAAGTACTAACAATAATGTTTTTTTGAAATAAAATGGCTTGCTTTGAACAAAAAAAAAAAAGGCTTGGTTAATTAGATTTTTTCTTTAGCTTCTTTTCCGTTGGTTGATCGAGTTTGATATGGGAGAATATATTTTTACATTCATTCACATAAATGCAATAAAAGATCATATAGGCTTAAATGATAGCAACCACTTCTATTATGATCAACACCTACAAATAAAATAATGTATTTTTCAAGACTTTATAAAAGAGGTTTTACATTTTTACTCTTCCTTTCAAGATATAGATACTTTTAGAAAACAGTTTTTGTTTCATTTTATATGTTCCTCTAAATTATAGTTCAACGTATTATTTATTGATACTTTTTTTCTAATTATATCTTCATTTATAATTTTAATGTAATATATGAGTATATTTGTTCCTTTATCATAGAATCAATTTAGGATAAATTTGAAAATGAATAAGAAATTCGGCTATATTAATTATATGGACAAAACTTAAGCCCATTTACTAGATTCAATTCTCCAATTGAAATTTAGCACAATCGTTTTTCATATTTTAAGATTAAATTCAATAAACTAATTGATAAATTTAATTTGATTATAAATATAACATTTCAATTTATTTATTTATTTATTTATTTGTATTCTTATTTTACTACACTCACTAAGGCGTCTAATAAATAGGAGTAGTTTTTAACATTATACACACACACACACTAATATAAAGTTTTTATAAATAATTTTTTGATTTTTTAAAATTTAGTGTCAGTTAATAATATTAACAAATACTTAATAGACAATAAATTTATTTAAAAAAATAACAAAAAAAAACTCCTCCAAAAATATTTGTTATAATTTAAAATGGAAGGAGCATAACATAAAATTTTAAATTTGAGAAGAAAAAGACAATTGAGAAGAATTTGTTTGAAGAACCGGTGGCCACCAAGGTCAAAAAAGAAGAACCGGAGGCCACGCCGAAGTCCGTCCATAGCCGATGTGTATAGCATAATCATAACGGTATGAGTAAATTCAGGAGAGAACCCCGCCGGAGTTGTTAATTGCATGACATTCTCTCTTCTTCATCTTCATTTTCATCTTCCATTCCAAATTCTTGTGGTTACTTTGTTTTCATTTTCATCTCCAATGATCTCCCCGGTCTCTCACTGGAAATGGCTGAGTACTATGATTATTATCTTGATTAGCACAGCCTGGAAGCAAGAAACAACGGAAAGAACGAAGTAGATGGAGCCCCTCAGACGACAACAAAGGACGTAGATGGAGCCTCTCAGAAGAAAACAAAGGGTGGCTCCAATGAGAGGGAGACCTTGTACAAAGTTCTTCACCATTTGGTTTCTGCAATTTTCGTCGCTAATCAGGGAATCAGGGTTTCAACCGTGGCTGCAGACCTCCGTTTCTCAGTACACTCCTCGTATTACTAAAGCTTCTATGAAGATTGTAACATCCAAGCGCTCTTGACATTGTCTACTTTGAGGCCTATCACCCCTTACGGCTTTAAAATACGTCAAGAAGGGAAGGTATCCGGACACTTATAAGGCGTCATGACGAAGTGGGACATGACCCATCTTTAGACCCAGCGTCTTCACCGACACGTCAACCTACATCGATCTGACTTTGATACCAATTGTAATATCCCATGTTTTTTATTTTGTTCGCTTTGGGGTCCATCACCTCTTATCGCCTTAAAACGCATCAAGAGGGATGTATCTAGACACTTATAAGGCGTCTTTCGTTCCCCTCACTTGCCGAAGTGGGACATAACAATCGACTCACCTTTATATCCAGCGTCCTCGTTGGCACGTCAACCCACATCGACCTCAACCTAGCTCTAATACTAATTGTAATATCCCACATATCGCTCTGGATATTACTCGGGGCCCATTGCCCCTCATGGCTTTAAAACGTGTCAAGAGAAGGAGGTATCTAAACACTTGGCGTCTTTCTTTTCTCTTACCTGCCGAAGTGGAACATAACACTCGACCTATCCAGCGTCCTCATTGTCACGTCAATTCACATCGACCCGAGTCTGACTTTGATACCAATTATAAGTACTTCGCTCTTAATATTGTCCACTTTGGAGCCATTACCCCTCACAGCAGGCTCGAGTCGATGTGGGTTGACATGCTAGCGAGGACGCTGGGACAAAGGTGAGTAGAGTGTTATGTCCCACTTCAACAGATAAAAAAGGGACAAAAAACGTCTTATAAGTGTTTGGATACCCTTCAATACATTTTAAAGTCATGACGGGTAGGCTTCAAATCAAAACAGACAATATCAAGAGGTTTAGGAAATATCAAGAGGAAGGTACTGGGATGTTACCAACACCCTTGAATGTTCTCCTTTGTACTTGCCAAGGCAGCCCTCTCCGAGCTCTCTTTGTCATCTTTTTAAGTATTTGTGATAGCTTCAGTGTTTTGAATCACAAATTTCGCATTGCGTTGTTCATGTGAGGTTTTAAATTGAATCTTGTTTGTGCATTGCGGTGGATTGCGTGAATCTTAGACGAATACCTTGTGAGATTTGATATTGAGTTTGATTTACTACAAGGTTGGCTGTGGAGCTTGTGGTTTATGAGGATATTTGTCGCTTCTATGTTTTGCATCACAAATTTCACAATGCATTGTTTATGTGAGGTTTTAAATTGAATCTTGTTTGTGCATGTGGTGGATTGCGTGAATCTTAGGCGAATACCTTGTGAGGTTATTCACTCTAAGTTTGGATGTGGAGCTTGTGATTTATGGAGGATATCGGTTTATCGATTTTTCCCCTCAAAACAATGTATCTATGCATGATGCAAGCATAGCAAAAACAGAGGAAGGCACTAGATGATTTTTATAGTGTTACATATGCCAGTGAAATCGCTTGTGGCCTCTCTATCGGCTTAAGCTTTGGGGATTAAATATTCACATTGTTCTTGAAAAATTAGTGTGCGATTTGGGTCCCACGCTAATTGTAGAATCCTGATTTTTATTTATAATCTATCATCCAGGATATGTTCAGTTTCATGTGGATTAGCAGATATTGTTCATACAACTTTTGCTGGATCATAATAAACTGAGTCTAAACATTTTTGGTTTTTGATCCTTGCTACACGATGTGGTTGTACGAATTTATCCTCAAATGTTTGTTTCTAATTTTGCAGAATCCTTCTTCGATGTTGTTTCATTTTTATTCTCTTGGTATCGTCGGGTGACAATTTGATGATTCTTCTTCCTTTTCTTTTTCATCTATCCGTTGCTCTTCAAAATCTCTTGCAGTTTGAATTTCATTGGCTTGTTCTTGTGCAATGAACACCACATCTTAATCATTTAAAGCTGATGAAGAGATATGCTCTTGAAGAAAGACACTCCTGGCTAATTGTTTTTCTGAAGACCTATAAGCATGTCTGCCCTGTTCTCAAGCTGCTCAAGTGAGTTTTGAAAAAAGAAATACAATTTTATTTTGTTTATTCACAAACCCTCTTTTTCAATCCCACATCTTCCACTCTTTAGAGAGAGAAAAAAAAAGTTATATGATTGCCATTGCAGTTCCGGTTAGATTTGAAGTTTGATAACTCTGCTATATGGTAATATCGAAATGCTACAAATATGATCTTCAGGACCCTTTTTTAAACCCTTGGAAAGATTTATCTGATTTTTTTCCCAGTATGATTTATTTTCAAGTCTTAATATGATGTGATGCTGCATTTCTAGATGTTACTTCACCTATGAGATGTTACAATCCATTTTATTAATAACATACTTTTGCTATTTTGAATTTCAATTTTTGTTTGGCTCATTGAACTGGTGAATAGGAACTTTCCTTTAAGTTCATGGGGCACTAAATGCATGGTTTGTGCTTATTTGTAATTTTTGTTTTATTACCTATGACGATGTCAACCCTAGGATGTCTTAAAGGCCTTCATGCAATTTCAAAGTTAAAAATCATCTTGTTTATCCTATACTTTATAGCCTCAAAACCAACTAGTTGCCTGCCAAAGATTTCTGCATTGTGCTTCTCTGTTGCCTATAATTTACTCCCTCTGGTCCTAAGAATACAAAACATATAAAATGATTAAGTAACTTATATAGCTTCCTTAATCCCTAAAAAAAAAGTCAACTATGTCTTATAATTAGGACCGAAGGTAGTATTTGTTATGGCCCAATGGTGAAGGATTTTCTTGTAGAATTGTGAGAACAAGAATTCATATTGTTGCCATAAGCTGCGCAAATCAATTTGTCTGCCTGTCTATTCCAAGAAGTACCCGGATTGTGCTAATATTCATGCTGTAGTTGGGCTTTACTGAGAGAGACTGAGACCACAGCTCATATGTCAGAATAGGTCATCTGGCACTTTCATTGTATGGGTGTTCCTTCAAGAAGAATGATATAAGAATAGTATATTCCACAACACGGGTAATACATCAGACATTGATATGGCAGGTTATATCTAAAGTTGAAAGTCTCTTGAAATGTTTCCAACTTTTTTCCTCAAAAATAAATTTGCAGTTCAGTTTAAAAAATCATGTTCTTTTTTTTTTTTTAAATAATAAGAATGATGCTCAGAGGGACTATACTCCAATCATTCATCTCTTCTTAACCTTTAGTAATTACAATGTTGACATGAATTTTTTTTCACTACCTATGCATGATATATAAATAAAGAAAATTCAGTTTGTTTATTTTATTTTTCTATTGCTTTGAGTATATCCCGGTTTGTTGCAGGGTGGGATGATGATTCTTATTACCTTGGGTGCAACTTTCCATGCCATTTTATTTCACTTTTTGTGTTATTGGCAATGGCAGGAGGGTTCTTGTCACTTCTCTTTGCGTGTGTAACAGCTATATATGTTGGAGCATTATCAATTGCCATATTTGCTAGTTGCACTGTTACATTTTGGGCAAGTGTGCCATACTCAGCTGCAGTTAAGAAGTTGTTTGGTCACCTCAATTATATGATGTGGCATTTTGGCTTAAACTTGTTAACTATTTCATGGCACATGTGCCTATATAAATTCATAACTCTAAATAAGAATTAAAGCAATGCGATATGAATCTCAATTTAACTCAATCAGAGATTAGGTTCACGACTGAATATGGTTATTTTCGTGCTCAGTAAAGATCAATTTTAGCTTACAAGACATAATATCTAGTCATGAAAAGTAAAAAAATTAAAATAGGTTTTGGTTACTTAATATATGCCTACAGTTTTGCATTAATTTCATTGACACTAGGCATATGTGCTTATATGGAACCCATGTCTACAAATTTGCATTAGCTTCAATGATATACTAGGCATATGTGCCTGTAAAGGGCCAGCTATCAAACTTTTTATTAGGCTTATATATATGGACAGATTAGATAATTGCCCGTGAGGAAATGTTCTGACATCACCATGCAATTTCACTGTAACAAAATTTTCTTTCTTCCATTAGATGATTATTTAGGTTTCCCCCAATGGATTTGCTATAATGTTGCTTATCGTTTGGGTTAATATTAATGCTACAATGTTTCTTGTTGGCGCCCTTTTCTGAAAATATTGAAACTAATGAACCAGGTTGGATTGGATTCTTCTGCACTTTGTGGTTGGTTACTACTTACTAGCAAGAGCTGTGAACTGGGCCGACAATTCTTGACTGTGATCAGCTCTGCCATTGCGAATTATGCGGATGCTCGTCATCCTCCCAAGACACAAAACAAGGACTCAGATTGAGGCTTTATCAGACAGAGAAGGTTATGCACAAATCTGCATTTTGCTGCTTGCTAATCATGCTTTTTGAGGAGTCACCATCTCCAGTAGACCAAACTCCAAGGCAGTGTTGTCGTCCATAGATACCCCTCGCTGGATCTTACATGGCTTTGATTTAGTATACTTTCGCCAATAAGCAAGAGATGGTATGATAGGTTGGTGTTTTTGTGACTCGAATTAAATACTGGGTTTTCTTTCTACCAAAGTTTTTTGTTTTGTTTTGACCAACAATGTCTAGGATCCTTGAGGGTGATTAAATTTAAATTTTCTTAAAAATTATTTTAAAAGTAAGATAAAAATAATAAATATTACGTTAGTGAACTGAATTTTTTTTAGGGGGGCCCTTTTGTGTGTCCAAACTGAATTTGTTTTAATCGGCTTGAAAAATATAATGTTGTTATGAATATACTTATTATGTGGATGTCCATTGACTCAAGATCTCTAAATATTACAAGATGACATGGGACCCATGCATAGTATCATAAATAGTACCACGCATAGTAATTTACTATTTGGTGAGACCCACATACAATTATACAATCACGGATTGCTTCACGGGAGGATTCACGAGTGCATAGTAATTTGGGTTTAGGAGGAAATTACACCAAATGAACCATATGTGGAAATTACACTAAAGGCTCATTTTCCTTCTATAAATAGAGGCCTTCTGTAAACATTCAGAACACACGAAATAGAATCTCTTTCTACTCTCTCTCTTTCTGTCTCTAGATTCTCTTGTTATTATTCTCTATTTTCATCAGTTTTATATTACGTTATCAGCACGAAGACTCTACCAAGGTAAGATTTTATCACCATCTTCTTTACTATTTATTTATTTTATCTATCTGGGATAATCTTAACCACAATATGGAATTAATGATATACTTTTACCAATTATTTTAAATATTGGGTTCTATGGTTAAGATTTGAGATTATTTACTATTTTACTACGGTAAATAGTAATTTACTATTCATAGTAAATTTACCCTTTTTCAGTAATTTTACATTTTATTCATCAGACTCCTACTTAGAAGTCTAGATTTAATCTTTCAGTAATTTTACTTTATTTACTGTGAATAGTAATTTCTACTATTCACGGTAATTTTATATTTTGTTCATTTAACATCTATATGGAAGGTTTTACCTCCTACATAGATATCTAGATTTGATATTCTCTGTTTGCAGATATTGTTATTTTTACTGTTGCTAACATAACATTTACTTTTATTGTTATTAACATTTAATGTTATGTTATTATGGCCAGAAGCCATATATTTATATTTTCTTATTCTGAAATTATATGACCAGAAGTCATATTGCCTTCATGACCAGAAGTCATGTTGTTTTTATGGCTAGAAGCCATATAAATTTAATTTTCTCATTAAGAGATATAAATGGCCTGAAGTCGTAATGCTTTAATTATAATTATTGTCTTTAATATTTTATTGTTATTATTATTCGTATTTTTAATTCATGTTTATTTTCTTTAATTAGTTTGAATCATGTCAAACCTTTCCAAAATTGAGTTTGCGGTTCTTGACATCACCGGAAAGAACTATTTATCCTGGATGTTGGATGCGGAAATCCATCTGAATGCTCATGAGCTAGAAAACACAATTAAAAAAGGGAATGAAGAATCCAATCAAAAAAAGGCCAAAGCCATGATTTTGTTACGCCACCATTTGCATGATGATCTAAAAGTTGAATATTTGACTGTAAAAGACCCACTTGTTCTTTAGAACAATTTGAAGGAAAGATATGACCACCAGAAGATGGTCATTCTACCAAAAGCTCGATATAACTGGATTCATTTGCGTTTATAAGATTTTAAATCTGTAAGTGAATACAACTCAGCTATGTTCAGGATTACTTCTCAACTGAAATTATGTAGAGAGAATATTACTGATAAGACATGCTAGAAAAAACTTTCTCCACATTCCATGCATCTAACTTGCTCCTGCAGCAGCAATACCGTGAGAAGGGTTTTAAAAGATATGCAAATTTAATATTTTGTCTCTTAGTAGCCGAACAGAATAATGAACTTTTATTAAAAAATCATGAATCACGTCCAACAGGTTCAACTCCATTCCCAGAAGTGAATGCAGTAACTAATGAATTTTCAAGTGGCTGAGGACGTGGACGTAAAGGTGGCTACAATCGTGGGCGTGGGCGTGGTCGTGGTCCAAATCATGGTGGATCAAATTCCCGCCCTAAATCGGGAAAGTGTGATAAGAGCCCCAGAAGGAAAACAAGTGGAAATAACAAACATGCAGAAAATGCATGTTATCGTTGTGGTGTCAAAGGTCATTGGTCACGTACCTGCCGTACGCCAAGACATTTGGTTGACCTTTACCAAGAATCATTGAAAAATAATGGTAAAGGACCAAAGATTGAAGCAAATCATGTGGATAAGGCTGAGAATTCTGAGAAAGAAGATGTTGAGATGGCTCATTTTGATATTGCTGATTACTTAGTATAAATCATTTTTCATGATAAATGATTATATTTTAATATGTTGAAACTTTCTTCTGTTATATGTATTTCTTTTAATTATGTTTTATTTTTATTTTCATGTATCTTTAATGAAGAATGAATCTTGTTGACAACAATCCTGAAGATTTGTGTCTCGTTGATAGCGCAACAACGCACACCATACTAAAAAATGACAAATATTTTTCTTCATTGGTAATGCGAGAAGCCAATGTTCAAACTATATTTGGTAGTATAAATTTGATCGAAGGCTCCGAAAGAGCTAATATTTTGTTACCTGAAGGAACAAAATTATGCATTGAAAATGCATTTTATTCTACCAAATCAAAAAGGAACTTGTTGAGTTTCAAAAATATCCGCAGAAATGGATATCATATATAAACGACAACTAAAGATAATCAAGAATGTCTTGCTATCACAAACATAATTTCTAGTAGAAAATGCATATTAGAAAATTTTCCTGCTTTTTCTTCTGGTTTGTATTATACTTTTATAAATACAATTGAAATACATGCTATTGTAAACCAAAAGTTTACTAATACAAACCATAAGTTTGTTAATGCAAACCAGCAGTTTGCCAATGACAACCAGAAGTTTACTCATGAATTTAATGTTTGGCATAACCGGTTAGGTCATCCTGGGTCAACTATGATGCGACAAATAATTGAAAATTCATGTGAACATACCCTGAAGTGTAAGCAAATACCACAGTCCCATGATTTCTTATATGATGCATGTTCCAAGGGAAAGTTGATTATTCGACCCTCACCAAGCAAAGTAGGAGGTGAATCTCTTACATTTTTAGAACGGATACAGGGAGACATTTGTGGACCAATACATCCACCATGTGGACCATTTAGATATTTTATGGTCTTAATTGACGTATCAACCAAATGGTCACATGTCTGCTTATTATCTTCTCGTAACCTGGTTTTTGCGAGATTACTTGCTCAATTGATTCGATTAAGAGCACATTACCCTGATTATCCTATCAAGAAAAAACGTCTTGATACTGCTGGTGAATTTACTTCACAAGCTTTTAATGAATATTGTATGTCCCTTGGAATTGATGTTGAACATCCTGTAGCTCATGTTCATACGCAAAATGGACTTGTAGAATCTTTGATTAAACGATTGCAACTTATTGCAAGACCTTTACTTATGAGATCTAATCTACCGATTTCTGCTTGGGGCCATGTCATTTTGCATGCTGCAATGTTAATTCGCATCAGGCCTACTAGTTACCTAAAGGATTCCCCTTTACAAATGGTTTTTGGTCAAAAACCTAATATTTCCCATATAAGAATTTTTAGATGTGCAGTATATGTGCCAGTAGCACCACCATAACACACTAAAATGGGTCCTCAAAGGAGGATGGGAATATATATTGGGTATGAATCTCCTTCAATCATAAAATATTTAGAGCCATCTACAGGAGATTTATTTACTACACGATTTGCTGATTGTCACTTTGATGAATCAGTCTTCCCAACATTAGGGGGAGAGAATAAGCAGCTGGGTAAAGAGATTAGCTGGAATGAATTATCATTGGCTCATTTTGATCCTCGTATAAAACAATGTGAACTAGAAGTTCAAAAGATAATTCATTTACAGGATTTAGTTAATCAAATGCCAGAAGCATTCACTGACCCAAAAAGAGTGACAAAGTCACATGTTCCAGCTGCGAATGCTCCTATTCGAATTGATGTTCCTGAAGGACAACCTATAATGAATGAATCTAAAGCACGCATGAAGCGTGGCAGACCCATCAGTTCAAAAGATAAAAATCCTCGAAAGAGAAAATGAGCTAAAAATATTGATGGTCAAGTTGAGGTTAATCAAGAAAAGTCAGTAGCTCTAAAAGAGTCACCTCTTGAAGAGTTATCTCCAAAAGAGAATGTTGCAGTCTCAGAAGAGACTCAGGTACCTGGAATGTATGAAAATAATGAGATCTCAATTAATTATGTTATGAATGGTATCCGATGGGATCGAAATGAAGTCAACATTGACAACATCTTTACTAATCATATAGCATATGATGTAATGAATAATGAAGAGGATCATGAGCCTAAATCTATTAGAGAGTGTCAACAGCGAAAAGATTGGCTCTTATGGAAAGATGCTATTAATGCAAAATTGAAATCACTGGAAAAACGAAAAGTATTGGGACCTGTAGTCCAAACACCTGAAGGTGTAAAGCCAGTTAGATACAAATGGGTTTTTGTAAGAAAGAGAAATGAAAAGGGTGAAATTACAAGATATAAGGCACGTCTTGTAGCCCAAGGATTTACACAAAGACCCGGCATTGATTATGAAGAAACATATTCACCAGTAGTGGATGCGACTACTTTTCGTTATTTGATTAGCCTAGCAGTAAATGAAGGACTTAATTTACATATGATGGATGTAGTGACTGCATATTTATATGGATCACTTGATAGTGATATTTATATGAAAGTTCCTGAAGGACTAAAGGTGCCAGAAGCATCTAATTTAAATTCTCGGGAACAATACTCGATCAAATTAAATAAGTTCCTATATGGTTTAAAACAATCAGGGCGCATGTGGTATAATTGTCTTAAGGAATATTTGTTGAAAGAAGGGTATAAAAATGATCCAATATGCCCATGTATTTTTATGAAAGGATCGAGAAATGAATTTGTTATAATTGATGTGTTATGTTGATGATATCAACATAATTGGAACTCTTGAAGAGCTTTCGAAAGCAATTAATTGTTTGAAGAAAGAATTTGAAATGAAAGATTTGGGCAGCACAAAATTTTGCTTTGGACTACAAATCGAGTACCTGAAGGATGAGATCTTTGTATATCAAGAAATTTATACAAAGAAGATCCTAGAACAATTTTATATGGATAAGTCACATCCATTATGTATTCCAATGGTAGTAAGGCTTTTGGATAAGGATCAAGATCCATTTCGACCTCAAATAATTTATGACAAAGGTGTAGAAGAACTACTTGGTCCAGAAGTACTATACCTAAGTGCTATTAGGGCACTAATGTATCTTGCTAATCATACACGACCTGATATATCGTTTGCTGTAAATTTATTAGCAAGATATAGTTTTGCACCAACACAAAGGTATTGGAATGGTGTAAAGCAAATTCTTCGTTATCTCAAAGGTACTATGGATATGGGATTATACTACTCAAATGTATCGAAGCATGAACTGATTGGTTATGCAGATGCTGGATTTATGTCTGATCCACATGATGGAAAATCACAAACAGGCTATCTATTTACATGTGGAGGTGCAACTATTTCATGGAGATCTATGAAACAGACTATAACAGTCACTTCAGCTAATCATGCAGAAATTCTAGCAATGCATGAAGTAAGTCGGGAATGTGTGTGGTTGAGGTTGGTAATTCATCATATACGAACTACTTGTCATTTATCTTCTGATAAAATGGTTCCAACAGTTCTATATGAGGATAATGCTGCATGTATTGCCCAACTCAAGGAGGGTTATATCAAGGGTGATAAAACAAAACATATTTCACTAAAATTCTTCTATACTCGTGATCTTCAACAAAATGGTGAAATTGATATCCAGAAAATCAGTTCAAGTGAAAATCTAACAGATTTATTTACTAAATCTCTTCCATGTACAACCTTTGAAAAACTTGTTCATGGTATTGGTATGCGAAGATTCAGAGATCTCAACTGATATTGTCAACAGTGGGAGTCGATACACGTTGTACTCTTTTTCCCTTATCTAGGTTTTGTCCCACTGGGTTTTCCTAGAAAGGTTTTTAATGAAGCAACACTCAACAGTGTATCAATGAATGATGTACTCTTTTCTTTGGCTAGGTTTTTATCCCACTGGGTTTTTCCTAGTTAAAGTTTTTAACGAGGCACATTCATAAATGGACATCCAAGGGGGAGTGTTATGAATATACTTATTATGTGGATGTCCATTGACTCAAGATTTCCAAATATTACAAGATGACATGGGACCCACGCATAGTACCATGCATAGTGCCACGCATAGTAATTTACTATTTGGTGGGATCCACATGCAATTATACAATCACGGATTGCTTCACGGGAGGATTCATGGGCGCATAGTAATTTGGGTTTAGGAGGAAATTACACCAAATGACCCATATGTGGAAATTACACTAAAGGCCCATTTTACTTCTATAAATAGAGGTCTTCTGTAAACATTCAGAACACGCGAAATAGAATCTCTTTCTACTCTCTCTCTTTCTATCTCTAGATTATCTTATTATTATTCTCTATTTTCATCAGTTTTATATTAAATGTAAGTATTTTTCTTTTTCTTTTTCTTTTTTAATGTAAAACAACTAGGAAATAAGCCTGCATACTTATGAGATTGATCCTGAACAATCAGGTCAAAAAAAAAAAAAAAATCAGGAACAAGTTGCTGGCCTTTTGTCAAGTTACTTTAAGGTGTTAATAGAGAATTTTTTTTTACCATATTGTAAATTTTGAAGGACTAGTAATCAATTATATGAAGTGAAAGGACCGGAAACATGATATGAATTTAAGAGGGTAAGGGTATAGTTTTGCCTCCATGTTATAGATATTGCACTTGCCATGTGATGTAATTCATTGGCCTAGGAAAAAAGGCGATTAGCTTGGTTTTTATTTATTTCTTTTTCATCAACATAATTCTTAGTATTTATAAAATAATAAATACCTAACAAGTCAAAGAATAGTGAATGATACATTTTTATATAAAAAATATACATTTATTTTCTTATATTTGAATTAAGATTTACAATAGAATTTTTTTAAAATGACTTATTTATAATGTTTAATGTCTTTAATTAACCCATTTTAAGTTAATAATGGCCCATACAGGCTTGAATTCATATGGGCTGGATCATGCTGGCTTGTTTTAACCACTCTCTATTTGTGTCTCTTTTTAGGCTCAATTTTTAAAATGTCTGTATCAACCAAAAATAAAAAATAAAAATCTTCTATATGTAACTTTGTCTAATTTTTTTATATTAAAAAAATTTAGGTGATTTAGGTCTTAAAGGCCTCCTAAGGACCGAGCATGCCTTAGAGCTCCTCATCAACTAAATCCTCACATTAATAGGATGGGAATCCACAAGCTTATATTATAAGCAAACCATTTTACCAGCTTAACCAACCTTTATTAAAAGTGAAATACACACAAATGAAATGAAATGATGAAAACTCCTTATCTTACCCAAATTTCTGGTGGTCTTCTTCGTCTCCCTCATCCTAATTACTTGTTTTTTTAAGTTTTCATAACATGTTCATTTTTGGACAAATTCAAAACATGTTCATGACAACATGTTTTTTTAATCACAATTTTAAAGCTAAAAGATAAGCATAAAACAAAAGAAAATTAGACCAAGGGTATACTTTACTTTTTGCCTACATTTATATCCCAGGCCATAGAAAGTGAATGTCCTTGATGCATAGCATAGACGGCAACATTTCTTTTTTCGGGTATGGAACATACATCTTAATCCAAACTTTTTTAAGGGGGGAAAAAACAAGGAGAGCACTTAAGGGATGCCCAACAAGGCCCAACTCTTCCTAGACCACTTAACACAATATACCTATTTTCATTTTTAAAATTTCAGGCCTACCCTGTTATTTTTTTTCTTTTTTTCCCGGCTTTTCATGTTATTCAGTTGGACTGGATCAAAGCTTGGGCTCTGTAGTGTATCAATTCTTGTGCAATTACACACCCGAGATGAATTATTGTAACAAAAATATTTTAAAAAGTGTTAAATTATTTATAATGAGCTAAGAAGATTAATGTGTTCGATGCCATTTATAACTTTAACAGTTTAACCTGTTCTCCTTTAACTAAAAAAAAAAAAAGTTTTCTATATGCTTTTGAGTCGGTTTGTGATATTTTAAAGTGAAAAATATATTACACTAAGTACAATATGTTTTGGGATATTGATCTCTTCCTATTTCATATTCTCTCATTGAAATATTAGAAGATGATCAGTTCCTTATGGATCAATTAGTTATTTTCTTAATATTTAATAATTGAACATACTGGCAAATAAAATTCATATTTCATTTAAAGAAAATGACATCAATGTCCCAACAAAGAAAAATAATATTAAAAAACTCATAAATTATCAATAACAAATGAAAGAGTATCTTTAATAAGTTATATAACTTTTATAATATTATTTTTCTTAATTGGGACGATTTTCCCTTTCATTTTATCCACCCATAATCTCTCTCTTTCTCTCTAATTTATTTCCTCAAATTAAATACCTAAATTTGTTTGGGAAAATTATTATGAGATCCCATAGAAAAAAATATAGATACCCAAAAATCCAATTGCTCTTGTGATTATAAAAATCTTTCCTCATCATTATTTCATCACAAGATCAATTTCGTAATCTTCATTCTAAACTTATTTACATATGAGTCCTAGAGACTTTAGAGTTAATTACTTATCCAATATTTTAACACCTACTTCCCCTATTTACTTGCACATTAAAGCATATAGTGAATTAGATCGAACTGAAACAATAATTTGATTAGCAGCAACCATTTTCTAATACACACACGTAAATATACCATCTTTAGAGTACTGTATCTTACTAAAAGATTCTCCTAACCAATGCAGTTTTGTCCCTTAGAAGTCGAGCTCAGATAACATGGTTGCTCAGGAACTTATTTATTCCATGAGAAACACGATTGGTAGTAAGGGATTCATGACCGTTAAAATTGATTTGGAAAAAGTATACGATCAGCTGATATGGTAGCGCGTTATAAAATGCCTCGTTCAGATTCGTGTTCCAAAAAATATCTGAGATGTCATTCACTCTTGTATTAATTCCTCCTCTATGCAAATTCTCTGGGAAAGAAGTGAAGCGGACGTGTTTAACCCATCTTAGGATCTACTTATTCAACATGAGATGGCTGTCGGGCAGTGGAAGCCTATAAAACTTAGTAAGTATGGCCTCCTAGCTCCCATTTTTTTTTATTTTCTTTCCCGCTGATGATCTGTTGATTTTTGTAGAGGCTAACTTGGGGTAGGTGGAGATCAATAAATTGTTCCTTAGGGCCCCCCATTTGATACGCAGAACAGAACAGGAGGGAAGAGAAGGGAAAATAAACAAGTTCAATTTCATTATTTGGTATACCTTTAATGTCAAATTTTCTTAAGAATTCAAGTTCCTAGACCCACTAATTTTCAGGTGCACATTACATGTTTTTCCTTATATGCTTGTTATGTGCTTTTCCTTCTAATTAGAGAGATGAGGACATTTTTTAAAATTTTTATTTTATTTTATATATATCTTCATCATTCTAATTAGAGGGAAAAACACCTAACAAACATGTAAGGAAAATCATTTAAATTTTTATTTTATTTTATATATATCTTCATCCTTCTAATTAGAAGGAAAAACACCTAACAAGCATGTAAAGAAAAGCATGGAATGTGAATTCCTGATTTTCTTTCAAAGGTTAGAAAAATAAGATCCTATCAAAATTTGTCAAAATCCAAGTTCCTTCTATGAACAATGAAACTTTCATACATATTTATCTATCATTAAACATTTATTTTCTATAAAGCAAGAAAATAGAATTACATTTGAATTTATGTGACAAATTCGAATTTGATAAGAGAATATTTTAGATTTTTTTTTTGTGAAATAATTGCTTCGTCATAAAATTCGAATTTAACCAATAAATTTGATTTTTCTTTTTTTTGTGAAATAAATGTTTTGTCATAAAATTTGAATTCGGCCCATAAATTCAAATTTGATATAAGCAAATTCATTTCAAATTCGAATTATGAGAGAAAATATATATTTTTTCTTTTCATTTTGAATTAATTACTTTTTAAGATAAAATAGGTATTTCCCAATTCTTTTTCAATTGCCATCCCTTCATTTTTTCTTAGCAAGCAACTCACCTTCCCTCCCCTTCCCTCCTCAAATCTTAACCATCTACCAAACGAGCCCTTAGACTAGTTCTGTGCTCTTTCGGGACATAAGCCAGTCAACCCAAAACCAAGATATTCTTATCAAACAATGCGAATCATAATGGGACAACTCATATCAGTAGGGAACTAGAAGTTCCTTTGCAACATGAGCACGTTTCAACAATGACTTGTTAGTTCATTATTGATAGTCAAAAGTCATTTGGGAAATTAGAAAATAAATATTTCCTTTGCTGGACGAGCTGCAATGATTAATTGAGTAATTAATGTTTTACCTACCTATACTATGCAAACTTCTTACCTGCAGGACAGCACTTGTGGATCCATTGAGAAAAAAGCTCGAGACTTTCTTTGGGGGCTGTTGGAGAATTAACGAAGAATGCATCTTATATCTTGAGACAATGTCTGCTGAGATAAGTGGAAAGGATCACTTGACATGTGCCATATAAAGCAACATATATAATAGAGCTTTCATGATGAAGCTTGGATGGGGACTAATAAAAGAATGAGATCCCCTTTGGGTGAAGGTGATGTGAAGTAAATATGGATGTGGTAAAGATCTTATTCCGTCCATTAATCCTCGGAGAGTAGGATCAAATATATGAAGAGGAATACGAAACAATCGGTAGCATGTGCTCACAAGGTTGCAGGAAGTAAGCATGGATGGGATCATCAATGTTAGGTGAAAATGGGAGAAGAACAACTACTTTACTACTAAATTTTGCATATAGGGCTCTTGATCTAGGGAACGACGTGCCCTCTCGAAGCTGAGAAGCTATTTGGAAGTTGAAAATCCTCTAGAGATATATAAATTTCTCCTGGCTACAGGGACACAAAGAAACCATAACAAATAAATGCAAATGGAAGAGATCAAGTGTAATACCCGGATGACTATTATCTGGAATATTATGTCACAATAATAAAAATACCTATTTACGAAGATTTTGGTCTTAACATGTTATGTGATTAGTATATGTTCAGAGAAAAATATTAAGAAAATTAAAGGAAATTTAATATTGGAAATATGAAAAATGTGTCTTAAGGCCATAAAACATCCTGAGAAGAATTAGGAAAAATTCTAAAAGGTATGGAATAATTATTAAAAATTTAGAAAGCATATTATTCTTAATTTAGACAATTTAATAAATTATTTCCTATGAAAATAAAAAGAAGGAAAATTAAAAAGTATTCTGAGACTAAAATTGACTTTATGATTTTTGATAAATTGCAGGGAGCTTGAATTATTAATGTCAATAAAATTGTTGTGAGAAAATGATTGGTTTTAATTAAGAAAATTATTGAAAAGTATTAAGGGATTAATTAAGTAATTTTTGGGAATTTTATAAGATTATAGAAATTTAGGGAAAATTTTGGGAAAAATAAATACAAGATAAATAGGATATTAGGATAAATGAAAAAAAAATTAATTAATTATATATATTTATATGTGTGTGGGCCGAAATTTTTGGGAATGAGAAGAGATAAGGATGATGAAAATAATAATAATATAAGATTAAGACATATGTTGATTTAATAATATTATATTAATAAAAAATGAACAGGATAAATGACCACGGATAGAAATAAAATTCTATCCAGAAAACCTTGAACTAAGTTGCTAGGGTTAGAGTATATTAGGAACAAGTGAATTTTTATCTCGAAGTAGGCTGTCTCCGAAGTCATTTCTGTAACCGATGGAGTGTTTTGGACATCAGGCTAAGAAGATGTTCTGTAGAATTAAAGCAGATAGTCAAAATGAGAACCGATAGAAAATAATTCGGATGCGAGATTCCAGGGATAAGTTAGGAAGAACCAGAGTATATTATTGATCAGTGAATTTTTGTCCAGAAGTTGGCACCGACCGAAGTCATTTCGGTAACCGGTCGCAAATACCGAGGATTTTCGGCAGATAACGGAATATCCTTAATGAGAGTATAAGGATAGGAAAATCTAGTATTCTTGAAGAGGAAGAAAAGACCATCAGAGTGTTGTTCCCAAAATTTTAAGATTTTACAAAAAATTTCGCGATCAGGACACCGAACCAGGAATTTCATCTGATAAAGCAAGATGACATAAGCATGATGATGTCATCAATTTTGTCTTCTTGTGGGAGGGGGAGGTCGGCCTATAGGTGTATGGCCAAGATCAAGCCACTTCAAAAACTGCGATCCGACGGTCAGAATTCAACTAGACAAGTTCAGCGAAATTACGGAATTGCCACTCCCTTTTTCTATATATAGCCTTTGATTTCTCTTCATTCTTCACCAATTCACTCACAATCCTAGAGAGAAGTTAGAGAGAGAAGCTCTGGAAGAGGAGTAAGAAGTTCATAGCTAAGCTTTGAGTAAGTTCTTCAGTCCTTAGTCTTTAGCTTAAGTAGTTCTTTCGGTAGTTATAGTAGAATTGCTAGAGTAGTCTTTAATTCTTAAGTTAGCTTAGATATTATGTTTTTAGTAAAAAATATGATATTTATCTTAAGAGTATGCTAGAGGAAGGATTATAGCAAAAATTTTGAAAGTTTAAAATCAAAATAGCGAAGTACTAGCAAAATTCCGCCAAATAGTTAATCTAGGGGTAAAATGGTAATTTGTACCGAAATTTGCCTGATATGATCTTAAATGCTCACACCAGTGATACTATCCTTATAGGATACCCGAAATCACGAATCGCTGTTTCCGCTGTCTCCGCTGTCATACCGCCGTCGTACCGCCGTCAAGAGTACCACAATCCTACTAAAGTGTCCGGAATCGTCAACAGAGGTACGGACGCGTATTGTAACCTTAACACTTATGCTGCTTATATACTATATGTGATAGATATGCTTGTATACTGAAGCTCTGTCTAGGGTTGTCGGTATACATACAGCTTTATACGGGTTATAGTCTTGATAACGCCGTTGGGTTTTCCTAGCGCTGAGGACACGATAGGCTGTCGTGGCATTGGTAATGTGCAAATATTATGTGGGGCTTTACATACTGCTATGTGCTTATGTTCTGCCAATATGTGATCATGCATCTGCTGTGTGCTTATGTAGTGATATACTGCTGTTATGTGATTATGTACATGCTGTTATCCATATACTGTCTTATTTGAGCATAAGGTTAACCGTTATCTGAGATCTAATTGGGAATTGGATCTCAGTTGTAGCTTCAGGGTCGGGAGGACCAAGGTCGGAAGAGAGAGGCAAGCAGGCTGCGTAGGACCCAAGGCGGAGTTTTATTTTGTTATGTCTCTAGTTATGTACTTTACTTTCCTTCGGATGTTAGAAGACTGTAATAGAACAATTACACTGTGGTTATGTTTTATTAAGGTTCAGTTACTCGTTTTGGTCAAAAAGCTCTACTCTGATCACCATTTAAAAAAAAAAAAAATCGCTGTTTTTAAAATGGGATGTTACATCGAGGGCCTCATCAGGATGATTATTGTGATAAGTGTAAAGAGGCAATGGAGGATGAACTTCATGCACTGAGGGATTGTCATCAACTAAAATTGTTTTGGAAACATGTCATTACACCCAAATTTCACGATGGTTTCTTGCATTTCACTATCTAATGGCTTCTATGGTCAGACTGTCATGAAAGTGCCCATAATGGATCTGAAACAAAGTTGAATAAGATACTGGCACGAGCAATGGCAATTTTGGGATGCATGCTTCGTACATCTATTAAGCTTCATGTTCATGGGGTGAAGATTAACGCACAGCAATACCAACCTGTTCTTGCTGCTGAAGATACAAAGGGAAGGCACGTGGTCGAGGTCAATGGTGCATTCTCACACTATTTTGGTTAAGTTGTGTGTGGTAGTGTTATGAAAAAGGGAAGCGTCTCCTTGATAGAAGATTTTCTTTTCAAGTTTTATAATATCTTTAATTTTGGGTCTAGAGATTTGAGGATAAACTTGTATCAGGCAGACGACTAGACCCAGTTTAAGAAGTATAACACTACTATGAAGGAAAATTTTCTTGATGTTTTAGTGGGTGGAATCTAGCCGAACATTTGGTTTCCCTGAAATTATAAATTTTAGGGTATAATGTAATATACAAATATATGTCATGGGATTAATATTTCAATGACCAATTGAGGTCACAAGTTTGGTAAAAACAAGGTTATGTGAATTTTCCCTTAATAATTATGCTTGAGGAATTAAAGTGATAATAATGGCAATTAAGACTACCACTTGCCAATTTAGGAAAATAATTTGTTGATTTTGGTTAACAAGTGAATTATTGAGATTTTATGTCCATATTGGTATTATTTTAAAAATGTAATATGGATACCCTATGAATACCATTATTTTTGAAATAATGGTAAAGGAAGAAAGGAATAATGAATTTATTAAATCTTGGGTCAATGGATAATTAAAATAATTGAATAATGGACATGTGATTAAAGATGAAAGGAGACAATTTGGGAACTCTTTTGTATGATAAATTTCGCATAGCAAGGGATAAGGAAGAGGCATAAAAGTAATTCATATAAGAAGGTGTAAAGTCAACAAAAGATGCTTAAGAGGAAGCTTTTTGTTTGTGGTTAGGAAATTTCCAAGCCTTCAAGGGGAAGACCAAGATACTTTTAGCACATGAAAGGAAACTTCCCAAAGCTCTAAAAGGATCTTAAATTCATGTAAGACAAGGGGAAAATTTCTTGGAGATAAAAATTATGTAGTAGGATAAAAACGCAATCAATGAACTATAGAAGGCTACATCATGTGGTAGGAAAAAGTTGTCAAGAAAGTGCCAACAAAGTAAAGAAAAATGAAGGTAAAAGGAAGACCAAGAGATTTTGACTTGGTAGGTAAAATTTGTGGACTTGAGAAGGACATCAAGACGTAGATAAATGGGGTCAAAGTGATGACATAACCTTCCCCTCAAGCCATGAAATTTCGGACCACAAGGAGAGGACAAGAAGACTAATGATTTTACCGCTACATGGTTCAAAGTAAATTAAGGTGCAAGAAGAGGCCAAGTTAAAGGAGGAAGGAGAGATAAAAACCTATGCCATAATAAGTCACAAGTAAGGGTAATTGGGGATATTTACCAAAGGCTCAAATATAAAGCACAATTCTATTCCTCTTGTCTTGTAAATTTCGGCCAAGACACCTCAAGAAAGACACAAGAGTTAAGCTACGTTGAAACATAGAAGGAAGAAGGGAAGAAATAATAAGGAATCAAGGCCGAAAGATTTGAAGGAAAGGAAGAGAAGCAAAAAGTCTTCACAAGTGCAAGAAGTATCACCCCCGGAAGTATTAAGGGGATAGGAAAAAAATTGTCAGGCTAAAAATAAACCAGATAGTAACTTTAATCTCATATCCTTAATATGTTTGTGTATGCATATTCTTACCATCATTGTGGATCTATGTTTGCGCCACACATGTGTTACTTTCAGTTGTTGTTTTCCAAGTGTTGTGGATTCGGAACTTGTTATGTGCTCTGCAGTCATCACTGTGTGCATATATGACTATTATTACTATTATGCAATCAACGTTGGGTGCATTATTTGGCTGTTTGTGATATATTTTGAATGCTGGTTTGATTATTATTCCTAATTATGGTTGACTTTCATATACTGAACATATTTTGAATATGAGATTAATTGTTACTCTGAGATTCAATTATAAATCTCAAAGTTGCTACTAGTTTAGGAAAATGGCGGGATAATGAACAAGGTGAGAAGGGCAAGGCTGTGGGGTAAAACCGGGGGTGGATTATGGTGGCTAGTGGTGATACATTGTATTTTGTTTTATTGTTGTTTTTAATTAAGAAGTTAGTTGGGTTGTATAATTTTAATATTTTGAATTTTGGATGGTTGAATGACTGTATAAATATTTAAAGCTGGAGATCTTGGAGTCTAAAGGTAAAATTAATAGTTTTTATCGCCTAAATGATAATTTCATGCTTATCGCGCTGCATGATATGTTGTATGACGGTCAAACGAAGAGGGTGTTTACAAGTTTGAAGAAGGTGATTACTTCATAACTGAATTGAGCAGATATCCAATGAGGCTAGCTCAAAAGAACCTATGAGGTGCTAGAAAAATCTTAAAAAGTGACTAAGTTGTTCAACTATTTCTCAATGAAGTTTTAGTAACTCATGAAGACTAGAGAGTGATCTCTAAAATTAGAAGCATGATACAATATTCTTGGTAAGTGAAAATCCAAAAGATAAGTAGAGATGTCAATATCATGATGGAATTTCTTGCAAAAAGGGCTCTAAATGAAGGCATTGAACTACAGATTCTCAATTCAAAGTTACTAATAAAGTTTTTAGCCAATGATGCTTATTCTTAATTTTCCTGTGTTTAAGTTTTGCCTTTATTTTTGGTCAAAAAAGGTTAAAAGGCTTAAATGTCCCGGAAGTTTTCGAGGGGCATATATGCCTTAAAATTTCATATATAAATGGGGCAATTTTGCGACTTTGTTAGCCAACTCTAACGATCAACGTTTGTTGACCAAATATGCAAAGGTGTTATACCTATATGGCATCCATCTCACCCTTGTTTTGTCCACGTCAATTGCATGAATTTTTAGTTGGATTTTTTTTTAAAAAAAACAAAAAATCTAGATCCTCTCCTACAATGTCTACGGTCTTAATATAAGATTCAGTTAAGTTATTTTGGGAGATTAAAAGAGCTAAATAAATTACTTAACTATATATTATTTTATAAGCCAAACAAATTAGTTTGAAAAACATGATAAATATAAATAAATTAAAGTAATTTATTTAACTTCCTTAGTCTCCTAAATTAATCAAGTGCCAGAACTGGTAATTTTTCCAAACTAATTTACTTAACTTATAAATTAATGTACAATTAAATAATTCATTTAGTTTTTTAATTTCCCCAAATAACTCGACTGAGTTTGATATTAAGGATGAGAGACATTGCAAGAGAGGATCTGAGTTTTTTTTTTAATATATATAAAAATCCTACTAAGAAATCCGACCATTAACTTGAAAAAAAAGGGTGAGTGGATGACATATAGGCATCGATCCCACCTTTTGCATATTTAGTAACAAACTTTAATTGTTAGAGCTAGTTAATAGAGGGGTAAATTTGCCTCGTTTTTTAAACTTCCAGAACATACTTTTTCCTTTGAAAACTTTCAGATGCCCAATGTCTATACACGAAAACTTCTACGGCGTTTAAACCTTTTAACCCTAAAAAACTAAAGTATTGCATGGGAATTTTTATTATTATTTTTTTAAAAAAAGTGACTCTATGAACCTGTTTGTAATTTCTCATGAAATGAGGCATGAGGGATGGGATAAAAAGTCACTACAAAGATGTTCCCTGAGTTATGAAGGCAGTAACTTTAAACTCGTAAAAGTCATGGGTAAGATCATTACACTTTTGTTCAAAAAAATAAGAGTTATACTTTATTATATCTAATTTCTCCTTGCTGCACGCCACCTTACTGGTAGAAAAAGACAGGAAACATTATTCTCTTCCCCTCTTTAATTACTTTTAATCTTCACAGTCAATATAAAATATAAAAATTGTAGGGATTCGCACAATTAATCTTATGAGCGAGCTGTGTCGGTGATTGGAATAGTCAATAAGAAATATTTGAAACCGTAAGATGTTTTAAGTAGTTGAGAGAATAGTGTAGTTTCTTTCGCGTTTTATGAAAATGTACATACCTGTGAGTCTTATTTCTTTTTTTACTGGAAAAAAAATAATACAGTTCTTACTTCTTAGTACTTCTGGAGTTACGGTCAATTTGAATCAAAATCCCTATAATTTTTTCATTACGGAATCAATCCTAATAATTATGGTTAACTCTGTCAACACCGCGAAAGATGACAAACACAAACACATATTTCTCATGCGACGATGATATTTGGCAATAATATATAGAGGGTTAAAAAAAAATTGATGACAATTCTATGTACTTCCTTTGGCCTTCAAGATCTAATTAATTTGGAAGTTTATATTAGTCATAAATGTAAGATATATTTCACATTTTCATTCATTTTTTTAAATCAACCCTATTAATATTATATTTCCTTAACAGTAATCATCAAGTAAGAAGGGACGGAAGTATTAAGGAAGATTATTAAGATTGCTTTAGGGGAGTAAACATATTATATTAACTAATTTAACTAACATTCTTAATCTACTTAAATTATTTAATTAAATCTTACACTAAGAACAAGATAAGTACTAAATTAGTCTCTGATAAAAGTTTTGGTACGTAATTAAGGGTCATTTACTTGAATTGACGATAACTCTGGATGAAATGCACAGTGAGCAAGCCAATTAACACAAAAATGAGCATATTCTATAGATTTTTTCTTTTCTTCTCTTTTTTTTTTTAATTTAAGGCACATATACTAATTATAACTACCTGAAATTATAAATAAGATCGAACATACCACTTCTCATTCAGGTGAGAGCTTTCATGCCACTAGCCGTTATAAGGCCATTGGCAAAATTAGCATCTCTTTCGTTATCACACGACCATCCAATATGGTAGTTTCTCTAATTACTTTGGATTAATATTAAATAGATTAGTGACCCCATAAGTAGTCCTTAATTAGCAGTCAGATTGAGGACATGTTCCTGTGTCCCTAGTTCAGTAAGGCAGGTATACTTTCAGCTTCACATATATATCATCAAAAGTTTCCTTCACTTTGAAGTGATGATTCTACCTGAAACTACTTATATATGCCTCAATTATTACTCCCTCCAGTTCTTAATAGGAGACTTATTTGATAAGTTCACCTTGATCCTAATATATATATATATATATATATATATATATATATATATATATATATATATATATATATATTCAATCTTTCACTAATTTTTTTCCTATCGATGCTCCCCATGAGCCTCAACAATAATCAAGGAGAATAGAGAATGAGAAAATTAAGGAAAATTACAATGGTGTTTTAAACAATACATGTTATATTAACTATATTAACTTCCTTAATATAATCAAATTAGATAAATTTATCTTATATTTAGGAAAGAGAGAGTATTTACTATCATATATATCACATATATTATAGTTCGCTGGATCATCTAACTGAATAAAGTACAATGGAAGTAAATGAGAAGAATCTGTGAGATATTCTCAAGACATCCACACATGCGTGCAATAAGAGATATGTGAAAAAGACAATTGACAGAATTTAATGTATCTCCACCGCAACTTCTCTTTCTTTATATAGTAATAAACTGCAAAGCATCTTTTATTATTAATTCATCACTATTTTTAATTTCAAGAACATGATATCTCCAATTCAAACTCAAACTCTATATCAATTGATTAACACGTAATTATATATTGTGCAGAAAAATAGAAAATCGTTAAAATTTCAAGCGTCAATTAAATTTATCTCATAAATAGAATCAGATCATCCCAAAAATTTGTATCTTATAAAAAAGGCAGGAGCAAGTGTACTTGTTAATTAGCACATCAAATATCCCAATCAAACCCTTTGTTTCTAAGTTTTATAAGGAATTAGTGTTGATCGAGTCCGAAATGACATGAATATCTTTGATCAAATAAAAAAAAAATGTCTTGATCAAACAGACATGTGTGTGTTTTCATCCTCTTAAAATTTTAGTACCCACATTTGAAATAACGAAAGTGAATAAGAATCACTCTCATTTTTTATTCTCCAGTTCTCTCATCTTCTTCATCTCCATATTATTCTAATGTTTTTTTTTTCTCATTTATTTTGTCTTATATTTGTTATTTTGCATGATCAGGGACACTTAGCATCTCATTGTAAAGCTCAAACCCTTCAAACGTTCCTTCTCAGATACTGATTTGCCACCTAAAGCATCGAAAATGACACTAATTAATGTCTTCTTCGCAAATAAAATAGACAAAATATTACATTCAATATTATAACACAGTTTTTATGATGGAAGTGATATTGGGGACTAGTTTTGGCCAACTTGATTTACTTAAAACAATTGAGAGACTGATATGATGATTGGTCCCTTTTTTCAAACATATTGACACGATGGTTTGTTTGCTAATAGCAAGTTTTGGACTTAATTGATGTGCGTGCTTAATTTCAAGCATTGAAAATATTGTCTCAAAAAAATTAATGAACTGATTAAAGCAGTTATGTATGTAAGGGATATATAATCTGCAAGATTTGATTTCCTCAATTATATAAAATATATTAATTCTTCTAGCCATTGTCAAGTTTTTGTAAATTAGTTATATTATATTGTGAAATTTTATCCGGTTTCATTGTGTAATGCAATATTAATATCTCATCATCGCCAACTTTAAGACTGGATTATAAAAACATTCACGCAATCAGGCTTTCCGAATCTTAAAGAAAGCAAATTCGATCTATCGTTCGAGATACATTATGCTGATTCCTAAATTAATTATATTTTAATTATTGATTTTCTTTTTCAAGAGAGATATATGTTCTCATTCGTTATTAACCTTTTCTTAAAACTATTGGGCAAAGGGGAGAAATATAACAATGGAGAATAAAATTGAGAAATTAAAACAAGAAAAAGTTTTTATCCATTCCTTCTTCATCTATCCTATGAAAGCTTCTTTTTCCCCCCTTTTTGTACACTTCGCCTCCAATAATCAACGAAAAATAATGAAATTTGGAAAAAAAAAAAATCAACAAAAATGTCCATGCATGAAATGATCATAATTAACATACCACAAGAAAGAAGCTAATTAAATCACCAAGTTAGAACTATGTATAAAAGTGTATAAGAAGGCCCTTTAATTGATGATCTTTCTCCAATTGGAAGCAATGATTGATATATCTAACTCCCCCCTCTCCTCCATTAATTCATGAAATTAAGATGATGGGGGAAAAAAGCACAAGACTATTAGCTAGTATAAATTTTTAATTTGGATCAATCATGATATGGATTAAAGAGGTAATAATAAACTCATTAATTAATAGTCAAAAATTTATTAATTAATTAGGCATGTCCATCCCAATCTGGTCTTCCTAACGTAAACTCCAAGCTTGGGTTCTTGCACTCCAAATTAGAGCTTGATATGTTGTTCTTCACATGCCTTGAATCACACTCCTGCACGTTTTGTTGTTATTTTTCCAGAATTTGTGAGAAGAAATTAAATAAAATAAAGCCATTATATATATAACTTAGAAGTTAATTGATGGTACCTGAATTTGATGCCCTGCTGATGATAATGGTGGTGTCTGAAAGGCAGGTCTCAGACTATCCATGTCTTTGGTACTATTTTGAAGCCATGGCTCTCTACTACTGATCATTGTTTCCAAAAGAATAACAAATTAATTAAGAAATGCCATAACTATATATATATAATCTGAAAATTTTGATAATGCATAATTGATCATACCAAAATTCTATGTTTTTGAAATAAACTACACAGAAATTAAGGAAGGATAAGAGTATAATGAGATATATGTATGTAACTCTCTAACTTGTGCGGAAACTTGTGATGAAATCGAACCCTTTTCCATTACATGCAGACATTTAAATAGAACACATAAATCAGTTATTATGTTATAAAGTAGTGAAAACTTATCATACGTAGTGAAAACTTATATATTCACGTAATATTATATTTTAGCTACATATTGTGTATTCAAATTAGATCTCAGCTTTTCCTACAAAGCATTAATAATCTGCAAGTTCATAACTTTTATATATAACGACTAGCAACTTTTTATTATATTGAAATTAAACTCAAATATGTATTCTTATATTTATATAATTTATTGTGGAATGTTTCCAGAATTTCACCTCACTGTCTTATATACATTATGATTCGAGCATTTTGTCTTCCCTGAGAAAATTTCTTCTACTTAAAAAACAAGCAAAAACTAACAAACTCACACACACTTTCCCCCCTAACTAATGACAATATTTAATTTGAAGTAATAAGAAGCGCTCAAAAATGAAGGAATTAATCTTTTGTTCTTTTTGTTATTCGCAATCTCCATGGAATAAGAGAGAATAAGAACCACATTTTTTACAAAATTTTGTACATAATAGACAAAAAGCATAATTAATTAATTATATATAGACATGTAAAGGAGAAAAAAGAAAAAGTAAGTATGTGCATATATTCAGCTGTATGTCGGGGGTGCTTTTAGTTCTAATTAATGTTTTGATTATGTCTTGTAGCTTTCCTTTATCATACCCCCCAAAAAGAAAGCTACATATGTTCCTACGCAGAAAACTTCTTTGAGGTACAAATGATCACACACACACACACACACACACACGAAAGAAGCAAAAAAGAAATTAAAGAAACAAGAAGAAACCAAACATACAAGTAAAGCAAAAGCTGCGACACACAAACTAAACCCCTTTTATTCTTCAAGGAAAATAAATAAATAAAAATGTGCCATACAACCAAGGACGTGGGTTTCTCATTGGGTTTTAACAGTAAAACCATGCAAATTTAAAGCAAAAAAGCAATGCAAATTGCAAAGTCGTACTAAACAGCATCTCACAAAACACACACACACACACAATATATATATATAGTTTGAATAATGATATAATATGATTCACAAGTACTCTTCTAGAAGTTCATATATATATATATATATATATATATATATATATATATATATATAAACTTCTAGAAGAGTACCTGTGAATCATATTATATCATTATTCAAACTCAGTCCAAAGATTTATACTTGATGATTCTTCTCTGAACATTATATTATTCTAATAAATGTATATATAATTTGTAGGTACCTTGAAGAATTGCTCCATAGTGTAGTGGTAGTAGAAGAGTAGTCCATTTCATGCTGCACTGACCTGTCTGTTCTGCTTCCTCTATGATCTGCAAATATTTCATCTTCTCCAGACCCATCTGAGTGGCCTGAATCAAAAACCCAAAGCCTCCAACATCAAATCCCACAATATGCACGCGCGCACGTACACACATATATATAATACACACACATGTGTGTGCGTGTGTGTGTGTAGGTTTTGAAATATATACATGTGAAATCTTTTGGTAAAAGGACTAAAGGGGTTTGAGTTTGAAGTAGTGTAAAGGTACATATAGAAGAGAGGCAAAAGAAAGAAAGGAAGGAATGGTGTACTGTGTTTACAGTGTGAAATTTGAAAAGCCAGGGGTAAAAAAACAAATGGGTCTGAAAAGAAACATACACACTCATGTGATCAGTGGCTCATTTTTCTTTGTTTTCTTTATTTGCTTCATTAACATTCATATGACTAAGTCTAAAAAAAGAAGAAGATAAGGCTGCAAAAATCGCAATTTTATTGAAGAGATCGAGCATTATATAAAGGGATTAAAGCAACTACGAATTACCTGAAGAAGCTGCAGGCTTGTCGGTGGTCTTCACAGTTCGATACATCTGCACACATACATTTAGTTACAACAAATCCATTTTTACAATATCAGGCTCGACTAATAATCAACATATATAATAAGTCTTAAAAAAACACCAATCGTTGACAAATTCTGAATTTTTTTTTTTAAAAATCGATTCCATGCCATATTGTGGAGTTGAAATGAGGAGATGAGTGTGGGTTTTGGTCATTAATCACGAGGTCGATGTTTGATAAGGTTGCAATTGGAGAAGTGTATTATTGGGAAATGATGATTTTTGTCTTGTTATCTCTCTCTCTCTCTCTCTCTTCTCTCTCTTATATTGAAAGCTGAAGAAGGCTGTGTGTGTCTGAGTGGTCGTCTCAGACACACAGACCTTAAAACTTAAAGGCTCCTTCCTAACTCAGCTCACTCGCTATGCATCACTAGTTCCTTTAATTAATATTCATTCACTGCCTTTTTCTTTCTTCATCGGCGTCTGTGCCGCAAGGATTAGACCATAAGGCCATGACACAAGAAACACATGACAGTAGAGAGAGAGAGAGAATGAGATTAAGAAAATGATGATGGTGTTGGATCGATGAAATTGATAATAATTAACTAATAATTTAAACAAGCTAGCTAGCTATTAGTATTGTCTATATCTATACCTGTAAATGGCTTTTGACATGAGCTAAGGTAAGATCCTTCACATCCATCAGCTCTAGAACTGATTTCGGAGTTGCTCCTACATTCAAATTCACACCTTCTAAATATATAATATCTCAACAATACCAGTACCTCATACTCTTGTGAGTTTTAGAAACAAATTAAAAGAGAAAATTATAATAAAGCAACCTAATTCATCTTGTACTAATAGTAATAATAAGCGAATATGATATGAGAAGATGAAGGAAAAAGTGTAATTAGTTGGTTAATTACTGACTTTCGTGGCCGCCGAGGAGCTCGACGGCGTGAACGAAGCGAGCGTGGAGGGTGGTGGTCCACCGCATTCTGGGAGCTCTCATGCTGCGTTTAGTGGGAAGCTTAGGCAAGAATCTGGATCTCATCATGAGCCCAGTACTGCTCGGAGACGACGAACAAGCCTCATGTGAAGAAGAAGATGGTCCCACCATGTTCCCATACTGATGATGGGGAGATTTGAAGGCATCTCTTGAAATCCCATTATTAAACCTGCCGCCCGCCCTGTATGCCGCCGACACGGGATCCAAGCCCCCGGCAGCCGCCACCGCCATGTACGGAGAAGAAGGGTTGTAGAAGCACATCTTGGTTTGCTGCTGCTGCTGGTGGTGATTATCCACCGCCGGCAAGAAAGGGAACGAGCGGTTGTGATAGACGGGAATCCCTTTGATGGGCCTCAATCCCTCGGAGGAAGAAGAAGGAGAGACATCAAGCAATGAGATTCCTCCATGGTTATTAATATTCTGGTGGAGGAAATGGTGGTGGTGGGTCTGAAAATAAGGGTTGATGTTGTTGTTTTTGGTATGGTGGTGGAGGGTTACTAATGGTTCTTGGGTTGAATTAGGAGTGGTGAAATTGGTAGCGAGTGAGAGTTCAGTGTGGGCATGATGAGAGAGAGAGAGAGAAGAAGAAGAAGGAATATAGTGCCGAGCTTCATAGTTGTTGTTAGTGTTGCTGCAAATCAAAGAAGAAGAGGTTGAAGGAGGGCTTATGTGAAGGGACAGATCAGGAGTACCAGAAGAAGAGGTTGACGAAGAAGAAGCAGGTGGCTCTATGAAAATCCCTGCTTCCAAGGGCATCTTCTTGAGATGGATATATATGCCTCCTCCTTGATGATACTAATATAGAGAAATAGAAGAGAGATTTGACTTTTTATTTGTGTAGAAAAGAATAAATCAAAGCGCAGTAGTAATTCACAAGCTACTTAGCTATCTATACTAGACTCCTCATCACTACTGCAATCTATATATATATATATAATCCTTTTGTCCAGTAGTCGCCCAAGATTATTGCAGTCTCTCTCTCTCTCGATTTTTTTTTGGTTCCGCAATACTCATAGAAAAAGGATCTGGCTTTCGAGGAGAAGACGGGTGAGAGAGAGAGAGAAGAAACAAACTAAGTTGCAGAGGAATTGAGCTGAGTGGAGGAATTGGCGATGAAGAAGGAAGGGAGAGGGAGAGGGAGAGAGAGACAGAGGTGGGTTTTGGGGATACTGTTCTCCTCGAGAGTATATCTCGGAAAATGACACTACTACAATAGGCAAGATGCTGATGCTGATGAAGGCGATGGTGAAGAAGGAGAAGAAGATAACATTCTCTCTCGCTCTTTCTCTCTCTAAGAGCAATTCATCATTAATTATTTATTAAACAAAAAAGAAAATGGAACCCAAAAAATAAGGTGACTTTGGATTTCCCCTTCTCCGGAGACGACGGGATAAAAAATACATTACACCCTCATCTCTCATTCCTTTTCCCCCACACTCTTCGCTCTCTTTCTCTCTCTTTCAGTACAAATATACATATATATATATATATATATAAATATATTTGTACTGGACACTTATTTCTTTGCTCAAATGGGAAGGCTAGGTCGTAGCAACTGTTACTTTCCTGTCTCCACATAAGTCATGTAATTTCAATGCCTTCCTCTTATTTTTTATATTATTTTTACTTTACTTATTCCCCTTCTGTATATAATGAATGTGTATACATATACTTTTTGAAAAAAAAAATTAGAGAAAATACCATTTAAATTTTAATATTTCAAATCAGTTTTGTTGCTTATAAGAGCATAAATATTGACTACATTTAAATAGCAATTGAAAATTCATTTTAAATAAAATTACTGATTTAGAATTTAAAAGTTTAAGTGGTATTTTCTCATCTTTTTTACGGAAATTTTTCTAATTTTGTATAAGTTATAAATTTTTGAATAACTTAAGTATTTTTTTATATCTTTACACCTTAGAGATGTTTAAGATTTTAACACTCGTTTGTTTGTTTGTTTTTTTCATTTTTACACAAAATTAATCATAAGCCCATGTGTTAATTATTACAATTGGTTACTTGTTCTTTTTTTTTCTTTCACTCGCCCTCTCTATTAATAATGGTGTATTTTTTTTTAAAAAAATATTTTTTACATATATATATATATATATTTATTTTAACTGGCTTCTTAATTTACGTGGGTATATATAATAATCTCCATTGGTGATTTCTCATAATTAATTTTCTTTGAGTGGGTAAAATATTTTTTTTTTCCAAAAAAAAAGGTATACAAGTTGGACTTTTTTTTGGTTGATCCTTGTGCTGAGTAAAATAACACAGTGAGTAAAGGCACAGACCTCAGTGAAGGTGAGAAACAACCAAACACAAAGGGCTTTTTGTTTGTTTCTCCATTTGTGCGTAAATATGTATATATGCTTCTCAATTCTTAAACCATACTATTACCCAAATTTTTAAATACTTCTATTACACACAGCACACATATTCCAGTTCCTTATAAAATGCCTTCCACCCAATTATTTCCAACTACATATTCCTTAAAGGAAAAACCAATAATTGAATTCTCAGACTTGACAACCCAAGTGTATTGTCTTTTCTTCTTTCTTCTTTTTGATATTATCATCTCGTGTTTGGTTCGGGGTTTGTGGTTGCTCTTTTAATACAAGTCTCTAGGATTCAAACTGGAGATCCAAAAAGATTTAACGGAGCCTTACATTATTAGACCAACTCTATATTGGTAGTGTATGATCTTTTCTATGTGCATAGGATTTAAAACAAAAAGTTTAAGTGTGTTTTAGCACTAAATTTTAAATATTTAGGTCTTATGAAAAAATATTATTATTTATCATGTTACTCAAACATATAACGAATGACTGGATGAACATTTCTTTTACCAAAACCTAAAATAATTTTTCCCACTATTACAATATAATGTCTAGACTTAAAAAATGAGAACAAAATAAATCACTGTAAATAAAATAAAAATACCAATTATTTTTTTTCAATTAATTTAACTTTTAAAACAGTTATATATATATATATATATATATATATATATATATATATATATATATATCCCAACCTACAAAACCAACTTTTGTCATTAATCCCTACTTTATGTCCTTCAACAACAAAAAACCAGTAACGAATTTTCAAATCTATGCCCTTTTAAAAAATATTTTAATTTTCAAATATATATAATATTCAACATTACTATATAATATATTAATTACTATTAAGTAATATATATTTTTATTAAGAAGGTTTGAGCTTCGACCTCTCTCGTTTTGATTTACTTTGCCCATGATCTTTGACCTCTCATCACACCCTTTTTTATTATGATCCAAGTTAGCTTAAATTATTTACAAGTATTTCTTAAAACCAATATCATGGGATCATTAACTCATTGGGAACTACTAAGCCCTTCTCTTACTTGCTGACAACGAAGATAACCTACAATAGCACTAGGGCTGTCCACATATAATAGTAGTAATATTTAATAATTAATCAAAACTGTTAGTAATTAATTAATGGAGGTTTTTATGTACAGTAGTGAGCCAGACGACAACACTAATTCATAGGCAGTACGTGTTTGAAAGGCTCAATAAATGCCAAACAAAATGGTAAAACAACTCCTCATGAACAGTAGTAACTACTCATCATCTGTGAATATTGCCGTTTGATTCTTATTATTAGAAATCCTTTATATAATGTGTGTGTTCTTCTTCTTCTTCTTCTTTCTTCATTCTCTTTCCTTTTTCTGCCATGTTTTTTACTCTGTAAAAGAAATAGTCTTTGCCCGACATATACAGGGAAGTAGTTAAATACTTCATTCAAATTGTTCGTCATATAATGGCATATATTAAATAGTTACAACCTCGCTCTTCACTACAGCCTCACCTTGGAGTTACATTATCAGACTTTTGTCCTCATCATACTAAAATGTTTTGAAATATTTTACAGGCGTTTCCTTAAACTCCTCAACCTTTTCCTTCTTCCAAACAAGTTTATCGTATATTGGACTTTCCCTAGGATTTTTAATTTCCCCCATGCAAATTGGTGGTAATTTAGTCCACTCCTCTGAAAACATACCGTTCAGGTTGTATATATAAATTAGAGATTTTTCCCCCATATTTATAAGTCACATCATTAAATTTTTCATATGAATATATAATTTTATCCTTCATTTATTATTGTATAGATTTTATTCTCATTGGGTATAATGTAGTATTAATCTAGGGTGGAGTTCAAAATAGGCATGATTAATAAGTTGTTCCGGTGAAAATATTAGAAGGGGTTTATAAATAAGATAAGAGAATGATAACACTGGCTTGGTCCTATTGATTATGGATCCCATTTCGGTGCTAAGCACCTTGATGAGCGCAAGGCACTAACCATGAAGTGTAGCGTTTCATTTGATGGGCACATCATCTTGGTCGTTGACTGAATTTTAATATCAGCTGTCAATTTTATTATGGGCAATTTCATTAATCCCTTAATGAAAATCACTCTAATTCAGCCGTTATGCAAAGAAATCAAAGTTTTGTGGTTGCATAGCTTGATAACAAATAAAAAAGTCTCATATGGCTGGATACTTGTAATTCTTTTAACACCTAAATTAAGGTAATTTCATACTCAGACGCTGCTAATGGCAAAAGATGATCTTATTTACGTCCAGTGCCGCGGTGTGTCTCTACACAGCTTGTCGGCTGAATTATAGTGATTTTCATTAAGGGACTAATGAAAGGGAGAATTTCAGTAAGCCTTTATTTCAGCCAACCTATAGAAAAATCCAAAACTTTACTGTACACCTTGGGTCAAAATGAAATTAAATACCCTTAAGTCAAAATGAACTTAAGTTTTGTATGTGAAATGACAATAATGCCCTTTCCTTATTTTTTTTCAAAAGAGCTTTTTACAAGACAAATAAATGAATTTAAAAGAAACAAGAGAATGAACAACAACATTTTAGCCATTTATAAGATATATAAGGGAATTTAAAGACAAATAAAGGAATTCATAATATAAATGAAGATATTTATAAGATAAATAAAGGGGTTAAAAAACCCATGGAGTTAAAAATATTTTGGTCATTTACAAGACAAATAAAAAACTTACAAGAAAACAATGAGAATTTATAAGATAAATAAGACAATTCATAAGACAAATAAAATAAGGGCATCATTCTCTTTTCACTCACAAAACTTGATTTTCTTTTGACTTAGGAGGTGCAGTGAAGTTTCAGATTTTTTCTGGGGGTCAACTGAAATAAAGTCTCATCTAAAAGACTAACTAAAATTTTCCCTTAATGAAATTGCCGATAAAAAATTTGACAGCTAATATTAAAAATTCAGCCAATTAACAGCTAGGATGATGTGCCCATCAGCTGAAACGGTTCCCTTCATTGTTTGCACCTTGCGCTCATCAAGGTGCTTAGCACCGAAACGGGATCCAATTGATTATAGGAAAAGGAGAGAGTATCTTCTTCCTCAACATTAGTTGCCACATTAAATTTATTATATGAATATATTCCTATGATCCTATTTATACAGTAAAACGAGAGATTTTTTGACTTATTATCAAGTCAATTAATTAAGCTTTTCATTTAAATGTATAAGTTTATCTTTCATTACTATTATGTAAGACATGTTCTCATGTACTCCTTTCGGTCCTAAATATAAGACTCAATTAATTTTTATTTAAGAAGTTAAGGAAGTTAAATATATTACTTAATAATAATATATGTTTTATATCATTATATTATATAGAGTAGTTTATAAGTTAGACTAATTAGTTTAAAGAAAAAGAAAATTTAAATACTTTAAAATAATTTATTTATTTTCCTTAATCTCTCAAAAAAGTCAACTGAATCTTATATTTAAAAATAAGGTAGTAGTATATAGTGGATATTAAATAGAAATAAAGTTGAAAAGTTATTGAATTTTAAAGTAGATTTAATTTAGGGTTAGCACCATCTTTGATCTTGGTAGTTTATAGTCATTTTGGTTTGGTCCCTGAAGTTTCAACTATGTGATCTTTCAAGTTTATTCCGCTTCAAACCTAATCCCTGTGTTTAAAAAGGACGTTGGCAGTGTTAAGTTTAATGATGTGGCATTATCGCCATTAAAATTGCTGTGAGAGGCTAATTGGGCAAGATCGATGACCAGATAATTTTGGATTTGGTTTTGGTCCTTTGCAAAGGAAGCTCCTTTACAAAATTTACACTGGATTTTTTTTTTTTTTTTTTTTTGTAATGTCACTTTTTTTTGTTTGTAATATGGCAAATTTAGACTATAAAATTGTAAAAGAGCCTCCTTTGCAAAGGACCATAACCAAATCTCATAATTTTACTGACAAGATAATGAAAGTTTGTGATTTTATAAAAATAACAATTCGTATCCATCTATCTCCTCCTCCTTCTTTCCTCTCCCTTCTCTCTTCATCTCAGAAAGGATTTGCGGCCGACGAGCATCTGCCTGAGAGCTTCAGCAAGGAAGATCGAGTAGGAAGAATGTCCAGCTCCTTAGATGAGATTAATATATTTCTCTAGCCAAAAGCACAAAAACACATAGAAATTCTTATTTTTAACAAAGACATAGTAATAGGTATATTATCTTTCAATCCAAACAACTTTGCGAGACGCTGCTGGCTTCGATCATTAACAACCACAATGAGCAATACATAGAAAGCTTGCTCATTTCCCTCCAAAGAATTTTTCATTTTTCTTTCATATTTCTTTCTCAGGAATTGTTTGTGTGAAATTTCTGCGTGGATTTGTGCTTTCGGTTTGATTTCAGTGATTACCTGTTCAAGCATTCTGGGCTTCTGGCAGAGGCTTCTTAGAGGAAGAAACGAAAGAAGAGAGAAAAGCTTAATTAATTCAATTCCAAATTAAATTCTTTTGGAGATGGTCGGCGTTCTTGCTGAGGTTCGCCGTCTGTAGACGGTTCCTGAGATGAAGATTAAAGGAAGAGGGTGTGAGAAAAAAGAAAAAGGGGCAGTAGAGGGAAATGATTTTTTTTTTTTAAATAACAAATTTTCATTAGTAAACAATTACCCAATGATCATGCCGGAAGAGATCATCTCCTCATTCATTTTTCCCCCCTAAATTTTTCCTCATCAATCCATTTAGAGTTTTAGACTGTTGATTGGGAAGATGAGATAAATGTTAAAGCAATATTGTGATTAATTAGATAAATATAATTTATAGATTATGAGAAATAATGAGAAAAAGATTATGAAAGAAATCCAATATGATTTTGCTTAGTCAGCCACTCACATAAGCAACTTTTAACGACGTTAATGCTACATCATAAAAAATAACACCATTAATGTTTTTTTTTAAAAAAAATTATAAGGACTAACAATTTAAAACAATAAACTTGAGAGACTGAAACCACATATTTGAAACTTCAAGGATTAAAACCAAATGAGTGTAACTTACCATGACTAAAAATGATATTAATCCTATAATTTGTTATTTCTAAACTTCTCATCAATTCTCACTCATTGATCATTCATATATTCTTTCGGTTCAAAATAAAAGTGAGAAACTGTGAAGGGGTTTAGTTTTTTACATAAGCTAAAGTTTGGACTTGAATGCTCATTTATTGAGTCTTTTTTAATTTTGCCACACTATCATTACTTTTTTTTTTTCTCATGCATACTTTTTCTGTTTTTCATCCTTTTTTCTACTAATTATCTCTATCACATATTCTTTTACAAACTAAATAAGGGTCTATTCGAAAAAAGTAGATATCTTACATATTTATTGCTTCATATTTTAATTGGTTGGAGTATTAAAAAAGGGGTAAAGTTGAAAAGTTACTCCCTTTAATTCTTTTTATAAGAGCTTGATAATTAAATTATGCAGTTTAAGAAAATAGTTAAAATTGGTTTAAAGTAATAAATATATATGTAGAAAATGAAATATTTTTTTTTTCAATCACTCCCTTATGTATAAAGAAGTAAGATAGAAGAGTAGTAGTAGTGAGAGAAAATAAGAAAAAGAATGTAATGTGGGAAAAAGATGAGAAGAAAGAATAGAATTAATTAGGTGTAAAAATAGTAAAAACACATCAAATGTTCATAAAACTCCAAGTAAGATTTTATAAAAATGATTAAAGTTGTCAAAATCACGAGTTTAGGCAAAATCGTGACAGTGATGATGTAAATTTGAGGCAAACTCATGACAGTGATGTAAATTCATATTGTAAATACATAAGTGTTTATTATTATTATTAAATAGCTATTATTAGTGTATAATTAAATAATTAAATAAATAAAATATAAAATGACAACAATTTAATTTAAATATTTTAAATTCAAATAATTGAAATTAAATCCATCAACATTCATCATTTATTGTATTTAAGAAAGAAATTTCTATAAATTTTTTATATAAAGTCATTGAGCATGATCAAATAAAAAAAGTTGACACGAGTTTAAAAATAAATTAATACGATTTTGTAAGTTAGAAACGTTAAAATTAAACGATAAACTCATGTATAAATTTGTGAATTTAACTAATTTTACAATTGACCGATTTACTAGTGACTCGACTTGTTTTCTTAAACTAGAAATGTAAAAACGGTACACTTAGAAAGCCAACCTCATAAGCTTTACAACAATAAAAATGAGAAAAAAAAAATTTAAAGTTTATGTTGTTAACTTGTTATAAAAAGACTTGAGGAAGTATTAAATTTTAATACAAAGTCAATGTGGTATAAAATTCTTCTTGATTTCGAGAAAAATGGTAGAAGTACCTCATACAAACAATTGAAAGAAAATATCGGAAATCAACTTTGTTTACCGCATGGTCCTTTCTTATTGGCACCTTATTATATTACTTTAGTATTTGACTGAGATCTACGACAAACAATAGAAGCTAATTTCTCCCTCACATGACATATTGAGTAAAGGGTAAAAATTTTTGGATCCAGCTAGCGTCCAATGCCTCTTATCATCCGCTACGTTCCTCTTCTCAAAGTTACACCATTTTTTGCTCAAAATAGTAGCAGCTGATGACTTTTTTTTTTTTTTTTTAATGGTTCTAACAGGTACTAAAAAGATGGTTCAGAATATTCAAAAAATACTTCGTGGTCTTAAAAAATTATTTTATGATCTTGAAAAAATATTTTAGAGTACTAATGGGTATTAAAAAGATACTTGATGATATTGAAGCAATTATTCTAAAGTATTTTTTTAGTACCAATCAATATCCTGAAATATTTTTCCAAGATTGTAATATAATTTTTTAAGATCATAAAGTATTTTCTCACTTCTAGTCATTATCCTAATGTAAACTTTTAGTAACGTGAATACCCTGAAGTACTTTTTTTAAGATTCTAAAATAATTTTCTTAAAATCATGAAGTATTTTTTAGTACCAGTCAGTATCCTGAAATATCATTTTAGTACCATATGAATACCTTGAAATATTTTTCAAGATCCTAAAATAATTTTTTTAGATGATGAAATATTTTTTTCAATATGAGTCAGTAAGTATGTATAAATATCTTTTTAGTATTACTTTATACCTTAATAATTTTTGAAGATGATAAAATAATTTTTCAAAATAACAAAGTATTTTTTAGTATCAATCAGTATCTTTTTTAATACCCATTAGAACCATGAAATATTAAAAGAAAAAGCATCAATTGCCACTGTTTTGCACAAAAAACAGCACAATTTTAAGAAGAGGACCGCAACTGATGATAAGGGGCATGGGACACTAGCCGGATTCAATATTTTTCCACTAAACTTCTTTCAAACACAAGCGATGAGAAATCAAGCCCTAACTATTACTACGATTTGCTTAAGGAATGAAAGTTCTGCTTCCTGTATCAACTTTGATTGATGTGGCTCATTCTTAAAAGAAATATTATGCTTTTTTCTAAAAAAACTATATTGAGATTTTTAACTATGGATATATTTAATGAGATTTATTGGTTTTTATAATCTTTTTGAAAAAAAAAAATCTTCAATTGAAATTAAAGAGACGGAGTATTGGGACAATTAGCACGATTATTGTAATTAGGGGAAGATCATAAGTGATTGGGACATAATTAATTACGTTCATTAATTATGAGTAAAACGGCATAACCATTGAGATATAACGTTTCCCCCAAAATCTCCCAATTGAATAAGGGTGCTAATTTTGCCTGCAGGTGTCAGATCAATCAAATCACAAATTAAATCAATGTTCTCATCGTCAAGTTTTATGTTCTAATCATGATTCATGAATTTGAGGCTATTTTGTACTTATTTCAGCTATATTAATTTAATTCCAATACTTTAATGACACCTTCTCCTTCTAAAGTACGGGTGGCCAATTATCAATGTGTGTGTCCACACACATTCCAATATATTTATCATACCATTCTTTTCTGTGTTAGTCTGTTAGAAGTCTAGTTTTTGCCTCGCATCTTAAGGAATAACGATAAAACATTTAACGTGACTATATTGATCCAATTTTTTAAGTTTGCCCTTGTTTAAAAATAAGTATCGAAGGAAAATATATTATTGGTACATATTTTTCTCAACTATTCAACATATGTAAAATTAGAAAACAGTCATTAATGACTCTCAGAATGTATTTATACTAAGAAAAACAAATTCTTAACCAACAAAAAGGTAAGTACAAGAGTGGTATATATGCCGTTTAAAAAGTATTTCTCACATTTTTCATCAAACATTTTGATAGTTTTAATAACGTTAAAGGGTTATAGAACAAAACACATATATTCACTTTTTTCATATGTGCGTCTAGCACTTGTACATTATTTGGATGCAACAATGCTCATGAACATATGTAAATGGGGTAAAAATGTCAACTCCGTCAACTAAGTCAAACGTTCATCAAATTTTAGTTTTGTGGGCCCCACACTAATTATTTTTAAGGGTTAAGGATAAATAATGGAAATCTGATTCAACAATAATCTTGCAGCAATCAAAGAAAAATCTAACAGCGAGAGAGAAGGCAATAATTTGGTCGCATTAGGTGAAAAAGTGAGAGAGAGGGTAAAAAGAGAGAGGAAGGGTGAGTACGAGAAGAGAGAATTGAAAGAGATGAGAAAACATGAAAGGAGGGATCGACACATGGATAAGTGTTAGTCTATATATATTTTTGCATCAAAGAAATGTATTTAGCGCAAAATGTATATTTGGTAAAAGTTTATGAGTATTTTTTCACCTTCTTAAATTGACATTTGTAAAGTAATGCGGGGTCCAACACAAAAAAGTAAAAAACATTAGTTAAAACATATGGAGCTGGCATTTCAGCAACATTTTGTACTCTTCATTTGCATTTTTAAAGTTAAATGACTAAAATTGAACCTTGTCTAAATTTAAAAGGCCACGTTAACCCCTTAATTAATACTAATGACATGAGTATTATTGATGCAATAACTTGTCCATCTATAAACTTTCTTGTTTTTTCTGTATTCTTCAAATTAAATTTATCAATAAAATGTGCATCTCTGTTTTAATCGGTGATATATATATATATATATATATATATATATATATATATATATAATAAAAAAGAAAAATCCAATTTTATACAAAAACTTGAAAATTAAAATTCTCCTCAAAGAACATACATATGCATATAAGTTTATCAAGTCATTGTTAATTTTTATAACTCTTCAAAACTACTGTGGATTGAGAAAGATAATGCTTATATCAAGTTCATTATATCTATGATGTCAAGTTTTTTTTTTTTTTTTATTACTGTCATCTTTTAAATATAAATTCATATAAAAAGTAGGACGCCACATAGTCACAAAATAACTTGATTGCATAATAGGTGTAAGTAACATAAGTTTTGTCTGATTACAAAATCATTAATTAATAAAGTATTGCTCCACATGAACTAAAATATCTATTTACTCACCCAATGGAGAGTGGAGAAGAAATATAATTATAATTAGTTGAAATTGAGAGTATTAACATTATTAAGAATATGAATTTCTAAGTCTTACTTTTTCTATTCTTTATAAAAAAATTTCTATTTTTTCATCAGCTAATTAATTTAGTACTACTTATACTAATTTTTATTTCAGGTAGCGGGTTACATCAAATAAATGATGGTTTTGATATATCCTTCTCTTTTTAGTACTTTCTTGTTGTTAGTTGATGATTGAGCAGTCGTGACAGTTATAATTAATATATTTTGTTTTAAGCATAATTTACTTCCTTCGAAAATTCAGAAACAATTATTGATTATAAATCATTAGAAGAAAGAAAACAAAAAAAAAAATTGAGGCATTAGTTATCCGTACTACTCCTATTTTGTTAAATTTCAAAATGCCAACATTTTAATTTTATGCTAAAAGTATATTTTTATTTCAATAAGATTTTTAGCGATATATGTATACTACAACAAAAAAAAATCTTTTGTAACAGTTGAAATTCTGTATTTGTAGCGATTTTAACGCTACAAACAATATTAGTAGTGATTCTAAATGCACTATTGTGAACTATTTTGCAGCAATTTATAAACACTGTTGTCCGTGTAACTAAACAGCTACTATTACTATAATGGTTTGATGTTACTGCTACAAGATGAGATTGAGATAACATTTTATATTAACATTTTGTAGCTGTTAAATTAAATAACCGTTAAAAGATGAAATTGGTCAAAGTTGTAGCGGTTATTAAACTGCTGCCAACTACATCCAGGAATTTTTATTAATTAGCAGCAAAAGTTTGTAGTGGTTTTGAAACCGCTACAATATTGGATGAAATTTTAAAAATGATGGCAAAAAGTTTTAAAAATTAGTGGCAAAAGTTTGTAGCGGTTTTAAAACCGTTACACTATTGGATAAAATTTTAAAAATGACACCAAAAATTTCAAATAAATTTGGTGGTAATTAGAGAACCGCAACAAAATATAAAAACATTTGTGCAACAAATTTTAGGTGAAATTTTAAAAATTTGGCTAAAATTTTTTTATCCCAATATGTAGCGGTTCTAAAATGGATACAAAATATTAACATTTTTTAAAATAAAAAACCTTCATTTGAGTTTTTTTAGATTATTTTATTATTTAAGTGATAATCTAAATGATGATATTTAATATTAAAAAAATTATATTTGTAGATGATATTTGATTATGGATATTATATAGGTATAATATTGAGAATGTGTAGACAATATAAACTTGTTATATTGTCTACTAAATGATATTTGATTATGAAATAAATGTTGATGATTATAGAAGGAATGTCCTTGAAGTTGTGGATAAAAAAAATGGGTTAAGATGCAGATTGGCTAACAAAGTGTTACGCTAGAAGCACCAGCCACAAAAATGTTTTGAAGATACCAAAAATACCAATCAACAATTGAAAATGCATAATGTAATACTCGGATAACTATTATCTGGAATATTATATTACAATAATAAAAATGCCTAATTATGAAGACTTTGGCCTTAACATGTTATGTGATTAGTATATGTTCAAAGGAAAACATTAAGAAAATTAAAGAAAATTTAATATCGGAAATGTGAAAAATGTGTCTTAAGGCCATAAAACATCCTGAGAAGAATTAGGAAAAATTCTAAAAGGCATGGAATAATTATTAAAAATTTAGAAAGCATATTATTCTTAATTTAGACAATTTAATAAATTATTTCTTATGGAAATAAAAAGGAGGAAAATTAAAAAGTATTCTTAGACTAAAATTGACTCTATGATTTTTGATATTTTGCATGGAGCTCAAATTATTAATGTCAATAAAATTGTTGTGAGAAAATGAATAATTTTAATTAAGAAAATTATTAAAAATTAGTAAGGGATTAATTAAGTAATTTTTGAGAATTTTATAAGGTCATGGGAATTTAAGAAATGTGAAAGAATAAAATAAATATAAATAAGTAATATTAAGGGCCGAAATTTTTGGCCTAATTAAATAAATAATAAAGGTTAGGATTATTCAAGAAATTATAAAAGCCTAAATCTATGTAATTATTATTGGACCAATAGGCAAATTTGGGAAAAATAAATGCAAGATAAATAGGATATTATGGTAAATGAAAAAAAAAAAAAAAAAAAATATATATATATATATATATATATATATATATATATATATATAATTATATGTGTGGGCCGAAAATTAAGGGGAGATAAGGATGGAATTAGATATTTGTTATATAATAATATTATAAGATTAAGACATGTGGTAATTAAATAATATTATATTATTAAAAAGTGAACAGGATAAGTGACCACGGATAGAAATAAAATGCTACCTAGGAAACTGTGAACTAGGTTACTAGGGTCAGAGTATATTATGAACAAGTGAATTTTTATCTTGGAGTAGGCTGTCTCCAAAGTCATTTCGGTAACCGACGGAGTGTTTTGGAGATCAGGCTAAGAGGATATTTTGTAGAATTAGAACAGATAATAGAAATGAGAACCGATAGAAAATAATTCATAAACTAGAATCCAAGGATAAGTTGAGGAAAACCAGAGTATATTATTGATCAGTGGATTTTTATCCCGAAGTTGGCGCCGGCCAACGTTATTTCTATAACCGGTAGCGAATACCGAGGATTTTCGGCAGATAACGGAATGTCCTTAATGAGAGTATAAGGGTAGGAAAATCCAGTATTCTTGAAGAGGAAGATAAGACCTTCAAAGTGTTGTTCCCAGAATTTTAAGATTGTACAAAAAATTTCGCGATCAGGACACCGAACCAGGAATTTCATCTGATAAAGCAAGATGTCACAAGCATGATAATGTCATCAATTTTGTCTCCTTAGGGGGGGGGGAGGTCGGCCAAATAGGTGTAGGGCCAAGATCAAGCCACTTCAAAAAAATGCGATCCCACGGTCAGAATTCAACCAGACAAAGTTCAATGAAATTATGAAAATGCCATTGGATTTTTCTATAAATAGCCTTTCATTTCTCTTCATTCTTCACCAATTCACTCACAATCCTAGAGAGAAGTTAGAGAGAGAAGCTCTAGAAGAGGAGTAAGAAGTTCATAGTAAAGCTTTGGGTAAGTTCTTCAGTCCTTAGTTTTTAGTTTAAGTAGTTCTTTTGGTAGTTATAGTAGAATTGTTAGAGTAGTCTTTAATTTTTCAAGTTAACTTAGATATCATGTTTTAGGAATAAATATGATAATTATCTTAGAAATATGTTAGAGGAAAGGTTATAGCAAAATTCTGAGAGGTTAAAGTCAGAATAGCGAAGCTCTGACAAAATTCCACTAAGAGATCAAACTAGGGGCAAAATGGTAATTTGTATCTAAAATGCCTGTTATGATCTTAAATATTCATATTGGTGATGTTATCCCTATAGGATACCCGAAATCACGAACCGCTGTCACCATCGTCCCGCTGTCAAAAGTACCATAATTCGACAAACGTGTCAAGAATCATCAACGAAGGTACGAACGCGTATTGTAACCTTAACACTTATGCTGCTCATATACGTATATGTGATAGACATGTTTATATACTGAGGCTCTGTCTAGGGTTGTCAGTTATACATACAACTTTATACGAGTTATAGTCTTGATAACGCCGTTGGGTTTTCCTAGCACTGAGGACACGATGGGCCGTCGTGGCACTTGTTATGTGCAGACATGTTGAGGGACTTTACATACTGCTTTGTACTTATGTTCTGTCAATGTTGTGATCATGCATCTGCTATGTGCTTATGTAGTGATTTACTGCTGTTATGAGTTGTGAATAACTGTTGTTCATATACTGTTTATTTGAGCATAAGGTTAACCGTTACCTGAGATCCAAATGGTAATTGGATCTCAGCTGTAGCTTCAGGTTCGGGCGAACCAAGGGGTTGAAGATAGGGACGAGCGACTGGCGTATGATGGCAGAAGGAATTTTATGGCTTTAGTTTTATATGCCTAGTTAGGTTCTGCTTACTTTTGGATAGTAGATGACTGTATAAGTACACTTACACTGTGGTTATGTAATATTAAGGTTCAGTTACTCGTTTTGCGAAATTGCTCTACTCTGATCAACGTTTTAGGAAAAAAAAAATTTCCGCTGTTTTTAAGGTGGGATGTTACACATAGAAATACCAATGAAGAATTTAAAACTGGTGAAAGTCATACAATCCTCATTTTGATCTACCTATCAAAGTTTTATATTTTTCATTGGTAATTTTATGCCTTTTCAATTGTTGATTGGTACTTTTGGTATCTTCAAAACATTTTTGTGTCCACTACTCCTAACATGACACTTTGTTGGTCAATCTGCACCTTAACAAAAAAAAAAAGTATAAGAGAATTAAAAGAAAGGAAAAAAATTTGAAATAATTTTTTTTAAAAAAAATATTTACCATATTTGATTAGTTCGCTCAACATTTAACCTCTCCCGAAAACTTTGATGGATAAGAGAAAATGAGAGAGATGGTGAGTGGGGAGAAATGAAGGAGTGTGTGAAATGAGGTGTGGTGGGTGTATTTATAAGGATATCTACATAACACTTATAGCGGTTTGTGTGACAGTTTTTCTAGCGGTTTTTATTTGTAGTGGTTGATGTGATGGTTTGATAGTAAGTTTTAATGAAAAATGCTAAAAAAATTCGTTTTTTTTCCTTAAACAATATAGAGGATTACAATAAGATAAGCATGATTTTTTAAATCAATCTTCATCGCCTTCCCTATAAAAAATGCGCAGAGAAAATGTTAGTTGTGAGTTTAATTTGTGTAGTTTAATATGTTTGTACACAGATTAAACTTAAATTAAGTGATAATAAGCATAACTTTAAAAAATGCATCAAACTATATGTAAATTGTCATCGCTTTTAAAGAAGAAGTTTGAGAAATTGGCGGGTGGGGGTAGGCGATGTTATCACCATCGCCTATGTCGTAAAGGTCCTAAGGCTTTAAGTGAATTACTATATTCCAATCCTTGTGCCTTTCATCACTAACATAATAAACCTGGTGTGCCTCATCTAAGGAAATAATATATAGCTCATCATCTTGAGACTAACTAGTATGAATTGGCTAGGAGAAATTTGTTAATGAGATGCCTAAGTTGTCAATTGTAAGTTCCCAAGAGGTTTTCATATTTGCACACAAACACTTGAATAGTGTTATAGTGAAATGGCCTTTGTAATTTATTTTGACAACATCAATAAGCTTTCCATAATATAGGACGTCTTCAAACTATACGTTCCTGTCACTACTGCTCGCATAACTCCTTGTCCCAAAAGTACCTTAAACACTTGAGTTTTGAGTTAGCAACTATTGATTTTGTGCAACTGTGAAAAAATTGAAACCATTGATGATGTAAATTGAAACCATTGAGTTTTTAAGAAATATTTTTTTTTTCTAAGAGAAAAAAACTCACACACACCAGCTTCAAGTAAAAAAAATAGACAGCTAGAGTTTATGGGCCCCATTTTGTTTATGTCCTCTTGTTATGAATTTATGGGCCCCATTTTTATTTAATCTAAAGATGTTGTGGTGACCTATAAGTGAATTGCAGATTTATTGCATGCAGTTTCGAAACCTAGACCAGAAAAACCATGCTCATGAGCTCCTTATGAAATTAATTGTTTTTTATTCTGGGCGAGGAAACTCTCTGTCATATTTTTATTGCTTTACAATTGATCATTATAAAACAGTAAATGTAGAATGATAATATTTTGACAATGTAATACTTTTGACACCACTATAGAATGATCAATTTTAAAACAGTAAAAGAATTAAATAATAATAATAATAATAATAATAATAATTGATAATAATAACAACTTTATTTTTTTTCTTTTAAAAACCTCCAATTCTTATTTATTCATTATTGTTTTATTTCCTAAAATTAATTAACAACTTATATTTTAAGTTGAAATCCCACAAATGATGCACCCAGATTGATATGTTTTAAAATCTTAAGAAATTTTTCTTAATTTAATATTGATAACTTCCTAAATATGTCAAAATATGTCTCTAATCTATTAAAATTAGAAAATTATCATATGCCCTATTTGTCTCTCGCGTCCATGCAAATCCTCAATCACTTGTTTCATGCCCTATTTGTCTCTCACGTCCATGCAAATCCTCAATCACTTGTTGCACCTAAAGGTTTTGACTCTTTGAAGCTCGTGTTTGTCCATCAACACAAGTAAGCAGCCTAACTTTCTCTCGTATTTTAATATGTATCTTTGAGAAGAGTCTCATCTTCTCTATGATTTGTTTTATGTATTGATTTAAGGAAAATAAAGTTAGGGTTTAGTTAGAAAAATTGTGATTTATGACATGGAGTGTGGTATGCAATTTGTAATTTATGTTGTAGTATTTTTTATCTGGCCCCCGTCTTTTAAATTCCTGGCTCCGCCACTGGTAAACTTGGTTGTATGGTCAAGATGGCTGAGTGTAGAGCTCTAAAATCTAGTGATTGTGGGTTTTGGTTATTTAGTATTTTCATCACAAACCAACTTAGGAAATCTCTGTGGACCTTTTTGTTAATTTCAAAGGATGTTTGTGTATGACTCATGAGTTGACGATTCAAATGACTTTTGAATTCCCTACAATTAATTATAAGATGGTAATCACAAAATGTAAGTATGAAATATAAGAAAATGTATAGGATAACATATGAGTATACAATCCTTACTGAATGAAGGTTCAACTTTAGTGTAGTTAATCAAAACATGTCTATGTGCTTGCAACATCTCAGTTGTAGTTTGAAGTTCTCACGTCCTTCAACTGGTTTATGAACACAAGGGATTAGCAACTCTCTTAACGATGACTCAAGTTCAGGGCAATCATCTATATGAGGCAGTTAATTAAAAGGCGTCTCAATGTCATCAAAGTACTTTGAGCAAAAACACAAGACCTCATCCCTTATATACCCTTTAACTATAGAACCTTTTAGACGCCTTATTCCTTACATAAGATTTCAATTTCCTAAGAAACCTATAAAGTAAAGAAGGAAAAATATCCATAAATGCCGAAATGTGTGACTAGCAAATTTAGAGGGAAATGTTGATTCACATATGTAAAATGAAAACCTCTCAATCGAATACATCCATCAATGTTGAACTGGGCAAGCAAGCTTTGTTTTATGAACAAGGTAGACTGTTAGGTGAACCATCACTATGAAAAAAGACGAAGGAAAGATCATCTCCAAATGACATGACTTAAGAATGATTTTCTGTTGCAATTGATCGTGCTCCTCAACGATCAAAACCTTGGAATTCAACTTATGAAAGAAAGAACATAGCTCCATTAAAATGATTGACACATCAAGAGGCAATGTATTTTTTTATTGGCAGCGGAAGTAACTGTTGCAAAAGAACATGAGAGTCATGACTCTTCAGTCTAACAACCTTTCAAGCCTGCATGTTAATGCATCATAAAATGTTGCTTAAATGCCCATAAGGAACTTTTATTTTAATTTCTTCAACATCGTGAGGAAGATTTCCTTATATGGTTTTGTGAGGGTGAATTTTTCCGATTAAAATTTGTCATGCTCATCTGGCCATGCATCTTGATGAACTCCCATGGCTCGTAAAGATTTCCGCGCTTAAAGATGATCTTTTGACTTGTTTGGTTCGTTAAGTAACGTGTATAGCACATTGTTGCATACATTTTTAATTTTTTTTTTCAATGTGCATGAAATCAAGATTATGTCGAAGAAAATTATCTTTCCAATAAAGAGTGAAGAAGATGCTTACCTTTCACCATTTTTGAGGCGCCGAAGCAGAAGTCTTGGCAATCTTTCTCCTTGTTTTTGATACATTGTTGCTATTTTCAAACTTGAATTCAACATCCTAAAGCTAATGTAAGATATCTACATCAAATAAAGTCTGAGGAGGTCCTCTTTTTCTTGTTTACCATTGAAACGATTCCGTTACAACTTAAACTTATGCTTACCATGGAGAAACCTTCGATAACCCATGAAGCACCACTTTCAATTGTAAGGAAGGCACACTGAGTCAAAGTCGAAATTGTAAGCTGGACACGTCATCTCAGTATACAAATTCCACTCGAATAATATTTCCAAGCTAATAAAGTCACTTATCATCCATATTAAGATAGCACACAAGTTGAATAGTGTCTTCTCGTGTGCGTCATATGTCTTTATGCCGACATTCCACAAGTCTAGTGATTTCGCAATAAGTGGTTATAGATATATCTATACTATACTTAAATACAATTAATTACTTTACAGCCTTGTCTCATGCTTTTTCCTTTGGGTAATTCAAAACATTCTTTCAAGTCCTGAAGCAGGTAGCAAACCTCAACCAATTCCCACGTAGCACTTTAGATAACGATTGAAGAGGTGACCATGGTTCTCAATCATTTGGTCTATAGCCTCATTCCACAGAACTATGACATGTAGCCCTTCCAGCTTATTGACATTGGCCACGTCCAGCCTCACGGTGGTAATATTCCTTTGCGGATCTGCATAATTTACCACATTTTTTATTAAAATGTAAATACTCTTTAATTAACCGTGTGAAATTTAAATATAAAATTTATGAAAATAATAATTAAATTTACTTTCAACTTCTACCTCAAACACAGTTGCTTGCGAAGATGACAGTCGGGAGTTCCCCCTACTCTTGTGCCTCATCCCACTTTAAGAACTACTCAATCTTCCTAATGGGAATATTGAAGTAAGGGTAAATGTGCAAAAATACACATGTGCTTTGTCTTCAGGAATACCCAACACCAAGTGTTTTTTTTAGATGCAAAAATATACATGTGGTTATAAAACAGGTGCAAAAGTCACACTGGCTGTTAAATAGAAAATGTTGACCGTTTGTTTGACCAAGAATTGCTTACATGGAAGCTGACGTCATCCTCACACGCACAAACAAACTTCCACTTCTCTCCTCCCTCCTCGATTTTCTCCCCCTCTGCTTTTCCTGACCACCCCTCATCACCCCCAACTATTCCCATTCGCCTCTTCTTCACCGGAAAAAATGGGTGAAGACAAAGATGACGACGAAGATGAATGAAGTTGCCCTTTGCATCCATTGGCTTTGTCCTCTGAGTCACAAAACGACAATGGTCTTATCACTTGACCCATGTCATCTTCACCGGTGTCGTCCATAGACTCAAAAATTTGCTGACCCTTGAACTTGCTAACATCTCCGGCGATCTGCGTGATGCTTCCTTGAAGCTGAGACATGAGATGTCTTGGAGAGTTGTGAAGCAGTTGAACGACTTTGATGGTTATACCAGAGTTTGTAGATCATGTTCTGGATTTAGATTGCTTATAGGCGTTCCAGTCTCATTCCAAATTATTATAAACCTCTTCCAGTTCCTCTATCTCTTTTCCTTTTGCTTCCATGGCGGCCTCTGCTTCTTCTTTCTCCTTCCTCACTTCACATATTTTTGAATCGGACGAGATTATAGCGGGATTATAACAAATTTAGTGCTAGTTAGTTTTGATCATCTAGATCTTTTTACCAAATTTTTAGAAAAACAAATAAACAATATCTTAATCCATATGATATGATAAAAGAGAATTGCAGAAAAAATCAATTCTTTTACCCAAAAAAGAAAGAAAAAGAATAAATTATTCATTCGTGATGCGAACGAAATCAACATAGGTTAGTTAATAATGGGAACGACAACGATCTTATCATTTGACCCATGTCATATGGATTATTAGAACTTACAAGTTTGAACACTCAAACGACAAAAACTAGTTCCAGTGCGTGCATTGATTATTATAGGATTTATGTAAATAAATAACATTTTCTTTTAATTAAGATGAACCTGAGTAGAAGTAGAGGGGGTGGAGTGAGGGAGAGTTGCTTTCGGACTGGGAAACGAAGATGACGAATGGGAATAGTTGGGGGTGATGAGGGGTGGTCAGGAAAAGCAGAGGGGGAGAAAATCGAGGAGGGAGAAGACAAGTGGAAGCCTGTTTGTGGGTGTGAGGATGATGTCAGCTTCCATGTAAGCAATTCCTGGTCAAACAAACGGTCAACGTTTTCTATTTAATAGCCAGTGTGACTTTTGCACCTATTTTATAACCATATGTGTATTTTTGTACCTAAAAAAAACACTTGGTTTTAGATGTTCCTGAGGACAAAGCACATGTGTATTTTTGCACCTTTACCCTTGAAGTTAAACTCTTCATTTTGCTTAAAGTTGCTCACATTGAGCTCAACCTTCTCATCCAAAATATGAGGTAGTAGGGTCATGTCATGCGATTGCTTGAGTACATTTCTACTCTCGTGCTGCCCTTGACGGCCCTTACCACTGCCCCCCTCTTCGATTGAGTTGCTTTGGCATATATCACCTCCTTCCCCTTCTTTAAATCTCTCCTTGAAGACACAACTTTGTAAATACTTCTGCTAAATGTCGCAAGACAATGCATGAGAATCAAATTTGCGTGGTTAATTGTTTGGTGGAGGCGTGAGTTTAACCATTTCGACTTCGTAGCAGTTTTACGAAAAAATCTCTACAAAGTGTAAAATTTGTAGTGATTTATATAAAACCACTACAAAACACAAAACCCTACCTTATTCACCAAAATACTTTATAGCAGTTTTATATTATCACTACGAATGTGTTGACTCTTTACATGTCGTAGCAGTTTATAGGAGTAATCGCTACAAATGTACAAGAATGTTTGCATCATGTAGTAGTTTCTATGATAAAAAGATACAAATGTATCCATTATGTAGCGGTTTTATTACTTAATTATATGTTAATTGAAGGATTACTCACACCGTTCAAACTCGGAATGCTATACAAGATGAAGTAGGTCGATTATATAGGAATTTGTGCAACAAGCTTTATGATTATAAAGTAATAACTATGAAGCCTATTGTGGCAATTCCTATCTAATTGACCGGCTTTACCTTGTATAGCCTTCCCAATTTGAATTGTGTTAGCAAGCCTTCTATTATCATGTAACGACAATTAATGAAAACATCATATATTAGAAGAATTTGCAGCATGAAGCTAAAAATTGGTTTGAAAGTAGTTGCCAACCACATGAATTAATGCAAATGTCATATACTTTGTATCATTTTATGTATCACCCATTATATAATCAGGAGAGCTTTATGGAAAACTCAGACAACTCGAGCTCTCTCGTGGTTATATGTCTAGTGACAAGTAACATGATACAAAACACAGGTCATTTGCATTTTTCCATGTGTTAGCAACTAGTTTGAAACCAATATTGAACTTCATACTGCAAATTCTTCACCAATAACAAAATCTACTTAATTGTTCATCAATAACAAAATTTGATTATTTATAAAGGCTTCAACCTTGTAGCAGTTCTATAAGTAGCTGCTACAAATTTGTAAGACTCTTTGCATTTTGTAGCAGTTTCTAGGACTAACCGTTACAATTGTTCAAAACTCTTTGCATTATGTAGTGGTTTTTCCATTTAAACTGCCACAAATCTCATGCCATAACACGTCTAGATGGCACCACATTTGTGGCCATTTCTACAAGTAAACCATTACAAATTAACTGCTACAAAATTGGCGCTAGCTTTGTGCCATATTTTGTAGCGGTTATTTTGTAATAACTACTACAAAGGTCTTTCCCTAACCAGTGTGGCACTTGGCGCAAGTTGTGTTGTTGCAAAGTTGTAACAATTTAGGCCGAAACTAATACAAAATTTGACATTTGTAGCAGTTTTTTTGGAACCGCCACAAATAGACAATTTTTTTGTAGTGGTAGTTATGTACTTTAAAAGCATATTCCAATTAATAATTTTTGGTGTATGTTACTAAAGGAATTAAATTATTTTTTAAGTTGATAAAGATTTGCTCATTCCATAAGGAGTTGGTGTTAGGATTCATACACGTAGGGAATGAAATTTATCCAATAAATTACGAATCCCAAGAAGAAGATCTATCAACAGCGTTTAAATCAGGTTAGTAATTAAGAACCGTATCTATGCAAACTCGTGTGCATGCTTTGTGAACTCTTGGGCTAACGCCTTCTTGGTCAATCTATCTCTAGGAGCCAACTCTACAAATCCACTTCCTCTACCGATATTCATACTGAACAGCACTCCAACACGAACTGCAACATGCTAGCGCCTTCAAGCTTTTCATCTCATGTATCTCTTCTAGTGTTTCTTTGTGGCTCTTCAGTTCTCTTGTATGTAAAATTACTAACAGCTTAACAGTATTTATAACCCTATGGGCTGCATTAAATATTTAAAATCAATTTTAATTAATTTCGAAATTGAATTGGAAATTAAATCTGTCTAACACATTCAATCCAATCTATTTATTTAATGAGAATTAAAAGCTAGCTGATTTTATTTATCTTCATAAATCAAATATGAGATATGATATCTCAATCAATTTTAGTTATTTAATTTATCAAATAAATTAAATACAAAACTAATATAATAATATTATATATATATATATATATATATATATATATATATATATATAATAACATTATTACTATTATTATTATTATTTCAAATTATATCTCTGTGTGTGTGTGTGTGTCCCTAGATAAAACGTTGTATTCATTAAATCTTAAACATATATTAGATTCAATGAATCTAGACATTATAGCTTGTATTAGGCTATTTTTATGTGCAATCCTGTAGGCTCACATAAAATTGGCAGCGGGCCAACACTGTACCAGCCCACAAGTTCTAGTAAGATATTACGACTACCCAACTCATATGAGGATCGATGATACGATACATCCTATCATATAACCATGTTACATCCCTTTTGTCACACAATAATTTGGTCAAGGATGAAGCATGGATAGTGTCATCCTCCCATTCTTGACCATTACTTTCTCAATTCTTGAGTAGTTTAATAATTGAAATGCAAACTCTTTTCCATCATAGTATGGCCATACATTTCTTAGACTCACTCATTGAGGGGCCCAGTATTATCTTTATACAAATGTGAGGGACAAATCCCATCTTGACCATTCACATTCCTATGTATGAAAAAACACTAATCTCGATCGAAGCCTTTATCATCATCCGGTCAAATGTAACTTTTGACTAGGTCAAAGATCAGAGACTCTCATGTAAGAGTCCATGATGATCTCAGGTCAAAGGGCATTGTGATATGGTTATACATGAGAGAAGCCTATGATTTAATCAATGCAACTTTCTCATAGTGGGTCAGTCCAACACCTTGTACTCTTACAAGTGCCTAAGACTTTGATTTGTATCTCCACTTATCAAAGTCATACTGGTCTTATTTCATGTTTACTCCGGCATAGATGGCCGACCAGAGACATTTAGGACAATCTTTATGATACATCAAAGGATACAATCGTCATAATAAACATGCAAATGATATGATAACAAAATGTAAAAATACTTTAAATAACAATAATGTTTAAAGTACAATTATTAACCCCTATGACATAATTTCCAACAGTTGGTTCTTAACTGTGAAGGTCGTTGGTTCAAATCTTATAACTAATGTGGAATTTTATTAGTGGACATTCTAAACATACCTCTGTAAATACTTTTTGAACCATGCTTTGATGCCCTGAAACCTAGATCACAAAGTGGGATCAAATTTTTATTTTGTAACCATTATATATGTAAAAGTAAAACACAATTTTTTACGTTTTTGTATGGTTTCTTTAGCCCCTTCTCTCACCATCAAGGTTGATTTTGGATAGTAAATATTCAACTTTAATTTTTTTGTTTTCAATAATTTTTTTATTTTATTAATAGATTTATAATTTAAAATAAAGATAATCTTATAATATAACTTCTTAAAAATATATTAATTGTAAAAGTTATAGATTAAAAATTTAAAATTTAAGCTGTCCATATCAGATTTTGGGTGTTCTCTCTCTTAATATCTCTCTTCATATATAATCTTATATTTGTCAATTTGATTGTCCATTTGGCGACCGATAGCTAACTGTGATACTGAACTAAATATATTATTAATTTAATTACTAATGATCTTGTTTTAAGAAATATTTAAGTGATAATAATAAATGTGTGACCATTAAATCAAATGGATGGATGAGAATGTGTGTGGAGAGGGAAAAAAAGAATGAAGAGATTATAAATTCAAATTGAACCCTTAACCACCATCCACATCCCACCTCCTCTTTACTATTTCCTTTGATTCTAAACATAAGATAAACTTTATAATTCAATTCGAACTATAAAGTGGGCTTTGTCGGAGTAACTAGTAAATAAGCCAGTCCCTAGTGACTTTTGTCTTTATATAATTTTATTAAATATAAGATTTTAATATCATAGTCGTGGGAAAAAAAAATTGTTTTACTTCAAATAAATTGTCAGTTTAAATATCCTACGATAGCAAGGAGCACACATCTCACCGGCATGAGTTGTCCATGAGTTTTATTTTATTTTATAAAATATTTACTTCCAAGTTATGTTTATTTTACATGACAAAATTTCAAATGTTAGAGAGAGTGTAATTTACTTTTTTTTATTATTACAAAAGTAGCCTGGATATATAGGATAACCAACAGAAACCAAAAATAAAAGAGAGAAGTAAAAACTACTCCACACCATTAAACTCTTTCCTCATTTATCTAAACAACTCTACCATATTTCGAAAGAACCATGTTTCTTAAACCTTCATATATTTATTTTATACACGCGCGCGCGCGCGTGTTTGTGTGTGGCATTTTTCCTTTTACAAGAGAGTTTTATAAAAGAAGGGCTATAATGGCAAGTTTCGTGATTTGATGAGCACATTTGTTCTAATCAAAAGCTTATAAATTAAATTGCATTATGTATGCTATTATTGTTTAAGCTGGAATATCAATTAGAATAATTAATAATGAAGTAGTTGGTTGCATGTAATGGAACATCCCACAATTGTGATGATATTAAATTAGTTAGTAAGAATCCCACAATATTGAACTTACCTATATAGTATATATAGTTTGGATTTGTCCATTAAGTATAGATAATATTTAATTAGTGGATTATATGGCTTAAAATATATTTAACATGAGTAGTATATCAAATTATCAATCATCTTGTTGTTGTGTGTCTATATATATATATATATATAATCTAACTCAAAGTTCAGGACGACATTCTTGATTTGCTTCACTTACGGTCATGACAATGAATTTTGATATAAATTGAATATCTTATTTTTATTAAATTTATAATTTTTTATGGTGACAACTAAGAAATCATTTTATTAAATATATTTAATTTTATATAATAATAAAAATAATAAATCATAATAGTTGCAATTTGATTTAAATGGTATGAAATAAAATACACACACAATTAATCCATAGATTGTCACTGAAGGAAGATAAAGATTCATCAAATGAAAGCCAAGGAGAAATGTGGTGTGGTTTGCAAAGTAAAAATAGTGTGTGAGCGCGCGCGTGTATAAACACATTAAGTTAATTAATTTTTTAAGAATGTAGACATGCTTAAATTAAGTGAGAATTACAGAAGATTAAAGTTCTTTAAGTGGGTGCCTATATGTGTATTTTATTATCAACGTTCTTAGGGTTGTCAAAAAAATAAACAGAGAAAAATAACAAACCCTTTATGTTTTATTCGATTAATAAAATGTCAATACACTTGTTTCGGCAAAAAAATTGAAAATTAAATTTGTATAAGATAACAAATATGTAATATCCAATCAATAAATGTCTAGATACTTGTACAAACTCATTTACACATTATTGTTCCAAGACAAGACAGATACATACACGCAATTAGATCAATGAAGAGATTCACTAACCAAATAAAATTAGTTACACATATATTTCAATATGGCATTAAGAAAAATTTATTATATGCACGATAATTTAGTATATTTTATTTTCACGGAACATGTCCTCAAGAACTTTAGCCATAAAGAAAATTTAGAGCTCATCATGAATTTCCAAAAACAGCCTTAACAACTTTGAATGTAATTAATTAATTAATTAAGAGGAGGAATTGGAGTAAAATGTATAAGCAAAGAGGGATGATCCTATCTCTAAGAAATCCCAAAAATGTGATATGACAAAGTACAAACGAAACTAAACTAAGAAAAGTGTTAAAGAGGGATGAAAGGAACACAACATCATTTTAATTTTGTGAAGCTTAATAAGAGCCACCAAAGCACATGACACAAACATCCATTCATGTCTCTTTTAATGGAAAAAATTCAATCTGCAATGTCTTCTTCTCTCTTTCTCCCTTCTGATTATTAATGCTCCTCTTCTTTCATTCTTTTATGCATCTAACTTTCCACACACACCACACTCACCCACTTTCCAAGTTACCCGAAATTAGATTTTTTTTTTTGTTTTTTTAACATCTCTTCAAGGGTATGTGTTTATCTAATTTGAACTACTCAAATTATATTTGAATGGTCCTGTTTTAATTTTTCATTTTAAAAAGATTTAGATTATTAAAATCTAATTCAAATAGTCCAGATCAGATTAGATATATGTGTGTGCCCACACACATAGATACATATACATATGCATATACATACACAATATACATATATAGATGTATATGTATACACACACATACATATATATACATGTGTGTGTGTGTAATGCGTGTATTAATTAACACTGATCTAAATTGTTCATAATAGATGCATATAGTTTTTGGACAAAAAGATCTAGGTTGGTTAGATTATATTTATTTGTTTATTTATTAAAAAAAATTAAACCATTAAAATCTAATTTAAATGGGTTGCAAAAAATAAAAATAAAAAAATTCAAGTTGCTCAAAAATGGTATAATAATTTAGGGCTTTGGTTTTCTCATGTTACATGTGGAAAAAAAGTTTCTTACACACATATGAAATGGTGGGATCCACATATACATATATAAATTAATATATGTATATGTGGGTCCCTCCATTTCATGTGTATATAATATAAGAAAATGATTTTCCTACAACATGAAAAAATGGTTTCCCAATAATTTAAAGGTAAAAGTTTACCTTTAGTCCTTTATTGTTATTTAAAGTTGTAGTTTTCTCCTTTAACTTTAAAATAAGGTTTTCTAAATCATTTATCCCTATTAAGTGTTAATAAATGCTGATATTAAAATTTTGATGCTGGCAAACTATTATCAAATACTAACCTATAAAGTTTTATTTTTAAAATAAATTATAATTGTTATAAAGAATCATCTTTTGAGACCAATGATATTAGGACTACAGGATTCCAAAGATGCATTTTAAAAGTCAAGGGATCAAAACGAAAATCAAATGTATATACTTGCACCTAACTCATATTGTTCATATTATATTATATGGTTTAAATTAATTTTATTCATTTTTTAATCTAAACTTGATTCATGATGAGTCAAATAATATGTGTACAAAAAAGGGATTTTAGACCACCACATTTAGACCGGTTGTAATACCCTAATTTTTATAATACATTTAAATATATATTTAGACAAATAATACCTATTGAAAATAGGTGAATATGAGGTCTCAAACACCTTGTATTGAATTTATTAGGACAATGTCTCCTAAGAATAAATAATTTACAAATATGTCCTTGAAATATTTATGGGTTATAAAATACCCTGAAAATATTATAAAGAGACAAATAAATATTTATTTGAAATAGGGAAGAATATTGTCCCTAATTTAGGTAATTTATTAAATTATTACCTTGAAAAAATTAAAGGAGAAAAATCAAAAAGTATTAGGGGACCATATTGGACCCCATGATTTTTAATATTTTGCATAATGCATAAATTATCAATTTCAGTAAAATAGTTGTGAGAAAATAATTAATCTTAATTAAGAAAATTGTCAACAATTAGTAAGTGATTAAATAAGTAATTAATTGTTGATTGTTTAAACCTGAATAAAAGGGAATATCCAAAGTTAATTATATGAAACCCCTAATTTGATATTAATGACCAATGGGGGGTCAAGGTTGGCATAAAGAGTGTTGCTAATTAATTTAGCATAATTAAGAGGTATATTAAGTAAATTACAAATATCCTTAATAGAATAAGCTTGCACTAATTGAGATTAGTTGCACAATTCTTCAAGATGATTAGAGACAAACTAAAAGAGGGCTAATTATATTTAAAAATAATTAAGCCAAAGAGAATGAAATAATATCTTAAGTAATTAAGTCTAAATCTTCATATAATTGAGTTAGCTAATGACAAATAAAAATTAAGGAGCATGTAAACACTTGATAATTAAGAATTGCTAATTAGTGTTGAAAAGTCAACAATGACACCTAAGCCTTGATTATGTCATCAAGATGACATCACAAGAGCACATGTGTATGTTGTGAGTGTGTGTGCGCCTAAGTGTTGTGCATGTGTGTGTGTGTAGTGGAGGAAAAAGAAAAGATGAATCTAGAAAAGGGGGGAGGTGGCATTTTTTTGTAAGAGGTGTAAGGTCAAGATTTAAGCTTCCTAGTTAAGTTAAATCCAATGTTTAGAATGGAATTAAAGTTGCTAGATAGTTAACTCATGGTTGGCTATAAATAGGAGGCTTCATGCTTCATTTTTCTTCACACCAAACTCATACCAAAGATTGGAGGGTTTAAGAGGAGAGTGAAGCAAGAAGGAGGAAGGAGTTCAAGAGTCTTCAAGAGGTAAGCTCTAGTTCTTAAGTTCTAGTCTTTAGTTTTTATAAGTTCTTAGTATAAATGTTAGTTTAATCTAGAAAATTAGAGAATAAATTCCTATACTTGTTTTTAGGCCTCATTGCATTGAAAAATGCCTGAAGAGGTAAAAACATAGTAGAGAATACTTTTTGGGAAGCAATGGATTAATGTTGTGAAAGTTGAAGAATTTTCGGTTCTTAAATCTTAGACAGACAGCGAAAAAGATGCTATGATTTTATGTAACAAATGAAGTTATAAAATCATGAAATTTTCCAGAAAGAAAGTAGACATGTAGGGCTTTCCAAACATATAAAATATGCAACATTTTGATCTCTGGTCAAGGAGATATGAATTTTTGAAGTTAAGCCATTTTTACAGGAATAAAATCTGGGCAACGTTGAGAAACGTAAAAACTGGTAATGACTCACTAATTCTGGGTGAAAATGAATATTTTTCCTCAAAAATAGACATCCTAAGGGTTCTGGGGAATTTTACGGATCCTCATTTTGATTTTTGTAGAATTAGTTATGATTTTTCAAAGTTACCGAAAAATCTGCCCACAAAACTCTGCACTACGTTTTTAAATAAATGTAAGGGCAAAGTTGTAAATAACAAATCCACCAAGGGTAGATGGGTAAATAGAGGTGGAAGTATATCTTAGGTTATTATTCTAAGTGATATGGTGATATATTAGGATATCCGGGAGGTCCAGGGCCGGATCCAAAGGTCGGACGTTTGACATTTACCCGGTGAAAGGTACGGACGCGTATTGTAACTCTAACTCTTATGCTGCTTGTATGCTCTATATGTGATGTGATGATTCATATAGTCGTGGACAAGACTGGGTCTTGGGTCATGCACTGTGATTAAGACTCTGTCTTAAGTCGCTGTTTATACATTCAGCTATTATGTGAAAACGGGTTACAGTCTTGGTAATATCGTATGGATGTTTTCCTAGCGCTAAGGACACGCTCCGAGGCGTGGCACTGGTTTATGTGCAAACTATGTGGACCTTACATGGGCTGTGTACTATGTAGAGGTATTGTTGTGATATGAACTATGACATGTGATGTGTGCTATGTATAGTTATATGCTGAATTGTAAATGAATATCTATCATGCATACTGTTATACTTGAGCATAAGGTTAACTGTTACCTGAAGTCCAATGAGCATTGGACCTCAGTCTTAATGACTAGTACAGGGAAGAAACCAGGATAGAGAAGATGCCGGTGGATAGAGCCGTGAAGAGGCAGCGGTCGAAGACGAAGGTCGGTAGAAGTTATTAGGATTTAGTTTCTGGCAAGAATCTAATAAAGTTATTTCAAACCATTTGGTGCTTAAATTAAGGAAGGGTTCATCGGTGAGTTGTCACAAGTCGCCATAGAGTTGGTGAGACTCCCATTAGATTGAACACCGACCTGGCCAAATTGTTTGATTAATTGATGTTAGGTTCCAAGCCATAGGTCTAGTTTAAGACTTTCTTTATCAGAGAATTGTATTTAATCTCTGTAAGATGTATCACATGAATATTCCTTCGGGATATTTAATATATCAGCTTATGTCGGGACATCATCATATGTCTGGGCATTCTATATCAGATACTCACTGTCCAAATCTTAGCGCACGCTATCCATTTCCGCAGTACTCTAAGCTGTAGCATCTCAAACTCTGTTGATTTTCCTAAAACTAAGTGTCGACCGACACGATTTTCGAACCTGGAATTTGGGATGTTACACCGGTTATTCTAAATTAGGTCTAAAAAGTATGATTGGTATATGCTTCGTAAATATAAAAAAAAATTTAGACTGATTCCTGTAATATAAGATCTAAAAGATATTATTTAGACCATTTTTCCAAACAACCGGTCTAAAAAGATTAAAAAAAAAGTCAAATACTTTTTAGACCGGTCGTCTCTATAACCGGTCTAAAAGACAAATCTGTTTTGACCTTATCTTTTGTTATAATTGGTCTAAAAGACACAGAATAAAAAAAAAAAGTCATATATTTCATACTTTCAAGACTGGTTCTTCCAAATAACCAATTTAAAAGGTGAATTTTTAAGACCAGTTTTCATAAATAACCAGTCTAAAAAATTAGTCACAAATTAAACTAGCTCTCTAAATCCTCTTTTTTGTCATACCAAAAATTGAATTTTCCTCTCTAAAACTCTCTTCATGTCATGATAACTCTAAGCTCTGTTGTTTTTTTGAACTCATCCGTCGCTCCCCTATTCTCTTTTGTAGCTCATTTCTTTGTCATTAGCCTTGATGCCAATGTCCGTTGTGTGGCCTTGTTGCTACTTCACGTTTCTCTCTCGACGAGCTAGTTCTGGTCATCTAAGTTTCTGTTTTTTTTTGGCCCATAACATCTAAGTTTCTGTTTACTTTGCTCAAATGTGATACAATTTTATTTGCTTAGCTCAAGGGCGTTTGTGTCTACATTTATTGCTTTGCTTATCAATTTTGCAAAACAAAAGTACCTTTCTGTTTGCTTTGCTTAGCCAGTTATTGAAGGAAGCAATGAGTATTTTTTTCATTGCTTAGCGCTAAGGCGTTTCTTTGGGGCAAGATATGCCATCCATCCGATGGAGCCCATGGAAACTCAATTTATTTAGATACCTATTTTTACGATTTCTTCCCATTTTTTTGGTTTTAATTTAGACCTAGCTATCCGTGGAAATGAAAGCGTTTTTAGTGTACATTTTGTTTTATATGGTATTTGATGGAAGCCATTTCTTGATAATGTATTACTATTTCATTCCACTGAAATAGATGTTCGTAAAGGACATGGTCCTTCAATATATGATTACTATTAAATAATATACCCATAATTATATTTTATATGGTGTTTAATATGTTTTGTTGGTATTTATATGTTTGATATATTTTTTTTCTTTCCATTTTGTGGATTCATTGTGATAATATGTATCTTATATGTTGGGATAGTTTATGTTGAATCTTTTCATCTATAGGCATTCGAATATGGATCATAGTTGGATAAAAGATAAACAGGCAAGTGCTGAATATGATAGTGGGTAAGGGAATTTTTTGAATTCGCCAAAAGCAATGTCAATGATGATAGGGAGATGTTTTATTGACCTTGTGTAGAATCATTGAACGAGAAGTGGCTAATTGTCTTAGATATAAATACATATTTAATTTGTGAAGAATTTTATAAGAGTTATACAATATGGGTATGTCATGGTGAAGAAATAGAAATGTCAAGTGCATCTTAATAGGAGGAAGTGACCTTTGATGATAATGACCCATATATGAATGATCAAATAGAGGACATTATTCGTAATGTAAGAGAAGAGGCTTTTGAACAATAAAATACATATGGTGGTATATATAGTGATGCAAAGAAGCTGTTGTACATGGGGTGTAAAAAATACTAATTGTTGAAAGCATTATTGAAATTAGTAAGATTGAAAGCACGATATGAATGGAGTGACAAGAGTTTTTTACAAACTCTTGAAGCTTTTAAGGACATGCTTCTATATGGTAATGTATTGTTTGGTCGATACTATGATGCAAAGATAATATTGTGTCTACTGGGGATTAAGTACACAAAGATACATGTACGCCCTCATGATTGCATATTGTATAGAAAAGAGTTTGAACAGAATTAAAAGTGTTCGGTGTGTAAAACCCCAAGTACAAATCAAATAAGGATCCTACAAAAGTGTTATGGTATCTTCTAATCATACGAATGTTCAAGCACTTGTTTTCTAATGAAAACGATGTAAAAAAATTGAGCTAACATGCAGATGATAGGATTTCTGATGGAAAGCTTTGACATCCGACTGATTCTTCTTAATGGAAGAAAATCAATCAATTATTTCCTAACTTTGGCAAAGAACCTAAAAGCCTTAGGCTTGGCCTTAGCATGGATGACATAAATCTTTATGGTAGCCTTAGTAGTATGCATAGTTAATGTCTTGTTCTCATAATTATTTACAACTTATGTCCTATGTTATGCATGAAACAAAAGTACATCTTGTTGTCTATGTTATGTTGGGACTAAAACACTTCGAAAATGATATTAATGTTTACCTAGAGCATTCAATCGAAGACTTGAAAGAGTTGTGGGAAGAAGGTGTGGATGTTTTTGACTCGAACAAGAAGGAGGTTTTTAAAATGTGAGCCATGATCTTTTGCATTAAAAATGACTTCTCAAGATACAAAAACTTGTTAGGTATAGTGTAAAAGGCCATAAAGCATGTTCAGTTTGTGAGAAACGAACATGGTATCATCAACTTCAACATGAAAGAAAGATGGTTTATCTTGGCCATAAGAGATTTCTTAGACCGAGTCTCCCATATTGTATATTATATTAAAAAAAAATTTGTAGCTAAAAGTATTAGGATGTTCTAGACACATTAACTGGAGAGCAAGTTTATGAAAAAGGTGAAAAATATTAATGTCATATATGGTAAGACTACAAAGAGTATAAATGAAAAAAATAAATGGAAAAAGAGATATGTCTTCTTCGATCTTCAATATTGGCACGAATCTTGATATGAGATACTGTATTAATGTTATGTGTGTGGAGAAAAATGTATGTGATAGTGTTGTTGGGACACTTCTCAACATACAAGATAGTTCTAAGGATTACGTGAAGGCAATGTTAGATTTGCAAGTAATGGGAATACAAGAAGACTTACATCCAATGCCATACAGTAAGAGAACTTATTGTCCAACCCTCAAGATATTTTTCAAATTTTAAGAAGCTTGTGTTGATGAAAGCTTGAAATTAATAGGTCAAAACTCTCATGATTGTCATGTCTTAATGCAACAGCTACTCCCAATAACTATTTGAGGCATTTCGGATATGATCTTCAACACATTTTCACTAGATTTTGTTTCTTATTCAACGCTATATGTAGTAAAGTCATTGAGATTGAAAAATTGGATTAATTAAAAAATGAAAGATATCTTATTTTGTGGCATCTTGAGAAGCTTTTCCTCCTATATTTTGACATCATGGTACATCTAATTGTTTATCTAGTGAGTAAGATAAAGTTGTGTGGTCCTATCCATTAGATGTACCTGGAGAGAGAATATCGCCTAGAGGGGGTGAATAGGTGATTTCAAATTTTTGATTAATTGGATAAACTAAAGATGTAAAACTGAAAGATAAATAAAACAGTAGAAATTATACTGGTTCGGTCAAATCAAGCGACCTACGTCTAGTTCCTAAAACACTTTGGGTATTTTACTAATCCTTAACTTGATTACAATTACACACTCAGTATCCCGAGACAGTCCAATAACTTAGGACTCACTCCCCCTTACTGATTATAATCGTACACCCTTGCTTAAAGGTTCCACAACCTTAAGCTTTACTACTAAATAGGTAATAAAATGGTTTTCAATCCTCACTGAGTAGATAGATGTTAAACACTGAAGTACAAAGAAAATATTGAATGAAATGCTAATGGAACAGTGAACTATAATAACTTCAAATTGAATGCTCAGTGTTCCGGTAGGTAAGATATTGAATGCTCTGGCTTTTTATATGATTCCTTGGTAATGCTTTCATCGTTTCTTGTTTAATATAGCCGTTGTCTCCATTTGAATTTCTGTTAGGTTCATTCTTTTGTCGTAGATTCCAATCGATCGTTGCCTCATTAAATGTGTTTCCAGTTATTTGTACTCATGTCAGAGAAATAGCCGGAATAAGTATTACTCAAAGCAATAACAGGTGCTATCTCAAGATTTAATCCCGATTGTTGCTCTATTTCTCTGTCATCATTTAATGCTTGATCCACGTCGGATTGCTTTTTCTTGAAACTAGATTTAGGCGTGACTAATCAATCTGCAAAACTTAGATGAAGATTAACCATAATATAATAATGTTCAGGAATAACTAAATGAAAATCAAATTGCATTAGTTCTGCAAAATTGATCCCAATGTAAACACTAGTCTTTAATGAAGATAGTGTGTTCTCGGGAATTATCTCCATATACTAGAGAACTTCCTAATTGCAGGAAGTTTAAATCAACACTATTCCTTTGCCTCATAGCATTGGATTCTCAAGAATTATAGACCAACTCTCGAGAGTTAGCGAGATCTATGCATGATTTTCATATAGTTTCAAAATAAGCACATTTCCTTGTATATGAACTTAACATTCTTGAGAATCTTCCATTACATTCTCAATAATTGACTTATGTTATATATATAATTCATTTTACTTTAGATGAGTTCATTCTCGAGAATCATTTTCTTATTCTCAAGAATCAACGAGAACATATTGATATTAGATTGTAAGGATGATGTTTCTTCACTCTAGCATTCTCGAAAATCATTTCATAACTCTCGAGAATCAGCTTGGAGCAAGATTCTGGTATTGGCCGTGATACTTCAATTCTCAAGAATTGAATCCTAATTCTCGAGAATTAAGTGACATGTGATCTAATCTACAACTAAAGACTTTGTTTGAAGCTTTCACATTGTCGGGAATTATTTTACCATTATTTTTTAGATGTTTAAAACATTCTCAAGAATTGCTCATTCAATTCTTGAGAATTGCTTCAACAAAAGCAACATCCTTAATTTTGTTAAATCAAAACCTTTAGTCTTGTTATCATCAAAAACACTGAGAGTTAACAGTACCCAATTAAAAAAAGGGTTAAGTACCAATTTTGCCCCAGAAGTACACACCCAGGAGCAATTTTGCCCTGGAAGTTTTCGGCGTAGCAATGTTGCCCCAAAGTACGTGCCCAGGAGCAATGTTGCCCCTCCGTTAAAAACCCTAACGTTGACCGTTAGTTGACCGTTAGGGTTTTTAACGGAGGGGCAACATTGCCACATTTTGATACTTCCAAGGCAACATTACTATGCCGAAAACTTCCAGGGCAAAATTGCTCCTGAGCGTGTACTTCCAGGGCAAAATTGATACTTTACCCTTAAAAGAACTATGAAATTCCTAAAAGGGTATGTGAAGAACGCAAACCAACATGAAACATCTATTCTTCAGAAATATGTTTCTAAGAAACCATGGAATTTTGTCAACATTATTTATCCAAACTAAGACATGTTGGACTTCATAAACATCATCATGAAGAAAGGGGTAGACACATGGCTTCAATAAAGAGTGTGGATCCTAATAAATTGCCACAAGTCCACTTATATGTTTTAAATAATGTTGATTAAGTTCAAGAGAACATAAATGCATATAAAGAAACTGTAAGAAAAGAAAATAGACGATTGACTGAATAAAGGTAAATTATGAAGCATAACATAACTTTTATAAATTGGTTAAAATGAAACGTTGAGGGAGAGGAATGTGTTTCTAATACAATAAATTGGTTAGCACATGGTCTTAAGGTTGATGTCATAAGTTGGAATTCATATGTGATCAATGACTATACATTTTACATGAAGTCCCTACATGTTATGTTAGTGGTTGAATCTATACACTTCTCTAGTTTGAAAGATAAGAAGCTTAAATTGGCAGGCATACCTTATTATATGGTTATTGAAAAGATTTTGGTAGTGGACAAAGTTAACATTGAATTTCCCATTTTCAAATTCAAGTGGATTAAAGTCAATAATAGTATTTAAATCGTTCAGTTAGGATTTACATTAATAGATATCAATAGTAGAAATTTTAGAGATAAACCTTTTATTATGACATACCAGATTACCAAGTGACACAAGTGTTCTATATCACCAACCAAACAAATAAAATGTGGTCTGTAACTCTAAGAAAAAAGGGTCATTAATATTGATGAGGAAATTCATTCAAATTATGATCTTCCCAAGACTCCTTCTTTTTCAAGGGGTTTACCGGAATTGAACGAAGAAGATAAAGCGGATAATGAACAAGCATAAGAAATTATCATCATGAAGGGATATGGGAGGATATCCCTCTATAAAAGAGAGAACTCATTAGGTAATATTCATATGCAGAATTGTTTGAAAAGCTAAAGGTTTTAACATTATATTCTTCCTATGTTCTTAAACAATGTCATTAATTATGTTCTTTTATTTATTTTTATTTTTGGGCAGTATCCTCCGGAGAGACCAACGACGCATGATAAAAGAAGATTGTTGTTGGGTGAGAATCCAATCAAGACATGGTGATAGATATGGAAGGTATATTGGGCTATGCTCAGCAATGAATTATAGTTGTTAGTTAGATATCTATTTTGTTCTCACTTGAATTGGAATATCATTGGCATTATATTCATTTAATTTGTATATTTATTTCCAATAATTCAATTTGTAACTCATATTAAGTTGTTCAGATCTTGGATTGGATTGTGGATAAGAGGAAGAAATAAAGTGGATATGTGAAAAAATATGAAAAAAAAATTAAGATCAGATTTTATAAATTTTAGGTCTGAAAAAACTTATAAGACAAAAAATTGTACACAATGGGTCTTAAAAGTTAGTCTTTTAAGACCAACTACTATACATAATCAGTCTTAAAAGTCTGGCTTTTAAGATCAAATGTTTTATGAAACTTGTCTAAAAGTCTATTTTTTTAGACATAATATAAGTCATGTATGGTCTAAAAAGCCCGAATTTTAAGACCTAATATTTGAGTAACTAGTCTACAAAATATTTGTTAAGATCAGTTACTCAACCAATCTAAGAAATAATTTTTTTTAAGATCAACTATATCGAGATTGGATCCAAAATCGGTCTAAAAAAATATTTTTTTTCATAGTGGTGTATTCTATATATTTTAATGAAGCAATGGATTCACGAAAATGGGTTGGCTTTTTTGAAGTGATTGGACATTGGCTTTCTTTAAAGGTGGTTGAAGCATCTACTTGCAAAGGGGTATTATTGGAAACTTAGTTTGCATTTTTTTTTTTATAATGTTGAAATTTTTAGCATTTTTTCCCCTTTGATGTGTTTAGTTGTCAACATAGCTTTGTTCCTTTCTAATGTTGTGTAACATAAAAAAGAGTCGATTCTTAAATGCATTACTGTTCTTTTGGTTAATGGTGTAAAAATACACATGTGATTTTTAAAAAAAATAGGCCCAACACCAAGTGTTTTTTCAATGTTCAAAAGTGACTACGTAGTTATAAAAGTGAGGCAAGAGTAGTCTCATATTCCGTTAAATGTACATGATGGTGTTGAATTTGATCTAACAGATGTCATCTAATATTTAATGGAATATGTGACTTTTGCCCTATTTTTGTAACCATGGAGTCACTTTTACACCTAAAAAAAGCACTTGATGCTAGACACATTTTTAGAAAAACCACTTGTATGTTTTTGCACCTTAACCCCCTTTTTTTTTATGAGTCATTTTCAATATATGTTACTAAAATCAATGGAATTTGACAATTTGGTACTAGGAAAGTAATTAGGAGGGAGGGGAATTTTAATGGGTTTGATTTTTTTTAAAATTGGAAAAGTAGTGTTAATTAAAAAATTTCAATTACTTTTCTTACTCTTTAATCTTATATTTTTAAAATTAAAATTTTATGTAGCTAATTCTCATTTTCTCTTAAAATTCTTTCTTCCCCTCCCCTCATACCAAACAAGGCTGAAAGGGAGGGGAAGTAGGAGGGGAGTTGTGTGTTGGATTTAAAAGAGAAAAAAAAAGTGGGGTTAAAAATTTTTAATTAATTTTTCTTACTATTTTATCTTGTATTTTCTTTAAGAGTTAAAATATTGTAACCTCACATCTCTAATGTTTTTTTCCCCTAAATCCAACTCATACAAAATTTTCTTCCCCTCCCCTCCAAATCCATTCCTCATACCAAACATACCATAAAACTCATTTACTCTTTCAAAAATTTGATAATTTTTCAATGTTGTCTGTATTAAATATAAATACTTTAAAAGTTAAAAAAAAAATCAAAGTTTAACAACTGATAAGATGGGAAAGTAGCAAAGAAAAATTTCTTCTCTTTCACCTTTATAAATGAGGCCAAAGTGGTATTAATTTATAAAATATGGATTTAAATTTTACTCCTTACCATTATTACAAGGTCTTCTAGCATGTCTCTCAATGTAACATCAACATGTCTACAATGAAAGATTGTAATTTAAAAATTATTCATTATTTAAGAGCGGTGTTGAACGTTGACTACATGTGTATGATGTCACACATTGGCTAGAGAGGGAATGAAAGAAGTCTTATAAAAGTTCAGATACCTCTCCTTTTTATGCATTTTAAAAATGTAAGAGGTGATGGACCTTAAAGCGGATAATATTGAGATTGAGGTGATAATATGTTACAATTGGATCAAAGTCATGCTTGAGTTGATGTAAACCAATGTACTAGTAAAGACACTGAGCCTCAATGGGGTAGAGTGGGATGTCACACAAAACACTCCTATGATCCTTAATAAAAGACATAATTAACTAATTTGATGATATTAACTTAAGTTAGTTAGTATGACATGTTTTTTTTCCTTCTAAAACACTTTAATTTTCTTTATTGATGCCCTTATTCCCTCTCATATTTGACTATTGTTGACAAAATGTTAATAGGACTAATTTGAGAAAATAATGGTAAGTATGTGAAATATCTCTTATATTTATAATCAATATCAACTTCTTAATTAAGTTATATATTTAGTATGGTAGAAGTATTAAAAAAATGTGCACATAGAAACTAAATTCTCACGCATATTTGACTAAAGAGCAAGTGGCACATTGAACTGAGATATGAAGAATATAAATTTTCCTAATGCATATGTGCACCTTTAAATAAATTAATTAAAGGAGTCGCATCTCTAAAATCTAAATAATTAATTAAAATGTTTGGCTCCTTCTTCTTCTTTTTGTTGATTTGAACACTTATTTGTTCATGTTAAATGTGTCCGCCCTAAAAATTTCTGAGAAAAACAAACAATGTGTAGGTATAAATGTAAGTATCGAATGCATGTTTTGCAAATAAATGAGATTTGTTATGAAGTCAACATCATATAAATGATTAGGTTATCAATCAAATTTGTTTAAATAATAATTGAGATTCACTGTCTCCCTCTCCAGAGTGATGGGAGATTAAAAACACAAGTGGCCTAAAAAAAATCAATTGCAATAATTTATATAATAATAATTTGACCAAGGACACACTTTAATTATAAATATGTAGACTTTTCAACCTCTATGCTATATCTAGTAGTACTTGACTACTTGGCGAATTACACGTGTTTTTTTTATTCTTTTTAAAATAAATCTATGATTAATAACTTGTTAGGACGGATATGCTAATTCATGGCCTATCTATCATATTAATTATTGAATAATTTTTTTGATAAAGTGAGTAGTTTTTTTTTTTTGGTATCTTTCAAATAATATAATACACCATCTGATTTATATTATAAAGCAGCAACTAACAATTTTTACAAACTATTAAAAATAGTAGGGAAAATTAAAATAAAGGACCAAAATAAAATAATATTTAATTAAAAGGACCATAAAAATTATAATTATCAAGAAGGACCGAATAAGCTTAAAAGTACTAAATTACCCTTTTGTTTCCCTAATGCAAAAAATAAAGAACAAAGTACCTTTTTCCATCCTTCCCTGAATATCAAAGTGGGGCCATTTGGAAATCCAGTATTAGAAGTTAAATACAGTTATTTTTAGTAATCCCATGAAAACAAGAAGTTAATTAAAGCAAAGTTGCTCTTGAACTGCATTGCTATGCATACACTTTTACCAAATATCGTCATTTTTAATTTCTAATATTAGATTCTCAAATTGCCTTACCTTGATATTCACGAGAAAACAAAAGAAGGTGTTTTGCTCTTTATTTTCTACATCAGGGAAGTTAAAGGATAATTTAGTACTTTTAAACTTATTCGGTCCTTCTTAATAATTACAATTTTTATGGTCCTTATAATTAAATATTATTTTATTTAGGTCCTTTATTTTAATTTTCCCAAAATAGTAAGTTAATAAAGTTATCATAAAGTTTTAGTAATTTCCAATACTACCACTACTAATTGCATTAAACCCTGATATTATATTATTATTACTTTTACTCACTATCCTTCTTAATTATGAGCATATATGGAAAAAAAATTAATGCTCTTTGAAAATAAGCAAGTGCCTTATAAAAAATATAAAATGTTGCTAGTTGGTGCCTTATAATAAGGATCAGAGTGAATAGTTTGGTTTAATGATTTGGACTTAATGATAGTGGAATTATACTTTTAGGGTTGGATTTTCTCTACACAATATAAATTGAAGATCATAACTTAAAAACTTAACTTTGGGAAATGATACTTACCTTTCGGACATGTGAACATCACAAATAAAAAGATCATTGAAATATGTGATGAATAAAAAAAAAAAAGGAAGAAGAAGAAGAAGAGTAAGCAAAGTTCACAAAAAACCCAACTAAACATTGTTTAAAAAAAAACCCCCCAAACAAATATGTTTTTTTAAAGGAAAAAAACTCAATGAGTTTATAAGTTATCGCATTATAAAGCTTTTTTTTTTAATAATAAATTTAAGGGTTAAGAGTCTATTTTGCCTTGGAAGTTGTCACGATGAAGTAATTTTGTTATGGATGTGTTTTAGGGAGCAATGTCACCCCAAAAATTTCTAAATTGTAAGATTTTTTCTCTAAATGTTATCTCAATTAATTTTGAATATTAGTTGACCAAATATGCTGAGCTCAAAGTTAGCGTATTATCCACATCATTTTTGTTAAGCTTAAATTTAGCCTAGAAGTTTTCAAATTGCGCCAATGTCTCCTTAACAACTATCTAAGTTAAGTTTGACTGTTAGTTAATTGAATATATTAAGATTGTAGCGTGAACAATAAGGAAGAAGAAGAAGAAGTTACATATGGAAGAGGAGTTCAAATTTTCTAAAGAATAGTTAAGAAAAAGATTCAATCACTAGATTCATAACACACTAAGGATAATTGTAAAGAACAAGGCCATCAAAAAGTCTCTGTTGCTGTATCGTAGTGACGCCAAGATAGGCAAGAATGTCTGTAACATCCCAATTTTCAAAAGCGGAATAATTTTTTTTAAAAAAAAAAATCATTTCAAATATCAGAGTAGAGCATCGGAGTAAATAAAAGAGTGAGTAACTGATATATCATTAATTGTGGCATATCCGTCTGTTTATAATGTACAATACATTTATCAGAATGATGTTATAACGGTATACGTCTAAAAATAGGATCTTCAGTTGGGTCCTTACGCTTTTTGCTTACTCTGCTTACTCTTATCCTCGGTCTTTGTTTCCCTAGACCTGAAGCTATGATAAGAGCTGAGGTCCAATACCCATTGGACCTCAGGTAACGGTTAACCTCATGCTTATGTAAACAGTATATGACAGGTATCACATAATAAGTACACAATTACAACTTTCAAAATCATAACAACATGTAAGGCAATAACATAACACAGCCACTGCAATATGTATGTTACCCCAGTCTGCTCTATTCACCAGTGCCACGATGGCCTATCTGTCCTCAGCGCTAGGAAAACTGAACGATGTTATCAAGATCATAACCTATATTCAATTCAATGTTCAGAGAGCAATTTTTCAAAACAGAGTTTCAGCATACGAATACAACTATCATATATAAGCATATCGTCCATACTTTCGTTGACGGGTTTTTGGGTATGTTCGTCGTCGGAACACGTTCACAGTTTATCCTATAAGAGTAATATCATTTTTATTAATTCACAAACATTATCCCAAGAGATATCTTGGCTACAAATGACAATTTCACCCTTGGTGGATTTATTTCCCATTATTTCCACAAAATTTCGGAAAAAAAAACGCTGGTTCAACATTTCTGGGCAGAATTTCGCCTAACTTTGAAAAATCATAACTAATTCCAGAAAAATCGAAATGAGGATCCGTAAAATTTCCCGGAATCCTTGAGATCTCTATTTTCGAGGAAAAATACTGGAACTTACGCAGAATTCAAGAACAATTCCCAGTTTCAACGTTTCAAACCTCTGCCCAGGATTTTCCCCAGAAAACGTAGCTTAATTTCTGGAATTTTTATCTCTTTGCTCAGAACTTCAAATGACACACTCTATATATATTTGAAAAGCCCTATATGTCTACTTTCACCATGAATTTACTCAGAATTTTAGAACATCATTTCCTTCATAAAATATCAACGTTTTTACTACTAGCTCCTGAAATCGCTAACCGATGAAATTTCACCAGAGCTTCGCTATTTTGATCATAATCTTCCAAAAATTTTTGCCACACTTCTTCTTCATCATTTTTTCGAAATAAAGGCAATGGAAACCATAAAAACATGAAAACAAAACTACAATTGGAAGATTAAAGATCAAAATAACATTTCCTAACATTTCTACTACAAAAACTAAGAACTAAAATTAAAAGACTAAAAGCTTCCTTACCTCTTGTAGAACCTTGCTCCTTGTTCTTGGAGCTCTTCCACTCACTCCCTTCCTCTCTAATATTTCGACCTATGCCTTGGAGATTTTGTGAAGAATTTGTGAAGCTTATGGCCTCTATTTATAACAAAACCTTGGTTAACTTCCAAGCAACTTTCAATTGATCCTAGCCATTGGTTTTTTTACTTGGTCAAAAAGTTTTAATCTTAACCTTCCACCTCTTCAAAACCGACCTCTCCCTTCCCTTGGCTCTTAAGTTTTTGCTTCACCTCTTATTTATACCAAATGCTAATTTAGTTAAGCATAAGTTGGTGTTTTTACTCAAGATCTAATTTCACTTTTAAAATCATAATTTTATAACTAGATTTATGGTGATTTTAAACTTCCTGAAACACTTAGGTATGAATCCTATCAGTATACAAAAATGACTTCAGGAATAGTCAAGTTCAAGCTCATAATTCAGTGGTTTCAAATATCTACTTATATTTAATACTTAGTTTCATTATTTCAAGATATGATTTAATTTCTATAGATTCTCATTCACTTGTATCTGATTAGAGAATAACTTGCTTCCTAAGTTTCACTTTGGATTTCAAACCATTTTTCACTTTAGTTAATTCTTTCTTTACCACAACATTATCTCATATGTTTGAATACCTAATATCTATCTTATAATAATATAATTCATTCCTTCCTCCCTACTCCAAACCGTACCCTCTCTCTCTTTCCTATTTAGTATGATTTTTTATTAGCAAAATATCTCATGGTTCAAGTGTTTTCATTGGCTAGCCTCCTTTGTTGACTTTTCAAACTAAGCTTTATGTGATAAATCATTTCTTCTTCTTGTTGCCCAAGGTAAAAAACCGTCCCCTTCATCTCTCTCTCTCTTTTTTTTTAATTTATGTTTTAATTGTTCTCACAACTCAAGAAGGAAAAATCTCTCATTGGTCCAATTTATGATTTAGGATTAAGGGTTAATATGATCTCTTCATTCTTTAGTAATTTTCGCCACTTTTATTAGTTGAAGGGAGAATTAGTTAATCCTTAGTTACTATTGCTAATATAGTGTTTGTAATACCCCAATTTTCATAATACATGTAAATATCATATTTTGATAAATAACACCTATTACAATAGGTGAATTTGTGATCTCAAAATTAGTGAAATAATTATCTTATTCTCTAAAGGTAATGTCTTATGAAATTAGAGTAAATGAAGAGCTAAAATCCCTAAGTGAATTTATGGGTCATAAAATACTCTGAGAATGTTATGATAAATCCTAAGAGGCAACTAAATATTTATTAACATAGAGAGTATGTTGTCTCTAAAGTTTTAATCGATTTATTATTATTTTTAGGAAATTATACCATTTTTTAGCAATTAAAATCATCAGATGATGATAAAATCAATTAAAGGAAATTGACAACAATTATTGGGCAATTGAAATTTGCAATAATTGAGATACTTTGGTAATTTTTGAAATTAGTTAATAATTACTTTATAAAGGTCATAATTAAGGAAATATCAATGAAATTAAGAATCAACTGATAGTCAGAAGCTAAAATTGGCACACAAGGAGTTTTTATTTATCAAAATTAAATTAGAAACCTTGTCAATTTCGGTAGTTAAGTCTAGTAACCCCTAAAACATGATGTTAGAAATTAAAATTAGGATTTAAACTAATTATTCCAAATTTACCTCTATGGGACAAAAATTCCTATTTGATGGTGAATAAATTATACAATAAAGAACCAAATTATATTAACCTTAAATCCTAAAATCTAAGTGGACCAATGAGAGATTTCTCTTCCTAGAATATGTGAGAACATTAAAACATAAGTTGAATAATTAAAAGAAAGGGACGGTTTGCTTGGGCACAAAGAAGAAGAAAGAATTTATCACAAAAAGCTTAGTTTGAAAAGTCAACAAAAGCAACAAGCCAATGAAAACCCATGAATTAAAATACATGTTTAATGGTTACCAGGGGAAGATTTCGGTCAGAATTTTGAAGGAAGGGAAAAGGAATTTCTAATATTGTAATATAGATTAGCACATGAGATAAATAAAAAATAAGACTTGTTGGTTAAGGGGAAAAGATGTGTAAACATATTCCTTGGTCAAAAATTCCTCTTGGATTTTGAAAATAAGGAAGAAAAAAAAGAAAATAATAACTTCAAATGCAAAAACATTAGTCAAATAAAGTAGTGTATATAAGAAGCTTCAAAGACTTGGTGAGCAAGTTGTCTAGCTTAATGAGCAAGTTGTTATTAATTAAATAAAATTAGATGAGTACCAATAGAAATTAAATCATAACTTGAAATATTGGAATTAAGTATTAGAGATAAATACATATTTAAACTCAGTGAATTATGAGCTTCGATTTGGCTATTTTCGAAGTTATTTTCGGTTACTTTTAAGATTCATACCTAAGTATTTTGGGAATTAAAAATCACCATAAATCTAATCACAAAATTAGGATTTCAAAAGTGAAATTGGGTTTTGAATTAGAACACCCACTTACACCTAACTAAATTAGCATTTGGGATTAATTAGGACAAATTGGGGAAGAAGTAGTGTGTCTTGGGGACAAAGCAAAAGACCTTCTTGAAGAAGGAAGATGAGAGGAAGTTTTTTTAGGTGTAAGGAGGAGATCTTTACCCCCTCACCAAGTCAAGAACCAAGGGCTAAGATCACTTGAGAGTTACTTGGAGGCTACCCAATCTTTGGCTATAAATAGAGACTCCAAGCTTCATAAATTCCTCACAAATCCACCAAGGCTTAGGACGAAATTTGAGAGAGGTTAGGAGTGTGTGGAAGAGCTCCAAGAACAATAGCAAGGTTCTACAAGAGGTAATGAAGCTTTTAGTTTTAGTTCAAGTTCCTAGCTTATGAAGTTTTAGTAAAAATATTAGGGAATGTTGTTTTAATCTTCAATCTTCCAAATATAGTTTTAATTTCATGTTTTTATGGTTTCCATTGCATTTATTTCGAAAAATTGATGAAGAAGAAGTTATAGCAAAATTTTTGGAAGATTAGGATCAAAATAGCGAAGCTCTGACGGAATTTCATCAATTAGTGTTTTCTGGAGTCAGGGGTAAAAACGTCAGTATTTTATGAAGAAGATGATGTTCTAAAATTCTGAGAAAATTCATGGTGAAAGTAGACATCTAGGGCTTTTCAAATATATAAAGAATGTGTCATTTGAAGTTCTGTGCAACAAGTTAAAAATCTCAGAAGATAAGGCTACGTTTTCAGGGAAATTTCTGGGCAGCATTAATAAAAATAGAATCTGGGAATTTTCCGTGAAATCTGGGTAAAATCCAGTATTTTTTCTTGAAAATAGACATCTTAAGGATTCCGGGAAATTTTACGGATCCTCATTTTGATTTTTCTAGAATTAGTTATGATTTTTCAAAGTTACCGAAAAATCTGCCCAGAAAATGCTGCACCACGTTTTTGAAGAAATGTAAGGGCAAAATTGTAATAATAAAGCCATCAAAGGTAGAATGGTAAATAGAGGTGGAAATATCTCTTAGAATGTTATTCTAAGTGATATGGTGATATGTTAGGATATCCGGGAAGTCCAAAGCCGGAATCAAATGTCGGATGTTTGACGACTATGCGGTAAAAGGTACGGACGCGTATTGTAACATTAACGCTTATGCTTATGGTATAGTTATATATGATAATTATTTTCACATGTTGATACTCTATTTTGAAATTGCTCATGGATTTGAGTTGTATACGGGTTATAGTCTTGATAACACCGTTGAGTTTTCCTAGCGCCTAGAACACGATAGGCCATCGTGGCACTGGTTATGTGCAGACTTGGGTAACATACATATTGCAGTGACTGTGTTATATTACTTGCTGATATGTTTTTGAAAGTTATAATTGTGAATATATTATTGTGATACCTGTCATATACTGTTTACATAAGCATGAGGTTAACCGTTACCTGAGGTCCAATGGACATTGGACCTCAGTCTTAATGAACAGTACATGAAAGAAATCGGGATAGAGAAGGTGCCGATGGATAGAGCTATATAGAGGCAGCAATCAAAGACGAAGGTCGGTAGAGGCATGACGAACAGGGTAGTCTGGTACGAATTTAACAAAGTTATATCGGTCTATTTGGTGCTTAAACTAAGAAAGAATTCATCGGTGGGTTATCACAAGTCGCCATAGAGTTGGTGAGACTCCCATTAGATTGAACACCGACCTGGCCAAATTGACTGAATAACTGATGTTAGGTCTAGTTTAAAACTTTCTTTATCAGAGAAATGTATTCAAATCTCTGTAAATTGTATCACATGAATATTCCTTCGGGATATTTAATATATCAGCTTATGTCGTGTATCATCATATGTCTGGGCATTTTTATATCAGATACTCGTTGTCCGGATCTTAGCGCACGCTATCAATTTCCGCAGTACTCTAAGCTGTAGCATCTCAAACTCTATTGTTTTTCTTAAAATTAAGTGTCGACTGACACGATTTTCAAATCTGGAATTTTGGGATGTTACAGTGTTTTAGGGGTTACTAAACTTAATTACCAAAATTTGACAAGGGTTCTATTTAATTTTAATAATTAACAATTCTTTGTATGCTAATCTTAGCTTCTATATATCGTTTGGTCCTTAATTTATTTGATATTTCCTTAATTATGACCTTTGTAAATTAATCATTAACTAATTTCAAAAATTAATAAAGTATCTCAATTATTGCAATTCCAATTGCCCAATAATTGTTACTAATTTTCTCTATTTGATTTTATCATCCTCTGATGATTTTAATTGTTAAAATGGTGTAATTAAGATTATACTAAATTATGATAATCTTAGGATATTTTTTTATGACCCTTAATAAGATTTAGAAAAATTAATCTTTAGGCTTTCTAATTCTAGGGAAAAATTGCTTATGAGTAAAATAAATACAACACCAAAATTTGAGACCTCATATTCACCTATTCTTAATATGTATTTTCTTTCCAAATATAGTGGCTATACTAAATAGGATTTTTAGGGTATTACAATGTCTTTGATTTTCTCTTCATCACACAAGATGTTTTCACCTCTTTGATTGTCTTTAATCCTTCATACATGATACATTTTTTTACTTTTTTTTTTTTACCTGATAGGTTGACACATGAACTTGTCAAATACGTATATTAGGTCAACTAACAAGTAAACTTGGATAATAACTAAGGTGAAATTTCAACAATTTAGAAACTTTTAGGGCAACATTGCTCGCTTTAAGTGGAAACTTCTAGAGCAAATTTACATTTAAACTCAAAATAAAAATGACGTGGATGACACGCATACTACCAACACATCATATTTGGTTGACTCATAGTTAAACTTAATCAGGATAATGACCATAGCAAAATTGCTTCGATTTGGAAACTTCAGAGGCGACATTGCACACCCAAAAACTTTCATGACAAAATTGCTCTACCATAACAACTTCAAGAGAAAAACAAACCCCACACCCCACATTTAAATTTTTATATGATAATACAAATCAAAATTAATAATAGTTATAATCAACAAAAAGTATATAAAATTAGTATCATCATTTAAATATTTGCAATATATATACATAATTATAGTCTTACATATTTTCATTGATATCTCCATTTTTTTTCCTCCATTTAATGTCTTCACCGTTAGATCAAGTTTTAATTGTTGAGATTTGTTCTATTTGCCATGGTGAAATTTTATTATATTTAATATTATCATAATATTTTTATATAATATTAAATCTCAACTATTAAAACTTGATTTAATTCGTGGAAACATTAAATATAGATTAAATATAGAGAGAGACACACTTTTTTTATAAATATAGTACCCATGCTTTTTAATTAACGTATATCATCTAGATAACTAATTATAAAGATTGAAAAAATTAGTTAAATTAGTTATTTATAAAAAAATTAGTTAAATTAATTATTTATAAAGAATGTGTTTTGGTCTATCTAAACTACCATTTTTGATTATTTATACTGCAACTATCATTATAATCAATGAAGATCCACTTAATTTGTACAATCTATAGATCATAGTTTTAGGGGGAAAATTAGGAGACAAACTAGATTGAAATTTTATATTTATGATCAAAATAAATTTATTAACTAGTTCTTACATTTAGGGATAAGATGAAATATTAGTCAATCATAGACTCTCAAAGTACGTACACCATCTAGTTTATCACGTATTCATTCACACACATGTGAGCATTAGGAAACTTGAGAAAAGAATAATTAATAATAATTCCAAAATTTTGTCCGTAAAAAGAATTAATATCACAGTTGGTTAGACATATGTGGAGAATAAATTATATAATTTCATAGTCACGACATTCACTAAATATTCTTGATGGTGTTATGAATATACTTATTATGTGGATGTACATTGACTCCCAATTTCCAAATATTACAAGATGACATGAGACCCACGCATAGTACCATGCATAGTACCACGCATAGTGATTTACTATTTGGTGGGATCCGCACTCAATTATACAAACACTCACGGGAGGTTTTTCATGTGAGTGAATAGTTATGTGTTTTGGGGAAAATTACACCAAATGACCCAGAAGTGAAAATTACACTAAAGTCTCATTTTCCTTCTATAAATAGAGGTCTTCTGTAACAATTCATACAACAATGAAATAAGAATCTCTCTCTCTACTTTATCTCTCTAGAACCTCTGCTCTTCTTCTTATTTATTTTTATCAGTTTTATAACACGTTATCAGTACGAAGACTCTACCAAGGTAAGATTTTCTCACCATCTATTTCATATTTCCATTTTATCTATCTGGGATGATCTTAACCATTATATGGAATTAAATATCTATTCTTACCGATTATTTTAACATTGAGTTCCATGGTTAAAATTTGAGATTATTTACTATTTTATTACAGTAAATAGTAATTTACTATTCACAGTAAATTTACCCCTTTTCAGAAATTTTTATATTTTATTCATTTGACTCCTACATGAAAGTCTAGATTAATCTTTCTGTAATTTTACCTTATTCACTATTTACAGTGAATAGTAATTTTACTATTCACGGTAAATTTACATTTTATTATTTACAGTAATTTATTTATATTTATATATTCTTCCAACTCCCTATTCATTTATTTCATGGTGGCGACATTAAGCTCCATTTGTAATTCTTTACTTATTGCTTTATTTATTTATTTCATGGTGGCTATACTAAGCTCCATACTGACTTTACTAATATTTACTTTATGCCACTAACATTTAAATTTATGTTACCAACTTTTACTTTTATGTTCCTAACATAATATTTATTTTTATGTTGCTAACATTTATTTATCTTTTATGGTGACAACACTAGTATTAGTGGGCTCCATCTATTTATGTATTTATTTACCTTTTATGGTTGCAACACTAATATTAGTAGGCTCCATCTATTTATGTATTTATTTACCTTTTATGGTTGCGACACTAGTATTAGTGGGCTCCATTTTAATTTAATTTATTTACTGTTTTATATCCCCCTCCCTTTTATTATTTATGGCAACTGTAACATCCCGTTTTTCATAAACGTTTCTGGAGCTGAGAGTTAAAAATATTTTACATAAACGAAGAGTAACTGAATAACATTGTATGTAATATATCTAATTGAATGTTAACTAATACAGTCATCCAAGTCTACTACTTCTAGCATAAGTAACCCAAAAAGATGATGCCTCCGCAGGGTCCTTATACTGGCTTCTTACCCTTGTCCTCGATCACTTCCCAGGATCCTGAAGCTATGGCAGAGGCTGAGGTTCAATTCCCATTGAACCTCAGGTAACGGTTAACCTCATGCTTATGTAAACAGTATATGACAGTTATCACAGATATACAACATAATCACAGTTTCAAACAAATATCCACATGTAAGGCAATAACATAACACAGCCACTGCAATATGTATGTTATCCCAGTCTGCACATAACCAGTGCCACGACGGCCTATCGTGTCCTCAGCGCTAGGAAAACTCAACGGTGCTATCAAGACTATAACCCGTATATAATTCAACATTCATGAGCAAATTTCAAAACAGAGTATCATCATGTGAAAGCAACTATCATATATAACCAAACCATAAGCATAAGCGTTAATGTTACAATACGCGTCCGTACCTGAGTTTAACGGGTCGTTGGGTACGTTCGTTGACGGTATCCGTGCACAGTCTATCCTAAAAGGGTGATATTGTCTCAATTACTTCTCAAGCAATATTTCAAGAGACATCTTGGTCATACTTGACATTTTTACCCTTGAAGGATTTATTTTCATTTATTTCCACATAATTTTCGGAAAAAACGCTGATGCAGAATTTCTGGACAGAATTTCACCTAACTTCGAAAAATCATAACTAATTCCAGAAAACTCGAAAAGAGGACCCGTAAAATTTCCCAGAATCCTTGAGATGTCTACTTTCAAGGAAAAATACTGGAACTTACCCAGAACTCATGGATAATTCCCAGTTTCCAGAATTCAAAATGCTGCCCATAATTTCGCTCAGAAATTGTAGCTTAACTTCTGGGATTTTTATCTTTTTGTACAAAACTTCAATTGACACACTCTTTATATATTTGGAAAGCCCTAAATGTCTAATTTCATCATAAATTTTCCTAGAATTTTAGAACATCATCTTCATTATAAGATACTAGCATTTTCACTACTGACTCCAGAAGTTCTTATTTGCTGAAATTTCGCCAGAGCTTCGCTATTTTAATCATAATCTTCCAAAAATTTTGCTATAACTTCTTCTTCATCAAATTTTCGAAATAAAGCTATTGGAAACCATAAAAACATGAAAATAAAACTGGAATTGGAAGTTTGATGATCAAAATAACATTCCTAGCATTTCTACTTCATAAACTAAGAACTTAAACTTGGAAGCTAAGAACTTCCTTACCTCTTGAAGACTTCTTTGCCTCCCTTTCTCCAGCAGCTACTCACTCTCTCTTTCTCCCTATATTTCGGCCAAGGCAAGGGAAATTGGTGTGGAGGATGTGCTAACTAAGGCCCTCTATTTATAGGCAAATGGAGGTTAAACATCTTGCAACTTTTGCTTGATCTTGGCTCTTGGATCATTACTTGGAGAGAAAGAGATGATCTTGCCCCTTAATTCCCTCTTGGCCGAAATTTTCACCCTTTTCCTTCTAGAATTTTGTTGCTTGGTCCCCAAGAAAAGCCTTTCCCTTGTTAAATTAACTTAATAAATCCCAAATCCTAATTTAGTTAGGTGTAAGTTGGTGTTTAAATTCAAAATCTAATTCCACTTTTGGAATCCTAATTTTATGATTAGATTTATGGTGATTTTTAATTCCCAAAATGTTTAAGTATGAATCTTAAAAGTAACCAAAAATATCTTTGGGAATAGCCAAGTTGAAGCTCATAATTCCCTAATTCTAAATATGTATTTATCTTGAACATTTAACTTCAATATCACAAGTTATGATTTAATTTCTATAGGTTTTCTCCTAATTTCTTCTAATTAAGCAATTACTTGCTCCCTAAGAAAATCAACTTGCTCCCTAAGAAAATCAACTTGCTCCCTAAGTTGTCTTCTCTTACACACTTCTTTAATTAATTTATTATTTTTCCTTCCATTTCCCTTAAAAATTTCGTCCCCCCTCCCTTAATTTTATTTATGAAATTTTATCTTAATTGTTCTCACATGCTCAAGAAGACAATTCCCTTATTGGTCCATTTAGACTTTAGGATTTAGGGTTAATATCATTGTATAATTTATTTATTCTTACTTAGAGAGATTTTGTCTCATGAAGTTAAATTAGGAATAAATGAGTTAAGTCCTAATTTAATCCCTAAAATATTGGTTTTTATACCAACAAGCTAAATCAATTTTTATACTCCTAAATTCTAAGAAAAATTTCCTATAAACAAAAATAAGTACAATACAACAATTTGAGACCCCATATTCACCTATTTAAAATAGGTATTATGATAATTATTTTTCTTTTTATTATAATTTTTTTTTTCAGGTATTACAGCAACCACACTATTAGTGGGTTCCAACTATTTATTTTATTTATTTACTTATGCTTATATTTATCCTGACAATAAATTGTTAAAAGGCCACGGAGATATGATGCATAAATTGGCCTGAGACCATGAGGAGGCATAAATTGGCTAGAAGTCAAGTGATTAATTAGCCTGAAGCTAATGAAATAAGTTGGCCTGAAGCCGAGAGACAAGTTATGATACAAGGCTTGATCCATAAATTTTGTATGCCATCAATTGTATAAAGGCCTCAAAATTGTATATTTGGCATCTAATACTCCCTTAAATTATGAGACAAGGGATTGTATGATCATGGTTGATTGTAAATAAATATATCCAATTTGCTCTTACAGTAGCAAAATTGTGATAAAGTCAAGAAATATTGTAGATTAATTGTCATGATCAAATAGATCAGTGAGTTATGGATCATGAATTTTATCCAACTTCATTCCCCGAAGTGAATGAAGCAAATATATTATTATGGTTGTTTTGTGTTTTCTATGATTATAATAATTGTTGTGAATATAAGAGAAGAATATTCATAAACAAAATGATTAAACAAAAAGCAATATTATTTCAACAAAGTTTAATAGCGAGTGGCTCAACTCCATTACAAACCTTAATCATCTCATTTTGAAGATATTTAATGTTTTCTTCTTTAGCTTCTCTTGAGATGGGATCCAGAAGAGGCAAAGCTCTTCGTAATATCGAGATTTGCATCATAAGTTTCTTAAACTTTTTGTGTGGCCACTCAGTTAACCCTCCTTTTTGATAGATCTTTTGTATAGTGTGAGTAGACATATTTAATTGTTTACTCACATCATCGAAGGTTAAGTGTAAATAATCACTTAAATCATGGTGCGTTGTTTTCTTTATTCTTTCCCGTTGCTCCATTGTTAATCTATATAATTCACCCTGATTAAGGAATGATATATCATATGGAATATTAACCGCGGGTTGTTTTCCTTTATCTAATGGATTTTCAATGTTGGTTTGAAATGAACTCCGCGGTAGTTCATTTGGGTTTTTAGCCCATTCCGAACCAACACAAAGGACCTCATGATAGTCCAATACAGGATCACGCATCAAGTTATATCCTGATGCTTGTAAATCTATACAATACTGTGTCAGAAAATGTTTGATTTCTCCATAAATTTTATTACTAAAATCAAACATTGGAAGCCTGTCAGTATTGTAAGATTTATCCTGTACATTTTCAAATAAAACAGCATGAGAAATCATACCTATCTTCCTTCCGTGAACTTCAAGTTTATGATATTGAAGTCCGTTGGTATGTATAATTTCCCGTAAAACATGACAGCAACTACATTCCAATAAGCTAGTAGTTGCTAATTGGCTTGTAGTTGTTGGCTGGATGATTGTTGCTGGCTGGCTGGTTGTTGATGGCTGGCTGGTGGTTGTTTGCTAGCTTGTGAATGCTGGCTCATTGATTGTTGTGACTATTGGTTGAACTTGACTGGTAGACTCCATCAGTTCGGCCATAGTTCTACACCTTTTAACAGGCCTTCTTGATGAACCTGCTTCAGTTGTACCTTCAATCCTTGTAGATTGAGGAAGAACACTTGTTTTTGGGGGAGAAGTAGGTACATTTGAAGCAGAAAGAGGAATAGTAGAAGGAGTAATAAACATCTCAAAAGGATTAGGAGATAACAAAGAAGTAAATGACATGTTGGGCTGATCATCATACAACAAAGCATCAAGTAATGTTGTTTCAAATGTATCAGAAACTAGGATAAAATTGCTAGATCCTGCCATGACAATAGAATTTAGAGAAATATGTGAGTATCTGGTAATTGATATTATCAGATGCTTGTGTGTTTGTGAGGCATGTTTGTTTGCCTTCTTCTATTTATAGTCGAATTAAATTCTATTGAATCTCTGCAGATTTGCGCAGTCCTGTTAAATCTCTGCAGATCTGCTCCCTATAAAGCACGAGCTTAGAACCTTTTTGACTTTAAATGCATACGACAATTCGAGTTGTTGCACCTGTGATTCCACAGTGATGCATCTATAATTACACAGTATTGCGCTCATGAATCTGCAGTGATCCATTTGATGATTTTGTATTTAATATATATTTGTTTGTTGATTCTGGAAAATGAAAATTTTGTTACCAGAAGTAACAAAATTATGCATTGATAATGCATTAAGAAATCTGTGGAATTTTAATGAAATAGATATCATATATGCTATTATTATGGAATATTGTATGGAAATTCCATGAATTAATTTTTAAGGTCTCACACTTGAGAGGGAGAATGATATATATCAAGTGTGAATATTTATGTGATAATTCTTTGTGAATGTTTCTGTGTTGATTCCCCCAAAATGAATATTAGATTTGATGATAAATCATATGGAAAGTTGGCATGACTTGTTTGATCATCCGAGTCATATATTATGTGCTGCTTGTTCTCAAATAGAAATAATTATTGGAAATGGATATCTGGAAATATATCAAATTGAAATATTATATGTGTGATTATAAATCTGCAAAGTTTGCAATAATGTTTGCAACCAGAAGTTTGAAATTTATTATGCGCGTAATTTTCCAGATTAAATGATCCAGAAATCATATATGAGTAGATCAATGATTATGAGAACATTATTTATATATATATATTTGCAGCAATTATATAAGCCAACAAAATTTTCCCTGTAAAATTGGCTTTTGGTCAGGAGCCAGATAAATTCCATCTTAATAGTTTTAAATGTGCAATGATTATTAATCTTCTATAATGCACACAGATGGATATACATTATATGATTATATGAGGGGGAGAAAATAAGCAGATTGGGTAAAGAGATTAACTGGAATGAATTATTATTGGCTCATTTTGATCCTCGTACAAAGAAATGTGCACTAAAAGTTTAAAAAATAATTCATTTCCAGAGTTTAGTTAATCGAATGCCATAAGCATTCACTGACCTAAAGAAAGTGACAAAGTCACATGTCCCAATTGCAAATGCTCCTATATGAATTATTATAAAATACGCCTAAAGCGTTACAGGTCCATCGGTTTTAAAGATAAAAATCCTTGAAAGAGAAAAGGAGCTATAAAAAATATAGATGATCAAGTCGAGGATAATTAAGAAAAGCTCCAGAAGAGCCATCTCCTAAAGAGATGTTATCTCCAGATGAGATATTACAAGAAGAGAATATTGCGGTCCAAAAAGAGACCCAGGTACCTAATATATGTGAATGTAATGAGATCTCAATAAATTATAAATGAAATTCGATGGGACTGAATATAAAGTCGACGTTAATGATATTTATGTTTATATGATAACATATGCTATAATGAATGATAATGAGGATCATGAGCCACAATATATTTGTGTGTGCCAAAAGCACATACGGGGCCAGAAATACAAAAGTCCCAGAAGGACTCAAGATGCTATAAGTATCAAATTCTCGAGAATAATCAATTAAATAAATTCATGAAGCTATAATAGTGCATATAGTATTATATGAACATTTATTAAAAGTTCTATATGCACATATATGTTTATGAAAAGATCTAGATGTATCTTATTATGATTTTACTTGAAAGATTTAGATTTTGCAGGTATACAATGAACAGTCAGACTGGACATTTCTATTGTTCCAAAGCGAACCAATTTTTGATGACAGAATGAAAGATATACACAGAAAGACATTAAAGCAATGTTGTCATCAGGGGGAGTAATACTGACGTAATCAAGAGGGGGAGATAATACACGATGTACTCTTTTTCCCTTATCTAGGTTTTATCCCACTGGGTTTTCCTAGAAAGGTTTTTAATGAGGCAACACTGGATAGTGTATCAATGGATGATGTACTCTTTTCTTTGGCTAAGTTTTTATCCTACTGGGTTTTTCCTAGTTAAAGTTTTTAACGAGGCACATTCATAAATGGACATCCAAGGGGAAGTGTTATGAATATACTTATTATGTGGATGTTCATTGACTCCCGGTCTCCAAATATTACAAGATGACATGGGACCCACGCATAGTACCATGCATAGTACCACACATAGTGATTTACTATTTGGTGGGACCCGCACTCAATTATACAAACACTCACGGGAGGTTTTTCATGTGAGTGAATAGTTATGTGTTTTGGGGAAAATTACACCAAATGACCCAGAGGTGAAAATTACACTAAAGTCTCATTTTCCTTCTATAAATAGAGGTCTTCTGTAACTATTCATACAACAATGAAATGAGAATCTCTCTCTCTACTTTATCTCTCTAGAACCTCTGCTCTTCTTCTTATTTATTTTTATCAGTTTTATAACAGATGGTAAAATAATAATGAGTAGTCAAATTCAGAATTTGGAACGTTTGGCTATTCATATTTCCTTCTCAGACGGGAGTTATCTGTAAAGGGGTCCCAACTCATCAAGTCATTTTATAGACTTTTCTCCTTCCTCTCTTCTCTACACATGAATTAATCTTCTTACTGTAATATCAATAAATGAATAAAATTAAATTATTGCAAGAAAATCAAATGAGCTTAGACTTTTTTGTGTCATCCTCTTTTACTCTCACCGATTATTTTTTTTCCCCAGTTTTCCCACCGATTTTAAATGTTAGAGTGAGATAACTAATTTTCTTAGATTATGATAGTTTTTTGTTAAAAAAATGTGTTCATTTCTTAAAATACCTATTTTAATAGTTGGAAACTATCTCCATAATATTAGGGGGGAAAAAACTCTTAAATATGTGCAATCAATATGAGGAGTTTTCAACAACAACAAAAATACTCCTATAAGTTTTGGAGACAAGGTGAATTGAAGTCTTATATATGTGACCAAAATAAAAATCATATATACCGGCTCTTAAATTTAGAACCAAAAAGATTACTTGATTGCAATATATTATAGTAGATTTTTTTCCATATGACAACCTTTCGATTGTGGTTAGTATAGATTTGAGAATTATGAACTTCAAATAAGATAATTATTTTTCAGTATGATTTTTTTTCTTTTACAAGATTTGATTTTTTTTTTCCAGCATGTCAATTAATGCACATGCGAGCATGGCCAAAACAGATCCATACACAAAAAATGATAGTGAAATATCATACACCACAACAGTATATATTGCTCCCTTTGATTTGATCTATTCATAAAAGGAGTAGGACAGTTATATTTAATGATTATCTTTTGAGGATTTTATACCTCAAACATTTTCCATATAAGAAAAACTATCAATGCAATGTAAACTAAATATCTTAACTGCCTAGTAACTTTACTAAACTTATCGATAATGCTTTAACGACAGTTATTATCATGATTTTTTTACTGTGATACTTATTAATAATGTATGCACATAAAGTTATAAATATATGGATTAAATTTTTTTTTTTACACAATTTAATTTTTTCAAATAAAATTATGATTAAGAAAGTACGAAGCAGCATCAAATTGATAAAAACAATATTGGCATTTGAAGATAAAAAGATATGCTTTTTAAGTTTCCTAGCTAAGAAAAATGCATGGGGCTTTTAACGACTACAATAAATAAATTTTGGCATTACATAAAAACCCATATCTGTCACAAATATACTATTTTATTATATATAATGACTGGATTTAATAATTATACGATACTTTCTTGTTTCAATTTCTTGAAAAAACCTTTGTTCGTGCGTGTAAGTAAGGATCTGCTACAAGACCCACAAGTGATATGAATGAGGGCCAAGGGGGAACATGCTGGTAGCTTACATAAATGGCCATGAGTTCTGTTATCTCAACTTCCAACCATATTTTCATTTACATAATTCTCTTATATATAATTTCTAAATCATAACTTATGGGGATTGAAATATATATGATCCATATGGATTCTCATCACAAGAGGTATATACGTTTATTTGAAAATAGTCGAAAAATATATATTTCTGAGATTCGTTTGTCAGATTCACACGATGCCTATCATTCCATCTCCCTCGTTATTGTTATGATTCATTTTATATTATGGTCTGTTTCTTCTCTGCTTGAGTATTCTCTAAAAATATTTATTTTTTTTGTTAGGCGGATTTCAGATGTATATAAGTCTTTTATTATTATTATAATATATGTTATACAATATGAAACTAAAAAGATGAAACTAAAAAAAAATGGCAGGATAATTTATATATATCAACCGAAAAAATCAAGATATGGAAAACAAGACAAAGATTCTTTACAATGACACTGTAAACCAATTGAAAGGGATGTAGCACAGCTTGGTAGCGCGTTTGTTTTGGATACAAAATGTCACAGGTTCAAATCCTATCATCCTTATCCCTAACTATTACCTATCTTATAAGCAGTAACAAGGGATCAATTGAGATCCCTTATTATATACATTTGAAATCCGCCTAACATAAAAAAAACAAGAATATTTTTAGATAATGCTCGGCCAGAGAAGAAACGGACCTAATATAAAATGAATCATAACAATAATGAGGGAGATGGAATGATAGGCATCGTGTGAATCTGACAAATGAATCTCAGAGAGAGAGAGGATATATATATATATATATATATATATATAAAAGGATATGATATGAAAATATTTGTAGGCCAAGAGACTCATTATATTCACATTTATGTATAGAGCCACGGTTTGAAAGGAGACACACCCATAAATAGGATGATTCATATGAAATGACAATTATGGACCCCAAGTACATGTGGCCTAACACAGACAGGAAAGTCAGCATAGGACAAGTCACCATTGACAAGCTTGGCATCTACATGATTCTAATTAACACCAATATGGAGTACCGTTCACCTTTGTTTTTTCCTAGCATCCATCATTTTTTTTTTTAAAAAAAAAAAACCCTTTTTATTTTTCCAACTAGTGCAATTTATAATTATTTAATTATGATGAATGGTTTTCGGGCAAAAAAAAAAAATTATGATGAATGGTTCACCCATTGGACTAACTTTTTTAATTAGTTGCACTTGGATAGTTAGTAGGCTTTCATGACTCTTTCCTCACACAAGGGCTCATTTAAGTTGCACTACAATTATATTATACCATTTATTATTTAAATCATATTTAATCATATTACACAGACGACCATGGCAATTATTTGATGTCCTTGAAACATTTCAATCTTTCTCAATATGCATTTCATTAAAAACAATTGACTTTCTTACTATGAATGAACCTTTTTTTTTTTTCCTAATTTATCGGGAACATTTTTTTGCTAGGAACAATTATTTTTCTATTGCAGACAATTAAATTTGATGTATTGTCTGACACTAAATATAGATATCTTTTTTAACAAAAATTCGAATCTTAGCTTATCATGTTGCAAGGGACTAAACTCTCCTGCTAGACCTAACTCTATTGGTACCTGGAGCTTGTTTAGGACAAATACATAAATTATTCATCATATTTTGTAAAATGACTTATAGAAAACACAAAATCTTTCAAGATGCCTTTGGAGTATTATTAACAATAATCATAGATTGAACTTTAATAGTTAAGTTTTTGATTGTATATATATATAAACAATAGGATAAACAATGCCCCTATAATTAAGATAAAAACAATAGAAAAACTTATACACTTCAATAATGTACAAAATCACTTTTTACTGCTCATGTACTCGTACTTCTTAACTCAGCAATTATTAAGACACACACACACACACAGACAGAGAGAGAGAGAGAGAGAGTACTTTTTGCAGCAAGAGCATCCGATGGTAAAAACTGCACACCTAACAGTAAGACCAATAAATGTGGTGTATTTAATCGGTACTCTCTCAGTACGTGTATTTGTCAATGTGGTAGTAGAGAGAAACCAAGCTCAGGGTACGTAGGGATATATTTATTTTCGGAAGAACCCCATCTCCTTAAAAAAGCACTGTATAGCACACATACACACATATGGCACTGATGAAAGCAACTGTTGATATAATGAAACCATACATGTTGATGGCACGCATAAGGGATTGACTTTAGGGAGTCACAGGAACACATTCTGAAGAAGATGTGTACCAAATGGAAAATTAAAAGCAAACCAATGGTTGGTCCCCTCATATATTGGTCAGTGTGGGTGAATGAAATACAGGAAATACAAATATATATGACAAACACAATAGTCCAAATTAAAAGGATGACTTCTTTTATTTGTATGTTTTTTTCTTTGCTTTTACCATGAACCCCATGAATCCACAGGTGAAGATTAACTGGCCAAAGAAAGTGCTTGTTGAAACATTATGCAAAAGGAAACAAGAATACAAAACAGAATAAAAGCAAAGCATAGCAGAAATAAAGAGAACATGAATGCTCGCTGACTCCGTTTGAGAGAGAGAAAAAGACAGCTAGGTAGTAGCTAGAGTGAAAGTTAACTTCCCCCCTTATAAGAGGGTATTCTGAACTTTACAGCAATAATTGAGTCATGATGGCAATAAGGGTCAAAAGAGAAACATACAAATCATACAAATCAGACTTTTTTTTGGGGGGGGGGATTTTGGATTAAAAAGAAAAGGAATACATTATAGTTTTGCGGATATTGCGTTTTTGTAATATGTCTTCTATTATTCTCCAAAATAAAGAAATAAAATATATATATATATATATATATATATATATATATATATATATAGGGGAATTTATAAAAACCACAGTAATTTAATATTGGGAAGCTAACTAGCTAGATTCCCGGAAGTCATATAGAGGGGAGGAGAAAGAGAGGAGAAAGAGGGAAAAAAGAAATTAAGATGTCGTTATGTACGTTAACAATCATAAACAAAATATATCTATGGGAAAATGTTAGTGTATGAGTAAAATCTGTTTGATGATTAATGCAGAATTAACTAATTATGCTTATAATAATATAGTGTTGGTTTGTGTGTGTTGGTACCTTCTCAAAGCAAACTCTAGAGAGAGGGAGAGAGAGAGAATATATTGGGGAATGAAAGTCTCCGATGATTCTGCCAGACCCTACCTTTTGACTCTCCAAATTCCAAAACAGATTATTTTTTGTGCATAGAGAGAGAGCTAGTGAGAGAGATAGAGAGATATTCAATCCAATTGAGCATAATATATTTTGTCTCTGTGCTTCTTGTGCATGCAGTGGGATGAGTATATCTACATTATAAGAGTTCAATTTCAACATTCTTTGCCGATTCAAAGCAACAACTCACGAGAGTATGGTGTCCATCTATCACAGTTGTCACAAGCCTCATCTCTACGTGATTTATAATGCCTTTTCGTTTTGGCCCCACTTCTGTCTCGTATCCTAATATCACTTTGGAAAAAAAATAAAGACTTTGCTTCCCATTCTCTCTCTCCATCTCTTTCTGACTCAGAAGAGGAGGGGGGGGAGTGAGTGAGTGAGAATGAGAATAATAATAGAGAAATATATAAAAGAAAGGTAAGAAAAATAGCTTTCGTGATTCCCAAAACCAAAGAAAGCAATATGGGAAGGTCCTTGTTCTTTCTTTTCCCCTCTCTGCCTGCTCTCTCACATATATAAAATGCTTTTCATTTTCACCAAAGCTACCTCACCCCACCCAACCATCCTCTCCTTTCCCTAAAGTTATATGCTATTATATATAAATATTCATCTCTCTCTCTCTTCTTTTGCATGGAGAAATATTTTAATCTGTCTTTTCTTCTGTAGAAAATAACATCGCCATGTAATAAAGCCACATATATATCCTCATAACTACTAGATTTGGGTAAACTCGGGACTTTCAATCTTCCATTCACCTTCTTTCAAACATATAATAAAATTAAATTTCTATAATAGGCCACTGCTCACAAGCTGAAAATAATTGGGATCATTTTTTTTCCAAATTAATTTTGTGAAATGCACAAGGCCTATGTATACATATAATTATTTATACAATTACATATCTCAGGTGGAAGCTAAAGCTAAGCAACGACAGTAAGCCTATGAAAGCTAAAGAATGGAGCTGGTCAGGTTTATAGTAAGAATCTTATGGCTTCTTTTATGGTTTAGGTTAAACTCATATTTAATGATAACTCCCTATCACTTAAAAAAAGAGAGATTAATCTGTCAATTAAATACTACTATAAACGAAAATAATTTGGTCTCAGCTAAAATGTTGGTTTTTTTCAGCAGCAACTAGTGTGGAAATATAAATTAAAACATCATTGACTCGATCATGTGACGTTATAATTGAAAATTGAAATTGACAGTACCAATATAGCCAATTTATTACATGAGAATATTTATATATGAAGATGTGCTTCCTTCATTTTAAAATAACAGACTTCGATTGCAGGGTTCGGAGACCAATGTTTGTGACTTTGAAGATGATGATTTTCCTAATCTTAAGGAGAGCATCTCGGTGATTTCTTTGGAGGGGGTTTAAAGAATAATCAATCCCAAAATCTAGAAAAGTCGGTAACTTCTAATCCATGAGTATAAAACATTAAAAAAAAAGGGAAAAAAATAAAAAAGAATACAAGAGGCTAAAGACTGACCTCAACAAATTTACTGGATCTGTTAAGCAAAACGTACTTGAAATCGTTGATTCTTATAGGTTTTAGTTTTCTTATGTTGCATTAGAAAACTAAACTTCCTACACACATATGAAATGGTGGGACCTATATATACATATATGAATTAATATATATGTGTATGTGTAGGTCCCACCATTTCATATGTGTGTGGCATGAGATAATTTTTTTCCTACAACATGAGAAACATTAATCCCATATATATATATATATATATATATATATATATATATATATATATAGAGAGAGAGAGAGAGAGAGAGAGAGAGAGAGAGAGAGAGAGAGAGAGAGAGAGAGAGAGAGAGAGAGAGAGAGAGAGAGAGAGAGAGAGGTAGAAGTGTAATAAATGTAAGCTCGTGGATCTGCGTGGTCGATTTCAGAATAATATGTACCTTGCGAAGGACAATATATTATACTGGTATGCATGGATGAGAACCAACAAAAGAAAATGCCCATTTGAACTTTGTCTACCTTGGCAAATATCACAGTGCATAAAATATCAATTTTTTGTTGGCTAAAATTTACAGAATCTCGGTAAAACTTAGATATAAATTATCAGATTTTAATCTAGAAGCTATGCAGTCCAAATTTATAAGTAAGATTTTAAATGGGTTTGACATTTCAATTCTAGAAAGCTCTACAGAAGTTGATATCGTCAAAATGCTTCTGGCAAGCCTTGAATTTTCTTTGAAATTAAATTACACTCAGTTTTGTGGTATCCATGTGTAAGAAACTATGTAAAGTAAAAGTCACTAATATATAAGTATAGGGCCACCTAAAAAATTAACATATCTTCTATTAACCTTGGTTCCATAATTGAGGTGACATTTGCCGCTTGATTATTAAATCCGCTATGAAAAAAAATAGTTCCATACAATCAGTTAATCAAAATCTCCAAACCATAGTCTTGGATCTTAGTATCTTACTTTTCTTAATTTATTATTTGCAAAACCAAAATAGGCAAAGTGTTCCTTTCGTACCTAGTTGTGTTATAGCCAGATGTCATGAAAGCTAAAGCCATATATATATATATATATATATATATATATATATATATATATATATATATATATATATCAAAGAATGTGATCTAAATATTATAATCAAAAGATGCGCAGTACGAAATTCTCACTGAATTTAACCTGCGATTATTCTAACGTGTAACATAATCTCTTCAAATAAATAATTGAGGCATAGAGTTTTGGCTTCAAAATCTAGATGCTCTTGCTACCACATAATTTCTTAGTAAATAAATGAAGTTTTTTAATTAGTGCATTGATTGGTGTAGGCATCAATTCTCTGCCACTCGCACCTGATTTGTACTGCTGGATACCAAGTCCACTAGACTAAATATGGGGGAATTTAAGTCACTTGGGACACATTTCAAAGAATATCTTAGAAAAATTAAAGTAACGTAAGGGGGCAGGGATGTCTGTAAAACCTGTGTGACATTGTTAATGTTTTCACGTGGCAATATTTTTTTCCTTTTTTCTTTCAATAATATACAAGCTAGTACTCTACTTATAATAACTAATAGTAGACAATTTCCAATATTCTCTGGGTTTTACTTGAAATCATCTCTTTGTTTTAGGCAAAAGCACAAATGTCAAGGTTCAAGACTTCAACTATTAGGGCTTGAAATTTAAATTAATTAAATATTAGTAGAGGCTATAGATTGGTTAATGTCGCAAGAGGGAGACAAAGTTAACAGGGACCTTAATTATCATTGCCGTGCAAAACGTGATTTGCAAAGTCAAACTCCTTGATATTAGTAAAATTACTTGTCCCTCTGATTAACGTGCAATTGAAGATCACAGAATAAATATATAATTAATTTGTGTGGTCCTTCTCCTAGCATATAGATACGCCACTTCTTTAATTAAAAGAGAAAAAGGGTTTTCAAGGGGAAAAATATATTATTTTACATTTTTTTCTTAACCCTCCTGATAAAGAGAAACACAAAAGTTTGATCTTATGATGGATACAAATTACTATTCAGTGAAAAATCATAAAATCTGACGTGCTAAAATCATATCCTTGAAAAGTTTTCACTCTAGCAAAAGCTCAATTATTAATGGGTTTGGTTGAAGAAAAGCAATTTCCCTTCGCAATACTAGCTTTTCTATCCATATCACATCCATCAATTTTTTTGCATAGTATTTGTAATAAGTTAATCAGATGTCTTTATCCTATTAGTCTCAAACATTAATCTCCCCATCCACCCCCTCACTTCAAATCAAATACACCTTGGGGAACCCAATAGATTTATGACGGTTTATATCTATCAACATTTAAACTACATATGCACATAATACCACTTCCATATATAAACTCCAAATTCTTTTTATGCTTCTATTCTTCTAGAGCTTGAGTCATATAAGTCAAGAATACCCCTCACGAAGACACACACACATATATTATTTCCTCTTGTTTTTGTCACTTAAGAAGTGTAGAGTATGTACCGCTGAGCTAAAGGGGAGCAGCAAGAATATAACCCAGGAGATTCCTCTCTGAATTATAATTTCCAATACTTCAGGCTTATTTTGCTGAGAAAAATACTGTTTCTAAAAGCCCTACATAGCAGCATCAGCGAACACTGAACAATTCTTACGGCAATAGGTAGGAGAATAGCTAGCTAGGTGTGCTACATATATGCAAATACATATAAAGGCAACAGTTTCATTAATTAAACTTTGAAGAAGGAAATTAAAGAAGAGAAGAAAAAGTGTGAGAAAGACATGTCATAGTCCACTTTTGTTGTGTGATGGATATATGGGAGAGGGAATTGAAGAAAAGGAGATGGTGGGGTCCAAAATTTGTCATCCCTCTTTGACAAGCGAATATATTGAAGGTGAAAGACCACCACCCTCTCTCCTAAAGAATGTACCGTGCAGTTTCCACCACCTACATACCCCAAAACTCAACCACCCCCACAACCCCATCAATCAAAATGAAATTATTTGAATTGACAACCCTGTTTGCTCTTTGTGCATACTTTTAATAATGGATGTCTATATAAAAACCCATTAACTATTTCCCATTCTAGTTTTCCTTTTCTATCTTTTAATTCCAATAATTCTGAATATACAAAAAAAAAAATAATCAAATGAGAAGAAAACCGGTAGATTATTATATAATGTTCATCATGAAATAAAAGTTCATCAGAGAAGGATCGAATTGGAGAATGTAACGCGCGCGCGCGGTTCTGAAGGAAGAGACGAAGTAGTGATCCAAATGTATTGGCTAAATCAACAAATGGGTAAGGGGAAAGGCATAAGCCATCATGCATTATTACAATTGACACATGGAACAAAGTTGTACCGCTTTGAAGTTGACATGTGAATGCGAGCGTTGAGAGAGAGAGAGATGGTTGAGCATATCGCAGAAGAATTGTGGTGGTGGTGGCAATGGTGGAGAAGTGAGGTGTGGTAACCTTATTATGGCCCATTCCTCGAAAAGCGAATAATAAATGCAAAGGGGGGGGGGGGGGCAGAAGGATACAGTACTTTTTTGGTCCTGATTTGAGAGGTGAGGAAATGATTTTGTAATCGATTGCTTTATGATTGATGAACATTGAAAAAGTATTCATTTGACAGAGACAGGAGAGAGAGAGAGAGAGAGAGAGAGAGGTCGAGGAAAGAAGCCCTCTTTTTTCTCGATCTAAAGCTGCTTGGTATTTTTTAACTTTCACTTTTTCAACTCTGACATGTCAAGACAATTGAACAGAGAAGGGAACTATTAATTAGAAGTTTATAGAAAAAATGCAGTGTATGCATGTCTTGGTTAATTAGCTTGATTAGTACAGTACCTTTGGTACTCTGCTTTGCATAGGACAGATTGGTGCCCTTTTAATTACATGTTCCCCTCAAATTTTTACTGCTCAAAGAACGCTACTCTCTCCTTTCCATATATATAGGGTGGTTTTAAAAGAATAACTTGATATAAAATATAAGTCAATTATAAGATAATAAATGCACTTTTTTTTTTTAGTTTTATCCCTATAATAAATGCTTGTTTTTATTTCACCCACCCATTAAATTTTTAAATGCATTTTTTAATAAGGGTAAAAGTAGAAAATATATTTAATTTATGACATATTTAATAAGTTAACTATCACTTATTATTCCTCATGAATTAGTTAAAGTACTTTATATTATGGATCAAAGATGAATCTTGGACAGCTGTAACTTTAGGTTCAATCTTTAGAAACAACCTCTCTACTTACGAAAATAAGGATATCCTTTCCCATCTTTTACTTGATATTTCCGACTGACGGAGAATAGTGAAGGAAGAGATAGAGAGAGGGGGAGGGAGGGAAATGGGGGAGAAAGTGAGAGGAGGGTATGTTTTTGTAATTTTGCATTGTGGGCGTGTGTGGGTGTGTGCATGCATGTGTGGGGTAGGAGTGGGATGAGAGACTGAGGTTTCACATCAAAGGCTTGTTAAGGGCCCTGAGAAGCGAGGCTGACATTGTCCTTCACGAAAGTCGCTGACTCTATTGTCAGCCCCGCATTTAAAGCGCGCTCTGTTTCTGTAATGTCCAAAGCACTTTTGTATCTTTGCACCGTATACCAGGCCATATATCCTGCCATAGCTTTATCCATCTTTTTCTACTTTCTTGATTCATGGTTTCCCCTTGGAGACACCCAAGTTTTTTGTTTGTTTGGTGTTCCACAGTAATAAAATCACATCGCAAGAAATTATAACAGAAGCTAGATTTAGTCTAGACAGGTTTTTTAATGGCTAATCTGGGAAAAAAGGCCAGCAAACTCTCGAGGGCTAATTTTGGTTTTCTTTTATGACTGAGATTTCAACATTCTTTAACTAACAGAGACACATGAGTTTTTCAACTTGGATTTGACTTGCTAATGATTGCCTGCTATAAGCAGGCTGATACAATACAGCCTTAACTTCTAAACAATTTTCTGCAGACAAAATTTCCACTTCCTTCTTTTTTTTTTGGGCCTTCCAGTTTATGTGCCAGAAGAGGAAAAATGAAGCTAAATTAAATTTATCTTCTGAGATATTTCATCATGGTGGTGGGATAGGATAGAAGACGAAGCAAAATGGTTGAGATCGAACTTGTCAAGTAGTCTGTATATTATCTTATTGGAGTTTAGAGTTTGATCCCCAAGTGTTTGTGTTACATGGTGAAGAAATTGCGTGCACACCCAGGTTGTTTTAATGGATTTTGGTACCACATAATTCTTCAGGGAAGCTACTTAAGCTAAATATGAAATTGAAATACTTCGTGGGATGGTCCTTGTGGGAAATGTGGTCCTTTCCAGTATTAATTTTTACAACCCAGAAAAGCTGAAAAAAGAGAGATGTTTTTACTTGTCCGCTGCTTGATCTTAAACCAATCCTTTAAGATGTAATGGGGACCAAGCAGGTATAGAAACAGATCGATGGAGGAGGAGTGGTCCAAGCCTATTTTGCTGGACCAGACCCAACAAATTAAAAATAACTGGACTTAGAAGGTTCCCATAAGCGTCTCTCATGCCACACCAAGACTTTTACTATTGTCAGTCTCCTAACTCTTTTCTATTTTGCTGGGTCCTCTCAAAACAGGGGTGGGAAACGTCCTTGGTATATACCAACTAGGGGTATATCTCTAAATACCTACATGCTTGTTTAAAGGACTAACTCTTCAGGTTGTTGGGAAATTTATGAATAGCAACAACAAACAATAATTTCAGCCAAGTGTGGTCAAGGGGACTGCACACACAGACACACACTACAATAAACAGAGAAGAGAATGGAATAAAGCATAGGGGCTGGCATTATTTGACTCATCAGAGCCTTCCATGTTATACGTGTTTCATTGTGGTCTTGTGTGACTAGGGTGTCTGAAATAGAAGAATGGTCCTGAGTAGATAATATGAATAGTAGGGTTTGGTTCACGAGGACTTAACCATGTCCAGTCCCTCTCCTGTATATTCATCAATATTTCTTTTCGATCCATTATTTTGTTTTTTCTTTTCTGAGAAATGAAAACTGGGTTTCGTTCATTTAACTTTTAATCCTCAGTTCCTCAAATTTCACTTTAGATCTCCCTGAAACTCGTTTAGGCATTTTAGCAGACACTTTGCCTACAAAGTCTATGAGTAACTAATTATGTCTTACTGAACAGTTTCCTTTACTTCGAAGAACAGTCGAAAGAGAACAAAAATCAAAACCCAAACTAATAAATCAACCAGAAGTTCGTCCAAAAACAAATTCAAAAGGGCAAAAAGATGTATAAAACAATTAGGCAAGCACATTGAAGCATTTATGAAGAAACCAACACCATTAATCATCACATCAATTATTAAAAGGCGACCTCAATCTCGATGCGTACCTACAATGCCAATTCAATCCTGAAAATCTTTTCGTTCATCGTCACACCAAAATTTTATAGACTTTCGAACTACATTTATTAATTCCTACGTACAAACATGCAAGAAGTCAAACACAGAATTCCTACAATGCAAGTCGATTTTATGAAGCTAGCTTCCACAATCTTGGTAAATAATTCTTAGTTTCTTACAGTGGTTGATACTTTTTTTTCTCTACAATTGTACTCTAAAAAAAATGAAATATGCATCAGGGGAAAAAAATGGCCCGGAACTTAATGGGCTTGGTAGAAAAGGACACTTAAAGCTCCTTAGCAGTAGGAGTTTTTTTTTTTTTGTCAAAAACTTGGACTTTGGGTATAAAACTTAAGATAACCTGAAACGTATATGGGCTTCTTGCTGTCTTAATCCTCTCTGGATTTTTTGGCTAGAAAAAAAGCCTCCATGGATTCATTCTGAGTTTCTTCGAGCTCCTTATCTACACATGATCGAATCATATGTATCAAGGGAAGAAATCATACGAGAGAGCAGAGAAGCAGACGAAAGAAGGCACAATCCTTGTGAGTCGAAGGGATTGAAGAAGGCAGGAGAAGAAATCACCTCCAAGAAGTGAAGCACATCGAGGTAATCTCTTCTACCGCGACACTTGCGCTCTTGTTAAATGATTCTTCTCCAACGTGCTCTGGTCGTAGGGGGATTTGGGTAAATTAGGATACATGCTCTTCCGATGGGTGTTTATCTCTTGGGAGCTGAAATTTTAGCTTTTTGTTGTTCTCTCCTTCGTGCTCTGGATTGAATGACGGAATGTGTTTCTTAAGCTCTAAACTGAGGAATAACTTATTAAGTTTCTGGAAGGATTTTGAAGTTGATAATTCGAGTGGCCTCCTTTTGTGGTTAGATTTCTTTTGTAATTGGTGTTGATTGGGATTGATTCCCTCGTATGAGGAGGATGGTCTTAGACTCGTGATGATTGTTAGATGTTGTATTATTGATAATGCTTGTTGAGTATAGACGCTGCGCTTGAAGTCTGGGATTTATGCGTTGTTCAATGTTCATGACCAGGTTCAGTTTGGGCACTCACATAAGGCAAAACTAGGGTGTTTACCATTCACATAATGCAAATTTACAACTAAAAGGATATTTAACACTACATCACTCAAAAAACGAAAATTTACAAGCGGAGCAGTAAGTATTTATCATTAGTAGTCTTAGAAATAGAATATTTATGAATTCAGTTGTTAGGTATAATTCTCCTGTATTAATAGTATTATGTTAATATACAATATAGAAACTTTAGAAAATGAGATGATTCCTAATCTCGCTTTAATACTGTATAATGTAGACGTTGCCTTGTCCTCAAAAAGGTTCCGGCTCTTGTGCTAGCTGCTCTTTGTGTGCTCTCTCTGACGGAAACCTCCGCACTGAATTTCTGATTACTTCGATCTCAGCTTACAATGCTGTTTCACCACTGCTATCATAATTGACCAAGGTTCCTCTACCTCTTTTTCTCTTGGCTTGCTTGGAGCATTAAACCCTAGATTTTTGTTCGAGATGGAATGCATTCTGTTCATTTGTTTATGTTATGATTATTCATTTTCAGCTGCTGACTTAATTTCAGCACATTGACTCATATAAAGAATCAAACTATGCAGTCTTAATCCCAATATTCTAGCTGATCAATTTTTCCCTAGTCATATTTTTTGCAAGTATTAATAGAGTTCAACTATCATTTCTCACCTTCATTCTATATTCTTCCTAATAGCGCTGAATGTCCTTTTATTGCTGGAAACTCAGGCCTGGTGAAAATGTTGTGTTCAAGGCTAATTAAGAGATCTCATTATCTTAAGAATTTGCAGCAATTGTCCCCTGAATCCAGGTAATGCAGTACTGTATTCAGTGATAGATTTTATATATTTTTGTTTTCATTCCTTGATTGCTGATAAAATTTTTATGGGGAAATCTTCTGAAGCTTTTTTGTAATTAAAACTTGGGCTCATGTTCTATGCTTTGCACTAAATTTTGGGGTCTTTTGCAAACGAAGAGATACTCTTATTTGTCTCCTACAGATGCATAAATTTCTGCTGCCCCTCAGCTTTATTTATTACATTCTAGAAAACTAACTTTAACTTCATTCTATTGATTTTTCCTCTCCCTTCTCTTTTGACCAAACAAGTAAAAAGAGTAAGCTTCATTTTGATGCAAGTTCTTTTGATAACCTTCTTTATGATTCAGGTGCCTTTTTAATGTTACAGAAGATTCAAGCAAGACGTTCACTAATTCTATAAATGGATTCCAGCAGAATTTATCTAGTAATATATGGCTCTCAAATATTCAGAGGCAATGTTGTACAAAGTCTCTATATCGAAGTTACAATTCTTCAGCTTCTGCTGCAAAGAATGGCGGCAGGTCATGTGCTTTGCCTGGGTTTCGACAGTTCTCATCCTCTCATGTGTCCAGAGAACAGAAATCACAAAAGATGTTCTTTTACTTAAGTGCTTTGGTTGTTGCAATGGTTGGAGGTAGTTATGCTGCAGTCCCCTTATACAGGAGATTTTGTCAAGCAACTGGCTATGGAGGCACTGTTCAGCGGCGAGAGGTTTGATTATTTTTATTTTTTATTTTTCAAAACAAGTGTCAGCAATACTTCTGTCTGTTGACTACCACATTTTAATTTTATTCAGACTGTTGAAGAGAAAATTGCTCGACATGATAAAGATAATACAGTCACTACAAGGTATTATCATGACCTCTAAAGGTGGTTATTCTTGTTCCTCTCTTTGTTGAATTATGTGTTTGAGTTTGCTGTTCAAGTTCCAACAATCTTTTGTCATTTTGACATATTATTGTGTCCTTGCTCATTTAATGAAGTCCTGATTCTATTTCTTTATGCTCCTCCCCCTTTCTTCCTTTATGTTGAGAAATTGTTGTAGTATTCTCTAATCTCTAGATAAAAGTGAAAGAAAAGAAAGATTTGCCAACAGATACTTTACTCGAAGAGAACTTTATGCAAGGAATTAGCCTCTTTTAAATTGGGAATTATATTGCTCTTCAAGGTCTATTATGGTTTGTTACAATTGATACGTCAAAAGGGTAATGACTAATGAGTGATGATCTTGTGTCATCTACCTAGGATGGTTATTCCTTTGGTTTAATTAATCTTTAACTATCTATATGAAGTTTGCTTACAGTATATTATTCAGTATACCTCAATCAGAATTTAGGCTTATGATATCAGACCATTTTCAAGTGTTAATGTTTTGATGAGTTGCAATTTATATCATCTTCTAGGGAAATTGTGGTGCAGTTCAATGCTGATGTTGCTGATGGTATGCCATGGAAGTTTACTCCTACTCAGAGAGAGGTTTTTCTTTAATTAACATCCTGGAACTTCTAGCTAATGTCTGCATGTCCAATACAAATTAGAATATGATATTAATTTTAAAACTTTTCTGCTATAACTTGAAAATTTTGAACTTAGTTCTATTAGTCTTTGAAGTATTAACACCAGCAAAACAATAAGGGGGAAAACGGTAATTTTCTATGGGAACGTCTTCTTTGACCTGGACAGGCTTATTTGTCATAATTCAATCATTTAGGGAAATAAATATGTTTCACTTGTGTTCATACTTTGTACCTTATACTTTGACTTTGAATCCTCTAAGTTGGCCACTTGTCATCTTATCAGAAGTTAACTAAAACTGAACTGATACCAAGTGTCCCTTGCATGCATGATGAAGTTAATCCACCCTAATGTATCTATTCATTTGTTCTCTCAGGTTAGGGTCAAGCCTGGAGAAAGTGCCCTAGCATTTTATACTGCTGAAAACAAAAGCTCGACTCCAATTATTGGTGTTTCTACATATAATGTAACTCCTATGAAGGTATTCATGAATGCTCTATTTATGAAGTCAAAATTCCTGTGCTTAAATCTGAATCTCTGAGCTGAATGGTAGTCTTCTCTCTCTCTCTATAGTATGAAAGATGCTCTGTACTGTTTGCTTGGATTTCTTGATGGCATGGATGAATTATACTTTGATTCCTTGCCCCTTTTCTCTCTCTCTCTCTTTTTTGTTGTTTGGGGGGGGGGGGGGGGGGGGGGGTTGACCCTTAACGTTGCTAGAATCTGATGAGCTTGTATCCTGGTTAACTTCTGGGTCTCCAGGTGAATCCTGACTTACGGAGTGCTGTTCATACATTAAATTGGGCTGTTTTTTTGTGGAATGTGTTCTTGGACTGGGTCTCCATTACCTTTGTGGCCTTATTTTATTTTTTTGGTGATGTCTGCCCATCGGACTTGGTTTAAGAAGCTTACAGTTTTCAAACCTGGTTAGATCTCTTCTGTGATTTTCTTCTCTCTGGGTGTTCTCATTTTGCCAAGCTAATGGAGAATCTTAACTTTAATAATTGGTCTACTATTCTACTTTTTTGTTTTTTTTCATTCCTGTAACTAGTTTTTTTTTTTTTCTTTATTCTCTACTTCCGCGCTTCCCCTAAATAATCATGAAAGAAAAACAAGAAATTCTGTTCTTTTTTTCCTCTTGGAATCCAGGCTGCAGTTTACTTCAATAAAATACAGTGTTTTTGCTTTGAGGAGCAGCGTCTTCTTCCTGGCGAGCAGATTGACATGCCTGTAAGTGTTGCCAGACTGAGATTTGGTGTTAAGATGTTGGTCATCCCTTTTGATATTATGCTGCTTTTATCCCAGGTATTCTTTTATATTGACCCGGAGTTTGAGTCAGATCCTAGAATGGATGGTATCAACAACATCATATTATCCTATACTTTCTTCAAGATGTCAGAAGGATAAGAGCAACTCAAAAGAATTGTTGCATGAAATTACAGTAGCAGCTCAAGGTCGAACGTTGCTCAACACATTTGTAACAATTAAATTATGGAAGTGTTTCTTGTCTTGTTTTGGTTCATACCCATTTTTGGACTTTGGTTTCAATAATAACAAAACATGCTTAAGAGAGGTTAGAGCTTCGCTACAGTATTTGTATGCTACGAAAGAAGGGTGAAATGTTTTTGGCACAAGAAGTTAATTCACCTTTGGAATTGGCAGCTATTATGTCCGAAGATAGATCACAGGCATGAGAGTTCTCTTATTTATGCTCGAAAGCTTACAACTTGTTATTTAATGGTTACTTGATTGATTGTTTGACATTCATATTTGTGAGTTGTGAAGTTATATTAATGATGGGTGAACATATTTTTGATGGCTTCCTGAGCAATTGTGCGCGAATAAGGTGTTTCAAGGTCTTAGTAAAAGTTCTGCTGTTTAGGGACATGTATAGAGGATTTGAGAATTGTTGATACTCCTCTAGAGTACTTAAATTAAGTCTTACATTTAGGACCAGAGGTATTACATATCTTCAATCCCTTTTTCTATTTTACAGACCAAATGGGGCCTAAAGTTTCACGTGGATTACAATCCACTTAGATTTTCTATGTTTTGAACAAGACAAGTTTTTTCTGCAAATTATTTCCACTAATGTTAGGTAGAAAATACTTAATTCATTTATGCTTTCAATCAGGCTACTCAATTCTCAAATGGAACGATTCCTTGTTCTCTGTTACAGTCTCAGGCTCTCTCAGCTGAGCTTTGGATTGGAAGTTTGGAGGAAAAAAGAACTGATAAATGGGACAAGGAAAAGTATAGCTGGATGCTGATAATAACCCGTTTCCCAAAAAATAAAATAAAATAAACAATAAAAAAAGAGAGCTAGAAAGCAGCACAAGCTTGAATCAATGATAAGATCAGCAAAGATGATGTTAGTAACGTGTTGTTGAAACAACAACCAAGTTAATACTTTGTGTAGCTAGTGAGGGACTATACTCTAATTTGAAACAATGTTTTTTTTTTTTTTGATATAAAAACAATAATTGTTTTGGTATAGTGAGAAGTCAATACATATTAAACACTTTTCTTTTTTTGGTTAGTTTTTTGGAGGGGGGGTTTGGTATCGGTGAGATAGATATAAATTAGGCGCAAATGAACATAAAATTAAGAAAAAAGAAATGAGTTGCAAGATGTTGAAACCATAAAGAATAGCCAGAGACGCGGGGGGGGGGGGGGGGGGGGGGGGGGGGGGGGGACAGAGCATCATGACATAATGTCTCAGGAGAATGCTCATCCATGGATTGAATATTACATTTTCATTAAAAATGTTAAAAGTACTAATTTTTTGGAGAAAGTTAAATGATTAACCTTACATAATCAAACTACGTGTTTCTAATTAAATTAATAGTAAAGAAAATAAGTATTTATAACAAAAATTAGTTAAAGGGTAAATTATGTGTTAAAATATACGCCCCCTAATTTAATTAAAATAGATATATAAAATTAGGCAATTGATTTTTTTAATTATGTAGCTCTGGGTTCATATTACACTAGCAATTTTTAAAATAATTTTTGTGAAAAAATTTCCCAACAATTCATAATCCCTATTCCTACTATAAATTATACTACTATAATATAAATTCTAGAAATTTTTACAAGACTTCAACTAAAATTATTACTTAGAGGAAAATGATGTCGAATAACTTGAAGTCGGCAGGTTTGGATAATAATTTTAATTTTGAATAGTGATTTAAGGGGGAAAAACATGAGCTATTATATTTTAAGAAATTAGATTCATACAAAAAAAATACTAATTCAAATTTTCAGATAAATAATAATAACAATTTATATTGAAAAATGCCTGTGAATTAATAGAATTATCGAAAATAATGGTTAAGTGTAACATTGAGATAGTGATATATATATAAAAAAATAATAATAATTCGATGGTAAGAAAAGAAGAGACATAATTAATTTAGTCAAATGCATTTGACATTTGTTGGCCGGTCTGGTTAGAATATGACCGGGTCGGTTTTTATATTTAGATTACTATTTAGCCCTATTTGCGCGTTGTGTTGTTCTCCTCGCCCCCGAATCGAGCCTTCATCAACCTCAGGTTAATGTTGTCTGGTTTTAGCTCTTGCTAGTCCGCTTCGATTTAGTTGCAACTCGCTAGTTCCTCTCGGTGGGTACTTTGATCCTTGTAAATTTTGTGCTACGTGCTTTCTAGGCTAATTTACACATTCTGTTTGTGGATTTTGAAACCCTATCCTCAATTTTGGAGCCAATCGTGAGTTTTCATTTATCTCTTTTCTATTTGAACTTTAAATTTAGGTTCTTCTTTTAACACTAGGGTTCTTCAAAAATCTCTGATTTCCTACCTTCCATTTTTCATTCATTATTTTTTCCCGATAATATCATTCATTTTTATTTTTTTTAATTTAGCTTTCTTTCTTTCCTTCCTTCTTTCTTTCATTTAAATTTGGACTTTAAGTAATTATTAATGTAGTTTCTTTTCATATTAAACGCCTTTCCCTGACCTCCAACTTAACTTACATGCTTATTTATTTATACTTCATTGGTAAAAGTGATGACTTTTGGGCAAGGGGATTAAGATTTATCCAATGATTTTTCTGAATTAAAATTGGTTTGATTGCTCCGTAATTTCAAAAATTTCGGTTTATTTTCCATTTGCGAAGGAATGGGACTCTGATACTCACTTCATACCATGGCTGTGAGTTGATATTATTTAATTTAATTTAATTGTAGGAGCACATTATCTTTCATGCTTCATCATGGAGGTACGGAATTGTGGCAGACCAATTGATTCCTTGATAGAGAAAGTTCTTTGTATGAATATTCTGTCCTCTGATTACTTCAAGGAACTCTTCCAAAAAAAAACATACCATGAAGTCATTGACGAGATTTACAATCACGTTGATCATGTGGAGCCATGGATGACAGGGAATTGTCGTGGTCCTTCTACTTCCTTCTGTCTTCTTTACAAATTTTTTACAATGAAGCTCACTGTCAAGCAAATGCATGGGCTGTTGAAACACACTGATTCTCCTTACATAAGAGCGGTATGTGGAGGTTTTTGGAAGTTTATATTGGCCTTTTCTTGTGTAAATTTTTTAACACACCGGAACTTTGTATGGTCATACTTGAGGTGCATGCTTGTGATTTTTCTGTTTCTTTCGTTACAGCTGATATTTCTTCTTGTATTCCAGTGAAATAACACATTTTAAAGTTGGGTTCCTTGCTTGTAATGTATGTTTGGCGTTACAGAAATGATCTGTGATTTTCTATTATTTATTCTCTATATAGAACGGGTGCCTTGCAATCCACCTATATGCTTTGCATATCTATAGATTGGATGTATTTTTCCTCTGTATTTTATAACTTTAGACTGTATGTTGATTTTTGTTTGCATTAGTTGGAAAATATACACGATTCCTGGCTTGATGCATTCCCATTTTTATGGCTGATGTCTATCACAGAATAGAAATCTTTAATTTTTAATATTTATAAATCATTTTCTCTTGACCAACATAGAGTTGGTCTAGTAGGGTAAGGCCTACTAGATGCCTGGTCTCGAGTTCGGGTCTCAAAGGAGAGGAGAGGAGACACTTGTGTTGGGAGGGACAGCCACGAATCCTAAACTGAATACCAGATGATAATATAAAAAAAGCAATCATTTTCTCTGGTTCTCTTTCTATCAGTGTCTATGGTTTCTGGTGAAATAACATTCTGGGCTAAATCATTTTAGAAATACATATTATATTTACATAAAACTACCTGATGTTTTAGTCTAACAAAATTCTTGCCTTTGTTAAATTGCTGCTTGAAATCAGTTACCTCCTCTCTATTTAAGTTTCTGTAAAAACATGATAAGATGCTAACACTACACGTTTCATAGTTTGAAATCCAAAGATGCCTCTTCCGAGTGAGCAATTGAAATATATAAATATTGGGACAGCAGGTAGACAAAGGAGGGCCAGCATTCTTCTTGAAGTGATTTCTTGAACAATTGGAAAATATGGATATTTATGAATGCTATGCTAAAGCACTAAATTCAAGTGTAGAGTTGGTATTGCCAATCTTTCTGTTAACTTTGTTCACTGCTTCTAGTTGATGTTGTCATTATGGTCGAAGTTGAACTGCTTCTTCTTTGCATCTTTTGTAGTATATAACTATATGTGTGAAATGCTTGTTCATGGCTTATTCAATGTTTCATCCTGAACTGGAGTGTTTATGCTATGTAATTCTCTGAATATATTTGTAGGTCGGATTTCTCTACCTAAGATATTATGCTGATCCTAAGACATTGTGGAACTGGTTTGAGCCGTATGTCAAAGATGATGAGGTATGAGGGGATACACTTATAAACTTTGGTTTCTCATAGCCTTGGAAATCTATATTGCAGTGATATTTATTGAGGTTTTGTATGATTGTTTTGTGGGATGAGTCCATTTTTACTTTAGTTTTTCTGTTTTATTGCCAGCCTTTGGTTTTCATGTTGTACTTGGTGTTCAATGTGCTCCTTCTGTAGAGGCTATATTATTTATTCTTAAAAAAAAATATGTATCTTATTGACTTCTCTCTCTGATAATATGCTGATGTTCAACCTATAGCAATGGTGTTGTTAGCAGAGGATGTAATTTTGTCTGGTTTCCCGAATTTCCATGGGTATGCTTTTAGAGAGATGGTTTTTGAGTATGCCTCAAGAAAACTCTGCATTTCAGTGGGGAAAGATAATGAAGAAAACTCTGTTAAATTATGAAATCAGAATCTCATTTCATAATTAATAAAGAATAGGATAAATATAAATATTTAATGGTGAATGAGTAAGAATCTTAACTCATTTGACTACTAAAGCCCAGGGAGAATCTCCCATAATTAGAGAATAATTCTCAAATAATTTTCCATATATTTCAGACTTCTTTTACATGGAACGGGACTCCGATATTTATGGATAAAAAGATAATATTGACTCCCTAAAATTTAGGACCACTAACCACGACTTAGAAAAATAACAGACTTGAAGATAATTTAATAAATAAAATATTTTGACCCAGCATATAATTCTAACTAACTCCCCTCAAGTCTAATCCCATGCAAACCACTACTAAAACAACTAAAATAAATATTAACAAAATAAAATCATACTAATTCAATCCCCTAAATTATCTGCATGAGATTTTCAAACTTGGTACTCTATCACAGTTTCATGCAGCAAAGGTGCAGTATGGCTGTGTATATCTGTAATGATTAATTATGTAGAGATCTCAGAACCATTTTCTGTTGAATAAGTTTCAAAGAGGATTATTGTGGTTTCTAGTTTTGTATTAGAAGGCAGAGATCTTGAAATTGATGGACCTTATGCTTGAAAGGAATAAGAAGATGATGGAGTCAGGTGGTGGCTTGGGTATTTCTCCCTTTAATTCAAAATAAGTGGCGCTAAACAGTGTGCTCTTTGATTCTCATGTAAATGTTACTCCTTTTGTTCAAAAATCTGGAGATTTATACTTGACATTTGTCTTGGATTGACTTGTGTTGTTCTGAATTCCACAAAGAATGGGCTTATAATAGGTACTCATCACTCTCTGATTATTGGAAGTCGTAGGCCTAAGAGTACATTTAATTTTACTGAGTATACTATTTTTGATTGATTCTAGGCTAAGAAAAGCATCGGGGAGGAACATTATGGAGTGTGATTCTATGATGAAAGAGTCACATGGTTGGTATTAAGAAGGGATTTATCGTTTTTAACTAATTGATGGAATACAGCCAGGTATTAAGGAAGGAAGACCATTATGGTTATGTCTGTTTTCCTTCAAAATATATGATCAATCAAGCATGTAAGGAGTAAGAGTTGATATCACATTAACTAGTGAGCCCTAAAGAAGTAATTGGTTTATATGCATACTTTTAGCTTGATTTCTCATGGGAGAGAGTGCAAAACATGTAACACTCATGCACACAGATAAAAATATTGTCTAAGTCACCCTCGTGGTTATAATTAAAATGATATAAAACAAAAGTTGACAATAAGGGGGAAAAAATAAGAGAATGGAGATCAGAATATTACGATTATAGGATATTCAAATTACTGACTTCACCAAGCAGAATTTTAATTCTGTTACTAGTTTGTGCCTCAGGCTGATTTCCAGGTAGTCAATAGAATAGAAGGATGGATGCCTAGCTTGCATTGAAGGCTTCCATTAATCAATAATATTCCGTTTCTTGATTGTCCAGCAGGGTTGGAAGAGTTCTGACTTGTGCTTTTGCTGGGTTTTGTGGCCCTACAGTTCAGTTTGGTAGAAGGTTGTTTTGATATGAATTGTCAGGTAAAGCAGCATTATGTGGCATATTGAGTGTAGTACTTTATATTATAGTTCTACATTCAGTATTCTTCTTTCTGAGCGATACATCTAAAGACTACTTAATCCCTTTTATGCCCCCCCCCAACCCACAAAAAAAAAAAAAAAAGACAACTTAATTCATTGCAAATGATGTGGCATCTTGGTAGATTGTTCTTCGAATATGGTGCTGCATTTTAATGTGATTCTACTCCTCAAACAGACTATGCAATTTGTTGCAAATGATATGGCACCCAGATGGTAATGACTGTTCTCTCCATGTGTGCTGCCCATTAGCATTAGATGTGGCCTCTGTTAATTAAATTGCATTTGTACGTCTTTGCCTTAAGTGTACAATATGTAGTTCTTTCTGGGAAGTTAGAGTTTTGGATAAAATATGATTTTGTGGCTATGTTGTGATGATTCCATTGTTTCCACTTGTCATACTATTTTCTGTTTGTACTTTACTGCTTTTATTCAAATTAAATAATGAATTTTGGGTTTATATGTGCTATCTCGTTTTGGAGAATAAATGGTAAAATTGCTTGTGTCATATGCATATCATTCTTCATGTCAAGTTTGATACTATATTTCAGGAATTTTCTCCTGGATCCAACGGGCGAATGACCACAATGGGTGTATATGTCCGTGATTTACTTCTTGGGCAGGTCAGTTACTACTAAATCTATCACACTATTTTACCTGGATATGCTTCCTAGTATTTCTGTTTCTGGCACATGCTTTCATGTTGCTTGTAGAATTAAATGATCAAATGATATTGGCAAAGCATACCCTGAACACTTGATAATGAGATTGTTCAAAATGTAGTGTCATACAGTAGCAAGCTAAAATTTCATGTGACTCGACTGTTAACTATTTAAACTGAGATTTCTTCAGAACTCTCCTTCCAGTAACAGATGCATCAAAACATTAAAAATGCAGATTCTTTTCTTATCATCACATATTTGGAGTCAGTTCTGTGAGGTGCTTTCATTATCTTTGATGCTTACAAATGGGAATATAATTTATTGACGACTGATGTTTACTGATCTACTCCTCTAGAATTGTCTTAAAGAAAGAACCTGGCTGTTCACTTGTATCACTTGCTTTTCGTGCAATGATCGTTCCTAAAGAGAGCTCAAATGCTCTAGTATGTTGCAGTCTCTGGTAACCCCCCGCCCGGCGGCAAAAACGAAAAAGAAAACCCTGTCCTCCACCTCTCATCTCAACTGTTAGATTGGAATCTAAAGAAGTGGGGGGAAGTTAGTGGAGAGAAACAAAATCTGATTACTACCAAAGAATTCCCTTTTTAAAGAGAATTTCTGTATCCAGTGCTTCTTGTTGGTTATCAGGTGTAATTATGGTGCATGCAATAATTTTTTTGTCCCATACTGTCTAGTTTTTTCCATCTTTATGAGTTCCTGAGGAAGCAAGGAACATAAAAAGATCACGGTTTGTCTGGCACAGTTCAACACATCTGTAGTCCTGTATCAACAAAACGCAATATGACAATAAAACAGCGTCCCAAGTTATATAGGAATAACTAAACTAAGACTTATTGTACGGTTAACATGTCTTGTTTGTTAAAATGCTAAATTCTTACTACTCCTTTTAGCTGGTTTTTACTTTTGTGGATGCTTAATTTTGAAATTTCATGGTTTGGGCCTTTTTGTTTGCTTGCCACTCATTATGCCCCGATTTTATCCTTATTGTTTATTATAACCAAATTTTTTGGCACCAAGCTTCAGTACCACCTCATTTTGACTACTGAGGATGTTCTGTTTTTGTGTTGCAGTACTACTTTGACACCCTGTTTCCACGTATCCCCGTTCCTGTAATGAGGCAAGTTGTGGCTAATCTTGAGAAGCTGAAGCTTCCAACTAAACATTCCGGTTCAACATGGGAATCCACCCGTCATGGTTCTGATGATACTGCCCGCCGACCACCTTCTGTGAAAGCATCCCTTTCAGTCTCATTTGGTCAGCGTGCTCCCCATCGGGCCATAACTAGGGACTCATCACCAATTCGCCGAACTGTACCTCACCATGAAAAAAATGGCAGTGGTGATCCACGGAAATCTCCAAGAAGCAGCAGTCACAGCCAGAGCCATGGATATTCTGACAGGGATTGTGACCGAGAAAGGGAAACACTTGGAGATCAGTCCCGAGCCAGGGATAGGGATCGAGATCATTATAGGGGCAGGGACAAGGACCGTAAATCGGAGAGGGGAAGAGACCGAGACTTTGAGAGAGACCGGGACGCTTACTGGGACCTGGATAGGGAAAGAAGTGATAGGGATGGGGAAAGAAGGGATAGAAGGGATAGAGACAGGGGAAGAGATAGAGAGCGAAGTTATGATTATGATAGGAAGTCCAAGTATGCCGAGAGAGGTAGCAGCCGGGTTGACAACCACAATTATCGTAGCAGAAGCAGGAGTCCAAGTAGAAGCAGAAGTCAAAGCTTGCAAGCTCATGCTCCTCAATTTGAATCTGGGAGCAAGGAGAAGCTGTCTACATCAGGCAATCTGGCCAAACTTAAGGATATCTATGGTGATGTAAATAATAGTAAAGGAGATGCCAACATGGAGAGAATTTCAAGCAGGGTTAACGATGGCGAAGAGGTTTTTAGACTTGGTGGTTCTTCATGGAAGTATTGAAAGACTTTGAATGTTAGATAACCCGGTTTCTCTGAACGGATCAGTTTGGATCTCTCTTCTGTTTCTTGCCTTCACAAACTTTATTACAGGGTGGCGATGTAATAGTATAATTATATTTCAGAATTTTCTGTGATAGGCATTATTTTATGCTTCGCAAGAATAGAAAGCTTTCTTTGAAGTCTGAAACTAATATGTGATTTCATATATTTATCATTTTAAGCTGCCTTGCTGTCTTCTCTCAGAACTAAGCACTTTTTAATATGGAAAAATGTCACTTGGACTTTATAAATTACTTCATATGATTAATATAAGATTCAATTAACTTTTTTTTTTTTGAGATATATTGAAAAAGTTAAATAAGTTATTTTAAAGTATTTATTTTTATTATTTTAATAGTAAATTAATTTAATTGATGTATAAACTATTATACAATCTAATAATATATAACATATGCTGTAATTAAGTTTTTATATTAAGGATGGGATAGAGTGTTGATTTTTCTGCTATTTATTGAGGGATTAGGGTAGACATATTCTTACTTGAAAATATGTATAAAAATAGACAAAAGGGCTATACTAGTATTTTCCTTAATAGAGTACTCTTTCGATTTTTATTATAAGACATAGTTAATTTTTTTATATATATAGAGATTAAAAGAATTAAAAAAAATTATTTTAAAATATTTATATTTATCTTTTTTATACTAAATTAATTTAGAAGAAAAGATAAAACCATTTGAACTTTAAAATCACAAATTAGTCTTCTTGTCTTCAAAAAGTATAACAATTGATAACTTATTTTCTTAGGAAATCACTTATTTGAGATTTTAAAATGAAAATGGTATTTTTTTTTATCTTTTTCCGTTAATTGATTTGACTTATAAACTAATATATAATCAAATAATATGTTACATTTGTTATAATTAACTATGTTATAATTAACTAACTTATTTAATTTATTAATCTCTCTAAAAAAAAGTCAACTATGTCTTATATCAATAAGTGAAGGAGTAATAAAATATGGAAAAATCCCCCTCAGGGCCCAAGTTACCAAAAAATTGTCAAAAAAGACCCAAAGAAAATTCAAATGTCAGAAAAAGCTTTAGGGTCTTTTCTAGTATTATTTCAGAAAACGTTATACTAATATAGTTGTTAATGTGTACTGATTTAGTTGTTAGGATATTATTGTTAGCGTATACTGATTTACTTGTTAATATTGTACTAATATACTCCCTCTGATCTTATTATAAGGCACCAACTAACAATTCTCACATATCAATAAAAACAGTTAAAGTCAATAAAGTTGTCCTAGAATTTAAGTAAGTTCCAATATTACCTCTACTAATTATACTAAATTCTAATATTCTATTAATTATTACTCTCACCCACTACCCTTATTAACTAGGGGCATATATGGAAAAGGTTAATTAATGCTCATTGGGAACAAGCAAGTGACTTATAAAAAGGACCAAATAAACTTGCTAGTTGGTGTCTTATAATAAGAACCAGAGGGAGTAGGTGTTAACGTTTTCTAAAATAACATCAGAAAAGGCTCTAGACCTTTTTTGACATCCGACTTTTTTTGGGTCTTTTTTGACAACATTTTGGTAACTTGGACCCTAAGGGAAATTTTCCCAATAAAATATATGCTGACATATTATCTATGGGCCCTTTCTTTCAGTAATTTGAATGTGCTTGCAAAATTTTAAAGGGTAAAAGAGCAGAAATACACATGTGCTTTACTCTAGGAGAGCCCAGCACTATATGTTTTTTTTTAGCAAAAATACACACGTGATTACCATTTTATAATAAAAGTCACATCCCACTGTTATGTTACTGTTCATCATGATGAGAGAGAAAAAGATGAAGTGAACAGTAATATAACGGTAGGATATGACTTTTGCTTCAAAATGGTAACGACGTATGTATTTTTTCTCCCAAAAAAAACATATGGTGCTAGGCGTTCCGGGGGTAAAGCCACATGTGTATTTTTGCCCCTTTACCCAATTTTAAACTGCTCCAGCTATCATCTTCTTTTACAGTCTATTTTGTAATACCCGGATAACTATTATCTGGAATATTAATGAAAATGCCCATTTATGAAGATTTTGGTCTCAACATGTTATATAATTAGTCTATTTGCAAAGGAGAATTATGAAAAAAAAAATCTAAAGGGCATGGAATAATTATTAAAATTTAGAAAGCATATTATCCTTAATTTAGACAATTTAATAAATTATTTCCTATGAAAATAAAAGGAAGGAAAATAAAAAAGTATTCTGAGACTAAAATTGACTATGATTTTTGATAAATTGCAGGGAACTTGAATTATTAATGTCAATAAAATTGTTGTGAGAAAATGATTAGTTTTAATTAAGAAAATTATTGGAAATTATTAAGGGATTAATTAAGTGATTTTCAGGAATTTTATAAGATTAGAGAAATTTAGGAAACATGAAAAATAAAATAAATATAAATTATTATTATTAAGGGCTGAAATTTTTGGCCCAATTAAATAATTAATAAGGGTTAAGATGTAATCTTAGAAAGTAAGGATTCAATGGCTTAAGATTTTTCAAGAAATTATAGAAGCCTAAATTCATGTAATTACTTATGGACCAATAGGAAAATTTTGGGAAAAATAAATACAAGATAAAAATATATTAGGGTATATATATATATATATATATATATATATATATATATATATATATATAATTATATGTGGTGGCCGAATTTTTGGGGAGAAGAAGAGATAAGGATGATGAAAAATAATAATATTATAAGATTAAGATATGTGGTAATTAAATAATATTATATTAATAAAAAGTGAACAGGATGAATGACCACGGAGAGAAATAAAATCCTACCTAGATAACCGTGAACTAGGTTTCCAGAACCAGAGTATATTATTGATCAGTGAATTTTTATCCAGAAATTGGCGCCGACTGGCGATATTTCTGTACCCGATAGCGATTACCGAGGATTTTTGGCAGGTAACGGAATGTCCTTAATGAGAATATAAGGTTAGGAAAACCCAGTATTCTCAAAGAGGAAGAAAAGACCTTCAGCGTATTGTTCCCGGAATTTTAAGATTTTACAAAAAATTTCGCGATCAAGACACCGAACCAGGAATTTCATCTGATAAAGCAAGATGATACAAGCATGATGATGTCATCAATTTTGTCTCCTTGTGGGGGGGGGGAGGTCGGCCAAATAGGTGTAGGACCAAGATCAAGCCACTTCAAAAAAATGTGATCCGACGGTCAGAATTCAACCAGACAAAGTTCAATGAAATTACGAAAATGCCATTGGATTTTTCTATAAATAGCCTTTCATTTCTCTTCATTCTTCGCCAATTCACTCACAATCCTAGAGAGAAGTTAGAGAGAGAAGCTCTGGAAGAGGAGTAAGAAGTTCATAGCAAAGCTTTGAGTAAGTTTTTCAGTTCTTAGTTTTTAGTTTCAGTAGTTCTTTCGGTAGTTATAGTAGAATTGCTAGAGTAGTCTCTAATTTTCAAGTTAGCTTAGATATCATGTTTAGGAGTAAATATGATATTTATTTCAGAAATAGGTTAGAGGAAAAGTTATAGCAAAATTTTGAGAGTTTAAAGTCAAAATAGCGAAGCTCTAGCAAAATTCCACCAAGTAATCAAACTAGGGGCAAAATGGTAATTTGTACCTAAAATGCCTGTTATGATCTTAAATATTCATATCGGTGATATTATCCTTCTAGGATATCCGAAATCACGAACCGCCGTTTTCGCTGTTTCCGATGTCACCGTTGTCATACCACCGTCGTCCCGCTGTCAAACGTACCATAATTCGACAAACGTGCCAAGAATCATCAACGAAGGTACGGACGCGTATTGTAACCTTAACACTTATGTTGCTCATATACGTATATGTGATAGACACGTTTATATACTGAGGCTCTGTCTAGGGTTGTCAGTTATACATACAGCTTTATACGGGTTATAGTCTTGATAACGCCGTTGGGTTTTCCTAGCGCTGAGGACACGATGGGCCGTCGTGGCACTGGTTATGTGCAAACATGTTGTGGGACTTTACATACTGCTTTGTGCTTATGTTTTGTCAACGTTGTGATCATGCATCTGTTGTGTGCTTATGTAGTGATTTATTGTTGTTATGAGTTGTAAATAACTGTTGTCCATATATTGTTTATTTGAGCATAAGGTTAACCGTTACCTAAGATCCAAATGGTAATTGGATCTCAGCTGTAGCTTCAGGTTCGGGTGAACCAAGGGGTTGAAGATAGGGGTGAGCGACTGGCGTAGGATGATAAAAGGAATTTTATGGTTGTAGTTTATATGCCTAGTTAGGTGCTGTTTCCTTTTGGATAGTAGATAACTGTATAAGTACAGTTACACTGTGGTTATGTAATATAAAGGTTCAGTTACTCGTTTTGCGAAATTGCTCTACTCTGATCAACGTTTTTTTTAAAAAAAATTTCCGTTGTTTTTTAGGTGGGATGTTACATGTTTGACTTAGCATGTTGCAGTGACTACTACTAAACATGGGTTTTTCACATGTAGATAAATGATAAAAACAGGTTGTTGCAAGAGTTCCCTTCATGACATAAAAATTCTGAGTAAATCAATTGCATTGATAAATCTGGTCTTATTTGTTTTTTTTTTTTTTTTTTGTATCTCACCCAATTCATCGGAACCTTCGATTTTGACTAATCCAAATTTCATCCCATGCCAGGCCCATGGTGCTAGGGGAAGAGCTCTCAAGACCGTTTTCTCTTTCTCACGCATCAAATCAAGGATGTGGTTAAGGGAGAGTGAGTGTTTTTTCACTTACTCCCAATCATTGTTGATTACTCCTATTTGTATATCATACATTGCCATAATGGTAAAGTAATCCCCTTGTATAGAGGTGGTGGTGGGTTCCATCTCCTGGCCAATTTGGCTTCCTTTCCGATTCAAAAAATTTGGTCCTGAACTTTCTAATTTTGTAAAGGAATGGGATAAGCTTTAAAATTCTACAAGGGTTGTGTGCTAGCCTCCCAAAAGCAATGAACAAGAACGCATTCCTGCTACAGCCTGCAAGGTGCTGATTAATTCCAATTAACATTTGACTATTCAAGCTTGATGGGTCGATGATACATGTGACGCACAAAGATTAAAGAAGCATAGAAACCGACAGCTCCAAGCATGAGGAAGAGGTACCATAGCAAAAGCAAGCCATGCCTCCAAAGAAGAGAGATGTTTGCATAAAGCCAGATGGATATATATGATCTCACATGATAGAAATAAATACTGCAACCATGAATGAAGAAGCTGACTGATCCACCATATAGGAAAGACCTAAGGTTCATGTCAAATGCCCTCGAAATAGTAGAAATAAGACCATCATCTTTAAAATATTTGTATTTCTCTTTGGTTGTTAAGGAGAATAATACTTAGGTATGCCCTCACAAGATATATAAAATGGTATTATGCTTGTAGTGGTGATTTGTGGCACTTAAAGAATGGAATGTTAACCTTGCGTTTTAAATTTGGATAATCATCTACTTTAATAAAATTCATAATCTTGTAAAACTGTTGTCTTTTCATAATTATAAGGTTGCTTTTTCAAGTCACTAACATGAAAAATTGTTACATTATGCAATGAACCAAAAGATGTTAACCAAAATGGGATTGCTATATCATCTCACTTTTGAGCCAGGGCTTTGCGGTGCCAAGGGTGCCGAGGGATCTCCCTTGGATAAGGAGCTTGAAACTTTGATATGCTTTTCTTTCCAACAAACCCAATCCATGATAACAAATACGAGCTCACAAGAATGAAGAAAATATCATCAATTGTTTCAAATGGAAGTGTTGCAATGGAGTTAAAGAAGGCCCAAGGAATAGCCTTCCTAAATATCAAAGTTTTCACCTAAAAAATAATTAGCATACTTGGTTCAAGTTTGTATGTAGTTTCATTTCTTTGAAAGAATGAGATAAATGATAGAAGAAACTTAAACAACAACTAGGAGGAACAAGTGACCCTTAAAAAGGATCTAGATGTCTTCCCTCTTAACATGTTTTAAAGTCATAAGGGGTGTTGGGGTCCTAAAGTGATAATATCAGGAACGAGACACATGAATGTTACAAATGGTATCAGATATAAGTTCAAGAGGTTATAAATGATATCAAAGTCAAGCTTAAGTCGATGTGGGGCAATGTGTCAGTAAGGACGTTGGACTCATAGGGGTGGAGTGTGAGATCTCATATTAGCTAAGGGAACCAAAGACACTTATAAAAGAATTAGATATCTCCACCCTCGACACGGTTTAAAGCCGTGAGGATGATATCAGGAGCCAAAAGCAGACAGTACTGAGATCGAAGCACTGAGATGAGATGTTACAAATGACATTAGATTTAAACTTGGGTTTACAATTTGACAAATATGAAATTACAGCATCAACATTCCGTTTGTTTGTTTTACATAAATTGAAAAATATCAAGAAACTCAAATTGAGAGATACCAGTTGGAAAGAATCCCACATTCTTGAATTTTGGATGTTTAATCACAAAGTCAAGATTTCCTTAGAATTAAGATTGATTTGAAAGGTTTTTCTGCCAATATGAAATGAAAATATGATGAGCAAGGTGGAACTGGAGAATGAAGAGTAATTCAACAACGTTACCTATATATATGATTATTGAGTGGTCCGACCTTATTGACGTAAAAAGGAGCAGAACTCCTCTCTTGAATCGATGATCAGAAGCGTCAGATTTGACGAGGAATGAGAAGCAAAGGACGATAATGGCAGCAAGCAAAGACGCCATTGACTTGCCCATGGTTGCAAAAGGAAATACAGCAACAGCAAGAAGAGGGTGGGGTTGACTGCCAGAAATAAAAATGGAGGGAACACAATAGAATTTCCCTCATGTTTAAGATCTCCTCCGATTACTCCGTGAGAATAAGTTCTTCATTAAGCTTCCTTGCTTGCTATGATTTTGTTTGGAGCGGAAACGAGAACCCCCAATTTCAGACGATTGTCAGTCATATCATGGCTAACATTCTTGGCCGGACGGTACCTCCCTCTAAGGTATAACGAGTAACGAACGGCTTTGATTTTTCGATTTTGGTCCTTCCGTGAAAATTGGCTCTAACTAATTTTAGTTTCACTTTGAAAATTTTTTATGATATTTGTCGTCGGAATAAATATCCGGTCTGAAAGCCGTCGTTATTGCACGAGACTTCCAGTAAATGGATAATCGAAATATCATTTGTGTCTGCGTGCAGGTTAAATCCTTTAGCAATGCGGCTGAAGTGGATGACTGGCTTTTCAAGAATCCTTTGCGTTTACGCATTTTTTTTATTTTCATATTTTTATTTAATTATTTTTTATTTTAATATTTCATTTTAAATATTAGGATTGTATTGCCGCAATAGATGACACTGACACTCACATAAGTGCTCTATTACCTGAGAATAAGCAAATATCATTTAAGCTATATTTGATTTGAGCGAAGGGTGTGGGATAGGAGGGAACATTTTTTTTTTGGAAGTACATTAACTAAATTGTCATTAATGAAAATAATATTCTTTTCTGTTAAGAATATATTTTAGAAATATTGAAAATTTGCTATAGGCAATTTTATAAAGATGAGAGAAAAAATTTCTCTCTCAACTTTCCCTTCCACTCCCTTCCCTCAAACCAAACACAATGTTAGAAGCTGGAAACAAATTACAACACAAAATGTCATGTGTGCATGTTCCTTTAACAAACATAATTATGATTTTAAGAGTAAAAATAAAATGAGTTAACAAACGTAATTCTGATTCTTAAAATTCTTCCAAGGCACAAAATAAGAAAAAAAAAAAAATTTATCTTAGAAACAATATTGAGAAATAGAATGGTTGTCATATTCCAAGTAATTATTCTCATAAGGCCTGCTATCTATATCTTGAGCATACTAATCATTTTTAATAATTAACTTTTAATTCTAGTGCCACTTAATGTTTGTTTGAACCCAATAAATGAATTTAATTATTAAGAAGTTCCAATAATAAATGAGGTGGTGTATTTCTTACCATCTTAGTAATTAAGTTTTAGGGAATATTATTTCTGTCTTTAAGATAGAAAAGTTTTCTGTGTTGACTCTTTTCTTTTCTTTTTTCTTCTTTCCTTTTTTTTTCCTTTCATCTCTTCATTTAAAAAAGAGCAAAAACGACGTCATTTTGGCTTAAAGTATAAAACTTTTTCTGCCTTAAAGGCAAAAATGATATTCCCTAAGTTTTATCATAGTAATTCCCCCTAAATAAAATGAAGTAAAACTTAACTCCTAATTTTAATTTTGTTTGGGACTTTTGGCAATTATTCACAATTCAAGGTTTACCCTCTACACAGTTATTTAACATCATATTGCAACCGTGGACTAATTTAATAATAAAATTTGACAATGATTTATGATTTAGAGTTAGCATTAATATTGATTGAAGTAAAAGTCTAAACAACATACTCAAAATTGAAAGGATTAAACCTAAAGAACTCTCATAAATTTAGATCATTTGTATACCCTTGTTGATTCTTTTTTTTTTTTTTTTGGTATAAACGGGGATTGGCCGATCCTCATTCTTGAATCAAAATAAACCTTGGGTATGCAACATCCATACAATCCATGTACAGACCACTAACAACAATCTAAGGGGGACTATGAAAAATAGCCAAGGGCTCCTCTTGCATAATGCTATACACATATACAATCATAAAATTTGAAAAACTACTAATTGCTAATCTGATTTGCTGCATCAGCCTCAAACCACATTCATCTTTCACTTGCAAATTGTTAATCAAATTCACTACAGATGCAGAGGCACATTCCAAGATTACACTATCAAATTTGTAACTAATTGCCAGTTTAAGTCTAGTCAAGGCAGCTCAAAGTTTAGCTTTGACAGTTGAACAAAATCCCAGCTTTTTTGCAAATCCATATATCCACTTACCATCATTTCTTCTAATTAATCCACCACATCCTGCCACTTTCTATTGTCTTCTAGAAGCACCGTCCACATTAATTTCCATCCATGCCTCTCTTAGAGCCTCCCAGTGAATACACACCACCTTTCAAATTTTAAATTTAACCTTTTTGATATTTACATTTTTTAAATTAAACCCCTTATAGTTAATCTTATGATTAATTATTAATGGAAACAACCACATTAGATTAAGAAAGATGACTTGACATTTGACATGATTAAAAAAATTTAAACTATAATATATAAAACCCTCTAAATTTTACAAGAGTTGCATGTAACTCTCTTGACATGTCAAATTTTAAATTCTTTTTAACAGAAAAATTTAAATTAATTTTAATTGTAGGACACCATGTCATCCTTATAATATAACGTGACAGTTTTTGTTAACAACTTAGCCAAAGTTTTCCATTGGATTTTGTATATTTTAGCCAAACTTAAATTTAAGTTATCATTTAAATATAATTTCACATGGAAAAAAAATAGGATACTGTTCATATGTGCTTGGAAAAGTGAATATAATAGGTATAAAGAAATTTAATGCAGGTATGGTGCTAAAATTTATTATAATTAATTAACTTGCTAACTTTTTAATTTAATCAAATTAATTAAATATCAGAGAAGAGTATTGATTTAAGTAGAATAATTGTTATGATGCCAAAGGACTTGTATCTTCTGAGCAAAAAAAAAAAAAAAAAAAGGACTTGTATCTTCGTCGTTTAGTTTTCTTTTCCATATGGATATGAGGAATTTGATTAAGTATCGTGCTAAGATTTATTACAATTAATTAACTTTTCAACTTTTTTTAAATCTACTCAAATTAGTAAAATGAAAGAGTATTGATTCAAGTAGAATACTTGTTACGACGCCAAAGACCTATATCTTCTTGACTTTGTATCAATTCATACTTTGACACCTTCCCCTCCCCTACTAAATCCTTGATCACTTGTTTAAGATTTATATTCTCCTGTTCATCATCTAAATATTTTTTTCTTATTTTCCATTCATCTAAATTTTTATAACAACAACATAAATTAATAAATAATTTTTATATTATTGATTATCCTTATATTTGGTTTCCGCCCAAATCATGGATGACCTACCATAATTTCCTTTTGGGGGGGGGGGGGGGGGGGGGGGGACATAAAAATATGATTAAAATTGGTAAAAGACAAATAAGTATGTTGAATTTCAATAATTTCAAAGTGACTGATTTGAAATTTTGGAATGTTGCAAAATTTAAAAAATTACCTAATTACCCTTATTTTTTTTAATAAAAAACCTTAAACCTCCTTGATGGTCGCTAGAGCCTGGTGTCGATGACCGATGACGGCGGTTGTCACTGGAGCTCTGGTGACCTTGCCATCGGAGCTCTGAGGGCCTAATACGTATTTTTTAAATTTCCCAAGTGAAATGTGTCAATATAGATACTGATGGCCTAATATATATGTATTTTTTTTAATTTCTCAAGCAAAAGTTGTCAATGCAAAACTTGAATTGTTAATAATGACACTAATACTAAAATTGTAAAGGGGTATTTGTTGAATATTTTCTAATAACTTTCACCAAAGCTCCAGTGTGTAATATTTTTTAAGAAAAAAAAAATTAGGCTAAAATTGTTAACATAGACACTTGAGTTGTTAATAGTGATATTAAAGTAGTAGACGAAATATTTGTTGAATATTTCCTAATAACTTTCGCTGGAGCTCCAACAACTTTTTTTGTTTTTTGAATTTTTCATGCTAAAGTTGTCAATATAAATACTTAAGTTGTTAATAGTGATACTAACATGTGTAAACGAGGTATTTGTATATTCTACAAATACCTCGTTTACATATGTTAGTATCATTATTAAAAACTTAGGTATCCATATTGACAATTTTTGCAGAAGAAATAAAAAAAATATATTAGGGCGTTGGAACTTTGGTTGCCATCGCTAGAGCTCTGGCGATTTGTCGTCAGCAAGGTAATTGGAGCTTTGGCAATAACTACCAGCACAGGAGCTCTGGCAACCAACAAGGGTGTTAAAGATTTTTTATTATAAAAAACCAAGACTAGTTAGGCAATTTCTCAAATTTTGTAACATTTCAAAATTTTAAATGAATCTCTTTTGAATTATTGAAATTTAACATACTTATTCATCTTTTACCACTTTTGATAGTATTTTTCTTTCTTTTTCCCCCCAAAAAATCATTTTCAATGCAGAAAAAAAAGGAAAAATCACATTAAGATACCAACAAAAAAAATAATATAAAAAAAGCTCTATAACTTGACAATGATAAATGAAAGAGCTACTATTAATAAATTTTGAGATTTTTTAATATTATTATTTTAATTGGTACATTGTTAACAGGGAGAGAATGATTCGCTTATTAGATATTGCATACTCCTCCTATGCTTAATATAAGACATATTTATTTAATATAGGGTTAAGGTGCAAATTGACCAACGAACTATTACCCGATGAGCATCTGACACAAAAAAGTATTGAGGGTATCTTAATTACCAATGAACACTTAAAAAGTGAAAAAAAAGGGTACCAAATAACAATTAAAAATTGCAACTATCACAATTATGTTAAAATATTAGGCATTGGTGGAAAATGACGGCGGAGACATGGAGAAAAGAGCGGTTATGCCTTGTTGTTGGATAAGGAAAACTCCCACAAATATGGGACCCACGTAAGTAGAGCCGTGGTAGCAGCGGCTGCTGCTTGTGGTATCGGAGGGACGGAATCAAGGTGTAAGGCAAGTGTCAGTCGGAGGCTGTGGACTACTGAATTTGGTTTTTGGTGCATGATTCTCGTCCTAAAGCTGCATACGAACCTTGATGAGTTCAAAAAGGTGAATGAAACACCGAGCAACAAAAGCTTTGGAAACACTAATGTCGCTAACACTGTGACAATCAATGAAAGACAAAAACAAGAGGGAGATACTAAGACAGTGACGGGGTAGTTTAATGACATTGTATTTTTTTTTTCACTTTTTGTGTTTTTTTTTCACTTTTTTATTATTCATTGGTAATTAAGGTATTTTCAATACTTTTTTGTGCCAGATGTTCTTCAAGTAATAATTCATTAACCAATTTGCACTTTAATGTAATTAGATTAACAAAGTTAGTTAAATTAGTTATTATGTCATATATTTTTTAAAACATGATAATTGTTTTCATCAATTCCATCGTTTTTAATTATTTTCAAGGGAGTATTGATCATGATAAATTTAAAAAAAAATTGCCAATTTTAAAAACTATGTCTTCGAACAAAATCAAGTCTTCAAATAAGGATAAGAGGAAGTACAACTAACTATTTTCAAGCACTGACGAAATTTGAATCCAAGTGAAATTAATGTTCTCGTTTCATCCCTTGCTCCTAACAATGGTGATGGATCCAGTACCCTGTGTGTGAACCCGAGTAAGAGCCACCACTGCTTTTCCTGAGATCCCAAAACCACGGTCAGAAATGCATGGAACACCCACTCGATCTCTCACAGGATGCGGAATCGGCTTCGCAGGGCTCATTCGCATCTGCCGATTTATGTCTTCAAGCACAGTTTCTCCTTCCGCCTTTCCTCGCTTCATTATCTCGAACGGGAAAGCAATTCTCTTCCTCTGGCTCTCTGGAATCGGCAACACACCAAAACCAAACTGTAAATGAACCATTGTGCTTCGAAAGAAGCTGTGTGGAAGAGAAAAAAGTTAAAGAAGCAGAGAGTTAATTAATGCGAGTAGCTGAATTAGTCATGTCCTTTTTATGTTTGAAGAAAAGCATATGTGTAATACTTGAAACTGAAGCATCGTCTTCATCAGATTTTCTAGATGCCTTTCTCTTCTGAGGATTATCTTCTTGTGTTGAAGCTGCATGCGTATCTTTTGCTGATGATGATGGGCTCTCAGTGCTGAAATTTTCTCTGTCTGGAATGGTGTAATCTGCAGAAGGTAGAACTGAGGTATGTAATTATCAGTTACCGACTGCGATAATCCCGAAAGCAACAGTAGCGGGAAGTGTTCTGTCATTATGCTTTCCACACAACTAAAGTAGCAAATTGATGGGCCACTATTCAAGTGCTACGACAATTTACTTTAAATAATAGACTTTAGTAATAGGACAAATCCTGCTCAAGTATGTAAGGTAGCTTTTTAAATTTTATCCTTGAGATTTTGTTAATAAAATATAACGGGTGAACCATTTTTTTATTACGCAATATCAAATAACAAATGCCAAAATTTCATCTAGCTTTTATCTGATGAAGAAGCCCTAATGGCTACGGTCTCCAGCCAGAAAATCCTATCCATCCCCTGGAGCAGAGGAATAGAGAGCAGGCAGGAAATAGGATCATAAACTTTGAGAATAGAGTTAGAGAAGATGAAAAAAGGAATGAAGGCGTGTCTTACCATCAACCAGGCGTTGGGTTCTCGTGGAAGAACATGGTGGAAATAGATCTATCTGGTCTTCTACAAAATGGGTTTCCTGTCATAGATGAAAACATAGTCAAAGTTTCAAGAATTTGACAATTAGTGATTGATGAATCTAGGTAAAATGAAACATGTCTATAATTATAAATGAACCTTTTGATCTTGAGATAGAGAGTAGAACGGTAAGTTTTGTTGCTTGTACCAAACACTCCAGTCTGCAATAACATCTTCAAGGTACCCAGTAGATGTATCAGATGAAAACGGGAACTCTGCATCAGCAACAGCATGAAGAGCAGGTAAAAACAGTGAAGTGTTATTTAGTGACATGCATGTAAACAAGTAAAAGCTAGAAAAGTAGAAATCAAAGTGAAAGGGAAACTTCAAAAAAACCCATATGTACCTAGAGATGTATCTGAATTTGTGACTCCATTCTCCAATTCCATGGTGGCAAGGCTGTGAGAACACAAGCTGTGTAGGGTATGAATTGTGACATACAAGGAAAGTCTTCTATATATGCTGGGTCGAACACTCACTTATGAACAAATAGCTATTTTTTATCTTTCTTTCACTTTATGGCTTAAGGACTATTGCTGTAATTGACCCTTCTAAAATGCTGATATTACCTACCCACTTACCTAACTGACATTAATTAACGTGTAGAATATTGATTATGCAATGTAAATAGAAGTTGATTTAAATTTTGGTGTAGCTGCATTGAGGAAGGTTTTTTATTCTTTTGGGAAATGATGACAGGCTTTTTTGTATTCTTCTGAAAACATGCATTATTTTCCAAAGGGATGCTAGTACAAGACAAGAATGACATGATTAGATTAAAGCAGAACTCAATCTGATGGTTTCTGCAAGACTCATATCTCTTTGCTTGTGTCTCTATTTGATTAGTGAGAGAAAGAGGAAGCTCCAGAAAGAAAGACGGGCTATATTTTATCTTTGATTTTTTTTTCCTCCTTTTCAGTTTTATTTATTTTTATGGATATAAAACATTTGGGACATTTTATCCATAAAAAACCAGAAAGAAGTTTAAGCCAGAAGCCAATTATTGGTTACAATTGGGTTCTTGATTTTGAATTATAACAACTAACAAAAGTGGACACTGGACAGTAGTCAGTAGATGGCTACTCTAAATTTAAATGAGATTAAGAGCTTCACCACCTGCTTTTATTTTTTCTTCTATGGTATATATTCGGAGCATGAAATATCTTTTCCTTATGGGATGTGTATTTCATATTCTATGATACTTTTGTTTATGCTTTTGTTCTCTGCTAGACAAGGACAAAAGGAGAAGATACCGAGTACTTTAGCTTTTCTGGCTCATCATACTTCAGCCTTGATTTCTTTGAGCTTCCTTTACCATTTTGTTTGTTTTTCCTATTAAATTAGTAAATACTCTAGTAAGAAAAGTAAACAAATATCTTTGCCTATTAAGGATTAAAGTTTGAACAAACACAAAGATTCTTAGTGTCAACTTGACTTTAAGGAAAGCGACAAATTAAATGGAAACAAGAAATAGAATGAGTAGATGAGGGAGTTAATATGAATTTAAAACTTTGGTAGACTCTACATAAATGAACAAAGAAGCACTTCATTGTTTTCTCATAGGCTATTTATTCTCTTTCCTTCTTTTACTTTTTACTTTTCCCTCTTCAATAATTAGAAAATCATGTGAGTTGATGTTGCCAAAATTTTCAGCCGTCCTATGATTACTTTGTAGCTTCAGTTTTGCATATATGATAGACATAATAAAGCCAGAAATTTTGTTCTAAAACATGCTTTTACTATTATGAGGCGTTTATAGGTTTTTCTCTGCAGACAGCACCTGTGGAATAAAATACAGAATGAAAATTAACTTTTAAATGTAAACATGAAAGAAATAAAGATAAAAGTTTAAAAAATTTAACTGTTGATGAGACATAAAATGAAGTGCTTCTCTGTTTCTCTCTAAAATCACGTGTTGTTCTGTTTCAGGTAGCACAGGGGCTGGGTCCTTGAAGCATCATATTCTCTGCTGGTGTCTCTGTTATGCTATGAAATACTCATGTGAAGGCCAGGAAGAGAAACAGACAATGCTATATGAATTACCACTGTGGAGTATGTCGTTCAAGAAACTGTCAGAAATAATTATCTACCTCTGAAAATAAATTTTTAGAAATTTAAAAGAGAAATCCCAATTACAGGAGCTTTTCTGCATTTTCTTCTTCTGTCTTTCCTTGTCTTTTTATAACTGCTACCAAACAGCAGACATTTAGTGGAGTCAAGACAAAGTGAAAACTAGAAAACCCAATTCCAAAAGTACGTATTTTGCTATCGACATGTTTGAGTTAACATTTAAAAAGTATAAGTATATTTATGCATGTCCAAAAAAAAACTCATTTCACAACTTATCTCATACATCTTAAATCACGTCAAAAATATGTACACTTTAAATCACGTCAAAAAAACAATTTCTACCATTGTTCTAAACCAGCACTATCATTCATCCAAATGATTTTACCTTCATGGGTGAAAGTAAACTAAATAATAAAAGTACCTTCGGAAAGAAAAGGAGTTCAATTTGCCAAAACTGAAGTAACAAAATTTTAAAATAAATAAATGAACTTCATGGGTATTAATGAACAGGTACAATTTCATGTTGTCCAAAAAGAGCTTGCGATGTAACACATAAAATGAAAAATGTGACGATTTGGTTTTATTTGAGAGGGAGAATGACTCAGAAGGACCACCTGAGGCGGAAAAGAAACAGAGACATTGATAAAGGATCACAAATTTACTCTTCAGTTAAAGTTTTTAGTCCATGATACAGGTTTTACTCTTCAATTAACTCCATGCTAATTAAGGATTTAGGTAGAAAAATAAGATATTATATATTATAATACATAGTTGAACAAATGCAAAAAGAAAATTATGCTCACCTAAATTTTCAGTTAGGTTTGTAGTATCATTATAGTTACCCTATAAAGCATTTTATAGTATGATTAATTATATTCTTCATATTAATCCAAAATTAGATTACTATTCCAATGCTACAAGTGAGATAAATTAGCTTAGAGTTGGAATTAGAAATTTGAGCTAAGCAATGTATGCATATCAATACATGATACTCCCTCTGGTTCTAATTATAGGACAACATTGAGAAGTTGGTCTTGGTTCTAATTATAGGACAAAATTTAAATTTTTGTCATTTTTTTTTCCTAAAACGCCTCTATTTTATTCTTTCAAGTGTGTTTGATTTTTTATAAGTATATGCATTTAGGTGCATAGAATTTTCCAATTAATAAAACTCTTAAATTGTTGAATTTTAATTTGTTAATCGATGAATTGACGTTAATTTACCAATATGTGTGTGTGAGTGCGCGTGCGCGCATATTTATATATGTATACACACACATTATATAAATATGTGTGTGTGTGTTTATGTATATACCTGTGTGTCTATATGTGTCTGTACATACTCACACACTTACATGCGCGCACACACACACACATATATATATTTGTGTGTGTATGTGTGTATTTATGTATTTATGTGTGTGGATGTGTCTACATTGTATGTGTGTTTGTGTGGGGGATGTGGGGATTTGTATTTGTGTGTGTGTCTATAGGGGGTGTATGTGTTTTTTTTTTTTTTGGGATGTGTATGCGCGCGCGTGTGCACATATATGTGTGTGTGTGTATGTACACATATATATGATACACACACACATATGTATATATAGCAAAATCATCATTTCAATTAGAAAGCATGGAAAGAAAGATTTTAGATTAGGGAGGTATGTTAATGTCATTGAAAATTTATATAAGGGCATTTTAGGAAAATGAATAAAATTAACTAATTTAACTCCCCTCTTTAATCTCTCCAAAATCAGTTAAACATGTCTTATAATTAGGACGGATGGAGTATAATTTTTTCTGAAATAGTCACCGGCAATCTCATTAATTAGTTTTTCCTATTTTTATCTTTACTATTAACTGAGGTTTAAAATTGAGGGGGGGAAAACTCATTATTTAAAGAGGAGTAAAGTTACAAAAAAAAAAATTTACCAATATAGGATAAATTTAATAATGACTTCAGTATTAGTTCTTGGTGTGCAAGAAGGAAGACTATTATTTTAGGGCATACAAACTGAAATTCCACCTTGGTGACAATCTCTTGAGAAGTAAAAGTATAAAGTCATTAGTTTGGTTATTATCTGTGGATTTAATTTCTTCGTTTGAAAAGAATCATATATATTCATTGTGTCTCCGTACTTGTATTGCATCAGCCAAGGATGGTCGCAGCTGCGTGCCCAAATTTAGGTCCCTGTTCCCACGGCATAGATACTCTCTCCCTCCAATCGTTAGGCTGTTATATATCTAATCTGTAGATACTTACAAAATTAATCAAGTTAATAATTGAGAAAATTTCAAAAAAAAAAAAAATTTGAAAAAATTAAATCAGTATTTTTCTACTAAAATTAAAATGAGTTGTGAATTGTTGATTAAGTGTAGTCAATACCTTAACTATTGTAATAATAAAATTGATTTGAGATTTTGATATTTTGATTTTTGAAGATGTTTGGTTTTTTTTTAGAATTTTCCTTTGATAATTATATGTTCAAAAATATGCGTTGGTTTCTTAAACTACTCTATTTAATTATTTTGCATTGGAACTACGCCTTCCATTGCAAGTCAACAACAACCCAAATCATGTAAAAAAAAAAAAAAAGTTGTTGATTAAAACTAACTAAAAACAATAAATCCATAACAGACTCAATTTCCTCTTCTAAATATATACCCTTATTTATAAAAATGATGAGTTTGAGAGAGAATGGGTAGAAAAAGAGATAAGAGGAAACGTGGAAAAGAGTTAAGAAAAAATATAATTAGTTAGAGATAAAAATGAAAAAAGATTTATTAAATTTTTAGACAAAGTTAAATTATTGTTTATATATAGACCAACCTTATGCCAAAGAATATTGTTACCTATAAATAGAACTGAAGGAAGTATTGATGGTGAAAATCTTCTTGATATATACCATCAATATTAAGGATAATTTGAGGCAATGATCGTATAACCTTAATAGTCACAAAAACATCCTTATAAATGAGAGATCATAGTTTACATTTTGTCCATAACTTTAAACTACTGTTAAGTCTGCACCTAAATATTACTCCTCTGATATCATGAATTTACATTACAAACTAGATTCTACGTACGATTCAGAACGGGATGTCGTTTTAGAAACTCTTAAACTAGCCCCTACATATTTATTAGTCACAACTTGATGCTAGAATCGAACTCATGATGACATGCAACAAACTGGAGTCAATAAGACTTGTTCAGCAAGCAGCCCCGTTATATTCAAGAGGAAGGAATAAAGTTGGCTACACACAACTCCAAATCCTACCCATATTCTACAAAAATTCTCAATTTTCTAACTGTATACTTTTCATGCATCTCTCTTACCACAACAGCAACATATTCTTCTCCAATCCACAATATTCCAAAACCAGCTACAGAGCCGCGAAACAACTCAACACAGAATAATTATAAAGCTACGAAATTCCCACTATAAAAGGAACACAGAGCTGGGTACTTGTTGATCATCAGCATCCATATCAGCAATGGCAAACACAGTGCGTACAGTTGGTGTGGCGGTGGACTTCTCTCCGACCAGCAAATCAGCCCTCAAATGGGCTCTCCATAATCTCACCGGCAAAGGTGATCGCCTCATCCTCATCAACGTTCAGCCTTCTCAGTCTGATCACACCAGGAAGGAGCTTTTCCACCACACTGGTTCACGTATATATATATAACTCTCTCTTCTTCATTCATACTTATCATCTTTTTCCTAATATATATATGTATATATAGCTACTTTAGTTACTCAGATTCTGTATTTATATATATGTGTGCGCTTTGCAGCTTTGGTGCCTCTGGAGGAACTAAGAGATACCAACTTCTCTAAGCAATATGGGATTCCTAGGGACCCGGAACTGATACAAATCCTTGACACCGGCTCAAAAACCAGAGGGGTATATATATAAAGACAGATTTTGTTTGTATGTTTATTAACCAACACAAAGTTAATTGATATAATGGTCACCGTTAAATTCAAGACCTAGAGGAGATATCCTGGAAAAAAAAAAAAAAAAAAGAAGTGCCGATATCGGTTGATAGTATAAAAAAATCATTGCTTGCTATGTTTTTAGCCAATTTTATTTCTCTTTATGAATAATTGAAGGGTTATTTAATACCTGAACAATCAACTATTAAAGAAATAGTGGGTCAGCGATGTTCTGTCAATCAATAAACCGTCACTAATTAATTAACAACAAAATTTTGTCACTAATTTACTCTTCTTCTTTTTTTCTCGTGTAACAGACAAAGGTAGAGGCAAAGGTGTATTGGGGAGATCCAAAGGAGAAGCTGTTCAAAGCTGTTGATGATCTACAGCTTGACTCTTTGGTTATTGGAAGTAGGGGTTTTGGTCCCATCAAAAGGTAACCCACACACCCTTCTCTATTGTTCTCTCTTTATTTAATTAGGTTAGATTCAAGTATTATCTGGTCAGAAGCATTTTTGCATTTACATGAACTTGAGATTTTATGCTTAAGCGGTTAAAAGGTCTTTCACGACCAACGCTTGTTGGATCTGTCTTGCTCTTTTAAATTATATAATGAATTGTTAATAATGATGAATGAATCAGGGTGTTGCTGGGGAGTGTAAGCGATCACATGGTGAGGAATGCTTCTTGCCCTGTTACTGTCGTCAAGGGAAGCCCATCTCCTACTTGCAGGCGTTGAAACTTCCCTTCAAAACATCATTATATATTTCCCAACTCTTGTTGTAACTTAAATAATGTTTCCTTTCTTTATATACAGAAATGGTGTGCATGTAAATATTTTTTTATTTATATATTCATAATGGAAGATGGTCTATTTTTACTGTAACTTCCTCCAATCCTTAATATAAAATGTATTCAGAGAGAAATGATAGATATTTTTCATATTTATCTAATTTACTCCTATTAATATTCTCTCAACAATAATAAATGAGGACAGAGAATTAAAGAAAATTATTAGGATATTTTAGAAAATATAAGCTATATTGATTAACTTCTTTTATCTAATCAAATTAGATATATGTCTTATATTAAATTAGTTGGGACTCGGCTCATAAGGGTAAGACATGCCTCCAATTAATCAAAGAGCACCTTGCCCACCAATGTTTTTACTTTTTGATTTCTTCTACTACTCTAACTATCCCTCCTTCAATCTAACCAGTAAATTTCCCCATTCATAAAAGAGAAAGTAACAAAGACCGTACATTTGACATGACCTTAATTGCTATTACGAAGAGTCTTCTCAGTGATTTCAAGTCGTAAACATGAAAGGAGCTCAAGTTCAAAAACAGGGGCCTAGATAGCTAATCAATTAAAACTAGTAGGAATTATTATCATTATTCATGCATTTGAGTTATTTCAATCCCCCTCCTCATGGAATATAACCGTTTACCGTTTCCGATCATTCCCTACCTCTCAATACGAGTAAAATAAAATAAAATCCATATCAAGCTCGGATGCTGAAGTAAGCAGTATAAGTTTCATCTCTGAAGGAGTGTAGTGGCTCCAAAACAAAATCCCTCTTTTCCCCTTTAGCCACAAAACTTATAGGATTATATTTGCTTATTCCTTCTGTTGCTAAGAAGCTTGCAGCTTTGTTGAAATTATCATCAGAACCAGGCTTGCAACTTAGCTTCACACTTGAACCAGAACCAGTGCTGCACACAAAGCAACCTTTATTACTTTTGGATTCTAAGGATATAGTTCCATTTTGGCCATCCAATCCTGCAACCACATTAAACACACTAGAGACTCCACCATTGGAAGAATCTGCAATCACAAGACCATTTTCTGCTCCTAGGTGCACCAAGAGCTTTCCAGGAAGATCAAATGGTTCCAACATCACTGATTTTCCGATCGAATCTCTCACTGCTGAAAACTGTGAGGTGGGTTCACTTGAAATAAGTCTGAAAGTAGCATGTGGAGCTGATTCATTGCCAGGTGCAGGCAATTTTTGCATTGTTAAAGATTGATTTGAGTGTGTTAAAGAAAATTTTTTGCCTGAAATAACTTGGGAAAGAGTTGCTAGTTGGCTGCTGTAAGTAGGAGGGATTGGAGAAATCCAGTTAGCAAAAGAGGCATTTGACCCAACTTTAATGTCCCAATCACCAGTGGTATGGCCAACAAGAAGATAAGGACCATAAAGAATTGCTTGAAGTGAAGCATAATGTGGTCTGTCATCTGATCATCAGTTGAATTCAATTCAAAACACAATATCAGTAATGAGAATTTTTTTCTCGCTTTAAAAAAGCAGGGGAAGTGAAAAGCAGAGATCTGGATTTCTGTACCTTTAATAGCCTCTGTTCTGATAGTAAGAGGAATCTGAAGGGTTAACTTGTCATTGGCACTCCATTTTCTAGTGATCGACAAAAAGTTTCCTACATGTCCAAAAATAAAATAAAATTTACTTTCAAATAATAGCCCTTGCCATTGCACTATAGTTGAATTTGCGAAGAGTGAAATACCTGGAGATGGTAGTGATAAAGCCTGATCATTTAATAAAGCCTTGGCATAGTCAAAATGTGCCCATGTTGGTATTCTCAAGTTCAATGTAGAGGAAGAGCCTGTTCCCTACAAAAGTAAATTTCTTAAGTTGATAGCCTTGTGAACTGTGTCGCTGCCAAGTATAAAATCATTAAAAATAGATATCAGGCTATGCAATAAGTACCGTAGTAGGAGAAAATGTGAAGGTGACTCTTAGATAAGGATCCCATGAAGAAATAGGAGCCACAGTCTGATTAAGCATGAGACCACCAGACTTCCAGTTAAAAGAGCTTGAGATGAATTGCATTATGTAAAGAGATGGGTTCCCTCCTTCTTCAAAATAAATAGAATCCCCCAACTTTGAGAATGATTCAATACCTGAAAAGATCACACAGAAACAAAAGATAGTGTGTGTATGTGTATAGCTGTGAAGGGGTATATTGTAGTTTGATACAAATTGAGTTTACTTGATGAGCAAAAAATATTTAAATTACCAGTTCCATAACAACACCAAAAAGAGTCAAATTTTGTTCCCCAACCCAGTCCAGTTTTAGCCTTTGAAACCCCAGGGCCTTGTGGCAACATATAAATCATAACTCCAGGTTCTGTTCCTCTTTGAATACCGAGTACACCATTTGTTAAGGCACGCTCATAATAATCTGCATATGTTACTTCCTTGGTCCATCTAAATAGGTGCCTTGACACCTAAGAAATTGAGCCTGGTTAATTTTTTGTTCCCTATTGCTGATATGATTGAAACGGTCTGTACCTACTTGTATAGCAAAAAAAAACTGTGGACCAGGAAAAGAAATAATTTAATGAGAAAAAGATGGATAATAAAGGGATAGATGAATTGGTTGTACCTTCAACATGTTATAAGTTGTGCATGATTCTTCAGTGTCTACTGTTCCCAAAACATTAGTTGCCATTCTCTTTGGATCACTCCTAAAAAACAAAAAAGAAAATAATCAATGAGTAATAATTGCGAAAACAAGATGTGGAATAGAACAGTTACTACTCTATGCCCTTGTAGCAATATGTGTGTGTGTGGGCTAATGCAATCTTTAATCCTTCGAAGTTGCTCTTATTTTGACTTTGGCACCTCAAATGTCAAACTAAATGTTATGTTTTTATACTTTTGTTTAATTATAGGGATCAATGTTTTAAACAAAATGAAACTTGAAATCAAAATGGGTTTAAAACGTAAAAGACTAAAATTAAAATGAGGATAAACTTATCTAATTAATGGGGTCTCATTACCACCACTCTTGAACTGATGTCCCTCCAGTTGCATAGCTGTGAGAAGAGTTAATGAGATCCATAAAGAATGTTCCAATTTCCTATCAAAGCAAAACGCATGAATAGAGAGCTAGTTAGAAACCAATTATTGAGTTTTAAATAGTATAAATAAAATTATGTTAAGAATATATAAATTTTGACCAACAAATAGTAAATAAATGTGATATAACTCACACACAAGGAGAAATTTACCTTATAAAGGGGATCACCAGTGACCTCATACCGCATTTGAGATCCAACAACAATTGGTATATGTGTATTAGCATGAAACCCTGAAATGTCATTGGCCTACATGGGGAAAAATGAGGATTTTCAAACTCTTGAGCTTTGTAAGAAAATTAAATTCGGATAATAAGATATTTGGGTCTTAAAATTCAAATAAAATATATATATTATACTTCAATATAATCATTACCTGCACAGCAAACAACCCTAAAAAGCAAGGCTTGTCAAAAAGGTGAGCCAACAATAGATGCTTTGGATTTCCCTGCATAGGTTTGAATGCAAGACAATAAGAGCAAGAATTAGGTACTACGAGTTATGCTTATGAAAATTTATGAACTACCTCTCATCCTAGATATAAAAACTAGTTGGAAAGTTAAATCTCTTAAATATAATACCCTAATCCAATTTGTCTCTCAATTTTTTGATTTCCCCCCCCCCCCCCCAAAAAAAAATATCCATGTTGATTGCTCACAATAAGGGGTTTCCATTTAAATATGGTTATCATATCTCTGTTCCTTAATATAAGACATATTTGGGAATTAATCTTAGTCTCAAATATAAGATAAAGTTTTCATATTTATCAATATTTTCTTAATTTACCCATGTTAATTAACTCTTCAACAATTATCATAAATGAGAGGGAATAAAGGAAGATGAATATGGTGTTTTAAAGAATACATGTCGTATATATTAATGATCCTTCATCTTTCTAAATTAGGTAAATATGCTTTATATTAAAAACTGATGAGACTATTTTACAAAAATTAACTCATATTTATTACAAATAACTAACACGATGACGACTGATTTTCTTAATCTACTCAAGTTACTGAAATTAGTTATCTAGTTTTAATATCAAAGTTGGGAGGTAATATCTCATGTAGTTATATCTCAGGGTCATCATGTTTCAAGCACAATGCTTGGCCAGAGAACCCAATAATTAAGTTATATCAACAAAGTATATAAGGAAAAAACATCATAAAAGCAAAATAATAAAGCTACCGTGACGATATATAAATTGTAAAGAACATCGTTCATTCCTCCAACTTCCTCATTCAAAGACTGGTAATGTCTATTTATAGTGTACTTTCCGATCACTTTCCGCACACGCTTGTAAAAGTAATCAACCATCCAAGTTAGCATCTTTAGAGCTTGAGGGTCTCCTGCTATAGTGTGTTGATCTAACAGCCCAGCCATGATCTGTCAAAATTCACCGGTCCCAAAGCTATAATTCACCCAATAGTACTTAGTTACATCATTTAAAAAAATCAAGTTTTGAATTCTTGTACCTTGTGAATGGTGTAATAGGGAGCCCATACATACTCAAGTCGTTCAAAGCGGTCGAAGAACTTGGATGGAAATGCAGAGAGATATCCAGTCCCGAGTTTCTCCTGACAAGCCGAAAGACCGGCGACAAGAGCCAACATTTTCTCCTTCAGATTGTCATTATGTGTACTAGCCCACATCTGAGCTGATGCACTCAAATAGTGTCCTTCAAAACAAAGGCAATACGATAATAAATGAAAAGTAAAATTATATGTTGCTATCAAAAATTTAATAGAGTGACTTGTAAGTATGAACAACATAAACTATCCTATAAATAGAATTGGAAGAGTAAATTGCAATGTAGATGGTTGTTAGATGTCATGACATTAAAATCATGAGAAGGTTGACACACAATCGGTCTGTCATTAGATTCTTATGAAAGAAAACTTTATCAGTAAAATTAACATCAAGCTGTGACATAAAACTTTTTGAGTAACACTGTGATTTAAGACAAGAATTAGATCTAGCGAAGCAAATAGAATTAAAAATGATGAATGAAATAAACTGACCAACAAAATGACCTCGAAGCTCTTTATTGGGTGTCTCCCAACCTCCATACGGCTCGCCAGGAGTGGCGAGACCGGCCGTCTTCCTGAAGTTCCAGAGCATACTGTCAACATCCAACATCAACAGGTACTCCAAATTTGTGAGCTGTGCCTGATAATGGATCGAACCCGGAAGCAATCTCACATCATGAAGTGAAACCTCTCTGAGATGACCTTGAGGTGCCTTGAAATGACCCTTATTGTTCTTAATGTTTCTGTAGATCATTGCCCAATCATGCTCTTCTTTTTCTTCATTCTTAAGTAATTTTCTGGGCAGCAAGGTTTGCCAGAAGGATTCATCTGCTGGTGTGAGATGATGATGAGACATGATCTCTTGCTTCCATGTCGTGTTTTTGGATGCTAATAACTGTGCACGGAAGCTATGAGATTGGGTGATAGTGTTGGTGCATTCTTTGATACCAGTTACAGTAAAAGGACTCAGAAGCAGCACCAGAAGCACAACAATGGCGTTCATCAGAAAAGTGGTGGGAAGAACAAATAATGGTCCTGAAAAAGAACACATAATTAAAAACAGCTAAAAATGAGAATTTTGAAGAAAGTAATGAATTTCTTAAGCTAGGTGCATATATCTTCCTGTTAAAGGCAATCTTATTTAATGTAACGAAGGGCACTAAAGTGAACACTTCTCTCAATAGGGATTTTAACGCTGAGAGGGTCTAACCTCTTTACTAGAACCAAGCCCCGTTGGTGAAAGTAATGATGAATACGAAGAAAGTAAAGGAATTAATATTACTTGAAGAAGGATACATCTGGTGATACCAAATACTCATACCTGTTTGTTCAAAAAGATAAGAGAAAGAAAATTAAATGCAGCTAATAAAAATGCCAAGTTGAAATGAGAGAGAAGAGAAAGTGGAGAGATGTGAAGAAAGAGGCAAATGAGAATTGTGGGTTGTGTGTAGTGAGAAAAAGAGAGAAAACAAAAACAGAAGGAAAACCAATGCAAACGGCTCTCCTTTTCTTGGGGTATTGCTGACTCTTCCGCAAATAAAAAAGAAACTTTTCAACAACCTAAGATATCAAAATTTAGGCATTATTTATTTTAGTTTGGGGTAATTAACTTGAGTTTTGCCTTATCCATCTCCCCAAAATAATTATAGCTTTTACAAAAGTTAGCACGGTGTATCTATTACTTATATAATAATAGAGGCGTTAATAGGTTGGTTGTATGATATGTTTTAGGTCTTGTCTGCTAGATGACAACATCTAGTTTTAAATAAGTTACACTATTTAATATATTATTAATAGTACTATTATAATACTTTCATATATTGGTAACTTTTTGATATATGCTGTCACATGTGATATATACACTTCTCACAAGTCATATTACTTCCTTATTCATTTTTTAAAATCTAACCCTAAAAAATATCAACCTCTATAAATTGAAATATGTAACCTGTTCTATTTGAATCGCTATAAGTTAAAATATTTAATCTATTATAAAAATTTGCTAACAAATTTTATGTATATGGAGGGATTCCAAAAATATGTTATACTTGAAAGTAATTGAAAAATTTTATATATATTATATAATTTCTATGGTAAGAGTATGAGAAGAAAGCCAAGTCTTAATATTTTTTAATAATCCAAATAAAAAATTTATATAGATAATTATACAATCTCTAATTTTTCTCTTTACATTAATGTTAGGTAATTATCTATATAAAATTTGATTATTTGTATTGTTAAAAAATTAGGCAAGTTAAAAAAGTTATCATAGGTGATAGGAAGAACAAATGTGCCTGAAATGAAAACATAGTATGCTGCTAAAACAGAGTAGGCTCTACTAAAATGGAAAAAATAAAATAAAAAAATTGAAGAGACTAATGAATATGAAAGCAAGATTAGTTAGCAGAAGAAGGTGCAGGCATGTGAGTGGTCTTAAGAGTTGGATGCATCTTCTGATGCATCAAAATTCAAATTCTCAACACTGATACTTCATACTTGCTTGTTGTGAAAGCAAAAAAGGAAAACAGAGGAGAAAAGGGGAATGGAAAGGGAAGAGAAGAGAGGAGAGGCCTGAAGAAAGATGTCAGAATTATATATATATATATATATAGAGTGAGAAAAGGAGAGAGAAGAGTGTAAAGGAAAATGGAGGGAGGAGAATGAATCTAAGCAGAAAAAGAATTAATTTTAAGCTAACATTGGGAAGACAGATATCATTTTGAGGAATATGTAGAAGTGTCATTCATGTCGAAGAATGATAAGAAGGTTAAAAAAGTATAAACCATTAATTATTGTGAACTCGATTTTAAAGTTGAATTTGCAAGAATAGTGTAGTAAATTCATGCTCCTTATTATTTTGCGGTCGTAATTCATATTTTCTCTCTTTAAATCTACCTCTCTTCATATTTTTCAATTTTTCCTTTTCGATGATTAACATAAAAGTTCTCTTTACACACACATCTCTCGTTTTATACGAAAATATTTAAATATTGGTTTAAATTGAGATGATTTTTCGAGATTTAATTTCAATTCATAAAATATACCACTGAGGACTTAATTTTTTTAAGAAAAATATTTTAAAGAATTTATTGTATCTTGTATTTTAAATTCATAAAATATACCACTAAGTTCTCTTAGTAATTATTTGTTTTCTTCTCGACACAAGCATGCATTTGTGTCTTTTGTTTGGATAAGATTTAAATTCATGTACAATCCAGATAGGAAATGAATAAATTAGGTCAAGCTCTCAATAATAGCTTGAGCCTCCATATTTTCTATTTATAGACTGAGTTAACAAATGATACATTGACATGTGTCCCTAATAGGACTATTCTAGAATTCTAAGAACTATTGCAAAATACAAAGAATAAATAAATAATCAATACATTATTTATTTCTAACTCTCTCCTTTACTTTGGACTTCTTCTGCTTGCTGAAATCAGTGTTATTTTTGAGTCTCTCCTTTACTTTAGACCTCTTCTGCTTGCTGAAATCCGTTAACGCCTGATGTTGTTGTAATCTTTTAACTAGTGCAACTGTTATGCCCAGTTTATCTCTAAGGAAGCTAAACCGAGCATGATGAAGAGGTTTGGTTAAACAATCAGCGATTTGGAACTCGGTGGGAACATGGGATACATTTAGGACTTTGCTTAGAACTTGATCTCTCACAAAGTGCACATCTATTTCAATGTGCTTAGTCCTCGCATGATGTACAGGATTAGAAGCAAGAGCTGCTGCACTGGTGTTGTCACACCATATGGTTGGTATTCTTTTCAACCTCAAACTTAACTCAGACAATAAAGATCTGATCCATGATAGTTCTGAAGCTGTGTTTGCTAAGGATCTATATTCAGATTCACAACTAGAGCGAGAAACCACTAATTGTTTCTTGGAGGACCAAGTTACTAGAGAATCACCTAGAAACACACAGTAACCACCAACCGAGCGTCTATCATCAGGGCAAGATGCCCAATCAGCATCTGAATAAGCAGCTAAGTCAAGTAGATTGGATGGTTTGATATGAATACCATAGTGTATAGTGCCTCGAAGATACCTTAGCGCCCTTTTTACCTCCTTCCAGTGTTCAGTGGTTGGTTTTGAGAGATACTGGCTCAGTTTTCCCACGTTGAAGCTAATATCAGGCCGTGTATTGCATAAATACTGCAGGGCCCCTACTGCACTCCTGTATTTTGTTGGATTATGAAGGAGTTCACCAGAAAAAGCTGAGAGGGACTTGTGTGCAGCCATCGGTGTGTGACATGGGGATGCATTGGTCATGTAGAAGCGATCCAGCAAATCACAAATGTACTTGCTCTGAGTTAAATACAGACCCGTCAAGTCTCTATGAGATTCTATCCCGAGGAAATAGTGAAGAGGGCCAAGATCTTTCAGCGAAAAAATAGTATGAAGCTTGGTAGCAAAACACTTAAGACTGTATGAGTTATTGCCTGTGACAAGTATATCATCCACATAGATTAAGATCATCAATATCTGATTCTTGTCAGAGTAAATAAAAAGAGAAATGTCGCTTTTAGAGTTGGTAAAACCCCAGGCCAACAAGACACTTCGAAGTCTATCAAACCATGCCCATGGGGCTTGTTTTAGGCCATATAGAGCTTTTGACAGTTTACACACATACTTAGGCCGAGAAGAATCCACAAACCCCTCAGGTTGTTCCATAAAAACAGGTATAGATAAGTAACCATTCAGAAATGCATTGTTAATATCAAGTTGCTTGATTTCCTAGTCCAATGCAACAGCTATGGTTAAAATAATGAGAATAGTGGAAGCCTTAATCACAGGGCTGAAAGTTTCAAAGAAATCAACACCTTCGGTTTGTTGAAACCCCTTAGCAACAAGTCTGGCCTTTCTTTTGACAAGAGTGCCATCTGATTTAAATTTGGATTTAAAAATCCACTTGTTATCAACAATGAGCTTATTGCAGGGCCGTGGAACAAGAGACCATGTTGCATTCTTTTGAAGAGCGGTGAATTCTTCAATCATTGCTTATTTCCAGGGAGGAGATAATAAGGCTTCTCTGGCTGTGGTGAGTGTGCAGGAGGGATCAACAGTGGTGAGGCCAATATGGGGAGTTTTGGGTTTATAAATGCCAAGCTTACTCCGGGTATGCATAGGGTGAATATTGGTGGTTGTATGGAGGTGTGTGGTCTTGGGCAAGGGAGATTGAGATCTGGTAGTGAGGGATGGTGCCGAGGAGGAAAGTGGTTCAAAGTTGGGTGATAAGGCAGGGTCAGGACTAAGGTCAGGTGCTAAGGCAGGGTCAGGGCTGATTAAGGAGGCCATAGTAAGACTAGATGGACCAGTGGGGGGTATAGACAGGAGCATGGGTGGAGAGTGATCAGATACGGGTGTGGATGGAGTTAAGGCAGAAGAAATAGTTGGGTGGTGATTTAACTGGCCAGAGACAGAATTAGGTGAAGAAGAAACACCAATGATGGGTGGAGCATGCGTGCAAGGCAAATCTTCATGTGTAAGAGGAGATATGCTTGAAAGATCAACAATTTCAGGTTGTGAAGACTTCTGAAAACACAGAAAATTGTCAGTAAAAGGATAATCATGCTCATTGAATACAACATGGTGAGAGATATAAATCCGTCTAGTAGAACTCAAGCATTTAAAGCCTTTGTGTGAACCACTGTAACCAAGAAATGTACACTTAGTACTATGAAATTGAAGCTTGTGTTGATTATAGGGACGAAGACAAGGGAAACAAGCACATCCAAACACCTTGAAACTCTTATAATATGGTGAAATGTTCTCCAATACAGAGGTAGGTAGTCAATTTATAAGGTACACAGCAGAAGAGAAGGCCTCCCACCAATAGAAAATAGGCATGTTGGCTTGTGCTAAGAGAGTAAGACCAGTTTCTACTATGTGGCGATGCTTTCTCTTAACTCTACCATTTTGAGCTGAAGTGTGAGGACAAGAGTGTCAAAAATAATGTCATGTTCATCAAGAAAGGTCTGAAAACTGCGAAATTCCCCTCCCCAATCACTATGGAGAACCTCAATGCTTTGCTCAAATAGATTTTCAACCATATTTTTTAAAATTTTGAAAGCAGATAGAGCCTCATATTTGTTTTTCAGGGGATAAATCCAAGTGTTTTTGCTGTAATCATCAAGGAAACTGATATAATAATGATATCCATTAACATATTTTATTGGAGAAGGGCCCCAAAGGTCAGTATGCACCAAGTCCAAAACATGTGAAGCACGAGATTGAGATAAATTGAAAGGCAATTTGTGAGATTTACCCAATTGATAAGAGTCACAGAACTGAAACTTTTCATTAGATGGAATGGAAATGTTACAATCTGAAAGAACTCTTTGTAAAATAACTTTACTAGGGTGACCAAGTCTCCTATGCCAAAACTCAATATCGGACAATTTTTTGTTACTAGTTCTATTTGTCCTAGAGCAACTAATTCCTACTGAGGTAAAACTAGCAGCAGACGGCTTCACTGGAACTACTGGATTACTGATGCGATATAGACCTGGAGTTAATCCTCTGGTTGCTTTTCCTTGCAGCAACACACTATGTTGACTCTTGTCCTTCACAAAACAACCATGGGAATCAATTTCAACAAACACATCTTTGTTGTCGTTAGTGGGTTTAAAACCACTAATAAGTTTCTTGGACATTTGAGGTGCAATAAGAACATCATTCAATCTCAGAGTTTTCAATCTAGCAGGTTTATCACATATCAAATTAGCAGTACCAGTTCCAACCACATTCACAGACGCACCATTACCAATTGAGATAGAAGATATACCTGATTCCATGCCTGTAGTCACATTTAGACCAACATTCTTAGGGGAGTTGGTGACATGATGAGTGGCCCCTATGTCGAGATACCAGGTTGGATCAACGATAGTTTCTGGTGTGGTGATATAGGCAGATGCACTGTCAGTTTTACGTGGAGGTTTGAAATTTTTATCAAAACGCTTAAAGCAATTTTGAACCTCATGTCCTAGTTTATCACAGAGGTAGCACCATTTGTCACTCTTGGAATTGCTTCGACCACCGAAAGAAGCTCTTCCATCAGATCCTTTGTTTGAATGGCCTCTACCTCTTCTATTTCCATTTCCACGATAGTTTGGAGACCGTGGCTGAGATGGATTTGGCTGAAAAGTGAGGTGAGCAAAGGCATTGGATAGATTTGTTGTTACAGAGGTATTGAGTTGCTGGAGATGAGACTCGAATGTAAGCAATTTGGACTGGAGATCAGCCCAAGTGAGATTTTCTTTTTCAGTTAAGGTAACAACGATAGGGGTGTACTCTGTATCTAAGCCAGCAAGAGTCTGGGTGATTAAATCAGTAGATGATAGAGGATATCCAGCAAGGGTAAGATGATCGAAGACTCCTTTTACCTTTGTAAGGTACTCACGCATCTTAAGTGTTCCCTTCTTCATTTGTTGGAATTCGGATTTCAGGAAGGTGATGCGAGATCTCGCATTCACACCCACGAATTCAGAAATTGCCTTCTAGAGAGCAGCAGAGGTTTTGCAATGGGTCATCTGACTTGCAACATCAACAATCATTGTCTCGAAAAGCCAACCAAGAAGGATTTGATCAGTGGCTACCCAATCTTCATAGAGGGGATTTGGAAGAACCTGGTCGGCGGAATCCAAAATATATTCAGGCGGGATTGCTTTCGTACTGAAGATATGGCCATCAAGTTGATGCCCACGAATTACAAGGAGAACTGTGGATTCCCAGATGATGTAGTTATCACTGTCCAACTTGACGGGATTTCCTTGGTTCAGCGAGCTGAGCAACGGAGTAGTGCGAGTGGTCACCTGAGGACCGTGACTTAGGGCAGTAGCTAAGGTGTTCGTGTAATCAGATGGTGCTGAAGAAAAACCAGATGGAAAGCCAGGGAAGGAGCTATTATGAGACAGAAAAGGGTAGATTGACGGTGAGGGAAAATAAGGAGGAATAAAGGTTGAGATGGGGACGGCATTTGGGAAAGCTGCCTACTGAGTGAAGAAGGAGGAGGTGGGAATATTGCTTGAGAGTGATGATAGTGAGGCAGTCAGGAAATGAGAAGGGGAAGACAAAACAGGTGGCTGAGTGTGGGCTCCATGGCTAATAGGTGATGGGTGGACTGATACGACGGTGGAATCTTAGGGAAATTGAGCAGTGTTGAGCATGGGAATAGGGTTAGGGTTTGCAGGCAGACTTGTGGTGGTGGTTGAATCTGGTTGGCTGGTTGAACTTCTAGGTGATGCCATTTCTGGCCTTTCAGCTCTGATACCAAGATAGGAAATGAATAAATTAGGTCAAGCTCTCAATGATAGCTTGAGCCTCCATATTTTCTATTTATAGACTGAGTTAACAAATGATACATTGACATGTGTCCCTAATAGGACTATTCTAGAATTTTGAGAACTATTGCAAAATACAAAGAATAAATAAATAATCAATACATTATTTATTTCTAACTAATCCCCTCTACGTTTTGCACAGATTAATTATGAGATTTGATTTCTTTAATAATTTCATAATTTTCTCTCCTTGTCAAGGCATATTTCATTTGTAAGATATAGACCCAACATTTGGAATGATGTGGTAAATAATTAGGAAAAACAATTAGCCAATGGATGGGTTTATTAACAATAAAAGCATAATTGTCTTTTTTTTCCTCAATAATTATCTGATCTTATATAAAAAAAATTAAAAAAATAATAGGGCAAATGTGCAAAAATGCACATATGTTTTGCCTTCAAGAACGTCTAACACCATATGTTTTTTTTATACAAAAATACCTATGTGGTTATAATTTTAGAGCAAATGTCACAGAAACGTTAACAAACCTAATGTGTAATGACTGATTCTCGAAAATCCTTAATATATTCTCGAGAATTGAGGGAATTCTCAAGAATTCATATGGTTCATTCCCAAGAATCCTTAATATATTCTCAAGAATTGAGGGAATTCTCGAGAATGACAATGAATTCTCAAGAATTGTCGGGTTTGGCTAAGGCATTTTGGTGCAATTAGAGTCCATTTCAGAACTAATGTATAATGGCTCATTCTCGAGAATTCTTAATATATTCTCGAGAATTGAGGGAATTCTCGAGAATGACAATGAATTCTTGAGAATTGTTGATAATTTGAACATTCCTCAAACGGACGTTTAGCTTTGTTAACGTTTTTGTGACATTTGTTCTAAATTTATAGCTACGTAGGTATTTTTACACCCAAAAAAAGCATATGGTGCTGGACGTTCCTGAAAGCAAAACATATGTGTATTTTTACACCTTTACTCAAAATAATATTATTCATCCTTCAGGGCAATGAACAGTCAGCAATAGTAAATCCTTATTCCTTATCTTTCTGCAGGTTTCTTTTTAAATCTCCTTCTCTTCACTTTCAGTTTTTCCTTTGAAATGATTAAAATATAAAAATAATTAATATAAAAATGACTGTATAATACCACCTTATTTTCATTTAAAATTCAATGTTAGAATATTTTATAGTAATTTGTAAAAATTTTAATTAAATACAGAATATTCAAAAATAATACTAGGATTAGATAGAAATTAAATAACATAAAATCTATAACCTATTTTCACATTACATTTTCACCATCTGCATCCCAGGGATATAGTCTAGTTAACAATGTAAAGTTCTCAAGCATAATAGGGATGTGTTTAAAATTCAAAAACAACAATAACCATTTAAAAGCTGACAAAAACTATATAAAGGGACTAATACTAATTTTCCCTATATATATTTATTCATTTATTTTCCATGTACATTGTATCATCATTAAATGTTTCAGTACACTCTCACTCATCATTTGAATGAAAAGAGGATCAATTCCAATGATGTACCATATACAGTTTCCAATAGTTTCTCTATCTCTCAAGAGGCTGAAAATTAAAAAAGAAACCTATATATATCAAGCTTGAATGTTGAAGTAAACAGTATAAGTTTCATCTTTATAGGAGTATAATGGCTCCAAAAGAAAATTCCTCTTTGCCCCTTTAGCCACAAAGCTGATAGGATTATATTTGCTTACTCCTTCTGTTGTCAAAAAGCTTGCAGCTTCGTTGAAACTATCACCAGAACCAGAACTGCAACTTAGCTTCACACTTGAACCTGAACCTGTACTACACACAAAGCAACCTTTATTGCTTTTGGACTCTAAGGAAATAGTTCCATTTTTCCCATTTAACCCCGCAAACACATTGAACACACTTGAGGCCCCACCATTTGAAGAATCTGCAATCACAATGTCATTTTCTTCTCCTTGGTGCATTAAGACTTTTCCAGGAAGATCATATGGTTCTAACATTACTGATGCATCAGTAGCATCTTTCACTGATGAAAACTTGGAGTTGGGTTCACTTGGAATAAGTCTGAAAGTAGCATAAGGAGCTGATTCTGTGCCAGGTTCAGGGAATTTTTGCATTATGAGAGATTGATCTGAGGTTGTTAAGGCAAAAGTTGAACCTGAAATAACTTGGGAAAGAGTTGCTAGTTGACTGTTGTAAGTCGCTGGGATTGGAGTGATCCAGTTAGCATTTGATGGATCTGACCCAACTTTAACGTCCGAATCACCAGTTGTGTGGCCAACAAGAAGATATGGACCATAAAGAATTGCTTGAAGACTAGCATATTCTGATCTGTCATCTGAGTTAAATTGAATTTAATCCAAAACACAAAAATACCAGTTATGAGATTTTTCTTTCCCTGATGTTCGATGGCAGTGACTTAGCATAGATTGATTTGTAAATACCTTTAATAGCCTCTGTTCTGATTGTAAGCGGAAGATGAAGAGTTAACTTGTCATTGGCACTCCATTTTCTTGTGATCGACAAAAAGTTTCCTACAAAAAAGTTTCAATTTTTTTTGTCTTATATGCTCATAAGAACATCTTACCCTTAGAATTAAAAAAGTGGTTGCATTTTTGGTCCCCAAGTTTAAGTTGAAATTCTTGTTTCTTTCGCTTTTCCTTTCTGAGATAGAAATTTTTTAACATCCAGAATAACATGTGATGTTTGACTCTAGAGGGATAAAAATGTGTGAAAAACAAGAGGTTGAGGCCAAACAAACAAGGTGAAATCTATAGTTTCCAAAGGAAAAAAGAGTTAAATACCAGGAGATGGTAAAGATACAGCCTGATCATTTAAAATAGCCTTGGCACTGTCTGAAGTTGCCCATGTTGGTATCCTGAAGTTCAATGTAGAGGAAGAGCCAGTTCCCTGAAAAAGCTAATATTTCACTTTAAACTCTATCCCTTATCATATAAAAAGTACTATTCTGCAAGTCGAGACCAAACTGTTCTCAAATATTTATCATGTACATCATAAAATCACTTCTAAAATGCTAATTCACACTCACGATTAAGCTAATTCACTTGGGGATTACAATGAACTCAAGTCATTGAATTGTTTCCGTCAAGTTGAGATGTTTGTTTAGGCATCACATAAAAAACCAATCTCCTCGTGCAATATTAACTTTCATGAAACAGTTCATAATAAATCTCTACATCACCGTTTAGAATGTTCAATCGCTATTATTAAAAGCAACTATAATCTGTAACATTAAATTGTGTAAGTACCTTGGCAGGAGAAAACGTGAAGGTGACTCTTAGATAAGGATCCCATGAATTAATAGGAACCACAGCCTGATTAAACATGAGACCACCAGATTTCCAATTAAAAGAGCTTGATATGTATTGGATTATGTAAAGAGATAGGTTCCCTTCTTCTTCAAAATAAATAGAATCCCCCAACTTTGAGAATGATTCAATACCTGAAAATTACCAGAAAAAGAAATGAGGAGAATATAAGTGCATGCAAGTTTGAAATGTGAAAGGATATTATAACAAGCATAAGTCCTTGAGAAAATCACACCTCAGAAACTATCTGTTAGGGTTGGGGACCTAAGGCCCCCATTTTAAGGAAACCCTCCCAATGTGAGACCCATGACAGATATATGATAACCTGATACAGTTTAAGAGATTTGATGAGTAAAACGTTTGAATTACCAGTTCCATAGCAACACCAAAAAGAGTCAAACTTAGTTCCCCAACTGTGTCCAGTCTTAGCCTTTGAAACGCCAGGGCCAAGAGGGAGCATATAAATCATAACACCAGGATCTGTGCCTCTTTGAATACTCAGTACACCATTTGTTAAGGCACGCTCATAATAATCTGCATAAGCTACTTCCTTGGTCCATCTAAATAGGTGCCTTGAAACCTAAGAAACTAAGTCTGGTTAATGTTCTTGTTTATTCCTGATATAATGGAAACAGTCTGCAACAACTTATATTGCAAAACGCTGAAAAAATTAGATAATAAAGGGATAGATGATTGGTTGTACCTTCAACAAGTTATAAGTTGTGCACGATTCTTCAGTTTCTGTTGTTTTCAGAACATCATCGGCCATCCTCTTTGGATTACTCCTAGAAAAAAAAAAAAGAAATTGGTCGACAACAAGAAGGAATAAAACACTTACTACTCTGAGCCATTTAGCAAATATGTATGTATGTACAAGGTGGTGACATTACCAAAACTCTTGAACTGATGTCCCTCCAGTTGCATAACTATGAGAAGAGTTAATAATGTCCATAAAGAATGTTCCAATTTCCTAGCATAGCAAAAAGCATGAATATAAGAGCTAGTTAGAAACTTGAATCTTTGCACAGTACAAACCATTGAGTTAATGGGTTTTGAATGTTTGTTATCTTTAAGTTTGGTCATAAGGTGTTTCCCAAGGCCTTAACCACAATAATCACACTAGATAATTTAGAGAAACTCAGTCAAAATTAAACTCAATAAATAATATAAATAAAAATAAATATGCGAAGAAGTTACCTTATAAAGTGGATCACCAGTGAGCTCATACCGCATTTGAGACCCAACAAGAATTGGTATGTGTGTATTAGCATGCATCATCGCAATGTCATCAGCCTACATGGGAAAAATGATAAATTTATCACACAAAAAATAAGAACTTTAAATTATTATATTTATTCAAAAAAAATGTCCTTGACAAATAAAAAAAAATCCTTTGAACCCCATTGATTTAGTTCATTCATCATTAAAAGAGTTAGTTGTATTTAATTAAGGGTATATTTGAAAATTTTGAAATGTTTTTGGAGACGCTTGAATCAGGCTGTGTGAGTTAAAAATGACTTACAGTAATAAACAAAGAATATATAATAATATCTATATATAAAATATATCTAAATTAGAATATGATTTCCAAAGTTGAAATCCAAATTTATAAACATTTAATTCAAATGTCAGCTCGTTATTGTTAATGATATTCACTTGAAAGGGGAAACAATAATTGCCTTCATCTGTTCATCTTACTCCCAAACCAATCTATTTTTCATTTGAAGCGAAATTTGATTTAAGTCAACAATAGCGTTTACAGGGAAACTTAGTTGACATTATAACTTTTATATATGCACTTAATTAATTTGTACTCACCGATTGGTGGCATTTAATTTCCAATTTAATAATATAAGATGAAATATTAATATAAAAAAGACCATTTTGTTAACATTGCAACTTCCTGAAAACTAAAATGATTTATTAATGAGCAAGTGTGCAAAATGTAAATAACAGTGATGTAGGGCCATAAATAATTATGTGTAGTTAAAATTCAGATTAAAACATATATAATCATTAATTACCTTCACAGCAAGCAACCCTAAAAAGCAAGGTTTGTCAAAAAGGTGAGCCAACAATAGATGCTTTGGATCTCCCTGCAAAGGTTAATTTACAAGACATTTACCCTCAAAATTGAATGTAAGATCAATTATTGGATTTTTTTTTTCCTTGAGTTATAATTTTGAAATTTAAATTGAACAAGTTAAAAAGATACAAGGAATGCTAGGGGAAAAACCCACATTAAAACTTTTATTAGTGAGAAAAACCAAATATTTTTTTGTATACAGAAAATAGCAGTACCCTACAAATTTAATACATACAAAGTACCGATATGTACTTTGATGTAGACCCTTCTGACCAATAAAAACTTCCACATAGGACTTTTCTCCGATTTCTCCAAAGTTATCCGAAGCAAGTATAGAAGCAAACAAGAGCATTTAACTTAACCTACCGTGATGCTGTATAAATTATAAAGGACATCATTCATTCCTCCTGTTTCCTCATTCAGTGACTGGTAATGTCTACTTATTGTGTATTTTTTGATTACATTCTGGACTCGGTTGTAAAAGTAGTCAGCCATCCCTGTCACAATTTTTAGAGCTCGAGTGTCTCCAGCAATAGTATGTTGATCTAACAGCCCAGCCATGATCTGTATCAAAATTGATAAACTTGATGAAATCCAACAATATTCACTCAAAAAACAAGTTATGCATTTTAATAATGTACCTTGTGAATGGTGTAATAGGGAGCCCACACATATTGAATTGCTTCAAAGCGATCAAAGAATTCAGATGGGAATGCAGAGAGATATCCTGTGCCTAGTTTCTGTTGGCAGGCTAAAAGACCAGTAACAATGGCTGACATTTTCCCTTTTAGATTGTCATTGTGTGTGCTAGCCCACATTTTAGCTGATGCACTCAAGTAATGCCCTTCAAAATGGAAGAAACAACTCATTATTATGAGAAAACATACAAGTTATGTTCTGATCACTTATCAAAATAAAATAGCCAATTTTTCATAAACTAAATAAAATTCCTTTTGATTATGTTCCTCATTCTTAACTCTTTTGAGCCTTAAAATATAGTCCAGGACATCTTTCTCTACTTTCCCCGAGTTCCTGAAACTTTTCTGAACTTTCAGGCAAAAATTCCAGAATTGTTCCTTACCTGTAATCTTTTAAAATACCCTTTTGTTCTAGCCTAGGACTGAACTTATATGATGCCTTATTTATATTCTACTATTCTATTTAAACATATTACTGGTTTTTCTTTTTCTCTCTCTAATCTAAATTTAACACCTTTGATTTCAATTTTTCTCTCAAATTTATAAGTTTTTTTTTTTAAATTATTCATATTAATTGCATATATTAAATGGAGGTTTTCAATAATGTGAGCTGTTTCTGATACAAATAATTAAAAAGATATTTTTTAAAAAAATCAATACACACTTGTTATAAACACCCAACTAAACTAATTTTCTTAATAGTCCCCTGGTCTTATTTATAAAAGCAGAGATAAAAAGAATTTGGTCCTAAAAATATGGTGGTGAGAGAAACTTTTATAGGAACATATATTTTTACCCTTATTTTATTATTATATTGATTTTATTATAATATTATATATATTAAATTAGGGTGAAGTTAGAAAGTTATGGAATTCAAATATAGAGTTAGTAAAGTTTAAGTTTTTTTTTTTTTGAAAAAAAAATTGTTGTGAAATACTAGAAAAAATATTTGCAGATTAGTCATATACCTAATACTAATAGAAGAGGGAGTAGCTTTATAGAATCAAACAGTGGGATTTATTTTCACATTATCACACTTTTTAACCTCCCGCAAAGTAAGCATTTATGAAGGGGGACGTGAGTAACATGATGTGATTAAAGACAAGAACTAGAAACAGTGAAACAAAAGTAAAAAGGATTCAGGGAGATTAATAATTAATAATAATAATAATAATAATAATGAAAAGCAACTAACCGACAAAATGGCCTCGAAGCTCCATGTCAGGACTCTCCCAACCACCATAAGGCTTGCCAGGAGTGGCCAAACCAGCTGTTTTCCTAAAACTCCATAGCAAGTTGTCAACACCCAACATTAACAAATACTCCAAATTTGTGAGCTGTGCTCGACCATGGATCGAATCTGGATCCAATCTCACATCATGGAGTGAAACTTCTCTGAGAACACCTTGTGGTGGTGACGATGATGAAGAAGAGTTGAACAAGCCCTGTTTCTTGATGTTTCTGTATATCATTGCCCAATCATGCTCGTCTTTTTCTCCTCTCATGAACTTTCTGGGGAACAGAGTTTCCCAAAAAGAGTCATCTGTTGGAGTGAGATGATCATGAGACATAACCTCAGCCTTCCATGTCTGGTTCTTGGACTTCGATAACTGCGCACGCAAGGTGTGAGATTGTGTGGGTATGTTGGTACATTCTTTAAGACCAATCACAGCCAAAGGACGATTCAGAACCAGTAACACAACAACAATGGCATGCAGCAGAGAAGTTCTTATTGAAATGAGAAACAGACCTGACAAGAACAAATCCAGGGGTTGGTGTTTAGAATAAGGATTTGAGTATTGAAAGGAAGGGGAAGAAATTACCTGAAGAAGGTGGAGGTCTGCTGTGAGAGTTGTGAACAGTTGGATACATGATCTTGTCAATTGGCAAGAACAAAAACAGAGCACTTTGTTTGGTTAGAGAGAGAAGAGAGAATGATATGTAAGAGAGCAGGGAAGAGTTAAGAGAAGGAAGACATGTGAATGAGAGAGATAAGGTGGGGTATGGTGGGGCATATATAGAATAGAGAGGAAAGGGACAGAGGAGAATGGAAAAAAATGAATCTCGTGACTGACTGAGTGGACAAATGTGCACGCTCTTGCCTTGCATGAGGAACCTATTTCCTAGATTTAAAATAGATACGATAAATAAAAAGTAATAGAGTGGTTACGTTTAGGATTATAATGATTGTCAATCTCATTAGTCAAAATAAATTTATGATAATAATGAAAACTTGTATCATAAATTTAAATTATTAAACTCGTAAAAGTTTTCTATTATTATTAAATAGATATTTATAGTGTATAATTAAAATATAAAAAATGACAAAAGATTGATTTAAATATATTTTAACAAAAGACACGCCAGAAAGAAAATTTTTAAATCTAAATAATTAAAATTAAGTACATCAACATTCACAAATGGATCATGTTTAATAGAGGAATTGATATAAAATTCATATAGGAAGTTATTGAATATAATCAAATAGATAAAATTAACACAAGTTTAAAAGTCAATTAAACTAGTCTTGTGCGTTAGAAATAAGGTTAAGGTGCAAAAATTACACATAAGCTTTTTCCCCAAGAGCAAAACTACACATATGTTTTTTTAAGGAACAAAAATACACATGTGGTTACCATTTTGATGCAAAAATCATATCTCACCGTTAAGCCACTGTTCACCACCGTTAAGTTATTGTTCACCTCATCTCTTTCTCTCTCATCACGGTGAACAGTGACTTAACGGTGGGATGTAACTTTTGCACCAAAATAGTAATCACATGTGTATTTTTACTCCTCAAAAAAGCATATGTGTATTTTTACTCCTAGAAAAAAGCTCATGTGTATTTTTGCACCTTAAGCCTTAGAAATATAACAATAGTAAACATAGTGTATAAATTGGCAAGTTTATATGAGTTTACAACTAATACAGATTTACTAGTGATACCACTCAATTTTACAAAATAAAAACATAAAAATAGAAAAGTTAAAGAATCAACTAATGAATTTGATCATAATATGTAAAAAAAAAAAAAAAAAAAAAAAAAAAAAAAAAAACTGATGTGTTAAAACCAGACCCAAAAGTAAACAAAGAGTTACAGAAAGATGTTCACGGATGAACATGGGGACAAACACCACCGCCTCATTTCTTTCTGTTTTGTTTGGGAATGCCTTAGTCTTCCACTCGTTTTCATTTGCCTCTAAATTCTTTAAAAAAAAAAAAAAATCCCAGATTAAAGAGAAGTGACTTTTACCTAAATTGCAACAACGAGAGCATTATGGTCACAATAATATTGATACAAAGATGATGAAGATCATAATTAGATCCTCTGACTGCTACACTCACATTATTATATTATGAAACATGATAGACTTTATCAACAGGCACCCATACTCTATAGTCTCTTAGCTTGTTTGACCTTTTGGGTCTCCACACTTAATCTCGATCTTCCATTGATTTCTTCTCAAAATTGAGTCTTAATTTAAATATGCCAATTATCAAATTTGTGATCTAATAATAATAATAATATTGAAGTAATTCGAAAATATTTTAAATTTTTTTTTAAAAAAAAAAGTAGGAGTCATTGTTCATAACGTCTCTTCAACCCCATTAGATTATGATTTAATTGTCGGTATCTCAATTGACAAAATCTCAATTCTCAATTGAGGGGACCAAATCCCTCGCTTTAGATTGAAAACAAAAATTGCAATTTTACCTCCAATAGTCTATATCAGCTAGCTGGATTCGTTCTGTTCTCTTGTTCAAACTCATGGCATGCGGAACCAGTTCCCTACCTTTCCAAAAGCAAAGGTAGGGGAAGTCCGTACGGACGAGCTTTGGATCGTCTAGAGCTGAGATCAAATTTTTTAAAAAAAAAAGTTAATGAGAGGAAATCTAAAATAAAGTTAATATTTAAACTAACATTTCTTTAAAAAATGATTTTTTTATATAGAAAAAAAAATAAAAATGAAAAACGAAAAAAAAATATGGGTCGTCCAGATCTACATCTGGCCAACCAGGAGCTTGTCCGTAGCTCCCCCTGACTATCTTAAGGATAGGCAAGGAATCCTGATCCCATGGACTGAGATAATTATTTAAAAATATCAAGATTCCCCCATTTTAAGCCTTTAATTTATGAGAGAATTTTTATTTCGACTTGTTTAAATGTGTTTTTTCAATGTCGACTCAAACAAGCTATAAAAAATAATTTTTAAAAAAACAATATACTTTCAGCACTCTTGACATCCCAATAATTAAAATTGTTAAATTAGCAAAATTTAGGCATGGCCTTTTTTTTTATTATTATTATTAGTTTGAGTTTATGTCGGTTGTCTATATGGCCAAAAGAGATAGTCTATTTTGGTAAATATGGATAAATTATTGCAAACCATTAGCGTTCTTTTTAACTCAAGCAAGTGGTACATGCTTCTGTTTGTTTGGGGATCAAAAAAAATGAATGAATGTACAATCCCAATACTTTCTTGCGCACAATGCGGAGCCCTTCTTCCAAGAGTAACATACCCTACGGTTTCATTTATTTATTTAAGAATGAGAAAAATTATTATTTAATTTCTTACTTTATACGGACATTATCAAAATTGAACATGTCTCAATCTCTCCAAGAATGGTAGAGGAGAGAGTTTATTCATATGCTCAATCTCTTGTTTTATAATATCATTATTAGTCTCACAAATTTGCGCTCATTTAATTTTAATCCTTCAAATTTCAAATCATCAGTTTAAGTCTTTAAAAAAAGAAAATGATTTAAGTTTGGGTTAAATACTATTTTTATCATGGAAATTTACCTTGAAGAGCACTGATCACTTGAAAGTTTTTTTTGTCTTATTTTTTACCCAAAAGTTTAAAAACGGAGTAAATATGACTTGAAAGTTTTTTTATGAGTAAATTAGCCCCGAAAGCTTTTTAGGAGTAATTTTACCCCTAAAAGTATATGAAGAAGAGCAATAATCTAATTATCAAGATCAACAGATGGACAAAATTAATACGTTTTTAAACTTCGGGCAAAAAATGAGAAAAAAAACTTACAAGTGATCAGTGTTTCTCAAGGTAAACTTTCATAACAAAAATGGTATTTAACTCTTTAAGTTTTTATTTAGTTATATGAAACTTAAAAAACTAAAACCTCTAATTTAAAACTTGAAAGACTAATATCAAAATAACACCAATTAAAGGAAGTAATGACTATATTAACCTTTAATAATACTACAATGAATATTGTGGCAATAAGTCAATAACCCATTAATATGATATAATTACTATATAGTACTATCATAATTACTATATGTTGTAACATTGAAAGAATTTTTTGGCTGGCATGGCAAGAAGACATTGAAAGATTCTTTTTGTTTTTTTTGGCCTTCAAACATTGAAAGAATTTAAATCTTTTTTTTATTAATTATATTTTTTATGTTAGCCTCTACCCCCAAGTAACCCATTTTTATATATGATATTTATATATTGATTTCCAACGAGCTCTAGAAGTAGAGGTTAAAAAGAAGTAATATGAATCAATATAAACAAAAAAATCGTAAAACTTTTAAAATGTTAAGTTGATTATCCCACAGTAATCATAATGTATCAATTACATCTAAAATTTAATTGTATTAAAGGGAAAAAAAGGAAAATAAATATTAAATGCTTTAAATATTATCCCATCAGACTTATATTTTGGAATAAAATAAAATGATTTATATCATGGGTTAAATGTATATTAAATAATATACACCTATCTCTATATCACTACATATATATGCACCATAATTCAAAGAGTTTTGTCCTTTCAAGGGGATGAGAAGGAAGGCGTTAAAAGAGGGAATTTCAGTTGTTTCTCATTCTCAAGGAGTAAAGTTTAAAACTTCTGGTAACCTCCAACTAATTATTCAGTTTTTATAATTTTGATTCCGTTAAAATTTATTCTATATAAATCTTGGTTCATTACTAGTTTGCAAGCAGCTTAATGGCTTATATTATTCAACCCAGGTCCATAAATCCAAATAATAAAAAATCTAGTTATCAAGTGAACATGAAATAAGAAACTCATTGTGATTATATTATGGGAAATCCCTTTAAGGTCCCAAAGACTAAAAAAATATCAAAAAAATCCCAAAAAAAAAAAATCTAAAGTCATAAAAATCCCATTATCAATTCTATCAATAAAATATTAATAACTCTATCGGTAGGTTTTAACAACTTTTTAGGACTCTTATAACATCAGAATTTTTTGTGAGACTTTTTTTTTATATTTTCTTGATCACTTAGAATTTTGAAAGTCATTTTCCCTTATGTTCTTCATTAGCCTTGAAAATATATTTTTAAAACAAAAACAAACAAACATATCTAGATTGTACAAGGGACACAGGTGGAAGCAAGTCATGAAAGGATTAATTAATAAATTAATTGAGTGCTTGGCTTTGGTTCATGGATGCACTCATTAAAATTGAGACCACCAGAAAAAAACACTTGTGATCCTGAAAGTCCCCAAACCCATGAAGCAACCCCTCTCATCCTGTTGTGCTTATATATATATATATAATGAGACCAAATCTTACCTGCAATTGAAAGTTGAAACTTATAATTAAAACCAACCACAAAACACAATCATGTGATGTAACAGTACACTAGTATTTGCGTAGAACACATAACAACGTACTTACATATGGAACCACTCAGTCTGATTCTTGCGTTTGTTTTCCTTATCATTGTAAATCTGTCGGAAGCACTTCCAGATAAGAGTGCTTAATTATTTGGGGTCATGTTTGGGACTCTAATAAATGCTTATGGAGATCGATCAAACTCTTTTCATTTATTTACCTTATATATATAAATCATGATTGAAAAGTTAATCAAATAATTAACAATTATGTCAGATTCTACTCACTTCTTTTCTTCCCCACGTGATTTTGCTGGGTCCACTTGTTTCATTAATTTGCAAAACATCTCCTCCACTAACTCTGATATTTAGAATGGGATGAATATATATATTCAGTATACATGAGAGAGGAATATTAGTCTGAGTTAATATATAGACAAATTTCATGCGAGCTGAGATATTATTGAACCAAACACAGACACAGACACACACATATATAAACACATATTTTTAATTAGAGGAGTCTGCATCTACAAACGTGCATGATTGAACCCGTAATTTTCCATTTACCGGGAGCTTCGTGCCATTTGAAGTTATGATACAGATAAGCCCCAAACAAAATAAGTGTACCAAAAAGAAAGTGGAATGGTGAGTGGGGTACATGAGCAAAGAGGGAAGGCTTTTTGCTCATAAATAATTAAATAAATACACAAACACAAACACGCAAACAAATGACCCGTGGGGTCGCCTCATTGAAAAAGGACAAAGCTACGAAGATGACAAAGTATGTTTGGCATTGGGAAGGAACAAGTGGAAAGCCACTAAATCATAAAGATATTGGTTATGTTTGAAGAGAGTTTTAACTAGTTTAAAGTTAGAAAAAAGTTTCGAGGGAAAAAAAAATCTTAATTGAAGTATTTGCGTTGAACTTTAAGTTCATTAGGTTTTCTTTTTAATAAAAGTCCTTAAAAGTCTGTTAAGGAAAAAGCTCTATGAGATAGCTTTTTGACGTGGACCTCGCCATGTCTACTACTATTAATCTAAACACAAGTTATATTTATAACTTGACTTTTTTCCAATTGGGTTTTTGAAAAAGTCAGATAGAAATAAGCCTTCACTCTTCCCACTAACCCACAAATAAGCTCAATGCATGGGAGGTGGCTGATAAGTGGGATTGATTTAAATTAAATTTGGTATTGATATATTTAATTCCTGGGCATGGAAAGTGAAAAAAAGACTTGAATTTGTTTCTTTTACGGATGGCCAAAGAGAGACCTTTTCATCCTTCAACCACACTTATAACAACATATGATGGCAACAATAAGGTGGGTGGTGGTGATTGTGAATCATAATGATTCTTCCCCAGTCACCTAACATAACATATTGTAAAGACACACACGTTATGCTGCCTACCTAATTTATAGTATTAAAAACTAAGTCGTATATTTAAAACTTGAGATTACGGATTAACCAGTACTTTCATTTCACTTGGTAACTAATTAAATGAATTAAAAATTTGGACTTGAATAGTTGGGCCTCTGCAGCCCAATGACACCAAACATCTTCCTTTGTTTGAACCCTCTATGATATACTACATAGGTGCATCGTTTTTTTTCTCTAAGTTTTCTGGACCTTTTTTTTTTTAATCGTTTTCTGGACTTGATTGAGAAAGAATGATGAAGTTTAGATATATATTGGCCCATAGCCTGACAAGGTTAATAATTGGCCCATTATCTTGAACACTTTTATTGTTACAGGACCCCTAACACATCAGGGATATCAGTATTTTTTGACCATGTAGATGATTTTTATAGGGCTACATTGATCTTATTAATGAAAACTAAATATGAAGTTGCAGGATGTGTGCGCCAATTTATTGTTTATTCGCATACTCAATTTTCAGTTAATGTCAAAGTGGTTAGAACTGATAATGGTACCGAGTTTACAAAAAAAAAAAAAAACTTTTTTTTTTCCCAGCAGACATTTCAGTTTTCTAGAATCCAACATCCAAGTTCCCCTTTAAGGATACTAATCTGGGTGATTCAAATGAAACTTGCATGGATTTGCGGGAAATGTTCTGGTTTAAAGATCCGATCTAGCATGTTGAGCAGTGGGGGATTTTTATTTTTATTTTTAAATTTAATATAACAGTAAAAAACCTTGCTAAAATACTTTTATTATACATTTGGTCTCTCTAAATATTTTTTCTAATTAGTTAATAAATATACATTTAACCTTCCTAAATATTTATCCTAAGGTTTGTCACTGATGGTGAGGACTTTAAAGGGACAAAAGGAGGACACTCAAATCTGTCCATTATGTTGAAGTTTTTTTTAAAAGAAACAAACAGCTATAAGATTGTAGGGTCTAATTCAGTTTCTGCGCAAGTAAGACGATGACCTTTAAAAAGACCAATTTAAAAACAAAAAAGAACTGAAAGAGAATATATTGCTATGGTTATGCCTTTTGTGCGCAGGTAATTAGGTTTTCTGAAATGATATAACAACAATAATTTACTTGAAAGAGAACAATACGCAGAAGATATATCATCTGTAGAAAATTAAGAACATGCGACATCTATCTTCATTCTTCACTAGCTTCACACTTACAATCAACAACTAAGAAAATAGAATAAACAAATAGTTGACATTTCATTGCGTTTATACGTAAATAAACAAGGGGAAGATAAATCCTACATATAAGGGAATTACTTGAAAAACCCCCAAAATTACAAAAAAGGAAAACAACAAAACCCCCTAATTCCTATAGACTTCAGCAACTCAAATCTCTGCGATGCAATATAATAACAAGAAGAAGGACGACATACATAACCAGGAAGCTGAGTTTCTCGGAAATTATTTTGCAATCTGATATTGTAATAAAATTAAATTCTTAAATGAAGCAGTTGGATAACCGAGAGCTCCCAATTCTTCCTGAATATGGCTTCATAATTTAGCAAACACCACTCATCTTTTCATTGTTCTTCTTCCTCATGGATACGAACTTCTTCCAGACATCAGTGATCTCCCTCTGCGTCTCCAACTCAGTCTTCTTGCAGACCACGACCTTGCCATTGTTCACAACCTCATCATGTTGCTCGGCCAACGTGACAGTGTTGGCAGCCGCCGCCCTGGGAGGCAGCAACTCGAGCTCGTGGACGACCTTCTGGATGTCGAGCACAAGACGCTCGGCGAGGGTTCTGGAGAAGTCCTCACGGATGACAACACGGAGGACGGTCACGTGCTGGGCGTCGGGGGGCATGGTGTAGGCCGGCACGATCCAGCCGAAGCGCCTCAGCAGGTCGGAAATTCGGAACTCATTGAAATGGTGGTGTTCTTTGAGAGAGAAAGCCACCAGTGGGACACCATCGTCCTTTGATACGATGTTGAACCTCCCTGTCTTCTCAAGTCCATCTTTCAGCACAAGCATGTTGTCCCTGCAATTTTCCATTACGTTCCTGTATCCCTGCAATTAATACACAACAATGTCAAATACAGTAGCTTCACATAGGCCCTACTTCTCTTAGTTTTGGGATTCCTCCCCTGCGCTGCGACTGTGTTCGGATTTGAACCCTCATATTTTTGTGAGAGTGCCCAACCCATCAACCCAAGAAGTTTAACCCAAAGACGAGGGGTGACCCTTATATTTTAGAAAACAAAATTCTGCATTTGATAAAGTGTAGATATTAATGTTTTAAATGATTAAATTTATAGATATTGAGTGAGTTGTAGTAAGTTAAAATTTAAGAACTGAAATTTTAATTTGATTCAAAAGCTATAAAAAGACTTAGTTATAACCTAGTTTTATAAGATCAAACGATTAATTTTCCTTATAGCAGCAAAATTGATTAGATGCATGTGTTGAGTGGTTTGGTAGTACCTCATAACCCAAGCGAATGAGCTGGTAGTACTGAGCAATAACTTGACTTGAACCTGCATTATATTGCGCCATGTGAGGCAAGTATTAATTAGAGACATGTTTCTGAAATATGAGTGATTTAGGTGTGTGTGTGTGTGTGTAAAAGGAGTTAAGCTGATGAAGATATATACCTTTGGAGAAGTTGAGGGTGAATGTGGGTTGGTCGGCTCCGAGATAGTTGATATGGAAGATGAGCTCCTCCGGCAAGTCCACCTTGCTCCTCCAGATGACCCACCCAATACCGGCGTAGACCAAACCATACTTATGGCCACTGACGTTGATGCTCTTCACTAACGGCAGCCTAAAGTCCCATTCCAGTTCTGGGTATATGAATGGTGCAATGAAGCCACCGCTAGCAGCATCCACATGAATAGGCGTGTCCCATCCAGTCTCACTGTTCTTCTTGGTGAGTAGATCATTCAAGAGCTTCACATCTTCGAATTCTCCGTTCAGCGTGGAGCCGAGGATGGCGGCGACACAGATGGTGTTCTCGTCCACCATCTCCACTGCTTTTTCTGGGTCCATTACGTAGTAACCTTCCCTCAGTTTTACCTCTTTGAGCTCCACTTCAAAGTACCTCGCAAATTTCTCCCAGCACACTTGGACATTGGCTCCGGTGACAATGTTGGGTTTGTCGTAGGGCTTTCCCTCGGCCTTTCTTTTGTTCTGCCATTTTCTCTTGAAGGCCAAACCGGCCAACATTATGGCTTCCGATGAACCGACGGTGCCGACACCGACGGCTGCCTCTGAATCTCCGAGGGGTGCATTGAAAAGATGAGCTATCATGTTCACGCACCGATTCTGCATATTCATTCATATACCATGTATGTCACAACATGCACTACTTCAACACAACCAAGTCTCTGAATCTAAAGGTTTTACATCATATATATGCATGCAACCAAATCCAAATTTCTCTTTTAAGCGTTTGTCTAAATTCTAAGTCATTTGAGTACTGTAAAGGGACCTAATCTGAGATTAGTGTACCTGTGATACCAAAAAGAGAAACTTTTTTCTGTTCATTAGATTTTTTTTTTTTTTTTTAATGAAAGCATGGTTAGCGATCATATGAATTATTTTTAAGAAATAACTACTGTTCTTTTCCGGAATTACCTTACAAATTCCTTTTCGGTGCGCAAATATTGTATCAACCCACGAATCGTCATATAATAATTAATTTGCAGAGATGTGTTATTCAATAAGATAAAAGCCCCCAAGAATTTTGCAACTAATAAGGAAAACTAAAATAATGATGTTGATCAAACTCACGACAAAATTAAAATGGAGTCATAGAGATTAATAGTAGAATAATGTCGGCAATTTGGATTCAAAAGGCTAATTCAAAACTCCAGTCAACAATTTGATGGTGCAAAGTCAAACCACAAGCCTTCAACAGTTGAAATATAATTTTGTGAATGCACCGACTTAGGGGGGTAACCTTGTAAAATGGGTCCCACAGACTGGACTTTTTGGGGTCACACTATGGGCCAATATGGGCGGACCATTGAATCATCTGACCTAACGAACTAAATATGGGAGACAATCAAGGAGAATTCCATTTCATGGAAACGTGTCTTCATTTCATGCCATCTCATCCTCACAAGCTTTACCCCACATTTTCATTTTCAATGTTTGAATGCTTTTAACCCTAATTTCCACTAACTGGCCAAAATTTCCATTATAAAGCTTTCCCCTTTAGTCCTTATAGGGCCACCCTTAAGTCAATATTAAATCAATATTATACAAAAATATCTTAAAAGTGATCATAGAAAATCAGCACCTTAAGTGTAAACAGGACTACCCAATTAATAACCATTCAAATTCAAGGCAATAGATCTCACCGACGACAAATACGAACTTGTTTACCATTGTCGAAAATTAAGGATACCAACCATTATCATGTCACAACTAAGTATTACAATAGATTATTGACGTAAATATTTTTATTTATTTATTTTAAAAATAAATGTACAATTTTCCCTTTAACACAATCTAATAGCCATATACAAAAAAGAATATGCATGAGGCAATTTGGCGGCAGTCTTATCATACACACACTATATTCAATCATAAATACTAGATTTAGTATGTAGTGCAATATATTTTTTAGAGAGTGATTTTATGAATTGAGAACATGATTTTTGTTTTTAATAAAAGCGAGAAAATGCACAAAGACTAACTAATTAAAGTAAGCCGGTCTACGACTAGGAATGTGAATTATTCGAAAAGAGTAACTGGGGAAGGTGGTATGTGGCCTAGGATCCCACAAATCGTGTATTGAATTCGAGACATGGATAGGGAACTTGAAGGACAAAACCCTTTCCCACATATCAGAAAAATGACGAAAACAGAGAAATAGGGACTTCATTGGGAGGGAGTCTTATTCATAATCGTGGGGATAAGATAAAGAATATATTGCCCTGCGTGCGACGCTGTTTTAGGTGTCTTATTATTTTGATCCGTGATTGTCGCATCCAATGTGATTGGTCCTTTATACTATAATTTTCAATCTTTTGGAAACTTGGGTTTTCTCCTTATTTTAACATATTTACACGAGAAATCAAAGTCTCCTTCAATTCACAGCTCACAAGGTTGAAAATGATTCTAGATATTACTATATGATTTGATATGGTGATGTTTTTTTTTTTTTTTTGGTAAAATGATATGGTGTTGTTGATTGCACTGGAAATAACCAGGTCATTTTACAAGCCCATCAACGCTTTTATTAATATAATTTACTGCGTAAATTAAAGACCTCTTCCCGCCAATAAGATAAAGAAAATAGTAAACAAAGGGGACTTGCTAGCATGATTGGCATAGGAATATTAATTAAGACTTTATAGGGTGTATTATTTTAATCAACCTTCGTAATCCATTAACCCACCACCCAACCCAATTAATCAAAAGCATCTAGTATACGTATCACCACCTTTGATTCCGAGAGTCATTATTTAATAAAAGGATTGGTTAATTAAAGAGAGAATGGGTCATAAAGGTGTGTGCCTTGCAAACAAAGGCAGCCCTAGACTCCACGTTTTTCATTTTCCTTTTTTTATTTTGGAAGTAGGACTCCACGCCTTTTTAAGGGTATGGATGATTTTTTTAAAAAAATAAAAATAAAAAAGCTGGAATAAAAAAGGTCAAGAACATGAATCAAAGCAGAGTTCAATCTTATTATGAAAATTTATGAATTAAAAGTAGTTTAAGATTCAGATATTAGGAAGAAATCAATATTTTTCACTAATCTATTTCAATATATAGTACCATTTTTTTCCGGTTATAATATATATAATACAATTTTAAACTAATCTGTTTACTCTAGTTATGAAAATTAAACTTCCAAAAATAAAAAAGGACCAAAGAAAAGAAAGAGAAAATTGCATCCTTTCTCTTTCTTCTAATTTCTCTTTTCCGATTCTAACAATCTAGAGATCTAGCAGCATCATTTTTTTTACTCATTACCGTTTTTTTCAACAAAAAAAAAAAAAAAAATTGTTGGATACATCATACATTTATACATAAAACTCCTTATATATATAATTAGAATTTACTGTCTCTGTCATATTTATAAAAAATCAATAATTAAATTATACGGTTTAAGAAAGTGGTTAAAATTAGTTAAAAATAATAAATATATCTAAAATAAATTTTGTTTTTTTAAGTATGTCATTATTTACAAAGGTTTAAGTAATAGAGAGAAATGAAGTAAATGTGATTATCACTAACATTTTGATTAAAAAAATACATATAATTAATTAAAGCTAAAAATAAAAACTCATTAAATAGACAATTTAACTAGAATCTGTATCAAAATTTTGGAGATAGATACCAATCTTTCAAAGTCATGCTTCCAATTTTATGCGACACAACACACCAAAGGTTAAGAAGAACAGGACATTGGACTCTTATAATTTAAAAAAAAAAAAAAAAAAATCCGACGGAGTATGTGAAAGACGTTGATTGAATTTGTATTTTAACTTTGTTTTTCTAATCTATTTCTAATAAGTCAAACTTGTTGGCCCTGACGCTGCAACTTGGCTGGGGGTAATAACTGTTTCCCCACGCAACAAACCACTACTGGTGCGTTTTTGCAATCGCAACAGAACAGCACAATCTTATATGTATTGTACTTTTAGTTAAGATTAACGGTACAGATGAGAAAGATATTGATGAAATCCTCTTCCCAATCTCAGCAGAAGAGCACTATGGTGCGTTTAGCGATGAAAGCTTATTGCTACCGAGGGGATACTGAGAACGGTTTAAATGTATGAATGGATCAGTAGCTGTTGGTTCAAAGGGCTACTGTAATGACACGGCCCATACCGCTCATTCCCAACAAACTCGCCTAAATTCTTCTGTGTCTTTTTTAATCGGTGTCTCTACGTACGGGATCTTGAACTTTTTACATCTAAGGTGAAAGAATTTGTTGTACTAATTTAAGAAAACTGTTTAGAAAAAAGTAGATATGGCAGAATCTGAAAATCAAAGGAAGGAGGAGATGAAAACTTGCCTGGAGTTCGGTAGTGACAGGGTACTCATCCATGTCGACGTAGTTCTTGTTAATGGCGGACATCATGAGCTTATCGCACTCAGGCTCCATCCATGTGGTGACGAAGGAGGCCAGATTCAGCCTGGGATTTCCGTCCAGCATGAGCTCGTCGTTTATGATCTGAAACGCCGCCTCCTTCGGAATCGAATCCTCCGGCATCTTGAACCTGCAATTGCGATCGATCAAGCCATCATCAGGATCAGAAGCAAAATTAAATCAGCGAAATCGACGATTGGATTAATTAATAGATAGATGATAGTACAGCACAAACCTGGGAAGAGAAGCGCGGACATAGCGAGAAGCGAAGGTGGAATGGACAGAGACGTCGGTCTGAGAGGAGGTTTTTGAGAGAACCATGGCGACGAAATAAAGACAGAATAACGGTGAAGAGAGGGGAATGAATCAGTGGAATTTGAGAGATGGATGTGTGAGGAAGAAGGTGAGGAGTGGGGAGGCTTAAATAGGGGGAAGACGAAGAGAAAGGTCTGGAGCCTTGACCAAGAAATATCAGTGAAGCTCACAACACAAGAGAAGCATCAAAGGAAGCGGGGAAGTGAGCGAGGCGTCGATGGATGAACTTTTCAAAACCGATTAAACAAATAATTTAATATTTTATTTTTAAAAAAAACATAAAGTCTCCGCGTGAAGAAAATTCTTCTTTCATTGTCGCTTTTAATGTTTGCCTCAATGAGCATTTTCCTTAAAAATAAAGAGTATTTTTCTTTAATTAGTTATTCTATTTATTTGCCTTTGTTTACATCTCTCATGACTTCGTCACCAGTTGAGCTTCCCTCAAATAAGAATGGGACAAACTGGTCAATAATGATTATGATGATACCACAACCTCTCCTTTAATTACCATTCCCATTATCATCTTCCTTTTTATAACCATTAAATTAATATTTAAATAGTTTACATTTTAGAATTCATATCTTATAAAATTATTATTACAATATTAAATTATAAAGAATAATAATTAAGTTCAAATTGCTAAAAGTGTGGAATTTTTCTAAGTGTGAGACTTTTTAAAAGTATCAGTAGACAACGTTATTAAAATAGTAGATACGTTCATATATAAATATATATTCGTTTTTGTTCAAGTGAGAGATCGAATTTCTCACCTTCTCATTGAATTAGTTGAATTTCTGGGTGTAGATTTAATTTTGTTAAAAGTAATACTCCGTAAATAATGTTATTGAGATGATAAATACCTTTACAATGTCGTTATCTGCATTACAAGTGTTGTAAATGATTGAAAACAATACACCCCTGCTTGTTTTTTATATATGAATATTTAAAGAGCAATTAGTTTAATGAGGACCACCTAACCTTTTGAGATCCAAGTGATGGAAGCATCAAATTCCACCTTTACCATCTTGGCTTAAAAAAATGCCTTGCCCACAAAAAGGAGTCATTGGCGTCAGAGCTTCAATAGTTAGTCACCAGAGAACTCTGGATGTCTTTCAAGCCAGAGTTGCGACGGCAAGGGTGTTTCGGGGAGAGGCATAATTAAAATAAAATAAAATAAGGTCAAAATTGTAAGAGCATCAATATTTTAAAATTCATATTTAGTCATTGATTATTGATTTTGATTTTGGAGATTGGTGTTACCTTTTTGGAATTTAGATTTTCATATGGTATATTTTGGGGATTTTCCCCTTTTTAATTACAAAACTCAATTTTAAAATCTTATTCATCAAATATGCAGTTCCTTTTATGTGAAGTAAATGCGTGTGATTCTGGTGACGTTTTCTAGAATTAAATTGTATGCTTTGATATGTGAAGGGGAAGGTGTGTAAGTCAAACATAGTAGTCTACATTTTCTATTTTGCTTGGTCTTTTTATTTTCCTTTATTACGAGTTCAAGAATATATTTTTAAAAACATTCCGATTCTCATTCTCTTGTCAACAATATTATTGACTAATTTCTTGGCCAAAAAATATTATTAACTAATTAAATATATTAACTTGTTACTAAGTAATTCGATTATTTTTAGTTGACCAACAATAATGCTTTGGAGTTTAGTTATCATAATATATTCTACATATGGGGCACATTTGTGACTAAAAATTAACCTTTAATTTAAAAGAAATAAAGTAAACGCGTATCAATCATGAAATTAATTTACTTAAATGTATTCTAAACCAAATGATGTTTTTCTTTTGCCAAAAAACCAAATAATGTTATCTCTATAGTCTAACAACAAATATGATAGAATTAAATTTTAAAATAATAAAGGATCTTCAAATAAAATAAATTTGGTTAATAATTAAATGTCACAATTATTAGCCACATTATTTTTTATTTTATTTTTTGAAATAGGCACATGCACCCTCCTATTTGAAGGCAATTTCATTCTAAATATTATTGAGCACCAAAGGTGAACACCTCTCTATAAAGATTCAAATATTAGTTTGCTACAGTTAATCCTATATATTAGACCTAACTTCTGTTAGTCACATTAAGTTCATCTTGTTCAAGTACTGATTGGAGCTTTTCAAAATAGTTTTTTAATCATAATTTATGATATACGAAATAAATATATAAGAAGAATTCTGTCTCGATTTATATAAATAAACACTTTTAAAACCCTCCAAAGTGATCCCAACCAAACTACAATGAAGAAAACAATAAACAAAATAGCATGAAGAAAAAAAAAATAAAATATCAGTTAAATCAAAGTTTCATAAGAATATTCCATATGAGACGTGGCTCATTAACATCGATTTGTAGTCACAACAAAGTTATATAATGATGTCGCCAAATTTGAGCATCGACTTGTCCTTATGATGCAAAACACATTAATTAGGCTTTGAATAATCAATATATGACTATTAGAAAAGTATTCAAGCTTTGCACGATTACTTTGAGGCACTCACATACGTAAGGACGATGATTTTTTTTTTTTTTTTGGGGTCAGTTATGAAACTAATACTTTGAACATATCAAATAAACGTTAAATAAATTGCGTTCAAATATTACAAAAATATAGTTTTGTTAATTAGTATTAGTTTGGTAAGTAATTTCACAAGATTATATTCATATATTATTTGTAAGTATTTTTGTATGTATTTTTTGAGCCCGAGATACGTCATGTTCTTTGAAAGCCGGAACCCAATTAAGGAAAAGAAGTTTCTGTATTAAGTTCTCTCTTCATATCCTCTCTCCACTTCATGTATCAACCATTTGATCATATTTTAATATAAGATCCATTTAATGTTATATAAAAATTATTATTATAAAAATCTATAATCATAATATTATTACATAGCATTAAATTTTACTCATTAAAATAAAATTCAATTGTTATAAATTTATAATATTAAATGAAGAGGAAGTGGAAACAACCAATCACCTAGATTTTTGTATATCAAGAAACAAATACTCATAATATATTTAGGATGAAACTTTATTTGATATGCACGTAGCTCTTTTCTTTTTTTCCCCAAAAAATATCTATTTAGGATTTAAAGCAGGAGAACAACTTGTCTGATATTTTAGAACTATATCCATATGGAATTAATGCCAATTAAAATATGCAATACGTAATTGAAAGTTGAAAGAAATTTAGAGGAATAAAAGTTTTGCTTTCTAAAAAAGAAAAATCATTTGTTGGTAACTTTGACTCCATGACTGGGGTCCACTAGTGTCCGCGTGGTTGAGTTAGAAGGACAAAGTCGGTCCAATGGGCTAATTTCGCTGACCAGTCAAAACGGTTTTTCACAATGACCGTTGGTTTTGTTGGTTTGATCTCGTGGGTTCTCTTTTGGGAAAATTGACTTGGAGGCCTAAATTACCAAGATAATTTTAAAAAAGGCCCTACACACTTTCTCATACCAGAAAAGGCCCTCTAAGGCAAATTACCAAAAAACCGCCACTCACACTCATTTCATTTGCTTAGACCTACTCACTCACGCCCTGAAACATTTTCGGATTCTCCTTCCTCTCCGAATACTTTGCCCAGAGCTTCCTTCATTTCGAATCGAACCCACGCACGCTATGAGCGCTCTCTCAGAACGGTGAACGCCTCGCCTAAGAGAAAAACTTGCCGCTGCCACCATGCCCTTGTGAGTGGCACTCCGCGCACTGAATGGTGTTGCTCTGGTTTTCGAGTTCATAAAGGATTTTGCATTAACGGACCCTATTGGTAAGTTTCCTCATTTGGTGCTTGTGCTTCTCCTACTCAGCTGTGCGCGGCGTCGTTTGCTTGACTTGTTCTTTTGAAATGTTTTCTTGCCTTCCTTGATTTTCTGGGTTGTGTGGTGGTTGATTTGCGGAGGATTTTGCGCCATCAGACACTGTTCACACTCTTCCTCATTGGAATGATTTGTTATCTTACCCTTGTTGCTGTAATACATCCTATCTGGTTCTTAACTTGCAGCTTATATTCTTGACATTTATAAGTGCTAGGATTAAATTCGTTGAGTATTCTCCATAGATTCATTTTGGATGTTTAATTAATGGTTCGACTTCTGGAATGCTTCTTCTTTTTTCTTTCGTGTGGTGTTATGATGTTTTCCCCCAAATCAAGGTTTAAGAATTTTTTGTATGCCATGTTAATAGTGACATATTGAGTTGAAGTTATTTCAAATTATTGATGTTTCTGCTTTATTCACATTTGAACAAAAGAACGCCTTATTATTTATATAGAGATTCCTTCTGCTTCCTTATCTAATCAAATGAAATTTGATGCTTGTCTTGAAATACCCTATATCAATGTGGCGTAATGCTAATATTTAATCTGTAAATGGGAACTAGTAGATTTTCTCAGTAGCTTATTTTTGTATGTATTTGGTGACCTTAAGTAGTATTTATACTGCATAATTCAAGCTTATTAAGCTGTTGATTTGAGGAAACCTTTCATGCATCTAATATTTTGTGGTGTCTGATATAAATCTAATCAATTCAATGTACTATCAGTTGCTATATGTAAATAGTTGGTGCTTAATCAATATTTGATTATGTTTTTAATTATTCTTTGTTACATTATCCTTTGTTGCATCTGAATGTTTTTATTACATTCTTGCGGGATGGGATATGGATAATAGCTGTGCTACAAAAAGAATGCTTGGTTTGTGTTTGTGTATCTACTTAATAACTCCCTTTGGAGACTGGGACTATGGTGTGTTAGTCACATTAGTTATAGCTTTTGTCAATATTTCTTATAGCCCGTAGCTAAAATTTTGCAACTATTATTTGATATTGTTTTAAAAACTCTTTCTACTATAATATTTTTTACTAAAACTTTCTCATTACCTCCTTTATGGTGTCTTCTAGCTTTTTTTTTTCAACGTCCCTTCAGTATCATGCATGCATTTGTTCTTATGGTCGAAAAGGGTTTAGTGTTTGTGATGAAAAGCAGTCCAACTATGTTTAAATTGATTTGTTGGCTGGCTATTTGAGTTCTTAAACAACATTGATTGTGTTCACCTTGATTTTGTAAATGTGTTCCGTGAAGTAGCTCCATTACAGATCAGGTTGGGATTGTTTGGCACCTCTCTTGATCTTCATCCAACTCCATGGCTTATTTGGCGTGAATTATCAAAAATGTATACTTTGCTGATAATTTTTGCATATGGGATCAATACTCTGGATGCCGAGCTTAAGGAATTTTTTTAATAATCAATGGAATTTGTGTTTATATGCGCAGGCTTATGCATGCAGACACTGCGAGCTGCTTTTTTTTTTTCTATTGGATGGAGTGGGGGAATAGGTGCGCTTGGGGAAGGATTTGATGAGGCATAATGAGTTCTATTGATTGCCTGCTATTTATGCTTCTTGGCTTATGTTTGAACCTGTATTATTTTTGGATAAAATATGTAGTACTAAATAGTAAAGAAGCTTGTGAGACCTGGCAGTTTTATCGTAGAAAGTTTGGCCCTAACCTTAGGTGCAGTCAAACTAATATGGTTTCTAGTTTCTACGAAATAGCTCTTTGGTATGAATTACAAATATCTGTAGTATTTTGTAAAGTCAAACCTTGTTCCCTTAGACCCCAAGTCATCAAACCAGAAAGAGAATAAAAGCTTATAACAGAACATAGTAACAAGAGTCAAATATTTTGAAACAGCTGTCCAGCCGCTGTGCATATCAGATCAAGAATTCTCCTTGGAAAGAGGTGCATTTTCTAAGCACCAAAGAATGGCCATATACACAATTATATCCCATAGAACAATTAGAGATGATATTTCCTTTATTTTGCTTGCATTTCAGTTCAACCTAACAATTATGCTATTTTTGTTTCTACTATATTTCTTTCCTTTATTTTTAGGTTTCATGTTTGTTGTTCTGTGTGTTTTATTTTCATGTTTGTTTAGTACAATAATATTTATCTCACCTTTCCAATAGAAGTTCATATTTTTGTTTTTATTTTCCTTTCATAACAGATCATGTTTGTTTTAAATATTTGACATTACACATCCAAAATTTTAGAATATTAGGTTTACGACCTATGAGTGCTTCCTATACATATACTCTTTTCGAATGCTTTTATTAAGCATGTTAGTAAAGATGCCTGAAAAAGCACTATTGACCCATCCATTGGGAAGAAACATTCAAGTATTCCTGAGTTGACAATGATTTTTTCACTTTTGAATGTATCTATGCAGTAGCTGAAAGTTTATCAGTGTTGCATTATTATTCTGAGTCTTTTAGTTGCAAGTTGTAAGCTTATTTGATTATAGTTTTCATATTGCAGATTTGATAAGAATGAGTACTTCAAATACTTCAAAGAGGGCAGCAAGGTTCTCTGGCTATAATTTGTTCACTGAAGAGTTCTTTAAGAGCTACGATGAAAAACAAAAGATCAAAGGCAAGGGAAAGAAAAGTCAAGAAAGTAAAAAGACATATGAAGACTTAAGTGCAGAAATGAGGGAAGCATGGAAGGGGTTCAGTGCATCTGAAAAGGCTGAATACAAAAGGAGGGCCCAACTACTAAGAGGCCCGGCTAAAGCGATAATCTATGTCTGAATTGTTTAAATTTTGTATATGAATTTCTGAATTTTGTTGGCTGGCTGGTAGATTAGATTACACAACTTGTTCAAAACACTTGAGTTCATTGGTAGGAGCTAGTTTTGTAAATGTACTGATGTAGTCGATGTTGTTGACTTGACATTTTAATATGAATGACAACCACAGTTGATTCCAGCAGCTATTTATATTTTGGTTGTGTATGTATGAGCAAAAACAAAAGAATATGATCAGGTACCCATTTGTCAAAACCATCAGCCCCTTTTAACAACACCATCAGACCCTTTAGCAACACCATCAGCCCCTTTTGGCAACACCATCAGACCTTTTAGCAAAATCATCAAACCCTTTTAGCAACACCATCAGCCCCATTAGCAACACCATCAGCCCCTTTAGCAACACCATGAGCCCCCTTAGCAACACCATCAGTCCCTTTAACAACACCATCAGCCACCTTTAGCAACACCATCACCCCTCTTTAGCAACACCATCAGTTCAAATTAGCAACATCATCATCCCTCTTTAGCACCACCATCAGTCTGATTTAGCAACACCATCAGCATTCTTTAGCAACACCATCACCCCTCTTTAGCACCATTATAAGCATCCTTTAGCAACACCATCAACATCCTTTAGCAACACCATCAGCCCTCTTTAGCAACACCATCAGTTCAATTTAGCAACACCATCACCCCTCTTTAGCAACACCATCAGTCCAAATTAGCGACACCATCAGCATCCTTTAGCGACACCATCAGCATCCTTTAGCAACACCATCATCCCTCTTTAGCAACACCATCACCCCTCCTCAGCAACACCATCAGTTCAATTTAGCAACACCATCAGCCTTTTTAGCAACACCATCACCCCTCTTCAGCAACACCATCAGTCAAATTTAGCAACACCATCAGCCCTCTTTAGCAACACCATCAATCCAATTTAGTAACACCATCAGTCCGATTTAACAACACCATCAGCCCTCTTTAGTAACACCATCAGCCCACTTTAGCAACACCATCAGCCCAATTAATAATTACATAAGCCACTTTGACAAAAAATATCAGCATCAAATGACAACATCAGAAAAATATGACAGCAACACAATCACTTTTAACAACAACATCAACACCCTTTAACAACACAATCAGTTGATTTAGCAACACCATCAGCCCCCATTAACAAGGACATGAGACCTTTTAACATCAGTATCACTGAAAAATAACACATAAATCAACCCATTTTGACAGCAACATCAACAAACAATAACAATCAGTTTTCACCATGTGTAACAATATTAATAAGTTTACATAAATGAAACCTTGATACAATTGTGTTAATTGTGTGTTATATCCAACTTTCATTTACATAAAAAAATATGCGAATAAAATAAAGATTACAACTTGACACACCACCTCCAAAAAATAACGTGGTGGGGATTCCTATTTATGGCCATTTACAACAAAAGAGTGTGACACGCAATGCCCGAAAAATAAACAACATGAATGTTCTTCTCCAGCTCTATATGTCCTAATGATTAGAAACTCGGTCTCTTGATGTTCTCCTCCAGCTGAATATGCACCAAGGTACCAAGGACAACCATCAACCTTACACTTCACTATTATCTTTTGTGGGTTGTTCTTCACAAATTTGTAGGCAAAGTTGTGTGCAATGCTATATTTGTACAACATCTCACGGAGGGTCACAACATTTGCAATAATCTGTCCTGCTCCCATGATCAAATCTTTCCATTTACCATGATTCATTTCAGGACTCGTTAATGGCACAGTTTGAGAAGAACATGACAATGAGGGCAACTCTTGTGTTTCATTGAATATTTCAGGGGGCGATATGGACAACCCGGCTGAACCTCCATAAACGTCATAACTCCTGTGACAAACAACAAGTATTAGTGCTTGTAATGACAATGTGTTTAGACTTTATTTGCAACTTACATATGAAAAAATTGCATTTCTTAACACATCAAGACTTACACTTCTTCTTCTTCCGCCCATGCAAGTCTATTGTCATTATTCCCAATTTCTTCAACATAGACATGACCGTATTCGTCATTATACTGTATCAAGTGATCCACCCCTTCATCATCCACAAGATCAATAAATGTCGATGTATCCATGCTAACTTTGAATCTCACGCAAATTTGATTACTTTCTTTCCCAATTAAAGATGATATTGTTCTTTGCAACTCTTCATATGTGGTCCCTTCCTTTATGCATCTTGTTCTTACCGTTCCTCCAACATAATCACTTGCATCTTGTACAAACTCCCCCCCCCATGTGAAAGAAACATAATATATTCTTCCCTGAAGTACTAGCCATCTGTAATTACAATATGCAACAGAGTTAGTATTAGCAACTTCAACAGTCGAATTAACAACTAAAACCGAAGGAATTAACAACTTCAACTGTAGGTTTTAGCAACTATCCCGTATAAGTATTTTTACATTCAAACATTCCCACTAACAGACCTCACTCTGTTTCAATGCCCAAAAAACAGAGCAACCTTGATCCCCTACCACGTTTTCAAATTCACCTCATATTAACAAGTTAAACAGCCATATTAACAACAAAAACAGATGGTATTAACAACTTCCACTGTAGGTATTAACAACTATCAAAATTCAGCATTTTTCAATCTTCATTCCTTGATCACTTTCACCCATTCTCACTCAAATACATAAATTTTCCTCTGTTTCTGTGACAAAAAACAGAGCAACATTTTATGGATCCCACCCTAGAGAGATTAAAAAAGAGGAAGGATGGTGATTAAGCTATCTTGATGAAAAACTTAGCATTTCTTGTCTATATTCTACCAGATAATTACATAAATGAGCTCAAACTCCTACCTTTCATTAACCCAAACTTTCGACTGAAAAAATGTTGATGAACAGCAATAACCACCAAGAAGAGGCAACAATATACAACCAGGATAAGCTACTTTCAGTCCAGGAGATGAAAATACCGAACGACAATGATCAAACGAAGCAAGACGAAGGAGATAGACGAACAATCATGGCAGCAGATAAACATTCAGAAAGCTGTCATTTTTTTTCCTCATTTCAGCGCCAAAACAATCTTCATTTCCTTTTTTAACACAAGGGGGCGTTTTGGTAATTTTCCTTGGAAGTTAATACCAGAAAAGGCCCTGGGGCCTTTTCTGGTATGGGAAAGTGTGGAGGGCCTTTTCTGAAAATATCTTGGTAAATTGGGCCTCCATGTCAATTTTCCCTTCTCTTTTTCAAATGAATTTGCGGTTCGCCTCGTTTTCCTACCATATTAAAAAAGATTTTTTTAAAAAACAATACCGAAATAGGGCACTATCAAACATATTACCAAAATAATGCAGTTGGTGGCGCCACCTGACATGGCGCCAAAAGTAGCGCTACGTTTCTGGCGCCACTGACAAAGTGGCGCTGGAGACAGAGACACCACATAGTGGTGCCATTGTGACTGGCGCCACACGCAACGTCAGTTTGACTGACGCCACAAAGTGGCGCCAGGTACTGTGGTGTCGCCAGGGTAAAGTGAAGCCTCTTCAAAGATTTTATTTTATTTTAAATAAAGCAAGGTCACGCCCCCTGCTCTTGAAATTTGTGACACCACAGTACCTGGCGCCACTTTGTGACCTGGCGCCACTTTGTGGCGTTAGTCAAACTGATGCCATGTGTGGCGCCAGTCATAGTGGTGCCACTGTGTAGCGTCTTTGTCTTCAACGCCACTTTGTCAGTGACGCCAGATGACGTGGTGTCACTTGTGGTGGCGCCACCAACTGCATTTCTTTGATAATATATTTGCACAGTGCCTTATTTCGGTATTTTTTAAAAAATCTTTTTTAATATGGTAAATTTCTTGAATTTATGTGTTTTTATTTTACAGTGGCTCTGCTATGACTTACCTTTATTATAAGACATCAACTATTATTTTTTACGAATTAATGAATGGAAATTAAGTATTAAACTTATCTAAAATTGATAAACGTTTTCAACTTTACCTCTAGTTTAATATTATGGATTTAAACAAATATGTTAAAAATAATTGTATAATGAGAATATTAATAAATAAGTTAATTAAAGTCAATTAGTGTCTTGTAATAAGAACAAAAAATTACTAATAGTTGATGCCTTATAATAAGAATTATAAGGAGTGAAAAGAAGAAATTATTCTGTCTTAATTACAAGGTATTAGATACATATCATTAATTTTTTTATCACTTGTTTCCTCTTTTACCCTATTATTAAATGTTTTTGTATTTTATCTAATTTTTAAAGTATGTATATTTATTGTGAACAAACTTGAAATTTGTTTAAATTTTTAAATAAATTTAATGTTTCAAAGTTTTTCTTAATTCTGATTATGCATTCAATTAGCTAGAAAGGTTTGGAAAGTTTGGGAGAGATTAAAATCTACTAAGCAAAGTTCAATTGTAGAGCTTAGAGATGGAAGTTCGTACTTATTGATGGATTTAGGGTAGAAAAGAATAACGTTAGAGATTTTGAAAAATGCATTAAACGCTTGATAACTTGCGCCACTTAAAAAAAAAAAAAAAAAAAAAAAAAGTTACAAGTGCAACCAATCAAATCACAAATTCTGAAAAAAATAAAGATAGTTCTCCACGTATAATACACACAAACCCTACATCACAAGGGGAGAATCTCTAGTTCCTATCTATTCTCGTTAGATGGTTACATACATGGTTGTTTAAAAAATAAAAAATAAACATAAAAATTGTTTTAACTAGCTAGAGTCCTAGACCAGTCCAAAAAAAAAAAAGAAAAAAGGAAAAATTGTGTTCAATAGACTCATGGCAACGGAAGTGTATTTTTTATAAGGATATTCCATCTTTATTTTTAAAAATCAGTAAGGGTAAAATCTGAAAAATAATTGCACTATGTTCATAAATCAAGAAAAACATATGTTTATTAAAGTGAGGAATAATACTGTGAGGATAGAGATTTTGAAATTAAAGCTCAAAGGGATGAGTTGTGTATGGGAATCTGAGGAACTACCCCAAACCCAGAAATATTTTTTCGATAGATTCCTCACCGAAAGTGTTTTTCTCTGCAATTTTATCCTAAAATAATTAATTTTTTCTTTAAAATATTTTTCCAAAAGCAATTTTAAATTTTCTATTAACTCATAAAAAAGAAAAAAGTGAGTTAGCCAGTTTGGCAAAGGCACACACTCTAAATTTTTCGTTCTCTCGATATTTTTAGGGTGTAAAACTCATCTGAAAAAATATTTGAGGAGGGTGAATGTTCCTAAAAAATACTTTAAGTGCTAAATGAATTACAAATACTTTAGGGACTGTTTGACATCAAAGGAGTGGAGTGAATTTTTTTTTTTCTGTTGGATGACAAAATTAGAAAAGTAGGGTTAAGAATTTTTAATTATGTTTTCTCTTAGTTTGCCTTACATATTCTCTTTATTAAAACTTTATAACTTCAATTTTCAAAGTTTTAAGGGGTAAGATGAGTCTAACTTCCTGAAGCATTTTTCTATGTACATTCAACAAACTAAAATATTATTTTAGGTACATTTAACACCTTTGAGTATTTTATAGTGTATCCACCACCTTAAAGTATTTTTCATTTGTGTCTATTACCCTAAAATCCTCTTACCAAATAGTAGAGCCAGTAAAACCGGCCAGGCCTATCAGGCCGGCCCATTAAAGCCATAGCTCTTTAAGAGTCGGGCTTGAAAAATAAACGAGATATTTGGAATTAGTCTTGGAGGGCCAGCCCTAACGGGCCTCGCGCTTAAACGGGCCAACCCTAAAGGGTCTCGTGCTAGCTGTGCAGGCCCTTTTCACTGTAGCTTTTTCTTTTTTTCCTTTTTAAATTTATTAATTTGTATATATTTTGTATTTATTGTAAAGTTATTTATCCATTTAACTACAAATACATAATCACTATACTCTAATTTTATGATTTGATTTATTATTTGTTGCAAATAAAGATTATGGATGTGTTCATAACGCGGGAGAAGAATTTCATGATATTCTTATTCATGAGCTAGAGGCTACTACTCAAAGTGAAAAACAATTAAATGTCATTAAAATCGATGATAGTAACGGAGATGACGACAATAATAGTCATCGTACTAATGTCGCTTAGTAATATGTTTTTTATGTTTTATATGAGTTATTTGTGAACATAGTTTGTTTTTGATTATGAATTATCGACTATGTTTATTTATTGGATGATTCGTGTTGTAATTTACTAATTATATTTTTAAAAGAATAGTGGAGAAAAAATAGTTAAAATTTGGAATAGTAATTTTCGGGCTTTGAGGGCCGGCTCTGGCCTTGGTGTTTTTGGGCCAGGTTTTGAAAAATAAGTGTTTTCTGGCCCTGATTACCGGCTCTACCAAATAGCCCCTCTTCTCTAAATCCCCCGTATCAAACAATGTGGTTTGTTTGGTATGAGGGATTTGAAGGGAAAGAGAGGGAGGAAAAATTTTTATGAGTTGGATTTAAGAAAAAGGGTTAAGGTGCAAAAATACACATATGTTTTTCCTCCAGGAGCGCCTAGCACCATATGTTTTTTTTTGGTGCAAAAATACACACGCCGTTAGGTTTTAGGAGCAAAAATATTACTTCCGTTAGTTAACCGTTAACATGGTGAAATTACCTTTTTGCCCTTAACCCTTTTCTTTTTTAATTATTTTAAACTAAGGGCAAAAAAGTAATTTCACCATGTTAACGGTTAACTAACGGAAGTAATATTTTTGCTCCTAAAACCTAACGGCGTGTGTATTTTTGCACGAAAAAAAAACATATGGTGCTAGGCGCTCCTGGAGGAAAAACATATGTGTATTTTTACACCTTAACCCTAAGAAAATTGAAGAAATAAGGTTACAAAATTTTGACAAAAAGAATATGTACAATAAAAAAGTAAGAAAAATGAATTAAAATTTTTTAACCCCATTTCTCTCTCTCTCTCTTTTTCCCCTAACTCAACTTAAAAAAAAAAAAAAAATCCCTCCTCAACTGTCGTAGCAAACAAGACACTTAAAAAAAAAAAAAAAAACTTTGGGATTCAAATTCAACCTTCACCCTTAAAAGCTCGTGTTGACTTATATCTATCGGGTTTGTTTTAAGAAAATTATGGTAAATACTACACACACATATATTCCTCTCAACCATATGGTAGTACAACAAACCAAATAAAATATCTTTTTCTTATGACTTCACCTTCTTTAATTACTTGTTGATAATGTCACTCCCACTCAGGCTTTCTATTCACAAAATATTACCAATTTAGTGGGAAAATAAAATACTTCCTTGGGACCACTATATAAATCAGTTTTAGAATAATACCTTGATCTATAACATATATAAGTGATTTGGAGAGTAATTAATAATTATTTATCAATCTTGTCCATGTAGTTAATACTCAATGTAACTTTTTTGATTCGTTCTCTCATTTAAAACCTAATTAATATGGATAAAATTGAAAAAAAAAATCTATTTAAAATTAAACATATTTAATAAATTAATTGTCATTTCATGATTATGATAAATCAGTTGTAGTGCCTTATATACTATGACGGAACGAAGGAACAAAATTGAGGTTGGGGCAATGATTATTAAGGTTGTGAAAGTAAGGTTATCAAAACAAAAGTTGTGAAAACCAGTATGATCAAATCCCGCAGATGATTGAGGCAAAAAATAAAAAATAAAAAAATCCCGCAGATGATTGAGGCAATTAGTGGGGACGAACGAGTGCATAAATAATTAAAAGAAATATATATATAGCAATAATTGATGAGCGCAGTGACAACTTTTATCTTCTAATTACTAGTATTTCAGATTGGAAGGATTATGGAATGTTTTGAAAGCCAGATTCCAAGTGAATCTGAAAGGTGAGTGGTTTATGGTTTTTATGGTCTAATTGGTTATATATATATTCTAGTGCATCGCTCTTGATGTTGTATTATGAGCTGTTTTAAAAATTATTTGATTTTTTAAGATGGTTGATTTTTTTTAAATTTTTTTATATATATTTTTAAATTTTTCAGGTTCCTTTTCATCAGGCCCAAAAAATTTTGGCCCATGTTTTGAAATTAGTTTAAGTTCCGGGTCTAATTCTATGTTTACTGCTAATGAGAGTTGGCACAGATGGTAAATGATCCAGGACTAGGCCCTTGGGTCGTGGGTTTGATCTCCTCTGCCGTCGCTAAAACTCCTTTGATAGACGATCTCGTAAGTCCCCAATAAGTGCTCATACAGCCCGAGGCCGTGTCCTGGCCTTAATAGGGGACTGGTGTCGAACCATTCCAAAACTTTCTTGTATAAAAAAAAAAATCTATGTTTACTATTTAGGGTCAATGCTGATTTTAGTCCAATCGAACCGGATTGAATTATAAAAACAATGTTTTAGTACAAACTAAGTTGATGGCTGGCGAGTTCAAATGTCTAGTTGGTGGCTGGCGAGTTCAAATATCTAGCCAGTCTGTTTCTTTAAATAATCAATGGCGTGTTCATGGGATAGACGTTCCCTCTTAACACTATTAATATGAATGCGAAAATGTAATATTTTTTCCTTTTCTTTTACATTGTGAACATAAATTAAATATATATTCAGTCCTTTTCTTTAATGATGCTGATTGAAGAGATCACTAGCAAACCTTTTTTTTTTTTGGTGGTTAGGGGGACACTTGAAAACTTTTTCCTTCTCAGCTTTCTTTTCTTAGTTAACTGATAAGATTCAATAATTAAATTAGCTTTTAGTTAGTTGATGAAGTCGATATTTCTATTTCAGATTAAAAGCTGCTTGCCACTATATATATATGTTTACTTTATTTCATCGTTATATTGCATTTTGTTGGAATTTAGGAAGAAATCTCATAGTTTATGAATAAGAAGAAGGATGGAAAAAAAGAGGAAAAATAAGAAGGATTGTGTGTGTGGTACTAAGTCTCACATTGGTTAGGTGAAGGAAAGTTGGAGGGTATATAAGCCCCAACTTGGCTCCTACTAGTTGGGCCCTTGGGCCTACCCACTTTTGTGGAGGGGTGAGGACTTAGGCAACCCTTGGTCCACCACACGCGCGCGCCGCCAGCCCGGTTCTGTCCGGTCCGCGCGTGTGAAATAAAATAATAATTTTTTATTAAATTATTTTTTGAAATAATAATAATTTTTTTATTTTTATTTCCATTGTGCCTCTCCGTTTTTTCCACCAACAGCTACGTACGACTCGTTCAGCTCTGTCTGGTGTATCTGTTCGTGAGACGCACCAGTTCGCCGACAACAAATGTGGGTCGCCTCTGTTCGTTCCGTTCTGGTGTGTCTATCGCAACGTACCAGTTTGCAACAACGGACGAGTCCATCTGATCGTGTTTTTCCGGAGTCTATAAATAGGGGCCCCTAGTCACAGAATTTTTCACGTTCTTTTCTCTCTGCATACACTTTTCTTGCATACACATTTTGTGCGTTCTGAAAGCAGACTCGTTGGATTCGCTTGGGCTTCAGACAGACAGAACCATCTTTCTGGAGACGAACAATCCGCTCTATCTTGGGAGGCAATTGCTCAGAAACCTGTGGCATCCATAGAGAGAGCAAAATTGTCTTAAGGAAACAACGCAAGTTGGGCCCGGATTTCTGCATAGTTCATAACCATATTCGGCAGTCTTGTGAGTTCGTTTATAGCTTTTTCATATGATACAGACTTGTTATATGCTCTCTGTATGTTATATTTTGTTAAACACAGATTGTTGTTATACTGTTTTGTTTACTGCATATTCAATTTCTACCTACTCTATACGTTAGAAACAACAATCTTAAGACAATTTTTTGTGATTGAAATCATTATATAGCAAATTTATATCGTTGCTGTTTTTGTATGTTGGTAGTAGTATTGAATTGAATTTGTGTTTAGTTTTTGTCAATATTATTATTATACTATTTGTGGATTAATCTGTGTGATTAATCAAAGTTTCTGTTTTAACAACAAAAATGGCAAGTACAAGTACCAATCTGATTAACCCAAGTGGTCCTGCTCCACTGCATGGTGAAAAACCAGAGAAGTTCAATGGAAACGATTTTAAAAGATGGCAACAGAAAATGTTTTTCTATCTAACCACGTTGAACTTGGGTCGTTTTCTCATTGAAGATGCCCCAAAATTGGAGGAAGGACAACCGTTGGATAATGAGAAGGTTGCTGCGATAGATGCTTGGAAGCATTCTGATTTCCTGTGTAGGAACTATATTCTCAATGGTCTGGATAATACATTGTATATTGTATATAGTACTTTAGAAACAACCAAAGCACTATGGGAGAGTCTAGACAAGAAATACAAAACTGAAGATGCTGACTTGAAGAAGTTTATAGTTGACAGATTTTTGGATTTCAAAATGCTTGACTCTAAATCAGTAGTAAGTCAAGTTGAAGAGCTACAATTGATTGTGCATGAGATTCATGCAGAAGGGATGTCTCTTAGTGAATCTTTCCAAGTTGTTGCATTTATTGAAAAATTACCACCCTCTTGGAAAGACTTCAAGAATTACCTCAAGCACAAGCGTAAGGAGATGTCACTTGAAGATTTGATTGTAAGATTGAGAATAGAAGAAGACAACAAGATTTCTGAAAAGAAATTTGGCAACAACCCTATAGTTTCAAAGGCCAACATTGTGGAAGATGGTCCAAAGTCCAAGAAACGGAAATGCTCTAATGAGGGATCATCCAAACAAGGCCCTAGCAAAGGTCAGAAATTCAAAGGCAAGTGTTACAATTGTGGGAAGCCTGGCCACCGTGCTAAGGATTGTAAGAAGCCAAAGAATCTCAAGAAGAAGAACACCGAAGCCAATATGGTTGATAATACTACTGATATGATTGATAATATGAATCTTTCAGCAGTGGTAATGCAATGTAACTTGGTTGGAAATACCAAGGAATGGTGGGTGGACACTGGTGCCACCAGGCATATTTGTGCAAACAAATGGATGTTCTCTTCTTATACACCTACGAAGCAAGATGAACAACTATATATGGGAAATTCTTCTAGTTCAAAGGTTGAAGGTGTTGGAAAAGTGGTGTTGAAGATGACTTCTAGAAAAGTCGTGACACTTAATGATGTGCTTCATGTGCCTGATATTCGCAAGAATTTGATTTCTGGATCCTCTTAAGCAAGAATGGTTTTAAGCTTGTATTTGTTTCTGATAAGTTTATACTTTCTAAGAATGATATGTATGTTGGAAAAGGTTACCTTAATGAGGGCCTTTTCAAAGTTAATGTAATGACTGTCACCAATAACGGTGCTACTAATAATAATATTGATTCTATCTATATGCTTGAGTCTTCTAAGTTATGACATCAAAGATTAGGACATGTTAACTATAAGTCAATTAAAAAATTAATTCATTTAGAATTATTGCCTAAAGTTGATTGTTCAAATAAAGATAAATGTCAAGTATGCATTGAATCAAAATTTTCTAAGTTACCTTTTTCTTCTGTTGAAAGATCAACTGAGTTGTTAGATTTAATACATACTGATATATGTGATATGAAATCTATACCATATAGGGGTAATAAGAAATATTTTATTACATTTATTGATGATTGCAGTAGATATTGTTATGTGTATTTGCTTAATAGTAAAGATGAGGCTATTATTGCATTTAAACAATATAAAACTGAGGTTGAAAATCAACTTAACAAGAAAATTAAAACTGTAAGGAGCGATCGTGGGGGAGAATTTGATGGCCCCTTCGAGGAATTCTGTATAGAATCTGGTATTATACACCAGACAACTGCTCCTTATGCTCCTTAGTCAAATGGGATTGCAGAGAGGAAAAATCGGACATTGAAAGAGATGATGAATGCATTATTAAATGAGTCCGGTTTACCACAAAATTTGTGGGGGGAAGCCATTCTAACGGCCAACTTTCTAATAAACAGAGTGCCTCATAAAACGATACAAAGCATACCATATGAAATATGGAAAGGAAAGAAACCTTCCTTGAAATATTTGAAAGTGTGGGGGTGCTTGGCAAAGGTTGAGATTCCTAAACCTAAAAGATTAAGAATCGGACCTAAGACAGTAGACTGTGTGTTTATTGGCTATGCATATAATAGTAGTGCATATCGTTTTTTTGGTTTATAAGTCCGATGTATCAGATATCCATGTGAATACGGTTATTGAGTCAAGGAACGCTACGTTCTTTGAAAACGTATTTCCGTATAATATAAATAATGATAATAACAACACAGTGATATCTCAGGATACTGTGACTAATGATCTTGGAAAGGAGGAACTAAGACGTAGTACCAGGCAAAGGACTTCAACATCCTTTGGGCCTGATTTTCTGACTTATCTGTTAGAAAATGAGCCTCGAACTTATGGAGAGGCTATGGGTTCTCCTGAAGCACCATTCTGGGAAGAGGCTATCAATAGTGAAGTTGATTCTATTCTGTCAAACCACACTTGGGAATTGGTTGACCTTCCTCCTGGCAATAAGCCATTAGAAACTAAGTGGATCTTTAAAAAGAAGATGAAAGCAGATGGCACTATTGATAAGTACAAAGCTAGGCTAGTAGTAAAAGGCTACAGACAACGTGAAGGCCTAGACTACTTTGATACCTATTCACCTATTACAAGAATTACATCAATTCGAATGTTGATCGCATTAGCAGCATTGAATGGGTTAGAGTTACATCAAATGGATGTAAAGACAGCTTTCTTAAATGGTGAATTAGAGGAAGAGATTTATCTTGAACAACCTGAGGGATTTGTTGTCTCAGGACAAGAATGGAAAGTTTGTCGCTTAATAAAGTCCCTTTATAGACTTAAACAAGCCCCAAAACAATGGCATGCGAAATTTGATGAAGTTATGTTATCAAATGGCTTCAGTGTTAATGAATGTGACAAGTGTATCTACGTTCGAAATACTGAAAATGGGTTTGCTATAGTATGTCTTTATGTAGATGATATGTTGATAACAGGTAGTAATAATCAAATGATTAAAGCTACTAAGTGATTGCTTACCAGTAAGTTTGACATGAAAGATATGGGTCTCGCAGATGTTATTTTAGGAGTTAAAATTCATAGAACTCCTGATGGGTTAGTTTTATCGCAAGCACACTATATTGCAAAAATTCTTGAGAAATTCAAGAGTTTAAACATAACTCCTATGTCGAACCCTATAGATTCTAGTTTTCGACTGTTGAGAAATACTGGCGAAGCTGAAAAGCAAAAGGAGTATGCTCAAGTGCTAGGCAGTCTTATGTATGTTATGAATTGCACTAGACCTGATATTGCTTATGCAGTAAGCATGTTAAGTCGCTTTACCAGTAATCCAAATGAGCTTCATTGGAGAGCTATGACAAGAGTTTTGGGTTACTTAAAGCAAACTCAAAACTTTGCATTGCATTATGAGAAGTACCCTGCAGTGCTAGAAGGGTATTGTGATGCAAATTGGATCACCAGCTCTAATGACACAAGATCCACAAGTGGATATGTATTCACCCTTGGTGGTGGTGCTGTGTCTTGGAAGTCATTCAAACAAACTTGCATTGCAAGATCAACTATGGAAGCAGAATTCATTGCATTAGATAAAGCTGGTGAAGAAGCTGAATGGCTTCGTAATTTTCTTGAGGACATTCCAAATTGGTCAAAACCAGTACCAGCAGTGTGTATACATTGTGATAGTCAAGCAGCTATAGGTAGGGCAAAAAATGTCATGTACAACGACAAATCTAGACATATACGTCGTAGACATGATACCGTTAGACAACTACTTTCAAATGGAATCATCTCAATTGATTATGTGAAATCAAAAGAGAATATAGCGGATCCATTGACTAAAGGGATTCCTAGAAAGTTAGTTAGAAAATTGTCCAAAGGAATGGGTTTAAGGCCGATCCATTGTTGATTATTGCGGTAACTCTACCTAGAAGAGTGGAGATCCCACAAACTAGGTTCAAAGAGACAACTAAGTGATGATCGACTGTTAACACTGTGGAGTTTTAAACTCATACTCATTCCTAGACAAGACAGTGCATATATATAAGGGTAAACTTTTAAGCTTTTAATGGTTTCTTAATCTGATGTGTTCAGATGATGTATGTTGAGTTATATCACAAGGAATCACCTATGTGAGTGTGAAGTGTGGGCCGCTTCTATGAGAATTTAAAACGGCCGATTCTCTAGAACACTCGCAGAACCAGGCGGTGTCCAGGGCTAAAAAGGACACAGCATGAGAACCAACGATGCTAGAGGAGCAACTGTGTGACTCCTATTGTCTTGGTATACACTAAAAGGTCGACAGTTTAAGGCAGCACGTCCACTGTTTGACCAGTATATCCGATAGGTTTTTACTAGAGAAGGTTCAAAGGTAACCCCTACCTTTCTCGATGCAGTTGTTTCTCGTAGAGGAACCGCACTTTGCATACATGATCATTTGCATTTGGTCATGATGGACTTACTTCTTATCCATGTGGGGGATTGTTGGAATTTAGGAAGAAATCTCATAGTTTATGAATAAGAAGAAGGATGGAAACGAAGAGGAAAAATAAGAAGGATTATGTGTGTGGTACTAAGTCCCACATTGGTTAGGTGAAGAAAAGTTGGAGGGTATATAAGCCCCAACTTGGCTCCTACTAGTTGGGCCCTTGGGCCTACCCACTTTTGTGGAGGGGTGAGGACTTAGGCAACCCTTGGTCCACCACACGCGCGCGCGCGCCGCCGTCGTCCGTCCGGCCGGCTCGGCTCGGTTCGGTCGGTCACGCGCGCCGCCCGCCTGGTCCGGTCCGGTCCGAGCGTGTGAAATAAAATAATAATTTTTTATTAAATTAATCCGTCTGGTCACGTCTGTTCATACGACCCATCGACCCGTTCGACTCCGTCTGGTGCGTCTGTTCGTGAGACGCACCAGTTCGCAAGCAACAAATGTGGGTCGCCTCTGTTCATTCCGTTCTGGTGTGTCTATTCGCAACGTACCAGTTCGCAGCAACGGACGAGTCCATCTGAACATGTTTTTCCGGAGTCTATAAATAGGGGCCCCTAGTCACAGAATTTTTCACGTTCTTTTCTCTTTGCATACACTCTTCCTGCATACACATTTTGTGCGTTCTGAAAGCAAACTTGTTGGATTCGCTTGAGCTTTAGACAGACAGAGCCATCTTTTTGGAGACGAACAATCTGCTCTATCATGGGAGGCAATTGCTCAGAAACCTGTGGCATCCATAGAGGGAGCAAAATTGTCTTAAGGAAACAACGCAAGTTGGGCCCGGATTTCTGCATAGTTCATAACCATATTCGGCAGTCTTGTGAATTCGTTTATAGCTTTTTCATATGATACAGACTTGTTGTATGCTCTCTGTATGTTATATTTTTTTAAACACATATTGTTGTTATACTGTTTTGTTTACTGCATATTCAATTTCTACCTACTCTATACGTTAGAAACAACACATTTTGCACCAGAATTGAATTGATTGGTGGGGTACATAGAATGAGGAATTAGCTTAATTATACTCTAACCCTAAATTAATATTGCTTGAAAGAAACAAGAATGTATATATGAAGTTTTTTTTTTGATAAATAAATTTTAGGAAAGGAGTCGGGCTCACCCACAGTTTAAGGGCAAGGTGCTTGGAGCCCAGTCCATAGGGGATACTGGCCAGAGAGTACACATGCCTCTACCTCTACCTTTACCAGCGTTACCACTGGTTCTTAGACCCCTAGGATGCCTCTCCCACAGCCTTGACCAACACAGGGATCGAACCCCTTCCCTAAAGTTGAGGAAGACCAACCCCCACGCCAATTGAACCTAAAGACGAGGGGTAATGTATATATGAAGTTCATTTCAAAGGGTACATGTCAAAGCTGTTATTGGAAGCAAGATGAAGGATTCCATGCTTTGGTAAGTTTGTGGAAACTAAGACAAGGAGGATATAGAAAAGTACCCCAAAGAGCCAAGCCCTTGTCAAATAATTTTTATGAGGAGACTTGGGACTTTCAGGCACACGTTTGAAATGAGTTGATGATAACCTAAGCTCTTATATCATTTTCACTTTATTGTTTTGTCATCATATTTTTATTTTTAGTTGCTATATAATCAAAACATGTGGGTATTCAACACGTTATAGTTGAATAACTTTGACTTGGATTAAAAGGTAATTATTCCTCTTAAGTTTTTCTTGAATGGGAAATTGGCATTCTAAACTTTCTATTGGCGCAGTGTTTTTTGAGTGATTAATGTTTAAAAAAATCTAACAACTCTTGAGCAAAATATCAACCTATAATATATATTACTTGATCATAATGAAAATGTCACGTACTCTGCCATTTACAATATATATAATGTAAGTTGAAGCCCCTGCAACTGGCTAATAAACAAATAAAATTTTCGTTTAGAGAGGCATTCAATTATATTATAACTCAAAATCTTTTTTTTTTTTAATTTCTAAAAGTTATAACTTATATTGTTGGATCGTTCTTTTGATTGATTTGAAATGTTGAAAAAAAAAAAAAAAAAAGACCCTCGTCAAAAGTTTAGGATGCAATTGCTCATTCCGACATACCTTCAGCTTTCATGACAATTTTGTTTTTCAACCCTCAAAATTGTTCACCTAATAAACAACATTAGTCAAACGTTCATATATGATGACTTTAATTTGCACTCATTTTATTTTAAACTCGTAAAAAAAAAAAAAAAAAAAACAGAGATTGTGCGAATCGAAAGTTAAGGATACCAACGGTAGATTTTGAAAAACCTCGAAAACAAGTTATCCCTTTTATTTTTTAAAAAAATAGAGAATAGTTTAATTAGTCTTTTTGCTTCAATTTTGTTGTTGTTGTCATTCTTACATATGCCAAACATATTCTTTTCATACTTATCTTCATTTTATTCACATCTTCTTTCTATTAAAACCGTACCTCTCATCAAAGGGAGCCTCACTTACACACGTCGATCTCAATTTCCCCCTTTATTAATTCTTTTTATTATAAATGATGCTTCTTTTTTCGGCCAATCTTCATCGTAAAGGATCTAGGGGACATGGGCGAATACGAAGCCAATTAAAAGTGTTTTCAAATTAAACTATGGGATTAATTTTCAAAGGGATCAATTAATTTTTTAATTAAAGGTGAACTATTAATGAAGTACAAGAGAACACTTTATTCTAACATCATTACGAATTAGCTTTGTTGTGATAAATTAAAGAATATTTTTTTATTCCTTGAATTTATTTAACATCTCCATTTTATTATCCCATGTCAAATCGTCCATGACATATATTCTTGTAATCTTCTGGCTTTTGGCACCTTTTAATAATCCAAATAAATAAAAGAAATATTCACTCGAATTAAAACATTGAGATATAATTCGAGGGTCAAGCTTTGCAGCTCAAGGCACCATAATATGAACACCACTGACAATCTTATTTATTTAATCTTTAATTTGGAGAGTTCAAACCAAAACTTTCCCATTTTCAATGGACATATTTAACATGGTCCCTTTGTTATTGGAAACTTTTTTTAAAAAAAAAATAATTTAGAAAAAATTGGGGAAAACTCTCTCACTAAAAATATTATTGCAGAAAAGGAGTTATATCAGAGTACAATCCACTTTTTTTTGTAAAATCTGCAAAGTACCTATATTTTATGCGTGTAAAAATTTATTAGATCATTTTTATCAATGAAATTTATAACAAGAGACTTTTCGACAATTTTCTCAAAAATATAAAATAGTTAACCGCGTTTTGATGAAAGATGAAGAAAAGGTATGATGGAGTTTATGGTGAAGAATATTCTACGTTTTGATGCTACCGAAGCTTATTATGTAAGTAATCAATATTTAACTATTCAATGTTTTTTACTTTTTTGGTTTGTTTGTTATTATTTGTTTCCTAACGAAAAGTTCACATTCTAGATTAAATTAATCTTTTCACAACTACTATATTCTAGAATTGTTATCTTTTGTTGAAGTCCAGTTACACCAAACGTATATGATTTTGAATCTGGTTCTCTCCCTTATTTTACCCATGAAAGTTAGATACGAGTCTTGTAAGCTCTAACAAAAATAATTAATTTTAAAAAAATCTCAAGTATAAAGTAGATCAATCCTCATCCTATAGGAATATATTGTGATTTGGTACATTAAAAATTATTATGTATTATTATTATTTTTTTTAAAAAAAAAAAATAACCAGTCAATTTTATTTAAGAAAGATAAAGGGAAAATGATAGAAAAGAATTTGAAAATTGAAAAATCCCCAAAAAAAATTAATTGCCTATGATTTATGAGGTAATGACCACACAACTTATTTTATCTCATTTGAAATTTTACAATTTTTAAATTCTTTTTGTGTTTTTTTCCAAAGATATGAAGTACAAATACTGGCCTCCTTTTTTGTTGTTATTGTTGTTTACATAGAGATGGATCCATAAAAATTGGCAGTGGGGAGTAAAAATTATATTTAATTATATATTTGTGTGTATTAATTTTCTTCCAAAAATATCATGTTAAGTGTCTATTTATTAATATAACAATTGAGATTGTTACAGTGGGGAGTAACTCTTTAAAAATTTATAATAGAAATTATTTTTTATTCTATGTAATGATAATACTCCTATGTCCTTTTTATAAACAATTTTCTCTCTCTTAGGTTGGTCATTAATATAAGCAACTTTATGCTCACAACTCAAAATTTAAACTATTTTTTTTCTTTTCTACCCTTATTAAATACATATCTTTATATTAATTATCCCCGCTTATCACTAATTCTCTTTCATTTAATAATTTATTATTCATTCTCCCTCATATTGTTAAAAAAGAAAACATATTATTTTTGACACATTTATTTATTTTTAATGAATTTAACTGTCAATTCATTCTGGGCAAGGATTGGAGGGAGTACTTCTTTTGGAGTAAGAATATCAAACGTTTTTTTTCCAAAAAATATAAAATAATATTATTTATATGATTCATGACTTAAAAATAATCTAACTTATATATGGATATCGGCATTTCTATTAAAGGAATCCTGTGATTTTTTTTTATGGTAAAACATGAATTCTTGAGATAATTGAAGTCTTACGAAAGCATCTTCCATATGTTTGGTTGTTACTATCTAACATAAAAGCATAAAACACACAGCCTTGACAAATGTCTAATATTGGCACATACACTGGACAATACTGATGGGATGAGCAAGTGCAATATCTTTAGACTTTAGTATCATTCTCTTCTTTATTATTCCCATAAAAGTCAAAAGACAAGGCAATAGGAATTCAATTGGAAATTTTATTTTTCGTGGACATGTTCATTTTAAATGATATATAGCATTGTTGATGAGTATTTATCATTCTGAGTTGTCACTGAATTTACTATTTTTGTGTTTCTAACAAGTACATGAAATTTACTTTTAAGCTCATATTAGGTACAAGTTCAGTTAAACTTATAATTTCATTAGCTGAATTTACCATTTCTGTATTTCTAATTAATAAAATTATAACAACTCACTATGATCCTTTTCATAAGTCTGCCTAGAGAGTAAATGGAAAATAATGACAATATTACAATTTTACCCAATTAAATGTAATAAAAAAATGAGTTAATTCATGTTGGAAAGATGAGAAGGAGGGTTGAGAATGATATTCATAAATGAAGGTAAAATTGAGAAGATACATCAGTTTAGGACATATTTAGTGAGTTAACTAATAATTTTCATTGATGTGTAATGTAACATCCCAAAAATTTGGGAAACATAAGTTTGAATATTATAATAAATTTAAATAATAATCATTTAAATTGGTATTTATAATTACAAAATTTAATTAATTGAAGTAAAGACTTATCTTCCTTAAATTAAATTGGGAAGAATGATTGATAAATATTGCCCCGAATTTATAGAAAATTAAGGTACAATATTTGGCCTAAAAATTTTAATAATTACTATGGGAGAAATAGGAATTTATTTACTTGTAAATACCATCAAGGGAATATTTGTAAGTGATAATTTTAGGCCTAAATATTATAGGATAAATATTTTATGGCCTAGGAAATTAGGAATTTGATTTTTAGATTAATCAATAATTGCAATTTAACCAAATTGCAAATTGCAAATATTGTTTAAAAGAAACAAGAGAATAAAAGAATCATGGGCAACGTAATTAGAAGCTTAGAGCATTAAGAAGGAATGAATCCAAGCCCAATCTATCATTTGTTAACCTCAGCTCTTCAAAACCGAAAAAGAACCAGAAGCAAATCACCTTCAGCCCACGTTAGAAACAGGAAATATCAGCAAGGAAGTTCACTTCCCTCAGTCCAGTTCCGACGTGGAGAAAGACGCAGAAACAGATCACTTCTTCTTAATATCCATTTCTCACTGTCACATAAAGCTGTAACTCGCCATACTTCCAGATCCAACTTTCGGCCTTCTATTGTACACGCAAAATCGTTGACTTTTCTTTCAAAGCACGAAAACACAGAAGGATCAGAGGAAACCATGCTTTTTGAGACACTCACCCTTGGACCATTGTGTTTTAGTTGTGACTGGTCCTTCATGAGCTCTTTAAAACCACTTCACTTCAGCTCCTCTTAATTTGTCTTCCCATCTCTTTCGGCATTCAGAGAGGGAAAAAAAAAAAAGAACTATCAGAGAAAGGAAACAGAGAGTGAGAAGAGGAAGGGAGTGAGAGTGGGAGAGTGACAGAGTTGCTCAATGGTTCTCTGTTTTTTTTTTCATCGGTGAAAACAGAGGAGATAAACCAGCGACCTATTTCAACGTTTGACTCAAGCTTTGAAGGTGATTATCATCCTCCCTTTCTCCTTCGTTATCTTTCATAAACTAGCTTAAGTTAAAGCCGAAAGGATATGAAACAAAGCCAACTGAAACAATCCGAAATGAAAACATAAAACAGGGATATATATATATATATATATATATATATATATATATATATATATATATGTTTGCTGTGCTATGCTGTGGCTGTCTGTGTTTTCTTTTCTGCAGTTAGGTACTGTTTTGCCAAGAAAAGGGATGTTGGACATTTATTTTTGTGTGATAGCTGGGTCTCTTGGTTTCTAGTGTATAAGTGAGACTAAACACAAAATACTAAGGGGAATGAAAGAGAAAAGAATAAAACGCTGTACGTTAATTTGCTTACATATGTATTGGAAAGAAAAGAAAGAAGATTTTTTTTTGCTGTCATGATATTGTTGAACGTTGTTGATTTTATGATGTGAGGAAGTTTGTCTTTCGTTTTGGCATCTTTATGTGGCTGAATCATTTTATTTCCTTTCAAAATGTTGCGGTGTGTAATGACTCTAAAAGAGGTTTTTTTTTAAAAAAAAAAAAAAATGAAGAGCTAGTGTTATTTCTTGTAAAGAACCTAACGAACACCACGTGAATGAAGCTCTGAGCGTATTATCATGGGTGCTAGCCGTGGGAAAGGAAGAGTAGCTGTTGGATTTTTTTTCCATATTTATACATGCATATAAGCAACGTGTTACAGATAAAGAAATGCTGCATGTGTATGAGATATATATATTGTATGCATCTGTGTGTGTGTGTGCCGTAAATGAGAAAGAAGATATGTGGAAAATATATATATGGAGTTGTGTGTGAATGAGGTTTGAATGATGCTCAATGTAGGCGTTGTTATGAGTGTTTCATTTAACATATGAATATATTGAAAAAGGACGTGCTGTGTGAAGGAAAGAGACATGTGTGGTTTCATTGATACATAAAAGACAAAACAAAAACAAACAAACAAGGAAAAAAAAAATGTTGTAAGATATATGTATGCATCTGTTGCCTATGTATGTCATGCCGTGGGTTCTTGGTGTGGATTTCCTTTGCATATAAATATAGAAACCTATTTTTTTGTTTGGTGTTATTAAATTCAAAATGCTATTTACATATAAATTTTTGAAATTTATTTTTACGTGGAGTTAATATTGGTTAGAGCCCTAATTTAGGATGTTAATAGGTAAAAGAGATTTGTAAATAAATAAATATGATTGTTAAGAAAGAGGAAACTGTTAATAATAAATAAGTAAGGGGGGAATAAATAAATAAATAAAATGAATTATTTATGGAAAGATAATAATAAAAGGTAAAGCAACAGAATAAATAACAATGGAAATAAATAATGAAGGTATTATTATTGGTATATTTTTATGAAATTATAAATTATAATTTTTAATATGTGGAATTTTTTTATGTTATTAATTGTTAGTATATTGATTTTGGTAGATTAAATTGTGGTATATTTAAACTCTGGGATTTAGGAGCAGTGTAAAAGTAGTTAGCTCGGCCGAGAGGTAACCACTTTCCACTTATTATGATATCGATATACTGCTTTTGAGTATTTTTCTGACTGATTATGAATGTTTTAAATAAATTCTTGCCATGTGGATTATATGTTTTTATAAACTGAAATTATATACATTGAATCATCATGAAAATCATGGGAAAGGGAAGAATTGGGAGGAAATGTGATATTTATTTTCCACCACGTGGTGAGGCCTCCATGAATGCATAATGGTTGGCTTTATTATTGTCCCACCAGTTGTTTGGGACCAGCCTACAGTTTATTGGGCTTACGACACCTCACTGGATTAAAGTGGGGAAAGACCCATGGTCTGGGGTAGGTGCCCTGAGGATTTTGGCCAATCCTCACCACTTGACCAGTGAGCTTTCGGAGTAACCAGTAACATGGATGTAACTTAGCCCATGGGTCTAGTCGGATGAAATAAGGCGGTTCGGCTGGCGTATATGGAGGTATTGGGTATTGCATATATTACTTCCGATCATGATATTAAAGAATCATGTGATATTATATAACGAAGATGTTGATGAATTGTTTATTTGAGTTGAACTGTTTTAATCCTATTGGCACCTCACTAGCACTTATCGATATTCGTAATGGGCTGGACTGATGGTTACACAATTTTTCCCAGGTGACCAGTCAGGTCCGGTTTCTTCTGGGAAGCAAGCAGAGGTTTAGCTACTTGCTACTAAGAGTAGGAATTTTGTACTTTAGTATGTTTTGGATGAATGCATATTGCCACACATTAGGGCTCATGATGCATACTTAAACATATTTTAAAAATTTAAATTCCGCGTAAATTCCATCATTTGGTTAACTCTGATTATTTTGTGGTAATTATGTTCACTATATATGATTATCTAGTTAATTAAAAGGTAGATGTTTCATGTAATAGTAGATAAATTAGACTTATTAAAAGAACCAAAGTGATAACTCGTAAATTCATGTTAACTTTTTGAATTTGATCATGTTTAAGGACTTTAAGCATAAATTTTGTAGAAATTTTTTTTCAATACGATAAACTATGAATATTGATTGATTTAATATTAATTATTTGAATTTAAGATATATAAATCAATTTTTTATATTTTTATCATATAATAATATTTTTAAAAAATTATTTATTGATAAAAGTAAATTCTTATTAATTTACCACTTGAGTTTATGATCTTAAGTTTACATCTTAATATTGATTTGTTTAAATTTATGAGTTTACTGATTTTAGTATATATTTTTACCCCTATTAAAAATGAATTAATCTTTTAATCAAGTCTTCATCAAGGAATATTGGTAATCACATTGTGATAACAATTTAATTGTTAACAAGCTCAATTGAAGTTTAATTGAGAGAAATCAATTGAAGGAATCTAAATAACTTTATCAAAGATATTGGAGACTGGTTTGTGCTCAATGAAATGTACCCGTTGATTATGGGCTTAATCAACCTCCACCTCTTTATCAAAAGGAGGAGATTGACCGTGAAAGTTAACGCCCCTGTTTGAAGAGAGCTTTAAGTTATTTAAAGCCAGAAAAAAGTAGCAGTAGGGGGAAAAAAGTCTTAAGTGCAGTGTTTGGGTAGAGCTTTAAATTCATTGGTTTTTTTTTTAAAAAAAAAACCCCCTAAAAGTCAGTTAAGGAAAAAGTTCTATGGGGCAGCTTTTAGAAAAAAGCTCTCAACTTTTAGGAAAAAGCCCTGCCACTTCTATCACTATCAATCTAAACACAAATTATATTTACAACTTGACTTTTTTTTTTTGCTATCGGGCTTATGCAAAAGTCAAATAGAAAATAAGTCATCGTTAACCTAAATAGGCCCAATGGCAGTGTGGTTGGCTTTTGCTTCTTTTCAAGCTATGATTCAGGACTCTTTGAGTTAGCATTGAACTACGTTAACGCATGTTTGGACAAAATTCATCTTATATATTTATCTTGTACATCGTAAATCATGTCGAGAAATCAGTTTGTACCGCTAATCCAAACAGACATGAAGTTAGTTAATATAAGAAATATTTACCTAATTTAATTATATAAAGAAGTTAATTATGTTAATTAATATGATATATATTTCCTCAAACACCCTAGTCACCTTCCTTAACTCTCTCTCTCTCTCCTTTTTGAATATTATTGAGGAAGCATCAATAAAGATAAATTATAAAAATATTAATAAATATGAAAACTATGTTTTATATTTAAGATTAAAATCAACTCTATAAATATATTTTATATTAAACACAAGAGGAGTAAGTGCAAAAAATGGAAAAAGAATCTACACGCTCAATTTGTTGGTTTTAATTCATGAGTGGTATTGGGCTTTCCCATTGTTTCTAAAGTTGTTTTACGAGGCTGTTGAATTATTAGTCATGATTCATCTTTTCGGGTTATTACCAACGCCCGTCGTTAAGGGTTAAACTCCCAATTCCAAGGCCACTTTACGTGTCTTTGAAACACATTTTAGCATCGCACGTTTTATGATGACGGTTCTTTAGCCCAAATGTCTTGAGTATAACGTAGCAAAAAAAGGACGTTTTACAAGTTAGCTTTGATTTTTATCTTAGGTAAAAATAAAACCGACACAAACTAATCAAACTTTGACAAAATTCAGGACCTACTAGAAAGGGGTGGCCACTAATCAAATTTGACAAAACTCAGGATCTATTAAAAGGGGTAGCCTAGTATACAAGGTCCCATCAAGTTAGGTTTAGAGAGGGATAAATCTATATAACCTTGCCCCTGAAACGTGAGAGGTTGTTTTTGAGACTTGAACTCGTAATCTAAAAGTCACATAAAAACAATTTTACTACTATGCAAAGACTCATCCTTTTCAGAACCTATTAAAGTATTGAATTTAAAATGAAATTAATCTGCGTTGATTTTGAAATCTACAATTTGGATGAGCTTGAATCATTCAAAATTATGTTTTTATGCCAAAATGTTTAATACAATAGTGTCAAATTGATATTTACTTTTTATAGTAGAAAAAGTAACATTCATAAAATAACAATTTTAACACAAGAATTAATTAAATAAAAGGTTTAAAAAGTATTTATTCTTGAAAGTGAAAGCGTATTATTTTAATTGTCAAAATATTCATTTTCATAAAATCACAAATTTTAACACAAATTAATTAAATAAAAGGTTTCATAAGTGTTTTATTCCTGAAAGTGAAAGCGTATTAATTTAAATGTAAATTTCCTTTATATTTTTTTATTTAAATTCAATCTATGTATATTTTTCAATCTTATTTTAAATGATACAAGAGACTACAGAGAGATTTAGAAAGCTAAAAATTTGTATATGCGCGTCATTTAGAGAGGACGGATTTGATTTGGTTCAAATTGAAGCAAACTAAAAGCCGAACCAAACCAATGAATTCTGACATCATGAAAAATCAAAACCAAAATTCATTTGCGGCCAATTTTGGTCGGTGTCTTGTGGTTTTGCTCGATTAGTTTTGTTTGATTCTGAACACCCTTAATAAGATGACATTGACAGCGAGTGGCAAGAATCCATCTCTAACTTTCAGAGAAATAGGTTTCGGATGGGCCCTTTTTTGGGCCCAGCCCAGGCCCAATCAGAGTGTCATTCTTTTCACTGGTCCACGTTATGTTTTTAATTGAGCCGACCTGTGATCAAGTCTATAACTGTAGGTTGGGAAGACCCACAACGAGCCACTGCACAATCTGCAGAATGAATGAACAAAGTGGGCCCCCCAAAATCTATGATTCATGAGAAATACTTACATACTTCACTTCAGGAGTGCCACCTCAGTTGTATTATGACTAATTAAAATACAACAACTCATCTTATTTTAATTCTACATGGTAAATGATTCACGAGAAATTCAAATTTTTATGATTTTAAAAAGTATAAACTTCTTAATTTCGGAAAACAAAAAAAAAGCAGTTCCCTCCTATCTTAAAATTATAAAATTTGAATTTCTCCCGTATCTCATCTGCCATGTAGGATTAAAATAAGATAGATTGTTACATTTTAATTAATGAAGTGCCGCTCCTAGAGTAAGTAAGTATTTCTCATGATTTAAAACCCTAACAAAATGAACCATGACGTATCACAAAAAGAAGAAACCAAGAATGCACAAGGAGGCCCCAGAAGTCACTACGGATCTTGCTATACAAGTAATGTAGGGCACTCTTCAGCTTCTGCACCAGAGACACTACAAACTTTGCTTCAATCTCCCCTGAAGAGAAAGTGAAGAACCAATTCAATTAGTGTTCAAAAAAAAAAAAAAAAAACAAGAGCCAATTCAATCTTGAGGTGATAATAATATAATACTCTCTCCAGTCCTTCCTTTTTATAAGTAACAGTTGCCCAAATTACACAGATCAAAATGTTGATTAAAATTATTTAAAAACAATAAATGTGTAAGAGATATATTATTTTTTCCAATTATAACTTCATTTATGAAAATAATGAGCATAAGAGAATGAGTGAGAAATAGATATGAAAGAAACATGTAAATAATTGGGAGTAAAATAGAAAAGTACTTTTAAAAAAAAAAAAACAAACGAATTGTTTCTTATATTTAGAACCAGCCCTGTGAGAAAATGTTATTTATAAATGGGACACAAGGAGTCCATATTAACAAGCAAATAGCATTCTTACCGACAATGAGCCTTATTAAGATTCCATAATATTTGAACTCTGACAAGAATCTGAAGAACACAGCTTTCGCAGCAAAATCTGGAGGCATGAGAAGACAAATGGGTAAAAACCTAGGCCATTTCTTATATCAGTTAAAATGATGGAGATTGAAGTGCGTAACCCCCTGAGATCACACGTTAATAACAAATGCTGTAAATGATTTAAAAATTTGACCTAGTGCAAATACTTGCTGAGCAATTTTCAGCAAGGGCAAGTTCTTGTTCTTTCCCTCATACGCTAATGAACTTTTGGTAAATCATTATCTTGACCTTCGAATTTTGGATGTAAAATGCCTGTTTGATACTCAAATCTAGAACTTTATAAAATACTACATGCATGAATTTTAAGATGATTTTCTTCTGTGACACGCTAATCATAGACAATTCAAATACCATAACATCTTATACTATGGTATTCAACATACTTTGAAATGTGAGATAAATGTATTCAAATGCCTCCTACGTGGTTGACAATTGAGACAAGCTTCCACATAGATCTCCAGAAATGACAAGATCAAAGCACATGTTAGTTCAAAGCATTTACCTGATTCAGCATCCAACTTTTGATAGATACCGTACATTCCATATTTAGCATAAGCCAGCCACCTGATCCATCGTGAGGCGCCTAACTTTCTAATGATAGCCCTTAAAAGCCCACTGGAAAAAGAAAGAAAAAAGTAAAGCAAATTGGTTAAGAAATTTTAAGCATCAGATGAGGCAGATCTGAATTGTTTCTTACTCTACACGCATGATAGAGAGAAACTCTGGTGGCAGAGACTCCATAAAGGGAGATAAGTCCTCAAATAAAAGAGATCTCAACTCCTTTTTCATATTTTCTTTCTCCTCCACTGACATTCCGCTGCCCACACCAGATTTACTGCAACTCACATCATAAAATTTCATAATCTTTTTGCTTCACAAACAATAGAATTTGATAGGAAAGATATTGCATAAAAGGAGAGGATAAGATATTCCAGTCTCAAGTTGACTCCATGAAGGAGAGCATACGATAAGTGCCAAAAATAGGCCAAAACAATTATGACATTTCTATAGAAAATATAATCTACACAGAAACCAGACCAGCCAAGAACATCTTTATCCCATGACAAAAATGGAGATAGCGCTTGCTCCTTCAAAGTGAAATAATTCATTCTGCTCCAACCAAAAAGCCCATAATTCGCACAAAGCCATGTTTTTATTTTTCACCCTGAGCACTTGTATTCCCCACTTCTTGGTTTTTCTTTTCCTGTGGTATTTTGGCTGACAACTGGTACCCAAGGCTTTAACGAACAATTAACACATCATAGCAATGGGGAACAAAGATTCATCAAAAAGGGGCTCAAATGTGAGTTTCTTCCACAGCAGTATCATTTGAAGTACTAAATTTTAAGCTGTCAATTTTACATGTATCATTTTAGAAATCATATAAAAAATCTTACAAAGGAAGTTAATTAAAAATTAAATTGTATAAAAAGCGAAATTGCCATATCTCAACAGCAACTAAAAATGGGAAAACAAAAATACTCAATTTATTTTATGCTGTACAGAACATATTCCAATGTCTAGTTGGTAAAATTTTATTTTAAAAAATAATTCAAATGGAAATGGGTTGGAGAACTTAATTCAGGAATAAGAGATAACAATCATCAGTATATATCATTCAAATATGCAAGGCACAGAAACCCTATGTTACAAGAAGAAAACAGCCGCACAATGTATATTCAGACCCATGAATATCAATGTCAGTAGCTTGAGATTTACAATTCTAATCCACCACTAAAAGCAAACCACAAAAGGATCACTATCATTAAAATGAAATTAACTAAAATTCTTTAAATGCGATAACAAAGAGGAGAACAATGAAAAGACCTTTCAATACTTCTTCCAGTGAAAATGATAGGCAGGTATTTAGAATACTTCCCAACGCCAAATCGCTCAGCAAGGCACATTATTTTCTTCGAGTCTTGAAGAAGCAAAGCCTCCCATAACTGACAAAAGTTCTTCCTAAATTCTTCATCCAATTCCCTGTAGATTCCATGGTCTAGAAGAACTGCATTATAGTTCCCAGGCAAGGAATAAGGTCAAAGTTCAACTCTCTTAGGTCTACAGAGTTTGTAAATCAAGCTACAGAAAAATTGATCTCAAATCCACGACAGGAACATACCCAAAGAGAAGCCATTATAACTATCACGGGAAACTAAGATATTTCCGGGGTGTGGATCACAATGTATGTAACCGTGCACAAATATCATTTCAGCAAAAAGTTCTACCAATGCCCTTGCAACCTACATTAACAATATTAACATATTAAACTGCAAAAAGTAAATAGCACTTACAATACTACACAAGGTACAAACTAAACAATTCTTCAGAGCCAATGGTTAGAAGGAAACTGTTACAGAATCATAATTCTGTAATGAGAGAGAAGAGGGAAAGAGAGGAATAGAACAGAATTCATAGAAGCAGAACAGAGAGGGAGAAGAGAAGAGAGAATCCAGTGATGCTCTTTATTCATTCATCATAAAAACATATCATACAATGGAGATTCATATGCCTTATATAGGCAACACCTCAATACCTATTAATCCAACTAACTACCATTTAGTTACTAACAACTAACCAACTAACTAATCCCTTCCTAACTAACTAACCTAATTAGTTATTTATAGTTTACATATCAATACCCCCTTCCCCAAGACATCCTTGCCCTCAAGGATGTTTGACAACAAAATACCAAATCTAAAGAACAAAAAATACACAACTCAAAAATACAAATATGAATCAATCAAAACTTAAGCCTAAGCTGTAAAATTCTGAAACTTTTGCTGATCTTTGAAGAAAACTGTTGCTTGAAATCTTGTAGCCATAAGATTGTCTTTCAGATTGACCTTTGGTACTGGTGCACACTATTCCTCCTTTCCAGTCCCATTTACGTAGCAAAACTTGTAGGCTTGATAGGAAAGACCCTTTGCAGCAATGAACTTGGGCCATTTTCTTGAAAGCTTAAGCCCATATTTTGATCTGATAGACCAAACCCAAGTGTCTCTCAAAATACTCTTGACACAGAAGAAATGCTATCCAGCTGTAATCCATCAACACTCTTCTTCCCAGAAATAAATTTCAAGCCAGTTGTACCCCTTCAAAATATTTCTGACTCTTAGAGAAAATGAAGACAGTTGGAAGTTTGACTCTTCCAATTGAAAATCAATCACCCAGTGAACTTCAAGTCAGTTCTGAAAGTTCCTTAAAGTTGCCACTGATAGGATAGTTGTAGAAATTAGAAGAAAAGGGGAGAAACAGAGAGGGAAGAGAGGCAGAACTGCTGCACTCCTCATTCATTCATCTTTCACATCTTTCAAAACTCAAGCATAGGATACAATGAAGGGTTATATGCCTTATATAGGCAACACCTCAAAGTGATTACTAACTAACAACTAACTAACTAATATAACTAATCCTCTAACTAACTAACTAATATCTTTATTTATGGTTTACATATCAGCCACTCAACTCCGCTTTCTTCTCCTTTTTTTCCTCAAAGAACAGACGATTGATTGAGAGCTTCATGGTTTCCTACAGCTGTTGTCCCATACCAACAAGAAGAGGATTCTTTTTTTTTTTTTCCAATTCATTTTTTAATTTTTTTTTCAAAATCAGATCACAAACCTCATGAACAAAACCCAAAACCTGACGACAAATAGAAAACTGCAGAAGGAAGAACAGAGTACCTAGCCAAGAATCGACATGGCTGAAGAACTTGACCGTTCTTGAACTGCTTGATTGGTCGTGGAGGACTATTTTCAGTTTCTTGATAGTTTTCTGGAAAAAGTTTTCTGAATGCAGGTCCAAGCCGTGAGGAGAGAAGAATGACTCAGGTTTGATTCAAGATTACCAGAGATCAAACAGAAGCATGCTAAGGACTGAGCAGAATTCGACGCAATCTAGGAATAAATCGGCACTGTTGTTGGTGATACAAGACTGACGTTCTTGGGTCTTCTTGAAAGTCTATTTTTAGTTTATGGATTGGTTTCTTGAGAGCAGGTCTGGAATGTGAGGAAGAAGAATGGTCCAGAAGTGAAATCAAGGATTCTTCAGAGATGATCAGAAGCATGCCGAGGACGATGACCCCACTGATACCACTGTTACAGAATCATAATTCTGTAATGAGAAAGAAGAGGGAAAGAGAGGAATAGAACAGAATTCATAGAAGCAGAACAGAGAGGGAGAAGAGAAGAGAGAATCCAGTGATGCTCTTTATTCATTCATCATAAAAGCATATCATACAATGGAGATTCATATGCCTTATATAGGCAACACCTCAATACCTATTAATCCAACTAACTACCATTTAGTTACTAACAACTAACTAATCCCTTCCTAACTAACTAACCTAATTAGTTATTTATAGTTTACATATCAGAAACATGGAGCTGCGGTCATCAACATCAAACAATTGGCAATGTCGCATCACAGTCAAAGACTGAGATATCCAACACAAAGCACATGAAACCGCATTTATCAAGTTCACTATTATTCTTGTTCAAATAAACCTTCTCAGGATGAACCCCAATCTGCTTCAGAAAGTCCAAGTCGTCAATCTGAAAATATAATTTTTCATTAGTATAATGCCATATCCAGAAATCATAAGCATATCATAGCAAACATAGCAAGCAAAATCTCTACTATGTCATTGCTAAAATTTCCAAATTACTTTTTTCTCTCTAGTTTGTATTTTTTCTTCAATTTTGAAAAAGAGAAGAAAAAACACCTCTCTCGTGAAGATGAGACACGATTTGTCTCAAATCAAAGGGATGAAATATTGCTATATAGTCTCTAAGACATAAAAGAGTCAACTGCAAATAAGTTGGATTAAAGCATTTTGGATCAGTCAAGACCATTCAAAAAGCAACATCGGTCATCAGTGACATCTGTTCTCATAAGCAATATATGCTCCAAACAAAATATATATCAGCAGAATATGAACCCAAAATTGGACAACTCTAATATGGCATTTTGCTTACTTATATTGAAGATAGAATATTTGTATAAAGACCATGAAACTTTCGAGAGAAATTTCAGGCTTCTGATCAAAATGATGATAACAGAAAGGAAATGTAATGAATTGAAATAACAGTTCCTAAGGGAGATTAATTGGTCCTCATTGCTTCATGCTCATCAAATTATGAAGGGATCCAGGAATATCTGAACAATCGAAGAAATAACAAGAGTGATACCTAAAAAACCTGAATTTAACAAAAATTCAATCCTTGAACTAATGATCATGTATAGGGGACATGCAAGGAAGATCATACCTTCTGTCCCGTACAAAACTGCATGGTCAATACTTGTTTTGTTGTCAACTCCTGCATGTAATAAATATAATGTTAGCGTTGTAAGATATAAAGTCAATACTTGTTTTGTTGTCAACTCCTGCATGTAATAAATATAATGTTAGCGTTGTAAGATATAAAGTTAATAGCAATAGAAAAGAACATAATCATCGTACCCAGAATACACATGGAACCCTGATGAATTTGTTGTTTTTGAAGTTGCTGGCAGCTCTCTCAGCATTCCTTGCTTCCTGAACAAAATCTACAGGAAAGAGATCAAGGAATATATCTCAATCCTATATAAACAGAACAAAGATGTCAACAATAAAACCAAAGCCCAATGCTTAAAATAAAGATTCAACTGATGAAAACAGCTGATATTTTAAGTGATTTTCAAAAGGTACATGTACAGCTCCTAAGGGATAAAATCTTATCCTAATCAACCGAATTTGTCAATCTCAGTTCTTATAATTTTGTGCAGAATCAGAGGTATAAATAGAGTTTTTGAGGCACCAAGCCAGCCCCTCTAGCTCTAATAAATCCTGGCTAAATCTATCCAATAACTCTAGAAGATAAACTGGGCATTTGAAAAGATGGTAATGGTATGCTTAGGTAATAAACTATGCATTCTGACTGACCCAGTTCTGATGCCAAAGTCCTCGTAAATGCTGATGCCAACCATTCAAACCTGTATTCAGGAAAAAACTGTGGCCAAAAGGAGCAGTCTTGAAGTAAACAAACAGCAATGGCTACAATACTGGAGCAACAGATTTTTGTGAAGGAGAGAGGGGACATGCCGGTTAAACAAACTTCGACAAGAAACTTGTCAAAATATTAGTTGCATTACTTCATTATTTTTGTATGCTCTGATGTCCAGTTCTTTTTCTCCAACAAATTTTGAAGAAACCAGAGTTGAAAGTGGCTCTAATTGTTTGTCATATTCTTGGAGTAGAGAACAGGCATAAATAGCCTTTTGCATTTAAAAATAATGATCCACTTCAATTCCAATTCCAATTTCATTTTGGTGGTCAATTCTGTATATCTTCTCATCCTTTTAGTTATCAGCATTATTAATTAACATGTGAAAAATGTGATTCACTTCAAAATATTAGATGTTCATAAATGTCTCAAGAATAAGTAAATAAAGCATCTTCAATGTTTTGTGTCAAACAAATGCAATTGGGAGACAGAACATACCTGCGCAATAGTTTTGGACAGGAAAGACATTGTTCTTGTGTCAAAATTCATCTGTTGCTCTAAATCGGGATATTGTACCTGTTAAGTCAAAGAAAGCGATTTTACAATTACACAAGTCTTTCAATCACAGCCCACATTAAGTGACATTTGAAAATGATGTGAAAAGACAAATCTGTCCTTTGACCAACATTGACTCTCTCAAACAAAGATGAAAATTTTAAGATACTGCCAAATTTCAAAGTAAACTTTAAGCACAGACAAATCTTATAACAATGTTCTTAATGAAGCCATTTAATGGACACAGGATGTAAGAAAATAAACTCAACACCCTGGCCATGGAAAACTTGTTAGATTTCAGAGAAGTGTTCCCCAATTTACAGCCATCAGATAGATATCCACAAAATTAACTCATGGACAAACCTTAATAGCTACTTCATGACCGCTTTTCAACACTGCACGGTGAACTTGAGAAACAGATGCGGCAGCAATTGGTTGTTCACTAACTGACAAAATCCTGAAATAGAGGTTGTGAAAAAAATTGTTGGATTAACTATTGGGAAAAGAGAATAAGTAAACAAAGATTTGTATAGGGGGTGTATCCAAGGACGGAACTTCATTGTGATGGCCCCCACAAAAATTTTGGTGTTCCAAAAATTTATTTAGAATTTTTTTTTAAATTTAATAAAATGTAAAAATGTGTTTTATCTGATACATTTGCCCCCCCCCCCCAAAAAAAAAAATACATATATATATTAGTTCATGAGTATACATTTGGCCAGAGGTGGATCTACATGTAAGATTTTTTTTTTGGGGGGGGGGGGGGGGGCCACCCTTGAATTGGGGATTTTTTGTTTCCCCTTTTAAATTAATACATGTTTGAATGATTGCCCACCCTTAAATTAAATGCCCACTCTTGAATTGGGTGTATCACTATTCAAAATGGCAAGGCCAAATCAAGCTGTATAATCATTCTAACCTACACCGTGTATAAAATATTACAAAATATAAAATCACCATTGGTGTAATGACTATAATGTAAACAAAGGCGGTCACCAAGAACAATATTGAAAAAACTCAGGTTACTAATACTCAAATTTATATAAGATATAAATAACAAGAGAAAAACCAAGCAATATATATAGATGGACTAAATAACCCAAATCTTATGAGGGAAAAACGTAACTAAAGTAGTCCTTATTCAACAAAGGAACAAAGCCCCAGAACACCTATTAACAAGCTATCCTAATGATCAACAACCTGACAAAACAATCAGAAATTTAGTAATTTAGAAGTCATATTAGTATTCCAAGAGGCTCAACAAATCTCTTTCAACCATACACTTTGTGAAGACTGATTAGCCATATATAGTTCTCATATCAGAAAGCAATCATAATTCATTACTTCATTTAATCATTTCTTGTAGAGGAGCAGGGATGCTTCTCAATTGTGTAGCTATAGCAATAGTGATAATGGGCTGCCGCATTAAGGAACCTTAGCAGTGATAGTTAGTCATAAATGCCTGAGTCAATAATTTTCATTTAAAAATATGATATACCATCCATTAACTAGCTGGACAGAACTCAAGACGACATGAAAAACAATAAAGTTCAGTTCAAAGGTGGTCCTTGGCAGGGAAAGACCAACATAAGTTATCAGTTTTACATACCAAGGATATATCTGATTTTGGCATTCTATTTTTGTAGTGTAGCTAATGCCTACAAGGCTTTTATCACGAGTATAACTGGTAAGTAGCACACCTAATTTATTATATATATCTGCCTATATGCCAGTATATAGAGTTAAAATGAAAATTGGAGTTGAGACTGAAAATTTGAATGCTTGAAGGCATGTAACCCAAAATTCCCCCACCTAAATGCTTGTATGCTTGTCTTCTATCATTGGTACGTGTAACCATTGATAGCCCACAACAGTCCACCAGATTCTTTCTTGCTTTTCAACAATCTCAAACACTACTCATTCAGAACCCTAGACTAATACCATTCAATCCATCAAAACAAATGCTGTTCAAGAAATTAATCAACTTTTGATTACATATCAGCATGCTCTTCAAAATCAAAACTTAATCAGTAAGGATAACTTACATCTCAGAGAAATCTGGTCCCAGATTATGCATTAATACTTCTTTTATAGCTTTGAAAGAACAAGGAGAAACCTAGATATTAAAGAATGCAAACATTAGCACATGAACCAACCAAAGATGTTCCTGCACACACAAAAACCAAAGAAAGTAAGTTTGAACTCAAATGAAATGTATTTAATTGAACCTGATCCTGTAATGCAGATAAAGTTGATGAGTATTCTTTGGGAATCACACCCTGGGCAGCGACAAACTGTCCAGCTTTCACATAAAATCCTTTATTGGCTTCGCATAACTTCAAAATCCTCTTGGCTGAGCGAAGATGAACCTAGAAATCAAAAGAACACATTCTCAGCTAGAATAAGCTATATTCTGGTCAGTCAAAGAGGATTAAAAACCTTTAATACTACCGTTAAAATACCAATTCCAAATGATGTTTTAAGATGTTTAGTTTTTTTTTTTTTTTTGGCTGATCCTGGAGGCGGGACATGCAAGGGTGCAGATTCAACAAAATCGCAACAAATCTTGCCAGTTGCCACTATGAATTGTTAAGAACATAAACAGAACCAACCTCGGACATTTCGTAACGATACTCATTGGAGTTCTCTTGGAGCCCGTGCAAAGAGTACTTATAGTCAGCAACGGTGCAAGCAACCTGAAATTCAGATTGGCAACCGAAAAAACAAGTGAGGCCGTAAAATAGGGGAAGCTAGCTATCACGTAATGAAAAACTGATAAAGGCAAAGAATCGGACGGTAATAATGGCGCGAGAGGAGCGTAAGATGCCATGGACCGCTGTGCTGATTTTGTCGGGGAAAGAATCGGAGGAGGGGAGAGTGAGAGCGTAGTTAGTGGTAGGCAAGGAAAAGGCAGCGACGGCGGCGAGAAACGCGGCGGACTTGGCTTTAGCGGGAAACTTGAAAGGTTTTGCCCTCATCTAAATGGAAGTTTCTTGGGACTGTTTTTTTATGTTCAGCAGAAGTCAAAGGAGCACGAGTACGCGCGAAAAATGAAACGGAGAAAGTGGGAGGGCAAGGAGTTGCGCTCAGTCGGCCCCGGCCAAGACCGTGGTGCGGGCTATCGGCATTCAGCTTTTTCCAGATTCGCTGATTTGACACTTTTTTTTTTAGGAAAAGTTACTCTAGTCCCAAAAACCAGGATTAATTAGAAAAAGGCCTAATTCAAAATCTCATTACAAAAGTTTTTGAGATTTTTTTGTAATTAATTTCCTAAAATGACATCCATATTAGCAATATAAAATGTCATATTAACATTTAAAAATGTTACATTAACAACAAAAATTTTCACAACTTAAAAAGTCGTATTAACAACTTGAAATGTCATATTAACAACTTGAAATGTCATATTAATAACTGAGAATTTTTATTATTAACATAACATTTCTAGTTGTTAATACGGCATTTCATATTGTTAATACGCATTTTTAAGTTAGACAATTAATTGCAAAAAAATCCTAACGACTTTTTTAGAACTTTTTTATAATGAGATTCTAGTCTTTGGGACCAAAATGTAATTTTCCTTTTTTTTTACACTCAAATATACAAAATTCCTCTAAATTTTGGGTAGATAAAAAAGATTAAGCTTTGGAAATATAAATGTGATTTTTTTATAAATACACTTAACACCAAGTATTATTTTTTGTAAACGTGAATATGCGGTTACAAAAGTAGAACAAAAATACTATTAACTGTTAGTTTGACTTTTTTGCATTTTTGAGGTTGACATGGATAATTGCTCTACTAGATTTTATACCAACTGATAGTACAAAACTAGAGAAAATTATAAAAAATGACATATATATTTTGAAAATTATAATTCATACATTGTCTCTCTAATTCCCCTTATCTCTTCCAATCTCAAACACACTCGTCGAGCTGCCCATCTTCACCTCCTTGTCGTTATTGCCTGTTTCTGTAATTTTCAAAACTACTTAGTCCCTTTTTTATAATTTTTTCCAGTTCTCTACTACAGATGAAATTTAATTGAGTCATCGTGCATATCAACTTTAAAAATACAAAAAATTCAAACTAATTATCAATAGATATTTTTTGCTCAGCTTTTGTAACCACATAGTTACTTTTGCAACAAAAAAAAAAAACTTAATGTTGGGTATACTTTTAAAAAAACTACATGTGATTTTATACGCCTTAACCCTAGGTGTAAATTTAACCTCCATAATGTTTTAAGTTTTGACATTAAACCCCTTAAGATTATTTTTTTTGTTAAGTTAATGATGGGAACTGCCATCATAGGTTAATGAGAATGACATGTATAAAAGTTAACAGTTTTATGATAAAAATGAATTTTTTTTAACATTAAGCTGAAAATGTTAGTTTATCATTTAAAAAAGGGGGGGGAACCTATTCCCTTTACTTCTCCTTTGCAGCAGTCTAACATGACTTTTAATTCTAAAAAATCCATCAACCTCCTCCATACGAGCAGCAACCACCTAATGCACAACCTCCATAGGCGACGCCGCCTATTTTAAAAAAAATAATAAAAAAACTTCCCTTTTTCTTCAGCTGTAGCAAGCAGCTTTTCAGACAGGGGGCAGATTTTTTTTAAAATATTATTAATATATATTATTAATATAATTATTATATTATTAATTATATATTAATATTATTTTATATTAATAATATATTTTCTGGGGGAACACAAATTTGGGGGAGACTTTTCTGACAGGGGGCTTCATTTTTTTTAAATATTATTAATATAATCATTATATTATTAATTATATATTAATATTATTTTATATTAATAATATATTTTCTGGGGGAACACAGATTTGGGAGAGATAGCAAACCTCGCAATATTATTATTCTTGGTTAATAATATTATTATTTTATATTTTATATAATAATTATTAATATGATTAATATAAGATTATTCTTAGTCGTTCTAACCTCGCAATACCCATGACTGCAGCGACAACAAATTTTAGGGATACTTGAATTTTGAGCGAGATGCGAGCTAGATTTGTTGTTGAGAGGGCAATTGCAGCTCCAATGACCAGCTTAACTACATCAGAAGAAAATATCGGACGGATGGTGAGTTCTCTGGACAGATCAGTGATCTTACTGGACAAAAGCAAATATATTATATTATATATAATATAATATATTATAATAATATAATAATCGAACGGCCAAGAATAATTGTACTCTCTTACTTTTCATTGTTGCCTGCAATATCATCTTCCTTGACAATCCGGTTGTTTTTATGTTTTTTTTCTCTCAAATCAGTTGCTGGTTAGTTAGCTCTCGGTACGTCATCATTGTCTTCAATCTGGGTTGCTTCTTCCTTGAGTACTATATGTAATATATATATATAATATATAATATAATGTATATTATATAAAATAATATATTAATATATAATTATATTATTAATATAAAATAATATATAATATATAATTATTATATTATTAATAATATAATAATTATATTAATAATATTTTTTAAAAAAAATCTGACAGGGGGCGTCAGCCCCTTGTCAAAAAAGCTGCTTTGCGGCAGCTGAAGAAAAAGGGAAATTTTTTTATTATTTTTTTTAAAAATAGGTGGCGTCCCACATGGCAGCGCCACCTACGCAGTGGCGCCACGTCACAAATTGGCCTACTTTCACAATATGTTTGCACAGTGATCCAATCTGACAATTTTTTTTTTTTGGTATTATTCTAGAAAATTTCCCTCCACTTGCATAATATTTGTGATTATATGTGATTGATTGACATCAAAATAAAAAAGGAAAATACCCAGAAAAAGAATTTTAAAAATAGGAAAGAATAAAATGGTGCTTTGAATATTCATAATATTAGAGAAATGTTAATATCTTGTTTGTCTTTTTTAAATTTAAAGGAAATGACATCAATATCCTAATATATTTTTTAAAAAAAGAATCACCCCACCAACGGCTGTCAAAACTCTAATGACCAGTTGTCTACTAGAGCTTCAGCAAGAATATTCCAATGGAAAGGAATATTATGTGGGGAAGGAATATTCTCAAAGTGGTGGGGATGGGGTTTAAACCTTCACCACTTGTGTAGCATCAAATTCGTTGTTATTTGGATGAAAAGGAATCCCGTGGTTCACAATTCATCTTTTGTTGATCCTTTATCATTTATTAAAGAGATTAAGGATGTAGTAGCCTTTGCAAGTCTTGCATTTGAGATAGATTTTTTAGCCTCTATGTCTACTTCTTGATCATTGTTCACCAGAATAAGGATAGCATTTCACCATTTTGATGGGTTATTGTTATGAAGAAACATAAGCATCACAAAAAGAAAGTCTGTCAGGCTTGGATTGGATATCAAGGTCAGCTTCTAATTTTATATAAATGGAAGAATGTTTCAAGATTTCCATTATTTGTTGGCCATGGCTTTCAAGACATAATATGCAAAGAAATTTATATATTAAATTTTGATTTTTAACCCAAACCAGTTCATAAGTTTTGCTTAGGAATTCACGATATTTCATTAAGTTTTAACAACTTTTGTTTTTCAAATGAAAAAAATCATACTATCAGGTCATTTACAAATTTTGTTAAGAGATTCATGAAATTTCATTAGGTTTTAATAATTTTCATTTACCAAGTAAAAAATTCACACCATCAAGTCATTTACAAGTTTTGTTAAGGATTTTTTTTTTTACCAAGTAAAAAATTCATACTATTTGGTTATTTATAAGTTCTATTAAGGAATTCACCATATTTTATTAGATTTTAATAATTTTTGCTTTCCCATAAAAAAAATTCACAAGTTGTTAAAACCTGGTAATGTGACTTTTTTTAATGAAAGTTATTAAAACATAAAATGTTGTGAATTCTTTAACAAAACTTGTGAATAATCTAATAGTGTAACTTTTTTATTTGACAAAATGAAAGTTGTTAAAATCTAATGAAATTTCATGAACTTTTTAACAAAACTTGTGAATAACTTTGTTGTGTGAATTATTTACTGAGTGAATGGAAGTTGCTAAAACCTAATGAGTTGTTATGAATTACTTAACAAATTTTGTGAATGAGAGGAGAATGTAAACTTTTTTATTGGGTAAAGAAAATTGTTAAAACCTAATGAAATGTTGTGAATTTCTAATAAAACTTATGAATGAGCTTGAGTCAAAGTTGAAGAGTTAGCTTATATATATTTGCTTGCACAATATTGGCAAAAAACAAGTGGTGAGGGTTCAAATTGCACCCCCACCACTTTGAGATTATTATTCTTGATGGAATATTCCTTTCCACCATAGCTCTGGTGATTGGTGTTCGGCCCTAGAAACTCTAGTCGTCAACAAGGGGTGGTCACCGACCACCGGATCTCCAACGGCGGCTAGGGAGGTGTGTATATAAAGGCATTTGTATCATTTCCTTTAATTTTTTTTTAAAAAGATAAATTGGGCCTAACACTTCTTTGAAATTTTGAATATCTAGACGCATTTGTTTTTAGCATTTTTAAAGGTCTTTTCCTGAAACTTTCCCAATAAAAGAACTTACCCTCAAATAAGAGTTTCAAGCATGTTATTGCTAAAGGAATTTTGTGGCACCAGTGATGACTATACAATGGCATTGGAGGAAAGTTCGCGATCATAGCATAGGAGGCAGCATTGTTTTGAATGCATTGTCTGATTTGATCGACCACGCTCGTTCAAATGAAGCAAAGGGATTAGGGTTTTACTTTTACTTTTTTTTTTTAACGTTATAAAGTAACATTGTAAGCTTTATTATTTATATAGATGCCACATCCTTTTTATTAATCTGGTGTAGCAGTTTTCATTAGTAACTTAACGAAAACAATTAACGGAAATGGGCTTAACGTAAAAAATTAAAACACTAAATAGGTTAAATTTAAACTTTAAAACATCATGAGGGATATTTGCAACTAACCTAAAGTTCAGTGAAGTTTTGCGTATTTTAACCTTTTTTTTTAAAAAAAAAGTTAGACTTAATTACTTAATTTGATTATATCAAAAAATTCGTTGAGTTAGTTAATATAATATATATTTTTTAAAACATCATAATTACTTTTCTTAATTCTCTCATTCCTTCTCATCTTTGATTATTGTTGAGAGAGTGATATGGTAAATTAAGAAAATATTGACAAATATAAAAATTTAGTCTTATATTTAAGATTAAAATCAACTCCATAAGTAGGTCTTATATTAAAGATAGAAGAGAGCAAAACATTTATTTTTTGTAATACACATATTCTCTTTTTTCATTTACTTTTTTTTTTTAACATTTTTTATATATACCAGGCAAGTGAAGTGCTACTCCCATCATGTCCTTTTTATAAATGGCTAAAATTTAAACATGATCCCTCTACAAGATCCTACTTTTGTTCTTTGAGCATTTAATATTTTTTACCATATTTTTCTCTAATTAATTTTACTTTCTCACATTATCTTTTAATAATGCTACATTATCTTTCATAGTATCTTTAAGGGTTGAGTACAATTTTGCCCCGGAAGTATATCTCCAAAAACAATGTTGCCCTAGAAGTTTTTTTGGGCTTAATGTTGCCCCGGAAAGTATGAAAATGTAGTAATGTTGCCCTCCAGTAATGGTGAGACTAACAGACGTCTGCCATGTAGGATTGGTTGACACGTGGAATGCCATGTTGGAGAGCCACGTTGCAGTTCACATGTGGACCCTGCACCACCACCACCACCTCATCATTACACCTCATCATCTTCTTCCTTCCCTTCCCTTCCCTTCTTCCTCTTTCCTCGTCGTCGTTGGCCCCCACACCACCACCACTGGCACTAGGGGTGGAAATGGCCAGGCCCCTAATAGGGGCCTATGGCTTAGCCTACTTTAAGCCTAGCCTGACCTATTTAGTAAACAGGTTAGGCTTAGGCTTAGGTTTATCGTTAGGCCTATTTAGGTAAACAGGCCATTCCTATTCTCATAAGGCTTAGTCTTTAGGCCTACAGGCTTGGCCTATTTAGTTTTTTTTTTTAAAAAAATGTTTTATTATGTATAGTCATATATGATTTAATCTAAATTAATTTTGTAGATTATTTATAAAATTAATAACTTATTCTTAACCTTAAATTTTACATTTCTCTATTTATCAATAAGCTTAATATTTTCATTCATCAATTGATCACATCTACTTCTCTTCTTTTTGATCGCTCGAGGTGTCAATACTAGCTCACTACTTTTCCCTTGATTTATGTCATTTGATGTAACATAAAAATTGTAGTAAGTTAATTTTAGTAATGCCCAAATGAAAATTATCCAAATAGGAGAAGTTTGTGTCATTTTCTATAAGAAAAATAAGAGGTAAAATCTAGTTTTACAAGTCACATGTCGTGCTTGGTTGATTTTAAGAAATATATCTCCTTAGTGAATAAATAATTGATTTTTCTTATTCCTACTTGCTCAAATAATTGATGGTACTAGGTGTTATTTTCTTTCACTAACTAACTATTTTATTTCTTATGAGAATGAATCCTTAAACTTTTTAGACATAACATAAGCATTTAAATAGGCTTGATGAATTATATATGGACTTAGATACATATCCTTTAAGACTATATATAAAGACCTACATTTTAAGTAGGCCTTTAAATAAGCTTCAGGCCTTATCAGGCCTTCAAAAGGCCCAGGTTCAGGCCTAAAAAAAAGCCTACTTATAGGCTCAGGCTTTAGATTCCCGTCGCAGACCCAGGCCTACTTAGTTAAAGCTTAACCTAGCCTAGCCTATTTCCACCCCTAAATAGCACTCCTCTGCAAGGGCTGAGAACGACGCCAACAAGTTGAAAGCGCTAATGCGAAAGGCTAACTCGGAAGTGGAAGCCTCCATCTTTGATTCCTACGATGACTGTGACAATTCCCTCCTTCAGTAACAAGAATGGTGGCAATGACAGCCTCCTTCATCTACCTCTTTGAGCTTATAATATCTATCTAACAAGAATTACTACAAACACACATGTAAAGTTGATCAATACCAGCTAATGGCATCCAATGAAACTTGAAAACCAAGTCCAAAAAACCATTCTAAAATTTGCTAAAAGTTATTTGCATCACTATTGAAAGGAAGATAACATATTAGCAAATGATGTTATTTCTTCTCCCATAATTTGAGCATTTTGTATCATGATAGAACATTAAATCCACAACCCAAGTTGATAGACACATATCTCCCTGTTCAGTTAGATGGAGGTAACATGGTAAGGGGGGAAAATGAAAATATTCATAGTTGGAACTGTATTTGTTCTCTCCAACGAAAACACATTATTTTTGTTCCACACGTATATTTATAATTTTGTCCCAACAACATGTGTGATTGCAATTGACAAACAAATGTATCTATTTAACCATCTTTAATTTAAAGTTGTTAAAGTTATTTACATAATTTTTTATTTCTCCCTCATCCCCTGTTCAATTATCTTGAAACAGAGCTAAACAGAGTGTGCATAATATGTGTCACACTTGAGTGAAATCATGCATACTCGAGTGTGATGACTGCCTACATAATTTAATTCTGCAAATATTTATTGTAAGGATACCCTGATCAATATTCATACGCAACGGCAATTCAATAAATGGAAAATGACATTTTAAAACAAAACTTGATTTGGATCTTGTTGAAATAGAGAATTGAAAATTAAAATTCAGTATCGCCTAAAATTTTAACTTGTAATGAATGCTAGAATGAGTAAGGAGCTAGTCTGCATAATTTGTGGCAACGTTTTGCATTGCAATTTCAAATCAACATCATTTCTACTATAAACATTTCATTGCATTTATTCTATGAAGACACAATGAAACAAATTGTATCTCAGTCATCTTGATACATTGACACTCATCAGGTTCCATACTCACCCAAAAATAAAGAGGGATGCATGTAATAGATGTCTTTCTTAGAACTATGCTTGTTTTCTAGCAAAAGTCGCTTGATAATCAGTAGCACTTGCAACATAACAACTAAAAGATGACTAAATAATAACCCATTAACTGGTTAAAATCTAAAATAACCCATAATTAGAGAGCAAAATAATGGAGTCGACGTAATTCAAATCAATGGAGTGAGTGAGCAAGTTTGTGTGTGTGTGTGTTTGTTAAAAACGAAAATCCTGAGTCCAGGAAATCAAACACAAAAACCATAGCTTAACTAATCACTACTAGAAAAGAGTTTATTTGTGACGGAAATTGCAATGGATTCCCTCACAAATTTGGAGGTATTTGTGATGGAAAAAAAAATTCCATCGCAATTAAGGGTATTTTGCGAGGGAAAACTCATTTCCCTCGCAAAATGCACAATTTTGCGACGGATAAAACATCCCTTGTAAAAGACTATGTTTTTGAGTAAATATGGGGCCCATTTGTGACGATTAGACCTTCCTCTGTTGCAAACCACCGGAGATTTGCGACAGAGAGGGTGTCTCCGTCGCAAAATGGTTGTGGTTTGCAACAGAGGAGCCTCCTCTGTCGCAAGCCACTACGGTTTGTGAGGGAGGAGGCTCCTCCGTCGCATACCACCGACATTTTGCGACGGAGGAGGCTCCTCCGTCGCAAACGTGAATAAATCCCCCCCTAATTTTCTTTCTCGCGTGTAGCCTCTCCACACCCAAACTCGAAAGCCCCTCTTTCCTCCTCCATTACCGATAGCCTCCCCCCTTCCTCCTCCATTCCAACGGCTCCCCCTTCCTCCTCCCATTCCAACGCCCCCCATTTCCTCCTTGATTACCAACGCCCCCCTCCATTTTCCTCCTCCATTCTACGACACTTCCTCTCAACGTTCGAGCTTCATTCAACGTTTGAGCACCACCTTATTGGAGCACCACTGTGAGCCATTCTTCAATGGGTAAGTTTTGTTTTTTGAACACTTTGTTTTTTGAGTTATTAGATCTTGTTTATATCATGGTTTCATAGTTTGATTCAATATGTGTGCTCTATGGTGGAATTGTAATCCTATATCTATTGTTTTCAGATTCAAAATAGGAATATTAAATAGAGATAATGAAAAATGAGAACATGCTTAGCTTGTTGGTGTTGAATTGAATAAAATCTCACCTAGTAAGTTAAATTAATTAGGATAGAATGAGAAAATTAATAAAAATATTCATGAAAAGAATGTAATTAGAATGTAGAAAGAGGATGAACATTTATATTTTTAAAGTAGTATAAAATAAAATTTTTAATCAATTTCAAAATTAATTTTCAATCCCTTGTTAATTTTATATTTTGTTAGAACCTTCTATATATGTAATTTTATATGTCTAAATGTTTGTGCACTTCAATGTGTTAGTAATGGGGTGTTATAAGTTCAGATTACAAAATATTGTTTATGAATTAAGAAATAATATGTAATAGGTTTAATATATGTGATTTTATCACGTATTAGTGAGGTAATAGGTTTTTGAGGTTAAAAAAAATAAGAAATAATAATTCTAATAGAAATATTATAAAACAAGAAGAAATCTAAATAAAGTGGGACAATTAGAATTATTTGTTAATAGAATTAAAATTATATTATTTGAATTTTATTAGAATTGTATAGTTTGAATTTTATTTTTTTATTGAGACAGGTGAAAATTTTTATTAATAATTTTTAACTTCAAAATCATTTATATGGAAAGCAAAAGAAATTAAAGGAAAAGAAATACTTAAAAAGTGAGTAATTGACATCAAGATAATAATAGGTTTTTGAGGTTAAAAAAATAGGAAATAATAAATCGAATAGAAATATTATAAAACAAGAAGAAATCCAAATACAGTGGGACAATTAGAATTATTTTTTAATATAATTAAAATTATATTCTCTAAAATTTATTAGAATTATATTGTTTGAATTTAATTTTTTAATTGAGACAATTGAAAATTGTTATTTATAATTTTTAAATTCAATGTCATTAATATGGGAAATAACAATTAATAATAATTTTCAATTTACATATTTGGATACAAAAAAGTAGAAAGTTATTACATATAGGAAATAACAATAAATTTTAATTCTGCTAACAAGTTTAAAAACGATCTACTAAAAAGTCTAAGGGTGTCTACTGATAAGTCAATACTTAGAATTCATTATAAAAAAATTCATAAGACTTAAATATAATTGTGAGATTTTCATAAACCATTTTTTGTTTTTTGTTTAAGACCTCAATGTAATTTTCCATTTATTAAAAAGTATTAGTTATTAAATTTTTATTTATAATTGTTAACTTCAAAATCATTAATATGTGAAATAACAGTTAATAATAATTTTCAATTTACATATTTGAATAAAAAAAGTAGGAAGTTATTACATATAGGAAATAACAATAAATTTTAATGAATTTATACAATAAATTTCTAAAAAATTTGTTATATGTCCCTATTTTCACATTTACTTTATCATTCTTTGTTTGGCCCATCAACATGCATGTCCCCATCTTATAGTGTACTATCCCCATTCTCTAGTTGCTTGCTGGGATATGTTATTTGTTCATTGCATGTGTTTCTTTGCCGCTTTCTTGATTAAGTGGCAATTGGTTGGTATAAGTAGCCAGTTGTATTTGTCACTTAAGTTAGTAGCTGAATTAGTTAATATTCTTATATTATGTTCCAAAAAGTCTCGTGCAGAGTTTGGGTTGGGGAAGTATTGAAGGCGATCATGATAGGAGTTAGATGTACAATCGTCTAACTCAGAAAAAATGACTTACTCGAGTATTCTTAGACGGTTTGGAAGAGTTCATCCAATTTGCTTTGGTGCACACAAGTAATTCAAGTACCTCGATTAGTTGTCCTAGTGTGAGATGTATGTGTTTGGAATTTCAAGACGCGGGAACGGTCAGAATCCATTTGTGTAAAAAAGGATTCATAACGGATTATGAATGTTGGGTGCATCACGGGGAAGTTCGACAGACACTGAGCGATTATTATGGAGACAGTACTCATCGAGCCAACCTTAATCAATATCAGTAGTTGGTTATGGATGCCACGGGACCGTCGATCAGCCAATATTTTGATCCCGTCACTCATGCTGGACCTTCATACATGGAAGAGGAGACCGAAACACATAATCAACCATCATACATGGGAGATGATCCTAATCCGGAGGCTGGTAGGTTCTATTAAATGCTTCAAGATGCTTCAAGATCCTATGGGAAGGTTGCGAATACATTAAAAATAGTGAATATTCATCACTATCGGCTACCCTAGCAACATTAAGCTTGGAGATTGATCACCATATGAGTGAGAAGAATTATAATGAAATGATGCAAATCATGAGTAAGGTTGCTTCCAATGACAATAATTTGTTGAAAGATTTTTACCAACCAAAGAAAAAGGTGAAAGAGCTCGGGCTTAGTTGTGAAAAAATCCATTGCTTCCCCAACAGATGTATGCTATATTACAAGGATGATGCTAAGCGGGCTACTAGTAAATTTTGTGAACATGATAAGTACAAGAAGATTAAAGGGAAAACAATCTCTCAAGCATTAAGCAAGATGTGGTACTTTCCGCTCGTGCCCAGACTTCAAAGATTGTATTCGTCACAAAAAACAACTGCTCACATGAGATGGCACTGGGAGCATCACAGGGATGAAAAATTTGTGCCACATCCATTTGATGCAGAAGCTTGACTAAATTTTGATGAGGCAAATCCTTCATTTGTAGCCGATCCCTGTAATGTTCGTCTTGGTTTATGTTCAGATAGGTTCACTCCTTTCAACCAAACAGGCAGGATTAATTCCAGTTGGCCTGTGATCGTGACTCCGCACAACCTCCCACCTTCCATGTGTATGAGAAGAGAGTTTTTGTTCCTCAACGTGTTAATCCCTAAGCCATCCAACCCAAAAAAGAAAATAGATGTATACTTCAAGCCTTTGATGAAACGTCCTCTATTTAATTAATAAACTAATCGTATTTAGCTAAAACATTAACTTAATAGTGCTCCAAAATTTACGAAAAATTTAAAATTTTATCAGAGTATGCATAATGAGCCATAACGTGGCAATATACAATCATCGAACAAAACCAGAAACACTACTTTTAGCAGAGTAGTTTAATCTTCTGAGGCCTTTCCTGATGGACCCGGACGGAAACTGTCACCTGAAAAATTTGGTAACCATCAATCCAACTTATTACAAATATTAATATGTGCTAGTGAGGTGCCAAGTGGAACCATTTATATATATCGATATCACAAAATCTCATATTATAAATGAAATATCATAAAATAGGTGTTTCAATTTCTCAATTTACACAATTCATCAACATTTTCTCTATGTAATATCGCCTTATTATTTGTATCATGATTGGGTGTCACAAATCTTTTTGAATTCAATACCCAGAATACCTCCCAACAATCCAACTGAATCGCCTTATTTCCTCTGACTAGACCCATGGGTTAAGTTACACCCATATTACTGGTTACTCAAAAGCTCATTAGTCAAGTGATGAGGACATGCCAAAATTCTCGGAGCACATATTCCAGACCATGGATCTTTTCCCCACTTTACCCTAGTGAGGTGTTGTAAACCCATCACTCTGGTAGGCAAGTTCCTCATTAAACCAATGGGACAATAGTAAGCCAACCATTGTGCACCAATGGAGGCCTCACCACGTGGTGGAATAACAATTCCATCTCTTTCCATAATTATCATAATATTTAACTCAATAAGAGTTTTTCTAATAATTCTCATAACCAAGTCATAATATCTCAATTTACAATATATTTCAAATCATAAGGTTCCACAAGGCAATTTCTAATAAAATCATTCATAAATATTGAACAGAATATTCACAAACAACATATCAATATGCATAATAAGTGGAAAGTGGTTACCCCTTGCCCAAGCTAATTACTATCACACTGCTCCTAAACCGAGAGCTCAACTCATTCCACAATTCAATCTATCAAAATCAATGGATTAACCATTATTAATTTATCAAAAACTCTATAAATTGCTAATAATAACTGAGGATACTTTTAATAGGCAAGTTGCTGAAAATTAATTTAATTTTAATTCCCTGAAACTGTCCCAATTAACTAACCTAATGTTGACACTTTAAATAAATACTAATTACTATTATCTCTCTATATTTAATATAACCTCTTTTTAATTATTTATTAGTCAATAATTCTTTTTATCATTTATGCCCCCTTTATTTATTTAATTAGTTATCCACCATTACTTCAAACTTTCAGGTTTTATCTTTTTCCTTTAAACTAGTACTTCACAATTCATTTTATTCTTTTACAATTAACAACTTAGTGACTATTCTAAGACTTATCAGAATTTGACCTTTAACTTCCACAGGTATTTGGAAAATGCATAACTTGGTTAATATAACTCCGAATGGAGTGATTCCAAATTTCTATCTATTTCTTAATAAGTCTTATTTCATAAATTAAAGTCACCAAGTCGATTTATGGCTGAGAAAATTTCCAAAATCTCGAAAGTATAAACACTGTCTAATCTGGGAACAAAGACTTTCCAGTTTTCATAGTTTAACTTCAAAAATTCATATCTGAAGTTCTAGATATCAGATTTAGGTGGTTCAAAAACCTATGAACTCCTTATTAAGTCTAGTTTCTATGAAAATTTATTTCAACATTTTATCATATGTCATTCATTCCCAGATTGCAAAAATGTCACCACTGTCCAGAATTATTTCCAGAAAACTGTCTATTCTTATTACCTAACTTCAAAAATTCATAATAAATTGTATAAAAATTGAAATGGTATTATTTCAAAGCTCATATGTCCCTTAACATGTCTATTTTCATAAAAAAATAATAGCAATAGCCAATACATGCTAGAAAATTCCCAGATTTCAAAAATGTTGTTTTTGTTCAGAAATAGTTTCAGATTTGTGACCCATTTTCCAAAATTCATAACTATTTGTATACTTATCGAAATGCAACAAATTACCTATCAAATTAAATCTCTATGTGTCTACTACACATATGTAAAATTTCATAATTTTTTAATATTTTTTACCCATCCTGAAATGCCATGTCATTTTGTGACTCCAGAATGATACCAAAAACGTTTTCAAATTTTATTTTAACTTCTAAAAATCATAACTTGAGCTACATACATCATTTTGAGGTAAACCAAAGCTCATTTTAAATCTTAAGGAGATTACTATCTCCTGTAAAATTCTCATAATTTTATCTTATATAAATCATTCCTAGATTATAAAAATGTGACTACTGCCCAGAAAATATTACAGAAACGTCACCAGATTTTGACCAATATTTCAAAAATCATATCTTGAGCTACAGACATCGGATTGAGGTGAACCAAAGCTCATTTTAAAGTTTAGTATGTCTACTAAATGTCCATAAAATTTCAGCATTAAATAAGGTTGTTTACTATATTTTTGCCTTACTTAAAGATTACTGTTTCAACAACATTTTTCTTCTTTCTTTTATCATGCTTATCCTACACACACACACACACACACACACACACACACACACACCAAGTTTTCCTTTTTCTTATTTGTATATCCAGCAACATTTTATCCTCTCTCTTTATATATATATATATGTCTATATATATATATATATATATATATATATATATATATATAATGATACCTGCAGCTAGCTTCCTTTCACTAAAACCAAACTTTTAAAACATCCCTTGCCTCCCATACACATATATCTCTTCCTTCCTTTACCCCAAAGCATCCAGCATTTTATCATATATACATGCTTAATACACACAACAACTCCTCCTTTCTCACTGCATGCACACCAACTGACCCACAAACACACACACACATATATATATTTTACTCTCATATCTTCTTTTCCCTTATCTATATATATTCAGTAGCATTTTATTCTATATGGTTCTCTCCTAAACTCAAAGAAAACCGATTAAAGGTTAAACAACAGAAAACTCGAGTGTATTTCTCCAAGAATGTACACCACGTGAGAATAACTAAAATGTGTACATCACTTGGCTTCTCCATTACAAGTGACCTGGGAAAATACTTGGGTGTCCTTCTTCACCATAAGCATGTCACTAAGGAGTCATTCCATTATGTGGTGGACAAGGTTAAGGTTAGGTTATCCCATTGGAAAACGAACTCATTATCTTCGGCAGATAGATCCACTATTATCTCTTCAATATCTTCAACAATTCCAGGATATGTCATGCAAACTTCTCTTTTGCCATCAAGTACTTGTGAGGGTCTGGACCAATGTAATAGACAGTTTCTTTGGGGTAGTATGGATGATAAGAAGAAAATACTGCTCGTTATTTGGGATATGTGGTATGCAAACCCAAAGCTTAAGGAGGGTTGGGACTTCACCATACTAACCATTCAAACCAAGTATACCTAATGAAGATTGGTTGAAATTTATCTACTAGGCGGGATGATTTTTGGGTGAAAGTCGTAAGGAATAAGTATAATTGTGGCACAGATATAATTCCTAGAATTGACAAAAATAAACTGGGTTTAAACTTATGGAGTGAGATTAAATGCACATGGAATAAAGTTCAAGAAGGGATGGAGTTACTACCAAGTGGAAATTTGAAATGGAAATAGAGCAAGGATGGCAGGTTTTCTGTCAAAACTGCATCCAACTCCCTTACTTTAGATACGTCTCACCCAGATCCTTTATGGGGCAGAATCTGGAAGCTCAAAATCCTAGAAAGATGCAAAATGTTCCTCTAGCTTGTTCTTCATAAGAGGATTCTAACTAATGCATCCAAATATAGGCGTGGGTTGACCATGGATGCACCTTGCCCGATTTGTTCTGCTACAACGGAAAACGTTCAAAATGTGCTTAGAGACTATTCTGACACATGTAATCTGTGTTGCCAACTGGTGGCTCCTAATCTCTGGCACTCTTTCAGTACTATATAGCTTGATAGGTGGATTCGCTGGAATCTATCTGCTTCAAGGAGGACTCAACAAACTAAAGAATGGAGCCAACTTTTTGTCATTGTATGCTTGTGGCTTTGGCGACATTAAAACATGGTGGTATTCAAAGCCAAGAGGGTTTCAAATGCTCATATAATAGCCAATGTTTATGCCGTGATGCGAAGCATAAACGAAGCTCGTGATCGGATCTGTCTCGTAAAAGGCCAGTAGTTGGTCTTAAGTGTACCCACGACAAGATGGCAACCACCACTGTCGGGGTGGGTGAAACTAAATACTGATGGAGCTTTTTCTCACATTACCCCTGGTATTGTAAGTGAAGGATTTCTGTGCAACGAGTTTGGCAAATTACTTAAAGCGTTCATGTTCAAAGGTGTGGAGGGCGTGAGCTTGACTGCTGAGTTATGGGGTTGCATTCATGGACTTAAAATTGCGTGGGATATGGGGTTTATAAATGTCATACTGGAAGTAGATTCTGCAAAACACAGTTGACCTGCTAAGAAACCTTGTGAACGAAGCTCATGCAGATAGACGACTGGTAGAGGAGACAAAACAGATGCTAGATTTTGAATGGAACGTGGAGATAAACCTCATTCGTTGAGGAGCTAACTCTGTTGCTGATCACCTAGCTAAAGGGAGTTTATTAGTGATGCTTGGTATTCATAGTCTATCGCGTATGGATAGGTTGCTAGAAACGTTTCTGGCTAAAGATATTATGTAGTTAATGTTTGGTTGCTCAAATATATCCAAAAAAAAAATTAAGCAGAGACTTAAGAGACAAGGAAAACCCTTTTAATATTCTAAGAATGGTATTTAATATAATACCTTACAAAATAAATAGGAAATTAATATTTATAACGGTCTTACTTTAGAATATTAAAGAAAGTCCGAGTCTTAAGAGCTGGGAATTAATACTAATTATGCGAAGTTAAGGTTGGTAACTTAATCTCTGATTCCTTGTATTTTTATATATGCCTTTAATGTTCATGTCTTGTGGATTTTTGGCTTGGTTTGTATGCCCAAGTCTATGCGTTTTATTCAGCTAGCTGTAGATTATTGATTATTTGATAATGATGCATGCTTGTTTTCCTAGCCTGAGGATTCGTGTCGAGGACATGCAGCATTTGTTTGTGCTTATGTTGTTAATGATACATGTGTTGTGTGCTATGTAATATGATTGCGGTGTGTTGCTAAATGATTTCTTTTATTTATGAAATATTTGCCATGTATGATTTGCACTTTGAATATGAAATTAACCATTGCCTTGGGATTCATCTGATCACTGAATATTATACATACCTAAAGATTTAGGATGAAGTTCTAGATCAAGAAGTAAGGCAATGCAATTGAAGTAGCTGATGAAGACCTCGAAAGAGGAGATTTATTTAAAGGAATTTTTATATTATAATATTTTGGATTGTATATTACTAACTATTCAACTGACATTAATTCAAGATAATTATACAACCAACATCCTCTAATGGGATTAACCTTGACTATTTCCGAATTTTAAATTGTATCACGTGGATATTCCTCTAGGAATTAAAATTAACTAGCATATATCTGGGCATATGTTATCAATTACTCATCGTCTAAACGTTATAATGCTCTCTGTTGCGAATTACTCTGATTTGTTAACGTCATCATTCTGATAATTACATGTGGATTAGATTAATAAGAGATATAGGAACATAATCAGACATTATAATGAACATAGAATTAAGGGCGTTACAGAATGTTTGTCATTTGAATGTCCTTCGCATTTAATGCTTCTAATACAAAAGTTCTTTTTTTCAATTTGTGTGTTCATCCTTATTTGATCACCCAAAAAATGCTTAAGCACTAATATAATGAAGAGTTAGTTAGAGCGATAAAAAACAAGAGGAACAAGTTACACAATCATTCCGATGATTTTAAAAGTTAAGTGATGCTTTGCTTTTAGGGAAGGCATCACTCAAGTGATCTCCTTTTAACATTTTCAAAATCTTATAGAGCACTAGATAGGTAACTAGAGAGATGTAGTGATGAACATAATGAGATCACTCGAGTAATCACTAGAGTGATCTTATTTCAAAGCACTAGATACATCACTTGAGAGTGATCAACTAGTGATGAGGAATTACAAGGTCGCTCAAGTGTTGACTTGAGTGATCTTGTTTCCTTTGATTTTGAGAAAAATATATCGCTTGATCACATCACTAGAGCTTTCTACTAGTGATGTTGTTTTAACACATCACTCGAGTGGTCACTCAAGTGATCTTATGCTTAGATTTTTTTTTTCTAGATTTCAAAATACTTTCAGGATCATTGTAGTGTTGTGCTAGTGATACTCTTTGTCTCATCACTCAAGTGATCATAAGTCATCACTTAAGGGATTTCAAGTTATCACTTAAGAGACATATTCTTCAAAAACATTTCAGAGAAGCATCGTTAGACATATCACTTGGATGGTGTGTTAGTGATAAGATTTATTGTAACATCCTTCCATAATTATCTTTTAAATAATTACTTTATATTGAAACATATTTAGGTCCGGCCAAAATAAGTTATTTTACATTAAACATCATATCAAAGGCTATGTTCATAATATAAATTCTAGTATGGAGTGGAATATTCAAATTTGCAATGTACCAAAAAGGCCATAAAGTTCGGCAATATACATTAGACTATGCTCATATAACAAAATGAGACATATAAGATTGATAGCTCAGATCAAGTCTTGGATGCTTTCCCAATAGTATCACCACCTAAATTCTAGCTTGAAAAAAAAAACCAACGATGGGGTAAGTTGCAAGGACCCAGTAACCACATATCCAAATTAAGAAGTATACATGGAATAATCACAAGATAGTTAAGTGAGACAAAAATGTCTTCATATAATAAGTCTAAGTAGTTTTCCAAACCATTTAATAGTTCAAAATTATACAATATTCATGTAACTTCCTCAACCATCCCTATAACGGCTGACAGAACCCATGGGCTATAATATAATATGTTTAATCTCTTTGACAAGATTCAACCAAGCTCACCGATGATGAGGTATAGCCCGACCAAAGGCTACAGAACTCATATTGGTCTATGGGTTCCCTTTCTTTCAATTAGAGAAAGGCGTGAATGTCCTGAGGGCTAACCCTTATCCCGGCCATAGGAAAAGGGTGATACTAAGGGCCCAAAAAATGTTAAAGCCATCCATTATATGCTCAACGGCAGCTATACCACATGGTATAAAATCAATCTCTTACCATCACAACGCATCTCATTTCAATCCAACGCACCTCAATATGCAGTGAAATGTCACAATTTCAACATCAATAAATTCTACTCATCTTCAATATTTGAAACTAGGCATAATCTACCATAATAACAATATAAGCAGTTTAATAATAACAATATAAGCAATTTATTCAAACATATATTTCACACACATATACATTTTTCATAGGCAACATACTATAACATATTCAAATCATTTACATATATGAACATATGTTTATAATTACCTCAACAAGTATACAAGATAAATTGGAAAGTGATTACTTAATATTAAGTGTGAGGGAAATCAAGTCCACTCTAAAAACAAATATATAGTTATACGTTAATAGAATTAACAAAAATAACCACTAATACAATAATAAATAATTAAATAAACTATTATCTCACTTTGTTTTTCTATAAAAATGACAGTTTATCTATTCCTTAAATCATTATTACAATCTCATTTTATTCCTTCATACATTGTTTCTCACTAATTATAAAAATCAAAATATCATCATATCCTCAATTTATCCTTCAATAAATTAAAAATGAATTATAAATTTGGATATAAGAAATTTATTATAACAAACCTCAATTTTTCGACCTAATACTAACTTTTATAAGTATAACCTAATTTATTAAACAAATATCCAAACCTCCACATAATCATAATCATATCAACTCTAATTTAAAATCTCAAATCCCAACTCGTAATTTCATATAGTTCAAGATTTAGCAAAAACTAACTAATTAACCCTATAATAATACCTCTAAATGCTCTAACCCTCATTTAATCGGTAAAAATATCCTATAAGACATAAATCATAAATTCTTTTAAATAGAAATTAAATTTAAATTCCCACAACAATAACTAACAAATCTAAACCAATTAAAGTTATTTATTAATCATGCTCTACATATATATAGTCTTATATTATCGAAACTTACAATTTTGCCAATATTCAAATCCCAAAATGTTAACTAATTAGTACCATACTACCCACATTAGAAAGATAAAAATACGTAGAACAACTTTCATACAGAAAATTTGTTGAAAATAAATTAATTTAATTACCTAAATGATCTTACAAAATAAATAACTTACCTTAAAAACTCAAATAGGCTATCTTTTCTTCTATTTTCTCTCCTTCCTTCTTTTTTATATCCTTCCTTCCTCTTCTCGCTCTGCTCTTCTGGTCTCACACTCACTCACATCCACTATCACACACACACACAATCACCAACTCACACACACATATAGGGGAAGAGAGGTGGTGGAGATTTTTTTTTTGGTTTATTTATTTTTTTAAAAAATTTATTTTAAGTATATTACATTTATCACATTCAAGTGGCTACTCAAATTAGCTTGAAACATCACTCAGGTGATTTTCCCTTTGAAAATCTTTACAACACTGACTACTGGTTTATTCACTATGGTGATTTGATAGTAATGAATGTTTGAACCCATAACTCTAGGGGTTACTCGAGTGATCTTCTTTTGCAAAAATATTTCACCAGAAAGATCACCATGATGATTTAGCTAGGATTTATCACATTACTCGAGTGGTCCCTTGAGTGATATATTTTTCTACTTCCAATGATCACTTGTAGTGATGAAATTATATTACTTGAGTGGTCACTCAAGCAATACAACAATTTTTTGTAAAAAAAAAATATATAATATTTTCTTATTCAAAATACTCTGTTCATCTTTCAAATCCTTTGCAAAACCTTTCTAAGCTTTGTTATCATCAAAACTTGGAATCAAACAGGTAGTTGATTATATATAGGGTTTGTTCTTTAAAACCATGACAATCTTTTGAAACTAAGTTTGAAACTTTTCTATCATGGTTAACTTGTTTTGTTAAATCATATGCTTTTCATAATTTGGTAGTGTTTGATAATCTTTAGTTAAATTCTTTCTACCACGTTTATATTTGGAAAGTTGAGTTAAAACCTACTATGGTAACCTTTCTCTAAACATTCTTCCTTTTTTGCCATAGTAGTGGTTTAATTTTGTTATTTTGGTTAAGTAAATGTATTAGAAGAAACGTTATTACACAAGCCATCTTTGATGAGCGGAATGCTTTTGTTTTATAGATGCTTGAATTTATGATCAATGATCCACTCCGGTTTTATCTCATAAGAAAAATTATCTTATAATGCAATATCATCATATTCTATAACATGTGTTGGGTCTGGTTGATATTTCTTGATTTGAGATACTTTAAGACATAATAGATTTTACTCAGATTTGGCGGCAAGGTTATTTTGTAAGCTACAAATTTTACTCATTAAAGGATCTAAATGATCTTCCTATATATTTTGGGCCTAGTTTATCTATCTTAAGAGAATTACCCATTCTAATCGTGGGAGATGCCTTTAGGAAAATATGATCCTAAACTTCAAACTCTTACGGCCTCCTTCTCTTATTTGCATAATTTTTGTGCCTACTTTGAGCTGTTTTAAAGTTTTTCTAGATCATTTTAATCTTACAGGAAGTTCTATTCACTAATTCAGGACCTAGCATATTATTTTCCTTTAACTCTATCCAACACAGAGGGGAACTACACTTCCTCTCATGAAGAGCTTCATATGGAGTCATTTGGCTGCCTGCATAATAATTATTGTTGTAGGCGAACTCTATTAGAGGTAAATGTGAATATCAATTTCCTTTCAAATCCAAGATGCATGCTCTCAACATATCCTCTAGAGTCTAAATGGTTCTCTCTGTTTGCATATATGTTTGTGGATGGTAAGCTGTACTGAATTTTAGATTTATGCTCATTGCATCTTATAATGAATTCCAAAAATCTGAAAGTAAATAAAGGGTCTCTGTCTGATATGATACTACTTGGCATTTGAATTTTGGATTTAATCCTATGCGTTATGAATAAGAAGTAGGTTGGAGAAGAAGAGGAAAAAGGAAGAAAAATGCGTATGTAGGAAGAAGTCCCACATTGGACAAAAGATATATAAGCCTAAACTTTGCTCTTCTAAATTGGGCCTTTGGGCCAACCCACTTTTGTAAAGAGGTGAAGACGTAGGTGACCCTTAGTCCACCACACACGCGTGAGTGTCGCCGTTGCTGTTCGTTTGGCCGGCTTAGCTTGATCGCACGCTGCTCGATTTGGTTTGGTCTGCACATGGGTGAAATTAAAAAATGATTTTTTATTAAATAATTTTTTAATTTTTGTCCAAAAAGTCCATGAACTTTTATTAATTCATTTTTTACCCCTCCAAGATTCTCCCAACCAATGGCTGTAAGTAGACCATAATATTGGATCGCAGTGACCGATCCATTTTAACTCACCAGTTCGCTAGCAAGGGTCGTTGTTTGCGTCTGTTTGCTTCATTATGGTATGCTATTCGCACAACACACCAGTTCACTTGCAAGAGTGGAGTCCATCTCATCAGTTTCCTTCATCTATAACTAGGGCATGCTAATGACAGAAAAATTCAATCCTAAAATTAATCTCAAACACTCATCTCTGCATACTACATTTCGTGATCATATTCCATGCGATTCTGAAAACAGACTTGTTATGTTCATTTGGACTTAAAAATGACAAAATGTGATTAATGTGGTTCACATATAAGGAATGAAATAAGTTCAATTTGGAATTAAACGTAAAATAAGGAATCATAATTATATTAATAATTAATTTGTTGGTTATGATTAGTTTTGATGATGCCTTATATAGATGCCATTAGCAAGAGCAAAAAGTTTATATCATATACATTGTCTAATTGCTACATTTAATGTAGATTTGTTCATGTGGAGAAAGAACAAAAGAATAGAAGAAAGAAAGAGTTGATTCATAGAGAATAATCAAGAAGAGAAAAGAAAGAAAGAAGAACTTGCTGAATAAACTGAGAAAATCATTATATAAGTTCTTATTTTGATTCTTGAAGTCTCTAAGATCAAATGGAAGTTGGGATGGCTCAATTCAGAGTTAAAACAAGCATATATCAGGTTCTGGATGAGCAAAATCGAGCCACATACTCAAAAGTCAAGTTTACTCTAGACAGGAAGTGATATGCCTCTGGATTATGAGCAAACTCGAGTTTAGGACACAAAACTCGAGTATGGAACTGTTAAAACTCGAGTTAGTCACTTAATGACTCGAGTTTGTAGTGTCTTCAGCAACTCTGGTGTCTCTGGATCAGTAAAACTCGAGTTAGCCAATGTAAACTCGAGTTTGGAACTCAAAAACTCGAGTTAGTCACTTAATGACTCGAGTTTAGCAAGCTTTCAGCAACTCTGTCCAACTCTGTTTCACGATCAGAACTGGCGACCTCTGGTAATTTGATGATATCTCCCAAACCAGAGATCGGTTTAAGGTGAAATCAATTTTGTATGAAACTAGACATCCAATGCGTCATCTTGACAAAGTTTCATTGCCAAAGAAGCTGAGATGAGAGAGCTATGAATTTCAGAAGTTGGAATAGGAATTCACGCCACACAGCAGACCAAGCTTCAATGATTTGAGTGTATCTTACAATCTACACATCAGAATGAGCTGAAATCGGTGGCATATGAAAGTAGACTCACATACCTTTCCAAAAACATAAAGATAATGGAAAACAAAGATCAAATGAGTGAGATATGATCTTCGAAAGTTGACTATAAGTTCAAGATGCTACAAAAACGCTGGCAAAGAACAAACTTCATTCATCAGATCATAACTATCAGAATACAGTAAGTTTGGAGCTGATTCTTCTTACAATGGAAAGAAGACTTAAAGAGCTTTATGGAGATAGGTACTGGATTCCAGGGATTGATCTTTATTAGGTCAGAAAGCAAAGAACTTGTGAGAAGGATGTTTGACTGAGCCATGGAGAAGAAAACTCGAGTTTGTGTTAGCAAACTTCAGTTTTGAGACTTGATAGAAAGATATTCAATTTTACATAAAAGCCAAACTCGAGTCTACATAGACAAACTCGAGTCTGTATAGACACAGAAATGAATCCAAAATTTTTACATTAAGCTAAACTCCAGTTTGCAAATCAAACCTGAAGTCTGGAAGATACAGAGAGCACTCAGAATCCCAAGCAAGCCAAACTCGAGTCTAGATTCCCTAACTCGAGTTTAGACCAAACAGAAGGGAACCCAGAAAACTCAATAGACTCCCAAACTCTAGTCTGGCCTTCCAAACTCCAGTTTGCACTTGACCCAGATAAACCTCAAATATTTCAGTAGTCACTGAAACTCGAGTTTGCTTCCCAAACTCGAGTCTGGATCATACAGAAAGATCATCCATTTTGGCTACACTACAAACTCCAGTCTATGACCCTAAACTTCAGTCTGGAAAATCACGAACTTAGGCTTGTTCTTCAAACATAGACCCAAACTCGAGTTGGTCACTAATTGACTCGAGTTTAGCTTCCTGACCAAAATTCCATCCCAAGTCCAGAGCCCGATAAACTCGAGTTAGCTTTTACAGACTGCAAGTTTAGACCACTAATCAACAAACATGCTTTCTAGATGAACCCTAAACTCGAGTGTGGAAGAACAAACTCGAGTTTGCATCGGGGATTTTGAAAAATCAAATGATGTTGATCTGCAAAATCTTAATGGGTCTTCCTGAAATTATTTCCTCATATGATATTATTGTTTCTAATGTCCTTGATGAAGTTTTGAGTGTTTTTCAGATAAGGTTTAGCCAAGATCAAGGTGAGATCAAGATCCAGGATAAATGCATTAAATGACGAACCTAGAACAGGCCTGATCCTTCTCCCTTATCCCAGATGTTCAGCTCAGACCGTTGTAACTCATAAGAATCATCTCAAACGGTCAAATTAAGTTTATGGAATGATAAGAATTCTGGAAGACCATCTACAACAACTAAATCCAAGATTCCAGCCAAGAATTGAAGAAACAGAGGAAAATATGCAACTGTCATATTCCAGATTTACAACTGAACTTTGAAGAATCAAAGAGAAGAAAATGCAACGACTAGTTCCTTTTCTTCATCTAAATAAGAAGCCCAGAAACGAAGAACAAGAGACACAGATACAAGAGAGAGAACAAGAACAGTGACGTGAGCTTACACAGTGAAAATGCCAATATTCTAACGTCTGCTTCATCTACTCTCTGAATATCTCAATGATCATACATCTAGCTTAGAGAGTGAGATTATATGTATTGTGCTTCAGTGTTTATTCACTTACTTTTGAAAGAGAAGATTCATTGTAAATATCCTATTATTCTGAGAGTTACTCAAGATTGGGTGATCTTGAGTAGGAAACACTTTGTTGTGATTACAGCTTGTAAGGGGAGTGAATCCGAGTGTGGGATTACTTCGAGTATAGAGTGTATAATCAAGTAAGTGAATTGATTACGGTTTGTAAGGGGAAGTGAATCCTAGTGAGAGGATTACTTCAAGTACAGAACGTGTAATCAAGTTCAAAGCAAATAGTGGATTGAAAATCTCAAGTGAAGCTTGGGGACTGGACGTAGGTCAAAGATTGGACCGAACCAGGATAAATCACAGTTTGCATACTCTCTTCCCTTATCTTTTACATTTCTAGTATATGCTCATCTTTAAATATCTAATAGTCAATTTATAAATTGTGAATTTTTTTTTAAAAGTTCCTAAAGTTTATCAAACACCCAATTCACCCCCCCTCTTGGGTGATAGCCAGGTCCAACATAATTTACCTTTAGAAATTCCATTATTACGAATTTCGGTTTAATGTTTAACATTCCCCATACTCCTTGTCATATAAATAACACAATGTTACCTTTATTAAAGCTTGCCCTATAAGTCTTTAGGCCTGACCCATTTACACATTAAATAAATATAATAATATTTATATATATATAAATAGCACAATATTACTTTTTAAATTCTTATATTTTAATTTCAAAGTGTACAAAGTTTACTTATGACCTTTAATGCTTGTAATATGAGACTTTTTTAAAGTCCTACATTGTAAGTAGGCATTTGAAAAGGCTTCAAGCTCAACCATGCCTTATTGAGGATCAGGCCTAAACTTAAAAAAAAAAAAAGCCTTCAATTAGGCTTGAACCTAGGCTCAGGCCTTTTGTCTCCATTACAGGCTCTGATTTATTTAGCCAAAGTTTAGCCTGACTTGGTCTATTTCTATACCTAGGCTTAGTCTATAGGCCTAACTTATTTAGTTTTTTTTTTTAAAGAAATGTATTATTATGCATGATTATATATACTTTAATCTAAATTATTTTTAAAAATAATAAATTATTCTTAACCCTAAGTTTCACAATTCATCATTTACTCATTAGCTTAACATTTTTCATTCATCAATTGATCACATCTACTTCTCTTCTTTTTGATCACCTGAAATGGCAATGCTCATTCACTACCTCTCCTTTGGTTTGTGTCATTTGATGCAACATAATTATTGTAATAAGTTTATTTTAGTAATGCTCAAATGAACATGATTCTAATTGGAGGAGTTTGTCTTATTTTTGCAAGAAAAACTAGAGGTAAAATTTAGTTTTACATGTCATTTATCATATTTGATTGTTTTTAAAAGTACATCTCTTTAGTTAATATATGATTGATTTTTCTTATTCAATTCCTACTTGCTCAACAATTATTACCACTATGTGTTACCCCCTCACCTACTAACTCTTTTATTTAATCTAAGAATAAATCCTAGAACTTTGAACACATAACATATGATTTCAAAATGACTTGATGAATTATATATGAATTTAGATACATAAATAAACTTTAGGCTTTGTTAGACTTTTCGAAGACTCATGCTTTAGATCTCCATCGCAGGCTCATGCTTACTTAGATCAAGCCTAACCTAACCTAGCCTATTTCACCTCTAACAATAATAGTAATGAGATTAATAAGAACTGTAAAACAATTGACAATTTTATTTTTTTGAGAAATCACTTATTTGAGATTTTAAAATTCAAGTGGTATTTTTATTAAGATTTTTTCTATAATTTTTTATGATTATATTAGATTTTGTTAACGACTATTTGTTATCTTTTATATGATTATATTTATATAAATATAAATTGTATTAAATTATTAAGAAAAGCTCCGACCGAACAGTCTAATTGAATTGACTTTTTGACCCGTGATTCGCTTGTTTCTCTTGCTCAACTTCCAGCCCTTGTTTCTCTTGCTCAACTTCCAGCCCGACTGTAAAAACATTGGTCACAGATATAAGCTTGGCCCAATTACTTAATTTAAGAAGAATGAATAGAAAATTAAAATTATATGTGTGTATGTGATACCAAAAAGAAAAGTATAACAAATTTTTTTTTTTGGGGGGGGGGGGGTTTGTCATGTGATGAACCCACCATTATTTTAAGATATACATATGCTCCTGTCTTGAATCAACCATATATGCGCACACTTATTCCCTTTGGTTCGTCTTCCTCTAGTCCGTTTCTTTTCTTCTTTTCCTTTCTCCAGGCGGTAGCGAGAGAGACAAAGGAAGAGGAAAATGTTGTTGTTGTTTTTTTTTTTTTTTTTTTAATACAAAGAGGAGGAGGATATACTATGAGTGAACTTGAATTTTTGGCTTATTGAGTTTGAACTATTTTGGTTAAAGTATACTTTTAGTTTTTTAAGTCTTACATGATATATTCTTTTGGTCTCTTAATTAACTTCATAAAGTGTATTTTTGGTATTATATTTATAACACCGTTAATATTACTAACGGAAAATGTTAACATAGCAAACTTAACTGATAAATGTATAGCTGACATAATATATTTAAATTTTAATTTTTTTTGATATAATATATTTAGATTATTAAATTAAAATAACTGACAAATTTTTGTAAATGAAATCGAGATTTTGATATTTAGATTATTACATTAGTATATTTAGATTGTTAACTAAAATTTTTATATTTAGATCATTAAACTAATTTTTTTTAATATAATTGAGATTTTGATAATAATTGTTTCATCAGTATATATCTTTCAATTTATGCATATTTTAAATTAATAGATTTTAATTACACAGTCAACACTTAAGCTTACATAATTATCAGTTGAGTTTGTTGCATCAATGTCTTTTGTTAGTAATATTTACGATGTTATAATTATTTGACTAAGGGTATACTTTATAAAGTTCATGGACCAAAGGTATAAACTTAAAGGACTAAAAGTGTAATTTAACCAATTATTTTAAGTTTAGTTCTTATGTCAAAAATTTGTGATAACCACTTTTCAATTTACTTTGTTTGCTTGTTGGATGCACTAAGAGTAAACTTGAATCTGGTTTGTTGGGCTTGAATTGTCTCAAGTTTAATTCTTATGTTAAGAACTTGTAGTAATCACTTTGCAAATTATCTCATATGCTTGTTAAGTTCTATGCATGTTGAATTATTTCTTCAACTATTATATTTGTGGAAAACTGTTTATAGTTTATGTTATATGAGTGTAGGGGTAGGAATAGGCCTTGCGGTCTGGCCTACAAGTCTGGTCAGGCTTAGCCTGTCAGGTTAAAAGGTCAGATCAAGACCTATTTTACTTAACAGGCCAGACCTAAACTTAATAAAATGTCTTTTAAGTCTATTAGGCCAACTTGTTATAAATTATAAGGACAAAATTGAAATTTTTTTTAACTACCCTCCATTAAGAGTGTGACACATATACCTGCCCCCAAGTTTTTGACCTATCACTTTCTGACCCCAGCCCTAGCAACGAAGTGAAAAATTCCAGCCCTAAAATATTCAAAGTGAAAGATTCGGCCTCTGGCACTGTGGTTCTCGACACTCGTCTCCTTCTCTGGCTTTCAATCTCAGCTCAGTGCCTGCCCTCAAATCTCAGCGCGTTTTCCGGATTTTGCATGTAAAACGCATTTCATTTCTAGGGTTCCATTGTTGGTTAACTTCCGATGGTTTAGGACTTCATTTTGGTACTGGTTCTTACTGTTTGAAGGTTGTATGTCCTTCATTTCATATTTCTGAGCGAGCTTGAGTTATTGTTGTGTCTGTCGATGTTGCCGGTGCAGATCTACTACTTTGAACTCTACTTGAATGTTTGGGCATCCAATCTATGTTAGGTTTTTTATTATTGAGGTTTTTCTTAGTCTCTTACCAGTTCTGTTCTGGGAATTTAGATGTCAAGGTTTCGCGGATGTTCGTGTTTCCAGTGATTGTTGTTTATTTTATTCTGCAGTTCTGTTCGTAGGGGTTTCCTTTCTCCATAGAACTATATGTGTTTTTATATTTGATCTATTTTGAAATTTTACCATTTAGGTAAATGCTGATGTATAAGGATGTCTGTTTGCTGCTGGCTGTTTAGATGGCTGAGTAAATTTTTCTCTGCAGATTTCAGTTTTAGTGACCGGCGTTCCTGTTCATAAGTTTTTTATTGAATGCCCGTTGCTGCCTTTGTTTGCAATGTTGGGTGATGAAATAGAATTATAGGATTAATGTATAGAGGATGTTTACTATTGAATGCCTGTTGCTGCCTTTTATTAAAAAATTATAGGATTAATGTTTTCTATTTTGAGTCTTCCTTGATTTATGGTATATACCCTTTTGTTTTATAATAATTTTGGACCGCTTTGAAAATAAGTTTTTCACCTTTCTAAGAAAATTACTTTCACGGCATTCACTTCTCCATTCCACTTGCATATTTATTTTTAAATATTGTGTGGAAGTGTTTCTTCAATCCCAAAATATTGTGTGAAATTTTATACTGTGGCCTAGCTTTATGATCTTATGCGAATGGTATCTGTTTGTTATCTAAGTATGCCTGTGTTTTCTAAATATGTCTGTTTTTGGCCTGTTTAAAGTAGACTTATTTTCAGCCAATTAGTCTACTTACAAAATTTTCAAAAAAAAAAGGGCCTCCTTACCAGGCCAAGCTTAGGCCACTTTACTCTAAAACAGGCCTGATCTGTTAAGGGTGAAACCTGGTTTGTTTCCACCCCTATATAAGTGTATATTTTGCACGCTTAACTCTCTTATGATCATTTCATGTATACTTGTTAAAATGAAATTGTGATTATTGGGTCCATGTGACTCGTCCAATAGTTGATTATTAGATTTTTAGGCAAGGCTCATCATATGATATCTCCAAAAAAGGCTTGGAGGTTTAGGTTTGCATTGTACAATTATAAACTCTCTTTTTTGGGTATCGTGTTGACTTTGTATATTACACTATGTTTTGAATAGCGGGTGGTGGTCGGTAGTGGCTGACCCCAAAAAAGGTATAGCGGTATAATGGGTAGCGGTAAATCCGATACTGTGAAATTCATATAAATACTTGTAATAAATTATACCACATTAAATGTAATATAAGATAAGAAATCACCTAAAATATTACACATTCAAAATAAGAAAATTGATCTAATTAGGATAACTCTCCTAAAAACATTTACTATCAAATATCAATGACTAATGAGAAGTTGAGAACAAAACTTTTCACAAAAGCAACATTTCACAAATTTTTTCTTGGACAAACAGAACCGAAATAGCAGACAAACAAAAATACAAATAACCAACAACAACATTTCACATAAATAATAGAACCGAAACAAATCTGAAACAACCACAATACAAACAGAACCGATAGCAACTAACAGCAGAAAAACAAGGACCAAACAGAGACAACCGAACAGGATCAGAGGGAACAGGAACATTTCGCATAAATCAAATATATAAAAATCAAAGAAATGATAGAGTTAAAAAAGACAACTGAATAGGGAGAAGAAATACTGAAATAGACTTACAGGGACGGGAAAGAGACGAGGGAAAGACAGGAATATTGAAATAGACAGGAATTGAAGTAGCTCGACCGAAGTAGCGACTAAACGAGAAGTGCCTACAGGGAGGAAGATACTCGACCGAAGTGCCAATAGGGAGAAATCGAGAAGAGGAGGGAAAGAAATCGGAATGGAACTATCGAACCCCAAGTAGCGACTGAAGAGGGAAATCAACGTTTATTTTCCTCGTCTTTTTTTTTTAAGACAGGACACAGGGTTAAATAGCACATTTAGCCTTCATTAACTTGGCATTTTCCCCATTTTAACCCTCATTGCATGCATATTTTCATTTATATGCCACGCGTCCTGTTTTTTTTTTTTTTTTTCCCGAAGCCATATGTCTTGTTTCTGCTCGATATTACCAGTTGCGGCGCTATTGAGCCGCAAACGCCACCTTCCGCGACTTCCGCTACCAGCCGCTACCGGAAACTGTAGCGTTGCAGAGCGGAATTCGCGCTTAGTTGCTGCAACCCGCACCAGGACCGGAATCGCGCGCTATAGCGCCGTATTACACTATATCCATTAAAAAAATGTCTTTCCATTAACATATATGTTTGAGTACTTCATCATTGTTTTAATTAATTTTACCTTTGACAAGAAAAAATTCTCTCACATATATAATTTATAAAGCACAAAATCAATTCTCTTGCTCAAAATCTTTTTTTTTTTTTTTTGGGTCTGAATGCGCAAATTCTATGTTTGGAAACCTATCAAGACATCTATGTTTATAGCATTTTTATTATTTAGTCCTTTAATTTTTTAATAATCATTTTAAATAATCATTTTGAATATTTCTTATTTTTTCAGGGAGCATTGACTATTGAGTATTGAGAACATCTTCCACCTCACCTAATTGGCTAATCCTTTATCCTTGCCACATGGACTGGACGGTAACCCCATAAAATGCTTACTTGGGCGTACGGCGATTCCCTAAAGTCTCTGCGAGTTGAACCCCGTCCAATTAGGCTCCCTGTTTCGCTCTCAAAAACTATTTGCTTACAAAGGCATTTTCGTCAAGGCATGTGCGACAGAAATTGAAAGGATATTTAATCAACTTTTCATATTTAAAGATTTCACTGAGGTATCTACGCCATTTGTCCCAATGGGTAAGTACTCCGATGCTCATATTTGCCAATGTCTGAGTCGATTGCTTACTTCCCGGCGAAATCTTCCGGTCACAATTACCAATGACCGGCACAAAACTGGAAAACAGTTCGTGTGTGAAGTAGTAGCATTGGCCTACGGCCTTCAAGAATTTGGAATTAAAGCTGGGGACGTTGTCGCTATCTCTGCTTACAACAGGTACTACCCCTCCGATTAAGCTTCAGCTTCAACACCTCTTGTTTCTTTTGGGTGGTGTTTCGATTCGAACTTGCACTTTAGCTGCTGGGGGGTTTATTTCATCTTTTTTCTTGAGATATATTGATAATTTATGGACTTCTGGGTTCTGAAATGAAGTTTGATCAAGAAGTTCAAATATTTGCTTCACTACCAGTTTTTAAGGCTTGCTCTTGGATAGCGTGGGTCCCAAACTTAAAATAACCCCATCAATAAACCGATGAGACAATAGTACTGATCCTTTTTTTCTTTTTCTTTTTTTAAAAAGTAAATAAGACAATAGTACTTCTGAGTTCTGAGCGATATATTCGGTTTATCAAGAAGAGCAACAGAGGGAGGAACGAAATATTCTTTTATGTAATTATTATTTTTAATTATTCATGTTGTGCATATATATATATATATATATATATATATAAAATCATTATGATTATTTCGATAATATTTATAGTACAATTTGTATTATAAATTGTCATATATTTGACATTGGGTGGTATTGCATTAGCATCTTTCGTATTCCATTCTGTGTACTAATAATGACCTCAGTCTAATTATCGAAAAAAAGACCTCAATCTGTCCCCGGGATCTCAGACAGCTGGTAACACTATAGATTTTGTCGGAAAACAGTGTAGAAAATTAACAAGATATATCACACTTCCTAAAAATTTCTGGTTAAGCTTATATACTTCATTACATTTTAAATTAGTAATTTATGCTTTCTTATTTTTTGAAATGTATAACTATGCAGATTAAATTGCCACCCACTGAAATTTAATAAAATAAATTTGGATTTTTTAATATATAACTTTGGAACTTTTTATATGTTATTTATTTTATGATTTTTGACCGGGCGCATTGTATGCATTACGTGTTTTTTTTTTTGTTTGCCATCGCAATGCATTATGTACTAGAACCTGTTTAATATGTTGATTGTTGACAAACATGAATATTGCTCGCTTCAAAAGCCTCTCTACTTGACGTTGAGCTTTTGATTTTCATTTTTCAATAGGATTATTCATATATTTTGGGGTGCCTACCGAATTGTAATTACTCTAATCAAAACATTAAATTTGTGTGCTGGTCTGTGATGTCATTATAGATCAAAATCTATTGATTTAAGATATTAATCCTGACTTGAGCATGATAGAGATCTTCTCCTTATCTCATTTCTCATTTTCTCTCATTGGCCAAATCTAGGCCGTTGATTGAGAAAGTGAGAGAAAAATAAAAGTAGTATTGTATTGATTGGACGGATGTGATTTAGAGATTATAAGGGATAATGAGAAAAGGATGGGGAGAAAAACCCAACCCGACTTGAGCTGTATGTGATGTATACGGCAATGAAAGTTTTGAGTTGTTCTGTCTAAGTTCAAGATAATGATTAATTGAATTAAATAAAAAGGGCACTGGAAAATTGCTCTTTTATACCTTGTTTTAGATTTTAAGATGTTATCCTTCTTACTTAATTGGTCTTGGTTATATATAATTTGTCTTTGTTTTTTTTTCATGTAGGCAGCAGTACAGGCAGGTTAATGATTTTCCGTTTGAACATATTATATCCTATCAAACGTCTATTGATTTTTTTTTTTTTATCCCTCTCAGTGATTTGTATCTGGAGTGGTTATTAGCTATTGCATTTGTTGGAGGGATAGCTTCTCTCCTGAACTATCGATGGGTGAGTAGATTTTCTGTGGAAATGGTTGATCCTTTTAGATGAGAGATGAATTATCATTGACTTGATTTTCTTTCTTCTTACACTATGAAGCCATGCTTATGCCAAGATGGCATTTCGACGCTATATTTGAAAATGCTTTAATTTCACAATCATCAAGTGATAAACCAAGTTAAATATGAACTTCCATATTGCATATATCATTCATAAGTTTTCTGGGGAGAAAGAAGCATGACTCACATGTATTTCCCCAATGGTACGTTGTCACACATATGAATATGATTGTAATACAGGACAAGGAGGAACTTAGTGTTTTGTTTGGGAAGTCATTTCACGTCTCTTTGAAACCTTATGTTGCGTAAATTTATTTTATGCTCTGTCCTCTTTGCATGCTCTATTTCCTTTTTCCATAAAGTATGTTACCCACTAATGTTAATGTAAAGCTTTACACCTATTTTGCCTCATTAATTTTCTTCACCCACAGAGCACTCAGGAGGCAATTTTAGCAATTAACTCAGTGAGACCAGTGATGTTGGTTACTGATGAGACTTGTTACTCCTGGTTCGTAAACCTCAGGAAAGAGGATATCCCATCTCTTAGGTGGCATGCCTTCATAGGCTCCCCTTCCATGGATATTTGCAAGAAATGGAATGGTAAGAATATTGCTGAAAATTTTGGGACCAATGTTAAAATATGCTATATGAAGCATTTTCTTTTGGTTTTTTTTGGTTTGAATAAGCTGTATTAACAATCATTTTATTATTTGGCAGTGCTAACTCCAGAATTACTAAAGAAGCATCTCACAAAGCTTCCACCGATTTGTTTCTCCTGGGCTCCTGAAGGCACTGTCGTAATATGCTTCACTTCAGGTTCAAGGCTTATTGTTGCATTTTCTAGAGTACCCTCTTATATGCTTGTGGTTTGTGTGCCTGTAAACAAGCAATATCACCAGAAAAGTGCTGCTGCGACCGCTTTGTTAAATTATGGATGAAACATTCTGCTGCCCAGATGGCAGGATTTGTAGTTACGGAGAACCTTTACCAATTGAATCCATAAGATGTGAGAAAATAAGCTATTCTCAGTTTGTGCTAGAAAAAAGTTCCTGGAAAGTAAACATTTATATTCTATGGTAACAAAGCATTAGTACAACAAGACGACAACAACAATCGGGCAAAAAAAAAAAAAAAAGACAACAACAATAAGCCTTGTCCTCCTAGGTGGGGTTGATTATATGGATCGCGCGATATCGTTGTACTCTATCAGTAACCAAATCTTTGGATAGGTTATTATGCGTTCTTTTTGACCTTCCACTACTCCTTTTAAAAGAAATCCATACTGTCCAATCTCCCTTTCTCAATGGTGCTTACAGTGGCCTTCTTCACACATGTCTGAACAACCTCAAACTATATTCTACCATTTTCTCCTCAATAAGCATTGTGCCTACTCTTTTTATGATATGATTATTTTGAATCTTGTCTTTTCTTGTATGACTACCCATCAATCTTAATATCTTCATCTTTGTTAGCCCAACTTTATGCTCTTGTTGTTCTTTTAAAACCCGATATTCACTACCATATAGGGTCGTTTGTCTTATAATAGTTCAATAAAACTTTCCTTTAAGCTTATTAGGTACTTTCTTATTACAAATAACACAGCATTAGTAGGCATAAGTAAAAATCATTGTTTGCTAGGGTGAAAATATTGATTTAAATGGTTTTTTATGAAGGGATTTCGGTGTTTGGTGAGACCAACTTATTCAATAATCAGTTCACGTAGAGAGGAAGATTGTTTTATTAAATGCATTTTATTACATACCCATCCACTGAAAGCATGTGGAATGGAATACTTTAAACAGAAGAAAAAATATGTGATGTTGAAGTTTATTTTTGAGTTATTCTACTAAAGAGTTTACTAGATGCCCTCCTAAATCATACTTATGGTATCTTTGTTCTAAGAAATGAAATGTCCAATTCAATGTTCCAAAAAATGATGTTTGATATCTGAATGCAGATAATTAGGGGCTTGAATTCTTTATGGACTAATGCTATTACTGCATATATTACACCATATATCAAATGCTCTCAGAATTTATCTGCTCATTATTATCTTATTTTGTTCTCAACTCAAGGAACCACGGGAAAACCCAAGGGAGTCACCCTAAGCCATTCAGCTCTGTTCATACAATCTCTAGCAAAGATTGCCATTGTTGGGTACAGTGAGGATGATGTATGCCTTTCTTTGCGACATGCTTTTGTTGTTTCAGTTTGTTAAATCTCACTATTTGAACTGAAAGCAGTTGATGTTATGATGTCAAATAATGTAGACTGAGGTGTTTGGTTTGACAAACGATATATACAGTTGGTATCTCATCGAACTAGATATGAGATTCTAATGTTTTTTCCTTTTTGGATGAAAAGAGATATTGCCTAAAATGATTATCTTATGGCTACCTAGTAACTTGAAATGGAAGCATCTTGGAATGTAATATATTAAAAACAAATTAACACATAACATAAGTTTGGTGTATTGTCGTCACCTCCTTTCTTTTGTGACAGATCTATTTGCATACTGCTCCATTGTGCCATATCGGTGGACTGTCATCGGCAATGGCCATGCTAATGGTTGCCGGTTGCCATGTCTTGATTCCAAAGTTTGATGCCCCATCGGCTGTTGATGCCATAGAGCAATATGCTGTCACATCTCTAATCACAGTCCCTGCAATAATGGCTGATATACTGTTTTTAATTAGGTATATTCTTGTTGACATACTTGTGCAGAGTATCACTAGTGACTGGTTTTAAAAACCTGACGGCTTATATAAAATGTTGCTGCATTCACTTTTCTATCATTTATATTCTGTAATAAAAATGCTAAATTAACTAATAAGGGGGAATATATATAACCTAAACTAAAGGTTAATTACAATGTTGTTACCTAAACATTAAAATGTAAAATTTTAACCCCCCAAAAAAATATAAAAAAATAAAAAGAAAAAAGTTGTCATGATTGAAAACTATAGATAGAAGCTAAAACTGATGCCTAAAAGTCAAGTGACTTTCACATAATATTTATGTTTTGGTTGTCTTTTTAGATTTCTCCCTTGCTTAAGGTACCATGTGACAATAATGTGACTTCTTGACATTATTTTGAGTAATATATAACATTTTCACTGTTTGTGATATTTAAACAAGGATAAAGTGTCAAGTTTTAGTAAACAAAAGACATCGAATTGAAATTGCCACACCATCTCCGCTTGAATGTCTTGCAAAAATGTCTTGCTATTTGCAGCTTGGGTTTCACTCAAGAACAATAATTCTGCATCTCCTTTGTTTAATAAATATAATATTGCTGTTTTTTTTTTACCCTCCGTCAGGGGCAAAGAGACCTGGAAAGGTGGGAAATCTGTCAAGAAAATACTTAACGGAGGTGGGAGCCTCTCAAATGAGCTCATCATGTACTCCAGTAGGTTCTTCCCTAAAGCTAAGCTTATCTCAGCTTATGGTAAGTATCTACGGCTTGGTTTTCCCCCGGGCACCATAATTTATCTGAATAGCCTTCTCTCATGAAGTTTTTCGTTTGAGACCTCTTAAATCTTAAAATCTACAATTTTAACTTCAAGCAAAGATATTGACAGAATTTAAATGGCATGAATTAGAAATGACTGTATTAGCGTTAATGGATATTTAAATATTGGAAGCAATTTCAAGTAAATGCAGTTTAATTTAAATCAATGGCATTTGATATTGAATTGGAAGCATAGATGATTTTAGTGCCAAGTGATGTTAACCTTTATACAGAACCACATTCCAAAAAAATATGTGCGAAGTCAAAGAGCCCGAACAGCATGCAAATCCCACCATGAATTCAATACTTTAAATATGTGTTATGTGTTCTTTCCTTCTCTCTCCTCTCCCTCCCTCTTCCCATCATGCTATTTCCCACTATAATCCCCAATTATAATTGAACTGTGATTTATATCATGCAACGAAAAACTCATTGACCTGTTGACTTATATCTCTTTCTTTATTATCAACATACCTCGATATGTTGATATTCTCGGATTTCATTTTGAAATTGAGCTTTTAGGCTAGCCATCAATTTGACTAACTGTTGTCTGGCTTGATAATCCGTCTCATGTAGGAAAAGCACAAAAGAGCTCAAACTTTCTTTTTTTTTGAAAAAAAAAAACTGAAACATATTCTTAAAAAATGAACCCAATATATCAGTAATCCATATGTTCAATCCTACAAGAATACAACGAGATATGAAAACTTATGCCTTTATACCAGCCCCTTATCATTTATCCCAAGTTTTTTCAAATACAAGCCCTCATCCCCGGAGGTGATTAAAGCTCTCAAGGTATCTTCTACTCGTTGCTTGGTTTAGGAATAAAATATGTTTAGGAATAAAATATATATATATATTTTTAGGCTGCTGTAAGTACATGTTCTGTGTTTTCTTTGACCAAGACACTCAAAAGCCTCATCTCTCTCTCTCTCTCTCTCTCTCTGTTTATACTGAATAAAGATATACCAAGGAGACAAGAATATATTACTTTTTTCAAATTTTGTTAGTTGTCGTTTGTCCAACAAATGGAAGTTCTTACCGACCTTTTTATTTCTACCTGTAATCGGATTCACATGTGTAAGGGATGACTGAGACTTGCTCTTCACTGACATTTCTGACCCTCTATGACTCGAATCAAGAAAAGATTGGTCAGTCCTCTCAGATAGCTGTCAATAAAGGATATGATACTATAAAATACTCTCAAGGTGTCTGTGTTGGCAAGGCTGCTCCCCATGTAGAACTTAGTATATGTGCAGATGCCTCTGGTCATGTTGGGAGAATTTTAACTAGAGGACCACATGTAATGATCCGATATTGGGATCAAACTCCGACAAGCCCATTAGATTCCTTAAATGAAGGCTGGCTTGACACAGGTGACATTGGATCAATTGATCACAATGGTAACTTATGGCTCCTTGGACGAACAAATGGTCGGATCAAGAGCGGTGGTGAGAACATCTATCCTGAAGAGGTAGAAGCAGTGACAATAAACATATTTGGCTTATTTCTCAAGTGTCACATTTCAATAGGGACACAGACTGACTGAAATAATTATTTATATGAATGACGTTGTGATATAGAATTCTAGCTAATAAAAGAGTTAATGGTTCCATTTTTTTAATAGTTGGTCCATTTACAAGTAATCTTTACAATTTTCAAACAAAAGGGTACCTTGTTGTTTCATAAAGAGTTAGTTTAGTTCTTGCAAAATTTTCATCTTTGAATTCTCTGTTTTGTTGATGAGCTATGCATGTTTATAGTATCAAAATAGGTTAAAGACGATACCACATATAAAAATTTAGCTGTGATGAAATTGTAAATTATTAAACTATAGGGATCAACTAAGTCATTAAATTAAATTAATTCCCTCTGGGCAAAATAAAATAAATTAATTAACTCCCTGTCTTTTACTTTTATCAATTTTCTGTTTCACTCTATATGTGGTCTTTGGAATTTTCATTGAAGTTTAAATATACTGTTTATTTCAAATAGGTTGAAGCAATTCTTCTGGAACATTCTGGAATTGCTGGTGTGGTGATTGTTGGAATTCCTGATGCTCGCTTGACCGAAATGGTAGTTGCCTGTATCCAGCCAAGAAAAGATTGGCAATGGTCAGAGCAGTCTGTTTCAGAAGATCATCACTTGTCACCGGAGAATCTTAGGCAATATTGCATGAAAAAGAATTTAAGCAGGTATCTCATTTTATTTAATGTTAAACTTAGGCATCTCATGGTACTTTTATGCATTCATTGTTTTAGTAATTCCTTTTCAACAAGATGTGTGTTTTGTACAATGCATGAAGTTCGAAGAATGAGTTATTTATAAGTAATGTTAGTAGTGAAAGGTAGAAAATAGAGTAATCAGTAAACTATGAATTCACTAAAAGCCAATCTTCAATGCCCTATTTATATATATTCCCAAACTACCACTGTCCTTATTATTTACCTAGTTATGTTTACTATAGCTATTCCCACATATCATGTAATGACTTTGTTATTGATTTCCTTTCAGGTTTAAGATACCAAAAATATTTATTTTGTGGAGGAAGCCTTTTCCACTCACTACCACGGGAAAAATAAGGAGAGGCCAACTCCGAAAAGAACTCATGTATCAACTGCATTCTTTGCATAGTAATATTTGAATATCTTCATTTGATTTACAATAAGATTATGTACAAATTTATTTATTTTTTCTGATTCATGTAGCTGCTTGGTATTGAGCACGTAGTAGCTTATTTAACGTCTCTTTTTTTAGGGCCACATGATTTGAAATTGTGGCGTCGCTTAAATATGAAGAAAATAAGGGATCTCTAGCGTCGTTGCTACCAGCCAAAAGGAAGATGTTATATTTTACTCCCTCCCTCCTGTTCTTAATACTACCTCTAGTCCTAAATATTGGACAAAGATTGTAGTATAATTTGCATTACAAACTTTGTCTTATATCTAGATCAAATGGAGTATATATTAAAACATAGTTAGAGAGTTGATCTTAGTCATAATTATAAGATAAAGTTTTCATATTTATCGATCTTTTTCTAATTTATCCCCTATCCTCAACAACGATCAAGGATGGGAGGGAATGAATAAATTAAAGAAAGTGACTAGAGTATTTAAGAAAATATATGTCATATTAACTGATTTAATTAACTTTTTTTTAATTTAATTAATTTAAGTAAATATGTCTTATATATATTATAGTAAATTTATAAAAACAAAGGACGTATATAGTTAGAGTAAACTTAATCATTATTAAAATAATATAACTTAAAATCTATAAAAATATTCATATTGTTATAAAACTGGTGAGAATAAGAGAAGATATTATAGAGAGAGAAAGTAGAAAGAGAAATTCTCATTTCACTAATTAATGAATAGTTACAGAAAACCTCTATTTATAGAAGGAAAATGGGTCTTTAGTGTAATTTATACTTCAAAGTCATTTGGTGTAGTTTTTCCCTAAAACATAAACTGTACACTCACGGATTTCCTTCCCGTGGGTGTGTGTATAATTGTGTGCGGGTCCCACCAAATAGTAAATCACTATGCATGGTACTATGCGTGGGTCCCATGTCATTTTGTAGTATTTAGAGACCGGGAATCAATGGACATCCACATAATAAGTATATTCATAACACTCCCCCTTGGATGTCCATTTATGAATGTGCCTCGTTAAGAACTTTAACTAGGAAAAACCCAATGGGATAAAAACTTAGCCAAAGAAAAGAGTACATCATTCATTGATACACTATCCAGTGCTGCCTCATTAAAAACCTTTCTAGGAAAACCCAGTGGGACAAAACCTAGATAAGGGAAAAAGAGTACAGTGTGTATCGTCTCCCCCTCTTGATTACATCAGACTTGCTCCCCCTAATGACCACATTGTTTCAATATCATTTTGAGCATATCATCCTTTCTATCATCAAGTATTCTATTATTCGTTGTGGAATAATAGAAACGCCCGATCTGATTGTTCATTGTATACCTGCAAGATCTAAATCTTTCAAGTAAAATCATAATAATCTTTTCATAAATATACATGTGCATATAGAACTTTAATAAATGTTTATTCAGATAATGATGCTATATGCACTATATGAATTTATTTAATTGATTATTCTCGAGAATTTGATGCTCCCAGCATCTTGAGTCCTTCTGGGACATATGTGTTTCTGGCGCCTTACGTCCTTCAAGGACATATGCTTTTGGCACACATTAAAATATTGTGGCTCATAATCCTCATTATCATTCATTACAACATATGCTATCATATCAACATAAATGTCGTCAACGTTGACTTTATTTTTCGGTTTCATCGGATTTCATTCATAATTTATTGAGATCTCATTATATTCACATATATTAGGTACCTGGGTCTCTTTTTGGACCACAATACTCTCTTCTTATAATATCTCTACTGGAGATAATAACTCTACATGAGATTACTCTTCTGGAGCTTTTCTTAATTATCCTCAACTTAATCATCTATATTTTTATAGCTCATTTTCTCTTTCGAGGATTTTTATCTTTAAAACCGATGGACCTGCAACGCTTCAGGCGTGCTTTATAACAATTCATATAGGAGCATTTGCAGTTGGGACTTGTGACTTTGTCACTTTCTTTAGGTCAATAAATGCTTCTAAAATTGAATTATCTTTTCAGTGCACATTTCTTTGTATGAGGATCAAAATGAGCTAATGATATTTCATTCTACTTTATCTCTTTACCCAATCTGCTTATTTTTTCTCCCCCTCATCTAATCATGTAGTGTATATTCATCTGTGTGCATTATAGTAGATCATTGCACATTCAAAACTGTTAAAATGGAATTTATCTGGCTCCTGACCAAAAGCCAATTTTACAGGGAGAATTTTGTTGGCTTATATAATTGCTGCAAATATATATAAACAATGTTCTCATAATTATTGATCTACTCATATATGATTTCTGGATTATTCAATTTGGAAAATTGAGCGCATAATATATTGTAAATTTCTAGTTGCAAACATCACTTTAAACTTTGCAGACTTATAATCTCACATCTAATCTTTCAATTTGATATATTTCCAGAGATCAATTTCCAATAATTATTTCTATTTGAGAACAAGCAGCACATAATATATGACTCGGATGATCAAACAAGTCATGCCAACTTTCCATATGATTTATCATCAAATCTAATATTCATTTTGGGGGAATCAACACAGAAACATTCACAAAGAATTATCACATAAATATTCACACTTGATATATATCATTCTCCCCCTCAAGTGTGAGACCTTAAAAATTAATTCATGGAATTTCTATACAATGTTTCATAATAATAGCATATATGATATCTATTTCATTAAAATTCCACAGATTTCTTAATGCATTATCAATGCATAATTTTGTTACTTCTGGTAACAAAATTTTCATTTTCCAGAATCGACAAACAAATATATATTAAATACAAAATCATCAAATGGATCACTACAGATTCACGAGCGCAATACTATGTAATCATAGATGCATCACTGTGGAATCACAGATGCAACAACTCGAATTGTCGTATGCATTTAAAGTCAAAAAGGTTCTAAGCTCGTGCTTTATAGGGAGCAGATCTGCAGAGATTTAACAGGACTGCGCAAATCTACAGAGATTCAATAGGATTTAATTCGGCTATAAATAGAAGAAGGCAAACGAACATGGCTCACAAACACACAAGCATCTGATAATATCAATTACCAGATACTCACATATTTCTCTAAATTCTATTGCCATGACAGGACTTAGTAATTTTATCCTAGTTTCTGATACATCTGAAACAGCATTACTTGATGCTTTGTTGTATGATGATCAGCCCAACATGTCATTTACTTCTTTTTTATCTCCTAATCCTTTTGAGATATTTATTCCTCCTTCTACTATTCCTCTTTCTGCTTCAAATGTACCTACTTCTTCCCCAAGAACAAGTGTTCTTCCTCAATCTACAAGGATTGAAGGTACCACTGAAGCAGGTTCATCAAGAAGGCCTGTTAAAAGGTGTAGAACTATGGCCGAACTGATGGAGTCTACCAGTTAAGTTCAACCAATAGTCACAACAATCAATGAGCCAGCACTCACAAGCCAGCAAACAACCACCAGCCAGCCAGCAACAATCATCCAGCCACCAACTACAAGCCAATTTAGCAACTACTAGCTTATTGGAATGTAGTTGTTGTCATGTTTTACGGGAAATTATACATACCAACGGACATCAATATCATAAACTTGAAGTTCACGGAAGGAAGATAAGTATGATTTCCCATGCTGTTTTATTTGAAAATGTACAGGATAAATCTTACAATACTGACAGGCTTCTAATGTTTGATTTTAGTAATAAAAATTTTGGAGAAATCAAACATTTTCTGACATAGTATTATATAGATTTACAAGCATCAGGATATAATTTGATGTGTGATCCTGTATTGGACTATCATGAGGTCCTTTGTATTGGTTCGAAATGGGCTTAAAACCCAAATGAACTACTGCGGAGTTCATTTCAAACCAACATTGAAAATCCATTAGATAAAGGAAAACAACCCGCGGTTAATATTCCATATGATATATCATCCCTTAATCAGGGTGAATTATATAAATTAACAATGGAGCAACGGGAAAGAATAAAGAAAACAACGCACCATGATTTAAGTGATTATTTTCACTTAACCCTAGATGATGCGAGTAAATAATTAAATATGTCTACTCACACCATACAAAAGATCTATAAAAAAGGAGGGTTAACTGAGTGGGCACACAAAAAGCTTAAGAAACTTATGATGCAAATCTCGATATTACGAAGAGCTTTGTCTCATCTGGATCTCATCTCAAGAGAAGCAAAAGAAGAAGACATTAAATATCTTCAAAATGAGATGATTAAGGTTTGTAATGGAGTTGAGCCACTCGCTATTAAACTTTGTTGAAATAATATTGCCTTTTGTTTATTGTTTTATTTATAAATATTCTTTCTCTTGTATTCACAAAAATTGTTATAATTATCTAAACACAAAATAATAGTAAAATAACCATAATCACAATATATTTATTGCTTCATTCACTTCTGGGAATAAAGTTGGATAAAATTCATGATCCATAATTCACAGATTTGTTTGATCATGGCAAGAAATTAATCCACAATATTTCTTGACTTAATCACAATTTTGCTACTGCAATAGCAAATTAGATATATTTATTTATAATATTAATTATGATCATACAATCTCTTGTCTCATAATTTAAGGGAATATTTATGCCAAATATACAATTTTGAGGCCTTTATACAACTAATGACATACAAAATTTATGGATTAAGCCTTGTTTCATAATTTGTCTCTTGGCTTCAAGCCAACTTGCCTCCTGGCATCAGGCTAATTTATGCCTCCCCATGTTCTTAGGCCAATTTATGCATTCTCATATCTCAATGGCATATTGATCTCATATGGCCTTTAACAATTTATCATTAGGATAAATATATAAAATAAAAGTAGTAAATAATAAAACAAATGGAACCCACTAATATACTTGTATATATTAGTGTCGTTGCCATAAATAATAAAAAGGGTAGGGGAATATATAAATTGTAAATAAATAAATAAAAATAAAAGGGAAGGGGGATATAATGCAGTAAATAAATAAAATAAATGACTGGAAATAAACGTGTTAAATAAATAAAAAGAAGATGAAATAGGAATGGTAGTAAACTCACAGCGAGACCTATCTCATCCAAAGGTAAGAAAGAGGATGCATATGCAAATGCAAATATATATATATATATATATATATATATATATATATATATATATAAAGCAGTAAATAAAATAAATAAAATGAAGCCCACTAATATATTAATGTGTGCCACCATGAAAGATAAATAAATGTAAAATAAAATAAATAAATGGATCCCACTAATAAATACTAGTGTGTCTCCATGAAAAATAAATAAAGCATTAAAGAATTAAATTAAACAAATGGAGCCCACTAATATGTAGTATTGCCACCATAAAAGATAAATAAATATTAGTAGCAATAAAATTAAATGTCAGTGACATAAAAGTAAATGTTAGTTAAGTTAGTAACAATAATAAAATCTCAAATAACAACAATTAAAAGAAAAATTAAATCTAGACTTCCAATCTGGAGTCAAATTAATAACAATAATAATAAAAATAAAGTTGAAAATTTACTCACCTTGGATTTGTCAATAGCTTTACTTCTTGCCTCCTTTTAATTTTTTTTAAACTATTCTTGCCGACAGAATAGTGATTTTTTTTTAAAGATATGAATTGTCGGCAGAAGCATCTATGCTCCATGAAAATGTGTCAATTGGATTCAAATGGTAGGGCCCAATTTAAATTATTATCAAAGAACCATGAGCAGAGAAAAAAAAGAAGAAAGAAGCTTTGGACTATAAACCATTGATACACTACAAAATAATTGGGCCCTCAGCTTTCAATTTTAAGAAGTTTCAAGGAAAAACATATGGGTCCAATATGAAAAACACACGGCCCAGCATGATGACTTTTGTGAAGAAGAGAAAAAAAACACATGGATCCCACACCTAACAACTTCCATCCACATCGAGAAACAAGAGAGTTGGAAGGAAAAATTGAACGACGCTGATGAAGGCAATAATAGACTTTGGGAACCGGAGATGAGAGAAGAGCGACGGCGGTGTGGAGCAGGGTGACGGAGGATGAGACACGATGTGGGTGAAGAGCGATGGAGAAATAGAAGAGGAAGAGATCGACAGTGATGAGGGAACTAGATTTGAGGATGGAAGAGACGAGATATAATATTTAAATCATGAAGGAAAAATTGAGGAAGAGGATCTGGGAAAAGATTACTGGAAAAAGATGATGAACATCTTGGAGAGAGTATAAAATATGAAGAAGCGATTTGCAGATGAGAAGGAAGAAGAAGATATCAGCAAGCAATCGTGCTGATAACGTGTTATAAAACTGGTGAGAATAAGAGAAGAGATTATAGAGAGAGAAAGTAGAAAGAGAAATTCTCATTTCATTAATTAATGAATAGTTACAGAAAACCTCTATTTATAAAAGGAAAATGAGTCTTTTGTGTAATTTACACCTCAGGGTCATTTGGTGTAGTTTTCCCCTAAAACATAAACTGTACACTCACGGATTTCCTTCCCGTGGGTGTGTGTATAATTGTGTGCGGGTCCCACCAAATAGTAAATCACTATGCATGGTACTATGCGTGGGTCTCATGTCATCTTATAGTATTTGGAGACCGGAGTCAATGGACATCCACATAATAAGTATATTCATAACACATATTACTTTAAAAATGGTAATATTTAAATAAAAAACAATAATCCACAAGTGAATTAAACATTCATATAAAAATCATATATAATTTAATAAGGTGAAGTTATTAAAACACATGCAAAATTTTGAAATTATAATCTTACCAGTATCGAATGAGTCCACATTCCATTCCTTTATGTGTTTCTTAAGTACTTCTCTTCCACATTCTATGCCTTTATGCAAAAAAATATTTCAATATACGGTATATAATTTAATCTAAATAAATAAAATATATAAAAAAATAAAAAAAAATGCCAGCAATATTTCTTAGGGAGAGAAACACCTAAGAAACACGTAAATAAAAGCATGGAATATGGATTCTAGTTGGAACTTTGGACATCTAGGTCATTGGGATAAACCCTAAAAAATTTGTAACATATTGTTATTTAATTTAATTCAAAACAAAGTCGTTTAGGATCAGTTTGTCCACTAGCAGCTTGCAATCAGATTCAAGCATGATCTTCCTATAACCTTCATCCCAGGCTAATCTAAGGCTCAATAAGATGGCCCATTCTTCTGCTTCGTATGCCCCGCATTGCCCAAGGATTTGTAATACACTTGATATTGTTAGTGAAAAACAATTCTCATTAAACAAAACGTGATGGGCCGCTACGAGTAATGTTTTTCACCGCTTCGGTTTTAAACTAAACGTGATAAAGTGAAAATACAATATGCTCCTCGGACAACAAATGCTCTAGCTGATCTATTAGCTAAGGAGGGTTTATCTTACTCTTCTATTTTGTCTGATTGTCCTAATCACCTTAGGATGATGCTCATGAAAGATTGTATGGGACTTGATCCCCTTGTTGTTGCTTATCCTTAATATATAAAGGCTAATGCCTCTCCTTATATCAAAAAAAAAAAAAAAGTGATAAAGTAATAATCTAGCTACTTAGTAGCATTATTTGCTGCTTATACACGTGAATATGCATTTCAGGTGGCATTTGGCATGGGAATCAACAACCCAGATGGTTAGGATTTCAAAATTGCTATTCTGCTCTTTTTTGCTTGAATTGCCAATGTGTTCTGTGTATATTTTATTCACTATACTACTGTGGATGGTGTTTGCAGCTATAATTGGTTCATTTTATCCATTCGAAACTGAACAAAGGTGGCCTCAGTTCACCGTATAGGATTCATTTTTGTATCTCATACCAACATAAACATTTACTCTTCTTTAAAATGTGTTGATGCATCTGCATGTATTTTAAGAGCTAGAAAACTAGTTTGTGGATGTTAAGTTAGTTATTTATAACAAACATATGTTGGTTTGCCTAGAAGACCCTTTTTGCTTATGTGCATTGTAACTACTTTTTGATTATATCTAGCTCTTATATTTAAGACTGGATGTGGTACAAATTTTCCTTTGCTTCCTTTATCACCTCCACACCATTAAAAACTGTAGACAAGAAGTTAACAGGGCATGAGTTATGACTGTCTTTGCTCATTTCAGTAGATCCTTTGGAGATCTATGTGTGTCTGTCTCCCCTTATACACAAATAGAGAAGAGTGATATTTTAGTTTTATATAAAGATTTAAATAGTGTTTTTTTCTTAGTTTAATCTGTAGATGATCTGTTAGCATTGATCTACACAGGAACACACCATGAGGAATGTGCATACCTGTGGCATTGGAGCATCCTTATGAAGCTTCCATGAATTGGTATTATTGTTATAATAAAAGCCGCATGAGTGATGCCTCTTTTGAAGGGGTTGAACAAGTGAGCTACTATTTTGTTTTTTTTTTTTACCTGAAAGTGAGCCACTAATTGAAGCATGCTCAAATCAGTGCTTTTATGGTAGAGTGGTGGTTTTCTATAGATATTTAGTGTTTATGTAAATCTGTAAAAATGGACGGATCCCGACCACCCTTTTTTGTGAGTTTAAGATCATAATTCACACGTGGAAAATTTTTCAATTGAAATGTTTGAAGTTATAAAAAGGTTATTTTGAGGCTCACAGAAAAATCTCTGAATCTAATTTATTTTTACCAAGAAAAAATTGGATTTTCATTTGCAACTTAATTCCTATTAGACTTATCTTTGAATGAATGAGATAGGTAAGATCATTTTGATCTAAATTTTTTTGACAGCCCCAAATTCTTTTAGGGGAATGGTTGATTACTTTTAACTTTGTTTTTGACATATTGGTGTGATCTGAATTAGAGATATTGTTGTGATAAAATGGATCTCTTTGTTGGACAACCACTTTTGTTGGATATCTTGATGCTGACTTTTTTGAATTGTTTCTGAAATCATATGTTGGATTGATTGTTTAGAATAAGTGTGGGGGAGGGGGCTAACCTGGCAGTGAAAGGTAGAAAAAATCATTGTGCTCCACTGTTATGGTAGTAACCTTATTCCTTATCCTTGCTACAAGTTTGATCTACATTGATTATCGTTAGTCTATGCTTGCATTGACTGCAAGTATTGGGGAAGAATGGATTTGAGTGTGTGTGTTGTTTTGCTATCTGTTTTGGGCTTAAAAAATTGAATATTGGAGATTATTTTTTCATTAGTAATTGTAGAAGTAGGCTTGATTGAGATATAAGAAGTTTGATTTGGTTAGCTGATTTGGCACAATCGATACAGAAAGGAGTCATTATATTCATGGCATTGGGATCAATTTAGTACTTTAGTGTATAATTTTGTATTTGTTCATGGGCTAGAGGAATTGACCTTTGATGGAAGGAATTTTGAGCCTGATTTCATTTTTTGATATTGAGTGCATACTCCTTAGTGCTAGTTCTCTCTAGAACTTGTCCTAGCTTTTGATTGAGGCCACATATGTGCATGGGAGCAAGTGTAAATGATAGAGGCATTTGATTGTAAACCTTATTTACACCCAAACATAAACCTTAAAACACTTTGAGCCGTTCATTTTCTTTTCTCTACATCATTGACCATTTGAGTATAATGCATTTATTATATTGGCAGAACATGACCTAGCTTCTGAAATGGTAATAGAATTTGGTGACATGCTTGAAATAAATTTTTTAAGTCATGTTGAGTTCAAGGTCAATGAAAGTGTGTAGAAGTAATTAGCTCTAAAAATAGAGAGAGAAAAAACAGAGTAAAAAATATAGAAGGAAAAAAATTGACCTAGCACTAGGGAGTAGGGAACAATCCTTTAGTTGCCATTTTTCACAAAATTAGACAAGCTTGAGGAGGTAAATACTTCTGAAGTAGGAAGGTGATTTGTTTGCTATTACTATCATTCTTTTTCTACTGTAGAAAATTAAAACAGGAGGATGAAAATGCCATCTTTCATAGGTCTTGAAGCAGTAGAGTAGGTTACATGCATAGAGGGGAGATGAGAACAATCCTTTAAATTAATCCCAATAAATCAGCATGATTCAAATAGAAAATGACTTCTTGTGAAAGTTCATAAAAATTAATCATAATAGTCAGAGGCTTTCAAATATAATTCTGTTGATTGCATTCATAATAAGGCTGCTAAGTTATGTGGTTTTTCTCAACTTAGGGCTACTCATATCCACTTCACAATGAAAAAGATGTAATCATCTTTATGTTTACTGAATTATATGTAGCTGTTAGCTTTTAGAAAATTTTAATGGATGTGAACTTCTTACTCATGCATTTTATTTTGGTTGGTTGATGCATGTTGGATTTTTCTGTGACAGTTTATTTTGCTGCTGGACACTATAAATTCATACTGAGTGCTCTATAAATGGATTATGATTATTATTTGGAATGAATGTCCCAATTTTTTTTTTTTAAAGAAATCTATAGATTGTTTAACTTTTAGGAAATTGCATCATGCACTTTATCCAACTTGTTTTTAAAACTGAGTTTATTTTGAAGAAATTTATTTTGTTCGTGACTTGTGAAGGCTAAGAAAGAGAGCGTTGGGCTAGCCTTTTGAAGTCTTTCTACATGGAATTCCCCATGCATAACATGAGGAGCTGGTTGTTTAAGATGCAACTTACTCGACCCAGTTGTACGCTTTCCTTTCACACTTTTATATCGTTTTGTTTTTCATTTGATTGGGTTGGATTGATTGCATATTATTTTTTAGTTTTGTGTGTTTCCTTTGTTTTTATGTTATGGGGGGAAGTTAATTTTTTTTAAAAAAAAACAGTTGAAAACATTTGTTTGGGATGTGAGAATTGCAAGTTCGAGGTGATCCTTGGTTTGGATGCATTCTTGAATTGATGAGTGATTGATGTGTATTGTGTGGAAAAGCTACATGGCAATTGTTGTGAATCCTAAGTGGGTAGCCATGACCTAGTGGGGTTTTTGGGCTTATTCATATTCATTTCTTGTGTGTACCACCTATCTTTTCGTTACTCTAGAATTTGGTTTGTGTCTTGTTTGAGACCACTTATTTGCATTTGCTAGACATGGAAATGAGAAAGACATTCATTTTGTTTGTAGCTAGATCTAAGTAGCCTACCTTCATACATTACTACATCCATTGCTAACCACTTTGACCCTTAAGTTATGCCTCCTTTCATTACCCATGGCCAAAAAAAAATTGTGGATATTTCCTATCATGTTATTTATAGCTAGATCCAAATTGCCAACCTTGATGCTTTGCCACATCCATCGCCTAACCATTTTGAGCCTTAAATTATGTTTTCTTTCATTATAATAGCCAAAAAAGAACTTGTAAATATTTTCCATCATTTTGTAGCATCCCTTGCCTAGCCACTTTGTGCCTTAAATTATGCATATCTATGTTTTTATGTCATATTCACTTTGAATGGATTTGATTGATTGAGGAGTGTGCATATCTTGAATATTTAGATACATGCATAAATCTCTCATATTCATTGTTGATTGTGATGGCCTAAATGATTATATTATGAAGGTTAGCCTAAGAAACAAGTAAGGCAAATGCTCTGTGATCATTTAGTCTTCAATTAGATTTTGTGAATATCTCACAAGAGAGACAATCTTGTTGGAAGGATCTTTGAGCCTATATTTCTAAAAATTGTGTGATTGAACTCCTACACTAGTAACTCTTCAGAACTTGTTCTAATTCTCTTTGTGGCTACTTTACACATGAGCAATTCTTTAAAACGAGAGAGGCATTCATATTCCAAATCCTCTTTTTTATCCCAAACACAAGCCACAAATATCATTATCCCTTGCTACCCCTTTGAGTCTATCACTTTTCTTAAATTCCATTATATTGCGGTAAGTTATTGTGCATGTAAATATATTTCTAAGCATTCTCACTTGTTACGTATTGGATCACATCTTGTGGTATTGTTGCTATTATTTAACTATGCGTGGGATGACAAATGAGAAAAATAGAAGTTGGCGAAAAAAGAAAGATAAAAGGAAAAATAATTTTGGCTCCCTTAAAAAAAAAAAGAAAGATGGGAGAGAAAAGAAAAAATGTGTCCCATAAAATGATGGGAGAAAGGAGTCATAGAAAAGCAAAGAAAAATTTATAGCTCCTTAGAAGGAAAAAAAAAGGCATGAAAAAGAAAAGAAAATCAAGAAAAAAAAATGTAGAGAGAAAAAATAAAAAAGGGAAAAGCATCCTACTAAGCTCTCTTGATTAGCAACATTATCACTACTTTATATATTGTATGGCAAAATTTTGGGTGCTATTTATTTTTTTACATGCATAATACTTACCATCCCTATCATCCATTCCATGTGGCCTATCTTCAACATTACAAGCGGGAAAGACCTCTTGATTTTTGAATGCACATGTAAGTGGTGGTAATAATTAGAATTATTACAAGCCTATGGTAGAGCCCAGCCTAGGTTGGTTTGAGAGAAAAAACCCCTAAATATGAGATGAGCGAAACATTTACATCCCTAAGACTCTCTCAGTTATATTCCTCTTTCCTAATTGTGTTCATAATTTGATCTCTTAGCATTATTATTTTGTAACTTTTTGCTAACTGGGAGGATATAAATGTTGAACCATCATTTTTATGCTCAAATATGAATGATTTCCCGCTTGCGAAAGATGTTTAAGGATAGTTTTTTGCTTCGCACAGGAGTTCCGAAAGAAAAGGAGTTGAGAAAACAAAAAAGGAAAGAAATAGAAAAAAGTAAACGAAAAAAAAGAAAAGGAAAAGAAAGAAAGAAATGAGAGAGAGAGAGAGAGAGAGAGAGAGAGAGAGAGATTTATCAATAATCATTATTTAACTGTACATTTCATTAGTTATTAATAATTTAGCAATTTGTTTGTCTCTATTTAGTTTAGTTTTTTTTATTGTTATATAAATTATTTTATATTTTATCATTCTCAATTGTACTAATTAGAATAGTCATTTATTTATTTTTTTCCTTTGATAATATTTTTTTTGTTTAATATATTTAACCCTTTATCCTTTATGATTTCTTCTCATCCTCCCTTTATTATTTTTTATTCAAATGATTTTTTTTTGTTTCCCATTCGGTGTTTGAACCCACCGGGTCGACTAATTTAGATTTGGGTTTTACAGTAGTAAGAACGATCCTCCCAATAGTAGTAGTTTCATACAAGTGCGTTACCGCAACTCAAACCCTAGACCTTTTGTTGGTTCAAATGATTTTTTTAAAAAAATTCAAACATAAAGTACGTATTATTATTTCTTTGATGAAATTATTTATAATGCATTTAATATTTATTGTCAATCGTTTATCATTTTCACTTATTTTGCTTTTGTTATTTATTTTCTTTTTAACTAACAATATTTATTTTTGTTCATGTATTTATTTATTTTATGTATTTTGCATGTATAATCAATTTTTAATGTGTTTAATTTCTTTCTATTATTATTTTTATAAATAAAATAAATTTTTTTGTTATTTATATTTATTTTTATCTGTTCATTTGAACTTTTTGATTCTAAATAAAATACATATTATTTATGCATTCAAATATGGTAATGTTTATTAATAACTTATTATTTACATGTTTACCCAGAAAAAAAATTGTTTGCCTTTAAATTTGGTTTGTTTGATGTTGCTTATACATATTTTTTTGAAACATTGATTCACTAAAAGTTTTCATTCTCACTATGTAATCTCTCTTTATTTCTATTATTTCTATTGTTTATTTATTTATTAATAACCATTCTTTAACTAGACCTTTTATTATTTTTTAATAATTTACCATTTATTTGCTTACCTCGATTTAGTTTTGTTATTTTTTTTAATTGCTATATAGATTATTTCACATTTTATCATTCTTATTTGTCCTAATTAGATTAGTCATATATTTATTTTTTCTTTGATAATATATTTTTGTTTTTTTTATTTAATGTATTGAACCCTATCTCCTTTATGATTTGTTATTTATATTTATATTTTCACATGAATGTTTTATTGATAAATAAATTATGTATTATTGATTTTTTTGATGAAATTATTTATAATATTTATTTATAATGCATGTAGTTCTTATTGTTAATTATTGATGAAATAATATTTGTTTTACATAGTTGTTATTTATTTTCTTTTTAACTAACCGTATGTATTTTGGTTTACTTATTTTTTATGTGTCATGTATATATAATCGAATTTTAATGTGTTTAATTTCTTTCTTTTATTATTATTTAAATAAACAACAATTTTTTTATTTATATTTATTTATATTATTACATATGTGGATGGTTGTTTTGATTTTTTCACCTTTTGCTTTTGTACTGTGAATGTGGAACTTATCTGAGGTTTTTTTAGTGTTCTTACCCCATATTACAAAGAGGGTGTGTTGTATTCTGTTGAAGAACTCAATAAAGAAAATGAAGATGGGGTTTCAATTTTATTTTATTTAAGATATATTGATTTGCTCCCTGGTCCTTTTTAATACTTATTAGTTATGCTCATTGTACTTTTAAAATGCACTGTAGATGAATGGACCAATTTTCATGAGACTTTAAAGATCTAAAATATTATTATCCTGAACTTGAGTTAACACATAAGTGGGCATCTTGCAGGGGCAGACACTCTATCGTATAGGTCAATATCATAGCATATATATAGTTTTCTTTGTTGGACATGCGCGTGCACATATATAATTTTATTTTGTTTCTTTTTCTAGTCAGAGGAATGATGTACTATAGGCAAGCTTTGAACCTTCAATGCTTGAGACAATGGTTAGTTTCCTATTTTGTATGCTATGTTTTCAAATTCAAATCCCAACTTTAGCAGAAGCCATGTGCTTATAAATGAAATAATGTTGTTCAGCTATATCTTTGGTGGCTACAGGAGTGGAGATTAGAGAAACTCTTTGAATCATGCCTAAGCTCTAGCTGATTTTAAAGTTCACCAATGTTGTTTCATGTCAGATCTATGGTTCTTAAAGAAATCAACAAATCCTCAAGACAGAGTTTGCTATAATAATATTCTCAATCTTTTTTTAACGTTACTCAACACAGGCTAAGTAAACTCTTCTGGCTGTAGTTCCCACCTGGTAGGAAGGGGAATGAAATTACTGAACAGTATCCATAAGGACATCACTTTTCCGATAGAGGTGTGTCATTTGGTTTTGTGTCTATTCTATGGATCAATCTATGATGTTGATGATTAACTAACTTTCAATGTCCTTGTTTGGAATCATGTAACTCTAGCACAAATGATTTTCTATTGCATTCTTAGGAACTATATTCCTGGTTCTCCCACGTCAATTGGTGAAGGAAGCTGGAAAACTTTAATCATGCTCATATTTACACAGTGGAGAAGCTTTGCAGACCATAGTCATGAATCAGGCAGCTTTGCCTGAGACATTAATGCAGGATCGATGCTCTGTGATTTAGTTTACTCACTGTCATATTCTCTTTTACAAGGACAATTACTATGAAAAAGCTTTTAAAATGAGAAATTTATTGGAGGAATTCCATCGAAGTCACAGTGGGGCAGAAACCTCGATATTAGGTCTAAGGGAGCATATATTTACTGGAAGGTTAGCCCTTTGACAATGTATTTAAATATCATATGATTTGATCCAGGGGTGGAGCTAGGATTCAGAGTTAATGGGTACATAATTAGTGTAGGGGTTCAAGGGCAGCACCCCCGAAATTTTTTTTAAAGAAAATTTTTAAATGCATTAAGATTTAAAGAATAATTTTAAAGAATATAAGACCTAATCAGCCCAATACTCATATTGATGCAAAGTGCTATGTTCCCTGCGTAAATACATTCCTGAAACAAAGGAGATGGTTAAGCAAAACTTTCTTATTTTGCACGTCATCACCTTCGGCTTCAAATATTTAATGATTGATATCATTCACCATTTGGGCCCAGCAAATTGTGAAAAGCAAACATATCCATTTCAGCCCAAAATCCTATATCTTGCATCAGTGAATAAATGGCCATGTGAGAACCCATAATATAATCAATGAATCATTTTTTTTCCTCTCTTCCAACCCCAACGTGAAAGAGTGCCGAAAAGATAAGGAACAGATACAAGAAAAGCCCATTTGCTTCAACCCAACAAAGCTAAAACTAGTTGGCCCAGAACATCCAACCTATTATTTCTAATATACATTCTCTAACCAACACGTAAGACTTCAAAAATCACAGTAGCAAATGGTACAGTAACATGCTATCAGAAAGAAAAAGAAGAAGCAAAAGATGTTCAACGTTTTTTACGGAATAAGAGAATAAATCACACAAATATCAGATGATCAGCAGAAAATAAAAGGTTCATTGTGAGTTACACTGAGGATTTATCATCAGACCATGCTTCTCAAAACACCAAACCTTTGGACCAGAGGTTCAACGAGAGATAACTGGATTTAAACTTCTGCTATATAATCCTCAATCTTGCTGCTTTCCTCATTTGTGAACGGGGAGTAAACATTGAGTTAGAAAAGAGAGAGGGAGGCCGAGAGTTAGAGTAAGGGAGTGAGAGTTGAGAGAGCTGAAACCTATCGTCTACTCTGTTTTGGTGACGGAAAACAGAGGCATAACAGTAAGATAATTCCACCATCATCAGAACTTGAAAACCGAAGGTACCCATTAAGCTTTCCTTCCCTCTTGTTTCCTTTATTTCTTAACGTTAGGAAGAAGTTTTATGGGTTCACTTGCCCTCATTGGCACAAGTGTGGCTCCGCCAGTGATTTGATCTCATCCCCCTTATTATTTATTATTCATATTTATATTTTCAAATGAATTTGTTATTCATAAATAAAGTACGTATTTTTTTTTTTGGTAAAGGTGTAAAAATGTACATGTCTTTACCTTCAGGAGCATCCAGCACCATATGCTTTTTTTTTAAGGAAAAGTAACTATGTGGTTATTCACATTTCCCTGTTATGTTAGTTGACTGTTAAGTGATAATTTTGACTATTAAATGCATCCTAAACTCTCTCTCTCTCTCTCTGTGCGCATCTTCCACTTCTGTTCACTTTTCGCGAAACAGAGGAGGAGACCAACGAGATTAAATCATTCACTTCAGCCTGAACCTAAAGGTAACCTGTTGAACTTTCGTTTCCTCCTTTGTTCCGTCTGAGTTTTGAACTATCGCTTAAACCGAAATGAAAAGAAGCAGGGGGGCTGAAATGAGCATGGAAATATAAATAGAAAGAATCTGTATGTGTGTCTGCATGAGGAATAGAAGAAATTCTTCAAAGAGCTTCCTGCTATTGGGAGTTTTGAATTTGATGATGAAGAAGGAAATATTGGGAATTTCGGGACATTAATGGAGGCGTTGACAGGTACTACTCTTTTTGAAGAAGAAGAAGGAAGAAAAGAAGCAATGATTAAATAAAATAATTTAATACTTCAATGAATTTACTCGTTTTATATGGCTCACCAAAATGATTCAGCAAAATGAACCATAGCAAGCACAGAGAATAGAAACAAAGAAAAAGAAAGCAATAGTCAACTCCTCCTGTATCAGTCCAAAATGATTCAGCAGATCATGCAAGACGCCAGCAGCACAGAGAATAGAAGCACACGATCAGATCCTTCCATGACTATCGAGCCCAGCGCCAAATGCCTCCTGGTCTTTGCCTTCCGATCCCTCTCTCTTCCACTTCTATGTATATATTGTGGTTCCTTTTAGCCTTCAAGTTCTCTTTCAGTAGAACCAGAACAGAAACGCATAGGAAAAAGAACAGAGAGATAGAGAGTTGAGACTTGAGAGTTCAGTCAGAGAGTGAGAAGAAGAAGAAGAGAGTTTCAGTGAGAGCGAGAAAAGGAGAGAGGGTGGGAGATAAGAGAGAGAGTGAAAGGCAAACGAAACCCAACTTGCTCTGTTCACGTTTCGGGAAACAGAGGAGGAGACCAGCGAGATTAAATCATTTGCTTCAACCTGAACATAAAGGTAACCTGTTGAACTTTTGTTCCCTCCTTTGTTCCAAGCACATGCAGCAACATACACGCCTAAAACCAGCTGCTGAACTTCATGCGTTCTTTTTCTTCTATTCCTCATGCAGACACACACACACACACACACACACACAGGTTCTTTCTATTTATATTTCCATGCTCATTTCAGCCAACCGAAGAGACCATGACAACATTTAAGCTTCTAACAGCCCCCTCCTTGTTTTACGTTTCAATTTTAGCTATTCATTCCCCGAAACAGAAAATCCTAGGTTCAACATTAACCAATGACCAACACTACGTGCATGCATCGTATATTTTTAGGTGAGAACAGCCCCCCTGCTTCTTTTCATTTCGGTTTAAGCGATAGTTAAAAACTCAGACGGAACAAAGGAGGAAACGAAAGTTCAACAGGTTACCTTTAGGTTCAGGCTGAAGCGAATGATTTAATTTCGCTGGTCTCCTCCTCTGTTTCACGAAACATGAACAGAAGTGGAAGATGGGCAGAGAGAGAGAGAGTTTAGGATGCATTCAACTAACAGGGAAATGTGACTTTTGTACCTATTTAATAACCACATAGTTACTTTTGCTCAAAAAAAAAAAAAACATACAGTGCTGGACGCTCTTGAGGGTAAAGCACATGTGCATTTTTGCACCTTTACCCTTTTTTTTAATGAAATTATTTATAATATTTGTTTATAATGCATTAGTTTTTATTGTTAATGGTTTATTATTTTCATTTGTTTTGTTTGGCTGTTATTTTTTTAACTAATAGTATTTATTTGTATTTACTTATTTATTTATGTATCTTGTATGTATAATTGAATTTTAATGTGTTTAATTCCTTTTTTATTATTATTATTTTTATAAATAAAATAAAGTTTTTTCATGCTATTATATTTATTTTTATCGTTCCATTTGAATTTTTTATTTCTAAATAAATACATATTATTTATGTTCAAATGTTGTAATGCTTATTAATAAATTATTATTTACATTTTTACTTAGAAAAAAAGTGTTTACCTCTAAATTTTGTTTGTTTGATGTTTTCTTATACATAAGTTTTTGATACATTGTTATTACTCTCATTATGTAATCCTCTTATTTCTGTTATTTATATTATTTATTTATTTATCAATAATAATTCTTTAACCCGATCTTTTATTATTTATTCATAAATTATCATTCATTTTCTTGCCTTAATTTAGTTTTGTTATTTTTTTATTGTTGTACAGATTATTTTATCTTTTATCATTCTCACTTGTACTAATTAGATTAATCGTGGATTTATTCTTTTTATTTGATAATATATTTTTGTTTTTTATTTAATGTATCGAACACTTTGTCCTTTATAATTTGATCGCACCCTCTTTATTATTTGTTATTTATATTTATGTTTCCACTTGAATTTTTTATTGATAAATAAATTAGATATTATTTAATTTTTTGATAAATTATTTGTAAGACTTATTTAAAATGCATGTAGTTTTTGTGGTTAATACTTTATCATTTTCACTTGTTTCACTTATTGTTATTTTTCTTTTTAACTAACCTTATTTATATTGGTTTACTTATTTATTTATGAATATTGTATGTATAATCAAATTTTAATGTATTTTATTTCATTCATTTATTATTGTTCAAATAAAAATATAAATTTGTCTCGCTATTTATATTTATTTTTATCTTTTCATTTGAATTTTTATTTCTGAATAAAATACATGTTATTTATGCATTTAAATGTGGTAATGTTTATTAATAACTTATCATTCATTTGCTTCCCATTATTTAGTTTTGTGTGTGTTAATAATTTATCATTCATTCATTTGTTTCTATTTAGTTTTGTTATTTTGTTATTTTTTTTATTATGTGTATGTTTATTAATAATTTATCATCCATTTATTTGCCTCTATTTAGTTTTGTTATGTTGTTATTTTTTTTTTAATTTTATACAGATTTTGTGTTTGTCTTGAAAAGCGAAGCAAATTACTAAGAGGGGGTGAATTGGGGATTTAAAAATTTTCTTAACAATGTTCTGCAATGTGTGCGCTGGAATAGGGATGAACAGAGACAAGAAGAGGAAAGCAAGACACAAGATTTATACTAGTTCGGTTTAACTCTTTGACCTACGTCCAGTCCCCAGACTCTCTGGGATTTCCACTATCACTCACAATCAGTTACACACTCTGTATTTGAAGTTATCCTCTTATTAGGATACACTCCCCCTTACAAGTTGTAAACTAATATTCCCAATCTCCAAGTCCCCATACTTGAGATTCTTACAAACAAATGAATTTAACAACAAAAGACACTCTCTCTAAGTGTAGATAATGATAATCACTGAAGTACAAGTGTTTCTCAAAGTATTTCACAGAAAAAACTGAAGTGATAGTTGTAATCTTGTATGTATATGCTTATGTTGTTTTCCTGCGTTTCTGAGCTTTTTTTTATACTTGAGGAAGTTCATTTGAATGTTGCATATCAGAATATAACTGTTGGAGCTCCACTCAGAATTTTGACGTTGGACATCCACCATGAACTTGACCGTTTGAGCATTTCTGGATTCCATGTTTTCTGATTTAGTGTTTTCTGTTACTTTATTATCCTTCAGTATATTTAATTTTGAGGATAATATTAATCATCTTCCATCAGAATGGGTAGCATAAGAAAGTCTACAATTATTTAATCCAAGTTGCACAGATTCCTGACAAGTGTGCAGCCAACCATACTGCACTTTTCACTTTCCAACTCAGCAAACACAACCTGCTGATTTCAGCTTCAAAACTCAACTGAATTTTATTGAACAAAGTGGTTAATCATGGATAACAGTAATAATGAATGGAAACAATAAATATCCAAGTAATTCACATTGATTAGAACCAAATTTCTATTGCTTTCAAAATGAATCACTACAGTAAGATATAAGTGATTGGAGTAGTTCATTCTGACATAGCAATTGAGAGCATTCTGTAAATAACATTACTGGAGTCATCCTAGTCTTACTGGAGTCATATCACGTCTTTTTGACGATATCACTGGATCATCATTGGCCTATTGGAGTATTCTCAAGGTTTATATCGTTTCTAACTCAAGGTTACTGGAGTAAGAATTAACTTACTGGAGTAGCCAAGCTCTTAACACGTTTCTGTCTCTACTGTTACTGGAGTAGATACTTGAGTACTGGAGTGTCTGAGGCTAATTTTCTTTCTGTCCGCGATATGACTGGAGTAATCATTTAGCTACTGGAGTATCTTGAGGTCTATTTAGTTTCTGTCATTGAGACTACTGGAGTAGGTCTTTGGTTACTGAAGTAACTAAGGTTCATTTTGTTTCTGTCTGCGATCTTATTGGAGTAGCTATTAGGTTACTAGAGTAATGCTAGTTAAAGGTTGTCTATGACTAGAGTAACTATTTCATTACTGGAGTAACTTCGACAAACTATCGGGTTTTGGTTCTGGAGGTGTCTGAGAATGAAGGGTTATTGGAGTAATTAAGTGACAACTGGAGTAACGTTACTGGAGTAACAAAATGACTACTGGAGTAACGTGTTTCACAACAGATGGGCCATCGGGTTTGACTTGGGGACAACTGAAACAAGAGAACTTACTGGAGTAAGTAAGTGACTATTAGAGTCACTCTTACTGGAGTAGGCCACTGTTACTGAAGTAATGTCTTTACAAAAGCGAGGTTCAGAGACCAATATTACTATTACTGGAGTAACTTGGACATTATTGGAGTAATTGAGACTTGAAAAACAATTTGAATATACGCATATTACTAGAGTAACAAAAACATTACTGGAGTAACATTTCACTAAAATGCAATTTAACAAGGCAGATTATTGGAGTAACAGACCACTTACTGGAGTAATGTCCGTGATAATATAGTGATGTTACTAGAGTAATATGACTATTATTGGAGTAAGATTTTTTTGAAAACTTAGTAAATGCATGAAATCTTATTCCTTTAATTTACAATTGTCAAGTTATCATCAAAACACATAGAGAACTAACATGTCTGTCTACGTGTGCATGTGTGTGTTTGTGTCTGTCTATCTTGATGAGTATGTGTATGTGTTTGTAAGTCTATTGTGAGTCTGTGTGCGTGTCATTGTCTGTCTATGTCATGTCTTTTGTGAGTCTATGTATGTGTGTCCATCTCTTTGTGTATGTCATCTTTTTCTTCTTATTTCGTGAAATAAGTTTCTTTCCTTTGTTTAGCTTGTATGTGTTAATAATTTATCATCGATTTACTTGCATCTATTTAGTTTTGTTATTTTTTTGTATTGTTATATAGATTGTGTGTGTGTTTATTAGTAATTTATCATTCATTTGCTTGCCCTTATTTGCTTTTGTAATTTTGTTATTTTTTAATTGTGTGTGTTTATTAATAATTTATCATTCATTTTATTGCCTCTATTATGTGTGTTTATTAATAATTTATCATTAATTTGCTTGTCTCTATTTAGTTTTGTTATTTTGATATCTTTTTTTTTAAAATTGTTGTACAGAGTGTTTGTCTGTGTGTGCGTGTGTCTGCCTGTGGTTGTGTGTGTTTGTTTTGTTATGATTCATTTGCTTGCCTTTATTTAGTTTTGTTATTTTTTTATGGTTATACAGATTGTGTGTGTGTGTCATTGTCACTGTGTGTTTGTCTGTGCGTGCGTGTCTGTCTGTGGTTGTGTGTGTGTTTTGTTATGATTCATTTTCTTGCTTTTATTTAGTTTTGTTATTTTTTAATTGTTATATAAATTGTGTGTGATTATTAATAAACTATCATTCATTTACTTGCATCTCTTCAGTATTGTGTTTATTAATAATTTATCATTCATTTGCTTGACTCTATTTAGTTTTGTTATTTTTTTTAATTATACAGATTGTGTGTGTGTGTCTCTCTGTCTCTATGTGTGTGTCTCTGTGTGTGTCTATTTATGTGTGTTTTGTTATCGTTCATTTGCTTGCCTCTCTTTAGTATTGTGTGTTAATAATTTATGATTCATTTGCTTGCCTCTACTTAGTCTTGTTACTTTTTTTATTGTTTGTCTTTGTATTAATAATTTATCATTCATTTGCTTGCGTCTATTTAGTTTTGTGTTACTAATTTATCATTAATTTACTTGCCTCTATTTATTTTTTTTATTTTGTTAACTTGTTTTATTGTGTGTGTGTGTGTGTGTTTATTAATAAACTATCATTCATTTTTTTGCATCTATTTAGGTTTTGATTTTTTTATTGTGTGTGTGTGTTTGTTAATAATTTATCATTCATTTGTTTGCCTCTATCTATTGTTTTTATTTTGTTAACTTGTTTTATTGTGTGTGTGTGTGTGTTTATTAATAATTTATCCTTCATTTACGTGTTTTACTTTGTTAATTTATTATTTTGTTAACTTCTTTTTATTTTGTTAACTTGTTTTAGTATGTGTGTGGGTTTTGATTCATTTTCAAGCCTTTATTTAGTTTTGTTATTTAGTTTTATTGTTATGCAGATTGTGTGTGTGAGTATATGTCTCTGTGTGTTTTTCTGTGCGTGTGTGTGTTTATCTTTGGTTGTGTGTGTGTGTGCCTTTTGTTATGATTCATTTGATTGCCTTTATTTAGTTTTGTTGTTTTTTTGTTGTTATACGAATACTTGTGTGTGTGTCTTTGTCTCTTTGTGTTTGTCTGTGTGGGTGTGTATCTGTTTGTGGTTGTGTGTGTTTGTTTTGTTATGATTCATTTGCTTTCCTTTATTTAGTTTTATTATTTTTTTTTTATTGTTATACAGATTGTGTATGTGTCTCTCCCTGTGTGTTTGACTGTGTGTGCCTGTGTCTGTCTGTCGTTGTGTGTGTGTGTGTGTGTGTTTTTTATGATTCATTTGATTGCCTCTATTTAAATTTGTTATTTTTTTTGTTATACAAATTTCTTGTGTGTGTGTCTCTCTCTCTATGTGTTTGTCTATGTGTGCGTGTGTCTGTCTATCTGTGGTTGTGTGTGTTTCATTTGTTATGATTCATTTGCTTGCCTTTAATTAGTTTTGTTATTTTCTTATGGTTATACAGATTGTGTGCGTGTGCGTCTCTGTCTTTGTGTGTTTGTTTGTGGGTGCGTGTGTCTGTCTGTGGTTGTGTGTGTTTGTTTTGTTATCATTCATTTGTTGGCCTCTATTTACTTTTGTTATGTTTTTTCTTTATACATATTTCTTGTGTGTGTGTCTCTATCTCTATGTGTTTGTATGTGGTTGTATGTGTTTGTTTTGTTTTGATTCATTTGATTTCATTTATTTAGTTTTTTTTTATTTTTTTGTGGTTATACAAATTGTGTGTGTGTGTGTGTGTTTCTCTCTCTGTGTGTTTGACTGTGTGTGCCTTTGTCTGTCTGTGGGTGTGTGTGTATGTGTGTTTTATTATGATTCATTGATTGCCTGTATTTAGATTTGTTATTTTTTTTTGTTATACAAATTTCTTGTGTATGTGTCTCTCTCTCAGTGTGTTTGTCTGTGTGTGCATTTGTTTGTCTGTGGTTGTATGTGTTTATTTTGTTAGGGTTAAATATTAAATCTGCCATGGAAGTTTTGCTAATGGAGCGTCCAACACCCGGAAGTTTTTTGGGTACCAAATTTACCACGAAGTATTAAAATGGTACCAAAATTACCCGGAAGTATTAAAAAGGTACCAAATATACCCAAAACTAGTGGAACGTCAAACATCCGTTGGCCATGTCGAAAATGTTTTTTTTAACCAGTTTATTGTGTCGATATTAATGCCACGGAAGCTCCATGGTAAAATAGGTAACCCAGAGAGTTGCTTGTTGATTCTCCTCTGTTTTTCCACGCCAAAACAGAGGTAGTTTTGAGCTCTTGCACTCTTGGTCTCTCCCTCTGACGTTGCTGCTTCTGTGTTTCGGGTTGGAGGCTGAGGGAGTAATTCATTGTGTTATCTGCTCTTTATGTATTGGGCCGAGAAGAAGGAAGAAAACAATCAGCTGATGTTATATGTGTGGTTACGTGTTGGGCCAAATTGGACACACCTTACATGTTTAGCGTTTTGACTATGGAAACATAACTTAACAGCAACTATATCAGCAAGGTCCCTAAGCTTCTAGTATGTATTCATTTTATAGATATGTTTATATATCATTTCAACTATTCACTTCCCCTCGGCATGCACACACATATACTTACTTAACTATTCTTCTTTCTTTTTAATACATATATAGCAAAACACACACCCAATAACCACGTACACCCATATATATATAGGTATGTAAAGATCCAAAATAACTTAGCTTCTCTCTCTCTTCTTCCCACGGCTTACACACACAGTAACTATTTTTTTTCTTCTTTTTTTGTCATGTAGCAACACACACACACACACACACAAACACACACACACACATCTTTATGTTTAGCATTCTTTTCCTTGGCATAAACAGAACCCATGCACAAGAAGAAACATAGACAACAAGCTTTCTATTATATATAACCTCACATATGTTAACAGATCCAGCAAACCGATGCCAAAAACATAGCTCACAACCCTCTGTTTTAGTTTCAGTTTTCAGCTCTGCTTTTAGATTCATTTTCAACGCCTAACAGCTGGGTTTTCCTTTTGTTTAATATCTAAAAACTACCGATAAAGATGCTGATGATGTTAGCCTCCATGTTTTGATGATGAGTCAACATTATAAGGAAAAATGGAATTGATCTTCTCTGCTACAATCATGGATATGAAACCAGAATTTTGCTGTGAAATTACCTTGAGGTTAAGAACTTCACCTCGAGGTTAAGGAAAACTCGAGGTTGGGATATAACCTCGAGGTTTCAATCCTTCGCTCTTTTGGAGAATTCTCTTAGCAACCTTTGTTGGATCTGGCTATCACCCAAGAGGGGGGTGTATTAGGTGTTTGATAAAACTCTGATAACTTTAAAAACTTTTCACAACTAATTTGAAATCAGTTCTATGACAGAAATTAGTTATCCAAATTTGTATACTGGAAATACAAGAGTTTAGGGAAGAGAATATGCAAACCGTGATTTATCCCGGTTCGGTCTAATCCTTGACCTACATCCAGGCTCCAAGCTTCACTTGAGATTTTCAATCCACTACTTGCTTTAAGCTTGGTTACACGTTCTGTACTTGAAGTAATCCTCTCACTATGATTCACTCCCCCTTACAAACTGTAATCAATACACTTGCTTGATTACACATTCTGTACTTGAAGTAATCCTCTCACTAGGATTCACTCCCCTTACAAGTTGTAATCAACACAAAGTGTTTCCCACTCAAGATCACCCAATCTTGAGTAACTCTCAGAATGATAGGATGTTTACAATGAATCTTCTCCCTCAGAAGTGAATATAAACACTAAAGTACAATACAGATAATCTCACTCTCTAAGATGAACTATATAAGCATTGAAACCAGAGAGTATATGACCCAAACATTGGATTCAGAGTATTGGCATATTTGATAGTGTAAGCTCACGTCCCTGTTTTTCGTCTATCTTTGCCCTCTTGCGTTTTTCTTCACTTGCACACTTGAATCTTCAAGTCTTCAGGTATTTATACTGATTTGAAGTATATGAACGTTGTAGATCCGTTGTGACTTGGACCCATTCGAAAATATAGCTGTTGTGAATGTTTCTCCATGGATATAGCTGTTGTGTCCACTTTTGTTTGAATATGACTGTTGGGAAATTGCAAATTTGAATATTTGAGTTTTCTCCCTTCAAGAATGTCTCCCATGATGTTCAACAGCCTTTTTATCTGGAGGATGTTAAGGATAATGTTGATCTTTCATGTATAATCCTATTTGTTTAATCATAGACATCTTCCAGCAAACATGGAGTAGTGCATTTTTCACTTTACAACTCAGCATTTGAATCTTCATGAAATTCTTCATTTGATCATCTGAAACTTACTAGAAATCTGTTCAAACAATGTTAGAAATAATAGTAAGTGATGATATGAAGTAATGAAATCATAATCAATGATTTCCATTTTATGAGCACGGAGATTTTTCAAAGCTTCCTTGAATTCTGTCTTCGCATTACTAGAGTAGCAACTTAGTTACTGGAGTAACTAAGGATCATTTCGTCTCTGTGTCAAATTTGACTGGAGTAGCCTAGCGATGACTGGAGTAGCTCTATTGAAAATGTTTTGATATGACTAGAGTAACTCTTCTATTACTGGAGTAGCTTTCTTGATGACTCGAATTAGCTACTTCCAGTTTAGTCTTGACTGCAGTAGCATTTTGCGTGACTGGAGCTGAATGAGAATCAGTTGCTCTTTGTCTCCATCTTACTGGAGTAATGTGGGTATTACTGGAGTTGCCAAGGTGACATTTTGTCACTGTCTTCGAATGACTGCAGTGCTTGTTCATTACTGGAGTCATCTAAGTGTCAGTTGCTCTCTGTCTTCGATCTTACTGAAGTAATGGCTTTGTTATTGGAGTAACTCAACTTCATTTTGTTTCTGTCCTCAACATTAATGGAGTCATCATTTAATTACTGGAGTAATGTAAGTCTTGCCCACTTTCTGTCTCGAAGTTACTGGAGTAACGTTTTGATTATTGGAGTAACTCTAGTGTAAAATTTGTACTATGACTGGAGTAACAATAGGATTACTGGAGTAAGATCGGGTTTTGGTTCTGGAAGGGTCTGAAAGTAAAGAGCTACTGGAGTACTTAAATGATTACTGGAGTAGGCTTACTGGAGTAACAAAATTGTTACTGGAGTAACATGTTTTACTCTCGACAAGCTATCGAGTTTACTCTTGGACATGTTTGAAAAAGATGACTTACTGGAGTAGGTAAGTGACTACTGGAGTAAGCCTTACTGGAGTAGCCATTTCATTACTGGAGTAATGACTTCACAAAAGTGATATTCAGAACACAATATTACTGGAGTAGCAAGACCATTACTGGAGTTATCAAAACACCACTTGTTTGAGGATCAGTTTCCAGATTTCTGAACGGAACCTGAATTTCCAAAAATCACATCTCTCTCATTTGATCTTTGTTTTCTGTGATCTTGATATTTTTGGAAAGGTGTATGAGTCTAGTTTCATATGCCACTGATTTCAACGCATTTTGATGTGTAGTTTGAGAAATATCCTCAAATTACTGAACCTTGGTCAGCTGCAGGACGTTAACAGGTGTCTCAACTTCAAAAATTCATAGCTCTCTCATCTGATCTTTTTTGGACCTGAATTTTTGATAGAATGACACCTTGGATGTCTAGCAATGAGCACTCATATCACATATATGACTAGAGTAACGCGTAAGTGACTGGAGTAACTCGACCAATACAGTAGCAATGACTGGAGTAACATATTTTTGACTGGAGTAACTCGATCATAATTCATCCAGAAGCTTCAACTTGCTCATTTTAACTCCGAATTGACCCGTTCCAACTTCCACTTAATCGTAGAAACTTCAAGAATCAATCTATGAACTTGTGTAATGATTTTCTCAATCCTTTCAACAAGTTCTTCTTTCTTTCTTCTCTCTTCTTGATTAATCTTCATGAATCAACTCATTATTTCTTTTCTTCTCTTGTTCTTTCTCCACAAGAACAAATCTTCTTGATTACTCTCCATGAATCTACTCATTCTTTCTTATCTTCTATTGTTCTTTCTCCACATGAACAAATCTACATTAAATGTATCAATTAGCCAAAGTATATGGTATATATAAACTTTTTGCTCTTACTAATGACATCTATATAAGACATCATCAAAACTAATCATAACCAACAACCTTGAGGCTCAACCATGAACCTCGAGGTTAGGCCAAAACTCAAGGCTAGGATTTTGACTCGAGGTTGAGGCTATGTCTTTCACTACCCGTAATTTTAAATCAAGCATATAAAACCTCGAGGTTAGTAATTGAACCTCGAGGTTGAGGTAAAACTCGAGGTGATACACGAAACTCGAGGTTATACGGCTCTATTGCTGAAGTTGCATTTGTTTCAAACCTCGAGGCTGATAAGTTGGCTTGAGTTTAGTGAGAAACTCGAGGTTACATATGTGACTCGAGGTTAAGAGACTCTGAACTGATATATGATTATGTGATGTTTCTGCGATCAATCATTTAAACCATCCGTATCTGATCTTGCCTTCATGCTGTGATTACCTTTATATTACTAACTATGATTCAAGTTTGTTTCACTGAGAAAGGTTCAGGAATTCTGGTGCTTTGATAAAAGCAGATCATGATGTTAGTAACATTTAATGTCATAGCAAAAATAAGGCGAAAAGCATTATTTGAAGATAAAGAGACGAAATTCCTTTTGTTTGTACTCTAACGGTCAAATATTGAAGAATGAAGCAGAAACATTCTTCAGGAATAGGAATGCTGTTCAAGCTGTTATACTTCCAAGACCAACCACTAGCATTAAATGCTAACGGTCATATTACCCTCATGCATCTAGACAACGGCTAGTCTACAACGGGATTAATTGCAACACTATAAATCGAAGAAGCATTCAATTGAGCCACCTACCGAAGTTATTGTTACGCTGCAAAATTACTTAATCACATTTACTACTCTGCTTCTGTAACAGTTTGTATTAAACACGCACTTAAGTGATTATCCTATCTACTCTCTTTAGGAGTTTTCTATTTTTCTTAATAGATTGTATTGTGAATCTTGAGGTAGGGACCTCAAGTGACAGGGTGTAACAATTACAGCCTGTAAGGGGGAGTGATCAGTGAAATCTATTTGTAATTGTGAAAAGAGTTCTAGTGGAAATCCCAGGTGTGTTCTGGGGACTAGACGTAGGTCAGTTTGAGACCGAACCAGGATAAATCACTTATGTACAAGTTTTTCCTTTGTTTGTCATTTCTTTCATTCCGCGAAAATTTATAAGTTAAATCAATATCACCTATTCACCCCCCCTCTAGGTGATTTTCAGATGAAACTAGGGGGAAGAAGCTTGGAAACTCACCTTCAAAGATCAAGCTTGAAGGATGAGGATATCTGGTTGCTATGCTCCTTTGTTTCTCCGCGCCAAAATAAAGGTAGTTTTAAGCTCTTGCACTCATGCTCTCTCCCTCTCTTCTTCACTCTCTCGTTTTCTCTTCCTCTTTAAACTCTCTCTTGGTTTGGCTGAAAGAAAACAAATGGCATAGAGACGAGAGAGAGAACCCTTTGAAAATGAAGCTGAAATAATGGTGCTAGGATCCAGAGAAAATGAAGCTTGCTAAAAATGAAGCTTGCCATACGTGTCTATATGATGTGGCAAATGTTCACCCTCCACCATGTTTTTTCCCCTACCATGTGGCATTTTAACCAGCAACGTGGACCCCCGTCAGTTTTGCGTATATTTGGTACCATTTTAATACTTTCGGGGTAAAATTTGGTACCCAAAAAACTTTTGGGTGCTGAACGCTCCATTCACAAAACTTCTGTGGAAAATTTGGACTTTAACCCATTTTGTTATGATTCATTTGCTTACCTTTATTTAGTTTGGTTATTTTTTTATGGTTAAATAGATTGTGTGTGTGTGTCTCTATCTCTGTGTGTTTGTCTGTGCGTGCGTGTGTCTATATGTGGTTTTGTGTGCTTTATCATGATTCATTTGATATCCTTTATTTAGTTGTTATTTTTTTTGTTATATAGATGTTTTGTTTGTGTGTGTCTCTATCTCTATGTGTTTGTCTGTATGGGCGTGTGTCTGTTTGTGGTTGTGTGTGTTCATTTTGTTATGATTCATTTGCTTTCCTTTATTTAGTTTTGTTATTTTTTTATGGTTATACAAATTGTGTGTGTCTCTCTCTTTGTGTGTTTGACTGTGTGTGTTGTGTCTGTCTGTGGTGGTGGTAGTGTGTGTGTGTGTGTGTGTGTGTGTGTGTGTGTTTTGTTATGATTCATTTGATTGCTTCTATTTAGATTTGTTATTTTTTTTGTTATACAGATTTCTTGTGTGTGTGTGTGTCTATGTCTTTGTGTGTTTGTCTGTGTGGGCGTGTGTCTTTTTGTGGTTGTGTGTGTTTGTTTTGTTATGACTCATTTGCTTGCCTTTATTTAGTTATGTTATTTTTTTTATGGTTATATAGATTGTGTGTGTGTCTTTATCTCTGTGTGTTTGTCTGTGCATGCGTGTGTCTATCTGTGGTTGTGTGTTTGTGTATGTGTGTGTTTTGTTATGATTCATTTGATTGCCTTTATTTAGTTTTGTTATTTTTTTGCTATTATACAAATTTCTTCTGTGTGTCTCTGTCTCTTTGTGTTTGTCTGTGTGGGCGTGTGTCTATTTGTGGTTGTGTGTGTTTGTTTTGTTATGATTCATTTGCTTTCCTTTATTTAGTTTTATTATTCTATTTATGGTTATACAGATTGTGTGTGTGTCTCTCCCTGTGTGTTTGACTGTGTGTGCCTGTGTCTGTCTGTGGTTGTGTGTGTGTGTGTGTGTTTTTTTTTTGTTATAATTCATTTGATTGCCTCTATTTAGATTTGTTATTTTTTTGTTATACAGATTTCTTGTGTGCGTGAGTCTCTGTCTCTTTGTGTTTGTCTGTGTTGGCGTTTGTCTATCTGTGGTTGTGTGTGTTTGTTTTGTTATGATCCATTTGCTTTCCTATATTTAGTTTTGTTATTTTTTTATGCTTATATAGAGTGTGTGTGTGTCTCTGTCACTGTGTGTTTGTATGTGCGTATGCGTATCTGTATGTGGTTTTGTGTGTTTTATCATGATTCATTTGATTGCTTCTATTTAGTTTTGTTTTTTTTGTTATATATATTTTTTGTTTGTGTGTGTCTCTGCCTCTGTGTTTTTCTCTGTGTTTGCGTGTTTGTCTGTGGTTGTGAGTGTTTGTTTTGTTATGATTCATTTGCTTGCCTTTATTTAGTTTTGTTATTTTTTTTTATTGTTATACAGATTGTTTGTGTGTGTCTCTGTCTCTGTGTGTTTGTATGTGCGTGTGTGAGTGCGTGTGTTCGTCTATCGTTATGTGTGTGTGTGTTGTGTTATGTTTCATTTGTTTACATTTATTTAGTTTTTTTTTACTTTTTTATTGTTATACAAATTGTGTGTGTGTTTATTAATAAACTATCATTTCATTTACTTGCATCTCTTTAGTATTGTGTTTATTAATAATTTGTCGTTCATTTGCTTGACTCTATTTAGTTTTGTGTGTTAATAATTTATCATTAATATGCTTGCCTCTATTTTTTTTTATTTTGTTAACTTGTTTTATTGTGTGTGTGTGTGTGTGTGTGTGTTTATTAATAAATTATCATTCATTTGCTTGCCTCTATTTAGTTTTGTGATTTTTTTATTGTGTGTGCGTGTTTGTTAATAATTTATAATTCATTTGCGTGCCTCTATTTAGTTTGGTTATTTTCTTATTTTTTTTATTGTTTTACAGATTTGTTTGTGTGTGTGTGTGTCTTTCTCTATGTTTTTTTTTATTGTTACACAGATTTCTTGTATGTGTGTGTCTCTGCCTCTGTGTGTTTGTCTATGAGTGCGTGTGTGTATTTGTGGTTGTGTGTGTGTGTGTTTTGTTATTATTCATTTGCTTGACTTATTTAGTTTTGTTAGTTTTTATTGTTATATAGATTGTGTGTGTATCTCTGTCTCTGTGTGTTTGTCTGTGCGGGTGTGTTTCCGTCTATGGTTGTGTGTTGTTATGATTCATTTGATTGCTTCTATTTAGTTTTGTTATGTTTTTTTGTTACACAAATTTCTTGTGTGTGTCTCTGTCTCTGTGCGTTTGTCTGTGTGTGCGTGTGTCTGTGTGTGGTTGTGTGTGTTTTTCTTGTTATGATTCATTTACTTACCTTTATTTAGTTTTGTTATATTTTTATTTCTATACAGATTGTGCGTGTGTGTGTCTTTGTCTCTGTGTGTCTGTGCGTGTGTGTCTTTGTCTTTGTGTGTCTGTCTGTGTGCGCGTGTGTCTATTTGTGGTTGTTGTTGTTGTTGTTGTTATTGTTGTGTGTGTGTGTGTGTGTGTGTGTGTTTTGTTATCATTCATTTGATTAGCTCTATTTAGTTTAGTTTTTTTTATTGTTATACAAATTTCTTGTGTGTGTCTTTGTCTTTGTGTGCTTGTCTGTGTGTGCGTGTGTCTGTCTGTGGTTGTGTGTGCGCATTTTGTTATGATTCATTTGCTTTCCTTTATTTAGTTTTGTTATTTTTTATTGTTATACAGATTTGTGTGTGTGTCTCTGTCTCTTTGTGTTTTTCTGTACGTGCGTGTTTCTGTCTTTGGTTGTGTGTGTGTGTGTTTTTATGATTAATTTGATTGCCTCTATTTAGTTTTATTTTTTTATTGTTCTACAGATTTCTTGTGTGTGTGTCTTTGTCTCTGTGTGTTTGTCTGTGTGTGTGTGTGTCTGTATGTGGTTGTGTGTGTGTGTTTGGTTTTGATTCATTTTCTTGCCTTTATTTAGTTTTGTTATTTTTTTATTATACAGATTGTGTGTGTGTGTTGTGTCTCTTTCTCTATGTGTTTGTCTGTGTGTGCGTGTGTCTGTCTGTGGTTGTGTGTGCGTGTTTTGTTATCATGCATTTGATTACCTCTTTTTGGTTTTGTTATTGTTTTATTATTATACAGATTGTGTGTGTGTGTGTGTGTGTGTGTGTGTTTAGGTATGATTCATTTGCTTATCTTAATTTAGTTTTGTTATTTTTTTATACAGATTGTGTGTGTGTGTGTTTATCAATAAACTATCATTTACTTATTGGCATCTCTTTGGTATTGTGTTTATTAATAATTTATCATTCATTTCCTTATCTCTATTTACTTTTGTTATTTTATTAGTGTTTTTTAATTGTTATACAGATTTCTTGTGGGTATGTCTCTGTTTCTGTGTGTTTGTCTGTCTGTCTTTGGTCGTGTGTCTGTGTGTGTTTTGTTTTCATTCATTTGCTTGCCTCTTTTTAGTTTTTTTTTTTGTTTTTTTGTACAGATTTTGTAGTGTGTGTGTGTGTGTGTGTGTGTGTGTGTGTGTGTGTTTGTGTCACTGTCTCTGTGTGAGTGTGTCTGTCTGTGGTTGTGTGTGGGTTTTTTTGTTATGATTCATTCGCTTGCGTTTATTTAGTTTTGTTGTTTTTTATTGTTATACAGATTGTGTGTGTGTGTCTTGATCTTCGTGTGTTTATCTGTGTGTACGTGTTTCTGTCTATGGTTGTGTGCGTGTGTGTTGTTATGATTCATTTGATTGCCTCTATTTAGTTTTTTTATTGTTATACATATTTATTGTGTGTGTGTCTCTGTCTCTATGTGTTTGTATGTGTGCTGGTCTGTCTGTTTGTGGTTGTGTGTGTGTGTGTTTGTTTCTGATTGATTTGCTTGCCTTTATTTAGTTTTGTTATATTTTTATTGCTATACAGATTGTGCGTGTGTGTGTGTGTGTGTGTGTGTGTCTGTCTGTTGTTCTGTGTGTGTTTTGTTATCATTCATTTGATTGCCTCTTTTTGGTTTTGTTATTGTTTTATAGTTATACAGATTTTGTGGGTGTGTGTGTGTGTGTCTGTGTGCGTTTATCTATCTGTGGTTTGTGTGTGTGTGTGTGTGTGTGTCTAGTTATGATTCATTTGCTTGTCTTTATTTAGTTTGTTATTTTTTTTATACAGATTATGTGTGTGTGTGTGTGTGTGTGTTTTTTTTTTTTTTATCAATAAACTATCATTCACTTACTTGCATGTCTTTAGTATTGTGTTCATTAACATATACAAATTGTGTGTGTGTTTTTATCAAAAAACTATCATTCACTTACTTGCATCTCTTTAGTATTGTGTTTATTAATAATTTATCATTCATTTGCTTGTCTCTATTTACTTTTGTTATTTTATTAGGTTTTTTTTATTGTTATACAGATTTCTTGTAGGTGTGTCTTTGTCTTTGTGTGTTTTGTTTTCATTCATTTGCTTGCCTCTATTTAGTTTTGTTATTGTTTTATTGTTGTACAGATTTTGTTGTGTGTGTGTGTGTGTTTGTGTCACTGTCTCTGTGTGAGTGTGTCTATCTGTGGTTGTGTTATGGGTTTTTTTGTTATGATTAATTTGCTTTCCTTTATTTAGTTTTGTTGTTTTTTTATTGTTATACAGATTGTGTGTGTGTGTCTTGATCTCCATGTGTTTGTCTGTGCGTGCGTGTTTCTGTCTGTGGTTGTGTGCGTGTGTGTTGTTATGATTCATTTGATTGCCTCTATTTAGTTTTTTTATTGTTATACAGATTTCTTGTGTGTGTGTCTCTGTCTCTGTGTGTTTGTATGTGTGCGTGTCTGTTTGTGGTTGTGTGTATGTGTTTGGTTTTGCTTCATTTTCTTGCCTTTATTTAGTTTTGTTAATTTTTTTTATTGTTATACAAATTTTGTGTGTGTGTCTCTGTCTCTGTGTGTTTGTCTGTGCATGCGTGTGTCTGTCTGTGGTTGTGTGTGTGTGTGTGTTTTGTTATGATTCATTTGATTGCCTCTATTTAGTTTTGTTTTTTTGTTATACAGATTTCTTGTGTGTGTGTGTGTCTCTGTGTGTGTGTGTCTGTCTGTCTCTGTGTGTTTCTCTTTGTGTGTGTGTGTGTGTGTCTATCTTTGGTTGTGTGTGTTTGTTTTGTTATGATTCATTTGCTTGCCTTTATTTAATTTTTTTTGTTTATACAGATTGTGTGTGTGTGTCTCTGTCTCTGTGTGTTTATCTGTGTGTGCTTGTGTTTGTCTGTGGTTGTGTGTGTGTGTGTGTGTTTTGTTATTATTCATTTGATTGCCTCAATTTAGCTTTGTTTGTTTTTTTGTTATACAGATTTCTTTTGTGTGTGTGTCTCTGTCTATGTGTGTTTCTCTTTTGTGTGTGTGTGTGTGTGTGTCTGTCTGTGGTTGTGTGTGTTTGTTTTGTTATGGTTCATTTGCTTGCCTTTATTTAATTTTGTTTTTTTGTTATACAGATTGTGTGTGTGTGTCTCTGTCTTTGTGTGTTTTTCTGTTCGTGCGTGCGTGCGTGCGTGCGTGTGTCTATCTGTTGTTGTGTGAGTGTGTTTTGTTATTATTCATTTGATTTCCTCTTTTTAGTTTTGTTATTGTTATACAGATTTTGTGTGTGTCTCTGTCTCTGTTGTGAGTTTTGGTGTCTGTGGTTGTGTGTGTGTGTGTGTGTGTTTAGTTATGATTCATTTGCTTGTCTTTATTTAGTTTTTTTTATACAGATTGTGTGTGTGTTTATTAACAATTTATCATTTATTTACTTGCCATTCTTTAATATTGTGTGTTAATTATTTATCATTCATTTACTTGTCTCTATTTAATTTTGTTATTTTTTTATTATTTGTGTTTGTGTGTTTATTAATAATTTCTCATTAATTTGCTTGTCTCTTTTTAGTTTTGTGTGTTAATAATTTATCATTTATTTACTTGCCTCTATTTAATTTTAGTTTTTTTTTATTGTTATACAAATTGTGTGTGTGTGTGTCTTTATTGTTATTTGTTTTTTTTATTGTTATGCAGATTTTGTGTGTGTGTGTGTGTGTCACTTTGTATGTCTGTGCGTGCTTGTCTATTTGTGGTTGTGTGTGTTTGCTTTGTTATCATTCATTTGCTTGCCTCTATTTAGTTTTGTTATTTTTTTTATATACAGATTGTGTGTGTGTTTATTAGTAAACTATCATTCATTTTCTTGCCTCTCTTTAGTATTGTGTGTTAATAATTTATCATTCATTTGCTGGTCTTTTTTTAGTTTTGTTGTTTTCTTATTATTTTTATTTTTTTACTGTTATACAGAATTTGTGTGTGTATGTCTGTGTGTGCATGTGTCCATTTGTCTGTGGGTGTGTGTGTGTGTGTTTTGTTATCATTCATTTGCTTGTCTCTATTTTTTTTTAGTTATAGAGATTGTGTGTGTGTGTGTGCGTTTATTAATAATTTATCATTCATTTGTCTTCCTCTATTTTATTTTTTTATCTTATTTATTGTTATACAAATTGTGTGTGTGTCTCTGTGTTTGTACCTGTCTATGTGTGTTAATAATTTATTATTAATTTGCTTGCCTTTATTTAGTTTTGTTATTTGTTTATTGTTATACCGATTGTGTGTATTTAATAATAATTTATCATTCATTTACTTGGCTCTATTTAGATTTGCTTTTTTTTTTTTAATTGTTATATAGATTGTGTGTGTGTTTGTTATTAATTTATTATCCATTTGCTTGCCTCTGTTTATTTTTGTTATTTTGTTAACTTGTTTTATTGTGTGTGTGTGTGTGTGTGTGTGTGTGTGTGTTTATTAATATCTTATTATTCATTTGATTGCCTCTATTAAGTTTTGTGATTTTTTTAATTTTGTGTGTATGTGTGTGTTTATTAATAATTTATCATTCATTTGGTTGCCTCTGTTTCATTTTGTTATTGTTATTCATATTTTTTTTTTTGTGTTTGTGTGTATGTCTCTATGTGTGTGTCTGTGTGTGCATGTGTCTATCAGTAGTTGTGTTGTGTGTGTTATCATTCATTTGCTTGCTTCTATTTTGTTTTGTTATCTTTTTATTGTTATACATATTTTGTGTGTTTGTGTCTCTATCTCTGTGTACGTGTCTATTTGTGGTTGTGTGTGTGTTTTGCTATGATTCATTTGTTTGCCTTTATTTGGTTTTGTTATTTTTTTTTATTGTTATACAGATTGTGTGTGTGTGTGTGTGTGTGTGTTTTTGTTGATAAACTATCATTTATTTACTTGCATCTCTTTGGTATTATGTTTATTAATAATTTATCATTCATTTTCTTGCCTCTATTTAATTTTGTTATTTTGTTTTGTTTTTTTTTTTTAATTTTATACAGATTGTGTGTATGTGTGTGTGTTTATTAATAATTTACCATTCATTTACTTACCACTCTTTAATATTGTGTGTTAATAATTCATCATTCATTTACTTGTCTTTATTTAGTTTTGTTTTTTGTTTTTTTATTTTTATACAGATTGTGTGTGTGTGTTTATTAGTAAACTATCATTTATTTACTTGCCTCTCTTTAGTATTATGTGTTAATAATTTATCATTCTTTTTTTTTGCCTTTATTTCATTTTGTTATTTTTTTTTATTGTTTGTGTGTGTGTTTATTAATAATTTATCTGTCATTTGCTTGCCTCTATTTAGTTTTGTGATATTTTTTATTGTGTGTGTTTGTTTATTAATAATTTATTATTCATTTGGTTGCCTCTATTTTATTTTGTGTGTTAATAATTTATCATTCATTCGCTTGCCTCTATTTATTTTTTTGTGTTAATAATTTATCATTCATTTGCTTGCTTCTATTTAGTTTTTTTTATTGTTTGTGTGTGTGTGTTTATTATAATTTCTTAGTCATTTGCTTTCCTCTATTTTGTTTTCGTATTTTTTTTTATTGTTATACAATTTGTGTGTGTGTTTGTATTTATTAATAATTTATCATTTATTTGCTTGTCACTATTTAATTTTGTGTATGTTAATAATCTATCATTCATTTTCTTGCTTCTATTTAGTTTTATTATTTTTTTATTGTTATACAATTTGCGTGTGTGTTTGTGTTTATTAGTAATTTATCATTTATTTACTTGCCACTATTTAGTTTTGTGTGTGTTAATAATTTATTATTCATTTGCTTGCTTCTATTTAGTTTTATGTTGTAATAATTTATAATTCATTTGCTTGACTCTATTTTATTTGTTTGTTTGTTTGTTTGTGTGTGTGCGCGTTTATTATAATTTATCATTCATTTACTTGCTTCTATTTTGTTTTCTTTGTTTTCTTGATTGTTATATAGTTTGTGTGCGTGTGTGTGTGTTTATTAATAATTTATCATTTATTTACTTGCCTCTATTTAGTTTTGTTAATTGTTTTTATTGTTATACAGATTGTGTGTGTGTGTGTATGTGTGTTTATAATTTATCATTCCTTTGTTTGCATATATTTAGATTTGCTGTTTTTTGTTGTTGTTGTTATACAGATTGTGTGTGTGTGTTTATTAATAATTTATTATTCATTTGGTTGCCTCTATTTAGTTTTGTTATTTTTTTTATTTTGTGTGTGTGTTTATTAATAACTTATCATTCATTTGCTTGCCTTTATTTAGTTTTGTGTGTGTTAATAATTTATCATTCATTCGCTTGCCTCTATTTAGTTTTGTGATATTTTTTTTTGTTTTTGCATGTGTGTTTATTATAATGTCATCAACATGTATTTCAACAATTAATATTTTACTAAGCTTATTACTCGTTATGAAGAGAGTTGTATTTACTTTTCCTCTAAAAAAATCCCTAATCAAGAAGGAATTTGCTTATCACTCATACCAAGCTCTAGGAGCTTGTTTAAGACCATACAATGCCTTTTTGAGACGATACACATGATCTAGATGATGATCACTTTGAAAACTAGGCGGTTGTTCAATATAGACTTCCTCCTGAATAAAACCATTAAGAAAAGCATTTTTCACATCCATTTGATAGAACTTGAATCCTTTGACACAAGCAAAGGCTAGAAGAACTCTTATAGCTTCCAATTTTGCCACTAGAGCATAAGTTTCTTCATAATCAATTCCTTCTTCTTGATTATAGCCTTTTGCAACCAATCTTGCCTTGTTATGGACAATGATAGCTGACTCATCTCGTTTGTTCTTGAATACCCATTTAGTACCAATGACCGGATAGTCCTTAGGTCTAGGTACCAAATCCCAAACTTGATTTCTATCAAATTGATGTAACTTCTCTTGCATTGCTATCACCCAATCATTGCCTGAAAGGACTTCATCAATCTTAGAGGGTTCAATAACTGATATAAAGGAAGAAAAAGTGACTTCATTCAAAGTAATATTTCTGGTCCTTGCTCCTTGATTTACATCACCTATTACTTGATCCAAAGGGTGATTTCTTACGAACTTCCAAGCTTTAGGCTGAGATTGATCAGAATTTTCACAATTGGTTTTAGGATCAACTTCAAAAAAAAATTTCAGGATTTCCAATTGAAGCGGGGGTAGTTTTTGAAAAGAATTGATTTTTGAAAACATTTTCTTCATCATCATTTTAAAGGTATATCAGATTTGGATTCACAGAATACAATATGCATAGACTCTTCAACAATACGAGTACAAGTATTAAAGGCTCTAACCTAGAAATATACCTTCATCTGCTTTGGGATCAAACTTATTTATTGTGAATGAAACATTTGCAGCCGAACACATGCAGATGTGTCAGATTGGGCTTTCTTCCTTTGTACAGTTCATATGGAGTTGTATTCAACTTCTTTCAGAGATATGCCCGATTTGAGATGTAATAAGCTGTACTCATTGCATCAGCCCAGAATACTTAAGAAGTTTTATTTTCGTTCAGCATTGCTCTAGCCATCTTAGTAAGGACTCGATTCTTTCTCTCTATAACACCATTTTACTGAAGAGTTCTCGAGGTTGGGAAGTTGTGATCAATTCCCATATTGTCACAAAACTCACCAAAGGCATGATTTTAGAATTCTCCACCATGATCAGTACGAATCCCTGCAATAGAGGAACCTTTCTCATTTTAGACCTTCTTGGCAAAAATAACAAACTGATCAAATGTTTTATCTTTAGAAGATAAAAATATGGTCCTAGAAAATCTAGAGAAATCATCAACTATGACTAATGTATAAAGATTGCCACCAAGACTTTTTACTTTAGTTGGTCCAACTAGATCCATATGGAGTAGTTGAAGAGGTCTATTAGTTGAAATTTCATATTTAGATTTGAAAGATGATTTGGTTTATTTACCTTTTTTACAAGCATCACAGATCATGTCATTTTTAAAATGAAGTTTTGGTAAACCAATGACCAAATTCTTTTTTAGCAACTTGTCAAGTTGGATCATATTGACATGAGCTAATTGCTTGTGTCATAGCCAACTCTTATCCAAGTTACCAATAAAACATTTTTTAGAAATGTCATTTCTAAAGAAATTGAGAGTATAACAATTACCTTCTCTAGGAACCCTGAATAAGGCTTTAGATCTTACATTTTCTAACGAGAGCAAATCCTTGCTTACAATCAAACACTCTTCAGAATCGAAGATAACTAAGTTACATTTATCGGTACTTTGGTTCACACTAGGGAGATTGTGATAAAGGCCTCCCACAAAATAGATATCTTTGATTTGTAGTCCTTCGTTATTCCTAACTTCTCCAATCCCAGCAATCCTTTCGGATTGATTTCCACCAAAAGTCACTTTGCCACCATCCTTTGGCTTGATTGAAGCAAATTTAGATTGATCTCTTGTCATGTGTCTAGAGCATCCAATATCAATATACCACTTGTTGGATTTTGATGCTCTTAGACAAACCTGCACGACATGAAAGATCATGTCTTAGGTACCCACCTTTTCTTGGGTCCTTTTAGGTTAGCATGTGCCTTAGGAACCTTGTAAGATCCCTTTGGCACCCATTGATAATTTCCTATAGGTTTACTCTTTCTTTCCTTTTTATGAAAATAGGAAGAAGTAGTATGACCTTTCCTATTGCAACAATTACAATGATCAAAACAATTTGAAGTGTGAACAGATTTTTGAAAATAGTTTATATAAGATTTTTCTCCAAATTTCTTTATGTCTTTCCTTTTATCAAGATCAGGTTTATAACCAATTCAGGATTTGTCATTTGTAAACCTTTGCTGTTTTAAAATAACATTGAGCATTTCACTACCTTAAGTGAACTGTAAATAGAGCAAATCACCAAGAGGGAGGTGAATTGGGGATTTTAAAAACTTTTTCGAATTACTCTGTTTTATAGAAGTAAAACAAAAGTGATCAGAGAAGAGTTAAGAGAAGTTTGACACAAAGGAATTTATAATGGTTCGGTCCAAATATTTGACCTATGTCCAATCCCTAGACACTCTGGGACTTTCACTAACTCACGATATCAATTACACATTCTGCACTCGAAAATTATCCTCATACTAGGATACATTCCCCCATACAAGTTGTAATATGATATTCCTGATCTCCAAGTCCCACGACTTGAGATTCTTACAATAAATGATTTCAATAAATGAAACTCTCTCCCATAGTGGATAATGATAAACACTGAAGTACAAATCTATCAAAAGATACTTAACAGTAGAAAACTAAAAGAGTAGTTGGAAACTTAAATGTTTTTTGTTTTCTTAATCTTGGTTGTTGAGAAGACTTGAATGAAACTCTATATATATCAAGAGAGCATTAAATGATAGTTAGATTCTTCAATGTAACCATTGGAAACATTGCTGAGTTGACTAGGAACACTTTGGTCTCTTCTCTCTCTACTCTTCAATTAATCTAGTTGTACAGAGATTTAGTGTTGATTTCTCTTGAATTTAATCCATTGGAATAGTAGAAGCTAGTTAGGGAAAGGAGGCATTAATCCCTTTGTATTCTGCAGAGAATGATTGTCCAAAAGAGTGCAAGTTATTTGTACTTTGCAATAAATGTTCTGACATTGCTTTTTTCCTTTTAACTAAATCTTCATTTTAATACTCTTTAAATCATCTGAAACTCACTAACAAACTAATTAAACATAGTTAGGAATAGTATTTAGATCAAACATAAAGATTTCATAACTTTGTGTAGTTTGATTTTCAAACTCTGCAACGCAAACTTAAGTTGGTTCATCCAAACTAGAGTTCGTAATATACTTAAGAAGACTAAACTCGAGTTTCAAAAATCTGACTCGAGTTTCCTTCATCCAGAGAAGAATGTCGCGATTTGATCTTTGAGGCAAGTTTTGAGTAAGAGTAAAACTCGAGTCATTAAGTGACTAACTCTAGTTTTGGACATTTATAGTGAAAACATATTTTAAGTCTAAAAGCTCAAAATAGGAGTTTTCATTTCAAACTGGAGTTTTCAAAAGGTTCAAATAGAACGAAGCTCTCTGCTTGACACAAACTCGAGTTTTACAAAGTCTAACTTGAGTTTCCAAAAAAACTAAGGAAAACTAGAAAACTCTTTGTATGGTTTAAATTGGAGTTTTCAAAGATTCAAATAGAGTGAAGCTCTCTGCTTGGTACAAACTCGAGTTTTACAAAGTCTAACTTGAGTTTCCACAAAACTTAGGAAAACTGGAAAACTCTTTGTATGGTTTAAACTAGAGTTTTCATTTCAAACTGGAGTTTTCAAAACTTTAGAAATATTGAGTTGTTCACTGTAAGATCTAAACTCAAGTTAGTATAAACTCAACTCGAGTTTCCTCATAAGAGAAAACTTTACAAAATACTTTGTTCAATGTAGACTGGAGTTTTCAAAAAGACAACTCGAGTTTTCTCAAGCTTAGAATGGAGCATAGCTCTCTGAATGTTACAAACTCGAGTTTACAAAACACAAACTTGAGTTTCCAATAAGGCTCGGAAAACTTAGATTTCTCTATCTTGTCAAAACTGAAGTTCATTAAACTAAACTCTGATTTGCTTTGTCTTGAAAAAAAACTTAGGAGCTCTCTATATGATCTAAACTTGAGTTTGCAAAACTAAACTCGAGTTTGTTTAAGTTTACAAAAACTTGAGCTATTCTTTGTCAAGTCCAAACTCGAGTTTTTCAACCAAAACTCAAGTTTACCTTTGACAGTAAGTTTTTCAACTTTGCAAAGGCAAACTTAAACTTGGGTTTATATTTGTCAGTCATCATCAAAACACATAGAGAACTAACATGAACTTCTCAAGTGTTTTTGTAAGATACAAATTCTTTTTTTCTAAATCAATGCATTCTTCACAAACAATGTTTTCACAAGTATTATTCTTGAGTTGTTGTTCAAGAACTATGTTCTTCTTTTTCAAAGATATATATTTTTCAGCAACTTTTTCAAATTCAGATTGTAAAACATTGTATTGAGCAAATAGTTCATCATATGAGGGTAGCGAATCATATACCTCATCAATTTTTCTAGATTGCTCTTCTTCTTGAGCCACGAAGCATGTATTGGCTTTATCCTCATCTTCAGCTTCATCTTCATCAGATAGATGTCTCCCCATATTGTTGAGACATAAGCTTTCTTCTTGAACTTATTGAATTTCTTCTTCTCTTTGTCTTTGTTCTTTAGTTGGGGTCATTGAGACTTGATATGGCCAGGCTTTTCACATTCGTAGCAAATGATTGGCTTCTTTGTCTTAAAGCTAGAGCTACCCTTGTGAAACTTCTTGTAACCTTGGTCCTTGTAGAATTTCTTGAATCTCTGGACCATCATGCCTAGCTCTTTATCTTCATATTCCTCTTCATCATCATTTGTGATAGGGCAAAACTTTATAGCCTAAGACTCCACAAGTATATGGGCCATATCAAGTAATAAAGAGTGAGTAAAGTATCATTTCCACGAGGACTTGGTACCCACAACTTCAGTTAATAATTAATTTTGCACTTTCATTTAAGTTGAGCAACCAAATTGAATTTAATTAAGAAATTAAAACCAAAATTAAGATAAACAATCTACCGCAAATATCAAACGAGCAACCTATAGTCACTAGTCCCTTATTAGCTTCATAAACCTTGATTTCACCAATTTAATTAGCCTTAATATCAATTTTGTTAATCTCAAGTATAATTAGCTATAAGTGCTTGTCGGTCCACTTACAACCCTCTCTTAAGTAAAAATGTTATGTCTAACATAATTACTCAAGAGGCAACATCACTTGGACACACTCTTCAACAATTATATGGGGCCATTCGGTATATGTCTATCCTAATCGTAAATTAAATTGTAATCTAATCCCATATTATTTAATCTCAGAGCCTAATTAAAATCTCCTTCATCAAGGTAAATCCTAATGCTCAAAATCATATTCAATGATGGCCAATCACTAAACAAGATTAAATAACCACAATTAATCTTAATTATAACTAAACAATGAAAACAAAGTCTAATTCACACTAATAAGTTCATAGCTCCTCTAGGTTGCAAAATAAAATCAACTATAGGGCTTTAAACAAATTCATGATAGCACAAAAAATTAAATCGAGATTCAGAGACATGAGGAAAATCACAGCACTGTTAGTTCTTAGTTTGAGTTTTGATGATTAATAAACACTTGTCAACTACTAATTTAATATAAACTCGATTTCATACTTTAAAACTCAAGTTTTGGAAAGTCTTAACAGATCGTTTCTCAATCAGCAAGCTTGAGAACTCAAGTTCTTGATAAGTGAACTCGAGTTCGTGACTTCTGTCTTGCTCAAATCTTTCAAACATCAAAAGGAATTTGAGAACTAGAGTTCATAACTCAAGTTCTTCATTTAAAACTCAAGTTCTTTAAGGACTTAATTTGTACATAATTCAGAACTAGAGTTCATGGTAAAGAACTTGAGTTCATAACTCAAGTTCATCTTTTAAGACTCAAGTTCTTTAAGGACTCAATTTGTGCTTAAACTCAAAACTCGAGTTCTTGTGATATCAACTCGAGTTCTTATCTTAAAGAACTAAGACGTTCAAAAAGCAAACCCAGGAACTCAAGTTCTAGAGAGAAAACTTGGGTTCAAAATTCAAGTTTTATGCTTAGGAACTTGAGTTCTTATCACAAATCGTTATTTGTAACTTTCCAAATGATTTAATCTTTAGCTGTTACTATCCAGAAACATTAAGAATCACTTGTAAGATGTTTTTAACCTATTTGCTAGTGATTTCAGGCATTAAGATGAAGTATTAATCAAAAAGCATCATAAAGCAAAACCGTGTTAGAAGCATTTAATGCGAAGCATCAAAAACAGAGCAACAAACAGAATGAAATGTTGCAACAGAACAAAATATTCTTCCAAGGCATACTTATTCTGGCTATCAAGTACAATCAATAGATAACGCATTTAATGAAGCGAGCGAACTCATTTAATTTGGCAAAGGGCAATTGAGTTCAACGGTAAACAACTGTGTCTAACGGATTTTTGAATAAGACACAACGGTAACATTCAAGCTACTCTCAACGGCATTAATGTCAAAGAGTATAAAAGCTGAAGCATTCAATATAGCCAACTACTGAAACTCTGTGCATTCAACTCTGATTAATTATTCTTCATTTATTACACTTAATATCTTCGGATATCTTCTTGAGCATCAGTGTTCATATCATTTACTCAGTGAGGAGTTTATCTTATTCAATTCTTTGTTTGTAAATCTTGAGATTGTGGAATCTCAAGAACGGGTGTACAACTACAGCTTGTAAGGGGGAGTGAGTCCTGGGATAGGATCATTTTGAGTACGAGCGCGTGAGAATGTATCAACATTTAAGATAGTGAAATACCCAAGTGTAGGGACTAGACATAGGTCGACGAGTTAGACTGAACTAGTATAAAGTCTCTATGTCCAATCTTCTTGGCTGTGTCACTCTCGATCAATTTTTATTTCTGAAAAGAAACATACAAGTTTGTTTTAATCACCTATTCACCCCCCTCTAGGTGATAATCCTAATCTTCATTTGGTATTAGAGCAAGGTTACTCAGTTGGGCTTGACATCCCAATTAAACGATCATAGAAGGAATATTGCCAGACGGAGCATCCATCAATCATCCTCCAGGATTCGCTGGAGAGCACTATGCTTTTTGGAAAGCTAAATTCAGAGTATTTGTAATGGCAACTGAATTTGGTCTCTGGAATGTATTCGAAAAGGGGAATTATGAACCTATGACAGTTAAAGACAGAGCTCGAGTCAAGAAGCGAGAAGAAGACTACGATGAAAATGATAGAAGACTAGTCACCCTCAACAGTAAAGCTATCTTAATGTTACAGAGCGCTCTCAGCCAACAAGAGTATTTTTGAATATGCAACCTAACGACCGCCAAAGATATGTGGAAGGCTCTTGAAATAGCCTATGAAGGAACGTCCGGCATCAAAGAAAATTGCATCAACATCCTAACTACTGAGTATGATTTGCTTAGAATGAAGACTGGAGAATCCATCGGAGAGTTCCATCTTCGCTTCACTCACTTAATAAAATCAGTTGGCTGCCCTAGAAAAGGTGTATGATCAAAACTCTCAAGTTAGGAAAATTTTGAATATCCTAACTAAAGACTAGGAAGCAAAAGTCACAACGATTGAAGAGGCACGTGGTGAATCAATGCAATCAGTAGTTGATCTATCCGAATATGAAAGCAAGCAGAAATTTAAAAAGGGTCTAGATGAAGTCAATGCAAGCAAAAACAAAAGTGTTTCTCTCACTTCTGTGAAGGAAACGAAATCCGCAACAAAAGATGCCGATGATGATGAAGATGAAGAAATGGGCATGTTCATTCGTAGATTTAAAAAATTCTACAACAGAAATAAAGGATTTAGAAGCCGATTTCATAACGGAGGTTCTACTAACACCAAATGAGACTTTAAAGACAAAGAACAAATTATCTGTTATGAATGTGAAAAGCCCAGCCGCATTAAGTCAAAATGCCTTGAACTGAAAGACAAAGAGAAGGAGAAGAAAAAGAAGTTCAATCAGTTCAATAAGAAAGCATATGTGTCAGCCATAGGATGGTTCCTTGAAAGACGAAGAAAGTGATGAAGAGGAAACAACAAATATCTGTCTAGTTGCAGAAGAAGAGCAACAAGAAAATAGTGAGGTAAATGAATCTCTACCCATATATGATGAATTATTTGATGAATATAATGTAGTTCAATCTGAGTTTGAAAAACTTACCGAAAAATATCTGAATTTGAAAAGAAAAAGTACAACTCTTGAAATACAAGTTAAAAACTTTACTGATAAAAACATTATTTGTGAAGACTGTCTTGATTTGGAGAAAAAAACTTGTATCTTACGAAAACTCTTGAAAAGTTTACTAAAGGAAGTGAAATGCTAAATGTGATTTTAAATGCTCAAAGATTTACGAATGATTGCTCAGGCATAGGATATAATCCTATTTTTGATAAAAGGAAAGGTAAAAAGAAAACCGGTGGAAAATCTTATTTGAACTACTTTCAAAAAACCGTTCACAATTCAAATCCATTTGCTCATTGTAACTACTGTAATCGAAAAGGCCATAGTACATCATCTTATTTCCACAAAAAGAAAAGAAGGGATAAACCTGTTGGTAATTATCAGTGGATGCCCAAAGGAACTTATGTTCTTGAGGCTCGAACTAACCCCAAAGGACCCAATGTAAGATGGGTACCTAAAATTTAATTTCCTTTGATTTGTAGGTCTGCCTGAAAGCATCAAAAATGGATAAATGGTATATCGATAGCAGATGCTCTAGACACATGACAAGAGACCAATCTAAGTTCATGGCAATGAAAGCTAAAGATAGTTGCAAAGTAACTTTTAGGGGAAATCAAACTGGAAAGATCGCTGGTATAAGAGAAATTGGCGGAAAAGAGGGACCCCTAATTAAAGACGTGTATTATGTTGAAGGTCTCTACCACAACCTCTTAAGTGTAAGCCAGAGTGCAGACAAAAACAATTGGATAATCTTTGATTCGAAGGAGTGTCTGATTGTGAACAAGGATGATTTCCATATTGACAAAAGTAACCTCAAAACCTTGTTTAAAGCACCTAGAGAAGGTAACTGCTATTTCTTAAACCTTCCCAAATTAAGTTCTGATAAATGTTTTGTCAGTAATTTGGATGAAAGTTGGTTATGGCATAAACGTCTAGCCGATGTGACCATGTACCAACTGGACAAATTAATTCGAAAAGATTTAGTCCTTAGTTTACCTAAGTTACATTTTAAAAATGATATGATTTTGAATCATGTCAAAAGGGTAAACAAACTAAATCATCTTTAAAAAATAAAACCAAAATTTCGACCAATCGACCTCTCCAACTATTTCACATGGATCTAGTTGGACCGGCTCAAGTTAAAAGTCTAGGTGGAAATTTATATACTCTAGTAATTGTAGATGATTTTTCTAGATTTGCTTGGACAATCTTTTTATCATCTAAGGATGAAACATTTGATCTGTTTGTCATTTTTGCCAAGAAGGTGCAAAACAAGAAAGGAGATTGTATTTCAAGTATTCGAACAAACCATGGAGGAGAATTTGAGAATCAAGCATTCAATGAATACTGTAATATTCATGGAATTGATCACAATTTCTTGGCACCAAGAACACCACAGCAGAATGGTGTGGTTGAAAGAAAGAATCGAGTTTTAACTGAAATGGCACGAGCAATGTTGAACGAAAACAAAACCTCTCAAGTCTTTTGGGTTGACGCAATGAGCACAACATGTTATGTATCCAACAGAGCATATCTCCGGAAGAAACTTAATAAGACTCCATACGAACTCTACAAAGGAAGAAAGCCAAATTTAGCTCACCTACACATATTTGGTTGCAAGTGCTTCGTCCATAACAACAGTAAGGATAATTTGGGAAAATTTGATCCCAAATCTGACGAAGTTATATTCTTGGGATACTCAAATAGATATAAAGCATATAGAGTCTTCAACAACTGCACTCGAGTTGTAGAAGAATCTTTACATGTTGTATTTTGTGAATCAGTTTTTGAAAATCCTAGTGATGAGGATGATTCAATTTTTCAAAACCAGTCTTTTCAAAAGTCATCTGCCCATAAAGAAAAACCAGAAATTGATTTTGATCATGATTATACTCAACCTCAACCACGTTCCTGGAGATACAGTAGGAGTCATCTTCTGGATCAAGTGATAGGAGACGTGGAAGATGGAGTAAGAACCAGAAGAAGTGTCTTGAACAAAGTAACCTTTTTTGCTTTTATTTCTGAAATTGAACCCTCCAAAATTGAGGAAGCCTTATCAGACAATAATTGGGTTTTGGCAATGCAAGAGGAGTTACATCAATTTAAAAGGAATCAAGTTTGGGATTCGGTACCCAGACCGACTGACCATCTAGTCATTGGCACCAAATGGGTATTCAAGAATAAACGAGATGAATCTGTGATTATAGTCAGAAACAAGGCTAGACTTGTAGCAAAGGCTGTAATCAAGAAGAAGGTATAGACTATGAGGAAACGTATGCTTTAGTAGCTAGATTGGAAGCTATACGAGTACTCCTGGCCTTTGCATATATCAATGGATTCAAACTATATCAAATGGATGTTAAGAGTGCTTTTCTAAATGGATTTATTCAAGAAGAAGTTTATGTAGAACAACCCCCTAGTTTTGAAAATGAAGAACATCCAGATCATGTTTACCGACTCAAAAAGGTCCTGTATGGTCTGAAACAAGCTCCTAGAGCTTGGTATGAGTGGTTAAGCAAATTTTTATTAGATCAAGGTTTTACTAGAGGAAAGACAGACACTACGCTCTTTATAAAAAACAGTAAGCTTAATAAAATATTAATTGTACAAATAAATGTTAATGATATCATTTTTGGCTCTACTAATGAATCTCTTTGTGAGAAATTTTCAAAGAAAATGCGGAGTGAATTTGAGATGTTTATGATGGGGGAGCTGAATTATTTTCTTGGATTAAAAATCAAGCAACGAAAGGATGGGATATTTATTTTTCGGACTAAATATCTCCGTGATCTACTCAAAAGACTTGGAATGAAACATTGCAATGGTGCAAACACTCCTATAAGTTCAGCTGTCTCTCTAGATGCAGATATAGAAAAAGAAAAGGATTTTAATATCACCAAAATGAGAGGAATGATCGGGTCACTACTGTACGTAACTGCCAGCAAACCAGATATTCAATTCAGCGTGGGCATGTGTGCAAGATTTCAAGTTGCACCAAAGGAATCACATGCAGAGCATGTGAAAAGGATATTTCGATATCTAACTGACACAAAGAAACTTGGATTGTGGTTCCCAAAAGGTCAATAAGAATATCTGGTTGCATACTCTGACTCAGATCACGCAGGATACAAAACTGATAGGAAGAGCACTAGTGGACAATGTGAGTTACTTGGAAGATCCCTGGTGTCATGGTTCAACAAGAAACAAACCACTGTGGTTGTATCCTCCACCGAAGCTGAGTACGTTGCTGCTTCTAATTGCTGTGCTCAAGTCTTGTGGCTGAAACAACAATTATCAGAATATAGTAGTCTTGAAAAAAGTCACAGTAAGTAAATTGCATGTGGTAAGTTAGTGAAGGTGAACGTGGCCTTCCTCAAGAAAGAATTAAGGGAGGTACATTAGAGATTTTAGATTTTTTTTAATTCAGATAAATATATTATTTTAATTTTTAAGTAATAATATAGATTTGTTGAAGACGATAGATTTTTTTTATTTGATTTATCACCTAAAGTGTTTTAAAAAAACTCAAATTATCAAAATAAAAATTATATATATATATATATATATATATATATATATATATATATAGGATTTAGGGATAGAGATTCGAAAGATTTTAGATTTTTTAATTTGGATAAATATATTATTTTAACTCGTTTAAGTAATAATATAGATTTTTTAAGATGATTGATTAAGGATGGCAAAATATCTTCACCTAAAGTGTTTTAAAATAAATTAGATTATCAAAATAAAAATAAAAATTAATAAAAAAAACCATATACACACATACATACATATATAAAGGATTGAGGGAGAGAGATTATAAACGAAGAAGAAAAAGACGATCTCGTAAACAAAGGCACTGAACCCACAAACCTTACACACACCGGTGAGTGGATAAAGCTAAGAAGAACATGATGTCGATTCAAAGAGATGACCATCGAGGGAGCTTGTTGCAGAAGAGAAACGACGAGGTTGAGTTGGAGGGGTCATGACTGGTTTCAAAGGAATGACAAAATCATGGGGGTGCGGTCGTGGGCGGTGTTTCATGTGATTTTAAGGATTTTCTGTATTAAGAAATCGAAGGATTTGAATTTAAAATCTTAATTTATTATATTATGATGGATTTTGAAAGTTGTAATTTGAAAATGAGTAAAATACTCTAACCACCCTTATGTTTTACTTTAATTACACAGACTTTCCCTCTATTTTAAAAACTCATAGTCTTTACTTAAAATTAAAATGTACGGCCATATGTATTCCTATGGTTAGTCGCCCGCCATAGCCTGCTGACTAACACTGAAAGATGCCAACGTAATTTGACAGATGATGATGTATGTCTTAGATGCGGTGAAGGCCTAGAGGATGTTGATCACGTCCTCAAACATTGCAAGTTCGCAAAGGATGTATGGAGTCACTTAATGCTGATGTCTCAGCTCCAAGAATCATTCTAGATGAATCTCCAAACTTGGTTGTTACAAAACCTCACTAACAAACGCCGTTGTAATGACAGCGGGGCACGCTGGGCGAGTTTGTTTGGTTTGACCTGCTGGAAGCTTTGGACAATGAGGAACCTGGCTCTCTTTGAAGATAAGCATATCCAAACTACTAGCTTGGTTAGAGAGGTGCTACTCTATGCGGGGTTCAATGAACAGGTTGCCAAGCGCTTTCGTCTGATACGGAGTGACAATCAATAGAAGCAAGAAAGACTTGTCAACTGGCTTAAACCTCCGATTACCTCCGTCTCTTTGAACTGTGAGGAGGTGAAAAAGATGATATCCATGCTTGCAGGGGCTGGATGCCTTATTCGGGATCATGACGGTCGATGGCTGGCTGGGTGTTGTAGAAATATTGGATCTTGCACCTCACTTCATGCAGAATTGTGGGCGCTGATGGATGGTCTTAACTTGGCATGGGCAACTAGATTTCATGATGTCATAGTTCAAGTTGACTATTTGGTAGCCTTGAGCATTGTACAAAGCGGTGATGAGAGCCCTAATGCTAACATGACTATTATTAGAAGAATAAGGCGCCTACTAAATCAAAATTGGAGAGTCACGATCTCGCATGTCTATCGTGAGGCATTGTGTGGATTTTCTAGCTTCTTTTGCTTTAAGCTTCGATGTCAGCTTCCATTTTCTGCCGAAACCACCAGATGGACTCTATGGCCTCCTTTGTGAGGAGGCAAGAGGAGTTGGAAGAGCACGTCTCGTTTGTAATGTTCACTTGATTAGCCTTTCTCAACCCAAAAAAAAATCTACAGTAAAAGCTGAAATATTAAACCTTTTTTATTTAATGTTTTTGTTTTTTTCTGCAGAAATTATGTTTTCTACCACACTTACATAAAAGTGAATAGGTCCCACTAATATTTTATCCCTTCTCTTTACAATAAGACCCACTTATTTTAATGTAAGTATGGCAAAAAAAAAAAATTTGTACAACAAAAATAGAAACATTAAACTCTAATTTATTATATTATGATGGAATTTGAAAGTTGCAATTTGAAAATTTTCGTAAATTAATTAGTATTAATAAATTAAAACTTATTTGATTCCAATTAGTTTCTTTGTATATGAAGTAATTCAAATTTCAAATAGTAAAATAACGACGCATTTAACTAGGGAATTTTTTATTTAAAAAGGGAAAATTACCCAAAATCAGCCAAAGGAGCAAACATGTTGATGATGTAAATAATACATTTTGACTCAAGAAAAAGAAGCCAGCGCTATTGAAAATTTCATAAATCATACTGTAGTTAATGGAGTGAGCCGGAACTTAGGAGAGAGAATTAAGGGAGGCGAAAATATAACAATAAACATTTGAAATTTCGAAACAATTTTTTTTAAAAAAATGAAATAAGGCAAGTTTGTTAATTTTTACATTTTTTCAGTGACCAAAAAAATAAAGCTTGAAACACCGAAAAAATAAACAAATTTAGCGAATATCAAATATAATAAACAGAAGGGGAAAACCAGGCAACAAATGAATAGATCAGACATCAAAGAGCATACATGAAGAAATATAAATAAAAAACACATAACAAACAAAGTCATAATATAATATCTATATAATTTCCTGAAGGCAAAAAAACATATCTATATAATTTCCAACACTTATAGTGCGTATTTTTTTTATATATCTTTTTAATATCAAAATAATAAAAAATAATGAATAATGATTTACGAGTAAAACGAGGAAGAAAAAGAGGACCAAAATAGATTATTAGATGTTTATGGCCCAAAAAAATTGATAGCTTGATTGTATGATTAGAAGATTAGATACCAAAAATTTGATAGCTTGATTCAGAAAACACATATATAATTTGATAGCTTGATTGTTAAAAAAATAAAAAATAAATGATTTGATGTTTATGGCCCAAAAATATACAATTGTTTCGGTATTTCCAGTCACAAAAGGATAAAATTCGATTTCATAGTACAAACGAAAGAAAACAACGAATAATATGAGTTGTATTTAGCAAGTATTAAAGTTGTAATATTTTAGAATATTGGGTGTTATTTGAAAAAAATTTCAGCATGCTGGATATACAAAAATATAATTAATTTGAGATATTAAGTAATAGTGAAAAACTAAAAATATCTCAGGACGCAATGTATAATTTGATATAAATAAATAAGAAAAAGTAAAAATTAATCAAAGAGAGAGAACTCCTCTGCCAGTGTTTTGTGTATGCGGGCATAACGACGTGCTCTATTTCTTATCTTCCTCAGGAGTCTTAATTGCCACTTGTTTGGGGCACCAATTTGTTGAAGGAAGATTTATATTCGACGAATTCTCCAACTGACCTTCTCCTCCAAGAGATGCTTCTGCATTTTCATGCATTGATGTGGTTCTTGGACTGATGACCTCTCGGCACAATGGGCAAGTAGTATTGCTTCTTTGGATCCACTCACTGATGCAACAATGGTGAAAGAAGTGGTTGCAGGTTTGGGAGCAGTCGTCCTATGTCTCCTTCTTTGAACTCATTCAAGCAAATGGCACAAACATCCACAGCGCAGGAGGAGGAGGTGTAGGTGAAGCTGGGAAGGAGCTTTAAAAGCGCATCATGTAAAGAACGATAATAGTGAACTAGCCAAAAGATATAGCCAATAGATGAGTACAACATATACATATTCAGGAACAGCCATAGTAAGTAAATTGCTTGAGGTAAGCCAATGAATGTGAATGTGGCCTTCTTCAAGAATATATAAGGATTGAGGGAGAGCGATCGGAGAGATTTTCAATTTTTTTTTTTATTAGGATAAATATATTATTTTAAATTTTAAGTAATAGTATAAATTTCTTGAAGATGATAGATTTTAATTTTTTTTATTTGATCAAGGATGACAGAAGGTTTTCACCAAAAGGGGTTGAAAAGAACTTAAATTATATATATATATATATATATATATATATATAAAAATTAATGACAACTGAAAAATTGGGTAGAAGAGTCATTTGGAAATTGTTGTTAACATAACATTTTCAATTATTATTAATATGACATTTTATGTTGTTAAAGGCCTTTGTCATCTTGAGCAATCAATTACAAAAAAGTCCCAATGACTTTTTTAGAACTTTTCTAATATAGGATTTTGGTTTGAAATTTTTTTGTAATTATTTTTTGTCCTTGGGACCACAGTGTAATTTTCCCTGTATATATTAAGAGGGAGAGAAATTATAGAGGAGGAAAACGGCCACCTCATCAACAATGGCACAAAAGCCATTGACCCCGTACACACTAGTGTGTGGATGAAGAAAGGAGATAGAGGGATAAGTCACAACTGAGTCCTAAAAAACCAACATGATGTCCATTCAAAGAGATGACCAACAGGCGAGCTTGAGCTTGTTGCAGGAGAGGAATGACGAGGTTGAGTTGGAGGGATGGCAACCGCTTTCACGGGGATGACAAAAGCGTTATTTGTGATTATGGTCGGTGTTTTAGGTGATTTTAAGGACTTTTTATATATTAAAAAATGGAAGGATTTGAATTAAAACATATTTGATTCCAATTAGTTTCATTGTTTAATTGATATCTGAAGTAATTCAAATTTGATACCTTCATTAAGAATAATTGATATCAAAATAATAGAGAGTAATGAATACGAGTAAATGGAGAAAGAAAAAGAGGATCGAAATAGATGATTAGATGTTTATGGCCCAAAAAATTTGATAGCATGATTATACAATTATACGATTAGATATCAAAAATTTGATAGCTTGATTATAAAAATAAATAAATAGATGATTTGATCTTATTGTTTATGGCCCAAAAAATATATATCTGTTTCGGTATTTCCAGCTGAAAAACGATAAAAAAAAAAATCGATTTTATTGTACAAATGAAAGAAAATGAGGTAAGTTGCATTTAACACACTGAAGTATTAAAGCTTCATGATCCTACAACAGTACGTAGCTGACCATGACTCAATGAAGTTTTATGAGCCCAGTCGGTCATCGCTTACCTGACCCTAAGAATCCACAAATATGAGTGGCTCCTAATTAATTTCCTTATAGCAAGGATAATTCTGGATTATACTTCCAAAATTTAAATCCTTCCATATAAATTTTTTATACTGAATTAATATATGTAAATATAAATTTAAATATATTTTAAATAATAAATACATTTATTTTTCCTTTTTTCAATTTTAAATATAAATATAAATTTTTATCTTTATTTATTGCAATACATACAACTAATATTAATATATGTAATAAGGCTCATATTTTTTTTAGTCATTTTTTATCTCAACTGACTTTTTAAATAATAATATAAACACTTATCAGTTTAGAAAAAAAGCATTTCTATAAAAGCCAAAAGGGTAATCCAAACACATCATATTTACAAACTAAAGTTTTTCCTCCTGGGCTTTTATAAAAGTGATAGCTTTTAAGCCATCCTTCCACCATTAACAAAACAGGCCCAATAAAGCTTTTCAGGATGCAGATCAGGCACTTATGCAATATCAATAATGCTCATATAATGTGATTAGAATTGCATGAACTATAATAATTTACATTTGCTGTATAAATTGTCTTCAAGAGAATGTTAATGTTTGAAATCAATCTTGTGATATGAGGTCAAACCATTAATCAATTAGAATATCAATAGAGGGGAAAAATAAAAACTAAATGTTCACGCACCATCTTCTGAAACAACTAATTCTTGCAATTAACTATGACAGTTGACAGGAAATTTAGTCTGACACCATATTGATACAAAAAATTATACACCAACAGCCATAAGCTTTTATCAATTGAAATAATGTTCAACGAGATGAAGAAGAGAAGTAAAGAATACATTCAAAGTTAAATTCCAGAGGTAGCAATGCAGTATTATTAGGGGGAGTTTCTGAGTTATCATTTTGCAGGCAAACATACTTCATTCTTGTTACACCATATCTTCTCCTTCACTGATACTTCCCTTTGCCCCGAAGCCTCTCGACTGCAGATATGATTAATTTTTTTAAAAAAAACAACCAAGCCTGAAGCTGAGAAAAATCAAATAAAATTATAGTATGTTATTAAGCCTTAACTTCCACTTGCTTTAGTTGATTTTCTGGAAACAACAACCCAAGGCCTTCTTCTTTCTCCGTATCCAACAATCTTGAAGAATTGATGTTCCGATACAAAGGATTTGATGTCAATATCCGCAATCTTGAACCTTTCCCATCAATCTCCAACACTTCAGGCAAACCATTTATACTACCCTTTGACATGCCCACATCAATCCGAATAGCTCTGTTATCACAAATGCCATTAATTCCTAGCTCTTGGATTGTGTGGCCCATGATCATCCTCTTCGCACCAGGAATGTTCAAGGGTGGAACAATCGCAATCTTCAGCCAATTGATATGAAAATTTCCTGGACCAAAGCAAACCATCCCTGCCCTTGCAATAAGTAGGGGAACGTCTCCCCGACAACCCGTTAATCCAATCCCTCACTTCTTCGTTAATCCGCTCCAATCCATGAGTAACGTGTTGGGTAAATACGCCCCCATGAACGAATATTGAATCTCCAACCATCAATACAGTCAGATTCTGCGACAAAAACCGGCTTGAAATTGGACCGTTAGGCCGCAATGCAGCAATCCTGGTTTTAAAGCCGTCGAAGAACTCTTCCTTGACGCCGCGAAAAACAGAGGGAACCCCTTCAAAAGGATCTTTGGGTTTCTCCAACCCTCGACATAGACTCTTCATCTTGTTCCCTAGACAAAACCAATCCGCCCATAACTTGAATTCATCCAAACCAGGACACGAGACGGACCTGAAATCGCCCTCCACGTTCATAATCTCGTGGTTCCCATTCATGGTAATGATGGTGCCGCCACTTCTCGCTGCCTCGCGCTTCAATTTCTCGAGGAAGTAGAGGATCTTAAGCTCTTCGCCTCCCCGGTCGAGCACGTCCCCGATCTGGACCACAGTGGCGGAGCCTCCAATCCAACGATTGGACTCATCTATGAGTCTGGCAAGTCGGAAAGCCTGTCTGCATTTCTCAAGATCGCCATGGAGGTCACCAATGGCAATAAGACGGTCCGGTGACGGCAGGCGGGTCTGCAACGCAGGTAGAAAACGTGAAAGAGGAGAAGAAGGCTCACTCGCAGAAGCGAGGGTTGGATTTTCTATCGCCGGCGGCGGTAAGAGGAAGAGGCCGCTGACTGAGAAGTCAACAAAGGTGTCGATGAAAGAAGACAAAAGATTTGGAACGTCAGTGCAGAGCGATGAAACTGTGGCCTCTTCCATTCCATTCACGGAAAAAAATTTTGGCTTCCGAAGTTGGCTTTGCTAATTAACAATCTGCAAGAATTAAGCTCATGAACCCCAGAAATTTCTCAGGCTACTTCTACAATGGGCTCAAGCACTTTCGTTCACGGAGGAAGAGCGACCCCGCCAAATTTATCGCTGTCGGCCACAGCCCACAGTGCCCGAGTCAACATCTTCTTTGTTCTTACCTGCTTCCTTTATTTCTTTTCTTTTAGTTGACCTATTGTAAATTTTTATTGTTTTCTTAAAAACCGTGTAATGCGACTATCCTCTTATAAAAATCTCTGGATGAAGTATTTTTCTTAAAAAAATTGGTTCCACTTATTGAGTATTTTGCATTATACATATATATATTCCTTCAAAATTAAAAGGGTTAAAGTGTTTCTAGAAGTACTTTGAAGTAGTTTTTCATGTGCATCTAATGGTAAAATATTTTATTGTGCACCTAACACAATAAAGCATATTCTAAGGTCCATTTATCAACTTAAAATCTTTTTTTTTTTAACAATTTTGTACTTAACAATTTAGGTAATTCAGGGAGCAAGATACACATCAAAAAATATTTTAAGATAGTTGATGTGTCAGAAAAAATACTTTAAAATGCTTGGTGCACCACAAAATACTTTAACATACAGGATGCACTTGAAAAAATAAAATACTTTAGGGTTGGAATCCAACTTAACTTTTTTATACAAGACAAACCCCACCATGTTTACCAATAAGAGTATGTAATAATTTAAGATTGACAGTCAATAATTCTTTGCTTCTATTACTTATATAATAAAAGAGACGTTAGTAGATTGGGAGATGTCAATTATGGTTTTATTTTCCTGTATATATTATTAGTGCATGGTTTGTTTTTCATACTTTAATTTCAGTTTCTTTTTATGCACAATTTAATCTTAGTTTTATTGCTGGTTTCCTTAAAGCTTTCTTTTTCAAGTTCATTTGCATATGCTATTAATGGATTTAATGAGTCTAACGTAGACATTGTCAATATACATTGCATAATCAATCAGTTAATTGAAAAAATCAATCGGATTCTAAGTGTTGGCTGCAATTCTTAGTGCAACTTCTTAATTTTTGCTTCTTTTTTAATAATTAAAAGATATAGAGGTATTTTGGCCTAGATTCTAAATTTTTATTTATGTCACATAACTTAATTAATAATTTATTAAGTTTACTAACCAAAATTCCATCTTTATATGGGATTTTCCCTAGTATCTATCATCTTTTTTTTTTTTTTGATACAAAAAAGTTTTGGAAAGGTTCGACACCAGTCCCCTACTGGGGCCAGAGTACGGCCCTGGGCTCTATGAGTACTTACTGAAAACTTCACCTACCAAAGAAGTCCCAGCGACGGGAGAGGAGATCGAACCCACGACCCAAAGGCCTAGTCCTGAATCTCTTACCATATGTGTCAACTCTCATTGCAATCTATCATCATTATAATGCCTTTATATATTGATAACTTTCTGAGATATGGGTTTACTCGCGACTATATCATCATAACTTCCATATTCATTTTTAAATCCTAAACCCTCAAAAAATATGAACCATTATAAATTGAAATATTTAATCAATTATATCTGAACCCCTTAAATTAAAATATTTAATCTATTATTAAATTTGCTAACAAATTTTTTTGTATACGCTGACTTAAAAATAATTGAAATTTTTTTACATGCATTATATAATTTCTATGGTAGGAATAGGGGAGGAAAATGAAGTGCTAATTTTTTTAACAATCCGAATAAACAAATTTTATATAGATAATAATATAATCTCTAATTTTTCTCTTTATATTAATATTAGATAATTATTTATATAAAATTTGATTATTTGGTTTGTTAAAAAAATAGGCAAGTTAAAAAAGTTATCGTAGTTATGAGAAAATTTACTAAGCTATCACAAATTCATATGAAAATTCAGTATTTGAATTCTTATAATAGATTAACTATTTTAATTAATTCTTCATGCATTCAGATTTTTAATTAGTTTTAGATTTTGAAAATGAATAAGAAATTTACAATAATGTAACAGAGTGACCACATATAATAATAATATCAAATATTTTAATTTATATAATATGGAACACTGACAAGTGATATTCAAGTGGGCATTTAACTTGTCACACAACTACCTACTACTAGAGTTGGGAGTCAGTGTCGGTCATTGAAGGACCAGGGCCTAATAGGGTCAGTCTTCCAGGGTCTGGAAGAAGAAAAACACATGTTTTTCGAAGCCCAGCCCGGGAGCACCAAGGCTAGGGCCGGCCCTTTAGGCGTAGAAATTACTATTCTAAATATTAACTATTTTTCGTACATTTTTTTAAAAAAAGAAATATGATTAGTAAAATACAACAACTAAAGTTCTAATTTATCAAATAAATATGATAAACATTAATATCCAAACAACACAAATTATCCAACAAATGAACACATTCATCAGTTCGTAATCAAAAGCAAACTACTGTCCACAAATAAAACACATTCATCAGTTCGTAATCAAAAGCAAACACAAATTATTTTCTAGTGATTATTTTATTCATATCTTGTATTATATATTTGTTGACAACTTACACTTTTTAGGACATATTTATAAGAAGTATTCTTAATTTTGTTAAGTTTTCTCATTAATTTTTTGTAATTGTGGTACGTAGACAATAGTATACCTTTAATTATGACTTAGTGATTGTATTTATTTGTTGTATGATGTGTATTGTTTACACTTTAATTTTGACAACATTTATGTGTTAAACAAGGACTTTCATATTTTATTTCTTTAAAAAAATAGTAAAATATTGTTAAAATAGCTTTGGTCCTGTAGAACTAGCCGTGGCCTTGATGCGAATGAGTCGAATCTTAAAAAATAGATGTTTTTCTTATTCTAGGCCTAAAAAGGTCGGTCCTAATTCCTAACTCTATATATACATGTATATATGTATACGTGCATGTATATATGCACAAATTATAAATTTAGGACGCTTTTGATTCCTTATAGTTACTGGACCAAATGGTCGAATGCGCAAAATTGTATCTTGTTATTGTGGATTATATATATAATTAATATTCAATAATACACATTATTAAATGTAAGATCAGTTCAGAACTCCCATGATACGTGGTTAATTGAAACTCACATATAGGGGTGTGCAACTGGCGGCCGGGCTGCCCTGGGGGTCAACTTGTGTTCCGCCCGTTTTTTGCGCATACGGGTATGGGTTGTCCCACCCCGTGGTAAAACCCCGTTTAACCTGTGCCAAACGGGTAATCATAAACAGGTATAGGGAACCCGTTTATGAAATTGGGCCATTTTTTAAAAAAAGAAAAAATGGGCCAAAATCTGATTTGTTCTTGCGTTTTTTGGGCCAAGAACTTTTTTTTTTTTTTACATATCCAACCAATCACCCTATTGGAATATATTATAGATATTATATTATACTTTATTCATGTAGATGCTTGCTAGCTCGTGCCTGATGCATGCCTAAGACTTGTTTCTTCTTGTAATTGGCGTGGGCTTCCATGTCTTTAATTTCAATAAATATATATAACCAATCAATGTTTGCTTTCTGCTAGATCAATATCTTCATGAATGCTAGGTGGTTGCAAAATAACCAATCAATATTGCTTTTTGCTATATCAAATACTATCCAAACTCACCCATATTGGAATCCCACTGGGGTTGCCCTCATATAATGCCCAGTAAATTATATGGAAATAGGGGTGAGCAAGTGACCCGTAGCCCGCCCAACCGCCTGTTCCTGGTGATATTTTACCCGTATGAAACCCGCCCAAATTGAGCCCGTAACGAGAACGGGCTTGCCTGTTTAGAGTAGACGGGTGGGCCACGGGTACCCCGTGCCCGCCCGTGACCCGTTTAAATGTGTTTTATTTTTTTCCCCCAAAGCTTACTCAACTCACGCACGGGGTGGGTGGAGCTCTTGTTCCTCTTCGGCTCTTCCTCTCAATTTCCCGTGGTCCACTGTGGAGGTGTGGTCGCGTGGAGGCGCAAAAGCAAATTCTGAAACCCTCATCGTCGCTCACTCGCTAGTCGCTCTTGTTCGGCTGTTCCTGAACATCGCACGTCACAGTCACAAATCTCCGTCGCTCAGCCGCTCGTCGTGACCTGTTCCTCTTCCTCTCGATCTCCATCTCTCATCTCGGCTCTCGCTAAGAAGCTTGCCGTCTCTCATCTTCGTCCACCTAAGCTACTCGCCATGAGTCCGTGACTTCTCCCTCTCAATCTCTCACTATTGATGTCCTCTCAGTTCGTGAGTCCGCTCAGTAAGTTTTTTAAGCCGCTAAACTGTTGAATACTTGATCTTGTTGCATTGTTGAACTATTGAGTACTTGAATCTTGTTGCGTTGCGAAGCCCTATTGCAATTTGGAAGACTGTCTGTATCTCTTTAAAGTCTGGAACTCTGGATTATCTTTTGCCCAGCATCTTTTGGCTGTATGTATCTTTTGGTACCAAAGTGAGTAGTGACAGTCGGCTGTGGCTGTCTGTATATATTATTGAATTTGAGGGACAAGAGATGGTGGGTGGGGTCGACTGGTCTGAGACTGAATAAATAATCACAGGTTCACAATTCAATGCACCTATCGACTTGTCTGTATCTGATTTACTACTGCATGTTGCTTTTATTTTATTTCCTTTTGGCCATATATGATATATGTACAGTGCACTAGAAATAAAATTAATGTTGTTCTGTTTTCTTTGTTCTGTTCATCAATTAAGTTTCTGAGCAAGCAAATTAATCAAAACACCCAAGTCCCAAGTCCTTGTATGTACAGTCAACAATATTATTTTATTCCCTTTTGGCCATTATGTACAATATTTATTCTATTTTCTTTGTTTTTATCTTGAAATTAGCATGGAACATATTCTACCAAATAATGTGCAAGGGCAAGATCCAACTGTTGTAGGAGAAGCTACTCAAGCTAGTAATGAAGCACAACGTATTGATGCCCATGTTGAGAATGAGAAGACGAATGAGGGACAAGCTAATGATTCCCAACCTAAAAAAAAAAGGAAAGAATCATTTAGTATATGGAACCATTTACACGGTTGCTACTAGCAGAAACTAAAGGGAAACATAGGTCAAAGTGCAACTATTGTCCAACAAATTATGCGAGTCATCCTTCAAATGATGGCACCAAACAATTATGGAGACATTTTGACAAGTGCCCAAACAATCCCAACAAAGCAAGCAAGGGTCAAAGCTTATTCTCGGCTACGGAAAATCAAATACTAACTCATCATTTATTCAGTCAAGAGTGAGGTAGAAAGGGTGTTGCTAGGTACATCATAAAAGATGAGGTGCCTTTCTGAGCTGTGGAAAAGGAGGGGTTGACAGAAGTTTTGCAAGAGTTTCAACCTAAATTTCAAATGTCATCAAGATGGACAGCTGTTAGAGATTGTTATGGCATATATAAAGAACAAGCAAATATCTTGAACAAATAATTCAAGACTTCTAAAGTCTGTGTGTCATTCACAATCGATTGTTGGACATCTATGCAAAATAATAACTACATGTGTTTGACTGCACATTGGATTGATGATGATTGGATTTTGAAAAAACGCATTCTGAATTTTTGTGAGATTAAAGATCATAGAGGTGAGTCAATTGTCAAACAAATTGAGGATTGCTTATTTCAATGGGGCATTGACAAAGTCTTTACGATCACAGTTGACAACGCTTCTACCAATGATTCTGCAATTACAATCCTAAAAAAACGTTTTAAGAGTTGGGATGGTTTTGCAATAAATATGTGATGGAGAATTTTTGCACATGTGGTGTGCTGTTCACATATTGAATTTGGTTGTTTCTGAAGGTCTAAAAAAAATGAACAAGTCTATTGAGCTCATCCGACATGCAATAAAATATGTTAAATCTTCCGCATCAAGGAAGCGTAAGTTCATAATGTTGGCTGAAAGAAAACGAGTTGAATCAAAAAGCCTTCTTACCTTGGAGACCTTGGATCGTTATGGCATATGTTAAATAATGAATACTGAACAATTGAACATGTCCATAGCTATTAATGAAAACAAATATGCACATAGCTATTAACTTACGCTTTTTGATTCAATTCGTTCTCTTTCAGCCAACATTATGAACTTATGCTTCCTTGATGGAGAAGATTTAACATATTTTACTGCAAGTCGGATGAGCTCAATAGACTTGTTCATTTCTTTTAGACCTTCAGAAACAACCAAATTCAATATGTGAGCAGCACACCGCATGTGCAAAAATTCTCCATCACATACCATTGCAAAACCATCCCAACTCTTGAAACATTTTTTTAGGATTGTAATTGTAGAATCATTGGCAGAAGCGTTGTCAATTGTGATCGTAAAGACTTTGTCAATGCCCCATTGAAATAAGCAATCCTCAATTTGTTTGACAATTGACTCACCTCTATGATCTTTAATCTCACAAAAATTCAGAATGCGTTTTTTCAAAATCCAATCATCATCAATCCAATGTGCAGTCAAACACATGTAGTTATTATTTTGCATAGATGTCCAACAATCGATTGTGAATGACACACAGACTTTAGAAGTCTTGAATTATTTGTTCAAGATATTTGCTTGTTCTTTATATATGCCATAACAATCTCTAACAGCTGTCCATCTTGATGACATTTGAAATTTAGGTTGAAACTCTTGCAAAACTTCTGTCAACCCCTCCTTTTCCACAGCTCAGAAAGGCACCTCATCTTTTATGATGTACCTAGCAACACCCTTTCTACCTCACTCTTGACTGAATAAATGATGAGTTAGTATTTGATTTTCCGTAGCCGAGAATAAGCTTTGACCCTTGCTTGCTTTGTTGGGATTGTTTGGGCACTTGTCAAAATGTCTCCATAATTGTTTGGTGCCATCATTTGAAGGATGACTCGCATAATTTGTTGGACAATAGTTGCACTTTGACCTATGTTTCCCTTTAGTTTCTGCTAGTAGCAACCGTGTAAATGGTTCCATATACTAAATGATTCTTTCCTTTTTTTTTTAGGTTGGGAATCATTAGCTTGTCCCTCATTCGTCTTCTCATTCTCAACATGGGCATCAATACGTTGTGCTTCATTACTAGCTTGAGTAGCTTCTCCTACAACAGTTGGATCTTGCCCTTGCACATTATTTGGTAGAATATGTTCCATGCTAATTTCAAGATAAAAACAAAGAAAATAGAATAAATATTGTACATAATGGCCAAAAGGGAATAAAATAATATTGTTGACTGTACATACAAGGACTTGGGACTTGGGTGTTTTGATTAATTTGCTTGCTCAGAAACTTAATTGATGAACAGAACAAAGAAAACATAACAACATTAATTTTATTTCTAGTGCACTGTACATATATCATATATGGCCAAAAGGAAATAAAATAAAAGCAACATGCAGTAGTAAATCAGATACAGACAAGTCGATAGGTGCATTGAATTGTGAACCTGTGATTATTTATTCAGTCTCAGACCAGTCGACCCCACCCACCATCTCTTGTCCCTCAAATTCAATAATATATACAGACAGCCACAGCCGACTGTCACTACTCACTTTGGTACCAAAAGATACATACAGCCAAAAGATGCTGGGCAAAAGATAATCCAGAGTTCCAGACTTTAAAGAGATACAGACAGTCTTCCAAATTGCAATAGGGCTTCGCAACGCAACAAGATTCAAGTACTCAATAGTTCAACAATGCAACAAGATCAAGTATTCAACAGTTTAGCGGCTTAAAAAACTTACTGAGCGGACTCACGAACTGAGAGGACATCAATAGTGAGAGATTGAGAGGGAGAAGTCACGGACTCATGGCGAGTAGCTTAGGTGGACGAAGATGAGAGACGGCAAGCTTCTTAGCGAGAGCCGAGATGAGAGATGGAGATCGAGAGGAAGAGGAACAGGTCACGACGAGCGGCTGAGCGACGGAGATTTGTGACTGTGACGTGCGATGTTCAGGAACAGCCGAACAAGAGCGACTAGCGAGTGAGCGACGATGAGGGTTTCAGAATTTGCTTTTGCGCCTCCACGCGACCACACCTCCACAGTGGACCACGGGAAATTGAGAGGAAGAGCCGAAGAGGAACAAGAGCTCCACCCACCCCGTGCGTGAGTTGAGTAAGCTTTGGGGGAAAAAAATAAAAATAAAACACATTTAAACGGGTCACGGGCGGGCACGGGGTACTCGTGACCCGCCCTTCTACTCTAAACGGGTAACGGGGTAACCCGTTCCCGTTACAGACCCAATTTGGGCAGGTTTCATACAAGTAAAATATCACGGGGCATGGGCGGTTGGGCAAGCTGCAAGTCACTTGCTCACCCCTACTCACATATTTAATTGAATTAAATAGTATAACAACTATTACTTGTATCAGTGATACTAGTAGGGATGACTTTGTGACAAGTGGATTATAATATAAGAGACTTGTTCAGCCGAAAAAAGGGGGACATTGGTAGTAGCCATATGTGTGTGTGTATATTAACCTACTTTGCATACATACGAGTTCTTATCTTTACCATTTACAATCAAAATATAAATCCCTTGAACTATAGATGCACTTTAATAAACAATGTCTAGTTGAAAAGCAAGAGACCATAGAGTGATATATAATCGGTTTACACTTTCCTGTGATCATAGATGAAAGGAACCAATATGAGGCCTAAGCAGAAAGTCTTGCTGTCAGCTCGTTTGCTACAGCATCAATGAATCCTTCTGTGTTCAGATATTGCTCCTTTGAAACCCTGCTTGCATAAAAATTATATCAAGTCAATAAGCCCATCGTTGTCAATAATAATGTCAAGAAATGCAAATAAGAATAAGCATATATATATTTGTCACGTCACAACAAGTAACTCACTTGGATCCATGAATGATTAGGGCCAAATCATTGGTCATCTTCCCTGATTCTACTACTCCAACACAAGCTGCCTCCAGTTTTTCAGTGAAATTCAATAGCCCGGCATTGTTATCCAACTTTGCCCTGTCAACAAAGAGATGACCACTTCAGTTTCAAAGAGTGTAAAAAAATATTCACAATCAGCAGATTGCACTACTAATTAAATACCTGTGGGCTAGCCCTCTTGTCCAAGCATAGATGGATGCTATGCTATTTGTGCTGGTTTCCCCACCTTTCTGATGAACCCTAAAATGCTGAGTAACTGTTCCATGGGCTGCTTTGGCTTCTATAGTCTTGCCATCAGGGCACACCTGAACCACAATCAATAACTCAGTTACCATCAAGAAGCCGCTTCCAAGATCTATCAAATAAACAATGTCATAAACTTGAGTGCGAAGTAAATAAAGAATTTCCACAGGAACTTACTATTTATTCTAAAGTATATAAATTGACATGATTAGAATAAGAAGACTGCTTCTTTTAATTATCAAATCACCAAAAATATAATTAACATTAAATAATTGATTTGACCCTTAATCTTAAGGCACCACTACAGCAAAAGCAAACAAAGATTTTATTTGGTTAAGCAACGGGAGATGAGAATAAAATTCAACATTACAGAATGTATAAGAACTTACCAGTACAGACGTCATCAAACCCAATGAACCAAAACCTTAAAAGCAAAAAATGTATTAGGCGTTAGTGATAAAAGGAGAGAATCATCAAGCATCTAAACTAGTGTTAGGACCCTCTCCCAAACACAGCTAAATACTATAACTAGAAATAAAGCTTGAAACTAATAATAAAATTGCTGCCAAACTAAACCAGATTACATCGGATAAGTTGACTTAATACAACATTAACACTAAGTTACATGAACAACAATTAAAGTAACGATTACGAACTAAAAGAAACTGAGCATATCTGAACCAAAGCTACAAAACACACATAAAGATACAACTCTCACTGGAGGACATACTCTAGCACAAACACAAGTTGCCAATCTTTGGAGAGGAATGACACTCCACCCAAAGAGTCAAGACCAATTTCAAATTCTTGTCTGCCTCACTCTTTGGATCAGTATGTATATTTAAAGACCACAAAAAGTGACTCTCCCACCTCCCTCCTCATAGACTTTGACTGTGGGAGTCCTATAGTTAACCTACTCTATTTCTTTCTACAATATAGAGTCAAACTTCTGACCCACAAAAGAGCCTTTCCTTTATCACTATTTTCCTAAGTTTTCAAAAGTAGTCTGAACGAGTAGCACCAAATAATATTAATGATTCAATAACAAAAAAAAAAAAAAACAAGCCTTGTCCCACTAGGTGAGGTAAATAATAATGATGATAATAGTTAGAAATTTTAGCAAAGAAACCTTGAGCTAAGAAATCACTCTGAACATCTCCATCATAGTTTTTGCAAGCCCATACATATCCTCCTTCACTCTTGAGAGCATAAGCAACCATATCATCAATGAGCCGGTGCTCATACCTTCACATCAATTAGGTTAAAGTCAACATCATTGGATGTATCAAAAAAGTTCAAAGTCAAGTACAACTTCACATACCATATCCCAGCAGCCTCATACTTTGATTTCCAGTTGGCCTCGTAAACTTCTTGAAAAATGTCCTTGAATCTTTACAATAAATGTATATAATTGAAAATAACAAAGTAGCAAGAAACCAAAAAAAATGTCTTGAACAGGAGAAATGCAGGAGAAAGTTGTTGCCAGAATAGTGAAAATAAATAAATAAATAACAAAGAATTATCCACATACCTTCCATCATAGTTCTTAAGAATTGTATTCTTTGTGCTAAGATATAGAGGCCACTTTTTCTCATAAGCTGTTGACATTGAAGCCTCAGCAAAAGCCCAGATAGACTGCATGCCATGCAAATATAAAAGATACAAGACCAATAAGTAGCAGAAATTCATTAACTCTCCCCTATCAACCGATTAATGGAAACCACAGAATCAACCTCATCAGTGTTGTACATGGCTAATGAAACACCTCCTTCACCAGTGAAGTTGAAAACTTCAAATTCAGTCTGCTGATCTTGCCCTTCTGGTACTGCAAGAATAATAGCATAACATGCATGAATTGATAAGTGATAAAACAGAAAAGTCTTAAGTAATGGTAATAGATATCCACAAACCATCTCAAAGTATATGGAAATTATACCAAAAACAAGGTTCAGTTTTCCAGCCCCTTTAATTACTGTGTCGGTGGCCCGATATTGGTCACCAAAAGCATGCCTTCCAATACATATTGGCTTTGTCCAAGCTTCCAAAGTTTAAACAGTTAGGCGCCATTACAGGAATTATTAAAGACAAAACATATACAACTTAAGTACCTGGAACAAGGCGAGGGATATTTTTGCAAAGGATAGGCTCTCTGAAGACAGTACCTGAAAGATTTCCAAAGATAGAATTAATATTAAACTAGAATATATTTTGACCCATCTATCACTTGTAGAACCAATGCACAAAAAAGAACAAGCTAATCAATAATTTAACATTTGACTATAAATAGTTCATGAAGAAAAACTTAGTTATGGAGTTACCATTTAAGATGTTCCTAATTGTCCCATTAGGACTCTTCCACATTTGCTTCAGACCAAACTCCTTCACACGACCTTCATCTGTAAATTATAATGCCATAAATATAAGTTCTTCCAAGTTCCAACATCTACTATCTTACAAATTATAATATGCAGCAACTCTGATTTTTTGTTAAATGTAAAGCAGCTCTAGCAATTTAGTTATAAGAAATGTGCCAAGCAATATTATTTACCCCAAACCCAGGATGATATTTTCTGTTTCTTATTTAATGTAAATGCATAGAGTCTTATGAATGTAACACCTTTCATAAGATTCAACCACCATACCTGGAGTGATAGTTGCACACTAAATTGCCACATTATACCTATACAACAGTGCAATGATTACGGAAACAAATATAAGAACTGTGTAAAAATAATCACTTAGCTACACGAAATTCAAATTGGACACTGCAAAAAAAAAAAAAAAAAAGAAAATTTAAAACATATATAGGTATAGACAGGGAGACAAGAGAAGGCGAAGAAATATAGATGGTACTTTCAACTCTTAATTTTGTAATCAAATCTGAATATCTGGTAAAGAAAAAAGTATTCCAAGTAAGCAACAAGGAAAGAAGTAAGAACGTACTTCAGAGTTGCTTCTGCACTTTCAACTGTCACTTTATCATCAGTAGCATCACGATGAGTTAGGCCTAGGTCGAAATACTTTATGTCCAGCTCAAGAAAGGAGAGAATGAGCTATAAAAAAGGATTAAATTTGAATTATAAGCAATTTAAACGAAAAAACATGTTCTCCAATGATGCAAGAAGAACAAAGGTGATAAGAAATTACCTTGTCCTTGATTGACTTCCAAATAACTCGAGTCATTTTCATCACCTGAAAAGCAGTTAGAAAACATGTCATGATGGAAGGTGAAGTTTGTTTAGACAAGGTAAGCATATTCACTATCCTTGAGGCAATGATAATAATTTAAACCAAGATTTTCAGTCTCCTATGATTTTGGTACATAAATATAACATCTAACCTTGCTGGATAATTATATATGAAATCTTTTGCGCTAGGAAAATCAACAACAATAAGCATACTTTTTCAATATGTGGGCAAGAAGCACCTTGGCGTCTCATTAAGCTAGGCTCCTAACTTGCAGGTTGCCAGGTTCTATGAATCATAGATTGCCAAAACTCATCTCCCATTCAACAGTCAACACAGCCTCTGTTAGAATGTCCCCTTCTCTAGAACCACATTTTTCTTGGAAAAAGGGGAACGGGGAAACATAATGGGGATTGGAAGATAAATATATAGTTGATGATAGTAGTCGCTCTTTCTAAAATCTTTAGTCATATTCTAGTTTTCCCATAAAAATTGAAAATGGATTTCAAGAAATATCACACTTCACAGTTCAGTCAGCAGGGGAGAACTCCAAACCCTCAATGTCATATAATAATTAAATTTGAATCACAATTCAAAGTACGCACTGACGATTTCACACTATGCAAAGCATATATAAGATCTTCAAAATAAAGGAAGAAATACAAAAATCAAACTCATCCCCAGCAACATTTCACGATAATTTAACTCAATTCATTACTTAATTTACAAAATGTCAACAGATCAAATATTCTAAAGCAGACGGATAAGCCCATGAATCAATGACGCAGTTGTAAGCAGTAATAAGTTAATATGTTCCGCGGAAGAAGAGCATATAAAAAGTAAAAAGTAAAAAAAAAAACCAAGAGAATCGGTAGGCTAGGCCCATAATATACTAAAAGCATGAAAATGATCTGAAATAAACATACAGGTCCACCAAAAATATCAAGCGCAGAGAAGAATATCTAAGTTAGAGAAATTCAGATGAAGCAACAGCGGTTTCAAAAATTCTATTAGGGGTGAGCATGGGGCAGGGCCGGGCAGGCGAGACCCAAGCCAGCCCGAAGAATCACTGGGCAGTAAAATGCAGCTCAATACCCAGCCCAACCCGATAGAAGCCCTAATATTTTTGGGCTTAATGAGCTGGGCAGGGCGGACTTCTCATGCTCAAATAATGATATCTTACCACACCCTATATGGGGAAAAAAATTAATCATACCTAATAAACAATATTGTAAACTTCAAATGTAATCCATAATTATACATCTTAGAATATTTCAAAATAAATCTACAACTTGAGTTTTAAAATTAAAAAAACTACCATATATCTTAACAAATAATCAAATATACATGCCTGAAAAATTAAATAACATCCATAGTCCATTAAATACAAGGCATCATTAGTAATATAATGGACTAATAGTCAAATACCCAATGGATATATTAGAGTATTAGTAAATATATAATATAATATAAGTCTATTAACTATATATATATATATATATATATATATATATATATATATTTATTTATTTATTTATTTATTTACTGGGCAGGGCGGCATACCTTGCCCGATGCCCGACCCTGCCTGTAAAAATCCCCAACCCGATTATGCCCATTTTTCCTGGGCTTCTATTTTTTCGGCTGGGCTGAGCCCGACTTATTGGGCTCCTGACATCATGCACAAGCCTAAATTCTATAGAGTCGAAGTGGAAGTAAACGAATTAGTAAGAGAACGAAGGAGAAGCGTCGAGTCCAAACCGACCTTGATCTTCACGAAACCCATTTTCCGAAGGTTCTCTTAGTTGAATCGGTGGGGAGGCAGAGAGAAGAGGAGTGTGGGTAAAAACGAAGAGGGCTGAGAAGTGACAAGAGCCGGATGAGAAAGGTGGCGAGAGGTAGCAGGGAACTAAAATACTTTTTCATGGGAGAGCATGGCTTCAAGCATTATGGCAAAAAAAAAAAACTCATAATTATATTATGGCCAAAATATAATCCACTTTTAATTTTTTTAAGTTTTACGAGCAGTAAATTTTTGGCTTCTAATTTTATGAAATATATTTTTAGTCTTATATTTCTAATATCATTGATATTGTTAATAAAAAATGCTAACGCAACAAACTTAAATAAGGATTATGCGAGTAACAAATCATATTTAAGTTTTAAATTTTTAATATAAATTTTTTATAGTATTATAATAAAATAAACTGAAAAATCCTTGTAAATAAAATTGAGGTTTTGATATCCAGATTATTAAACTAAATTATTTTAATATGATTGAGGTTTTGATATTTACTGCTTTATAGAATTTTATGTATTTTTTTAATTTACACATATTTTAAATTGAAGATTAATAACATTTAATTACATAATTATCACTTAGGTTTATACCATCATCACTTCAATTTGCTGCAACAACATTTTCCGTTAGTAACATTAAGGATGTTAGAATTATATGAATAAAAGTAAAAATTTTAAAGTAAATGGACCAAAAGTATAACTCATGTAAATTTAAAGAGTTATAAGTATATTTTGACCTTATATTATACTTCAATTGTTTAAGGTAATTTAATCACAATTATGAATAACCAATGGAGTTTGGTTTCATAGAAAGAATTAGTCCCTCATAACGTGGCAAACTAAAGTTTGAATTTTTATCAAGAGAAGTGCTCATATTCAATTTCTAATAGTATCTCGAACAAGAGTGCCTTCAATATAAAAATATAGTTCTTGTTAATAAAAGTGCCCACATTTAGAGAGTACGTCAAACAAACAAGAATGTCTCTAATAGAAGAATACATGTGTCTAACAAATTGACACATATGAATATCCACTTATCATTATATTTATATCATTCTAATAAAACCAATATTGTATCTCATTATGATTTTATCAGAAAAAATATGTACAATATTTATCATTGAATCTGCCTCCTCGAAAGTCATTCATATCTCACACACACACATATATATTCATGTCACTGGTTTCTTCCCACCCTTTCATTCTTCAACACCAACAACAATAATCGCTCATATACATTCGTACGTATTGCTAATCATTTCCTTAAACTCGTTCTTGTCTTCACCTAATAAAAGAGCGTTCTTCACATTCAGCGGAACACCAGCAATAATGGTTGGCTCATAACCTCTAGCATTTCTCATTGACAGGGTAATATCATGTTTGAAGTTATGTGTAAGAAAATAGAAGATTAATTAATTCACACAATTCTCGTCTCCCAATAAAAAGTACTAGTAACCACATATTATTTACCTAAACTTTATGCATGCATATCGCAGCCTCCAGGCAAAATGAGTTTCGGTGCCTATCAAGCTTGTCTCATCCGGATAGATGGGCACTTCAGAGTAATACTTGGTACCTTGCCTATGTAACGGACAATCCACACGTCGTGAGCTAGAGATGTTCCACCCTGCATATGTATGCTTATTATATATACACATGACAGTTTGACGATTGGATTCAACTATTAGAAGAAAATGGGAAATAAGATTAATAAAGCTTGTATTCTTGTGTGTTGCTTGAAGATATAACAGAGAGGTAGGAGCTTTGTTCAAATATATATCTCAAGAAAACAATGGCGAGAAAAAGCACAATATAATATAGAAGTACTTGATAGGAAGAGTGCAACAGTAGAAGTTAAATCTTCCTCTCACTTGTAAGATTATATGAGGAAACAAATATATGGCAGAAATTACACAGCAACATATACACTAAAATTAGTAACGTGGCAGACCCTTCAATTTAAGGGCAAAAATTATGTGTTAATTTCCCGAACTAATGAAAATAAGCTTCACTATAATCATGATAGGATACAAAAGAATCGTTGGAAAAAAAAAGTACAACAGAATCGCAAGCACAAAAGAACAAACATATTTCCTTGCTTTCTTTTCTCTTCGCTTCTCCACCTACTTCTTTTCATTTCTTCTCCTACTCTTTTCTATTTCCTCAAAGTGAGTTTAAAGGAGAGTATCGAGTGTGTGGGTGGGGTGTGTGTATCGGCGGTGCTTGGAGGTATGGAGGTTAGTCAGGACGTTTGGAAGAAAAAGATGAAGGAGGTTGTACTTAATCTCAATAAAAAGCCAGAAGGAAAGAAAGGAGGTGCCTTGGTGGGGAAGTTTGACGGATAAAACCATAATAAACTGACAGTGATCTCAATGATAAAGAAGGGCTAGCAATTGGGGGAGGAGGTTGAAGTGCATGAATTGGATAGGAATAAACTTGTCTTTTTATTAAGAGAATGCTATTATCCTTGGGAACGCGGTTGGGGAAACTGTAATGTTTCAGAATCCTAAGGTCGATGGTCGTTTCAAGAGAAGCTTTATTCAGGTAAGGGCACTCATTAACCTTTCAGAACTGTTGGTCCCTGGTTTCTGGGTATTCCGTGAAGGAAAGGACCCTCCTGTACGAACGGCTTCAAAATTTCTGTTATAGCTGTGGGAGAATAGGTCATGAGGCAAGCGGGTGCAAGGAAAGCCATGCATTAGATGATCATGGAGACAACGATAAGGAGTATGGTAACTGGCTGAGTACCCCCCATGCTAAAACCTTTGATGATATTCCGATAGTGTGTAAGGAAGGCCGGGTCGAGTCGTTATTAACGGAGAAGAAGCGTACAGCAGCCGGAGCACGCATGAGCAAGCCATTAGTGATCGGGAAGATGATAGAAATGGAAGGCGAAAAACTCGATGTGGAATGTTACGAGGAATGATATTTCTGAAAATGAATCTCTGGGCCATAATGATGGAGGTTTATACAAGGCAACAGATTGCTCATTATAAACAGACTGTGTGATTAATGAAAGTCCATTCAGATTATTGACATGATATCAAAGCCAGGTTGATAGCAGGCAGTGGTGACAACAACAGGACATGGCTACGAGCTTGATTACAGCTGTCGTTTAGCACCATCAAGAATTCGAAAAGCCGCTGTTCTTGGAAAATCTTGCCATATTCCTGTGAGGTTCGACAGACAGGAAGGAAGAGTGACTAGACTGTCCAAGTCTTCCCATAAATCCTTGAGTCGAGAATGGTATGTATCACAGATAGAGAGCCCATTATCAAAGTATTAATCGCACGATAGAGGTCATAAATCTTGTAGTCATCAGCCATATCATAAACGTTGTTTGAGATCCTCCAAAACGAACGTGCACTTTCAGAGAAGGTAATGCCGCCAGAGTGATTTATCCACGAGATTAATCAGCCACGAGAGAACAACCGCATTGCAACGGTCCCAAGTGGCTTTCAGATCGTCTTGTTGATTGTCTCTTTTACAAGTCCCATCCACGAATCCAAACTTATTCCGGCCAAGAAGCGCAATACGCATGGTATGTCTCCAAGTTGGGTAGTCACCGAAGACAGTAAGGACGGAAGGAACAACCATTGTAGCTTGGGTATCCGAGAGATGGAGAAAGAGTGGATGGTTGAAACTAAGATTGGCAGGATCGATGCCAGATTCTCCAACCTGATTATATTGAATATATGTTGGAAATTTCTTTTTAACTAGCAGATTATTTTCACATGGTTATCTATATAAAAGAATATAAAAGAGGGGAATATCATTTCTGCCTTTAACAAAGTTATAATGGCGAAAATTGTTAACAAAGTTATAATGCTACCAATGACTCCCCAAAAGTTAAGATAAACCGTTAAATATGTTTCCAGCAATATAATACGTATATACGCATGAACAATAAAATGTATATCACACCATATATTTCATTCTCCAAGTTTCTTTTTTTACCAAAAACATTTCATTCTTCAATTACTTGATGTTGATTAAGATACAAGGCCAACATATTAAAGACCTCTGTAGAAACAGTAAGATATATATCACACCATCTATTTCCTTCTCCATGTTTTTTTTTTTTTACCAAAAAATTTCATTCTTCAATTACTTGATATTGATTGAGATACAAGGCCTATCTATTAAGGATCAATTGCATTGTTTCTCCTATATGGAGAGCAATACTACCGCTACCACAAAAAAGTTTTATCCCAGTAGAATAAGTTATATGGATGGCATCATGATATAATGCTCTCAACAACCAAATTTTTAGATATATTATCCACAACAAGCAGCCTTATCCCACTAAATGAGATCAGTTCAGTGAATCCCACAATAACAATGTCCTCTGTCAACAACCAAATCATATCATCCACTGATAGATCCGATCCCCCCCCCCCCCCCGGGCCGAAAAACTAATAGATCCTATTTAGAAACCATCATTAGTGTTCTTCTTGGCCTTCATCTTCCTCTTTTTTTAAAGCTACAAACCATAAATTCATTAGTGCCACCATCAACCTTCTCATCAATTTAACTAATTTTCAACTATTTTCTCTTCAATATATACCACACAAACTTGTCATCATATACAATCATTAGAAATCCTATATTTCCCTTTTTTTTCCCTACATGACGACACACCCATCTTAGCAATATGAATATAAAATATAAAATAAAGTATAATATCTCCATGCTGTAAATAAAGTGGGCTCATTTTTCCAAATTAGATGCATATTATAAGCATCAAGCTAGTGCAAGTTCATAGATAGATGTTTGTCCAGAAAAGCTTTAGCAAGATTACTAAAGCTCACACTAACTGCTTCAGCATCTGCATATCTCTTGATAACATCCACAACTTCTGGCTTTAAAACCTCTTCCTTGTTGGATTCGTTACATAGATAGTAAAGAGCCCCAAGTGCATAATTTACCTGGAATAATGTGATAAGTACATTTGGTTAACCATCAAAGGTAATATCTGGAACTTGTATAAAAGTAAATTAACTTGTGACTTTTCAGCACCAAAGAAATTACTAGTAGTTCCCACAAGCAAGTTTAAGAATGAAAAGAAAAAGAAAAAAACTAATAGTAAAGAGGTGAGACTTTGGTGACTATTAGTTTCCATAATGAGCACCTTCTAACATAATAAAGAAAAATAAAATGGACAACTAAACCAATTCTGCAGTGCTCCTTTAATTTATTTTTATTTTGAGTTTCAATTTTGCATCTTCTAACATAATGAGGTTGCTCTCTGATGTGCAAATGTAAAAGGAGGGTTAGTTGTTAATAGACGTTGGGAGTTAGTTAGGGTTAATGTTCTTGAGGTGTTGCCTATACAAGGCAGATAACTCTTCATTGTATCTCTACGGTTTCCATGATGAATGAATAATCAGAGAAGTTCCAGTCTCTCTTCTTTTCTCTTCCCTCACTCTTTTCTTCTCTGTTCCTATCTCTTTCTTCTTTCTCTACACTTCCTTCACACTCTGTATGTTCTGTGGTAAATCGCATAAAAGAGTTATTAAAAACTCTAAATGGAAAACAGATGTAACAAAAAATATTCTTTTGTTATATGACTTTCAGAGTTTTTTAAAAGCAGTAAACAAACAGCCTCGTCATCTGTTTCTTAATATCAAACAAATTAAAAATGTTGTTATGCATACAGATTACTTTTTTTTAAGAAAATGCATTTTGAGTTATGACGGAGTAAATTACATACATCATGCTTGAACTTGAATACAATTTACACACAAGGAAATTGCAACACGCAACAATTTCGCAACCTGACCAAGCCTAGTTTATTATTTCATCTTCTCCACAGGGTGAATAGGTTATAACCATAAGCCGACATATTGCAACATAGTCAACAACTAAGTTACCACCCTTACAGTGTTCCTAACTGGGCTTGATAAACATTGAATGACAAGAGGAATCCCACCACACTGAGTTACAATATTTGAATTGGTTGGATCTGCAAAAAAAATTACCATTGCTTTTCATCAAATAAATATACCAATTATCAGGTATAGATGCTGACATCACAAAAAGTGAAACTGCGCTTACCTGCACAAGCATTGCATATCCCGCCAATTCCAAATTCCACAAGCTTCTCGTTGGGTTCTGTTATGCAGTCCAAAAAAAGTTCCAGAACATTAAGCTGCTTATATTTCACATTAAAAAAACGTCACGAAGCCGACAATGGTGAGCAATGGCGTAGTAGTTCATAACATAGATATTTCTAGTAAGAAAAGGGGGTTATACCAAACCTGACGCAAGAAGTTATAATTGTAAGGATCATATGCAAAGTTCACCAAATTTGCTGCTATTTTCTCTCTTGTCTCTGCAAATACAAGAAACATTTATATGCTGGGAGTAGTGCATCATGAGTCTCATTAAGTGGAAACTTACAATTTACAAACACATAAAACATTTATCCGTTCAGATAACAGAGGAAGAGAGAATTTCTCTCCCCAATAACTCACTAGTGGCTCCATCCATCAATTTTAGGATTAGAATCAAGTGATTTATTATTGAACACTGGACCTTGTTGGACTCTTGCAAGCTGCTTAGTTTGACATGACATGTTAACAGTACAACTCCGATTGCAAAGCAAGAACAAAACTTGTAAGAGTAACAATTTAAACATAATCTGGTTTTTTTTTTGGCCAACAATTTAAATATAACCTTTTCATCAGTGACAACATTTCAAATGCATGTAAGGAACTGTACAAAAGATAGAGACAAAAAAAAATAATTGGAAGAGGACAAGAGCACATTCACATCAAGTTCGCAATGAAACACCATGATAGACCTCCTGTATATTCCAGATGACTCAGGCATAGGTCAGAGGGAAAGACGTCAAGGATGGTTGCATAGCTAACATAAAAAAGTGAGCCATGGACACATGTAGGACAGCATGGGAGGCTAATGGGACTTGCTTAGAGATTTTTGGGGTATATATATCTAAGATTTGAGAGAGAAATTGTCAAGGAATTTAATTAAGGAGTAGCTTCCAGCGATCTCTAGAGCATCAAATGGTTAGAAGCTTTCTGTCTTTCTGCATTGTTTCCTATTTCTCAGTTATAGTGTAAAGACAATAGAGGGTGAGCCTAGGTGCAGCAAAAAAGTTGCTGCCATGTGATCTGGAGGTCATGAGTTTAAATCCTGAAACAGCCTCTGCAGTTGTAGGGGTAAGGCTGAATACAACTATCCCTTCCCAGACCATGGGAGAACCTTGTGCACTAGGCCGCCCTTTAGTGTAAAGACAATATTTTCACTCAAAATCATGTCAAACCATGTATTTCATTCCTACCCAATGCCATAATATCTAGGAGGATAGACTGGGAGTGTTGCTTTCTTGGGGACAAAACATTCTGGGCATGAGAAGCTCAAAATTGCAAAAATATGTCTGGTAAAAAATATCTCGGATTTAATCTTAGTGAATTCAAGAAGACTATACTTTAAACAAAATAAAACAGCATAGAGTAATCCGTACCATCTTGAGTTGCACTCTGAAACTGAGTCACCAATTCCTGAAACAAAAATTTACTACCTTCAGGTTCCAAACATAAGAGGACTAAATTTAAATAGTTAGCCATTCCTGAAGGAGATAGAACATAAAGCATACGTTTAACAAATCAAGGAGTCGATAATCCAATTTTCATACACACACGCATAAAAAATAAAACTCACGGTGTAGTCGATGTAAAGAAATGTTTTATAGTTAACTGGAAAGAAAGAAGAAAAAGTGCCTGGAGGTATTGCAGTCTTGGGGATCCATATTTTCCAGTTCGCTCTTCTTGCCTCTGGTCATTGGTGAACATGTTCGCTTTTCTTCTAGTCTAAAGAACAATGGAATCTTATTTTACTATATTAAAAATGTAGAAAAAACCTCATACACAAAAGCGATGAACTGGCTCGTTCGGGGGGGGGATCACACACTTCTACTTCGTATTGATGAAAGTATTGTTTTATTTTAACTATGAGAATGAGAGATCGTGAAAGGAAAATCAAGAGAGAGGGAGAAGGAAATACTCAGACCGACCTGTTACCCAGAGGAATTTACTATGTGCTAAAATGCTGAGTAGTGGGCACTCGTTGTACCTGGAGCTTGTGCCTGCAGGCGTGGAGGGGGAAGAGGAAGAAAATGAGCCTGAACGGGTTTGACCGGCACTCAGATGGCGAACCAGAGCCGCCGAATAATTTTAACAGAGCATTAGGGCAGGAGCAGAGCACAAACCTGAAGGAGAATATGAACAGAAACGCGGCACGAGTTCAACGAAGTGTAGAAAGGGGCGGTCTTCAAGACGAAGAAGACGATGACGATGCTCGAATAAGACGACAATTACCAGACTTCGATGGCGGCAACGGCTGAACAGACGGGGACGGTGTAAGGACAGCCAGGCAAGCACGGAAATAGGCCGAGCAGAGATTTCGCGCGCGGGAGGGCAGCGTGGAAATGTGATTTTCCTCTCCGCAAGTGCGGAGAAAAGAAAAGGGGAGTGTGTATCCATCTCTATCTCTCCACTTTCTCAATATTTACTCTCATGATCAGGGTCAACCGTCAATATTTGAGGTTTAACATTGGTTTTGAGATTTTAATTTTATTATAATATTATATAAGTCCTTAATATAATATTTAGTTAACTTTTTAAAAAAGATCAGTAAAATTAAATAAATTAGTATAAAGTATTCATATTATATATATATCACTAATTTATTTAACTTATAAACTATTATATAATTAAATTATATGCAACATATATTCTATAATTAATTAATTAATTTAAATTCATTAATATCTCTAAAAAAAGTTAATTGAATTATATATTAACCAATAACAAAAAAATCACGTATAATTTAAGTTACATTAATTGGGTATATTTGGTTTGGGATGGAAGGAAAAGGATGATATTGATTAAATTATCGTTAATGAGAAGAATATGTTTTTTTATTAAGAGTGTATCTTTAGAATATTAAAAAAAAATCAATGGCTATTTAGTAAAGATGAGGGGAAAAAAATTTCCCTCCTCCTTCCCTCCCGGCTCCGGCTACCTCTTTTCAAATCAAACAATTTGTAAGAGAATAAATGGAGAGGAAATTCAATAGAGACGTCTATTCCCAAAGAGAATGTTAGTAATAGATGAAGACGAGTTGTGTCACACGAGTGTTGGTTACACAGTATATTATTTGAAAGTTGGAATCAGTAAAAAAATCAGATGGACAAGAAATTAGATGGAAATTACTTGAAAATTGTTAATTTTAATTGATTAAGATTGTTTTATTTATGTGATAAAAGTAAAAGTGAACGCAACTTCTTAATATCAAAATCATCATACCAACATATGTATAATGAAATTTAAGTCACACTGTTCATAAACTTACAAATCGCAAACCGTGAAACACGTCTCAGGCTGGTGCAAGCTCGAGGCTTACAAAAATGATGAACAAAGCTACGTATTTAAAGTTTTAAACATCATCGACAAAAAGTTTCTCTCTTATTTTCTTTTTCTATTAAACTCAAGACAAAAAATACATCATTAAGAGCCCATAGCATTATCTGGTATGATCATTTCGTCTTTGATATCAAGGATAGTTCAGAGGTCTTGAGGACCATTGATTTCCTGCACATAATAATTTATATTTTAGAGGTACTTTTTTTAAGCCAACATCATTAGAGGTGCTTAAAATGACAAGCTCATGCAAAGATCTAACGAGCAAGCTCCATAGAAGTAGTGGGATACCTTGTTTTCAATTTGGGCTCCGTCAGGTATTTCCAGCTTCACACCAGCTTTTGCAACAATACTGACTTTGCCCTGTAAGCACCAACAGAACAGGAAGCGTCAGAAAGCAGATAGAAAATAGATTCCAAACCATACGAAGAAAGAAAGAAACATACAAAATCTTATATAAATGAGATAATAACTTCTCAGTAGTCAGAATAACGATTGGTATGACCACCCTAATCAATTCGCTTGCTTTGTGAGATTCACAACGTTGTTTGTAGCTATGAGTAATTTTTTGTAGCCAAAGTATAAAGATATGCTAAAATTTCCTAATGAATGCAAATTAAAGGAGAAGGTTCAACATTATTTTTCTTTCTCACAACAAAAAATAACCAAAATCTTATTAATTACATTAATAGTTGCCATTTAAGAAAATAATTTAAAAAAATGTTTAGTTCTGAAACTAAGAATTCTTAGTCTTGTTATCGATTTTTCTTTCCGCTTTGATTGCTAAATAAACAGGTATCGGGGTCCAAGCATCGTTGCTTATAATAACAACGATTTTTTTAAGGATATTCACGAAAAGAAAATCAGTTAATATGTGATATAATAGGCCTGAATTAGAGTAGATGATGGATATGTAGATGCAGATTCTTATATCTCAATCCTAAGTCTAGTGTCTTACGGGGTCTTGATGCAGTTTGGGCCAACTCGGATAAAGTATTATGCAAATGGACATAATTAATTTCATGGGCTAGTTATAAAAAGTGAAAACTTTCCCACCTAAAAAAGAAATCAAGGTACTTTGGGTGGATGATGACAGATACTTAGGATCATTTCTATTTACTTCAGTCCCGGTTAGTGAATATAATAGTATTTGTCAGACCTTAGCATTCAGCACACTACCATTCATACCCACCCCTCTAATAACAATCGGGTTATCTTGATCAGCCATCAAAACTGAAGTCGAAACTACCTTTTTTGCCGGATGACAAACTCAAGCAATATAAGCATGATATTAGATTTTGGATTAAGGTGCAAAAATACACATAAGCTTTTTCCCAAGAACACCTAGCACCACGTGCTTTTTTTTTTGAGTAAAAGTACACACGTGATTACCATTTTGGAGCAACAGTCATATTCCACTATTAAGTCACTGTTCACCGTGATGAGAGAAAAAAGATGAAGTGAACAGTAACTTAACGGCGGTAAACAGTGACTTAATGGTGGGATGTGACTTTTGCTCTAGAATGGTAACCACACGTGTGTTTTTGCTCCCAAAAAAGTACATGGTGCTAGGCGCTCCTGGAGAAAAAGTTTATGTGTATTTTTGCACCTTAACCCTTAGATTTTTTACCTTTGTGCAATTGTATTTGTTATTTTATTTGTTTGGTAGTGTAATCTTTTTACCCTTTTAATGAAAATAATCATTCACTGTAAGCTTAGAATTATTGTCGAAAAAAAGAGAGTCAAAATATAATTGGATTAAATCATATACCTTGAGGGTGACACCAGCTCCAAACCATACATCACCGGCCACTTTAAGACTGTCAAGCTCAACAATGCTGGGAATTGACTTGAAACGATTCAAGAAGTCGCTAACCTGTTCAGGAGGGTGGGAAAATCAGTATTACTCTCACCATCTAATGCAGGATAATTAGAAATGTAAATCTTGACCTTCTTAAATTCTGGTCCCAATTCAATAGAAGGGTTTGCAGGATTTGCCCTTGCTGAGTTACGGATGACAGAGCCTTCTTGCAAAGTGTAAAGGTCCGACTGCAAAACAAGAGAACTGGTTATGTCTGGCAATACATCAAATCCATATCCAAAATTCATTCCTTCTATCAGAAAAGTTTATAACCTGGACTAGAAGCAAATCAGAAGTTGCCTTCACTGGAAGGAACCGGGATCGAGGCACATTGGTTCCAATAGCGTTGTCAAAGAACTGGCATAAAAGATTAAAGTAAGAGACAAGAAGCTAAGTTTCATCATCAAGAATATTTTAAATAACATGTCAAAACAACATTGAGTACCCTTATTGCTGCACCAGCTGCAGTTTCCAGCTGAAGAACTTTTACTCCATCAACCTCCTAAAATCCTCACAATTTTGTCACAGATTTTCCAACTAAGTTCCAAAAGTCTAGATGCAACCTAAGAAAAGTGACTGTTGTAGAAGATCAATCCTCACCTTTGGGTTGGGAATAATTTCCATATTAAGAGCATCGGCTTCAACAAGCCTTTTAATTGCATTTAAGTTCACCCACCTGAAGAACACCTTGTTAGTTGGGCCATATAACCAACAACAATATTTAGCCAGTAAAACTTACAAATTATTTGTGTTGAAAATTTTGAACTTCTCTATAGACTTGAATTCGTTGACCTGTGCAAAAGCCAGCATAATGGGTCAATGGCATAATCATATACTCCATCTAGACGTCAAGGTTTGTCTCATTATTTACAGCCATGTTCTAGCTACTACAATTTATGTCAACTATTGATAATTTCAGGCTTATACCAAGCATCAACTTGGGCAAGGCGATCTAGATAGAAAGAAGAAAGTGGGAAGATAGGAAAGCTTCTCCATTTGTTCGTCGTATTCTCCTAATATTAAATTTATGATTATAGCTTGTTAGGTCTAATAACTTAACATTGAATTGTAGAAGCTCTTTTTCTAATAAAGAACTATTCCCCTTCCAAATTTTCCACTCTCGTTCCCATTGTAGAAGTTATAATCAGGCAGTATAGGACAACCTCTATATATCAGTGAGAAACTAGACACATTTTGATTTGTAGAGAAATATGGTTCAAATGCATGTTTATTTCATCTGAGAAGAGGGTGTACGAACACGAAGGATGAGCCTAGGTAATTATGGCTTATTGAAAGCCTATCAACATAGCCTAGCCTATACAACGTATCACAGAAGAAGCTTCATTTGCTTCTAGCAGACTCCATATATAACATACAATACAGTCTACAATATGTTCTATTATCCTATTCTAGCATGATTAAAGGAACTTAACAGTTCATATCACCAATGTTTATCAACTGCTTTTGAAGGGAAATATGCCTAGAGATTGGGCCTATGTTTGCAGAGGATAATCCTTTTGCATCTATTTTAATATAAAAGGCTTTCCTGGTAGAACGAACATTAGTTACAAAAGTGCAAGCTAACATAGCATATAGGTCTAAGAAAAAATCAATGCCCAGAAATTCCTCTTATGATATGTAATATTTTCAATGGTCAAAATTTTTCACTGAAGAAATAGTTATTTCTAAGAAAATGATCAGAAATCATGCTTAATAATATTTTCTTCCCTTATTTTGAATCATTAAAGTTTAACCATAAATGTGATCTTTCCTCTCACGCATGCATTTGAGTTTTAATGAAAAAGTGTTATTGAAAAAGAATGAAATATACAATGGAGGAGGATAAGATGACCTCCGCTCAAGTACTCATAAGTCATAACCCATAGCAACAATTCAAGCTGGAGGCAATGGCTGCGCCAAAGAATATAATTATTTAAAGCTAATCATGATCTTCATAACTTCATTATAGAGCAATTATAACTACTGACTACACTAGTAAAGGGGCAGGTTGCGTTAGAAAAGATCTAACGAAGAACAAAAGAGATTGAGAAGCTTACATGTTCATTTGGGACTTGTGCAATTTCCAGGAGCTGCATTAAACACAGTCAAACATAACTGTCACTTAATGCCAACAATCTTTCTCTGGTTTTTAATTGATCCTAGTTTTCTTGTAATTTCTCCCAAGGTACAGAAATCAAATAGAGGAGGGACAAACCAATTGTTAAATTATGGACATGTATATGCGGGTGATAATTGTAGAAGGCATACATTACATCAAAGTAAATGGTCATAGGAAGGTTAAGGCATGTTTTGACAAGTCCAGAACTGTGAACTTCAAGTCTTCAACAACAGATTAAAAATGTAGAGAAATGAAATATAAACAGATTCTTGCCTTAACCCTTCCTTCGTAAGAGATTAAAGTTCCACCCTTCACATCAGCCAATGTTTTGGGAGTCACCTGTACAATAACAAGCCTCAAAAATCATATAGAAACGACAAGGCTGTATATTCAAGGCAAGTAACTATTTGACAACAAACATTTTTCTTACCTCCATACAGTATTCGTTCTTTTTCTGGACCAAGTGATTCAAGGTTTCTAAATTACCCAGTCAAGGGTACTGATAAAAATGACAGAAATACCTTATGTGTCAATAACAAGTATAGCCACAGATAATAGAAAAACAAGGAATCAATAAAAAACCAAAATGAGGATACTCAAGTCGACTATAGCACCCAAGTTATCCGAATTGGCAACAAATACGTACTCCTTACCCTATAACAGAACAAAAAAAGGAAATGAACGATCCATGAAACTGCAGTGACGACGATGAGTATGAAATAACTAAAGCCAAAGTGCAACTACAAATAGGGTTCCGGTGCCAACCTGTGATAACAGGGCATCAAGTTTTCCACTGTTCAATAATGATGGAAAGACATCCCCATGGCCAGGAGGGTACCTACGCATGATTTTGTTGCTCATAAGATAGATGCATTAAATAATCCATCTGCTATTTCATAGAATCATAGATGCTACTTCAGCAACGATTAAACAGAGAAATTTCTAGTAGTATTGCAGTCGTTAAATTCAATGCAGTAACCCTGTGAAGGCAATATTCAAAATATAGTCATACCATCCATCCTTGCCAGTCTTCCCTTTCGATGGCAATGGCAAGTAGTCATCAACAACCAATCGAGGATATTGGCTCTGCACAAATTTGAGGGGTGCAGCAAAGAAACAAGAGCTGAGAGTCCAGAAACTCCAGAAGATATTAAAGTTCAGAGTTTGAAAAAGTAAAATAAAGAATTATTATGACGGACCTGGTTAAAAGTATGGATTTCGATATTTGAGCTTTCATATCTTTCCACAATCTACAAATCGGAAAATTTTTAGTTTACAAGTCAACTCGGCTTAAAATTCTGCCCAGCAAGGAGGATAAAGAATGAAAATCATGTACCTTTAACGTATCATCATGAGTGTTGAAGGAGTTCATTAAAAGCAAAGGAACGTTGCTTCCGTATTTGGAATTGAGATTCTAAAATAATAGCAAGTTATCAGTAGAAAGTTCGCACAGGAGAAACAGAAAAAATGTCGAGCAAAGAAGGGAACAAAAGATAACCTCAATTTGTTTCACAATCAAATCAAGAAATGTCAATCCATCTCGAACTTCAATGACTGATCTGAAATATATTCATACAGAAGTTATGACTCACATATAGGCCATCTCAAATGACAACCGCAGAGAAATCATATCTCGTCAAACTAATATATCTTGCAGGAAGATTTCCCATTATGTCCAAAGTCTCTGACTCTAAGTCATGCATACACTCATAAATACTTCAACAATTCTTTTTCGGGAGCTTTGCAGTGGAGAATGCAGGCTGTATGCTTTCATATAGGCTATAGGACAGCGCAAATAACCACCAGGTTGTGAATTTAAAGAGTACAGGACTCTGATTTTCTTTCTCTTCATTTTGATAATAAGGAATCTAAAGAAATAAACACTAGGCGTGACGAAGTTGTGGGAAACATTGGTCAAATATAGTGAGGGAATCAGCACTATCAAAAATTTTAAAATCGGATCAGCCTTAACAAACTGACATTAACTCTGCTAAATCCCGCCATCAACCCATTCACAAAGGAAATAAAATATTATCAAACTTCATACTTTGGACCAGTACAACCCATAGTTGTGCCCAAGCCTCCATTAAGCTTCAGCACGGCGAGCTTGTCCAAGAGATTCTTTATCTCCGAAGGATCTGCACAGATTTTGGTACTCATCCATGATAACACTGATCTACCGAAAATGGATCAAAGTGAAAAGAGAAAACAACCCATGATGATTATTAGTTATCACCTTGAGGAGATGGTGCCAAACTGTCATAAGGCACCACCACTTCATCAGTAGGCGTCGCAATCTTACTCCATTCGACGTGCTGCGCTTCACCACTGTAATGAATCTCATGATCAGAATTCACCTAAAGGTAAAGATCAGCAAACTGCAAGCACAAAGATTGAGCCCCTTCATAAGCGATTCACCTGAGAGACCGAGCTACGAGGTTGATGAATCCGTTCTTCTCATTATCACTACAAAGTACAAACAATGCAGATTCAAAAATCCAGAAAAGGGAATGAGTTCTGATCTGAGATCCAAGCTCTTACATAAACAATAAGAAACCGATCAAAGAAATTCACATCAAGAAAACTGAAAGAATGATCTGAAACTAATCCAATCCCGAAATGTGATACCTGATTTGGCTCAAGTCTGAAACAGCAGATTTGAGCTTGGACAGTTTCTCCGCATCGGCCGGACTGAGAGTAGCAGCAGCCATTGCAATGGGAATGAAAACTTACAGAGGAGATTTATACAATGCTCGAAACGGAAATGTGAGAATCCGAAAATGTGAGGAAGAAAGAATGTGTACGAAGGTTACGAAGCGTGAAGAGAGGTAATGGTGGTGATCTAGGTGATCTAGGCAAAGGGAGAAGAAGGCGAGGTGGTGCTTGTGGAAGTTGACGTTAGAACAAAAGGCCAGCGTGGTTTCGGACAGAAGATGTAGCCGAATTTAACGTTCCACCGGCATCGATTCGATTCTATCAATCTGGGCTACAAGAGGCTCCTGATTGGGTCTCTCAATGTATTCAATGGGCTTTCTTTAACTGTCGATGTCGTATTCGATGGGCTTTCTGTTAAGTGTCGATGTCAAAAATACATGAGTTTTTTCTTCAGGAAAGTCCAGTACCACGTGTTTTTTTATTTAAGCAAAAATACATACGTGATTACCATTTTAGAGCAAAAATCATATCTTACTGTTAATTTACTGTTCGCCGTAATGAGAGAGAAAGAGATGAAGTGAACAGTAACATAACGGCGATGAACAGTAACTTAACAGTGGGATGTAATTTTTGTTCCAAAATGGTAACCACGTGTGTATTTTTAATCTAAAAAAAAGCACGTGTTGCTCGGTGATCCTGAAGAAAAAGCTTATGTTTATTTTTGCACCTTAACCCTTTTTCATATACTTATACAAATCTTTCTGCAGAGGGAAGAACGTGCCCTCCAGGGTTCCTCTATTTCATACTTTTCTAATACCCCAACTTTTCAAGTGTTGTTTACTTTTCTCTTTTTGCCTATAAGATTACCTAAATAGTCATATTGTAGTGCCTATTTGGTTTACGGGATTGAAGATAATCTCATGTAATGCAATGTATAATGCATGGTAATGGAATGGTGACTACATAATTTATTTTGTTTGTTATTAAGGAAATGTATACATAAAAACGTTTAATAGGATTACATAAAACACATGAATATATGAAAATGATATAAAAAGGGACAAATTTACCCCTACCTACAATAAGATGTTGTACACGTTGGGGTCATGATAATTTTTTTTTTTTCATTTTGTGCAATATACACATTGGATTCATATATTTTTTTAATATTTAATGATAAAAATATTATGCAGTGTATAGATTGGGTTTAGATTAATTTTTTTAATATTTAATGCTAGGAATATTATTTAATGGGATATTTTCATTTTTTTAATTGTGGAATATATTTTTTAAATTTTTTAATGGGGAAATATTCCTTAACTTTGTATATTAATAATTATTTTTTAAATATTTAATGGTGGTAATTAAAATTATTTAATAAGTAACAACATTTATACGTGGGCACTTTTGTCAAATTTAAAAAATTATAATGGCAATAGTGTCATTTTCATTTGATTATAGGATGTCTGCACCTCATTTGTCAGTCTTAGCAGTGTAATTACGATTACATGCAACAATGTAATCAGGATTACCAAATGTAATTCTCTTTACATTACATAAGTCCAACGAAAAACTATAATCGTTCTATTGTATCAAGATTACATGTAATCGGTCTTTAGTCAATGTCATTACGTTTTTAATCAATCTTACTACTCATTTAGTCAATATCATTACGCATTTGGTCAATGTCATTACTCTTTTAGTCAATTTCATTACTTGTTTAGTCAATACCATTATTAAGGATGAGCATGGATCAAACCACTGGGTTTTTGCCCACACTAACCATTACATCTTTAGTCAGTTTATTTACATCTTAAATGAATATCATTACTTATTTAGTTAAAATCATTACGCCTTTAGTAAATGTCATCACTCATTTAGCCAATACAATTATGCATCTAGTTACTACCATTTTGCATTTACGGCTTGTTTGGGTTAGTAAGGGGAGCCGTAGCTTATTTTTTATCTAACTTTTCCAGAAGCTCGATAGGAAAAAAAGTCAGGTTGTAAATGTAATTTGTGTTTGGATTAGCTTTTGCAGAAATGGCTTTTTTTTTAAACTAATGAGCGTTTGGATTATTATTTTAAAAGTCGGTTGAAATGGAAAATGATTGAAAATGGCAAGAATCATATTAAATACTATATATATATATATATATATATATATATATATATATATATATATATATATATATATATATATATTATTTGGATATATTGAGATAATTGAAGATAAAAAATTTAATTTTAAAAATTTAAATGATTATTAAAAAAATAATAAACAATAAAGTCCTTATTTAAATATATTTAATGGATAAAATTGTTTATAAAATAAAAGGCTACTTTTTAGGGAAAAATAGGAAAAAATGGTGGAGTGGCTTCTTCACGGTAAAAAAAGCTTGGGGGTAGCTTTTAATAAAAAACCACTTTTTAAGGAAAAGTGGGATGAATAAAAAAAAAAAAAAAAACCTATCCAAGTAGACCATTTTTTATCCACTGGGTTTCTAACCAAATGGGCTCCCAACGCTTGCAAATGGGCTCTCCAAATAGGCACTTAGTCATTTCCATTACTTATTTTGTCAATATCATTATGCCTTTATTTATATTATACATATATTTCCATTACATATATATTATACATAGATATACTCATTTGGATGATTATTTAGCAGTGCATAACTAGAACAAATTATAGAAAATAACATAGATATTTTAGAAATTACAGTTCAACTTTTCTCTCTCCCAATCTCAATCTTACCTATCGAGCCACCCATCTCCGCCTCCTCATTGTTGTTCCGCCTTTTTGTAATTTTCAAAAGTATCTAGGCCTTTCTCTGTAATTTTCTCTAATTCTCCATTGCCAATTAAGATGAAATTTAGTTGAGTTATCGTCTATATCAATCTTAAAAATAAGAAAAAGTTAAACTAACAGTCAATGTGTGTTTTTGCTTTACTTTTATAACCGCATAGTCACTTTTACACTTAAAAAAAGTATTGATGTTCAGTATATTTTTTTAGAAAATCACATGTATATTTTTACACCTTAATCCTTTAAAATTATAAAACCTAGTATATTTTTATTCCTTCAATTTTGCATAGGGAGACAAAGCAGGCTTAAATTTTTAATATAATTAATAATAATCTTAAAACTAATTTCATATAATAAAAAAAAAACACATCTATGGTGTTTTCTAGTCAATGAAACTGTGACATATATGCCCAATAATGACACAGTACAAATTGCCCACCAAGGGCAAATTAGCGTGAAACTATGACATGTATGTTTTTTTACTTTTAGAGTAAAATATAATAAATATTTTTTTAATTTCTCTCATAATGTAATTATCTACTCTTTCGCCAATATAAAGAATTTTAAATAATTAAGTATGGTTATATGTAAATAATTTTTTTTATAAAATATTAAATTTGAAAAGACAATTATATTAAATGTAATCAACAAATTTTAGAATTTAACTATACTTTGTCAACTATGCAGTCATCACTTAAGTTGTTGAGGTTGAGCTAGCTTCTTTTTTTTGTTAACAAGATAATAGTATTATTAAAATTGTAGGATTTAAAGTATACTTATAAAGTTAATTGATGAAAATGAAATCTTATATCAACTTAAAATACTAAAAGTATATTTGAGCCAGTATATAAATATAAAAATGATATGAAAAGTAATTTTTTTCATATATTTTTACTTGAAAACATCTAGCATAAATATTGTTCAATTATGTAGGATCAACTATTAGCTTGATGTAATAAAGTTTGTTAAGAATAAAATCATATATAGCCATACAATTTATTATACACACACACACCTTAATCTAAATTGCACCACTTCATAAGTCCTCAAGCCCAGAAATAAAATATGAGATAATTTTAAGATATAATAAGGAAATTAAATAAAATTATAAAAGACAGAAATCGTTCTCTGACCGAAGAGAATTTTTATGGCACAGTTTTTTCCTTTTGATAAATTAATGGAAAATGATATTGAAATCAAAATATAGAATATTACCATACGTCTATACCACAAGGAACGTAGTGGCATATCTGTGGGCGTTTGTTCATACTTCATGAGGGGACTTGACCTAACAGTGTTATCTTAACAAACTAATTAGGATATGATTTCATTAACTTTATTCTATTTGTGCTACGTCAATGTCATTCTTTAATGACTTTACACTTAAAAGTTAATTTTTTACAATGACGAAAATCATTTTTAATTTTATAAATTTTTATTTTTTTTACACGTTTTATTTTTGCATTTTGATACACCAAAAAGTTTTAAAAAGGAATAATAGAAAATATAATTTTTTTTGCCAACAATATTTTTAATATGTACAAGGTGAAATATGTAATGCCTTTTTTTAATTGTATGTTATTATTTAGGGGGTTTTATTTTTTATATTCTCTTTGAAGTATGAATATATATTTTCTCTTTTTGAAACCATATGAAAATTAAATTAAACTATTTATATTTATCAATCAATAATCATCAATCATCAATAAAAAAAATATAAATTCATATGAAGCTACGCAACGAATTCGACAAATCAATTTGAAGATAATGTTGGACTTTTTTAAGAAAAATAAAATAAATGATTGGCAGGAAGCTTTCAATCCTTATTCATAGGGGGGGAAAAGTTTATTTTATAATCATGTATAGCTGCATATTTAAAGAAAGATAGCCAATTTTTTTAAAAAAGGGCAACCTCAAATTGCTAAAAAAGTCATCGTTGCAACATTTATTGTTTAAAGATACCTAGGAAGTTAGAACTCAATTTCTTAAGCCGTTGAGCAGGTGAAAATGATCTTTAGCAGATACAACTTCTCTTCAGCAATGTATAACATACTTTTAGCTTTGGGCCACATATCTTAATTATATACAAATATCTTTTATTTTATATATAGTTGAAAATAAATTGCATATAATTGAAACGGAGAAGATACCTTGTACTTTTATCGGACCATAAATTTTACTACCATGGAATTTTCTTAGCAATTTTCCTAGAATACTGGAGGAAGGAGAAGAACGCAGATAAGTGGGTGTCATGGGTGTAATCAACAAGGGTGATAATGAAGGTGGAATATCATCTAGAAGGGGTTGAATAAGTGATCTATAAAAATTTTAGCGGTAACAAATTACATGTGTAATATCCTAGATGATAATGATAATGATAATGATAATGATAAAGATAAAATAAAATAAAAGTAGTAATAATAATAATAATAGTAATAACATAGTATTATTTTAATTTTATTAATTTAGATTGATTTGATTAGTTTAGTTAGTTTAGATAGATTTAATCTTATTAAGTTTAAATTGATTGATTTAATAAAATTTAATAATGTTTGTATTATTTTATAAATTATTAATTGTCAATGGTTAAATAGCTCATCCTATAGCTAAACCCTAAAGTTTAACTATAAATTTAGGTTTAGCCACCTAACCCTAGTAGTCGCTCATATTTCTCTTCTTTTTACTTCTTTCTCTATAAACTCTGTGGCAAATGGATCTCCTAAGGAGTTTAGTAAAAACGGAAACCAAGTAATCTTAATTCATAGAACAATAGGAATTAACTGTTACATTAGGAATTAACTGTTACATGCCCTTTTGTGTTTAAATGTGTCACTCCATCTTAATATTGAATTGGGTAATTAACCTACATTGATTAATCAATATGGGTGAGATGTATCATTTGATGCGTGATTAACCTATGATTATATTCTTGCGTGATTGACTACCTACACAGAATTGCTTTCATGAATGAATACATATCAAACTATTTACATATATATGAATTGGTTGCGTAATCAATATTCCTGCGTAATGGTACGGTATTGTGTATATATAATACCATTACTATTTGCTTTCGGCATGTATTGATAATAGCCTTTGACAAAAAAAAAAAAAAAAGTATTGATAATAGCCATGCAATTACCATGTACAGAATTTAGAATTGCTTTCGGCGCATCTTGGGTTTTGTCTTTTTTTTTTTTTTTTGTGGGCTTTTCTTATGTTTGATATATATTATTCCATATGTATTGCTTTTCATTTTGCAAAGTTCTCCTCTAATACCATTTTTGTAACACCCCAAATTTCTATCGATATTTTATGTCAGTATAACTTCTAGAAATTTGGGGGTGTTACAACATAAATGAAAGACGAAAGAATGAACACACAAGATTATATTGGTTCGATCTAATTTCACGACCTATGTCCAGTCCCCAAGTACCTTGGGATCTTTCATTTTCTCAATAAATACAATTACACACTTATGCACGGATGATCCTTTCTCAGGACCCACTTTCCCTTACAAGTTATAAATGTATATCCCACTTAAGGTTCTACAACCTTAAGATTTGACAGTAATTTTACAAATTGATAAACTCTCTCTTACATAGTGAATAAATATGAACACTGAAATATACTGAAGAATATCCGAAGATATTGACTTAATGAAATAGTATATTGTAGTTGAGTATTTGATTGCACAACGTTTCGGTAGGTGATAAAATTCAATGTTTCGGTATTTATAGATAATCGCATTTATTACCATTGAAGCTGTAAATAGATTCTGTTGTGACTATCTAGTGGACCTTTGGAGATAAAGCGTGAAGAGTTTTTGTATGTATTAGTCTTCATAAATGTTATTGATTCTCTTGATCTAGCTAATTTATGGCCGTTGGAGAGCAAAGAGAATGAAGCGTTCCTTCCCAATACTTTGGAATGATTAGAGAGAATGTTTGCTGGCTTAGGTAAGTGCATTTAATGTGTGACACGTCAGATTGCTTTATTTAAACCTAGTGATAATTTGTATATTAAGTAACTGAAACTTATCAACAAACCAGTTAAAAGCATTAGGAAACAATAATAAATAACAACTAAATGATCACATATCATGTTTAAAGAATTAAATGCCTTGAGATTCAAGCTTATGAAGAACAGAGTATATTGACTCGAGTCAGGTTATCTTTGGCTCGAGTCAATACTTTGTTGAATGAAGTATTGACACCCTTTCATAATACAAACTCGAGTCAGGCAATTTTCTTGGCTCATGTTTTGACTTAGACTCGAGTCATCAGAAGTCATGACTTGAGTTAAAAGCATTTAATCATTTAGTCGCATAGAAGATAATTGACTCGAGGCTGAAATCCATGGCTCGAGTTAAGCTCTAAACTCGAGTCAACATTTTAGGCTCGAATTTGTCGCGACTAAGTTCAGCTAAGGGATCAATATCGGTACTCTGGCTCGAGTCAGTATGTGATGACTCAAGTTAATGATCATTTTTAAAATCAACGGTCAAAACTTTGACTTGAGTTAATTTACATAGGCTTGAGTCAGGGAGATCAAACGATTTTGGAATCTTTAATTTTTAGAACATGTTGACTTGAGTCAGGGAAAAGGCTAGCTTGAGTTTGATCCTACACTCGGGTTAGGTATTTGGTGGCTTGAGTCACTGAGTCTTTAGAGTGAATGACAGAAGTCATTTGACTCGAGTCTAATATCATTGGTTCAAGTCACTTAGTCATAAAATGTTTTTAACTCGATTTTTGACTCATGGCCTAAGTGGTTACTTTTTATATTGTTTTCAACAATTAATCATCATCAAAACACATATGGAGAACCAACAAATACAAGTTCAAAGAAAGAAAAAGTGATAAATGAATGTTTGGCAATAGGTGATTGGGCATGAAAAAGCATGTGAATAGGAATTTGTAGGATTATTATTTTAGGCGAAATCTTCGTGTTGTTTTGGAGGGTACCAAACAGTGTCCTAACATCATCATCCATCTGGCTAACAATATGGCAATTGCACGCCTCCACGGCTCCACTTGTACCTATGCCATTCAAAGTTCATTCCTAATTTCAACATAGCTCTCTATATGCAAATTGCAAACACTAGATTCTTTCTGTCTATCAAAAGAAACAATAAAACGCTCACACGCACACTAGATTCCCTTTTCCTATGTGTCATGTGAGGTTCTATATCCATGTTATAGTAACACCTAGTTCTTTCAAAAATTTAAAGGCAAAATTGCATTTTTATACATTAATTTCAGATAACCTTTGGTTTTGATTCAATTTTATTAAATATTATTTTAGTAGTTTAACACATTTTTTATGGCTATATAACTTATCAAATTCAAGCATTGTCAAGCCTAATTGGTGTATCATAGTTAAAGACATTTTTATGAATTCATATCCGCAGGGACAAATGCTTGTTAGTAGTATTTTATCATTAACATTGTTAATTTTATTAACAAAAAAAATGTGTTGACAGAATATTTACAAATACCGATATATTAAATTTAAATAACAATGGTGGGTAAAAAAAAAAAAATCATCGATTGAGATTAACTTGATAGGATTAGATGATTGAAAGGATACTTTATAAAATTAAAAAATAAAACTAAAATATTATATAAAATTAGAGAGCCAATATGCACTTTTGCTAAGCCTCTAGAATCTAGACAATTGGTGTGTGTTTGGATCAGCATTTTCATGCCAAAACTTGCAATTGAAAGATCACATTATGCGGTGGTAGAGTGATGGTAAATTTTTAATGTTTGGCGTGACGTTTCTGCAATTTGGCTTGGGAGTTTGAACACGCTATGGAGGTGAAGCAGCCTATTGTCCAAGGAAAAGCACGATGAGATCGTGGAGAGAGAAGTGGAAGAAAATGACAAAAAAGAGAGAGAGGTCTCATGTTTGAAGAAAAGGAGAGAAGGGAATAAAGGGGGGAAAAAGGGAAAATCCCACCTTCCTTTAATAAAAAAAAAACAAAAATACTTTGAAAGACCAAAAAACTTAATATTTGAAAAAAAAATATTTCTAGAAAGAAAAAATAATTAATAAAATTTTTAAAACATAATATTCCTACTAAAAGTATTACACACTTTATTTAATACTCCTTCACTCTTAAATATAGAATATAGTTCGTAGTGTAATTGTATAATAAATTATGTTATATATTTAGAACCAAATGCAGTAAAATTCATGTCTTTTTTAGTTATATTGCATCTAAATTTACTTTTTCAGTATTAATCTAAATAAGTTTTGAGTTTTTCAAACTAACTTTTCATACAAGTCAATCAAAACATAAAACACATACACAATTTCACTTTTGTCTAATTTTAAGATTGTAAAACTAAGATGAAAGTAAAATTACTTTTGTCACCGCTATCTGTAACACCCTAAATCCAACACCAAAAACTTAGCAAAATATTTGAAATATATTCAACAAAGTTGATCATCATTCAAATCAAATTATTTAAAACGTAGTTCATAAAGTACAAATTTCGGAAAAATAACTTAAAAATAAACACAAGCGGAAGTCTTAGGGTCTTGGCAAATATAAATAACATAACTTATACAACAGGAGTACAAAAGAGCTTTATGTGCTCACTCCATTGGTGCCTCCTCTTGTACCCTATTAGGATAATCACCTGAAAAATGTTAATGTGGGATGAGATTTCCACGTCTCAATAACTACTGAAATTTTCTACCGTACACAAGTAAATTATATATGATAAAAAGTAGGAACTAATTATAAATAATTTTAATATATATATATATATACACACACATAAAATATTTCATACGAAAACTTTTACTGTATATAAGTGTGTATCAACATTTTGTAAATCTGTAATCCATGAAAAATAATGCAATATGCAGCCCCCCTTATATCCCCTTCCAACCTTATACCGCTGACTAGAGCCATTAGGCTAACACATGGTCCAACAGAAACATATCATTTGACTGAGATGTCTCAAGCTCACCAAAACTTAAGTTACACCCAGCCAAAGGTATAGAGCTTAAGCCTGGACTATGGCTCCCCACCTTAATCACAACTCAGGAGGTGTCACGTGTCCCACAACTCCAATGTAATCCCGCCCAGAGGATAACATGGAAGAAGCGGCCCTGACAAGTATCATCCACTGTGCACCGAGTGATGGTGTTAAAACAGTATCATACAAATTCCTCCTAACTCCGTCTCATCAAATACAGCCGCCATGATAAACATATCTATTCAAAAATAATAAATCAACATCGTATGTTATTTCACCGGGTCAAATAATCATTTTTAAATCTGGATCTTAAATAGTAAATCACTATTCAGGTCCAAAACTGCAATATATGCGGGTATAAATTCGTAAATTATTCGAGAACATAACAGTAATTTATTCGGGAACGAATCCGTAATTTCAACATTTTATTATAAAATATTATAACACATACACTTATAAATCAGTCCATAAAAAATAAATAATTAATAATCATACACAATTCATAAGTATATGGAAGAATATTCAGAGTTACCTGTTATCTCCTAGCTTACAGACTTCAATTCTCTCGATAAGATTCTTCTAGCACCCCAAATAATCTTCACAACACTATCTCTCTCTCTTACACTCTCATAAGGCTAAACAATGGAAGTATGTGTGTTTGTGTGGTAGAAGAGAAGTGGTGAGGTATTTATAGAATTTTTCGATCTCAACTACCTTCTAAATTTCACATGTTTATCTACCACTCATCTACCATAAACATGTCTATCTACTCATTCATCTACCATCTAACCACCAAACACATGTATATCTACTCATCTACCAATCAAATACTACATACATACATACATACATACACACACACACACACACACACATATATATATATATATATATATATATAATTTATGAAAATAATTTTTTCAGAAATCCAAAATAATTTTACTAATAAACTTAAGACTTTGAACTCTTATGAGCCTAATAGCCTTCTTATTTTAATCTTATTTTGAAACTCTATTCCCCAAAATTTGGGTTGTTACACTATCCAACCACACCCTTCGTCCAATGGTTTATTATTGTCCACTCAATGAAAAGAAGTACTTCCTCCAATCTTAATTATAATATCGCATTTGGGAGTTGATCTTGATTCTAATTATATGAGAAAATTATTTTTATCATTTTTTTCTAAACTACCCATATTGATACTTTCTCAATAATAATCAAACGCAATAATAATTTAATAATGCTCCTATATATTTTATAAAATGAATAATGTTTGCAACTCATTAATGTCACATACACCTCAATTCTATTTTTATTTTTAATAAAATAATTTTAAGCAATTTTTGTCATATTTAATAATGGCATCACTATTAAATTAAATTTCAGCCTTCAAGAGTACACTAGAAGTTGTTTAGAAAGATTGATGACGCCGGATTGTGTGAGAGCTCAAATAAGTCATGTATAAGATAGGAAAAGACTAAAAATGAACAAAGAATAAGAGTAATTAGATATCATTTTAAATTTTAAATAAGGACATTTTGTACAAAATATAATTAATTAATTTAATTATTATCCTTAATCTCTTAAAAATTAGATAAATATGTCTTATAATTATAATCAGAGAGAGTAATATATTTAATTAAAAATCCATGTCAAGTTTTCAAAGAAGTACAGAAATAGTCCAATTTAGCGCAGTGGAAAATATTGACTTGTTAATTCCATAATATTGCTAATAATGATGAGGGGTTGGAAAACAGGGCTAAAGTGTAAATTTAGTTATTATCTAACTTTTTATGTATACGAACACAATTAACTATTTTAATGTGTATAAGTAGAAATAATCAATTTTTTAGTAGTATATGTACCAATGTCATTAATCCTAGTTAACTTTCATTACCTTTTGTATGGTTGGTCCTACTAATCTTTTTCACTTTCTTTTATTTCAATATATTTTTAGAAGAGTAAGTGTGTAAATTTAGCAATAAACTATTTCACCATGAGCACCCAACACAATTATCTTTTGTCAGGTTGCAATATAGACATAAACATTTATTTTTTATAAATGCATATATTTATTGGGATTAATGTTTCTCATGTTGTAGGAAAAAAATTATCTCATGTCACACACACATGAAATGATGGAACCCACATATACATATATTAATTAATATATGTATATGTGGATCCCACCATTTCATATGTATGTAGGAAGTTTAGTTTTCTCATGTAACATGAGAAAACTAAAACCTGTAATACCCGGATAACTATTATCTGGAATATTATGTCACAATAATGAAAATGCCCATTTATGAAGATTTTGGTCTCAACATGTTATATAATTAGTCTATTTGCAAAGGAGAATTATAAAAAAAAAAATTCTAAAAGGCATGGAATAATTATTAAAATTTGGAAAGCATATTATCCTTAATTTAGACAATTTAATAAATTATTTCCTATGAAAATAAAAGGAAAGAAAATTAAAAAGTATTCTAAAACTAAAATTGACTCTATGATTTTTGATAAATTGCAGGGAGCTTGAATTATTAATGTCAATAAAATTGTTGTGAGAGAATGATTGGTTTTAATTAAGAAAATTATTAGAAAGTATTAAGGGATTAATTAAGTAATTTTTAGGAATTTTATAAGATTATAGAAATTTAGAAAACATGAAAAATAAAATAAAAAATTATTATTAAGGGCCGAAATTTTTGGCCAAATTAAATAATTAATAAGGGTTAAGATGTAATCTTAAAAAGTAAAGATCAAAGGCTTAGGATTTTTCAAGAAAATATAGAAGCCAAAATCCATATAATAACTTATGGACCAATAGGAAATTTTGGGAAAAAAATAAATACAAGATAAATAGGATATTAGGATTAATGGAAAAAAAAATATAATATATAAATATATATGTGTTGGCCGAAAATTAGGGGGAGGGATAAGGATGAAATTAGATATTTGTTATATAATAATATTATAAGATTAAGACATGTGGTAATTAAATAATATTATATTATTAAAAAGTGAACAGGATAAGTGACTACGGATAGAAATAAAATCCTACCTAGAAAACTGTGAACTAAGTTACTAGGGTCAGAGTATATTATGAACAAGTGAATTTTTATCTCGGAGTAGGCTGTCTCCGAAGTCATTTCGGTGACCGACGGAGTGTTTTGGAGATCAGGCTAAGAGGATATTTTGCAGAATTAGACCAGATAATAGAAATGAGAACCGATAGAAAATAATTCATAAACTAGAATCCAGGGATAAGTTGAGGAAAACCAAAGTATATTATTGATCAGTGGATTTTTATCTCGAAGTTGGCGCCGGCCAACGTTATTTCTGTACCCGATAGCGATCACCGAGGATTTTCGGCAGGTAACGGAATGTCCTTAATGAGAGTATAAGGTTAGGAAAAACCAGTATTCTCGAAGAGGAAGAAAAGACCTTCAGCGTGTTGTTTTCGGAATTTTAAGATTTTACAAAATTTTGCGATCAAGACACCGAACCAGGAATTTTATCTGCTAAAGCAAGATGACATAAGGCTAGATGATGTCATTCTTTTTGTCTTTTATGGGGGGGGAGGTCGGCTAAAACAAATGAATGGCCAAGATCAATTTGTTCCAAAAATATGCAAAACGCTAAGGTCGGCTAAAGTATACTTTTAGTTTTCTAAGTTTTATATAAAGCATATTTTTGGTCCCTTAACTTTATAAACTATACATTTAGTCCTAAAACGCTAACACCCATTAACATTGATAATGGAAAATGCTGATGTGGCGGATTCAAGTGATGACTAATATTATTTAATTAAACAAATTTTATATATTCTTCAATTTACCCATATTTAAAATTTAAATTTAATAGCATTTAATTACACAATCACCACTTAAGTTTGTAACATTATCACTTGAATTTGCATTTTCCGTTAGTAAAATTAACGATATTAAAATTATAGGACTAAAAGTATATTTTATAAAATTAAGAGACCAAAAGTATATCTCGTGTAAACTTAAAAGACTAAAAGTATACTTTAGTCTAAAAAAATTGATTATATCTATTTTTATCACTTAAAATAGCTAATTGTATAAGGTCCGTATATAAAAAATAGTTAGTTACTAAATTTATACCTAATCCGTTGAACATATGTCTGCAATAACCCCAATTATTAGAATTGATGAGAGGAATGAAAATAACAATGGGTTCTCCGCGGTACACATATCTGTTATAAAACTGATAAAAATAATAAGAAGAAGAGCAGAGGTTCTAGAGAGATAAAGTAGAGAGAGAGATTCTCATTTCATTCAATACATGAACAGTTACAGAAAACCTCTATTTATAGAAGAAACTGGGACTTTAGTGTAATTTCTACCTCTGGGTCATTTGGTGTAATTTTCCCTAAAAACCTAAACTGTTCACTCACGGATTTCCTTCCCGTGAGTGATTGTATAATTGTGTGCGGGTCCCACCAAATAGTAAACTACTATGCGTGGTACTATGCAAATAGTAAATCACTATGCGTGGGTCCCATGTCATCTTTTAATATTTGGAAACCGGGAGTCAATGGACATCCACATAATAAGTATATTCATAACACTCCCCCTTGGATGTCCATTTATGAATGTGCCTCGTTAAAAACTTTAACTAGGAAAAACCCATTGGGATAAAAACCTAGCCAAAGAAAAGAGTACATCATCCATTGATACACTTTCTAGTGCTGCCTCATTAAAAACCTTTCTAGGAAAAACCCAGTGGGATAAAACCCAGATAAGGGAAAAAGAGTACAGCGTGTATCGTCTCCCCCTCTTGATTACATCAGTGTTGCTCCCGCTGATGACTACATTGCTTCAATGTCTTTCTGAGCATATTATACTTTCTGTCATCAAATATTCTGTTAGAAACACCCAATCTGATTGTTCATTAAATACCTGCAAGATCTAAATCTGTCAAGTAAAGTCATAATAATCTTTTCATAAATATATATGTGCATATAAAAATTCAATAAATGTTTATTCAGATAATGATGCTATATGCACTATCATCTTGAGTCCTTTTAGGACATATGTGTTTCTGGCGCCTTATGTGCTTCTAGCACATACAAATATATTGTGGCTCATGATCCTCATTATCATTCATTGCAGCATATGCTATCATAGATATTATTAACGTCGACTTCATTTTCAATCCCATCGGATTTCATTCATAATTTATTGAGATCTCATAATGTAAATATCTGGGTCTCTTCTTGGACCACAATACACTTTACTTGTAATATCTCTTCTGGAGATAACATCTCTTCAGGAGATGGCTCTTCTAGAGCTTTTCTTAATTATCCTCAACATGATCATCTATATTCTTATAGCTCCTTTTCTCTTTTGAGGATTTTTATCTTTATAACCGATGGACCAGCAACGCTTCAGGCGTGCTTTATAACAATTCATATAGGAGCATTTACAGTTGGGATATGTGACTTTGTCACTTTCTTTAGGTCAGTAAATGCTTCTAGCATTCGATTAACTAAACTCTGAAATTGAATTATCATTTTGAACTTTTAGTGCACAATTCCTTGTACGATGATCAATATGAGCCAATGATAATTCATTCTAGTAAATCTTTACCCAATCTGCTTATTTTTCTCCCCCTCATCAAATCATCAATTTTCTTTGTATATCCATCTATGTGCATTGTAATAGATTAATAATAATTACACATTTAAAACATTTCAAGATGGAATTAATCTGGCTCCTGACCAAAAGCCAATTATACGGGGAGAATTCTGTTGGCTTATATAATTGCTGCAAATATACACAACATATAAATTTTGTTCTCATAATCATTGATCTATCCATTCATGGATACTTTAATACATTATTTTTGGATCATTCAATCTGGAAATTGCGCGCATAATATATTGCAAACTTCTGGTTGCAAACATCACTGCTAACTTTGCAAATTTATAATCTCATATGTAAACTTTCAATTTGATATATTTCCAGAGATCCATTTCCAATAATTAATTCTATCTGAGAACATGCAGCACATAATATATGACTCGGATGATCAAACAAGTCATGCCAACATTTCATATGATTTATCATCAAATCTAATATTCATTTTGGGGGAATCAACATAGAAACATTCACAAAGAATTATCACATAAATATTCACACTTGATATATATCATTATCATTCTCCCCCTCAAGTGGTAACAAAATTTCCATTTTCCAGAATCAACAAACAAATATATATTAAATACAAAATCATCAGGTGTATAATTGCAGATTCACGAGCGCAATACTGTGTAATCACAGGCGCATCACTGTGGAATCACAGGCGCGACAACTCAGATTGTCGTATACATATAAAGTCAAAAAGATTCCAGGCTCGTGCTTTATAGGGAGCAAATCTGTAGAGATTTAACAGGACTACGCAAATCTGCAGAGATTCAATAGGATTTAATTCAACTATAAATAGAGGAAGGCAAACGAACATGCCTCACAAACACTCAAGCATCTGATAATATCAACTACCAGATACTCACACATATTTCTCTAAATTCTATTGCCATGGCAGGACCAAGCAGTTTTATCCCAGTTTCTGATACATCCGAAACAGCATTACTTGATGCTTTGTTGTATGATGATCAGCATAACATGTCATTTACTTCTTTGTTATCTCCTAATCCCTTTGAAATGTTTATTCCTCCTTCTACTATTCCTCCTTCTGCTTCAAATGTACCTACTTCTCCCCCTAGAACAAGTGTTCTTCCTCAATCTACAAGGATTGAAGGTACAACTGAAGCAGGTTCATCAAGGAGGCCTGTTAAGAGGTGTAGAACTATGGCAGAACTAATGGAGTCTACCAATCCAGTTCAGCCAATAGTGTCGGCAGTTAACCAACCAGCATTCACTAGCCAGCAATCTATCATCAGTTTGCCAGCAACAACCAGCCCGACAACAACAATCAGCCAACCAACAACCACTAGCCAGCCAGCAACAATTAGCCAGCCAACAGCTACAAGCCAATTAGCAACTACTAGCTTATTGGAATGTAGTTGCTGTCATGTTTTACGGGAAATTATTCATACCAACGGACTTCAGTACCATAAACTTGAAGTTCACGGAAGAAGAACAGGTATGATTACCCATGCTGTTTTATTTGAAAAAGTACAGGATAAATCTTATAATACTGACAGGCTTCCAATGTTTGATTTCACAAAGAAAAATTTTGAAGAAATCAAACAATTTCTGACACAGTATTGTATAGATTTACAAGCATCAGGATATATCTTGATGCGTGATCCTGTATTAGCCTATCATGAGGTTCTCTGTGTTGGTTCGGAATGGGCTATAAATCCAAATGACCTCCATGGAAGTTCATTTCAAACCAATATTGAACACTCATTAGGCAAAGGAAAACAACCTGCAGTAAGTATACCCTATGATACTTCATCCCTTAACCAGGGTGAATTATATAGGTTATCTATGGAGCAAAGAGAAAGAATAAAGAAAACAACGCTCCATGATTTAAGAAATTATTTTCACTTAACCCTTGATGAAGCGAGTAAACAATTAAATATGTCTACTCACACCATACAAAAAATCTATCAAAAAGGAGGGTTAACTGAGTGGCCACACAAGAAGCTCAAGAAACTTATGACGCAAATCTCGATATTACGAAGAGCTTTGCCTCATCTGGATCCCATCTCAAGAGAAGCAAAAGAAGAAGACATTAAATATCTTCAGAATGAGATGATTAAAGTTTGTAATGATGTTGAGCCACTCGCAATTAAACTTTGTTGAAATAATATTTCCTTTTGCTTAATTATTTTGTTTATGAATATTCTTTTCTCGTATTTATAAAAATTGTTATAATCATAGAAATCACATAACAACTATAATAATATATTTGCTTCATTCACTTCTGGGAATGAAGTTGGATAAAAATTCATGATCCATAACTCACTGATTTGTTTGATCATGGCAAGAAATTAATCCACAATATTGCTACTATAATAGCAAATTGAATATATATATTTATAATATCAATCATGATCATACAATCCATTGTCTCATAATTTAAGGGAATATTTAATGCCAAATATACAATTTTGAGGCCTTTATACAACTGATAACATACAAAATTTATGGATCAAATATTGTTTCATAATTTGTCTCTTGTTATCAGGCTAACTTGCCTCTTGGCTTCAGGCAATCTTGCCTCTGAAATTAAGGCTATCTTGCCTCTTAGGCTCAAGCCAATTTATGCCTCATCTCTCAAGCCAATCTATGCCTCATATCTCTATGGCATTTTGATCTCATAATAATATATATGATCTTTTAACAGTTTATCTTCAAGATAAATAAAATATAAGCATAATAAAATAAATAGATGGAACCCACTAATAGTGTGGTTGCCATAAATAATAAGAAGGGAGAGGGATATATATATATATATAGCAATAAATAAATAAAATAAAATAAATGACTGGAAATAAACATGCTAGATTAATAAAAAGAAGATGAGATAGGAATGGTAGTAAACTCACAGCGAGACCTATCTCATCCAAAGATAAGAAAGAAGATGCATATGCAAATGTAAATATATATATATATATAATATATATAGAAAACGGTAAAATAAAAAGGGAAGGGGATTTAAAGCAGTAAATAAATAATAAATAAATGGAGTCCACTATACAAGTGTTACCACCATGAAAAATAAAGCAGTAAATAATAAATGGTGCCCACTATACTAGTGTTGCTACCATGAAAGATAAATAAAGCAGTAAAGAATTAAAATAAAATAAATGGGGCCCACAAAATGTCACCACCATAAAAGATAAATAAACTCTAAATAAAATAAATAAATAGAGCCTACTAATAGAGACTAGTGTGCCTCCATGAAGAATAAATAAATGTAAAATAAAATAAATAAATGGAGCCCACTAATAAATAATGTTGCCGCCATAAAAAATAAATAAATGTTAAAATAAATAAATAGAACCCACTAGTAAATATACTAATGTGCTATCATAAAAGATAAATAAATGTTAGTAACAATAAAATAAATGTTAGTGACATAAAACTAAATATTAGTAAAGTCAGTATGGAGCTTAGTATAGCCACCATGAGATAAATAAATAAAGCAGTAAGTAAAGAATTACAAATGGAGCTTAATGACGCCACCATGAAATAAATGAATAGGAAGTGGGAAGAATATATAAACATAAATAAATTACTGTAAATAATAAAATATAAATTTACCGTGAATAGTAAAATTACTATTCACTATAAATAGTGAATAAAGTAAAATTACAGAAAGATTAATCTAGACTTCCATGTAGGAGTCAAATGAATAAAATGTAAAAATTACTGAAAAATGGGTAAATTTACTGTGAATAGTAAATTACTATTTACCGTAGTAAAATAGTAAATAATCTCAAATCTTAACCATGGAACCCGATGTTAAAATAATCGGTAAGAATAGATATTTAATTCCATATAATGGTTAAGATCATCCCAGATAAATAAAATGGAAATATGAAATAGATGGTGAGAAAATCTTACCTTGGTAGAGTCTTCGTGCTGATAACGTGTTATAAAACTGATAAAAATAATAAGAAGAAGAGCAGAGGTTCTAGAGAGATAAAGTAGAGAGAGAGATTCTCATTTCATTCAATACATGAACAGTTACAGAAAACCTCTATTTATAGAAGAAACTGGGACTTTAGTGTAATTTCTACCTCTGGGTCATTTGGTGTAATTTTCCCTAAAAACCTAAACTGTTCACTCACGGATTTCCTTCCCGTGAGTGATTGTATAATTGTGTGCGGGTCCCACCAAATAGTAAACTACTATGCGTGGTACTATGCAAATAGTAAATCACTATGCGTGGGTCCCATGTCATCTTTTAATATTTGGAAACCGGGAGTCAATGGACATCCACATAATAAGTATATTCATAACAATATCAATATATTATAGGTTGTGAATTTTTTTTATATTTCAAATTTGAACAAAAGTAGGTAGGGGAAGTGTTTTTTTTTTTTTTTGGTGGCCAGGATAGGTAGTGGAAGTATGAGTAAGCTATATAAGTGGGCCCCCTTGTGATCCCTGTTAATTGTGGCTAATTAAACAGCCTGACCCCAATCTTAAAATGTGGCTCAAATCTACACATTTGTGATTTGTTCTGGCTCCACTCCAAAATATATGTGGGCCCCCTTCTAATAATTGCATTTTTGAAATATTTCTTTCCAGGCCATATCATCTCATATCACCTGATTTATTTCTTACCCTTCCCTTTATGCCCCCAAATAAGATTTTATTTAGATTAGATTAAGGTTTATTAATGGATGAAAGTTTTTTTTCCCCTGAAATTATTCTCAGAGCTGTTACAAACATCTCATAATAATATAACACATAAGCTTCAAAATTTTGATAATTAATATGCAAATCCTTACAATTTCATATTGTTAATTAGGTCACTAGCTAATTATTTCACCTAATTTTTAATCAGGTCTTTTTTCTGTTATATTCTTATAATTTTATCTAATTTTTAATGAAGTTCTTACAAAATTTAGGTGATTGATGAGGGAAAAAATTACATAAACCTGATTGAAAATTAAATTATTTTGCCAACCTGGTTTAAAATTAAGTTAGACTACAAGGATTAAGAATTTGGTGAAACTATAAGGATTTGATTAAAAAAAATACAGAAAACTAATTAAAAATTAAATAAAACTATACAGACTTGCAAATTATTTTTTTCTTTTAAAATCACGTCAATAATTGATACAGGATGTACTCATGTAATACTTTTTCATCCAATATATAGTTTTTAAAAAAAGGTAATATTGTACTAATTTTGAACAAAAATCATATAACGTCATTTTATAATTTTTTAAGATGTCTATACTAAAAGTCTAAAGAAAAAAAAAACACCTGAAACCTTTGTCAAGGATACCATATTCGGTATATTTCTATAAAATGTGAGAATAGATGCATTATCTGTAACTGTGAATGAGACAACCCATCTCATTTGATCCAAATAAAATGTATTATTACATGATTTAAGAATAATGAAGATTATCAGGTCAAAAAAAAAAAAAGAATAATGAGGATTATCCTACTTTTGTTTGAGAATATTTATATGCTGTGTCTAGTCATGATGTGACTCGCCACTTTAAGGTACACTTGGCACTATGTAAAATGCCCTTTTTTTCTAAACCAAACAAAAATGAAAAATCCACAAAAAATGTATGTGGCTAGAAAATTTCAGGGATTTATTATTTCTTTTTTGAAAAAGGAGGGAAAACGAGTGGTCAGAGACCGACTGTGGCGATTGTCTCTGTTGTACACATGGCGGCATATTTATGGATGGGGCGGCAAGCGGCGATGACGTGGCGAAAAGCGCAACAAGAAAGTCTCGTTATGTTTAAGAACCACTAGATATTTTGTCCTTCTCTCCTCGTCACACAAGGATGACTTTTTATTTTTTATTGTTATCGGTAGATCGAAAAATTAGGGAAAAAACTCCATAAAGATGCTTTTAAAATTGCAATATCCCAAATCAGTGACTCCAATTTGTATAATTCCATAGCACCCCAACCGCATCAAAATGGAATTTGCAAATATTGAGCATATTTTGTATAACTTTTAAGAAGGGTAATCAAACTTATTTATTATTTCAATCAGACTTATGAGTTTTTTTCTATTTGGATGAAAAAATTTTCGAATTGAGCTTATGGGGTAAAAACAGCTTATTTAAAAAACTAGCTTTTCTGACTTATGGAGTAAAAACTCCTTATTTGAATATAGCTTATGGAGTAAAAGATACTTATGTAACCACTAATAAAAACATCAATCATATTTCACAATCCGACTTTTACCTAATTTAACTTTTCCATAAATTATTTTTCCCATCGATATCTCAAACAAGTCCATTGACAATTGACCTTACTACCCCTAAGAGTGAGGGTAGCTTTTCGAGGATGTCATCTGATTCCTCGGCTGTCTTCTTCTCGTGGCAGCCGACGACCAACCATACTAGAAAAGAAATGCCGTCTAAAACCGAAAAAACGCTAATTCGATGAAAGAATATTTGATCGCTCACCTTTTTTTGGCACCATCTCGCCCCTTCATCACCACCACCCTTTGAGAGTGGTGGCAACCTTTCGCTTTTCATGCCAAAAGTGGCTCTATGGCACAGAACTGAAGATAGTGTAGTTAGCAGCGATGGTTATGGGATGGGAAGCCGCTTTGTCATTGGTTTTAAAGCATTCTTTTGCAACTTCCCATTGCTCACCACAAATGCTCTATGGTTGCCTACCCAAACGTTGAAAGTTGGGTCATGTCGTTTATGTGTTCATTATTTTTGTTAAATGTGATGCATCCTTGGTCCTTGATTTTTTGTGTTGAGTTAAGTGAAGAGGTCATTGCCTGCCAAAACTAATACAAAGTAGGTGGAGGTGGTGTGAACTTGATGGCTAGGAGAAATGTTGGTCGACTGAAGCCTAACCATGAAGCATCCATGTGGTGAACATAGGTAAACCAGTGATATTTTACACAACGGAAGCGGTTTTAACCAAAGGTAGTTTGTGGGTGCGCAACAGTTGAAATTGAAGTTAGATAACTATCCTGTAACCATGACCTACCAATTAACAAAATAAGACCACAAAAAGTAATTGTGACTATGTGCAAATGATGGGTATATAATGATGGTTAAGAGTAAAGTGGTTTTGTTTGCTTATAATTATGAGATACCCATCACAAGTATGTGGTTAAAGTTGTTTTCATTCATTCATGTATGACAACAAGCGACTGGTGGGCATTTCGTAGTTATTGCTCTATTACATTATGAGAAAGTATGGGGGGAAAAAAAGCTCTTATTCACATTTGTTGTTGGTCTTCCCCTAAAAAATGGAAGAAGGATACATATAAATAAGTACCTTAATGATCATAAATTTGTGGACTGTTCCACCTATATGCTTCTTCTTTATATATTGACTTATATATATCTTCTTCAGCCAAACCCAATCCGATGTGAGCCATGTAAGGCCAAATTTACTTATACTTCACATGTTAACAATCATTTTATAAGATTCATTCCTCTATTTTCATCATAGTCACATCCTTAAAATGGAAGTGAGAGAAATTAGGTTTAGAACAATGTACAGTAAAAAAGTGTAGCTCTTTTATCACATGTATTCATAAAATCATTGGAATATAAATAATGTCTAATGATCATAAGGAGAAGCTTGTACTATCAATGCATGCACACCTCGGGAAAAAAAAAAGATTGCAACTTTACATCCGACGTATTAAACATTGTTTGGGATTATTAAAATGATTTGACGACGCGACTTCCAAAAATTAACAAAACATTTCAAAGCAACATTCAGTCTTAGAAAATTGAATTGCCAATGAGACAATGATAAGACTTAATGACTCATTCTTAATCGGTTCAATCAACAAAGAGACACACACTACTATGTTCAAAACCAAAAACACAAATCAGAGATAGAGACATTGGGTTTCCCAGGTTGTCAAATAAAATTCATTTAGAAGCAAATTTTATTATTTTAGACCCAAATAAAGGAGCAAACAAATTGTTCAAAAGCTTGATAAGTGGCAATAAGAGAGAGAAATTGTAAAGAGATAAAAGAAATCAAGAAGAAAAAACTGGTATCTCCCCACCTGCGTTCACTTTCATACGGCAGTCGGGTATCTTTCCGACACCATTGGCACTTGTTTCGAGTGTTATATAGTTGGTGAGCAACAGTGCAGGGGTGTGAGGGTCTCGTAGCCTTTAAAATAATGTTTTTTTAATATAGGGGTAAAATGATCTTTTAGCTTATTTTCTTTCAAACAAATAAAATTTTTCCTATCAACTTATTTTTTTCATCTGAGGGTAAAATGTTTTCCATTTTTTATTACATTCCTTTCCAATATTTTTTTTATCCAAACGGGCCCTTGGAATTTGTGAAATTGGAGGCACTGATTTGGGGTTTAGAAATAGTAAAGGTATTTATGTGGGATTTTCTAAAAAAATTATCCATTTATTTAAAATATCTTGTTCCTGTTTCCTCACTTGTGGTTACTCTCTCTCTCTGTTTGCTTCACCACTCGCTCTCTGATATAGACACTTGTCCTGCACTTTTTATTTCATTACTTTTCTTTCAATTTATGGAATATTTGCATGGATAATTTTGATTATTTTTTTTTCTAACGAATTAGGATAATTCCAATTGTTGAAAACATAAAATATTTAAAATACGTTGAAAATTCATCATATTTGTAAGGGATGGATTCGAAATTATTATTTTTTGGTACAACTATCTAAGGGAGATAGATTTAAGATCAAGACTTAGTGATCAAGCGCTTAAGTTGTCAAATTCGCAAATACCAACAATTGAATTTTAAAACTATATTTATATTCTAATTTTTTAATGTCACAAAAATTATTATTTGATTAATAAATAGTAGTTAAATTAAGGGGACGGACTTAACTAATTCCTCACAAATAAAATCAAATAGTCAAATATTTTGAATATAAATTGCCCTACATTCTAGATAATAGTAAATAATGCATAACTGTATCAAAATTTATTTTGTTTTCTGTCAAGAAAGTGAGAATATAATGGTAATGTATGTTGTAATTTCTAAAATTATTGTTATTATTATTTTTTATACACATAGTAAGGGAGAGGTAGGGTTCGAATCCTGTACATAGAGGAGGGGAGTCAAGCTTTCATGTCACTACGCTACTAAGGTGCTTAAAATTATTATTTTTTAATTCAAATACTAAAAATATGAAAAAAAATATTAAAAGTTATTTTTTTTTTCCGATCACAACGTTAAAAAAATAATTTTAAAATATTTCAATTCCCCAATGTAAATAATTGTATAAGAAATTAGAAAAGAAGGGAACAGACTTTTAAAAAGCCCCATTGCACGTTCAATGTAAATTATCGTATTTCAAAGTCAAGACAAACTTGCTTGAAATATGATGAATACAGTATTACTATTAAAATAGTTCATATTTTTTTATTCAATAAGAATATTTTGTATTATGGTTTGTAACTAAGGACAGTCCTCCTCTTGTTATTTAAAAAAAAAAAATCCCGGAAAAATACTCTTAAAAATATAAAAGACAAATCAATGATTTGAATTTATGTAATTCTAGATGCTTATACAGGTAGCGAAAATGTTTTTGCAAATATTGGAAAAAGACTTGTCCTACCCCTCATCTCTTGACATCTTTCTTCCTCTCCCCTCTCCACCTCACTAGTTCAAGTGCTTGCCTAAGAAGAAGACAAAGGCTAGAGTAGGGATGTTCAAAAAACTCGGTTGTCCAAGGAGTTCGACTCAACCTAATCTCGTTGAAAAAATGGCTCGAGACAGTATTGGGCAGACTAGACCAAACTAGTATGCTCAGGCTAGACCAAACTTCAGGCCAAAGGTTTAAACTCCTTTATTTGGTCCAATATGGCCCATATTTTTTATTTTTTAAATCCTTAGTGCTCTCCCTTTCTCTAAAACGTGACATACATACATAGTCATAGAGCATTTAGTCCATGCAGTGTTTGGCTCTTTAGTCTAACCAAGCTCTTTTGGATCTAGGCAGCGTTCGAGGAAGTCTTCTCCAACACAGAGCTTACCCTCACCCTTTCTGATACAAGCGACGTTCCAAATCTTTGGCTCTTGTAACTGCCACTGCTGGCTATGCCCTCGCCCTTGCCGAGATATTTGCAAACAGAAGCTATGCGGTCGTGACTCGTTGATTCTTGTCTCATTCTGTCATTGTTCTGCAATAGCCATTGATATGTTACTTCTAACCTATTTAGCGCCTTTGTTTCCCTTTCATCTTATTCTTCTTTAATAATTCTTGGTTGGTACCTATTTATTTCTTCCCGATTAGCAGAAGCCCTGAGTATTTTTTGTTTCCCCTTATAATGGAAGCGAACAGTATTGTATTGGATTGTGATATTTCTGTACTTGTTGGGCCGGGATGCAATACCTGTCCCTTTTAGCGATCTTCAACCCTTCGTGGAAACAATTTCTTTTTAAAAAAATTAAATAGGTTCTGGACTACATTATTGCTCCAGGCAATTTACAAGACCTGTTTAGTCCAACTCGAGCTCGGATTGGTACTGGACCAAACTCGACCTCGGATTGACTTGTCCAGCCTAAGATCCCATCAAAACTAGACCTCGGGTAAATGCCAAAACCAATCTAGTTTGATCCATAGACAACCCTAGGCTAGAGGGAGTGCTTGTCGAAGCAGAAGACAACAGTGATCCTTTGAACTCTAAGTTAATTAGGATGCCTCATTCTTCTTATGATTCTCTTCTTTTGTTGCTTGAGCTCTGTGCTACCAATGCAACTATAAAAACGAGGGTTTGAACTTGGAATCTCACCTCCATGACTGACTTTCTTTAATTATATGAAAAATTATGTGAATGAGATAGATCTTAGGGTTTATGAATATCTAGACATTGATAATTATAACATTTTCTACTCTTTGCTCCAATCAATGTTCACTTCAAAATCTTTGGTCAAAATTCAGCTCATAGGCTGCAAATTCCCTGAATCCAAGCTTCATGAATTTATGTGTCTTCTCTCGAGGATGTTGTTGCTCGAGATGATCAAATTTAGGATCTTGTGAATCATTCTAGGAACTTTCTTGAGAAGTTAACCATTAAAACCCTTGATTCAGTTGAACACATCTTCTCAAAGCTTGATTTTGTTGAAGTAAATGTTATGACATTGCTTATAGATCAAGCTTTGAATTTGAATACATTAATTCCTTGTGCACCAACCTGACTTGTTACTAAGTCAAGTTGTGTAGAGCATCAAAATGCTGAGACAACGAAGGAAGCAAGCAACCTACTAACTATGTCGGCAACCGCATCTCTAGCAGAAGCTTCAGCAGATCGAAAGTAGCTAAGCTCATTGGTGGCCGCTGCCGACATGGCCTAGTTGGAGTGAAAGGAATGATAAGTAGCCTGGACGAACTCGCGGTACCTCACCACGTCCTCTTGCAGGTGATGACCTCAAACAATTGAAACACTTGATCCGGTCAGGTGGAGAGGAGAGAGAAAGAGTGAAAAGAATGGGGAGGAAGGAAGATGCAAGAGATCTGAGTTATAAGGGTAGAACAAGTCTTTTCCCAACATTTGCAAATCTCTTTTTTCTACCTGCAGAAGAATCTATAATTATGTAAATTCAAATAACTGATTTGTCTTTTTCATATTTTGAGGATATTTTGATGGGATTTTCCCAAAAAAGTACTCTTTAACGAAGGACAGTCCTCATTAGGGATAACTTGATGATGCTAATTTTGACCATAATTTCATAAGGCAATATAATATTTATGTGATGTGTAACAATAAAGATGTATTTGGACATTTGTCAGGGGACAAATTATTTATAAAACATTCGTATTTTACTGGTTGAATAGATTATTCATATTGAATATTAAATATGAATGATTATTTTTTTTTAATAAATGATTACTTATATTTTATAAGTAAGTGATTAGAAAATGACTTTTATTTTGTAATTGGTGTTTCCAAAAATGGATGTGCGAGAAAAAAAATATAAAATCCAATGAAAATGTTCCTAAATTTTATTCGCTTAATTATTATTTTTTGCTAGTTATTCGCTTAAATTATACAAAAGCCAATAAAATTTATACTTATCCATTTGGGAGAGGATAAAGATTTGGAAATTGGCCAAGGATCGAACGGTGCCCTCACAAACGACACACGTGGCAATTTCTTAAAGCGAGTATCATAGTGAGACTACAAGCCTGCGAGTATGAACTGTATCTGAATTATCCACAATGAGCTGGTATTTTATTGGGAAAATTGATTAAGGGCCCAAGGAAGTAAAATAATTACAAAAAAGGCTCAAGAAACATTCATATGTCAAAAAAGGCTCTAGGGCCTTTTCTGGCATTTTTTCAAAAAACGTTAGCAACAACATCAGTAGCGGTTAACAACTATATCAGTCCCCATTAACAACTAAATCAGTCTAATTAACAACTACATTTTAACAACTACATCTGTAGCAATTAACAACTATGTCTGTACACTTTTTTTTGAAAAAATGCCAGAAAAGGCCCTAGCCACCTTTTCTGGCATGTGAATGTTTCTTGGGTCTTTTTTATAATTATTTTACTTCCTTGGGTCCTGTAATCAATTTTCTCTATTTTATTCGCCCACCAAATTCAAAAATAAAAATCTCAGAGGCCAAAAAAGGAAAAAAAAAAAAAAAAGAGAGGGAAAGAAACGAGACAACCAAAACGCCACGTCGCAAGGCGCCCTTTTGACGTGAGCCACAAGATTGCATCGAGTTCTGGAGATTTCGACGGCAACAATTTTCTTCACAAGGCGAAAATAAAAAAAATACGAGAAATTCAAATCTGACGTGGCATCTCTTCCTTTCTTCCCTATTTTTTTCACCACAAACATCTCCATTTCACTTGCTCATAGTCCTCTTCTTCTTCTTTGTGCCTTCCGTCTGTCCTCCTCCTCCTCCTTCTCGCCTCTGTAATTCAAAGCTTTCATCTCTCTGTATCTCTCTATTTCTTTCTCGCCCTGATTTTAACTATTTGTGAGATTTTGAACTACGAAGGTTTATTATTCTGGAACGAATTATAGAGGATACTAGATTCGAGATCTCTGATTATCGAAAGAGAAGTTTGAATTCCTCCGTTGAATTGTTTTATTGTGTCCATGTTTTCTTGAATTTTCGCTCGTGAACCATTTGAGCTGTTTTTCCGGTGGTTTCGGTGCGTTGATCCGGTTTTAATCCTTTAACTGGGTCATTGCTTCTGCTACACTGTAATCTGAATTCGTAGCATTTTTTCTTGCTTCTTTTCATTCTGGAAAGAATATTTCGATGAATTTTGGCATTCGTGTGACAAGATGCTTTTGATTTGTGTGGATGAAGCTTCGGAATGAGTTCAGGGATTTATCTGGCTGATCAACTTTGATTATTTCGGATAGTTTCGAGGGTTATTCAGTTCTGAGCAGGGAACCGGTTCAAAAAAATTTACGATAATTTTGAACAGTGAGACGCATCCATTTTCGTATAGAATTATTGGTTGTATTGGGGAGAAGAAATCTGGTGTTTTTTATTTTATTCGTAGTATTTTTATTTTGGTACTTGAATAAGAAAAGGTTAGTTCCTATCTGGTCTTGTGATTCTGTGGATAAGAGAAGACAATCAAATCTTACGCGAAGTTAAAGAGTGTTTGGAACTGTCTCACAGGCTGGTGGTTTCTGCAGCTATGGCCATTCATGTATGTATTACATATGTTCTGCTCTGTTTTTTCATTTCTTAGAGTGTCTTGGTGATTATTGCTTTTGTGTATTATATTGGTTCCCACCTTTTGGGCGGGACATATTTCGTATTTTCTGAAAAGGAATCATAAACAGAGTAAGTCTGATCAACTTCACCTTTTTCAGTGACAATTTAATTATATTTCAGAAATTGGGTAGCTTTAGCTTTAATGAGCTAATATTTTGTTTCTTTGAAAAAAACGTTTAGCTTCCCCAATAGAGTTTTCTGGTGGTAACTCCTACTTTTTTTACCCTCTGCTGCTGTTTGGAAAACTTGGCGAATTTGGATTGCTTCAATTATTTGTGATTTTTCATAGATTTTTGCCGCATGTCTTGATGAGAAGTGAATGATTTATTTGTGATAAGGAAGTCTAAAAAGCTTCTTCTAAATTAGGAATCATTCATTTTATCCTGCACACTTAGATTGCGAGTGTTTTACTCTTGAACTTGGATGTAGGATCAAATTGGAGTCACCAGATCTCACAGTATTCCAGTAGAAAATGGAGCATCTTTGAGCTCTGGACCACATTCTGCTGCACGGGTTCATCTAAATGATCAGTTTTCTTGTGGGAATGACTATGCACCAAAGGTTCGCCCGGGATTCTTTATGTAGCCTGTACAATGTTGTACTGTTCATTTATGTTATATCTGTCTAAAGATATTTCATGTCTGCCTCATTAGGTAAGGAAACCGTATACCATCACAAAACAAAGAGAGAGATGGACAGATGAAGAGCACAAGAAATTTCTTGAAGCTTTAAAGCTGTATGGCCGGGCATGGCGAAAGATTGAAGGTATGCTTAGAATTATAGTTTTTAAATCTTGAGGCTGAGTATGCTATCAACTTTTCCAGTGAAACGTAAACATGAATGAATATATGAAGTTTGCTGAACTTGGTCTAAGTTTTGGAATCCTTTATTTTTACCACAGAGCATGTTGGCACAAAGACTACGGTTCAGATTCGAAGTCATGCTCAGAAGTTTTTTTCTAAGGTTTACTGCTTTATTTCTGTATGCCTTAAGCCATATATGAATGCAAGTTAAAACTTTTGATGAACAAAGGATGTGCCAAGTGCAAACTTCCTTGATGTTGAAAGGTTGGTCGGCTTTGTTGAGTTCTCTCTGATTCTCTTCTTTTTCTGTGCTAGGTTCTTCGTGATCCTTGTGGGAGCAATATAAACTTGATGGAGTCTGTTGAAATCCCACCCCCACGTCCAAAACGAAAGCCTATGCATCCTTACCCTCGTAAGCTGGTGGAGCTCCCTAACAAAGAAGCCTCCATACCAAAACAGCTAATGATGTCTAATTCTCTGAAATCATCTGATTTTGACCAAGAAAACCAATCTCCCAAGTCAGTGTTATCTGCTGTTGGTTCAGAGACCCTTGGTTCCTCTGATTCTGACACACCAAATGGAAGCCCTTCCCCAATTTCATCCATTAGTCCTGTTCATACCAGCAACTTTGAAGTTGCTGAACCTGAAAACCTACTGGAGGAGGATGTGTGTCCACCATCGGCTGGACTAAATGCTGATCCAACTCCTGATGAGCAACCACTTATGGTATAGTTACTATTACCAGATTGTTTTGATTTGTTGAATGCATAATACATATTATCACTTATATAGTGAGGATAAACTATCTCGGCATACTAGGCTTAAGAGATTGGTAGAACAAGTACTTTGACCCATCTCTTGTAAGCTAGCTCTACTTATGAATCTTACTTTAAAAATTCTGTATGGTTTGATATTCTTTTACTTATTTTATGGCCTAGAAGCATGAACAGCCATTGAAACACAGCATATCTACCAAGGAAGATGCTGCAGAAGAATCATCTGCTAGGATTCTGAAGCTTTTTGGGACGACTTTGTTGATAACAGATAACAGTGGGCCATCCTCTCCAACAATGGAAGCATGCAAGTTGATTCACTCGAAATTCTTGCCAATGAAATGTGATGAGAAAAGTTTTCATAATGGAACACATGGTGCTATCTGTAACATGCAGCTTGAGAGTGGAAATTCAGGGCTTGTAGAAGGTCCTTCTGCTTCTTTTGTTCCATGTTGGAGCATTCCCCACATTAGATCACTGCACAAGAAGGTGCCTGAAGGAAAACAACTAGACTCCACTGTTAGGGAAATTGAATATGTAGAAGTTATAAACACTAGCTCTTGTGTAAATAAGGATGAAAAATCTGATAAGGAAGCCATAAGAGATACTAAAGCTATATTTGATCTGAAGAGGTGTGGGAAAGGGTTTGTGCCATATAAGAGGTGCATTGCAGAGAGGAAAAATCAGGCCTTGTCAGTAACTAAAGAGAAGAGGGAAGAACAAAGGATTCGCCTTTCCTTGTAATGAATGTCCAATAACATATATTCTTCTTCACAGGAGTTTCCTATTCTAAAGGGAGCTGAGAATTTGTGGGAATTATGGATTATGGATCAAGAATCGTCCAATTTCAGCTATATGTAATTTAAGGAGGAAGAAGGAGATATGGGGGTTTATGTATGTAATTTGAGTTTCCATGTCTTTCTCTTCTTTCCCTGTTTTTTGAGTTTCCATGTATTTCTCTTCATTCCCTGTTTTTTCCTTCTCTGAACTTATGGAGTGACTAAGAGGGCAATTTTGACATTTCATCATCTGTTCAGAGTTTTTGCACTTGGCTACCCCTACAGTATGCCATCTGTTCATTTCCCAATGTTTGCAACCCATGAATACTAATATACCATTCCGAGCGTGAGCATGAATGACATTAATTATGGACTTTTGTACGTTAGTATTAGATCCACCCTTAAAAATTAACTAAGGATTATATTTTTTTTTTATGATTCTTTTATTGATTTCTAAGTAATCTAAATTTTATATAAATATAATAAAAATAAAGGAATTTAGTTTTGGATTTTCCAAATTAATAAATAAAAAAGTGATGCAATTTAATTAAAAATTAGATTATTATTTTCGGTCTTTTCTATAAAAGTGGGATCATTATGAGGAAATGAGTCTTGATAGTAAAATTAATGGTTTTTCTAGATTCTCAAAATGATTGGAGAGTTTAGTTTTCATCAAGTCAAATTGAAAATTTCAAACAATCGTATTGGATCCAATTTATCTAATTAATAACTAATATTGCGATCACATTCACAGTCGTCTCTTAGATAAATTGTTAAAAATCATTTGATGTGTGTCTAAAAATCATTTTAATGCACTTGTTTCTTCTTAAATAAGAGTACAATCGCAGCGCTCAATATGAAATAAATCAACTACACACCATAATAAATACACACCATTCATAATCTTATTAAAAGATAAGGAAATATGTTCAATACAAAATCCAAGTAGATCAACAACAAAATTTAGCACAAGAGCAATCATCATAGACAAATAACCACTTACCTAAGTATTCTATTTATGTATCAATACAAAATCATCATCAACAAGTCTGAATACATAATAAAAGCTAATGGAAAACTAATAAACTCGCCTTTTAGCACATTGAAGCTCTAGCCACATTCTTCACCACCAAAACTCAAAAAATCTAGCCACTCATTAGTATAATAATGATCAAAGCTTCTGCAAAACTCAAATAATCCATTTTAACAACAGTGGAAAAACTATGACATTGAAATCACAGAGCTCGTTGAAAATTTTAGAACCTTGCCAGAAGAAGGTGTGGAGGAGAGTGAAGGGATTGTGGTGATGTGAACTTTTGTCAATGGTGAAGTTGAAGGAAACCAACGAAGATGGCTAAGTGTGGTCGGAGAACAAAGCATGGTGGTGATAGAGGTGAGATTCAATGATGTTGATGGTGATTGGAAGTAGTTGAAACTTGTTGTATATCACAAGCAATCTAAAAGAACGAAGAAGCGAATAATCTGAGTCGTGTTTGCGAACACTGTCCTATAGAGTTATTCTGCGACCACCAACAACAAGGAAGTGATACTCCCAAGGATTAAATGGACTCTTTTTGAACAAGTCAATGCAGCATAACTAGTGCAGGATAATGGTAACAACAAGAAAAAACTATGTAGAGGAAGAAAAATTAGAAAGTTGGTTCTAAGCACTTTGTATAATCCCCTTTTGTAGGCATGATCCACAGACATCCAATAAATGCAAGACATTATGGACAACGCGTCCCTGGAGACCAAATAGACACCATTGGAAACACGGGTCTATACGTTGACAACAACGATAAGAAAAGGGCCCGATTGTTGACAATTTTCAATCTCAAAAGGTTATAAACTTAAAACCCATAAATATGGAGTATTTTCAATAAGCCTCTTGAAATAAATTATTATTTTAGAAAACTAAAATAATATTTTTGGGGAGTAAAATATTTTCACAAAAAGTGCTAATACCATGTATTTACTCACGTGCAGGGGGAAATCACCGGATTTCCACTACATTTGCCTCTTGGTGGCTCATTGTTGTGTGTGTGAACCCACCACTCATTTAGGCCTCTTTACAAGCCCAAATACAATATGATTATATATACAAACTTGTACTATCTTATTCCCAAACAATGTGGGCTAGTTTCTTTGAAACACTCATACATGTATTCATATATTTATGACAATCCCCATATGTGTCAAAGAAACCCGTTGTGTTACTTGTAAGAATATAACTATTGTATCTGGTGGTCCTTAGAACTACGAATTAGACCTAGATCAATAACACTTAATACACAGAGGTGTTAGTGAAGCCTACTCCTATGAAGTAACAAATCTTGGTATGTACTAGAGTCATTAAAGGTAAGATTATATCATAACATTTCACTGTTAATGACGGTTTTGCGCGTTAAGACAGCCTTGCGCGTGCTTGGTGTATAATGAATGCTCTAGAGATTTTACCACGATCTCATAGGAGTGGCCATACTCCACATTCGTAGAGATGATTTCATGTAAGTGTACTTGCACTGAGCACACCATCTTGGTAAAACTATGAAATCATTAAGAGCTTTGCTCAACCTAAAAAAAAACCCATTCTAGCACACTCCCATTTTCATAGGAAGGAACAAATGATATCTTTCATGCTAGTCAAAATTGACAAATTACTTGTTCCTATCCATTGAACTTTCTTCATGGGATCATCAATCATAAAAGGTTGGGTTGTCATCATTGTTAATTATGAGTTGGCTTTAGTCTCATTCCTCTCGACGTTTCAACAATCATTTTCTTCCCAAGGAGTTTTGTTAATGGATCCGACAAGTTCATTTCTGACTTTACATAATCAATTAAGATAACATCATCCTTTAGCAGCTGCCTTATAATATCATGTCTCAACCGTATTTATCTACTTTTACCATTGAAGGTTTCTTTTTAGTTGTGGCAATTGCCACTTTATTATCACAATACAATGACATTGATGATGTTGGTTTGTCACCTAGTGGGACATTCCCTAAGAACTTTTTCAACCACTCAGCCTCAGTACCAACCAATACCATAACAACAAAATCAAAGTCCCTTGAGAATGGTGTTATTATGTTTTGCTTGGATAATTTCCATGTAACTGTACCACCACCAAGAATAGAGACTTAGCCATTAGTGGATTTTGTTTCGTCTAAATATGAAATCCAGTAAGCATTACTGTACTTTTATAATTTAGCAGGAAACCTACTATATTGTATACCATAATTCATAGTACCTCTCAAGTATTGTAATAGTCTTATGAGAGCCTCCCAATGTTTATTGTCTAGGGAGTGAGTATACTTGCTCAATCTATACACATCATATGCTATGTTGGTCCGCTATAATTCATCAAATGCGATAAACTCCTAATGATTTGTGCATATTTAGATTGAGCTATTGGATATCTTTCATGTTTTGTTAAATGTATACTACCATCATAAGGAGTACTTAAGGATCTTCATCAAATTGTTCAAACTTTCTCAGAATCTTCTCAACATAATGTTCTTGAGAAATTTTAATACCATGTCCATTCCTTATGATTTGTAAGCCCAATATTACCTTTGCTTCTCTAAGATCTTTCATATCAAAGTTTGAAGCAAGGAAACTTTTTATTTCAAGCACAACATTTAAATTAGTACCAAAGAAAAGCATATCACTCACATATAAGCAACTAATCACACAATCATTATTTACACAACTTTTATATAAATACATCTTTCTACTTCAATAGTAGAGAAACTACCACTTATCAAAACTTGATCTAATTTCTTATGCCACTGTTTGGGTGCTTGTTTCAAATCATATAATCACTTAACTAACTTGCAAACTTTATTTTCTTGCCCAAGAATAATACATCTTCCATGTTGAACCTTATAAAGTTCCTCTTCTAAGTCACCATGTATAAACGTCGTTTTGACATCCATTTGATAAATAACAAAATTATGAATTGAAACTAATGCAATTAGGACTCTAATAGAGCAAATTTTGGTTCTCGGTGAAAATGTATTAAAGTAATCGATATTTTTCTTTTAAGTAAAACCTTTGACTACTAATCTAGCTTTATATTTTTCTATGGACACATTAGGAAATTTTTTTTTTTTAAACACTCATTTACACCCCATACGTTTTGCTCCTAAGGGAAAATCTACTAAAACTTGTCTATATCAGTTTTAATAGCTTCTTTCCAAAACTTTGCATCTAAAGAAACAACTTCATAATAATTCTTAGGTTTGCTTTCTACTAAATATGTACAAAAATCATCTTCAAAAGATGTTTGTTTTCTTTGTCTTTTACTTCTCTGTAAGTTTTCAACCACATCTTCATTTGAGTTTTGTTCAGAAAATTGTTCAATTCTCTTAAGAATATGCTCAACTTTTAAAGGAAAAATACTTTAAAAAAATTCTGCATCTTTAGTTTTAATAATCATATTGTGTTTTGAAATATTACTTTTCAAAACTAAGAAATGATATGCACAACTCTATTAAGTAGAACCAATAAACATACAACCAAGAGTTTTAGAATCTATATTTTTCCTTTTAGGATAGGTAATAATACTTTTACTAGGCACCCCCATACTTTCAAACATTTCAAGTTTGGTGGAAAACCTTTCCACAACTCATATGGTGTCTTCTTTGTTTTCCTATGGGGTATTTTATTTTGTAGGAAACATGTAGACAATAATCCCCCCCCCCCCAAAAAAAAAGTTATTAGGTGCAATAGAACTTACAAGTAATGCATTTATCATTTCCTTTAGGGTTCTATTTTTCTTTCAGCAACACCATTAGATTTAGGTGAGTATGAGAGAGTTACCTCATGGATTATTCCTTCCTTTTCACAAAAATCATTGAGTGATAAGTATTCCCCTCTTCTATCTGACCTAACTCTTTTTATCTACTTAATTTTCTACCTATGCCTTATATTAAAGGAATTTTTCAAAGGTCTCATCTTTATTTCTAATTAAATATACTCTAGTATATATTGAGAAATCATCAATAAAAGTAACGCACTATCTCTTTTCACCTCTTGCTCAATTTGTTTTAAATCTCTTAAGTCAGTGTGTATTAAAGATAACTGTTCATTTTTTTCTTTGAGTAATAAAATGTGTTTTCCTAGTTTGTTTTCTTTCTGCACTTAATTCACATTTATTAACATCCTTAACATTAATCCCAAAAATTATCCCAAGATGTAGTAATCTCTTTATATAATATCTATGTATATGTCTTACTCTAGCATGCCATAAATCAAATAAATCAATCAAGTAAGCAAAAGAGGATGTATTATCATTATTTTCATCAACACTTAGTACAAAAAGACCTTGATTACAATAACCCTTTCTTATCAGAACATTGTTCTTTGTCATAATGATCTTATCATATTCGAATGACATCTTAACCTTAAATTTTTCTAATAGAGACACATATATCAAATTTGCTCTAAATTTAGGTACATACAAAATATCATTAAGTGCTAATGTCTTTCCTAATGTGAGTTTCATCACCACTTTTCATTTTCCTTAAACTTGTGTAGTTCGTGAATCAGCCAAATAAATGTGATATTGTTTTTCTTAAAAGGATGCAAACATCTCCCTATTTGCACATATTTTCTTGGTAGCTCTAGAATTTATCACCCATTTTTTCACATAAGAAACCAATAAGGCTTGAGAGAGCACTACAGTTGTAACTCCATCATCACATTTTCATCTCTTACAACCAAATTTACATTTGATTTTGGAGGATTTTCATCTCTTTTATATCTTTCAATTCTGGCCTTTTTCTTACATTGAGTAGCAAAATGTCCTCGTTTGCCACAAAAAAAACAACTATCTTTCTTCTTGAATATGAGGTTTGCCACATTAAAAAAAAAAACTACCTTTCTTCTTGAATATGAGGTTAGAATCAATGGGCTTGTAATGAATTTTTTGTTTGTTTTTTTGTTTGTTTTGGTGTTTAGAATCATACCTCTTGTTGTGTGGCTTTGCTTCAACTAAATTGGCTTTCATAGTCATTTGTTTTTGCTTTGCTGATTGGATTGCTTTTCTATTGGTGTCTTCAATAATAATGTGTATAATTAGATCTTACAGCGACAACAATTTTTTCTTATATTTCAGTTGCTGCTTGTAATCATTCCATGTTTCTGATAGTTTTTCAATCAGGACTCTTGCCATGAATTCAAATGGCAGATTAATAATTAATAATTATAACTGATATTTAATATATAAATTATAATTATTAAAATATAATAAAATATAATAATTACATTCGTTGATAATTAAAAAGGAGGAATATTCCACTGGCGACCATCAACTTTTGTACGGAAAAAACCCTAATTAAATAATTAATTACCAAAATGTCACTGCTTGGAAACTATTAACCCATATGCCCCTCTTTAATCGATTACTAATCAATTACATGACATATGTAATCGATTAAACAGGGGCATATTAATTTTTTTTTCAAATTTTATGTTATGTAATCGATTACACCATTGTAGCTTAATCGATTACATAACTTTTTTCACTATGTAATCGATTAAGCACTGTGTTGTAATCGATCACATAGTTAAAAAATGTTATGTAATCGATTACACTACAGTGGCGTAATCGATTTCGATAGAAGTGTTTTCTTAAAAGGCAATTTGAGCTCATTCGGATCCATGATCATATTTCTGCCCTAAAGCTCTCTGGTTGCTCGTATTTTGGTCATTTTTTTGTGTGACCCATCAAAGTGTAAGGCCATTGCCTTCTTTGAAAGTAGTATTGTTGTGTAATCATTGTAGTTTAACTTTGTTAACCTTTGTTTTTGTGTAGGATCTGAAACCCACCCCCTTGCAGCTCCCAATTTCTGTTGTTAAGGATGAGTTCAAGTTCTAACGCCTACGTTGCTGTAATCTACCATAGTGGGAGGCATTTTGAAGGTCTTGATGGTGTGCAATTTGAAGGAAAAACAAAAATGATGAAAATCAAACGGGGCACTACATACAACAAGCTTAAAGAAAGGATTTGCCGAAAATTGGGGCTACATGGCAGCCATTGCATTCATTGGTTGATTGCCAAAGTGGATACTATTGTTGGTTTTGATAGTGTATACTACATTAGTAACGATGTATATGATGATGAAGACGTAGAGTGCGTTATAGATGCATTTGATAATTAAAAATCACAAAATTTTATTCAGATTTATGTTGACCTTGAATCTAGTGAATCATCATCTGTTCCCATGCATACAAGATCTCCACAATATTATGGTCAAGAAGAGAGAGCTGTCAGTTTATTTGCACTATTACAAGTCTTAAGTCAGTTGAGATTGATGGAGGAAGAGGAGGATCAGGAAGAGGGGGATAAGGAAGACGAGGATATGCACAGCAAGGAGGGAGAACTTCAGGGTATAATTCCACTAGGTGACTCGTCAGATACTGATGTCGAGGGTGATTTTGATGCTAACATGAACCCTGTAAACCTAATTAACTTAGGAATAACACTGCTTCGTGTTGACCCAGTTAGCAGTGGTAATTTAGTAAATTTGTATTTGTATTTGTATCTCTTATTCAATGGTTTTGACAAAAAATCATTTTTACAACTATAGGGACTGATATTAAGCCATTTTGGAATGAAAGGCCGCACTATTCCAGCATTAATTGGGCGCAATGTGATGATGAGACGGAGATGTTGTTTGGTGATGATGACATGCAAGGTGGTTGGCATTTAGGTGATCCATTATATTTGTATCAACAGTTTCATTTGAAGTCTGAACTGCAGCATGCCATAAAATTATATTGCATGAAGTCTTGTCGTATAGGCATAGTTGAGAAAAGCGATGACCATAGGTTTGTGATGAGGTGTCGGAACCACGCTGACGGTTATCCTTGGTACATGAGGGCAATGGTCCCCAAAAATGGAAATTGTTGGGTGGTCTGTAAGTGGGGTAAAGATCACACCTGCCATAACTAGAGTCTCGTCTAGGATTACAGACAGTAGGATTCAGACGTTATATGTGCAGCCATTATCGATATGTTTTCTATTTTGTTGTAATGTCATTCGGTTTGTTTATTCACAACACATTTAGACTTTGATTCATTTTCAATAGGTATGTTAAGAGAAGATCCAGCTGTAAAACCAACGTTGATACAAGAGAGGATACGATATCTGTATGGATATAATGTAACATACATGAAGGCCTAGAGGGCAAAAATGAAGGACGTTGTAAAGATATTTGGTGATTGGGAGGAATTGTATGCATTCTTGTACAAGTTATGTATTTTGTATTGCGTTTGTTGATGTATTTTGGTTTTGAGTTTATGATGATTTGTTTTAGAGAAGCTTGAATGCAAATGTCCAAATACTTTATGTCATTGTTATGTTTCGTAGGCACAAAAAACTAATATCGGGACATTAATGGACTAAGTCTAGGGTAGACCATTAGTTGTTGCCAAAAATACCTTCTCCAAGTCACATTTATAGGTAAAATGAAGTTGGGAAACAATTTCCCCGGGCACCCATTCGATTTCAACCAAGCATTGTGCTTCTGCAGCTGGTGTAATAGATTACACCGTTTAATTGATTACACCAGCTGCAGAAGCACAATGGAGATTTGATTTCGAATTGGTGCATGAAGAAACTGATGTCCAACTTCATTTTACCTATAAATGTGACTTGGGGAAGGTATTTTTGGTAACAATTAATGGTCTACCCTAGGCTTAGTCCATTAATGTCCTGATATTAGTTTTTGTGCCTACGACTTGTCATTTGCAAAATTCATCGCCATAAATCATATCAACTGAAAGCACAAGCATTCATAACTAAATAAAATGCCATTTTCAGTACAAATTTACCAAGTCTACCAAAATAAATAAAAAAAAATTACATTAACTAAATAGAAACATCAAGTCTAACAAAAAACAAAAACATGAGTATCTAATCTTCCTCCTCCTTTGTATCCTCCTCTTCCTCCTCTGAGACATCAGGCACCTGGTCCTCCTCCTCAACTGCCTTTTGCTACTATCCAACCTGTAACTGACGCAGTCCATCCTCAAGCCCCCTCATACGGCTCTGCATCCACCTCCACCGCTCGTTCTCCTTCTCAATGTGGCTCTTCCATCGCTTCTTCTGTTTGAGCTCCACCTTCCCCATTTTCTTCATGGTAGCATTGAAGCCTCTCATCACATCACGGAAGGAGAATCCACCCTCAAGCTCAACAATGTCCTTCCTCATAAGCATTGTCATCGTCATCATCAGGGACCTCAGGAGCAACCACGGGTGCAACCACCTCCTCAGCAGCAGTGCATACCCAGACACCATTTTGCCCCTTAGAGATCTTGCAATGCTCCAATAGGCGCCTCGCAAAGCTAGCATTCCAATGTGTTTGGGCCACCATCTCCTCAGTGTGCATGGGAACTCGAAAATGGATCAATATACGCTGGACTAGATAAGCGAATGGAGTGCGGCGTTCTCCTTCTGCTTTGCCTTGTACATCATCCAACATATATAGTGCCTCCAATTCACCGGTTGGACGTGACGGATGGCCCATATGATCAGTATATCAACCTCCAACACCCTGGAATGATTGTAGGCCTGAGAGAACAAAATGTGTGTCATCATGTAGAAGAGGATACATGCATCAACAGTTAGCTGCCCTACAGTGAAAATGGCTCTTTGACCTAATGGCCTCCTGATCTTATGCTCAGCGACGACTTGGTCAAATCCAGGCAAGGGCACATTGCTATCCCCATCATACTCAATAATGGCCGCCCCATCAAAATCATATCCTAGTATGTGGGTCCATATAGGAGCAGTCATCTCTATATCAAAGCCACAGACGTGCGACTTCAGGTCCCCATTAATGTAATTGAGGTTATGGTAGAAAGCTCTCACCATATCCTTTGAGTACAAACAAATGAACTCAGCCAAGCCTCTCAGATTCGAAGCCTCCAGCAATGGGACTATATCAAATCCCTCCTTTGCAAAAAAGGCCACGTCTAGTGACTTCAACTTGATCACGGTTCTGCTAGCAAAGTGTAGTACGAATGCTCTATGGGCTGCTGTAGAATGGTCCAACAAATATCCGTAATGGAGATCATCCTGCTGTGCTTGTGAGCCGATGCATCACCCTCCCTCCATTGCTTCTTCCGTCTCTCAGTCTGACTGTCAACTTGTTTACGTGGAGGCATGATGACAATAAATACCTACAAAGGGACAATATAAACCATCAACAAACATGAACCAAACACAATCAAATGCATAATCAATATCCGTCAACGGTTACAATGTAATTGAAAGTAAAATGCACAATTAACAATCAAACAAATGTAATCAATAATCGTCAACATCCAAATACATAATAACATGTAATTTATACTTCAAACCCACTATTTGGTTCAGATTCACTTGTAAATAGCCTCACATTGTTTCAAAAACGCACAAGAACATGAATTTTATTTCTCATTTGTTCGAAAACAAGAACCAACAATTTAAATCAATGATCAAAACACTACATACCCAAAGAAAACAAACCCTAATCAATTAAATGGATCATATGTTCACAAAAAGACAGAAAAGAGGGACAAATTCGGAATGGGAGCCGAAAACCTACCTAAATCAATGCAAATGAGAGAAAATCTTCGATCTTTCCTCAACCCACAAGTTGAATCCAAGGGTTTCAACACGAAAATGACGAGAGAGCAAAATGGGGGAGCCCTAATCGGTTATGAGAATGAGTTATGAGGGGTTATGAGGCGTTTCGACCTTTTTAAAAACTGATTTCGCGATATTTAATCGATTACGCACTATAGCGTAATCGATTAAATTGCGTTGTAACTGAACATATTGCCTTCTATTGTTATGTAATCGATTACGCCACTATAGCGTAATTGATTACATAACATTTTGCATTATGTAATCAATTACAACACAGTGCTTAATCGATTACATAGTGTAAAAAGTTATGTAATTGATTAAGCTCTAGTGGCGTAATCAATTACATAACGTAAAATTTTTTTTAAAAATTAAATAGCCCTTGTTTAATCGATTGCATATGTTATGTAATCGATTAAAGAGGGACAAATGGGTTAATAGTTTCCAGGCAGTGGCATTTTGATAATTAATTATTTAATTATGATTTTTTCTGTACAAAAGCCGGCGACCATCCCTCAATTTAGCATTTATTTATTTTTTTAAAAAAAGGCGCTGCACAAAAATGGCCTCTGAAGCTTCGCCACTCCTCTTCTTACCCATTACTAGTCGAGCAAATTCAATCTATCCCATACTCACTCACACTTCCTCGAATTTCCTCTACTGCAATTTGGTTTTCTCTTTCAATTCTTTTACTGTAATTTCATGAGGATTAGGCGTTTGTGAGAAGTTCCACCATTTGGAGGGGAGATGGTGGGGATTAAGATGGCAACAAGATGAAGGAGGCATAGAGATTGAGAAGGAGAGGATGCAATAGTCGAAGGTAAAGAGCTCACAGTCAACGGAGATAGAGAGGCATCAGTCGGAGTTGTGGTGGAAGATGGAGGAGAGACAGGCGAGGAGGTTTCCCAGTGATGAAGTCGCTTCTGGCTGCTGCTATGAAAAGAAGCCGGAAACTGTCGTAGGGTGAGGGGACTTGGCTTTGGTCCTTTTCACTGTCTCAAGGGTTGCCCAATTTTGGGTGGTTTTGGTGTAAAGGAAGGTGGCCGTGCTCTTTTTCTTTTTTCTATTTTTTTATAAATATTTTAGAATATTGACTGGAACTAAATAAATCCCTTAAGATATTGAAAAAAATATTTTAGGATCAAGAAAATATATTTTAGGGTACTGACTGAAATTAATAAGATACTTGAGGATAATACCTAAACTGAAAAAAAAAATCTTCATTATCTTAAAAAAATATTTTAGGATCTTTAAAAAATATTTCAGGTTATTAACTAGTACTGAAAGAATACTTCACGACCCTAAATAGTATTGAAAAACTACTTTACTATTTTATAATCTTGAAAAAATATTTCAAGGTATTGACTAGTACTAAAATATACTTAAGTATATTATTTTTAATATTCTAAAATAACTTTTCAAGATCATAAAATATTTTTTCAATATCTTAAAATTTTTTTTAGTACAAGTCAGTACCCAAAAATATTTTTTCAAAAAGAAAAGAAAAAAAGGGCACAATTGCCCTCCTTTACACCAAAACGGCGCTATTTTAGCCCAGGAGAGATTAGCGGATGGGATAGTAAAAAGAATTAAAGCCAGGGTCAAGGTGATAAAAAGGATAATTTAGTAATATCTAAAATTAATATAGGCATATTAGTTTGCACAAGACAAAAGACTACCGGTCCCCTCTAAATCCCCTCACTTTTGGAGGGGTGGGGAGGGGAATTTTTTTTGAAATTTCCCTCCCCTCCAACAATTTTTCTGGTGCCAATTAGGAGGAGAGGAGCAAAATTGCTCCCCTTCCTTCCATTTCCCACCCCTCTCCTCAAGGAAAATAGACCGCTAGACATTTGAAAGAAAAAGGAAAATTTCCTCAATCTAGCCTTTTCCACATCTTGTGGATTGACCTCTGGAGTTGATGCAAATGCAAAATTGAAAAAAGAAAGTGAAGACTTAACCTCTCAAGTGGCTGAATATGATCTTTTTTTTCCGCGTGTAATACTTGGTGGCGGTTTAGCTAGATGAGAATGATCAGAATGATGTTACCTTGCAAGAGATGGTGGAAGTTGGAAGCCATCATTTGTGGGACTTTGAATCCAAGTTGGTCTTTGATTAACAAGACTATTTGATTAGAAAAATGAATGGCCTTAATCAAATGATAACTATGTGATAAATGGGTTGATATATTATATTTAGAATAAAATATATTCCTCAATTTACTACCAAAAAAAATATATATATCCCTCAATTAAGTTTTATATTAAGGATTGAAGATAATAATACATCAAATCTTCGTGTTCAATCCTCAACCGAGTTCAATTGGGCTCTTCTAACTCAAGCTCTGATTAAGGTTTTTCTTGTTTGGAGTCCAAAATCTAGAATTAGAATCGAGCCGGTATATAATATATGTTCGGATTAACGATATAAAATATTTTTTAAATATAATTTATAATATATAAAATAAATTTATCTTAAATAATGTAAAATATATCTCTTAAATGCTTACTCCAACAAACATCTTTTTTAATATAACTTCAACAAACATTTAGTTATGGTTCAGAGTTCTTTTTTTTTTTTGATATAAAAAAGTTTTGGAGGGGTTCGACACCAGTCCCCCACCAAGGCCAGAGTACGGCCCCGGGCTCTATGAGCACTTACTGGGGACTTACGAGATCGCCTACCAAAGGAGTTCCAGCAACGGCAGAGGGGATCGAACCCACGATCCAAAAGCCTAGTTCTGGATCACTTACAATCTGTGCCAACTTTCATTGACAGTTATGATTGAGAGTTGAGTCCTCAAAGTTCAAGCTTTGAGGTTCTTAATAAACTACTGGACCCATTCTTCATCAACCCAGAAGCCGAATCAAGAGAAAAACAGTTCCCACAAATTGAAGCCCAAAGCCATCTTATAGGGCCACTGCCACATGAACAAATCGAAGCAACCCGAATATCAAAAAAAAAAAAAAATCGAAGCAACCCATTTTTCAATGTCCCAGTCTGCGCTTAGAGATCAAACAGTGTCACTCCTGGAGTCCCCACATATTATTCAGATTTGATAATTTATTTCTATAAACATTCATCCTGTTATAAAACTGATAAAAATAATAAGAAGAAAAGCAGAGGTTCTAGAGAGATAAAGTAGAGAGAGAGATTCTCATTTCATTCAATACATGAACAGTTACAGAAAACCTCTATTTATAGAAGAAAAATGGGACTTTAGTGTAATTTCCACCTCTGGGTCATTTGGTGTAGTTTTCCCCAAAAACCTAAACTGTTCACTCACGGATTTCCTTCCCGTGAGTGATTGTATAATTGTGTGCGGGTCCCACCAAATAGTAAACTACTATGCGTGGTACTATGCAAATAGTAAATCACTATGCGTGGGTCCCATATCATCTTTTAATATTTGGAAACCGGGAGTCAATGGACATCCACATAATAAGTATATTCATAACACTCCCCCTTGGATGTCCATTTATGAATGTGCCTCGTTAAAAACTTTAACTAGGAAAAACCCAGTGGGATAAAAAACTAGCCAAAGAAAAGAGTACATCATCCATTGATACACTTTCTAGTGCTGCCTCATTAAAAACCTTTCTAGGAAAAACCCAGTGGGATAAAACCCAGATAAGGGAAAAAGAGTACAGCGTGTATCGTCTCCCCCTCTTGATTACATCAGTGTTGCTCCCCCTGATGACTATATTGCTTCAATGTCTTTCTGAGCATATTATACTTTCTGTCATCAAATATTCTGTTAGAAATGCCCAATTTGATTGTTCATTATATACCTGCAAGATCTAAATCTGTCAAGTAAAGTCATAATAATCTTTTCATAAATATATATGTGCATATAGAAATTCAATAAAATTTTATTCAGATAATGATGCTATATGCACTATCATCTTGAGTCCTTTTGGGACATATGTGTTTCTGGCGCCTTATGTGCTTCTAGCACATACAAATATATTGTGGCTCATGATCCTCATTATCATTCATTGCAACATATGCTATCATAGATATTATTAACGTCGACTTCATTTTCAGTCCCATCGGATTTCATTCATAATTTATTGAGATCTCATTATATTCACATATATTAGGTACCTAGGTCTCTCTTGGACCACAATACACTTTTCTTGTAATATCTCTTCTGGAGATAACATCTCATCAAAAGATAACTCTTCTGGAGCTTTACTTAATTATCCTCGACTTAATCATCTATATTTTATAGCTCCTTTTCTCTTTCGAGGATTTTTATCTTTATAACCGATGGACCAGCAACGCTTCATGCGTGCTTTATAACAATTCATATAGGAGCATTTGCAGTTGGGACATGTGACATTGTCACTTTAGGTCAATAAATGCTTTTAGCATTTGATTAGCTAAAATCTGCAAATGAATTATCTTTTAAACTTTTAGTGCACATTTCTTTGTATGAGGACCAATATGAGCCAATGATAATTCATTTCACTTTATCTTTACCCAATCGGCTTATTTTTCTCCCCCTCATCAAATCATCAATTTTCTTTGTATATCCATCTATATGCATTGTAATAGATTAATAATCATTACACATTTAAAACATTTCAAGATGGAATTAATCTGGCTCCTGACCAAAAACCAATTATACGGGGAGAATTCTGTTGGCTTATATAATTGCTGCAAATATACACAACATATAAATTTTGTTCTCATAATCATTGATCTATCCATTCATGGATACTTTAATACATTATTTCTGGATCATTCAATCTGGAAATTGCGCGCATAATATATTGCAAACTTCTAGTTGCAAACATCACTGCAAACTTTGCAGATTTATAATCTCATATGTAAACTTTCAATTTGATATATTTCCAGAGATCCATTTCCAATAATTATGTCTATCTGAGAACAAGCAGCACATAATATATGACTCGGATGATCAAACAAGTCATGCCAACTTTCCATATGATTTATCATCAAATCTAATATTCATTTTGGGGGAATCAATATAGAAACATTCACAAAGAATTATCACATAAATATTCACACTTGATATATATTATTCTCCCCCTCAAGTGTGAGACCTTAAAAATTAATTCATGAAATTTCCATACAATATTCCATGATAATAGCATATATGATATCTATTTCATTAAAATTCCACAGATTTCTAAATGCATTATCAATGCATAATTTTGTTACTTCTGGTAACAAAATTTCCATTTTCCAGAATCAACAAACAAATATATATTAAATACAAAATCATCAGGTGTATAATTGCAGATTCACGAGCGCAATACTGTGTAATCACAGGCGCATCACTGTGGAATCACAGGCGCAACAACTCAGATTGTCGTATACATATAAAGTCAAAAAGATTCCAGGCTCGTGCTTTATAGGGAGCAAATCTGTAGAGATTTAACAGGACTACGCAAATCTGCAGAGATTCAATAGGATTTAATTCAACTATAAATAGAGGAAGGCAAACGAACATGCCTCACAAACACTCAAGCATCTGATAATATCAACTACCAGATACTCACACATATTTCTCTAAATTCTATTGCCATGGCAGGACCAAGCAGTTTTATCCCAGTTTCTGATACATCCGAAACAGCATTACTTGATGCTTTGTTGTATGATGATCAGCATAACATGTCATTTACTTCTTTGTTATCTCCTAATCCCTTTGAAATGTTTATTCCTCCTTCTACTATTCCTCCTTCTGCTTCAAATGTACCTACTTCTCCCCCTAGAACAAGTGTTCTTCCTCAATCTACAAGGATTGAAGGTACAACTGAAGCAGGTTCATCAAGGAGGCCTGTTAAGAGGTGTAGAACTATGGCAGAACTAATGGAGTCTACCAATCCAGTTCAGCCAATAGTGTCGGCAGTTAATCAACCAGCATTCACAAGCCAGCAAACTATCATCAGTTTGCCAGCAACAACCAGCCCGACAACAACAATCAGCCAACCAACAACCACTAGCCAGCCAGCAACAATTAGCCAGCCAACAGCTACAAGCCAATTAGCAACTACTAGCTTATTGGAATGTAGTTGCTGTCATGTTTTACGGGAAATTATTCATACCAACGGACTTCAGTACCATAAACTTGAAGTTCACGGAAGAAGAACAGGTATGATTACCCATGCTGTTTTATTTGAGAAAGTACAGGATAAATCTTATAATACTGACAGGCTTCCAATGTTTGATTTCACAAAGAAAAATTTTGAAGAAATCAAACAATTTCTGACACAGTATTGTATAGATTTACAAGCATCAGGATATATCTTGATGCGTGATCCTGTATTAGCCTATCATGAGGTTCTCTGTGTTGGTTCGGAATGGGCTATAAATCCAAATGACCTCCATGGAAGTTCATTTCAAACCAATATTGAACACTCATTAGGCAAAGGAAAACAACCTGCAGTAAGTATACCCTATGATACTTCATCCCTTAACCAGGGTGAATTATATAGGTTATCTATGGAGCAAAGAGAAAGAATAAAGAAAACAACGCTCCATGATTTAAGAAATCATTTTCACTTAACCCTTGATGAAGCGAGTAAACAATTAAATATGTCTACTCACACCATACAAAAAATCTATCAAAAAGGAGGGTTAACGGAGTGGCCACACAAGAAGCTCAAGAAACTTATGACGCAAATCTCGATATTACGAAGAGCTTTGCCTCATCTGGATCCCATCTCAAGAGAAGCAAAAGAAGAAAACATTAAATATCTTCAGAATGAGATGATTAAAGTTTGTAATGATGTTGAGCCACTCGCAATTAAACTTTGTTGAAATAATATTTCCTTTTGCTTAATTATTTTGTTTATGAATAAAAATTGTTATAATCATAGAAATCACATAACAACTATAATAATATATTTGCTTCATTCACTTCTGGGAATGAAGTTGGATAAAAATTCATGATCCATAACTCACTGATTTGTTTGATCATGGCAAGAAATTAATCCACAATATTGCTACTACAATAGCAAATTGAATATATTTATTTATAATATCAATCATGATCATACAATCCCTTGTCTCATAATTTAAGGGAATATTTAATGCCAAATATACAATTTTGAGGCCTTTATACAACTGATAACATACAAAATTTATGGATCAAATATTGTTTCATAATTTGTCTCTTGTTATCAGGCTAACTTGCCTCTTGGCTTCAGGCAATCTTGCCTCTGAAATTAAGGCTATCTTGCCTCTTAGGCTCAAGCCAATTTATGCCTCATCTCTCAAGCCAATCTATGCCTCATATCTCTATGGCATTTTGATCTCATAATAATATATATGATCTTTTAACAGTTTATCTTCAAGATAAATAAAATATAAGCATAATAAAATAAATAGATGGAACCCACTAATAGTGTGGTTGCCATAAATAATAAGAAGGGAGAGGGATATATATATATATAGCAATAAATAAATAAAATAAAATAAATGACTGGAAATAAACATGCTAGATTAATAAAAAGAAGATGAGATAGGAATGGTAGTAAACTCACAGCGAGACCTATCTCATCCAAAGATAAGAAAGAAGATGCATATGCAAATGTAAATATATATATATATATATATATATATATATATATATATATATAATATAGAAAACGGTAAAATAAAAAAAAGGAAGGGGATTTAAAGCAGTAAATAAATAATAAATAAATGGAGTCCACTATACAAGTGTTACCACCATGAAAAATAAAGCAGTAAAGAATTAAAATAAAATAAATGGGGCCCACAAAATGTCACCACCATAAAAGATAAATAAACTCTAAATAAAATAAATAAATAGAGCCCACTAATAGAGACTAGTGTGCCTCCATGAAGAATAAATAAATGTAAAATAAAATAAATAAATGGAGCCCACTAATAAATAATGTTGCCGCCATAAAAAATAAATAAATGTTAAAATAAATAAATAGAACCCACTAGTAAATATACTAATGTGCTATCATAAAAGATAAATAAATGTTAGTAACAATAAAATAAATGTTAGTGACATAAAACTAAATATTAGTAAAGTCAGTATGGAGCTTAGTATAGCCACCATGAGATAAATAAATAAAGCAGTAAGTAAAGAATTACAAATGGAGCTTAATGACGCCACCATGAAATAAATGAATAGGAAGTGGGAAGAATATATAAACATAAATAAATTACTGTAAATAATAAAATATAAATTTACCGTGAATAGTAAAATTACTATTCACTATAAATAGTGAATAAAGTAAAATTACAGAAAGATTAATCTAGACTTCCATGTAGGAGTCAAATGAATAAAATGTAAAAATTACTGAAAAAGGGGTAAATTTACTGTGAATAGTAAATTACTATTTACCGTAGTAAAATAGTAAATAATCTCAAATCTTAACCATGGAACCCGATGTTAAAATAATCGGTAAGAATAGATATTTAATTCCATATAATGGTTAAGATCATCCCAGATAAATAAAATGGAAATATGAAATAGATGGTGAGAAAATCTTACCTTGGTAGAGTCTTCGTGCTGATAACGTGTTATAAAACTGATAAAAATAATAAGAAGAAAAGCAGAGGTTCTAGAGAGATAAAGTAGAGAGAGAGATTCTCATTTCATTCAATACATGAACAGTTACAGAAAACCTCTATTTATAGAAGAAAAATGGGACTTTAGTGTAATTTCCACCTCTGGGTCATTTGGTGTAGTTTTCCCCAAAAACCTAAACTGTTCACTCACGGATTTCCTTCCCGTGAGTGATTGTATAATTGTGTGCGGGTCCCACCAAATAGTAAACTACTATGCGTGGTACTATGCAAATAGTAAATCACTATGCGTGGGTCCCATATCATCTTTTAATATTTGGAAACCGGGAGTCAATGGACATCCACATAATAAGTATATTCATAACACATCCTAATTAATGGTTATTGTTATAAGGAAGAACTTAAAAATAATACTCTTGTCGGCTTCAAGAATAAATAAATGGAAATAAAAAAACTTTAGATAATAAAGTTGCTTCCCATTGATTGCCCATAATAATCACTTTCTTGCTTTCCCACTCTCGCTTCCTCCCCCGCTCTCTCTCTCTCGAGCTCTCTGGGAAGTCCATGGAAATCTCACTTGCTCTGTTCACCACACTAACAATTCTACTCACACTTTCTTCAACAGTCACCTCCCATTACTCCTCATTCTCCTCCAACTCTTCTTCTGCACAGCATTCTCCATCTTCCTCTTCCCTCTCCGAATGGCGATCTGCTCACGCTACTTACTACGCCGCCGCAGATCCCAGGGACGCGGTAGGCGGCGCTTGCGGCTACGGCGACCTTATCAAAGCTGGTTACGGAATGGGCACTGTGGGTCTCAGTGAGACTATCTTCGAACGCGGCCAGATCTGTGGTGCCTGCTTCGAGCTCCGGTGCGTTGATGACCTTCGCTGGTGTATCGCCGGAACCTCCATTATCGTCACCGCCACGAATTTCTGTGCGCCCAACTATGGCTTCACCGCCGAGGGAGGTGGCCGTTGTAACCCTCCCAACAAGCATTTCGTGCTCCCGATTGAAGCTTTTGAGAAGATCGCTATATGGAAAGCTGGAAACATGCCGGTTCAGTATCGCAGGTAGTTTCGCACCTATTCTATCACCATTTATGCAATTGATTATAATGTATCCTGCTTAGTTAGTGTTTGATATTGGCGTTCTCTGAGAGCTACTGATTGCTGAATTTGCGCGCTAACATGCGCTAGGTTTGCTAACTTGCGCTCGAAACTCGGGGTTGGCGCCCGAGCCCGGGTCCCTGACCTACTTTAATGATAATGTTTCCTCTGGCCCACTTTATGCTTTTATGAAGGCAATTTGCGGGGGTCGATATCAATAAAATAGATAAAGAATGTAGTGAACTCAGACATCTTAACACAGGTTAAATTCAAATAACTCAGTATAGTCACACTATGTATAGTCCCTCGTTCTTTGTAACCTTGTAGAATTCATTGAAAGCTGTGTTTATTGCCATCAGTGGGGACCTTAGAGCAATAGGAAAGGTCATAGTGTTTATATCCAAGTATATGATGCAAGAAATGTATCGAAATAAACTATAACCTCTAATGATGCACAAAAAATTTTCGTGAATTTATGTTAGTTACCAACAACTTTGATCAGGTCCAGAGGTGAAAAGAAAGAACAGTGGATATGCTCATTCCATTGAACTTGAGGAAGCTTAGGTTGGCTGTTCTTAGTAGGGCTGTGCTTGATGAAGCCATCAATGTTTAAGGTTTTGGTATTTACCTCGTCCTAGGTATAAGTATAATTTAAAGGAGCTGCAATGAATTTAAGAAATGGAGGTTGTGGAGGAGGGAGGAAACATATGCAAGATGACTGACTGAAAGCTGTTAACAGAGAACTAGGGCAGAGCACTCTGAACATTTAGAATATCAATCCTTCCTTCCGTCAAGACTACACAATGATATTTAACTCCGCCAATCATCTCCCACGAACAGCTAGAGTTTTAGGAAAATATGACTTCCAGGGGCTAGATAAGCAACTCGCCTAAGATGTTATATATCAACTATGGTGTGAGCAAAGAAAGGGGAAGAGTGAGAAATTATATGTACTACTATTCTATACAATGCTTGTTTACAAAAGGTTTTCCTTATTCTTTAAGGTCATTAGAAGCGTCGATTAGGTCTTGAAGGATGGGGGAGTGTATTAACCTTTTAAGCTTAACATAAAAAAGCCTTGGTTTGATTGTCTAGAGCAAGATGTGGGCTTGATGAAATTCTTAAATTAAATTTATGGAATTGCTTCAAACTTGAGATGAAAAGGTTTGGGAAGAAAAGTGAGGAGGACAGGTCGTTGAGAAGATCCCTTGGTTGTGTAACTGAGCAATCTGGATTTTCCTATTTGTACCGTATAGGTTTCAAGAGAAAACCCCCCACTCCCCCCCCCTCCCCCCCCCAAAAAAAAAAAAGTTTCAAAGAAAGTAGAGCACATAATGGAATAATGAAATGAGGGTTGGGTCTAGTAAAAAGGGTTAATCTCACACAACGTGACAAACTAAGGTTTGAATCCTCGTTGGGAGACGTGCCCACATTTAGTGTTTAATAGTGTTTCAAATAGGATTGTCTCAAATAGAATGATACATGTGCCTATAAAAAAAACAAAGAAAGTAGAGCACGTAGTGAAACTATTTTTCTGACTATGAATTAGATGAAAATGACTTGGATGATTTAGATTTTGGGATCTAATGCTAAATGTAAGGAATCTTCTTGTTGCCATTGGCCTCTCTGGATTTATCAAGAGTTGCATTCTATAAATGTCTTATTTAGGTAATCTACTTATCTAATCTACAAGGATGAAGCTTTAAACAAATTATGAATTATGAATATAAGGCGGTCTGGTTAGAATAGCATGCCGCACAGTTTCACTCTCTCATGTCTTGGGTACATAATGTGCAGTTAGTACTATCATGTTAAAGATCCTTATATGATACCCGCCTATAAAGAAAATGAAGCGTCATTTACAGTTAACTTGAATATGATGGAGTGTCACCATATAGAAATTTCATTTCAAGTAGCTAATAAAGAGGGTGGGTGGGTTAGTGTCCAAGGGTTTAAGCCCTTCCGATATATTTGAAAAAAAAAAAAAGCAAAAAGAAGCTTGTCATAAAGGAATAAAAGTTTTTCCATTTCCAAAGCAAAAGTTGCATATATAAACACAGGTGACTGAATTAACCAGTTGAATAAAAGTGAATTGTTAATATAAACAAAAATTTTAGTTACTACTTGTAAATGATTTAACATATGATATTAAAGAATAGGAGCCATAAGTTATTAAATACACCCTGGGTATGTGTACGAGTACCTCAATGTCATATTTGATCGAATAGAGGTTGAGTTCACAACAATTTTGAAAGTGATTGTGTGGGATGATAGATCTGACGCCAATAACCTTGTGTGTTGCACAGTCGTGTGGAATCATAGTTGTGGGGGATTTATGCAATTCCGTTCAATCCACATTTCATATTCACTAGCTATCATCCAAATATGTTTTCTTTAATCATATTTAGCGTGGTTAAAAACAAATTGCACCTTTCTTTTTTGCGGATATCAAACGACTTGTTATTGGAAACTTGGTCATTTCATTATGGACTGACTAGACTCGCTATTAATTTGGGTTGGAGTTTTGTCCCTGTAGGATTAAGTGCCGTAAGCAAGGAGGAATGCGGTTCACAGTCATGGGTTCTGGGATTTATATATCAGTGCTGATCACCAACGTAGCAGGCGCCGGAGACATTGTGGGCGTGAAGGTTAAGGGATCAAGAACAGGTTGGCTTCCAATGGGTCGGAATTGGGGCCAAAACTGGCATGTCAATGCATTACTACAGAATCAACCTCTTTCGTTTGAGGTCACTGGTAGTGATGGCCTAACAGTGACGTCTTACAATGTTGCACCAAAGGATTGGAGCTTCGGACAAACCTTTGAAGGCAAGCAATTTGAGTCATAAAATAAAAGCATCACATGATATATATAGTAGCTTCAGTCCCATTTCGTATCCCCAATTCCCCAACATTAAGGAAAAAAAAGGATCCCTAAGGGAATAGGTATATAGGTAGTTTTATGTTTTCTTTTACATCTATTGATTTACTACGTTTTGAAGGAGTCGGTGTGTAGACTGCAGAAACTTGTTGTGGATTGGTGGCTCGCTTAATATAAATGAAGGTGATTTCATTTTGTTCTCACGTCATATTGTTTGGGTCTTTTTTAGTTTTGGGAGTCAACGAATGTTAGGTGAGTTGATGGTTTTCTCCTTCCAACATGGGAAGTTTTCAAGGCATAGTCATCTATGTAATGAACTTGTATTATACTTATACCAATCTAAGGTAGTATTTGGAAACTTTTTAAAATTTAAGTTTTGCATAGTACGAGATAAGTATGTGAGGGGAGTTTTGTCTTGACTTGCGCACAACTTAGATTTTGGGACTTCCAAACAGGCACTAAGTGTTTTAATTATTCTTAATGATTCTTCCGCTTTAGAAGAGCATGCTATTATCTTAGCACACACTCAAATGAAAGGTTATACACTTTCACATTGTTACGCTAATATCTGCCATAGATAAACGTAACTCTCATTGCTGGATTTGAGCGGACGAAAACGATAATATACGCATTTCCATTTGATTGATCAGTTTTTTAACCTATTCCCATTAAACTTAAATGATTGGTATGCGTGCAAAACCTGTTCTTATGGTTTGAAGCATTTTACCCCCACAATAACCAAAGCTGGTTTGAAACTCAAGTCTAAAACCAAAGTGAAGGTAAACTTGAAAGACTAAAGATAATATTAACCCTCAAAGAATCAAACATTTGATGTTAACAAAGTAATGAAAAATTGATGACAAACATATCTATAAAAAATGCGCACGAATATATATTCCATTAAACATAAAGAGTGTTTGTCCCCAAAAAAAAACCTACACTCTCCAGTAGTTAGTCCTGGACACATATGGTCCTAATTCATCCACACAAAATAACATGGACACTTGCACCCTGGGAGAAGGTGAATGGTAGGAAGCTTTCTACTGTTGGTAAGCTTTCACCTGCTTCACTTCCCTAATCCATTTTCCTTTCTTTATCCTTCTATTCCAAATAGAGGGTGGGCATCTGACACAACGATAAGTTGTTGACATGTGACATGAAGGTTACAAAATCAAATCATGGAAACATCTCCCCAAAGCAGGGATAAAGTTACGTATATTTATCCTCCAAATACCCCGCCTAGTGAAAGCCTCCTACACTGGGCAACATTTTTTTAATCCTCCTATAACCCTCCTTCCTTTACAGTTTGAGCCAAGCCTATATGACTCATGAAACTCCAGTCCAGAAAAACCAAAATGCCTTTCTGATCAGGTCCCACTCTCTTCCTTCCCGACCCAAATATATGAACTATTAAGTCACGGTCAGACTCGAGGGCTACAGATTTTTTACACTCAATCCAATCAATTTCACTAACCATAATTATCTTTCTTGAGATGAGAAGAAATTCACTTAGTCAATAGAGTATACTCCTAGACTTTATTAGTATAATATAATCTTTTAGCTATGAATTGATCCAACATAACATGTCCTAGTTATGATAGCAGCAAGACATGTTGAACGTACAATAGTGTCAGAATCAAAAGCTTCAACTCGACTATGTTACAACCTCAGCCTAACAGACCAGAATAGTTGAGACTCACTGTTAGGATTCGTAGATGACAATAACCAGCTCAAATTATATCTATCTTAAAGGGATATACAGTGGTCATAAACCAAAGGAACACGATGATATCAAACAATGACAGAGAGAACAGCTACAGTGACTTATGGGAAGCCAATCACCAATGAGTAAAAGGCACTAAACATGGCATGCCCACAGAAATAGTAAAATCTACAAAATTTAAGTCATGAGATAGAGGAAGAGAAGCTGCATGCGTTGTGAAAAGAACACAATCATCTCAGCTGTGCTCCATATAAACACATCTCACAAAAATGCTAGAAAATAGAGTATGATAAACGTCAATATTCTAGTTAGCCAAGTGGATAAAAACCACTAGAAATGAATGCTTATTATACAGGAAAGCATATATCAACTGTTTACACAGCAATTTAAATTTTCTCGACATGAGAATTTGATGTGAAAATACTCTACCAGCTTATGTGACTGTAGATTACATGATCTGTTAGCGTCCAGAGGAAAAAGACAAAGAATGTAATATGTGATTTGCAAAAATAACAACTCTAAACCTAATTGAATCTATGGCCCCAGGGAAAAAATTTAGAAATATACAATAACATATGACAAAGATCAAGCTAGGATAGAAAATTCGAACTCTTAAAAATCAAAATTGTTATCCTACCGTATATCCCTGGAAGGGAGCTGGATTGAGAAAACCAATGCTACAAGCTTCAGAGCTTCTGATGAGATACAATTAGCAATGCATTTAGCAAAATATGAACTGCTGCATCATAGACAGCTCCATCATAATGCATCCCATCATCTGTGCATCGGATCCCACAGTTCCAACTCAATGATCCAATATCTAGTTGTTGAAAGGGGCCACCAAATTGCTGTAAAATCTGGATTTTTTTAAGTTCTCTCTCATATGAAACTCTCATAATATCAGTCATCTTCTCCCTCTTCTCCTCTGTATTCAACATGGAGTTAATCAAAGTTGGCAAGCCCAGCCAAAACAAGTGTGTTGATCTAACCGACACAGAACTTGTTGCAGATCCCTCTGTGCTGAATTCTGGGGAGATAGGCAAGAGTGATGCTATCGACCTCCTTAGCAATTGTAATGAGACGCCATAATCTGAAGCATTTGTTATGTGAAGCATATCCCATAGACCTGAACCCATTACCAAAACATCAGGATAATTGCGAGTTTCACTTAAACCCATCACCAAATCAGTCAAATTGGTCGTATAAGGTGCCCATATGAAATCCAACTTCATCCCAATCTCATTAACGACGATATGATAATTGCTATGCCTCCTAAACAACGATTGTCGAGCTGATTTCATTTGCTCGGAATCCAAAACCAAACTTAGCAACGAAAGAGCGAAGAATCGCGCTTGGGAATCACCCGCCAACATGACCCAAGACCCATTAAGCAAATCCGCCACATCATGCCGATTCAACTTCTGAAACTCACAAGAATCAACTGAACTAGATCGCCTCCAATACCAAGACTTATCGTAATTCACAGAATTATTATTCAAAGGATCATAGTTGCTGCTAGCACTCACTTCCCAATCAATTTCATGCAGCGAAGAAAAGCAAGAATCGCGATCGTCCATAACAACGATAGAAGACACAGAAGTAACGAAATCAGATACTGAAGGAAAATAAGGAGTAAGATGTACACCGATAGCGAGCGTGATGAACAGAGCACCGCTGAAGAAGAGCATTTTGTTTCGGCTCAAATGCCAGCCCGCCATACCCATCGGCACAAAAAGCACCACACACGCCGCGAACAAACCTAACTGTATGGCCCCAAACATCGCCTTTCTTCGCGTCCTTCGGGGGATTCCCAGATCCCTCCGAAAGTCACATCTATCAATCGGGTCTGCGAAGCATAGAATCAGAGAAAATAGCCGAACTTCTTCACGAAACTATCATGCGAAAATTTATAAAGGGAATTGAGAGAAGCAATGCAGTTTCTAGGAAATACCATGGGAGATAAAGAATGAAGTGAATATCAGAGATCTGAAGGGAAAGAAAACAAAACTTTTATTCAAAAAGAATCCGGGGGAGGTGCTAGGGTTGGGGTCAAAGTTGGTGGGGAGAGTTAATGGCTTGGGAATCAAGGTAAAAAAAATGAAAACGAGCTGTGATAGGAACGTGATAACAAATGCAGAAGAAGGATTTGATTTAAAATTGGTAGAGAAGAGTTTGACATGAAAGATGAGGCATTGAAACGCAAGAATCGTTTGTGTCGTTTGTGGAATCGGCTTCTTCAGAAACTGAAATCAATGATTACCCCCCAAGAACTCCGCACGGCAGCCGTGGTGGGCCCAGCTCATCAGTTTTGGGGTTCTCTACGATCAAAATTGGAAAATGGGAAGTCAAGAAATTTCTTAATAACCATGTTGTGTTTAGCTGCGTTTGATGTAAAGAACTATAGATAGATCATAATAAACAATGACTCCCTATCATAATTAGTTTCTTTTTTTTTTAAAAAAAAAACGAATCTTTTTCCATAGTAGGTTGTTTACAATTATAATATTTTAATTGTTTTAAAAATATCTCTTGTTTAATAATTTGTTCTTTGCTAAATGATTTTTCTAAATATCTTTGTTTACTTTAGGATAAGTTTGGAATCTAAGCCTACTTCCCTCCACTAGTTTACCTATGGTTAACCCCTATATACAAATTTCATATTAAATGAGACAAATAACTCGTGTGTTGAGATATAAGAATCATTACCGAGTTGTTAATTTTAAATTTTTCTCAATCAATGCCTTAACTTTTGAAATACATCTTTATAGATTAATTTTCATTTAATTCATTCTATATCGAGTTTTGAACTACCTTTCTATAGATTATGTTTTGTATGATTGGTACATTTCTTTTGTTGTTTTAACACTAGTAATCTCATCCCATTATAGCTTTTACATTTTGAAAATGTGATATACAATTGTGGGTGTGAGAAAACAAGGTTTAGAATGTATAGCCCAATTATACTTGACTTTGGTTGATGGTCATTACAAATGAAATAATAATTGAAATTATGTTCTTGTCATGCTAAAAGGTAATTTAGATTCGAAGGATTCTTATCAATGTATTAGTGTAAAAAGTATTTAAGGGGATTGACATTTCATAACAAAGATTTCGTGGGATATGACCCACAAAAATAAAATTGAAGTTTGAATTTTTCGTTATTATATGTACCTTTAAAAAAGAACCAAAGTGCAACAACATACATAAATAATTTGAGGTATGTTTAATAATTTTTGTCATAGATGTAAAAGTCATATCATCATCAGTAATATATGTTTTTTTTATCGAAAACTAAATATATATTAATACTTGAACTGATACAATAGATGAAAACAAATACAAATAAAACAATCTCAAATACAACCAAATAAATCAGATACAAAAACAGTCAAGAGTACATAACAAATTTAATAATAGAAGAAAACTCATAAACAATAGCGGTCTCCTTGATATCTAAGGTTAGAAGTGCCGACAAAGGAAGTGTTGGTCATAAAACCCACTCTGAAGAGCACACATCCTTATAAGCATTAGCTGCAATTAGAGCAGTTGTACAGACATCCCATATTGAGGTAAAGAACCTAGAAAACCCAACCTCAGAAAGAAGAAGACCCATAATGTCTTGAGTAAAACTTCTGCTCCTCTGATCAAAGTATATCTAATGACCTTGACCACACACCAAAAAAACACCTCTTTAAATCTTCTCCCAAGAATGCAGATCCGAACTACCAAGAGATAATCAGATCTAATAACGTTCAAACAATCATTCAACTAAGAGGATTTGAACGCAGATCTTACAGACCTGTTTATTTCCTTAGACAAAAACACCACTACAAAACCCAAAACCACAAAAAAAAAAAGAACAAAAAACAGATAAATCTCACATCCACAGATCAGATTTGGAGAAGGAGAGGAGAAGACTCGCCACAAGGACGAGAGAATGTCACAACCGACAAAACTCAAAGTGAGAGGACCACAGATGTCAGATCTGGACTCCAAGCTACACCTTTAACTTGTCTGTGACATAAAAGTATGCTCGCCGATGGTTTGTTCATTATAAGCCACCGGCGAGAGGGCGAGATGTAGAGGGGAGCGAGGAGAGAAGGGAGAGGGGGGGTGGCTAGGGTTAGTAATATATGTTTAATAATTTATTCAATAGAAGGAAAAAAAAATACATAATTTTTTCTTATATTCTTCATAAGATAACATTCTCAATATGAAGTAACGTTGATACATACGTCATGCTCTAAAGCTTAGTGCTAGTGTGTGGCTAACAATTTGAGATAAGGTATGCAAAAATATATGGATTAAACGCATGTCATTAATGTAAACATAAAAATATTCATTATGTAATTTTTCATTGACTATTAATTCATCTGTCCACACTCATGAAAATACCTGTATACACTTGTCAGCAATAGTAACAAAATAGTAAATCAGCACTAAGTGCTCAGATACTCAACGATTGAACTTCAAATGCAACAAATTAAAATCAGTCTTAAGATAGCAGAACGATATAATGATATAGATGTTCGATAAACTGACGATGCGATTACAAGATGCTCAGATGAAAACAACATTGAAAAAGACAAACCATAAAGATAACAGCTGGGTAGGACTGAAGCAGAATGTCACGCACAACGAGGAGCATAAGATATTTTTGCATGCACAAACACTCTAGAGGTTTCTAGATAGTTCCATATTATTGTAGATGCATGTATATAATATTAGAGTTGTATAGAGAATTCTAGAAACTCCCTGGAAAAGCGTAAACATCTAGATGTTTTGGGAGAAGGTTCTAGAGAACCATTCTTTATTGTTGAATGTATTGAATCATAACCGTTCATTGAGGAGGTGCTAGGCTATAAATAGGAGATTGGAAAAGCGTAAACATCTAGATGTTTTGGGAGAAGGTTCTAGAGAACCATTCTTTATTGTTGAATGTATTGAATCATAACCATTCATTGAGGAGGTGCTAGGCTATAAATAGGAGATGCCTTCCTCATTTGTAACCATCGAAAACAATACAAGTCATTTGTATTTCCAGAGCTTCTCTCTCTAGAATTCAACTTCTCTTTAAAAGGTTCTCTTTATCTTTGCTCTCTTTGCCTACTCGTGAGGGTTCAACTGACTTAGCCAAGATCTAAGGGAGTGATCAAGCTAAGGCCGGCACGGTTTTAAGAAGTTTAATCTAAGACCGTGACAAGAAGCTCACTTTGGATATATGAACAAAAGGAAAGACCATTAATGAAATGAAAACATAAAAATGCAGCAATCTTGAAAACAGAAGGTCATCACTTCTCTTTCTCAATGTTCTTATATTTGGCTCTTGTTGCATCCGGAGGAAGTATGTGCATCTAGAGTGCAACATGTTGTTTTGTGGATTATTGTCGATCATTTGATGAACTTACAGACGTGTTTATGCTGACAAATCGTGTACATGAACACTCTTTCAAGGTTACCGAGAATATTATCGGTTTCAACAGACTCTAAGGAGAACCTAATTATAGGTTGGGCTTTTCTTTTTTTCTTTTATTGTGGTTTTGTTTGCATATCTAACCATTCTTCATTTAAACACGCGGGTCTACCGTTGCAAATGACCAATAAAATTAACTTGTAGGTCGTATTATATTAATTCTTATTTCTTTGTGGCAGATGACATTAAGTCCTGATAGAAACCACGCATGCGTGCCTACATTAATGTAGGAATCTCATCAGAAAACACGGAAGCGTATTTAACTGATTTGATGTAGGAAAATAAGAACCTTCATCGTTTTGATTACTTGGAAAGATGAAACCGGTCTAAAAGCCTCTGCACGAACAGTTCACGAACAATCCTCGTCCGCTCTATGACCGATCTTCCAGACTATCTCTCGAGTAGGATGAGGTGGGTGTGTGGGCAACCGTTCAGATGATGAACGTCTGCCTCTTAGGTCTATTTCTGATGAGCTATCCTTCTAAGGCATAGCAGGAGAAAGTTAGAATATATAGAGTTAAGTGCAAGACTTAATCTAACCCTAAGCCTCATGGGCTTTGGTCTCACTAAAGCCCAATAGGGCTTAAGTGATTAAGAGCATATATCCAACAATCTCCCACTTGCACTTTTAAGTTACAAACTTGAGTTCGTAAACCCAAGATCATGTAGTCCATAAGCCATCATCATCTGATTATATACCCCATCCCTTGTATCGAGCTAGCCTGGGGATCTATCATTTGTCATTCATCAAGGCTCATGATAATCTATAGAAGATTATCTAGTTCGGTGCTATTCCACTAAAAGCCCGAACGTGATCTCCAAAATTAATGACACTTATAACATGTATGTGCATCGCCCCTTTATAGAATGTCTATAATTGATTGACTAGTCTTCTGTAACCCAATCAATTATTTATTCCCTTGACTTTGATAGTTTCTCTAATGGATTACATGCATTGGCCAGTGTCTTCAATATCCAAGTACCGAAACATATCAAGGGGACATTTCCTATAAATTCCATGTTGTTTATCTCATAAACACCGATAACCAAATAGTCTCAATCCCAAAATACCAAGTTATTGGCCATCATATAGATCAAACCTCACCCGTTGGTAAATCAAAGAATGAAAACTATTTAATTACCCATTTAAAATAAACTTAGGATTTAGAGCAACTACATGACTATAGTTATCTGGAGATTTGATTCCTTATGACAGAAAGAACAACCTTAATCAAATCTTTTCTTGATCCATTCAATGCAAGAATTAACTCACACCAATATTTTATAATGATTCGAACAAAACCATTTCATAAAATATTGCGGCCTAAATAAAGTGCCCAACTTAATTTAATAGCTGTGAACTTATTCATCAATTGTGAGAACCTATGACCATGTCCTCTATGAACGTATCCATATGATCATATACTCCACAATTGATCCGGACCTTAGTGTTTGTAAATAATGTGCGAAATAAATGATAAAACACCTTATTTATTAACATTCAGAAAAATTGCAATGTCATAATGTCTTGTTGAAAAGAAACACAAAATAACAAAGTGAAATAACAACTACCTAAAGCTATAGCAAATCTGGAATCCTCCTAAGACCCATAGATGTAACATGCCTTTCGAACACACGTTCTGGCAAACTCTTAGTAAAAGGGTCAGCAAGGTTCTCGTCTGATGCTATCTTTGCTACCACAGTATCTCCTCTTTTAACTATATCTCGGATCAAGTGGTACTTCCTCTCTATGTGTTTTTGTCTCTTGTGACACCTTGATTCCTTGGACTGTGCTACTGCACCACTGTTGTCACAGTAAAGTGTGATAGGACAGTCAACACTTGGTATCACCTGAAGGTCCGTTAGGAACTTCTTTAACCATGCAGCTTCCTTTGCAGCCTCAGAAGCAGCTACATATTCAGCCTCTGTGGCAGAGTCAGCCACACATGATTGTTTTACACTTCTCCAACAAATGGCACCGCCATTAAGGGTATACACATATCCCGAGGTGGATTTTCTTGAGTCAATATCTCCTTGGAAATCTGAGTCTGTATAACCAATAGTTTCAAGACTCCCACTAGAATAGACCAACATATAATCTCTTGTTCTCCGTAGATACTTGAGTATATGTTTAACTGCTACCCAGTGTTGCTCTCCAGGATCGGATTGGTACCGGCTCACTACTCCCACTGCATAGCAGATGTCTGGTCTGGTACATAGCATAGCATACATGAGACTACCTACTGCTGAAGCATAAGGTACCCTACTTATGCGTTCTCTCTGCTCAGGAGTTTTAGGAGATTGCTTCTTAGAGAGATGAATCCCATGCCTGAAGGGTATAATTCCCCTCTTGGAATTCTCTATGCTAAACCTGGCAAGTATTTTGTCAATGTATTTAGCCTGGGATAATGCCAAAACCCTATTCTTCCGGTCTCGTAAGAGTTTAATACCAAGAACATAATTGGCTTCCCCCAGGTCCTTCATATCAAAATGCTTGCTCAACCAAGTTTTTATGCCTAACAATACCTCTGTATCATTTCCGATAAGGAGTATATCTACATAAAGTACCAGAAAAGATACTGCATTACCTTAGATCCTTTTATACACACACGACTCATCAGGACTTTTCTCAAAACCATAAGACTGAATGGCTTGATCAAATCTGATGTTCCATGATCTAGATGCTTGCTTAAGTCCATAAATGGACCTTTACAACTTGCATACCATTTTTTCTTGCCCTTTGGCTATAAACCCTTTTGGTTGCTGCATATAGATTTCCTCTTCCAAATTTCCATTTAGAAAAGCAGTTTTGACATCCATTTGCCAAATCTCATAATCAAGATTTGCTGCAACAGCTAAGAGGATCCGGATGGACTTGAGCATGGCAACTGGCGAAAAGGCTTCTTCATAATCTACACCTTTCCTTTGGGAATACCCTTTTGCCACCAATCTAGCTTTGAAGGTTTCAACCTTCCCGTCCGATCCTCTCTTTCTCTTGTAAATCCACTTACATCCAATGGGTCTTACCCCTTCAGGTGCATCTACAAGAGACCAAACTGAGTTGGAATACATAGAATCCATTTCATGATTCATAGCCTCAAGCCATTCATGAGCATCAACATCTCCTAGTGCTTCGTCATAACTTGTGGGATCATCATCTTCATCAAAGATGACATCTTGATTTGACTCACCCAACAAGAGATATCTTGCAGGTGTACGAATCACTCTCCCACTACGACTTTCTCGCACTTGATGTTGTGCATCTACGGGGGGGGTCCATATTTTGTGGGTTAACAATTTCTGGATGAGGACCCTCATTAAGTGGATTAACCAATTCATGATTTTGTTCTTCCATAAGTTCATCATCATGCTGAACATCATCATTATGCTGAACTTCAGTATCATATTGAACTTCTGGTTCTGTATGTGATTCCTGTGTATGTTCATCAGGTATATTTTCCCCTCTTTGAACAACCACAGGAATAAAAGCTGGAACCACCTGAGGTTGCATTGAAACTTGATCTGAGACTAACTCATCAAGAATAACCTTACTTCTTGGCTTATAATTTGTCATATAGTTCTCCTCTAAGAAAGTCGCATGAGTGCTCACTATGACCTTCTTTTCTTTTGGACTATAAAACAACCAACCTCTGGTTCCTTTAGGATAGCCTATAAACATACATACTTCAGTACGCGAGTCCATTTTATCTGGTTTCTGTTGCAAGACATGTGCCGGAGCACCCCAAATCCGAATATGATTCATGGAGGGCTTACACCCTTTCCACAATTCTATTGGTGTCTTTGAAACTGACTTGGACGGTGCTAAGTTCAATAGATACATAGCAGTTTCTAAGGCATATCCCCAGAATGAATCAGAAAGAGATGAATAACTGAGCATAGATCTTGTCATTTCTAAAAGGGTTCTATTTCTCCGTTCAGCAACTCCATTCTGCTGTGGTGTCCCTGGAGAAGATAATTGTGAAACTATCCCCTCTTTAATCAGGTAAGACCTGAACTCTCTAGATAGGTATTCACCCCCTCGATCAGATCGAAGAGTCTTAATTTGAACACCAAGATGCTTTTCTGCCTCAGCCTTGAACTCTTGGAATTTTCCAAAAGCCTCAGACTTGTAACGCATCAAGTACACATGTCCAAATCTAGAGTAATCATCAGTAAATGTGATGAAATATTGATACCCGCCTCTGGCCTGGACATTTATTGGTCCACATACATCAGTATGCACCAATTCCAGCTGAAGTGTGACACGTTTTCCCTTGGCCTTGAAAGATCTCTTTGTCATTTTACCCTCTAAACAAGATTCACATACTGGTATCGGTTCAAAGTCCAGGGATTTTAAAATCCCACTTTTGACCAAACCTTGTATCCTGTTAGAGTTAATATGACCCAATCTCAAATGCTAAAGATAAGTTTCATTTGAAACTTTTCTTTTCTTTGATGAACTGACATGCTCAACATCTTTTAATTCAACATGATTAACTTCACAGGGAATAAGATTAAAGAAATAAAGACCATTAAACTTTATACCAGAACAAATAAAAGAAGATGAACTTCTTATAAAAAATAAGGAATTAAACTGAACTGTCAAACCATGTTTATCCAAACAACTAACAGAAATTAAATTCCTCTGAAATTCTGGAATAAATAAACAGTTTTCTAAAACCAAAGTTCTGCAATTATCAAAAGATAAAACAACTTGTCCCATTGCTTATGCAGACACAAGCTCCCCATTTCCAAGCTTCAAATCTCTTTGTCCTTCACTTACAGGCAAGCTATGTTTGAACCACTGCAAAGAGTGACAAACATGGTTAGTGGCTCCTGAATCAACGATCCATTTATCATCATGATTCTCCACTAAACAAGCCTCAATCACATGTAAATTACCCATACCTGGTTGTTTCATACGTGGACAATCTTTCTTCCAATGCCCCTTTTGTCCGCACTTGAAGCACTTGCCTTTTGGCTGCTTCATTACAACTGTTTTGGCAACTGGAGTACCTGATTTCTTCTTTTTCTTGTTCTTGTTCTTTCCTTTGGGTTTCCCCTTAGGTTTCACAGAACCCTCACCAACAAAAAGTGCACTTCCTTGCTTGACTAGAGATTGTTCAGCACTCTTAAGCTCGTGCATCAATTGAGTGAGATCAAGATTCATCTTATTCATATTATAATTCATCTTGAATTGATTGAAGTATTCAGGTAGTGATTGTAAGAGAAGGTCAACTTTTACTTCTTGTTCAAACTTGATACCATGGTCATCAGCCTTCTTGAAGTTTGCTATCATTGTTAGACAATGATGCCGCACACTTCCTCCAGACATCACTGTCTTGGTGACTGCATTCAGAGCATTTTGCCTTTTGCAGAGCTGCTAGGCGTAGCAAATATGTCATCAAGAGTCTGGAGCATTGTTGCCCTACTCTCAATCATGCTCACTTGCTCCTGAAGGTGACTAGCGAGACTGGCCAAAATATAGCAGCGAACTGCCACATTCGCCTTCTCCCATTTTTCCTTCTCCTGTTGAAATTGAGTCCGAATTACATCAGATGCATCTGCAGCAGGCTGCGTTGGCTTAGGGGTAGTTAGAACAAAGCTGAGCTTTTCATATTGAAGAACAATATCCAAATTAGTTTTCCATTGTTTGTAGTTTGTACCATCCATAGGTTTTTGACTCAAAATAGTAGCTAAAGGATTGAATGAAGACATTTTTCTGAAAAAATGAAAAGCACACTAGTTACAAACCATAATTAACAACAAACAAATATATCACTAGTAGATTCTAATAACTACTATTTGTTTATTGTTTAACAATCTATTAGTTATCTTTACAAGGCTTACGATGGGCAAGATACTTGTAAAACCAATATTGTTAATTTGAGCCTTCAGTTCCATTGCCAGTGCCTCGATGGGAGGGTTAACAATTTTACCAAAGTTGAATGTATTTAACCATTGTTTACTTTCAAAATTATCTTTAGTGTTCAAGTGTTGCCGACGATGGGCCGTACAAAACTTTACTAAAATTTTGAAAATATTAGGGTTTAATCTAGTGAAATCCGATTTTCCTTATCCAATAGGGCTTCAGCGATAACCATCTCACTAATAAACCCACAATTGGAGCCCGTAGGTTTTAGAATTAAATGCTTAATTTAAAACCTTCACCCATTCAATATTTTAAATTTAGAATTTTCAATTTCAAAGAATTTGTTCAATTTAGAGAAATCATTAGGAATCTAAAATCTAGTTATGTTTGGCAAAATTTGTTTCACATGACCATTTTAAATAACCCACAAATTACTCAAAATTACAATTCTCTTAGGAAATTTCCTAGATTATTTATCTAGATTTTAATTCCACAATTAATTAATCCAATTATTATTCTAGATTTTAATTTAAAATCATAATAATTCATAATTAATTTAATGGTTATCTAGATTTTAATTCCATAATTAATTAATCCAATTATTATTCTAGATTTTAAAATAAAAAAATATAATAATTGATAATTAATTAGTGGAAAGCCTAAATAATCTCATATAATAACTATCATACTAGTCGATTTAAGACATATAGCTACTATGCATTTATGACATGTGATTATGCAACAATATGGCATCTTCCTATTCTATATGACATGTTATTTCTAATCATGTTAATCGCACATATAATTCATACTATTTAATAAATAATTAAATAAATAACTTTAATCCATGGCTTTCCTATAAAATTAAAAGATAAAAAATTTTACAACTTTGGAATTTCTCTTTTGTCCAGTCCATGGTATTTGTCCAAGCCCTTTTAGGGTATCCATGAGCCCAAAAGCCCAAAAGCCAATCTTTAGCTAAAAAACCTAAGACATAAAAGAGAAGCCCTAGCTTTCATTGAAGCCACGCCGTCAACCGAAATCAGATCATCACCAAACTTCAAGGGAAGGACCGCCACAGAGAGAAGAGATCACGGCCGCCGGAACCACCTCAAAAAAAGGTCCCACGGGCCTTCACGCGCCGGTTCTTTGACGGCGCGTGAATTCCACGCGCATCCCTTGTGGCGGCACGTGGAGGCTCGTGGATGAGCATCTGGGGTCGGGGTTTTTATATTCTCGCTCGTCTTTCCGTTCTCTTTCCAAAGATATATGGTTTCTCCAATTCCGAGGTCCACGAAAAGTAGCCCGGAAGCGTTGAAAGCTCTTCTTCTTGCAATTTCTTGATTTACAACTTTTCACAAATTCAAAAAATTTACATGGAAATTCTGAAAATAAAGTAAAATAGCAAGGAGGAAACCTAATCATATGGGATTAGCCTCCTTGTTACAAGTCAAGAAATACAGGGAAAATCTAACCATGGATTAAAGCCTTTAAAATTAAAACTGGAACCAAATCTGAATTATAAACGAATAATCTTCATGAAATAAATAACAATTATAGAAAAGGATGCCATATTTTCAAGGAAAAAAAAATTTCTAAAAGAATCACATGACAAATAAAAGAACATCAAAACTGGGTTCTTTTCCTCATCAACTTGGCTCTGATGCCAATTGTAGGAATCTCATCAGAAAACACGGGAGCGTATTTAACTGATTTGATGTAGGAAAATAAGAACCTTCATCGTTTTGATTACCTGGAAAGATGAAACCGGTCTGAAAGCCTCTGCACGAACAGTTCACGAACAATCCTCGTCCGCTCTATGACCGATCTTCCAGACTATCTCTCGAGTAGGATGGGGTGGGTGTGTGGGCAACCGTTCAGATGATGAACGTCTACCTCTTAGGTCTATTTCTGATGAGCTATCCTTCTAAGGCACTGCAGGAGAAAGTTAGAATATATAGAGTTAAGTGCAAGACTTAATCTAACCCTAAGCCTCATGGGTTTTGGTCTCACTAAAGCCCAATAGGACTTAAGTGACTAAGAGTATATATCCAACAATTAATTCTTCTGATGATTTCTCAAAAGTAGCTTAAATCATAAATGGGATTAGATGACGTCAGCATTTTAAGTCGATCAAGTCATTACTTGTTTAGAAAATCTCATAAAATTGAAATGATCCAAAGTGTGTTATATTCTATATAAGTTCGTTTAAATAATACTTTAAAATAATCGTTAAAAGAATAAATATATGTACTCATCAACATTAAAGTGATTAAACACGATGGTTTTGACCACAAAAAAAAAAAAAAAAATTAAACACGATGGTACTATATCATTGTGATTTTAATAAGATGATGGCCATATTAATAACTCGTAAGTATTATATGGTATTAGACCACCTAATCACTTTAATTACAAAAATAGTTTGACACCGCAATAGGTTGATCATCATCATTTGAAATTTCACTTGTAATAATGTTAATCGTTATACATTCTTACTAATATTAAATATAATTAGTGATTGAAAGTACAGACACACACACACACTTTTCTCTTAAAGTATTCATATAATTGGACACCTTTTCATTGCGTTCGTTGTTAGCTCATTATATTGAAACATTAATATTATATAAAATATATTTGTTACTACCATTTAAGTAAATGAGGTTGTGCGCAAAAAGCTGGCCATAAGGTCTAACATTTAATTACAAACATAAACACAAAACGCAGAAGCTAATAAATGAACAAATGACACAATAGTTAAATCCCTATAACAGCCCTCTTATCCTCAGCGACCTCTTCATCATGATGAAAATGGGAGTGAATTGCTCCGTTTTCCTACGCCTGAAACTTTTATCCCCAGAAAGGTTTTAGTAAATATCCATGGGGAAACGAAGGAAATTGTAATAGCTTCACTAGGACAATAAATGCCCAATATGAATATATATTGTGCCAAACCAATAGACAGAGGGTCAAAGATGGCTAGCTGTCTATAGGGCCCTTTATTCATTTTATTCTTACGTGGCATGTTTACTAGCTCTGTTCTGTATAATTAAAATGCCATTTGTTTGGCGATCATTAAGCCATGTTGGATTCTAATTGCCAATTACTGTTGAGCTATAAGATTTAGAGATATATATTTGTTGATTGTGCAATTTAAAAAATTGATTAAAATTAGTTAAAGATAATAAATATGTAAAAATACAATTTTTTCCTTAAAATACCCTTATCTATAGAGATACACGTATAGTTAAGGGAAAACCTCTTTAAAAGATTGTCAAATTACCCACTTTAAAATTGTGTCACTAATTTTTTTTTTAAAAAAAAATTAGAAATCAGGTCAAAAGTTCTAAAGTAAGATTTCAAAATTTCATATTTCTACCTTATAACCTTTATTTGATTTTCTTTCCTAATCATCGTTTCTCTCTGTCAATGCAGTAAACCACGTATGGGAACTTTCCCACTGGAAATCAACCGACAACTAATTAGGGTATCAAGTTTAAAATAATTAAAAATTGTACAAATCGCTACAAACTTTCGGTTAAACTGCACTGGAGGAGTACAACGGAAGAAAAAACGAGGAGCATAAGAGCCATATATAAAAGCAACCACGAGGCTGAGAACAAAGCACGAAAATGGCATATTACTGGTAATCGAATCTCTTCAAGTTTATAATACGGTCAAAAAAGAATCTCTTCAAACTTCTTATTTCATGATTGGCTAATTATTTTTAGGATATTAAGATCCTGCCGGACAAAACAATAAGAATAACTAAAGGAAATTGAAAACCACAGGGTAAGAATGGGGGAAAAAAATCACCATGGGAAACTCTAAAATTATAACATCTCGTTAATCATAAGGATAGAACAATTTTTATCTCCCTCTTTAATTAAGAAAACTCTTCATAAAACTCACTCAAGAAATATTTTATAGAAATAAGAGAGGAATGTGTTTTTATTTCCTGCTGATGTGGGCTTATCATTATTCCACTTGGAGATATGATTGAGAACCAATCAATCTCCACATTGTTCTTTCTATCTTGCTATCTTCATGTTGTCTATGTCTCTTCTAGGCTAAATGAAGATATGCACCATATCAATTTATCAGTGTTGATTGTCTTTGTTAGTGCATATACTAAGTTCTCTTTTGTGTGAATCTTTTGCATGTCCACACTTCCATCTTCTACCAATTCACGAATAAAATGATATTGAACTCCTATGTGTTATGTCTTGGAATGAAATGTTGGATTCCTTGCAATATGCAAGGCACTTTGACTATCACTACACAACAACATATGCTGCAATTTGTGTCTAAGTTCTTCCATGAATCTTCTTATCCATATTGCATTGCTTCCTTACAAGCTTGTGTTCCTTCCATATACTCAGCCTCTATTGTAGATAGTGCCACAACTGACTGTAGTTTAAATACCCAGCTAACAACTCCTTTTGCAATTGTGAACACAGCCTACAGTAGATTTTCCTTTTTCAAAATCACCTACAAAATCAGAATCAACATATTCTCTAACATTGTATTTAGATCTTTTGAAACATAAAAGCAACATTTGTGGTTCCTTTGACATATCTCAGGTTCCTCTTAACAACATTCCAAAGCTTTCGACCATAATTTGCCATGTATCGACTAATTACTCCCACTACATGTGCAATGTCCGATTTTGTACAAATCATAGCAAACATTAAACTTCATACTGCTAATGCATACATTACTCAAGACATCTTCTTCCTCTCTACTTCACTGCTAACACTTATATTTGAGGATAACTTGAAATTAACAAGAAAAGGGGTAGAAATTGGCTTACAATCTTGCATGTTGAAGTGATGCAAGATTTTCTCTAAGTAATTCTTTTAAGATAACTAAATCTTCCTACTATTTTTGTCTTGGTGAATTTGCATCCCTATAATCTTGTTTATTGGTCCCAAATCCTTCATTTTAAACTTCCTAGCTAATCATGCCTTTAATTCTTGAATTAGATCTATGTTGGGACTCGTTACCAACATATCATCAACATACAACAATGGTATAGTAAAATCACTATTACTAAACCTCTTGAAATAAGAAAAAGGTTTGGACTGAGTTTATTGCATTCAAGGCTCAATATGAAAGAATCGGATCTCTTATATACACCTTGGTGACTGTTTGAGACCATATAGAGATTTTTTCAACATGTAAATCAAGTTCTCCTTATTTGGTTCTTCAAAACCTTCTGGTTAGAGCATATATATTTCATCTTTAAGATCTCTATGAAGAAGTGTAGTTTTAACATCTAATTGCTCTATATGTAAATCAATTATTGCACACATAGCCAATACTATACGAATAGTAGTCAGATGAACCATATGTGAAAATATTTTAGTGAAGTCAATACCTTCTTTCTAAGCATAACGTTTAACCACCAATCTTGCATGATATTGCTCTACTTGATCATTAATGTTTTGTTTGATCTTGTAAACCCATTTGTTTCCAATAGACTTTCTTCCTTGTGGTAATTACATGAGCTCTCAAGTCTTATTTTTTTGAAGGGCTTCAATTTCTTCCTACATTGTTGTCATCCACAATGATCCATCCAAGCTAGTTGTTGCTTCTCAGAATGTTGATGATTCTCCATCTTTAGTTAAAATTCGGTATGCAACATTGCCCTCCATAATATAATTAGATTGCCAACCTGGTGTCTTTTTCTCACAAGTTGATTGTCGAACTTTTGTAGTTTTAGACTTAATTGGTTCTTGCTCCTCATGTTCAAGTTTTGTTTCAAAAGAATCTTATTGCTTAGACTTTTGTTCCACCTGAATCGTCAAAGCATTTGAGTTGTTAGCAAAAGTGCTTTTTACATCTTGCTCTTGTAGCTTGTCATATGTAAATATTCCATCTCTACCGATGAGGACACTACAAGTAGTAGGATCCTACAGTCGATACCCCTTGACTCCATTAGAATACCCCAAGAATTTGCATTTTCTGGATTTTATATAAAGTTTTGTGACTTGTTGGTTGTTGTATATTACAAACATAGGACTCCCAAATGTATGTAGATGAGAATACCTTACTAGCTTACCATTACACATTTCCATTGATGTCATCAAATCAATCGCAGTTGATGGTGAATGATTAATCACATAACAGACAGTTTTGACTACTTTGGCCTAAAATGACTTTGTCATACTTACAGTCTTTAACATAGCTCTAGTTCTTTCGAGTATAGTTTTGTTCATTCGCTTTGCCACTCCATTTTGTTGCAGAGTGTATGCCATCGTGAGTTATCTTTTGATGCATTCCTGTGTATGAAAGGCATTGAATTCATCACTTGTATACTCTCTACCATTATCTTCCTGAGACACTTAATCTTCCTCTCTACTTCTAACTCATTTTGCGCTTTGAATGTCTTCAAGACTAAAAATACATTTGTCTTCATCTTGATTGGATACACCCAACATCTCCTGGAATAATAATCAATGAAGAATACAAAATACTTTGCTCCTCCCAGGGACATAACCAGTGCTTATATTAGAGTGAATCAATTGTAGAATATTTTCTCTTATAGAATTAGATGCAGTAAACTTCAATCTGTGTTGCTTGCTTGTTACATAATGCAAACAACATGGTAAAGCTACCTTTGTGAGGCCAAGGAGAAGTTTTCAACTGGCTAGAATCTTCAATCCTTATTTTGACATGTGGCCTAATTTGTGATGCCACCTTCTTGTTGTATCTTCCTCATAAATGGTTAATGTGACAGATGCTTCTGCCTCCAGATATCTGTCTCCCATAAGTATGTACAAGTTTGCAACATTTTTCTTAGCTTTCATTATTACAAATGCTCTGTTGACAAGTCTTATCACCCCTTTTTCTGTACAGTCTTTACAGTCATTATCATCCAATTGCCTTAAAGATAATAAATTTTTCTTGAGCCCTTTCATATTCCACACATTTTGAATTGTGCAAATTACTCTATCATGTATCTTTATCTTGATGGTGCCGATCTCAATAACATCCAAGATCCAATCCTCACACACTAGTGCAAAAATCTCTTTTGGGACTAGGTGAAAATCACCTTTTAGATTGGTTCTAGATCTGGTATTGATATTACCGGTCTAAAAACTTTTGTTACTTTTAAGACTAGTTTCTCAACCGGTCTTAAAATTCACTATTTAAATTGGTTTTTTAATATATAATTTCTAAAAGGTAAGACATTTAAGACTAATTGTGTAAAATAACCGATCTTAAAAGTCTCACACACAACCAGTCTTAAAAGTATCTCCATAAGTTTTTACACCAAACCAATCACGTCCCTATAGCTTAAGCCTGGAAAGGGCATTATTAACACCTACCAAGTCTGTGAATGGAGCCTCCTTGATTCATATCGTTTCTATCCTTTGGGTTGCAAGGTACTTTTTACTTAAAATTTCACAATGCCTTTACTTTTTCAGTCATGGAATAAGAAAAGTGAACAATGTCTTTCTTTGGTTAAGCTATTGTAGAACAAATTGGGAAAGAGAAACTACAAAAAGAAAGTTTTGCTTTTTGGAATGATTGGATTTGAACATAGCTTCATTTGAATAGATCATTGGGATGTCAAGGGATTTCCAGTGGAAGAAGAATTTGTCGACCATCGCCACCACAATAGCATCAAACTTGGAGGATTCGTACAACAACAACAGCCGCAACGGCCAAAAGAAGAACATTAAGTCTTTGGTTCAGAGCTTCACTCTGTCAATACCACCACCTACTTTAGTTAACTACATTACCGTCAAGAATAATACCTAGAGTTGTCTTTTAGTAAAGGGTTTCCTTGAACACGATGACACCATTAAGTCAATTGAGCATACCAGGGGCAGTAAAGAGGAGTTCATGAACAATATGCCAATTTGATTTGATTTTCTCGATGTTGATGTTGGCTATTCGCTTTCTAATTGTGCTGGTAGACTTGTCGATGGTGAAAATGTCCTTTCCTGGGGCCCTTATGTAAGCCACACCAGCAATGAGCTCATTTAAAATTTGCATAGGATTTGATTACAATATATAGGGAAATGAAACATAATTACTCAAGCTAAAATTGAAACCTCATACAAAATAACAAACATAAATTTCAAAATGAAAAAGGGAAATATGAGAGAACCACAAACCTGGTAAGGGATTATATCTATTAGATTAAGAAAACTAAGAACTACCATTCTACCTTTTCACCGATCAAACTACTGTGAAGGTTTTCTTCATCTCTTCACAACGGTTGCTCATGAATGGAGATGAGGAGGGCTAAAGCGCAACAAGTAGGATTGCAAATTTAAAGGCAATTTACTATTCAACGATATTGATGAACAAAGGTAAAGAGAAACAATGTTAGATGTTTAATAGGTAAAATTGGAGAGCAAGAGTCATAGAGATTGTGGTCGTGGGCAAGGTGTCCATTAGAAGAGGGTGAAGTTGCGGAATGAGAGTTATTACTACAGGAAGAGAGGCTTGAGAGTGAATTTGAGCAAAATGCAATTTTTTGCGCGACAAAAGAGAAAATTTATCTTTTAGACCAGTTATAAGAAATATAAGGTCTACAAAGTTTCATCTTTTATATCGGTTATTAGTAAAAATCAGTCTTATAAGTAATAGATATATTAATTTTTTATTCTTTATCTTTTGGACCAGTTATGATAAATATAAGGTCTAAAAAATTTCATCTTTTAGGCCAATTATTAGTAGAAATCAATTTTAAAAGTAATAAATATATTATTTTTTATCCCACATATTTCAGACTAGCTTTAATAAACATAAGATCTAAAAAGTTTTATCTTTTAGACTGGATATTTGTAAAAAAACCAATCTTAAAAGTAATCAGCTTTTTTTTTAATCTTTTTAGATTGGATTTTCAAAAAATCAGTCTAAATAATATATTTTAGACCTTATATTAAGGAAACTGGTCTAAGAAGTTCTTTTTATTTACAAAACTACAACCAATCATACTTTTTAAACTTAATCCTTTATAATTGGTGTAAATGTGGTAGTCTAAAAGCTCTTTCTTATACCAGTGACGTGTGCACAAGCCCTACTGATGTAGATTCAGACATCCAAAGTACATAAAGTTTCTTCTTTAGTAATATTTTGTTGTGAAGTGACTTTGCTTCATACAATTTTCTGATATGATCCCGTATCTCCTTGGCAATTTTATTTTCCTCTACAATAGATAATATATCATCTGATAGGGACATATGCATATAAGAAATGACCAATTTATCAATTGTTTTCCATTTATCGTCATCTGTGAACTCTTGTTGCCGAGTATTTTTAGCCTTTAGACAACTACCTTTGATCTATAATGCATTTATGTTCAATATCTACAATGGGAATTTCATCCCATCAAACTTGCCAATACCTATCTTTGATGTCATGGTTCTACCACGAACTGGTTGAACTGCTTTTACTTCAAGATAGCTCCTATTTTTTTCCTCAATCTTAGGCTCATTCAACTAGTATTTGGTCATATTATAGTGCACCAGGAAAGACTAGATGGGTCACAAATAGTCCTACTTAAAATCCATGTCTCGTTATACTTTTTATAGTCTTTGTGACACAAATTTCCTAAACATGTACTTAATTACCCAATATACTTTACTAGAAAAATGTCCTAAAAAATCCTTCCACGTGAATAGTACCACCATGTATGTTAATAATACCTCCATATATTACGTTTGTATATCACCTACAACACCTCAATTTTAGTAAACCATCAATTCCACTAGAATAATCCTTTTTTTATGTGACATATTGAAAGTTCTGGCTAAACCCAAGAGGGGGGTGAATTGGGTGAAGATAAAAATTTACAACTTTTCGAAATCTTTTCGCAATTCGGTAACAATCAGTTTGAATGAAGGTAAAGATTCATAAAGTTATAGATAATCATTCAAACATGTATGCTAGAAATAAAGGAGTTTAGGTAAGAGAATTGCAAACTCAGATTTATACTATTTCGGTCCAATCCTTGACCTATGTCCAGTCCTCAAGCTCCACTTGAGATTTCCACTATCTCCTTGTTTAATTAGGCACAAGAGACAAGCCTTTACACCCCACAAGTTTGTCCAGACACTTGTGAAGCCTTTACAATCTCTCACAGAGACTCTCTTTCACAACCCAAGGGATACATCCAATTTTTGGGTATCTCTCAGAGAAATATGATTTACAACAATTCTTCTCTCAAAGAAGTGATTATGATAAACACTAAAGTGCATAAGAGATCATTTCACTCTTTCTAAGATAAGCTATGAAAGCATGAAAAACAGAGTTTGAAGAAGCTTCATAAATTTGGCATTATGACAACATAATCTCTTCCCTTCGTCTTCTTGCATTTTGAATGAGGCTTCTTTTATAGATGATGATGATCTAAACATTGGAGAATATAGCCATTGTAAATGGAGACATTGAGATGTGGCTGTTGGAGAAATATAGCCGTTATATTCAATTTTCACTTGACAGCTCAACATGTGTTGATCTTCATGTAATCCTTCAGTTGATCATCTGAAATATGTCCACAAATGATATAATTAATGATAATAATTGTTAAAGATTATTTGGGTAAACTTCTGGTTGATCTGGATCAGATTCAGGATTTTTGCAACTTGATTTTTCTGAAGTTACGGTGTATACTCGAGTATTGACTTGAATATTGTGGTATTGAGCTTGTTTCATTACTTCAGATTTGTCTCTATCTGTCCGATACTCGAGTAATGACTTCCATACTCGAGTATTGAAGATCCTCTAACGTTCATAGCTCTCTGTTTGAGCTATATTCGAGTATTCATGCGTAAACTCGAGTATTCAACTTATCTTTGACTTTGGTTGCTTTCTGACTTGATATCACTTCAATTTTGGCAAACCAATTATCCTCACACAGCTCCTTGGTTCTTCTTTCCAATGCAACAAGAATCAGATCAAGGATCGTTGGATTTCATCTGTTATGATCCAATGAATGAAGATAGTTCTTTATCCAACATTTTTGCAATGTTTTGAAACATCAGTAAACTTTTGAGCATCATATCTCTCTGATCTGATCTTCATTTTTGTTGAATCAAGTATTGATGGAAAGCCTTATGAGTCGTCTTTCCAATTCCACCAATTTTAGCTCATTCCGATTTGTAGATTGTGAGTTACACTCAAAACATTGAAGTTTGGTCTGATGTGTGGTGTGAATATTTGATCGAACTTTAGAAATTCAAAGCTCTCTCACCTGATCTTCTTTGGACTTGAAACTTTGTCAAGATGATGCATTGGATGTCTAGTTTTAGCCAAATTTGATTTCACCTCAATCCGATGTCTGGTTTAGGAGATATCATCGAATAACCAGACCTCGTCCAAAGCTGTATGTGAAACAGAAGTGAACAGAGTTGCTGAAGGAGCTAGAAACTCGAGTTTTGTTGGGTCCAGAGACGCTAGAGAAGCTGAAAACACCCAATACTTGAGTATGTAAGTTTCATATTTGAGTATTGACTCTCATACTCAAGTTTTGACTCTTTGACTCCCAAGCCGGAGTTTCCCAAACTCTAGTTTTCCAAACTCGAGTTTTCTCATTTATAAGCAAATTTTTGCAGTAAGCTTGTATACTCGAGTTTTGACCTGGAAACTCAAGTTTTCTATTCCAGAATCTAATTTTTGTTGTCTTTAACTTTGGATTGAGCTTCTCCAACATCCATTTAATGTGAAGACTTTTAGGATCAATCTAAGACCTTAAATATTGACTTTTCTCATTCTTTTTGTCAAGATCTTCTCTTTCTTCCTTCTCTCCACTTGGATATTCTTCACATCTTTATTCTTTCTTTCTTTCTTCTCCTTTTCTTAAACATTCTTCTACATTCACATTTAAGCTGATCTTGGACTTGATATCCTCATTCTATCCATCAACTTCTTCCATCTTCCATCATGATTAATTTTTATCATTTGACTTCAGCTCATCATCTTCTTCAATATATCTTCATCTTTTTGAAATCTCATCTCTTTAATCATTGTTCAAAAATATGTTTGGGCTGATCTTGAATAAGGATGATCCATTCAATAGATTCTTTCTTCTTCAATTTCTCCTCTTCTTCTTTTTCTTCTCTTCCTTTTCATTTACATCCTCGACTTCCTTGATCTTCTTCTTTGCCAATTCATCTTTTTGAAATTTCTGATTTCCTTCTTGATTATTTCCCACAACTGAACACTTTCTTTCATTCAATACTTCTTTATCAATTTTCTTCTTGACCATTTCTTCATAGATAAACTTCACATATTTGATTCTACATTAAATACAAGAAGAATTAATCAATCAAGAAGATGAACATATTACTCAATATTAATCAATCAAGAAGATAAACACATTACTCAATCTTTTTGCTCTTACTAATGGCATATATAAGACATCATCAAAACTAATCATATCTAACATATATCAGTCAAAACTACTATCACAAAGTATACTTAGAAAACCTTGGCTCTGATACCACTAATTGGGATATTAAGATCCTACTGGATAGAACAATAACAACAAATAACGTAAATTGAAAACCATGGGGCAAGAATAGAAAGAAAAAAACTTCACTATGGGAAACTCTAAAATTACAACATCTCTTTAATTATAAGGAGAGAATAGTTTTTATCTCTCTCTTAATTAAGAAAGCTCCTCACAAAACTCACTCAAGAAATATTTTATAGAAAGAAGAGAGGAATATGCTTTGGTTTGAATTATATGGAGGGGGAGAGGCTTTATTTATAGCCTCCCGACCGCTTGATTCTTTTATTCCCATTGATGTGGCTTATCAATTATTGGTGCTCAAACCTCTCCGAACCCCCCCTGGTTTGCCAATGGGAAAGATTGTTGCAGCTTTTTGATGTAGGCCCCTCCAAGAGATGTGGATGGGTTTATTAAGGTGAAATTATCAAATTCTAAAAATATCATTTCAAGACATTTAACCTAATTTATAATTTATTAAATTTAATGACCCAATTTAGAATTTTGGTAATTTGATTTTTTTAAAAAGGGATTTTCACTATAGTTAATTAATGTAAAAATGAAAAAAAAGGTAATAAATGTTCATACTTTTTTAAATAAAGCATATAAAAAAGATCATATCCATTAAGGATGCACAATTGGCTTACTAGAGACTTTTTAGTGTTAATCTAAGCATAAACCAAAGACCAACTAGCTTACTAGAGACTAGGATCCTAGAGCCGGTGATTGAGATTGAAGTAGATGGTGCCTTTTCTCACATATATCGAAAAGCTTCTTGTGGAGGGATTATTAAGTATGCATAAGGACTAGTTATAACTTAGAGGGCTTTTGTTTTCATCTTAGAAATGGTGACTCTTTAACAGTGGAATTATAGGGCTGCTTTATGGGTTTAAAACAAGCTTGGGTCAGAATGTCAAACTAAGCAGCGATTCTCAAAAGGCATTAAGCCTGATTCAGAGGAGCATTCTTGACTTTCATGAGGAAATATCAATTATTATAGAAGTCCAAAGTATGTTGAGTCATAGCTGGAAGGTGAAATTGCAGTATATAGCAAGAAAGAGCAACACAACAATGATGGACCTCTTGGCTAAAAGGGCTCTTAATGATTGCCAGGGATTGACTTTACTTAGGTTGGGTGTGCTATCTAATTTACTTGACGCGAATAGCCCACAATGGATAGTTTGTAGTTTTCCTTTGTATTAAAAAAAGAGCATGTACATTAAAAAAATTGAATCATAAATATAGGGGAGAATCATATATAAATCTTGTTGAAATACTAAAATTTAAATTTAGGTTTTTACTTTTAGCAAATTATAATTATGCTGAGAGGCTTAATTAGGAATTTCTAATTTTGTTAAATGGCCACATCGTCCTCTCAAAGTCATCTCTTCTTTCCCAAATCACCTACCACTTTTGTTCTATTTATAGGTTAAAATAAAGTAATTCTCACATACCAATGAGAGTTAGTTAACTTATTAATTATAGACTGAATTTTCAATTATGTCCTTATCTATGACTAGTTTCAAAAGTCAACATAAACAAATTCTTTTTGTTTATTGCAATTAAAAGGGGCAAAAAGGTTTAAAAAGCACATTTATTATCCTGAAAATGGACTTATATAATAAGGACCAATTTTTTTAGTCAAAATGGCCTTATAAATAGGACCAAAGTGGTATGTTAGCTAATTCATTTATCTCTTTGCTCTCTTGTTTTTAGTTATGATTATTAGTGTATTAATTAAAAACCAATGAAATTTACTCCATGATTTAATATGTGATCCAAGAATGGAATAGGTACATCAATGTTCATTAATTAATTCCCTTTAGAAGAATGAATAATTAATTTCTTGGTCTTGCTTATAGGATCAAAATTAGAGAAATGGAACAAGTAATTAATGGAATAGGTACATCAATGTTCATTAATTAATTCCCTTTAGAAGAATGAATAATGAATTTCTTGGTCTTGCTTATAGGATCAAAATTAGAGAAATGGAACAAGTAAAATTCCCCAACCACCACATGCAAAGGTCTTTTATGAAATAGAAGAATGAATTCACCCATTATATTCTTAAAAATACATATATCTTGGTTGGACAAGAATATTTCATGCAATTATATAGAATATATAATTTTTCTAGGTTTGTCTGACACCCTCTCTCTCTTCTCTCTACATCTCGCACTCCCATCTTCAACATCTCTCGCCGGCGGCTTGTGTTTCCATCACAAGTCGCCGGCGAGCCTCATTTTCGTGCCAATACAAATCAAAGTTGTAGTTTGGAGTCCAGATCTTTCATCTACGGTCATCTCACTTTAAGTTCTGTCAGTTGTGGCCTTCTCTCATCTTTGTGGCAAGTCCTTTCCTCTCCTTCTCTAGTTTGATCGCAAAGGTGAGATTTATCTTTTTTTTTTTGTGGTACTTGGTTTTGTGGTGGTGTTCTTGTCTAAGGAAATAAACATATCTGTAAGATTTGCGTTGAAATCCTCTTGGTTGGATGGTTGTGTGAACATTATTAGATCCGATTATCTCTTAGTAGCTCGGATCTACGTTCTTGGGGGAAGATTTAAAGAGGTGTTGTTAGATGTGTGTGGTCAAGGTCACTATATTTGCTTGATTGGAGGAGCAGAAGTTTCCTTCATGACATCATGGGTCTTCTTCCTTCTGAGGTTGGGTTTTCTAGCTTCTTTACCCCAAAATGGGGTACCTGTACAACTGCTCTAATTGCAATTAATGCTTATAAGGAGGTGTGCCATTTAGGGTGGGTTTTACAACCAACACTTTCTTTGTCGTCACTTCTAAACTTGGATTTCGAGAAGGCTACTATTGTCCATGATTCTTCTTCTACTTTTAGATCTTTAATGTATGCTTGGATATTTTATATTTGGTTTATTTTATTTTGTTGTATTTGACAAGTACTGTATCGGTTTGCAACACACACACACACGTATATATGTATGTATGTATCCTTTAAACAAAAAAAAAAAATATAGGATAAATTCATTTGAATAATTTTATATTGATAAACAATATAATTTTTTTAAAAAAATTATATTGTTCATATAGATATATACTTATATAATGTCTTTGTTGGACAAAAAGATTTATTGCGATTATATAGGATATATACAAATTTGAATAATTTTATTTCGACACATATTGTAGTATTTTTTTAAGAAAAAAATTATATCTAGATAGATATTTGTTTGTTTTTATAAAAAAGAAAATCATAAAACAAACTAACTACATTTTTTTATCAAAGAAACAAAAAAAATAAAAATAAAGAGAAAATATTAATTAAATACCGTTGAAATAAGAAAAAAATGGGCTGCCTCTACCTACCTTCAATTTTCCTTTCTAATTATAGGATGGTGTTTTAGTCTTTTAATGACATTAAAAAAATTTAATTAGAGCTCTTACCCTCATTAATAATTTAATAAAAATGTCAGCCGAAATTTTAATTACGATATTTTAATTGGATTTATACTGCCTAAATATAAATAAAACCAAAGGGAGCAATTCATATGCTTATTAAAAGAGGATGTGAGTTGTTTGGTGTCAATTATTTATGTTTTTTTTTTTGGCTTGAGGGTGCCAGTTAGATTACATCCTTAGGTGCAAGTCATTTGTTTCACATAACCCATTATTTTATGGCTTATTATTATTTTTACTGCTACAGTTATTATTTTTTTTTTTTACTTTGATCCCTAGTATGCGTCTATTTTTACTAGTCCTCACGTAGTAAGGAATGATAGTTAAATCATTAAATATACCTTAATATATAAAATTTCCAAATTCTCTTACTAAAAATTTTTTTTCTCCCTACCTTTACAACTCATTCTTGCATATTTATCTCTCCTCTTTCTCTATTTCCAAAAAGAACTAATAAACATGGTAAAAAAAAATAAGAATTTAATAAACTAAAGGGTAAAATTGAAAAAAAAAATCATTATTACTTGTGATAACCTATAAGTGACCCAACAATTTTATTTAAAAGTAGACTTATAATAAATACCAAAGTTGTGTGTCTATTTGAATTTATTGGCAAAAAGAGATAGCACGGGTTTTTCTTGTTAAAAAATTTTGTGCCTTGTTTACAAATTCTCAGGCATGATTCTTACATGTTTCCCATTAGAAACCAAAAAAGCCTGTAATTTTTTTACTTGAAGAAAAAAGAGGTAAGGGTGTGTTTTCTAATATATTTTTTTTTCCATTTTCAAAATTAAAAAAATGGATACAAACACTCTCATTTTATTTGGATCAAAGACCTTGCTCACACCCTTTTCTAGAAAAGAGGAAGACAAAATGGCAAGAAGTGTCATGAAGATCAAGAATGGGAAACCATCCTAGGAAGACACTAGTGAGGGACAATGGCTTAGGTTGGGTAATAAGGAGTCAATGTTTTCGAAAGGGGCAACCTCGTTTACTGATAAACTGAAAGGAGTCACTGAAGGCAATGATGATGAATTTGAAGGTGATATGGAAAAGGAAGATGAGGCCATTTCAGATGACACAATGTTAGATAATTCCCAGGTGAATACTGATTGAGAATTGTTAACTCTTAGAAATTGACAACATTCCACCATATTTTTTTGTCTCTTTTTACCTATTTTTAGGTTCAAAATGTGAATAGGAAATGTAATGTATAGAATAAAATGTGCATATCAAAGTATCAAGCAAAAATCAAAGAAACTCTTGTTTTATCCTATAGAGATACAAAGTTTGAAGAACTTGTACAACTGGCTCTAGCAAGTTGACAAACATGCTACGACAAGTCAAGAAAAATAGTGCTTTGTGCAAAATGGCCGTAGCAAGTCAACAAACTAGCCGTGGCCAGTCGTGAAAAGTGTAGCTGTGTGTTTTGTCTTAAACAGTAGAAAAACACTACTTAACCTAGAAGAAAGGACAAAAAATCACACTCTCCACACTCAGGAACATTAGAGCAGCCATAGGAAGAGCTTGTGAGAGAGATTTGAAGCATTTTGAAGGCTTGGGTACTCTTCTCAAGAGAAATTTTGGGATTTGTACCTTGGTTCTTCCTCTTTTCTACTTTGTTTCTTCATGTGTTTAGTAGCTATGATTAGAACCTCTTTGTATTTGGATATAAGTAGCTAAATCTTTTATTCTAGGGTTCTTTGTATAGATTAATACTTGGATGATCCTCTCTTTTGGTAGATAAGTATATATGTGTGTTGATTTCAACGATAGCTTAATGCTTCTAAGTGATTAGCCTCCATTTAGTTGATTTATTCACTTGGGTTTGACTTAAGAAAGCTAATCTAGGTGTAGAACTTCATTGAAATCATGCTTGTCTTGACGTTTACTTGATAAATGGATGGTTTGTTGGTAAAATGAAGATATATATACTAATATTGCATTGTCACATTAAGGTTGCTGCTTAAATATTAATTTTCATTAATTGTAGAAAGAGATTGTGCATTTTAATGAGAAGAGAAACTTGATTTTGACTTGAGAGAGCTTGTCAAGTATTTTTGAACCTTAAACTAACACATATTTGTGTTGAAACACTAATAGAGAGGAAATTAATTAAGTATTAATCAATTGCCTTTATCAATTTAGTTTTAGAAATAATCTTTAAAAATTCTCATTCCACATCAAAACTTTGTTTTAGCTCAACTTGATTAAATTCACTAAGTCTCTTGTTTGATCAATTTGTTATACAAATCCTTGTGGGAACGATACTTTACTTATCACTTTATTACTTGCATGACTCGTACACTTGTGAGGCAAACAAGAATCTCTATGCAAAACAACTGAAGACCCCAAGAGAAATTTTCCAACCTTTATCTTCTTATGAAAGATGAAAAGAGAATGTATAAAGCTTGTAATAATTCTGTCATTATTAAGCTACTGTGAAGAAATATTGGCTTCAAAGCTTTGGAAGTAAGAGTTTAATCCTTATGGGCTAAATATGAGGTTTTTAAACTGATCAATATAGGACATGGGTATTATGTAGTCAAGCTATCTAACAGAGAAGATTTTCACAATGCCCCTACTGGAGGCCCCTGGATGATTTATGATCTCTATTTGACAATAAGGCCTTGGGAACCAAAGTGTAAATCTACTAAGGCTACAATTGATAAAGTTGCTATATGGATTCGACTTCCAAGCATTTTTTGCTTGAGTACTATGATCAGGAGGCTTTATCATTGGAGATAGAATTGGTGACATCATGAAGGTTGATATCAACACATCTTGTTAGCACAGAGGACATTATGCTAGGCTATATGTTTTGGTTAATTTAACAAAACAACTTATGTCTCAGTTTTCGGTAGATGGGGAGGATTACTACATTGAATATGAAGGTTTGCACATGCTCTACTCTACTTGTGTTTTTTATGGACATCAATATGAGATATGTTCCCAAAAAAAATGCAAAATGATATCACAAGAGGAGAAATGCAACCTAATGGAAAACTTCAAAGTGAAAGTATGGGGAAATAAGGAAATGAGGAGGTTCTTGGAAATCAATGGAAAGTGGTGCAAAAAAATCGCCGACTATGATGTAGTAAGGAGAAACAAGGAGATCAATTCTGGGAGCATTTGTCTAGATCTCGTTTCACGCTTCTTGCTGACATGGAAGAAGTGGAGTAGCAATATCAGACAACTTTAGAGCAGGAGGTTTCTGTGCAGGCACAATGGAGTGCCACAGTTTACTGCTAAATGTACTACAAAGGTATAGAGCAATGTGAGGAGGAAAACAAAGTCTAAGTAAAAGAAAGGTAGTGTGTGTTTGGGAGGAATGGAGGTAAAAGAGATAAATAGAATACAACCATCTAGAAATAGATACGAGTGAAGGATAAGACAAATGAGAAAGAAGAGGTGCTAAGAATTACAATGGGAGATGAGCATTTAGGGTAAATCATTGAGAATACTGAAACATAGTCAGTCCATGAAGAAGGGTGAGCCCAAAGCCTATTTGAAGGTTCAACCTTACCATTCGAACTAGGTGCTAATAAGCCCATTTTGATAGAATATAGACAAACAAACTTTAGGCCAAACCTGGACATCCTAATGGTTTGTGATCCAACGAGAAGTTTGCAAAGTGACAAGGTTTTAGCTCTTGAGACAATATCCAGTTGACTATAAATGTTTCCTTATTACTCTTATATTTTTATTATGGATTTTCTATTTCACTGGAATACAAGAGGTGCCTGCGGAAAAGACCTTGTAAAAGACATTAAATTACTATGTGATGGCATTAAGCCCAGCCAAATTGTCTCGATTTTGTTCCTTGAGTCGAATGGGATATGACTCAATCTAGGTAATTCTTAGTGTGAGTCGATCTAGTGGACTAGTTGTTTCCTGGAATAGCTCTCAGATAACAATCGTTATTCTTGAAGAAGATCAACAACTTTTTCACCTTAGTTGTTAGATTTCCCAACTGATGCCCTTTTTGCTTATAGTCGTTAAGGGTGGAAACAGGCCAGACCAAGCCAACCTTCACCCTTAACAAGCCAAGCCTGTTTTGCAACATAGTGGCCTGAGCCTAGCCCGTGGCCTGTTACAAGCCTATTTTTTGACCTGAGCTTGGCCTAGCCTGTGGCCTATTAAGGAGGCATTTTTTTTCTTAATTTTAATTTCTGACCATAACCATGTTTTACTATTTTTGGGAACAGGAAAGATAATGTTAGTCTAAAGAAAGCATTTCGTTTTGAAGCTATAATTACTTCATGAAAACTTGAAAGAATTTATTGATAGAAACTGGTCTTCCCAAGAAACTTTTCTAGCTAGTCTTGATAATTTTCAAAGCAATATCTAAGTCTAGAATAAGAATGTTTTTGGCTTTGTGGAAAGGAAAAAATCTAACATTTTGGATAAGCTAAATAGCATCCAAAATTCTATTGCATATCGTAATTCTAAGTCCCTGTGCAACTTAGAAATGCAGCTTTAGAGAGAGTTGGAAGAAGTAATTAAAGTAGAAGAGCTCAAGTAGTTCTAAAAGTCCATGATTGTTTGGATTTCAAGAGGAGATCGTAACTCTCGTTACTACTACTTGAAAACAAATCTAAGGAGAAGGAGGAATAGATTGCTAGCTCTAAAGGATAATAATGGTTAGTTGGTTGATCAAGAGGGAACAATCAAGAATTTAGTATTAACCTTCTCCAAGAACTTATTTTAAGAAGTGAATTTTATTAGTCTCAGTGTATCACCCAAGAGGGATGAATTGAGTGATTTATAAAAATTAAAATAGTCTTAACAAATAATTAAATCATGAAGAAAGGATTAAAAAGGTATCATCGAATTGTGCATAGAGATTTACATTGGTTCAACCTTAATATCATGACCTACGTCTTTGAGATTTCCACTATTTTTCAACAATTACACAAGCTTATAGAGTAATCTTCACCAAAACTAACTCCCCTTTATAAATGTAATCAAGCAACGACACTCAAGGTCCCACTACTTTAAGATTTTACAAAACTCAATTGAATGATAATAACTCTCTCACATAATAGATAAATGATCATTGAAGAACTGAATATCAAAAAGATATTTCATAGAGAATTGATAGCAATAAATGATAAATAATTTTGATCGCTTGTTAGTTGGTAGCTCTGTATTGAATGCTGAAGCTTTTATAGATGAACTTCATTAATGAACATTGAAGATCCTTCAAACTATATGTTATGAGACTTCAAACTTGCCATTAGACTTGGAAGCTTTTTGTTAGACACAAGCTAGACTCCCTGGAAGATTTGAGGATCGGTTGCTTTCATATTGCTGTTGAAAATCTTCATACGACATGCCTTTAGTTTCTGTAATCAATTAAGGATGAGTCACTTTCATCGTAATGGGTATTTGAGAAGATGATCATTTGACCTGCTCTGAATTGTATTTTATGTATGCGCTTTATTTTTCTACTACACATTTAATGTTATGACACAATTCTTGCTTTTTGAGGATTTACAGGTAATCCATTAATTAATTATTTGAAACTTATTAACAAACATGTTTAGAAGCATTGAGAATAATAATGAGTAATAATTAGAAGATATATAATGACCAGAGAATTTGATTTTACAAATATGAAGATTGTAAATCCTGGTGAACCATTACTCTAGTATTAACTTGGTCTACTCAAGTAACTCAAGATACACTCGAGTAACCTTCAAGAATTTACACAGGATGCTTGCGAATATCTCTACTAACCAACAATCATACTCTAGTAATGAATCTTCTTACTCAAGTATAGTACTCGAGTAACACCAAGGTGTACTTGAGTATCCTTCACAAAACACATTAGAAGCTTGTTATTCAAATGACAACACTCGAGTAACAGATTCCTTACTCAGGTAGCATACTCGAGTACTCTTACTAGATTCTCGAGCATTACTTGCAAAAACCAAACCAGTGTGCTATGACCAATCATCCATACTTGAGTAACATTTTTCCTTACTCGAGAACTATATATACTCGAGTAGCATAGCTTTGTACTTGAGTAACCTTCAATAAGTTGATTAGATAATCTAATTAAGGCATATGTAATTGAGTAATGACTTCCTTACTTGAGTAGCATACTCAAGTAATGTTAAAAAATTCTCGAGTAATCATCAATCTTAAAGGCTTCTATTCCTGCAAGAATAAGCACAATACTCGATTACATATCAACAAATGTTTATATAAGTAACGAGAGGCAAGTTTTAGGTTAAGGCTTTAGTCATACTTACATAATTATTAGAATACTCGAGTACTGATCCATCATACTTGAGTATTGCTTCCAATACTAAGGGATGCTTACCTCAAATCTCATTGAATTAAAACATTTTTTCTTTTTCAAGTTTGTTATCATCAAAAATAAATCCGAGAACCAACAAATTGCTCTACAATAGCTTTACATATTGAAACGTCTTTTCCTAGAATTGATGCGACAACACTTAGTAATCTTGGAGGTGTACCTATTGATAAGGAAATTAAATCAATCATCTTTGCTATGAGACTGTACAAATCTCCAGGTGTTGATAGGTTTTCTCTGATATTTTATCAAACCAATTGGAGTAAGGTTGGTCCTACTATTTTCCAATTTTGTTAAGGAAGTTTTTAATGGATAAATGTTCTTAGGAGAATGAATAGAACATTGATCGGTTAATTCCAAATAAAGACAACCTTGAATTGGCGAGTCATTTTTGGCCCATTTATCTTTGTATAGTACACTATAAGTGTGTGATTAAGGTTATAACAAGCAAATTGAAAGGGGTAATGAAGGATTTGATATCTCCTTTTTAACTAGTTTTATCCATGGAAGGAGAATCTGAGAGAACATCATTATTGGTCAAGAAATTCTATATACGATGAAAAGAGCTAAAGGAAGACGAGGGTTCATGGCTTTAAAGATAGACTTAGAAAAGGCATATGACCAACTCAGCTGGGATTCCTTGAGGCAAGTTCTAATAGAGGTAGGGCTTGAACTTGGATCAATAAATCCAACTATGGAGTGTGTTGCATCAGTAATGTATAACGCATTGTGTAATGGTGAGAAGACGAAAGACTTTGCTCTAAGGAGAAGCCTTCGACAAGGTGACCCCATATCACCATATCTTTTTCTCATGTGTATCAATAGGCTCTCTCATATATTTAATGACTCAGTGAAGGAAAGCAACTGGATACCAATTCAAACATCTAAAAGTGGGCTATCCGTTTCCCACCTAATGTTTACGGATGACCTATTGTTATTTGGGAAAGCTAGAACTGATCAAGCTAAGTGTGTTGTGAATTGTATTGACAATTTTTGTGGGGCATCAAGAGAAAAAGTTAGAGGTTAAAAGTCTTCTATGTTTTTCTCGCCTAACATTCCAAAGGAGACAAGGAGAAGAATCCAAGGTATTACATTAATGAGGATTAACAATGAAATTGGTAAATATCTTGGGTTTCCGATTACACGAAAGAGGAAGCCAAGAGAGACATTTCAATAAGAGTCAACTCAAAGCTAGCTACATGGAAGACGAACTCTCTTTATATGATTAGAAGGATCACATTAGCAAAGTTTGTTTTAAGCTATGTTCCTATTTATCCCATGCAAGTTACACATTTACCTCTAAGAATTTGTAAGGAAGTCGAAATATTGTAGTACAATTTCATATGGGTACTCATGGCTAGCACAAATGAATTACTATAACTCAACTTAAGAACTATGGGGGCCTTGGGTGCAAAAAGCTATCGGTTATGAATCGAGCTTTTGGATGTAAATTGGCTTGGAATTTGATTTGTTCTTAGGATTTATAGATCAAAATTATCTTCCATAAATACATGACTAGGAATGAACACCATTTGCTTGAAGACAGAGCAGGTGACTCTCCATTATGGAAGTTTATTTATCAGCAAAAAGAAATCATGGAAGAAGGAATCACCTGGTAAGTCCGGAATGGTAATCCTATCAATGTCTTCAATGATAGTTGGTTATTTCAAGGGAGGAAGATCAAAGATATGTGTCGAGATCTCTTTTGGAGGATGAGAAGGGTAGCAAAGTCTCAGAATGGCCTACTAACAAAACTTGAGATGTCAATCGATTAGGAGCTATTGTTTCAAATGAGGTGGTGTAAAGGTTAATTTCCATTCTTCCCGCAATGACTAAAGTGGGTGAAGATGTCATGATGTGGAGTGGAATAAATAATGAGATATTTACAGTGAAATAAGCTTATTACTTTATGAATAGCCCAATTGATTATTTACTTAATTCCTGCTATAAGCTTATTTGGAAATGGCAAGGAGCTGAGAGAATAAGAGTCTTCATGTGGCTTGTTTTTCATAACAGACTTCCAATGAATAAGTAGCGTAGCAAATGGTCTAACTCCTCATCATTATGAATAGCCCAACTGATTATTTACTTAATTCCTGCTATAAGCTTATTTGGAAATGGCAAGGAGCTGAGAGAATAAGAGTCTTTATGTGGCTTGTTTTTCATAACAGACTTCCAACGAATGAGTGGCATAGCAAATGGTCTAACTCCTCATCATTATGCTCATGTTGTAATTCATAAGTAGAAAGCATCCTTTATATTTTACATGACTGTGACTATGTAAGAAACATGTGGAAGGTGTTAATTCTCCAAGGTACCATATTAGTTTCGTTGCTATCTCTTTGTGTGACTAGTTTGTCTTCAATTTTAAAAAAGAGATTGGAAGGAATTCTAGCTCCAACTGGAATCTGATTTTTAAAGTGAGAATATGGAAATTATGGGCCTAGAAGAACTAGTTGATTTTTGAGACCAACTTCAGCAAGTCGAGAGATCCAGCTACAGTTATCCTGCACTTATGGTACTTTTTGTGTTCAATGGGAATCAACCAACAACAACTATCCTTGATACAAGAGAAAACAGAGTGTGTCAGGCCCCCCCTAATGAATGGTTTAAAATTAATGTTGACAGTTTTGTTTTATCTAGGAAGAGAGTTGTAGTGAAGTCATAAGAGATGATTGTGACAAATGAATTGCTTATTTTTCATCTCATATTGGTTGGCGTAATCCCAAGAAGATGAAGAATGGACTTTCTTTTAAGGTTTGCAATTTGCTTGGAATATGGGGTTTATGAATATTATTATTGAATCTGATTCTAAAAATATGATAGATTCATTAAACGATGTGTAACTAGGAATTCTCAAAGTTGGGCTGTCTTCCAAATTACAAGCTTAATGGAGGTTAGTTAGGAATTGCAGATTAATCACATTTCTCGAATCCAGAATCAAGTTGCTAATAGACTTGCAAAGGACAATATCTTTAATTCCTTTTTTCTTAGATGTGTGTCCTTCTTACATGAGGACCTTGATTTTTCAAGATTGCATGGGAATTACTTCCCCACTATCTACCCTTTTAATTTAAAGGCTTATCCTTCTTTTATACCAACAAAAAAAGGGGGTAAAGGTGCAAAAATGCATATGAGTTTTGCCCTCAGAAGTGCCTAGCACCATATGAAAAGACCCTTTCTTACAAAACAACAATTAACCCAAATTATTAGGTGATCAAGGAAAACCATTTTTCTTTTAAATTCACACACCTCGAGGTTCAAGGCACAATTCCCGCCCACAAACCCACTATAGGAAATCCATAACTCTAGGCACAATTAACGAACAGGAGTTTGTATAGCTCATGAGTCTTACAACACTAGTCCCCACTACAAAGGGTCTACACAAAACCATTCTCGCACAAAATAAGATTGTGGATCCACTATAATATATTAGTGTGTAGATAAGGCCTTTGGAAGATAAACAGTCATCCAAAAATAGTTGATGTAGTATTTCAAAAATATGAGGGCCCTAGAATGGCAATATATAAATCAATACAACACTAATACCAAAAGAGGCCTACAAATACCACGACGTCTATGCCTCTGGTTGCTTCCCTTGTCCTCTACTAAGGTTAGAGGTCTTGCCTGAAAAATTATAATAATGACGGGGTGAGACATAAAGTCCCCGTAACCGAAATTAATTTATCAAATATGCAGGAAAGGATTGCAAGATGGAGAAATAGGATATCAATAATATATAATAATTAAAAATATTTAAAATCATCCCCACTCATCCATCCTGCTCCTCCTTATATCTTCTGGACGTGGTATAGCCGATCAGTGCTGGTATACCCGGGCAAGGTTAACTGGTCACTTCAAGCATACTGTCGCCTCCCGTGTCACCAACCATATACCGTAACAGGGAGATGTCTGCCCAAAACACTCAACTCAAATTCCGGGCCAGGAATGAGAGAGCTGATGAGCACAATTTCACCCTTAGGGTTTGTTTAGTTTGAGGGGAGGGGGAGGGATTGGGAGGGAATGGAGGGATTTTGGCCCCCTCCCCTTGTTTGGCTAATCATATTTTTTAGGAGGGGAAGGGAAATTTTTTAAAATTTTCCCCTCTCTCCCCTCAAAAACTTCACCCTCCAAATCGGACAGATTTGGAGGGATTTTAAAATTTAATGTGACAATGGACTAAGATACCCTTATTCTTTTTCCATTATTCCAAAAATACCCATTTAGGTTTTAACGATGCAGCCTTAATAAGACCGTATTGCTTATTCGGCAGCCAGCTGATTCAAATGAAGCCACAGCTTTAGCCCATCGGCAAATTCTTTATCTATTCAAATGAATTACCAGGCACAAAAGAGAGTGAGTATAGATGTACTTAGGCGATTAGAACTTTGAGGTTATTCTTCACTTATCAAACCTAAATGCTGAAATTAAGATGCATCAGATCTTACTATGTCCACATCAAAGATTCTCCAGGTTCTAAGCTTTCCCTCATAAATCCATTGTCGCGCTTGCTACAATATGTTAATTTAGCTCTTCTTCATAGATACATAAGTCAATTCTCATGTGTTCTGTAAGCTGTATGCTTCTTTTTGTTGAACCAGGGTTTGCACGGATTCCACAATGACAATTGTATTATCTTTTGCTGCAATTTGGGCAAACTTTTCCCCCTGGAAACCAGCTGGTAGAAGTATCAATTACAGAGAAATTCTGCATTGTGAATGAGAAATGATATAGATGCATCAAGGTTAATTAATGTCTTTGCTTTTGAGCTCCAACAGCGCACACTTCAAGTTGGAGTAACTTTGCCTGCAAACATAGGCTAACCAATCACACGTGTCACTATTAGCCAATGCAATGGACAAATTTTACTTCTCCCATTTCCATTTTCTCTAAAACATATAAAGAACTGTAGACTTTGGTCTTAGTTCTCAACACTTGTTAAAGACATATGCTATGAGAAGTACTTTATACCACATAACATTTCATGTTGCAAGATAGGGCAAATGGGAAGTCCAAGGATGATTCATAATAGCCACGACCAATGATGGGGTAGGAAGAAATAGAAAATAAGACTTGGTGGCATGTCAAAGGCACATCCTTTACTCCAGATTCATTTCAAATATCAACATGGAATCATTCAGCTACACAACAATGATTATTTCTGGACAGGCACTACATCATGATCTCACATTTCTTCCTTGTTCTCTCTGTCCGACATAAGGGAAAGAGGCAGAGCAACATAAGCAATTGAAATATATGGGATATACTTGAGAGCTGACACAGTAAATTTTGACCCTAAACTTTGCTCAAATTAAACATCATAAGTTGAGCTGATTTAAAATCAATTGATAATTAAATGATTGAATTATACGTCATTATACATTTAATAAAGTTTGTAAAAAAAAAAAAAACTTATAACATAAGTAAATTTGTCCATGTGAAGATAATTTCCCTCCTCTCCTCCAAACAAGCTAACATTAAAATCCCTCTTATAACATAAGGGTAAAGTTGTCAATGTGAAAAAAATTTCCCTCCCTTGCCCTCCTAAACCAAACAAGGTAACATTAAAATATCTTCCCTCCCCTTCCTTCTGATCAATCCAAACAAAGTAATATTAAAATCCCTCCTATCCCCTCTCCCCTCCATTAAAATCCCCCCCTCCCCCTCCCCTCCGTCGAACCAAACAAAGCCTTAATCTCTTCCACACAACTCGACATGTCCCAACAGAATAAATAATATAATACTAAAATTTTCAACAACATTATATTAAATTATGATTCCATACACATCATCTCACAACAAGCATTATAACCATCACAACAATAATAATTCCAATAATAATAATTACTTAAGTACATAGATTGGAAAACACACTGCTTCACTGAATAAATTTTCATATTCAAACCTACACAAAATTTTTCAAAACACATACAAGTATATATGAAAATTAAGCTTAGAAAAATACCTCACAATCCAAAACAAGCATATAAAATAAATTAACCCCGGTTACCTCAACTCCAAGCTTAACCTTAGCTTAAGGAGCACAACCCGCACAATCACCGCTTACAAAAAGGCTCTACATTATCACAATTAAAGTTTATAATTCCCTATAACTGAAAAATGCAAATTCTAATAATATTATTATTTATCACTATTTATTTTATTATTTCTCCACCATTATTTTACACTTTGAAGGGTTATCTCTTTTCTTTAAATTAGTAGCTTAATAATCCATTACAATTAACAAAGACCAACCATCCTATGAAAATATGACTTAATGAAATTTTTTAATGATTCTCATGGTTTCCTTCAATTATCCATAATATAATGTTAATTATGGTTTCCAATTTATTTAACAATATATACTTTAAATAAGGCTTTAATAAACACAAACACCACAAAACAATTTTTTTTTTTTTAACTAGAAGTCTATAAATACTAATTATTAATGTATATATTTTAATGTTAACTCACAATTTTCCAAGCTAATATATATATATATATATATATATATATATATATATATATATATATATATATATATTTCAAATAGTCTCCTTTATGCAACATAACCTTAGCAAGATTTGAGCAGTAAACAAAAATGTTTTAACCGTGAGCATGACAGCAAAAGCATTCACTATTATACTATACATCCAATACTTATATATATTTCAAGCTTGTCTTATTATTTCAGACTGAAAACCCGACGGTAGTAAGGCATTTTGACAGCAAATATATATAGAGATACATAATCACTCATTAAGTCTTCTTTGCATGCTACACGTTTTGAACATGACAGCAAAATATTTCTTTGATAACAAAACCATGCATGACAGCAACTAAGGTATCCATATGTCTATATATATATGTTCTTTTCTTATTAGCAAAATATATACATATACTCATACAATATTATCAAAGAATCCGATGACAGCAAAGAGCTCCAGCGTTTTTCTTTTTCTGTTTTGTTCTCGTTTTTAGTTTCAGTTTCAGCGGGCCTAGTGTTTTAGTTCCTACTGTTAGAACCTATTTCTTGTGCTGAATAACGAAGGATCTAGAGGAACAAGAGACTTAATGGGTTACCTTCAGCTTTCAAGCCCTGAGGATGCAGCTGGTTTGCTGTTTGCTCCTCTGTTTTACCAATGTAAAACAGAGAACGATGATGAGCTTTAGTTTAAACTCCTTCAGCAACACTCTCTCCCTTCCACTCTCTCTTTCTCGATCACTCTCGGTTTCTCTCTTTCCCTGTTAGTTTTCTGCTTACCGGCCGAAAGAAAAATGAAAGAACTGGAACCATGGACCCTTTAAATAATAACTCAAGGTCCAGACATAACAATACCACAGCCAAGACGTTGCCCAACGGTTCCAAAAGCCTAACTACCGGTTACTACGCACAAGGCTCGAGAGGTAAGGTCTGATGATCTTTGGCTGATTTTCCGCTGAACTCTGAACCTGTTTTCGGCGGTTTCAACGTGCTTTGCTGCTGTGATCTGCTTGGTTACGTAAAGAAAACGCTGGGTCAACGAGAGGGAGAGAGAATAATGGATAATTAGTGGGTATGTGTGTTGGAAAATTGGTTATGGGCTTCCACGTGTTGCTGAATAAGCTTTCGGATTTTTTTTTTTTTTTATATTGGCAGAGTGAGCTGAAGGAAATGGATCATATACATGGGCCACATGTTGATCAGTTTGGTTGCTGGTTCCATGCGTTTTTCATTCTCAGTTCGCGTCTGGACGTGTAAGGAATATAAGGGTGATTAGACTTTATGTGGGTATTATTTGGGCTACATAACTTGGGCCTGCCAGACTGATCCCACGTTTTGGGCCACTGGCATAATGGGCTGATGAAATTTCCATTGGTGATGCTTTAGTGGCCCATCTGATTCTTTTCTTCTTTTTAATAAACAACATTTTATTTGCAATAAGCTATTTGTCATTTAATTGTGATTATTGGATAATCATGGGAATAAATCCTTAATTCTTTTTCCCAACAATTCATAGAAATTAGGCCTTACTTCCAATAATAATTCATTTATTTGTCCTTAATTTATGGAAAATACGCCTTAAATTCCAATAATTCACTTCATAATTATTATTAGGCCAAATTTCACAATTAATTTCCATAATTAATTCTTAATTCCCAAAAATCCAAATTTTGGGATGTTACACCATATGCTTTTTTTAGGTGTAAAAATACCAACTTGTTTATAATTTTGGAGCAAATGTCACATAAACTTTAATAGAGCAAAAACTTCCATTTAAATCTTGTTCACTTTGCCATGTCAACGAATTTTTTTATTTACGTGGCTTTACTTAATTTGTCATATAAGATAATTCATCACCATTTGACCAAGAAAAGAAAACTCACCACTGAGCTTGCGTCGTATCGTCCATGTCGAGAGAATAGCTTCCATTCATCCAAGAACAATACGAGGGGGGTGAGGAATTTGAAATTGAGAGAAGAGTTTGAAATCGAGAAGCAGCTTGATTGGGGATCTGAAATCGAGCCCTGCATCATGATTGAAGGCATTCGCCACCAAGCCCTACGTTGTCTTCAACGTTGAAGCATAGTACAAGGTTAGAGGAATCTGAAATTGGGAAGCAGCTGGATGGCTTTGTCTTCAACATCAACAATATGGAGAAATGAGAAAGCGAGAAGAAATGTGGTTTTGGTGAGAAGACCCAGCCGCGAGGAACATTATGAAGGTCCGATGCGGTATTGCCATCACAATTTTGTTGGCTCCCAGGTAGACGTCGTGGTCGAAAGGAAACATAGGTATGAGGTTTTGTGGGTGCCGAAATTACTACCAGGTAAGATTTATTAGATGTGGGATGAATTTATGCTCAACAATCCAATGCCACTATTAACAATTATATATAGCATGTATTTTAAATATTGAATTGATTGATACTCCCTATAATCATATATATAATTAAAGGATATCAATTTATAATTGTTTTCAACACAAGCATGATAACGTCGCAAGAACTTGACTTGCTGGTGTTATAATTAATAGTGTGGGATTTGTAACTGTTGGTGATGATATATTTTTTTAAAAAAAAAAAAGATAAAACTTGATAAGTGAAGTTTGCAGCTTTATCAAAATGGTTTATCATTGGGATAAAGCTTTATCTAAAACAGAACAGTTTAGAACTCTCCTGATGTAGTGAGGGAAGTTTGTAGCTTTATCCCAAATGTTGTCTTCTGTTCTCATTAGATGTTGCTGTATTTCCAGGAGATAACTTGATGAGTTAAGTATTGGTAGAAAGAGGAAAATTAATAAATTAAAATTTTCTTGCCAGCACTTATAGCTGATCTTAACGTTCTAAGATGGAGTTCAATGATATTTTTATTGTTTACAATGAAGTTATCACTTCTGCCTTTTTTTCATAGGATGGTGGGTGTAGATATTTCGAATGGCATGATGGTGAGTTTTGGGAAAGGGAAAAATGAAGTTATCAAATATCTACTCAATGACATTAACAAACTATATGAGGAGAACAAGCAGCTTCGAAGATGGAATGTTTGTGCGAAGTGGTACAAAGAGCTTGTTGCACTTGAAGGTGAGGTGATGAAGATGAAATCTGAACATTTAGGGAAAGAAAGTGAAGTGAAGAAGGTGCAATGGAAGTCTAGACTTGCACTAGCAACATTGTTACTGACTTGGGTGTTGTTAGTGATAATGTATTTGTAAGGGTTGATGTTTACTTTTGTTGTGGCTGTGAAAGTTTAGAAAAGTTTCAGTGATATGTAATGTATTTGTTAATGGATTCAGTGTAATTGTACTGTTATGTTGAAGGATTAGACAATGGTTAAGCATGTGCAATGTGTTTATTTTAAGTATGGTTATGTTAGATATATATTGTGAGGGTGTCTATAGAAGTAATGTGCCAAACCAATACAATGGTTTGAACTTGTACATTAAGACTATATGTTGCAGATGAAATGGTAAACAAGTGTGCACTTATACTTTAAGACTATATGTTGCAAATGAAATGGTAAATAAGTGTGCATGGTATAGTAAAATTCTTTAGGGTGCATCAGCAAAAGTGTCCAAGCAATACAACTATCTCACAACAGCCATTCTTTTATTTTCGTGTAATTTTTTTTTAAAAAAATTGGTATTATGTTTTACATTAAGAATTAATAGTAAAAAATGTAATTATTATTATGGAACCATTGAACTTACCAGCGCCCTCTTTTACTCTTTATGGAAGAACCATCGTGCTTAATAATCTTGGAAGGGAGCACATTCCAATTCCTATCACACAACCATAATTAGGACTTTGAAAATTAACACATATTAGCCACATATGGATTTCCAAATCATCGCTTATTCTCTAATTTCTCACTAAATTCATCAGAAAGATTTATGTAATCAAAAAGCACCTAGCTAGAAGCCAATTACATAGAAGGGAAAAACACTTCTCATGTTGTAGGAGAAGTGTTTTCTCATGTCACACACACATGAAATGATGAGACCCATATATATATATATATATATATATATATATATATATATATATATATAATTGTTAATAGTGGCATTGGATTGTTGAGCATAAATTCATCCCACATCTAATAAATCTTACATAGAAGTGTGTGTGTGTGTATATATATATACATGTATATATATATGTGTGTGTGTGTGTGTGTGTGTGTGTGTGTGGGTCTCACCATTTCATGTGTGTGTAGGAATCTTAGTTTTCTCATGTAATATGAGAAAACTAAACCCCTTACATAGAAACATAAATTACACAGTAAAGGGAATGAATCTCATACAATCCTCAACAAAAATTACATAGGGAATGGAATGCATCCATACAATCCTGAACAAAAATTACACAGGAATTGGTCCCATAAAATGTTGAACAAAAATTACACAGTAAAGGGAATGAATTATATACACCAATGCCAGACACATTTACAAAAAATAATTACAACCATGTGTCAATGTCAGTAGGCAAGGAATCATTTGTACAGCAAATACAAGTAAACCAAAAGCAGGGTTAAGGCAAAAGTGATCACCCTATACAGTTTTGTCACCAAAATAATTACAAGAACCAAAGGCCACATACATATACATATAGCCCTAATAAGTAGCCTTCTTTTCTTTGTCTTTGTTAGTCCGAACACGTTGTAAGAGTTGTGAGGTTGTCACACATAGTTGTCCTCTCCATTGTAGACCTGGAGGCTGAAATGGAAGATCTAAAGGTGCATCAAAAGTCACTAATTGGGGCTAAAACTGAATGCATCTTGAACGTGTTGGATTGCTATAGCTACATCCCCGAAACAATCTCATTTCCCTTTCATTTGGGATAAGGGTGGAAATAGGTCAGGGGCCTATTAAAAGCCTGATAAGGCATGGCCTGTCAAGCTAAAAGGCCAGGCCTAGGCCTCTTATGAGGCCTATTTTGTATAAACAAGCCAGGCCCAGGCCTATTAAAAGGCCTTTTAGGCCTGACAGGCCGGCCTGTTATAATGACAATATTGTAATTTTTTCCTCAATCATCCAATCAGAGTGTGCCATGTATACCTCCCAATTTTGAAAAACCCTAAAATTATCTCAACATTCGTTCAATCGTTCATCATTCTTCCGTCTTCGACTCTTCGTTCTTCGTTCTTTCGTCTTCATTCTTCAATCTCCATCGTCATTGACCGCTCAGCTAAAGCTATCTCTGGATTTGGACGCTCTGACGCTGCTCAGCTCAAGTCCTCTCTCGCTCATTCTTCATTCTTCAACCTCTGTCGCTCCTTTGTCGCCGACACTCGTGCTTCTTCATTCTTCAATCTCAGGCTCAGATCAGTGTGCCTGCGCTCAAATCTCAGCTCTTCAGGTAAATTTTGATTCATGGCTGAAAGATTTGTGGGTAGAAAATTTCACCTGAGCTCTGACGAGTGAGAGTGAGAGCATCTTTCTGTCGGTTGTGTATATTAAAAACTAGACATTCCTGTTTAAACTACTTGTTGAAATAACAAAACCCCATTTTAATTTCATAAGTAGCGGTTGGTTATTTTTGTGGTTGCCTTCCTTTGATCTTGTGTTTTTGTATGAACTGTGAATAATTAACTTCCCTGGAAATGCACAAGAGAGAGTGGTTTCGAATAAAGTTCCTTTTAAAAAAGATATTCTCAATGAAAATTTCACGCCTCCTATTAGGAGAGGATTCTTCTTATTAATATAATTAACCAGAGCAAGGTTGTCTGATTCAAAAATAACATCTTCTAGCTGATTCTCAATAGCATAATCAGATTTTATCAGTAGTAAATGCAAGTGGGTGAGATCAAGTAAAAAAAAATCCAACAGTAAGATACTTACTCTTGATTTTTTATGAAATTATCATATTTTTTTTCTGTTTCTGATCCAATGGTTGCAATAATCCGCGTCACAACAAAAGTGCAGCAAGTTATGAGTTGGCTTGTTTGGAAAAGGTCCTTAGAAGAATTCTATATGCTCCTTGCAAATAGTTGTGAGTTGGCTTGTTTGGAAGGTCTCTATTGTAAGTGACATTAATGTAATGCATTATAGTTATGAACTTGCTTGTTTGCTCATAAATACTCCCCCTTGTCCTGATATATTGAAATCTCTTAGTCAAACTAGTCCTAAACAAACTGAATACAAGTTGATTCAAATAGTGAAGAGTGAAAACTTTAATTGTCAATGGATTCAATGCAAATAAGAGCTTTTTCTAACAATGTGATACAGGCCTTGTGCGCCCTGCATTTCACTTCAAACTGTTAGTAGGTTCTGTAGTTAAAACTTTGGTCTTCAGGAAGTGTTGATGTTTGATACGTTATCATGAAAAATAAAATATTAAATTAACCCTCTCTCCTTGTTTATTATCAGAGGAAATAGTTCTGCAATTTGATGGTGAAAAACTGAGGTGGTTTTCAGGTTTTTTGGGGTAAACTATTTGGTATGTATTTACCTATGTTTCTCTTTTGAGAGTTGAACTAATTTTTCTCTTGTCCACAAATTACTTATGCTGGATCTTGTCATGTCAGCTTTTATCATGGGATCAGCATCCATGATATTAAAGGTTGTCTCAGTTGTTAACATTACATTATAGCATATTGACTGGATCTAAAAACTGACTATGATATAGTTTTGTTACCTTTTAAGATGGTTTAAATTCCATATATTTCTATTAGGAAGCAGCTTATTTCTTTTTTCCTTTCGACCTTGGAGTATGCTACTCCTTCATTATGTGTAGGATTTTCTGTTGATTCAAAGGATATTTTTATTTCACAGCAATCTTCTTGTAATATATGTCAAATACATACAGCTTTGATCGCACTTTTCTTATAATGTTTCTCATCTAAGACAAAAGTGGCCTGTTTTCAACCTGTTTTCCTTGGGGCCTGTGGCCTGTTAGCTTAGGTACAGGATTTTTGAAAATACAAGCCTCTTAACAGGCCATAAGCCAGGCTCAGGCCTAAAAATAAACCTGTTACAGGCCACAGGCCAGGCTCAGGCCACTTCCCTACATAACAGGTCTGGCTTGTTAAGGGGTAGGCCTGGCCTGGCCTATTTTCACCCCTAATTTGGGATGAGAAATTTGGTTTGTGGATCGACATTCTTGTGCATATATGCATGTGTTGTGCCCTCTTCAATAACATACTTAGAATTAAGACCAAGCTGCAACATGATATTGCAAACGCAAACCACAATTAGTAATTTAAACTGCTGCACATATGTGAACAAAACATAAGAAATTGTAAACAATGCATATATTAGTTGACTATAAAATTCGGTAACATTCAACTATAAATTTAAACTGCTACACATACTACCATTGTACACAAGAAACATACATTGTAAGCCATGCTTCCTGTGGTCTCCTCAAATTTGATACCAAAACCACATGGACCTCTTGGCTAACTCGTCGAAGACCTTGTTGTTGTCCTATGTGTTCTAATAAAGGGTTGGAAATTTGTGGGTGGTGGCTGGAAACTTTGAGTCTGGCTGGGTTCGTCTTGGGTTGTTTGAGGGGGCTGTTGAGAGATGAAGTCATGGGGGGTGATTGTTGTTGGGGGCTTAGGTCGGTTCAGGGGGCTATTAGCTAGAGTCACGCCTGCCTGTTGTTGTCTTTTATTGTTCCTCACGAGATGGAACCTGCCATTGTAAACAAGAAATTGTGCGACTATTTAGTACAGTTATGCATATGTACCTTTCAATTCATATTCATGGAAGAATGCATTAGAAGACTATATATAGGTGGTCAAAGTAGAAATTATACATTTGCTCATCCTAACATCATGATATTGCAGACAAAGGCTAGTAGCAGGCATGTGGCACAAAGTAATTATGATTAATTTGATAAGGATAATTTAATTCATAGTGGCAAAAATAAAATAAAATAAAGGCCATGTATAAAGCGAGGATCTTTGGATGCTGATCATACTAGAGGCCTTGGATAAAGTGAAGTCTAAGATAGCCTGATTTAACTTTCTAAATTATTTGTATTTTCCATTCAACATCTTATCATAATATTTTCAAGCAAACCAGACAACATGAAAAATGAATGCAAGACGTTAAAGAAAACAAATATGAGAACATTAACATATACATGGCTGCCTACCAGCTTCTACAAGCCTACTACTCATACTAATAATGGTTGCAAGTGTTTTGGAATTATTGTAGTAATATACAAGTACTAAGTAAAGTAGTTGTTTTTTGGTCCAAAATAGTGATACAGATGTACAGTATAAGCATGGATGAACATCAATTCATACACTCTCAAGTTTCAAGTGTTATCCATGAAATGACACTTATCAATTATCAAACTAATTATGGATGATAAGAGGCAAAAGCTATGCAATTGAATGTTGCATGATAAGAGGACTGAAAAAGGCTTTGATTCAATTAAATTAGTTGCCTTTGATTCTAATTAGGAATATTAGATTTTGCAAAGTCATATTATTAATGGCCCCTGTAATCTACTTTGAAGGATAAACTAGTAATCAATTCACTAGCTAATGGGGAAAAAAGCAAGACAGATTTTTGTGTGAAACAAGTAACCAGAACTAAATAAGTAATCTTAATCAACACTTATCAAAGGAATTCTGCAGAAGCATATAATGACAGCTTAGGAAACTAGATGGTACTTTAGTCAAATTTGTTTTCACCCTTGAGCAATTATGAACATTTATCAATACCTTATCTTAAAGTCAATCACTAACATATATATCGAAATGGCTAATGTATGACTTTCATCTGAATATTTCTTACAATAATTTGAATGGGTAAATGTTTGACCAACATACCAGGAGGTTCCACCTGAACCATCATCTCAAACACCAGAAATAACCAACCATATTTTCAGTCACAACAAGACATAAAAGCAATTGACCTTACCATAAATACTAACTAAAACACATGCTCTTCCCCTGTCAGCTATACATATATAATATTCCCTCTACCTACTTAGTCATTGGACTAACATCAAGCTTTGCTTGCCTTTTATATTTGGAAAAAAGAACATGATAATATTGAAGTGAATAAAGAACCAGGTCATAAACTGAAATGCATGATGCATGAAAGAGAAAAAAAATTGAGAAGGATAATAATGGTATGCATAACTTGCTTTGTCAGGAATTAGATATATGAAACTACAATCATATGAAATACACAGGTGAAAGCGATTTTCAATTATTGGATTATGTAAAAAAGAACAGTTAATATTGTAGCTACAATCATATGAAATTCAATATTCAATCAGTTCATACCCTACGTATGATAACTTCTATTCTGCAAGTAAATGCTAATTTGAAAACCTACTGATGTTGCTAACTTACCTCCTTACAACTTGATTTGTTGTGGCCTGGCATCTTGCATCGGGTGCACTTATGGGTCTTTCCACAACTACTTAATCTTTGAACTCTACCTTCTAGAGTCATATGAGATGCAACTGCATCTCTTTTTTGGCAGGCAGATTTGGACTTCTTCCTTCGTCTCTCTGCTTCCTCAGTTCTGGTACTTTCCTCACTACAAAAAAAATCTGTTTTTGCGACGGAATTTTTCTGTCGCAAAAACCTCAATTTCCGTTGCAAAACTAGGTTGCAGCGGAAATTGCGACGGATTCCTTCCGTCGCAAAAAAAAAACGCCGTAATTGCGACAGAAATAAAATTCCCTCACAAAATTTGACATTTGCGGCGGCATTTCAAATCCCTCGCAAATTTCAAATTTTATGAGGGAATTATTTTCCCTCGCAAGTCCTAAAATTTGCAAGGGATAAAATTTCTGTCGCAAAACCTATCAGGATTTGCGACGGAATTTTATCTATCGCAAAACCTATTAGGATTTGCGACGGAATTTTATCCCTCTCAAATCCTAAGAGGATTTGCGAGGGAAAAAAATTCCCTCACAACTACGAGGGAACTAGTTTCCCTCGCACTTGCGAGGGAAATTACTTCCCTCGCAGTTGCAAGGGAAACTTGTTCCCTCACAACTTTTTCTGTTGCAAAATTCATATTAATTAAAAATAAATAAATAAATAATTTTAAAAATTCTGAAAAAAATTTAAAAAATCATGAAAAATGTTTGTAAATATAAAAAAATGATGAAAAATATATAAATTTGTATAAAAAATATAAAAATGATTAAATAAACTAAATAACTTTCAATAAAAATCTGAAAAAAAAATAAATTTAAATTTAAAATTTTAAAGAATCATGAAAAATATTTATAAATATAAACAAATGATTAAAAATATATAAATTTGCATTAAAAAATAAAAAATGATTAAATAAACTAAAACTTGCATATGATAAAAATTTAAATAAAAATCATAAACAGTTTTACATTAGGAAAGTCAAATATATATAACAAAGTTGCAAAAAACATATACTAGAAAACAATCTAAAAAACAGCAGCACAATCATCATCATCGTCACCAGGAGAGTCATCATCACCAGCTCGGACATCGCCACCAGGATGGTCGTCACCACCAGGAGCCGGCCAAGAACCCTTGCCCTGAGCTATGGACTGGAGTACAAGCTGCATCTACCTCAAGGCAATTTCCCCCAAGGCAATCAGCACAACTATGGGGCCTATATTAATTCGAAGGGAAGAAAAACAAACTATAAGCAAGTATTCTCTTTGCATCACATGAAATTAAAATAATTGAAGACACAAGACTCGCACTAGTTACATTTTTAATTCAGTACCAAATCACTGATCCTACGTAACATTAGCTACAAAAACGCCTCCACCATTAAATTAATAATTAACATAAATATAATTATAGTAAAATAACATAAAATATATTACCAAAAAAATAATAAATAAATTCAAACATACCTTGTAGAAGAAGATTAGACCGGAGAGGGAGATCTAGGAGGCAGAGCGAGAATGTTGAATGGGAGATCCTAGAGACTGGGGGCGTTTCTAGAACCTCGCCGGAACGAGGACGGACGGAGGTCACTGGAGGGTCAATGGGCAGAGTTTTTGGAATTGGAGAAGAGGAATGCCGAGTCGCTGCGCCGCACAATGGGGGGAAGTTTCAGCAAAAATTGGGGGGGCATGGATTAGAAGGAGAAGGAGAGGTTGGCAGCATTAGGGAAATGGCTTCCCTCGCTGGCCCCTTCTAAAGGGCTAACGAGGGAAGCCCACTCCCTTGCTGGCCCCCAGGGACACCTATTCCCTCGCGGGGGCCAGCGAGGGATTTATGTTTTCGTCGCTGCATTCTTTTTTATGCTTTTCTGGGTGAATTTTTTATATTTTTTGCAAGGGAATTTATAATTCCGTCACAAATTTGCACATTTTGCAATGGAATTATTTATCCATCGCTGATTTTGCGATGGATAAATTCCGTCGCAAAATCACTATTTTCTAGTAGTGTCTTCTGAGGACTCCCAGACAGGTTTGTAACATGTGGAGGTTGCATTGGGCCGAAATTTTTGGTGTCCCAAATTTCTTTCTCTTAACTGGTTGTAGTTTGGTTTTATACGCAGCAATATATGTGTCCTTGTAATAGTAGTGTGATATGTGAGACTTGAGATCTATCTTAACATGATACCTTAGGCAAATGGCATGCTAACAAGGTATTCCCGTTAAATCTCATGCTCTACAAGTACACATTCCTCTTGAAACATGTGGAGGTTGCATTGGGCCGAAATTTTTGGTGTCCCAAAATTTCTTTCCCTTAACTGGTTGTAGTTTGGTTCTATACGCAGCAATATATGTGTCCTTGTGATAGTAGTGTGATAGGTGAGACTTGGGATCTATCTTAATATGATACATTGCACAAATGGCATGCTACAAGGTATTCTCATTAAATCCCATGTTCTACAAGTACACAATCCTTTTGAAACATAAACTGAGTGCCTATCTTGTCCCTCTACTACCTTATACCTGTCATCCCTATTAAAAAAAAAACTTACAATCAACAGCTAGGTATCTATTTGCCTTAAACAAATCTATACATTTAGAACTGAACTCACTTTTCCAACCATGCACTTGTGTCTCACTTTCAGCCCATTTAGCTATCATTTTCAACCTAATCCCATCGAACATTCAAATGATGGGTAAGAACCTATACTTGTCAATCCATGCATTAAAGGACTCACTCATGTTATTATCTACTACCCAAGACTTACATCTACAAGTAAAATAAGCTCTTACCCAATATTTCACACTATATGTGACTGCATCCTCGGCTGCCTCTTTCTTCAAGGAACCCAAACTTGTGAGATTGTCATGAAATTCTTCCACATACGTACTCCATGCACATGAGAAAAAATTCTTCTTGAATTTGTTCCCTCTCCACTTCTTGCTCTAATTTGCGTATATGTGGCGGGCACAAAATCTATGCTCAACAGCAGGAAGAACTTCACCAACGGCATTAGCAAGTCCCTTACATAAGACACAAGGCATTAAAACCAATTTCAAACTTAGTTAATAATACAAAAACTAAGATAACATTGTAACTTATGTTGTTACCTTTTGCATATTAGACATCAGCGTAATAGCCTCACCATTACCTAAGTCTAGAGATTTACGCAACCATTATAGGAACCATGACCAATGAAGTGCATTTTCCGTGTCAACTAATCCAAATGCCAATGGGTACAAACCATCATTACCATCAAAACGCACGGCTGTTAACAATATTCCCCTTACTTTCCTTTCAAGAAGGTGCCATCAACACCAATCAAGGGTCTACACCCTTCTTTCCAACCAACCTGTAATATAAAAAAATGACACTAATAGCTATGTTTTTTTACCTCCATTACTGCTATATTATTATTATGACGAAGGGAAAACGTAATGTCAAGTAGTAAAATATCAAACAGTAACACAACAAATGTCAATAACACTAAAACGTAAAGTTTAAAAAACATGCATAAGAGAACTTATATAACGAACAGGACCAGAACAAAGCAAATAATTTATTCGTGGTTATACCTTTGAAGCATTAAAGCATAAGTATAACCTCTTGAATATTCTTCTTCCATGCTCCAATGCCTCTATGCTCACCTCAACACACACATCTAACTAGGATTAGATACTTTCAACTCATTGCAATGGGCCTCTAGGTTTCGAAAGTCATCTCTGAAACTCCCTTCCATTTCCTCCATTATCTTTTTCTTTTTCCTCTTGCATTTATGCACACTAAAATTCAACTTTAGATCCCTCTACACCTCTTTCTTCATCTCTTTTGTCTTGAATTTAGGGTCTTTTTGCACCTTAAAATACTCTGCCAACCAAGCTGTAGAAGCTCTTAGATTGTCATACACACACGCACACATGTATTCATCAACCATTGACTTCACTTGCCACCCCACACTTTGTCCAAATATAGATGCATATAGTGTAAACAGGCATCCCTCTTCACACACCACCCTAAACATCTTCTTATCACTTCGCACAACTTTCATCTTAATGTCATGTGTGATAACATACTTATCTATCACCCTCTTAAGCTCCTTCTTGTCTTCAAATGTCATGACAACAACAAGATAAGGTTGTGTAGACGAGGACTCAGCCTCAGGTAGCGCACACAACTACAATCCATCTAATCATCATCACTCTCATCATCCACATCAACCTCCCCAACTTCTGAGTCATCATAGACAGTTTCTTTTGTGTTTGAACTATAACTCCACCCTACATAGGTGCAATCATCACCATCATCATCACTCTCACACTCATCCCTTAGAACATCATAATCAGAACCAAGGTGTTCAATTTTATCATAGTTACCACTGCATCCCATTTCCTTAATGACACCTTCCACATTTGCCTTTACAATATACTCGTCATTAACTATGAACTTTTCTGTTTGCTGGATTGTTTTTTTCATTTACCACTTTCTCCTTGTCCTTTGATGCCATGGTCACTACAAAGCATAAAACACAAGTTAAATTAGGTTTACATTTAAGACTTGGTCAAGAGAAAACTAACAGGCAGCAACAATGTAAAATAAATTTTGGGTCTTAAACCAAGAAGTGATATTTTAGGTATTAAACTTGTTCTTCTACAAATATAAACACGTGTAGCTAAGGTTATGACAATAGTGATTTAAGTTGGATCTTAAGAACTTATTAGGGTTAGTGTATTTCTTCATACTCAAATAACACTAACTGAGGTATTTTTCATCTCTAAATGAAGTTACTTTTTAGATGTTTCAGCCAAATCAAGAAAAATCTCATCAACCAATTTCAACAAATGACACTAATACTTGGACACTGCTTGTTCAATATTGTGAGACAAGGGATTCCAAATAACCAGAGAGAAGATAACAAAGCTAATTATAAACCTAAATGTTAACTATTTGGATCTTCACATTAAAGGAAGTTTTACTTTCGTCCTTCAACTTTGAATAGTAAGCTTGTCATTTAGCCTTCAATAATTTCGATGCATTCCTTAGACTTTAGTTGGAGAGAAGTATTAACTAAACATCCTATACATGTATAACGACAATATGATACATGATAATTTCATTAGTGATTCTCACAGAATTAAATAATCCTAGATCATATATTGAAAGACAATAGAAAATGTGGGAAAATGTTACAGGATGACAATGAAACTTCACACAAGATTAAGCCAGAAAAGTATGTTTTGGCATCAATCATATATGCAAGATAAGTTCATCTTAAAATTTAATACAAAGAGTACATGCTATAAATTAGACATAGTCAAAGTCTCTAAAGAAAACTTAATACATGAGTGAAATCTTGAATAAGAGAGTGTTTGAATACCAAGACAATTAAAAGCATCAAGAACTAAAAGAATTTCCAGCCAGGTTATCCCTATGGAAATGAATGGAATCCAGCCAATAAAAAGAGAGTAACGGTTGTGATCCTTCCTCAACCAATGGTGAATTTAAACACTAGAAGAGACAAGCTCTAAAACACTTTGGCATAAAAATATCCCCTGTCACTGTGTAATCTCTCCAAGATAATTCTTTCAAAGTGGTTTCATGATGATAAATAATCCCCAATAAGTTCTTAAGATCTAACAATCTAACTAATCAATTGAGAGAAACCAAAATATAATGAACCAAAATTCTCTAACTAATCAATACTAATCAATTGAGAGAAACCAAGTTAGAATAAACAAAAATAGAATATAGGAAAAAATCTCTAACTAACGTAATTATGTTTGGAATAGATAAGGAAGGCAAAGGGAATATGTTGCTCCAGATAAATAAAAATGAACAACATGAAAGAACTAAAATACCCAAATCTTCGTCACTTCAAAATGGAGACCCAAATTTTTCTATTTGCAATGGAGACTTTACTTCGTCGCAAATCGTGGCTATGTCTACAAAGGCAAGGGACGACAAAACCCCACTTCGACTCACCAAGGAGAAGGTAAGTACTTCAATGCCTAGACTGGGAGGCATCGGCCCATGAGAAAAATGTTTTCAGATGAGACCATAAATCGAACCAGATCAAAACTTCAGCTGTTGACGGACAAACTTTCCGGAAACGTTGACCGCAAACGAAGAATGGCCTACTCAGATCAGAACTTAACTAGTTGATTCTCTTTGCCTATCGGCCAACATTCACATTTCCTATTGAGATCCCAAGTGCTCGAATGCTATCAATGGCAAAAGACAGATTTTTCTATACCAGATTTCTCTTTCGCCTATCCCAGATTTTTCTACTTGCAATGGAGACTTTGTCGCTTGATTTCAGACTTAGGGTTTTCAATTTCAGACTAGATCTCACAGGTTTCCTTTCACAATTTCTCACATGGCTTTCTCAATTTTCCCTGTCAGCATTTTACCTTCCATTTGGCTTCAATATCCTCCACTTCAACATCCACCTTAGCTTCGTTAGTCAACACTTCAACTTTAACAGTCAAATATATGCTCTGTTAACATATGTGTGACATTTGCTACAAAATTATAACCATATTGGCTTTTTTTCCCAAAGTGCCCCTTTTTAAGAAACTATTTACCAAAATGCCCCTACTTTGAAACTATTTCCCATTGTGCCCCTCTCCGAAAACATATTCCTTCTCTGCCCCCATTTAGTCGACTAAATCAGGGCCTTAGTCGACTAAATATAGGACCACCTTTTTTTTGAATTTTGTCAACATTTAGTTGACTAAATACTTACATTTAGTCAACTAAATGTCGGCAAATCCATGGGTGGCGCGTTCTGACTCCTCATTTATTTCACCAATCCAAAATGGTTCGACGGCGCAATATTGGTCGCACCCATTTGCAAAATCTCCGATAAGGTCAGACCCAAATGGCCAATCCCTTAGATTCTTACTTTTCTTGCGAGATTTTCCCCACTTGGGCTAATGTTCCTGCCCCTGATCCCTCATATTCCCATTGTTTCTTGCTTATACCACATGCTAATCAATGTCGTCATCAATCATAAATCATCATCAGTATTTTTTAAATCTCAGAAATTTTGTTGCTCATTACTCTCAGTCACAGAACAGAACTCTTCCCTTTCATTTCATCTCTATATAAAAGCCTGATTACCCCTGTTCTCCATCTTCCTCTCATCTTCGTTCCGTCGTTTTCAGTCTCTGAGAAGATAATAGAACGACTGTGAGTTTTGTCAGATAAAGCAAAGTATAGGAGAAGAGTACGGAAGGATCAATTGTTTTTCGAATTATAGACATTGTGCCGTGGCTGAATGATAGATGCAACAGAACCACAACAATTGATTAATAAAGAGGGATTATTTGAATGATGGATCAATTGTTTTTATTTTTGACTGATTCCTCTGTGGGTAATCTCATTATTCGTTCTTTTTGCCTGTGATGAAATGATTAACGATGGCATATATGTATATTGGAACCTCACGTTGAATTAAGCTTTTGCAATTAGCATCGGAATGGTGTGTTAGGGGGGATCGGTTCATGTTTCTGCTATATGTTCTGAGTTTAGTCGACTAACTCATGACATTTAGTCGACTAAATGTCGGGCATTCAATTTTTTTTTAGTGCCATCGACATTTAGTCGACTAAATGCAAATATTTAGTCGACTAAATATCGACAAAATTCAAAAAAAAAAAGAGGCCCTACATTTAGTCGACTAAGGCCTTGATTTAGTCGACTAAATGGGGGCAAAGAGGGAATATGTTTCCAGAGAGGGGCATAATGGGAAATAGTTTCAAAGTAGGGGCATTTTGATAAATAGTTTCCTAAAAATGGGCACTTTGGGAAAAAAGCCGATATTTTTGCATCTAAAAAAACATATGGTACTAGGTGCTACTGGGTAAAGCTCATATGTATTTTTTCACCTTTACCGAAAAAAATATAGAGAAGAGGCTGACGCAGAATATTAAAAATATATTTTAAAAAAAGAGAAAGGAGGGCGGGGGGTAGGGGTGGAAATAGGCTAGGCCTCTAACAGGAGCCTACGACCTAGCCTACTTTAAGCCTAGCCTGACCTATTTAGTAAATAGGTCAGGCTTAGGCTTAGGCTTATTGTTAGGCCTATTTAGGTAAATAGGCCAGGCCTATTCTCATAAGACCTAGCTTTTAGGCCTACAGGCCAGGCCTATTTAGTTTTTTTTTTTAAGAAAAATGTTTTATTATGCATAGTCATATATAATTTAATCTAAATTAATTTTGTAGATTATTTATAAAATTAATAATTTATTCTTAACCTTAAATTTTACATTTCTCTATTTATCAATAAGTTTAATATTTTCATTCATCAATTGATCACATCTACTTCTCTTCTTTTTGATCGCTCGAGGTGTCAATACTAGCTCACTACTCCTCCCTTGATTAATGTCATTTGATGTAACTTAAAAATTGTAGTAAGTTAATTTTAGTGATGCCCAAATGAAAATGATCCAAACAGAAGAAGTTTGTCTCATTTTCTATAAGAAAAATAAGAGGTAAAATCTAGTTTTACAAGTCACATGTCGTGCTTAGTTGATTTTAAGAAATATATCTCCTTAGTGAATAAATAATTGATTTTTCTTATTCCTACTTGCTCAAATAATTGCTGGTACTAGGTGTTATTTTCTTTCACTTACTAACTATTTTATTTCTTAAGAGAATGAATCCTTAAACTTTTTAGACATAACGTAAGTATTTAAATAGGCTTGACGAATTATATATGAACTTAGATACATATCCTTTAAGACTATATATATAAAGACCTACATTTTAAGTAGGCCTTTAAATAGGCTTCAGACCTTGTCAAGCTTTCAAAAGGCCCAAGCTCAGGCCTAAAAAAAAACCTACTCACAAGCTCAGGTCCAAGCTTAGGCTTAGGCTTTAGATTCCTGTCTCAGGCTCAGACCTACTTAGTTAAACCCTAACCTATCCTACCTTCCACAGGGGGATAGAAGAGTAAAGGATCTGGGGTCGGGACCGAGAAGGCATTCTCGAGCAAGCAAACAAGTAAAATAAACAAACAAGCGCAGGTTCACGTCTTCTCGCAGAATTGGAAGGAGCGAGCTGACGGCACTCCTCTTTTCCCTTTCCCCTGATCACTCCAAGTTCCAAGGTTGAATCTTACTCCCGGCCTACGCCTACTCCGCCTCGTCTTACTCCAATTTTCCGGCTTTCGTCGCGACGTGGGTTGAGAGGGCCAGTGGGAACGAATATAGCACATAGAACCTAAGGAAGAGAGACAGAGGATCAAGGGAAAGGCAAGTAATCAAACGCAGAAGTCTGGGACCACCGTCGTTCTTCAAGCTCTTAGGAGTCGACTGAAGAGAGGAGAGGTTTACGTTTACGTTTGCGCTTGTATTTTGGTTTTTCCTTGATTTTCACGCTAGTATTTTTGTTTCTCCTTTTAGACTTGGTTCATTGAGGAAGGGTTTTTTGGGTGTTTTATGTTGACCTGGGGTGAAGAATCTGAGTGGATTTTTTGGTTTCTCTGCTATGGATTTCGATTTTGTTTCGTTATGGGTAAAGAAGATAAATTGAATTCTGCCTGCCGTCTTTCGCATTGCTGTAATTTGGTTTTCGGTAGGATACAGTGAGCTTGATATGTCTCTGTTTGTTCGTATGTCGTGATTGTGGATAAAAAAATTATTACGCACGCATCCGTATGCTGGTGCCTGTCACTGCCTAAATGGATCTGAGATTAAATATTTGCTTGCCTGATTGTTTCTGTGTCCTGGTTTATTGCTATTTTGGTCTCTTGGATCTGAAATTACTATTCGTTAGGCTGTATTGAAATATTTACCACATCTATAGCTTGGATTTAAGTTTAAAGCTTCCCTGCTTGTTCACTTTCTTAATGATTGTGAAGCGTAGTTTTAATTTTAACTCGATTTCTAGCTTGTAATTTTGGTGTAAATTCTTTCAGATATTGCCTGCTGTCCCAGTCATTTTTAAATTTGGTCATATTTTTTTTTAGCTTAGAATTGAGTACAAATCCTGTTGATTGCCTGCATGCTGTCTTGGCGATTTTAGCTGGGAATTGAGTACTAATTATGTTCAGAGCTTGATCGCTACCCTAGTGTTTGTTAAGCATGGTTTTAACTCGTGATTGGTACTGGTAGAGCTATCCTGATGGGTTGAACTTATGTGTCAGTCTGTTTAGCTCATCAACTCTCATAACAAAGGTTTTTTAGTCTCCTACCAATTCAATACTCTTTCAGGTTCGGGCCACCACATCACAATTCACCCTTGTATAGCAGACAGTATATCCATCCACTTCTGCAACGCTTGGAACACGCTTAAATTGTATCAACGACTGCATAGAGAGAGAGGGAGAGGGAGAAAGGCTTTTTTTTTTAAAAGGAGGTATAGATGACGGATGCACAAAAGCAGGTATGGGATGGGGCCATTCCTCTGCAGATTGAACTCCATGAATTTGACGTTACCACTTGCCCTCCTCCTCCACCTGCCCTGGTATTATGCCTCCTCTCTTTCTTTGTTATTCAAAGGTTTCCTTCCCATGTCAATCTTTTGCTTTGAATTCTTGATCTTGGTTTTCATATTATTGGTTTCTGGTAAACTTCTATTCTACCACTTATTTATGGAAGACTTTTTTTATCTCGGTTTCTTGGTACTTCAGCATCCCTTCAGACCTTCAATTTTTGTGCATCTTAATCAAACGTTATTGGCGATTTAGTGATGCTAATCTATGTCTATATACCTATAAAATCTTGTGAGACCCTTTGCTAAAGTTCTGGCTCAATGCATTTTGGGATAAATGTAATATAATCTTTTCTTGCATTTAGTGCATGGTAAATTCTAGTTGTTTTATTTAGTATTCAGTGAATTTTGATTGTGAGTGATTTTTCTTTCTTTCTTTATAAGATGAAGATTCTGATGATGTGAACAACATAAGTAATAAAGTCATTGATTTGGCTCTAGTAAGTCTCTTTATTGAACTAAAGTCCCACTCTTTGCATTCAAACCATGAAACCCTTTGCAGCTGCTTTTTTCATCCTCATTATTACTGTCTTCCTTTTTTCTCTTATAATAAAAGGTTCTTACCAGTAGTTGCTTAGCTGGCTTCTTTACAACCTATTTTCTGTCAAGCTCAATGTTGTCAACTCTGTAAACTAATTGAAACCTTTTTAATCCATTAAAATTCCTTGAAGCATTGGTTAGTCTTCAAAGCTTGATCAATCTATGATGTTTCCTCAGTAGTCTCTTTCCTTTTTTCCTAACTGATTTGATGTGATATTATTCAGCATTGTTGCCCTCATCAATCACTTGCAAATTTTTTTTTTTAACTTCCATACTCTTGTAAAGATGGTGATTTTTATTGTTTTCATAGGTAATACAAGTAGAATCTGCATTTGATGAAGAGAGATCTGTGTCTCCATGTTGAGGGATTTTCTTATCTTGTTTCTAGCTATCCTTTCTTCCTGAACTCTCATCTGGTTATTTTTTTCCCATAATTGATGCATAATTTTATGTTGATGTGATTTCCCATGATAAAGCATTGCAGATGTTCAGTAGGATTTATCCTGGCAAGAAGAACTGATTTAACTGTTTCTTGCTTTGTATTTGTTTGGTTGATGAAATGCAACTGCTGGTAATTAATTTTGATAAGCCTTTTTCTTCTCATTTGTATTCAAATTTTACACATTTTATGTAACATGTTAAATCTTTGTTGCATTGGTGTTGTTTTAACTCCAACTTTCATATAACATTATCAAGATATGTATGTATATCTGAATTTAATCATAAATATATATCTTCTGTGGGATCAGGTTTTAGCTCCTCGGATGGGATACTTGCCTTTGTTGATTTCTATCATAAAGCCTCACTTCAGCAGTACACTTCCCCCCGGGGAAGATACTATTTGGTTTGAATACAAAGGATTGCCTTTAAAATGGTATGTTATAGTTTGTCATTCGTAAAATCATAATTGAAGTGATGATATACTTATCAGCAAAAAATTTTGCATCAAGTTTCACCAAATCTAATTGTTCCCCATTTTCCATGCTTTAAATTACTTATTACTTAGTGAATGGAAAGGACCATTTGCCTCATTTGTTAGTTCAAATTGGTTAATGGCCAAAATTGAAACCATAAGGTATCGTTGTTACAGTTTAATAGTAACTATGCAATAATACTTGTTAAAAGGAATATTATTAGATGGACTTATCTAGAATGACAACCAAAACAACAGAACAGTCGGACACTATAGCTTAGAGACAGACAGAATTTAGCCTCGGATAGACTGTTATCATGTTAAAACGTTTACCTAAAACGAGCTTGCAGGGAGATGGGGTCTTTATATTTTTATGTTTATATACTTCAACATATTAAAAATTAGATGATGGTTATGTTCAATTTAGTTCTCTTCAATCACAAGTTATCACTTTGTACCTTCTAGGGAAGTCCCATGTAATATTAATTGGGAAATATGGTGATTTGGCATTCATCAATACCTTTTAAAAAACGTTCCATTTTTTATTCTCTTGCCATTAATACCTTTGTTGGCACTGTATATTTGGTTATGGCTATGTAGCTTCCATCTTTATTATTCATGGTACACTAACTATTTATAAGCATATTCATAATCAGACAACAGCGCTTTCCATCATAGAGTGTTGAATTTGAACTCTTATAATTGTTTGTTTGTCATCTCTCATGCAGGTACATTCCAACTGGAGTCCTTTTTGATCTTTTATGTGCTGAGCCCAAAAGACCTTGGAATTTAACAGTAAGGATTTTTCAAATTTCTCACAAACCTCATTATCTACAGAGATTTATCAACTTGGTGGTGTTGTACCTCATTAACTTGTGAATGTAAGATAGAGAAATAGAGTAGTAATGAGAGAAAGTAAGGAAGAGATTGTAGTATGAGAAAAAGATGAGGAAAGAGAATAGAATTAACTAGGGGGCAAAATGGTAAAAATACATAAAATGTTTAGACAACCCCAAGTGGGATCCTATAAAAAGGACCAATCCAATTCAAATTTCAGGCTCTTATAGAAAGGACCTGAGGGAGTATAAAGTTAGGTTGAGCATGCTGATTATACTTGTGTGAAAGTTAGACTAGTTTACTCCTACAGTTTGCTAAACTGATTCTCTCGCAGGTAAACTTCAGAAGATATCCAAGAAATATATTGCTACCCTGTGAAAATGAAGACACTGTAAAGTGGAGCTTTATCAATTCATTGAAAGAGGTTAGTGTTCTATTTCCTCTTTTGGAGGTGGAGCTTTTCTGTGTAAGCACTCGACATTGTGCCATTTTAACTTTTTCTGTGTAGGAGGTCTATATGCCTCATGTTCGTTTAAGCAACTTCCCAAATTTAAATGGCTTGTTTTTGAGATAATGAACTGTATGGATTGTATGGGTTGGTAGATATTTTATTTTTTGCAGGGCAAGCCAGTTATGTCCTATTCTGAATTATAGTTTTTTGAATCTAAAGTTTTAGTTTCTTAGCTGCGGTTTAAAAGAAAAGTGTGGGTTTCTCATCCCTGTGGGTTTAGGATTGTTTCAGTTCTGCATATATAAAGGCATACAATCTATCTTAGCTATTAACCTTTTATTGTTGAATTTGGGCAAATATTTGGAATGTTTTGAGGATTATGGTTTCTCTTCTGTGCCATACTAAAATTTTAGTGAATATTTGTTCCATCCATGTGCCATTGAGAATTTCTTTTCTTTCAACTTGTTGACATCATCATCAGCAAGTTCCCTCATGCAACTTGTTATTTGTAGTATTTGTGTATTTGTGTTGTGTGAAGTCAATCTGCTTCGTGGTATGTCAAGGCCCCATGAATGGAAAGATCAAGCTAAGGTTGGCAAAGGGGAAAAAAGAGCAAGCTAATTTATGTTGGCTTGCATTCTTAAAACCTGCTGTCTGTTCCAATTAAAAATATTTTAACTGCTCATTTTCAATTTTCTATCTGAATTCTTCGTGCAGGCTGCATATGTTATTACTGGGAACAGCAAGAATGTCATGAACATGTCTCAAGCTGATCAGGCGGAGCTCTGGCAATCTGTTTTAAAGCGTATGTCAGCTAGCTAATATTTGTTGTTAGTACTTTCTTCATAAGCCTTTTAATTCTTTTTCTGAGATTCCATTTAAATGTTTTCATATTCTAAGATCGAAAAGCCCTGTTCCAAAGGAATTTCTGTTGACTAGATTTAGTTCAGTTTTCTCTCCAACAAAGCAACTTACCTGATGCTTACGAGGTCTAGTAAAATTTCCTTGCTATATTCCCAAAGTAAATTATGATGGGATATCATTAACTCAATTCTCATCTTGCATTAACCAGTCTTGCAGGGAAGAAATTATGCTCCTCCTAGTGTTTAATTTCAACTGTTTTTCAGGTGTTCCATCTACTCTGTTGGGCACAACTCCATCATAGTATATCTACAGCAGCATGTTAGAGTGCTGTTTAAAACAAATTGAGATATTTGTTTGCAGTTTAATAATTTTGTTCCTCATGCTTGTGTTTTTACCTGTTTTACCCGCTTTAGATCATTAGTTATCCGTCAACAGTCATTTTCATTGCAGGTAATTTGGATGCCTATCAACGGGTGTCATCTAAGCTTAAGCTTGGAACTTTTGAAGATGAATTTGTGGCACATATTGATTCAAACACAAAAAAGTTACAGCAAAGTTCTGGAGAGACAGATGTGGCTGCACAAATGAAGATAGGTGAGCAACATGGAGATACTGCTTGTTATATGATCCTTAGTGACTTGTTGGCTCTCAGCGAGCCTGATTCAAGGGGTAGTTTAAGGACATTGCTTTTATGGCCTTAGATACAATGTGACATATTTCTGTTTGATGTTGACTTGTGCTGCTACAAGATGATGGGATTAAATAGGTTTAAGGCGCCTTAATTAGAGGATATCCTGGCACTCCTTTATATGATTACTGGACTTTCTAGTGTTTCATATTTGGATTATTCTATTTCTATTTTCTACTTGCTTTCTTGATTTGTGTTGCTTCTGTAAACTTCCAATAGAGTGTGCTTTTGTTTTAAGCCCGGCCCTATACTTAGGCACAATAGGATTTGAGCTTCAATCTACCTAAACCACAATAGAATCTACATCCATGTTTCAGAAGTTACTGGGGAAACATGTTGAACTATTCTTTTTCTTCACTTCTGAGATCTCATGTTCAGGGTGTCACGTGGTTTTCCCTTTAAAATGTAGCATCTTTAATCAATATTTTCTTCTTGTGTAGAACAATTATTTGGATTTTTTTAATTGTTGGCTTGATTTGGTGCCTTATTTGTACTTTTGACCATTCCCTAACTTTGTAGATTACCAACTATGACCTTTTTCTAGGTAGAATTCCTGTTCGACTCTATGTATGGACTGTCAGTGAGGATTTTGATGATTTTAAAGATGCACCTCCAATTGATAGCTGGGACAAAGTCTTTTATATAAATCGTCCAGTTGAAGTTCATAAGGAAGAAGGTAAGCCATGCTCTATAGAGGATCCTTTCAAAAGTAAAACCGTTTATACATCTTACATGTTTATTCTTTGTTCACGGGAAGTTGAATTTTGTTGAAAGGATCTTTGTCTGACGAATTTTGTTTCCTTTGATTTGCTCAACTTATCATCTTGTGTTTATGGAGCGCTATTTACTCTTGCGTTATAGGCAAGTACTTCAGCTTGAGAGATGCAATTGAGAGCCTTCTACCCGAGTTTTTCTGGGAAAGAAACCTTTCTGATGAGAGAGATCCAAGCACCAAGGAAAGTGCAGAAGAAGGGGGAGAAAATCCATGTGATCCTGTTTCACTTTGCTCCCAACTTCAGAATGCTGAAATCAAGTTTGTTCGCATTCAAGGGATAGAGCCAAAATTGGAGATACCCTTTTCTTGGGTGGCCAGAAACCTGATAAATCCTGAGCATTTTCTTCACACGTGTGTTTGCCTGAAAGTTACACAAGCCTGAAATGTGCAGTAGGTGAAATTTTAATTATTTTGAATTAGGATCCCAAAAGATGCAATTCTTTTTTGTAAATACAATGTACAGAGCAACTTATAGTTGCTTTTTTTTCATCATTCATTTACTTATTTTCACGATAGCTGATGATATTTGTTTAGTGGATGAATTTATCCTTTGATGACTAATTCAGTGAAACGGAACTGATTCTCTATGAAAATTTAGATTTATTCCATTTTTTAATGTTTCTGGACACGCATATCGGATTATCAGGTATTCCTTACCTTTTCATATGGTACATCAAATTCTGGAGTTTTCCTTGTTTCATTATTATGCGTGTAAGATTGTATTAATGTAATATTAAATCAGTGACAAGTTAGGTGTTCAAGGTCAGTGCTGTGTACTTGTTGGACATTGAGGTTGGCACTTAATATTTGGGAAGGAGATCCTTTCCTTAGCCATGTTTCTCATTTTCCCTCATCAACCTATCTGAGCTGTTGATTGGGAATGAGGGAGAAAAATTATAGTAATATTATATTGATGGGACGAACATGATTTAGAGATTATGAGGGATGATGAGAAAATGAGAAAATGACAATGAAAGAAACCCAACAATATTTGCGTCTCTAAACTGTTTTCTAAGGTTTTCAGCATCAGACAGGGTGAAAAGAATGTCTATACTAACCACTCACTGCTTTGAGTACTTTCTCTCCACTTAATTTCTCATTTAATATTTAATATTAAAATAATACTTTTTATATAATATAAAATCTCAACCATTAAAAAGCTAATTCAATGGCGGATAAATTAAGTGGAAAGAAAATGGAGAGAGGGGTTAGTGTAAGCATTATTTTCTCACTGTTTGCATCCTTTTTTGAACCTGGGCCTTCTCAACTAGACTAGATATCAGAGCAACCGATTAGTTCAGGCTTAACCGATAGTGTGTAGTCTAACAGGTTATTTTCTCTCCTCATAAGTTTGTTTTTGGGGATTCTATGCATTTAAGTCAAAATCCCTTTTGAAAAGAATTCCTGAGATGATAAACCATAGCGTGATAGAGAGTGTAAGAATATTGTGGTATGTAAGCAATGAACTTTTTAGGTACTTCATTTACAAATGGGATTGCCGTGAGATTTAGAATTTGTGGGGTCAATTATCTTGGGGGTTTTTTTTTCCCCATGACTCGGACAAATTATACCCTCCTCCACATATGGTTCACACTCACCTCCTCATGTCTAAGAAGAGTTTAAAGGTGTTTGATGTTAATAGAGTTATAAGGCCCCAGCGTATTTGTTATTTTGGTTGAGGATTGATATTTCTCCTCCATGTGATGATGGCATGCATGTATTGTGGGTATGAAAGAACGTTAACAAATTTGGGGAATAAATCACCAAGATTAAAGTCTGGCTAGATAATATTATTCCACTTCATTCTTTTGTAGGGGGGAAAAATTAGAGGCGCATATAGTATTAACTTGAGGTTACTAACGGAATCGAACTCTCAAACTTCCACTCACATCGAAGCGCCACTAGGTTATAAGCCATTGAGCACTTGGTTCTTTCAAAAGAAAATAATCGCCTTTTTTTTGGGGGGGGAGGGGAGGGGTGCAGCATTGATGTACAGTGCTCTTCTCACGTAATCATCAATAAATGATTACCTTTACACAGTTTTCTATTCACTTAGGCCCCGTTTGGATCAAAGAAGAGGAAGGAAGGGAAAAGAATGGAAATAAAAAGAAAGGGATAGAAGGGAAAATATTTTACCTTTGATGCATTTGGTTACCATGGAAAAGAAAATGGTTGGATTGGAAAATTGTTATTGGGTTGGAAGAAAAATAAGGAAAGATTACATTTTACCCTTAACATATTTTAAGGGCTATTATTAAGGGAAAAAAAGTGCACGACGTGGGAACAAAACGTTGCTTGAGCAGCGGCATTGATTGCTAAATTGCTACTTGAGCAGCAATTATTGCTACTCGAGCAGCAAATCATTTGCTGCTCGAGCAGCGTCCTATTTTATTTTTTTTTTAAAAAAAAACCTTCAATTGTTTTATTCAATTGTTGTTCTTTCAGTGTCTTAAGTTGTTAGACTTTGTTATATATATTATGCTAGAAAATAGTTGAGTGATGAACAGATAGGAAGGTGTCATTTATGATGAATAGAAGGATATACTATCTCTGATCATAAATATAAGATAAGTTTAGTGTGTAATTTGCATTACAAACTTCTCGGAGATAGTATATAATAAAAGAGAATAGTATATTTGGATGCTTTGTATTTTGAGAGGAGATTGAAAAGCCAAAATCTGATCATGTCTGTGAGGGTGTAGCAGAAGCAGTAGCAGACAGGTCAATAAGCAAATGATCCCACCCCAAGATTTGAAGTTTGTGATGAGGGCATCTTCTGAGTACATGCCACATGCCTTGCAAGTTGAAACTCTATCGTCTCTTCAATGTGTTCTCTCCATTAGGACAACTTCATGTTTTGTTGCATCTTTCATAGGCATGTGCTTCTATAGTTTGCATATGCTATCGGTGCATTTGTCAATATATCATAATATATTTTTACATAGATATAAATATGCCATAAATGAGAAAGTTATGACCGGTTTGATTCTTTTTTCTGTTTTTACGTTTCCAAAACAATTTATAAAGTTATTTTTAAAAACAAGTCTTAAACAAAATAATTTTAAAAAACTGTTTGAATACTTGTTTTAAAAAATCATATTTCAAAAAAAAATATTAAAAAAACAATTGTAATAATTGTTACTTACCGCACCATCTTAGATAGTAAAAGATGAAAAGAATTGTCTGATTCACTTTCTTTATATAATTTGTTTGGCGGCAACGTGGTGTCACAATTGTCAGGGACATGGCGTTGGTCGTCGTTGGAAGGATGGGTGTATTTTTCGTGTAATGTTTTGTGCATTTAATATCCTAAAGAATTCTTTCAATAACAATCAGATTCCTAAGCTTAAGATACTCATACTCATTGTTGTTGTGAAAAATATTTTTAAAGCAAAATTAAACTAACAACGCTTTAAAATATTGGATGCTACTAAAAAAATATTTTAAAATATTGGATGTGCTATAAATTAGTTTACGATATTGAGTATAACTTAAACAATATTTTAGAGTGTCACTGGCATCTTAACCTCAATTTTTTAAAATTTTATTCTTATTTACTATTCCCCTTCCACATCCTAAATGTCATGCTACCATATTTATAACTCATTATGTATGTTTATTGTACGCATTCATCAAATTTTACAAGTCCATATAAATTTTTTCATCCCAAATTTACAAGTTAATGCATCCCAACTTTTTATTATTTTTGACCTATTGGTGAAAAAAAAAAAACATAATATCAACTCTTAAACATTGAGTGTGAGTGTGTGTTTTTAATAAAATGTAGAGAGTGATTGGTGATGGTGGGAAAACCAAAAGTAGTGCAGAGGGAGAACGGGAGTAGTGTTGATGTTAAGTTATGGATCCCAAGGGCTTGTATGTTATTATGGTTTTATTTGTGAGACATATTTTCACTGTCGTTACACACAAACTGCCCTTTAACTCAACATGCGTTTGTCCTAGTAAAAAGAATTTTGACCATTTAAGTATGATGTTTTGATTTCAACTTATTTTTAAAAAATAAAAATAAAAAAATCAATGAAACATTTATGACTCATTTTAAAAAATGTCCCTCCTTCACCAATTTCACTGTTCATATCATTTTAACTTGTTTAAGGTTATTTTCGAAAATTGTAAAAGTTTTTAACACTTATTACTCTTAATTAATTAATGTCTTAATTTATCTAAGCTTGTCAACATATTCTTAGAATAAGAACTGTAACAGCCCCAGACACACCACATGAATATTGTCCACTTCGAAGGCTCATGGTTTTAAAATGTGTTCATGGGGTAGAGGTATCCACACCTTTATAAAGGTTTGCTTTGCTCTCCTCTATAATTGATATAAGACTTGATTACCAAATCCACCCCCTAGCTAGGGGCACCGCGTCTCCATGGATTATACGGTCTATGTTTGGCTCTAACACCAATGTATCAGCCCCAAACACTCCACACGAATGTTGTCCACTTCTCAAGTTCACGATTTTAAAACATGTCCATTGGGAAGACATACTCCCTATCAATATGGCTCTAACTAGGTTACCTAACCATATGGAGAACTCCCTTCAATATTTAGTATAAGACATATTTACATAAATTGATTAAATTAATAAAGTTGGTTAAGTTAATTAATATGACATGTATTTTCAAAAATACCTTAGTCATTTTTCTTAAGTTCATCATTCCCCTTCTCTTTGATTATTGTTGAAGAGTATCAATAAGGGCAAATCAGAAAAAGAATGACAAATATAAAAATTATATTTTATATTTAGAATGAAAGTCAACTCATAAAATATATCTTATATTAAAAAATGAAATGAGTATATTTTAGTGGAGGGTTTCATTGCACATAACATAATGAATTTGGCTTTCCCCACTAAAATGTATAATAATTTAATATTTGATATTATTGAATTATATTAGGGTATTATTATATAATCCTAACATAACTTCCTCAACGCAATTTTTTCCCGTTTTTCCCTATAGCTTTTCTACTCATTATATTTTTTATAAGGTGTTCGAACTCAGGATCTCACATCAATAAAGAATTGAAGGAAGTGCTTGCATAGTGTGTCGTTAGGTTACAAAGCCTTACACTATTTAAATATTACTATCTAGTCCTTAATATAATACATATTAACTTAATTTTATTATATTAAGAAAAATTAGTTAAATTAGTTAATATGGTATTTTTTTTAAAAAAAAAATACCCTAATTATCTTCTTTAATTCCTTCATTCCTTATTCTCATTAATTATTATTAAAGAAATATCAACAAAGGTAAATTAGGAAAATATTGACAAATATAAAAATTTTGTCTTATTTTTAGGAATAAGATCAACTTCTCAAATATGTCTTATATTAAGGATTGAATGAGTAATAATAACCACTTCTCTTAAACTTTCATTTTGTACATTACAAATATGTGTGTGTGTGCGCGTGTGCGTGTGTCTATAAAACTATAGTCCTACTTATAAGTCCAAATTACATAACTCTCACATGCCAAGGAGAGTTAATTAACTCATTAATTATAGGCTAAATTTTGAATTTTTCCCTTATTTATAATTAGTTTCAAAAGTCAACAAGAGTAAATTATTTTTGTTTATTACAACTAATAGAGACAAAAATGTAACAAATATATTCTTACTTTAAAACTAAACTTATAAGAAGGACTATAATTTTTAGTCAAAATAGACTTATAAATTAGACCAGTATATATTTAGAAAAACTAATCACGAATATAATAATCATATGACTATCATGATTTTTAATATTTGCTATGTTGAGATATAGGCAAATTTTTAAAACTAATATTAAAAAAAAAAATTGTCAAAATGGGGTACTGTACAATTATATTGGCAAACTAGGCCAATTTGTGGCGCCATGTCAGACGGCGCCACGTGGCATGGCGCCACTGTACAGGTGGCGCTGCCACCTGTGGCGCCATAGGTGGTAGCGCCACCTGTTTTAAAAAAAAAAACTTTTTAAAAAAATTTGATTCAGCTACCTGCGGTAGCTTTAATTGACAAGGGGCTAACGCCCCCTGTCAGTTTTTTTTAATTTTTTTAAAATTAAAATAAATTATAATATATTATATAATTTAATATCTTAATAATATTATTATTATATATATTATATTATTAATTATAAAATAATTATATATTAATATTTAATTTTATATTATTATTAATATATTAATAATATAATTATTGATAATTATATTATTAATTATTATATAATTATATATTAATATATATTATATAATTATTAATGTATATTAAATTAATTAATAATATATATTAATTAATATATTTTAATATATTTTAATTTAATTTAATTTTTTTAAAAATAATAATAATATAATTTTTTGCTTGTCTTGATGAAGAGGTGGACATATGAATATGATGAAGAATCCAATCCTGATGAAAATGATAACCCTATGGTAAATAACCAACTCAAGAGGAAAAAACAACATCAGAAGTAATAAGTAAAAAAATGGCAAAGGGTAAGCAGAAGAGTGGGATTGCAACAAGCATGCTAAAAACATTAGACCGAATGGCCAATACAGCAGAGAGTCATAATGCATCTGAAGCGGTTGGAATGTCACAAACATCTGAAATCAATGACACCATCATGGTTTTAAAAACAACAGGATTATCGAGGAAGATGATGTTACAGGCAGCAATGATGGGGATGAGCAAAATGATAAAAGTGAGATTGATTGTCCATGTTTCCCAGTCATTAAATATTGTCCATGTTTCCTCTTTACCAGGATATACCATATAACGTCTTCTTCTACCAATTTCTTTTATGGTATGCATCCGATGAGAGAACATATATATTATAATTTAATTTAATTTGAAAAATAAAAAAAAATAATAATATTTTTTTTATTTTTTTAAAAATTAAATTAAATTAAAATATATTAATAATATAATAATTAATATACATTAATAATTATATAATATATATTAATATATAATTATATAATAATTAATAATATAATTATCAATAATTATATTATTAATATATTAATAATAATATATTATATATTATATAAAATTAAATTAAATTAAATATTAATATATAATTATTTTATAATTAATAATATAATATATATAATATTATTATTAGTAATATATTTAATTATATAATATATTATAATTAAAAAAATTTTAAAAAAACTGGCAGGGGGCGTCAGCCCCCTGTGACGCCCCCTGTCAGTTAAAGCTGCTGCAGGCAGCCTGCGGCAGCTAATTTAAATTTTTTTTAAAAAAAATTTTAAAAAAATAATAGGTGGCAACGCCACCTGTACAGTGCCGCCATGCCACATGGCGCCACGTGTGGCGCCGTCTGATATGGCACCACAAATTGGCCTAATTTGCTAATATGTTAGTACGGTACCCATTTTGACAATTTTTTTTAAATATTATTTTTAAAAAAATTTGCCTCGAGATATAAGCATATCAAACATATTTTTCAATAATTTAATAATACAACAATATTGGGATGTGTCCAATTTTCTTAATAAATCCCTTAAAAAGGAAACTGACAAACACTTGCTATGAAATTTGAAACACACCCACATGCTCTCACATCATAAATGTCCCATAACTTGTAACATGTCACTCTCAGCTTCCCAACGAGGCCAATCACATGCATTCAAACACTCAAAATCCAGGCCATTTATATGTCTCTGACAAGTCCAACATCCAAACCGTGTTGGTGTTTCAATTCCTACTTTAGGAATAAGGGCATGCATTTTCATTCTTTTAACTTTATTATATATATGTGTGTGTGTAATCACTGGAGAAAAAGACATAATAATACTCTCTCAATTTGCAAATTCTATTTTAGAATTTCGAAATGGCCCTAATCACTGTGAATCCCTAAGGGTTAATTTGGCGCTAAAATTTATAGAAAAATTACCTAGATGCCCTCAATTTGAAGTACTCCCTCTAGTCTTTATTATAAGAAATCAACTAACAAGTGTTTTTTGTCCTTTTTATAAGGCACTTGCAAATTTTTAAGGTACAATTAATTTATTTTTTCATAGATGCCCATATTTAATAAGGGTGGCGGGAAAGAGTGCTATATTTGAGTTTAGGGTTATTAGTAGGGATAATATTAGAAATCAATTGAATTTTATAACAACTTTAAGGCTTTTAACTAATTTTATTGATTTGTGAGAATTAATAGTTGGTGCCTTATAATAAGAACCACAGAGGTATGAAAATTGTAAAAAAGAGATTACAAATGAGTGTTTTTGAGATGCTAATGGGAAAAATGACTTTTTTTGTAATATGACTTATTCAAATTTAATAGTGGATAAAAGTCAAATTGTGTAATATTATTATTTATGTTTGGATTGGTAGTAATATAAATGCTTCTAAAACTGAAATTTATTTAGTTTGATGGTAGCATAAGTAACTTTTATGACAATTATAAGAGAAAAATTAGAATCAAAATAATTATTTATTTTTGGAGGGTACGCTTGCTTTGCCCAATGTCAGCTTCCCTTGAAATGGAAAATATGGCATTTAGTATGAGATAAATACTCTATGAAAAAGGGGAAGAGAGACCTTTGGAAATAAAAAAAGCAAGAGTGGGGGGGGGGGGGGGGGAGTGGTATAGCATGAGTAGGAAGGAGTACGTGTGGACTACGGGGTGGAGCTCACGGGGAGCCATGTGATTAGCCAAAATCAAATCATGATTAGCCACATTTTGTGACTTATAAAAATAAGTCATTTAATATTTATAAGCCAAAATGATAATGTGTTCACAAATAAATCAGAAAAAATCAAAAATTATTAATCTTACTTTTAGATTTTGAATCGTGTGATTGGGAGGCCTAAAAACTATACCAAACAAAGGCATTAGTAAAACAGCTCTAACTTGTCAAATGATAACAACAACTAATTTCCCACAAATCTCTTACTAAATATCAATGACGATAGTACGTAACAATTCAATCAGTAATAACTTTAGCTTATCAAATGATATCAATAATTAAGGCAGTGACATCTAATTCCACATAGGGCAATTAGACTATTAAAAAAAGTTAATTTCAAAATAGTGCTGAAAGACTACTTAGGAATTAAGCTATTTTGAGGGATTATTTGAAATTTTTACATTTTCTTGATCATTAGATTTCATTCTAAAAAAATATGTGAGGTCGATGATGGAGAAGATAAAGGGCATGCATATCTCTATTAGGTTAATTATTTTTTAAAACTATACATACTATGCTATCTAATCATATTTAAGTTGTATTTGGATTGCAATGAGGAGAACCCTTCAATATATAATTGTTCCAATGATTCGATTTAAATTTGAGACCACCTTACAAGTTAAAGATCAATCCTTTTCAAAGACTTTAGGTGGGTGACCCTATTTTGCTAGGTGAAAACAATATCCACCATGCAAAAAGAAAATCCACTATTTAGTGATTGTCATCAATAGGGTTCTTTCTTGTATAAGTGTTTGGCTTATTTCTTTTGCACTTTATCATCAACGACAATTAGAGTTTCCGATCATTGCAGTGACTTTGTGCATTGCTTGGTCCATATCAAAGATAACATTAGTGTTCAAAACTGTTAATCAATCTTTATCTCTAAATGTAGTAATAAGGCGAAAGACAAGAGGCTTGAGGTTGAGATATGACTAATGAGAATCACAGACTCTTTGATTGCTTTGATATTGAGCTATCAAATAAATTGTATATATGTTTGTTGTCATAGTTTTCTGTTGTATTATTAGATTATGGATTAGATAAGTCATTGGTTATTAAGAATGAGATAAGGATAAGAAATTGACCATGCGTAAAGAATTTAGTCAGCTAGATGATGATTCCAAGAGTGTTAGTTAAAAGTTGATAAAATATTTTTTAATTTACTAATTATGATTAGGTGAAGGAAAAGTAACTTAATTTTTTTTTTTTTTAAAAAAAAGAAAATCTAAGGTTTGATTGTTATATATGAGGAAAGAATGTTACTTCCACTCATAAAAAAACCAAATCTATCTGGCAAGTGAAAAAGAAAGAAATTATCAAATCTAATGCTACCTTGTAATTCGATGCTTAATATAAAATCCAACTCACTAATTTGGAGAGATTATAGAGTTAATTAAATAAATTATTTAATTATAACATATGTTATATGATCTCCCCTATATACTTATACGTATAATTAAATTATATATTTTTGTATAAGTCAGGTAAATAAGTTTGAAGAAAAATGATAAATATAAATACTTTAATATAATTTATTTAGCTTTATTAACATTTCTAAATTAGTCAATTGAGTATTATATTAAAGACTGAAAGTAATATAATAGTAATAAATATTAAATAGTTTTAGAAATATTTTTTTAATATTATTTTAAATCAATAATATTTTAAAAATCACTTAAGTACAAACCACTTTAGACTTAAGACTAACCCCTTTTGAAACTTAGAAGGTAAAGAATTTTTATCTCACCTCTTTAGTATGTTTCCCGGAATTCAAACTTATGTTATTCTTTTAATGGGGAGATGTCACTTACGACTTCAACAAAGACCCGTAGCATTTTTACTTTAAAATTAAATAATAATTAGTAATAATAATTTCAAAATATCATATACATTATTCAAAATGAAAATGACAAAAGAAGTCATTTTCTTTGGTTGGAACTTGGAACTAGATACATAACCTTTCACCGTAACTTAGTGTAATTATTAACTAACTAAAAGGAGGAAACAAAGCGATCATCATGGGAAACCATAATCCATATTTTTTATAGCAAAACATATAATAATATATAAATATATGTGTGAAATTATATTTCATATTGGATAAACAAAGATTAGGAACAATTATTGACTAAAATAATTGGATGGTACAACTTTGCAAATTTAATTGTCCTTATGGTACCATTCAAATATGGTTTCATTTTCATATACCAAACCTCCATAGATCCTTGGTTGAAAATTCTTCGAGTCATATTCTTGTACCTAATTGATTTTGAAGCCCTGCTGTGGCTTTCATATCTTTCATCCTCTTTTGTATTAATCACATGAACCTTAAATTTGAAGCCAATTAAACTAAACCCATCTTCGTCCTCCATTTTTTATTGTGAAAATTGCACATTTGGTCCTTAACTCTATACAAGATTTTAAGTTGGTCCCTTAATTTTATGAAGTTTTTTTTGTTTTGTTTTTTTTTTTTTTTTTGCAGCCTGCTAATCCGAACATTGTTGGTCTTAAATGATGATTTTTCGTGTCAATCTGGAAATCATTACTATTTTTAAAATTAAACTTAATAAGTTATTTTTTGATAATGTTTTTCAACATTTTTTTATTGCGATTCAATTATGAACTAGTATTTTATGAGGTTAAGTTTACACACACACACACACATTTATAATATATAAAATTCATAATTCATAATTGTGAAAAATAGTGATTAAATATAAAAAAAAATTATAAAACTAAAATTTAGATGGTTGAAAAATTATGTAGACGATCTTAAATTTGTTTATATATATATATATATAAAAGATGAAATTATTTTCATTGCACACGTAGAGAGAAATAAGCAACAAGTGACCGACAATATCCCATAGAAAGGTGCTGAAGAATAAATCAGAAATGAAAGAGAGAAAACCCTAATTTTGGTGAGATTCATATCCAAGAAGATGAAGGACAAGCAGACACCAAATTCTTAATTAATTGAATGCTCTTATAAATATTTTATACGTATGTCCATTATTACTTCACATGATTACTATTACTTCACATGTTTACTATTGCTTCACATGTGAAAGTTTAGAGGGAAATTACCTCTTATGACCCTGAGGTGGAATTACACTAAAGACCCATTTTTCATCTATAAATAGAGGTCTTCTGTAAACATTCTGAATACACTGGAATAAGAATTTCCCTCTACTCTCTCTCTTTATCTTCTATCTCTTGTTCGTGATCTATATTTTCATCAGTCTTATATTACGTTATTAGCACGATAACTCTACCAAAGCTCATGGATATTTCAAATACTGAACACAAGAATGAAGATATATATCTCATTGATAGTGCAACGACACATACAATTCTTAAAGATAAGAAATATTTTTTCACCACATAATTTTAACTGAGAACTTATTTTGAAAACTGCTGAGTTATACTCACTTACAGTTTTAAAATCTTGTAGCCTGAGATGAATCCATTCATAACGAGCTCTTGACAAAATCACCGTTTTCTGATGATCATACCTATCTTTCAAACTAGTCCACAATTCAAATGAATCTTTTACCGTTAAATATTCAGTTTTCAAACTTTCATGAATGTGGTGTCGGAGAAAAATTATAACTTTAGTCTTTTCTTGATGGGACGCATCATTTCCCGGCAATATAGCCTTTCTAAGGTTCTTTGCTTGAAGATGGATTTCAGCATCTAAAACCCATGATAGATAATTCTTCCCGGTGATGTCAAGAGCATTAAATTCAAGATTTGAAAGGCTGGAAGACATGATTCAAACTAAAAATAATGATAATAATTAGAATCATAATATAAAATCTTATTATAAATTAAAACATAATTTAAAGAACTGTAAATAAACATACTAAGAAAATAAAAAGAAGATGAGATAGGAATGGTAGTAAACTCACAGCGAGACCTATCTCATCCGAAGGTAAGAAAGAGGATGCATTATTAATATATAATATATAGAAAGCAGTAAATAAATAAATTAAACAAATGGAGCCCACTAATAAATATACTAGTGTCGCCACCATAAAAGGTAAATAAATGCATAAATAAATGGAGCTTAATGTCGCCACCATGAAATAAATAAATAAAGCAGTAAGTAAATTAAATTAAATAAATGAAGCTTAGTATCACCACCATGAAATAAATAAATAAAGCGGTAAGTAAAATAAATTAAATAAATGGAGCTTAATATTGCCACCATGAAATAAATAAATAAAGCAGAAAGTAAAATAAATTAAATAAATGGAGCTTAATATCGCCACCATGAAATAAATAAATAAAGCAGTAAGTAAAGTAAATTTACTATGAATAGTAAAAATTACTATTCACTGTAAATAGTGAATAAGATAAAATTACTGAAAGATTAAATCTAGACTTCCATATAGGAGTCAAAATGAATAAAAATGTAAAATTACTGAAAAAGTAAAAATTAACATGAATAGTAAAAATTACTATTTACTGTGAATAGTAAATAGTAAATAATCTCAAATCTTAACCATGGAACCCGATATTCAAAATAATCGGTAAAAGTAGAACTTTAATTCCATAAAATGGTTAAGATTATCCCAGATAGATAAAATGAATATATATAATGAAAATATAAAAGATAATAAGAAAATCCTACCTTTGATAATAAGAAAATCCTACCTTTTATATTACGTTATTAGCATGATCACTCTACCAAAGCTCATGGATATTTCAAATATTGCACACAAGAATGAAGATATATGTCTCATTGATAGTGCAACGACACATACAATTCTTAAAGATAAGAAATATTTTTCACATCTAACAAATTGTAGTACAAGCATCAATACTATAGTGGGTAATACGAGATTGATTGAAGGCTCTGGAAGAACAATAATAATATTACCCAATGGTACGAAATTTGTTATTAATGATGTTTTGTATTCCTCTAAGTCTCATAGAAATTTATTGAGTTTTAAAGATATCCGCCGGAATGGATATCATATTGAGACTATAAATTAGGAGAATAAAGAATATCTACAAATTGTTAATGTTAGATATGGTGAAAAATATGTTCTGGAGAAATTACCTATGTTATCTTCTGGTTTGTACTATTCATGTATTAGTACAATTGAAAAAAATGTTATGGAAAAACAGAAGCATGCTGATAAAGACATATTTATTGTTTGGCATGACCGGTTAGGCCATCCCGGGTCAATTATGATGCGACGTATAATAGAGAATTCATGTGGACATAACTTGAAACAGAAACAAATACCAAAATCCCATGATTTCTCATGTGATGCATTTTTCAAGGGAAAATTAATTATTCGGCCATCACCAAGCAAAGTAGAAAGTGAGTCTCTCACATTTCTAGAACGGATACAGGGAGATATTTGTGGGCCAATACACCCACCATGCAGACCATTTAGGTATTATATGGTTTTAATTGATGCATCAACTAAATGGTCGCATGTGTGCTTACTATCTTCTCGAAACTTGGCGTTTGCGAGATTACTTGTTCAATTGATAAGATTAAGAGCACATTACCCTGATTATCCTATCAAGAAAATACATCTTGATAATGCTGGTGAATTTATTTCACATACTTTTAATGAATATTACATGTCCCTTGGAATTGATGTTGAACATCCCGTAGCTCATGTTCATACGCAAAATGGACTTGCAGAATCATTGGTAAAACGATTGCAACTTATTGCAAGACCTTTACTTATGAAATCTAATTTACCAATTTATGCTTGGGGCCATGCCATTTTGCATGCAACAATGTTAATTCGCATCAGGCCAACTAATTATTTAAAAGTTTCCCCCTTACAAATGGTTTTTGGTGAAGAACCTAATATTTCCCATATTCAGACCTTTGGATGTGCAGTATATATGCCAATAGCACTTCCACAACGTACTAAAACGGGTCCTCAAAGAAGAATAGGAATTTATGTTGGGTATAAATCTCCTTCAATTATAAAATATTTAGAACCATCTACAGGAGATTTATTTACTACATGATTTGCAGATTGTCATTTTGATGAATCAGTCTTCCCAACATTAGGGGGAGAAAATAAGCAGTTGAATAAAGAGATTAGCTGGAATGAATTATTATTGGCTCATTTTGATCCTCGTACAAAACAATGTGAACTAGAAGTTCAAAAGATAATTCATTTACAGAATTTAACTAATCGAATACCAGAAGCATTTACTGACCCAAAGAAAGTGACAAAGTCATATATTCCAGCTGTTAATGCTCCTATTCGAATTGATGTCCCGGTAGGACAGCCGATTATAAATGAATCAAAAGCACGCCTAAAGCGTGGTAGGCCTATTGGTTCCAAAAATAAAAATTCTTGAAAAAGAAAAGGAGCTAAGATTATAGATGGCCAAGTCAAGGATAATCAAGAAAAAAGTGTAGCTCTGGATGAGCCACTTCATGAAGAGATATTATCTCCAGAAGAAAATATTGTGGCCCCAGAAGAGATCCAGGTACCTGAAATGTATGAAAATAATGAGATCTCAATAAATTATGTCACAAATAGTATCAAATGGAACCGAAATGAAGTCAATGTTGACGACATTTTTGCTAATCATATGGCATATGATGTAATGAATGATGATGAGGATCATGAGCGAAAATCCATTAGTGAGTGCCAACAGCGAAATGATTGGCCCTTATAGAAAGATGTCATAAATGCAGAATTAAAATCACTGACAAAACGAAAAGTATTTGGACCTATAGTCCATACACCTAAAGATGTAAAGCCAGTTGGATATAAATGGGTTTTTGTACGGAAAGGAAATGAAAAGGGTGAAATTACAAGGTATAAAGTACGCCTAGTAGCCCAAGGCTTTACACAAAGACCTGACATTGATTTTGAAGAAACATATTCACCAATAGTAGATGCAACTACTTTTCGTTATTTAATTAGCCTAGCGGCAAATGAAGGGCTTGATTTGCATCTAATGGATGTTGTGACTGCCTATTTGTATGGCTCACTTGATAGTGATATCTATATGAAAGTTCCTGAAGGACTCAAGATGCCAGAAGTATTTAATTCAAATTCACGAGAACAATACTCGATCAAATTAAATAAGTCTCTATATGACTTGAAACAATCAGGGCGTATGTGGTATAATTGTCTCAAAGAATATTTGTTGAAAGAAGGGTACAAAAATGACCCGATATGCCCATGTATTTTTATGAAAATATCGATAAACGAATTTGCTATAATTGTTGTTTATGTTGATGATATCAACATTATTGGAACTCCTGAAGAGATTTCAAAAGCAATTAATTGTTTAAAGAAAGAATTTGAAATGAAAGATTTGGGTAGGACAAAATTTTGTCTTGGATTACAAATTGAGTACCTGAAGGATGAGATCTTTGTATATCAAGAAACTTATACAAAGAAGGTCCTAAAACGATTTTATATGGATAAGTCACATCTATTTTGTACTCCAATGGTTGTAAGGTCTTTGATAAAAGAAAAAGATTCATTCCAACCCCAAATAATTAACGAAAAAGGTATAGAACAATTACTTGGTCCAGAAGTACCATATCTTAGTGCTATTGGAGCATTAATGTATCTTGCTAATCACACACGACCTAATATATCGTTTACTGTTAATTTATTAGCAAGATATAGTTCTGCACCAACACAGAGGTATTGGAGTAGTGTAAAGCGTATTTTTCGTTACCTCAGAGGTACTATGGATATGGAGTTATATTATTCAAATGTATCTAAACATGAACTGATTGGTTATTCAGATGTTGGATTTATGTCTGATCCACATGATGGAAAATCACAAACAAGCCATGTAATTACATGTGGAGGTACAACTATTTCATGAAGATCTATGAAACAGACTATATCGGCCACTTCATCTAATAATGTAGAAATCCTAACAATGCATGAAACAAGTCGAGAATGTGTGTGGTTGAGGTCAGTAATTCATCATATACGAACTACTTGTCATTTATCTTCTGATAAAATGATTCCAACAGTTCTATATGAGGATAATACTACATGTATTGCCCAACTTAAGGAAGGTTACATCAAGGGCGATAGAACTAAGCATATTTCACCAAAATTCTTCTTTACTCGTGATCTTCAACAGAATGGTGAAATAGATATCCAGAAAATCAGTTCAAGTGAAAATTTGGCAGATTTATTCACCAAGCCACTTCCAAAAGCAATCTTTGAGAAGCTTGTCCATGGTATTGGTCTTTGAAGACTCAAAGATCTCAACTGATGTCATCAAGGGGAGTAATACTGATATTGTCAACAGGGGTAGTCGATACATGCTGTACTCTTTTTCCCTTATATAGGTTTTGTCTCACTGGGTTTTCCTAGAAAGATTTTTAATGAGGCAGCACTAGACAGTGTACCAATAGATGATGTACTCTTTTCTTTGGCTAGGTTTTTATCCCACTGGGTTTTCCTAGTTAAAGTTTTTAACGAGGCACATTCATAATGGACATCCAAGGGGGAGTGTTATAAATATTTTATATTTATATCCATTATTACTTCACATGATTACTATTACTTCACATGTTTACTATTGCTTCACATCCAGGGGAAATTACCTCTTATGACCCTGAGGTGGAAATTACACTAAAGGCTCATTTTTCATCTATAAATAGAGGTCTTCTGTAAACATTCTGAATACACTGGAATAAGAATTTCCCTCTACTCTCTCTCTCTCTATCTTCTATCTCTTGTTCATGATCTATATTTTCATCAGTTTTATATTAAATGCCCATTTGTCAAGTGAGCAAATTTTCATGCCCATTCCATCGTGGCTTTTCAACACAATACATTTTTTTTTCTTGAGAATATTTAATTACATTTTATCTTTAAGATTAATATAAAAATGTTCTTTTTAGGAAAAAACAACAAATTTTTATTCTCATTCCTTTATTTAATATTCCACCTACAAAAGATAGATTGACGTCTTTAAATTGTAATTTATTCTTCTGCCCATACATGTGTTATATGTAATACTCACATCAAGTCAATGAGATACTATGAATTTTTTTTAAAAAAAATTAGGGATGCTATGAATTGAATTTATGTTGAGTCAATAAGCAGAAGGCGTAAAAAGAATAACTGTTCCTTCGGGAAGAACAAGGTTGGAATTCATTTTACCTCCCCCCCCCTCCCTTTCTCTCTCTCTCTCTCTCTCTCTATATATATATATATATATATATATATATCACCTTCCAATAATGAGGTATCAAAAGAGAACACCTTAGTGGTAACGAATAGCAGGATCATGGCGAGCATCTCAATTTCAGATGTTGGTGTGGAGAATAGATCAGACAACATGTAGGTCCAGTTTCATATGAACCATCGTCCAGATAAAATAAAACGATCCAAATTTAATTTTTTTTCACTTGTTTTTTCAAAAAATAATTATTTTAATGAGTAGATAATTTAAAATAAAAATAATCTCTTAATTAATATTTTTTTAAGAATCGATTTTATTCATTTAAAAATCACTAGTTAAAAAAAAAAAAAGGATAGTCTAGATCTCATATATGGATAGTCCATATGAGAAGATAGGCACGGAAACTAGCTTCCAACATGTAGCCATCTGAAAAGGATAAATTAAATTAAAATAAAACTGAATAAAATACTTTATGGACTTATTACAACGGGACATTTCAGCTAATTTATCAAAGGATTTGACTTAATTTGCTGATAGAGTACATATGACATCTCGTCGTGTGATTCAGGCAAATATAAAACTTGTTGGTGCTGTTGAGTTGTTGGTTAATGGATAAATCCCAAATTTAATATCCATGCAAGTTTCTTTATTTTTACGTGGATCACAATATTCAAGCATTTTTGTAGGGCCTAAAAAATGTCACATTAAAATCAGCAGACAAAAATAATAGATAAAAAAAAATTGTAATCGGATAAAGTAAATACTGTATATAAAGCTGTGTATGGTTGTGAAAGAATGACACCAGTAGACACTGATCATGAACCTTTATTATTTTATCTGTTTCACATTGTTTTTATGTTTATTATAACATAGTGACTTTAGTTAAAAGCAAAGTGACCCCTACCCACACCCTCATATATTCTCATGCTCACTCAATCAACTTTTGCTTGAAATGGCTTGCCACAACAAAAGCAAACCAACAACTTATATGCATTTATATGAATAACATCAAGTACAATATTATCATTTTCTTATCATTTAGTGAGTGAAAATGATGGCTCACTTATGTTTTTTCAATATATTTAATCTTGGTGAACAGAAATTGGTCACTCATGTAACACCACTTATTTTGATATTTTAAAGGGTAATACTTTATAATGTCGGGTCCCTATAATTTTTTCTCATTTTAATTTTGGTTTAAGTCTCCATTATTTAAACCATGAGCTTTAGTTTCTTTTCATCCAAATCGTGAGCCCCTATATATTTTAATATAAATTTGGATCATTTTACCCCTTTGAAGAATAAAAACCCATGATTTGAAAGAGGGTATGAAACAAAACTTGTGATAGATACTCAAAACAATGGAGGTTGTTTCTTATCATTATAGGACCAAGAGAAGGAGAGTGACAACAAGAATCAAACCTTATTATGTGGAGTCGGTTACATGAATGACATGATACCATTATACTTTATCAAAAGCCAGATTTTAAAATAAGTGATTAATCAAAAGATTTTACTCTATAACTTCATTGAGTATTTGCTTCAGTCTTCCTGTATCTTTTTTTTTTTTAAATTACTCTATACTACTTGATTGAACACTCCAACTCGTTCACATATATTATCATTACGAATCGTATATTTTCTTGTATGACTACACATCTATCTCAGCATCCTCACACTGGCTACCCACACTTTATGTTTATGTTGTCCCTTTATAAACCGGCATTCACTACCATATAGTTTCGCTAGTCTTATAGCAGTACAATATACCTTATTAAGTACTTTCTAAAAAAAAATAACTCATGTATCTTTTGTCCATTTATACCACTCAATTTGAATTATATTATTAACATCACCATCAATTTCACCATCTTGTTATTTAATTTATCTCAAATATTTAAACTTTGTCACTTGTAGGATGACTTGATTTCCTAATTTAACCTCCAAATATCTACTTTTATCAAAATTACAATACATATGTATTATCTTACTATACATTTATAAATAGGATAAAGAGAGCTCCAAAAAATTTCTTAAAAAAGGGACTAGGGGAGTAAAACAACGAAATTTTTTCCTTTTTCTAATTCTTTTTCATTGTATTCTCTTTTATTTTTAAATTTTAGGTATATCTACTTCTACACTTCCACGGATTACAATTTTTTAAGAAAAAATTGGTGAAAAGTAACTATTTAAAAATTTTATTACAAAAAGTATTTAAGTCAAAGTATCGATATCTTGTGTAAGCATAATTTGCAGAGTATCAAAACTTTCTATATATAAAAAATTATCAAATCCTTTCTTTTTTTTGGTCAAAGAAAAACTTATCAAATCCTTTTGGACAACAAAATTTTTAAACATAGACTTTTTTATCAATATTCTTCTTTCTGGTTTACAAATTTCTTCTGCACAGGAAAAAAAAATAAAAACTAATCAATAAAATAATATATATTTTTAAGAATAGAATCATATATATTTTTAACTTTTTTTTATTAAAAATGAGAACTTACAAGTCGTGGTTTGTAATTGTGTTGTGACCCAATTAAAAAGCAGAGAGACAATAGGAGACCCTACGTTCGTTGGACCCATATATGGAGACAATTCACAATAAGACATCATTGTTCCCACATTTCTAAGCCCATTCCATTCCTTCATGGCTTACCACAAAATCAGTTTTCCTTTTTTTTTTAAAAAAAAAAATAGATATGGTACCGTGTTTCATAGTCCAAGTTAAAAATAATTTATATTATATTCAGATAAATAATAATTAATATTATTCATTACTTAAAAATAATATATTTTTATATAAATTTTAAAAAATAATTAGTTGTAATGTCCAAATCATCAGGCTTTTATTTCGTCTTATACAAAATACTAACAAAAAATTGAAATTGATAAAAAAAATATATAATTTGACATTTCTTAAGATTTTAAATTGATAAAGTAGTTGAAAATTAGTGCAATACATATATTTCTCTATGAGACAATTTGGTTGCATGCATAATAAGAAGGTCATAATATGATGTCCTCCTTATGTCATTAATATAAAGCATATTTGTAGATTTAATTTTGGTTAAGACATAGTTTTCATATTTATAATTTTTTTCCTAATTTTCCTATATTAATACACCCTTAATAATAATTAAGAAGGATAGGGAAAGAGAGAATTAAAAAAGATGGCTGGGTTGATTAAAAAAAAAAAACATGTCATAGCAACTAACTTCCTTAATCAAATCAAATTAAGTAAATATGCTTATATTAAAGACGAATGGCAATAAAATTTTTTGCATTATCAAGATGGATGTGTCTGGCTGCATTTTCATAGTAAAACTAATTACATTAAATTTTATAATCTTTTTTTTAATCATAATCCTTGCGTCCATTGTAGCGTCCATAGAAGGTTGGAACTCATATCCTCAAGCTCAAGGTCTTGAGAGAGGTGTTTAATGTCAATTGGGTAACAAGGCCTGGTAAATTTTTTAATCTTCTTTACATCAAAAAGCTTGGTGGAAGATGTTTAACACGATGGAGGAATTGTAAATAGTCTAAAATACCCTAAAATCATTCTCAAATTCCCAACCGTTAAGCACAAGAACCACCCCAGTTTCAACTTTAAGCATCATCTTGAGTCGCCGTAGAAAGGGGACGGAATAATGAACACCAAATATAAGCTTTTAAAATGAAGAAGATTTTTTTTTTAATTTTTTTAAACATTAATTATAAAAATTGTTTATTTTTAATACGACTATCTTACTTAGGCTAGATTTAGATATTGTCAAGTTCAGGTAATTCTCATAATGGTTCATATTAAAGTAATTTTTAATAATGAGACAATTATATTAAGCTAGACAACCGGACACATGAGACAAGGGGTATGCTAAGTTAGCCAGTAACTTGAGAAGCCCATTATCTAATATATTTCTGCGGGTTTTAAATATAGAATATAGTTTTTTCTAAGAGATTAAAATAGTTAAATAGGTTATTTAATCCTACTATATATTATGAATCCTCATGTTACATATTAGTTAATAAGTTATGTAAGATAATTTGGAGAAAAAATTATGAATATAAATATTTTAAAGTAAATTAATTAGCTTTCTTAATATTTTCAAAAAAATTCAACTATATCTTATATTTAGCATCGGAGAAAAATACTTCATCTGGTCCTAAATATCATACAGAGTTGACTTTTCTTGTAGAGATTAAAAAAATAAATAAGTTACTTAATCATATCATATATTCTTATATTACATATCAGTTTATTAATTATAAAAAAAATTAACTTTATTTTATATTTAAAATCCAAGAAAGTATTGGTAAACGAAATAGAATAGAAACATAAGCATAAAGATAAGACAACAAGACTCAACAGAAAAAAAAAAAAAAAAAAAAGAGGATATGTTAAGAGTCTAAAAAATATAGCCAATGGCTATGAGACAACACATGTGGGGAGTCATCCTGCAAGTATATTTGCAGACATATCCCCAAAGACAAAAGTCACTATTTATTGAAGCATCGAGGCAACTCAATGCCTCACACGAGATCTTGTGGTTGTGGTTTAAAACCTTGTTGTTAAATCAATAGATTAATTTAAATATATCAAACACCATTTTATAACTAAATAAGAAAAACTTTCCTTTTTTGTTATATGGCTTACTAACTGATTCAAATAGGATTATTGTCGAGCCCAATAGAGGACAATTCTCCTAAAAACGTTTTCCTTTTTAAGTTAAACTAACTAATAATTACGAAAAGAAAAATTATATAAATTATCATCTCTTACTTTTATGAGAAATATGATTTACATTTATGGTTGTTGTAAGTAAAAAAGCATATGGTCAATCTATCTTACCAAGGCATGTGAAGTTAAATCATTTTGTTCACGACTCACCAACATTAAAGAACAAGAACATAAATTACAAACACACCCAGACTCCCCCCCCCCCCCCCAAAAATGATAATAATAATAATAAATAAATAAGGCAACTTCTAAAAAATTAAATATATAATTTTTGTTATCAAGTCATAAAGTGATGTATTAACTACATTTTTTTAGTGTTGTTCTTATATAAAATCCTAATTACAAATTTTATGATTCCTTGGATATATTTTATGGTATTAAATCTAAGTAATTTTTTTTCCCCATTTTCGGACAAAGTTAAGAATTTAACTACTATAACTTCTTAATTTTGATAAGGTGTTTATAGGTGCCTTGTAATTACAAAGACACCAGAGAGGGAATTTTCACTTATTTTGAAGTCCCAACCCAAATGCATGCAATGAATGAAAACAAGAGAGTTTGAAATAATTTTGTTTTACCTTTTCTCCCCTACCCTTTACTCTTAATGCCTTTGTTGGTCTAGAAGTGACAAGCTTTAAAAAGTGGCAATTTGTTTGTTCAATTATGTAAGAGCAAATTAAAGTAATCTTTTTTATTTTTTCAACAAGAGCAAAAGAAAGGAATCTTTAATTTACTTTTAATTTATTGTTCTTTCGTCCTAAGACTATCTGATTAAATTAAGGCAAAAATTTACTCAGAAAGTTCTCATTTTAGAGTAATGTTATCTACTATAAGTTTTTTTTGGGTTTAAGGTTGTCATAAAAGTTTTTTGGTTAATAATCTATCTAAATATACGATTTTAAATAGAGCACTTACAATAGCGTCATATGATTCATACAGCCAACCTTAATCAGTAGGATAAGACTTTCTTATTATTGTTGTTGTAAGGTTGACTAAAAGTATAAAAATAAAGTAATACTACCCTTTACTATTCAAAATGTAAATGGTAAGCATTAATTTTGTAATGTTCAACATTAGATTTTTAATAGGGTGGGACAAAATTTCTACATTTTACAACTTCCAAACATCATTATTAGTGAAAACTTTTAAGACAAATTTACATCTTACTCATTAAATTAAACTTACAAAGAAATCATCAAGATTTGATATTGGTTTGTGGGTGCTAAAATGTAAACAAGGTACACTATTTAAAAATAATGAACAACATGATTCATTTCTCTAATGTTAAATTTATTGGAAAAATTGTTTGTTTCATTAAAAAAAATTGATAGTTTTTAAATTTATCTGAAAAGACAAAGGTCCCTCTTTTATTTTCAGAATTTATAATTTTTTTCTTAAAATTTAAAATAAAAAAAAATCATTCTAGCTTCCCCTCAAATTTTATTCAGACGATTCAAATTTCTATTATATTTTTAAAATAGGCACATATATGTGCTATATAGTTATATAAATTATAGATTATAGATACCCGACGCAGGCATCACTAAAATTTTATAGGCATCTATATTTGAAAATATACATTTCAAAAATAACAAATCCATATTATTTTTAACAAAATTCAAATATTTTTTTAGCCACCGAGAAGATTTTATAATATTACCACCTATCCTTGATATAAGATACACTTATAATTTAATTTATTTATTAAATTGTGGATTTTATGTTAAGCATAGGTAGTAATGAAATGATTTTTTCTTTCTTTTGGAACCTAGCTATTAAAAGTTCACATAGAAAATGCAATAATAATAAGATAAACAAAATGCAGTCTTTTTGTTGGTATTGAAGCTTTTGAGGGTGGGCGCAAGCGTGAGCAAGATTCTCTCATCGGAGCTATAACTAATTGTTAATTACTAATAATTAAATTAATTAAAGATACTTTTGAAAAAACTTACTCTTGATATATATTAACCCTTGTTTAAGCTCCAGTTCATTGGGGTGAGTAATGATGATTAGGGAAGTGAAACATAAAGTTCAAAATGTTGAGCATAACTAAGGGGCTCAAATAATTACGCTTGTCAATAGTCAAAAGTCATTCCCTTCAATCATTGTGTGAGAGAGAATATTTTGTGGGTAACAATAATTTGTTTATTTATTTTATGATGAGTTAAATATTAAAAATATATTATAAATCCATTAATTTTTTTTAATCTGATCATCAGGTTCCCCCTCCCCCCCAGGGTAAAATATTTTTATATCTTCTAATAAGTTCGTGTTTTTTATCTTCTTTATTGGATGAAACCCCTTACTACTTCAACTAACAACTTATTGATATAATTCTATTAATTTTAATGCAAGGGATTTCAATTTCTTATAATAAAAATTATGTATCATGCTTGTAAATTTTCATAAAATTACATGCCTCCTAAAGCTCTTTTATTTTTCCATTATGTTTTTTTTAATTCATTCTTACCATTTTTTTTATCAAGATAATTTTCTATATTTCCATGAAGGTATTTATAGAAAATTGTTACTCTCTCTTGTTCAATATATAAGGTTAAAATCGTGAGGGGTCTAATCTTTTATATAAGTTACAGTTTCCACATGTTTAATCATTTAATTTAATGAGATTTTTTCCCAATTTTATCACACTCTCTTACGTCTTTTTTTCTCCTATACATTCTTTTTCATCCCTTTTCCTACTTATTATTTCTCACTTATACGATTTTATAAAAAAAATATTATATTTGGATTAAAAATATATATATAATACATATTTATTAATTTTAACTGTTTTATTAATAAATGTAAATCCATTATTTTAACCTTATATCTTTAAACAGAATGCGTTTAATTTGTACTGAAATAGGTATTTTACTATACATTATTTTACTCAAATAAATAGTGTAATAATATTTGATGAATTATTTTCTAAAAGCTTAGAACCCTTTCTAGAATGTGATCTAAATTTCTTTTCCTATTTTTTTTTCTTGAGCAAAAATTTTCCTCTTTTTTATTAAAAATAAATTTCTTCCTCTTTATTTATGTGTGTATGAAGCTTGATAAAATGTGTGGAGAAAAAAATAAAACAAATTATATAGGACGTCCGAGACAAGTTACATGGATCATAGCAACAGTTTTTATAAAATTTTCATTTAAATATTAATTTATTTTTTATGACATTTTAATATTTAAATGAAATAATTACTCATAAATTGATATTGTAAAATATCAATCAATGTCAATAATTGCGTCTACATTTTTTATTAGAGTCTTAATTTACAATTTATAAATTATACATTATGTGATTTATTCGACCCATGCTAACATATAGGACTCACATTTCATTTGATCACTGCAAAACGTTTTTGTTAAAAATGTCATGAAGTTTGAAATTTCATTTTAACCTTGTGGCATGAATGATATTTTATTATGAGAGGTTGTAGATTCGATTCTACATGTAACATCATATCTTTAATTCCAGTTTAAAAAATGGCAACCAATCTTGATACAGAAATTGGAATTACATGTAAAGAAAAGTGATTAAAACAAAAAAGTAAAAAATAATAATGAATAAATTAGTGAAGAGATGAACTGTCAATGGGACCCGCAATGAGGACAAAGTGTCAGAGTTAATGTAGCTTTAGTAAACCTAACTTTGGAAGCAAATGCAAAGATTAATTACTGATGAGTGTGACATACACAATCCAATTTGTTACCAACCACCCAATTCATTTCATTTTTATTTCAATTCAATGCCTACTCATTTCTCACCTTTTTGTTTAATTTTTTTAATTTTTTAATATTTCATTTCTCACCTTTTTGTTTAATTTTTTTAATTTTTTAATATTTCATTTCTCACCTTTTTATTGTACTGAATTGGAAGATTTGATGTTACTTTACTTTCTCTTGTTCATTTACTTTCTAGTTGAGAACATTATTAGGCATCCTAAGTTCATTTCATCTTTACAACACCCCTTACTTTTTGTTTTTTCTCTTTAAATATATTTGTGATGTGATTTGATAGAGTTTTTGTCAATTCACCTTTCTCAAAAGCAGGGAAAAAAAGTTACATTTTTTAAGTTTTTAAGTTTTTATCTTAACTATTTTTTTTTAAATTTTTTTTAAAAAACAGAGAGCTTCAAATTATATTAACTTTATTAACAGGAATTAAGTTAATATCAAGTTTTAAGAAAATTATTACCAGCTTTTTTTATAACAAAATGATTACCAAATTTAAACATTAAGTTGTGAGTAACATTATAATGCCTTTTTTGAAAGTATTATTTTTTTGAACGAATTGTTTGACCTAACTTATCTAATTCGATTTCAAACCATAAACAGTCCCAAATTGATTATAAAGATTAGATGAAAAAAGGGCTATTAATATGTACCCTCAAATTTACTTTCATTTTAATTTTATTTCCTTAAATTTTAAATAAGAAGTTTTATTGCCTTAAGTTTTATTCCGTTTAAAACATTAGTTTTTATTATTAAATAAAAATTTAGACTATTTTGCTTAATTAGATGCCAAAGATTATATTAACGAAAAAAAACTAATCTTGCATGCCAATATTAAGATATTTATTGTTTTAAAAAAATTCTTGCTATCCTTATTTTTTTAAGAAAATGAAAATTATGTCACACTCTTTCGTTTCAGCACTTTTGCACTTCTTCAGAAAGAAAGCTGAAAGCAGCCATTGTCGAGTGCATATCTAAAGTTTTTTAATCAAAACTTTTTAAGGGAAGATTTCATTAAAATACCATTTAAATTTAGGAGACCTTCAAAAGTTTGTTAACAAATAGAAAGGATAATAGGTCTATGGAGAGGAATCTGAAATTTTGAAATATTGTTCTTTTACTAAGATGCCTGTCATTTTTTTTTTTTTAATAAAAGAAATAACCTTTGACGGCATCACTACTAGAGCTTCGACGGCAGTCACTACCTTGCCCGTGGAACTCTAGTGACCAACTACTAGTGGTTGGAGCTTTGATAATGACTTAATTAATGAAATTGATTACTTGAGCTTTTTAAGCCTTATTGAGCATCGTTAATAAGACAAATAAATGCAATGACAACTTTAACATTAGAAATAATAGCTTGAGTTAACCATTATTAATTTCGAGACTGAAAGTTGTCAATCGTTATATTTAAGTTACCATACTTTTATTGAATCTGTCAATGACATCGGATAAGGCTTATGGAGCTCAAATAGTCAATTTCATTATTCAACTAGTCAATATCATTACTCAAATTGTTATTAGAGCTCTAACAGTTGGCCACCAGAGTCCTGATGGGGGGTGGTGTCAGCTACCAAAGCTTCAGCGCTGACAGGTTTCTTTCTTTCTTGTTTTTTTTTTAAAAAAAAGAAAACTTGAGAGACATATCAGTAAAAACACCATATTTTAAAATTCTAGATTCCTTCTTAGAGACCTATATATCCTTGACATTTGTTAATAGACTTTTTAAGATTTTTCAAGTTTAAATTGTATTTATTTGTAACTTTCCCATTTTCTTAAATACATTCTTCATATTATTTTTCCCATAACTTTGCCAATCATTGATCTCATACCCAATCAAACAGCACTAATTTTCTTCTTTAACATGAAATTTGGAAGCTCATTGACCTTTTATTAATACCCTTTTAACGGCAAAACCAGATCAATCCCTGGACAAAGAATATAGTATAATAAGTGAAATTAGCATATTCTATCAATTTATGCTTAAAATTTTCCATGAACATCGCCATCAAATTCTCTTTTGACCCCCTGACATTAGCCGCCAGTTTTGCATGGACAGTAAGAAATGTAATTGGAAATTAATGGTTTCAAACAAAATTGTCTCTCATAGATAACAAGTGAGCACTTGTACTCCATTAAGGGGGAAAAAGTGAAAATACACTTTTAGTCATTTAAATTTCCACAAAATTTCATTTTATTCCATTAAATATAAAAATATTTTTTTAGTCCTCAAACATTAAAACATAGTTAAATTTAGATATTAACAAAATACTTTCAAATGCTGATATACATTAGTCAATTGTTTTTTTTAAATAATGATTGGCACAACAAATCATCATTTAAGATTAAGAATGAAGGATTATATTGAAATCATGTATAAAATTAGAGAAAGGCCAAAAAAGGACTCCATTTAAATATATTTGCTTCATGCATGCTCTTTCATATTAGTTTAAGTTTAAAACATTATTTAAACTGGAATATAATCTTTTTAAACCTCGAGTGGGATTATTATACTATTATCATAAGAACATGAAAACAAACGAAGGAAAAGGAAGGAAAGGACAATATATAAGCATGTGGTAATAATATAGTAATATGGCGATTTCTTTTTATAGGGATAAAAAGAGAAAGAGAAGAAGAGCATGTGGTGTGGTGTACACGTGCACTTGGGCTTTGGTTGGTTCTGAAATCTCTCTCTGTAATTCTCTCTCTCTCTCTCTCTCTGTGGCTAATTTGCGCGGCTTACGAAGTCAGAAGAAACACACAAACACAGAGACAGCGACAGTGAAGGGAGAAAAGCAAAGAAAGCAAACAACGACAGGTTTCAGCAGAGTAGCACTACTAGTTGAAGTGAACCCATAAAAAGGAAGAGACTTTGAGAGTTCAGACCCAAACCCAACTTCTCTCTTTCTTTCATTCTTCTGCCAAAGTGCCAATGATGTTTAATAATGCCGTGTTCAGAGAGGGAAAAGAGTGAAACTTGCTTCTGAGTTGTTTGTTTCTTGTTCTCCTCTCTCAATCATTCTTCTTCTTCTTCTCCTTCTTGTACTGTTTGTTTCGTTTTGTCTCTCTGCCATTCACAGTTTCCATGAAATGGGAGAAGAGTCCTTGACAATATCAACATCAGTCCCCTTTGACAGAGCAGTTGATCAGGTCACGCTTCTCTGTTCCTTTCTACTTCAGTTCTCATTTGACACGATTTCAAATTTTGCAGTAATGTTCAAAGTTTTCATATTGTTTTAAGATGTGGATGAACTGTATCCATTCGTTCTTTCTGTAATTTCTAGCTGTTTGATAAAATGCTTACGGTATGATTGTTTTTTTTTTTTTTAATCTCTGCAATATGCCTAAACTTCAAATGGGGGTCCCAATTTTTTTTAAGTGATCACGGAGTTTCCATTCAAACTTTGTCTCTTCTACGCTCTTTTCACATTCCCATTCAATTTATTTATTGATTTATTTATTTTTTTCCATTTTAACAGAGTTTCTCATTCTCTAGTTATTAACATAATGTCATTAACAGTGTTGTTTCATCCCCTTTCTGAAACAAAGCATTTACTAATTTTCAGAACATGCATGGGATCAACCAGCAGCTTTCTTTCTCTTTCTGTTCTTTTTCCTGGAAGAATATGCCTAGTATGTCTGAATCACATCCATAATTAATTTTATGCCATTGATTACTAAGAGAGACATTGCCTTCCCCCCCCCCCCCCCCTCCTTTTTTTCGGTTCTTCCTTACGTAACAGTCTTGAGAAAATCTATATCCCTTTTGTTCAGTTCAATGTGATTCTGTTCTGACTTCTATTTATGAAGTGGAGTCCAAGATTGTCAAAGTGACTAATATTTGGACTCTATTATTCTATATCCTTACCGGAATCTTTTCCACTGTTAATTTACCTTGAGAAGGAAAATTGTGTCTTTTTTATCCACAACTGAAAATTTGGCATGTGAAATTCTACTCAGGCAATTGTATCTATAAAGAAAGGTGCATACTTACTGAAGTGTGGACGCAGAGGGAAGCCGAAGCTCTGCCCATTCAGACTTTCTCAGGTAAGAAAGAATATGTGAGATGGGAGATTATTTGGGACTTCTCTTTGATCATTCCATGTCAGTGGTTTTTTTTTTCTTTTTTTCTTTTTTAAAAAATAAGAATTAAACAAAGTGCAAATGAACAGTTCCTCAGTATAAAGTTCCTAATATGTGGATATATCTACGTGAATGAGTTGGCTTGTTCTTATTACCCTACTCGTTCTCTAGATTAGCCATATGAATGCTACATTTGGAATCAGAAGCTTAAGCACCACATGGTTGTCTGAAGCTGATCTGAAATATTTTTTCCTAGATCTTTCTCCTACAAAATCTTGCTCCTTTCTTCATCATTGTTTTTTTGTTAAGGGTACTTGCATTGTCTCTTCAATTTTTTTTTTTGGTCAAACATTGTCTCTTCAATTGATTACTCATTCTATATAACATTCTACTGAGATCCATGTACCGATCTCAAAATGAAAACTTTTTCATCTAAAATTGAGATAATATGCATGATGTGGACTGCGGAATTTGTATTTTAACAGAAAGCTCTTTGAAAATGTAGAAATTCAGTATATACTATTTCTCTTCCTTGAAAGAAAGCAGCAAATACTTAACCTGCATCTGCAACAGTTTTTTATTTTCTTTGTAGAACTTTTATCATCTTTAGAGGAAAAACAAATTGGCAAAAGAAAAAATAAAAAAAAGAAGGCTCAATTGATAATGTAATTTGATTGTACATTTCATAGAATGCAGACAAGAGTACTCTCTTCTTTTCTAACTTTTATGTTGCATTGTGTGTTGAGCTTTGGCTTTGCAAAGTAATGAGGGCAATTTATTATCTTCTTGATTGATGCAGACAAATATTTAGGCAAATATGTGATATGCAAGATGGCTTATGTCAATTGGCTGACATGTGTTGTACACTTTGAAGCATCAATACTCTAAAAAAAGAAAACTTTCCAACATATCAGATACTCGTATCTGGAACATATCGGAAACACTGTGTCGGAATTAAACATAAGAATCAAGCTGATATTATTTGAAGTAACGTATCGACATCCCGTATTGGGAACATATAAAAAACACTGTGTTGGTATCGGTGCTACATATACACTTGTATATAATTCTATTTAGTCCTGTGTTTCTTATGTCTATTATGATTAGGTTATTATAGAATGTCTTTTCCCCTAATTTCAGGACGAGAAAAATTTGATTTGGTACTCCGGACAGCAGGAAAAACACTTGCGGTTGAGTTCAGTCACAAAAATTATTCAAGGACAGGGAAATGTATGAAATAAAAATTAATCCCTGCTCCCTCATTTCACTGTCCACTCAAGTCTAAATCCTTGAAAGGATAATAAAAAAAAACTTGTTTTAGTCTAATAAATTGCTGTCCACTTTCAGATAAAGTCCCAAAAGCTGAATCAAAATGGGAAGGAGTGCCATTCATTTTCTCTAATTTATGATAATGGGGAACACTCACTTGATCTGGTAATGTGGTTATATGTATATGTATATAACAAATGTGCTTTTGCTTTGTACATACACATTCATGCATTTTTTTTTTAAAAAAATCTAATTCTAGTTTCAATCCTCTTTGAATTTATCTCTTCAACTAGATATGCAAGGACAAAGCACAGGCTACTTCATGGTTTTTGGGGTTGAAAGCTGTAATTTCTCAGTCCCCATACCAAAAACCTTTTATTAGTTTAAGAAGCTTCAAAGGTATACAGAGCTGTGTCAGTAGTCCAGCTGGAATCTTACGACGAAAGAAAAACCTTGGCCTTCTGGAGGATACTGCTGAGTTTACAAAGGTTTCATAAAATCTGCTTCATTACTTTGTCCCTGAAGTTGAAATTTTGTTTCCTTTCCTATCATTTGGGAAAATGCCATCTTTGAAAGTAACATCTTAGATTAGATGTTTTTATAATCATTTCCATTGATTATGTTCTTTTGTGTGTGTTTTAAATGAATATGTTTTTTTTTTTTGTTTTATTCAAACTACGAAATGAAAAATAAGACTGACCTTTTCCTTTATATTATCATGATTACTATTCAAATGACTGAATGTAATTTCAGACTACATGTTAAACGCATTAATGCTGCATGTTAGTTATATTTTGTAATACTACCTTTGGTCCTTAATATAAGATCTAGTTGATTTTTTTGGATAGACTACGTAAGCTAAATGAATAAATTTAAAGTATTTATATTTTTTTATAACAAACTAATTTGTCTGACTTATAAATTGATATATAATCAAATGATGCATGGCATATACTATGATTAACCAACTTATTTAGATTCCTTAATCTCTCTAAAAAAAGGTCAACTGAGGCTTATATTAAGGACCGGAGATAGTAAAGGTTTTTCATTGTATACTAGTCTTCCATTTTTTTCCCCTGTTGTACCATTCTTAGACTATGAAATACATTTAGTTTTCTTGTGGAATAGACTAGAGAAATTGTGTCTTTCAAAAATCTCTATTGGGTCTGAGTAGTAGGAATGTTTATGATACCGAACATGTAAATGTATCAATAATGTATTCCAGATCCCGTGGAACAAGAAAGTTTCATGCATTTTTATCTCATTTAAGTTTCATGCATTTTTATCTCATTTTCTTACTTTCATCTTACTCTATCTTTTGAAGGAAAAAAATGGAAGCAATAGATTATGTCTTAGAAATGTGGTGTGAAAATGTAGTTTCCACTTTCCACCTTAAATTTGACAGCCAATTGTTGTCTTTGGAAGGTACACAGCGTATGTGCAAGTCCGACTTTGTCACTTTCAGAGAGGTGCTTTTCTGATGGTTTGTCATATACCTGTGATAGCTTTTACTCATCAGAATCTTTTCCCTCCGATGCTCAAAGGGCAGTTGATATTTCAGTTCCAAATTCTCCCTGTATCGGTCCAGATATTCTTAGCAAGAGCAGATCAACATATGTTGATACAGAATATCAGAAGGATTTGGCCTATAGGTATCTTGTTCCCGCTACCTCTCCACGTGTAGCAAATATCAACATATTGAAAGATGTCATGATCTGGGGTGGCGGTATTGTTGGTATTGCTGTGAGTGGGGATGATCAACTTGTTGACCAGCAAGGAGCTCATGTGCTATTGCCAAAGTTACTAGAATCCACAATGATGTTAGATGTAGAAAACATAGCATTAGGAGAAAAACACGCTTCACTTGTTACAAAACAAGGTGAAGTGTTAAGCTGGGGTGAGGGGAAAGGAGGAAGGTTGGGGTTCAAAATTGATATAGATATAACCTCACCCAAAATTGTTGATTCTCTTACTGGGGTCCACGTAAAGGATGTTGCATGTGGCGAGTATCATACATGTGCTTTAACGAATTCTGGCGAAGTATATGCTTGGGGGAATGATTTTTGTTGTGTTGCAGATCAGTTTGGTGAAGGGAGATCCAAAACTCAATGGATACCACACAAACTCTCTGGCCCTTTTGATGGTATTATTATATCACATGTCACTTGTGGGGAGTGGCATACGGCAATTGTCTCATCGTGTGGACGACTATTTACATATGGGGATGGTACATTTGGAGCTCTTGGGCATGGGAATTCAGGGAGCATTTCTCAACCAAAAGTAGTTGAATCTCTTAAGGGTCTTTGGGTGAGGTCTGTTGCCTGTGGATCATGGCACACGGCAGCGATTGTTGAAGTCATGGTTGACCGGTTTAGGTATAATACTGGTAAGCTGTTCACTTGGGGTGATGGAGAGAAAGGGATGCTTGGCCACACTGATAACACGAGGAAGCTCTTGCCAACTTGTGTTTCACAACTTCTGGATTATGATTTTGTTCAAGTATCCTGTGGAAGAATGTTGACTATAGCACTTTCCAATATGGGTAAAGTCTTCACAATGGGAAGTGCAGTGCATGGACAATTAGGAAATCCGCGTGCCAAGAATAAATCGGTCACAATTGTTGAAGGACTGCTTAAACAGGAGTTTGTGAAAGAGATATCCTCAGGCTCTTATCATGTTGCTGTCTTGACATCTTCCATGAGTATCTATACATGGGGAAAGGGTGCAGATGGACAGCTAGGATTAGGTGACACCGAAGACCGATACTCACCATCTTTTGTTACAGCTCTAAGAGACTGGCAGGTTGAGAGTATTGCCTGTGGACCGAGCAGCACGGCTGCTATCTGTTTGCACAAACCAATTTCCATTAGTGACCAGTCAGGTTGCAGTGGTTGTAAGTTGCCTTTTGGATTTACAAGGAAGAAGCATAATTGCTATAATTGTGGTCTCTTATTTTGTCATCCATGTAGTGGTAAGAAGGTTACTAATGCAGCTCTAGCGCCAAATAAGAACAAGGCTTTTCGGGTTTGCGACCAATGCTTCAATAATAAACAGCTTGGAAGTACGCCTTCAGTTGTGGCATCCAGGTCCAGAAATTATAACTCTCAGAAGTTGCTGAAGAATCAGAACAAGTTTACTGATTTTACTGAAGATAGAGGAGAAGCCACAGTGACACAGGGTCCACTGTTGTCTCTCGGTCAATCATGCTACAAACGAAGCATGCCGGGTGGAAGAAAGGAGTGGAAAAACCAACAAGAAAGCCAGCATAATTTAGAAAATATTTCTTCTGTATATGGTGGAGTGCCGAAATGGGGGCAAGTTTCATGCCCTGCCATGTTTGAAAATTGTACAGAAAGTTCTGTTTCATCATTTAGAAATAAAAAATTAGGTTCTCTTACTCCAGTGAATTCAGAGTCTACTTTATCCAACAATTTGTATGGAGAGAAAGATACCACAAAGTCTGATAATACTCTGATAGAAGAAGTTCAGAGGCTGAGAGCTGAGGTAAGTGACTCCAAATTGTTTGTTTTGGTATATTTGCTGGTCCATAAAATTCCTCCCCTGATAAGCTTTAATTTATCTGTTACAATTTTCTATCTTCATATGTAAAAGCTGAGTTTATCTCTGAATGGCGCTAATATATATATCTTTAATCAGGCTAGAACCCTTGAAGAGCAATGTGAGATAGGAAACCGTAAGTTACAAGGATGTCGTAAAAAGATTGAGGAGACTTGGCTCTTGGCAAAGGAGGAGGCTGCAAAAAGCAAGGCAGCAAAAGAGGTCATAAAAGCATTGGTGTTAAGGGTAAGTTATTTGTTTGTCCTTTTATGGCCTCCTTATCTTTGACTGAGCATATTCGCCTTCGTTTTGTACAGGTCTTGTTACTTTCACTCTAATAAGTCCCTGCTTATAATATCTGACAAGGGGAATACTACATGACAGTTGAACTATATGTTCATATTACTTCAGGCTCTAGGTCTTCATTTTTCCTGTTAGAACTCAGTTCAAATTTATTCTCAGAATAGCAAAGTAGAGAAATAAAATCTTGAATGGATGTGTTAACATTTTCATTAAAAGTTCCTCCATTTGAACCTTTTAGTTGTACATAAACAATGACCTTAGCACATGGTCATTTGTGATCACTAACTACGTTAGGTAAGCAAGATATAATATATAATAGAACTAAAGTGAGGATATTAAAATGTTCTGCAGCAAATGGTAAATTTTAGTTACTTTGTCTTTATGGCAAGACCTTACTGTCCTTGTTCAATGTAATTTATATAATTATAGTTTTTGCAGCTGCAAACGGTATCAGATAAAACCGTAGCTGGACAAGAAGGAAAGCTTGGGATACCGGAATATCTGTCAAATTTAACACCCGTTCGTACAGATGTCAATTCTCTGAAGTATGGCAATGTGGATAGTCTATCAAATTCCCCTATAGTGTTCTCTGACTCATTAAAATCGAAACTTGCTAGAAGCTCAATCCTTAAAAGTGATAGATCAAAGGACGATTCTCAGTTAAGTAAAGCAGAATCTCATGAAGATAGCTCTGAAGGCTTGAAAATTGAATGGGTAGAACAGTATGAGCCTGGTGTCTACATAACTTTAACTTCCTTGCCATGTGGGAAGAAGGGCCTTAAGAGAGTTAGATTCAGGTAATTGTATTCTGATTTATTATTTCAATCCAACATGGATCTCATTGAAGAAATTTTTAATGGCATAAACCGATACACAGTATCACACGTTAACTTTAGCAACAGCATGTAAAGTTGTGGCTGGCCAAAATAAGTTTGAATGCTAGAAAAAGATTATTTCCTCTGACATGTTTGCATGTCTCCACTGTTGTTTTGGCCTACCTATTTGGATTTATCTAAGAACCTCAAAAATGTCATCAATGTCCACTTCTCTTGCGACTTGCAGTTTTGAACTCTGTGGAAGTTTCTAGTCATTATATCTGTGGTATGATATATTCCTTTGATCAAGATTCTGCATGATTTTGGTCTATTTCTTCTATGTCTCCTCATTGATCAGTTGGGGGATTGGAGTTTTGCTTATTTGACGATGTTAATATGCAGCAAAAATTCTTCGATTAGCCATGTCTGTATATTCTATTTAATACTTTTTCTGTCTCCCTACCTACATGGTGATCTGAAACTCCATTGATGGCATCTGTGCAATGCAGCCGGAAACAATTTTCTGAGAAGGAAGCGGAGCGATGGTGGGAGAGGAATCAAGTGACAGTGTATCAGAAGTATGGGGTTGAAGGCTATATAAAGACAAGCCATAACTGGGAGAAGGACTAATGTTTTATTTGGTTTTTTCCCATCTCTAGCAGTAAATTGTCTCTGCAGCTTGAAGTCTTAGCTGAGAGGTTTACTGCAAGAAGGACACAAAAAAGTCTTTTTGTATCCAAATGTGCTTTGTTCATATGAGTATATATTTCTTGGCAATATCCCATTCCATGTACAGTCACCAAGCAAGAACGTTGTCTTTCTCTAATCTAGAGTTTAAAAGCTTGTTCCTTTCAGTTAATTTTAGTATGAAATGGCAAGACTGAGACAAGACACCCACAGGCAATTTATTTACAGGAATTCACTTATCATCACTTTCTTGATGACTCCAAATTTATTAGTCTTGTGTGTACTGTAGCAGTATGCTCCGTTTGGATAGGAAGAAAATTTGAGGAAAGAAAATGGGAGAGGAAATTAGGGAGAAAATGTTTCACCCTTGTTATTTGGATGGACAAGAGAGAATAGCTCGAAAAGAAGACGAGTAAGTATAAAAATACTAAAATACTTGTCTATGTAAAAAATATATCACATTTCCCTCTTCAGCCCTAACTTTGTGCAATTGGCTATGCTCTATCAGAATGCATCATATTAACACTAGGATTATCATATAATTTAAACTCAAATTATTTGGCCAGATATATTTTGATGTTATTATATTTTAAAACCAAATATTTTTTTTTAAAAAATATTTTTCAAGGTAAAAAAAATGATTTTTTTAAAAATTAAATATAATAATAAGAAATAAATAAATTATACAGTATCTAACATTATTATAAAAAGTGAAAGGGTTTAAATGGAATATAATATCTTGAGATATTGATTTTATATCTGTGCAGAGACAAGTTGGAAAGAAAATGATTTGTATCCCATGCCCCATATTCTCCAATTCATATTCTTCACAACTTTTCCTTCCTTAATCCAAACAGGGGCAACCCCATCTTCTCAATTTTCCATCTACTCCCTCTTTTTCTTTCCATCCAAACAAGTTACTGGCAACTACATGTCTATTTTTTTGCTCAGAACTACATGTCTATTGACCTCCTTTTATTTACTTATCTATGCTTTTACAAGAGACTTTGAACCTTCAAAATTGTGGTCCATAAGAGCTTGTTTGGTATGACAGGAGGAGAGGGGAGGGAAAGTGAGAGGAAGGAAATTGTTTGAGTTGGATTTTCAAAATATAAGAAGTGGGGTTAAAAAATTTTAATTGATTTTACTTACCCTTTTATCTTACATTTTCCTTTTATTAAAATTTTTTAACCCCACTTCTCAAAATTTTTTACGAATAAATCATAAAATTTTTCCCTCTTGCCCCCCTTCTAAATTCCCATACCAAACAGGCCCTAAGTATTTCTCTATTCAATCTCCAGTCTGGTTTTTAAAATTGGTCCCCAATTATATGATGACTATGCTGTAAACTTCTTTAGCCTTAGCATCTCATCTCATTCACTTTGTGAATTGAAGTGAACATGTCACTAAAATAACAGGGTTTTCTAAAAACTTTCATCCTTAACTAATCCTAATCATGAGCTAGGTATTAAACTTGGAAGCTATTATTTATCCTTGTTGAACTTAAACATGTTCTTGACTGGTTTTGTTCCTACTTTCTACAAAGGGAGCATGTATTAAATCAATCGTTAGTATGAATTGAACGGCATTTTCCCCCCAATGTTGACTTTTTATAAGACAATAATATTGCTTGAGCTTTTAAAAATTATATGCTTAATTATATTGTTCTACAATGCTCTTTCGGGTACTTGTATTTTCTCTAGAAATACTTTTGAGACAACAATATACCTTTTCTTTTAACCTTATTGATATGTAGCCATATCTAGGGCGCTGAAATAAAAATTCATAATATAAGCAACGGGTTTTGTTTAGTGAAATGAACTAATCTCTCAAAACATAATAAATTAATATTTGAATCCTCGTTATAGAGAAGCGTTCGCATTTAGTGTCCGGTGGTGCTTCAAACATGATTATCTTTAATATGAGAATACCTATACATAGTAAAAAAGATGGATTAAGGTGCAAAAATATCTATAAGTTTTTTTATTAAAAGTGCATCTAACACCAAATATTTTTTAAAAGTGTAAAAATACCCTTGAACCTATAAAACTAGAGCAAAAATATTATGATTGTTCAATTGACTTAACAGACGTTATCTATTATATACAAATACCAAAATGCCCCCAACTTAGAACATCCTCTCCCTCGCAACTTTTTGATTCATCATCCTTTGCTTCTACCTTCCCACTACATAAATATATGGAAGAACAATTACATTACTACGTACCAAAGCAAATACATACAACAAATAGCAGTTTCCACTTGCCAAATATTTCCATAAATTACAGAACATGAAGGAATTAAAAATGAGATTGAAAATTGACGTATGAAAAACAGGGAAATAAAAAAAAAAATCCAAAAGCAAAAACTAGAATACTGCAACCTAAAGATGCACCATCTTCCTTCTCTTTCTAGTTTCTACCATGTTTTCAATAGAGAAGCTTAGTGAAATTGGGTCTCAACTGCTTAAGGACTATCAAACAACTACTACAAAAGACACTTTTAACGTTCGTTTTTAAGACCATAAGACGAATGTTTACAAGGGTAGTGTATGTGAGTGTCATTGGAAAGTGTCGACATAGACAATTCGTTTTTAGGCAGTCGTTATTAGTCTACATACAACGATTATTATATATAAAATAGTTGTTGTAAGTAAGACCTACAACGCCTAGTTTTAAGCAAACAGTCGTTGCAATAGTCAACTTACAAAAGCACTCGTTGTAGGTTTACCATTACAATGACTGTTTTTTGAAAACTAGTCGTCTATATATCTCTGTTTAAAATAATAATAATAATAATAATAATAATAATAATCACTTACAATGACTGAGTTACAAGTAACAGTCATTGTTACTTGACTATTACAATGACTCTTTTCTCTAAACCAGTCATCTATATTTCCTTTTTGAAAAAATGATCAATTACAACATTTGGTTTATGAGTAACAGTCGTTGAAAATGAGAATTACAATGGTTGTTTGCTTAAAACCAACCTTCTATATTTTTTTTAAAAAAAATGATATTCATTTTTCTATCCATATCATTTTTTTAGATATAAAACTAGAACAGAGAATAATAAAGAAAACTGAGCAATAAACTACCAATTCCCATAGTAGAAAATAAAGAAAACTGAGTAACATCACATTATAACGTCTTGCATTTATGCACAAGTTATTTAAAACATGGCTAATACAAGAGTTTGCACAAGTTCATAAATTAAAATAATCATATTTCTAAACCACTACACTATATTAAAATAGCCAATACAACTAATGAACCAGTCTTCCTTTAGCTTAGTTGGATTCATATCAACATCAAAGTGAACGTGCACCTTCTCCCATTGATCCTCATGATGTGCAACCCACGGTTGAAGCTTTGTAATTCCTCTAGCCTTTTTCCTAACAGGTGAGAAATATGAGTTCCTCGCACCATTGTTCCTCTCATATGAGGTAGTCATGCTACTGCTAAAATAATTAAGTTGCAATTAAATGACAGAAATAAACAAAATTGGATATTGCAAATAAATAAATTGCAATTAAATGAAAGAAATAAACCAACTAAAATGTTATAAAATCACATAGTTTTATTTTATTCCTTAAAATCTTACTTTATGTGTTTTGTCTTGTTCCTTTACAATGGTCATTTCTAGCTGCATAGTCTTCATCATCTATGAATTCTACTTCACTTGCTATAGGTGGATTTATAGTGAAAAGTGGCTTGTCGTCAAGATTAAAAATTGGATCATCACCCTTTTGTTTTTTACTTTGAAGCACAATGGACGATGTTTTATTTTCAGTATTGGTGACATAAGACACTTGTTTCGTTTGGCTTACTAGAATAAAGGGCTCATCTTTATAACCAACCCTATACAAATCAAATAAGGTAAATCCAAATTGATCTATTTGTACAACATTATTGCTCACCCATTGACATTTGAATAAATGGACTCTCAACTTGGTTTAGTTGATCTTTAATATATCTTCGATAACTCCATAATAATCCATGGATGCCAATATGAGAGTTTTTATCTTTTGAATTAGATGGCGTGAATATAATAATAAGGTAAGGTGTGAAAGGATTGAAAAACAAATTGGAAGGTGGGAATCTGAAAAAATATGGATTTACACGGTTGATTTGGAAAAACCAATCATATAATTTCAATTTTCAATGAATGGTTTTTCCAAAACAGTCGACGTAATTGAAAATGGTTTTTCAAGAAGGCTTGAACCCTCAACCTCAGGAAACACTTGGCAAAGGTTTATACCAATTATGCTAAGACACAAACTTGATGAAATGTTCAACAACTGACTCTTATTAAATAGTCATCGTATCCTGAAGAAAGGCATTGAGTTTCGACGACTGAGATTATAAAACTAGTCGTTGAATTGAAACTTTTAACAATTAGTTTTGAAAAACTAATCGTTTTAACTAAGAAATATTAATTATTTTTAATTTTTGGGTATAAATATCAACGACTGTTTTCAAAAACAATGGTCGAAGTGTCTTATAACGATTGTTTTCAATAGAAATAGTTGTAGAATGTTAAGACAAAACTTTAAAAATGTCACCATCTTCATTTTCACATGTTTTTAAAAAACAGACATTAATTTCTGTCATTAAATCTACATTTTGTACTAGCAGTAAATGTCAATTGCTCCTATATTTTGAGCCATAAGGAGGTCCAAACCAAGATTTCACTCTGTGACGTGTTGATTGTGTGTAGTGGAACCAAGGTTATCCGCGAGGTGTTCAAATCATTAGGTGGAGGCTTAAGGTGAGTGGGAGAGCTGATGTTGGGATAGATAGTGCAGATCTGGCCGCCAAAGATGGAAGGATGCGGCTTTTGATTCTAGTGGCGATCTGCTCTGAAGAAGCCACGGGTATATTGCTCCACCGAGGATGCCGCCATGATTGTTGGGACAGACAAGAATCACGGCAATTGTTGGTGGAGGATGCTGTCACTGCGACTGCCACTGCTGTAGGAAGACAGAGGAAGGGAGAGAGAGAACAGTTCAGAAGGAGAGGAAGGGCAACAAAGGAAAGTTGTGGGCCACATTGGATGTTAATGTATTGAAGCCCACTAGTGAACCAAAAAGGTACATAATTTGTGTTGTGATTGAAAAAAGGCTTTTGGGCAGAGAAATAGAAACCTGAGACAAGATATGGGTTGAGTTTCTCTCATAATCTTTTTCTTATTATCCCTCATAATTTCTAAATCATATATATCCAATCAATTTGAAAAGTACTTTATCCTCTCTCTCCTCTTTTCAATCAACGGCCAGATGGGTTGATGAGGAAAAATGAGAAAAAATATAAGGAGAAGATCCTTTTTCGTCAAGATACAGCTTTATTCTTCTTCTCATTCTGACTATAAAACTCCTCAAACTTTGTTTCTTTTTGTCTTTCAAGCTTGTGGTCCATGTGGACCTACGCAGGGTCATCCTCTCTAGATATATTGGGCTACATCATATTTGACGCTTTGATCGGATCCTAGCTATTATCATATTATCATGTATTTAAATAACTGATTATTTCGGATTTAAGGTTTTATGGTTATGATATCTCTCTCCAAATGTCTTTTTCTAACTAAGTGGGCTTCGAACTCATTTTTTTCACTTTGTAGTCTAACAAATCCATCATTAGACTAAGTGCCTTGTATAGATGAAATTAAAGAGAAGATGACGGAGGAAGAAAAACTGAAAAAGTAGAGAAGGAATAGATTCATAAAGGAGAAAAGAACCAAAGATTGGATTCATGAAAGGGAAAGCTTGATATATATATATATATATATATATATATATATATATATATATATATGAAGAGGAGCATATTATATTATATTATATTATATAGAATATCTCCACACAGGAGGTGAAGAGGCAATAATCAGATATCTAATGTACAAGCGATTCTCCCATGCATGCCACATGGATTCTTTATTTGGTTCACGTGGCAAAAGCAGGTCCCACATGGGTCCCACCCTCGTCTTAGTTGTACGTTTCCCCATCATCCATTGCCTTGTACTCGATCGAGAAGTTTCATTTTTTTAAATAATTGCGATTTTTAATTATGAATTATGGAAGGATGTGCTTTATAAACCTAATAGTTTTTAGGTTTAATTAGTTTGTTGTAAATGCTTTCGCCCCTTAAAAAATAGAACACAAGTTCACATCACGAGAGGTGTAATAGTTAAGAGAGATAAAAACCTTTTACACTTGAAGCCTCAAATTAAAAAGGGTAAACCTTTCATCAAATTCAAAAACAATATTAATTAAAGGAAAAATAATACAATATAAAGTAGTTTCTTATTCTTTTCTTGATACATTAGAATTTGCAATGTTGCACATAGATAGAGTGGACCAGACCGGAGCCCAACTTGACGTCTAGTCTATTTTTATGGATGGACTGAGTTCGACAACCTTGATCCGGTCTGGTCTAATGGGAACCGGAGGTTGGGTTGGACCAGATTTAGTTCACCGGTCTAGTGGATTGATCCAATTAGTCCTTGATAAATACAATTAAGATAATAAAAACAATCATATACAAATCATCCCAAAACAATAAAAGTTAACCGTAAATCCTTTAAAAACCTTCAACGACATTAAATAAAGGGTTAAGGTACAATTTTACACATGTGCTTTACCTCTGGGAGCGCTTAGCACCACGTGTTTTTTTTTTTTTGGACAAAAAATACTCATGTGATTATGTTTTAAGAGCAAAAATACTACGGCCATTAGTTGACTGTTATCCATGGTGAAATCACCATTTTGCCCTTAGTTTATAATAATTATTAAAAAGAAAAAACTAAAAAACCCCACCCTTGCTGGTGGACCCCACCGCTAGCCCCCCACGCTGCCGCTCGCCTGCTGCCGGCGACCACCTCCAGCGACCAGCCGCGCGGCGACTCTTTTTTTTTAAAATTTTTAAAACTAATTTTTTAAAAAACAAAATTAAGGGGAGGCCGGTCTCCCCACCGCTGTTGACTTTTTTTTTAAACTAATTTTAAAAAAATAATAATAAGGGGAGGCAGCCTCCCCACCGCCGGCCACCCCACGTAGGTCGCCGACGTGGGGTGGCCGACGGTGGGGAGACCAACCTCCCATTAGTTTTTTTTTAAAAAAAATTAGTTTTAATTTTTTTTTAAAAAAAAAAAGTCTCCAGTGGTGGAGCCCATCGGCAGGGGGTGAGGGTAGGGTATTTTAGTTTTTTTTTAAAATTATTTTAAACTAAGGGTAAAATGGTAATTTCACCATGGTTAACGATCAACTAACGATCAGTTAACGGTCAACTAACGGCCATGATATTTTTGCTCCTAAAACATAACCACATGTGTATTTTTGGTCCAGAAAAAACCACGTGGTGCTTGGCCTCCCGGAGATAAAACACGTGTAAAATTGCACCTTTACCCTTAAATAAATAAGAACATCTAAATTAAAAAACATTAAAAAAATTCACCGGACTAGATCAGACTAGACTAGGTGTTCTGATCACATGATCTTGAAACCAGTCCAACCTGACCAATCAATGTTCTTAGATTTCATTATGGTACTTATTTAGATTAGACCAGACTGCATCAGACCATCTTAGGTTGGACTAGGATCGGACCACCAAGTTTTTGTACATCCTTAACAATTTGAACTAATAGCCACCCATATTTTACATTATTTTTCCTTCTCCAATTTAATCATATATGATCAATATTAGAATTTTAGTATATTGAGCAATCACATTAGGACATGGTTGGCAAAAATAAATAAAAAGTTGCCGACTGAAATAAAGATATTACAATTTTTCATTAATTAATTGAAACCTATTTACAAAAGATGCGACTTCCTCTCTCCTCTCAAACATACAATTAATCCCCCCTTATATTATTATATTTAGAGCATATTTAATACCATAACACTCGGTCCGTAAGACTTAATTGAAGAGTCATCAGTAATTGGTTCTAAATACAAAACACATCTCCCATTTTTATCATCCACCCCTAAAAGAACCACATCTTGTTAATACTCTATCAGCAAGGTGGTGGATTCTACTTTCCAACAATGGTTGAAGCCAAAAACCATCTTAAATAAGGGTATTTTTGGAAAAGCATGTCATATTTAATATGATTAATCAATTTAACTAATATTCCTCCATCTAATCAAATTAGTTAAATAAATTTATGAATTCGAATATTGATACATTCTTTGCATGAAATCCTGTAGAGTGTCACTATATAAAAACATATCTAGTCATTTTTTAATAAAATTTCCAAACAGTTCTATATTGGGAAAATTCAATGTATATTTTTTTAAATAAATTATTATTATTATTATTATTATTATTATTATATATCATACTTAATTTTCAATCGCCTGAAAAATTAGTACCATCATATGCATCTGCATGTATTCGTACAAGCACCCAAAACTGACGGCATGAAAAAAGGATCCCATTTCCCTACCTAGGGGGAGCTCGTCCGTACATACGAGCTCCTGGTCGTTCAGATTTGATCTAGATGGCTTAAATTTTTAATTTTTTTTTTATTTTTTCAAAAAAAAATTTATTAGGTAGAAAATTTAAAATAAAGTTAATCTTTAAACTAATATTTTTTCATGTAGAAAAAAAAATAAAAACTAGAAAATAAAAAAAAATGTAGGCCGTCCAAATCGAAATTTGGACGGCTAGGAGCTCATCTGTACCTGGCTATCCCAAGGATAGGGAGGGAATCTGATTCCATGAAAAAATTGACGTCAGTGATTTAATTTCAAGCTAATTAATGTAGGCGATGGTCACAATAAGAGGAATGGAAACTGTAGTGTTGCATACTCGCATGCATTAAAAATGGAACGTAATGTATGAGAATCAACAGTTCTTAATACTATACTCCAAAAAGAACATGAAAACACGGACACGTTAAGAATTTCGATCTCCGCAAAAAGTGCTTAAAAATTTGAAGATATGTTGTCGTAGGAGCATACAAATTCTGAACCATTTAGCATCCACGTGAAAAGAAATAATGTAACAAAAGCGAACGAAAATGATAGGCCATAGATAATAAGATAAAGTATCAAGAGAACATGATATTACACACACACACAGATATATGTATATAAAACATACTCCTTCTAATCCTGATTATAAAACACTAACTAACAATTTTCATAAATCAATAAAAATAGTTAAAATCATTAAATTTGTCATAAAATATAAGTAATTTTCAATATCAGCCCTATTAATTGCCATAAACTTTAATATCATATTAATTATTACATTCACCTATTATCTTTATTAATTATGGACATATATAGAAAAAAAATAATTAATACTATTTAAAAACAAACAAATACCTTGTAAAAATAAAAATGACCAAATATAATTATCAATTCATGTCTTGTAATAAATACACATGGGAGTATAAAATATACAGACAGAAATGTGAAAGGGGGTTGTTGTTTTCGGTTAGAAACAGCCGCCAAAGTTGGTTGTCTTCTTGATGAGTTTCCTCAAGTAAACGTAGATCCCATATTCTTGTTGTGTACAACTGTACATATATGAATGAATACAATACTAACGTGCATGAGATGCAACCACTCAGGGGATGCCACGTGGAGGGGTGGGAATTTTGGAAGGAGCTAGTACGAAGCATAGGATAACTGAGTGCAGAAGAGAAGAGAGAGAGGGGGGATACATTAATTAGTGATAACGAATAAGCAATGGAAGCTTGATTACAAAGAAAAGAGGAATCGTTCATCATCATCTTGATCAAAAGAAAAAACAAATGAAAAGTAACAAAAAGCCAAGTGGGGCTGACACAAACCTTCTCTTTGCTTTTGTTTAGTTTATTTCCTCTCTCTCTCTCTCTACCTGTCGTGTTTATCAAAACCCCAAGAACCCTCAGAACTTATCCTCTCCCTCTTCTCTTTTGCCATTCTCTCGTCATTCTCAAGTTCTCTCCTCTCTCTGCCGCCTTTGGATCTTCCTCCTCTAAGGTCTGAGATATCCATCTCTCTCTCCAACTATGTAGGCCTTCTACATATATAGATGAATGCACGAATTATGATTTAATTTATGGTTACTGCATAATTATGATATATTAGTAATTACTTGGGATTGATCGAGGCTTTGAATCTGTGTTTAGGTCAACAGAAAACTGAGAAACATTATAAAGAAGAAAGGTCCGAAGGTAGGCGAGATATATATATTTATATATAGAGATGGCACCAGTTTCGTTTCCACCAGGATTCAGATTCCACCCAACAGATGAAGAGCTCGTGGCTTACTATCTGAAAAGAAAGATTAATGGCCTCAAGATTGAGTTAGAGATCATCCCTGAAGTTGATCTCTACAAGTGTGAACCATGGGACTTGCCAGGTACCAACATAATTTTGAGTTTGTGTTATATATATATACACATATACGTTGTTTTCTGGAAGATATCATAGAGGCTTTTACCATGCTCTTTTCAACGACGTTTCCATTTTGTAATGTATATACATATATATGGTACTGAAAAATCATTTGGTTCATGGTAGAGTCATCAGCAAACGGTTATCAAGAAAATTAATTGGCTTGAAAAAGGGAAAGCACAAATACTCGCTTCTCTTTTCCCTTGGCTTTTGTTGGAGGATGAAACACATACTTGCTTTATTGGTCAAGTATATATTTTACTTTCACGTGTATATATATATAAGATATGTCGTGTGGTTTTGTACTTAAGCTTCTTGGGGTGGGTCCCTTCAGCTTTAACCTGTAATAATAAGACAAGAGAAGAAATAATTGGCGAGTCAAAAAGCAAAGAAAATAAAAAGGAACATATAATTTCATGGTCTCCAAGATATTCAAAACTGGCATGCAATAACTTTCTCATCACCAAATAATATATTTGTATTTGTAGGGAAATCGCTGTTACCAGGGAAAGACTTGGAGTGGTATTTCTTCAGTCCAAGAGACAGGAAATATCCGAACGGATCAAGAACAAACAGAGCAACGAGATGTGGGTATTGGAAGGCGACAGGGAAAGATAGGAAAGTGAATTCACAGAGTAGGGCAGTGGGCATGAAGAAAACCCTAGTTTACTATCGAGGAAGAGCCCCTCATGGCTCTCGTACTGGTTGGGTCATGCACGAGTATCGTCTTCACGAACGAGAATGTCAACCTGCCTCTTCTGCCATGCAGGTAATAATAATAATACCAACTCTTTGTACATACTAAATATTTGCCTTCGATCTTCTCCTTTCCTCTCTTTCCCCTTCCCACTTTTGCATCAACTATGTCGTTTTTTCCCATTTTAATTAACAGATTTGTAATCCAATGATATGATGCACAATACTCCCTCTAATCTTTATTATAAGACACAAATAAATTAACAATTCTCTAAAACTAATAAAAATGATTAAAGTCAGTAAAATTGTGTTAAATTAAGTAATTTTCAATGTTATCACTAGTAATTGCATTAAACTTTAATATTATATTATTATTACTTTCACCCATTACTCATATTAATTATGGGTATAAATAAAAAAAACAAGCAAGTGCTTTGGAAACAAGCAAGTGCCTTATAAAAAGAACCAAATACACTTACTGGTTGATACTTTATAATAAATAAGAGAGAATATATATTATAATTAAATAATTTATTTAATTTCCTTAATCTCTCCAAAATAATTAACTGGGTCTGATGAATTTCAGGAGGCATATTCTCTGTGTCGAGTGTTCAAGAAGAGCGCGGTGATAAGTCCAAAGGTAGAAGAGGAGCACGTGAGGACCAGTTATAATAATGGGAATTATCATCATGATCATCACTATCGTTATCAGCAGCCGCAGCAGATGGGTAGTGATCAAACGTCATCCACCATTAATGAGCTTAATTACGGTGAGGGAAGAGGAGGCGAAGACTTGGACAGCTCAAATAATTACTTGATGGCGCCTTTTCATGATTCAGCCTACATGCACCACCCGAATAATGGGACAACCTTCAATAGTGTCAATAATAATAATAATCCAAGTTGGTCTCACTTCTTGTCTGATGATCTTTCTTTGTTAAGCCTTCCGACAACTTCTTCATTTCCCAACTATGCACCGATATCCTATCTTCCCTCCAAGGTAAATCATTATTCTCTATTCTACATACATACATACATACATATATATATATATATACACACACACACACACTTACATATAAGGTACATTTATCCTCTATACATGTACGTAAAGCCTGGATTCTATTTTCCTTTCTGAATTTGAGGGGCTAACACTAACAGTTTGAGATTACATATAAGTGGGATCAAACCTACGATACTGGAGGACTTTTCATGCCACTAAGATTCAATTAGTGAAGCCTAGACTGTTTATACACATGCACACACATGCACGCACATACATAAAACTGGGCATGGACTCTCTCCAAGTCACCTGCACAACTAGGCGGAGAGAAAAGAATTAGCAGTTTAAATGAGCGCTGGAGCCGTAATTATCAGATGGGGCCCATACATAACTCCATTTATCTGCATCTAGATGGTCTGGATTCTGGAATCTACAGAGAAACTAGCCATGGATGAAATATATTTTATGAATATTTAATTATTACTGTTAGTGTCATGTTTAATCTTAAGCATGTTTAACTTAGGATGCTCACAATAATTAATTGGATTGTAGTATATGTTCTGTATTAGATATCCAAAACAGTTGGAAGCATATGATGTTTCATGTTATTATAAACACTTTATATGCTATTCAAAATTGGTATCTCTCACATATCTGAATTTTTAGCTTGGTTATATTTTAAAAAGCACGGGTAATTTATCTTTTCTTGATAAAAATTTAAATTCTCACAGAAATTATGACCTTTCATTTTAATTATAAGCATCTCATGCATGCCATCGAGAAAACATGATTATCTCTCTAATTTATATTTGCATTATAACTTAGTTAAATGTCACAAAACATAATGTTTTGTTATTGTTACTAATTAATATTGTATTGAATTGGGTAACATATTATGTCTCGCACTTGATATTGTCCGTTTGAAGCTCGTCAACCCTCACAGTTTTAAAATGCATTGTGAAATAAGTTATTCAAATCTTTATGAGACATCTTTTGTTTTTCTCCTCAACTAATGTGGGACTTCACACTCTACTCATATGGGACGTTAGCGAGGACACAAGGCCCATAGGGGTGGAGTGTGAATCCTCACATTGGTTGGGGTGGGTGATGAAAAATACAAGCACCTCCCCTTCTTAAAGCATTTTGAAACCATGAGAGGTCACGGAGGGCTCAAAACAAACAATATCAAGAATCTTATGAGATGTTTCAAATTGCCAAACTAATGATCATAATACGTGTGTATTTTTAAATTAATATACTAATGTACTCCTCGAATCCTAAACCGGAGGCAATATATGATTTGAGATACCAAAGATAACTTCAGCTCGATCTCAAGTGTTCTGTTAGTATAGATCAAGATTTTACAAACCCCGTTAAACTCATAATTGTGTGGGTGTTTACAATGATTTCCATTCACAGCTTATGTGTATATATAATGTGTTTTGTAGGTAGACGTAGCTTTAGAATGTGCAAGGATGCAGCATAGGTTCAGTATGCCTCCATTGGAGGTGGAGGACTTCCCTCAAGTTGGAATTCCTGAACTGAAGATGCCACAACAACCTCATCATCATCATCATTCTGGTGCCATTATTGGAACCAGAACAACTGAAACCGATATTTTGCAGGAGATTCTATCAGTAGCTCATGCTTCTCAGGAACTCATTAATCACCCCATAAACTATTCACCCACCACCTTGGGCGGTGCCGGCGGCAACAGCAACGAAAACTATGCTCCTCATGAAGAAGAAAATGATGACTTCACTTTCATGGTGGGAAGAGGAAGTGGTGATCAGAACTATAACTACAACCACCAGGTGATGAGTGACTTGAGTTCCGTGATGAGAGGCATTAATAATGAGACTACTACTACTTCATGGGAGGATCAGAATACAGTCAGGTCAATAGAGATTTCAGATCTGGATGATGAGTTTAAGGCAGAGAGGATGGTGGAGAACTTGAGATGGGTTGGAATGTCAAGCAAAGATATGGACAAGGTATGTTAGTTTTCCTTATCATTCACAGTAACATAGTATCTATATATCTACACACAAGTGAGAATAAGCTTCTTAATATAAGATTCACTTTAACCAGAGGGAGTATCAACTTTCTTATCAATTAGTTAATAGCCACTCTTCATTAGAGGATAAGCCTCGATACATTGGTAAGGTTGTTGTCATATTACATTACATTATAGGTTCAGATATTTGAAACATTCTCTTTGCCTTTAGGAGTAAAGCTTCAAATTCTCTTTGCCTTTAGGAGTAAAGCTATGTATATTTATCCCCCCTTAGATCTCTATAGTGGGAGCTCATGCACTAGGCCGTCCTTTTTTTTTTTTCCAGCTATTTTCATTTGCACTTAATTCTTCACTGTGCACCTTGCACTTCAGAAAAACCATACTGAACTACATATATCATTCGTTCTTTTGATAAATACTTGTTATATATAGTGTCCTCTTGAATGATGAATTTATGTGATTATTTGTATGATTTCACAGACCTTTATGGAAGATCAAAAGATTGTTCCTGTTGAGGATATTACGAATTTCCAAATAAACAACGAAGACAATGAGTTGCGAGGTATTAAAAGTCATATGATTCTCCTTTAGTGATTGAACATGTTAGGTTTTTGCAATTACATTGGATTAGAACATGTTTTGCAACTCAGAATTTTATTCTTAGCTTTTTCTCCAAAAAAATAATAATCATCACTCGTCAAAACGTAGAAAATCTGGTAATCTTTCCCCATGTGATTAAAGGTTATGTATTAATCCTTCTCTATTTTTCCCAATAACAATTTAGTTGGATTTTTTACTCGCAGCAGAATCTGTGCAACACCAAAGCAACAACATGAATGACTTCGCATTGGGATTCATCAATTATGATGAACCAAATGAGAACTTCATAGATGAAGGTACTCCCATGGATGACTATTCAAGCTCTCCAAGCTGCTTTGAGGTTGTGGAGGAAGTAAAAGTCAGCCATGGAATGTTTGTGGCAACTCGCCAAGGGGCCGACACATTCTTTCATCAGATAGTCCCTTCACAAACCCTCAAGGTTCATCTCAACCCAGTAACGGCAAATAACACTAATCTCTCAGTAGAAAATGCAGAAATAGCACAGACAGATACAAAGGGAATGGAGAAGCAAGGGTCATACTTCACAAAACTGAAAGACTATGTGATGGGAAAGCTAATAGTGAAGCCTTCAAAGACAGCTACTAGTGCTATTATGCTCATATTTGCATTTCTCTTGATGCTTTGTGCTTCATATTTGGGGGAGCATGCACAAATCCTGAAACTAGATCAGGAAAATGAAGATGTCAAAGAGAAATATTGCTCTGGTGCAACAAGCATGAAGAAGAAATATTCCTCATGGGATGAGAAAGAAAGGGTTTGGTTTGTTGGTATCAAAAGTGGAAGAGGGTTTGGTGTGGTGTTGAAGAAGGTAGGGATTTTCCTTACAATTTCTTTGGCCCTTTGCACCATGTGGGCTAACCACATCACAGTTGATTAACCCCCTAAATTAATTATCTGTTTTTGTTTCTAATTGAAGGGTTTAATCTGAGAAGGTTCAATTCCCTAGGTTGATCCTAAATAAGTAGCTTGGAGGCTAAAGTACCCCAATATGTACTTGTAATTTACTACACACTTTCTTTGATTAAGTTACTTGTACTCTCTCCTTATATAGAATAACTTAACCTTTACTGCTTTTCTTTCTTTATCTAACACAAATAATTTACATTTGGCTCAATGAGAATAGAACTCTGTGAATTTCAAATCCTTCATACCCAAGTTGGAAGAGTGTTAATGATAATTTACATAATTAACTACATTTTTATCTATACACAGCATTAAGGCATCCTCCAAACCACTCAGGCTCCTGGTTGCTTCCAAAAATAAGCAGTCCAACTCGATACTATCCACAAATATTTTAAAATATGTCAATGAAGAGAACTATAGAGCGTATACTTCATCAATAATAACAGACCTTCAGTGAATCAAGAACTTGCATGAATACGAATATAGAACTCTGTGAAGTCTCCTCCGCAGATGAAAATATTCAAATTATCCTACGCATTCTTTTTTTGGACATCGGTTCCAGGACAAGTAGCATGGATCCCCAAGAGGCCTGCATATAATGCAAAAGCCAAATGCAATGTCAACTTTCAAGAATTAACAGAGAAAAAAACCTGTGACATTTAAGAATCACAATTTCTTTTCTTATCTGACTAACCAATACTTTAACTATAAGGACAACAGCATGTAGAAAACTTCAAATCGAATATGAGAAAAGCAAAGTTAAAAATTCAAATTTGTTTACAGTACAGTACATTCTACAATGTGCACAAAATGATGATTTCTCTGCCAAATTTTTTTACCTGTAAAAAAAAAAAAAAAAAAAAAAAAAAAAAAACAGAAACAATAGATGAAGGATGAGCATGGTATTTCCATACCTTGGCTTCATCACATGCATAACTATGAACACCAAGTCAGACAACAAGGACAGTCCACCAATGGCAAGACATGCCATCCCCACAAAATCATTTCTCCCACCAATCCAAGTTGTAGTTGAAAGAACCAGATTCTTTTTTCCTCCAAAACTGTATGTATTATAACTGTTCTCAATAACCATGTCTAACTCATCATTAACTTCAAGGTCAGTCTCAATCTTCCCATATAGTTTTCTGAAAGAAGACAATGGTGATGTTCGCATCCAAACAATGAGATCCTCTTGTTCACTCAGCTGATGCATGCCAAGAAAATCAATATTAACAAATTAAAAAACAAGCAATAATGTTTTCTTACAGAACTCAGAGAATAATGAAAATCACAATAACAATGCACTGCAATTAAGATAGATATACTTACAGGTATGCTCTCATTGAGTTGTGCTCCACCAATCAAGTCTCCCTGCTGAAAGTTTTTCGGATACACATCAGAACCAAATTTTGCAGTCTTGTCAGTCTTCCATGCTATATTCTTTTTGTCAATCAGTAAAGCCTTGTTGTTTGCTGAAAGGCTGTAGGTGTCATTGAACAAACTCCATGCAATGAGGCCACAGGGAACAATTGGTTTTCCATCATGAGTTAGTTCAGGTTCACAAGAGGATGATCCCTTCTCATCTGCCTTGCTACTTAGTTGTTTATCATCTCTACTTTTGACATATCTGTGAATATCATGCAGATGGAAAAGCATTTCGTTATTCAGAGTCCCCTATTTCATTAATTGTACTAGAGTTTGCCAATGAATAGCTGAATATTTTTTCAGTAAATACACTTATTTTTCAACTTTTTGGAAAATAGAAGTTTGATCCACTCTGATATCATAGTAGAACTAGTCACCAATAGTGAGCATGCACATGCTGTATTTATGTGACCTAAAACGTAACACCTCACTTCTGCCATAATAAAGGAAGTTGTGTTTTTCATCTAACAAGGTTGATGCTTTAAATCAAGGACTAGTTAGAAAGATAAATTAAGAAATGAGGTGATCTCAAATGCACATGAGCTCTAAAAGAAGCCAAAACAAGGTTATACAAGTCAACTATGCTCACCTTCGATGATTCTGATAGAAATTATCAATCTGGTAATAAACATATATTGGGGCTTTCATTTTTTTTGTAACCTGTAAGACATCTAATAAAATTAGTTTATAAGAAACCAGAATCTTGAGTAGCAGTTTTCAGCTTAGGTTCTGTAAATGAACAAAGAAAAGAAAACAACTATGTTAGAAGTGATACAGGAAAGATACTGACAATCCATTTCCTGAGGCAAGTCTTCTTTGTTGTAGTGCTTTGAACAAAAGCGACTGCATCATGACGATGTTGATGAGGGATGCATTCTTGATCATATCTGTAGCTTATTTCCACCACCTGGATCAGGAATTCTTGATCAAATGAATTGTCAGTTTCAACACACAAATTCCATTTGACAATAGGTGTAAAATATAATCTGATTAGACTTCTGGTGTTTATAAAACATATGGGTAGAAACTGAAGAAGACACAAGGGATAGAATAAGGGAACGAATCTTCCGGTCCAAGGAGTTATTCTAAGGCTCCAGATTATAGGGAACCAAAAATGATGAGCTAGTCTGCACTTAGCTCAGTATAGGGACTTGGGGCTATGTTTGGGAGGTGTGAAAGTTACTTTTTGAGTTATATTGTCCTTGTGGTTTGCAGAGAGAGTTTTAGGACTTACTTTGAGCTCGAGTTTGGCAAGGGAGAGTCTCTGGCCTCTCAAAAACCAGAGAAGGTTCTTTGTGTTCTGTTTATCTTCTGTTCAATGTCTAGTCTCTATTTTCTGTATTGTTGCTGTTTAGAGTATATTTTGAGTTGTGGAAGGGGCATAGGGTTTTGGCAAGAATCAGTGAAGCCACTAGTAACTCTGATTCAGTTTCTTGAGCATCAAGATCAAAATATAAGGATGTCCCTCATTTATATATCAGTTGTTGTTCTCTTTCTGCTTTATTCAGGAATTATTTGGCAGGGTTATAATCATAATCACAAAATATTACATTCTCTGATGCAAATAATGAGGCAAGACCAAGAGGGATGAAGATGACTGCGATAACTGCAAATTGTGCAATGACCTGAAAAATGACAATAAATCATCAGTTAATTAATTATTATAGCGTGAGAAGCCTGAAACCGTAGCATATTATGATTTAGTGGTGACATTACAGAAGTTAATTTGCAAGCCATACCCATGACGGTGTTATGATTGGTTTCCACGCGGGAAGTTCTTGCTGTGAAAATTTAGAATCTACAACAAACAACAATGACATTGAAGATTTAAGCGATTACATGAAACACTCAGTCTGTCTGGAATTTGGTTAAAAATGTAAGCAATGTTTCTCTAGCAAAGACATGAGCAAATGAAAGCAACAATGATCATCGTAACATTGATGAGAAAGAGATAAATGGAGCGAGGAATAACTCACATTTAGGTTTTTTGCCATTGTTGCAAGAGGAAGCGGAGGGTCCAGCATTTGCAGCGGCGGAGGTTGATGATGAAGAAGAAGTCATGGAGATACCTTAGAATTCCTCCGCTTGAGAAGAACGGAGGGTAGGATCGAACAAAATGTTGCAGAGTTTGAAATTTCTTCAAAAAATATGAAAGAACAACAAGCTTAAACCTTCAATTATGGGTCCTCCCTACCTATTTTCGTCTTAACCATAATATTTCTTGTTATGGAAGGACACCAAGCAGTTACTATAAACCAGATAGGGAATTCTTATTATTCTTTATTTTCTTTTAAATAAAATATAGAAACTTTTGCGGCGTGAATGTAGGCAAAAGTACGAAAAAAATCTTAATCAATTAATTAATTATTAAAACGTCACTGTGGAAAATATTAACCAATATCTGCCCCTGTAATTGATCGTATGCCTTATGTCATCGATTACCATGTAATCGATTACAGAGGGTCAGATTTCTTTTTTTTTTTTTCCAAATTTTGTATTATGTAATCGATTACACCTCTGTAGAGTAATCGATTACATAAAATTTTGCACTATGTAATCGATTAAGCTATGGGGCGTAATCGATTATATAGTGTAAATTGTTATGTAATCGATTACGCTACAGTACGTAATCGATTACATAACCTCATATGGCAAATATGACAGTTACAACGTGATGTAATTGAAGATGGAATATCACCTAGAGGGGGGTGAATAGATGATTTAAAAATTTATTCGCTTAATCAAGGTTTTCGCAAATTATGACTAAACACTAACTAAGCAGAAATTTAAAGGAGAATAAACACGAAGCAATTTATCTTGGTTTGGTCTAATCCTGACCTACATCCAGTCCTCAAGAACTCCTTGGGATTTCCCCTTACTCTTCAAGGATTACAAATACAACTTAGGGATGATCCTCACACTCACGGACTCACTCCCCCTTACTACTTGTAATCATACACCCACAACTTAAGGTTTCACAACCTTAAGTTTCAACCAAGAATAATGAAAGTGTTTACAACTCCTTTTGAGCGAGTAATTAATCAGCACTGAAGTACAGAAAATATCCGAAGATATTTGAAACTAATAAGAGTAATTAATCAGAGTTAAATGCGCAAACTTTCCGGTAGTTGGCGATATTGAATACTTGAGCTTTTATATTCTTCGCCATTAATGCCGTTGGAGGAACTGGAAGGTATCCGTTGACACTTAATGGAATTTCCGTTAGGCACAAGTTCCTCGTCAACCAAAATCGACCGTTGAATCTTCATTAAATGAATCTACTTCTTTCATTAAATTTGATGGTCGTTGGTTGTACTTGATAGCTGGAATAAGTATGCCTTGAAGAATGTTTTGTTTTGTTGTAGTGTTAATTCCGAATGTTGCTCTATTTCTACTGCTTCGCAATAAATGCTTGTGACGTGAGCATTTGCTTTAATCTGCTTTTTGCTTAACAATCATTTTAATCCTGAAAAACACTAGCAAATGGGTTAAAAACATCTTTTAAATGCCTAAATGTTCTGGAAGGTATCGGATAAAGATTAGATCATCTGGAAAGTTGCAGACAGCGAATCGCGATTTTTGTTCATAAGAACTCTAGTTCTTAAACAAGAACTCGAGTTTTGAACTAGAGTTTTGTTTCATGAACTAGAATTCCTTTGTTTTCTTTTCAAACGAATCAGTTCTAAAAGTCAAGAACTCGAGTTTTTTAGCAAGAACTCGAGTTTTATGTTTTGCGCACAAGCTAAGTTCTTAAAGAACTTGAGTTTTCAATGAAGAACTTCTAGCCAAGAACTCTAGTTCTTTACCAAGAACTCTAGTTCTTTATATTTCGAATGAGACACACTTATTTTCCAAAGCAAAGAACTCTAGTTCTTTTCCAAGAACTTTAGTCATGAACTCTAGTTCTTTACCAAGAACTCTAGTTCTTATATTTCGAATGAAACACAATTGTTTTTCAAAGTGAAGAACTCTAGTTCTGTTCCATGAACTCTAGTTCTTATAAAACTTCTGATGATCGATAATGAAGAACTCGAGTTTTATAGACAAAACTCTAGTTCTTCACTAATGAACTCTAGTTCTAAAAAATCTTTTTGATTTTCGAAGATTTGTGAAAAGCAGAAGATGCGAACTCGAGTTCTATGACCAAGAACTCGAGTTCTCAATTTGACTAATTGAGAACCGATCTGTGAAACTTTTCCAAAACTTGAGTTTTAAAACCAGAACCCTAGTTCTTGTGAAACCATCAACTAACAAGTGTTTAGTTATCATCAAAACTTAAATTGAGAACTAACAGTAATCAATTACGCCACAGGCCAAGTCACTGGACATGGCATTTTTTGCAGAGAAGGGATTTGATATAGTCCCACTGCTGGAGGCTTCGCATCTGGATGGCTTGGCGGAGTTCGTCTATCCCTACTCAGAGGATATGGTTATAGCTTTCTACCATAACCTCAGTTACATTAATCGAGTGCTGAAGTCGCGCGTCTGCGGTATTGATATAGAGATGACTACTCCCATATGGGCCCACATACTGGGATATGATTTTGATGGGGCGGGCACCACTAAGTATGATGGGGATAGCACAGTGCCCCTGCCTGGATTTGATCGAGTCGCCGTTGTACATGACATCAGGAGGCCATTAGGTCAGAGAGCCCTTTTCATTGTATGGCAGCTGACTGTGGATGCACGGATCCTCTTCTACGTTCTGACGCATATTTTGTTCCCTCGGGCCTAAAATCATTCCATGGTGTTGGAGGTTGATATACCGATCATGTGGGCCATCTGTCACGCCCGGCCGATGAATTGGAGACATTATATTTGTTGGATGATGTACAGGGTGAAGAAGAAGGAGAACACCGCACTCCCATTCGCCTATCTAGTCCATCGTATATTGGTCCATTTTCGTGTTCCGATGCAGACTGAGGAGATGGTGGACCAGACTCATTGGAACGCTGTCTTCGGGAGGTGCCTATTGGAGCAATGCAAGATCTCGAAGAATGCATATAATGTTTGAGTATGCACTACTGCTGATGAGGAGGATGCATTGGTTGTTGCACCTGTGGTTGATCCTGAGGTCCTTGTGCAGGACGATGACGATGCTGAGGAGGAGGACATGGTTGAGCAGGATGGTGGATTCTCCCTCCGTGATGTGATGATGCAGATGAGGAAGATGGAGCTGAGACAAAAGAAGCGGTGAAAGAGCCACGTTGACAAGGAGAACGAGCAGTGGTGGTGGATGCAGAGCCGAATGCGGAGGCTGGAGGATGGATTACGTCAGTTACAGGTTAGACAGAACCAGGAGGCAGCCAGGGAGGAGGACCAGGTGCCTGATGTCTCTGAGGAGGAGGATACAGAGGAGGAGGCAGATTAGATACTTCTGTTTTTGTTTTTTGTTGGACTTGATGTTTTTATTTGGTTCTTTTTTTTTTTTTGTTAGACTTGGTGAATTTGCACTGACTATGGCATTTAATTTAGTTATGAATGTTTATGCTTTCAGTTCATATGATTTAAGGTGATGAATTTTTCAAATGACATGTTGTAGGCACAAAAAAAGAATATGGGGACATTAATGGACTAAGCCTAGTGTAGACCATTAATTGTTGGCAAAAATACGTTCCCAAGTCACATTTATACGTAAAATGAAGTTGGACATGAGTTTCCACATGCACCTATTTGAATTAGCTTTGCATTGTGCTTCATCGATTACACCAGTTCTAGAAGCACAATGGACAGTTGAATTTGAATGGGTGAATGGGGAAATTGATGCCGGACTTCATTTTACCCATAAATGTGACTTAGGGAAGGTATTCTTGCCAACTATTATTGGTCTACCCTAAGCTTAGTCCATTAATGTCCCCATATCAGTATTTGAACAATGACATAAAGTATTTGGACATTTACATTCAGCCTTGTCTAAAACAATTAATTATAAACTAAACACTAAAATACATCAACAAATGCAATACACATAACTTCACCAATGTCATCATAAATGCAATACAATTAAACAACTTGTCCACTTTAAGCCTAGCTATTCATCAACGAACACATACGTATATTATGACCAATTTGCTTGCAATGCCGACATCGAGACTGACTGCTTGACGGTTGAGGCTCCACCCAATTCGACAAGTCTACTACATGTGATCTTGACCAATGTGGTTATCGGTAGATTGCGTGCCCCCCTGAGGACCTTGTTAACATGCTCGAAAAGGTTAGTCATCATGTGACCAAACCTCCGTCCGTCTTCATCATAGGACCTGCACCATTTCTCCTTTGGAGCCCGATCAAACCAGGACGCAACCTGTGGGTTTGTTTCAATGAACTCTTGAAACTTGATGTCAAAATGAATCTTTGAACTCATGTACCCTGCGTGACAGCGAATGCAAACTCATCACTGTGGAAACAAATCAATGATTACAAATATGTGAAACAAGTAAATAGAATGTGAAATTTCATACCTAGTGTCATAACTATTTTCTTCAATTCAATATCCTTAAACCTAGTGTTAAAGTTGCTTCCGAAATGATGCAGGCAATACACATGATAGGCATTTGGAGGCTACCAATCACGGTGATCTTTAACTGCCTTTATGATATTGGCGTGACGGTCAGATATCAAACAAATACCCTGACTCTGAGTCACATGAACACGTAGGAGATCAAGAAACCACCACCAATTATCGCACATCTCACCAGGAGGAACAACCGCAAAGGCAATGGGCAGTAGCTTCTCATTCCCGTCCTGTGAAGTCGCAATCAACAAAGTGCCTCTGTACTTTCCATACAAGTGGGTGCCATCAATTTGCAGTATGGGCTTACAATATTTGAAGGCTTCAACAATCTGGTGAAATGTCCAAAAAACCCTACGGAATATGCGTTTGTCGGTGTGAACATGCCAGCCATCGAAGGCTTCAAAGGTATCTAGCCTGAAAACCGAACCCACATTACATTGCGTCATGTATGTCAACCAATTGAGTAAGAATGCATACAATTCCTCCCAATCACCAAATAACTTCACAACTGCCTTCATTTTTGCCCTCCAGGCCTTCCTGTATGTTACGTTATATCCATACATATGTTGTATCCTCTCTTGTATCAGCGCTAGTTTTACAGTTGGATCTTCTCTTAACATACCTAGTGAAAATGAATCATAGTCCATTAATGTGCTATCAATAAACAAACCGAATGACACTGCAACAAAATAGAAAACATACCGATAATGGCTGCACATATAACGTTTGAATCCAACTGTCTGTGATCCCGGACGAGAGCCTGGTTATGGCAGGTATAATCTTGACCCCACTTACGAATCACCCAACAATTTCCATTCTTGGGAACTATTGCCCTCATGTACCAACGACAACCATCGGCATGGTTTCGACACCTCATGACAAACCTATGGTCATCGCTTTTCTCAATTATGCCTGTGTGACGAGACTTCACACAATATAATTTCATGGCATGTTGCATTTCAAACTTCGAAGAAAACTGTTGGTACAAATATAATGGATCACCTAAATGCCAACCATCTTGCATGTCATCATCACCAAATAACATCTCTGTCTCATCATCACATTGCGCCCAATTAATGCTGGAATAGTGTTGGCTTTCGTTCCAAAATGCTCAATATCAATCCCTACAGCTGTACAAATGATTTTTTTGTCAAAACCACTGAATAAGAATTACAAATACAAATTTACTAACTTACCACTGCTAACTGGGTCAACACGAAGCGGTGACGGTGACATTCCCAAGGTACTCAAGTCCACAGTGTTCGTGTCATCATCAAAATCACCCTCGACATCAGTATCTGACGAGTCGCCTAGTGGAATTACACTATCAGGTTCTCCTTCCTCATTGTGAATATCCTCGTCTTCCTCAACCTCCTCCTCCTGATCCTCCTCTTCCTTTGTCAATCTCAACTGACTTAATACTTGTAAAGGTGAAGATAAACTGACAGCTCTATCTTCTTGACCTTAGTATTGTGGAGATTTTATATGCATGGGAATAGATGATGCTTCACCGGATTCAACCTCAACATAAATCTCAATAAAATTTTATGATTTCTGATTATCAAAGGCATCTATAATGCACTCTACATCTTCATCATCACACACATCGTTACTAATATAGTATACACTATCAAAACCAACAATAGTCTCCACTTTGGCAATCAACCGATGAATGCAATGGCTGCCATGTAGCCCCAATTTTCGGCAAATCCTTTCTTTTAGCTGGTTGTACGTAGTGCCCCGATTGATTTTCATCATTTTCATTTTTCCTTTAAATTGCACACTATCAGGACCTTCAAAATGCCTCCCACTATGGTAGATTACAATAACGTAGGCGTTAGAACTTGAACTCATCCTTCACAACAAAAATTGGGAGTTGCAAGGGAGTGGGTTTCAAATTCTACACAAAAACAAAGGTGGATGAAGTTAAACTAAAATGATTATACAACAATACTACTTTCAAAGAGGAGAATGGCCTTACACTTTGATGGGTCGCTGAAAAAATGACCAAAACACGAGCAACCAGAGAGCTTTAGGGAAGAAATGTGCAAATGATTCCGAATGAGCTTAAATTGCCTTTTAAAAAACACATCTGTCGAAATGTAATCGATTACGAACTATAGCGTAATCGATTATATAACAATTTATACTATGTAATCGATTACACCATATAGCTTAATTGATTGCATAGTGCAAAGTTTTATGTAATCGATTACGCTACAATTGCATAATCGATTACATAGTGTAAAATTTGAAAAAAAAAAAAGAAAAAAAGAAATGTGACCCTCTGTAATCGATTACAGGGGCACATGGGTTAATAGTTTTCCCGCAGTGGCATTTTGGTAATTAATTAATTAATTAAGGTTTTTTTTTTCCATACTTTTGCCCGTGAATGTAACAAATCACAAGAAAGATTTTTTTTTTTTTTTTTTTTTGTTTTTTTGCAGCATGAGAAAGAATGTAAATCTAAATTTCTCAAAGAAAATGATTCCAGCAGTTTTTCTCCTCCATGTGCACTCAGTGCGTCTCAACCTTAATTTTTCTGGGCTTGCTCAGTATTACCCCCTCCGGTTTATATATATATATATATATATATATATATATATATATATATATATATATATATATATATATAATAACCAAAGTTTGAATTACCCCTTATTAATTATATGTAATACATTAATTAAAAAGTTGGTAATATTTATGTTTACTTTATTTATCTCTCTTACTTGCCTCTTATAAATAAGGGATACTTAAAAAATAAAGTTTATTTCAGATATACCTATTATTCTTAATTAACTCTGGCCACTTTTTTTAAACCATATAATTCAATTATTGAGCTGTAATAAATAGGACTAGGTCGAGTCCTTATTGTCTTAAATGTAAGAACTAATTGACTAATTAAGGTATGTTAAGAAAATTACTTATGTTAGTCATTTGTATAAATATATCTTAGTTTTCCTAAAATATTAACTTTTATCATCATAATTACTTTTGGAAAGAAACTATTTAATGTGTGCAATCAACAGAAATACTTTAAAGAAAAAATATAAATTTAAGAAACATAGTAGATTGAGTTTTTATATTTAGAACTAAATTTAATTCTCAGATAACTTTAATATTAAACACCCGAAGCGTTTATCATCTTGTAATATTTATAATGGAAACTGAAACTTTATTTTAAAAAATTACAAAAAATATGATCAAGTTGACTTATCAGCTATCACCCAAGGATATAGAAAAACAAAATCCCCCATATTCTAAATGCAATACCTCTCTTATTTATATATAAGTTGCTTGCATAATCATTTGTGCCTATTTTTTATGATCCCTTCAATTAATAATCATTTCTAATTTTATCAATTCTTTATATTTTTCAATCTCGTTCTTTGATGAGAGGTTAAAAAAAGAGACAAATTTAATGAGCTATTTGTCATTTATTAATTCCCACGAAATAGTAAAAAGTGACTTATATAGTGGATAAGATGAAATATGAGTTCATTAAGGGTTTTACTTATATCCTAGATGTATTATCACAATCAACTTTGCCTCTCAAAAATATGGTTTGGCTTCTCTCCACTATCACTATCATTTGCTGATATTTGTTACCTTAAAACAGTTGCCTTTTAATTTAGATGAGTGGGAAGTGAGACACAACATGAGGTAGAACTGTGAATAACGACCGGCTCTTCATAAGTTACGCTATTTAGACTTGACTTTCTCAAAACCCCCAATTTTTAAAGCCCAACCCTTATAGTGTCGAGCTAGGGCCAAGCTTGTAGGCTTTAGGCTCATTTAATTGAAAAACACTTTTTTTTTTATATTTTTAAAGAAATAAAAATGATACAATATACTCCTAACTTAAGGCATATAATATATCAAAATTAAACTATAAAGAAATAAAAGTTAAAATAACAAGGTATTGTATTGTGGATGAAAATGTCAACATTTTACACATACATATACTCACACTATTACACATGAAAATGTTATTAGTAGTTGCATGACAGTAGACTTTTATACTTTCGTTTTTATGAAAAAAACAATCTTTATAGGCATATACACCTAAGAATTTATCTTTGGTGATTAGTGAAGGTGCAACGAAATAATTTGAGCAAACTTTTAACTCTTTTGGGGGACCTGTATTTATACTACATACTCATTTAAATTTTATAGATTACAATCTTCATTTTAATTTCAATAAAATTCACTTTCAAGTTTTACAATCTAATTATTATTTTGCTTTAAATTGATTCACATTGTTATTAAAGCTCATAAACATCTAGTTGAAATCATTATCTAACATCCAAATTAGCCCATTTTAAAAAATTTAAATGAATAAATCATTGTGAAAAATTAAATAAATCAAATCATATTACAAAATTCAATTGACTAAAATATATTTTTAGTCCTTTTATTTTTACGTAAAGTATATTTTCGGTTTCTTAACTTTATAAAGTATAATTTTTGTCATATGTTTTTAACACCGTTATTATTGCTAACAAAAACTATTGACGCAATAAACTCAAGTTATTATTGTATAGCAGACAAAACTTATTTAATTTTTTTTATATAATATATTTAGATTATTAAACTAATATAAACTAACAAATTACTACAAATGAAATCGAGGTTTTACTATTTCTATTATTAAATTAAAATTTGTTTTAATATAATCAAGGTTTTGATATCGATTGCTCCATTTGATTTTAGATATTTTTTAATTTACACTTATTTTAAATTTAAGATTAATAGGATTTAATTATATTGTCATTGTCACAACCATGGTTGTCAAAAACCCGTTTTAAAACGTAAAAACGTCGTTTTTACATTTCATTTTTAGTAAAACGCTTTTCGTTTAAGTAAAAAACGTAGACTGAGTAAAATCGCAAAAAACGCCGTTTTAAATCGTAAAAGCCTGAAAACGAACACTTTTAAAAAAAACGTAGGAAGACTAGAAGAGAGAGGATACAAGGGGGAGGTGAAACAGACGTGCATCAGGGGACTTGCTGGGGAGTGGGGACCACAAGCAATGGACAAAATTAATCAATATTATGATTGGCCAATGTGCTTACTAATATATATATATATATATATATATATATATATATATATATATATATAAAAGAATGATTTTTAATAGCAATATTTATGACAAGGATAATGTTTTAGGATTAGAATTTATATTATTAAAACTCTATTAGCAAATTATTAATACTTTTGTAGTTATCACCATATATAATTTTTTGAATATATATATATATATATATATATATAGGTAAAATCTACATTTTGTATTACGATTTTATGTTTTACGATTTTTTATTCTCCTTCCGCTTTTAGACAAAAACCCGTTTTTAACAACCTTGGTCACAACCCCCTTCATTCCCACGCCATACAGCACGTCATACAGCAGAATTTAGTGTATAATACCATTTGGGTGTAGAATATTGGTAACAATAATAAAACTACTCTAGTGATATGCTAGAAACAACTCCTCATGATCATTAAAATTTATAGCCTTCCAAAATAAAATTATATTACTGTCTAAAATCTCCCATCCAGACTAAATAATATAGTACAATATAAATAATTACTCTAAATTCACCACCTACTAGCCTTCAGCTATACTCTGTGTCCACTGACTTGCCCTGAGAGCCTGGTTCTCCTCTATGGCCCCTTCCTGACCTTTTTGACATATATGGGATTCAAGTTGAATCTCAGAGTAATAGGTTGATTTCATATTTAAAGTATATTCAGTATATGTTAGTCTACCACAATTATGAAAAAAAACCATATAGTATTTAGCATATATCACACACAATCACACAATGCACATAACGTTGACTACAAAGCACAGCACACGGCAAGGCTCGAAGCCACATCTGGGAAAAACAACAACAATTGGGCCTCAAACCTAGAACAATTGAATGCAATAAACGTGTGTCTTAGACACAAATCACAATTCATGCTACATATATGAAATTAAAGTTATTGCTTGTTTATTCAATAACAGAATAATGTTCAGGTTCTTTGTTAGGTCCAGTGCACTTGCAAATTCCTATTATTACAAAAATAGTGGACAATATTCAATACTTCATATCCAAGTATGATAAAAAGGTTTCCATTATCATTTAGATCCCATCACAACTTTTAAATGATAGGTGGTATAATATTGATCCTTATTTATGTCATTTTCAGACCTTGCCCAAAAATGTCAAATTTTTCAACAAATTTTAAAAATTTAAATAGTAATTGTAAAAATATCCAATTTAGGTGCTTCAAAAGGATATGTGACCCTTGATATTTGTATTTTCAAATAAATATATCACCATCGGCCAGAACAATTCATACAGTTCCAAAATAATATAAATGTCACTATTGCCCATATTAGAATTCTAGAATCATAGGTCAACTTCAAAAATTCATATCTCCACTACAAAAATCCAAAATAGGCTCATGATCTATCAAATTAAAGCTCAAAATGTCTACTTTAAGACTGTAAATTTGCATAGCCTTTGTACATCATTTACTTATCCAAACATATGTTACAAGCTATCTACCTCATTGGAATATAATTCTGACAGATTTAGGGTTTCTTGTAGTTTAATCGTAATGCTTCCAAAATCACTATCCAACATTTATCCCACACAAATTTTTATTTTAAACATATTGGAAGCATCAAAATAGATAAAATTCGGAAGGAGATCTTGTCCACATCCTTTTTTCTCACTTTCTCTCATTGGCTAAATCTGAGTCGTTGATTAGATAAATGAGAGAAAAGTAAAAGTAGTATTATATTGATTGAACGGATGTGATTTAGAGATTATAAGGGATAATGAGAAAATGATTATGAGAGAAACCTAATCCATAAAATCCCACTAATTTCTCATGCTTTTGTCTTACCCAAAGTATGTTATGAAAAAGATATAATTAATTTTCCTAATTCACTTCATAAATTATATGATTTATGCTCTAGGTTGTCTTTTAACTCCTATTTAAGCTTAATACATTCTTTAATCCATTTTAATAATTTTGGACAGAATCTCATCTTAGAGTTTATAACTTTCAAATTTATAAGAAACATGGGGAAATTAATCCAAGATTAACCAACATAAAAAACAAGTGCAAGGAGACTAAAGAAATTACTTACTTAACATGCGTACACTTGTTGAAATCTTCCTTCCTCTTGATCCTTTCTAAGCTTTCGGCTTCCCTTCAAAATACCATTTATATTGGCCATTTTAATGCTTGAAGTTTACATAAGGAATGAAGAAGAGAAGTTGGAACTTAAAACATGGTTACTCACCTTGATACCTTAATTTTTCCCTTCATTCTCTTCTATGTTTTGGCCAAACTCACCTTTTGGTATTCTCTTGAGTGTTTGGACGAAATTTTGCATGAAAAGAGGGGTGAAAGGTGATTTATAATTGGTTAAGAAGTCCTCCTAGGGTCCCTCTTGTTAATTGACAAAAGTACCCTTGCATTTATCTTTTACTTGTGACAAATTGTAACTTGCTTCTTGAATTTCCTTTCTCTCCCTTGCCTTGCCTGAAAATGCTAATGTTTGAGCTCTTTTAATTGCCTTGAACATGTATCAAATTATTAAGATTCATTCTCTTCCTTTATCTCCTCTTATTGTTTGAAAGTTACAATTTGATAAGAGGATTGTACTTGACTCGTGTTAGTCCTTTTCTTTTATCTTTGTCTTGTGTCCACATTTCTTTCCCCTTTCCCCTAGTTGGTAGAATGTATGGCTATTAAGGGAGCATGTGTCCTCATATTAATTATTAATTTTCATGTTTATGTGTCCTCTAATAGCTGGACTTAATTCCCTAACAAGACAAGTGGCAAGAAATTTATTTATATTGACTTTTCTTTTGTACCATGTGCTTAATTGTCAAGACTTCATTAATTCCATTCGTCGAAACACGTCATCTATTTAGGGTTCATTGTTTGCTTGCAAAACTTGTCATTTTCCTTGCCTTACACTTGGCATAATTCATTATCATAGAAATGGTAATTTTTAATACACATCTTAACTTGTAATGTTGCCTTAATTCCTTGCCCTCCATTCTTATTTGGGACGACTTAGGGCCTTGTAGGAGGCTTACATTATCTTCTTATCTTAGGGACATATAAGCATGTAATTTAATATAAAGTCACCGTTTTTACCCTAGTATGACAAGTGGTAAAAATTCAAGACAAAGGGAATTTAATTATCTTAACTTTTATATGGACATGTGGCATGTTCTTGCACCAAGTTTCATTTATCCCTTTTCATCTCCTTGTTGGACGAAAATACATCATCCAATAGGGATCAATATTTGCTTTTAGAATCTTGCCATTTTCTTTTGTCATTCTTGCCTTATGTACACTTGGCACAAATCAAAGTTATGCACTTGTGACTTCTTTAATATACCTCTTAACTTTATTTCACACATCTTTTCCGCATTGAATATTCCATAGTCCTTTCCTCACTCTCCTAGCTGAAACATGGCCCCTATTCAATAGTCTTCTAATTTATTTTTATTATCCCTTGGTGCATGTCCATATGACAAAGATATATTGTCATTTATGTGCAAAGTTACAAGAGAACAAACATTCTTCTTGCCATTCATTCTCCTAGTCGAAAATGATTTTAAGGAAGTGACTTCCATGTGACACTTCCCAACTATTTAAATATAGTCACACAATTATTAAATTCCACTTGTTAATTAAATATGGCAAGTGACTCAATTTAAATAAGGAAGAGTCATTATTACCATTTTATTCATCAAACATACTTGTTAAGAAAAAATTCAACATGACTTCCTTTTAATTCATTTAGTCAAATTTATGTCCCAAAATAATCAATGGAACATCAATTCCAAGTCAAATATCTTCATTTCACAATAAATTCCAAAATTGAAATTTCGGGAGAATTCGGGTATTCGGCTAAAATTTAGTGGTTAACACTTCATACAATGAATTTTTAGTAGAATGTAAACTAGGATATTACAGCCATTACTTGAGTTTGTTATGTTAGGCCTCGTTTGTTACGGAGATATTTAAGGGGGAAAGGAACTTAGAGGAGGGAAAGAAAATGAAAGGAAGATTGAGAGGGAACTTTAAAAAGTTAAATTGTTTGGTAGATATGAAAAATGGAATGGAAGATGATAATTTTAAAACATTAAAAGTAAAATATAAAACTTGAAATTCCCAAAATACCCTTTATATCAGAAAAAAGAGGAAAAAAAAGGGACATAATGAAAATTTGCTACAATCTTCCATCAAGATTGCATCTTTCATTCAAAAAGTGAAGGAAGATTTATTGAGCAATCTTCCCACTCAGGAAGGAAGATGGGGCCTTACCGGAAGTTGAATCCGTGTATCAAACATAAAAAACCAAGGGAAGATTGTAATCTTCCTTTCCCTCCTCCAATCTTCTTCCTACCAAACAGGGCCTTAGTGTTTTTCATGAGCAACATTTAGAGCTGGGAATCAGTGCCAATCTAGCCCTTGAAGGGCTAAGGCTGGCCCTACAGGGTCTGGAGTAAGAAAAATATATATTTTTTCAAGTTCGGCTTGAGAGCGCTAGGGCCGGCCCTCCAGGACCCGAAAGTTACTATTCCAAATTTTAACTATTTTTCTCATTTTTTAAAATAAATAATTAGTAAATTACAACAATTAAAGTTCTAATTTATCAAATAAATGTTGTAAATATTAATATCCAAACAACACGAATCATTTAACAAATAATTACATCTATTAATTCATAATCAAAAACAAATTATTGTTCATAAATAACCCACATAAAACATAAGAAGCATACCAGTAAGCAACATTAGTACGATGACTATCATTGTCATCTTCTTTGCCACTATCATCAATTTTAAAGACATTTAATTGTGCTTCAATTTGAGTAGTAGACTCTATTTCATGAGTAAGAATATCATGAATTTTTTCTTTTGAATCATCAACACTTGCATTAAAAGAACCTGCAGGGCCAGCCCGATGCCTTTTAGGGCTAGCTCTTTTAAGCCCGAGGCCCTACAAGGCCAGCTCTGCAGGATTTATTTCATTTAGCTCCTCTAATTTTCAAACTTGGGCCTTGAAGGGCTAAGGTCTAAAAGGGCCGGTCCGATTTCCCAGCTCTAGCAACTTTAATGGTGTTAAAATTATAAGACTAAAAGTATACTTCAAATAAATTTAAAGGATTAAAAATATATTTTAGCCTATTCAACTTTATTAAAAAGATTATAAGAACTAAATATTTACAACATTATTAATACTGTAAAATTTCTAGTATTTTTTTTTTATATATATATAAAATTTTTGGAAGGGTTCGACACCAGTCCCCTACCAAGACCAGGGCACAGCCCCGAGCTCTATGAGCACTTACTGGGGACTTATGAGATCGCCTACCAAAGGAGTCCCAGCGACGGCAGAGGGAATCGAACCCACAACCCTAGTCCTGAATCCCTTACCATCTGTATCAATTCTCATTTGCTAAAATTTCTAGTGTTATATGAACAAATTTTAAAAAAAATGGCCTAAACAGGTCGAACCTTGACACTTTTAGGCCCAATTGTGATTTGAGGGGAAAATTTTCAAGTGTGACCCTTGTGTTAAATTGCCTAAACGGGCCAGCACATTTTTCTGACTCTAACATGAGGGGAGACAAAAGCAAAGGCAGCCTTGTGACATCTAGCCTAATGCTTGATTGGCTGATTCATTGGTTTTGGATCATTTTTTGTGTAAGAAATTAAATTTTATTTAAGAGATAAATAATAGGAAGAATTAGGGAGAAGAACCAATAAAACAAAATATTTATTAATAAAAATATTATAATTATAATTATTTTCAAAGACAAAAAATTAACTACAAGAGTATAGCAGTTGAAAACTCATTTTAATTGGGAATCGTTGATTTAAGATTTTGAAGTTCAAGTTATATTTTGTTTTCTAATATAAAATTCATAAAAATGGAAATTACTTATTATTTATCTCATAAATACAATTTTATTTTTTTACGCAAAAAAATGATTCAAAGCCAATGAATCAGCCGATCAGGCATTGGGCTTGACGTATCAATACTCATTTGCTTTTTTTCTTCCCTCGTGTTGCGTCTCATTCCTCACTCATCCAGAATAAAACACAGCCATTTTAAGGAAGCAGACAGCAGCAGCGGAGAGAAGCCGAATCTCAAAAGTATTACCTCGTGTGCTTAGTATAAAATATATTTTAGGATACAAATTAACTATCTAATTCCTATATTAATTATTAAACACCGGAGAGTATCCAAATTTCAAGCATATCTCAATCTTGCCGCATTTTCACGTATATCCATACAGACAGAGAAAAATCAACTGGCTGACCATTTGTTGGTCTACTATTTGACTATTTTTAACAAAACTAGTATAATATTTGGTACAATCAACTAATTTAAATTTAAATATTGGTGGATTAATTTGTATTTAAGTATTGTTTGGCTTTAATCTAGTATCAGGACCATTGGGGTGATGATAATAATTGCTCTGTTCCAATTTCTTTTTCTTTCTTTTTTCTGAGCTCTGTTCCAATTTCAAATGCATTTTATTGATAACACTAAATCCCTTTCGCCAACATCTTAATAATTACAAAGCTTGTGTGTTTAATGATTGAAAAATAATAATAAAAAAGACATGTATGAATCCAGTGTGACAATATGCACCAACCAATTTCTCTGCTTTATTGCTGAGACCTTCAAGCTCCCAATAACCTGTAAAAAGAACAAAGAAATTGCCTCAGTGAACTATCATGCCTTGTATTCAAAATCCATGAGCTTGACTGAATCAATATTTTTAGTCTAACCTTGACAATGTGGATTGTACACGTCTGGTGCAGCCAAAGAAAGAAGTAAAACCAAAAAATAAAAAGAAAGCTTGGATCAATAAAAATGACTAGTTTCCAATTAAAATCAAAGATTCAATGTAATAAACTCAAGTTGGTAAAAAATGATTATCATAATGATTTGACATGCCTTGTGCCCTTTTGTTTATCAGTCTGTTGCTTGGTAACTGGTTTTTGAGTTTCATCACTTGGAAGAGGCACAGTCTTCACCTGTGTGACATAGACATATCAGAAAATTTCTTAGAATCTCATCAACCATATTACATGGAAATATTGATCTGAATATTTTGGGGCTTTTTTAAGAATTAACTATATATTTATTTTCTTACCAAATCCTTGAACAAAAGGTTATAAAACATATGGATGTATCTTTGTTTTGCTTCTTTTTGCTCCTTATTCACTATCCTCCAAAAAGTGTAGATGCTTCCCATGTTCAGTAGCTTGTTTGCATAAATCTCCCAGGTATAGCTGCAAAACAAGCCATTTACTATAAATCTATAAGACTTTGACTAATGCATAGATACTCTATAATATGATGTCTTTTACCATTCATTTATGCGCCTCAACCCAGCGGATGAAATCTTGGTCCAGTGTGATGAATCCACTTTGCAAGTCTCAAAGAAATCAGCAATTTTGTTGCTTGATTCGTCACCATGTAAGGGATCAATATGGAACCCGGAGATTTCATCAACAATGATTTCAGCTGGACCTCCTTGATTTGTAGCAAAAGTGGGCAAGCCACAGTTCATTGCTTCAATAACAGTAAGTCCAAAAGCTTCATACAAAGCAGGCTGAACAAAAGCTCCCTTGGTGTCAGCAATGCACCGGTAGAGTTCCCCATTGCGATGCCGGTTAGTCTGCGCAGCAATCCATCTGAATTGACCCTTTAGCTGGTACTTATCAATTAAAGCATGCATCTTTTTAATCTCTGCCATTTCCTCCCTGTCTTTGGTTTTTGAAGGGTCGAAGAAGCCTCCAACTATGACCAGGTTTACCAAGTTTCTCAATCTCTTGTTCTTCCCATACCACTCAACTAACCCAGTTAAGTTCTTCACAACATCAAGCCTTGCCATTGAGAAGATTATAGGTTTTCTCTTGTCTGATAACGATCCACTGTTTCCACAAATAATTTCACAGGTAAAAATTCATTATTTTGAAGGGGAAAATGACATGGTAATTCACATTTGAATCTTAAAGAGTTAAGGTGAAAATCTACCCAAAAGTATTTCCCCATATGCACTTAACACACTAAATTTCCTTGGTGCTCAAGTACACAAGAGGGTTTCAAAATGAGTCAAAAATGCCACGGCCATTAAGTCAACCAATGTTAACCATTTATAAAGGTTGATTTGCACCTTAACCCAATTTTAAATTTATATGCAGAGAAACAACAATCACTTACATATGTTCACTGCTATCCACTTTACCATAAAGTAGCTCCTCAATGGCAGGGTGAAATTGAGCTAGTCTTTTGTCTTTTTCTGTGTAAGGGAAATACACAGACTGGTCAGCTCCAGGTGCAGCTATGTTGAATTTGGGATCAAATACGTTTATTCCTGATACAACCCTACAGAGGCCTGGAAGTGTAAACGCAGCATGGCTTTCATATTGTCCAGGTCTATCTTTGCTGCAGACAAGAACTTCTACAAATTAGCATATATCTAGATTTACTTCTTGAGCTAAGAAGCATAAGCAACTAATATCACAGTGCTAGAAAGTTTCAAGCATGCGTGTTTAATTTTAGCATCACTTTCCATGTTTAGTGCAAGTGTCTGTCAAGTGCCAAACACCAGCATAACTCTCTTTTTTTTTATACATAACTACCTCTGGTCCTTAATGTCAGAGCTACTTGAAAGGTTGGATTTAGTCTTAAATATAAAACTTCAATCCATTTTGTTCCCGATATTATTTATCATTTTTTCTAAACTATCCTATTGATTGCATATGTTAAGGGAGTTTGCATCAAGAGGTAGTTTCAATGCTAATGATTTAAAGGGGTATTTTAGGTAAACAAATGCACTTTTTTTGTACAAAAAGTTTACATGAGTTGGGTCCTGGGGTTCACAAAGGCCAAGGCATGCATCCGAGTTAAAAAAGCGCTTATAGAAGTACTTACAGATCACCTACCAATATGGTCCTCATATCAACGGGATTTGAATTCACAATCCCATGGTTATGAGTCAATCTCTCCACCAACTGAACCAGCCTTTGTTGGCAACCAACACATGTTTTTGACAAATAACTAATTTCCTTAATCTACTCAAATTAGTTGAGTAGATTTTATATTAAGGACTAGAGGGAGTATCTTGTTTAAAATTTGTGGGTATTTAAGATTTTCTATTTCAAACACACTATTAGAAGATTGAAGAGCATACTTTCCAGCAATTTCCTGGTATGTGCTGGTGATGATGAAATCTGCTGCATTCATTGAAATTGTATCAGCCATGAATTGGCATGAGAAATGATACTTGGGATCAAGCTCCTTCCACTTCACATCTGAATCTTCATACTTTGTCTTCTCTAAGGCATGAGATATAGTTCCCTGGTTTCAAAGTACCCGAGAGTTAGTCCACATGACAAAAGTTTGGACAAAAATTTTAAGCAAAGAAGAAAAGATATTAACCAGAGTTATCCCAAGTTTGTTAGCCATAAGAGATGCAACCAAATTCCCATCAGTGTAATTTCCAATAACAAGATCCGGTTTCCCTTCAAGGTGCTCTAGAATCTTTGTTGTAGCGTCCTATTAAGTATGACCAAAAAAATGGTTACCAGAAGGGAAGGTCATTATTCAATAGGAAAATCCACATGGCAATGTAAAATACAGATATACTTGCCTGTGTAAACCTCTCAAGATATGGATAAATGTCAAAGCGAGAAACCCATTGACGAAGGACTCCTTTTTCTGTGACGAAAGGAACACGTAGAATGTGGGAGTGTTTGGTTTCAATGATTGGTTCCAACTCTTGATCACATGTGGTTCCTCTAGCATCAGGTATGAGCCTGGTAACCTGTCAAGAGAACAAGGTCATTAAGTAAAGAGTTTGCTTCATGTACTAAGATAACTAATTCCTTTGCAACTAGTGAAACTTACAACAAGAATTTGAGGCTTCACAGTTAAGCCTTGCTGCTTAATTCTGAGAAGCAACTCTGCTTCCAGAGCTCTTACTTGATCCAAGATGTAAACTACCTGTTCCAAATTGAACCCCATTAAGCTTGTTTGGTCTTAAAACCTAAACATGTAGTGGAAATTAAATGAAATGCTCAACCATATAATGCTGAATTGTAAGAGATACATCTACTTATTATATTTTGATTGAAGAGCTTGAAACCAAACACATGGAAACTATATATATTTTTACCTGACCACCGGTGTCTGGCAAGCCGAGGACATCAGCTTGTCCAAAATAACCATGAACAGAGAAGATCACCACATTAAAAATTATGGGAATTCTGCTAAAGAACTTGTCAAGATTCTTTGGGTCTGGTGCTTGGAGTACTTCAGACAAAATATTCATTGTCTCCTTCACTCTCTCTGCAGTATCACCCCAGCCTCTCTCAAAACCCCATTCTTTGAACCTGGGAATAAAAAAATTTGTCTTACATTACAACATCAAATGGCACCGTTGAGCTTAGTAAAAGGGCAGCCCAGTATACAAGGCTCCCAAAAGGTAGGGTATGGTACACAGCCTTACCCCCACAATCGGAGAGGTTGTTTCCCCGATAAGGCTTTATCGAGTTGTTGTTGTATTACAACATCATGAGCTTATTAAACAGCAAAATAGAGAGAGGGCTTACCTTAGCTCAAAATTCTGAGATGGAGTGTACTTAGGTAGTCCTGCTAGGAACACGTCTGCCACTATTAGTGCCAATTGAAGCTTTGCAGCTGAGTTCAGTGTGTCGTTTATCATCAACTTCTGCTATTTCAGAATAGAAAAAGGAAACAGATGAACGTGAAATTAAATATATTACAGCAAAAATTTTTTCAAGTTGGAAAAAGTTTGTTGGGTTCTATTTCATGCTATTGCACTCACTTGTTCCCCATGACTTAGTGTTGACAAATAGTCAACTAGAGCTTGTGTTTTGTCCACTTTCCCACTTGGCTTTGAAGATAAGAACTTTGAAGCAAAGTTCATTCCTTTTCCAATTGAAGAAGGAAGGGTTAAACGAGGAGTGGGGAAGTCAAATGCTCCAAAATCTGCTTCAAAAGCATGTTCATCATTTACCCTGCAATATAGGTCCAAGTTAAACATCAACAAGCTAGTATAGTAGCTATATGACCATGACACAAGATCTTCAATTCAAACAGATTTTAAAGAAGAAATTCTCCCCTGGCAAAGCTGGAATGGTTTGTAATAAATTATGATTATTATTCCTTTATTGCACAACTAGTTAATAAATATTTTGATATCCTAAAGATTATTAACTGGGAGACATGAACCTTGCAGCATATCAATATTAACATTTATAATATAATTTGCAGAAAACAGCAATATATATAAAGTATAAACTATAAACAATATAATAGTTCATCTCAAACTTCATGTAACGCAAAAACCCACAGTCTAATTTATCATCCATATTATAGGGATATTTTTATTTCTGTATGAATTTTTTTGTAATTTTATTTAATATTTCATTTTCATTTGTTAATATCAATTAGTTTTAATTTTTTTCATTATCTTTATCGTGAGTTTTTCCCTTACTCTTTATGTTTCTTTGGCGCCAAGTTTTTCATTAACTTAACTCTGCTTTAAATTCAATTTCATCTCTCAAGTTTATTTTGTTCGAATTTAGCCTCTCTCTCTCTCTCTCTCTCTCTCTCTTTTTGTATTTCTATCTCTCAATTTTATGTCCTTCCAAGTTGGCTGCTAAATCGATGAAATATCGAACACTATCAAATGAAACTGCTTTATAATAAAGTTATATAGAACTCATCGATGAAATAAAATGAAAACTCTCAGTTAGATTATAAATCTTTAAATAAAATGAAAGGACCAAATTAAAATTTAAAGAACAAAAGTGAAATTGAAAAGAAATATCAAGGGGCCAAATTTAAAATAATAAAAATTAAGTCAACAAAAGTAAATTTAATATTAAATAAGGGACCAAAATTTAATATTAAATCAAGTGAGTTAAAAATTGGAGAACCAAATGATTAATTTCCCCAACAAAAGTACAGCAGAATCTGGTTGATCAAATTTCTGCCGTCTCTTTTTTTGGGGGGAAAAAATTATTCATCACCTTCCTCATTTCTTGGTGGTCCAACTCAAATGGACTTTTGGTTTTAAAAAAAAAAAAAAAGAACAAGAACCTTATCTACTTGCATAGGCATAATCCTAAAGCTCCTTTCACCTCATTTCTCCACCATTAATTTAAAAAGGTGAGATTCAATTCAAGACACACAGATGCCAATATCAGATAATACTTAATAAGTGTCATCATTAAAAAGATCCAGCAAATAGGGATATGACGAAGCATGAGCCAAACCCAATAAAACATTCAGAAGAGGACATGAGACATACCAATTTTCATCATAAACTGATTCTTTTAATTTGAGGTAATCAGTGGAGGAGATTTCCGCAACAGAGAAGTTCTCAGAGCTGACTTGAACAAATTCCCAAATCCCAGGATTTCGCCTTATTGCAAAGGCGACATATGGTGGGCTAACAACAGCTTCCTGCAAAAGCATCGAGTTTCACACACCATTACCATCTTCTTCAATGTCCATCAGAAAAACAAAGAACCAGAAGATGAATTGTAGAAGAAAAGCAAAGCAAAACCTGTGTAGAAGCCAATATGTAGCCAAGATTGCCCTCCAAGACTTGGTTCCTCTCGGCCTTATCATCAATTACTAGCTCCATTTCCTCCATCAAATGGTGAAGTTTCATGATCCTTCTTCCCTTTTCAAGGTACTTGGCAAAACACCTCTTCATATGGTACCTACTCTGACGCAATGCATCAGGCATGTTATCTGCAATCGAGTTTGTTCGCTTCAAAGCAGGGGCTGAAGCAGCAGAAGAAGAAGAAGAAGCCATTTGATCAGTGGCCTAATAAGGTCTGAGAACCCAAGAAGAGGAAGATTATGGGTATGATTTGTTAGGGTGACAGAAATGTGTATGAATTTATAGAGAAGCTGATGATGATGGAGTTTCTGGTGTTTGTAACTGTGGGGATATAATGACAAAGGAGCGATTTTGGGGAGGAATTGGAGAAGGAACATAATGGGAGGGAAGAAAAGGAAAGGAATGAGAGCACTTTTTTGGAGAAGAGATTCAAAGTAGAAGACAAGTGTTTACCATCACGGAGCTTTAAGTATCGCATCATTCCTTTCTTCTTCGTGGCTGTGTGGTGAGATATAATGAGAGAGAGAGAGCGAATATGGGAAAGTGCAATGTTCAAGGCATCTGCTTCTGGTGCCTTTTGTGTACGCAGGGTGCCGCCATTCATTCCTGTTTCTGTTTTGGATGATCACCTTCATGGGTTTGCACTGTTCACTTTCCATAACAAGATTTTGAAGAAATAAAAAATAAAAGAAAATGGGAAGTTGGTAACAAAAAATAAGTGCTCAAAATTCTGAGTATTATCAAGATTTTACTGGAGAAATTTATACAGCCAACGTTAAGGTCTTGAGAAATTTGGCTTTACTTTTTCTTTTTGTTTATATAAAAATTAGACAATGAAATTTAACTTTTCTAAATCTTTTTCCTTTTCTGGAAAAGGCAAATGCATCCCATATGAAAAAAATAATAATAATTAGTACAAAAAGACTCCACGCCTCCCATGTCAACAGTAAAGCAAGAGACCAGAAAAGTTTTAAAATGTCCATTTAAATTCTACAGTAAATAAATCCTATTGAAAATAAAGCAAGAAATAAAAGAACTTATGTCCTGGTAGATGCAGTTAGATAATGGGATGATTGCTCCTTTTGGTTGGAGAAAAAGTTTCTTCATGCACATAACTCTCAGCTCCTACTGTGGACTGTCTGAATAGAAAGGAGACTAAATAATCCATGATAAGGCATCTCTAAAGCACATAAGAGCAAAAAAAAATTATTGATATGATGATGGATTGCTTCTGATAAGGCATCACTTTCATAGTGGATTGCTTCACAATATATAGTGTGTTTTGGGAGAAATAACGTCAGTGGAAAAAACTAAAAAAGTAGAGGCAATTGCATGATCGTAAGTATCACTTTGACGATACTAGAGGATGATTATCTTGATATAATTGGAACATAGTCTCTTTTAATCAATCTTTAAAAGCTTCAAATGAAGCAAAATGAAACCGCATGTTTAAACATTCAAATCAAATACCCTTAGCCACTGGATAAATAATGAATAAGGGCTCCAAAGACACAAGGACATTACAACTAAAAGCAAAATCACCATAGATATTGATATGATGATGCCTCAAAATATCAAATTGATAGCAATGGATGATTCAATAATTTCTGGATTAGTAATAAGTCCTTACATGGAAGAGAAATTGATCAAAGGAAATTCCAAAATGGATCTCCATTTTAGTAGTTGTTGATGAGCTAATCAATATGAAAACCTTCTAATTTACCCTCATTTATGATAGGGTATCTTTCAACCTTTTCTTTTCTCTCTATTTTCATTAGTACAATTAATATAAGTAAAATTGTCACAATCTCATTTATTACCTAAGAGATGACTTATAAATAAGACCAAATTTTTTGGTCAAATAGGACTTATATATAAGATCATAATGGTATGTTTTTTTTATTAAACTTATACCTAGGACCAAAAGAGATTTAGCGGGACCTTATATTGTTAGACAAATTATGTATTGGTTACCCTGCCATATCTTTATTATTGGAGGAACTAATCTTGTATGAAAAATGGCATCTTGATCTCACTTTGATCCTAAGAGCTTTGAGAAATAAAACCTAGTGAGTAAATTCCTTATTGCTTGAAGCGATAATTCATTTTACAAGATGATTATTTTCTTTCTGGGTCCGAATACTAGATGACTAGTTATTATTACATTAATTGATATACAAATGACCAATACTTTTGTTTCTAATGATCAAACTTAGGTTTGAGACCACTTAAAATAAATAATTTTATGTTTTACGGGACACACTTTTTTTTTATATAATAAAACATAAAATGTTAGATTATCAAAAATAATCTGATTTATGCCTACACTTTATATATATATATATATATATATATATATATATATATATATATATATATATATATATATATATTTTTTTTTTTTTTTTTTTTTTTTGAAAATATGTGTTTTAGTCGATAGCCTTGTAGCTTAGTAGCATGAGAGCTTTTCTTGAAATAAGAGGTTGTGAGTCTCTTTTCACCTGTTATATAAAAAAAAGGTTTTGTAAAAGTTAACGGGTGATATGAATTATGATCTTTCTACAATATTTATATTATCATATATTTAAGGAAAATCAATTGGAAAAATAATAAATATATGAGATAAAATTTGCATTTTTGTCCGAGGAGAACAGGTATTATACAATTATTTATTGAAAAAATGATAGAAAACGAACCTGAAAATTAGAAAATCCCAAATCACAACTAATTTTATAGAAAATACTTTATTTAACATTTTGTAATTTTAAAATTCTTTTTCTCTTAGCTATCAAGATTTATTTTTTTTATTTGCTAAAACACAATCGATGCTGTACGCGTGTCTCGATCTCGGCCGTGAACCGAATCGCGCGCCCTTGGTTTCGGGTTTTCTTCTTCGGTCCAAAGCCCACTCTCACAAACTTCGTGGCTGTGTGGTGAGAGAGAATATGAGAGAATATGGGAAAGTGCAATATTCAAGGCATCTGCTTCTGCGGGTGCCTTTTGTGTACGCAGGGTGCTGCCATTCATTCCTGTTTCTGTTTTGGATGATCACCTTCATGGGTTTGCACTGTTCACTTTCCATAACAAGATTTTGAAGAAATAAAAAATAAAAGAAAATGGGAAGTTGGTAACAAAAAATAAGTGCTCAAAATTCTGAGTATTATCAAGATTTTACTGGAGAAATTTATACAGCCAACGTTAAGGTCTTGAGAAATTTGGCTTTACTTTTTCTTTTTGTTTATATAAAAATTAGACAATGAAATTTAACTTTTCTAAATCTTTTTCTTTTTTTGAAAAAAGGAAAATACATTCCACATAAAAAAAATAATAATTAGTTCAAAAAACTCTACAACTTCCATGTGAGCCTGGACAATAAAGCAAGAACCAAGAAAAGTTTTAAAACGTACATTCAAATTCTTCTGTAAATAAATCTTATTGAAAATAAAGCGAGAAATAAAAGAACTAATGCATTTGTTCTTGTCTAAATAGAAAAGAGGCTGAATAATCCATGATAAGGCAGTTCTGAAGCACACAAGAGACAAAAAAATTTGTTCTTGTGGTTTTCTTCTATTTGATGGTAGCCAATGATTATCCTTCAAAACTAATGCATACCTTACAAAATTTATTTCCCTTTTCTTTGAATTTGTCGATAAAGGCAATCCATCCTATCAATGGAAGATCACTTTGATTTTGATGATAGATTGCTTCAGAATTTATAATTTGTGTTATAGGAAAAACAATATCAATAGAAAAAGCTAAAAAAGCAAATGCAATTTGCATGATAAACTTTCTTGATTAAAGATAATGGGCACATTGAACCCTCTTGATGAATTAAGTTATTTCTCTTCATCTATATCTTAGAATCACTTTGACAATGCTAGCAAACATCAAAGGATAATTATCTTAATGTAATTGGAACATAGTCTTTTTTAACCAATCTTTAAATACATCAAAGGAAACAAAATGAAACCAAATGTTTAAACCTCCAAACTAAATAGCCTTAGCCACAGGATAGGTAATGAATAAGTGTTCCAAAGACTCAGGGGGCATGACAACTAAATGTTAGTTCTCTATGGGTTTTGATGATAACAATCAATTGTAAAACCATGGTTGAAAAATTGGCTTGAGAAAGCAAAAACTTGTTGAAAGAGGTAATACTCGAGTTTCAGTAGCAAAACTCGAGTATTGGAATTTCAAAGAAAAGCTCAATGCACTTGACTAAGGACAATACCACAGTACTCAAATGAATACTCAAATTTTGGAATTTACAGAGAGCATCGCAAGTTTTCAATCAAGGAAAACTCGAGTATTGATATACATACTCGAGTTTCGGTCCTATATGACTCTTCAAACATTTTTAACTGAAATGAAAAACCTCGGTTTGGAAAACTACAGTTTTGAAAACTAAGGTTTGGAATTTGAAAAGACAGCTTTCCAACTTGACTCCAGAATTCAAATATTTTGTTTTTCAAATGAAAACTCGAGTATCATTGGAATACTCAAGTATTGAGCCAAGCAAAGATGTTTTAAACGGATTAACATTTATAAACTTCAGTTTTGAAAACCACAGTTTTGGAAACTCCAGTTTATCACTTACTTAAAAAATCTCAGAGTTTCAAAACTAAGGAGAAAACTCAAGTATTGAGTTTAAAACTCGAGTATTAAGCCATACAGAGAGCTATCAAGGTTTCTAAGCCTTCAATACTCCGGTATAGAATGAAAACTTCGGTTTTAATGTTTTGGACAATTATCTATCAAGAGTCCAAAACTCGAGTATTGGTAGAATACTCGAGTATTGGCTTAAGTTCTTCAGGAACACCAAAGCTCAAATCACGAGTCTAGTCTCTGGAAGGAGAATACTTGAGTATAGACATAGATACTCGAGTATAGGCTTAAGTGCATAGTGACAAACTCAAGTATTGGTGCACAAACTCGAGTATTGGTCGCGCCTTCTGATAATTCAAATTTGTGAAATCTGTGTAATGTTTATGGAATGATTCAAATGATTCATATTCTTAATTATCATCATTACCAGATATGTTTAATGTGTTTGCTAGTGTAATTCAACCCAATTACAGATGATACAAGCAGATTAAAAGAGCTATTAACACCTAAAGCAAAGTCTTATCAGAAGCATTAAATGCAGACCACCAAACTTGTTGAAATCTCAGCTACCAAACATTACACGGTGGAAAAAGGATAAAAAGACTTTCATTTAATCAAGGACTGACAATCCCAACAGATATAAACGACTAGAAGTCACTCTCTATCCTACAACTTAAGAAATAAGCACAAGTGTAGAGAGAGAAAGGACCAAACTGCTTCCAACAGATAGGAGACTTCTCCAACAGTCAAATGAATGCCTGCAACGGCTATTAATGTTATTCTAAGTATAAATAGAGCAGCATTCAAGTCTCTACCAGAACATTGAGCTGAAAAACGAAAGAGCACTAAATTTTTTCATTTATTGGTGTGCTTCCTGTACAGAGTGTCGGTTGACACAATAAAGCTTCAGTGATTATCTTATCTGCTCTTTTAAAAGAGTTTTATTGATTGTAATTGTTTGATTGTGAGTTATCTCAACTTGGGGGACTTGGAGATTCGGGATCATTGATTACAACTTGTAAGGGGGAGCAAGTTCTAGAGAGAAAATTGCTTCAGAGTTACAGAGTGTATAATCAAGTGATTTAGTGAAAAGCTCAAGGTGCCTGAGGATTAGACCTAGGCCAAGGAGTTGGGCCGAACCAGTATAAACTATTGTGCATTGCTATTCTTCCCTGTTTACTGATTTTATTCGATCAATCACCATAAGAGCTAAATTTGTGAAAAAAAAATTCAGAATCACCAATTCACCCCCCCTCTTGATGATTCAGCTCCTATTTCATTTGGTATCAGAGAAAGGTCTTCTCATAAGAGCTTAACATCTCGAGAATGATCCTCATGAAAAGTTGTCTACTTGATGGAGCTTCAAATGACAGACCACCTAGCTTCAGGGGAGAATATTACTCACTCTGGAAAACCAAGTTTAAGGCGTTTATTATGGCATCTGAGTGTGATTTACGGCGAGTATTTGAACTCGAAAATTATGATGACAATGACAGAAAAATTGTCACTTCCAACAGTAAGGCAATTCTCATATTACTAAATGCTCTGAGCCAACAAGAGTTTTTCCAGATATTCACTCTGCCTACTGTGAAAGAATGTGGGAGGCACTGGAAATGGCTTATGGAGAGAAGAAGGACAGAAAATTAGATGATGATGATGAGAAAGCCAAAAAGGAAAAAGAAGTCAATACTTGTCTAGTTGTTGAAGAAGAAGGGCAACATGACAAAGCTAATGAGATGTGTCTAAAAGCTTTAAGATCCAACAAATGGTACATAGATAGCGGATGCTCTAAACACATGACGGGAGATCACTCAAAGTTTGCTTCAATCGTTCCCAAAACTGGTGGCAAAGTAACTTTCGGTGGGAACCAATCTGGAAAGATTGTTGGCATTAGAGAGATTGGAAGCAATGAAGGGCGAATGATTAAAGATGTCTACCTTGTAGAAAGACTTTGCCATAATCTCCTCAGTGTGAGCCAAAGCACCGATAAGGGTAACTTAGTTATCTTTAATTCTAAAGAGTGTTTGTTTGTAAACAAAAATGATTTTCCTTTTGAAACTTTAAAATCAAAAGCGTTATTTAGAGCTCTTAGAGAATGAAACTGTTACACTCTAAATCTCTCTAGTTCCAGTTCTGTCTCTGAAAATTGTTTCGTAAGCAACTTGAATGAAAGCTGGTTGTGGCATAAGCGGTTAGATCATGTCAATATGCATCAATTTGACAAGTTATAGAAAAAGGACTTAGTCATTGATTTGCCAAAGATTAATTTTAAAAATGATGTGATCTGTGATGTTTGTCAAAAAGACAAACAAACTAAGTCATCCTTTAAACCCAAAAATGAGATTTCAACTATTAAACCTCTTTAACTATTTCATATGGAATTTATTGGTCCAGCTAGAGTAAAAAGTCTTGGTGGAAATCTTTATACTCTAGTTATAGTTGATGATTTTTCAAGATTTGCATGGACTATATTTTTGACCTCTAAAGATGAAACATTTGATCAGTTTGTGATTTTTGCCAAAAAGGTCCAGAACGAGAAAGGTATCTCTATTGCAAAAATACAAACTGATCATGGAGGACAATTTGATAATCATGCCTTCGAGGAATATTGCAATACTTTCGGAATCAACCACAATTTTTTAACCCCAAGGACCCCACAACAAAATGGTGTTGTAGAAAGAAAGAATCGGGTCTTGACAGAGATGACCAGAGCAATGCTAAATGATAACAACACTTCACAAGTTTTCTAGGCCGATGCAATGAGCACAGCATGTTATATCTCAAATAGAGCTTATCTTCGAAAGAAGCTAAACAAGACTCCTTACGAACTGTACAAAGGAAGGAAGCCAACTCTGACTCATCTACGCATCTTCGGCTATAAGTGCTTCATTCATAATAATGATAAGGATAACCTGGGAAAGTTTGATCCTAAGGCAGATAAAGGAATATTTTTAGGCTATTCAAATAGAAGTAAGGCTTATAGAGTATTTAATACTCGCACTCGCATTGTTGAAGAATCCATGTATGTTGTATTCAGCGAAACCAATTCTAACAAGTCTTTGGATGATGATGAAGAAGAAAATGTTTTCAAAAATCAATTCTTTTCAAAGACCACCCCTGCTTCTGTAGAAAATTTTGGGGATGTTTTTGAGATTAACTCTCAAAATGATCCTAAGAATTCTTATCCTTCTCAACCTAGGGCCTATAGATTCATTAGAAATCATCCATTAGATTGCTAAATAATCATAAATGAATTTGTGCATAATTTTCTAAGTTTATATTTTTGAAATGCACAATTCTAAAATTTGTTTTTGGAATTCAATCCACTCTATTTTATGAAATTGCATACAAATGTTCTGAAACATACTCATATTTTGATAACATTCAAATGACATTTCAAAATTGGAAGTTAACATTGTATACTGAATATTGGATATGCTTCAAATTTATCTAGTTGAGTTTTCCCTATCATTCACATATTGATCTTTGGTATTCAATGTGATGCTAGAACTTCTAATTCCTTATTCTCTAATTAGTTGGACTTCATGTCTAACAAATTGATTATCTATGAGTTTTCAAGCTTATCTCCTATAAAAGAAATCAATTTGTGAATATTATGCCTACTGCATAAACTCTTATTTATCATGTTATTCCAAGCTTTATGAAGAATATCATTGATGCATTGAGTGCTAATGAATTTACCATTATAATGGAATAATTTACTAGGACAATATTATGAAACTTTAGTCATTTGGACTAAAGAGTATGTGTTTCATCATTTATGAATCCTAGTAGTCATTTTGTTACTCACATATATCAACTTTATCTTCATCCATCTTTTGAGTAACTATAGCCATGTGTTCAAATTCTTGCCTTAAATGCTCATATGTTTAATAATTCAATTCTAAGAGGCAAGATTATCCCTTGGTCAATAGCAAAGTCATCATGTCTATATATATTTCAATCCTACTTGGCCCTATTGGCTAATTCACTTTCTTCATGACTTTTGCTTTTGGAAAACTCTTCAACATGTCATTTAAAACTAGAAGCATTCTGATATATTGTTTAACATGTTGACTTCCATCATGTTTGGACTAAACATCGATTTTTGAACATGTTTCAAAAATAAGTTTTCATGTCTTGAAAATCACAATTTCATAATATCATGGTTTGAAATATCATTCAAGATTTGAAACGATTTACATAATTCATTATCATTCTTTTTTTAAAAAAAAAATCTGATTTCATTCATGAACTATAGTTGACAAATGCTTATCTTTATGGATAAGATTTTCCATGATCTTGATCAAACTTTCATGCAATGAACGTCGTTTCTACATAAATTTCCTTTTAAAAAAAAATTGTTATTGATTGAGGACCTAGAGCTTTTCATGTTTAGTAAAAATATGACTCTTGAATCAAAATGTTTGAAAGTTGCATGACTCTAGTGAAGTTTGAATGACTCCAATCATATTCCTCAATGCAAAAGGTTTTTACGACTATATGACTCCAGTCATGGTCGAGTTACTCCAGTCATGGTCTTTTCGAATGAAATATATTAATGTTGAAGTAACTCCAGTTAAGTAGGCATTATTGAAGTCATGTTTCTTACAGCAAAACATTTTTGAAATTTCATAACTCCAATAAGTCTGCAATGATTCCAGTCATTTAATAATGACTCCATTCATCAAGTCTTTATAACTGTCTTGCAATAGCTCATTAATAGATTACTCTAGTCATCACAAAGTGACTCTAGTCATTCTTCTGGAAAATGAGAAACTTGAGTTTGAGGCGTTGCTATATCAGTTCATTCGTTTCTCTACTCTTGCATCTCTTTTCAGGCTAATTTGATTTTATTCATTCACATTTTGCATCATAAAGTATAGCCTAAGCAAACACATTTTTAAAATGATCCTTATGCTTTAAACCTTCTTTGATTATTATAGAAAGCATAAGTGATTTCTTCATACCAATTTCAAGTTCACTCAAGTGAACTTGAAAATTCTTAATTCTGAGATACTATATTGTGAGCAAGGATAACTCCAAATCTCATAACTTTGGTATCACATTATTATTTGGTATCATTAAGGGGTTTTGAAAAGGAAGTTAATATTTTCTTAATCATGCATTCATTAAGAGGGAGCTTCACATTCACATGAATTTTTATATCTTAAAAGCTCATCTCCTTTTATTTGAAGAAAAACGCCTTTAAGAATACTCACCTGCATCCACTATGTTTTATTAGTTTTAATGATGAGTCAATATCATAGTTTCCTTTCATTATCTTTATTTGAAAATATCTTATAGAAAGGAATATTTTGATATCTTATTGCACTAATAATTCTCTCTTGCAAGAAAGTTTTACAATTGTAATAGGAGAATTCAGTTATGCAAGAACTTTCCTTAATGTCCTACAAGGAGATATCATTAAATTAAGGAAAGATGCTTTGATATTCAATCACATTGAAGCTAAGCTATGCTCTAAAAGGAAGAGGGAAGCATCTTGAAGCCAACTGAGACATGTTATTGTAGAACAGTTGTATGAAGAAAAGGAAAAGGATAGAAATGATCTCTTACAACAAGAAAGCGAGCAGACGGACTTCTTCGATCATTCATCAATCTGCAAAACCAACATGAGCATTTCTAAATTCTACCTTTTTATATTTAGTAGAAACTTTGCACATGTTTGGTATCTCTATGCTTTAATTGTGAAAGATGTTTTGAAAACCTCTCCAACTTGTTTTCAGACATATTTTCATGAAAACTCTTTCTTACTTGCATCATATTGTAACTTGAATACTTTCAAATAAGGGGGAGAGAAAATAAGGTGGAGAGAATTTGATTTCATATTTGCCTCTTCACAAGTATTTCTTCTTTACTTCAACTTTTTGCTAGTGACAAATAAGGGGGAGAGAATGGCAAGAAAAATATGTTGGGTCTCATACATTTTCATATTCATACATATTTTTCTTAAAGTATTTGCCATCATCAAAAAGTGGGAGAATGTTGGTTATAATTAGTTTTGATGATGTCTTATATAGATGTCATTAGCAAGAGCAAAAAGTTTATATCATATACATTGACTAATTGCTACGTTTAATATAGATTTGTTCATATGGAGAAAGAACAAGAGAAGAGAAAAAAGAAAGAAAAACTTGTCAAATGGAATGAGAAAATAATCATACAAGTTTTTAGATTGATTCTTGAAGTCTCCACAATCAAATGGAAGTTGGAACAGCTCAATTCAGAGTTAGAACAAGCAAATATCATGTTCTGGATGAGTACACTCGAGCCAGATGTTCAAAAGCCAAGTTTACTGCATTATTGGAAGTGATTTGTCTCTGGATTATGAGAAAACTTGAGTTTAGGACACAAAACTCGAGTTTGGAACTCAAAACTCGAGTTAGTCACTTAATGACTCGAGTTTGTAGTGTCTTCAGCAATTCTGGCATCTCTGGATCAGCAAAACTCGAGTTAGCTAATGTAAACTCGAGTTTGGAACTCAAAGCTTGAGTTAATCACTTAATGACTTGAGTTTAGCAAACTTTCAACAACTCTGTCCAACTCTGTTTCACGTTTAGCACAGGCGACCTCTAGTAATTCGATGATATCTTCCAAACCAGAGATCAGATTAAGGTGAAATCAATTTTGTATGAAACTAGACATCTAATGTGTCATCTTGACAAAGTTTTATGCCTAAAGAAGCTTAGATGAGAGAGCTATGAGTTTCAGAAGTTGGAACAGGAATTCACGCCACACAGCAGACCAAGTTTTAATGATTTGAGTGTATCTCACAATCTACATATCGGAATGAACTGAAATTGGTGGCATATGAAAGTAGACTCACATACCTTTTTAGAAACATAAAGAGCATAGAAAAAAAAAGATCAAATGAGTAAGTTAGGAATCTTTGAAGTTGACATTCAATTCAGGATGCTGGAAAAACGGTAGCCAAAGAACAGCCTTCGTTCATCGGATCATAACAGTCAGATTACAATGAGTTTGGAACTGATTCTTCTTGCATTGGAATGAAGACTTAAAGAGTCTTATGAATATAGGTATTGGATTCCAAGAATTGATCTTTATCAAGTCAGGAAGCAAAGAACTTGTGAGAAGGATATTTGACTGAGCCACGGAGAAGAAAACTCGAGTTTGTATTTGCAAACTCCGGTTTTGCACTTGACAGAGAGCAAGATGTTTTCATCCTTTAAGAAAACTCGAGTTTAAGTTAGTAAACTTCAGTTTGTGGCAGATAGAGAGCTCCTCAATATTTTGAACTTTGAAAACTCCAGTTTGCATTTGAAAACTCCAGTTTTGAGTTTTATGGACGTAAGCTTATTTTCACTTCAAAAGTCCAAAACTTGAGTTAGTCACTTAATGACTTGAGTTTAGCCTTAAGTTCAAGTGTGCTCAAAAACTCAAATCACGACATTCCTCTCTGGAAGACCTAAACTCTAGTTTGGATTTCTAAACTCCAGTTTAGCCCACTAAAAACTCCAGTTTAGTTTTACAAACTCCAGTTTTAGTCGCTGAAGTATAAAAACCAGATTGCGTCAATCTGCGAAACCTTTATGGGTTAATCTGAAAATGTCATATCATGTATTACTGTTATTTCTAACATTATTGATGAAGTTTTGGATAAGTTTCAGATAAGTTCAGCAATGATTAAGATGAAATCAGATCTGGATCAAATGCAATTAATGAAGAACCAAGAACAAGCCTGAAATTTCTCCTCTATTCTAATTGACCAGCTCAGACCATTATGAAACGTTCAGATCACTCTCTAATGGTCTAATGAAGTTATGGAAATGACAAGAACATTGGAAGACCATCTATAACAACTATATTCAAGATTCCAGCCAAGAATTGAAGAAATAGAGAAAAATATGCAACGGTCATATTCCAGATTTACAGCTGAACGTTGAAGAATCATAGAGAAGAATATGCAACGACTAGTTCCTCTAATTATCCTATAAACACCCATGAAGACTCAGAATACAGACACAAGAGGGAGAGCAAGAACAGGGACGTGAGCTTACACAGTGAAAATGCCAATATTCTAACGTATGCTTCATCTACTCTCTGAATATCTCAATGATCATATATTTAGCATAGAGAGTGAGATTATATGTATTGTGCTTCGGTGTTTATTCACTTATTTCTGAGAGAGAAGATTCATTGTAATCATCCTATTATTCTAAGAGTTACTCAAGATTGGGTGATCTTGAGTGGGAAACACTTTGTTGTGATTACAACTTGTAAGGGGAGTGAATCCGAGTGAGGGATTACTTCGAGGACAGAGTGTGTAATAAAGCAAGTGAATTGATTACGGTTTGTAAGGGGGAGTGAATCCTAGTGAGAGGATTACTTCAAATACAGAACGTGTAATCAAGTTCAAAGCAAATAGTGGATTGAAAATCTCAAGTGAAGCTTGGGGACTGGACGTAGGTCAAAGATTGGACCGAACCAGGATAAATCATAGTTTGCATACTCTCTTCCCTTATCTTTTACATTTCCAGTACATGCTCATCTTTGAATATCTAATTGTCAATTTATAAGTTGCGAAAAGTTTTTTTTTAAAGTTCCTAAAGTTTTATCAAACACCCAATTCACCCCCCTCTTGGGTGATAGCTAGGTCCAATATTAGGACCATTCGGTCATTGAGACCAAATGGGTATTTAAGAACAAACGTGATGAAGCAACAATCATTGTCCATAATAAGGCAAGATTGATGGCAAAAGGCTATAATCAAGAAGGAATTGATTATGAAGAAACTTATGCTCCAGTAGCAAGATTGGAAGCTACAATGGTTTTTCTAGCCTTTGCTTGTATAAAAGGTTTTAAACTTTTTCAAATGGATGTAAAAAGTGCATTTTTAAATGGTTTTATACAAGAGGAGGTATATATAGAGCAACCTCCAGGTTTTGAAAGTGAGCATCATCCTGATTATGTTTATCGCCTCAAGAAAGCCCTATTTGGACTCAAGCAAGCTCCTAGAGTTTGGTGTGAGCGATTAAACAAATTCCTTCTTGATCAAGGATTTGTTAGAGGCAAGGCTGATACAACACTCTTCATAAAGAGTAATAAGCTGAATGAATTTTAATTGTACAAATTTATGTTAATGATATAATATTTGGTGCTTCTAATAATGCTTTATGTGAAGAGTTTGCCAAGAAAATGCAGGGAGAGTTTGAGATGTCCATGATGGGAGAACTCAATTATTTCCTTGGTTTGCAAATCAAACAGAAGAAAGATGGAATCTTCATTTCTCAGACCAAATACCTAAATGATTTGCTAAAGAAATTTGGAATGGACAATTGCAATGATGCTGACACATCGATGAGTGCTACTGCTTCACTATATGCCAATGAAAAGGGAAAGGACTTCAATATCACAAGATATAGAGGAATGATAGGATCACTGCTTTATTTGACTGCTAGTCGTCCAGACATCTAGTTCAGCATAGGAATGTGTGCAAGATTCCAGTCTGCTCCGACGGAATCTCATGCAGAAAATGTCAAGAGAATTTTCAGATATCTTGCTGACACAAAGACTCTCAGTTTGTGGTTTCCCAAAGGTCAACCAAAACATTTGGTGGCATACTCGGATTCTGACCATGTTGGATACAAAACAGATAGAAAGAGCACAAGTGGTCAATGTCAACTCTTTGGAGGCTCTCTTATATCATGGTTCAACAAAAAGCAAACAAGTGTTGTTGTCTCTTCAACCAAAGCTGAGTATGTGGCTAGCTCAAGTTGTTGTGCACAAGTGTTGTGGCTCAAATAGCAACTATCAGACCTGGGAGTGCATTTGAAGGAGATTCCTATATTGTGTGACAATACCAGCACAATAAGCTTGGCCAAGAACCCAGTGCAACACACAAGAACCAAGCATATAGATGTTCGTCATCACTTCATAAGGGACCATGTTCAGCAAAGAAATGTCAAAGTCATGTTTATTCCAACTCATCTTCAGCTGGCTGACATTTTCACAAAGCCTCTAGCCAAAGAACAATTTAATTTTATTCGTAGAGAATTAGGAATGGTAAATCCCAATGAGTTGTAAGTTTTCTTTTAAAGGATTTACATTTCAATACTAATTATGGTTTTAATGATCTAATTACTAACTTGAGCATCGGAGTTTGTAGATTCGTTTTTGCAGGATGTCTCGAAAAACTTCAGTTTTGCTAACAAGAGTTAAATACTCGAGTATTGCAAGCAAAACTCGAGTATTATTGGGGCCAACAAAGTCTGAAGAACTTAGAAGAAATGAATACTCGAGTACATTAGTAATATACTCGAGTATCCAGGTTGACAGAAAGAGATTCATATCAACAAAAGGTGAATACTCGAGTATGAGGAAGAATACTCGAGTATTAATCATGGAAGTTCAAAAGTTCACAGTACACTTTTGAAGTCCAAGTTAGTTATAATTTCCCTATACTCGAGTATAGAATAGGAAACTCAAGTATGTGGTAGCTCAACTATATATATGTGTGAAATCATTTTTGGGAACCACCGTTCCAAACTCCAGTTTACCCTAAAATTCTTCCTTGCTCTCAACTCTTTCCGTTCTTTTTCGTTCTATCCTCTCATTGCCCTAAGTTCTCTCAAAAATTCCAATGGCACCAAAAAGGTGAGTTCAAGAACCTGAATCACTGCTATTCCATCAGAGTCTTCAGGAGACTCTCAACCTCCTTCCTCACGACATCCTTCGAAGAAAAGGTCTGCCCCAAGACAATTCTCGTACAAAGCAGCAAAGAAATCTGCAAAGAAGACTACAACATCGTCTTCTAAGGAGGTTCCTACTCCTGAAATTCCTTCACCATCTCCTTCCCTGCGTCCTGTTCGCATGAAGTCTATCCTTATTCATAGGGCCAAGAGAGGAAATGATTTTCTGTGTCAACTTGGAGTGAATCTTCTTGAGAAATCTTCGGGCAAGCCTCCTAAAACGCCAAAATCAAAAGGGGTCCAAATCAATGAACCTTCTGAGACTCCTCAAAGGAAAAAAGTTGATCCTTCTACTACCATGAGGAAAGACAAGGAACCATTCGTTGAAGAAAGCTCTTCCTCTGGAGACTCTATGCCTTCTCCTCCACAAACCAACATTCCTACTGAAGACACTTCTTCAGATTTTCCATCTGCTCTGTATGAAATCAACAAACATGCCTCACCTCATGAGGATTTCAATACAGATAGTGCAGGTATTTCTGTGGCTTCGTTAGAAAAGTTTAGACAGACATATTCCAAGAAAGAATTCTGCTCTCTGGTCTCTGTAGACCTAGAGAAAATTAAGGAGGAATGTGGAATGGATTTGTCCTCCTGGCTAAATCCTTACATGTCTTATATATCCATAAAAGCCTCATTCTCACCCACCATTGTCAAAATCTTTTTCTTCAATCTCATCAAAGAAAATCTGAAAGATGATAAGGACAATGTGATGGAAGAACATTTGTCAACTTCTATCTGGGGAGATAAAGTCACAATTTCTGCCTCCATTCTAAATTCTATCCTTCAAATCAAAAATCCCCCTTCAGTTCCAAAAATAAACTATTCCAACATAGAGATTTTCAAAATCTTAAGACCTAGTATTCCTGTCCCCGATGATCAGATTGACAAATTAACCTTTATTCCTATGGAAATGTCTCCTGAGTGTCGAGTTCTATGGTACATTTTCTCCAGGAACTTCCTGCAAAAAGGAGGAAATTATACCAAATTTTCTTAGAGAGATTATCCTGTATTTGCTGCATTTATTTAAAGAAAGCCATTCAATCTGGGGCAGTAGTTGTTTCAAGAAATCTCCAACTTCTGCTTCTCCCCTTGACCAGTATCCCACATTCCATTTGTGTGCCTTGTGTCTGTAATTCTCTTCCACAATAAAATCTGGCATATCTCTTCCTTTGACTCTCTTAAATGGCCAATTAGTTTTGGATGAACGCATTTAAATTATATGAAGATTGTCCCTGAAGAAGGAACTACCCCAGCCAAGAATTCTTCTTCCAAGAAAGCTTCTGCTCCTTCTTCTTTTGCTGCTCCTTCTAGTCCAACAAATCTAGATGACAGGATTCAGAAGCTGGTCGACAAGGCAGTTTTTGACATGTCCAAGAAAATTCAGACTGAAGTTGCACAGACTGTTGCAGGTCTTCAGCATTCTCAAAATCATAACACCAATGAACAGAATGTTCTAAAGATTCATTTGCAGCAACAAGATTAAAAAATGGACCACATTCTACGTCTTCTTAGAGCTTCTCCTTCTTGTCCTAGTCCTTCAAGTTGATCTCTCCTGCCTACTTCCCATTCTACTTTTGAAGATGACAAAGGGGGAGAAAAGTAGAAACCAGAAATCTAGTTCAGGAGTTAATTTTGTGCAGAAATGATTGAATTTTTTTTTGAAAATCCTTTAGATCAATCTATTCTATCTCTTGACTAAGTTTTCTTGACGTGCTCATTTCTTAGTTTAAGATTATGAACATTTGCAATCAGTGGTGTATCAACTGAATGATATGTTGATCATGATTATGTTTGGAATGCTGATGTTATAAACTATGTTGATCATGATTATATTGAATTTATGCTTTGCATTTAATTGATAAACAAATTCACTAAAGCATAAATACTAGAGTATCCGAAATTTCAATGGTTTTGTTAAACATCATGACAAAAATAATATTTACAAAACCAAGACATTGAACTTTTTCATAAGACTCAGAAATTTTCAAAAAGTTCAAATGTTCTCAAGAATTTGAAGAGTTTCTGGTTTACAAGTGTTGTCATCATCAAAAAGGGGGAGAATGTTAGTTCTCTATGGGTTTTGATGATAACAATCAATTGTAAAACCATGGTTGAAAAATTGGCTTGAGAAAGCAAAAACTTGCTGAAAGAGGTAATACTCGAGTTTCAGTAGCAAAACTCAAGTATTGGAATTTCAAAGAAAAGTTCAATGCACTTGACTAAGGAGAATACCGCAGTATTCAAATGAATACTCAAGTTTTGGAACTTACAGAGCATTGCAAGTTTTCAATTAAGGAAAACTCAAGTATTGATATGCATACTCGAGTTTCGGTCCTATATGACTCTTTAAACATTTTTAACTGAAATGGAAAACCTCGGTTTGGAAAACTACAGTTTCGAAAACTAAGGTTTGGAATTTGAAAATACAGTTTTCCAACTTAGCTCCAGAATTCAAATATTTTGTTTTTCAAATGAAAACTTGAGTATCATTGGAATACTCAAGTATTGAGCCAAGCAAAGATGTTTTAAACGGATTAACATTTATAAACTTCAGTTTTGAAAACCACAGTTTTGGAAACTCCAGTTTATCACTTACTTAAAAAATCTCAGAGTTTCAAAACTAAGGAGAAAACTCAAGTATTGAGTTTAAAACTCGAGTATTAAGCCATACAGAGAGCTATCAAGGTTTCTAAGCCTTCAATACTCCGGTATAGAATGAAAACTTCGGTTTTAATGTTTTGGACAATTATCCATCAAGAGTCCAAAACTCGAGTATTGGTAGAATACTTGAGTATTGGCTTAAGTTCTTCAGGAACACCAAAGCTCAAATCACGAGTCTAGTCTCTGGAAGGAGAATACTTGAGTATAGACATAGATACTCGAGTATAGGCTTAAGTGCATAGTGACAAACTCAAGTATTGGTCGCGCCTTCTGATATTTCAAATTTGTGAAATCTGTGTAATGTTTATGGAATGATCCAAATGATTCATATTCTTAATTATCATCATTACCAGATATGTTTAATGTGTTTGCTAGTGTATTTCAACCCAATTACAGATGATACAAGCAGATTAAAAGAACTGTTAACACCTAAAGCAAAGTATTGTCAGAAGCATTAAATGCAGACCACCAAACTTGTTGAAATCTCAGCTACCAAACATTACACGGTGGAAAAATGATAAAGAGACTTTCATTTAATCAAGGACTGACAATCCCAACGGATATAAACGACTAGAAGTCACTCTCTATCCTACAACTCAAGAAACAAGCACAAGTGTAGAGAGAGAAAGGACCAAACTGCTTCCAACAGATAGGAGACTTCTCCAATGGTCAAATGAATGCCTGCAACGGTTATTAATGTCACTCTAAGTATAAATAGAGCAGCATTCAAGTCTCTACCAGAACATTGAGCTGAAAAATGAAAGAGCACTAAATTTTTTCATTTATTAGTGTGCTTCCTGTACAGAGTGTCGATTGACACAATAAAGCTTCAGTGATTATCTTATCTGCTCTTTTAAGAGAGTTTTATTGATTGTAATTGTTTGATTGTGAGTTATCTCAACTCGGGGGACTTGGAGATTCGAGATCATTGATTACAACTTGTAAGGGGGAGCAAGTTCTAGAGAGAAAATTGCTTCAGAGTTACAGAGTGTATAATCAAGTGATTTAGTGAAAAGCTCAGGGTGCTTGAGGATTGGACGTAGGCCAAGGAGTTGGGCCGAACTAGTATAAACTATTGTGCATTGCTATTCTTCCCTGTTTACTGATTTTATTCGATCAATCACCATAAGAGCTAAATTTGTGAAAAAAAATTTCAGAATCACCAATTCACCCCCCCTCTTGGTGATTCAGCTCCTATTTCACTAAAAACACAATCACTGTAGATATTGATATGATGATTCCTCAAAATATCAATTTTTGACAATGCATAATTTAGTAGTTTCTACATCAGTAATAAGTTATTACCTTGAAGAAAAATTGACCAAAGGAAATTCCAAAATAGATCTCTATTTTGAGTAGTTGTGGAGGAGCTAATCAATCTGAAGCCCTCTTTAACTAAGTACAAGTCTGATAAACTCTTAGACTAGATGAGTGAATCTTGCTTATTGTAGAAGGGAATAGGTTGAGCAACACGAAAAGCATATATATTGTAAACTAATGAAGAATTTCATCTTATTGGAGATCAATTAGGCGGAAGATGCATTAATTGATCAAGAATCCCTTGAATTGACTAGTGACTTTTCTAAATCAGGATTAGATGATAACACACATATAACTTGTTTTCCTTAGCAACGTTGAAATCCTTAACTACTACCAATTACCTACCATACCTCTTTTTTTATATTATTATCTTATATTCAGTTCAGGTTCGTGATTGCATCTTCCAACATATGTATCTTTTCTAAAACTTGAACCTAAGACCAAAAAAGATTTAGGTGGCATTGGACAAATTATGTGTTGGTTGCCCTACCATATCTTTATTATTGTATGAACTAATCTTGTATGCAAAATAGCATCTTAATCTCACTTTGATCCTCGGATCTTTGAGAAGTAAAACCTAGTGAGTGAGTAAATTCCTCAATTCTTGAAGCAATAATTCATTTTACAAGATGATTCGTTTGTTTTTGGGCCTGAATACTATATGATTAGTTATTATTACATTAATTGATATATAAATGACCAATACTTTTGTTTTAATGACCAAACTTAGGTTTGAGAACACTTAAAATAAATAATTTTATGTTTTACGGGACATTTTTTTTCATATAATAAAACATAAAATTTTAAATTATTAAGAATAAGCTGATTTTTTGCCTGCACTTTATAAATTAATTCATTTTCAAAATATATTTTTTAGTTAATGGCCTTATAGCCTAGTAGTATGAGAACCCTTCTTAAAATGGGAGGTCATGAGTCTCTTCACACGTATGACCTCCTTAAAAAAAATAGGTTTTGTAAAAGTTAATGTGTGATAGGAATTAGGATCTCTCTAAAATATTTCTATCATAATATATTTAAAGAAAATTAGTTGAAAAAAATGATAAATATATGAGATAAAATAAAACAAATTTGCATTTCTGTCCAGGAAGGACGAGTATTATACTATTATTTCTTGAAAAAAATGATATAAAAGAATCTGAAAATTATAAAATCATTTTCTCTAGCATTTTGCAATTTTAAAATTATTTTCTTCTCATTTTTCCTTGTTTCTTTCCAAACTAGCATGATTTATTTTTTTAATCTGCTAAAACACAATCGATGCTGTACGCGTGGCTCGATCTCGGCCGTGAACCGAATCGCGCGCACTTGGTTTTTGGGTTTTCTTCTTCGGTCCAAAGCCCACTCTCAAATTAGGGTTTCATTGGGGGCAGAGTCTTCCCTTTATAAGCAGCTTCACCTCCGTTCATCCTCACGGTCGCCTTCGGCTCAAGTTTTTACCCTGTTGCATGTATGGTTTTATTTAGGATTCTGGATCTGTTTCTATTTGATTGTTTGTATATCGCGTCAATTACTGATTACCAGTGCTCTGCATGCTGTGGGTTCTGGTATGAGCTGACGCTATAATTCTCCGATCTGCAATAATTTGTGTTCTGCTTAGCCTTTCATATCAGTTCCTATTGCACCGACGGAAAATTCTCTACATTGCTTTTTATATTTGTTTAAATTCTCATTTCCTCTTCTCCTTCGCCAAAACTCGAAGGAATTCAATTCTGTTCTTGACCATGTTTAATGTTTCTTTTTATTTTTCTTGGCGATCTTATTCCCTGTGTTGTATATAGAGATGGAGGTGATGATTATTTCCCCAGATGATCGAAGCTGAAATAACTGAGCGATTTTTTCTCTTTTGAGAATCCAAGCCAATTGAATCTGATCCATCTCCTTATTCTCTTCACTTCTAGCCGTTTTAAAATTAAATTATCGATTACTTTTTTAAACAATACTAATTTCGTTCATCTCTCTCTCTCTCTCTCTCTCTCTCTCTCTCCATGCTTTGTGTATGTTACTATCTATTTGATCTGGTATTTTGTACCCAGAAAATTTATTTTTGTTTATACGTGTGAAGTCATGTGATTGTGTAGGTATGATCTGCGTCTCCTTGAATATAGATGGAAGTGATGATTATTTCCCCAGATGATCGAAGCTGAAATAACTGAGCGATTTTTCTCATTTGAGAAACCAAGCCAATTGAATCTGATCCATCTTGCTCATTCTCTTTATTTCTCCATAGTTTTTAAATAATAGTAATTTCTTTGATTTCTTCTCCTGGCCATCCCGTGTGTATATAGCTATATGTTTGATCTGGTGAACATGAACAATTTGGAATTTTTTTTTAAAAAAATTCTAAACCATTTTGGTATATTAACATTACGTACAAAATGAAATGGTATTAATTTTAACCATCTACTCAAAAACAATTATTATTTTGTGTTAAAACTGAAAATAATTGCTGATGACATTGAAGTTTAGCGGCATTGAGGGTTGTTCTTGCCAATTTGGCTTTCTTTATAACGAGTTAACATTTAGTGCTTCTCCTAAATTAGGGGGATGAAAGCATTATTTTTAAATTTTTATTATATTTTTATATAATTTATTTATTTATATTAACTTATATGATTCATCCTAAATTTTTTATTTAATATTTTAAATTAATTAATTTTCAAGATGCTATAGGAAATATATTTCTGAATAACTAATAATTTATAAATTTATGATACTGGGTACAGGAAAAAAATTAATAAATTTGAAATATTGGATTTGGGAAAAAAATTTAGGATACATCATATAATTTAATTTAAATAAATTCAGTATATAAAAAATTAAATTAAATTTAAAAAATATCTTCATTCTTTTAATTACATATAATAAACATTTAAGCAAAAACCTGTAATGTGCACTCTTTTTTAGGTTGGGATACATTTTGCGCTAGCGGACATTTTGAACATTGAAGCTAATATGTTTAGTATCATTTATTTTTAAGGTGATAAAAATGTTTATTAACATAAATTGAGGTAAAACACCATGGATACTGATTGAAAATTGAAATAAAGCATTTTTCACGCTTTGTTCTGGAGATTTTTTTTCTCACTTTTCTCCATACAGGTTGCTTGCGAATTTATGTGTGTATATCTTAATTGGGCCTAGCAAGGGAATTCTCATGAAGTCAGTCCCAAAAAGCGTTTTTTGTGCAACCCAAATTTGAAGCATATATTTATTTTAGCCCACTTTCATTCCCATGTTACATATTTACACTTTATAACCGAGCCTTTTTTTAGTAATTGTTGTATGTTTTATAGGTTTAATATCTCTATTTTTGCTGTCGAAATATTTTTTCTTCTATATATATATAAGTGAGTAAGTCTCATTATAAAGATAAAAGAGATAAAATATTAATGGGATCCATTCATTTATATATAAGTATGGCAGAAAGTTCCTGCAATAAAAACAGAAACATTAAACCCATATTTTATATAGATATTGATATCTTTATATGTCATTATATCTGCCAATAGCTGCATGAGTTATTAGGTTTGATTTATGACATGTTTGAGTTGGTGTTAAAAAATATATTCATGCGATAAAATATCTTTTACAAACTCACGTCCCATTAATGGAAAAATAGCTTCTAAGACTAATTTAAACAGAAGCTTGATAGACTCACAACACAGGTGTGGAAAGATCTTAATTAGATATGCGTTTGACCATTTTAGATTAAAGACATGACGAAAGAAAACTATATGTCAATAATACTACCCATTTGTCAAATTGAATTTTGACTCTTTACTCCTTTTTTTTTTTTTAAAGAAAAAAGTATCAAGGTATACATCTTAAAGATTTTTATTTCTTTTCATCCAAATAGCCTTTAGGATAGTAAATGGCAAGGTTAAACAAAACTTATAAACATGGACACACACAAAATATATTAATCTGGCTTATTTGCTTATCCCCAAAATATTATCCAAATCTTCTTATTACCAATAGAATATTTGGCAATATTAGCCTCTTTTAAGAGTATTATTGAGCTCCAATTAATTTGAATTAAAGTAGGTCAAATCATAAGTTTAACACTCTTTCAACAATATCTCCAATTCTCCCTAGTCATCTATATTAATTATATTATATCATAATAATAATAATAAATATTGTTATCAAAAAATTTCAAACAAAGAAAAGAAACAAAAGAGACCCCGTTCTACAAATTCAAAAAAAAAAAAAAAAAAAAGATAACCTATACACATGACTCAAACTCTCACACTATGGCCAACCAGGAACGGAGCTTGCTATAAATATTTGGGGGTTAAATATATACTCATAAATTTTAAAAAAAAAAATTAGGGGGCCAAATGTTTAAGATAAAATCCTTAATTTTTACCCATCTTCCATTATTTTTACCGTTTAAGTACGCCACATATAGCACCTCTTCTTAACCACATATAACCTCATAACATTATCTCCCTCCCTCCCCACCGATTTTGAGTTTTTACTCTTCTCCGCCATCGCTTTCCTGTCCACTCCTGAATTTCCCACCATTATCATCATCATCTTTCATTTGCAAGATCCAAGTTTCTTCAAAACCCTAGCTCATTTCAGAACCATATAAAACCCTACTTCCCTCAATAACCCCTTCATCGGCGTAGTCTCTCTCGTTTTTCTCAGTAATCTTCCCAGGAAAAAAATGTCAGGTGGGGTTGGTCCGGTTGGGTCTGATATCACCATCCCAAAAGAGCAAGAAGTTAAACACAGAGAACACCAAGACCCTGATCATCATAATTCCCTCAAAATCCCTAAAATCTTCCTCTCTTTCCCTCATCTCAATTCCCTCGCAGTCATAATAATCTTAGCCTCAAGCGAAATGGTAAATTTTTCAAACACCCAAAATTTTGGGGGGCCATGGCCCTCCCCTTGTATCAATGAAGTTCTGTCTATGAGGCCAACCAGTTGATTCTGGGGAGCATATTTTAATGTTCTCATCATCGATTTGAACGATCAATTTTAGAAAATTTAGCTTTAATTCAATTTAACTTGTATATTTTAAAAAAACCTTGTTAATGTGACTTTTAAAGTGATAAATTCATTTTTTTAAAAAAAGTGATAGTTATAAGATTATTTTTAAAAATAATCTTATAACTATGAATTTTTCTAAGAAATGAATATATCATTTAAAAATTTTAAATTTAGGCACTTAGACAGTCAAGATCTCATCATAGCAATGAGCACCATACTCATTACAATGATGAGTATTGAATGATGAGAACCCGTTGATTATATAGGTATAATTAAGCTTCACAACACCTTTTCTCAAGTTTTTCAAATAAAAAGACTATCAATTAATTAGGTTTGGCGCTATAATGAAAATTCAATCAAGTTTATCTTATTCAACCTAGTGAATCAGCTCCATGACCGACTCGATTAATAGTTTTGGATGGATTGAGTAGGTTGGATTTTTCCCCTTTTCAAGAGTTTTGATTTTAAAAAGAAACAATATATTATAGGGTTAAGGTTCATTTTGTTTCAACAATTGTCACGAAATCTGAATTTTTCCTCATAAGCTTTTTTTTTTAGAGCAATGTCCCTTCAGAAGTTTCTAAATCATAGCAATTCCTCTTCAGGTGTTATCTATCTTAAGTTTGACTATTAGTTGACCAAATATGCTGAGTTGACAGATCCACGAGTCATCTATGTCATTTTCTGTTAATGTGTAAATTTGTCCCGAAAGTTTTCACTCCCTACAATTTTTTTGGGTTTAATATTCCCCTTATTTATAAATCTAACTTAGAAAAAAATGAATTAGATGTCACATGGAGTGATAAGATACACATATTTTTAGATGACACATGGAGTGGTTAGATACACATGTTTCACCAATTAACGAGTAAATTTAACTTAAATAATAGTTGAGGTGATATTGCTATGATTTGAAAACTTCCAAAACAAAAAAACCCTTGAGTGAAAACTTTTGAGACAATATAGCTGTCAAGTGATAACTTCCAGGGTAACTTTGCATCTAAACCGAAAACAAAAATGATGTGGATAGTATGTAAATCTACCAGCTTAGTATATTTGGTCAATTAATGGTCAAACTTATATAGATAACAGTTAGGACGAAATTGCTATAATTTATAAACTTTTGTGGAGACATTGCTCCAAAAGAAACTTACAAGGCAAAATTGAAGCATTGTAACAGCTTCTGGAGCAAGAATGACGTTAACCCTATATTATATTTGTGATTTAATAACTATATTTTGTTGGATTGTGTGCAATTTATTGATGAATATTATATTTACTTGTGGATTGATATCTTTTCTTGTTAAATGTTACTTTTATCATAGTTACATATGCATACTTTTTGTATATTTTAATTAAATATACTCTCATCAATCCTTAACATAAAGTAAATTTATCTAATTTGATTAGATTAAGAAAGTTTGTTAAATTTGTTAATATGACATGCATTTTCTAAAACACTCTAGTTTTCTTCCTTAATTATCTCATTTTACCTCCCCTTCTTGATTAATGTTGAGGGGTATCAACAGGAGTAAATTAAGAAAAGATTTGACAAATATAATATGACAAGATCAATTCCTCAAATATGTCTTATATTAAGGACCAGAAGGATTATTATTTTAATCACAACCAGTTTGATCCTAATCCGAGCCTCTACCTCAACCAGGTCATTGATGGCTATCGTTTTCAACATTTTGGATTTAGCACATGATGTAGTTTGAAATGTTGTTAATTCTTAAACTGAGTTGATTCTAAAGAGTTACTAATTTCTTAATTAATCCTTGATATTAACTACATTTTTTTGTCAACCCCCATTCTCTTTGTATGATTGTAATGATATTATTTTAAAAGGGCCACAAAATGCTCAAGAATGTAATTAATGGCCAACTAATTTAGCAACTTCTTCTTGTTCACAAGCTCACACCCCAACAATAATTGCCACGCAAGAATGTAATTAGTATTTCTTAAATTAATTTTTGGTAAGCACTATAACGTGATATTTTCTTCAATACTTTCTCCTGATGATCACTTTACCTAATCATCAACCACATTTTTATGCCACTATATAATTTAGCATGTTCGCAAATTAATTAGATTCCATGTGTCACATGGGAACATATGTCTAGCTAGCTAGCTAGCTATTATTGATATTAGAGCCCATAAAATGACATTAAATTAAAAAAAATAGAGAATTTTTTTATGCTATTAAAATATAAAAAATAAAAACAACCAGAGCAAAAAAAATTAAATCAATCAAATAATCAATTTATAAGAACAATTATACTCTTTAGTCATTTTTGTTTAAATTTTTATGAATTATTGAAAGCAAACTTAAATTAATTAATTAATTATTTATTTAATTATATATAATTAAAATTTTATAAATAGCATAAAGGTGACGTACACCAAACAGATCAGAGCATGTTGGGCAGCATATTATTACCCTTTTTCCTGTTTGGGTAGTCAGAAATACTAAAATGCAAATAAAGCTTAAAAAAATTTTAATTAATGATTGCCAAATTATCTAATCACCTTCCAATTACAACAATGTCTCAACAGGTTACCTACTTTTTGGTACTCCAATTAAACAATTGGAGATATTGAGATCTGATTCAGAAACACCCCACTGAGTCTTGCCTATCTATTAATTAATTAATTAATTAATAAAAAAAGTCTTTATCACTTACTAATTAACAATTAACTTTGATGGTCCATCCCATGGTAGTTAACAAAGGTTGACCTTTCCCACGTGGCGAGTGCTCTCTGTATCTGGACTGTTTTAAAAAGTGCCTCTCAAAAGTAATTATTGAATATTGAGATGATTCTACATTAAATATATATCCAACATTATTAAAATTAAAGATAATCAAATGAAATCGCGTTGCATCCATTTTCTTGTAAGCTTTCATACTCTCCTCGGTTTAAATTATAAGCCATTTCTAAAAACTTTTTATTTTTTATCAGTTATAATATAAGTCACTTAAATAGTAAGATGTTACTTTTCATTTCTTAATTCTAATAAATTATTTAAAATAATTTATATGGTGAATTGGAGGGAGTACTCTTTGTATTCCAAAATATACCACTTCCGTTAGATTGAATTTTTTCTTTTATAAGAAAAAAATTACTTTGGTGTTAAATGTGGGACTTAGGTTGGGGTAAATTTTAGTGCTAAATATAATTTTTTTTTTCATTTTATCTCTTATATTTATACATAATTTTTTTTAACTTATAAACTTATATAATTCAATGAATACAAAAGTATTTAGAGGTATCAAATCACATTTGTTATAATTAAATAGTTTCTGTTTTACCAAAAAAAAAAAATAGTTTCTTTAATCTCTTTATGTTAGATAAATGTGTCTAATATTAAGTTTTATAGGAGTATTTCATATTATGTGTTCTTTATCAATTCCAACACAACATTTAATAATATTTTTTCTATTTCACCCATAGAAAAAAAATATTATCAGAGGCATTAAAGTATGGTTAGCAATAGACAAGGGAGAATTTGTTAAAGAACATAATCTTTTTTAAAAGATAATTTATTAAGAAATAGAGAAAAATGTGAAAAGTAATATTTAAATATTAGTTACAGGGATAAAATTAATAAATAAGAACTAATTATTCTCCAAATAATTTATATTATGGATATAAGAATTCTTACAAAAGATTACTTATTGGATTGTAAGAAGTATAACAAAGTAGAAGGAGCACATAGCTGCCAAAATAATGCATATCAAAGAACTTGTTTGTGTCTGAATTATTTTTTGTTCTTTCTAAATTTATCCCTAATTAAATAGGATTATTACATTTTATTAAAATATAATTTATTAAAGGTTAGGGGCAAAATAATTATAAAGGGGAATTTTTGAAAATATTTTTAAAATATCATAAAATTCTGAACTACGTATTTGAAAGGAGACAGAAGTTTTGAAAAAACTAGGACTCTTCCCCTCCTTAATGTATAATCTATTCAAGAAGTTGATATTGATCTTAAATGTAAAATATATTTCACATATTTATCAACTTCTTCTTCTGCTTCTCTCTCTTTTTTAAAAAAGTAAACTCTTTTGATATTTTCTCAATAATAATCAAGTAAAAGATGTACGAACAAAATTAAAGAAAATGATTATAGTGTTTTAGAAAAAAAATCATATTAGCTTAGCTTATATCCTTAATTTACTCAAATAAATTAATTGCTTACATTGATCAACAGAGGAGTATATTATTTAACAAGTAATTACATATACTTTTTTTTTGTTTAGCCTCTGTAATTAGTTCTCACTTTCTAACTTTATCCACTCTTTATGTCCTCCTCTCTCTAAAGTAATATTCCCAATGCAATTAAGTACAATTCTCAAGCAAAATTTACATTTCATGTTAGGACATAGTAAATGTATTTCGTGTTTCCTATGTTATAATTGAAGTGACATGTATTATGGGTCAAAGGAAGTATTACTTTTTTTACTTTGTTTTAGTGTGAATATTCCTTACTGTAAATTTTCGAAACTAATTGATAAACCTTCTTTAACGAATGATTTTTTTTTTTTATTGAGGGTAATTTTAATATAAACACACACAAAAGAATCTTACGTAACTTTATTAATTTATGTAAAGTTATTATTAGATTCTTATAGTAAGGATCAGAATAATATACACTTGTGTTTACATGTCATGTAAGTTATGTCAATTAGTGATATTAAATTTGTCATCCATTTATATTATTTTCTAGAATCACCCTTAAAATTAATGAGACATCATTCTATTATGACTAACATCTTTCCACCTAATTGATTAAAGACATTTTATGAAAAAAAATAAATCAAAACAAGGTCAAAACTCGGACTCTTTCCATCCTTAATGTATAATCTAATATTGATCCTAAATGTAAAATATATTACATATTTATCAACCTTTTTTTTTAAGTAAACCCTTTTAATATTTCCTCAATAAAAATTCAAGTAAAAAATGGATGGACAGAATTAAGAAAGGTGATTGTGAGGTTTTATAAAAAAAAAAAAAAATCATATGAAGTAACTTAACATACATCATTAATCAACTCAAATAAGCTAATTGCTTGCATTGATCTTCAGAGGAATATATTATTTAACAAGTAATTTAAAGGGTGATTCTAAAAAATAATATAAATGGATGATAAATTTAATATACCTAACCGAGATGTTACATGATATCCATGTAAACATAAATTAATAAAGTTAATTAATAAATTTAATATCCATGTATCTACTCCGATCTTTATTATAGGAATCTAACAATAACTTTACATAAATTAATAAAGTTAGGTAAGATTATTTTTGTGTGTAAAATATTAAAATTACTCTCTATAAAAAAACTCATTAGTTAAAGAAGGTTTATCAAATAGTTAAGAAAATTTATAGGAAGGAATATCAAGTGAAGATCTAACCAAGTCATATTCAATTTTTGGACTACACTTTCCTTTATAATGTGGACCGGGAGAGTATTACTTTTAAAACAGAACATGTGACTAGAGACATGTTCCTGTAAAATGCCACACATCTCATTTCCTTTGGTCTTTTAGCCAACCATCTCGTTCCATTTTAAGCTCTACCCAATTGTAGACGATATAGTTTGAAGTGTAATTTGCATTATAAATTATGTCTTATATTTAGAATTTGGGGAAGGATGATTTAAAAGACAGGGACACAAAATATTTATTGAATGAGCAAATAATTCTAATATTTAAGATTCGGGTCGTTCTCTCGAAAGTGTAATTTGTCTCTAATCATACATGGTACCTGTAATATTGCTGATATAATGTAGGAGTAATATATTATTTAAATGAAAATGATATATAAAAAACAAATGAAAATAATCCGAGGGAACGATGTCCACACAAAGTGCACACGGCTACGTGGCAAGTAATCCGGCCCAACGAAGCGGCAACATGGAACGTGTGGGTCATTTCGCACTTGCCGGGTTTCAAAACAAACCGACAAAGGGTCCACTGGGCCCCACCCACAACGGGCCAAATGTTCCCGCCCCGACCACCCCCAATCTCCCAAGGCCCCTAATCTTTCATTTTTGGTGGGTCCCACGGTCAACCCAATCCTCTGCCTCCTGGTCTGACCTAGATGGACCAGTAATTATGTGCCACGTGTCATGACCCACACACCGGCTTAAATTAAAGTTACTTTCTCCGATCGCCCTTTTTCTTGGGATTGTGGTATTTATGATAACGTTATCTTTCTGTGATTGGTTGATTTCGCCACGTGGTGGTCCATGTTGGATTTCCCTTTTCTTTACAACCTGCCGCCATTTTCGGATCGGGTCGACTTGTTTCCTCGTTTCGGAGTTAAGATCCCCGTACGTAACACATGATACAAGTTTGTGAACCAAATACGAGGATTTAAAGTCTAATCCTTGTATTATAAATAAATTCCCAGAATTATTTTCAAGAAAGTATAGGAACATAAAAGAAAAATATAGAACAATGTAGAACATAAATATCTTCTAAGACTCATGCAATATTCCAATTTTTCAATGCTAAAAGTGAAGTTATTTTAAATGTATAAATGCATCTTAGGACCCGTTTGAGACGGGGAAGATTTAAAGAGGGAAATGAATTTAAAGGAGAGAAAGGAATGGAAGGGAAGGTTGCGAGAGAAATTAAAAAGTTGAGCTGTTTGGTAGACATTAGAATGTAACTTAAGCTGAGGGAAAATGAATGGCTTAGTATGAAGAATTGGATGTTAGTTAAGTAAGAATATGAGGTGAAATACCAAAAATACCCCTAAATTAAAAAAACAATTTCGCCCTGTGCATTTTGTTGGGCATTGTGACCCACTATGTCACCGCCACTCCCTTACCTTGGACGCCACTCCCACCACCGTCAACGCTACACTTGTTGTCTTGGACGCTGCCATCGTCGTCAGCTTTGAGTGTTGTAAGCAACGCAATTTAATTAAAAAAAAAATCAGACCCGACAATTCTCATTGAATTCTCGAGAATGAATTCTCATTGAATTCTCTACTGAATTCTCAAGAATTCAAATGAATTCTTAAAGAATTCTCTAGAATCATCTTCTTATTCTCGAGAATCATACAAATCCAAGACGTCCATATTACATTGCTTATGAAGGCCATTCTTGATAATCATGATTTAATTATCAAGAATTGTTGTGAGGTAGGTGTAATTCAAATGTGTTTGAATTAGATGCATTCTCGAGAATTAGTGTCTCATTCTCGAGAATCATGTGGAGGACATAATCACATCTGATGGTTGAAGCAAGTCATTCTCAAGAATAATGCAATTTGGCCTTCTCAAATGCTACATAAGAATGAAGGAAAGCTTGGATACAAGTACCATAACGCACCCCATAAATGGTGCATAAAATCCACAGACAAATAATAGTCGTTGTTATCAACGTTTGTACTTGGCTTACTTGGTTCGAACGAAATATTTACGTTCGAACGTAACATGCAACAAAGTGTCTTTGTTCAAACGTACTCATCACGTTTGAATGTTAACAACTATTGAACTTGGTCAAACTTGAGCCTATTATATTAAACTCGAGCTCACGTTTGCCAGAGAGGAAGTCTCATCATCTGAACTGATGTAAACTCGAGCCTAGCATTACTTGTATACTTCAACTGTGTGAACTTGTGGTATATGATAGGATGAAAAATGTGGTTTTCATGTTATATATAAAGATTTAAAGTTTATATTCTACAAACAAGAATACACGAATGTAAAGGGAAAATAAAGATTTGAAGTTTATATTCTATGGTGTAAGCCCAATAATAATTGATAGTTCATAATTGATAGTTTGGGTTGATGCAATATAACTAGTATAACTGATTAATTGATATCCACAATTTTTTAAAACTTGACACCTAGATAAAACACTCCCCGCGCAATGTCCTTTAGAAATCACCTTTACTGGAGAGAGAAATGACATACATTCTGCACTTATGAAGAGATCCTCTGTTTAACTCTGTTTTGAGTGATTTGAACAGGGGATCAAGATCTCATCGAGGAAAGCTTGAATGCAGGTATAGTAGGTGAAAACAATTACAATAATGCAATTTGGCCTTCTCAAATCCTGCGACTTTCACTCGGCTCCCTCTCCTTCATCTACTGCCACTGTCCTTCATCCACCATTGCCGGAGACCTCTCCTTCATCCACCATCGTCAGCGCCCTCTTGCATCATAATACCATCACCGTCGACCTCTTCGAACCTTAGGATAGAAATTGAACGAGGAAAAGAGAAAGAGGAGGGTCGATGGCTTTAACACCACTAGTGTCTTCCTTCGTCTTCTTCTATACCACCATGACAACATTGTTACTTTCAGATGGGACTTGAGGGGCTTTTTTGTCCCATGAAATATCTCTCCTGGGAAGATGCTGAGATCCTGCCAATTTCGGAGGGATTTCACTTTCCCACGTTTAAGGGAAGATCACGCTAGGCGGGACGTAAGGTTAACGGGAAGCTTGCACACCAAGCATGTTTCTTGCGTGGGAATGTTGTTATGTTCCCAGGAACTCTCGTCAGTTCCCTGTACCAAACGGGACATTAATCTTTATAGATATTTAAAATTCATTTTTGAAAGAATGGCCTTTTTTTATGCTATTATTTGAACGGATGAAAATTACCTTAGACCATAAACATTTATGTAAACTCCTTATCTTGTTTACTTACATGTTTCCACATATGAAACCTAGTTAAATTTTTCAATAGATTAATGAAGTTAAATAACTTATTTTAAAGTATTTATAATTATATTTTTTTTATATCAAACTAATTTATTTAACTTATAAACTAAAATATAATTAAATGATATATAACATATGTTATTATTAACTAACTTATTTAGTTTCACTAACCCTTTTAAAATAAGTTAACTAAGTCTTATACTATGAATATGAAGTAATACTGAGTTACTACTTTTCCTTCTTTATGCAAAATATTTGTCCATCTAGTGATTACTATAAGTATTATTTAATTAATTTGAGTAGATTAAAGAAATAAAATAAATTTATTAATTTATATAAATGTGACATAATCTTTTTAAAATATTTATATAATGTTAAATTGTATACTAGTTAAAAATGTGATACACTATCATCATTTGAAATGGCCAATTTGGACATGAAGTCCATTAGGTACGTCAGTGAAAATAGTTAATCAAGTAATATAAAATCTTTTGAAAATAATTAAAAAAAAGATCATAATTAACATTTACTAAGGTTACTAAGTGGGATCTTTTGATTAATAATCCATTTAAAGATTTGATTTTCAATAAAATGATGTATATAACCAATTTCATCTAATAGTATAATGCATTTTTATTATTGTTATAAGTTAAATGAATTAGTTTCGGAAAAAAATATATAAACAATTGATTATTATTTTATGTTAGGTAGTATTATTTTCCTTACCCATTAATGTCTCATTCATAACATGTTATCAATCACACAATTTCTCAGATAAAAAAAAAGCACACACACACAATTTCTTTTTGGCAAATCAAAATAAACTGGTGAGAAAAACGGAAGAAATTACTCATAACGATTCGGGTCGAGATCAAGTCTCAAAAAGACCCGACCCATTCCAATTAACGGGTCGGGGTCGGTGCTAAACAAACGACGTGGAGAGTCATTGCACACGCACTAGCTCCAAACTCTAGCTAGCCTTTAACAGGCGTGGTAAGCACAGAACCAGACGATTGAGAGAAGACGAAGACCTCAAATTCCACGGGGAGAAGAAGTGGAATCAAAAGATGCCCACAGTACAAAGAGAATATTAAAGACAGTTCAGGATTGAAAAAAAGGGACCTTCTCATTTTCAAATATAGAAAAAAAGAGAGGAAAAATAAAAAGAGGAAGAAGGGGAGCAATAAAAGAAAGGAGCATTACAAATTGTTTTATTTTTGGGAGAAGAAGGTTTGGGAAGAGTGGAGAGTATATGGTGGGTCAGATTGTGAAGCCAAGAAAGCTTAGTGGCCGTTGTTAGTTTTCTCTCCATGATGTTGATGGCTCCCTACTTAGTTTTGTTCAATTAATGGAAAAGTTCCTGTGAGTGGTGGTTCAAAGAATCACAATACCCAACAGGTGTGCATTTTGTTTTTTTTTATTTTTTCACGTTTCTTCTTCTGAAATATTATACTTCTCTGAGTGGTTGGTTTTCCGTGTGGCCCTTTTTGGATTTCATTGGATGAGTGTAACGAACTTCTGAATTTTATATTCAGCTCTAGTGCTGAAGTATGAACACTAGAAACCCGTAAGAATAAAATATAAATAGTGATGCTGATAAGCGGTTGTTTTATCTTATCTTGCTCTGACTGGTAACTGCGATTTCTTCATCATCTGGATCCCATTCTGTGAGTTCTTGCTGTAGTTAATGGAATGGTTGTATTTTTGTTCATTCTAGCCTAGAGTTCTTCTTATACTGAATTTTCATCCTGGTTTTTGGTTCAACTACAGAGAGTCTTTGTAGGGCATCTTTTTTCAGTTGCAGTCACAGTAGTTCCCAAGATTTCTGTTGAATACAGCTAGTTGTTTCGCTTGATTGGCTGTCTACTCATTCAAAAGTAGATACTAACGAAGGAAGAAATTTTTCTAAACAATCGGGTGGATAAAATTCAGAGTACAGTCATGCCTGTGACACTATTATGGGTTGTCTCTCCTAGCTTAGAGGTCTCCAATTGCTCTGGGTTCCTTGATTCTTTCCGAGATGCGAAGCTGTTAGATTCTTCCAAGTTTATCCCACGGGATTCAAGTTCGATCAGAGCGAAGAAGGATAAGAAGAGGAGGTGGAGACTTAGCTCTTTGAGTACAAATTTGAAGTATTCATGCGTTGGCCATACGGGCCTAGAGAGTGCTAGTAATTTACCTTTGCTATCAAACGTGCTGGCAAACCCCGCTGGAGAAATGGCTGTTTCATCTGAGCAGAAAGTCTATGAGGTGGTGCTTAAGCAGGCTTCCTTGGTTAAGAGGAAGCTAAGTCCTGTTGGGGACATTGATGTGAAACCAGATATTCCTCTACCGGGGAATTTGGGCTTGTTGAGCGAAGCTTATGATCGGTGTGGAGAAGTTTGTGCTGAATATGCCAAAACATTTTACTTGGGTTAGCTTTCTCATATCTTTCCTTCAAGTGAGGAATTTTACTTGTAGATTTATTTGGGTTTGGATCATGGTTTGAATCCGTTTCAAATTGGTTGTTTTGGTCTTCCAGGAACTCAGTTAATGACCCCTGAAAGGAGAAGAGCTATTTGGGCCATATATGGTGAGTGATATTGATCAATAGTGGAATAATTCTCATTCTTCTCAATCATTTCAGTTTGACAAGAAATTGAGACCTCACTGGTCCATGAAATGCATATAAATATATTTGAATGACATAGATGTGCTTTTGTACATGATAACTTAAATTGATCCTCAACATTGATAGTCATGTATTTTTAAAGTGGGAAGTGTAAGTTGATGAAGTGGTTGCACTTATTGCCATTGGTTCATAAGTGAAGGAGTTTTTTGCTTTGTCTTTCCATGTTTGTCTGTTACCGCTGCCAGTTTTATGCTGTACCAAAAATGGTCAGCTTGCCGATCTCTTATGTTGTTTCCTGTATTTACAGTGTGGTGTCGGAGAACAGATGAACTTGTTGATGGCCCTAATGCTTCACATATAACTCCCACTGCTTTGGATAGGTGGGAATCAAGGTTGGAAGATCTTTTCCAAGGTCGTCCATTTGATATGCTTGATGCTGCTCTAGCTGATACGGTTGTCAAATTCCCTGTTGATATTCAGGTGGGGATCAATTTCAGAAGTCGGAAAAAGACTAAGTGAGATCCTAGTTGGAATGACAATAATAATGAACAATATTAATTTTGAAATTTATGAGGTCTATTATCTTGCTTTTTTGTGTTTAAGTTCAACTAGGAGTAAAATAAAAACCTTTCAGCTGTATCATCTTAGTGGCTTTGTAGTAATACACCACAATCCTATGATGCTGTTGTCCTCAATTCAGAAATTTCTCTTCATTGAATAATTCTAGAGTTCTGTATTAGAGATTAAACATCAGTATCTTAAGTAGATTTCTCTGACATTCCATGGATTTACGTTTTATTTTGGTTTGCAGAAGGCAAATCTGCAATTAGTAATACTTTACATATTCTTGTAACTGTCTTCCATGGAATTCCACACTTCTCTTACCCAAAAAGAGAAGAAAGAAAGAACAAACTGACCTACTCAAATCTGAATTTCAGTTCATGATTATCAAAATTTAGGTCTAATTTTGTGCACCCTCAATGTGAGAGAATTCAATTTGCCTAAAAAATTCTGAAAATTCAAATCTGAATGCTTTTTTGCACTTGTTTATGCAGCCATTTAAAGATATGATCGAAGGAATGAGAATGGACCTTAGGAAGTCCAGATACAAAAACTTCGATGAACTTTATCTTTACTGTTATTATGTTGCTGGGACAGTTGGTTTGATGAGTGTTCCTGTCATGGGGATTTCACCAGTTTCACAAGCCACAACAGAGAGTGTATATAATGCTGCCTTGGCCCTAGGAATTGCAAACCAGCTAACCAATATACTCAGAGATGTTGGAGAGGAGTAAGTTCGAAGTTTTTATATGTTTATTTGTCTTTTAAGTTCATATAAGCATTGTTGTGTAATTATTTTTGTAGGCCATAAAGTGTTCCCCCATGAAACCTCTTCTGGTATTTGCCACTGAACCAAAATTATGCAAGTATGATTTACATATCTCCTTAGTAAGTCCTACAAGATGGGTTTTGAATTCTTGCAACAGAATAAGATGTAAATAGGCAGTCCTTTTTGTTTTCTGCTCCATAAACTAATTAATCTTTCTGTTCCCATAAAAGGGGGAAAAGGACTGATATTTGGGATTCCGTTTTCAAAAGATCATACTTAGCTTTTCGAAAATATTTTTTCTAGAATGTCCTACACTTATTATTAATCTTTGATGTTCTCATAAAAAAGTTGATTCTTTTCAACAGTGCCAGGAGAGGAAGAATATATCTACCGCAGGATGAGTTGGCTCAGGCAGGGCTATCAGATGATGACATATTTGCAGGGAAGGTGACAGACAAATGGAGAAACTTCATGAAGAGCCAAATTGAAAGAGCAAGGATGTTTTTTGTTGAGGCTGAGAAGGGAGTCACAGAGCTTAATGAAGCTAGCAGATGGCCGGTAAGACTTCAAAAAAGCTTTTATCATTATTTAATATCTTATATCTGTGTGTTCACTGTGACAAGTGCAAATAATATCATTTACCTCAAAAAGCTAGCGTGTGCCTAATGAGCGTTTGGGTCAATACATGTTCAGCGTTGACTGATTGTCTTTTCTGTTTATTTTTAATTGCAATAAGATATAGATGAAACTGTACGGTCGGTATCAAGTTATTGGATGTGCTTGTAAAAAAGTTCTTTTACGCAACCAGAAGTTCTCACAATTTTAACTAGTGGTTGCATTCTATTACATCTCATCTAGCCTCACCTAAATTTTAATAAAGCTACTTTTCTATTACGAGAGATGTTAGTGGTGCAAGTAGCTTTGCTTACCTGTATTTTTAGGTGTCAATACACAAATTGATGACAGTGTGGAAATTTTGGTTAATTGAATTTCTTTCAGATATGTCATTATCTCAACCATGACATGTCATTGGTGAAATTCAATTAAATGGAGGGGCACAATTTTTCAAGCCTTCGCTTTTTTTCTAAGAGCTTGTTGGCCATTTATTTGTTAGGTTTTTCATTTGATTTGTGCGTGGTAGTGCCAGCAACCTTTAGCCAACTAGTCAAATTTCAGTATACAGTAACTGAACCATAAATAGACATAAGAAACACGTCAAAATTACAAATTAGCAAAAAGAGTGCATAAATTTGCCAATCGTAGTTGGGTTAAATAGAAGAGACTCAGATATGATTTGAGTGGTTCACCGAATTCAGTCACACTTTTTTGTACCCCAGTGGGGCCCGCCGGGGTGGCGGCCAAAAAGAAAAAAAGCTCACTTGTTCAAAGCCCTTAGAGCAACAGCAAAAGCTGCTGCCATGTGGCCTGAAGGCCATGGGTTTAAATCCTAAAAAAAAAGCTCTTTACTTACATGGGGTAAAGCTGTTTACATTTATCTCCCCAACCCCACCTGATAGAATCCTTGTGCACTAGGCCACTTTACCTCACTGTGTCTGTGCTTGCACGATGGTATTGGGTCCGGTTCACTAGCGTTACCTGTATTTAGCCTTCTCAATGCACTGAATCCATACACAATTAACATGCTCTGTTGCATGATTATTCATTGTGGGTTAAATTTATTTTTATTTGATAGAAGGGTCTAGCTAGCATTCTTTAGAATGTGTTCAACTCAAATGCTGATTTGGTGGATATGAATGAGGATGTTGGCTATATGTGTGCGTGTGTAACCTATTGATTAGCATTTCAAGTTGTCAAAGCAAAAGAGTGTTACTGGGTGTTGCAGGTATGGGCTTCATTGCTATTGTATCGCCAGATATTAGATGAGATTGAAGCTAATGATTATGACAATTTCACAAAGAGGGCATTTGTTAGCAAAGCCAAGAAATTATTTTTTCTTCCGACTGCTTATGCGAGATCTATGATGCCTCCTCCTTCAAGAAAGTTATCTCCTCCGATCAAGACATAGAGATCCTACTTCACACAGTTCTGTACTAAACTGGACTGAGAATTATAATTTGTAGGGGGGAAAATATGTATAATCTGTATATGATAATGTATTAACAACTTGTAATTCATTATCCTCATTTTGTCGCTAATAATAGTTTGTAAGGTTTTAGTATTGCCCTTTTTTAACCTTTTCTTTTAGTTGGAAATAAATCTGACGGCTCATAGTGGTCGGATCACATGTGAGTAATTAAATACTCCTCCAGCCTTTAATAAAAAGCTACTTAGCTAATTTGAGCATATTTAAAGAATGAAGTAAAATAATTATAACATTTTATTTTGCCAACAAATTAATTATAACATGTGTGATCTAATCTCTCTAAAAATAACCCTACATAACATTAGATTAAATATCAATTTATTAGTAATGTTAAAACTTTTGAGGAAAATAATAGATGTTAGAGATAAAATGAATAAATGTTTTATGTTTATGATCAAAATTGACCTCTTTTTTAATCCAACATACCAGTGTCTTTTAAAATATTTTGTATATAAAATAGGCTTTTCGTCTTTAGAATGAGTTTAAATATAGATTATCTAGTATTTTATTCAATTAGAAAAGGTGAGATTATATGAACCTATAATTTTTTGGGATTAATCCATGATATTATTTTGTCATTTAATTTTTTTTAATTAATCCACCTATGTCCAACACTACGAATAACGAATTAGTTTAGTTCGTGGGAATGTAGGCCCACAATATAGGAACCTTGTTACTTCCAAGTAATTATCATGATTACATATTTAGCGCCTGAGCATGAAATTACTAATTAAGTTGGAACAATTTGCAATTAGTTGATTCATGTCTTTGGTGGTTGCTATCAATTGGAAGTTGGAAAAATAGCACAAAAAGTCCAAGAAAATAAAAAGTATGGTTACTTGTTTTTTAATTAAATGACTAAATATATTCATATAAATTTTAATACAATAAAAAAAGGGATATGGTTACTTGTTTTTTAATAAAATGATTAAATATATTTATTAAAAATGTTAATGCAACAAAAAAGGACTATAGATATATAATGGAAAACAACGGTCACATCAAATAACAACTAATAAAAAAGTTACAAGATTAAACATAAAAGGAGATACAAAACAATCATTCAAACCGACAGTTGAATTTAAACCTTCAACACTTTTAGAAGTAAAAGGATACAACAGTCTACTTTCAATAACAAGATGAAAACCAAGTCAAGAAGCCACAACTATCAAGCAGATGGTTGATAAGCAGAACATGTGCAAGCAATACACATCCTGAAAAATCCTTGTAGTGTAGCGTAACATCAGAAAGTGAAAAATTCATCAACAAGAAGTTGATGAAGAAGCTTGTGCTGCTAAGAAACTTGGAATTGGAAGTCACACAAATTCTTTTGTAAAGGATTAAATGTTAAGCACACAATATAGAATATACACTCTAAAACCATAATCTCAATATGGTTAATAAGAAGTCTTATGCAATATCCCTCTAACACTTTGGACTTGATGAAGTCACATCTGATGACTAACCCTAAAATCACATTACATGAAGAGAAAGAAAAACCAACAGAAAAAAACATTGAGTTTTCAAGAGCCATGGAACCTCACAATCCATTATAAATGAAGCAAAGGGCTAAGATTTGCTAAATATCATAAATTGTGTTTTTTAGTCATATTCCAGCAAACCTGTCTCATACCAACAAAATGCCAAAATGAGATAAGGTAGATCAACAATGGCTTCCCGAGTATCTTCATACCATTTGGGTAAGATGCTGATATTGAAGCTTTTTGAACAAAATGCTAGATGTCTCCGGAATCATGCTAACACTATTTTTGAGCCTGAATTGATTTGTTTTAGTTGAAAAAGTCAATTTTAACTTGACAAACACACCCTAATTATACTTTGGTATTTGAAAGTGAATTTCTTGGGTTGCTTGGGGTTGGATCCTATATCTAACATATTTGAAAATGAAAACTTTTGAGAAAAATCACACCAAGGTCCCAATTAAAAAATTTAATATCAGAAAAGTTTCATAACTTGTCAATAACAAATAAAGGAACAATCATTGACAAGTGAATAAGTTAATACTATTGATAAGTTATGGTACTTTTCTGATATTATTTTTTTTTAATTGGGACTTTATTGTTATTTTCCCAACTTTTATGAGGACTATATGTATGAAATTATGTGGTGTTTTTTTTTAAAAAAAAATTTTATGAAAAAGGTGGCTAACAACCTACATTACTAAAAGGAAATTATATAGAAAAGAAATTTAATCCTAAGCACTCTTGGTCCATCCATGTATATAAATGGGAAGGACAAACATCTAGAATTGAAGAATTAGTAATGTCTAATTTGGCTAAAGCATCCGCAATCCTATTAACATTACGGGATATAACTCGTACATCAACTTGCCAATCCCTGTTCAACATATCTCTGGCTTTAACAATCAGATTACTTCCTGTGGCACAGGAATTATCTAAAATCAGCTGAACAACCTCATCTGAATCAGACTTCAAAATAATCTTCTTCAGCCCCATATCCCAAGCCAATTGGAGCCCTTCTACAACAGCCCACTCCTCTGCTGAATTGGGTTGGCAGATACCTATCTGTTGAGTAAAACCAACCAACCAATTGCCTGAAGAATTTATGTGGTGTGTTAAGAAGCTTTGAGCTCCCAAAATTTAGTTCCACATCAGGACCCAATAATTAATAGCCCAGAAAAACCCATTAAGCTGATTGGGTTTATGAGTTGGGCTAGCAAAATTAGGCCCAAATCCCAATACTATAAAATGGGAATGTTGGCCAATCCGATCCATCTACATTAGCCCACCCTGAGCTGTGATGAAATGGGTTGGGCCAGACTATATTTGACATTTTTTTTTATTAGTTTGGAGATTTTATCAACCCAACTCCTTTATGGGTTATATGAGTTGACCTGCATAACTCTTTATAATTAATTCTAAGAATTATTAAAAAGTGAAAATTCTAAGAATTAAAATTATTATCATTTATCAAATTATTATTAGACTTGTAACCAAGATTTGAATTATTGGTATATTTTTTGTTGTGTGTGAAGTTACTGTTATATGATAATTGCTTTTATAATTAACACCACTTCTAGACTTTAATATTATATCTTGTTTGTAATGCAAATCGGATTATGAATAATTATCTTATATTTAAAACAAGAGGTGGTAGTAATTTCTGTAATATGATACTCCTTCTGATCCATAATATAAGATATATTTACATGATTTGATTAGATTAATGAAGTTAATTGTGCCAGTTATTATGATATGTATTATAAAAACACCATAGTCATCTTTCTTAATTCTCCTCATTCTTGATTATTGTTGAGGGAGTATTAATAAGATAAATTAGAAAAAGATTCACAAATATTAAAAAATATATATCTTATATTTAGGATCAAAATAAACTCTAAAAATATGTTTTATTAAGAATTATAGATAGCAGTAAATAGTAATTACTTTAGTTTTTGATGATAAATATCCTAAAATTTGATAATGAGTTTAGTCTTAAAAAAATTATAAACAAATATAAATATTTAAATGTAATTGTATCTAATATAACACAATTAATTCTCAAGATGGACTTGGTTGGTATGGAAGGTACGTTGTTAGGTGATGCCATAAAATGGAATAAAGGCATGGTGGAGTAGTGGTTCTATTAGAATTTTTTGAGCAGGTTTATAACAGTAGACGCGTGGCGACAAGTGACAAGGTTTTTTTTTTTTTTGGATATGAAAAAGTTTTGGAGGGGTTTAACACCAGTCCCCCACCAAGGCCAAGGCACGGCCCTGGGTTCTATGAGTACTTACTGGGGACTTATGAGATCGCTTATCAAAGGAGTCCCAGTAACTGCAGAGGGGATCGAACCCACTTCCCAAGGGACTAATCCTGGATCCCTTACCATCTGTGCCAACTCTTATTGGCACAAGTGACATAGTTAATTGAATTGATTGCATCCACATATTTATGGATTTGGCTTTGGTCTGCTGCAGACTTTCGTCTACTGCGGACTGCTGCACAAAATTGCGCCGTTTTGGCGCAGTTTTGTGCAGCCAGCCAATCCTTTTCCTTAAAAAAAAAAAAAATTCTACCAAGCCAGATCACTTTCCTTTAGGGTCTGTTTGGTTCGAGGGGAGGGGAGGGATGGGGAGGGAATGGAGGGATTTTGATCCTCTCACCTCATTTGGTTGATCATATTTTTTAGGAGGGGTGGGGAAATTTTATAAAATTTTCCCCTCTCCCCTCAAAAACCTCACCCCCCAAATTGAACGGATTTGGAGGGATTATAAAAATTGGTGTGTCAGCGGACTGAAATGCCCCTAAAATTTTTCTAATATTCCTAAAATACCCTTATGTCCCTTTTTAGGTCAATCAATTGATGTAGGGCGTTGGATTCCTGTTCCTATTCGGCAACTCAAAATTGGTTTTTTTAAGGAATAAAAGAACAATGCAAAAATAAAAGAGGTTCAATTTTGCAGAATCCCAACTTTCTGCATCCCATAACAGTCTTTCTTCCTCCTCCTTTGCTTTCACCGGTAACGACATTACCCACTGCCGATGACAAATTCCTGAGTTCATACACGGCAGCGTAGCTCTTTCTCGCCATTAGAACGCCGCCGCCGTCCCTCTTCTCCCCTGCATTATTTGTCGACTTGCTTCCTTTCAGACTGAAAGCTCTCGAGAAACTCTTAGCTGTCGGCAGTGTACTCCTAGGCTTCCGATTCTCCTTCCCTAATGCCGCTAATGAGAAATCCGGCACGGACTGAGCAAGAATAGAGTATCCTCTACGTCCACCAGCTGCACCGCTTGCACTATTCCTTTCTCTCTCTGAACCCGACTGAAAATTGACCTGTTTCATCGTCGGAGGAGTCACTACTTTCGGATCGGGTTCTGGAAAATCAAGCTCTTGAAGTTGCTGAGTAATGAAATTGAGTCAAAGTTTTGATTCTCTCAATTGAGCGTAAGCTTCATATCCTGTCTCCATTGGGTCGGTGATCCAATGTGGTAAGGCTCAGGGGAAGAGGAGGCTGGTCAGAGTCGGAGAAATAGGGTCAAGCAGAGTATGGAAGAAAGACTGAAGGGTGGGTTTCAAAGAGACGTTGCTTATTGTCTCTACCATAATTAACGGATCAAAAGCTTAATCAGTGAATCGCTTTGGGCTCTTCAATTTACAGTACTTTAGAATTAAAAATTCAATCTTGCAGCGGTAAAATGAATATCATGATTCTTGAGAGAGAAAGATTATTTAAAAAAGTCTTTAGCTTACAACTTTTAGGAGTCCAAAATATGTTGGCCACAAAAAACAAAAAAAAAAAAGGAAAAAATGAAGTCAAGAAGAAGAGGAAAGATGTGGGTAATGACACATTTAGATGTAGATCAGTAAAAACGTATTGAATAGAATTGTATTTGACCGAATACCGCTTAGCATCAATCGTTTTATAATGAAACTATATATGTTAGTCATAGGGGCTGTCCGTAGTTTTGATGTTGAAGAGCTTTTATAGCCATAGAGATCATATCTACCATCAAATTTTTTTGAGTGAAAATTGCAGATATTCAATTTAGGCATAAAAATATTATTTATAATTAAATGTTATTATACATTTAATAAAATTTTGGAAAAACCACTATAACATAATTAAAATTGTCTATGTGAAAATAGTTTTCCTTCCCTCCCCTCTTAACCAAACAAACTAACATTAAAATCCCTCATATAACATAAGGATAACATTGTCAATGTCAAAAAAATTACCCTCCCTTCCACTCTTAAACCAAACAGGATAACATTAAAATATCTTCCCTCCCCTTCCTTCTGATCAATCCAAACAAGGTAATATTAAAATCTCTCCTATCCCCTCCCCCCTTCTCCCCTCCATTAAAATCTCCACTTCCCCCTCCCCTCCGTCGAACCAAACAAAGCCTTAAAAAAAAAAAAGAAGACTGCTGGCTAGTAAAAAGATAATTCAGGATACTGAATGGTGCTGAAAAAATATTTTAGGGTACTAAAAAAAAATATTTGAAGGTACTGACTAGGACTAAAAGGATACTTTAGAATACTGAATGATACTGAAAAAATAATTCATGGTACTAAAAATTTATTTTAGGATCTTGAAAAATATTTTAGGATCCTAAAAAAATATTTCAAGATCCTGACTGATATTAAAAAAATAATTCATGAATTATCTTTTTACTACTCAGCAGTCTCCGAATTTTTTTTTTAAGGAAAGGGATGGCTGGCTGGGATATTTTTTTTTTAGGAAAAGGATTGGCTGGTTGCACAAAACTGTGCCAAAACGGCGCAGTTTTGTGCAGCGGACGAAAGTCCGCAGCGGACCAAAGCCAAATCCCATATTCATGGGTAGATGACTGGAGTGATTTTGACAAAAATAAGAAAGCAACCTCTCCGTTTTGTTTTTTTTTTTAATAAAATACTCTAACTATCCCTCTATTTTGCTTTAATTACATAAAATTTTTCTATATTTTAAAAACTCATATAGACTTCCCTTAAAATTAAAATATATGTTACAAAAATCTCCATTATATTTTAATATTATATTTTTATCCACCTAAACCGTTAATTGACCGTTAAGTTTAACTTTTAGACTTTTGTTTTACCAAAATGTCATTTTTTAACATTAATTATTTAAACAAATATATATGTGTATGGGCAAAAAAAATTTCTACCCCCAAATTGTTATCCTGATATATTTTTTTAACTTTCTAATACTTTAAGAAGTTTTGAGTTTTGATATTACAAAATTTATAATTTTAATTTTTTTACCGTATTTATTGAAATTTATTTATTCTTAGTTTCTTAAATGACTAAAAATATATATCTAACACATTTTTTTATATCAAATATAATATACTATATATGTTTAAAAGATTGTATCAAGTCATTTAAATTGAAATTTTGATAGTTTTTCTACAAAAATTTAAAAATCTTACTTAAATTTTTAAAAGTTTGTGATATTTATAAGTTGCCAATTAATATTTAGAATTTAGCATTAAGAGTAAATTAGTAAATATATTTTACTTTTATATAAATTTCAATTAAAAAATATATTTTTAGAATCTTTTTAGAACATTCCTAATGGAGTTAACGGTTTGGACTTAAGTGTATGTTTTAAAAATAGAGGAGAATTTGTGTAATTAAAGCAAAACAGTAGGATAGTTAGAGTATTTTATTCTTTTTTTAGTGTCCCCTCCTCCATTACTCTATTTTCACTGTTATATTTAAAAGGTTGAGATTTAATATTATGTAAAAAGTGTGTGTATATTGTTATTTAACATAATAATAATATTTTTATAGGATATTAAGTTTCAATCATTCATAGTCAATCAAAAGATTAAAATAGATAGGTGAAGGAAAATGGATGATAAGCAAAATAGAGAGTCTTGCTCCCCTTAGGAATACCTACTCTGGTGTGCTTTCTATATATTTTTTACACTATATTTGGTTTAAGGGGAGGGAGTGGGAGGGAAAGTTGAGAGATAAATATTTTCTCTCCTCTTTACAAAATAGTCCATAGAAATTTTTTAATATTTTTAAAATATACTTTTAACAAAAAGAATATTCTTCTCATTAATGACAATTTGATCAATATCCTCCCAAAAGATTATTTCCCTTCTACTCCCTGCCCTCTCATCTCTTCAAACTAAACAAACCCTTAGGTCTCGTTTGGTTCAGGGAATTCGGCCCAAGGTAAGGGAACTTGGGAAGGTTCCCACTTAAAAAACACGTTTGGCGCACGTGGGTTACGGTAAGTGTGATTCCCTCCTCTGGCTGAGCTCCCACGAACGTGGGAAGGTGAGATCCATCTCAAATTGGCGAGATCTGAAAATTGTTCCCGGGAGCTGTAAAATTTCGGTCAAAAAAACCCATGAAATCTTCAAATAGAGCAGCTGATGCATAAGCTTCGACGTTACAAGTAGGAGCTGCGACAATCACAAGCTGCGATAGAGAGAAGCAGCAGCTACGAGAAGAGGAGCTGGATCTTGCTTTGTCGTCGGTTGAAGGACAGGTATAGACGACTATCAAAGCCAGGTAAGATGAAATGGGTGTTTATTTTGTGTGGTGATTTTTGTCCGATAGCCTGATGCTCGTGAACCGGAGTGAGTGTGAAAGGGTAATGGGGTTTTATGTGTATGGTTTTGTGTTGAGTAGTATATAATGTAAAACAGAAGCTGAAAACATATCAACCAATATGTGCTGTTCGAACTATACAGCTTGCTTTGTGTTTTCGAAACAGTGTGCCCTAGTAATTATATATGAAAGTGTTTGAATGTAGCTGGTGGTATGTTAAATGAAGATGATAGTTTTATGGTTTCACTGGCTATATATAAGATATACACAAAATCTTAACTGCAGGTTTTGTGATTAATGATCAAACTAAAACAGTTTTCAATCTTGGTCAACTTTTTTGAATTGGAGAGGAAAAAAATGTATTTTTAGGTTGTGTGATTGTTACAATGACATGAATGATTCTTGTAAATGGAAAATATTCTCTTCAAACAATCAAATGTACATTGGCATCACTGATTGAGGTGTAAAATCCAGCAACTATATGTCTAATTTTGTTGTTTCCTTTTGATCCACATGTCGCTGTGTTCATTTGAACAATGAATTCGATGACATAGTTTTGTGTTATATGTGCAAGTCATTGTTGGGTGGTGGTGTGTAGAATTAAGATATGTTTAATCTATAAGTTGACGTAGTTTGTAAAGAGGAGTGGTGGATGACATTGAAAAGCAAATCGGTGTTGGAAAAAATTGTGTAGGCATGGACACAGAAGCAGAGCAATTGGTTGGAATTTTGGCAGGGTGCTTAGCTATTGTCCTAGCAGTGAGGAGGTTGGTTGTCACTATAATAGTTGCAGTTGCAGCAGGTAGACCGAAACACTTATCAGATAGGTCTTATAGGTTAGATTTTCATGCCAAGAGAGCTAACTTGAGGGCTATGGTATACAGTAGTGACACCACTTGCTTCAACCAAATTAGGATGTACCGGGCAACATTTGATAAATTGTGCCACATGTTGGACACAATTGGTGGATTGAAACCAACTAGGCATATGCTAGTTGATGAGCAAGTGGCAATGTTCCTTCACATCCTGAGGCATCATGTGAAGAATAGAGTGATTCAGTTTGATTTTAGTAGATCGGGTGAAACTATTAGTAGATACTTTAAAATTGTGTTGAATGATACCATCAGACTCCAATCATTGATTCTAAAGAAACTGGAGCCGATCCCGGAGGACTCAAATGATAATTGATGGAAGTGGTTCAAGGTACATACAATGTGTATTTGTGTGACATTTTAAATTTACAATCGTGGAATAAATGATGGATATTATTTGGTTATTTTTTCAGGGGTGTGTTGGTGCATTAGATGGGATGCACATACGTATACAAGTCCCTGCAAAAAAAAGGGAGGTACGGAAATAAGAAAGGTGAGGTAACAACCAACGTTCTCGATGTGTGCTCACTGGACGGACCAATTCATATACGCGTTGCTCGGATGGGAAGGTTCAGCTGCGGATGGAAGGGTCTTGAGAGATGCTATAAGTAGACGACATGCTCTACGAGTACCACAAGGTATACATGTTAAAATGGTGCAATATTAAGGTTACTATATATCCCTCTTTTTACTTGTTTGAAAGCACAATCATTAATAAGGGTAATTTGTTTGGATAGGGAACTACTACTTGGTTGATGTGGGGTACATGAATTGCCAAGGTTTTTTGGCGCCTTATAGGGGGCAAAGATACCACCTTAATGAGTAGAGACATGGAAGCCAACCGCAAACTCCGCAAGAGTGCTTCAATATGCGACATTCGGCTGCACAAAATGTCATAGAAAGGTGTTTCGGCGTACTGAAGTTACATTGGGCTATCCTGCGGAGCACATCTTACTACCCAGTGAATGTCCAAAACAGATAAATCCTTGCATGCTGCCTCATCCATAATTTGATTCGTCAGGAAGCGATTCAAGATCCTCTTGATGAGCAGATTGAGTCCTTTAAGGCTGGACCTCCCACAATAGATAACACCCCCATATGCCTATGGAAACAAGTGATTTGTTGAATAATTTTAGGGGTCATGTTTCAAATGAGATGTTTGATACGTATATTCAATGTACTGAGATTTGATGATGTTGTTATTTTAATGTTGTTCCTTATTAGGATTAATTGTGTTTCCTTTGTTTGTGTGACAATGAATACCACCTTATGTTGTGATTGTAATGAAACCATTTCGTGTATTCTTTTTCAAATTTAAATGTCAGAGTGATATTCACTTTTAATTTATGTTGTCCTTAATTAAATTTAATAATTTGTTTTTGCATATGAGTTTTTATAGATGGAGCAGATTGAACTAGCAACAAAGGGGAAGCAAAAGATGTGGAATCTTGAGGAGGACAAGGTATTGGTGGACAACCTTATTACTTTAAGGCTGGAGTAAAAGTTCATGGCTGATAATGGCTTCAAATCTTGATATGCTAATGCGCTGTAGACTATGATGGAAGAAAAGCTTCCGGGGTGTGGCATCAAGTCATGTCCCCATATTATGTCCAAAATTAAGACATTGAAAAGATTCTGGCAAGCGGCATACGACATGGTTTATGGGACCAACACGTTAGGTTTTGGTTGGGATCCTGACACCAAATTTGTTACGGCCGAAAAAGACGTGTGGGATGAGTATATAAAGGTAAAGCCTCGCATCCCTCACTCAAATGTTATGATACTTGACCATGTATTCATCTGTGATAATGTTATTTTGACATATCATTTCCATTTTCATGCTCATCCAAAGGCTGCACAATTTCGCAACAAGTCCTTTCCAAACTTTGACTTTATGACCATTGTGTGGGGAAGAGATAGGGCAATGGGTGATGAGGTAAGCTCCCCTATCGGAATGGAGGATGAAGTTAATGCAGAATATGAGGAGCTTCCTGAAACACCTAATCATGTGGCAGCTGAATCTGATTTCACCCAAACAATAAATGAAATCGTACATTCAGCTTAGAATGGATCTGATCCATCACTGAGTAGGAAGAAGAAGAGACGACTCAACCACTCATAAATCATGGCTGATGCATTGAGAGACATGGTGGCATCATTGGACAATACAATAGTTAGTGCGTTCGACAAGCTTGGTGACAAACTTGGTGACAAACTTGGCAATCAAATGTTTGCTCAACAAAGGCAAGCTGAACTTGAGGCAAAGGGTGATGAACTTTTCATGAAGCTACTCGAGGTAGAAGATCTCACATGGAATGAGCAAAACACTGCTCATATCAAGATCGTGGGATGTGATAAACTGTTGAGAGCATTTGGAAAAATTCCTGCTGTGTTTAAGGAATCGTGGATCCACAGCTTGCTTCTACAGTAGAAAATATAGTAATGTTAAGAATGTATTTTTTGAGATAGCCAGGGTTTAGGTCAGTCTGTAGTGGTTTTTTGATTAGGTTATGTTAAATTCAGAAAAAGGTTGCCATTGTTGGGCAGATGTCATATGTTTTTGAATGCTCTGTAATGGTGTTTTATAATATAATGATATAATTTCCTTTACATTTGTGTCTTGTCTTCATTAAAAGGGTGGTGGAACAATTTAGTTCCACTACTATATTCTTATTCTTGTCATTCAATTAATTTCCCTTTTGCTTAAGTAGTTGTGTCAGACAAAGCGTTCAAACTTCATGTCAAAGTTCTAACTCATACCGTCAATGAGGTCGGCTCTGCTTCACATCCTACAACAGAACAAGTTCAAACTTACCGCTGTTGTTTGAACGTGATCCTGGTAAGGTTTTTCCCAAAAAAGCCCACGTTAGAAGTTTTTCCCCCCAAAAAAACAAATATTAGGTTACGTTATAACCAGGAAGTCCAACCGTTCCCTTTTGAATTTAAAATTAAATAACAATAAAGAAATAAAACAAGTGGCAACATATTGTTCAAACTTCGAATGGCATTGAAGTCAAAACTACCATCAAGTACCTCTGTTTTGCAATTCCAAGTACATTGTGAGAAATCGAAGAAACCAATTTCTCTTCGATCAGGCCCTAGCAGTTACAGAGTTGAAGCCGATAAAATCACAAATGGTGAGGGTGAAAATGACAGACGATCGATTGAAAGAACTGGGTATAATAATGAATGATGTTGCCAAGTACAGGAAGCATTTGTCTAACCTTTGTCGGGGTGGGTGGGTGACCAAAGAACCTTATGATGAGTACAAAGCAGCCGCGAAGTGGAAGTGTGAAAATGAGGCTAAAGAAGCAAAAAAGAAGTGTCGTGGTTCTAAGAAGAAAGTCGTTAATAGTGGGTTAAAAAAGAGAAAGATTCCTATAGAGGTTGAGTGTGATTCCTCTACCGCATCATCTGGGAAGAAAAAACAGAAAGTTGCCCGTAACAAAAAGGGGAAAGCATAAGTAGTTAGCAATGAAAGTTCTACTGACGAAGACAAGGCATGGAAGCCAACGACATCAACTAATGCTTCCTCTGACACAAACAATGATAAAGACGACAATGGGGGAGAAGATAAGATGAAGTCCAAGTTGTATAAGAAACTGAAAAAGAAAGACAGGGCAAATGAGGTTCCTTTACCAAAGGAAGACTTCAACCAATCAAAACTTGAAGATTATGATTTCAGGTTAATTGGCTGAAGTCTCTGTAAAATGATTAGAATTAGGCTAGATACATTTGAACACGATTTTCCCTTCGGCCTGCAAAAAATCCTAACGCCATTTAGGGGGCTCCTAGAGTTGTCGATGCCTTACTGTGACTCTGTTGTTAAGGTTTTTTATTCCAACCTTAAATTGTCGAGAGAGGGTGTAGTATCCACATGCGTGAGGGGCCAAACAATCAAAATTAATGAGAAGAAACTGTTATAGTGGTTAAATGTTAAGGAGCAACAATCAAAGGACACTACATTCACTGAAGATGAAATGGACAACACCCTCCTCGAAGGTGGTTCAACTGAGGATGGTAGTCCTCTATATAGGCTGAAACAGCTGCCCCAAGTATAGGGTCCTACACTACTTGTATAGTAGGAATTTCGTGAACAAGGGTGAGCACTACACTTCCATGAGCATTGAGGACAAACGAATCCTCACTTGTTTGATACGGAGGAAGCCTTTTAATATGAGCAAGAGGATAGTGGACACAATGCTCAAAGCAGCCGCAATTGGAAAAAAGAACTCTGAACTACCTTATCCATCACTTGTGTCTCTCATTTTAGAGAAGAACAAAATTTGGTATCTTACTGAAGGTGAGGCTCCAATGTGGACTCCAGAGTTTGATGATGAGGCTTTGCGGAGAATGCAAATTGCTGTTGCACCAAAAGAGGAATACATGAAATCATCCTCTGAGAGTGAAAAGGTTGTTAAGTTGAAGCAGAAGCCATCTCCACCTACTGCTGGCACTCGTGGACTTTCACATGTTGTTCTAGATGAAGCTACAGAACTAGATAGTCTTTTTGCTGAGGTTCTAGAATAGAAACTTGGGGTGATGCAAGGTCAGCTGCAAGCAAAGATTGATGATATTCAATCCCATGTAGTCAAAGTTGAGGCATGTGTGTCAAAGATTGCGCTTGACTTTGCCGAACTTCGTCAATTTATTCACTTTTATGCAACTAAGTTTAGAGAATTTTCAACTTTCAAGCAAACTCAAGCTCATTTGGCTGGTCCATTAACAAAGGCTCCAACTAACCATAATGCAGTTGGAGTGGAAGGATCCCCTCGACCATCCCCCCTCTCCCAAACAAACACTGTGGGGCAACACCAACATGTTAGTGCACCTACCTCCCTTGAATCACCAGCCAAGCTTCATGACCACACTGCTCATGAAGTGCTTGACTTGGTTATAGATGAAGAAGTAGTGGATGGTGACAAGACTGGTAAAGAGCATTTGACAAAAGAATTTACAAAAAATGAAGGAGTGCAAGCTGAGCACGTCCTTGGAGTCATGTCAGATGAAAATGTAGACCATAGTAGTTTAGATAATGTAAGTGAAGGTGGCATAGTTGAAACAGGTTTGGATGGAAAGGAGGCTGCTGGTCACAATGTGAGTGAAGAGGTAACATTTGGAAAAAGGATGGACGAAGAGGATGCTGGTGGTGACAGTGTCTGTGCAGGTCCTGCAGCAGCAGAAGGAATGGCAAGGGAGGAAGATGGTGGTGAACATGTGATTGAAGGTCCCACAACTGAAAAGGAATTGAAGGGGGAGGAAGTTGATGTTGACATTGTATGTTAAGATCTAAGGGCTACAAAAGGAATGGCAGGGGAGGAAGGTGGTGGTGACAATGTGTTTGAAGGTCCCACAGCTGATTAAGAAATGGGGGGAGGGAGGAAGCTGGTGTTGATAGAGTCAATGAAGGAACCGAAGGTGCAAACCAACATGGTCCAACAATGTCTCCTACACACTCAGGTGAGGAACTAGAGCCAATAACCCCACTGTCCATCGTTCCTCTCCCTCAACCCGTCAACCCACTTCCTGCCCCTTTTAGGAATGTAATAAAGGCTATTCCGTTGAGGTTCATACCAGCATCAACTTTTAGCAACAATGTGGCAGCTGTGAATTTGCCTAATATCTTCTCAGCTGAACCACAAATTTCTCCTCTACCCACAGAGGCTGCAGCCCCTATGTTCATCCCAGTGAACCTCCCTCGTACACAAACTACATCGACAAGACGGGCCACTACTTGGAAGTCCCTAGCCAAGAGGAAGAAGAAGAATTAGGGAAATTTTAGTTTACATTTCATGTTTACAATGTTTTTGTAATGATTCAGGGGTAGGTTGCCCCTTTTTGTAAGTCATTTGTCCTGCTTTGTTGTTTACTGTGCTGGTTGAGTTGGTATCATGCAAGTTCGAACTTATCTATTTAGTTCGAAGTTGAACATCTGTGTTGTTTTGCAATTTCAGTTATGAACTCTGGTTAACTTATTAGGCCTTTTTTTTGCAGGTATTAGTTCTGATTTATGTGTCAATTAACATTATCATTCCTATCAAATGTTGCTTATTTCTTTAATTGCTTTCAACACTAGGTTTGGTACATGTTGGTTTAGGGCAGCAATTATGTCTTCCCACATATAAGGCTTTATGTTTGGTTTATCTGTTGTCTAGGGCATGCATCATCTTCATGGGAAATCAGTGGGGTCGTGTTTTATGCCGATGTATGGTTTATTTCAGCAAACTTGATGCACCAAACTTGCATCCTCTTCATGAAATAGTGCCTACTTTTTACACTTTTGTACATACATTGCTTTTAAGTTTTCAATTTTACTTTTTCCCACAACCTTTGGAAGTTCTGCACCATTTGTGGGGTGCAATGTGGACATTCCAGTGAAGTTTGTTTTCATTCATATGTAGCATTTGAGAAGGCCAAAATAGAATAATTATAATTGCTTTCCCCCATCTTGATTTAAATGGAAATTCTGGTCATATTGATTCCAGTGAAGTTTGTCTTCATTCAAAATGTAGCATTTGAGAAGGCCAAACTAGTATATTTAAAATTGTTTTCACCCATCTTGGTTTAAATGGAAATTATGATCATATTGCTTCCTGTAGAACCAATTACGCAATCTAGACCATGACATTGCTGAACTTGTAATTACCATTTTAAAAACCATCTTAATTAATGATCTGCATATGTCATAAGTCACTGGTTATTAACTTCATAAGTTATAATCATCCTTTTCTGAAATTACACAAATGTATCCGATAGTAGCCTCACGTTGCCAATGCATATTTGCTACTTTCCTAAATCTCATTTCGATATGTGTATTGCCAATGTGCATTGCTGCATAGACATATTAGTATCGGCAATACACATTTGCTGTTAACACTCCTTTCCTGCATCTCACCTAGCAATTTTCTTGTCACTACATTCAAAGACGTCTCTTTGGTTATTGTCAGGTTGAAGCATAATTATTCTTATCAATTAAATACATTACACATATCGTTTTCGTCAACTCTTGTACGCAACTCTATTTTTCCTGACCAACATATAAATAAATTTCATGCACTTCACAATTTCAGGGGTTACCCGCATTATTCTTAGATTTCATTTTTTTCTTTATCAATGCACTACTTAATACGTTCAATATTCAATTTTCATTTTCTCTCCTAAGTTCGTCTTCAAAATTCATGGTTGGACCAGATTTCAAAAAATTTGGTGATGTGCCCTATTATTGCTCCCATGCCCGTCGTCCTTCTCACCACCGGTAGCCCTTATGATTGTCGCACTTTTAGATTCCTTCCACGTTTCCAACTACTTTCCTCTAACATGCGATTTTCGTTGCTATGTTTCTCGCCCATTCGCAAATGTTAAACCAGGGTCTTTTTTCTGCCTTTTTTTTAAAAGGGCATTGTGGGAATTTTAGCTGATATTCCCACTTAACCAATTCTCATTTCTTCTTACCAAACATTTTATTTTCCCGTAACTTAAGTTCTATTCTCATGTCTACCAAACAGTTAAAACTTTTTAAGTTCCCTCTTATTTTCCCTTTTTTCACTCTTTTAAGTTCCCTTCCCTTTTTTAGTTTTTCCTGAACCAAATTGGACCTCAATGTTTTATTGTGATAAATATTTTTTAAATTAAGAGATAAGGTTAATTATGTAATTTACTATGATTGAATATGTTTGATCATTGCGATTCTTATTGTTATAATTGAGTTTTTATCAGTTACCTACTTTGTTGCATTTAATTATAATAGGGGGTAGCTTTTGCTAACGTAAGAGATATGGTCTTCCGTACCAAGCTCAATTCATTGCATCTCTTTTCATAGAAGTTAGATCCGTCAATTATGGTACCAAATTTTGTGACTCGTCACGTATTTATTGAATATATAACGCCCCCATAATTAAAAGTTTCGAATTGTCAGGTACGGACCTTCTCTATGACTATAATAATTAAGGTTATTAAAACTGAACTAGTCATTGAACCGGTTGAAATACTGGGTTAAGAGTTAGTAAGTTAGATCAGAGTTAAACTGGTGAAAAATTTAAGGTGTCATATTATTAATATTAAATTATAAAGAAAATAATTTTCTTTAATAATAAAAATAGCTTATTGACTAACCGAAATAATTATTCATATTTTATATATATATATATATATATATATTTATTTATTTATTTATTACAATAAGGAGTCAATTCTCTTTTTTTTCTCTTTAAATTTTATTTATATTTTAATATTTATATGTAATTAGGTGATTTGAAAGGATGAGAAATGTGCAAGCCTACTACCTACTTTATGGGGTAGCCAAACTTTGATAAAAGATATTTAGAAAACCAAGCTAAAGCTTTCAATATCCCCTCAGTTTCTACTGCAACACGTAATGTATGTCAGGGAGGTTCTCAATTATCATTAATGTATGACAAAGTTCAAATTACCATTGTGTTTCAACTTCCAAGTCCAAAGAGTTCTCGCCTTCTCGGTACTCTCTCGCTCAACTCTCCTGGTGTTTGAAATTTTCTTCCATTCTATCTTGGCAGGTGGAGAGCCTTCGGCCTCAAGATCGATAGTTCTCCTTTAACCTCCACTGCGAGTGTCTTCTCCACTGAGAGCCTCGACATTGGGAGCAAAAAGGCGCCGTGAAGCTTCTAGTTGTGAACAAGATCAGAGAATCGGACGAAGACCACCTTCTTTTTCCATCATCCATGGCTCTGCTAGCTCCTCTCCTTCTCCTTCTATGTCTAGCTTTTTTCTCAACCAACTTTCAGGCGAGCCGTGGGTTTCAGGCAACTTTTTGTTTTGTTTTTTTATTTTTAAAATGCGACTCGGCCAACTCGGCTGGGTTAGGCCGAGTTGACCCCGGGTCGACTCAAAACCTAGGATCACCCCTTAATTCGGATCGGCTTTCCAGCTGATTCACCGGTTTCCGGTCCGAACCGGCCGATCCGGTCCGGTTTTCAAAATCTTGCAATTATGTCTCAGAATTTTGCAACGAAATCAAAATTTTGCCCGAAATTGATTTGTCACAGTTCTATTAGCAGAATGGATCCATAGTAAATTATGTTGATAATTCAGTGTTTTGTTGTATCATTTTGGTTTTATTTATAAATCCATTTTGATAAAAAAAATTTGATCTAATTTATAACTCATCTTTTAGGTAATAAATGAGGTTGTAATAATTTTACCTTACTAACAAAAATAGAAAAATAGAGAGAAGAGAAAGAGTTGAAAAATATTTATTCATAAAACAAAGACAAAATTAAAATTATACCTCATAATCATTGATTTGACTATCTCTTCTCTACATGTGATTTAATTAAAAAAGACTAATAAATAAAATCACATTATTAATGAGATTCTCATTAAAAAAGACTATCTCTTTTGATGACAAATATCCTAAAATTTGATAATGAGTTTAGTCTTAAAGAATTTACAAATATTTAATTATTTAAATGAATCGGATATAATGTAGCACAATTAATTCTCAATATGGACCTGACTGGTATGGTAGGAAGTTGGTAGGTATGCAGTTGGGTGATGCCATAAAATGGCATAAAAGGATGGTGGTTCTATTTAAACAAGATGTTAGAAGTAGGTTTGTTTGTAGCCTATTTTAAGTAGGTTTGTTTTCACCCTATTTGAAGTAGGTTTATTTTGAGGTGAGACCTGTGATTTGTTAGGCTACTTACAAAATTTTTAAAATTACAAGCCTCCTTGATAGGCCACATGCAGGATAAAGCTGAAAAAAAGGCCTCCTTGATAGCCCCGCAAAAATTACAGAAAAGAACCCAAGTTTTAGAAAATTATCTTTCAACACTAAATTTTTTTATAATTTTCACTTTATTCCCTCCATATAAAGTATGTGGTGGGACTAAAATACAAATTTTGAAATTTTTTGGGGCTTAAATATAGTTTCATAAACATCTAGGTGTTATTTTGTAATTTTTGTCAGACTCAGAAAACGGACGTTACCTTAAATCTAATGGCGTTGTGCTGCTTTGACATTTTTAAAAGTTTATTGGTAGTTTTGGTCCACTTAATAGTTTATTGTGCTGGACGCTCTTGGGCCAATAGTTTGTTGGTAAATTTGCTCCTTAACCCTATATAAAATACACACACATGTTTTGTTATCTAGTATTATAATAATAGAATATTGAATCTCAACCATTCAGAGCTAATCTAACGACGACTATAATAAAGAAGTGAAGGAAAATAGATAATGAGAGAAACAGAGAATCACGCTCCCGATAGGAATACCTACTCTGGGTGTGATTTCTATATATTTTTTAATGTTTTATTGTGATAAATATTTTTTAAATCAAGAATAAGGTTAATTATGTATTTATATGTAATTTATTATGAGTGAATATGTTTGATCATTGTGATTCTTATTGTCATAATTGTTTTTATTAGTTACCTACTTTGTTGCATTTAATTATATTGCATCTATTTGGAGAGAGTTTTAAATAGCTTAAAGGCAGAAAAAAATTCCTGTAGAAAAAAAGCCTTAAGTGGAGTGTTTAGGTTGAGCTTTAAGTTCATTGGGCTTTTTGTTTTTTTTTTTTTGAAAAAAGCTCCTGAAATCCAGTTAAAGAAAAAGCTCTATAAGGTAACTTTTTCTAAAAAGTTCTTAGCTTTTTTGTGGAGTCCCACCACTTTTACGACTATCAATCTAAATACAAATCATATTTAAACTTGATTTTTTTTAAACAAGCTCCTAAAAAAGTCAGATAAGAAGTAAACTACTACTAACCCAAATAGGCCCATTAAGAGGTAGTTTTTGCCAACGTAAGGTCTCTTACGTGCCATCAATAAATTGCAACTTTTGTCATAGAAGTTAGATCGATCAATTATGGTACCAAATTTGGCAAACTGTTGCGTATTTATTGAATATTTAACGCCCCTATAATTAAAAGTTTTGAATTGTCAAGTACAGACCTTTTCTATTGTCACTATTTATTACTACTCCTATTTAGTTTTTTTTTAGGTTAAGGAGCAAAATGACCAACAAACTATTTGGTCAGGACCACCCTAACCAATAAACTCTTATGTGGACCTTATATACCAATAATGTTTACAAAACAACAAAAAAATACAAAACCGTCATCTGCTTGCTAACGTCCGTTTCAGTGATTTTATTTGGGGAAAAAAATTGACATGTGGCAGATGACTCATCTTGTGGCTGAACAGGTGGAATGGTTTTTGTTTGCTCAGAAAAAAAGGTGGAATGTTGAGTAGAGTAGAATTGGTCCTATCATTCATAAAGTTAGGGCTCCATCCGAAACGAAGAGAGGAGAGTCGAGCAAAAATCCAAGTTCCCAGAAGTCGAGTGTGCGAGCGAGCGCTGGTGTTGAATGGAGTCATCTAGATCATCGTCGATGGGAAGATGCAAGTGGAGGGTGGTGCTACTTCGACAACTGAGTCATGAGGAAGACTATGAACCTCCGATGAGGTACTGTCATCACAGAATGGTGGCATCAAGATGGACGGCGTGGACTGACGGCAACCCAGGTCGAAGGTTCTACGGCTGCCCATTCTACAACCAGGTAAGCAACCCTGCTTAATCTATAGGAATCGCGTGATGGGAGTCGAGGTTGGGTAATTAATGGCAGATAATTCCATCTGATTGTTTTTTTTCACATATGCTCACTGTTAAATGCTCACTATTAAATCATCAGCTGTATGGCTTTCAGGAATGATGAAACTAGATGAGTTCCTTTCATTATATATAACTTATGCCCCATAAAAACCTTTTAGAAAAAAAATATTATGTCCATAGATTATGTATTTAATATAATGGAAAGATAAAAATTTGATCTTGTGTACTATCACGATAAGCAGAGTGCAAAAACTGGCTAGTTTCCTGTATACCAATACGCCAAGTAATAACTGTTGGGTAGATATTTGTTAAAATCATGAAGGTTTTAGTTAAGGGTAGCTTAGTTTATGTAATCATATAGATGGTTATAAAAAAAAAAACTCAAGGTAGAAGAGAACATGAAGGAAAATTCAATGGTAAAATCCATCTTGAAACATGCTAGTTTATGGTATCCTAGGTATGAGAGAAATTTGGTCTTATGGTGAGCAGCTCCAACCAAGCACTAAATCTTGTCTAATCCAATGAATTTTAGTATATTTCATCTTGGTAAATCTGTTGGGAAGGTGATAATCTTGAAACATGCCTGACTCTCTTGTCTCAATACTTAAATTTTGCTTGCTTTCATGTCTTCGAGCTAACTCATGCTCACACACCATGCTTGTCGTTTTCTTGAACAAAGTTTTTGGTAATTTCTGAGTACTTGCTTCATATTTGGAGGATGAACTCAATTCATTACACTTTAGTTAAGATTTGCATGGGTCATACTGATTATTATTGATATGTGTTGTTTTTTTGAATGAAAAAAGAATCCACCTTTTAATTTTGATTTTATTACACTGGATGAAGGAGAGTACGTATATGTTACACTAATTTTCTCATTTGATTTGATCGAACTTGTTTACACAGGATGGGGGGTGTGGATTTTTTGCTTGGCATGATGACGAGTTTGGGGAGAGGGCGAACACCATGATTAAGGAGCTTTTAGATGACATTGACAAATTATATGATGAAAATTGTAATCTTCGAAGAGCAGAGCATGGGCAGAGATTAGGTGAAGAGATTGATGTAATACATGGTGAATTGAGGAAGCTTAAATGCATAAATGAGTTATATGATAATGAACTTAGGAAGGGAAAAAACAAGTTCAAAGTAGCATTGTCATTGTTGTTTGTTACATGTGTTTGGTTGTGTGTGTTGTATCTAAAGATGTAATTGGTATATGTTATTTCTTTGTGGTTTAAGATAGGTAGTGATTAGAAAAGTTGATGTACAAGCATCATGCAGACAAAGACACAAAGAAATGGAGTTTTATCATGTATTCAGTTTAAACAGCCTTAAGTTGCAAATTCAAGCAAAAGTATCCATCCCTTCGAAATTTGACATCTTGAATACCATTTTTTTTAAATAACAATATAAACTGAAACGGAATTGGTCCTGAAAAATAAAATAAAATAAAACCAATGGGAATAATTTATTAGTTAAAGGAATAAACAATTCAAAGAAGCAAATACTCTTAATTTATTTCTAAACGACATATAGTCTTGTGACAGCATCCCAGCAGACAAACTTGGAGATAACAAGACGTACACATACCCATATTTTATGCATTTAAATGCAATCCATATATAATCCCAAATATAAATAAAATAATTCCTTCCCAAAAGGAAACAGTACATTGCCTGATGATGTCTCAGCCATCCTAGAAGATTGTTCCAAGGACTGCAAAAATCTCAAAGGTCGCTTCCAGTTTCCCCCACATCGATCATATAACTCCCTTTGAGAATTCAAACTCATCCTTAAATAGATAAGATGGGAGACAGATAGCTGATATGCTGCAAAGTCCACTAATGACCTAAACTTGCAAGGGTACCAACCATGAGTCCCACCAAAAGTCTTCCAGAGTACATATGGATTGACTTTGGAAATATGAACTGTATATTGACATTATAAGAACTCATAATGTAACAATATTTTCATTGCATACGGAAATATGTCCATTCAGATAACAAGACCAGAGGCATATTTCATATTTTCAACTAGCCTGGAAATACATATATACAAGCTACTACACAGAAGTTACAATGATCAATTATGAACCTAAACAAGTGTTTGTAGCTAGAGTAAGACAAAAAGATACACAAAATGACAAATTGCCCTTACTTCCAGGTTACAGAAACAGTTGGTGATTAAACATATATACCAAAAGACATCACCCAAACAAAAAGCATCCTAAACAAGTATACTTGCTAGACCTAGTCATCCTCCTAGTCGTAATATTCTCCCGTTGTTGCTGCAGTTGTGATCTTTAAGTTGTTAAAATCTGTTGGCTTTGCATACGAAGTTGTGAGCTGGAACTACTTGATTGCCCCTTCCACTACAATCCAGGTGGGTTCACTGGCAATGGCGAATCAACATCGGTAGGAGAAGTGAAGCCAATCTTCCTGGAACCATCTTGGGATGATGAGGTTGCAGCTAATGCCCTTCTCATTTCTTTCTCATTTGGGATGGGAAATATTGTTGTAGGGTTAGCATCATGCATAAAGTCAGGTGGTGTTCCCTCCTCAATCACCTTTTCACTCCTTAATCCGGGCTACAATAAAAAAAAAATGAACATAGTCAAGTATGTAATAAGCATAAGGCAAGGCAATGAAGTCTGATTAGTACTTACATTATACATACTTCTACCACTATCCTCATCAACCAATATTCCGAACCCAAATTTCCTTGCTGGTTTGTAAAAACGTCTCCTTCTCGTTGACTGGTTTTCGAATTGACAAGGCATTGAAGTCTGATTAGTACTTCCAGATGGCTGACTTTGAAGCTGTGATGAAGTGTCTTCACTGCTTGCATGAGGATTTGGTATGCGTCTCTGCCTTGTTCGAGGAGTATTGCTGGACTGTGGTTCCTGAAACAATAAATGGGCATGTGTAACAGATAAACAATAGAAATATGAGTATTTAATTCCAGACAATCCATAATGAACATTGAAAAAGCTAACAACACAAAGGAGATCTTTCAAGCAATGTTGCCACTTAGTACCTTTTGAAGAACATAATGAACATAAAAAAATTACGAGCTTTTTTTCTGAAGTATACAGAAGTGCACATTGAACTATGAACATTTAAATCTGCACATGGAAAGATACATACAACAGGAAAAAACATTCAAACAAAAGAAAATTATCTCTTTACTAGTGCTTCTATTATGACCCGCAATTCTACAAAGGCTGCACTTCATTACAGTGCCTTTTTTGCTGATTCGTTCAACTATGGGTGCTGAAGCTGAATCATTGTTCTCACCCACTTGGCTACTCATCCTCGTAGTCAACGCCATGCATCTATTCAACCTTCTTTGTGGTTCTTCAGTCCGCTTTCTTTTCTTTGGAGGTTTGCCCGGTACTTTGCATATGGGTGGGGGTAGCATGGGGAGGAACTTGTGTGTTTCCCAAAATACTTGTCCTCTAATAGGTTGGAATTTTGTTCTATAGCTCGTTAGATATGTATCCCTATGGTAATATCGTGAAATTTGAGTGGTGGGATCTAGCTTGGCATGATACATGGCATATATCGCATGTTGGCATGGGATTCCGGTTATATCCCAAACTCAACAAGTACATGCTTTCCTACTAAGGTTAACTGTATGCCTATCCTTCCCCTCGTGACCGCATACCCATCATCGCCATTAAAAAATACCCTACAATTTACAACCAAGTACCTATTTGTCTCAAAAAAATCAAGACACTTTGGGCTATAGGTAGCCTTCCAATGGGTAACTATTTGCTCACTAGCAGCCCATTTTTCCATCATCTTAATACTAATGCCATCAAACATTTTAATTACAGGATAATACCTATACTCATTAATCCAAGCATTAAAACTCTCACTTACATTGTTGTCTACCACCATAGACAAGCATTTGTTGGAAAAAAAGGCTCTTACCCATCCCTTAACATTTTAACTTACAGCTCCTTCAGCTGCTGCCTTGTTCACTTTTGCCAATGCCTTTAGGTTATCATCACATTGTTCCTTGTAGGTGCTCCATGTGGACCCAAAAAATTTCTTCTTCATCTCATTGCCCCTCCACCTTTTGCTCCAATTGGCATAAATATGCCTGGCACAAAAACGATGCTCAGCGAATGGAAGGACGTCACTCATAGCTTGTGCCAACCCCTATATGTAAGAACAACTCAATTAATAAATGTATCGCTACAATTACAAAGGCAACAATTAGTGGGAACTCCAATAATGAAAACTGCAGTAATAAAAACTATACCTTTTGCATGTCAGACATTATTGTAACTTTACCACCATCATCAAGGTCAAGCGAGGATCTCAACCATTGTAAAAACCAACTCCAATTAACAATTGTCTCCTTCTTAGTCAAAGCAATAGCTAGTGGGAACATACTATTATTGGCATCTAAACCAACAATAGTCAACAATATACCTCTATCTTTCCCTTTCAAGAAAGTCCCATCTAGCCCAATAAATGGCCTACAATCTACCTTCCACCCAACCTAATATTTGAATGGCATAAAACAACAGCTAATCATTTAACCAATTACAGTAATATTGGACCTAGCACATGATCTTATGGTTGCTGATTAGTACCTAGCAACCACTACTAAATGACAACCATTAATAATTGCAGACATTGAATTTTGCAATTATTGGATATTAAGATGGATGCAAGCATGCATGGAAAAAGGGGGGCTATTAGATTGATTGGCATCTTTGTAAGTATATATATAAACGCATGGCTCCCTGTTTAGCGCCCAGTTGGAAGAAAATAAAATGATAAAACTAATAGATCTATAACTATTACACACACACACACACACACACACACACACACACACATGCTACCCGGTTGGACTGATATATGCAGAAGAAAGATGAATAAAATGTTGAGCAAGGGAAAATATAACGCATATATAATGGGAGGTTGTTAGTGGATGTTTGTGAGTTAAAATATTACCTTTTAATTTTTCCATACTTTTGCTATTTAGTAAAAGGATATTTTTACATATGACATTCATTTTATAGAAGGTATGAGATGATGCAAACACTTTATTTAAACTGTTTAAATATATGCATGATATCCATTTGACAAATCAGCTTCTTATCTAAACCCCCAAATTAAAATGATTGGCAATAAAAGTAAGAATTAAATCACTTTCCAAACATTTATTTGCACACAATAAATATATGACATGTATATACCTTACAGGCATTAAAACACAAATACATTCGTCTAAAAACTCTCCTGCCTTGATCTAAAACTTCGACACTTAACTCCACACTAACATCGGATCTCGGATTTGACACTTTGAGCTCATTGCAGTAAGCTTCTAGTTTGGCATACTCATCTGCAAAACCCCCACCCATGACCTCCATTATCCTTCTTTTAGCCCTCTTACACTTAAATCTGCTAACAAACAGTTTCAGCTCACGCCCAACCTTATTCTTCATCTCAGTTACACTATATTGAGGATTATTTTGGATTTTATCCTTGAAATATTCAGCTAGCCATCTCACACTTGCCCTTCGATTCTTATAAACCCTAGCACACATATGCTCTTGAACTAGGGTTTTCACCATGTACCTAGGACCTACGCTATCTCTAACTGCATACAACCTAAATGGGCAGCCCTCTTCACAAGTGGCAATGACCATCTTCTTCTCACTTCTTAGGAACCTAACATTGACCCCCTTCTTAATAGCATAGTTATCAATTGCCCTCCTTAACTCACCTCTATCAAAAAATGTCATACCCACTGTGAAGGAGGCCCGTATTTCAGAGCCATCCCACTTCCTTCGACTAACCCTCTCTTGTAGACCCTTACTGAAATTTCCCTCATCCTCATCACTATATGTATCCTCAGGGTCTTCATGTATTTCATAATCATCCCCTAAACTCTCTTCACTATCATCACAGTCAGACTCTGATTGTTCCATATAGCTATCATCATCACTATCAGAGTCATATTCTAAACTCTCTTCTATCCCTCCTATGTCATCTAATTGGGTTATGTCATCTACCTCGCCTAATTGGTCGAAAGTCCCTTCAGTTCCTGGAATATCTCCAAATTCATCATCTAACTTACCTAAATATTCTATATAATCATCACTTCCTGGAATATTTTGAAATCCACCAGGGACAATTTCTCCCTCATTATCTTTCCCTTTCCTCACCATTATTCTTGTAACAAATGAAGCATGCAATTAATTGGAGAGAAAAAAGTTAGTATTCTTCCAAACATTTGCATCAGCAGTCAGATAATCACCACAAACATTTGCATCGGCAGTCAGAAAATCACTACAAGGCATGATAAAGAGAATATGCAAAGAAGTCATCCAAAGGACATAAATTACGAAGGAGGTCCACTTTTGACATTAAGTCCACTTTTTTTTTTTTTTTTTTTGCAGGTATAAACAGAAATTACGAAGGAGGAGTAGTGAAAAAGAAAAAACAGAGAGAAGAAAGGAGGTAAGTGTAGTAGCTTTTACTTTTAAACTGAAAATATGAGTGCTCTTGAGTACTAACTTCAGATTTTGGTATATATATTAATTTCAAAGTATTGAACACTAAAGAAATGAATATATGTTTATTGCATGAGGTATTTAAAGAAAATCATACAAGCAAAGTAGGCTATATAAATATCTTCAATATTGATTTCATTGGCATAATTGGACTCACAACCTTAAATATTAGAGCAAGCAAAGTAGGTCTTTGCCACTATATTGATTTCATTAGCATAATTGGAGTCAGCTAGATGAAATACAAACATAATTGAAACATAACAATAAGGTTAATCTAGCAAGACAGGCAATTAAAACAACATAAGAAACTTCACTACACCAATCATCAATAGAGCTAGCAACTCAAATGCATGTGGAAATACCAAATCCAAAGTGTAAGAACAATCCAATGAAACTTGGGTAATCCAATCAACTACCAAATTCGCTTCCACAGGAATCCATATGCCATAATGGTTCCTAATGAAATTCCTTTACACAAGAATATGCACATAGGGAATAACACCAAACATAATATTAGAGAAAGCACAAGAAGTTTGGAAGTACAGTAGAAAATCACAAATCTAGCCTGAAAGTGAACAGTATTTCCATACACAATGAATTTGAGCATGTCTAGTCTGAATATGATCAGTGGTAAATACACACTGAATAGGCACATGTTAAGTCAAAGATGAAAAACGTATACAAACACATTGAATAGGCATAAGTTGATGATCTTTGAAAGATGAGCAATTAACCGTTCAAGGATAATTTTGAATAATAAAATAACAAATCTCTCTGCCACAAACACATAACTCAGACTTGCAAATTTGCAGCGAAAATGTAAACAAATTCCTTCAGACAATCTTATCCCTTGAGAGAAATCGAAGGTTACCTGTCTAGTTCACAAAACCGAAAACCCTAGCTGATTATCGATTAACTCATTCTGTTCGCCATTATCGTTCGAGCTTCCTCAACCACAATCACAAACTTCGATGGATTCCATGTCTGACAATCTCTCAAATTTTCCTCACCACCAGCTGTGATCTCACAAATTTCTACTCTCGCTCGCACCAGCGCTTGCTCGCACGCTCGACTTCTGGGAACTTGGATTTTTGCTCGACTCTCCTCTCTTCGTTTCGGATGGAGCCCTAACTTTATGAATGATAGGACCAATTCTAATCTACTCAACATTCCACCTGTTTTTCTGAGCAAACAAAAAACATTCCACCTGTTCAGCCACAAGATGATTCATCTGCCACGTGCAATTTTTTCCCCCAAATAAAATCACTGAAACGGACGTTAGCAAGTAGATGACGATTTTGTATTTTTTTGTTGTTGTAAACATTATTGGTATATAAGGTCCACATAAGAGTTTATTAGTCAGGGTGGTCCTGACCAAATAGTTTGTTGGTCATTTTGCTCCTTAACCCTTTTTTTTAAAAATTAAATTACACGTATTTAGGAGAGGTAATTAGTATAAGGGAAAATTTTCTCATGTTGTAGGAAAACCATTTTCTCATGTTATACATACATGAAATGATGGGATGCACATATACATATATTAATTCATATATGTATATGTGGGTCTTACCATTTCATGTGTGTGTAGGAATTTTTTTTCCTCATGTAACATGAGAAAACCAAAGCCCTTAGTTTAATAATTATGGAGTATAATTTCAAATTTTCCTTTATTTATAAATGAGTATCTTTCAACTCTTTCTCCCATCTCTATTTTTATTGGTATAATTAATTAATATAGAAAAAAATTGTCATAATCTCATTTATTACCTAAAAGAAAACTTATAAATAAGACTTAATTTTCTGGCAGAGTGATACAACAAAACATTGAATTATCAACAAATTTTACTAAGAAATTCAGAGATTCTGATGGAATCCATTCTGCTGATAGGACCATGACAAATCAATTTTTGATAGAATTTTGATTCTATTGCAATTTTGAGACATAATTGAATCAAATTGCTAATATGTTTTTTATTATTTAATTTTAAAATGTTACGTGGATCTTTTCTAGAGAAGTCACGTGTCATGTAGGTAGGAATCAACTTCACTATAGGTTGCTCACTGAGGCACTGTGTGCCACGTGTCACTTCATCACCACCATATTTCGTGGCTTCATAATTCCTGAAAACGCATCACCTCTCAGCTCCCCATTGTTCAAATGTTCATGAGGGGCCTTACGAGGTCCCCCCCCCAAAAAAAGAAGTCAATTATATTAATATCCAATCAGATATTCCACAAAGTAATAGCCAAGGTCAAATAAAACTCTCAAAAAAGGCTAGATTATACAACCTACCACACACGTTACCAAACTAAAACAAGAATACCAAATGCTACTAACAACCATTACTAGAGGGGCTAAATGTTAGCCCACTCCTATCCTATCCACTTTTACAGCAATGTTAATACTACCTACCTCAGGACGCTTAGAGTCATGGAGCAAAATTTTGCTTAAAGGAAATGGAACATAGTCCAACCATGTAGGTTAGTTCATCTCCTTTGTTGCACCAACTGCCAACCAATCTGCAACTCTATTACCTTATCTAGAAACCAAGGAAACCGAGACACCTTCCATTGACTCCAGCAATCCCAATATTTCTGACACTATATCTTTACATCTCCATTCACATCCTACTACTGATTTACTCTCCAACAACTTGTACAGAGGTTCACAGTTTGTTTCAATCACCATCAGGTTCTCGTGGAATTTGTGTCGTAGCGTAGAGCCTCCTTAACTGCTAGACATTTTGTCATGAATGGTGTTTGTGCTTCCACAATATAACCCGCTCCTCCCATGAATTTGCCCTCATGATCTCTATAAATCATTCCAATACCAGCTGTATCTGTTTTTCCCATGTATGACCCATCTACATTAGCTTTGATGACCCCTTCTGGTGGTGCTAACCATATCTTACTCCTCACAATTTTTCTTCCAAATTGCTTTTTGGAAATAATATCCATCCTTGCATGTGATCTCCAGAATTCTTCCACTTGAATATTAACCAGTTGCATTATCTCTTTTGCTTCTGGTTTTTCTTCCCTGAACACCCAATTGCACCTCTTTTTCCAAATCCACTAGCACATGGTGGCAAACCATGATTTACCATACTCATCCAATGCATCCACTCCATATAGCATATCACACAAAACTTCCTCAAAATGTTTCATATTCCATTTACTACATTTAAGGCCTAAGTGACTACCAAACCAGCAATATCTAGTCCATAGGCATAAGAATAACATGTGTTCAATTGTTGCAGGCTCACAAAAGCATACATGACACATACTATTAACAACACAATTACGTTTAGCAAGAGCCTCCTTTGTAGCAATAGCTCCCACCCTTACCCTCCATAAGAAGTGTTGTATCTTTGGTGGGACTATGACTTGCCAAATGCATTTCCATAAGATTTTTGGAACAATAAAAGATGTACCTAAGTTTCTTGGTTTTATCTCCTCCAAATTTCCTTTAGCCGCCAAGTAACTAAATTTAATCGAGTAGATACCATCGTGGCGGAACTTGGGATAAATATTTGGGGGGGGCAAATAAATACTCATTTTTAACTAAAAAATTTTATGATCATATAACATGTTTAAAATATTCAGATTTATAATAAAAGTATTTTAACAATTCTAATGTATAAGATAACATACCTTTCTCTATTATGGATGTCATATTAATTACAAAATGAAAAGATATCATGAAATTCAAGAAGATTGTCTATTATATAATATATCAAAATATTAAAAGTTAAGAATGTAATTTATAATACAAAATTAATAAAACACCATACTAAATGAAACAACTTAGCAATGCCATCACAAGTACTAAAGATTAATGGGAGGGGAAAGAACTTGAAAGAGAAATTAGTTCCATCAACTTAGACAAGACATCCATTGGATGATTGTTGAAATTATGTAATGAAGCTAGATCTTCACAAAATGTTGGAAAAGTAAGAAAACGTTTACCTCTATAATAGTGGTAACCTATAAATAAACTAACAAACAAGTGAAGCTAAAAACTTTCTTCTTCTTTTCTTTTTAATATGAGAACGGACAACTCGACCAAACATGAATCTAGAATTGAGCAGCAAAAGACATAACCATAGCTAAGTCATATTATCATGATTCATGGCAACTATTTGTTTGTTATAGAAGATACTCAACTTCCTCCTGGTTGGGTGGATCAAGGTCAATACCCAACAGGCAGCTCACTAACAACCTCAATCGTTGTCATGGCAATTCGTTACATGATATGCTCAACATGTTGTTAATAAATTGCACAACTTCACAACTCACAAGTTTCATCCCACAAAAGAAAAGATTTCAAAATCTTAAAAATAAGTTATACCTTTTCATTGGCACAGTTTTATGAAATATGTGGGAAAACATTTGATGACTCAAGTCCTTTGAGATTAGAAAAATGATGACAGAAGCTACTAATATTCACGAGAAGCAAGACAAAATGCAAATATAATTCGACACTTATGATTGGATTCCCTTGATAAACTATCAGCTGAATAAAATCTTGCTAGAACACCATGCGATCCTCATAAAATAAAATAAAAAAATTAAAATCAAACAATCCTTCAATTCGCATCACCTTTCAATTATCATAAAATTTCCCATCTACATAACAAAAAACCTTAACAGGGTTTTGATGACACAGGAGCATAAGAGATTCGTTAACTTTATAGTCATTCAAACACATAATATCTATGTAAAAGCACAAACAATCGTTATATTACGAATGCACAATAGTATAAAAATGCACACAAATACACAATGTTTAGCTAAATCAGCTTCATTTTCCGTTCAACAAAAGTACATGTCTGCAAGGGAAATATGCTACTATAAAATTTCCACTTCTTCATTGTAATCATCAGTTGATTTAACTAAAGAACAGGGCAACATATGCCCAGGTTTTACCATGATAAACTTCCTCTCCAAATTTACCAGGTAATTATTGACCATCATGAAATTTAAAGATCAAGCAGTAACATATTGGTTATCCTAAGAGTCAGAGACTATGATTTCTAATTAAAGAAAATGTAAACTTAGGACAAATTGGTAAACAATTAAACTAGAAGATCATGGTTTCTATCTTGAATAATGAAACACGGAATGACGGAAAAAATGGGGTAAAAAAGAGAGTAGAATCAATACATAAATAGGGAATGAAGCTTGCACGTCTGAAACAAGGAATGAAAAAAAAGGCAAAAAAATGTATATATATATTAAACTTTTTTAAAAAGTTCTGAATAACTTCTTTTTTTTTTTTTTTTTAGGGAGGGGGGGTCCCTTAAAAGATCCACCCTTGGATACCATCCTTCTCTACTAACCAAATCACATGATCTTCCTGTTATTGACAGAAATGGGCAATTTCAAAATAAGCTCTTCCTCCTCTTTGCTAATCCTTGCTTGTATCGGGCTCAAATTCCAGCAGCCATTGTTGATAAGATCCGCCACTTTTAGTTTTCTGTCATCTTCTTATAGCTCCCCACCATGCAAGCGAAATCCTTTCAAACCCTAGATCTACTGGTCCTCCTAGACACTTATTAATCTTCAATTGCCTACCTTCCAACATAATTCTTTTAGAAGTAGGTCACGCCCCTCAAGTAGACTGGACCACCCCCAGGAAGCATGATTGCCTCTTTTTGCATTCAGAAAATTGGCCTTTGGGAAATGGATGCCTTTAATTACTTTACACCATAGATCTTTCAGTTGTTCCAAGAGCTTTCATGTTGTCTTTGCTAGCATGTTTTATTGAAACATAACAGGTCCCTAAATACCATTCCTCCTTCCGCCTTCCTTCGAGTCAATTTCTTCCAACCCTTCCCATGAATTGACCCCGCTTCTCCCTTCATACCCCACCAAAACTGAGAAATTAGGTTGTCAATCTCATTGCATGCTTTTTTTTGGAAACAGAAAATAGGTCATGGGGGTATGTAGGAATGGAATTTGCAACTGCTTTAATCAAGGTCTCCTTTCCTGTAAATGACAACAATTTTTGCTTCCACCCTTGCAACTTCAAGCCAATTTTGTCTCTTACATAGGCTAGAGAGGGCACCTTAGAGCGACCCCATAGAATTGGCAAACTCAGATATCTTCCTGCTTGATCAGAGTGCTTAATGCCTAGACATGTTGAGACTGAGTTTCTGACTTCCATAGGAGTATTCACTGAGAAGAACACACTTGATTTTTCCAAATTCATCCTTTGGCCTAATGCCTTACAGTATACTTCCAGGATTAGCTTAATAACCTTGTTGTTTATCTCATCAGCTCTCATGAATAAAATTGCATCGTCTGCAAAAAAAAAAAAAAAAATAGTGAGAGAGAGTACAGGTGCATTCCGAACCAACTTTATTCCCATCAAGTCTTTATTTTCCATGTGCGTCTGGATCATCAATGAAAGTACTTCAAATGCAAGAATAAACATATAAAGGTTATAAGGGAACACCTTATCTTTCACCCCTTTCTAGTTTAAATTCATCAACCTTTTGACTATCCACTTTCAAAATAAATCTTGCTAAAGAGACACATTTCATAATCCATTTAACCTATCCTGAACAAAATCCCATCTTCATCATGACAACTTCTAAAAAGTCCCATTCTAGTTGGTCATTGGCCTTGTTCATGTCAATCTTCAAAGCACACTCCCATTTCCTACTTGTCTTCTTATTCTTCAAGTAGTGGAATGCTTCATGGGTCAATATAATGTTGTCTTGTATCATCCTCCCCACGATGAAGGCTCTTTGGTTAGGAGATATGATTCTACACATTAGTTTCTTCATTCTATTGGTCATCACTTTAGCAATGATTTTGTAGGAAAATTGTAAAGTTCAATAGGCCTAAAATGGTTCACTTCCTTTGGTTTATCTACCTTTGGGATCAACACTATATTGGTGTCATTCATGAGGTGCAACTTTGATTTGTCATTGAAGAACTGATTCACTATCACATAGATTTCCTTATTCACTTCTTTCCAGCTGATTGGTAAAACAATATAGAGTACCCATCTGGTCCAAGGGCTTTATTAGCACCCAGCTGAAAAATTGCTGTTTCAATTTCCAAATTAGATATAGGGGACATCAGTTGATTGTTATTTGCTTCTGTGACAACCTCTTTTATATATGACAAATTCTGGTCCATCGGTCTCCTTACTTCAGATCTAAATAGCTTTAAGTAAAAATCACTGAAGGCTTTATTAATATCTTCCCTCTCCTCCAGCCATACTCCTCTATCATCCTTTAATCTTAGGATCTTGTTCCTTAGCCTTCTTTGTACAACCATATTGTGGAAGAATTTGGTATTTTTGTCTCCACAAGTAAGCCATGTGACTCTAGACCTCTACCACCAGTATGATTCCTCCTTCTGCCAAGCTATTTCAATTTTCCTCACCATTTCCTCAGCTATTGCAAATGAATCAACAATCATCGTCCCCATATTACATTCCTTTAGTTTATCCCTTAGTTGCACAATTTCTTTCCTAAAGTTAGGAAATTCCTGCTTACTCTAAGATACCAGTTTCTTTTGGCAAGCTTTTAATCTTTTAATCATATCCCTTATACTATATGCTTCCACTCCTTCCACATTCCCCCAACCCTCCCTCACTATCTGCAAGAAATCATTGTGCTGTAGCCATATAGCCTCAAACTGAAAGGGTATTGCTCCTTTAATTTCTTGATAACAACAATCAACTAACAGGGCATGGTGATCTAAACCAATTGGATCCACTTGAAACACTAGAGAATGGTCAAACTCATCTCTAAATTGCACATTGCCAAGTGCTCTATCCAACCTTTCCCTCATCATACCATCATCCCTTCTGTTACACCAGGTGAACTTGGAGCCCTTGAATTCCAAGTCTATTAAGTTATAGTCATACAACAAAGATCTTGGGTTACCACCCTCCTTTTCATCTTGGGATAGTAAGTCATTAAAAGCTCCCACTACCAACCAGCATACCTCTATGTTTACTTATAGTTTCCTCAAAATATCCTAAGTAATCCGTCATTCTCCTTCCTTAGGGGGACCATAGACAAAAGAAATCAATTTGGACATGTCTAGGCTATCAGATCCTACCAGCGCATGGATGATATTCTTAGATTTATATAATACTGACAGATCGATTGAATCCTGCCACTACACCACCAGGTAACCCTTTTGGTTCCACAACTTGCTCCTGATTAAATCCACATTTCCTCCTAATTCTTCTCAACTTTTCACTACTCATTTTTGTTTCCATTAGGAAGATAATTGAGGGATGAAACTTATTCACCATATTCCTCAAATTCTTTATTGTCAAGGCTCTTCCCAAACCTTGACAGTTCCAGGATAGAAGTCTCATGGCTCTTGAGTGGCTATTAATGGCCAGCCACCATTGTCTTTAGCTATTACTTTCCTTTTTCCACCTCTTCTAGCTCTAAAAACAAATCTTGTTTCCATCTCTATGCCTTATGCTATGTTTTCTTTCTCTTCTTCTAGCTTTATATCTTCCCCTCCACTGCTTACTTTCATCTCCTTGTTTTTTCTTTTAACATTTATATGAATCTTGGCCTTGCTTTTCCTCAAGTTTTCTGCATATATAGTAATTTCAGGTTTCATTCGAGTTACTGCCACCACCATCTTCCTTCCTTTTGCCTCCGAGACATCCCAATCTTTATCTACACTTCTCTTCAACCCAAGATCACTTATTCTATTGATTACATCATTTAAAATCCCTCCATTATACACCACCATCGCCATAGGATTCTCTTGTTTATTCATGGCTTCGTGAAAATGCCGAAAATCATCCACACATTGAGATTTGCTAGTATCCTCAGTAGTCTTCATGTCAGTTTTTTCCATATTGTTTAAAGATATTTGTATACCTTCCCCCTTCCCCTTGGTCTCCTTCTTCTGGCTACCATTCTTAGTTTTGATAACCACTAAGTCTGCATCTAATTCCTTGTCTGCCTCCTTCTTCAATGGCACCTTCCTTATAAGTCCTCTCTTTGTTTAATTTCTTTTTTGTCCTTTAGGTTGTTATGTACTTTAATGAAGAACAAATCTTCATCACACACCTTTGGTTTCTTAGCTTTTTCCTGATTATTCTCTTCACCTTTCCTCTTTATCGTTTCCTCCTTCTTCTTGCGGACATATTTATCTTCTGACTAGTCCTTACAGATAACCTCTATCTTTTTGTCCCAACTTCGGCACATGCTAGTATTGAGCCACACTCCAAACCGAGACTCCCTTGGATTAAACACTGACATTAATCTTTCCATTTTATAACTACGATTATCTTGCTCTATCCTTCCACAATTATAACAAAAGCTTTGTAATTTTTCATATCATATTGTCATCCAAATTTTTTTACCATCAGTAGTAGGCAACCAGAAACCATAAGCCAGAGGTTTCTTTAAATCAAGTAATATTCTAGCTCTTAAGAAGCTTCATATGTATCTTTTATTGTGAATTGGATCTTCCACTAGCATGACCTCACCAACATGACCACCAATTGTAATCACATTCTTTAGACACATCACTTCCATCTGCACATTGTGCATCTGGATCCATACTGGTCCTCAACTAAAATCAAATTCCACATATGTTTTGTATTTTGATCGTTCTAACAGGTTCAACAGGCTTCCATTAATCAACCATGGTTAGCCTCACAAAACTCTGTTATACTCTTCCTCATCCGAGAATTTGAACATGAATGCATTGCCGTTGATGTTAATAACATCAAATCCTGTTGGTAGATTCCATGCCTTCTGCAAAACTGATTCTATTTTGGTTTTCGTATAGGTCTTGAGGGATAAGACCTTGCCGATAAGGATCCGCTTCATGCCCTCTTCATGCCATATTAACAGCCTTGTGATTTGATTTTCTTCCATCCGAATTGTTCTCTCCGCCAAGCGTGAGAGCAGTTAGTTAGGGGCCTTACAAGTTGAGTTGAAATGTTTTGGCGTTTTTATATTGAAAAATTATATATATGTATCTACGTATATGTATGTATATATGTATTTATAATCTTTTACGAACAAAACTTAATTAGGTCCATGCTAAGTTGTCCGATGAGTCAAGGTGGCATCTGCTGATTGGGGGACTAGATGGAGTGGATATAATGAATTGGACCTAAGTTTTATCCAATTTCTGAAATTAAATTTTATTTTTAATTAAAATTTCAAATGTGTGTGTGTGTTATATTTTTATTTTATTTTATATGTAATATATTATTAAAATAATTATATATGACGTATCATAACTTTAACAATAATTGTGGAAAAATTAATTTTTATATATTTATATGGCTATTAATATCATAATTTTTATTTATCTATCTTTTTTTTCATTTGTCCTACTGAATTAGCTACGAAATTATTCCGTGCCAAAATTAGCCATTAGAAGTTCCGTAGGATGATGATAGACGTGGTTGCTAGTTGATTGTAGTGTTGTATTTGTTAGGTTTTCATTTGCTGATAGTGCAACCTCGATAATGATTATTGTTTATATTCAAAAAAATTAGGGATGGAATTATATACTCAATACATTTAAGTCAATACTCTCTTAGTAATCCAATTAGGGAAAAAAATTTATCTACACATTAATTAGGGTTTGGATTCTGGTATTATATATTACAAAGGCGTCTTTGAATCAAACAGAAAAATTGAAAGCTTTGGAGTAAGTAGTAAGTACATATTTAAATTTTTATTATAAAGTATTAACTAATAATTCTCATAAACTAATAAAATAGTTAAAACTATTAAATTTTTCCTAAAATTTAAGTAACTTTTCATATTACTCCTACTAATGACACTAAATTTTAATATTATATTAATTATCATTCTCAGCTAACATTCTTATTAATTATGGACATGTTTAAAAAATATTATTTAAAAACAAATAAATACTTTATAAAAAAAATAAGATATATTTATTAATTAGTATCTTATAATAAAAATAAAAATAAGTGTGTGTATTCTTCAAGAAGAAAAAGAGTGAGTGTGACGTGAAATTAGAAAAAAAATAGAAAAAAAATTGGTATGCCACAGTAAAATGACTGAAGCTTCGGTCATTTTTCCCGAGGCCGCAATCGTTCATTTCTCAATCGTCATGTCCACATCTTATGATTCTTATCTTCTCATCTGACATCTTGCCCCTTTAATGGTTTTGATATTTCTTCATTTTTCGGGATTTTCCTTTTTGAGCCGATGCACCGACGCGAGCTACTCCCAAATTTGGAAGGGACAATACGAGGAAAGAGAGTATCCTACAAGGGAGGGAGAGTACTAGATTTGATCCTCTTATTAGATCATTTTATGAATGTATTTTCCCTACGTATTTTTCTATTTCCTTATTATTCTTATAATATGATTTATCATCGTTAATTAATTTAATTTTCAATAATTTATTATTAATAATAATATTTTTTACATCTAAACCACAACCAACTCCTTAAATCAATTAAGGATGTTACGTCACAGACTTTAAAATAACTCTTATATCTCTAATCTCACTCTCACCACTTTCCTCTTATTTTATTTTTTTCCAAACAAAGACTAAATTGATCATCACAAACTCATAATCTCTCTCTCTCTCTAGATCTCAAACACACATAAAAATTCACTTGCCATTATTCTACACACACAACACAAACAAACACGTACGCAATGCGCTTGGACGCATATATGAATCAGTGAAGCAGTTCCATGAGCTTTTTCCAAGCAGGTCTACTAGAAATACATTCCCACCACGCATTCACGTTCTTCCTCTCGGTGATCAAATGTCCCATCTTCGCCTCCTCCATCAGATACCTGATCCCCGGAAGATGGCTGAGGTCGGCGAGCGTGAAGTTGTCGCCGGCGAGATACGGGCTCTCGCCAAGCCGCTTCTCGTACACGTCCATGACCTTCTCTAGTTTCTGCTCGCAGGCGTGGGCCAAGGACAAGTCTCCGGGCTGACCCATTTTGGGAAGGATCACTAGTTGCAGCACTAGGTTGAAGCACAGGTCGTTGAAGTTGTGAGCCTCCACTTCTAGCCACTGGTCCACCATGGCTCTCTCCTCCAAGTTTTTACCAAGCAGGTCGGGTCCACGGTCTCCGTACTTGGCTGCGTAGTACCTGATGATGGCCCTCGATTCTGCCCAGTCCACATAAATAAATGCATTATAATACACCACGTCACAGAGATCTTTCTCTAGAGTCGTCTGAGAGATAATTAAGTATATGTGACTTTGTGCTATGGTCCTGTCGGTACAATTTCAGCCAGACCGTATGAATATTTATTGGGTCTGTTGTCTTAACAGAAAACATACAAAAACACTTCAGGTCACAATCTCACCCCATCTCTCGTGACCTATAATTTTAAAACATTATGCCCGCCTTTTAAGTTATATTATCTATATAAGAAAAATTGCTAAAAATTAACATTCCCCTATCACAAAATTTATCATAAAAAAGCACATAAAAACCTAAGCCCTTTAATGGTATAATTATTTTTCAGTTATGTGCAATATATCTTTAATTATATGCAAATGTATCCCATTTATTACGTAGTTTAAGAAAATTTGAAGTACCTTTGCAGGTATAAATTTTGCAATGCAAGATTTTTCAACAATTTTCCATTATAGATATATCATCTTTAATTAAGATCAGCACTGAAATGTGATTAGTTAAATTAGGATTTGAATCTAATAATGTGTTTCGACGAAACAAAGAGAGTTTGTCCTGCAAGAAAAATGTGAAGGAAAAGTTTTCATACTATTAAGGGAAAATCTATATAGGAGTCTAAATAACAGAAAAAAAATTTAAAAAAGACCTTAAGATTCTAAAAATACCAAAAAAAGGCCTCAGGGTCTTTTCTGGTATAAATTCATTAAAACTTTAGTTGTTAACGGGGCTGATATAGTTGTTAAATGGGCTGATATAGTTGTTAATGAGGCTAATATAGTTGTCAACGTTTTAATGAATTTATACCAGAAAAGGCTCTGAGGTTTTTTCTGGTATTTTCAGAATCTTGGGCCTTTTTTTAAAATTTTATCTGTTACTTGGGCCCCTATATAGATTTTCCCTATTATTAAGGACATAGTGCGAAAGATAAAAATGGGATTGGTCGGAGGATATTCTAGGAAAGAAAACAAGTAGTTAGAAAAAAGGACTTTGACGTATCAAAATTATTGCTTGGGTGCTGAAAGCTATCTAATGACTCGTGCTTTTGAGTGGGTGCAACTATGTTCTTTCAATAATAATAAAGAAGCAAAGGAGATGAATGAATGAAAAATGAGTAGGGTGTTTTAAATAATATATGTTATATTAATTAATTTAATAAATTTATCTAATCAAATTATGTAAATATGTCTTATATTAAAGACTATAAGAAGTACTTAAATAAATTTTCATTTTTGACCGTCTCCATCGCTGCATGTAACTCGTATATTTGTCACTAATAATGAGGTTTTTGAATTCCAAATAAGAGAAAAACAGTACAATGGCTACAAAATATATCTTTGGTCAAGTTTAAGACCTCTAAAGTTAAAATTCTCTAACTACAAATCAAATTTTCAGGAGGACTAGCTACCAATATACTTTTTTGCACCAAGATACCAATATACTTAGAAAACCAAAGTTCTTACTTCACGAAAAGGAATAAAAAAAATCGATCATCTTCCCGTTTATTTCAAGAAAGAGAAAAAAACAAAGTTTACTTAATTTTTTTTATATAATTAGTTGCCATAGTGTTTATTATTTATTATATACATTCACGCAAAAATATCATGGAGAAATATTATTTACGTGAGGAAAATAAGTTTTTAGATGGATTGAATTGAAATAAATTTATTCCATAATGTTAATTAGAAATGAGACTCGTAACAATTATCTTAAAAGACAAGAGCTCGTATCATTCAAAATGTTGGTCCATTCCTATATATATAATTCTAAAGAAGATTACTCTATATATTATTCACAGACATTCAATTATATATGTGTGTGTACACATTCACACACACACATATACGTGTGTGTGTGTGTGTAAAATCAGCTTTGATGGACGCTGAACAATGTTAGGAGATCAACATGTAGACATGGAGTTAATAATAAGAGGACAAATAAAACATGAAATAAATGGCTGCTCACCATAGAGCCTGAAATCGCCATCTTCCACCACCGGCACTTGGCCAAAGGGCTGCAACTCACAAAACCTTAATTAACTTCATTAAAAAAAAAAACATGTATATAGTACTACTACGATTATACTTAATACAGAGAAAACATGTATATAGTACTACTACAATATAGTTCATCCATGTATATATATCATCATCATGACTCTAAAGTACAACAATACAGAGAAAACATGTCTAGCTTTGTGGAAGAAGAAGAGAACCTGACGGAGAAGAAAGTCAGGAGACTTGTGTTCTCCGTGGTCGAGATCGACATGGATGAGCTCGAAGTCGACGCCTTTCTCGATGAGACAAGCCAAGACTCTCTGAGGGCAAGCTGCGTTTGCTTCTCCGTACACCTTCAAAACCATTTTCTCTGAAATATGGGCGAAAAGGTCATCAACACACGGATGATTTTGGCCCTTCCCCCATGAACCAATTTATACTCAATGCTTGGCTAGGCGAGTACTAATTCTTACGTGAGGGATATATTAAATTAATTGCTTTGAAAGATTCACAGTCTTTTCACTTTATTCTGTTACCCGTTTATTTGTTAAAGTTAAATTTGTTATTTCTTTTTAATTATTTTTTAGCCCAAATTAAATATATTTGAAAAACCTCCAATTCTAACTAGAAAAATACTTACACAATCTAAGAGTGTAATCACATTATCTGAACCATGCCTAGTAAAAATACAACAATTTAGTATATTTTAATCATAGTTAACTGATGACTCATAAATAATTCATATTTTATTTTGTTTTTAAGAAAAATAAACCTCTTAATTTGATTCATAATAATACGCCTATTAGGATTAAAATATGGTAAGTTGTTCTATTTTGATTGAACATACTTAAGATGAAGTTACACTCCTGAAATAAATATACAAGTATTTCTCATCTATATAATTTCTCACACACACACACATATGAGATAGGATATTTTTACTATTATTTTTTGTTATTGCCAATGGTATTACACTTTTCCATCTTAAAACTTTTCCATCATTAGATTAGAATCTTATCTATCTTTATCATTTCTCTCTTCTATTAAGATTCTGATCTAACGGTGAAAAAGTAGTAGTAACAAAAGATGTTAGTAAGAATATCTTATCTTTATATATATATATATATATATATATATATATATATATATATATATATATATATATATATGGAATAATCTCAAGACTGTAATGTGGGGGTTGTCACGGGGGACGTATTTAATTGTTGGTCTAACTACCTCTCAACTTGCATGCAAAATGCCTAAAGCCTTGCTTGGCTGATGAGTGACTGAGTGAGCTCACTCGCCTTTAATTAGCTTGGTAGGTAGGAGGATGGAGTTCAATATGTAATCTTATGCTATCTCATAATATCAGCATTTGTCCCTCTCAAAAAGATAGGGTCACTTTTGCCTCATAATTTTATTTTCTGTATTTCATTCATATTAAGTTAGAAACAAACTTAAGTATATATTATGTCAAATTCTTCCATCGCATATGCCCATTTATAATATGTGTTAGTGATAATATTTCAAAAATAGGATACATAGCTGTGTGATTTGGGAACTTGATATAATGGATTTCAAGAATTTGAACTAAGTTTTGTCTTATTTTCTTATACAACGGAAATATATATATAAAAGCAAATCTAAGTACAAGAAAAGTTAGGAACCAACATCATAGGCTAAAATCTTTATCAGCAGCTTTGAATTGAAAATTTGCAGTCCAATAACTTCATCCAAAACCCTTTTTGCATGGATATGTGCCGTAACATTGACGTCTCTACTTCTCTGTTGGATTTCTACTTGCCAGGAATGTTGCATCATGCTTCTTATTTTAGAGATCAACCCCCAATTTTCATGACTCTCTGGAGCCTCATTCAAAATCAGTTCAACAGCCTCAGCTGAATCTCTTCTTAGGATTATGTTAGTAGCACCCCCATTCTAGGCTCCTTTTAGCCTCATAAGAGATTCCATAATTCAGATGTAATCTCCTTCTTTCAATCAGAGAAGAACAACTTCAATCCCAGGATTAATTTTTTTGTCCCATAAATTATATATAAGTTCTAAAACAAACTTTATTATTCATTAACTATTAATAACATTATGTTCATTTTCTGAATTTCTTAGCGCCTATTATAGACACAGAAACTGAGATTACAAGGCAGTCAAACCTTGACCTTTCACTTACCAGAAACTTTATGCCATACTAGGCTACAAGGTCATTAGCCTACAGGAACTATTATAGTTGAGCGAAAAAATAAGACAATAATATATGTTTTTTTTTGGAAAAAGAATTAATTAAAAAGGAAACGAGAAAATATTCACAATATTGATTATATTAGTTTCCTACAAAATTTTTAAATTTTTCAAATTAAGTTTTTATTTTTTAATTAAAAATGAAGATGAAGATGAAGATGCTGTGTTTTAGTGGTTATATAAATTTGGGAAGAAACAAAAAAGAAAGGCGTCCATGCATGTTACTCTCCATTCCTTTCCCCATTTTGTTAGGTCTTACCAGTAGTTGACACCCATCTATCTTGCTTTTGACTGAGCATTTTATTTTTTTTAAAAGGGGTAATATTCTGTTACCTAACTTATAAAACTTAATTAAATATCCCATATTATTTATGGCTATATGATGGGCCAGCCAGGCATGAAGTATTTTATATATACATTTCCACATATTTTGGGGCAAATGATTACGTGGGACAATATTTGGTGGCTGTTATAATTTTGATCATATTCTTATAAGTTGATGTATTATAAAATTTGTTTGAAACAATAATTCTTTAGATAATCATGATTTTGTTTCAGTATAATTGTAAAAATGACTATTATAATTTCTTTCAAAATATATATTATATAAAAATAGTGATACCAACAAAAAGTTAAAAAAAGTATTGTTGGAAAGAAAATGTTATAAAAAATTAGAAGAATTAATTTTGCAACAAATTGTAAGTAATGACACATTAAATAAAATAAATTCACATGAAAAAAATTAAATTATAAAATTATCAGCATAAAGTATAAATTTTATAAGAAGTCATACCATTCATAAATGATACTTCTTTATTCCTAAATTTAGGATAAAGTTTATATGGAAATTGCACTATTAATTTTGCCCTATATTTAGGACTAGAGATAGTAAATAATATGACTTCTCTTGAATATGTAGTTATTATTTTAATTTTTTTCACAACTTTTTGATATAGTTTTTTTTTAATTTTTTTGATACTTACATCTATTATATCCATTATATTAAGTTCTCTAATTATGTATCCTTTTATTTTTTTAACGTTTATGGTTAAATGATAACATTTCAAAAATATAACACATATTTTTTGCCCAAACAAAAATATAACGTATAGCACACATGTGATTAAAGGAGTTAACGTAATATATATAAAATAAACTTGACCTAAGTTATTTTTCTTTTAATTTCTTACACACTCAAATATAACTAAAGTGTTCTAACATGAATTTTTTTTTTTTTAAAAAAAAACGTTTGAATTATTATTGGACGTCCAGAAGGTACATTTTTGAATTATTATCTCTTCCAATTGTAACATCTCAACTTTTCAAAAGCAGTAAAATATATATATATTTTTTTTCCATCAGAGTAGAGCATCGGAGTAAAGAGAGTAACTGACTAGTTACAGTAACAGTACATTATTCCGAACGTCTAAACATAACTACATAAACAGAAGAAGTGTCTCCCTGGCGATTCCCACGTCGTGGCAACAAAAGATAGTCTTTAGCCGAGTCTCAATGCGTGCTGCTTGCCCTTCTCTTTGGCCCTTGGTTCTTCTGACCCTGAAGCTATGTTAAGAGTTAAGGTCCAACGAGTACCGGACCTCAGGTAACAGTTAACTTCATGTTTATATATACCATATATAGATTACGGATATTCACAACATAAACAGTACATGAGCACTCAGACAAATGTATCCCTGGCATATAAGCTCCTTGGCAGATATGTTACACCTAGCAAGCATTTCACACCTAGCAAGCGTATCCCAATACCTAGCAAGAATAATTATAACAACAGTACATAGACATATCACGGAGCTATCAGCTACCTCATATAAGCATACCATACACATAGCACATATACGCATATAATAACCATAAGAGTTAGTGTTATTAGTACGCGAACGTACCTTCGTTGTTGAGTTTCGGTACGTTTTGACGGTCGGAATGCGGTCACAAATATCCTACAAGGATAATATTGTATTTATTAATTCACAAACAATATCCTAAAAGATATTTTTGCCACTACTGACCATTTTACCCCTGGTGCTTTTATTTTCCATTTAACTCCTTAAATTTCCGTAGAAAACGCTGATTAACAGCATTCGGGCTGATTTTCCACTTAACTTCAGAAAATCATAACTAATTCTAGAAAAATAGAAACGAGGATCCGTAAAATTTCCCAGACTTCTTAGGATATCTACTTTCGAGGAAAAATACTAATATTTACCCAGAATTTAAGAACAATTCCCAGTTTTGACGTCTTTACCCCTGACTCAGAATTTTTCAGAAAAACGTAGCCTAACTTTGTGAATTTTTATCTCCTTGCACAAAAGTCAGAATGACACACTCTAGGCATATTTGGAAAGCCTTATATGTCTACTCTCACCATGAATTTGCTCAGAATTTTGGCATAGCATCTTCAACATAAGATACTAGCGTTTTTGAAATTGCTTCCGAAAGTCGCTAACCGACAAAATTTCGCCAGAGCTTCGCTACTTTAATCATAATCTTCCAAAAATTTTGCTATACTTCTTCTTCATCATTCTTTCAAAATAAAGACAATAGTAACCATAAAAACATGAAAATAACACTATAATTGGAAGATTATGAATCAAAACAACATTTCTATAAACTACAAAAAAACTATGAACTACAAAACTAAAAGCTTCCTTACCTCTTGAAGAACTTTGCTCCTTGTTCCTGAAGCTTTCACACACACTTCCTTACTCTCTAAAATTTCGTCCTAAAGCTTTGTGAATTGTGAGAAAGTTGTGAAGCATAATGTCTCTATTTATAATAATTCCATGGTTAACTACCTAACTACTTACATTCAATATTAACCCTTAGATTAGACTTAGTTAAGAAGTTAAATTTTCAGCCTTACACCTACACACCAAAATCGCCACCTCCCCTCTTTTCCTTAGATATTTTGCTTCATCTTTTAGTTACTCCAAATATTAATTTGGTTAGGTGTAAGTTGGGGTTTTTATTCAAGATCCACTTCCACTTTTGAAATCACAATTTTATTACTAGATTTATGGTCTTTTTAAACTTCCTAAATCATTTAGGTATGAATCACAAAAATATACGAAAATGACTTTGGGAATCGCCAAGTTCAAGCCCATAATTTACTGGTTCCAAATATCTACTTATATTTAATACTTAGTTTAAATATTTCAAGATATGATTTAATTTATATGAGTCCTTATTTGCTTGTATATGATTAAATAATAAACTTGCTAGTTAAGTTTCACTTTGGATTTCAACCCATAATTCATCTTGGTTTATTCTTGGATATTTTTACTACACACACACAACTCTTAGACTCACAACACACACACACACACAAATTTCGGTTTTCCCCTCCCCCTTTTTGGATTTTTGTTTTTTTTTTTCAATTAACTATGAAAGTTCTTGGAATTAATCTAATAAATAGAGATTTACTTATCTACTAATTGTTGACAATTTTCTTAATTAGGATTAATTATTTTCTCACAACTATTTTACTGATATTGATAATTTATGCTCCATGTATTATTTTAAAAATCACGGGGCAACTTATGTTCCCCAATAATATTTAATTTTGCCCCATTATTTTCCCAAGGAAAATAATCCCATATATTACCTAAATTAGAGACAACATACTTTGTAATTTTTAATAAATATTTAGTTGCCTCTTAGGATTTATTATAATATTCTTAGGCTATTTTATAACCCACAAATTCACTTAGGGATTTTTAGCTCTTTATTCATTCTAATTTCATGAGAAATCACCTTAGGAAATAAGGTAATTATTTCACTAATTTTGAGACCACAAATTCGCCTATTTCTAATAGGTATTATTTGTCAATATAATATTTCAGATAGATAATTATCCGGGTATTACACTAACAAAGACATATAGTATTAGTATAATAACCTAATCATTAGAAAAGCTATTTTCTTTCAATGCATGCCCTCCAGAAAATAAACAAGCAGGTAAGGAGTTGTTTTCAACAAAGTTGTGAGGTGACTTGCTACTTTGTTTTCCACGGATAATAATATCACCATAAATCTCCACATACAGAAAACTTTCTGCTGTTAGAGGATTGACTTTCCAAAATTGGTTAAAAAGTCAAAAAATAAAAAAAAATAAAAAAATTGTGAAAGTAAAATGAATAGGAATAGATATATACAATTTTAACTAGTGAAAATTTCATCGCAACCTCTCTAGCAAATTATTTTCAAACAGTCTCTAAAACTTTCTGAAACTTCATTACACCCCTAAAGATAAACTGAAATTAAAATTTTTGGGTAAAAAGACAAATTTGCCTTACTTTATTAGTAAAATAAAATTATTTCAAATATGCTTACTTACACAAGACCATTTTGCTATGTATAAAACAATGAGCATTTGCACAAGAATACATGCTATTTACAAGACACGTGTGATAATTTATAAGTCACATATATATCTTTATAAGACACATGGGAATTATAAGACCATCTCAATCATGTACAAGAAAAGGGCGAAAATGTCTATTTAGCAAAAAAATTTAACTTCATTTTTAGCCCTAGAGGCACTACTACAAAAAAACGTCAAAAATGTTCTGAATTAAAGGCAATAAACGTCCTTTTTGAGAAAGACGTCTGAATAGGGGTAGTAATATATAAGGGGTCTAGGTAATAGAGAACGCCTTAAAAAAACGTCATATATTAAATATAGGATGCATTTTTTAAGGCGTCCTATTTTAACTATAGGACGCCTTAATGCTTTTTTTTAAAAAAAAAAAAAAAACCAAAACCCCAGATCTGGAAGAAAGAAACATACCCAATCTATTGAATGTCGAAGAGAGGAATAAACATACCAAAACCCGAGCAGATCTAAGCCTAAACACGAGGAGAGGAAGGAACATGCTACACTGAGACGAATGATATTATACTAAAATGTATCCTCTCATAAAGTCATCCCGTAAAAGTTCATTCAGCAAACAGAGATGGCCTAAAGCATGTGATAAGTTCTGCCTTATTTGCAATGACTTTCAGATGATACGCACCATGCCTCAAAGGCAAAAACTCCTGATCAGGACAAGTACCCCAGCCATAACAAACTAAGTTCAATAATTTCATTTTTATACGACATAGATAATAATAGACGCGAACAAAAGACATTTTCAACTCAAACTCTTGGTTCGTGACAGGACTTCACCACCTCCCGGAGAATATAAAATTCTACACGAAATACACTAAATATATTTCCACGGAATTTTCCGCCATCGAAATCTCACTTTACCTAAACCAAACCACAACATTTCACACAAAGAGAACAGCCTTGTTTAGAAATGAAATGTCCCCGGAAAAAAGTAAGAAACCCAGGAAGTTATAAACAGTAGTGTTACGGATATGCTTAAAATGGGTTTGGCCCAAAGACCAAAATAGCTCAAACGTAAGGCTCCAATTATAATCCTAACCACTCCCTCGAATCAAGGAGCAGTTTCATCAAGATATCAATCAAATATCACAACTACCCACAAAAGGAGATATTATTTAAATAAGATATCTTAATATCTGTTAAATAATAAGATAACGAAGCCCACCAAGATAGGGCCCCATGTAAGTCTATAAATAGGGTACAAACCCTCACAAGGTACACAGGTTCTAACCCTAACTTTTTAATTCACATAGAGCACACACTCCACTCCCTCTGGCTATAACAAGCCTACGGATTTCCTTCGAACTACGTAGACTTTGATCCCTATCTGTGGTACGTAGGACCCTGGGGTGGTATGTAGGACCCTGAGATTTCATCTCAGGCCAAGTCCAATCCCTCTTGTGTTCTACACCAGAGCAAGTAGGGTTTTAGAACCTAACCAGGCAAAAAGAGAATGGATCAAGGGGTGTGAAGGAGAGCAGGAATATACACAACTTCTCAACTCCTTCTTCGCTAGGGTTTGCTGCTGGATCGTATTGAGGAGTGTGAAGGAAGGAGAGATGGAGAGAAGTGGGGTTTAAGAGGAAGGGCTTATATATAGGGGGATCTTGCGAAAAGGAACTGTGTGTGAGAACCAGCAGCAAAAAATTAAAAAAAAAGCACTTTAGGCGGCCTGATTAAAATATAGGGCATCTAAAGCCAAAAAATAATTTTAGGTGCCCTAAATAAGTTGAGGGCGTCTAAAATTAATTTTTTGGTGTCTAGAGAATTTTTTTGAAAAAAATTTAGCGTTTGGGTTTTTTTTTCCTGGCCTAAGTCTTAAAATTAATTTTAGGCACCCTAAATATAAGTTTAGGGCGCCTAAAATATAGCGCCATAAACTTATATTTAGGACGCCTAAGTCTCCGCCTATATTTTTTATTTTTTTTTTTAAAATAAAGACGTCTTTTAGAGAAATATTATCCATTTTTTGTAGTAGTGAGGTGGAGTGAAGTTTCAGAAAATTTGGAAAACTGTCTTGCTACACAAGGTGCAGTGAAATTTTCCCTTTTAACTATGTGCATATACATATTGTTTATCGAAGCCAAAATATATAATATTTGTTGGAGTATATTTTAAATTAATGTTTTGAAAATTATTAATAATTGTATAAAAAGCTTTTAGTAATAATAAACTTATTTAAAAATTTTGTATACTTCATGAAGGACACTTTAGTTATTTTTCAATTAATGCCCATCTAAAATCATTTTCTACCAAATTATTGCTTCACAATCACATTAATTGTTTCATAGATTGCTTCTCGGGTGTTGGTGAAAAGTTTGCAAAATCAATGCACCGAATATTTAGTTATATATGCATAGGTAGGTTTAATATTTTTGCTTGCTGTAGAAATTTATTTTTCTATCACACTCACATAAAAGTGAGTGAATTTTATTGTGAAAAGAAAAGAAAATATTAATGGGATTCACTCACTTCTATATGAGTATAACAGAAAAAACATTTATGCAGTAATAGTAGAAATATTAAACCCATATACATATAATAACAATGTTATTAAAAAAAAAGGGAACTATTAATTGTGCTAGTATATTTTAAACTGAATCTTTTATTTCTTTTGTTGCAAAAAACGTCTTTTTATAAGTGACGACATTAATTGATGGGCGAATCATATTTCCCTTTTTTTTTATTCTTCTAAATAGAGAACTAAGGAATCCTAAATATAAGTTCTAATTAAGAGACTTATGTGCTGGTCAATAAAAAATTAAGAGATTTATGTAAAATATGTTTGGATTAGCTTTTAGAGAATAAACTTTACGATTTACAATATAAATATGTAAACACAATTTTATCTTGACTTATGAAAAAAAGTTTTTGAAACCGGTTTTCAAACATGTATTATGCATATGACTCCAATTTGTTTTGTCTTTTAAATTTACGCCTGCATATAACCCATAAAGATATAGTCTACACAATAAGAAATTAGGAAAAATTGAATGTTTATGTGAAAAATTTAATGATGTGAATTACTATAATTAGATTGTTCAAGCGGGACTGCATAGTAATTATCCCTTATTAATTACTCCAGGTTTGAATTCAAAATATTAATTAATTTATTGAATTCCAAATTAAATACCCCAACGCACCGCCAGGAATGATGAAGCCATTAATCAACCCGTACTTCAGGCTCAGGGAACGGAAAAGGTGTTTTAAAGGTAGCCTCAAATAATTTGATTCTAATTAATTAATCCACACGATAATTCAAAATTGTACTTATTCATATGAAACATGTTTAAATTATGGGAAAATTACACTTGAGTATTAAGGACCAGAATTAATTACAAAAAGATCTCATCCTAGATTCCCATTACAGAAAAGTCCCAAAAACGTCTCTAGGACTTTTTTGTAATTAATTGCATAAGATAAAAGAATCATTTAACAAATAAAAATGTTATATTAACAACTAGAAATGCTATATTAACAAATTCTCAATTGTTAATATGGTATTTTAAGTTTTTAATACGACTTTTGAAGTTGTTAATACGATTTTTCATGTTGTAATAATTTTTGTTGTTAATATAACATTTCTAGTTGTTAAAGGCTTTTGTCATCTTAGCAATTAATTACAAAAAAAGTCCCAAATGGGATTCTAGTGTGAGATTTTTTTGTAATTAATTCTGGTCGTTGGAACCCAAGTGTAATTTTCCCTTTACTATATATATATGTGCCTGTACATATCCAGATGCAACGAATTAGTTTGAAGGGGTCTAGATTCATCAAGACAGGGTTGAAAGCAAAATAATAATAAAAAGAGATATAACAACCCCTAATAATTATAAAATTATTACTTTATATTCTTCATCTGAGATAAAAAAAAATGAGAATATAATTACTGAGATAAGAGAATATGAGAGTATGATTAAAAAATAAAAAACGAACCATTAATTAAATTTCATCTAAACAATATTTGAAATAAAATATGAACTATTTCCTGGGTACTTAGAAATCTATTGCTATAAGTCAAAACAATGTAAAAATTGTTTTGGTCTTTAATCTTTGCTTTAATTTTGAACTTATAGCTCCGAAAAAGTCTACTTTTACACTCAAATGATTTGTTTGGTTCTAATTTGCAAAAATCAGCTATGATTTGTTTGGTGCTAATTAGCAAAAATTTGAATGTCTATTCTATTTATATTTACATAAAATATTAGTATAAATGAAATTACAGAAAAAATCGATCTCAAAACTATAAATACTATTACTATAACTTTTTTTAAGTTCCTTATATTTTTTATTTGAAATCTTAAAAAATTGTGTACGCTGATTCTTAAGAAATTAATAAATTATTATATAAGTTAATTGATGATGAATTATGGAGTATTTTTCATGAATTAATAATTGGAAGTCAGCGTAAAACACTATGGGAGTACATACGCATCATGCTTCAGTGGGATTGAAGAGTGAAGACATTTTGAAAACTAGTTGAAAGGTCCACAAATAGGCCGGTTTCGAAATTTGAACAACAGATCGTGAAAAGAAAAAGAAATAAATACTACTTCCTAATATAAGATATATTTAATAAGATGATTTTAGTCTTAAATATAAATTATATTTTTCGTATTAGTCAATCTTTTCCTATTTTTCCTTATTATAAGACATATTTAGGGAGTAAATATTACTATAATATTAAAAATTCTTAATAAAAATAAATAATTTTGAAAAATGTGAATGATGAATCTATATACATTTGGAGTTACTGTTTGTTTAGATCAGTGGTAGTAAAAGTGACTTTTTAAAAAAAAAAAAATTGACTTTTGAAAACTTAAGTTAGGGTAGAAGTTAGATAGTTAAGGAAGCAGATTCTATTAGTAGTATGTTTCTCAATATCCTTTAGTAGCTTTAAATCCTTTCCGTTCAATATTGATCTAAACGTCTAGAGAGAAACACATTATTTACTTTTTAAAATTTTATCTCCATCACCTGAGGTAATTTGAAGTAGATGATGTGTTTCTCTTTAGACTCTTAGATCATTATTGAATAGATAAAATTTAGAGGTATTGAGGGATATTGAGAAATGTTCTACTGAGATTCTAGATAGTTAATGTAATTTATGTTTGGATTGGTGATGATAATTTTTTTTTTAAAAAAAAAAGAAAATTGAAACTTGTTTTGATGATTAATATTAAAACAAGTATAGATATTAAATGATTAAAAAGGACATAAAATCCATTAAATACTATGAGTACATATTGTGATAATTTTGAGAGAAATATTGAAATGAAAAATTATAAAAATTAAAATAGTTAAAATATTAATGAGAAAAATTTAAAAATACTTAAATTTTAGTGAAAAGCGGGTAAGAGGTCTCCACAAAAAATTTTATTGGTTAGACCAACATAAATTGGAGTATTTGTACTATACATATAGAAAATTTGCAGAGTGCTAATACTTACCGTGTATAAAAATTTATCAGTTTATTCTCAGTAATTAAATTAAATTTTAATGGGAACTTCTCCCCTATTCTCTCTAAATTTTATCAAGAGAATTTAATAGAGTAAGGGGACTAAATTTTTTCTTTTTCCTCTTAGGTGTTCTTCTCTCCACAGTGCTAATGAAAACCTTGTTATAGACCATTGTTTACATTTCATGACATTCCCCCATAAAAGTGGTGAGAAAGACCCCGTGATTTTAAAGCATGGATTGATTTAAAAATGAATCAGTTCTCAGTCACTATTAAATAAATCCTGACGAAGTTTGTCTCTAGATGACTGAAAATTTATGTGAATGGTTCACAAAACTCGGTGAATATCAAAAGATTCAGGTAGTAAGAGCCAAGAAACCAGGAAACTTTATGGGAGCAATTCATAAAGAATTCTATGGAGACGTCAACGTTATCCAACGCAGACATTACCAAGTAGAATATTTTGAAATGAAATGTTGCTCACTTAACCAAAGAGACTTATTGAACCATTTCGCTCGCATTTCAGATAAATACTATGTTTTTTTTTTTTTGTAGTTAGAATTGCATAGAATTATCGACTTTCTTCAGAGAGAAGTTTCTCAACTCACTCCCAGAGAAATATACTAACTTGCTTTGGCAACTCTAGATAAATTGTGTAAACAACATAAAGAATTCATAAAATATACTAACTTGCATAGAATTCTAATGGAGACGTCAGTGTTATCCAACCACGGACGGATCTTCATGTATACAAGGGGGGCCATGGCCCCCGCAAAAAAAAATGTAGAGATTTTTTTTTAAAAAAATTAATATAAAAAATGTTTAAGCCATTTCATGATATCTTTTCATTTTCTAATTGATATGATATCTATACTAGAGACATGTATGTTATCTTATACATTAGAATTGTTAAAATACTTTTATTATGAATCTCAATATTTTAAAAATGTTATATAATCTTAAACTTTTTTAATTAGTTAATGAGTATACATTTGATCTCAAAGGCGGATCTAGGCAGTAGATTGAATTTTGAGATTTTTTCTAATAAATTAATAAATTTATGTAGCTGCATTTCTAACCGTCTTTAGCCTTATTTTTTCTAAATGACAGGTTTATAAAATAACCGCTTCTCTTATTACATCATTAGTATTCACTTGATTTTATGAATATTTTTTTGATATTATTTTCTTTTCTTGTTTATATTCTTTTGTTTTTTAATGCATTTAAAACTTTCTTTTTAAAAAAAATTCGAGGGCGCTGCCCCGAACCCCTGAATCCCCCGCCACTATTTGGCCACCCCAAATATTTTTTCCAAGGTCCGTCCCTGTATCCAACGCAGACATTACCAAGTAGAATATTTTGAAATGAAATGTTGCTCACTTAACCAAATTAAAGAGACTTATTGAACCATTTCGCTCGCATGTCAGATAAATACTATTTTTTTTCTTTTTTTGTAGTTAGAATTGCATAGAATTATCAACTTTCTTCAGAGAGAAGTTTCTCAACTCACACTTAGAGAAATATACTAACTTGCTTTGGCAACTCTAGATAAATTGTGTAAACAACATAAACTTTGCAAATCAATGCTCAAAGGAAGTTCCAAACTCAAGCCTTCTTGAAACAAATCTCACATAAAGATTAAGTGTAAAGACAATCATGCCTGCCACTATCCTGCCAATAAGAAATCTTACTTCCACAAATACCATCCAACAAGGAGCCAAGGAGCCAAGGAAGAAAGAAAAGGCCAGTAACAAGGTTAAGGTATTTCAAAAGAAGGTCGCCTAAGTCCCAAAAGGCTGATCGATGTTTCTTTTATGGAAAAATGGGTCATTATGCAAAGGCTTGTCACAAAAAATAAAAAAAGAAAAGAAAAAAAAGAAAAAGAAAAGAGAAGTAAAAATGTTGCAGTCCTTCAATAATGCTTTACCTATTGATAAGGAAGAAGACATTGAATCTGATTTTTAAGAATAGTCAGAACAAGATGAGGACACTCAATACATCTTGCATGTCTCTAACTCTAGTTCAGATAAATCTTCCTCAAAAGATGAGTATAGTACATATCATCCACATAGGCCCCTTTACTCTCTTAACCCGGTTACTAAAGAATCCATCCAAGTCCTTGGATCATTAGGATCCTTGGGTATGACCCAAATTGATAAAACTCTTAGGCTTAATGTTAAAGCAAAAATCTTCCAGCCAAGTATGACAAACCAATAATAGTTATAGCTCATATAGATACATGTTCTTGTGCTACTATTCACAAGACCCATGTTCTCCGAAGAGAATCTTGGGTTCCATTTCATCAGCCTTTCACATCAGTCAATGGAAAGATCTTTGAAATAGATCTCATCTCAAAGAAGAATATTGCAGTACATTCTTTCCAGGATGCATAGTATGGATAAGAGTTTAGGAAGCTATCTTCCAGATTGAGATATTCTTTTTGGATTTGATGCTTTTTATTGAACCAAGCATCTCTCTATCACACCTCATGGTCTCAAGTATAAAAATTTCTTCAGTCCTAATGTTCAAATCTCTATAGCATTTTGGAAATCAACCAGGTTCCAATTGGCTATTAAGACGTAAGGGACAATCTACTCAAGCTATATGCTGACAGCCATAATCAATTCCAACATCATGCCTCTCTGTGTAAGAATGAAATTTTTTTCATTAAGTTACCTTTCAAAAAGAAAGAAGATATTAATTCGACTAATGATACTCATTCTGGCATTAACCTTGATGATATCCTTTTGGCTAGCAATAATGTGCTTCTTTCCTAACCCAAGGATTAATCGAGCCCACTGAGTCCAATTAAGCCTTCCAAGTGTGTTCTATAGGGAAAAAAATATCCGAGCTCATATCAGAGGGAAAAAAGGTTGGTGATTGATTATAATTCTCTCAACATATTTCTACAGAATGACAAGTTTTTACTCCCTAAGAGAGATACTCTCACCTCCAGGCAATGACGGAACTTATAAGGGACAAGGGGGGCCACGGCTCCCACAAAAAAAAAAAATCAGATTTTTCTTAATTTAATACTACCCCCAGTCTTAATTATAAGACATAGTTGACTTTTTTTAGAGGGATTAAGGAAGCTAAGTAAGTTATTTAATCATTTCATATATTCTATATTTTTAGATTATATATTAGTTTATTAGTCAAACTAATTAATTTGAAGAAAAAAATAAAAATAAAAATATTCTAAAGTAATTTAATTAGCTTCCTTAATCTCTCCAAAAAAGTCAATTATGTCTTATAATTAGGATCGGAGGGAGTATAAATAATGCACCAGCCCCCAAACCAATTATATGAAAGATTGACTTCCTATTCCCTTCATCCTCACTTGCTCATGCGAAAAGGACGTCGTCTTTGTTAGGTTAAAGCATTGAAAATATTGATCATTTCAAAGCAGCGTGGCTCACATTGAAAGAAGAGAAAACACCATACATATTAGTGGTAAATAATAGAAAACACCATACAGATCTTAATGCATTTTAATACGAAAGATGTTAAAAAATGTGTTTTTTTTATATTTATATTTAGTGTAATAGTAGTTCATTATATTGTTTAAATTGTTTATAGGTTATTTGGAAAGTGATAAGATCTAAGAATAACTCAATAATGAAGAATAAAACAATTGATTTAGTGATCACATAGAGGAAAGTAACATAGCTTCTATAAATCTAAATATTTTTTCTTTCCATATACATTTGATATTCTTTTATTTTATTTTTAATATATTTAAAACTTTTTTTTAAAAAAAAATTTCGGGGGCGTTGCCCCCAAACCTCATCTTTGGCCCCCCCAAATATTTTTTCCAAGTGCCGTCCCTGCCTCCAAGTTAAGCTAGGCGAAATTATTTTCAAAGTTTGATATTAAATTGAGATTCTGGCAGTTAGGTATCCATCATGAAGACAGGTACAAGATTGCATTCTGCATACCAGATGCTTAGTACCAATGGAAAGTGATGCCATTTGGGGTAAAAGTAGCCCCTTACTTTACCAAAAGGCCATGATCCGAATCTTGGAGCCCATCCTTCACACTGCCTTAATCTACATTACGACATTTTGCCATTCTTTGAAGACAAGGAAACTCGTAAGAAATTATTGGCCCAATTTGTGGAGATAACAACCCAGTATGGAATCATGCTTTCGTCCTTGAAAGGCTATGTGGCCTAAATCCAAATAGAATTTTTTGGAATGATGTTTCTCGATGATTTTTATCTACCAAGCTCACATATTGCACACGAATTGCTAAATTTCCAATATGACAACCTGTTGGTAAAGCGAATCCATCAGTTTTTAGATATTGTGAATTATCTTCGAGACTTTATTCCAAATGTAATTAAACACACTAGCCATTTGTTCAAGCTCCTGAAAAAAGATCCTATCTCTTAGGGACTAGACTAGACAAAAGCTGTCGGTAAATTCATTTATATGTATTTTTTGTTATTTAACATTATAATAATATTTTTATAAGACATTGAATCTCAACCATTTTTAAGTTAATTTTAACGGTGAAAATAAAGAAGTGGAGGAATGGTAAGGGAGATGGAGATGCCCTCTCCTGATAGGAATAACTACTTTGGGAAATGGGAACCTTGTGCAATTCTACATATTTTTTTAATGTTTTATTGTGATAAATATTTCAAAATTTAATTTCACACACACACACATAAACAAAAGGTTGATATTTTCATATGCTCCGTATTATACTTATTCAAAGTAAAAATCATAATAACAATAATAGTAATAAGTAGTAGTATCAATAATACCTAAATCATGGAAATGGACAAATGTGAAAAGTGTGTGTGTGTATAATTCCAAGAGTGTAATGAGGGGGTTGTCAAGGGGAACGTATTTGATTATTGGGAGCTATACTAACTACCTCTCAACTTGCATGCAAAATGCCTAAAGCCTTACTTGGCTGGTGAGTGACTGAGTGAGCCCACGTGCCTCTAATTAGCTGGCGAGTAGGAGGATGGAGTTCAATATGTAATCTTATGCTATCTCATAATATCAGCATTTGTCCCTCTCAAAAAGATAGGGTCACTTTTGCCTCATAATTTTATTTTCTGTATTTCATTCATATTAAGTTAGAAACAAACTTAAGTATATATTATGTCAAGTTCTTCCATCGCATGTGGCCATTTGTAAAATGTATTTCATGAGGATTTATATTCAAGTGATAATATTTCAAAAGTAGGAAACATAGCTGTGTGATTTGAAAACTTGATATAATGGGTATAAATAAGTCGAACTAAGTTTTGTCCTATTTTTTTATTCACCGGAAATATATGAAAGCAAATCTAAGTGCAAGAAAAGTTATGAACCAATATCGTCGGCTAAATTAAATCTCTATCACCAACTTTGGATTGAGAATTTGCAGTCCAATGACTTTATCCAAAGCCCTTTTCGCATGAATATCTACCATGACACTGGTATCTCAATTCTTTGTTGGATTTCTTCTTGCCAAGAATGTTGTATCATGCTTCTGATTTCAGAGTTAGCCCCTCAATTTTCATGAGTCTCCCAAGCCTCATTCAAAATAAGTTGAATAGCCTCAGTTGAGTTACTTCTTAGGATTACGTTTGTACGTAGCGCGCTAATCCTAGGCTCTTTTTAGCCTCATCAGACATTAAGAACACCTTCAACCCCAAGATTAAGTTTTGTCTCATGAATTATAAATAAGTTCTAAAACAAGCTTTATTACTTATTGATTATTAATAACATGGCTCATTTTCTAAATTTCTTAGAGCCTATTATAGGCACAGAAATTTAGATTACAAGGCGATCAAGCCTTGACCTTTCACTTTTGACAAACTTAATTTATGTCATAGGCTACAAGATTATTATCCTAAAGGAACTACTATATTTGTACACAAAAATTAATTAAAAAGGAAATGAGAAAAAAAATTACAAGATTGATTATATTAGTTTCCTAAAATTTTTTAACCTTTTCAAATTAAGTTTTTATTTTTTAATTAAAGATGAAAATGAAGATGCAGTGTTTTGGTGGTTATATATAAATTTGGAAAGAAATAAAAAAAAGGGGAAGGTGTCTCCGTTCCTTTCTCCATTTGGTTAGGTCTTCCCTGACCCCCATCTATCTTGCTTTTGACTAAGCATTTTATATTAAAAATAACGGATAATAAATAATATTTGTTACATAACTCATAAATTTAATTAAATATCCCATATGATTTATGGTTATATGATGGGTCAGCATGAAGCACTTTATACACACTTGCACTTTTTTTTGGGCAAATGATTACGTGGGACAATATTTAGTTGTTTTAATTTTGACCAAATTCTTATTTTGAGATTCAATATATTAATATAAGATCTTTAGGATAATCATCCATAAGTTATAAATATGGCTGATTGTTCTCCTGAAACATATCATGCCGCTCGTTGATATTTAGCAGTGTGAGTAAGTTGATGTAATCAGCTAGTGATTTGTTTGGTGCTAATTAGCAAAGAATTTGAACGTCTTTTATATTTATATTTACTATAAAATATTAGTAGATATGAAAAAAAAGATCGAAAAATTTTAAATACTACAACTACTATTACTTTTTTTAGTTCCGTCTATTTTTTTATTTGAAATCTTAAAATTGTGTGTACTGATTCTTAAGAAATTAATAAATTATTATATAAGTTAATTGCTGATGAATTATATTTTCCATGAATTATTGGAAGTCAGTGTACAACAATATGGAGTACAGACAGATGTGCTTCAGTGGGATTGAAGAGTGAAGACATTTTGAACACTTGAAAGGTCCAGAAGTAGGCCACGTTTGGAATAACAGAGCGTTAAAAAAACAAATAAAATACTACTCCCTTAAACTCTTAATATAAAATATATTTAGTGAAACTCTTAATATAAAATATATTTAGTGAATTGATCTTATTTTAAATATAAGGTATATTTTTCTTATCAATCAATCAATCATTTTCTAATTTGTCCTTATTAAAAGATGTGTTTGGGGAGTACATACTACTATAATAATAAAAATTCTTAATAAAAATAATTTACGTTGAAAAATGTGAGGGATATATAAATACATATATTGTTAGAGAGAAGGAAAAAGCACAGTGAAGACGGGGGCAAAGGATGATCACCAGTCCTATGCATATAATTAATAATTCATGGAATATTCATCCTTATCATATCTGGAAGAAATAAAAATGCTGTCTGATTCACATCTCGTTTAATTACTTTAAAAATTAGCAAAAGTAATTCTCTATTTTTTTTTTTTTTCTGAATCTCTTCTTTGATAGTAAAATGTTTCATCAACTCTATATGCTTAACACTCTTTGAATACTTATTGTTCTTAGAAAAGAAAATTGCTGTGGAATTATCACAATAAATTTTCAGTAACTTTTCATTACTGTTATGTAAAAATATAAGAAAACTTCGCATGAACTAAACCATCAAGAACCTTTTAAATCAAGTAATATAATGGTTCAAGGGGGACTAATCCAAGCCTCGAAATAAAATTCCATAGCCATTTAGTCTAAATCGTTACCTTAAATCATACCACAAATTCAACTTCAACAGTGGATATAGCAATTACTGACTGCTTCATACTTTTCCATAATATAGCTCCTCCAGCTAAAAGATATATGTAACCAGAAGTGGATTTTCTAATATCCACACATCCTGCAAAATCTGAACCCTTATATCTAATCATTTTAAGGTTGTTAGACCTCCTATAAGTAAACATGTTGTAACATCCCAAATTTTGAGAGTTGAAATTTAATATTTTATGAAAATTTAATTTATGAAATTTGGGCTAGAATAATTATGAGAAAAATTATTTGAAATTAAGGCCTATTATTCCTTGAATTTATTTGAGGGAAAGATTTATTAAGGGATATTTATAAGTGATAAGTTTTAGGCCTAAATATTATGGAATAAATATTTTATGGCCTAGGAAAAATAATTTGGGGAAGGAAAAAAAAAATCCTTATATTAATCAAGGATTTATTTCCATGATTACTCAATAATTACAATTAAGTGTAATTGTAAATAAAATAATGGTTTGAAGAACATTTAACAGAACATTTAAAAGATTATGGAATATATATTATAATTATATGAGTGACGAAATGTATAGTCCGGATCCAGAATATATTGATAACTAAAAGTATGTTATCAGAAAATAATTATAGAGAATTCCCAGTAAGTTATAGAGAAGCAAGAATCGTGGACCCCTTTCCTCATGCAAACAATTCCTTGCTATTCATTTAACTCATTTCGGCCCATCTGAATAAGACATGATCAGCCCATCTCATTGTCTTGGCCCAACTCTTAATATCTATCCCATACTTTCAGCCAGCACGTGATGAGCAGCAGGGAAGTATATATCTCACCGAAAAGTTGAAACAGGAAACAAACGTATTAACAGTCCAGCAGCAAGCACGTAGATATGTATATTCATTCCTCCAGCATTCTCTCGGCCCAAAAGCTCATTGCTTCAGCCCAAGTCCATTTCTCCATACTCTGACCACCTCACCAGCTGCTGCAGACCGTCGCCTACACAGAAGCAACAGATCATGATTAAACCGCGAAAAAAAAAAAACAGCAGGATAAGGTTCAGACGGCGCCCATACCTCTTGAGCCTTGTGTTCAATAACTTTCGGATAAATGACTCTGGACTAGAGGTGAGAATTAGGGCCGGCCCTTCAGGGCCTGTAATATGAAAAACCCCTGCTTTTTAAAGCTCGGCCCGAGGGCACCAGGGTTAGGGCCTGCCCGCAGGGTCGGGAAATCACTATTCCAGATTTTAATTATTTTTCCTTCGATTTTTTTCCGCAGGGCCCGAGGGCACCGGAAAAATATGATTAATAAAATACAACAATCAAATTTCTAATTTATCAAATAAACGTTATCGATATTAATATCTAAGCACGACAATTACACAAATTATCCAACAGATTGGGTATCTTTGAACAAATTTCACAAGAATACAAAAGCATTAATCACAGTCAGTCACAATCACATGACAAAAATCAATATCTATTCAAGAATTAAGGGGTATCTTTGAACAAATTGATGGAATTGGTGGACCTATCTTTGTTTTTCACATTGAAGGCAATTTGCAGATATGGAACAGAGGAGTCTACAATGAAGACAAACAGGAAATGAAATGAAATGCCTAGTATAGTGAATGAATCAGAGTTTTGTCTTGAGATTCATTAAATTCATATTATCATCAGTGTGAATAATTATCGACCATAGACGTCAAATAAGGCATGGACCTAATTTAAAAATCACAACATACAAATTTTAAATCTAGATTGAAGTTGTAGTTGAACAGGTATTGATTGATCCCACCGCACACCTCTTCTTTTTTCCCTTAATATTCTTTTTGTCGCTATTTATCATTTAGCATTTCAACCCCGACTAAACTAAGCAGGTTTGTTTGAGTAAAAACAAATATACAGGAACCACTGTAACAATTTATATAGCAAAAATGGAAGAAGCGGAATGTACTGATTTAGTAAATGAAATGCATAGTGCTTCTTTCTTTAGCTACAAATTCAAATAGACCCTCAATTATTTGTAGGTCATGAACTCATGGGTAAATAATCCATGTTAAAATCAAACAGACCCTCAATGAAATGCCTTAGTAATTGATGTTAAAATCAAAGCAAAATGAATCCAGAAACTCAAATTAAAAAGAAAATAAAATCGAATTAAGAGAAGAAAAGAGGAAAGAATCGGAGGAACTTGGTTGTGAAGCTGAGTGATGGACGCCCGACGAGGAGGAACCGAGGAGGGAAGTGAGGAACTGAGGACTGAGGACTGAGACTGAGTTTTTTCCTAGGGCAACGAGACCTCACGCCGTGCGAGTTGCTGGATCTCGAGATTATTAAAGAAGAAGAACCCTAAGTCCCTAACCCACCCATGCCTCGCATTCAACAATCGACATTGAGGAGGAGTGGAGGACCGACTAAGTTAAGAGTGAGGACTGGAGGAGTGGTCGAGTGGAGCAGGAGAACCGACGACGACGACTAGGCGAGTCGTGCCTGCGCGAGACTGTGAGAGGCTGAGAGTGAGTGTGATTTTTGCTCCAGACACGAAGAGAGTGAGTTTCATATTTGATTCAATGTCTTTTTTTGTTTTTTGGTCACTCCAAAGCTCCAGACGGAACAAACTAGGCTGAGACTGAGTTGAGATCCCTAAATAAATAAGTAGCCCAACTTGGGGCTTAATTTTTTTTAAAAAAATATATATTTATATACAGTAACAGGGTCTAACGGGCCGGCCTGTAGCCCTGTAGGGCCAATTTTGTTTATCTCTTATATTTTTTTAGGCCCGACCCTTACCAGACTAGGGCCTAAACGGGCTTGGCTCGACGAGCTCGACCTGATTTCCCGGCTCTACTCTGAACCGATGGTTCATATGAATCTTGGAGTCTTATTTAATGGGCCATGATACCAGTCTGCTTATTTCAATTCGGTGGTCACCCAGAAAGAAAGAAAACACAGAGAGGCTGAGACACAAGAGAAACCGAGAGAGAGGAAGAAAGTAGTGATGTTGAGGCTTCGACCAGCACCCAATACGTCTCATTTTCTGTTTTCTCCTCCTCATCCATTTGGCTCTGCTTTAGTTGAAGGAAAGCAGAGAATGAGAGACGTTGAGAGTGAAGGAGAGAGAGAGAGCTTAAGCCATATCACGTGCTCTGTTCTTTCGGTCAAAAACAGAGACGGAAATCAACGTTCAGTCCTCATCAACGAAGCCATTATACTTCTCCATTTCTTGTTCATTCTTTCGGCCATAAAGCAGAAGAAAATAGAGAGTGAGAGTGAGAGACCGAGAACAATAAGAAAAAGAAGAAGAAGAAGAAGAAGGGTAAGGAGGAGCTGAAGGAAGCCAACCAATACCAGCGCCCATTCTCCATATATCCTTCGGCTAAAACACTTGCAGAAACAGAGTTTAGTTATTGGATCTCTCTTTCCTCTAGTTGCTGCCATGTAGACGTGAGTGTATATATATATGTTCACGGGAAGCCCATGTAAGAACATATAAGTATATAAACTGAAAGAAACTTCTTGCGTGGGAAACTATGTTGCACTGAGACCAACACGAGACACGAGACACGACACGATTTGACACTTTGACACGTTAATTCTAAAAAAATCTAACTTTTGACACGTTTTAATATTAAATATATATATTATAATTTACATTCAAGTTCAATATATATTTCGTGAAATCCTGGCTTCCAATGATTCAGTCTTATTATAAAAGTCGTGTCTCCTTTTTTTAAAAATATACAAAAGGAAAATTCATTATCAATTCAATAATATTCAAAGCCATACATATTTTTTAAAAAAATATGAGTGTCAAGGAGTGTCAGATGGCGTCGGAGTGTCGGAGTGTCCGACACATATATTTTTAAAAAATAGGAGTGTCCGTGCTTCATAGGTGGGAAATATATCTATGTTGCTGCTGCCAAACCTTTAAGTCAAATAGATATATGCTGTGTATGCCTTGACGCTATAGAAGGAAACACGCTGAAAGATATACATATATAAGAAACGTACCAATATATATATATATATATATATATATATATATATATATATATATATCATATAAGCTTGCTGAAAAGAAAAGGAAAACACTGAAGCAATATATTAAGCATGCCGTGGACGCTGAATCCATATATGCTACTGTATGTGTGTGAGGCATATACATATATAGTGAAACAAGTGAAGTAGGAATAGTAAGACCTTGCTTTGAAAAATATAAGGCAAACACATGCTTACTGAGAGGTGTGTGGGAACAAAATATATTTATGTATAAAAGCTGATGCACGCCGTAGCCGTCAAAGATAAGAGAAAGAAGGCTTACTTTTATATAAAAATAATAATAATAATAATAAATCAGATGAAACAGTAGACTTTGAGCAAGGCAAAACTAGGATAAACGATTTTATTTGACCTTGAAATTTTATGGGTATTTTGTAAACATGCCAAGCTTTAAGATGAGCTTTGGTTCACCTTAATCAAATGTCTGTAGCTCAAGATATGATTTTGGAAAGATGGGTCAAAATCTGAAAACGTTTTTGGTGTCATTCTGGAGGAAGCAAATGACGTTGACTTTTTGACCAAGTCAATGAAGTTATAAAATTGTGAAATTTTTCAGAAAGAAAGTAAAGAAGTGTAGCTTCCTTTTGGTGGGTATTTTTTTAATTTTCTAAGGTCTGAGTAAAAAATTATGATTTTTACAAAATGACCCTAAGTTTTGAAAGCCAACACTGGTCAGAGAGCTTATGCGAAATTTTTGAATGGGTAAAAGAACCCAGAAAATTATGAAATTTTCCAGAATTAAAGAGGACATTCATAACTTTAATTTGATATATGATTTGTAATTTTTAAAGCTTTGTGTAAAGAGATATTGATTTTTAAAGTTAAGCTATGAATTCTGGAAGCTTAATAGAATAGTCAGTGAGAACGTAAATTTGGGAATTTTTCTCAGTGATAAATCCACTTGGTGACTTTAATTTATGAAAATAGACTTATCAAAGAATAAATAGAAATTGGAATCACTCTATTCGGAGTTATATTGACCAAGTTATGAATTTCCCAAATACCCGTGGAAATTTAAAGTCAAATTTTGATAAGTCTTAAAGATAGTCACTGAGTTGTGAAAGAATAATTGAGTTGGCTAATATTGGGAACATTACTGAGGATTTGGGGATAATTATGATAACAACAGATATTGTTGTTAATATTGAGAAGGAGTGATAATAATACATAAAATAATAATTATTATCACTAGGGGAAATTTTTAAGGGATTAATAACCAATATTAATCCTTTAAACTAATTCGCGTAATTAGTTTATCTGTGATTCGAGTAAGTGTCTAATGACGATGATAAACATTTCTAGGCAGACTCAGACACCTCTTCTGATCCCGGCATCTTCAGACATGAAACTTAAGGACTCAAGGTTGAGGTGGGTAACCCTAATCTTATAATCATGTATGTGAATGTTTATGCAATAATTATCTGATCATGTATGCTGGTTGAATTACTTATTTATGTTTTCCTGGCCATGGATTTGAGGCTACGGTCTCATGGGGTTGTTGTCCTAGACAAGGGTTGCGGTCCTTGGCCGTTAACTGCGGTTACAGTTATATGTAATTTCTTCCATGCTATAACATGTGCTATTATGTCATCTTTATTTTCATACATGTGCATGAGATTAACTGTTACCTTGGGGTCCATTCATTTAGACTCTAGCCTACATGAAAGATACAGGCACTGGTTCAGGATCAAAAGGGCAGAAGCAGCTGTAAGGATTACAGCGGATTGGAACTTCCTGGAAAAATAGGATTAGCTAGATTGTATTTAATGTTTATCATTCGTCTGTTTTGGATTAATGTATTAACATCCCTCTATGTGATAGATATCGAATCGCGAAAAATTAGTCCATATTTTCATACTATATTAATTTCAACAACTTCTATGCCAAAATCAAGTCGTCCAAATCTCCTCAATCCTTTCCACATTAACTTTGATGAAATAAAGGCCCCAAAGGCCGGGCGTCACACATGTGACTTTTAGTTCCTGTAAATATCTCAAAATCTTCTTTGGAACTTTCCAATTACCCATGACAAGATTACATTTGTACCTTCTTAACATTCCAACTACAAAGCTAATATATGGTCTTGTGCAAGTATGAGCATACATTAAGCTCCCAACTAGTAATGCATACTGAACTGCTTCTATTTCTTTTTGTTCCAATTCATTTTTAGGACATTGCAAAAGACTAAACTTATCTCCTTTCTGAATTAGAACTGGAGATAATGAGTAGTTTTCCATTCTGAATTTCTCTAAAACTTTATTAACATATGCTTTCTGAGACAAGCCCAACAATCCTTTTGATTTATCATGGAATATTTCTATTCAAATCACATAAGCTGCCTCACCCATCATTTCAAAGTTACTAGAGAGAAACTTTTTAGTGTCATTTAAAAGACCAAGATCATTAGTTGCAAACAAAATATCATCAGCATACAGAATCAATAATATAAACTCTCTTTCATTGACCTTCAGATATAAACATCGATCAACATTGTTTTCTTTAAATCCAAAAGAAACAACAATATGATTAAACTTAAGGTACCATTGTTTTCAAGCTTGTTTAAGTTCGTATATTGATTTATTTAATTTGCACACCATGTGTTCTTTTTTTTTTTTTTTAATTTTTATGAACCCCATTGGTTGGTTTGTGTAGACATCTTCCTCTAAATTTTCATTTAGAAATGCAGTTTTCACATTCATTTGGTGTAGCTCTAAATCATAATGAGTAGGGGTGGAAACAAGTTAGATTTTACCCTTAACAGGCCAGCCCTATTTTGCAATAAAGTGGCCTGAGTCTGATCTGTGGACAATTAAAGAGGCTTGTCTATTTTAAAGCTTTTTAAGTAGGCTAACATGCCACATGCCTCATTGCAAAACTCGTCTACTTCAAATGGGCATAAAACATGCCGAATTACATAAATTAATACTAATGATTCATACATAATGAAATATGAAACTAAATACAACAACATTACAATTTTCATTACAAGTTCACCAATTTTTTTAACCGAATCAATTTAAAGTAATTGGACCTTCACATTAAATCTTTAATATAATTTCTTCTTTTGCTTCAAACACCTTTAAAAAAATTAATCAAATATATATAGAAACCCTATCATCTCCTTTGGAAATTGAAGGATTTAATTGCAAAGGCAAATATTATTGCAAAAAATATGCAGAAACAAGGCACCATTATTGCATCAATGCATAAGAAACCATACTTATAACCAAAACTTCAACCAGCACCTGGTTTATGGCTCTCATGTTTATTCCATCAGATAGCTTCACAAGTTTATAATTGTCATTGTATGGTTCGAAACCTGGAACAATGAAACACTTTTGTTCTGGATTCTAATATTTAGTTTTTTGTTTTGCTTCATCTTTTAAACTAATTGTACTGGAATATGATATAATGTTGTTCAAATATTAAAAAAAAATGTATCATGGGGGTTGTTAGAATCCTAATAAGAACAATTTTTAAAAACTTTTCTCAAAAAGCGTCTAGTTTTAATAACATGTTCCTATCTTCATTTTTTGGAGGCCTTAAAACATGAGCTAATAGCTTAAAATACTCCTCAACCATTTTAGGTAATAAACATTCTCTAGCCTTCAATAAGTTTGGGATAGACAAAAACAAAGCAAAGTACAAGGAAGATGGAAGGGAAGAAAAAGATAAAGCAGCCAATATTGAGACTTCCTACAAATTTCATACTACAATAGTCTCAAAGAGAAACTTAAACTTACCAAAGTGAAGAGAAGATTGAATAGAAACTTAAACACCAAATCAAACTTGCAGAAGCAAAGCGAACATTGAACAAAGAAAATATAAGAGGCACTATACCAAATCCAACACCTAAACTTAAAAAAAGTGACCAAATCAAACCAGCAGAAGCAAATACTTACCAATCTGTCAGTGAGAGCGAGGTCCAACCAAACATTGAACGAAGAAGAGGCACTGAACCAATAGAAGCCATAAAGGTTAGGTTTTTTTGGTGAGAGTGAGGAGCAGCGAACAATGAAAAATTACAACTTTGTCAGCGAGAACGACGTTCAGCTGAACACTGAATTAGCAGAAGTGATGAAGTTCAAGTTTATCAATTGTCTGTGAAAGGTTGCGAGCGATGAGCGACCGAACACTGTCACTGAATGAGAAGCAAGAAGCAAGAAGGTTAGGGTTATTTTGAATGAAGCATTCAAGATCAACGTGTCAAAATCTTAAGGAAGGGCAAAGAGAGTAATTACAAATTTATAATTTTATCCTTATAACTGGCCGGCCTAATAAGCCTAAAAGGCTCATTGGTAGGCCCATGACTGGCTTGTTAAGAAAAATAGGCCTTGACATGGCCTTTTAGCCTGATAGATCAGGCCTAACCAGGCTTTGAATAGGCCAGCCCATAGGCCCCTGACAGGTCACCAGCCTATGTCCACCTCTAATAATGAGCCATAAATGCCATAATGATTCTTAAAGAATCCTCTTTAGAAACTGGTGAAAATGTTTCTTTATATTCAATGCCATATTTCCTAGTGAATCCCTTTGCAACTAATCTAACCTTATCGGTTTCAAGTCAGCATGATATTCACGTTTGGTCTTAAATGCCTATTTACAATTAACTCTCTTACACCCTTTTGGTAACTCAACAGGGTTCCAAACATAATTTTGTTTCATAGATTTCAACTTATCTTTTATAGAATCTAACTATTTGTCACCATTTTAACTATTCATGGCTTGTGAAAAAGTAACTAGGTCATCCTGAATACCCCATTCGAATTCAAACTCTTGTAGATATACCACATAATCGATAGAAATCACGGATCTCCTTTCCCTTTGAAATCTTTTTAATGATATTTATTGTAGTTCTTCTACAATGGGTTCATTCCGTTCATTAATGGTAATTTTATCATGAGTAGTAAGATCATTCATTTGTTGCTTTTCATCATTATTAATTGGTTTAATAACACGAAGAACAACAACTTTACTAGAGATACAAGTCAAGGGAACTTGTACTCCAACTTCTTTGGAATTGCCTTACTATGAACCCTATTTAATAGATATATGGTAGTCTTTAGAGCATAGGTCCATAATGAAATGAGTAAGGAAGAGTTACTTGACATACTCCTAACTATATCAAATAAGGTCCTATTACGCCTTTCTGATACACCATTCTATTGTGGTGTACTTGGCATTAGGTATTGAGCACAAATACCACGCTTTTCAAGGAATTTAGCAAATGGCTTGGATGTTGTCCGCTTTCATTATACCTTCCATAATACTTATCACCCATATCAAACCTAACAATTTTCACCTTTCTATCTAATTGCCTTTCAAATTCATCAATGTAAATCTCTAAAGTATTTACAACTTGAGATTTATCGTGCAACAAATAGACATAACCATAATGTCAAATATCATCAATGAAGGTGATAAAGTATCTTTCTTTATTGAAAGAGTTAACATAAAAAGGACCACATACATTAGTGTGTACAATTTCAAGAAGCTCAGTGCTTCTTGTGGCTCTTTTTTGTGTGTGTTTTGTTTGTTTACCTTTAATACAATCCACACAAACATTTAGATCAATAAAATATAAATCTGGAAGGATTTCATTCTTTACCAGTTTTTTCCATTCTTTCCTTGGAAATGCGTCCTAAACGTTTATGCCACAATTAAGCTGAATGTTCATTTATTTAATCATGTTTAGTTCCAACAATGTGATGCAGAGTCATAAACGTTTCAACGTATAGATTATCAAGATGTAATTTATATAATTCATCACATAAAGTAATATTATAAATCAAATGGTTGTGCTTTTACAAACTAAAACAACCACCATCAAAGTAAACGAGCATCCTGCTTTATCAAGTTTGGAAATTGAGACTAAATTCCTAGATATACTAGGGACATAAAGAGTTTCACATAAGTGCAAATGATGTCCACTGTCAAGAATAAAACTGTACATCCCAATAGCTTCCATCAAAACTTTTACTCTATTACCCATAAAGACAAGTTTTTCATTTGACCTTGTAATTCAGGTTATAAGGAATATTTGCATCGTATTAGAAATATGAGTTGTATATCTAGAATCAATCCACCAAGTATTATAAGGAACTTCAGTTGGGTTTGATTCATGACATATATAAGCATTAGACTTACCTTTCTTTTTGAACCAAGCCTTGAGTTTCACAAAGGTAGTGGGAAGCGCTGGATTAACGCTAAGTTTCAGCAATTAGCCGTGAGACATTTATTATATATATTATTTGTTTCAGATAGAAACATGTTTATTCATTTTACATGCCACATTTGTGATGTATTTTTGTTCTTGTAGGAAACCTGGGAGAAGTTGTCAAAGGAGAGAGCCTCCTAGATTGAGAACGAACCTGAATCCTCTTAGTCTGATAACGAGAATCTCTTCATTTAGGCTGCAGGAAGATTTGACAAGAAAGGGAGACTTTCGGGATAGGTGCCTCTGCCAACTGTGTGAAGTCTGCGAAGCGCTTATCCAGTAATGTCAAAGGTGTTTCTATAGGTAAACATAATACTTTTAATATTAATTGTTACACTTTTATTCCCTCGTCCATTTAAATGAAGTAGAAAAAATAAATTGACTTCCTAATGTTATTTTTGCGGATGAGCTTAATAGGGTGAAGGCGTTAGTAAAGCAGCAAGCAGAGTAACTGACTCAACAAGAGTAGATGATGACTCAGCAAGTAGAGATGATGAAGAAAAAGCAAGATATACTCTAGCCCCTAATAAAGGATAAGGGTACGGGGTCGGCTCCTGATGTGATGATCATGGTGATGATGATAACCATACTGCTGCTGTTTAGATTTTTTTAGTCCATTTTGTTGGGAACATTATTATTTATAGGCTAAAGTATACTTTTAGTCCTTTAAGTTTACATGAGATATACTTTTGGTCCCTTAACTTTATAAAGTATATTTTTAGTCCTATAATTTTAACACCATTAATTTTACTAACGAAAAATGCAAACTCAAGTGATGACGGTGTAAACTTAAGTGATGATTGTGTAATTAAATGCTATTAAATTTAAATTTATAATATGGGTAAATTGAAGAATATATAAATTTTGTTTAATTAAATGATATTAGTCATCACTTGAGTTCGCCACGTCAGCATTTTTCGTTAGTAATATTAACGGTGTTAGCGTTTTAGGACCAAATGTATACTTTATAAAGTTAAAGGACAAAAAATATGCCTTATATAAAACTTAAAAGACTAAAAGTATACTGTAGTCGTATTTATATTTCGTTTTCTGTATGTAAATTCTTATGTTTATGATATGCACTTCTCTTTATATTTCATAATTTTTATTATTAGAAAAATTATCATTATTAGAATAATAATAATTAATATTTAATTCTCATATTTATATAATAATAACATTTATTATTAATTATTATTGTGAATAAAAATTATTATTATAAAAAAAATTAATAATAAAATAATTTTTATAAATAATAATTATGTTTTTTATAATAATAATTTTTCAATGGAAATATGATTCCATTGCAAAACTGAGAAATTTGCAACAGAAATAGTATTTCGTCGCAAATTTCTCAGTTTTGCCATAAAATAGGAATTTTGTCACAAATTCTGAATTTTGTGACAGAATTACCATTTTCCGTTGCAAAAATCTATTGGCGACAACCTTTTTTTATGACAAAATTGTAATTTTGCATCAAAATTTTCCTATTTTGCAACAGAATTTTTCTACCGTAAGTTCTAACTTTTTTTTTTTTGGTAGTGGAACTCACAGTCAAGTGGATTCAAGCGTTTTGGTGGTTGTCATATGATTTAATATCAATTGGAAGTTAGAAAAATAGTGCAAAAAGTCCAATGAAATAAAGAAAGTGAAAAGTATAGTTATTTGTTTTTTAAATAAAATTATAAAATATTGTTATATAAATGTTAGTGCAACAAAAAAGGATATGGTTACTTTTTTCTTTTAATAAAATGATTCGATATATTTATAAGGAAGGTTAATACAAAAAAAAAAAAGGGATTATAAAGATATACAACAGAAAGTAATCACACTAACAGTTTAATTAAAACCTCCAACACTTTTAACAGTAAAAGGATACAATAATCTACTTATAGTAACAAGGTGAAAACCATGTCAAGCCATAAATTAAAACTAGATGATTGATTAGTAGAACATGCGCAAGCAATTCATATCCTGAAAAATCCTTGTAGTGTAACATCACAGTGAAAAATTTATCAAAAAGAATTGATGAATAAATTCATGCCACTAAGAAACTTGGAATTAGTTGTCCCACATAGCTTTTTTATTTTTATTTTTTGAAAGGATCAACTGCTAAGCACACAATATATTAACAGACACACAGACTCACATTTGTACATGTTCAAGAAAACTCTCAATGGCGGAAGTACCACATATATTGATGAAATGAACGCTTGTAATACTTTGAAGTTCCATCAAGGTTATACTTGATCATAATGCTACTTTAGAATATATACTCTAAAACCATAATCTCAATGTGGCTAAGAAATCTTATGCAATATCACTTTAATCTTGGGGACTTGATGAAGTCACATATGATAACTAACCCTAAAATCACGTAACATAAGAGAACGAAAAACTAGTAATAGACAAAAATATTGAGTTTTCAAGAGCCATAGAACCGCCAGTCCACTATCAATGGAAGCAAAGGGTACAGATTTGCTAAAAATCCTAAATTGTGTTTCTTAATCAAACTCCAGCAAACCTCTTATGTCAGTCAAGTTTCCTTCATGTTGTACTTTATGTCAGTCAAATCATAACTTTTCCATCAACAAAGGCTTCCCTAGAATCTTCAAACTATTTGGGTAAGATGCTGATATTGAAACCTTTTCAACAAAAAGTAAGTTGTCTCCACAATCATACTAACACCATTTTTAAACGTAAATTTATTTTTTAAGTTGAAAAGGTCAAATTTAACATGGAAAACACACCCTAATTATACTTTTGGTATTTGAAGGTGAATTTTTTAGGTTGCTGGGGGTCGGATTCTAGATCAAACAAGTATTATTTGAAAATGAAAACTTTTGTGAGGACTATATATGAATTTTATGTGTTGTGTTACAAAAAGCGTTTGAGCTCCCACAATTTAGTTCCACATCAGGACCCAAGAATTAATAGCCCAAAAATAACCCATTAAAATCTGATTGGGTTTCTAAGTTGGGCTATCAAAATTAGGATCAAAAGCCCCAAACTATAAAACGGGAGTGTGGCCCAACCAGATCCATCTACATTGGCCCACCATAAGCTGTGATGAAATGAGTTGAGCCAGACTATATGTGACATTTTTTTTTATTAGTTTTGAGATTTTATGATGAAAATCCTAATTAAATTGAATTGAAATGGTGAAAACAAAAAATTAGGCATATACTTTCAAAAATAATTTAATAAGGGATAAAGTCCTAATAAGGGTTTTTTTTTTTTTAATATTGTTAAAAGATTATAATGCATCTTTGTTGTTTAAAAGGAAAGTTGAAGGTACTCCTCTAGTATTTAATATAAGACATATTTTAGGAAATGATCTTGGTCTTAAATATGAAGCATAATTTTTATATTTGTCAATATTTTTTTAATTTACCCATATTGATACTCCTCCAATAATAATTAAGGAAGAGAGGGAAGGTGAACTTGAAGAAGATGCACTAGTGCAAAAAAGACCTTTAAGACCGCCTTGTTTAGACTGGAGTATTGACGCCTCAGTCTTAAAAGTATGACTGGTGGCAGTCTTGTAAATATCAAGAACTTCTTGGAACGGATCCTTTATTCTTAGATCTTAAATATATTATTCAAACTGGTGCATAAAACAACCGGTCTTAAAAATGTTATTAAAAACAATTGAAATATCAATTAAATTTAAATATAAAAGTGTAAAAATGTGAAGACCGGATATGGTAAAAGGCTGGTATTAAAATTTACATTTTTAAGGCTGGATTTAAATTGTGGCCAGTACAAAAAATAGAGAGAAATTTAAACAAAAAATTAATTAATTTTAAAACTAGAGTTTCATAAGGATCGGTCTTAAAGGTTAAATTTTAAGACTGGCCTTTTAATATATCCGGTCTTAAAATTAAACAAAATATATACTCCTTCGCATGAAACCTCTAGTTACTCTCTCTGAAGTCTGAACCTCTGTTCCTGTTGTGAAACTCTGTTCCTATTGCATTATCTCTCTTCCTTGCCTACCACTACCATCCTCTGTTATTCTCTTATTTGCTCAGGCATTCCTCTCTTGCACCACCTCTCTCAACCTCTTTTCCTTTTTCGAAAATGAACGGAGAAAACCATTCTAGTCCTGTCCGTGGAATGCCAGTTACTAATGTGACTCATGTGAATTAGAACGGACCTTGTTCATCTCAGAGTGAGCCTCATAACAGCCATGCACGCCGTGGTAGAAGAGGCGCCACCCGATTGAAAGAGCTTGCCCTAACTTGGACTACTGGGGAAAAGCTCAAGATTCAGTTTGATGAACATTTGGCTCCTTGCGGCTCTAATAAAAGCAAATATACTAGTTATGTTGGCTTACTAGCACGCAGGAAGCCTAGCATATTGACATATAAGTGGAAAAATGTTGACCAAGCCATCGTGAAGGATCTTACTTAGGACTCTATCTGGCTAACGTACAATGTTCTTGACAATGAGAAGTTGAAAGACAAGACATTGTTGTATTGTGCTAATCACTAGAGGAAGTTTAAGACCCAGCTAGCTAACAGGTATATTTTTGTCAAGGTTTTAGTTGGTCAGCCTCGCCTTAATCCTTGCGCCAAGTATGCATTTCTTGATGAAGAAACTTGACAACAATTTGTTCAGATGTGGATTACTCCAGAAGCTTTGTTGAGTTTATATTTAGTTTTTTTTTTCCTTTTTTCTTTGCTTATTAACTTGTGCGGATATGTGAATATTATCGTGTTCATCTATGAGGCCGTTAGTCTGTTAGCTAGGAAGGTATTCTGTTATAGTAGGTAGTGGTTAGACATTGCTGTTAGTTAGTTAGTATGTTAACTATGTAATGGTTTTAGCGCAAGCTGTTATTGGGCCTTAAGAGTTGCCTCTAACTATATATAAGAGGTTAAACTAATATGTGTAGGAATTAATTATGATGAATGAATGAATTGATTGAGTTGGTAGCAGTTTTGCAACTCCCTTTCCTCTATTTCTCCCAATTTATTCTACAATTCTACATCTTCCTTAACAAAGTCTTGAAACTTGATGAAGTGAATTTTACTAGTGTTTGAGGTTCATATAAAGCAAAAGTTCTCTAATTTTTGTTAGCGAGATGATATGGAATTTATAACTAATAGTTGTTTTCAATTCTGATTCACAGAAAAGAAGGGAGCAAACACAAGAGATTGGGAAAAAGAATGATTGCCCACATAGAATGTCTTATTGCGGATAAGAAAGATCCGGAAAAAAAAGTTGATGGCGGCCAAGCGAAAGAGATTACAAGATGAAGCTAAATCAGATCCTTCTGCGATAAGTGATCTGCCATCTTCAATACACTGTGAAGAGTTATGGTTGTATATTCGCCAAAAGAAAGGCGGAGCTTACACTAGTGAACAAACTCGTATAGTTGTTGAAAGAATTGTAAGTATTGTTATTTTTTATTTTTTAGTTACTAAACATGTTTCGTTACTAATTAAGCTCTCATTATCTGTATCTTACTAGAACAACTCAAAATGAAAGAAGTAGATGGATCATTTGTGTCGGACGAAAGGAATGATATTCTTACTTTGTGACTAGAAAATCGGATCACGTGGGCGTGTAAGGGGAATTGGAGGATGTGTAGCCCTAAAGGAATACTTTGGTAAATCCAAACACCAAAAACAAAGTATGGTTACTCGGAAGGAGATGGAACGTACGTTGGCTATAGTGACTGAGGAAGCAAGGCCAAAGCAGTGGAGGAAAAGCTTCATGTACTGCAAATTTTCAAGCCTAGCTTAACAATATAAAGTAGGAAATGATTATGCTTGTGAGCTCTCATAGAGAGACCACTATTCCCTTGCCACAGTCGCCTACACCTGTCCAGCAAAGAATTAAAGGGAGCTGCATTGTTGGACAACCAACAGAACCTTGTGACCTTTACGTGGAAGATCCTGTTAGACGATTACTTGCAAGAGGGACTGTCTACAACTTGGGATCAACTGCACACCACCAACAAATGGCTAATGATGAAGTTAGGGTGTCAGCTGAAGAGGTGATCATTTATGCACCTATCCTTCTTAAAATTGATCACATGAAGGTTGTGAGTGATTGAAAGGGAAGCTTCATCTCGTGGTCAGTGAAGCTTGTACATGTTTCTACTCCTCCTAAAGCTCCAGCCCCCACTAAAGCAGCAGCCCCTTGTGAAGTTGTTAAGACACCTAGTACTAAGCACAAAATTGGACTTCAGTTACTCAATCGATCTTTTGGAGTTAGATCATGGCCTGTTAATATTGAAGTAGGCCTCTGTAATAAGCTACCAATTTTCATTGATGAAGATGATTTAATCTCCTTGCTATTTATTAGAAAGGAGCTAACTAATGCAATTATGTTCTTATTGATAAAGCATGTATCTTCTTAATGAGTACATAATTTAAATCCATACTTTAGACACACATACATATATACTAATTCCATGATGTCATTATTGTAGGTTGATGCATTGTGAATTGGTAGAATAAGGCAGAAGCAAGGATATTGGATTATTGTGCCCAGACTACATAAGTGTGCCACCTGTAAAGGAGAGACAAGTATACACAACTAAGAAGTTGTGTAACAATATGAAAAAGTGGTACTTGGAACCATTCAACCATAGGTACACATATCATAATTACTCTATGCAATTTACTTAATTATGCTACATACATATTACTGAGTACTTGTCTATTGTGAATTTTCAGTCACTATTGACAGTTGGCCCTCCTGCGTGGGAGGAGAATAAAATGGTCTTTTTATGCCCCATTCACAATGATCTAGTGCCTACATTAAAGTAGATCGTGGATAAGTAAGCATGTCATTTTGATTGTGTTGTCTGAAATATCTACTGTGAACTTTCAATGACTATTATTGATAAATTAAATTTGTGATTTTGATAATAGACCCATGATGGAATTCCAAAAGAAGGTCAAGAAAAGCTTAAATTTCAGGTCAAAGAGCCTATATGGATCATACCAAAGGTTAGTACATATTTGGACACTGGCACACTACCTTGTGAACTTGGTTAGTTAGCAATATATGCTCTATATATATATATATATATATATATATATATATATATATATTGTTCGTTTTTAGATACGTCAACAACCACATGTGTCCAACTTATGTGGGTTTTACATCATAAAACACATGTATAATATTATCATGCAAAGAATTATGACTAACTTCACTGAAGAGGTAAATGTATTGATAATATATATGTTTGCCTGTGTTGACCCATTTGATGAAAGTTATCAAGCAAGGAAGGACTAATATATTTTTGTTTTTTATGTTACAGACGTTTGCCTGTGTTGACCCCTTTCCTGATGGTGATATTGAGTGCATACGTCAAGTGATTTGTGAATATATGTTTGAGGAGCTCGTAAAGTCTTGAATTCATTTGTAAATATATGCTGTGTAGCAACAATCATCTTCTGTAAATGAACAATTGTACAATATGTTTAATGACCAATAATAAATTTGTTTATTCATTTCCAACAAATTGATGCTTTCCATTTTTTGTTGCTGATTGTATTGCATGGTGTTAGTGATTATAACTTTAGGACAGGATGTTGCAAATGAGCTAATAATAAATTTGTAAAAAAACAAATGCTTGACTTTTAGGACTGACTATTTTATAAATGTCCGGTCCTAAAAGTCTTCGTTTTAACATTAAAAAATATGGGAAACTTTTAGGAGTGGCTATTTTATAAATGTATGGTCCTAAAAATCTTCGTTTTAACATTAAAAAATATGGGATACTTTTAGGAGTGGCTATTTTATAAATGTACGGTCCTAAAATTCTTCGTTTTAACATTAAAAAATATGGGAGACTTTTAGGACCGGTTATTTTATAAATGTCTAGTGCTTAAAGTCTTCATTTTAACATTAAAAATATGGTTGACTCTAAGGACCTGCTATTTTATAAATGTTTAATCTTAAAAGTTTGCTTATAACTTAAGAAAAAATAAGGGAGACTCTTAGGACTAGATGTTTTATAAATGTCTGGTCCTAAAAGTCAATATATAACCCCACGTAATCTTCTTTCTCAAACAATGTCCTAGTTTTCAAAAGACAACCACTCGCATGGGGTTTAAAGACAACAATGCGCAAGGTGAGTTTGCTCTTCCAACCATTGCCATTTGTGTCGTCGTTGTTACCTCTCCTGAGGTTGATCATTATCAGTCTCCTTTTTCTTTGTCTTTGTTCTTTTTCTAACAAATATAAAGAAAAAGTAAACTGAAAATGATCAACCTTAGGGAGGGTTTAAGACAACAGAGGTTCTTCTCAAGGTAGGACCCTCGTTGTCGTCATTTTTACCTCTCCTGATTTTGATAATTATCGGTCTCCTTTTTCTTTTTCTCAGAAGAAGATGAAAGACAAAGAAAAAGGACACTCAAAATGATCAAAATCAGGAGAGGTAAAAATGACGACACACGAGGCTTTAACCTTGAGAAGAATTATCATTGTATTTGTTTGTATGTTTGTTCGAACAATGTAAATGATTTTTTGTTTGTTCTTAACATTCTATTCTGCAAATTTTAATTTCAAAGTCAATGATGACTCACGAGGACTTTGTTTTGTTTGTTCTTAATTAATGTTGTTATTATGTGATTTTTATTTTAAAATGGTCTATTAATTTTATATTCTAATTTTATACGGTGATCTCATCCATGTGGAATATGATTCATTATTATTAAAATGTTGTTAATTATATAATTAATATGATTTGTTAAACTGAAGGGTAAAATCTAAGGGTTGTCCAAAAGCCATTGAAAACATGATCCTTGTGATCAAAACAAAAATGTCTCAAAAAATATTTTAAAAAACATATTTTTCATTATATTTATTTATCGGGCAGCATCTAGTACATAAAAAAAAAAAACAAAATAAGAAAAGAAAAAAACATTCAATCCTCCATATCGTTGTCGGAGGAGGAGGAGTCATTGGAGTCTTGATCTTGAGAAGAATGGTACTCCACGTTATTGGTGTTGAATGCCATGTTGAGCTTGCAGTTGACAGTATGCATAAGCCCAACCAATTCGCCCAAGTGTCGGTCGATGTGATCAACGCAAGCCTTCAAGTGCTCTAGCATTTGCTTCGCAAATGGATTCATCGGCAGTGGAGGAGGCCTTTGAGGTTGGGGAGGAGAAGGAGGAAAAGGAAGACCCAGTGGTGGTGGGGTAGCCATTATAGTGGTGGTGGGGCAGCCATTATGGTAGAGGCTAGGAGGTGGAGGTTGCAGAAGAAAATGAGGATGTGGAGAAGAATGTAAAGAAACTAAAGTAAGAAGGGGTTTAAATAGAGCACCATCTTTGGAGTGTCCTTAGAATACGAGGACACACATAGTTAGAAAGTTTACTTGGAAGTTGAAGAGACTCTAAAGCATACATTGAACACAGAGTGTAAAAATATGACTTTGCTATCTAAAGAATTTGAAACGACGAAACTTTTAAGACCGGATATTGTAAAACAACCATTCTTATAAATATTATTTTTATAACAAAATTCTTACTTTAAAAAAAATTAAGGATAGACTTTTAGAACCGGATATTTTAAAACGCCAATCTTAAAAGTATTTTTAGGACTAGGCATTTTTCAAATCTAGTCTTAAAGGAAGAAAAAATTCTTACTTGTAATAAAAATAAAGACAAACTTTTAGAACCACATATTTTAAAAGGACTGTCTTAAAAGTATTTTTTAGATCGGCCATTGATGAAATGCAGTCTTAAAGGTATTTACAAATTTCAACTTATATTTTAATTGTTTCTCATTCTACATTTAATCCATTTTGTACCTCTTTGCCCTAATCTCTATGTCCCTAATCGAGGGTCTAGACTATTCTGGATTGAGTCGGGTATAACACACAAGGGCGGCAAGGCTCCACTACCAAGTATTTAACACTATTGTGTTCCTAAAGTTCAAACTCTAGACCTCTAATTAAGCTAATATAACTGAGACCTCTGGTTAAACTAATATAACCTCTTATCAGTTCAATTAAGGGTTTAGTGGTATATGGCCATGTGTAATATGTATTTCATGTGGATTTATAGCTGAGTGATAATATTTCAAAAATATAATACATAGCGCTGTTTGATTTGAGACCTTGATATAATAGATATCAAGAATTTAAACTAAGTTTTGTCCTATTTTTTATACACCAGAAATCTCTAAAAGCAAATCTACACACAAGAAAAGTTAAGAACCAACGTCATAGGCAGAGATCTCTCTCAGCAACTTTTAGCCTCATAAGACATTCCACAATTCAGATGTAATCGGCTTCCTCCAATCGGAGAGAACCTTCAATCCCAGGATTAAGTTTTGTCCTATTAATTAATTATATATAAGTTCTAAAACAAGCTTTATAATTCATTAACTATTAATAACATTATGTTTATTTTCTAAATTTCGTAGCTCCTATTATAGACACAGAAATTGAGATTACTAGGCTACAAGGTCTTTAGCCTATAGGAACTATTCTAGTTGTGTGAGAAATAAGACAATAAAATGTTTTTTTTTTGAAAAAATATTAATCAATAAGGAAATGAGAAAAAATTTACAACATTGATTATATTAGTTCCTATAAAATTTTTAACTTTGTCAAATTAAGTTTTTATTTGTTAATTAAAAATGAAATTGAAAATGCAATTTTTTTGGTGGTTATTATATAAATTTGGAAAGAAATAAAATAAATAAATAAATAAAAGGGAAGGCAGCCATGCATGTTACTCTCCATTCCTTTCTCCATTTCGTTAAGTCTTACTAGTAGTTGACACCCATCTATCTTGCTTTTGACTAAGCATTTTATATTAAAAATAAAGGATAATATATGATATCTTGTAACACCCCTAATTTCATACTACTTATAATGTATATAAACATGTAGTAAATATGAATATCGTCAAAGTGGAGTATTAGAGCGTATGTGTTGAGTAACTACTGATACATATTTGTGGCTATAAATTTAAACTAATTGCGGCATATTCAGTCGGTATAATAATGGTACAATAATCCGAGTATTTAAATATTGAATATCTAACAATACAAATACAGTCCAAAATAAAACCTCCGGCTGAGTCTTCATATGTGCATCTTACCCTTTATATCGGCTCCTAATCCTCCATGTCTTGAAGCTAGGGTGAAGTATGAGATTCAATTCTCATTGAATTTCAGGTAACAGTTAACCTTATGTTTAAGTAATAACAATATGTATAACGGATATTCATCACATTCAATACAACAATACATAGCACATAGCAAATTTATGTCAAGAGCAATAACAACAATACATAGCACACATCAAATGCATGTCAATAGTATTTGCACTAACCAGTGCCCTAAGTCCATGTGTCCTCAACGCTAGGAAAATATACAAGTGATATTATCATGACTATAACCCACATAAGCTGAATCCACAACTAAACTGAATATATACAAACATATGATCTAAGATCGAGTCTTAGTCATAGTGCATGGCTCAAGACCTCGTCTTGCTCATGACTCCATATGAAATAAACAATCACACATATATACATGCATACAAGACACATCAGAGTTAAAGTTATAGTACACGTGTGTACCTTTCTTGGCTTGGTACGATTCTCTTTTAGTACCGGTTCCTATTTTTCCCGGATATCCTTTAATACCATTACCGCATTATGATATTATAATAAATACCATATGACTTAGAATGATATTCTAAGAGATATTTTAGCCACTATTGACTTTTTTATCTTTGGTGGATTTATTATTCCAATTTTACCCTCACATTTCCTTAAAAGTGGAATTTCAGCATTTCTACCCAGATTTTTCACTAACTTTGAAAAATCATAACTAATTGTAAAAAAAAAAAGAGAAATGATGTGATTCAAAAGCAAAACTTTCCCTTGACAAGTCTATTATTTTGGAAAAATAATGCCTGGAACTATAAATCCCTGGGACATTCCCAGTTTTAATTTCTTTAACCACTGTCCTAGTTTCCAACTCTGAAACATGCACTAACTTGGAAAATTCACATATATTTGTAAACAATTCAAACATTTTCATGTTATACATGAATGGAAAGCCTTGTATGTCTTTTATATCTCTGAAAATTTGCAAGATTTTAGACACCATTTGAATGGCCAAAACTTAAACATAACAACCACTGTTCAGATTAACATCCAGAAAATAAAGCTTAACTTCAAAAATTTGTATCTCCTTTTATAGAGCTCAAAACATTACAAATTTTATATCAAAAGAAAGCTCTGGATGTCTATGTCATACCTGAAAATATTCATGATTTTTGAAAATCATTTACTATATGAAACAATATCCACAAGGTATGGAGTTGTTTTCAATAAAGGTGTGAAGTGATTTGCTACTTTGTTTTTAACGAATAATAACATCGGCATAAAATTTCTGCCGTTACGTTAGAGGATAATATCACCATAACTAAACATACTTGAAATTTTGGTTTCCCAGTCATCTACTAAGTATACGACCCCAATATATAAATTTATTATATATTAATAACTCATTGAATCTAATAATTTACGAGTATGTAAGAACAATTTTATCTCAACTCATAAAAAAGATATTTTAAAATTGTCGTTTCCAAGACATGTAGTAAGTATATGACCCCAATATATGAATTTACAATATATTAATAACTCAGAACAATTAACTTAATTATATACATTTAAATTTTTGAATTCATTCCCAAAAATTCCAATTTTACATTAAAATCTCAATTATTTATTTTTAACTTTATTTCAAACATTCTTCTTAACCCAAACAACTCATTTGAGACATTGATTATTATCAATTTTATTTAATTGTACAAATTCCCCAATTTAAGTTTAGGGTTTAAAATATAAAATTTTTAAATTTTAAATCTTCATTGTATTTAAACTTTAAACTGATTAAACTTTAAGAATACATCTAATAACCCAAATCGGTAAAAATATCATATATGAAATAATTTTTAAAATTTTTAAATAGAAAAATAAATTTTAATTCCTCACAACAACTAAATAATAAAACTAAACTTATTAAAATTAAATATTAATCATCGCCTTCATTCCTATAGCCATCTATTAATAAAACTCAAAACTTACCCAAAACCTCTACTCAAAATATTCTCTAATTATTACAAAATTACTAATCATATGAAATACAAAATCATGTATAATAAATTTTATAAAGGAAGTTTTGTGATTATAAAAATAATTTGAAAAGGAGCAAACTAGAGGCTCTGTTTGGCATGACAGTGCATAGTAGAAAAAGTCTAGTACTTATTAGAAAAAGCTCAGGGAGAGAAAATTGGGCATTTTTTATCTTTGGGATAACTTCATGCGGTGATGGGCTTATATATTCAAGCTTTTGGTTTCTGGCATCAACGGCCGAAAGCACAGTGCACAACGCTAAGAGCTCTGATTGGCGAGGGACAGCCCGTAAAGATCAACACGAAGAAGCACGGAAACACGGAGAAGCAGACAAGGGAATCACAGAGAAGAGGGCCGCGAATAAAGAGTACTTGAACCTCCAGCTTGTTCCTCTCGTTTGATCATCATCTATCATCGCCTTCTACCTTCCACCAAGCTTCCACAATCGCCTTCTTCCTCCAACACCAGAAACAAAGCAGCTGCGATATTGAGAAGAGATATATAGCGAGAGAGAGAGAGAGAGAGAGAGAGAGAGAGTCTTGGTTGGAGAATACTGAAGTTTTGGACCTCAAGTTTCTAAAGTCTCTCAAACTGTGTATATGCTATCAGTTATGGACACCCAAATACATCCACGTGGATGGCTGGAGTGGGACACCTCATTTGCTCTAGACACATTGTACTGTAATGAGTGCATGAAAAGGGAGAAGCGCCTCTCTCTTTATTTTGCTCAAGTTTTGGACCTTTGGCTAGCAGATAAAATGATTTTTTTCAAGGACAAGAAATATGAGATGAAAGTTTTAATTCGATTTATTAGGGTGGACTGCATAGATTGAATGATAATAATTTAATTTTTTTATTAAATTTAAATTTAAATTTGTGAGTGTGTTAATACACCTAACATTCATATATAGTATTCTATAAGATTTATATCATTTTCTATCTTGACTTTCCAAACACTATTCTAAACAACAGTTCATATGGAAAAAAGCCACTTCTACTATTACTATTCCAAACACAAATCATATCTACAATATAACTTTTATCTTATCTCCTATTTGTAGAAGTCCACATGAGAAAAGTTATTTCTGCCATTACCATCCCAAACGGGTACTAAATCAATGGTTGAAAATGGTATTGGAGGACGAAGTTTGGACTCTCTCTCTCTCTCTCAACTGTTTGAAATGACCATTGGGAAAAAAAAGTAATGCTACCTCCGGTCCTAGATATAAGCCTTAATTGACTTTTTTTGGGAAGATTAAATAAGCTAATAATATTACTTTAAAGTATTTATATTTATCATTTTTTTCTTCAAACTAATTTGTTTTACTTATAAACTTATACATAATTTATGTTGGAAATTATGCCCTAGAGGCTCATCATTTAAACTAATTGAGATATCGTATCTCATATTTGATTTATGAAGATAGATATCATATCTCATATTTGATTTATAAAGATATATATCATATCTCAGATTTGATTTATAAAGATAAATTAAATCAGTTGGCTTTTAATTCGCATTAAATAAATAGACTAGATTGAATCGGTTAAGATAGATTTAATTTCCAATTCAATTCAAAATTAATAAGATTGATTTTGAATATTTAATGCAGCTCATTAGGGTTATAAATACCCTTAGGTTGTAAGTAATTTGATTACACACACAAGAGAATTGAAGAGCCACAAAGAAACCTTAGAAGAGAGATGTGAGACAAAAGCTTGAAGGCGCTAGCACGCTGCCGTTCGTATTAGAGTGTTGTTCGGTGTGGATACCGGTAGAGGGAGTGGATTCGTAGAGTTGGCTCCTAGAATTGATCGACCAAGAAGGTGTTAACCCATGAGTTTGCAAAGCATGTACACGAGTTCGCATAGGTACAGTTCTAAATTACCAATGAGATTGGTTTTGATGGCACACTCGTGGAAGAACGAATGATATCACATATTCGCAGTAAACGTGTAACTCTAACTGCTGAGATTTTGAATAATATGTTAGGTGTAGTAGATCCTCCTTCTCCACCCATCCTAAAGTACACAAATGCCCAAACTTTTCAAATTCTTAGACCTGATGAGCCTATTAGGCCTCTGGATTTTACTCCTGTTGAGATGCCTGCCTTGTGCAGAGTCTTGTAGTACATCTCCATTAGGAATCTGGTGCCAAAAGGCAAAAATTGTACTCATTTAATCTTGGTTCTTGGCTCTTTTATGAAATTAGAAAATTCCGCTTTGAAGGGCAAAAGAAAGCCCATCTCCCGTTTGTCCACCTAGTGTCATTGATTCTCTTTCACCACAAGATATGGTATCAGGAGTTAGATGAAAAACCAGTCTATCCCACCAAAATGTGTCAAAATCAGCTGAATTATATGAGATTGTCATTTGCTGAGGGTTCTGGGCAATCTAGAGTTCCTTCTAGATCTGGGACTAGAGCCACCCACTCTAAAGCTAAAGAGGCTCAGTCTTCCCCAACAAAGCCTTTGTACCTACTCAAGCTGATGGACCTACCTCTATGTTTAGAGCCTCCATTCAAACCATTATTGACAAAGCTATCTCAGCAGTTATCTCTACTCTTCAAACCATTTTAATAGCTGAGTTATCCAAGAAGATTGAGACTGAAGTGAGAAAGGGAGTAGATGAAGTTCTCAAAAACCATAAGACTTTGTGTAACATCCCATTTTTAAATGTAACATCCCATTTTTAAAGCAGTAAAAATAATGGGAAATTTTTTTCTTAAAACCCGGTGATCAGAGTAAAGCATTTTTTCATAAGCAGAGTAACTGAATTCAAAGTACATAACCAGTGTGTAATTTCAATATACAGTCATCCCAAAAGAAGAAAGTTTTTAACAGTATATATACAAATATAACTGATAAACTTCTTCAGCCCCTCCATACCGTCCACCAGCCTTTACCGTCACTCTCTCGGTATTCCCGACCCTAAAGCTACAGCTGAGATCCAATTACCAATTGGATCTCAGGTAACGGTTAACCTTATGCTCAAATAAAATAGTATATTGATAACAGCATTAACATAATTACATACAGCAGAATATCACTACATAAGCACACAGCAGATGTATGATCAAATAATGGCAGAACATAAGCACAAAGCAATATGTAAAGCCCCAAATAACGGTTGCACATATCCAGTGCCACGACGGCCCATCGTGTCCTCAGCGCTAGGCAAACCCAAACGGCATTATCATGACTATAACCCGTAATAAGCTGTAAAATAACTGACAACCCTAAACAGAGTTTCAGTATCTAGCATGTCTATCACATATATGTATATAAGCAGCATAAGTGTTAAGGTTACAATACGCGTCCGTACCTCCGTTGACGACTTTTAGTACTTCCGTCAAATTTACGGTACGTTTGACAGCGGCTCGACAGCGGTGACAGCGGAAACAGCGGTTCGTGATTCTGGATATCCTATAAGGATAACATCACCAGTATGAATGTCTAAGACCATAACAGGCATTTTTTGGTACAAATTACCATTTTGCCCTTAGTTAGCCTTTTTAGCGGTATTTCGCCAGAGCTTCGCTGTTCCGACTTTTTACTTCCAAAATTTTTGCCATAATCTTTTCTATAATATTTTTCTAAGATAATTATCATATTTATTCTAAAAACATGATATCTAAATTATCTTGAAAAATTAAGACTATCCTATCACATCTACTATAACTACTAAACTAAAGACTAAGGACCGAGAAACTTACTCAGAGATTTGCTGCGAAATTCCCCGGACTCCTTCTTCTTCCTTCTCTCTCAATATTTTCGGCCTTCTCAAGAGGAAATGGTGTGAAGAATGGTGAAGAATGAAGAGGTATTTATAGAAAAGTTGGATGGCATTTTCGTAATTTCGCTGAACTTTGTCTGGTCGAATTCTGACCGTTGGATCGCACTTTTGCTAGGTGGAATGATCTTGGCCATACACCTACTAGGCCGAAATTTCTGCCCCTAAAAACACCAATTTATGACATCATCTATGTTGCATCATCCTCTTGCTTTATCTGATCAATTCCTGGTTCGGTGTCCGGTTCGCGCAATTCCGTAAAATCTCAAAATTCCGAAAACAGTATGCTGAAGGTCCTTTCATCCTCTTTAAGAATACTAGACTCTCCTTCTCTTATACTTCCAGTAAAGACGTTCCGTTGTCTGTCGAAGATCCTCGGTTTTCGTGTCCGCTCTTAGAAACAATTTTGGCCGGTACTAGCTTCTGGGTAAAAATCCACTGACCAATAATATGCTCTGGTTTTTCCCTACTTATGCCCGTATTGCCACAACAGTTTGACTTTCTAAGAGCTCCTATTTTGATTATCTGCTTAATTTCTTCAAAATATCTTCCTATCCGGATCTCCAAATTGCTCTATCGGTTACAGAAATGAATTCGGAGACCGGCTATCTCGGGATAAAATTTCACTCGTCCGTAATATGCTCTGACTCCAACAACCTAGTTCACTGCTTTCTATGTAGGATTTTATTTCTATCCGTTCTCGTTTTTCCTGTCCATTTCTTCTCCTGATTATTATATTATTTCTAATTCAACACATGTTTTTATCTTATTATTATTATATAAAAATATCTATCCAACCTTATCCCTCCACCAAAATTTCGGTCAGCCCTCTTTTTTTTTTTTGTTTATTTATTTTCCAACATATCTTATATTTATCTCTCACCAAAATTCCCTTATTGGTCCAAAATGAGTTTAAGCTTATAAAATTCCCTAAAATTACTTAATAAATCCCTTAATATTTTCTAATAATTTTCTTAATTAAAACTTATCATTTTCTCATAAATATTTTATTGACATCAATAATCTAAATTTTATGCAATTTATTAACAATTTTAGAGCCTATTTTGATTTCTAGAACACTTTTTAAAATTTTCCTTCTTTTGTTTTTATAGGAAATATTTTATTAAATTGTCTAAATTATGGATAATATGTTTTTTTCTAAATTTTCATAATTATTCCATCTCTTTTTTTTTAATTTTCCATAATTTTCTTGGAATATTTTATGGCTTTAAATGTTATTTTTGACAATAAATTTCCTTTAATTTTTCATAATTCATTCCTTTGAACAAAATTAATATTATAACATGTTGAGACATAAATTTTCATGAATAGACATTTTTATAACATATTTTTCCAGATAATAATTATCCGGGTATTACACTTTGGCTGAGGCTCAAGATGAACAAGAAGATGACATTATAGACATCTATGAGAAGTTGGAAAATATTGAGGGTCACTTCAGTGATCTGGGTCCCAGATTTGGAGCAACCCATTCCGCCTACTTGTCCTTGGATATGAAAGTGTCTAAGATTCTAGAGCAAACTTACTTTGCAGTACCTTCTGGTACTTCACCTTCAGCCTTTTCCCCTCTATCTGCCTCTATGCTTGATCCAAATACTCACTCCCTTTCTCATATTTCTCCCCATGTTTCTCCATCCCACACTCTTGACAACTTTCCCTCTCATTCTTCTCATTCTTCTCCTATCCTTACTCTTGCCCTCTCCACTCCTGTTCCTGAAATCTCCACTCCTATACCTGAAACCTCCACCCTCATTCTTACCTTAACTCCTACTACCATGCATGTTCCACCCTCTGTTGCCTCCGCTATCCTCCTCTCATCTCCAGAGTCTCCATCTACCCTCTTAGAAGCTATCCCTCTCCTCCAGACCACCTTACCCATCATCCCTCTCTCTATGATCCTACCTGCTGATGATGACAAAGGGAGAGAAGAGTAATAGCTTATGTGTTGATACAGATGTAGACTTATCTGATGTGTTGATATAGATGTAGACTTAGTTGATTTAGCATTTAGGCAATTAGGCTTAGTTTGAATTGTTTGTAATTTTTTATTATGTAATGCTGCTAACTGTCTGTTTACTTGATTGACTTGATATAAGCCTTGTTTTGTGCACTTCTAATTGAATGTCAGGTTATTCAGCAGTTTCTGCCTCTAATTGCCTAGAATGTATTTTTAAAAAACTGTCCTGTGGTTTAACAAGAACTTGAAATCAATTTCTTAAATTGTCCTCTAATTTATTTCACAAGAGTTGTCATCATCAAAAAGGGGGAGAATGTTAGTTCTCAATCTAAGTTTTGATGATAACTAAACACTTGTCAATTACTGGATCTTTGTGTGAGAAATCATATTTATTCCTACATTTGATCACATTGTTTGAGGAGATTTTCAAATTTTTTTGTCATGGTTACTTTTTTTTTTGAGGTTGTCAGTAACCATAATATTTTGTTTTGGTTAATCCAATTCCTAAGCTCTTAAGAAGACTGTGATGGTCAGGCCCCAATGTCTTTGCCAATTTGTCCTCATTCGTAGAAAGGCAATCCCCCCATGTTGTAACTTCTTGGGACATGGCATGTTGTGCATTTAACAATAATGTTAATATTGATAGGTAATTGATGACATTACTTCCATGAATCTATAACTAATATTAATACGTACCATTTTATCAAAGACCTCCTTCATCTGATCGCCATAAGAGCCATCTTAATTTTGCCTTGTCACAGACCAAAGTTCATGACAGGGAGGTCTACTGCCTTCCCAATCTTAGTAGCCAACTTTTTAGTAATCTAAGCATGCCCATTTTACCCTCCCTTGGAAGGATACTTATTGTTTTCAGCCTCCTCCAATTCTCCTGGCTTAATTCCTTCACAAACAGACATCCTAATATGTGTGATAGTGGAGGGAGTTTGTGAAATTAGATATAAATTCAGGTGATAAAATGGATTTGAGTCTTCTATTTAGAGTCAAAGTAGACCTTTGTACTAGATTTTATATTTCGGAGTAGAGGCAACATAATTTTTATATTTTCAATTGATATTTCTCAATGATGAAATGATTGCTTATTGGTTAATATAAGAAAACATAATCGTAATTATCAATAAAAATACTCTTAGAAAAAAAATTAATCTTTTGCTCCATTTAGTTTTAATCCAATTATAACGCAGTCCCTACATTTTAACATGGCGCAACTCAGTCTTTATAGTTTTAACTCAGTTCTAACTTAGTCCTTCAACTTCAACTCTCTACAATTAAATCCCTATAGTTTTTACCATGTTATAATTCAGTTCCTAAGTTTTATTGTTTATATGAATTTATTTTCCAAAACATAGGGACTAAGTTATTAAATGGTTAAAACTATAAGGAATAAGTTACATTCACTCAAAGTTCGTAAACTGAGTTACAATCGAGTCAAAAATATAGGGACCAAACTACAATTAATCAAAGTGTAATGACTAATTTATAACTAAATTAAAATATGAGGACTAAAACATTAATTTTTCTTATTTATTCAGTTATAAATAAAATATAAGGTGCAAAATTAATCATCATTAAGTTATACCAAAAGTGTAAAAGTAACTATAAACTTTTTTAGTGCAAAAATAATTATAAACTTAAAAAAAAAAAAAAAGCAAATTGGATAATGCAGTTTAAGACGTTAACACCAGGCATTTGACAATTACTTAACATCAATGTTATTTTTGCCTTCTTGTGTAATGTTGTAATGTTTATAGTTACTTTTATACCAAATAATAATAATAATAATAATAATAATAATATATGATAACATTTACAGTTTTAGTATAACTTAATAGTTAATTTTACACCTTAGCCATATAAATAATGACTGGAATTCATTTTTCAAGCATGTGTTAGTATCATGAACATGCATATATAAATAGATTTTGAATTGAGGTTCTGTCTTGAAACATTCATAAATAAGTGTAAGTATATATAGTTTATGGTCTAAACATGCTTGTTGAGACATTATTATATATGGAAATAAAATGACTTCAATTTTTTTTTTAATTATGAAAGAGAAATATGCTATAAATTAGTCCTAAATTCTAAGAATGAGAGAAGCATACTTTGGGTGAAATAGACGCAAACATTAATGGTGAGTGTACCCGCACGAGCTAGGAAATCTCTAAGTTTGTTATTCTTACACGTGTCATCCCTTAGACCACATCCATATTTCTCTTTTTTGTTACAAAATTGACGCAAGTGCCAACTGTTTAATTAATTTGCGTGTTTAACTCTCTCATGTCTTTTTACTCAAACATAAGGAAAGCAATTTAGAAATGAAATTCCAAAAAATTTTATACAAACAAGGCTTACTATTGTTGTTAATCCTTACGAGTTTTGGTTTTAGTCTCTATAGTCTCAAATTATTGGTTTTGACTTTTATAATTTCAGAAAGATTAGGTTTGATTTAAGTATAAGAATAAAACAAAAACTCAATTAAAAGTATAAAGATCATTTGTTAACCTCAAACAAGATTTTTATGAAACTCTAGGGATTAAAATCAATTATTTGAAACAAAATAGATCAAGATCAAAATTTGATCAAATCATAAAGACTAACCATAGAATTAGTCCTATAAAGAATATTGCTTTGCTTAAAACTTAGTGAAAATCACAAAACAAAAACCCCACATAAATTTCAAAATCTCAAATAGGTGATTTCCCATTAAAAGAAATTGTCAGTGGCATTACTGTTGTTGTCGATCTCACTAATCTAATGGACAACAGAGTTTTAAAGTTCAAGTGGTACATTTTAAAAAAATTTCCTAAAACTTAAAACAAAACACCCCTATATATGCCAAATTATAAACTCAAAATCATGATTATATGGAAAGTTAACAAGCACTCATACATGCCAATCTCAATTATATGTTTAAAATCATGGTTATCTTAAAACATACTATTATCATTCTTTCAATTTCATAATTTATTTTGGTGTTTATAAGGGTATTTGGTACCTTAAAGAAAATCCAAACGCTTGGTTGTTGGATATAATAAAAATATATCACATCTTGAGCAATATCAATGAATTTCTACTTTCTAATCACACACTTCAAATGTTAAGCAGAATTTATTCCAAAAAGAAGAAGGAATTTTAAAGCATTCCTCCAACCCATCCGATTTTCTCTATTGCTTTTTTCAACCCAACTGATTATATAAATCTTTGTCTTCAAAAAAAAAAAAAAAATTCCAAGCATTTCCCCAGAGTATATTTAAGTCATTATATTGTCAAATTCATGATCCGAATATTTCTTCGTTGATCCATCGTCAAATTCATAATCCTAATATTAATTTTATGAATCCATCTAATTCTGCATAGCAAAATGCCATTATCTGATTCATGAGTGAAATGATTATTTTAATTTCCAAATGTTAATAAGAATTTAAATATAAGAAAATGATAATAAATACTTGTTTGATTCTATTATCTTTTTTTTATGCTTTTAGAAAATTTTGCTAAGTGATAGGAATTTTTATGGAAATACAACATTAAAAAACAATCAATTTGAATCATTATTTAAAAAAAAAAATGTATCTAAAATATTGAAGTGAAGGTAAAGGATAGTTTTCTTTATTAGTGTAGATTTCATTAATGAAAATACAATATTTTATGAATCTTTTATAATTTTGTAAATCCAAAAGTAATAAAACATCATAAAGATGTTTTTATTTTTTATTTCTTAGAATACGTTTTAATTTTTTTTTAGAACAAAGGACCAAAAAAATTTTAAATCATGTTTTTTTATTTTCCAAAACAAAATATTTTTGTGAAAACCTAAAAATCAATTAAGTTTTTAAATCTCGACAAAAATTAATTACTTTGTATTACACTATTGTACAATCAATGTGACGCATTTGTCATAATATGTGATATACAATAGTTAATTATTTAAAATAAAGATGATAGAAAATAAGAATAAATTAAATAAATATCATGAAAAATATTAAACAACGAAAATTTTAACTTATCTTTAGCATTAGGTTGCAGTCCTTCCAAAATTTTATTGTTGTATCGAAAAACCCACATGCATATAACTGCAAGTATTAATTTTTTTATGTGTACTTAATGCATTAATCTGCCAAGTTAGTTCATTAAAATAACATACTAAATAACGATATAAACGTAATAAGAACTATCTATACCTATAAAAATATTTTTTAAAAAAAATATTAGAGGATTTTATATAATCTGACTTTTTAAGGAGAATTATAACCAACAATCATTAAAAATTTAGGAAAAACTGTGGATGATATAGATACCATATTGCTTTTTTTTAAAAAAAAAAAAAAAATCACTCATTGGAGAGACCATAACAACTAAACTCCTACTCCCCCCCCCCTCCCCCCAAAAAAAAAAAATCTTAAATAATCAGGAAAAACCCTAACCACCATGTTTGCATAAAGCAGGACAAAAATGGAGAAATTAAAGGTATGATTAAGGTTTATGCCGGCCACTAATTATTTATATTAATAACTAATGACGATAATAAAAATATTCAAAAAGACTATACCAAAAGATTTTTCTGATTTTTCGTCGTTATTCGAAGTCATTGAGGATGATGAACAAGAATATTGGATATGATTGTGGAGATTATGAGAAATTAGAAGGAATTTTTCTTATTTAGCATTTGCATGCGGCATCATGGCACTTTCCTGGAAAATTAAACCTTGTGGAAAAATATGCTAATTAATTGGACTCATTCAAGAAATTCAAGTGACAATTATGTATAGTGTTAGTAAGTATTAATAATTTTCAATAAGGTTTGACTAAAGAAGTCTATGAAAAGGTCTACAATTTGAAATGATGTAAAAGTTGAGAATAAAATTTGAATTAGGTAGAATTCACGAAGAGTGTTATATTAGTAGCAACAAACTACTAGTATGATCCTTTTTATATGTCAATTTTAACTAATTCTCACATACTAATTTATTTTCCTTAGATCCTTACATATACTTCTAAAATAAAAATGACAATGTTTCATCAAAATGAAATTAAAAAATAATAATTAGAACTCATGAATATACACACACCATAATTATATTAAATAACACGTAAAACCCAATTATGTTTTGAAAGAAAGTTGTATAACATTTTTTTCTCTATCAGATTGGGTTTGATGGAATATACAAGGCCAGAAGGAAGCAAGTCGGGAGTAGACCTTTAAAGTTACCCATATTGTGTTGGTGTTGTGGAGACAAAGGAACTTTTTTCTCTTTGAGAATAAGTTTATCTCAAATGACAACATTCTAGCCAGCTCAAGCACAATAATGGAGATGAAGAATCTTACTAATGGTCATGTAGTAGGGATGAAAATTCAAGGGGCTACTCTGGCTCTTAGTCATGAGTCCTGGCTACCACTGGAGGAGGAATGTGTGAAGGTAAATGTGGATGGTGTGTTTTCTGGTACCACTACAAAAAGCGCTTGTGGGGGTCTGATTCAAAATTCCATTGGAAGCTTTATTAAAGGCTTCATACATCTTATCTATGATAGGGATCAATTATGTAACACCATATACCGACAATAATCAAAGCATCAGTGCGCAACATAATGGGTGAACAAAAATAGCATAACATACTGATATAATATTACTTGGCTACAACAAGAAATTCTGTAGGGTTATACAGATTATCCACAACTTCTAAAAGTAACTATTATCATATTACAAAAATTTGATCAAAGATGGCTAACAGTTGCCCTTGCCTTGATCCAAAATCTCCAGTTGTCGATATCCACCACCTTGCCTTGGGACTGTGTCCAATACACTATCCTTTTCACGGTAATAATAAGGGCTAGAATCCCAGAGTAACATGTTAATCTCACAAACAGAATATTAACAATATATGAAAGCCAACCAACATAACATAACACTCCACACAGCATAAAGCATTCAGAATCCATGATACATATCACATATAGCCAAAATAGCATATACATATCACATAACCATAGCGCTAGGTATACCATATGGCATGTACTAAGAGTCCTCCCGTCAGAGTTCTACATTAGGCACCCAACTAAAATAATCGATCGGAACCAACTAAGAGTCCTATCTAGAATCACCAACATTCTCGATCAGAAGCATTCAAGTCATGTGAATGGAATTGGTTAGCCAGCCAAGGACTTTAGTCCAATAGGCTCTACCCCAATTCTATCCACCGGGAATGTACTTCATGGTCAACGCTTTTGCTTAATTAAGCCACAAGTGGTGCCGGCCCTATACGGGATAGGACATTCAGATATATGATTCCAGCATACATACATAGCCATACCAAATATGTGATATTCAAATTACTACCTAATTGTTTTACAAACTTCAATTTGCTCCAAGTCCTTTTAATTGTCTCGTGCATTTGTCGGGTCCTTGGTTAGCTTCTGAGTTTGCATGCATTAACGTTTGGATGATGAGTAACTGATACAAAATGCCTAGGCATAAACTGGTAAATTAAATATCCCGAAGAAATATTCATGTGATACAATTTATAGAGACTTAAATACAGCTCTCTAATAAACCAAGTCTTAATCTAGACCTATGGCTTAGAACCCAACACAGTTAATCAAACATATTGGCCAGATCGGTGTTTAGTCTAATGAGAGTCTCCCCGTCTTTCACTGCAACTTATGATAACCCACCGACAAACCCTTTCTTAATTTAAGCACCAAATGGTTTGAAATAACCTTATCGAATTCATGCCGAATACTAGGTCTTGATAACTTTCTTCAGGCTCTTGTCTTTACCGGTGCCTCTTTCCGGCTCTGTCCACTTCACCTTTTCTCGGCTTCGTTACCTTCTCAGATCCAGGTTGCTTTCCTGTCTGCAAGGTTCCAGTCTGCTCTAAAGGAATCCCATGCTGAAAGTGTGAACAGAATATTCAGATACCTTGCTGACACAAAGTCTCTTGGCTTGTGGTTTCCCAAAGGTCAACCTAAACATTTGGTAGCTTACTCAAATTTAGACCATGTTGGGTACAAAATGGATAGAAAGAGCACAAGTGGCCAATGTCAATTTTTTGGAGGTTCACTTGTGTCCTGGTTCAGCAAGAAGCAAACAAGTGTTGTTGTCTCTTCAACCGAAGCTGAGTATGTTGCTGCCTTAAGTTGTTGTACCCAAGTTTTGTGGCTCAAACAACAACTATCAGACTTGGGAATACATTTGAAGGAAATCTCAATATTGTGTGACAACACCAGCATAATAAGCTTGGCCAAGAATCCAGTGCAACATACCCAAACCAAGCAAATTGATGTGAGGCATCATTTTATAAAGGATCACGTTCAGCAAAGAAACGTTAAGGTCATGTTCATCCCAACTCATCTTCAGCTGGTGGATATCTTCACCAAACCATAAGCAAAGGAGCAATTTAATTTTATTCGAAGAGAATTATGAATGGTAAATCTCAATGAATAGTAATTTGATTTTACATCCAAAATGTTAGTTATGGTTTTGATGATTTCCTAGTTACTGATTTATGCATCGGAGTTTGTAGCATAATCTTTTGCAAGATGCTTAAGAACTTGAGTTTTGCTGATAAAAGGAGAAAACTCGATTATGGAAAACGAAACTCGAGTTTCATCGGGGCCAACGAAATACTATAGCTTTTGAAGAGATGAAAACTCGAGTTATTAAGTGAAATACTAGAGTTTCCATCAGACAGAGAGCAACTAATTTTGAAGAAGGGAGAAAACTCGAGTTTGCGTATGGATACTCAAGTTTTGGTCGCGGAAGTTCAAAGGTTCACCTCACACCTTTGAAGTCCAGGTTAGTAATATCTTAACAATACTCGAGTCTTATATAGAAAACTCGAGTTTGTCGCATTCTATATATATGTATGTGAAGACATTCTGAAATCCATCGCTCAAAACTCTAGTTTTCCCTAAGATTTCTCTCTGTTCTCTGTCTCCTTTGTTTTTGCTATTTTTATCCATTCTCTACTTTCAATCCTTCCAATGGCTCCAAAAAGACGTCTCCAAGAGCCCGAAGTTACTGCTATTTCGTCTGAATCTTCTGAAGGCTCTCCACCTCCATCTCCCCGACATTCTATGAAGAAAAAGCCCGCTCCTAAGAGATTCTCCTATCAAGCATCAAAGAGAACTGCTAAAAGGACTATGACCTCTTCTTCCAAGGATGTTCCAACTCCTGAGATTCCTTCTTCATCTCCTTCTCAACGCCCTGTTCAGATGAAGTCCATTCCTGTTCACAGAGCAAAAAAAGGAAATGACTTCCTCCGACGCCTTAGGGTTTCCATCAATGAAAAACCATCTAGGAAGTCTCCGAGATCATCTAGAGCAAAAGGGGTCCAGATAAAGGAACCATCTTCTACTTCCCAGAAAAAGAAGGTTGACCCTGCTGCTACAATGCGGAAAGACAACGAACCAGTTGTTGAAGAGAGCTCCCTTTCTGACAAGTCTTAGCACTCTCATCCACATCCTGACATTCCCTCTGAGGATACCTCTCCTTCCGATCTTCCCTCTGCCCTATCTGAAATAAACAATCATGACTCACCTCCTGAGGGGTTTGTAACAAATAATGCGGGTATATCTGTTGATTCTGTCAATAAATTTCGAAAAACTTTCTACAAAAAGGAATTTTGTTCTCTCGTGTCTGTTGACTTAGAGAAAATCAAGGAGGAATGTAATATGGACTTATCTCCTTGGTTGAACCCTTACATTTCCTACCTTTCGATAAAAGCCTCATTCTCTCCCACCATTGTCAAAATCTTTTACTTTAATATGTTCAGAGAGAATTTGAAAGACTCTGAAGACAATGTCTTGGAAGAGAAACTTTCAAATTTTTTAGGGGTGACAAGGTCACTATCTCTGCTTCCATCCTTAACTCAATTTTACAAATAAAGAATCCCCCTCCTGCACCCAAAACCAGCTTCTCAAATACTGAAATTTTTCAAATCCTGAAGCCTGGTGAGCCTATTCTTGATGACCAACTCACTAAATTAACCTTTACCCCCATGGAAATGTCTCCTACTTATTGTGTTCTGTGGTATATTTTCTCAAGAAATTTCCTTCAGAAAGGGGGCAACCACACACACTTCTCCCAGAAAGACTATCCTGTGTTTGCTGCTTTCATTCGAAAAGTCCCTTTCAATTTGGGTGAATGGCTCTTCAAGAAATCTCCAGTTTCTGCTTCTCTTCTCGCTCGATCTCTCATATTCCTTTTTCTTCCCTAGTGTCAATCATTCTGTTTCACCACAAAATCTGGCATATTTCTTCATCAGACATCTTAAATCGCCAACAAGTTTTGGGAAGCAACAACGAACTTTATGAAGATATCGAATGAGGAAGGAACTGCTTCAACAAATAAGACTACATCAAAGAAAGCACTAGCTCCCTCTGCTCCTTCAACTGATTCATCTGTTCCAACCGATTTAGATGCCAAGATTCAGAAAATGGTAGATAAGGCTGTTTTTTATCTGTCTACAAAGATCCAATCCGAAGTTGGACAGATAGTTGCTGGTTTTCAGCAAAAGCAGACCCATATCATGGGTGAGCAGACTATTCTCAAAATTCACCTAAAGCAGCAAGATGACAAGATGGACAAAATTCTGAATCTTCTTTCTTCCTCTCACTCTACTCAGCCTCCTCTTGGTCCTTCAGCTTGAATCTTTCTGGTCTCCACTCCTCCCAGTTCTTGAAGATGACAAAAGGGCATAAAGATAGTAGATAAACCAAAAATCAGAAATTTAGCTTTTGAAGTTAGTCTTGTGCAGAAATGTTTGATTGATATCTTTTGATATCTTTTTGTAAATCGTTTGTTTTTATCTATCTCCTAACTAGGTTTTCTTGCTGTATTTATTTCCTAGTTTATGTCCTGGACAGTTGTCAATTTCTAGCAGTGTTATTTCTTTGCCAAATGAATAGAATGCTCTAGTTATTAACTGTATTGATTGTTATCACATTGAATTTATGCTTTCCATCAAATTAAAAATATGCATACTGGACTATGAATACTGGAGTATGGATTCTAAAAGTGCTTAAATGGTTCTTTCAAAACATGTTGAATACCATTTTGTCAAAACTTCTGAGCAAAATTTTCAAATCTTAAAATTTTCAAACTCTTTTCAAAATCTGGAAAAATTCTGGTTTACAAGTGTTGTCATCATCAAAAAGGGGGAGAATGTTAGTTCTCTATGGGTTTTGATGATAACAAACAATTGTAAAATCAAGATTAAAGTTTTGTCTCAAGAAAGTAAGAACTTGCTGTCTGAGGCAAAACTCAAGTTTCAGTATCAAAACTCAAGTTTTGGCCTTACAGAGAAAAGCTCAATTTTAATGACTAAAGGCAAAACCACAGTTTCCTCTTGGAAACTTGAGTATTGGGCCTTACAGAGAGCATTGTAAGTTTTCCATCAGGGAAAACTGAAGTATCAGTTTGAAAACTCGAGTTTAGACCACCAAAGAGACCCTTCAACATTCTAATTTCCAAATTTTCTAAGTTTTCCAAATTTTTGGAAAACTCGAGTTTCAATTTGGAAACTCGAGTATTGAGAGTCAAAAATGTTTTTAAGTATTAACTCAAGTTTATGAAATGAAAACTTTAGTTTTCTCCTTGGCTCCAAAGTTCAAACGTTTTCGTATTTCAAATGGAAACTCGAGTATAGCATTGAAACTCGAGTTTCGAGCCAAGCACAGATGATCAATGTTCCAATGCATTTATAGACTCCAGTTTTGAAAAGTCTAGTTTTGAAACATCTAAAGATCTCTCTTAGTTTCAAATTAAAATCGGAAACGAGTTTAAGATTAAAAACTCGAGTTTTGATCATACAGAGAGCATCGTCAGTTTTCACTAATTTTAATACTCCAGTTTTGATGTTTTGGACTTATATTCATTAAGAGTCCAAAACTTGAATTTAGCTTGAAAACTCGAGTATTGGTCTAAAGCTAAATTGAAGCTCCAAAGCTCAAATCGTGACTTTCCTCTTTGGAAGGAGGAAACTCGAGTATCGACTTAGAAACTCGAGTATGGACTTAAGTGCATAATGACAAACTCAAGTATTGATGCACAAACTTGAGTTTGCGTCGCGGCTACTGATAATTCAAAATTACAAAATCTGTAAAAAGCTTGTTGATTGATCTGAATGCTTTCTAATATTAATTATCAACATTACTAGATATGTTTAACATGTTTGCTAGTGTATTTTAGCTGATTTACAGATGATTTAAGCAGATTAAGAAAGTTGTTTTCACTAAAGCAAAAAGTCATGTCAGAGCATTAAATGCAAGGTCACCTAACTTGCTTATTTTGGTCTACCAAGCTATGCACGATGCAGAAAGAATAAAGGGACATTCACCTATTCAAGATTCTGACATTCCAACGGATAGAAACATAAGGAAGTCAGCATTTATCCTCCCAACACAAAGAATGAACAAAAGAGTAGAAAGAGAAGAGACGAAAGTGCTTCCAACTGAGAGACAACTTCACCAACGGTCATATTGATGCTTGCAATGGTTATTAATCACAATCTAAGTATAAATAGAGCAGCATTCAATTTTTCTAAAAAACTATTGAGCCAGAAAACGAAAAGCATTCAATTTGTTCATCTACTCTCAAGTTTTTTTGTACAAAGTATTTGTTGATACTATAGAGCTTCAATGTTTAATCTTATTCACTCTTTAAGAGAGTTTATTGTTAGTATTTCATTAATCGTAAACAATCTCAAGTCAGGGGACTTGGAGATTTGGGATCATTGACTACAACTTGTAAGGGGGAGCAAGTTCTAGTGAGAAAATTGCTCTTGAGTTACAGAGGGTGTAATCAAGTGATATAGTGAAATACTCAGGGTGCCTGAGAACTGAATGTAGGTCATAGAGTTGGACCGAACCAGTATAAACCCTTGTGTCTTTACTCTTCCTCTCTACTCTCTGTTTCACTCTGTTTCATTGATGTTAAAATAGAACTTACGAAAAGAATTTTAACATCTCCAATTCACCCCCTCTTGGTGATTTAACTCCGCTTTCATGTGTGTGTGTCAGTGTGTGTTTGAACAATTATTAATGAGGTCCCCCTTAATAAATTTAAAATTCAAAAAAAAAAAACAAAACGTATGACACATCCACATGTAAATGTGAATCCCACTTCATATATGTTGCAAATAAATTCGCTCAGAAATTAATACAAGATAAAAAAATTCAAAATAAAATTCAAATCCAATGGTATAAATCATGTCACAATAAGGATTTTGATTCATGTACAATTGGTAGATTTTTTTTTTTTAAGGGCTGATTCATTAAATTCTGGGGAAATTTTCATAGAAAGAACTTTAAAAATATTAAAAGACTAATTAGTTTCAAATGTTCATAATACTAAAGAGGTGTTAGCACTACTATAAAAAGTAAATTTAGCAACACTAATTATCATCAGTTTTAAAAAAAACAGAAATTAAAAAGGAGGCAGTGACATTTTTAAAATTTTGGTTTAACTTTCAACGATTGTTTCTAGATAAACAATCGTTGGAAGTTAAACTTTCAAAATTAAAAATAGAGAGGAGGGCACAATTTCACAAGTTCTGATAAAATTTTCATAATTTCTCATAAAAATCTCACAAGTTGCAAATCAAAATTAACAAGATCTGATAAATATTTCACAAGTTTAGATAAGGTTTTCACAATTTTTCAAAAGAATTTCACAAGTTGCGAATTTAAATTCCCAGGATCTGATAAAGTTTTCAAACATCGTATAAAGTTTTCATAAGTTCTCAAAATAGTTTCACAAGTTCCTTAAAGAATTTCACAAGTTACAAATTTTGATTCACAATATCTGATATGGGTTTCACAAATTTTGATAAAGGTTTCACAAGTTTGAATAAGGTTTTCACAAGTTCTCAAAAGAATTTCACAAATTGCAAATCAAAATTAGTAAGATCTTTAAGAGTTGCACAAGTTCTAATAAAAGATTTTAAAAGTTTAGATAAGTTTTTCACAATTAATTCTATCAAAACAAAAATTAAACTCCGAGAGATAATTCTATTATTTCTTTTAAATTTTAAAAATAATGAATTAGGCCCTAACACCTTTTTGATATTATAAATATTCCGAACACCATAATTTTATTTTTATTCTATTTTTGACATTTTTGAAGTAATTTTTAAGGGATTTTCCTTAAATTCTATTCAAACCAATATTTATATTTCAAGAATATTCCTGTCATGCTATATGTAGGATCCCATGTGATGAAATTTTTTAAGAAATTAGGGAAAATTGGGGAGAAGCCCCAAATTATAAATTTGATAGATGATGAGAGTGACCTGAAAATTTTTAGTACATACAGTCTATTAATATTCAGTGAATTTTGTACACACAAATTACTAACACTCTTATTTATATCCTTCTCAGCAATTAATTTTTAATAAAGGGCTTTTCTCCAATTTTCCTAAAATTGCTTACATGGTCAATGCATGAGCCGAAATATAAGAACTATATATTGAGTATATCATAAAATCTATTTTTGTGTAATTGGATGAAACAAAAGGTAATTAAATAAAATATCTTCTGAAAAATATCTAAGATATATGGGTGAGTTTCGGATGATGTTTGGAGGCACAAACGTACATCTCAATTGCCAGAGAAGTCACTTTTGGCAATTTGTAACGTCTGGATATATATTTTCTTTTTATTGGGTTTTTGAAGAAAAAGCTTCATAAAGTCATAAGCTAAAATTTCATGCTGTTAATTTTTCCACCGTTGAGAGAGATAAAAATTTCTATCATGAAAAGAGGATAAGTTAAATACATTATGAAGAAAAGATACTGGATCTCACATTCTTTTATTAAAATAATATTTTGGTCCTTATTATAAATTTATTTCTAGATGAAAATTTTGAATCTAATTATATAAGTCTAATAAAAGGTTAATGATGATTTTTTTCAACTTTATCTTTATTTATGAAAAAATCCAAAATATAGTAATAATAAAATTTAAAGAAGATCGGGAAAAACTCCCTCACTAGAAATTTAATTGACATGAATAACCTAGTAAGTTTATATATTCAAAGAATAACAGTACTTTTATTGAGGTCATATTCACCAATTAAATTTTCGAAGGGAGACTTTTCCCAATATTTCCTAAAATTGAAGTAATGTAGCATTTTCAATTTTTTCCAATAATACATTAACTATTTTATTTTTAGTTTTGTTAAATTCATATTCTTTTAAGTTATTTTACATTCAAACTTATGTTTTGCATTAATCATCTAAACAAGTTTCAATTTATCAAACTGATTTTTTTAAAAAATTAATTACCACATGAATCACATTATATAATCTAACTTTTACTTTATCTTGCGTGTATAAAAATCAAATTTAAAAAAAATACTTATATCACCACTAATCCAAACAAACAAGCATTCAGTCAAACTTCCATTAACTTGCGGTTCACCGATTTTATCCAAGATGCATGAACCTCGTCTAAATGACGAATCTCGTTTCCATTTATGGAATGTACTTGAGTGGTATAGGCCTTCCCTGTTGGATAGTACTAATATATAAAGCACGAAAAAAGAAAAATTCAAAATATATATATATATATATATATATATATATATATATATATATATATATTGTGGTTCCTCCTGTCGTTGTCACAATTATTAAGGGTATTGATCCATTATACATGTACAGGTGAGAGGGGGAAACAAATAAAAAAATAAAAAGTAATGAAAATGATGGGAAAGCCGTCACCAATATGTATCTTATAATTAAACGCATGGCATGTACTTTAACTGCTATAGGAGAGGAGAAGAGGAGCTCTGCTAGGGTTTCGTGTGATCGGAATACCGTGATCTTCGTCGCCCATTGCGACGGAGAGAAAGAGTGTCCCCTCCGTTAGCATACTGCGAGGAGGGGAAAGCGAGGATAAAATGGAAAAGGAAGGTGAGGATTGGATCAAAAGGAAGAGGAAGGCTAGAGGAGAAGAAGTAAGCTTCGTCGGAAGTGAGACTCATGTGGCACGAGAGGAAAATTGGATGGCTGCTGAGGAAAATCAGGCTTCTCCAAAGTCATATAGAGAATCGCTCCTGCAAAATGTAAATCAGAGGATCTGCTGGTGGAAATGGTCAAATGATGTAGAGGAGGAGGAGACGGAAGAATATGGTGCGGGAACTGATTTTACAAAAGTCCTCAATCCAAGTGAAGGCATTTGTATAGATACATCTGATCCACTTTGTCCGAGGTTCGCTTTTATGGAGAAAGAAAGAGAGAGGCTGTTGAAACCATTTGGGCAAACATTAGTAGTGAAGTTGTTAGGGCGCCAACCATCCTATGGATTCATGGTTAAAAAATTGAGACAAATCTGGGAGAGGAATGGAGGAATAGAGATTTTTGATCTGGACAATGATTTCTATTTGGTGAGCTTTCAGCACAAGGATGACTACAGGGAAGCCCTCACTGGAGGACCTTGGGTGATCAATGATGCTTACCTTAATGTGGCTAGATAGAGGCCAGACTTTAACCCAAAGAAAGCGCAAGTGGAATCAGTAATAGCGTGGGTACATTTCCCTGATCTGCCTGCCCCGTTATTTGATAAAAAATTTCTACTGAATCTAGGAAATGTTATTGGAAGAGCGATAAAGTTAGACATTCACACAGTGCAAAGAACTAGAGGCAAGTTTGCAAGAATGTGTGTAGAATTGGATTTAAAAAAACCGCTGGTGCCTGAATTTGAGGTAGAAGGGTAGAAAATTAGTATTGTCTATGAAAGCCTGGGGATGTTGTGTAATAGATGTGGCTTCTTTGGACATACAAAAGAGGGCTGTGAGGAGTTTCAAAGACGAAAGGAGGATTGTGAAATGAGTAGTGAACAGAGGGGAGGGGAGAAACAACAAAATGATAAAGCTGAGGGCAAAAAGGATTTATGGCAAACAATGAATAGGCTAAGAAGACAGAAGTGAACTGTATTTCATAGCCAAAAACAGCCTAGTGGCTCTCATTTTGATGTTCTAAATGAGGTAGTTGAGGGAAAAGAAATTCAGAGCAGAGAAGGGGGCGTTAGGGAAAGGTTTAGTGCTGAAGGAAGTAACAGAGGAGGGCAAAGAAAGGGGCAAGGGAGGGAGGAAAAAACACAGAGACATGGAGGCAGACAAAATAATGGCGTGGCTAGAGCAGCTAGTGAGGTTCATACAACAAATGAGAGCAGGAGATTACTAAGCTCAGTTAGAGGCTCGGGCAGAATAGAGAATGGATCTGGTTCGGGAAAGGAGAAAAATCAAAACATACAAAAGAATAAAAAAGTAGTGATTGTTGAAAAGGAGAATTTGCAACCTGGAGATATGAACAGAGAATATATGGAGGAAGGGAATAGAATGATAGAAGAGGATGTAGAAAATGAATTGGGCGATGGAGGAACAAGCCATAAGGACGGACACTCAGCGATGAAGGATGCTGAGAAAAGAATTGTTAAAGAGCAGCAAGATGTGTGGTTAACTATACCAATAGTTTTACAATGATGAAGTTTATAATATGGAATGTTAGAGGGGCAGCTAGCAAGGGTGTAGCGGCTATCATTAGAGATTTAAAATGGAGATATAGATTAGATTTCCTGGTTATTTTAGAGCCAAGGATAAGTAGTGTGCAAGCAACGAGAGTTATAAAGAATTGGGGCTTTAATCATTCAATTAGAATTGAGGCAGTTGGCTATTCTGGTGGAATATGGATTGTTTGGGATTCAGATAAGATGCGAGTAGATACCTGGATAAGGGATGAACAGTTTTTGCATTGTAAGGTGGGACTGGATAAGGTTGAATTTGTATTCTCTGCAATTTATGCAAGTTCAGTGGAACAGAAAAGAAACAGACTATGGGATATTATAAAGGATTTAGCAGAAGAAATACAAGAACCGTGGCTTTTAGCCGGAGATTTCAACGAAATAAAAACGCCATTGGAGCAAAAAGGGGGTGGAAGAGTAAATCATGTGCGTTGTAACAAGTTTAATGAATGGATCCAAAATTGTAACCTGCTGGACATTGAGACCAAGGGGCCATTTTTCACTTGGAAAGGACCCAAATGGCAAGGACTGGATAGAGTATTTAAACGTTTAGATCGATGCTTATGCAACTTACAATGGCAGGAAAGGTTCGTAAATGTTGAAGTAAGGACTTTGACAAGGGTAAATTCTGATCATCATCCCCTATATGTTCACTTAGGCAGGGAAGATATAAAATACAGAATGAGGCCATTTCGGTTTCAAGCAGCATGGATGATGGATGAGGATTTTGAGAGGATGTTGAGAGGAAGCTGATGGAAAGGGAGAGAGGAAGCACATGTAGAGCTAACAGAATTACAACAAAAGCTAATGGACTAGAACAAAACAGTCTTTGGACGGATTGAAGAAAGAAAGAAGAGTCTTTTAAGTAGGCTGCATGGGGTTCAGGTAAGCATTGATAGAAGAAGAAGTAATCCATTTTTAATACAATTGGAAAAGAAATTAGAGTGTGAATTACAACAAACACTCAGACAAGAAGAGGTACTATGGTTCCAAAAATCAAAGGGGAGGTGGCTGGAAGAGGGAGATAGAAATACGAGGTATTACCACATGAAAACTATGATCCATAGATGCAGAAATAAAATATCTATGCTCAAGAATGAGGAGGAACTATGGATTGAGGATGAGGAAGTAATAATTAGTATGTTCCAAAAATATTATGAAGACCTTTTTAGAAGTGAGATACAAGGCAATAGGTGTACCAAAACAAGTCACAGCTGGGGGGAAGTGAGCGCTGTAAGTATGAGAAATGCTGTCAGGAATATCACGGATGAGGAGATAAGGCGCGCATTCTTTCAAATGGGTGGATTTAAGGCCCCGGGCAGCGATGGATATCCAGCAATCTTCTATCAGAAAAACTGGACGGTGGTGGGACCAGCGGTGTCTGAACTATTGAAGAGTCTGTGGTACAATCCCAACAGAATCAGGGAGATCAATGAAACATTAGTCGTCCTAGTTCCTAAGGTGGAACATCCTGAAAAGGTCAGTCAGTTCAGACCAATATCTTTATGTAATGTACTATATAAAGGATTGACTAAGGTGCTAGTGAATAGATTAAAGCCCTTAATGGACCGACTGATTTCGCCTCACCAATCTAGTTTCACCAATCTTGTTTTATTATTAGGAGAAGTATACATGACAGCATTATTATTACCAAAGAAATAGTGCACTCAATGAATAGATTGCAAGGAGATAAGGGATATATGATAATTAAAGTGGATCTAGAGAAAGCGTATGATAGAATGGAATGGTGATTTTTAGAAAAAGTTTTGAAGGAAATTGGCTTTGAGGAAAAATTCAGACAAGTGATAGGGGAGTGTATAAGCTCTTCTAAGCTTGCTTTATTGTGGAATGGAGGAAAGAGTGAATCGTTTATACCCACAATGGGGTTAAGACAAGGAGATCCTTTATCACCCTATTTGTTCGTACTTGGGATGGTGAAGCTTACTCATCTTATCCTTGATAGTGTAAGCAATAAGAAATGGTGCCCTCTAAAAATGGGGGAAAAAGGGGTGGCGGTCTCACACTTAATATGTTAAGATATATTAATGATTTGTTAAGCTAATAAGGAAGGCTTGGGAGAAGTAATGGATGTCTTGAGGGAGTTTGGCAAATGTTCTGGACAAAAAGTGAATGTGCAGAAATCAAGCTTGTTTTTCTCCAGAAATGTAAAGTTGGAAGACCGCAAGGAATTGTGTAGATGGTCAGGAATCAAGAACATGGAAAATATAGGAAGATATCTAGGTGCTTATCTGATTAAAGGAAATGGAAGTAGTAAAAAATTTCAGCATGTGATTGACAAAATGCAAGCTAAATTAAGCAGCTGGAAAAGGAAGACCCTTTCATTAGCAGGAAGACTCACTTTAGCACAATCAGTAACGAGCCAGCTAGCTGTTTACAGTATGCAGCACTCAATAATACCTGCTGGGGTGAGGAAAAGACTGGAGAAGCTACAGAGGGACTTCATATGGAATAGTGAGGAAGGAAAAAGAAAGATTCACCCAATTAGTTGGGATTTGGTATGCAAAGAAAAAAAGTTCGGAGGATTTGGGTTGAGGAATATGGGGACAATGAATGATGCTTTGATTGGGAGGGTTGCTTGGAATACCATTGTAAGACCGAATACTCTATGCTCAAGAGTATTGTATGGAAAGTATGGGAGAAATAAAGACTGAAGGAATGAAGTCATATGCAGAAAAACGGATTCAGAGCTGTGGAAGCATCTATCCCAGATCTGGCCAACAATAGTGAACAATATAAGATGGGAGGTGGCAAATGGAAAGGAAGTGAAGTTCTGGACAGACATTTGGCTGGATGATGGGAAGAGTCTGCTGGATAAGTGCACGGGACATATAGGGGCAGATGAGAAGGAGATACTGGTATGTGAAATGCTAAATTCCTCTGGACAATGGAACAATGATAAAATTGACGGGCTAGTCAATGAGAAAGGTAAAGAGCTCATCATGGCCACTATTCCTCCTAGTGAGAACCATGGCGAGGATGCCATTAGGTGGGGGAAGTCACTACAGAATAAATACATTGTGTCTGAAATGTACCACAAAATGAGGGGAGATGTACGTGGAGTAGAAGGGGAGTGGATGAAAGTATGGAAGTGGAAAGGCCCTAGAAGAATTCAGGTTTTCCTTTGGTTAGCTATGCATGAAAGACTACTAACCGGGGATGGGTGTCATAGGCTGTTGGGAGGAAACCCAGAATGTGCTAAATGCAATGGTGATTATGAGACCCATATGCATGTGCTGCGTGACTGTAGGATTGCAGAAAGCCTATGGAAAGAATTAGGATATGGATGTTTAAAATCTGAGTTCTTTAAGTTGCAGGGACATCAGTGGATAGAGTGGAATTTCAATATAGAAGTGGGAAATTGGAATATGATCTTTGGAGTTGGTTGCTGGCTGTTATGGAAATGGAGAAACAAGTCTTTGTTTGAGAAAGACTTCGTCATGCCTGGGAAACCACATGAAGTTGTGCGTTGGTATATTAGAGAGATCATGGCTGCAAAGGAGGAATATGGAAGGGTAAAGGAAGCTGGAGTTATGAAACAGATTAGGTGGAGAGCACCACTGGAAGGTTGGGTTAAACTCAACACTGATGGAGCATCAAAGGGGCAGGATGAGCTAGCTGGATGTGGAGGGCTATTAAGAGGGAGTAATGGAAAGTGTATCTGCGGTTTTGCTCGAATGATTGGCTCCTGCTCAGAAATCAAAGCAGAGCTATGGGGGGTTTTATCTGGATTGGAATTGGCATGGCATCACAGTTCCCAGAAGGTGGAGGTAGAATGTGACTCGTTAGCCGTAGTCTCAATACTAAACAACTCGCAGGAAGCGGAGGATTATGTATCTAGTTTGATTGCTGATATTTGTAGATTAGTGGAAAAATTTTCTGTTGTGACTTTTGTACATGCTTATAGGGAAGCTAACACCTATGCTGATGCGCTGGCTGAGATCAGTTTTAGGCAGGTGGAAAGTTATACTAGTTTCATTCAGCCACCTTTAGACATCTGTGAACTTTTGTACAGGGATAAGGTGGGCATAGGCACACCGAGATACATAAAGATATAATAGATTTTGGGCTGTTGCCCCACTTACTACCAAAAAAAAAAAAAACGCATGGCATGTTGTGATGCTGAATAGTGTTCGCAAACTTAAGCTCTTTCTGTTTTTGTGAAAGGGAAAACATTTTCTCATGTTATAGAAAAATCATTTTTTTATGTCACACACACATGAAATTGTGAGACCCACATATACATATATGAATTAATATATGTATATGTGGGTCCCACCATTTCATGTGTATGCAGGAAACTTTTTTTTCTCATGTAACATGAGAAAACCAAAACCCTTTGTGAAATTGTCAAATTCTTTTGTTGAAGACGACCCATTTCAAGCCAACAATAATAATATTAATTAATATAATAAATAAAAAACATGCATACACACACAAACTGATATTACAATTTACAAGCCTTAATTCTATTCCTTCTCCCATCTCACCATCATCATTATGCGTCATAAACTCAAAAATTTAAGAGTTCGACAACAGAAAGCATATCCCATATCATCGAATAATCTCAAAATTATAATTTCATGGAATATACAACAATTCAAATTATTCATTTTCTATTTGTTTCTTATAAATTCAGTCAGCAATCTTTTTTTCCTAAATCAAACTGTATAGTTAATCATATTATATTAATCACTTAATTAATAAAATATACAATCAGAATGATTCAGACTTGTTAGAAACATCATGGAGTGTCTAATTTCTAGCCAAACCTAAGACAATTTCATGCTTCAACTGGCCTTTTTTTTAAAAAGACATTTAACAATTTTCACATAGCTAGACGAGAAGATGAGAGTCTAATGCACAAGGCTTTTACTAGCGGAATGTGAGGGATAATCGTACTTACATTAGTCCCACAAATAAGGCAGTTGCCATATTTAAATTATGTTTAAAAATGATTTTTCTTCAATAATTTTTTTGTAAATTGATGTACTCTATTTTCTATTTCCATAATTATATGTATTTATAAAAACTAGTAAATGATACTTCTAAAAAAAATATGTAAACTCTCATATAAAAGGATCAAAAGATGCGTGTGTGTGTGTTATACACACACACACCTATAGACACACACTTGTACACACATGTGTGTACGCACACGGGTGTGTCTATATATACATATATACGTGTGTCACTGAGATAACAATAATTTAAAACATTAAATTAAGAGACTTAATCATGTCTTGAAAAAGCCAGGTTAAGAAAAGAATAATTTCTTTAAAAAATTTAAATAATTATATATTTATATATTATAAGCATTTTGACTAGATCAATACTATAAGGGAACAAAACAAATGTATCAAAATGCTGCAGAAGTTAAAAAGTATTTTCATGTTATATAAATTGAAACTGGGTGTTGCCGAGCTCGATCGTTGCCAGTCAAACCGAGATCGGTTTTATGTTTTTTTTCCCTTTTTATTAAAAAAAGGAAATTCAACTCAACGTGGAAGCATGAGTATGGTGAATGGGTAGGTGACTGGGTGGTTTTGTTATGGCTGATTAAAGCACATTCCTTAATTAGCTGTTTAGATAGGCAAAATTTTGTTTGATCGAATTGTTAAGATGGGTTTAGCACTTAAGATGCAAAGATGCCTAGGCTTTAATTATACCCAAGCCGCATTTCACGCCATATGCTTTTCTTTTCAGAGGGAAAAAAATCCAATATTATGACATTTAAAATGGGAGGAAAATGTTATATCGCTAAATATTATCTAACACCATTAATTTTTGTATTGACGTCATGCTTTTTTCACAAATGATGTTAAGTTAGATTTAATGATCTTGACATTTTTACTTGTTTATAGGGTTTTTTTTTTCACTTCTAAAAAAGTATATGGTAATTATTGAATAAACTTAAGTAAAAGCTCATGAGTATCTTATCTAGCGCAGAGAAAAAGTTGAAACTTTAAACTAAAGCCGTAAGATTGCGTTCACGTTTGTTTTTTTATTTTTCCCAACGCTATTTAAGTTGAAATAGAAAAAGCCGCTTTCTGCTGAAGGAAGTTGATATAGATGGTAAGGGATTTTATCAAGTCTCAAAGAGATGTATATTCGATCCCCGCTACTCTCGCCGGGACTCTTTCAGTAAGCGATCTCGTAAGTCCTCTCAAAGAGCCCGGGGCTATGCCCTGGCCTTGGTGGGGACTGATGTCTAACCCCTCCAAAACTTTTATTTACCAAAAAAACAAAAACTCGCTTTCTCACACTGTACATAGATCGATCGAACTTGACTTAAATTTTCCATTTGCAATTACCCTAAACTTCAATGACGAGATTGAGCCAAAATCTGCGCATTATTTGATCCACCAATATTGCTTCTATTCAACCTGGACTTCGAACCATCCTTAATCATCTCCGACGAGGACGCTACGAATTTCTTGGCCTTCTCTCTCAATTCATGCTTCTGAATCTTCCCCGTCGACGTCTTCGGCAACTCCTCCATAAACCTCACCACCTTCGGAACCATAAAAGACGGCAACTTCTTCCTACAATAAGCCACAATCTCACCTTCCTCAACAACAATTTCTAGATTCTTCTTCTTCTTCAACGCTACAAAAGCACAAGGACTCTCCCCCCACTCGCATATCAATGCCGGCCCGGTCGCTTCCGTCAGCCCGTAACCGTGAGTGACAAGAAACCCGAGAGACTCTATCCGCTCGAGCAGCGCCGACGGAAGCGGGGCCCCTCCAGTGAATATCTTAACTGGAGACTTCACTGCCACGACCGGTTTCCCCTCTAGCAAGATGCTGAACACGATGGGAGCGCAACACATGTGCGTGACGTTATGATGGGCTATGTTTCTGTATATTTCTGGTGCAGTTATGTTGCGGAGGCAGACATTGGTGCCGCCTCGCGCCGCCACGCCCCACGTGAAAGTCCATCCGTTGCAGTGAAACATGGGAAGTGTCCATAAGTAAACCGGTTCGCATCCCATTTCCCATGCGAGTATTAAGCTGAGAGTACTGAGGTAAGCTCCTCTGTGACTGTAAACAACTCCTTTAGGTGCCGAAGTTGTCCCGGAAGTGTAATTCAAAGCTATTGGGTCCCACTCGTCTTGGATCTCCTCTGGGATGTAATTTGGATCACCGTTATGGATCAGTTGTTCGTATTCCAGTTCTCCGACCCTGATCCCGGTGGGAGAGTTAATGTCGTCGATGACGACGACGAACGGAAGCGATGAGTGTTGATTTGGATGATGATGAGTATTCATGACCAGACGAAGCGCATCACGAGCCTTGGAGACGTACTCGTAGTCGACGAATAGGACTTTGGCTTCAGAGTAACGCAGAATGGTGGCTATGTTGTTAGCGTCGAGGCGTGTGTTGATGGTGTTGAGCACGGCACCGGCCATTGGGACCGCAAAATGCATCTCGTACGTGGCCGGAATGTTAGGCGCCAGCACCGAAACCTGAACACACAAATCAAACCAATCGTCAAACATCTTGTAACACTACCTTCAATCTATAATATAAAAGTTACTTAATTAATTTGAGTTTTGAGTGTATTAAAGATAAGCTGGTCAATCTGAAAAAAGAAAATTGATATGATCTCTTTAAATATAACCGTAAATATTAAATTTTATATATAAATCAGTTTATAATAGATAAATTATTTTAGGAAAAAAATGATAGATACAATGAATGAATGTTGTGATGTCATATCTTGGACCAGAGATATATAACCCTTCAACTAGCCCTTATCTTAAGGACTTATCTTAAGCACTGAAAATGACAAGAGTATAGTGTTGTCTAGTACTTACAACATCGTGTTTGGATATGTTGAGGGAGCGAAGAGAGGAAGCGAGACGACGACAGCGATCGTAGGTTTGAGGCCAAGTGAAGGAGGTGGATTCATGGACGAGGGAGATTCGATTGGGGTAAGAAGAAGAAGCTCTATACAAGAAGGTGAGAGGAGTGAGTTGGGTGAAGTTTGCTTGGCGTTTTGGAAGCTCGTCCATGGCTGCCTGGAGACTGAGACAGAACTTTTAAACACAGAGAGAGAGAGAGAGAGAGAGAGAGAGATGAGTGTTGTGAGTGTGTGTAGAGATATGGCTGATGAAAGTGGCGGTCTTATTTATTTATAGGGTTATATGGGAACCGAGAAACTGAGAAGGAAATGGGATGAGGAGGAAGGTGTAACGTAGGTGTTGGGGGCGTGGGGTCCACAGGGCAATATATTGAATGACTGAGAAGATGCTATGGAAATGAATGTGAATTTTCGTTGATGGTGATGAAGATGAGGATTAGAATCATGGTGGTTGTGTTGGTGGTGGCAAGGTTGTTGTTGTTCACAACTTCAACTAAACTCGTGATAATAAACTTGTTATAATGATATAAACTTGTATCGTGAACTCAAATGATAAACTCAAAAGATTTTACCATTTATATTAATGATAAATAATTAAAGAATTAAAATATAACATAGAATAATAATTTGATTTAAATATAATGTAGATCCAAATAATTGAAATTAAATCTATAACATTTATAATTTATTATCTTTAACAAAGAAATTTCTTAATCAAATCGAAAAAGTTAACACAAATTTAATATCAAGTTAACACAATTTTATAAGTTAGAAGTGTAAAAACAGTGAACTCAATGTAAAAATTCTTGATCTTTACGAAATTTACAACTAGCACAGGTCTAATAACATTGAACACGATTTTGTAAATTAGATATGTTAAAACGATAAATTCAGAGAATCCACTCGTGAATTTAAAATGATAGGCGGTGGTGGTGATGGATAGTGTAGAGATTGACATCGTTTACTATGTCAAAAATATTTCCATTTATTGATACAAATAAAAAGAAATTTTATGCTTGGAAAGAGATTAAAATAAACTGTACAATTTACATACAAGCATGCTTTTGTAAAAAAGACGGACTTTAATAATAATTCATGTATTTGTGTATTTATGAATGGACAAGGGATGTATGTTCATTATCTTATTCCATTGATTAATTATCCAGATCCACGCTCAAAGTACATGCACACTTTCATATTTTAGTTAAGTAAGAATAGTGGGTGTATATTGGCCTAATTTTGGAACATCTTACTTAATTTAACACTTAATAAAGTGTTTTGGTGTTGATTGAATTAGCGGAAAATGTGGTTTACTTTATATAAAATATGAAATTTATAAATAATTAAATCATACTAGTAATTTATAATTAAGTAATTTAGTTTTATAATTTATGGTTAATTTGGTTTTAGAAGATAAAAATGAATGAAAGGAAATGAAATGGAGAGAAAATGTTTTTTTCTCCTTATTTTAGGGTGAATAAAAAAAAACAATACTATCCATATGATGAAAAATATGTAGGTCTCATGCCCCCTTTTCTTAACGAAGATACGTAAAAAAAAAAAAAAAAAAAAAAAAAAAAAAAAAAAAAGCTATTTTATTCGGGATCTATTTGGAAATTCTTTTTTAAAAAAAATTATTTTGAAGACGCAATTTTGTATAGAAGATATGCGGGTCCATCATATCTCTTTCTTTTTCTTTTCTTTTCTTTTTTTTTTTTGGTAGGTCTTATTATTTAAGAAAACTATTATTTTCTTTCCTAACTTATTCTTCACACATTTTGTGGGCCTTATCCTTGTTTTTCTCTGTAACCAAACATAAATATAGATTAGAGTATATTTGAAGTATCAATTTATATACTCTATGTTGTCCAAAAATTTATATACTCTATCATTGTCCCCCAAAAATAATTTATATATATCCTCTATCTAGTCCATAATGTCAGGCTTGATTAAGGAATTGATGTTGATCATATATAAGTGTAAGACCTATTTTATATTTTTATCTTTTTTTTTTCAAATGAACTCTATTGATATTTCATCAACAATAATTAAGTAGAAGAAGAGTGGAGGGAATTAAAAAATTATTAAAGTGTTTTAGGAAAAAAAATACATCATGTTAATTAATTTAACTAACATCTTTAATCTGCTCAAATTAGTTAATTAAATCTTACATTATGTATTATATGAGTATATATATTTGGAGAAATTCTTGTATGAACCTGGTTTGACACGTTATTTGTGGTCTAACAAATTAAAATACATCAACTCATGACCTGAGTTGACACCTCCTAAATATTAGCTAGTATATTAATAAAATTAAAAGATTTCACAATATTGATTTTTTCATTACCTATGGACTCTTAATTAAGGGATTCATTTTAAAAAAAAATTAAAAATATGAAATATATGAGCAACCAACTAAGATTGATGTTAGCTAAGTTATTGTATTTCAACTAGTTAGATCATAAATGACATGGTTCGATCATAAATGACGTAGCAAACCAAATTCACCCGGGAATTTCTCTATATATTTGTGAAGGAAAAAGGAAAAAGAAAAGTTGAAGGTAAGTGAGTATGAACACAGGAGATATATGGTTAGTTGGGGGTTGACGGTTTGACTGTGTGTGTGTGTGAATATGCGCGCATGGTACACATTATAATTTGTTAAAGCATTGTCCACGATGGGTTGCGACGTTGACCCCTCTCAACGTACGCTGCATATGTAGTAGTATACATCTCTGCGTCCGTACGTTTTGTCACAAATATTTATTAAACCCTACCAACAATTCATCAATGTCTTCTTCATTTTCTCCACCATTCAAATATCGTTTGTCGGTCGTGAGTGTTTTCTTGTTTTTTTTAAAAAAAACAAGGTTTTAACAAATCATGTTCTAATTGTACTCGTTACTTTTAAGATATATTTAAAGGAGAATTTGATATTACTTCTGAAACAACTACTAAATTAGAATATTAATTGAAATAACCAAATGTAATATGATACGTATTAATTTTTCAATTTATCCTTTTCTATAAAGAAAGAAAGTGTACGAGAAATAATGACTAAAACTTTTTTTTTTCTTGGTAAGAATAATGACTAAAATTTTATTGGAGAGATATATAAGTGGCATATATTAATGGAAAAATCCTAGAAAAATATTGTTAAAATAGGCGAGAGATAAATAAATGTAACTGACTAATAATTTGCAAAATTTCATTTTTGTTATAAAACTGATAAGAATAAGAGAAGAGATTATAGAGAGAGAAAGTAGAGAAAGAAATTCTCATTTCAACTGTATCTTGAATAGTTACAGAAGACCTCTATTTATAGAAGGAAAATGGGACTTTAGTGTAATTTCCACCTCTGGGTCATTTGGTGTAGTTTTCCCCAAAGTACAAAACTATTCATTCACGGATTTGCATTCCGGTTAATGTTATAATTGGCTGCGGGTCCCACCAAATAGTAAATCACTATGCGTGGTACTATGCATGGTACTATACGTGGGTCACATGTCATCTTGTAATATTTGGAGACCGGGAGTCAATGGACATCTATATAATAAGTATATTCATAACAATGTTAGATTTGATGGAGGAATCTAGGATTTTCAAATCTCTCCAAATCTTTTGAATTGACTAATATGCCCTTGATTACAATTTGAAACAGGATATGGAATGAATGAAGTTGTGAAAATAGGATGATGAAATCGTTAATTTAAATTCACTTATTATTATACTAAAGTTGTTATCCCAGATTATGAAGTTGCTATTATTTAAAACCAATTTATTAAGGTTAAGTAGTCAATATATATATATTGAAATTATTATTTATGATTCGAAAGTTGTTATTATCTATCCCTGATTAATTGTTAATGTATCTAAAGTAGGTAGCGAATGTATCAACATTACTTGACCTCCCCAAATATTTTGTCCATAAGGAATGTATCTACAATTCATAAATTTACATGTAAAGCCAAGTCCAAATGGGGAGGAGGTTGGAAATCCCCAAACACAAGTTAAGCATGGATAGAAACTAAGGCTTCCCGGTTTTTTTTTTTTTTTTTTGTGATTACCAAAGAAAAAACAACACCAACCAGACCTCTACATCTGCATCAATTACATCAAAAAAAAAGGGGAAAAAAAATGAACACTACTAACAAATGAAAACCATCTGTGAGCTCATGAGCAGCTGCCATATTAACATCCCGGCTGCACCAAAACAAACTCGCATCCCAATCTTTTTCCGACTACTGTTTAATTTTTGCAAGAAGATTACCTACATGATCCATATCTCCCCACCCCATCGAAATCAGCTCAACCACCTCCCGACAAGCAGTCTAAACATTTTCCCCCTGTTACGGGAATATTACAAATGGGCTCGGCCCAATAATTAAAAAGGCCCAATCAAATAGTTCCATTTGTAATCTTAACCACCCACAGAATTAAGGGGTAGTTTATCAAAGATAGTCGTCAAGATCATAACTACCCACACGATATAAGGATATCTTATTTAAAAGGATATCTTAATATCTTTTAAATGAGAAGATAACAGAGCCCATTAAGAGAAGGCCCCAAGTAAGTCTATAAATAGGGTACAAACCCTAACAAGGTACACACCCTCTAACCTAGCTTTTAGTATTCAGTACACACAGAGCACACACCCCACTCCATCTGGCTATAATAAGCATATCGTTTACCTTCGAACTACGTGGACTTTGATCCCAATCTGTGGTATGTAGGCCCCTAGGATTTCACCTCAAGCCAAGTCCAATCACTCTTGCGTTCTACACCAGAACATTGGCGTCGTCCGTAGGGACCATAAAATTCAATCCCCATGACCAACAATGGCAAACACCAGAAGCAAAAGCCATATGCTCGCACACGAGCAAAGTCAAGAACAAGGCAACGAGGATCAACAGCAAGAAGATGTCCGAGGAAACAATCATGGACGCACAGAGGAAACACCGAGTATGAATCCTCCTCACACTAAGGACGGACAAGCAGATCAAACGCTGCAAAACGCCAATTAGGCCAATTCCTCACAAGAATTCCAGATTGATAAGCCGGACATACAACTGCTGCACAACATTGCCAGGTCAATGCTTAAACAGATCAAGACCGTGGAAGAACATGATAACCTCCAAAATCAAAAGATTGATCACATGGCCGAAGTGATGGATCAGATCCTCAAGTAGCTACAAGACCCACTTCAAAAGGAATGTCAAGATGATCAACATAATGAGGACGGAGACACTAATCAACAAACTGTTGATCCACCCCGGCCTAACTAGTGTGAACAAGGCAAAGTAGCCTCAACTAATTCTGAGCAAATTAAACATCGGGATATGAACCGAGATGATCAAACTCGGGCAGCTCAGAAAAGTAGCCATGCCTCAGATAACCAAGAAATCCAGCCAGATGAGTCCGGAAAACATAAGATGTGGTATGGGGACGGAGGGCAAAATAACAGCCCGTTCTTAGATGAAATCACGGAAGCTGAATATCCAAGGAAGTTCAGCACGTCTGACCTCCCCAGATATGACGGAAGTCAGGATCCCCAAACGCACCTGAATACCTTTGACACTGAAATGCTGGTTCGAGGGTTCAAGGGACCAATCATATCCTGGCTGTTCAACTCAACATTACGAGGGGCCGCACAAGTCTGGTTTCGAACTCTACCCCCGAAATCTATTACTAACTTCAACGACCTGAGTGAGAAATTCCTGTTGAACTTTGCGACAAGCAAAAAGCAACCCAGGTCGGTCTATACGCTAGACAGAATCAAGCAGCAACCCGGCGAGACTCTCCAGAAATACTTGGATCGTTTCAAAGCGACCGCCTTGCAAATTCAAGGGTTGATGGAGAGCGTCCACGTGCATTTGCTTATCTCGGGATTGGATAGTGAGTCAAGGATAGGAAGGTCGGTCATATCCGCAGAAATCAAGACGTTGGAAGAATTTCATAAACGGGCTAAGAAATATTTGGACATCGAGCAGATGCAGATAGCCAATGCGCCCAGAAAAGAGAGGCAGAAAAGCCCACCCTCACAAGGAAGGGATCAGTCCGTAAAAGACAAATCGAAGAATTCAAACCCAAAAGGCCAAAATGGAAGGTATGAGGGGAAGTACGAGAAATATACTCCCCTGAATGTCTCACGAGCCCAGATTTGGAGTGAAGTTGCACTAACCGAAATGAAGAAAGTAGAACAACCACGCCCACTATAAACAGGGGGAAATTGGATCGGTCTCGGTTCTGTGAATTCCACAACAGACCGGGTCACACAACCGAAGAATGCTGGGACCTTATAGATGCAGTAGAAAAATTTGTCCGAGATGGACGACTACAGCAGTACATCATCAAAACACAAGGACAAAAGGGTAACAAACGCAAGCAGACAGACCAGAGTAAGAGCCCGGCCCCTCAAAGGAAGAAGCAAAATGAAGACCGAAGAAGGAATGATGATGATGACGAATTCCCAGAAGCCGAGTTTGATTGTAATGTTATTAGTGAGGGTTATGGTGGAGGAGGTGATACAGCAAGTCAAGGAAAAAAGTATCTACGGGAAGTTCTAACTATCAAGGGACGACCTACTTTCAAGTCGAAACCTCTGCAAAAGAACCCCCCAAATTATTCTTCACTCAAGACGACTTAAGAGACGTAATCCTAGGCCATTAGGAAGGCTTGGTCATAATCGGCCTCCTAGGCAAATGTCGCGTGAAGAAGATGTTCATCGACCTCGGCAGTGCGGTTGACATCATCTTGTGGGACACTTTCAAGCAAATGGACCTCGATCCAGAAAATCTAAAACCATACAGAACAACCTTAATCGGGTTCAATGGAGAGGATACAAGCCCTAAGGGGTATATAGAGCTAAATATGACGCTGGGATCAGAGGAAGCTTTCAAGACCGGACGAGTAAAATTCATTGTGGCAGATTTCCCCTCGTCTTATAACATTATTTTGGGTAGACCAACTATTCACAGCTGGGATATGTTGATATCAACCAAGCATCAAAAGCTAAAGATGGTAAGCAGAAAGAATGAGGTCGTTACCATTAAAGGGGACCAGAAGGAATCTCGACAATGCTATTTTTCAACAGTGAAAAATAATGAACCTGGGACATCCTCGTCACATCAAAAACCAGCACAAATCCCGACACCAACCCATTTGAGCTCGGTAAACATGGTTGAACTGGACATAAGAAATGAAGCTAAGCTGATGAAAACAGAACCCGATGGAGAACTTGATGATTACCTCTTAGGAGACGAACCCGGGCAGGTAACTAAGATTGGCAATACCCTCACAAAGGATGAATGAACCAAGCTGGAGGAACTATTGCTGAAAAATAAAGACATTTTTGCTTGGAAACCTTCCGAACTACCAGGTGTCGACCTCATTTTCTGCTGTCACAGATTAACAATAAATCCAAACTATTCGCCTGTTGCACAAAAGAAAAGGAAAATCGCCCCAGATAGACAAATAGCCCTTGCCAAGCATGTGAAAAAGTTGGAGTTGTTGGACGCTAGATTCATCAGGGAAATCCAATACACAACGTGGTTGTCGATTGTGGTGATGGTTAAAAAACCCAATGGCAAGTAGAGAGTTTGCACGGATTACAGTGATCTCAACAAGGCTTGCCCAAAGGATGCTTACCTTATGCTAAATATAGATCAACTGGTGGATAACTCTTCCGGGTTCCAGTTGCTCTCTTTTATGGATGCTTACTCGGGGTACAACCAAATAGCCATGCACCCCAAGGACCAAGAGAAGACATCCTTCATCACGAATAAAGCTAATTATAGCTATAACGTCATGCCCTTTGGACTAAAGAATGTCGAAGCCACATATCAAAGGATGATGAACCGAGTATTTGACACACAGCTCGGCAAAAATGTGGAAGTGTACATTGATGATATGATTGTCAAGTCAATAAACCGCTTGGACCATATCTGAGATCTCCAAGAAACATTCGATAAACTCCGAGCCATCGAATCCGACTCAACCCGGCTAAATGCGCCTTCGGGGTGCCCGCAGGCAAGTTCCTTGGATTTCTCTTAACAAATAGGCGCATTGAAGCCAACCCAAATAAATGTGAAGCCGTCTTCAATATGACGGCGCCACGAAACAAGAAGGAATTACAGCAGTTAACAGGAAGATTGGCAGCATTAACAAGGTTTTTGCCAAAAGCAGTAGAAAATGCACTTCCACTTTTTAAATTATTGAAAAAAGAATCTCAGCACGGCGAATGAAGTATAGAGTGTGAGGCCGCATTTGACAAAATCAAGAAATGTTTGTTAACACCACCGGTATTGTCCAAACCCAAACCCGGTGAAGACCTCATTCTCTATTTATCGATGGGAGAAGAGGCTGTCAATGCTGCCTTAGTGTGGGAAGAATCAACCAACAAAAGCCAGTCTACTTCATAAGCCAGGCTCTTCAAAGCTCCAAGCTAAGATATCAGAGGCTTGAGAAGGTGATGTTTGCACTCCTCAACGCTGTAAGAAGGCTCCGCCCCTACTTCCAGGGACACAAAATAGTCATCCGAACAAGTCAACCAATACGCCAAGTGTTGCACAAGCCAGACTTGGCTGGACAAATGATCAGCTAGGCCATAGAGCTATCTGAGTTTGACATTGTTTATGAAGCCCGATATGCCATCAAATCTCAGGCCCTAGCCGACTTCATCACTGAGCTAGCTCCAACAACAACGAAAGCAGATGCCAACATAGAAGTCTGGAAGGTGTTTGTTGATGGATCGTCAAACGCCAAAGGAAGTGGGGCAGGAATTATAATAGAAAGCCCGGAAGGATTTTCAATGGAACACTCCCTATAACTACATTTCAAAACTTCCAATAACCAAGCCGAATATGAAGCAGTTCTGGCCAGGTTGTCTCAGGCAAAAGATAACGGAGCCAAAAGGATCCACTTGTCAACTGACTCCCAACTAGGTGCGGCCCAAATCAACGGATCCTCTACGGCTAAGGGACCTTTGCTAATTAAATACCTAGGAAAAGTAAAAGAGGCTATGGCCGACTTCGATGAGGTTATAGTCACCCATATTCCCAGGGTTGAGGACGCTAGGGCGGACATTCTGTCAAAATTAGCAAGCACCAAGAGCCCAGGAAACCACCGCACGGTAATCCAGCAAAGCATGACCAAGCCCACTTGCGTCATGGTCATTGCAGCAGCAGAAGATTGGCGAAAACCAATATTAAACTACCTTGAGAAAGGAATTATTTCAGAGGACCCAACGAACGCCAAACAAATGGCCAAAACGGCAGCAATGTACACAGTGGTTGATGACCGGCTATATCGAAAAGGCCTCCACTCTCTAATGCTCAGATGCTTGAACCCGGCAGAAGTCGAATACGTATTGTCGAAGGTACATGAAGGAATCAATGGGCAACACATGGGAGCAAAGGCTTTGGCCAGGAAAGCTCTCCGAGCTGGATTTTATTGGCCGATAATGGTAGCCGACTCCAAAGAGCAACTGAGAAAATGTGAAAGTTGCCAAAAACATGCCTGATGATTTGGCCACCTCCGGCCGAGTTAAAATCCATCACGGCACCATGGTCGTTTTACAAGTAGGGAATGGACTTATTAAGACCATTCAAACCGGCCCCAGGGCAACTAAAATGACTAATTGTAGCAGTTGACTACTTCACCAAGTGGATCGAGGCCGAGCCATTAGCAACCATTTTAGCGGCCTGGGTGCAAAAAATTTTCGAGCGAAGCATTCTCGCCAAATTCGTTATTCCAACCGAAATCATAACTGACAACGATATGCAGTTCATTGACCAAGGATTCAAAGGCTGATGTTCGAGCTCAAAATCAAACACCATTTTGCATCAGTGGAACATCCACAGTCCAATGGACAGGCTGAAGCAGCAAACAAAATCATTGTTAACGGGCTCAAAAAACGAATGGCTGACGCAGAGAATGACTGGGTTGAGCAGTTGTATCCTATACTTTGGGGATACTGGACTAGTGTTCAGACCTCAACTTAGGAGATACTCTTCAAATTGACATATGGATGTGAAGCCATGATCCCGGTTGAAATTGGACAAGCTTCATGGAGAAGAAACACAGTGTTACAGGAAGGAGAGTCGAGCAACAGTGATAGCTGGCCTTAGAATTGGATCTCATTGATAAAACTAAAGTCACAGCATATTGCCAAGATCTGGCTATGAAGCAGCTGGTTACGGCCAAATATAATCGCAGAGTCAAACTGTGAGCATTTAACAAAGGCGATCTGGTGCTCCGTAAAGCGCATATCGAAAACAAGAACGCCCGAGATGGAAAACTCGCAGCGAATCGAGAAGGTCCTTACCGCATTTCAGACAAAATAGGGCCAGGAACCTATGTCCTCGAAACTTTAGATGGCAAAGTAATAAAACGAACATGGAATGCGGACAAACTAAGGATCTACTTCAATTGAATGCCGAGACCAAATGGGAACACGGTTATAGCACATGTTAGCGGTAGCTGAGAACTGTTGTTTTTATTTTAAGGATTATTTTGCTTTCGCGCATTATTTTCCATTTATTTAAATTGCTTTTGTAATTGCAACTATTTCAATCAATAAAGAAGGCGGCTCACTTTATGGGCCGACCTCACGATTGTTTACAATGTTCAATACAAAAAATAGCCAAATGAAGGCAACCTAATTAATAAAGCCTGGGTTTCGCGAGCCCGGCTATCATAAGATTTGTTAACAACTCTTATGAATGTTCCGATGCATCGAAACAAGAATTTTGGGATGGTGTTGTCATTGTCATAAAAGATCCTGATCAGGTTGAAATGTTTAGGCTCTTATTTTAAAAAATCAAGTCCTGAACATATGACGGTTGGCTACCAGCTCGGATTATTACTTTAGAAGTTAAAGTACTTAGGTGGTTCGGTCGAAATCATCTGTTTATTTAGAATGCCCGACTACTAATAAACATGCCCCGTTTATTAACGTTAGTGGAATATCTAGTGGATTTTGAGCAATATATCTTGACTTTGGCCGAGTCATACAGTAAGAACCGAGTTATGTACATGGATCATGTTTCCCTTTATTCATTGACGAACAAAATTAACATGAGTTTGGTTTAAAGGATGAAAGCAAAAATTGACAAGTCAACAGGCAAATATGCTAAAAATCCACGGAAAACCGAGATCAAGTTGTCATTGCATAAATGCCAGGACACAAGCCTGGGTTACACAAAATTTAAAAACTAACAAAAATAAACCTAAGCATTACAATAATAGCTTTAAGGCTGGACATTGACGGCCCCTGATGAATCTGGTACCTCGGTTGCTGGGGTCTCCTCTTCAGCTCCCTCATCTTGCCCACTCCCAACATGAGCTCCTGACTCATCAACTGGAGACACCGATGCAAGTACAAATTGCCCATCCACTATCGAAGCTTTGAAATCCACAGCATCAAGGTTCATTGTAAGGTCGGGACTCAGAGCTCGAACTTAGGCCAGGCAGTCCTTGAAAGCATCAGCAGCTGTCTCTATAACCATCACCTCCAACTTCTCTACCTCGGTAGTTGCCGCTGCTAACTCGGCCTTGGCAGTGTCCAAGTCGAAATGGGCAAGGTTCAAATCTTTTACCAGACCCCCATACTGATCTTGCAAGGTTTCTAGAGAGCTGGTTAGGGTGCTCTCCCAAGCTTGAGATACGATCAGGTCCGCCTTAACTTGGGCTAGCTCCACATTAGCTTTGTCCTTGTCCACCATAGCTTTGGTCAGGCAATCCACTGCCTTCAGCTCCTTCTCAGCATTATCTCACTAGCCCACAGCAGCGTCCTTCTCAGCACGTGCTCGCTTCAGATCCAACACGGCCTTAGAATACTTATGCTTCACAACAGCATAAGCATCTATTACGCCAGCTGCCTCTATAAGGCGATTCTGCAAAGCCTGCAAATCGTCGAAGTAGGTATCAGAAAAGACGGCCGTGTTGAAATAGTGAGCAGGGGGCTTCATGGCCCGTTTTAGCTCATCTGACACTCCATCTGTCCACACTTCCCCTCATTTGTGTGAATGAGAAGGGGGAGAAGGTAGAGGAGGACTCCCTGCAAGAGGTGCTACTTCAGAGGAGGGAGCCGGGATGGCCTCCAGAGATGAAGAGGCTGCAACCGACTTCAATCGTTTGCGCGGGATGAGATCTTTAGAAGCCGGAGGAGAAGCAGCTCTCTTCTCGGGCACGGCCGCCGTCTTCGACAGAGGAGCAGCCACCACTTTCTTTTTGGAGGGAGATCCCCCCTTCTTCTTGGCTCGAATCTTCTCGACCAATTCCTGGTAGGAGGTCTTTCCCATCTCAGGAGCTACAAAAGCAGCAATAGCTAAGTCAGCAACGACAGTTAAAAAATAGCCCAAAAACAAGTTAAAATAAAAGAGAATCCTACTCGACAAATATAGTTCCTCCACCGATTGCCAGATAAAAATGCGGGTATCAATGACGCCCTTCTCGGCCACGTGGTCAACCAGGTTTATAATGGTCACTATTTCAACCAGCTCTAAGTTATCTTCATTGGATTGAAAAAATTTTGGGTCTCGGTCGTAATGGACCTTGGACCAATACAGCGGAAACGTCAATTCCACTTATTTGGAATCGACATCTTGAAGAAACCACAATTTATGACTGGGCTCGGCCGTGACTTTGAAAAATGAAGTTTTAAAGCCCTTTCAAGTATCGGTGGCCACATGAAAGAGTTTCCTTTCCGGCTTCCCTCGAAAGGAAACCCACCCTTTTTTCTCCACGAGTTCACTGGGTTAGCGAGCCCGTTGGATATTAAAAAAATTAAAGAATAAACCGGTGGTAGGGGTATGTTTCAAAACTTGACGAAGTCACTCAAAAGCGACAATGAAGCCCTAGGAGTTAGGATGAAGCTGAGTTGGGGCCAAATGCAGAATATTTAAAAGATCCGTTTGGAACTCAGTAAACGGAAAGTGTAAACCGATCTTCGTAATGAAATCTCGGTAGAAAAAGAAAAATGAATGCTCGTTCCCTTCCCGGCTGGTACACACCGGTTCATCGAGACTAGGCGGTGAAAGAGAACAATGATTCCAGTCCCCTAATGGGAGCTCAGCAATCTGATCAGCATTGATGATGGAAAGTCTGGACAACACTCCAGCCGCAACCCAGTCATATTTTCCCCTGAGGTGACGAGGAGCACAGGCTGATGCCAACTCCACGAATCCGGACTCCTCAACAGTACAGGGCGAAACTGACATACTACCTAGAAGGAAAAACGAATTAAATTAGAAAAAGGAAGAGCCAAAATACCTGAAAGCAATGAAGAAGGCCAGGTAGGCTTGAGCGAGATGACCTGCGATAAGGTATGCCGACATGACGAAGCTATTTCATCAGCTTCCCACGACCGACCAATCATCACAGATTCTGAAACCAGCCAGGAACACTCCTCACATGGTCCGATGGGTCAGAAAGAGGTGGTGGAGGGCTCAAGCTACAGAGCTAGGGAGGCGACAGGCACAGAAGAATCCCCTCTCCCAAGACCTACTAAGGGTGGCTCTAAAGAGGAAGCTCTAACCAGGGTAACTCCCCGGCCTCGACCTACAGGCTCTAGTGATTGGGACCTACCCCGACCAGCAGGCCCTATGTAACATCCCAATTTTCAAAAGCGGAATATTATTTTTTTCCAACAAAAATCATTTAAAATCATCAGAGTAGTGCATTTGAGCGGAAGAGTAACTGATACTTATATTTCAAAATGCCGCAAGTCTGGCTGAATACAATAGCGGTGTAGTAACCACGTGGTTCAAAAGGGATGTACAACAACAAAAGGAAGGCTTCCGCCATAATGTCAAAGGAAATCTTCAGCCGGGTCTACTATGCGTCCTGCTTGCGCTTCCCTTTGCCCTCCGTCCTTGGTTCTCCTGACCCTGACGCTATGTTAAGAGCCGAGGTTCAATGCCCATTGAACCTCAGGTAACGGTTAACCTTATGTTTATATATACCATATATGGATCACAGATATTCACAAACATAAACAGTTCATAAGCATTTAGACAAATGTATCCCTGACATATAAGCCCCTTGGCAGATATGTCACACTTAGTATACATTTCACACCTAGCACTTGTTTCACACCAAGCATTTTACACCCAGCAAGCGTATCCCAATACCCAGTAAGAATAATCATAACAACAGTACATGAACATATCACCGAGCTATCAGCTATCTCATATAAACATACCAAACACATAGCACATATAAGCATACAGTAAACATCAAAGTTAAAGTTACCAATACGCAGACGTACACTATACATACAACACATATACCACATACATGCATACCATAAACATCAGAGTTAAAGTTACCAGTACGCGGACGTACCTTCGTTTGACGCTATACGGTATTTCTGGCGGAATACGGTGCGATAGTTGGTCAGAACGTATTCAGGGATATCCTATATGGATAATATTGTTTCTATTAATTCATAGACATTATTCCAAGAGATATCTTGGCTATATAAGACCATTTTACCCCTGGTGGATTTATTTTCCAATTTATTCCCTAATTTTCGGGAAAAAAACGCTGATCCAGCATTTCTGGGCAGAATTTCGCCTAACTTCGAAAAATCATAACTAATTCTATAAAAATCGAACCGAGGATCCGTAAAATTTCCCGGAATCCTTGAGATGTCTACTTTCAAGGAAAAATACTGGAACTTACCCAGAACTCATGGATAATTCCCAGTTTCCAGAATTCAAACCGCTGCCCAGAATTTCGCTCAGAAAATGTAGCTTAACTTCTGGGATTTTTATCTTTTTGCACAGAACTTCAATTGACACACTCTTTATATATTTGGAAATCCCTAAATGTCTACTTTCATCATGAATTTTCCCAGAATACTAGCATTTTTACTACTGACTCCAGAAGTTCCTATTTGCTGAAATTTCGCCAGAGCTTCGCTATTTTGATCCTAATCTTCCAAAGATTTTGCTATAACTTCTTCTTCATCAAATTTTCGAAATAAAGACAGTGGAACCCATAAAAACATGAAAATAAAACTATATTTGGAAGATTGAAGATCAAAACAACATTTCTAGCATTTCTACTTTATAACTAAGAACTTGAACTTATGAACTAAAAACTCTCTTACCTCTTGAAGAACCTTGCTTCCTACTTCTTGAAGCTCTTTCACTCTCTCCCACACCCTCTAAATTTCGGTTGTGGCTTGGTGGATTGGTGGAGAATTTGTGTTGCCTAAGCCTCTATTTATAGCCAAAAACATGAGTAGCCTCCAAGCAACTTGAATTGATCTTGTCCATTGGTATTTACTTGGAGAAGAGGGAAAAATCTTGCCCCTACAACTCACCAAAAATGTCCACCCTCCCCCTTAGCTCTTAAGTTGTTGCTTCATCTCCTATTTACTCCCAAATGCTAATTTACTTAGGCCTAAGTTGGTGTTTTAATTCAAAATCCAATTTCACTTTTGTAATCCTAATTTTATGACTAGATTTATGGTGATTTTTAATTTCCCAAACACTTAGGTAGGAATCTTAAAAGTAACCAAAAATAACTTTGGGAATAGCCAAGTTGAAGCTCTTAATTTACTGATTCCAAATATGTATTTACATTTAATACTTAGTTCCAATATTTCAAGATATGATTTAATTTCTATAGATGCTCATCTAATTTCATTTAATAAAGCAATAACTTGCTCCCCAAGTTGTCTTGCTTCTCAAGTTTCCCAACTTGCTTATCCCATACACTTAGCTAATTATCCCATGTGCTACTCTATTTTATAACATTATAAATTCTTTCTCCTTTCTTCAAAATGTTGACCGAAATCCCCCCCCCAAATAACCATTAAATGTGCCTTTGAATACACAAACAATATCCTAAACCACTAGGCTTAATTACCCAAAATTTAACAAGGTTTTGAATTTAATTTTGATGATTAACAACTCCTTGATGCTAATCAATATCATTTGGTCTTTAAGTATGACCTTTAAAAATTAATTATTAACTAATTTCATAAATTATTAAAGTACCTCAATTATTGCAATTTCAATTGCCCAATAATTGTTACTAATTTTCTCCAAGTGAATTTATCATCCCCCGATGATTTTAAATTGTTAAAAATGGTATAACTAAGGTTATGATAATCTTAGGATATTTTATGATCCTTAATAAGATTTAGGAAATTGAATTTTGGATTTATTAGAATCCAAAGAAAATTTCCCTAAATATGATGATAAATCAGTTAAAAATTTAGAGACAACATATTCTCCTATTTTAAGGAATATTTAGTTGCCTTTTAGGATTGCTCACAATATTCATAGTGTTTTATAACCCTTAACTTTACTTAGAAATTTCTAGCTCTTTATTCCTCCTAATTTCATGAGAAATCACCTTAGGAAATAAGGTAATTATTCTACTAGTTTTGAGACCACATATTCACCTATTTTAATAGGTATTTTCTATCATCATATAGTGGTTATGCTAAATAGGATTTTTGGGGTATTACACCCTATCAAATGAGACCGACCTCTAGAATTACCCCTGGACGAATAGGTCAATTTGACCTTCCCCTACCTACTCCACCATAACCTCGAAGTACACTTTCCAGTTTTTGCTCCTCGGTTAAAGGCTTCCCATACAGCCACCAGGCCGTCTTAGGAGGGATACGCCGGAGAAGCTCTTCCTCCTCTGGGGTAAGGTTACCGGGGTTGAAAGATGATGAGGAGCCTTCGAGGTTCATTTTAACAAAAAGGGAAAGAAATGGCAAAGTCTGTTCCAAACTAGGAACCAAAACAGAAAAGTTTAAAAAGAAGAATCAAAATAACCGAAGCTCAACTCTAAAGCATAATACGGTGGAAGATGACCCAGAGAATGGGAAGAAACTCAAACGAACAAACAACAAACATACCCAAGAAATCAAGAAGAAAGAATGAACAAGTCAAAAAGCCAAGAAAAGGACGACGAAAATACCTGGTTTAAGATAAGTTACGGAGAGAGGAAATGCACGAGCCACAATGTGGAAAATGAAAATACAAAAGGATGAACCGAAGCACAAGAAACAGATAGCAGGAAACTCTCTCTATGATAAACTCTGGAGTTGCAAAAGTGTAAGAAATAAAAAGATGAGGAATATATATACTGAGTCTATTGAAAAAGATGGTTGTAATTCAGGGGATCCAAAATGGTAAAGGCCCAAAGGGCCTCACTACGATCGCTTACGTCACCATGAAAGGACGTGCGCATCAATTGCGAGTATTTAAGGCGCACGAACACCAAGGATAATGGAGCAGGCATTTGTGCTGGCACACTGGTTTACAGGCGCCAGTTGGCAATAGGCAATGATAACATCTACCATATCAGGAATTCGCAATATGTCATATCAATATGCAAATTAATCACGAATCTCGGCTAGAATACAAGATCGACCAAGATTAGGTCAGACTCCGACCATAAAAACCAGTATCGACCTCCCCATGTAGCTTCAAATGGGGGCAATAGTCCTAACCCATTAAAACCAGGGCGAAAATTCATATAGGCATGGTAACCCAAACTCGGAAGTATTCAACCTCAACAAAGGAAAAAGTTTGAACCAAGCATGGGTAAAGCGCGGCTTGAAATCAAAACTTCAAGATAAAGATGTTTCGAATCGACAAACAAATCTAGATCTTGCTAATTCATCCTGGCAGCCAAGAGCCCTGAACTATCGGGCTGGGGGCAACTGTTACAGGAATATTACAAATGGGCTCAGCCCAATAATTAAAAAGGCCCAATCAAATGGTTCCATTTGTAATCTTAACCACCCCCTGAATTAAGGGGCAATTTATCAAAGATAGCCGTCAAGATCATAACTACCTACACGATATAAGGATATCTTATTTAAAAGGATATCTTAATATCTTTTAAATAAGAAGATAACAGAGCCTATTAAGAGAAGGCCCCAAGTAAGTCTATAAATAGGGTACAAACCCTAATAAGATACACGCTCTCTAACCTAGCTTTTAGCATTCAGTACACACAGAGCACACACCCCACCCCCTCTGGCTATAATAAGCCTATCGTTTACCTTTGAACTACGTGGACTTTAATCCCAATCTGTGGTACGTAGGCCCCTGGGATTTCACCCCAAGCCAAGTCCAATCACTCTTGTGTTCTACACCAGAACACCCCCCAAAATGATTAATTTTCCCAATTATTTTATTTTATTTTTATTAAGAAAAATTGGAAAACTAGTTTTTTTAAAAAAAAACATTTGCTTAAGGTGTTACTGCAGAGCCCCAGAATGGCAAAGTAACCCGTTGAATTGATACTTGGGCGCGATGGACTGAATCAGAAAAGCAAAGCAACGTCTCTTGTCTCCCTCGTCATTCCCTCCTGTTTCACTGTCGCTCCCTCCTTCTCCACTAACACCGTCACCATTGTGAGAAAATAGCAAAAACCAAAAAACAAGAGGAGCAGAGATGGAGAGAAGAAAAAGCGGAGACGGAGGGAAGGAATTGGAGGGAGACAAGAATGACTTTTTGCACACATTTCCTAATTCCAAATTCCTTCATGAACGTTTGACTTGAAATTTCGGATATTGGCTTCTCGTATTTATCTTTTTTCTATTTTAAAAATATTTTTTTAGGATTTTCCCTCTACTAAATATGGCTAAAAATAGAAATATTATTTTAGAATTTTAGACGAAAATGATTAGTTCCTTTTATTTCCCATGAGAGATTATTCTCTATAAATAATACTAGAGGGAGTATAGGCTTGCAAAACCTCCACATATCATAAACTTACATATAGAAGAGCGCGCGCACTTAAAAACAAAATTTTATGGGTAATGTTTTTGACCACGGTTTTTTCTGCGACGAACATTTTTCGTCAGAAATCCAATTACTGATAGAATTTTGTCGGTAATCCGGCCTTTTTTTTTTTACAGTGTTCCAATCAAATTACTGGAATCATGAAATGATGGTTCGAATATTAAAATGCTTTAAATTGAAACAATTTTTCAACTTTACCCAAATTAATTAGATATTGAATAAGAGAGAAGAATACTACGAGAAAGATAAAATTAACAAATAAGCATTAATGATTATGTAAGTGATTTATATTGTGCACAAAATATATATATATATATATATATATATATATATATATATTTCTAAAAGTGGCTTATATTATGGAAAGAAAGTATTTCTCTAGACTTATTCATATATAGGATACTTTCAATATATTTTGTCAAAACAAAAAAAAAACCATTAAATCTTATTAACTCTATCTTAAAGTACAATAAATTTTAAATTTTTATACTTCCATTTAATATGTGTGTGTTTGTTTGAAAAATTCTAAAAAATAACAATCAATAGAATAATAAAAGGAAGATAAAATTATATATTCATGTCAAAAAATTTAATAATGTGACTTATAAGTAAGAAAAAACCCTTGGCTCTCCCTATCTTATAAATTGGATTGAAGGAGTACATGGTTTTCTTAAAATACTTTCTTTAATCATTCTCTTTAGAACTACATATACAACTTGATGAAAACTCTCTCAATATGTAAAATCAATAAGGATAATCTAAGAAATCAATTATAAATTTAGAAGATAAAAAATGAATTGAAATCTTACATTTAAAATCAAGGGTTAAGGTGCAAATTGGTCAACCAAGTACTAGGCGAGAAGCAACGGACACAAAAATGTTTTTAAGGAAGGCATCAAAAATACCAATAAAAAATTGAAAGAAAACAAAAATAACAAAGAAGAAATAAATTCTAATGAAAGTAGGACAATCCCCATTTTAGTCTATTCGTTGAAGTTTTCAATTGTTCATTGGTATTTTTGATACCTTCAAAACATTTTTGTGTTTAGTACTCATAGCATAACACTTGATTGATCAATCTACACCTTAACCCTAAAATCAAAATAAACTCTCTAACTAACTTTTATGTTTAGGATGGAAATGAGTAATTATATTTTTGCAAGTTATAAATACTTGTGATTCATTCATGGTTAAGCTTTTGGGCTTCCTTGGTTCTACGGTTGGACCATGATTAGATTTTAATATTATATTAATTTCTATCATGTTTTCATCATAATTATATGCTTTTTGTTCCCATTATTTTACATTATATTGATCTAATTTTATTTGGAAATTATCAAGCTCAGAATATGATTGTGTATATTTCATTAAAAAAGAAAAAAAAGAATATGATTATGTATTGCCTTCCCCCCTTGCTCCAAGATATTTTCATTATGCACCATATTTATTTATTTTCTTTCGTAGATATAATACCAAAAGGATAAGTAACAAGGATGACATAAATATTAGCCTTAATCATTCATTTATTTGAAGGATTTAATATATATGCACCATATTTATTTATTTTCTTTCGTAGATATAATACCAAAAGGATAAGTAACAAGGATGACATAAATATTAGCCTTAATCATTCATTTATTTGAAGGATTTAATATATATATATATATATATATATATATATATATATATATATATATGAGATATTCTTCTAGAATTGATTCCACAAAATTCTACATTTTATTTTGTTATAAGATGATGCTATACAATTAATCCATCTTTTCAAATTAATTGACGATTCATCATTACATATAAATATTTTTACATCTACACCCACACGCACACTTAGCGTTTCTCAGAATTATTTTTCTTATGAAATATAAATAATTAATTATGTTATGGCAAAGCAATTCCCATTTGTATGATGAAAATGTGAGAATTAACGTATTCAGATCACAATATTGTAGTTCTTACTTTGGCACATTATTTTTTATATTTGCTTGATTTCAATGCACATTTAACTTTTATTTTTATTCATTTCATTAATAATAAAGAATATCATAATATTTATATAAGCTATATTATACATAACATCCCTGAACTTTACATCATTCACATTATATATAACCTCCCTAGCTAACTTTTTTTTCGTTCGAACCCTAGATATCTTTTAAAAACTTATAGGAGTAATAATCTTCCTAAACTCTTATATCATGCATGGGTGGGCGCACATGTCGGAGAAAGGGGGTAAGTATCCACCCTTAAATTCCAAAAGTTTGTTGCAATGAGAATGACTTGTTTGATACTATTCAATGAAAATGAATAGTAAGTGCCCACCCCACCCTTGATAATATAAATTTGATAATAAGGTAATTATGATGGAATTCTAAAAAATAAGGCCTAGAAAGATGATATTGTAATCATTTTTATTATAATATACTTTTGTTATTAAAATATATGTACTTGAACTTATTGAGTACCTACCTTTTATTAATTTCCTAGATCCGTCAGTGATACTGTGTATATAACTTTTCTAGGATTAGTAATATATAAAAGAACATATGGGCCATCTATTAATTAATGACATTAAATTTAATCCTAACAACTACTCCCTCTGATCCTTATTATACGACACTAACTACTATTTCTCACAAACCAATGAATGGAAGTTAACTCATTAATTAAATTCAAAATTAATAAATTTTCCAACTTCACCCCTACTGATGTTGCTTTAAATGAGTTAGTTAAATTAAGTTGGTGCATTATAATAAGGATAAAAAAATATTGATAGTTTGTGCCTTATAATAAGGACTAAAGAGAGTATATATATAATCCTAGCTACAATTAATCAGTTAATTAGTGACCACTTCGTTCCTATTCAAATCGAATTGATTTAATTTTGCGAGAAAAGGATTAATGTTACATAATAAGTTTTAGGGTAACGGTGCAAAAATGCCCTTAAGCTTTGCCCTCAGGAGTGTCCAGCACCATGTGCTTTCTTTTGGAGCAAAAGTACCTACGTAGTTACATTTTAGGAGCAAAAATACCCTTCTCCGTTAGTTGACCGTTTGTTGACCGTTAGTTGACCGTTAACCTAGTGAAATTACCATTTTGCCCTTAATTTAAAATAATTTAAAAAAAAAAACAAAAATACCCCACCCCGACCTCCCCTTGCTAGTAGGCCCCACTGCCGGCCCCCCACGCCGGCTGCCGGAGAATTTTTTTTTATAACTATTTTTAAAATAATTAAAAAAAACAAAAATACCCCACCTCACCTCCCCTTGCCAGTGGGCCACACCGCTGGCCTCCCCACTCTGGCGGCTGCCCACCGCCAGCGACCGGCTGCCGGAGAATTTTTTTTTATAACTATTTTTAAAATAATTAAAAAAAATACCCCACCCCCACCTCCTTTGCCGGTGGGCCCCACCGCCGGCCCCACACTCCAGCAGCTACCTACCTCCGGCGACCGGCCGCCGGAGAATTTTTTTTAAAATAAAAGAAAAATTATTTTTAATTATTTTAAAAATAATTATTTTTGTTTGGGTTCAAAGTGTGATAAAAAACAATTCATCTCTTGAAAAGGGACATATATAGTATTCCATTGACACCAATCAAAATTGTTAATCAAGCATTACTTTTATATAACTATTTTTAAAATGTTTGATTAACAATTTTGATTGGTGTCAATGGAATACTATATATGTCCCTTTTCAAGAGATGAATTGTTTTTTATCACACTTTGAACCCAAACAAAAATAATTATTTTTAAAATAATTAAAAATAATTAAAACAAAAATAATTTTTCTTTTATTTATAAAAAAAATTTCTCCGGCAGCCGGTCGCTGGCGAACAGTCACTAGATGTAGGCGACCGCCAGTGTGGGGGGGCGACGGTGGGGCCCACCGGCAAGGGGAGGTGGGGTATTTTTGTTTTTTTAATTATTTTAAAAATAGTTATAAAAAAAAAAATCTCCAGCGGCTGATCGTCGGCAGTGGGCAGCCGCCGGAATGGGGGGGCCGGCGGTGGGGCCCACCGGCAAGGGGAGGTGGGTGGTGGGGTATTTTTGTTTTTTTTAATTATTTTAAACATAGTTATAAAAAAAAAATTCTCCGGCGGCCGGTTGCCGGAGGTGGTTGCCGGCGACCGACCGCCAGAGGTGGGCGGCCGTCGGCAGTGGGGCCCACCAGCAAAGGGAGGTGGGGGTGGGGTATTTTTGTTTTTTTTTAATTATTTTAAACCAAGGGCAAAATGGTAATTTCACTAGGTTAACGGTCAACTAACGGAGAAGGGTATTTTTGCTCCGAAAATGTAACCACGTAGGTACTTTTGCTCCAAAAAAAAGCACATGGTGATGGACGCTCCTGAGGGCAAAGCTCAAGGGCATTTTTGCACATTTACCCAAGATTAAATAGTTAAAGAAAACATAAGAATATTCATGATAATAATTTTAGCATTCATTTAGTGATCTTCATGACAAAGAGAATCCACACGACAGATAGTTTTTTTTTTTTTATATGAAACCAAATGTAACATCCAATCTTACATTAATTAGAATCACAACAAAAGGACATCAGAATAACAATAGAACTAGCCACGTATTTTTTCCATCACTAATTGGTTATCGACAAAATATTCCGGTCATCAAAAGGATAATCCTGAATTAGATCGCTATTGATAAGTTGTGATGTTTTTATAGAGACTTTCGTAAAAGATATTTTCGTTCCTTATCAATAGCATTCTCGAAAGAGCTCCAGCTGGGGTCCCTTCCCTACTTTGGTTGTCGTGATATACTGATATGCATATAAGTAATATCAAAAAATTCTTAACCCCAAATCTCCTATCAAAAAGTCCTTAGGAACTTTTTTTATATTAATTACGAAATTCTAATATAAAAAAAGTCCAGTTGTTAAAATGGCTTTTCATGTTGTTAAAATTTTCTTATGAAAATATGGTTGTCAAAATGGCTTTCCATATTGTTAAAATAGTTTTTCTTATTATTAAAAATTTTCCAAGTTTTTCCTCTTACGTGTGAAATCTTAAAAACCTAGAAAAATTTTTGCAACAGGAAAAGTCATTTTAACAACATGAAAAACCATTTTAACAATGATATTTTCATTTAGAAATTTTAACAATAAGAAAAGCCATTTTGATAATAAGACTTTTTTTATATAAAAATTTTGTAATTAATATCAGAGAAGTCCCTAGAGACTTTTTTTAATAAGCAATTTGAGGTTGAGACTTTTTTTTTTTGGTATTTTTTCTCTTCCTTAAGACTTTAATGATATCTTTGCTTCAATTAAGGGATCACGTAACAACCATAAACAAAGGAAAGAAAAACAAAAAGTACTTAATAGATGCTTGTCCTAATTTCCTGCTAACTCCTCACATTGACCATCAATATCACTTGGCAGGAAACACTCTCTATTATGTGATTTTAACTTTGTTGGTTTTCGGACTATTTTCTATAAATGCTTTCGTCATTCTTTTACTTCTTGAGTAGGTGTCTTACGGTATGTAATGTGTAAAACATTTCTTACTTATTTTCATTTTGTCTTGTATTAAAAAAAGTAAAAGTACTGGAATATATCACAAAACGTCAAGGGCTTAAAGCTGTGGAATTGTATATACAATTTAAGACGCCCAAAACAAATAGTAAAAGCACTTGATTACTTTTAACTCTTAATTTGTTTTTAAAATATTTTCCCCTAATTAGTTACTTCACTTTTTTTTTTCTTGGCTTGGAACATAATCTGTTTAATTTTACTTCACATATTGATGTGTGAATGAATTAAGCATGGAAGCAGGTGACCCAAGTGTGTTTGGCATGGTGTTTGCTATGCCAAAACTAAATTTTTGAACAGGTATCTATGGGGAAAAAAATACACATTCTTTAATTTTGAAAACAATATAATTTTTTTAAATCAAAAAAATATTAATTAAAAGTAGACTTATATAAATTTAATAAAAATCAAGGTATTTTATAATTTATCATATATATTAAACCAAGAAAGTTTATATGATTTATTTTTGTTTTAAAAGAAATTTATGTGGGTCAAAAAATTCATTTAATGTTAATAAAATTAAAAATCTAAGAAACCTATTATATCCTAAAAAATATGAAATGATGAGTTTATTTTTTTATTTTAATAGAAATATTTTAATTGATATCAACATTAATAATATAAATAGGGCAATTTGATAATATAAATTAGTGAAAAATAAAATTAAAAAATATATATGAGTTTAACTGTTGTTAATTAAATAATATATTGAAAAAAAATAAGAAAAAAAAGGAGTACGATTATAACATAGGGTGGTTTTAGTTTTAATTTTATTTATTTTTTCATTTATGAATACAATAAATAATATAAGAGGTTTGATTAGGAACAATTTAGTTATTTTATATTAATATTATGATGTTCGGTCTTTATAAATAATTAAATTTTTTTATAGTCCATTATAATAAATATTATTTTTTCTAGATTATATATTTTAATTTTCCAAAAACTAATTATTACTGGGGTTGATCATTTTGCTCAATCGTGTGTGTGGGGAGACAAATATTTAAAACCAATCATTCAAACAAATTTGTTCTGATTATGATTTGCTTACCCAATAAAAGAAGAAAAAAAAGGCTGGTAGTAATAAATTACTATTATATGTATACACACATATACTTACAGATATACACACACATACATATATCAATCATAAAAAGCTGTTGAAAGCTGCATTGTGGGGCGTAAGAAAATGGGAAGCCTTTTGAGGTCAAAGAATCAATAGATATCAACCATTAAAAATTATTTAAATCATATCATAATTTGTATTTTTTTCAAACTTGGAGAAGAGTACTCGTTCATCTTTAAACATTTAAAATAAAGACGTACAATATGTTAAATTTCCTCTAAAGAATTACAAAAATGTCACTGTCTTTATATTTTACTTCCCTTCTATGAAAACAGATGTCTTTTAGAGAAATAAAATCAATTTTTTGTAATAATGATTACATGTTTAGGTAACAACTAAACCATAATTTTAAAAATCTTTTTCGTAAATCAAGACAAAATTTCTCTCGTATACTTATTCAATAAATCATAAAAAAAATTTCTATTCAAATTGGATTAGCTTCCCATTTGGCTTTTCTTTTCTTTGTTTTGCTCCTAGAAGAAAGAAAAAAAAAAGTGCATATTTGAGAGAAAGATCCGTCCCATATCTTTGGTGGGATGGCACAAAATTGTTGCTTAAAAGGATTTTACTAGTATTAAAATATAGGGTTAAGCCCACTCCAAGTCACCTATATTTTTAACGAATTATGGTTTTAGTTTCTATACCTTTTTTAATTATTCTTGTCCCTATACTTTATGTTACGCCAAACATAAGGTCTTATGGTTTCATAAGGATTTGAATGAGTTTAACGGTATTAACACTATATGGTAAATTGGTGTCAATAGCTAAATAATACACTTATTGGGTTGATGAATATATTTCATTATTTTTGGGTTGATGAATATAAATATTATTTCATTTAATAATAGGAAAAATTCGCTAATAATGTGCAAAGATAGAACGTGTTATACGCCACTATCAAGCATTTAACAATGAAACCCTACATTCCAATTCCATGCGTGACAATTTCGAAAGGGGAAGGGTTTGTTGACATTATATATTGAATTATAAAAACGAATTACACATGAAACCCTACATTCCAATATCCGGATTGTACTATCTGGTAAATTGCATAAGCCCTTTTTTTTTTATCTGATTTGCATAAGCCCTTGAGAATGCAATCAGGATTGTACTATTTATCTGTATTATTTTAAAAAAAAATATTTTGGTCAAGACTATTTATCTGGATTCGGTTAATCTTAAGTTGGGAATTTAATCCATCCAGTCCTGCTGGTTATAAGTTTCATTTTGTTGAATGGGATTGGTCTTTTTTAGGAGCTTTCTCTTGGAAATGTCGACATTTATTGCTTCTTGTTTTTTTTTTTTTTTTTACTTTACCCCTAATTAATTAGATGTCTCTCTCTTACTCCTCTAGTTCTATTTATAGAGTAAAGAAAAGAAATTTTTTTATTCTATTTTAAGGCACCTCATTAAAAATTTTTTATAAATAAATGTATAATTTTACTCTTTATTTATTATTGTGTTGACTTTGTCCTCATAAGGTATAATATATACCCCTCCATCCCATATATAAATATCTAATATTAATATAAAAGGATAGTTTTTTTTTTAAGAATTACATAAATAAATTATTATTAGGGGAAAAAAAGACTATTATTCTTACACGTCCACATTCCTTATGAAAAGGAGTAAATAGTATAATTTACAAAAAATAAAAATAGACAAGATAAACTTCAAATTTGTGAATAAGTAAGTCTCGTATAAGCTTCATTATCATCAAGCTGTTAGTTGACGTAGCAAGGGGCCTTAACGATGTAGAAAGAGAACACAAGTTCGAATCATAGTAAGGGGCCTTAAGCTTCATTATATATTTGTCTAAACTTATATTTTCTAAAACATCCTACTCATCTTTCTTAATTCCCTCCTTTCATCTCCTCCCTTAATTATTGTTGAAGAAGCATCAATTGTGGCAAATTAGGAAATGATTAACAAATATAAAAACTATGTCTCATATTTTTTTTATTATACAAAAACTATGTTATATATTTAAAATTAAGATCAACTCCTCAAATATATCTTATATTAAGAACTGAGGAGTATTTGTTTTACAATTGCGGGGCACATAATTGAGGAGATTAAGCAGATAGAATATAGAGTGTGTTGTGACTAAATATTGTATGACTTAATTCTATATATGGTTATGTGATCTCAGGGAAGTTTTTTAAGTCTTGAGGAGATTTTCCTCCTCTCTTGGAGACTTTGAAAGCTGCAAATGTTGTTGTTGAAACAGATTTAGCGATAAAGGGCCATTACAATATTAAACTGCAAGGTTCCCTTATCTTGTTTGTAGCACCATTGCTCTCCTTGGTTCTCTTGTTTTCGCCTTGGCTGAGCCAAGGGATTTTGTAAAGGAAAGGAAAGGAATTTGCACCCTGTAAGGTGGGTGGATATTTTAAGAGAGAGAGGAGATGAAAAAAAGATGGAATTTTATTTAATGGGTATTTCGGACTTTTTGTTTAAGTAAATATTTTCCATCTCCTTGTTCACGATACTAAACATAACCGTAGACCGTGGTAGTCATCATTTCATTCCTTCTCATGGCATGCTTTGAGCCCTTAGGAATTGAACCAAACAAGCCTGAATCATCTAATAAGCTTAGGCCCAAAGTATACTTCAGAGCTGTACACGTGTCTTGACAGAAGGGAAAATTAAGTTATATCAACAAAAAGAAGGGAGGGGGGGAGGGGGGGATTTAAGAGTCAGTAATTTTTTCTTTGAGTCGGCGCTTGTGAGAAAATGCAGTGCTATACAGAAGAACTGGTCATTCCATTTCAAAGATAGTCTAAAACTGGCCCAAACATTGTACCCCTGCTTATGTCAATCATTTTCATAGCCAACGAAAATCAATTTATTCGAAAATCGCAAAATCAACAGAGAAATTATTGTCAATAATAATACGATTAAAACATTTAATTTATCATTCAAATATTTTGCAGCCACCAAAAAAATGGTTATTTACACATCTTTACGCCAGAGAGCTGAAAGTTTCATGCATTTCATCCCTTGTGTTCATCAAATCAACCCACTGAAAGTATTCATTCATTCCAAGGTGTGTGTGTATATTATATACTGCACATATACTACTTGTTGGAGCTACAAATAACAGTGTGCCACAGAAGTGCCAAAGACAAACCATAGAAAGAAAACACAGAATATGCCAAGTTGAAGAAGGAAGAAGAATTACAACATCAATTGCTTATGAACAACAAGATGCAGCAGCTCTGGATCCTTCTGCAGGTCTGTCCACAAGAACCATCCCTGCTGGGTTCGGAGCCGGCTGAGCCCTCGGTAATCTCTTCGCTGTTTACATAACCAAATTGATTGTAAGTCAAGTAGCAAAGTTTATTGGTACGGCACAAGCAATAAACAACTTGCATTAGAAATATTCACATGCTTAAAAAGAAGAATTTCAAAAGAACACGTTTAACTATGAACACAAGAAATTCATAGTTAAATGTTAAGTTTGTGACTGGGTTCTGATAAAATTATTTCCCAGTCCAAAACCAAGCACATAAAATGTTAATCTAAATTCCAGTCACTTGCAAATATAATCACAAAAACTTGCCCTGCAGGAAAATACAGAGGATAGAAGTTGTCTAAAAACGGTTTCACTTCTTCGAATTGAGGTTGTCTACATCAGAATAGTACTAAAGCCATTCAATTAAAGAGTAGGACACTGATTTGAATAGGATAATTCATCATACACATTAAGCAGCCTAAAGTGTATTCGTCTTAGAAAATGGGTCGCACCTATTTCACAAAACATGTCATTTACATTGCTTGCAGTTTTGGCAGATGTTTCCATGAAAAAGAGATTATTTTCTTCAGCATATGCTCGTGCCTCCTGCAATGCCAATGAGATGAAACTTGTAAGTTGGTACCTTCAAGAAATTACATTTAGCATACAAAATTTTAAAATCTATTTTACAAAAACCCAGGCAACTTATCATTGGCAAAAAAAACCAATCAATCTTGGATGAATAAATCAAACCATAAATAGCAGTGCATAATATTCCAAATTAAAGCACCTTTGACAGTACAAGCTAATGAAGAAGACACAACAACCCAACGAGTTTAAAGCAGATTCACAATGTATAAAAACCTTTAATGACAAACAGATTATCAAAATTGCACTTGCAAAAGGGGCGTCAAAGGAGTTTCTTCCAGAGGAGCTAGTAACTAAGCTGAAATGCAGGAAAGAAATCCCAATTAATAATAAAGAGTCATTCAAAATGCTTCGCCAAATTTTATTCATTGGGAAACCATTTTGAAAAATTAAAGCTAATTCTTTAGCAGACAGTTATAGACTATTAATTATCCTATATCAGATCCAGAATCTGCAGACAACAAATCTAAATTTATAGTCCAAACTACCAAAAGTTTGATTAAAGCAAAATCAGTTGATTAAAAGGGATAGGGTTAGGATTTATTTAGATGTGTGCACTATATTGTAAGACCAAATATAACTCCAGCAAGCTGACAGTCAACAGAATTGTCACTTTTATCTGTGATTAACCAAATAACTGGGGATGGATTGTCTGCTATCGCATGCAAACATGTTGGATACTAGCCCTTCAATTTCATTATTGGGGTCATATGAGCGCCCCCCCCCCCCCCCAACTTTTAAAAAAGAAATGAAAATAGGATAAAGAAAGTTTCACCAATCAGGCATCTAGTTACTTGTCTATCTGGAGAAAGTTAGAAGGCTTTTATTAGTTTATTTTATGTTTCCTTCAAAAATAAAAGGAAAAAAAGGATGGCCAAGATTAAAACAAAAAAGAAGGAAAAAAAGATGGAGAGTCAGGACTGCTCATCAGACAATCCAGATTCCCAGCAAATGGTTCCTCAAACTTCAAGTAGTGGTCTAAGTGGATATTCAGAGCTGACATTTAGAGAAGCATAAACCAATGAAGCACAACAGTCAAACACTCATATCAGACACATGCAACAGTTTAAATTACGTATAGACACTTCAGACTTTGCCATGCCATCTTATCCTTTTGAGCGTGATGTTTTGTGTCAATGCAGGCATCGATGCTACGTAGTTCAATAAACTTAGCAGCCATTGCCCAAAAGAAGTCCTTAAAATTTCATTATTCAACAACTCAATTGCAAAAAGGATCAAAGTGACACCATCGGTAGTTATACTCAGGTGTACAGAAAAAGAAACAAAATAATTAACAATAACAACAACGTGATGTAACTCCTCTGTCATTTGAAAAATACTTCAGATTTAAATCTTAAAGAGTAAAAAAAATATTGTTTTACCAAAGTTGCAACGAAATTACCAAGTCAGTTCAAGAATTTTAGTTATTAATAGTTTACATGCTATAATAAGAAAATTAGAAGATGTAACAAAGTAACAATACTTACTTCAGCTGTCACTTTCCTCTTATCTTCCAAGTCCGCTTTGTTACCAGCAAGTGCCACAACCATGTTAGGATTCCCTGTAAAACACACCAAAATAAGCGTATGATTTGAGAATCTGGCTATCTAACTCAGAGAATCCCGCACTCTCCCTCTGGAAGAAAATTATAATATAACTATTTTTTCTAATAATATATCAAAGTAAGAAAAAACAACTTAAATTTGATAGGATAAAACTGTCAACCTATAATGAGCTCCCTCTCCTTCCCTCCCGAACCAAACAAAGGTTCATTGAAATCCATTCCCTTTAATCAATCCAATAAGGGATCAATTCCCCTCCCCTCCCCTTTGTTGAACCAAACACACCCAAAGAATTTTATGTTGACAAATAAAGCTAGTCAAGTTTTGTAAAACAAAAAAATCAATTCCCAAGAGAAAGATATTAGAGGATGTGGGTCGTAAACAAGATTGCTCTATCCATAAGCAAACACAGTTAGAATTTAGATACTAGTTCATGGGATATTAAATATCAATATTCTGATTTTCATTTTGCAATCTAAAAACTTTATATGTCCACTCAATATTATTATACTATATCATATCCAGCCCACAAAGAACATAAAGAAAGGAAACTTCAACGGCAATCAGCATATACCTTGCTTTTGAAGTTCTAAGACCCACTTCTTGGCTCGTGCAAATGAATCCTGTAATTAAGAGGTGGAACTAGCCTTAGTAAAGACAGCATAAAAAAGGTCATAATTCACTGTACTACCTAAACACATAAGCATAAACATGCCAGCAGATTGAGTCTCCTCAACCGTTGTGCAAATATCATAGTAATTCATGTCACTTTGTTTTCAACAATTTACAAAGAAAAAATGGTTTTCAAGGTTTCATCTAACAAACTCAAAATCTGCAAAAATATATTTTGCCAATTTTTGTCTAGAAGGTTTCGTCCATCAAATCTTAGTTCAAGGATTGGGCCTCCCCACCTCTCTATATTCACCCATTAGAGGGTCTGAAGTTTGCTACTCTTCATTCTTTGATTAAGCATGCAACTCATAGTATCTCCTAGGCATGCATTGCACAATTTAGCAACTTTGCCAAGAATGGAGTATTTTTCAAGACTCAACCAACAAAAACAGAAGTTAAATGATTGGAGACCGAATTCCACATCACTCAAAAAAAAAAAAAAAAGAATAAAATTACAATTATGACTTTATTACTTATTAAGCAACAATCTTTTTAAATCCCTATACTTGTCTCATCATTTACAGTTTCCAATATGAAATCATACAAACAAGAAATGGATTTTAACATTGAAGCAAATGCAAGAAGACAATCAATCGATGAATAATAATATTTCCCTTTCAATATATGTTACTGAGCATCCAAAGGAGAAGATATCATACTTCATTTGTAATGTCATAGACGATGATAGCAGCAGCAGCCCCTCTGTAGTACATGGGAGCCAAACTATGGTACCTCTCCTGTCCGGCGGTATCCCAGATCTCAAATTTGACGGTTGCATCATTTACTGCCAACGTTTGAGAAAAAAATGCAGCTCCTATTGTAGATTCCTGTCAGTGCAATAGATCAAATACATTCAGCAAAAGAATCTTCAGGTATGATTTCATTTGCATCAGGCTTTAACACAATATATCAGGCCCGAGAGCCAAAAAAGCCAAAACCATTGATATGCATGCTACACACTAGCGAGGAGACAAATTTTCCCTCCCACTTCCTTTCTATTGGGGTAACAAAATATCAATTTGAGGACAAAAATCACTACAATCAACGCTCACTGTCTTCCTTCCACGTTCAAAAGGAAAACAGCTGGCATACTAGATTGTAAATTTAATAACCAGCTGAAACTTCTCTCATCGAACCTCTTATAGCTTTCAAATTCATTTCTTTCAAAAACGATAAGATTCCATTCGGTAAATGTAATTAAAAAATCTAGTTTTCCAAAATAATTTTTAGGTCAAAGAGGCATGAATCAGCTAGGTAAAAGACGTGACAATATTTCTCCATGGTGGAGTAATTCAAGAAACCATCATATGTAACAAATCCTGAGAAAATTTTTACCAAACAAACAGGGAAATTCCTCCAGGATAGATACAAGTACCCAAATTGACTAAGAAATCAAAAAATCAAAAAGGAGGTAAACAAACCTGGAATTCAAGAAATTGACCCTTGACAAAACGCAAAACGATGCTCGATTTTCCGGCACCCATGTCTCCAAGGAGAACCTGGTTTTAGACAACCCAAAAATTCAGTACTTTAACGTAAAATCTTCATCGAAAATGGAATTCAGCAGCAAAAAGAGGGAAAAATAAAAAGGAATCAAAACAAGACTCGCTCACCAATTTGGCGTTGATGTTGTTGTGCCCGATCGTCGCCATGTAACGAAATCAGATGGATCGGAGGAAATGAAGAGAACGAAGAGGCCAACCAACAAATAGGAGAGAAAATTCCAGAAGATGAGTGGCCCTGATGATGAATCCTGTACAAATTAGTAGTAAACAAGTCTGTACAACTTGTAAATTTCGATTGAAGACAACGAACGAAGAAGCCAAATAAGCCAGAAGATCTTCTCGCTCACGGTGACGATGTTTGCTAGTTGCTTGCGCGGACACAAGCACGCGGCACGCCCACACAAGTTTTATAGACGCACAGCGGCGCAGAAATCAAATGAGATGTGTAATGTTATTATCAACTACAATGAATTAATTAACGCCAGATAAACATTTAATTGTTTATTAAATATATTAAATTAATAATTTTGAAAATATAATTTAAATAATGTAATATAAATAATTTTTGGCTGCAATATTTTGATATCCATATAAATTATTAATCATTTATATAAAATGTATTTATTTTCGTGTTGATTTTAAAATAAACAATGTCAGAAAATAATTATAATAGGTCCGATGTTATAATTATTTTTTATATATATTAAAATAAAAAATGAATTATGATATAAAAATTTTGAATATGAAACTATTCTTTTTTTCTGAAGAATAATAGCTCATTTGGTTGGATTCTATTGAATAGGACTACAAATAATTATGATGCATTATAACATTTGGTTGCGCTTATGTAATGTAAAGAGGATTATATTTTGTAATCAAAATTACAGGCTAACACTAATGAATAGGGATGCAGATATTTTGTAATCAAGTGAAAAAAAAAACACTATTATCATTATAATTTTTAAAATTGACCAAAGTACCCACTCATAAACATGGTTAAATATCAAATAATTACCACTATTAAATATTAAAAAAATTAATTAATAATATAAAATCTGAAAAATATTCCCCCATAAAAAATATATTCCTCATTTAAGAAAATTAAAAATACCCAATTATATAACATTTCCACTATTAAATAACATTTCCACCATTAAATATTAAAAAAATACCATGAATCAAACTTGTCATTCATAATATTTGCACTATTAAATATTAGGGAAAATGACAGAAAAATATTATTTAAACTTCAAAATCTTGTAGACAATAATAGTAATGGGATTAACAAGAACAGTAAAGCAATTGATAACTCATTTTATTAAAAAATCATTCATTTAGGATTTGAAATTCAAATGATATTTTCTTGAGATTTTTTCTAAATATTGAATGATTACTATGAACCCAATGAGTAAAATGCACAAATAGAAAAAATTACCACAAACCCAACATGTACGTTACAACATTATGTGTAGACAAAGGTAACTTTGTTTCTTATTATATTATTTTTATATATTCTCGTGATCAACATAATCCAATCAAACGTTTTTATGCATATGTATTATTTTTCCTTAATCATGTACCAAACAAATTCATGTAATTATTATTATAACATTGCATCATATTTCATTATATCATCTCCAATTCTGTTAACAAAACAGGTTTTGAAATTATTCAAACAGAATACTTTTGGATGAAATCACATTTAAGGACCGAGAAAAAACGCTTTTGAGAATCAAAACTATTTTCCAGTCTTAGAGGAACTGGTGTTTAAATTGAGAGGACAAAAATATTCTGGACTACTTGGTCAAGGTAAAAAAATAACATTAGAATTTAAAAAGAACTTTTAATTTTGTTCTTGTTAACTTGAACGTTTTTACTGCATTATATCTTCTAGAAATACATGTATAAATAGTTGTGGGCATATTATATTTTATTCTCCTTATTCTTAAATGTTGTTATAACCTCATTCAAATACGAATCTTATCTTAGATATCTAGTCTAATAAAAAAAAAAAATTTAAAAAAACGTATGGATACTGAATCTTAAATAAATCTTATAACTCCTGATACACGTGGCCAATATCCCACTATCGGTAACCTCCCTATAGTTGTCTTCCTATATATAAAAATATAAATATTTTATTCAAATTAATATATCAAAAATAAATTTCAGCAATTAAAACACATATTCAAATGAAATCTACTTCCTATTTTCATTTTTCCCCCCTCTAAGGTAAGGCACGTCTACTTTCTTCGATAATTGTTACAAGCTTAAACATGTAATTTCTTCTTTCTTGATTCTCAATTTTTTGTTTTTTTTTAAGGAGCTCTTAAGTAAATAAATTATTTTATATGCAGCTTGGAGAAGCGAGCACAAGTTACTTCAAATTCTCTATTTGATTTCTTACATAATTAACTTTTTTTATATACATATTAATCTAATGAACCATGTATTTAATTGGGTTAAGGTGAAAAAAAAACACATGAATTTTTTTCACAAGAACGCCCCAGCACCACGTGCTTTTTTTTCTGGAGTAAAAATATACATATAATTACCATTTTGAAACAAAAATCACATTTCACTGTTAAATCATTATTCACTGTCGTTATGTTACTGTCCACTTCATCTCTTTCTCTCTCATCACAGTGAACACCCCACTTCAAATTCTCTATTGATTTCTTATATAATTAACTTTTTTATATATATTAATCTAATGAACCATGTATTTAATTTGTAGTTAGCAGATTTCTTTTTTCTTTTTTTCCTTTTTTCTTTGTTCTTTGTAGCAGATTTCAAAAGTGAGAGCGTGAGGAATAGGAATGACTTCGTGTTGGGGGTTTTAGTGTTGCATTCTTGGCTTGACCGACATTTTGGTTTGCTTGTGAATTTTGCTTTTTTTATTTTATTTTATTTTTTAAAAAAAGTATTTTTTGGTGGCTTGACTTTGAAAGGCAGACGCGACTTTGCTTTCAGATTGGGTTGGGGCAAAGTCTACCACCGAAAATTTATCATTCATTGATGATTCCTCCTTACCAAGCAAATGTGGGCCCACTCGTTCATTACAAAGTGGGAAAAAAAAAATGGAAAGTCTATATATGACCAGTTTTCTTTTTTCAGAATAATTATAGTAAGCAGGTCAATTTTAAATAATTTTGTATATATTCATCATTGATAGTGAAGTCAATAACTTTTTTTTTTTTTGCCTAAAAAATCAATAACTTAAATCATATTATTTTGTAATATGATTTAAGTTATTAAGGGAAGAAAGCTCCCAAAAAAAACAAAAAACACAAACTACTTCGTATAGTTTCTTATTGTATTGATATTTTGTAACCTTTCTTTTACTTACATATTTTTTCTGAATTTTAATACAATTTTAAGGATTCTTTTAGATTTTTTTTAATACATATATTTTTTTATTAAGGTATCTTTTTCTCATTTTTACGGAAAGTATTTCAATTGAAATATATGCGTGTGTCTAAAAGAATCCTATTTATAAGAAATTAATTCCCATACTTGAAATAAAGCCATGGCTGATGCATAGATTCTAGTTCTAATATTGCTAACAAAGATTGACCGTTTCTTTGCCCCAACAATGGAGCTAAAAGGATGCTTCCAAATTCCAATAACCCCACAAAGCCCGTCAAATATACAAACTCTTTATTGGGACTTCAATATAAGATAAATTTATCTAAAATACTCTTATTATCTTCATTGATTTTTCCATTCTCCTATTTCTTATTGAGGGGGTATTAATATGAATAAATTAAAAAAATAATATCAAATATAAAAATTATGTCTCATATTTAAATTAAATCTAAATATATTCTGTATAAAGGACGGGGACCATAAGAGCTGGTGTTCCCTTTAATAACTCTTCATGTTATTAAAAAGATTGTAACTATTCCCTATATCATCACAACAAAGAGTTGGGGTCAACTCTATTTAAATAAGTTTAGACTATTCCATGATCAATTCTATAAACCAGTAGACAAAAGTGAATAAGGTGTAAGGACATACATCGAAGCATGAGGATAAATTATTTTTCTTAAAAAGAATGCGGACGGAGGAGCAATGAAAGATGGCTTTTTTTATTTTTGGGACTGAAAAAACTGACTTCAAAGTGTTGTAATTTTTTGGTGACTTTATAGCTAGAGCCTAGAAGCTCTTTTTTCACCCAAAAAAATAGCTCAAACTGACTTTTCTAGAAGCAAAAGTCACGTTTAAGTTTTAAAGTGGTGATTTATAATTTATAAAATAAGTACGTAAAAATAATTTTATTTTAACTAATAAAAATGTTTAAAAAATTATTTTTTAGGTTTCCTAAACAAGCATGTAAAATCACGAGTCCACATTTGGTGCTTTTCCTTATGTGCTTGTTCCATGCTTTTCTTTGTTTTTCCTTGTACAATTTTCCTTTCAAGCAAAAAAACAAAAAAAAAAAGTATCAATCTCTCATTGATTTTTGAAGAAAAGCATGGAACAAGCACATAAAGAAAAGCACCAAATGTGGACTCGTAAAATCACTCGAAATATAGCCTTAGCTTTCAAGGTCCGTTAATTTGGTAAGCAGAATTGGTTTTGATGGAAACAGAGATAAATAAGGATATGAGATGGAGATGCAAATGGAAATAATTATGGAGAATAGTTTAAAAGTATGTTTACTGTGTTTTGGAAATGAGATCCAATTTTTATATAAAAAGACCGAGATGCCCATTTAATTAAAAATTAAATTTTTTTAAAGGTTAAAATATACTTTTAGTCTTTTAAATTTACATTAAGTATGTTTTTTATTCCTTAGCTTTATAAAATATATTTTTCTTATTTAATTCTAACATCGTTAATATTGCTCACAGAAAATGATAATACAGCAAATTCAAGTGATGACTATATAAATTTAAATTATAACTGTGAACACTATCAATCTTAAATTTAAAATATACATATGTTGAAAAATATATAAAAACTTAATGATGCAATCAATATCAAAACCTCTATTTTATTAAAAAAATTATTCAATAATCTAAATATATTTGTTTAGTAATCTAAATAGTAAAATATCGATTTCATTTATAATGATTAATTGGTTTATTTTATTTTAATAATCTAAATATATTATATTTAAAAAAGTTAAAACTTAAATAAAGTTTGTTGTATTAACATTTTTTTTTAACAACATCAATCAATGGTGTTAGAGATATACACCAAAAGTATATTTTATAAAATTAAACGACTAAAAACATGTTTTATAAAAAATTTAAAAGATTAAAAATATACTTTTAATCTTAAATTTGTTTAAGGCTTAATTATTCCCTCGACGCTAAAAAGCAGATTTAGAAGTCAGAGATCTGTAGAAGCCTCCCTCTTCCTTGAAACTTCCGACCACCCACCAAACCATTCACATTTCACACCATACCACTGGCAATCAAAGTTGAAACGCAGATTTGTAGAAGTCAGAGATTTGTAGAAGATCTGTACGTAGAAGCTTCCCTCTTCCTTGAAACTTCCATGAAATGCAGATCCGTTTCATGCTTCGGCACGAAGACGGAGAGGATAAGTTGTCGTCAACTTTCAGCCACCGTTCTGGATCCAAGTTTCATATCTGCGTGGGGAAGAAGACGAAGCACATGAACCCAGCTTGTAGTGGCTGCTAAAGTCGCCATCGAACAAGGGGTATCACCAGCGGCAGGGTAATGTGGAAAGGGACGACCTGAAACCTTGAAACAATTAATATTTGTTGTTTGGAATTAAGTCCAAGTCCTCTCTTTGATGTTTATTACGATGCAACAATTAACCATTCTCGTAAACTTATAAAAATAGTTAAAATAAAGCTAAGATAATCAACGAAAAAGGAAAATAACGAAATCGGAGGAGTTCTTTTATATTTTTAGTAGAGGTATCATTAGAATTTCAAAATATCCACTAGGGTAAAATTATAAACAACTTTAGCTTCCCTCCAAAAATCCTCAATTCGGGGCAACCCAAAATAAAGGGAGAGAGGGGAATTTAATATAAAATTTTTCTTTCCTCGCACCTAAAAATTTAAAACAAATAAAAGAAGGGAAAAACACTTCTAATGTTATAGGAGAATTGTTTTCTTATATCATACATAAATGAATTAGTGGAATCCATATATATGTAATTTATTCATATATATGTGTGTGCATGGGTCTCACCATTTCATGTGTGTATAAGAATCTTCTTCTTTTCATGCAACATGAGAAATTTAAACCCTATAAAAGAAAGATGTCTCTTTCCAACTCCTCTCATTTCATTCTCTCAAACCAAACGCTCCTTAAGGGGGAAATGGAGGGGGATATTTCTTTAAACTTGTATTTTAAAAAAACTAAAGGAGTTAGGTTAACAAATTTTAATTAATTTTTTTAATACTTTATCTTACATTTTCTCTTAATTAAATGTTATAATTTTACATTGCCAAATTTCTTAAATCTAGCTCATAACAATTTCCTTTCCAATTCCTTTATATATACCGAATTACCTACAAACTTTGACTTTCGTTTAAAAGTGGCTTCTCTGTGAAAAGTCCAATTGTTTAGACCCAAACATTGTCGATAGAGAGAAACACATGTTTCTCCCTTTAATTACATGACGCCATCCCAAGCACGCTGTTGCCCATTTGGATTAGTGATAAACAAATGTGATTATTAGATGATTGTGATTTTTCATAAGTGATACAGGTTAAAAGCAACAATATTGGTTATTTGTAATTTCTGTTTTGAATTTTTTTTTTTTATTGGCGAGTTTAAGAATTTTGATTCTATTTACATTTTATTTATTAAAATTATTTGTACGTCAAAAAAGCTGTAAGTTCAATAAAGCTATTTCTCACTTTCATAATTATATTTAATAATAATGGTCATCAAATATTTAATAATCATTATTAAATAGGATTTAATAACCGACATGAATATTTAAGTATTATTTTTATTTTATTATTTAAAATAGTTTAAAAATTCATGTTAAGTAACGGGTAAAATAATATTTAAAATAATTGAATACATCGATTGAAAATTAATAGGCAAAATAAGTGCAAAAATATTTGAAGCGAAAATTTTGGAGCAAAAGATAAATTGAAGAAATTCATCACAGTTGATCAGGATTTTATAAAACTTACTTGAATAACCACTTTCATGGGTTTAAACGGGTCTAAACTTTCATTGCTAAACCAAATACACACAATGAGCTGGCCCAAATTACCAACTTTAATCACAAGGCTAGAGAGCAATACACCAACAAAAACATAAAATAAAAGAGGACTAAAAAATGTTGATTGAAATGATAACTTTCTCGCTCTTGTAAGGAGGATAACACAAATTCAATTCTAAGAAAATACACTTAGTAGGAGGCTTTTATCTATAACATCTCTAACTGGGAAGAGACTAGGTACAAATCCATAGTAACTTATGGATACTTTATGTGTATAAACAAGAAAAAGAAGAATGAAAACTTCATATTTCAGTTTGCAAAAGCAGATAACCTTATATACTCAAAGATATAGCGGGATCAGCAACTGATGGATGAGACTGCAACATTCAAACGATCAAATATACATACATTTTGTTTTTTTGGCCAACCACAAGTATACATACACAAAAGCTGTAAAGCATTGGCCATAATTAAAGCCACAAGGCTAATGATTTTGCTTCCATCAACAGGACAGTGTGAGGAAAAAGTTCTTTAAAAGTCAATAAAATGCTTTTGGCCGACAAGGATCACTAGGATAATCAAGACTTCAAGGGTAGAGAGACAAATGTGGGAGTGTGAAAATGTCAACAATAAAACCCCTATTTTGCCACAAACAAGGCATTTCACTTTAATTTATATTTGTCTTTTTTTAAAGATTGACACCGTAACATCCCATTTTTATTCTTAGTATTTAAATAATAAAAGGAAGGAGTTATTTTATTATGATAGAATTTATCGTGTAATTATTTTGAAATGAAAAATTTCTTAAAAAAAATAGTATGTAATGACAAAAAGAAATTATGAAATAATAATAGTAAATGTAATACAAGGGATTAAAAATTAGAAATAATTATCATTATTATCTATTGTTTTATAATGAAAAAATTAAATTAATTTATTAGAAAAATAATAATTTAAGATAAAATAAAAAACGTGTGTTAAAAAAATGAAATGAAATGAAAACAAGAAGTGTGAAAAGTAAAAAATGAAATGGAAAAAATGAAAATAAAAATAGTATAATATAATGAATTAAAGGGGGCCGTGCCCCTTTAGTGATCATGTATGGGGTATTATAAATAGTTAAATACCCCCGACGAATCAAACCCTCACAATTGCTACAATAAATCGATGGAGGGGCGTCCGACGAGTTTCAACGACTCCGTTACTTTGTACCTTCAACGTAGGGTTCTTCATTTGGGATCATTTAGGGAACTAAATTTAGTTCTTTTGAATAAACTCTCTTTATAAAAATTGTTCTATATATTTTTATCTTTCTAATGATGGTAATATTTTATTGCTAGGTAATTTTAAGGTTAAGGTTTTGAAAAAATTTTAGGTTTTGACAATAGATGATTTTCTGTAGGTATAGAAAAGCTAATAGCTAATTTTAATCGGTTTATAATTATTATTTAATTGTTTTATGATTTTATGATTTATTTATTTTATAAACAGATCATAAATTATTTTTTAGGTCTTTTTTTCCAATTAAATTTGGGTTAAACGATTTATTTAGGTTATTGGAGGTATTATTGAAAATTTAATCGGTTTAATTTTATTAGATTTTGAGCTATATAAAATTATAAGTTAAGATTTGATATTTGAATTAGAGTTTGATATGATTTTGGTTATATCGATATTTGAATAGTCGTTTAATAATTGAGTTCTGCTCATATAAATGAGAAAAAAGATTTAATCGGTCTAGAATGTTGATATTGATAATTTTATGACTATGATTTTGTTGGAGGCGAAACTTCAACTTATGAAATTAAGTGATTGATGTAAGAGGATAGTGTAGAGGTTTATCTAAGAATTTTAATAAGTGATTTGGGCTCATGAGGAGTTATATGAGAGCTTGGATTGTTGATGTTAAGAATTGTTAAGGGAATTAGGATGTTGAGGATAATGGTTGTAACAAAAAATTGAGTTTTTTGGAGTTGAATTGTATAGCTTATTTATTTTATTGTTGCTTTTGGTTTATTAGTATCTGTAGTGATAATGTAGAACTTTTTAATGACCAGCGATTGTTCGTGCTTTACTCCGCAAGTTAAGGTTAAGCTTAGAGTTGAGATAACTGGGGTTAATTTATTCTATATGCATGCTTTATGTTGTAAGGTGTTTTCTAAACATTACTTTCATCTATACTATTTGTATGTGTTTTAAAAAATCATGTGTATGTTTGAATATAAACTTAGTTCAGTGAAGCAGTGTATTTTCCAATTTGCATATGTGAGAGGTGATGGTGATTATTATTAAGATTGTTACTGTTGTGATAGTTATGATGTTTGTGATGAAATGTTGTATATGAAATAATAATCTTGTAAAATATTTTTGAAAACTATATTAATATATTGTTTCTTTGTTATGGAATATGTTGGGTTGTGCTGAAGAGATATGGTGAAATTGCACTCATCTACTCTCTCATTCCTGGCTCGGATTTTAAGTTTAGTATTTTTTGTAAACACCTCCTTGCTACGATATATTGGTGGTGACATGGAGATAGTATTCTTGACGTAACTAGCTAACTTTTGGTTGAGTATATTAACATTGATAGGCTGTACCACATTTAGAAGATAAAAAGGGGAGCATGAAAGTATTATATAATGTTTAACTATTGAGAATTATTTATAACTCCTTCCAGTCGTAAATATAGAACAAAGTCTGTAGTGTAACAAACCTTGTTTTATATTTATGATCGGAGATAGTATTATTATTATGTTAGCTAAATTTACTTTTGACTTGCAATCATTTCTTACATATTTTATAAAATAATTTTGGTTAATGAGACGTCTCACCCTGTCATTGTTAATATTTTTTCAAATGAGGCCTCTAAATCTGCTAGAGGCCAAAGGAAGAAAATAGAGGCATAAGATTTGTGAACTTTGTAGGTCTATTTTGGTATTGTAATGTTTTCTTTGTAGCCATTCTAGAGCCTCCATATTTTTGAAATACTATATTTATTGTTTTGGACAATTGTTTAATCATTGTTGGGATTAAGGCCTTATTTTGTATACTATGATGTTTTGGTGGATCCATAATCATATCTTGTATTGGAAATTGTTTTGTATAGGCCTTTTTGTTGTGGGGTTCACTATTGAAAAGCTCACGGGCTATGTTTTCTCTTATTTATTAATTGTGCCCAAAGTGATGAATTTTTTGTACTAGGTATATGGGCACGATTTATGCCCTGCGCCCTAGACATCGATGTATTTCCTTGAAAGAAATGATTTTCAATCATCACTGGTTAATTAAGTTTTGTCATTCATTATGGATATTTGTTGTTTGTGAGAAAGAGTCTTTTCATATACTTAAGTTTTTTTTTTTCTATTTTTGAAATTTTGAACTACTTATGGCTTAGTCATGCAACTTAAGAATATTTCAAAAAATGATATTGAATTTTTTCTCACTAGACAAATACTCACTCTCATCCTCAATATAAAAGATATTTACCTAATTTGATTAAATTGTTTGAGTTAGTTAATGTGAAATATATTTTCTAAAACACTTTAATCATCTTCCTTAATTCTCTCATTCTCTCTCCTCCTTTGATTATTATCGAGAAGGTATCAGTATGGGTAAATTAAGAAAAATTCTGCCAATATGAAGAATAGATATGTGTTTAAGATCAAAATTAACTCTCTAGATATGTCATATATTAATGACGTGAGGGAGTAGAAGCAATTTGAATCTTATTACTATTTGTACATGTGATTGGCAATTTTTTTTATTATTTGTACATGTGAGAACAAATCCAATTTTGCCCTAGAATTTGTTGTCTAGGAGCAATGATGTTCTAAAAGGTTTTTTATGAGCAATGTTGCTCCAAAAGTTCCCAAATTGTAACAATTTTGCCTTGACCGTTATCCATGTTAGGTCTAACTGTTAGTTGATTACATATATTGTGTTGGCAGGTCTATGTAGCATCCCCTTCATTTTTGTTTTTGTGTAATTTTACTTTGAAAGTTTTCATCTAAAGGCAATATTGCCCCAAAAGTTTTCAAATTGTAGCAATGTTGCCCTAGCAATTATCTAAATTAAGTTTCACCATTGGTTGACCAAATATGCTAAGATCATGCTATGCATAACAATGAAAAAGAAGTCATAGATGGAAGATGAGCTCAAGTTCTCTAGAAACGTATTGAAGAAAAAAATTTCAATTACTAGATGTCAAACACAATAAAAGAGATTTTTGAAAACAAGGCCACCAGAAACCCTTTGCCATCATACTCCAATGACATCAGCAGGTGCCTCTATCTTCACCACACAAGATTTTCTCATCTCTTTGATTTTCTTCAATCCTTCATATGAAATGCATTTTCTTAAAAAATATTTGTGTTGTTTATAAATCTAACTTGAAAAAAAAAAGACCTATTAGATTAGTGTATCTAGTCAATTAACAGTTAAACGTAACTTAGATAATAGTTGTAGTGAAATTGCTACAATTTAAAAAATTTTAGGGTAATTTGGCTCTTGATCGAATGAAAACTTCTCAGACAAATTTGCACTTTAACCCAAAATAGAAATGGCGTGGATGACATGTAGACCTGTTAACTCAACATACTTGATCAACTAATGGTCATACTTAAATTAGATAATGGCTATGGCGAAATTACTACCATTTGGAAATTTCCATGGCGACATTGCTCCTTAAAAAACTTGTGGAGCAATATTGCTCCTACGTGACAACTTCCGGAATAAAAGTGACCCTTATCTCGTTAAATTATCATTTTGAGGAAGAGCACAATTTCAAATCTCGGTTAGAAGGGGTTTTAACATTAATGCTATTGATCATACATACTTTTAAACCCAAAGTGATATTGGAACAATTTGAATAAAAAATTTATCAAGTTGGGGAAAAATTAAGACATAATATCAAATCCAGTGTCTTTAGACATTATCCCATCAGCGCATTACATATATCTCTCTCCACCGTTCTTTTTTTTTTTTTTGGTACTATCTCTCCACCGTTCTAACATGTGTAATTTTTTTTTGGTCTCCCATTTATTTCATTTATTTTCCCCCTCTAAAACTACCCTTGTAATTAGATTCTTTTATAATATGTAAATTACTGTCAATAGCATTCCAATATAATTATTAACTGAGGCATTCCAATTTTTTTTCTACAAAAAATCAATTCAATTAATTTTTTGGAGGGGAAAAATCCTCAAATGACAGGCCAATGAGGAAAAAAGAGAAACAAGATTATGAGAAAATCCTCTACCCAAATTTTATCCGTAGTAGTAATGGGTACTGACCATAAGATTGTTTTTTCCAAAAAAAAAAAAAAATCACTAGGAGGCTGGGGTAGGTACGAACGCCAATTGTGGGACATCCTTATCTATGTGGCTCTCCCGAGAAGAAGAAGAAAGAAAATGGGGATATTGTTGAAAATAAATGTTTTTAATTATTTCTAATTTAAAGTTTGAATTTTAAATTATGGTTAGATCTAGTCTTTTTTTAGGAGTTTTAAACAAATAGCAAGTTTTTAAGTTTGTTTTCTAATTTCCTGTTTAGTTTGTTTTCTACTTTCTTGCTTTCAGTTGTGAGTTTCCATTTATATAAATAAACCTCAAGAGGAATTAAGTAAAAATTAATAAAAAAGTGAAATTGAATTTTTAACAGATATAAACTTTTCGGGCCACCACCGTTATAGGGAAGGTCTTCCATGTGGCTAGATTAGCTCAGCTCAGAGTTAAGCTATTATGACGTCACCACCCAATTTAGAGAATGGCTATTGGTTAAGCTATTATGACGTCACCACCCTTTTTTTTTTTTTCCAAAACGTCACCACCTAACTAAGTTGTTAATGGAAAAACATGATTATATGGGTCGTGATAAAAATTTTCTAAAAAATTTAGCTTATATCCTCGTAAATTACTTGAAAAACAATATCAACCACTCATCTAAACTGATACAAAGATTGGGGAATCAGTTTCCCTGCTTGTCGAAAGAACAAGAAGGGAGAGCTCATTCTAAAGTGGAGATCTGGACGGTCAAAATTTTTACATGAGATCTGGACCGTCCATTTTTTTTTTATTTTAAATTTTATCAGGATTTTTTTCAGTACCAGTAAGTATCCTGAAATATCTTTTTAGTACCATCCAATAGCTTGAAATATTTTGTTAAGATCTTAAAATAATTTTTAATATCCTGAAGTATCTTTTTAGTATCAATTAGTACTCTTAAATACTTTTTGAAAATCTTAAAAAAATATCTCAAAATACCAAATGGTACTAAAAAGATACTTTAGGGTACTGACTACTTTTTTTCAATAGTACCCTAAAACATTTTTTTAAGATCTTGAAAAAGTATTTCATTGTACTAAAAAACATACTTAGAGTATTGAGTGCTGTTGAAAAATACTTTATAATCTTCAAGAATTATTTGAATATGTTAAAAAACTGAAAAGATATTTTATGATACTTACTCATATTGAAAAAAATCTTATAAAAATAGATCTCAAGTGAAGATCTAGAACATCCAAATTTCAGCAACGTTCATCCCAAAGAGGATGAGGGAAACCGATTCTCAAATATTGGAAGGTGGCAAAGGGTCACGCGCTTTTAATATTACGGTCATAGGAGACAGTTGTAACAACTTATAGCGTAAAGCTTACCTTTGCTAAAAAATAAAATAAAATTTCAGACCCTGATTGAGAATTGCAGCTTGAAAGAGTAAGCAAATATATATAAATAAATGGAGATCATGAGATCCGATAATCACATATAAATTTTCTCTGCAGCATCCAAACAAGAAAATCCGAAGCAGTCTTTGAAACCAGTGATTCAAGCTAACAAAGGAGTTCGATTGGAAATTGTGGATCTATGAGGATGAGGAATTGGTGGCCTCCTTCTTGAATTCCATTCCTTCTTACCAATATTCCTCGATAATGCATTAGTTCTCCGTAATCCTCCTCCTCCAAAGCTTCTTCTGCAACTCTTCTTCTTCTCTGCATTTTCTTCCTTTCTTAGATCTTCCAAGCTCCTCACATTCGCCAATGAAGTAAATGATCGTGATTTCCCATCGTAATGCCTCGAAAGCCCCATCCTGCAACATAAAGATACAGTCTTTTTTACTCAAATCACAAAACCAAAAACTCAAACTCAAGAATCAAGCTCAAGCTCGCTTAATTACTTAATGGGAAGTTGCTGCAACAGAGAGGACATGTCGCTCAGAGAGTCATGTACTGATGATGATGAAGATGGAAGAAATTTACTGGATGTTTCTTCTTCCGAGTAATAAGATTCAAATGATAACCCACTTGAAATCCCAGAAGATGATGAAGAAGAATGAACAAGGTCATCATCATCATCATGAACTGATCCTGTTCTATGAGCTTCCACCATGCGATTCTTCAGCAGCTCCATTTCTGAGTTCTTCTTCAAATACCCTTAATGGGTTTCTTTGGTTTGATTCAGTGCGTATGAGTGGATATATATAATCTGAACGATTTCCTCTGTTTTCGTTGGAACCTATCAAAGGTCGCGCCTTTTCGGTATTGTAAGGCAGAGCTTTCAATGGAATAGACAGACAGAGACTTGAGCGTTTGAAGATTTGGAAGGCATGGATGGTTTATAAGGAAAGTTTTTAGCGTGATGGATATTAATGGATAAGATCGATGATTCGATGTTTTCTTCCGTTTTTAATATTCATCGTGAGCAAGGAAAGGATAAGAGATTCGTCTTTATCCGTGTATTTGATATTCGAGGAGAAACCGGCATTTATTAAATGATTATTGGTCAGAAAAAAAAAGGTAAAAAAAAAAACATTTATCCCGTTGTCCATATTTTTTTTGGGTCCAAACTACCAACTCAGCTCATCCGTAATTCAATCAGTTTATTTTAATTTTTTAAAAGTGTTTTTATGATTTTCAACTACGTTCGTGAGAGGAATTTATCTAGCCTTACAAAAAAATATTTTTTTATGTTGCCAAAGGATCACTTATCATGTCTGATTATAATTGGGAAAAAGATAAAAATGCCCCTAAAAAAAGGTTCTTAACCGCCTCATCAAGGAATAAGTTTCCCTGCTCGTCCAAGTACGACCAGGGAGAGCTCGTCCCTTTTGGGATGAGATTTGGGCCGTCAGATCTCATCTGACAGTCTAGATCTCCTCTTTTTAAAATATTTTTTTTAATATTATTAATCAATATCCTCAAAATATTTTTTTAGTATCAGTCAGTATCTTAAAATAATTTTTTAAGGTTCTAAAAATTATTTTCAAGAACATAAAATATTTTTCAGTGCCAGTCAGTATCCTAGAGTAATTTTTTAGTCTCAGTAAGTACTCTAAATTTTTTTTAACAGTACCAGTCAGTACTATGAAGTATCTTTTTAGTTTTATTCAGTCCTTTGAAACATTTTATCATCTTGATAAAATTTTTCAGGGGACTGACTGAGACTAAAAAGATACTTTAGGGTACTGACTGGTACTGTTAAAAAAAATTTTAAGGCACTGGCTGAGACTAAAATGATACTTCAAGATAGTGAAAAATATTTTATAATCTTAAAAGTTTTTTTTGGAAGTATTTCAAGATACTAAATGATAGTAAAAATATACTTCAAAATACGCACTAGTATTATTTTAAAAAAATATTTTAAAAAGAAGAGATCTGGACCGATAGATGAGATCTGGCGGCCCAAATCTCATCCTAAAAGGACGAGCTCTCCCTGTTCGTCCTTGGGACAAGCAGGGAAACTCGTTCCCCTCATCAAAGACCCTACTAGCCACTGGCAAATGACTAGAAAGGGTGGCATTATTAGTTACTAGAGGAAAGTTGTTAATAGCTAATAAAATATAATGAATAGCTATGTTTTATAACCGATCTTAAGCCTAGATAAAGAAGAGGGATTGTGTTAGGCTCCAACAACCAACTAAAATCCTGGTCAAATCTTTTATGAACATAGACCTATTAAATGAAAGTTATTAATAACTAATGAAATAGTTACACAAAAGTTATGAATAACCGGAAAAAATTATATTGTTACTTATTAAACAAAAGTTGTTAATTACTAGTAAAATATAGCGAATCGCTATACACAAGTTATAAATGGCCTGAAAGAATGATAATTTTTACTTAATAAACGAATATAATTAATAACTAATCAAATGTATCAAGTACCTATACAAAATTGTGAATAAATTGAAATAATGATTTATTACTTGCTAAATAAAAGTTATTAATAGTTAATGAAATGTAGTGAAAAACTATATAAAAGTCATGAATGAGTTGTAGTCAAAGCAAAGAAGTTAACTCATATAATTGTCTGGACTTTAGTGTCAAATTATTTCCTACTAATTTCTGTACTTCACAAGTTACGCTAATTTGTTGACCAATAGTATATTGACCTTTAACTACCAGAGCGTTGTAAATATAAGGCATCTTTCTTGGGGAAAAGTTATATCCAATACCGGACCAAGACCAATTATTTGAGTGGTATGTCCCAAGTTAGCTCAATGGTCACCTATAAGAAGCGTTAGAGAATGGTAATGCCTATTTGATACTCCTTCTAGTCTGAAATATAAGATAGAGTTAACTTTTTTTTTTTGGAAAGATTAATGAAGTCAAATAAGTTACTTAATTATATTATATGTTGTGTATCTTTATATTATATATCAATTTATTAGTTAAACTAATTAATCAAGAGAAAAAAATATAAATATAAATACTCTAAAATAATTTAATTAACTTTCTTAATCTCTGTAAGAAAAGTCAATTTTATCTTGTATTTATGACCGGAGGGAGTATCATAAAAGAGTTTTGTTGTGGAAATAGAAGTGGAAATTGAAGCAGAATTGGAAGTGGAAGTAGAACTTGAAGTGTGAATAAAGTGGATTTGGTATAAATTTGGAAGTAAGATATATGAGTAATTTATAACAATATATTAATTTGAAAGATGAGATGTTAAATATACTAATACAGACTTGGATTCACATTAGGTGCACATTTCTTATGTGCACCTTATGTGCTCATCCCTCAAATTTTGGGTGTACACATTTTTTTATATTTTATTTATTTAAATTAATTTTTATGTTGCATCCTGAAATAATTTTTGCACTTAATATCTCAAATTAATTAATTATCAAGATACTGATGTTACAGGAAAAATATTTCTGAATTCAAAGTTAAAAATTAATTAATTTGAGATAGTATGTGCAAAAAATATATCAGAATGCACTATATAATTTAATCTAAATAAATAAATTATATAAAAAATAAAAATAAAAATTAGTGAGGGACATGCACCTAATCGAAAACATACAAACCCTAGCCTCTGCCCTCCACCCTCACTCCTACTCTTGGGCCTTGTTTGGCACAGGGAAAATTTGAGGAGAAAAAGAAACTTAGAAGAAAGGAATGGAAGAGAAGATTGAGGAGAAACTTAAAAAGTTGAGTTGTTTGGTAGACATGGGAATGAAACTTAAGTTGAGGAAAAATAAAATATTTGGTAAAAAGAATTAGGTGTTGGTTAAGTAGGAAGGTAAGATAAAATTCCTACAATGCTCCATAAATAAAAAAAAAAAGGCAGAAAAAAGACTGGAATGATTTTTTTTTTTTTTGGCCAATGGGACATAAATGGACCCTAACCAAATTGCATGTTGGTTCATATGGAAGATTGAAGAAGACATCGATGGGATATTAAAGCGCGACGAGCAAAACAGAGGTTATGTGTGAGAAGGATGACGAATATGGAGGGAATTAGAGGGGGAGAACACCAATTTGTGAAATCTGATGTGGAAATGAATATTACAAGAGGAATAGAGAAGAAAATCATTGAACATTGAACCCATCTGCTACATTGATAGACAAACCAAAAAAATTTGGAAGTAATCAGTGCTAAACCCCTGCTAGTGTGAAGTCGTTGGAATAAAATGAAGACAAACTTGGATGCAAGCACCATAACGCACCCCATAAATGGTCCAAAACATCCACAAGTGGTGCTAAAAAATAAATTTGGACATTAACATGCAATCTAGTTAGAAAACTGTTAGTGGGCACTAATTCCTGATATAAACTGTCAATGTGTCTTCATTTAGTTCCAAAAAGAAACCCATTGTCCCTTGCTTAGTTTGAACAAAAAATGTAAGTTCAAAAACGTAACATGAAACTAAGCTCTTGCATTCGAACACAAAAAACTAACAGTGCCTTAAGCTATATGTGCTTGTGTCCCCAGGTGGAAGAAACAGGGCATTAGGGATTTTAACATGTAAAGTGGTCAAACAATAAAAACCCATTACTTTTACCTCAATTCAACCCATTCCTGCCTCTCCTTCATCTCAATGTGTCTTCATTTAGTTCCAAAAAGAAACCCATTGTCCCTTGCTTAGTTTGAACAAAAAATGTAAGTTCAAAAACGTAACATGAAACTAAGCTCTTGCATTCGAACACAAAAACTAACAGTGCCTTAAGCTATATGTGCTTGTGTCCCCAGGTGGAAGAAACAGGGCATTAGGGATTTTAACATGCAAAGTGGTCAAACAATAAAAACCCATTACTTTTACCTCAATTCAACCCATTCCTGCCTCTCCTTCATCCACCATTGCCGGCGCCTTCTTGCATCACACCACCATCACCGTCGAATAGATCGGACCTTAGGACATAAATTGAATAAGGAAAAGAGAGAGGGGAGGGTCGATGACTTTAATACCACCACTGTCTTCCTTCATCTTCCTCCATACCGCCACCGCCACTTTCAGATCAGACCTCTAGCTTTATCATACAAGGGGCTTTTTTTGTCCTATGAAACGTCTCTCCTGGGAAGATTCTCACATCTCGCCACTTTCGAAGGGATTTTATCTTCCCACGTTTAAGGGAACTGAGCCACATGTGGGAAGTCACTTTGTCAAAACCTTTGGGTGCCAAACATGTTTTTGATTGGGAACGTTTTCCCTTGCTTGACATCTATGTAACAAACTTGGTTTGAGGGGAAGGGATGGGAGGGGGGACTAATCTTTTTAGCGCCCATCAATCTCACCAGCATTGACCATCAATCTCACCGGTGACATCACTTGCCATAGAAACTACCCCATAATTTCACAATAATTTCAAATGAAATTAAAGGCATCTAGAGAAATAAAAAATAAAAAACAACATGAATAAAATGTTATCGCTCAAAAACCCAAGATTCAACCAGAAAAAATGATATAGAATACCATTGTTGAAAACAAGAACCAAAAAACGAGAATCAAAAGCAAGAACTAGAAATCCAAGGAAGAGGATTAAATGTCGCCATTAAAAACAAAATTGAGGTCAAAGAGTCAACCTCGCGTTCATTGAAAATGGAATCAACAGCAATGAGTCAACCTTGTTGTCACCGTCCTTGTCGTAGCTCATTCACTCATTATCGCCTTCCTTGCCATTGTTGTGCCTCATCGTCACTATACACATTGTTGCTGTAAGAGAGGGAGGGTGACTCACTGTCGCCGTAAGAGAGGGAGGGAGATGTCGAGTTAGGGAGGGGAGAAAGACGAAGTAGGGTCATGTGGGCAAAGTCGTCAATTGATAAAATGCATAAGGGAGTAATCGTCAGAAACTTTCACTTCCATTGGAACCCACCTCAGTTCCATGGGTCTACCCAAGAAAGTGAATTCTATCATTTTAATGGAAGAGATTTCCATCATGGAAGTAGCTTCCAGCCTAGTAGGTTGCAACCTACCAGACAATCCAATTTTAGCCTATTTGGATTTTGTTTTTGGATAATTGCTTTTTGGATTTACAAGGTGAAATTGTTTTTTCAAAATAGCTTTTTGCAAAATGATTAATGAAAAAAACCATATTGATAAAATGACAATGTTTAAATATTATTATCAGAATAGTTTTCCCATTCTAAAATTACCAAAAAGGACATTAGACTTTGTGATAATTGTATATAAATGATTAGGTTTTATTTTAAATATTTTTAACATTAAATCTCATAATAAATAAAAAAAATTACATAAATTTTTGTACAAAATTAAAATACTTCAGTGTATTGATTGATACTAAACAAATATTTCAAGGTACTAAAAAAATACTTCATGATCTTAAAAATTTATTTTAGGATCTTGAAAAAATATGTTAGGGTATTGAATGATCTTAAAAAATATTTTAGGGTACGAATATGTAGTAAAAATATAATTAAGTATACTGATTGGTAATGGAAAAAAATACATCATGATCTTAAAAATTTATTTTAGGATCTTGAAAAAATATTTCAGGGTACTAACTGATCTTGGAAAAAAAATTCAGGGTACTGACGAGTATTAAAAAGATACTTAAGGACATTGGTTGGTATTGAAAAAATATTCCAGGGTATTTATTGATCTTGGAAACAATTTTTAGGGTATTGAAGAGTACTAAAAAAGATACTGTTTGATACTGAAAAAATATTGATGATGGCATAGGAGAAAGAAAAATATGAAAAAAATCGATTTTTCTAAAAGTAAGGTTTAATTTTGACCTTCATTGTAGAATAGCTTCTGGACATTTTTCTACTATTTGGCAAACTTTTATCAAAACCTAAATTTTAAAATCATCCAAATAGGTTAGGATTCCCCTTTCACTTCCAATTCTCAGGATCCAAATCCAATATACCAAATGGGGCGTAAGAGTTCATAAATGACCATAGAAGGAAGGAGTGCTCCAGATATACCAATTTTATTTTCCATACTTGGTAGCTTTCTATTCATCTAGTTCCACAATGGGGAATGAGAAATATGAAGAGCAGGAATATCATCCAAAATGGAGTGAATAGGCAATTCTAAAAATTCTTTTTAGAAATAATTTAAAAACAATAAAACAGAGAGGAGAATGAACACAAAGTGTTTATACTGGTTCAGTCTAATTCGTCGCTCTACGTCCAATCCCTAATCACTTTGGGTATTTTACTATCTCAAACTCTTATACAATTTACAAACTTTGTACTCGAGATGATCCTATCACAAGGACTCACTCTCCCTTACAAGCTGTAATTATATACCAGTTCTTAAGGTTCCACAACCTTAAGATTTATAGATAAATTGAATAAAGATTAACTTCTCACTGAGTAAATAAGTGATAAACACTAAAGAACGATTTATATCCGAAGATATTAAATGAGAGTGATGAAATAGTTGATCACAATAATACAATAATGAATGGCAGAGTTTCAGTAGCTGGCGAAATTGAATGTTCGAGCTTTTATATTGATCCACCATTAATGCCGTTGAGAGACATTGAATATAGCTATTTAGTCTCTTCATATTTCCGTTAGGCACAGATATTTTCCGCTGCATATGATCGTTGGTTGCTTCATTAAATGCGTTTGCCATCGAAGTACTAGAAGCAGATATTGACTTTAATAATAGCCAGAATAAGTGCATCTTGAAGGAATAATTTCGTCTACTCATAATGTTTGTTCCATTTGTATCTATCTTCATTAAATGCCTCTGACACAATAAATGACCATTTCTGCTAATCTTAATTTAAACAATGTTGAGCATATGTAAATCACTCATAACGATGATTAGATATAATAATAATGATTAAGAATAAATATAAGATGACCCAGAATTATTAATCAATGATTAAAGAGGCCCAACACGCGTACTGATTTGTCCCAAGCATTACTCGAGTAACCACAAGAGCTTACTCAAGTAATGTCGTGAGTCCATAAGCAATTTGAATTCTTTGGACGACATTACTTGCGTAGCCTTAGTTCATTACTCGAGTACCTCTAGAAATTATTAATTTTGGAAATATATTACTCGAGTAGTACATATATTACTCGAGTAATGTCTAAACATCACTTGAGTAATCTGTTATGCTTACTCGAATAATTACTTATCATGATTATTGAAAAATGCTGAGCTCAATATTATTCGAGTAAAGGAGAGTGTCTGCTCGAGTAATGATGAAGTGCGCCCACTGACATTTGCAAAGGGGCTCGACATTACTTGAGTAATTCTTACGGCTTACTCGAGTAATGAATCCTAGTTAGCCCAAATCACATTTTTGCTTTCCCAGAGTATTTGAAACAATCTCTTGAGAGATTACTCGAGTAATTATTCTTTTCAAAACATATTTTACTTTTCACAAATACATTTTTTATTTCTTAAACTTTTAATCCATTAAGTCTTGTTATCATCAAAACTCCGAGAACCAACAAAATAAATAAAGGATTACTTGGTGACTTTATAGGTCCTGTTCATTTTTTGAAGGAGACAATGAGAATTCCAATGATGAGAGCAATAGTAAGATGCTTGGATGGATATGGATGAGAATAAATTTAAACTTATTGCAAAATTTTAAAGGGACAGTTTTGTCCAAAATTTATTATAAAGAGTGATGATTTTGTCTTAAAATTTTTCAATCCTTTGATAGCTTCTATAATACTAAGGGTGTGTTTGGTTTGATGGAAGTGGATAGGAGGAGACCTCTTTTCTTCATTTGGTTTAACTTTTTAGAAGGAAGGGAAGACAAAATTTTGAGTTAAATTCCCTTCCCTCCCTTTATTTTGGGTTGCCTTAAATTGGGGTTTGTGTGTGTGTGGAGAGGAAAGCTAAAATTGTTTACAATTTTACCTTAATGAATATTTTTGAAATTCTAATAATACCCCCACTAAAAATATAAAAGAACAAATTTATTAATTAAGCATTTTAAAAATATTTATTATATTAGCTATTGATAAAATATTATTTTTATACACATATTATACAATATTAATGTAATAATTTAATGTAAATCCAAGTGTAAATTAAAACAATCTATAATTATAAAAGCCAAAAGTAATATGTAAGGGTAAAATGATCAATTAATTATTACCACAATTCTCCTCCCTTCTTAAATCAAACAAGGATATTTTCCCTCTACCAAACTAAATAAGGTGACATACTCTCTCATCCATCCCCTCCTATCATTTTCCTTCAAATCAAACACGTCTTAAAGGGTGGATGGGTAGGTGGGATTTTCAATCTTAGGTTATGCTTAGTCTCTTGTAACAAATATCACGAGCAATACCAAGTCCGCTACTAACCCCTCAAACCACGGAAGCAAATCTTCTGAGTATCTTTTCTCTTCTTATACGTCGTAATCTCTTAATCTCATCCATCCATTCCATCAAAAAGATGAAAATGCACCACGTATCTCTCTCTCTCTCCTCTTATCGGCAAACTTCCTCCTCCTCCTCTCCACAAAGTCACCATAAGTGAAGCCTCATTCTGAATTCGACAATGGATTGTCGTTGACTCTAGAAATAGAGCATTTTCCAATGCGTGTGGCCAAATTCATTAAAGTTAAAAAACTTACACTTGGACGAACAAAAACTCCAAAAACAGAGCTCATCGATATGGCATAAGGAACCTGCTAAGTTTACAACCTTGATATTCTTTTTGGGGCATACATGCAAATATTGAAGTGCTCGTGGAAAACATACTCATGGCGCGCCACAATATGCTGTAAACAAGATCTGCATAATATCATATATAGTGAACAACTGAACACTCAGTAACTTATTTTGTCCATGCTACTACTGAACATATTATGTACTAACTAGCATTGCTTTAGATGTAACTTGTAAGAAAAGAGAGATCGGAGCATTCACTTAAGCAACCGAAAAATAGCCCCGCCAAAAACATCTTTGCCTCTCCTAGAGCAGACATATCCTCTTATTTTTATATATTTAACAAGTTCACAACCTCTTTCATTTACTTCATGCTCATATAAGATTGATGATTTTGTTTGGCTGCATATGGCATCCTCGTTTCTTAGATTCAAGCCATGCGTCGAACATTCCGGTAATAGTCAAAGACTAATCAGGAGGCAAAGAAGAATATTGTTGTGATGGTTGTTAATGGTCCAAATGCAAGAACAAACATTGCGCGTACAGTAGGGGCCTTTGAAACGGAACTGGTTTCCCTTTTCTAGTTTGTCCGTACGGATGAGCTCCTGGCCGTCCGATCCATATTTTTTTTAGTTTTTATTTTTTTTTCTATATGAAAAAATCATTTTTTAAAAAAATGTTAGTTCAAAGATCAATTTTATTTTAGGTTCCTTACCCATTAATTTTTTTAAAAAAATTTTAAAAAAATAAAATTTGGTCTCAGTCGTCCAGATTAGATTTGGATGGTCGGGAGCTCGTAACGAGCTCTCCCACCTTTCCTTTCCTTTGGAAAAGCAAGGAAACCGGTTCCCTTTGAAATCAAGGTGTGGGAATCGGAAGATGAGAGAGAAGAGGAAGGCTTGATGATGTAGTGCATTGTGAGCTTTAAGATTCATTATACCAAATAAGACTATAAAATTACGAGGAATGAGGAGATAAAAAATAAGGAGAGAAGCTGGACCCCTCAAACCACGTATAAAAAATAGGGCCATAAGATGCAAATGGTTTTAACTAGCATCTAATCCTACCTTTACCATTTACCCAAGAATATTCCTCTCGCCAGCCGTCGGCAAGGTCTCCCACAAGGTTGTTGAGAAATATTTTTGACAAGCGGAATTGTTTTCTTTTTCCTTAAATTTTAAAATTGCATTTTGGGATGCCCCACCTGCGTAGAGATTCTAGAAATTCGGATATCCTGTCTGGCCTTTAGTAATTTTTAGGTTCGTTATGTATCATTTTTCAAATATAATTTGAGTTACTTTTTTTTATTAATTTTTTCTATTTTTTATAATTAAAATATAAAATTTTGATTACTTTGATTGGAGTTAGGTAAACAATTGCTTTGAGGATAAAGCTTTGAATTTTTTTTTTTATCCCAATATTCAATCAATTAAAACAACGTTGGCATCAAAAAACAAGAACTATAATTTTTGAGTAAGTCATTAAAAATAATAAATATCCTTTTTTTTTTAATACTGGATTTCTCTAATATTCAAGAAGCCTTCTGTTTTAGACTTATGTTTTTTGTGATGACTGGTGGCTTGGATTATTTTGCATAAGCAACTAGAATTCTAGACCTATCTCTTTTTAATTCGAAGGATTACTCAATTAGACTAATCCAGGGCGGAAAGCTATTCCATCAAAGACTGCCGCATATATCCTATGAGATCTCTGGTGGCTTGGATTTTAGATACATATCAGTTGAGAATTTATTTATATTTCAGGGAAGAATCTAGTCCTTTCTTATCGATGATTCACTGGAAATATATATATCTATATTTATATATTCCAATAGTTCTTGAATATTAGAAATCATCTGGTTGTTGTCTTTGCTGCATCTTTTTTGAGACTGTATGTTGTCATGACTGTGAACATTCGTAGAAGTGGAACTCCTGGAACAGCTTCTCATCTTTAAAATGTCAATTTGGGCGAACATAACATCAAAGTTACTGTTACCAATAATGCCTTTGTGGTTTCTAAATGGATTAATTCTGCTATCTCCATGTATAGACCTTTTATTAATAACCTTGTGGTAGGTTTGGGTGTTCAATGGTCTCCTGGTGGAAAGCATGAACCAGCATCTACACTTCAACTTTGTATTGGGCACCAATGCTTAATATATCAACTTCATTATTCAATCTCTGTTCCCAGAATACTCGGGCGTTTTCTCATGAATCCAAGACGCCCTTTTGTTGGTTTAGGTGGGTCATGAATGTTTTCTAAAAGCTTCTTTTGAAAGAATTCAACTCATCGTTGGGTTAAAAAGAGTCCTAGAGATTTTGAATATAAAGGAGGAAATCACATCAACTCTCAGCAGGCTGACAACAATTGTGAAAGAATGGTGGATTCTTCAAATGCTATTCGAACAGGAACTATGGCTGGTGATGACCGGAGCTATCACCAAAAAAAGACTCAAGTCAGAATATTAAGATTTCAAAGAAATGTCCTCGTGCCTCTTTTGAATCATCTGCTGTTTCCACTGTTTTTTCTCAAAGAAAAGAGGCAGCTGGTCATTCTTGTGTGACAAACAATGCACGGGTGACATTGATGAAACTCCACAGGGCAAAGAAACTTCAAAGAGTAACAACTGAGGTAAGCAACAGGAAAAGAACATCATTTTGTGGCGACCTTGCAGATCTTTCTACCCCTCCTAAGAAGATATGTTTGTCAAAATCTAGTGTGGCTCAAATATATGGTAATCTAATGGGAATTCTCAATCTACCAGCCATTCTAGATAGATTTTCCTTTTCATCTCGCATTTCTGTCAAAGAAGCTACGGAAGCGGTCCATGTAAAGCTTCCCCGAGCGACATGAAGGTATTTAGTTGGAACTGCCGTGGTTTAAAAACAGCGACGGTAGTTCAACGGATGTGGCAGCTATTAAGACTCTATAAACCTGACTTGAGTTCTTACAAGAAACAAAAATTATGAACTCAGCTGTTGCTAATCGTCTCACTTATTTAGGTTACGATCAATCAATTGGCATTGATTCAGTGAGGACAGGAGGGGGTACTTTTGTGGGTTGGCTTGACCATCTGATTGTTTCTGTTTTAGATTGCACCTCTCTATATTGTCACTGTCGGATTTCTTCCTCTTGTAATGGTTCTGGCTACTTCATCTCTTTTATTTATGGTCCACCACAAGCTTCTGATCGCTATTTACTCTGGGATTGGATTGTATCTACTGCTAGCTCCACTCTGGGCCTTGGATTCTGATTGGTGATTTTAATCAAGTCTTGCATAAATCTGATAAATCTAGCAGCATTCAGGCTTCTGGTTTATCTCTTTTTGCCCCATGTATTGAACTTTCTAGTCTGTTGGAAGTTAAACAATTTGGCCTCAAGTTCACATGTTCAAACAATCAGAAGGGACTTCACCTCACAAGAGAAAGGATAGACAGGGCAATCTGTAATTTTGACTGGTTTTGCTCTTCCGCACTCCCATGTGTTGAATCTTTCTAGAGCTGGCTCAGATCATTGTCCTGTTGTTTTTTTCTTCCTCTCTTGATGATCCTCCTCGACGAAGAATCAAAAGATTTGAGGATTTCTGGTACAATTTGGCAGAATGTCGAAACATCATTTCTGATAGTTGGAATTCAAGATCTTCTAGGCTCTCCAGGTTTTGTATTACATAAGAAGCTGACTCTCATCCTGAACTCTCTCTCTTGGAGCAAGAACCAAATTGGTAATTTATCTTCCTCTATTTCAAAGCTTGAGCATGAATTACAAATTTTAACATATAAGGCTGATCAAGTGATTTGTCCTAATTAATGAAGACTTGTTGACAAGATTGGAAAATGTTAAACATCATCTGTAATTTCTTTATATGACTGTGAAAGTAGCTATTGGCAACAGAGAGCAAAGTTAAAATTGAAAGTGGAAGGTGAACGAAGCACAATATTTTGTCATGCTACAGTTAGGGGTAAGCAAATCAAAACCGAAACCGAAAACTTGACCGAACCGAAGGCTAATCAGTATTTCGGTTTTTTTTTTTTTAATTTTTAAATAGTTGTATTTCAGTTATCTTCGGTTTTTGTAAAATTGATTTGGTATTAACTGAATAACCGAAATATAAAGGTTATTTTTTTAGATAAAAAAATATGGAGGTTATGTGTTGACAAATCTAGTAGGCAAGATATGGAGGCCCAACCCAACAAAACCTATATGCTCTAAGCACTTTAGTCAATGTTTCTGTAAAAAAAAAAAATAAAAAAATAATAAAAGAAGAAGACAAGAAGGCCTAACTTAACTGAAGCCCAAAAATCGAATTAATTGCAAAACCGAATCGAAATATTTTAGTTAATTTGGTTTGGTTTTTTAACTACTTCAGTTTCGGTTAAGTGGTGAGAATGTGTGTATTTTGGTTTTTATTGAAAAATTGAATCGAAGACCGAATGCTCGCACTTAGCTACAATAAGTAAAAGGAGGATAAATAATTTCATACAAAAGGGCCAACCCTATATCCTTTAAGTTCCATAGACCAATCAATCTTTCCAAGATTTTATGTAACGGGTTGAAAGCTGTACTTCCCAAGCTGATTCCCCCCTTTTGTATAATTTTGTTAAATATTTTAAAAATATTAGAATTAATTTATTTAAATCAATAAAAGCAAAAAGGATATACCTTTTGATTTATTTTTTTTGGATGGAACATACATTTGATTATATATATAAAGCCATCATCATTACTCAATAGGCCGAATCACAAGAGCATTGAACCCATTAATTACCCATTTTGTTAATTAATAATTCCTAACTATATTTAAAAGGAGGTTTAAAGAAAGTCATAGAATCAGCAATTACTCATAACCATATTGGTCAAATCAATTTATGCAAATATTAGTATTTCTAAATGTATGATCAAATTGTCCTAAGCAAACATAAAATTGTTGGGAAAGAATGAAGTCTCTCCATTAACTTCTTTTTCCGCAAGCAAAAAAAATTAACTTCTTTTTCCATTTAATGGATTAACCATTAGATCATGTGTTAATAGGAAAAATGCTAATCTCATCAATTATATCCCATTTGAATCTTTGAGCGTCCCACATTATGTACATGGGTTCAATCCATAATCTCATCATTTAGATATCGTTTGAGTGTTTGCGTCTCACATGAGAATTAGTTTCTAAGCTCACTGTTGGCGAGACAATTTAAAATTTTCTTGTTAAGTAAGAAAATTATTTTTCGAAAAATTGACTATTAAGATATTATCTTTATTAAATTTTATACACATTCAAATATCATTTTAAAAAATGAAAGTAAAAAAATTTCATCTAAACCACTCAAAATAGATTCAATATTATTCAATGGTGCTTAGAGTAGTGATGAATTCTTGCTGCCCATGGTTGGTATAACTTTTACAAAGCTCAATCGAATTTATGCACGGTTTGAATAAGACTTATAACAAAATGTATGTTTGGTTGAGAAATTGTTTCAATTGGACTGATGAATTAGAAGTACTCCCTCCGGTCCTAATTATAGGACAACATTTGGGAGTTAAGTTTGGTCCTAATTATAAGACAAAATTTAAACTTTTGTCAAATTCTACCTAAAATGCCCTTATTAAATATAATATGACCGGTCAAGGTCTGTCTGCAAACTCATTACTCTGTCTATACATTTAAAATTCGGAATGATTGAACCAAATAAACCACATGATTCATTTTCAAACCATAAAATTCCAGTTGAAGCGACGATTCTTTATTTATTTATTTTTTTTCTATTATTTAATTTGTTTGAATTAGAATATATATAGAAACAAAAACAAATAATTTAATTAATCAAAAGCGAAGTTTAAGAATGTAAATTATAGCATCCTCTGAAGCCACAAAAAACCATGTCCACATTTAAAATATTTCTATACATTTAAAATTCATTTTAAATCTACAACCTAGCATTTCATGATAGTAAAAAATCATTATGAAAGTTTACCCCAAAAAAAATCTTTATGAATTTATAAACAATCATTTTTCCCTGCCTCTTAACCGAGTGCTATATAATCAAAATACAAAATGAATTATCCATCTCAACTCCCAAAATTGGAGTACCACACACATTGTCCTATGGTGAGGACCTCATTGTCCTTCGTAAACCAAAGGCACCGATGTATTTTCCCTGCCAATTTGTATGAATCAGTTCATGAAGTTACTTCAAAGATTTGCCAGTCTCTGATTACAAAAAGATGAAATTAATCTCAAGTTCATGAAAAATGGGAAGCTAATGAGTTCAATCTCTCGCATGTAATTGAAATTAATTAATTAAGGACATAAAATCTTTGAAGTAACTTCATTAAGTTACTCACAGTTTATTCCAATGATCAATGACGCAGAAAGGCTTTATCTGCAAGATTAATCTGCATGAAAATGGAGCCCAAAGGGTTACATATGTTGATGAAAATAAGCACGTGAAAAAAAGAAACTAGCCCTAAACACAATCCTAAACTATGAACACTAAAGAATGTCACTTACCTGATCAATGGAATATGATTATGAAATGAATCATTGATTGGTAGAAAAGTGATCCTTGGTGCTTGGGATGCGAGTGCCAGGTTTTGTGTTTGAGCCTTGAGTCCGAGGAGCCAAACCGAGTAGTTTGTAATCACAAACAGATCAACAGTTTATTAACTATATGAATAAAATATCAACTGCTTAACTAAATTAATATTTTGAAATTAATTATTTTTGTATGAATCAGTTCATGAAGTTACTTCAAAGATTTTATGTCCTTGATTAGACTACTATGCAAAAAATATCACTCAGTTAACACAGAAATACTCACAGTGCCCTTAATTCTGCTCTCTTGACCGAGTGCTGTATAACCAAAATACAAAATGAATTATCCATCTCAACTCCCAAAATTGAAGTGCCACACACACATTGATTAAAAGAACAAAAAATAAAGCAAAAAAAGAAACAGTTAGAGAAAGGAAAAATTACCTCAAATACTCCATCACCTCTTCCACTAAATTAGGATCACACTTGATTTGATTGCGCAATAAGCCTTTTTTTTCCAAGACTTCTTTTCTTATATGTGGAAGATCATATTTATTAGAACCCCTCTCCTTCAAGATCTCTACCATGCAACATTGAAGTGTTAAGAATATTTTGTTAGACTTAATAGATGAAAATGATTCAAATGCTCTAACCACAGCTGCAATTAAATCATCAGTTGTCTTTGGCACTTCCTTGTATTGTAAAGATTGTATTCCATTGAAAAAACCAAGATCAAGGATATTCAAGTCTGGAGAATTCGGGGGTTGATTCATCAATCAGATATCAAACCCATCTTCTGTGGCAACTCGACAAAATTCACTGTCATTTGGATGGATGTGACATCTCGCATTGTCTTGCTGAATATATATTGGTTCTCCTATTGAATTTCTTGGCCACTTTTCTTTTATAGCAGGAACAACATGTTCAATAAGAAACCGTCTACTAACTTCTTTGGAAACTGAAACTATAGGCTTCGTCACAAGTGTACCTGCAGGTCTATTAACGCTATTTCTCTTTGCCGGCTCTTGTGTTACTAAAGGAAAGACTCCAATTTTCCCAGAGAAAGTTTCATTACCATTTGAATCAAACCTAGGACGAGCAACAACAACCAAGAACATCACCTTTCCAATAAAGTTCTTGTTCTTCGTAGTACGTAGTGGCTCTTCCTCTCCAGGCAATAGATAATAGTTTGCACTCTTTTTGGTCATATAAAACCACTTCTCGTCTAAATGAACTATGTTGTGCATACTTTTAAACGTTAGATCTCCTATACTTAAACCATCTTCAATCATGGTCAAGCAAAATTTCAATCGAGCAACCATATTCTCTTCCTTCAGAAATGGCTTAATAGCATTACTGTGACGCTCAATAGCTCCCTCTTTTTTAAGCCTAATTAGTGAGGTCTTATTTATGTTCAATGCACAAGATAAATCTCTCAAGGTGGCCCTCCTAGTCAAAGGAACTTGGAGAAACCTATCAAGGTCAAGTTCAACCTTTTTGCGACCAACCTTTCTTGTTTTGTTATGACACACTCCATTCCCACCCTTTGTTTTTTTCCAAATGCGATGAATGACACTATTGGATACCGAATACATCGATGCAACCTTTCTTGTAGCCCCTCTACGTAGTCTCCCACCTTGACTATTCAGCAATAAGAGATGGGAGATGGCTTTACGGTCTTCATTACTCAAAAACTTACGGTGGTTACCTACATTTAAAAATATAACAATGACAAGCCAGCACAATAATGAAAGTGTGACCTATGACCTATCAACAAGCAACACAAACCAGCACAAATGTGACATAAAAACTTCACATTCAAAAATGAAAGAAAGGTCATTTTACATGAGACATATACCAGAAAGAAACAGGACATAACATGGAGCTGTGCAGCTAGCTCTCAAAGTACTCAGTAAAACTATGGATTGACTGAGGTTTTCTTGTCACCTAAGCTTTTTTGTAATATTCTTTTCAAAACAAGTCATATTGGAGCCCCTTTCTAAATAGTTATGATTTTTTTAATCAAATTACAGTAGCTAGGTGTACTTCAACCGATGTCAAAGTGAATTCTAATGGCACTAATCATTTGTAAATTCTCAAACTAAAACTGTTGATGGAACTTTTAAACTCTCATACTGATTTCAGAATTTTCTTGTATTTAGGTTAATTGCCTTCATTCTTGGTGTTAAAAAAAAACCAGAAGTTTAAAAAACTGTTTCAAGTGCAAACAGGAATATTGCTCGCAAGCTTACTCCTACTGAGTGCAGGGAAAAGAAGGAGAAGAAACTCTTTGATGACCCTAATACTCTGGAGACAATTGTCTCAGTTTACAAGATCAATGACCTTTCACATCCTAAAGCTCGCTTCAGAGTTGATGTCAATGCTCAAGAGAACCGTTTGACTGGGTGTGCAGTGATTTCTGATGGTATGAACTTTGTAGTGGTTGAAGGTGGGAGCAAGTCAATTAAGAGATATGGGATTAAAATCATGTCAATTAAAATCATGTACTAATATGGGATTTAATCACAATTCTCAATCTCAAACATGTTTTTTCTTAAAGAGATAACACTATATGTTATGTTTGAGTTAAAAAATCTGGTAGGATATGAAAAAATCGCAAGACACATGGGGATGGGAAATCAAATAATAATTGGGACAAGACATGAAACAAGAGCCACCAGACTAAGAAATAAGAGATAAACATAATTATAAATGGCCTACCCAGGTAGCTAGAGACAAAAAATGCTTTCATTATTAGTAGTGAATGTGAATCACACGATCATCTCCTTTTTTTCCCTTGTTTGCTAAGCTTCAAATCACTTCCTTGTTGCTTTCAACAACACACCCACTAAGCACCCGAATATAAATAAAGTGAGGTGTGATATTTAGTTGGAGAAAACAGAGTAGACAACACACGAATTATTATAAAATGACCCGTGAGAGGTTTGTTAGAGAGGAGATATCCATGGGAAGGTCAAACAATGCATTTAGGCATTAGAAACTCCAACCATGTTTAAGCGAAAAGGGATATCATCATCATCAGAATGAGACCTCAAAAATTTTCCGAGTTAATCAAGGAGTATATTATTCTTTTTTAAAGACATTAATTGTGTGTGGGGGTAAGAAAAATAGAAACTCTTAGCTGATCAACATCAGAAGCACAGAACATATTACATATAGGCAAAGAAACCAGATATAACACGAGACGGATACCTCACCATTCAAGCAAAGAAAATTAATGTTTGAAATCCAAACTAACTTGGTGTTTGAAAATTACCGTTAGTTTTAGATGCATGAATGATTTCCTCATCTTTTTGTTGTTCAATACTATCATGTTCAGTTTCTGAAATTTCTTGAAAGTCAGTTGGTAGTATGTTCAGGTCAAAGAGAAGCCCACCTGAAACTGATAAGGAAACAAAATTATTAGCCAAGCCATTAAATCTATAGGAAGCCAGACTATTCATAATCAAATGCGCTGCTTAACAAGCTTTAATTCCATCACCTGCACCAATTTCTTCACTAGTACGATCCATCGACAACAGCCAATTAGGGATCTATAGCAAGCAAAATCTGAAATCGATACAATCTGAAGTCCAGAGAAACAACATTACGGCAATCAAATCTGAAATCGATGGAGATCTGAGACGAAAATCTAGAGAAGGAACTTTGAAGAATGAAGTTTCTGAAAATTGGAACTCAAAATAAGAAACATACCTATCGATTTGACGATGCCGAACTATGAGCTCAAAGAATCGACGATGCCAGACTACAAGCTCAGAGAAGTCGACGTTGCTGGACTGTGAGCTTCGGAGAATTCAACGTTGCTAGACTGAGCCTGGAGAAATGGTTCTGAAGAGCCGATCCCTTAAACGAAATTTTGCTTCATGTTATTTTAAATTTTGAGCAGGGGCATTTTAGGAAAATAAAGATAATTAACTAGTTTAACTTCTTTCCTTAATCTCTCCAAATTCTGGTAATTATGTCCTATAATTAGGACCGGAGGGAGTAACTTATTTGAAAAGTTACTCCCACTTTTGTTCTAATTAGACTTATGAACCAAGATCATAAAGTATTTTTTTTTGGATTAGAAGTAACTTATTTGAAAAGTTATTCCCACTTTTGTTCCAATTGGATTTATGAATCAAGATCATGAGGTATTTTTTTTTAGTATCGTTTAGCATTCTGCAGTATATTTTCAATACTATTCAGAATCCTAAAAAATATTTTAGGGTACTCATTGATACTAAAATTAATTTTTTCAAGATCATGAAGTATTTGTTTTAGCACCATTCAATATGTTTTTAGTACTATTCAATACCCTAAAAAATATTTTAGGGTATTGATTGGTATTAAAAATAATTTTTTTCAAGATCCTAAAATAATTTTTCAAGATTATGAAATATTTTTTTAATACCGTTCAGTATCCTGAAGTATATTTTTAATACCATTTAATACCTTAAAAAATATTTTAGGGTATTGACTAGTACTAAAAATGATTTTTTCAAGATCTTAAAATAATTTTTAAAGATTATAAAGTATTCTTTTAGTACTATTCAGTATCATGAAGTATTTTTTTAGTATCTGTATACCCTCAAAAATATTTCAGATTCTCTATAAGTTTAAATATCAAAAGCTATTTATGTTATCGCCAACCCAAATATAAATTATATTTCACAAATTGATTTTTATCAAATCTGACTTTTCTATAAATCAAATTGACTATAAGTCATTTTTTCACCAATATACTAAACAAACTGATATTTTATTTCCTTTTGTGAGCATGCGCTAAGTATTGAGTCTAGTAAGATGAGCTAACCCCTCAGGTTACTTGAATTGGATTCCCTCACAACATGACTTTGACCCTTCACTAAATTTGTCTGTGAGATGATTTTTTTTTTCTTGATAAAAAAATTTTAGAAAAGTGGTTGAGTTTACCCACAATCTAAGGGCATGACAAAATCTCCCTTCCTCTTAGGTGATACTAATGTTGGGCAGGACGAGTCATCTATTATCTTCGGTTACCTAGACACTCAAGAGTCAAAATGCCTCCCTCAGCACCTTGATCAACTCTAGGATCGAACCCCCTCTATTTAATAAAAATGTCCAACCTTTACTAGTTGAGTTTATTTCACCTTACAGCACAACAGGAGAACGTATTTTTGATTTTTTTCCACCCAATCCAAGCATGCCCAAATTTCTGTTTGAGAGAGTGAGTGTGAGTCCAACGCGAAACGTTTGCCTCGGAAGTGGGGATCACCAGTGAAGCTCCCCCCCCAACCAATGCCACGCCAACAAATGCCACTAGTCCTCGTTTCGCGTGAGCGAGAGAAGTGCGTCTTTTTGATCCTCTGGCTTATTCTTGCTCGTCATTTTCCCCCCCAAAATGATCAATCCCGCATTGTGGCTGCCAGATACACAGTGAGTAAGTGAGTGAAACTTGAGCTGAAATACTAGAACTTTCTGGAACAAGGTCCCTCTTTGTAGACTGTAAGTCCTCTTTCTCTGACTCCCCCCCCCCCCCCCCCCCCCCCCGGAAGAGCAAGTGTGTAGCTATTGATGCTCCCATTTTCAAATGAGTTGTTTCTTTCGGTCGATTAATCGGACACTGCCGGAGTTGCACTGGCTGGTAAGCCACCGGTGACCACCTCCCGGTGAAGCAGCCGTGCCCCGTACCTGCTTGTTTCTTTCGGTTGACTAAAGCTGGTTGGATGATGAGTGAGTTGAAGTGGCTCCCGGTCAATGATCCTACTGTGGGCATTTTATAATTTTATGTTTTTGGGAAAAATTGTAATTTATAATTTTTAGTTCAATGCGCTCTTTCCATCACCAATTTTGTTTTCTCTGAGCTTTCGCTTCAAATGCGTTCTTAATGTTATCTCTGATTTTGGTTCTCACTGGGAAAATGTTGAAGAGTTCTTGCAGTCAACAGAGTTACGTTCATTCTAGTAGTGGAGCCTACAACGGTTTTAAGAGATGGGGAGGAAGAAGAAACTAATTAAGGAGGAGGTTGCTGAGGATTGGTGCTTTACTTGTAAGGATGGAGGACTATTGGTTTTGTGTGAATACAGGTGAGCGCTGAACCTTTACTATATATTCTTAGTATGTAATATTGTTCGTTATTTCATTGCAAATCATGATTTTGAATTCATTGAAAAGGATGCACTAGCTTTAGCGATGGTCAATTTTGTTCTTAAATGGCTAAAGGGTTGAAATTATTTGGTCCATTCACACAATCGGAATAGCTTCACCAGTCTAATTGAATCCTTAACCTTCCCTGTATGAGGCTTGCATTTCCATGACGAATTTATATAATGATAGCGCTAAATCTGTTTTATCGTCAAATGTGACTTCACACGGTACAGGTGCCAAAGGCTTGAAGGCCTTTTTGTTGCCAGGACCAAATTGATATGGAAGTGAAGTGATTGTTTATAAAATGCTTAAAAATAATATGTTTTGACTGCCATTTTCTTTGTTAGTCAAGAATTCAAACCAGTAAAAGAATACAACCTCTTATATTTTTTTTGTTACACATAATTTGGTCATAATCACTGCTGAATAATGTTCTTGATGTTTGAGTTTATGCTCATTGAATATTTTCAGGCAAATGGTGTAATTTCTGACTTTGCTTGTCAAAGCTTTTCTAAATGATTATAAAACAGTTTCAAGTTGGGCACCTCGTGGTATGGGCTTAGCTTTGTTAAAATATAATAATACAAAGAAACAAGGAAAAATCCTGAAGTCATTGTTAAAAAAGTAGGTGTTTAACTTTATTTTTTCCTGAATAGAAAATTCTGGTTAGTTTGCATAGTTCTACAAGTAGTCTGTTGTACTTAATCTTTAATTATCACAAACAATGGCACATGCTACATTCTCAGTGGATATGGAAGAGAATGATTTGACCAAGGACGAACACATCAAGGTCATGGATGAGCCTTTCTTTCTGATCAAAGTTACTCATGTTGCTTTCAGGGATTGCCTTAAAGCATACTGTACTGAGTGTGTGGGAAATTTGAAGAATGGCAATTTTCCGCGTTGTAGTAAGCTGAATCTGTATCTCTCAACTATTATTGTAGAGCATTTTATCTCCTCTTGTTTTTGTTTCCTTTTGTTTTCCTTTTCAGCAAAGTACACATTCGTTGTGGATTTGATGTCCAACAGTTGTAATTTGCCTGTTATGTACAGTGATACCCCACCTTTACTCCCAAGCACCTTTTACCTTTTATAATAGCTTGTTTTGAGTGTCATATTTGTCCTCAACAGTAAGAGACCAAGATATACCACATGTTTTTATTTTATTGACCATGTGATAAGATTCTACTCCTGAGTGGCACCTTAGCTCTTGACTGCCTTGTGGAAAATTTGAAGTATTCTAGGTGACATGTTTTTTGGTCTCTGTATGTTCACTTATAACAAATACTTTCAAAAGGCTTTCACATCTCTCTCTCTATCAAGTGCATTGCAAAATATTAATAATTATCCGTTGCTTGTAAAATTTCAGAGTGGCACAATTGCTTCATTTGCCATAAAGCCTCAAAGTTTCAGTGCTTTTGCTGTCCAAGTGCTGTTTGTGGGCGCTGCTTCTGTGATGCTGAGTTTTCAGTTGTCAAGGGGAATAAAGGATTTTGTTGTCACTGCTTGAAACTTGCACGACTTGTTGAGGAAAGTGCTGATGTTGATTCTGATGGGGTAAGATTGTTTTCATAATTTTTTATATAAAAAATAAATTGTAAACTGAATTCCTGAGCCTTTGGAATTATAGATGGAAAAGAGAAATTACTAATTGTTTTCCATTTAAGTACAGTTGGAAAATTATTAAGGTGAACTTTGTAAGTTAATGGATAAAATTGAAGATAAAAACAATGAAGGATAGTTCTTCCTAGTTAAGAAGGAATGACTGTTGTACATTCATGTTTTGGATGAGTTGAGGTTCAAGATATGGAAACTGGCATATTTTAAAACTGAATCACACAGTTGTCTACCAAGTTATCATGATACTGTAACTAAAATATTCATTGTTGAATGCCAAACCGACTTTGAAATCTGAAGGGCGACCGTTTCATGTTATTGATTTAAATTTCAGCTTCGGCCATGTTTTATTTGTGGACCTAACACAATTATAATTTACATTCATATATTTCTTCTCGAGGTTCAGCTTTTTCTCTGTGTGTGTGTGTGTGTCAATGGAACTGTGATGCTTTAACTATGACAACTTTTATTATTCTTTTATATCTGATTGTGCCTTTCTGCTTTTAATCTACAGGAAAAGATAGACCTTAAAGACCAAGCCACGTATGAATTCTTATTTGTAGATTATTATAAAATGATTAAGGAACAGGAAGGGTGGAATTCTCAGCAAGTACTTTCTGCCTATAAGTTATTGAAGAATGGCAAAAACTACAAGTGTGACTGGGGGTCATATGAAATGGGTGATGGGGATGATGATTCTGAAGAATCTGAAGATAGCTTTGTTGTTTCTGATGATGATGGTTTTAATGACACAGCAGTAGGTAAGCGTGGGAAGAAGCGAAAAAGACATGTAAGGAAGTTGAAAACAACTAAAGAAAAGGCAAGAGATAAGAAAAAGGAGTTTATTGGGTGGGGTTCCAAAGGTCTTACTGAATTTCTCCTCTATACTGGTAGAGACACAAGCAAAGTATTATCCCAACATGATGTTTGCTCCATCATTATTCAGTACTCCAAAGAAAACAGGCTTTTTGACCCTGAGAAAAAGAAAAGGATACTTTGTGATGCAAAGCTAAAGAGTTTGTTTGGTAGGAAATCAGTGAATAAGAACAGTCTATATAATCTTTTGATGCCACATTTTGCTGACAATTGTGAAGAGACGGAAGATGATACCACTAGCGGTTCAGAAGATAGGGATCAAAATGAGTCAGTCAATTGTAAAAAGCAGAGAAGACTAAGCTCGAGTTCAACATCCTATGAGGACCTAGTTTCTGAAGGACGTCAAAGCTGTTTTGCAGCCATAGTTTCATCAAATATCAAGCTTGTATACTTGAAGAGGAGTTTAATAGAGGAGCTTTTGACTCAACCAGAAACTTTTGATGGCAAAGTGATTGGATGTTTTGTGAGAGTCAAATCTGATCCAAATGACTATTTACAGAAGAATTCTCATCAGCTGTTGCAAGTTGCAGGTAATTTTCTGTCCATGTTGCTAGCCATTATGTTCCATAAGAAGTCAACTATGAAATAATTAAATTCATGATTCAAGAAAGATGTGTAGAAGCCTCTCACAGTCTCACATATGTATATCTTTGTTTCACCTAGTATGGCATTTGGTAAAATATTGCTAACAAAAATTAGAATTTCAAGGATATTAGTTGTTGAAAGTTTTGAAGTACAACAAAAACGTGAAGGTTCAAAATCAAACCTATGACTTTTTGCAGACTACCTGGCATCTTTCCACTAGCTCACTGCTAGTAGCTAAATCGTGGCGGATTGAAAAACTGGCTAATTTTACTTTGAATCATGACCATCCTTGATGTAGAACCAATAGCAAGAATAGAGAACAAGGGAGGAGGGAGGAAAAGAGAGGGAGACTACAAAAGAAGGTAGAAGAATCTAGATCTTATTAATAATACCAGCTATCCCCAATAGAGTCATATCTATTACCAGAGAATTGTTTCCATCAAGCACCAAACAAGATATATATTTGAAGAACCACCTTCCGTTTTAGCCAGAGATTTCAGGGCCTCATTGAAGTTATGGATGTTTGCCTTTTCGGAAGATATTGGTAGATCTTTTATTTAATTTCTGATTCCGTATGCTTTAATGCAAACAATTGGACCATTTCATATAATTAATTGGCACAAGGGCCTAAAGCACAAATGCAAAATCCTGGGAAAAATGCTGTGAGCAGATTGTCATGATTTCTTAGTGATGTTGTAAATCTTCGTTTACTGCAGATTTGATGTTTCAAGTGATACAAGTTATATATTTTTTCAACGGTTGATTTATTTCTTCCATATGCATCTATTGACATTCTGTTTGTTCACTAATTTCAGGCATAAAAAGACCTTCAAAGAATAATGAAATCAACAAAGAAATTCTGCTTCATCTTTCCAATGTGCCAATTGATGTGCCTGTTTGTAAAGTTTCCGATGATGACTTTTCTGAGGTACTAGTGCTTTTGTAACAGGCTTTTGGTGTTCATTTGCCCCTATTTTATGGAGATGTTGGAGAAAAATAAGAAGCCAATTCCAAGTCAACCTGGACATTCAAGTGTCATTTAAATTATTTATGTCTCTGTAATATCTTGGTTATAAAATATTCCTTTAAAACTCAAAAATTTCCTCCAGTGACCATAAGCCATAGATTTGTAATTTGTTGTTAATGTTTAATTTATTTAATCATAATCTTATAGAACAGTGTGTCCACTGTTTAGTCTCTTTGGGGTTCATTTCTTTCATTAATAGGGTTTAAAAATTTTGAAGCACGATATTTTTTCCTGTTGCAGAATTTGCTCTATTTCTATTATAATAATTCTACATCGATTTATAATGTTTGGAATTTTCTGCAGGAAGAATGCCAAGATCTGAATCAAAGGATGAAAGATGGTCTACTTTTACAGCCTACAGTTGTAAGTTAATCATGCATAAGCAATTTAGTTTGATTTTCTGTGACATCAGGATTCTGATAGAGACTTGATAATATGTGATGCTCAATGGGGTATTTAAGTGGGTTGGTTCTCACACCTCAATAGCTAGCTTTTGGGTTAGGGTATTTAAGTGGCTTGGTTCTCACCCATCAGAGGCATTTGATACCCACAGCTGCCTTTGAAGCTGATATGAAACATGCTTTAACCTTACACACACACATGCAAGCACATATACACAAATGGTAATTGCTACCTCCGGTCTCCTTAATATAAGAGCTTGTCCGTAGTGTAAATTACACTATGGATGAGCTCTTATATTAAGGTCCGGAGGTAGTATAATTTTTGGCCAAGATGTTCAACTTTTTGCTGTTTTCAGACTTACTTCCTGTGACATGAGAATTATATTTCTTTCAAATATTAGTTGGATTCATAGAAAAATAGATGTAAAGAGTGGATTAATAGGATAATGCAAATGGATGTTAACCATTTTCTTTGATTTCCAGCTAGAGCTTGAACAGAAGGCCAGAAGTCTGCATGAAGATATTATAAAGCATGTATGTGTCAACATCAATATTTTGAGTTTTGTTTTTTGTCTAAACCTTTTATATCTTTAGGGTTTCATTTGATTGTTGATTGCTGTTCCTAGAGTTTTAATGTGTGGAGAGAAGTTGTTCCAAGGTGTAAGTTGACTTTTTTTTTTTTTCCCCTGCATGCTTCAAATTTTGTAATTTTAATATTATTGAAATCCCTGTCCTTAACTTGAGCATGTTTAAGCTGTCCCAACTGGCATCACCCTGTGAAAGTATGATGAATGGTTAAATGTTGGTTTAAAAGTCAGAATCCAGCTGTTGGCCTGGATCTAGTCCCTGAAGAAAGACAACACTCAAGTTTGTTGAGCACTTGATTGAATACTTGACTCCCAAATCCTAACTATTAACGGACCCCGTAGGCTTTATTTTAATGTTACTTGTGATTACTTTCTTATATCTTGAGAAATAATATGGCAGTGGATCCCAATAGAGTTGGCATCATTACAAAGACGCATTGATCAGGCCAATGAAAAGGGATGGAGAAGAGAATATCCTTTCAAGATATTTTATTTTGTTTGTTGCTCCATTTGATCCTTTTTTCTTTTTTTTGGGTGGGGGGGGGGGGGGGATAAGCTCCGTTTGATTCTTAAGTGAACTAGTTTTCATGTGCGTAATTTTTATCCCTCATACCAGCAAAATAAATATACAAGTCTGCTAGGTCTTTTAAGTACAGAAATAATAAATAATACTGAAATAAAGGGAAAAACCTATTGAATGGCTTCATAGCAGGGAAATTGTTGCTATTTTGCTAGATCTGACATTGGTGCTATACCTTTTGGTTAAATTTCTTTCATTTTTGAGTGCATGGGTTCATTTTACATCTATAATAGGCTATTTGTACCTTAACATGCTATATTTTCCATACACTTTCTGAGTACATGGATAGAAAGCTGCTGCTACAGACACAATCAGAACAATCACGTTTACTGAATGATAGACCTAAGGTAATTCCCGATGTACTACATATCAAACCCTCAAAGGAGCCAGAGGATACTGCAAGTAAGGATAAACCAGAGGTTACCCCTTGGAAGGACAAGCTAGAGCAAAATGGCTTTCCAAAATTTGTCCCGGGAGAGCCTTGTACTCCTCTTGGAAATCCTTCTACAACCGCTGCAGGTTAGCAAGCTTTCTCTGTCCTCTCTCTGTCTTGTAATTTGTAACAACTCAAATAAGTTTTCTGTCAGGAATTTTTTATGTTGATATTGTGCTAGGGTATTTGAAGGCCATTTTCATTCTTTTTATGTTATTATTTATCAACCTGGGAAGATCCATTTACAGAATTGAGCATTTATTTATACTGTTCTAAAATTTAAATACAATGAGGTGAATGTCTTACTTGGGTTGGCTTACTTCTCTGACTAATTAGAAATTGCAGGTAACATGTATTTTATGATATCTTTCATTCCTAGTCATCTACTGCATCCTCTTTTGGGTTTTGATATTTCTGCCTTTTAGTCTGTATACCCTTTCACTATTAAAAGTGGTTTTTACTTGCCTCCAACTTTTATGTGGAGCTGATCTGCTTGATTTTCATAATTAGTATTTAAGGAAAATATCATGAACATGTTTTAACATGTGACCCAGCCCTAGAGACTCCAGCAGGGAAAGGCCAAGATGGTAGGACAGTTTCTGCTTCTGTTGAACAATCATCGGTTGCTGCCGTTGTCCAAGAGAAATGCACTCCTCCAAGAAAGCAGCTTCAATTTAGCACAGAAGTTATGCAAGTTAACACCACAAGTGTACTTTCTGAGCAGTTAAGGTTGGAACCTCTGGCCTGCAATACAACACCAAATCTTTCTCAGCCAAGGCACTCTGATTCTGGTTCTGGTTGTGATGGAAGAAAATCAGATGCTCCCATGAATTCAGAACAGATGATCAAGGAAAAGCTGAAGAAAATGCAAACGCCCCCAGTTTGTGACACGATTGTGTTAAGTGACGATGACTCGCAGGATGAAAATGCTCAAATTGAGAAAGAAACAGATGAAAATCCTGAAATTCTGGTATGGCATTGTGTAAGCTCATGTGGTGAAAAAAGGGGGCCCTTCTCATTGTCGTTGCTCAAACGCTGGAGTGAAACTAGCTCCCTTGCTTCGGAATTCAAAGTCTGGAAGACAGGTCAGAGTGAAAGAGATGCAATACCTCTACCTGACGCTCTTCGCCGATTTTTGACAGGAAGATAGGTGAATGGGAACAACCAATTTTGTGTGTAGTTGACTTAACCCAGTATGAGATTGTGTTGGAAGCTTAAGCTGGGATTTTGATTAGTTGTTTACATGCGTACCTGGGTGAAATGGTCAGGGTTTTGTGTGATGTAAATGAAACAACTTGATATTCATAAACATGCATGTGGAGCTGGATTTTCCTTTCATTTATAGATGATGCAACTGTTCTCCATTTTGGTTTTAGGCAAGTGATACTTTGGTATTGTTTTGATACATAAGCTATTTCTTTCAATTCTCTCTTTTTTGGTTTTCCTCCACTCTCATTAGAGAATGCACTGCTTCAAGCGATGACCAAGGACAAATTTCAGTTTACCTCTATCGTTCCTATTTATAAAAGAATTTGGGGATTGTAGTTTTGTTTACATATAAGAAAAAATTAACCTATAATTAAAGTACTTATATTTTTCGGTTTTACCCTTATTAAAGAGGAGGGATATCATCTCATTAATAAATGAGCCAACTCAGTTCATTTTCCTAATTAAAGCATTACTTGGAAAAAAGTTGTATCTATCAAGGCTTACAAATACATTACTTCCTTGACATTGTGAAAGTATGTATTTGTTTCTTAGAAAAGGTAGTAATATACTTCTGGTCAATACATGTGTAATATAATGGTATGAAAGTTCAAAGCCATAGATCTCACATTGGATTCCATTTGTAACATCAAACTGTTGGCTTGCTTTTGTAATTTAAAAAAACAAAAAAGAAACATAATATGCTCTGCAATAGTAGCAGATACAATGAGAGTCACCAAGTCTTGTCTGCATCCATGACCAATAAAATTCTTCCCATCTTTCCTCGAGTCCTTTTGAGCATGTGACTCTTACTCTTTCCACTAGTTGTTCTAGTGTTATTAATGGGATCAAAGACCCAAGGGTACTTGGTCTGGTGGTGGGGTGGATCAGCTAAACTACATAATGAGTGAATTGGGTTCAAATATCACCTTGTTCAAAAAAAGACCCTTGGAGAGAGGCATCCCGATCACAAAGCCTTGATTTGAATCAGTCATTTGCTCGAATACATAGTAATATGGTTCAGAAAAAACAACAGACACCGGGTGGCTCAAAGAGTTGTTAAAAAAAAAAAAGGATCAGATGATCCCCTTTGGATCAACCGGAGAGCAAAATGTTTTCGAAGTAATCAAACTATTGGCAGAAATGCAGAATATTCATAAAGTTGGCAACTCAGATCCTCTCAGTTGGGAAATCTATAAGATGTCTAAATGAGTAATCTGAGTCGTCTAAAATAAATGTGGACGTAGAAAGAGCTGTAAGTTCAGTTTTTAACTTAATGTGCTGGCCTCGCATTTGACTCAATTATTTCACTTTTCAAAATAACATAACTACAGAAGTACAGATTCAATCCCTTTCCGATTTTATCTCTTTTCATTATTGTACTCGGGTTTCTGCTAAAATACAACTGACATATTGAGGAACACACTACAACATAAATAGCCAAAATCTGTATAACTTCATAGTAGACTTAAAGTATCCTTGCTCAAGGTAGCAAAGTACTAAACATACTTCAGTCTCAAGGAACCTCTAAATTTCTGTGTTAGAACAGTTCGCGGCTTCTAAGACTGGCAGAAATTCTTCTATTGGCTGCTGCTTGCAGCATTTTCTTTCCTAAAAGCATCTAGCCTTTGCTTGAACTCCTTACTCCTTTCAAAGTTTTCCTTTCGCTTCAAAGCTTTCTGGTTTGAACAAATCATATTTGAGCAGTTCGGAAAACACACAAAAACATAGCAGAGCCTTGAAAAAGAAAGCAGTAAAAAACTCACTTCCTGCCTGAAACAGCGATCCAACTTTATCTTCAGATCCGTACATTTACCAAGGAATTTTCCATATGGATGGTCTATATGGCACTGTTGGAACTGCTCAATAATCTACACAAAGCAGATCGAAGAACCACAAGTAAGCAATAAATTAGTTCATGCTACTTAAGTTGGAAACCGCAAATATTTATCATCACAGCAATATCACTGATTATAGCTTGCAGCATCATAAGCAATGACTGATCTTAGTTCACAGTTCACACAACAAAACCAGGTTGGAACAAAAATATTCACACCCCACAATATTCAGAACAAAACAAAGAACCATGTCACAGCTAATATTCCGTTTAGAAGCAAATATCCAACAAGGAAACAACCACCTAGTGGTCACGCGTCAGAGAGAGGGAGATATATAATGAAAAAAAAATGAACAGGAAATTAATACAGTAATTAAACAATACATAATAAAATAAAGCACAAACATATGTTCAAACTCACTTCTGCACACATTGGATGTTTGTGTAAGGTTAGAGGAGGGTGCATTTTGCCACAGTCCAATCAATATGAAGCACCAACCACCTGTTTAGTCAAGAAAGCTTATTGAATTTATTATATTTTGATAGAGCTAGCGTTATACTCTCAAACAGAAAGTAAAACAAGAATAATAAACATAATTAACAGAAAATTAAAGCATCATAAGCAACGAACTAAATTTGGATATTGTGTGATAAAACACATCATTATCAGAGTCTAAAGATTCAGTCCAAACCTAGTCAGATCAGGAAGAGTTGCAAGGAACAAAAGCTAAAAGAGAGGGAGAACACTCATTTTTATATCATACATACATAAAAAAGAAAGTGCAAATTGAAAGAGTAGAAGGAAACCCAGAAGAAAAGGAGCTCAATTTAGGACAAAAACGGTGAAGAATCAATTAAAAAAGAGCAAATATGGAAGATTTGCAGGTATTCAAACTTGAATTTTCAATATGAAGGGAAGTAACGAGAAGAGAAGAGAGGCAGAGTTGCTTACTTCCTTTGCGCCTCCCCCTTTCGCCGATCAAAGTTCGCCGCGCCCGGTGGATTACTTACGACCCCGATTGGTGTTATATATATATTTTTCTTGGATATATATATATATATATATATATATATATATATATATATATATATATATGTTGGTTAAAGGGTTAAACCGACGAAAGGATGATAAATTTTCTGGTAAGAAAAAATAAAATACATATTTAAATGTTTTTGGATGAAATCAAGATATCATTTGTGAAACCACATTTGCCATCAATTAATTACTTTGATTTTTCTTATACGCATTATATATATATATAATACAAAAGATGGAATAATATTAATAGATATTGAAATATATAGTTTACTATAAAAATACATTAATGATTGAACGTAATTTCAATTTAGAGATTTTTTTTTTTGCTAACGAATTTCAACTTAGAGATGATGATTAAAGTTTGTTACCGATTTAAAATCAGTTATTATAAATTAAAATTCCTGGGATGGTCTTTATCCTAATTAACTGGAATTTTGTCTTGGCAGTTTCTTAAATGAAAATTGTGAAATTGGGAGATTACAATTTAAAATTAATATTTTAAAATTTAATAATGCTGTTAAGAAATGGTTTTATGAATAGATTATGAGTGTAATGATTTTGCCTTTATAGCATAAACATATTTTCTTGCCCCACTCACTTTATGTGAGTGGGTCCCATTTTTTTAACTTATAATATTATAATTATAATTAAATTACAAACTTTATTCAAGTGTTTCATTTCTTTTCTCTACCATAAATGAAATCTCTTCTAATAAAAAACAAACGGAAATATCTCATATGGATTTTTAAAAAATAAGGTAAATTAGTTATTGATGAAAAATTGTGTAACGTTTTACCCTGTTTCATTATTATTTTAAGGGAGTACAGATGGAGATAATTTATGGGGGGGAAAACACTTTATAGTTCTTTTTATCCTATCCAATTTTTTGAATTAGTTTAGTTCTTTATATAAGTTACATTTTAAATTAATAAGTTTTTGCTTGACGAGGTAAACGATCTCATATTGTAAGGAGTAGAATATGAATTTAAATATGAGGAAGAAGCGCCTCACACCTAGGGACGTAAAAAGGCCAAGAGCCTGTCAGGGCCTGCTGGCCTGTTAAAAGTCTGGTCAGGCCTGGCCTGTCAGGCTAAAAGGCCAGGTCAAGACCTCTTATGAGGCCTGTTTTCTTTTAACAGGCTAGACCCAGGCCTGATAAGAGACCTTTTAGACCTGTTAGGCCGACCTGTTTATATTATTAATATTAATTTATGTAATTTTGACTTGTTTTTTGTCTGTTTAAAGTAGGTCTGTTTTCGGCCTGTGGCCTGTTATTTATATTATTAATATTAATTTATGTAATTTTGGCCTGTTTTTAGCCTATTTAAAGTAGGCTTGTTTTTGGCCTGTGGTTTGTTAGCTTAATTAAATAAAAAAATAAAAAAATTATTATTCTTTCTTAAAAAAAAAAAACAGGCTTTAACAAGCCACAGACCAAGCCCAGGCCGAAAAATAGGCCTGTAACAGGCCACAGGACAGACTCAGGTCAGTATGTTACAGAACAGGCCTGATCTGTTGAGGGTGAAGTCTGACCTGTTTATACCCTTGCTCCCACCCCATCCCAATAAATAAGTGTTTTTTGGATGCATAAGTTATATTTTTACGTGAAAGTACTTATGATTTTTTTTTTTTTTTTTTTGCGCATTCTCACCTCTTTCTTGTTCACTCACTCCCTCTCCCACACCTCTCCCCATAAGGGTTTTTTTTTTTTTTTTTTTTGTTGGTTAATAAGCAATATTTTTAATATGAAAGTACTTACGAAGTTAAAAACTTTCGTTATGCCTAGAGCTATTCTCTTATCTAATTCAAAATCAAACATTAAGGCTGGATTTTTTTAAAAAATAAATTCGTTATATCTGGAGCTATTCCCTTTTCTAGTTTAAGATTAAAAAGAAACAACCCCTAGCCTTTCATCTCTTCTTTTTCGCTTTCTCATCTTTTTTTCTCGTTTACGCACTCTCACACCAGCCACTCCCCAGACATGAATGTTTTATGGACAATGAGATATATTTTTTCATGTGAAACTACTTATAACATAAAAAATTTATTTTTTCTGCTTTCTCATCTCTTCTTCTTGTTCACTCACTCACCCCTTCTCAAAAGTATGTGTTTTTTTTTTTTTGGGGATAATTAGTTATATTTTTTTATGTGAAAGTATGAAGTAAAAAAATTTCGTCATATATGGAGCTATTCCCTTTTCTAGATCAAGTTTAAACATTAAGGCTGGATTTTTGAAAATAAATTCATATATATATGAAGCTATTCCCTTTTCTAATTCAAGATAAAAAAGAAACAACCTACATGTCTCTCATATCTTTTCCCCCCTTTCTCTCCCATCTCTTCCATTAATTCAAGCCGACATTCTCATTTCTGCTTCGTCCACCATTGCTCTTGTGAGTCCTTCCCTCTAAGGCAGAACACTCTCCCATCAATGCATTTTTACATCCCACAGCTTCAACATATCACTCGTTCCCCATCGTCTTCAGTGTAAGAGCGTTCGATTAGTGAGCTATTACACACTCTTTAAAGGGTGACTGCTTTTAGGCAAATCTTCTTGTTGTCTTTGCACCCCTACCTCCTTTATTACTAAGTGGTTATTTAGGGGCTTTAAGTGTTTCTAATTCGTGATATTTGGGCCATTCCCTTTGCTAGTTCAAGATTAAACATTAAGGTTGGACTTTTCAATTAAAAAACCATCAAGGTTGGATTTTTTTTTTTATAAATAATTTCGTTATATCTGGAGCTATTCCCTTTTTTAGTTCAAGATTAAATATTAAGGTTGGATGCACGTGCAAACTTTACACACAAGGTTGCATTAAGCTAACTAATCTTTTTTTTTTTTAATGATGTTACTAACTAATCTTTTTATCTGCCTTTTTTTTTGTTCAAAACATTTTAAGGGAGAACTTAAAACCATAGTGTCTCTCAGGTTTCAAAGATCCCATTAATGTATTTTTTTTTTATTGAATCAGGATACATAAAATAATTTTTTTCCTCCACTCATGTTGAGGAAACACACAAGTGATTTGAGTTCAATCTTGAAGGACATTTCCCAAACCTTACTTGTGAAATCCTAACATATAAGAGGTCGAAGAGGAGGAAAGGTTTGTGGTATCATATGACTTTGGAAGGGACTAATAATAATGGTGGACAATATAAACTCAATCTAGGGATCTCATAGACATCATTGATAATAGGCCAGAAGACTTGAATGTTCAATGATTATTTACTTGACTTGAAGTTTTAATTAAAGTGTTTTTATTGATTGTTCATGTTTTTTCCATGCTTCAAATCCAATGAGTTTTTATGTTGCAGGGTCGGTTAGATATTATAATAAAACTATTCAAAGTTTTGAATTGATTGCATGATTTGTGTATGTAGAGGTTAACAAAAATTGATGTTTAATGTTGTGTTTTTGACAATCAAATTTCAAATTTCTTGTAAACTTGGAATCGGAAGAAGCATATTTAAGAGGCTGGTGGTGTTGGGAGACAATAATAATCTATTTAACATCCAATAAATAATGTATACATCTATAAGCTTATTCCCCAAATGGAAATTCTGTGGAGGGAAATTGCAGTAAATATGTAAACATTAATACTAGTAATGGTAGGCAGATTGTTTGGATTTAATAGAAATAGAATCGAGTAGTTAATATAATTGATTTTATTTTCTGATTTCCTCTTATCTTCTCTAATTCTATTGTACATTTATATAATCACTCCAATTATATCAATAAAATCATTGGAGTATTCAGTCACAATCGCTTTACATGGTATCAAAGCTTGAAGATTCCAATGCTCACAGTGATCGTTCTTCCTCACTCGGCAACACAACATAATGAAGATTGTAAAATCTCAGGCTCTAATACCAAATTATAAAATCTCATCTTTAAACCACAATTATCCATACACTTCATCAAATCTTTAGATAATAAAAAATAGTATGGTGTAAAATAGAAAACTTAAACCCGAAAGTCTACCATAATGGAAAAAATTACAACTCATATTTCGAAAGTTAACCATAGTAAAAAAACAAGAGTTCAACTAACCATTTGAAAACCCTACCATGATTATGAACATTTTAAATCACTGCAGAGGTCTATCAATGATAGAAAATAATAAACTAGTCAATTAAAATTTATCATAGATAATAAAACCTTTATAAACAGCAATTGTACTCTCACCCATCTCAAATCAAGCCATTTATAAAGCAATTCTAATTAACAGTTGGGTCTTGAGCTTCTTGAAACTTAGAATATAGTATTCAAATATAAGCCAAGGGATAATTAAACTCATTTTGAATAATATTCTTTTACAAACATTTATAAAATGTCAAAAAATTAACTACACATCAATCAAACATTTAAACCTTGTCATGGATATAGTAAAATTCTTTTTATCGTTTTACAAACTAAACTATAATTAATCAATACACTTAGGCCTTGGACTTCTCAAAATATAGAATATAATCATTCGATCACAAGCCTAATATCAAACTCAACTAACAAATTCTTAACAACAATTTTCTCAAATATCTATTTGAGTTATATATCCATGATAAAAAAAACAATATAATTTGAAACATAATATCACATTAGAGTATGCAACATGAGCCCTACAGTGACAATACATAACAGTTCACCAAATAAATAAAAAAGAGGAGGCTTTACAAAGATTAACATAATAATCAAGCATCTGAAGCCTTCCCCAACTAACCAGCATCATAATATTACTCATCATGCACACCAATATGTGCTAGTAAGGTGTCAAGTGGGATAAAAAATAGTAGTGCATATAATGTCATTCAAATAATCTCATAATCATACATGTTAACTCATTCGAGTCTTTCCCAAAGAAGATATGCAAACATAAAAGCCTAAGAAGGCCTATCCCCATCATTATGGAGCTATACACAAGCCATGATGGCCTATTCCTTTCTCTTGGTGTAACACCCAAATTTCATACTACTTATTGTGTCCAATAACACTAGTATCAGGAATATTAACAATGTTGACGGTGTACATATCAGAATAAAGCGGAATGAAGAGCATGCATTAACGTTTGGACGATGAGTAATTGATACAAAATGCCCAGACATAAGTTGGTAAATTAAATATCCCAAAGGAATATTCATGTGATACAATATACAGAGATTCATATACAGTTCTTTGGTAAACCAAGTCTTAAACTAGACCTATAGGAACCCAACACTGTTACTCAAACATATTGGCCAGATCGGTGTTTAGTCTAATGGGAGTCTCCCTGTCTTTCACGGCGACTTATGACACCCACCGACAAACCCTTTTTTAGTTTAAACACCAATTGGTTTGAAATAACTTTATCATATTCATGCCAAAACCTATACCCTAATAACTTTCTACCAACCCTTGTTTCGACTGGTGCCTCTTCACTGCTCTGTCCACTTCACCTCTTCTCGGCTCCGTTGCCTTCTCAGATCCATGTTGCTTTCCTGAATCTTTAGTTAGGGTTGAGATTCAATACCCATTGAATCTCAGGTAACAGTTAACCTCATATGCAAAGTATAAATAATATATGATAGATATTCAATACATTCAATGAACAATACATAGCACAAAGCAAATGCATGTCAAAACAATCATACATAGCACACATCACATGCATGTTGACAGTGTTTGCACCTAACTAGTGCCACGAAACCCACGTGTCCTCAGCGCTAGGAAAACATATAAACGGTGTTATTAAGACTATAACCCGCGTCTGAAAACGGAGCAAATCACCAAGAGGGGGGTGAATTGGGGATTTGAAAATTCTTTTTCTCAATTCTGGAAATTAATCGCAGGACTAGAATAGTGTAGAGGATGAGAGAAGGACAAGACACAGCAAGATTTATACTAGTTCGGTCTAACTCCTTGACCTACGTCCAGTCCCCAGACTCTCTGGGATTTTCACTATCACTCACAATCAGTTACACACTCTGTACTCGAAAGTTATCCTCTCACTAGGATACACTCCCCCTTACAAGTTGTACACTGATATTCCCAATCTCCAAGTCCCTTGACTTAAGATTCTTACAGCAAGTAATCAGAAGTGAAAGCAAACTCTCTCGAAGAGCATATAATGATAAACACTGAAGCTCAAATGAATCTCTCAAGATATTACAGAAGATAAGAAGTGAAAATGTAAGCTAGTAAATAACAGCTTCTGTTATCTTGTTCTTGGATTCTGAATGGTATTTATAGCAGTTGATGTTCATTTTGAATGAAGAACATAGCTGTTGGAAGAGCACTACGAATTTGAACGTTGGAGGCTTTACTAGCTGTTGAGAATCCACTAAAATCTTCTTGATGGATGGATTCTGCTTTTGTCTAATCTGTTGTAGACATTCTAGCAATGTGGGACTTAATTAATATGAAGATAATGTTGATGTCCCTGTGTTGGAATGAGCTGTGCTTAAAGTTGTATTTATTTAATCCAAGTTGGAGCACTTTATAAGACAACATATTCTCTCTCTCTTGCTTTACAGCTCATTGTCTGAATCTTCATTGTTTCCTTCAATAAACCATCTGAAACTTGCTAACAAACTGGTTAAAAGACGTTAGGAATAATAGCAATTAAAGATATGAAGTATTAAGATCATTCAAATGGTTTTCACAAATTCGCGCCTTCTGGTTTTACAAATCTGTGCGTTACAAACTCAAGTTTACAAACCCAGACTCGAGTTTGGAGTTCATCCAGAGAGCATCTTGTTTTGAAAGACTTCCTAAACTCAAGTTGATTAGTGACTGACTCGAGTTTGGTTCTTACAGAAAGGAAAATCGCGAATGGCTCTTGGATGAAGTTTTGAGGCCATGCCTAAACTCGAGTTATTTAGTGATTGACTCGAGTTTGAAGCTTTTATGAAAATCTTGAGTTTAAGTTCAGAGCTTCAAAACTGGAGTTTAGAAAATGCAAACTGGAGTTTACAAAATCTGAAATATTGTTTAGTTCTCTGTATAGCCCAGACTCGAGTTTTGATATCCAAAACTCAAGTTTCAGTGTAAACTGAAACTTTTGAAAAATCTCTTCATATGTAAACTGGAGTTTCCATTTTTAAAACTGGAGTTTTCAAAACAGTCATTTACTCGAGGCTTTCTGTTTGAGCTAAACTCGAGTCACCAGAACCTTGACTCGAGTTTCAGTGAAAAACTGAAACATTGAAATTCCTTTTGAAAGCCCAAACTGGAGTTTCCATTTTCAAGACTGGAGTTTAGAAATCATGTAATAGTTCAAGTGTTTTCAAAACAGTCCTAAACTCGAGTCTCCAGAAATTTGACTCGAGTTTCAGTGTATATTCAAACTTTGAAAACTTTTTATTAAAGTGCAAACTGGAGTCACTGAAACCAAAACTGGAGTTTGGAAGGTTCAAAGATAGAGTTTGAAAACCTGATAAAACATTGAATCTTCTGTTTGATCCCAAACTCGAGTTTCTAAGACATAGACTCGAGTTTACAAGTCTTTGAAACTTTTTGGCCTTTAAACTTTCTTGTAAACTGGAGTTTTAGAAAGACTGAATGTAGAGTTTGAAAACAAGTTGAAATGCAAGTGTTACTGTCTTTGTTCTAAACTCGAGTTTCAACACTTAGACTCGAGTTTACAACTCTTGTAAACTTTGATAGCTCTCTGTAACTCTGCAAACTCGAGTTTGCCTATGCAAACTGGAGTTTGGCGTATTATGTTAAAATTTGAGCTTCTGTCTATCAAGTCCAAACTCGAGTTTAGGTTTAAACAGAAAGTTTTACAACTTTCAAAGACAAACTTCAAATTAAGTTTACAATTGTCAGTTATCATCAAAACACCTAGAGAACTAACAGCGTCAAGTTGAAAACCACAGCTACCCTCAATGTATGTGACTTAAGACCAAGTCTTAGCCACGGTGTATGACCCAAGACCTCGTCTTGTCTTGCACTCAACATGAATTAAACAATCATATATAATCATACAAGACACACAAGTGTTAAAGTTACCAGTACGCGAACGTACCTTTCACTGCGTAGTTACCAATACGCCTGTTCGTTGAATCTGACCCCGGCCTTTTCGGGTATCCTATAACATTACGGTCGGATTATTTCCTTTTCTATATTTTGTATGATATTACAATTGATACCATATCACTTGAAATAATATCCTAAGGGTTATTTTTACCTCCTCTGACCCTTTTACCCTTAAATGATTTGTTCTTCCATTTTTACCCTTACTTTTTCCTTAAAATCGCATTACTTGATTTTCTGGCTATACTTTTCACTAACTTTGAAAAATCATAACTAATTCGAAAAAAATAGAAATGAGATGAAATAAAATCCAAAATTTCCCTTGAGAAGTCTATTTTTAGGGAAAAATAACGCCCCAATCTCGAAATCCTTAAGGCATTCCCAGTTTTAATTTTTCCAACTACCATTCAGATTTTAACATCCTGAACAAGGCCTGACTTCAAAAATTCCTAACTCCTTGTCCAGAGCTTAAAACGTTAAAACTTCTATATCAATGGAAAGCCCTAGATGTCTAATTTATAACTTGAAAATTTCATGATTTTTAAAGTTCAATTGATACATAAAATACCAGCCTCTTTGTTCGTTGTCAGCATAGGATCCAAAACTGGAAATTCTACATTTTTCACAATCTTGATCCATTGATTTCAAAACTTATTCCCTAATATGTTTTCAATCTAATTTTCATTTTAAACACATTAGAGACCTTAAAAACTAGGGGTGTTCATGGGCAGGGCTGGGCAGGGTGAGACCCTTGCCCGATGCCCTGCTTGAAAGATCAATGGGTAGCAAAATGAGGCCCAGTGCCCGGCCTTGCCCGATAAAAGCCCTAACATTTTTTGGGTAGGGCGATAATGGGCAGGGCAGGGGCGGGCCTTCCATGCCCAAGTGACCATACCCTATCACACCTTATATTTAAAAAAAAAGCTTCAATCATGCCTAATAAATAATATTACAAACTACAAATAAAATCCATAATTTTACAACTTGGGTCTTGAAATTAAAAAGACAATCATATGTCTTAACATATAGTCAATATCCATAAGTGAACAATTAAATAACATCCATAATCCACTAATACAAGGCATCAAAAAATTGTAATCAAAGCCTTGTAGTTATCCAAAATTCCAAGACGTTGCATCAAGACCCTAAATTGTCAAAAGAAAGAAGCATATGGAATCAGAAAATGGAAGGGTCAAAAAATTGAAGATAATAGATTATAAAAAAAATTACACACACACATACACACATATGTAGACTACTGGGCAGGGCCAAATGGGCAGGGCGGCATACCCTTCCCGATGCCCGGCCTTGCCCGCAAAATGCCCAGCTCAATTGTGCCCAAATTTTTTTGGGCATCTTTTTTTCGAGCTGAGCAGGGCGATTTTTTCTTGGGCATAGGCGGGCGCACCGAGCCTTGGGTTTTGTGAACACTCCTATTAAAAACATGTAAATAAATTTACTTTACAATTTTCTAGATTAAACTACATTTATACTAAGAACTAAAAGCTTAAGTTTAAGAACTTACCTCTTGAAGTTCTTGCTCCTTCCTTCTCCTTGCTCCAAGATTCTCCCTCACTCTCACTTCTTAGAAATCAACTACTTGGAGTATGATTTGGTGTGAAGAGAAATGAAGAGGGAAAGCCTCTATTAATAGAAAAACTCAATGGCATCACTTGGTAATTATCCTGAAGTTTCAAATCTTCTTCTTGCTTTCTATCCCTTGGATTCAAACTTGCACCATAAGGAGTTCATATCCATCATAAACCTATTGGACGAAAATTTCTTCCAATCCCTTAGCCATTTGATCAATTTCCATGTGCCACTCATCCAATGATCCAAGCTTCCCATTGGTTAATTCATTTATCTTAGGATTTAGCTTAATTAGGTGATTAATTTGGACCCTTGGATGCTTTTACATGTGCACAAATCCTAGCCTTTGATTGGAGTTGCCTTTGTTGACTTTTCAAAGTGATTAGCAAAGCTTAATTAGTTTAATTTCTTAATCAAGTGCTTAAATCTTCTTAATTATAACTAGGGTTAAGGTGCAATTTTGCTAATAAACTATTGGCTCAGGAGCAATTTCGCCAATTAACTCTCTAGTTGACCAAAATTACCAACAAACTCTTGGATTAGGAGCAATTTTGCCAACGCCGTTAATTGAGCCTGACGCCGTTAATCTGCCTTCATGCAAAAATTATAGAATAGGACCCAGATGTTTATGAAACCATATTTAAGCCCCAAAAAATTTAAAAATTTTTTATTTTAGTCCCTCCACATACTTTATATAGAGGGACTAAAGTGAAAATTATAAAAATTTTATGGGTTAGAAGATAATTTTCTAAAATTTTGGGTTTTTTTCTGTAATTTTTGTGGGGCCATCCCTACCCCCAAAATCCGCCCCTAGTTACGGGCATTTTTTTGAATCTTAGCTTGACCTGGCCTGTGGCTTATTAAGGAGGCCTGTAATTTAAAAAATTTTATAACTAGCCTAACAAACCACAGGCCTCACCTCAAAACAAGTCTACTTCAAACAGGGCGAAAACATAATTACTTTAAACAAGCTAAAAAGAGACCTACTTTAAACAAGATGTTAAATGTAGGTATGTTTTTGGCCTATTTAAAGTAGGCTTATTTTCACCCTGTTTGAAGTAGACTTGTTTTGAGGTGAAACTTGTGGTTTGTTAGGTTGCTTACAAAATTTTTAAAACTACAGGCTTCTTTAATAGGCCACAGACCAGGCTAAAGCCGAAAAAAAGGCCTGTAACCAACAACAGATTTTGAGGGGTAGGGATGGCCCCGCAAAAATTACAGAAAAGAACCTAAAATTTTTAAAAATTATCTTGCCGCCCCAAATTTTTTTTTTTTTTATAATTTTCACTTTAGTCCCTCCATATAAAGTATGTGGAGAGACTAAAATAAAATTTTTTAAATTTTTTGGAGCTTAAATATAGTTTCATAAACATCTGGGTACTATTATGTAATTTTTGCATGAAGGCAAAAAACGGACATTAGGCTCAATTAACAGCATTGGTGAAATTGCTCATGATCCAAGAGTTTGTTGGTAATTTTAGTCCACTAGAGAGTTTATTGACGAAATTGCTCCTGAGCCAATAGTTCGTTGGCAAAATTGCACCTTAACCCTTATAATTATAATTGGTTACTCTAATTAATTGAAGGCTCAAGCTTAATTCCACTCTTATTCCTTTGGCAATTAAATTATCCCCCTAATGGCCTCATTATTTTCGAAATAATAGTTTTAATTTATGCCCTTAATTAATGTCTCATAATTAACCCTTTGTTAATTAATTCCAAAGTGAAATTTGGATAAGAATATAATCAATAGATTATAATTCTTTGAGACACATATTCACTTTTGTGTTTTGCTAATTTATTTACCAAAATACAATGTTTACATGTATTATAAAAATTAGGGTATTACACTTAGGAACAAAAAAGAGCTATAAGCACTTATCCTTCTCTCTAGGATGAATGAGCCACATAAGCCTATCTCAATAATGAAGAATAACCAACCAAATGTGTACCAATGGGAGGTCTTATCATGTGATAGTATTTGTCTCACACACAAGCCATAAGGGCCTATTCCTTTCTCTTAGGAATGAAAAAGAGCTATAAGAGCATGTCATTCTCTCTATGACGAATGATCCATGAAGGCCTATCCCAATAGGGACGAATAACCAATCCAATGTGTGTTAAGAAGAGGTCTTATCACTTGATAGTATTCTTTGAAATTGGAGCTAATCACCAACAGGGGTGAATTGGGGATTTCAAAATTCTTTTCAAAGTGCTCTGAAACTTGAACTAAAAAACAAAGCAGAACAGAGTAGAGAAGAAGAAGTAAGACACAATAAGATTTATACTGTTTCGGTCTAACTCTTTGACCTATGTCTAGTCTCCAGACTATTTGGGTTTTTTTTACTAACAGTTAGAATCAGTTATACACTCTATACTCGAAGTTATCCTCTCACTATGATACACTCCTCCTTACAAGTTGTACACTGATATTTCCAATCTCCAAGTCTCACGATTTGAGATTCTTACAATAAATGAAACTCTCTCTAAGAGTTGATAAATATAATCACTGAAGTACAAATATATCAAAAGATACTTTACAGTAGAGAACTGAAATAGTAGTTAGAAACTTGAATGATTTTTGTTTTCTATATCTTGGTTGTTGTGTGTTGTTGAGAATACTTAAATGCAACCTCTTATATATGAAGAGAGCATTTAATGACTGTTTGATTCTTCAATGTAACTATTGGAGACATTGGAGTAGCTGTTGGAAACACTTTGGTCTTCTTCTCTTTCTAACCTTCAGTTGGATCAGCTACACAGAAGTTTATGGTTGACTCCTCTTAAATTAAATCCGTTGGAAGAGCAGGTTCTTGATAGGGAAATAAAATATTAATCCCTTTGCAATATGTGTAGAATGATTGTCCAAAAGAATGCAACTTTTTGGACTTGCAATAAATGTTTTGACATTGTTTTTTGCTTTTTGACTAAATCTTCATTTAATATTCTTTAAACCATCTTAAACTCACAAAAAAATTGATTAAACATAGTTAGGATTAGTAATAAGTGATGATAAGAAGTATTAAGATCAAACATAAAGATTTCACAATTTCGAGCAATTTGATTTTCAAACCGGGCGACACAAACTCGAGTTGGTTTATCCAAATTGGAGTTTGTAACTTTGCTTTAGAAGACTAAACTAGAGTTTTTAAACCCTGACTCAAGTTTAGTTCTTCCGGAGAAAAATGTTGTGATTTGAGCATTGAGGCACAATTTGAATGCATGAGCAACCTCGAGTCGATTAGTGACTAACTCAAGTTTTGGACTTATGATGAGAAAACAAGTTTAAGTCTACAAAGCTCAAAACTGAATTTTTCAAAATTTAACTGGAGTTTTCAAATCACAAAAATAGAGCATAGCTCTCTGTATGGCATAAACTCGAGTTAACAACAACTCAACTTGAGTTTCCTTTAAAAACTGGAAATCTTTGAAGAACTCTTTGCTAAGAGAAAACTGGAGTTTGTTAAAACCAAACTAGAGTTTCCTCAAAGTAAGTAAAAGTTGAAAAACTCTTTATCAATCCCAAACTCGAGTTTACAAAGTTAAACTTGAGTTTTCTTAAAATTTAGAAAACTTAGAAAAACTTCTTGGCCACATGCAAACTGGAGTTTGTTTAGGATGAAAAGAATTAAGACTCTCAGCTAAACACAAACTCGAGTTTATGAAAACTCAACTTGAGTTTTGTCAAGTTCTCAAATTCTTGAAGAACTCTCTCAGAGACATAAACTCGAGTTTGCAGAAGCAAACTGGAGTTTGTCATACTTCATAAAATATTGAAGGTTCTCTGTTAGGTGCAAACTCGAGTTAGTACAACTAAACTTGAGTTTGTCTTAGTGTGAAAAACTGTGAGTGCTCTCTGTATCTTACAAACTTGAGTTTGTCTACACAAACTGGTGTCTGTCTTAGTTCATAAAAATTGAGCAACTATCTGTCAAGTCCAAATTTGAGTTTTACATCCAAAACTCTAGTTTGCCTTTGATAGTAAATTTTTCAACTTACCAAAGACAAACTTCATCTTGAGTTTACAATTGCCAGTTATCATTAAAACACATAGAGAACTAACGTTTTTCTCATAAACAACCCACAAGGGCCTATTCATTTCTCTTAGAAATGAAAAGAGCTACAAGAGCATGTCCTTCTCTCTAGACAAATGAGCCACAAAGGCCTATCCCAAAAGGAACGAATAACCAATCTCATGTGCACCAATGAAAGGTCTTGTACTATCTTTCAATCACAATCAATTGACATCGAAACAACAACTCATGCAACATGATTATGTCATGATTGCTCATGATCATGATCAAGATCAAGGTAAAGCCTATTTTCTAATATTTTTCAATTTCATTTCAAAATCATAAGTTCCACATGACAGTTTTCTCAATGAAGACCATATATACCATACCAATACTAAGTACAAATCTCATTTCATCATCTCATAGTAAAATAAATCTCTCAAAAGCAAGATATTAGAATCTATGACAAGTGGAAGGTGGTTATCTCTAGCCAAGTAAGGAAATATTACCTCAATCAAAATCTCATGCTTAACATAAAAATTTATAAATCAATCTACACTATTCAACATAATCACATATTACATTACAAATCAATTGAGTGGTTAACAAAAACAATTTAGAGGCTAGGGGTATGTTTGGATGGAGAGAAAATAGAAAGGGAGGAAATACTCACTGCTACAAAATGTAGATTTTGCTTCTCTAAAAAACGTTTCTATTTTAAAAAGGGAAATAAAAAATGAAGGCGGTGACATTTTCGTAACTATGCGCTGGAATTTTGACATATTTGATGTCCCTTTTTAAATTGGGAGGCATAAAGTGGATTTTAGGCATCCCAATTTTGAAAGAGGATGCCAAAAATGGAGTTTTTGGCACTAAGAGTTGACTTTAGGCATTTCTAAATGCAAATAGGGACACCTAAATTTCACTTTAGGCGTCCCAAGAATAAAGAAAGACGCCTAAAGCGTCCCCATTTTTATTCTCTGTACGCCTACTCACTCGTGTACTCTATGCTCTGTTCATGCTCTGTCTTCTCTCTTTTTTTGGGGACGTTGTAAGTTTGACTAACTACACTGTCTAGATACCTGTCCCCTATAAAGGAACGCAAAATATGCAAAAAATCGAACATTAAAAGGATAATTTGTAGTAGTGACTAGGGAAAAAACTTCCCAAAATGGTATAAATTTTTACTATCTTTTTGAGTTTTCTCTCCTAGTCTTCTTTCCATCTAATTTTTTCTTCATCCAAACATAGGGTTAAAGTCTCTCTATATTTCCCAACGTTCACCTTTGGCAATTCCCAATCAAGCCTGTTAGCTCTCTATGTGTTTTGATGATAACTTGACAATTGTAAATAATAAAGATCTTGATTTTATCATTTACTAAATTTCTGAAAAATTAGCAAAAGTTTTGAAAAACCTTACTCCAGTAATGCTTTTCTTACTCCAGTAATAACACTTGTTTTGAACTCTCATTACTCTAGTAAGTCATGCGTTACTCCAGTAACATGGCTTGTTAAATCACATTTCAGTGCAATGTTACTCCAGTAGCCTGTCTGTTACTCTAGTAGCGTGATTGTATTGAAAGGATTTTCAAGTTTTGATTACTCCAGTAGCATTAGTGTTACTCCAGTAATGTGTATTTATTCAAGTTGTTTTTCAAGTCAGTTTACCCCAGTAATGTCCCAATTACTCCAGTGATATTGAACTCTGAATATCGTTTTTGTCAAGACATTACTCCAGTAACAGCAGCCTACTCCAGTAAGTATGACTCCAGTAGTCACTTACTTACTCCAGTAAGGTGTCTGGTTTCAGTTGTTTCCAGAACAATCCCGATAGCCCATCTGTTGTGAAACAAGTTACTCTAGTAACGTTACTCCAGTTGTCACTTAATTACTCCAGTAACCCTTCATTCTCAGACACCTCCAAACCAAAACTCGATAGTCTGTCGAAGTTACTCCAGTAATGCCTCAGTTACTCCAGTCATGTACAAGTCTTTGCATTAGTATTACTCCAGTAACCAAGAGGATACTCCAGTAAGTTCGAGGACAGAAACAACCTGAACCTAAATGACTCCAGTAACAAATATCCTACTCAAGTAAGATCGGAGACAGAAGCAAAATGAGCCTCAGTTACTCCAGTAACCAAGGTCCTACTCTAGTAGTCTCGATGACAGAAACTAAACAAACCTCAGATACTCCAGTAGCTAAATGATTACTCCAGTCATATCGCAAATAGAAACACAATGACTCTTAGCTACTCCAGTAACCATGTTTCTTACTCCAGTAAGGATACTTACAGAAAGTTCATAGACGCTATGATAGACTGAACTACTCTAGTCAATAATATTTCACTGCAGTAATATATCTGGAAAAGCATCAGAAATCTTGTTCTTAATCAATACTAATTATTTGGATAGTTATCATTCTCATTCATTATTACTCTGATTCAAGATTAAACAGTTTGATTAGTGAAGTTAAGTTGATTCGCATGAGGTTGAAGCAGAAACCGATAGTCTCTTGTTGCTGAGCTGTAAAGTGAACTTTTCAATATGGCTGGCTGCACGAGTGTCGGGGAATATTTTGCAACTTGGATTAAATAATTTTGGACATTCTTCTGCTGCCCATTCTGATAAAGATGATCAATATTATCTTCAATTAAATACTCTACAGTAACAGACATCACTGAATGGAATCATCAAGCTGGAATTCAGAAATGCACAACGGTCAAGTTCTTGGTGGACTTCCAACGTCAAATTTCCAGTGGAGCTCCAACAGCTATACTCTGATATGGAACATTCAAATCAACTTCCTCAAGTATAAATGAAGACTCAGAAAACGCAGAAAATACACAGAAGCTAATACATACAAGATTATAACTACTACTTCAGTTTTTTTGTGAAATACTTTGAGAAACACTTGTACTTCAGTGATTATCATTTTCTACACTTAGAGAGAGTGTCTTTTGTTGTTAAAATCATTTCTTTGTAAGAATCTCAAGTCTGGGGACTTGGAGATTGGGAATATCAGTTTACAACTTGTAAGGAGGAGTGTATCTTAGTGAGAGGATAACTTCAAATACAGAGTGTGTAACTGATTGTGAGTGATAGTGGAAATCCCAGAGAGTCTGGGGACTGGACGTAGGTCAAGGAGTTAGACCGAACCAGTATAAATCTTGATGTGTCTTGCTTTCCTCTTCTTGCCTCTGTTCATCCCTGTTCCAGCGCATACATTACAGAGCACTATCAAGAAAAATTTTAAATCCTCAATTCACCCCCCTCTTGGTGATTTACTCCACTTTTCAAAGCCAACATCAAAATTAATGCCATAATAACTCTAACAACTTAATCAACCCAATTACCAAACCTCATTTCTCATAATCGTATTATCAATATCAACTCAAAAATCAAAATCTATTTCAAATTGGGAAATTTACCAAAATAAGATTTTTTTTGAAAAAAATTACCAAAACGAGGCATTGTTCAAATTATTTGTCAAACTAATGCAATTAGTAGTACACCTGAAACAACGCCATAAGTGACATCATGTCATCTGACGCCACTGTGTAAGTGGCGTTAGTCAACCTGACGCCACACGCCACAAGTGGCGTCAATATTGATTAACAATTGATGCCTAAAGGTGTCTTCTTCTTCTTTTTTTTAATTTAATTTTATAATTATATTTAAAATTATAAATAATAATTTTACGTAATTATAAATGATAAAATTAATTAATAATTAAAATAATTAAAATTTATTTTAAATACAAGACTAATTAGTGAATTTATTATAAACTATAAGATAGATGACTAATTATTTATTATTTTTTACATTAATAATTTGATATATAAATTGTAAATTATTATTAGCTAAATTTAATTAAAGAAATTTGTGAGAATAATAATTAGTGAATTAGTAAAAATTTTGTGAAATAGGTTGTATATTATTTTTTATAGAGTGCACTAGGATAGATAGAATAAGCTTAAATAGAGAATAATAATTAGTCAAATAATTAATTTATAGAGTAAACTAAGATACATTGTAAATTATCAATTAGTTAAATAATTAATTTATAGAGTACACTAATTAATTATTCTTTAACTAATTAAAAGTGAAGGATTGCTTTTGAGGAGTAAGTAATAATAAATGCGAGACTGTTCGCTAGCCATATGTGATAGTCTCATAGGTTTATGAGGGGCCTCTGAAGTCTGAAACCTATGAGGCTATCACGTATGGCTAGCGGATAGGCTCGCATTTATTACTACTTACTCCCCAAAAGCAATCCTTCACTTTCAGTTAGTTAGAGAATAATTAATTAGTGTACTCTATAAATTAATTATTTGACTAATTGATAATTTACAATGTATCTTAGTGTACTCTATAAATTAATTATTTGACTAATTATTATTCTCTATTTAAGCTTATCCTATCTATCCTAGTGTAGTATATAAAAAATAATATACAACCTATTTCACAAAATATTTTTACTAACTCACTAATTATTATTCTCACAAATTTCTTTAATTAAATTTAGCTAATAATAATTTACAATTTATATATCAAATTATTAATGTAAAAATTATTTAATAATTAGTCATCTATCTTATGGTTTATAATAAATTCACTAATTAGTCTTGTATTTAAAATAAATTTTAAATATTTTAATTATTAATTAAAATCATTATTTATTAATTTTGTTATTTATAATTATGTCAAATTATTGTTTATAATTTTAAATATAATTATAAAATTAAATTAAAAAAATAAAACAAGAAGACACCTAATGGTGTCAAGTGGGCGTCAATTGTAATTGTGAATCAATATTGATGCCACATTGTTGACACTGTTGACGCCACTCACATAGTGGCATCAGATGATACGACGCCACTTGTAGCGTCATGTCAGGTGACGCCTCCAACTACATTAGTTTGATAAATAGTTTGAACAGTGCCTCGTTTTGGTAATTTTTTTTTAAAAAAATCTTATTTTGGTAAATTTCCCATTTCAAATCTTCATATAACTTTCAAATTGTTCACTTCAATACAAATTTCCAAAATTCTCAATTTACTACCATAACTTAATTTATCTATTCTCTATTTCAATCATATTTTTATCATCCAATAATTATATTTCACTTATTAAAATTATTGACAATAATAATTTCCTCCATTCATTTTAAAATCCCTCAGATTTGCTCACTCTGACTTTTAGGAAAGATATCCACATATAACTATTTCTTAAGATCATCATTCCAACCTTATTTCTTCCTTCCATTAATTCTTTCTTACCTATTAGAATCATTAAACTATAATTATCTCATCAATTTCTTCAAAAACACTCAATTTCTAACACTTAAAGTTTCACCTGAAAGTCCCAATATTCACATTTCATCCTAAACCTTAAATCTAAGTAACCCAATCATCAATATATATAAGCTCCAATAAGCTAAAATAAATAATTAAATTCAAATTTAACATATCCCATATCATAAATCATAATTTTCAAAACCGAACTCTAACTTTGGCTTCCTCAAATAAACCACTCAAGCAAAAATCTAAACCATACAACTCTTATTGAAACCTCATGAATCCAATAAATAGCAAAAGCATCAACAAGAAGCCTCAAAATTTCAATATCAATCAAACCTAGATTTTCTCGGTCAAAACTGAAAATAAGAGAGAATAAACTTTAAAAAAAAAAAAAGGAGATGAAAAAAACATACAAAGTGGCCGAGAAGAACCAAGCAACCACCCTTTCTCACCCCCCTCCTCCCCTAAAAAATCCACATTTCATGCTCATATAAAAGATGAGCATGTAGTGCTCATCCCCAAAAAAAAGGTCTTTTTTATTTTTTTATTTTTTGAAAAAAATACTCTATGCACTATAAAATTTAAAATTAATTAAATTAACATACTAGGTGTTGAAAAATATTTCAGATATTAAGTGCAACTGGAAAAATATTTTAGGATACCGGTGTCACAGGAAAAATATTTTTGAAAGCAGGATTAGAAATTAATTAATTTGAGATATTAGGTGCAAAAAATATTTTAGAGTGTGGCATACAATTTAATCTAAATAAAAAAATACATAAAAACAATAGTTCACAATTCAAAATTAGAGGGATGAGCATTACATGCTCTTTTTTTCAGATGAGCATGGAATGTAAACCATGGTCGCCCTCTCGTGCCGTGGAGGAGGAAGAAAACAAAACTCACGAACCAAAGGTACACTAGTGTCAGGGAAAAAAGGGGGGGGGGGCGGGGTGTGGAAGAACTTTGATTCTAATTGCCACATTACATTTTTAAGTGGCATTAGTTATGGGTCTTTGAGTGGATGGGCCGAGAGTCCATTTACCTTAACCTCATCATTTTACTTTTTTTTTTTAAAAAGAACTTTAATCCCCTTTTTATTATGAAAAACATTAATTTTAATTGATTCTTACATCATTTTTTTTAATTTACTTCATATAAATTTTCATTTTCTATTTAATTTACCATTTTTTATAACTTGATTTAAAAATATTCTAAGTCATTTTTCCTAATATTTAAATAATTGAAATCTTTTAAACGATAAGCTAATTTACATATCCTCATTATTCCAAGAATAACCACAATGTTTCCCTTTGTGAAAAATCATGCCATTTCGGTGCTTTAAACCATCACATTTCACTTTTTCCCTCTATTCTTTGTTTTATATTTTAAACCATCAATTTGATATGCTTTAAACCTTAATTTACTTAAAAAATCATATCATGATATTACATAATTCTTAGAAATACAATTTGGGATGTCACAAGGCGCACAAATCAATACAAGATGTACCCATGAATGAAGACTCGTATCAAACCAGATGGTCAGTCTGCTAGAGGGTCTACCGGGTTGTTTTAGTGCATTTAGCCATTTTGAGCATTCGGCCGTTTTGGATTGTGAAAAGTCGGCTTTTCAGCCGGGAGCCACTGTTAGGCTATGAACTGGAGCAACTTTCTCATAGTTGGACGACTTAAGATCCATTGGAAAGAAAGGTAAAAGAGGATAAAAGACAAAGCCATGGAGGAAAAAAATGGAGAGAAATACTAGATGTAAAACACTTACCCAAATGATCTTCAGTTTTAATCAAAGTGATGAAAATATTAGTGCGTTGTACCAATTTTTAACCTAACTTTAAGATTCATTTCTTCGAATAGCTTTAATAACTGGTAAAGGAGAAGGTGAGAAGTAGTCAAACGAGGGCTGGCTTTCCTCCTCTACTTTTATTGTCCGATACCCTCCTTTTCTACAAAATTGCCTTGTTTTGGTGCTAAAAAGTGAAGCTGGTGCCTTTTTTTAAAATGTGTATGTGTCTACACACACACACACACCGACCGATACTAAAAATATATATATATTTTAAATGTGTATGTGTGTGTGTATTTAATATATATATATATATATATATATATATATATATATATATATATTTCAGGGTATTATAGGTACTAAAAAGATACTTCAGGATACTGACTGATACTAAAAAATATTTTATGATTTTAAGAATTATTTTAAGATTTTGAAAAAATATTTTAGGGTATTGATTGGTACTAAAAAGATACTTGGGAATATTGAATGATATTGAAAAAAATACTTCATGATCTTGAAAAATTATTTTAGGAACTTGAAAAAATATTTTAGGGTACTAACTGGTACTAAAAGGATACTGACTGATATTGAAAAATTATTTTAGGATATTGAAAAAATATTTCAAGGTACTAACTAGTATTAAAAGGATACTTCAGGATACTGAAAAAATATTTCCTGATCTTGACAAATTATTTTAGGATCTTGAAAAAATATTTCAGGATATTGAATGATGCTAAAAATATACTTCAGAATATTTTTTTAAGATCTTAAAATAATTTTTCAAGATAATGAAGTATATTTTTTTTCTACTGGTCGATGTTATGAAGTATGTTTTTGGTATTTGTCAATACTCTAAAATATTTTGAAAAGAAAAAAGTGGCACAAGCTTCACCATTTTACACTAAAATGACATAGTTTTATAGAAAAGGAGGGCAGCTGATATTAAAGGTAGAAGAGGAAAGCAGAGGGTGAGCTAAGGGTGAAGGATTTTGTGAATGAATTGGGTGAATGGGATTTGGGAAGAATTAGAAGCTGGGTTAATGAAGAGGGGGTGAGTATGATAATGGTAGAGCTGCCTCCAAATGAATATAATGGAAGGGATGTGTTGAGATGGGGCACTAAGGTACATAATCAATACACAGTGGCTGAAATGTATCAATTTTTAAGAAAAGAGCAAGATAAAGGGGAGGAGGTATGAAGCAGAGTATGGAAGTGGGGAGGACCAGCAAGAGTCCAAGTGTTCCTGTGGTTAGCTATCCATGACGGATTGCTAACTAGTGAGAGGAGGAGCAGAATTATGGGAGGAAACTGGTGTTGTTACAGATGCGTTGATGAGGAAGAGACACTTAGGCACGTATTACGGGACTGTTGTGAAGCTATGGAGTTATGGAAGGTAATAAAAGAAGGACTTTTTGAACCTGAATTTTTGAATTTACAGGGAATGGAGTAGTTTAATTGGAACTTAAAGTGTATAGAGGGGGACTGGAGCATTACATTTGGCATTACCTACTGGCTATTGTGGAGCTGGAGAAACAAAGGTATGTTTGTTAATGATTTTGTAATGCCTGAGAGTCGAATAAACACTATGAATTGGTATGTCAAGGAAGTGAAAAAAGCAAAGCAGGAGTATGGGTGTATTGAAGGGTTAAGGAAAGAAGTTCATATTGGTTGGGAACCTCCTTCAAGGGGCTGGTTCAAGTTAAATATTGATGGGGCTGCTAGAGGAGTGGATGGTATGGCTGGAAGTGGAGGTATTGTGAGGGATGAAACTGGACGATGGGTTACGAGATTTGCTAAAAACCTAGGCAAATGTACAACAATAAAGGCGGAGTTGTGGGCAACCTTGGTATGTATAAAGCATGTACTGGATTATCAGTTGGAGAACGTGACTATCGAGTGTGATTCACTTGCTATTGTTCATATGCAAACTAAGATGTAGATGGAAGAAGAGGGAAGTGCGGATACAAAACTATTATATGCTATTGCTTGTAATCTGTCTAAAATTCCTAATCTTACTATCACTCACATTTATAGGAAGGGCAATGCCTGTGCCAACGTCCTTGCAAATTACTCTTTTGAGTTAGATGCTTCATTTGCTATATTTGAAGAATCTCCAGTATGTGTAAATAGCTTGATGTATAGGGATGCTATGGGTGTTCAACACCCACGTTACATTATGATGAAATAATACATGGGCATTTGCCCCGATTCTTACAAAAAAAAAAAAAGGTAGAAGAGGAAAGCAAGGTCCAAACTTAGGAAAAAAAAGGAGCAAGTTTGAGACAAAATATAAAGAGAAAGATACGAGAGAGAAGTGACGAAGACTTGAGACGAAAGCATGAGAGAGGCTGTTGAACATCTTGTGGTTTAGATTCAACCAAGTTCATCTGATCCAACATATGATAGCCATGCATCTGAGCTTTCTTTTTAAAAAATAAAAAATCATGAGAGAGAATAGTGCATCCCATTGCAAATTACAATTCTCAAGGTCATTGGTTTTCTCACTCCATAAATCTCATTTCCTATTTTATTCACATTACTTTGTTGGAAGATATGTTGTGATTTTGTTAAATTTTCATCAAATTAGATTAATTATATTTATAACATTATATATGTGTATAATTTTAATTTAATTATTATATGTCATTGGTTTGACCAAATGGCCTAACTGATTTGACCATTTGAACTATAGCCTTTTAGCTTTTCCAGCTCAAAATCCAATTTGACTTTTAAAACATTGATCTATACCCCTAGCTATATTAGATTTTGAATTGGTAGCATATCTTAGGAGAGAAAGTGAGGAGGAGAAAAATGTCTTGACAAATTAAGTATTGAGATAGACTTACTTATTGCATGAAGAAAAAGGCTTGATAATGTACATTGCATCCTATTCAAAAATATGTATCTTATGCTAATCTCTCCAAATGTTATGGTACCTTTTTTTACTAACCTTAAAAAGTTACGCAATTGGAACAATGTGTAACATCTCAAACCCAACATATAAATACTTAACTAAAGTATCTCACATGTAGCCTATAAGGATATCTGTTGGTCAAAATCTTTTTATAGCTAGTGAACCAGTGGAATAAGTAATAAAGTAGTGTGTAGAGTATCGTCCTACAATAATTGATATACCAATTATGTAGCTATCTAATGATTTGGAAGTTGCAAAATGGTATAAAATAAGTGGCTGTTTAGAGCTATTAATTCTAATAAAATAAAGAAAACAAATGATTGAGAATACAGTTGAGAAATATCATAGTTGAAACAAGCTGAGCTCATATTTCCCCTTAAGTGGCATTAATCCCCTAGATTGCATTGCTACAACAATCTGCTGCACAAATTCCGCAATGGTACAATAAACTACCTATCACAATGTTATTCAGTTAACCTACTCCTAATTTATATAAAAGCTTCCGCAATCCTATAAATAGGCTCCTTATTCTATTTCTCCCATATTCCTATGTTGATTTTCAAACCTAGAATGTTAATTTAATTTAGGTGCATTGGCTATATGAGGTAAACCCATTCATATAGCTTACAGTTTAGATCAAACCCTGCACAGGCTTGCCTAGCACACATTGCTTAACAGATGTCTAACCTTAACTCCTTTCCAATAAGCTAAAGCCACTACTTTTGTCTATTATGACCAATTAACAAAGAAGAAGTTAGTATCACAATTGAGCAAACTGAATGTTTTGAATCAAAACTAACAATCTGGGTTCATACTATAACTTAAGAATCCATCCTTACTTAGACAATAGAATCTAGTTCATGTCTGACAAGGGAAACACAATTAAAATCACCGAAAGATTATCCATGGAAAGTAGAAGAGAAAAACTAAAACAAGAAGATCGTTGAAGAGTTTCATGGCACAAGGGATGTCTATCACACAACATCACCATGTCTTTGATTTCATCTCTCTTTTGTCACAATTGGTTTCTTTGTAGCTCTCGGTAGAGTTCTGTTATGTTCTCAATGATTTTGATTCTACCAAATTCAGTCACGTCATACTATCATGCTGACTGTTGATTCTCGAATTTCTTTTAGGTTTAGCCATCTTTTCCTTTTATAATTAGGATTGTCTCAACGTACATCTAGTGAGCTAGGATTTTTAATTTTCTTAGGCCCGACTCCCTAGATTCGGTTGATTGATTCTTTCTTTAATTTTGTGGGATTCTGTAGGTCTTCCATTCTATTCTCCGTGCTCTTTATTTTTGTCTCGCTTCCAAAAACTCTCAGGTAGGTGTTTCATCACTCTCTCACACTAGGGATTTTGTCTCACTTGTCTCTGCTAGTCCAGACTGTCTATAGGCTTGTCAAAGGTCTATAGTCTCTACCTTACATTTTAGCTTACTTGCATCAAAAGGAGTTTACAGGGTTGTAATGTTGGGTTGGCTAGATGAATGGAGGATGTAAATGTATATTTAATGGAATGAAATTACTACAACAGGGTGTCAGATAGAGACACAGTAGGACATAAAATTTTACTTAGCATTTCTCTATATGTTCTTGGCTATGCACTATTTTTATTTATTTACTTATTTTTTTAAAGTTGAAGACCATCACTATTTTGCAAAACTTGTATTTGTGTGCACTATGCTATAGCATCATCAAGTAGTTCAACTACACTACCTATCTGGTCCTGCCATAGCAATATGCGAAGGCTCAAAGGGGGTGACAATGGATATGTGACAATAGTGGTTTTTGTATGGGATTCGAATGGAAAACAAATGCCTTAATCACGTGAAAATATACTTAGATGCAATGGATTCAACTTAAGAACTAAGACAAATCAAAGAAAATGCTAGATCTAGAGAGTATACTCATCGAATTTAAAAATAAAGGCTCAAAGATCCTTCAATGTGGCTTATTCTCTGTATTCTTCCTAACTACGGCTCTGCCTTATATTGTTAAGCCTAGTACTGTCAATTTTCCAAGTTTACACAGTGCATATCCCTTAAGATAACTCTATTCTACACGATTTTGCAAACAGTTACTCTACTGAAAAATTGTTTATGCCCAATTAGGAAACAATTTTCAAGTTTAAACAAAAATACTAATTAAGGGACTAGGGAAGTCATACATCGCGCATACATCACACACACACACACACACATAAATTAACTACATATACCTCCCTCACACTGAAAGTTTGCAATGTCCTCAGTGTAAAGGGAGAACAAACATTGGGGGTGCAAGCATATAAAATTAGTAGGGCAATGTGTGTGGTATGGTCAATCATCAAGCAAATCGATGGAATGGCACAAAGTGAAAGAGCATGCGAGTAAGAAAGGAATGCAAGAAGAGAGCCAAGTGATTGAAAGGAAAATATATATAATGTATGTATGTATGTATGTATGTACATATATATAGATTTTAATATCTCTCTTTCGACTTTGCTTTGTTGTCAGTTGTTTTCTTTTATTTTCTTAGTTTTACTTTTCTAGCATCCTTCCCCTATTGGTTAGGAGCAGGGGCCAATATATATGTATGTGTGTGTGTGTGTGTAGGGTTAGGACCAGGGGCCAATATATAAATGTATGTGTGTGTGTGTGTGTGCAATATATAAATGTATGTGTGTGTGTGTGTGTGTCACACACACACACATACATTTATATATTGGCCCCTGGTCCTAACCAATAGGGGAAGGATGCTAGAAAAGTAAAACTAACAAAATAAAAGAAAACAACTGACAACAAAGCAGAGTCGAAAGAGAGATATTAAAATCTAGATTAGCCATTACTAAAGGTGAAATTACACATTTGCCACGTAGGCAAATACAATAGATGTCGTATTTTCCTCTTCGTCCCCTTTGTCTAGCGATGGCTCCTCAGCTATTCCATGCATTGAACTTTTACTCCTAAGCTATTTTTTAGACCTAGAAGCATCATGAGTAGGTGGCTTGGCAATGAGTCTCGCCATCTTAAAGACAGACTTGGGGAATTGTGGCATAACAATGTATTTAGGGAAGTTGTCTTGAAGGTTGGCTCTAGATTATGATTATTCACGGCAATAATTGCCAAACCACTTGTTGCTGGAGGAGCAGAGTGGCGACTTGCTGGTAGAGGGCAGCTCCTTATTGGGCAAGGCCGTCAGAGTTGGAGTTGGTGGACGACATAAAATAGGGCCTCGATGGGGAATTGGAGGATTTTTCTTTAGAGGTGCTTCCTAAAGTCTTCTGGCTAGATAAACGCTGAACAATAGTCAGCGAGATTAGGGTCGGGAATTGGAGTCTCTCCAAAGTGGTGTCAAAGAGGACCATGACATCATGGCATAGTTCAATGATTAGGGGAGAGAACCCGAGATTGCCCGAGGTTGTTTTTATGGCGGCACAGAGCTAGCGATAGATGAGTACATCCACGTCAATAGCTTTCGCTTCTAGTATGCAGTAGAGAAAATATGCTAGATTTCAAGAAACCATCTAGGTGTGAAGTGTTGGGAGGAGGTGATAGTGAAGAAAGTATAATCAGACTTGCACCTCATGCAAAACGCAAGCGCTAGAGAAGGTATAAGACCCTTCCTTCGAGATGTGCTATGTGGTACTCAGAATACAAAGTCGGGTAATGACCTAGTCAAACAAATCGAGGTCATCACCCCTTACGAGCAAGGAAAAGTAGTCATCATCCATTTACGCAGGTCATAAATCTCTCGAATGTCCTTATGGGCCGTAGGGATTGACCTTTTGCAGACAGTGATGAGGTATGGCAAACCCTTCCGTAGTTGGCAATAACTATCGGACCGAAGGGATCACGGCTTTGGTTGGACTCAGGCAAAATTTTTCCTAACTGTAGTCGCGGATGACCTTTAGCACGTAGTCAAGGTATGCACCATAGTCAATCGACTCCGCATTAAACCCTCGTTCTAGAACCAAGTTTTTATTAATCACTATTGCCTGGAAACGTGATTCAGACTCTTTGGACCTGAACCGTGGAGGGTTGGCTTTGTCGCAAAAGGGATCTTGTGTCATACTTGCTTGGTACGAACCATTATGGCAATTTAAAATATGGAACTTATTACACAAGAAAACCACATATGATTTAAATTATTTCTACCAAGCAAACCACACAAAACATTCCACGTATCAATAACTACTGAAAGTTTCTACCATACACAAGCAATCCACATATGATTTAAAATATGGAACTTATTACATATATATATGCATATATCATGATCATTGTAAAACATTTCACATTTAGCCATCATTATGTCAATCTCTATTTTCATCACAACATGTAATATACAATTATGCAATATACAATATGCAACCTCTCTTATATCACCATCCATCCTTATAATGTTGACTAGAGTCATAAACTAACACAGTCCAACAGAAACTCATCCAATTCACTAGATTGTCCAAAGCTCACCAGTTTTTAAGATACTTATAGTTAAAGGTGTAGAACTCAAGTCTAGACTATGCTTTGCCTCCTTAAAACTGATAAAACTAAGGAGGTGTCATATGTCTCATAGCTTTAATGCAATCTCGACCAAAGGAAAACATGGAAGAAGGGGCATGACAAGTTCCATACACTGTGCACTGAGTGATGGCATACCACCAGTGGCAGACCCAAGAATTTTAATGACAGGGAGAAAAAATAAAAATACTATATAACAAATAAAAGTACTTAAAATACAATATAGACTTAATATACAAAAAATTAAAAGAAATTTATTATAGAAACTAAGATCACTTTACTTGACTCTTACTGTACATGTTTCATATTGTTAAACTTATTCGTAATTGAATTCATGCTAAAACTCAAAACAATTTTTTTTTCAATGTATGTATCAAAGAATCATTAAGAAATTGGTCTTCCATTCTATTTTGAAGCCTATTGTTGATTATCTTTATAGTAGAGAAAGATATTTCAATAATGGCTGTAAATGATGGACTTTCTAGTTCTTTCTAGCCCTTGACATAATTCAGATGTAGTTGATAAATTAATCAAATCTGGATGTTTAGGAATGTCATGCTCAAAATATTGTAACTCCATCTTCAAATGCAATTTTTCCTGTTATGTGAAATCTCTAGAATAAAATTTATCAACAAGTTTGCAAATATCATCATTATTGAATGACTTGGTACCAATTTCTTAGATTTAAAGTCAAGATCAAAGCAAGTAATTCAACAATACTATGATTGAAGTTACTACTTCATTCTTGCAATTGATAATCAATTGTAGCACAAAAGAATTAAACTCCCACAAGCATAATCATGGATCTGGACTATAGATGACTTAATTGAAACAAGTAGCCTAATTATTAAAATTTCATTTTATTATATATATAATTTTAAAAAAAAATTGGGGGGGGGGGGCAGGAGCTACCCCTAGCCCCCTATGTAGGTCCGCCCCTGCATACCACGTGATAAAAGATCTCACCATATAAATTCTTCTTTACTCCAACCCACCACAATGCAACCGCTATGACAGTTATATTCAATTATTAATAAATATCATATCATTAAAAGACAAGGTATAATAAATTATGCTTCCATTTGGATCGAATATCAACACATATTCAAACAAGCCTAAAAGGAATCCAATAGTACATTAATTAATTAATTAATTAAATTATAAACTATGTAAATACAGTGAATTATAAAGAAATTTACTCTTAACATTATTTACTTGAGAATTTACAATATATTCACATATACACATAATCCAATTCATTTTTTTTTATAAAAAAAATACAATCATGCATAACTCACAAGTATATGGAATCATATTTAAAGTTGTATGTTACTCCCACAATCCACAATAGCTTATGGATGATTATAAAAAGTTACTCCAAAGCTCTATTTGCGAGTCAACAAAGTTACAAACATAAATATCTATCAATATATTTCTCAAAACTACTCTAAATTTTCTCTAATACTACTCAAAAGCCTTGAGCTACCCTCTAGGAATTTATTTCATACATATACTCACACTTATTATCTTCCATAAGTCAATCTTTTATTTTTGATATTCTAATATTTCTTGCAAATTAAAATTAGTATATATGACAAAAGATATAAATATGATAACGTAACATGTGTGTGTATAAATATGCATGTGCTGATGACAAGCAAAGGAAAAGATCTCTTGAGCAAGAGGGATAGGGACGATGTTATACATATCTATAAATACAAGCAGAAGATAGACAAGAGGCATGCTTGGGGTTGAGACTTGGAGTATTTTGAACTTCGTCAAACAAGCCATTAGGTAGACTTGGTATTAGAAACAACAAACACAAAATTTAGAATAAGGAAAACAAAGGCAAAAAGGGTTCAACCTCCAGGTCTTCAAGAATGAAAGAAATATATGATTATATATATGCGCGCACACACAAGTACAGGAAGGTAGGTAGGGTCTTTTCAGGACATTAATTTAATTTTTTATTTTTATTTTTGGTTAAGGGACAAAAACATACAAGTGTTTTTTTTGGAGGAGTGCCCAATATCAAATGTTTTTTTAAGGTACAAAAGTGACTATATGGTTACAAATTATGTGCAAAAATATCCTTTGATTGTTAAGTTTGAATTTTTTTGTTGATTGGACAATAACGTGGCTTTGAAGTTGTAAAAATGAAAGATGATGTGGCTTTCAGGGTGCAAAAATATACATGTGCTTTGGCCAAAAGAACATCCAACACCAAGTGCTTTTTTTATGTGTAAAAATACTGTTTGACCATTAGTTTGACTTTTTTCCCCCATTTTTAGTATCAGTCAGTATCTTGAAGTATTTTTTTAGCATTAGACAGTATCATGAAATAATTTTTCAAGATCATGAAGTATTTTTTCAGTAACAATCAATACCATCAAATATTTTTTTAGTACTATTCAATACCTTAAAATATTTTTTCAAAATTAGAAAGTATTTTTTCCAGTATCATTCATTATTCTAAAGTATCTTTTTAGTACCAGTTAGTATCCTGAAGTAATTTTTTGGTACCAGTCGGTATCTTAAAGTATTTTTTTAGTACCAGTCAGTATCTTGAGATGTTTTTTTAGTATCAGTCAGTACCCTGGAATATCTTTTCAAGATCCTAAAATAATTTTTCAAGATCATGAAGTATTTTTTGAATACCAGTCAATATCTTAAAGTATTTTTTTAGTACATATTAGTATTTTGAAATATTTCTTTAGTACTAGTCAATACCGTGAAATATTTTTTTTATAATCCTAAAATAATTTTTCAAGATCATGAAGTTTTTTTTTTCAGTACCAGTCAACATCTTGAAGTATCTTTTTAGTACCAGTCAGCATCTTAAAATATTTTTTCAAGATCCCATATTTCAGGGTACTGAGTGGTATTATTTTTTCCACACAAAAAAGTCAAATTTAATGGTCAAACGATATTTTTGTACCTAAAAAAAGTATTTGGTGTTGGGCACTCTTTTAGACAAACAATATATGCATTTTTACACCTTAAAAGATATATTATCGTTCAGTCAACAAAAAAAGTTAAACTTAACGGTCAAATGGTATTTTTGCATCAATTTATAACCACCTAATCACTTTTGTACCTAAAAAAAACACTTGGTACTGGACGCTTCTCTAAAAAAAACACATGTATATTTTTGCCCTATAACTTTTTTTTTTAAATGTGTGTGTAGGTGTATAGGAAAATGAACAAAAGAAGGGATCATGTGAAGAAATGGGAAAGATATATACACACATCAAGAATGAAAAAGGAGATAAAAAAATCTACATCTAGAAAAAAAAAAAAACAATGGTTTCTTGTTATATATGTTTGCAAAAGAAAGGAAGGGGTTTTGTAGGACGTGGGTCATGAGAGTAATACCATATATAAAACAAAGGGTTGAAGTCATGCCACTCTTCTGTTGAGGAAAATGTGATGAGAGAGAGAGAGAGAGAGAGAGAGTTGACAAGACAAGAGATACGGGTTGCCACAAAGCAAAATAGTAAATAAATGAAGAAAGAGAGGTGAGAGATATGAAAAAACTAACAAGACAGTCATAGGAGAACGTCCCTTTCTGAGAGCCATTCTTCAAAACTCTTTCTCGCATTAAAGCTTATCCATTAAGGAATAGCTTCGTCAGCATGTTCATCTTCCCAACCCCCAGCTAGTGCATGTTCTGATTTCATATAGAACATAGTTAAAACTAACAAGACAGTAAAAACATGGAAATAGGGGATGGCGACAGAGAGAATGAAACGAGGGAGCACCTGAGGCATGAGAGCAGTGATGTGGCGCTGGAGTGTTAGTAGACTAAGAAGGAAGAGAATTTGGTCTAGACTTGGCTCCTCTCATTAAAATATTATTTTTTATAATATTAATATATATTTATTATCTCTCTCTCTTTTCTTTTTTTTTTCCATATATAGATTCGGCATGTTTTATGGAGATATTTCTCCTACATATATGTTTATTCTCTTTTGTTATTGTATTCTTATTACTTATTAGTATCATTTATCATTATTAATAAACTTAGTTATTTTAATAATAATAATAATAATAATAATAATAATAATTATTATTATTATTATTTAAAAAACAACTTTTCATAAATCACTTCTCATAAACCACTTTATACTCTTTAATTATTTACATCCTAAGCCACAAACGATTCTCTAAGTCCAAAAAAATTTAAGGGTGTTATACAATGTCTATGAAGTTGTTGAAGTCCCTTAATATAGAAATGCAGTACTTGAGGAGATGAGGGTGTTAGAAAAGAACGGCACTTGGGAAATTGTTGATTTGCTTGTAAAAGGAAAGAAGCTTGTGGGATATAAATGGGTGCTTACCCCAAAATACAATCTCTATGGCTCACTGAACAAATACAAGGCATGTTCAGTGGCTAAAGGGTTTACTCAAACCTATGGATTGACTACAATGACATGTTTGCACCGTTGGCGAAACTCAATACCATCAGGATCTTAGTGTTTAATGGGCAGTTTCCAAAACCTAGGTTTTGAAAAAAGTTTGACAAACACATGTCATTTTTCTAAAAGCTATTATGAATCCAAAATCTAGGTTTTAAAAAATCCAACTTTTTTTCAATTTTGAAACTCTATTTGCAAAAGTGGGACCCACAATTAAAGAAAAACCCCAAAATACCCCCCAATTATATCCATTGAAGCCCACATTTTTCTCTCTCATTACCCACATTCGTCCTCCTTTGTCTGTCTTTATCACTTTCCACTGCATCATCCATGAGTCACATATATATTATTATTATATACATTAATAATCAAGTGCATGCCAAAAATTGATTAATTAATTTTTATATGTTAAAATTATTTTTCATCTATACAATTTATTAATATAAATGTTAAATCTAATTTTTATCATGTTACATTATTTACTAGTGATAGAAATATTTTTTTCTAATAATTTTATGTAATGTTTGGTATTTATTATCAAATTTAATGTTTATAATATTTAAAATACAATTTTATCTTTTATAGGCAATTTTACCAAAAGTTAATGTCCTTTTTGGTAAATTTTACCCTAAAAAAGCTATTCTGATAATAATAACCAAACACTATCATTTTTTTTCCAAAAACTATTATGTAAAAGCTATTTTCCAAAAACTATTTCTACCACGTAAATCCCCAAATCTATTCTCCAAAATCAACATCCAAACGGGTTCTTACTATCCATAGTAGCTAACTAACCTCGATTGGTCACTTCAACATATCAAAAATGCCTTTGTCAATGGGGGACTAAAGGAAGAAGTGTACTTGTCACTTCCACGGGGATTTGATAGCAAAAATGAAAACCAATTGTGCAAGTTGAAGAAACCTTTATATGGATTAAAACGATCCCCATAGGTGTGGTTTGACAAATTCTATAAAGTGTTAAAAGAGGTAGGTTACAGATAGGGACTACCTAATCACACTATGTTTATTTGACACAATGGAGAAATGACAACCATTCTTATTGTCTATGTGGACGACGTCATTATCACCAGTGGTGACTTCAAGAAATGGAGAGAATCAAGGTAGCCCCAAACAAGGAGTTTAAGGTGAAAGGCTTGGGGCAGCTAAGATATTTTCTGGGGATGGAAGTTACAAGGTCCAGGGAGGGCATTTGTGTTTTCCAAAGGAAGTATGTTCTTGATATACTCAAGGAAACGAGAATGCTAAGATGCAAACCTAGCAAGATACCAATTAAAACAAAGAAAAATAAGACACGGAAGAGTGAGAAGGAAGTAATGATAGAGAGAGAAAAAGTCAAAGAAAAGATGAGGGAAAAAGAAGAGCCAGTTGATAAAGGTTGATACCAAAGGCTGGTTGGGAGATTAATCTATCTCTCTTATACAAGGCCTAAAATTGTGTTTGTTGTAAATGTAACAAGTCAACACATGCCTTCACCTAGGAAGAAGCATATGGATGAGTGAATAAAATTCTAAGGAACTTAAAAGGCACACCTAGAAAAGGTCTCTTTTTCGAAAAGAGAAGTGTTAGAGCAATAGAGATATGCGCGAATGCTGATTGGGCCTGGTCTAAAGAAGATAGCAAGTCAACTTGAGGCCAATGTACATTTATGTGAGGAAACTTGGTTACTTGGCAAAGTCAGAATAAAAGAGTTGCCTCAAAGAGCAGTGCAGAATCAGAGTTACGGGCTCTAGCTTAAGGTTTAATGGAAGAACTATGGTTGAAGCGTGTAGCTGAGGAAGCTCAAATTCAAGTAGATTCTCCCACGAAACTCTTTTATGACAACAAGGCAACCTTAAGTATGGCTCTCAATCCTGTTCAACATACAGGACTAAAGATGTTGAAGTGAACAGACATTTCATCATAGAGAAAGTAGAAGAAGGGAGTATGTGTTTGTCCTATGTGCCTACAATACAACAATTAGATGACATTCTTATGAAAGGACTATCAAAAGAAGAATTCACCAGTTTAATTGGCAAGTTGGATATGACTAGCATTTATAATCCAACTTGGGGGAGTGTAGTAAATATGTAAATATTAATATTCGTAATTGTAGGTGAATTTTAACTCAAAGAAATTGATAACATTTTAACACATCTCATTTTACCTGTTGATGGGTTCAAAATGTGTATAGGAAATGAAGTGTATAAAAGAAAATGTGCATACAAAAGTATCAAGGGAAAAAAAAAATCTTCTTCTATCCTATATAATTTGTGATTCAATTAAGAATTGATAAATCTTCTCTCTTTTGTAAGAGATTGGAGATAAGTTTTGAAGCTCTATAAGAACAAAGAAACAAGGGGGAAAAAGGAAGTTAAGCATTACAAAGTTAGAAGGAACTTGTACAACTAGCCTCAACAAGATGACAAACTTGCTGTAGCAAGTCGAGACTTTGAAGAAAAATTAACTCTCTAGTCTACAACAAGTTGACAAACTTGCCATAGCAAGTCGAGAAAAGTAAAGTTGCGTGTTTTGATTTCAGAAGCGGAAAAACACTACTTAACCTAGAGGACAGTACTGAAAGCTGATTCTATGGACTAGGAAACATTGGAGCACACAAAGGAATAGCTTGGGGGAGAGATTTTGACCACTTTAATTTGGAGGCTTGGGTGCTCTTCTTAAGACAAATTTTGGGTTTTTTACCTTGGTTCTTCTTCTTTTCTCATCTTTTCCACTTAGCTTCTTCATGCATTTAGCAACTTTGTATAAAATGTCTTTATATTTGGATATAAGTAGCTAGATCTTTCATTTTAAGATTCTTTTGACCCTTTAGATGGATTAATACTTGGATATTCCTCTCTTTTGGTAGATAAATATATATATGTGTGTGTGTTGATTTCAACATTGGCTTTATACTTCTAAGTGATTGACCTCCATTTAATTAGATGATTTATTCACTTGTATTTGTCTTGAGAGAGCTAATCTAGGTGTATAACTTGGTTAAAATTATGCTTGTTTTGAAGTTTACTCGATACATGGATGATATTTTGGTAAAATAGAGATATCTTTAATTACTAATATTGCATTGTCACATTAAGGTTGTTACTTAAAAATTGATTCTCATTTATTATAACAAGAGATTGTGCATTTTAATGAGAAGAAAAACTTGATTTTGACTTGATAGAGCTTGTCAAGTATTTTTGAATCTTAGACTAACATATATGTATTGAAATATTAATGGAGAGGAAATTAATCAAGTCTTATGAAATGCAAAAGGAGAAGAAGAATCCTAAGCTCTATTAAATCCTTAAAGTCATAATCATTTTCTTTATCAATTTTTAGTTTTAGAAATAGTTTTAAAAATTGTCATTCCACATCAAAACTTTATTTTAGCTTAACTCATTAAATTTACTAAGCCTCTTGCTTGACTAATTTGCTATACAAATCCTCGTAGGAGCAATACTTTACTTATCATTTTATTACTTAGCATGACTCATGCACTTGTGAGGCGAATGGTAGATTATTATGGATTTAGTAGGAAAAGATTTGGGTTGTTAACGTGATTGATAGTACTTTCAATTTCCTTGATTTCCTCTGATCTTCTCTAATTCTACTGTACATGTACATAATCACACCCATTAGACTAATGAAATCATCGAAATATTCCATCATAATAGCTCTAAACAAACTTACAGTAAACTCTTTCCTGAGGGAGAGATGACTGGCTCCTTTTCTTTTATAAATATAAGGGCAAAGAGCAAGTTGGTCATGGACAAAGCTTGAAGAACATCGTGGAGGTTACTGCCATCACAGATATCATGAAAGGGCTTCGTGAAGGTTCCTTTCTTGCTCAGGAACTTGTGTTTTTGTGTGATTTTATTGCTAACTCTTATGTATTGACATTACAAATGGTTAGGCAGCATCTACATGAGAAGATTTGTTTGATCCCTTTTTTTTTTTTTTTTTTTGGTTCTAGCTAAGTATGTGAAATTCAAGAGAAAAAGAAGAAAAATCTGGTTTCAGATTATAACTTCTTTGTAAATGTTTTGGTGATAGCTTCCAAGGTGGTGAAGAAGATATCATAATTATCTCCACAGTCAGATCTAATATGGATGGAGATGTGGGGTTTCTTTCTTATTAGAGGAAGAACAAATGTGGCTATAACTCGTGCTAGCTATGTTAATAGTCATGACCAAAATCAGTTATGCTCAAGAATTAACAACTTGATCTCAAGAGGGATTGACAATTTCTATCCTTGTAAGTTATTTTATGGACTGTCAAAGACAAATTCTCCAAGGCAACGCCACCTATGATGTTTAGATGAGGTCCAGGTCCTGGTTTCAGTTGAGTGTTGGCATATTTGTGTGTGTGTGTGTGTTTAAATGATATAAAACGCTTAGTTGAGGTCCAGGCTCTGAGTTTCAACTCAGTGCTGATATGTTTTTGTGTGTGCGTGTTTAAATTGTATATAAAAAACGAAAGGTCTAGAGATCCTGGGTTTCAACTCAGCATTGGCATGTTTGTACACGTGTTTAAATGGTATAAAACGTCTAGATGAGGTCTAAGCTCTGTGTCAGCTCAGTGTTGACATGTTTGTGTGTTTGTGTGTCTCTAAAAGGAGGGTTTAATCTCAAAAGATTAGTCTAATTGGTGAGAGAGCCCTTTAAATTTATAAACTACACTTTCTCCAGTGAAACTCCTTGATATGGGACTTTAAAAGGTTATCTTCCTTTAGAGCGAGCCAGAAAGAGTATAAAAATTGTAACTAATTATAAAGTTGAATTTTGTGACATTTATCATGTTGCTCCAGTTTGTAAGTACTGTATAAGCTTGAGTTGTCATTAGAACTTTGGTTTTTTAGGTAGGCATTGTCGGTGGATATAGGGGAATGCAAGAACTCTAAAACAGGGTCCCGCTCTGTTTGGAGAAAGTTAGTAAATAATGCTTAACTAAGGAGGGTACTTCATTAATAATACCAGCACTTGGTTAGAGCCATTAGTGAGGCCATACTTTAGCTTGAACTGGTTCAATTCATTCACTTTGTTGATTCTTAACTTTTTCAAGGAAAAATTAGGGAGAAGGACCAAGAAAAAAATATTTATTAATAAAGACCTTAAAAAATATAATTATTTTGAAGAACTAAAACTTAAAATATAAATATTCAATTACAAAATTTACATTTTCTCTAGCACCATCTCAACCATTTAAAGGTTAATTATCAATTAATGTTTCATCATTAAATTTGTCGTTAAATTAAACTTGCTTTTATTTAGGAACTAATATTCTCGGAGTTTATTTAAGAATTTATTGTTTAATAAATGTATATTTTAGTATTTTCATTTTTTATAACATTCTTTTTAGGATGCATCCCCGTTTGCTTAAGTTTTTCCCCCCCCACAATAAATCACATATTTCTAAAAGAAATATATTATAAGATGTTTTTGTGATTTTTTAAAATTTTAAAAATAATAAAAACCTTAAAAGGGGAGATATCTAATCATTTATATATTTTAGAGGCTATTTTAATATAGTTAACTTTTAAGATAATCCAATGCCTACCAAAGAGAAGATCATAAAAATATTGAGTTACATATAAATGTTTTTTTTCTTGTAAAAAAATACATGGAGATATCATCAGATTTGATAACCTAACAATCAAATAGTTAAAACAGGGTTGGAGAAAGTTAATTCCGTAATTGAACATTTATATTTTAACTTTTGGTTATTGAAAATAATTACAATTTTTAATATCCCTATTAATAAATATTTTTTTTCCTTCGTCATTCTCCCATATATACATGTATGTGTTAAAGTATATTTTTAGTCCTTTAAGTTTTGTATGAGGTATATTTTTGATCCTTTATTTCTAACATTATTGATGTTACTAACAAAAAATGTTAATGTAACAAATTTAAGTGATGATTATGCAAATGGTAAAGCATATTTTAATTTTAATTTCTTAATATAATATATTTAGATTATTAAACTAAGATAAATAAACAAAACATTAAAAATGAAATTGAAGTTTTGATATTTAGATTATTAAACTAAAATTTTAAATACAATTGATGTTTTAATATTGATTGCTTCATTGTATTTTTCAATTTATATATATTTTAAATATAAGATTAATAACATTTAATTACACAGTTATCACTTAAATTTACATAATCATCACATGAGTTTATTGCGTTAGTGTTTTCCATTAGCAATATAATGGTATTATAATTATAGAATCAAAAGCATATTTTATAAACTTAAGGGATTAAAAATATATCTTATATAAATTTAAAAGACTAAAAATATATTTTAACTATATATATTTGTGCGTGTTCGTTCTTGTATCATCCTTCATTTCTCACTTTCCCTCCAAAGTTGTCAGTCTATTTAAACCAGTACATTAACTTTATCGGGCTGTACCTGTATCGGATTTCATTGGGCTGTCTTTCACCTTTACTACTGATGTATATTCTAAAATTTAATCAGGAACGTCGATTCTTCTGTCTTTCTGGTCAAATCTGAAAAGATTAATTGTAAAAATAAATCATCTGATAGTTAATGTCAAACTTATCGTGCTAAATAAAATATATTAACAAGTTTTCTAATTTTTTTCAATGTTTATTGATTAAATATAGACATTAATTGGGATTTATAGAAGCAGCAAGTTAATTTTTATTTTTATGTTTTTTAGGTGTATACCCTCCTAATATTCTCCTCTCTATGTTTTCTTCTCATTTTTCCCTTCATGCACACAAAACCTGAGCACAGCTTGGAAATAGAATGGAAACCACCTTAATATATTTAAACGCTACAAAATTCCAATTAGGCCAGAATTTTATGAAGAAAAAAATTGTATTTGTTAAAAAAAAAATGAAACCAGATCTAATAGAATTCACAACAAAACCCAATCATTCAAGACCAAAAGTTTAAAAAAAAAAGAAAAAGATGAAGCCCAAATATGAAAAGGGCGTCCAGAAAAAATTGTGCTTAAATCTAACAGCCCATTTTCTGAATTTTAATGGCAGAGCTGTTTGGGGGGCCCCACTCAGAACCCTTGAACTTACATCAAAATGCCAACCTTTCTTGTAATCACGTTCATGCTGATTTGCCCATGGTAGAAAAATACCAACCTTTGGTGGGGAAGAGGATTTTCTCCTCATTTCTTTTCTCATTTTTTCTCATCAGTTTATCTAAACTATTGATTGGGAAGAGAAAAGAAAGGATAAAATACTTTTCATATTGATTAGACAGATATAATTTAGAGATTATAAGAGATAATAAGAAAATGATTATAAGAGAAACTCAACCCACCTTTGACCTAGGAAAATGATAATATTTAACTACTGAGCCTTGGTTCAACTTGAACTAGAGATTTTGACTTATGGGGTAACATGTACAATTAAATTTAATTAATGCATAAGTAATATAAGTTAAAAAAATGTTGGTGAATTATTTTCGTCCTAGGATAAACTTATAACTAAGGTTGTCATATTCGCAAGTTTAAGTAAACTCGTGACAATGATGTAAGGACATGTCATAAACTCATATCGTAAACTTGTAAGATTTTACCTTCACTATTAAATATGTATTAATAGTGTATAATAAATAATTAAGATATAAAAAAATGACAACGATTTGATTTAAATATATTTTAAATCTAAATAATTGAAATTAAATCCATCAACATTCAAAATTTACCATATTAAACAAATAAATTTCTATAAAACTCATATATAAAGCCGCTGAATATGATCAAATAAAAAATGTTAACAAGAGTTTACCAATGACTCAACTTAATTTGGTTAGTTAGTAACGTAAAAACGTTAAACTCGGAGAGTCAACTCGCGAATTTGACAACAATGTTTATGACCGCTAATTTTCAAATTATTATAGTTACTGATTGACCAATTATTAATTAAAATTATAGTTTATGAATTGCTGATTTTGGTAAGCATGGAACATAATTGAAAAACAATTTATATGTTATTAAAATTAGTCATGAATTTGAAAATTGCTTGGATAAAAGAAAATTATTTAAAATAATACGTTTTCGCATATATCATACTTTTCGAAATTTATTTGTCTTATTGTTACTACATTATTGATGTGGAGATTGGAGTTTAGAGAAAATTATACAATATTTTATTTACATTTGGAATATATAGTAAAATTAATGCAATCAATAACTAAAATTATACTGTTCAAAATAACTAAAATTCTTAATTATTGGAATGCACAGAATTTAAGCTGCATGCGTATAAAAGAAAAATTAAAAGTTATAAACATTAAATCTTACAAAATTTTAAGTTACTATCCAATTTTAAAATTATACAGTTTGTAATCATTTTATGATGAACTTTTAAACATTAAATAAATTTTTTTCACAAATTGTTATTAATCATTGTACAGAATAGTTATAAATTGTTAAAAAGTTTTTAGTCAATATTATTTCCTAATCTAAAAATCTTACATATTAGATAACTTTCGATCTAAATAAATTATTTCTCATTTTTAGATAACTCCAAAATTTTGAATGTGGGTCACCACTAAAATCTGCTTCTTGTTTTTCTCCCCATTTTAAAGGCAATCACAATGCTTAAAGCGGAGGAACCTAATTCTAAACAAATTTGATCCAAGCATAAAGCGGAAGTGCTTGCTTTGCGAGCCTTCCTTGCAAGGTAGTGACCATACTTTAATGATTTTCTATGAGAATGTATACTCTAAAGCTCCTAACGAGAGAATTTAATATTTTCACCTCAATAATATCGTCCCTTAAAGAATGTGATGATGAGTCATGGTCAAAAAATAGTAAGTGTAAGGCCTCTAAAACAAGATGAGTGGAGAATGTCAAAGAAGCTCACTTGAAGTTGGCATCAAACACTCTAAAGTATTTTTTTTCCGGCAACAACTTTAGGGTGCTAAACATATGAAAGAATAATTTTGGTTACTAGATGAGTTATAAAATACTTAAGGGTGATTGATGCATCTTAAAAAATATTTTAGGTGTGAGGTGCTCCATAAATTAATTTTAGGGTGCTCGACGATCTTTAACCTTCAATTAAAATGTTGACTCATATACAAAAAAGTATTTTAAGACCGGACCAAATAGGCCCCGTAAGACCAGACCAGTGACCGGTCTCGTTCCAGGCGGTCTTATAAATACGTAACTTTTAAGACCGGACTCGAACCGGTCTTAAAGAAATATTTCAAGACCAGACATAAGAAACAATATGTCTTAAAAATCGCATTATATGGACCTTACATATATTTTGTTCGGTCTTAAAACCAGAATTTATAAGACCGGACAAAAAAGTCCGGTTTTAAATACCACACTTTCAAGACCGGACTAAATGTCATCAGGTCTTAAAAGTATGTAACTTTCAAGACTGGTCACCGGTCTAAAAAATGAAGAATATAAGACTTTGCTTTAACATATAACAGGTCTTATAATTATAACTTTTAAGACCGGACTAAATTAATAAGTGCGGTCTTAAAGGTAAATTTTAAGACCGGATAGCATAGAGTCCGCTCCTAAAAGTCTCACTTTTAAGACCAGAGATCAAATATACCAGTCTTAAAGAACGTCTTTAGGACCGTTATTAGTAGTTTTAAGACCGTAAGGAATAGCCTCCACTCTTAAAAGTCTGACTTTTAAGACCGGACCTTCAATAGACCAGTCTTAAAAATGGATATTTCCCCTATTCAAAACAAATTCGCCACAAAATCCAGCATCTAAAGACAATACTCTAAGCTTCAATTTATAATTGAATTAAGAATGGATTACAAATATTATTCACCAGGCATCGTAATGAATGACTAGCTATTACAGTACAAACCTAATAACAAATGAATGTAATTAATACAATAAGACAAATACATATTACAATGCGTTATAACAGTGTACAACACCTAAATGAACATATATACCAATTCATCACCTTGTCTTCATCAGATTCCCACCCGGCCAATAACAATGAACATAATTAAAATGAACATATATGTGATAGCAATTTCGATCGGATCCTGGCCTGCCAGAAAAATAAAAACAAGAACAAAACACAGTGAATGACATTGTTTAAGAACATAAATATTTAAGAAGGAAATAAATATAGTTAAAACGTAAATTAAAACCTTCAAGTTTTCAAATAATTGTGCAGATGAATTACCTTATGAATTGATGACTCTTTTATAAAGGGATATCTTCCCATATCCCTTCTTGATGATCATTTCTTATGTCGGGTTCATTATCAGCTTCATCTTCTTCGTTGATGTTCAGTAGACGCCTTGAAAAAGGGGTACTTTCAGGAAGACCATAATTTGCATCATTTTCCTCATCAATATCAATAACCCTTTTTCCTTGAAGAGCCACAGACCACATTTTATTTGCTTGATCAGTGATATAAAAAACTTGTTTCGCCTGGTCTGCCATAATAAAAGGTTCATCTCTAAAACTTGTACTATTGAGATCGACTAATGTAAATCCTAACTGATCAATCTGAACTCCATTATTGACATTAACCCACTTGCATTTGAAAATGGGAAATCTAATGAAGACATAGTCCACCTCCCAAATCTCTTCAATAACCCCATAATATGACATGACTGCCAATTTAGGCCGCTTGTCTTTTGAACTGGAGAAGTTCATGGATTCAGCCTCTAACATTATACCACTGTACTGGACGGTGCTCCTATCATCTAGGGACTTCGTGTAAAATGTGTACCCGTTGATCACATACGAATTCCAACTAATGACATCAACCTCAGGACCACGTGCTAACCATTTCATTGTCTCAGAAACAGATTCCTCTCCCTCGACCTTTTGTTTGAACCAGTTTACAAAAGTTCTGTTATGCTCCCTGATCAACCTTTGTTCAGTCATTCAGGGATTTTCTTTCCTCACAGCTTCTTTATGTGTAGCTATGCTGGATTGAACTTCATCAACATTATTCAAGATATATAAGTGGACTTGTGATAATTCATCAGGATCCACACCCCGTACTGAGGCCCCTCGTCTACCCCCTTCAACATGCTCACGTTTTGGAAGCCCGATATGTCTTACTTTGGCCAAATAATTTTGAAAAAATTCCATGGCCTATTCAGATACATACTTCTGAACAATTGATGCTTCTGGCCGGTATGCGTTCTTCACGTATCCCTTTAGGAGTTTCATAGATCTTTCAATTGGGTACATCCACCGTAAATGGACAAGGCCACACAGCTTTATCTCCTTCACTAGATGAACAATTAGATGAACCATGATATCAAAAAATGAAGGAACAAAAAGTTTCTCAAGCTGGCACAATATCATATATCCTTCATTTTCCAATTCATCCAATTGTTCAATCTCGAACACTTTACTGCAAACAATATTGAAGAAGAAACAAAGCCTTGTCAAAATGTGTCGAAGATCATACTCGGCAATGCCTCGAATAGCTACTGGGAGCAGCTGTTGCATTAATACATGACAATCATGAGACTTTTGGCCTACTAATTTCAAGTCCTTCATCAATACAAGCCTCTTAAGATTTGAAGAATACCCCGACAGAACTTTTGTCCCATGTAAACACTCACAAAAACTTCTTTTCTCATCCTTAGATAACGTATGAGAGGCTGGGGGACAATAAGTTCTCTTACCATATGGCCTTGGATGTAAGTCTTCCCGTATCCCCATTGCTTGCAAATCCAATCTTGCCTTTACACCATCCTTGGAACTACCTTGTATGTTGAGAAGCGTGTCAACAATGCTATCACATACGTTTTTCTCAACAAGCATGACATCAATACAATGTCTCACATCAAGGTTGCGCCAATATGGAAGATCGAAGAAGACCGATCTCTTTTTCCATATATTTGTTTCTTTTTTACCCTTTGCAATCTTACCGAAGACGACACTTATATTTTACACCTTTTCATACACTTGCTCCCCAGTCAATGCCACCGAAGCATCTTCATACTCTTGGCCACCAAAAAAGGCTTTCTTTAATCGACGATATGGGTGGACCCGTCTAAGAAATCTTCTGTATCCAAGATAAATCGTCTTTCTTCCATGTTGAAGTTGATGGTAGCGTGTGCCTTCTTCACAAACCAGACATGACTTATGGCCTTTTATACTATACCTTGACAAGTTCCCATATGCTGGGAAGTCGTTTATGGTACAAAATATCATGGCTCTCATTTTAAAGACCTCCTTCTTGAAAGAGTCAAAAACATCGACACCTTCTTCCCACAACTCCTTCAAATCTTCGATCAAGGGCTGAAGGTAGACATCAATGTCGTTTCTGGGTTGTTTTGGTCTCGAAATCAACATAGACAACATGATGTACTTTCGTTTCATGCATAACATAGGAGATAAGTTGTAAATAATCAGGAGTACAGGCCATGAACTATGTATGATGCTAAGGCTTCCATAGGGATTCATGCCATCCGTGCTAAGGGCAAGCCTAAGGTTCCTAGGTTCTTCCCTGAAGGTCGGAAATAATTGATCAATTTTCTTCCATTTAGAAGAATCGGTCGGATGTCGAAGCTTTCCATCAAAAATCCTCTCATCAGCATGCCACCGCAAATTTCTTGCATCATTTTCATTAGCAAACAACTGTTTGAACCTTGGTATGATTGGAAGATACCACAACACTTTTGCAGACCCCTTATTTGACTTGTACCTTGGGATTTCACATACCAGACATTTCTGCTTATCTTCAAACTTGTTCCTATACAACACACAATCATTCAGGCATGCGTGGATCTTTTTGTACTCCATCCCCAGTGGACAAAGAATTTTTTTAGCATCATAGTACCGATAAGGCAACACATTATCATCCGGAAGCATGTCCTTAAAAGCCTCAAGCATTTCTGAAAAACTCTTGTCGCTCCATCCATGACGTGCTTTCAAGCTGACCAATCTCAAAACGGCATTCAACAATTGATATTTTTTACACCCAGGGTATAGCGGGGTCTCAGCATCACTGCACATATTACCATATGCATGTGATTGCTCAAAAGCCTCTTCTCCCACATCACGAATAATGTCCTCTATGCGATCATCCATATCCATGTCATTATCATCAAAGGACACTTCATCGTGTTGAGATGCACTTGGAACTTTTTCACCATGCCATATCCATATTGTATAGGTCTTACAAAATCCTTCACAAATTAAATGTGTGTATATAACTTCTGGACTTACTCGCCTCTCATTTAAACACTCTACCTATGGGCAATAAAACTTCCCACTACCATCATGGGCATTTCCTTTTGCAAACTCTATAAATTCCCTCACCCATTCTCATATTCAACACTCGTCCGTCTCGCATTTATCCAACTACGATCCATAGTATAATTCCTATATATAGACGGAAAGATTTAACATACATTATCCAAAAAAATTGAAAATTGCACATAAACCAAGCCAAGTCCATTAAATGCATATGAGTGAGACTTTGTCCATTGAATGGAACATAAATGTATCAAGTACAGTCAATCTAGTATTGTTCCAAAAACAAACAAAAAAAGACTTTGGTCATTAAATGCAACATGAAGAATCACTCGTGCTCATAAATGTATCACATACGGTCGAGACAAGAAGATAAGTTCAATAAATGCATGACGCGGAAAATAAATGCAGACAACAAAAGTAACCCTGAGTGCACTTGTTGGTTATTCAGATATGTCTCAAGTAAAAGTGTAAAACATAAACTTCAAAGTATAGTATCGAAATACAACAGAGTAACCCACGTCAACATTTCACCGATTTCGTGCAAACCATGAATAACCCAGAATGAAAAGAGGAAAGATAAAATATATATGTAACTGATGAAATACACATCTTACGTACAGGTCTATCGCTGTTTAGCTAAGGAACCAACTAAAAGGTGATAAGCTGACTAGCACTAGCTTGTTGAGAGATCTGTCTCGCAGCAGCGACAAAACAACACACAAACACTTGAGAGTTGAGAGTGAACAGGAGTTATTATCACTTTTGGTGGGACAAGAGAAGTTCAGAGAGGAAAATTTAACTTTTCTGCGCGACAGAATCATTTATATTTAATGTCATTAAAAACGGTTAATTGTAAAGCATCCAGTCCTAAAGGTATAGAAATTTTAAGATCGGTTACTTATTAAGCATCCGCTCCTAAAAGTCTCAATTTTTTTTGATAGAAGAATTTAGTGAAAGTCCGCATTTTCTTTAAAATTAAACTACAAGATAGTACGTTGAGAATAAGGTTTTTTCCATTAATAAGCTTAGTTCATTTTGATTTTTACATTAATGGAGAATGTGCAAGTACAAAGGAAAAATAAGAACAACAAACTTACAAATAACAAAAACAACCTACAATGTGATTAAAAGTCCTAAAGCTAATTATCGGCTAATGTCTTGTCGATATCAGCTTCAACGGCAGAAATTTCACGCTGGATATCAGAATTTCATATTGTGTGCGCATCAGTATCACTTCTTCAGGGTCAAGACCAGGAGGCTGGAGAGGGGGAGCGGGAACCTCTTCATCATCCGAAATAACAATGGGTCCAACGACTTGAGACTTCTCCGTCTGAACAGAACGCGTTTTCTTGGTCTGAGTATGACGTTGCCCAACGAGTTGTCTCAAGATCTTCGAACGAGCTTCAGGAGTAGTCTTGCGAGGGGTTATCTTGTATCTAACCATTGTTTAGCTTGGTTTAGGGCAGAGGGGAGCAGAGGGATACAAAAAATGGGAATGTGAGAATATGGGATTTGATTTGAACATAATATCAGTTGATTCAGTTCTGTATAAAATCTTGAGCAAATAAAGTTCTGTATAAAAGAAATAGAATAATTAATTATTTTTTAGTTTTTAAAAGACCTTTAGGACTGTACACATATAAAATGTCGGTCCTAAAGGACTTTTAGGACCGAACATTTATAAAAACATCGCTCCTAAAAGTCTAGCATATTTTTAAATTATTAAAAATATATTTTTTAAAAGCCATTCAGCACTGGACTGTTATGAAATAGACAGTCCTAAAAGTCCTTCAATTTTTATGTTAATAATATGGCAACTTGTGAAAAACTTCACAAATGCTTATTATACATCATTTGAGAAGGCCAAGTTAAGTCCTTCAATTTTTTCCATTTGATCACATGGCAGGACATATGCTTCACTGTCTCAGACATGGGAAAGTGAGAATATTGGATACAACTGGCAATAAATAATTAGTAATAATATTTAAGACCTAATTTTTAATTTTAAAAAATTAAAATCGGCCTATAGATTACTAATTTTTAATTTAAACCAATCAGAATTTAAGTTGAAATTTGTAATATCTTTAAAAGTGCCGTTGATACAAATTCCGATATTGGGCGTTGCATCCAAAATTTAATGCTTCAGTTAGATGAATCTCTTCGTATCCTAGAGTAGTTGTGTAAGTACTTGGATCCTTAATTAAGACCGGTTATCTTAGAATATGCGGTTTTAAAAGTTCATTCGTTCCAAATTCCAAGAGGTGCAGTCGTGTCTATCCTTACACTCTGTAATGATGATTGATAGTCTCTTCGGCTTCAAAAGACAATCTAACGATGGTGCTCCATCTATTTAAGCCCCTCGTTACTTTAGTTTCTTCACATTATTCTCCACATCCTCATTTCTTCTACAATCTTCGATTCTATAATGGCTGCCCCACCTCCTCGTCCACCATTGGGTCCTCCTTCTCCTCTTCCGTCTCTCTTACCTGCGAGACCTCCCCCTCTACCGCCGAATCCAACAGTGAAGCAGATTGTGGAGCATCTGCTGACCCGCGTCTATCACATGGATCGACACATGGGTAGAATCTGTGGCCTCCTTCATACGATCAACAAGAAGGTCAACCTGGTCCTCGACGAAAATGACATCGAGGTCCCATCCTCTGAAGTTGACTCCACATGCTCCTCCTCCTCCTCCTCCAGCAACAAGACGGAGGATTAATTATTATTTTTTATTTTCTTGTATGTTTTTTATGTTTTTATGTTTTTTTTGTATGTATCTGGTTGCTGCCCTTAGGGGCAGCATAAAAAATATATATATGATGATGGCCACCAAGGCCATTTTTTGTCAAACCAGATTGTGTACGCTTAAGAAGTTCCAAAAATGGATTCGAAATTAACATAAGTTATATAATGACAAATAATTTGTAAAAAAAAAATATAATAACGACATTAATTAAGAACATAAAAAACATGCAAATTAAAGTCATCGTGAGTCTTCGCTAATTGACTTTAAAATTAACCATGATATATTTGCTTAGTTGATTTGATTTGAACATTAACATCATTTCTGTATAAAAGAAACAAAAAATTATATATTTTTATTTAAAAAAGACCTTTAAGATCGTAGACATATAAACAGCCGGTCCTAAAGATCAACGTATTGTTTAAAAGCCCTTCAGGACCGAACTGTTATGAAATAGACGGTCTTAAAAGTCTCTTAGTTTCGGATTTTAGTCTTCTATTTTGTGGTGCGTGCAGGAGGCAACCTGTGAAAAACTCAACAAATGCTTGTTATACAACATTTGAGAAGGCCAATTTCCTTCAATTTTTTCCATTTCACATGTCTTAAAAGTCTCCAATATTTTAGTTTAAATTTCTCAGAAGAAGAAGATTCCTACATAATGAATGAAATGGTGGGATAGACTTTTAGAACCGGTCATTTAATAACTATTTGCTCCTAAAGTCTCGCATATTTTAAAATTAAATTAACGTATTTTTAAAAAGCCCTTAAGGACCGAACTTTTATGAAATAGACGGTCCTAGAAGTCTCCTGTATTTTAAAAAATTATACTAAGACTTTAAGGACCGGACTTATATGAAATAGATGGTCCTAAAAGTCTTTGAACTTTTTAATAAGCTCACCATTCTACAGCATCCTGTCCTAAAGGTTTAAGAACTAATTCCATGCAATACATTCAGCAACAAAAAAATAGAAAGCATCAATATAATTTGTTGGAAATGAATAAACAATTTTATTAATTATTGATCATTAAACTATACAATTGTTCAATTATTATTTACAGAAGATCAGATGTAATATAGGTCTACAGCACATGCATATTTACAAATTAATCCTGGGGGGCATTTGCAATTTCCTGAATGACAAATTCACAAATGACTTGCCGTATATGCGCTCAATATCACCATCAGGAAAGGGGTCAGCGCAATCAAACGTCTGTAACATCAAAGACAAAAATATATATTAGACTACCTTAATTCCTTTCATCAAAGGGGTCAGCACGCCAAACGTATGTACATATAATATCATATACATTTACCTTTTCAATGATAGACAGAATTCTGAAAGTGGAAGAAATCACCAAGAGGGGGTGAATTGGGGATTTTAAAAATTCTTTTCAACTCTTAAAAATGAAGCTTAAGAAATGGATAATAAAAGAGTAGAAAAAGAAAAGCTTAGACATGCAGAATTTATACTGGTTCGGTCTCAACCTTGACCTACGTCCAGTCCCCAGATACCTTCTGGGTGTTTCCACTAATTCAACAGATTTTCAATTACAACAATGAAGACCAGACACAATCCTAATCACCTAGGACTTGCTCCCCCTTACACTTTGTGATTGAACAACCCAACTCACAGGTTCCACAACCTTGAGTTCTCACAAACGAATGCTTTCAAAAATTTACAAACTCTCAAAAGAGTAGATAAGGATAAACACTGAAGAACAGGTTGAAAATAACAATACAGACTCAAATTTCAAAGTATAATCAAGATAGCTTCGTTGTGTGTGTATTGCTTTGAGTTTTCACAGCCTCTTATAGACTGAATGGATAAGCTAGCCGTTGCAATTCTTTCTCTAATGTTCAACTGCAATTCTGGAAAAATGGCAGTAGCATATTTTGCTCTGTTCTTTGAATTCTTAGCTGGAATCTTGGAATTTAGTTGTTGCAGAAGGTCTTCCAGATTTTTAGTCATTCCTTTAACTTAATTTGACCGTTTGAGATGATTTTTATGAGTTACAACGGTCTGAGCTAAACATCTTGGATTAGGGAGAAGGATCAGCCCTGTTCTAGATTCGTCAGTTAATGCATTTATCCTGGATCTTGATCTCACCTTGATCTTGGCTAAACCTTATCTGAAAAACACTCAAAACTTCATCAAGGACATTAGAAACAATAATATCATATCATGAAATAATTTCAGGAAAACCCATTAAGATTTCGCAGATCAACATCATTTGATTTTTCAAAATCCCCGATGCAAACTCGAGTTTGTTCTTCCAGACTCGAGTTTTGGGTTCATCTAGAAAGCATGTCCGTTGATTAGAGGTCTAAACTTGCAGTTTGTAAAAGCTAACTCGAGTTTGGCTTTTACAGAGAAAACTATCGGGCTTTGGACTTGGCATGAAATTTTGGTCCTGCTCCTAGACTCGAGTCAATTAGTGACTGACTCGAGTTTGGGTCTATGTTTGAAGAACAAGCCTAAGTTCATGATTTTCCAGACTGGAGTTTAGGAGACAGACTGGAGTTTTGGAAAGATGGTAGAAATTCGAGTGTTTCTCTATTTGTCCTAGACTCGAGTTTACAATGACAGACTCGAGTTTATGTTTGAGCTGAAACTATTCAAATCTTTCTGTTTGGTCTAGACTGGAGTTTGTAACTCTAGACTGGAGTTTATAACTTGGCTTGGAACTCGAGTGTCTTTCTGTTTGGTCTAGACTGGAGTTTAGGAATCTAGACTCGAGTTTGGCTTGCTTGGGATTCTGAGTGCTCTCTGTATCTTCCAGACTTCAGGTTTGGTTTTGCAAACTGGAGTTTGGCTTGTTGTGAAAATTTCTGATTGCTTTCTGTAATTCCTCAGACTCGAGTTAGTCCAAGTAGACTCGAGTTAGGCTTTCTTCGCAGAAGTAAGCAGCTTTCTGTCAACCCTCAAACTCGAGTTTACATACTCAAACTCGAGTTTGCCGTTGACAGTGAGATTTTCATATTGCCAAAAACAAACTTCATATCAAGTTTACAATTGCTAGTTATCATCAAAACACATTGAGAACTAACAAATTCTTCGCGTGATAATATCATACATGTGTCACATGACGTAAAGCCCACATAAGTTGGAAGCATGTGGTTGGCGACGTGTCTAAAATCAAACAAGAAATATATATATATATATATATATATATATATATATATATATATATATATATAAGAGCGCATACACAGTGACAGTTCACAAGGCAAAGTTCACAAGGCAGTGTCCATGCGTACTAACCTGTGGTTTGATCCATATAGTATCTTTGACCTGATACCCAGCCTTTCTCTTGGCCTTCTTTTGGTATTCCGACATGGCCCTATTATTGAAATCAAAAATTTCAATTATCAATATTGGTAACTGAAAATTCACAGAAGAGATTTCAGACAAAAATCAGTGATAAAATGACATGCGCTACTTACTTATCAACCATCTGCTTTAACGTAGCCACTGTTTCATGATGAAGGGAGCATAGAAAGACTACTTTATTTTCCTTCGCGGAAAGGAGGACCAACTGCCAATGGTTAGAATGGTTGAATGGTGCAAGGTACCACCTTCTCATATTGTTAGACAACCTCTTAGATATGTATGATGTTCTTTGAGCCACGGTTGCCACGCTTAGGTACTGTGGGCACAAGAATCCAAAATCTTGTTCTTTGCCCTGTACTCCTATCTCACGATACATCAACCTACAATAATGACATGCATAAGTGAATTAGCTAGTATATATGTATGTGTACGTGTATAAACGACAACTCTTAAAATTATGTATGTACTCATAGAAGAAGATACTACTTACTTCATGAATAACAACACAATTGCATCAGTTAACTCCTTTTTAGGAAAGATAAGGGAGATTAAATCTTCCTGGTAAACGAAGACCGGTAGCTTCTCTTTTAGGCCTACTTCAGCATTTAGAGGCCACGATCTGGTTTCAAAAGTTTGATTGACTGCCAGAAGTCCAATCTCATCCTTGGCAGTCAACTTAGGAGCTGGCAAAATATCACGCGGGGCTGCATTTTCATCATAGGGGCTGGGGCTTGAGGAGGAGTACAAACACGTGCAAGCTTCACTGGCCACGAGATGAAGCCTCCCAAGCAATCACTCACAAGTTTCATTTGATCGGTTTGAAGAGGGATAAGTGCATCAGCGATGATCACCTCTTCAACTGACACCTTGACTTCATCATCAGTCATTTTTCGGTGGTGTATAGTTGATCCAAAGTTGTAGACATTCCCTCTTGTAACCAATCGTCTACCAGGATCCTCCATGTAGAGCTCACAATGTTCCGCCAACTGTCCAACAATGCAGCTCCCTTTAGTGCTCTGCTGGACAGGTGGAGGTGAGTGTGGGAAGGGAACAACGCTCTCTCCACGAGAGCTGACAATCTCCATCATCTCCTCCTTCATCTTTTTCAGCTCGTCTTGAAACTTTGTACTTAATGAAGCTTCTCGCTCAGCTGCTTTCTTCTCTGCTCTGGCCTCTGGTTCCTCAGTTGCTTTAGCCGGCGTGAGTTCCATCTCCTCCTGGGTAACCATTGCTTGTCTTTGGCGTTTGGATTTACCAAAGTATTGCTTCAGGCCTACCCATCCTCCAATTCCCCTTACACGCCTCGTGTGATCTGGTTTTCCAGTCGCAACGGTAAGGATATCTTTCCTCCCGTCCGACACAAATGATCCCTCTTGTTCTTGCATTTTGAGTTCTTCCTGTAAGATATAGATAACAAGAGCATAATTAGTAACGAAACATGTTTAGTAACTAAAAAGTAACAAATAACAAGAGCATAATAATTACTTACAATTCTCTCAGCAACTGCACGAGTTTGTTCACTAGAGTATGCTCCACCTTTCTTTTTGCGAATATAAAGCCATAACTCCTCATGGCGTATTGGAGATGGCGGCCGCGGATCACATATCTCAGAAGGATTGGCTTGAGCTTCATCTTCCAATCTCTTTCGCTTGGCGGCCATCAACTCTTTTTCAGCCTTTTCATATCTGCCACGAGAAGCCGTTTGTAGGCAATCATTCTTTCTCCTAATCTCTTGTGCTTGCTGCCTTCTTATCTGTAAATCAGAAAAACAACTATTCATTATGAATTCTAGACCTCAATTCAAACACTAGTCAAATTCACTTCATCAAGTTTCAAGACTTTGTTAAGGAAGATGTAGAATTGTATGTATAATAAATAGGGAGAAACAGAGGAAAGGGAGTTGCAGAACTGCTGCCAACTCAGTCAATTCATTCATTCATCATAACTGGTTCAAACTTAATCAAGTTTCAATAACATCATGCACATATACCATTACACAGTTAACATACTAACTAACTAACAGCAATGTCTACATGACCTAGTTACTATAACAGAATACCTTCCTAAGCAAGCAACCTAACTAACGGCCTCATAAATGAACACAATAACATTCACATATCCGCACAGGTCAATAAGTATACAAGAAGGGACAAAAAAATTAAATAGACTCACCAAAGCTTCTTCAGTAGTCCGCATCTGAACAAATTGTTGCCATGTTGCTTCATCAAGAAAGGCATACTTGGCGCAAGGATTAAGGGGAGGCTGACCAACCGGAACCTCGGCAAAAATATAGTTGTTCGCTAACTGGGTCTTAAACTTTCTCTAGCAATCAGCACAATACGACAATGTCTTGATTTTCAACTTCTCATCGTCAGGAACATTGTAGTAAGCCGGATAGAGTCCCAGATAACATCCTTCACCTTCTTTTTGTCAACATTTTTCCACTCCTCGACCAAAATGCTTGCCTTGCTGCGTGCTTGTAAGCCGACATAACTATCTGCTTTTATTAGGGCCGCAGGGAGTCAAATTTCCATCAAACTGTATATTGAGCCTTTCATTGGCACTCCGCCCTAGGGCAAGCTCTTTCAATTGGGTGGGGCCTCTTTTACCATGACGGCTTGCAGGGCGGTTACAAGGAGGCTCACTCTGAGAAGGAGATGGTTCGTTCTGACTAACACCAGTCACATAATCAATTGGCATTTTAGGAACAGAACTACACTTGTTTCCTCTGTTCATTTTCGAAACAAGAAAAGAGGTTGAGAGAGGTGGTGCAAGAAAAGGAATGCCAGAGCAAATGAGGGAGTAACAGAGGATGGTGGCGGTTTGCAAGGAAGAGAAGTAATGCAACAGGAAGAGGTGTTTGAGTGTTTCGCAACAAGAACAGGGGTTTCAGTGTTCCGATAGAAAGACGTAAGATACAAGTTAAGGTTTCACACGAGAAATATAGTGGGCATTTTTAAGACCGCGAAACATAAAACAACGGTCTTAAAGGTTACAGTGGGAATTTTTAAGACCGGACAAACTCAAAACGACGATCTTAAAGGTTAACATTTCAGAACGTCCTTTTATTAAGTTCGGTCTTAAAAGTAATAAACTATTAGTTTAAATTTTTCATTATTTAGTACCGGGTAGAAGTCACGTCCGCTCTTAAAAATATTAACTTTAAGAATGTCATTTACATATGTTCAGTCTTAAAAGTTTTTTACCATTTTTATATATCTTTCCTTATTATTTTGCATCGCAAAAAATATAAGTCTGGTTGTACGGGATTTCTCAATAATTTCATATTATTTATAATTATTTTTAATGACAGTTTTTAAGAGCGGTTATTTATATATGTCCGGTCTTAAAAGTTTTTTTTTACCATTTTTATATATATTTCCTTATTATTTTGCACCGCAAAAAATATAAGTCTGGCTGTATGGGATTTCTCAATAATTTCATAATATTTATAATTATTTTTAATGAATGTTTTAAGAGCGGTCGTTTATATATGTGTGGTCTTAAAAGTTTTATACAATTATTTTTAAAAATTTCCATGTTATTTTTAATCGTATAAAATATAAATCGGGATGTCCGTGATTTCTTTTTAAAGTAATTCACATTTCATATATTTTTATAAATGTTTTAAGAGCGGTTGGTTTTACTAGCGGTCTGAATAATATATTTAAGACCTATCGAAAAGGATACAGTCCAAGTTGATCTTTGATATTTACAAAATTGCCACCGGTCATATATTTAAGACTGGAGATTTATTCATCCGCTCTCACTAAGGCGGTCTTAAAAATTGATGCGGTGGAAGAAGTTCTTTATATTTACAAAATTGCCACCAGTCATTTCTTTAAGAGCGGTGTGTCGATTCTCCGCTCTAAATGAGGCGGTCTTAAAACACCTTTTTGCACTAGTATTCACTATATTCTTTCACATTTCTTCTAGAGAAAATTTCCATTAGCTCCCAAAGATGTAAAATAATTTCAGTCAACTCCCAAAAATTTCTTCAACTTCAATGTACTCCCTTGGATCAAAATGAAATTAAGTTTTATTGTAAAAAGACAATAATACCCTTACTTTATTGGTCTTATAAATTATCTTATCTATCTTGTAAATGCTCATATTTGTCTTGTAAATGACCAAAGTGCTTTTAATTCTCTAGGTTCTTTAGAATCATTTTATTTGTCTTGTAAATGTCTTTATTTGTCTTGTAAATACTCATGTTTGTCTTGTGAATTTTCATATTTGTCTTGTTAATGATCAAAATGTTTTCAATTCTCTAAGTTCTTTTGAATCCCTTTATTTATCTTGTAAATGTTTTTATTTGTATTGTAAATGCTTGTAAAAAATAAAATAAAAGAAGGGCACAATTGTCTTTTCACCTACAAAACTTAAAATCATTTAAAATCAGGGGGTGTCCACATAACTTAGGATCATTTAAAATTTAAGACTAATTCACAATCAAAGGTAAACTATTGTCTACATATCACAATTACAAGTAAACAAAATTAGTAAACAACACAATAAGTAAACAAAATTAAAAGTATTTCTTATAAATATGTCTTGAAAAGTATAAGTAGTCAACAAAATAAACAACACAAGATATGACTAAACAATCATTAGAAAATAATTAAAAAACTTCAAAATTAGTAAGAATACTTATGAAATAAGAAATAACTTTTATAAGTTTTAATTTTTAGGGTTTTTAATACAAGAAGTTCTTATGAACCTTAATTCTAAAAAAATAATAACAACTAAATATTTGCAACATCATTAACAAAGTATTAAAAATCAATAAAGTTATTATCATATAAATAATTTTTTTAAAAAAGAGGCCCTTTTTGGCCCGTTTTCATTTTTGAGGCAAAAATCTTAAGCCGACCCTTATAAATTTAGAGCCTAAATAGGCCGGCCTAACCAGCTGGGCCTGTTTCCCAACTTTACTATTACTTTTACACACGACTTATTTACAAATAAGAGCATATTTCAAAAGGAAAAATGTATTTATTACTTTTAACCAATTTCTTGAACATTGTAATTTATTTCAAAAGACCTTTTAATAAAGGGAAGGCATGAGCATTAGGATTGGTATAATGTTTGGTTTATTCTCATTTTAATTTTGGTCTTTGGAATTTTTTTAATATAAAATATTAATCCTTATATTTTGTTTCAAAAATTGAGCCTTGTTACTCCTTAAGGAAATTAAACATATAATTTAAAACTATACGTGCTAAAATCAAAATGAAGATAAAATAAAAAGGTCAAACATTTTATTAATCCAAACTACTTCTTTTATTCCTAATTATAAGACATATTTAATTTTTTAAGAGAGATTAATGAAACTAATTAAGTTACTTAATTATGTCATGTGTTATGTATCCTTATGTTATATATTAGTTTACAGAAAAAATAAAAATAAAAATGTTCTAAACTAATTTAATAGTTTAATCAATTATTAAAAAAGTTTACTTTATCTAATATTTAGGATATGAGGGAGTATTGCATAGTCCAAGACTCCATGTTACTATTTTTCTTTTCTTGGTCATTGGAGTTCGCACTAAAATTTTGAGAAAGAAAGAAAAATTGAAGTATTTCGCTTCTTTAATTTCTTTTTACCCATTGGGTATTGCTTTTGGAGAAAAAAAAAAAACAGAAAAAAAGAAAGAAAGCAAAACGTCTATTCTATTTGCCGATTCTCATCCTTGGGACTACTCAATAATATAGCTTTTCAAACAGCAATGGTCATTTTACTTCGCCTTGAAGTTTGTTGACTTGGTTCTTTTCCTCGTTAACCAAAACCTTCGAGGGAAGTCACTAGATAAAATTGAGAATCAAGGTGGGTCCGGTCAAGGCCTAAAAATACCGTTCCTTTTATATTAAGGGTAAGAAAAACGCTTATATTTTAAGATACACTTCGAGAGCATATGGGTCAGGTACAGGACGATAAAATATTTTAATGAATTAGACCTATTTTCTCATACGTTTTTTTTAAAGAAATATAATTTGTAAAATACAACAATTAAGTTTCTATCCACACAATATGCTTAATGTAATAAATAAATACAATCACTAATTTATAATCAATAATAAATTATTGTTTACAAGTAACTCAAACAAAACATAACAAGCTTACTACTGAACAACATAAGTATGATGACTATCATTTTCATTTTCTTCACCACTATCATTAATTTCAAAAACATTTTATTATACTTCACTTCAAGTAGTAGACTCTACTTCATAAATAAAAATATTAAGAATATTTTCTCTCACATCATGAATACATCCATAATCTTTGTTTGCAATAAATAATAAACTAAATCATAAAATCAAAGTATAATTATTATTAGAACTGAGAATCAGGGCCAGCTCGGCTTTCCAGGGTCAACCCTTGAACGGCCAGGGCCTAACAGGGCCGACCCTCTAAGGCCTGGAAGAAGAAAAACACTTGTTTTTCAAAAGCCCAGCTCGAGAGTACTAGTGCCAGGGCCGCCCTCTAAGGCCTGAAAATTACTATTCCAAATTTTAACTATTTTTTGTCCGTTTCCCCCCTAAAGAAATATGATTAGTAAAATACAACAATTAAAGTTCTAATTTATCAAATAAATATTATCAACATTAATATCCAAGCAACACAAATTATCCAACAAATGAACACATTCATCAATTCTTAATCAAAAGCAAACTATTGCCTACAGTCCATTACTGTCCGCAAATAAAACACATAAAATATAAGAAGTGTACCACTAACAGCAGATGATTACACGTCTTCTTCATCACTATCATCAATGTCAAAGATATTTGATTGTGCTTCACTAACAACAGTAGACTCTGCTTCATGAGTAAAAATATCATGTATTTGAAGCGTTCAAGTCCAACTTCAACTTCAATTGAAAAGAAAAAATTTTACAGAGCCTAACAAACTGCAGGGCTCGAGACCTTACAGAGCCAATTTCATTCATCTCTTTAAATTTTTAAGCTTGGCCCTTGAAGGGCCAAGGCCTAAACAGGCTGGCTTGACGGTCTTAGCTCAATTTCTCAGCTTTAGTTATTATGTATTTATAATTAAATAGATAAATAACTCTATAACAAATAAAATATATATATAAATTAAAGGGCCTGGTCATTCACCTTGGATACTCTCGGTCGATCACCTGGTCAAGTCAACGAAATTATAAAAATAAAAAATAAAAAAACTAAAGGGCATAACGAGCTGGGCCTTTTAAACCCTTGGTCCCACAAGACCGATCCTACAGAGCCAACTTCATTTAGAAACTCTAATTTATAGGTCCGCTCTTAAAAGTTCAAGGTTTAAACAAACCTTTCTTAGCGCTAGAGCAGGAATTGGACCTCTCCAATAACCTTTTCCCATTTGCTCCGTAAGCTTTTTCCTTTTGTCTTTTTATAAGGTTGAGATTTAGCATCTTATAATAATACTATTATAATTTTACTTATTAAATATAAAATTAATTTTAACCATCTAAATTTTATTTATATATTTTTTAAATAAAATTATAATAATATTGTTATTAAATCTCATATCTAAACCATTAAAATCTATTCCATGATGAAAAAGAAAAACAAAAAAAAAAGGATGGAAAGAGAACTTAAGCATTACTTGATATTCCAAACATATACAGCAGGGAGCCAGTTTCCCACTCATCAAACTATTATTGTTTCCTGGTTCCTACTATGTGCGATTCAGTGGCTTGACGTCAACCTCTTAGCATCTTTCATCTTTGTCTTCTCAAAGACTCTTCATATACCAAACGAGGATAAACCTTCCTTTTGTGCTGGGTTTTATATTCACGACCAATACCAAACCCAGAAAAGCTGAGAGTGATTCATTGCGCTTTTTAGCTTTAGAATCAACCAACAAGTGATCAAATGATGGAGAGGACTTGCATTGGAAATGGAAAGGGAAAGGGAAAGACCAACTTGGAGGATATTGTGTTCTCTTGGACTTTTAGCGATGCTCTCAACGAAAATCTTTACAAAGACAAGGTATTATTATTTCACCGAAAATCTTTATTCTTTAATGTTGATATTAGCTTCTGCATTTGATTTCCTGTTCCTTCTTTTTTTTGCCCCCTCATTAACGAAAGTGAAATGTTTCCCTTTAGAGAGCCTATGAAGATCCATTTTTTTATTTATTTCCTTACGTTCAGTTTTGAATCCTGGCATTTTGCTACATCATACTTAAAGTACAAGAAACACATAAAACAGAGGAAAACAAATAGTAAACACATGGTGATCAAAACACAAAACAAGAACAATTACAGGAAAGCAACAACTTATCGTTAATGGTCTACAGAACTGCTGGCACTCTGTTTTTACTTTGTTGAAAGGGACTTTTGTGACATTTAAAGTACACTTAATACGATAATTTTCTCACAGGTGCCAAAGATTCCTATATCATTTGTATCAGCAACAGAATACATGAAATCTTTTATTCCTTCACTGATTGAGGAAACACACAGTGATCTGTGTTCAAGCCTGAAGGGCATTTCCCAAGCCCCTACTTGTAAAATACTCACGTGTAAGAGGATGAGTAAAGGCTTGATCTATCAATTGACATTTGATGAGAGTCATGGTGGAGGGTATGGGCCTGCACCTGGAGATCTCATAGCCCTCACTGATGGTAGGCCAAAGGGCATTCAAGACTTGAACAAACCTGGAAGATTCTACCATGTCGCTTATGTTCAAACGTCAAGAGGGGGTCAGATCAGAATACTCTCATCAAAGAGCATAGAGATTGAACCAGATATGAGGGGCAACAATGTAAAAATGCTCTATGCCACGTATCTTATCAACTTGATGACCAATATTCGTATTTGGAAGGCTTTGAACTCACAGTTGGAGGGTGCAAACCTCAATATTATTGGAAAAGTTCTGCAATCTGATAAATTGGTAAGAAGCAAGCGGTATTTAACGTGTTAGAACCCTTATTTTGCAAGTACTTATGAATTTTTCATGTCCTATACTCAAGTAAGTTGTAAAACTCCTGTCTACCAAATATCACCTGAACCATATGTTGTTATTAAATTAATATGCATGCTATGCTACTGGAAGTTCTAATAAGAATGACGTTATTTTTGTTATTTTATCTCATTCAAACCATGCACAAAAACAGTAACTTGTTCTCCAGATTGTAATAAAGCAGTCATTTTGAAGCTTTCATCATGCCTTGTTTTACAGATTGGAAATAGCAGTCACATTTGCCCTTCATTAGAGCACCGCAATACCGACATTTGTATTACAACAAACACGATCAGATCCCAAGATCTGAATGAAAGCCAGAAAAAAGCTGTAATAGGTAGTGTTTCAATGAGGAAATGTCATCACAACCACACTGTGAAACTAATATGGGGCCCTCCTGGGACTGGCAAAACAAAGACAGTTGCATCCATGCTATTTGCGCTTCTCAAACTAAAAACAAGAACATTAACATGTGCTCCAACCAATACTGCTGTGTTGGAAGTGGCAGCCCGCCTGCGCGGTTTAGTTAAAGATCAACTTCAGTTTGATACGTATGGGCTGGGTGACATAGTGCTTTTCGGGAATAATTCTCGAATGAAAAAAGTTGATGATTACTGGGGTCTCCCTGATATCTTTCTTGATTATCGCGTTGATATGCTTGAGAAGTGTCTCTGTCCACAGACCGGATGGAAACATGACTTGGAATCAATGATCAGTTTACTTGAAAACCCTCATCAGCAGTATCTTTTATTCCATATCGATGTGAAACATGAGGAGGATAATAATGATCTTATGTCATTGGGACAATTTACTAAGCTTAATTACAGCAATGTAGAGCAAGCATATCTTCAATACAAGCAACTTGAAGATAATAAAGATGATCATATGACATTGGAGCAATATGTGAAGAAGAGATACAGTTTCATTAATGACCAATACCTTTCTTATAAAGCTGAAGTTCAGTTTGTAAAGAGGAGGTTCAGCTTCATTTGTGTGAATCTCAAGTCTAGCTTGCAAACATTATACTCACAATTACCAACTTCTCTTGTTCCATTTGAGGTGGCGAAGAACATATGTGCAACTCTTGATTTGCTTGAGGCCCTTGGAAGTTCTTTGCATCAAAACGAGTTCATAGAAATTCCCACAAAAAATGTAGAGGGAAAAAGTAATGTCATTCAACCAGAACTTCCAAATGTGAAAGAGAAGAAATGGGATTTATTTTCCATCTGCACTGGGATGGTTCAAGAATTTCTTAATTCCATGCCTGTGGAAACACACATTCCAATAAAAGATGTTACATTTAACTTTGGAAGGTTAGGCATGAAAAGAGATGAGTGCCTTAGAATACTTAGATCACTTTCTCCGTCAATTTCACTTCCTCAACTTGAAAGAAGTTTTGAAATAACAGATATTTGCTTGAAGAAGGCATGCCTAATTTTTTGTACAACATCAGGTTCTACCAAATTGTTCACTGAAGGAATGACACCCTTACCCTTTATAGTTATAGATGAGGCAGCTCAGCTCAAAGAATGTGAATCAACCATACCTCTGCAACTTCCAGGTGCAAGACATGCTATTCTCGTAGGTGATGAGAGGCAACTTCCTGCAATGGTTAAGAGCAAGGTAATAGAGTTTTCACTTTGTCTGGGTAGGGCTTATGATGAAATTTTCATCATTATTCACTAGAAAACTTATAATTCAAGATTTAAGTTTTCATTGATGAGGTATGAGTGCTTATATGAAAAAGTGGGATGAATTTTGATCTTTGCTATCATTTTCTGTTAAAATTAAGTTTAAGTACAAGCTGAGATGGGTTTGGAAGCATTTTTTAGTGTGAGGGATTATAATAAAACTTTTGTTAGACATTATGATGAAATTTTCATGATCATTCACCTAGAAAATTATAATTTTACTTTCAAGTTTATATGGATGAAATACCCGGTGCTTATATGAAAAAGTGGTTTAAATTTTTGAAAAATCACTAAGATGTCAGATGTTGATGTAGGAAATGATAACAGGTCTATGCTGCTCATTTGTTATTGGGATTTTTCGGTTTTTGGTGATCACATTCCTTTGTTTGGATCTAACAATGATTTTCCATTTGAATTTTGATCTTTGCCATCCCTTTTCCTTAATTAATTAAGTTTTAGTGCAAGCTCATATGGGTTTTGTTTTCTCCAGTATATAAATAGTGTTGTGGGGGGGGGGGGGATTTTGATAAAACCATTCATGAAACTTCATCAAATAGCTTAAGATTTTGATTTTATTCGTTTTTCAACATTAATTTGGGTTTTGTGTTGGTTGAGTATGTTTATGAAAATCAAATTTCAGATTTCTGATGATGCTGGATTTGGAAGAAGCATGTTTGAGAGGCTGGTGTTGATGGGATTCATGAAGCATCTGCTTCACGTCCAATTTAGAATGCATCCATCCATAAGTTTATTTCCCAATAGGGAATTCTACCATGGCCGACTTCTGGATGGCGTGAATGTTAGAGATTCAAACTATAGTAAACGTTTTCTTGAAGGAAAAATGTACGGCTCTTATTCTTTTATAAACATAGCTCAGGGCAAAGAGCAATTTGGTTTTGGACACAGCTTGAAGAACATGGTGGAAGTTGCTGCTATTTCTGAGATTATAAAGAGCCTACACAAAGGTGTGTGTTTCTTACTAACCCTTTGTTGATGCTTAGTACTCCCTCCCTCCTGTCCTGTTTATAAAGAAATAATTTTTAAGGATGACTTGTTCCTATTTAAAAGAGACACTTAGAGATTGTCCCCAATTTTTTTTCTGTTAATATTTCATTTTGCCCCTATTTAATTACTTATATTAATATCATTGCATTTAATCCACTGCACATTCTCTCCCTCTTCCACACGCCTCTTTATTTTCGGTAATTTGCTTATTCCCTCTCTAATGTGGGAAAAAGAAACAGTATTGTTTCTTTTAATTTGCTTGTTCCTATTTAGGGAAAAAGTTACATTTTAAACATGTCTATTGTTTCTAACTAGTTTTAAACAACTTTTTGATCAACATCATACATTTAATTGTCACTTGTCTTTTATAAAAAGAAACAAAGGGGGTAATTGATTAGGTACAATCTTCTTGAGAATAATACTTTGAGTGTATGAATGGTCCTTTGTTTTTTCTGCTAGAGTTCTTGAGCAAGAGAAGGAAACTCAGCGTGGGAGTGATATCTGCATATAAGGCTCAAGTCCATGAAATCGAAGAGAAAGTTAAGCAGTACCACTTGGTTTCAGATCCTGACTTCTCTGTGAACATTCGCTCTGTTGATGGCTTTCAAGGTGGTGAAGAAGATATAATAATAATCTCCACGGTCAGATCTAATGAGAAGGGAAATGTGGGATTTCTTTCTAATAGACAAAGAACAAATGTGGCTCTAACTCGTGCTAGGTATGTTGGTTGTGAAATTCCTAGATAAACTCAGATTTATAAATATGATAGGACATGCAAGGTTGTTTTATTTTTCTCTCCAGTCCTTTCTATAAAAGCCTTCTAATTACTACTCCTTCATATTCCTATCCTATTTATAACAAACTTTCTCTTGGCTATCCTTAATATAAGCAACTTTTTGTGTCTTATAATTTAAACTATTTTTTCTTTTTCCACCCCTATTAAATCATATCTTTCTATTAATGAACAACTAATTCTCTATTAATGACATATTTATTGGTTTAAACTAATCTTAATGGCTAATTCGTTTTGCACAATGAGTAAAAAAGTTGCTTATACAAATGACCGGAGGAGCACTTCACATGGATTAATAAAAGTAGTTATCTAATTTTTGTTATTGAAATGATAAAAAATCATCACTACTTTCTAATATTGTCCTCCAATTAAAATCAACCTATCTTAATCACCCTTTAATTTCTTTCTTATGCAATTTTCTCTATGTTAAACTTGATAAGGACATTTGTGGAGTAGAAGAATTTAATCTTGTTGACTTTTTGCATATGATCTTATATTTAGGACCATAAAAACCTTTTAGAAGGGCGTTATAAAAAGGACGGAGAGAAGTATATGCTCACTAGCTTATTTAACAATGAAAATCTCCAGATTGAAATAGAAAATCAAGGCTTCAGAAGTTTCACTAATCTTGAGTTGATGATATTTTTTTTTTTTTCGTTTTGCTTTTGGCTAGATATTGTCTTTGGATATTGGGGAATGCAAAAACTCTAGAACGGAGTGGTTCAGTATGGAGAAAGCTAGTGAATGACGCTAAACAAAGAGGTTGCTTCCATAATGGTGATGATGACCAGAATTTGGCTCAAGCCATTAACGATGCCTTCCCCAAACTTGAATTAGTTGGCAATTCAAACTCTTTAAATCGCTCAGTATATGTGTTATAAGTTATAGGTGATTCACACAAAATGGAGATGTTTGAAGAGTTTAATCACTGTTCCTATAATTGAATGCAAGAGATTTCATCCAGTGGGTTTGAAGAAAGGAATTAATGAAGGTGATGTATTTTATTTGTTGGGTTTGTAATATTAAAGGCTATATATTATGAAGCAAAGCATTATAGTATAATTCTTGGCAGTGAGTGCTGTAAAGATTAATAACCTTTGCATATGAAATAACCTCATTACATGACACAAATTAATAAAAATTCATATAAAATTAATCATCAAAATATTATTTTAAAAAAAACATGATTGTCTTGGAGAAAAATGTCATGAAATTTAAATTCATACTTGGATTTGATAAAACATCCCAAATTCTGGGATTTGAAAATTGGAATAGTAAATAAAATTAAATAGTGAAATTTATCCTAATGGCCAATATTATGGAAAATTGAATTTTCAAGAAAAGAATAAATTTATGAAAAATTAGTAAGGGAATTGTGGAAGTCTAATGGCCAATATTAGAAAGGGAAAAAAAGGAATAAATAATTAGTGGTATTATCTTATATGTGTAATACTTCTTCAATTTCTCTAATATACCATTTCAGACGTAAGAATTCTGACAAAAGCAGCAAAGCCCATATGATATATCATTCCCATTCTTCATTACTTGTGAAAGACATGTGCTCTCTTTATGCTGAACCCACAAATTCTCCATGGAAGAACAATATAAATATTTACAGCCCATATACCCAATAAGGCTCATTTGGCTCATATTCATTATACTCATTATCCATATCAGTTCGGGAAGCATCTCTAATAGATGAAGTCCATATTCCTTCAATAGTCATTATCTCATTTAGTCAACTACAACTAGATCATGCCATCAGAGAGCAAGAGATCACAACGTCATCTTCGAAAACATAGAGGCAACAAGAAATCAGCAAGTCCATGCCTCACATGTCAGCAAATCCAAATCTCCTCCATACTTTTCGAGCTCAAGCTAGATATCCTTCGGTTGCTTCCTCCTTGGACCAGACCCTTTGCTTATTATATATATGCAATGCTCTCTAGTTTATTCATTCACACTGCCTTAACAAAAAGAGATCAGCTTTGAGTTGAGAGAGAGAGAGAGAGAGAGAGAGAGAGAGATTCCAGAACCAACATCACTCTCCTCTACATTTGCTGCCGAAAACAGGGGAGCAAACCATCGTGAGATTTCCGCCATGCTAGCTTGAAAACCGGAGGTAAGTCGTTGGACTTCTCCCTCTAGCCGCCATCACTTCCCCATGGCAAGCTTAGAGTTTTAAGATGAAGAAAATGAAAAAAATGCTCTGCAAAACAAAACCGAAAACAGAGTAGATCTTGGCGTCTGAGTCTTAGGTATATGCTGCCATACATGTGTATATATTGCCTACTCTGTGTGTGTTTGTGTGTATTATCGTTGCTATATATATATTGAAAATTATGCCTAAGGCAAATCATTATATATCTAAAACTAATTGAATTGAGATATCATAACTCATATTTGATTTATGAAGATAAATCAATCATTTAATTAAATAGAGATATTCTATCTCAGATTTAATCTTCGAATTAAATATATCATATATCTGATTTAATTTAAATTGAGATATGGTATCTTAGTTATATATATATATATATATATATATATATATATATATATATATATATTTCTCAGATTTAATTTATAGAGATAAATTAAATAAGAAGGTTTTTAATTCGGATTAAATAAATAGATTAGATTAGATCTATTACATATTTTTTTTAATCCAGATTCAAAAATTCGAATTTCAAAATTAATGAGGATTAATTTTGAATGTAAAATACACCTATTAGATTTAGAAAAACCTACGGGACTTTTGTCAAGCGTATGAGAAAGCCATGAAAAACCCTAGAGAAAAAGAGAGAGATGTAGGAATACTGAAAGCGCTAGCATGCGGCTGCTTGTGCTCGAAGTTATTCGTGTGGATACCGGTAGAGGAAAATGATTCGAAGAGTCGACTTCTGCTAATCGAAAAAGGTAGCCCACCAGTTCAAATAGAACGAGATGCACACTAATTCGGCATTGGTATGATTCAGATTCTTTAAACCTTGATTTAAACATGGTTGAGCGATCCTCTTCGGGATTCATAAAGTATTTTAATTCCGCTGTGTGTACGGATTCCAACAATATATATATATATATATATATATATATATATATATATATATATAATAAGTGACAACTAGCCTTTTTTTTCCTACTACAGTGTTAATGTACAGATAGGTATGACAAGAACCATATATATAAACTTACTGTCATGCGCGCGCGCGTGTTAACAAAGGAGAGAGGAAGCTTACTGTATTTACATATATATGGTTCTTGTCATACCTATCTGTACATTAACACTGTAGTAGGAAAAAAGAAGGCTAGCTGTCACTTATACACACACACACACATATATAGATTAACTGATGTATGCCATGGGAATGTGTGTGTGTGTAAAAGGAGAAGAAAAGGATGTTGTCATATATACATGAAGCATATTTCTTGGACCCAAACCTTTGCTCTTTTGTGTGCGTGTGTGTATCTATATGTGTGTGTATAGATACATATGTAATTGTAAATGAGTTTTTATAATCTTAGTTACACCTAAAGATTCAGGAAAATGTTCTGGATTGGGAAGTAAGACGGTGCAGCTGGAGTAGCTGATGAAGACCCCGAAAGAGGGGATTTGTTTTGAAGAAATTTATATCCGATATTTTGGGATTGTAAATACTAACTATTCGACTGACTTTAATTGAGATAACTATACAACCAACATCCTCAAAAGGGATTAACATCGAATACTCCCGAATTATAATTGGTATCACGTGTATATTCCTCCAGGAATCTAAATTAACTAGAATATGTCTGGGCATATGTTATTAGTTACTTATCGTTCAAATGCTAATGCATGCTCCCTTTTACGACTCACTTTGATCTGTAAACGCCATCACTCTAGTAAATACACGCGAATTAGTTTAATAAGAAATATAGGATCATAATGGACTTAAGAATTAGAGACGTGGCACTTGAAGTATAGGTTACAATGGCTACTACAATTAAGGAATAAGCTCTTTCTGTCATTTTCATTGCATAAAATATAATTGATTGATTAGCCAGCTATTAGACTATATATGATATATGATATATAGATTTTCTATAGTATGGGCTTTATAGTAAATAACATCAGAGTTAGTTAGATGAGAGAGAGTATTAGCATTATTGTGGCTAGGTAGAAGGAATATATATAGATTGTACCCTGCCATTATTGTTTTCGTGAATGAATTATTTTGTCTTTTCTCTATATACTCTTCTCTGTATATCATAAAGTATCAAAGCTTCTGTTTGACCAATGACGCTGCCGTCGGATACGCGATCCCATTAACGTCTAGGTGACTTGGAGAACCGTTTTGAAATATTCCAAACCACTATGCATAATCAGCTCGACCAGAACTCACACGACATCAACGACTTGAAACAGACAGCTCTTCGATTACAAGAAGGCATGAAGTTGATGGACGCACGTGTTGCATCTCTTACCTTGGTTGCTGGAAAACAACCACTGTTTGGTAATGGTGCAACGAAGGTCTAGATGGCAGCTCTGGCTTGACCATCGCAACCTCCCATATTCCTCCTTTCGGCTCTTTTCATGAGTTGCAACAACCTAATGCTCCTTACTTCATTTTGACAAAACAGAGTCATATGGAGTTTCCACGCTTCGATGGGTCTGATTTTCATGGCTGGGCATATTATTGCCGTCAATTTTTTAAGGTTGATGGCACTCCAACCGACCACCGTATTTGCTTTCCTAGCATTCATCTGGAAGGGCATGCTCTTCGGTGGCTCCAGACCTTCATGCGCCATTATGTGCCCTTTCTTGGAGGTCAAATAGGATGACAATTGTTCACATATGGAAGCGAAATTTACGAAAGTTTAGGACGAGAATCCCTGATTGCGCTTAAGAAATTGCTGCAAGTCAATGATTCTATAGTTGATTATGAGAGGAAGTTTGATGAATTGCTTTCGAAGTTGATATTGCAGAGAAATTTGCAATTAACCTTTTTGTCGACGAATTTGCAAACTGATATTCAACAGCTAGTGTTGAATTTAGCACATTCGATGTTGGCGACAACAATGAACTCAGTGCGTTTGCAAGAGGCCATAGTTCACACGCTTTATGACCAATTTCCATTACGCCATAACCGAGAACACTCTCTAGGGGATACTTATTTGGGTCATTCTATCGGCTCTCAAGTTGATTTCACCATAGGCTCCAAATCCAGCCTACTACCCAATTCATCAGCTACAGTGGCATCTAAACCCACTTACCTGTCCAAACCCAACTAGGTTGCTCCAAACTCATCCTCATTCTCTTTAGTTACTTCACCTTTTTCAAAACCTACTTGGCAACTCTCTAAGAAGGAGATGGATGAACGTCGTTGGAAAGGTTTCTGCTATTGGTGTCCGGAGAAATTTACCTTTGGCCATTGTTGCAAAATTTCTTACTCTTCACATTAATGGTCCACGAAGATGATGACCCTTTTGAAGATGCTATAGGTGATACCTGGGGTGATGCCGATGGTACTATCAATGCTGTTGAGGGTTCCGCCAATACATCGACCCTCAAACTGCTAGGCCACATCAAGAACCAGCAAATTATTATCCTCATCGACATCGGCATCACTCATAATATTTTGGATGGTATGGTAGCTAAATGACTCGGGCTGAAACTTCAAGAACGAGACCTACTTCGACTCTTGGTCACTGATTCTTGACAGGTTTGCGCTACCAAACACTATCCTTCTTTGAACTGGAAAATGGGTGATTCTTACTTCTTTTTGGATTTATTAATCATGAAAATCAATGGGTATGATGCTATTCTGGGTATTCAATGGCTAAAAACTTTAGCTTGATTTGCTATGGATATGGAACTAAAAACTTGAGTTTTATCTTCATGATAAACCAGTGGAATTAAAGGGACTTGGTTATGATATGTCATTTCAATTTGAAGAATTTTTAGATATCCGTGATTTAGTTATAGCTAATGAATTGCATCTAATCCATAATCCTTCTCAACTATTTGTGACCCTGGAGTCTGATGCCACTCTCTCCGTCGACTAGCAAACTGAATTACAAACACTCCTCGACAATTACAATGATGTATTTGTTGAACCTTACGGTCTACCTCCATATCAAAAGTTTGATTACTCAATCCCTCTTCATAATGATCGACCAATTAGATGCATACCTTATCGTTATGATCCTGTCCAAAAAATTGAAATTGAGAACCAGAATCAACAAATGCTCTCTCATGGCATTATTCTGGAAAGCTCTGGTGACTTTGCTGCTCCTGTGGTTTTAGTACAAAAAAGGGAAGGCACATGGAGATTTTGTATTGATTATCACAAACTGAATGAGGCTACTATAAAAAATAAGTTTCCAATTCCGGTTATCGATGAGTTGTTAGATGAGTTAACGAGAGCTACTTTTTTCTCTAAGCTTGATTTACAAGCTGGGTACTATCAGATTCAGATGAAGGAAGTTGAAATTGCTAAAACGGCATTTCAGACACATGAAGGATTATATGAATTCTTGGTTATGCCTTTCGGCCTTACCAATACTCTAGCTACTTTCCAAGGTCTCATGAATTCTACTTTCAAGACTTTTTTACGAAAATGCATCTTAGTTTTATTTTTTAATGACATTTTAGTATATAGTAAGGATTAGTCTTTTCACTTGCATCACTTAGAAACTCCTTTATCTATTTTAAGGTAGCATCGAATCTTCACTAAAGCCTCTAAATATTCTTTTGCTGCTACTACCATTGATTATTTGGGCCATCTCACTTCTACCCTCGGTGTACAGGCTGATTCTAAGAAACTCACCGCTATCTCTTCTTGGCCAGTACATACTTTTCTTCACGCATTGCGTGGGTTTCTTGGCCTTACCAATCATTATTGTCACTTCATTAAGAATTATGGTTCTATTTATCGGCCCTTAACTAATTTCTTAAAGAAGCATGTCAAATTTCTCTACATTTCTGATGTTGCTGCTTTTCACACGCTTAAGGAGGTCATGATGTCCCCCTCCCACTCTAGCCTTACCAAATTTTGATGATACATTTGTTATTGAGACGAATGCTTCTAGTTCTGGTTTGGGGGTTGTTTTTTTTCCCAAAATGGCCATTCTTTGGCTTATGCTAGTAAGGCCCTTGCTTCTTCTAAGAGGCATTTGTCCACTTATGAGAGGGAGGTTCTCGTCATTCTTTTTGTTGTTAAGCAATGGCACTCTTATTTATGGGGTCATAAATTCATTATTTGCACTGACCATTTACCCTTGAAACATTTACTAGAGCAACACGATCTTAGTAAAGAGCAATTTAAAGGGTTACCTAAGTTGTGGGGCTTGGATTATGAGATTGTATAATGGAAGGGGAGTGATAATGATGTCGTGGATGCTCTTTCCTACCGGGTTGAGGGTTCTTGCTTAGCATTGTCAACTCCTTTTTTAACTCTTTATAAGTGGGTTCGAGACTTTTTGTTGATTGATGATAAGCTATAGCTTCTAATTAAGGCCCTGGAACTAGATCCGACCTCTCAAACAAAGCTTACTTGGCAGCATCAATTGCTGAAATGTAAGGGCAAACTTGTGGTAGCCGTTGATTGTGTTCTTTGTAAAGATTTACTTACTTTATTTCATGTTGATGGCATCGGTGGCCATTCAGGTGAACACTCCACCTTTAAACACCTCTCTTCTTTTTTCTATTGTAAGGGTAAGAAAAAGACATTCGTAATTTTGTGAGAGAATGCACTACTTGCCAATGTTTTAAACCTGAGTTGGTAGCTTCCCCAGGTCTTCTTTACCCTCTCCCTAATCCTAAACATGTGTGGTCTGAATTGTCCATGGATTTTAATAGTGGTCTTCCAAAATCTTATTCTAAAACTACAATTCTAGTTGTAGTCGATAGGTTATCTAAGGCTGTTCATTTTAGGCCCTTAAACATCCTTTTACAACTGTGGATGTGGCTAATATTTTTATGGATAATGTTGTGAAATTATATGGGTTTTCTAAGTCTATCATTACCAATTAGAATCCTATATTTTGTGGGAAATTTTGGAAGGAATTGTTTCGCTTATATGGCATCAACTTGCACTATTCTTATGCTTATCATCCTCAGACGGATAGGCAAATGAAAGTCCTTAATCGTTGCTTTGAATGCTATCTCTGTTGCCTAACTGGTGACTTACCTAAGTAATGGACCAAATGGTTATCATTGATTGAACTATAGTACAATACCACTTATCATTCTGCCATTGGCATGACTCAATTCAAAGCTGTTTATGGTGTAACACCACTAGTTCATCTTCCGTATATTGCTGGTGGCTCTTCTGATGATTTAGTTGACCGTACTTGCTTGTCTCAAGAATAAGTATTGCAACTTCTTAAGGACCATTTGCTGAAAGCTCAGCATAGAATAGTGCAGCAGGCAAATAAGCATTGATTTGAACATTACTTTGTTGTTGGTGACATGGTTTACCTCAAATTACACCCTTTCGTGTATTATGGAACCTGAGCTTTCTTCAACAACTCGAGTGCATTCGGTATTTCATGTTTCTCTTGAGAAATACGTTGGACCTTTTGCTCCTCTTGTTTAGTCACTGCTTCCAGTTGATGATCAAGGCCAATTCGTACTTGAATTGGAAGCAATCTTGAGTCGGAAGCTTATCTTCCACCACTACCTTCCTATTACTCAAGTTCTTGTCTAGTGGAAACTAAATCAGCTTGAAGATGCTACTTAGGAGGACCTTTTGGTCATCTAGACTCAATTCCCTCACTTCTCCACTACTACAGCTCCTACTCATGAAATCCTTGTGGACAAGGATTCTTTTTAAGGGGGGAGTAATTGATATATAGATATTCTATAGTAAGGGCTTTATAGTAAATAACATCTAAGTTAGTTAGATGAGATAGAGCATTAGCACTATCGTGACTAGGTACAAGGAATATATATAGATTGTACCTTGCCATTACTGTTTTCATGAATGAATTATCTCGTCTTTTCTCTATATACTCTTCTCAACGTATCAATATATGTATATATAAGAAGAGATATTTGAAATCATACTATAAATTTACACATCAAAAGTATCAAAAAACTGAGAAAAGTATAAAACTTTTTTGGCGTCTAATTGACTAGTTCAAATCTGGTTTCCATATCAAAATTCAATTCGGCTTAGCTCATAAAATGGTCTAAAGCATTTCAACATACTGCTTATGTAAAATAATTGAAATAAGCTGGTATTACGTAAATAGGTGAGAAAATTTGCAAACTGTTCAACTTGGATTGAATCCTAGCGCATAGTCGTAGGTTTTGTATATTCTGCACTACCGTACATATACAAAAGAAGCATCAAAGGCATTATTTCAAAACAAAAAACAAATTCTTATACCTGAAGTATATCCTTAATATCATTTTTACCTAGTCTTTTCTACTTGAGTAGTTCAATTCTCGCTCTCATTTAGGGATGTCTACACAGGAAGCATATATTTAGGACAAGTAAGAAATAACTCACATATCAAGGCTCCAGAAAATACACTTTCTATAATCAGGGGTGTTCTTTTGCCTCTTAAATTTGATTAACCAAAGTAGCAACTAGGCCTTTGTTTTTCAAATATGTTTTCCTATAAAATTAATACAATAACAATAAAGTCTTGTTCTATTAAGTGGGGTCAGTTTATAAGGATCAAACAATACCATTGAGCTCATTCAAAAACCAAATTTTGAGATAAATTATTAACCAAGAGATTTCGCTCAATAACCTCATTTAGTGTTCTCTTCGATCTTCCTATAAAATTGGTGTTTACAAATAAAGATGGCAATACATACTTAGAGCACCAAGGATGACTGCAATCAGTTGCAAGATCACATATAAAGAAAGTCAACACAAAAAGGCTACTATAAATTTGATATCTACATCTCTGTAGATTGTGCTATTACAAGCACAAGTGCAAGTGCCATTGGTGTCAATACAAATTTTCCTAAAAAGAAATTAAAATTGAATAGAAACAAATGCTTGTAAAATGCATTTTTTGCAAAACAATTATAAATTATAAATTTGTTGAAGTAGAAGGAATATATTAAAACTTGCTTGCTATCTAAGCATAAGGGGGCATAATTTCTGCCATTTTAATTATGAGTGAATTTACTAAAGAATAAAAAATACCATCATTAATTCTCAAATTCGGGGGGAAAATATCCAAGTGTAATAATGGGCCACAACCATTAGTCCATACAAATTGCACTAACATTAATGGTAAAGATAAATGATTCTGACTTGAAGAATATAAAGTCCAAACACTAGTTTACGGTTGTATTTCTCATCTTCATCCATTTGTAAACCATAGGAAGGAATTTTATATTTAGGGTAAAACTTTAAATTCAATAGGGCAAGCAGGAACCAAGTAACTATGCATACCAGCTCAAAGTCATCAAGTTGAAGTTGTTCCATTCGTTCAGTTTCTGCTTTGACCTTATCAAAATATCTGAAGAGATACCAAGAGGCGTTCACTTTAAGCTTCTTTACTATGAAACTTTTAAAAAAAATCAATAAATTTTAAAAATCGTTCCATTAGCCTGTTTATCTTCTCACATTCATTTTCAACAAATTTCCTTAATAATCTGTCTATTGTAGAACCTCTTAAAATTCCACCTGGAAAGATACATAAGCCATTGAAGTTCTAAGTCACAAAAAAGAGGAAATAATAAAAAGTAATTCATGGCCTAAAATGCATATTTTATTAAAAACCGCAGATTCCAGAAAAAGAAAAGAAAGAATCTATCCGATGTTCTTTATTCAGTTACATAAGCTTGTTGTTATTTATCATAGTGTACATAGTTGAGTTGTTAACCTTGGAAACCACCATGCACCCTTGCATTCTTTTTTCCTTCAGTTTGCCCTTTTCTTTCATATGAGGTTAACTGAAATGGGGCAACTTTAGCTTCCTAGCTTGATCAAGAGGCTGCTGATGCAAATTTTTGAATAGATATCCCCTCCTATTACAATATATATGATAGGAACCAAATTAAAAAAAAAAAACAAAAACAAAAACCATATGAGAAATGTTATAAATAACTTAAAACATAACGTTTCTAGAACTTTTATTAGCCAAAGCTGTGTGGACCTTAAGTTCCTTGACATGGTATCAAAGGCTTCAGGACCAAATGGCAACAATTTCAATCCTTTCCAGTCCGATTTTCTAAATCAAGGCATATTTCAATGTGAGATAAAGGACACATGTGCTTTATCAATGCCTAAAGGCTAAATCTCAAACAGATAACAAATGGTAGTGTGTTGTCACAGTCTCACCGTGATAAGTTTCACATCGGGCAAGATGAGGAAGGTTTTTGGAGTATAAATAATATATGGTGTGCCTTTGCTATCAACTTGAGCTTTTGGGATGATGGTTAGCGCCTCACAAGGTTGAGCGTGCTTAGACAGGGAAATTTTAGGATGGATGACCCCCTAAAAAGTTCCACTTGCTGACGCATTTTAGGTGTGATAAGTGGCATCAGAGCCAATCTCGTCTCGTTCCGCTGTGGTGGCCCCCTTGAGCAAGGAGATGGGGGTGGACCTTTACTCGGTGATGGGATGTGGTGGTGGGCATCTTCGTGGATGGAATATGGTGGGCCGCCTCCCTTGTGAATGGAATAAGGGACTCCTTGAGCGAGGTGATGGGGGCATCACTTGGATGGGTGGGGGAGCTTGTCACAATCTAACTGTGACGAGTCTCTTATTGGGCTGGATGATGAGGAAGGTTTCTAGGGCATAAATAATATATGGTGCGCCTCTGCTATCAACTCATACTTTTGGCATGATGGTTAGCGCCTCATGAGGTTAAGCGTGCTTAAGTGGGGAAAATCTTAGGATGGGCAACCTCCTAAAAAGTTTCATATGTTGAGGCACTTCAGGTATTATAGTCTACTATAGATATAGATGTGATAGCTAAAAACCATAGCTAGAGCTTCTCCAAATAGTGACTTCTTTGGCCAGAGCAACTAACCAGATTCCAGTGACAATCACACAAAAATGAGGAGAGCCAGAATTTCCATGTCATGGAATAGTAAACTTTATCTGAGACATCTAGCATAAATGAATGAAAATAGTGAAGATTATAAATTAAAAATCAAGTATAAGAAATTTGTGATGTTTATCTAAGTGTGAATAAAATATTTGAGGAACATCACGTAATAAAAATCTCTGCTTGGTCATGGACGAAGTTCTATACTACAATACCAAGACAAATGTACGATGCTCATTGCCTATGCATTGCAGTGCAACAAACAACAACTTGATCTTTATGGACTATAAAATGAAGAATAATGATAAAGACAAGTTCACAATGCCAGTCACTCACCAAATTCCAACTTATACATCCTACTGGAAACTTAAATCAACTTCACTTGCCTGCCATCCTACTGGTAGCGTTCTTTCTTTTTCTTCTTACTCATTGGAATCTATGTAACACAACATACGACTTGTCAATGTTGATCAATCTATAAAATGCCAATGATATCACATCTTCAAACTTCAAAGAGAAAATGGTTGGGAAGGGGACCCCTGAGAAGCTTTGAAAAAATTAACAATTGACATTCTTTTGGTAGACTTGGATTTAGAATTTGGTTTTACGGTATTATATGAACTTAAAACGATTATCCAAACCTTATGGGTGCCAATATTTCAATAAGGACGAATAACAAACTAAATGTGCATCAAGGGGAGGTCTTATCATGTGCTATTCTTTTCTCTTGAAAAGAGCTACAAAAGCATGTTTTTCTCTCTAGGATGAATGAACCACGAAGGCATATTCCAATAGGGGCGATGTACACCAATGAGAAGTGTTATAGCGTGATAGTATCTTTTTCCAACTAATCTCTTTCAATCACAATCAATCTACATCACAACAACAACTTATGCAATATAATTATGTCATGATTATTCATGGTTATGCTCTTATAAAATTAATAATCACGGTAAAGCCTCTTTTCCAATACTTTTCAATTTCATTTCAAAATCATAAGTCTCACAAGACAATTTCTCAAATGAAGACTATATATACCATACCAATACAAAGTATATATCTCATGTCATCATCTCCTAATACAAAAATCTCTCAAAAGCAAAATATTAGCATTTATAACAAGTGGAAATTAGTTATCTCTTGCAAAGTAAGGAAATATTACCTCAATAAGCTCCATGCTCAACATCAACAATTATAAATCAATCTATATGATTCAACATCATCACACATTAGATTACAAACCAATTGAGTGGTTAACAAAAACAATTTAGAGGCTAGGGGCCGGTATGTTTGGATAGAGAGAAAAGTGAAGAGAAAATAAGAGGGAAGGGAATATCAGGAAAAAAACTTCCCAAAATGGTAAAATTTTTTACTATTTTTGGGAGTTTCCCCCCTAGTCTTTTTCCCCTTTTATTTTCTTCTTCATCCAAACATAGGATTAAAGTCCCTCTATAAGTCCCAACTTTTATCTTTGACCATTCCCAATCAAGCCAACACCAAAATTAATGTCATAATAGCTCCAACAATTCAATCAATCCAATTACCAAACCTCATTTCCTATAATCATATTATCAATATCAAGTCAAAATCTAACTTAAAAATTAAAATCTATTTCAAATCTTCATATAACCTTCAAATTGTTCACTTTAATACAAATTTTCAAAATTCTCAATTTAGTATCATAACTCAATTTCTCTATTCTCTATTTCAATCATATTTTTATCATCCAATAACTCTCTTTCAAATATTAAAATTATGGACAATAATAATTTCCTCCATTCATTTTAAAATCTCAAAGATTTGCTCACTTTAACTTTTAGGAAAAATATCATAGATAACTATTTCTTAAAATCATCATTCCAACCCCATTTCTTCCTTCCATTAATTCTTTCTTACCTATTATAATGATTAAATTATAATTATCTCCTCAATTTGTTCAATTTCCAACACTTAAAATTTCACTCAAAAGTTCCAATATTCACATTTCACCCAAACCTCAAATCTAAGTCACTCAATCACTACTACAAAAAAAACTTTTTAGACCAGATAAAAAACGCTTCTTAGACGGTTCTGGAACTAGTCTTGATACATTAAATCTTAAAAGTCTGTTACTTTTTAAACTAGTTAAGCAACCAGTCTTTAAAAAAAAAAACTTTTTTGATCAAACTTTTAAAATATGAGGTCTTAAAAGTCGGACTTAAAGATTGAATTTTTAAAATATTAGGTCTTAAAAATAAGACTTTTAAGACTTGTAAAGCCACAACCATTATCAGACCACATAGCCTGTCATTAAAGACCTTTTCCTCCATCAATGGTGGCCATTAACACCAGAGAATGGTAGATGGGTACCACCTCCACCGACATCATTCTCTCTTTCTCTTTGTCCTCCTCTTCTCTCTACAAATTTGAGCAACCCCAACTATTGAGCATGTTCGAATCGAGCATGACCCTCTTCGACCTCTTCAACTTCAATTCTCCTCTAATCCATTAACCCGGATGTCCAACCCTTAATTCATCCAAAGTATGAAGTGTGAGGGAGGACGACAGATGGCGTAAGGAAGGCGATGAAAGAAGGAGGATGACTTCTAGTCGTTCTAAGTGTCTGCTGCGAAGTCTTTTGTCATCATCTCCCGTTCACCACCATTGTCGTCCCCCTCCCCCTCCCCTTCGTCTGACTTCTCTTCTTCATTAAAAAAAAAATCTAGTTTTATTTTCAAATCTGGAGATTTTAGATCTAGATCTAGATGAAAAAATGAGATTGGTTGATTTATTAATGGCTTTATCATTTTGAAAGATCAGACGGTTGTACACATGGAAGCACTACAATTATCAAAGCTATCGAACTTTTGTTTAAGTAAGAAGTGAATTGACTTAGATTACCTAGTTTTCGCATCAGTTGCTATACCAGTAGCCTTCTTCAATCCTTTGCCGTATTCAATCGTAGGTTTGTTGCATAAGATATGCACTTAATTTGACCATTAAAGTGCAGAACTCTGAGAGACAAGGCGCCATCAACTACAACCATCATGTAGAGGAGATAATCGTGCCTCAAATCCTACAAATTAAGAAGACGGTGAAAAAAAATCCATCCACCTCACAAAAAAATCTCTTTACTGGTAAATTCCAATTTTTGGCGCGTGTCTTCTCATGAAAATTTTTTAGATCGGTTATTATTAAAATGGTTTTAAAAATTAACTTTTTGAACTGATTATTAATAGACATTTTTTAAAACTTTTTAGACGTGTTATTTCTAACAATAAGTTTTAAAAGTAATATATATAGAATTCTGTAGACCTATTATTTATAACAACAGGTCTTAAAGTAATAAACATTTTCTTAAAAATTTTTAGACTTGTTATTTGTAACAAAATGTTTTCAAGGCAAAAGTACGGAAAAAATCTTAATTAATTAATTAATTATCAAAATGCCACTGAGGCAAAAGTATTAACCCATCTGCCTCCTATAATCGATTACATGTCTTATGTAATCGATTACAGGGGGTCAAATCTATTTTTTTTTTCATTTTTTGCACTATGTAATCGATTACGGCACTCTTTAGTAATTGATTACATAAAATTGACACTATGTAATTGATTACGATGAGTGGTGTAATCGATTACATAAAATCAAAAGGCAATCTAGCAGTTATGGCGCTGGTGTAATCGATTACACCAATATGGTGTAATCGATTATACCAGCAGCTGCAGAAGCACAATGACATTCTGATTTCGAGTTGGTGCATGTCTAAATTGATTTCTAACTTCTTTTTACATACAAATGCGACTTGGGGAAGGTCTTTTTGCTAACAATTAACCATCTACCATATGCCTAGTCCATCGATGTCCCTATATCCGTTTACATAACTATTTGGACATTTGCATTTATGGTTTTCTAAAACAACTAATTATAAACTGAACGTCACAATACATCAACAAATACTAATACACATAAGTTCACTAGTGTCATCATAAATGCAATACAATTACATCCTTGTCTTCTCACCAATCATCATACTTCTCACCAGGAGGAATGATCGCAAAGGCAATGGGCAGTAGCTTCCCATCCCCGTCTTGTGAAGTCGCAATCAACAAAGTGTCTTTGTATTTTCCATACAAGTGGGTGCCATCAATTTCCATTCTTGGGGACCATTGCCCTTATGTACCAAGGACAACCGTCGGCGTGTTTTTGACACCTCATGACAAACCTATGGTCATCACTTTTCTCAACTATGCCTGAGCAACGAGACTTAACGCAATATAATTTCATGGCATGTTGCATTCCAGACTTCGAAGAAAACTGTTGATACAAATAAAATGGATCACCTAAATGCCAACCACCTTGCATGTCATCATCACCATACAACATCTCCGTCTCATCATCAGGATGCGCCCAATTAATGCTGGAATAGTGTGGGCTTTCGTTCCAGAATGGCTCAATATCAGTCCTGACAACTGTACAAATGATTCTTTGTCAAAACCACTGAATACGAATTACAGATACAAATACACTCAACTTGGTTTCTAAAAAACACATCTGTCGAAATGTAATCGATTACGGTACTATAGCATAATCGATTACATAAAAATTACACTATGTAATCGATTACGCCACTCATCGTAATCGATTACATGGTGCCAATTTTATGTAATCGATTACTAAACAGTGCCGTAATCGATGAAAAAAAGAGATCTGACCCCCTATAATCGATTACATAAGGCATGTAATCGATTATAGGGGGCAGATGGGTTAACACTTTTGCCTCAATGGCATTTTGGTAATTAATTAATTAATTAAGGTTTTTTCCGTACTTTTGCCTGTTTTCAAAGTAATAAACATTTTTTAAAAAATGTTTTAGATATTTTATTTGTAACGACAAATCTTAAAAGTAATATACATTTTTATTTTTTTTATTTTTAGACCGGTTGTTTGAGACTTTGGTCTAAATAATATATTTTAAACCTCACATTAATGGAACCGGTTTTCAAAGTTTTTTATATTTACGAAACTACCATCAGTTATACTTTTTAGACCTGATCCTCTGTAATCCGGTGTAATAAGTTCTTTATATTTATGAAACTACCACTAGTCAAACAGTTTAGACTTGATCCTCTATAATCCGGTTTAAAAATTTCTTTATATTTATGAAACTGCCATCAGTCATACTTTAAAGACTTGATCCTCTATAATTTGATCGAAATATAGTGGTTGAAAAGAACATTTTTGTAGTATTGAATCATTAATATAAACTCCAATAAGCAAAAATAAATAATTAAATTAAAATTTAACATACCCCATATTATAAATCATAATTTTCAAAACCAAAATCTAACTTTATTTTCCTCAAATAAACCACTTAAACAAAAATTTAAACCATACTACTTTTATTGAAACCTGGCTAATTCGATAAATAGCAAAATCATCAAAGAGAAGCTCAAAATTTTAATATCAATCAAATTGTATATTTTCTCCATCAAAATTAAAAATAAGAGAAGAAACTAAAAAGAAATAGAAGATAAAAAACTTACCAAAGGGCTTAGAAGAACCAAGCAACCACCCTCTCTCCCCTTTAAGCACCGTGATTGCTGGAAGCATGTAGGAAGAAGAAAACAAAACTCACAAACCAAAATAAGTACGCATGTGTCCGAAAAAAGAAGGGGTGTAGGAGAAGGAGCCGGCTTTCATCCTTTGCTACTTTCGTCTATTGCCCTCCTTTACTTTGAAATGGTGTCATTTTGGCGTAAAAGTTGAAGCTGTGCCCCCTTTTTTAATTAAAAATATATAGTTTAGAGTACTAATTGATACTAAAACGATATTTTAAGATATTAAATGGTACTAAAAAAATACTTTATAATCTTAAAAAATTATTTTATGATTGTGAAAAAATATTGTGAAGTATATTTTTAGTACCAACAGTGAGTACCCTGAAATAATTTTTCAAGATTATGAAGTATTTTTTCAGCACTAGTCTGTATCATTTTAGTACCAGTCAGTACATTGAAATATTTTTTCAAGATCCTAAAATAATTTTTTAAGAGCATGAAGTATTTTTTTCAATAACAATTAGTATCCTTAAGTATCTTTTTAGTAACTGTCAATTCACTGAAATACTTTTCATGATCATAAAATAATTTTTCAAAATCATGAAGTATTTTTTTCAATACCATTCAGTATTCTGAAGTGTCTTTTTAGTACCAATCAATACCTTGATACATGCATATATACCTTTGAGCAAAAAAAGAAAAAACCATACATACATATGTGCATGTGTGTGTAAAGAAAAAAGGGGGCACAACTTGAGTTTTTGTACCCAAACTGCACCGTTTCAAAGTAAAGGAGGGCAACAGACAGGAACAACAAAGAATGAAAGCTGGATCCGTGGGAGAACTTTTTTTTTTTTTTATATAGGCGATAGTGGATGGGGGGGATCCAACCCAATACAAGAGGGTGGGGAGACTACTCCCAATACCACTGTACTACTAGTAGTGTCGGTTCCGTGGGAGGACTTTGATTCTAATTGCCACATTACAAGTGGCATTAGTTATGGGTGTTTGGGTAGATGGGCTGAGAGTCCATTCACTTTAACCCCATCCTTTCACTTTCTTTTATGAACTTGAATCCCCTTTTTATTATGAAAAAACATTAATTTATTCTTACAGAGTCGTTTTTATAATTTATTTCATATAAATTTTGATTTTCTATTTAATCTACCCCTTTTTTATAACTTGACTTTAAAATTTTATAGTCATTTTTCTTTATATTTAAATAATTGAAATCTCTTAAAGGATAAGCTAATTTACATATCCTCATTATTCTCTAATCACAATGTTTTCCTTTGTGAAAAATCATGCCATGGAGTTATGTCCTTAGAATCTAATTAATCTCTAGTAAACTCTCTTTCTCAATTAAATAGATGATAAAGTATATAATTATCATGAAATAATCCCATAAAATTCATACCAATATAAGGAATTACATACTACCTTTAATTTTGTACTTCTTATCCATAAAAGATAATTCAATACCCAAAAATAAGTATAATTGGGCTTCATTCATCTTAATTTGGATTTCCCCCCTTTTATTTTCAATCACATTTCATTTTTCCCAATATCCTTTGTTTTTATTTTAACCCATCAATTCGATATGCTTTAAGCCTTAAGTTACTTAATAAATCACATCCTAATATTACATAATTCTTAGATAATATAATTTGGGATGTTACAAGGCCCACATAAATACAAAATGTACCCAAAAAAAAGAAGAAAAGGATAAGAGTCATCAATTCCAATGTTTGAAGACTTGAACCAGACTAGACGATCGGATCGGCTATATCATCAGCTGGAGGGGTTATTAGGCTGTTTCAGTGTATGTAGCCATTTTGAGCATTCAGACATTTTGGACCGCTAAAATTCGGATTTTTAGTCGAGAGCCACTGTTAGACCAGGAACCGAAGTGGCTCTTTCATAGTTGGATGGCTTAAGATCCACTAGAAAGACAGGTAAAGAAGGATGAAATACAAAGCCATGGAAATAAAGATGGAGAGAGAAATACCATATGTAAAGCACTTACCCAAATGATCTGAAGTTTTAAACAAAGTGATGAAAATATTAGTGTGTTGTAAAAATTTTTAACCCAACGTTAGGATTCATTTCTTCAAACAACTTTAGCAGGGGCAGATTGGAGGAAGGGGGCTAGCTAGGGGTGGCCCCCCTAAAATTACACAATTGAATCTAAATTTTTAGGAAATTTCCTTTTAGCCTATAAAAATTTCATTATTTTCATTGTAGTCCCTCAATGTAAAATTACGTGGAGGGACTAAAATAAAAATATTTAAATTATTATGGCTCTGAAATATAGTTTCATGAACATTTTAGGTCAATTATGTAATTTTCGGCCCCCCTAAATGCTAATCCTGGCTTCGGCCCTAAGCTTTAGTAATATCTGGTAGAGGAGAAGGCGAGACGCAGTCATATATAGTAGGATAGAATATGTTGAAGTGGATAGACATTTCATCATAGAAAAAGTAGAAGAAGGGAGTGTGTGTTTGTCTTATGTGCCTATATGACATCAATTAGTCCACATTCTTACAAAATGACTAGCAGAAGAAGTATTGACAATTTTTGTTACCAAGTTGGACATTATTATCATCTAGGATCCAACTTGGGAGAGTGTAGTAAATGTGTAAATATTAATATTAGTAATTGTAGGTAGATTATTAGGGATTTAAAAGGAATATAATTGGGTAGTTAATGTGATTGATTGTATTTTCCGATTTCCTCAGATCTTCTCTAGTTGTTTTGTATATGTATATAATCACTCACATTAGATGAATGAAATCATCGAAGAATTCCATCACAATCACTCTACAGAAACTTGGAGTAAACTCTTTCTAGAGGGAGACATGATTAGCTCCTTTTCTTTTATAAATATATGCAAGGGCAAAGAGCAAGTTGGTCATGGACAAAGCCTGAAGAACATCGTGGAGGTTTTTGTCATCGCATATATCATAAAAGGGCTTCGTGAAGGTTCCTTCATCACTAAGGAACTTGTGTTTTTGCGTTATTTTATTGTTAACTCTTATGTATTGACATTCCAAATGGTTCGGCAGCATCTAGATGAGAAGATTTGTTTGATCCCAGGTGTTTTTTCTGTTATAGCTCAGGTATGTGAAATTCAAGAGAAAATGGAGAGAAAAAAATGATGACTTATTTGTAAATGTTCTGTTGATATCTTCCAAGGTGGTAAAGAAGATATCATAATTATCTCCACTGTCAGATCTAATAAGGAGGGAGATGTGGGGTTTCTTTCTTAGTAGAGGAAGAACAAACGTGGCTCTAACTAGCTCGTGCTCGCTAAGTATTGTCATGACCAAAATCAGTTATGGTTGATCAAGAATTAAAAACTTGATCTCGAGAGGGATTGAGGATTTCTATCCATGTAAGCAATGTTGTTAAACTCATGAATTTAAGCAAACTCATGAGAAATACATAAACTCGAAAACTCGTAAGAGTTTACATATATTAATAAAATAAATAATAATTAAAACTATGTGATAAAATAATTAAAATACTAAAAATGACAACAATTTGGTTTAAATATACTTTAAATCCAAATAACTAAATTAAATTCATTAACATTTATAATTTATCATACTTAACATAAAAATTTATACGAAATTCATGTACTAATATAAGGGTGTTATAAAACTGAAGGAATTCTAGAGAGAAGTCAGAGGAAATTCTAGAGAGATGAAATGGATTCTCATTCAAGTGTAATGAATACTTACAGGAGACCTCTATTTATAGAAGGATGCAAATAGTAGATTACTATGCGTATATACCATGTCATCCTGTATTTGGAGATTATGGGTCAATGGACATCCACATAATAAAAATATTCATAACACTTCCCCTTGGATGTCCATTTATGAATGTGCCTCGTTAAAAACTTTAACTAGGAAAAACCCAGTAGGATAAAAACCTAGCCAAAGAAAAGAGTACATCATCCATTAATACACTATCCAGTACTGCCTCATTAAAAACCTTTCTAGGAAAAACCCAGTGGGATAAAACCCAGATAAGGAAAAAGATTACAGCGTGTATCGTCTCCCCCTCTTGATTACATCAGTGTTACTCCCCCTGATGACTACATTGCTTCAATGTCTTTCTGAGCATATTATACTTTCTGTCATCAAATATTCTGTTAGAAACGCCCAATTTGATTGTTCATTATATACCTGCAAGATCTAAATCTGTCAAGTAAAGTCATAATAATCTTTTCATAAATATATATGTGCATATAGAAATTCAATAAATGTTTATTCAGATAATGATGCTATATGCACTTTCATCTTGAGTCCTTTTGGGACATATGTGTTTCTGGCGCCTTATGTGCTTTTAGCACATACAAATATATTGTGGCTCATGATCCTCATTATCATGCATTGCAGCATATGCTATCATAGATATTATTAACGTCGACTTCATTTTCAGTCCCATCGGATTTCATTCATAATTTATTGAGATCTCATTATATTCACATATATTAGGTACCTAGGTCTCTCTTGGACCACAATACACTTTTCTTGTAATATCTCTTCTGGAGATAACATCTCATCAAAAGATAACTCTTCTGGAGCTTTACTTAATTATCCTCGACTTGATCATCTATATTTTATAGCTCCTTTTCTCTTTCGAGGATTTTTATCTTTATAACCGATGGACCAGCAACGCTTCAGGCGTGCTTTATAACAATTCATATAGGAGCATTTGCAGTTGGGACATATGACTTTGTCACTTTAGGTCAGTAAATGCTTTTAGCATTTGATTAGCTAAAATCTGCAAATGAATTATCTTTTAAACTTTTAGTGCACATTTCTTTGTATGAGGACCAATATGAGCCAATGATAATTCATTTCACTTTATCTTTACCCAATCTGCTTATTTTTCTCCCCCTCATCAAATCATCAATTTTCTTTGTATATCCATCTATGTGCATTGTAATAGATTAATAATCATTACACATTTAAAACATTTCAAGATGGAATTAATCTGGCTCCTGAACAAAAGCCAATTATACGGGGAGAATTCTGTTGGCTTATATAATTGCTGCAAATATACACAACATATAAATTTTGTTCTCATAATCATTGATCTATCCATTCATGGATACTTTAATACATTATTTCTGGATCATTCAATCTGGAAATTGCGCGCATAATATATTGCAAACATCTGGTTGCAATCATCACTGCAAACTTTGCAGATCAATAATTTCATATGTACTCTTTCAATTTAATATATTTCCAGAGATCCGTTTCCAATAATATTTTCATAATCATATCTATTTGAGAACAAGCAGCACATAATATGACTCGGATGATCAAACAAGTCATGCCAACATTCCATATAATTTATCATCAAATCCAATATCAATCTTGGGGGAATCAACACACAAACATTCACAGAAAATTAACACAAAAACACTCACACTTGATATATATCAATCTCCCCCTCAAGTATGAGTCTGTAGAAATTAATTCATGTAATTTCATACAATATTCCATATATGATATCTATTTTTACAGATATCATTAAAATTCCACAAATGCATTATCAATGCATTATTCTGTTACTTCTGGTAACAAAATTTCAATTTTCCAGAAACAACAATCAAATAAATACAAAATCATTGAAATTATCAAAATACTGTGGAATCACAGATGCATTACTATGGAATCACAGGCGCAACATGTATCACTGTGGAATTGTCGTATGCATATATAGTCAAAAAGTGTCTAAGCTCGTGCTTGACAGGGTGCAGATCTGTAAAGATTCAATAGGACTGCGCATATCTGCAGAGATTCAATAGGATTTAATTCGGCTATAAATAAAAGAAGGCAAACGAACATGCCTCACAAACATTCAAGCATCTGATAACATTCACTACCATATACTAACTTATCATTTTTCTTCTAATCGCGTATATTATTGCAATGGCAGGTTCAAGTAATTTTATCCCAGTTTCTGATACATCTGACACAGCATTACTTGATGCTTTGTTGTATGATGATCAGAAAAACCTGTCATTTACCTCTTTATTATCTCCTAATCCTTTTGAGATGTTTATTCCTCCTTCTACTATTCCTCCTTCTGCTTCAAATATACCTACTTCTCCCCCAAGAACAAATGTTCTTCCTCAATTTAGAAGGAATGAAGGTACAACTGAAGCAGGTTCATCAAGGAGGCCTGTTAAAAGGTGTAGAACTATGGCTGAACTAATGGAGTCTACCAGTCAAATTCAACCAATAGTCACAACAATCAATGAGCCAGCATTCATAAGCCAGCAAACAACCACCAGCCAGCCATCAACCACGATCCAGCTAGCAACAATCAGCCAACCGACAACCATTAGCCAGCCAATAACAATTAGCCAACCAACAACCACTAGCCAGCCATCAACTACAAGTCAATTAGCAACAACTAGCTTATTGGAATGTAGTTGTTGTCATGTTTTACGAGAGATCATACATACCAACGAACTTCAGTACCATAAACTTGAAGTTCACGGAAGAAGAACAGGTATGATTACCCATGCTATTTTATTTGAAAAAGTACAGGATAAATCTTATAATACTGACAGGCTTCCAATGTTTGATTTCACAAATAAAAATTTTGAAGAAATCAAACAATTTCTGACACAGTATTGTATAGATTTACAAGCATCAGGATATATCTTGATGCGTGATCCTGTATTAGCCTATCATGAGGTTCTCTGTGTTGGTTCGGAATGGGCTATAAATCCAAATGACCTCCATGGAAGTTCATTTCAAACCAATATTGAACACTCATTAGGCAAAGGAAACCAACCTGCAGTAAGTATACCCTATGATACTTTATTCCTTAACCAGGGTGAATTATATAGGTTATCTATGGAGCAACGAGAAAGAATAAAGAAAACAACGCTCCATGATTTAAGAAATTATTTTCACTTAACCCTTGATGAAGCGAGTAAACAATTAAATATGTCTACTCACACCATACAAAAAATCTATCAAAAAGGAGGGTTAACTGAGTGGCCACACAAGAAGCTCAAGAAACTTATGACGCAAATCTCGATATTACGAAGAGCTTTGCCTCATCTGGATCCCATCTCAAGAGAAGCAAAAGAAGAAGACATTAAATATCTTCAGAATGAGATGATTAAAGTTTGTAATGATGTTGAGCCACTCGCAATTAAACTTTGTTGAAATAATATTTCCTTTTGCTTAATTATTTTGTTTATGAATATTCTTTTCTCGTATTTATAAAAATTGTTATAATCATAGAAATCACATAACAACCATAATAATATATTTTCTTTATTCACTTCTGGGAATGAAGTTGGATAAAAATTCATGATCCATAACTCACTGATTTGTTTGATCATGGCAAGAAATTAATCCACAATATTGCTACTACAATAGCAAATTGAATATATTTATTTATAATATCAATCATGATCATACAATCCCTTGTCTCATAATTTAAGGGAATATTTAATGCCAAATATACAATTTTGAGGCCTTTATACAACTGATAACATACAAAATTTATGGATCAAATATTGTTTAATAATTTGTCTCTTGTTATCAGGCTAACTTGCCTCTTGGCTTCAGGCAATCTTGCCTCTGAAATTAAGGCTATCTTGCCTCTTAGGCTCAAGCCAATTTATGCCTCATCTCTCAAGCCAATCTATGCCTCATATCTCTATGGCATTTTGATCTCATAATAATATATATGATCTTTTAACAGTTTATCTTCAAGATAAATAAAATATAAGCATAATAAAATAAATAGATGGAACCCACTAATAGTGTGGTTGCCATAAATAATAAAAGGAAGGGGAATATATAAATTGTAAATAAATAAATAAAAATAAAAGGGAAAAGGGGGATATAATGCAATAAATAAATAAATAAAATAAAATAAAAGACTGGAAATAAACGTGCTAAATAAATAAAAAGAAGATGAAATAGGAATAAATAAATAAAAAGAAGATGAAATAGGAATGGGAGTAAACTCACAGCGAGACCTATCTCATCCAAAAGTAAGAAAGAAGATGCATATGTAAATGTAAATATATAAAGCAATAAATAAATAAATAAAATAAAATAAATGACTGGAAATAAACATGCTAAATAAATAAAAAGAAGATGAGATAGGAATGGTAGTAAACTCACAGCGAGACCTATCTCATCCAAAGATAAGAAAGAGAATGCATATGCAAATGTAAATATATATATAATATATAGAAAGCAGTAAATAAATAAAAATGAAAGGAAGGGGGATATAAAGCAGTAAATAAATAAATAAATGGAGTCCACTAAAATAGTGTCACTACCATGAAAAATAAATAAAGCAGTAAAGAATTAAAGGAAATAAATGGAGTCCACTATACTAGTGTCACTACCATGAAAAATAAATTAAGTAGTAAAGAATTAAAATAAAATAAATAGGAAATGGGACCCACAAAGTGTCACTACCATAAAAGATAAATAAACACTAAATAAAATAAATAAATAGAGCCCACTAATTGATACAGTGTGCCTCCTTGGTGCCCATCCGAAGAAGAAGAAGCACACCCAGAAATCATAACGTGTTAGTAGAATTATTTTCAGCTTTCGTGCTGATAACGTGTTATAAAACTGAAGGAATTCTAGAGAGAAGTCAGAGGAAATTCTAGAGAGATGAAATGGATTCTCATTCAAGTGTAATGAATAGTTACAGGAGACCTCTATTTATAGAAGGATGCAAATAGTAGATTACTATGCGTATATACCATGTCATCCTGTATTTGGAGATTATGGATCAATGGACATCCACATAATAAAAATATTCATAACAAAGGGCACTAAATAAGAATAATTATAAATTCAATAAAGATCTTCAAACGTTAGATTATCATTATCTCCATTGTCTTCAAATTCTTTGTCTTCACTATTATAATCTCCATTTGCATCACCCTTGTCATCATTATCATTATAATTTTCCCTAACATCATCAATGTTAAGGTCAACACCAAATAATGGAATGGCCATATTCTCATTAATTTCATGAGGTTGAAGAACCTCATCATCCTTTTCTTCCACATTATCTTCATCTATCCTTCCTTTAGTAATCCATGCATCATTAGAATATATATCATTAAAATCATAATTGAACTCTTTGACTTCCTTGTGAGTTTCAAATTGCACATGACAAATGCCAAATCATTCATCTTCTTTTGATGCAAATGGTTTCTTTCTTTTTATTTTTTGTACAAATCTTTAAAAAAAAATTGACATAAAAAAAAACTTCAGTATAATTCTAACATTCAAGAAAAGTTACGTTGAAAATTAAAAGAAAAAGAGTAAAATTCTTAACATCTCAAAAGCACTATCATTACGTTCACAGCCAAAAGAGTTGCAACATAAGCTAAGAATATGAATTACAATTCTTTTAAGTTTAGACATCCATCTCGAAAAGAATCCCACCATTCTGGTAGAGGTAGTTTTTTTCATAATACTTGTGTAATTTCACGTTCAAACATATCTTTTGCATTATGAAACTTAGTCAATTGAAACTCATTTTTGTTAAGCTTATCTTGATCCTAAAAAATACTTGACAAACAATCATATAACCCTTGTTTAACCATATAATGAGGCTTACAATTAGTATCATTATGGAAATGAGGATTGAGGTAGCATGCTGCTACATGTTAAGGTATATGTAGTTGAGTTTTCCACCTTTCATCAATTATATTCCACATAAGCTCATAACTATCACAAATCATAGTCAATAAAAAAGAGTCATTCCACCAAAAAAATTCAAATTATAAAAACATAAAACTTGCATAATAAAATTAAGTATGTAAAAATGATATAATACTTTCCTTTTTTAACATTATTACTGTTTTGTTTGATCTTTTCCTTCGTATTTTCCATGGCTTCATATATGAATCTCATAGCTGGCTTCTCTTTTGAATCTACTGAGTAAAGAACTTTAACAAGAAGAGCAACATCTTTAAGGCATGTCACAATATTCTTCCACAAAATATAGTCCATAGCATTTTTTGCTACTTCTTTTCCATTTTTGGTAGATGAAAATTTGTTAAAAATGATTTAGTGTACGATACTTGTTAAAAGGGTAAATAAATAAAATTGTCTTTTAAATCCAAAAAAGAAGTCACAACAAATAGACCACTTCAACTACTTCAGATAGATTTAGTTGGACCAGCAAGAATTAAAATTTTTTGAGGTAATTTATATACACTCTAGTCATTATCGATGATATTTCCAGATTTACATAGACTTTTTTTCTTTCCTCAAATGATGAAACTTTTAGTGAGTTGTTTTTGCCAAGAAAGTGTAACATGAGAAAGTTATGTTCATTGTAGCCATTAAAACAAACCATAAAGGATAATTTAATAATCAAGCCTTCAGAGAATATTAAGACACAAATGACATTGATAAGTGATCACAACTTCTCTACTCCAAAATCTCCTCAATGAAATATAGTTGTGGCAACAAAGAACAAAGTTCTTATAAAAATGGCCACTTGCAAGTCTTCTAGGCTAATGCAATGAGCACTATAAGATACATCTCCAACAAAGCCTATATCATATCAAAGCTTGACAAAACACCTTACAAGCTTTATAAGAGGAGAAAACCAAATCTTGCTCACCTTCATATATTTGGTTGTAAGTGTTTCATTCCTATGTTTGAAAGCAATATTTTTATAGGTTACTCTAATAGAAGCAAGGCTTATAGAGTTTTCAATAAGTAAACTTGCGTTATTGAAGAGCTCATCCATGTTGTGTTTGCTGAAAACAAACCTTTGGGAAATTCCTTAATAGATTAACCCAGGATATTTTTTCAAGAAGAAAACCAAACTACTTCTAAAAAACCTACCTCATTTGAAAATAAACCTAAACATGATTTTGAACTGTTCAACCAAAGTCAACCTAGAGCTTGGAGATACAACAAAAGTCATCCTTTACATCAAGCCATAGTTGATGTAAAGGGGGGTAAAGACTAGGGACAAAACTCTTAATGAAGTAAGCTTCTCTATATTTATCTCTAAATTAGAACCTTCTAACATTAATAAAGCTCTATCAGAAAATGCTTGGGTGATAGCCATATAAGAAGAATTAAATCAATCTGAAAGAAACTAAGTTAGGACTTGGTATCAAGGCCTAAGCACCATCTGATCATTGGCACTAAATGGGTATTCAAGAATAAAAGTGATGAATATGCAATCATTGTCAAAAACAAGGCAAGATTGGTGGCCAAAAGTTATAATCAGGAAGAAGGAATTGAATATATGGAAAGATATGCTCTTGTTAGTAGATTGGAAGCTATACAAGTACTTTTAGCCTTTGTGTGCATCAAATGCTTCAAACTCTATGACATGGACGTCAAAAGTGTCTTTCTAAATGAGTACATTTTGTAAGACCTGGCTATTACTCAAGAGGGGGTGAATTGGGTGTATAATAAAACTTTGGATATTTTTAAAAATCTTCACAACTTATTGAAAGCAGTTTGTATGACAATAATAATCTATAAAGTCATTGTAATTTATTCAAACATATATGTTGGGAATATAAGAATTTAGGGAAGAGAATATGCAAACTACGATTTATCCTGGTTCGGCCGAATCATTGACCTACATCCAATCCCTAATTTCTACTTGAGATTTTCAATCCACTATCCTCTTGTTTAATCCGGGCACAAGAGAGGCCTTTACAATCCCACAAGTTTACACAGACACTTGTGAAGCCAAATCCCTCACTGAGATACTCCCCCTTACACACTGTAAGGATATAATCTGTTTCCCACTCAAGATTACCCAATCTTGAGTAACTCTTAGATAAAATGATTTACAATGAATCTTCTCTCTTAGAAGTGAATATGATGAACACTGAAGTACAATACAAATAATCTCACTCTCTAAGGTAAGTTATATGATCATTGAGATAATCAGAGAGTAGATGATGTAGATGTTAGAATATAGGCATTTTTACTGTGTAAGCTCACTTCCCTTCTTTGTTCCACTTCAGTGTCTTCGTTTCTAGGCTACTTATAATTGAAGAAGACCATTTGAATAATATATCCAGAATATGACTGTTGTAAGTCCACTGAGGAAATTGTTGTTGAAAGTCCACTGAGAAAATTTCTGTTTGAACATTCTTGATTTCTGCTTTTGGTTCTAACAATGGCTGACAGTCCTTTAACCTGGAGTATAAAAAACTAAAAGATAATACATATTTCCTTTAACATAATGGGCAACGTTTGGACAGATCTATTGTTTATTCCAAGTTGCAGACAACTTCTGACATATACATTAGACATCATGACTTTACAGTTAAGCATTTGAATCTTCATGTAATCCTTCATTTGATCATCTTAAACTTACTAGCAAACTGTTTAAACAATGTTAGGAACAATAGTAATAAATGATATGAAGTTTGTAAATCATTGAGGAAGATTTCGCATATTTGACCAAGGTGTATGTAAAACAGAGCGCTTTAAACTTGAGTTTGTTTCAAGCAAACTAGAGTTTGTTTGTGCAAACTTGAGTTTGTTCAAGCAAACTTGAGTTTAGAAAATTTCCCAAGTTCCAGACTTAAGTTTGATTATCTAAGCTTGAGTTTAGACTTCTACTTAGATCGAGCATCACAATAAGCCTCTTGAAATCAATCTGGAGATCACATAAACTCGAGTTTATAAGTGGCAAGCTCGAGTTTGGGTCTTTTAAAATGAGGATAAGTTTAAGTTCAAAATGAAAACTGGAGTTTAAGAAGCATAGGCTCGAGTTTACTCATCTTGTAAATCTTCTAGTGCTCTCTGTCTGAGTTAAACTCAAGTTTAACAAATGTAGGCTTACATTTACTTGTCTTGTAAAACTTTGAAATCTTTTGATCAGAGACAGACTGGAGTTTGTAAAATGTAGGCTCGAGTTTGAACGTTTTGAAAAGTTTTGAGGAACTCTCTGTTTAAGGTAAACTCAAGTTTGCATGTCCTAGCTTGAGTTTAGTCGACTTACAAGTCCTCGATAGCTCTTTGTCTGAGCCAAACTTGAGTTTATAATTGTAGGCTTGAGTTTAGTCGAGGATGAAATCATTGGAAGGCTTTCTGTCAATCTCAAACTGGAGTTTGACAAACCAGGCTCGAGTTTGCAGCATCCTGAATTTACTGTCAACTTCCAAAGGCCATATCTCCCTAGTCTGAACTTTATTTTTGTTGGTTCAACTCTTGATGGAATGAATTTTGAGTCTACTTTCATATGCCACTTATTTCAACTCATTTAGATTTTTAATTTGTGAGATACACTCAAAATATTGAAGCTTGGTCTGTTGTGTGGTATGAACTTCAGTTCCAAATTCTGAAATTCATAGCTCTCTTATATGAACTTCTTTGGGCATTAAACTTTGTCAAAATGACGCATTATAAGTCTAGTTTCATACAAAATTGGTTTCACCTTAATCCAATCACTTGTTTGGAAGATATCATCAAATAACCAGACCTCACGCATGCTGAACGTAAAACAGAGGTAAGCAGAGAGTTGATAACTCGACCAAACTTGAGTTTGTAAGTATAGGCTCGAGTTTGTTCATACCAACTCAAGTTTGCAAGTAGTAACTTGAGTTTTCTTGTAACAGTGGAGCCAATCACTGTAGCAAAGTATTAAACTCGAGTTTTGACCATCTAACTCGAGTTTGTTCATCCAGAACCTGATATTTACTTGTTCTAACTTCGAATTGAGCCATTCTAATTTCCATTTGATCAATAAGACTTCTAGATCAATCTAAAAACTTGTATAATGATTTTCTCATTCCATTCAACAAGTTCTTCTTTCTTTCTTCTCTTTTCCTGATCATTCTGTATGATTCAACTCTTTCTTCATTCTCTTCTCTTGTTCTTTATTATTTGACTTCACATCTTTGATTCTACCTTAAACTTAAGAGTTAGACAATGTAAGAGATAAATATAGTATGAAAAACTTTTTGCTCTTACTAATGACATCTATATAAGACATCATTAAAACTGATCATATCCAACACATTTTGAAAGAGGTTTATGTAGAATGACCCCATAACTTTGAAGATGTGTCAAAACCCAACCATGTTTATAGACTAAAGAAGGCTCCCTGTGTTCTTAATCAAGCTCCTAGAGCGTGGTATGAAAGACTGAGAAGATTTCTCATTGACCAAGGGTTTGTCTAAGGAAAGGTGGATACAACACTCTTAATGAAATACAAGAAAATGATCTTTTAATTGTTTAAATATATGTTGATTATATTATTCTTGGTTCTACTAATTATTATTTGTCAATATTTTTTTAAAGACTATGAAGGGTGAATTCGAAATGTTCGTGATAACTGCAAATAAAGCAAAAGAAGAACAATAAATTTATTTCAAAACCAAATATCTCAAGGAACTCCTGAAGAAATATGGACTGGTTCATGCAAATGGAGTTGACACTCCAATGAGTTCAACCACATTGTTTGATGTTGATGTCAAGGGAATAGACTACATTATCACAAAATATTGAGTAATGATTGGTTCTTTGCTTTATCTTATTGCTAGTAAACCTGACATCCAATTTAATGTAGGAATATATGCAAGATATCAATTAGCACCTAAAGAATCTCATGCTATGACAGTAAAAAGAATATTCAGATATCTTGCTAACACGACTAAACTTGGTATATTTTACTCAAAAGGAAGCAATGACTATCTAATTGCATATTCAAATTTAGATCATGGATGATACAAAACTAATAAAAGAACACTAGTGGACAATGTCAATTTCTTGGTAGCTCTATAATATCATGGTTTAAAAAGAAACATAACACTATGTTTCTATCATCTACTGGAGTTGAATATGTTGTTGTCTCAAGTTGTTATGCACAACTACTTTGGTTGAAACTACAACTTCAAGACTTGGGTATTCATCTTATAGAAATTTTCATTTATTGTGACAACACCAATATAATAATCTTATCAAAGAATCTTGTTTAACACCCAAGAACCAAGCATATTGATGTGAGATATCACTTTATCAAAGATCACTTACAAAAGAAAGATGTCAAAGTGGTGTTCATTCTTATACAATTTCAAATAGTAGATATATTCACCAAAATGTTGGCAAAGGACCAATCTATACATAAGAAGAGAATTGAGAATGATAAATCCAAATGAATTGTAAGAAAATTTCTTCATCTTAATTAATCTTAAATATATTTTGATGATTTTTTTACTAATTTTAGTATCAAAGTTCCTAGAAATTTGTTTTGTAGGATCCCATGTTATTGTGCTAAAAAATAAAGATAAACAGAGAAGGAATAACTTGCAAAGGAACTTGAGTAATTGTGAAAGTGATAGCCAATCACTTAAGTGATGCATAAAGAAACTCAAGTGATGAAGGAAGTCAGAACACCAAGAAAGGTATTACTCGAGTGAAGAAGAATGCACTTGAGTGACACACAACGTTTACTCTCAAAATAGGATTAAGTGCTCACATTACGCACTCAGGTAAGGTATTGCTTTTGGTAATCACTCGAGTGATTCAAAATATTACTCGAGTGTAAACCTCTGTGGTTAAATGCTTTTGAAATATTTCACTCAAGTGATACATGGAATTACTCGAGTACAACCTCACGTAAAGGGAAATACTTGAGTAATTTATAAGATCACTTTAGTAAAGGTGAATTTTCACCAATCACTTGAGTAATTTGAAAATAATAACTCGAGTGCAATCTTGTGAAAAATCAGATTATATCATAACTTCACTGTCACTCTCTCTCACTCACACTAAAGACTTCTAGACTCCCAAAATCTCTTGACTTTCAAACTTTCAACTTCGTATCTAGTAACTGATAAACCATTTTTCTCTGATTAAAACCTTAGGAAACTTTATTTCCATCCCATCAACTCTTCCTCTTTCACTGTGTATGTGTGTGTGCATGTGTTTCTCTTATTTCTCACTGAAACTCTTTATCTCCACTCATCGAAACCTTAACCTTTTCTTCGAAACTCTCAAACCCAAAGATGATTCTTTTTGACAATGGCGAGAGCAAAGAGACCAAATGTCTATTAATGGCAACATTTCATCCAAAAGGGGGGTGGATTATGTGATATTAAAAATTTAAAACAAGTGTGATTAACAACTTAATCGAAAGATAAGAGTTAGAGAAATATCACTAGAGTATATATAGGAGTTTATAGTGCTACAACCTTAACCTCTTAACCTACGTCCAATTCTCAAAGCACATTTGAGATTTTCATTATATTCCTAAGATTCAATAGGTTCTTAGCACCACAATACAAAGAGATTTCCTCAATAAGACACTCACTCACCCTTAAACTTTATAATTTTGACAAACTCACTCATGGTCCCACTACATTGAGATTTTACATAATTGAATAATGTTGGTAAACTCTCTCACAAAGTAAATAAATAAACATTGAAGCGAAAGTTGAATATCATAAGATATTAGAGAATAAATTGTGCAACAAATATGCATATAGATTGTCGTTGGCTTGGTTAAAAGCTCTGATTTGTATGATTTGCTATTTATAAGTAGTCGCCATTAATGACCATTGTGAGCATTCAAATTTTTTTGTTAGAGACAAATTGTAGTCGTTGATGAAATTCATTGCTATGTTGCTTTCATCTTTGCTTTAACAAATGCTTCAGACACAATCCTTTGCTATGCTCTACTTTGCATTTATTACTCTATCAAATTTTTGGTTTTTATGGCTCTTAAAGTTAATCCGTGGTTTGATAATCTTAAATTTATACATAAACAAGATTAGTAATATTGAAAAGTAGTATAAGTAATTATAAAGTGTAAACATACGTTAATCGAAGGTATCAAAATTATCGAGATGGTGATTTTGAAAAATCGATGAACATGCACTTGAATATGATTTAGGATCACTAGAATGATGCCTTGTCACTCGAGTACTTGCACTATGACTCAAGTGCCAGATGAATTTTGATTCTTGTAGTGAAGTGTTGTAACAAAACTTATCACTCAAGTGCTTAAAATGTAACTTAAGTGATCTTTTGTTGTTTGGAAAATGTTTTAACACTACCAAGTGACTTGAGTGAATATTTGAATCAATTACACTCATTTGTAAGTGATATTGGATCACTTGAGTGATCTTCTATTAAGATCATATCACTCTTGGTTCATCTACGAGTGACTTGCTGAAACTTACAAGTTAGCACCATTACTCAAATGATCACTAATCCACTCAAGTGATATTTGAGCACATCATTTAAGTGCTAAAGACCATTACTCAAGTGATCTTCTTTAACTTCCTAAAACACTATGATTCACTTGCAAATTCATGCAAGTGATATGGAATCACTCTTGTGCTTACCCAGTCAATTGAGTGGTTCTTCATAACTTATGAATTTTTGCAGTGACTTGTAGAAATGTTAGAAGTGATGCATCACTTGAGTGCCTTTACAACCACTCAAGTGATCCTATCAAATCACTTGAAGTAAATAACATTCATTTGAGTGTCTAGTTAGTTCATGTTTATTTCAAATACAGTTATATCACTCGAGTGACTTGAATCATCAAGTTCAATTTGTATATTAAGATTTGTTATCATTAAAACACAATAGTATGAAAGTTAACAATGTCGACAAAGATTTATCGCCTCCACCTCCAATGAAGAAGTCGAAGGTTTCAGAACCTTCCAAACCTCAAAGAATCAAAAGTTCCAACCAAAGGTCTAAGTTTTTGGTGCTCCTGAGCCAAGACCAAAGGCCAAAGGAGTTGTGATTTGCAAATCCAGTGAATCTTGTCTATCATCAAAGCCAATGCTTTAAGGTAAGGGGGAAGAAAAGGAGGATTCAAGAATAAAGGCTGACTTACAAGACCTAAAGTTTAGAGCCAAACTTGAGTTTGCATTTTAGAGATCTGTGCCTCAAAGTTCCATTCTAAAGAAATCGAGATATGTTCCCTCATCTTAGACCCATGAGGCTACAATGAGTCAACCTACTCTTAATCTCTCTATTTTAATCAGTCCTTCATCCTCATAGATGGCCAAAGAAGCAGAGTCTTTGATTCCACCTCTTCAACATAAGAGAATTATAGGTAGTTAACAAATTGTCCGTGACTCTAATTTTGCTCATCGTATATTCTATCATGTAGTATATGTGGATTTGAATTCGTTGAAAAAGGATTGCTTTAGACTTGTATCCTTACTTAGAACAATTGAGCCTTGGTTAAGGATTACTATTGCTCATTGCCCAACCATTGTTAAGACATTTTACTGTAATATGATAATAGCTTATAAGTGTGATAATGAGGCCAAAGTCATTGAAGAAAGGATTAAGACTTTTGTGAGGGGACAAAAGATTAGTTTAATAGTTGATATGTTAAATACTTATCTGGGGATAGAAGATACTCCCATTGGGCCATTTAGAGAGTTTACTTCCAATGAGACTCATGGGATCCTCAAGCCAGGAGAGTCAGCGAGACCTCTCAACTTTACTCTTGAGACTATGAGTGCCATCTTTAGAGTCATATTCTACATCTATTCTCGGAGTATGGTAAAAAAAGGCCAAGAACTTCCTTATATCACTAGTAAGGACTATTTGATGATGGTGTCTATAATCTGACAGGATAAAAGGAATGTTGGTGATATGATCTTTCTAGGCATAAGAAGATTCATATTTCATTCAACCAGGACCACCACTATTCCTTTTCCACTATTGGTTTCCTATCTTTTCTTCCTTCACAATGTATGGTATTTGATTCTCAATGAGAAGGTTGTAAGAATTGACAAGCTTGGGAAGGTATAGCTTGGCCAAATGGGAATCTTTCTTGGAGAGCAAACAATGAGCAGTCTTAGCCTCAGCCTAAGAAGAAGGCTATGAGATTGAAGACCTTGACCTCCAGAGGAGATAAGCTTAGTCTTCTTGAGTTGGTTCTTCAGGTCCTTCCTTCTTGAGGGCTACTATCTAGTCATACATTCTAGACTCTCTTCAGGCTTCCATCTCAGAGATAAAGAAGTCTAATAAGTACTTGGTCAATCAAGTGGACTACCAGGTTAGAGTTCTCATGGAGGGTGTGAGCTACAATTTCAAGCAGCCTTTTGACCTTCAGGCAAAGTAGATAGTCCGGATTCATAGAATTAAGGAACTTATAAGGATCCAACTTGGTATTCCCTTCCTAAAGACCTCTATATCTACCACTGCTACCCTCCTGATACTACCACCTTTATCCCTCCTGTACTACTATCACCCCTAATATAGTATCTAATACCACCACCACACTTATATATAATCCTATTCCAGTTGGTGATCTTCCTACTGAGGATCTTATTCTTCACTTTCCCTCTCCTCTCCTACCTCACCTTACCACTCACACCACTCTACCTCTAAATCTGATATTGACAAGGTAATCATTATTGAGCTAGAGCCTACATTTACTCTACATTCCCCTACTCGCTCCTCCTCTCATGACCTCACATGTACTTCTTTTGATCCCATGATTGCTATAATTGTCTACACTCCACCTCCCTCTTCCTCTAATAATCCTATTTCACCCTCTACACCTCTCTAAACCAACCCACCTCTACCTTATGATATCAATTTTCCCTCTCCTTTTTGCCATTTTTGCTAAAGACAAAAAGGAGGAGAAGAGTGGAATTTATAGATAGATGTTTAATTGTTTAAGATATTTATATCTCTATCTCTTATTATTGAAGTTTCTAATAACTTGTGTTACCATGTTCATTCTAATGACATACATGTTAGGCATTTTCATTTTGTGCACTATTTAATAATATTTTTGATCTAACCTTGTTCTTCAAAAAGATTTCAAATATTATCAAGTTTTGTCATCATTAAAAGGAGGAAGAATGTTAGTTCTAATATTATTGTTTTTTAATGATAACAAATCTTGATATAAAAAGCATAACAGATTGTTAACTTGGTGATTTAAGTAACTCGAGTGAGTTTCTTAACACTCAAGTCATCGAACTGTATTTGAAATAAACTTGAATCAACAAGTCACTCAAGTTTCTTCACTTGGAGTGATCAAAGAAGATCACTTAAGTGACAGTAGATCCACTCGATTGATGTATCTTTTCTTCTAGAAATTATAAAAGTCACTCAATAAAATTATGAACTTATGCAAGATTACTCAAGTGATTGGTTAAGCACTCAAGTGATTCCGTATCACTTGAAAGTGACTCAAAAGTTTCTAGGAGTTGGAGAAGACCACTCAAGTGATAAGCTCAAGATCACTTGAGTAATTCGAGTTCACTTGTAAACGTGCGCAAGTGATCCACTCGAGTGACAAGCATTTTTACAAAAGTTCACTACTAGTGACTTCATCACACAAAGTCCATCTTGGCACCTGAGTGACAATGTAATAACTTAAATGACAAAGTATCACTCAAGTGATTCTAAGTCACACTCAAGTTCATATTCATTGTCTTTGAAAATCAACGTCTCGATAACTTTGATACTTTGATAAAAATATAGATGAACACCATGATCACTTAAATTATATCTCAATGTTACTAATCTCATTTATGTTTAAGTTTCAAGTGATTAAAGATTGAATTAAGTTCAAAACCAACAAAAGGAAAAATATGTCGAATGCATTAAATGCATAGCAGAGTAGAACAGAGAGAAAGCAACGAAGCATTCAATTTCACCAATGGCTACAATTTCTGTCTAAGAGAAATTTGAATGCTCATAGCAGTCTTTGACATCAATTAACCTATAAATAGTGAAACATTCAAGTTGGAGAATTAACAAAGCCAATGACAAACATTCTATATATTTATTGCTCTATTATCCTTTGACATCTTTTGATATTCAAATTATTCTTCAGTGTTTATTTATCAACTCTTTTTGAAAGATTATTCAACCTTGTTCAATTCTCTTATAAGGAAAATCTCAAGATAGTGGGACCTTAAATGTGATTGACAACTTACAAAGTATAAGGGCAAGTGAGTATTCAATAAGGAACTACATACTGTGGTGCCAAAATTTCGTTGATTCATAAAAATATAATGGAAATATCACAGAGGCTCTGAGGATTAGATGTAATTCAAGAGGTTAAGGCCGAACCAATATAAACTTATGTGTACACTTCAATGATATTTCTCCAATTCTTATATTCTGATTAAGCTTTAAGTGTAGTTATTTTAAATTTTTAATATTACTCAATTCACCCCCTCTTGGGTGAAACATTGACACTAACAGAGATATCACTAGATTTGATAACCCAACAAACAAATAGTTTAAATGGGGTTAAAGAAAGTTCATTTCATAATTGAACATTTATATTTTAACTTTTCATCCTTGAAAATAATACAATTTTTGATATCCTTATTAATAAATATTTTGGTTTCCTTAGTCTTTCTCCATAATTCTCCCTTAACTTTATATGAGGTATACTTTTTATCCCTTAACTTTATAAAGTATGCTTTTGTTAATATATTTTTAACACTATTATTGTTGCTAATAGAGAATGTCAACACATCAAACTTAAGTGATGACTGTACAGTTGACAAATCATATTTCAAATTTAATTTTTTAATATAATATATTAATAATATTAAACTAAAATAAACATTCAATGTGTGTGAGCGAGAATATGTATTTACGCGTATGCACGGCTATCTATACCTAAGTACCTACATATGTAAGTAGTTATGTATGTTAGACCTGGCTATCACCCAAGAGGGGGTGAATTGAGTGTTTGATAAAACTTTGTATGACTTTGAAAATCTTTTCGCAACTTATTGAAAACAGTTCGTATGACAGTAATAATTTATAAAGTGATTGTCAATCATTCAAACATATATGCTAGGAATGTAAGAGTTAAGGGAAGAGAATATGCAAACTATGATTTATCTTGGTTCGACCCAATCCTTGACCTACGTCCAGTCCCCAAGTTTCATTTGATATTTTCAATCCACTATTCTCTTGTTTAATCTGGGCACAAGAGAAACCTTTACAATCCCACAAGTTCACCCAAGCACTTGTGAAGCCGAATCGCTTAATGAGATACTCCCCTTACACATTGTAAGGTTACAATCTGTTTCCCACTTAAGATCACCCAATCTTAAGCAACTCTCAAATAAATTGATTACAATAAACCTTCTCTCTCAGAAGTGAATATGTAAACACTGAAGTACAATGCAAATCAGTTCACTCTCTATGATGAGCTATATGAGTATTGAGAATAGAGAGTGTATGAGATAAATGTTGGATTCAGAATCTCAGCATTTCGACAGTTCAAGCTCTCATCGCCATTATCTTTGTCTTGAATGTGTCTCTACTTATAAATAGCTAATATTAGTCCGTTGAAGCATTAGTCTATTATAGATTATTACCGTTGCAAGTTTTCAGCCCGTTGGAGAAATAGTCGTTGAAGCTTCTGACGTCATCATCTGCTTTTGGTAAGTTTCTCTGAGGATATATTCAAGTTGTAGGCTCTATTTACAGCAAGCATTAAATGATTTTGAGGTGCATGTCGGCCTTATAACTCTCCTCTACTCTCAACCAGACTTTGCTGGGATCATTAGCTGAGATAGCTACGTAGAAATCCTTAGCCAGGTTGACAACACGGATCCTTAGCTGTTATCTTCACTAAGATCCTTAGCTAGATTGACAACACTAGGATCCTTAGCCGAGTTCTTGTCGAAGTGCCAAGTTGGATGGCCGATGTAGTTTGCTGTGCTGACGAGACATGTCGGTATTTTCTTACCGACGTTATATATCGGCATTTGCTACATTTTGCTTTGCCGTTGAGCTATCTCGGCATTTGCTTTGTCGATGTAATATCTCGGCATTTTGCTAATATGGGCCAGCCTTAATTGGGTTCACCGTGTTGGCTTTGTTCCGACATTACTTGAGTATTCAATTTCTAGTACAATAAGGTATATCCAATACTCCAAGTATCGTTGCAGCTCGTTCATGCCAGAGACTTGACATTGATCATACTCGAGAATTGCTTAATCTGAATTGAAATGGCACACCTCACACAAACCACACCAGACCCGTTAATTGTCGAGAATTGATTTGGAATTCTCGAGAATTCCTTTTGAATACATACATATCAGATTTTGAAGAGGAGCACGATCATTCTCGAGAATTGGGTTGAGATTCTCAAGAATTTCAAAACAAGGATGAATAAATTTGAGTGACTTATTGTGAATGCCCTTCGATCATTCTCGAGAATGGAACTGTGAACACTCAAGAATGCTTTTGAATGACTTACTGAGAGAGTGACATAGTTCGTTGATTCTCGAGAGTGTAATAAGGGTTCCCAAAAATGGGCTATTAGGCATTAATTCTCCCCCTTCTTGATGATGACAACACTTGTACAGATTTTATTAAAAAGATAGCTGAGTTTAAGGATATAAATTATTTTTCAATGCAAGGTAAGTAGCTATCAACTACTATCTTTATCAGCTACTCTCTTCTCCCCCTTTATCATCATCAACTAGAGGAAGCATAGAGATGGGGGTAATTGATGAAGGAGTCTGTAGAAAAGGTAGAGATTCTGCAAAAGTGGAGGGAGTCACATGAGGACGAGAGCATGAAGGAGGAATAGAAGAGGAGGTAGATGGAAGGGCAGTGACATGATAGGGAGAGGAGTGGAGGTTTCTGGAACAAATGGAGATAGGGCAAGTGTGAGGATTAGAGAAAAAGAAGAAGAAGGATGGGTTTTTGGAGAGTGAGATGGAGAAACTTGAGGGGAGATATGTGGGGTGGAGTGAAATATGAGATTAGGCATGGAAGTATATGGAGGAGAGAAAGGTGGAGGTGATGTACCAGATGGTCTTGGAGGGGCAGTTTGTCTTAGAAGCTTTTCAACCTTTTTGTCCAATAAGTCATAAGCAGTGTGTGTGGCTTCAAATCTGGGGCCAAGATCATCAAAGTGTCCTGCTATGGCCTCAAGCTTCTCATTGATTCCTGCCAGCTCATCTGCTTGTTCATCTTGAACTTTATCTAGGGACTCAAAACTGTTCAGCACTTCATCAACCCCTTTCTTGACCTCAGTCTTTATCTTCTTAGATAACTCAGTAAGTAGATTGTCTTTAAGAGTAGAGACTGCTACAGATATAGCATTTTCAACTATGGACTGGATTGAGGCACCGAACATTGAGATAGGTTCAGGAGCCTGCGTGATCTGAATCAGAATATGCAACCAGATATTCTTGTCCTCCTTTTGGAAACCATAGTCTAAGCTCTTTTATATCAGCTAGATATCGAAATATTCTCTTCACGTGCTTTGCATGAGATTCCTTTGGTGCAGCTTGGAATCTGGCACACATGCCCACGCTAAACTGAATATCTGGTCTGCTAGCTATCAGGTACAGTAGGGATCTGATCATTTCTCTATATTTGGTGATGTTAAAATCCTTTCCTTTTTCAGTGTCAGCATCTAAAGAGGTAGTTGAACTCATTGGAGTGTCTTCCCTATTGTAATTCTCCATTCCAAATTTTTTGAGCAAATCCCGCAAGTACTTGGTCTGAGAAATAAATATCTCATCCTTTCGTTGCTGAATTTGCAGACCAAGAAAGTAGTTCAGCTCACCCATCATAGACATCTCGAATTCACTCTGCATTTTCTTTGAAAATTTCTCGCACAAGGATTCATTAGTGGAACCGAAAATAATATCAACATATATTTGTACAATTAGTAACTCATTAAGCTTGTTAGTTTTAACAAAAAGGGTGGTATTTGCCTTTCCTCTAACAAAACCTTGTTCCAATAAAAACTTGTTTAAACGCTCATACCATGCTCTAGGAGCTTGCTTAAGTCTATATAAGGCTTTCTTGAGACGATAAATATGATCAGGATATTTATCATTTTCAAAACCAGGAGGTTGTTCCACATAAACCTCCTCCTGTATGAAACCATTTAGAAAAGCACTCTTAACATCTATTTGATAGAGCTTAATCCCCTTGATGCAAGCAAAGGCTAGAAGAACACGTATGGCTTCCAATCTAGCTACAAGAGCATACGTTTCTTCGAAATCAATCCCTTCTTCCTGATTATAGCCTTTGGCAACAAGCCTAACCTTGTTTCTGACTATAATTGTGGATTCATCTCGTTTGTTCTTGAATACCCATTTAGTGCCAATGACTGGATGGTCTTTAGGCCTAGGTACCAAGTCTCAAACTTGATTTCTATCAAATTGATGTAACTCCTCTTGCATTGCGATGACCCAATCATTGTCTGATAGGGCTTCGTCAATTTTTGAGGGCTTAATCTCATATATGAAGGCAGAGAACATGACCTCATTTAAAACACTATTTCTAGTTCTCACTCCTTGATCTATGTTTCCTATAACTTGGTCAAGAGGATGATTCCTAATGAATTTCCAAGCTCTAGGCTGAGATTGATCAAGATGATTTTGAGAATCATTTTCAAAAACATCTTCAAAATTTTCAATAGAAGCAGGAGTAGATTTTGAAAAGAATTGGTTTTTCTGAATGAGTTCATCATCCTCATCCACAGAATTTATTGATTTTGACTCATACAACACCACATGTATTGACTCTTCAACTATACGGGTACGTTTATTGAAGACTCTATATGCTTTACTCCTATTAGAATAGCCAATAAAAATACCTTCATCTGATTTAGAGTCAAACTTACCTAGATTATCCTTACCATTGTTATGTACAAAACATTTACATCCAAAGATGTGTAAATGAGCTAAGTTTGGTTTTCTCCCTTTATAGAGTTCATAGGGTGTCTTGTTCAATTTCTTTCACACATAGGCTCTATTTGAGATGTAGCTGGCTGTGCTCATGGCGTCTGCCCAGAAGACTTGTGAAGTCTGATATTCATTTAGCATTGCACGAGCCATCTCAGTCAATACTCGATTCTTCCTTTCCACCACACCATTTTATTGAGGTGTCCTTGGTGCTGAGAAATTGTGGTATATGCAATGATCTTCACAAAACCCTTCAAAGGCTTGATTCTCAAATTCACCACCATGATCAGTCCGAATAGTTGCAATACATATACCTTTCTCATTTTGCACTTTCTTGGCAAATACACAGAACAGATCAAACGTTTCTTCCTTTGAAGATAAAAATATTGTCCATGTAAAACAAGAATAATCATCCACTATAACTAAGGTATATAGATTTCCCCCTAAGCTTTTCACTATGGCAGGTCCAACCAAATCCATGTGAAGTAGCTGAAGAGGTCTATTTGTTGAAATTTCAATTTTATTTTTGAAAGATGATTTAGTTTGTTTACCCTTTTGACATGCATCACAGATCATATCATTTTTAAAATGGATTTTGGGCAAACCAATTACTAAATCCTTTTTCAACAGCTTGTCCAGTTGGTGCATATTCACATGAGCAAGACGCTTATGCCACAACCAACTCTCATCCAAGTTGCTAACAAAAAATTTTCTGAAACAATTTTTGGCAGATCTAATGTATAACAGTTACCTTCTCTAGGAGCCTTAAATAATACCTTGAGTTTACCTTTATCGATGCAAAAATCATCTTTGTTGACAATGAGGCATTCTTCTGAGTCAAAGATAATCCAATTGTTCTTATCGGCACTCTGACTCACACTCAGAAGGTTATGGCATAGCCCTTCCACCAAGTAGACATCCTTGATAAGAGGACTCCCAATTTCACCTATGCCAGTGATTTTCCCAGATTGATTTCCTTCGAAAGTGACTTTACCACCATACCTTGATTTCAAAGCAATAAATTTATCTTTATCACCCGTCATGTGTCTGGAACATCCGCTGTCAATATACCACTTATTGACTCTAGATGCTTTCAAACAAACCTACAAGATAGGAGAAATTAAGTTTTAGGTACCCATCTTTTCTTGGGTCCTTTGGGGTTAGTCTGAGGCTTAGAAACATGAGTTCCTTTGGGTACCCATTGATAATTTCCCATGGGTTTATCCCTTCTTTCCTTTTTATGAAAGCATGATGATGTACTATGACCTTTCCAATTACAATAATTACAATGAGCAAAAGGATTTGATGAATGCACTGATTTTTGAAAATAATTTAAGTATGATTTTCCACCAGTTTTCTTTCTGCCCTTCTTCTTGTCAAAAATAGGATTATATCCTATGCTTGATCGATCATTTGTAAAATGTTGGGCATTCAAGATCACATTGAGCATTTCACTCCCTCTGGTGAATTTTTCAAGAGTTTTTGTAAGGTATAAATTCTTTTTCTCTAAATCAAGACAATCTTCACAAATTATAGGTTTTTCAGTAAAATTTTTAACTTGTATTTCAAGACTAGTATTTCTCCTTTTTAAATCAAAATATTTATTAGCAAGTTTTTCAAACTCAGATTGCATTTCATTATACTCATCAAGCAGCTCATCGTAGTGGGTAATGAATCGTTTACCTCACTATTTTCTGGTTGTTCTTCTTCTGCGACTAGACAGACATTTGTTGTTTCTCCTTCTTCTTCACTTCCTTCTTTTGAAGAGTCATCACCCCAAATAGTTGAAACATATGCCTTCTTCTTGAAATTGTTGAACTTCTTTTTGTCTTTCTCATTGCCCTTTAGTTGAGGACATTCTGATTTGTAGTGACCAAGCTTCTCGCATTTATAGCAGATGATTTGTTCTTTCTCCTTGGAGTCTTGTCTGCTACTGGAACCTCCTTTTGGAATCGATTTCTGAAGCCTTGATCCCTTTTGTAAAATTTCTTAAATTTTCTCACGAACATGCCCATCTTATCATCCTCATCATCTTTGTCATTTTCTTCCTTTTCTTTAACAACATTGAGAGCAACTCCCTTATTCTTGTTGTTGCCGTTAATTTCTTCCAAATCTTTCTTGAACTTCAATTTGCACTTCAATTTGCTTTTGTATTCAGACAAACTTCCGAATAAGGCTACAACTGAAGCCATTGATTCACCTCAAGCCTTTTCTATTGATGTGACCTTAGCTTCCCAGTCTTTGGTTAGTACATTGAGGATCTTTCTCACTTAGGCACGTTGTTCATTTGCTTTGCCTAATGAAACTAGCTGGTTAATCAGATGAGTATACCGGAGTTGAAATTCAGTAATTGATTCACTGTTCTTCATTCTCATCAGATCATACTTTGTTGTGAGAGTATTTAGTCAATTCTCCTTTATAGTTGTTGTTCCTTCATACGTAACCTCCAAGGCCATCCACATTTCTCTAGCTATCTCCAGATTGCAAATACGAAATTATTCTTGTTGACTAAGTGCGCTTTGAAGCAAGAGTATGGCCTTACTGTTTAGAGTGACATTTCGTCTTTCATTGTCATCGTAATCTTCTTCCGGCTTTGGAAGTCTTAGACCATTGTCAAGCATGATTGGCTCATAGTTTCCTCGCTCGAAAACTCTCCACAAGCCGAACACTGTTGCCATTACGAACACTTTGAATTTGCTTTTCCAAAACGAATAGTGTTGGCCATTGAATCCTGGTGGTCGGTTGATTGAAGAACCATAATATTCCATCCATGATCGAACTCTGTATGTTAATCCGATCTGAGCAACGAGGCTCTGATACCAAATGAAGGTGGAATATCACATAGAAAGGGGTGAATAGGTGATTTAAAAATTTATTCGCTTAATCAAAATTTTCGTGAATTAAGACAAAGCACCAACTAAGCAGAAATTTAAAGAAGAGTAAACACAAGGCAATTTATCCTGGTTCGGTCTAATCCTGACCTACATCCAGTCCCCAAGAACTCCTTGGGATTTTCACTAACTCTTCAGAGATTACAAATACAACTTGAGATGATCCTCACACTCTCGGACTCACTCCCCCTTACTACTTATAATCATACACCCACACTTAAGGTTCCTCAACCTTAAGATTTAACAACTAAATGAAATAAGTGTTTAATAGCTCCTCACGAGTAGATAATAAATGACACACTAAAGTATAGGAAAATATCTGAAGATATTGAGTGAAACTGATAAGATTAATAAATCAGAGTAAATGCGCAGAGTTTTTGGTAGATGGCTAAATTGAATACTTCGCCTTTTATAGTCTTCATCAATAATGTCATTGGGTGAAGCTGGGACGTGACCGTTGAGACTTAATTAAATTTTCGTTAGTCACAACTCTGTTCCTTGTTCAACTGAATGGACCATTGAAGCTTCATTAAATGAAATCTATTCTTTCATTAAATGCGAGGTCCATTGAGCATGCTTTTGCAAAAGAATATCTTGATTAAGTAATCCTTAGAAGAATGTTTCTCTCTGTTGCACAGCTTCATTCCATTTGTTACTCTGTTTCTGTTGCTATGCATTAAATGTTGTGACTTGATCATTTGCTTTATGTTGTTTTCGAATAATACAACGTTGAATTTCCTGAAACCACTAGCAAACGTGATAAAAACATTTTATATATCATACTAAGTGATTCTGGAAGCCATAAGCCAAAGATCATTTCTTTCGTAGAATCAGAGATCACACTTAGTGACAAGAACTCGAGTTTTCATAGTAGAACTCGAGTTCTAGAACTTGAGTTCTTAAACAAGAACTCAAGTTCTTTTGTTTTTCTTTATGAATGTCTCAGGTCTGCTAGCCAAGAACTCAAGTTGATTTCCAAGAACTCGAGTTTTCAATTTAGGCACAAATTGATTTTCAAAGAACTTGAGTTCTTAATCATGAACTCAAGTTCATGAACTTGAGTTCTTTTCTAGGAACTCAAGTTCTTAATCTTTGACTGAATTCCACATAAAAGAAACTTGAGTTCTTTACTAAGAACTCAAGTTCTTAGTCTTTGACCAAATTTCATATAGTAAGAACTCAAGTTCTTGAACTCGAGTTTGGTACTAAAAAACTCCAGTTCTTAAAACTTTGAAGGCTGATCACGGCCAAGGTTGCGAACTTGAGTTTTTTGCCCAAGAACTCGAGTTCTTAGATCAGCTGATATAGGAACTTGAGTTTTTCAGCATCAAATCAAGTTCTTTCTTAAACTATCAATTTACAAGTGTTTAGTTATCATCAAAACTTGGTTGAGAACTAACAAACTCTATCTGTGCCAATGCAATAAGAATTAGCTCCAAACTCATTGTATGTTGAGCATTATGATCAGATTAATAGAAGCTGTTATGAACCAACGTTTTTGCACAATCCTGAACAGACTATGAAATTCCAAAAATAATATTTCTCTCATTTGATCTTTGTTTTATGTGATCTTAATGTTTTTGAAAAGGTATGTGAGTCTAGTTTCATATGCCACCAATTTCAGCCTATTCCAATGCGTATGTTGTGAGATATCTTCAAAACACTGAAGCTTGGTCTGCTGTGTGATGTGAATTTTAGTTCTAACTTCCGAATTAAAAAGCTCTCTCATGTGAACTTCTTTGAGCTTGCAATTTTATCAATATAATGCATTGAGAGTCTAGTTTCCAACAAAGTTAGTTTCACCTCAATCCGATCTCTGATTTGAGAGATATCATTGATTTACTAAATGTCACCCGAGTGAAACGTGAACAGAGTTGAGCAGAGTAGCTGAAACACGATGATTCTTGTGAATAGCTGTATGATTCTTGAGAATTACTTAAGAATGACTGAAATTTTTGCATGAATAGTGCCATACTCGAGAATTACACTGTAATATTCGAGAATGACTTCTGGAATCCAATTGTAGTTTATTTTAACTTCGAATTGAGCCATTTCAACTTCCGCTTAATCATGAAGACTTCTAGAATCAATCTTGGAGCTTGTATAATGATATTCTCATTCCATTCATCAAGTTCTTTCGTCTTCCATATCCCATCTTGATCATTCTTTGTCTTTGAACATGGACTCATTTATTTTCTGCAATTTCTTCTTTCTGAAATCTCTTATCTCCTTCTTGTTCTATAATTCAACTTGGACTAATCTATATTAATTATAGTAGTTAGTCAATGTAGGAGATAAATATATTATTCAAGTTTTTTGCTTTTAAGAATGATATCTATATGAAACATTATCAAAACAAATAATATCCAACAATGTAGGTCCTTATGTATGTTCTTGGATTATTTTTCACTTCTCACTTTCCTTCCAAAGTTATTAATCTATTTTGACCCCAAAAAAAAAAAAAAAGTTATCAATCTATTTAAACCAGTACATTAACCCTATCGGGCGGTCCCCACATCGGATTCATTGAGCTGTCTTTCACCTTTACTTCTGATATATATGTACTTATGGGGGAACTTGTACATTTAAACTTAACTAATGCATACAAAATACAAGTTAAAAAAATGTTGGTGAATTATTTTCTTCCCATGATAAACTTATGACTGCTAATTTTCAAATTATTGTAGTTACTTATGGACCAATTATTAATTAAAATTATAATTTATGAATTGCTAATTTTGGTAAGTATGGAAGATAATTCAAAATAATTTATATGTTATTAAACTTAGTCATGAATTTGAAAAATGCTTGAATAAAAAAATAATAAATTTTTCTCATATATCACACTTTTCGAATTTATTTGTCTTATCATTACTACAGTATTAATCTGGAGATTGGAGTTTAGACAAAATTATATAATATTTTGTTTACATTTGGAATATATAATAAAATTAATGCAATCAATAACTAAAATTCTAAATTATTGCATTGCACAGAATTTAAGCTGCATAGGTATACAAGAAAATTAAATAATTTTTCATCTAGTCTATATTTCAAGGATTGGTTGTCATCAGCACATTTTCAAGTTATATTTAAAAGCTTTACTTTTTATAAATTTTGAGTTTAGCAAATTTTCAAAATTAAAGTTATTATCCTATTTTAAAATTATACAGTTTGTAATCATTCTAATAATGAAATTTTAAATATTAAATAAAAATTTTCACAAATTGTTATTACGCATTGTACAGAATAGGAACATGGTCAGGAACCCTGGCAGAGGAACCTAATTCTAAACAAATTTGATCCGAGCATAAAGTGGAGGATCCTATATAGTAGTGGACCAATCCATGCTTGCTTTATGAGCCTTCCTTGCAAGGTAGTGATCATATTTTAATGATTTTCAATGAGAATGTATAATCTCAAGTTCCTAACAAGAGAATATTCACATTTTCACCTCAATATATTATCGTCCCTTAAAGAATGAGATGATGAGTCACAGTCAAGTAATAGTAAGTGCAAGGCCTCTAAAACAATATATGAGTGGAGAATGTCAAAGAAGGTCACTCATCTGGCGAATCACTCCAGCCTTAGATCCTCTTTTCATTATCTCTTCTTGTTGGCAAAGTCTTACCATAATTATTGAAAATTTCCCTATCATTAATTTTATAATATTCTCCCTCTTGCCTTTAATATAGGTTATAGATAACTTTTTTTGGAAAGATTAAATAAACCATAAGTCAGTTGATCATAACATATATAGTGTCTTATTTAATTATATATTAGTTTATAAGTTCAAAAAAATTAATTTAGTATAAAAAAAGATAAATATCAATACTCTAAAGTAATTTTTCTTAATTTCTCTAAAAAAAATCAACTTTATCTTATATTAATGATCAAAGGGACAAGTAGTGATATTAAAGCTCCTCTATAAGATTGCAGGTTTAATCTTCCTTATAACCTTAAACTATCAGTATATGCTATTTATTAAAAAAAAAAAAAAAACGAATGTCACATCCATTCTACCACTTACAATGTAATGGACTAGCTGGCTCACAACCTTTTATTTGATATATAATTTACTAACAGGGTTGGGTCTAACAAAAGAAACTAGTCTTTAACAACGTGACGAATCAAAGTTTAAATTTCTAATGGAAGAAGTGCCCAAAAGTGCATCAGATATGAATTATTATCTTTAATAAGAGGATCCATACATACATATAAAATATCTTGTGGCTTCGAGATTTTTGCCCATCTCTTTTAAACTCATTCCCTACCATTCCATCTGGGCCTTCACAGAATAAGTCAAATTAATTGGCTTGATATATTCTTTCCTTTTAGTGGTGGGAGCTAATTTATTACAACACGACAAAATAATGTTTAAATCTTTGTTAAAAGAAATGTTCATATTTAGCATCAGCAGGTGTTTCAAACATAATTATTTTTAATAGAATGATAATTAAGCATATAAAAAAAAAACAGAGAATACTTGCGTTTTGCTCGGACACAACCTCTAACTTCTGCAGAAAATCATTTCATTCTTTGTACTCCCTCTTGTTTGTTTTTATAAAATGTCTTCTAGATGTATTTTTAGTTTTTTTTACAAGACTTGATAGTTTCATTAAGTATTTTATATGTTTCTCCATGTACGCTTATATCCAATAAAAATAGTAAAAGATAATAAAAATTAAGATGAGGTTGGAATTTAGTGTACTTAATATGGAATAAATTGTAAAATGGACAAACTATGCTAGAGTAAGAAATATCATGATCGTCTTTCCTTCATTGGCAGGCACGTTAGTCTCCTCGAATATGTTAAAAGCCTGGTCGCCTATCTGCGACTTCATCTTCGCCGATGTCTCTGCAATGGCTGCAATTCTTGAGGAAAAGGTCTGCTGTCAACTTTCCCCCTTGACTTCGCAACAATCCCATTTCCAGCAAACTTTTTTCATCTATCGCAAGGTTTTTTTTTTTTTTTTTTTGGGCACAAAACATCTATCGCCAGGTTAAAAACAAAAAATTCCTCTGCTGTTGGATTTAAGTTGGATTTGATGTCGGATTATTTATTATAAATATTTATCAAAAAAAAAAGTGTATAACATCTTTTTCAACTCGTTAGATAAAGGTTTAAGGTATAAATTTGATTGTAAGTTTTCCTTGAGAAGCCATGTTACCCAAAAAGTCTTATATATATATATATATATATATATATATATATATATATATATATATATATATGTATATTAAAAGTTCAATGTTACTTTAAAAGTGTTAAAATGAAGTAATGTTGCACCTTCCATCAAAATAATGGTTAATGCCAATTTTTCAAAGGTTAATGATAGTTTTTTAACTGTAGGAGGCAATATTATTACATTTTGAAATTTTAAGAGTGATATTAAACCTTAAAAAACTTACCGGACTAACAGGGAAAACTTTCGAAGCAAAATTTTACTTTAACCCCTTACACCATGATAAATTTGGAAAATTCAATTAATCGAAGATATTAATAAATGTCTTAGGTTTCATTCTTGGTAAATGAGTCTCACTAATATTTTCTCTTTCTTGTATTTACTATAGGATCCACTCACTTTTATATGATTGTGATAGAATTTTATTTTTTATTTTTTATTTTTTGCAGCAAAAGCACAAATATTAAACCCATAATAATATTAATATTAATAAGTCACATTGTTTGCTAAAAAAGAGCTAAATATACTAAATTCCTATGAACTTTGAATAAGTTGCATACAAACACCTTTTTGATGTTTCAAAGTGTAAAGTGTTCTCAAGAGTTTGAAGTATTTTTTGAGGTGTGTCCAGTGTCTTAAGTAATTTAGAGTGCATACAATACTGTAAAGTATTATTGTAACCACATCCAACACTCTTTGTAGCGTAATTTTATGCTTAACATATTAATTTTTAGGAAACATTTTTCCCATAAAATATCTTTTTAGGAGTAATTTAAGCCTCATCATAAACTTCCATAAAGTCCTCATAATGCAGGTTGCATCAAACACCCTAGAGTATTTTTTCTAGCAATAACTTTAGGGTGTTGGATCCTTCTCACTAACTTCCATAAAGTCCTCATAAAGTCCGAATCCTTCTCACTAATTGTGTGGAACACAAAAAAATAAAATTCTAGGTCCGCCACTACACGTGTCCCGCTCGAGTTCGCTGGAATCAAGTAGCTCTTCGTCGAAAATGACAATGACTTCCCACTATTAAACTGAAACAACACCAGAATCAAGTCAGTTTCACGAACACGCAAGGTTTGAGTTATAAGCCTCAGACTATAACTGAGTTATGGTGGTGCATGAGTTGATGATGATTATGCCGCTTCCCAATTGGTCTGAAGCAAATGTAGACGGAGGAATACAGACAATTTTCCCCCCAACGCTCTCGCCAGTGAGTTCAACATAGTAAAACGAACCAATCTTTTGGCTTTTCTATAACAACGTGACCACTGAGTCATAGGGTGCAGGTGAGATAAACTCAAGAGTTGACAATCTATTCGTGTCACAATCAACCAAGCAGTAGGAGAACGACTTCACTTTGATATGAGATGTGAGCAACAGAGGACCACCACCAAGGCCGATCAACCCAGCGGCTCCGATGAACAAACCCTCATTATCGTGGCCACAACCAATAACAACAAGATTCATTGACTCAGATTTACCAAATGACAACGTTTAAGTCGCATAAGTCTTCGATTGTGAATGACCCGTTGCCATAGGAAACCTGATATATACATGTGTCGTTCCGACAAGCAGACATTTCAAGTTGCTACAAGTGAGAGGATTGTATGAAGATGAGGCAGTCAGGTCGAAAATCGGGTCGATTTAGTTGTAACAGTTAGTACAAGGCTTATTCTAGATCCAGTTCTCATCGCTCCCGGTGTTGAGAACCATGAAGAGAGGCTCCAGTGGGAGACCAACACCGACTTTGGTAAAGTACTTGCCATTGCCTAGCTTGGTGTCGAAGGAAGACCTCGGATCCAATCGGGTGGAGTTGGTGTGTGTTTAATGGAGAAATCAGACATTGCCATGTGTGCCTAGTCAAATGAGTCAAACTATTGTTGGACTCTACTTGGCACTATAATGTCAAAGCTTATGTCAACTTTAATGGAATATGTGATTTTTATTTCAGTTTTATAATGATATCATCATTTTTACATCTAAAAACACTTTTTTTTAGTCAAATCACATGTATTTTTCACCATAAGCAAAATTAAAATAAGATAAAGGGTTAAGGTGTAAAAATACACATATGTTTTTTTCTCCAGGAGCGCCCAGCACCATATGTTTTTTTTTTTGTGCAAAAATACACACGCCGTTAGGTTTTAGGAGCAAAAATACAACTTCCGTTAGTTAACCGTTAACTGACCGTTAGTTGACCGTTAACCATGGTGAAATTACCTTTTTGCCCTTAGTTTAAAATAATTAAAAAAGAAAAGGGTTAAGGGCAAAAGAGTAATTTCACCATGGTTAACGGTCAACTAACGGAAATGGTATTTTTGCTTCTAAAACCAAACGTCGTATGTATTTTTGCATTAAAAAAAAAGGTGCTGGGCGCTCCTAAAGAAAAAACATATGTGTATTTTTACACCTTAACCCTAAGATAAAATATAAAGGTCAAACATTTTATTAATCCAAACTATTATTGCATAATCCGAGACTCCGAGTTACGTTTATTTTTTTTTTGTCATTGGAGTTCGTACTAAAAATTTGAGAAAGAAAGAAAATTGAAGTCTTTCGCTTCTTTAATTTCTTTTTAACCATTGGGTATTGCTTTCTGAGAAAAAGCAAAACGTCTATTCTACTTGCCGACTCTCGTCTTTGGGACTTCTACTCAATATAGCTTTTCAAATAGCAGTAGTCATTTTTCTTGGCCTTGACTTTCTTTCTTTTCTTCTTATCATTCTTTTCCCTCTTTTTCCTTTTTCACTATTGGATTAAGATCTTAATATTCCAGAATTAACATATTATAAAATTATTATTATAATTTTACTTTAAAAAGATAATAAAAATATTATTATAATTTTACCTTATTATTGTAATTTTACTTTAAATATATAATATGTTAAATCTGGACCGTTGAGATTTTGATCCAATGGTAAAAATAGGAAAATGAGGGAAAATGATGATAAGAAGAAAAGGAGGAAAGCTAGGTCCAAAGCGGGGATTGGATCCCTCCCCTACCATTTCCATCGTTTTCCCTTATTTTATTTTTTATTTTTTTACACAGTTTAGATTTAACATTTTTTAAAAATTTCATTTTAATTTCACTAAAAAATACAAAAGTAATTTTCATAGTTTAAATTTATTTTTTATCTTTTATAAAAAAAATATTTTTGTATTTTTAAGTATAATTATAATAATATTATTATAAAATATTAAATCTATACGTTGATATCTTACTCTAAAAAGTATTAGTTATTTTATATATATATATATATATATAGCTATAATTAATAAGAACAAGACTATCAACCCGTGCGATGCACGGGGCACATTATACCAAAAAGTTTACAATTACAAAATGAACAACGGATTGTGATCAGATAATTATACTAAAGGAATGGATGTTTTCATTCATCACTATAATTGAAGGTTTTGAAAGACTTCCCTATATACAACATTAATAGTAGTGTTACAGCACTTATTGAACTCATCTAGTTTGAGGACTATCAAACCATTGAAACTCTTTACTCTTGATAGAGAAACATACAATTGACCATGTAAGAAAACAGAGCTTGGAAGGTATAGACCTACATTTGTCATTGACTGTCCTTGACTCTTGTTAATTGTCATTGCAAATGAAATTATTATAGGGAATTGCCTTCTTGTTATCTTGAAAGGCAGTTTTGATTCAGATGGGTTCATATCCATTCTATGTAACAAGATGTCTTCTCCCACACTAGTGCCATTTAACGCCTTAGCCTTGATGACGTTCTTGCCAAGTTGTGATATTTGAAACCTTGTACCATTCCATAATCCTGTTGCTTGGTCAATATTCTTTATTAACATAACCGGTACTCCGACCTTTAGAACCAATTTATGATGAGGTATCCCAAAACATTTTATTGAATTTAAATACTCAATATCATATATATCATCAAAACTATCATTAGCACTATCAATACGATTAATAGAGTCCGCATTGAAGTACTCTACTGCATCTCCTGGTAACAAAGAACAAATATACTCATTCAATAAATCAACATGTTCTGTTGTTGGTGTTAGGATTGACCTGTTGTTTAGGTATCCTTCGTCAAATAAATGCTCCAACAAATTCGGGTATGTTGACTGAGTAATGCACCTAGTTGGATTGTCATCATCAAAAAGTAACACATCATATGCTAATTGTATGTTCGCCATACCATCATGCGGTAATCCAATTACTCCTTCTCCCATAAGCAGTAACCATCTGGAGAAGCATTCGATTTTTTCCTGCTCAATTGGATCTGTCGAAGACTTCAATCTCATATTTTTCGTTAATTTTAATAACTTAAATTCATTCCATAGTGGAGAAGCATTGATTGATGCATTAACAATTTCAGCTCGTCCAGCTTTAGGGATGACAAGAAGAATCTGTCTGAAATCACCACCCATGACCACACATTTCCCTTCAAAAATGGAATTATTCTTCATTAAGTCCCTTAAAGTTCGGTCAAAAGCCTTAACACAATGTCGCTTGACTATTGGTGCTTCATCCCAAATAATTAGCTTAGCAACCTTTATCAAGTTTCCAATTAGTGAATTTGAGAAATTGAACACATTGAATCTTCATTGATATCGATAGGTATTAAAAACCTGGAATGTGCAGTCCTTCCTGATGGTAGTAGAGTAGCTGCAATACCACTGGATGCTACATTAAGAATGATACCCCCGTCTGATCTTATGGAAGTTGTTAATGCATTCCAGATGAACGTTTTCCCTGTTCCACCAAATCCATGCAAGAAGAAGAAACCACCATGCACAGAAGAAACAGATGATATAATGTTATCAAATACCTCTTTCTGCTCAGCTATCATCAGACGCTTCAATCTATTTGATTCATCTCTTTCTCTTTGTTTGTTGTAGTTCAACTCTTGAAGTATTAGTATATTTGACATGTCGATTATGAATTCTTCTCTTACTTTTGTCTCCGTATCATCTTCACAAACAACAATGCAGCAACAACATCCTCTTTGCCTAAGACCTTGTCATAATTGTTTGAAGCCCAGAACGCAAAGCTCCCCCTGAAACAGCAATGGAATGGATTGCCACTTCAAAAAGACAAGTGTTTAATAATGCAAATGTCCAATATGAAGATTAATGAAATATTTAAATAGATACCACTCATCCATAATCTCAAAGTTGAACTGGTAAACAGTCTCCCCTTCGTACAGGACCTCATGAATATCATATACAACCATGACAAGGCCAACTACATCTGAAAAACAACAATGATAATAACATGTATGAATGACAAGTATATCATCAAAATATTGTAAGGAAAAGAATTTATTTAAATGTATGTACTTATAAGTTTATGCTCAGTCAATAAAGTTGTTGCTAGAGGAAGTAATGGCTGGAAAACTGTATCGGGGGTCCTTATAATATCCCTCACTAATTTGATCTGAGTGAACAATTCAATAGAAATTTTGAGGTCTGGGTTTATAAGATTAGGGCCATGCTCTACACAAAAATTCTTCAGCACAAAACAAAAGCCAGGTACAAGAACACCTGAGAGTCTACGCATCTGGTCACGTTGCCATAACACGACCAAACACAAGTACCCCTGCAGAAATGTATATTACACCAACAGAACATGAGAATAAAATTCAAGGTGAAAAGTGCTTACTCAATGTGTTCTAACAATATACCGTAACAAAAAAGGGATTGGGATGATAGCAAATTCAAATTATTGCCATGCAATGAAAAAACAAACATGCTGAACGAAACGGACCTTAGAATCAATAAGGATGACGTTGTACGTAATAGGACGATGTCTTTTCGTATAAGGAATGTTCCAAAAGTGGGCAACCACTTTGACAGTAATTGACCAGTTGATGGATTTACCATCAAGCTGAAGAAAAGAGCTAACAGTAGAGGATGCCATTTCAATTGGAAGCCATTTCGGGTACGAATATTAAGAAATAAGATGAAGAGTTTGACGTAATGGAAATTATGGAATCAGATGGTGAGTTTGACGGACTACCTGATTTCGACAAATATGAATAATGTTATTATTATATAGGCATACATGCAGTAAGAGGAAAATGTAATTGATGCATGGTCGTTCAGTGTGTCCAATAAATCGAGTAGCCAATTCAACCAACAAAATTTTTGAACCATAAATGCTACATAGAGTTTCAGTAAGCACTATCATGGGGAAAACGCAGATAGACGTGGAAAATATTGCACTATTTGGACTTGCATGGGGAAGACGCAATCTTGTGTTGGACATATTGTGACAGCCAATGAAGGTTTGAGTTGGTTTGAATTTATTAATCAGCAATGAATGCAAATAGAAGATGTCAAACGTGGACATTGAACTGAGAGAGACACATCGGATCCATTCAGATTGTTTTAAATTGCCATGTATGTGTTGCAGGTGGACCAATAGCAAATGCGCTAGGAGGTTTAGAGATATATATTTGATTGATTGATGATTGATATATTTGATTGATGATTGATAGTGGGTGGAGTACTTTAAAAATGAAAAAGAAAAAAGTGGAAAAAGATGGGAAGGGGCATTTCAATCACTCGATATGCTAAACAAAGCTTATGAAGCAAGGAAAAGTTTCCCCACTCATCTAGCCATTATCGTTACCTAGTTCCTACTATGCGATTCATTGACTTGGCGTCAACCTCTTCGCATCTTTCATCTTTATCTTCTCAAAGACTCTTCATATGCCAAACGAGTATAAACCTTTCTTTTGTGCTGGGTTTTATATTCATGCCACCAACACGAAACCCAGAAAAGCTGAGAGTGATTCGGTGTGTTTTTTTAGCTTTAAAATCAACCAACAAGTGATCATGACGGAGAGGACTTGCATTGGAAATGGAAAGGGAAGGGAAAAGACGAACTTGCTGGATATTGTGTTCTCTTGGACTTTCAGTGATGCTCTCAACGAAAATCTTTACAAAGACAAGGTATTATTATTTCACTGAAAATGTATATTCTTTAATGTTGATATTAACTTTTGCATTTTATTTCCTGTTCTTTCTTTTTCTTTCTTCATTAACTGTGGAAAGTGAAGTGCCGCCCTCTTGAGAGCCTGTGAAGATCCATTTTTTTCATTTAGTTCCTTACGTTCAGTTTTGAATCCTGGTATTTTGCTACATCATACTTAAAGTACAAGAAACACATAAAACAGAGGAAAAGAAACAATGAAACACCTCGTGATCAAAACAAAAACCAAGAACAATTACCGGAAAGCAACAACTTATCGTTAATGGTCTATAGAACTGCTGGTGCTCTATTTTTATTTTGTTGAAAGGGATTTTTATGACATTGAAAGTACACTTAATATGGTAATTTTCTCTCAGGTGCCAAAGATTCCTATAACATTTGTATCAGCAACAGAATACATGAAATCTTTTATTCCTTCACTGATTGAGGAAACACACAGTGATCTGTGCTCAAGCTTGAAGGGCATTTCCTAACCCCCTACTTGTAAAATACTCACATATAAGAGGGTGACTAAGGGCTTGATCTATCAATTGACATTTGATGAGAGTCATGGTGGAGGGTATTGGCCTGCACCTGGAGATCTCATAGCCCTCACTGATGGTAAGCCAAGAGGCGTTCAAGACTTAAACAAACCTGGAAGATTTTATAATGTTGCTTATGTTCAAATGTCAAAATGGGGTCAAATCAGAATACTCTCATCAAAGAGCATAGACATTGAACCAGCTATGAGGGACAACAATGTAAAAATGCTTTATGCCACACATCTTATCAACATGATGACCAATATTCGTATTTGGAAAGCTTTGAGCTCACAGTTGGAGGGTGCAAACGTCAATATTATTAGAAAAATTCTGCAATCTGATAAATTGGTAAGAAGCAAGTGGCATTATTTGACTTGTGAGAACCCATATTTTGCAAGTATTTATGAAATTTTCATGTCCTAGACTATGTTGTAAAACTCCTTGTCTACCAAATATCATAAATATGTTGTTATTTAATTAATATGCATGCTATGCTACTGGAAGTTCTAATAAGAATGACGTTATTTTTGTTATTTTATCTCATTCAAACAATGCACAAAAACAGTAACTTTTTCTCCAGATTGTACTAAAGCGGTCATTTTGAAGCTTTCATCATGCCTTGTTTTACAGATTGGAAATAGCAGTCACATTTGCCCTTCATTAGAGCACCGCAATACCGACATTTCTATTGCAACAAAAACGATCAGATCCCAAAATCTGAATGAAAGCCAGAAAAAAGCTGTAATAGGTAGTGTTGCAATGAGGAAATGTCATCACAACCACACTGTGAAACTAATATGGGGCCCTCCTGGGACTGGCAAAACAAAGACAGTTGCATCCATGCTATTTGCGCTGCTCAAACTAAAAACAAGAACATTAACATGTGCTCCAACCAATACTGCTGTGTTGGAAGTGGCAGCCCGCCTGCGCGGTTTAGTTGAAGATCAACTTCAGTTTGATACCTATGGGCTGGGTGACATATTGCTTTTCGGGAATAATTCTCGAATGAAAGTTGATGATTACTCGGGTCTCCCTGATATCTTTCTTGATTATCGCGTTGATATGCTTGAGAAGTGTCTCTGTCCACGGACCGGATGGAAACATGACTTGGAATCAATGATCAGTTTACTTGAGAACCCTCATCAGCAGTATCTTTTATCCAATATCAAAGTGAAACATGTGGAGGGTAATAATGATCTTTTGTCATTGGAACAATTTACTAAGCTTAATTACAGCAATGTAGAGCAAGCATATCTTTCATACAAGCAACTTGAAGATAATAAAGATGATCATATGACATTGGAGCAATATGTGAAGAAGAGATACAGTTTCATTAATGACCAATACCTTTCTTATAAAGCTGAAGTTCAGTTTGTAAAGAGGAGGTTCAGCTTCATTTGTGTGAATCTCAAGTCTAGCTTGCAAACGTTATACTCACAATTACCAACTTCCCTTGTTCCATTTGAGGTGGTGAAGAACATATGTGCAACTCTTGATTTGCTTGAAGCTCTTGGAAGTTCTTTACATCAAAACGAGTTCATAGAAATTCCGACAGAAAATGTAGTGGGAAAAAAAGTAATGTCATTCAACCAGAACTTCCAAATGTGAAAGAGAAGAAATGGGGTTTATTTTCCATCTGCACTTGGATGATTCAAATATTTCTTAAGCCCATCATGAGTTGGCTTATGCCTGTGGAAATACGTGTTCCAATAAAAGATGTTACATTTAACTTTGGAAGGTTAAGCATGAAAAGAGATGAGTACCTTAGAATACTTAGATCACTTTCTCTGTCAATTTCACTTCCTCAACTTGAAAGATGTTTTGAAATAACAGATATTTGCTTGAAGAAGCCATGCCTAATTTTTTGTACAACATCAGGTTCTACCAAATTGTTCACTGAAGGTTATATGAAAAAGTGGGTTGAATTTTGATCTTTGCTATCATTTTCAGTCAAAATTAAGTTTTAGTAAAGGCTGGGATGGATTAGGAAGTGTTTTTAATTGTGAGGGGTTATAATAAAACTTTTGCTAGAGGTTATGATGAAATTTTCATGATCATTCACCTAGAAAGTTATAATTTTACTTTCAAATTTTTATGGATGAAGTAACCAGTGCTTATATGAAAAAGTGGTTTGAATTTGGAAAAAATTACTGAGAGATGTTGATGTAGGAAATGATAACAGGTCTATGCTGCTCACTTGTTATTGGGACTTTTTGGTTTTTGGTTATCACATTCCTTTGTTTGGATCTAACAATGATTTTCCATTTGAATTTTGATCCTTGCCATCCTTTTCTCTTAATTAAAATCAAGTTTTAGTACAAGTTGAGATGCGTTTTGTTTTCTCCAGTTTACAAATGCAATTTGTTTTATAAAGTGAGGGGGGGATTTTGATAAAACCATTCATGAAACTTCATCAAATAGCTTAAGATTTTGATTTTATTCGTTTTTTTCACATAAATTTGGGTTTTGTGTTGGTTGAGATTACCAAAGATCACTACTGTCTTATATGTTTATGAAAATCAAATTTCTGATTTCTGATGATGCTGGATTTGGAAGAAGCATGTTTGAGAGGCTGGTGTTGCTGGGATTCATGAAGCATCTGCTTAAAGCCCAATTTAGAATGCATCCATCCATAAGTTTATTTCCCAATAGGGAATTCTACCAAGGCCAACTTCTCGATGGCATGAATGTTAGAGATTCAAACTATAGTAAGCGTTTTCTTGAAGGAAAAATGTACAGCTGTTATTCTTTTATAAACATAGCTCAGGGCAAAGAGCAATTTGGTTTTGGACACAACTTGAAGAACATGGTGGAAGTTGCTGCTATCTCTGAGATTATAAAGAGCCTACACAAAGGTGTGTGTTTCTTACTAATCCTTGTTGATGCTTAGTACTCCATTCGGTCCTTTTTATAAGAAATAATTTTTGAGGATGACTTGTTCCTATTTGAAAGAGAAACTTAGGGATTGTCTCCCATTTTTTTTGTTAATATTTCATTTTGCCCCTATTTAATTACTTATATTAATATCATTGCATTTAATCGACCACACATTCTCTCCCTCTTCCACACGCCTCTTTTTTTCAGTAATTTTCTTATTCCCTCTCTTATGCTCCCCCAAAAAATAAATAAGGGTACTTTTGGGAAAAAGTTACATTTAAAACATGTCTATTGTTTCTAACTAGTTTTAAACAACTTTTTGATCAACATCATACATTTAATTGTCACTTGTCTTTTATAAAAAGAAATAAAGGGGGTAATTGGTTATGTACAATCTTCTTGAGAATAATACTTTGAGTGTATGAATGGCCTTTTGTTTTTTCTGCTAGAGTTCTTGAGCAAGAGAAGGAAACTCTTTAACATCCCATTTTAAAAACAGCGGAATTTTTTTTTTTTAAAACGGTGATCAGAGTAGAGCTTTTTGACCAAAACGAGTAACTGAACCTTGATAAAACATAACCACAGTGTAATTGTTCTATTACAGTCTTCTAACATCCGAAGGAAAGTAAAATACATAACTAGAGACATACCAAAATAAAACTCCGTCTTGGGTCCTACGCAGCCTGCTTGCCTCTCTCTTCCGACCTTGGTCCTCCTGACCCTGAAGCTACAGCTGAGATCCAATTCCCGATTGGATCTCAGGTAACGATTAACTTTATGCTCAAATAAGACAGTATATGGATAACAACATGTACATAATCACATAACAACAGTATATCACTACATAAGCACACAGCAGATGCATGATCACATATTGTCAGAACATAAGCACACAGGAGTATGTAAAGCCCCACATAATGTTTACACATAACCAGTGCCACGACGGCCCATCGTGTCCTCAGCGCTAAGAAAACCCAACGGCGTTATCAAGACTATAACCCGTATAAAGCTGTATGTATACCGACAACCCTAAACAGAGCTTCAGTATATAAGCATGTCTATCACATATAGGTATATGAGCAGCATAAGGGTTAAGGTTACAATACACGTCCGTACCTCCGTTGACGATTCTAGGCACTTCGGTAGAATTGTGGTACGCTTGACGACGGTACGACGGCGGTATGATAGCGGAGACAACAGAAACAGCGGAAACAGCGATTCGTGATTTCGGTATCCTATAAGGATAGTATCACCGGTGTGAGCATTTAAGATCATATCAGGCAATTTCGGTACAAATTACCATTTTGCCCCTAGATTGACTATTTGGCGGAATTTCGTCAGCACTTCGCTATTCTGATTTTAAACTTTCAAAATTTTTGCTATAACCCTTCCTCTAGCATACTCCTAAGATAAATATCATATTTATTCCTAAAAACATGATATCTAAGCTAACTTAAGAATTAAAGACTACTCTAACAATTCTACTATAACTACCGAAAAACTACTTAAACTAAAGACTAAGGACTGAAGAACTTACTCAGAGCTTTGCTATGAACTTCTTACTCCTCTTCCAGAGCTTCTCTCTCTAACTTCTCTCTAGGATTGTGAGTGAATTGGTGAAGAATGAAGAGAAATGAGAGGCTATTTATAGAAAAAGGGAGTGGCAATTCCGTAATTTCGCTGAACTTTGTCTGGTTGAATTCTGACCGTCGGATCGCACTTTTTTGAAGTGGCTTGATCTTGGCCCTACACCTACTTGGCCGACCCCCCCCCCCCCCCCCACAAGAAGACAAATTTGATGACCTCATCCTGCTTGTGTCATCTTGCTTTATCAGATGAAATTCCTGGTTCGGAGTTCTGATCGGAAATTTTTGTAAAATCTTAAAATTCTGTGAACAACACTATGAAGGTCTTTTCTTCCTCTTCAAGAATACTGTATTTTCCTATCCTAACACTCTCATTAAGGATATTCCGTCATCTGCCGAAAATCCTCGTTATTCGCGACCGGTTACTGAAATGACTTCGGTCGGCGCCAACTTCTGGACAAAAATTCACCGATTAATAATATACTTTGGTTTTTCCCAACTTATCCCCGGAATCTCGCATCCGAATTATTTTCTATCGGTTCTCATTTTGACTATCTGCTTTAATTCTACATAACATCTTCTTAGCCTGATCTCCAAAACACTCCATCGGTTACAGAAATGACTTCGGAGACAGCCTACTTCGAGATAAAAATTCACTTGTTCCTAATATACTCTGACCCTAGCAACTTAGTTCAAGGTTTTCTGAATAGGATTTTATTTCTATCCGTGGTCATTTATCATGTTCACTTTTTATTAATATAATATTATTAAATCAACACATGTCTTAATCTTATATTATTATTATTTTCATCATCCTTATCTCCTCCCATTCCCAAAAATTTCGGCTCACACACATATAAATGTATATATATTTTTTTTTTTTTCATTTTCCATAATATTCTATTATCTTGCATTTATTTCCCCAAAATTTCCTATTGGTCCATAAGTAATTTCATAGATTTAGGCTTCTAAAATTCCTTGAATAATCCTAAGCTTTTGATCTTGGTTTTCCAAGATTACTTCTTGACCTTTATTATTTATTTAATTTGACCCAAAAATTTCGATCCTTAATAATACTTATTCATATTTATTTTATTTCTCATGTTTCCTAAATTTTCTATAAGCTTATAAAATTCCCAAAAATTACTTAATTAATCCTTTAATAATTTCTAATAATTTTCTTACTTAAAACTCATCATTTTCTCACAAAAATTTTATTGTCATTAATAATTTAAGCTCCATGCAAATTATCAAAAGTCATAGAGTCAATTTTAGTCTTAGAATACTTTTTTAATTTTCCTTCTTTTTATTTTTGTGGGAAGTAATTTATTAAATTGTCTAAATTAAAGATAATATGCTTTCTAAATTTTTAATAATTATTTCATGCCTTTTAGAATTTTTCTTAATTCTCCTCAAGGTGCTTTAAGGCCTTAAGGTGCATTTTTCACCTTTCCGCCAATAAATTTCCTTTAATTTTTCTTAGTGTTTTCCTTTGAACATAGACTAATCATATATCATGTTGAGATCAAAATCCCACAAATAGACTTTTGTATTATTGTAACATAATATTCCAGATAGTAGTTATCCAGGTATTACATTTCTCCCCCTCCCTAAAGAAAATTTTGCCCTCGAAATTTATTCTATCGCGACTAAATTTTGGGCTGTAAACTCTGGGTACTTTTCTTCCATGTCTCTCACTGTTTCCCACGTTGCCTCTCGAGGTGACATTCCTCTCCAAATTACCTTTACCATCGGAATGCTTCTATTCCTAAGACGTTTCTCACGACGTTCGAGGATTTGTACTGGCTCGACCACGAATGTGTTGTCATGTCGTGCTTCAATGTCCTCGAATTCGATGACGTGCTCAGGATCTGGTTGGTATTTCCTCAATTGCGAAACATGGAAGACGTCATGGAGATTGCTTAAATTCGGGGGTAGGGCTATTTGGTACGCGACTAGTCCCCGCTTTGCCAAAATCTCGAATGGCCCCACGTACCGTGGACTTAGTTTTCGCCTTTTAAGCGTCCTCCCAACACCGGTCACTGGGGACAATTTTAGAAATACATGATCCCCTACTTCGAATTCTAAGAGTCTTCTTCTCTTATCAGCATAGCTCTTCTGCCTACTTTGGGCTACTAGAAGCCTCTTCTTGATTAAAGTGATTTGTTCGGAGGTTTGTTCAACTATATCTGGTCCGAGCAAGTATCTCTCAGACAATTCTATCCAGCATATCGGTGACTGGCACTTCCGCCCGTACAATGCTTCAAAGGGTGCCATTTTTATGCTCGAATGATAACTGTTGTTGTACGCGAATTCTGCTAGTGGAAGATGCTGATCCCAATGTCCTTTAAAGTCTAACACAAAAGCTCTAAGCATATCCTCTAACGTTTGTATGGTTCTCTCAGATTGCCCATCGGTCTCCGGGTGATAAGCTGTACTCAACTTAAGCTTTGTCCCCATAGACTCTTGCAATGATCGCCAATACCAGGATGTGAGTCGTGGGTCCTGGTCCGAGATAATACTCTTAGGTATATCGTGGAGTCGCACAATTTCTTTGATGTAAATTTCTGCCAACTATTCTGATGAGTAGTTGACACTGATAGGGATAAAGTGTGCCGACTTAGTCAACCGGTCCGTAATAACCCAGATTGCACCGTGATTCCTGATCTTGGGTGAACCCACCACAAGATCCATAGTAATATTCTCCCATTTCCATTCTGGAATTTCCAACCCTTGAAGAGGGCCAGCGGGACGTTGATGTTCAATCTTCACCTTCTGGCAGGTCAGACACTTGGCTACGTACTGGGTGACATCCTTCTTCAATCCGGGCCACCAGAATTCAGACTTCACATTATGGTACATCTTGACCACTCCTGGATGTAGAGTATATTTACTCTTATGGGCCTCATCCAGTATCCTGCGTCTTAGTTCATCAACTGGCGGTATGTAACATCATTTCCTATACCTGACCAGTCCACTAGGCGAGAGGTCGTAGTCTTGAGTTTCACCTCGAGTGATCATCTCCTGTATCATTTTAGCCCGCTCGTCTTGCAATTGCGCTTTCTCAATTTCATCTCTCAGATCGTATTCCCCATGACTAACCAAAAGATTCGCAAGATAAGCATTACTGGGTGTAGGGTGATTCAAACAAATTTGCTTTGACAAGTTTAGATTCATAAAATCTTCAAGCAGTTTCTGTTCTCGAATCATCATGTACGTCACCCGCACCGATTTCCTACTCAGAGCATCTGCGACGACATTTGCTTTACCTGGGTGATATTTAATTTCCAAGTCATAGTCCTTCAGTAACTCCATCCAGCGACGCTGTCTCATGTTGAGCTCCCGTTGATCAAAAAGATATTTCAAGCTTTTGTGGTCGCAATATAGTTCTACGGTTGTACCGTACAAGTAATGCCGCCATATTTTCAAAGCGAACACAATAGCTGCAAGCTCTAAATCGTGCGTAGGATAGTTCAACTCGTGAGGTTTCAACTAACGAGAGGCATAAGCTACCACTCTGCCCTGCTGCATTAGGACACACCCCAATCCATGCCCACTGGCATCGCTATAGACGACATATGTCTCATTCGAATCGGGAATAATCAACACCGGGGCTTTAGTCAACCTCTCTCTCAGTGTTTGAAAAATTTCCTCACAGTCGTCCCCCTATACAAAGGGTTGATTTTTCCTTGTAAGCTTCGTCAATGGCAAGGCAAGACGTGAAAAATCCCGTATAAATCTGCAGTAATAACCCGCCAGACCTAGGAAACTGCATATCTCTGTTACCATTTCTGGCCTCTTCCAATCCAAAACTGCTTCCACCTTGATTGGATCAACTACAACCCTACCGCTTGATATAACATGGCCTAGAAATTTGACTTCTAGCAACCAGAATTCGCATTTGCTCAACTTAGCATAGAGTCGCTTCTCCCTGAGTATATTCAGCACAAGTCGCAGATGTTCTTCATGTTCTTATCTACTCTTAGAATAGACGAGTATATCGTCAATAAACACCACCACAAATTGGTCTAGGTGTTGACGGAAGATACGGTTCATGTAATCCATAAAGACTGCAGGGGCATTTGTTAATCCGAAAGGCATCACAAGGAATTCATAATGCCCGTACCTAGTTCTGAAAGCCGTTTTGGGGATATCACCATCTCTAATTCGCAGCTGATGGTATCCCGATCGTAGGTCAATTTTGGAAAAAACAGTGGAACCAGATAACTGATCCAAAAGATCATCAATCCGAGCAAGTGGATACTTGTTTTTGACGGTCACTTTGTTGAGCTCACGATAATCAATGCAGAGTCGAAGACTACCGTCCTTTTTCTTCACAAATAGCACAGGCGCTCCCCATGGAGATACACTGGGTCGGATAAACCCCTTCTTTAAGAGTTCCTCCAACTGCTTCTTCAACTCTTGCATCTCATTTGGAGCCATACGATACGGCGCCTTTGATATTGATCTTGTACCAGGCATCAATTCAATAGTGAACTCTACTTCCCTCGAAGGTGGTAGCTCAGAGAGATCCTCAGGAAATACGTCAGGAAATTCATTCACCACAAGAATGTCCTTGAGTAAAAGTTTGGTTTCTGCCTTTGTTGAAAACAGTACCATGTACGCTTGGCAACCTTGCTTTATGTATTTATCAGCTTCCGTAGCAGAGAGGAAATTTAGTCTTATGTCAGACTGGTTGCTGTTAGGTGTATCGGGAAATAGTATTTTCTTGTTGCTACAATTTATTGTAGCACCGTTCGCCGTAAGCCAGTTTAGACCGAGTATAACATCGATACCGTGAAGGGGCAGTCGGATAAGATCTACCTTAGAGATTCGCCCATCCACATCGATAGTACAGTTTACATATGCATCGGATGCTAATGATTTCATGCCAAGCGGTGTAGATACTATCAGATCATAAGGTAATCTAGAGGCATGCATCCCTAAGCGATTCTCACAATCATAGGAAATAAACGAATGGCTAGCACCTGAATCATATAATGCCTGTACTAGACTCCCATTTAAAGATATAGTACCTTGAACCATGTTGGAGGATTTCCTAGCTTCTACATCAGTCAGTGCAAAGACTCGTCCCGGGTTTTGTGGCCTTGTTCCTGCAGACCATTCCGGACAGTTTCGGCTTATGTGTCCCGTCTTCTGGCACTTGAAGCAGATTTGCTTCCCATCACAGTTTGTACCTGGGTGGTACTTCCTGCATTTTGGACAAGGTTGGGATTCCCTCGTTCTTGGAAAAGTTCGCTGCCCAGATTGGTTTGGCCTCTTATTCCCACCTTGGAAATTATTCCAGGGTGTCTTTCTTTTCTGAGAAGCATTTCCTCGGCCAGAGTTGCCAAAAGCTGTATTGCTGTTATTGAACCTACGAAGCTGCTTCAAGTTTCGTTCAATCAATCGGCATAATTCTGCTGCCTATGTTATCCTTGAGAACTGCTAGGATACTAGCCTTTCCCGAATCTCATACTTTACTCCGTAAATCAGAATATTTGTCAAACTGCTCTCATTATCACCTTGTCTCAAGTGCGGTGAGTAGCGAGACAAATTGGTGAATCGAGCAAGGTAATCATTAAATGACTCCTCCCGCCCTTGCTTGATATGGAGGAATTCCGACTCCTTGGTTATTTGCACAGTGGGAGGGAAATACTGTTCGTTAAATTTTCTTAGAAATATCTCCCATGGAATTGGATAGTGGTGTGGTAGGAGTGTTGCCGTAATGTTCCTCCACCAACAATCTGCATCTCCCTCCAGTTTAAAGATTGCCAACTGGGCCTTCCTGTTTTTTAGGCACTCTATGACTTCGAAGATTTTATCCAGCCTCATTAACCACTCTTCAGTTGCGTCTAGCTTGCCTCGAAATACCGGGGGTTTCATCTTGCAGAACTGAGTAACCCAGTATTGCGAATTCTCCACTACTCAGTTGCGCTGAGGGGGTATTCTCATTTCTCTCTCCTGTCGGGGTGGGGATCGAGATTGATCTGATTCCTCGACCTCATCGTCGTGTTCATCATCTTGGTTATTCTCTTCTTCTTCGTTTTGTTGCTCTTGCAGTCGATGTCCTTCGGCCTGTCGTTCTTGTCTTTTGGCCATAAGTACGTCAGATAAGAGCCCTTTGCTCCTGCAGTTGTCTTCTCATTTCTAGCACGTCGCCTGGTTTTGGCTGGTTAGGTGCTTGATTCTATTCTTGTTCAGGTATTGGTATGGTCCGGGCTCGTCTACCCCTTCCTCTACCTCTACCTCTGCTTTGGCCTCTCGGGACTCCAGCACCTCTTATAATCACCATCTTTTAATTTCTTCCTTTATTTGATAATGGTGAAAATAAACTATCAGACTTATTGTAACAGCAAGTGCATAAACAAACACATATTTATTATTGCATCATAAACGACCAAACTAGTGGTCACGTTCTACCTTGGTTCTACCAGTCAAAATATTTACAACCCCATTATTTAACAGCTATTTTACAATCCCTCAGGGTTTTTAGAGAGATATTGCACACTAGTTTATCTACACCTACTACCTTATACCACAGCTTTCTTCAACTGCCTCCTGCCTTTTACATGTGCTGGCGCACCAAGCTCTTCAGATAACGGAGGTATATAGAAACTTCTAAGATAGGCCCCTCCCCAAGTAGCTCGTTAATCATCCTAGCCCAAAAGCGAGTTCGGGGAAAATAGAACAGGGTAGACTTAATGATGTCTCCAGGTGAGTACTGGCTAGTCAGGGCATGATCGTTTTTTATTCTATTGAGGTAGGTCAAGTACCATCTTTATACGGTGCCTATGGTCCGTTCGGCGTAAGTGTGATATGACTCAAATAGTCGTATCAGTGTAACATTATTGTCTAGAAGGTAGTGGTAGTCTTCTGGGGTGGCCTCCTCATTATCCAGGTCGCGAATGACAGGGTAGTCAAAGTTGTCTCCTACTAAGGAGCCACTTGATCCGGTAGGGCTTGAGATTGGGGTATCAGAGTTATCATCTTCAAGGTCGTTTGTTTCATCAGGTTCAGGATCATAAATATAGTCGGGGTATTCGGGACCAGGCTGATAGTCAGGCTCAGGGTCGTTCAGGTGTTCTACAGGAAAGTCAGGATTGTAACGAGGTTCAAAATGGTACTCAGGTGCTGGGTGTACTGGAACAAACAGGGAAAGAGGATCAGGGTTCAGTATCCTTCCCACCATCTCAGGTACCACTGTCTTCCTAGCTGTACGTCTCCTCATCCCTCGATAGGTGATGTATGGGTTCTCCTCTCTGTCCATCTTTATACATTACACCAGGGTTATATTAGTACTCTTTTCAAAAAAATTATTTTTCAAAAAGGCGTAGAATCTAACTCTGTTATTTAAACCAATTGGTCAGGTAGAGGTCTATTATGGGGCCTCAGCAACTTTTACGGCAATTGATTGGCTTCCCACATAGATTAACCCAGCCTTAGACACCAAAGGGTTTGTCATAACTTAGCCAGATCTATGCCAGGAAAACTGCTCTGATACCAAAAATGTAACATCCCATTTTAAAAACAGCGGAAATTTTTTATTTTTTTTAAAACAGTGATCAGAGTAGAGCTTTTTGACCAAAACGAGTAACTGAACCTTGATAAAACATAACCACAGTGTAATTGTTCTATTACAATCTTCTAACATCCGAAGGAAAGTAAAATACATAACTCGAGACATACCAAAATAAAACTCCGTCTTGGGTCCTACGCAGCCTGCTTGCCTGTCTCTTTCGACCTTGGTCCTCCCGACCCTGAAGCTACAGCTGAGATCTAATTCCCAATTGGATCTCAGGTAATGGTTAACCTTATGCTCAAATAAGACAATATATGGATAACAGCATGTACATAATCACATAACAGCAGTATATCACTACATAAGCACACAGCAGATGCATGATCACATATTGGCAGAACATAAGCACACAGCAGTATGTAAAGCCCCACATAATGTTTGCACATAACCAGTGTCACGACGGCCCATCGTGTCCTCAGCGCTAGGAAAACCCAACGACGTTATCAAGACTATAACCCGTATAAAGCTGTATGTATACCGACAACCCTAGACAGAGCTTCAGTATATAAGCATGTCTATCACATATAGGTATATGAGCAGCATAAGGGTTAAGGTTACAATACGCGTCCGTACCTCCGTTGACGATTCCGGGCACTTCGGTAGAATTGTGGTACGCTTGACAGCAGTACGACGGCGGTATGACAGCGGAGACTGATGCTACCAAAATTTAACTAAGCACCGCAAGTGTACGGGTCGTGAAAATAGCAAGTGGTAAATCAAGGTCATCCCACAGAGACTCAATTTAGCTAGTAATTAGATGTCAAATTTCCTTTTTCGTTTAAGTTGAATAGAATTGTTTTCAATACGTAGAAAGAAATGCAAATAAGATAAGAAATCAATATCAACAGAACTTTTCACAAAGAGCAAATTTCAATATCAAAAGGACAACCTAGAGTCACTAATCTCTTGTTTGTTTATTAGATTTTATTCCCACGAAATTAATTTTAACTTAATTTAATCAGCTAATCTAGAGTATTAATGTTTATAAATGCCTTCCGGTCCATTTATATACCTATCTCAATTAACCATGCAATGCCTCACACGACTAATTAAGATGCAATCCAACTCGGGCTCACTCTAATTTGATTATGTGGAGCTTCTAGGTATATGTCTATCCTAGACGCAAATTAAATTAAAAATCTAATTCCACATTATTTAATCTCAAGGTCAATTTAAAATTCCCTTTGCCAAGTTCAATCTTAAATCCTCAAAATATGCTCAATGGTGGCCAGTCACTAAGCAATTAACAATAAAAACAAGATTAAATAAACTGAATTAATAATAAGCAAAACTAATTAATGGGAATAAACTCTAAAATCCAAACAAGTTCATAGGTCCTCTAGGTTGCAAAGAAAATTAGCCACGCATGGCTTTATTTAAATTCATCTCAGCAAATAACAATAAAGATTCAGAATTCATAAAGAAAAAGAATTAAGAATATGATCTCTCCCTCCAAATCGTTGATGCCTGGCTGAATCCTTTCTTGTATGTCGCCTCCTATGCTGCGTCTTTGTCTCTCTTGTGCGTGACTGCTTCTCTCCTTCTTAATTGATTGCTGACGTGTGCCTTTTGTTTTGCCGTTCAGTGTCTCTGGTTTGTGCTTTGCGTGTTGCGTCCAGACTCCTCTGCGTCACTGGCCGTCAGCATGTTGCTTTCTTTTTATTTCTTCCAACCGTCTGACTGCCCTCTTTTCATCCCCTTTTAGGTTTAATTTCTTTGGTCTATTCAATGACTTTGTGGGCCCACCTTTTTGTCCTTCTCCAGCCCAATTAATTTACCATTCAATTGAAAGAAAGCCAATGAAATACTAGTGCTCCCTCTAGTGCGTTTCTGATCCTTGATTTAGGTCCTCATTCAATTAACTCATTCCATTCGTGTGGGCCCACGCACCATATCCCACTAATTCATTCATCTCAATTAATCCAAAATGACGTGATCTGAAGCAATAGTAATGATAGTAAAAAATAATAATAATTGAAATCATTATTTATTCTTTTTTTTTCTTCTTCTTCTTTTTTTTTTCTAAAAACTTCCAATTACTATTATTTATTTCCTAAACTCAAAAACATTTATTTTAAATTGAAACCCCACAAATGATGCACAAATTTAATTTGATCTTATAATCACATAATCTCATAAAAATCTCTCAAAATTGTTTAGATAACTCTCCAAATATCTCCAAAATATACCTTAAATATATAAAATATGGAGAGTTATCAGAGACAGCAGAAACAGCGGAAATAGCGATTCGTGATTTCGGGTATCCTATAAGGATAGTATCACCGGTGTGAGCATTTAAGATCATATCAGGCAATTTCGGTACAAATTACCATTTTGCCCCTAGATTGACTATTTAGAAGAATTTCGTCAGCACTTCGCTATTCTGATTTTAAACTTTCAAAATTTTTGCTATAACCCTTCCTCTAGCATACTCCTAAGATAAATATCATATTTATTCCTAAAAACATGATATCTAAGCTAACTTAAGAATTAAAGACTACTCTAACAATTCTACTATAACTACCGAAAAACTACTTAAACTAAAGACTAAGGACTGAAGAACTTACTCAGAGCTTTGCTATGAACTTCTTACTCCTCTTCCAGAGCTTCTCTCTCTAACTTCTCTCTAGGATTGTGAGTGAATTGGTGAAGAATGAAGAGAAATGAGAGGCTATTTATAGAAAAAGGGAGTGGCAATTCCGTAATTTCGCTGAACTTTGTTTGGTTGAATTCTGACCGTCGGATCGCACTTTTTTGAAGTGGCTTGATCTTGGCCCTACACCTACTTGGCCGACCCCCCCCCCCCACAAGAAGACAAATTTGATGACCTCATCCTGCTTGTGTCATCTTGCTTTATCAGATGAAATTCCTGGTTCGGAGTTCTGATCGCGAAATTTTTGTAAAATCTTAAAATTCTGTGAACAACACTATGAAGGTCTTTTCTTCCTCTTCAAGAATACTGTATTTTCCTATCCTAACACTCTCATTAAGGATATTCCGTCATCTGCCGAAAATCCTCGTTATTCGCGACCGGTTACTGAAATGACTTCGGTTGGCGCCAACTTCTGGACAAAAATTCACCGATTAATAATATACTTTGGTTTTTCCCAACTTATCCCCGGAATCTCGCATCCGAATTATTTTCTATCGGTTCTCATTTTGACTATCTGCTTTAATTCTACATAACATCTTCTTAGCCTGATCTCCAAAACACTCCATCGGTTACAGAAATGACTTCGGAGACAGCCTACTTCGAGATAAAAATTCACTTGTTCCTAATATACTCTGACCCTAGCAACTTAGTTCAAGGTTTTCTGGATAGGATTTTATTTCTATCCGTGGTCATTTATCATGTTCACTTTTTATTAATATAATATTATTAAATCAACACATGTCTTAATCTTATATTATTATTATTTTCATCATCCTTATCTCCTCCCATTCCCAAAAATTTCGGCTCACACACATATAAATGTATATATATATATTTTTTTTTTCATTTTCCATAATATTCTATTATCTTGCATTTATTTCCCCAAAATTTCCTATTGGTCCATAAGTAATTTCATAGATTTAGGCTTCTAAAATTCCTTGAATAATCCTAAGCTTTTGATCTTGGTTTTCCAAGATTACTTCTTGACCTTTATTATTTATTTAATTTGACCCAAAAATTTCGATCCTTAATAATACTTATTCATATTTATTTTATTTCTCATGTTTCCTAAATTTTCTATAAGCTTATAAAATTCCCAAAAATTACTTAATTAATCCTTTAATAATTTCTAATAATTTTCTTACTTAAAACTCATCATTTTCTCACAAAAATTTTATTGTCATTAATAATTTAAGCTCCATGCAAATTATCAAAAGTCATAGAGTCAATTTTAGTCTTAGAATACTTTTTTAATTTTCCTTCTTTTTATTTTTGTGGGAAGTAATTTATTAAATTGTCTAAATTAAAGATAATATGCTTTCTAAATTTTTAATAATTATTTCATGCCTTTTAGAATTTTTCTTAATTCTCCTCAAGGTGCTTTAAGGCCTTAAGGTGCATTTTTCACCTTTCCGCCAATAAATTTCCTTTAATTTTTCTTAGTGTTTTCCTTTGAACATAGACTAATCATATATCATGTTGAGATCAAAATCCCACAAATAGATATTTATATTATTATAACATAATATTCCAAATAATAGTTATCCGGTATTACAAACTCAGCGTAGGAGTGATATCTGCATATAAGGCTCAAGTCCATGAAATCGAAGAGAAAGTTAAGCAGTACCACTTGGTTTCAGATCCTGACTTCTCTGTGAACATTCGCTCTGTTGATGGCTTTCAAGGTGGTGAAGAAGATATAATAATGATCTCCACGGTCAGATCTAATAAGAAGGGAAATGTGGGATTTCTTTCTAATAGACAAAGTACAAATGTGGCTCTAAGTCGTGCTAGGTATGTTGCTTGTGAAATTCCTAGATAAACTCAGATTTATAAATATGGTAGGCCAAGTCATTCATAACCGCAAGGTTGTTTTATTTTTCTGTCCAGTCCTTTCTATAAAAGCCTCCTAATTATTACTCCTTCATATCCTATTTATAAGAAGTGTTTTTTGGGGTTATCCTTAATATAAGCAACTTTTTGTGTCTCAGAATTTAAACTAATTTTTCCTTTTCCACCCCTATTATATCATATCTTTCTATTATTGAACAACTAGTTCTCTTTTCATTTAATCATTATTACTTATTCTCTCTTTTCATAAATAAGGGCATATTTGGAAAATAAATGTTATTTTTGACATAATTATTGTTTTAAACTAACCTCAACCGCTAATTCGTTTTTGCACAATTAGTAAAACTTCACATGGATTAATAAAAGTAGTTATTTAATTTGTGTTATTGAAATGATAAAAAATCATCACTACTTTCCAATATTATCCTCCAATTAAAACTAACCTACTTTAATCACCCTTTAATTTCTTTCTTATACAATTTCTCTTTATATTACAGTCAATCACCCTTTGTGGACTAGAAGAATTTAATCTTGTTGACTTTTTGCATATGATCTTATATTTAAGACCATAAAAACCTTTTAGAAGGGCTCTTATAAAAAGGATTGAAAGGAATATATACCCACTAGCTTATCTAACAATAAAAATCTCTCAATTGAAATAAAAAATACAGGCTTCAAAAGTTTCACTAATCTTGAGTTGATGATATATATATATATATATATATATATATATATATATATATATATATATATATATAGTTTTGCATTTGGCTAGACATTGTCTTTGGATATTGGGGAATGCAGAAACTCTCAAACGGAGTGGTTCAATATGGAGAAAGTTGGTGAATGACACTAAACAAAGAGGTTGCTTCCATAATGGTGATGATGACCAGAATTTGGCTCAGGCCATTAATAACGCCTTCCCCAAACTTGAACTAGTTAGCAAATCAAACCATTTTAATCGCTTGGTATATATGATATAAGTTGCAGGTGATTCACACAAAATGGATATACGTTTGAAGAGTTTAATTAGTGTTCCTATAATTGAATACAAGAGATTTCTAGTGGTAGTTTGAAGAAAGGAATTAATGAAGGTGAAGTACTTTATTTGTTGGGGTTGTAATATAGTAAAAGCTATATATTATGAAGCAAAGCATTATAGTATAATTCTTGGCAATGAGTGCTGTAAAGATTAATGACCTTTGCATATGAAATGACCTCATTACATGACACAAATTAGTAAAAATTCATATAAAATTAATCATCAAAATATTATGTTAAAAAAACATGATTGTCCTAGAGGAAAATGTCATGAAATTTAAATTCATACTTGGGCTTGAACTATAGGTTACAATGGCCACCACAATTAAGGAACAAGCTCCCCGTGTCATTTTTATTGCATAGAATATAATTGATTGATTAGCCAGCTATTAGATTATATATGATATATAGATATTCTATAGTAAGGGCTTTATAGTAAATAACATCAAATTTAGTTAGATGAGAGACAGCATTAGCAGTATCATGGTTAGGCAGAAGGAAGATGTATAGATTGTATCAGTGGCGGACCTAGAAAATAATTGAAGAGTGGGCACCATTAGTAGAGGGATTTGGGGGCTGCCCCCGAAAATTTTTTTTTAAAACAAAGTTTTAAATGTATTAAAAAAACAAAAGAATATAAAAGGGGAAAACAATGTTAAATGCTTTAGAAATAGCAAAGCTGAGTACTTAATAAGTTCAAATACATATATTATAATAACAAAAATATATTACAATAATTACAATATCATCCTTCTAGGTCTTATTTTTTGGAATTCTACCATAATTGCCTCATTATCAATGCTATCAAATACATCTTTTTCAATATAAGACACTAAGCAATCATTCAACCATTCATCCCCCATCCGATTGCAAAGTGCATTCTTGATGTATTTCATAGATGAAAATGCTCTTTCCACAGATGCAGTCGCTACAGGCAAAGTTAATGCTAACTTTACAAGTAAATAAACCAAAGGATACACAATATGCTTTTTCTTTTCAACCATCCTCTTGGCAAGATCAGCTATTCCTTGCAAATTCAAAAAATCAGGATCATGTTGCACATCCACAATATATGTGTCGAGCTGATATTCAAGCATGATGAAATCATTCAAATCAAAATCTGAAGGATAATAGGCAGCAAATTCACACAACTTATTCTTATCAAATGCCGAGAAAGAGTTGCACGAATTTAAACATGTCATGCATTCCAGCAAATTTGAACTAACTTCACTAAAACGATCATTCAACTCTTGAAGTTGAGTATCTATCACTGCATAAAATATGTCAACCTTAAAGTGATGTAGATGAGTAACTGGTCCTCTACATTTTGCTCTCCCTTGTACTTGCAATACACTTTCCATATCAGGGATATCTATATCATGTCTTATACAAAATTCAGAAGTCTTCTGAAATAGATTATCCCACCCATTATCTCTCATCTTCAATAATAACACCTTTGAAACTTTTACAAGAGTCATAGCATTCACAATATCTTGATCTTTTCTCTGAAGGGCTTGTGACAACTCATTCGTTATTGCTAAGACCCTAATCATCAAGTGCAAAAGTAATACAAATTCAAAAGTTTCCATACGCATCATAAGGCCAGAGGCTTCAGACCTTTTTGCATGCATAAGGGTTGTATCATCTTTTATAATTTCTAGCACATCAAGCACAGGATCAAACAATGTACACAAACTTACCAATGATCGGTAATGTGAGCTCCAACGTGTCTCCCCTGGTCGTGACAAACTCATTTCTTGATTCAAGCCTCTCCCTGATTGAACATCATTGCTAGCAGTACTTTTCACCAATTCTTCCAATTGCTTTTCTCTCAAAATATCTACTCTTTTGCAAGAAGCACCAACTACATTACATACCAACGGTATAAAATTAAAGAAGTCAGTCAATGCATAAACCTTTTTTGCACAAGCTACTAGAGCTAACTGAAGTTGATGTGCAAAGCAATGAACATAGTAAGCAGAATTATTTTCAGCTAAAATCAAGCTTTTCAGACCACTGAATTGACCACTCATATTGCTTGCGCCATCATAACCTTGACCACGAATCTTTGTCAAGCTCAAGCCATTTTTGGTAAAAATTAACTCAATCGATTCTTTAAGTGAACTAGCTGTAGTATCTGAAACATGAACAAGACCAAGAAAACGCTCAATAATGTCACCGTTGCAGTTCACATATCTTAAAACAATGGCCATCTGTTCTTTAATTGATATATCACGAGCTTCATCAACTAGTATAGAGAAGAAATTATCCCCAATGTCTAAAATAATAGCTCTAGTAACTAAACTGGCAGCAACATTAGTAATATCTTTCTGAATTTTGGGAGATATCATTTTGAGATTGTCTGGGGCATTATTCAAAGATACATTATTTACCTCCTCATTGCTTTCACAAAGGAATTTTACAAGCTCCGCAAAATTTCCTTGATTCATTGAAGCATCTGTCTCATCATGTCCTCGGAAAGCCAAACCTTGTCGTATGAGGTATCGAATACACCGAATAGAACCATTTAGACGAATACGATAATCCTGTTTGGCTTTGTCAGAAATGTTAGACATAACAATGTCAATATGTTGATTTTGATTCATCAAATCTTTGGCAGCACTGAAGCACAAGTTATGAATGCTTCCAACTTTCCCAACATGTTTAAAAAGCCGTTGTTTATCCTTCCAATTGCTAAATCCTTCACTTGCAAATGAATCATGACCACCTCTTCCATCACCATGCTCACAATTAAATAGATAACAATGCAAGCAAAACACAGCATCTTTTGATTCACTATACTCCAACCAAGTACCAAACTCATTGTACCATTGAGGATTAAATCTACGCATTTTATGCCCAATTAAGGATTGAGGAAAGTTGTCAAGTTTTGGTTGACAAGGACCATTTGTTAGATAAATTCTTCGAATCATCTCCCTTTCTTGAGCACTCTTCGCAAATGTCATAATAGGAAGTCTTTTACCCGGATCAGGAATATACAAATCCTGTGGACTTTCTATGGTTGGTTTGTTCTGACTTGAGGGAGTAGCACACTCATTTTGTTTATCTTGAAATAAATCAATTGATGAAGATTCAGATCGAGAACGTTTATTACCACTACCACTTGACTTTGTAAAAAAAGAACCTAAATATCTTTCCATCCTAAAAAATGGCAAATAACAAAAATGAATCAATAAATAATATTAATGATGCTAAAGAACAAAAAGGGTAGAAGCATAAAAAGGTTACTCTCTTGGTTAGCTCCACGCCCTCACGGCAAATGATTAGTTACTTGCTTTAATTGAATACCATATATTTGTTAGTATTTTTATAACTAATTTTTTTTCTGCAAACATATCTGCAAAACCATGCTTTGATGGAAACATTAGGCACTTACATTTATAAACACAAATTCCAATCAAATCAAATAAGTTTAAGGATCTCATTCGCCCTCATGTAGCTATTTATTCTTCCATCCTGAATCGTTTCAAAACAGAGAGTAGCGTTACTATTGGCAGTCTTCACAATGATGAATTGTTATTGAAGTTACAATAGAAAAACCCACCCTCTGTTTCAACATTCTTGGAAACTTAAATAAAAAGCCCCTTCTTCAACCAACATTATGTACAGTTCGCACATTGAAGTTACAATAGAAAATAGAAAAGGAAGACAACATTATTGTTTTTACCGCCTCCAATTTTCATTGAAAAGATAACAAAACAAGCATTACAATTTCATAATAGAATCATCACTAACTATCATCGAGACTCAAATTAATCACGATTCATGAATGTATAATTTCTAGGAATTGGATTGATCACATCACACTTACTAACATCAAGAATCAATCCACATTTGAGTTTGGCACTAATAGATTGAAACCCCGCGTGAAAATTCAGCAAGATAAATCAAACAGGGAAAAAAAAGGAGAGGCAAAAAGGGCTGTAAAAACAAAGGAAATAGTCGAACACAAATGACGCAGAGAAAGAGAATGTGATAGTCGATGTGAATAAAACTGTGAGCACTGAGCATATGAAGGAAGTTCAAATAAAAAAGCAAAACGAGAATGACATTTTAGGGAAGAGAATGAGAGAAATTTGCACCTTTGCTTGCGATTCGAGAAAGGAAGAAAGGTAGTTCGAGTTCGATGAATCTCTGGCACAGTGGCACTTCCCTGTGTCTGATGTCTCGCTGTCGCTAGGTCAGGGAAAAGGGAAAGAGCCGAAGAGGAATGTGAGAGAAGGCTGAAGGTGTATAGAGGGGAAATATTTTATGTATATTTTTTTATTAAAAAAAATTGAAAAATGAAGGGTGGGCACGTGCCCCCCTTCTCATGTGAGTGGGTCCGCCATTGGATTGTATCCTGCCATTACTATTTTCATGAATGAATTATCTTGTCTTTTCTCTATATACTCTTCAGATGAAACATTTTATTTGTCTTACTCACATAAAGGTGAGTGGGTCCCACTATTATTTTCTCTCTCTTCTCTTGATAGTGGGACCCACTCACTTTTATTTAAGTAAGGTAGATAAAATGTTTTTGCCTTAAAGGCAGAAACATTAAACCCATACTCTTCTATGCGTATCATAAGGTATTAGAGCCTTTGTCCGACCGATGATGCTGCCGTCGGATACGCAATCCTAGGAACGTCTAGGTGACCTGGAGAACAAGGCATGAAGTCGATGGATGCTCGGGTTATGTCTCTTACCTTAGTTGCTGGAAAACAAGCAGTGCTTGGTAATAGTGGCAAAGGTGGTCTAGACGGCAGCTCCGGCTCAACCATTGCAACCTCTTGTATTCCCCCCTTCGGCTCTTTTCACGAGTTGCAACAACCTAATGCTCCTTTCTTCATTCTAACTAAACAGAGTCATGTTGAGTTTCCATGCTCCGATGGGTCCAATTTCTGCGGCTGGGTGTATCGTTGCCGTCAATTTTTTGAGGTTGATGGCACTCCAACCGACTACCGGCCATATTCACCTTCTCAACATTCATCTAGAAGGCCATGCTCTTCGATGGCACCTGACCTTCATGCGCCATCGCCCTTTCTCGGAGGTCAAATGGGATGACTATCTTCAATAGATGGAAGCGAAGTTTACCGAGGTTTGGGATGAGAATCCCCTGATCGCGCTTAAGACATTGCAGCAAGATGATGAGTCTGTAATTGACTATGAGAGGAAGTTTCATGAATTGCTTTTCGAAGTTGATATCACAAAGAAAGTCGCAATTAACCTTGACCAATTGTGAACTGATATTCAACAGCTAGTCCTAAATTTAACACCCTCAGCGTTGGTGATGGTAATTAACTCCGTGCGTTTGCAAGAGGAACTGTGACCAATTTCCATTACGACATTGCTAAGAACACTCTCTAGGGGCTGCTTCTTTGAGTTGTTCTATCAGCTCTTAGGTTGATTTCACCATGGGCTCCAAATCTGGCATACCACTCAATTTATCAGCTACAGTGGCGTCCAAACCCACTTACCCGTCTAAAGCTGAAACCTTTCCAAGAGGGAAATAGAAGAACGTCGTTGGAAAAGTCCTTAAGAAGTTCCTTCATCAGCTCTAGGGGCTACTCATTATCTTCAATTACTTCACCTCCGTTGAAACCCACTTGGCAACTCTCCAAGAGGGAGATAGAAGAACGCCGTTGGAAAGGTCTCTGCTATTGGTGTCTAGAGAAATTTACCTCTAGCCATCGTTGCAAAAATTCTCACCTCTTTACATTAGTGGTCGACGAAGATGATAACCATTTTGAAGATGATATAGGTGATACCCAGGGTGATGCCGATGGTACTATTAATGTTGTTGAGGGTTCCGCCAATACATCGATCCTCAAGTGATCCTCAGTTACACTAGAGTTCATATTCATTATCTTTGAAAACACCGTCTTGATAACTTTGATACTTATGATAAAAATATAGATAAACACCATGATCACTTAAATTACAATGTTACTAATCTCATTTATGTATAAGTTTTAACTGATTATAGATTGAATTAAATTCAAAACCAACAAAAGCAAAAATATGTCAGATGTATTAAATGCATATTAGAGTATAGTAGAGAGAAAGCAACATAGCATTCAATTTCACTAACAGCTACAATTTCTCTTTAATGGACAAATATGAATGCTCACAACGATCTCCAACATCGATGTACCTATAAATAGTGAAACATTCAAATCTGAGCCTTAACGAAGCCAATGGCAAAAATTATGTATATTTATTGCTCTGTTATCCTCTAATATCTTCTGATATCAAATTGTTCTTCCGGGTTTATTTATCAACGTTGAGAGAGATTATTCAACCTTGTTCAATTCTGTTATAAGAAAAATCTCAAGGTTGTGGGATCTTGAATGTGATTGGCAACTTACAAAGTATAAGGGCAAGTGAGTATTCGGTAAGAGACTCTATACTGTGGTGTCAAAAACTCGTCGAATCTTAGAAATATAGTGGAAATATCATAGGAGCTCCAACAATTAGACATAAGTCAAGAGATTAAGGCCGAACCCGTGTAAATTCTTATATACACTTCGATGACATTTTTTCAACTCTTATATTCTGATTAAGCTTTTAACTCTAGCTGTTTTAAATTTTTAATATCACTTAATTCACTCCCTCTTGGATGAAACACAAACACTAACAGAGATATCATCAAATTTGATAACCTAACAATCAAATAGTTGAAATGGAGTTAAAGAAAGTTAATTTCGTAATTGAACATTTATATTTTAACTTTTCATCCTTGAAAATAATTACAATTTTTAAGATCCTCACTAATAAATATTTTGGTTTCCTTGGTCTCCTTGGTCTTTCTCCATAATTATCCTTGATATATATATATATATATATATATATATATATATATATATATATATATATATATATTAGTCTTTTATGTTTTACATAAAGTATACTTTTGATTCCTTAACTTTATAAAGTATACTTTTGTTAATTTTGGGTTAAGGTGCAAAAATACACACGAGTTTTTTCCCTTGGAGTGCCCAGCACCACGTGCTTTTTTTTTGGAGCAAAAATACACACGTGGTTACCGTTTTGGAGCAAAAGTTACATCCCATCGTTATGTTATTATTTACCGTGATGAGAGAAAAATAGATGAAATGAACAGTAATATAACGGCATAAATAGTAACATAACGGTGGGATGTGACTTTTGCTCCAAAATGGTAACCATGTGTATATTTTTGCTCCAAAAAAAACGTATGGTACTGGACGCTCCTAGGGAAAAGCTCATGTGTATTTTTGCACCTTAACTCATATATTTTTAACATTATTACTATTGCTAATAGAAAATATTAATACAACAAACTTAAGTGATGACGGTGTAACTGACAAATCATATTTCAATTTTAATTTTCTAATATAATATATTTACATTATTAAACTAAAATAAACATTTAGTGTCACTACTACCAAAAAAAAAAAAAACAAATACGGCATCCCCATATAATGTCCCTTTTTGAAAAAAGGAAGTAAAAAATAATGGCAGTTGCATTTTTATAATTATATGAGATTTTTGAGTCTCCATTTTTTAAAAGGTTTTTTTTTTAGGATGCCAAATCAGAGACTTGTGGCGTCCTAATTTAAAATTTAGGATGTCAAAAATAAACCTTGATGCTATATTTGGTGCCAAAAGTAGTATTTTTAGTGCTCTAAATAGATTTTAGGATGCCAAAAACTTGACTTTTGGTGTCCTATATTGGGTTTTGGATGACAAAATTATTTCAAATTTCCTGTGACCTCTTTTTTCCCCCAAAAAAACAAAGACAACTAGCATGATTTCTTCAACATACCAAACACATTTTTCAACTCAAAAATCACTTTTTTTTTAAGACATACCCGTGACTTCTTCAACATATTTTTTGTTTCTCGCGCTCCTTTTTAGAGACACACCCATAACTTCTTCTTTATTTTTTGGTTTCTCACGCTCCCTTTCATATCAATGACACACCCATATATCTCTTTTCAAATTTCCCATCTTGCTCAAATCACAAAGTCTTCTTCCAACTTTGTCACAGTGAAGGCGACGGGAGACAGTAAGTCAATCCAAACTTTTTCAGCCGTGGGGAATAGAGCTTCGACGGAGGGATTAAATCGAAGTGGTCCTGTGGCGATTCATAGGTTATTTTCGTGACACCACCTTCCTCCACCATTGTCACTACCGTCGACACCAACGCGTCAACCAATTACTCCAATTTTTCTATGGATATGATTTCTAGATCTCTGTAGCTTGAATACATAGATTTTTCTGTACATCTGACTTTTTTTATTCTCCAATTGCTCTATGATTTCATTTCCATTATCTATGACATCTAGATCTAGTTTTTCTGATTTCATTTCAACTTTTCCGATTGAAGACATCTAGATCTGGTTTTTCTGATTTTTGGCTGATTTCATTTTTATGATTCTCCAACTGTTATGGTTTTTTTTTTTCAATTTTTGGCTGACTTCATTTCATGGCTTATTGCTTATGGTGATTCTAGTTTTGTAATCATCTTTCTCCATGGTTACCAACAATTTCTATGATGGTCGCTGGCAATTTCTAAGGCTACATGAGATGTTTGTTCCATGGCAAGTCAACGGTTTGAGGTTTTTTTTTTAACAAAAAAAAAAAGCAATGTGGCATCCGAAAATATTTAGGACGCCATAAACCTGATATGGCGTCCTAAAACTTTAGGAGACTGTAAGTTTTGACCTTCTACACATCTTAGATAGGCGTCCCTACAAAAATGGACATAGAAAAAAGGGTTTTTTTTTTGGGGGCAATGACGGAGCTTAATAGATACAAGTGGGGGCCAAAAGTTCAGAATATTTTTGTAAAAAAATGTTGATATATATAATTTTTTAGAAAAAATTAATATAAAAAATGTTTGGGCCGTTTTATAATATCTTCTCATTTTGTAATTAATATAACATTTATACTAGAGATATGTATGTTATCTTATACATTAGAATTGTTAAATGTATGTTATTTATATAAAAAATGTTGAGCAATTCTTTAGTGTCTTATATTGAAAAAAAATGTATAAATGACATTGTAATTATTTTTATTGTAATATACTTTTGTTATTAAAACATATGCACTTAAACTTATGGATATTCACCTACCTTTCAGTGTAATTTATATAGCTGCATTATTTAGCCTTGTTTTTCTAAATGATAGGTTTATAAAATAACTGTCTCTTTTATTATATCATCAGTATTAATTTGATTTCATGATTATTTTTTTGATATTTTTCTCTTTTTTTATTTATGTTTTTTTATTTTTTGATGTATTTAAAACTTAAAAAAAAATCGGAGGCATATCCCGCCATTATTTGGCCCGCCAAATATTTTTTTCAAGGTCCATACCGGGGGGCGAGGGATATGCAAAAACATCTTTCTGTAATAGTTTGTGTGTGGGAGAGGATATTTATGCGCGCTGTACATAATAAGTACCTACATATCTAAGTAGTTATGTATGTTCCTGGATTATTTTTCAGTTCTCACTTTCCCTCCAAAGTTATCAATCTATTTAAACCAGTACATTAACCCTATTAGGCTGTCCCGATATCGGATTCATTGAGCTGTCTTTCACCTTTACTTCTGATATATATGTACTTATGGGGGAACTTGTACATTTGAATTTAACTAATGCATAAAAAATACAAGTTAAAAAAATGTTGGTGAATTATTTTCTTCCCAGGATAAACTTATGACTGCTAATTTTCAAATTATTGTAGTTACTTATCGACTAATTATTACTTAAAATTATGCTAATTTTGGTAAGTATGGAAGATAATTCAAAATAATTTATATGTTATCAAACTTAGTCATGAATTTGAATAATAAAGTTTTCGCATATATCACACTTTTCGAAATTTATTTGTCTTATCATTACTACGTACATTATTAATCTGGAGATTGGAGTTTAGACAAAATTATATAATATTTTGTTTACATTTGGAATATATAACAAAATTAATAACTAAAATCCTAAATTATTGGATTGCACAGAATTTAAGCTGCATGCATATAAAAGAAAAATAAATAATTTTGCATCAAGTTTATATTTTAAGGATTGGTTGTCATCAGCACAACATTTTCAAGTTATATTTAAAAGCCTTACTTTAAATAAATTTTAAGTTAGCAAATTCTAAAATTAAAGTCATTATCCTATTTGAAAATTATACAGTTTGTAATTATTTTAATAATGAAATTTTAAACATTAAATAAAAATTTTCAGATTTTTATTAAGCATTGCACAGAATAGGAACATGGTCAGAAACCCTGGCAGAGGAACCTAATTCTAAACAAATTTGATTCAAGCATAAAGTACAGTGGAGGATCCTGTATAGTAGTGGGCCAATCTATGCTTGCTTTGTGAGCCTTCCTTGCAAGGTAGTGATCATACTTTAATGATTTTTCTATGAGAATGTATAATCTCAAGCTCCCAACAAGAGAATATTCATATTTTCACCTCAATTCGTCCCTTAAAGAATGTGATGCTGAGTCACTATCAAGTAATAGTAAGTGTAAGGACTCTAAAACAATATATGAGTGGAGAATGTCAAAGAAGCTCACTCGTGCGAATCATCTCCAACCTTAACTCCTTTTTTCATCATCTCTTCTTGTCGGCAAGGTCTTCGTATCATTATTGAAAATTTCTCTATGCTCAATCCCATATCAATCTTGTAATATTCTCCCTCTCGTCTTTAAAAGAAGACATAAATAACTCTTTTTAAAAAAAACTAAGTAAACTAAATAAGTTAGTTAATCATAATATATGTCGTATATTATTTGATTATTTATCAGTTCATAAGTCAAATAAATTAATTTAATAAAAAAAATATGAATACTTTAAAGTAATTTATTAACTTTCTTAATCTTTCTAAAAAAATCAACTATATTTTATGTTAATAACTATAGGTAGTGATAGTGATATTAAAGCTCCTCTACAATTGTTATATAACATATTTAATCATGCTTATAACCTAGACTATTAGTACATGCTCTTTATTTTTTTAAAAAAAAAAAACAATTGTCATATCCATACCACCACTTACAATATAGTGGACTAGGTGGCCCACAACCTTTTTATTTGATATATAATCTATCAATAGGGCGGAGTCAGGTTTAATGGAAGAGGTTAGTCCTTCATAATTTAGTCAACCAAAGTTTAAACCTCTAGTGGGAGAGGTGCCCACATTCAATACTTGATAATACCTCAAATATGGTTGATTGTTTCTTTTTTTTTTTTATAAGAAAATTTTAGAAAAAAGGTCGGGCTCACCCACAGTACAAAACAAAGCGTTTGTTTCTAATATGAAAGACAGACACAATCTTGTGGCTCCTAGACTTTTGCCCATGTCTTTTAAACTCATTCCCCATCATGCCATTTGGGCCTTGACAAAAGAACCCAAACTAATGGGCTTGTAATATTTTTTCCTCATAGCGAAAGAAGCTAATTCATTATAAATATGTTCAAATTTAGTATTTGAAGGTATTTCAAACATGATTATTTCTAATAAAAAAATAATTGAGCATATAAAAAAACGGAGAATCTTTCACTTTTGACTTGGGTTTTGCCCCCAGTACAACCTTTTTTTTTTTGGTAAATCAGTACAACCTTTAACTTTTGCAGAAAATCGTTTCTTTCTTTGTACTCCCTCTTGTTTGTTTTATAAAATGTCTTCTAGATGTATTTTTTTTATTTTTTTTTAAGGCGTTTTGATAGTTTCACTAATAATAAGTATTAGATATTTTTGTCCATCTATGCTTATTATAAAATGGACAAACTAGAGTGAGAAATATCGTCTTGCCTTCATTGGCAGACACGCTAGCCTCCTCGAATATGTTAAAAGCCTGGTCACCTATCTACGACTTCATCTTCTCCGATGTCTCTGCAATGTCTGCAATTCTTGAGGAAAAGGTCTGCTGTCAACTTTCCCCCTTGACTTCGTCATAATCCCATTTCCATCAAACTTTTCTCCCCTGTCGCCAGGTGAAAACTATAAAATTTTCTATGCTGCATAATGTAGGATTTAATGTTGGATTAGTTGTTCTAAGACTTTTTTCTCATACCATATATATCACTTTAGTAGTTAGTATAAATCCAGCTTATTAAAATATTTTGTCCTGAATATAATTCCACTTTGAGAGTCATTAGTTGACTGTTTCTCAATATTACCCCCATCAAATAAAAAATATAGGTTTGAAAAAATGTGTAACATCTTTTTCAACACTCTCTAAATAAAGGGATAAGGTGTGAATTTGCCTTACAAGTTTTCCCTACCGAGGTGTATTACCACAAAAGTTCTTTTCAAGTTCAATGATGTTATATAAGTATTAAAATAGAGTAATGTTGCATTTTTCATTAGAAAGTTAATAGTTGATATTAATTTTTTGACTGTCCGCGTTAGTTTCTTTATGAGGCAATATTATTACTTTTTAAAACTTCAAAGGTGACATTTAATCTTAAAAATTTTCTGGAGCAAAATTGCACTTTAACCCTTAAATAATGATAAATTTTGAAAATTCAATTAATTTAAGACATTAAATGTCTTAACTTCCATTCCATTCTTGGGACGTGAGATTGGGTTAAAAGGGTCTTATAATAATAACTAGAGTTATATCTATTTTTTTTTCTTAAATTACTTTTATTAATTCTTCCTCAACAAAAATCAATGAAAAAAAAAACTGGTATCAATTAATGAACTAGCTGATATAGTAGTTCAAGGGTTAATGAGTTAAAGAGGGATCAAGCTGGATGTAATTAAAATAATTTAATTTAAGTAAAATAAAAAATATTTATAATTACATTAATTAAAAGGTTGTTGATACATATATTTATTATATTTCATTCTCTTACTTGTCCCTCATAAATAAAGGTGTACTTGAAAAAATGTTTATTGCCTAAAATATATGTTTAGTCTTTTATGTCTATATACCAAGTTTTCTTTTAGTTCTTTGAGTTTAAAAAGTGTATCTTCATCCACTTATCATTGGGTTCAACTAGTAAAGAAGTCGGACCACTCTCATCAAAGAGAGGGGTTCGATCCTAGAATTGGTTAAGACGCCTATAAGACATCTTAGCTCTTAAGTACTTAGGTAAATACCTGAAAGTAACAGATGGCTCACCCCTACCCAACATTTATATCACATAAGACGAAGGGAAATTTTGTCATGCTCTTGGATTATAGGTAAACCTAACCCCTTTCTTAAAATTTTTATATTAAAAAAAAAAAGTGTGTTTTCAGTTCTTCAGTCTTTACACCATCAGGATCATCTAATGAAAAGTGTAAAAGATAATAATTTTATGATAACAACGCATATTTACCTTGGTGTTAAAATGCTATTTTATGATTAAAAAAAACCTCACAGCCTTAAGATTTAAAGACTAAAATGAAACTCGATGCAAATATAAATAACCAAACATATACTTTAGTCATGTTTATTTCATATACAATTATTATGTTTAACTAATTTTAACTATTTTTTAAGCCGTATAATACGATTATTGAGTTCTTATAAATATGACTTGAAAAAATAATTTACTAATGCACACGTGCATTCTATAAAGTGAGGAATGTATACTACTTATTAATGTCACACTCACATAAATTCTACTGTTTTTCATCTTTTGAAGTCCACTTTCGTGTTTTTTTTTTTTGGCAAATGCTGCCTTTTTTTCAATTTTAAATAAGGGCTCTTCTTAGAGCTTTTAAATTTTTTAAAGCCTGAGCTTTTAAATGAATGAAGTTGCAGTTGATCGATGCCCGTCTATTTTGCTTATTGTACTTAAGGCTGATACTATATTAGCTAATTTAGTTTGCCTCATTGTTGGATGCACCCTTAAACCACATCTCTGTCATCACATATATCATCACACACAAGGGCGGAACTAGAGGGGGGTTAGGGGTGGCCCCCGCCCCCCCTAAAATTGCATGGAATAAGACCTTACAATGCTTCTGTTTCTCCCTGGCTTTTATGGTCCTGAAACCAATAAAATACATTCGTGTTTTCAATCTTGCCACAATAGCTAAGTTCAGTGGAAATTTTGACAAGTGCTTGGAGTTCTCAGACCAGACATGAACAAATCTGTAAGAAGCTTAACCAGTTCTGTTGTCGGATTCCAACCCCACACTTAGTTCCTTTACTTCCACTATTCCCATTATTATTACTATCAACTCTCCTAAAACTTCCTACTCTGATACAAACCTGACACGCCATCTTCTATATCCTTCACTTTCAGATCACTGCCTCTGAGCACTCAAACTTTAGACTCTGATATCTCTCTGACTCTGTTTTTGAGCGCATGTATATATACTGCTTCTTTTTGTAAGCAAAAGGGAACACAAAGATAAAGACATGCGCAAAAGTAGCCACTATGTCTTCTCACCTCTGGGAATTGCAGAGGCAAGAAGATATATATACATATTGTCTTGTGATAATTCATATATATATTGTATTGCTAGAGAAGACACAGAGGCGACTTTCTGCAATTCCCATGGGCCTAGTTTCATTTCATTAGTTCATATTTGGAGCATTCTTTGGACTGAGGCTGTTAACCTCACTGTGTAATAGGTTTTAGGCAGCTAGCTATTTGGTTCAAGGGTCTTTGGACTAAGGCTATTAACCCCACTGTGTAATAGGTTTTGGGCAGCTAGCTATTTGGTATTATATGACTTGTTATCTAGCAACTCATAGGCTTGGAACACTAACATTAATTCTTGGTCACAGATATGTACATCCACGTATAATGCTTTCAATCCAAGTTTCTTTTAGAATTATATAATTAAAATTATGTACCTATCAAAATTTGATTTTGAAGTAGAAGATTCGTTGGAAATTGTTTATATGTTTCAGAAAGAATGCTAGAGTAAGTCAATTTAAGTGCTCTTAATGTGTGTAGTAAATTTCTTTCAATTTTTCGTACATTAAATTTTTGTATTGTATTTCAAATATGTTTATTTATAGTATAAGATTTTTTTCGCCCCATAATTAAAATTCCTAGTTCCGTCACTGATCACACATAAGAAGGATTTGTTTAATGGTGACTTGGTTCTTTATACACCAAAGAGTCACTTCAATCCCTTTTTCTTTTCTTTTTTTTGGTTACTCTTTCTCTAAATCCAATGAATTGTTTACTTCCCCTTTCATTGACCCTGACCTTCCAACTTTAGTTCTGTGATTATTTTCATTTTATTAATATATTTGATCACTTTAAAAAAAGGGGGGGGGCTCTCTAGAAAGAAACACATACCATTATTTATTATAATTAACTTTTTATAAATTAGAACAAACAAACCTCACAAAAGTTCCTAATATTCAATTGTTGTGGCGTATTATATCTTTCATGATTTATAAAAAATACTCCATCCGTCCCTGTTTAAGTATCTATAAGGTTGTTGAATAGGCTTATCCTTTTTATATTTTCTTTAAATTTGTTTAAATAATAAATACATGTTTACCAATTTTACACTTGATTAATTTCATACATTGTGTTAATTAAAAAGGTTAAGGTGTGCTCAGCAGTTTGAAGTAATTTTCAAGTTGTGTTTAGTGTCTTAAAATAATTTGGAGTGTGCACAACACCCAGAAGTGTTTTTCTAATTACATCCAGCACCTTAAGCACCTTAAAGTATTTCGTGACATAATTTTATTCTTAAAAATATATATATATGAGTTTTTAGGAAAAATTTTACCCATAAAATACCTTTTTAGGAGTAAATTAAACCTCACCATGAACTTCTATAAAATCCTCTTAATGAAGGTTGCATCAAACACCCTAAAGTATTTTTTTCAATAACAACTTTAGAAAGCTAAACACACATGAAAGAATATTTTAGGGTTCAGGTGTAAAAATACAAATAAACTTTTTCTCTAAGAGCGCCCAGCACTACGTGTTTTTTTTTTTGAGCAAAAATACACACGTGGTTACCATTTTGGAACAAAAGTCACATCCCACCGTTAAGTTACTATTCACCGCCATTATGTTACTGTTCACTTCATCTCTTTCTCTCTCATCACGGAGAACAGTGACTTAAGGTGGGATATGACTTTTACTCCAAAATGGTAACCACGTGTGTATTTTTGCTCCAACAAAAAAAAAAAACATGGTGTTATGTGCTCCTAAGGAAAAAGCTCATGTATATTTTTGCACCTTAACCCCATATTTTATGTTACTAGATGAATTATAAAATACTTTAGGGTAATTGGCGCATCTTAAAAAATTCTTCAGGGTGTGAGGTGCATCATAAATTACTTTAGAATATTGAACACACCTAGAAATATATTTCAGAGTGCTTGATGAACTTTAACCTTTAATTAAAATGTTTATTCATTCACTATATTCTTTCACATTTTTTTAGAGAAAATTTCATTTAGCTCCCAAGAATGTAAAATAATTCCAGTCAACCCCTAAAAATTTCTTAAACTTCAATGTACTCCCTTGATCAAAATGAAATTAAGTTTTTGGATGAAAAGACAATGATGCTCTTACTTTATTTGTCTTGTAAATGTATATATTTGTCTTGTAAATAACCAAAATACTTTTAATTCTCTAGGTTCTTTTGAATCATTTTATTTGTCTAATAAATGTCTTTATTTGTCTTGTAAATACTCATATTTGTCTTGTGAATTTCCATATTTATTTTGTTAATGATCAAAATGTTTTAAATTCTCTAAGTTATTTTGAATCCCTTCATTTATCTTGTAAATGTTTTTATTTTTATTGTAAATTCTCTTAAAAAAATTAAAAGAAGGCTATCACTGTCTTTTCACCCATAAACTTAATTTTATTTAAAATTAGGGGTGCAATGAAGTTTCATAAAGTTTTGAATGCTGGCTGAAATTATGTCACATCCTTAGGGTTCAATGAAAATTTTCCTTTCTTTTATTCTTTCACATGATCTTTTCTCCATACATACTCTTTCATCATTTTTCTTAGTATTACATTCAGTTGAGAATCAAGGTTGGCACAACCCTACAAGGTTGATTCTTGAAGGGTTAGGACCTAAAAGGGTTTTAGGGCCTAGCCGTTTTAGGGTCAGGAAAAAAAAATTGTTTTCAAGGCCCAACCCATGAGCATACAAGCTAAGATCGGCCTTGCAGGGTTGGAAGCCATTTTTTTAAATTTTAATTGTTTTTTCTATGTTTTTTATACAAATAAATATAATTAGTAAATTAAAACAATTAAAGTTTTAATATAACAAATAAATATTGTCAACATTAAGGTCTAAATAACACACATCATGTAACAAACAAAGACAATTATTAATTTATAATCAAGGATAAATTGTTATCCACATACTACAATTACAAATAATTAATGAGAAGACTTAACAAAATTAAACAAATATGTTTTAAAAAGTGTAAGTAGTGAACAAAATAAATAACACAAGATATAAATTAAAAAAAACCCTAAAAAATAAGTAAAAAAAAATCAAAATTAATAAGAATACTTATGAAATAAGAAATAAGTTTTATAAGTTTTAAATTTTTAGAATTCTTAATACAAAATATTCTTATTAACCTTAATTATGAAAAAGATAATAACAACTAAATATTTGTAACATCATTATCAAAGTATCAAAAATCAATAATATTATTATCATATAAATAATTTAAAAATTAAAACAAGTAAAAGTTTAAAAGGGCCGGCCCTTTCATGCCTACTTTAATTTTTTAGGAAAAAATTGAAACGTCCTCCATTTTACTTAATAAACAAATTATATTTTAGATAGATAATTAACTTAACAGTGTTAACTCATTCAATTTAATATCCCACAGTATGCCAAAATATGCGTAATGAGTCTTAACGTGGCAATATACATTTATCCAACATAAAACAAAGAGACAGAAACACTACTTTTAACAAAGTAGTTTAAGCTTCTGACGCCTTCCCTGATGGACCCGGACGGGAGCTTTCACCTGAAAAATGTGGTAACCATCAATCCGACTTATTATAAATATTAATATGTTCTCGTGAGGTGCCAGGTGGAACAATTTTTTTTTTTGATAAAAAAAAAAAGTTTTGGAAGGGTTCGACACCAGTCCCCTACCAAGGTAAAGGCACAGCCCCGGGCTCTATGAGCACTTACTGGAAACTTACGAGATCACCTACCAAAGGAGTCCCAGCGATGGTAGAAGGGATCGAACCCACGACCCAAGGGCCTAGTCCTGAACCCCTTACCATCTGTACCAACTCTCTTGGTACCAAGTGGAACAATTTATATAAACAAATAATAACAATACATTTCAACAATCCTCATATCATGAAAAGTACATATCATAAATGAAGTATCATAAAATAACTATCTTAATTTCTTATTAATACAATTCCTGTAACATCCCACCTTAAAAACAGCGGAATTTTTTTTTTTTAAAAAAAAAAACGTTGATCAGAGTAGAGTAATTTCGCAAAATGAGTAACTGAACCTTTATATTACATAACCACAGTGTAAGTGTACTTATACAGTTATCTACTATCCAAAAGGAAACAACACCTAACTAGGCATATAAACTACAATCATAACATTCCTTCTGCCATCCTATGCCAGTCGCTCGCCCCTATCTTCAACCCCTTGGTTCGTCCGAATTTGAAGCTACAGTTGAGATCCAATTTACCATTTGGATCTCAGGTAATGGTTAACCTTATGCTCAAATAAACAGTATATGGACAACAGTTATTTACAATTCATAACAGCAGTAAATCACTACATAAGCACACAGCAGATGCATGATCACAACATTGACAGAACATAAGCACAAAGCAGTATGTAAAGTCCCACAACATGTCTGCATATAACCAGTGCCACGACGGCCCATCGTGTCCTCAGCGCTAGGAAAACCCAACGACGTTATCAAGACTATAACCCGTATAAAGCTGTATGTATAACTAACAACCCTAGACAGAGCCTCAGTATATAAACATGTCTATCACATATACGTATATAAGCAGCATAAGTGTTAAGGTTACAATACGCGTCTGTACATTCGTTGATGATTCTTGGCACGTTTGTCGAATTATGGTACTTTGACAGCGGGACAACGGCGGTATGACAGCGGTGACAAAGGAAACAACGGTTCGTGATTTCAAATATCCTAGAAGGATAATATCACCAATATGAATATTTAAGATCATAACAGCCATTTTAGGTACAAATTACCATTTTGCCCCTAGTTTGATTACTTGGTGGAATTTTGCTACAGCTTCGCTATTTTGAATTTAAACTCTCAAAATTTTGCTATAATTTTTCCTCTAACCTATTTCTGGATAAATATCATATTTACTCCTAAACATGATATCTAAGCTAACTTGAAAAATTAGAGACTACTCTAGCAATTCTACTATAACTACCGAAAGAACTACTGAAACTAAAAAACTAAGGACTGAGAAACTTACTCAAAGCTTTGTTATGAACTTCTTACTCCTCTTCCAGAGCTTCTCTCTCTAACTTCTCTCTAGGATTGTGAGTGAATTGGTGAAGAATGAAGAAAAATGAAAGGCTATTTATAGAAAAATCTAATGGCATTTTCATAATTTCATTGAACTTTGTCTGATCGAATTCTGACCGTTGGATCGCATTTTGTTGAGGTGGTTTGATCTTGGCCCTGCACCTCTTGGTCGACCTTCCCCCCCACAAGAAGACAAAATTGATGACCTCATCATGCTTGTGTCATCTTGCTTTATCAGATGAAATTCCTGGTTCGGTGTCCTGATCGTGAAATTTTGTAAAATCTTAAAATTCAAAAAGCAACACTCTGAAGATCCTTTCTTCCTTTTCAAGAATACTAGATTTTCCTAACCTTATACTCTCATTAAGAACATTCCGTTGCCTGCCGAATATCCTCGGTAACCGCCACCGGTTACAGAAATAACGTTGGCCGGCGCCAACTTCGGGATAAAAATCCACTGATCAATAATATACTCTGGTTCTGGAAACCTAGTTCACAGTTATCTAGGTAGGATTTTATTTCTATCCGTGGTCATTTATCCTGTTCACTTTTTATTAATATAATTTTATTTAATTACCACATGTCTTAATCTTATAATATTATTATTTTACAAATATCTAATTTTATCCTTATCCCTCCCCCTAATTTTTTCGGCCCACACATAAATATATATATATATATATATATATATAATAATTTTTTTTTCATTTACCCTAATACTCTATTTATCTTGCATTTATTTTTCCCAAAATTTTCCTATTGGTCTCTAAGTAATTACATGGATTTAGGCTTCTATAATTTCTTGAAAAATCCTAAGCCATTGATCCTTACTTTCTAAGATTACATCTTAACCCTTATTAATTATTTAATTGGGCCAAAAATTTCGGCCCTTAATAATAATTATTTATATTTATTTTATTTTTCATGTTTCCTAAATTTCTATAATCTTATAAAATTCCTGAAAATTACTTAATTAATCCCTTAAAACCATTCATTTTCTCACAACAATTTTATTGACATTAATAATTCTAGCTCCCTGCAATTTATCAAAAATCATAAAGTCAATTTTAGTCTCATAATACTTTTTAATTTTCCTTCTTTTTATTTTCATAGGAAATAATTTATTAAATTGTCTAAATTAAGAATAATATGCTTTCTAAATTTTTAATAATTATTCCATACCTTTTAGAATTTTTCCTAATTCTTCTCAGAATATTTTATGGCCTTAAGACAAATTTTTCACATTTCCGATATTAAATTTCCTTTAATTTTTTTAATGTTTTCCTTTGAACATATACTAATCACATAACATGTTGAGACCAAAATCTTCATAAATGGGCATTTTCATTATTGTGACATAATATTCCAGATAATAGTTATCCGGGTATTACAATTCCCAAGTGTCACCCTTCATGCCAGCCGAATTGCCTTATTTCTTCCGACTAGACCCATGGGTCTTTTCCCCTCATTGAACTGTTGGGGTGTCACAAGCCCTCTTGAACTGTTGAGCTAGTCCCTCATTGAACCGTTGGGATAATAAAAAGTCAGCCATCGTGCACCAATGGAGGCATCATTACGTGATGTAAATAACTTTCCATTTTCTCCCAATTCTTCCCATCCCATAATTATTATGATAAATAAATGCACAAGTCTTAACTCATAAAATTCCACAAAGCAATTTTATTTGAAATAATCATAATCAGTTTAACAAATACTCAATAGCAGCATATTAATAATCATAACAAGTGGAAAGTGGTTACCTCTCACCAGAACTAACTAATTTACAAAGTTCCTAATTTGAGAGCTCAACATACGCCCAAAATTAATCTATCATAATCAATTTAATATCTATTAATAACTCCATCAGACTCTACGTATACAAAATTTTAATAATAAAATTGGAATACTCTACGTGGGCAAATAATTGAAATAATTAGAGACCTTGCATCCGCTCCCATTAATTAATAACTCCCTTTTTATTTATTTATTTATTTATTATTAAATAAATTTCAACAATTAATTATCAACAACTCTTTTTATTGATTTATTCCCCTTTTATTTACCAATCGCAGTCAATAAATCTCCACCATCATACAAAATATGATTTAATATTTTATTTAACGTTTCTCATGGTTTCTTACAATTTTCTATAATATAATGTTAATTATGGTCCCTAAATTAAATAATAATATATTCTTTAAATTAGGTTTTAATAAACATTATATAGACTAATTTTTACTTAACATTATATAAATTAGTTAGCTCTGGCGAGAGCTAACTGAACCATTTTTACTAAACATTTAGTTACTTTTGGATATATATTTATTCTATAAATATAGAAAGATTAAAAAAAGAAGAGAAGGACTTTTAATAAACATTATATAGACTTAATTATTCATATACCTACAGATTATATAAAAGTCCTTCTCTTCTTTTTTTAATCTTTCTATATTTACAGAATATTATATATCCCAAAAGTAACTAAACCATTTTTAAACTTCCCAAAAAGTTCACAAGCAGCAACAAGTGTTTTCCATTATGGTTCATTTAAACACCGTCCAATATACCTATATATGCATAATAATTCAGAAACCTTTATGTATTAATCTAATTAATCAATTGCCTTTTGAAAAGTCAACGCATATATGTGTGTATATATTTTTCTTTTATTTCCAGCAGCAACACGTTTCAGTGATATATATACCCATGAAACCAACGAAAAGCATCAGCATTCAATCTATATATTCAGACTCAACACTCATGCAACACCTATACATACACACGCGCGCATATTCTCAATAACCTTTAGCAAAGTTTTGACGGCAAAACACAAGGGTTCAGCCATGGTTTCAGTGAACATTTGATGATGCAGAAGAAGAAAAACAAGGAACTCTTACTCCTCGTGCATCGCATATACAAAAACACACACACACATATATATATTCTTCACAAGTCTCCTTCACGGTTTCAAGTTATTGGGCAGCAAAGATATTTCCATGATCATAAAACCATGTATGACAAAAAACATATACCAATACCTATTCAGCAAAGCTTTGAATAGAAACAAAAACGAAATGACAGCAAAACTGAACCAAATCATGCAGCAAAGCAAGTTTCATCGTTTTGACAGGGAATAAAAATAGTTCAGCGTCTTTTGTTTTCTTTCTTTCCTTTCCAGACAGGCACAGCGAACACACACACACACGCACACATACAATATATATTGTTCATGCAGAGACTCACACACAGCCACGTATAAGAACATGATGCAGCCATCGTTTTTCATATCAGTGAAAACAAAATACTTCTCTTTGACTCTTTCACCGATCAGCCATGTTTTAAGACAAATAATATGACAGCAAAATAATTTCCTCTTCTCCTTTCCATTCACGTTACTCATGCTAAGATTTGCAGAAACAGAAAACTCAACAAGATGAAAAACGATGACAGTTCACACACACACTTAGATAACAGTAAGTTCACGGCTATCACGTACAAACATGAGCTCATCGTTTTTTAATCACCCCCAACCCCAGTTTTCTGTTTCAGTTTTCAGCAAGCATCGGGTTTTATTTTTCTTCAGCTTAATACTCTTAACTTGCGTTGGAAACTGAAGGAAACTAGAGGGAAGGAAGCCTAACGCATTACTTATAGGAATCAAGTCGAAAAGGTGAGATAGCTTTCCGTTTTTTCCTCCTCTGGTCCAGCGGTAATGAAACAGAGCAAGGTTGAACTTTGCCTAAGTCTCCCACTCTCACTCACGGTCTCTCTCTCTCTTCTCTTTCTCTTTTTCTTCCTTTCTTCTTTCTCTGCCCGAACGCCAAACAGAACTGGACCTTCTATTAAATAAAGAACTCATTGCCCAGATTTGTAATTCGGTCCAGGGGGTATTAACTGGAAGATATGGAGCGCAAGGCTCGAGAGGTATGGGAGAGGTAGTGGAGTATGGGCACGGTCATCACACTGAAACGCAGAGGAGTAGTGGAGTATGTGTGTTGAGTTGCTGAAGGCACGAGGCAGTGGAAACATAAATGCTGCAATTTCAAGAGAAGACGTATTGGAGACACAAGAGTAGTGGAGCATGGGTTTGCTGGCTCGCCACATTTCGAAGCGAATATACATATAGTGGAGTATGGAAGAATATGCTTCTTCATTTCTGGTGTTTTATGCGGTCTGTTTCTTCTGAAATATATACGTTGCACGTGATTATGAACCAAAGTGGAATGATTAAGAATGGGCCGAAGAAGAATATTGATAGGATATAGTGTTGGTTAGAGTTTTCATGTTGAACCAAATAGGAGAATGAATGAAAGAATGGTTTAGGTACTCATGTGGGCTACGTGTTAGCTGTTGGATTGGACCCAAATTTATAAGACGTTTTGCTATAATGAATGGAGAGGAGAGAAAAATAAAAATAATAGGAGCTATAGTTATCCATATATAAATACTATAATTCATTCTATAATTTTGGGAAAATTATGCCTTATTTTTTTTCTTTTTTTTTCAATAATAGATTTTAAAGTAACTAAATCCATATTTTATTTTATTATTTAATCTATTTTCTTAATTACTATCTTTTATTTATTTATTTTTTTAACCATTAATTCCAAAAATATAAAATTGGGATGTTACAAAAATCTTAAACTAGCCCTTACAAAATCAAGGCCAAAACATGCTGATGTACTCGACTTGTTTTCCAAGCTTTACTATTACAATTACATGCACACTCTCTCGTACTAATTTATAAATAAGAGAATATTTAAAAGAAAAAAAATGTATATTTATTAGTTTTAACCACTTTGTTAAACATCGCAACTTAATTCAAAACACCTTATAATAAAGGGAAGGCATGAGTTTTAAGATTAGCATAATGTTTGGTTTATTCTCATTTTAATTTTGGTTTCTAAAACTTTTTTCTATATAAAATATTAATCCTTATATTTTGTTTGAAAAATTGACCCTTTTTACTCCTTAAGAGAATTAAACATATAATTTAAAACTATGCGTATTGAAATCAAAATGAAGATAAAAATACAAGGGTCAAACATTTTATTAATTCAAACTATTTCTTTTTATCTTAATTATAAGGTAAAGTTAACTTTTTTCTTTTTTGGAAGAGATTAATAAAGTTAAATAAGTTACTTAATTATGTTATATTATATATATATATTAGTTTATTAGTTAAACTAATTAGTTTGGAGAAAAAAATAAAAATAAAAACGTTCTAAACTAATTTCATTAGTTTAATTAATCTCTAAAAAAAAGTTAATTTTATTTTTTATTTAAGATACGAGGGAGTATTACATAGTCCGAGACTCCGAGTTCCTATTTTTCTTTTCTTGATCATTGGAGTTCGTACTAAAATTTTGAGAAAGAAAGAAAAATTGTAGTCTCTACTCTTTCGCTTCTTTAACTTCTTTTTATCCATTGGGTATTGCTTTTTGAAAAGGGGAAAAAAAGAAGCAAAACGTCTATTCTCTACTTGCCGAATCGCGTCCTTCGGACTACCCAATATAGCTTTTCAAACAACAGTGATCATTTTTTGAGGGAAAAGAAAAACACAGCAGTGGTCATTTTTACTTAGCCTTGAAGTTTGTTGACTTGGTTCCTCTACTCGTCAACCGAAACCTTGGAAAGAAGCATGCCACCAGAGCAGGAATTGGATCCTTTTCCCATTTGTTTCCCCCTTTTTCCCTTTATTTTTATAAGGTTGGGGTTTAACATGTTATAATAATTTTACTTATTAAATATAAAATTAATTTTAACAGTGTAAATTTATTTTTATATTTTTTAAATAAAATTATAATAATATCTTTATTAAATGTCAAATCTAACCATTAAAATCTATTCCATGATGAAAAAGTTAAAAAAGGATGGAAAGAGGACTAAGGCATCACTTGATATTCCAAACATAGCTTATAAAGCAGGGAGCCAATTTCCCACTCATCTAACTATTATTTTTCCCTAGTTCCTACTCTGTGCGATTCATTGACTTGGCGTCAACCTCCTAGCATCTTTCATCTTTGTATTCTCAAAGACTCTTCATATACCAAACGAGTATAAACTTTCCTTTTGTGCTGGGTTTTATGTTTACGACACCAACACCAAACCCAGAAAAGCTGAGAGTGATTCAGTGTGTTCTTTAGCTTTAGAATCAACCCACGATTGATCAAATGATGGAGAGGACTTGCAATGGAAATGGAAAGGGAAAGGAAAAGACCAACTTGTTGGATATTGCGTTCTCTTGGACTTTAACCGATGCTCTTAACGAAAATCTTTACAAAGACAAGGTACTATTATTTCCCTGAAAATCTGTATTCTCTGATGTTGAGATTAGCTTCTGCGTTTTATTTCCTGTTCTTTCTTTTTCTTTTTTCATTAGCCGTAAAAGTGAAATGAGGCAGCCTATGAAGATCCATTTTTATTTATTTATTTCCTTATGTTCAGTTTTGAATCCTGGCATTTTGCTACATCATACTTAAAGTACAAGAAACACATAAAACAGAGGAAAACAAACCATGAAACACCTCGAGATGAGATCTAAACACAAACCAAGAACAATTACAGGAAAGCAACAAGTTATCGTTATTGGTCTATAGAACTGCTGGTACTTTGTTTTTACTTTGTTGAAAGGGATTTTTGTGACATTTGAAGTACACTTAATATGATGATTTTCTCTCAGGTGCCAAAGATTCCTATAACATTTGTATCGGCAACAGAATACGTGAAATCTTTTATTCCATCACTGATTGAGGAAACACACAGTGATCTGTGTTCAAGCTTGAAGGGCATTTCCCAAGCCCCTACTTGTAAAATACTCACCTGTAAGAGGATGATTAAGGGCTTGATCTATCAATTGACAATTGATGAGAGTCATGGTAAAGGGTATGAGCCTGAACCTGGAGATCTCATAGCCCTCACTGATGATAGGCCAAAAGGCATTCAAGACTTAAACAAACCTGGAAGATTTTATCATATCGCTTATGTTCAAACGTCAAAAGGGGGTCAGATCAGAATACTCTCATCAAAGAGCATAGAGATTGAACCAGATATGAGGGGCAACAATGTAAAAAAGCTCTATGCCACGTATCTTATCAACTTGATGACCAATATTCGTATTTGGAAGGCTTTGAACTCACAGTTGGTGGGTGCAAACTTCAATATTATTGGAAAAGTTCTGCAATCTGATAAATTGGTAAGAAGCAAGTGGTATTTAACGTGTTAAAACCCTTATTTTGCAAGTATTTATGAATTTTTCATGTCCTATACTCAAGTAAGTTGTAAAACTCCCTGTCTACCAAATATCACCTGTACCATATGTTATTAAATTAATACGCATGCTATGCTACTGGAAGTTCTAATAAGAATGACGTTATTTTTGTTATTTTATCTCATTCAAACAATGCACAAAAACAGTAACTTTTTCTCCAGATTGTACTAAAGCGGTCATTTTGAAGCTTTCATCATGCCTTGTTTTACAGATTGGAAATAGCAGTCACATTTGCCCTTCATTAGAGCACCGCAATACCGACATTTCTATTGCAACAAAAACGATCAGATCCCAAAATCTGAATGAAAGCCAGAAAAAAGCTGTAATAGGTAGTGTTGCAATGAGGAAATGTCATCACAACCACACTGTGAAACTAATATGGGGCCCTCCTGGGACTGGCAAAACAAAGACAGTTGCATCCATGCTATTTGCGCTGCTCAAACTAAAAACAAGAACATTAACATGTGCTCCAACCAATACTGCTGTGTTGGAAGTGGCAGCCCGCCTGCGCAGTTTAGTTGAAGATCAACTTCAGTTTGATACCTATGGGCTGGGTGACATAGTGCTTTTCGGGAATAATTCTCGAATGAAAGTTGATGATTACTCGGGTCTCCCTGATATCTTTCTTGATTATCGCGTTGATATGCTTGAGAAGTGTCTCTGTCCACGGACCGGATGGAAATATGACTTGGAATCAATGATCAGTTTGCTTGAGAACCCTCATCAGCTATATCTTTTATCCAATATCGATGTGAAACATGAGGAGGATAATAACGATCTTATGTCATTGGGACAATTTACTAAGCTTAATTACAGCAATGTAGAGCAAGCATATCTTCAATACAAGCAACTTGAAGATAATAAAGATGATTATATGACATTGGAGCAATATGTGAAGAAGAGATACAGTTTCATTAATGACCAATACCTTTCTTATAAAGCTGAAGTTCAGTTTGTAAAGAGGAGGTTCAGCTTCATTTGTGTGAATCTCAAGTCTAGCTTGCGAACATTATACTCACAATTACCAACTTCTCTTGTTCCATTTGAGGTGGCGAAGAACATATGTGTGACTCTTGATTTGCTTGAGGCCCTTGGAAGTTCTTTGCATCAAAACGAGTTCATAGAAATTCCCACAAAAAATGTAGAGGGAAAAAGTAATGTCATTCAACCAGAACTTCCAAATGTGAAAGAGAAGAAATGGGATTTATTTTCCATCTGCACTGGGATGGTTCAAGCATTTCTTAATTCCATGCCTGTGGAAACACACATTCCAATAAAAGATGTTACATTTAACTTTGGAAGGTTAGGCATGAAAAGAGATGAGTGCCTTAGAATACTTAGATCACTTTCTCAGTCAATATCACTTCCTCAACTTGGAAGCTGCTTTGAAATAAAAGATATTTGCTTGAAGAAGGCATGCCTAATTTTTTGTACGGCATCAGGTTCTACCAAATTGTTCACTGAAGGAATGACAGCCTTACCCTTTATAGTTATAGATGAGGCAGCTCAGCTCAAAGAATGTGAATCAAGCATACCTCTGCAACTTCCAGGTGCAAGACATGCTCTTCTCATAGGTGATGAGAGGCAACTTCCTGCAATGGTTAAGAGCAAGGTAATAGAGTTTTCACTATATCTTGGTAGGGCTTATGATGAAATCTTCATCATTATTCACCTGAAAACTTGTAATTCTAAATTTAAGTTGTTATCGATGAGGTATGAGTGCTTATATGAAAAAGTGGTTTGAATTTTGATCTTTGCTATTGTTTTCAATTAAAGTTAAGCTTTAATTAGTACAAGTTGAGATGGGTTTGGAAATGTTTTTAAGTATGCGGAGGGGTTATAATAAAACTTTTGTTAGAGGTTATGATGAAATTATCATGATCATTCACCTAGAAAATTATAATTTTACTTTCAATTTTTTTATGGATGAGGTACCTAGTGCTTATATGAAAAAGTAGTTTGAATTTGGGAAAATCACTGTGAGATTTTGATATAAGAAATGACAACAGGTTTATATTGTTCAATTGTTATTATGATTTTTTTGGTGATTACATTCCTTCGTTTGGACCTAACAATGATTTTCCATTTGAATTTTGATCTTTGCTATCCCTTTTTCTTAATTAAAATTAAGTTTTAGTACAAGCTGAGATGGTTTTCCCCCCCTCTATTTTACAAATGCAATATGTTTTCTGAAGTGTGAGGTGGGATTTTGATAAAACCATTCATGAACCTTTAAGATTTCAATTTTATTCCTTTTTTTCATTAATTTGTGTTTTGTGTTGGTTAAGATTACCAAAGATCACTACTGTCTTGTATGTTTATGAAAATCAAATTTCAGCTTTCTGATGATGCTGGATTTGGAAGAAGCATGTTTGGGAGGCTGGTGTTGCTGGGATTCATGAAGCATCTGCTTCAAGTCCAATTTAGAATGCATCCATCTATAAGTTTATTCCCCAATAGGGAATTCTACCAAGGCCAACTTCTGGATGGCATGAATGTTAGAGATTCAAACTATAGTAAGCGTTTTCTTGAAGGAAAAATGTACAGCTCTTATTCTTTTATAAACATAGCTCAGGGAAAAGAGGAATTTGGTTATGGGCACAGCTTGAAGAACATGGTGGAAGTCTCTGCTATCTCTGAGATTATAAAGAGCCTACACAAAGGTTTGTGTTTCTTGCTAACACTTCGTTGATGCTTAGTACTCCCTCAAGTCCTTTTTATAAGAAATAATTTTTGTGTATGACTGGTTCCAATTTAAAAGAGACACTTAGAGGTTGTCTCCAATTTTTTTCTGTTAATATTTCATTTTGCCCCTATTTAATTATTCATATTAATATCATTGCATTTAATCCACTGCACATTCTCTCCCTCTTCTACACGCCTCTTTTTTTTCGGTAATTTGTTTATTCCCTCTCTAATGCTCCCCAAAAAAATAAATAAGCGTACTTTTGGGAAAAAGTTACATTTTAAACATGTCTATTGTTTCTAACTAGTTTTAAACAACTTTTTGATCAACATCATATAGTTAATTGCCACTTGTCTTTTATAAAAAGAAACATAGGGCATAACTGATTAGGTACAATCTTCTTGAGAAGAATACTTTGAATATATGAATGGCCATTTGTTTTTTTCTGCCAGAGTTCTTGACCAAGAGAAGGAAACTCAGCGTAGGAGTGATATCTGCATATAAGGCTCAAGTTCATGAAATCAAAGAGAAAGTTAAGCAATACAACTTGGTTTCAGAGCCTGACTTCTCTGTGAACATTCGCTCTGTCGATGGCTTTCAAGGTGGTGAAGAAGATATAATAATGATCTCCACTGTCAGATCTAATAAGAAGGGAAATGTGGGGTTTCTTTCTAATAGACAAAGAACAAATGTGGCTCTAACTCGTGCTAGGTATGTTACTTGTTGATGCTTGAGAAATTCCTAGATAAACTCAGATTTATAAATATAATAGACCAAGTCATTCATAACCGCAAGGTTGTTTATTTTTCTCTCCGGTTCTTTTTATAAAAGCCTCCTAATTACTGCTCCCTCCAATCCTATTTATAAACAAATTTAAACCATTTTTTTATCTTCTATCTCTATTAAATACATATATTTATATTAATGAACAAATAGTTCTCTTTTCATTCAATCATTCATTACTCATTTTCTCATATTTTATACTCATTTTCTCTTCTATGCTCTTTTCATAAATAGAGGTATATTTGGAAAATGCATGTTATTTTAAACTCATTTATTGTTTTCAACTAATCTTAACCACCAGTTCATTTTGCACAATAAAAAAGATTTCTAATAAAAATAACTGGAGGGAGTACTTCACATGGACTAAGAAAAGTAGTTGAAATAGTTTATGTTATTGAAATGACATAAAATCATGACTACTTTCCAATATTGTCCTCCAATTAGAATTAACCTATCTTAATCACCCTTTAATTTCTTTCTTATGCAATTTCTCTCTATATTACTCTTAATAAAGGTATTTATGGAGTGGAAGAATTTAATCCTATTGGACTTTTTGCATTTGATCTTATATTTAGGACTATCAAAAACTTTTAGAAGGGCCCTTATAAAAGGACTGAAAGAAGTGTATGCCCACTAACTTATCTAATATTGAAAATCTGTCTATTGAAATAGAAAATCAAGGCCTGAGAAGTTTCACTGATCTTGAGTTGATGATAAGATTTTTTTTTTTTTTTGGTTTTGTTTTTGGGCAGACATTGTCTTTGGATATTGGGGAATGCAGAAACTCTAGAACATAGTGGCTCAATATGGAGGAAGCTAGTGAATGATGCTAAACGAAGAGGTTGCTTCCACAATGGTGATGATGACCCGAATTTGGCTCGAACCATTAACAATAACTTCCCTGAACTTAAGCTGGATGGCAAATCAAACCATTTAAATCACTCGGTATATGTGATATGAGTTGTAAGTGATTCACACAAAAAGGATATATATCTAAAGAGTTTAATGAGTGTTCCTATAATTGAATACAGAGGTTTCATCTATTGACAATTTGAAGAAAGGAATCAATGAAGGTGAAGTACTTTATTTGTTGTGGTTGTAATATAGTAAAGGCTATTTATTATGAAGCAAAGCAATATAGTGTAATTCATGGCAATAATGAGTGCTGCAAGGATTAATGACCTTTGCATATGAAATGACACATGACACAAATTAATATAAAATCAATCATCAAAATATTATTTTAAGAAAACATGATTGTACTTGGGGAAAATGTCAAATGAAATTAAAATTCATTTAAAAGCACTAATTGTCATTTGGAAGTTCATTTGGGCCATAGTGAGTTAAACAAAACATAATCCCAAACATAATACTCGGGCTCGAACTATAGATTACAATGGCTACCACAATTAAGTAACAAGCTCTGAACTATATATGTATGTATAGGAAGAGATACTTCTATTTGTATCAAATATCAACAGATATGTAAGCTTGCCTAAAAGTCCATTTTTTAAAATAAAAGATATTTATTCACAATTATACATAATTCATAAGTATATGAAAGAATACTCAGCATTATCTATTACTCAACAAGTGCTTATAGATAATTATAAAAAGATACTCAAAATCTATCTATAAGAGTCTATAAAGTCACAAATATAAATATTTATCAATATATTACTCAACTACTATAAAGTTTCTCTAGTACTACTCAAAACCCTTAAGCTATCTTCTAAGGTCTTGTTTGTTACACATAAGATTTGGAGGAGAGAGAAGATTCACGAGAAATGTTTGGACGCTTTATCTTCTAGGAAGGCAAGTTCTGGCAGCTCATTCATTGAAAGCCTTCTTCCCTTCATTTTCAATAGGAACCGATTTTTCCACGTAAGAAATTCCCAAATAATCCAATTTGATAACTCTCCATATTTTATATATTTAAGGTATATTTTGGAGATATTTGGAGAGTTATCTAAACAATATTGAGAGATTTCTGTGAGATTATATGATAATAAGATCCAATTAAATTGGTGCATCATTTGTGGGGTTTCAATTTAAAATAAATGTTTTTGAGTTTAGGAAATAAATAATAGTAATTAGAAGTTTTTTTTTTTAAAAAGAAGGAATAAATAACGATTTCATTTATTATTATTTACTATCATTAATATTGCTTCAGATGACGTCATTTTGGATTAATTGGGATGAATGAATTAATGGGATATGGTGCGTGGGCCCACGGTTTGAATTGATTGAATGAAGACCTCAAAAGCAGTAGGGAGCTGACGGAAGGAATGAAATTGGACCGTTGGGCTGAATGGAGCTGGGCCCACAATTGAGAAGGGCCACCAATTCATTCAATTAATGTATGAATAAAGACCTAAAACATTCCCAATCTTGGGGCAGAATGTTTCTCACGCATCACTTCTTTGTGTCAAAATCAAGGAATTGCTGCAAACTTTCTGTGTGCCAAACTGACCCTAAGAATCTATTTCATACATATGCTCACACTTACTGTCTTCCACAAGTCAAGCTTTTATTTTTTAGATTATAATATTTCTTGAAAATTAAAATTATTATATATGACAAAAGATATAGATATGATAACCTAACATTTGTGTTTGTAAATATGCATGTGTTGATGACAAGCAAAGGAAAAGATCTCATGGGCAAGAGGGATAGGGAGGATGTTATATGTATTTATAAATACAAGCAGAAGATAGACAATGCTTGGGATTGAGACTTGGAGTATTTTGACCGTTATCAAACGGGTCATAAGGGAGACTTGGTATTAGAAACAAAACGCACAAAATTTCGAACAAGGAAAACAAAGGCAAAAAGGGTTCAACCTCCAGGTCTTCATGAATGAAAGAAATATATCACTATATATAGAGTTAAGGTACATATTAGCCAATAAAATTTTAGGCCAAGAGCTCCAAGCCCAAAAAAGTTTTAAGTGGTCCTTAAATACAAAAGCCAATTAAAAAAATAAAAAAAGATGTAAAATTGGCATAGTGCCGTTACAACAAAATTAACGTCCATTGAAAATACAAAGATTTGGACCTAAAGTGTTGACGTGGCCCACAAGAAAGGAGAATGTGGCGCAAGAGAGCTTAGAGATGAAGTAATGGAGATAATGAAAAGGCATTATGGAGCATAATCTCCAGCATAGCTTTGTCATGACACAGCTTCATTCTTTGAATCGTCTTGGGTCCAAATACAAATCTGGGATCCACTAATTGAAGGTCCAATAACAGAGGCACTTCAGGTTCCTCCATTTTCTCCATTAAAGATAAGCATGCCACTGATATTAGATGATACTCCCACTGAATTTACCACTATGAATAAACAAAAAATTGCGTCAAAATTTTCACTGGAAATATGATATTTTCTAGAAGGAACCTCGATTTTCTTGGATAGAAGAGACACGTGAGAGGTTATCAGAACTGGAGAGCAAGAAAGAAAATGAACAAGGTAATTGACGGAGAGGAACGCCATTACCAGATGAAACTCGTAATGTGCGTGAACGTGCATTTTACAAAGAGAGACAAATCAGATCAAAAAAGCAACAAGCTAAATATGCAAACACGTTATGAAACTGGTGCATTCATATAGACCTTCAAGATCCAGTTGATGGAGTCTTGGAAAACGGTTACGTCGATTAAACGATAACGCATTGCCATAAGTAATTTGGGTAGGGCATGTGATGAGCCTTGACGTGGATGAGTTTGGCGATGGTTACGTCGTTGGAAGGTGGTGAATACGACGACAGATATGATGACGATGACGTCAGGTGGTTTTTGTCGAAGATCACTTCATTGATATCCTCACCGCATAACAAGTCATTGGTAGCAAAAGCGTCAGCTGGCTGTTGGACATTGAAGATAAAATTCAAATACAATACGCTTCTAAATTCTTTTCAAGCACAACAACTATCCTGTATTTCTCTCACAAAATAATTTCCTTCCTCTTCTCTCAAAGTGCTTCGGCACTCTCTTTTTCTTTTCTCTCAACTCTCTCTATTTTTTCAAAGCATTCAGATCTACAATCGTTGAAACATATATATAGGCATTTGGAACCGTCTCATATAATACTTTATTATTTGTTGTACCATCATTGTGTGGCTCTTTAGCCTCTGGAGATTGCTCATGCCGTGTAACCTCTTCTTTCTATTTATTGCTCCTGCTACTCATTTAATAACCACTTTTTTTGACTTTTTTGTGCAGCTCCATTGTTTCCTTCATTGCTAAGTTGAATTCATTTTCTTTACAACTCATTCTTTCATTTCTCCATTTATTTTACAACTTTTCACAATATCTCTTTCTCCATCTGTCTGACAATTTCATTAAATCTGGCGATGCTCAAGAGCGGTGAAAGAGACAAATTGAGTTTGAACTTTATCACTCCCCCTCAAACTCGATTTTGCATACCAATCATGTATTTAAACTTGTTGAACGTATCCGTCTTCATAAAAATATCTGCTAGTTGTTCTTCAGTTTTGTAATAGATTAACTTCACAACTTTATTTTTGACTTGCTCCCGAATAAAATAATATTTAGTGTCAATGTGCTTGCTTCGATTGTGAGAGACTGGATTCTTTGCTAATGAAATTGCTGGATTTGTTGTCCAGATATATGGTGATAGAACTTTCTTGCTCGTAACGTGACTCTTTTAAAATATTCTTTAGCCATATTGCTTGACATGTACACACTAGAGTAGCTATGTATTCAGCTTCACATGATGAGAGAGCAACTGTCTGTTGTTTCTTTGATGACTATGAAAAAATCATTGACCCAATATGAAATGCATATCCTGAAATACTCTTTCGATCGTCTACATTGTTAGTTCTCAATGTGTTTTGATGATAACTAGCAATTGTAAACTTGATATGAAATTTGTTTTTGGCAATATGAAAATCTCACTGTCAAAGACAAACTCGAGTTTAGGTATATAAACTCGAGTTTGAGACTTGATAGAAAGATGTTCAATTCTGCATAAAAGCCAAACTTGAGTTTGCATAGACAAACTCGAGTCTGGGCAGACACAGAAAGGAATCCAAAATTTTCACATCAAGCTAAACTTTAGTTTGCAAATCAAACCTGAAGTCTGGAAGATACAGAATCCCAAGCAAGCCAAACTCGAGTCTAGATTATCAAACTCGAGTTTAGACCAAACAGAAAGGAACCCAGAAAACTCAATAGACTCCCAAACTCTAGTCTAGCCTTCCAAACTCCAGTTTGCACTTGGCCCAGATAAACCTCAAATGTTTCGGTAGTCACTGAAACTCGAGTTTGCTCCCCAAACTCGAGTCTGGATCATACAGAAAGATAATCCATTTGGCTACACTACAAACTCGAGTCTATGACCCTAAACTCCAGTCTGGAAGATTACGAACTTAGGCCTGTTCTTCAAACATAGACCCAAACTTGAGTTAGTCACTAATTGACTCGAGTTTAGCTTCATGCCCAAAGTTCCATCCCAAGTCCAGAGCCCAACAGTTCTCTCTGTAAAAGCCAAACTCGAGTTAGCTTTTACAGACTGCAAGTTTAGACCATTGACCAATCGACATGCTTTATGGATGAACTCCAAACTCGAGTCTGGAAGAACAAACTCGAGTTTGCATCGGGGATTTTGAAAAATCAAATGATGTTGATCTGCGAAATCTTAATGGGTCAATATAAAATTATTCTATCATATGATATTATTGTTTCTAATGTCTTTGATGAAGTTTTGAGTATTTTTTAGATAAGCTTAGCTAAGATCAAGGTGAGATCAAGATCCAGGATAAGTGCATTAAATGAAGAACCAAGGACAGGGCTGATCTTTCTCCCTTATCCCAGATGTTTAGTACAGACCGTTGCAACACTTCAGGATCACTCTAAACAGTCAAATTACGATCATAGAATGACTGAAAATCTGGAAGACCTTCTGCAACAACTAAATTTCAAAATTCCAGCTAAGAATTCAAAGAATAGAGCAAAATATGCAACTGCCATTTTTCCAGAATTGCAGCTGAACGTTAGAGAAAGAATTGCAACGGCTAGCTCATCCATTTAGTCTATAAAAGGCTGTGAAGACTCAAAGCAAAAGACACACAACGAAGCAATCTTGATTATACTTTAAAATTTGAGTCTGTATTATTATTTTCAACTTGTTCTTCAGTGTTTATCTTTATCTACTCTTTTTGAAAGTTTTGATTCTTTGAAATCATTTGTATTTGTGAAAGCTCAAGGTTGTGGAAACCTGTGAGTTGAGAAGCTTAATTACATAGTGTAAGGGGGAGTAAGTCCTTGGTGGATAGGATTGCTTGTAGTTTACATTGTTGTAGTTTAAGCTTGTTGAACTAGGGAAAATACCCAGTAGATATCTGGGGACTGGACGTAGGTTAAGGTTGAGACCGAACTAGTATAAATTCTCTGTGTCCAGCTTTTCTACTTTTACTCTCTCATCATTTACTTCTCATGGGTTTTAAAAAAAAGGGAGTCCAAAAGAAATTTTAAATCCCAATTCACCCCCCCTCTTTGTGATTTCTTCCATCTTCATACATCTCCACCATAATCACTATCTGAATAGCCAATTAACCTTAAATCTTGGGACTGCATATAGAATAATCCATGACTGATTGTTCCTTTGATGTATCTCAGAATCCTCTTTGCTGCACGGAAATGATTTTCCTTTGGCTGCTCTATATATCTGCTAATTAAACTAACTGCATACATCATATCTGGTCTAGTGAAAGTTAAGTACCTTAAGCTTCCGACCGAGCTCTTGTATAGTGTTGGATTTACAAGTTTTCTATTTGAATGAGCTGTCAACTTCGTTCCTTTTTCTATCGGTGTTGACATAGGCTTGCAATCTTTCATTCCAAACCTTCTTAATATCTCTTGTGCATATTTCTTTTTTGACATAAATATTCCTTCCTCCCTTTGTTCTACTTCGACTCCAAGAAAATAAGACATCTCTCTAATATTTGTCATTTCAAATTCTCTGGTCATAGCTTCCTTAAACTCAACAAACATACCTGGATTATTTCCTATGAAGATCATATCATCCACATATAGGCATATGATCATTATATCTCCATTTTCATTCCTTATTGTGTATAAGGCATGCTCGTACGGACTCTTCACAAATCCATTCTTTTGAAAGTATTCATCTATTCTTGCATTCCATGCTCTTGGAGCTTGTTTCAATCCATATAGTGCCTTCTTCAATCGGTAAATTTTGTCTTCTTCTCCTTTTATTACGTATCCTTGTGGTTGTTTAATATAGACCTCTTCTTCTAAGTAGCCGTTAAGGAAAACTAACTTCACATCCATCTGGTATATCTTCCATTTGTTTGTGTTGAAATTGTTGTAAGAAGTCTGATGGTGTCAATCATTGCAACTGGTGCAAAAACCTCTTCATAATCAATTCCGTATTTTTGTTTGTAGCCTTTAGCCACTAATCTCGCCTTGTGCTTCTCCACCTTTCCTTTTGTATTAGTCTTTGTCTTGTACACTCACTTTACTCCAATGGGTTTATGTTCCTTAGGCATGGTTATGAGCTCCCATGTGTTATTTCTTTTAATTGCAGCAATTTCATCGTTCATAGCTTTCTTTTATGTTTCATCTTTTGCTGCTTCTTCATATGTCACGGATCACATTCAGCCACTAAACAAAATAAGGAATAATCAAGTGCGGTTTATACCGGATTTGTAGCATCGTAAATATCACTTAAGCTCCTCATTTTTGTTGTTACTCCCCCTAAATTACCGCTACTGCTATTGCTTCCTGTTGTTGATGGTGTAGATGCAAGGGTTGTTGGATTAGTACTTAGTAGAGGAGATTGATCATTATATGAGTTAACTGTTTGGTTTTTTGAGTCAATGTCTTCTTTAAAGAATAATCCTTCCACTCTGTTTTCTTCATCACTCCATTTCCAGTAGTCTGCTTCTTCAAACTCCACGTCTCTTGAGACAACCACCTTTTTTGTTAGAGGATTATACAATCTGTAGGCTTTACTCCGATGTTCGTAGCCAATGAAAATGCATTTTTCTCCTTTGTCATCTAACTTCTTCCTTTTTTGATTTGGAATATGAGCATATGCTATGCAACCAAAGATTCTTAGATAGCTCACTTCTGGCTTCTTACCATTCCATGCTTTATTTGGTGTTTTGAACTTGACACTTTTTGTTGGACACCGATTTAATAGATAGGCAGCACACTGAACAGCTTCGGCCCAAAATGTTCTCGGCATATGCTTTCCTTTAATCATGCTTCTTGCCATATCAAGAATTGTGCGATTCTTTCTTTCTGCAATTCCATTTTGTTGTGGTGTGTAGGCAGCTGTCAGTTGATGAATTATTCCATGTTCCCGGCAAAATGCTTCAAATAATCTGGAAGTATATTCTCCTCCCCTATCTATTCTAAGAAACTTTAAATACTGACCACTTTGCTTTTCTGCCATCGCCTTAAACTCCTTGAATTTATCAAAAGCTTCGGATTTTTCTTTGAGGATATACACCGAAGCTTTTCTGGTAAAATCATCAATAAATGTGATATAGTACTTGTTTCCTCCAAGTGAAGGAATGTCAAATGGACCAACTATATCTGAGTGAACTAGTTGCAGTGGCCTTTTTGCTCTCCATGACTTGCCAACTTCAAATCTTTGTCTATGTTGCTTTCCTCGCATGCATCCTTCACATAGTTGATTTGGATTATTTATTGTTGGCAATCCATTTACCATCTTTGCTTTTGATAACAGCTTTAAGCCAGTGAATCCGAGATGCCACAACCATGGACTATCTTCAATAATAGACTTCATGCATTTGATTCCATCCATCTATATATTCAACTTGAATAGACGATTGCTTGTCATTTCAACTTTCGCTATCAATTCTCCTTTTTTATTCCTCATGACGAGAGAGCTATCTTTCAAATGTATGTCATATCCCTTCTCCAATAGTTGACCAAGATTGAGGAGATTGCTCTTCAAAGATGGTACATAATAGACATCTGAAATGTATCTTCTATCTCCATTCTTTGTAAATATCATGATATTACCCTTGCCTTTGACTGAGATTTTTTATAGATCTCCAAATGTGACTTCTCCTTGGATTTCTTCATTCAACTCTGTGAATAATTCTTTTTTGCCACACATATGATTGCTCGCTCCAGTATCAAGGTACCATACATCTTTTCCACTATCTTCTTCACCTCTGTAAGTGAACAAGATGGCTGGTTCATCAAATTTTTCTACATCTGTCGTATAATGACTTCTTCCTTCAACTTTAGCAGCACCTCTACACTCATAATTGAGATGACCAAATCTATTGCAATTATAACATTGCAATTGAGATTTATCACTTCTTTGTTGATATCTGCCTCCTCCTCTGGCTGAGAATCCTCGACCTCGACTTTAGCCACGACCTCGATTATATGATCCTTGACCACGTTTATATACTGATGTATAAGTTTCAAATCTCCCATTTGATAGGCCATATCCACTATGTCCACCACGACCACCTCGATCATTAAAGCCACCTCGGGTGTTATATCCACCTCTATATCCACCATGATTTCCTCTGCCACATCCATAGCTTCTACTGCTGGCTTGAGTTTCATTCAAAGATAATTTGCTCTGCAAAGCTTGCTCCATATTGCTAGAGTCTTCATTTAGATTCATTCTTTTCTCATGAGCTTGAAGAGAACCCACAAGCTCAACAATGGACATAACTGACAAGTCTTTGGCTTCTTCAATGGCAGTGACAATGTAGTCAAATTTTCTTGTCAATGACCGCAAAATCTTCTCCATTACTCTTACATCATCTAAAGTCTCTCCATTTCTCTTCATTTCTTTAGCCACCTTTTGCACTTGTGAGACATAATCTATAACTGGCCCCGCAGTCTGCATTTTCAAATTCTCAAATTCAGCTCCAAGGGATTGCAACCGTACCCTTTTGGCTTTATCTACTCCTTCACAAGATTTTTGTAATATCTCCCATGCATCTTTGGAAGATTTTGCATCTGAAATTTTCTCAAAGGTTGATTCATCAACACCTTGAAAAATTAAGAATAATGCTTTTTTGTCCTTCTTTCGGGACTCCTTAAGCGTCTTTCTTTGAGCGTCTGTCAAAGCTGCTTCAGCGGCTGCATTAGCGGGCTCCATATATCCATCCTCAACAAGGTCTCATATATCTTGGGAACCTAGTAATGTCTTCATCTGAATGCTCCAATTTCCATAATTGCCTTTTGACAATTTTGGAATTTGTGGTTGCCCCATCTCCGCCATCTTATCGACCATAGCTCTGATACCACTTGTTGGAAATTGAAGATATAAGAAGATAAAAGAACAATACTTCTATTATAGTTTCAAATACAATACGCCTCTAAATTCTTTTCAAGCACAACAATTATCCTATATTTCTCTCATAAAATAATTTCCTTCCTCTTCTCTCAAAGTGCTTCGGCACTCTCTTTTTCTTTTCTCTCAACTCCCTTTATTCTCTATTTTTTCAGATGCATTAAGATCTACAATCGTTGAAACATATATATAGGCATTTGGAACCGTCTCATATAATACTTTATTATTTGTTGTACCGTCATTGTGTGGCTCTTTAGCCTATGGAGATTGCTCATGCCATGTAACCTCTTCTTTCTATTTATTACTCCTTCTACTCATTTAATAGCCACTTTTTTTATTTTTTGTGTAGCTCCATTGTTTCCTTTATTGCTAAGTTGAATTCATTTTCTTTACAACTTATTCTTTCATTTCTCCACTTATATGACAAATTTTCACAATATCTCTTACTCCATTTGTCTGACAACTTCATTAAATCTGGCGGTGCTCAAGAGCGGTGAAAGAGACAAATTGAGTTTGAACTCTATCACTGGCAAGCGAGACATTACAAAGGTGAGAGGTGAAGGAGTGAGAAAGTCCGATCACAACTTTGAAAAGTAATGATGGCGTTAAGTTTGGTTTGGGTCATGGATGGGAATCAAGGGGTTGGATTTGACATTGTTTAAAAGATGCATGGAAGATTTTTAAGTATCTTGTTGCATTTTGCTTACATGTTCACGCCGACTCCTCCTTTCCTCTGTGCCATATCAACACTTTAAGTCCAAATCTTTGTATTCTCAACGGATGTTAATTTTGTTGTAACGACGATGTGCTAATTTTATATTTTTAATTGTTTTCTGGTATTTAAGATCCACTTTAAATTTTTTGTGATTGACACTCCTCGAGTAAAATTTTATTGGCCTATATGTTGTTGGGATTCGTACACGCAACGGAATAAAATTTATCCAATAAATTACGAATCTCAAGAAAAGGATCTATCAACAGCGTTTAAATCAGGTTAGTAAATAAAAACCGTACCTATGCGAACTCGTGTGTGTGCTTTGCAAACTCGTGGGCTAACACCTTCTTTGGTCAATCAATCTCTAGGAGCCAACTCTACAAATCCACTCCCTCTACCGGTATCCACACCAAACAGCACTCCAACACGAATGGCAGTGTGTTAGCGCCTTCAAGCTTTTGTCTTACGTCTCTCTTCTTGGGTTCTTTTGTGGCTCTTGAATTCTCTTGTGTGTGTAATCAAATTACTTACAACCTAAGGGTATTTTATAACCCTAATTAATGGGCTACATTAAATATCAAAATCAATCTTATTAATTTTGAGATTGAATTGGAAATTAAATTTGTCTAATTCACTCAATCCAATTAATTTATTTAATGTGAATTAAAAGCCAGTTGATTTGATTTATCTTTATAAATCAAATATGGAAGTTATTTAATGATTAGCCCCTAGGGCATAATTTCCAACAGACTCCCACTTGTACTAGGTGCAATCATTATATATATATCCTCCCTAGATAAAACGTTGTATTCATTAAATCTTAAACATATCTTAGATTCAATGAATCTGGACATTATGGCTCATGTTAGGCTATTCTTGTGTGTGACCCTATAGGCTCACATGAGATTGGCAGCGGGCTAATATTATAGTAACCCACAAGTTGCAAGCAGCCTCTAGCAAGACATTGTGACTACCCAATTCACATAAGGATCGATTATTCGATACAACCTATCATACAACCATGCCACGTCCCTTTTGTCACGCGATAAGTTGGTCAAGGATGAAGCATGGATAATGTCATCCTCCTGTTCTTGACCATTACTTTCTCGATTCTTGAGTAGTCTAATAATTGAAATGGAAACTCCTTTCCATCATAGTATGACCATACATTTCTTAAACTCACTCATCGAGGGGCCCAGTATTATCTCTCTACAAATGTGAGGGACAAATTCCATCTTGACCACTCACATTCCTCTGCATGAAACCACTGATCCCGATCCAACCTTTTATCATCACCCAGTCAAATGTGACTTTTGACTAGGTCAAAAATTAGTGAATCATCATGTAGGAATCCATGATGATCTTAGGTCATAGGGCATTGTGACATGGTTATACATGAGATAAGCTTATGACTAAATCCATGCAGCTTTCTCATAGTGGGTCGGTCTAGCACCTTGTACTCTTACAAGTGCCCATGACTTTGATTCATATCTCCATACCTCATCAAAGTCATACTGGTCTTATCTCATCTTCGCTCCCACGTAGATGATTGACCAGAGACTTTTAGGATAATCTATAAGATATATCCAAGGATACAATTATCAATATAAATATGCAAATGAAATGATAACTAAAAGAGAATACTTTAAATAACAATAATGTTTAAAGTACAATGATTAGCCTTTCTAACAAAATACTCCCACTTGCACTAGGTACAATCATTAATTTCTCTAATTCCCATTATCTTCGCATAATGTTCATGTATTATCTGTGCAAGAGGCTTAGTAAGAGGATCGGCAACATTGTCTTCTCCTGGTACTTTACATATCTTTATGTCACCTCTATAATTGATTTCTCTAATAAGATGAAAGCGCCTAAGTATATGCTTAGTCCTTTGATGTGACCTAGGCTCCTTGGCCTGGATAATATCCCCACTGTTGTCACAGAACAAGTCTATTGGATTTGAGATGGTAGGAACCACCCCTAATTCAGTAACGAACTTTCTAATCCAAATGGCTTCTTTAGCTGCATCTAATGCTGCTATATACTCAGCTTCTGTTGCAGAATCAGCTATAGTGCTCTGCTTTGAGTTCTTCCAGCTTACCACACCACCATTTAAGATCCATATTTGGCTTAAATTTAAGTCTGCTCTGGTAGGATGCTTAAAATCAAGTTATTTAGTTAGGCAACCCCTTTACCAATTACATCACATGTAACTCTTAGATCTTTATGGGATTCTATCATCATATGATCGGCACGTTTAATCCCATCTAATGCCTTGAGATCTAAAACCGTTTTGATAATCTCAATTAAGTCAAGACAATCATGAATGTTGAGTATCACCATTACTCACTCATGTCTCACTAAGATAACTCAAGTGCATCCACTTTGATGGAACATACAAATAAGCGATCTAGGCTTTGACAAGTATCCATTAATTAACGGCATTACGACTTAAAATTTTATTTAGAAGGTTTAATCTAATTAATTATATTCATATGAATGCAATTATAGTTGTATCTCATACAAACAACACATAATACGCAAAATAAACATGTCATGATCTAATCAAAAGCATAATTAAAACGTGACACAACATGGCTCACCTAACCTAAAATCCTCTCAAGCCAATGAGGGGACTTCTTTAAATAAGAAAAGAAAATTACATTAGGAGAAACCTCGTTTAAACATACGAGGGGAGTGAGATGAGAAGAAAATGTACATCAAGAATATTTAGAGAGAGATATGGCTTGCAGGCCATATTTAAATATTACAATCATTGTAAAGACTAAAGCCATGTTGTTCACCATGCCCAAACAATTTGAAAGTAAATCACAACAGGTATTAATTCATACAATATGATTTTTTTTTCAAAAAATAAATTAAAAATAAAACTAAACTTTCAGGCGTGGAAGCAATCAAGGCAATGCATAGACTTACATATATTAGCTGACACAACACGACATGAGACCTCTTGTGATCAACACGTGAATAATCATATTATAATATAATATAATATAATCATATTATAGGGTCAGCAAACGTTGCAATATAATCCACTATGCGAACTCTTAACAACAACAATTAGATGATTCCATAAAATGTCATTGTTGTAATAACATGTTATTATAATTGATTCCAGGTATTGTTATTATTTAACGTGATTCCCAATGACATGATAAAGAGATAATTAATTCATTGGTAATTGGATAAGGTCCATAATGTGATGCCAATTTTATCACTAAATTTATATTGTTAATCACATTAACAATAAAATATATATCTCATATATAATCACATTAAGAACATAAACCCAATTTAAACGCACAATTGATCTGGCTCTGATTCCACTGTTGGGATTCGTACACGCAGTGGAATGAAATTTATCTAATAGATTACGAATCCCAAGAAGAGGATCTATCAACTGCGTTTAAATCAGGTTAGTAAATAAAAACCGTACCTATGCGAACTCGCGTGTGTGCTTTGCAAACTCGTGGGCTAACACCTTCTTTGGTCAATCAATCTCTAGGAGCCAACTCTACGAATCCACTCCCTCTACCGGTATCCACATCGAACAACACTCCAACACGAACGGCAGCGTGCTAGCGCCTTCAAGCTTTTGTCTTATGTAACATCCCATTTTCATAAGCATTTTTATACAGAGTCGAGTGTTGGAAACATTTCTTAAAATAAAGAGTAACTGCATAATATTGTATGTAATGTAAATAGTTGAATATACAGTCATCCATATGTCTAACACACTAAACTAAAATATCAAAAGGGTAAAGTCTCCACAGAGTCTTCATGCCGCCTTCTTACCCTTGTCCTCAATCCTGACTCCCTGGGATCTTGAGGCTACAGCAGGGGCTGAGGTTCAATTTCCATTGAACCTCAGGTAACGGTTAACCTCATGCTTATGTAAACAGTATATGACAGTTATCACAGACATACAACATAATCATGATTTCAAAATACATATCCATATGTAAGGCAATAACATAACACAGCCACTGCAATATGTATGTTACCCCAGTCTGCACATAACCAGTGCCACGACGGCCCATCGTGTCTTCAGCGCTAGGAAAACTCAACGGTGTTATCAAGACTATAACCCGTATACAATTCAACTCTCATGAGTAAAACAGAGAATTATCATGTGAAAACAACAATCATATATAACCAAACCATAAGCATAAGAGTTAAGGTTACAATACGCGTCCGTACCTGAGTTCGGCAAATTTCCGAGTACGTTCACTGTCGGTGCGCGAGCACAGTCTATCCTAAAAGAGTAATTTTGTCTCAATTAATTCTCAAACAACATTTCAAGAGACACCTTGGCCATACTTGACATTTTTACCCTTGAAAGACTTATTTCTAATTATTTCCACTTAATTTTCGGAAAAACGTTAATTCAGTATTTCTGGGCAGAATTTCGCCTAACTTCGAAAAATCATAACTAATTCCATAAAAATCGAAATGAGGATCCGTAAAATTTCCCGGAATCCTTGAGATGTCTAATTTTGAGGAAAAATACTGTAACTTACCCAGAACTCCTGGATAAATCCCAGTTTCCAGAATTCAAACCATTGCCCAGATTTTCGCCCAGAAAAGGCAACTTAACTTCTAAGATTTTTATCTTTTTGCACAGAGCTTCAAATGACACACTCTTTATAGATTTAGAAAGCCCTATAAGTATACTTTCATCATGAATTTTCCCATAATTTTAGAACATCATCTTCATCATAAGATACTAGCATTTTTACTACTGACTCCAGAAGTTCTTATTTGCTGAAATTTCGCCAAAGCTTCGCTATTTTGATCCTAATCTTCCAAAAATTTTGATATAACCTCTTCTTCATCAATTTTTCGAAATAAAGACAATGGAAACCTCAAAAACATGAAAATAAAACTGTATATGGAAGATTGAAGATTAAAATAACTTTTCTAGCATTTCTACTTATAAACTAAGAATTTAAACTTAAAAGCTAAAAACTCTTATACCTCTTGAAGACCTCTTGTCTCTCTTTCTCCAGCAGCTCCTCCCTCTCCTACTCTCTCTAAATTTCGGCCAAGGCAAGGGATTTTGGTGTGAAGGATGTGTTAGCCCAAGCCTTCTATTTATAGGCAAGAGGGGGTTAAACATCTAGCAACTTTGGTTTAATCTTGGCTCTTGGATCATTGCTTGGAGATGAAGACTTGATCTTGGCCCCTCAATCTCTTCTTGGCCGAAAATTCCTCCCCCTCCCCTTCTAGAATTTGCTTGCTTGGTCTCTAAGAAAGCCTCTTCTCATTAAGCAACCTAATTAACCTCCAAAACTTAATTTGGTTAAGTGTTAATTAGTGTTTTGATTAAAAATCCAATTTTACTTTTGGAATCCTAATTTTATGACAAGATTTATGGTGATTTTTATCTTTCAAAATGCTTAGGTTTGAATTTTACAAGTTACCGAAATTAATTTTAGGAATAGCCCAGTTGAAGCTTATAATTCACTGATCTCAAATATGTATCTATCTTGAAGATTTAGCTTCAAGATTCCAAGTTATGATTTAATCTCTATAGGTTTCCATTTAATTTTATGTGATTAAGTCTTTCTTAGCCACCAAGACAAATGTAGCTTCTTCTTCACACTTTTGACTATCTTCTTTTTATTTTTCTCTCCTTTTTCTTTTAAAATTTCGCCCCCCCTTAGGTTAATTAATTTAATTTTGTTTTTAATGTTTCTCATATTTATATGGAAGAAATTCCCTCATTGGCTCCCTTAGTTTTTAGGATTTAAAGTTAATATCATGGTATAATTTATTTATTCTTTTATTGAAGAGATTTCCATCCCATAGGGTTAAATTAGGAATAATGAGTTAAATCCTAATTAAATCCTAAAATATTGTTTTATAGGTTAACAAGCTAGATAAATTTTTAGATTCTTGAATTCTATGGAAAAATTGCCTATAAATGAAAATAAATATAATACCAAAATTTTGAGACCCCATATTCACCTATTTAAAATAGGTATTATTTATCGAAATATAATGTTTAAAATAAATATATATATATATATTTTTTTTTCCGGGTATTACATCTTACGTCTCTCTTCTTGGGTTCTTTTGTGGCTCTTGAATTCTCTTGTGTGTGTAATCAAATTACTTACAACCTAAGGGTATTTTATAACCCTAATTAATAGGCCGCATTAAATATTCAAAATCAATCTTATTAATTTTAAAATTGAATTGGAAATTAAATTTGTCTAATTAATTCAATCTAATCAATTTATTTAATGCGAATTAAAAGCTAGCTGATTTGATTTATCTTTATAAATCAAATCATTGATTTATCTTCATAAATCAAATATCGAAGTTATTTAATGATTAGCCCCTGGGGCATAATTTCCAACATCTGTATCTTAAGCCTTATATATATACACATACACAAAAGTATGGGAAGGAAGGTGGGGGTCTTTGCAGGGCATTAATTATTTCTTTAAATGTGTGTGGGAGTGTATAGGAAAAGGAACGAAAGAAGGGATCATGTCAATAAGTGATAAAGATATACACACACTAAGAATGAAAAAGGAGTAAAAAACAATCTGCATCTAGTAAGAAAACAATGGGTTTTCTGTTATATATGTTTGCAAAAGAAAGTTTGAGGTTTTGTGTGACATAGGCCACAAGGGCGGATTTAGAGGGGGGTTAGGGGTGGCCCCCGCTCCCCCTAAAATTACAAAAGTGAACCCAGAGTTTTACGAAATTACGTTTTAGCTTATAAACGTTTCATAACTTTCATTTTAGTCCCTGCATGTATAGTTATGTGGAGGGACTAAAATAAAAATATTAAATTTTATTGGGGTTGAAATATAGTTTTATAAAAATTTGGGTTCTATTCTATAATTTTCGCCCCCTCTTAATTGCAATCCTGGCTCCGCCCCTAATAGGTCATGAAAGTAAAACCATATATAAAACAAAGGGTTTAAGTCATGCCTCTTGTGCTAGAGAAAACGTGACAAAAAAAGTTGACAAGATAAGAGATAAGGCATGCTATAAAGCAAAAATATTGAATTACTCTTAAATATAACATATAATTTGTAGTATTATTCATTATAAATTTTGTCTATATTTAGGATCGGAGGATAGTAAATAAATGAAGGAAGAAATGTGAGAGATATGAAAATACAAACAAGACATTGTGGAGTAAAAACATGGAAATAGGGGACGACGACAAGAGATAATGAAACATGGGGAGTACCTGAGACACAAGAGCAGCGACGTGGCGTTGGAGTGTGGGTAAAGTAAGGAAAAGGAGAATTTTTAAGAGTGGGGTCTAGACTTGGCTCCTCTCATTAAAATATTTTTTTATAGTATTAATATATATTTATTATCTCTCCTTTTTTCCCCATATAAAGATCCATATTGTTTTAAGGAAATATTTCTCCTACATAATTTTTTCTTTTTGTTCTTATATTCTTATTAGTATCATTTATCATTATTAATAAACTTAGTTATTTTTTGTTGTAAAACTTAAGTTATTTTAATAATGATAATAATAATATTTCTTTAAAAAATCACTTTTCATAAATCACTTCTCATAAACTACTTCATACTTTTCAATTATATACATCCTAAGCCACAAATGACTCTCTCAGTCCAAGAAAATTTAAGGATGTAACACAATGTCTATGAAGTTGTTGAAGTCCCTGAATGGAGAAATGCGATACTTGAAGCGATGAGGGCGTTAGAAAATAATGGCACTTGGAAAATTGTTGATTTGCTTAAAGGAATGAAGTTTGTAGGATGCAAATGAGTGTTTACCCCAAAATACAATCTCGATTGCTCATTAAACAAATACAAGGCATGTTTGGTGGCTAAAAATTTTACTCAAACATATGGAATTGATAACAATGAAATGCTTGCACCCTTGTCGAAACTCAATGCCATCAAGATCTTACTATCCATAGTAGCTAACCTCGATTGGTCACCTCAACAATTGGACATAAAAAAATTCTTTTGTTAATGGGGAACTAAAGAAAGAAGTGTACATGTCACTTCCGCCAAGATTCAATAGCAAAAATGAAAACCAAGTGTATAGTTTGAAGAAATCTTTGTATGGATTAAAACAACCCCCTTAGGCATGGTTTGATGGATTGTATAAACTGTCAAAAGAGGAAGGTTACAAATAGGGACTACCTAATCAAACTATGTTTATTTGACACAATGGAGAAATGACAACCATTCTTATTGTCTATGTAGATGACATCATTCTCACCGGTGATGATGTTCAAGAAATGGAGAGAATCAAAGTAGCCTTAAATAAGGAGTTTGAAGTGAAAGACTTGGGGCAGCTGAGATATTTTCTTGTGATGGAAGTTACAAAGTCCAAGGAGGGCATTTATGTTTCCCAAAGAAAGTATGTTCTTCATATACTCAAGGAAACGAGAATGCTAGGATGCAAGCCTAGCAAGATACCGCTTAAAACAAAGAAAAATAAGACACAAAAGAATGAGAAGGAAGTAAAGATAAAGAGAGATAAACTCAAAGAAAGAAGAGGTAAAAAGAAGAAGAGACGGTTGATAAAGACCAATACCAAAGGCTAGTTAGGAGATTAATCTATCTCTCTCATGCAAGGTCTAAAATTGTGTTTGTTGTAATTGTAGCAAGTCAACGCATGCAGTCACCTAGGGAGAAGCACATGAATGCAGTGTATACAATTCTAAGGAACTTAAAAGGCACACTTGGAAAAGGTCCCTTGTTCACAAAGAGCAATGTTAGAACAATAGAGATATGCATGGATGCTGATTTGACTAGGTTTAAAGAAGACAGCAGGTCAACTTTAGGCTATTGTACATTTATGTGAGGAAACCTGGTCACTTGGCAAAGTCAGAAGCAAAGAATTTCCTCGAAAAGCAGTAAAGAATCAGAATTACAGGCTCTAGCATTAGGTTTAATGGAACAACTATGGTTGAAGCATGTAGCTAAGGAAGTTTGAATTCAAGTATATTCTCCCATAAAACTCTTTTATGAAAACAAGGCATCCTTAAGTATGGCTCCTAATCTTGTTCAACATAGTAGGACTGAACATGTTGAAGTAGATAGACATTTCATCATAGAGAAAGTAGAAGAAGGGAATGTGTGTTTGTCCTATGTGCCTACTCATTAGTACAAAAAAAAAAAGGCTTTTTAGACCAAACATAAAACACCTCTTGGACTGGATCTAGAACCAGTCTCGATATAAGCTATCTAAAAAGTTTGTTACTTTTAAGACTGGATGCGCGACCGGCCTTAAACAATTGTTTTTTAGACCAGTTAAAAAAAATACTAAGTCTAAAGATTTGGACTATATATACCTGACACCATTTATGTTAGGTCCAAGAAGTTCAACTTTTAAGCTCGGACGTATCAAAAGGCCTGTCTAAAAAATTCAAATTTTAAGACCGGATATTTAACTACACACAACCTATCTTAAAAGTTTGAATTATTAGACTAGCAGTGTGATACATCCAATCTTAAAAGTATGACTTTTTAGATCGGCAGTTTGATACAATCAGTCTTAAAAGTAAGACTTTTAAGACCAGCTTCATGATAAATCCGGTCTTAATAGTCGGACTTTTTAGACCTTTTGTGTATTACATCCAATCTAAAAAGTTAGGACCAAATTTTTTTAGACCTATTATTTATATTATCCTGTCTAAATTTTCTCGTATTTTTTCTCTGATTTATTTCTTCTTCCTACCCATCTACCACTTAATCCAACACTTAAAAAGACAGTACTTTAAACTACAAGCTTTGAACAACTCATTATGATTTACAAATTGAATTATTGAAAACGAATACAAATATTATTCACTATGAGTTATGTCTTTTTAATGAATATACTAAGGCAACACCTAAATGAATATACGATATGAGTTACAATACAATATAATTTACAAACACAACACCTAAATGAACATATATGCCAATTCACCCAACAACATTCCTCTTTTATAATGCTCCTTTGGTATCTCCTGAGGATCCTGCCACAAAAAAACAAAAAAACAAGAAAAACAAAATCTTCATAATCAATGACATTGTTTAAGAACAGAAGAAGAATATAATTAAAACCTTAAAGTTTTCAAACAATTCTTCATATGAATATTACTTGATGAATTGTCTTTTTTATAAAGGGATATCCTCCCATATCCCTTCATGATGATTATTTCTTATGCCGGATTCATTATCTGCTTCATCTTCTTTGTTCAATTTTGGGAGACCCATTGAAAAAAAAAGATGTAGTCTCAGAAAGATCATAATTTGAACAAATTTTTTCATCAATATCAATGAACCTTTTTCCTTTGAGAGCTACCGATCACTTTTTTTTTTCTAATCGGTGATATAGAACACTTGTTTTGTATGGTCTGCCATAATAAAAGTTTCATCTCCAAAACTTCTACTATTAATATTGACTAATGTAAATCCTATCTAGTCGATCTGAACACCATTATTGACATTAACCCACTTGCATTTGAAAATGAGAAATTTAATTTTAACATAGTTGACCTCTCAAATCTCTTCAATAACCCCTTAATAAGACATGACTACAAATTGAGGCTTCTTGTCTTTCGAACTAGAGAAAAGTATAGATTCAGCCTCTAACATAACACTACTGTTCTGGACGGTGCTACTATGATTTAGGGACTTTGTGTAAAAGGTATAACAATTGATCACATATGAATTCCAAGTTATGACATCAACATCAGGACCACGTGTTAACCATTTTAGTGTATCAGAAACACATTCATCTCCCTTGAACTTTTGTTTGAACCACTTTGCAAAAGTTTTGTTATTCTCCCCAATTACCTTTTGTTAAGTCATTCGACTATTTTCTTTCTTTACAGCTTCTTTATGTGCATCTGTGTTGTCTTAAACTTCATCAACATTATTCAAGATGTATAAATGGATTTATAACAATTCATCAGGATCACACTCTTTACTGAAGCCCCGTGTCTACCCCCTTTATCATAATGATGTATAGGAAGCTCAAAAGTCTTCCCTTGGCCAAATAATTTTGAAAAAAATCCATGGCTTCTTTAGAAACAAATTTATAAATAATTGATGCTTTTGGCTGGTTTGCGTTCTCCACATACCCTTTTAGAAATTTCTTAGATCTTTCAATTGGGTACATCGATCATAAATGAATAGGGTCACACAACTTTATCTCCCTCACTAGATGAACCAAAAAAATTAGGAAGAAAAAGCTTCTCAAGCTGGCACAAGATAAGATATCCTTAATTTTCCAATTCATCTAATTTTTCAATCTAAAAAACTTTACTACAAACCGCATTGAAGAAGAAACAAAGTCTAGTCAAAATGTGTTAAAGATTATATTTAACAATGCCTCGAATAGCTACTGGGAGTTCCTTTTGCATTAAGACATGACAATCATGAGACTTTTAGCCTATTAATTTCAAGTCTTTCATTGACACAAGCTCTTAAAATTTGAAGAATACCTTGAGGGCACTTTGATTCCATGTAAACACTCACAAAAATTTATCTTCTCATTCTTAGAAAAAGTATGAGAAGTTGTGTGACAATAAGTTTTCTTACCATATATAAGTCTTTACATATTCTTATTGCTTGCAAATCCAATCTTGCTTTCATACCATCATTGGAACTACCTTGTATGTTGAGAAGTGTGCCAACAATACTATCACATATGTTTTCCTCCATATACATAACATTAATACGGTGTCTCACATCATGATTGCACCAGTATAGAAGATCGAAGAATACATATTTTTTTTTCATTTATGTTCTTTGCAGTCTTACCAAAAATGAAATTGATATTTTTCACCTTTTCATGAACTTTCTCCCCAATTAATGCCTCCGGAGCATCTTAGTACTCTTAGTCACCAAAAAAAGCTTTATTTAATCGATGATATGGGTAGCCTAGCCTAAGAAATTTCCTAAGGCTAAGATAAACCATCTTTCTTTCATGTTAAAGTTGATGGTAACATGTGTTTCCTTGACAAACCGGACATGCTTTATGGCCTTTTACACTATATCTTGACAAGTTACTATATGTTGGGAAGTCATTTATAGTATAAAAGATCATAGCACGCATTTTAAAAACCTCCTTCTTGTTCGAGTCAAAAACATCGACACCTTCTTTCCATAACTCTTTTAAGTGTTGGATTAAGGGCTTTAGATAAACATCAATGTCTTTTCTGGATTGTTTTGATCCCGAAATTAACATAGAACGCATGATGTACTTTCGTTTCATACATAACATAGGAGATAAGTTATAAATAATTAGGAATACAAGCATGAACCATGTATGTTGCTAAAGCTACCATAAGGATTCATGTCATAGTGCTAAGGACAAGCCTAAGGTTCATAAGTTATTCACTGAAGTTAGGAAATAGTCCATCAATTTTCTTCCATTGAGAAAAATTAGCCAGATGTCGAAGCTTTCCATTAGAAATCTTCTCATCTTCATACTAGCTCAAATTTTTTACATCATTTTCATTAGCAAACAAGAGCATGAACCTTGGTATGATTAGAAGATACCATGACTTTTGTAGATCCCTTATTTGATTTGTAGATTGGGGTTTCATATACCAGAAATTTCAACTTCTCTTCAAACTCTTTTCTATACAATAAGCAATTATTTGGGCATACATGGATCTTTTTGTACTCCATCCCCAGCGTACAAAGTATTTTCTTAGTATCACAGTATCGATACGGCAACACATTATCATTTAGAAGCATGTCCTTAAAAGCTTTAAGCATTTCTGAAAAGCTTATGCCACTCCATCTATGTCGTGCTTTCAAACTTACCAATTTCAATACACCATTCAACAATTGGTAATTTTTACACCTGGGGTAAAGCGATGTCTTTGCGTCACTGCACTTATTACCATATTCATGTGATTGCTCAAAAGCATCTTCTCCTACATCACAAATAATGTCATCTATCCAATCATCCATATCCATGTCATTATCATCAAAGACCACTCCCCCATGTTGAGATGCACTTGACATTTCTTCCTCATGCCATACCCATATTGTATAACTTTTACAAAATCTTTCACAGATTAAATGTGTGTGTGTATCTACAACATATAGTTGTCTCTCATTTAAACATTATACACAAGGCAATAAAACTTCTCACTATTATCATCGGCATTTCTTTTAGCAAATTCTAAAAATTCCCTCACCCCATTATCATATTCAACCCTCAACCGTAAAGCATTTATCCAATTGTCATCCATATTCAAATTCTTATAGACAAAATGATTTAACATACATTATCCCAAAAATGTGCACATCGCATAAACTAAGCAAACTCCAAATGCATATGCTCAATATAGGTTATGTATTTTTTTTTTAAGGAGATACTTGACCATAAATGCATCACAAAGAATCACTTTTGGTCATAAATGCATTACAATTAACCCAACAAGCAAAATAAATGCATCACGAGGAAAATAAATGCATTGCATGAAGGTTTTGTAGACTCACGTGTAGCATATAAATTCAAAAGCTTTTGTAGAGGAATAATGCCACTAATGTTGCTTTTGCAAACAACAAAAGTAACCCTAAAAAACATTTGTTGGTCAGTTGGGTAGGTCTTAAGTGCAAATACAATATTGAAAACTAAATATTCATTACCAACAAAGAAACGCACAAGCACATTTCATCGATTTAATTCAACCATTGAGAAAAACCAAAAATAGAATAAGAAGAAAAATAAGAAAGTGATATCAAATCGAAACACCTCTTATGACAGCTTGGCATATCGCCATTGAGCTAAGAAACCAGAAAGTGATAAGCTGACCAATACTAGCTTGTCAAGAGAGAAATGTGGAGCAACGACGAAGCAACACACAAACACTGGCAATAGAACATGAGTTATCACTTTTGGCGCAACGAGAAGAGAGCTTTAGAGAGGGAAATTTAATTTTCAGCGTGTCAAAGATAGATTTCAAAGAGCAAGTTTTAATTGGAGGATATGACTTAGACCACATATTTGTAGACACAAGTCTAAAAATATAATATTTTAGACCGGTTTTAAGTCATAACATGTCTTAAACATAAGACTATTAAAATTAAAAATGTAATACTTTTATTATCAGTTTTTTATAATGTCCAGTTCTAAAATTAAGATTTGTTCATTCCAAGAAGAAACCATTTTTAGACCAGATTTTAACAATCTTCGGTCCTAAAAGTCCAAACTTAATTTTTTCTAAAAATAACATAATACTTTTAAGACCGACATTTTATAATATCCAGTCTTAAAAATCTCGCCTTAAATTTTTTCTTTCACATATAATTTTGTTTTGACATTCTTATTAACAATTATAGGTTAATGAAACATAAATATAAACGAAATTGAAAAATAAGAAAAACAAGGAGGGAGTAAGGACTTAGGAGTTAGGCTAGAGGGTTGGAGTAAAATGTGAGAATGAGTAGGAGTAATAAGGCAGCAATTTGAGGAATGGGGAATAAAGGAGGAGAAGAAGTTGAATGGTTCAATGCAAATGCATAGCAACTACTGGTTGAAGACGAGGAGTTTGTAGAGAGAGGTTTGAAGACGGGAAAAAAACTCAAAAATTTATAAAGACTTTTAGGACCAAATATTTCTAATACCTAGTCATAAAAGTATGAAATGCAGACTTTTTGAACCAATTGTTAAAAATATTCAGTTCTAAAAGTCTAGCCTTAATTTTTAAATGCAAAAAAAAAAAATGTCAGAAATTTTAGACCTCATCTATACAATATTCAATCCTAAAAGTCTAACTTCAATTTTTAAATGCAAAAAATTGTCATACATTTTAGATTGCTTGTTTATAATATGCGGTCCTAAAATTATAGCCATAATTTTTTTTTGAAATAAACATAAGACATTTTAGACTAGTTTTGTAGAAAATCTAGGCCGAAAAGTTTAGCCTTAATTTGTTCTAAATAAGGTAAGACGTTGTAGACCGATTTTTTATAACATCTAATCCTAAAAGTCTCGTCTTTATTTTTTTGAACAAACATAAGACCTTTTAGACCTATTGTTTAAAACATCTAGTCCTAAAGGTATAAACATTAATTTTTTTTAGACTTAATTTATATAACATCCAATCCATCTGATTATGTTGTTGCAAAAATGCACTAAATTGCTTCGTTTTATCCACCATTCAATACATACAGTAACAAAAAATGGACACAAGTAAATTTTTGGAAAATAATAAACAAATTTATTAATTATTGAATATTAACCAAATTGTACAATTGTTCATTTACAGGAGATTGTTGATACATATATATACAAATGAATTCAGGACATTCTATTGGTTTGACTGTATGAGTCTATACATGTATTCACAATACATTTTGTGGATGAACTCAATATCATCTTCAAAAAAATGGCTTAGTAAGGTCAAACATCTATAACATCAAAGGCAGAAACTGAATAAACTTGCGTGCAAACATAAATAGGTGTGGGTGTGTGTGTGAGAGAGAGTAACATTGAGCCAGAAATATCATATGTACATAACATCAAACACATTTACCTCTTCACTGAATTCATCAAGCAAGCCTTAGATGATAATGTTATATATGTTCCTCAAGACATAAAAAACTTCCAGGGCAATATTGTTCTTGGACCTATACTTCCAAGGCGGATTTGCTACTTAACCCAATATTTTATTTCATAAGAAAGCTCCTCTAACACTACTAGAAAAGAGTGAAATTGTGATGGAAATTGTGACATAAAAAATTCTGTCTTAAATTTTGGGCATTTTGCGATGGAATTGGAATTCCATCGCAAAAACTCCCTTTTCTCTTTTTGCAAAGGAATTCCAATTCCGTCGCAAAAAGTGATCTTTTTGCGGATGGAATGTGAATTCTGTTACAAAATTGCAAACAGATTTTGCAACGGAATTCACATTCCGTCGCCAAAAAATCACTTTTTACAACGGAATTCCAATTCTGTCGCAAAAAGTGAATTTTTTGCGACGGAATTCCAATTTGGTCTCAAAATTGCAAATAGATTTTTGCGACGGAATTCAAATTCCGTCGCAAAAAATTCACTTTTTGTGATGGAATTGGGTTTCTGTGCAAAACGGTGCCCTTTTGGCCGCCATTTTGTGATGGAATTAGGTGTTTCGTCACAAAACTTGCGATGGAACGCTGTTCCAACACAAAACTGCGTGAAATTTCATGCCATTTTGTGGCAGAATTCAAACGGAAAATATCTTCTCATATTTCGCTCGTCACTCGTCATTCCTCCAGTCAATCTGCATGCCTCGCCTCTGCCTCCAACTGGTATCTACCTCTGTGGTCGTTTCTGCCTCGCCTCCGCCTTGCAAGCCTATGTGGTCGCCTCCGCCTTACAAGCCACCAATCTGTGCCTCACCTCCACCTTTTACATCTCTTCCTCCGCCTTGCAAGCCTCTGATCTGTCCGGTCACCGCCTCATTTATCCAATCTCTTCCTCTACTATCCTTCTTCACTGGTAACCTCCATCCCTCTCTTGTCATTTTTTTTACACCTCCATTTTTTCGTTTTTTACTTCCTAAAATGATATATTATTTATTCAGATGTACATTTATTATTTAATCATGGAAGATTGGCTAAATGGGTCTGCTTATTTGAGCTTATAGCAATATAAGTTCTATTAAGATTTCTCCTCCTATCAAGTTTAATCAAATGTACATATAATTTTTTATGCAATTATATATATATATAATATTTTTTAATAATTTTTTATGCATTTCATATATTATTTTTTATTATAATTTTTTTATAAAATGAATTTTGCAACGGAATTAATCTCTATCGCAAATTTCAGAAATTTGCAACAGAATTTATTCCATCACAAATTTGAAAATTTTGTGACAAAACTGATTTTCATCACAAATTTCTGAAATTTGCGACGGAAATTAATTTCGTCACAAAATTTGGGAATTTGCGACGGAAATCGTGAATTCCGTCGCAAATGCGAGGCTTTTTTTGCAACGGAAAAATTCCGTCGCAAACTCATTTTGCAATGGAAAATGCCTATTTTGTGACGGAATTTTTCCGTCTCAAAAATTGACTTTTTTGGTAGCGTGAGAACCTAGGCATAACCCATGAGTACTGTAAAGAAGTTATTTAATCATAGCATATGTCATATATTATTTAATTATATATCAGTTTATTAGTCAGATAAATTAATGTATTATAAAATGATAAATATCAATACTTTAAAGTAATTTATTTAGTTTCCTTAATCTCACTAAAAAAAATCAACTACGTCTTATATTAATGACAGAGGGAGTAATAGTGATATTAGAGCTCCCCGACAATCGTGATATCATAGGCCTTATAACCTCAAATTATTAGTACATGCTCTTTATTTTTTTAAAACAAAACGATTGTAATATCCATACTACCACTTAGAACATAATGGACTAGCTAGCAAGTTCACAACCTTTTTATTTGATACTTCCCTTGATCCTTATTATAAGGCACTAATTACCAACAATTTTTATTCTTTATTATAAGTCACCAACTACCTTTAACTAAATAAAACATTTTGATAGTTACACCAAGTATTAGATATTTTTCTATGTATGCCTATATTTAATGAGAATAGTAAAATATACTCGCTCTGATCGTAAATATAAAAAATAGTTGACCTTTTTTAGGAGATTAATGAAGCTAAACAAGTTGCTTAATTATATTATATGTTGTGTATCCTTAAATTATATATCAATTTATTAGTTAAAATAATTAGTTTGGAGAAAAAAATAAAAACATAAATACTCTAAAAGTAATTTAATTAACTTTCTTACTCTCTAAAAAAAGTAAACTTTATCTTATATTCAGAACCAAAGAAAGTGATAAAAATTAAAATGGTGTTGGAATTTATTGAATTAATATGGAATAAATTGTAAAATATACAAACTATATTAAGAAATATCATGATCGTCTTTCCTTTACTTGCAAACACGTTAGTCTCCTCAAATATGTTAAAAGTCTGGTCACCTGTATGCGACTTCATCTTCTCCGATGTCTCTCCAGTGGCTGCAAATCTTGAGGAAAAGGTTTGCCGTCCCCCCCCCCCCCCCCCCCCCGACTTCGCAATAATGTCATTTCCATCAAACTTTTCTCTCCTATTACCAGGTAAAATAAAAATTTGCTCTGCTACTCAATGTAGTATTTATTTAACTTGGATTTGATGTTGGATTGTTTATTTATTTTTTTAAATTACAACGGCAAGCAAATAGTTTGAATAGTAGAAATCATCAGCTAATTAGATAACACTGTTGTGGTTATGAGTGAATTCATCACATTATATGCCAGCTTAAATAGTCTCAAAGAAGTAAAAGGTTGTCAGAAAGACATAAAATGTTGGTTAGATTATTTATTCTAAATATAAGATTTATTTCTCATACAACTTGAGTAGTTATTATAAATCCGATTTGTCAAAAAAATGTGGTCCTGAATGTATGTCCACGCTAAGAGTTTTCAATGATTTTTTTCAATATTACCCCTATTGAATAAAAAAATATAGATGAGAAAAAAATGTATAACATCTTTTTCAATAGGTGCAAATTTACCTTTCAGGTTTTCCCTGATGAGTCATGATACCCCAAAAGTTTATTTTGGTTAAATGATGCTCTATAAGTGTTATAATAGAGCAATGTTACACTTTTCTTTAAAAAGTTAATAGTTAATGTTAGGTTTTTTATAGGTGTGGGACAACATTATTACATTTTGAAACTTTAAATGTACCATTAAATCTTAAGAAACTTACATGAGCAATAGTGAAAACTTTTAGATAAAAATTGCACTAATTTAATACTATATTCGGTCATAAATATATGACATATTTTGTAGTATAATTTGCACTATAAACTAGGTCATATATTTAAAACCGAAGGACTACATTTAATGTCTTAGCTTCCTTTTTTGATATGTGAGATTTTGGGTTAAAATGAATTTATAATAAGGATCAGAGTGATATCTATTTATTTTTCTTAAATTACTTTTATTAATTATTCATCAACAATAATTAAGGAGGAAAAAAAAAAACAAACCAGTTAATGAACCAGCTGATATAATGGTTCAAGGTTTAATGGGTTAGACCAAGATCAAGCCGGTTGTAATTAAAATAATTTAATTTAATTTAATTGAAAGTAAAAAATATTTATGATTGCATTAATTAAAATGTTGGTGATATCTATATTTAATTTATTTTTCTTTCTTAATTGTCCTCATAAATAAAGGTATACTTGAAAAAAAAATGTTTATTTGATAAAGTATACATTTAATCTTTTATGTCTATACCAAATTTCATTTTAGTTTTTTAAGTTTAAAAAATGTGCTTTTAGTTCTTTAGGCTTAACACTGTTAGTATGTATATTAATATTCATAACTCACACAATGTTTGCTAAAAAAAAAAAAGAAGCTAAAATCTATACAAAAAGGCTAGTTGCATATAACTCCTTGATCTTTTAAAGTTTAAATTTAACCCCATTGACATTTTAATTTTTGATATGAAGCCCCTTATCATTAATCTTGCCGTTAAGTCACTTACAGAAGTCGCCACAACAGATTAGTGAGCATGATATCTTATATGACATCTGTATAAGATAATAATTTTAAGATAATTAACGTATATTTAGTTATTTACCTAAGTATTAAAATGCTCTTTCATGATTTTTTTTTTTAAAAAAGAAAACTTTCATCCCCCCTCCTTGCGGCAGCCTATCGCAATTTTTATTCTAAAAACACCATCATTCCACATATCATCAAAGCCAGATGCTGCTATTTTGATTTCCGAAGAAACAATCAGAAACAAAAACAAGAATAAAACTGGGCACATTTAGAAACAACAGGAAGAAAAGTAACGTTGAATCCATTCGTTCAAAATAATAATATAAATATCAATACACGTGCCAGATTATTCAGGTCAATATCTTCTGAAAATTATGGTAGGAATCGCAAGTACTAAACAAGGAGCTCGTTGAGCGCAATTTAGATCCCAGCATTTGTTGGTTTCGTTCCAATTGATTTCCTCTCTTGCCTTGTAAGCACAAGTCGCAGAAGATGAGGGTTTTTTTAAATAGAAAGTTTTGTTAGGCTGCGCAACCCTCAGTATCATTCTCTCCTCTTCCTCGGTATTCTTTTATCCAGTCATTCATTCTCCTCTCTTTCCATCTCAGAGTACTTTTAGTTGAAAACAATAGTGTAGATGAGAGATACTGAGGGAAAGACATTGAGGAAATATGCTCTCTCGGCAAGGGGAAGGGATGAGGGGTTTTCTTAATCATTAAATGACACTTTTACCCATATACAAAAAAAAAAAATTATCATTCAATTATTAACTTATACATTTGTCATGTAGGATGTCAAGTCATCCTCACTAATCATTTATCTGATGTTACATTTTTTGTTAGGACTTCACGGCAACATTAACAATAGGGGCTTAATGGCAATAATTAGCTTTTGTTGGAGTTTTACAACATTCCAAAATATTTTTCTAATTATGTCTAGTACTCTGAAGTATTTAATGTCGTAATTTTATGCTTAAAATATTAAATTTTAGGAAAAATTTTGCCCATAAAATATCTTTTTAGGAGTAATATCTAAACCTCACCAAGAACTTCCATAAAGTCCACTTAATGAAAGGTTGCACTAAACCCCCTAAAATAATTTTTCAGCAACAATTTCAGGGTGCTAAATACATAGGGAAGAATACTCTAAGATGGTGGATGCATCTTAAAAAATACTTCAGAGTGTAAAGTGTACCACAAATTACTTTAGAATATTGGGTATTCTTGAAAATATATTTCAGGGTGCTTGACAAACTTTGACCTTTAATTAAAATTTTGAATTTCACATTTCTTTTGGAGAGAATTTCTTTTAGCTCCCAAGGATGTAAAATAATTTTGGTCAACTACAAAGCTTTCTTAAACTTCACTATTAGAAAATATTGAAATAGCAATAGAATTTGTGAAGGAAAAAAATCCATCACAATTTGCGACAAAATTTGTGATGGAAAAAAATTCCGTTGCAAATTGCGTTGAAAAACTATTTTGTCGTAAATTTTGACAAAAAATGATTACGGAAAAAAATTTGCTACGGGAAAACTATTCCATCTCAAAATTTTGTAATGGAAAACAAATTCCGTCACAAAAATGATCACAGAAAAAAATTGCAACGGAAAAAAAAAATCCGTTGCAACTTTTGACAGAAAAACGATTATGGAAAAAAAATTTTACGACGGAAAAACTATTCCATCACAAAATTTTGCAACAGAAAACAAATTCTATTGTAAAAAACAATTGCAGGAAAAAAAATTGCGATAAAAAAAAATTCCTTCACAAAATCACGAAAAATAAATTCCACCACAAATTTTGACAGAAAATTGATTATGGAAAAAAATTTGTGACGGAATACTTCGTCACAGAATTTTGCTACGGAAAACAAATTCCATGCATTAACACAGGCTCTTTCGCTAGCCTTTTCTCACACTTCAGTCGATCAAACACTGCCCTCCTTCCCGAAATCCCATTTCTCCCTCCCTCCCTCCCTCTCCTATCTTCGCACCTCCGCCCTCCTTCCCTCCCATTCGGCCTTTCTTCTCGTTTCTTTCGGATGATTGGTTGTTCTTCTGCCTTCTCTATTAAAACTCAGAAAAATCGTCCTTCCCTTTCCCCTTCCTTCTTGCCCTAAAAACCAGAAATATGTTGCCTTTTCCATTGATTCACTCTCTTCATTGTGACGTCGTTGTCGTTAGTGTTGTTCGTTGCGGAGTTCAGCGCTGATCACTCTGTATTTTCTATTCGCGGTAGAGATAAGTGTGGTGTGATGCTCTGAGTTCGCCATGATGCCATAACGCCATTAATCTCCACCTTTCAGTGAAGATAAACTTAAGAAGTTCAGTAAAGGCTTCCACATCCTTGCTTTGCCACATTGATTGCCTGCTTTGCAATACACGAAAGTTTGTTTTTTGAAAGATTTTTTTTCCTTCTATCTCAGATATATATATATCTTGCATTGGAGGCATTATGTGATTTAGAACCCATCTTTACTTACGAAGGCACATGACATAAACACACTGGTTATCAAGAGGGAAGTTACTGGTTTAGCCAGCTTCAAGCCTGTCGCACGAAGAAGTCGAATGTAAAAGATGTAAGTATTTTCTTTTTATCTGCTCGATAAAACTCAATTCTCTGTTGTGGTGTGTTTCTATCCAAAAACAACCCTCAAGAGGATTTAGTAATTATAGAAGTGTTTGTATAGATAATGGCTCAATGAAATGAAAAATAATTTGATCTCCTTCCCATGAACTACAGGTTTTATGTCTCCATTTGCTATTTTCATTTCTTTTCCCTTATTGAGATGAGTATTGATTGGTGAACTTTCATTATAAATTGCTGCTATGACATTTGTTCTCTAGTTTAATGCTTTATGATAGAGGACTCCCATTTGTGAAATAATCATAACACTTTGCAGGCCACTGATTTGGTGCAGTGTCAATCTGGACATTCTTTTTGTTGTATAGTTCCATTGAATATAAGGTCAATAAGACCTATGTCATTTGTGTGGGCTTTTTTGTTGAAATGCCTGGTTTGCTTCCTGTGTGATTATTCAAAGCAAAATAGGGAATTAGAGTTATGAAGAAATAGTGACATTTATGGGTAATTAATTACATGAGACCCTGGAGGCATCTCCAGCAATCTCCTGTTTTCTTGTTCTACTTCACCATTTGCTTCAAATTTAAGCTATATGAATTTAGATTATTAGGGATCAATTAACAAATTAATAAAGGAGCAAATATGAAATCTTTTTAATGGGTAAAGGTGCAAAAATACACATGTACTTTACCCTTAGGAGTGTTCAACACCATATGCTTTTTTTGGGTGCAAAAATACCCATGTGGTTACAAAATAGGTGCAAAAGTCATAGAAAACATTAATAGAGGGGGACGTCCGTTAGGTTAGCGTTAAATGTCCAAGGTGTTATCCAAATGTGCAGGAAACATGGCAATTAGGGGAACTGGCATTTAAACGCCAAACATTTCACTCCCCAACATTTATGGTCCGCAAAGGAGCTCAAAGGAATGAGAAATCGATGGTTGGTGTTGGCGGTAAGCAATGGTGATCAAGTGCAGCTCGATGAATCCGGCACATGCTTCAGCTGCATCATCAACTCAGTGAGGTGCTTGGCTACTGGTGCTTCAACAGAAAAGCATCCATAGGCTGGTTTTCCAGCACTGAAATTGAACCAATAGTTTTGTACATCCATTCCCAAAGACAAAGAGTCCAAGGTTTTAACAGAGAAGTAGCAGCATTGTGACAACAATATCATAAACCAAAGTCCCAAAATCAGCAACAAGTTTGCGTTCTTCTCCAATCCTTTAACCCCACGCTCACATCAGCTGATCACCAGCCCCACCCTCCTGTTATTGTTGTGTTGCTACCTATTATAATAATTCTCACTTTTCTCTAACTTTTGAACCTTTTCAATTCTACAGAGTAATGCGTAATTTGTGCGCAAAGGATGGAAACTAGGCAAGGAACAACAATTTTCACGGCCAAATGCTCTCATACCCTTCTCTTTCCTTGTATAGCTGCTCATGTTAAAAAGCAACACATACATACTTGCCCAATCTGCAATGCAAAGTAGAAGGAACTGCCAGTGTTGGCCATCTGCACCAACAAGCAATTGAAGAAAGATGAAGTTGCAACGAAAACATAGCATACAACCTTTCATGAGATATCAACACATGGCCATTGAAATCTATATCGAGGATGAGCCTCTACTGTCTCCCACTTCTGTTGCTTGCTTCAACCCCATACCTGAATCTGATGAAATTGAAGACCAAGAAGAGGAATCGATGGAGTTCGAAGGATTCAATGTCTCCCCTATTGGTCCTCTTCTATCATCCCCCAGAATCAGAACACTTGAGGTATGCTTATTACCAGAGGCAACTATTGTGGCTACAAATAGGAGCTACGAAACTTATGTTATGGTGTTGAAGGTGAAGGCGCCGCCATCAAAGTCGTTGGTGCGTTCGAGCTTCGATAGACCTGGTGATAGTTCTGGATGTGGGTGGGTTTATGGCAAGTCAAAAGCTTCAAATGATGATGCGAGTAGTGATTTCGTCGCTAGGGTCTACTGATCATCTCTCAATTATTGCCTTCTCGTCAGGATCCAAGAGTAGGTCCCACATCGTCCAATCAGAAATCCTCATTGGTCTCTTCCCCCTGATTCTCTCACCTTGATATGCCAAATCACCATCCATGTCATCAGTGTTAGTCAAAATCTTCATTTTAACAATCAACGTTTGTCCTTTTAACAGAAAGAGTGACTTTTGTACCTATTTTGTAACCACAAGGGTATTTTTGTACCCAAAAAAAGCATATAGTGGTGTTGGGCACTCCTAAAAGTAAAACACATGTGTATTTTTGCACCTTTACCCTATTTTTAATCAAGTCACTTCTTATGAAGCATGTTGCATCAATACTTGGTATTCACCAAGAGAATATTTTTGCAATCAACTGCTTTTTAGTAGCTCTGGAGAGTTTATTGGGTTTGATAAGAATGAGCCAACTTCAAGAAGTGGAGGAAAAGCTATTGCAGTGCAACAAATAAGGAAGGTCAGTATCATATCTGCATTGTTAACTTTTAGTTTTACCAACTACATTGTTTGTTAAGCTAATTAAACTTAGATTTTAGGTTCATAGGTACAAAATATTAGCTATGATTGGAGACGATGCAACTGATCTTGAGGTTAGTAAGAACATTCAAATATTCAACTCAAGTAATAACATTCATGGAATATCAAGGTCCCAACTGTGGGTTTATTATAACACTTAAAGTTGTGGGCCCTTGTTGAAGTCCCTATCAATATCTTTTCCGTGTTTTTAATTTCTCATGCATCCTGGTCCTATAATACTAAAAGACCACCTCCTTGTTTTCAGTTAACTTGTTCTCCTGGATTTTTGGGCAATATAGATGAATGTGACTAATAGTTGAGTTTGGATCTTCTACAGTTATTTTTCTTTAATTATTTTCAATTCTGAAGAAAGATATATGGGATTCACATAAATGATAACTCGTATTTAAATTTTTGAGATCCAATTAAGTGATGGGACTCGCGTATTTTGTGATTATCTCTTCTCAAAACTAACAAAAAATTAAGAAAAGGTGATAAGGAGGATCTAAACCAGTGATTCTTTTTTGTGTTTGTGATTGTTGTGATTTCTATTCATAAGCTATATGAATCTATCTACTCATGTGTTTACTTTCGGTTAAATATAAAATATGGTACTTTTAGCTTCGCTTGCTCAAACAGGAAGTTATTATTCTTTTCAATGACAAGGAACTTTATAGTAATAATATAAGTGGCAAAATCCCGGAAGAGTTGGGGAACTTAACCAACTTGGTGAGCTTGGATCTTTATTTGAACAGATTAAATGGTCCCATACTAGACACTTTGATCAAGCTTTTCAGAGATTACTTTTCCTGCATGTAATGCTGCCCTTAGTCATATCTTTAATATTTGAACTTGCCGTAGTTTTGTTTCTGGTATTACCATTTTAGAGCACACATACACTCATTTGTTTATGGGATTAATGTTTCTCATGTTGTAGAAAAAAAATCATCTCATGTCACACAAACATGAAATGGTGGGACCCATATATATATATATGTATATATATATATATATACATATATGTATATATATATGTCCCACCATTTCATGTGTGTGTAGGAAGTTTAGTTTTCTCATGCAACATGAGAAAACTAAAACCCTTTGTTTATTCACACAAAATGGTAGTAGATTATGTAGCTTGTACAACTCCATTGGATCCCTGCATGTGGATGAAAATTTGTGCAGAAAAGTATTGCTCCCATGTTATCACCTTTATCATTGCTACATTAGTCTACTACTACTACTTGCTGTTAATTTGAGTATTATAAATTAGATGCTTGAATAGATGATAGTGATGTGATGGTTATTCTAGTTTTAAATATATCTTAAAGACCTCTGATCGGCCGGTTGGAGGAGTTGAGCCATTAATTTAGTGACTCCAATTTGTATTGTACAAGTAATTTAAGAGTTGGTTTTTGGGACCATCATTGGCTATTCATGCATACTGACCTTCCATTCTCTCTGGCTATCAAGGCTGAAAACAGATTTAATATAATAACCTATTTTTATTAATTTGTTTACTATTTAGTAACCTATCTAACATTAATTCTCCAATGCTATAATTTTTCTAGAGCCAACTGAATTAGAAGCTTTTGTAGGTTGGCGTGATTTCAAATATTGTTTGCCCTTCTCCAAACATAAAGAGGCAAGTTCTTCTACTTGGTGCTCTACAGCCTATAATTGGATTACTTAGGTAATGTTACTCTCAAATTCTGATTTTCCCTACAAGCTCTTTGCCAATCATGGCTTTTGATTCCAATTTTGTTTGTGAAATGATGAAATGTTAATGAATCACATTGTGTCACTATATATATCCTTTAAATAGTTCTATAGTAGAAGTAAGATGTGGTGACCATCAATAATATGATGAGAGGTCAGAAAAAGCATTTGTTTATTAAAATTCTGAAAGCAAATTTAACTAGTAGTAGGATATATGATTATTGTTTGTTGGGGTGCTTATCAATTTAATCCTACTAAAAATGAATGGCATATTTATTGCCATACACATTGCCATGCTTTGGTCTAATTCCTCTAATAATAGGTCTAAGTTTGAATTTCGTTTCTCCTTTGAAAGATGCTAGCCTTGTGAAGTATAGAGTTAATTTCAGCACTTTCCTTAACTCTTGCTTCAATGGTTTACTTTATATATCTCTTAGTAGCTATGTAGGCAACATAATGACACTTTGTGGTGATTATTATTGTATATAGTAGTAGTAGTAGTAGTTAACACAATTGGTTAGAGGTGGATGTTTCTTTACTGTATCAACATTTTGATCTATAATGATCTAAACATTTTGATTTATGGTTATCTGTTTGATGGTTTTTATAGGGTTTAATTATTTTGCAGTGAAAAAATATGTAAGTAGTGATTTTTTTAAAAAAAATTACGGCATCCCAAAATAAATATGTTCTTGACATCCAATTATTGTTTTATATGAACTTAGTTTTGGGGAGACAAAACTAAAGCAAGGTATGCTTTTCACTTGTCTTGATTGGAAAATAACTAAATGAGGAGTATATTGTGTTGTGCATGGAAGTTTGCAAGGAGGAAAACATCTGTTTAAATTTTTTGCTTTTGTTACCATTTCTGATATGAATGAATGATATTGATTTATTAATTCTGTTTTGCTTTTTACAGTTGAAGTTAGAAGATCCTTACACTCAAGGCTAGGATTGCCTTATGACTAGCCCCTTCTAAGAATTGCATGCCTTGGATTTTTCAAGATTGAAAAGCAGTGGGAGTGAGTCCCTGCATTTGCAATGTAATTGAACTTGTGAAAAAATACATATTGGGAAGCAATTGTTCACCTAATGAGTTACTCCCTCTGAGCATTGTTTATTTGGAATAACATATCTTAAATTTGAAAACACCAAAAGTCAAGTCCCAAAGCGCCATGGAAGAGGAACATTCTCCAATGAAAAACGTGAATACCTATATGTATCTGTATTATCTTGTTTTCTGAACTTTGTGGAATGCAAAACTCTAATTTGTTCATTTTATAGCTATTTGGTGTATAACTTATTTTATGATTTTTGTACTTTTTAGTCCATTTTATTGGCAACATTATTGTTTATATTTCATTTTCTTTATGTAAATTCTTATATTCATGATATATACTTTTTTATTTGATATTTTTTTTTATTTTTATTTTTATTTTTTTTTTGATGAATTGAATTTTACGATGAAAAATCAATTCCATCACAAAATTCAACATTTGCGACGAAAAATGAATTCTGTCGCAAAATTCAAGTTTTGCGGCGGAAAGCAATTCCATCACAAAATTTAAGTTTTGCAACGGAAAAACAATTCCATTGCAAAACTTGAATTTGTTAGATATGATCAGTTTTGATGATGTCTTATATAGATGCCAGTAGAAAAAACAAAAAGTTTGCATATTATATTTATCTTCTTCATTGACTAATTCTTGGATTTAATGTAGAATTAAAGATGTGAAGATCATTTATGAAGAATGGTCAAGAAGAAGATTATTAAAGAAGTATTGAATGAGAGAAAAAAATCATGGAGAATAATCAAGAGATGAGAAGATAGAAAGAAGAAGAATCTACAAAGAAGCAAGAAGTTATCAAAGTGTTTTGGGGATAAATTGAAGAGGAGAAATTAAAGAAGGAAAGAAAGAAGAAGTTGAATTATAGATCAAAAAGGAGTTAAGGGATTTCAGAAAGAAGAGATATTGAAGAATGTAGAAAGTGTAGAGAATGATGACCTAAAGTTGAATGATGAAGAATAATCATGAAGGAGAGAGATTGAAGAAAGAAGAACTTGCTGAATGAAATATGATTATTCAAGTTCTTGGTTAATAGATTTTGGGGATAATCAAGAAGAAGAAAAGAGTTGGAAGATGAAAGAAGTTGATAAATAAAATGAGAATATCAATATCAGCTCAAATATAAATGTGGATAATGTTCAAGAGAAGAGAAGAGAGAAATAATAGAGTTGTGGAGAATGGGCAAGTGAAGAGAGAAAAAGAAAGAGAAAATCTTGTCAAAAAGAATGAGAAAAATCAATATTCAAGGTCTTAGATTGATATTATAAGTCTTCACAATTAAAAGGAAGTTGGAGTGGGTCAATTCAGAGTCAAAGATAGCAAAAATCAGGTTCTGGAAGAGAAAACTCGAGTGTCCAGGTCAAAACTCAAGTATACAAGCTTACTGCAGTAATTTGCTTCTGGATGAGAAAACTAAAGTTTGGGAAACTCGAGTTTCCAAGTCAAAATTTAAGTTTGGAACTTAAATACTCGAGTATGGGGTGTTTTCAGCTTCTCTGACATCTCTGGACCCGACAATAATCGAGTATGCACTTCAATACTCGAATATCCAACTCTTACAACAACCCTGTCCACCCCTATTTCACGTTCAACTTTAGTCGAGCTCTAGTAATTCAATGATATCTTCTAAACCAAAGATCGAATTGAGGTGAAACCAAATTTGTATGAAACTAGATATACAATGCGTCATCTTGACAAAGTTTCATGCTCAAAGAAAATCATATGAGAGATCTTTGAATTTCGAAAGTTGGATCAGGAATCCACACCACACATCAAACCAAGCTTCAATGTTTTGGGTGTAACTCACAATCTACAAATTAGAATGAGCTGAAATTGGTGGCATATGAAAGAAGACTGATAAGGCTTTTCATCTAGACTTTATTCAACAAAAATGAAGTTCAGACCAGAGAGATATGGTCTTCGAAAGTTGACTGAAGGTTCAGAACGTTGCAAAAACGCTGGTTTAGAACAACTTTCATTCATTGGATCATAACAGGCAAAATACATTGATCTTTGAGCTGATTCTTATTGCTTTGGAAAGAAGACACAAAGAGCTATATGGGGATAATTGATTTGCCAAATATGAAGCTATATCAAGTTAGAAAGCAACCAAGGGCCAGAACAACTTAAATACTCGAGTATAGCTCAGACAGAGAGCAATGAACGTTAGAGGATCTTCAATACTCAAGTATGTAAGTCAATACTCGAGTATCGGACAGATAAAGACGAATTTGAAGTAATGAAACAAGCTCAATACCGCAGTATTCAAGTCAATACTCGAGTATACACCATCACTTCAGAAAAATCAAAGTTTCGAAAATAACGATTTTGATCAAGAACATCTAGATACTTACCCAAATGATTTGTAATACTTCTTAACATCATTTATATCATTTGTGGTCATGTTTCATATTATCAAACGAAGGATTACATGAAGATCAAAATGCTGAGTTGTCAAGTCCAAAAAGCAAAACTAATGGCTATATTTTTGCAACAGCTATATTCTCAACGTCTTTATTCACAATGGTCAGATTCTTCAATGTTTAGATCATCCTCATATATAAATAAAGCCAAATTCAAAACACAACAGGATGATGGGAAGAGAATAAGCTATCAAAATGCCAAAATTCTGAAGCTTCTTCATACTCTGTTTTTCGGGTCTAACTTTATTTATCATATAGAGAGTGAAATGACTTGTAATGCACTTCAGTGATTATCTATTCACTTCTTAGAGAGAAGATACATTGTAAAACATTTTAATTTCTGAGAAATACTCAAGGTGGGTGACCTTGAGTGGGAAATTGAATGTATCCCCTATTGGTTGTGAGGGAGAGTCTATAAGAGAGATTGTAAAGGCTACACAAGTGTTTGACTAAACTTGTGAGGTTGTAAAGACTTTTTTCTTGTGCCTATTTAAACAAGGAAATAGTGGAAATTTCAAGTGGAGCTTGAGGACTAGACGTAGGTCAAGGATTGGACCAAACCAGTATAAATCTGAGTTTGCAATTTTCTTCCTTGATCTCTTTTATTTCTAGCATATATGTTTGAATGATTATCAACATTTTTATAACACGTTACTGTCTTACAAACCGATTTCATTGAATTGCAAAAAGATTTTCAAAGCTAACAAGTTTTTTATCTTTACCCAATTTACCCCCCTTGGGTTCAGCCGGGACTTTCAGAATTTTGCTATGGAAAATCAATTCCATCGCAAAACTTGAATTTTGCGACGGAAATCAATTTTGTCACAAATTTTGAAATATGCGACAGAATTCATGTTTTCCGTCCCAATTGCGTGGCAATTTTTCGCGATCGATGAATTTCGTCGCAAATAATTTTTGCAACGGAAAATGCATTTTTTGTGACAGAAAAATTATGTCGCAAAAAAGACTTTTTTTTGCTGTGCCTTTGAATCAAAATGAAATTAAGTTTTGGTGTGAAAAGACAATAATACTCATATGTTATTTGTCTTATAAATTATCTTATGTGTCTCATAATTGCCCGTATTTGTCTTCTAAATGACCAAAATATTTTTAACTCTTTAGGTTCTTTTGAATCATTTTGTTTGTCTTATAAATGTTTTTATTTGTTTTGTAAATATCGACATTTGTCTTATGAATTTCCATATTTGTCTTGTATATGGCCAAAATACTTTTAATTCTCTAGGTGTTTTTGAATTAAAAATATTTAAAACCTTAGTTTTTTAATGTATTTTTTTAAAAAAAAAGGCGTCGGAGGTGGCCACCGGTCGCTAGCGGCGGCTAGCAGTGGGAGGTGTGGTCAGTGGTGGGGCCCACCGGCGGGGAAGGGTTTATTTTGGTTTTATTTTTTAATAAAATTATTTAAAACCTTATTTAAAAAAAAAAAGTCGTCGGAGGTGGCCGTCGATCGCCGGAGGTGGCATTCGGTCGCTGGAGGCGGCTGGCGATAGGGAGGGCGACCGACAGCGGTGGCGTGGCCGGTGGTGGGGCCTATCGGCGGGGAAGGGTTTATTTTAATTTTATTTCTTAAAAAAATTTAAAATTAGGGGCAAAATGGTAATTTCAGCTTTAAAATACGGGTAAAATGGTAATTTCAGCAGAGTTATTGTTCATTTCTATACAGGTTAACGATCAACGTTTGTCAACTAACAGTTCGTGTGACTTTTGATCCTAAAATGTAACCACACGTATTTTTGCACAAAAAAAAGGGTTTAGGTGCAAATTTACCAACAAACTATTGGTCCAGAAGCACCTAGCACAATTAATTTTCTAGTGGACCAAAAATACCAACAAATTTTAAAAAATGTAAAATTTTCACAAAGCCGTTAGATGGGAGTTAACCGCCATTTTCTGGGTCCAGAAAAAATTACAGATTCGCACCCAAATGTTTATGAAACTATTTTTAAGCCCAAAAAAAAATTCAAAATTTTTATTTTAGTCCCTCCACGTATTTTATATGGAGGGACTAAAGTGAAAATTATAAAAATATTTTGAGGCTGAAAGATAATTTTCTAAAACTTTGGGTTTTTTTCTATAATTTTTGCGGGGCCAACCCTACCCCCCAAAATCCGCCCTGATTACAGGCCTTTTTTTTTTCAGCTTTAGCTTGCCCTATGGCCTATTAAAGATGCCTATAATTTAAAAAATTTTGTAAGCAGCTTAATAAACCACAGGCCTCACCTCAAAACAAGCCTATTTCAAACAGGGTGAAAACATGCCTACTTTAAACAAGCCGAAAACAGACCTACATCTAACAGCCTATTTAAAGTAGGTCTATTTTTTGCTTATTTAAAGTAATTATGTTTTCGCCCTATTTGAAGTAGACTTGTTTTGAGGTGAGGTGAGGTGTATGGTTTGTTAGGTTGTTTACAAAATTTTTAAAATTACAGGCCTCCTTAATAGGCCACAGGCCAAATCAAGCTAAGGTTAAAAAAAAGGCTTGTAACCAGGAGTGGATTTTGGGGGTACGGATGGCCCCAAAAATTACATAAAAGAACCCAAAATTTTAGAAAATTATCTTTCATCCCAAAATTTTTTTATAATTTTCACTTTAGTCCCTCCATATAAAGTACCTGGAGGGACTAAAATAAAAATTTTGAACTTTTTTGGGCTTAAATATAGTTTCATAAACATTTGGGTCCAGTTCTGTAATTTTTTTTGGACCCAGAAAACGGCGGTTAACTCCCATGTAACGGCATTGTGAAAATTTTATGTTTTTAAAAGTTTGTTGGTTTTTTTGGTCCACTAGAGAGTTAATTGTGTTGGGTGCTTTTGGACCAATAGTTTGTTGGTAAATTTACACCTTAACAAAAAAAAAATATATATATATATGGTGTTGGGTGCTCCTGGAAACAAAGTTCGTGTGTATTTTTGCACCTTAACCCTTAAAACTATATGTACGGTAAAAAATGAAAATAAAATATAAAAAACAAATATCTGATTAATCCAAACACTTAGACTGAGACTCCGAGATCCTATTTTTTGTTTTGGTCATTGGAGTTCGTACCTAAAATATGAGAAAGAAAAAAAATGGAAGTCTTTCGCTTCTTTAATTTCTTTTTACCCATTAGGTATTGCTTTTTGAGAAAAAACACAAAAAACGTCTATTCTATTTGCCGGCTCTTGTCCTTGGGACTACCCAATATGGCTTTTCAGACAACAGTGGTCATTTTACTTAGCCTTGAAGTCTGTTGACTTTGTTCCTTAACCATGAAAAGAAGCCACTAAAGCTGGGATCGGCTCTCTCCAATTCCCATTCCCACCTTTTTTGTCTTCAACCTCTTCGCATTTTTCATCTTTGTCTTCTCAAAGACTCTTCCTATACCAAACGAGTATAAACCTTTCTTTTGTGCTGGGTTTTATATTCACGAGACCAACACCAAACCCAGAAAAGCTGAGGGTGGTTCAGTGTGTTTCTTAGCTTTAGAATCAACCAACAAGTGATCAAATGATGGAGAGGACTTGCAATGGAAATGGAAAGGGAAAGGAAAAGACCGACTTGGTGGATATTGTGTTCTCTTGGACTTTTCGTGATGCTCTCAACGAAAATCTTTACAAAGACAAGATATTATTATGTCACTGAAAATCTTTATTCTTTAATGTTGATATCAGCTTCTGCATTTTATTTCCTGTTCTTTCCTTTTTCATTAACTGTGGAAAGTAAAATGTTGCCCTCTTGAGAGCCTATGAAGATCCATTTTTTTATTTATTTCTTTATGCTCAGTTTTGAATCCTGGCATTTTGCTAGATCACACTTAAAGGACAGGAAACACATAAAACAGAAGAAAACAAACAATAAAACACCTCGTGATCAAAACACAAGCCAAGAACAATTACAGGAAAGCAACAACGTATCGTTAGTGGTCTATGGAACTGCTGGTACTCTGTTTTACTTTGTTGAAAGGGATTTTTGTGACATTTGAAGGACCCTTAATATGATGATTTTCTCTCAGGTGCCAAAGATTCCTATAACATTTGTATCGGCAACAGAATACATGAAATCTTTTATTCCTTCACTGATTGAGGAAACACAGTGATCTGTGTTCAAGCTTGAAGGGCATTTCCCAAGCCCCTACTTGTGAAATACTCACATATAAGAGGATGATTAAGGGCTTGATCTATCAATTGACATTTGATGAGAGTCATGGTGGAGGGTATGAGCCTGCACCTGGAGATCTCATAGCCCTCACTGGTGGTAGGCCAAAAGGCATTCAAGACTTGGACAAACCCGGAAGATTTTATCATGTTGCCTATGTTCAAATGTCAAAAGGGGGTCATATCGTAATACTCTCATCAAAGAGCATAGACATTGAACCAGATATGAGGGGCAACAATGTAAACATGCTTCATGCCGCGTATCTTATCAACATGATGACCAATATTCGTATTTGGAAGGCTTTGAGCTCACAGTTGGAGGGTGCAAACCTCAATATTATCGGAAAAGTTCTGCAATCTGATAAATTGGTAAGAAGCAAGTGGTATTTAACGTGTGAGAACCCTTATTTTTCAAGTATTTATGAATTTTTCATATGTCCTATGCTCAAGTAAGTTGTAAAACTCCCTGTCTACCAAATATCACCTGAACCATATGTTGTTATTTAATTAATATGCATGCTATGCTACTGGAAGTTCTAATAAGAATGAGGTTATTTTTGTTATTATATCTCATTAAAACAATGCACAAAAACAATAACTTGTTCTCCAGATTGTGATAAAGCAGCCATTTTGAAGCTTTTATCATGCCTTATTTACAGATTGGAAATAGCCGTCACATTGGCCCTTCATTAGAGCACCGCAATACGGACATTTCTATTACAACAAACACGATCAGATCCCAAAATCTGAATGAAAGCCAGAAAGAAGCTGTAATAAGTAGTGTTGCAATGAGGAAATGTCATCACAACCACACCATGAAACTAATATGGGGCCCTCCTGGGACTGGCAAAACAAAGACAGTTGCATCCATGCTATTTGCGCTGCTCAAATTAAAAACAAGAACATTAACATGTGCTCCAACCAATACTGCTGTGTTGGAAGTGGCAGCCCGCCTGCGTGGTTTAGTTGAAGATCAACTTCAGTTTGATACCTATGGGCTGGGTGACATAGTGCTTTTTGGGAATAATTCTCGAATGAAAGTTGACGATTACTCGGGTCTCCCTGATATCTTTCTTGATTATCGCGTTGATATGCTTGAGAAGTGTCTCTGTCCACAGACCGGATGGAAACATGACTTGGAATCAATGATCAGTTTGCTTGAAAACCCTCATCAGCAGTATCTTTTATCCCATATCGATGTGAAACATGAGGAGGATAATAATGATCTTATGTCATTGGGACAATTTACTAAGCTTAACTACAGCAATGTAGAGCAAGCATATCTTTCATACAAGCAACTTGAAGGTAATAAAGATGATCATATGACATTGGAGCAATATGTGAAGAAGAGATACAGTTTCATTAATGACCAATACCTTTCTTATAAAGCTGAAGTTCAGTTTGTAAAGAGGAGGTTCAGCTTCATTTGTGTGAATCTCAAGTCTAGCTTGCAAACATTATACTCACAATTACCAACTTCCCTTGTTCCTTTTCAGGCGGCGAAGACCATATGTGCAACTCTTGATTTGCTTGAGGCCCTTGGAAGTTCTTTACATCAAAACGAGTTCATAGAAATTCCCACAAAAAATGTAGAGGGAAAAAGTAATGTCATTCAACCAGAACATCCAAATGTGAAAGAGAAGAAATGGGATTTATGTTCCCTCTGCTGTGGGATGATTGAAATATTTCTTAATTTCATGCCTCTGGAAACACACGTTCCAATAGAAGATGTTACATTTAACTTTGAAAGGTTTAGCTTGGAAAGAGATGAAGATGTTACATTTAACTTTGGAAGGTTAAGCATGAAAAGAGACGAGTGCCTTGGAATACTTCGATCACTTTCTCAGTCAATTTCACTTCCTCAACTTGGAAGTCGCTTTGAAATAACAGATATTTGCCTAAAGAATGCATGCCTGATTTTTTGTACGGCATCAGGTTCTACCAAACTGTTCACTAAAGGAATGACACCCTTACCCTTTATAGTTATAGATGAGGCAGCTCAACTCAAAGAATGTGAATCAACCATACCTCTGCAACTTCCAGGCGCAAGACATGCTATTCTTGTAGGTGATGAGAGGCAACTTCCTGCAATGGTTAAGAGCAAGGTAATAGAGTTTTCACTATGGCTTGGTAGGGCTTGTGATGAAATTTTCATCGTTATTCACCTGAAAACTTGTAATTATAAATTCAAGTTGTTATTGATGAGGTATGAGTGCTTATATGAAAAAGTGGTTTGAATTTTGATTTTTGCCATCATTTTCAATTTAGATTAAGTTTTAGTACAAGGTGAGATGGGTTTGGAAGTGTTTTTAAGCTTGAGGAGGGGTTATAATAAAACTTTTGTTAGAGTTTATGATGAAATTTTCATCATTCACCCTGAAAATTATAATTTTACTTTCAAGTTTTTATGGATGAGGTACCCAGTGCTTATATGAAAAAGTGGTTTGAATTTGGGAAAATCACTTTGTGATCCTAATGCAGAAAATGACAACAGATCTGTGCTGCTTACTTGTTATTAAGACTTTTTGGTGATTACATTCTTTCGTTTCAACCTAACTTTGATTTTCCATTTGAATGTTGATCTTTGCTATCCCTTTTTCTTAATTAAAATTAAGTTTTAGCACAAGCTAAGATGGGTTTTGTTTTCTCCATTTTACAAATGCAATATGTTTTGTGAAGTGTGAGGTGTGAGGTGGGATTTTGATAAAATCATTCATGAACCTTCGTCAAATAGCTTAAGATTTTGATTTTATTCCTTTTTTACATTAATCTGTGCTGTGTTGGTTCAGATTACCAAAGATCACTATTGTCTTGTATGTTTATGAAAATCAAAGTTCAGATTTCTGATGATGCTGGATTTGGAAGAAGCGTGTTTGAGAGGCTGGTGTTGCTGGGATTCATGAAGCATCTGCTTAAAGTCCAATTTAGAATGCATCCATCCATAAGTTTATTCCCCAATAGGGAATTCTACCAAGGCCAACTTCTGGAGGGCATGAATGTTAGAGATTCAAACCATAGTAAACGTTTTCTTGAAGGAAAAATGTACAGCTCTTACTCTTTTATAAACATAGCTCAGGGAAAAGGGCAATTTGGGTATGGACACAGCTTGAAGAACATGGTGGAAGTTGCTGCTATCTCTGAGATTATTAAGAGCCTACACAAAGGTGTGTGTTTCTTGCTAACTCTTTGTTGATGCTTAGTAGTCCCTCCGGTCCTTTTTATAAGAAATAATTTTTGTGTACGAATGGTTCCAATTTGAAAGAGACACTTGGAGGTTGTCTCCAATTTTTTTCTTTTAATATTTCTTTTTTCCCCTATTTAATTACTTACATTAATATCATTGCATTTAATCCTCGCACATTCTCTCCCTCCTCCACATGCCTCTTTTTTTTTCGGTAATTTGCTTATTCCCTCTCTTACGCTTCTCAGAAAAGTAAATAAGGGTACTTTTGGGAAAAAGTTACATTTTAAATGTGTATTGTTTCTAACTAGTTCTAAACAACTTTTTGATCAACATCATATAGTTAACTGTCACTTGTCTTTTATAAAAAGAAATAAAGGGGATAACTGATTAGGTACAATCTTCTTGAGAAGAATACTATGAATATATATGAATGGCCCTTTGTTTTTTTCTGCTAGAGTTCTTGAGCTAGAGAAGGAAACTCAGCGTAGGAGTGATATCTGCATATAAGGCTCAAGTTCATGAAATCAAAGAGAAAGTTAAGCAGTACAACTTGGTTTCAGATCCTGACTTCTCTGTGAACATTCGCTCTGTTGATGGCTTTCAAGGTGGTGAAGAAGATATAATAATGATCTCCACTGTCAGATCTAATAAGAAGGGAAATGTGGGGTTTCTTTCTAATAGACAAAGAACAAATGTGGCTCTAACTCGTGCTAGGTATGTTGCTTGTTAATGCTTTAAATATAATAGGCCAAGTCATTCATAACCGCAAGGTTGTATATGCTTCTCTGCAATCCTTTATGTAAAAGCCTCCTTAATTACTACTCCCCCTAATCCTATTTATAAGCAATTTTTTTTTGGGGTTGGTACTTAATATAAATAACTTTTTTGTGGCTCAAAATTTAAACTAATTTTTTCCTTTTCTACCCCTATTAAATACACATATTTATATTATTGTACAACTTCAATCCCACTCATTCTCTCTTATTTTATACTTATTCGCTCTTCTATGCTCTTTTCATAAATAGGGGCATATTTGCAAAATGCATGTCATTTTTTACCCATTTATTGTTTGAAACTATCCTTAACTGCCGATTCGTTTTGCACAATCAAGAAGGAAAACGTTACTTATAATTATAAAAAGGATCGAAGGGAGTATTTCACATGGATTAAGAAAAATAGTTAAAATAGTCTTAGTTATTGAAATGACAAAAAATCATCACTACTTCCAATATTGTCATCCAATTAAAATTAACCTATCTTAATGACACTTTAATTTCTTTCTTATACATTTTCTCTCTGTATTACACTTAATAAGGGTATTTGTGGAATAGAAGAATTTAATCCTATTGACTTTTTGCATACGATCTTATTTAGGACCATAAAAATCTTTTAGAAGAACCCTATATGCCCACAAGCTTATCTAACAATAAAAATCTCTCATTCGAAATAGAAAATTAAGGCTTGAGAAGTTTCATTAATATTGAGATGATGATAATATTTTATTTTTATTATTTTTTATTTATTTATTTATATTTTTGGCCTTTTGGGCAGACATTGTTTTTGGATATTGGGGAATGCAGAAACTCTAGAACAGAGTGGCTCAATATAGAGAAAGCTAGTGAAGGATGCTAAACAAAGAGGTTGCTTTCATAATTGTGATGATGACAAGAATTTGGCTCAAGCCATTAACAATGCCTTCCCTAAAGTTGAGCTAGTTGGCAAATCAAACCATTTAAATCGTTCGGTATATGTGATATAAGTTGCAGGTGATTCACACAAAATGGATTTATGTTTGAAGAGTTAATCAGTCTTCCTATTGAATATTAGAGGTTTTATCCAGTGGCAGTTTGAAGAAAGGAATTAATGAAGGTGAAGTACTTTATTTGTTGAGTTTGTAATATAGTAAAGGCTATATGTTATGAAGCAAAGCAGTGTAGTATAATTATTGGCAATAATGAGTGCGGTAAAGATTAATGACCTTTGCATATGAAATAACCTCATTACATGACACAAAGTAATAAAATTCATATAAAATTAATCATCAAAATGTTACTTTTAAAAAACATGTTTGTCCTTGATGTCAAATGAAATTAAAATTCATTTAATAGCACTAATTGTAATTTGGAAGTTTATTTGGGGCCAAAGTGAGTTAAACAAAACATAATCCCAAACATAATACTTCTACTTGAACTATAGGTTACAATGGCGGAATGGCCACCACAATTAGCTTCGAACTATATATGTATGTAGGGGAAGAAATTGTTGAAATTACAGTATATATTTACATGTTATACTTCTACTATCTTAAATATATGACATGGTTTGTAGTAAAATATATGAGTAGGGGCAAGACCAGTTCATGACTTACCAAGAGGATATGCTTGCAAGCAATATTTGTGTGAAATATGAAATTAGGGGCATCATGATTTACAATAGAAAATTGGGTTTTAGTCTTCTCATGTGGCATGAGAAAACTAAACTTCTTACACACACATGAAATGGTGGGATCCACATATACATATATGAATTAATATATATATATGTGGGTCCCACCATTTCATGTGTGCGTGACATGAAATAATTTTTTTCCTACAACATGAGAAACATCTATCCCTACAAAATTATTACAAATAATTATGTGATACTAACAACTGCTCCTAGGTAAGAATTTTAGGTAAGAATTTTAGGTAAGAATTTTGTTTCTACTTTGAATATGGTGTCCTCTTTATATTATATGCTGTCTTTTCTTGATGAAAGTCTTTTTAATTATTGCTGTCTTTTCTTTCTAGTAATTTTCATCAATGTACATTATATGCTTTTGGATTTAAAAAGGTTTTGTCATTTTGTTTCCTCCGCTAAATTTTTACTAAAAATAGTTTATCTCAGTGGCCATTAGATGATAAAAAAGAGTACATTAATTGCAGCCTTGGTGGAATTGTCATGTATACACAATATTTCAAAATTTGGAAACGTGTGACTCCTATAAAAATAATGGTATCCCCATTTCACTCAACGACAATAACGGCAATAATAGGATAAAAAAGCCCCGGATGGTATAAAAAAACAAACGACTCTTGATGAGTAACAATGCTGGAGGGAATCGCAGCACGAAGAACTAAAGATAGGTATTTTAGTAAGTAAATGTTTAAACTCATATTTGAAAGACAATGAAACATATCGGATTTAAAGGTTTTTAATCAAAAAAATTCAGAAACGTATAACATCTATTTCTGTATCCAGCTCAAATTTGATTTCCAAATAAAAAGTATCGAAAACTGAGAAAAGTATAAAATCTTTTTCTGCGTCCGGCTGACTAGCTCAAGTCTGGTTTCCAAATCAAAAGTCAATTCAAAGTGGCTCATTCCGGCTTAACTCATAAAATAGTCTAAAACATTTCAACACACCACTTAAATCATAAGGTGGCATCCAGGTTCGATAACATTTCTAAGAACTCAATTACATCAAGCAGAAGAAAGTATTATTGAAAAATTGAAATCCTATAAACTAATTGATAAATCAGTAATCTTAGAAAAGATTGAGATCTATGAGATAGAACCCCAGGAAGGTAAGTTAATGTCATCATATTTATATTTCCAACAAAAAGAAACAATACAGTTAAATGAATTTTACCTCAACAACACAAGACATTTGCAAACCAGAGTTCTTTTTCTCCATTATCATCTCCACGTTTTAATCTATACCTGCTTCCTTAACACGTGATGTGACAGGTTTTACACATCAGTACAAGATAAAGGAGTTAATAAGATTTTAAGCCCTGCCCTATTGAAATCTAAGAGAGCTTTACAAGTTACAGCAGTTACAATGCCGAGATGAACTTCTGAATTTTTGCCTGAGCTCGTTCCTTCTCTTCTGGTCCATCAAGATCGCCAATATTGTCGTGATATTCCTGAAAATGAGAAAGATGACATTTTAATAAACTGGGAGAGTTTATCAGATCTTCTTTAACAATAATCAACTATGGGACTGTGTTAAAGTTATGCATGGAGTCATCGTATCCAAGCACAATAGAAACCCAAGTATTTCACAGTTCCCAGATACCAACGGCCAGTTTGTTTAAAATTTGAGTTTAACACTAAGCTAATCATGACGGATTTGTTGGAAAAAATCTGTTTCTAGCTTTTTTTGACAAGCTATTCGGAATAGCCTATCAAAATAAGCTTTTCCAACACACCCCTCATGCGTTTAGCTTATGTTCTCCCAACAATTTCCTCACGCTCCCAACTTTCTCTTGTTTAACCTAACTAAAATAACACCTTTTTCCCCCAATCAATAATCATAACCAACTGGCCCTAAAAACGGACAAACAACAAAAACAAAATAAATGGCAGGTATGTTCAATACGAGGAAAGTTAAACAGAAGTACAACATTTTTTCCACAAACAATGAACAAATTTGCAGGCCTCATGACCATAAAGTAACTTTTTTTTTGGGGGGGGGGGGGGGGGGGGGGGAGGGTAACTCTCAGTTTCCAAAAATCAATTGACATAAACTGGTACTCCTATTGTGTAAATAGGTGAGAATTTTTGCAAACTGACCAACTTGGATTGAATGCTAGTGCATAGTCGAATGTTTTGTATATTCTGCACTACCGTACATATACAAAAGAAGCATCAAAGGCATTATTTCAAAATAAAAAACAAATTCTTATACCTGAAGTATATCCTTAATATCATTTTTACCCAGTCTGTTCTGCTTGAGAAGTAGTTCAATTCTTGCCCTCATTTGGGGATGTCTGCACAGGAAGCATATATATAGGATAAGTCAGAAATAACTCGCATATCAAGGCTTGAGACAAATACATTTTCTACAATCAGGGTGTGTTCTGTTGCCTCTTAAGTTTGATGCACCAAGGTAGCAACTAGGTGGGATCGGCTATAAGGATCAAATGACACCATTGACCATTGAGCTTAGTCAAAAACCAAATCTCGGGATAAATTGTTGTTAACTAAGAGATTTCAATCAATAACCTCATATAGTGTTTTCTTCAGTCTACCAATAAAAAATTAATGTTTACATATGTAGATGGAAATACTTACTCAGAGCACCAAAGATGACCAAGGATGACTGCAATCAGCTGCAAGATCACATGAAGAAAGTCAACACAAAAAGGCTACTATAAATCTGATATCTACATTTCTGTAGACTGTGCTATTACAAGCTCAAGTGCAAGTGCCATTGGTGTTAATACAGATTTACCTAAAAAGCAATTAAAATTGAATAGAAACAAATGCTTGTAAAATGCATTTTTGCAAACAATTATAAATTCGTTGGAGTAGAAGGAACAAATTAAAACTTGCTTGCTCTCTAAGCATAAGGGAGCATAATTTCTGCCATTTTAATCATGCGTGAATTTACTAAAGAACCAAAAATACCGTCACTAATTCTCAAATTCCGGGGGAAAATCTCCAAAAGCAATAACGGGCCGCAACCATCAGTCCATACAAATTGCACTGACATTAATGGTAAAGATAAATGATTAACCCTCCTGAAAATTCTAACCTGAAGAGTATAAAGTCCAGACTCTAGTTTACGGTTGTATTTCTCATCTTCATCCATCTGTAAACCATAGGAAGGAATTTTATATTTAGGGTAAAACTTTAAATTCAATAGGGCAAGCAGGAACCAAGTACCTATGCATACTACCTCAAAGTCATCAAGTTGAAGCTGTTCCATTCGTTCAGTTTCTGCTTTGACTCTATCAGAATATCTGAAGAGATACCAAGAGCTCTCAGTTTAAGCTTCTTCACTATGGAACTTCAAAAAAAAATCAATGAATTGAAAAAATTGTAAACTCTGGAAAGAGAAGAGGAAGAGCTGACCTACCTCATGTATAGTTCCATTACCCTGTCTATCTTTTCACATTCATTTTCAACAAATTTACTTAATAATCTGTCTCTTCTAGAACCTCTTAAAATTCCACCTGAAAAGATACATAAGCCATTGAAGTTCTATGTCACAAAAAAGAAAAGAATAAAAAGTAATTCATGGCCTAAAATGCATATTTTATTGAGAACCGCAGATTCCAAAAAGAAAAGAAAAGAAAAGAATCTATCTGATGTTATTTTTTCAGTTACACAAGTTTGTTGTTATTTAACATAGTCTACATAGTTGAGTTGTTAGCCTAGGAAACCGCCATGCACCCTCGCATTCATTTTTCTGTTCAGTTTCCCCTTTTCTTTAATACGAAGTTAACTGAATTGGGGCAACTTTAGCTTCCTAGCTTGATCAAGAGGCTGCTGATGCAAATGGTCGATTAGATATCCCCTCCCATTAAAATATATATGATAGGAACAAAAAATAAAAAACAAAAACCATATGAGAACTGTTATAAATAAAAGAAAACATAACGTTTCTAGAACTTTTATTAGCCAAAACTGCGTGGACCCTAAGTTCCTTGATATGGTATTAAAGGCTTCAGGACCAAATGGCACCAATTTCAATGCTTGCTTGTCCCATTTAGTAAATCAAGGCATATTTCAATGTGAGATAAAGGACACTTGTGCTTTATCAATGCCTAAAGGCTAAAGCCCAAACAGATAAAATATGGTAGTGTGTGCTATAGATACAGATATTATAACACCATAGCTAGAGCCTCTCCAAATAGTGACGTATTTAACAAGAGTTAATTCATTAACAACTAACTATACCATATTTTTCATGAAAGACAACTAACCCTATTCCAGTGACAATCACACAAAAATGAGGAGAACCAGAATTTCCACATCATGGAATAGTAAACTTTGTCTGAGACATCCAGCATAAATGAATGAAAATAGTGAAGATTATAAACTAAAAATCAAGTATAAGAAATTTATTATGTTTATCTAAGTGTGAATAAAATATTTGGGGAACATCAAATAATAAAAATCTCTGTTTGGTCATGGACAAATTTCTATAATGAAGTACCAAGTCAAATGTACGATGCTCTGCCTATGCATTGCAGTGCAACAAACAGCAACTTGATCTTTGTGGACTATAAGATCAAGAATAATGATGGAGACAAGTTCACAATGCCAGTCACTCACCAAATCCTAACTACTACATCCTAGTGAAAACTTAAATCAACTTCACTTGCCTGCTTACCAAATAATGAAGAAATCAATGACACAACGCGCTCCTCCAATTCCTCTTGGTATCGTTCTTTCTTATTCTTCTTACTGATGGGAATCTGTGTAATACAACATACGACTTGTCAGCGTTGATCGATCTATAAAATGCCTATGATATCGCATCTTCAAACTTCAAAGAGAAAATGGTTGGGAAGGGACACCATGAGAAGCTTGAAAAAATTAATAATTGACATTCTTTTGGTAGACATGGATTGAGAATTATGAACTTAAAAATGATTGTCCAAAGATCATGGGTGCCAATATTCAATGGAAGTCTAATATGTGCCATGAACAAGGGAAAAAATGCATTTTTACCCCAAGAGGTCTTGACTCCAGAAGGAGTACAAATGCTACTCTTACTTATATTTGTCACTCAAATTTATTTGTATTTTTTGGTGACAAGAAGGACATTGCAAACTTAACTTAACACCATCAATTTTGTAAATCAGCAGACTTGCCACTGTCAGAGATTCCATCATAAAAGCTTATTTCATTACTTATGTTGTTGGACAAATATAATCGAGAATATGACTTGAACATCAAATCATAGTAAACTTATGAAATAGACTTCCGTAGTACATGAATACTACGTAGTAGCAATAATTATTTGAGTTAATGATAATACGTAAACAGACAATTCTTAACAAATAACTGCAACAAAAATATGATATACGCATCAAAGGAAGGTTATATCACTTGCCTTACCCATAAAAGCTGCAAATGCTGTCTTCAAGCCTAAAACATCCACAAACCGTTCGCAAGCAGGAGGATACTTGGTCATTGCAAAATCAAGCGCCCTTATAGCTGACCCATAAGCCAATTTCTTTTGTTTCATAATAATTATCATCAATTCGACTCCTTCAGCCTTCACAAATCTTTCTTTGTTCTCCAATGGCATCAATAAACAGCACAGACAATCAAACAGATTCTCCACCATCTCTTCCTCATCCGAACTCTTGGGGTCCTTAGACTTGTACATGGCTACAGCCTGAAGCACCACATCTACTCCGTTCATCTGACCTAACCTTTTCTGATTAGCGGTGCTGTTTTGCAACAAAATCGCCAATATCTCTGATGCATACTGCTTATTACCATCGAATTCTCTCACTTTAATCTTCCCCAACAACCATTTCAACAACTTGGTTTTCTCACAAACCAATTCTGCCACTGCTGGCTTCACCTCAATGAAATTCTCTATTGTTGCTAGCGTATTATAAACCGCAGCCATCTCGTCCGGGTCAGAATCCGACAACCTATGCAAATTTTGAACCAGCAACTCAAGCACACTGTTTTCAACCAAAGTATCGACTAAAACCCTCGCGGGCTCATCGTTATCTTCGAGTACATCTTCATCAGTCAAGTCCTGAAGCAATTGGACAACGTCTACAGCAATGTCAGTATTGTCGTGGTTCAACAAATCAACAATGGATGGCACGACATTAAGATTGACAAGGTCAGGGTACAGTTCCGGAGCTCCTGCGAGGACCTTGAGCTTCTGAAGCTCTTCATGGAGCTCAATCTCTGAATCGGCGAATCGATCAGGTTGGCTCGGGTACTTGAGGCGAGCTTCGATGTTGTCCTTCAGGCGACGTTCGAAGGCGAGGACAAGCTTCTTGAGGGCTTTGAGGTCTAGCACTTCGACGGAGCTCTGGGATTTCTCAACGGCTTCGAGCAGCGAGAGGTCAATGCCGTTGATGTTGTTGTTACCGTCGAAACCATTAGAGGCTGCTGCAGGCGGCGGCGAAGATGGTGAAACGATGTCTTCAAACTTTCGTTTGGAGGCATGGTTACGTGCATTTGCGACTTCCATCGTCGCCGGAGATAAGCTAGGATGAACTGGTGAACCCTACCCCAACGCTAATCTTTACGGGTTGGAGAAGAAAGTTCGCGACTTCCGATTCAGAAATAAAAAAAGAAAAACCTACTAACCTCCGGTTTTTCTTAGAATTTCGTTATAGAAGCCCAACCCGATCAAACTCAAAAAGGTCCATTGAAATGTAACTTTTATTTAAAATTAAAAAAACGGGTTAAATGCTATTTTCGTCATAAAAATTTATCTAAGAAGTACTAATCACCCACCCAGAAGTTTTTATAGTCTCATTTTTACCCCCAAAAGTTTAAAAGCTAACAATTTTGCACATCCAATAATTTTGATCGTTGAATTGTTGTTATTCTTTGGAAACTTCTAAGGGTAAAATTATTCTTAAAAAAAAACTTTCGAGGGTAATCTTGCAACTAAAAAAAACTTACATGGTATATTTGCTCCTTTTTTAAACTTCCGAGGCAAAAATTAGACTAAAAAAACTTACAGGTGACTAATATTCCTCAAGATAAACTTTCATGGTAAAAATGGTATTTAACTCTTTAAAAAATTATCTCCCAGTCAATTGATCTTAGTTAGGATATCAGTGGGAAGTGGGAAAAATGACTTATAGTCAATTTGACTTATAGAAAAGTCAGATTGTGAAATGTAATTTATGTTTAGATTAGCAATAGCATAAGTAGCTTTTGATATTTAAACTTATGGTCAATCTGAAATATTTTTTAGGGTAATAACTGGTACTAAAAATATACTTCAGAATACTGAACAGTATTAAAAAAAACTTCATGATCTTGAAAAATTATTTTAAAATCTTGAAAAAAATTATTTTTAGTATCAATCAATACCCTAAAATATTTTTTTTGGTATTAAATGGTACTAAAAATATATTTAAGAATACTAAATGATACTAAAAAGGGTACGTCGTGATCTTGAATAAATTGTACGAGTCAGTTGGGAAAAATCTTTTTTAGGATACTGAATGATACTAAAAATATACTTTAGGATACTAAACGATACTAAAAAAATACCTCATGATCTTGAAAAATTATTTAGGATCTTAAAAAGGAACTCAAAAGCTTATCAAAGTAACTTTTCAAATAAGTTACTTTTAGTATATAAATTCAATTGGAACAACTTCTTAACCAAACATGCATAAGCTCATAAGTTCGATTCAAACAATGCATAAGTTTGATTGGGCTCTTCAAATGGTGTACTAAACATGCACAATGTTTTGATTGAATTGTCACAGTAATGTTGGCTTTCAATGTTTTGATGATCACAAAATTCTAAAGTTATTGAATTAAGCAACACAAGTTGGCCTGAGCATAGTATTTGATATGCCTAAGAATCATCGTTTTTTAAAGCTAAAGAGTGTAATCTAATGAGCCATGCTCAAGCAGGATATTAATATGCTCGAGCATCATCGAGGCAAATGAAAAGGATATTAAAGCCATGCTCGAGCATGATATTAGTATGCTCAATCATCTAGTAATAAAGTGCATCTGTGATGGCTTGCTCGAGCAGGGATTCAGCATGCTCGAGCAAGGTCGAGCGTTTAAAAAAAAATATTACATCTTTCTCGAGCATGGAAAGAAGGTTGCCCGAGCATGAGAATAAAATGGGAATTGACCAACTATCAAGTGCCTATGCCCGAGCATGAAGTTATCATGTTCGAGCATCATGCTCGAGCAGATGAGAATTCATGCTCGAGCAGAGGTGTTAAACGCCGGCCTCCCACCATGTGTCGCTGATGCTCAAGCATGACTAGAGGCATGCTCGAGCACCAGTAACACAATGCTCAAGCATAGGGACCTTGATGCTTGAGCAACAGCTCGTTCAATGGTGTCTTTCTATGTTCTTCAAAAGCTTGTTCAAGCAAGCTTAGTGTGGTGCCCGAGCATAAGGTAATCTTAGTCTATATTTTGCACTAATACTCGAGCACACAAACAATCATGCTCGAGCATGATCATCTCTGTTTTGTCATAATGTCTACAATCTGGTCTACAAATCGTATATGAGATAAACTCATTGTGCTTTCTTCTATCTTTTCTTTAATAAAGTGTTTGTCTATTTTAAAACACTTCATTCTATCATGATATACCAGTTTCTTGACAATTTCAACACTAGCATTTTTGTCACACTAGAGTTGCATTGATCCCTCATATGAGATTCCTAACCCCTTTAGTAACCTGTGGACCCATGTTCTGAAACGCCCGTCCAAAATACACCTTTTTTATACATCAGAACGTATTACAGAAGCGTCTCTTATAACCAAAAACTACTACTGAAGCTACTATTCCTGTACAAATAATTAAATCTTCAATAGAATAAATTTGACAGAATTATAATCCTTTCTCAACTTGGTCTATATCTCCAGCTCTTCCTTCTTAGCTCTCAGGCTCATATCCTAAATGCAAAATAAAGCTATTCAAAAATATTCCTGGGATTCAAATGAATCCCAGTAGTAACGTTAACAATCACTCACATACAATGTATACATAATACATGCAAGTATAATAATCACTTATACACACAATTCATACAACACATTTAACATTCATGCATTTTATATAAATACATATAATGATAAATACAAGCATATAAAGATATACATAATATGTGAGAGAAGGGTTACTACCTTATAGATTTTCCTTCTTTCATTTTGCTTCTAAGACTTTCGGCCTTAACTTCTTATAGTTCTCTTCCTTCTCTCTTCTTTCCCAAATATTTCGACCAAATGCATGCAAGAAAAGGAAGTTGGAGTTGTTTGTTTGGATAGAAAGAGATGACCGAATGAGAAGAAGAATGGGAATGATGTGTGTGTATTGCTAGTTGAGATGAATGAAAATGAGAAGAGTTATCGGATGAGAGTAGTTGAATGGAAGGGGTGGAATAAAGAGTGATTAATTAAATGAATGGAATGGATAGAGAGGTATATATGTGTGTGCGTGGTGTGTTTATAAAATGCCAAGTATCATTAATGGTGTGTCTAGGTGTCTCCGTGGCAAGGAGAGAAAGGAGGAATAAAACTCTTCATATACAATTGGATAATACGCGGATGTGTGTATTAATTCCTTGAATGTGTGTATGATAGATGAAGAAATGGGAGGTATGAGGTGTTGCCACTTGAGAAGAGAAAACAACACGTAAACATATATTGCAAAATCAACACCTAATTATATATATTTAAGCAACACACACCGAACACCATACACACAAACCTCCATGGCAATACACCATTCACTCACATAATTCCCTTTTACACGGCAACACACAATTCACCCTCATAATATATACTACACACGTCACATTACATACACAAACACTTGTCCACCGTACACACATATACAATATACACAATATATTCTCACTTTATTATCATATACTACTTAAATTTCCTATTAATATTTCATATCTTCCACAAATAATATTTCATAACCTTTCTCCAAGTCTAAAATAATCCTACTAATTATCCTAGACTCTTCCTTATATTATGCTCAAGACTTTGAACTCTTTATAAATAGGGCCTAGTAGTCTCCCAAAAAAATAGGCTAATTCTCAAGCCTTTAGACCTAAAATTCGGGGTGTTACATGTTCATTCATATACTCAATCATTAACAGCTCTCAGCTCCATTCCTTCACTACTTATTAACACCACAATTTGTTTCATGCTTCTCCTTGTAACTAGATTTTCCCGCACATATGTGCAATACTTTGACGTTGACCTCATATTCTCTCTATCCCTTGCATGGTTTATATTGGTGTTGATTTTGATGTTTCTAGAAGTGCCTTTCTTAAATAAGTTCCACTACAAAGATCAAGTTTCAAATAGCTCAAAATTCTGTATATAGCCTTCACGTGTTCTTCCTATAACTGATGTATGAACTGACTTACTATTCCAATTGTATAGTTGATATCTAGATGTGTGTATGTTAAGTATATCAATTTTCTCACAAGTCTTCTGTGTCTTTCTGAGTCAATTGGAACACCTTGTGACTTGATCTCAATGTGACATCTTTCTTCTATTTGTGTCCCCTAAGGTTGGGCACCAAACATTCAAGTCTCATGTAATAGGTTTAGGGTATATTTCTACTAAGATACGTTGATGCCCTTTTTAGTTTTTACTACTTCCATGCCCATAAAATACCTCATTTGTCCAAGGTCTTTCACCTGAAATTCGGTTGACAAATCCCATTTTAATTGAGCAATAGATTATTCATTATTTCTTGTAATGAGTATGTCATCAATATAGACAATCAAGATAGTGATATTGTCATTAACACATTTAATGAACGAATGTGTCATCTTCTTGTCTTGAGTATACCTAAGTCCTTTCATTGCTTTAGTGAATCTACTAAGCCATGTCTTAGGAGATTATTTTAGTCAGTACAAAGACTTATTGAATTTACACACATAGTTGTTAGAAGTTACAACTCCATCTAGAATCTTTATGTATACTTCTTCCTCTGAGTCTTCATTTAGGACGCGTCCTTCACATCTAGTTGGTGTAATGACCAATCCAAGTTGGCTGCAATTGATAACAATACTTGGATGATATTAAACTTAGCTACTAGAGTAAATGTCTCCTGATAATCAATCTCATATGTTTGGGTATATTCTTTTGTAATAAGTCTCACTTTATATTTGTTGATACTTTTAGGGTGAACATCCGCCTACATTCTGTTGACTTCTTTCCTTCAGGAAGTGTTGTAATCTCCCACATTTTATTTTCTTTAAGTGCTCTCAACTATTCTTTTACAGCTTGTCTCCAATTCAGATTAGTCATAGCTTGTTTAAATGTGTAAGGGATTTTCATTTGTGCATTGTTTACAACAAAACTTTGTATTTTTGTAGACATGTTACCACATGAAACAAACCGTTGAATTGGTTGTTAAGTACAAGATTTTACCCCTTTTCTCAATGTAATAGGCCAACCCAGCTTTATAGAATTTAATCTCAGATTGGAATCATGATTGCTCCTTTGAATGGTAGAGACAGTTCTAACAGTGTCAAGTTCCTCTTGAACTTGTTGCTTACATTCTACTTCTCGTCTTGTTTCAGCCTTCTCCCCTAAATTGATCTTAACATTTGTTTCTTGTTTATTAAGTGTAGGTTCAAGTTGAGGTGGAGTAAGCTTAAACTCATGATCAAGTTGGTAGGTCTAGGTTTGTTTGTGGAAGAAAATGAATCAAGGTTGACTATAAGGTTAGGCTCAGGTATTAGTGATGTGTTTTTTGGGTCTTCAGAGTTAAATTCTTCCAAATTTATCCATTCAATGTCATTGTACTCCCCTAAATGGGTAATTTGGGATAAAAAGCTTAATCTTAAAAAAGCATGTTATCCAGGAAATGAAAAGTTTCTTGGAAGTAGGACAATAACATTTTTACTCTTTTTAAGTAGAGGATTCTGAGTAGGGGAGTAGCCAAGGAATATGCATTTATAGGTATGAACAAAGACAACACACTCAAACACCTTTAGGGTAAGAAATTGATTTATAGGCAATTCAAAAAGTGTTCAAGGATTTTTTGGATTAGAGTGATGTAATTGAGGATGATATTTAGTTAATCAAATAAGCAATTGTTAGTATGCATCACCCCAAAAGATGAAAGGAACATTTTGTTCCATTAATAAGGTATAAGTTACTTCCAACAGGTGATGATTTTTTCACTCAGCCACTCCACTTTATTGAGGGGTGTAAGAGTAGAAAGTTTGGTGATTAATTCCTTGTTGATCAAGAAATTCCTTAAAGGTTTTGCTCATGTATTCCTTGGCGTTATCACTTCGTAGGGTTTTAATGGAAGTATTGAATTGGGTTTGCACAAAGGTATGGAAGCTCTAAAACACTTTGGCTACTTTGGATTTTTCTTTCATTAAGTAAACCTATGTGGTTCTTGTATGATCATCTATGAAAATAACAAACCATTTAGCATTAACAAGGGTTTTTATTCTTGTTGGACCCTAAATATCACTATGAATTAGTGTGAATGGCTCAGAAGGTGCATAAGGCTGTTTGAGATATAAGGAATTGAGTTTGTTTTGCAAGTTGGCTAGTTTCACAATAGAAAGGAATTAAATGTTATTAAATAAATCTGGAAACACATGTTTCATTTATTCAAAACTAGGGTTGCCTAAATGACAATACCACATAAATACATTTTTGTTTTGAGAGTTGGAGTTAACTAGTGCCCTTTTTGCCTTCAATGCATCTTTATTCATCACATTTAATCCTTCAAGGTAGAACAATCTATCTAATTCTTTAGAAGTCTCAATCATCCTCCTAAATTTTAAATCCTAAAAAACACAAAGATTATCATCAAAAATTACTTGACATATTCAACCTTTAGTCAACTTACTAATAAATATTAGGTTACAGGTAAGTGCAAGCACAAACAAGACATTGTGTATTTCCAAGTGGTTAAAAAGTGTGACCATGCCAATTCTCTCAATCTTCATGAATACACCATTAGCTACTTTTGACTTTGACTTGTTCATGAAAAAATTTAAGGTTTTTAAATAAAGCTTTGTTACAGGTCATGTGGTACGTAGTTCCTAAGTTGACAATTCAAGTATCGTTACTAGTCATAAAAACATTGAGAGCTATAACAGAATTAACTTATTGCAACATATTAAGTCTAGACACAATATTTGATTTACTTTGTTTGTCAAGTATCATGCGAAGCTCTTACAATTCTTCTTAGCTCAAATGGTTGTCAGCTTTAATTTTATGTTCAGCTGTGGTAAGGTAACTTTGGAAGTTCTATTTTCCATTTGATGGCATTCCATGTAGCTTCCAACATTCTTATTTAATATGGCCTTTCTTACAATAGTTGCACCATTTGTTATTCCTTCATTCAGCTTGTGGTCCTCTTACAACAAGTGTTGAGCTTTCAATTTGACTTGGGCCACTTTGATTAAGGAGTTTTATGCTTTCTTTGAATTGCACAAGGTTGACAATATCAAATAGATGTGGTAAGGGTTTTAATCCCATAATTCTACCCCTTACCTTCTTGAAAGGATCGTTTAGGCCTAAGAGAAAGTCATGTATTCTTCCTTCTTCAACTATCTTCTTGTACAAATGAGCATCCTCAATATTTTTTCGCAGAGGAACCTCAAGCAAATCTTGTTGTTGCCATAATTTTAGAAAAACATTATAATATTTAGCTACCAACATGTTCCCTTATCTCAAATCACAAAGTTGTTGCTTTAGATGGATCAAGACGAATGTGTTGTCAAGGGAGGAGTATCTTCTCTTGACTACATCCCATATTTCTTTTGTTGTGATTTCAAGAAGGTAGCCCTCACTAATATCTAGAGTCATTAAGTTACACAACCAACTCATCTTTTGGTTATTCTTAGTAAACCATGTGTCAAATTTTGGATTATCATGGGCTAGTTGAGGAACTTCTCCATTTACATAGTTCTCCTTCTTCTTGCCATGTAGATATCTCAGCACACTCTGGGACTACTGGAGGTAGTTCTTGTTAGTTCTCTATATGTTTTGATGATTACTGACAATTGTAAACTTAATTTGAAGTTTGTCTTTGGAAAGTTGTAAAACTTTCTGTTTAAGACAAACTCGAGTTTTGGTAGCAAAACTCGAGTTTGGACCTGATAAGACAATGGCTCAGTTTTTACAAAGAATACCAAACTCCAGTTTGCTTAGACAAACTCGAGTTTGTAGAGTTACAGAGAGCAATCAAAGTTTAAAGAGTTGTAAACTCAGGTCTATGTTTTGGAAACTCGAGTTTAGATCAAACAGAAGCTTCAACGTTTTATCAAGTTTTCAAAAATCCAGTTTCAAATTTATAAACTCCAGTTTACAAGAAAGTTTAAAGAGCTAAAGAGTTTAAAGACTTGTAAACTCGAGTCTTAGTTTTGTAGACTCGAGTTTGGCATAAACAGAGACACTCGTGCTGTTGCTTGATTTTGTAAACTCCAATTTAGTTTCCAGTGACTTCAGTTTTCACTTAACAAAAAGTCTTCAAAGTTTCAAAATACATTGAAACTCAAGTCAGGTTTCTGGAGACTCGAGTTTAGGACTATCTGAAAACACTCGAGTTCTTACATGATTTCTAAACTCCAGTTTTGAAAAAGGAAACTCCAGTTTGAGCTTACAAAGATATTTCAAATATTTCAGTTTTCATTGAAACTCGAGTTAGGTTTTGGAGACTCGAGTTTAGCTCAAACAGAAAGCACTCGAGTAAACGCTTAATTTGAAAACTCCAGTTTGCAAATTGAGACTTCAATTTACACTTGACAAAGAAATTTCAAAGTTTCAGTTTTTACTGAAACTCGAGTTTTGGATTTCAAAACTCGAGTCTGGATCATACAGAGAGCTATGCAATATTTCAGGTTTTGTAAACTCTAGTCTGCATTTTTAAACTCCAGTTTTGAAGCTATGAACTTGAACTTAAGATTTCCATAAAAGCTTCAAACTCGAGTCAGTCACTAAATGACTCGAGTTTAGGCATGTGTTCAAAACTTCATCCAAGAGCAACTCGCGACTTTCCTCTCTGTAAGAACCAAACTCGAGTCAGTCACTTATCCACTCGAGTTTAGTAAACTTTTCAAAATAAGATGCTCTCTGGATGAGCTCCAAACTCGAGTCTGGTTTCATAAACTCGAGTTTGTAACGCACAGATTTGTAAAATCAAATGGCGCCAAATTGCGAAAACCACTTGACTGATGTTAAAACTTCATATCTTTCATTGCTACTGTTTCTAACGTTATTTAACAAGTTTGCTAGGAAGTTTCAAATGATCCAGTGAAGGAAACAGTGAAGATTCATATTATGAACTGTAAAGCAAGAGAGAGAGAATATGTTGTCTCTTAAAGTGCTCCAACTTGGATTAAATAAATACAACTTTAAGTACAACCCATTCCAACACAAGGACATCAACATTATCTTCATAATATTTAAGTTTCAGATTGCAAGAATGTCTGTATCTGTTGGGACCAAAACAGAAGAGCTCCATCAAGAATATTTTCAGTGGATTCTCAAATGCTAGTTTCTGAAAGTGGAGCTTCAACAGTTAAAACTCGAAGTGCTCTTTCAACAGCTATATTCTTCATTCAAAATGATCTTCATATGCTATAAATACAATCTAGATTCGAAGAAAAAAAAAACAAGAGACTTATAGTGAACAATATTCAACCTTCTGTATTCATTCTTCTGTAAATTATCTTGAGAGATTTGAGCTTCAGTGTTTATCAATATCTGCTCTTAGAGAGAGCTTGTTTCTGTTAAATCACTTGTTTGTAAGAATTTCAAGTCAGGGGACTTGGAGATTGGAAATATCAGTGTACAACTTGTAAGGGGGAGTGTATCCTAGTGAGAGGATAACTTTCGAGTACAGAGTGTGTAACTGATTGTGACTGATAGTGGAAATCCCAGAGAGTCTGGGGACTGGATGTAGGTCAAGGAGTTAGACCGAACCAGTATAAATCTTGCTGTGTCTTGTTCCTCTCTCACCTTCTCTGCACTATCCTATTCCTGCGATTAATTTCTAGAACTGAGAAAAAGAATTTTTCAAATCCCCAATTCACCCCCCTCTTGGTGATTTGCTCTGGTTTTTCAGTTCTTTCCATATATTTTATGGTTAATAACCATAATTTGGTTTTCTAAGGATTCTAGTGCCATCTCTGAAACTTTAGGAGTTTCTGTAAATAAGGAAGAAGAAACAATGATGCTTTGAGTTTGAGAATTGGTTCCTAACATAAGAACCAATAGATTGACTTTGGAATTTGTTGAATTATTGGAAAAAGTACCAAAGAAAAGAGGGAAAGTAGAAGAATCCATGTTTTGGGTGAAGAATGGTGGTGGCATGTGGAAAACAGTGATGGCATATGGATTTTGATCAAACAACTTGGATCTTGTACCATATTCAAATTTGAAGGATTATGTAGAGGGAATAAGAGCCTCTGAAATATTATTATGAATCATTTTTAATAAAAGAGAATACATTTGGGCTTTTATATAGGCCAACCTATAATCTAATTTAATTTACTCAAATTAAAATTACATCAAAATAACTAATATATAATATCCATATATAATCCTAAGTTATAATAAATATTAAACAATAAAATTAAACTAAATAATAAAATAATAATCAATCTAAATAATCTAAAATATCTCTAAAATACTATCCAAGACACATATAATACACTCTTTAGTGCAAAAAAGAAATCATACACAGACAATATTTAATCTTAATTACTTGTTACAACATGATGTAACAAGTAATCAAGATGGGTAAAGGTGTAAAAATGCACATGAACTTTACCCTCAAGAGCGCCCAGCACCATGTGCTTATTCTAGGGGCAAAAACACCAACGTGGTTACACTATAAGAGCAAAAGTCACACATATGTTAAGAGACATTATGTTTGACCGTTAAGTTACCAATGTTGACTAACGGAGCTGAGGTGGGCAGCCAAGTGGAAGGTAAAATGCTAACTAGGAAAAATTGAGAAAGCCACATGATAAATTCTGAAAGCCAAATGTAAAATGAGAACCTAAGATCAATGATTTTTGGTCGAACTGAAGAAGTGAAAATGAGAACCCTAAAACACTGAGATCCTGAGATCGAGGGATGAAGGAAAGTCTCTCGGAGTAGTTCGAGCAAGGAAGAAAGTTGAGTGCGAGAGGAAGAAAAAGGTCAGCCAGGGGTCAACCAGAATCGAATCGGTAGGAATTTGTGAGCCAGGGTTCTTTACAGTGACGAAAAAGGTGGCTAAAAAAGTGACAATATCGGTGATTTATCTGAGTCTCATTTCGATTTTTGTCTTTGGAATTTAATTTCTTGATTGTCATAGACACACGAATGGGTTTTTGAATTTTATGATTTCTGAAGCTAATTGTAGTTTCTATGCCAATGATTTTGTTTACCTTCCCCCTGCCATTGAAAGAACTGGCAGTGAAGGAGAAAACGAATGAGAGTTTGGTGAAGTTCCTAGATGTTTAAAACCTAGATTGTGGATGTAGTTTGAATTATGATTGAGGTTAATCTTAAAGTCTAGACAAGAATTATTATTTTTCAAAATATTGAAAACTGCAATACTGATAGTATTGAGAATTCAAAATGTATTTTCCATTGTCAAACCCTTATTGACGCCATCTTCACTCTTCAATATAGACTTGTCATCTTTTACGATAATTCCATGCTCTCTTTTGCCAATATGCCAAACATTTTACTCCCAATTATGTAGTTTAGAAAAAGATTGATGTGTGTGTATACATATATTTTAATGGTGAATTTCTCTTGCAGTTTTTGATTGATTTATAAGCTGCTACTTATTTTTCCAAAATCACACCTGTACTGATTTGTCTACTTGTTGTTACTCCTTTCCTTACTAAGGGCTCATGATGGAATTTTCGATTTGGGTATTTTGACTTATGCAGAAGGGTTTTGGTTTTGGTTTTGGGCCACTAACTATTTCATTTGTGGATAAGAGACATCGAGAAGCAGCTGGATGGCTTCATCTTCAACATCGACGACAAGAAGAAATGAGAAAGTGAGAAGGAAGGTGGTTTTGGTGAGAAGACCTAGCCGCGAGGAACATTATGAAGGTCCAGTGCAATTTTGCCATCACAATGTGTTGGCTCCTAGGTGGACGTCGTGGTCAGAAGGAAATCCAGGTAAGAGGTTTTATGGGTGCTAAAATTACTACCATGTAAGATTTATTAGATGTGGGATAAATTTATGTTCAACAATCCAATGCCATTGTTAACAATTATATATAGCATGTATTTATAATATTAAATTGATTGATACTCCTTATAATCATATATATAATTAAAGGATATCAATTTACAACTTCTGCATTTTTTTAATAGGAAGGTGGGTGTGGATATTTCGAATGACACGATGGTGGGTTTGGGGAAAGGGAAAATTAAGTTATCAAATATCTACTCAATGACATTGACACACTATATGAGGAGAACAAACATCTTTGAAGAGCGAATGTTTGTGCAAAGTGGTATGAAGATCTTGTTGCACTTGAAGGTGAGGTGATGAAGTTGAAATCTGAACATTTAGTGAAAGAAAGTAAAGTGAAGAAGGTGCAATGGAAATTCAGACTTGCATTAGTAACGTTGTTACTGACTTGGGTGTTCTTAGTGATAACGTATTTGTCAGGGTTGATTTTACAATTTGTTGTGGTTGTGTTAGTTTAGTAAAGTTTTAGTGATATGTAATGTATTTGTTAATGTATTAAGTGTAATTTTATTGTTATGTTGAGGGATTATAAAATGGTTAAGCATGTGCAATGTGTTTATTTTAAGAATGGTTATGTCCAAGGAAAACTACTTAAATCTTGTTCTTAATTATTTCATGTGATAGAAACATAAATTACAAACATAATTACACCTTTTGATTTAAAGGATTTATCAAAGGTCCAAACTCTAAATTAATTTAAATTGTGTTAGGTAGGACCATAGAGGAAACAAAACTTTACTATCAACTGAATAATATTGTCGCAATACCAGAGTTCAAATTCTGGACTCTTAGTTAAACTAGAATAACCCCTTGCAATTATATTAAGTGCTTGGTGGTGATAATGAGCTTCGGTTGCAAGGTAAACAAGTAATGAGTGAGGCAATGTACATATGAAGAAAAAGTGTGCATCTCAGCAAACAAAGAATTAAAAAATCTAGAACCCTTGAATTGGTGTTACATTTTACATTAACAATCAATAATTAAAGGGAATGAATCCCATACAAACCTGAACAACAAAATATAACTAACTAAAGGGAATGAATCCAGACAATCCTTAACACATTATAGCCACACAGGGAATGGAATGAATCCAGACAATCCTAAACAAAAACTACACATCAATAAATCCCATAAAGGGAATTACCCTGATCAACAAAATATAACTAACTAAAGGGATTGATTCCCATACAAGCCTGATCAACAAAACGTCATGAGGCTAGTAACTTACGTAAACCAAAAGCAGGGTTAAGGCAAAAGTGTTCAGCCTATACAGTTTTGTCACCAAAATAACTAAAATAACCAAAAGCCTGACAGATATACATATACCCCTAACAATTAGCCTTCTTTCCTTTGTCTTTGTTGGTCCGAACACGTTGTAAGAGTTGTGAAGTTGTCACACATGGTTGTCCTCTCCACTATAGACTTGGAGGCTGAAATGGAAGGTCCGAAGGTGGATCAGAGTCACTGATTGGGGTTGAAACTGAATGTATCTTGAACGTGTTGGATCGCTAGAGCTACATCCCCGACGCAATCTCATTTCGCTTTCATTTGGGATGAGAAATTTGGTTTGTGGATCGGCATTCTTGTGCATATACTATGTGTTGTGCCTTCTTTAATAACATACTCAGAATTAAGACCAGGCTGTAACAGAATATTGCAAACACAAAACTGCAATTAGTAATTTAACTAGATGCACATATGAATCAATTCAGGTTTTGCATGGCATAAAATTTAGTAACAATTATAAATTTCATCAACATTCAACTATAAATTATAAAGTCACTACTGCAATAATCTTTCCACTTGACACATAATACTATCATTGTACATAAGAAACATACATTGTAAACAATACTTCCTGTGGTCTCGTCGAATCTGATCCCAAAACCACAGACACCTCTTAGCTGCCTCATTGAGGAGCTTGTTACTATCCTTAGTGTTGTAATAGAGGGTTGGGAATTTCTGGGCTGTGGTTGGGAACTTTCACTCTGACTAGGTTCTTCTTGGGTTGGTTGAGGGGGCTGTTGAGATGTGAAGTCATGGCTGGGTGATTGATGTTGGCGGGCTTGGTCGGTTCAGGGGGATGTTGGCTAGACTTATACCTGCCTCTTGTTGCCACCTGCCGTTCTTCACGAGATGGAGCCTGCAATGACAACATAATTATTAATATAAGTTCAGAGTGGTTTCCAAAATAATACAAAAAGGATAAGTGAGCATAGATATTTGTTTTGATGCTTTCCATCCCCTCTGTTCTTTTCACATGTTGATATCTGACCAAACAAATTCAGTAACCATGGATTAAGCAAACTAACCAAGAATTCCAATAATACCCAGAAATTCAATTCAAACCATAAGAGCAACTAGTTATCAACATCTTAATCCAACAAAATAGAGTTTTTGCTTGCCGACATCACCTTGCAGCAGCAAAGAGACTGTTGCAAGTGTTAGATATATGAGAATGTGTAGCAAATGACTTTATCCAACGTGAATTAAAGGAAAACTACAATATAGAGTACCTTGGTTTACAGATATCACATATATGAAGCTACAATCATATGAAATACAATTATTCACTTTTGTCAAATAATTGTGACATTGACAATACCACAGAAAAGCATGCACATAACTATTTCTAGTGGCCCCCATATGACAAGTATCTTCCCCTGGCCAAACAGTATTATTTTGAGTGAGGACAAGGCTGCCTGTGGTGTTGAGTGTTAAGGTGGTAGTGCCAGAGGAATCCTTTATTGGGTTGACTCTGTTTGCCACCCAAACTACTGTTCTTCCCCTGTTTCTCACTCAAATCAATGCTCTCCCCTTCATCCACTTCCTTTCTTCACTACTTTCCAGAGGCCAATAAAAAACAAGGGAATAAGCTACCATGGATGGTTCTGCATCCCAAAACTTGAGTCAAATAGAAGTATATCCGAGAAAGAGAAGCTCATCCATAAAAAGAATGATGCATTAATGCTTGGTTAAAGAGTACAAATATAGCTGCCTTGGATTGTCAATTTTGATTTCAAATCTTTGTTAGTTTATTAGGCTATCTGGTAACCAAGTTTTGTGTTGTGCTTGTTGCAGGAAAACATCTAAAAAACACAGTCGAGACAGTAAGAATGAAAACAAACTTACATTTTTTTTCGTTACTTGTTATTTGTTAGGAGTAGTTTTTAATTGTTAAAAAAGGCAAGAGTTTTGTACCAGCCTTTTCCCCTTTGATTTGATTTGTTAGATTCGTGAATGGGGATCAATAATCAATTAATTGCTACTAAAGCTCTTTGCAAATTACAGTTAGAAGACAATAAATATGTAAGAGATGTCAACACATAAAATCAACCAAAAAAAGCTAACATTGAAAGTAAATGCTAATATGAAAACCTACTGATGTTGCTAACTTACCTCCTTATAGCTTGATTTGTTGTGGCCTGGCTTCTTGCATTTGTTGCACTTGTGTATCTTTCCACGCCTACTTAATCTTTCAACTCCACCTTTGAGAGTCACAATAGATGCAGCTGCATACCTTTTTTGGCATGCAAATTTGGACTTATTCCTTCGTCTCTCTACTTCCTCAATTCTGGTCCTTTTCTTATGTGGTCTACCAGGTAGGGTTATAACATGTAGAGGTTGCATTGGGCCGAAATTTTTGGTGTCCCAAAATTTCTTTCCTCTAACTGGTTGTAGTTTGGTGCGATATGCAACAATATATGTGTCCTTGTGATAATAGTGGGATATGTGAGACTTGGAATCTATCTTAGAATGGTACATAGCGCAAATGGCATGTTGACCAGGTATTCCTGTTAAATCCCAAACTCTACAAGTACACATACCTCTTGAAACATAAACTAAGTGCCTATCTTGTCCCTCTACTACCTCATACCCTTCATCCCCATTAAAGCTAACTCTACAATCAACAGCTAGGTATCTATTTGCCTCAAGCAAATTCATACATTTAGGACTGAACTCACTTTTCCACCCCTGCACTTGTGTCTCACTTTCAGCCCATTTAGACATCATTTTCAATCTAATCCCATCGAACATTCTAATGATGGGTAAGAACCTATACTCGTCAATCCATACATTAAAGGACTTACTCATGTTATTATCTACTACCCAAGACTTACATCTAGAAGTAAAATAGGCTCTTACCTAATATTTCACATTATATGTGACTGCATCCTCGGCTGCCACTTTCTTAATGGAACCCAAACTTGTGAGATTGTCATGAAATTCCTCCACATACGTACTCTATACACATGAGAAAAGTTTCTTCTTGAATTCATTCCCTCTCCACTTTTTGCTCCAATTTGCGTATATGTGGCTGGCACAAAATCTATGCTCAGCAATAGGAAGAACCTCACCAACCGCATTAGCAAGTCCCTTACATAAGACACAAGACATTAAAACCAATTTAATTATCCGTTGATGAATATAATTGAGGGGAAAGAATATAATTTTTTCTTAAACCACATCAGAGATCATTAGAATTGCTTAACTGAATAAACCGCATTAGTATGGTTAATCATGTGCGATTTATTGTTTAACTGAATAAACAATTGTTTTTTAATTGCATAAACAATTTCTTAATTGAAACAATTGTTTATCATAAACAATTGCAATAATAAACATTTATTTAACTGAATAAACAATTATAAAAATAATAAACAATTGTTTAACTGAAACAATTGTTTATTATAAAAATAATAAACAATTGTTTCAAGCAATTATTTTTATCGTTACTTATAAAAATAATTGTTTAATTGAATAAATATAACTAATTGTTTCAAGCACACCCTCATCATATACTACTTTCATAATTATTATTAAATAACACAATGCCTACATCAACAATAGAATTCATAATTTATTCAGTTAAACAATTATTGATGGAGGGAATGGAATAAAGGAACCTACGTGAAAGGAATTTTGCAAATAACTTAATAATACAAAAAGTAAGCTAACATTGCCTAAGTCTAGAGATTTAAGCAACCTTTGTAGGAACCACGACCAATGAAGTGAATTTTCCTTGTCCACCAATCTAAGCCCCAACGGATACAAACCATCATTACCATCAACACCCACGACCGTCAATAATATTCCCCTTGACTTCCCTTTCAAGAAGGTGCCATCGACACCAATCAAGGGTCTACTCTCTTCTTTCCAACCAACCTGAAATATAAAACAATGACACTATTAGCTATTCAATTACTGCTTTATTAGCTATTCAATCAAGCAGTAAAATATCAAACAGTAATAGAAGAAATGTCGATAGCACTAAAGCATAAAGTTTTAAGAAAATGCATAAAAGAACTTATATAACGAACATGAATATAACAAACCAAATAACTTTTTTGTGGTTATACCTTTGAAGCATTGAAGCATAAGTACATCCTCTTGAATATTCTTCTTCCATGCTCCAATGCCTCGGTGCTCACCTCAACACACACATCTGAACCTGGGTTAGACACCTTCTACTCATTGCAATAGGCCTCTAGGTTTCGAAACTCATCCCTGAAACTCCCTTCAATTTCCTCCATTATCTTTTTCTTTGCCCTCTTGCATTTATGCACACTAACATTGAACTTTAGATCCCTCTGCACCTTTTTCTTCATCTCTTTCGTCTTGAACTTAGGGTCTTCTTGCATCTTCTCCTTGAAATACTCTGCCAACCACACGGTTGAAGCTCTTGGATTTCATACACACGCGCACACATGTGTTCATCAACCATTGACTTCCTTGAAATAGATACTTCATAGTACTAATTGTTATTAAAAAAAATACTTTATGATCTTGAAAATAATTTTTAGGACCTTAAAAAATTATTTCAAGATACTGATTGATACAAAAAAGATACTTCAGGATATTAACTGAGACTTTTGAAAAAAGAATGAATTTGGACCGTTAGATGAGATCTGACAGCTAGATCTCCCCAAAAAGAGGACAAGGGCTTGAGTAGGGAAAACCATTCCCCTATACAACCATTGGGAAGCCAAGTGCTCATCCACAAGCTTATGAGTTTGTCCCACAAAACCACGTCTTTTATGTGAAAGACCCAATTTGAGCTTATAAGCTTTGAAATAAAATAATGCTAATTAGCGGGATGAGTCTCTGAGCCCATAGATGCATTGTGCATAATGCAAACCTTGTTAAAGTCCGGCAATGAGTTTCTGAGCGCAAGAGCAACATTGGAATCACGGAATGAGATCTTTTTATTATCTTTGTTTTTCATTATCTCTCATAGGTTCATTTGGGCCATTGATTGACAATGATAGAGAAAAGTAAGATTGTACCTTTTAAAATTGATTGTATGGATATGATTTAGAGATTATGAGAAATAATGAAAAAAGGATGATAGGAGAAACCTAACCCTAGAATCACCTAATAAAAGTCATAAGTGCAGCCCTTACTTTTGTCACCTTTGTAATTTTATTTTGAGCAATTAATGTTAAACAAAATGAAGGAAACGATAGCAATAAAAAATGAATTTCTTATAACAAATTAAAAATAACATGAAAACGAAGCCTGTGATAGAAGTGCTAATGGTTGAGAGCAAAATAAAATCACATTTTAAAAACAAAAACAACGTGAAAAGCATATTCGTATATTGGAATATAGCAGTACTACTTTTTTCTTGCTTATGACTAGGCTTTGCTTCTGGATAAGACAATTAGACAAACCCCTTATTAGGCGCAATCTCACCTATTTTTATGGGAACGGGAGTTTCCTGTTCGTCCAAGAACTGACGGTTCAGATTTTAACTCAATGATTCAGATCTTATTTTTGTAATAATTTTTTTTTATTAGTTAGTATCCTAAAATAATTTTTTTCTTTTTTTTTTTGTATAATCTAATATCTTAAATTAAATTTTTAAGATCATAAAATAATTTTCCATGATTATCTTTTTAGTCTCTAAAAAAAATTTCAGGGTACTAATAATAATAAAAAGATACTTGAGGGTGTTGAATGATACTTAAAAATACTTCATGCTCTTTAAAAAAAATAAAAAAATTTTAGGATATTGAATGATACTAAAAAAATATATATTTAAAGATAAGGAGCGGCCAGAACTCATCCTAGATGGAGGAGGGGGGAACTCGTTCCATTTTTATGACAACACGAGAAAAGTATGGATGCATAATTGTTAATTAACTAACAATTGAAAAGGAAGGAATGACAAATGCAACGCACGTTTTAGCCGTGGAATCCTAAAATCAAATCACTCAAAGGCATGAGGACAACATGGTGCATGTTTGTTAACCTTTTGGGAGTAATTTCAAGCTGCAGAATATTTACTTCGGTCTTAAATATAAAATTTAGTTAATATTTTTTAAAAGATTAATAAAATTATTTTAAAATATTTATATTTACCAATTTTTTGTCTAACTTATAAGTTGTTACATAATATAATCATAAATAACATATGATGTGTTAAACAAGTTATTTAACTTTTTTAACCTCTCCAAAAAAAATCAACTATGTTTTATATTTAAGATCGTAAATAGTAAATAAATTATAAAAGAGGAGTTTATGTCCCAACTCATGGGAGAAGTGTTTTTAAAAGGCCAAAAGTTTGTTTATTTATGCCTATTTGTCATAACGATATAATGTTAAATATGGATAAAATCAGGAAACTATTAAATTTTGAAGCAGTTAATAATGTTTTTCCCCCTCCCAAAAAGCGTTTAATCATGCTTAAAACTGCATTTTCCTTGATTTCAGCGGGGAACAAGTGCATTGTAAAGTAAAACATCCCTACACGCCTGTGACACCTATTCCAACCACTTTGTTTGTTTAAACGACAACTGCCCGATCATCCTTATATATATCTCCTCTTCTATGATCATTACATATGCATGATCAGCCACTTGCTCTTGCTCTGTTCCTGAGCTTCTCTGTTTTGTCACCGGCCCTTTAAGAGTGAGGCGTTCTTTTGTTCTTTGAATTAGCCACGATGGGTCAGAAACGGGTTCTGATTCTATGCGGCGATTACATGGAAGAATACGAAGTACCTTCACTTCCTTTCCGGATTATTCCGTTTTTCTTTTTTTGTTTATGTTGTTCAGTTTCTTCTAGGGTCATTTCTGACTTAATTTAACTCTAAGGGGTTCTTTGATTTGTGTTTTGCAGACGATGATTCCATTCCAAGCTTTGCAAGCCTACGGCGTCGCCGTCGATGCCGTTTGTCCCGGAAAGAAAGCCGGTGATGTCTGCCGCACCGCCATTCAGCAGTTGTCTGTTGTTTATCAGGTTTCATTAAGGATAAATCGTTTTGGGTTGCTGGATATTTTGAGCTGGATATATAATTATATATAGTTGATTTTATTCATTTATTTCCTTGCTTTCAGACATATACCGAGATTGTAGGTCACAATTTTGAACTCAATGCGACATTTGATGAAGTCGAGGCCAAGAACTACGATGGCTTAATACTACCGGGTGGAAGGGCGCCGGAGTATCTTGCTCATAATCCGGAAGTTATGAAGTTGGTGACTGAATTTGAGAAGTCTAAGAAGGTAATCGCTGCAACTTGTCATGGCCAGTTGATTATGGCGGCTGCAGATATTGTTAAAGGTCGCAAGATCACGGCATATCCTGCAGTTAAACCACCTCTGGTTGCTGCTGGTGCTCACTGGGTTGAACCTGAAAGCATGGAATCGAATGTGGTTGACGGTAATCTCATCACTGCAGCTGCATATTTTGGGCATTCGGAGTTTGTTGGCCATGTTGTGAAGGGGATAGGAGGCAACATAAGTGGCTCCAATAAAAGGACTTTGTTGCTTTGTGGGGTATGTTCAAATTATTTAATGTTTCTTATATATCTCTGAGCTTTTGGAAGATGTCCTGAACCTGAACCTGGTAATTGACCCAACTCACCTAAATTAATTGGGTTTTGAACCTAGACTTGTATTTAAATACAAAAGGTCAATTTTGCTGGTTTGTTATCATTGCATATTGGGAATGTCCTTGGTTTGAGGGGGAGGGATGGTAGGAGAAAGAGGATATTGACCAAATTGTCATTAACGAGAATAATATTCTTTTTTATTAAAAATGTATTTTTGAAGTATTGAAAATTTTCTATAGACTATTTAGTAAAGATGAAAGTGAGAAAATTTCCTTCCCTCATCCCCTCAAACCAAACAAATTGTAAGGGAATGTGTGGTTTATAACTTCATGAGGCTCTCTCATCCTATTGACTATTTTTGTGTTTGGAGATATTAACGAAGTTAAATAAATTATTTAATCATATAATATGCTATATATAATTAAAGGGTTTTAGTTTTCTCATGTTACATGAGAAAACTAAATTTTCTACACACACATAAAATGATGAGATCTACATATATGTGTGTGTGTGGGTCCTACAATTTCATGTGTGTGTGACATGAGATAATATTTCTCATGCAACATGAGAAACATTAATTCCATAATTAAATTATATATTAGTTTATAGTTCATACAAATTAGTTTTAAGAAAAAATAAAAATATTAATACTTGAAAAAAATTTAATTAGTTTCTTTAATCTCATAAAAAAAATTAATCAAATCTTATATTTACGACTGGATGTAATATTTTGGGATAAGTTCTCTTTTTTGGACTTACTCAATACTCATAAAAATAGGGGTAGAATGTTTTGAGTCTCACATCTTGCAAGTTTGAGGGGCGCTCCCAGACCAGTCTTTTGGATTGATGGGGATATTTTTTATTGGAGAATTTTAATTACAGGATTTCATGGAAGATTATGAGGTAGCCATACCTTTTCACTCTCTTCGGGCTTTAGGATGCGTTGTTGATGCAGTTTGCCCCAATAAAAAGGCTGGTGATACTTGCGCAACAGCCGTTCATGACTTTGAAGGCGATCAAACTTACAGTGAGAAACTAGGACACGACTTTCCTCTAAATGCTACCTATGATGATGTGGATGCCTCCAGCTATAATGCTCTTGTCATACCTGGAGGTCGAGCCCCTGAGTACTTGGCTTTGGATGGGTCAGTTATTGCCTTGGTGAAGCATTTCATGGAAAATAAGAAGCCTGTGGCATCTATTTGCCATGGGCAACAGATTTTAACTGCTGCTGATGTTCTTAAGGTATGATTACTGAATCACTTATTTGGATCTCCCTGTGTGTGATTGAGTTGTATGTGTCATCCTCATTTGCTGCTTTTACTGCTTTCTCGAGTGGAGATGCTTCTGATGAGTTCTGTTTTTATTTTTTCCCCCTAACTTCTCGCCTTATCTTCATTCTTGAAGTGCTTGATATTTAGCTGTTGTATTTATGGTGTGTTGCGTCAAAAGAGAGTCCCGCACAAAAAAATAAAATCTCTGCATTTAACTTATGGGTGTGTGTGAAACTCCCACACTGCTTATTTTCAAGAGAGTTCAAGTGACTGCTGCCTATAAAAGACAATGCTTGGTGCTAGTCTAGGCACACCAAGCTTGGTTCTTCTAATCCTGAGAGTTGCTGAATTTTTTATCCTGTGCGGTGGAGTAAGTCTTAATGACAGTGTTCTTAGGCATGACCCAAATTGATTTTTATTTTTCCAGTTCCAGGTGTTTTTTCCAACAGGATGCGGCTTGAAGCATAATGGTCTTGCTGGCAATTCTGATCTCATTACTTTAGTGTTTTGGTTATTCTTGTTATTGTTGTTTCTCTGTTTAGTAATTTTTCCTTTATGTTCAACTGATACGAGCTCAGTAATGCTGTCTTCTTCAGATGCTTTGCCTGCACTTAACAAAAAAACAGACTGTGACACTGTTATAAAATTCAGAGTAAATGATACATGGATGAAAATATCTGAAGCTGGATAGATGTTAACTTGAACACTGACTCTTCAAATTGTGTTATTATGTGTAGCTATTCTAACCATCCATATCTCTTGTTTGATCAATTCTGTTGTCTTTGGAAAGGCTGGTAGGTTCTAGATGACTATGGGAATGGTGAATTTAGTTGTAAGATTTTTTATATCCCACTAGTGATCCCTTGTTTGTTAGTCATATTTTCCTATTTCTCATGCAACATTCAATGGTGCAAGCAGGTTAAAATAAACAGAGTGGGTAATTCAATATTTTAAACTCTCGTCATGTCCCCATTTTTAGTTGTTAGTACAGAATTAAAAAATTTTCAGGTTATTGATTTTTTCGTATATGTACTACTGCTAAAATGTCACGCTTGTATTACTTTTCCAGGGAAGAAAATGTACGGCATACCCGGCTGTGAAGCTTAACGTGGTTCTATCAGGAGCGACTTGGTTGGAGCCTGATCCGATACACCAATGCTTCACAGATGGAAATTTAGTAACCGGAGCTGCTTGGCCTGGGCACCCTGAGTTCATTTCTCAGCTGATGGTCCTCCTTGGTATTCGTGTATCTTTCTAGCTGTATTCTTGTAACACTGCCGTGTATATTCCCCGTGTTTGTATTTCTCAGTCTTAGCCAACCCCATATAATAAAATAAGAATTGTTGTGGGGTGTACTTGGCCTTTGGCACCAGCCACCAAGTATCTTTCTACTTGTTACCGCATGAAGGATCAAATGTAATGCATGCATGCTCAAATGTCCACAGAAGTCTTGTGAAGTGTGGGCTAAGTGTGAGGCTTTTGATGTATGGCTTTGAGGACACATGAGATTTATATAATGGAATAAAGTTGCCAGATTTCTCAGTCTATTGGAAGAATTTATGGGTCAGTCTTTGCAGTTTTGTTTGATTTTCTTACCGTTTTTTTAGTAGTGCTAGATATATTACAATTTATTCAAGAAATTACAAAAAAGCCATTTTCCTTCATCAAGATCTACTCCTTGAAAGTTAGGTGGAGATTAATCAAAGATGCAAAAGTTATAAACTAAGCTATGCGACACTCTTGTAAGATAATCATCTGTCTCTAACTTATCTCTAGGTGTGTGTTTAAACTTTAAATTTGACCTGCCAATTCCTATATGTAACTAAGTGCGTGTCATTTATGATATCCTTACAAGGGTGGTTTACATCACAACCCAAAAACAAAAATCAGTGGCTTCTATGCATTATAAATAGACTACAACATTCCTAAAACCCATGGACCAACACAAATTTAAGTCCATTAATGATTCCAATCAATTCTGCAATTGCTGAAGGAATATAGATACGCTTGCAACTGAATACACGAAGACATTTCCCTTATGCTTCCCTAATAGAACCTCCACAACCACTATTTCTATCCTACAGAGCCGGCCATCAACCTCAAGTTTGAAATTCTTTGGAATATCTTTTATAACTCAATATCTAATTTTGATTCAATGTAATTTAACTCTTATAAAGTTAAAAGATATAAAAAAAAGACATCTTATAATGTTAAAATACTAAAATAAAATCTCATGAAATTTTTCGGAAAAAAATTTTATGAAATTAAATTCGAATCTTCTAATTCTCCCAATATATATTTTAGTAGTGTTTACAGTCTATATGTTATGCCTGGTCTCCTTCTAACGTTTTCAAAATTTCAAAAAAAAAATATTTTTAATGAGTAATAGAAAAAGACCGAAATAACAGTAAGTGCTGACCAGAAGGATATGATATTGTGATTGACCACCTGGATATTCCCACGTTGTTAACACTTGGCGTCCTCTTATTCATTTCTGTGTCTCTTCTCCACTCTTCCCCTGCATCGAAATATCTGATTACTTTTACAGAAAAGCCCCTCCAACGCGATGACGAAGACAGGGATTATGTATCTCATGCCCTCGGAATTTCAGCTAAAAATGGGCTCTTTCTTTAAACCCGCAAAGTCAACCCCCATTACATTTGCATCTTCCACTTTCTTACACTCTTCCAGAGCTTCTCTGCTGTGTCACTGGCCCTCAACGGTGAGGCTTTCTTTTGTTCTCCGCATTCTTATCGATACTCACGATGGGTCAGAAGCGGGTTCTGCTTCTCTGCGGCGATTACATGGAAGATTACGAGGTACCTACTTCCTTCGTGGATTATTCCTTTTTCTCCGTAGTTCAGTTTCTTCTATGGTCCTTTCTTACTTTGTTGAACTCTACCTGGTTCCTTGACTTGTGTTTTGCAGACGATGATTCCGTTCCAAGCATTACAAGCCTATGGCGTCGCCGTTGATGCTGTTTGTCCCGGAAAGAAAACCGGTGATGTCTGCCGCACAGCCGTTCATCAGATGTCTGTTTATCAGGTTTCGAAGAGGAGAAATCTTTATGGGGTTTGGGCAATCATTGAATATTGGATATTTGAGCTTGATAGTTGATTTGTTCATGTATTTCCTTGCTTTCAGACATATACTGAGATTCGTGGTCACAATTTTCAACTCAACGCGACGTTTGATGAAGTCGAAGCCAAAAGCTATGATGGCTTAATTCTACCGGGTGGACGGGCGCCGGAGTATCTCGCTCACGATGCGAATGTTGTGAAGTTGGTGTCCGAATTTGCCAAGTCTGGGAAGGTTATCGCTTCCACTTGTCATGGCCAGTTGATTCTGGCGGCTGCAAATTTTGTTAAAGGTCGCAAGTGCACGGCATTTCCTGCGGTTAGACCGGCTCTGGTTGCTGCTGGTGCTCACTGGGTTGAACCTGAAAACTTGTCGGCGACTCTGGTTGACGGTAATCTCATCACTGCAGCTACATATTATGGGTATCCGGATTTTATTCGCCACATTGTGGAGGCGTTAGGAGGCAGCATCAGTGGTTCAAATAAAAGGATTTTGTTTCTTTGTGGGGTATGTTCAGATTATTTAACACTTCTTACATATAAGAAGTTAAGTGACATGAAACCGAATACTTACCTGAACTTTGACTGGTTGTTGATTTTGACTTTTGTGAAATTGAGCTAATTGGAATATTTGTGTATAAGTAAATTGGGTTTTGGACTTAGATTTGTACTCAAATACAAAAGGTCACTTTTGCTGGTGTTGATTGATGGAGATATTTTAATTGCAGGATTTCATGGAAGATTATGAGGTAGCCGTACCTTTTCATTCTCTTCAAGCTTTAGGATGCATTGTTGAGGCGGTTTGCCCCAATAGAAAGGCTGGTGATTCTTGCCCAACTGCTATTCATGACTTTGAAGGCGATCAAACTTATAGTGAGAAGCCAGGACATGACTTTGCTTTAAATGCTACGTATGATGATGTGGATGCCTCGAGCTACGATGCTCTTGTCATACCTGGAGGCCGAGCCCCTGAGTATTTGGCATTGAATGAGTCAGTTGTTGCCTTGGTGAAGCATTTCATGGAAAAGAAGAAGCCTGTGGCATCGATTTGCCACGGGCAACAGATTTTAGCTGCTGCTGATGTTCTCAAGGTATGATTACTGATGGTATTTTTTTTCTTGTGCGCTTAAAGAATTAAAAGCTTAAATATTAAGCAATTCATGTACTCGAGGCAAAAATTTTCTGATTGAGCTGTATGTGTCCTACTCATTTGCTGCTCTTTCTGCTGTCTCAAGTGGAGATGCCTCTGAGTTCATTTCTTACTGACTTCTTGCCTTATTATCATTCTTGAAGTGCTTGATATTTTGCATTTTGTTGATTGAAGCATAGGGCTTATACATTGAGAACCACAGCATCTCCCCCATACATGTTTCCACTTAGTGCGGATATTATGCTACTTTAAAATCTGCAGTCATATTCACTGTAGATTCATCTTGTTTTATTTGGATTGTATGGTTGCTGACAATTCTGGTCTCATTTCTATAGTATTTTAGTTATTCTTGTTATCGTCGTTTTGTTTCTCTGTTCAAGTAATTTCTCCTTTATGTTCAACATATACAGGCTCAGTTATGCTGTCTTCTTTAGATACTTTGCTTTCAATTTTCAAACAACAGTGTGTTAAAATTCTGAGTAAATGATACATATATGAAAATACCTGGGGCTGGACAGATGTCAACTTTAACACTGGCTCTTCAAATTTTGTTGTTGTGTGTAGCTATTCTGACCATCAATATCTCGTCCAACTATGGGAATGGTAAATTTAACTGTAAGATTTTTTACATCCCACTAGTGATCCCTTGTTTGTTAGTCATATTTTCCTTTTTTCATGGAACACTCAATAATGCACGCAGGTTGAAAACCACTGAATGAGTTATTGAATATTCCAAACTCTCATCATACACCTATTGTAGTTGTCAGTGCAGAATCAATAAATTTTCAAGATATCTATTGTTTCTTATATTGACTGCTAAAATGACACGCTTGTTTTACTTTTGTAGGGAAGAAAATGCACGGCATACCCGGCTGTGAAGCTTAATGTGGTTCTATCAGGAGCGACTTGGTTGGAACCTGATCCCATATACCGATGCTTCACCGATGGAAATTTAGTAACTGGAGCTGCTTGGCCAGGGCATCCTGAGTTTATTTCTCAGCTGATGGTACTCCTTGGTATTCATGTGTCTTTCTAATTGTATTTTTGTGGAATGGGCGTACTTGGCACTAACTATCTTTCTACTTGTTACTATCTTATGCGTGCTGTTTGAATGTCCATAAAAGTCTTGTGAAGTGTGTGCTATGTGAGGCGTATGCTGTATGGCTTTTAGAACAATTGAGCTTTGTGGTTGAATAAAGTTTCCATCTTTCTTTGTGTATAATCTTTTGTCTTGGCCAGAATATTTCTAGGTGTTTATTTGCATGATTTGCCGAACAACATTTTCCCATCTTACTATCGTAGTATAAAATAAATGTCTCTAGGTTGAATGTTAGTTTTGTGTGTATGGTAGGCTATTTCATAATATAACACTAAAAATAACAAATTATAAAACCCCTCTTGCTTACAAGTTTGAATGGACAAACTGTAAAACCGGCTCTTTACAAACCCCAGTTACACCCATATATAATCCTATATTCCTATGCATGATTATGATATTGATTACAACTTCCCAAGACTCTGTTTACACCCTTTTAATAATCCTATGTCTAAACTAGTTGTATGCCAAAACCAATGCATAAAGAGTCCATTTATTGGAAAATCTTACCTATTCTCATAAATCCCTGGTCAATGAAGAAGCAGGGTTGGTATTGTTCAAATAAATCTTTCCCTTATCCAAAGTCGATAACATCTAACCTTTGTATGAAAATTCAACTCTATTCTCAGTCTTCTGAATGACTCTCTTTCTGACAAGGGAAGATTCCCAAGACTGTGTTGGCTTTTGTTAATTGTGATAGTTTTACTCTCAATTTTTAGGGAACAAAAGAAATGTTGGTATGGAGAATGATGGCATCGGATAGTTCTAAATGCCTCTCTTTTAAGTGAACTCTTCTCTGCGTTAAGTCAATATGTTAAGGTAAACTTTCAGGACACCAAGCAAAATTGACCGGACAAATCACATAGTCACTTGCTGTAAAAACTTAGTGGGTAGTACATATGGCACTCGAGCGAAATATTTGGTTTTCAACAAGACAACAACTGTTAGATTTGAAGAAATAGATATTCCTAGACCGTGAATAGGCCGGCCTTCCTGTTCCATGAGTTCGGGAAGCATAAGCTGTCATAAACGCTCTTTCTTTTTGGTTGAATTTCTGAAAGAGACTTCAGAATGTAACAGCTCATATCTGATAGAGGATCTGTGTGGTTCATTAATATTATGGTAGAGACAGCAAAATTGATGATAAGCTTCAAATTAAGAATACAATTTTGTCTATAATACATCAGTAAAAATAAATTGAAGAACTTTACATTTTTACTTTTTACATTTATGGGTTGAAACTCGAAGAGTCTAAGTCGCTCCCAACTGTAAATTCTTGTATAATACTATCATCTCGCTGATAGTGTCGTAGTGGAGGCTGTAGCATTGGAATTAAGGAAGGAAGTTGAGGTTAAGGTGCCATCCCTAGACCTCAAATTAGTTTCAATAAAGACAGGCATAGTGGGTTTCATGTGCTCCAATAAGCTCTTGCTTCTAAGCATAAGAACAACTTCAGACATTGTTGGTCTTACTGCAGGAGATGCTTGGGTACAAAGCAAACCAATCTCTATGATTTTCTTCATCTCCTCTGGATCATAGTCATTAGTGTCTAAGCTGTTATCCACCAACTTTAAGTGCATGTCTTTCTCATATAGTTTCCATGCCTGCCAGGTGAATCATAATGTTTTAGAGCACAAAGGGGAAGACAAAATAACAAGACTTAGGGCGGGGTTAAAAAAGAGTAATTTCTTTGAAAGTATTGATTATGCACTGATGAGCTGTTAAAGATGTCTCAACATTGCTTCCAAGTTTTCTCAAGTACAGGAATTTCTTACTTGTTGAAGGAGGAATTCGCCTTCTTTATCATGATCAACCTTTAATTCAATGCTTTTTTATCCACTGATGATTTCTAGAAGTACAACTCCATAACTATAGGTATCGGCCTTCTCTGATAATTGGCCTTGTATTGCGTATCCCGTACAAATGCATATTATTTAGGACAATGACATAGGCACAAACGTATAAACATTGCAATTCTACAAAATATGAAATAGACTAATGAAACAAGACTTATCCATTGACTGATGTATGGATTTTATTGGCGTCTTATGTAATGCATGTAATATAATTGAAGTTTCAGAAGGGTAAACAAATGCAGTGTTTCAACTTACAATGTTCCAGCAAACTTTGTGCTAACATGAGATTGGTCCCTAGGTAGAAGTCTTGCTAACCCAAAATCAGAAATTCTCGGCTGAAGATCATCATCTAAGAGTATGTTGTTGGTCTTTATATCTCTATGTATGATACAAATATAGAATTCCTCATGTAAATAGGCCAAACCCCTTGCCGTACCTAAAATTATTTCATACCGTTGCTTCCAGTTGAGAGAACCTTTGTTTTTATTTGTTTCACATTAAAGGGTAAGGAAAAAGGAAGAATGAAACATAAAGTCAATTCTCAAAATGTTTCAGTAGTAAGCTTACGTAAATGTTTGTTAAGTTTTTCAATTAAACTATAACAAATGGTTAAGTTGTTGTTAGAGAAGTTTAGGATATATTGCTCAATAGAAAATTCATTTACATATTACCAACAAATAACTAATGGTAGCCGATACTTCAAAAAATTCATGGTTGATATGAGTTACTGAATAAGAATTTGTCCAGACTGTTGTTTTTCATGTATTCATAAACGAGGATCTTCTCTTGTCCTTTACTGCGACATCCCAAAAGCCGAATAAGATTCCGATGATGAACATTTACTTATAAGCTTCACTTCACTCTCAAAATCTTCCTCTATCCTTATGGTGTTGCCTAAAGCTAATTTCTTGACTGCAACTATCTTCCCATTCTTAAGAGTGCCCTGTCCATGGTGATTAAGAATTTCAACAATGAAAATAGTTCAGAAGTTATGCTTTTCTCTTTGGAAATATAACCTTTCACCGATTCACTTAGAAACATCCTTGCTTAAGACTGGACTGAATAATGCCCAAAAAAAAAAGTCAAAAGATTTACCTTGTATACATCACCAAATCCTCCTCCTCCCAGTTTATTTTCTTCACTAAAATTTTTTGTTGCAATCTTCAAATCCTTATACCTGTAATTAACCGGACCTCTCAACTCTGTTGCTCCCAATATGTCACCTATCACTGTCAAGGGAAGCATAAGTTAAAACATCTTAACAAACGAACAAATCATGCCTTCATAGAGATGAAAGCCTAACTTTTTTACTTTGGAAAAATTGTGAAAATCAAAACATCATATCAAACCTTCGTTACTTGAGTAATTGTAGACATTCCAAATAGTCTTACCTCTAGGAACTTTCTTTGGCCTCTTGTATTTTGTAATCAAAAGAAACACGGCAAGGACAATCAAAACAAAAGCTACACCTCCTACAACCACACCAATTATAGCTCCCCTCTTGCTTGAACCTACATGACATAACAATTGTAAAATACAACCTTGTTTTCCACTTCCAACACTTCAAAAATTATAATAGGGAAAATCACTATGTGGTTCCAAGAAAGGAATGTAATAACTAAAAAGTCCAACAAGTGAGCATCATGGATCTGGAAATGACAACAAGTACTGTACATGCTATTGACTTTTGGGACTACTTAGTGATTACATTCCTTTTTTGGGATCTCATAATGATTTTCCCTTATAAATAAAAAAAGGTAGATATTGAATCCTTCAAATGAACTGAACCTTGTTTCAAGAAGGGTGTGAGATCAATGGTCTGGTTATCAGGAAAGAAGGAAGTGGTGGAGTATCTCATAAAGCATCCAGCATCAAAAGCCCTACCCTCCAAAGTGGGAAGACAAATCTTCAGATTGTTGTAGCCAACCGTCAAGCAATGACAGTATCAGCACATTGAGCAATGGCGTAAACAGTGGGACCATTGTTAGGCACTTGAGTCTTTGTGGCTGCAAAGAAACCAGTAATTCTGGGTGTTGCTGTTTGGAGATTGATTAGCACTCGTTGAGCTGTTGAGTCAAATGTTGTGTTATCTCTTGAAGTTTGATTACCACAAACCATGCTATTTCCAGGTTGTGTTGTCTGATCATAGAAGCTGCTGCTCTCATACCTAATGAATCATATCGGCAGTGTATTATTCCACTTCAATTTTTCGAGTCCGGATCTTCTCATTATCACTTTTCTGTCTATCTCTCATCATCAGCTCATCCTATCTTTTAACCAATTTTTTTAAAATTTTCTTTGGACTCTTGAATCAAAACTTCAATGGTCAGGATGAGACTATAAGAGATAAGGAGAAAATTGATTATAAGAGAATCTCTCCCCAATTTTTCATATCAAAAGAGTACTCTATATTAAACACAGTTGACTCTCTTATCGAGGAATTGACTCCTGCAAAAGTACTTTTATCAACCACCCAAAAGATAAACTACTTGAAATGAAGTAATACACACACATGAAGTTCTTTTTCTGTCCTGGATGCAATACGTTTCTACAAGTTATTGTTAGTTTAAAATATAGGATGTTTTATACCTGTAAAAACTAATCCATGTGTGAATTAATGTACACTGAGTAGTCATGTATGAAAAATTTTCCCATGGACAATGATAAAACTAGAAAAATTAGTAAATTTTTGACGAAGGATTAAAATTTTTGGCTTCCACAGTTTGCAATAAAAGAAATAGTAAAAAGAAGAATATAGGGTTAAGTAGCATTTTTGCCCCGGAAGTACGTTGCTAGAAGCAATGTTGTCTTTGAAGTTTTTTTGGGCTCAATTTTACCTCGGAAGTATAAAAACGTAGTAATGTTGCCCTCCACTAACGATGAGACCTAACAGCGTTAACACACTCGAGTGTGATATCCTTACATTTGAGTGTGTACGGATTTTTTTTTTCCTTCCTCCAAGTGCACAATGAGCATTCCCCAAGGGACACTCGAGTGTGCACTTTAATGTACACTCATTTGAGTGTGCATTCCCTAAAAAAAAAAACAAATAGTACACACTCGAGTGTGAGGATATCATAGTCGAGTGTGGTAATACCGTCAAGGTGGATCGTTAGTGGAGGGCAAAATTGTTATGTCTTTATAATTTCGGGGAAAAATTGAGCTTAAAAAAACTTTCAGGGCAATATTGCTCCTGACGGTGTACTTTCGGGATAAAATTGCTAGTTAACCCAAGAATATAACAACAAAGACAAGAAAAGATGGCGGAGAAGATGAGGTACGCATAAGTAAGCATTTATTAATTTTGAATTATGCGACTATTTTAAGAATGGAATAATTATTATACTGTTGCATGTGGGATATTCTAACAATGTTGCTTGAACCATTTTTCCTTCTTCCCAAAATGGACAAAGAATACTCTGTATCATATAATGTGCAATGCATTAAAATTATAAGATAAAATATAATGGCTTCCCTTCCATTTTCCTAAAACATTATAAACTCTGAGGTGAAAAAATGTTAAAATTATTATGTTCCATTTGTAGCTTCATAAATCTTGGATTCAAAGTAATGAATAGTTCAAAAACAAATAAATATTATAATATTTTTATTTGATTAAGGATACAGATATCTTTCAAAGTTTAGAGCATTAATTAATGGCTTTCACCTCTTTCCCTAATTATAATAGTAATAGTTTTAATTTGTATATTGGAAACATAAATTATAATAAAATGATCGGTGCTAATAATAATAACAACAACATTACAAAAAGTTGGTTATGTATAAAATATACAATCCCAAATGTGTTAATTAACTAACAATTTGTTAGATCAGTTGTAATACCCCAATTTTCATAATACATGTAAATATTATATTTTGATAAATAACACCTATTACAATAGGTGAATATGCAGTCTCAAAATTAGTAGAATACCTACCTTATTTTCGAAGGTGATTTCTCATGAAATTAGAAGGAAAAAAGAGCTAAAAATTCCTAAGTGAAGTTATGAGTTACAAAATACTTTGAGAACATTATGATAAATCCTACGAGGCAACTAAATATTAGAGAGTATGTTGTCTCTAAATTAGATAATTAGTGAATATTAAAAACAATTATGGGGCAAGTGAATTGTTAGTAATTAAGTTAATTTCAGGATTAGTCTTGGGACTATTTAAGATCAACAAATTGGAATATTTTAACTTGATTAAGTATTAAAAAGGGGTCAATATAAGTATCAAATGAATTTCTAAAGACGGTAGTTGGTTTGATAATCAATTAAATTAAGGATCAAATGATATTTAGAAGCTAAAATTAGCACACAAGAAGTTATTAATCATTAAAATTAAATTAGAAACCTTGTCAATTTTGATAGTTAAGCCTAGTAACCCCTAAAACATGATGTTAGAAATTAAAATTAGGATTTAAAAAGATTATTCCTAATTTATTTCTATGGGACGAAAATTCCTATTTGATGGTAAATAAATGATACAATAAAGAACCAAATTATATTAAACCTTAATCCTAAAATCTAAGTGGATCAATGAGAGAATTTTCTTCTTAAACATGTGAGAGCAACTAAAACATAATTGATTAAAGGGAAATTAAGAAAAAGGGAGCGGTTTCTTGGGCACTAATTAAGGAGAATGAATTATTTCAAAAATACAAAACTTATAGGATAAGTAGCTTAGCGTGTGGAGAAAACCAAGGCAAGTGTGTATGTGATATGTGTGTGCCGAAATTGTGTGTGTGTGATGAGGAAGTGTGTGTGGTCAAAAGTTGTGTGAGTGTAGTAAACCAAGTAGTGTATGGAAGAAGATTGGGATAACTTTGGGAGCAAGTAATTGTCTTGGGGAGCAAGTAATTACTTAATTAGAAGAGATTAGATGAGAACCTATAGAAATTAAATCATAACTTGAAATATGGGAACTAAGTATTTAAGATAAGTACATATTTGAGATCAGTGAATTATGAACTTCAATTTGGCTATTCCCAAAGTTATTTTCTGGTACTTTTAAGATTCATACCTAAGTGTTTCGGGAATTAAAAATCACCATAAATCTAATCCTAAAATTAGGATTTTAGAAGTGAAATTGGATTTTGAATTAACACACCATCTTACATCTAACTAAATTAGAATTTGGGGATTAATAGGATAACTTGGGGAGGAAGAAGAGTGTCTTGGGGACAAAGCAAGGCTCCTTCTTGAAGAAGGAGGAGGGGAGGACGGCTAGAAGGGAATAAAGGACCAAGATTTTTGCCTCCTCTCCAAGCAAAATTTAATGGTTAGATGCAAAAGGAAAAATTACAAAAAGTGCCATCATAATTTGCTATAAATAGGGGGCTTGGGTCTTCACAAATTCTCACCAATTCCTCAAGGCATAACCGAAAATATAGAGAGCAAGAGAGAGAGTGAGGAGCTTCAAGAAGTTAGGAGCAAGTGTTCTTCAAGAGGTAAGAGAGTTTTTAGTTTTTTAAGTTCTTAATTATGAAGTAGAAATGCTAGAAATGTTGTTTTGATCATCAATCTTCCAATTCCAGTTTTATTTTTATGTTTTTATGGTTTCCAATGGCTTTATTTCGAAAATTTGATGAAGAAGAAGTTATAGCAAAAATTTTGGAAGATTATGATCAAAATAGCGAAGCTATGGCGAAATTTCATCGATTAGTGTTTCCTAGAGTCAGTAGCAAAAACGTTTGTATTTTATGAAGAGGATGATGTTATAAAATTCTGAGAAAATCCATGGTGAAAGTAGACATCTAGGGCTTTCCATATATATAAAGTTTGTGTCATTTGAAGCTCTGTGTGAAAAGATAAAAATCTCAGAAGTTAAGCTATGTGTTTTGGGCGAAAATCTGGGCAGCGGTGTGAAATCTGGGAACTGGGAATTATCCATGAATTCTGGGTAAGTTCCAGTATTTTTCCTTGAAAATAGAGTTATCAAGGATTCCGGGAAATTTTACGGATCCTCATTTTGATTTTTCTAGAATTAGTTATAATTTTTCGAAGTTAGGCGAAATTCTGCCCAGAAATTCTGCACCAGCGATTTTTCCGAAAATTATGGGGAAATAATTGAAAATAAATCCTTCAAGGGTAAAACTGTCAATTGTGGCCAAGGTGTCTTTTAAAATATTGTTTGAGAATTAATTGAGACGATATTACCCTTTTAGGATAGACTGTGCACGCGTACCGACGACAAATGTACTCAAAAACCCGTTAAACGAAGGTACGGACGCGTATTGTAACCTTAACTCTCATGCTTATGGTATGCGTATATATGATAACTGTTTTCATATGTTGAAACCCTGCTTTGAAAGTTTGCTCTAAGAATGTTGAATTGTATACGGGTTATAGTCTTGATAACACCGTTGAGTTTTTCTAGCGCTGAGGACACGATAGACCATCGTGGCATTGGTTATGTGCAGACTGGGGTAACATACATATTGCAGTGGCTGTGTTATGTTACTTGTTGTTATGATTTGAAAGTTATAATTGTGAATTTATTATTGTGATACCTGTCATATACTGTTTACATAAGCATGAGGTTAACCGTTACCTGAGGTCCAATGGGCATTGGACCTCAGTCTTAATGAATAGTACAGGGAAGAAACCGGAATAGAGAAGGTGCCGGTGGATGGAGTCGTAAAGAGGCAGCGGTCGAAGACGAAGGTCGGTAGAAATTATTAGGACTTAGTTTCTAGCATGAATCTAATAAAGTTATTTCAAACCATTTGGTGCTTAAACTAAGGAAGGGTTCATCGGTGGGTTGTCACAAGTCGCCATAGAGTTGGTGAGACTCCCATTAGATTGAACACCGACCTGGCCAAATGGACTGAATAACTAATATTAGGTTCCAAGCCATAGGTCTAGTTTAAGACTTTCTTTATCAGAGAATTGTATTTAATCTCTGTAAATTGTATCACATGAATATTCCTTCGGGATATTTAATATATCTAGCTTATGTCAGACATTATCACATGTCTGGGCATTTTATATCAGATACTCGTTATCCAGATTTTAGCGCACGCTATCCACTTCCGCAGTACTATAAGATGTAGTATCTCAAACTCTGTTGATTTTCTTAAAGCTAAGTGTCAACCGACACGATTTTCGAACCTGGAATTTGAGATGTTACATCAGTGATTCCCACACCTTGTTGATAGGTGCAGCAAATAGTTTTTTCTTTGTAAAATTTTATTGAAAAAATTTGATGAACAGAAAAAATAAATCAATCAAATTAGATGTATTGCAATAATACGATCATTTCAAATCCCAATTATTAAAAATCCATGAGTTAGTAGTTAATAAGAGTTTCACTCCTAACTTACAAGGTCATGTATTCAAATTCTATTACTCATGTAAGGATCGATCTTGGGAGTGGATCTAACATTTGTGGGTTTTTTATAATGAAAATCTAAAGTGTTTTTATAGAGAGAAAACTATCGTTTAAAATTTCTTTATTCCTTTGACCTTAAATAATCAACATGCACGCACATCTACTGAGATGGGATCATATCACAATTATAAAATATTTTAATAATGTCGGAATTAATAGGGAACAGCTCATTCCAGAGAAAATATCAAATATTCAAGTATAGATTTCTCTATAAAAAAAAGTCTTTAGTGATATAGATAAGTTTATTAATCACTTTATAATTTGTCAATATAGTTATATATACTTATCAACAAGATCTTATTTAATTAATATATAAGAATTTATTAATGATCATTTTATAACTTATCAATAAAGTAAGTTTAAATTTAAAATTTATATCATCGATGTGCTTAAAAACATTTTTTTATACAAGGATATATGACGTTTTAAGTATATGTTTGAATTAACTTTTGAACAACAGTTTTTATGATTTATAAGCTTTACAGAAATTTTTTTTCTAAACTACAGTTTCAGAATCAGAAGTCACCAAACACAACCTTCAAATATTTTTTCGCCCTAATAAATATCTTACCGGACCGCTCTACTGGATTTATTATGGGAAAAAAAAAAATCAAACTTGGACAACTCACCTGAGGAAGCAACCGTCATAGATGACGCGAGCACCGTTGGCTCCGGCGGAGCAATTCCGTATCTGTGCGGCGGCGATGTCGAAGCAAGCCAAACAGTCGGCGGTGGATAGGTAGTTTCTGTACTGAAAAAGAGCGTAAAATGGGCTACCTCCATTGACTTGCTGCGCCGTGGCGAACAGCTTCCTCTGATTGTCCACCTGATCTCTGAGGTTTAGAAACGTTGCGTTTAGGTTGTCGTTGAAGCTGGCCAAGGTGGAGACGTTGTACTGGCTGCAACCACTGTTCAGAAGATAGGTCTGGGAGTCCGAAACGACGCCGTTAAAAGAGCAGCAACATGACCAGAATATGAAGATGGCTAAGGGAAGGAGCAGCTTACGACGTGGCTGAAGCATCTTTTGTTGGAGAAGATGAAGAGAGAGAGAAAAGAGATGAAGATGAAGACTCTGTTTTTGGAGCGTGGAGTAATATAGGAAAGGGAAGGGAAGGTAAGTTTATAAGTTAAAGAACGAACCCTCCAGAAACACGTAGCTATATTATTGTGAGTGTGATTGAGTTTTCTAAATATTTTAAAATATAAAATATAAAATAAAATACAAAATGTCTGCAATTGTAATATTTTATATGCAAAAATTCCAAACAACAGAGGCTAATTTTTCTTGAGATGTAAAAAACAAATAGCAGGCGGCTGAGGTTCTAATGAATCTAACTTCCAACCACGTCAGGTCAAAAGAAAATTCCAACTACATGCTTAAATAATAAGAGCTCTGGTCATTCACAAGGATTTGAGTTGTTCATTTATTCAAGAGGGAATGATATCTAAATAAAAACCAATAAAAATAATACATTGACAAGTCCATAAGTTATTTAAGGTAATTGATTCACTTGTTCATCTCATGTCCACTTGTCAATAAAAACTTTTCTGATATTGTTTATTTGTTAACCTAAAAGTCATTCTCCCTTTATTCAATTGTCTTTTAGGAAATTTGGTGAAAAATTTAGAATTGCAAAATTTATTATTAAAAGCTATAACTTGAAATTTATTTAAGGGTTAAGGTAAATCTGATGTTTAACCCCAACAAGACAACTCTTCTTTAGTTATGTGTGACTTATAATCAACTACATATAAAATTAAGATATTTTCATCTAAATGAAAATATATAACACCCAACTGAAGAAGAGTTATACGCGGTCATTGACCTTGTCACTTAGATACCTTTAATTAAATAATAAATTTTGTAACCAGCAATTAATGTTTTCATATATTTTTTATGTAATAAGAGAAAAAATAGACAAGAGAAAAAGATATATATGTGTGTGTGTGTGTAAAATTATTAAAAAGGTTATGATATCTCCAACACTTTAAAGTATTTTTTGAGGTACAATCAATGCTCTAAATTATTTTGTGATGCATTTAGCACATTGGATTTTTTTTTTCCAGGTACATCCATCACTCTTAAATAGTTTTTGGTAATATTACAAACAATTTAGATAATTTAGGGTGTTGAATTACAAATGCAAAAAATTCAAGGTGTTGGATTGCACCAAAACCTAATTTAGTGCATGTGCTGTGGACGCACAAAAAAAAAAAAAAAAAAAAAAATTAGAGTGTTGGGAATACCATAAAAGTTTAGTGTATTGGATGCGCTTGAGAAAATATTTAAGTGCACTTTTAAGTCTTATTAAAAAACGAGATAGTTAGACGAATTTGTGACGGAAGAGCATAAGTATTAGAAAAACAAGGTGTCGGGAGCAGCAAGGCATTAGGAATGAAGGAAGGGGGCAGGAAAATCTACCGCGTTTGAAAGAGCCAAGAGGGAACGAGCCCACGAGGACGAGGTATTTATTCCTTTTAGTATTTTGTTGTTCCACTTGATGACGTTATGAAGACGATGTTGAGGGACTAGAAGAAGACGATGTTGAGGCATTTTCATTGAGGAGGATTGTTGGAATACACTTAGTCCACACTTGCTGGATTATGGCCCATATTCAAAATAGTATTAGGGTCAAAATATAAATAATAAAAAAGTTTGGGTCAATGATTGTAATATTCCCTAATAATTATGATTTGCATCACTAAACCAATACAATATGTCCTTTGATGAGGAAGGGTCATGTTGATTACGGAAGAGGCACTTGGAACCTTATATGTATGTGTGATTGTATAAGGGTTCAGCGTTACATAAGATGATACACAAACAATACTTCTATTCTCTTCCTCAAAAACTCTTTCTCTTGTTCTTTCCTCTTTGGTATATTTACTATGTAACATGATCAAGGTCCGCATCAGTGTTTCGGTTTTATGTGAGTACTTCCGTGAGTGAGTTAAATGCTATGTATGTCCAAAATTCTTACAAGATTAACAAAACGAAAAGAAATATTGGCTTTGGTTGATTTTGTTCTTAGTGTTAAAACAAAAGCAAAAAAATCTGTTTGGTTATGTTAATTTGGAAATAGTTTTTAGAGATACAAATATTAGCTAATGGTGTTGGCCTATGGTTTTAGTGCAAGCTTTTCACTCGGGGAAGGTGAATTGGGTGTTTTAAAGATTTAAAACTAAAATGTCAAATCATTAAATCAAGTAGAAAGAGTTAGAGAGTTATTATCACCGAAATGTGCAAAGACGTTTATACTGGTTTGTCCTTAATTCATTGACCTACGTCTAGTCCTCAAAGTATCTTTATGATTTTCAATATTGTTCCAAGATCAACCAGATTCTGGTTGTAATACAAAGTAATCTTTACTAGAACTCACTTTCCTTTACTAATTGTATTCTAACAACCACTCAAGGTCCTAGTACCTTGGGAGATTTTATAGAAATCAAATTGATTGAATGATTCTCTCATAGAGTAGATATCACTTTCGCATCGCTGCTATAGACCTTCATACGACATGCCTTTAGTTTGCTCTAGGATTACTTAAGGCTAGGTTTCTTTTGCTTCGTCGCAAGTGACGCTTCAAACAATATTCATTGACTTGCTCTAATATCGCTTTTGTCTACTCTGGTTTCTGTCATCATATTACAAGCTCTGATACACAACCATGCCTTTGTATAATTAGACATAATCCATGATTTAAATGATCTAAAACTCATAACTAAATATGTTTAGTAGAATTGTGAAGTAGTTTAAGTATTAATCAAAAGTCATCAGATGATAAACAACAAATTTGAATTCTCAGAGACAAAGGTTCAATGCAGAGATAGGTGACACTCGCGTGTCATTCTACCCACACTCAAGTGTTGCTGTATCGTGTGCCTGGAAGAAGACTATTCTAAATAGAGTTGAGTTGAAAGATGATAGTTTCTTCTAGATGCTTGAGCGTCAATTTAATCATACTTGAATGCAACATTCAATTGTGCATTTTGTCATACTCGAGTGCTGATGAATTCAGTGTCTGGTAGAAGATTGCTCAAAAATAGAGTTCTAAGAAAATATGTTAATTTCTATCAGACACTTGAGTGTCATAAAGTTTCACTCAAGTGTCTTAAAGTATCACTTCAAGTGTGCCTCACAAGGAAGTATCATTCTTGATTCATCACAAGTGTTATGTACTAAACTTGCAAGTGTTCACCTTGACACTTGAGTGTTTACCTTGTTACTTTCAGGATGAGCGCAAGTGTCAGGCAAACTCATTACAAGTGTTGAAGTCACACTCGAGTGTTCATTAATGCACTTGAGTGTCAACATGATAATTGAATATTATTGCACTTATTTATATCTCTTGATGAATAAATTTAGGATTGTTTAGTTCATAAATAATGAGTTTTTGAGCTTAATGGGGCTTTGGACTTTTAATTGAATTAATTTTTTTAATAAAATTCCAGATTTATAGTGTTTGAATATTTTCAATATAACTTTTGATCTAGGTATCCGATTAGACTCATTCTTGTGTCATTTTTTAGATGATTCAGAGAGATACAAATGATATGTAGACTTGAAAGCCAAATTCAGACAAAAAGACACTCAAAATTGGAGCCAAAGTTAGACATGACTTTTTAGAATTTTATTTAATTGGGCTCAACTTTTGTATTTGAAGACCATGTAATATTTATTTCCATTTTTGGACTGGTTTTCATGGTATAGCCCGATTTTGAATTAGGTTAATTCACTAAAGTAGATGAAACATCGTCAATTATGTCAAAATATATTTTTTAAATTTTTTATTTTTTCAAGGGTTAAGGTGCAAAAATACATGTGAGATTTTTCTTCAGGAGCATCTAGCACCACATGCTTTGTTTTGGAGCAAAAATACACACGTGATTACCATTTTGGAGTAAAAGTCACATCCTATTGTTAAGTCACTGTTCACCGTGATGAGAGAGAAAGTGATGAAATGAACAGTAACTTAATGACGATGAACAGTGACTTAACGGTGAGATGTGACTTTTGTTTCAAAATGGTAATTACAAATGTATTTTTGCTCCCAAAAAAAGCACGTGATGCTGGGTGCTCCCGGAGAAAAAGCTCATGTATATTTTTGCATCTTAGCCCTTTTTTAAAATAAAAAAAGACAGTTTTAAAAAATTTATCTAAATGCAATTATTTTGAAGCTCATAACTCATAAGCATTGAAATGGTAATAGACAGTTGTTTAATCTTTGATAACCATGAGCAGAAACGTGGTCAATGATTGTTATGAACCATCAATAAAATATTTAAATAATGTATTTGATTATCTAATAGTAGTAATTAATTTTAGCAGTGGAACTTTCTATTGCTGAGTATTAGTAGTATCGAATTTTGAAACATTCAGAACAAAGACGAGACTACTAAGGTAGAGACTTCTACTTCTCTGTTATAGAGCATTTCTGTAATACCCTAAAATTTGACTTAGGGTAAATATCATAAATTGGTAGAATATACCTATTGAAAATAGGTGAATATGAGGTCTCAAACACCTTGTATTGAATTTACCTTATTATTAGAACAATTTCTCCTAAGATTAAATAATGTGTGAAAATGGTCTCTAAAACATTAGATAATTTGCAAATAGGTCCTTGAAATATTTATGGGTTATAAAATACCCTGAAAATATTATAAAGAGACAAATAAATATTTATTTGAAATAGGGAAGAATATTGTCCTTAATTTAGGTAATTTATTAAATTATTACCTTGGAAAAATTAAAGGGGAAAAATCAAAAAGTATTAGGGGGCCATATTGGACCCCATGATTTTTAATATTTTGCATAATGTATAAATTATCAATTTTAGTAAAATAGTTGTAAGAAAATAATTAATCTTAATTAAGAAAATTGTCAACAATTAGTAAGTGATTAAATAAGTAATTAATTGTTGATTGTTTAAACATGAATAAAAGGGAATATTCAAAGTTAATTATATGAAACCCCTAATTTGATATTAATGACCAATGGGGGGTCAAGGTTGGCATAAAGAGTGTTGCTAATTAATTTAGCATAATTAAGAGGTATATTAAGTAAATTACAAATATCCTTAATAGAATAAGCTTGCACTAATTGAGATTAGTTGCACAATTCTTCAAGATGATTAGAGACAAATTAAAAGAGGGCTAATTATATTTAAAAATAATTAAGCCAAAGAGAATGAAATAATATCTTAAGTAATTAAGTCTAAATCTTCATATAATTGAGTTAGCTGATAGCAAAATATAATTAAGGAGCATGTAAACACTTGATTAACATGATAATTAAAAATTGCTAATTAGTGTTGAAAAGTCAACAATGACACCTAAGCCTTGATTATGTCATCAAGATGACATCACAAGAGCACATTTGTATGAAAAATGAGAGGAGGTGGCATGTTCATATATAGGTGTAGGGATGAGATTTTAATTTCCTTCCTAAGTTAGATCTAAGGGATTAGATCAAGTGAAAGTTGTTAGAAAGTTAACCATTAATTTGCTATAAATAGAGAGCTCTCCTCTCTTCATTCTTCACACCAAACTCATACCAAAGATTGGAGAGTTTAAGAGGAGAGTGAAGCAAGAAGGAGGAAGGAGTTCAAGAGTCTTCAAGAGGTAAGCTCTAGTTCTTAAGTTCTAGTTTTTAGTTTTTATAAGTTCTTAGTATAAATGCTAGTTTAATCTAGAAAATTAGAGAATAAATTCCTACACTTGTTTTTAGGCCTCATTGCATTGAAAAATGCCTGAAGAGGTAAAAACATGGTAGGAAATAATTTTTGGAAGTCCTTGGATTAAGATTGTGAAAGTTGTAGAATTTTCGGTTCTTAAATCTTAGACAGACAGCGAAAAAGATGCTATGATTTTATGCAACAAATGAAGTTATAAAATCATGAAATTTTCCAGAAAGAAAGTAGACATGTAGGGCTTTCCAAATATATAAAATATGCAATATTTTGATCTCTGGTCAAGGAGATATGGATTTTTGAAGTTAAGCCATTTTTGCTGGAATAAAATCTGGGCAACGTTGAGAAAAGTTAAAACTGGTAATGACTCACTAATTCTGGGTGAAAATGAATATTTTTCCTAAAAAATACACATCCTAAGGGTTCCGGGGAATTTTACGGATCCTCATTTTGATTTTTGTAGAATTAGTTATGATTTTTCAAAGTTACCGAAAAATCTGCCTAGAAAACTCTGTACTACGTTTTTAAATAAATGTAAGGGTAAAGTTGTAAATAACAAATCCACCAAGGGTAGATAGGTAAATAGAGGTGGAAGTATATCTTAGGATATTATTCTAAGTGATATGGTGATATATTAGGATATCCGGGAGGTCCAGGGTTGGATCCAAAGGTCAGACGTTTGACAGTTACCCGGTGAAAGGTACGGACACGTACTGTAACTCTAACTCTTATGCTGCTTATATGCTTTATATATGATGAGATGATTCATATAGTCATGGACAAGACTGGGTCTTGGGTCATGGACTGTGGCTAAGACAGGGTCTTAGGTCACCTTGTTAAATACATTCAGCTTTTAATGTGAAAACGGGTTACAGTCTTGGTAATGCCATATAGATGTTTTCCTAGCGCTGAGGACATGCTCCGGGGCGTGGCACTGGTTTATGTGCAAACTTATGTGGACCTTACATGGGCTGTGTGCTATGTAGAGGTATTGTTGTGATGTGAACTATGACATGTGATGTGTGCTATGTATAGTTATATGCTGAATTGTAAATGAATATTTGTCATACATATACTGTTATACTTGAGTATAAGGTTAATTGTTACCTGAGGTCCAATGGGCATTAGACCTCAGTCTTAATGAATAGTATAGGGAAGAAACCGGGATAGAGAAGGTGCCGGTGGAAAGAGCTGTGAAGAGGTAGCGGTCGAAGACGAAGGTTGGCAGAAGTTATTAGGACTTAGTTTCTGGTAGAGTATTCTGGCACGGATTTAACAAAGTTATTTCAGACCATTTGGTGCTTAAACTAAGAAAGGTTTCATCGGTGGGCTGTCACAAGTCGCCATAGAGTTGGTGAGACTTCCATTAGATTGAACACCGACCTGACCAAATTGTTTGATTAACTGATGTTAGGTTCCAAGTCATAGGTCTAATTTAAGACTTTCTTTATCAGAGAAATATATTCAAATCTCTATAAATTGTATCACATAAATATTCTTTCAGGAAAATTTTTAATATACCAGCTTATGTCGGGGCATCATCATATGTCTGGACATTTTATATCAGATACTCATTGTCCGAATATTAGCGCACGCTATCAGTTTCCGTAGTATTCTAAGCTGTAGCACCTCAAACTCTATTGACTTTCCCAAAACTAAGTGTCAACCGATACGATTTTCAAGTATGGAATTTGGGGTGTTACAATTTATTTTTTCTTTTTTTTAAAAAATTGCCCCTATATAAAATTTGAGACTTTTTTGTTTTTGTTCCCCCCCCCCCCCCAATTTTTACTTATCTATGTAATTTTTATAGTTTTTAAACAAGGGTAATTTTGATTTTTTTTTTTTATTTTTAATTTTCAACAATAGTACGATTCTTTTTATAATTCACTTCAACATGTTTTATCAAAACAAAAAATAACTTTAAATTTTGTTAACTTTGAATTAAAATTTAACTGCTTTATAACTTTTTTCTTATTTAATATACATTATATACACCAGAGAACAAAATCTATACAATAACAAATTAAAAGTACAATTGTACATCTATATAAACAATTTAAGGGCTAATACATTATTTGGGCCCTTAAGTTTGTTCTTATTTTAGTTTTGGTCTCTCAAGTACCAAACTATAGGTTTTGGTTTTTTAAATTTAATTTTGTTTAAAATATTGATCTTCATATAATTAAATAAAAACCTATGCCATTTTACTCATTCAAGGCCTAAAATCTACATTTTCAAACTTGAGGAGCCAAAATAAAATAAATAAAGGTAAATTTAAGAGACTGAATATCATATTAACTCAAAATTTAATGACAAAACTTATAAATAAAATCAAAGTAAACCTTCTTTCTTAACCTTATAAATAGAACCTATAACACTCTCACCCTCAACTCCTCATACTTAGTGAAGTTTCAAAAAATTTTTCAAGAGATAAATAACCTCAATAAAAAAGATGACTTGCTACGAGGTTATAAAAGTGAAACGTAATTTTTTTTTCCAAATTTAAATGTTATTATTGGGAGTTTCTAGAACTCTGAGCAAACCCAAAAGAGACTATAAATCCGCAACAAAATATTAATTGGAGTCTTCTGTGAACATGGAATATCACATAGAGAGAGGGTGAATAGGTGATTTAAAAATTTAATTTGCTTAATAAAAATTTTCATAGATTAAAGCTGAGCACTACTTAAAAGAAAATTCAAAAGGGAAAAATGGACACGAAGCAATTTATATTGGTTCGGTCTAATCTTGACCTACATCCAGTCCCCAAGAACTCCTTGGGATTTCCACTAACTCTTCAAGAATTACAAGTACAACTTTGGGATGATCCTTACACTCTCGGACTCACTCCCCCTTACTACTTGCTATCTTGCACCCACACTTAAGGTTCCACAACCTTAAGATTTTACAACTGAATGAAATAAGTGTTTAAATGACTCCTCAGGAGTAGATAAAAATGGAACACTGAAGTATCCAAAGATATTGAATGAAATTGATAAGAGTAATAAATCAAAGTAAATACGCAGAGTTTCTTGGTAGGTGGCTCAATTGAATGCTTCTTCAATTTATAATTTTGCCAATTAATGCCGTTGGAAATTAGTCGTTGTCTTGATGCGTAATTGTGGCAGGCAAAAGTAAGATGATCGTTGGCACTGTCTGCTAGTAGTTTGAATTTTTGAAGGACAGCTGCTTGACCAACATTCTTATTCCTGAAGAGAATGTTTCCGCTTAACACATTTGACCGTTAGAGTTCAGAAGAAATGTTGTCACTCTTTGCTTTTCTTTCTGCTATGGTATTAAATGTTGATGACATCATGGACTGCTTTTCATCACAGATCGAGTGAGCACAAGAATTCCTGAACTCTTTATGTTAAGACAAACTTGAAACATACTAAACATGGTTAGTAACAAAAGAGTATTCACACCATAAGATAAAAAAAAAAACCAGATACATTTGAGGTAACGGTTCAGATGCTTAAAGACTCGTAATTCAGTTTAGAATGAATCAACCTCGAGTCTTCAATCGAGCCTCGAGTTTCACAGAAACCTCGAGTTCAATTAGCAGCCTCGAGTTTTTTTTTTTTTTTTTAAAATAGATGGGGTTTCAGCGAAGGGCACATGTAACCTCGAGTTCATATTAGAACCTCGAGTTTTGCCTCAACCTCGAGGTGCCCATTTCCTACCTCGAGGTCTTGAATATTCAAATATCACGAGATGATTCCTGAACAAGGTATACTCAACCTTGAGGTAATTAATCAGCCTTGAGGCTTTGTGTCTAGCCTCGAGGTTGTCGTAAGGATTCATCAGAGAAGGCTGTTGAGCTGAAACTCGAGGTTTAACCATAACCTCGAGTTTTGGTAAAACCTCGAGGTATCTTTCCCTGCCTCGAGGTAACTGAGTCAGAACTTTATGTTTCTTATTTTCTAAGATATTCTTTTGTTAAGTCATCATCAAAACATTTATCATTTATGAAAACTAACATTCTGGACCAAGGTTGTTAAAATCAAAATTTTACGTAAAATCAGAGGAGAGATAAAAAATCGTAAAACGTAAAATCGTAACGTAGCAAAATCGTAAAAAAATAAAAGCGTTTGGAAAATTAGTAAAATCGTTTTAATAAAAAAAAATCGTAAAAACGTAAAATCACAATAATAAAACGAGTTTTTAACTATCAGATTCCTTAGATACACTTTTATAGTTAAATTATAACTCTCAGTAAACCCAATAGAGACTCTACAGTTCTTAGAGGAACTCAAAACTCAAATTACGCCTCAAACTGGTATGGGAAAACTAGGGTACAATTGAAAACGAAGATTAACGGATAGTTAGACTAGGTCCTTCTAATGTTCCTTAATCATCAATTTGAGGTTCTACTAATTAGACCCTAGGTTTTAGGAAAACCCCCAATTTGGGATCCCAAACCTCAGTCTGTACCCAAGAATTCCTAAAAAGAAGGAAGAATTTTGGTTAGGAATACTCACCAGAGGGTTAGAAATCCTTGAAAGCAAGTCCTAGTAGAGCTCTCAGCCTTCTTCTCTCATAATTTTTCAAATGATGAAGCAGAATGCGTCTTGTCTAGGTTCCTTAAAAAAAAATTCCATGTCCTCTATTAGGCTTTAGAAAGCTAAGGTCCAATGGGTTAAGTAAGTGCAAATCAGACTCAATCCACTGAAAAACGTAGGACTTCATTCAGGTCCACTTTTGTTTTTGTTTTGGGCCTTTTTCTGGCATCTTATTGGTCTCTAATTGCTCCCTATTTGGTCCTCCATCAACTCAAACCGATTCTTCCATGTAAATCATGCATTTTCAATAATTATTCTACCCTTATTTAATTCTCCTAGAACTTTAGAGGTTAAGTTTAAACTCTCTTATATATAGTATGTTACAGGACCAGAAGAGTACCTTATAGTAGTGGATACAAAAGGGAATAAGAATAAAGACTGAGAATCTGCTGCGCATCTGAAAGAGACCAGGGAATGAGGTTTTTATTGTTGCATGTGATGACAATTAATGATAGAGGTTGAGAACAACAGAGAGGAATTTTCAGTCAGCGAAAGATTTGAAAAACAAAAACAAAATCAAATCAAATTATAGGGAAAATCTCCTTAAACCTTTTCTTTTATCACCAGCATCTCCTTATAAACTTCTGTTCTCTGACATAATGTACGTTTTAGGAATAACATAATAAATTAAGTAAATTAACAATAGATAATTTTTTGCTTGAATTAATAATAGAGATTTATATTTACAAATTTGATACTTCTAGTTTCATGTCATAAGTTAATGACCTGTAGTCTAGTGGTATGATAACTTTCCTTTAAATAGAACGTCACGCATTTAGTTCTGCTTGTAACCTCATTCCTTAGTTTTGACCTCTTTAAATAAAAAAAAGTTCCATGTCAAGAGATAGAAAAACATGTTAAATACATTCAAAGTCACGTTTTGAAGTTTAAACTCAATTCTCAGTCTTCTGAATTACTCTCTTTCTGACAAGGGACTTGAGAAAAAGATTCCCAAACAGTGTTGGTGTTTGTTAATTGTGATTTTTTTTTTTTTGGTAAGAACTGATTAAACTCATAACTTCTAGGGAACAAAAGAAATTTTGGTATGGAGAATTATAGCATGGCATACTTCTAAAATGCCTCTGTTTAAAGTGAACTCTTTTGCTTCAAGTCAATATGTTAATTAAGGTAAACTTTCAGTACACCAAGTAAAATTAACAGGACGAATCAGAGTCACATGCAGGACAAACTTAGTGGGGAGTACATATGCCACTTAAGAGCCAAATAGGCAGGTCTTCCTGTCCTATAAAGTCAGAAAGCATAAGCTGTCGTAAATGCTCTATCTTTGTGATTGCAGTAATAAGTAATAACAGAGGTTTCATAATAGAACATCTCATATCTGATAGAGGTTCTGAGTAGTTTATTAATATTATGGTAGAGACAGCAAACTTGATGTTAAGCTTTTAAACAAGAACAAAAATCCTATTCATAATGAAACAATAAAAATAATTAAAGAACCTCGCAGTTTTACTTTTTACTATCATCTTGCTGATAGTGTCATAGTGGAGGCTGTAGCGTTGGAATTAAGGAAAGCAGCTGAGGCTAAGATGCCTTCCTTAGCTCTCAAATTATTTTCAATAAAGACAGGCATCGTGGGTTTCATGTGCTCCACTAGGCCCTTGCTTCTAAGCAGAAGAACAACTTCAGACATTGTTGGCCTCAATGCAGGACGTGCTTGGGTACAAAGCAAACCAATCTCTATGATTGTCTTCATTTCTTCAGGACCATACTCATTAGGGTCTAAGGTAGTATCCACCAACTTTAAGTGCATGTCTTTCTCATATAGTTTCCATGCCTGCCAGGTGAGGAGCAAAGTGTATTAGAGCACAAGGGGGAAGACAAAATAACAAAACTTAGGGTAGGGTTAAAAAAGAGTAATTTCTTTGAAAGTATTATGTAGTGATGAGCTGTTAAAGATATCTCAAAATTGCATCTAAGTTTTCTTAAATACAGGAATTTCTTACTTGTTGAAGGAGGAATTCGCCTTCATCATCATGATCAACCTTTAATTCAATGCTTTTTTGGCCGCTGATGATTTCTAGGAGTACAACTCCATAACTATAGGTATCGACCTTCTCAGATAATAAGCCTTGAATTGCATACTCAGGTGCTGTGTATCCTCTGACATATAAAAATTGCAATACTTCAACATCTGAAATAGCCTTATGCAACAAGTCTGGTCCAATGACCAATGTGTATCTTTTATTGATGTCATACATAATACATGTAATATAATACAAGTTTTAGAAGGTTAACCAAGTGCAATGTTTAAACTCACAATGTTCCGGCAAACCTTGTGCTCAGATGAGATTGGTCCTTAGGTAGAAGAAGTCTTGCTAATCCAAAATCAGAAATTCTAGGCTGAAGATCATCATCTAAGAGGATGTTGCTAGCCTTTATATCTCTATGTATGATACAAATATAGAATTCCTCATGTAAGTAGGCCAAATCCCTTGCCGTGCCTAAAATTATTTTATACCGTTGCTTCCAGTTGAGAGAACCTTTGTTTTTATCTGTTTCACATTGAAGGGTAAAGAAAAAGGAAGAATGAAACATAAAATCAATTCTCAAAATGTTTCAGTAGTAAACTAACATCAAGTTTTGTCAAGTTTTTGTTAGAAAAGGATATATTGCTCAATAGGAAAATACATCCACATATTACAAACAAAAAATTAATGGTAGCCAATACTTAAAGAACTTCATGGTTGATATGAGTTACCGAATAAGAATTTGTCAAGACTCTTGTTTTTCATGTATTCATAAACGAGGATCGTCTCTTGGCCTTTACTACAACATCCCAAAAGCCGAACAAGATTCTGATGATGAACATTACTTATGAGCTTCACTTCACCTTCAAAATCTTCCTCTATTGTGTGGACTAAAGCTAATTTCTTGACTGCAACAATTTTCCCATTTTTAAGAGTGCCCTGTCCATGGTGATTAAGAGTTTCAATCATGAAAATAATTCACAAGTTACGCTTTGTTTTTGGAAATATAGCCTTCGATAGACTCACTTAGAAACATCCTTACTTAAAGACTAGACTCAGTAATGAAAAGAGTCAAAAGTTTCACCTTGTAGACATCACCAAATTCTCCTCCTCCCAGTTTATTTCCTTCACTAAAATTGTTTGTTGCAATCATCAAATCCTTATACCTGTAATTAACAGGGCCTTTCAACTCTGTTGCTCCCAATATGTCACCTGTCACTGTCAAGGAAAACAAAAGTTTAAAGCATCTTAACAAACGAATTAGTCAGTCAGTGATTCATGCCTTCATAGACATGAAAGCCTAGCTTTTTCTTGGGGGTAAAAAGGTGGAAATTAAAGCATCATATTAAAACCTTCAGTACTTGAGTAACTGAAGACATTTCAAATAGTCTTACCTATGAGAACCTTCTTTGGCCTTTTGGATTGTGTAATCATAAGAAATACTGTAAGGACAATCAAACCAATAGCCACACCTCCTACAACCCCACCAGCTATAGCTCCCCTCTTTCTTGAAACTACAAGACAGAAACTTAGTAAATTAATTACAACCTCATTTTCCACCTCCAACACTTGAAAATTATAAATCTGAAGGGCATATATTGAAAAGAGAATTACTATGAAGTCTCAAGGAAAGGATTTAATTACTGAAAAACACCGTTGATAAGTGAGCAGTATAAACTTGTTATCATATTTTGTAGTGGAACTTATTGCATGCTTTTCAATTGATATCGGACTTTTCAATTGATATTAATTCCCTCTGTACTGAATATTTCAAATGAACTGAACCTTGTTTCAAGAAGGGTATGATATCCATGGTCTGGTTATCTGGAAAGAAGGGAATGGTGGAGTATTTCATGAAGCACCCAGCATCAAAAGCCCTACCCTCCAAAGTGGGAAGACAAATCTTCAGATTGTTGTAGCCAACGTTCAAGCAATCAAGACAGCCACTCTGTGTGATAGTACCAACACATTGAGCCATGGCATAAATAGTAGGACCCTTGTTAGGTACTTGAGCCTTTGTGGCTGCAAAGAAACCAGTAATTCTGGGTGTTGCTCTTTTGAGATTGATTAGCACTTGTTGAACTGTTGAGTCAAATGTTGTGTTATCTCTTGAAGTTTGATTCCCACAAGCCATACTATTTCCAGGCTGCGTTGTCTGATCAAAGAAACTGCTGCTCTCATACCTAATGAATCATAGCAGTTTTTCAATCCACTTCAATTTTCCCCCAATTTCAAATACTTCATTTGTTTTAACTCACATATATATAACAATGTACTCCCTCAAATTCTAAATTTAAGGTCATTTTAACTAATTTGTATAAACCAAAGGAAAAAGTAATTAAGATATGTTGTTATACGTAATTAATATATAGAAAATTTGTAATGCTTTCCGAAAAATTCCTTTGCTATTTGATGATCAAAATTTAATGGACAAAGAAAAGAATGTCTATATAAATAAGGGTATTATGGGAAGGCAACAATTAATATATGAAACAAGGGAAATTATATATCACTATATTTAAGGGTATTATAGCAAGGAAACAATCAATGTTAGACTTGAACTTGGGACCTCATTCAAGTATGACGGGTGGCGTTGCCACTAGGGCAATTAGCTGTTGATAGTACATCTTGCTCTGTCAATGAAGAATAGACCAAATAAATGAAGGTCAATTAATTTTTTTTATTTATTATGTTCATTTTTCAAGATAAATAAAATAATTACTCTTGAACATTTCTCAAAATGCTTTATAAATTGAAGCATAAAACCTTACAAGATATCACTTTGCTCCTTATTATAAATAAAATCCATTGTCGATGAAATTTTTTGTCCTAAAAATATGTCCACTTAGAGGATTATTAATGACTTTGATCAAATTGATTCCTATTTTGAATAAATAAAGAAGTGAGAGAGATTATGTGGCATATTTTTTCAATAGACATTCTTTAATAAAGGTAAACTTAAAAATTTTATAAATTTAAGTGATATTAATGACTTTATCTGTCATTCTTAAGTAGTTGAGAACTAATTAATTGAAATAAACTTATAATAAGAATTAGAGTGGTATAACCTCCTGTCCATTCTATAAGTAATTTCTTAAAAATATTAAATTTGTCATTAAATTCAAGTTATTTTCAATATTACCATTATTAATCACATCAAACTTGAATATGATAATAGTTCTTTTTTGGTTGATATTTTGAATATTTTATTAGTTTTTACTCTCTCTTACCACTCTTATTAAATATATTATAATATAATATAATATAATATAATGCTCTCTAAAATTATATATAAAAACGTCTTATAAGAAGCATAAATAATAGCTATAGAAGACATATAAAATGGACTGGGGGGAATACATTTAATAGTAAAAGGAGGGAGGGTAGATTAGTAATCCATATGCTCCCATCTAGAGCTGTCAATTGGGCTAGCCCACTTCAAGCTTGTCTAAGTGGAGGTCTTGGCTTGCATTTAGGGGTGTAAAAAGAAATCAGGCTTAAACAGGTTAGTATGTTATTAGGGCTTAAAAATAAATAGGTCAACCCATTAGAACTAAGGGCTAGCCCTTTTAAGCTTTATTATTTTTATTTATTAAAATAAAAGTAATCACTCTTATTATGAAACACCTTTTTCTTGAAAAAAAAAAACTAGGTATGTTAGTTCACACTTGACACTTGTGCCCTTGTCAAATTTTAAAGGTTCAAGTTGAGATTAATACGTCTAGCTCTAATCACTCCACATACATTTAATGACGTTGTACACATATTTTGCTCTGATCCATGCATACATTTTTGTTAGACTTGATTCATGCATCCACCACTGCACATAGAACAATGTAACTACCTAAAAGCAAGAGCGCATGGTATTTTTCTTAAAACAATAAAATTTCAACCTTACTGTTCTTAATCTCTTTTCAAGATTTTATGAAAGTAAATTTTAAGTTAAACAATATTGCAACAAAGAAATTTAACTATCATACGATTTTTTTTTTAAAAAAATAAATAGCAATTAAGGGATTTTCCTTTCCTCTTTAATTATTAAAAGTTTTTTATATGTGACTATAAAAGGGGGTAAATGATTTAGTTTAGGTCATTTTTAAGTTTGGACAATAGTTTATTATTGTTTGAAGTTTGATTTGTACTAGTTTTTGAAATTTAAACAACAGTTTGAAATTTTATTTTATCAATATATAAGATTTTAATTTGAAATTGTAAGAGATTTGTTATTTTATTTTTAGATTTGTTAAATTGTTTAAAAATATTAAAAATAAATGAAAGCCAGCGGGCCGGCCTAAGCCCTCATGTCTAAGGGTCAGACTTTAATAATATGATTATTTTATGGTAGGCGGACTTTTCCAGTCTGGTTGTTTTAAGCCTTGGCCCTTCATGTAATACCCTAAAATTTGACTTAGGGTAAATATCATAAATTGGTAGAATATACCTATTGAAAATAGGTGAATATGAGGTCTCAAACACCTTGTATTGAATTTACCTTATTATTAGAACAATTTCTCATAAGATTAAATAATGTGCGAAAAGGTCCCTAAAACATTAGATAATTTGCAAATAGGTCCCTGAAATATTTGTGGGTCATAAAATACCTTGAGAAAATTATGATAAAATCCTAAAAGGAAACTAAATATTTATTAAAAATTAGAAAGTATGTTGTCTCTAATTTAGGTAATTTATGAGATTATTTTCTTTGGGAAATAATGAGGCAAAATTAAATATCATTTTGGGGAACATAAATTGCCCCATGGTTTTTAATATTTTACATAATGCATAAATTATCAATTTTAGTAAAATATTTGTGAGAAAATAATTAATCCTAATTAAGAAAATTGTCAACAATTAGTAAGTGATTAAATAAGTAATTAATTGTTGATTGTTTAAACATGAATAAAAGGAGATATCCAAAGTTAATTATATGAAACCCCTAATTTGATATTAATGACCAATGGGGGGTCAAGGTTGGCATAAAGAGTGTTGCTAATTAATTTAGCATAATTAAGAGGTATATTAAGTGAATTACAATTATTCTTAACAAAATAAGTTTGCACTAATTGAGATTAGTTGCATAATTCTTCAAGATGATTAAAGACAAATTAAAAGTATCAAATGAGGGGTAATTATATTTGAAAATAACTAAGCCAAAGAGAATGAAATAATATCTCAAGTAATTAAGTTTAAATCTTCATGTACTTGAGTTAGCTAATGGCAAATTATAATTAAGGAGCATGTAAATACTTGATTAACATGATAATTAAGAATTGCTAATTAGTGTTGAAAAGTTAACAATGACACCTAAGCCTTGATTATGTCATCAAGATGACATCACAAGAGCATATGTGTGTGTTGTGAGTGTGTGTGTGTAGTGGATGAAAGAGAAAAGATGAATCTAAGAAAAGGGGGGGAGGTGGCATTTTTGTAAGAGGTGTAAGGGCAAGATTAAGACTTCTTTACTAAGTTTAAATCTAATGGTTAGAATGGAATTAAAGTTGCTAGAAAGTTAACCATTAATTTGCTATAAATAGAGAGCTCTTCTCTCTTCATTCTTCACACCAAACTCATACCAAAGATTGGAGATTTTAAGAGGAGAGTGAAGCAAGAAGGAGGAAGGAGTTCAAGAGTCTTCAAGAGGTAAGTTCTAGTTCTTAAATTTCTAATCTTTAGTTTTTATAAGTTTTTAGTATAAATGTTAGTTTAATCTAGAAAATTAGAGAATAAATTCCTATACTTGTTTTTAGGCCTCATTGCATTGAAAAATGTCTGAAGAGGTAAAAACATGGTAGGAAATAATTTTTGGAAGTCCTTGGATTAAGATTGTGAAAGTTGTAGAATTTTCGGTTCTTAAATCTTAGACAGACAGCAAAAAAGATGCTATGATTTTATGTAACAAATGAAATTATAAAATCAAGAAATTTTCCAGAAAGAAAGTAGACATGTAGGACTTTCCAAATATATAAAATATGCAACATTTTGATCTCTGGTCAAGGAGATATGAATTTTTGAAGTTAAGCCATTTTTACTAGAATAAAATCTGGGCAACGTTGAGAAACATAAAAACTGGTAATGACTCACTAATTCTGGGTGAAAATGAATATTTTTCCTCAAAAATAGACATCCTAAGGGTTCCGGGGAATTTTACGGATCCTCATTTTGATTTTTGTAGAATTAGTTATGATTTTTCAAAGTTACTAAAAAAATCTGCCCAAAAAACTTTGCACTATGTTTTTAAATAAATGTAAGGGCAAAGTTGTAAATAACAAATCCACCAAGGGTAGATGGGTAAATAGAGGTGGAAGTATATCTTAGGATATTATTCTAAGTGATATGATGATATATTAGGATATCCGGGAGGTCCAGGGCCGGATCCAAAGGTTAGACGTTTGACAGTTACTCAGTGAAAGGTACGGATGCGTACTGTTACTCTAACTCTTATGCTGCTTGTATGCTCTATATATGATGTGATGATTCATATAGTCGTGGACAAGACTGGGTCTTGGGTCATGCACCGTGATTAAGACTTTGTCTTAAGTCACTGTTTGTACATTTAGCTATTATGTGAAAACGGGTTACAGTCATGGTAATGCCGTATGGATGTTTTCCTAGCGCTGAGGACACGCTCTGGGGCATGGCACTGATTTATGTGCAAACTATGTGGACCTTACATGGTCTGTGTGCTATGTAGAGGTATTGTTGTGATGTGAACTATGACATGTGCTGTGTGCTGTGTATAGTTATATGCTAAATTGTAAATGAATATCTGTCATACATATACTGTTATACTTGAGTATAAGGTTAACTATTACCTGAGGTCCAATGGGCATTGGACCTCAGTCTTAATGAGTAGTGCAGGGAAGAAACCGGGATAGAGAAGGTGCCGGTGGAAAGAGCCGTGAAGAGGCAGCGGTCGAAGACGAAGGTCGATAGAAGTTATTAGGACTTAGTTTCTGGCAGAGTATTCTGGCACGGATTTAACAAAGTTATTTCGGACCATTTGGTGCTTAAACTAAGGAAGGTTTCATCGGTGGGTTGTCACAAGTCGCCATAGAGTTGGTGAGACTCCCATTAGATTGAACACCAACCTAAATTGTTTGATTAACTGATGTTAGGTTCCAAGCCATAGGTCTAATTTAAGACTTTCTTTATCAGAGAAATGTATCCAAATCTCTGTAAATTGTATCACATGAATATTCCTTCGGGATATTTAAAATATCAGCTTATGTCGGGGCATCATCATATATCTGGGCATTTTATATCAGATACTCATTATTCGAATCTTGACGCACGTTATCCATTTCTGCAGTACTCTGAGTTGTAGCATCTCAAAACTCTGTGATTTTCTTAAAACTAAGTGTCGACCGACACGATTTTCGAATCTGGAATTTAGGATGTTACACTTTAAGGGCTAAGGTAGCCTGTTTTGACAGCTCCACTCCCATCTTAGGAGATGATTAATCCTCCATGTTGTTCTTGGATAAATCTAACAGAAAATGACAATTAAGGGTTCCCTTCAGTTATTAATTTCAGCTTAAGCTCTCCAATTGTCGAAATGATCACAAGAAGGCAATCTTATTCCCAAATTGGTTATCTTGTTTTAACAAATGGTATACCCATAATTCACAACTGACTTAAAACTTCAAATACATCAATTGTACAAATTATGAATGTGGCTATTAAAATTGGATATAATTAGTTGAGTTTCATATAAGTCACTTTGGAATGGGTCGTTTGTCTCCTAGTGCTCCTTCAACCTCATTTCCTAATAGGTTACTTGGCTTTTACAAATTAAATGGTTTTTACATGAAATTCACAACTAAAAGAAAACTTCAAATTAGTTTCATAAATTGTGATAAAATTACTCTAATCGTAATACAATAAATTATGCTTCATTTGCTACGTATACCTAGAAGTGTTTTTTTTTTTTTTTGGAAGTGGAAGTGAAAATGAAAGTAGGAATAGGAATTAGAAGTGGAAGAAGAAGTGTGTTTTAAAACATGTTTGGTATGTAATTTTAATTTTAATATGAAAATACATAAGAAAAACTCTTCCATTGCATCCACAACCAACATGAAAGAACCATACCATCGGAAAATCCTCACCGGCAAAGTCAAGCTCAAAGTTGTCAAGAACTACCAAAAAAAAAAAAAAACCCAATCTTATTTTCATCATTCATGGATTCAAAGTAATGAAGAAAATGAAGGCATGTGTGAAGGAGGAAGAAGTAGAGGTGACAAAGTTGAACTCGCTGAAGAGGAGGGATGCCGCATAGGAGGTAGTGGAGATGACATCGTGGGGAGTAGAAGAAGAATGGAAGAGTCGAACTCGCCTTCAGATTTGACGTCGTTTTGCTTCAAGATGGCAAGCAAGTGATCGAGCACAGACCAAGGAGAGAGCAATATTGACTGAGGACTGAAGTCTGGGTTGTAGATATTAGTCATCGTCGATGAGAGATAGAGAGAGAAACAAATGGCTACAAGCAATGAAGAAAATGGTCGCGGATCAAATGGTGAAGGAGAGGACGAAGAGCCATCCACCATTATCATCGCTTTTGTGTCGTCTTTCATTATTCTCCTCGGATGTTCCAGAGCGAGACAATTAATAAAATACATGAAAGCCCTCTCTCGCTCGTAGCAATGTTTGGATTAGCTTTTTAGAAGTGATTTTATCATTTACATATGAATAATGTACACTTTTACCCTTCATTTAGAATTAAGTGAAGAGGGCATACATATGCGTCTACTCTATTTCTATTCACAACAAAAAATATACATTTTTGTCCTATTTATAATTAATCGTACGTGTCATTGAATTTTGAATATACAATTTCAACTTCAATTCATTATTAGGTAGACTTTATACTCGTAGGGTAGAGTGTATGTTTAATATATGGTATAGCTGGAAAGTTTTTTAATTTTAAAATAGAGTTAATGAGATTGAATGTTTTTTTTTTAGCTCTAGTGAAATATATAGGAAGTGACTAACAAATAAGATATTCTTTTCGAAAATCAAAGTATCTTCAAGTTACTCTATATTTGAAACTAATTCCTTATAATATAAAGAGTTTTTGCTTCTCCTAACAAGTGTGCTCTACAAGATTCCAACAATTGTGTTCTCCTATATCTTTATGTGGATGAGATCGTTTACAACCTCAACTAATAATTAGTACTATATGGGGTATTTTGGACCATTTTTGCTTCATCCCAAGATGCACAAAAAATATAATACTCTGTATGACATAATTATGTGCAATGCATTAGAATAATTAGATAAAATACAGTGACATCTTGTTTTGCTAAAACATTATAAACTCTTAGATGAAACAATTATGTTGAGAGTAGTATTTTCCGTTTGAAGCTTTATATATACTTCTTGTGTTCAAAGTTGGTGGTAGCTGCAGCAAATGGTTTGTCCTTTGTACATTTTTATTTGAAAAAGAAAATTGACAAACAGGCAAAAAAGTTAAATAAAATAAAATGTATTGTAACAATACTATCAATTAAGATGGATTTTTCAGGTCAAAATAATATAAGAATAAAGATGGATTTGACTTTATTCCTCTTTCTATCCACTTCCTGTAACATCCCAATTTTCAAAAGCGGAATAATTTTTTTTTTTTTTCATTCAAAGTCATTTCAAATTATCAGAGTAGACCATTTGAGCGGAAGAGTATCTAATATATATATTCAAAATGCCATAAATCTGGTTGGATACAATAGCGGTATAGAAACCGCGTGGTTTAAAAGTGAAGAAAAGCAATAATAGGAAGGCTTCTGCCGGGACATCAAAGGAAATCTTCAGCCGGGTCTTCTAGACGACCTGCTTGCGCTTCCCCTTGTCCTCCGTCCTTGGTTCTCCTGACCCTGACGTTATGTTAAGAGCTGAGGTCCCATGCATACGGACCCTAGGTAACGGTTAACCTCATGTTTATGTACACAATATATAGACAACTCATACCACAACACCAAACCGCATACTCAAGCAAACTATCATAACCAATGCATATGTATCGCTTCCAGCATGCGACCATATCGCTCCCAGCATACAGACATATCGCTCCCAGCATAGGAACATATCGCTCCCAGCATTACAGATACTCTCTAACCTTTATATGCACACAGACCACATATATGCATAACATAAACATCAGAGTTAGTGTTACAGTACGCGAACGTACCTTCGTTGACGAGCGTTTAGTACGTTGACGATAAACTGTACTTTTGACGGAAAACAGCGAAATGACAGCGGAACAAGATTACTGATATCCTATAATGACAATATCACATTTATCAATATTTGATATCATAATAGGTATTTTAGGTACAAATTACCATTTTGTCCCTGATCCCCTAATCGGCGGAATTTCGCTAGCACTTTGCTACCTTGACCCTAATCTTCCAGAATTTCAACATATCTCCAACTCCATAATGATTTTCGAAATTAATACCTTAATTACCCCTAGAACATGATTTCTAAATATACCTGGAAGATTAAAGATCAACCTAGCATTTCTACAACAACTACCGAAAGAAACACTAAAACTAAAGACTAGGGACCGAAGAACTTACCCGGTACTTTGCTATTTCCACAGACTCCTCCTTCTCTCTAAAATCTCTCTCTAGAAAGCTCTAGGATTTGTGAAGAATGAAGAGAAGGTGAAGGCTATTTATAGAAAAAGGCAATGGCATTTTCGTAATTTCATTGAACTTTGTCTAATCAGTTTCTGGCCGTTAGATCGCACTTCTTGGAGGTGGCAAGATCTTGGCCTTACAGCTCTCAAGGATGATGTCATCCCTGCTGCATCATCAAGCCTTATGTCATCTTGCTTTATCAGGTAAAATTCCTGGTTCGGTATCCTGATCGCGAAATTTCGTAAAATCTTAAAATTTCGGGAACAACACTCCGAAGGTCTTTTCTTCCTCTTTCAAATTATCTAATTTAACTCAGTTTCTGATCCTGCTGAGGACATTCTGTTATCAGCTGAAAATCCTCGGTATTCGTGCCCGGCTACAGAAATAACGTTGTCCGGTACTAACTCCGAGACAAAAATCCACTGATTAACATTATACTCTGGTTTTCCCCACTTATCCCCAGATTCCCACAACGGGATTATTTTCTATCGGTTCTCCTTTTGGCTATCTGCTTTAATTATACAAAATATCTTCCTATTCGGATCTCCAAATCACTCCGTCGGTTACAGAAATGACTTCGGAGACAGTCCACTCCGAGATAGAAATTCACTTGTTCCTAATATACTCTGACTCAAGAAACCTAGTTCACAGTTTTCTAGGTAGGACTTTATTTCTATCCGTGGTCATTTATCCTGTTCACATTTTTACTATTATAATATTATTTAATTACCACATGTCTTAACTTGTAATGTTATTTTAATGCAAATATCTAGATATTAATTTCTTAATTTTCATTTCATTTTTCTTTATTTTTCTTCTAATTTTCGTTTTTATTTATATATGTATATTTATTTTAAGTAATTTCCACCTTTTTCTCTTTATTTTATGTCTAAACAATTAGTCATTAATTATCTAATTACTCACTTACTAATTGTTGACAATTTTCTTAATTAGTAATAATTATTATCTCACAACTATTTCACTGACATTGGTAATTTATGCACCATGCATAATATTAAAAATCATAGGGTCCAATATGGTCCCCCAATACTTTTAGATTTTTCTCCTGTAATTTTTCCAAGGTAATAATTTAATAAATTACCTAAATTAGAGACAACATACTTTCTAATTTTTAATAAATATTTAGTTGCCTCTTAGGATTTTATCATAATTTTCTCAGGGTATTTTATAACCCATAAATATTTCAGGGATCTATTTGCAAAGATCTAATGTCTTAGGGACCTTTTCACACATTATTTAATCTCATGAGAAATTGTCCTAATAATAAGATAAATTCAATATAAGGTGTTTGAGACCTCATATTCACCTATTTCCAATAGGTATTATTTACTAAATTATGATACTTATTCTAAGTAGGATTTTTAGGGTATTACACTTCCTTTCACTACCTATTTCCACTCTTAGATTAAAATTTGAACGGTTCAAAAGGAATATTTTATAAAAATAATTTTTAAAATTCTTCTATTACAATTTCAAATCACCACTACCAAAATTTAGTAGTTTAAATTTATTTATTTTATTTTATTAATAGTTTTATATAACATTAAATCTCAATTCTTCAAATTTTAATCTAATATGTGAGGGAAGCCAAGTCCCATTTATGACGTACCATGATATCGATCTGATTTTACTAAAATTTTTTATACAAAGAAAAAAATATCATTTAAAATTTGGATTATGTGATTATATAAATTCTTTTTGATCAATAGCTATATAAATTCACACCATAGTCAATATGCTCAAACATCTACTGAGGTTGGATATTATATCATAATATCAATAATTTAATGAAATTAGATATTTTAAATAATTTCGTAATAAATATCTTATCTATACGCCTTGCTATTTATGTAAAGAAAAAGCCAAACTTTGGGACACCATACCTGAGGAAGCAGCCGTCGTAGGTGACACGCGCACCGTTGGGTACGCCGGGACAATTCTGTATATGTGCGGCGGCCACATCAAAGCAAGCGGCACAGTCGGCGGCGGAGTGGTAGTTTCTGCATTGAAAGAGAGCGTGGACGGGGCTACCTCCTTTAACTTGCTGCGCCGTCGCGAAACGCTTCCTCTGACCGGCCACCTGATTTCTGAGGTCTCCAAACGTTGCGTTTAGGTTGTTTCTGAAGCTGGCCAAATTGCTGGAAACGTTGTACTGGCTGCAGCCCCTGTTCAGAAGACGGGTCTGAGGATCCGAAACGACGCCGTCAAAGGAGCAGCAACATGACCAGATTATGAAGCTGGCAGTGGCTAAGGGAAGCAGATTGTTACAACGTCGTTGAAGCATCTTTGGTTGGAGAAGATGAAGAAGATGGAGAGAGAGAAGAGAGGGAGAGAAGGATAAAGATGACGATGAAAACTAAGTATTTTTGGAGTGTGAAGTATATGGAAAGCGGAAGGAAAGGTATTTCATTTGCCATCCTTTCTTTTTTGTACCCTCTCACAAATAAGTTTATCAATAAAAGAAAAAACCTTCAGAAACATGTACCTATTAATTGTAATTGTGATTGAGGAGTTTCTATTTTCTTAAAAATATATAATTATAAAATAAAACATAAGCCGAATTTCTATCTGCTTGCTTAAATAACAAGAGCTCTTGTTTCATTCAGACCCAATTTTGGTTCTTATCAAGGGTGATAAACACTGGAGTCTAGACAATTTGGTAGAGCCCAAATTTATTTTTTCAAAAAAATTTATTTTAATGTGTGTATAATTTAAAATAAATATAATCTTTAATTGTCAGTATTTTAAAAAATAATTTTATTTCTAAAAATTTTGAGTTAAAGATTTTAAATATAGATCGTTGTATTTGGACATGTAAATCTCACCAGATACCACAATTAATGTTAAGCACTATGGTGTGCTTATCTCTTCGATGAACTCTGAAACCAGCTCCCGCGCTCATCCACGAGAAAAAAATTTCTTTATTTACATTTATCTCCATTTCTTATCCATTTACCATTTCTATGTCATTGGATTAACTTCGAATGATTGAATTTTTATTGGTACATTTGTATTCTTAAAAAACAAAAATGCAAAGAGTATATTCCATTTATTCCAAAAATATAGACCATTTTTTCAGATATTAAAATCAAATAAAAGGCGAACTTCTAACCAATTGCTTATCAAATAAAAGACTCTTGTTTCATTCAAACACGATTTTGGTACTTATCAAATGTGATAAGCACCCAAATCCAGACAATTTGGAGAGCGCAAATTTTAATAGTCAGCTTTTCAAAAAAATAATTTTATATTTAAAATTTTGAGTTATTCTAAATCTAGATTGTTGTATTTGGACATGCAAATCATGTAATACTCTAATTTTTATAATACATGAAAACATTGTATTTTGGTAAATAAAGTAGCAAACTACAAAGGTAAATATGTGTCTCAAAGAGTTATAATTTATTGATTATATTTTCTTCCAAAATTCACTTTGGAATTAATTAACCAGTGGTTAATTAATGAGACTACATATTAGAAGCTATAAAATGTGACATAAAATCACATGGAATAATAGTTATTTTACATGCTCATGAGACAAGAAAAGGGAATAGGGAAACACTTAGTTTAATTATTATCTATTAACAATTATCAAATAAGCTTGCACTAATTGAGATTCGTTGCATAATTCTTCAATTTAATTTGAGGCAATTAAATCTTCAAAAAGGGGCTGATTATTTTTGAAATATTAAGGGCCAAAGATGAAGAATTAAACTTGAATAATAAAGCCCCAATGACCTTGATTAAGTAACAAACCAATCCTATATTGACATTTGCAATAAAAGGGCATTTAATCACTTGATTAAAGGGGTAATTAAGCTTAATCAAAACAGCCCTAAAAGTCAACAATTGCAATTAGGATCAATGGTTGAGATTGATGCACATGTAATTACATTCAATGGTCCTAATTAATTAGCTAAATAAGTTTAATCCTCTTGAAAATAAATCAACCAATTAGAAGCTAAAGCCATTGGATTAATGCCACATGAAATATCATCTAATGACTTAGAAATAAGGAGGAGGTTGGCAGCCTATGTGTAGGTGGGAGATGAAGATTAAAAAGTTGAATTTAAATCCAAGGGATGAGATGAAAGAAGCCAAAATGAATTACCTAAATAATTACCACTTTAACCTTGAGATTTTTCTTATAAATAGGAGCTCAACCCTCTTCATTCTTCACACCAAAAACTCATTGAGCAGCTGATTGAGTTAGAGAAAAATTCACAGGAGCAAGGTGATGAAGAAGGAAGAAGTACTTCAAGAGGTAAGTTAGTTCTTAAGTTTAAGCTTTTAGTTTTTGGTAAAATTGTAGTTTAACCTAGAAAATTGTAGGATAAATTTTCTTTCATGTTTGAAAGTCTCCATTACTTTTAAAATGCAAAATGGAGTGGAAAACATATATGATTTTTTTTTTAAAAAAAAATCATTAGATTGTTATGTCAAAAGTTTGGAAAATTGTCAGTTTTAGATTCGGTGTTAGCAGAGATTGTTGTGGCTAGTATTTTACATATCAAATGAATTTAAAAATCATGAAATTTTCCAGTTATAAAGTAGACATCTAGAAATTTCTATTGATATATAATTTATAACGTTTTAAGCTTTGAACAAGGAGTTAGGAATTTTTGAAGTTAGGCCTTATTCTGGATGTTAAAATTTGAATATTGGTTGGAAAAATTAAAACTGGGAATGACCTATAGATGTTGAGTTCTAGGCGTTATTTTTCCAAAAAAATAGACTTGTTAAGGGAAATTTTGGATTTTTTGGAATAACATCATTTCAATCTTTTTAGAATTAGTTATGATTTTTCAAAGTTACTGGCCAGGAAATCTAACAATGCGCTTTTTAAGGAAAAGTAAGGGTAAAAGTGGAAGAACAAATCCTTTAAGGGCAAAAAGCTAGGGTCAAAGGAGGTAAAAATAAGCCTTAGAATGTTATTTCAAGTGATATGGTATTGATTATAATATCATATAAGATATGGAAAAGGAAATAATCCCACGGTAACGTTATAGGATACCCGAGAAGGTTGGGATCGGATTCAAAAGTTGGGCGTATTGGTAACTACGCAGTGAAAGTTACGTTCACGTACTGGTAACTTTAACAATTGTGTGTCTTGTATGCCTATATATGATTGTTTGATTCATGTTGAGTGATGGACAAGACGAGGTTTTGGGTCGTGCACCGTGGCTAAGACTTGGTTTTAGGTCACATGTTTGTATACATTCGGTTTAATTAGCTATGAGTTCAACTTGATGTGGGTTATAGTCTTCATAATACCGCCTGTATGTTTTTCTAGCATTGAGGACACGTGGATTCGTGGCACTGGTTAGTGCAAACACTGTTGACATACATTTGCTGTGTGCTATGTATTGTTTTTATTATTGACATACATTTGTTGTGTGCTATGTATTGTTGTACTGAATGTAATGAATATCTGTCATATTGTTATTATTTGAGCATGAGGTTAATTGTTACCTGAGATTCGATGGTATTGAATCTCAGCACTAACTAAAGGTTCAAGAAAGGAACCTGGATCTGAGAAGGCGACGGAGCAGATAAGAGGCGAAGTAGACAGAGCTGTGAAGAGCACCAATCGATATGAGAGACTGAAGAAGACTATTAAGGCCTAGGTTCTTGTATGAATCCAATAAAGTTGTTTTAAACTGTTTGGTGCTTAAATTAAGAAAGGGTTGGTTTGTGGGGTTGTCATAAGTCGCCGTGAAAGACGAGGAGACTCCCACTAGACTAACACTGATATGCCCAATAGGTTTGATTAACTGTATTGGGTTCTACGCCATAGGTCTAGTTAAGGCTTGATTTACCAGAGAGTTGTATTTGAGTCTTTGTAAATTGTATCACATGAATATTCTTTCAGGATATTTAATTTACTAGTTTATGCCTGGGCATTTTATATCAGTTACTTATTATTCAAACGTTAATGCATGCTCTCTGTTCCGTTGTACTTAGATATGTATACCGTCAACTATGTTGATATTCCTCATGCTACGTGTCATCGGACACAATAAGTAGTATGGAATTTGGGGTGTTACAAATCTAAACAATATGAAGTCCAAATTTTAATTGTAAATTTTTCAAAAATAATTTTTATATTTAAAGATTATGAGTTAAGAATTTTAAACCTAGATGGCTGTATTTGGACATGCAAATCTCACGGCGATGATAAGCACTCTGGTGCTTGTCACTTTGTTTGATGAAATTTAAAACCAGTTCTCTCTCACCCATGTGAAAAGATCGAATTTTCCCATTTACCTTTATTTCCATTACCTTTTCATTTACTATCTCTATATCATTATATTAATTTCTAATGGTTGAGATTTAATACATTATAAATAAATCAATATAATATTGAATAAAAAATAAATATACATAAATTTAACTTACACAAACACAGCTAAAAATGCATATAGCAGATGATAAAAATAGAAAAAAAAAATTATATAGAATATTTTTAAAAAAATTTAAAGTGTAAAGTATTTATAATAAATTTTAAAAGTTTAAATTTGTATGTATGTATGTATTTTTTATTATTTAATATTATTATAATATTGTTATGATGTATTAAATCCCAATAATTGAAAATTAATTCAATGGTAGAAATAGTAAATGGAGAGAGAATTGAAGAGGCGTAAATGGAGATTTTTCTCTCCCTTCATCCATGCAAACTTGAGTTGTTAAGCTACGCAGTTGGATTCTTATCTAATAAGAGAAAAAAGATTCAAGGGGTAAAAATAAGAATTATACATATCCATTATTTAAAAAAAACAAATACAAGACATATGAGACGAATTTGTGACGGAAGTAGAAATGAGCATAGAACTCATAACCCATAAGCCCACCCATAACCTAGTGTAATTGGACTGTTTTGAACCCACCCAAAAAGACCCATAATGGGACGGTTGAGAACCCGCCTATTAAATATTTAAATGGGCGGGTTATGGGTACACCTATGGGTTATCCATACCCGCCCATTTAGTTTATTATTATTTTTAATTAACTACTCATCCCATTTCTTATTTCGCCATAAGATAAAGTCATACCCTAACTCCCTCTCTTTTTGAGATTTCAAGTGATTCTGAAGATGATATTTTGATTAACTTCTTATCCCATTCCTTTTTCAATAGAAGCATGTCATTTTGTTAATCTATGAACTTGTAGAGTTGTAGTTTTAATGTTTTGATTTAAAAGTTGGAGTTTAAACATCAAAATTATGTTATGATGATACTTATCTAAATTTATGTTGTTTTGGATAAATTGTGATTATTGAACTTTGAAGATTCAGATATTAGAAATTAAAATGATGAATTTGGATATGTTGAATACTTATGTCTATTTTTTTTTTAAAAAATAAATAAACAAGTCAAATGTAAATGGATTACTCCAAACCCGGTTAGCCCATGCATTTATATGCTAACCCATTTACATGAGTTTAAATAGGTTGAGGTATAGGTATTGGCTAACCTATACCCGTTTAAAGTTAAATGGGCGGACTATGGGTTTGGCCTCGGGTTGCCCAACCCGCCCATTACTCTGCCCAAGATGGAAGAGCGGAGGTGTGGGGAAAAGGGGAAAATTGTAATAGACAAAAATAATTTATTCATGTTTAATTTTGGAACCCATTTTAGATAAAGACAAGATTGAAAATTTAGCCTATAATTAATGAGTTAACTAACTCTGTTTAGTATGTAAGAATTAGTTAATTTAGACTTATAAATAAGATCAAAGTTGTGTTGTATGCATGAATTGGTCAACTATGATATTTATGGGTCAAAATTTGTAATACCCTAATTTTTTTACAATACATTTAAATATATATTTAGATAAATAATACCTATTGAGAATAGGTGAATATGAGGTCTCAAAATGTAATTAGTCTATTGTCAAAGGAGAATTGTGAAAAATTCAAGAAAGCATGGAATAATTATTTAAAATTTAGGAAATATATTATTCTTAATTTAGACAATTTAATAAAATATTTCCTATGAAAATGAAAAGAAGGAAAACTAAAAAGTATTCTAGAATGGAAATTGATTCCATAATTTTCAATATTTTACTTAAAGGGTGAATTAACAATGTTAACAAAATTGTTGTGAGGAAATAATTAATTTTAATTAAGAAAATTATTAGGAATTATTAAAGGAGTAATTAAGTAATTTTTGGAAATTTTACAAGGTCTAAATCCATGTGATTGATTAGGAACCAATAGGAAATTTTGGGAGAAATAAATATAAGATAAATAGGATATTAAGATTAATGGAAAAATTATAATTTTATATATATATGTGTGTGGCCGAAAATTAGGCCAAAAAGAAAAAAAAAAGAAAATGGGAGGATAAATATGAAAGAAGATCTTAAATAAAATAATAATATAATTAAAACATGTGTTAATTAGATAATAATATAATAATCAGAGGAAAAATGAACAGGATAAATGACCACGGATAGAAAGTAATTCCGTTGTGAGATTCTGGGAATGAGTTAGGAAAAACCAGAATATATTATTGGTCAGTGGATTTTTATCCAGAAGTTAGTACCGACCGAAGTTATTTCTGAAACCGGTCGCGAATATCGAGGATTTTCGGCAGATAACGGAATGTCCTTACTGGGAGTATAAGGGAAGGAGAACCCAGTATTCTTAAAGAGGAAGAAAAGACCTTCAGCATATTGTTCTCGGAATTTTAAGGTGTTACGGAATTTCGTGAACGGGACACCGAATTAGGGATTTATTAGATAAAGTAAGAGGATGATGCAGCAAGGGTGACATCACTTTTGGAAGGGGGAGGACAGCCAAGACACATGGAAGGCCAAGATTAAACCACCTAGCAAAAGTGCAATCCTACGGTCAGAATTCAACCAGACAAAGTTCAACGAAATTACGAAAATGCCACTCCCTTTTTCTATAAATAGCTCTCATTTCTCTCATTTCTCTCCACACCATTCTCTCTTGTGATTTTCAAAAATCTAGAGGAGAAGGAAGAAGGAGGAGTCCGGAGAAAAGTCCCAGCGAAGCTTTGAGTAAGTCTTCAGTCCCTAGCCTTTAGTTCGGTAATTCTTTTGGTAGTTATAATAGGAATGCTAGAATAGTCTTTAATCTTCATATTTTAAGAATAAATATGATATTTATTTTAGAAATATGATAGAGGAAAGGCTATAGCAAAAATTTTGAGAAATTAAAGTCAAAACAGCGAAGCTCTGGCGAAATTCCACCAAACAGTCAAACCAGGGGCAAAATGGTAATTTGTACCTAAAATGCCCGTTTTGGTTCTAAATACTCATATTAGTGATATTAACCTTATAGGATACTCGGAACACCGAACCGCTGTTTCCGCTGTCACCGCCGTTGAGCCGTTGTCAAACGTGCCGTAATTTGACGGAAGTGTCAAAAATCGTCAACGGAGGTACGAACGCGTATTGTAACCTTAACATTTATGCTGCTTATATACATATATGTGATAGACATGCTTAGATACTGAAAACTTTGCTTAGGGTTGTCAGTTATACTTACAGCTTGATACGAATTATAGTCTTGATAATGTCGTTGGGTTTGCCTAGCGCTGAGGACACGATGGGCCGTCGTGACACTGGATATGTGCAACCATTATGTGGGGCTTTACATACTGCTTTGTGCTTATGTTCTGCCAATATGTGATCATGTATCTGCTTTGTGCTTATGTAGTGATATACTGCTGTTATGTGAATATGTTCATGCTGTTATCAATATACTGTTATATTTGAGCATAAGGTTAATCGTTACCTAAGATCCAATTGGAAATTGGATCTCAGCTGTAGCTTTAGGGTCAGGAGTACAAAGGGGATGACAATAGAGGCAGGTGTCCGGTGTAGGAGGGCGGAAGAAGTTTATCAATTTATCTTTGTATATTCTGTTTAACATTATCTTCTTTTGGGATGACTGTATGAGAAAAAAAAAATTACACTATGGTTATGCATCTTTGGATTCAGATACTTAGTTTATGAAAATGCTCAAACTCTGATTACCGTGTTTGTTTTAAAAAAGAAAAAAAAAATCCGCTATTTTAAGTGGGATGTTACAAAATTAAACTAACCATAGCAATCAATTAGCACTAAGAAAAAAAAAAAGAAACCCATACTATTACTGAATTATTGGCAAATTTTATCAAGGGAAAATAAATTTTCTAATGGAATTATCGACAAAAAAATATTTCATCAGAAACTGTCAATGGAATAAACTCCGTTGACCATTTTTTGGTTAAATTTATAACTTTTTATTATTATATTTTCATAATTTACATAATATAATAAAAGGTTTAATGTTTCTGCCTCATTCATATATAAGTGAGTGTGGCCTATTATTAAAAGAAGAGAGAGAAAAAAATAAATGAGCCCTACTCATTTATATCTGAGTGTGGCAGAAAAAATATTTTTGTCTCAGAGACAGAAATATTAAACCCTATAATAAAATATAAAATATTAGAAAATAATATTTAATAAAATATATTAAATATCTATAATTAAATATACATTATAAGAAGAAATACACACACATATTATATTTGTTTTTTCATTGTTATATTATATATATAATTACGTGGATAAATAGTGCAAGGTCAAAACAACTCAACTGGTAAAGGCATCAAGAACGCGTGCGAGGCTCAGGGAATGATTTCTTCCTTCGTCATAAATGCAACTGGCGGGAGCCGCTGGTGATGGAAACATGGCCCCTTTGAGAGTTGCCATGTGGAATTTTTCATTTTAAAAAAATAAATTTGGACCGGAAATCCTTCAGTAATTTTTTAGGGAAAATTTCCGTTGGTAAAGTTCGACAGAATTGAAATTTCATCGGTAAACCAGTTTGCCACGTAAAATGTAACGACAGAAAGGATTCCACTGTTAATCCATCAGTAATTCCGTTTCTGTGGGTAATTTTGTTAGAAATTTGAAATTTCGTCAATAATACTTCTTTTGATCTTTATTATAAGGTGTCAACTATCAACAATTTTTAGTCCTTATTATAAGGCACAATTTTCTTTAACCAACTCATTTATTACTATTTTTTTATTATACCCTCATTTTTAAGTAACTCTTAAAATTCACATCATTAAAATAAGGGTAAAGTTGGAAACATTTATCAATTTTAGACTAATTAAATAAGTTATGTGATGACCGTCCTTTGGGGCCGTTATTTCATCAGAGTTGTAGTGGATACAAGTATCAAGAAGATTTGGACGACTTAATTGCGGAAGAAAAGTTTCTGAAATAACTTAGTTTGAAAACATGATGATAAATTTTTCGCGATTTGAATTCATCTGATAGTTAGATGTTAATACAGTAATCCTAAAATAGACTAATGATAAACGTTAAATTATAGTCTAATTACTCTTAATTTTGTCCAAAAGGTTTCGATTGCTGTAACTCTTACAGCTGCTTCTTGCCTTTCAATTCTGAACCACTACTTGTATCTTTTATGTGGTCTGCAGTTCAAATAAATGAACTCTAGGGTAACGATTAATCTCATGCATATGTATGAAAACATAAATGACAGAATAGCACATGTTAAAGCATGGAAGCATTTACAATAACCGTAACCATAGTTAACGGCCAAAAACCGCAGCCTTGTTTAGGACACGCAGCCTCATGAGAGCGTAGCCTCAAATCCATAGCTAGGAAAAACATATAACAAGTAAATCAACCAGCATATATAATCAGCTATTTAATACATAAACACTTACACACATGTTTACAAGATTAGAGTTATCCACCTCGATCTTGAATTCTTAACTCATCGTTCGGTAGGTGTTGGGATCAGTCAAGGCGTCTCTGAATTTCCTATAAACATTTATCATCGTCATTAGTCACTTAATCGTGTCGCAACACAACTAACTACGCGGATTACTCTTAGGGAATTAAAAGTAATTAAAACCCTAAAAATTCCCCTTATTGATAATACCCCTATTTATTAATCAATAATAACTCTTATTTATTATTAATTAATAATCCTCATATATTTCCTTTACTCTTTATTAATTAATAATGATCCTAATTTATTATTAATTAATAATTCTTATAAACTTCCTTTTCATTCACTTCAATCAGTTATCCTGTATTCGATATTTTTTCACAATTATCAACTTAGGTGACTGTTCTAAGACTTATCAGAAATTGATCTTTAATTTCCACGGGTATTTGAAAAATTCGTAACTTGGTCTATATAACTCCGAATGGAGTGATTCCAATTTCTATTTATTCCTTGATAAGTCTACTTTCATAAAATAAAGTCACCAAGTTAATTTATGGCTAAGAAAAATTCTCCAAATTTTGAAAACTTAAACACTATCCAATCTTGGAACAGAACTTTCGAGTTTTCATATTTCAACTTTAAAAATTCATATCTAGAATTCTAGGCATCAGATTTAGGTGGTTCAAAAATCTATGAACTCCTTGATGATTCTAGATTCTATGAAAATTGGTTTCATTATGTTATCACAAATCATTCATTCCCATATTTCAAAAGTGTAATTCTGTTTAGAAACATTTCCAAAATTATAACCCAACTTCCGAAATTCATAACTTTTGGTATACTTATCGAAATGTAACGAATTACCTATCAAATTAAAGCTCTATGTGTCTACTACAAATCTGTAAAATTTCATAATTTTATAACTTCATTTGTTTGGTAAAAAAGTCAACGTCATTTGCTGCCTCAAAAAATAACACCAAAACGTTTTCAGATTTGCTCTCAACTTTCAAAAATCATAACTGAAGTTGTAGGCCTTCTTTTGAGGTGAACCAAAGCTCATTTAAAGTTCATGATGTGTACTAATTTCCCACAAAATTTCATGGTTAGAGGAGCTCAATTGCTCTGTCATTATCTTACTTAAAGATTAGTGTTCTGTTTGCAAAAATCCATTTTCAGAAACACATGACTTTACAACTTCTAACATATATACTCATATATTTCTAGATTTCTTTAGACCAAACACAACAGGAACGTCCTCCACTCTCTCAAATCTGAAAGACCCGTTTCTGACCTTAATAAAACAGAGTGACCAAATGCATGCAACCACCCAACGGTACTTACGGTTATCATGGTTTCAGCATTAAACAATCTAAGGAACACTTATGTAATACATTTGCAACCACTTGTACTTCCTCTTACTTTTCCATTGGTGAAATAGGCACTACATTCAGCAAAAGAGAGACTCAGGTTCGATTCCTATCACAGACAGAACCTAAAACGTCAAAAACAACTCTAGAATCGACATGCATGCAAAACACCATTACAACCCTTAATCAGTTTCCTATTTCAGAATCAATTTTCTGCCACTTCCCTTAACCCAAACAGCAGAAAACCAAATGCATAAATCGCAGAAGCTTCACGTTTTCAGCATGGCTTCACGTAAGGCGCATAACATATATATTCTTTTCTTTCTTTCTCTTATATATATATATATATATATATTCAGCACCCATCAAAAGATATGTGTTCAGGAATAATATGCATGACAGCAACACACTTGTCTTTCCTTAGATAAACCGAAGTCAAACCCAACAAATACATGCAGAATCCAACGTTGGGAACTAGAGAGAAGAGGCTTACCATGATCGATACTCTGGCATGCTATGTACAAACTCCTCCTCCCTCTTCCTCTGTTTTCCGACAGCAAGAACAGAGAACAATGAGCTTCAGCTTACTCTCTCAACTCTCACTCCCCCTCTCTCTTTCTCTTGTGTCTCAGCCTCTCTCCCTCTCTCGGTCTCTCCTTCACTCACCGAGCATGGATATATAATCCATGAAGGGTCCAGACGCTGCACAACGGACCAGTTCGTGATGCAAGGTCCAGAGAAAATTGGGTGTGGTGCTCGAGATGTATGGTCTTCCACTGATCAACTGATTTTGCGTGATTGTTTTCTGTTTTTGGCTGACAGCATTAGCGTAAATGACGCTGCTTCTCTCTCTGTTAAGCATGTTCTTCGGCTGTCAAGGGCGTGCACTGCTTCTTTGGTTTGGACTCTTGCTTGCTAATGGGTAATGGACAGGTTGTATATGGGCTGAAGAGTTGGATCATGGCATAATGGGCTGCTTGTGTTAGATCTGTCGTAGCTTCTCTTTCTCTGCATTTCCCATGTCTGGCGAGAAGAGAATGATTATGGAATAGCTAACTGGGTTGGGAGAAGGAAAATGTTTTTTTTTTTTTTTATACAAAAATGTTTTGAAAGGGTTTGACACCAGTCTTTTATCAAGCGGAAAGCACGGCTCCGGGCTCTATGATCACTTATTGGGGACTTACGAGATCGCCTACCAAAGGAGTCCCAGCAACGGCAGTGGGGATCAAACCTACGACTTAAGGGCCTAGTCTTGGATCCCCTACCATCTGTGCCAACTCTCATTGGCAGAAGGAAAATGTTCATTTGCTGGTGATATACCTCCTATCCTTCACGTGTTGGGCCTGGTTGTTTGGGCTGGGAGGGAGAAAAATTATTCTTTGCTGATGATATACATCATGTAGCCCAAAATGAATTTGGTTAAATATGTAGCCCATGAAATTCTCATTTGCAATTAGATTTAATTGCAATAAAATCCTTAATTACCTATAAGGATTTTTCTTTGCAATTAATTTTTCATAGGCCTTGAAATATAAATTATATAATTTTTAGGCCTAAAATTATCTTGTATGAATATTCCTTACTAAATCTTTCACTCAAATAAATTCAAGGAATAATAGGCCTTAACTTCCAATAATTATTTTAGGCTATGAGTTTATCCCTTCCAAATATTCTTTGACTTTATTCTTTCTCTTAATTAATTTATTTCGGCCATAAAATATCATCTCCCGAAATATTTAGACCAAAACTTATTCCCTAATTATTTGTCCTTAATTTATGAAAAGTATGCCTTAAATTTCAAATTCTTAATTTTTTTAAAATTCCTCAAGGTCAAATTTTTCATAATTAATTTTTAATTTCCAAAATCCAAAATTTGGGATGTTACAAGTTAACTTTCATTTCTTGGTCCGCAAGAAATAATAGTTGATGCCTTATAATAAATATTAGAGGGAGTAAGTTGTTTTTTGTAGTGTAGGGCAACATTACATCTCTTTTAACACTTTCAGAACGATGACATTGAACACAAAATTACTTCTAAGACAACATTATATGTGACAATTTCCATGATATATAGCATTTCTTCTTAACCCAAAAATAAAATTAAATAAGTATATTCCATAAAAATAATCTTATGTCTAGATGGGGTAAAACATCAAAATATATACTACCCCTACTTGTAATTTTTTCATAAATTGAGAGGGGTGTACTAGAGGTTGGTGGGGGAAGTCTCCACTGTCCAATATCTAAATCCGGTGTTTTATTTTTATTTTTATTTTTTAAAAAAACTAAAAAGATATATAGCTTTACAATTTTAAGATATTTTCATTTTATATTTGTAAAAATTAAATAGATTAGTTTTAAGAATCATTGATAACCATGATGAATATAAAGGTTGTCAATGATTGATATGAACCATCAATAATTTAACTATCCGAGTGTCTAATACGCATCTCAGTCCAAAATATAGCACGATTTTTAAAAAGAAATCCTTAGGTCATAATGCAAGTCATCTAGATAGTTATTGATCACCATGTTTGAAATTTTTCCTTATTGATCAGTGGTACATATTTGATATTAGAAAAGGGGGAAGGAGTGAGATATATTTGAATGCGGGCAAAGTTGGACCCTTTTTTCTCAATTTGGGATATATTTAATGAGCTAACCGTGTTACTCCTTAATTCTTTGGTTTTTGAAAGTTTAGATGAGTTAGGCTTTAACATACCAGAGTTAAGACTTTTTTCAAGGCTTAACTTAGCGCTTACATATATATTTACAGGATCACAATCTAACAAAGTCCTCAAACCAACAACAGGATTCAAACCCACAACTTTATGATTATTAGCCAACTTCTTATCAGCCAACTGGACCAATTGTCATTGGCAAAGAGCATAATAAAGGCTCTTCCTTAATTATGATGTAGTGGTTGAAAGTGAGCTCTATTTTAAATTAGAGGGAGTAAAACTCCTTGAATTTAAGAGTGGCTTCGACTAGGATTTCATCATGTTTACTATTGATATTTTCTAGAGGTGGGAATTTCTAGAGCTGAATATGAGCATCAAATTTTGAAACGTCGAGAACAAAGACGGTGACAATAATCTGCCGGGCGTTCGAAGGAGACAAATTATAAGGGGATGAGGTTTTTATAATTATGGCATAGGATGACAAATAATGATGGTGGATTACAAGAAGGTAAAGAAAATTTCAGCCAGCAAATTAAAAGATAAACAAAAGTCGAATTATATAGATTATAGAGAAAATAATCTCCTGCAACTTTTTGTATAATTCTATTTGAAGGTCAGAGAAATCATAGAATTATATGCATAGAACCCGAAATTTAGATCTTTATAAAACCAATTCATATGATGACAAGAGTTTTCATTAGCTAGTGGTGATGGCCTTTAGTGATGTTTTGGGTCTAGCCAATGTAGATACAATCTCACAATCATAATAAAACCAAATAAAATACATACGCACACATATGTGTTAATTCGTTATGTGTTTTGATGATAACTGACAATTGTAAAACCAAATTTAAGTTTGTCTTTGCAAAGTTGAAAAACTTACTGTCAAAGACAAACTCGAGTTTTGGTTGGAAAACTCGAGTTTGAACTTGACATATAGCAACTTCAGTTTTTGTAAACTAAGACAAACTCGAGTCAAGATTTTGGAAACTCGAGTTTATATGATTATGAGAATTCCTAAGTTTTTCAAGACAAAGAAAACTAGAGTTTAGTTTAATAAACTCTAGTTTGACAAATCAAAAGAAATATGAGTTTTTCCAAGCTTTGTTGGAAACTCGAGTTAATGTTTTAAAAACTTGAGTTTACAGCAAGCCGAAAGCTATGTAATCCTAAGTTTGAGAAAACTCGAGTCATGCTTTTGAAAACTCCAATTTACTTTTGCCAAAATATTTCACAGAATTTTCTCTTATGAGGAAACTTGAGTTAAGTTTTCTTACTAACTCGAGTTTAGGACTCACAGAGAACAATTCAATATTTCTAAAGTCTTGAAAACTCTAGTTTCTATTAGAAACTCCAGTTTGATCCATTTAGAGAGTTTTTCTAGTTTTTCCCAAGTTTTGTGAAAATTCGAGTTAGACTTTGTAAACTCGAGTTTATACCATACACAGAGCATCGCTCTCTTTACACTGTTTGAAAATTCCAGTTTTGAAATGAAAACTCCATTTTGAGCTTCTGGGCTTCAAATGTATTTTTCACCTTAAGTGTTCAAAACTCGAGTTAGTCACTTAATGACTCGAGTTTAGGTCCTACTCAAAAATTGTTTCAAAGATCAAATCACGACTTTCTTCTCTGTATGAAGAAAACTCGAGTTTAGACTTTTAGAAGTAAACTATAAACTCCAGTCTTGATGAACTAATTCGAGTTCATATTGTAGAATTCAAAATTCAAATTACCTGAATCTGTAAAATCTTTGTGATTGTTCTATATACTTCTTATCATCACTCATTACTATTCCTTAGATATGTTTAACCTGTTTGTTAGTGAGTTTCAGATGATTTAAAGAAGATTAAAATGAAGTTTCAGCCAAAAGCAAAAAGTATGTTAAAACATTTATTGTAAAGTACTGATAGCTTACAATATTCTGGACTATCATCCTCTGCACGATGCAAAATGGATTAATGCTACTTCCCTTAACTAGCTTCTGCCATTCCAACGAATTAATCTCAAGGAAAGTCAACCATAAATATTTGTGCACCTGGATTAGCTGAAGTGTAGTAAGAAAAGAAGACCAAAACTTGTGCTAATCTTTCCTTAATGCCTTCAACGGTTATATTAAAGATTGCAATGGTCATTTAATGCTCTCTTGATATAAATAAAGCTGCATTCAAGTCTTCTCAACATTCAAGAAACTAAGAAACTAAAAAATGAACTGCATTCAAGTTTACCAACTACACTTTCAGTTTCCACTAGAAAAGTATCTATTGATACATTGTACCTCAGTGTTTGTATCTATCCACTCTCAGAGAGAGTTTATTTGATTTTAAATCATTTATTGTAAAGAATCTCAAGTCAGGGAACTTAGAGATTGGGATATTGATTACAACTTGTAAGGGGGAGTAAGTTCTAGTGAGAGAATTACTCTTGAGTTACGGAGTGTGTAATCAATTGAGATAGTGAAAATCCTAGAGAATCTGGGGACTGGACGTAGACCAAGGGTTGGACCGAACTAGTATAAATTCATAGTGTCTTGCTTTTCTTCCCTATACTATACACAACATTATTTTTGTGATCGAAAACATAACAATTGAAAAAGAATTTTAAAGTCCCTAATTCACCCCCTCTTAGTGATTTGCTTCACTTTCAATATGCATACCTATACATATTTGATACGATAAGAAAAAATGATTATTTAATATTTTTTTATATCTATCATTATTAGGGTGATTTGATTTTAATTTTAATTCAATTGTTATAATTTAGATTAATTGTTATTAACATTTAATTTTGGAATTGTCTAATGTTTTATCGATAATTCTTGGTGTTAATTTGATATCTATAAATAGCACCTTAACACATTTGCTCTATACGCCTTTTGATGAATTGAATAAGAATTCTCTCTTCTTATTATATCCCTAGTCTCTCTTTCATCCTTTCTCTTTTCATGTCTGGCATCAACATTCTTTTGATTGAAAATAAGACATTGATAACCTATTTATAGAAATGAGTAATGTATTGGGCCTTACCCATTTATATTATCTCATAAAAAAATTATACATAAGCCTTGATTCAAATAGCATCACCCATTACTACAAATTTTGACATTTATAATGTCTAATATATAATGGTTACAACTAATAAACATCATGTATGCTGAGGCGGAGGTCGCTCAAGGATATACAACGTTTAAATGTAACGGCTAATTATGTGCATCATTATGTATTACGAGTTGAAATTCATGAAAACACAGAAGTAACGATTGTAACTAATAATCGTAATTTATTTAGTGAAAAAATGATGGTGCTTAAGAAATAACCGTCATGTAACACTTAGAAACGATTCATCTTTCAAACACTCATATCAATGAAGACAAAATATAATGGTCTTTTGAAACAACTGTCATCTAACTCTTTCATGACCTTTCATAATATTTGGACATTCAATCTCATAACTCATCATAACCCTTCGAAAATCGTTAGATCTATATAAGTCATAAATCATAACTCAACCTTTTCACATTTCGTTAGACCTCTATTTAAACTCAACTATACCTTGTGATTCTTACTATCATTCTTTATAAGCCTCCTCATTTTCTCCTTCGTCATGTTAAGATTAAAGAGAACTTCTCCGCTACCATAACCCTCTCCTCTACCACATCCTCTTCTTTAAGGCTTGTTGGTGGCAACAAATGGCTCAAGTATTGAGATTCTAACCACTTCATCCCCTCCGCTGTAGCAAGCACCTCTACCCCTTCCACCAAACCATTTATTGTGTTGAATGATGAGATGACACAAGAGAAAAGAGCACTGAGACAGGATGTTGTTGTCATGTAAGAGGTCTAGAAAGAAAATTAAGAGAGACTGGAGGAAACTTACCGTAGATGGAATATGACAATTTTACATTTTGTTAGATTTCACAATTTGTCCTTTCTTTTTCCACATCACAGTAAGTTCTCTCTCCTCTATCGTAATTTTCTTTGAACCTCCTTCATGACAACAATACCCTTTCCTAGTGCTCTTCTCTCTTATTCCATCTCATCATTCAACACAATATATAGATTGGCAGAGGGGGTGGAGGTGTTGGCTATGGTGTGTTGGATATAATTAAGTTTTGATGATGACTTATATGTATGCCATTTGTATGAGCAAAAAGATTGAGTCATTCTTATATGCTTATCTTCTTCATTGACTAAATTCTTGAGCTTAATGTAGAATCAAAAATATGAAGGTCATCTATGAAGAATGGTCAAGAAGAAGATTGATAAAGAAAAATTGAAAGATTGAAAGAGTTGAATCAAGAATAAAATGATCAAGAAGAATTGAAGATGATCAAGGAGGTTGAGGATAAGGAAAAGGAAGAGAAGAAAAAGAAGAAGAGGATAGATTGAAGAAGAAAGAACTTGGTGAATGAAATATATTTATTCAAGATCATCTCAAGTTCTTTTATGAAGGATATTCAAGAACTAAGAAATTGAAAAGAATAGAGTTGTGAAGAATGATCATGAAGATCTTGTCAAAAAGATGGAGAAAAATCAATTTACAAGGTCCTAGATTGATTCTATAAGTCTTCACTATCAATTGGAAGTTAGCTGGGTCAATTCAAAGTCAAAAACTGCAAAAATTGAGTTCTGGAAGTCAATACTCGAGTTTCCAGGTCAAAACTCGAATATACAAGCTTATTGGAAAAATCTGCTTCTGGACGAAAACTGTAGTATTGAAAACCATGGTTTTGGAAAACCACAGTTTAGGCATCAAAGAGTCAAAACTTGGCTATGAAGATCAAAACTCGAGTATTGGAGTCAATACTCAAATATGAAACTTAAAAATTTGAATATCGAGTGTTTTCAGCCTCTCTAGCACTTCTGGACTCGATAATACTCGAGTATCCACTTCAATACTCGAGTATCATAAGTTTCCAACAACTTTATTCACCTCTGTTTTATATACAACTTTGGGCGAGGTCTGGTAAATCGATGATATCTCTTAAACCAGACATCGGATTAAGGTGAAATCAAATGTGGCTGAAATTAGACATCCAATGCGTCATCTTGACAAAGTTTCAAGTCCAAAGAAGATCTGATCAAAGATATTTAAATTTCTAAAGTTGGATCAAATATTCACGCCACATTTAAGAGCAAGCTTCAGTGTTTTGAGTATAACTCATAATCTATAAATCGAAATGAGCTGAAATCGGTGGCGTTGGAAAGAAGACTCATAAGGTTTTCCATCAAGATTTGATTCAACAAAAATGAAGATCGGACTAGATAGATATGTTCTTCAAAAGTTGACTGAAGATTCAGAACGTTACAAAAACGCTGGTTTAAGAACATCTCTTAACCATCGGATCATAATGGACAGATCACAATGAGTTTTGATCTAAATCTTGTTGCATTGGAATGAAGATACAAGGAGCTGTATGAGGATTATTGGTTTGCTAAATATGAAGCCATATCAAGTTAAAAAGCAACCAAAGTGTTGAACATGTTGAAAACTCGAGTTTACGGATGAATACTCGAGTATAGCTCAGACAGAGAGCAATGAACATTAGAGGATCCTCAATACTCGAGTATGGGAAGCAAAACTTGAGTATCGGGCTTACAGAGATGAATATGAAGTTATAAAATAAGCTCAATACCGCAGTATTAAAGTCAATACTCGAGTTTACAACGAATCATCAGAAAAATCAAAATGATGAAAATCCTGAATCTGATCCAGATCAACCAGAAGTTTACCCAAATGATTCATAACATTTCTTATCATCATTTAAATGATTTTTGGGCATATTTCAGATGATCAAATGAGGGATTTCATAAAGATCAAAGTTGTTGACCTGTCAAGTTGAAAAAGGCTGAAAATAACGTCTAGTTTTCTATCTGCTGAGCTCTCAACGGTTCTGAACTCAATAGCTCTATTCTCAACGGATAGAAGACTTTCATCTATAAATAGAGCTGGATTTAAAATGCAGAAAGGCGATGGAGTGAGCTTACAATGTTATAATGTCGAAATTCCGATCTGCCCACACTGTTCTTCATATTTTCTTAGTTTATCATTTAGAGTGTGAGATGATTTCTTATGGACTTCAGTGTATATCATAATCACTTCTTTGAGAGAAGAGTATTGTAAATCATGTTTTCCATGAGAGGTACTCAAGGTTGGGTGACCTTGGGTTGGGAAATTGATTGTAACCTTACGGGAAATAAGGGGGAGTCTCTGTGAGAGATTGAGAAGGTTGCATAAGTACCTGGAGAAACTTGTGGGGTGTAAAGGCTTGTCTCTTGTGCCTGGATAAACAAGGAGAGTGTAAAGGCTTGTCTCTTATGCCTGGTTAAACAAGGAGAATAGTGAAAAGCTCAGGGTGCCTGAGGACTGGATGTAGGTCAAGGTTGGACCGAACCAGTATAAACCACAGTTTGCAATCCTCTTCCCTTAACTCTCTATTTCCAGCATATGTGGTCGAATGATTGTTTATTGTTTTATAACTCTTTAATATCATTCAAACTGATTTCAATGAATTGCGAAAAGATTTTAAAGGATTGCGAAAATTTTTATCTTCACCCAATTCACCCCCCCTCTTGGGTTTAGCCTTGTGTTTCATGGTGGAGGAGGCAACGTGGTTAGGATCCTACGTACTTATGATACATAATGGTTATGAAGTAAAGCCTGTCACTTAGTAAAACTCCAACCAAGTAAATAATGGTGGTAATTTGAAACTGTCACATTTTGTCTCACAATAATAGTGGTTGTTAAGCAAAAACTGTCATGAAACAACAAATGTTGTGACAATTCGAAACCTTTCTCATTCCCCATGTTGATGATAATACTCTTACTCAGCCTTCATCTCCCTACTTCGATGATGAGAATGTGAAAGAGGACAATGAGGACGACAATCACCACTACTGTCGTCCTCTACATCCTATTCATCCTCCTCTTCCCCATCCTCTTCATCATCATGATCCTTATTGCCATCATTGGGGAGGGAGATAATGTTAAAAATTAAATAGTTCATGGTCATAAATTAAGGACTGTAAAGTATTTTTGCCAGCATACTTAACGATGCTAAGCTAATATTATGGTTGATTTATACAATTAACAATAGACACCAATAAATTTTAAAAAAATTGTCAAACTGATTAAACCATATTTTTATGTGATTTTTATAACTAAATTGAGATTCTTAATTCATTTTATCATTATTATTGAATTTAAAATGCCTTTATTATGATAAATTGAGATTAAGAGCAAATACATTAAATTAGGGCTAAAAAGGAAAAATTGTCAAAAAAATGTAATTACTTTTAATCATTGATTTTTCTGAGAATATTTTATATCAGATTAATTATTTTGGTTGTAGGTGCTTGAAGAAATTAGATCAAACTTGAAAACGGAAGTTTGAACCCAAGTTGCAAAATTTTCAGTTTAGTCCCTCCATGAAAAAGTTTAAACTTTGAAGATTGGTCCTTAGTCAAAACAGTTTTGACCAAGAGCCAATTAAATTAGGTTCTGCTGGAAACATAATCACAGACAGAAAACGCGAGACACAGATATGTGATATGTATATTATGATTCAGAGCTTAAGCATAGGGATCTGAGGGAAAAGCGCTACAATCCAGACTTTCAACCTTCATAATCACTTCTTAGTCGCTGGTGACCTCCACTATCACCTCTATTATCCCCGGCGACCTCCACAACCTAGCCACCATTTCTTTTTTAGCTGACAGACCCAGATAGCATAGATGAGAGCATTGCTAGCTTGAGTCCTCAAGAAAGCTTGGAACAGATTGTGACTAGAGAGTTATCGTCGATACTTCCTCCTCTGCCAAGCACCATTTCACCCAGCGCTGATTTGTCAGAAAAATCACAGCCAACCACCGGAGATATAGAGTTGGACAAAGACATAGCATGTTATACAAACTTGAAAAACCTTTTTCTTCCTCTACCTTCACTCTCATTGGCATTCCTCTGTACTACTCTCCACCATTGTTAACCTCATACTCTCTTTACTTTGCTGTATGACATTCCATATTCGGACGAGTTTTGAATTTTCTAGTGAGACAATTTCCAGATTCTGACAAGGTTATGTTTCCTTGGATTTTCAAAGCTTGAATGAGTGGTTGAGCTTATTTCGCTTCTTAGCGATGGACATTAGCTTGAGTTCAGAGCTTTAATTAGGGAGTTTATATTGTTCAATTTATTTTCTCTAATTATATTTGATTTCCTAGTTTTAAAAATATTATTTTTTAATGTTGAGACTTAGTTTTCCCATTTAGATAACTTTATGGATTGCACCTATATGATTGGATTGGATTATTGTAACTTGTTGGGTGTGTGTGTGTGTGTTTCCCTTTTTAATTCAATGATATTGTGCTTTCTACATGTTATTGTTAGATAATATGATTGAATTGTATTAATTGAGTGTCGTGTTATCGCCTTCTATCAAGAGGAAGCAAGTTGCATTAATATAATCCTAATTACACACTATGTGTACTTCAATAGTGTCTTAAGAGGTGATTGCTAGCTATGTTAGTAGGAGTAATCACTAATTAAAAACACTAAACTCAAGTGTTTGCTTGGGGTTTCTCATCAAGACTTAATGAGAATTTACTCCTACATTTAGTTGAACTATGATAGTTACTACTCCATTTCTAAGAACATTCATTATACATTTCATATTCATTTTCATACTTCATTCCATTTTATAAAAAAAAAACCAAAACCAATAGTTAAACATTAAATTAAATTGCATAACTCTTTTAGTTTCTTAATTTGAAAAAGTCAAAACCAATTTCCCCCTTCTTTTAATTGTATTTGCATGACATTTAGATTATTTAGAATTCAATAAAAAGCTCCTCAAAGAAGAGAGAATGATCTCAGGTTTACCTATACACAATCCTTAGTCAATTTTTAATTGTAAACCCCAAGGCTAAAGACAAAAAGGCCCTCATCGTAAACACAATGGTTATTAAGAATTAACCATCACCATTTATACAATATAATGATATTCAATACTAAAAGATGTGAGAGCTCGATAATCCATGAAACCCTCTTGATATAAGCATTTGAAAACTGAATTCTACTTGTCTACTTCCATTTCAACTTCTCAAAGGAAACTTCTGATTCAACAAAACATTATGGACAAACATAAGAGAATTTTTCATTCATCATCTGGAAAAAAAACCAAATGAAGAACTCCCTTAGCCAACAAGCATTGAAAGTCTCATCCACATAACCTACAAGCTCCATCATATGGTCCAAGTTTACTTGTGAGAGCAAGGACACATGGATTAGTGTTTAAAGGAACTTACTTACCTTGTTCGCTCTTTGAATGAGAAGGTAGACAAGTTTCTGGAGAATGAAGAATTTGATGATGCATCAAATTCTAAAAACATCTTTGTAACTTTTTATTTTTAATTTGTTTACTTACTTTGTTTTTTTTTTTTTTTGCTGTAGAATGGTGGCTGCATAATCATGTAATACCCGAAAAAAAAATAAATATAAAAATAATTATCATAAATATTATATTTCATTCAATAATACCTATTTCAAATAGGTGAATATAGGGTCTCAAATTTTTTGTATTGTATTTATTTTTGTTTATAGGAAATTTTTCTTAGAATTTAGGAGTATAAAAATTAATTTAGCTTGTTGATATAAAAAACAATATTTTAGGGATTAAATTAGGACTTAACTCATTTATTCCTAATTTAACTTCATGAGACAAAATTTCTCTAAGTAAGAATAAATAAATTATACAATGATATTAACCCTAAATCCTAAAGTCTAAATGGACCAATAAGGAAATTGTCTTCTTGAGCATGTGAGAACAATTAAGACAAGATTTCATAATTAAAATTAAGGGAGGGGGGACGAAATTTTTCAAGGGAAATGGAAGAAAAATAATAAATCAATTAAAGAAGTGTGTAGAAGAAGATTAAGACAACTTGGGGAGCAAGTTGATTGTCTTAGGGAGCAAGTAATTGCTTAATTAGAAGAAATTAGGAAAAAACCTATAGAAATTAAATCATAGCTTGTGATATTGAAGTTAAATGTCCAAGATAAATACATATTTAGAATCAGGGAATTATGAGCTTCAACTTGGCTATTCCCAAAGATACTTTCGGTTACTTTTAAAATTCATACTTAAACATTTTGGGAATTAAAAATCACCATAAATCTAATCATAAAATTAGGATTCCAAAAGTGAAATTGGATTTTGAATTTAAACACCAACTTACACCTAATTAAATTAGGATTTGGGATTTATTAAGTTAATTTAATAAAGAAAAGGCTTTTCTTGGGGGCTAAGCAAAACAAATTCTAGAAGGGAGAGGGGGAGGGGTCGGCCAAGAGGGAATGGAGGGGCAAAATCATTACTTTCTCTCCAAGCAAAGATCCAAGAGCCATGGTTAAGGAAGAAGTGTTAGATGTTTAACCCTCCTTGGCCTATAAATAGAGAACCTTGGTTAGCACATTCTCCACACCAAATTTCCTAGCCTTGGCCGAAATATAGGAAAAAAGGGAGAGGGAGGAGCTGCTGGAAATAGAAGGCAAGTGGTCTTCAAGAGGTAAGGAAGTTCTTAGCTTCCAAGTTTAAGTTCTTAGTTTATGAAGTAGAAATGCTAGAAATGTTATTTTGATAATCAAACTTCCAATTCCAGTTTTATTTTCATGTTTTTATGGTTTCTAATAGCTTTATTTCGAAAATTTGATGAAGAAGAAGTTATAGCAAAATTTTTGGAAGATTATGATCAAAATAGCGAAGCTCTGGTGAAATTTCAGCAAATAGGAACTTCTGGAGTCAGTAGTAAAAATGCTAGTATTTTATGATGAAGATGATGTTCTAAAATTCTGAGAAAATTCATGATGAAAGTAGACATTTAGGGATTTCCAAATATATAAAGAGTGTGTCAATTGAAGTTCTGTGCAAAAAGATAAAAATCCCAGAAGTTAAGCTACATTTTCTGAGCGAAATTCTGGGCAGCGATTTGAATTCTGGAAACTGGGAATTATTCATGAGTTCTGGGTAAGTTCCAGTATTTTTCCTTGAAAGTAGACATCTCAAGGATTCCGGGAAAGTTTACGGATCCTCTTTTCGATGTTTCTGGAATTAGTTATGATTTTTCAAAATTAGGCGAAATTCTGCCCAGAAATTCTGCATCAGCGTTTTTTTCCGAAAATTATGTGGAAATAAATGAAAATAAATCCTTCAAGGGTAAAAATGTCAAGTATGACCAAGGTGTCTCTTGAAATATTGTTTGAGAAGTAATTGAGACAATATCACCCTTTTAGGATAGACTGTGCACGCGTACCGTCAACGAACGTACCCAACGACCCGTTAAACTCAGGTACGGACGCGTATTATAACATTAACGCTTATGCTTATGGTTTGGTTATATATGATAGTTGTTTTCACATGATGATACTCTGTTTTGAAAATTTGCTCATGAATGTTGAATTGTATACGGGTTATAGTCTTGATAACACCGTTGAGTTTTCCTAGCGCTGAGGACACGATGGGCCGTCGTGGCACTGGTTATGTGTAGACTGGGATAACATACATATTGCAGTGGTTGTGTTATGTTATTGCCTTACATGTGGATATTTGTTTTGAAACTATGATTATGTTGTATATCTGTGATAACTGTCATATATTGTTTACATAAGCATGAGGTTAACCGTTACCTGAGGTTCAATGGGAATTGAACCTCAGCCCCTGCCATAGCTTCAGGATCCCGGGAAGTGATCGAGGACAAGGGTAAGAAGCCAGTGTGAGGACCCTGCGGAGGCATAATCTTTTTGGGATACTTATGTTAGAAGTATTAGACTTGGATGATTGTATTAGTAAACGTTCAGTTGGATATATTACATACAATGTTATTCAGTTACTCTTTATTTATGTAAAATATTTTCAACTCTCTCAGCTCCAGAAACGTTTATGAAAACGGGATGTTACAAATCAACCACCAAATCTTTTTTAAAAAAGTTATATACATTACGACTATTATGTAACAATCGTCACTTATGGGAATACAATATAAATACATAATGGTTGTACTTTGTATCAATCATATATTGTCTCACAAAATGACGATTCTTACAGTAAAACCATCATGAAACGCTGGATGAAGAAACAAACAATTTTTCTTCCAACTTCATATAAAAAAACAACATAACGATTTCTCTTAAATAACCATCAACTAAACAGTCCAAACCTTTCCCCTTCCCTACACTCAGGATGAGAATATTCTATACTTCTTTGTTCTCTGATAATCTACACAAGAACCAAGTACCCTTTCATTGCCCATCATTGTGCGCGACTGCTCCTCTTTAACTTTCAACGTGTGCGATGATGGTTTGAACTTGTCACTTCCAATCTATATAAACTCCAAATTTCCTTACGTATCGTTCTCCTTTGTTCTTTTAATTGCCAAGATGAAATGCGGTGCTGAAGATTTGCTAGAAAGTCCATGATGTTATTCTCTTCCTTCACCTCCTTCCTCTCTTCTAGAACCTCCACCTCCACCTCCACCTCCACCTTCGCCTCAAGTGAAGGAAATGTTGCAACAAGCAAAATGCATTGACCATGCAATGAGGAGCTTGGTTGGATATTTGTTGAGTATGTACAGGAAGACCAATATCATTTTTTATGAGTACAAGATTGACCATCATGATCATGTCATACTCCTAAATGATTCAAACTACTCATATAGTGACAAGTAGTGTGATGATGTGTGGTTTGATGTGAATATATAGAATTTTTTATTCATTTAAATTGAAGGAAGAAAAAGTTCCCAAATTTACAACAGACCTCAGATCATCTATCAAGAAACTAGTCGCTAGAGGGTAATATTTTGTGGTTTTCTTTTTATAAAACACACACACGCAAACAAAATTATTTGAACACTAGCTACCCTCTTTTTTTTTTTAAAAAAATAATAATAATAGCATACCTCACTTGAATTAACTAATACCTGTGATATATGTATATGTTAAAATAATAACATAACTCACAGTTATTAACAAAGAATGGTAATAAGTATAAACAAATAAATAACAGTTTTATTAATACAACCATTAAATAAAGTCTTCGGCATGACAACATAGAAAACTATACCCTCCATCTTCTATGTAAGCATATAAAATAGAACATAATTGACACTTAGTTTGTTCGAACGAAACCCCGCAATATTGTAACCCTGGTAACTTGCTATCTTTTTAAGTCATTGAGAGTCTTTTTAAATCAAGCCCCACCATAAAAAGCCTTTGTCTTTACTCCTTACCGATAGCTGTGCTAATCAATACCTTCATACTCATCTCAATAACTGCTGAGCGAGTTACTTTCGCTTGCCCTAACTTGCATTTTCATCATTCATGAGCCCTACTAAGTTGTATCGTTTGGTGCTCTGTTCTCCTTGTTTTATTAAGGTGTCTTACTGAAGTCACGACACGTTAAAGCATTCAAAGTGACATTAACTTGCTTTTATGAAGCTATTGTTTTTTAGAAAACTTATTTTTGCTCTAATCGAATGTTCATTTCTTGTTATGGGAAGCTGTTAACCCATTGCTTTGACAAAAAGTTCCTACTTTATTGATATTTTTAAGTAACTTCTGGAGATATAATCCCTAAGTAAAATACATCTCTTTTTTTTTTTTGGAAGTATCCATATCTCCAAAGTTTACTTAAAAAAAGCTCAATATTTGTGATGAATAAACCAATTTATGTGTATCGATGAGAGTCATACATGAACAAGCTCTGCGAATAAACTATTTCAAATGTATCGAGAGTCATACACGAACAAGCTCTATAAATAAACTAGCTTAGGTGACATATTGAATTTATTGTTCTGAAGTTATATTTTTTGGGACATCCCATTGTTGCTCTAACTGAAGGTTAATCTCCTATCTTTCTATTGAGCATGTAGCACCAAATTAAACTCTATGAAATTCAACATTGTGATCAGTCCTAGACCTTTTAATTTGGGAGTTTTTGAGCTACTTGTTCTTGTGTGTGTGTATGTGTGTATTATATATATATATATATATATATATATATATATATATATATATATAGAGTAGTACTTTCAACATTGAGTAGTAATGCAATTTGGATGGATCAAGATTTTTTGGGCTTTATGGCTAGAATCAATGGCACTCTTGTTACACCCTACTAGCCTCACCTTTATAGGTGGCGAATAATTTGATCTTTAATCTTTTTCTTAGTTAAATATGTATCAGAGATTTTCACACAGCAAATCATGTAAATAATTTGGACAATATAAGTCTGGAAAATTAAATAAGTAATCAAAAAGAATATATCTCCCTCCTTAAGGGTTAATATACAGTCATCTAGTGTAAGTGTAACATCCCAATTTTCAAAAGCGGAATAATTTTTTTTTCATTTAAAATCATTTAAAATCATCAGAGTAGAGCATTTGAATGGAAGAGTAATTGATATATATTCAAAATGTTATAAGTCTGGCTGGATACAATAGCGGTATAGAAACTGAGTATTTCAAAAGTGATGTAAAACAACAATAGAAAGGCTTCCGTTGGAATGTCAAAAGGAAGTCTTCAACCAGGTCTTCTAGTCGGCCTGCTTGCACTTCTCCTCTGTCCTCAAACCTCTCGATCCTGAAGCTAAGTTAAGAGCTGAGGTCCCATGCATACGGACCCCAGGTAACGGTTAACCTCATATTTACATATACGGTATATAAACACAGCAATTGATTCACTTCCAAACATGTCACTCCCAGTGAATGCAAATGTTCCGCTCCCAGTGAAATGTACCACTCCCAGTGAATACAGATATATCACTCCCAGTGCATGCAGATGTACAGTTATCTTTTAACAACAACATGTATTCAAACAACACACCACAATATGCATACAACACACATACCATATATACACATATTGTAAATATCAGAGTTAGTGTTATAGTATGCGAACGTATCTTCGTTGTCGATATACGGTACTTTAGACGGAAAACGGTACGACAGCGGCACAACAGCAGTAACAGTGGTACGTGATCTCAGATATCCTAATAAGGATAATATCGCATGTAATCAATAACTAACATTATAATAGTCATTTTAGTCATAAATGACCATTTTACCCCTGACTTCTCTAATCGTCGAAATTTCGCTAGAACTTCGTTACTTTGACTCTAATCTTCCAGAATTTCAACATATTCCTTACTCCAACATATTTTCCAAAATAAATATCATATTTATCCTAAAACATGATATTTAAAACATACTGAAAGATTAAAGATCAAAACAACATCTATCCTAAAACTTTAAGAACTACCGAACTAAAAACTAAGGACCGAAGAACTTACCCAGGACTCCGCTACAACTTTCTCCAGAGTTCTTCCTTCCTTCTCTACTCCAAGATTTCGAAAATTCCAAGAGGAATTGGTGTGAGAATTTTGAAAGAAGGTTTAGGCTATTTATAGAAAAAGACGATGGCATTTTCGGTAATTCCTTTGAACTTTGTCTGATCAGTTTTTGACCGTTAGATCGCACTTCTTTAAAGTGGCAAGATCTTGGCCATACACCTCTCCAAGATGATGTCATCCTTAGTCACCAAGGTGATGTCACACACTTGCTTAAGAAGTCTTCTACCGATAAAGTCTCTGTTCGATGTTCTAATCGCGTAATCTTGAGAAATCTCAAAATTCCGGAAGCAAGGTCTTGAAGATCTTTTCTTTCTCTTTCAAGATACTTGGGTTATCTAAATTTTTGATCTCATTAAGGACATTCCATTGCCTACTGAACATTTTTGGACATACGCCGTCGGATACGGAAATGACTTCTGGCAATACCAACTTCTGGATAATAATTCACTGATTCGTAATATGTCCTGGTTCTTACCCACTCATCCTCGGATTTCAAGTTATGATTCTATTTCTATAGGTTCTCATTTCTACTATCTGATTAATTACTAACTTACTACTCAAGTTTCACTTTCAAAACATTATTCACTTTGTTTAATTCTTGACTTATAATATTATACAAATATTAATTCTTCAATCCATTGAAATTTTTCCACCGCCCTCCCCCATATTTTTTTCGGTTTCCACTTTCTTTTTTCTTTTTTGTTTTTAATTTTATATTATATTGTAGTAATCTTCTAAAATTCCAAAAATGCGTCATTGGTCCTTACTTAATTACAAGGATTTAGGCATTTAAAAATTGTTAGAAATTCTTGTAGCCCTTGATCTTACTTTATTAGATTATATCCTAACCATTGATCATTGTTTAATTTGTTTAACTCAATTAAGAAGCTTAATTCGGGTCTTAATCCTATGATTTGTAATCTTTTCGGATTTAAGGTTTTTATGTACTTAATCTCACCAATATTTCTTAATCTTTACTAATTAATTAGCAAGTATATTTTTGCTAATTTTAGCCACAAACATTTAATTAAAGGGTTTTTGCATACGTTACCTTGAATATTCTCTTGTTCAAGCTTAAACAATTAGCCATTAATTACTTAATCAATCATTTACTAATTGTTGATAATTTTCTTAATTAGTAATAATTATTATCTCACAACTATTTTACTGACATTGGTAATTTATGCATTCTGCATAATATTAAAAATAATGGGGTCTAATATGGTCCCCCAATACTTTTTGATTTCTTTCCTTTAATTTTTCCAAGGTAATAATTTATTAAATTACCTAAATTAGGGACAATATTCTTCCCTATTTCAAACAAGTATTTATTTTCTTCTTTATAATATTTTCAGGGTATTTTATAACCCATAAATATTTCAGGGACCTATTTGCAAATTATCTAATGTTTTAGGAACCTTTTCGCACATTATTTATTCTTAGGAGAAATTGTCTTAATAATAAGATAAATTCAATACAAGGTGTTTGAGACCTCATATTCACCTATTTCCATTAGGTATTATTTACTAAATTATGATACTGATCATAAGTAGGATTTTTAAGGTATTACAGTAAGCACCAAAATAATCAAAATATCACAATATAGTCATCCAAAGTAAAAGTAGTGAATGACAAAAATCACGTCCAACGACCTTTTGCAAAACCCTCAGTCTGCCATCTTACCTCTGCTCTCCTTCTCTAACCTAGAAGCACTGCCTGTACTTTGTAATAGCCTGGGATTCATAAGTGAATCCTACAGTAACCGTTAATCTTATATCCAAAATATGTAAGAAAACCACAAACATAAACCATACAACATTTAGTTGGTCGCACACAGTGAGGTACAAAGCCTAATCCGAAACAAACAATGATATAACACAGATTGTTTAATAAGGCACACATCAATGCTAAGGGTCCTACACAGCGGGTTCCAATACCAAAGCGCTTGGAAAATAATAACGCTGAATGCATACACAATCATGGTTAAACATACATATAAAGTCATACATAGCATATGAGATTAAGGTTACTTACCTGCAATTAGTTGATTAGTAAGGTAACAAACTTATAGCTACTAAATAGGAATAATAAACTTTGCTATAGAACTTGGTTTATCATGAACTTCCTTCTCCTTGCTCTTACTATATGTTTCGGCCTTGAGCATGCAACACCATACAAGAAGAGTTCAATAAGATCTTGAATCCATTTGTGAAGATTAAAGAGGATAGAAGCCTAATCAAGAATAACTTAGAACTTGCTTACCTTAGGCTTCAAGCTATATCCTTCCTCTCTACCTGGACTTTGCAAACTCTTTTTTTTCCCCTTCTTCTTCCTCTTCTCTCTCTCTCTCTCTCTCTCTCTTCCATGCTTTGGCCAAAAATGGCCTAAAGACAAATGAGGGAAGAAATATATATAGAACACGGGTGCGGTCCATAATGCGCCATGTGTTTGGTCTAGAACGTACCGCTTGTCTTGTCCAAAATGTGCCACTTGTCCTCTTTCTATTGGACCAACACAAAAGTAACTTTATGCTTTATAATGATGAAGGACATGTGTCATGAGCTCATTGGAACAACAAAAAAGTGCCTCCGTACTTTGTAATTATGAAGGGACACGTGTCACCTTTCTATTTAACCAATAAAAGCATCTTTTTACTTGTCATGATGGAGGACACGTGTCATGTTTCTACTGGACCAATATAAAAGTATGTCATAATGATACGACATGTGTCATGTTCTCATTGTGCCAACACAAAAGTTGTGTCATCATTAATCATCATGACTTACTTTATTAAAGCTACTTTAACAAAGCTAATTTACCAATGTTTATTTGGTATTTTACTCGGGTTTTACTCAAGATTGTGGCACGTATATCGAGACCCGCCAAATGAAACATATACCAGTGTCTTCTCCCCAAAAAACGCAGGGTACACCAATGTGCCCTGGAAATGTGATGTACACACCTATACTGACACATTTTTGCTCAACTAATTGTCCTATATCTCATGACATAGTTGGGTGACATCTTTTACCGACCCAATGGCATTGTATAGGTATCCTGTGCACTTTTGCACCAACAATTTAATCATGTAGCCTATACCATGCATGCTAAATCTTCTACTTCTCTCTCTTGGCTAGCACCTTATGCTTCTCAGGGAAAGAATTTTCCTAGCTTAATAGGAAAGATTTGTTGACTTATCTCTTGCTTAAATATGTGGCCAAATATTGTTGCATAGTTGGAAAGCTTATATTAATATTCATCTTTGACTTTTTGACATAAAATCAACTCTTTTCTCTTTGGTCTTATGTTTTGGACGTTTTTAAGGCTTATTTAAGAAGCCTTTGATTCTTAATTACATGACACATGCCCTTATTACCAAGTCAACATAACCCCTTTCAAATTACTTGTTCTCCATGAAAGGCGATAGCTTACACAAGAAGCTATCTTCTTCTTGAATTCTCTACAAACTTCTAGAAGGATAATTGGCTTGTTTGGGAAGCTTAGTTGTATCTTCTTGAACACACCTAATCTCTTGCATTTATGATGTCATGTAGATGACATAAGCATGACGTTAGCTATTTAAATCAAGAAGTAACTTCCTTTGCAAGATTCTTGGCTAGCTTCTTATGGAAGCCTCTTAACTAATCATGAGAAAGACTTCTTCATCAAGCCTCTTGTTATCTTCCTATGTAAGCTTCTTTGACTAAAACATGTGAATCTTCTTGAATACTCTTCTCTTCTTATTTACTCCAAAAACGCAGGAATCCTTATCAGTTTAGGAAATGTCATGTGCATATTTATTTTAGCGCATCTTTGCTCAGCTAATTGTCCCATACCTTAGGACATAGCTGAATGACATTTTTACCACCTGATTAACATCGTATAAGTGTTTTAATTTTTGCCCTTCTACACTGGCACTTTAATTTCTATAGCCTATACATACTATGACCATTAACCAATATGGTCAAATTACTTAGCCCCTGAAAACTATTTTATCTCTTGACATTCTTGGGGCTCCTCCAGAACTGGGCTTAGTTGTTTACTAACTTTGAGCTTATTCTTAAGCCTTTAAGCCCAAAATTCAGGATATTACAACTCCTGATCTATATATATAATAATGTAGGTGTTCGCTTATATGTTATGTCTCTTGAGAAATTAAGCCTAAAAAGCAAAGGAAGATAGGGTAAGAAAAAATACCTCAATAAGAAAGGGTATAGTGGTTATGAAAGCCCTTGAATTCAAGTGTTTGCATATCCCCTCCGCCCTTTTTGATAAGGTATGTGTTTTTTCCCTAAAGTTATTTGCTTTCCAGGGTTAATTATTGTGAAGAGACACAATTATATACAGGTCAAGAATTACATTATCACTTATATATATCAACAATTGCCATTGATTCTCCTCATAAAGCCTGAAATGTCTTAATCCAACCCAACTTGCATAGCAAGGTACTCTGTGTGTGTGTGTGCATGAGGTCAACTAGCTTAGACACTCTCACTTGAAGAGTTTTATATCCATTCATCAGGGTTATTATTTATAAATCATTATTTATGTAATAAATACATAATGGTTTTCTATGTGATATTGTAATTTATTTTTATTAAAAATCATGGTTCTTACTTGCAAACCATTATGTATGTTACATTATTGAATAAATAAAGGTTGTAAAATGACATTATTATATATCATGCAAGCATTACCATTTATTATTATGGTTGTTTACGTATGCCTGTTAATTACTACCATAACAATGGGCAGATCATGGCCTCATCAAACATCAATACATAATAAGTGTTATATTATAACCATTATAATAAGTCTAGAATAAATATTGGTTCTGAACCATAATGTATTTGTGTCGATATTTTGTAGCCCTACATATATGGCAGTTTGAAACTATTATGTATGGTAGTTAATAACCATCATGTATCGAGATTTCTATAGTAGGGACCTTGCCCCTCTTATTGAGGAGGTTGGGAAATAGATCCCCATATGGCTTGGGAAAAGTGTGCGCATATATGGGTGTCTTGTGTTTGGATGTGTGAGTAATCCCTCCAATGGGAAGGGCTATGGTAGGTGTAAAAAATATGAATTTCTTATAAATATATTTAGGAAGTTCATATTGGTCCTAAATATAAAACATAGTTTTTTCAATCTTTTCTTAATTTATCTCTATTGATATATACTCCTTCAACAATAATCAAGGAGGAGTGAGAATTAAGGAAGATGACTACGATATTTTAGAAAATACATGTTATATCAACTAACTTAACCAACTTCCTCAATCTAATCAAATTTAGTAAATATGTCTTAAAGTACCAGAGGAGTAACTAGATTATAATATAAGGTAGGGGCTAATTTTTCCCTAAAAGTTGTCACATAAGACAATGTCGGTCCAACATTTTTTTAAGAGCAATGTCACCCCAAAAATTTTCAAAGTGTAGCAATTTCGTCTATACCATTGGTCAAGTTAAGTTTGACCATTATTTGACAAAATATGCTGAGTTGGTAGTCCATATATCATTCATGTTATTTTTGTTTTGGGTTAAAGTGCAAATTTATCTCAAAAGTTTTCACTTAAGAGCAATGTTGCTATAAAAGTTTTTAAAACGTAACATTTTCACCCTAGCTATTATCCAAGTTAAATTTAACTTTTAGTTGATCAAATATGTTGATATGTTAGGTCCACACGTAATACACTTTATTCTTTTCAAGTTAAATTTATAAATAGGAATTTCTTTCTAAAAAGTGTATCCCATTTGAAGAATTGGGGAAAATCAGAGAGAAGAAAAGCATCTTGTGTTGTAAAGAGAAAATCAAAGAAGTACCTACATATCTCAACGTCATTGGGTTACGATGGTGGAGAATTTTTGGTGGTGTTATTCTCAAAAATCTTCTTCAATGTGTCATGCATCCAATGATTGAATCTTTTTCTTTATCAACCTCTAGCGAACATGAATTCCTCTTCTAACTCATGACTTTTTTTTTTTTTTTTTTTTATTGTTGTTCACACTGTCAACTCAACATATTTAGTCAACTAATGATTAAACTTAACCTAGATGATAGTCAGATGACATTGTTATGATTTGGAAACTTCCGGGACAATGTTGAACCCAAACGCTTCTAAGGCAACATTAAATTGCTCCTGAGTGAAATTTTTTAGGCAAATTTTCATCTTAACAAAAATAACGTGGATAACACATGAATATAGTACACTAGCTTATTTGGCTAACTAACCGTCAAACTTAACATGGATAACAATAGGGGAAAATTCGCTAAGATTTAGAAATTTTTGAGGTGACATTACTCCTAAAAAATCTTCCGGGGCAACATTGCTTTTATTTGATAACTTTCGATACAAAATTAGACCTTAACCCTACAATGTATGCACCTTTTCTTTTTCTTAACTCCAATGAATCTCTAAAGTCCAGATAAGATTTTTAAGCCCTTTTTATTTTTATTTTTAAATAGAAACAATTATTATGATTTGGTTTATGACAGATTGAGAAAAAATTTAAACTTCCATGTTCTTTATAATTTTTATGAATAATTATATTGATAATTAAGGTGATTATAAAGGTAACAAATTAAAAGTAATTAACTTTAATGTCATGCATGCATACTATATTTTCAAATCCATTGTATAATTTCAAAAATAGAAACATTTTTAATGCATTTAAGATTTTATACATAGTAAGACAAACATGCATTAATTGTATCGAAAAAAGAAGAAGGAAATACATGCATTAATTGATTGTGCATGTACTATATTTTCAATGATCTCATACAATGAATCACACATTTCTTCCCTATTTATTTTTTTTCTTTTATTGACATTTTCTCTAAGAAATATTTTATGAAAACTAAAACTGTTGGTTAAGGTAGTAAGTAGTCTCATCTCATAAGAAAAGGAACACAAATTTAAATATCAAGAAGTGCAATTTTTGAAAGAGGCTAATCCTTTTATGACTCCCTATAGTCCTTTTCATAAGAAACAATTATTGAATCACACAAAATGAAATGTTGTTCAAATTAACTAAAAGTAATAAATGTGTAAGAAATGTAATTTTTTTTAAATATATTTTTATTTATGAAGACGATGATTGTGAAAGAGAATGAATGAGAAAATATATGAGAGAAAGAGAATGCAAAAAAAAAAAAAAAAAGAGAGAGAGATATATAATGTAATACCTGGAAAAAATAAAAACATTATTATTATAATAAAAAGAAAAAATAATTCTCATAATACCTATTTTAAATAGGTGAATATGGGGTCTCAAATCTTTTGTATTTTATTTATTTTTGTTTATAGGCAATTTTTCTTAGAATTTAGGAGTATGAAAATTAATTTTTAGCTTGTTGATACAAAAACCAATATTTTAGGGATTAAATTAGGACTCAACTCATTTATTCCTAATTTAACTTCATGAAGACAAAATCTTTCTAAGTAAGAATAAAATAGATTATACAATGATATTAACCCTAAATCTTAAAGTTTAAATGGACCAATAAGGGAATTGTTTTCTTGAGCATGAGAGAATAATTAAGTCAAAACTTCATAATTAAAAATAAAGGGAGGGGGGGGGGCGAAATTTTTAATAAAAATGGAAGAAAAAGAATAAACCAATTAAAAGAGTAAGAGAAGATAACTTGGTGAGCAAGTTAACTTTCTTAGGGAGCAAGTAATTGCTTAATTAGAGAGAGATTAGGAGAAAACCTATAGAAATTAAATCATAACTTGAGATTTTGAAGTTAACTATCCAAGATAAATACATATTTAGAATCAGAGAATTATGAGCTTCAACTAGGCTATTCCCAAGATTATTTTCGGTTACTCTTAAGATTCATACTTAAGTATTTTGGGAATTAAAAATCACCATAAATCTTGTCATAAAATTAGGATTTCAAAAGTGAAATTGGATTTTGAAACAAAGCACTAATTAACACTTAACCAAATTAAGTTTTGGGGATTAATTAAGTTGCTTAATGAGCAAGAAGAATGCTTGGTGACCAAGCAAGAAAAATCTAGAAGGGGGAGGGGGCCAAATTTTCGGCCAAGAGAGGATGAGAAGCCAAGATCCTTCCTTTCTCTCCAAGTAATGATCCAAGGGCCAAGCTTAAACCAAAGTTGCAAGATGTTTAACTTCTTCTTGCCTATAAATAGAAGGCATTGGCTAACACATCCTTCACACCAAATTTCCTTGCCTTGGCCGAAATTTAGAGAGAGTAGGAGAGGGAGGAGCTGCTGGAGAAAGAGAGACAAGAGGTCTTCAAGAGGTATAAGAGTTTTTAGCTTTTAAGTTTAAGTTCTTAGTTTATAAGTAGAAATACTAGAAAAGTTATTTTAATCTTCAATCTTCCATATACAGTTTTATTTTCATGTTTTTGAGGTTTCCATTGTCTTTATTTCGAAAATTTGATGAAAAAGAGGTTATATCAAAATTTTTGGAAGATTAGGATCAAAATAGCAAAGCTCTGGCGAAATTTCAGCAAATAAGAACTTCTGGAGTCAGTAGTAAAAATGCTAGTATCTTATGATGAAGTTGATGTTCTAAAATTCTGGGAAAATTCATGATGAAAGTAGACATATAGGGCTTTCTAAATCTATAAAGAGTGTGTCATTTGAAGCTCTGTGCAAAAAGATAAAAATCTTAGAAGTTAAGTTGCATTTTCTGAGCGAAAATCTGGGCAATGGTTTGAATTCTGGAAACTGGGAATTATCCAGGAATTCTGGGTAAGTTATAGTATTTTTTCTTGAAAGTAGACATCTCAAGGATTCCGGGAAATTTTACGAATCCTCATTTCGATTTTTGTGGAATTAGTTATGATTTTGCGAAGTTAGGCGAAATTCTGCCCAGAAATGCTGAATTAACGTTTTTCCGAAAATTAAGTGGAAATAATTAGAAATAAATCCTTCAAGGGTAAAAATGTCAAGTGTGGCCAAGATGTCTCTTGAAATGTTGTTTGAGAATTAATGGAGACCATATTACCCTTTTAGGATAGACTGTGCACGCGTACCGACAACGAACGTACCTAAACCCCGACAAGCTCAGGTACGGAAGCGTATTGTAACCTTAACTCTTATGCTTATGGTTTGGTTATATATGATTGTTGTTTTCACATGATAATACTTTGTTTTGAAATTTACTCATGAGAGTTGAATTGTATACGGGTTATAGTCTTGATAACACCGTTGAGTTTTCCTAGCGCTGAGGACACGATGGGCCGTCGTGGCACTGGTTATGTGCAAACTGGGGTAACATACATATTGCAGTGGCTGTGTTATGTTATTGCCTTACATGTAGATATTTGTTTAAAACTGTGATTATGTTGTATATCTGTGATAACTGTCATATACTGTTTACATAAGCATGAGGTTAACCGTCACCTGAGGTTCAATGGGAATTGAACCTCAGCCTCTGCCATAGCCTCAGGATCCCGGGAAGTGTTCGAGGACAAGGGTAAGAAGCCGGTATGAGGACCCTACGGAGGCATCATCTTTTTGATTAGATTTGGATGACTGTATTAGTTAAACATGTAGTTAGATACACTACATACAATGTTATTCAGTTACTCTTTGTTATGTAAAATATTTTCAACTCTCAGCTCCAGAAACGTTTATGAAAAATGGGATGTTACATATAATTAACTGATGTAAAAATGAAAACAATGTGTGTTGAATTTTTAGACAAAACCAAATTGTTATTTATATATAAGAACAACGTATATGAGAGAATGTTGCCTAGTAAATAGGATCGGAGCGATTATGACCAATGATCTTCATTGATTACATTACCATGTTTATTTTTTCGTTGGAAAATAGAGTTTTAGCTTTCAAAGCTCATAGAGTAAAATGTTTTATGCTCTTCCAATAAGCGGGCTTCCTACATGGAGTTTAAACTTGTTTTCTCCTCTTTACTAGATGAGGTCGTTTATCACCTCAACTAACAGCTTGTTGGTCACTCTTCCTTTTAAAGCTTAGAAAGCAAAATGTTTTTTACTCTTCCAACAAGTGGACTTCTTGCATGGGGTTCAAACTTATGTTCTCATCTTTATGGGGATGAGGCTGCTTGTCTCAAACAACAGCTTATTGGTCACTCTAGTATTGAACTTTGGGGTCATTACATTTACTGATTATGTATTAGATCATACCTAAATACTATATTCTATATTTCTATATATGATATATCATATCCTTGGCTGCGTTAATCAATGTTCATGTAAAAATTATTTAATTTGGCGCTTGACTAGTGCAAGAGGATGATTTTATTCATGGTCCTGTACGCTTGATTTTTTTAGCCTACACGTTCTATACATTTTTCATGTTTTTGTCATAATAAATTCTAAGGTAAAATTTGTTAAAATATGAAAAGCACATACATACATACATGCACGCACACATACACACCTATATACATGTGTGTATGTGTAGGTATATGTATACACACACATATGTATATATATATCTATATATGTGTGTTTATATATATATATATATATATATATATATATATGATTAATTAAAACTTCATATGGATTCACTGTAAAACACCACAAGTATATGATATAAACTTAAAAGCGTTACTCTTATTCACGAACATATTATTTTTTTTACATGAAGTTCAGACAGAATTAATAAGACATAGTCTGCATAAAGTGCAAAGAAAAGTTAGAAAGATACATTTTATTACATTTCATCTTCTGAATCACTAGGTTCACCAAAATCATAATTCATCAAATTTTCATACGAATCATTGAGGAATTTGTTAACCCTTTCTCCATCCATATCCTTAGCATATGCCTTTTCCTCCTCTTTGCCTACTGATTCATCATTGGTTTCAGCACTTGCTTCCTAAGAAAAAAAAAAACAAAACAACATTAACATTAATTTTATTTTCACTTTGTAACTAACTTTATTTTATGAAAAGCTAGAAAAGATTGCATATGCTAAGACCACTACCTCAATTTGAAGCTTCTTGTCTTTTTTGTAATTTGGCTTTGTTGGATACTTTTCATAGATCAAGAAGTTCAAAAGTTCCTTCTTTGTTCGAAATGTACTTCCAGACATCATATGATTAAAAAACTGCATCATGAAACAAGTATATATACAAATAAATAAAGAACTCATGTTTTTTAGTGTTGTAATCGCATCTTCAAATTTTTGAACATGTAAGTTCAAACTCACAGCATATTGATAATGTTTTGTTTGTTTGTTTGTTTTTTTTTTATATTTACATGCGTGAGTAAGTATTAGAACAAAAAATTTAAATATATATCCACATGGAAAGAAAACTTACAATATCACTCGTTCCACTGATGCGTTTTCTTTGTTCAAGAGTCCAATTTTGAAGCCTTTCAGTGAAGGAAAACTGGCGACTCTTACTGGCATTGCTTGCACTTCGATCATCATATACAATTGACTGCACATAATCTGTCACATGTGAGATTATTTTTGAATAATTTTTATTGGTGAAGATAGATTATTTAGAAATCTGAATCCAAAGATAATGAGTTCAAAAATATATATTTTGAGATGAAAAATAGTGGAAGATCTATGAAAGATGAGATATAAAAAAGAAGTACGTACCTTGTCTAAGTCGATGTTATTGTCAATGCAGAAACGAGGAACCTCGTATGAAAGAGAGAATTCCCCTACAACTTTTGTAGTTCTCTTTTTTCCTCTCTTAACTGGCTTCTGGAAAAAAAGCCAGTAGAAAAGTTTAGCATATAAACATAGTATTATGGGTATACCAAAATCATATCACATATGTAACATCTCAATTTAAAATAGCGAATTTTTTTTTTAAAAAAAACAAACCGTGATCAAAGTCGAGCATTTCGATTAAACGAGTAATTGAATATCTAGCAGTACATAACCATAGTGTAATCATCCTTATACAGTCATCTGTTGATTCCAAAAAGATTATATCTAAATAGTTCAAAAGCTAAAACATATAAGCTCTTCCAATCCGCCTACATCGGCTACTTGCCGCTCTCCTCCACCCTGGATCCTCCTGAACCTGGAGCTACAGCTGAGATCCAATTCCCAATTGGATCTCAGGTAACGGTTAACCTTATGCTCAAATAAATCATATATAGGCAACAAATAGTCATAATAATCCTTATACAGCACATCAATACATAAGCACACAACAGATGCATGATCAACAATGGACAGAACATAAGCACACAGCAATATGTAAAGCCCCACACTATGTCTGCACATAAACCAGTGCCACGATCTCCCATCGTGTCCTCAGCGCTAGGAAAACCCAACGGCGTTATCAAGACTATAACCCGTAACAAGCTGTATGTATGACTGACAACCCACGACAGAGTTTCAGTATATAAACATGTCTACCATATATATGAATATGAGCAGCATAAGTGTTAAGGTTACAATACGCGTCCGTACCTCCGTTGATGATTTCGGGCACTTCGGTAGCGTTGTGGTACGTTTGACGGCGGTACGACGGTGATTTGACAGCGGTGACAGTGGAAACAACGGTTCGTGATTCTGGGTATCCAATAAGGATAATATCACCAGTATGAATATCTAAGACCATAACAGGCATTTTAGGTACAAATTACCATTTTGCCCCTAGTTTGACTTTTTGGCGGAATTTTGCCCGGGCTTCGCCGTTTTGACTTTATGTTTTCAAAATTTTTGCTATCATCTTCCCTCTAACATATTTCTAAGATAAATATCACATTTATTCCTAAAACATGATATTTAAACTAACTTGAAAAATTAAGACTACTTTAGCATTTCTACTATAACTACTGAAAGAACTACCTAACTAAAGACTATGGACCAAAAACTTACTCAGAGCTTCGCTAGGATTTTTCTCCGGACTCCTCCTTCTTCCTTCTCTCTCAAATTTTGAAATCCTCAAGAGGATTGGTGTGAGAATTGCAAATGGAATGGGTGGCTATTTATAGAAAACCCGGATGGCATTTTCGTAATTTCATTGAACTTTATCTGGTTGAATTTCGACCGTTGGATCGCACTTTTACTAGGTGGTTTGATCTTGGCCATACACCTCCTTGGCCGACTTCTTCCCCCCCTAAAAGACAAAATTGCTGACCTCATCCTAGCTGCATCATCAAACCTTATCCTCTTGCTTTATCTGATAAGTTCCTGGTTCGGTGTCCTGATCGCGAAATTCCGTAGAAACTTAAAATTCCGGGAACAACACTCTGAAGATCTTTTCTTCCTCTTTCAAATTATCTTATTTAACTCAGTTTTTGATCCCGCTGAGGACATTTCGTTACCAGCTGATAATCCTCGGTATTCGTGTCCGGCTACAGAAATAACGTTGTCTGGTGCCAACTCCGAGACAAAAATTCACTGATTAACATTATATTATGGTTTTTCCCCACTTATCCCCAGATTCCCACAACGGAATTATTTTCTATCGGTTCTCCTTTTGGCTATCTGCTTTAATTATACAAAACATCTTCCTATTCGGATCTCCAAATCACTCCGTCGGTTACAGAAATGACTTCGGAGACCGGCCATCTCGAGATAAAAATTCCCTCGTTCACAATATACCCTGACTTTATAAACATAGTTCACGATTTTCTATGTAGGATTTTATTTCTATCCGTGGTCATTTATCCTGTTCACTTTTATAATATTATTATCTAATTAACACATGTCTTAAATTTATATTATTATTATTATATCCAAATATCTTCTTCATCCTTATCTCCCCTAAAATTTCGGCCCACACCATATATATATATATATTTTTTCTTTAACCACATATATTATATTTATCCTATATTCATTTTCCACAAAATTTTCCTATTGATCCATAACTAATTACTTGGATTTAGGCTTTCATAAATTCTTGAAAAATCCTAAACCATTGATCTTTACTTTTTAAGACTATATCTTAACCATTATTATTTATTTAATTAGCCAAAAATTTCGGTCCTTAATAATTATTATTTATATTTATTTTATTTTTCATGTTTCCCAAATTTCTCTAATCTTATAAAATTCCTGAAAATTCCTTAATTAATCCTTTTATAATTCCTAATAATTTTCTTAATTAGAATTAATTATTTCCTCACAACAATTTCATTAACATTAATGATTTAAGCCCTATGCAAAATATTAAAAGTCATAGAATCAATTTTGATTCTAAAATACTTTTTAATTTTCCTCCTTTTTATTTTCATAGGAAATATTTTATTAAATTGTCTAAATTAAGAATAACATATTTCCTAGATTTTTAATAATTATTCCATGCCTTCTTGAATTTTCCATAATTTTTTTCTTAGTACCTTCCTTTGAAAAATAGACTAATTATACTCTATTTTGATACCATAATCATCATAAATGGATATTTTTATTATGGTAACATAATAGTCCAGATAGTAATTATTCGGGTATTACAACATAAGGCATATAAGCACAATAAAACTAGGTATTATACAAGAAACCAATAGTGGATACGACAAAACTAAACAAGCATACGAGGCAAAAGTACTAATTCTGATTGACACATCAGCCACAAGAAGACAACTAAGTTTTTTACATGTATTGAGAATTCCTTAAAGATTAAGAACGAACTTCAAAACAAGAATAGCATTAACCTGTTCAGGTGATTTAGAAGATAATGGCTCAACAAGTTGAGCGTGACGTGATTCTGAAGGTCCTTTCTTGCTCATCACCTTCATATCTTCGATTGATTTCTACATTTGATTAAAAAAAAAATAGTTATAATCAGGGGCGGAATCAAAGGGAGGCTGGGGGTGGCCCCGCCCCCTAAAAAAATCAGTGATGGATCATTTAATCCTAGTTCTAATAATGCTGTGATAGGCATGGTGTATATAAACTACCTTGAGGAGTTTTATGTGGGGTTTTGGTGAGAAGATATTATGGTTTGTTGTAGAGATGGATAATAAGAAGTTATTTTCCGGTTTACATAATACTTCTTTTGGCTTTAATATAAGACATATTTATCTAATTTAATTAGATTAAGTTAATCAAGTTAGTTAATATGACATCTATTTTATAAAACACCTTTGTCACCTTCTTTAATTCCCTTATTCAATTCCCTCGTCTCCTTAATTGTTGTTAAGGAAGTATCAATAGGGGTAAAATAGGAACACATTGACAAATATGAAAAAAAATGTGTAAAGATTAGGTTTATATTATATTTCAAGTACTTTTATTTATGATATAGTATTTTGGGTTAAGGTGCAAAAATACACATATGGTTTTTCCAAAAGTATGTCTAACACCAAGGTTTTTTTTTCGTGTGAAAGTGACAGTGATTACAAAAGTGGAACAAAAGTCATATAATCTGTAAAGTAATTGTGGGCCCCACCAATATAAAGTAACAGAATATGTGACTTTTGCTATATTTTTATAACCACATAATCACTTTCACACCTAAAAAAAAATATTTGGTGTTGGATGTACTTTTGTAAAAATCACATGTGTATTTTTACTTCTTAACCCTAGTATTTTTTTTTTTTAATTTTTGCCCCACTCATTAAAATTCTTGGCTCTTGTACTGGTTATAATAACTAAATAATATTAAAGATGGGCAAAACTATCTAACTAAGGTTAGTATATGTGTGAAGAAGAAAGAGATTATGGATAGCTAAAATTTTTTAATTATTGAGAGAATCAATCACAAATTCTAATAAACTTTAATTTAAATACACAATAAACAGAATCCATATGACAATTAGTACTGTCAGCCTATGAATCTCAACGATCATACGAGACAAAATTGAGGAAGAGAAATTTCACATACTAAGATTTGCGCTTTCAAATTTTGAGAAATTTGTTGAATCTGATCTTGAGTGACCAAACGGCGAGGTTGTGTTTCTTGTCCTGAAGATTGTTCACGTGAAGTTGGATTATAGGAAGGAACATTGCTAGCCATGTTGAAGCTAAAATGGTCTTTGAAAGAACAGATTATTGGATTCAAATGAAGTTTTGTGGAAGATATAAGAAGAAGAGATGAGTATAAATAGTTGGAAAAGAGGGTATGATATATTCATGTATTAAACGTTAATATTTGTTGTCCTTTCTGCTTATGGAATTCCGGTTTTCAATCCCTTATTAATTATTTTTGAAAAAACTTTATGGTTTTGAATAGAGGTTGAAGAGATATGTATAAATATTTGTAAATTGTGAATAATCAGTTTTGTGCATTATTTCTTTTGGAAACTATCTAATATATTGTATTTTGGTATTGATTCTATAGATTTTTGACTTTATTGGACTCTAAATTAAGGTAAAATTTTTAATATGATTTTTTCCCTTCTGCAAAATTTAAACCTAAGAGTTCACTTCAAGAATATAAGTGTGTATTCGAATCAACCTCCCTAAATTCATGTACGAAAGATTAAAAAACGCTGTGCATTTCGGTCCATGGTTTTTATGACATTTTTTCTTGGAGTATGTTGATATATATTTTTAACGCTTTATCTATATAAGGAAAAAAAAAAAACTAGTATCATTTTGGCTTAGGACAAAATTTAGGTCAAGTAATTTATACTCATTAAGTCAAGTTCTCCAACGACACTTGTTAATTTGCTATTGTTAATTGTTAAAATACATAGGTGCACTTGTAAATCACATATGGACACTTGTAAATTTTCATATAAAAACTTATTATTTTGCTATGGTTAATTGGTAAAATATGTATATATACTTGTAAATTCACTGTAAACTTGCACTATTACATAACTTACATAATGCTTAATAAATAAGAGTTATAGCAAATTAGTGCCAGGTACGCCAACTTAGAGCTCACACAAAGATATATATAATACTAATATTTAATAGTTAAATTAGATTTACATCGTCATGTATTCAGAGGCGGAATTCACGAAACCAAAAACATAATGATTATAATTATTAACCATAATGTATTGTGTCATAAAAATGATAGTTCTTACGAAATAATTAGCATCTAACACTTACAAATGATTTTTCTTCAAACTTTATCTCAGTGACAAAAAACACTTAACGTTATAACAAATAACCATAAAGTATGAATGATAAAATTCACATTTTTTTAATGAGATAATGGCTTCTGTTTAATAAATGTCAACTAAACATTTGAAACTTTCCTCTTCCTAGCACTGATGATAGTTCTTTGTGCTTCTTCATTCTTTAATGATCGGCATAAGAACCAAGTACCCTCACCCACCACTATGCGCAATTGCTCTTCTTCAATTTCCAACTTGTGCAATAATAACGGTTTCAACCTGTCACTTTCAATCGCCATGGTGAAATGCCATGCTGAAGACTTGCTAGAAAAGTCTCTTTCTCCTCCACAACCTCCACCTTCTCCTCCTCCTCCCACTCTTCCTCCACAACCTCTACCTCCTCTTACGCTACAGTCAAGTCTATCTGATCAGTATTATATATCAACATAAAAATTTCAATGAAAAAGTTGAGGAAAAGTTTTACATACCAAGATTTGCTCTTTCAAATTTTGAGAAATTTGTCGAATCTGATCTTGAGTGACCAAACGGCGAGTTTGTATTTATTGCCTTGACGATTGTTTTTGTGGAGTTGGGTGAGAGGAAAGGCCATTGTTAGCCTTTGATGAAGCTAAAGAGGTTTTTGAAAGAACAGATTATTGGATTCAAATGAAGTTATGTAGAGGTTAAGAAGAAGGGATGAGTATAAATAGCTAGTTGGAAAGAGGGTTTTCATAAATTCATGTAGCCAACTTTTTTCCCTTCCTTTCTGCTTATGGCATTTCGGTTTTTCAATACCTTATTAATTATTTTAAAAGTACTTTATCATTTTAGATAGAGGCTGAAGAGTTATGTACACACAAATACTTGTATATTGTAAATATTGAGGTTTTGTACTTGCATTATTTCTTTTAGCAACAACTTAATTTATTGTATTGTAGTATTGATTCGTATAGATTTTTGACTTTATTGGAGTCTAAATTAAGGAAAATTTTTTAATATAATTTTTTTCCATCTACAAAATTTAAACCTAAGATCTCACTTCAGGATAATAAGTATGCATTTAGATTAACACTGGTAGTAGAAATGATTTTTTTTTTCAATATGATTTTTGCGAATTTAAGATAATATAAAAGTTAGATAGTGTAATGTGATTTATATTTGGATTAGCTGTGGTAAAAATGACTATTTTTTAACTGAAATATATTTGGATGATTATTTTAAAAAACAAGTTTAGATTAAAAAAAAGTTTGAAAAGGATATGAATCTTATTAAATAAAGCATACACATATATTATATGCATGTGCTCACACCCATGTATATTGCATTGTGATAGTCTTAGAGAAAAATAAAAATTATAAAAATAAAATAATTAATTTATTATTGGGATAAAATTGAAAATACTAAAATAATTGATTAAATATATTTAATGGATGAAAATACATATAAATTAGGCATCATACAAATGTAAAATTTCTAACTAAATAATATTACATAATTAATTGGATCACATGTCATCCCGAACAATTTGGTTTCTAATTGTGTCTCATAAAAGAGAGATAAAGGGCAATTGAGGGTTAATAAATAATTTGAAATCATCATTAAATTCCCTAACGGTAATAGGTCAAGCAACTAATCGCATTAGCAATCCCATTTGAGCTTAATATTTTAAACAGGTTTTGGTCTTATGTCAAATGGGCTAAAAGCTAATCCAAAATTTCAGATTTTCCTAAAAGCACTTAAAAGTATGTTTTAGCAAATTCAACCTACGTTTTGAGATCCAATCGTGGATCCAAACACACTTATTCAACCTCCCTAAATTCTTGTATGAAAGATTAAAAGCCACTATGTATTTCAGTCCATGGTTTGTATGACGCTTTTGGTTCGAGTATGTGGATATATATTTTTAATGTGCTTCATCAATTAAAAAAAAAAAAGAACTAACATTTTGGGAAAATCGTTGAGGATAAGAACAGGTTATTGGATTCAAATGACGTTATGTGGATGATAAGAAGAAGAAGAGATGAGTATAAATAGTTTGAAAATAGGGTTTCCATACCTTCATGCAGCCAACTTTTTCTTTTCGGTCCTTTCTGCCTATGGCATTCCGGTTTTTAAATCCCTTATTAATTATTTTAGAAAAGCTTTATCATTTTGGATAGTTGTTTTTTTTTTTTAACTATATTTTGGATAGTTGTTGAAGAGATATGTATAAATACTTGTAAATTGTGAATGATGAGGTTTTTACATTCTTTCTTTTGGCAACTATTTAATTATTGTATGGTAGTATTGATTCATATAGATTTTTTACTTTATTGGAGTCTAAAATAATGTAAATATTTTAATATGATTTTTTCCTTCTACAAAATTTATACCTAAGATCTCACTTCAGGATAATAAGTGTGAATTTGAATCAACCCCCTAAATTCATGTACGAAAGATTAAAACCTGCGGTGCATTTCGGTCCATGTTTTTGTGACATTTTTGCTTGGAGTATGCGGATATATAATTTTAATGCTTTATCAATAACCAAAAAAAAAAAAAAACTACTAGTATCATTTTGTGTAAAATCAAAACTTGGGTCAAGTTGTTTATATTTATTAAGTCAAGTTCTCCAATAACACTTGTTATTTTACTATTATTAGTTGTTTAAATACATATATGCATTTATAAATTCACATATGAACAGTTTTCAAATTTTTCTATAAGCTCTTATAATTATAAATTATGATTTGTAAATTTTCATAGAATACTTGTTATTTTGTTATTGTTAATTGTGAAAATTAGGATTTGTAAACTTTCATCTGAACACTTGCTATTTTGCTATTGTTAATTAGTAAAATGAAAATATACACTTATAAATTCACCTATAAACTTGACATGAAGTATAAAAGCAACATGACTTAAGGATTTTCCTTTCAGTAAAATGTGGAGTAGTTATTGAACCATATTTTTATGTAATTTTTTATAGTAAAATTGAGATTCTTAATGCATTTTATAGGATATTATTGCATAATTAAGCACTAACTTGAGCTAGGGACATTATTGAAATAAGTGAAATTATGGGTAAAATGGTCATAATGTGTTGATTATTCAAACAAATGATTTCTTACAGTTTTAATGCTACCTTTTGCTTAATCTTATGTTGGAGGTGTTCAAGAAGAAAATGGAGAGGGTCAGAATTAATATTTTTGAAGACTGGAAATATTTACAAAACAAGGCCCTATAATTTCTGAAAAGTGGAAATCAATGAAGAAAAGAGATTAGAGAAATTTACATAAAAGTACCCAGATGTTTTGAAAATGACAGTTTGCTCATAATATTTTTGAAGTTTTTCATATCAATCCCTCCACAAACTTTCCATTCTTAATTTTAATCCCTTGTCAGCTGACCTTCTTCTTCATACACAAATACACAAAAAACGCAACAGATCTATTGAGAGTGCCATGGACGGAACCAGAAAGGAGCTCAGAGGGGAGGCTTCTTTCCTCGCTGGCGACCTTTGCTTCACAGTGTCCTTCCTCTGTCACTAGCAAGACGTTGTTAATGTGGAGAAGTACCACCGTCACACCTTCATTGTTTTCCACCACCAATGATCACAATATACAGAATGAACTGAGACAAAACAGAGCGCCGTATGACACCACCAATGGCGTCTTCCTCCATCCTACACGCCAACTGCCTTCTTTGTTCTCCTGTCACCACCGTCAACCATTCCCTCCAAAAGCTCAGCCATTGAAAATTGTCCTCACCACCACACTGTCTCTCTCACTACCAAAAACCATCGCTATTGACTGCTAGCTTCCCCTTTCTTCAATCGTTAGACCATCTCGCCCATTTTCCATATTTTCCAGTGAGCTCCATGCCTTCAATACCAACATTTTCTTTTCTGGTTATTCTTTCCATGGCAGAAGTTTCTCAATGTATTCAAAATCTGTTTATGTGATTCAATTGATTTGTTTTGGTCACGTGGCAATGAATGGCTGATCCTTTCCCCTCTTGGTGATGAGGATTTGTTCTTGAAGCTCAATGGACTTCATCATAGGGGAATTTTTCTATCATTCTATTAATCTAAGATTATATATTTAGATTGCATAGTTTTAGGAATTATTGTATATGATTTTAGAACTGAGATTGATGTCAATTATCTTTGATGATTTGATATTTGTAGTTGAGATTGGATTATGTTGTGTGAAGATTATAGATGTTTGAATTTCTTCGTGGTTGTAATGAAATTATATTAATTAGCATGTTATTATCTATTTAATGTGGTTAATTTGTACCTTTGAGGGACTATTTAGTACTCAATTTCAAGAAAACTCATGTTGTATTATTCCAATTTTAATTTCACATTAAGTGGTTTCAAACAATAGTTTAAAAGGTAGTGGTTAGCTATGTCTGTAGGAGCTACTATTAATTAGAAATATTGCACTATCAAGTGTTATCTTAAGGTTTTCATTAAAACTTAATAAATTTTTTAAACTCACATACTTTTTGAACAAGGATAACAATTTCTTTATCACTAGAAGTATTCATCATTCATATTTTCAATTCCATACTCGATTCCATTTTATGAAAAAAAAAACAAAACATTAGTTAATATTTAATTAAATTGTATTCATATTTTAGTTTATTAATTTGAAAATCCAAAACCAAAATTTTCCCTTGTCTTCATTGCATTTGCATAGCATTTAGATTATTTAAGAATCAATAAAAGGCTTCTCGAGAAGAGTGAATGGTCCTATGTTTCTTTATACGCAATTCTTGGTCAATTTTTTTATTGTGGACCCTAAGGCTAACAACAAAAAAACCCTCATCAAGTATATATGCATAAATAGTTTGAGGCCTTGATTTTGTATATTCATATAAAAAAAAAAATGTATGGCTTTTCAACTAGTAAACACCTTCAATTCAAAAACTAGTGGTACATTGGATTCTTAACCCCTCATTAAGAATAATAAATTTTAACATTTTGGATTTTTTTTTTATTGGTATGAATTTAATGGCTGGTAATTATTTTCTAGTATTTCTTAATTTGTCCTTTTATTGCCATTCTTTTCTTAGCTGGTTGAGTGTTACCAGTACTTACTCCAAACTATTTGAATTGGCACAAAGTTCAATGTACATTTTTTTTGTATTTTTAGGTTGATTTTTGATATTTTATTTAATTCATTTCCTTATAATTTTTTAATTCAATAATTGTATATTATCTTTCATTTTAGGAAAATTTTATAATTTCTTCAATTTTTAGCTATAATTAATCAGTGTTCAGTACTTAGATCTTTGTAGGCATGAAAATAGGCCAGACTTTGGCTAAACAAGTTTGATTCTGCAATGGAGACAAAAGGCCTGAGCCTAAATGCATGCTTCTTTCTAGGCTTAGGTCTGAGCTTTTATAAGATCTAGTCAAGTCTACAACCTTTTTAAAGATTTACTATTGTGGATATTGAAGGCCATAAGTAGGCTTTCTGCCTAGCAAAATCTACATAAATATAGGCTTTAAACCACAATGTTTACAAATCATACCCTTGAAATAAGCTTATATCCTACATATAATTAAAATAAAATCATATTATTATTGTTGTTGTTGTTGTCGTTGTAATACCCGAATAACTATTATCTGGAATATTATATTACAATAATAAAAATGTCTATTTATGAAGATTTTGATCTCCACATGATATATGATTAGTCTATGTTCAAAGGAAAACACTAAGAAAATTAAAGGAAATTTATCAGTAGAAATGTGAAAAATGCACTTTAGGGCCATAAAACATCCTAAGAAAAATTAGGAAAAATTCTAACCGGCATGGAATAATTATTAAAAATTTAGAAAGCATATTATTCTTAATTTAGACAATTTAATAAATTATTTCTTATGGAAATAAAAAGGAGGAAAATTAAAAAGTATTATGAGACTAAAATTGACTCTATGATTTTTGATATTTTGCATGGAGCTCAAATTATTAATGTCAATAAAATTGTTGTGAGAAAATGATTAGTTTTAATTAAGAAAATTATTAGAAATTATTAAAGGATTAATTAAGTAATTTTTGAGAATTTTATAAGATTATAGAAAATTTGGGAAACATGAAAAAATGCAAAATAAATAGGATATTATGGTAAATGGAATATGTGTGTGTGTGTGTGTGTGTGTGTGTGTGTGTGGGGGGGGGGGGCCAAAAATTTGGAGGGATAAGGATGAAATAAGATATTTGTAGAATAATAATATTATAAGATTAAGACATGTGGTAAATAAATAATATTATATTAATAAAAAGTGAACAGGATAAATGACCACGGATAGAAATAAAATCCTATCTAGAAAACCTTGAACTAGGTTTTTAGGGTCAGAGTATATTATGAACAAGTGTATTTTTATCTCGGAGTAGGCTCTCTCCGAAGTCATTTCTGAAACCGACGGAGCGGTTTGAAGATTAGGATAAGAAGATATCTTGTAGAATTAGAACAGATAAGGGAAATGAGAACCGATAGAAAATAATTCAAAAGTGAGAATTCGGGGATAAATTGGGAGAAACCAGAGTATATTATTAATCAGTAAATTTTTCTCCAGAAGTTGGCACCGACCGAAGGATTTTCGGCAGATAACGGAATATCCTTAATGAGAGTACAAGGATAGGAAAATCCAGTATTCTTGAAGAGGAAGAAAAGACCTTCAGAGTGTTGTTCCCGGAATTTTAAGATTTTACAAAAAATTTCGCGATTAGGGCACCGAACCAGGAATTTCATCTGATAAAGTAAGATGACATAAGCATGATGATGTCATCAATTTTGTCTTCTTGTGGGGGGGGGGGGAGGTCGGCCAAGAGGTGTAGGGCCAAGATCAAGCCACTTCAAAAAAGTGCGATCCGACGGTCAGAATTCAACCAGACAAGTTCAACGAAATTACGAAATTGCCGTTGAGATTTTCTATAAATAGCCTTCATTCCTCTTCATTCTTCATCAATTCACTTACAATCCTAAAGAAAGGTTAGAGAGAGAAGATCTGGAAGAAGAGTAAGAAGTTCATAGCAAAGCTCTGAGTAAGTTCTTCAGTCCTTTGGTTTTAGTTTCAGTAGTTCTTTCGGTAATTATAGTAGAACTGCTAGAGTAGTCTTTAATTTTTTTAAGTTAGCTTAGATATTATGTTTTAGGAATAAATATGATATTTATCTTAGGAATATGTTAGAGGAAAGTTATAGCAAAAATTTTGAGAATTTAAAGTCGGAATAGCGAAACTCTGGCAAAATTCCACCAATTAGTCAAACTAGGGGCAAAATGGTAATTTGTACCTAAATTGCCTATTATGATCTTAAATATTCATATCAATGACATTATCCTTCTAGGATATCCGAAATCACAAACCGCTGTTTCCGCTGTCACCACTGTCGTGCCGCTGTCAAACGTGCCTTAATTTGACGAAAGTGCCAGAAACCGTCAACAGAGGTACGGACACGTATTGTAACCTTAACACTTATGCTGCTCATATACTATATGTGATAGACATGCTTATATACTGAAGCTCTGTCTAGGGTTGTCGGTATACATACAGCTTTATACGGGTTATAGTCTTGATAACGCCGTTGGGTTTTCCTAGCGCTGAGGACACGATGGGCCGTCGTGGCACTGGTTATGTGCAAACATTATGTGGGGCTTTACATACTACTGTGTGCTTATGTTCTGCCAATATGTGATCATGCATCTGCTGTGTGCTTATGTAGTGATATACTGCTGTTATGTGATTATGTACATGCTGTTATCCATATACTGTCTTATTTGAGCATAAGGTTAACCATTACCTGAGATCCAATTGGGAATTGGATCTCAGCTGTAGCTTCAAGGTCGGGAGGACCAAGGTCGGAAGAGAGAGGCACGCAGGCGGAGTAGGACCCAAGACGGAGTTTTTATTTTGTTATTTCTCTAGTTATGTATTTTACTTTCCTTCGGACATTAGAAGACTGTAATAGAACAATTACACTGTGGTTATGTTTTATCAAAGTTCAGTTACTCGTTTTGTTAAAAAGCTCTACTCTGATCACCGTTTTAAAAAAAAAAAATTCCGCTGTTTTAAGGTGGGATGTTACAGTCGTCATTATTAAAAATTGATCACCAAAATTATAACCTAATAATATAATCATCCAAAATAAAAACCTTATTGTTATTGAAGAGAATAGTAAGGGTGCAACCATGAATTTTTAAGAGGACGTTCAAAAGAAAATTTTCCTTAAAAATAGTAAGGGGTAGTACTATAGTTAACTAATTGTAACTTTAAATTAGAATATAAGATGAAAAAAATATAAATATTGTGTTATTTATATGATATAAATAAAATTATATTTATTTAATATGTAAATAAGCTAGGCATGAAGGCTTATTGTTTAGGCCTTAACAAAATAAGTCTAGCCTATTTACACATTTAGACATTTAAATAGGCATCAACCTGATTTTTTTGACAAATAGGCTAGGCCACCTTTAGGCCGCTTAATAAGGGTCTGACCTATTCTCACTCCTAAATCTTTGTAGGTTAAAGTCTATATATTTTTCATGTTTTTGTCATAATAAATTCGAAGGTAGGACATGCTTCTAATGTTCTACATGATTAATTAAATTTTCATATGGATTCAGTGTAAAACACAACATATATATGGTATAAACTTAAAAGCAGAACTCTTTCACAAGAACATACTATTTTTCTACATGATGTTCAAAGAGAATTAAAAAACAATTCATTTTATTACATTTCATCGCGCTCACCGAAATCATAATTCATCAAATTTTCATATGACTCTTTGAGGAATTTGACAACCCTTTCTCTATCCGTTTCCTCAGCACTTTCCTTTTGCTTCTCTTTGCCTAATGATTTGTCATTGGTTCCAGCACTTGCTTCCTGTATAAAAAAACAAAAAACAAGATTAACATCAAATAACATTTTATTTTTACTTTGTAATAAGCTTAATTTTATAATACATAAAAGCTATAAAAGACTGTATAAGCTAAGGTCACACTCACCACGACTTGACGCTCTTTTTCTTTTTTGTAATTTGGCTTTGATGGATACTTTTCATAGATCAAGAAGTTCAAGAGTTCATTCTTTGTTCGAAATGAACTTCCAGATGTCATATGATTATAATACTGCATCATGAAACAATTATATGTATTTATATTAAATATAAAGAACTCATCATGTTTTTTAGTGATACAACTTCATCAAATTTTTGAATATATACAATTATAGTTGTAACACCCCAACTTTTCAAAAGTAGTATAATTTCTTCTTCATTTAAAATCATTTCAAATCATCAGAGTAGAGCATTTGAGCGGAAGAGTAACTGATATGTATATTCAAAATGCCGTAAGTCTGGCTGGATACAACAACGGTACAGTAACTGCGTGGTTCAAAAGAGAAGTACAACAACAAAGGAAAGGCTTTCACCGGAACATCAAAAGGAAGTCTTCAGCCAAGTCTTCTATGCGGCCTGCTTGCTCTTCTCCTCGGATCTCGGTCCTCTCGATCCAGAGGCTATGTTAAGAGCTGAGGTCCAATGCATATAGACCCCAGGTAACGGTTAACCTCATGTTTACATACACAATATATGGACGACATATACCACAACATCAACAACATAAACAAACGATCTATCACAACCAATGCATATGTTTCGCTCCTAGCATTCAACTATATCGCTTCCAGCATGCAACCATATCGCTTCCAGCATACAGACATATTGCTCCCAGCTTACAGACATATCGCTCCCAGTATTACAGATACCCTCTAACCTTTATATGCACTCCACAGTATAAACACTCTATACATACAACACACACACACACTACATATATGCATATTATAAACATCAGAGTTAGTGTTATAGTACGCGAACGTACCTTCGTTGACGAGCGTTTAGTACGTTGACGGAAAACTGTACTTTTGACGGAAAACAGCGGAACAACAGCGAAATGACAGCGGAACAAGATTACTGATATCCTATAATGATAATATCACATTTATCAATATTTGATATCATAACAGGCATTTTAGGTACAAATTACTATTTTGCCCCTACCTTTACCAATCGGTGGAATTTCGCCAGAGCTTCGCTACTTTAACTCTATTTCTCCAAGATTTTAACATATCTCTTCTTCCAACATATTTATGAAATAAATATCATATCTGTTCCTAAAACATGATATCTAGATCATACTTGAAAAACTAAAAGATCTATCTAACATTCCTACTATAACTACCGAAAGAACTTAAGACTAAAGACTAGGGACCGAAGAACTTACCCGGCACTTTGCTATTTACACAGACTGCTCCTTCTCTCTAAAATCTCTCACTAGAAAGCTCTAAGATTTGTGAAGAATGAAGAGAAAGGTGAAGGCTATTTATAGAAAAGATGGATGGCATTTTGGTAATTCCTTTGAACTTTCCTTGATCAGATTCTGACCATCGGATTGCACTTCTTTAAGGTGGCATGATCCTAGCCTTACACCTAGCATTTTTCCTTCAAAGTCAACAAAATGATGTCATCCTTAGTCATCAAGGTGATGTCACACACTTGCTTAAGAAGTTTTCTACCGATAAAGTCTTTGATCAGTGTTCTAATCGCGTAATCTTGAAAAATCCCAAAATTCCAGGAGCAAGGTCCTGAAGATCTTTTCTTTCTCTTTCAAGATACTTGGGTTATCTAAATTTTTGATCTCATTAAGGACATTCCGTTGCCTGCCGAACATTTTCGGACAACCGCTATCAGTAACGGAAATAATGCCGGACAACGTTATCTTCTAGATAAAAATCCACTTATTCATAATATACTCTAGTTTTTACCAACTTATCTTCGGACTTCAGTTTATGAATTATTTTCTATAGGTTTTCATTTCTACTATCTGTTCTAATTCCACAAAATATCTTCTTGGCCTTATCTCATGATCACTTCATTGGTTACAGAAATGACTTCGGAGATAGCTTACTTTGAGATAAAAATTTACTTGTCTATAATATACTCTGACTTTAGAAATCTAATTCATGGTTTTCAAGGTAGGATTTAATTTCTATCGATTCTCGTTTATCCAATCAACAAAATATCCTATTATATATTATTATTATAATCGAATCACATTTTTTTCCCTTCTCCTTCCTTTATCAATGTCGGCACACACATATATATTATATATATATATACTTTATCTTTATACTATTTTAATTAATCACATTATTCTCTTAATTCATGCTTTAGATAATTAGCTAATAATTACATCATTAATCATTTACTAATTGTTGACAATTTTCTTAATTAGTAATAATTATTATCTCACAACTATTTTGCTGGTAATTTATGCATCATGCATAATATTAAAAATCATGGGGTCAATTTTGGTTCCAAAATACTTTTTAATTTTTCTTCTTTTTATTTTCAAAGGAAATAATTTATTAAATTGCCTAAATTAAGGACATTATTCTTTCTAATTTTTAATAATTATTTTACTGCCCTTTATAATCTATCACAATATTTTTAGGTTTTATGACCCTAAAATGCATTTTTAAGCCTTTTTGGCACTTAATTTCCTTTATTCCCTTAATATTTTTCTTTGAACATAAGCTAATTATCTTACACTTTGAGACCACACATTCACCTATTTCTAATAGGTATTATTTGTCAATATAATATTTCAGGTAAATAATTATCCAGGTATTACAATAGTTGTATAAGAAAAGGTTTCAAACTCATGCAGCATATTGATAGAAGACGTGTCAATGGTCTATATAAACATTAATTGCGCTAACGTGTGTTTGTGTATGTGTAATAATATTAGAAGAATTAATTCACAATAATGTTTTTGTTTTGTTTATATTTGAATGAATGAGTAAGTATTAAAACCAAAACTTTGTATATACACATAGAAAGTAAACTTACAACATCACTCGTTCCATTGATGCGTTTTCTGTGTTCAAGAATCCAACTTTGAAGTCTTTCAGTGAAGGAAAACTTATTATTGGTATTGCTTGAACTTCCGTCATATAAAATTGACTGCACATAATAATTAATTTGTCACATTTATGATATTACTTGAATATCTTTGTTGGTGAACAGAGATTATTTAGAAATTTGAATCCGAAGAAAATGAGCTCAAACACACAAATATACTTGTAGAGATGAAAACAATGAGGAACCTCAGGAAAGAGAGAATTCAAAATCAAGTAAAGTACTTACCTTGTCTAGGTCAATGTTATTCTCTACGCAGATATGTGGAACCTCATATGAAAGCGAGAATTCCCCTACAACTTTTGTGGTTCTCTTTTTACCTCTCTTCTTTGGAGTCTGTAAAAACAAAAAACACCAGTGGAAAAAAAAGTACTTTATACACAAATATTATGGATCATACCAAAATCAAATAACATAATTAAGATAAGTACCAAAATCAAAATGAAATTAGATCATATACATGAGACAAACAAGCACAACAAGGAGAAATAAGATCATATAGAGATGCGAGAGACAAATGCTGCTTTTGGCACATCATAAGTTTTTTAGCCATAATTTTGCTTTTTTCCTTTTTTAAAAAATTTGCTTCATAACATTTAACACTTTGGTTTCAATGGAATTAGATGTTCCTCAACCACAAGCACACAACTAAATTTTTACATTGATAACTCCTTTAAAATTAAGAACGAACTTCAACAAGCATATGTCGCATTAACCTCTTCAGGTGATTTAGAAGATAATGGTACAACAAGTTGTAGTTGATGTGATTCTGAAGTTCCCTCCTTGCTCGTCGCTTTCAAATCTTCGATTGATTTCTACATTGGATAAGAAAAATAGTTATAATAACTAAATATTATCAAAGGTGGGTAAAACTAACTGGCTAAAGTTAGTATGTGTGTGATAGAAAGAAAGAGACCATGGATAGCTAAAATTTTTCAATGAGCGACGGAACAATCAGATTAAGTTTTTTAAATAATTGTGTAGAGAGAATCAATTAGAAATTCTAAGAAAATTTAAAGTAAATACACAATAATCAGAATCCATGACATTTAGTACTATAAGCATATGAATCTCAACGATAATCCACGATGAACTAAGGGAAAATTTTCACATACTAAGATTTGCTCTGTCAAATTTTGAGAAATTTGTCGAATCTGATCTCGAGTAATCAAACGGCAAGGTTGTATTTCTTGCCATGACAATTGTTCTTGTGAGTTTGGATGAGAGGAAGGAATATCGCTAGCCATCGATGAAGCTAAAAAGGTATTCGAAAGAACAGATTATTTGGATTCAGATGAAGTTATATGGATTATATGAGAAGAAGATATGAGCTTAAATAGTTCGAAAAGAGGGTTTAATACATTTATGTAGTCAATTTTTTCCCGTTCTTTCTGCCTATGGCATTCCGGTTTTCAATGCCTTATTAGTTATTTTAAAAAAGTGCTTTGATTTTCTCATGTTACATGAGGAAAAAAAGTTTCCTACACACACATGAAATGGTGGAACCCATATATATATATATATATATATATATATATATATATATATGTGTGTGTGTGTGTGTGGGTCCCACCATTTCATATGTGTGTGACATGAGAAAATTTGTTTCCTACAACATGACAAAATGTTTTCCCTTTACAAAAAACCCTTATCATTTTCGATAGAGTTTGAAGTGATATCCGTAAATACTTGTACATTGTAATCAAATTGTTGATTTGAAGCAAACTCATGATTGTGACCTGAACTAGAATCGTAAAATCTTATAAGAGTTCACTTTTTTCATTAAATAGATATAGTTTACTAGAATCGTATAATTAAATAATTAAAATACAAAAAATTACAAAATTTTGATTTAAATCTATTTTAAATCCAAATAATTAAAATTAAATATATCAATATTCATAATTTATCATATTTAACAAAAAAAATTCTATAAAATTCAAATATAAAGTGCATTATCAAATCGAAAAGGTTAATATGAGTTTAAGAGTTAGTTAATATTATTTTAATATGTTAGAAATATAAAAACGATAAATTTAAGTATGTAAACTCATGAGTTTAATCGAGTTTATAGTTAACACGAGTTTACTAACGACTAAACTCTATTTAGTAAGATAGAAATACAAAAAAAGTAAACTTAGAAAGTAAACTCGAAAGTTCAATAATGATGATTGTAACTAATAAGGTTTTGTACATGCATTCTTTCTTTTGGAAACTATTTAATTATTGTATGGTAACATTGATTCATAGAGATTTTTGACTTTATTGGACTCTAAATTAAGGTAAATTTATTAATATAATTTTTTCCTTCTACAAAATTTAAACCTAAGATCCCACTTCAGGATAAATGTGCTTTTGAATCAAGTAATCAACCCCCCTATATTCATGTATGAAAGATTAAAAAGTGGATATATTTAGCTTGGAGTATGTTGATATATTCTTAATGGTTCATCAATAACAAAAAAAAAAACTATCATTTTTGGTAAAACGTTGTGTACACTGTACATATGCATAAATAGCTTGAAGCTAAGATTTTGTATATTGGTGTGATAAAAGGTTGTATGTATTTTCAATTAGTGCAACTTCAGTTCAAAAAAAAACAAAAAAACTAGTGAAACATGGGTTTTTAACCCCTCATTATTAATAATAATAAACTTTAACATTTTGAATTTTGTTTTATGAAATGAATTAAATGGCTTGTAATTATTGTCTATTATTTCTTAATTTTCCCTTTTCTTGCCATTCTCTTCTTAGCTGGTTGAGTTTATCAATACGTTTTCAAAACTATTTGAACCGGCACACAGTTCAATGTACATTTTATTTGTATTTTATGGCATGTTTTTGAGGTTTTATTTAATTTCATTTCCTTATAATTTTTGGATGATAATTTCCTAGCTTATGATTTTTTGAATCAATAATTTGGTGTTAACTTTCGTTTTTGAACAAATTAATAATTTCTTTGTTTGTATTCCAAAGAAATAATTTTTTCTGAGACTGTCATTATGTTTATAAAATTTGTTAAGTTTGCATTGGTCATTCTCTTTTCAAAATGTAACATCCCAAATTCCATGTCATTTACTGTGTCCAATGACTCACAGACGGTGTACATATCAAAGTAAAATAGAATGGAGAGCATGCATAACGTTTGGACGATGAGTAACTGATATAAAAATGCCCAGGCATAAGCTGGTTATATTACAATTCCCAAAAGAATATTCATGTGATACAATATACAGAGGCTTACATACAGCTCTTTGGTAAACCAAACATTATGTAGACCTATGTAATACCCTAAAATTTGATCTAGGGTAAATATCATAAATTGGTAGAATATACCTATTGAAAATAGGTGAATTTGTGGTCTCAAAACTAGTGTCATAATTACCTTATTTCCAAAGGTGATTTCTCATGTAATTAGGAAAGATAAAGAGCTAAAAATCCTTAGAGACAATTAAATATTTATTAAAAAATTAGAGAGTATGTTGTCTCTAATTTAGATAATTTATGGGATTATTTTCCTTGGAAAATAATAAGGCAAAATTAAATATCATTTTGGGGAACATAAATTGCCCCATGATTTTTAATATTTTGCATAATGCATAAATTATTAATATCAATAAAATAGTTGTGAGATAATAATTATTACTAATTAAGAAAATTGTCAAAAATTAGTAAATGATTAATTAGATAATTAATGGCTAATTGTTTAGACATAAATAAAGAGAGAGAGAAGGTGGAGATATTTGTGAGTTGTGAGTATGTGTGAGTTGTGAGTGTGTGTGTGCCTAAGTGTTGTGCATGTGTGTGTGTGTAGTAAAAAAAAAGAAGAAAAAGAAATAATAAATATAATAAAATAAAATAAGAGATAAGATCTTAGAATATAATAATAATATAATTAAAACATGTGTTAATTAGATAATAATATAATAATCAGAGGAAAAATGAACAGGATAAATGATCACGGATAGAAAGTAATTCCATTGTGAGATTCTGGGAATGAGTTAGGAAAAACCAGAATATAGTATTGGTCAGCGGGTTTTTATCCAGAAGTTAGTACCGACCGAAGTTATTTCTGAAACCGGTCACGAATACCGAGGATTTTCGGCAGATAACGGAATGTCCTTACTGGGAGTATAAGGGAAGAAGAACCCAGTATTCTTAAAGAGGAAGAAAAGACCTTCAGCGTATTGTTCTCGGAATTTTAAGGTGCTACGGAATCTCGTGATCGGGGCATCGAACCGGGAATTCATCAGATAAAGCAAGATGACATAAGACTTGATGATGCAGCAGAGATGACATCATCCTTGAGAGGTGTAAGGCCAAGATCTTGCCAACTCCAAGAAGTGCGATCTAACGGCCAGAAACTGATCAGACAAAGTTCAAAGGAATTACGAAAATGCCATTGGGCTTTTCTATAAATAGGCCATCATTCCTCTTCATTCTTCACCAATTCACACAATCCTAGAGAGAAGTTAGAGAGAGGAGCTCTGGAGGAGAAGTCCGGGGAAAATTCGTAGCAAAGCTCTGAATAAGTCTTTCGGTCCCTAGTCTTTAGTCTTAAGTTCTTTCGGTAGTTCTTAGAGTTTTAGAGTAGATCTTTAATCTTCCAGTATATTTTAGATATCATGTTTTAGGATAGATATGATATTTATTTTGGGAAATATATTGGAGTTAGAGATATGTGGAAATTCTGGAAGATTAGGGTCAAAATAGCGAAGTACTGGCGAAATTCCGCCGATTAGGGGATTAGGGGCAAAATGGTAATTTGTACCTAAAATGCCTGTTATGATATCAAATATTGATAAATGTGATATTATCATTATAGGATATCAGTAATCTTGTCCCGCTGTCATTTCGCTGTTTTCCGTCAAAAGTACAGTTTATCGTCAACGTACTAAACGCTCGTCAACGAAGGTACGTTCGCGTACTGTAACACTAACTCTGATATTTACAGTATGTGTATATGTGCTGTGTGTTGTGTGCATGTTGTGGTGTGCTGTTTGAGTACATGTTGTTATTAAAGGATAGCTGTATATCTGCATACACTGGGAGTGATATATCTGTTTTCACTGGGAGTGATACTTTTCGCTGGGAGCGGTACATTTGCATTCACTGGGAGTGACATAGTTGGTGACATGTTTGGAAGTGAACCAATTGCTGTCATTTTATACCATATATGTAAATATGAGGTTAACCGTTACCTGGGGTCCGTATGCATGGGACCTCAGCTCTTTACATAGCAGCAGGGTCGGGAGAACCGGTGTCAGAGGAAAAGGGAAAGCCGCATGCTTAGAGACCTGGTGGAAGACTTCCCGCAGTTGTTCTAGTAGAAGCCATCCTTTTGTTGTTGTACAGTCCTTTTGAGATACTCGGTTTTCTTACCGCTATTGTACCCCGCCAGACTTATGGCATTTTGAAATACAAATAACAGATACTCTTCCGCTCAAATGGTCTACTCTGATGGTTTGAAATGATTTTAAATGAAAAGTTAATTTATTCCACTTTTGAAAATTGGGATGTTACAACCTATGGCTTGGAACCCAATATAATTAGTCAGACATATTGGCCAGATCGGTGTTTAGTCTAATGGGAGTTTCCCCATCTTTCATGGCGACTTATGACAACCCACCGACAAACCCTTTCTTAGTTTAAGCACCAATTAGTCTAAAATAACTTTATTAGATTCAAGCCAGAAACTAGGCCCTCATAACTTTCTTCAAACTCTTGTCTCGACTGGTGCCTCTTCACAACTCTGTCCACTTCGCCTTCCCAAGTCCGGATTTCCTTCCCTGAACCTTTAATCAAGTCTGAGATTCAATACCCATTGAATCTCAGGTAACAATTAACCTCATATGAAAAGTATAAACAATATATGATAGATAATCACAACAATCATGCATTCAGCATACACATTGGTACCCGACTACAATGGCCTACAGCACATGTATCGTTATTAGCACTCACCAGTGCCTCATGACCTAGTCACGGGTTCCTCAGCGCTAAGAAAACAAGCATGCAGCATTATCATATAATTACAACAATCCACAACCAACTGAATGTAAGCACACATGATTCAATCAATCATATTAAAGCCATACAAGACATAGGAGAGTTAAAGTTACTAGTACGTGAACGTACCTTTCACCGCGTAGTTACCAATACGCCCGTCCTTTGAATCCGACCCCTGATCTTTTCGGGTATCCTCTTGAAGTTCTTACTCCTTCTTCTTATTGTTTCTATCTTGTCTTACTCTCTATCTTGATTTGAGTTTTGGTGTAAAGAATGAAGAGGAATTCAAGCTTTATTTATAGAGTCTTGGGTCTCAACTTCTTTTCAAAAATCACATGTTTATCCAACTACCCATCTACCATAAACATGTCTATCTACTATTCATCTACCTTACATAAGTTCATCTACTAAAACTCATCTTTCAATCAAATATCACATGGAAATCTACCTTCATCTACCATACACATGTCTCTCTACCCATCTACCAATCAAATATTATATTTATATTAATTTCTTAATGAAATTTGGAAGAAAATATATTAAATAAATTATATTTCTTTGAGATAAATATTTACCTTTGTATTTTGCTAATCTATCCATAAAATATAAAATTTATGAGAATTGGAAAATTAGGGTATTACACAAAAGACAAAAAGAAAAGGAAAACAGTATTGTCTCATAAGTTAATGAAATTTCTGAAAAATACTCTGAGAAAAGTTTTCCTTATAAGTTTTCTCCAATAAAAAAATGGAGACTTTCTGTAATTAAAAAAAAAAAAAACATATGGAGACTGGAGGAAAGAAATTATGTTAAAGTTTATTTTCTCTCTGGTTTTTTTTCGACGTTAGTTTATTTTCAATAGAAGTGGCCGTTTTCTTCCAGATTTTTCTCATACGAGAGTGAATTCTTTGATTCGGTGGATTATTTTTTATAAAAATAAAAAAATTTCCTGTATGCCATATTCAATAATTTAGTGATATAGTGATGATTTTGTGCGTGTGTGTGTGTGTTCCATACTTTTAAAAAACATGTTTGAATTGCCAATTGTGTACTGCAATTTATGATGTTGTCTAATCCATTATTAAACTTTTGGCATTTACAATAATGATTAAATGGTAGATTAGACCTAAATATTGTGTTTATATCTTTGGTTGCCTAATTGGTTAAGTTATTAGTCAGTTAATGTTCATTCAGAAATTATTAAAGTTGGCACATACCGCATAAATAGGATAATTCATGTTTTTATGTATATTTGTATTTCTGAATTTTTAGATATACGTAGTCACTTATTAGTGTGTTCTATACATAGATTTTATCCGCTAAATTCAATAAAACTTTCATGTTTTTGTCATTAAAAAAACCATAGGCAAGATACGTTAAAACATGCATGATAAACATACAATAATACTAATTCACATGACTCAACATCAAACTTTCACATAAAATATAAATAAAAACTCGAAGCATAAACAAACTTACAACAAAATATATTTTCTGACATGAATTTTAAATTAAAAGAAATTAAGACGATTCATTTTTTTTACATTCCATATGGCCTGAGAAAATCATTTAAGGCTTATCAGAATCACGATTCATCAAATTTTCATATGATTCAGCCAGGAATTTCTCAACCATTTCTCTATCAATAGCCAATTGATCAATTTTCTCATCTTCACACTTTTGTTTCTTTTCGCCGAATGATTCATCATCATTATTGTTTGCAGCAGTAGTTCCTTCTTCCTTCTACAAGGAAAAACAAATTAATTAAAAAGCAGGGATAATAATAATTAAAATATATCTATCTCAATATTTTATTTTCATTTTATGATAACTTTATTTTATGATATCCTAAGAAAAACTATATACTGCGAGATTGTAATATAAGGTTTCTCTCACCTTAACTCGAAGCTTCTTTTCTTTTTTGTTAATCTTCTTCGAGTTTGGATACTTCTCATGGATCATGAAGTTAACAACTTCCTTCTTTGATCGAAAAAAACTCTCAGACATCATATGATTATAATACTGCATAAAATTAAGAAAATTATATTAAAAAGGATGATGTATAATTTCATCTTTAAAAATTTGATTATGCAATTGTTATATAAAATAAGAAACGGTTTCACACTCATATTAATTGATTGGTAAATAAAATACATGTCAACAATATTGGTCTGCATAAATATTACACAAGTTTATTGAACGTCAACATAAAATTTTTTTCCTTTTTGTTTGAAAACAAAAATTTATTCCTATGACATAAAAATTAAAAAACTTACAACATCACGATGTTTCCCATTGATGCGTTCCCTTAGTCGAAGAGTCCAGTTCTGAAGCCTCTCGACGAAGGAAAACTGGTGATGCTTTTTGGGATATCTTGGACATTCGTCACATAAAAGCAACTGCACATTAAAATTAATTTTTGTTACGAACACATTGTTTGATTTTTTTTTTTTCTGTGAACAAAGATTCTGTATATACGTGAAAAATGGAAGATAAATTTGAAAAGTAAGATCTAATGAAAATAAGTAAACATACCTTGTCCAAGTCTACAAAATTATTCTGAATGCAAATAGGAGGAATCTCATATGAAAGAGAGAATTCTCCAATAACTTTTGTAGTTGGCCTTTTCCCTCTCTTCTTTGGAGTCTGTAATAAACAAAACCAACGGAAATTAATTAGTTATGTGAATAACCATAGTCTTTCAACACGAGTGTAAGTATTGAAGAGAGAGTAAATGAGAAATGAAGTGAAGGAAAATTTTATTTCAATATATTTTTGTTTATATTTTATTTTCACTCCATTTTTCTCTCTCATAAATGTCTCGCATTGACATTGTTCATACTTGAAAAGAATGAATATCAGCTACTATGATAAATATTGACACATAAGTTTTAGAATAAGAAACAGTATATGCACAAATATTATTAAAGGATAAATATACTATGATTAGAATAAAACCATATAATATACAGCAGATAAACACTGTGGGCACAACAAAATCAGATAATATTCATGAGATAATAATTGTGAACACAACAAAATTAAATCAAATACTGTGGGTATAGCAAAATCAGATCATATACTACGAGATAGCAAAACTGGATCAAATACATCCATGAGCACAATAAAACCATATCGAAAATAGAAGACGAAAATTTTCTGAACAACCAATCCAAATATTGCACATTACAAATGCTGTGGGCCCAACAAAACCAGATTATTAGATCCAGAAGAGAAATACTGTATAAGATGCAATAGGCATAACAAGATCTTATCAAATGAAGGAAGCATAATATGAGATCAACGAAACTTGTTTAGATCCATAACAAAACTACCACAAAAACTAGTTCAGAGACATAATTTTGCTTCATAACATATACAACTTTTGGTTTTGTGGATTAGATGTTCAACCACAATCACATAACTAAAGTTAAGAACAATCTTACTTCATCTTGGATAGCATTAACCTCTTCCGGCACAAGAAGTTCTGCATCATGTGGTTCAGAAGAAGTTTCTTCCCCGCTCAACACCTTCATATCCTTGATTGATTTCTGCATTTAATAAAAATAATAAAAGTACTTAGGATAACTAAATATAATATCAAAGGTGGGCAAAGCTACTAGAGAAGAGGTCAGTATGTGTGATTAATAAGAAAGATATGGATAGCTAAAACAACTTTTCTTGTAAGAGACCAAACAATATCAGCTAATTGATATGTATACTAGCTTAATTGTTTTTAGAATTGAGGGAGAATCAATTAGAACTACTAATAACTTTAATTTAAATACTAATACCAAAAAAAAACTTTAATTTAAATACACAATCATCCGTCAGTGTTAGAATATGAACATCAAAAGTGCGGCGCTATATATAAGGGCTCCCACCAGTATGATATAAAGAAGATATAGATGTATGTATATGCAGCTTAACCCCTACAAGCGGGGAGACTATTTCCAAAATTTTTAGGTCAACATGGTAGGAACCTTATTATTTCTCTAATGCTCGCACCTCTGAATATTAATCTCAAATAGCATAAAAAATTAATTGAGGAAAAAGTCACATACTGTGATTTGGCCTCTCAAATGTTTAGAAATTTGTTCATATTGGTCGCGGCTGATGAACACACAGGGTTGTGTTTCTTGGCCTGGTAAGGTTGGGTGGTCAGAAGGAACGTTGTCAGCCATCGATGAAGCTGGAAAACTCTTTGCTAGTTAAACTGATGAATGAATAGGTTATTAGGCTCAAAATGAAGAGATCGAAGTGGAGGACAATCTTAATCTCAAACGAAGAACAATGGAAGGTTGAAGAGATTGAAATGAAGTTCTGTGGAGAACCAGGAGTAGAAGAGATGGGTATAAATAGCTGGAAAAGAGGGTTTTCAGCATTTATGTTACCATTTATTTAAAACTACTGTTTTATTTTAGTCAGCCCTCCTTCTGGGTCCTTTCTGCTTACTTTATTCAGTTTTTCATGCCCCCCTTTTTTCTTCTTAGCAAACTTTCAATCCTTTATTAATTAATTTGGAAAACATTTATCATTTTCGATTGAGATGGAAGTGATGTGAATAAATAGATGAGAGTGAGGTTTTGTATGTTGCGTTTTTTTCCCCACTATTTCATATTCTTTTATATCTTAAATATAAGATCTAATTGAGAAATTTCATTTGTTTCTCACAGTTATTATTTTTTCTACACTATCCTAAAAGGAGAGGTATTTTAGAGAAACTACCACATATTTTTTTTTATATAAATAACTAACTTAACTAATTTATTTAATTTATATAAATGGTTTAATATTTCTGTCTTTAAGATAGAAACATTTTTTCTGCCGCACTCACATATAAGTGATTGGGGCCTATTTATTTTTTCTCTCTCTTATTTTAATAATGAGCCACAGTCATTTGTATGTGAGTGTGACAAAAAAAAAAAATGTTTCTGCTTCAAACATAAACATTAAACCCTTACATAAATTAGTAATCTAATGTTTAAATTTTGAACTAGGGGAGTGTAAATTTAATTTTATTGGGAATTAAATTGAGGTAGCTCTTTCAATATAAATTTTTGTCTATGGGGTTCAAACTTTAGACATCATCACTTACAGGCAAGGGTGGAAGCAGGAATTACAATTAGGGCACAAAAATTATAGAATAGAATCTAGATGTTTATGAAACTACATTTCAACCCTATAAAACTTTTAATATTTTCATTTTAGTTGTTCTATGTAACTTTATATGGAGTGACTAAAGTGAAAACTATGAAATTTTATGAGGTAAAAGATAATTTTCAAAAAATTGGGTTCATAAATGTAATTTTAGGGTGGGCCACCCCAACCCTCCTAATTCCACCTCTGCTTACAAGTATATTAAGTTTATTATATTTTAATCAACTCAGTTAAGAATTTGTAACTCATGTAATCATCTTTTTGGTGTGGTACCTGGATTTTTAACCGTTAATAGATATAATAGATAGTAAGAAGTCCTCTAATCTTAAATATAGGAACTAGCTATAGTGTTAATCTTGATCATAAATATAATATCTGAATCCATTTTATCTTTGTGATGTTTATCATTTTTCTCTAAATTAATTTTTCTAATTATCACTCATCAAATAATATATTATCAAATATTATATGAGTATTTTAGGGAGATTAAGTCACATGTTTTAAAATTAAATAATTCATTTTACTTTCTTAATCTATTTTAATTAATTAAGTAGTTCTTATATTAAAGAGTAGTGAGTATCATTTTGGGTAAATGGTTAAGGAGATGTTTGGTTGCAAGTAAGGATTATCACTCTGGTCTTAATTAAAAATCTACTTGTGGATAAAAGTTTTTTTCCTAAATACAAGTCTACTTAAATGTTATTCATGATTGTTTAACAATTATATCCTTGTAAAAAATAGAGATAGAGGAGAGTGTGGTGAGGATGATTTGTAAACACAAATAAAGAAATTTTTTTAATAATGGTAATCTTAAAAAAATTAATCAATTTAAGAGATATTTAATCACTTATCTATCATTCTTTGGTACATAAGAATTAGTTAAAACAAACTAATTATAAGGACCAAAATGATAGTATTTTTACAAGCCTAATTTATTTTTAAAGCTAGTGGCACATAGGTTTTGATCCCTCATTAATAAACTTTAACATTTTGGATTGTGTTTAATGGAATGAATTTAATGGCATTTGTTACTTATTATTTTCCTTTTTCCTTTTTTTGACATTCATATCTTAATTGGTCGGGCTTGCCAATGCTTATTGGCACAAGGTTCAATGTACGTTTTACATGTAACTGTTAGGAGGATTTGTAGGAAGATGACACTCATAGTCTTTATATTTATATATATATATATATATATATATATATATATATATATATCATCTACTTTTAAATTAATAAAATAGATAGTTCAGATTTAATATTTTATAAAATTATTATTGTAGTATTTTATAAAATAATTAATTTTTAATCTTGTTTATATTACAATTATGAATTGTGTATATTATATTTTTACAGTTAAAATTTATTCATTTATGTTTAAAATAATATTTTTCTAAAATATTGTATTTGAATAATATTTTTTTTAATTTGATGATGTATAAAAATTTTTTAAAAGAAAAAGAAAAATGAGACAACCAAACCCAAGATTTGTGAGATTTACTTTATTTGTTCCAAACATTCCACAATTATTCTTTTTGCTATTTTCTTATAAGAGCTTAAAATTTGAATTGTATTTATCCTTTATTGACAAAAGTTGTTTGAACGTTTAGTGATTTTTTTTAATTTTTACCCCTCATTAATTATATATATTACATTAATTAAAAAGTTAGTGATACTCACTTTTAGTTTATTTCTCTCTTTTATTTTCCCCTCATAAGTAAAGACATACTTAAAAAAAAATATTTTAGACATAGTTATTATTTTAAACTAAGGTTAATTGCTTTTTTAAACTTCATAATTTTGTTATGAAACTCCTATAAATAGGATTGGAGGGAGTACTACTTTAGTACTATATTTAATTTTAAAATAGTTCTAGTTTTCCGTACAAAAGATAGTTATAATTTCTTTATTTTGATCGAAACCAACTTTTTAATTTTTAATATTTTGACTGCTTCCTTTTTTGGTAAAAATTGTGTATGCGTAAAAAAATTTGAAACTAAATTACTATTTTTTATCCTAAGTATAAGCATTTGCTATAGTCCTTTATATGGTAAATATTCATTTTGTGTCCTGCATTAGTTGTTTCTTTCGCCAAAATAAATCTGGTTAACACTCAACCTTTTCTAGTATATATTTACTACAAACATCCAATTAAATGTTAGTGATAATTGTGTAAGAGTAGCATTTTTTAAACTGTAGTTAAAAGAAGTCTTATATTTTAGGGGTTGAGGTAAATAAATAACACACACACACATGTGTGTGTGTGTGTGTGTGTGTGTGTGTGGGGCAACGAGATTTGAGATTGAATAATCCATCGAAAAAGAAGGGAGAGAGAGATCGAATAATCTAATTTCTTATAATTATAATTAAAAATTATGAAGAAGCATACACTACAGGTGTTATTTTAGGGTTAATTCGGAAAATTACAATCATGCCCCAATTAACAAACTTAATGACAATAAGGTTATTTGAAATTATTAAATTACAGTGAAATCCCAAGAGTTTTGAGTGTAATTAATTCCAAACATGAAAATAGTTTCAGCCCTTCTTGGATTTTTTTCTTTTTGGGGGGGGGGGGGGGTGTTGGAAGCTAGACTACAAGGGTTTAGTCATGTTCGAAAAAGTCGAGATCAACTCCTCACTCCAACATTATTGTGAGGTGCGAGCGTGGTGAGGTGGGGAGAAGAGCTCGAATTGTGTGCGTGTGTGTGTGTTTTGACAAGTCGTAGGTTCTGACACATAGTTTTTACATATAGGCGATTTGCCTACCATTTCACAACGTTGCAACTCTTATATGAATATTGTATTTCACACATTGCTACTTGATTCATGAATTAATTATTTATATGATGATTATAAACTTGAACTTTTTATATAACAAGAGAGTTAATGAGTTACGTCTCCAGAGCTTACTAGAGCTAAGATAATTAAGGTACAGACAAAAATGCCTCTTTTCACATTAATTATTAGTGAGGATTGAATTGACAGCTTTATGAGTTGAGTCAATTACTTAGCAACTGGACCAACCTTTAGTAACTGATAGTAAACTAATTTATATGGTTCATCATCAGCTAAAATGAATTTCTTGATTATTGTGGTTCTTTTTCACATGCAATAATCACTCTAGTAACAATTTTTTTTTTTAATTAGCTTCAATTGTTTTCTGCGTGTATGTTACAATTAACTGTTTCGAGTTTATCAAGTGCGCATATATATAACCGCATCTTGAACAGTACTTTTTATCAGATCTATCTATTCCAACTCGGTTCACATAAACTTTTGGTTTCTGCATCATAATAAATAATCCTACTTTTTCATTAACCAGATAAAAAGGGGTAGCTAAAATGATCCCAAAATTGCTTGTTATGTATATCTTCTAACTGCACATTCCTCTGTGTGTGTGTGTGTGTGTAAATCATGATTTTGATGATATTATGGAAGCAAAACGTAAAAAGTTTTCACCTCTCATTCTCATAATAAGTTTAATTCAAGAGATTCGAATCCTACTTTTCAATAATCAAATAAAAAGGGATATCTAAAATGATCCCAAAATTGCTTGCTACGTATATCTTCTAACTGCACATTCCTACACACACGCACATGAAATAAATTCATGATCTTGCTGATACCATGGAAGTGGAGATAGTAGCATTGGAATTGGAAGCAGTATAGGTAGATGTGTCTCCATTGAACCCTGATGAAATTGAATCGGTATCAATATAGAGAGGCCTGGTGGGTCTCACATTATTTGGTAAGCCTTCACTACTTTGCAGCAAAACAACAACTTCAGACATTGTTGGTCTTATTGCAGGAGACGATTGTGTGCAAAGCAGACCAATCTCTATGATTTTCTTCACTTCTTCTGAATCATACTCATTAGGGTCTAAGGTACTGTCCACCAACCCCAAGTGCATGCCCTTCTCATATAGTTTCCATGCCTATTATCACATCATAGTGGAATATCAGATAGATAGGAAAGACAAACTTAGGCTAATGCTTTTGTTATATATTGCTTTTACTAATAATCAATCAAGTTTTTTCTAGAAAATATTTATTAACCCCATAGACGATCATGTAGATTTTCTTACTTGTTGAAGGAGGAATTCGCCATCAGCATGAGCATCAACTTTTAGTTCACTACTCTTCTGGCCACTAATGATTTCTAAGACTATAACACCATAGCTGTAGGTATCGGCTTTCTCTGATAACTGGCCATGAATTGCATATTCTGGTGCTGTATATCCCCTAAAAATTACATAATATTTATGGCATATTTTATTAATTATACAAATTAATATAAATACACATGAATATCAAGATGTGGTAAATCTGAAATAGCTTTGTGCAACAGAAAATACTACCATATCATCATGTCCAACACACACAAACTTCTTTTAAGTGCGCGTTCATCATGCTTCAGACAAAGAAGGAAAGATATAGAAAATATTAATTCTTTCCACTAACCTATATGCAGATTTTATTGATGTCTTGGATAATTAATAAATGTACTATCATAATAGTTAAAAGAAATTAATAAAAAGTGCAATAGATTTTACTTACAATGTTCCTGCAAATCTAGTGCTAAGATGAGTTTGATCCCCAGGTAAAAGTCTTGCCAACCCAAAATCAGCAATTTTAGGTTGGAAATCATCATCAAGGAGAATGTTGTTAGTCTTTATATCTCTATGTATAATACAAATGTGAAATTCTTCATGTAGATAGGTCAAACCCCTTGCCACGCCTAAGATTATATCATATCGTTGCTTCCAACAGAGAGAACCTTTATTGCTGCCTATTCCCCAAGATTACAAACTTTGGATGATAAGTAAAAGAAGAGGGAAACAAATTAAAGTAATTCTAAAAAAATGCCTTGATAAGATACCGAATAAGAATCTATCAAGACTGGTGTTTTTCATGTATTCGTAAACGAGAATTCTCTTGTTGCCTTTACTGCAGCATCCTAGAAGACGAACAAGATTTCGATGATGAACATTACTTATTAGCCTCACTTCACTCTCAAATTCCACGTCCATTCTGTTGGATTGTCGCATAGCAAGTTTCTTGACTGCAACTGTTTTTCCATTTTTTAAGGTTCCCTGTTTAAAATGATTAGAATTTTAACGATGAAAGTATTATTAGAAGTTTTACGTGCATTTGTCTTTTGAAAATCTAACCTTCTAAAACACTATAAAATTCAATTAATAAAAGTTACCTTGTATACAGTACCAAATCCTCCTTCTCCTAATTTATTCTTTTCACTGAAATTCTTGGTGGCAGACTTCAATTCCTTATAATTGTAATTAAGTGGGGCTCTCAATTTGGATTCTCCCATTATCTCACCTATAAAAAAGAAAAAAAAAAAAAGAAGAAGTCATTTTAAAGTTCCCAAAATGTCACATGCTTCAAAATGTAGTTAAAAACAATAAATATATTACACACACTATTTTCTTTTCAATTATACTCTAATTTATAAAGAGAGTACACAAGAGATATTAAGTGAACATCTATTAGAGAGAGATAATGAGTGACATATATGTAATGCGGGCAAAAATGAAAAAAATAGTTTAAAATTTCAGACAAAAAGAAATTTGTTCATTATATTAAAAAAGACACCTCTACAAGAGAGTGTTCCCTAGCTTATAAAAAGGATCAAAGGGAGTAATACATATGAAAGTTCATAACGTTTATTTTTGTAGAGAAAAGTGAAAATGAAAGGATCAATAATCAAGTTGCAAATATATAATAGCTGAGGACTCATCAAGTTACCTCTAGGAACCCTTTTAGACCTTTTTGACCGTCTAACATGCATCCACCAGGCAAACAGTGAAAAGAGCACTAAAACAAGAGCCACAGCCCCAACTACTCCACCAATAATTGCTCCTTTTTTGTTACTTGAACCTGCAAGAACAAGAAACTAGAGAACTCATTTTGAAATGAGTCACTCGCCATGCATGAACCATTACTACATATAAAATGCAATCATACCAATAGGTAAAGAGTTATGAACATGAACTCATAAAGAAGAGCCCGATTCTTAAATACTAGTCTGTTGGGTGGGAGAACCTCTTAGACTTACAGCACTTCACCCATCTCATCTTCTTGCCAGTCAGAAGCCTATATGGGTTGCCCTTTCCATTGTTGGAGTTATGAGATAAAAGTGGGTGAGTTAAATAGGAACAAGTCCCATGTTGCTTGAGGGAGCGAGAATATAAGTGTATATATTACATGTTGTGAGTTTGGACTAATAAATGGGCCAAGAGGAGATTTGGACTCGTGTGCACAACAATGAGCCATTAGAAGGCAAACGTAGTGGAAATCCAACGATTCCCTTCCCTGCGTGCCTAGTTAAATATGGACTTTAAGAGGGTCATAAACCAGATTTTATTTTACTATAATCGGCCATCATTATCAACGTACATGTGAATCTACATGCTAACGTTCACATTGCATGTCATTATCTTCATGTTTTTTCAAGCTAATCAATAGAAAATCTTTATGGCCTTCAACGTTCAAAAATTGCCTCATAATATGTTTTCATGGATGTTGTAAGTGGTGGTTTATTGGTCTTTATGTGGTTCAAATTGTATCTAACGTCTCTCAGGTCTATGCCTACATAAGAAGAGCTCAACAAGAGGTTCAAGCATCTTGCTCTGGAATCCTCGAGCTCTCTCTTCCTCCTCTAAAGCTTACAAGCTTCCTCTTTGTCTCATATTCTCTCTTCCTATTAGTTGCTTTTATATTTTGTTGTTGTATTCACCTTGTATCTGTAGGAAGGATTAGTTTTATCCTGGGGAGTGCCACTTACTCTCAGTCGATGGCTGTGGAAAAGCTCTTAAGTATAGTGTCCTATGATGTGACTCAAATTTCACAATGTATTTAAATGATCTATGCAAGCAACCTTAAAAGCTATCATATGGCTTCTATTCCTCCTCCTAATTCTGGAGCTAACAATACTAGTACTGGTTTTAACTCGATGGTAGTGCCTATGCCGAGACAATTTCCAAAATAAAGTAGTTTGAAGGGAAGAACTTCATATGTTAGCAAGAACATGTCTACACTATTTCTCGACATGCATGGAGTTGTTGATGCACTTACACAGCCTATACCTTCCCTAGATGTTGACTAAGCCCAGAAGAATGCTTTGGCCTATGGTAACAATCTATTTGATGTGTACCATGTCTACAAAGGTTTGAAACACACTCTCATTATTACTTTATCTAACAATATATTTGATGTGTACCATGTCTACAAAGAAGCAAATGAGATATGGGGATCACTTATCCTTAAGCATAATGCTAAGGATGCTGGAGAGCTTGTGATAGGAAATTTTTACAAGTGGGAGATGACAGATGACAAAGACATCAAGCTCCATATGAACGAGAACCACAATCTAAATGAGGAGCATAAGGCTGATAGATCAATTTGCCAATAAGTTTGTGGCTAGTGTATTGATTAAGAAGCTGTCAAGTTCATGGAATGACTACAAGCAACAATTGAAGCTCAAACAGAAGAAGTTGTCTTTGAATGACCTAATCACTTAGATCATCATTGACGATACCAACTAAAAGACAACAAGAGGTACAAACCCTAACACTATGTTTGGGGGAAGAGAAGGGGAGGGAGTGAGAGGGAAAGTTGAGAGAGAAATTTTCTCTCTCATCCTTATGAAATAGCCCATAAAAATTTTAATATTCCTAAAATATACTCTCAACAAAAAAGAATATTCTTCACACCAGCTAATAGCAATTTGGTCAATGTTCTCCTAAAAGATTATTTCCCTCACACTCCCTTCTCTCCCCTCCCCTTAAACCAAACACACCCTAAAACAAAAAGAATGAAAATAAGAAACCTTACTAAAAGTCCAAGGATTCTAACCCTAAGAAGAAGAAAGTAGATTGTTTTGTCTATGGAAAACTAGGTCACTATGCAACACAATGCAAGAAAAGGGATAAGGGAGATAACTCTTAGAGGGGTGGAAATCCTCCTAAGCAAATGTGAATTTAGCTGAAGGAGATAAGAGTAGTTATGAAGATATCATTGTTGTTGTGGCCTTACAAGCCCTTATTGTCTCTAATGTAAAGAAATGGGTTGTAGACTCTAGAGCTACCAAGCACATATATGCAAATAAAGAGATGTTTACCTCCTTTGCATAAGGGGAAGACCACATTTATCTGGTTAACTCCTAAACCACTAAGGTTCAAGGAAAAGGGAAAGTGGTATCGAAGCTCACTTATGGAAAGATCTTAGCACTAAACGACGTGATGTATGTACATGAAGTCGAGCTAATTTTGTCTCTGTGGTGCTGGTTAGGAAAGTTGGGGTTAGGTTATTTTGAATCTGATAAGATTGTCATGACCAATAACAATGTTCTTATTGGGAAGGGCTATTGTAATAAGTGCCTATTTGTTTTGAGTGTTGTTAAAATGAATGAAAATGCATATTCTTCTGCTAGCTTGGTTGATTCTTTTGATATGTGACATGCTAGATTAGGACATGTTCATAAATATTATATTAAAAGACTGCAGAATCAAGGGCTGAATTTTGAGACTAAAATTATTTTCAAAAGTGTGAAGTTTGTGCAGAAACTAAGCAAGCTAAAAAACTACATTTTTCTACTCAAATAGAAACTGAGTTGTAAGCTTTAATTCATTTTGATTTGGGAGATTTATGACAAACTAAGACTAGAGGTGGTAGAAGGTATTATATTAATTGTAATGAGCATTTTTCAAAATATGCCAAAGTGTATTTGATGAGAAATTAAGATGAGGCATTTGAAAATTTTCTTTTGTATAAGGTAGAAGTAGAAAGTCAAATGATTAAAAATATTATTGAATGATTTTTGTGAAAAAGAAGGGATAATTCATGAAGTAACTCCTCCTTATTCACCTAAATCTAATGGTGTTGCACAAAGAAAAAAAAATAGAACCTTAAAAGAAATGATGAATGATTTGCTTGTGAGGTATTCACCAAATAACCTCTAGGGTGAAGCTTTGTTATCTGCTTCTTTTTTACTAGACGAGATACCCAATAGGAAGACTAAAATGACACCTTATGAGTTTTGGAAAGGTTTTGTGCTTAACCTTTAATATTTGAGGATTTTTTTTTTTTTTAGGGGGTGGGGTGGGGGGTATTGCTATAGTCTTACTCCATGATTCTAAAAAGAGGAAAATTGGTTCTAAAGCTTATGATTGTATATTTATTGGATAACAAAATGTTGCTTATCATTTTTTTGGTTTTGAAAAGTGATGTTTTGGATCATAATACAATTGTTGGTGAAAAAACAGAGTTTTTTGAACCTATATTTCCTTTGATGGTTGAGCATATTCCTATAAAAGTTGAAAAATCTTCTTCTTATGAACAAAATTCAAACAAAATTTTGGTTGAAGATTTAAGGGGAAGTACAAGACAAAGAAGACAAACTTCTTTTGCAAATGATTTTTATACTTACTTGGTACAAGATGAACCTAAAAATTTTCATGAAGCTATTTCATCTCCAGATGAATCCTTTTTTGTAAACTTTCTACCAGGAACAAAGCCTATTGGATATAAATGGGTCTTTAGAAAAAAAAAAGTATTTTCCTGATGGAACTATTGATAAATACAAAGCTAGGTTGATAATCAAAAGGTATACTCAAAAAGATAATGTTGACTATTTTGACATATTCTCTCCTGTAACTAGGGTTTCTTCTATTAGAATCCTAATTGCCTTGGCTTCTATTCATAAACTTTTACTTCATCAAATGGATGTTAAAACTGTTTTTTAAAGTGGTGATTTAGAAGAGAAGATTTATATGGTTCAACCTAAAGGCTGTATTGTTCCTAGGAAAGAAAACAAAGTTTGTAAACTTATTATAAATCTTTAAACACCTAAAAAATGACATGAAAAACTAGATCAAGTTTTGTTAAGTGGTGGTTTCCTTACGATTGAGGTAGATAGATGTGTCTATACAAAACTTGTAAAAGGTGATTATGTGATTATATGCATGTATGTGGATGACATGCTTATCTTTGGTACTAGCATGGGTGTTGTGCTTGAGACAAAACATTGTCTTTCTTCTAATTTTGATATGAAAGATTTGGGTGAAGCAAAAGTGATTTTGGGTGTTAAGATCATAAGAATGATATAGTGTCATACTTTCTCAAGAACATTATGTAGGGAAAATTTTGAGAAAGTTTGAACTACTTTATGAGTCTCCTATGAATACTCCTTATGATCCTAATGTGCATTTAAAGAAAAATTGATGAGGAAATCCAATCACTCAATCTAAATATGCACAAGTTATGTGTAGATTGAGCATATATATTCATTGTCCATGCAATGAACATTAGAAGGCTTTGTTACCATGAATTATGGTATTCATTATAGTGGATTTCCTATTGTATTGGGCTGGATCTCAGATTCAGAGAAGATCAAGTCCATTAATGACTTTGTTTTCACTCTAGATGGTGGTGTCATAACATGAAAGTCAGTCAAACAAACTATCTTAACTAGTTCCTCAAGGGATTACGAGCTTATTGCTATGGAGTTGACTAGTACTAAGGTTTGACTGGTTAAAAAACTTCTTGGCCAATATCCTAGTAGGTGAAAACCCAACACCATCAATGTCTTTACATTGTGATAGTCAATTTGTGATAGCTATGACTAAAAATAAAACCTTTAATGGTAAAAGCAGACTTATTCAATTGAGATATAATATTATAAGACAGTTGTTAAAAGATGGTTTATTCTTAATCAATTATGTGAGATCAACATTGAACCAAGTGGATCCATTTACAAAACCCTTAGGAAGATAACAAATCTTTGATTCATTAATGGAAATGGGACTTAAGCTAATACGAAATTAATAGCAATGGTAAGCCAACCTTTATGATTGGTGATCCAATGAAGGAGGTTCAATAGGTAAGAACAAGTCATATGTTAGCTCTTCTAGCATTGAAGTAAAATTGTTAGTCCCTTCTTATGATGCCGGAAGAGTGCGAGAATGCTTTTTGGCGAGGATTAGCAAAGCTCTTAATGATTTCATAATCCTACACAATGGTGGGATCATTGTAGGTGCATTTCATGAAATCAACTCTACAAATATGGAGTGGGGCCACTCCTATGAGATTATGGAAAAATCTCTAAAGCATTTGGTATGGAACAGGCACGCGTGGCTGTCTCCGTGTACTAAGTGCTATCAATCTATGTTTGGTTTTAAGTCTATAGGACTACCAAATACAATGGTTATATCCACGTGTGCAACTCAGCTAAAGGCATTCCTTTTGAGGTATTTGAATTTGAGACCTTAATGTTTCAGTTACAAGGGCCATATAACAAATTTTATTTTGGTATAACAAGCCATCATTACCAGCGTACATGTTGACGTTCACATTGCATGGCATTATTTTCATGTTTTCTGAAACTGATCAATAAAAAATCTTTATAGCCTTCAACGTTCATAAACTGCCTCATAATATGTTTTCATTACTGTTGTAACCAGTGGTTTATATGTCTTTATGTGGTTCAAATTATGCCCAATGTCTCTCAGGTCTGTGCCTATATAAGGAGAGCTCAGCAAGAGGTTCAGGCATCCTGCTTCGGAATCCTCGAGCTCTCTCTTCCTCCTCTAAAGCTTTTAAGCTTCCTCTTCAGCTCATATTATCTCTGCCTATTGTTTGCTTTTATATTTTGATGTTCTTTCCACCCTTATCTGTAGGAAGGGTCCATTTTATCCTATGGAGTGCCACTTCCTCTCAACTGCTAGTTGTGGAATAGGTCTTAGGGAAAGTGTCATTGAATGTGACTCGGATTACACAGTGTATTTGCAGAAACTACACCAACTTCCGTAACATCAGCATCTTTCAATAAAGGCACCAATGTTACCAACACAAGTCTAATGAGAACCTAATCCCAAAAGACTAGCTTGTTGAGTGGGAAAACCCATAGAATTTATAAACCTCACTTTTCTTGTGAGGCTCCCTAACATGGGCTCATAACATTTAGTCATCTCAAAGCTTTGAATCTACTGTACCTTGTTTGGAGAAGGGTGTGATATTGATGGTCTGGTTATCAGCAAAGAAGGAAGTGGTTGAGTATCTCATGAAACACCCAGCATCAAAAGCCCTACCATCTGAATTGGGAAGACAAGTCTGTATAGTGTTGTAGCCTTGTTTCAAGCAATCCTCGCACCCACTTTGAGAGATAGTTTCAGTACATTGTGCATAGGCATAAATGGTTGTGTTGTTATTATTAGGTACTTGCGTCTTTGTGGCTGCAGAGAAACCTGTAATTCTGGGCGTTTCTGTTTGAAGATTCATTAGCACTTGTTGAATGATTGAGTTAAATAATGCTGCGCTTCCTCCCGCTCTCTGATTTCCGCATGATGCAGAATTGAAAGACCCTGTTGCTTGGTCAAAGAAATTGCTGCTCTCGTACCTCAACCACCACAGAGTATTACTTCCCATATCAGTTATGGATTTTTCTATCTACTAATGAACCTTTATTTGAGAGGATAAATTTATCTATAAATTTTGCTGATTAATTATAAAGATTTAATAAAAAAACTTAATTCAAAGTTTAGGACTTTTATAATAAAGTGTGCTAACTTTATGGGAATATATGTGTACATATTTTTTTTCTTTAGTGCAATTCTAAAGAATAAGAGTGCGAGCTTTGACATAGCGGAAAAATCGCTTGCCATATGACCTGAAGGTTAAGGATTTAAATCCTGTAAATAGCTTCTAGCTTCTCCGCTTGTGGGGATGGATCTAAGGGTGGCAATGATAATGGGGAAGATGAAGGGTTTTGGGACGAGTTTGAAGGCTTTGATGCTATTGACAAAAGATTGCATGCAAGATGATTCGGGTTGCCACTTGCCAGTGAATTATGGTGGCGTCGCACTTATCTAATGGTGTCTGATTGGGGCTAGTTTGGTTTGGTGGTGGCATTTGGTACTGCAGGTGATTGATGCGCTATTGTTGCTGGTGTGGTACTCTTCACCTCATGATGAAGTTCACGTGATTCTTTCAAAATTGCCTTGCACATAGCAATTATACCTCTAAAAGGATGAGACTAATGGGGTGGTTATTGGGCCTCCATCCTTTGTTTCTTGTGCGTTTACAGAAATTTCTTGTCCATTTTTCAGCGATGGTGGGGTGGCTGGCTTCCTATTCGCTAATCTAGATAGGGGATTAGGGTGTATGTGGGCTGTATTGTTTTTCTTTAAGTAGTTTGGGCTAGGGTTTTAATGTTGTTTGAGCCTAGGCCTTCTTATATTTTATGGACTTGTTGTAATCTAGTTTCTTTTATAAAACTATTGGCCAAAAAAAAAAAACAAACAAACAAAAACAAAAAAAGTAATTTAATACTATTGATACGTGTTTGGTTCAATTTCAATTGCAATCAGATACTAATGTTCTCAAAAAAGCAGAGAAGAAATTCTTAGAATTTTAATTTATTACTTAATTTACTATTTTTGTTGCAATCTTATTTAGATATTATATAGGGAAAAGAACATTCTGGTCCCAAGAACCAAAATTAATTACAAAAGGTCCCGTACTATAATTCCATTACAAAAAAGTCTCAAAAAAAATCCTTGGGATTTTTTTTATAATTAATTGAAAAATTCTCAATCTATATTTACAACTTGAAATGCTATATTAACAACTAAAAATGCTATATTAACAATAAAAATTATCAATTCGTATTTACAACTGAAAATACTATATTAACAACTGAAAATGTTATATTAACAACAAAAATTCTCAATTCTTAATATGGTATTTTAAGTTGTTAATATAGCATTTTCAATTGTTAATATAACATTTTCAGTTGTAAATACGGATTGAGAATGTTTGTTATTAATATAGTATTTTCAGTTGTTAATATAACATTTCCAATTTTAAATAAGGATTGAGAATTTTTCAATTAATTACAAAAAAGTTCCAAAGGACTTTTTGTAATGTGATTTTGGTGTGAGATTTTTTTGTAATTAATTCTAGTCATTGGGACCCAAATGTAATTTTCCCTATTATATATTTAGTTTGAAAAAAAAATGAAAACAAAATTAAAATCCAATAACAATGATAGTACAATTTCCTTATAAGAAGTAAATTTGATAGTCGAACTTACAATTTCCAAAAATTAGTGGCCATTAGCTGCAATTTTTCACCAGTCCCTATGACCTCCGCTCCTCTTCCATAACTTTTCAAGAAAACAAATTTTTCTGGACCCTGTGGTCTCCCCAACGCATCCACACGACGCGTTGTAGTAATCTTTTTCACACCATTTTTCTCTTATACAATAATAAGTGAACCCAGATCCGGCTCAAGTCTCAGTTATAACTCAAAATATATGACATATATATATTACTCACACATGTCCCCCGGTTCTCGGCGGGTATATTAATTTTTTCTACGTGTGTGTATATATATATATATATATATATATAATTCAAATAAAATTTTTGCTAAAAAATATTTTTAATCTTTTAAATTTTACTTTTAGTCATTTAATTTTATAAAGTATACATTCAATTTTATAATTCTAACATTATTAATATTGTTAATAGAAAATATTCACATAATAAACTTACACGATTGATTAATAGTATTTAATTAAATAAATTTTATATATTTTTTAATTTACTTATATTTAAATTTAAACTTAATAATATTTAATTATATAATTATCATTTAAATTTACGTCGTTATCTTTTTTTCTGTAGTAAAATTAACGACATTAAAAAAATAATTTATAAAGTTTAGGGTTAAAAAAGATAAAAGTAGGGTTAGAAAAGATAAAAGTAGTCTAGAATTTTTTATCCTTCGACAGAATATGATCCTTGTAAGTGTCGGCGGAAAAAGCACGGAAAGATATCTCTAGAAAAATGAAAAATCAAAGTTGAAGTTTGGGAGTGGCCGTACCTGAGGAAGCAGCCGTCGTAGATGACACGGGCAGCGTTGGTGCCGGCGGAGCAATTACGGAGTTGAGCAGCAGCGGCGGAGAAGCAGTTGGCACAGTCGGCGGCGGAGAGGTAGCTTCTGCACTGAAAAAGAGCGAAAACGGCAACGGCTCCGGTGGCTTGCTGGGCCTTGGCGAAGTGCTTGTTCTGGTCGTAGAGATCTTTAAACGCTGCGTTTAGGCTTTGATTGAAGGAATTAGCATCTGTTGGATCTAACCTATTGTACTGGAAGCAGCCGGTGTTGAGGAGATAGATCTGGGGGTCAGAAACGACGCAGTTTAAGGATATGAAGGTAGTGAATAAGGGAAGAAGGAGAGTAACAGAAGGTGCAAGCAAGAGCATGGTATGAAGTGGAGAGAAAATGGAGATGAAGAAATCAATTAAGAGATGTCAAGTCAATAGTTCTGTCAGTTAATGAGAGGAAACTAATATAGGAAACTAAAAGAGTGGAGTGGAGAAGGGGTTTTAATGAAAACGAGGTTTCAGGGTATCACGGTGGACCGAAATAACAAGTGATTTATAATTATGGACTTCTTTTATTTATCAAATTATATCATGTAAGACCAAACTTCTTCAATAAATCCACCATATGCATGTACAGTTTTTCTTCTAGTTTCTGATATAAGATCGAGCTGGTTGGAATGGTTAGATTTAATCTAAAATATAATACTTCAATTTATGTTATATGTTATAATTATTGCGGCCTATAACATAAGTCATTTCTAAAAATAATGGGTGATGCCTTGAGCGAGGATGATAGAAGGGATGGAGATGACATTGCTTTATTGATGAAAAGAGTGTTTTGGTCATCACAAAAATCAATCCCAAGATTGATTTTTTTTAATACTATTGGGGGTATATATTGCCCATTCTTATATAGAAGGGATATATTGCCCAATATTAAATTTTAAATTTCACTAATTACGGATATATATCATTTTTTTAAATTATAAAATTCATAGTATAATAAATAAAGAGTAAAATTATATATCGATATAAAAAATTTAATAAGGTGTCTTATAAAAATAAGACAAAAAAATTATTCTCCCCAACCTTATAAAGTATAATATTTCATTGAAGAGTGTTCACGTCTTTGTCTTGGACGGCGATTTGGTAACCAATGCTGACGCAGTAGAAGTAAACATGTGTGGACACATTCACGCGGATTTTAGCAGCAGCCGCCCTATGTGTGCGTGTTAGCGTGTCTATATAATAGAGAACATTACATTTGAGTCTCAAGAATCAGGATTAATTACATAAAAGTCTCAATTCAGAATTCCATTGTAAAAAGGTTTCTGGGACTTTTTTGTAATTAATTACCCAATATGACAGAATCCGTTAACAACTGAAAATATTATGTTAACAACACAAATTCTCAATCATTAAAACAATATTTCAAGTTGTTAGTACAACATTTCAGGTTATGATAATTTTTGTTGTTAACATAATATTTCCAATTGAAAATACTATGTTAACAACATGAAAATACTATGACAGAATCCATTAACAACTGTAAATGCAATATTAACAACTAAAAATACTATATTAACAACACAAATTCTCAATCATTAATACAATTTTTCAAGTTGTTTGTACGGCATTTCAGGTTATGATAATTTTTGTTGTTAATATAATATTTCCAATTGTTAATATAATATTTTCAGTTGTTAAAAGCTTTTGTCATTTTGGTAATTAATTACACAAAAGTCCCAAGGAACTTTTTGTAATGGAATTATGGCTTAGGACTTTTATGTAATTAATTCTGATCATTGGGACCCAAATGTAATTTTCCCTATATAATATGCAGAATTTAAATTATTTATCATTTTTTATTTAATATTCATTGACCTAATTTATTTGCGTTGTTATTATTACCGAATATGCCAGCGCAATGCACATGAAAAGGTTTTCTGTTTTGGGTTGTATGTGTGAATAATATTGCTTTGATTAATTCTTAAATTTATTTTCTGACGTGAATTTTTTTCTTGAAATTTGTAAAGACATAAAAAATTAATATTTATAAACAAATATTTTCTATATTAACTATAAAAATTAATTTTATTAAATATAAAAATATTTTTTTTGAACATGCTAAAATGCTCAAATGAATTTTAAAATAATTTTAGAGCATTCTATATTAAACTTTAATTTACTTACTTAAATTTATTAATTTAATTTTAATCATTGAAATTTTAATTTTTTTTAACGATAGTTACATTACTGGGTATAAAATATTTATCAGCATAAATTAATTTCCCCCTTTGTTGTTGTTGTTTTTTTTTTCTTGTTTTTGGAACAATTGCCCCCTTTGTTTTGGTTAATGGTGTTTTTAATGATAGTGATTGTGAGATAATCAGCATCAACTGATGGCTGCATGTGGATGTTGGGGCCCAAAAGATAAGTAATTTCTCTATTGAACCGGACCCGTAATCCAGATTCTCCCTGCTCCACTCCAATTTGAGCCAACCCACTTCTGTAACTACTAGGGTTGGGAGCCAAAGAGAGTTGGCACAGATGATAAGGGATCCAAGATTAGTTCCTTGGAGCATGAGTTTGATCCCCTCTGCCGTTGCTGGGACTTCTTTGGTAGGCGATCTCGTAAGTCCCCAGTAAGTACTCATAGAGCCCGGGGCCGTGCTCTGGCCTTGATAGAGGACTGGTGTTGAACCCCTCCAAAACTTTTTTAAGTATCAAAAAAAAAAACTACTAGGGTTGGGTTTCAGATAGCTCTACTCAAAATGGTGCCTCGAAATAATCCCCCATTCACGGACATGCTTTAATTTCTATTTTCATGATTGATGTATAATTATTAATTACGCAAAAACATTGAATAATAGAATGAAGAACATACATTTTTCTCCTACTTTTGTTTTAGCATTTTTAATTTTTCTGATTGAGATTATGTTAACCTAATAAAATTCATCATATTTCTTTGTATTTTCCTATAGTTTCTTATATATATTTTTGGTGAACTTATGATATATATATGTGTGTGTGTGTGATACCATATGCGGGACAACTAGGTTATATGCTCAAGCACTGAGAAAATATGGGTATGGTGACATCCATATCATAAATTTATCCAATTTTTGACCAACCATGATTTGGGTTATAGAAGGATACCTGTCATTTTTCATACAGGAATACTTTTACAGAGAACAAAATTTCTCAGACATTCTTCCTTCAGATCAAGATCAGCATAGCCTACCTTCGTTTCCTACTAGAGGCGTAGCTGGATTTTTTTTATGATTTTATGTGATCATAATCAAATCTTAACCTTGCTTAAACATATAACCATGTATGACTCACTAGATCATAACTAATAAATTGCTGATAATATTATTCCCTAATTTGATCCCCTTAGAAAGTTAAAAACTCATACCTTATATTTCTTCCACAGCAAAATAAAATATTCTTCAAAGAAAGAAATGATTAAACTTCCGAAGTTTTATTTCTCAGGAAACTGGAGAGTGTACAAGGAAAGTAGTGAGTTGAGTGAGATTTCAGCTCGGTGTGTTAGTGTGTGTTACAATGAAGGATTACATGGCTTTATATAGACAGTTGGCATACCAACTGCTTTACAATTCTGACAAACTAGTTTTACACGTAATGCAAATTTACAAAACATATTGATTACAAGCTATGACATAAAGCTAGCCTAAGACATAAAGTAAAGATGCCTATTACAAACTATATGATGCGGAAGATGAATATGCAGAAATGAATAAAGAAGCTTTTAGATTTTCGTCTTTTTGTGCTTTAGTCTTTTTGTGATTTTTTATTTTCATTTATATTTTTTTACAGAGTGTCGGCAAAACCTTCACCGAACACATTGCAAGTCTATCATTACACTTCTTCAATTTTCAAATTAGCCTGTCACACTTTGTCAGTGTCGGCAAGCTTTTTCTTTGTCGTCTTCTATCTCTTTCTTCGTCAGCAAATTCTTCAAGATTGCTTAGAGGGCAATGAGATCTACATCTGGATCTTCCATATCGTGCATTGCTCTTTCTCTTTCTTCACAATACTTACATCTGTGATTTACTTCCTCCGCTAAGAGCTTACAAATCTTCTTCTTTGTCTTTTTTGAATTTTCCATCTTATTGGTTCTAAGTCTATCATACCACTGTGAGAAAAGTGGTTGTTCATGTGCTCTGTTTCCAAATGACGCAATTAGAGTTGTTAAACCGCAATAATATACCCATTTCTTCTCATCTGAATTATTTGTCCTTTTCATCTTTTGAAAGATAATATTATAATTCTGGGCTCTATCATTACACATCTTGGTCTGGAATTCCTGTTCATCTTCTAGGTCTTCTTTGATCTCAGCTTCTGTTTCTATTAGCTTCCTGGTTGTTCCAAATCTGATTAAGCTGATTGGAGGATAAACTTTTTCTGGTGTGATTTCTGCAATGGTTGAATAAAATCTGATATAAACTTTGTATTGAGTAACAATCCCTGCATAAATTTTGATGGCTTCTCGGATGGGTTCTGGTAGTTCAAAAGTTTCTTTTAAATCATTAGATGGATAGATGGCGTGTAACATTCCATATTGGTATAAGATCTTGACTAAATCTGGTGAAGTTCTAGGGTAGGCTACAATTTTGTTAAAGGCAAAATGAGAGGCATATTTAACGTGAGGGTCTGACAATTCCATGTTTCCAGTTTTCTTTACAAGGGTTCTAAAATATTTGAATTTAGAGTAGGTGTCAAATGATGGATCTCTAATAATTTTAGGGCTTGAGGATGAGGTTTCAATTGCTTTTCCTTTTTCTTTTCTTTGGGCTTCTTCTAACATTTGGGCTTTTATGATCTCATTGAAAGGTGTTATTTTATGGAGTGTTTCAGTTTGGGCTTGGGCAGTAGGCCCAATAACATTCTGTTGGGTGGATGACCCACTTACATTTGTTTGGATTGTTTGGGTAGATGACCCAATTTGAGTGATGACTCATTTACATGACTTGATTCTAAGTCTGTTTGTACTGCTGATTCAGTCGCACTTACATTTATTCTTCCATTTCCTTCCAGCTTCTCTATTCTTTTGAATAGATCTTCAACTTGCTGGTTTAGATGTACAATACTAGATAAAATGCTTTGTACACTTGTGCTACATTGACTGTTCATATTCATTTTTAGAATATTCAACTCTGTTAAAACAGTCTGACATGTATTACAAGTCTGATTAGATTTCATTTCTGAGCTTGAATTGGATTCCATCTACTCATAAAATCTGCAATAAGATTATTTTTTCCAAGCACATATTCAATAATATAATCATAATAAGCCAAGTCTCCTTGCCATTTAAATAACATTTTATTAGCCAATTTTTCTGTTTTTATTCCTTTATCTAACCACGATTTCACTTGTGTATTATCAGTTCTAATTATAAACTGTGCATTAACTATAAAAAGTTTAAATTTTTCCACTGCTTTTACAATAGCTAACAATTCTTTCCAATTAGAATGATATTTCCATTGTGTTTCTTGGAATTTTCCACTTGCATATCTAGTTATAATTTCTTCTCCTTTTTCATTTTCATGATACAACGTTGCACCCCAATATTTATCAGATGCATCAGTATAAATTATCCATTTTATATTACTTGGTAAAGTTATTGTTAGTTTTGGTAAATTTTGACACATTTTCTTTATTTGTTCTATTATTTTAATAGTTTCATTATTCCATTTCCATTCAATTTTTTCTCCTGCTAATTTAGATATCTTTGATGTTAACTTTGATAAATTTGGAACATAATTTCTAACTTGGTTTATTAATCCTAAAAATGCTTGTAAATCTTTCTTATTAGTTATTCTATCAAATTCTAATACTTTTTTTACTTATATGATCTTGTAATTCTATTCCATTTGTAGTTATAATTTATCCTAAAAAAGGTATTTCTTGTTGTCTTAATATAGATTTTTTAGGTGATATGTTCAAACCTTTTTCTTCAATTAGATCTACAAATTGGTTTAAATGTTTTTCATGTTCTTTTTCATCTTTTGAAAATATTAAAATGTCATCTATATATATTACAGCAAAATCTCTTAGAGGTAATAATAATTTGGATACAAATTCTTGAAATATACTTGGACTATTATGATAACCCATTGGTAATACATTTCATTCATACAATCCTTCAGATGTGCTAAAAGCTGTGTATTTTTTACTTTCTTCTTCCAATTTTATTTGAAAAAAATCCTGATTTACAATCAAATTTACTAAATATTTTCTTCCCTCTTATTAAATTGAATAATAATTCCATTTTTGGTATAGGATATCTATTTCTAATTGCTATGCTGTTCAATTTCTTATCATTTATAACCATTCTACTTTTTCCTCTTCTTTCTTCACTAAGTTTTTTTACAATCATTGCTGGTGACGAGTATTCAGATCTACTTTCTCTTATTAAATCATATTTTTTCATTTCATTTATATGCATTACAAATTCTTTTTTATCATCTTCTGTCCAAGGATAGGGTTTACAATTTATTTCTTTACTATAATCTTTTAATTCTATTTTTGCCATTGGCTTAGATTTCTCCCAATGTATTAATGGATTTTCACTAAAGTTATCTAATATTCTTTGTTCTATGGTTTTTTCTTCTCTTATAGTTAGTGTCGCTAACATATGTTCTATTTTCACTGGTTCATTATTTTGTAAGAATTGAACTTTTTCTTTATGTTTTTTCTTTTGAAATTTTTCATCTTTTCTTTTATATGGACTAGTTATTCTAACTCCTATTGCTTGATGTTTACAAGGTGTTGTTAATACTAAGGCTTTTTCTATAAATGTAAAAGGATAATATTTCTCTAAAAAGTCTAATCCTAATATTTTATCACATTGAAGTTCATTATATTGATTTAATACTTCTATTTTTAATTCATAATTTCCTATCTGTATCATTATATTTTTTGCTTCTAATTCTATCATATGTATTTCTCTTCCTGCTGATTTCATTCTTATAATTCTATTTTTTTCTCTTCCACATTTCTTGGGGTAACACATTATATTTTGCTACTGTTAGATTTGCTCCAGTGTCTATTAAAGCATGATATTTTCTAGCTCTATATTTTTCATAATTAAACTTTATCAAAACATAATATAATGGTATAGTCATATCCTTGATAATACTTCTAATTTCTTTTTAAATATCTTCTTTTTCACTTTTTCTTCATATAAAAATTCTTTTATTTTCCATTGCATGTCTATATCTAAATTTTGTGTTTTCAGTCTTTCTTGCATTTCTTTACTTTGTTTTTCTATATGTCTTATTAATCCTCTTATATAAGTTATATTTGCATTTGGTACTAATTTTCTTTTATTAGAAAAAATTGATTCTCTTACTATAGTTTTTCCATTTAGATGATACTCTTCCCATCTTATTATATGTATTCTATTTCTATAATGAAGAATATTATATAAATCATTCATATCCTAGACAATACTTCCAACTTATGTTTATATATTTTTTCTGCAATTGTTCTTTGTCCTAATAGATCAAAAGCTTCTTTTATATTTTCAGTGTTCTATTCTTGCAATTACTAAATTATTATTTTTTATTGCTTCTTCATATCTTTTATTTGCTTCCATTACTCTTACAGCTTCAATATGATTAATCTTTTTTATTACTTTTATCATAATTTTAAATAAATGTTTACATGTTTGTGGTACTTTTGTAACATATTCTTTGTTTGCATAATATGTAGGAATCCATTCGTTTTCATTCATATCCTATTCAATAATTCTAACTTTTGTTTTAAACTATGTTTTACCATTTTAAATTCATTTATTCTTGTCTTAATATGATTATAATAATCCTGTCTATGAATAAGATTTCTAATAACATTTCTATGTGTTAGTACCATTTTATATTTTCTGATTTTATCTTTCAAATTTTTTACTAATATTCTCATTAGAGTTGTATCTGCATCTTGTACTAAAGTGGTTTCATCTATTTCTCTTTCTATATCTTGTCTTTTATATATGAATACAATTTTGTTTCTATTTTAATCCCATTCAATTGTTATATCTTCGTACATCATGATAACTTTGGTATTACAATTGTTTGATGATTTAGGTTTATCATTATTCTTTCATTTTGAATTCTATAAGGTTTAACTAATTCTAAAAAGTATTTTCTTAATATTATTTTATAATAATTTTATGTATTATCTTTCACTGTTAATGTTAAATCAATTATATCTCAATTATTAAATCTTAAAACTGCATTAGTTGTTGTATTACTTCCTTCTAATATTAAATTATCTTCTGTAAATTCTATTTCTATTTCACTGTTTTGGTTATTTTCTTCTATTTTTGCTATTACTTCTTTCCAAGACATTTGAAATTTTACTTCTAATTTTATATAACTTTCTCTTTGTGGTCTTATTTCTCTTAGATTTGTACTTATCGGTTTTTCTGCTAATAAGTTTCTTTGGTTAAAATTATCTCTAATTTCTTGTGATGAATTTAGATTTCTAAGACTAAAAGTTCTATTAATTCTTGTATTAGATGATGGTTTGTTATATTCTAAACTTCTTCTTGGATTTATATTTATATTTAATGTTGGATTTTTTGATGTATTTATTCTTAAAGATCTTTGTCCTAATATGTTGTTAGTTATCAATCTTCTAGGTGTACTTTCATAATAACTTCTAGTATTATCTAATTCTAATCGTAACATTTCTGGTATTATAATTTGTTTTGGATCTGTCTTAACTTCTTTTATTACTGGCATAAAATATTTATGTATTGTTATTTTCCCTTTATTTTTATTATATATTCTATGTTCATTTGAAAATACAAGTCCTATCATTGCTGTTATACTTATACTTCTTGATCCTGGCTGTAATCTTACATTATGTAAATTATGATATATTAAAATTGATTTATCCATGTGTTCTTCTACTCTACTTATTGCAAAATTTGTGTTTAAGGTGAATTTTAATTTTTGATATATTAGATTTCCTGCTATCATGCCTAAAATACTATCTTCTACATTACTGATTATTCTTCCATCTGTTATAAGTAATTCTAATGGTGAATCTATTCCACTTTGAAAATAAGCTTTTACCATAATTTGCACTCCTGTGATATATATTTCTGATATTTCATCTTTAAAAGGTATTTTTGATATTTCATGTTCTATTAAAGTTTTATTTATTAGCGGTATTCTTAATACTCCTTCAGTTAAAGTTGATTCTATCGGAAATTTCTTCTCTAATACTACATAGTGTGATTTCTCTTTCCTTTTATTTTTTAATATTTTACTAACTTTTTCCATAAAATTTTCATTTTTTATATTTGCAACTGTCATATCTAAATCTTTTTGTTTTATTTTATCAAATTGATCTTTATTAAACGTTATTTTTCTTTCTCTTGAGCTTTCTTCTGTGTTTATATATTCTTCATATTGATCTATATTGATCTTGATTTATATATTCTTTTTCTATATCATTTTCATCTTCTGAACTTTCATCTGTTTCTTCTTCTTCATATTCATATGTTAATTTGTATATTTCTAATTCATTATCTATAGGTTCCTCAAATTCCATTAAATCTATGTCTGAAGGTTCTAATTCTAATTCTTCTGCTTTTAATAAAATATTCATCTTCTTTTTCGATTTCAGTTTATCACAATTTGTTGCTATATGTCCTAAATCTCCACAATTATAACATCTACATTTATAAGGTTTTTTACTTTTATTATTTTTATTAAATCTTTTTCTTTTAAAATATTTATTAGGTTTGAATCTTTTCTTATTTTTAGAATTATATTTCTTAAAAAACTTCTGTTTCGGATATTTCTTAAATTTATATACTTTTCTTCTTTTTCTATTCTTTCTGGACCATTTATCTTGATTACAGCCCCATTTATGAGGTTTTTCTAATTCTGCACAATTTACCATTAATTTATTCAATTTATAATATTTTATGTTTCTCCATGCTTCTTTACATCTTTCTGATAAATATTTTCTTGAATAATCTTCTCTTCTACTCATTGTATCTATTATTTTTACTGAGTCTAGATCATTTGCATTTTCCATGGTTTCTGTATATTCTTCTACTAAATTTTCTGACATTAATCTGGGCAATTTTCTATAAAACATATCTAGGTAAAATTTCTTTTTCTTTTTCTTTTTCTAGTTCATATATCTTAGCTTGATAAAAATATTTCTTATATTCGCATATATATTGGTTTATATGTGTAGGATCTAAACTACATATTTCTATCTCATGTAAATATCTTATAGCATTTGTTATTCTTGTATATTCTATGTTTGCCATTAATATTCCTATGAATTCATTTTTCAACACATTTTCATATTTTAATAATATTGCTGCATATAAAACTTCTCTTCTTTCATAATTTACTTCTCCTAATCTTCTAACTTCCATTCTAAAATCTAGTGGTCTTCCTTCCCACCAGTTTAATACATTTCCTACAAAACTTGCTTCTATTATCATATTTACAGCTTCGGGTTGTATTTTTCTGGTTATTAGCGCTATTAACTGAGCTTTTTTTCCATTCTTCTATTCTTCTATCATTGTCTAGATTACAATCTAAATCTAGCCATATTCCAGCATTTGGAATTTGTCTAGTTTCATATTGTTCTAAAGGGGGTGGTATAAATTCATTTCCACTTGTTGCAGGTTTTTTATAATTGATATCAAAAACTAATTTAGATATATTAATTAAATTTTCTCTTACTATACTTCTTTGTCTTCTTATTTTATCTTCTCTTGCTAATTGAGCAAGTTCGTCTACACTTCTTACTGTTCTTGATGTTCCTTCTGAAGATGGAAGAAATCACCAAAAGGGGGGTGAATTGGGGATTTGAAAAAAAATTCTTTTCAAAGATATCTAAGTTTTGAAAACTTGAAGTAAAAAGAGAGAAGGAATAAAAGCTAGACACAAAGGATTTATACTGGTTCGGTCTCAACTTTGACCTACGTCCAGTCCCCAGATATCTTCTGGGTATTTATAATATCTCAGTGAGCTTTAATTACAACAATGTAAATCACATGCAATCCCAATTACCTAGGACTTACTCCCCCTTACACTTTGTAATTAAAATACCCAACTCACAGGTTCCACAACCTTGAGTTTTTGAAGATGGAATATCACCTAGAGGGGGGTGAATAGGTGATTTAAAAATCTAACTGCTTAATCAAAGTTTTCACAAATTAATGAACTAACTGAGCAAGAGTTTAAAGGAGAAGGAACACGAGAGAATTTATCCTGGTTCGGTCTATCCTGACCTATGTCCAGTCCCCAAGAACACCTTGGGATTTTTCACTAACTTCAGAATACAATTACACAACTCGGAATGATCCCTCAGACTTACTCCCCCTTACTACTTGTAATTGTACACCCTTACTTAAGGTTCCACAACCTTAAGATTTTAAAAACGAATGAAAATTGAATGTTTAAGTAACTCCTCATGAGTTGAATAATAAGTGATCACTGAAGTACAGGTGAGAGTAATGAAACTGATAAGATAATAACTCAGAGTAAATGCGCAGAGTTTCGGTTGTTATTGAATGCTTAGGCTTTTATATCCTTCGCCATTAATGCATGTTGGGAGAAACTGGAAGGTGACTGTTGTCACTTATTTAAATTTACGTTAGGCTCAAGTTCCTTGTTAATCAAAATGGACAGTTGAATCTTCAGCTTCTTACATTTAATGTATTGTGCCGTTGGTTGTACTTGAAAGCTGGAATAAGAATGTCTCGAAGAATGTCTTTGTTCTGCTGCAGCGTTAATTCCATATGTTGCTCTGTTTTTCTGCTCTTTCTGCTGTGCAGTAAATGTGATGACGTGAGCATTCGCTTTATGTTGCTTTTCATTTATTGCTTCGTTTTGAATCCTGAAATCACTAGCAAACATGCTGAAAGTGTTTTATAAATGATTATTTATCAATCTGGCAAGTATCTGCTTAAGTTCAAAGCATTTGGAGAGTTCCAGAAATGATTCGCAGTTTTTTTCGTATAAGAACTCTAGTTCTTATCACAAGAACTCTAGTTCTATGTAATGGCCCAGACCTAGTTTCAAAGGAACTCGAGTTCTTAAAGAAGAACTCTACTTTAGAACTCTAGTTCTATATGCAAGAACTCTAGTTCTTGTACTTTCCAAAAAGGTCCGAGCGTTTTTCCTTATGAAGAACTCTAGTTCTTTCTCAAGAACTCTAGTTCTTGAATGAGAACTCTAGTTCTTGATAAAGAACTCTAGTTCTTGTGTTCGCAAAGGAACTTCGCTGTTTTACAAAATGAAGAACTCTAGTTCTTGTTTAAGAACTCTAGTCATGAACTCTAGTTCTTGTTCAAGAACTCTAGTTCTTATGTTCCTGAAGAATTATGGACAGAACATAATTTTGCGAACTCGAGTTCTTATGCCAAGAACTCTAGTTCTTGAATGAAGAACTCTAGTTCTTGACCAAAGAACTCTAGTTCTTCACTTAAGAACTCTAGTTCTCATGGATTGAAAAATTTTTATATGATGCAAAGGCCGCGAACTCGAGTTCTACTCCCAAGAACTCGAGTTCTCAACTTATCAGATTGAAAACTTCCTTATCAGAGGCCGCGAACTCGAGTTCTACTCCCAAGAACTCGAGTTCTTACTGCTCAACTTCTCTAAACTCAAGTTTTAATCTCCGGAACTCTAGTTCTTGATAAAGCTAACAACTGACAAGTGTTTTTATCATCAAAACTTAAGTTGAGAACTAATAGTTTTCACACAACAAGTAACCAGAAATGATTTTTGAAATCACACTCTCTTAAAGAGTAAATAATCATAGCACTGAAGTTCAAAAATATTTCGCATAAACAGAGCTTAAAGATTAAAGAAGCAATCAGATTTAATTCTGTTGTGTATCTTGCTCTTCGTCTTCGTGGGTATTTATAGATTAGCCAGTGAAACTTAGCCCTTGCATTTTCTTCTCTAATGTTCAGCTGCAAATCTGGAAAAAGGCTGTTGCATATTTTTCATCATTTCAATTCTTGGCTGGAATCTTGGATATAACCGTTGCAGATGTTCTTCCAATATTCTTGCCATTCCATAATCCATTTTTAACCATTGGAGAGTGATTTGGTTGATCCATAACGGTCTGTGCTGAACTATTGGGACAGAGGAGAAGTTTCAGGCTGGTTTTTGGTCCTGCATTAAATGCTCTTAACCCAAATCTGATCTGAAGCTCAAAACGTCTTAATGTAATCTGTAACTCATGAACAAACTTATCAAACATATATATGATGATTCGTAAACTTATATAAGTGTAAAACACATCATGAGAATGAATCAGAAATATCAAACACGCGGAGAATAAAACAGAGATCTGGTTAGGCTCGAGTCTAACATCAGTAGGCTCGAGTTTGTTCGTGTGCAGTCAAGCATAAAGTCAGCAAGCTTGAGTTTGCCCTTTGGATTTTAGTGTTTATCGTGATGAGTGTTTGAAAATATTCTGGAACATTTCACAGGCTCGAGTCTATTAGTGATAGGCTCGAGTCTAGAGCTGTTTGCAATGAGAAGAAGTTTAAATACAAAGACGTAGGCTTGAGTGAAAATCCTTAGGCTCGAGTCTACTCGGGCCATAAAACTTTGATAGCTCTCTGTTTGTGCCAAACTCGAGTCTGTAAGTGTTAGGCTCGAGTTTGTTTCAGCCATACGCTTTTGAGATTTCTTTAAATTTGAAATAGGCTTGAGTGAAAAACATTATGTTTGAGCCTATTTTTGAGTGAACATTTGATTGCTCTCTGGAAGGGTCAGGCTCGAGTCTACTCACATGAAATTCTGTTTGAGGAGCTCTCTGTAAGACTTAAGCTTGAGTTAAGAAATCCATGCTCAAGTGAAAAACGTGACATGCTCTCTGTAAGCCACAAGCAAGAGTTTATTTTAGGTGGGCTCGAGTCTAACTGAGAGCCAAAAACTTGATTTGCTCTCTGTAAGATGCAGGCTCGAGTTTACCATAACAGGCTCGAGTTTTCCTTAGTTATAAAACATGAACTTTGCTCTCTGTGACGAGCAGGCTTAAGTCTATTAAGTTAGGCTTGAGTTTGCCTAAGTTCAAAACACTTATTTTTCTTTCTGTTAAAAGACTTTTAGTTTACAATGGTCTGTTATCATCAAAACATATAGAGAACTAACATTCTCCACCTTTTTGATGATGACAACACTTGTAAACTAAATTTAACAGAGATTTTGAGATTTTTCAAAAGGACTGAGCATGTAGATTCATTTGAGCAAAAACAATTAGAGATATAGATTTTCACAGTGTATAGAGACTCAAGATATGTGGAAATTCATTGTATTAACTTCATAACATTTAACCTATAGAGAATCATACAAGCATAAGAAAACATCAAACATCTCAAATACACTTGAAGGCTAAAAAAAACATCAAAGCATCAGAAAAAATCAAATTATCTCTTCACTAATCTCAAATTATCTCTTCACTCTTCACTTTTCTTCTCCCCCTTTGGCATCATCAGAAGGGGATGGATCAGAGGTAGGGACAGTGGTGATGGGAGTAATAGATAAGGCTATCTTGAGGAGGGGGACATTGGGAGGAGGTGGAGGTGGGTTTTGTGATGAAGAAGAGTCTGAAGAGGATGGTATAGAGATGATAGGAATGGAAGATGATGGAGGAGCAGGAGGGACATGTGGGATAATGGCTAGAATGGGATGATCTAGCCTAGGTGATGAGGATGCATGTGTAGGAGAAGATACAATGGGAGTATGTGAAGAAATGTGAGGAGATGAGTGGTGAGAGGGAGGTGATGTAGAGACATGAAGAGGAATGCTCTTGGTGGAGGGGGAAGAGGTGTGTGCTGAGGAGTGAGGAACAGGGTCAGGTGCCTTCTTATCTTGCAGAAGATTTAACAGGTTCTCCACTTTTTCATTCAAAGCCTTCAATTGCTCTCCCTGAGCATCTTGAACTACAACCAAAGTGTCATAGCTGGTAGTGACCTTGTCAACCATTCTTCCAATCTGAGTCTCAATTTCTGTGATGAGGGTATTGTATTTAGTATCCAGATTAGTTTGGAAGGTGTTAGCAACAACGTGGGCCACAAGGTCTTTCAGGTAGGTGGCCATATCAGCTGATAGAGACGATGGTGGTGGAGGTGGAGCTGACTAAGCCTCATTGACTTTGGATTTAGAGACCCTTGACTGAGATAGAGCTCGTGATTGGCCAGAGCCTTCTTCCAAATTGATTCTCATGAGATTCAAATGATGTTTCCCAAAGATTGGAGTTGGTACAGGATCATCATTGGCCAGGTACCATATCTTCTCATGGAAGAGGATGACTGACATTAATGAAGGAAAGGGAATTTGAGAAGTGTGCCTGGAAGCAAATCTAAATCTGATCATTTCTTGGAGCATCCAATAGCTAACATTGTGGGGTTTTTGATCTATGATGGAGGCAAAGATAGGAAAATCCTTCTTTGCAAAATGGGTGAAGTTGCTTCCTTTTTGCAGCAAATTTCTGGCATAGATATACTAGATTGCTCTATATTCAGCAGGCATGGCAGCAGGGGTAAAATTTAGAATTTTTCCTGAAGTAGGGATGGGTGTATGTGGTCTGAGAAGTTTGAAAATTTCCCTCTCATTGTACTTGTATTCAGTGACAGGTGGACGTTTGGAGATTTATAAGAGAGAATTTAGATATTTGGCAGATATGGTGATTTTTCTGCCTCTGAGGTTGGTGGTAAATCTCTCCTCTAAAAGATTGCCATCTTCATCTAGAATGTTGTCAGTGTTCATACGAAAGTAAAATGTCTTGACAACAGATGTACTATAGGAGGCTTGGATGGACAGAAGATTTTCAAATGGTTTGAGCCAAGGTGACAGATTAATGTTGCATTCCTCCTTGACTTTAGACAAGTTAACAGAAACCACAGGACAAAAGGTCTTGTGTGAGAAGTGTTCTTTGAAAGAAAGTGCTTCCTTACCCGAAAGTTCAATAGGTTTATCAAAAAAATCCTTAGGCTTGGAAGGTGTGTCATTGATTTTAAGGATAGCTGGGAATTCTTTGGATACCTTAGGATGAGATTTGGAGGGAGTGGCCTTGGAGGAACTTTGGTCCTTGCTTTTTCCACGAAATTCAGAAGCAGAAATTGTTGCCTTCTTTTTCTTGGGAGGCTTGGGAGCTTCTGTGACAATTTCTTTATCTCTTCGGTGAGCAGCTTCTGGGTCAATGATTTTCTTCTTGGGGCTTCCAGTAGGCTCCTGGATGACCAACTTCTTGGGTTTGGCCGAAGAGACAGGTTCGTTTGCTGTAACTCCAGGGATCCGAGTATTTATCCAAGTCTGGAGTTTCTTGGGAGCAAATTTCTCCCTCCTAGGTCTTTTCAGCGGTGGAGGAGATGTAGTTTGTCTTAGAATCAGATGAGGTAGCAGTCGAAGTTCGTTTGGGGGCCATTTTGGATTATGAATACGAATGGATTTAAGAGAAGAAGGAGCGTTTCAGAGAAGTTAGGTCAGGCTCGAGTGAAAGTGGCGAGTGAAGAGCAGCGTTTGAGCTTCTAATATATATATAGCACACGACAAGCTCAAGTATAAAACTTGCAGGCTCGAGTTACCTGCTCGAGTTTGCAAGAACATGCTCGACTTTGTTCACAAATGAACTAACTTGGACGTCAAGTGTGTATCTGTGAACACTTAACACACATCGATAGGCTCGAGCTTGTCACTAATAGGCTCAAGTTTGGTGACTTCCTGAGGTTGGGTTGAGTTTTATCCCGAGTAGGCTCGAGCTTGCTTTGCCAGGCTCGAGTTTTGTCCTTTGTCAGTAGTTGAGTTGCTCTTTGTCTTCACTAGGCTCGAGTCTGTTGCTCATAGGCTCGAGTCTATTGCTCATAGGCTCAAGTTTGGTTGCTTACAAAATTTGATTTTCATTCTCTGCCTTCTCTAGACTCAAGCATGCTTCAGATAGGCTCAAGTTTTCTTCATCAGACAACAAACTTCAAGTCATGGTTAGTCTTAAACCTGCATAAACATAACTAAGCATTCCGATGCTTAAGTTAGCAACAATTAATCATCAAAAACATAATTAACAATTTAGACATCAAGTATAACTCCCTTATAACCTCCATTGAGACTCAAATTTGAGATAGAGTCATCTTACAATTCGTTGGGATTTACCATTCCCAATTCTCTTCTAATAAAGGTAAATTGCTCCTTTGCAAGTGGTTTTGTGAAGATATCCGAAAGTTGTTGATGAGTTGGGATGAATACCACTTTGACATCCTTCTTCTGAACATAATCTCGAATGAAATGATGTCTGACATCAATATGCTTTGTTTGAGTGTGATAGACAGGATTTTTTGCTAAGCTGATAGTGCTGGTTTTATCACAAAGGATGGGAATTTCCTTCAAGTGGGTTCCTAGATCTTGGATCTGTTGCTTAAGCCATAGAACTTGTGAGCAGCAACATACTCAGCTTTAGTTGAGGATATAGCTACTGTGTTCTGCTTTTTGCTGAACCATGAGACAAGTGAATTTCCAAAGAATTCACATTGTCCACTTGTCCTTTTATGATCAGTCTTGTATCTGGCATGGTCTGAATCAGAATAAGCTACTAAGTGTTCAAGTTGACCTTTGGGAAACCATAAGCCCAATTCTTCTGTATCACGTAAGTATCTAAAGATTCTTTTCACATTTTCAGCATGAGATTCCTTAGGTGCAGATTAAAATTGAGCACACATCCCCATACTGAATTGTATATCAAGTCTGCTTGCTGTCAAGTAGAGCAATGATCCAATCATGCCTCTATACCTTGTGATATTAAAGTCTTTTCCTTTCTCATCGGCATCTAAGGCAGCAGTTGAGCTCATTGGTGTGTCTGCCCCATTACCATCTTGAAGACCGTATTTCTTAAGCAAGTCTCTTAGATACTTGGTCTGAGAAATAAATATCCCATTTTTGTGTTGCTTGATTTGTAGACCAAGAAAATAGTTGAGCTCTCCCATCATTGACATTTCAAATTCAACCTGCATAGTCTCAGAAAATTCCTTGTACAAAGCATCATTAATAGCACTGAAAATTATATCATCCACATAGATTTGTACAAGTAAAATTTCATTAAGCTTGTTACTTTTGATAAACAGGGTTGCATCTGCTCTTCCTCTTACAAATCCATGATCTCGAAGAAATTTACTGAGCCTTTCATACCAAGCTCTAGGAGCTTGTTTTAAACCATATAAAGCCTTCTTTAATTTGAAAACATGATCTGGATGAAATTCATCCTCAAAGCCAAAGGGGTTGTTCTACATAAACTTCTTTCTGAATAAAGCCATTTAGAAAAGCTGATTTTACATCCATTTGATATAGTTTGAAACCTTTAATGCAAGCAAAGGCTAGAAGAACTCTTATTGCTTCTAATTTTGCTATTGGAGCATAAGTTTCTTCGTAGTCAATTCCTTCTTCTTGATTATATCTTTTAGCTACTAATCTTGCCTTGTTAGAGACAATGATTGTAGACTCATCATGTTTGTTCTTGAATACCAATTTGGTGCCAATGACTGGATGGTCTTTGGGCCTGGGTACCAAGTCCCAAACTTGATTCTTTCAAATTGGTGTAATTCCTCTTGCATTGCTATCACACAATCATTTCCCGAAAGGGCTTCTTCAATCTTAGAGGGTTCTATTTCTGAAATAAAAGCTGAAAAGGTAACTTCATTCAAAATACTTTGTCTAGTTCTAACTCCTTGATTTGCATCACCTATAACTTGGTCTAGTAGATGACTCCTACTGTATTTCCAAGCTCTAGGTTGAGTTTGACCAAGGTTTTCACATACATATTCAGATTCAGCTTCTAGTCCTCTTTGTAAGTTATTTTCAGAATTTTCCAAATCAGAAGAAGTTTTTGAAGAAGATTGATTCTAAACTTCATCATCATCATCAACCATGGATTTGTTGGAGTTGGTTTCGCAGAAAACAACATGAATTGATTCTTCTATAGTTCGAGTAGAATGATTATATATTCTATATGCCTTACTCCTAGAAGAATAGCCAAGGAATGTACCTTCATCCACTTTAGAATCAAATTTACCTAATCTTTCCTTACCATTCTTGTGGATAAAACACTTGCATCTGAAAATGTGCAAATGTGCTATGTTGGGCTTTCTTCCCTTGTAAAGCTCATATGGAGTTTTGTTCAGCTTCTTCCTGAGATATGCTTGGTTAGAGATGTAGCAAGCTGTATTCATTACATCTACCCAAAATACTTGGGAGGTCAGGTTTTCATTTAGCATTGCTCTTGCCATCTCTGTGAGAACTCTGTTCTTTCTTTCTACTACTCCATTTTGTTGGGGAGTTCTTGGTGCAAAGAAATTATGATCTACCCCCATCTTATCACAGAATTTCTCAAAGGAGTGATTTTCAAATTCTCCTCCATGATCAGTTTGGATTCCAGCAATAGATAAACCTTTCTCGTTCTGGACCTTCTTGGCAAAAACAACAAATTGATCAAATGCTTCATTTTTAGCGAATAAAAATAAGGTCCATGTATATCTTGAGAAGTCATCAACTATAACTAGAGTGTACAAATTTCCACCAAAGCTTTTTACTCTAGCTGGACCAACTAAGTCCATATGCAGTAATTGAAGTAGTCTATTAGTTGAAATCTCAGTTTTTGAATGAAAAGATGATTTAGTTTGTTTTCCCTTTTGACATGCATCACAAATCATATCCTTTTTGAAATCAAGTTTTGGCAACCTAATAACCAAGTCCTTTTCATTAGTTTATCAAGTTGGAACATGTTGATATGAGTTAACCGTTTATGCCACAACCAGTTTTCGTCGAAGTTACCAATGAAACACTTTTCAAATGGAGAGTTATTAGAAAGATTAAGAGTGTAGCAATTACCTTCTCTTGGAGCCCTGAATAAGGCTTTTGATTTAATGTTATCTAAGGAGAGATCATCCTTGCTCACAATCAGACATTCTTCTGAATTGAAGATGATTAGATTACCTTTATCTACACTTTGGCTTACACTAAGGAGATTATGGCATAAGCCTTCCACAAGGTAGACATCTTGTATTTTTGGTCTATCATTGTTACTGATTTCACCAACGCCAGCTATTCTTTTGGATTGATTTCCGCCAAATGTAACCTTGCCACCTTCCTTGTGAATGATTGTTGAAAACTTGGATTGATCCCCCGTCATGTGTCTAGAGCATCCACTATCAATGTACCACTTACCTGATTTTGATGCTCTTAGACATACCTGCAAATTTGTGAAGTTAAGTTTTAGGTACCCATTTCATCTTGGGTCATTTTGGGTTAGTACGTGTCTTGGGGGCCTTATAAGATCCCTTAGGCACCCATTGATAGTTAGCTATAGGTTTGCTTTTCCTTTCCTTCCTATGAAAACAAGAAGAAGTAGAATGACCCTTTCTTTTACAATAATTACAGTGGGAGAATGGATTAGAAGTATGAACTGATTTTTGAAAGTAGCTTAAGTAGTTCTTTTCTCCTATTCTCTTCTTACCTTTCCTTTTATCAAGATCAGGTTTATAGCCAATGCTAGACTTGTCATTTGTAAGCTTTTGCTGTTTTAAAATAACATTAAGCATTTCACTCCCTTGGGTGAATTTTTCAAGAGTTTTAGAAAGATGATCATTTCTTTTCTCTAAAGAATAGTAGTGTTCACAAGTCTTTTATGAAATAGGAGATGGAGTATTCTGAACTTGTTTTTCTAGGATTTTTATCCTTCTTTTTGAAATCAGTAGTTCCTTAGAAATCTTTTTGAATTCAGAATGAAGACTATTATATTCAGAGAGTAATTCATCAAAAGTTGGTTCAGAATCACTTACCTCTTCATAGTCAGATTCTTCCTAAGCGACCAAGGAAAGGTTTGCTGTTTGTTCTTCATCCTCTTCATCTTCATCAGATGAGCTATCTCCCCAGTGGCAGATACACAGGCTTTCTTTTTGAAGGAGTTGAACCTTTTCTTTTCTTTTTCATTGTTCTTAAGTTGGGGACATTCTGACTTAATATGACCTGGCTTGTCACACTCATAGCATATGATTGGTTTCTTTGTTTCCTTGTTGTTGCTGTTCTTGTGAAACTTCCAGAATCCTTGATCCTTCTTATAAAACTTTTTGAATCTCCGGACCATCATACCAATCTCTTCATCATCAACCTTATCATCATCAGAACCTCTATCATCTTTGGTGGTTTTGAGAGCAATTCCCTTCTGTTTGCCTTTCATTTCATCAAGCCATTTTCTGAACTTGATTTTGCCTTCGTATTCTAATAGACTTCCGAAAAGAGCAGCTACAGATTGCATGGATTCTCCTCGGGCTTCTTCAATAGCTGTCACTTTAGCTTCCCAATCCTTGGTTAATACATTTAAGATTTTTCTTACCTGAGCTTTCTGTTCATATATCTTCTCCAAGGCTGACAATTGGTTGATGAGATGAGTGAAACAGAGTTGGAATTCTGCAATTGATTCTTCAGACTTCATGCGTAATAGATCATACTCAGTTTTGAGGGTGTTGATTCTGTTTTCCTTGATTCCTGAAGTTCCTTCATAGGCCACTTCCAATGCATCCCACATCTCTTTGGCACTGGGTAGATTGCAGATGAGAAAGTACTCCTTTTGGCTTAATGCACTCTGTAATATCAAAATATCTTTGTTGTTAAGGATAACTTTCTTTTGATCATTTTCATCAAATTCAGCTTTTCCTTTTGGTACAATATTTTCTCCTACTTTCTTAGTAGGAACATAGTTGCCTTCCTCAATTACTTCTCACAGACCATATTCACTGGCCATCACAAATACTTTGAATTTGGATTTCCAGAATGAGAAATGTTTACCATTAAAACATGGTGGTCTGTTTATTGAGGCACCATCTGGTAGAATTCCTTCCATTGGATCTTTTTGTCTAAGATTTAATCCTTTAAATAGACAACCTCGCTCTGATACCAAATGAAGATGGAAGAAATCACCAAGAGGGGGGTGAATTGGGGATTTTAAAAAAATTCTTTTCAAAGATATCTAAGTTTTGAAAACTTGAAGTAAAAAGAGAGAAGGAAGAAAAGCTGGACACAAAGGATTTATACTGGTTCGGTCTCAACTTTGACCTACGTCCAGTCCCCAGATATCTTCTGGGTATTTCTAATATCTCAGTGAGCTTTAATTACAACAATGTAAATCACATGCAATCCCAATTACCTAGGACTTACTCCCCCTTACACTTTGTAATTAAAATACCCAACTCACAGGTTCCACAACCTTGAGTTTTCACACAACAAGTAATCAGAAATGATTTTTGAAATCACACTCTCTTAAAGAGTAAATAATCATAAACACTGAAGTTCAAAAATATTTCGCATAAACAGAGCTTAAAGATCAAAGAATCAATCAGACGTAATTCTATTGTGTATCTTGCCCTTCGTCTTCGTGGGTATTTATAGATTAGCCAGTGAAACTTAGTCGCTACATTTTCTTCTCTAATGTTCAGCTGCAAATCTGGAAAATGGTTGTTGCATATTTTTCATCATTTCTTCAATTCTTGGCTAGAATCTTGGATATAGCCATTGCAGATGTTCTTCCGATATTCTTGCCATTCCATAATCCATTTTTAACCATTGGAGAGTGATTTGGTTGATCCATAACGGTCTGTGCTGAACCATTAGGACAGAGGAGAAGTTTCAGGATAGTTTTTGGTCCTGCATTAAATGCTCTTAACCCAAATCTGATCTGAAGCTCAAAACGTGTTAATGTAATCTGTAACTCATGAACAAACTTATCAAACATATATATGATGATTCGTAAACTTATATAAGTGTAAAACACATTATGAGAATGAATCAGAAATATCAAACACGCGGAGAATAAAACAGAGATCTCGTTAGGCTCGAGTCTAACATCAGTAGGCTCGAGTTTGTTCGTGTGCAGTCAAGCATAAAGTCAGCAAGCTTGAGTTTGCCCTTTGGATTTTAGTGTTTATCATGATGAGTGTTTGAAAATATTCTGGAACATTTCATAGGCTCGAGTCTATTAGTGATAGGCTCGAGTCTAGAGCTGTTTGCAATGAGAAGAAGTTTAAATACAAAGACGTAGGCTTGAGTGAAAATCCTTAGGCTCGAGTTTACTCGGGCCATAAAACTTTGATAGCTCTCTGTTTGTGCCAAACTCGAGTCTGTAAGTGTTAGGCTTGAGTTTGTTTCAGCCATACACTTTTGAGATTTCTTTAAATCTGAAATAGGCTTGAGTGAAAAACATTATGCTTGAGCCTATTTTTGAGTGAACATTTGATTGCTCTCTGGAAGGGTCAGGCTCGAGTCTACTCACATGAAATTCTGTTTGAGGAGCTCTCTGTAAGACTTAGGCTTGAGTTAAGAAATCCATGCTCAAGTGAAAAACGTGACATGCTCTCTGTAAGCCACAAGCTCGAGTTTAGTTTAGGTAGGCTCGAGTCTAACTGAGAGCCAAAAATTTGATTTGCTCTCTGTAAGATGCAAGCTCGAGTTTCCCATAACAGGCTCGAGTTTTCCTTAGTTATAAAACATGAACTTTGCTCTCTGTGACGAGCAGGCTTAAGTCTATTAAGTTAGGCTCGAGTTTGCCTAAGTTCAAAACACTTATTTTTCTTTCTATTAAAAGACTTTTAATTTACAATGGTCTGTTATCATCAAAACATATAGAGAACTAACACATTCTTGATCTTGATTTGCTTTTTGTACTACTTCTGATTGTTGAGTATTTTGCATATTTACTTGATTTTCATCTATTATTTTTAATCCTCCTAAATCTTGTATTATTGATTCTAAATTTGTTTCATCTTAACCCATAAATTTTTCAATTTCATCTTCTGATTCTGAATCTTCATTTCTTCTTCTATTAAAAGACTTTTAATTTAAAAGTCTTTCTATTAAAAGACTTTTAATTTACAATGGTCTGTTATCATCAAAACATATAGAGAACTAACACCTTCTTGATCTTGATTTGCTTTTTGTACTACTTCTGATTGTTGAGTATTTTGCATATTTACTTGATTTTCATCTATTATTTTTAATCCTCCTAAATCTTGTATTATTGATTCTAAATTTGTTTCATCTTAACCCATAAATTTTTCAATTTCATCTTCTGATTCTGAATCTTCATTTCTACTTCTGATCATATTTAATTTTCTAATTTCTGCATTCTTAAAAATCTTCATTAATTCTTCAATTCTATCTTTTTCTCTTGATTCATTTATAGTTAATATTTTTTTTTTCTTTTTTACGTTCAAACTGTATTCCATTTCTTTTATCTTCATAAAATTTATCTAATTTTCTTAATCCTTCTCTAATATCTAATACGTTTTTATCTACTTTTTCTACATTTCCATGAATTGCTCATAAATTATTATTTAAAATAGTTTGTCCTTTTTTAAGTTCTTCCACTATTATTCTAGTTTGTTCTGTGTTTGTGTTTAATGGTTGTTTTGTTATATTTGTTATTGTAGTGTTAGATTTTTCCCAATCATATAAAGATTTCATCATATTTATTTGTGGATTATTATTTATTGGTTCTAATCTATCATAAACTCCTAAGGCTTTTTTAATTCCTTTTATATGATCTTTTATTTCTTTTAATTCTTTAGAATTTTGTTTTATTTCTGATTTCATTTCATATATCTTTTGTACCAATGGTTTTGCTATCTCTTTTAATCTTTCTAATCTATTTCTATTATCTACTTTTTCTAAAATATCTTTAGTTTCTTCAGGTAATTGTTCTAATATTTCTTCCATACTGAATATATGTAACAAATCTTCTATGTTAGGATTTATATAACTTCCTAATTGTTTCATTAGATACATCTTATTCCAATTTAATTGATTCATTGCATATTCTCCTTGACCTCCTAAGATAAATGGTGTAAAATTACATGTTTCTATTTCTCTTTCTTGTAATAAATAAGAACTATCAGGCAATATATCATATTCTATTTCATACATTCTAGGTTCTAATTTCTTGATTATATTCATGATTACACAACTATAGTTTATACAAATATAAAACAAACAATAAGATTTCTCTTTCTCTTGAAGCAAATCAGATTAACAATCATAAAAAGACGAAAAGACGAAAATCTAAAAGCTTCTTTATTCATTTCTGCACATTCATCTTACGCATCATATAGTTTGTAATAGGCATCTTTACTTTATGTCTTAGGCTAGCTTTATGTCATAGCTTGTAATCAATATATTTTGTAAATTTGCATTACGTGTAAAACTAGTTTGTCAGAATTGTAAAGCAGTTGGTATGCCGACTGTCTATATAAAGCCATGTAATCCTTCATTGTAACACACACCAACACACCGAGCTGAAATCTCACTCAACTCACTACTTTCCTTGTACACTCTCCAGTTTCCTGAGAAATAAAACTTCAGAAGTTTAATCATTTCTTTCTTTGAAGAATATTTTATTTTGCTGTGGAAGAAATATAAGGTATGAGTTTTTAACTTTCTAAGGGGATCAAATTAAGGAGTAATATTATCAGAAATTTATTAGTTATGATCCAATGAGTCATACATGGTTATATGTTTAAGCAAGGTTAAGATTTGGTTATGATCACATAAAATCAAAGATAAATCCGGCTACGCCTCCAGTAGGAAATGAAGGAAGGTTGTGCTGATCTTGATCTGAAGGGAGAAGGTCTGAGAAATGTTTTTCTCTGTAAAAGTATTTCCTGTATGAAAAAGGACAGGTATCCTTTTATAACCCGGATCATGGTTGGTCAAAAACTGGATAAATCTATGATATGGATGTCACCATACCCATATTTTCTTAGTGCTTAAGCATAGAACTTGGCTGTCCCGCATGTATATACATACATACATACATACATACATACATACATACATACATATATATATATATATATATATATATATATATATATATATTCAGTTGCAGACCCACGGTGGGGCCTGTATCCACAGGTGCGGACATAAACTTAGAAGGGTGATTAGTTTTTTTCTTAATTATTTTTATTTGGTTAGAGCAAGCTTTTTGGCTTTAGGTCAGTGTAATACCCTAAAAATCCTACTTATGATAAGTATCATAATTTAGTAAATAATACCTATTGGAAATAGGTGAATATGAGGTCTCAAACACCTTGTATCGAATTTATCTTATTATTAGGACAATTTCTCCTAAGAATAAATAATGGGCGAAAAGGTCCCTAAAACATTAGATAATTTGCAAATAGGCCCCTGAAATATTTATGGGTTATAAAATACCCTGAGAAAATTATGATAAAATCCTAAGAGGCAACTAAATATTTATTAAAAATTAGGAAGTATGTTGTCTCTAATTTAGGTAATTTAGGGGACTATTCTCCTTGGAAAATAATGAGGTAAAATCTGATATTATTTTGGGGATCATATTAGACCCCATGATTTTTAATATTATGCATGGTACATAAATTACAAATAGTTGTGAGATAATAATTATTACTAATTAAGAAAATTATCAACAATTAGTAAATGATTAATTATGTAATTATTGGCTAATTATGTAAAGCACGAATTAAGAGAATAATGTGATTAATTAAAATAGTATAAAAATAAAGTAAATATATATAATATACATGTGTGTGTTGTGAGTGTGTGTGTGTCTAAGTGTTGTGCATGTGTGTGTGTGTGTAGTGAAAAAATCAAGAGGAGAGATGAAAAATCTAGTTTACATATTTAAAACTCAAGGCAGCAAATAGAACGAGAACAAATAGAAATAAAATTTTACCTAAAAAACCATGAAGTAGGTTTCTAAAGTCAGAGTATATTATAGACAAGTGAATTTTTATCTCAAAGTAGACTATCTCCGAAGTCATTTCCGTAACCGACGGAGTGATCATGAGATAAGGCCAAGAAGATATTTTGTGAAACTAGAATAGATAGTAGAAATGAAAACCTATAGAAAATAATTCATAAACTAAAATCCGAGGATGAGTTGGTAAAAACCAGAGTATATTATGAATTAGTGGATTATTATCCAGAAGTTGACGTTGTCCAACGTTATTTCCGTAACCGACGGCGTTCGACTTAGAATCTTCGGTAGGTTACGAAATGTCCTGAATGGGATCAAAAATTTAGTCAACCCAAATATTCTTAACGAGGAAGATTACATCTTCAGCAAGTTGCTTCCGGAATTTTGAGATTTCTCAAGAATACGCGATTAGGACACCGAACAGGAAGCTTTATCGGTACAAGACCAAAAAGAAAGGAATGATGTCATAAGGATGACATCATCTTTGAGAGTTGTATGGCCAAGATCTTGCCACCTCAAAGAAGTGCAATATAACAGTCAGAAACTGATCAGACAAAGTTCAAAGGAATTACCGAAATGCCATCGTCTTTTTCTATAAATAGCCTTAGCCTTCTTCATAATTTTTCACTCCAAATTCTCTCAAGGAATTCGAAATTTTAGAGCAAGATAAAAAGGAGGAGCCCGGGGAAAATTGTAGCGAAGTTCTGGGTAAGTTCTTCGGTTCTAGTCTTTAGTTCGGTAGTTCTTAAAGTTTTAGGGTAGATGTTGTTTTGATCTTTAATCTTTTAGTATGTTTTAGATATCATGTTTTAGGATAGATATGATATTTATTTTGGAAAATATGTTGGAGTAAGGGATTTGTTGAAATTCTGGAAGATTAGAGTCAAAGTAACGAAGTTCCGACGAAATTTCGCCGATTAGAGAGGTCAGAGGTAAAATGGCCATTTATGACTAAAATGATTGTTATGATGTTAGTAATTGATTACATGTGATATTATCCTTATAGGATATCTGTGATTACGTTCTGACCAACAGTCATACCATATATCGTCAACGAAGGTACGTTCACGTACTGTAACACTAACTCTGATATTTATGGTATGCGAATATATGGTACGTGTGTTGTATGCATGTTGGTGGTGTGTTTTTTGATTACATAGTGTTGTTAGAGGATAACTGAACATATGCATGCACTAGGAGTGTTATATCTGTATTCACTGGGAGCGGTACATTTCGCTGGGAGAGGTACATCTGCATTCACTGAGAGCAATATATTTGGGAGTGATTTATTTGTTGTGCTTATATACCGTATATGTAAATATGAGGTTAACCGTTACCTGGGGTCTGTATGCATTAGACCTCAGCTCTTAACATAGTGTCAGAATCAGGAGAAGCAAGGACGGAGGAGAAGGGAAAGCAGCATGCTTAGAGATCCGGCGGAAGATTTCTTTTTGGATGTAGTTCCTTTTTTATAACACTCGGTATAATGTACCGTTATTCTAATTAGCCAGACTTATGGCTTTTTAAATCTATATATATCAGTTACTCAATCGCTCCGATGCTCTACTCTGAAAAAAAAATTTATACTACTTTTGAAAAGTTGGGATGTTACAGTCAGGTGATCCTAGTAGTCAGTGAAGCCATAGTGCAAACAAAAATATAGGAAATATCTGGCAGCCCGTGTTCACAAGGAGTTTTTTAAAAAAAAAGAACATAATTGTTTGTGTTCTTTGTAAGCGTCCAGGATGATTTCACAAGAGGGAGTATGGGATGAAGCATCTGAGTATGGGGTGAAGCGTCTGAGTCTTCAAATTTGTGTTCTCCTTATTACTATGGGGTGATGCCACTTACTAGTTCAACCAATAGTTTGTTAGTTAAATCCATTACAAATTTTAATGAAACATAATTGTATTTTCTTATAGTAGAGGGGAGAAACAAAACATATTACAGTATTCTTAAGTTTATACATTATATTAAAATGGAATTGATAGAGTCGGGTGTTGTGGAATATCATACATATTGTCTATTGTGGAATTTTCTTTGTTTATATTATTTTATTTTTTTAATGTATTTAAAATTTTCCTTAAAAAAAATCCGGGGGCGCTGCCCTCGAACTCACGAATCACCCCCTACTAATTGTGCGGATATAAATATAAAAATCCTAGGTCCACCGTTGTGTGTGTGTATTATAGGAACATATGAATGGCATTTTTGGTTGCATATTATTGCTTAACTGTGGATATTTGGACTTCCATCATTATTGCTATTTATTATTTCATGGAGTTTATTCGTCTACTATTGTATATTTTGGTAATAAAATTAAATGTTTCAAGCCACTTGTTGGAAATGTTTCGGAAGCAAATGACGATGAAATTTGACTCAGAAACATATCATGGAAATCATATATTAACAAATTGAAGCCAAAATATGGGGATAATACATTATTTAGGGTAGAAGACTCATTTTTTAGGATGTGTTGTAACGCCCAATATCCTGGCTGTAGCTAGATTCAAGTATCTTATATTTAAAATTAGAGATAGTAGTAGCTTTTTCAACATATGAATTCTCCAAATAATCTTGCCTATGCTTGTGAATAGTGAATATTGACACAATATATGATAGAAAAATGCATAAATCGTGGATATGATATAATAAGAACAAGAAACTGTTTAGACACCAATACTTTTTATATAACAAAAATAAAAACTCATATAATATAAACTACTATAGAAATCATGATATATGTGAAAACGGAGCAAATCACCAAGAGGGGGGTGAATTGGGGATTTGAAAATTCTTTTTCTCAATTCTGGAAATTAATCGCAGGATTAGAATAGTGCAGAGGATGAGAGAAGGACAAGACACAACAAGACTTATACTGGTTCGGTCTAACTCCTTGACCTACGTCCAGTCCCCAGACTCTCTAGGATTTTCACTATCACTCACAATCAGTTACACACTCTGTACTCGAAAGTTATCCTCTCACTAGGATACACTCCTCCTTACAAGTTGTACACTGATATTCCCAATCTCCAAGTCCCTTGACTTGAGATTCTTACAGCAAGTGATCAGAAACGAAAGAAAACTCTCTCGAAGAGCATATAATGATAAACACTGAAGCTCAAATGAATCTTTCAAGATATTACAGAAGATAAGAAGTGAAAATGTAAGCTAGTAAATAACAGCTTCTGTTATCTTGTTCTTGGATTCTGAATGGTATTTATAGCTGTTGATGTTCATTTTGAATGAAGAACATAGCTGTTGGAGGTCCACTTCGAATTTGACTGTTGGAGCTCCACTTCCACAACTAGCTGTTGAGAATCCACTGAATATAATCTTCATGGGAGGATTCAGCCTTTGTCTAGACTGTTCAAGACATTCTTGCATTGTGGGATATTAATTAATATGAAGATAATGTTAATACCCCTGTGTAGAATGGGCTGTGCTTAAAGATGTATTAATTTAATCAAAGTTGAAGCACTTTATAAGACAGCATATTCTCTCTCTCTCTCTTGCTTTACAGCTCATGGTCTGAATCTTCACTGTTTACTTCAATAAGTCATCTAAACTTGCTAACAGACTGGTTAAAAGACGTTAGGAATAGTAGCAATTAAAGATATGAAGTATTAAGATCATTCAAATGGTTTTCGCAAATTCGCGCCTTCTGGTTTTACAAATCTGTATGATACAAACTCAAGTTTACAAACCCAGACTCGAGTTTGGAGTTCATCCAGAGAGCATCTTGTTTTGAAAGACTTCCTAAACTCGAGTTGATTAGTGACTGACTCGAGTTTGGTTCTTACAGAAAAGAAAATCGCGAATGGCTCTTGGATGAAGTTTTGAGGCCATGCCTAAACTCGAGTCTTTTAGTGACTGACTCAAGTTTGAAGCTTTTATGAAAATCTTGAGTTTAAGTTTAGAGCTTCAAAACTGGAGTTTAGAAAACGCAAACTGGAGTTTACAAAATCTGAAATATTGTTTAGTTCTCTATATAGCCCAGACTCGAGTTTTGATATCCAAAACTCGAGTTTCAGTGTAAACTGAAACTTTTGAAAAATCTCTTCATATGTAAACTGGAGTTTCCATTTTTAAAACTGGAGTTTTCAAAACAGACATTTACTCGAGGCTTTCTGTTTGAGATAAACTCGAGTTACCAAAACCTTGACTCGAGTTTCAGTGAAAAACTGAAACATTGAAATGCCGTTTGAAAGCTCAAACTGGAGTTTCCATTTTCAAGAATGGAGTTTAGAAATCATGTAATAGTTCAAGTGTTTCCAAAACAGTCCTAAACTCGAGTTTCCAGAAATCTGACTCGAGTTTCAGTGAGTATTCAAACTTTGAAAAACCTTTCATTAAAGTGCAGACTGGAGTCACTGAAACCAAAACTGGAGTTTACAAAGCAAGTAATAACACAAGTGTCTCTGTTTATCCTAAACTCGAGTTTGCTTAAAACAGACTCGAGTTTACGGATCTTTAGCTCTTAAACTTTTCTTGCTCTCTATAACTCTGCAAACTCATGCAAACTGGAGTTTGGCTTTCTTTGTTAAAAACTGAGCTTCTGTCTATCAAGTCCAAACTCGAGTTTAGCTACCTAAACTCGAGTTTGCCTTTAAATAGAAAGTTTTACAACTTTCAAAGACAAACTTCAAATTAAGTTTACAATTATTAGTTATCATCAAAACACCTAGAGAACTAACAATATGACGGTTATTATTTATCATATATAACCATTCCAAACCATTATATATGTGGGTGCTATATATACTTAGCGCATATACATGGCGATTCCAAAATCGTTATTTATTGTGGACTTATTATATATAGTGATTCTAATATAACATCTGTTTTGTACCAAGGCTGGATGAGGCCATGATATGTGTATTGTTATGATAATAATTAATGGGCACACATGAACAACCATCATATAATATATGGTAATGTTTACATGATACATAATAGTCTCAATTTGACAACCGTAATTTATTTAGTAACATAGATAATGGTTCTTATGTAAGTACCATGACATTTAAAAAAACTAAATAACAGTCTCACATAGTTCATCATTATGTATTTAGTACATAAATATCATTTCCTAAATAAGAACCACGAACTTTTATAATATATGATGGTTGTTATATAATAAATGTGATGTATAGTTGTAAGACTCTTTAAGTGACAGTTTCTGAGGTAGTTGGACTAGACTGTATATAATAGTATAGTAGCTTCCCAAATCAAGTTTCTATGCAATATGGGATATATCAAGACATTCTAGGCTTTATGGGGATAATCAATGACAACTATTGACATATATAAGTGATAATGTAATTGTTTACATATAATTGTGCCTCTTCCCATGAATTAACCCCATAAAACAATTGATGGGGGAAAACACACGCGTACAAAAAAGGATTTTAAGATTGGACAAAAAAGACCTCGAAAGATTAGATCCATGACCAATCTCATTCTAGGCGGTCTTAAAAGTAATACTTTTAAGACCGAATGTGCAACCGGTCTTAAAAATAATTTTAAGATCGGACCTTTAAAATATGTGGTCTTAAAAGTAAGACTTTTAAGACCGAACTTTTAAGACTGGACTTTTAAAATATCCGGTCTTAAAAGTCTCATTTCTATCACCAAAAAAAAAACAGAAGAAGGAACTTTTAAGACCGGATGCAAAAACACATCCGGTCTTAAAAATCCCTTTCCATCACAAAAAAAAAAGAGACTTTTAAGGCCAGTTATGAAAAGAAACAAGAAATAAAGGAAGATGATGATTTCGAAGCGGTACCCGTACTATAGGAAAGAGGAGTATTCTTCTGTAGGTCTCTCAATTCCTTGTTAATGCGTTTTGAAGCCATAACAAATAATATTGAAATTTAAGGATTCTCACACCTAAAACTGTGGAACAAAACCATATTGTGAATCTAGTTAGGATCGATTCAAAATATTTAGAAGTATACCAGAGACATACTAAAGGAACTAATGAACAATATGTTACTGCTTCCTTACCAATTGGAAGATTCTTGTTAAAGGAGCACGTAAAGGCTTGGACTTAGTTAAACATATATAGATTCTTTAACAGCAAGAAGTCCAGATTTATTTCTAAGAATTTAAATATAATAGAATGAGTATCCTCACGTATGTAATAAAAGATAAAAGACGGAGGAAAGTGAGACTACACTTGTAGAAAAAGCTATTCATGATAAAATCAAAATCGAAATAACACAATTTGTAGACACTGTAACTAAACGAACATATATAAATATGCATATTACTATCAATGAGAAGTAAAAAAACATTGCTTATCTTAAACAAAAACATACTTGGAACGTTGGAGTGATTCTAGACCCTCTGGCAAGCATCCCTAAGATAAACACATCTAGCATCTCGAATTGGCTTCAATTCATTAAATTCTGGCTTGCAAATTTTCCAAGTCGTAAGATCAAAAATAAAGCAAAAATAAAATAGATCAAAGAAGACAGATTAAAAATTGTGAATCTGGAGAAGTTATAACCAAAACAAAAGACCATGAGACCAAAAGAGGCGAGAGCAATTTTCGCGGCGTTAGACAATTTGTGAGTGGGGTCCTTGAGATAAGATGAGATGAGGTTGAAGAGAGTGTGATGTGAGATTTACAAGGTTGAAGAGAGGTTTAGAGAGTGAAATTCAATTTTTCGCGCGGGGGAAAATAGAAATTTCATCTTTTCGACTTTTAATACCGAATGTTTAAAAAAGTTTGGTCTTAAAAGTAGAATTTTTATTCAATTTTCGCGTACAGGAAAATAGCATATTTATCTTTTTGACTTTTAAGACTGGATGTTTAAAAAGTTCGGTCTTAAAAGTAGACTTTTTAGATCGAACTGTCTAAATATCTGATCTTAAAAGTCTACTTTTAAGACCGGACTTTTTAAACATGCGGTCTTTAAAAGTCAAAAAGATGAATTTTCTATTTTCCTGCATGCGAAAATTGAATAAAAAGTCTACTTTTAAGACCAAACTTTTTAAACATCCAATCTTAAAAGTAAGACTTTTCTTATATTTACAAAACTACCACCAGTTATGCAATTATCTTAATTAAGTTGTTAGAGAGATTTTAGGAATTAAGTTAGCAGATTTTGGTTTTTTGAATTTCATAATTATATTCCTGATTGTAATCCTTAGATTATATTATGCAATTATCTTAATTAAATTGTTAAAGAGATTTTAGGGATTAAGTTAGCATATTATGGTTTTTTGAATTTCGGAATTATATTCCTAATTGTAATCCCTAGATTATAAGAACTGTCTAAGTCAAAAGATTATCTACTTATCAACATCTGTATATAATTCCAATTAAGCGAAGGAATAAAGCATCGCATTTTCGGACCCATGTCTGATTGACGTCGTTTTAAAATATTTACAAAATTGTCACCGACCATACTGCTAAGACCAGATCTTTTATAATCTGGTCTTAAAAATATTCTATATATTTACGAAATTGCCACCGGTCATACTTTTAAGATTGGTATAATCCGGTCTTAAAAGTGTTCTACATATTTACGAAAGCGCCACCGGTTATATTTTTAAGACCGGAAAGTTCTTTATATTTACGAAACTGCCACCGGTCATACCTTTAAGACCTGATTCTCAATAATCCGATCTAAATGAGGCGGTCTTAAAGCTCTTTTTTGCACTAGTGACATATGTGTAATATCCCGATTTTTGCTTTACCAAAAACCCAATGTTTAGTGCATATTCAATACAATATGGAGGTGAATATTTGTCCCAGGATTAATAGTCTACTAATTATTTTTCAATCCGATTTTTCACTCCTAAACTAATTGTTTGTTGTTGAATATGTGATCACGTTAATTGGTTAAAAATGTGACATATAAATCATATAAAATAATAGCTATTTCCAATCTAAAGGAGTCAAGAGAGGGAGTGGATAACACTTAACAAATTGGTACATATTGACAATAAATCCTTGACACATGAACTTGCATTAATAGAGATTAAAGGTGGGTACTTTTAACTCCTATTAGGGCCATATTTTTGGCCTAAGACAAACAATTAGGAGACAATGAAAGTTGTTAGTTTTGAAGGGGAATAAAGCATATAAAATTTGATACATCTTGTGCCAAGTAACACATGTCAAGCAAAAGATTAATATTTAACTCATTGATATCCAAATTGTGAATGTTTCTTCAAGTTAGGAAAGACAATCTAGACCTCATTGAGGGGCCAATATTTCCGGCCAAGCAAGGGCCAAAGAAGGTGAAATTAATCTTGAAGAATAATACAAATGTGCATTTTGATAAATCAACAAATTAACCCTCCATTGACACGTGTCATCAAGGGGCACCTAAGCTCTTGTTTGGGACAAAAAAATGACTTTATAAATTTTACCAAGAAGTCATAAATTTTGACTAGCTAGGGTGAGTAAGGAAGAAGCCAAAATTCAAGATAAGATCATATGGTTATTAAGCCAATGGAGGGACTAAGACCATAGGGAAATGACACATGGCAAAGAAATCGTAGAGCCCAAAACAACCCTCAAATTTCGGCCAAGTAAGGACGAGGAGAGAAAACTTAGAGAGAAAGCAAGAAAAGGGATATTTGTTGAGGGAAAATTAGTCTTTTGACATGTAGGGCCCTCTTGTAACCTTTTTACTACTTATAAACCCTAGACACTCCTCTTGCTTGTCATTGAAAAGCAAACACTCATCTTTGAAAGAGGAGCAAAATCACCAAGAGGGGGGTGAATTAAGGATTTTTAAAATTTTCGACTGGTTCTGTTTTATGGTAATAATGCAGAGCAAAACAGAATACAGGGAAGAGAATATGGACACAAAGGATTATACTGGTTCGTTCCAACTTTATGGCCTACGTCCAGTCCTCAGACACCCTGAGTATTTCACTATGTCTCTTGATTACACCCTTTGTAACTCTGAAGCAATTTTCTCACTAGAACTTGCTCCCCCTTACAAGTTGTAATCAAAGACCCCAAATCTCCAAGTCCCTTGACTTGAGATTACTTACAATAAATGAAGATACAAATAGTAAACTCTCTTAAAAAGCATATAAGATGAACACTGAAGCTCGATAGTATCAACAGATACTCTATACAAAAAGCTCAAGAATGAATGAACAAATTTAATGCTTTTTCGATTTCTAGCTCAATAGTTGTTGAAGAGAATTGAATGCTGCTCTATTTATACTCAGAGTATGTTTAATAACTGTTGCTAGCATTCATATGACCGTTGGAGAAGTTTTCTGACTGTTAGAAGCACCTTGGTCTCTTCTCTCTCTACACTTTGTTCATTCTTTGTGTTGGAAGGATAAATGCTGACTTCTTTGTGTTTCTAGCCATTGAATAGGCGAATTTCCCTTTATCCTTTTTGCATCGTGCAGAGCTTGGTAGATCCAAATATAGCAAGTTAGGTGGCCTTGCATTTAATGCTCTGATAGCTCTTTTGCTTTAGTGAAGTTAGCTTTTAAAATCTGCTTGAATAATCTCTAAAGTAGCTGAAATCCACTAACAAACACATTAAACATATCTAATGAAGTTGATAATGAATATTAGAAAGTATTTAGATCAATCAACAAACATTATGCAGATTTCGTAAATTTGAATTTTCAACTGTCGCGGCGCATACTCGAGTTTATGCATCAATACTCGAGTATGTCACAATGCACTTAAGTCTATACTTGAGTTTCTATGTTTATACTCGAGTATCCTTCTTCCAGAGATGAAACTCGCGATTTGAGCTTTGGAGCTTCAGTTTTACTTAAGCCAATACTCGAGTATTCAATCAATACTTGAGTTTTGGACTCTTGACAAGATTTTGTCTAAAACATCAAAACCGGAGTATTCATTTAAAACTGGAGTATTGAAATCTTTAGAAACCACAGTTGCTCTCTGTATGACTTGATACTTGAGTTTCTAAAACCATACTTGAGTATGTGCTTCAATTTTGAATTTCAAAGAGAATATCAACCAGTACAAAACCAGAGTTTCCGAAATTAGAGTTTTCCAAACTAGAGTTTATATATGTAACATATTTTTAATCAACTCTATTTGGCCCAATACTTGAGTATGTTAAAGTCATACTCGATTTTTCATTTGAAAATGGAAATATTTGAATTTTGGAGCCAAGTTGGAAAACTAGACTTTTCATATTCCAAAACTTGAGTTTTCGAAACTGGAGTTTTCCATTTCATTTGGAAAAATACTGAAGTATCCCTTTGGCCTATACTCGAGTATTTAAGCCAATTCTCAGTATGCTCTGATGGAAAACTTGTGCCGCTCTCTATAAGGCCCAATACTAGAGTATCCACTGGGATACTGCGGTATTGTCTTTAATCATTAACATTGAGCTTTTCTTTGAAAGACCAATACTCGAGTATTGTAACTGATACTCGAGTTTTGTCTCAACCATCAAGTTTATATTTTCTTGAGACAAATCTTCAATCTTGGTTTTACAATTGATTGTTATCATCAAAACCCATAGAGAACTAACAATCTTGACCTAGAGAGAGAGAGGGCCGAAAAAGAGAAGAGGAAGGAAAGAAGAAAAGAACTCAAGAACACAAGGTGATTTGTCTTTGTTGCTTGATGGTTTATTTTCTTATATTTTTCCATTAACCTCTAGCCTTGGTAAAGACACTTTGTCATGGTGATTTTAGTGAAGGGGCCGAAAGTTTGGAGAAAGAAGAAGAGAGAAAGGTGGCCACACAATCCAAAGAACTAACAAGTTGATAAAGATTTCAACTTTTCTTTGTGATATTTTGTGTTATGGTGTTAATCATGTTTTCTTAGACTATAGAGGCATGGGATCCTAAGGGGACATGTTGAGCATGATCCTAAAAATAAGATCCAAAACCATCAAAGTACAAAAAAGCTAAGTTTTAAAGCAAACCTATAGCAAGTTTTAAAGCAAACCTATTAACCAAGATCATGATTTTATGAGAAGTTGGTCAAAAGGTGAATTTCTTGTTTTTGGCCAATATTTCAACCTAAGCAAGAAAAGTGTAAAACAAAATGATTTTCATGATCTTAAGGTCACCAAAGGGTTTAAAATGAAAAATGAGGTGGAAACATAGTGGAAAATGATTTTTGGAAGAAAAATATCAAAGTTACATAAGTTGAGAAATTTGTCAGATTTGTGTTTTTCTGGAGGTAGTCGACTTGTGAATAATTTTTGACCAATTAAATGATATCCATAAATTATGAGATTTTTTATAAATAAATTAGACATATAGAGATTTAAATTGATAGGTAACACATAATTTTTGGAGCTCTGTACAAAAAGGGTAGTTTTTGTGAAGTTGGACCATGTTTCTAGAAACATGATCTAAATAGTGGTGAAAAATAATTAAATTGGGAATGATTCAAATTTTTCAAGCTTTTGGAAATATTTTCCATGAACATAGACATGTCAAGGGTCATGTAGATTTTTGAATCACACCATTTGGATTTATTTGCAATTAGTTATGATTTTTTGAAGTTACTGGAAAATTCTAGCAGAAAAGTAGGAAATCCAAAAATTAAGGAAAATAAAGTTAAAAGTTGGATAATTTGTTCACTAAGGGTAAAAAGTAGTGAAAATAACCCTTTGAGTATCAATTTAAGTGACATGGTATTTATTTTAGTATCATATAATGTAATATCCTGGTTTATGCTTTACCAAGAAACCATGTATAATTGGAAAATATTAAATAAAATGTCAAGATTTAATATCTATTGCGATATTATTATTTATTGAATACTTGTCGCATTGCATAAACATGGGAAACAATAACGCAAAAATTGAGACAATGAAAACTCACACACACAAACTAAGACAACGATAACAAAACCGATGCAACACAACAAAACTTAGACATCTAAAACGAGGTAACAACAATAGTAGAACTCATACAAGTAAAACAAGACAACAATAACTGTTAGATATGATTAGTTTTGATGATGTCTTATATTGATGTCATTTGTATAAGCAAAAAGTTTGCATACTATATTTATATTCTTCATTGACTAAATTCTTGAGCTTAATATAGAATCAAAGATGTGAAGGTCATCTATTAAGAATGATCAAGAAGAATATTGATAAAGAAGTATTAAATGCAAGAGATTGTTCAGAGATGGGAAATAATCAAGAAAGAAATCAGAAATTACAGAAAGAAGAAGAGTCAAGTGATCAAGAATGATCAAGAAAAGAAGAAAAAGAAGAAGATCAAGGAGGTCGAGGATATAGATGAGGATAAGGAAAAGGAAGAGAAGAAAAAGAAGAAGAGAAGAAATCGAAGAAAAAAAAGGTTATTGAATGGAACATTCTCAATCAAGATCAGCTCAAACATAAATGTGGAGAATGCTCATGAAGATTGAAAGAAAGAAAGAGTTTGATTATGGAGAATGACCATGGGAGAGGAGATTTCAAAAAGAAGAAAATGAAGAAAATAAAGAAGAGGAAATATTGATCAAGATGGAACTTGGAAAAAGGAATAACTTACTAAAGATATCATTATTCATGTTCCAAGATTGATTATAGAAGTGTCCACAATCAAATAGATGTTGGAGAGGCTCAATTCAGAGTGAAAACAACAAAAATCAGGCTCTGGAAGACAATACTCGAGTTTCCAGGTCAAAACTCGAGTATACAAGCTTAAGGCAAAAGTTTGCTTTTGGACGAGAAAACTGTAATTTGGAAAACTATAGTTTTGGAAACCACGATTTGGGCGTCATTGAGTCAAAACTTGAATATTAAAGTCAATACTTGAGTATGGAACTTAATGACTCGAGTATTGGGTGATTTCAGCTTCTCTCCCGCGTCTAGACTCGACAAAACTCGAGTTTCCTCCTCAATACTCGAGTTTCCAGCACTTACAGCAACTCTGTTTACCTCTATTTCACGTTCAGCTTTGGGCGAGGTCTGGTAATTCGATGATATCTCCTAAACTAGAAATCGGATTGAGGCGAAATCAAATTTGGCTGAAACTAGACATCCAATGCGTCATCTTCAAAAAGTTTCAAGACCAAAGAAGATCTTATGAGAGAGCTTTGAATTTCTAAAGTTGGATATTCACGCCACACATCAGACCAAGCTTCAATGTTTTGAGTGTAACTCACAATCTACATATCAGAATGAGCTGAAACCAATGGCATGTGAAAGAAGACTCATAAGGCTTTCCATCAATACTTGATTCAACTAAAATGAAGATTAGACCAGAGAGATATGGTCTTCTAAAGTTGAATGATAATTCAGAACGCTGCAAAAATGATGGTTAAGATCTGATTCTTGTTGTTGTGGAAAGAAGAATCAAAGAGCTATATGGGGATAAATGGTTTGCTAAATATGAAGCTATATCAAGTCAGAAAGCAACCAAGGGCTAGAAACAAGTTGAATACTCGAGTATAGCTCAGACAGAGAGCTATGAACGTTAAAGGATCTTCAATACTTGAGTATGGAAGTCAATACTCGAGTTATGAAACAAGCTCAAAACCGCAGTATTCAAGTCAATACTCGAGTATGCACCTTCAAATAAGAAAATCACCGTTGCGAAAATCCTGAATCTGATCTAGATCATCCAGAACCTTACCCAAATGATTTGTATCACTTCTTAACATCATTTACATCATTTGTGGATAGGTTTCAGATGATCAAACAAAAGATTACATGAAGATCAAGTTGCTGAGCTGTAAAGTCCAAAAAGCAGAAAAATAACGGCTAGTTTCCAACTGCCACATCCTCAAACAGTTCTGATTACAACGACTATATTCTCCAATGTTCAGAAGACCTTCATCTATAAATAAAGCCAGATTCAAAACGCAAGATGTGGATGAAGGGAGTTTACACTGTCATAATGTCAAAATCCTGAATCTTCTATACTTTGTTTTTCTATTGCTTATCTTGCTTATCTTATAGAGTGTAAAATGAGTTGTAATGCACTTCAATGTTTATCATAATCACTTCTTTGAGAGAAGAATTGTTGTAAATCATTCTAATTTCTAAGAGATACTCAAGGTTGGGTGACCTTGAGTGGGAAATTGGGTGTATCCCTTGGGTTGTAAGGGAGAGTCTCTGTGAGAGATTGTAAAGGTTGCACGAGTGCCTGGACAAACTTGTGGGGTGTAAAGGCTTGTCTCTTGTGCCCGGTTAAACAAGGAGATAGTAGAAATCTCACGTGGAGCTTGAGGACTGGACGTAGGTCAAGGATTAAACCGAACCAGTATAAATCTGAGTTTGCGCATTCTCTTCCTTAATCTCTTTTATTTACAGCATGTATGTTTGAATGATTGTTTACAGCTTTAAACCTTATTATTATCATTCAAACTGATTTTACCCGATTGCAAAAAGATTTTGAAAAGTCACAAATTTTTATCTTCACCCAATTCACCCCCTCTTGGGTTCAGCCAGGTATTTTCAATAACAAAACCTAAACACACAAATCGAGGCAACAAATATTGAAAATTAATATATACGATACATTCTCGAAAACTGTGACACATGTACACACACATGCAAGAAACCACTTGGCACTATATTACACACACACACTATGCAATATAACACATGGCAAGCATACATAAACACGTCTTATCAACTTAAAAGATGATTTCCATTTTCTCTTTGCCACTCCATGGAAACATACACATTAATATGCCTCAAATCATATATATATATATATATATATATATATATATATATATATATATATATCCTCCTCTTAATGCTATGGCATATCACACACCCACACATTCATTAAACTAGCTTTTATATTTCACTCCTCTCATTATTCCCACGGCATTAAACACACACACATTCAAAACTGATTCACTTCCTCTTCTCTCATTCAAACATTCACGACCTCTCCTCCTTCTCCAACACAAAGTCATCTTCTTCATCATCTCAACTCCAACCCATACCCCTCCTCTCCTCCTCCTCCTCCAAGGATCATCATCAACATCATCTTAAAGCCACGGTTTGAAGCAATAAAGAAGGAAGACACAAGAAGTTTAAGGTAAGGAACTTGAACTCTAGCTTGTTATCTTGGATGTTTCCTTCATGCATGTTATTTTGGATGGTTAAAAACTTACATGCATGTGGTTTTCCCAAGTCTAGGCTGAAGGTTGATCAAGGAATAAATCGTTAAAGTTGACCACAACCTCAAAGATCAAGCCTAGTGATAAGAAAATCCACTTCTTCTTCAAGTTTTTGAAGTTCTAAGTTTGAAACCCATATTTGTAATCTAAAGGAAACTCAAAGAAATAAATGGAATTTTCAAAATATGAGCTCACCAACGTGTTCACCACTGAAAATTTGGAGTTGAAAAAGGTACTTTTTAACATAAGATCATAAGATCTTCAAAGAAGTGAAATTTTCCAATTTTGGGTTTCTAGAGTCAGTTAATGATCATGCATGGCTTGATTGAGATAATGAACCCATGAAAATATGAAATTTTCCAGAAACAAATTAGGGATGTGTAGCTTTCATTTGGTGGGTATTTTGTAATTTTATAAGCTCTGAGTAAAGAGTTATGATTTTTGCCAAATGACCTTAAGTTCTAGAAGCTAAAACTGGACAATGAGTTTATTTGAGATTTTTGAATAAGTAAATGAATCCATAAAATTATGAAATTTTCCAAAATTAAAGAGAGCACGTAGATATGTAAATTTATATAAAATGGAAAATTTTTGAAGTTATGTGCTAAGCAATATTAATATTTGAAGTTTGGTTAAATTTCTTGAAACTTTTCTTGGTAGCACTTACATTTATGAAAACTAGGAATTAATGGTGTGATATAAAAATATGAATATTTCCAATTTGATAGAGGATAATTGGATATTTAATTTGATATAAAATGGGTATTTTTTTTGAGCTTTGAGCAGAGAGATATCAATTTTTGAATCTAGGGTCAATATCTGGGAAGTTGAATTTGAGCAATGGTGATGTGACCAATTTTTAAATATTAAAACGGGGTCCGAAAATTCTGAAGTTTTTCAGAGTGGTAAAGGTGTCAAGATTTATCAGATGATATGAAATGAGAAATTTTGAAGCCATGTGTAATTAAATATTGATTTTGTAATTAAAATAGACTTTCTGGAAAATTTGATAGGGTAGAGATGTAAGTATTAAAAAATGAAATTGAATTGACAAGTTTTGACTTGGGGATTTTGGTTAATATAAAAATAGACTTGTCAAGGAACACATGAGAGTTGGAAGCATATTATTTTTATTTTTGATCAATTAATTATGAAATATTGAAGTTACTGGATTTTTTTGCCAGTCAAGGGATTAATCCAGAAATGAATAAATTAAAGGACAAAAGTAATAAGCCTTTGAAAAAAAAGGGTTTTTAAATAATTTCATATATAAATACAACCCTTTTAACTTCCTCAATATCATGAATACTAATAAAGTGCAATGATATTGTTATAGGGATTTCTGGGAGTGCATGCATTATGAAGCATTAGACGATATTCGAGCGAATACACGGATAGGTGGTAACTTTAATCTTTTATGGTTTGTGTGTGTTATATGTGTATAATTACCATGATTACGGGGTCATGTATAGTACATAGGCTATTAAAATACAGTATTTATTTGGCAGATAGCATATGCCTTCTTATGTGCTGAGGACTCGGAACCTGTAAGGTTATGTGTTTATGTTTTTTCGTGTGCTGAAGGATTCGGGACTAAATAAGTCTTGTGTTTATTTTTCCTCAAGATTAGGAATTCAAGACCCACAAGGTTCTATGTTTACTTTTTCTAATACTATGGAATTTAGGACTCGTAGGGTCTTGTGTATATTTCCTAACACTATGGAATTCAGGACTTGTCTGGTCCTACGTCATTTGTACTTGTAGGGTCCATTCACAGTTAACATGACATGCATGATGTACTGTTTACTATTGTTGTAAGTTGATGCCATATGTTAAATTACTTTTCCTAAATTATGGTTATTATTTATTATCATATTTGCATATACATTTCAATTTTAGATCCCAGATACTAATAAGGCTTCGGTAACGACTCTAGAAGAAAGGGGGAAATTGTTTTGTGAGACGGGCAGAAGAAGGTGGAACTCAAGACAAGTTCTTTTATTTTGTAAACATATTTTGGAATAATTTTGATGGGCTATATAAGAAGATTTAATTTTGAAGTTCATTTTTGGATGACTGTAATTAAATATCCTGATAGACATTAATTTTTAGTTCAAAGCCAAGTTTATATTTATTTAAATTATCAGTTACTCACTTGTCCAAATGACATCCATACGCTCCATTGTGTAACAACTATGATATATGTTAGGAGACATAAGGGAGCATTACATATAACATATAGAGAACATATAATACAATCGTAAAAATATAAGGTTTCTAAGAGGTTCGAGATCATTTTTAAAGGACAAGCATTTTTATTAACTATGTGAAGAAAGGTATGATAATGTATAGTAACTTTATTCTCTATGATTTGTGTGCCTATATATGCTAGATGAAATTATGATTGTGGAATCGTGGTCAAGATAGGGTCTTGGGTCATGCGTTTGTTTATATTCAAATGCTGTAGATTTAATACTATTATGTAATAATTTGCATGCTTGATTTTTCTAGCGCTAAGGATTTGTGTTTGGGACATGCATAGTTAAGACTCTAGGGTCCTTTCACAGTTAACTTTACATTTGTCGCGTGCTATGTATTCTGTTGCATTGCGCGTACTGAATGTTGCATTATTTTCCAAATTGTGGAAATCTACCATATATTGTTTATATTTGCATGTGAGATTAATTGTTACTCTAAGATTCAATAACAGGTATTGAATCTTAGACCTAGCTAAACCTTCAGGATCAGGATCTGAAGCTAAAGGTAAACAACATGAGTAGAGCTATAAGGTGACATAAAAGGTTTTAAATTTTTGTTGGGTTGTACTAATAACTACTTCCTCTAGTCCTTATTATAAGGCACCAACTACTATTTCCAACAAACCAAGGAATGAAAATTAACTTATTAATTAGGTCTAAAATTAATAAATGTTTCTAACTTCACCCCTACTTTAATGATGTAGTTTTAAATGAGTTAGTTAAAAATGAGGGCATAATGGGAAAAAGGTAATAAATGAGTTAGTTAAAGTAAGTTGGTGCCTTATAATAAGGACAAAAAAATATTGGTAGTTAGTACCTTATAATAAAGACGAGAAGGAGTATTTAAAAAATTGAATAGTTAGATGACTGTACCACTATTATCCCAGAAAGGGACTAACCTTGACTAGTTCTATATTATAATTCATGTACTATTAGTTACTTTCTCGTTCAAAACATTTTGAATGCTCTGCCGCGCAGTATACTCTAATAATATATCTAATCACTACTCCCTCTGGTCCTTATTATAAGGCACCAACCAACAATTCACACAAACCAATAAAAACAGTTAAAGTCAATAAAGTTGTCCTAAAATTTAAGCAATTTTCAATATTACCCCTACTAATTATGCTAAAATCTAATATTATATTAATTATTATCTTACCTACTACCCTTATTAATTATGGCCAAACATGGAAAAAAATAATTAATACACTTTAGGAACAAGCAAGTGTCTTATAAAAAAGACCAAATACACTTGCTAGTTGGTGCCTTATAATATGGACCAGAGGGAGTACATGTTAATGGCCATGGCCTCAAATTCTTCTTCGGTGGATGACACCACCACCAGCAACGCTTTTCGCTGTCTAGCCCTCCCTGATTTATCTTTTGTATCTATGTCTTTTATTTTTGTTTATTTTTGTTGCTTCTATGTACATCTCCATTACTAACTAGCAGCATAGGCCATGACAAAGATCTATAAAAATTTCCCTTTTGTCTACCTTTTGGTATTTTCCGTCTTCCATTCTTTCACCTTGAGTATTTCTCTCGCTTTATTATGGCTACACACACCACCACACTTTATTTGATTTGCCCTGTTTGATGATTCCTTTTGGTTTGTCTTCCCTTTACATTGAGGACATTGCAAAATTTAAGTGTGGGGGATGAAAGTCCTAGCTGAACCCAAGAGGGGGATGAATTGGGTAAAGATAAAAACTTATAACCTTTGAAAATCTTTATGCAAATCAGTAAAATCAGTTTGTATGACAATAAAGAGTTATAAAACTGTAAACAATCATTCAAACATATATGCTGGAAATAAAGGAGATTAAGGAAGAGAATTACAAATTAAGATTTATACTGGTTCGGTCCAATCCTTGACCTACGTCCAGTCCTCAAGCTCCACTTGAGATTTTCAATCCACTATCCTCTTGTTTATCTAGGCACAACAGAAGCCTCTTACAAAACCACAAGTTTACCCAGGCACTCGTGAAGCCAAATCTCTAACCGAGATACTCCCCCTTACCCGATGTAAGGTTACAATCAACTTCCACTCAAGATCACTCAATCTTGAGTAACTCTCAAATAAAATGATTTACAATGATTCTTCTTTCTAAGAAGTAAATGAATAATCACTGAAGTGCAATAAAATCATTTCACTCTCTATATGATAAACTAAGTAAGCATTGAAAAACAGAGTGTGTATGAGCTTCAGAATTTTGGCATTTTGACAGCATAATCTCTTATCATCACCCTGTGCATTTTGAATGTGGCTTTATTTATAGATGAGGATGATCTGAATGTTGGGAAATATGATTGTTGTGTATAGAGCCATTACAAATCAGTTGGAAACTAGACGTTAGAACTTCATTTTGCTGAACCAACTGTGACATCAGCATTTGCTTTATCTTTGATCTTTAGTTTAACGCCCTTTGATCATTTGAAACATGTACACAAATGATATAGATGATGTTAAGAAGTATTACAAATCATTTGGGTAATCATCTGGATGTTCTTGATCAAAAACGTGATTTTTGACGCGTTGATTTTTCTTAAGCGAAGGTGAGAACTCGAGTTTTCATTTGGAAACTCGAGTATTGAGCTTGTTGCATTACTCTAGATTCCTCTCTATCTTATCAAAACTTGATTTTTCATTTACAAACTCGAGTTTGGAAGATACTCTAACGTTCGCTGCTCTCTGTCTGAGCTATACTCGAGTTTTCACTTGCAAACTTGAGTTTTCCAGCTGTTCTGGCCTTGGTTGCTTTCTGACTTGATATAGCTTCAAATTTGGAAAACCATTTATCCCCATAAAGCTCTTTGAGTCTTCTTTCCAATGTGAAAAGAATCAGCTCCAAACTCATTGTAATTTGTCCGTTATGATCCGACGAATGAAGGTTGTTCTTGATCAGCGTTTTTGCTATATTCTGAACTGACAGTCAACTTTCAAAGATCATATCTCTCTGTTATGATCTTCATTTTAGTTGTATAAAGTCTTGTTGGAAAGCTTTATGAGTCTAATTTCATATGCCACCGATTTCAGCTCATTTCGATGTGTAGATTGTGAGTTATACTCAAAACATTGAAGCTTAGTCTAATGTGTGGTGTAGATTCCTGATCTAACTTTTGAAATCTCATAGCTCTCTTATCTGAACGTATTTAGGCTTGAAACTTTGTCAAAATGATGCATTGAATGTCTAGTTTAATCCAAAATTTGTTTCACCTCAATCCAATTTCTAGTTTAGGAGATATCATCGAATTACCAGGCTCGCCCAATCTGAACATGAAACAGAGGTGAATAGTTACTGATCAGCGCTGAAACCTTGAGTTTTCATTTGGAAACTCGAGTTTGTCGGGTCCAGAGATGCCAAAGATGTTGAAGACACTTCAAACTCGAGTCATTAAGTTCCAAACTCGAGTTTTGACTCCCAAACTCGAGTTTTGACGCATTCTAGAGGCAAATTGCTGCAGAAGGTAATAAACTTGAGTTTTGACTTGGAAACTCGAGTTTTCTCATCCAGAACTTGATATTTGCTTGTTCTAACTCTGAATTGAACCACTCCAACTTCCATTTGATCATGGAGACTTCTAGGATCAATTTAAGACCTTGAATATTGATTTTCTCATTCTATTTGGCAAGATCTTCTCTTTCTTTCTTTTCTTCATTTGGTCATTCTCCATATTTATATTTGAGCTGATATTGATATTCTCATTCTATTCATCAACTTCTTCTATCTTCCATCATCTCCCATCTTGATCATTCTTTATCATGGACTCATTATTTTCTGCAAGTTCTTCAATATTTCCTCTTCTTCTTGAACTTAACATTTTTTCAACTTCTTTTTGAAATCTCTTATCTCCTTCTTGTTCTATAGTTCACCTTTTTCCTTTCTTCTCTTCTCTTGATCATTCTTGATCATTTGACTCTTCTTTGATTCATTTTCTTTCTCTCATTCAATACTTCTTTATTAATCTTCTTCTTGATCATTCTTCATAGATGAACTTCACATCTGTTAAGCAAGGCTGAACCCAAGAGGGGGATGAATTGGGTGAAGATTAAAATATTTCAACTTTTGAAAACTTTTTGCAATTCAGTAAGATCAGTTCGAATGATAACAAAGAATTATAAAGCTATACTTAATCATTCAAACATATATGTTGGAAGTAAAGAGTTAAGGGAAGAGAATTGCAAACTCAAATTTATACTAGTTCGGTCCAACCTTGACCTACATCCAGTCCTCAGGCACCCTGAGCTTTTCACTATTCTCCTTGTTTAACCAGGCACAAGAGACAAGCCTTTACACCCACAAGTTTATCCAGGTACTTGTGCAACCTTCACAATCTCCCTCGCAGACTCCCCCTACTACCTGTAAGGTTACAATCAAATTCCCATCTCAAGGTCACCCAACCTTGAGTAACTCTCAAATAGAGATTGATTTACATAAAAACTTCTCTCTAAGAAGTGGATAAATGATCACTGAGGCATATAGAAATTCATCTCAATCTCTAAATGGTAAACTCAGAAAACATTGAAAAAATAAAGAGTAGGAGATTCAGCATTTTGACATTATGACAGTGTAAGCTCACTCCTCCACCTTCTTGCATTTTGAATCCGGTTCTATTTATAGATGAAGGTGTTCTGGATGTTGAAGAATAGAATCGTTGTAAATAGATCCGTTGAGAGTTTAGCAGATGGAAAACTAGCCGTTATTTTCTACTTTTTCAACTTGACAGCTCAACATTTCGGTTCTTCATGAAATCCTTCAATTAATCATCTGAAATATGTCCACAAATGATGTAAATGATGTTAAGAAATAATACAACTCATTTGGGAAAGGTTCTGGTAGATCTGGATCAGATTCAGGATTTTCGAATTTCTGATTTTTCTGATGCTTCGCTGTAAACTCGAGTATTGTCTTGAATATTGCAGTATTAAGCTTTTAGAATTACTTCAGATTCGTCTCTGTCTGCCTGATACTCGAGTTTTGCTTCCCATACTCGAATATTGAGGATCATCTAATATTCATAGCTCTCTGTTTGAGCTATACTGGAGTTTTCATTCGTAAACTCGAGTTTTCGCGTTGTTTTGGACTTTGGTTGCTTTCTGACTTCATATCGCTTCAATTTAGCAAACCAATCATCCCCATATAGCTCTTTGATCCTCCTTTCCATAGCAATAAGTATCATATCTTAACTTGTTGGAATCTGTCCATTATGATTCATTGAAAGAAGATTGTTCTTTAACCATCATTTTGCATCGTTCTGATCAGTTAGTCAACTTTCAAAGACCATATCTCTCTGGTTTGATCTTCATTTTAGTTGAATCAAGTATTGATGGAAAGCCTTATGAGTCTTTTTTCAAACGCCACCGATTTTAGCTCATTTTGATTTGCAAATTGTGAGTTACACTCAAAACATTGAAACTTACTCTGAAGTGTGGCATTAACATTTGATCCAACTTTAGAAATTCAAAGCTCTCTGATTTGATCTTCTTTGGACTTGAAACTTTTTCAAGATGATGCATTGGATGTCAAGTTTCAGCCAAATTTGATTTCACCTCAATCCGATGTCTGGTTTAAGAGATATCATCGATTTACCAAACCTCGCCCATTCTAATCATGGAACAGAGGTGAACAGAGTTGCTGTTAAGTTCTGATACTCGAGTTTTCATTCACATACTCGAGTTTTGTCGAGTCCAGAAGCGCGATATAAGTTGAAAACTCCCAATACTGCGGTATATAAGTTCCATACTCAAGTATTGACTTCCATACTTAAGTTTTGACCTTTTGACGCCCAAACCGTGATTTTCAGAACTCTAGTTTTCAAAATCACAATTTTCTCATCCATAAGCCAATTTTTTCAGTAAGCATGTATACTCGAGTTTTGACCTGGAAACTTGAGTATCCACTTCCAGAACTTGATTTTGACTGATTCTAACCCAGAATTGAACCTCTCCATCATCCATTTGATTGTGGTCACTTCCATGACAAATCTTGGAACTTGTATAATGATATTTTCATCAATTTCTTCTATGTTCCATGTTCCATCTTGATCAAACTTCATCTGTCTTTAGCTTACCATCTTCTTTAATATTTCCTCTTCTTCAATTTCTTCTTGATGAAATCTCTTGATCATCCTTTATACTCTAACTCTTTCTTTAATAATTTCTCTTCTTCTTCTTCTTTTTCTTCTCTTCCTTTTATTTATCCTTATCTATATCCTCGTCCTTCTTGATCTTCTTTTTCTTCTTGCTGGTTCTTCTTTTTGATCATACTTCATGAAGGTCTTTTCTTCTACCCTTATACTCTCAGTAAGGTCCCTCTGAAGGTCTTTTCTTCCTCTTCAAGAATACTGGGTTCTTCTACCCTTATACTCTCAGTAAGGACATTCCGTTATCTGCCGAAAATCCTCGGTATTCGCGACCGGTTACAGAAATAACTTCGGTCGGTACTAACTTCTGGATAAAAATCCACTGACCAATAATATATTCTGGTTTTTCCTAACTCATTCCCAGAATCTCACAACGGAATTACTTTCTATCCGTGATCATTTATCCTGTTCATTTTTCCTCTGATTATTATATCATTATCTAATTAACACATGTTTTAATTATATTATTATTTTATTTAAGATCTTCTTTCATATTTATCCTCCCATTTTCTATTTTTTTTTTCTTTTTTTTACTACACACACACACATGCACAACACTTAAGCATACACACACTCACAACTCACACATACTCACAACTCACAAATATCTCCACCTTCTCTCTCTCTTTATTTATGTCTAAACAATTAGCCATTAATTATCTAATTAATCATTTACTAATTTTTGACAATTTTCTTAGTTAGTAATAATTATTATCTCACAACTATTTTACTGACATTGGAAATTTATTTACCATGCATAATATTAAAAATCATGGGGTCCAATATGGTCCCCTAATACTTTTAGATTTTTCTCCTGTAATTTTTCCAAGGTAATAATTTAATAAATTACCTAAATTAGAGACAACATACTTTCCAATTTTTAATAAATATTTAGTTGCCTCTTAGGATTTTATCATAATTTTCTCAAGGTATTTTATAACCCATAAATATTTTAGGGACCTATTTGCAAATTATCTAATATTTTAGGGACCTTTTCGCGCATTATTCAATCTTAGGGGAAATTGTCCCAATAACAAGATGAATTCAATACAAGGTGTTTGAGACCTCATATTCACCTATTTTCAATAGGTATATTCTACAAATTTATGATATTTACCCTACGTCAAATTTTAGGGTATTACAGGAAGCTAAACTCGAGTCAATTAGTGACCAACTCGAGTTTGGGTCTATGTTTGAAGAACAATTCCTAAGTTCGTGATTTTCCAGACTGGAGTTTAGGGTCATAGACTGGAGTTTGTAGTGTAACCAAGTGAATGATCTTTCTGTATGGTTCAGACTCGAGTTTGGGAAGCAAACTCGAGTTTCAGTGACTACTGAAATATTTGAGGTTTATCTGGGTCAAGTGCAAACTGGAGTTTGGAAGGCCAGACTAGAGTTTTGGAGTCTATTGAGTTTTCTGGGTTCCTTTCTGTTTGGTCTAAACTCGAGTTAGGGAATCTAGACTCGAGTTTGGCTTGCTTGGGATTCTGAGTGCTCTCTGTATCTTCCAGACTTCAGGTTTGATTTGCAAACTGGAGTTTAGCTTAATGTGAAAATTTTGGATTCATTTCTGTGTCTGTACAGACTCGAGTTTGTCTATGTAGACTCGAGTTTGGCTTTTATGTAAAATTGAATATCTTTCTGTCAAGTCTCAAAACTGGAGTTTGCTAACACAAACTCGAGTTTTCTTCTCCATGGCTTAGTCAAATATCCTTCTCACAAGTTCTTTGCTTTCTGACCTGATAAAGATCAATCCCTCGAATCCAGTACCTATCTCTATAAAGCTCTTTAAGTTTTCTTTCTATTGCAGGAAGAATCAGCTCCAAACTCACTATATTCTGATAGTTCTGATCTGATGAATGAAGGTTGTTCTTTGCCAGCGTTTTTGCAGCATCTTGAATTTATAGTCAACTTTCGAAGATCATATCTCACTCATTTAATCTTTGTTTTCCATGATCTTTATGTTTTTGGAAAGGTATGTGAGTGTACTTTCATATGCCACCGATTTCAGCTCATTCTGATGTGTAGATTGTGAGATACACTCAAATCATTGAAGCTTGGTCTACTGTGTGGCGTGAATTCCTGTTCCAACTTCTTTGGGCATGAAACTTTGTCAAGATGATGCATTGGATGTCTAGTTTCATACAAAATTGATTTTACCTTAAACCAATCTCTGGTTTGGGAGATATCATCGAATTACCAGAGGTCGCCAGTACTGATCGTGAAACAAAGTTGGACAGAGTTGCTGAAAGCTTGCTAAACTCGAGTCATTAAGTGACTAACTCGAGTTTTGAGTTCCAAACTCGAGTTTACATTGGCTAACTCGAGTTTTGATGATCCAGAGACGCCAGAGTTGCTGAAGACTTTACAAACTCGAGTCATTAAGTGACTAACTCGAGTTTTGAGTTCTAGACTCGAGTTTTGTGTCCTAAACTCGAGTTTTCTCATAATCCAGAGGCAGATCACTTCCAGTAATGTAGTAAACTTGAATTTTAAGTATCTGGCTCGATTTTGCTCATCCAGAACCTGATATATGCTTGTTTTAACTCTGAATTGAGCTGTTCTAACTTTCATTTGATCATGGAGACTTCTTGAATCAAACTAAGAACTTGTATAATGATTTTCTTAGTTTATTCAGCAAGTTCTTCTTTCTTTCTTCTCTCTTCTTGATTATTCTCCATGAATCAACTCTTCCTTTCTTCTCTTCTCTTGTTCTTTCTCCACATGAACAAATCTATATTAAATGTAGCAATTAGTCAATGTATATGGTATAAACTTTATGATATAAACTTTTTGCTCTTGATAATGGCATCTATATAAGACATCATCAAAACTAATCATAACCAACAATTTGATGTATGGTTTAAGAATTATGGTTAAAATAGTGAAACATTGTAAATATGGAATTTTATCAAAATGAATTAAATCTCATTAAAAGCCTAAAGCCTAAATAAGCATAAAAGCTCATTATTTATAAACTAAACAATCCTAAATTTATTAATCAAGGGATACAAATAAGTGTATGAAATATTCAATTATCAAATTCCCCCGCACTTATCCTTTTGCAATCGTGAGCAAAACCAAGAGAAAAGAAAACTTAAAGAAAAAAAATTCTCAATGCAAAAATTGAACAGGGAAACACAAGGCTTCAAAAGACTAAGCAATCAAGACTGAAATCTTTTCATCTCAAATTACAAATTATGGCAATCTCAATTAATGATGCTAACCACACAAGATGATCTCCTAAAGGATGCCCTCAATTAATCTCTCAAGTATATCACTCAAATTCTACTTAGGAAAATTGTCTTACCATAAACTTGCTTAATTTCTACCTCTCTACTACTCATAACACATGTATGCATAAATCAAGAGAGCTTATTCTTCATGGTTGTAATGGGGTTAGTGTAATGCCCCAAATTTTGGGTCTAAAGGCTTGAGAATTAGCCTATTTTTGGGAGACTACTAGGCCCTATTTATTAAGACTTCAAAACCTTAAGCTTATTATGAGGAAGAGTTTAAGGGAATTAGCAAGATTATTTTAGACTTGGGGAAAGGTTATGAAATAATTAAGGGGAAAATTAAATATATGTGAGTGTGTGTATTATTGTGCGTATACATATATATTTCATGTGTTGATGCCATGCGAGTGATTGTTGCTATCAAATATAAAAGTATACTATTATATACAATGAAAGCATCATTGGGCATCTGTGTAAGTAAATATAAATATTACTGCAGAATTATTGGTGGAGGAGGGAATTTAAAATATATGTGTTTGTATGGGAAAGTGTAACGTGTGTGTGTGTGCGTGTGTGTGTGTTTGCAACGTGTGATTGTTTTAGGTGTTTCATTTTGCTTGTGATGCCGTGATAATGCTTCAAGGAATGGTAAGACATTAATTAAAATATGTAAACACATGTTGGTGTGTGTAACATATATGTGTGTACGTGTTTCCAACAAATTTATAAACGCACACTACAGCCCTCCTATATATATTCTTTTGCATCACATACACTTCTCCAAATATCAATTCATTTTACTACATCCCTCACCGCACCATTATTCCATTCAGCTAGAGAAAAAGAAGAGAGAGGAGAAAAATGTGAGAGTAGGAGAAACCACCGTGAGAGCAAGGGAAAGGTTACCGAAGGAAGGAAGAAGAAATCAGGAATTTTACATGCAAGCCTTTATTTGGATATAGGGCTAGAACTCAGTTCCATAATTGGAAAGATTACAAGGTAGTAACACTTCTCTCACATACCATGTGTACCCTTATATGCTTGTATTTATCATTGTATGTATTTATATAAATGCATGAATGCTGAATGTGTTGTATGATTTATATGTATAAGTGATGATTATACTCCCATGTATTGTGTATACATTGTATGTGAGTGATTATTAACGTTACTACTGGGATTCATTTGAATCCCAGGAATATTTTTTAATAGCTTTATTTTACAGTTAGGGTAAGAAGCCCGAGAGCTAAGAAGGAAGAGTTAGGGGTATAGACCAAGAAGGGAAAGATTTTGCTTCTCAGATTTATTATACTGAAGATTAAGTTATTTGTACGGGAATAGTAGCTTTAGTAGTAATTATTTTCTTTGAAAATACGCTTTCGTGTACGAATTCGAGTATAAAAATGGTGTATTTTTTGCGGGTGTTTCAGTTAGGGTAAAGGTATGTATAAGTATGGAAAAGAGAAGTTAAACACCAGAAAAATCTAAAAGAGCACTAGTTAAAGAAAATGAAATCTCTAAAATGATATATGTATATTTTTATTTTTATTTTCCCTTTGTTTTGCTTTTATTTTTCTCTTTCTTTTTATTCCTTTCCTTCTTCCTCCTTTCATTTGTTCATTTTTTTTAATCATAATAATCAAATTCAAATGCTTTCCCTCCACACTTAAAATGTTGTACTCCTGAGCAACCCCTACACTTAAACACAAAATGAAATTGAAACCAATGGTCAATGCATTTCTAAGGTGTGGTGGTAAGAATTGGTTTTACACTTAGACTAGTAATGTAATTTATAAAAGAATGAGTCAAATAGGCAAAAAGAGGCTAGTAAAGGGAATCAAATGCAAGTGAAAGGCTATTTGGCCAAAGAAGGAAAATGAAAGAAATAAAATAAGCCTCCATCATATTTATGCATCTAAGTGAAAATGCTATTTCAAAAAGAAAGGGAGCAGGTTCTAGAAAACATAAATCATGAGTAGATGCATACATGAAAGAAAGAATGGTAAAATATGAGTTCCATTCATGCAGGCCCAAAATCTCATAAAGGTATATATCAAATCATTCAATCAGTACCATAAAATCAACTATTAAGACATATAATCCAAGAGTTTAGAATTGCGGTCCAAACAAAATGATCATCTAAACCAAAATGTCCAAGTTCATAATATGTAGCAATCATAGAAAGAGAAACTGTATTATTCACAAACTAATTTTATTTTGAAAAAGTAAAGTGTGAAAATGGAAGAAATAAAAGAAAAGGGAAGTATAAAAAGAAAGATGAATACTCGTCAAGGTTCTTATAGAGGATAGGTGGCATTAGTGAGTAAGATCTCTGCTTCCACAGGCTGCTATTGGGATCCCTCATGAAATTGCTTGAGGCAATGTCTATTTACCTTGAAGGTTCATCATGTGGGTGGATCAAACAACTCAATAGCACCAAAAGGGAAGACATTAGTAATCACAAAAGGGCCATCCAATCTAGATCGAAGCATACCAGACATAAACTTCATATGGGAATTGAATAGAAGAGCTTTCTAGCCCATAGAAAATTCTTTCCTCAAGATATGCTTATCATGGAATACCTTTGTGTTCTCCTTCTACAACTGTGAACTCTCATAGGCTTCCAATCTAAGCTTATCTAACTCTTGCAACTGTAGCTTTTGTACCATCCAAGACTTGGCCAAATCCATGTTACACTGCTTATAGGCCAAATAGGCTTAATGCTTCAGCTCAATTAGAAGATGATATGCCTTACTGAAGACAAGCCAATAGGGAGACATACCAATCAGAGTCTTATAGGTGATGCGATATGCCCACAAATCATCATCTAAGCGCTTACTCCAATCTTTTTGAGTAGAGTTAACAGTCTTTTAAAGGATTTGCTTAATCTCTTTATTCGAGACTTCAGCTTGACCATTGGTCTGGGGATGGTATCTTTGGAGATCTTGTAAAGCTCTCCATACTTTCATAAGAAAGAACCCATGCTTCAGTTGCAAAAATGAGAGCCCTGGCAATTTTTAATAGCTCTAGGAATACCAAACCTGCAGGAAATGTTAGACCTAACAAAATCCACCACCATAAAAGAATCATTCGTCTGGGTGGCTTTCGCCTCAACCCATTTTGAAACATAATTAACGCCAGTAATATGTAAGTATAACCATAAAGAAACAGGAAATGGACCCATAAAATCAATACCCCAGACATCAAATACTTCATAACACATTATAGGGTTCTGGGACATCTCATGCTTATAGGAAATACTCCCTGCCCTTTGACAATTATCACAAGACTTACAAAAGAGATGAGAATCATGAAATAAGGAAGGCCAAAATAAACCAGAGTCTAATACTTTTCTAACAGTTCGTTGGGGTCCAAAGTGACCATCACAGGTAGAAGCATGACAAAAGTGTAGGATAGAATCAAATTCATGATCAATCACACATCTCCTAATTACTTGGTCACTACAAAATCTCCACAAATAAGGGTCATCCCGAACATAATATTTAGACTCACTTTGCAATTTCAAAGTTTGGGCCTTAGTGCAATCAATAGGTAAAACCCTAGCAACCAAATAATTAACTAAATCAGCACACCATGAAAGCTTCCCTTGCAGCTGGAGAAGCCGCTCATCAGGAAAATCATCTTGAATAGGAGAAGGGTGAGAGGGAGAATAAGAAATACGACTCAAGTGATCAACTACCAAATTTTGTGCTCTACTTCTATCTCAACATCAAATTCTTGGAGGAATAACATCCATCGAACAAAGCGAGGCTTAGCATCTTCCTTTTTCAAAAGAAACTTTAATGCAGCATGGTCAGAGAAAACAATTACTCTACTAGCTAATAGATATGATCTAAACTTATCAAATGCAAACATTATAGCCAACAACTCCTTTTTAGTGGTAGTGTAATTAGACTGGGCAAAATCCAAGCTCTTGGATGCCTAAGTAATGACAAGAAAGGCTCTGTCAACCTGCTGAGCTAAAATAGCACCAACAACATAGTTGGAGGCATCACACATAAGCTTGAATGGAAGATACCAATTAGGTAGTTGGATCATAGGGGGTTATAGTCAGGCACGACTTCAAGTGATTAAGGCCGACTTGCACTCATCACCAAATATGAAGTCAATGTCCTTATGCAAAAGGTTTGAAAGGGGTCGGGTAATCTTGCTGAAATCCTGAATGAATCTTTGGTAAAAACCTGCATGACCAAGAAAAGAACGAATTTCCTACACAGATGTGGGATAGGGCAAACAGTGATAACATCAATCTTAGTATGATCTACCTCAATAACCTTACTAAGCACTATATGTCCCAAAATTATCCCTAACTCAACCATGAAGTGACACTTCTCAAAATTCAGCATAAGATTAGACTATATGCACCTCTGCAAGACTTTAGACAAATTAGCTAAGCATGCATCAAAATTAGACCATATATAGTGAAATAATCCATGTAGTCCTCTAGAAACTTGAAGAAAATACTTACCGTACAACGTTGAAAGGTGATAGGCGTATTGTAGAGGCCAAAAGGCATCCTTTGGTAGGCATATATTCCGAAAGCGCATGTGAAGGTCATCTTCTCCTGATCCTTATGAGCAATATGGATCTAGAAGTAGCTCGAGTAGCCATCCAAAAGCAATAGTAAGACTTACCAGCCAACTGCTCCAACATCTGATTAATGGAAGGTAGGGGATAGTAATCCTTATGCGTAGATTGGTTGAGCCTCCTATAGTTGATGCAAACTCTTCAACTATTTTGAACTTGTGTAGGAATGAGCTCATTCTTCTGATTGGCCACCACAGTCACTTCGTATTCTTGGGAACTACCTAAACCGGGCTAACCCACTGGCTATAAAAAATGGGATAGATGATACCAACTTATAGAAGCTTAGTGATCCCTTTCTTCACCACATTAAGGATAACGAGATTAAGGTATCTCTAGGGTTGCCTCACTGGCTTAGCCTCGTCTTCTAACAAAATTTGATGCATACATATGGAGGGGCTTATCCAACAATGTTAGCTAGTGTCTACCCAATCACCTTCTTGTTTGCTTTTAATAAGCTTAGTAGCTTATCTTCTTGACCAGGCAAAAGATTATTAGCTATTATGACTGGCAATTGTTCATCCACCTCTAGGTAGGCACACTTTAAATGATCTGGAAGGAATCTCAACTCCAACTTAGGTGGTTTCTTAGTGGAGGGAAGAGGCTTAAATAGTTGTTTTATAAGTTCTATAGTGTGCACACCTAAAATCTTTGAAACCAAATGCAAAGAAGAAGAACTATGTTTAGGCAACTCATGTTAGAATCATAATTCAGCATACTATGATGAACATCAAAAGCACTGTCACAATCAACATAATAATGAACATCAAAGTCAATATCATAATGCCTATCAAAATGAGTGTCACAATCATGCTTAGAGTCCAGAAGTGAAACAAAATCACTACTCAAGTCAAAATCAGCATATACTCATAGATGTAAATCTGGATAATCTCACTGCATATAGGGCACCATGCATTATCAAAACAATCACAGATAATAGAATAACTCATAGATGTAAAATCTAGATAATTAGCATACCAAGCAGTAATAACATCATCTACAACATCATCAATCACATCAATGCACAAACCAGAATACTCTTCCCTAGGATATTTCATGGCATCAAAAATATTGAAATTTACAATAATGTCACTAAACTACATGGAAGAGAGTACTAGAATGTATATCTATCTTAGTCCTAGCTGTTTTCATGAAAGACCTAGCTAGAATGATTGGTGACCTATGTTAGTAAACTAGTGTTTTGATAATTAATTGTTACTAACTTAAGCATCGGAGTGCTTAGATGTGTTTTTGCAGGATGAATAATAAAGTCTGCTAGGAGGCAAACTCGAGTCTATAAAGCTAAACTCGAGTTTATCGGGGACAAACAACAACTGAGTTTCTGGAATCAAAACAAACTCGAGTCATTAAGTGACTGACTCGAGTCTGCATCAAACAAGAGAAATCTTGAAGTCCTTGGAGAGCCTCTAAACTCGAGTCATCAAGTAAGTGACTCGAGTTTGCACCACACAGAGAGAAACCTGAAATTCTGAAGAGACTCTAAACTCGAGTCATTAAGTAAGTGACTCAAGTCTGCACCACACAGAGAGAAACCTGAAATTCTGAAGAGACTCTAAACTCGAGTCAGTATATGCAAACTCGAGTTTGTTGGGGATTCAAGGATTCATAGATACATCCTTAAAGTCCAGGTAAGTATTAACTCATCCAAACTCGAGTCTGGTAGTGTAAACTCCAGTCTGTCGAAAGCCTATATATATGTGATTGCTGTGACTATTCATTCTCCACCCTCAAAACTCAAGTTTGCCCTAGAGTTTTCTCCACAATGGCATCCAATCAACCCCCTAGACATTCCCAAGACGATGAAGCTTCGAAATCACCCATACCTCCTCCACTACAGCGAAAACCTAAAATCAAATCCATCCCTACCCACAGACCAAGAAGGGAAAAGCCCCTAAGAAGTTTGCTTCAGGGATTGACAAGCAAATCCCAGGCATTCCTCACTCCTCCTCCCCAAGATCAAAAGGAATCTCAATCCAAGAGCCTTCTGAGGAGCAAACAAGGAAGAAACCAGACACAGTTTCTGGTAAAGGGAAGGAGAAGGTTGTTGAACCTTCAAAGGGTCAAAGAGAAAGAGAACCAACCAGGCCCAAACCTCCTCCAAGGGTCAAGCTTCAACAATTCCAACTTATGCTGAACAATCTGGTCAATCTCCTGAGACCCAGATGGTAACAAAAGCCATCTTTGAGATTTACAATCATTCTTCACCACCTTCTGACTTCATCATTGAGAACACCGTTTTATCCAACCAACAAGCTACCAAATTCAAAGAAGAATTTGGCAAAAAGCCCTTCTGTCCAGTGGTCTCAATTAACTTAGAATCCCTAAAACAAGAGTGCCATCTTGATCTCTCTCCATGGTTAGATCAATTCAAAAATCTCCTCTCTATCTCTGCCTATTACACCTCCAATATTGTAATACTTTTCTACTTCCATATGCAATGGGGTACTATAGAAGATGATGACTAAAATCTGGACAAAGAAAGCATCACTACTACTGTTAGGGGAGTGACATTCTCCCTATCCGCTGCCATCCTGAACAAAATCTTGGACATTGACAATTTTCCCCCCCACCATTCCATAGAGTATTCCAATAGGCAGTGTTTTGAAATTCTGCGACCCAATGAGCCTATTACTGAAGACCAACTACTATCTCTAAACTTCAAACCAGCTTTAATGTCTCCCACATTTCGTGCTTTATGGTACATCTACTCTAGGAACCTGGTTCAGAAAGGTGGCAATTTCACCCACTTCACCAAGAGAGATTATGCCCCTTTCGCTGCTGTTGTGGATAAGATGCCAATAAATGTGGGCCAATGGGTGTTTAAGGAGATGGTCAGATTCAGATTTGGATCTAAGGTAACATCACATATTCCATTCCCTTCCCTCATATCTGTTATCCTCTTCCACTTCAAGATCTTGCATGTTGGGGCCATAGACACTATAGTACGACCTCCAACATTTGGGAAGCCTCAACTCCATCTTATGAAGATCAGCTTTGATGCTGAAGGGTCTGGACAGTCAAGAGCACCTTCAAGAACAAGAGCCTCTCATTCTCGAGCTCATGAAGCCCAATCAGCTGCTCCACCCCCTCAGCCTTCTCTTCCTTCTAATCTCACTGTGAAAATTCAGGAGATAGTTGATGTTGCCATTACCAAATTGGCTACAAACATCGAAAATGAGGTTGCCAAGTTAGTGGCTGAGCTCACCAAGACCAATACAGCATTGACTGAAGCTCAAGATGCCATGAAGGCACAATTATACCAGATTATGCAACACTTCAACATCTCAGCCTCTTCTTCTCAAACCTCTCATCCTTCTACCCCTCTAGTTGACCCCACACTTCCTATTGATAATGACAAAGGGGTACTACTAGAAAATGGAGATTTTGAGATAGAATTCGCGATGGAATTATATCCGTCACAAATTTTTGATTTTTTGCGACGGAAAAAAATTTCCGTTGCAAAAAAAACAAAAAAATATTAATTTTTTTTTTTCAAATTTAGCGACGGAAAACATCTTCCGTCGCTGGCCCGATCAAGGGCCAGCGAAGGAAGTAAGTCTGGGGTCAACGATGGAAACCACCTTCGTCGCTAGTCCCCGATGGGTCCAGCGACGGAAATCCTGTTCCCTCGCTGGCCGCAGTGGAGGCCAGCGACGGAACGAGGTTCCGTCGCAAGTTGGCGGAAATTTTTCCGCCAACTTGCTCCTCCTCCCCCTAATTTGAGCCTCGAACCACCCCCCACCACGCTCCCCCGTCATCCCCACTCCCCCTCCTCGTCCTCCCCCCTTCCCCCCCGGTCGACCCCCCTCTCCTACGCCCTTCCCCCCTCCCCCACACCCTTCTCTCCCCCCACCGTCGGCCCCCCTCCCCCACACCTTTCCCTTCCCCCCTCCCATCAGCCCCCCTCCCCCCACAACCCCCACCCCCCAATTCTTTGGATGTTTATGCTCAATTGTTAGTGTCTCTGCCTCTCCTCCTTCTCATTGGCTAGCGTTTGTCTTCTTCTTCCCTTAACGTTTACTATTCATTTTCCGGCGACACTTTCCGGTAATCTTCATCCCTTAACTCTTTTCATTTTGTTATTCAATTTCAGTTTTTTTAAAATAAATAGCTATTTTTTGTATAAATTTCATTGCAATTCTCTTATCTTATATATATAAAATTTTAAGTTTCTCATGTGATAATGTATAATAATTTTTGGAATTGATCTTGCTCCTAGAAATAATTACAGCAGGCATGAAATGATGAAAATTGATATTTAGATATAAGAAAATTAATTAGGAAGTTTACTATTTGATATTTGAAAGTATAAAATATAAGAGAAAGATATAACTCTATAACCATAATTTTATAGTGATAAATATAAGCAAAAAGTTTATGATATTGATTTATAATTTGCTCATTTATTTGGATTATGGTTATTGCTTGGATAAAATTCCATGATTTTTTCAGTTATTGGGTTTTCTTAATGTATATTGATGAATTGTTTTAATCTTTTATTGTATTGTATTTTTATGGTTAATTTTTTGTAATGGAAAAATTGTGTAACAAAATTATGATATTCTATTGATTGATGAGATTGATGAATTGTTTTAATATTTTATTTTATTTTATTTCAGCATTTCATTTATATAATGTAGAATTCTAAAAATATAATTATAATATGAATGTCATATTTTAGATTTCTTTTTCTTTTTTATATCTATGAGAACATGCTCAACATGTTATCCTTAACATTTTATTATTTAAATCTAAAAAGTAATTTTTATTCTTTTAAATTAAACTTTGTTCAATTTAAAATCCATTGACATTAAATTAGTTAAACTTTTTATAATTAGCTTGAATTGATCATAAATAGCATTACTTCCATATTAAATTATTTATAACCAAATGCTTTAATTTAATGGCAATTGGTTGACATGAGTGGCCAGTTGTATTGACCACTTATTAATATATGATTCATGTTGTTTTGTCAACTGGGGTATCTCCCCACCCTATATATTTGTATAGGGTTAAGTTGTAGAAGTATGGACGGTCATCGTGATAGGAGTTGGATGTCCAATCGTCTAACTCAGAAAAGAGAAATAACTCGAGCATTCCTGGACAGTCTGGAAGAGTTCATGCAATTTGCTTTGGCGCACTCACCTAATTCAAGTAGACACATCGCATGTCCCTGTGCCATATGCAATTGTTTGAAATTTCAAGAGTATAACACGGTCAAAATCCATTTGTGTAAAAAGGATTTATGGACGATTATGAATGCAGGGTACATCATGGCGAGGTCCAACCGACACCAAGCGGATATTATGGGAGCAGTAGTCATTGAGGCAACCTTAATCAATACGAACAGTTAGTGATGGATGCCGCGGGACCGTTGATTGGGCAATATTTTGATCCCTTTACTCATGTTGAACCATCATACACGCATGAGGAGACCAATACGCATAATCAACCATATTATATGGGAGAGGATCCTAATCCAGAAGTTGATAGGTTCTACAAAATGCTTCAAGATGCGCAACAACCGTTATGGGAAGGTTGCGAACACATTGAACGTAGTGAGCACTCATCGCTGTCGGCTACCTTAGCAACACTAAGTTTGAAGACTGATCACCATATGAGTGAGAGGAATTATAACGAAATGATGCAGATCATGAGCAAGATTGCTTCGAAAGACAATAATTTGCCGAAGGATTTCTATCAAGCAAAAAGAAATGTTAAAGAGCTTGGGCTTAGTTGTGAAAAAATCCATTGTTGCCCCAATGGATGTATGTTGTACTACAAAGATGATGCTGAGCTGACCAAATGCAAATTCTGTGAACATAACAGATACAAACCTGTGACTAAAGAGAGGAAAACAGACTATCAACCATTCAGCAAGATGTGGTACTTTCCCCTTGTGCCCAGGCTTCAGAGATTGTATTCGTCAGAGCAAACAACCGCTCACATGAGATGGCATCGGGAGCATTGCAGGGATGAAAAATTTGTGATGCATCCATCCGATGCCGAAGCTTGGCTTAAATTTGACGAGGTGAATCCTCTATTTGCATCTGAACTTTCCATTTTCTTTAGAGAAATTTGTGTTTTTGAACTTAATGTTGACAAGTTATGGCAGCTGGAGGAGAGCATGCCATTGACGCTATGCAAGTTAGAGATGGTGTTTCCTCCGACCTTATTCAACTCAATGGAGCATTTGCCTGTTCACTTGGCTTATGAGGCAAGGGTTGGAGGTCCTTAACAATATAGGTGGATGTATCTATTTGAGAGGTAATATATATATATATATCTCTTATTATTATTTGACTCTCATTGTGGGAAAGTTTTAAATACCTTATGATTGTCCATTATAGGTTTTTACGCACTCTCAAGCACAAGATCAAAAATCAAAGGTGCGTTGAAGGATCTATCGTTGAAGCGTATCTAGTAGAAGAGGCCACTAAATTTGCGTCATACTATTATCCCTCTGGAAATATATCAAGATGGAGAGGGGTAGCTCGCAACGACGATGGAGGCAGCACAAGCGATCAAATATCTATATTTAATTTTCCAGGTTGGGTTGTGGGAAAACGTGAGTGGTCAACTCTGGAAGGAAGAGACAAGCGAGTAGCGGAGTGGTACATTATAAACAACTGTGAAGAGGCCACCCCATACTTAACGTAAGACTTCCTATATTTTAATGGTTACGGTTAGTATTAAAGTATATTAATGAGATTTTTTTGTTACAGCTTTTTCTCCGATTGGGTTCGATCCAGAAATCCATTAATATCGGATTCCGAACTTGAACAATTCAAAATTGCTGAGTTTCCTCAATGGTTCGAATACTTCTTCGTGGAAAATCCATCAGCTCCACATGATGTTGCATGGAGTTTATCTTGCGGAGCTGCAATAGTTGTTACCCGGTGTTCGAAATATATAATCAATGGGTATCGTTTTGCAACAATACAAGCGAACAAGAATACACTAATTTGCAATTACGGCGTATGTTGCCGAGATGGCTTGGTTGATGGAGCTGAGGCTGACTACTACGGGAAGTTAACTAACCTAATTCAGCTGGATTATAAGTGGGACAAGTCTGTGACTATCTTTAAATGTGAGTGGTTTGATAACTCTCCTCGTGGGACAAAAGTTGATAAATATGGGAATGTTGAGGTCCAGTGGTCGAGGAGGTACACAGTTGGTTATGACCCATTCATACTTGCTCAACATGCGGAACAAGTTTATTATACTTCGTATCCAACATCTCGTCAAGGGTGGATGGGAGTTATCAGAACCAAAGCACGCAATATCATACCCAACTCGAAAGAGTCAGAAACAAATGACTCTATGAATGAACCATTTCAAGTTGATGTGGAATAGGTACAGCCCGTACTTGTTGTTAATGACGAAGTACCAAGCTATCTTTTTGACGAGGGGCATGGGGAGTTAGAACTGATTCCTATCCATATTGTCGATGAGGAATCAGACTATGATGAGGAAGATAATTACTCTGATAGTGAGTCAGAATTTGATGACTATGAGACTGATGAGGAAGGAGAGCAAGGAGAGGTGGAGGAAACAGAATCTTCCGGTTGACTTGTGTTAGTCCTCTATTTATAACCATCCGTTCTACTAGATATAATGTGTTACTTTGACAATGACATTAAGTGTTTCTTTTTGACATTTTGACATAATGTTTGTGGGTGTTCATAGATGGATCGTTCAAGAAGGCGTTCTGGCAGTGGTCGGAGTAGTGGTAAAGGCCGAGCCCGTCCTATCAGAGGTGGTAGAGCGACGACATCGGACCCGTCTTATGGCAAAGGGTACAGCTCTTCTCTAGAGCTTCCACCATTTCATCTGTCGTCTTCACCGACCACAATCGACTCTATTATGGGAGGTGCAGGTATGCCTTTCAATCCCCTTGATCCACAGCAAGGGGCAGAGCAGGTATAATTTACGAAATCTGATTGATTTACATCATTTGTTTTATTTAAGCAACTATGTAGTAAAATGTAGAAATATCATTTCATCCTTCAGCACACCGCGTCTCCTCACAGTCAGTTCGGGGAAGCTAGTTCCTCCTCGGCCGCACCGGTGTGGGGAAGTGTTGATCGGGAGACAGGACGGGTGTGGATTTGTCCTCGTGGCGATCTAGAGTAAGTCATGTAAAATTACTGATTATGGTACGAGGTTTTTATTTTTATTTTGTATCCTAACATTTACATCTTTTCCTCCGTATCAAGATTTGAGCCTTACAATCAGGTTACGGATTTCGTGTCGGCCCAAATATTCCGCAATTTCAATTAGCCGTGGGCCAATTGGAAAGACATTCCTAAGAATCGTCAGGAAACTTGGTTCGAGGAGTTTTTGGTAAGTTTTATAAATTTTGTTATGCAAATGCAAATTGATAAGGTACATTATAATTTGGAGCACTAATTGTCCGTAATTGATTTTCAGTGTCATTTTAGGTGGTTGCCTGAGCATCGAGATACATTGAAAAAAGCTTACAATCACAAGGCAGCGAGATGGTTGTCTGATAGGTTTTATAAATTGCGACAAGGTCTAGGCAAGACTGATTGGATTCATCCTAAGGCTTTAGATCAATTACGTCATAAGTGGAACACCAATCCCAAATTTCAAGAGAAGAGTGAGAAAAATAAATCAAATAGGGCCCATATGGATGGACCATCTTATATTAGGGGCTCCATCCCATACAGGGAGCATCGACGAAAAATTGTGAGCACAGTCATTTTCTATTTCAGTATTTGATATCTTGTACTTTGAATTAATTAACTGGCGGTCAAAGTTTGTGATTGCAGGCAGCGTCTGGGGAAGTTCCTGCAGAAGATGTTGAGTGGGCTACCTTTGAGCAGACCCATACATAGGAGTCTACCGATGGTAGTGGGCGCCGCTGGATCAACGCCAGGTCGCAGCAATTTGCGGTGAGATATTTATTACTTTTGTTTTTCGTGTCAGGCAGCGACATATTTATCATTTCACGTGCGTCACCTGTGAACTTTTTTTTCCTGCAAGAAACCTATCAGAAGCTGACGCAGGAGAGAGACACCCAGAGTCAGGGCGAACGCGCATCCTCTCAATCTGATAACGAGAGTTTATTCATTCAAGCTGCAGGAGGATTTGACAAGAAAGGGAGACTCTTCAGGATGGGTGCCTCTGCGAGCCGGCTGAAGCCTACACAGCAGTCCTCACCGCGCAGTGAAGGTGCTGATCCAGGTAAACATAATAACATTGTTCTACATTGTTACGTTTCCATTCCCTCTTCATTTTAAATGAAATTAGAGAAAATTAACTCACTCTACAATTTTGTATTTTTTTAGATGAGATTAGGAGGCTGAGGGCATTATTGGTGGAGGCACAAGACGAGATGATACGGCGGGAACGAGAAGAGCAGCAGCGGACAAATGACGTGGTGAGGCAGCTGCAGCTTGTACTTCAGTCTAAGGGTATTTTGCCGGCACCTGGTGATGACAACCATCCTGGTGGTGATGACAACCATCCTGGTGACGATGATGATGATCATGTTGCTTCTTTATAGATTATGTTTCAGTATTTGTTGTTTGCAACTTTAGAAAATATATATTTTGACTTTGGTATTGTAAAAAATTCTGTATGATTTTTATTTTAAATTTTTATTATATGCAAAATTTATCTTGAAATTTGGATTCTTATAAATTTTATGCAATTTTCTATATATTTTTAATAATTTTAATTTTTTATAAATATGTTTTACGTTTTTTTAAATTTAATTTTTTAATATTTTTTTATTAAAATGTTTTATTAAGATTTTATTTTTTTTATTTTTTTATTATTTGTGACGGAATTCATTCTGTTGCAATTGCGATGGAACACGTTCCGTCGTAAAACCCATTGGGTTTTGCAACGGAATACAATTCCGTCGCAAAGCCTATTGGGTTTTGCGATGGAATACAATTCCGTCGCAAAGCCCATTGGGTTTTGAGATGGAAGCTGTTCCGTCGCAAATTGCGACGGAAATTCATTTTTTCATCGCAATTGCGACGCCTTTTTTGCGACGGAGAAATTCCATTGCAAATTCCGTCGCAATTTCATTTTGCAACGGAAAATTGCCATTTTGCGACAGAATTTTTCCGTCGCAAAAATCGAATTTTTTTTGTAGTGGGGGAGAGAAAACCACAGAGCAGTCTTGAGTTTTTGCTTTGAGTTTTGTTTTGAGTTGTTGCCTACTGTTGCTTTGTGAACTTGCTTTTGTGTAAACATTTGTGTGTATTGTTGCTGAATGGAATGGAAACTGCTATATAATGAACTTATTTTGGTCCTTACTGCTCCTATGATTGTGAATTTCTGATATCTTGTTCTGCATAAGCTTTTTGAGTCAAAATCAATCAAAATTCTGAGTTTTTAAGTTTACAAGTGTTGTCATCATCAAAAAGGGGGAGAATGTTAGTTCTCTATGTGTTTTGATGATAACTGACAATTGTAAACTTGGTATGAAGCTTGTCTTTGGTAAGTTGAAAAACTTATTGTCAAAGGCAAACTCGAGTTTAGGTATGTAAACTCGAGTTTGAGAATTGACAGAGAGCTGCTCAATTTTGCAAGAAAGCCAAACTCCAGTTTGCTTAGTCAAACTTGAGTTTGCGAAGTCACAGAAAGCAATCAAAGTTTTTCACAACAAGCTAAATTCCAGTTTGTGAAAACAAACTTGAAGTCTGGGAGATACAGAGAGCACTCAGAATCTTGAACAATACAAACTCGAGTCTAGACCATGAAACTCGAGTTTAGACTAAACAGAAAAAAATCTAGAAACCTCAGTATTTTCATAAGTCTTGCAAACTCCAGTCTTTGCTTCCAAACTCTAGTTTACACTTGACCAAGATAAATTTCAAAGTTTCAGTTCTTACTAAAACTCGAGTTTGCTTCCCCAAACTTGAGTCTGAGTCATATAGAAAGATCACCAATATGTTTGCTTTACAAACTTCAGTCTAGAAGTTCTTGAACTTAGGCTTATCCTCTTGACATAGCCCCAAACTCGAGTTAGTCATTAATTGACTCGAGTTTAGCTACATGTCCAAAGTTCCATTCCAAGACCAGAGCCCAACAGTCTTCTCTGTAAGAACCAAACTCGAGTCTAATATTTATAAACTCCAGTCTGGACCGTTGCTCAACATCCATGCTTTCTAGATGAACCCCAAACTCGAGTCTAAGATTACAAACTCGAGTTTGCATCGGTGATTTTGAAAAACCAGATGATGTTGATCTGCGAAATCTTTATGGGTCAATCTGAAAATGTTTTATCATATGATACTATTGCTTCTAATGTTTTTAATGAAGTCTTGAGTAATTTTCAGATAAGTTCAGCTAAGATCAAGATGGAATCAGATCTGAAATAAGTGCATTAAATGAAGAACCAAGAATAGGGTTGATCCTTCTCTTCTATCCTAATGGTTCAGCACAGACCATTATGAATTAATTAAATCACTCTCCAATGGTCAAATGAAGGTTATGGAATGACTGAATACCTAGAAGATCATCTGCATCAACATATTCCAATATTCCAGCTGAGAATTGAAAGAACAAAGCAAAATATGCAACTGTCATTTTCCAGATTTGTAGCTGAACGTTAGAGAGGATGATACAACGGCTAGTTCCTCTAGTTAGCCTATAAAAGGCTATGAAGACTCAAAACAAGATACACAACCAAGCTACTTTGATTATATTTTTGCAATTTGAGTCTGTATTGTGATTTTAAATTGATCTTCAGTGTTTATCATTAACTACTCTTTTGAGAGTCTTGATTGTTTGAAATCAAAAGTTGTTGGTGTAAGCTCAAGGTTGTGGAAACCTATGAGTGAGGTAGCTTAATTACAAAGTGTAAGGGGGAGCAAGTCCTAGATGATTAGGATTGCTTGTAGTTTACATTGTTATAGTTGAAGCTTGTTGAACTAGTGGAAATACCCAAAAGATATCTAGGGACTAGACATAGGTCAAGGTCAAGACCGAACCAGTATAAATTCGGTGTGTCCAGCTTTTCTTCCCTTACTCTCTCATTATTTGCTTTTCAAAGTTTTTGAAAAAGAGTTCAAAAGAATTTTTGAAATCCCCAATTCACCCCCCTCTTGGTTATTTCTTCCATTTTCAACTTATTTCTAAGAGATTCATCCTCCATCTTTTTAATGTAAAAGTCAGCATGATAGATCAACTCATTTACTTTGATTAATACATCTTCAACTAAACAAGTAGGAAGAGTACTACTCTTATTAGCTAACTGGACAACAACACCAGTAAGACGCAATGGACCAAAACCAATAGACTTATAAACAGATACATGCATGACATTAATAGAGGCACCTAAATCTAGCATGCAATAATGAAATTAAATCTATAATTACCAAAAATGCAAGGGATAGAAAATGTCCCTGGGTCTTTGCAATTGTGAGGCATAGACTGTAAAAGTGCTGACACATTCTGATTAAGGCTCACATGTTCAATTCCCTTCAATCACATTTTGTTGGTACACAACTCTTTCAGAAACTTCATATATTTAGGAATTTTCTTGATTTCATCTAAGAAAGGAATGTTGATCTCAACTTTCCTAAAATTCTCTAGAACTTCCCTTTCTTGTGCTTATGCTTTTTTCTGCTAACTTTTTTCGTATTGAATGGCCTTCTGAGGGAAAGGAAGAGGAATGTGAATGTCCTCTTCACTTTGCTTCACTGCCTCTTTATCTTTGGAGTCAGTCTTCACATTTTTTGACTAGTTTCTTGATGTGGACTTAATCACATCAGCAGCTTGTTTAGGCTCTTCCACTTGCTTACCAGACTATTGGAAGATAGCACTCATATTCCCCTTAGGATTGGGAATGGTTTGTGAGGGAAGAGTGTTAGAACCTTGAGGTTGGAGCTGGTTTGATGATGTTTCCACTTGCTCAGTGATCTGGTGGTGTAGACAACTTGCACATAATTTCTTGAACCTCTCCAAATACTCATGCATGTTCTCCCTATTAACTTGCTTAATGCCACTAATTTCTTTTCAGATGGAAGTTGCTCTTGAGAAAGGGAAGAATTTCTCTAGAAATAGCTTCTGCATGTCATTCTAGCTGCCAATGGATTGAGGTTGATGTAACACCCCTACTAGCTTCACCCTTTTGGGTGGCGGATAAAGGGATTCCCTTTAATAATTACCATATATCATTTAGTTACTATTTATTAACATGTATCAGAGTTTTATCGCTGTAGAGCATTTCTCGGTTGGATTTCAAACAATACTGGTATAATTAAAAGTAAGTAACAAAATATAGTCCCCGAAGGGTTAAATATGCAGTCATCCACCAATGCCTATAAGGCCAAAAGAATACAGCTATCCCAAAATAAAATCAAAAATAAATCTTCCTCTGCCACCAACTACTCCAGCTCCGCATTCTTACCCTTATCTCCAGGTATAGCTTGTGAATTACTTCTTGAAGCTTTACAAAAATTTGGGATTCATAAATGGATCCCAGAGTAACCATTAATCTCATATGTAATGCATAAACAGTGTATGTATGTAACCATAATTAGGAAAACACCAGATAACAGCATTTAATAACACAAATACAACATACCAAGTATGTCGTGTTAACTGTGGAAGGACTACATGTCCTAGAAACAAACGCAGGACTACTCAATAGAGCAAGTCCCAGATCCACAACGCTAGAAAAAACACAATAATTGGGTTTTGAACCTAGACCATATTGAATGCACACAAACGCATGTCTCTTTTTTAGGAGACACGGGTCCACAATCATGGAAAAAATACAAACATACAAAAGTAACACATAACACATGAGGATTAAGGTTACTACCTGATAGTTGACTAAAATTATCAGTACAGTTTTTCTTCGGGTGCACAAATTCAAAGTGATCCTAAAATAACCAAAATATAAATATAAGTAGCTCCTCTTTAGAATATTTATTTATTGACTTAAAAATAGGCCTTCTTCAACCTAAAAAAAGCTCTCAATCTTATACTATGATCCTATTTTGAACACATGAAAGGCATTAAACACTCCAACAATGAATCAGTTTCATGCCATCAATGAATCAATTTATCATGTTCCAGAGGCTAGCTGAAATGCACACCTTAGATTGCACAACCAAACTTTCATTTCCAACAATCAACTTTCTTATCATAATGATCTTTCTTTCCTAATTCTTAAGCCTTAAATTCAATCATTTATTCAGCCCTTTTTCATGAACAAAATGCAAGATACTCCCATTATTGAATTGACAATCATGAATTTATAAGGTAGTAAACAAACTATGACTTACTTGATCTTGGTATTCCACTAGCTTGAACCTTGATCCTCAATGTTTCTTCTTCCTTCTTTTCGTCCTTCACCTTCCTCTTGGGCATTATTGTTTGGTTTACCAAGTGTCTCCAGCTTAATCTTTGATCTTCTCCTTCTTTGCCTCTCAATACGTCCAACAAGCTAAAATGGGAGGGCAAACCCCTTAAATAGATTTCCTAGGTGATCTCTTGATTTCTCTTCAATTTTCTAGAGAAATCTAGGGAAATATTATTGTTTATTTATTTATTTTTCTGGTCTCACCTTCTCTCTTAGCCGGTGGTTTGGGGAGCTCTGGAGAAAAAAATTCAGTTTCTTCTCACTCTCACTTACGTCCTGTGACTTGAGTAGCATGGGAGAAGGACTTATTTTCTCATATTTATTTTTATTTTACTTTGCCTTTCCCCACGTGATCATTATTGCTTCATTCATTAAATGTTAATTGTCAAATTTTCTCACTCTTTATTCCACATCCGGCGCATGGAGAATATGGGGAAATATTGTATTATTTTGATCTAAAGCTTTCCTTGTCTCACGTGTACCAATACTTTCTCCAATCAATGGTATACTTCTCACTATCCCAGCCAGCGGTTTTAATGGGTGGTAGGTGACATTTTTTTAAAAATTTTATTATTCCCCTTTTTGATCTTCCCTCATGTCTGACTCATTGGGAAGCATAAAAATTGTGTTTGTATCCCATCGTACATACTCCCTCTTCCCTTCATTTATTTTAATTTCTTCAATCCATCAATTCATTCTTCCTCTCTTTCATCCGGCGATTTAAAGAAGCAAGAAGTAATATATATATATATATATATATATATATATATATATATATATATATATATATTCCTTTGACTTTAACTTTTCTTTCATGACAAGGACGTTGAAAATATTGAAGGAAAATTATGTGATCTATAATTTCTTGCTCCATGTGCACCACCATTTTCTTGCTCATTGTCTTTTCCCATCACATCTTTTTCCTTTTGTCTCTTAGGTCCGGTGGTTTTTGAAGGAGTTGGAAGTCAAAAATTTTCTTGCTCATCTAATCTTTCTCCCTCTTGCACGTCTGATGCCAAGGAAAAATATAGGGAAAATATTTTCTGTTATATAAGTCCCGTCCAATGTCCACCTTTCTAAGGAAAATTATACTTATATTGAAACTCCACTAATTTTTCATTAGGATTTTCTCCCCTCCTTTTATTGGACAAAAATTATAGAAATAATGGGGAAAAATATATTTTTATCTTCTTTGATATTGCCATCTCAATTTATTTGTAACCAAATTTATTAACCACATCTCAAATAATTCCACATTATTTTTTCCCAATAATTAACACTACAAAAAAACTTAAAATTACCCATGGAATTTTCGACAAAAAAGATTCTGTCGGAAATTACCCACGGAATTCCGTGGGTAAAAATTACCGACGGAATTACCCACGGAATTCCATCAATAACTGAATTTACCGACAAAATTTCGTGGGTAATTCCGTTGGAAAAAATAGCGTGACAAAATTTTTCCATGCTATTTTTTCTGACAGAAATCTTTTTAACTGACGGAATTACCCACAGAATTCCGTCGGTAAATTCAATTACCGAAGGAATTTCGAGGGTAATCCTGTCGGTAGTTTTTACCCACGGGAATTACCCATGGAATTCCGTGGGTAATTTCAAGTTTTTTTGTAGTGTAATTTATCTTGTCAGATAAAATAATATACCATTGATCACTACTTGGTTAAAAATTCTTGTATTCTCTTAATTAATTTACATGAAATTTGAGGATGCTACAGTTGAAGGTAAAATAGCCAGTCCTTAGCTCCCCTTTCTAATTGAGAAAGGAAAAGCTTTTAATTTGATATGCTCCTCATCAATTGCTGGCTTCATTGTATTACAGACGGCATGTAATTCTTTCAAGTGCTTGTGAGGACATTCACCTGCAAGACCATGAAACTTTGGAAGCAAAAGGATAAGACTAGATTTTAGTTCAAAATTAGCTCCAAGTGCAGGATATTGAATACATAAAGGTTGATCGATCACATCAGGTGCAACCAATTTTGTTAAAGTTGGACGGTTTTCTTGTTCTAATATATTCTCAGAATTAGCAAAATTACTACTAGGATCAGTAAAATCTATACTACAAGAAGACTTAGAAAGAACAATAGAAATAAGAGAAATAGAGTCAAGTTCAAAATCTGAAACAAGCTAAGTAGTGACTGATTGCAATAGCCTAACAACCCTTCTAGCAATTAGGATAGTTCTCTCAATTTCAGGGCCTCTTTCTAATAGATCATTTGAATTAGTAGTACCCCTAGTATTCATACAGCAACATAAGGTAGAATAGACAAACTCACAAAAATGCATAAACACAAATATGCCACTAAAAGACTCAAAAAACAAAAAAAGAACACTGCAGTGGAAATTAACCAAAACAAATGTAAAAACACTATCAAATAATTTTTAAAATTTATGGGACCACCACATAAACACTTATATACTATGGTGGAACCCAAAAATACAATAAAAAAATTAAAAAATTGAAAAAGTGATCTAAACGGTGGAAGTTGGCTAAAATATGTGGACAGATAGCAAAGCATGTATTGTGACTTTTAGGCCATCAACTGACAAATTTTCAGCCCAATTATAAATACTCACCAAAGCACTAGTAGAAATTAGCACAATTTCAAAAATACTGGCTATGTCCCACTAAGACCAAAAACAATGAAAAACAAGGTGAAGGTGATCGAATTTAGAATGCCCGATTCCTTATGAAATAGACCTATTAGAGTGATCTGGGTGAGAAATTATTTTTCCTAGTCACCAAAACCAACTACACTAAACTAAAATAAACTATTGTCTATTTACACTACTGGTCATAATCAGACCAATGAAAATTCCCCAGCAACGGTGCCAAATTTTGACAAGATATTTCCCAAGCTCTCGGAAATAACCAAGTTCAATAAAATATTTGGAATATAATGAACCTAGATTATTTCCTTTAGAATTCATAGTTGGTTCAATCAGAACAATAGAAATAGAAACAATAATGGTAAATGGGGGGATTTTTCTTAGTGCAAATAGACTTAAAACTGAACTAACCCATAAACAAAATGCAAAAATGAAATTAATCAGATTAAAAAGACCAACCTAGAATTGGAATTCCAAAGACTTCCATCATCGAACGAAATATGACCAAACTCACGATTGATTTTGGACAAACCAAAATCTCTGGGTTAGTCCAGAAATTCCCTTGACTGAACGATCGCCCAAAATTTGTTCAAACACATGGCATGCCATTGTGCAATCGCACAATATACACTTCAACCCGGTTTAAGCTATGTCCTTGGGATATATCAATATGGGTATTTAATCAAATACCCAATCCGAATTTGGAATCCAATCAGAATAAAGAAAACAGAAACAAGTAAAGTTATCGATTAAATATAGGTTCTCTGGATAAATCATGGAACCCTAAACTATATGTCAGTCATAGAAGCTCAGCCAGGCATGGCTGGAAATGATGAAGAACATATGAAGAACGTGAAGGACATTTCAAAGAATTTCAAAACTCTTGTTTTAATAAATAAAGTTAAAAAAATGTAATGAATAATCTGTTTGTAGCCACCATTTGACTTAACCTAAAATGGAAAAATGAATTAGGGCTCCAAATAATAAATCCGGCCCAAAAGAAATAGACACAAATAACAAATGGTCTTTATAAAATGCGAGTCCAAATAAAAATCCAGAAAAACATCTATGATTTTGGGTCCAACTTCAACCATCTTCTTGTCTGAATTAAGCTTCCAAGTCTTCATAACATTTTTAGTTCTTTGAATCATTTAAAATGTGAGACAAGAATGAGGCTAATTGGATGTCTGATTCAAGAATTATGGTGAAAATAGTGAAGCATTGTAAATATGGAATTTTATCATTAAAATGAATTAAATCTCATTAAAAACCCAAAGCCCAAATAAGCATAAAAGCCCATTATTTATTAACTAAACAATCCTAAATCTATTAATCAAGAGATATAAATAAGTGTATGAAATATTCAATTATCAAGCATTAATGAAGTCAATGCCAAACATTTTGTATATTTATTGCTCAGTCATTCTCTAATATCCTCTTATATTTGTTCTTTAGTGTTTCTTTATCAACTTTGTGGAAGAGATTGCCAACCTTATTCAATTCTTGTAAAGAAAATCTCAAGGTAGTGGCACCTTGAGTGATGTTATCAACTTACAAAGTGTAAAGGAAAGTGAATTTCTTGTTGAAGAAATCTCTTGTATTGTGGTTCCAAAAACCAGTTGAATCTTGGAAATATAGTGGAAATCTCAAAGGCACTCTGAGGATTGGATATAGGTCAAGAGGTTAAAGCCAAACCATGCAGTATAAACTCATGTGTACACTTCAATGATATTATTCCCTCTCTTATCATTTTATTAAGTTGTTAATTGCATTCATTTGAAATTTTTAATATCACTCAATTCATGGAAACAAGCGTGGGATTAGAGAGGATAAGGAGAAATAGAGGAAGAGAGAGATTGAGAGAAAGGACGGGGAACATACATGAAACGGAGGGGGAAGTGAGACTTGAAGGAGGGGGAATATGAATTTTAGGGAGATAGAGACTAACTAAGCCATAACAAAAGATTTCATTCATCAGAGTCTAAAATGCTGCCTAACTTCTATTTATAGGGCAAGGTTTCTTTCTCATGAAGTAACCTTGCTGACACTTGACTAATATAAAAATACAAAACACAAAAGCTAAACTAGTGACTTGTCAAATATAAAAATATAAAACACAAAAGCTAATCAACTTGCCTAACAACTTGCATAAAGCTAAGGACTTCCTTAAGCTTTCAAAATGATTCAAAATTTTTCATTCTCTCAAAATAATATTCCCATACTTTCTATCAATTCCCATATTCCATCACAAATACTGTGGACACTCGAAAATCAGATGATAAGTATTGTGAGCGGAACAAAACTAGATAATATACGTGAGACAGATACTGTGAGCACAATAAGTTAACCTAGATAACCAATTATATACAGGAGATAAATACTGTCAACAGTTAAATACATGCTTGAAACAAATAATGTGGACACAATTAAATATTTGCCTGCCGGTTTCATTTTAAAATGAAAGGAAAATAAGATATTATCAATCTAACCAAAGTTCAAGAGAGATCAACAAATTTATTCAAAATGGTGCTTCCACAATAATCTCCAATTCCAACATACTTTCTATCTGTAAGATTGACGTATAATTAAACAAATATGTTGAACAACGGATCGAATGAAGGACATGATCATTCGCACTTTTTTCACTTTGTGATTCAGAGACTTAACACTTAGCTGTAAGTTTCTGTAAATCATAATTATCTACCAAGAGACCTTAATTAATCAGCTTCAATCAAAATAGGCATTGTGGGTTTTATGTTCTTTGATAAGCCCTTCTCTTGGAGCAAAACAACTACTTCAGACATTGTTGGCCTTAATTCAGTATTTGCTTGGGTGCAAAGCAAACCGATTTCTATTATCTTTTTCACTTCCTCTGCATCATAAACATTAGGGTTTAAGGTTTTGTCGACCAGCTCCACGTGGATGGCTCTTTCATATAGTTTCCAAGCCTATCATGCGAGATTAGAGTGAAAAAAAGACCACGGCAAAACTTGAGTAGTTATTCATATATTCTGATAAAGAAAGAAAATAGCTTTTCCAATAGGAATTAAGCTCAGTTGGTAAGAAAGTCATACGTTTTTTATATTGTCTAAATAGAGAAAGAAGTTGCTTGTAAATGGTCAAGGAAATTTTCTCACCTTTCTAAGGAGGAATTCACCTTCGTCGTCACCATCAACTTTTAATTCATTACTTCGTTCACCACTGATGATCTCTAGGACAACCACACCAAAGCTATAGATATCAGCCTTTTCTGATACATGACCATGGATTACATACTCTGGAGCTGTGTATCCTCTGAAAAATGCATAATGTGATTGGCTAGAATAATGGCTCAGACCAACATAAATGAAAATATTTACAACCAACAAAATCAAAGATAGCCGTATAGAAATCCAAGTTTTGCACCTTGTTCCACTGCATAAGTAAATATAATTATTCAGACTTACAATGTTCCGGCAACTCTAGTACTAAGATGAGTTTTCTCCTCAGGTAAAAGTCTTGCCAAGCCAAAATCAGAAATTTTAGGTTGCAAATCATCATCTAAAAGGATGTTGTTAGTCTTTATATCTCTATGTATGATACGAACATGATATTCTTCATGTAGATAAGCTAAACCCCTTGCCATTCCTAAAATTATATCATATCGTTGCTTCCAACCTAGAGAACCCTTCTTTTTGCCTATTTTCCAAGGTAACACATTATGAAGTTAGGGATAAAAGGAGAGGATGAAATATAAAAGCAATTCAACAAAATATTTCCATGCAAGATGGATATATATGTTATCAAGATCTTCGATAAGATTATGACATACGAATGAATATTTGTGAAAGTTATATATTGTCAAGATGAAAATATGTCCCCATGTTACAGTGATTTAGATATATAGTAACAAATGCTTAATGAACTTTACCCAAAAAAAAAAAAAGCTTAGTTGGTAAAAGGGATACCAAATATGAATCTGTCCAGACTTGTGTTTTTCATGTATTCGTAAACGAGTATTCTCTCATTGCCTTTACTGCAACATCCAAGAAGCCGAACAAGATTTCGATGATGAACATTACTTATAAGCTTCACTTCACTCTCAAATTCTTCCTCCACTCTCTCAGAGTAGCACCGTAAACTTAATTTCTTGACCGCAACAACCTTTCCATTCTTCAAAGTGCCCTATCCATGATAGCTAAGAATTTTAACTATCAAAGTGTTCCTCTATATATATATATATTGGAAATCTAAATATATAATTACCTTGTATACAACACCAAATCCTCCTTCTCCAAGTTTATTTTCTATACTGAAATTGTTTGTTGCTGACTTTAAATCTCCGTAACTATAATTAACTGGGCCCTTCAAAGTGCTTGCTCCGGTTATGTCTCCTGTTGAGGAAAAGAATAAAGAAAAGTCTCTTCAGTACTATTCAGGAATTCCATTCTTCAAAGAGATGAAATTCAAGTCCATAATTGGTTTACCTCTTAGAGTTCTCTTATGCATTTTTGGTCGTCTGATATAAGCCAGTAGAGTAAGGAGGACCAAAACAAAAGCTACCACTTCAACAATTATACCAATAATGACCCCCTTCTTGCTTAAACCAGCTGTAATATAGGAAAAATAGATGCTTCAGTCAATACATTACACCAACAACAATGTGATAATCTCAGTATATACTGCTGTGGTACTAAATATAGCAGCTAGATAATTAATTAGTAAAGAGTAAAATGATTAATTAAGTTAGTTATTTATAATAAATACATGTTGATTTTCATAAAATGCCATTTTATATAATTTACAATTGTAACTACCCTCATGATGGAAAACCCTTAAAAAGTGCCATTTGATAATTTGAAGAAAAAATTATAAATTTGAGAGAACTAGAGTCTTAAATTTAGGATCAAAGTAAAGCCCTCAACTTGCTCCTAATGTTAGAACCTTAGGAATACAAATTAATGCTTCAGTCATTTTCTATGAACCTTTCAGATCAGATGCATATTTACAGGATATGTTTTGTTAAAATAAGACGAGCATATCTAATCAATTACTGAAATATGACATATAGAACATAAGATTTAACATAAACAAACCAAAATGCTGTGTTGTAGCATGCATGTATGATATTGAAGTCTTTGAATTCACTGTACCTTGTTTGACTGAGGGATTAGGGATATAAATGGTCTGGTTATCAGGAAAGAAGGAAGTTGTGGAGTATCTGATGTAACAACCAGCGTCAAAAGCCCTACCCTCTGAATTAGGAAGACAAGTCCGTACAGTGTTGACCCCTTGCTTCAAGCAATCCTCACACCCACTCTGTGAGATAGTTTCAGTACATTGAGCATAGCCATAAATAATAGTTGGACCATTTTGAGCTTTTGTGGCTGCAGAGAAACCAGAGATTTTGGGTGTTGTTGTTTCAATATTCATTAGCAGTTGTTGTGCAGCTGAAGAAAATGATGTATCTGCTTCTACAGTACTTTGATTTCCACACGATGCAGTATTGTAAATTCCAGTTGTCTGCTCAAGAATATTGGTGCTCTCATACCTCAACATTAAGCCACAGAAAAAAAGAGAGTATATTGTATCAAATTTTCAAGCTCAATACAGAAACAAATTCTAAGTGATATTATTGTTATTTTGTTTGTCCTTTTACTTTAAAGATTTGAAATTTATGAATGGACGGAGATTGCACCACAAAAAAATTGAAATATAATTATTGAAGCAATGGAGTACAGGAAAAATTAAAATTTTAATATTTAGATTTTTTATCAAATTAACGTCATACTGTTACATTTGAAGTGTATATTTTTATTTTTATTTTAGGGACGCACAGCCGTTAAAGTTTTCTTTCAAAGAATTATACTTAGAAAATCTCATGAGTTTTATCTTGCTGATTAGCTACGTACTTATGTTTTTCTTGGAAAAATCCCTAATAAAGAACTTTAAAAATGCTAAAAGATAAAAAAGTTATTTTGAATATTCATAACCCTAGAGTGATGTTAGGCTCAATTTGTCTTTTCTGAAATTTAAAGGAAATGACCAAATTCCCCTTATATGCACATATGTGTGCAGGCATGCGCACAAATATATTAACAAAAATTTTCCCTTCACTTGCTGCCGACAGAGCTCCAGTGGATGGCAGGCTGCTCGCAACCTTACCCTACTATCAACCGAAGCTCCAGTGGGTGGCTGGCTGGAACTCCATTAGGAATTAATATTCCCAAAGTGGTGGGGTACCCACACCACTTGGTTTGTCCAAAAGATTGGTGGCCATTGAGCCCACAATGCCTTGAGAGAGAGAGAGAGAGAGAGAGAGATATATATATATATATATATATATATATATTGTTTGCAATTGAAAGTTATTGGTTGGCCAATGGCTACCAACCTTTTGAGCAAACTAAGACCACTTTAGGAATATTAATTCCGGACCATTCCCCCGTTTGGAGGTCCGGCCTCTGGCATCGGGTGGTCGCCGGTGGCCAACCGGCCATTAAAGCTCTAACGGCGATGGATGGGGCTAATTTTGTATAAGGGTAATTTGGTAATTTCTTTTTTAATTTCACAAAAAACAAATTTAGCATAATATCTTTCTAAGATTATAAATATTTGAAATACATTCTTATATTTTAGTATTTTTAAAATTCTTTACTAAGTATTTTCCCTTTTTAACTTTAGTGTCATTTGGAAGCATTTTAAAAAATATATTATACCTAGTGCAAAAGACAAGAAACAGTTCTATCCCACAAGTAACATGAAAAGGCATGCGCGTTGGACCAACAAATAATAATATAATATCGAGCAATCATGGCCTTGTGCCTCGCGTGGGGTGTGTTTGTGTGTTAATTAACCATTGTGGGTGTATATGTGTGTGTGTGTGTGTGTGTGTGTATAAAAGACAAACTAAAAACTCTTAAAAAAAGAAACCAAAGAAAGTGACGGTACCTGAGGAAGCAGCCGTCGTAGATCACACGAGCAAAGTTAGTCCCGGCGGAGCAGTTGCGGATTTCTGCGGCAGCAAGGGTGAAGCAAGCGACACAGTCAGAGGCAGAGAGGTAGCTTCTGCACTGAAAAATAGCGTAAACCGGGTGGTCTCCGTCGGTCTGCTGCGCGGTGGCGAAGATCCTGCTCTGGTTAACCACCTGATATGTGAGGTCACGAAACGTTGCGCTTACGCTGTCATTGAAAGTCTTGGTATCATACTCATCTCTGTTATATTGGAGGCAAGCACGGCCTAGAAGATTGATCTGGGGGTCGGAAACGACGCCGTCAAGGGAGCAACATGACCAGAATATGAAGAAGGTAGTAATAAACAAGGGAAGACGAAGGAGAGTAATAGGTTGAGGCATGGTTTTGTGGAGTTTTGGTGAGAGATATCTCAGATATATGTGAATGTGTTGGATAAGGTCTGTGTGGAGAGAAAATTAAAGGAAGAAGATGAAGACATAAATAACAAAGATCAAGTGAAGTGGCTCTAAAGTTAATGGAATATTGGATGATGGATCAATCACTAACAAGCAAGCGGGTCTATATGTAATTACGAAGTGAAGAGGGTCTCAATTTAATAATGAAGGACATTCATACATACATACTTACATATATATATATATATTGGTTTTTTTGTATCAAAATTCACAAATAAATATTTAAAGTAGTGCCACTACCTTGAATGTGAGCATGATAACAACCAAATCGTTAACTGATTTTTTTTCTTAAAAAATAATATATATATATTCTTCCTTGACAAAGCCATTGGCTATAACCAATAATTAAGCTCTTGGTTCAAATAAGAATCCAGTCTCGTTAAATTAAATACTTACAATTGGGAGAGTTTTGACCCTCTGTATGGTTTAGATATAATAATGGTCCACGCAGGATGCGGAGCAATATCGAGTTGGATGTTGACTTTTCATTTTTTAAAATGCCAAAATACAGACAACTTCCCTCAACTTTAGCTCACTTGCATATAACCCTCTTTTCTTTCAAAGTTTAAATATCACACCCCTAAACTTTCATAATTTGACATTTAACACCCTGCGGTTAAAATGGCTGTTAAATTTAACGAAATGCATGCCACGGCAGATTTAATTAAAAACTATTTGGCAGATATTATGTAATTTTGTATAATTTCATTAATTTACCTTAGATTAAATCTTATAATTACATTAAAAGGTATTTTTGTAATAATACCGTACAATCCTTAATTGCCCGTCTTCCATATTCGTCTTGTTCTTTCCGCGTCTTCCCACCCGAAAGTCAGCCCTGTTTGCCAATCATCGTCTTCATTTTGATCCAAGAATTATCTGCATCGCACTCTTCGCGTAGATATGAAAGCTTTTCTGTGAAATCTTCTTTCTCAATGATAGCGTTAGCGTCATCATCTTTAAATCTCTTGCAGGTCCTTGTAATATGAGAATCTTGCTCTGTAACTTGTAGAAAAGGAGGGCATTTTGTGCGCTGGATAAATTTGCTAGACTTTTAGTAATGGATGAATTAGTAGCAGTTAAATTTGAAACATACCCTTAAATGTAATTAATTATAATATTTAATCTAGGATAAATAAATGAACTAATGCCAATTACATGTCATCTGCTAAATAGTTTCCAACAAATATGACGTGACGTTTATTCCATCAGATTTAACGGCCATTTTAAGGCAGGGTGTTAAATGTCAAACTACGAAACTTCAACGTGTGAATTTTAAACTTTTTAGGTAGGGGGGTTATATGTAAGAAAGCTAAAGCCATTTTGGGTTAGTTGTGACATCCTAAATTTTGGATTTAGGAAATTAAAAATATGATATGGGAATAAATATGGAAATTTGGCCTTAATTGTTTTAGAAGTTAATATCTAGAATTTAAGGCATATTTTCCTGTAAATTAAGGAAAACTAGTTGGGAATAAATTTTGGCCTAAATATTTTAGAGACAATATTTAGAGGCCTAACGGAATTAATTGAGGAAGAAAATCCTTAAATGAAATTAAGGATTAATTTCTAAAATCTTATTTAATGTTTGCAATTAAATTGGGGAAGGACTAGATTGCAAATAAAATCTTTGTAGAAAATCAAGTTGGTATTTTTTTTAGTAACTGAGTCCCACAGTCCTTGCATGTGTGACACCTAACGGATTTCTTTCCTTCTTTTTTTTTTTTGGTAAAGCTATATTGGAAATTATGCTCTAGGGGGTAATCATTATACTTTAAACATTACTGTTTTTTAAAATATTTCTCCATTTTGTTATCATATCATTTACATGTTTATTATGATGACTGTATCCTTGGATGTATCATAAAGATTGTCCTAAATGTCCCTAGTTGGTCATCTATATGGGAGCAAAGATGAAATAAGACTAGTATAACTTTGATAAGTCTTAGGCACTTGTAAAAGTACAAGGTGCTGGACCGACTCACTATAAGAAGTCGCATGGATTAAGTCATAAGCTTCTCTCATGTATAACCACATCACAATTCCCTTTGACTTGAGATCATTATGGATTCCTACATGAGAGTCTCTAATCTTTGACCTGGTCAAAAGTCATCTTTAACCAGGTGATGATAATGACTTTGATCGGGATTAGTGTTTTTCATGTAGAGGAATATAAATAGTCAAGATGAGATTTGTCCCTCACATTTGTCACTACTAGAAAACAATTAAATTGCAACGGAATTTGCGAAGGAACAATTTTCCGTCGCAAAATTGACACTTTTGCGACAGAACAAGAAAATTTGTCGCAATTTAGGCCATTTTGCAACGGAAAGGTATGTTCGTCACAAAATTCACATATTTTGTGATGGAAGCATTTCTTCCGTAGCAAAATCTGAATTTTACGATGGAGAACAAGCCTTCGTCACAAAAAGTAGAGCATTTTGAAATGGAAGGTCCTCTTCTGTCGCAATGTGAGAATTTTGCGACAGAAGAGGGCCTTCCGTCGCAAATTGTTAATGACATTTGTGATGGAAGACCCTATTCCGTCGCAAATTGTTTTATCTACTGACAATTTGCATAGGATTACAAGCATCTGTCACAAACTGAGGCAGATTTGCACGGAATACGGCGTTCCGTCGCAAATAGGTGGTGAGGACACCGCCAGTTTGTAACGAAACGCCATGTTCCATCGCAAAATCACTCAATTTTGTGACAAAACATTGTGTTCCGTTGCAAAATTGAGTAAAATAACCCCCTTTTATTTTTTTCCTCCACGCAAACACTTCATCGTCGGCCTTCAATTCCTCTCCTTCTTCACCACACACTTTGACCGAACTCGTTGCCGCTGAGAGCCCATTGCCGTCGTCCGAGCTCTTCTGTTTCCGCCGTGAGCCGTACTCCTCCGTTCTTTCCCTTCTTCGTCCACCTCAAATCGTTCTTCAACATGTATAATTTGTTTTTGAAGTTTTAGATCTTCATATGTTCTTCAACGTTATCTTAGCCTTTATTTAGGTACTTAGTTGTTATTTATTTTTATAGGTTGTTAATTTTATAATTTCTTAGAACCTTCTATATATGTAATTTTCTTAGTTGACTCACGTTTAATGATCTGTCTATATGTCTAAATGCTTGTGCACTCTCATGTGTTAGTAATGGGCGATGTTATAAGTTCAGATTACAAAAGGTTGTTTATGAATTAAGAAATAACAGATAATAGGTTTAATATATGTACTTTTATCATGTATTAGTGAGGTAATAGGTTTTTGAGGTTAAAAAATAGGAAATAATAATTCTAATAGAAATATTATAAAACAAGAAGAAATCTAAATATAGTGAGACAATTAGAATTATTTTTTATTTAAATTAAAATTATATTGTCTGAATTTTATTAGAATTATATGGTTTGAATTTTATTTTTTAATTGAGACAATTGAAAATTTTTATTTATAATTTTTAACTTCAAAATCATTAATATGGGAAATAACAGTTAATAATAATTTTCAATTTACATATTTTAATACAAAAAAAGTAGGAAGTTATTACATATAGGAAATAACAATAAATTTTAATTCCACTAACAAGTTCAAGAATGGTCTGCTAAAAAGTCTAAGGGCGTCTACTGATAAGTCAATAATTAAAATTCATTATAAAAAAAATTTCATAAGACATAAATATAATTGTGAGATTTTCATAGACCATTTTTTGTTTTTTTTTTTGTTTAAGACCTCAATGTAATTTTCCCTTTATTAAAAAGTTTTAGTTATTAAATTTGTTTATGTTACCCTTAAATATAGAAAATTGTTCTAGAAGTAGGGAGATGTGGATAAGTTATTAAATTTGGTTAAAAATGAGAAATTTGAAATCTACTCATATTTAAAAACTATCAAACTTTGAAATAAAGAAAGAAATTAATAGGCATAAGGCTAGGCTAATGTTGATAGCTCAATGATTAATCGGCTAAAAATGCTTAAAAGTAAAGACTTAATGATTTAATAGATTAATGGAAAATATTTGTACCCCCTTACTACCTGGTTAGTTAAGATTTGTGTTGATTAATCTTCTGCATCGTTCGACCATTGTTTTTTTTTCCTACAATCGGTTACTGGAATTGAGGTAACAAACTACAACCTGCTATAATTGCTTGTTTGCATTGTGAGGAAATAATAATATATATGTTTTCCAAAAAATTTGTTATATGTGTTGGTTATGATTAGTTTTGATGATGTCTTATATAGATGCAATTAGCAAGAGCAAAAAGTTTATATCATATACATTGTCTAATTGCTACATTTAATGTAGATTTGTTCATGTGGAGAAAGAACAAGAGAATAGAAGAAAGAAAGAGTTGATTCATGGAGAATAATCAAGAAGAGAGAAGAAAGAAAGAAGAACTTGCTGAATAAACTGAGAAAATCATTATACAAGTTCTTAGTTTGATTCTTGAAGTCTCCAAGATCAAATGGAAGTTGGGATGGCTCAATTCAGAGTTAAAACAAGCATATATCAGGTTCTGGATGAGCAAAATTGAGCCACATACTTAAAAATCAAGTTTACTGCATTACAGGAAGTGATCTGCCTCTGGATTATGAGGAAACTCGAGTTTAGGACACAAAACTCGAGTCTGGAACTCAAAACTCGAGTTAGTCACTTAATGACTCGAGTTTGTAGTGTCTTCAGCAACTCTGGTGTCTCTGGATCAGCAAAACTCGAGTTAGCCAATATAAACTCGAGTTTGGAACTCAAAAACTCGAGTTAGTCACTTAATGACTTGAGTTTAGCAAGCCTTCAGCAACTCTGTCCAACTCTGTTTTACGATCAGAACTGGCGACCTCTGGTAATTCGATGATATCTCCCAAACCAGAGATCGGTTTAAGGTGAAATCAATTTTGTATGAAACTAGACATCCAATGTGTCATCTTGACAAAGTTTCATGCCCAAAGAAGCTGAGATGAGAGAGCTATAAATTTCAGAAGTTGGAACAGGAATTCACGCCACACAGCAGACCAAGCTTCAATGATTTGAGTGTATCTCACAATCTACACATCAGAATAAGCTAAAATCGGTGGCATATGAATGTAGACTCACATACCTTTCCAGAAACATAAAGATCATGGAAAACAAAGATCAAATGAGTGAGATATGATCTTTGAAAGTTGACTATAAATTCAAGATGCTGCAAAAACGCTGGCAAAGAACAACCTTCATTCATCAGATCATAACTATCAGAATACAGTGAGTTTGGAGCTGATTCTTCTTGCAATGGAAAGAAGACTTAAAGAGCTTTATGGAGATAGGTACTGGATTCCAGGGATTGATCTTTATCAGGTTAGAAAGCAAAGAACTTGTGAGAAGGATATTTGACTAAGCCATAGAGAAGAAAACTCGAGTTTGTGTTAGCAAACTCCAGTTTTGAGACTTGACAGAAAGATATTCAATTTTACATAAAAGCCAAACTCGAGTCTACATAGACAAACTCGAGTCTGTACAGACATAGAAATGAATCCAAAATTTTCACATTAAGCTAAACTCCAGTTTGCAAATCAAACCTGAAGTCTGGAAGATACAGAGAGCACTCAGAATCCCAAGCAAGCCAAACTCGAGTCTAGATTCCCTAACTCGAGTTTAGACCAAATAGAAAGGAACCCAGAAAACTCAATAGACTCCCAAACTCTAATCTGGCCTTCCAAACTCCAGTTTGCACTTGACCCAGATAAACCTCAAATATTTCAGTAGTCACTGAAACTCGAGTTTGCTTCCCAAACTCGAGTCTGAACCATACAGAAAGATCATTCACTTGGTTACACTACAAACTCCAGTCTATGACCCTAAACTCCAGTCTGGAAAATCACGAACTTAGGCTTGTTCTTCAAACATAGACCCAAACTCGAGTTGGTCACTAATTGACTCGAGTTTAGCTTCCGGACCAAAATTCCATCCCAAGTCCAAAGCCCGATAAACTCGAGTTAGCTTTTACAGACTGCAAGTTTAGACCACTAATCAACAGACATGCTTTCTGGATGAACCCCAAACTTGAGTCTGGAAGAACAAACTCGAGTTTGCATCGGGGATTTTGAAAAATAAAATGATGTTGATCTGCGAAATCTTAATGGGTCTTCCTAAAATTATTTCCTCATATGATATTATTGTTTCTAATGTCCTTGATGAAGTTTTGAGTGTTTTTCAGATAAGGTTTAGCCAAGATCAAGGTGAGATCAAGATCCAGAATAAATGCATTAAATGACAACCTAGAACAGGCCTGATCCTTCTCCCTTATCCCAGATGTTCAGCTCAGACCGTTGTAACTCATAAGAATCATCTCAAACGGTCAAATTAAGTTTATGGAATGACAAGAATTCTGGAAGACCATCTACAACAACTAAATCCAAGATTCCAGCCAAGAATTGAAGAAACAGAGGAAAATATGCAACTGTCATATTCCAGATTTACAGCTGAACTTTGAAGAATCAAAGAGAAGAAAATGCAACGGCTAGTTCCTCTTCTTCATCTATATAGGAAGCCCAGAAACGAAGAACAACAGACACAGATACAAGAGGGAGAACAAGAACAGTGACGTGAGCTTACACAGTGAAAATGCCAATATTCTAACGTCTGCTTCATCTACTCTCTGAATATCTCAATGATCATATATCTAGCTTAGAGAGTGAGATTATATGTATTGTGCTTCAGTGTTTATTCACTTACTTCTGAGAGAGAAAATTCATTGTAAACATCCTATTATTCTGAGAGTTACTCAAGATTGGGTGATCTTGAGTGGGAAAACTTTGTTGTGATTACAGCTTGTAAGGGGAGTGAATCCGAGTGTGGGATTACTTCGAGTACAGAGTATGTAATCAAGCAAGTGAATTGATTACGGTTTGTAAGGGGGAGTGAATCTTAGTGAGAGGATTACTTCAAGTATAGAACGTGTAATCAAGTTCAAAGCAAATAGTGGATTGAAAATCTCAAGTGAAGCTTGGGGACTGGACGTAGATCAAAGATTGGACCGAACCAGGATAAATCACAGTTTGCATACTCTCTTCCCTTATCTTTTACATTTCCAGTATATGCTCATCTTTGAATATCTAATTGTCAATTTATAAATTGCGAAAAGTTTTTTTAAAAGTTCCTAAAGCTTATCAAACACCCAATTCACCCCCCCTCTTGGGTGATAGCCAGGTCCAACAATATGTCCCTATTTTCACATGTACTTTATCATTTTTTGTTTGTCCCGTCAACATGCATGTCCCCATCTTCTAGTGTACTATCCTCATTCTCTGGTTGCTTATTGGGATTTGTTTTTTGTTCACTACATGTGTTTGTTTGTGGCTTTCTTGATTAAGTGGCAATTGGTTGGTATAAGCAGCCAGTTGTATTTGCCACTTAGGTTAGTAGCCAAATTAGTTAGTATTATTGTATTATGTTCCAAAAAGTCTCCGTACAGGGTTGGGTTGGGGAAGTATGGAAGGCGATCATGATAGGAGTTGGATGTACAATCGTCTAACTCAGAAAAAACAACTTACTCGAGTATTCTTAGACGGTTTGGAATAGTTCATCCAATTTGCTTTGGCACATACAACTAATTCAAGTACCTCGATTAGTTGTCCGTGTGTGCAATGTAGGTGTTTGTAGTTTCAAGATGCGAGCACGATTAGAATCTATTTATGTAGAAAAGGATTCATGACGAACTATGAATGTTGGGAATTTCATGGGGAAGTCCAATAGACACCGAGTGGTTATTACGAAGATAATACTCATCAAGACAACCTTAATCAATATCAACAGTTGGTTATGGATTCTGCGAGACCATCGATCAGACAATATTTTGATCCCACTACTCATGTTGGACCTTCATACATAGAAGAGGAGATCGGTACACATAATCAACCATCATACATGAGAGAGGATCCTAATCCGGAGGCCGATAGATTCTATCAAATGCTTCAGGATGCAAAAACGTCCTTTATGGGAAGGTGGCAAACACATTGAAAATAGTGAATATTTATCGCTATCAGCTACCCTAGCAACATTAAGCTTGAAGATTGATCACCATATGAGCGAGAAGAATTACAATGAAATGATGCAAATCATGAGTAAGGTTGCTCCCAATGACAATAATTTGCCGAAAGATTTTTACCAAGCAAAGAAAAAGGTGAAAGATCTTATAGATGTGAAAAAATCCATTGTTGCCCCAACAAATGTATACTCTATTACAAGGATGATGTTGAGCAGACTACTTGTAAATTTTGTAAACATGATAGGTACAAGAAGAATAGAGGGAAAACAACCTTTCAAGCATTAACCAAGATGTGGTACTTTCCCCTCATGCCCAGACTTCAAAGATTGTATTCGTCACAACAAAGAGCTGCTTATATGAGATGGCACTGGGAGCATCACATGGATGAAAAATTTGTGATGCATCTATCTAATGTCGAAGCTTGGCTGAAATTTGATAAGGCAAATCCTTCATTTGTAGCTGATCCTTGTAATGTTCATCTTGGTTTATGTTCAGATGGGTTCGCTCCTTTCAACCATACAGGTAGGATTTATTCCTGTTGCCTTGTGATTGTGACTCCGTACAACCCATCATCTTCCATGTGTATGAGAAGAGAGTTTTTATTCCTCAACGCGTTAATCCCTGGGCCATCCAACCTAAAAAAGAAAATAAATGTATACCTCAGGCCTTTGATAGACGAGTTGAAGATATTATGGAGTGAAGGGGTTCTTACATACAATGTATCATTGAGTAAAAATTTCATCATGCGGGCTGCCTTAATGTGGATGATAAATGATTTCCCTGCATATGAGATATTGAGTGGATGGCAAACGTCAAGGAAGCTTGCATGTTCGATATGTCTCGAAGAAAACATGGGTTTTAGTTTGCCATACAGTCACAAGGTATGTTGGTTTGACAGGCACCAACAATTCCTACCTCTCGATCATCCACTTAGGAGAAACAAAAAAGACTTCGACCGGAATGTAGTTGAATGATCAAATAAACCTCGTCGTTTAAGTGGCTAAGAAATGTGGGAGAGGGTGCAGCACATTCAAAGTGTTGAAGAGAGAGTTGCTTCCAGTGAGCCTAAGGGATATGGCGTTCAACATCATTGGAACAAACACAACATCTTTTGGGAGCTACTTTATTGGAAAGATCAATTGTTAAGATATAACCTCGATGTCATGCATATTGAGAGGAATGTGTTTTGTAATATTCTGTACACCGTCATGGACACCAAGGGTAAAACGAAGGATACTATCAATGCAAGACTTGGCATACAACAAATTTGCAGAAGACCACATTTGGTAGAGAATGCCACGAGCCAGATTTCCAAACCTAGAGCACCGTACACCTTGAACAAAGAGCAGAATTTACAATTGTTGCAATGGGTTAAAGGTGTGAAACTACCAGATGATTATGCAACAAACTTCTCAAGATGTGTCGACATGAATGAGGCGAAGTTACGCAAGATGAAGAGTCATGATTGTCATGTTTTCTTTCAGAGATTATTGTCGTGGGCCTTCAAAGCACTACCAAAGCATATATGGAGTATTCTGACAGAGTTTTCCTTGTTTTTTACAACAATTTGTGCTTCTGAACTTGATGTTGATAAGTTACAATAGTTAGAGGATGTGAGAGGAGCTGAATCACCAAGAGGGGGTGAATTGGGGATTCTGAAAATTTTCGCCTTTTTGCCTCTTATGATGATTGATCGAATGAAAACCAATGAGTAAGGGAGAATAGCGATGCACAATAATTTATACTGGTTCAGCCCAACTCCTTGGCCTATGTCCAATCCTCAGGCGCCCTGAGCTTTTCACTATAATTACTTGATTACACACTCTGTAACTCTGAAGCAATTCTCTCTCTAGAACTTGCTTCCCCTTACAAGTTGTAATCAATGATCTCCCAAATCTCCAAGTCCCCTGACTTGAGATATCTTACAATCAATCAAATACACTTGATAAAAAGTCTCTTATAGAGTAGATAAATGATCACTAAAGTTCTATAGTATCAACCAACACTCTGTACAATAAGCACTCTAATAAATGAACAAAGTTAATGCAATCTCGTTTTTTCAGCTCAGTGTTCTGGTAGAGACTTGAACGCAACTCTATTTATACTTAGAGATACATTAATAGTCGTTGCTTGCATTCATTTGACCGTTGAAGAAGTTTCCCTTCAGTTAGAAGTTGTTTGGTCCTTTCTCTCTCTACTCTTGTGCTTGTTTCTTGACTTGAAGGATAGAGAGTGACTTCTAGTGGTTTATATCCATTGGGATTGTCAGTTCTCACTTAAATGAAAGTCTCTTTATCCTTTTTCCACGGTGGAAGGCTTGGTAGTTGAGATTACAGCAAGTTTGGTGGTGTGCATTTATTGCTTCTGACAATACTTTGCTTTTTGTGTTAACAGCACCTTTAATCTCTTTGAATCATCTGTAATTAGGCTGAAATACACCAGTAAACACATTAAACATATCTGGTAATGATGATAATTAAAAATATAAATCATTTAGATCATTCCATAAGCATTACACAGATTTCACAAATTTGAATTCTCAGAAGGCGCGACCAATACTCGAGTTTGTCACTATACACTTAAGCCTATACTCGAGTTTCTGAGTCTATACTCGAGTATTCTCCTTCCAGAGACGGGACTTGCGATTTGAGCTTTGGTGTTCCTGATGAACTTAAGCCAATATCAAGTATTCTTCCAATACTCGAGTTTTGGACTCTTAATGAGTAAATGTCCAAAACATCAAAACCGGAGTTTCCTCTCTATACCGAAGTATTGAAGACTTAGAAAACTTGAATGCTCTCTGTATGACTTAATACTCGAGTTTCAATTTCCATTCTCGAGTTTCCACCTTAGTTTTGAAACTCTGGAATTAGTTGTGAAAATGTTAAACTATGGTTCTCAATACCAAGGTTTATAACTAATTCGATTTTAAGAACCTCTTTGCTTGGCCCAATACTTGAGTATTTCAGTGATATTCGAGTTTTCATAAAGCATTTAAATTCTGGAGCCAAGTTGGAAAACTGTCTTTTCAAATTCCAAACCGTAGTTCTCAAAACTGCGGTTTTCCAAACTGAGGTTTTCCATTTTCAGCTTAAAACTGTTTGAAGAGTCATATGGGCCTAAACTCGAGTTTTCATGTCAATACTCGAGCTTCCCTTAATGTAAAACTTGTGATGCTCTCTGTAACTCCCAATACTCGAGTATTCATTTGAATACTGCAGTATTGACCTAAGTTAAGTGCATTGAGCTGTTCTTTGAAATCTCAATACTTGAGTTTTCCTACTAATACTAGAGTATTGCCTCAATCTACAATTTTTCAACTTCTTGAGACAACTCTTCATTCTTGATTTCACAATTGATTGTTATCATCAAAACCCATAGAGAACTAACAGAGGAGAGCGTGCCAAAAATGCTATGCAAGTTAAAGATGGTGCTTCCTCCTAGTTTCTTTGAATCAATGAAATATTTGCCCATTCACTTAGTGTACGAAGCAAGGGTAGGAGGTCCACAACAATACAAGTAGATGTATCCGTTTGAAAGGTAATATATATATTTATTCTGCCTGTGATTAATTGAAACACGTTGTGCCATAGGTTATAAATACCCTCTGATTGTCTATTGTATGTATTTATGCACATTGAAATACAAGATCAAAAATACAAGATACGTTGAAAGATCTATTGCTGAAGCATATCTATTTGAAGAGGCCACTAAATTTTCCTTATACTATTATCTTGTTGAAGTTATATCAAGATGGAGGGGGTACCTTGCAACAATGATAGCGGTGAATCGAGTGGTTAGATATCAATATTTAATTATTCTGGCCGAGTCATGCGAAAAGATTGTAGGTCAACTCTGGAAGAAAGCAATAAGAAAGTAGCGGATTGGTACATTATAAACAACTGTGAAGAGGCGGCTCCATACTTAAAGTAATATTTCCTCTTTTGTAACTGCTACGGTAATTATTAAAGTATTAATTTTGTTGTTGTTGTTGTTGTTGTTACAGTTACTTCTCTTGTTGGGTCCGTGATAGGGGCGACTTTGGCAAGTACACTGGTCGTTACAAGTAATAAAGTAGTGAGAAAAGATCGTCCCACGAGGAATAGTATTTCAACCACTAATTTGCTGTTTTCGCTTTAGTTGGATCAATAAGTAATAAGAAATGAGTTGTAACCAAGCAAGAATTTAAAGAATTTAAGAAAGATCAAGAACCCAAGATCAAGAATCTCAAGAATGATGTTTAGAGAAGACAAATAATCAAGAAAAACGTAGTTAGAACTTAGAATCCCCCTATGCTCCTTCAAGAATTTGAATTGAATCCCTAATTAATTGTTAATCTCATGATTGATGATCAATTCTCTAAAGTTAGACTAAGTCTCAATGTCTTGACGCTACCTTAGTCCGTTATCTTTGAAAACAACCTAATGTCTTAGTATCGTTTAGAAAGATAGATTTAGAAACCAGAATTATAAGATCGCATAAATTTGTAAGCCTATGTCTAGGTCATGCAATTTTATGATGAATTAACGGTTCGGGTTAAATGCACCAACATCTCTATTGTCATACATCAACCTAAGAACAATTTAAAAGGTGATCAATTTTCAAGAAAGCTTTAAGTAAAGGAAATTCATTCAATCACGAAAATCAAGATTCAATCAAGAATTCAACCAAATACTTAAACTCGTATAGGGTTCATCATAGCCATAACTACAAAAAGGAAATTAGTCAAGCATGGCTAGATTAACAAAATAAAGAAGAAAAGATGAAGATAGAATGGTTCTTCAAAGGTTGGAGAAGGTTGATCTCCACAATTGCTTTGATCCTCCTCTCCAATGCCGTAGAGTTGTTTCTTGTGTCAAAAGTTCTTTCTTTTCTTGCTAGGGTTGCCTCTTTTTATCTATTAGGTCCAATTGGGTTTCCAAATCTCAAAAATCCTTAATTTTCCTTCCTTTTTCGGGCCCTAAAAACTTTCCAAAAATTTAAAATAAGAGTTTTCGCACTTTTGGCGCCCTGGGCGCCACTTTCTTCCAAGGAGGCAGAGAGTTGGCGCATTGGGCGCCAACTTTACACTGGTTTAGCGCCCTAGGCGCCAACTTTGTTTTTCTTCATTGGCTTCTCTTTTTGACCTTCTTTGGAGTCTCCAAATAGCTTCTTCTTGTGGATAAAACCTGCAAAAACACACAAGAATACTTGTGAGGGTATGTCTGATATCAAATCCATGTTTTTAACTTATTATTCTTAATCGTTTTAATCATATTCGATCAATTTCATGCTAATCTTATGCCTTAAAACATGGTAAATTTACAGCTCATCCGTCCGATCAACAAATCCTTTGTTGTTGGATTCCAACCTCGATCAATTCATGAAGGCTAAATTTCCTAATTGATTACGATCCTACTTCGTGCAAAACAATTTAGCTCCCTAGGATGTTGTGTGGAGTTTATCTTACAGATCTGCAACAACTGTTACCCAGATCAAAAAATATGTAATCAATGGGTATCGGTTTGCAACTGTTGATGTGAATGTAAATACAGAAAGTTGTAATTACGGTGTGTATGTTGTCAATGTGGCCAAGTTGATGGGGTCAAGTGTGACTACTACGACAAGTTAATTGACATAATTTAGTTGGATTATAAGTGGGACAAGTTAGTTATTCTATTTAAATGTGAGTGGTTTGATAACACTCCGCGTGGTACCAAAGTGAACAAATATGGAAATGTTGAGATCTACTGGTCATGGAGATATACAATTAGTTATGACCCATTCATTCTTGCTCAACAGGCGAAACAAGTTTATTTTACATCATACCCTACATCCTGCCAAGGGTGCACTACTATAAAAAAATAGATATTACTTCTCAAAAGGACGTCCTATTTTGAGAAAGGGAGATAAAATGTGGATGTGGTGGCAATTTTGTAATTATTTGGAGAAAATTTGATATATTAGACGTCCTAATAATATTTAGTACACAGAAAGTGGCCCAAAGAACAGGAAAAGATGTGACAAAGAGGAAAAGTAGCGGCAAGCGTGAATCTTGGTGGCAAAATTTGGCTTTTTGGCATCTAATAGAAGATCTTATACGCCAAAAAATTATATCCAACGCCAAATCCCCAAATAATTTGCAACTTAAAAAACATTTTTAGTGTCTAAGCCTTTTATTAGACATGAGAAATTAAAGTTTTGGCGTCTAATAATTCTATTTGGACGTAAAAAACAATGGTGTCTAAGAATTAATCTTAGAAGCTAAAAAGTCTTTTTTGGCGTCTAAGAGTAAGACTTAGACACAAAAAATGCCACAATAATTACATCGGGCTCTCTCATTTAGTCGTTCACCTCAGGGTTTAGAGTGAGATCGATCAGCTCCCTCCTTAACTTCTCTTTACTCTTGTCTTTGTGCCACCTCTTTCCTTTGTTATTGTGACTTCTCTTTCATTTCACACACATTTGAGATAAACCCTCTTCCTCCTTCTCTCTTCCTTTGTTAGATCGCTGAGCCAAGGATACCCATAATGCTTGCCTATACTCGAACCTAGCTCAACTTAGGTCTTTCCCCCTGCTCACCATTGTAGGAGTTGGTTTCAGCTGATCTTCAATGCTGCCCTTCATGATTCACAACCTAAGTTTTATCTCTCCATCCTAATTTTTGTATCCATCCTTTTTTACTCTTCCCAGTGATAAAATTCATGTCTCTTATCTTTTATTTTTATTCATCTGACATAGCATTTTTTATTTTCTTGAATGTGTGCTCTAGTTGATTATTCGTTGTCGTTGCTGAATATTAGGCAGTTGACGCCAAACCCCTCGATTCCGAACCCGTTTAACCTCACTTTTGTTGTGGTTTCGCCACCCCAAACCAAGGATCTTGATCTTGTTGAAGGTGAGTTATCCTCTTTCCTTTTGCTTCTGACTTATCAATATTTTCCTTTTCCTTGTCTATGTGGTAGGTTTTTTTTCTGCTGAAGCTTAGAAAGAATAGGGCAAATTTCAAACAAAGTAGCTGACAAATAGCTTGCTTTGAGCTTCCTTACTTGACGAATTAGGGCCTCTAACAATAGCAAGATAAATAGGATTATCCCCTACTGCTTAGAATGCTTGAATTAGTATGGGTTCCTGCACTCAGATATATTGTATTAGTTGCTCCTCAAAATATATAATTTGGGTTATTTTACTCTGTATTAATGATTTTTATAAACTAGAAATATTCTCTAAATCATATGGTTTTACTATTTGAACATTTTGAAGGCTAAAACCTGATTTAGATATGGATAAGGTGTGTAGGATAAGTACATGTATGATCTATTCATATCCTGAACGTATTGTTGACTTTAAAACTTCTGGATTGTTGTGATATGACAAAACAAAATGCTCCATTTTGAAAATGTTCGATAGAAAGATTTCAAGAACAAGCTCTCCCAAAAGTATGGTCACGGGGCAAGAAGGAATGAGGATCCATGTGTTAAGTATACGTACATTTCTCAAGAGGACTAGAGATCTTTGTCGCATGACGGCAAGAGCCTTAATTTATTGTAAGATTTATTTCAACTCTTATCTTATCTTTTAATTCAATATACTTGACATCATTGACCTAGTTTTCTTTGTTTTTGTTTCACAAGAAGTAAGTAAAGCAAATAAAGCCAAGCAAGCAGCAAATAAGTACCGGCATTACATGTCTAGAGTTGGTTATAAAAAGCTTGAACAGAAGATGATGGAAGACGAGTTGGAGAAAAGGAAGGAAGCTGTCAAATCTGATCCTAGCATGATTGTTGAGGCCCCAGATCCTCCTCCACATTACAAAGAATGGAAAGCTGCGAGGATTAAGGGTGATAAATACATCAATCCAGTTGTTACTGAGATTGCTTCAAAGATCATAAGTAGCTAAAATTGAAGTATGTAACTTTGAAAATTGTTTCACATTACAAGTATTTAATTCTCATTTGAGTAAAATTGTATGTTATAGGAGAACTTGAAGAGAAGAGCAGCCAAGGATCATTTACGCCGAGTCACAAGATGGACATCCTATCAACTGCAATTAGGAAACCAGATAACCCTGGTTGTCTTCGAGGTGAGCTAAGAGGAGTTAGTGCCGGCAAATATTTTGGACGCACTCCACACTGTTGTTTAAATCATGATCCTAAACCGGAGTTGATTGCCAAAATTTGAGCAAAACTCCTTGGAGATATCATGAAACAAGTACATGGTGAGGTGGCATCTATGATACAATTGTCGAAGGAACACACAACCTAGGAGTCCCCAAAAGTCGCCAGCACGAAGGAGAGTTATAACTGAAAGACTCGTCTGAACCCAAGAGGGGGTGAATTGGGTGAAGATAAAAACTTCGAACCTTTGAAAATCTTTTTGCAAATCGGTAAAATTAGTTTGTATGACAGTAAAGAGTTATAAAACTATAGAGAATCATTCAAACATATATGCTGAAAATAAAGGAGATTAAGGAAGAGAATTGCAAACTAAGATTTATACTGGTTTGGTCCAATCCTTGACCTACGTCCAGTCCTCAAGCTCCACTTGAGATTTCTACTATCTCCTTGTTTAACCAGGCACAAGAGAAAAGCCTTTACAACCTTACAAGTTTAGTTACAATCTCTCACTGAGATACTCCTCTTACAACCCGTAAGGATACAATCAATTTTCCTACTCAAGATCACTAAACTTTGAGTATCTCTTAGAAAATATGATTTACAAAGAATGTTCTCTCAAATAAGTTAGTGGATAATCACTGAAGTACAATAGAAATCATTTCACTCTCTATATGATAAAGTAAGTAAGCATTGAAAAACAGAGTATGAAGGAGCTTCAGAATTTTGGCATTTTGATAGCATAATCTCTTGTCCACCACTCCATGCATTTTGAATGAGGCTTTATTTATAGATGAGGATGATCTTAACGTTGAGAATATCACCGTTTATGAATAGAGCCATTGAGAATATAACTGTTGGAAATATAGCCATTATAACTTCATTTTTTGACCCAACTGTGACATCAGCATTTTCTTCATCCTTGATCTTCATTTTAACACCCTTTGATCATCTGAAACATGTACACAAATGATATAAATGATGTTAAGAAGTATTATAGATCATTTGGGTAATCATCTGGATGTTCTTGATCAAAAACGTGATTTTCGACACTTTGATTTTTCTGAAGCGTGAAGATGGAATATCACCTAGAGGAGGGGTGAATAGGTGATTTAAAAATTTATACGCTTAATCAAAATTTTCACGTATTAAGGCAAAACATTAACCAAGCAGAAATTTAAAGAAGAATGAACACGAAGCAATTTATCTTGGTTCGGTCTAATCCTGACCTACATCCAGTCCCCAAGAACTCCTTGGGATTTTCACTAACTCTTCAAGATTACAAATACAACCTGAGGGTCCTCACTCTCACGGACTCACTCCCCCTTATTACTTGTAATCGTACACCTACACTTAAGGTTCCTCAACCTTAAGATTTAACAGCTGAATGAAATAATTGTTTAATAGCTCCTCACAAGTAGATAATAAAAGACACACTGAAGTACAGGAAAATATCCGAAGATATTGAGTGAAACTGATAAGAGTAATAAATTAGAGTAAATGCGCAGAGTTTCGGTGGTTGGATGAATTGAATGCTTGGGCATTTATACTCTTCACCATTAATGCCATTGTAAAACTAGTTGTTGTCTTCATACGAAATCTTGGCGGTTTGGAGAGGATAGTATGACCGTTAGCATTTAATGCTAGTGGTTGGTCTTGGAAGAAAATTAGCTCAAACAAGCATTCCTATTCCTAGAGAATGTTTCTGCTTCATTCTTCAATATTTGACTGTTAAAGTTCGGACAGGAGGAATGTTAACACTCTTTATCTTCAAATATTTGCTTTTTGTCTGATACTTACTGCGACATTTAATGCTGATGACATCATGTTCTGCTTTTTATCAAAGTATAAGAATTCCTGACTTTTCATGGCAAGACAAACTTGAATCATAGTTAGTAATACAGGGTAATCACAACATCAAGGTCAGATATAGGTGAAATAAATACAAATCAGATACAGAAATTTCACAAAATCATTTTTCAGTTCAGAGTCTCTCAACCTCGAGTTTCTTACCAAACTCGAGGTATATTTTCACCCTCGAGGTTATTCATCAGAAGTCATCTTTGGCGGTAGAAGAGTGTAACCTCGAGTTTCTAATAGCACCTCGATTTTTGCCCCAATCTCGAGGTTTCTTTTTGAACCTCAAGTTTTTTGTATATTCAATTAAGAACCACGGGTAGTGAGAGACATCGGATCAACCTCGAGTTAAAATCTTAGCCTCGAGTTTTTAACTAACCTCAAGTTTCTCATTGAACCTCGAGGTTATGAAATGGATTATGCAAAGGAACAAAAGGCTTACAACCTCAAGTTTATCCTATGACCTCGGGTTTTGGGATAACCTCAAGTTAAAGTTCTTAACCTCGAGGTTTTTTGACAGCAAACTTCTGGCTTCGTTTTTCATGATTTTGATAAGACATTTTTCTTTATAATGTTGTCTCATCATCAAAACATGGAGGCTAACATTCTCCCCTTTTTTGATGATGACAACATTAATTTTAGCTTATCCTTAACATGTTACTTATTTTCATTTCAGATCAAGAATTTGTTTGTATGAACTTAAACTTTGAACAAGAGTAACATTAAGACATGATTTCATATTTCCAATCAAGCATGTGAGGAGAACACGACCACAGAACCATAATATTATGATAAAAAATTGTAGCATATCATATTACATGAGGTTCAAAAGGCACAAAACATCAAAAGCCTAAATATCATCAGTTTGTATTTCCTATTGCTTCTTGTCTACAGTTGTTACTTAAAAGAAACATTTTTCTGAATCAATGGTCTGTTGCTACTGCTGCTTCTTGTTATTCTCCTTTTCTGCTTGTTCTTTACTTGACATTGCTTCTCCCCTTTTGGCATCATTCAAAAAGGTGGCAGCTGGTGATTGGAGGAGAAAGGATGGGATAAGGATGAAAATGGTAATGGAGAAGAGGTGAAGGAAGGAGGGGGAAGTGAAGATGAGATCTCAGGATGAGGGTATGTTTCCTCAAACAAATCTACTGTAGAACTACTAAAGTAGGCAATGTTTAGAGGAAGAGGTGAAGTAGAAGGGGCTAAGATAAGAGTAGAGTCAAAAATAGGTGAGAGAGAGATAGAAGGATCTGGTATGGAAACAGATGGGGCTAGAGAAAGAGGCTAAGAGGTGGGAAGAGGAGGAATAGAGGACTGAATTAGAGAGGAAGGAAAGGGATGTGAAGGAGCTGTTGCTGCTGGAGGAGTTTGCTGAGCAGCTAATAGCTTGTCTACCTTTTCCATCAGAAAGACTATCATATTTGTCAGGTTTGTGATACTGTTGCCATGATCATCAAGATGCCCAGATATAGCTTCCACTTGCTCTGTGAGATCAACATGATCACTCTAAAGATCAGTAACCTCCTTGACTAAATTGGTGATTGCAGTCTCAAGCTTGACACATAGAGTGTTCTGTGCTGCTACAAACATCAGTACAGGTCCAAGGCTATCTGAAACAGCCTTTTCAACAATGGATTTGATCTGAGGACTAAGGGAAAAGGTGTGTACTAAGAAGAAATGCCTGGACCAGTAGAAGGAGCTCTGGACTTAGAAGTTTAGGATGCTGATGGGGCTCTTGATTTTCCAAAACCTTCAGGGAAAGAAATCTTCATAAGATTCACTGATTCTTTCCAAACAGGTCAAGAGCCTTTAATTGTTCCGAAGATTCCAAATACCATATTTTCTCATGGACCAGAATGATTGAGACCAGACTGGGGAAGGGTATTGGAGAGCTCTTCTTCGAATGTTCAGCATATTTCTTCATTTCTTGGAAAATCCAGTGTCCCAAGTTATGTGGTACCTTACTACAAATGAGGCAAATAAGGAATATTCCTTTTTGTGTAAAATGAGTGTAATTTCTCCCTTTTTGCACAAAATTCTGTGAATAAATGTACTACAAAGCTCTGAAAGTGGGAAGCATTGACCCAGGAGTGAATTTCAATGGTTCTGAAAAGGATGTATTAAGCTAAAGGATCTGATAGATTTCTTCATTACTATATTTGGTTGAAGGGACAGCAGGTGGATTTGATATTTGCAGAAGAGAATTTAGATAGTCAACACTTAGCTCTATGCTTTTGCCCCTGACCATAGTGATAAGCTTTTCTTCCATGTTAGGATCCGACTGAACCCAAAAGGGGGTGAATTGGGTGAAGATAAAAATTTCCAACCTTTAAAAATCTTTTCTCAATTCAGTAAAATCAATTTGAGAAACATGAATGAGTTATAATAATGTTTACAATCAATCAACCATATATGCTAGAAATAAAGAGTTAAGGGAAGAGGATTGCAAACTGTGATTTATCCTGGTTCGGTCCAACCGTGACCTATATCCAATCCTCAGGCACCCTGAGCTTTTCACTATCTCCTTGTTTAACCAGGTACAAGAGACAAGCCTTTACACCCACAAGTTTATCCAGGTACTTGTACAACCTTCACAATCTTCCTCGGAGACTCCCCCTTACTACCCGTAAGGTTACAATCAAATTCTCAACTCAAGGCCACCCAACCTTGAGTACCTCTCATGGAAAACATGATTTACAATAGTTCTTCTCTTATAGAAGTGAGTATGATAAACACTTAAGCTCATTACAATTGAATTCACTCTCTAAAAGATAAGCCGAGAAGGCATGAAAAACAAAGTGAAATGAGGATTCAGAAATTTGACATTATAACTGTATAAGCTCATTCCTCCACCTTTTTGCGTTTTGAATCTAGCTCTATTTATATATGAAGGTCTTCAAACCGTTGAGAATAGAGCCATTGAGAATATGGACTTTGAGAGATCAACAAATGGGAAAAACTAGCCGTTATTTCACTTTGACAGGTCAGCATCTTGAACTTCATGGAATCCCTCGTTTGATCATCTTAAATGTATCCACAAATGATGTAAATGATGATAATAAATGTTATGAATTATTTGGGAAAGGTTCTGGTTGATCTGGATCAGATTCAGGATTTTCGAATCTTTGATTTTTCTGATGCTTCGTTGTAAACTCGAGTATTGTCTTGAATACTGCAGTATTGAGCTTTTAGCATTACTTCAGATTCTTCTCTGTAAGCCTGATACTCGAGTTTTGCTTCCCATACTCGAGTATTGAGGATCCTCTGTTGTTCATTGTACTCCGTCTGAGCTATACTCGAGTATTCATTCGTAAACTCAAGTTTTCAACTTGTTCAGCACTTGGTCACTTTTTTGACTTGATATAGCTTCTAAATTAGCAAACCACTTATCCTTATATAGCTCCTTGTATCTTTATAGCTCTTTATCCAGCGTTTTTGCAACTTTCTGATCAGTCAGTCAACTTTCAAAGACTGTATATCTCTGGTCTGATCTTCATTTTTGTTGAATCAAGTATTTATGGAAAGCCTTGTGAGTCTTCTTTCCAATGCCACCAATTTCAGCTTAATCCGATTTGTGGATTGTGAGTTACACTCAAAACACTGAAGCTTGATCTGAAGTGTGGCTTGAACATTTGATCCAACTTTAGAAATTCAAAGCTCTCTCATCTGATCTTCTTTGGACTTGAAACTTTGTTAAGATGACACATTGGATGTATAGTTTATCCAAATTTTATTTCACCTCAATCCGATGTCTGGTTCAGGAGATATCATCGATTTACCAGACCTCGCCCAAAGCTGAATGTGAATCAAAGCTGAACAGAGTTGTTGTAAGTGCTGGAAACTCGAGTTTTCATTTGGAAACTCGAGTTTTGTTGAGTCCAGAAGCGCCGGAGAAGATGAAAATACCCGATACTTGAATATTTAAGTTCCATACTCGAATATTGTCTCACATACTCAAGTTTTGACCTCCATAGCTCAATTTTGACTTGGAATCTCGAGTTGACCCAAACCTTGGTTTTCGAAACTGTGGTTTTCAAAACCAAGGTTTTCTCGTCCAGAAGCAAATTTTTCCAGTAAGCTTGTATACTCGAGTTTTGACCTGGAAACTCGAGTATTCACTTCCAGAACTCAATTTTCACCGTTTTTAGCTCTGAATCGAACCTCTCCAACTTCTATATGATTGTGGACACTTATAGTATCAATCTAAGATCTTGAATATTGATTTTTCTCATTCTTTTTGATAAGATCTTCTCTTTATTTGATCATTCTCCACAATTCTATTCTTGCTTTCTTCTTTTCTCTTGAGCATTTTCCATAGACATATTTGAGATAATATTGATATTCTCAACAACTTCTTCCATCTTCCATCATCTCCCATCTTGATCATTCTTCATCATGAACTCATTTTTTGCAAGATCTTAAATATCTCATTTTCTACTTGAGCTTCACATTATCTTCAATTTCTTCTCCTCTTCTTTTTCTTCTCTTCCTTTTCCTTATTCTCATCTACATTAAATTCAAGAATTCATCAATAGAGGAGATAAACATATTACTCAATCTTTTTGCTTTGAGTAATGGCATACGTATAAGTCATCATCAAAACTAATTATATCGAACATTCCACAATTTTATTCTTCTGAGTTTGATAGTGGTAGGTCATATGGAAGTAGAAGATTCTGACTAGGGAAGGACTATATGAGGCTCGAATGAACAAAAACAACTCATAATTCATGAACCATGGGTATAACTCTAGATTAAAATTAGACTTTAGCTTTGGAAGGTCTGTATAAACAATTGGACAGAAAGTTCTTGCAGCAAAATTTTCTGTTAATTTTTTGCCTTCTTCTTGAGTAAATAGATGAGGCCCACAAACAAAATCTAAAGGAGGGTTTGTCAGAGGAGCATGATAAATGGAGTAGATTACTGGTATTGATGAGGATTTCAAACCTGATACCCAGGACCCAAAGGCAAATGAGGCCGATTTTTGAAAAGACTAAGACAAGGGAGGCTTCTGCTTTGATTTCTTTGGTGATACAGCCACTATATCCTTGTCCCTTCTCGTCATTGCTTCAGGGTCGATGGGTTTCTTTGGAAACGCTTCAGATGGTTCCTGAATCACCAATTTCTTCAGTTTCTTAGCCATGGGTTCATCAACTTTACCTTAGGTCGAAACCTTTTGGTTGGAAGTTTTGAGCGTAGTGCTTTTAAAATTGGGGATACAGATTTAGGGTTTTGTTCGAAGCCAGATTTTGGAGTTTTAGCAGGAGATTTGATGGAGGTTTTGGGAGCCATCGCAGAAGAAAAGGATGTCTTAGGGTTTAGGGTTTTCGGTTCGCAGAAAGAGGATGAAATGCGAATGAGGCAGATTTGAAGACAGAAGAAGGTTAAGTGAACTGATGATTAACCTCGAGTTAACATACATAAACTCAAGGTTTGTACGGAATATGAATGAGAAACTAGCATCACGAACTAAATGATTACCTCGAGGTATATAATGCAGCCTCGAGGTTTGTATAAAACTCGAGGGTGTTAGCAACCTCGAGGTAGATCAGCTTATGCAGTTTAGATGATCACAGATTGAACCAAGGCTAACCTCGAGGTTTACAAAGAACTCGAGGTTGGTTATCCAACCTCAAAGTTTTTCGAGACTATTTTCCCAAATCCCTTCTTCACGTCTTAATTAATTGACTCGAGGTTATTGGGTGGCCTCGAGGTAAACTAGACTTTGTTCAGCTCTGTTTCTTATTCTCATAACAGAGTCCTGCAAAACATGTGTAAACCACTCCGAAGCTTAAGTCAGTAATCATCAAAACATGTATAATCTCAATTGAACAGTATTAACTTACAACTCATTAGGATTTACCATTCCCAATTCTCTCCTGATGAATAAGAACTGCTCCTTTGCAAGTGGCTTAGTGAAAATGACCACCAATTGCAGGTGAGTGGGAATGAACATCACTTTCACATCTTTTCTCTAGACATAATCTTGAATAAAGTGATGCCTAACATCGATATGTTTTGTTCTAGTGTGTTTAACGGGATTCTTGGCCAGGCTTATGGTACTAGTGTTATCATAGAGGATAGGAATTTCTTTTAAGTGTACTCCCAAATCAGATAACTATTGCTTGAGCCATAATACTTGTGCACATCAACTAGAAGCTGCTACATATTCAGCTTCTGTTGATGGAACTACAACTATTGTCTTCTTCTTACTGAACCAGGAAACTAGTAATCCTCCTAGAAATTCACATTGTCCACTGGTACTTTTTCTGTCAGTCTTATATCCAGCGTGATCTGAATCCGAGTATGCAACCAGAAATTCTTGTTGGCCCTTTAAAAACCAGAGTCCCAGTTCTTTTGTATAAGCAAGATAACGAACTATTCTTTTTACATGCTCAGCATGTGATTCTTTTGGAGCGGCTTGAAATCTTGCGCACATCCCAACACTAAACTGAATGTCGAGTCTGCTGGCAGTCAAATAGAGAAGAGATCCGATCATCCCTCTATACTTAGTAATGTTAAAGTCTTTTCCTTTTTCACTATCAGCATCAAGAGAGGCAGTGGAGCTCATTGGAGTGTCGGCACCATTGCAATGCTCCATTCCAAATCTTTTTAGCAGATCACACAGATACTTGGTTTGGGATATAAATATTCCATCCTTCCTCTGCTTGATTTGCAGGCCGAGAAAGTCGTTCAGCTGCCCCATCATTGACATATCGAACTCACTCTGCATTTTCTTTGAAAATTTCTCACACAGAGATTCATTAGTAGAGCCAAAAATAATATCATCGACATATATATGTACTACTAACAACTCATTAAGTTTATTGTTTTTAATGAAGAGTGTAGTGTCTGCGTTTCCTGTTACAAAACCCTGATCAAGCAAAAATTTACTTAATCGCTCGTACCAAGCTCTAGGAGCTTATTTAAGACCATATAAAGCTTTCTTCAGGCGATAGACATGGTCTGGGTACTGGTCACTTTCAAAACCTGGAGGTTGTTCTACATATACTTCTTCCTGAATAAAGCCATTTAAAAAAGCGTTCTTAACATCCATTTGATAGAGTTTAATTCCTTTGATGCAGGCAAAGGCCAGAAGAACACGTATGGCTTCCAATCTAGCCACTAGAGCATACGTTTCCTCACAATCAAATCCTTCTTCTTGATTATAGCCTTTGGCAACAATTCTAACCTTGTTTCTGACTATTATTGCGGATTCATCTCGTTTGTTCTTGAATACCCACTTAATACCAATGACCGGATGGTCTTTAGGCCTAGGTACCAAGTCCCAAACTTGATTTCTATCAAATTGATGTAGCTCCTCTTGCATTGCGATGACCCAATCCTTGTCTGATAGGGCTTCGTCAATTTTTGAGGGCTTAATCTCATATATGAAAGCAGAGAACATGACCTCATTCAAAACACTATTTCTAGTTCTCACTCCTTGATCTATGTTTCCTATAACTTGGTCAAGATAATGATTCCTAATGAATTTCCAAGCTCTACGTTGAGATTGATCAAGATGATTTTAAGAATCATTTTCAAAAACATCTTCAGAATTTTCAATAGAAGCAGGAGTAGATTTTGAAAAGAATTGGTTTTTCTAAATGAGTTCATCTTCCTCATCTACAGAATTTATTGATTTTGACTCACAAAACACCACATGTATTGACTCTTCAACTATATGGGTATGTTTATTGAAAACTCTGTATGCTTTACTCCTATTAAAATAGCCAAGAAAAGTACCTTCATCTGATTTAGAGTCAAACTTACCCAGATTATCCTTACTATTGTTATTTACAAAACATTAACAGGCAAAGATATGTAAGTGCGCCAAGTTTGGTTTTCTCCCTTTGTAGAGTTCATAGGGTGTCTTGTTCAATTTCTTTCGCACATAGGCTCTGTTTGAGATGTAGCTGGCAATGCTCATAGTGTCTACCCATAAAACTTGTGAAGTCTGATGCTCATTCAACATTGCACGGGCCATCTCAGTCAGTACTCGATTTTTCCTTTCCACCCCACCATTTTGTTGAGGTGTCCTTGGAGCTAAGAAGTTATGATCTATGCCATGAGCTTCACAAGAACCTTCAAAGGCTTGATTTTCAAACTCACCTCCATGATCAGATCGAATAGCTGTAATACATATACCTTTCTCGTTTTGCACTTTCTTAGCAAACACAGTAAACAGATCAAATGTTTCATCTTTTGAAGATAGAAATATTGTCCATGTAAAATAAGAATAATCATCCACTATGACTAAGGTATATAAATTTCCCCCCAAGCTTTTCACTCTGGCAAGTCCAACCAAATCCATGTGAAGTAGCTCAAGAGGCCTATTTATTGAAATTTCAATTTTATTTTTGAATGATGATTTAGTTTTTTTGTCCTTTTGACATGCATCATAGACCATATCACTTTTAAAATGGATTTTGGGCAAACCAATTACTAAATCCTTTTTCAACAGCTTGTCCAATTGGTGCATATTCACATGAGCAAGACGCTTATGCCACAACCAACTCTCATCCAAGTTGCTAACTAAACACTTTTCTGAAACAATTTTTGGCAGATCTAATGTATAACAATTACCTTCTCTAAGAGCCTTAAATAATACCTTGAGTTTACCTTTATCGATGCAAAAATCATCTTTGTTGACAATGAGACATTCTTCTGAGTCAAAGATAATCCAATTGTTCTTATCGGCACTCTGACTCACACTCAGAAGGTTATGGCATAGCCCTTTTACTAGATAGACATCCTTGATAAGAGAACCTTCTTTTGTCCCAATTTCACCTATGCCAGTGATTTTCCCAAATTGATTTCCTCTGAAAGTGACTTTACCACCATCTCTTGATTTTAAAGCAGTGAATTTAAATTCATCACCTGTCATGTGTCTAGAACATCCACTGTTAATGTACCACTTATTGACTCTAGATGCTCTAAAACAGACCTACAAGACAGGAGAAATTATGTTTTAGATACCCATCTTTTCTTGGGTCCTTTGGGGTTAATTTGAGGCTTAGGAACATAAGTTCCTTTGAGTACCCATTGATAATTTCCCACGGCTTTATCCCTTCTTTCCTTTTTATGAAAACATGATGATGTACTATGACCCTTCCGATTACAATAATTACAATGAGTAAAAGGATTTGATGAATGCACTAATTTTTGAAAATAATTTAAGTATGATTTTCCACCAGTTTTCTTTCTGCCCTTCTTCTTGTCAAAAATAGGATTATATCCTATGCCTGATCGATCATTTGTAAAACATTGGGCATTCAAGATCACATTGAGCATTTCACTCCCTTTGGTGAGTTTTTCAAGAGTTTTTGTAAGGTATAAATTCTTTTTCTCCAAATCAAGACAATCTTCACAAATTATGGTTTTTTCAGCAAAAGTTTTAACTTGCATTTCAAGAGTAGTATTTCTCTTTTTTAAATCAAAATATTTATGAGCAAGTTTTTCAAACTCAGATTGCATTTCATTATACTCATCAAGCAGCTCATCGTAAGTGGGTAATGAATCGTTTACCTCACTATTTTCTGGTTGTTCTTCTTCTGCGACTAGACAGACATATGTTGTTTCTCCTTCTTCTTCACTTCCTTCTTCTGAAGAGTCATCACCCCAGATAGCTGAAACATACGCCTTCTTCTTGAAGTTATTGAACTTCTTCTTTTTGTCTTTCTTATTGCCCTTCAGTTGAGGACATTCCGATTTGTACTGACCAGGCTTCTCGTATTCATAGCAGATGATTTGTTCTTTCTCCTTGGAGTCTCGTCTGCTACTGGAACCTCCTTTTTGGAATCGATTTCTGAAGCCTTGATCCCTTTTGTAAAATTTCTTAAATTTTCTCACGAACATGCCCATCTCATCATCCTCACCATCTTTGTCATTTTCTTCCTTTTCTTTAACAGCATTGAGAGCAACTCCCTTATTCTTGTTGTTGCCATTAATTTCATCCAAATCTTTCTTGAACTTCAATTTGCTTTCATATTCAGACAAACTTCCGAATAAGGCTGCAACTGAAGCCATTGATTCACCTCGAGCCTCTTCTATTGTTGTGACCTTGGCTTCCCAGTCTTTGGTTAGTACATTGAGGATCTTTCTGACTTAGGCACGTTGTTTATATGCTTTGCCTAATGCAACTAGTTGGTTGATCAAATGAGTGTACCGGAGTTGAAATTCAGCAATTGATTCACCGTTCTTCATTCTCAGCAGATCATACTCTGTTGTGAGAGTGTTGACTCGGTTCTCTTTTATAGCTATTGTTCCTTCATACGCAACCTCCAAGGCCATCCACATTTCTCTAGTTGTCTCCAGATTGCAAATACGAAAATATTCTTGTTGACTAAGTGCGCTCTGAAGCAAGAGTATGGCCTTGCTGTTTAGAGTGACATTTCATCTATCATTGTCATCGTAATCTTCTTCCGGCTTTGGAAGTGTGAGACCATTGTCAAGGATGGTTGGCTCATAGTTTCCTCGCTCGAAAACTCTCCACAAGCCGAACTCTGTTGCCATTACGAACATTTTGAATTTATTTTTCCAAAACGAATAGTGTTGGCCATTGAATCCTGGAGGTTGGTTGATTGAGGCACCATCAGGCAATATTCCGTCCATGATCGAACTCTGGATATTAATCCGATCTAAGCAACGAGGCTCTAATACCAAATGAAGATGAAATATCACCTAGAGGGGGTGAATAGGTGATTTAAAAATTTATATGCTTAATAAAAATTTTCATGCATTAAGGCAAAACATTAACTATGCAGAAATTTAAAGAAGAATGAACAGGAAGCAATTTATCCTGGTTCGGTCTAATCCTGACCTACATTCAGTCCCCAAGAACTCCTTGGGATTTTCACTAGCTCTTCAGAGATTACAAATACAACTTGGGGATCCTCACTCTCACATACTCAGTCCCCCTTATTACTTGTAATAATCACTGAAGTACAAAGAATGTTCTCTCAAAGAAGTGAGTGGATAATCACTGAAGTACAATAGAAATCATTTCACTCTCTATATGATAAAGTAAGTAAGCATTGAAAAACAGAGTGTGAAGGAGCTTTAGAATTTTGGCATTTTGACAGCATAATCTCTTGTCCACCACTCCTTGCATTTTGAATGAGGCTTTATTTATAGATGAGAATGATCTTAACGTTGAGAATATGACCCTTTATGAATAGAGCCATTGAGAATATAGCTGTTGGAAATATAGCCATTATAACTTCATTTTTTGACCCAACTATGACATCAGCATTTTCTTCATCCTTGATCTTCATTTTAACACCCTTTGATCATCTGAAACATGTACACAAATGATATAAATGATGTTAAGAAGTATTATCGATCATTTGGGTAATCATCTGGATGTTCTTGATCAAAAACGTGATTTTCGACACTTTGATTTTTCTGAAGCGTGAAGATGGAATATCACCTAGAGGGGGGTGAATAGGTGATTTAAAAATTTATACGCTTAATCAAAATTTTCACGTATTAAGGCAAAACATTAACTAAGCAGAAATTTAAAGAAGAATGAACACGAAGCAATTTATCTTGGTTCGGTCTAATCCTGACCTACATCCAGTCCCCAAGAACTCCTTGGGATTTTCACTAACTCTTCAAGATTACAAATACAACCTGGGGGTCCTCACTCTCACGGACTCACACCCACACTTAAGGTTCCTCAACCTTAAGATTTAACAGCTGAATGAAATAATTGTTTAATAGCTCCTCACGAGTAGATAATAAAAGACACACTGAAGTATAGGAAAATATCCAAAGATATTGAGTGAAACTGATAAGAGTAATAAATCAGAGTAAATGCGTAGAGTTTCGGTGGTTGGATGAATTGAATGCTTGGGCATTTATACTCTTCACCATTAATGTCGTTGTAAAACTAGCCGTTGTCTTCATACGAAATCCTGGTGGTTTGGAGAGGATGGTATGACCATTAGCATTTAATGCTAGTAGTTGGTCTTAGAAGAAAAATAGCCCAGACAAGCATTCATATTCCTAGAGAATGTTTCTGCTTCATTCTTCAATATTTGACCATTAGAGCTCGGACAGGAGGAATGTTGTCACCCTTTATCTTCAAATATTTGCTTTTCGTCTGATACTTACTGCGACATTTAATGCTGATGCATCATGTTCTACTTTTTATCAGAGTATAAGAATTCCTGACTTTTCAAGGCAAGACAAACTTGAATCATAGTTAGTAATACAGGGTAATCACAACATGAAGGTCAGATATAGGTGAAATAAATACAAATCAGATACATAAATTTTACAAAATCATTTTTCAGTTCAGAGTCTCTCAACTTCGAGTTAGCTATCCAACCTCGAGTTTCTTACCAAACTTGAGGTATATTTTCACCCTCGAGGTTATTTATCAAAAGTCATCTTTGGCGGTAGAAGAGTGTAACCTCGAGTTTCTAATAGCACCTCGAATTTTGCCCCAACCTCGAGGTTTCTTTTTGAACCTCAAGTTTTTGTATATTCAATTAAGAACCGTGGGTAGTGAGAGACATCGGATCAACCTCAAGTTAAAATCTTAGCCTCGAGTTTTTGACTAACCTCGAGTTTCTCATTCAACCTCGAGGTTATGAAATGGATTATGTAAAGGAACAAAAGGCTTGCAACCTCAAGTTTATCCTATGACCTCGGGTTTTGGGATAACCTCGAGTTAAAGTTTTTAACCTCGAGGTTTTTTTACAGCAAACTTCTGGTTTAGTTTTTCATGATTTTGATAAGACATTTTTCTTTATAATGTTGTCTCATCATCAAAACATGGAGACAAACAAAGCGAAGGTGTAAACTTGAGTTTTCATTTGGAAACTCGAGTATTGAGCTTGTTGCATTACTCCAGATTCCTCTCTATCTGTCTGAAACTCAAGTTTTGAGTTTCATACTCCGGTTTTGAAGAACCTCTGGTGTTTGTTGCTCTCTATCTGAGCTATGTTAGTTCTCTATGTGTTTTGATGATAACTGACAATTGTAAACTCAGTATGAAGTTTGTCTTTGGTAAGTTGTAAAACTCACTGTCAATGGTAAACTCGAGTTTAGGTATGTAAACTCGAGTTTGAGACTTGACAGAGAGTTGCTCAATTCTGCAAAGAAAGCCAAACTCCAGTTTGTTTAGGCAAACTCGAGTTTGCAGAAACACAGAGAGCAATTAAAGTTTTTCACAACCAGCCAAACTCCAGTTTGCTCAAACAAACTTGAGTCTGGAAGATATAGAGAGCACTCATGGTTTTGACAACAAAACAAACTTGAGTTTATACCCTAAGACTCGAGTTTAGACTAAACAGAAAGAATTCAAAAACTTCAGTATCTTCACAAGTTTCGTAAACTCCAGTCTTTGTCTGTAAACTCTAGTTTGTCTCAAAACAAAAGAGATTTCAAAGTTTCAGTTCTTGCTGAAACTCGAGTTTACATTTGTAAACTCGAGTCTGAGTCACACAGAGAGCTCAACAATATGTCTAATTTGAAAACTCCAGTTTATCCTTCTAAACTCCAGTCTGGAAGTTTTTGAACTTAGGCTTATCCTCGTAACAAATCCCCAAACTCGAGTTAATCATTAATTGACTCGAGTTTAGGCATATGTCCAAAATCTCATTCAAAGACCAGAGCCCGACAGTCTTCTCTATAAGAACCAAACTCAAGTTAGCCATTTCTAAACTCCAGTTTAGGTCTTTGCTTAAAACATTCATGCCTTCTGGATAAACCCAAAACTCGAGTATGGGAATACAAACTCAAGTTTGTATCAGTGATTTTGAAAAACCAGATTGTGTCAATTTGCAAAATCTTTATGGGTTAATTTGAAAAAGTTTTATCATGTGATACTATTGCTTCTAACATCTTTGATGAAGTTTTGGGTAAATTTCAGATGAGTTCAGCTAAGATCAAGATAGAATTAGATCTGGAATAAGTACAATAAATGAAGAACCAAGAACAAGGTTGATCTTCCTCCTCTATCCTAATGGTTCAGCACAGACCATTATAGATCAATTAAATCATCCTCCAACCGTCTAATAAGGGTTATGGAATGACTGAATACATGGAAGACCATCTGTATCAACAAATTCCAGGATTCCAGCTGAGAATTGAAAGAACAGAGGAATATATGCAACTGTTATTTCCTAGATTTGCAGCTGAACGTTAGAGAAGAAAATGCAACGGCTAGTTCCTCTAGTTAGCCTATAAAAAGTTATGGAGACTCAGAGCAAGATATACACAACCAAGCTACAACCGATTATATTTGCAATTTGAGTCTGTATTGTGTTTTTTGATTTGATCTTCAGTGTTTATCAATATTTGCTCTTTTGAGAGTCTTGATTCTTTGAAATCATTTTTCAAATAGTTGTTTATATAAACTCAAAGTTGTGGAAACCTGTGAGTTGGGTAGTTTAATTACAAAGTGTAAGGGGGAGCAAGTCCTAAGTGATTAAGATTGCATGTGGTTTACATTGTTGTAATTAAAGCCTGTTGAACTATTGGAAATACCTAGAAGATATCTGGGGACTAGACGTAGGTCAAGTTTAAGACCGAACCAGTATAAATGCTTTGTGTCCAGCTTTTCCTCTCTTACTATTTCACTATTTGTTTTCCAAGTTTTGAAAAAGAGTTCAGACATCTTTGAAAAAGATTTTTTAAAAAAAATCCCCAATTCACTCCCCCTCTTGGTGATTTCTTCCATTTTATACATTTAGAGGAGCTAGATATATGCTGGCTTCAACTTGCAATCGTGTAAACAAACTTTTTGCTCTTCAATTAATCATGTTATTTTTTTGGTTTTATATATTCAACAATTCATTTATCTTTTTAATTCTATCATAGTATCTTCTGAAACGACTACCATTTAATTAACTAAATAATCACATAATTTATCAAAGTTAACCTAATATTAGAATTTACGTGAAATTTAAAATTTTCAAAACATGCGAGAGTATGCACGATAAGCCATAATGTGTGGCAATATACATTTAACAATTCATACACAACAACAAACAGAAGCCCTACTTGATCAAAGTTGACTACGCTTTTGTAGTCTTCCCAGAAGGACCTGGGCAGATATGGTAACCTGGAAAAATTTTGTAACCATAAGTCCAACTCATTACGTATATTAATATGTGCTAGTGAGGTGTCAAGTGGAACAATTTATATCACAAAGTATCAAAATATAATTTACCAATATACACGTTATAAATTTCTTAAAAATAATTCTCGTATCAAAAATCAAAAATCATAGTTCACAATAACAAAATTCCCAAAGTACCTCCCCGCACGCCAGCCGAACTACCTTATTTTCTCCAACTAGACCATGGGCTAAGTTACACTCATCTTACTGGTTACTCAAAAGCTCACTGGTCAAGTGATGAGGACTGGCCAAAATCTTCAGAGCACCTGCTCCAGACCATGGGTCTTTTCCCCACTTTACCCTAGTGAGGTGTCGTAAGCCCATCACTCTGGTGGGCAAGTTCTCATCACTCTGGTGGGATAATAGTAAGTCAACCATCATGCATCAATGGCATCACTATGTGTTGGAATAACTTTCTACATCCATTCCCAAATCAATCATCATTGAAAATTTTCACATTTAACAGCTCAACGGGAATTTTTCTAAGATTTCCACAATTCAAATCATAAAGTTCCACAGGGCATTTTCATAAAAATATGCATAATTATTTCACAACATACTCACAACAGCATATCAAATACACGTAATAAGTAGAAAGTAGTTACCTCTCACTCAAGCTAACTACTAGTACACAACTCCTTAAATGAGATATCAACACACCACAATTCAATCTACCAAAATCAATATACTAACCATTAATAACATCTTAAAATTCAGCATATTAAAAATTATAATTTATAATTTCATAACATTAAAAATATACCAATAATAATACCTTCATTATTCAATAAATAGTCTAGCTTCAATATATTATTATTTATTTCCCTCAAATAAATAATAATAATATTTATTATTATTAATTATCTAATTTATTCATTATTCTTGAATTAATTTAAACTTCATAATCAATTTAATAATTACTACCACAATTAAATATGTTTTACACAAGCTCCCTTAATTTATATATATACATTTTTTTATACATTCATTGAGTTTTCTTTACAAGACGTAATTTAACATTTGTATTAAATAAATAATTCATCTTCACTATATTATTAATCTCTCTTTGATAAATAATAAGATTATCCATTATTATTATTTATCAAATTTAATATTTAATAATTTCCCTTATTCTATAATCTCTTTTCTTAATATTAAATACTATCCTTTATTTATCTATTTTATTTTGCAATTGATATTATGAGTGAGATAATATAGGAATTAGTTAGTCTAGATTCTATATATTATTTAGGATCTTAGATCAAATCCTATCTTTTTGGAAATAACTTCTAATATATTTATTTATTTCATTATTGCTACCTTCCTATTATTTAGGAACAAGTCGGATCATATCCTTATATTCTTGATTTCATGATTATCATTATTTTTACTACTATTATTATCATTAGCATTATTTTAATATTTCCTTAGAATATATATGTATATATTGAATTATGCAGCATTTTTATTTTATTTTATTTATAGATATTATCGTCGTTATTTTACTTCTTCTTCCTATATGTATATATCTATGAAATGGAGACATGCCCATAGAAGCATATTCCTAGTAGAAGACAATTACAGTACGCCCCTTTCCTTTTATTCTCCAATGAAATTTTATGTAACTTATTTATATATATATATATATATTTATGGCATGCATCAAAGTGCAATAAAAATGACAGACTTTTTACATGCTTTTCCTCTGCTTCTATATATATATATGTGCGCGCGCGCGTGTGGTTACTTAAACTCACACGCCAACACAAGAGCAAAAGGGCGCCATAAAGAAAACAAAGAGCAACAGATACCTTCCACGTTCCTCTTTCTTCCTTTCATATATATATATATATATATATATATATATATATAAACATTTTAATGTAAACTTCTAACAAGCCTATGTATATATTTATATATACCGATGCTGAAAAAATATGATGACAGTAGACAAAGACGATGACAGCTAATACACCTAGACACACAGCAAGATCCATGCAGCAACCATTATGGCTTCAGCGTCTTTCTTTGCCCAACCACCAGCGTTTATATATATATAGGACGGTGCTCTTCTTTTTTTCCAATACCTTATGTTATATTAATAGCATGTTTATATATATAAGTATACAACCAGGAGCATCAAAACAGATCCACAACTCAGCAACCTCACATGTTTCTCGGCCAAACAGGAAGAAAGGATGAAGAAAATAACTTACCTAGAATCCTAGTTCTTTGCCTCCGTTGAGCTCCTGCTGGGTGTTTCGATGCTCTGTTTCTCGGCGCATAAACAGAGGAAAGAAAAAAATGAGTTTTCAGTTGGAAACTCTCTCTTGATCTCACTCTCCCTCGCTTCTCTCTCTCTCTTTCTGTACTCTCTCCTCCTCTTGGTCTCTCCTTCGCTCTCGGCTACTTGTTTCCTCAGACTCACGATGGAGACTGAATGGGAACATGATGTTAATATATAAAGATGGACCGGGAGGCAAGGACCAGGGGTATTTGGCTCTGGGCTCTAGGACTGAGGAAGAAGTATGGTGGGTTCTTGCGTGTTCAGCTGGTTTCTTGTTTCTGAAGCTTTCGGCGCCGACTGCTGAGAGAAATGATGGTTTATTTGCTTTTGGTTAATGGTTTTCTGCTTCTTCGCTTTTTTTTTTTTTTTTTTTTTTGGTAAAAAGAGGAGGCTAGAGCCTTTACATTAAATAAGAAGTAGATGGGGACTTAAGTCCCATACAATCATGAGAAGCTAAGGTCCTCAGATGAGGAGGACACAAATCATAATAGGAGGAAGTAGAAATACCATCCTTTGCAAGCATGTCAGCAAGCTGGTTCTGTGAGCGGTGGATATAGGCAATTTGCAAATCCCATGTGAACCCCATAAATTGTCTTATCTGGAAGACCATCAACGTGCTGGTAGAACCACAGACATCAACGTGCTTCTTCGCTTTTTACGTGGAAAAGAAAAAAATTTGGATCAAGGAGCTCATTTGCGTGTTGGGCCTGCTATGGTTAAGACAAAATGGCCCAATGAATATGGAAAGGTCTTCTTGTCCTGGCTCTTCACGTGAGAAGGAAAACAAAAAGGGTATTTGGGCCGAGATAATGGAATCAACTGGGCTACACGTTTTGGGTTATGGTTTTGGTTCGAATGGGCCCTTATTTTATTCAACTAATTTAAATAAATTTTGATTAATCAATTAATAATAAAAGAATTAAAATTTAATATTTCTCATTTGTTTATTTTTAAGCAAATTTGGCTAATTAAGATTTTAGCCAAAAATATAACTCTTAATATTTTTCCTTACTTTTAAAAATTAAAGGAAGAATAAACCTAAATTTTCTTAAATTATTATTCTTCCAAAATAATTTAAGGAGTATAGTCTTTATTTCAAATAGTTTAAGTTTAAAATTTTGAAGACCAAAATATAAGGAAATTAGTATTAAATTTTCTTATAATATTCGAGTTTTAAATTCCTAAATTTTGGGATGTTACATCTTCCACAATATGATCGTCGAAATCAGAAGAATAAATCATATGGATTGTTATGTCATTGAATAAAGCAAGGACCTATAATACCTTGGAACTAAGGACATCTTATGTGAGTTATACATTGGGAGAGACAAAATTTCCTTGTTATCTAGCACCAATTCATGAAGGGTAAATATTTTATTTTTGTCTATTTAAAAATTTTAAAAATAAATTGCCTTCTTATCTTAACTTAATCTTATTATGTATATGATTTGTAGGTATCATTAGACTTTGTGTGTTGTCTGTCCATACAAGAACACCCTTTATTGGTTTGATTCCTTGAATAAGAGGCCACACAAAGAAAAAAAATCCATGTTCAGCAGGTAATTCAACTTTTTGCTAAATCACTGACATTCTTGACTTAAATGAATTGTTATAATGTTTTTTCATTTTCATATTAATGATAGTGCATTGAAGGCATATAGATTGATTCGTGGGCTTAAAGGGGGTCAAAGTAGAGAGCCAACATGGGTTTATCCGACAGTAAGCAGTTTGTTTCAGGTCAAGTTATTTCATTGATAGTGGAATTCAATATGCCTTTATTCATTAAAGAGGAATTCAAGTAACCATTTGCTTTTGATTTATAGTGCCCTCGATAGCCAGGGAAGACTGAATGTAGATATTATGTTATACTCTACATGTATAACATCATTCAGAGCGGGCATACTTCAAATTTTGATCAAGTAATCGCTCATTTATTCTCAAATATCATTTGAAGTTGTGTTGTAGTTGTTTAATTAATTAATTCACTTAATTGATTAATCATATATCTTGTGAAAATTTTATAGATTTTTGGTAGTGAGCATGCCTACTCAGAGGAAGATATCGATTTGGTTTGAAACCTGTTAGCTAGACATCTTCTTGAACACATATATGAATGAAGTTAGTCTTGGGGATTTGAAATTTGCTAGTGAGTGTATGCCTTCTTAAAAATTATTTTTCTTTTTGATAGAATTTAAGCAAGCAGAGAGAAAGTTGCTTCATTCAAGTTCTAGAAATTAGGAATATCACTGATTTGAATCAAGTTCTAAAATTTAGCAATATCATGGATTTCAAGCTTACTGCCATTTTGCATCAACTTTCTTTTCTTTGTGAATTAATTACTAGGCATTCATTCTTGGTTCTGCACTATGTATTTCAAGCTTGTTCTGAAATCTGTATTCCATTAAGATTTCACTGCTTAGTTTGTGTATTGAATCTAGAATTGAAGTTTAGTGCTGGAATAATTGTTCTGAATCATTTTGTATATTGGAGTCTGAATCTGGATTTGAAGTTTAATGCTAGAAAAATCTTGTCATACTTTAATGTGTTTTAAATCCTGACTTCTTCATCTTTACATGTTTGTTTTACTGATTGAGGGTGTTTTGGCTTATTGAAGGTGTTATTATCACATTTATCTATGAATCCCTTTAACTTGGTTGAATTACTTTAAATATCTCTATGAGTACAACTTAGAATTTCTAGGTAGCTAACATTTCAATTTTGCCTTCAAATATGTATATCTATAGTTAGTAAAGGATTGGATATTACCCACGATTCTGTGAAAAAACAGTCATTCAGGGTTGTTGCTGCTAGTGATAGGGATCTTCATGCGACAACCTTTCTCTCCCATTACTTCAACCTTATCATCTAAAGCTAAGATGAAGAACCCCACAGATGAACTCAACAACAAATTTAGTGAGCAGTTGCAGAAAACTATTGCACCAAGTGCCATACCATTCTCTACTAAGTCTTCTCTTACTTGTTCTTGTTATCTGTTGGTGATTGGCTTTTGATTGTTGTGTGTTGTTGTGTACATAGTTTAGGACAATAGGATGTGCACTAGGAGGTCAAACTCATTACTAAGATACTAATGTGAGATTCTGGATTCCAACTTATTAAATTGAATATTTTTCTTTATTTCTATTTTTGATTCTTCCTTTATTTGTAACCTGCAAGTGTTAAAATTTGATCTTCATACAATTATGGTGATTGATATGTAAGAAGGTTTTGTAAGGGATTGTGGACAGTGAGTATATGAAGCAGTAAATTTTTTTTTTAAAAAAAAACTAATACCTACAACGTCTAAGAACTTTTCTTAAATGCCGAAAGTATGGGTTAAGGTGTCTAAGAATACCTCTTAGACACCTTAAGCATGAGTTAAGGCGTCTAACAATATAATTAGACACCTTAACATAAACTTAAGGTGTTTAATATAGTTTCTTAAACGCCTTAACTCATGAGTCAAGGCCTAATGGTGCCTTGACCAAATACTTATGGTGTCAAAGAAAAGAATTAGATGCCTTAACATGAAACTTAAGGCATCTAATATGGATTCTTAGACGCCTTAACTCATGAGTTAAGGACCAATGGCGCCTTACCCAAATACTTATGGTGTCTAAGAGTAGTTAGATGTTGTAAGTCATAACATACGACATCCTAAATATAATTAGACATCGTAAGTGAAAGCTACTACACCCCCAATAGGCGTCTCATAGAAAAAGGATGCTAAAAGTGCAAAAAATAGGATGTCATAGACCTCTTTTGCAGTAGTTGTGGATGGAAGTTATCAAAACTAAAGCACGGAATATTATACCTAATTCAAAAGAGTCAGAAATACATGACAATATGACTGAACCGTTCCAAGCTTATATGGAACATGTACTTGCCATAAGTAATGTCGAGGATGATTTACCTTGCAATCTCTTTGATTCCGCTGCAGACTTAGAGTTGATTCCTATCTAAATTGATAATGAGGAATCAGATGATAAGGAACAAGATGTTTACTCCACTACTGAATCTAAATTTGATGATTATAAGACGCTAGAGGAAGGTGTACAAGCAGAGATCAAAGAATAGGAATCATCTGGTTGATTTGAGTTTGTTTTTTTTATGATGATCTATTATATTAGATACTCTATTGCTTAGTCAGTGTCATATTAAGTAAATTTCTTATATTTATATATATTTTGACATAATGTTTATAAGTGTTAGGAGATGGAGCATCCAGGAGGCCATTTAGGTAGTGGACATAGTAAAGGTAGTGGACGGGCCCATCCTATCAGAGGGGGTAGGACGACGTCATCTACCCCCTCTGCAAGCAGAGGGCTTAGCTCTTCCCCAGATTTTCCGCCACTTTATTTTTCATCTTCACTACCTACTATCGACTATGTTATGGGCGGTACAAGTGTGCCTTTCACTTTGACTTATCCACAACAACAGGCAAAGCAGGTTGAGTTTATGATTTCTAACCGATTTACATATATTTTTGTTCTCTTTCAACATCTATGTTCTAACATTTTCAATATATGTCTTCCTTCAATACACTGCATCGCTTTAGAGCCAGGGCGGGGAAACTAGTTCCTCTGACGCACCAGCTTGGGGAACAGTTGATCCTGCGACAGGGAAGATGTGGATCTATCCTGTCGGTGACACCAAATAAGTCATGTAAAGTTATTTCTAATGTTATAATTTTTTTACCTTTAGTTTGTATGCTACTATTTGTAACATTTTCTTTGTTTTCAGGTTTTATCCTTATAAGTCGGTGACGAATTTCATTGGGGATCAAATGTTCCGTAATTTCGATCAGCCTTGGGCCAGTTGGACAGAGATTCCTCAGGAATATCGGGACGCTTGGTTCAATGAGTTCTTGGTAAGTCATGTGATTTATGATTATTAATTTCTTCTCATCAAAATACAACTTGATTAACTACTTTTATAGTTTAGAGCACTAATTGTTTATTATTGATTTTCAGGAAAAGTTTACCTAGTTGCCTGATCATCTGGAAAATTTAAAGAAAGCTTATAACTTCAAGGGAAGCAAGTGTTTGTCTGATAATTTTTATAAATTGAGATATGAAAAAGGAAAGAAAACTTGGATTCAACCTGAGGTCGCAGACCAGTTATTTCAAAGATGGGCCAACGATGAGAAATTTAAAAAGCAAAGTAAACGAAATAAATTAAATAGGTCCCAATTGGATAGACCATCATATGCTAGCGGCTCCATTCCATTTAGTGACCATCAACGAAAGATTATAAGTATACGCTATTTTCTATTTCAGCTTTCAATGTTTTGTACTTTGAAATAATTAATGCACTGTTATCATTTGTGTTTGTAGGCAAAGTCTGGGGAAGTTCCTGCTGAATTGATTCCTTGGACCACCTTTGAGCAGACCCATTCCCAAGAGATTGAGGGTCGTGGCAAACGCTAGATTAACTCCAAGTCCTAGCAATTTACGGTGAGATATTAATTACATTTATTATTTTCTTCAAACAGTAACAGATTTATTTCATTTTACATGCCTTATTTGTGTTGTATTTTTGTGCTTGTAGGAGAACTGTCAGCAGCTGATGCAGGAGAGAGACTCACTGATTGAGAGTGACCGCAGTCCTCTTATTCCAATAACGAGAGTCTCTTCATTCAGGCTGCAATCAGATTTGATAGGAAGGGGAGAGTCTTCAGGATGGGTGACTCTGCTAGCGAACCGAGTAAGTTATGTAATTGAGACCCAGCCCAAGGGAATTAATAGGTCTGGGAATTGAATGAAGAAGAGATGCAGCTAAGGTGTGGAATAATTGAATAAAAAGAGAAAGATAGTGACATTCAAGTGGAGACAGATTTGAAGACACAGTGATCGTCACGGAAGAAACCTTCACCTTCGTCTTCAACCATCCTTCTCACCGGTGACATCCTTCACCTTCACCGTCGCTGGTGAAGATGGAAGAAATCACCAAGAAGGAGGGTGAATTGGGGATTTAAAATTTCTTTTAAACTCCCTTTTTTAAAAAAAAACCATGAGAAGTAAATGATGAGAGAATGAAAGTAGAAAAGCTGGACACAGAGAATTTATATTGGTTCGGTCTCAACTTTGACCTACGTCCAGTCCCCAGATATCTACTGGGTATTTTCACTAGTTCAACAAGCTTAAACTACAACAATGTAAACTACAAGCAATCCTATCCACCAAGGACTTGCTCCCCATTACACTATGTAATTAAGCTTCCCACCTCACAGGTTTCCACAACTTTGAGCTTTCACAAATACAAATGATTTCAAAGAATCAAAACTCTCAAGAAGAGTAGATAAAGATAAACACTGAAGAACAAGTTGAAAATAATAATACAGACTCAAATTTTAAAGTATAATCAAGATAGCTTCGTTGTATATTCTTTGCTCTGAGTCTTCATATCCTTTTATAGCCTAGCTAGATGAACTAGCCGTTGCTTTTTCTTCTCCAACGTTCAGCTGCAAATCTGGAAAATGACAGTTGCTTATTTTGCTCTGTTTTTTTTTTCAACTCTCAGCTGGAATCTTGGAATTTTGTTGTTGCAGAAGGTCTTCCAGATTTTCAGTCATTATATGATCTTAATTTGACCGTTTAGAGTAATCCTGAAGTGTTGCAACGGTCTGAACTGAACATCTGGGATAAGGAAGAAAGATTAGGCCTATTCTTGGTTCTTCATTTAATGCACTTATCCTGGATCTTGATCTCACCTTGATCTTAGCTAAACTTTTCTGAAAAATACTCAAAACTTCATAAAAGACATTAGAAACAATAATAACATATGATAGAATAATTTCAGATTTACCCATTAAGATTTCGCAAATCAACATCATTTGGTTTTTCAAAATCTCCGATGCAAACTTGAGTTTGTTCTTCCAGACTCAAGTTTGGAGTTCATCCAGAAAGCATGTCTGTTGATCAGTGGTCTAAACTTGCAGTCTATAAAAGCAAACTAGAGTTTGGCTTTTACAGAGAGAACTGTCGGGCTCTGGTCTTAGAATGTAACTTTGGGCATGAAGCTAAACTCAAGTCAATTAGTGACTAACTCGAGTTTGGGTCAGGCCTAAGTTTGTAATCTTCTAGACTAGAGTTTAGGATCATAGACTCAAGTTTGTAGTGTAGCCAAATGGATGATCTTTCTATATGATTCAGACTCGAGTTTGTGAAGCAAACTCGAGTTTCAGTAAGTGCTGAAACTTTTGAGATTTATCTGGGTCAAGTGTAAACTGGAGTTAGAAAGGCCAGACTGGAGTTTGGGAGTCTATTGAGTTTTCTTGGTTCCTTTCTGTTTGGTCTAAACTCGAGTTTGATAATCCAGACTTGAGTTTGGCTTGCTTGGGATTCTGAGTGTTCTCTATATCTTCCAGACTTCAGGTTTGATTTTGTAAATTGGAGTTTGACTTGTTGTGAGAAATTCTGATTACTTTCTATAACTCTGCAAACTCGAGTTTGCCTATGCAAACTGGAGTTTGGCTTGCTTTTGAAAATCTGAGCTTCTGTCTGTCAAGTCCAAACTCGAGTTTAGCTATCCAAACTCGAGTTTGCCTTGAACAGTAAGTTTTACAACTTACCAAAGACAAACTTCAATTCTAGTTTACAATTGTCAGTTATCATCACAACACATAGAGAACCAACATTCTCCCCCTTTTTGATGATGACAACACTTGTAAACTGAATTTGCAAAGGATTTGATTAAGTTTGTTATTTTGAAATGAATTTTGCAGAATGTGCTCTATGAAGACATCAGACTTAAACATAAGCAGAAGCAAAGTGAACCATATTGAACTTATCATATTAAACCTTAATCAAGTATGCAAGAACTCAAAATACCAAGTACTTGATAATTACAGACAAGAAACAAACAAGCTCAAACAAACACAAAGCAACTTAAACCAGACACAAGACTCAAGACTATTCTTTCTCTTCCCCTTTGTCTCTTTTGTCTTCTCCTTTGTCTTTAGTTTCCTCTCCCCCTTTGGCATCATCAAAAGAGGGTGAAAGGTCTACTGGAGGGGTAAGAGGTCGAGTGGTCTGGAATGTAGAGGCTGAAATGTTGAGGTGCTACATGATCTGGTCTAACTGAGCCTTCATGGCATCTTGAGATTCAATCAAAGCTTGATTGGTCTTGGTGAGCTCAGACACAATCTTTCCTATCTCAGTTTCAACCTTTGCAGCAAAAGTATCCAATGCTGCATCAATAATTTCTTTGATCATGGCAGCAAAGTTAGAGGGGATGGAAGTCTGAGAAGGTGGAGGAGCTGATTGGGCCTATTGAACTCGAGAGTAGGTAGCTCTGGTTCTGGAGGGTGCTCTTGACTGGCCAGACCCTTCAGCAACAAAGCTAATCTTCATTAGGTGCAGTTGAGTCTTCCCAAAAGTTGGTGGTCGAATGATGGTGTCTATGGCTCCAACATGCCAGATCTTATAGTGGAAGAGAATGACAGATATCAAGGATGGGAAAGGAATATGGGATGTCACTCTAGATCCAAACCTGAATCGAACCATCTCCTCAAACACCCATTGTCCTATGTTTAGTGGCTTCTTGTCCACTATAGCCGCAAAGGGGGCATAATCTCTCTTGGTGAAGTGAGTAAAGTTGCCACCTTTCTGAACTAGGTTTCTGGAATAGATATACCAAAGTACCCGGTAGGTGGAGGACATAGAAGCAGGTTTGAATTGAAGAGAAAGCAGTTGGTCTTCAGTTATAGGCTCATTAGGCAGTAGGATTTGAAGACACTCCCTATTTGAATATTCTATGGTATGGTGAGGAGGAGGATTGTCAATACCTAGAATAGAGTTCAAGATAGAAGCAGAAAGGGTAATGTTCACTCCCCTAACTGTGGTGGTTACACTCTCCTTATCCATAATTTGATCATCTTCCTCTATTGTACCACATTGCATATTAAAATAGAATAATTTTACAATATTAGGAGTAAAATGGGCAGAGATGGATAGGAGGTTTTTGAACTGGTTTAACCAAGGGGAGAGGTCAAGGTTGCATTCCTGTCTAAGGTTATCTAGGTTGACAGACACTACAGGGCAAAATGGCTTTTTACCAAATTCCTCTTTGAATTTGGTAGCTTGTTCGCCTGACAGGATTGTGTTTTGGGTGTTGAAATCAGAAGAAGGTGAATTGTGGTTGTAAATCTCAAAGATGGCTTTTGTTACCGTTTGAGTATCAGGAGATTGATCAGTTTGCTCAGGTGCAGAGGTTTGAGCCTTGGAAGAAGTTTGGCTCTAGGTGGTTCTCTTTCTCTTGGAGCCCTTTGAAGATTCAGTAACTTTTTCTTTCCCTTTTCCAGCTACTGCCTCTGTTTTCTTCTTTTGTTGATTCTCAGTGGGCTCTTGAATAGAAATTCCCTTTGGTCTGGGGGAGGTGTGAGGGATGCCTGGGATTTGTTTGTCAATCCCAGAAGAGAACTTCTTGGGTATCAGCTTCTTCTTTCTTGGTCTGTGGTAGGTATAGATTTCATCCTAGGTTTTCTCTGAAGAGGAGAAGGGGAAGATGATTTCGAGGGTTCTTCATCATTGGAAGGTCTGGAGGTTGGATTTGAAGCCAGTGGAGTGTGAGAAAGAGTGGATTCGAAGGTGAAGAGCAGAGAGGGTACGGAGAAACTCTAAGGCAAACTTGAGTTTGAGAGGTGAAAATGAGCAGTTACAGTAATCACATATATATAGGGTTTCAACAAACTCGAGTTTACACTACCAGACTCGACTCGAGTTTGGGTGAGTGAAATACTTACCTAGACTTCAAGGATGTTTCTGTGAATCCTTGAATCCCCGACAAACTCGAGTTTGTATCTGCTGAATCGAGTTTGGAGTTTCTTCAGATTTTCTATTTTCTCTCTATGTGGTGCAGACTCGAGTCACTTACTTAATGACTCGAGTTTGGAGGCTCTTCAAGAACTTCAAGATTCCTCTTGTTTGATGCAGACTCGAGTCAGTCACTTAATGACTCGAGTTTGGCCTGGTTCCAGAAACTCGGTTGTTGTAAGTTCCCGATAAACTCGAGTTTAGCTGTACTGACTTGAGTTTGGCACCTGGCAGACCTTGAGGTTCATCCTGCAAAAACACATATAAACACTCCGATGCTTAAGTTAGTAAAAATTAATCATCAAAACACATAATTAGCATTGGGATAGAGTCATCTTACAAGTCATTGGGATTTACCATTCCCAATTCTCTTCTAATAAAGGTAAATTGCTACTTTGCTAGTCGTTTTGTGAAGATATCCGCAAGCTGTTGATGAGTTGGGATGAATAATACTTTAACATCCTTCTTTTGAACATGATCTCGAATGAAGTGATGTCTGACATCAATATGCTTAGTTCTGGTATGATAGACAGGATTTTTGGCTAAGCTGATGGTACTTGTGTTATCATAAAGGATAGGGATTTCCTTTAGGTGAGTTCCAAGATCTTGGATCTGTTGCTTGAGCGACAGGACTTGTGAGCAACAACTTGACGCAACAACATATTTGGCTTCTGTTGAGGATACAGCTACTGTGTTCTGCTTCTTGCTAAACCATGAGACAAGTGAGTTTCCAAAGAACTCACATTGTCCACTTGTGCTTTTACGATCAGTTTTGTATCCAGCATGGTTTGAGTCAGAGTAGGCTACTAAGTGAGCAGGTTGACCTTTGGGAAACCACAATCCCAATTCTTCTGTATCATGCAGGTATCTGAAGATTCTTTTCACATGTTCAGCATGAGATTCCTTAGGTGCGGATTGGAATCGAGCACACATTCTCACACTAAATTATATGTCTGGTCTGCTTGTTGTTAAGTAGAGTAATGATCCAATCATGCCTCTATACCTTGTGATGTTGAAATCTTTTCCCTTTTCATCAACATCTAAGGCAGCAGTTGAACTCATTGGTGTGTCTGCCCCATTACAATCTTGAAGACCGTATTTCTTGAGCAGGTCTCTTAGGTACTTGGTCTGGGAGATAAATAGCTCATTTTTTCGTTGCTTGATTTGTAGACCAAGAAAGTAGTTGAGCTCTCCCATCATTGACATCTCAAATTCACCTTACATAGTCTCAGAAAATTCCTTGCACAGAGTATCATTAGTAGCACCGAAAATAATGTCATCCACATATATTTGTACAAGTAATATTTCATTAAGCTTGTTACTTTTGATAAACAAGGTGGTATCTGCTTTTCCTCTTACAAACCTATGATCTAGAAGGAATTTACTTAGCCTTTCATACCAAGCTCTAGGAGCTTGCTTTAACCTATATAAGGCCTTCTTTAACTTGAAGACATGATCTGGATGAAATTCATCCTCAAAACCAAGAGGTTGTTCTACATAAACCTTTTCTTGAATAAATCTATTTAGAAAAGCTGATTTCACATCCATTTGATAAAGTTTAAATCCTTTAATGCAAGCAAAGGCTAAAAGAACTCTTATTGCTTCCAATCTTGCAACTGGAGCATAAGTTTCTTCATAGTCAATTCCTTCTTCTTGGTTATATCCTTTAGCTACTAATCTTGCCTTGTTACGGACAATGATTGCAGACTCATCGCGTTTGTTCTTGAATACCCATTTGGTGCCAATGACTGGATGGTCTTTGGGCCTGGGTACCAAGTCCCAAACTTGATTTCTTTCAAATTGATGTAATTTCTCTTGCATTACTATCACACAATCATTGTCTGAAAGGGCTTCTTCAATCTTAGAGGGTTCTATTTCTGAAATAAAAGCTAAAAAGATAACTTCATTCAAAATGCTTTGTCTGGTTCTAACTCCTTGATTTGCATCACCTATGACTTGGTCCAGTGGATGACTCCTACTGTATTTCCAAGCTTTAGGTTGGGTTAGACCAGGATTTTCACAAGTATGTTCAGATTCAGCTTCTGGTTCTCTTTGTAAGTCATTTTCAGAATTTTCCAAAACAGAAGAAGTTTTTGAAGAAGGTGGATTCAGAATCTCATCATCTTCATCAATCATGGATTTGTTAGAGTTGTTTCACAGAAAATAACATGGATCGATTCTTCTATAGTTCTAGTAGAGAGATTGTATATTCTATAAGCCTTACTCCTAGAAGAATAGCCAAGGAATGTACCTTCATCAACTTTGGAATCAAATTTACCTACATTTTCCTTACCGTTCTTATGGATAAAACATTTGCATCCAAAGATATGCAAGTGAGCTATGTTGGGCTTTCTTCCCTTGAAAAGTTTGTATGGAGTCTTGTTCAGCTTTTTCCTAAGATAAGCTCGGTTAGCGATATAGCAAGCTATGTTCATTGCATCTGCCCAAAACACTTGGGAGGTCTGATTCTCATTCAGCATTGCTCTTGCCATTTCTGTGAGGACCCTATTCTTTCTTTCAACTACTCCATTTTGTTGGGGATTTATTGGAGCAGAGAAGTTGTGATGTATGCCCATTTTATCACAAAGTTCCTCAAAGGAGTGATTCTCAAATTCCCCTCCATGGTCGGTTCGGATTCCTGCAATAGATAAACCTTTCTCGTTCTGGACCTTCTTGGCAAATACAACAAATTGATCAAATGTTTCACTTTTAACAGATAAGAATAATGTCCAAGTATATCTTGAGAAATCATCAACTATTACTAGAGTGTACAAGTTTCCACCAAAACTTTTTACGCTAGCTGGACCAACTAAGTCCATATGTAGTAATTGAAGTGGTCTATTAGTTGAGATGTCAGTTTTAGAATGAAAAAGATGATTTAGTTTGTTTTCCCTTTTGGCATGCTTCACAAATCATATCCTTTTTGAACTCAAGTTTTGGTAATCCGATAACTAAGTCCTTTTTCATTAGTTTATCAATTTGAAACATGTTGACGTGAGCTAACCGTTTATGCCACAGCTAACTGTCATCTAAATTACCGATGAAGCACTCTTCAGATGGAGAGCTATTGGAGAGGTTGAGAGTGTAGCAATTACCTTCTCTAGGAGCCCTGAATAAGGCATTTGATTTAAGGTTATCCAAGGAGAGATCATCCTTGCTCACAATCAGATATTCTTCTGAGTTAAAGATGATTAGGTTACCTTTATCTGCACTTTGGCTTACACTTAGGAGATTATGGCATAGTCCTTCCACAAGGTAGACATCTTGTATCTTTAATCCATCATTGTTGCCAATTTCTCCAATACCGGCTATTCTTCCGGATTGATTTCCGCCAAATGTGACCTTGCCACCTTCCTTATGAGTGATTGTTGAGAACTTGGATTGATCCCCTGTCATGTGTCTAGAGCATCCACTGCCAATATACCACTTACCGGAATTTGATGCTCTTAGACATACCTGCAAATTTGTAGAGTTAAGTTTTAGGTACCCATTTCGTCTTAGGTCCTTTTGGGTTAGTACTTGCATTGGGTCCCTTATAGGATCCCTTAGGTACCCATTGATAGTTACCTACAAGTTTGTTTTTCTTTTCATTCCTATGAAAGCAAGAAGAAGTAGAATGACCCTTTCTATTACAGTAGTTACAGTGAGCGAAGGGATTAGAGAGGTGAACTGATTTCTGAAAGTAGCTCAAGTAGTTATTTTGACCATTTCTCTTTCTACCTTTTCTTTTATCTAGATTAGGCTTGTAGCCAATCCCAGATTTGTCGTTTGTGAACTTTTGTTGTTTCAAAATGATGTTGAGCATTTCACTGCCTTGAGTAAATTTTTCAAGGGTTTTTGAAAGTTCCTCATTTTTCTTTTGCAAGGTACAACAGTTTTCACAAATGTTTTCAGAAGTAGATGGTGGGGTTTTTTGAACTAGTTGTTCTAAATCTTTTATCTTTCTTTTTGAAGAAATTAGTTCTTTTGCTATCCTTCTAAATTCAAAGCGAAGGTTATTATATTCAGACAACAATTCATCAAAGGTGGGTTGATGAGCCACAAATGTACCATGTGTTAAGACACAATTTGAGCTTGAAATTGATCAAATATAATTAAAAAGCTTAAGGATAATAAGCTAAAATCATGGTTTTGATGTCAGGCATACCCTTATAAGTGTTCCTGTGTGTTTTGCAGGTTTTATCCATAAAAAGAAGCTATTTGGAGACTCCGCGGAAGTCAAAAAGTGAAGCCACAAAGAGGAAACAGTAAGTTGGCGCCCAAGGCGCCAATCCTATGCAAAAGTGGCGCCCAGGGCGCCACTTCTAGGGAGAAACAGAAAGTTGGCGCCCAGGGCGCCAACTCTCTGACCATTTGGGGAAAATGGCGCCCAGGGCGCCAGAAGTGCGGCAATCCTGATTTTTAATTTTTGGAAAGTTTTTGAGCCACGAAAAAGGAAGGAAAATCAAGGATTTTAGAGATTTGGAAACCCAACTGGATCAAAAAAAAACATAAAAGAGGCAACCCTAGCACTAAAAAGAAAAAAACTTCGGGCACAAGAAACAACTGGACGGCATTGGAGAGGAAATCAAAGCACTTGTGGAGATCCACCTTTCCCAACATCTGGAGAATCATTCCATCTTCATCTTTTCTTCTTTGTTTTGTTAATCTAGCCATGCTTGGCTAATTTCCTTTTTGTAGTTAGGGCTAGGATGAACCCTATGCAAATTTGAGTATTTGGTTGAATTCTTGTATGAATCTTGGTTTCTTTGATTGAATGAATTTTCTTTGCTTAATGCTTTCTTGAAGATTGATCACCTTTAAGATTGTCCATAGGTTGATGTATGACAATAGAGATGTTGGTGCATCTAATTGGAACTTGTTAATTCATCATAAAATTGCATGACCTAGACATAGGCTTACGAATTTATGCGATCATAGGATTCTGGTTCAAGATTTGATCTTTCTAGACAATACTAAGACATTAGGTTGTTTGTAAAGATAAAATAGGCTAAGGTAGCATCAAGACATTGGGACTTAGTCTAACCTTAGAGAATCGATCGTCAATCTGGGAGTCATAATCAATTAGATCTTTAATTCAAATACTTGAAGGAGCATAGGGGGATTCTAAGTCCTAGCTACGTTTTACTCGGCTGATTATCTTTTCTAAACATTCTCTTGCGAATCTTCATCTTGAATTCTTTTCTTTCTTTGATTCTTAGTTACAACTCATCTTTTATTACTCAAAATTGTCCAACTAAGGTGAAAATAACGAATTAGTGATTGAATAACTATTCCTCGTGGGACGATACTTTCTCACTACTTTATTACTTGTAACGACCGGTGCACTTGCCGAAGTCGCCCCTATCATGGGTTCAGAATCATTTACCTCTTCATTGTCATATTCTTCTTGAGCAACTAGACAGAGATTTGTTGTTTGCTCTTCATCTTCTTCTTCTTCATCGAATGAGCTTTCTCCCCAAATAGCATAGACATAAGCCTTCTTCTTGAATGAGCTGAATCTGGGCTTTTCTTTTTCTTTGTTCTTCAACTGAGGGCATTCAGATTTGATGTGACCAGGCTTGTCACACTCATAGCATACAATTGGCTTCTTAGCTTCCTTGTGGTTGTTGTTCTTGTGAGACTTCCGGAAGGCTTGATCCTTTTTGTAGAATTTCTTGAATCGTCGGACCATCATTCCTATCTCTTCGTCTATCTCTTCATCATCCGAGTTCCTATCTTCTTTGTTAGTCTTGAGAGCAATTCCCTTCTGTTTCCCTTCTATTTCATCAAGCCCTTTTCTGAAATTGATTTTGCCTTCTTATTCTGACAGGCTTCCAAAGAGAGCTGCTACGGATTGCATGGATTCTCCTCTTGCTTCCTCTATGGCTATCACTTTAGCTTCCCAATCTTTGGTTAGTATATTTAAAATTTTTCTTACCTGAGTTTTTTTATCGTACACCTTTCCCAAAGTTGACAACTGGTTGATCAGGTGGGTGAAGCGGAGTTGAAACTCTGCAATTGATTCTCCAGATTTCATGCGTAGGAGATCAAATTCGGTAGTGAGTGTGTTGATCCGGTTCTCCTTGATTCCTGAGGTACCTTCATATGCAACTTCTAGTGCATCCCACATTTCTTTGGCACTTGGCAAATTGCAAATGCAAAAGTACTCTTTTTGGCTCAAGGCACTCTGCAACATCAGGATGGCTTTGTTGTTAAGAACAATATTCTTTTGATCACTTTCATCATACTCTTCTCTCCTTTTTTATACTAGACTCTCACCAACTTTCTTTCTAGGAACATAATTCCCTTCCTCAATGACTTCCCACAGACCATACTCACTGGCCATCACAAATACTTTGAATTTGGATTTCCAGAATGAGTAGTGTTCACCATTGAATCCCAGTGGTTTGTTAATTGGAGCACCATCTGGTAGAATTCCTTCCATTGGATCTTTTTGTCTAGGAGGTGAATCCTTTAAATAGACAACTAGGCTCTAATACCAAATGAAGATGGAAGAAATCACCAAGAGGGGGTGAATTGGGGATTTAAAATTTCTTTTAGACTCCCTTTTTTAAAAAAAAAACCGTGAGAAGTAAATGATGAGAGAATGAAAGTAGAAAAGCTGGACACAGAGAATTTATATTGGTTCGGTCTCAACTTTGACCTACGTCCAGTCCCCAGATATCTACTGGGTATTTTCACTAGTTCAACAAGCTTAAACTACAACAATGTAAACTACAAGCAATCCTATCCACCAAGGACTTGCTCCCCATTACACTATGTAATTAAGCTTCCCACCTCACAAGTTTCCACAACCTTGAGCTTTCACAAATACAAAGGATTTCAAAGAATCAAAACTCTCAAGAAGAGTAGATAAAGATAAACACTGAAGAACAAGTTGAAAATAATAATACAGACTCAAATTTTAAAGTATAATCAAGATAGCTTCGTTGTATATTCTTTGCTCTGAGTCTTCATATCCTTTTATAGCCTAGCTAGATGAACTAGCCGTTGCTTTCTCTTCTCCAAGGTTCAGCTGTAAATCTGGAAAATGACAGTTGCTTATTTTGCTCTGTTTTTTTTCAACTCTCAGCTAGAATCTTGGAATTTTGTTGTTGCAGAAGGTCTTCCAGATTTTCAGTCATTATATGATCTTAATTCGACCGTTTAGAGTACTCCTGAAGTGTTGAAACGGTCTGAACTGAACATCTGGGATAAGGGAGAAAGATCAGCCCTATTCTTGGTTCTTCATTTAATGCACTTATCCTGGATCTTGATCTCACCTTGATCTTAGCTAAACTTTTCTGAAAAATACTCAAAACTTCATAAAAGACATTAGAAACAATAATAACATGTGATAGAATAATTTCAGATTTACCCATAAAGATTTCGCAGATCAACATCATTTGGTTTTTCAAAATCTCCGATGCAAACTCGAGTTTGTTCTTCCAGACTCGAGTTTGGAGTTCATCCAGAAAGCATGTCTATTGATCAGTGGTCTAAACTTGTAGTCTGTAAAAGCAAACTCGAGTTTGGCTTTTACAGAGAGAACTGTGGGGCTCTGGTCTTGGAATGGAACTTTGGGCATGAAGCTAAATTCGAGTCAATTAGTGACTAACTCGAGTTTGGGTCAGGCCTAAGTTCATAATCTTCTAGACTGGAGTTTAGGATCATAGACTCGAGTTTGTAGTGAAGCCAAATGGATGATCTTTCTGTATGATTCAGACTCGAGTTTGTGAAGCAAACTCGAGTTTCAGTAAGTGCTGAAACTTTTGAGATTTATTTGGGTCAAGTGTAAACTAGAGTTAGAAAGGCCAGACTGGAGTTTGGGAGTCTATTGAGTTTTCTTGGTTCCTTTCTGTTTGGTCTAAACTCGAGTTTGATAATCCAGACTCGAGTTTGGCTTGCTTGGGATTCTGAGTGTTCTCTGTATCTTCTAGACTTCAGGTTTGATTTTGTAAACTGGAGTTTGGCTTATTGTGAAAAATTCTGATTACTTTCTGTAACTCTGCAAACTCGAGTTTGCCTATGCAAACTGGAGTTTGGCTTGCTTTTGAAAATATGAGCTTCTGTCTGTCAAGTCCAAACTCGAGTTTAGCTATCCAAACTCGAGTTTGCCTTGAACAGTAAGTTTTACAACTTACCAAAGACAAACTTCAAATCTAGTTTACAATTGTTAGTTATCATCAGAACACATTGAGAACCAACAGCTGGTGAGTACCTCCATTCTTCCATCATTAACGGACTGGACCGAGGGCTGGAGCTGGGGAGAGGCGGCAGAAATTAAAAAAAGAAGCAGAGATCTCCATTACTCCACTATTCCAGATTCGTCCCGCCTTTTTTCCCCATTAAATCCCTTTCACTAGTTTCTTATGGATTTCTGGTGCTTTGGCTGATTAATTGGATTATCATAAGGCTATGTTTGGCTGATGCTTCTTGCCTCTTGGAGTGGATTAATTGACTGGAATTTCAGAGCTTAAAATTGGGGGAGTTTATTTTGTTCAATTTAGTTTCTCTTATATATGTGGATTTCCTAGTTTTAGGAATAGTTTTTTGAATTGTTGAGACTAAGTTTACCCGTTTGGATAGCTTTGTGGATTAAACCTATGTGATTGGATATGATTATTGTAGCTTTTGGATTTATATATATGTATTTCCCTTATTGATTCAATGAAATTGTGATTTCTATGTGTTATTGTTAAATAATATAATTGGATTGGATTAATTGAGTGGCGTGTTATCACATTTATAATAAGAGGAAGCAAGTTACATTAGTCTAATCCTAATTGCACACTAATTGTACTTCAATAGTGCCTTAAGAGGTGATTGCTAGGTACGGTAGTAGGAGTAATGACTAATTAAAAACACTAAACTTGAGCGTTTGCTTGAGGTTTTTTATGAAGATTTAGTGAAAATTTACTCCTACATCTAATTGAATTATGATAGCCACTACTCCATTTCCAAGAGCATTCATTCATTTTACATTTTCATACTCCACTCCATTATAAAGAAAATACCAAAAATAGTAGTTTAGGATTTAATTAAGGGGTTCAAATTTCTCATCTTGCATGAGAAGAAGAAGATTCCTACACACACATGAGATGGTGGGACACACACACACACACACATGAATTAATTACATATATGTGGGTCCCACTATTTCATGTGTGTGTGACATGAGAAAACACTTCTCCTACAACATGAGAAGTGTTTTTCACTTTAATTAAATTGCATTAATATTTTAGTTTATTAATTTGAAAATCCAAAAACCCGATTTCCCATTGTTTTAATTGCATTTGCATGTCATTTAGATTACTTAGGATTCAATAAAAGGCTCCTCAAGAAGAGAGAACGATCTCAAGTTTGCCTATACGCAATCCTTTTGGTTTATTTTTTATTGTGGACCGCAAGGCTAAAGACGAAAAAGGCTACTTAATCACAAAATGATTTAAATTAAGTTGTTATGTATATATCTACATATAATTAAACATCATATATATGAAAAGAAGAGAAGAAAAAGTTTTATTGTGTGTGTATATATTATAATAGGAAAATTATCACAACAAGATAGATAGGGATCACAACAAGGTATATATATGTATATATGCATAGATATACATAAGTAATTGTAACAATTAATAACTTAAATTACGCATATTCTTAATAAAACTAATATATCCAAATGTGAGTACAAGGAATATCTGAGATATTTTATATATATATATATATATATATATATATATATATATTTGTATAAATATATATAAATTAGATATGAGTAGAAATATTAACCATATATTTAAAATACATATAAATATATAATTATCCTAAGATTACGATATATAAATATATATCGCATTAAAGCTTATTTTATATGGTTGTTAGTACTTATCAAATTAAAATTGCGATTTATACACACACACACACACACAAATTTATCTTGTGTGGTGTCTATAATTATTAAAATATGGATATTATGTTTAATATTGAAATAGAATCAGGAAGTTTAAATTAATTTTAGAGCAGTAGCAGTAGTAGCAGTAGCAGTAGTGGTAGTAGCAGTAGTAGTATATTTGTTATTATTATTAGAAAAAGGAATAAATAATATTATTAAAAGGAATAAATATGTTATTGTTAGAAAAGGAAATAAGTGATAAATTAAAAAGGAATTAATAATAAATAATAAAGGGAATTATTAATTAATAGAAAGTATTATTATTAATTAATATTAATTTAAAAGGGTATAAATGAATTAACAAATTCACCAGGGGTAGAAAGGTCAATAGTAACAATTGTTAGTTCTCTAGGTGTTTTGATGATAACTGACAATTGTAAACTTAATTTGAAGTTTGTCTTTGAAAGTTGTAAAACTTTCTATTTAAGGCAAACTCGAGTTTAGGTAGCTAAACTCGAGTTCGGACTTAGCAGACAGAAGCTCAAATTTTAACATAATACGCCAAACTCCAGTTTGCATAGGCAAACTCGAGTTTGCAGAGTTACAGAGAACAATCAAAGTCTCTAAGAGTTGTAAACTCGAGTCTATATTTATAAACTCGAGTTTAGATCAAAGGCAGTGACATTCGAATTTCAACTTGTTTCCAAACTCTACCTTTGATTCTGAGAAACTCCAGTTTACAAGAAAGTTTAAATGCTAAAAAGTTCAAAAGACTTGTAAACTCGAGTTTTGAGATCAAACAGAAACTTCAACGTTTTATCAAATTTTCAAACTCTACCTTTGATCCTTCCGAACTCCAGTTTACAAGAAAAGTTTAAGAGCTAAAGACTCGTAAACTCGAGTCTGGGTTAAGCAAACTCGAGTTTAGGATAAACAGAGACACTTGTGTTATTACTTGCTTTGTAAACTCCAGTTTTGGTTTCAGTGACTCTAGTCTGCACTTTAATGAAAAGTTTTTCAAAGTTTGAATACTCACTGAAACTCGAGTCAGATTTCTGGAGACTCGAGTTTAGGACTGTTTTGAAAACACTTGAACTATTACATGATTTCTAAACTCCAGTCTTGAAAATGGAAACTCTAGTTTGGGCTTTCAAAAGGTATTTCAATGTTTCAGTTTTTCACTGCAACTCGAGTCAAGGTTCTGGTGACTCGAGTTTAGCTCAAACAGAAAGCCTCGAGTAAATGTCTATTTTGAAAACTCCAGTTTTAAAAATGGAAACTCCAGTTTACATATAAAGAGATTTTTCAAAAGTTTCAGTTTACACTGAAACTCGAGTTTTGGATATCAAAACTCGAGTCTGGGCTATACAGAGAACTAAACAATATTTCAGATTTTGTAAACTCCAGTTTGCGTTTTCTAAACTCCAGTTTTGAAGCTCTGAACTTAAACTCAAGATTTTCATAAAAGCTTCAAACTCGAGTCAGTCACTAAATGACTCGAGTTTAGGCATGGCCTCAAAACTTCATCCAACAGCCATTCTCGATTTTCCTTTCTATAAGAACCAAACTCGAGTCAGTCACTAATCAACTCGAGTTTAGGAAGTCTTTCAAAACAAGATGCTCTCTGGATGAACTCCAAACTCGAGTCTGGGTTTGTAAACTCAAGTTTGTAACGCACAGATTTGTAAAACCAGAAGGCGTGAATTTGCGAAAACCATTTGAATGATCTTAATACTTCATATCTTTAATTGCTATTATTCCTAATGTCTTTTAACTAGTTTGTTAGCAAGTTTCAGATGGTTTATTAAAGGAAACAATGAAGATTCAGACAATGAGCTGTAAAGCAAGAGAGAGAGAATATGTTGTCTTATAAAGTGCTCCAACTTGGATTAAATAATTACAACTTTAAGCACAGCCCATTCCAACACAGGGACATCAACATTATCTTCATATTAATTAAGTCCCACATTGCTAGAATGTCTACAACAGATTGGACAAAAGCCATCAAGAAGATTTTAGTGGATTCTCAATAGCTAGTTCTGGAAGTGGAGCCTCCAATGTTCAAATTAGTAGTGCTCTTCCAACAGTCAAGTTCTTCATTCAAATTGGACTTCAACAGCTATAAATATCATTCAGATTCGAAGAAGAACAAGGATAGACAAGATACAAGACAATTACAGTGTGCAACAATCAGATTTCTGTATTCATTCTTCTGTAAATAGTCTTGAGAGATTTGAGCTTCAGTGTTTATCATTATCTGCTCTTAGAGAGAGTTTGTTTTCGTTAATCATTTGATTGTAAAGAATCTCAAGTCGGGGGACTTGGAGATTGATTGTACGACTACAACTTGTAAGGGGGAGTGAGTCCTAGATAGAGGATCATCCTAAGTTACAAAGTATGTAGTGTACTGTGTTTGAGTATATCACTTACTGTGAGAATCTCAAGTCGGGGGACTTAGAGATTGGGATATCAGTGTACAACTTGTAAGGGGGAGTGTATCCTGGTGAGAGGATAGCTTTCGAGTACAGAGTGTGTAACTGATTGTGAGTGATAGTGAAAATCCCAGAGAGTCTGGGGACTGGACGTAGGTCAAGGAGTTAGACCGAACCAGTATAAATCTTGCTGTGTCTTGTTCTCTCTTCCCTTTCTCTGCACTACTTTGCTTTAGCGATTAATTTCCAGAATTGAGCGAAAGAATTTTTCAAATCCCCAATTCACCCCCCTCTTGGTGATTTGCTCCGGCTTTTTCAACAATGACATCTCTTAGGATGTTATTTATAAGGGAAATAATGCGGTGATACTATTATAGGATATCCGAGAAAGTCACGAACGTACCGCTAGCTATGGAGACTGATGTATGGACTCATACTGTAACTCTAACTCTTATGTTGTCTTGTATGCTTATATGTGATGAGATGATTCATATAGTCATGGACAAGACTTGGTCTTGGGTCATGGACTGTGGCTAAGACCCGGTCTTAGGCCACCTTTTAAATACATTTAGCCTTGAAATGAGTTACAGTCTTGGTAATACAATGTGGATGTTTTCCTAGCACTGAGGACACGTCAGGGGAGTGGCACTGGTTATGTGCAAACGATGTGTACATTACATGTGTTGTGCGCTATGTATTATTGAACATTATATTTGTTGTGTGCTATGTATTGTTGAGATATGAACTATTACATGTGTTGTGCAGCATATGTAGTTAAATGCTAAAATGTAATGAATATCTGTCATACATATATTGTTTATACTTGAGTATAAGGTTAATTATTACCTGAGATTCAATGGGTATTGAATCTCAGAATTTACCCTAGCTTCAGGATCTGAAGGATCAGGAGTTGGAGAAAAGGGTAAGAAGCACGCATGAAGACTCAAACGGAGTTGTATTTTGGGGATAGTATTATGTATAACTTTTAAACATTCGGATAATTGTACCACTAAGTTGCCAACCGAATACACCATAAAGAATTTTAAGTTGTATCACACTTATATTCCTTTGGGAATTTTAATTAACTAGCATATGTCTGGGAATATGCATCAGTCACTCATTCGTCCAAATGTTAAGCATGCTCTCTGTTGTGACTCACTCTGATCTGTTAACGCCTTCACTCTAATAAACCCACATGAATTAGTTTAATAAGAGCTATAGGTACATAACTGGTCATCATAAAAGACTTAAAAATTAGGGGTGTTACAATTTTCATGATTAAATTAGGGAATTTTATGTATTCTCTAGAACATTGTTGCATGATTAAAAACTAAATTGAGTTAGGGACAACTGTATTGAATTAAATGTAATTAGGGGCAAAATTGTCATAATTTTTTTATTAATCATGCAAATAATTTCTTGTACTTTTGATGCTATCTTGTGCTTAATCTTGCCTTGTAGGTGTTTAAAAAGAAAATTTGATATTTTGGAAAATGTTAATTGGGGTTGGAATTAGTTTTTGAGGACTAGGAAAAATTATAGAAAAGGTCCCTAGAATTTCTGAGAATTGCAATTCAATGAAGAAAAGGAACCAAAGAAAATTATAGAAAATGGCTCAAAAAGATTTGAATACTACAATTCGCCGAACAAACGTTTCAAATATTTACACTGTAATAATCAAAGCCTCCTTGAGATCAAGTTGTTTCTTCTCTTTTCACTTTCTTTTACTTTTAGTATTCCTGAATTGGTGGTTAAGATAAGTGCGAGGAAGATCACCCAAGTAGAGAAATAGAAGTAGTATAATTTAGTAATTAGAATAAGAATTCTATATGTATGCTTTGCATTTTTCTTACTACCTTACTTAATTACTATTGTGCATCTTCACTATACTTTTATCTGGTATTATTACTTGTTTCTTCTTCCTTCTATCTTTATACGATGTTGGTGGGTTGTGCTCTAATTACAATTGGACTTTACAACTTTTCATTTCATTAAGGAATAAGTTAGAATAATAGAATTGCTTTACAAACATTAAGGACAGTGTGTTGTTTAAGTGTGGGGGAGGGGAAAACATTTTGAATCCCATTAATTGGTTGTTTTAAAATGAGAAAATGCCCTAAACTATATTTTTTTTAAAAAAAAATAAAAAATGACTTGTTCTAATGCATGTTCTAAACGGTAAAGGGTGGCATTTGTCACTTTGGAAGTGTAATTTGTGGGAAGTTCTTTGATTTTTCATGAGATTTAGTGTGTAGGAATTTTTTTAAAAAAAATCATGTTTTTCCTTTCAAGTGAATGGGAAGAGAAATGATCTCACAATTGAATTTTTTGCTTACTCTTTATTTTGAAAAAGAGAATTTATATATCATTAGTGCAAAGATTTAGCATCATTATATTGTTATTGATTGTAATGCTTTCATTAATTGTATTTGTAAGCTTGGCACTAGGAATAGTTAAGTAGATGTTTTGTGGTTAGCTTACTATATAATTGATTGTGTAGTAGAAAAGTATTGAAGAAAAACCTTGTTGGAAGGTTACTTGGGCCTTGAGTTATTTTCATGTATGTATGATTCACTTAGTTTTTCATATTATAGACCTTGTTTCCACTCTTTCGAAATGGCACTTGCGTTAGTGTAATGAAAATGAAATAGACATTCAATTCTAAACCATTTTTCACCCAAACACAAACCTACATTCATCTACCCTTTGCTTACCTTTGTTGATCCATTCTTATATTGTATGCATGTCATTACTCAAAGTGTTCATAGTATTCTAAAAATTAAAAGTGAATTGCCAATAAAAATTTGAACAATGTATATATTGAATGCCAAGTATATAGAAAAAAGAAGAAACATAAGCCTACAAAAAATAGAAACATATTTTGTAAACAAATATATATAAGTGTGTGTGTGTGTGTGTGTGTGTGTGTGTGTGTGTGAAGAAGGCATTTGTTCATGGATTTGGAAAAGAATTGGCAAAAGTTTGTTAAGTTATTTAGATGCTATGAATTTACACATTAACTTTGACTTGCATATTGTAACATCCCAAATTCCACTTTCAAAAATCGTGTCGGTCGACACTTAGTTTTAAGAAAATCAACAGAGTTTGAGATGCTACAGCTTGGAGTACTGCAGAAATGGATAGCGTGCACTAAAATTCGAACAATGAGTATCTGATATAGAATGCCCAGATATATGATGATGCCCCGACATAAGCTGATATATTAAATATCCCAAAGGAATATTCATGTGATACAATTTACAGAGATTAAATACAATTCTCTGATAAAGAAAGTCTTAAACTAGATCTATGGCTTGAAACCTAATATTAGTTATTCAGTCCATTTGGCCAGGTCGGTGTTCAATCTAATGGGAGTCTCACCAACTCTATGGCGACTTGTGACAACCCACCGATGAACCCTTCCTTAGTTTAAGCACCAAATGGTTTGAAATAACTTTATCAGATTTATGCCAGAAACTAAGTCCTAATAACTTCTACCAACCTTCGTCTTCGACCGCTGCTTCTTCATGGCTCTACCCATTGGCACCTTCTCTATCCCGGTTCCTCCCCTGTACTATTCATTAAGACTGAGGTCCAATGCCCATTAGACCTCAGGTAACGGTTAACCTCATGCTTATGTAAACAGTATATGACAGGTATCACAATAGTAAATTCACAATTATAACTTTCAGAATCATAGCAACAAGTAACATAACACAGCCACTGCAATATGTATGTTACCCCAGTCTGCACATATCCAGTGCCACGATGGCCTATCGTGTCCTCAGCGCTAGGAAAACTCAACAGAGTTATGAAGACTATAACCCGTAAACAATTCAGTATATCATGAACAACTTTCAAAACAGAGTTTCAACATGTGAACACAACTATCATATATTAGCATACCATAAGTATAAGAGTTAAGGTTATAATACGTGTCCGTACATTCGTTTGACGGGTTTTTGGGTACGTTGTTCGTCGGTACGCGTGCATAGTCTATCCTAAAAGGGTAATATCGTCTCAATTAATTCTTAAACAATATTTTAAGAGACACCTTGGCCACAATTGATAGTTTTACCCTTGGAGGATTTATTTTCAATTATTTCCCCATAATTTTCGGAAAAATCGCTAGTGCAGAATTTCTGGGCAGAATTTCGCCTAACTTCGAAAAATCATAACTAATTCCAGAAAAATCGAAATGAGGATCCGTAAAATTTCCCGGAATCCTTGAGATCTCTATTTTCAAGGAAAAATACTGGAACTTACCCAGAACTCATGGATAATTCCCAGTTTCCACTTTTCAAACCGTTGCCCAGAATTTCACCCAGAAAATGTAGCCTAACTTCTGGAATTTATATCTTTTTGCAAAGAACTTCAATTGACACACTCTTTATATATTTAGAAAGCCCTAGATGTCTAATTTCACCATGAATTTTCTCAGAATTTTAGAACATCATATTCTTAATAAAATACTAACGTTTTTGCTACTGACTCCAGGAAACACTAATCGATGAAATTTCGCCAGAACTTCGCTATTTTGATCATAATCTTCCGGAAATTTTTGCCATACTCTTTCTTCATCATTTTTTTGAAATAAAGCCATTGGAAACCATAAAAACATGAAAATAAAACTGGAATTGGAAGATTGTTGATCAAAACAACATTTCTAGCATTTCTACTTCATAACTAAGAACTTAAGAACTAAAAACTCTCTTACCTCTTGAAGAACACAAGCTTCCTACTTCTTGAAGCTCCTCACTCTCTCCCTTGCTCTCTATATTTTGGTGATGCTTGAGGAATTGGTGGGGAATTTGTGAAGCCAAGGGCTTCTATTTATAGGCAATCCAAGAAGTAGTCCCCAAGCAACTTCCATGGATCTTAGCCCTTGATTTTACTTGGAGAAGAGGCAAACATCTTGGCCCTCCACCTCACTCCAATTCGCCCCTCTCTCATCTCTTTCCTCAAGTTTTTGCTTAACCTCTTAATTATCCCCAAATGCTAATTTAGTTAAGTATAAGTTAGTGTTCTTCTTCAAAATTCAATTGCACCTTTGAAATCCTAATTTTATGACTAGATTTATGGTGATTTTTAATTCCCAAAATACTTAGGTATGAATCTTAAAAGTAACCGAAAATAACTTTGGGAATAGCCAAATTGAAGCTCATATTTCACTGATCTCAAATATGTACTTATCTTGAAAATTAGTTTCAATATTTCAAGTTATGATTTAATTTCTATAGGTTCTCATCTAATCTCTTCTAATTAAGTAATTACTTGCTCCCCAAGACAATTACTTGCTCCCTAAGTTATCCCAATCTTCTTCCATACACTACTTGGTTTACTACACTCACATACTCACACAACTTTTGACCACACACACTTCCTCATCACACACACACAATTTCGGCACACACACATCACATACACACTTGCCCTGGCTTCCTCCACACACTAAGCTACTTATCCTATAAGTTTTGTATTTTTGAAATAATTCATTCTCCTTAATTAGTGCCCAAGAAACCACCCCTTTCTCCTAATTTCCCTTTAATCAATTATGTTTTAATTGCTCTCACATGCTTAAGAAGAAAATTCTCTCATTGGTCCACTTAGATTTTAGGATTAAGGTTTAATATAATTTGGTTCTTTATTGTATCATTTATTTACCATCAAATAGGAATTTTCGTCCCATAGAAATAAATTAGAAATAACTATTTTAAATCCTAATTTTAATTTCTAACATCATGTTTTAGGGGTTACTAGGCTTAACTACCAAAATTGACAAAGTTTCTAATTCAATTTTGATGGTTAATAACTTCTTGTGTGCTAATTAATATCATTTGGTCTTTAATTATGACCTTAAAAACTTAATCATTAACTAATCTCAAAAATTAATAAAGTACCTCAATTATTGCAATTTCAATTGCCCAATAATTGTTGCCAATTCTTTCTAATTGATTTTGTCATCCTCCGATGATTCTAATTGCTGAAATGGTATAATTATGTTTATACTAACTTATGATAACCTTAGGATATTTTATGATCCTTAATAAGATTTAGAAAATTGGATTTGGATTTATTTAGAATCCAAAGAAAATTCCCCTAAAAATGATAATAAATTAGTTAAATTTTTAGAGACAACATATTCTCCTATTTAAATATTTAGTTGTCTCTTAGGATTTATCATAATATTCTCAGAGTATTTTGTAACCCATATCTTCACTCAGGAATTTTTTTTAGCTCTTTATTTACTCTAATTTCATAAGAAATTACCCTTAGGAAATAGGATAATTATTTCACTAGTTTTGAGACCACATATTCACCTATTGTAGTAGGTGTTATTTATCAAAATATAATATTTACATGTATTATGAAAATTGGGGTATTACACATATCAACTATTTCCTTTTTCTAATTAATTCATTTCATCTAGTCTTCATTCAATATTACCAACCTTTTAAGTTCTCTTGATTCATTACATTAATTGCTATTAGTGGTGGAGATGTTAGAGTTGTTACAAACCTATGTTAATGTGTTGATTAACTGAGCTAGAGTGAAATTATTCTAATGAGATGAAATGAGTGAAACACCAATGCCCAGAGAGTTCTCTTGTGCTTCATTCTAATATTTAAGGTTGTGTGGTCAGTTAATTTCTTTACTTTGCTTGATTATGACTAGTATTGACTTAAGGAATTTGATTAATTAATCAATTGCTGTCCAATTATCGAAATTGCTCATTTTTCAAATGCATTAGTGATTTGGACTTGGAATCTTGTACTGATCAATTGCCTTTGTTCAAGAGTATAAAGGTCTCAGTATGGAAAAGATAAATTGAGATTCTGAATACTTTTTTTGGGATTAGTGATTTTTCAAATGCATTAGTGATTTTTCAATCAATTGCTTTTGGAATCAATTGCTCATTTTTCATAATTAAATTGAGATTCTGAATACATTTTTTGGGACATTATTGCATGATTAAGCACTAATTTGAGTTAGGGATATTTGTATTGAATTAAGTGTAATTAAGGTTAAAATGGTCATAATTTGTTAATTATTCATGAAAATGATTCTTGAACTTTTGATGCTACCTTATGTTTAATCTTTGCATTGTAGGTGTTTAAAAAGAAAATTTGAGATTTTGGAGGGTCATAAGTAAAATTTTGAGGACTAGGACAAATTACAGAAAACGTCCCTAGAATTTCTAGAAATTGCAATCAATGAAGAAAAGAGACCAGAAAATATTACAGAAAAACCCACATTTCTTGGAAATTACATTTCTACCTTTCAAATTTTAAAAAAATTTACTTTAGTCACTCTACGAAACTTTTTAAATGTTCAAATTGGTCCTTGGTCAAAACTTGTGTTTTTTATTAGGAACCAATTAGGTTCTTTAGATGATTTCGCGAGGGGGGAAGGAGAAGGAGAGAGAGTTGCGCCGCGGATTGGGAAAGGAGGTTCAATCTCCATCCTCCATCTTCGCTATCATTGATGACCACTGCCTTACATTATCCATTAACGCCGGCAACCATCGTTTCTTTGTCATCAATCACCACTCTTTTGTCATCACACTCTCCATTTTCGGAGAGACCCAACTGTTACACCAAAGCTCAACCAAAGCTTAAGAGAGAATAGAGAGAATCGGAGGCAATGTGATAAGGGCCTTTTTTCGTCTTTAGTCTTGGGGTCCACAATAAAAAATAAACCAAGGATTGTGTATAGGCAAACTTGGGATCGTTTTCTCTTCTCGAGGATCCTTTTATTGGATCCTAAGTAATCTAAATGACATGGAAATGTAATGGAAACAAGGGGAAATTTGGTTTTGGATTTTTAAATCAATAAACTAAAATATGAATGCAATTAAATTAAATGCTAAACTACTATTTTTGGTATTTTCTTTATAAAATGGAATGGAATATGGAAATGTATAATGAATGAATGCTCTTGGAAAGGAATAGTGGCTATCATAATTCAATTAGATGTAGAAGAAAATTTTCACTAAGTATTGATAAAAACCCTAGGCAAACACTTGAGTCTAGTGTTCTTAATTAGTGATTACTCCTACTACCGTAGCTAGCAATCACCTCTTAAGGCACTATTGAAGTACAGTTAGTGTGCAATTAGGATTAGATAATGCAACTTGCTTCCTCATAATATGAATGCCATAACACGCCACTCAATTAAACTATCTAACAATAACACATATAAAGCATAATGAAATTGAATCAATAAGGGAAATACATGTATATATAAATCCAACAAGCTACAATAAACCAATCTAATCACATAAGTTCAATCCACAAAGTTATCCAAACGGGTAAACTAAGTCTCAACAATACAAACCAATATTCTTAAAACTAGGAAATCCACATATAATAAGAGAAAATAAATTGAACAAAATAAACTCCCCTATTTTAGGCTCTGAAATTCCAGTCAGTTAATCCACTCCAAGAGGCAAGAAACATCAGCCAAACATTGAACTCAAAGCTGTCACAATAATCCAACACAGACCGTACAAATAGCTTGTAGGAGAGAGAAGAAAAAAATTGGAATGGGGGAAGGCATGAAGAACAGTGAGGAAGAAAGAGAAAACAATGAATCTGAACAGAAGATGAAGGTTGACAATGAAGAAGATGATGATGAGGTGAGGGACGGAGAATGTGGAGGTGATGGAGAAAGGTCCCTAACGGCTGCGAAGATCATAATAGAGGAGGAAGAGAATGAAGGTAAAGGTCGATGGTTCAGTCCAGCAGTGCCTCTAGCTCTGAACGTCAGATCTGTGTTGGTAAAGAGAAGGTTACTCGTCGGTGATAGGGGAATGATGGTCGCTAGTGACGATGGGGCAAACGTTGAGAGGGATGAGGATGAAGGTTCATAATTCGCGGCAGTGTTTCGTTTTTTCTCTCGTCTACCTCTCCCACTATCTCGCGCCTCTATTCTCTTTTTATTCAATGTTCAACACCCAACATCTAGGTTTGAAAGTCTCTGATCAAAACGCAAGTTTTGACCACGGACTAAACTGAAAATTATAAGACTTTGTGAAGGGACTAAATTGAAATTGTTATAACTTGAGCTCAAACTTCCATTTTCCAATTTAGTCCAATTTTTTCAAGCACCTACAATTTAAACCAATCAGGCCAACATCAAATCTTCCTAAGAAATAAGGAATAAGAGTAATTACAATAATTATGACAATTTTACCCTTGTTAACACATTTTTCACATAATCACTCATTAATCCAAATTAATCATAAATAATACATTTTTGGCCCAATTAACATGATAAAATCCCAAATTAATCATGAAATAACACATCAAAATATAGTTTGATTAGAATGAAACGGAGACTACCACCACCCTCAACGACTTCCCATCGTCACTTGCCTCTCACACCACCACCGCTAACCTTCCTTCTTCAACACTAGAGATCATAAAGGGCGTCGTGGAGCAAAGGAGATTGGAGAGACTTTCGAAGGTCCTCTCCTTTCTTTACCATGTCATCATTGTCTTCTCTCCATTCATCACCACTATTGCCAGAAAGAGACCTTCCACCATCACCATTACCATCTGGTTTTAGGAAGACAAAGGGATTCAATTTTCAAACACTACTATTGTCACTCAAGTTTCTCAATGGGCACCAAAGTTATTAATTTGCTTCAACTGATTTGTGTTGGTTTCATGGCAATGAGTGGCTGATTCCTTTTCTTCTTGGTGATGAGGGTTTATACTTGAGCCCAATGGACTACATAGGGGAGTTTTTCTATCATTCTATTAGTTTAGAGTTATATATTTGAATTTCTTAATTTTAATATATGATTCTAGAATTGAGAATGATGTTAATTATCTTTGTTACTTTGATATTTGTAGTTAAGATTGTATTTTACAGTGTAAAAAATATATGTTTGAATTTCTTTGTGGTTGCAATGAGATTATATTAATTCTCGTGGTATTGCCTAGTTAATGTGGTTGATTTGTGCCTTTGACGGATTGTTTAGTACTCAATTTCAAAAAGATTCATGTCATATTAATTCAATTTTAATTGCATATTAAGTGGTTTTAAACATCTCAAGAGGTAGTGGTTAACTATGTTTGTTGGGGCTATTATTAATTAGGAATATTAGTCTCAAGTGTTATCTTGACGTTTTTTTGTTAAAACTTAATGAATCTTAACTCATACCTTTTGAATAGTCATTTCTTCATTGTCAAAAACATTTATCATTCACATTTTCACTCTGAATTTAAACATTTCTTCTTTATTTTCTAAAAAAATACCAAAAAGAGTAGAAATAGTTGTATTTTCATGGATTTTAATTTAGAGAAAAACTAATTTCAAAATCCCCTTTCTAATCATGTTTTTAGCACTTAGTCCAATCTAGAGAATCCAAAATAAAATTGCTTCTTGATAAGAGAACGATCCCAAATTGTTTGCACTGTTTTACATTTTCATTCATGGTAAATACTGATTTGACTCTAAGTGAGTGGTGACAAAGGTTGTGTTAAATCATGGGGATGAAGATTTGGACCAGAGAACACAAGTGTTGTCTTTGTCTCCACTATGCACTACAAGACGCAATTAAGGGGCCAAAGGACAACATATACTGAGGACTGTGACTCTACTCTACTATTCTTGTAACATCCCAAATTTTTGGGATTTGTAAATTGGAAATATTATAAGAAAGATTATGATGGAAAAATTGGCCTTAAGAAATTTTAAAGTTAAGAATTGGAATTTAAGGTTTATTTTTCCAAAATTAAGGATAATTAGTTAGGGAATAATATTTGGCTCAAGTATTTTGAGAGATGATATTTTATGGCCAAAATAAATTGAAAGAAGAGTAAATTCAAGAAATACCCATAGTCATTTGAAATTCTTTATTTCCTTTTGGGCCCAATACGTACAACAAGTGGATACTTCAATAAAACACTCTCATTTTGTATTATTCCCTTCCAATTAATATTCTTATCCTTGGCCCAAATGTAGCTGAACGCATATCAGCCCATATACCCAATAAAAACAAATCTCCATTTCTTCATTCTTCTCATGTGAACTCCCACGTGACAGCAAAGCAACATCCAAGCTTTTTTTTTTTTTTGTACATAAAAGTTTTGGAAGGGTTTGACACTAGTTCCCTACCAAAGCCAGGACACAGCCCCGGGCTCTATGAGCACTTACTAGGGACTTACGAGATCGCTTACCAAAGGAGTTCCAGTGACGGCAGAGGGGATCGAACCCACGACCCCTGGATCCCTTACCATCTGTGCCAACTCTTGGCAGGTGAAATTATCATTGGCTATTCCAGAGAAAACCAATAGGCAACCTTCCTTCTTGATTCATTAAACTTTCAGCCCAAATATGCAGCCCACTTTAAAGATCCGAACCCAATGAGTGCTTAAACCATTATATCCATTTCAGCCCAATTCGTTGGCAGCAAGGAAAACACAAAGAATGTATTAACTCATTCACTTTTTTTTGTATAAAAAAAAAAAAGAAAAAAAAAACTCATTCACTTTTTCCATATCACCTGGGCCAGACACGCAAAAAAAAAAAAAAAAAAAAAAAACACAGAAGAGTGGCAGCGAAAGACCAACTGAGAGCACCATGTTTCTTCTGATTTTCCTCAAGCTTTCTCGAGCCCAACGCCATACTCCATTGTTCTTCCATGTTTTAACGTGATGACAGCAGCTCCCATGCTTCATTATTTCTCGGCAAGGCAGCAACACATATACCTCCTCTCCATTTATTCATTTTCTCATTGTTTTGAGCGAGAGCACAGAACCCAATTAGGCCCTTATATTTTCCTTCTCCGTAATCTTTCAATATTCCTCTTCAGCTCTATAACAGAAAACAGAGACTGAATAGAGACTGAGAACAGAAGCAGGCACGAGAGGGAGAGAGTAGAAAGAGAAAAGAGAGAGATAGTTATCTTTTTGCTCTGCTCATCTTCGCTGAAACAGAGGAGTGCAACGGCCATTCTTTATTCAGCGCCATACTCCACTACTCTTCAGAGATGCAGAAGCCTTCTCTCATTCTCATATTTCTTCACCATCGGAACATGAGAGACCGAGAGAATGAGAGCGAGATTGAGAACAGAGAACAGCGAACTGGATAGCAAGACAGCCAGAGAGAGAGAGAGAAGAGACCGAAAGCAAGAAGTTGGAAGGGAAGGGTCCGAACATTGCATGCATGAGTTTTGAACTAGGTAAGCCTCTTCCTTCAAGTTGGGTTTGAATCTCATAATTTACCCTAGCTTAGCTTCATGTTCTAAAGGATTGAGAGCCGGGGAAAAGGGTAAGTAACACGCGTGAGGACTCAGCAAGAGTTTTATTTTTGGGATAGTGTTATATATAATTTTTGAATATTCGGATAATTATACTGCTAACATGTCAACAGGATACACCGCAAGAAATTTTAAGTTGTATCACGTTTATATTCTTTCAGAAATTTTATGTAACTGGCATATGTTTGAACATATGTTATCAGTCACTCATTTGTCCAAATGTTAAGCATACTCTCTATTGTGACTCACTTTGATCTGTTAACGTCATCACTTAAATAAATACACATGAATTAGTTTAATAAAAAATCTAGTATTAGGCAACATAAGTGGCTTGGTAAATAAGGGCATTACAATTCTTCAACCCTAGTGCTCTGTATCATCTTTCTCTAACTCTGAGTTAATACGAAAAAGCTAGTAAAATGGTTTGAGTGCTGTTCTTGGGGAAGAGAACATTAAGACTAGAGCAAGAAGCTTCATTGATGGAGAAATAGAAAGAGAGATATGCAAGTTTCACCGTCGGAGATTCTCTTGCTCACCAGCGGTGCAAGGGAGAAATCAAAACAGAACAACATAATAGAAGGGTATATGATAGCACCTGAAGAAGTGGACGCCCACAATGACGACTCCATGGATGGCGATGGCAAGAGCACTGTTCAATGAACCTGATGGCGTTCTCTTTCCCTCTATCTTTTTTTAATTTTAACACATACATATTTAAGCTAGATAAAGTCCTTTTTAAATTGCAGGGACTGATGTTTTAGATAGAAAGAAACTTAAGGGATCAAAAACCACAGTTTAAAACTATATGAACCAAAACTAAAATGAATGCATTACAATGACTAACACTGATATTAATCCTTTAAATTGTAAGAAAGTTAAAAGTTGTCAAAGTTTACAACAGTATTCCTGAGGTTTAAGGTTTTTCGTTGTTTATGTGAAACGTATTGACTTATAAATATAATAAGAGTACATTGCTGATAAGCAACTTGATAAATTATCTTTTTATACTATCAATAGGTAGCTAATGCTTTTCATAGTAATATATATATATATATATATATATATATATATATATATATATATATATGAGCATTATATACACCGTGTGAGCCCTTAAAAGTAATTTTCCAAGACATGTAATAAATTAATTGACCAAGATTAAGAAAATTAGATAACCTAGTTATTTCCCGGATTTCAATTTTTAAATGAGAGGCAAACAAGGTATAATTAATCTAACCAAAGTTCAAGAGAGATCAACAAAGTTTATTCAAAATGGTGGACACACAATAATCACCAATTCATGAACATACAATATATATCTACTTGAATGATTAACGTAAAATTAAAAAAAAAAACGTTAACATCGTAACGGAATGAAGGGCATAATCATTTCCCATTATCCTTCCTCTGTAGTAGTTTTTCCCCCCATTTTTATGATTGAGACTCCAAAAGCACACTTAATTATCTCTCAATGAACCTTAATTAATTAACTTCAATCAAAATAGGCATTGTGGGTTTTGTGTTCTTTGATAAGCCCTTGTTTTGGAGCAAAACAACTACTTCAGAAATTGGTGGCCTTAATTCAGCAGGTGCTTGGGTGCAAAGGAAACCGATTTCTATTGTGTTTTTCACTTCCTCTGCATCATAATCATTAGGGTTTAAGGTTTCGTCGACCAGCTCCACGTGGATGCCTCTTTCATATAGTTTCCAAGCCTGCAAAGTGGGGATTAAAGTGTAGTTGAGTAGTTAATAAGGTCAGAGAAAAGACCACACCAAAACTTTTCCAAGAGAAGGAATAGCTATAATAAATATTATAAATGTTGTATATATTCTGATAAAGAAGGGATAGCTTTTCCAAAAGGAGTTAATCTCAGTTGGAAAGAAAGTAATACATTTACAATGTCCAATAAAGGAAACAAATTTGTTTGTATAATATTCAAGAAAAATTTCTAACCTTCCGAAGGAGGAATTCGCCTTCAACGTCACCATCAACTTTTAATTCATTGCTCCTCTGACCACTAATGATCTCTAGGAGAACAACACCAAAGCTATAGATATCAGCTTTTTCTGATAATTGACCATGAATTGCATATTCCGGAGCTGTATATCCTCTAAAAAATGTATAGTATTTTATGATGTAATTGATTAGAATAATGGCTCAATCTAACATAAATGCAAATATTTAGAACCAACAATATCCAAAATAGGCATATAGAACAAAAATATTGTATAAAGGCCAAAAAAATTGTTAAATCAATTATAAGTGCAATATGAGCGTACCAACATATTATGTCCCTTAATATAAGACATATTTTCCTAATTTGATTAGAATAATGAAGTTAGTTGAGTTAATTAATATGATATGTATTTTCTATAACACCCTAGCAATCTTTCTTAACTCCTTCATCCCCTCTCCTCCCTCCTTGATTATTGTCAAGGTAGCAATAATAGAGGTTAATTAGAAAAAAAAATTGACAAATATGAAAAGCATATCTTATATCTGAGACCAAGATCAACTCCCTAAATATATCTTGTATTAAAGACTGGAAGAATATTATTTAGAAACCATCAATAATCCTAAAGTATAATAGAAGTTAAGAAATTATATAAATGCAATCATTCTATTAGACTTACAATGTTCCTGCAACTTTTGTACTAAGATGAGATTTTTCTTGAGGTAAGAGTTTTGCCAAACCAAAATCAGAAATTCTAGGTTGTAGATCATCGTCTAAGAGGATGTTATTAGTCTTTATGTCTCTATGTATGATACGGACATAAAACTCCTCATGCAGATAAGCCAAACCACGTGCTGTTCCTAAAATTATATCATACCGATGTTTCCAACTAAGAGAACCCTTCTTTTTACCTATTTTCCAAAGTAACACATTATAAATGTTAGAGATAAAATGGAACTGATAAAATATTAAAACACTACAACAAATTGTTTCCAAACAAATTGGATATATATGGTTGTTGAAATCTTCAATAAAATTATGATATATGAATGAATATAGTGGGTATTAATGGAAAATAAACAAAAAATACTTATAAAAAGGTTTGGTTGATAAAATGAATACCAAATAAGAATCTGTCCAAACTGGTGTTTTCCATGTATTCATAAACAAGTATTCTCTCATCGCCTTTACTGCAATATCCAAGAAGTCGAACAAGATTTCGATGATGGACATTACTTAAAAGCTTCACTTCACTCTCAAATTCTTCCTCCACTCTCTTGGAATGGCGCCGTATAGCTAATTTCTTGACCGCAACTACTTTTCCATTCTTCAGAGTGCCCTATTCATTATGATTAAGAATTTTAATCAATCAAAGTGTTACTCTATACATACATGCGTGCATGCATGCATGTGTATAAATCACTTAGAACATATATACATGCTTTGGATTATGATGCAGATCGAAGTATTGGAAGTCTAAATATATAGATACCTTATATACAATACCAAATCCTCCTTCTCCAAGTTTATTTTGTGCACTGAAATTTTGTGTTGCATACTTTAAATCCCCATAATTAAAATTAACTGGGCCCTTCAAATTGCTTGCTCCAGTTATGTCACCTGTTAAGGAAAAGATTAATCAAAGGTCTCTTTAGTACTGCACATCAGGAATTCCATTCTTCAAAGAAATGAGAATGAGAGTCTATAGTCATTTATATTAAGGGTGAAACGAGAAAATTAAAGCATCCCGTTATTTATTTACAAACTGATACATAGTGCAGTTGAAGACTCTTTTATTTGGTTCACCTGTGGCTGTAGGAACTCTCTCATGCCTTTTTGGTTGTCTGATATAAGCCAGTAGAGTAAGGAGGATCAAAACAAAAGCCACCCCTCCAACAATTACACCAATAATCACCCCCTTCTTGCTTGAACCACCTGCAAGTTAGGAAAATAGAGAACTCAGCTCGTTTAAAAAAAGGGGTCATTTTAAATATCATGCTCGTCCTATAACAATGTGACAATATCAATATTACTAATTAATGATTCACTCATTTTCTATGAAACAGATGAATATTTACAGGATCTCTGATGTAGAATTTGTGTGTGTGTGTGCGGTGTTTTTTTTTTTTTTTTTGTTTGGGGGGGGGACTCAGGAGGAAGAAACTTAATATTCAAATCTAACCGTAAAATTAAATGTGGGATAGCCTAGAAACTTTAAAATTTAATGTGGATATTCAATTAATGATGAAATCTGAAAAGATTTAAAATAGGATATTTCTAATTAATCTTCAAAATTTTAAGATATTTTAGAATCTTCAATTATTATTTTTCTTACTTTTTATATTTCCATCAATGTGCTTTGGTAATCACGCATGTAAATATGACACACTACCTCTAGTTCCAACTAGGTGACTTATAAAATAATATATAATTTAATGATAGTATTTTAACGAGACAATGTAACATATGCTATGACAATAAGTAATTTATTTAGTTTCTTTAATCTTCCCAAATTAATCAATTGATTCTTATATTAAGTATCATTGGTATAGTATATAATATATGATTCAGAATTACAAATAAATAAACCAAAATGTTGTGTCGTCACAATCATGTGTTATTATTTGACCCAAAAAAAAAAACAATCATGTGTTATCTTGAAGTCTTTAAATTTGCTGTACCTTGTTTGACAGAGAGACTAGTGATATTGATGATATGGTTGTCAGGAAAAAAGGAAGTTGTGGAGTATCTCATGAAACAGCCAGCATCAAACACCCTACCCTCTGTATTGGGAAGACAAGGCTGCAGAGAGTTGACCCCTTGCTTCAAGCAATCCTCACACCCACTCTGTGAGATAGTTTCAGTACATTGAGCATAGCCATAGATGGTTTCACCATTATTATTATTATTATTAGGAACTTGAAGTTTTGTGGCTGCATAGAAACCAGTGATTCTAGGTGTTGTTGTTTGAAGATTCGTTAGGAGTCTTTGTGCAGCTGAAGAAAAAGCAGTAGCTGCTTCTGCACTTTGATTCCCACAAGGTGCACCATTGTAAATTCCATCTGTCTGCTCAAGAATATTGGTACTCTCGTACCTGAACAAAGTATCCCGCATCAATTATTGGGAGGGGGTTGTTTCTGCCCCTCCCTAATGTGCCCCCTGCTGACTCTAAATTTTTCACCACTTTCCCAAATTTTTTTCTTGTTTCTTTGTATAATTAGATTCTACGTAAAATGAGTGATATTTTGATAACTTAGACAAAAAAAAATGATAATATTTTTAATATTTTATGATTTTTTTAAATATTTACATAAAAAATGGGAAGTTTTTCTTTTCATTAGAAGTATCAAATCTTTAAAAAGCTTATAAACATCACCATTTTTTGCCCGCAATATTTGAAAATGCCGGGATCTTGGGGGGAAATTTAGGGGCAGCAAGGGGCATATTAGGGAGCGGGTAGCAGATACCCCCTGCCCTCAATTTTTCAAGCTCAATATGGATATTAGTACTCTTAAAAACATCATACATATTTTGCCAAAAAAATAATAATAATAATAAGAAAAAGAAATTACCAAAGGAAGCCAGTGACCATACCTGAGGAAGCAGCCGTCATAGATGACACGAGCCAAGTTAGTCCCGGCGGAGCAGTTGCGGATTTGTGCCGCAGCATGGGTGAAGCAGGCGGCACAGTCAGGGGCAGAGAGGTAGCTTCTACACTGAAAAATAGCGTAAACGGGGAGGCTTCCATCGGTCTGCTGCGCCGTGGCAAAGAACTTGCTCTGATTCACCACCTGATACGTGAGGTCTCGAAACGTTGCGCTTAGGCTGTCATTGAAGGACTTAGTATCATATTCATCTCCGTTAGATTTGAGGCAGGCATGACATAGATTATTGGTCTGAGGGTCGGAAACGACACTGTCAAAGGATGAGCATGACCAGAATATGAAGGTAGTAAACAAGGGAAGAAGGAGAGTAGTAGGTTGAAGCATGGTTTTGTGAAGCTTTGGTTTTGGAGGTATCATGTGTATGTGTGAATCTGTGTGGGTTAGGTCTGTGTGAAGAGAAAGAAGATGAAGATATAGAAATGAGAAAGGTCAAGTCAATTGACTTTACAGAAGTCGGAACCTCCATTTTCTTTGTGTCTTTCTTCTCTACTTCCTTTGTCGCGATCAGTTGTGAAATCAATGCCTCGTACTTTGAGAATGGATTGGAACCATTTTCAGTGACTATAAAGAGCTTGTTGGACCGTTTAAGTCAATGCGAATGGTTTAGATTTAATTTTATTTTTTAAATAGAAAAAATTATGTTTTTAAAAAAATATTAATGAAGAGGTTATTTTTATTTTAGATTCTCCACACATTGAATAATTTAAAAAAAATTAAAAAGTAAAAGACATAAAATATGTAATACCCGAAAAAAAAAATAATTATCATAAATATTATATTTCTATCAATAATACCTATTTTAAATAGGTGAATATGAGGTCTCAAATTTTTTTTTGTATTGTATTTATTTTTGTTTATAGGAAATTTTTCTTAGAATTTAGGAATATAAAAATTAATTTAGCTTGTTGATATAAAAAACAATATTTTAGGGATTAAATTAGGACTTAACTCATTTATTCCTAATTTAACTTCATGAGACAAAATCTCTCTAAGTAAGAATAAATAAATTATACAATGATATTAACTCTAAATCCTAAAGTCTAAATGGACCAATGAGGAAATTGTCTTCTTGAGCATGTGAGAACAATTAAGACATAATTGCATAATTAGAATTAAGGGAGGGGGGACGAAATTTTTCAAGGGGAAATGGAAGAAAAATAATAAGTCAATTAAAGAAGTGTGTAGGAGAAGATTAAAACAACTTGGGGAGCAAGTTGATTGTCTTAGGGAGCAAGTAATTGCTTAAATAGAATAAATTAGGAGAAAACCTATAGAAATTAAATCATAACTTGTGATATTGAAGTTAAATGTCCAAGATAAATACATATTTAGAATCAGGGAATTATGAGCTTCAACTTGGCTATTCCCAAAGATATTTTCGGTTACTTTTAAAATTCATACTTAAACATTTTGGGAATTAAAAATCAACATAAATCTAATCATAAAATTAGGATTCCAAAAGTGAAATTGGATTTTGAATTTAAACACCAACTTACACCTAACTAAATTAGGATTTGGGATTAATTGGGTTAACTTAATGAAGAAGGAGGCTTTTCTTGGGGACAAAGCAAGAAAATTTCTAGAAGGAGAAAGGGGGGGGGACGGCCAAGAAGGAGGAGGAGGAGGTGGAAGGCTTGGATCATTTCTTTCTCTCCAAGCAAAAATCCAAGAGCCATGGTTAAGGAAGAAGTGTTAGATGTTTAACCCTCCTTGGCCTATAAATAGAGAACCTTGGTTAGCACATTCTCCACACCAATTCTCCTAACCTTGGCCGAAATATAGGAAGAAAGGGAGAGGGAGGAGCTGCTGGAAATAGAAGGCAAGTGGTCTTCAAGAGGTAAGAGAGTTCTTAGCTTTCAAGTTTAAGTTTTTAGTTTATGAAGTAGAAATGTTATTTTGATCATCAAACTTTCAATTCTAGTTTTATTTTCATGTTTTTATGGTTTCCAATAGCTTTATTTCGAAAATTTGATGAAGAAGAAGTTATAGTAAAATTTTTGGAAGATTATGATCAAAATAGTGAAGCTCTGGCGAAATTTCAGTAAATAGGAACTTCTGGAGTCAGTAGTAAAAATGCTAGTATCTTATGATGAAGATGATGTTCTAAAATTCTGGGAAAATCCATGATGAAAGTAGACATTTAGGGCTTTCCAAATATATAAAGACTGTATCAATTGAAGTTCTGTGCAAAAAGACAAAAATCCCAGAAGTTAAGTTACATTTTCTGAGCGAAATTCTGGGCAGCAGTTTGAATTCTGGAAACTGGGAATTATCCATGAATTCTGGGTAAGTTCCAGTATTTTTTCTTGAAAGTAGACATCTCAAGGATTCCGGGAAATTTTACGGATCCTCTTTTCGATTTTTCTGAAATTAGTTATGATTTTTCAAAGTTAGGCGAAATTCTGCATCAGCGTTTTTTCCGAAAATTATGTGGAAATAAATGAAAATAAATCATTCAAGGGTAAAAATGTCAAGTATGACCAATATGTCTCTTGAAATATTGCTTGAGAAGTAATTGGGACAATATCACCTTTTTATGATAGACTGTGCACGCGTACCGCCAACGAACGTACCCAACAACCCGTTAAACTCATGTACGGACGCGTATTGTAACATTAACACTTATGCTTATGGTTTAGTTATATATGATAGTTGCTTTCACATGATGATAGCCTGTTTTGAAAATTTGCTCATGAATGTTGAATTGTATACGGGTTATATAGTCTTGATAACACCGTTGAGTTTTCCTAGCGCTGAGGACACGATGGGTCGTCGTGGCACTGGTTATGTGCAGACTGGGATAACATACATATTGCAGTGGTTGTGTTATGTTATTGCCTTACATGTAGATATTTGTTTTGAAACTGTGATTATGTTGTATTTCTGTTATAACTGTCATATACTATTTACATAAGCATGAGGTTAACCGTTACCTGAGGTTCAATGGGAATTGAACCTCAGCCCCTGCCATAGCTTCAGGATCCCGGGAGGTCAGGATCGAGGACAAGGATAAGAAGCCGGTGTGAGGACCCTGTGGAGGCGTCATCTTTTTGGGATACTTATGTTAGAAGTATTAGACTTGGATGACTGTATTAGTAAACGTTCAGTTAGATATATTACATACAATGTTATTCAGTTACTCTTTGTTTATGTAAAATATTTTCAACTCTCTCAGCTCCATAAACGTTTATGAAAACGGGATGTTACAAAATAAATCTTGACCTTCAAAATCAAACAAGCTGTAAGCAACAAAAGTGGTTCCGCAACAAAAGTGGGACAAAAATTGAATGAAGGAAAATGACAGTAAGAAAATGGAGACGTTCTAAGCCCCCACACGGTGTTGAATATTGTGAACATCGTGCTCTTGACTTTTCACTTTCTAAACCTTGGAGGAATGGTAGCTAGATTAATTAAATTCGCGTTTTTTCCCCTAAAGTTCGTGGTCTTTCCTTAAGCCAATTACTGCAGGAATATGGTTTGTTGCTAGTGCCTCTTTTTCTTTTCCCGGGAGCTGTTGCATGTATTTTTGAACATGGACACAATCATGAATTTCGAGGGTGACCGAGGAAAATACTTATGACAATCGTTTGGTAGTACTCAAGTACGAACAAGCAGACACGGGTGGTGCTACCTTCGTCTAGACCTAACATCCTAAAATTAAGACTTAAAAATTTGTAATATTCGTTAGGAATTAATTATGAAGTTTGGCTTTAATTATATACGAAAATAATTATTTGAGATTTAGACTCTCTTTTTTTTTCCTTAATTTATTTTGGGAAAAAGAATAATTGAAATAAAGAATTTAATTTTCAGCAATTACAAATAAGATGTTGTTTAAAAAAAATGAAAAAAAAATGAAGGAATGGACCAGGGACCAAACATATTCAATAAGTGGCCATATTCAATAAGCAAAACAGAAACTCTCCATGCTTCTCGAGACACTCACCCCCCTTGTACCATCGTGTTTCATCTGTGACTGGTCCTTCATGAACTCTTTAAAACCATTCCATAGCAGCCTCGTTTTCATTTGTTCCCATTCGTTTGGCATCAGTGAAGAGAGAGTTCGAGAGTTAGAGAAAGTGAGTGAATACAGAGAGTTGCTGAAGGTAGAGAGTGGGAGAAAACTGAAACTCATTACTCACTGTTCTTACATCGGGAAAACAGAGGAGCAGTGCAGCAAGCTACTTCCTTCGGTTCAGGCTTGAGAACTAAGGTAAGTCTTAGAACTTATCTTTCTCAAGTTTCAGCATCTCTGTCGATACTTTGTGAGGATTAAACCAAAAAAAAAAAAAAAAGGAAAACCAAGCTTTAAGCATTGAAACCGAAACTGAAAATGAAGAAAGAACAGGGGGCTGTGAGCTGTGTTTTTTTAAGCATCGGTTTGCTTGGGGTTGTTGACATCTGGGAGGTTATTTATAATAGAAAGCTAAGATCATATATATAGATATATACATATAGACTTTAAATGCTGTCTTGCTGTCATATACCGAAGAAAAGGAAAGAAAGAAAACGCATAGGTTAAAGTTATATATATATATATATATATATATATATATATAGCATTTGAAAATGGATAATAAAAGAAGAAAAATTAGAAGATAGATGTGGCTGCATCGGTTCATTTAAAATTGTGGTGTGTGTTCTCTGGTTTCTTCTTTTATTATCCATTTTCAAATGCAATAATATATATATATATATATATATATTATCAAAGCTAATGAAAGTTGTGTTAAAAAGGATATTAAGATGTGTGTGTATTTCAAACCATATATATAATATATATGTGTGTGGCGGCATTGAATCTCAGAATTTACCCTAGCTTCAGGATTAAGAGGATCGGAAGCAGGAGAAAGGGGTAAGTAGAAAGGGGTAAGTGTAACATCCCAAAATTCGGGAAACTGAAATATAAACATTATAAGAGAAATTAATAATGAGTTTTGGGTCTAAAATGATTATAAAATTAATTAGTTAAAAAAATTAAGACTTATTTCCCATAAATTAATTTGGGAGAAATACTAAACCCGAATAAGTAATTATCAGAGGCCTAAAAATAATTTGTCATCAATATTTCATGCCCAAGAAGAAAATCCTTATAGGGAATTAAGGATTTTTCTTTAGCTAATAGTTCATTAAAATTTCATGCACATACATACCCAAAATCTGCAGGTCAAACCCACCATACTTCATATAAACCCAACACGTAGCTTTTCATATAAGGAACCAAAACTTGATCCATTATCCAGCAACTCCTCACGCAAAGGCACTAACGACAAACACACACAAAACACCATGAAGATAATTTGCAGCAGCGACATTATCAGGAAATCAGAAGCAAATCACGCCTCGAGCCCAGCGCTGTTTTAACCTCTGGATTTTCTGTTAACTGGACTTTCAAGGCTAATTATATACCTATGCCTCTGCTCCTCTTTCATTTTTCCCTCACTCACCGAAAAACCAAGAACAGAAAATCATACCGCCGTTTAGTCCACGCACGTAACGTCAGAGCACCGTGCCTCTCGAGCCAAGTGAAGGTCTGCAGCGTCGTTATCCTTTGGTCCTGGCCTTTCGGTCTGAACTTTCAACACCCATTATAAGTCGCAGCCTCCATTTCCCATTCACTTTCCTTCACTCACTGAACCAGAAAACAGAGAAACAGCAACAAAGAGAGAGAGAGTGAGAGACGAAGAGAGAGGGAGAAGGAAGGAGAGATAGAGAGAGCATAAACCAGAAACTTCTCCTCTGTTTTAACCGTCTGAAAACAGGGGAGTTTCAGCGAGAAATAGAGAGAGGAAGAGAGTTGATCATCTTCCTCTGTTCTGGAACGTCTGAAACAGGGGAAGGAGTTAGACTTGGTTGATCATTGTTCAGCGTAATCTGTGAAGGAACTGGGAGCTTGAGTTTTGGCTTCGGGAATAAGGAAACAAACCAGTACCGTTGCTTACCTTCGACTTGATCAGTGAAGGTAGTTCCGAGATTTTCTTTTCCACTGTTTTGCTTTCATTTTCTTTCGAAACCAAGCCATAGAAACATATAACGATAAAACTACTGAAACTGAAAACTGGAAACTGAAGAAAAACTGAGACTTGAAGCTAAAACAGGGGCTGGTTGGCGTCGGACTGTGTGTGGTTATGGTTCCTGCACCAGTTCTTGTCCCTTTCTTGCTGTCATGATCTTTTCGGCTCGCTGTCATGAGCATCAAGATATATACATAGGATCTGGAAGTGTTTAAAATAATAATGACAGTAATAAAGTTGCTGCATGGGGTTGAGTATGGCGTGACTGTGTGCTCCTGCGTCTTCTCTGCCTGTAGGGTGTTATCGTTTACTTTCTGTTCTTGCTTGGGTGTGTGTTTAAATATCCGTATGAAGGAAGGAAATATATACGTGCAGCCCCGTTGCATTTTAGCTGACCTGGGTGTTCTCTTTATATATATGTATGTATATATAATACTAAACCACTGCAACGTAATTCTTTCTTTGAGAATCTCTATATTTACATATATATAAATCTTAACAGAGCATATATGTATATACTTTTTTTTTTTTTGGTAAAAAGAGCATATATGTATATACTTATTTATTGGCTTTTCTCCCAAAGTGCCTCTTTTTAAGAAACTATTTACCAAAATGTCTCCACTTTGAAACTATTTCCCATTGTGCCTCTCTATAGAAACATATTCCCTCTTTGCTCCTATTTAGTCGACTAAAACAAGTTTTTAGTCGACTAAATGTCGGGCCTCCTTTTTTTTCGAATTTTGTCGACATTTAGTGAACTAAACCACAGGGTTTAGTCGACTAAATGTCATGGGGTTCAAATTTTTTTCAATGTCCCCGACATTTAGTAGACTAAATCTTGAGATTTAGTCAACTAAATGTTGGGGGTTGGGATTCAAATATAATATCAGGAAAATTAGAAAGATATGATTTAAATTAAATTGTTCCTAAATAATAGGATCTAAACTAACTAACTAATTTCTATATTATCTAACTCATAATACAAAATAAAGAAGATAAATAAAAAGATAATATTAAGAAAAGGGATTAAAGAATATTTTTTCATTATATTCTTAATATTATTTATATTCTATCATAATGATAGAATTTAATCGCTTTTCTTAATATTATCTTATATTTAATCCCTTTATTTTATATTTAATCCTTTTTCTGTTCATATATTTGAATTGGAATGTACTAATTTGTTAAACTATATTTATGATTTAGATAATAAGTTAACATTAATATATGAATATCTATACATAAACATATATTAAGAAAAATTGTACCTATATATCTATATACTATGTCGGTGAGTAAAATAGATTCAAAGCATATGACCCACCTCTCTAATATAAATTTATAATTGAGAGAGTGAACTTGAGAGAAGGAGAGAGAGAAAAGATCATCCTATGTGGTTCATAGAGAAAGAAAAAGAAGAAGAAGAAGACGCTAACGACTGGAAATAATAATACTATGTGGAGTTAATAATACTGCAGGAGAAGGAGCAAAATAATAACAATAATAATAAATAAAATAAAATAAAAGAGACTGCATAATTCAATATAAATTTATATTAGAGAGGTGGGCCATATACTTTGAATCTATTTTACTCACTGACATAGGATATAGATATATAAGTACAATTTTTCTTAATGTATGTTTATGTATAGATATTCATATATTGATGTTAACTTATTATCTAAATCATAAATATAGTTTAACAAATTAGTGCATTCAAATTCAAATATACGAATAGAAAAAGGATTAAATATAAAATAAAGGGATTAAATATAAGATAATATTAAGAAAAGAGAATTCTATCTTTCTGATAGAATATAAATAATATAATGAAAAAATATTCTTTAATCCATTTTCTTAATATTATCTTTTTATTTATCTTCTTTATTTTGTATTATGAGTCAGATAATATAGAAATTAGTTAGTTAGTTTAGATCCTATTATTTAAGAACAATTTAATTCAAATCCTATCTTTCTGATTTTTCTGACATTATATTTGAATCCCAGCCCCTCACATTTAGTCGACTAAATTTTAAGATTTAGTCGACTAAATGTCGGGGGCATTGAAAAAAATTTGAACCCCACGACATTTAGTCGACTAAACCACAGGGTTTAGTCAACTAAATGTCGACAAAATTAAAAAAAAAAAAAAAGAGGCCCGACATTTAGTCGACTAAAGACTTGTTTTAGTCAGCTAAATGGGGGCAGAGAGAGAATATGTTTCCATAGAGGAGCACAATGGGAAATAGTTTCAAAGTGGATGCATTTTGATAAATAGTTTCCTAAAAATGCGCACTTTAGGAAAAAAAAAAGCCCTTATTTATTATTCACTCTGGACGTGGCATTACTATTTATAAAATAGCTTAACGCCATGGCTTGCTATATATATAATATATATAATATTTAGAGAGGAAGATTTTTATTCTCATACATGATACACACACACACACACACATATATATATATGAACTTTTCTGCACAATTGGAATAGATTGAGAAAAAGGAAGGCTTGTATATGATAATATATATTGGAAACTATTTTACAAATATAATAACATGAAATCAACAAGATAAGATTTGATTTAATTTGCTCCTAAATAATAGGATCTAAACTAACTAATGCCTATATTATCTCATTTATAATTTCCATTTACAAAATAAAATAGTTAAATAAAAAGACAATATTTAATATTAAGAGAAGGGGTTAAAGAATAAAGGAAATTATTAAATTTTATAAGTAATAAAAATGGATAATCTTATTATTTATCAAAGGAGAATAATAACATATTTAAGATGAAGTATTTATTTAATATAGATGATAAATTATTTCTTGAAAAGAATATTCTGAGTGTTTACATTTATTTAACTCAAAGTTTTAATTTTTTTTATATATGATTAATATTATAGTTTAGAAAAGCCATGATAAATACTATAACTCATAATAAATGATAATTATTAAATAATTACTCATGTGAGGTTGAGGTTTCTAATTTATAAAGAAAATGAATAATAATTATGGTAATTAATTTTGTCATTTACTATTAGGAATTTTTTTAAGAGTTATTAATTGTTAGTAAATTGATTTTTATAGATTGAATTATGGAGTGTGTTGAGCTCAGTCTAGGAGCAGTGTGGTAATAGTTAGCTTGGGCGAGATGTAACCACTTTCCACTTATTATGATATCGATATACTACTTTTGAGTATTTTTCTGATTGATTATGAATGTTTTAAATAAATTTTGCCATGTGGATTTTATGAACTAAAATTATATGCATTGAAATATCATGATAATCATGGGATAGGGAAGGATTGGGAGAAGATGTGATAGTTATTTTCCACCACATGGTGAGGCCTCCATTGGTGCACATTGGTTGGCTTTTTAGTGTCCCACCGGTTTATTGGGACCAGCCCACAGTTCATAGGGTTTACGACATCTCACTAGATTAAAGTGGGGAAAAGACCCATGGTCTGGGATAGGTGCTCTGGGGATTTTGGCTGGTTCTCATCACTTGACCAGTGAGCTTTTGGAGTAACCAGTAACATGGGTGTAACTTAGCCCATGGGTCTAGTCGGAGGGAAATAAGGCGGTTCGGTTAGATTGAAGGGAGGTATTCTGGGTATTGCATATATTATATCCGATCATGATACCAAAGCATAATGTGATATTTTATAATGAAGATGTTGATGAATTGCTTATTTGAGTTGAACTGTTTTAATTCACTTGGCACCTCACTAACACTTATCAATATTCGTAATGAGCTGGACTCATGGTTACAAAATTTTTTCAGGTGATAGCTCACGTCCGAGTCCATCAGAAAATGCCTCAAAAGCTTAGACTACTCTGGTAAAAGTAGTGCTTCTGTCTCCTTTGGTTTATGTTAGATAATTGTATATTGCCACGTTAGGACTCATCATGCATACTCTGATAAAATTTTAAATTTTTCGTAAATTTTGAGGCACAATTAGGTTAATGACTTAGCTAAATATGATTATTTTATTTATTTAATGGTGGTTGTTTCAGTAAGCAAGACGTGTAAAGATTCGGAATGAGTTATATTTTGGGATAAGAATATGTATAAGTCTGTTGAACATTCGGATAACTGTAACCTAACACATCAATTGAGAACAACACGATGAATTTATTTGTATCACGCTTATATTCCTTCAGGAACTTTAATTAACCAGCATATGTCTAGGCATATGAAATTAGTCACTCATTCATTCAAACGATAAGCATGCTCTTTGTTGTAACGCCCCTATTTCCTAAGTTCATTATGAGGTTCAATTATGGCCTTAAGACTCTTATTAAACTAGTTCATATGTATTTATTATAGTGTAGGCGTTAACAGATCAGAGTAGAACACAACAGAGAGCATACCTAGACATTTGGACGACTGAGTAACTGATTTCATATGCACAGACATATACTAGTTAATTAAAATTCCCAAAGGAATAAAAGCATGATACAACTTACATTCATTGCTATGATCTCAGTTGACGTGTTAGGTTACAGTAATCTGAAAGGTTCAACCAAACTCGGGCATATCTTTATCCCAAAATGTAACTCCTTCCGAGCCTTTACGCATGTTGCTTACCCTTGCCTCCCGCTCCCAATCCTCCTGATCCTGAAGCTAGGATAAATTCTGAGATTCAATGCCCATTAAATCTCAGGTAACAGTTAACCTTATGCTCAAGTATAACAGTATGCATGATAGATATTCATTTACATTTCAGCATATAACTATATATAGCACACAACACATGTATCAGTTCAAATCTCAATAATACCTTTACATAGTATACAACCCATGTAAAGGTTCACCTCTACATAGCACACAACCCATATAAGGTCCACATAGTTTACACATAAACCAGTGCCACACCCCGAAGCGTGTCCTCAGCGCTAGGAAAACATCCATATGACATTACCAAGACTGTAACCCGTTTTCAAATCAATGCTGAATGTATTTCAAATGGTGACCTAAGACCCAGTCTTAGCCATAGTCCATGACCCAAGACCCAGTCTTGTCCATGACTATATGAATCATCACATCGTATATAAAGCATACAAGTAGTATAAGAGTTAGAGTTACAGTACGCGTCTGTACCTTAGTCCTTAGCGTTAGTGGTACGTTCACCTTTCGGTGCTGGATCCAACTTTTCCGGGTATCCTATAATACCATCACTGTGTTATTTCCCGCACAATTAACATCCTAAGAGATAGCCTAACCCCTATTGACCTTTCTACTCCCGACAAATTTTATTCTATTTATAACTCTTTCAGTTAGTTAATAATTTCCCTTAACAATAATAATTTTATTATTGTTATTATTGTTGTTGTTGTTATTATTATTATTATTATTATTCCCAATAATAATAATAATAATTCCTTATTTATTAGTTATTATTTCCACCCTTCCTAATAATAATAACAACATTATCTATAATTATTATTATTGCTGTTAATAATAATAATTTTTGGTCCTGTTGTTATTATTATTATTATTATTAGTAATTGTTGTTAATTTTCAAATTAATAATTTTTGGTCCAAAAATCGAAAGCTTATCCTTATTCAAGATTTCTATGTAATCTTGAGGAAGAGCTTCAGGCAGAGTTGAATGAAACTTTGAAGGCTGAGGAAATCAAGTGGTACCAAAAGTCTAGGGCTGAATGGATATCAATGGGTGATAGAAACACTAGATACTATCACCTAAAAACAAGTGTAAGAAGGAGACACAATAGAGTTTTAGCTCTTCAAGATGAGGATGGGCGATGGTTGCAGGGAGATGAGGAAATTATAAGACATATAGTTGACTTCTTCAAGCATTTATTTTCTGATAGACCCTCTAAGGGTATGATCCTATCTACAACTAGGACATTCCCTAAGATTGATAATGTTACTATGAATTCCTTAGCCAGGGTTCCGATGGTAGATGAGATACACGCTGCCCTGAAGGCTATGGGGCCTTATAAAGCCCCTGGGATGGATGGCTTCCCACCAATTTTCTTCCAAAAGAACTGGGACCTAATGGGCTCACAATTGTGTAGGTTTGTTCAAGGAGCTTTTGAAGGAATGTTTGAATTGAGCCAACCAAATCGTACCTTAATAACCCTTATTCCAAAGATAGATCACCCTCAAAAAGTGTCTCACTTTAGGCCTATATCGCTGTGCACAGTGCAATATAAGTGTGTTACCAAGATCTTATCCCAGAGGTTAAGGAGTGTTATGTATAGACTAGTATTCCCATTTCAATCGAGTTTCATTCCTAGGAGACTTATCCAGGATAACATTATTTTGGGGCAAGAACTTTTACACAAGATGAGGAAGACTAAAGGAAGAAGAGGGATCGTGGCAATGAAGATAGACCTAGAGAAAGCTTATGACAGAATTAGATGGAGCTTTATTCAGCAGGTTTTGATTGATGCTGGTTTTGATAATAAATTTGTTGATATTATCATGCAATGTGTTACTAGTACTTCTCTTAATGTTTTGTGGAATGGTAATGAAACAAAGGAGTTTAGACCATCCAGGGGCCTTAGACAAGGAGACCCCATCTCCCCTTTTCTATTTGTTTTATGCATGGATAGGCTTTCGCACATTATCTGTGATCTCATTGATACTAATGAGTGGAAACCGATATTGATGACGAAAGAGGGGCCAACAATCTCCCATCTTATGTTTGCTGATGACCTGCTGCTTTTTGGTGAAGCTTCAGAGAATCAGACGAAGGGTATGATGCTAGCATTAGATAAGTTATGTGAAGTGTCAGGGGCGAAAGTGAATCTGCATAAGTCTTCTATGTTCTTTTCGCTGAAGGTTCCTGTTGGTTTGAAAGGGAAAATTAAATCTGTTACAGGGATGAAGATTTCATGTGAAATAGGGAAGTACCTGGGGTTCCCGCTCTCAAGGAAAATGAGAAGTAGAGAAACGTTTCAATACATAATAGATAGGGTTCGAGATAAGCTCTCTAACTAGAAGATTAATTGCCTATCCACAGTTGGCAGGATAACCCTCTCTAAATCAGTTATTAGCTCTATTCCTATGTATCCAATGTAGGTAGCAAAAATCCCACTGTGTATTTGTGAGGAGGTCGAGCGTCTACAACGTAATTTCATTTGGGGTAACTCTGGCTCCAGGAAAGCGTATCATCCAATTGGGTGGAATACTATCACGCTGCCAAGGCAATATGGAGGTATTGGGTTGAAAAAGCTGCCATCAATTAATATGGCTTTTGGTGCAAAACTTGCGTGGCTGTTAGTTCATGGAAGTGAGGGATTATGGGCAGAGGTCCTGTACAAGAAATATATGCTACGTGATGAAGCCTCATTGTTGAATGTTAGGCCATCATATTCATGCCTATGGAAATTCATCTGTGCACAGAAAAATTTGGTTGACGACTGTACTAAGTGGAATGTAAGGGATGGGAAATCAGTCCACTTCTTTCAGGATGTCAGGCTGCTGCAGAAGGATCTGATCAAAGACCATTGTATTAGACCTCTGTCTAACGAGGAAGAAAAGAGTAGGGTAGCGGACTGGCAGGTGTGTGGGACTTGGGATTTAGCTCGACTGTCATCTATAGTCACTGAGGACAGTATACAAAGGCTAATTGCAATACTTCCACCAATGGAGGCAGCTGGGGAAGATGTTATGGTGTGGAGTGAAAATCCCATTGGCATTTTTTCCGTTAAGAGTGCGTACCATTACATGGAAAAGCCTCCGGATCACCTCCATGATAGTGTTTTCAAGAAGATATGGCAATGGAAAGGTGCAGAAAGGATAAAAGTCTTCCTTTGGATGGCTTATCACAACAAATTACCAACTAATGGATGGCGAAGTAACTGGTCTGATGAATCACCATTATGCAGCTTCTGTAATGCTGATGTAGAAGATGAGATCCACATTTTTCGGGATTGCTGGTATGCTAAGCAGATATGGATGAGTCTGTTAAGCCCAGGTAAAGTATCAGCTTTCTTTCCGTGCAACCTTAAAAACTGGTTTGGAGTTAATTTGAGTGAAGATATGGAGGGCTATAAACATGGTGAATGGAATCTATTATGGGGTGTGGAAACGTGGATGTTGTGGAATTGGCGGAATCAACATGTTTTTACTGATGATTTTCATAAACCGGAAGCTCCATTGACTACCATTCAAAGGACCTGGAAATCCTTTTGTGAAATTTCTGACCCCACAGATCAGTTGGACGCTATTATCTCTATGGATCAGCAGAAATGGACTGCACCTCCAGTGGGATGGGCGAAATTGAACATAGATGGGGCTGTTTCTACTGGTAGAGCAGGGTGTGGTGGAGTGATCAGGGATGCGAAGGGCTATTGGCTATCGGGTTTTGTGCAGATGATAGGCCTGAGTGGAGCATATGAGGCGGAGGAGTGGGCTATGTTGGTTGGTTAAAAACTAGCATGGGATGAAGGGTTTAGAAGACTTATGGTGGAATCTGATTCTAAAATTTTGGTGGATAAACTGTTACAAGGGAAGCAAGAGCCTAGCTGCAGTTCGGTCCTTCTGCAAATACGTGGCTTACTGCTAGAGGACTGGGAGGTTAAAATACAATTTATACCTAGGAGACTAAATGCATTGGCAGATGGTTTAGCTAAGGAAGGTGTAACTAGATCCTCATCTTTGATTGTTTGTCCGGACAATCTTAGATCAGTGTTTATTAGCGATTGTATGGGACTCGATCCCCTCTCTAATTTCTATAATATTTAGCGGCTGAATGCCTCTTCTTTACCAAAAAAAAAAAAAAAAAAATCTATCAGCAATATTTTGACAGCAGAATACAACGGTTCAACAGTGAGACACCAGCAAAATCATACATATGTTTTCAGAAGTTTTCCTTAAGTTTCAGCGAGGTTTTAAAACAAACAAATAACAGCAAGCTATATGGCTCAGTGATTTTCTTCCCTCTTCTTTCTTTTCTTTTAGTAAACACGTTATATATATATATATATATATGAAGTATCAAAATAGCTATTCTCCTATCTGTTCCGTTTCAGCAACCCATGCACACTCATATATATATATATATATATATATATATATATATATATATATATATATATATATATATATATGTTTTTCACAAAGTTCTTTCTTTCTCATGGACACTCACGGCTTTCAACACACCAATATGCAGAAAACCAAAACTCATACAACAAAACAAAAGAGACCGATGACAGCAAAATGAAACCATGTATGACAGCAAAGCAACTATCTCATGCAGTCAAAAACCGAAAGAAACACAGACAGCTACCACACATATATGCATATTTTCTTCACAAGTTTCCTTCGTGAAACAATAAAACCTTGAACAGAAATGATGCAGCGTTTCATGACCGTAAGGGAAGGGCCTCAATGTGTTTTTTTTTTTTTTTTTTTTTTTCCATTTATTCTACATTCACTCGTGTAGCTTAACAAAACGATGACAGCAGCATTTTTTAACATAAGATGACAGCAAAAAATAATACTCCTTCATGCAGCAAAATATTCTTTGTTCACAATCCATACATGACAGCAAGTTCACGTGGGTCACTTTGGTTTGCAAATATACATATACTCTTCAAAATTTCCTTCATGCATTCACAATGTTTTGAACAAAACAAAATGGCGCAATAATGAAAAGCTTATGACAGCCAAGATTTACACATATATATCTTCATAGTATGTTTTCCTTTCCTCTTCTTTCGTTTCAGTATTATGACAGCAAAAAGAAATAAAAACAAGACAATGCAACAATCACATTACCACAGCTTCCTTTAACTTTGGATCTTCACGGTTTCCCCCTTTTTTTTCAATCTTATACACACAGCAACTCACGCTCATATATGTATGTATATATGTTTTCAGCAAGTTTATACGATATTCATGCAGAAGCTTCACTTATCGAACTCAAAACCGATTACAGCCCCTGTTATTTGTGTTTTCGTTTCAGTTTCTGTTTTTTAAGTTTGATCTCCTACTATTTCTAAAGGCAAACACATACGGTAGTAACCCAAGGAAAAAAGATCAACATCATGCACAATTCACAAAGCAACCACAGCATGACTTTATATATTGCCCAAGTCTTCATTCAGTTTTCGGTTTTCAGTTTATTGCTCTCTGTTTTCCTTTTGTTTTCAGCCCAGCGAGTTATGATACAAATCTTACATATAAAGCTTCTATTTTGTGTTGAAACGTGAAGGAAACAAGAGGAAAGGAAAGTCTAATGGATACCTTCAGCTTTTCAAGCTCTGATTATGGAGATGGTTTGCTGATTTTCCCCTGTTTTACCGTTCAAAACAGGGAAAATAATGAGCTTCTGTTTCCTCCCTCTCATGGCCATGCTCTCACAGTCTTAGCTCTTGGTGTTCGCTGGACTCTCTCTTGGTTTCACTCTCTCTTCAACTCTCTCTCTCTGGGAAATTTGCAAAAATAGACCCAAAAAAAAAAATTGTTAAAATAGACCAGTAGGGAAACATTTTACCAAAATAACATAGTTTGTGGCGTCGTCAGATGGTGCTACACGTGACGCCACTGGCCAAGTGGCGCTACCACGTGTTTGTGGCGCCACTTTAACAATTTTTTTTTTAAATTTTTTAATTATTATAATTATATATTATTATATTTAATATATATTAAAAATAAATGTTTAGATTATATATTAGTAAAAATAAATGAAAACAAATTCCCCGTAAACCTAAAAAGTTATAAAATAACTTCCCAGTGAACAAAAAATTCGGAATATAAACTGCTCGCACAATTTTAGGATCGGTAATTTATTAATTTAATTGAAAACTAAATAAATAAATAATGTTTAAAATAAAATTTATTAATAATAAATTTAAGTTAATAATTACATAATTTAGAAAATATTAGTTTATTAATTATTAATTCTTAATTAATTAATTATTCAGTCACAGGACCAAAAATTACTGCAGAATTATATAATTAAAATTTTATAATTCTGAAACTAAAAAAAAAATATATGCTTCATTAAAAAATATATAATTATGCAGAAATTAATTAATTATAATTCTGCAAAAATATATAATTCTACAGAAATATATAATTAAAATTACTGCACATTAAAATATGTTTCATTAATTATAATTTATGACTGGGAATTTTTTGTACGTTATATGTTTCTGCACATTACCGATCCCGCAAAAATAATTCTGAATTTTTTGCATGTTAATTCTGCACGTTACCACATTTTCACAATCCTAAAATTGTGGGAGCAGTTTAAACATACAAACTGCCCCCAAATTCCCACAATTTTTGCAAAAAATTCTGTACGTTAATTTTGCACGTTACCACATTCTCATAATCCTAAAATTGTGGGAGCAGTTTAAACATATAAACTGCCCCCAAATTCTCACAAATTTTTGCAAAAAAATCAGAATTATTTTTGCAGCATCTGTAATCTGCAAAAACATATAACATGCAAAAAATTCCCAGTCATAAATTATAATTAATGAAACATATTTTAACGTGCAGTAATTTTAATTATATATTTCTGCAGAATTATATATTTTTGCATAATTATAATTAATTAATTTCTGCAGAATTATATATTTTTTAATGAAACATATTTTTTTTAGTTTCAGAATTATAAAATTTTAATTTTATAATTCTGCAGTAATTTTTGGTCCTGTGACTGAATAATTAATTAATTAAGAATTACTAATTAATAAACTAATATTTTCTAAATTATGAAATTATTAACTTAAATTTATTATTAATAAATTATATTTTAAAAATTATACATTTATTTAGTTTTCAATTAAATTAATAAATTACCGATCCTAAAATTGTGAGAGCGGTTTATATTCCAAATTTTTTGTTCACTAGGAAGTTATTTTGTAACATTTTAGGTTTACGGGGGGGAATTTGTTTTCATTTATTTTCACTAATATATAATCTAAAAATTTATATTTAATATATATTAAATATAATAATATATAATTATAATAATTTAAAATTAAAAATTAAAAAAAATTTGTTAAAGTGGCGCCACTTATGTGGCGTGCCAACGTGGCAAGCCACATGTGGCAGCGCCACTTGGCTAGTGGCGTCATGTGTGGCGCCATCTGACGTGAGGCCATAAACTAGGTTACTCTGGCAAAATGTTTCCCTACTGGTCTATTTTGACAATTTTTTTTTAGGTCTATTTTCGCAAATTTCCCCTCTCTCTCTATTCTACGGTTTGTCTTCGTGGACACCGAACAGATGAAAACGAAGGGAAAGGAGCTGAAGTGGAATGGCTTTATAGCCATTTGATGATCCGGTCAAGCACTATTATCCGCTGGTCCGAGGGTGTTTTTGAGTCTCGAGAAGTATGGTGCGTCCGATCTTTGATCCGGATAAGTATGATGGTCTGCTACTAATTAATGTGATCTGCTTCTCTGATTTCAGCGGCTGAAGAAAACTGGGTTTGTTTCGGTTTGGATGGGTTGAGAGTAGAGCCGGGAAATTGGACCGAGCCTGTCGGGCCGGCCCGTTTAGGCCCTGGCCCTTCAAGGGCCGGGCCTAAAAATTTGAAGAGATAAACAAAATTGGCCCTAGAGGGCCGGCCCTAGCAGGCCTCGGGCTTAAACGGGCCGGCCCTGGAGGGCCTCAGGCCAGCCCTGCAGACCCTTTTCACTGTAGCTTTTTCTTTTTTTTTTTTCCCTTTTTAAATTTATTAATATATATATATATATATATATATATATATATATTGTATTTGTTATAAAGTTATTTATCCTTTTAACTACAAATACATAATTACTATACTCTAATTTTATGATTTGATTTATTATTTGTTGCAAATAAAGATTATAGATGTGTTCATGATGCGGAAGAAGAATTTCATGATATTCTTACTCATGAGCTAGAGGCTACTACTCAAAGTGAAAAACAATCAAATATCGTTAAAATCGATGATAGTAACGAAGATGACGACAATAATAATCATCGTACTAATGTCGCTTAGTGATATGCTTTTTATGTTTTATGTGAGTTATTTGTGAACATAGTTTGCTTTTGATTATGAATTAGCGACTGTGCTTATTTATTGGATGATTCGTGTTGTAATTTACTAATTATATTTTTAAAAAAAAAAAGTGAAGGAAAAATAGTTAAAATTTGAAATAGTAATTACCGGGCCTTGCGAGCCGGCCCTGGTCCTGGTGCTCTCGGGCCGGGCTTTGAAAAACAGGTGTTTTTCTTACTTTAGGCCCTGGAAGGCTGGCCCTGTTAAGCCCTGACCCTTCACGGGCTGGCCCTAGAGGGCCGGGCCAACTCTAATTCCCAACTCTAGTTGAGAGTCATTAGATAATAGAGGGATGTATATTGGACTTTGGCTGAAGCAATTTGGGCTAAGGAATGGTTCTGGGTTTTCGTTGGGTTATGGTCCAGAAGAAGCCTAACTGTTTCTGCATCATCCTCATTTTGAAACTGGATGCTGATATATCATGATTGTTCTCACGTGGTGGGGAACTAATTCTTGCTGATATATTTTCTCTTCACGTTTTGGGCCAATCAATTGGTTATAGGTATTGGGCTTTTGGCTGGACATGATGGAGGAGAAAATGGTTCTTGGTGTATTATTCATGTTTCACACGTGGACCCAAGCATTTTTTCACATTTTTTTCCTTTTTCAAACAACATTTTATTTGCAATTAATTTAATTGCAAAATCATGGAATTAAATCCTTAATATATTAAGCCATAAAATATTAATCCTAAAATATTCCTTACTTTAATTATTCTTTTTTCCCAAAATAAATTATGGAAAAGAGAGTCTAATTCAAATTAATTATTCTCATATCTAATTAAAGCCAAATTGGGAAAAATTTAATTTCCCCTTTTAATATTATAAATTTCTAAGTCCTAATTTTGGGATGTTACATTTGTTGTGACTTACTCTGATCTGTTAACGTCTTCACTCTTATAAATATATACGAATTAGTTTAATAAGAGTCATAGGGTCATAATTGAACTTCATAATAAACTTGGAGAATAGAGGCGTTACAGAGTTTGATGCTTGTGGTACTCCCATAGGCCAGATTTGTACCTATGTTAGGATGGAGAAAAAGTTAGGGAAAACGCTCAAAAATAGTAGTAGTGATGAAAGAGGAAGGAGATGATGACAATGAGGAAGAATCTGGTGACGCCTAATAAGTAAGCAAAGGGCAAATTGGGTCAAACAAGCATAGCATTAATGGTCAATGTCAGTTAGTGATAAACTAGGGCTGCATTGCTACCATTCAGAAACTTTTGGACGGCAATAAATCTAAAAGAAACATCCATACACCCAAAACTCTCAAGTGGAAACTTTCAGAACAAATGTGAACCATAAGCAAAATAAAATACTTCCGCATCTTAGAGAGAGATGTACTATTTGCTTAGAAGTTACATCTTATAAACATCATTACAATGAAAGCGAAGCAAAATATGATATCTAACCGAAGTTCATCAAGTGAGAAGAAATTAACTTGTAAAGAGTGGTACACAACATAATACGGAATATTCACTAATTCATTTATACTGGGTATTTGTAATTAAGATTGACCTGTAGTTTACACAAATATTGAAGTGCTTGGGACTTCCAAGTCACACTAGAGGGAGTAGCATTGTTACAATGGACCTCTAACTAGCTTCAATCAAGAGAGGCATGGTGGGTTTCATTTTCTCCGACAAGTCCTTGTTTTGGAGCAAAACAACCACTTCTGACATTGTTGGCCTTAAGTCAGCAAATGCTTGGGTGCAAAGCAAACCAATCTCTATGACTTTCTTCATTTCTTCTGGATCATACTCGTTTGGGTCTAAGGTATCGTCCACCAACTCTAAGTGCATGTCTTTCTGATATAGTTTCCAAGCCTGTCAAGTGAGATTAAAGTGAAAGGGAATAAGGGGCAAACGAGTCAAAAATATAACTTAATATTATTTTTCTTGTTAAATGTTTTATTAGATTCATTTCTTACTTTTTGAAGGAGGAATTCGCCTTCAACATCGCCTTGGACCTTCAATTCTTCACTTTTTTTGCCAGTAACGATTTTTAAGACTACAACACCATAGCTAAAAACATCCACCTTTTTTGATAATTGGCCATGAATTGCATATTCAGGTGCCATATATCCCTTAACACATGTAATACATTATTGATTATAATAATGTCTCAAACATAAATGAATAAATGTTGGGATCCAACACTGAGAAGAGATAACAAGAATTTCCATTGACACAAACACAAAGTATTACTTTTAGCTTAGTAGCATATGCACAATAAAATGTGTGAAAAATAAAAGAAATTTAGTTGTTTCAACTTACAATGTTCTGGCTAATCTTGTGCTAACATGAGATTTATCTTCGGGTAAAAGTCTTGCCAATCCAAAATCAGCAACTCTAGGTTGAAAATCATCGTCCAAGAGAATATTGGCTGTCTTTACATCTCTATGTATTATACGAACATGGAATCCCTTATGTAAATAAGTCAAACCCCTTGTTGTTCCTAAAATAATATCATATCTTTGCCTCCATGTGAGAAAACCTCTCCTTTTACCTGTTTCCCAAGTCTCCACATTTTTTAGGGGCAGGAAAAAGATAAGGTAAAACCAAAAAAAAAAAAGGAAAAAGAAAAAGAAAGATATCCTCAAAATGTTAAGTAGGTAACTTATATACTTGTTTATCTAGTAGCTCTTCAAAAAAATTATGATATATAAGTTCTTAATTATTGTATCATCAATGGCATGTTCCATTGAAAATATGTCTATATGTTATGAAGAAGCAATAAATATATTACCTCCGATCCTTAATTGAACTACAAACGGGATCTTATATTAAGAAATGTAGTAACTTATTTTGAAAGAACCATGCAAGTAGTATAGGTTGATATATAACGTACCAAATAAGAATCTATCAAGGCTGGTGTTTTTCATGTATTCATAAACAAGGATTCGCTCGTCACCATTACTACAACATCCAATAAGGCGAACAAGATTCCGATGATGGACATTACTTATCAGCATCACTTCGCTCTCAAATTGTTCCTCCAGTTTCTTAGTGTTGCTGCGTAAAGTTAATTTCTTGATTGCCACTACTTTTCCACTCTTCAAAGTACCCTATATATTCATGATTATAAAAAATATTTCAATGATATGATAAAACTCAATTGGAAACAACAATAACAAAGCCTTACCCCACTTTGTGGGATTGGTTACGTGGATCACACAAAGTCATTGAGCTGGACCAAAAACAAAATCTCTTCATAAATTGTTAACGAAGAGGTCTTGCTCAATAAAAGCTAAATTGGAAACATATGCGAATGTTAAAAATCAAATCAAATTAATTACCTTGTATACAGCACCAAATCCTCGTTGTCCTAGTTTATTTTCTGCGCTAAAATTTTTCGTTGCCAGCTTCAGGTCCCTATAATTGTAAGTTTCTGGTGCTTTCAACTTGCTTGCTCCTGGTATGTCATCTGTTAAGGAAAATATTACCCAAATTAAAGTCTCTTCGTAAGTTAATAAAACCAGTCAACGATTCGTCCCTTCATCACAACTAAACACTAAACTCTATAATTCTTTCAGTTAAAACCAAAGCATCACATTGTAACATTGCAACTCAATATGTGGCATAGTCAATGACTTTTCAAATTATATTTACCTCTAGGAACACTCATTGGCTGTTTCAGTCGGTTTCGTTTGATCCAAACATGTAATAATCCAAGGAGGACTAAAACAACAGCCACAGCTCCAACCAAACCACCAATAATAGCCCCCTTGTTAATGCTACTACCTGCACGCAAGACAAGTACCCCAATTCCAAATAACACACTCAATATAAACACCAAGGTATACTGAAAGCTGGTCCAAGCAATGGTTTACGGTTAGTGATTTAACCTGAGTCAAGCGGTCATAATTTAATTAAAATAATGTGATGATTTAATTAAAATTTACAAATTTATTCATACATAATCATGAGACAAGTAATATTTAATAAAACCGACTTAATTCAGCAGAACCAAGTTATCAAAGCACAGATATGGTGGACCACTAATTTTTTAAAGGAAAATGCTTATATTTGGTGGACTACTAATTTTTTAAAGGACAACACTTATATCAAGTTCTTTATACACATTATATCACGTTTTCCAATTAAAAGTGGCCATGTGTTATATTTGTAAAATATTATCATTTAACCATAAACTCACATGAAAAACAAAAAAAAAAAACAAAAAATAGGACATATAATAATGTGTGATTGGAGAACTTGACATTATTTATATATGAAACTTATTGTAAATATGATTCTTTCTTTTTAACTCAAAACGATTTCATTTCCAGCTTAGCAAGGTGAAAATAAAAATAATTCTATAAAACCCAACCCATTCAACCCGCTAGGTTGATAAGGCCTCTGGGTTAATTTCTCGAACTGGCCAATTAAGTGACCGAGTCACTGGGTTACCAGTTCAACTGATCGAGTTCGTCTGAGTTTCCATACAATGATAAACACGTACTATATAGTTTGTGTATCACATCTAAAAGATTTTTGTTTACTTAAAATCTTGGAAGTAATTGTACCTTGTTTATTGACCAAGGGTATGGAATCAATGGTTGTGTTATCAGGAAAGAAGGGAGTGGTGAAGTATCTCATGAAGCAGCCAGCAGCATAAGCCCTACCCTCTGAATTGCGAAGGCAAGTTTGCATATTGCTGTAGCCAGCGTTCAAGCAAGCAAGGCAATCACTTTGCGTGATAGTTCCAAAGCATTGAGCAAAGGCATAAATAGTTGTATTATTATTATTAGGCACTTGCGTCTTTCTAGCTTCATAAAAGCCAGATATGCTTGGTGTTGTCGTTTGCAGATTCGTTAGCAACTTTTGGGCAGCTGCTGTAAATTCTGTGGCTTCTCCTCCACTTCGATTCCCACACAATACAGCATTGAACGACGTGGTCTCGCTGAAGAAAGTGCTCATCTCATACCTAAATAAACACGCCACAACGCATACCTTGTTATTTTCCCAAACTCAATATCATCCCTTTGAGGCATAGTTAACTAATTCTAGTAAGTTATATGAAATGTTTTTCCCCCCTAAAACACCTTAATCCCCCCTACCTCATACTTGATTATTAATTGTTGAGGGAATATCGATAGGTTAATTTAGAAAAAATGAATAAAAATAGATGAAATAAATCTTATATTTAGAATTAACATATATTCCTTAAGTATGTATTAACGACGGGAGGAAGTATTATACTGGTAATTGATAGAGTCTTTTTTATGATGATAGTTTGAGTTGTTTATTACTTTCTATGCCCTACTAACTAATTCACATGGATTATTGAAATTGGGGAACTTAATAATTTGTAAATGACGTGTCTTAGTTTGCCAATAACACTTTTCCTCTAAATCATTTACATTCATCTATACTCTAATTTTTTTAATCATTTTTATAACGTACTCCTTCTCGTCCTCTATAGAGGACTTAAATGGGGAATTAACATTGATCATAAATATACAATATATTTATTATATTTTTCAATCTTTTCTTAATTTACTTTTATTGCTCAATTAACAATAATCAAGTAAGAGAAAGATGAAGAGAATTATGAAAGATGATTAGGATATTTTAAAAGAAAACATATTATATTAACTAACTTAAATAATTTTTTTAATATAATCAAATTATATAAATATATTTTATATTAAGGATAAGAAAAAAGTACATACTCCACCACATAGAGAAATTTTTTATAAGGCGCCATATAAAATATTTATTTTATCTTTTTAATTACTTTTATTTAATATATTATTTTTTAAAAAAAATTACAGACATATATGGGTTTAAATAAAGACTACATTAAAAACAAATCATAACAAAATTTCAGAGATGGTACGCATCATTAGAAGTATTTTATAATTAAAAAGGAATCAACACAGTATTATTCGAAGCAGAATAATGAAGTCAACGTGAACCACCGCCTAAGGTAATACATGTCGCAATAAGTATCTCATTGTTATGAAATTGAAGGAATTCTAGAGAGAAGTTAGACAAAATTCTAGAGAGATGAAATGGATTTTCATTCAAGTCACTTGAATAGTTACAGGAGACTTCTATTTATAGAAAGATGTAAATAGTAAATTACTATACGTATACCCCGTGTCATCCTGTATTTGGAGATTATGGGTCAATGGACATCCACATAATAAGTATATTCATAACACTCCCCCTTGGATGTCCATTTATGAACGTGTCTCGTTAAAAACTTTAACTAGGAAAAACCCAGTGAAATAAAAACCTAGCCAAAGAAAAGAGTACATCATTCATTGATACACTATCCAGTGCTGCCTCATTAAAAACCTTTCTAGGAAAACCCAGTGGGACAAAACCTAGATAAGGGAAAAAGAGTACAGTGTGTATCGTCCCCCCCTCTTGATTACATCAGTTTTGCTCCCCCTGATGATTACATTATTTTCAATGTCTTCTGAGCATAACTCTCTTTCTGTCATCAAGTATTCTGTTGTTCACTTATAGAACAATTACAGAAACGCCCAATTTGATTATTCATTGTATACCTGCAAAATCTAACTCTTTCAAGTAAAATCATAATAAAATATATCATAAAACAAATAATGATATTGTATGCATTATATATGCTTCAGGCAATATATGAACTTATTTAATTAATTATTCTCGAGAATTTGATGCTCCTAGCATTTTGAGTCCTTCTGGGATTTATTCTTCTGACGTCTTATGTCCTTCAGGAACATGTGCTTCTGGCACACACTAATATATTATGGCTCATGATCCTCATTATCATATATTACATCATATGCTATCACATAAACATAGATATCATCAAAATTGACATTATTTTCGGTCCCATTGGATTTCATTCATAATTTATTGAGATCTCATAATTATCACACATTTCATATACCTGGGTCTCTTCTAGAGATATCTCTTCTGGAGATAATATCTCTTCAAGAAATGACTCTTCTGGAGCTTTTCTTCATTATCCTCGACTTGATCATCTATATTATGAGCTCCTTTTTTTTCACTTTCGAGGATTTTTATCTTTAAAACCGATGGTCCTGCAACGCTTCAGGCGTGCTTTATAACAATTTATATAGGAGCAATTGCAGTTGGGACATCTGACTTTGTTACTTTCTTTAGGTCAGTAAATGCTTCTGGCATTCGATTAACTAAACTCTACAACTGAATTATCATTTTGAACTCTTAGTGCACATTTCTTTGTACGAGGATCAATATGAGCCAATGATAATTCATTACACTTTATCTCTTTTACCCAATCTGCTTATTTTCTCCCTCTCATCCAATCATGTAGTGTATATCTATCAGTGTGCATTATAATAGATTAATAATCATTACACATTTAAAAACATTTCAAGATGGAATTCATCTGGCTCCTGACCAAAAGCTAATTATATGGGGAAAATTTTGTTGGCTTATATAATAAACACTGTTCTCATAATCTCATATACTTTTTGAATCATTCAATCTGGAAATTGCGCGCATATTCTATTGCAAACTTCTGGTTGCAAACATCACTGCAAACTTTGCAGATTTATAATATCACATGTATCCTATATCATTCAATTTGATACATTTCCAAAGATCAATTTCCAGTCATAATCAATAATATTATCATAATCATACCTATTTGAGAATAAACAGCTCATAATATATGACTCGGATTATCAAACAAGTCATGTCAATTTTCCATATGATTTATCATCAAACCTAATATCAAATTCCGAGGGAATTAACACAAATATTCACGGAGAATTAATACACAAACACTCACACTTGATCAATATCATTCTCCCCTCAAGTGTGAGTCCTTAAAACTTCACAGATTTCTTAATGCATTATGAATGCATAATTTTGTTACTTCTGGTAACAAAATTTTCATTTTCCAGAATCGATAATCAAAATATATATATCACTATAAAATAGAAAATCATCAGATATGTATCACTGCAGATTCATGAGCATAACACTGTGGAATCACAAGCGCAACATGCATCACTGTGGAATTGTCGTATGCATATATAGTCAAAAAGTGTCTAAGCTCGTGCTTTATAGGGAGCAGATCTGTAGAGATTCAACAGGACTACGCATATCTGCAGAGATTCAATAGGATTCAATTCACCTATAAATAGAAGAAGGCAAACGAACATGCCTCACAAACACTAAAGCATCTAATAATATCAATTACCAGATACTCACACATATTTCTCTAAATTCTATTGTCATGACTGGACCAAGCAATTTTATCCCAGTTTCTGATACATCAGACACAGCATATCTTGATGCTTTATTGTATGATGATCAGATAAACATGTCATTTTCTTCTTTACTATTTTCTGATCCTTTAGACATGTTTATTCCTCCTTCTGCATCAAATGTACCTACTTCTCCCCCTAGAACAAATGTTCTACCACAATCTTCAAGGATTGAAGGTACAACTGAAGCAGGTTCATCAAGGAAGCCTGTTAAAAGGTGTAGAACTATGACAAAACTGATGGAGTCTACCAATCCAGTTCAGCCAATAATAACGGCAATCAATCAGCCAACATTTACTAGCCAACAAATAACCACTAGCCTGCCAGCAACCATCAATCAACCAACAATAATCAACCAGCCAGTAACAATCAGCCAGCAAGCAATGACTAGCCAGCCAGCAACAATCATCGAACCAACAATAACCAGCCAGCTAGTGACTACCAGCCAGTTAGAAACTACTAGCTTATTGGAATGTAGTTGTTGTCATGTTTTACGGGAGATCATACATACCAACAGACTTCAGTATCATAGACTTGAAGTTCACGGGAGGAGGATAGGTATGATTTCCCATGCTGTTTTATATGGAAACGTACAGGATAAATCTTATAATACTGACAGACTTACAATAATTGATTTTACTAATAAAAATTTTGGAGAAATCAAACATTTTTTGACACAGTATTGTATAGATTTACAAGCATCATGATATAACTTGATGTGTGATCTTGTATTAGCCTATTATGAGATCCTTTGTGTTGGTTCGGAATGGGCTAAAAACCCAAATGAACACCGCGGAAGTTCATTTCAAACCAACATTTAAAATCCATTAGATAAAGGAAAACAACCCGCGGTTAATATTCCATATGATACTTCATCCCTTAAACAGGGTGAATTATATAGGTTAACAATGGAGCAATGAGACAAAATAAAGAGAACAACACTCCATGATTTAAGAAATTATTTTCACTTAACCCTCGATGAAGCGAGTAAACAATTAAATATAAGTACTCACACCATCCAAAAGATTTATAAAAAATGAGGGTTAAAAGAGTGGCCATACAAAAAGCTTCAAAAACTTATGAGGCAGATCTCGATATTACGATGAGCTTTGCCTCATCTTGATCACAACTCAAGAGAAAAAAAAGAAGGTGACATTAAATATCTTCAGAATGAGATGATTGAGCTTTGTAATGGAGTTGAACCACTCGCTATTAAACTTTGTTGAAATAATATTGCCTTTTGTTTAATTATTTTGTTTATGAATATTCCTCTCTCGTATCACAAAAATTGTTATAATTATCTAAATACAAAATAATAGTAAAATAACCATAATCACAATTTATTTATTGCTTTATTCACTTATGGGAATGGAGTTGGATAAAATTCATGATCCATAACTCACTGATCTATTTGATTATGGTAAGAAATTAATCCACAATATTTCTTGATTTAATCACAATATTGCTACTACAAGAGCAAATTGGATATATTTATTTACAATCAACAATGATCATATAATCCCTTGTCTCATAATTTGAGGGAGTATTTAATGCCAAATATACAATTTTGAGGCCTTTATACAATTGATGGCATACTAAATTATGGATCAAACCTTGTTTCATAATTTGTCTCTTGGCTTCAGGCCATATTGTCTCTTAGCTTCTGACTAATTTATCTCTTGGCTTCTAGCCAATTTATGCCTCCTTATAATCTCAGGCCAATTAATGTCTCATATCTCCATGGCATTTTTTAACAATTTATCTTCAGGATAAATAAAATATAAACATAATAAAATAAATAGATGGAACCTACTAATAGTGTGGTTGCCATAAATAATAAAAGGGAATGAGATATATATAAAGCAATAAATAAAATAAAATCTAAAAGGGAAGGGGGATATAAAGCAGTAAATAAATAAAAATAAAAGGGAAGGGGAATTTATAAAGTAGTAAATAAATTATAAATAAATGGAGCCCACTATACTAGTGTGTCTCCATGAAAAATAAATAAAGTAGTAAAGAATTAAACTAAGTAGATGAAGCCTACTATACTAGTGTTGCTACCATGAAAAATAAATAAACGCTAAATAAAAGAAATGGAGCCCACTAATAGATAGAGTTGACGCCATAAAAGATAAATAAATATTAGTAACAATAAAATTAAATGTTAGTGATATAAAAGTAAATGTTAGTAACAATAATAAAATATCAAATTAAAAAAATTAATAATAAAAGATTAAATCTAGACTTCCAATATGAAGTCAAATTAACAACAAAAATAATAAAGATAAAGTTGAAAAATCTAATTACCTTAGATTGTCAACAGCTTCACTTGTTGCGCCTTTTTTTAAAATAAAAATAAATATATTTTTTTAAACTTCTCTCTCCTGTCAGCAGACACCTTTTTTTTTTTTTTTTTTTTTTTGAATTCTTCTACTTTCTCTCACACCTTCGTTTTTCATTCTCTCTTTTTCCATTCCTATTCATTTAGTTGAAAAAATCACCTAAGACAAAGAAAAAAAAAAAAAAAACGCACCTAACACCATAATTTGACTAAAAATATATTACTATATTATATGCCCCACATGAGTGCCGATTGCAACTAAATAAATGTATGAGAATGGAATTTCATTACCTGCTCCACGTGAACTCTGCTTTTCACACTTTTTTTTTTATCTTTAATATATTAAATTAAATTAAATTATTACCTATCTTGTCTCCTGTCGAGCAGAAGCATCCAGATTTTTTAAAAAAACTATAATATTATATAATATATTAAAACTTACCAATAATTCCACGTGAAGCTTCTTCTATGATTCCAGCGACTGGATGGTATGCATCGAGCTTCTTTGGTTCTGGTAATTGGAAAAGAAACCCGCCAGAAAACTCAGAGCTTCGTCAGAAAGTACATACAACGCTAGAAATGAAGAAGAAGACGGTGGATCGAAGGTGTCTTTCCCTCAAGTCTCTCTGATCTCGCTACTCCTTTCCTTCTTTGAAGATTGGGTTGTTCTATGGAGAGTTACGGTGGATTGTGTAAAGAAAGGAGGTCACCATCGACATAAATGATGATGGAGAAGGTTTGAAGGTCACTTTGAGTTCTTTAGCGAGATGGGGTTGGATATAAGCTTTGGTGAATCCATGGCAGCTGAAAAGGAAAAGTGCAGCCTATGATGCCACCGACGGAGAAGAAGGAGAAGAGTGAGTAAGAACAGCCTGGGAAAAATAAACGAGTAGAGGAAGAGAGAAAAAGAAGATAATCAAAGATCAAGCAAGAACGACTGGAAAATAGAAAAGAAATGGAAGCAGAGACGGCTGGGAAGTATGAGAGAAAGAGAGCACAGAGCTAATGAATCACACAAGCTCAGTAAATTATAACGTGTTATGAAATTGAAGGAATTCTAGAGAGAAGTCAGAGGAAATTCTAAAGATGAAATAGATTTTCATTTAAGTCACTTGAATAGTTACAGGAGACCTTTATTTATATAGAAAGATGTAAATAGTAAATTACTATATGTATACCTCGTGTCATCCTGTATTTGGAGATTATGGGTCAATGGACATCCACATAATAAGTATATTCATAACACTCATATCTAATATAAGATCTCCTAGTCCTATAAGAAAACGACGAGGGCAACTTATTATTTTCTTTTTTTCCCTTTTTGGGCCAAAACAAGGAGACTAGCTTAAATTTGAAGCAAGTGGGTGGACCCGTTGAAAGCAAAAACAGCCGTTGCAAGTATTCTCCACGACATAATAAAAATAAATTTAATTTTATTAGTAATCACTCCATGTTCTCCACGTCCTTATTCATCCTTCCTCGCCCCCGGGGGATCCTTCGATCTTATTTATCTATTTTTTTTATAAAAAAAATTATATTTCAAAAAAAAAAATTGTTTTACCTGACTATAAAAGAACTTTAAACTTCGTTAATAATTATGCCTTAAAATTTAATAATGTTTCAATTTTACTTTATTTAATATAATGAATAAATGAGAACGGAGAAGTTCAAAAGCAAAAAATTAGAGATATTGTAGATTCGTATACAGTAAATTTAATGAGATAAATTATATTAAGAACAAAAAGATATTATCCCACGAAACCCTATAAAATAGCATAAGAGTACTTATCTTTTCATATTTATAAGAGAAAAACAGAAAGGCTTATTGTCCTATATATTTAAAAGTCACCTCAATAAAATTTTTATATGAATATATAATTTTATCATCTGTAAATTACTATATAGATTTTATTCTTGTGGAATGTAGTATATAGGAAAATTAAATAAAGATCAAGTTGAAAATTGTTAAATTTGAAATATACTTAATAATATTTAAGATTTTACATGGTTCAGGGTAACTTATAAATAGTACCCCATATGTTTTTAAATATAAAACATAGTTGACTTTTTTAGAGAAGTTAAGGAAGTTAATTAAGTCACTTAATGATATACTCACTACTAGAAAATAGTCATTTTGCGACGGAATTTGCGAGGGAATAAAATTCCATCGCAAATTTGTCCCAAATAGCGAAGGAATATTGAATCCGTCGCAAATTAGAAAATTTGCGGCGGAAAATGTTTCTCCGTCGCAACTTTACGGCGGAAGAAAAATTCCGCCGCAAATTTGTGGCGGCACCGAGGGTTCCGCCGCACATTTTTGCGGCGGAACTGGAGTGCCGCCGCAAATTTGCAGTGGCACCCCCTGTGCCGCCGCAAACTGTGGGTGGGACACCCAATTTGCAGCGGCACACCCCGTGCCGCCGCAATTTGTGGCGGGAGACGGTGCGCCACGGCAAATTGCGGCGGCACCCACGTTTCCACCGCAGATTGTCGGCGGGACACAGTCCCGCCGACAATCTGCGGCGGAAGAGTCCGTTCCGCCGCAAATTTTTGCGACGGAACGGAATCGTTCGCCGCAAATTTGCGGCGGAACGGACGTTCCGCCGCAAAATGTTTGCGGCGGAACGGGGTTTCCACTGCAAATTTGTGCGGCGGCACCCACGTCCCGCCGCAAATTGTCGGCGGGACTGTGTCCCACCGACAATTTGCGGCGGAATATTCCGTTCCGCCGCAAAATGTTGCGGCGGAATTTTTATTCCGCCGCAAATATATGTTATCCCCGATCCTCCTTCTTCATTTTCATTCGTGCCTTCCTCTCGCGTCTTGCTCTTTTCTTCTTCCTCTCTTGCGTCTTGCTCCGTCCCCAAACTATCTCTCTGTGTCTTTGCTCCTTTCTTCTTCCTCTCTTGCGTCTTGCTCCGTCCTAGCCTCCACCGCCAACGTTCAGTCCAAGCATCCTGGTGAGCCGTCCTTGCTCTTCTTTCTCCATTCCAAGATATCCTTCAAGAGGTATGCGTTTTTTCTCCTCTTTAACATTTCCTGAAATTCTATAGTCCTTCAATAATATTGCATGTGATAATCAATATGTTTGCTTTAATTAAGATTAGTGCTATTTTCATTTTTTATTGGGATTGATTTATTATTCGTTTTTTTTTGCCATTAATTTATTTTTTGCTCGAATTTTTTGCCATTAATTGACTGTTTTATATATATATATATATATATATATATATATATATATATATTTGTGTATATGAAAAATTATGATTAGTGCTATTTTGAATATGTTAGCTTTAATCAATATGTTTTAAAACGCATGCTTTTGTGATATATGAATTTAATAAATATTTCTTTGTTAGAACATGAAAAATTATGATGCTGAATTAATTTTAATAATTTAAATTTAAAATATATTAAAATCAAATTTTTGTTATTTTAATTTTGTTTTTGCCTGAATATATTTTCATAACTTATTGATAAAAATAAAATCTTAGAGGTTAACAATTTGAATTAACTATAGCTTTGAACTACTTGTGTAATGATTTTGAGGAAATTCATGAGTTTAAAGAAAAAATGTAATATAATTCTATGTGAATTTAAAGATAAATTAATGAGTACTATTGGATGTAATATAAGACATTCATATATTTATAATTTTTTGAAAAATAAATAAATTAATAACTTATACAATAAATTTATTTTATGTGGTATAACATTTTTATGTTAATTGGTATATTCGTGTTTTAATTTTCTAATTTAGAAAACATAAACTAAATAACACATAAATGTTAATATATTTAAGAATTACATTAGAATAACAATTTGTGTATAATTGTTACTAGATTTATATTTTTAACAACAATAAAAAAAATCATTTAGTTTATATATATTTAGATGTTTTGTCTTTAATCTACTAATTAAGTGATTTAATTATTAGATCCTAATCAACTTAAACCTGAAATCATTAATAAGAGTGAATACAATATTTTATTCTTTGGGAATTTTGCAGGTATTCAGTGTCAAATTATCAACTTAGTTTTAATATAAAAAAAAAAATTTAATGTTTATGTTATCTATCACTTTATAATTATAGGAGAAATATTTGTAGATATAATTTGTAAGTTTGACACAAATAAGAGGAAAAAAATTAAAAAATTATGGAGAGAATTTGTTAAGTGGCCAGTTGTATTTGTCACTTAGGTTAGTAGCTGAATTAATTAGTTGGTATTATTGTATTATGTTCCAAGAATTATCGTGCAAGGTTGGGTTGGGGAAGTATGGAAGGCGATCGTGATAGGAGTTGGATGTACAATCGTCTAACTCAGAAAAAACGAATTACTCGAGTATTCTTAGACGGTTTGGAAGAGTTCATCCAATTTGCTTTGGCACACACAACTAATTCAAGTACCTCGATCAGTTGTCCGTGTGTGAGATGTAGGTGTTTCGAATTTCATGACGTGGGAACAGTCAGAATCCATTTGTGTAGAAAAGGATTCATGAGGGATTATGAATGTTGGGTTCATCACGGGGAAGTCCAACAGACACCAAGTGGTTATTACGGAGACAGTACTCATCGAGTCAACCTTAATCAATATCAGCAGTTAGTGATGGATACGGCTGGACCGTCGATCGGCCAATATTTTGATCCCGTGACTCATGTTGGACCTTCATGCATGGAAGAGGAGACCGGTATGCATAATCAACCATCACACATGGGAGAGGATCCTAATCCGGAGGCCCGTAGGTTCTATCAAATGCTTCAAGATGCCCAACGTCCTTTATGGGAAGGTTGCGAACACATTGAAAATAGTGAATATTCTTCGCTATCGGCTACCCTAGCAACATTAAGCTTGAAGACTGATCACCATATGAGCGAGAAGAATTACAATCAAATGATGCAGATCATGAGTAAGGTTGCTCCCAATGCCAATAATTTGCCGAAAGATTTTTACCAAGCAAAGAAAAAGGTGAAAGAGCTCGGGCTTAGTTGTGAAAAAATCCATTGCTGCCCCAACGGATGTATGCTCTATTACAAGGATGATGCTGAGCGGAGTACTTGTAAATTTTGTTCACATGATAGGTACAAGAAGATTAAAGGGAAAACAACCACTCAACCATTAAGCAAGATGTGGTACTTTCCTCTCGTGCCCAGACTTCAGAGATTGTATTCGTCAGAACAAACAGCTGCTCACATGAGATGGCACCGAGAGCATCATAGGGATGAAAAATTTGTCACGCATCCATCTGATGCCGAAGCTTGGCTGAAATTTGACGAGGCGAATCCATCATTTGCAGCCGATCCCCGTAATGTCCGTCTTGGTTTATGCTCAGATGGGTTTGCTCCTTTCAACCAAACCGGCAGGGTTTATTCCAGTTGGCCTGTGATTGTGACTCCGTACAACCTCCCACCATCCATGTGTATGAAAAGAGAGTTTTTTTTCCTCAACGCATTAATCCCTGGGCCATCCAACCCAAAAAAGAAAATAGATGTGTACCTCAGGCCTTTGATAGACGAGTTGAAGATGTTGTGGAGTGAGGGGGTTCTTACGTATGATGTATCATTGAGTCAGAATTTCATCCTGCGTGCTGCCTTAATGTGGACGATAAATGATTTCCCTGCATATGGGATGTTGAGCGGATGGCAAACATCGGGGAAGCTTGCATGTCCGATATGTCTTGAACAGAACATGGGGTTTAGCCTGCCATACAGTCGCAAGGTATCTTGGTTTGACCGGCACCGGCGATTCCTACCCCTCGATCATCCGTTTAGAAGAAACAAAAAAGACTTCAGCAGGAATGTGGTTGAACGATCAGCTAAACCTCGTCGTTTAAGTGGGCAAGAAATATGGGAGAGGGTGAAGCACATTCAAAGTGTTGAAGAAGGAGCTGCTTACAGTGAGCCTGAGGGATATGGCGTTCAACATCATTGGAACAAACGCAGCATCTTTTGGGAGCTACCATATTGGAAAGATCAATTGTTAAGACACAACCTCGATGTCATGCATATTGAGAGGAATGTGTTTTGTAATATTCTGTATACCGTCATGGACACCAAGGGTAAGACAAAAGATACAATCAATGCAAGACTTGACATACAACAGATTTGTAGAAGGCCTTCTTTGCATTTGGTAGAGACTGCCACGGGTCGGATTTCCAAACCTAGGGCGCCGTACACCTTGAACAAAGAGCAGAATTTAGAATTGTTGAAGTGGGTTAATAGTGTGAATCTACCAGACGGTTATGCATCAAATTTCTCAAGATGTGTGGACTTGAACGAGGTGAAGTTACGCGATATGAAGAGTCATGATTGTCACGTTTTCTTTCAGAGATTATTGTCGTGGGCCTTCAAGGCACTACTGAAGCATGTATTAGATACTCTGACAGAGTTTTCCTTCTTCTTTACAACAATTTGTGCTTCTGAACTTAATGTCGACAAGTTACGGCAGTTGGAGGAGAGTGTGCCAAAAATGCTATGCAAGTTAGAGATGGTGTTTCCTCCTAGCTTCTTTGACTCAATGGAACATTTGCCCGTTCACCTGGCGTACGAAGCAAGGGTAGGAGGTCCGTAACAATATAGGTGGATGTATCCGTTTGAAAGGTAATATATATTTGTTTTCGCTGTGATTAATTCAAACACACTGTGACATAGGTTATAAATACTCTCTAATTATCCGTTGAAGGTTTTTACGCGCACTGAAATATAAGATCAAAAATACAAGATACGTTGAAGGATCTTTTGCAGAAGCGTATCTGGTCGAAGAGGCCACCAAATTTTCCTCATACTATTATCCCCCTGAAGTTATATCAAGATGGAGGGGGGTACCTCACAACGATGATGGCGGTGAGACGAGTGGTCAAATATCAATATTTAATTATCCTGGCCGGGTCATTCGAACAAATTGTAGGTCAACTCTGGAAGGAAGCGATAAGAAAGTAGCGGAGTGGTACATTTTAAACAACTGTGAAGAGGCCGCCCCGTACTTAAAGTAAGATTTCATCTTTTCAGTAACTGCTACGGTTTAAAGTATTAATTTCTTTCTTTTTGTTACAGATACTTCTCACAATGGGTCCGATCAATAAATCCTTTGATTTCGGATTCCGACCTCGATGAATTCATGAAGGATAAATTTCCTCATTGGTTACGAGACAACTTCGAGCAAAAAACATGGAGTTCAGCTTATGCGTCAGCTCCCCATGATGTTGTATGGAGTTTAGCTTACGGGTCTGCAACAGCTGTTACCAGGATCAAAAAATATGTAATCAATGGGTATCGGTTTGTAACTGTTGAAGCTAACGGAAATACGAAAACATGCAATTACGGTGTATGTTGTCGAGGTGGCCAAGTTGACGGGGTGGAGTGCGACTACTACGGCAAGTTAATTGATATAATTCAGCTGGATTACAAGTGGGACAAGTCAGTGATTCTATTTAAATGTGAGTGGTTTGATAACAGTCTGCGTGGTACAAAGGTGGACAAATATGGAAATGTTGAGATCGAGTGGTCACGGAGATATGCAGTTAGTTATGACCCATTCATTCTTGCTCAACAGGCAGAACAAGTTTATTTTACATATTACCCTACATCCCGTCAAGAGTGGGTGGGAGTTATCAAAACCAAAGCACGAAATATTATACCTACTTTAAAAGAGTCAGAAACAAATGACGACATGACTGAACCCTTCCAAGCAGATGTGGAACATGTACTTGCCGTAAGTAATGTCGAGGAAGATGTACCTTGCAATGTCTTTGATTCCACTGGAGACTTAGAGCTGATTCCTATCCAAATTGAGAATGCGAAATCAGACGATGAGGAACAAGTGGGTTACTCTAGTACTGAATCTGAATTCGACGATTATAAGACGTCAGAGGAAGAACATGAATCGTCCGATTGATTTAAGTTAGTTATTTATTACGATATATTATATTTGATACTCCGTTGCTTAGTTATTATTGTGTTAAGTAACTTTCTTATAATTATATATATTTTGACATCATGTTTATAAGTGTTCAGAAATGGAGCATCCAGGAGGCCATTCAGGTAGTGGATATAGTAGAGGTAGCGGCCGAGCCCGTCTTATCAGAGGGGGTAGGCCGACATCATCTACCCCCCATGTAGTCAGAGGGCTTAGCTCTTCCCCGGAGCTTCCGCCTCTTTATTTTTCATCTTCACCGCCTACTACTGACTCTGTTATGGGCGATATAGGTGAACCTTTCACTTATACATATCCACCACACCATCAGGCAGAGCAGGTTCAGTTTATGATTTCTGACTGATTTACATATATTTTGTTAAAAAATCTATGTTCTACATTTTCAATATACTTATTCTTTCAGTACACTGCATCGCCTCATAGCCAGGGCGGGCAAGCTAGTTCCTCCAACGACCCAGTCTGGGGATCCATTGATCTTGCGACAGGGAAGATGTGGATCCGTCCTGTAGGGAGCACCGAGTAAGTCATGTAATGTTATGATTTTTTACCTTTAGTTTGTATGCTACTATTTGCAACATTCTCTTTTTTTTTCAGGTTTGATCCTTATAAGCCGGTGGCGGATTTCATGGCCGAGCAAATATTTCATAATTTTGATCAACCTTGGGCTACATGGAAAGCGATTCCTCAGAGCAAGCGAGATGTTTGGTTCACTGAGTTATTGGTAAGTTATGTGATTTATGGTTATTAATTTTTTATTCTCATCAAAATGCAAATTGATTAACTACTTGTATAATTTAGAGCACTAATTGTTTAGTATTGTTTTTCAGGGAAAGTTTAGCTGCTTGCCCGAGCATCTCCCAAATTTAAAGAAGGCTTATAACTTCAAGGGAAGCAAGTGGCTGTCTGATAAATTATATAAATTAAGGCATGAAAAAGGAAAAAAAATTGGATTCAGCCTGAGGTTGCAGGCCAGTTATTTGACAAGTGGGCCACCGACGAAAGATTTTTGAAGCAAAGTGAGCAAAATAAATTAAATAGGTCCCACATGGATGGACCGTCATATGCTGGCGGCAGCATTCCAGTTAGTGAGCATCGACGAAAGATTGTAAGTATACGCTATTTTCTACTTCAGCTTTCAATATTTTATACTTAATCAATAATTAATGAATGATTATCATTTGTGTTTGCAGGCAGCGTCTGGGGAAGTTCCTGCAGCTTTGATTCCTTGGACCACCTTTGAGCGGACTCATACCCAACCGGTTGAGGGTCAAGGCAAGCGTTGGATTAACGCCAAGTCCCAGCAATTCGCGGTGAGATATTAATTACATTTATTATTTGTTTCAAACAGTAACATCTTTCTTTTATTTTATATGCATTATTTGTGTTGTATGTTTGTGCTTGTAGGAGACCTATCAGCAGCTGACGCAGGAGAGAGACTTACAGATTCAGAGCGACCCGTCGTCCTCTTATTCCGATAACGAGAGTATCTTCCTTCAGGTTGCAGGCGGAATGGACAAGAAGGGGAGAGTCTTCGGGATGGGTGCTTCTGCCAGCCAACTGAAGTCGTCTTCGAGGCGCTCATCCGATAGTAGTAGAGGTGGTCCTGAAGGTAGAGTTGTACTTTTGTTATCAATCGCAAATCATTACTCCCTCTTTCATATAAATGAAGTATTACAAGTAAATTGACTTCATAATGTTGGTTTTGCAGAGGATAAGAGGGTAAAGATGTTAGAACAGAAGGTGCTGGAGCAAGAACAGAAGGTGCTGGAGCAAGACGAGAAGATGAGGGAGCAAGATGAGAAGATGAGGGAGCAAGGAAATATTATTAGTGAGATGCGAGCACTTCTCCATGCCCTATTGAAAGACAAAGGTACGGGGCTGCCTCCTAGTGGTGACGACGATACTGGCGGTGACGATGGCCAGGCTACTGCTATTTAGAGTTTTTTTTTTAGTTCATTTTAGAACATTATAATTTATATAATATTGTGGTTTTATTATGTAAACTTGTATGATGATTGTATAATTTATTTTTATGATATACAATTTTTTTTTAATAATTTTTAATGATTTTTTTTAAAAATAATTTTAAATTTTGCGAGGGAAAAACTTTCCCTCGCAAATTTGCGAGGGAAAATAATTCCCTCGCAAATTCAAAAAATTTTGCGAGGGAAATTTGTTCCGCCGCAAAATCTCAACTTGCGAGGGAAAATTTATCCGCCGCAAATTTGGAATTTGCAAGGGAAAATATTTCCGCCGCAAAATCTCTCATTTTGCGAGGGAAAATTGTTCCGCCACAAAATTTGAATTTGCGAGGGAAATTCCTTTTTTCCGCCGCAAAAATTATTTGCGAGGGCTTTTTTTGCGAAAAATCTGCTGCAAAATAATTTTGCGACGGAAAATGCTTGTTTTGCGAGGGAAAAATTCCGCCGCAAAAAATCAGTTTTCTAGTAGTGACTCACTCCAATCCTAATTATAGGACAACATTTAGGAGTTGGTTTTGGTCCTAATTATAGAACAATTTTCTAATTGTTGTCAATTTCTTCATAAACTAACCCTTTAATAATACACCTCAATTAATATAGCACCACATGGAAAAGCAAATTTGCAAGGTGTAATTTTCATTTATACAGGGTATTTAAAGTATTGAAACAATATATGCCGCATTTAAGGATAGGTAACAAATTATATTACCAGATCTTTTGCATTTTGATAGACCCTGTTATCATTTTGCTTTCCAGCAATTACATTTTTTGCTAAATAAATTACACACTCGTATATATCAATTTATTATTAGTTAAATTAATTAGTTTGGAAAAAAAATATTTTAAAATATTTTAATTAACTTCTGTAATCTCTAAAAAAAAAACTATATCTTATAATTAGAAATCAATTAAAGTAGCAGTGGAATGCTATTAATTAATCAAAAGACTATCACATACAACGATAAAACAGTTGGCAACAAGTGTCTTATAGATGAAAGTCAAACTTGGAAGTTGGGTGGAGATCGAGGGGTACCTGAGAAAGCAGCCATCATATACGACGCGAGCACCATGGGTCCCGGCGGAACAATTGCGAATTTGGACGGCGGCGACATCGAAGCAGTCGAGACAGTCGGAGATGGAGAGGTAGTCTCTGCATTGAAAAAGAGAGGAAGCAGGGTTGTTCTGGTCACCTATTGACTGCGACGTGGCAAAGTGCTTGCTCTGGTCTTTGACCTGAGCTCTTAGATCTCGAAACGTTGAGTTTAGGTTCTCACTGAAGATGGTGAAGTTGGAGATGACGAATTCGTAGAATGGGCTGCATGAGCAGAATAAAATGACGACGTTGAGAGTCCAGCATGAGCAGAATAAGAAGATGAAGAAGAAGAAGAATAAGGGATGAAGAAGGTAGTTAGCAGGTCGAAGCATTGTTTTGACAGTGAATATGAAGATGATGAAGGAAAGCGAGATAAAATGACCTCTTATCTGGCGAAGAATGAAAAAATAAAGGTGGGTTGATAATGGGGTTTGGAGTTGACGGTGACGAAAATGAGGGGCCAGGATAAGATAATAAGTTTGAAAATAAGTTTAGATATAATAAAATACTGATTTGAAAATAAGTTTAGATATAATAAAATACTGATTCCGTATTGATGTCATCATCAAATCATTAATCAATCAATCAGATATATACTCCTAAATCTTGCGGCTCTACAGTGAGTGACTGGCTCAAATCATCCGGCATGGCATCTTAAACGACTGACAATTGGCCACTTAATCACCCTGCTTGTCACTAGTCACGTCAGCATACGAAAAAATAAACAAGAAATCCGTTGAAGCTCCCAAAAATGTCAAAAATGTTTTAAAGATTCTAATAACAAAAAAATCTTAAAAGAGTTGTTTAAACTTATATTAATGCTCTATTAAAAAAGTTGTTAATGGACATTTTTTACATCATAATTTTTTCTAGGACTCTTTTAACATTAGCTTGATTCTTTAGGGTTTTAAAAGGATTTTCTCAAGAACAAAGGAGACAGCTTGTCGTCTTTGACTGGAAGGCTATTGGATTTAAGGCTACCATTCATATTGAACATTTATTGTGGTAGTAATTTGCCTCACCTAACAAGCATTTTCAAGGGAGATGCATTGGAATTATTCTTATAATTATTGCCATTGGTGTAGAAAGTTGCGTCAATCGTTTGTAACCATTTTCACACCTTCACTTTTTAATTCGTTTTGAATCATTGAGTAAACCCTAATTTGCAATTCCTTGCACTAAATAAGTTGCTTATTAGCCCAAATGAACTTTCACCCTCAACCCAATATAAGAAAACACAATCATTGACTATACTCTTTCAATATGACTCCATGGGATGTATTTTTGTTCACAGAGGTCGATTCTAGCCATAACTTCAAATCTCTGTGAGGCTGATGCAAGCTTGGGATGTTTTTTCTTCATTCTCCTTCCAACCTATGTAATTATAAGCAAGAGTTCCCTCTCATCCTCCATATTGAGATGAAGCTTGGCGGAGTCACCTTCCTCGTCTCTGACCTCTCCATCGATGGTTTTGTTGCTCCGTAAGTAAGTCGTTGCCTTTCCTCAATCCCTCTCTCATTTTCTGCTTGCATTTTTCTTTTCTGGCATCTCTGATTTTCGTTTCTTGCGCTGCTCTGCTTTGATATCTTCTCTGATTTGTAGAGGCTAAAAGCATGTTGAATAGTTTTGTTTTTGTAGAATCGCTCACTGAACCAAACAATACACCTGCAATGGATGTTTTTGGGAAAGAGGAGAGATGAAGTCTAGCGATGATGATGGCAAGGAATCTGTGAATCTTAGGGGGAAGGCAATTTTATGGGGATTATGGGTTTGAAGGAGGGAGATAGGAAATGATAGATCATGAACTATTGAATACAGGGAGAGTATTATTCTGGGTTTGCCATCTGCTCGAGTGATATTATTGATTTTTTTTTTTTTTTTAATGTTTAGACTCATAAATTTATTGTTCGCTTTCATGAACGAAGGTAAGGATGAACATGATATGCAATAAAATTTCTCTTTAATGCTGACTTTGATTTGATGGGAATAAATTTAAGGAAAAAACTTAACCTGTTTTTTAGATGTAAACAAAATTATTGAAACATTTCTAATCTTTTTTGATAGGCCAATGGCACTATTTCCATTAATCATGAAGAAAGCCAATGTTACAAATAAAGAGTTCGAAATAAGAGGCAACTGAGCCTAAAAACAACAAAGACCCTCTCCCATTCCTGAATTATATTATGAATTAAATATTTATTTGTGATTCTCAGGATATGAGCAAGACTACATAATTGGAAGGATTTAAAATAATGATTGAAATACAAAATATTGGAAGTAGGATTAATATAAAATTTGAATTTGTAATGAAATATGGAGAAGCATAGGTAGAGGAAAGGCATGGGAAGTGATAAGTTCTTAGGAAGTAAAGACTCGTTATGGTGTATATTGGAAGTTGTGATCTGAAAAATTAAATAAAGTAATTATGTAATACCCTAAAAATCCTACTTATGATAAGTATCATAATTTAGTAAATAATACCTATTGGAGATATGTAACATTCCAATTTTCAAAAGTGGAATAACAATTTTTTTTTAAAAAAAAAAATCATTTCAAATCATCAGAGTAGAACATTTGAGCGGAAGAGTAACTGATATATATTCAAAATGCCGTAAGTCTGTGTGGATACAACAGCAGTATAGAAATTGAGTATTTCAAAAATGATGTACAAGAACAAAAGGAAGGCTTCTGCCGGAACAACAACAGGAAATCTTCTGCCGGGTCTCTAAGCATGCTGCTTTCCCTTCTCCTCTGTCACCGGTTTTCCTGACCCTGACGCTATGTTAAGAGCTGAGGTCCCATGCATACGGACCTCAAGTAACGGTTAACCTCATATTTACATATACGACATATAAACACAACAATTAATTCACGTCCAAACATGTCACTCCCAGTGAATGCAAATGTACCGCTCCTAGCGAAAATTACCACTCCCAGTGAACACAGATATATCACTCCCAGTGCATGCAGATGTACAGTTATTCTTTAACAATATGTTTTCAAAAAACACATCACAACATGCATACAACACACATACCACATACACACATATTGTAAATATCAGAGTTAGTGTTACAGTATGCGAACGTACCTTCGTTGTCGGGTTACGGTACGTTTTGACGATCGGAATGCTGTCACAAATATCCTATAAGGATAATATTGTATTTATTAATTCACAAACAATATCCTAAAAGATATTTTGGCTACTATTGACCATTTTACCCTTGGTGGATTTATTTTCAATTATTTCCTCATAATTTTCGGAAAAAAAACGTTGGTTCAGCATTTCTGGGCAGAATTTTGTCTAACTTTGAAAAATCATAACTAATTCTAGAAAAATCATTTTGAGGTGAAACCAAAGTCAAAATTTCCCTTAACAAGTCTATTTTTAAGGAAAAATAACATCTTTAATTAGTTTCAACCATATCATTCCCAGTTTTGAATTTTCTCAACGTTGCCCAGATTTGATTCCAGTAAAAATGGCTTAACTTCAAAGATTCATATCTCCTTGACCAAAGAACATGATGTTACATATTTTATATTTTTGGAAAGCCCTACATGTCTATTTTATTTCTGGAAAATTTCATGATTTTATAATTACATTTGATTCATAAAATCATAGCATCTTTTCCGCTGTCTGTCTAAGCTTTAAGAACCGAAAATTTTACAACTTTCACAATCTTAATTCTAAGACTTCCAAAAATTATTTCCTATCATGTTTTTGCCTCTTCAGGAATTTTTCAATGCAATGAGGCCTAAAAACAAGTATAGAAATTTATTCTCTAATTTTCTAGATTAAACTAGCATTTATACTAAGAACTTATAAAAACTAAAGACTAGAAATTTAAATGCTAGAACTTACCTCTTGAAAACTCTTGAACTCCTTCCTCCTTCTTGCTTCACTCTCCTCTTAAACTCTCCAATCTTTGGTATGAGTTTGGTGTGAAGAATGAAGAGAAAGGTGAAGGCTATTTATAGAAAAAGACGATGGCATTTTGGTAATTCCTTTGAACTTTGTCTGATCAGATTCTGACCGTTGGATCGCACTTCTTTGAGGTGGCACGATCCTGGCCTTACACCTCACTATGATGACCTCATCCTAAGTCATCAAAGTGATGTTATGCTTGCATCATCATCTTGCTTTATGTGCCTTTATCTGATAAAGTTCCCTGTTTGGTGTCCTAATCGCGTAATCTTAGGAAATCTCAAAATTCCGGGAGCAAGGTCCTGAAGATCTTTTCTTTCTCTTTCAAGATACTTGAGTTATCTAAATTTTTGATCTCATTAAGGACATTTCATTGCTTGCTGAACATTTTCGGACAAACGCTGTCTGTTACGGAAATAACCTCTACCGACGTCAACTTCTGGATCACAAATCACTGATTCATAAAAGGTTCTGGTCTTTACTAACTCATATCTAAATTTCAAGTTATGATTTATTTTCTATAGATTCTCATTTCTAATATCTGCCTTAATTTCACAAAATATCTTTTTGGCCTCATCTCATGATCACTTCGTCGGTTACGGAAATGACTTCGGAGATAGCCTACTTTGAGCTAAAAATTCACTTGTCTATAATATACTCTGACTTTAGAAACCTAGTTCATGGTTTTCTAGGTAGGATTTTATTTCTATCCGTTCTCGTTTATCCTGTATAAAATATCACAATTATAATATTATTTAATTACTAAATATCTTAGATATTTTCTTCTTCATTTCCATTTTAATTTTTCTTTATTTTTCTTCATAATTTCGTTTATATATATATATATATATATATATATATATATATATATATATTAATTTCCACCTTTTTCTCTTTATCTTATGTCTAAACAATTAGCCATTAATTATTTAATTAATCACTTACTAATTGTTAACAATTTTCTTAATTAGTAATAATTATTATCTCACAACTATTTTACTGACATTAGTAATTTATGCATCATGCATAATATTAAAAATCATGGGGTCCAATATGGTCTCCTAATACTTTTTGTTTTTTTCTCCTTCAATTTTTCCAAGGTAATAATTTAATAAATTACCTAAATTAGAAACAACATACTTTCTAATTTTTAATAAATATTTAGTTGCTTCTTAGGATTTTCTCATAATTTTCTCAGGGTATTTTATGACCCATAAATGTAACGCCCCTATTTCCTAAGTGTATTATAAAGTCTAATTATGGCCCTAGGGTAGGTTCTGATTAGACTAATTCACGTGTATTTATCAGAGTGTAGGTGTTACCAAATCATAGTAGAACACAACAGAGAGCGTACTTAGGCGTTTGGACGACTGAGTAACTGATTTCATATGCGCAGACATATGCTGGTTAGTTAAAATTCCCGAAGGAATAAAAGCGTGATACAACTTACATTTATTGCAGTGATCTCGGTTGACGTGTTAGGTTGCAGTAATCCAAAAGGTTCAACAACTTCTACTTGATACTATTCCAAAATGTAACTCCTTCCGAGTCTTTACGCGCGTTGCTTACCCTCGCCTCCCGCTCCCGATCCTCTTGATCCTGAAGCTAGGGTAAATTCTGAGGTTCAATGCCCATTGAATCTCAGGTAACAGTTAATCTTATATTCAAGTATAACAGTATGCATGATAGATATTCATTACATTCCAGCATTAACCATACATAGCATATGATCCATGTAAGGTTCACAACAAAACAATACATAGCACCAGCAAATGTAATGTAAAACAATCTATAGCACACAGCAGATGTAATGTCTCACAATACATAGCATACAGCTCGTGTAATGTTCAACCATCGTTTGCACATAAATCAGTGCCATGCCCCCGGCGTGTCCTCAGCGCTAGGAAAACATTCATACAGCATTACCAAGACTGTAACCCGTTTCAAATCAATGCTGAATGTATTTCAAATGATAACCTAAGACCCAGTCTTAGCCATAGTCCATGACTATATGAATCATCACATCATATATAAAGCATACAAGCAACATAAGAATTAGAGTTACAGTACGCGTCCGTACCTTAGTCCTTAGCGCTAGTGGTACGTTCACCTTTCGGTACTGCTTCCAGACTTTCTCGGGCGTCCTATAATATCATTACCGCGTTATTTCTCTTAAAATCAACATCCTAAGAGAGAGCCTTGCTACTCATGACCCTTATATCCTTGGTAAGCTTTATTCCATTTATCCCCTTTTTAATTAATAATAACACTTTCAGTTAATTACTATTTCCCTTAACAATAATAATTTTATTGTTGTTGTTGTTATTATTATTATTATCCCCAAATAATAATAATTCCTTATTCCTTATTTATTAGTTTTACCCCTTAATTATTTGTTATTAATCAATCAATGAATAATTAAAATTAATAAATATTCATTATCATATGAGGACATGACTTAATAAATACTAATTATTACAAAAACAAAAGTATGCAAATCAAAACCACTAATACCTTGGCATGTATTTGAAATATGATGCGTGTGTGTATGTTGAAATTAATATATAATCATACATTAGAAAAGGAATTACTAATATAAATATACGTATAATTTCATATGATAAGAATACAACACACACAGTAGCAAATTCTGAGCAACATGTGATATATATATTCTGTGCAGTATTTTTCCTTCTTCTTCTTTTTAATCTTTCTATATTTACAGAATATATATATATATATACCAAAACTAACTCAACCATTTTTAAACTTCCCAAAAGTTCACATGCAGCAACAAGTGTTTTCCTGGATGGTTCATTTAAACACCTACCAATATACCTATATATGTATAATAATTCAGAAACTTTTATGTATGCTACATCAAATTAATCAATTGCCTTTTGAAAAGTCAACGTATATGTGTGTGTGTGTATATTTTTCTTTATTTCCAGCAGCAACACGTTTCAGTGATACCCATCAAACCAACGAAAAGCATAAGCATTTAATCTATATATTTAGACTCAACACTCATGCAACACCTATACATACACACGCATATTCTCACTGATCTTTAGCAAAGTTTTGACAACAAAACACAAGGGTTCAGCTAAAAGAAATGCAGAAACGAAAACCACTTCTTCCTCATGCACACGTTCTCAAACACCTACATATTTATGTTCAGCTACTACTTCTCCAACCCATAAGTTTCATCATCGGTTTGTACAGGAAAACATGATATGGCAATACTAAAAAAAATAGCTTATACTTATACTATATTTTCAAAGAGCCCGATGACAGTAAGAATAAAAGCTTCAACGTTTTCTTCCTGTCTCCTTCACTAAGTCCACTCAAAACAGCCACTAAAGGTATATACATACTGTGATCTATTCCTGCATGTGGCAACCGAAAAAAAAAATGACAGCAAAAGCATTTACTAGTATGATATATTTTCGGTTAACCAGCCCCACCCCTGTTTTGGTTTCATTTTCAGTGAGTTTAAACTTGGTTTCCTTTTCTCACAGATAAAACTTCCTTCTTTCGGTTTTCAGTTCAGCTTTGGTTTCAAAGCCTAAAGCTTGATTTTCTTTTTACATATATATACCGCGGATTACACATACAAGAAGCAACAAACGATATTAAAAATAACATGATAGCAAAACGAAAAGAAAACATATCCTAGACACCAGCTAACCACACACCTTCGTTTTCCATTTCAAGATTTCATCTTTATTCTCAATGCCAATCTCCTTAGTTTTTATTCAGTTTCAGCATGATTTCTTTTAGCTAAATAGCCCCTGTTTTTCTTTTCTCCTTCAGTTTCGGGTTAGGTGTCTTTATTTCAGTTCTTTTTTTGTTTTTGTTTTAATCCTAGTTAAACTATGACAGAAAACAAAAGAGAAGGGAGGATGGGAATCACCTTCGGTTTCCAAGCTTCAAAGGTGATAATCGGGCACTGATATACTCCCTGCTCTTCGTCGGCCAAAACAGGGGAATGGTAGCTTCGGTTATACTCTCTCTTTCTTTCTCTAATCTCTCTTCAACTCTCTTTTTCTTTTTCTTCTGTTAGTTTTCTCTTTCTGGCCGAACTGAATGAGAGAACGGGGAGCTGAAGCAAGAGTTATATATATAGACTTAGCGCTAAGTTTTTGCCCAAAGGTCCAAAGATTATGCCCATCGGATAACCAGTCACACGACTCGAGATATGAGTGAGGTATGGCGCTGCCTGAGTTCTCTGCTTTGGATAATCATCATTGCCTGCTACTAATAAATGTGATTTACGTTTTTGAAATGGCAGCTGCTCCTTTTCGGTTTGATCCTAATGATGGTTACTATGTTTGTTGGTTTCGGATGGGTCTGTTGTATTGGTTTTGGGGTTGTGTTTCGACTGAACTCTTATGGGCCTTAACATATTGGGTTGTTCATCTGTATCCTTTCCTGATCCGTGGTGTGTTGCTAAAACTGTTTCTGTCTCCTTTTATGCTGTCAACTTAAAGCTGGAAGGAGGAGTTGGTTCTTGCTTAATTATACATATTCCTCACGTGGCCATTATTTCTTTTGGTTCTGGGCTTGGGCATAATGGGTTGCAATAAGCCCAATCTTTTGTTCCTTTTATTATCTTAATTGCAATTATTCAATAATTATGAAAATAATCCTAGATTAATATAGGGATTTTTCCTTCCCCAAATTGCTTCTCCTAGACCATAAAATATTTATTCCATAATGTTTAAGCCTAAAACTTACCACTTATACATATTCCTTGATTTTATTCTTTTCTCAAAATAAATCAATGGAAAATAAACTTTAATTTTCCAATAATTATTTTAGGCCATAAACTAACCCTTCTAAATTTTCTTCGATTTTGTTCTTTCTCTTAATTAATTTATTTTGGCCATAAAATATTATCTCCCAAAATATTCTGACCAATAATTATTCCTAACTAAATTGCCTTTAATTTATGGAAAATATGCCTTAAATTCCAAATTCTCAATCTTTAAAATTCCTTAAGGCCAAATTTTCCATAATTAATTCTTTATTCCCAAAGTCTAAAATTTGGGATGTTACAATAAATATTTCAGGGACCTATTTGCAAATTATTTATTCTTAGGAAAAATTGCCCTAATAATAAGATAAATTCAATACAAGGTGTTTGAAACCTCATATTCACCTATCTTCAATAGGTATATTCTACCAATTTATGATATTTACCCTAAGTCAAATTTTAGGGTATTACAAGATAGGTGAATATGAGGTCTCAAACACCTTGTATTGAATTTATCTTATTATTAGGACAATTTCTCTTAAGAAAAAAATAATGTGCGAAAAGGTCCCTAAAACATTAGATAATTTGCAAATAGGTCCCTGAAATATTTATACGTTATAAAATACCCTGAAAATATTATAAAGCGGCAAGTAAATATTTATTTGAAATAGGGAAGAATATTGTTCCTTATTTAGGTACTTTATTAAATTATTACCTTGGAAAAATTAAAGGAGAAAAATCAAAAAGTATTGGGAGACCATATTGGACCTTATGATTTTTAATATTATGCATGGTGCATAAATTACCAATGTCAGTAAAATAGTTATGAGATAATAATTATTACTAATTAAGAAAATTATCAAAAATTAGTAAATGATTAATTATGTAATTATTGGCTAATTATCTAAAACACGAATTAAGAGAATAATGTGATTAATTAAAATAGTATAAAAATAAAGTAAATATATATAATATACATGTGTGTGTCTTAGTGTTGTGCATGTGTGTGTGTGTAGTAAAAAAAAAGGTCAAGAGGTGTGAAAGAGGTTAAGGATTTTTCAAATAATATCATGATATTTTGTGAGAAAATAATAATATAAATAAGATATTTTGTAAAGAAGTTGATAGGATAAATAAGAACTGATGGAAAATAATTCATAAACTGGAATCCGAGGATAAGTTAGTAAAAACCAGAGTATATTATGAATCAGTGGATTTTTATCCAGAAGATAACGTTGTCCGACGTTATTTCCATAATTGACAGCGGTTGTCCGAAAATATTTGGCAGGCAATGGAATGTCCTTAATGAGATAAAAAATTTAGATAACCCAAGTATCTGGAAAGAGAAAGAAAAGATCTTCAGGACCTTGCTCCCGGAATTTTGGGATTTTTCAAGATTACGCGATTAGAACACCGAACATGGACTTTATCGGTAGAAACCTTCTTAAGCAAGTGTGTGACATCACCTTGATGACTAAGGATGACATCATCTTTAAGAGGTGTATGGCCAAGATCTTGCCATCTCAAAGAAGTGCGATCTAAAGGTCAGAAACTGATCAGACAAAGTTCAAAAAAACTACCAAAATGTCATCCACTTTTTCTATAAATAGCCTTCACCTTTCTCTTCATTCTTCACAAATCCTAGATCTTTCTAGTGAGATATTTTAGAGAGAAGGAGGAGTCTGCAGAAATAGCAAAGTGCCGGGTAAGTTCTTTGGTCCCAAGTCTTTAGTCTTAAGTTCTTTCGGTAGTTATAGTAGGAATGTTAGATAGATCTTTAGTTTTTCAAGTATGATCTAGATATCATGTTTTAGGAACAGACATGATATTTATTTCATAAATATGTTGGAAGAAGAGACATGTTAAAATCTTGGAGAAGTAGAGTTAAAGTAGCGAAGCTCTAGCAAAATTCCACCGATTGGTAAGGGTAGGGGCAAAATGGTAATTTGTACCTAAAATGCTTGTTATGATATCAAATATTGATAAATGTGATATTATCATTATAGGATATCAATAATCTTGTTCCGCTGTCATTTTGTTGTCGTTCCGCTGTTTTTTGTCAAAAGTACAGTTTTCCGTCAACGTACTAAACGCTCGTCAACGAAGGTATGTTCGCGTACTGTAACACTAACTCTGATGTTTATGATATGCATATATGTGGTATGTGTGTTGTATGTATAGAGTGTTTATACTGTGGAGTGCATATAAAGTTTAGAGGGTATCTGTAATGTTGGGAGCGATATGTAACATCCCAAATTCCAGGTTCGAAATTCGTGTCGGTCGACACTTAGTTTTAAGAAAAACAACAGAGTTTGAGATGCTACAGCTTAGAGTATTGCGAAAATTGATAGCGTGCGCTAAGATCCGGACAACGAGTATCTGATAAAAATGCCCAGACATATGATGATGCCCGACATAAGCTGATATATTAAATATCCCGAAGGAATATTCATGTGATACAATTTACAGAGGTTAAATACAATCCTCTGATAAAGAAAGTTTTAAACTAAACCCATGACCTGGAACCTAACATCAGTTAATTAAACAGATTGGCCAGGTAGGGGTCTATTATGGGGGTCTCACCGACTTATACGGCGACTGATTGGCTTCCCACATAGATTAACCCAGCCTTCGACACCAAACTGTTCAAAGTAACTTTGTTAAATTCGAGTCAGAAACTAAGTCCTAATAACTTCTACCGACCTTTGCCTTTGACTGCTGCCTCTTCACGGCTCTACCCACCGGCATCTTCTCTATCCCAGTTTCTTTCCTGTACCATTCATTAAGACTGAGGTCCAATGTCCATTGGACCTCAGGTAACGGTTAACCTCATGCTTATGTAAACGGTATATGATAGTTATCACAGATATATAATCATAGTTTCAAAACATATAACCAGATGTAAGGCAATAACATAACACAGCCACTGCAATATGTATGTTACCCCAGTCTGCACATAACCAGTGCCACGACGGCCCATCGTGTCCTCAACGCTAGGAAAACTCAACGGTGTTATCAAGACTATAACCCGTATACAATTCAACTCTCATGAGTAAATTTCAAAACAGAGTATTATCATGTGAAAACAACAATCATATATAACCAAACCATAAGCATAAGAGTTAAGGTTACAATACGCGTCCGTACCTTTTACCGCATAGTCGTCAAACATCCGACCTTTGGTTCCGGCTTTGGACTTCCCGGATATCCTAACATATCACCATATCACTTAGAATAACATTCTAAGAGATATTTCCACCTCTATTTACCATTCTACCCTTGATGGCTTTATTATTACAATTTTGCCCTTACATTTCTTCAAAAACGTGGTGCAGATTTTCTGGGCAGATTTTTCGGTAACTTTGAAAAATCATAACTAATTCTAGAAAAATCAAAATGAGGATCCGTAAAATTTTCTGGAATCCTTGAGAAGTCTACTTTTGAGGAAAAATACTGGGATTTACCCAGATTTCACGGAATTTTCCCAGTTTCCAGATTTCAAACCGCTGCCCATATTTTCGCACAGAAATCATAGCCTAACTTCTGAGATTTTTATCTTTTTGCACAGAGCTTCAAATGACACATTCTTTATAGATTTGGAAAGCCCTGAACGTCTAATTTCATCATGAATTTTCTCAGAATTTTAGAACAACAATCATATATAACCAAACCATAAGCATAAGAGTTAAGGTTACAATACGCGTCCGTACCTTTTACCGCATAGTCGTCAAACATCCGACCTTTGGTTCCGGCTTTGGACTTCCCGGATATCCTAACATATCACCATATCACTTAGAATAACATTCTAAGAGATATTTCCACCTCTATTTACCATTCTACCCTTGATGGCTTTATTATTACAATTTTGCCCTTACATTTCTTCAAAAACGTGGTGCAGATTTTCTGGGCAGATTTTTCGGTAACTTTGAAAAATCATAACTAATTCTAGAAAAATCAAAATGAGGATCCGTAAAATTTTCTGGAATCCTTGAGAAGTCTACTTTTGAGGAAAAATACTGGGATTTACCCAGATTTCACGGAATTTTCCCAGTTTCCAGATTTCAAACCGCTGCCCATATTTTCGCACAGAAATCATAGCCTAACTTCTGAGATTTTTATCTTTTTGCACAGAGCTTCAAATGACACATTCTTTATAGATTTGGAAAGCCCTGAACGTCTAATTTCATCATGAATTTTCTCAGAATTTTAGAACATCATCTTCATCATAAAATACTGACGTTTTTACCCCTGACTCCAGAAATCACTGTTTGAAGAGATTTCGCCAGAGCTTCGCTATTTTGATCCTAATCTTCCAAAAATTTTAATATAACTTCTTCTTCATCAAATTTTCGAAATAAAGACAATGGAAACCTCAAAAACATGAAATTAAAACTGTATATGGAAGATTGAAGATCAAAATAACTTTTCTAGCATTTCTACGTAATAAACTAAGAACTTAAACTTAAAAACTAAGAACTCTTATAACTCTTGAAGACCTCTTGTCTCTCTTTCTCCAGCAGCTCCTCCCTCTCCTACTCTCTCTAAATTTCAGCCAAGGCAAGGGATTTTGGTGTGAGGGATGTGTTAGCCAAAGCCTTCTATTTATAGGCAAGAAGAGGTTAAACCTCTTGCAACTTTGGTTTGATCTTGGTTCTTGGATCATTACTTGGAGAGAAAGGAAGGATCTTGCTCCTCCATGCTTCCTTGGCCGAAAATCTCCCCCCTCCCCTTCTAGAATTTGCTTGCTTGGTCCCCAAGAAAAGCCTATTTAATTAATCTCAATTAACCCCAAATCCTAATTTAGTTAGGTGTAAGAGGATGTTCTAATTCATAATCCAATTTTGCTTTTGGAATCCTAATTTTGTGATTAGATTTATGGTGATTTTTAATTTCCAAAACACTTACGCATGAATCTTAAAAGTAATCGAAAATGACTTCGGGAATAGTCAAATTGAAGCTCATAATTCCCTGATTCCAAATATGTATTTATCTTGAAGATCTAGTTTCAAGATTTCAAGTTATGATTTAATTTCTATAGGGTCTCATCTAATTTTATTTGATTAATAAACCATTTCTTGCTCCCAAAGACATACAACTTGATCACCAAGTCTTGAAGCTTCTTCTATACACCTTTGACTTATTAATTAATCTTTTCCTTCTCCTTTTCCTCCTAAAATTTCGTCCCCCTTCCCCTTAATTTCATTATCAATTATACCTTAATGTTTCCTCATACTTTAAGAAGGAAACTCTCTCATTGGTTCACTTAGATTTTAGGATTAAGGATTAATATAATCTCTTTCTTCTTTAATTAACAATTTTCGCCATTTCATGATAATTTAGGAATAATTAGTAAAATCCCAATTTTAATCTCTAATATCATGTTTTAGGGGTTACTAGGCTTAACTACCAAAATTGACAAGGTTTCTAATTTAATTTTGATGATTAATAACTTCTTGTGTGCTAATTTTAGCTTCTAACTATCATTTGATCCTTAATTCAATTGATATTTCCTTAATTATGACCTTTACAAAGTAATTATTAACTAATTTCAAAAATTACCAAAGTATCTCAATTATTGCAATATCAATTGCCCAATAATTGTTACTAATTTCCTTTAATTGATTTTATCATCCTCTGCTGATTTTAAGTTGTTAAAATAGCATAATTAAGATTATACTACATTATGATAATCTTAGGATATTTTATGATCCTCAATAAGATTTAGAAAATTGGATTTGGATTTACTAGAATCCAAAGAAAATTTCCCTAATAATGATAATAAATCAGTTATAAATTTAGAGACAACATACTCTTCTATTTTAAATAGATTTAGTTGCCTCTTTAGAATTTATCATAACATTCCCAGGGTATTTTGTACCCCATATTATCACTCAGGTATGTTAGCTTTTTATTTCTCCTAATTTCTTGAAACATCTCCTTAGGAAATAAGATAATTATTTCACTAATTTTTGAGACCACATATTCACCTATTGTAATAGGTGTTATTTATTAAAATTTAAGATTTACATGTATTATGAAAATCGGGGTATTACACGATATGTCCATATACTGGGAGCGATATGTCTGTATGTTGGGAGCGATATGGTTGCATGCTGGGAGAGATACATATGCATTGGTTGTGATAAATCGTTTGTATATGCTGTTGATGTAGTGGTATATGTCGTCCGTATATTGTGTATGTAAACATGAGGTTAACCGTTACCTGAGGTCCGGTGTGCTAGATCTCAGCTCTCCATATAGCTTCGAGGTCGGGAGGACCAAGGTCCATGGATAGCAGCAAGTAGCCCGCATAGAAGACTTGGTTGAAGACTTCCTTTTTGATGTTCTGACGGAAGCCTTCCTTTTGTTGTTCCGGCAGAAGCCTTTCCATTGTTGTTTTACTTCACTTTTGAACCACCCGGTTACTATTCCGCTATTGTATCCAACCAGACTTACGACATTTTGAATATATGTATCAGTTATTCTCTTACTCCGATGCTCTACTCTGGAAAAAAAATTATACTGCTTTTGAAAAGTTGGGATGTTACAAATTATTGATTAATAAATTAAAAATTCCTTTTTTGGTAAAAATTAAAATACCTTTTATTTCAAATTATTTTCTTCCAATAGTTTTTTTAATTTGATTAATATTTTAAAATTGAAATTTTGAAATAATTAATCAAAATGTGTGTGTGAGGGAGGGGGGGGGATGAGTATTATAAGTAAATATCATTTTAGAATATATATTTTATGTGAGAGTGGATCTTGGGAATAAGATAAACCACCTTATGTGTATATTATGGGATTGAGTTTAGCTCATTATCCTTCTTTCATTATTGAAACACCCGTCCAAAATCACCTTTTTATACATGATTTCATACACAGAAACGTCTCTTAAGACAAAACTCCTACTGAAGCTACAAATCATGTACCATGAAATTTTACACTTCAGCAAAATTAAAACTAAAAGCTAAAATCTTTTTCCTTCTTGGTTTCTACCTCCATCTCCTTCTTAGCTCTCGGGCTATTTGCCCTAGCTGCAAAATAAAATTATTTCAAAAATACTCCTAGGATTTGTAACATCCCATTTTCATAAACGTTTCCTTACAGAGCTGAGAGTTGAAAATATTTAAAACAAAGAGTAGCTGAATAACATTGTATGTAATGTATCTACCTGAACATTTAATGTAATACCCAGAAAAAAAAAAAAAATATATATATATATATATATATATTTATTTTAAACATTATATTTCGATAAATAATACCTATTTTAAATAGGTGAATATGGGGTCTCAAAATTTTGGTATTATATTTATTTTCATTTATAGGCAATTTTTCCATAGAATTCAAGAATCTAAAAATTTATCTAGCTTGTTAACCTATAAAACAATATCTTAGGATTTAATTAGGATTTAACTCATTATTCCTAATTTAACCCTATGGGATGGAAATCTCTTCAATAAAAGAATAAATAAATTATACCATGGTATTAACTTTAAATCCTAAAAACTAAGGGAGCCAATGAGGGAATTTCTTCCATATAAATATGAGAAACATTAAAAACAAAACTAAATTAATTAACCTAAGGGGGGGGGGCGAAATTTTAAAAAGAAAAAGGAGAGAAAAATAAAAAGAAGATAGTCAAAAGTGTGAAGAAGAAGCTACATTTGTCTTGGTGGCTAAGAAAGACTTAATCACATAAAATTAAATGGAAACCTATAGAGATTAAATCATAACTTGGAATCTTGAAGCTAAATCTTCAAGATAGATACATATTTGAGATCAGTGAATTATAAGCTTCAACTGGGCTATTCCTAAAATTAATTTCGGTAACTTGTAAAATTCAAACCTAAGCATTTTGAAAGATAAAAATCACCATAAATCTTGTCATAAAATTAGGATTCCAAAAGTAAAATTGGATTTTTAATCAAAACACTAATTAACACTTAACCAAATTAAGTTTTGGAGGTTAATTAGGTTGCTTAAGGAGAAGAGGCTTTCTTAGAGACCAAGCAAGCAAATTCTAGAAGGGGAGGGGGAGGAATTTTCGGCCAAGGAGAGTTTGAGGGGCCAAGATCAAGTCTTCATCTCCAAGCAATGATCCAAGAGCCAAGATTAAACCAAAGTTGCTTGATGTTTAACCCCCTCTTGCCTATAAATAGAAGGCTTGGGCTAACACATCCTTCACACCAAAATCCCTTGCCTTGGCCAAAATTTAGAGAGAGTAGGAGAGGGAGGAGCTGCTGGAGAAAGAGAGACAAGAGGTCTTCAAGAGGTATAAGAGTTTTTAGCTTTTAAGTTTAAATTCTTAGTTGATAAGTAGAAATGCTAGAAAAGTTATTTTAATCTTCAATCTTCCATATACAGTTTTATTTTCATGTTTTTGAGGTTTCCATTGTCTTTATTTCGAAAAATTGATGAAGAAGAGGTTATATCAAAATTTTTGGAAGATTAGGATCAAAATAGCGAAGCTCTGGCGAAATTTCAGCAAATAAGAACTTCTGGAGTCAGTAGTAAAAATGCTAGTATCTTATCATGAAGATGATGTTCTAAAATTCTGGGAAAATTCATGATGAAAGTATACTTATAGGGCTTTCTAAATCTATAAAGAGTGTGTCATTTGAAGCTCTGTGCAAAAAGATAAAAATCTTAGAAGTTAAGTTGCCTTTTCTGGGCGAAAATCTGGGCAATGGTTTGAATTCTGGAAACTGGGATTTATCCAGGAGTTCTGGTTAAGTTACAGTATTTTTCCTCAAAAGTAGACATCTCAAGGATTCCGGAAAATTTTACGGATCCTCATTTCGATTTTTATGGAATTAGTTATGATTTTTCGAAGTTAGACGAAATTCTGCCCAGAAATACTGAATTAGCGTTTTTCCGAAAATTAAGTGGAAATAATTAGAAATAAGTCTTTCAAGGGTAAAAATGTCAAGTATGGCCAAGGTGTCTCTTGAAATGTTGTTTGAGAATTAATTGAGACAAAATTACCCTTTTAGGATAGACTGTGCTCGCGCACCGACAGTGAACGTACTCGGAAATTTGCCGAACTTAGGTACGGACGCGTATTGTAACATTAACGCTTATGCTTATGGTATGGTTATATATGATAATTGTTTCACATACTCTGTTTTGAAATTGCTCATGGATTTGAGTTGTATACGGGTTATAGTCTTGATAACACCGTTGAGTTTTCCTAACGCTGAGGACACGATAGGCCGTCGTGGCACTGGTTATGTGCAGACTGGGGTAACATACATATTGCAGTGGCTGTGTTATGTTATTGCCTTACATATGGATATGTATTTTGAAATCATGATTATATTGTATGTCTGTGATAACTGTCATATACTGTTTACATAAGCATGAGGTTAACCGTTACCTGAGGTTCAATGGAAATTGAACCTCAGCCCCTGCTGTAGCCTCAGGATCCCAGGGAGTCAGGATTGAGGACAAGGGTAAGAAGGCGGCATGAAGACTCTGTGGAGACTTTACCCTTTTGATATTTTAGTTTAGTGTGTTAGACATATGGATGACTGTATATTCAACTATTTACATTACATACAATATTATGCAGTTACTCTTTATTTTAAGAAATGTTTCTAACACTCGACTCTGTATAAAAATGCTTATGAAAATGGGATGTTACATTTAACTATACAATCATCCACGGGTTCAATATACCACAATCTATATTAAACAAAAAAAAAAACAACGTCTCCGCAAGGTCCTCACGTCTGCTTCTTATTCCTATCCTTGAACCTGACTCCCTGGGATCCTGAAGCTATAACAGGGGCTGAGGTTCAATTCCCATTGAACCTCAGGTAACGGTTAACCTCATGCTTATGTAAACAGTATACGACAGATATTATAATAATAAATTCACTACTATCACTTTCAAAATCATAACAGCAAGTAACATGACACAGCCACTGCAATATGTATGTTACCCATAGTTTGCACATAACCAGTGCCACGATGGCCTATCGTGTCCTCAGCACTAGGAAAACTCAACGGAGTTATCAAGACTATAACCCGTATTCAATTCAATATATCATAAGCAACTTTCAAAATAGAGTATCAATAAGTGAAAACAACTTTCACATATAACCATACCATAAGCATAAGCGTTAATGTTACAATACGCGTCCGTACCTGAGTTTGTCGGGTTTTAGGTACGTTCGTCGTCGGAACTCGTGCACAGTCTATCCTAAAAGGGTAATAATATCTCAATTAATTCTCAGACAATATTTCAAGAGACACCTTGGCCATACTTGACATTTTTACCCTTGAAGGATTTATTTTTAATTATTTTTACTTAATTTTCGGAAAAACGTTAATCCAGCATTTCTGGGCAGAATTTCGCCTAACTTCGAAAAATCATAACTAATTCCATAAAAATCGAAATGAGGATCCGTAAAATTTTCCGGAATCCTTGAGATGTCTACTTTTGAGGAAAAATACTGTAACTTACCCAGAACTCCTAGATAAATCCCAGTTTCCAGAATTCCAACTGTTGCCCAGATTTTCGCCCAGAAAATGTAACTTAACTTCTAAGATTTTTATCTTTTTGCACAGAGCTTCAAATGACATACTCTTTATAGATTTAGAAAGCCCTATATGTCTATTTTCATCATGAATTTTCACAGAATTTTAGAATATTATCTTCCTCATAAAATACTAACATCTTTATTACTTACTCAGATTTTACTGATTTCGCCAGAGCTTCGCTATTTTGATCCTAATCTTCCAAAAATTTTGATATAACCTCTTCTTCATCAAATTTTCGAAATAAAGACAATGGAACACTCAAAAACATGAAAATAAAACTGTAGATGGAAGATTGAAGATTAAAATAACTTTTCTAGCATTTCTACTTATAAACTAAGAATTTAAATTTAAAAGCTAAAAACTCTTATACCTCTTGAAGACTTCTTGAATCTTTTTCTCCAGCTGCTCCTTCCTCTCTTACTCTCCCTAAATTTCGGTTTTGGCTAGGGAATTTGGTGAGAAATTTGTGAAGACCAAGCCCCCTATTTATACTAATTTGTGATGGCATGTTTGGTAATTTCTTCTTTTGCTTCGACCATTGGATTTTTGCTTGGTGGGAAAGGCATGATCTTGGCCTCTCATGCTCTCTTGGCCGAAAATCTGCCCCCCCCCCCTCTTCTAGAATTTGTTTGCTTGGTCACCAAGCATTCTTCTTGCTCATTAAGCAACTTAATAAATCCCCAAAACTTAATTTGGTTAAGTGTTAATTAGTGCTTTGATTCAAAATCCAATTTCACTTTTGAAATCCTAATTTTATGACAAGATTTATGGTGATTTTTATCTTCCAAAATGCTTATGTTTGAATTTTACAAGTTACCGAAAATATCTTTGGGAATAGCCAAGTTGAAGCTCATAATTCCCTGATTCTAAATATGTATTTATCTTGGATAGTTAACTTCAAAATCTCAAGTTATGATTTAATTTCTATAGGTTTTCTCCTAATCTTTCTCTAATTAAGCAATTACTTGCTCCCTAAGAAAGTTAACTTGCTCACCAAGTTATCCAATTCTTCTTTGTGATCATTTCTTCTTCTTCCTTTTTCTTTAAAATTTCGCCCCCCACCCTTAGTTTTAATTAAATCATTATATTTTAAATGTTCTCTCACCCTTAAGAAAGGAATTTCCTCATTGGTCCAATTAGATTTTAGGATTCAAGGTTAATATATCTTAATTCTCTCATCTATTTGTATAATTTATTTGTTCATCATTAAATAAGAATTTTTGTCCCATTGAGATTAATTAGGAATAATTTGCTAAATTATAATTTTAATCCCTAATATAGTGTTTTCCATGGTCACAAACTAATTTAATTCTTAGGCTCTTAAATTCTATGGAAAAATTGCCAACTAATGTAAATTAATACAACACCAAAATTTGATAAGTTTTTAATTTAATTTTGATGATTAAAAACTCCTTTTATGCTAATCTTAGCTTCCAAATCTCATTTAGTCTTTCATTTAATTGATATTTCCCTAATTATAACCTTTATAATTTAATTATTGACTAATTTCAAAAATTATTAAAGCACCTCAATTATTGCAATTCCAATTGCTCAGTAATTGTTACTAATTTCCTCTAATTGATTTCATCATCCTCTGATGATTTTTAATTGTTCAAATGGTATAATTAAGATTATCTGATAATCTTAGGATATTTTATGATCCCCAAATGAAATTTGAAAATTCAGGTTTTTGGTCTATTTAATTCTAGAAGAAAATTTCATAAAATAAACTACCAAAATTTGAGACCACGTATTCACCTATTTTTAATAGGTATTTTCTTATCAAAATATAGTGGCTAAGCTGAATAGGATTTTTAGGGTATTACAGGATTCAAATGAATCCCAGTAGTAACGTTAACAATCACTCACATACAATGTATACACAATACATGCAAGTATAATCATTACTTATACATACCAATCACACAACACATTCACCAATCATGCATTTATATAAATACATACAATGATAACTACAAGCATATAAAGATATACATAATATGTGAGCGAAAGGTTACTACCTTGATCATATTTTTCCCTATACCTCCCTTCTTCAATGATTCTTATTTTCTTCGGTTTTGCTCTCCTTCTTAATCCATCATATCTTACTCTCTCAATCTCTCTTTCCGGTTTTGGCCGAAATGTATAACAAATGGGAATAGGGAAGTGAATAGATAGAAGGATGGCGTTAAAATAGGGAAATGATAATTTGAAGAGGTTTATGTATACTTAAGTACGGTGCACACATATCTTAATGGAGTAAGAAAATTAACCTTACATGTGCTGGCATGTCTCAATGCAAACACGTAACATACACATGTCTCAATTGGATTTAATGATCACACACGTATACATCACTCAACACACTTAATCACTCATTTCCTTTTGTAATTTCCACGGCAACCCACACAAGACACATACACATGGACACTTGTCACAAACACAAGCAACATGACTTACCTATATTCAAAATGTACACGTATACTACTCACACATTACTAACCAAATGGGTATTTGATAAGTTAAATGGAAAGGAGTGTGAGGTGGCGTGAGTTTAAGATAAAAGAGGGTATGTGTTGTCATGATTTATTTAATGAATTTGCATACATGTCGCACAAATAAAATCCCCTCATCAACAACCGACTTCATTTTAAATAGGAAAGGGTAATGATCATTTAAACATACTTGTCACACACACAAAGCAATTGTTGAATTCAAGCAACACGTATTATATATGGTCAACGTGTGTGCAGCACTTACACGTATTCAAAGAAGAAGAATGAACATTCTTCATTTAATTACATAAAGCATTTATGTGGTATCATGTATCCATGTTTTTCCCAATATCCTACGGCAATGAGATTAACTTGCTGCATGCACATTCTCAAGCAATACACACACACTTGATATACACATTGCACACACCAACAGATATTATATATTTTATTTTCTCCCTAATAATATTCCATAATCTTCCCCAAGTTTAAGGTAACTTTGCTAATTATTTTAAGCTCTTTTCCTCATAATAAGCTCAAGATTTTGAATTCTTTATGAATAGGGCCTAGTAGTCTCTCCAAAATAGACTAATTCTCAAACCTTAGACCAAAAAATTCGGGGTGTTACAATTATCTCCTATAATTCTTAAATCATTTCCGTATAATCAATATGAAAAATCATAATATTACTCTAAGTTTTATATTTTCTTCCCAATCAACGGCTCAGATGGGTTGATGAGGGATACTGAGGAAAAAGGATAAGGAAATGACCTCCTTCTGTATATCACGCCAAATTAAGAGAAACCAATTATGATTGATTTTACCAATTTGCATAATATAAAACCATAATGATATTTACATAATATTAGCACAAAGAAGAGGTAAAGGAAATGCATGGGAAGTGAGAGATTCTTGGGAATCAAAGACTCATTATGGTATATATTGGAAGTTATGATTTGAAAAATTAAATAAAGTAATTATTAATTGATAGATTAGATTTTCCTTTTTAGGTAAAAATTAAAAATACCTCTTATTTCAACATATTTGATTCCAATATCATTTTTTATTTCATTAATATTTGAAAATTGAAAATTTGAAATCCATCAATCAAAATGAGATAGAGGATGAGTGATAATTGGTAAATATCATTTTATAATGCATTTTAAATTTTCAATTAAAACCTTAAGAAAATATCTTGAGTTATTATGAAGATATACTATTTAAAATCATCAATCAAATCTTTTCTTTTGGTAGAGAAGTTGATGAAGTGCATATCTAAAACTCTTGCAAGTGCATGAGATGTGCAGCAGGGATGTCGTGTCTCATATCCAAAACTCCTGGAAGTGCATGAACAGGTGTGTAGCAGGGATATTAATGAAACTGAGATTAAAGATGCATTGTTTAGTATGGTGCTCTTAAATCCACGGTCTAATCTAATGCTCTATTTTTTCAATACTAGTAGGAAATGGTTAGGGGCTCTATCATTCAGTTGGTAAAGCAGGTATTTCCTTATCTAGAGCTAATTCGTGATGTTAATGGAACACTTATTGTGTTAATACTGAAGAAAGATCACCCAGAGATGTTTAGAGACCTGAGGCCAATTAGCCTATGTAATGTCATATACAAGCTGATTACTAGGTTGTGGCTAATAGAATGAAGTGTTTTATGGGTCATATTATCTATCCAAACCAAGTGCTGCTTTGTGCCAGGTCGATATAGTTAAAATAATATAATATAATCGTGGCCCAAGAGTTGATTCATTCAATTCAAACAATAGGAGGAAAGAAGTGTTATATGGTCATTAAAATTGATTTAGAAAAGGTGTAAGATAGGGTGAATTTGAAGTTTTTTCTTAAATGTTTACATGACTTGAACTTCCTCTGAATCTTATCTAGGATGCGAAGAAATGTATTAACTCAGTGAATCTACAACCAATATGAAATGGTAGTAAGAGAGAGTTTTCCAATCTTCACGTGGGCTCAGATAGGGTGATTTTCTTTCACCCTACTTATTTGTGATATGTATTGAAAAATTAGATTACATGATTCAAGAAATAATGGAAGGGGAAGTATGGAAACCTATTAGGTTCACAAAGAAGGGCCAACCAACGCGAGTACAAAAAATTCAAAAAATGCTTTGGATCGGATCCTGGCACCAAAATAAAACAAGAACAGACGTCATAGAGTTAGTGACATTGTTTAAAAGCATGGATGTAATATAATAGTGTTAAAACCTTAAAGCTTTCAAAGATTTGTGCAGTTACCTTACGAATTGACTCTTTTATAAAGGGATATCCTCCCATATCCCTTCTTGATGATCATTCCTTATGCCGGGTTCATTATCTGCTTCATCTTCTTCATTCATGTCCGGTAGACCCCTTGAAAAAGGAATACTGTCAGGAAGACAATAATTTGCATGACTTTCCTCATCAATATTGATGACCCCTTTTCCTTGGAGAGCTACAGACCACATTTTATTTGCTTGATCGGTGATATAAAAAACTTGTTTCGCCTGGTTTGCCATAATAAAAGGTTCATCTCCAAAACTTCTACTATTGACATCAAGTAATGTAAATCCCACCTGTAACATTCTGAAATTTTTCTAGGATAAATTAATTTATAGTAAATAAAATTTTCCATGAAATTAATATGAGTAAACTCTTAAATATATATATATATATATATATATATATATATGTATGTATGTATGTATGTATGTATGTATGTATATGTATGTCCATTATTACTCACATATTTACTGTTGCTTCACATGTGAAAGTTTAAAGGAAAATTACCTCTTATGACCCTAAGGTGGAAATTACACTAAAGGCCCATTTTCCATCTATAAATAGAGGTCTTCTGTAAACATTCTTGACACACTGGAATGATAACTTCTCTCTACTCTCTCTCTCTCTCTCTAAAATCTCTCTATTATTGTTCTTTATTTTCATCGGTTTTATAACACGTGATCAGCACGAAGACTCTACCAAGGTAAGATTTTATTACCATCTCCTTTACTATATGTTTATTTTATCTATCTGGGATAATCTTAACCATGATATGGAATTAAAGTTCTACTTTTACCGATTATTTTGAACATCGGGTTCCATGGTTAAGATTTGAGAGTATTTACTATTTACTATTCACAGTAAATAGTAATTTTTACTATTCATGTTAATTTTACCTTTTTCAGTAATTTTACATTTTTATTCATTTAGACTCCTATATGGAAGTCTAGATTTAATATTTCAATAATTTTATTTTATTCACTATTTACAGTGAATAGTAACTTTACTATTCACGGTAAATTTATATTTTACTATTTACAGTAATTTATTTATGTTTATATATTCTTCCCACTCCCTATTTATTTATTTCATGGTGGCGACATTAAGCTCCATTTGTAATTTAATTCTAATTCTTTACATACTGCTTTATTTATTTATTTCATGGTGGCGATACTAAGCTCCATACTGACTTTACTAACATTTACTTTATGCCACTAACATTTAAATTTTTGTTACTAACATTTACTTTTATGTTCCTAACATAACATTTATTTTTATGTTGCTAACATTTATTTATCTTTTATGGTAGCAACACTATTTATTAGTGGGCTCCATTTATTTATTTTATTTTACATTTATTTATTCTTCATGGAGGCACACTAGTATCTATTAGTTGGCTCTATTTATTTATTTTATTTAGCGTTTATTTATCTTTTATGGTGGTGACACTTTGTGGGTCCCATTTATTTTATTTTAATTCTTTACTGCTTTATTTATCTTTCATGGTAGCAACACTAGTACAGTGGGCACCATTTATTTTATTATTTACTGCTTTATTTTTCATGGTGGTAACACTAGTATAGTGGACTCCAATTATTTATAATTCATTTACTGCTTCATATCCCCCTTCCCTTTTATCTTTTATCTTTTATTTTATTTATCACTTTATATATATCCCTTTCCTTTTTATTATTTATGGCAACCACACTATTAGTGGGTTCCATTTATTTATTTTATTATACTTATAATTTATTTATCCTGAAGATAAATTGTTAAAAGGCCATGGAGATATGATGTATAAATTGGCCTGAGACCAAGAAGAGGCATATATTTTGAATTGAAGTCAAGAGATATATTAGCCTGAAGCTAATGTGACAAGTTGGCCTGAAGCCAAGAGACAAATTATGATACAAGGCTTGATCCATAATTAAGTATGCCATCAGTTGTATAAAGGCCTCAAAATTGTATATTTGGCATTAAATATTCCCTTAAATTATGAGACAAGGGATTGTATGATCATGATTGATATTATAAATAAATATATCCAATTTGTTATTGTAGTAGCAATATTGTGATAAAGTCAAGAAATATCGTGGATTAATTTCTTGCCATGATCAAACAAATTAGTGAGTTATGGATCATGAATTTTATCCAACTTCATTCCCAGAAGTGAATGAAGCAATAAATAAATTGTGATTATGATTATTTTACTATTATTTTGTGTTTAGATAATTTTGTGAATACAAGAGAGGAATATTCATAAACAAAATAATTAAAAAAGGATAATATTATTTCAACAAAGATCAATTGCAATCGGCTTAACTCCTTTACAAAGCTCAATCATCTCATTCTGAAGATATTTAATGTCACCTTCTTTTTCTTCTCTTGAGATGGGATCAAGATGAGGCAAAGCTCTTCGTAATATCGAGATTTGCATCATAAGTTTTTTAAGCTTTTTGTGTGGCCACTCAGTTAACCCTCCTTTTTGATATATCTTTTGGATGGTGTGAGTAGACATATTTAATTGTTTACTCGCATCATCGAGGGTTAAGTGAAAATAATTTTTTAAATCATAGAGCGTTGTTTTCTTTATTCTTTCTCGTTGCTCCATTGTTAATCTATATAATTCACCCTGATTAAGGGATAAAATATCATATGGAATATTAACCGCGGGTTGTTTTCCTTTATCTAATGGATTTTCAATGTTGGTTTGAAATGAACTCCCACGGGGTTCATTTGGATTTTTTGTCCATTCCGAACCAATACAAAGGATCTTATAAAAGGCTAATACAGGATCACGCATCAAGTTATATCATGATGCTTGTAAATCTATACAATACTGTGTCAGAAAATGTTTGATTTCTCCAAAATTTTTATTACTAAAATCAAACATTGGAAGCCTGTCAGTATTGTAAGATTTATCCTGTACATTTTCAAATAAAACAGCGTGGGAAATCATACCTGTTCTCCTTCCGTAAACTTCAAGTTTATGACACTGAAGTCCGTTGGTATGTATGATCTCCCATAAAACATCACAACAGCTACATTCCAATAGGCTAGTAGTTGCTAACTGGTTGGTAGTCACTAGTTGACTAGTTGTAGCTGGCTGACTGGCTATTGTTGGTTCGATGGTTGTTGCTAGCTGGCTAGTCATTTCTGGCTGGCTGATTGTTGATGGCTGGCTGATGGTTGTTTGCTGGCTTGTGATTGCTGGCTGAATGATTGCCGTCACTATTGGCTGTACTGGATTGGTAGACTCCATCAGTTCTACCATAGTTCTACACCTCTTAACAGGCCTCCTTGATGAACCTGCTTCAGTTGTACCTTCAATCCTTGTAGATTGAGGAAGAACATCTGTTTTTGGGGGAGAAATAGGTACATTTGAAGCAGAAGGAGGAATAGTAGAAGGAGGAATAAACATGTCTAAAGGATCAGAAAATAGTAAAGAAGAAAATGACATGTTTGTATGATCATCATACAACAAAGTATCAAGTAATGCTGTATCGGATGTATCAGAAACTGGGATAAAATTGCTTAGTCCAGCCATGACAATAGAATTTAGAGAAATATGTGTGAGTATCTGGTAATTGATTTTATCGGATGCTTGTGTGTTTGTGAGGCATGTTCGTTTGCCTTCTTCTATTTATAGTCGAATTAAATCCTATTGAATATCTGCAGATCTGCTCCCTATAAAGCATGAGTTTAGAACCTTTTTGACTTTAAATGAATACGACAATCTGCGATGTTACGCCTGTGACTTTACAGTAATGCATTTGTGATTCCACAGTGTTACGCTCATGAATCTGCAGTGATACATCTGATGTTTTTGTATTTTATAATAATGTATATATTTGATTGTCGATTCTGGAAAATGAAAATTTTGTTACCAGAAGTAACAAAATTGTGCATTGATAATGCATTTTATTCTGTGGAATTTTAATGATATCTGTAGAAATAGATATCATATATGAAATATTGTATGAAAGTTACATGAATTAATTTTTAACGAACTCACACTTGAGGGGGAGATTGTTATATCAAGTGTGAGTGTTTGTGTATTAATTCTTTGTGAATGTTTGTGTGTTAATTCTCCTGAAATTGATATTATATTTGATAATAAATCATATGGAATGTTGGCATGACTTGTTTGATCATCTGAGTCATATATTATTACGCGCTGCTTGTTCTCAAATAGATATGATTATGAGAAAATTAGTGGTTATGATTGGATATGGATCTCTGGAAAAATATCAAATTGAAATATTACATGTGAGATTATAAATCTGTAAAGTTTGCAGTGATGTTTGCAACCAGAAGTTTGCAATATATTATACGCGCAATTTCCAGATTGAATGATCCAGAAATCATGTGTTAATGAGAACAAAATTTATATGTTGGTATATTTGCAACAATTATAAGCCAACAAAAATTCTCCTCGTATAATTGGCTTTCGGTCAGAAGCCAGATTAATTCCATCTTGAAATGTTTTAAATGTGCAATGATTATTAATCCACTACAATGCACACAGATGGATATATACTGCATGATTAGATGAGGGGGAGAAAAATAAGCAGATTGGGTAAAGAGATAAAGTGGAATGAATTTTTTTTGGCTCTTATTGATCCTCGTACAAAGAAATGTGCACTAAAAATTCAAAATGATAATTCAATTGTTGAATTTAGTTAATTGAATGTTAGAAGCATTTACTGACCTAAAGAAAGTGACAAAGTCACATGTCCCAACTGCAAATGCTCCTATATGAATTATTATAAAGTATGCCTGAAGTGTTACAGGTCCATCGGTTTTAAAGATAAAAATCCTCGAAAGAGAAAAGGAGCTATAAAAATATAGATGATCAAGTCGAGGATAATTAAGAAAAGCTTCAGAAGAGCCATCTCCTGAAGAGATGTTATCTCCAGATGAGATATTACAAGAAGAGAATATTGTGGTCCAAAAAGAGACTCAGGTACCTAATATATGTGAATGTAATGAGATCTCAATAAATTATGAATGAAATCCGATGGGACCGAAAAAATAAAGTCGACATTGATGATATTTATGTTTATATGATAACATATACTGTAATGAATGATAATGAGGATCATGAGCCATAATATATTTGTGTGTGCCAAAAGCACATAAGGCGCCAGAAATACATAAGACCCAGAAGGACTCAAGATGCTATGAGTATCAAATTCTCGAGAATAATCAATTCATGAAGCTATAATAGTGCATATAGTATTATTATGAACATTTATTAAAAGTTCTATATGCACATATATGTTTATGAAAAGATCTAGATGTATTTTATTATGATTTTACTTGAAAGATTTAGATTTTGCAGGTATACAATGAATAGTTAGACTGGGCGTTTCTATTGTTCCATAATGAACAAATTTTTGATGACAGAATGAAAGATATACACAGAAATACATTAAAGCAATGTTGTCATCAGGGGGAGTAATACTGACGTAATCAAGAGGGGGAGATAATATACGCTGTACTCTTTTTCCCTTATCTAGGTTTTGTCCCACTGGGTTTTCCTAGAAAGGTTTTTAATGAGGCAACACTGGATAGTGTATCAATGGATGATGTACTCTTTTCTTTGGTTAGGTTTTTATCCCACTAGGTTTTTCCTAGTTAAAGTTTTTAACGAGGCACATTCATAATGGACATCCAAGGAGGAGTGTTATAAATATATGTATATGTATGTCCATTATTACTCACATGATTACTATTACTTCACATGTTTACTATCACATGTATGTCCATTATTACTCACATGATTACTATTACTTCACATGTTTACTATCACATGTTTACTATTGCTTCACATGTGAAAGTTTAAAGGAAAATTACCTCTTATGACCCTAAGGTGGAAATTACACTAAAGGCTCATTTTCCATCTATAAATAGAGGTCTTCTGTAAACATTCTTGACACACTGGAATGAGAACTTCTCTCTACTCTCTCTCTCTCTAAAATCTCTCTATTATTGTTCTTTATTTTCATCGGTTTTATAACACACACACACACACACATATATTAAAATATATATATATATATATATATATATATATATATATGTATATATACTTGAATGGTAGATGGCTATGTGGTTGATACGAATGTGATATTTGATCGGTAGATAAGTACAGGGTAGGTAGATGGTAGATATACATGTGTTTGGTAGTTAGATGGTAGATGAACTTATGTTTGGTAGATGGATAGGTAGATAAACATGTGAAATTTGGAAGGTAGTTAAGACCGAAAAAATTCTATAAATACCTCACCATATCTCTTCCACCACACAAACACACATACTTCCACCATTCAGTCTTATGAGAGTGTAAGAGGGAGAGAGTGTTGTGAAGATTATCTGGGGTGCTAGAAGAATCTCATCGAGAGCATTGAAGTCTGTAAGCTAGGAGATAATAGGTAACTCTGAATATTTTGTCATATACTTGTGAATTGTGTATGATTATTAATTATCTGTTTTTATGGAATTTTATATGTGTTGTAATATTTTATGTTGAAATTACGGTTTTGTTCCCGAATAAATTACGATTGTGTTCCCGGATAAATTACGAATTGGTACCCGCATAAATTACAGTTTTGGCCCCGAACGTGATTTACTATTTGTATAGTAACTTATACGTATTTTTGAATAGTGATTATTTGTACGTGTCGTATTTTTGAATAGTGAATTACTATATACGTTCCAGATTTCAAAATGATTGTTTGACCTGGTGAAATAACGTACGATGTTGATTTAATATTTTTGAATAGAAATGTTTATCATGGCGGCTATATGTGATGGGATAGAGTTAGGAGGGATTTGTATGATATTGTTTTAACACTATCACTCGGTGCACAATGGCTGGTACTTGTCAGGGCCCCTTCTTCCATGTTATCCTCTGGCCGGGATTGCATTGGAGTTGTGGGACACATAACACCTCCTTAGTTGTGATTAAGGAGGGCAGCCATAGTCTAGGCTTAAGCTCTGTACATTTGGTCGGGTGTATCTTAAGTTTTGATAAGCTTGGGACATCTCAGTCAAATGATATGTTTTTGTTGGACCATGTGTTAGCCTATGGCTCCAGTCAGTGGTATAAGGTTGGAAGGAGATATAAGGGGGGCTACATATTGCATTATTTTTCAGGATTATAGATTTACAAAATGTTGATACACATTTATATACAGTAAAAGTTTCGGTATGAAAGATTTTATGTACGTACATGTATATTTAAATATTTATAAATAGTTCCTATTTTTTTGTCATATATAATTTACTTGTGTACGGTAGAAAATTTCAGTAGTTACTGAGATGTGGAAATCTCATCCCACATTAACATTTTTCAGGTAATTATCCTAATAGGGAACAAGGGGAGGCACCAACGGAGTGAGCCCAGAAAGCTTTTATGTACTCCTGAGATTTAAGTTATGATATTTATATTTGTCAAGATCCTAGGACTTCCGCTTTGTATTTGTCTTTGAAATTATTTCAGAAATATGTTTGGATTTTGTATTATGAACTTTGTTTTAAATGATTATGTACTATGAAGATTTGGATGTTGAATACCTTTGTTGGAGATATTTCAAATATTTTGTCAAGTTTTTGGTGTTGGATTCGGGGTGTTATACCACTCGATCGATCTGAACACCATTATTGAGATTAACCCACTTGCATTTGAAAATGAGAAATCTAATCATAACATAGTTCACCTCCTAAATCTCTTCAATAACCCTGTAATATGGCATGACTACCAATTTAGGCCGCTTGTCTTTTGAATTGGAGAAGTGCATAGATTCAGCCTTTAATATTACACCACTGTTCTGGATGGTGCTCCAATCATCTAGGGACTTTGTGTAAAATGCATAACTGTTGATCACATACGAATTCCAACTTATGACATCAACCTCAGGACCACGTGCTAACCATTTGATTGTCTCAAAAACAGATTCCTCTCCCTCGACTTTTTGTTTGAACCAGTTTGCAATTGTTTTGTTATGCCCCCTAATCAACCTCTATTCAATCATTCGGGGATTTTCTTTCCTCACAGCTTCTTTATGTGTAGCTATGCTGGCTTGAACTTCATCAACATTATTCAAGATGTATAAGTGGACTTGTGACAATTCATCAAGATCCACACTCTTTACTGAAGCCCCTCGTCTACCCCCTTTAACATGATGACGTTTTGGAAGCCCGATATGTCTTTCTTTGGCCAAATAGTTTTGACAAAATTCCATGGCCTCTTCAGTTACATACTTTTGAACAATTAATACTTTTGGCCGGTATGCGTTCTTCACATACCCTTTTAGGAATTTGATAGATCTTTCAATTGGGTACATCCACTGTAAATGGACAGGGCCAGACAACTTGATCTCCCTTACTAGATGAACAATTAGATGAACCATAATGTCAAAAAATGAAGGAACAAAAAGCTTCTCAAGGTGGCACAAGATAAGATATCCTTCATTCTCCAATTCATCCAATTGTTCAATCTTGAAAACTTTACTGCAAACAGTATTGAAGAACAAACAAATCCTAGTCAAAATGTGTCGAAGATCATACTTGGCTATGCCGCGAATAGCTACCAGGAGTAGCTGTTGCATCAAGACATGACAATCATGAGACTTTTGGCCTACCAATTTCAAGTCCTTCATCGATACAAGCCTCTTAAAATTTGAAGAATACCCCGACGGAACTTTTGTGCCATGCAAACACTCACAAAAACTACGTTTCCCATCCTTAGACAAAGTATGAGAAGCCAGGGGACAATAAGTTCTGTTACCATATGGCCTTGGATGTAAGTCTTCTCCATGTTGAGACCCACTTTGCATTTTTTCACCATGCCATACCCGTATTGTATAGGTCTTACAAAATCCTTGACAAATTAAATGTATATGTATAACTTCAGAACTTAATCCCCTCTCATTAAAACATCGTACACAAGGGCAATAAAACTTCCCACTATCATCATGGGCATTTTGTTTAGCAAATTCTATAAATTCCCTAATCCCATTTTGATATTCAGCACTTGTCCGTAAAACATTTATCCAGCTGCGATCCATAGTAGAATTCCTATAGACGGAAAGATTTAACATACATAATTCGTAAAAACTGAAACTTGCATATAAAATAAGCCAACTACAAATGCGTATATAAGCTAAATGTCGGTTTTGTCTTATGGTCATAAATGTATGACAGTGAATCAAGAAGCAAAATAAATGCATGACGAGGAAATTAAACGCATCACAAGTAGGTGTTATGGACTCACCTGTAGTATATAAGTTCAAATGCGTTTGCCGAGTCTGTCTTCTCCTGCCACGAATGTTAATGTTGCAGACAGTAAGAGTAACCTAAAAACACTTGTTTGTTAGTTAGGTAGGTTCCACAAGAACATTTCATCGATTTTGTTCAACGCATTAAAAACCCATAACGATAAGCAGGAAAATCATACAGTTATATAGCCGAAACAACTCTTACAGCTTGGTCTTTAGACGTTGAGCTATGGAACCAGAAAGTTGTTGTCAAGAGAGCAACGCGAAGCAGCGATGAAGCAACACATAAACACTAGAGACAGAACTTGAGTAATCGCTTTCGGCTTGACGAGAGAAGTTCATACAGGGAAATTTAATTTTTCCACGCGAGTGGCACAAGAGAGACATTTATTATTTGGGATATTATTAAGATTGATCAATTTAAAGGAATACGGTCCTAAAAATATATTTAAATTATATTGAACTTTTTAAGACCGAAGTTTTATAAAATTGCGGTCCTAAAATTAATTTAATTTAAATTTATATTGAGTAATAAATAGTGATTAAAGTATTGATCCCATAAAAACTTGATACCAACAATGCAGTTGAGCAATGATTTTACGCGTTTGTTTAAGTTGAGCAACACAAATTGATTTTAAATAAGTGAAAAGAAGTTAAAATCAAAATAAATGAATTACCACATTATCAAACAGCAACCCAGAGTCACTAATCTTTTATTAACCTCTTAAACATTGTTTTCACTAATTTAATTAGTTTTAATGTCAAATATGTTAATCTCAAATATAAATAGTTATAAGTGCTTGTCGGTTCACTTACAACCCTCTATTAAATATAAATTGTTATGTTTAACATAATTACACAAGAGGCAATATAACTTGAACACACTCTTCCACAATTATATGGTGTCATTACTTATATATATCCTAATTGTAAATAAGACTACAATATAATCACATATTACTTAATCTCAGAGCCTAATTAAATCCCCTTTATCAAGATAAATCATAATGTTTATAGTCATATTCAATAATAGCCAATCACTAAATAAATAAAGCTAAACAATAATAAGTAACTAAAATTAACATCAAATTTAACTAACCATGAAAACAAAGTCTAATCTATTCATAAGATCATAGCTACTATAGGTGGCAAAACAAACAAACTAAACATAACTAAAATAATCTCAGCAAGACGGCAACAAATTTATAATCCAAAATCTCAAGGAAGAAAGAAAAGAAAAACGAATAAAGTATTGATTCAAAGCTTTATCTTTAAGGTCTAGTTACTCCTATGTCTAATCACCTACTTTAGTCTTTTCTCTTATCCATAGTCCCTCTCATCCTCCCATGAAGAATAAAACTTAAACTCTTTTCTCTCTCGTTTCTTATGATTTTAGACGATGATGATGTTGATAATCAAATAGCGCTGCCTCCCTCCTCTTTTCTTTCCAAACCGTGGTTTGTTTCCTTTTTATATTAGAGGTCTTCCTTCAACTATACATTCCCAAAAAGGTGCCGCCTTTGGTCACTAAAGAGAAAGGAAATGATATAATAATAGTAGTAATAATAATAACAACTTAATCTTTTTTTTTTATTTTAAAAAAATTCTAATTGTTTTTTTCTTCTTTCCTAAACTTAAAAATTTCATTTTTAATTTGTAAAACTTAAAAACTTCAATTTTAATTTGAAATCCTACAAATGATGCACCAAATTGATATTTCATAAAATCTTAAGAAAATCTCTTTAATTTAACATTGATCATTTACCATATATATAAAAATATATCTCAAATATATTAAAAATGAGAAGTCAAGAATAAGCTTATGCAAAATTTATTTTATAAGTGCACACCCAACGCATTATTAGATATGTGAGTACAATATTTTGCTAATTATTGATCTTATGTCACGTAAATAATCAAGAGTTTGTAACATCCCAAATTTTCAAAAGCGGAATATTATTTTTTCATCAAAAATCATTTAAAATCATCAGAGTAGATTATTTGAGCGGAAGAGTAACTGATACTTTGATTTCAAAAGCTGGGTACAATAGCGGTAAGAAAACCGAGTATCTCAAAAGGACTGTACAACAACAAAAGGATGGCTTCTGCCAGAACAACAGCGGGAAGTCTTCCGCCAGGTCTCTAAGCATGCTGCTTTCCCCTCTCCTTAGTCACTGGTTCTCCTGACCTTGAGGCTATGTTAAGAGCTGAGGTCCCATGCATACGGACCCCAGGTAACGGTTAACCTCATATTTACATATATGGTATAAAATCACAGCAATTGGTTCACTTCCAAACATGTCACCAACTATGTCACTCCCAGTGAATGCAAATGTACCGTTCCCAGCGAAAAGTATCACTCCCAGTGAAAACAGATATATCACTCTCAGTGTATGCAGATGTACAACTATCCTTTAATAACAACATGTATTCAAACAGCACACCACAACATGCACACAACACACATAGCACATATACACATACTGTAAATATCAGAGTTAGTGTTACAGTACGCGAACGTACCTTCGTTGACGAGCGTTTAATATGTTGATGATATACTGTACTTTTGACGGAAAACAGCAGAACGACAGCAAAATGACAGCGGAACAAGATTACTGATATCCTATAATGATAATATCACATTTATCAATATTTGATATCATAACAGGCATTTTAGGTACAAATTACCATTTTGCCCCTGATCCCCTAATCGGCGGAATTTCGCCAGTACTTCGCTATCTTGACCCTAATCTTCCAGAATTTCCACATATCTCTAACTCTATGATGGTTTTCGAAATTAATACCTTAATTACCCCTAGAACATGATTTCTAAACATACTTGGAAGATTAAAGATCAATCTAGCAGTTCTACTACAACTACCGAAAGAGACACTAAAACTAAAGACTAGGGGCCGAAGAACTTACTCAGAGTTTTGCTATGAACTTCTTACTCCTCTTCCAGAGCTTCTCTCTCTAACTTCTCTCTAGGATTGTAAGTGAATTGGTGAAGAATGAAGAGGAATGATGGCCTATTTATAGAAAAGTCCAATGGCATTTTCGTAATTCCTTTGAACTTTGTCTGATCAGTTTCTGGCCGTTAGATCGCACTTCTTGGAGGTGGCAAGATCTTGGCCATACACCTCTCAAGGATGATGTCATCCTTAGTCACCAAGGTGATGTCACCACCTTTCTCAAGAAGTTTTCTACCGATAAAGTCCCTGTTCGATGTTCCGATCGCAAAATTTTGTTAAATCTTAAAATTCCGGGAACAACACTCTGAAGGTCTTTTCTTCCTCTTCAAGAATACTGGGTTCTTCTACCCTTATACTCTTAGTAAGGACATTCCATTATCTGCTGAAAATCCTCGGTATTCGCGACCGGTTACAGAAATAACTTCGGTCGGTACTAACTTCTGGATAAAAATCCACTGACCAATAATATATTCTGGTTTTTCCTAACTCATTCCCAGAATCTCACAACAGAATTACTTTCTATCCGTGGTCATTTATCCTGTTCATTTTTCCTCTGATTATTATATCATTATCTAATTAACACATGTTTTAATTATATTATTATTTTATTTAAGATCTTCTTTCATATTTATCCTCCCATTTTCTATTATTATTTTTTTTCTTTTTTTTTTAACCACACACACACACATGCACAACACTTAGGCATACACACACTCACAACTCACACATACTCACAACTCACAAATATCTCCACCTTCTCTCTCTCTTTATTTATGTCTAAACAATTAGCCATTAATTATCTAATTAATCATTTACTAATTTTTGACAATTTTCTTAGTTAGTAATAATTATTATCTCACAACTATTTTATTGACATTGGAAATTTATGTACCATGCATAATATTAAAAATCATGGGGTCCAATATGGTCCCCTAATACTTTTAGATTTTTTTTCCTGTAATTTTTCCAAGGTAATAATTTAATAAATTACCTAAATTAGAGACAACATACTTTCCAATTTTTAATAAATATTTAGTTTCCTCTTAGGATTTTATCATAATTTTCTCAGGGTATTTTATAACCCATAAATTCACTTAGGAATTTTTAGCTCTTTATTTCTCCTAATTTCATGAGAAATTACCTTTAAAAAATAAGGTAATTATTTCCCTAGTGTTGAGACCACCAATTCACCTATTTTCAATAGGTATTTATTTGTCAATATAATATTCCAGATAAATAATTATCCGGGTATTACAGAGTTTGTTTGAGAATTTAGCATATCTTTGGCTTGGCTTTCAAAATAGTGGCTTATAGACATAAAAGGAAGGGTTAAGGTTCAAAAATACACATGAGATTTTTCCCCATGAGCAAAAATACACATATGTTTTTTTCAGGAGTAAAAATACATATGTGGTTACCATTTTGGTGCAAAAGTCACATCCCTCCATTAAGTCACTGTTCACCCTGATGAGAGAGAAAGAGATGAGGTGAACAGTAACTTAACGGCGGTGAACAATACTTAACGGTGGGGTGTGACTTTTGTATTAAAATGGTAATCATATGTGTATTTTTGCTCTTAAAAAAACATATGTGTATTTTTGCTCCTGAGAAAAAAGCTCATGTGTATTTTTGCACCTTAACCCTAAAAGGAATAATACACCATCTTGTTCGCGTATTTGGTTGACAAACAAATTGGACTATATCGATTGGTTTTCTTAGTAAACAACAAATTGAAACCTAATTTCGTGGAGAACATCTCCAAAACGACGGTGTGAAAACTCAACCAGTTGAAAATTATAGTTTACAGTAATAGAAAAAAATATTTTTAAATTTTCTTATATAAAATATTAAAAAAAATTAGTTAAATTACAGCTAGTTCGATTATGATCAAATCAATCAACCTTGACACGATGCCATTAATACTAATTCAATGACCAACTCAATTTTTTAAATATTGGTTGATATAAGACAAAGCAATGGGACAATATGGTAGAGCTGTTTCTCGCCAATTAGGTTCTTATTATAATCTTCAATTAACTAATACTTTGAGTGAAGAAGGCTACTTCAAATTAGTTATTTTTTGTAAAATATCGAAATCACTCTTAATAAAAGTCACTGGTTAGAAGACCTTGGTTAATTAGGTAGAAAGTTTAACAGTTAAGGATATTAGGTGGAAAAAACTTATATTTTAGATAAAACATGATATATCGTAAATATGCGGGATATCTTTAGAATTTTTGAATTTCTTGATAAAAGTCACTAGTTAGAAGAGCTTGGTTAATTAGTTTGAAAGTTTAATAGTTAGCTAAGGATATTAGGTCAAAAAATTAATATTTCAGATAAAACATGATATATTATAAAATATGCGGGAAATTTTTAGAATATTCGAATTCCTTGATGATGCAGCAGCAATTTTTTGCCATGAAGGCCGGAATTTAGGTGTCCTTTTCATTTGTATTTTATTTTTAAAAAGGTTAATTTTCTCAACTACATTATATTTAAATCATTTATGAATTTAGGTATGACAGAGAATCTGAAGTCAGATTACGCTGTTTAATGTTCTAAAGGTTTGACTTTTTCATAGAGAGTTGACTTAGAATAACAGTTTTTGGAGACGGCGGACAATAATTGAAATAAGACAATAATTTCTAGCTCAGGCATTATGAAAGCAAAATGGAAAAAAGATTATTTAATGGTGGCGTATATTGTGTATTTTCTTAAAAAATTGTTGCCGTGTATATTGCGTGGAAGGAAAAGTCTGATTTCAAAGTAAACGGGAAGAATAACAAAGCTTACGTAATATTGTCGTTTAGTTTTCCTTCCTTTGTGGCCGCTACTTGCAGTATGATGTCCTTCCTGTATGGCTGCTACTTGCTGTAGGATGTGAGGGGTCGGTCATGAGGGTTGAATCTTCTCTCTTCCGATGACTTGACTAAGGGATTTTAATTCAGTAATTGGGAAACTAGCTCATTATAAAATCATGGGTTAAGATGTAAAAATACACATAAGCTTTTTCTCTATAAACGCCCAACATCACGTACTTTTGTTTTGAGTAAAAATACATACGTGGTTACCATTTTAGAGCAAAAGTCACATTCCACCATTATGTTACTGTTCACCATGATGAGAGAGAAAGAGATGAAGTAAACAGTAACATAATAGCAGTGAACAGTAACATAACGATGGGTGTAACATCCCAATTTTTAAAAGCGGAATAATTTTTTTTTTTTCATCAGAGTAGAGCATCGGAGCAAGTAGAAGAGTGAGTAACTGATATATCTATTCAAAATGCCGTAAGTCTGGCTAGATACAATAGCGGTATAGAAACCGAGTATTTCAAAAGTGATGTACAAGAATAAAAGGAAGGCTTCTGCCGGAACAACAACGGGAAGTCTTCCACCGGATCTCTAAGCATGCTGCTTTCCCTTCACCTCCGTCACTGGCTGATGCTATGTTAAGAGCTGAGGTCCCATGCATACGAACCCTAGGTAACGGTTAACCTCATATTTACATATATGGTATATAAACACAGCAATTGATTCACTTTCAAACATGTCACTCCCAGTGAATGCAAATGTACCGCTCCCAGCGAAAGTACTACTCCCAGTGAATACAAATATATCACTCCCAGTGCATGCAGATGTACAGTTATCCTTTAACAACAACATGTATTCAAACAACACACCACAACATGCATACAACACACATACCACATATACACATACTGTAAATATCAGAGTTAGTGTTACAGTACGCGAACGTACCTTTTCACCGTGTAATGGCCAAGCATCCGGCCCTTTGATTCGGCCTTGGACTTCCCGAATATCCTAACATATCACCATATTTTTTAGAATAATATCCTAAAAGATATTTCCACCTCTATTTACTTCTCTACCCTTGATGGATTTGTTATTTACAATTCTGCCCTTACATTTATTCAACAACGCAGTGCAGTATTTTCTGGGCAGATTTTTCGGTAACTTTGAAAAATCATAACTAATTCTAGAAAAATTGAAATGAGGATCTGTAAAATTCCCCGACACCCTTAGGACGTCTATTTTTTGAGGAAAAATATTCACTTTCACCCAGATTTTACGAAAAATTCTCAGTTTTGAATTTTCTCAATGTTGCCCAGATTTTATTCTAGTAAAAATGGCTTAACTTCAAAAATTCATATCTCCTTGACCAGAGATCAAAACGTCACATATTTTATATATTTGGAAATCCCTACATGTCTACTTTCTTCCTAGAAAATTTCGTGATTTTATAACTTCATTTGCTACACAAAATATTAACATCTATTTTCGCTGCTAGCAAAGAATTTGCACCTTCAGTTTTCTAAACTTTTATTACAATAATCTATTATTTCTAAAAACTATTTCCTAACATGTTTTTACCTCTTTAGACATTTTTCAATGCAATGAGGCCTAAAAACAAGTATAGGAATTTATTCTCTAATTTTCTAGATTAAACTAACATTGATACTAAGAACTTATAAAAACTAAAGACTAGAAATTTAAATGCTAGAACTTACCTCTTGAAGACTCTTGAACTCCTTCCTCCTTCTTGCTTCACTCTCCTCTTAAACTCTCCAATCTTTGGTATGAGTTTGGTGTGAAGAATGAAGAGAGGAGAGCTCTCTATTTATAGGCAAATGCTCAATGGCACAAGTGGTAATTATGAAGGAGTTCAAACTTCTCTTCTTGCTTCTCAACCCTTAGATCAAAACTTGCACAAGAAGTAGTTTATAATTTCCTTCCACCTCCCCTAATTCGTCCCTCTCTCTCTCTCTCTTCCCCCTTAAATTCTTGCTTCTTTTCTTAGTTTTCTCCAAATGCTAATTTAGTTAGGTGTAAGTTGGTGTTTTTATTCGAAATCTAATTTCACTTTTGTAATCACAATTTTATAACTAGATTTATGGTGATTTTAAGCTTCCTAAAACACTCAGGTATGAATCCTAAAAGTATACGAAAATGACTTTGGAAATAGCCAAGTTCAAGCCCATAATTTACTGGTTTCAAATATATACTTATATTTAATACTTAGTTTAAATATTTCAAGATATGATTTAATTTCTATGAATTCTCATTTACTTGTATCTGATTAAATACTAACTTGCTTCTTAAGTTTTCACTTTGGATTTCAAATCATTATTCACTTTGGTTTAATCTTGACTTTCTTGATCACAACATTATCCCATGAGCTTTGATCAATTAATGACACAATTTCCTTCCTCCTTTCACAAGTCACAAACCGTCCCCCCTTATTCCATTTGCATTACTTATCTTATCCTATCTCATTTAATCCCCAAGTGCTTTTATTATAATATCTCTATTAGAATATTATTCATTCTTCTTCTCCAAGGCAAGCAAAACTTAAGCTTAATTATCCCAAAATATCTCAAACCACTAGGCTCTCCTTGATCCACATATGCTAGTCAAACATGTGGACTTATGAGGCACAACCAATTAACACTAATCATATGAATCTCTTCTTTATTGCAAATATCTAAAGCTTATTTAGTTTGCCAATTAATTACTTAATTAATCACTTACTAATTATTGACAATTTTCCTAATTGAGATTAATTATTATCTCACAACATTTTCACTGACATTGGTAATTTATATATCATGCAAATTATTAAAAACCATGGGGCAATTTATGTTCCCCAAAATGATATTTAATTTTGCCTCATTATTTTCTAAGGAAAATAATCTCATAAATTACCTAAATTAGAGACAACATATTTTCTAATTTTTAATAAATATTCAGTTGCCTCTTAGGATTTTATCATAATTTTCTCAGGGTATTTTATGACCCATAAATGCATTTTAGGGATTTTTGGCCCTTTATGCCTTTTAATTTCAATAGAAATTACCTATAAAATAAGGTAAATATATCTCAAGGTTTGAGACCATATATTCACCTATTTCTAATAGGTATTATTTACTAAATTATGATACTTATCATAAATAGGATTTTTAGGGTATTACAATGGGACGTGACTTTTACTCCAAAATGGTAACCACGTGTATATTTTTACTTTAAAAAAAAAACATGTGGTGTTGGGCGCTCATGGGGAAAAAACTTATGTGTACTTTTGCACCTTAACCCTAAAATCATTTATTTCCAGATAGATAGTGTTAGAGTATTCAAATACTCACTTGGCCCTAGTAATTTTTATAAGTTACACTTTGGACAAACATGAACATTCGATATACGTTTTTGTTATTACTTTTAATTGATTATATGTATCTACCTTAATAATAACATTTCCCCTTCATCTTGATCTATCTCACTTGATGACATATATATATTTTTGAACTCAAAACATGTATTATTTGAACTCAATTCGCTTACATTATAGTTTATCCGGCCCACCGCTAGACCAAGTGCCCCCGAGCCATAGTTGCTCTAGATAGTAGCTTTTTTCTTTAGAAAAAAACTAAAAGGGAATCAAGTTGCCCAATTTTACAAGTTTTGTTGTTTTTAACAAAACTTGGTCAATATTCCGAACAGATAAGATGTGGAATTTTAAAAGTTCATGTGTCTGCATCGGTGGCGTCGTATGTAAATAACCATAATCGTCCATTTTAATAATAAATTGTGATTTAATCTGATTTAGTTGTCCAAATTTAAAAAACTTATATTATAAACTGAGAATGAGATTTACAAATAAATATTAAAAATTTATTCTTGTCACCAAAAGTTGCTAACAAGTTTAGTTAAAAATAATAATAATAATAAAACGCCTATCGAATTCAAACACAATATATATAAATGACTTTAACAGAATGTAGCACACGTCGGCATCTTCGTTATTATATTCAGATACACACAGACGATTCACTCTTAGCCAATTATCGTGTTCTGAATACTCTCGTATACACCCCTCTATCTCATTATAACCTTCGAATAACTGATTTGCGGTGATCAATTAAACAATTAAAATTAATTAAAAGTAATAAATATATATCCATTTGATCTTAAATATAAGATATAGTTAATTTTTTTTAGAGAGGTTAAAAAAACTAAATAAGTTACTTAATCATATCATATATTGTATATAATTTGATTATATATCATCAGTTTATATGTTAAACAAAATAATTTAAAGAAAAAACAATAAATATACATATTTTAAAGTAATTTAATTAGTTTTGTTAATATATATATCTTCAAAAAAGCTAACTCTATCTTATATTTAAGAGCACAGGGAGGAATTTTATTTTTTTTTCAACTGTACCCTTATATGTAAAGAGTGCAACTGGAAGAGAATAAATGCAGTCAGCAAGGGAAAAGTTGGAAAAAATACAAAAAATATTTAGACAAACCGAGGGTGAAGCTTATATTTTAGGCCACACCGCCTATTCACAAATTTAAAACTTATAATAAGAGATAAATGGAGCACTATTCACTTCCATCATATTTCATATTGAACAAGAAAAACCTTAAAACTCATGAAGTTTCCCTTAAAATTTAACTACTTTTCAACTTTACCCTAATTTAATATATAATATACCGAATAAAAATAAAGTCAACACAATATAATAAATTAAATGGTATAATTATACATTCATAATCTCTTACTCCCTATGGTCCTTGTTATAAAATACCAACTAGTAAATATATTTGGTCATTTTTATAAGGCGTACATTTTCTTATTGCTAAGGAGCATTAATTTGTTTGTTTATTTTTTTTTCATATATGCTTATAATTAATAAGGATAATGAGTGAGAGTAATAATTAATATGATATTAGAGTTTAATACAATTAATATGGGTAATATTGTAAATTATCTATATTTTAAAACAATTTTAATGACTTTAACTAATTTTATTGATTTGTAAAAAATTATTAGTCGGTGACTTATAATAAAGATTAGTAAGAATATTTCTTAACATGACTTGTAAGTAGGACTAAAACATGCTCAAAGCCTTACTATTTACTCTTCTCTTGGTCAACGGTTACCATAATCGCCTTCATTTTTGGATATGAATGGAAACTCTATCTCGTTGTACACACGGACACTGACACATTCATATAGATATATAGATAAAATTTGCTGTCTTTTTAAAGCACTCTGGTCCCGAGCTACTTTCCTAATCTCATAAATAGTGTCCCCACCTTCATTCAATCTGCATGTTCTCTCTTACTCCTTCTCTGTCGTCTGCAACAGAGCACCATGTTGCTGCTGCATCTGCAACAGAAGCCCCACTTTGTCTTATTCTTCTTAGGATTGATAATCTGGTCATGGGGGACTCTTGACGTTGTCGTTTCGGATCCACAGACCAACTTTGTGAAACTAGGGTGCAGTCAGTACAACGTGAGTGATTTGTCCATTTTCAGTGACAACTTAAACATAACACTGAGAGATCTGAGAGCACAGATCAGCAACAAAAGCAATCACTTTGCCACGGCCCAGGCAGTGAAGGGTAACAATCCGGCGTACGGCCTTTTTCAGTGCAGAAACTACCTCTCCATTAGTGACTGCCTCACTTGCTTCGACTACGCGGCCATTCACATAAGGAACTGCTCCGTCGGGGTCACCGGTGCCCGTATCATCTATGAAGGTTGCTTCCTCAGGTACAACTCTATCTTTGACTATTTTTTTTTTTTTTTTTAATAGAGGTCAGGCTTTGGTTTTGGTACATTTATTTTTTTAATCAATAATTAGGTTAGATATTTTTGTGTATATAGAGCATTTAACATTATTGCGCTACATATTCCATTGAACAAACCCAAAGAAACAAAAACTAAATTGTGTCGTTGAAAAAAAAAAAAAAGCTTAGCAAATAAAGGTTGATTAGTTAATAAGAAATTGACTCATAATCTATAAGCTTATAAGTTCAAATTCTACTGTGAGACAATCTTGTTAGTTAATAAATTAAGTAACTCTATAAGAGCTATTTGAGATTGGAGGCATATTTGAGACCCAATACATCTAAGCTTTCTTTCATCAAGAAAATATATCTTTAATTAAATGCCAGAGGCCCAATAGCCTAGTTTCGTAGAATACATAATCACAAAAGAAATGGTGGTTGTTGTTGTTGTTTTTACTATAATTATAGTAATAGAGATATTGATATGGGAGTAATAGATACCGTATGACTTTTTTAATAAAAGAGGACAGACCTTGCAATTAACCTGTCCATTAAAAATTAAAAATACCCAATTAAAGGCTTTTGGATATTTAATTTTTGATTAAAATACTCTATCCACCACTGTGTTTTGTCTTAATTACATAGACCCTCATTTATATTGAAAACTCATATGAACCTCGCTTAAAATTAAAATATGTGTTATGTAAATCTCCATTATATTTTGGGAAAATTAGAATGAAGGACCTAGAGGAAAAAATATTTAATGAGAAGAACCATAAAAATTGTAATTACTTAGAAGGACCAAATATCATAATATAAATTAAAAAGTTACTAAATTATCCCCAATCAAACTTCTGATGTTATCTCTTGTATTCATAATTAAAAAAATAACTAAAATTAAAAGTAAAACCACCCATCATTCACATGTAATATTATTTTATATTCTTTTTTTTAAGGTTTCAGACTCATGTAAAATCAATATATTTCTTAATTAATTACTGTTCAAACTCATTTATTTTTTTATTTTTTTTTCAACAAGTTAAATATTCATATAATCAATAGATAATTTAACTAACAAATATATGATCAAGTTTTCAGATTTATATTGTTAAGTATTAACATTGATATCCATCAAGCACTTTTTATAAAAATAAAAACTAAACTCATTTCATTTTTTTAAGGATATAATGGATTATTTAAATTTTTTTATTTAATTATCATTTAAATTAATTTTTAACCCACATAAAATTTTTCTAAAATGAAGATAATTAAATCATTTTTTTTTTGCTTTAACATATACAATAAATTATAAAACACCTTGAGTTTTATTAAAATGATATAATATTTTAATTAAATTTTTTTTATTTTAATAAATTATAATTTTGAAAAAAAATTGAAGAATGTGAATCTTTTTTTAATAGATATATCTATAAAATTTCCAAAAAATGAAAATTGAGAAAATTTTTATTGAATTTATTGAAATTTAAAATTTTGTGTTAGTTTTCAAATTAGAGTGTGGGAAAGAATGTAGGAGAGAATGGATAATATTTCTTTAAGGGTAGTTTAATATTATTCATTTTATATTTTATATTTGGACTTTCTAAATAATTACAATTTTTATGGTCCTTCTCAATAAATATTTTGTCTTATAGGTCCTTCATTCTAATTTTCCCTTATATTTTTAAGATTCATTTTCCATTCATCCAACCATTAGTGAACTTTTAAGTTTGACTCTCATTTTTTTTGGCCAAAATACCCCTCAATAACAAAATAATTAATTAAGCGTTTATATTTGTCAAAAAAAAAATATTCTAAAATCATACAACCAAAAAAAATAATTCTAATATATATTTCAAAATTTCTAATATATTCTAAAATGTATTAATTTTCGATTATATTATAAAATTATAATTTTAAGTTTTCATCATATTTATTGAAATGTATTTATTTTTTTTCTCAGGGGGAAAAAACATATTTCAAAAACATATTTTTGTTATCATATAGTTAAATAATATAAGCTGGACATATATGTAAATAATTTAAGTTTTTTTGCCTTCAAATAATTTATAATTTTGCTAACATTCAAACATAAATTAGGCATTGGATATGACAAAGGGAAATTTAGTAAATAATTTTTTTAATATAAAATTCAATTGAAAAATATATTTTAATTTTTTTTGGAATTTTATTAATGACTTTAACGGTTTGGAACTAAATGTATGTTTTGAAAATAGATAGGAGGTATATATAGTTAAGGCAAAACAAAATGGTGGTCATAATATTTTACTCTTAGTTTTTTAATCAATTTAGTTTAGATATTTTTCATAAAGCATCACATTACTAGCAGGCTACATACCCACTTGAATAAACTGTATGGATTCCCATCTAGGAGGCTCAAAGAGAGAAGTACAGCTTATAAGTTTATGACATGGTTTCTCCTTTGGACTTATTTTAACATTAGTTCCTGACCTATTCTCTTGAAGGGAGTCTCCAACCTAACATGCTATATTTTTGGGATAGGTTTTCTATTGGACTTGTGCCCGTACATAACATTAACCTCTTTTTTTCCCTAGGGAAAAAAACCTTAACAGTCGTTAAAATAGATAATATTTCATCATAACAATAGATAAATAGATGTAGTAGATATTATATGACTTTTATTTTTCCTTTTTGTGTTGTAACAAGGTATGAGAGTAGTGGATTCTTCGATCAGAACACTGACGCTGGAAACAACATAATCTGTGGAAATCAGACTATCAGAAACACCACGGGACTTGCTTCAACTGTGCAACAAGTTATAACGAATCTGGACAAAGCAACCCCCAGAATCACTGGTTTCTATGCAGCCACTAAAACGCCAGTTCCTAATAGCAATGGCACAAACATTTATGCAATCGCTCAATGTATTGAGACTATCACACAAGTTGGGTGCCAGGATTGCCTCAATATTGCCTTAAGAAATTTTCAGATTTGTCTTCCCAACTCAAATGCTGAGACTTATGATGCTGGTTGCTTTATGAGATACTCCACCACAGCATTCTTTTCTGATAATCAAACCATTAATATTTGGCCCTTCTTGAATCAAGGTGCATATATAAATGACTCTTTAATTTTGAGTTTCGTTATAATCGATCCATATAGGAAGTAATTCATCCGGGATAATATAATTAGGGTCAACTTGTGTTTGTGTGTGTTTGTTTAATTTCTTTCATATGATTTGTAGGGGGAAGTTCAAGCAAGAAGAAGGCGATTATTGGGGGAGTGGTTGGTGGTGGATCTTTTCTTTTGATTCTCCTTGCATTATATGCTTGGTACATACGATCGACATCGTCCAAGAGGATTCATAGAGGTAATATGACTTGGAAAGACTTTATTATTCAATTTGAAATTGATTATTAGCTACAGTACATTTACTCCTTTAAGTTTAAACAATATTTCATTTTAGTCTTTTAATTTTAAAAAGTGTGCTTTTAGTCGTTTTAAATTACCACCATTAACTTTACTAACAAAAAATGATGACTCAGAAAATTAAAATGCTCTCATGTCCAAATTTTAATTCTTTAATATAATTTAATTTTAAAATCAATCTTCTGGAAAGATACATATCTTTATAATCGATCCATATAGAAAGCAATTCATTTGGGATAATATAATTAAGGTCAACTTGCGTTTGTGTGTGTGTGTTTAATTTTAAATGCTTAGGGAGAATCAAAAGAAAAGATCCACCACCAAACACTCCCCCCCAATCATTGCTTTCTCATTGCTTGAACTTCCCCCTACAAATCACATGAAAGAAATTAAACACACACAAACGCAAGTTGACCCTAATTGTATTATCCCAAAGGAATTACTGTCTATATGGATGGATCATAAAGGAACTCACAATCAAAGAGTCATTTATATATGTAATTTTTTTCAAGAAGGGCCTAATATTAGTGGTTTGATTATCTTTATAAATCTTTAATATAATTACTAACAAGAAATGATGACTCAACAATATAAATTTGTTGAGTTGGCATTTCAAATTTGTTGACTCAGCATTTTCTATCAATAAAATGAACAATGTTAATTTAAAATGACTAATAACACACATTTTTAATTTAAAGGACTAAAATGGAATCTTTTCTAAACTTAAATGATCAAAAAGTATACTTGAGCCTTGATTATTTAATGTCATATGCTTTGTTTTTCACTCATTTTTATTTTTAAGTATGAAAGGATGAATCCCTTGCTGATTTTATTTATCTGGTTTCCCCCACAGGTGATATTTTAGGAGCAACTGACTTGAAAGGCCCAATTACTTATAGGTACAAAGATCTTAAGAAAGCTACAAAAAATTTCAGCAAAGAAAATAAATTAGGAGAAGGAGGCTTCGGCGATGTATACAAGGTATACCATACAAATTAAATATTAATCGATACCCTTTTTAAAGATATTGGTGATTCTAAGCGTGTTGCATGGATCTGGATCTTCTGCTATTAAAAATCTTTTTATTTGACAGGGCACTCTGAAAAATGGGAAAGTAGTTGCGGTAAAGAAATTGGCTCTAGGGCAATCCAAACAGATGGAGAAAGATTTTGAGAGCGAAGTGAAGTTGATAAGTAACATTCATCATCGGAATCTTGTTCGACTTCTTGGATGTTGCAGTAAAGGGCAAGATAGGCTCCTTGTTTATGAATACATGAAAAACAACAATGTTGGCACATTCTTATTTGGTAAGAAAAATTAAAAATGTTTTTGCGTCCAAACATGCTTTTCATCAACAGATAAGCATGTTGACTACAACATTTATTTTGAGAATCATCTAAAAGATATTTTATCTATCTTTTAATAATTTCTAAATTGTTGAATATAGGCAAAAATAAAGGCTCCCTCAGCTGGAAGCAACGTTATAATATAATTTTAGGCACAGCAAAGGGTTTGGCTTATTTACATGAGGAATTCCATGTTTGTATCATACATAGAGATATAAAGACCACTAACATTCTCTTGGATGATGATCTACAACCTAAAATTGCTGATTTTGGGTTGGCAAGGCTTCTCCCACATGACTTATCTCATTTAAACACAAAATTTGCAGGAACAATGTAAGTAAAAGCATATGCAACTATTCATACTCTCATCTTTAATTTTTGTTATATCATGAGTACACAAGAGATTGTAAAATAAAACCATTATCGTAATTGAATGGAACAATGATATATTTTCCATTGTATCCATTTGTATCCACACATTTTATTCTTTAATTACAAACAATAAAACACTTTGAAATATGCAAAGGAGTATTTCAACTTTTTGTTGTATCATATTGTTCATATAATTTTCATATTTTGTATGTCATGTCTTATAATATTGATTTGATTCATTATGTCATAATTATTATGCTTTTGTTAGGGGATACACTGCACCTGAATATGCAATGCATGGACAATTATCAGAGAAAGCCGATACCTATAGTTATGGTGTTGTAGTCCTGGAAATCATAAGTGGACACAAGACTGGTGAAACAGGGGATGACGTTGAAGGCGAATTTCTCCTTCAAAGAGTGAGAAAATTCCCAAATTATTACTCCTATATTGCAAATGATACACCTTTTACAGTTCAACGCTACATAACTAACAATTATTTCAAATTGGCAGGCTTGGAAACTCTTTGATAGAGGCGTACACTTAGATTTTGTGGACAAAACCTTAGACCCTAAGGAGTATGATGCAGAGGAAGTGAAGAAAATCATAGAGATTGCTTTGCTTTGTACTCAAGCATCTCCTGCAGCGAGGCCTACAATGTCTGAAATTGTAATTATGCTCAAAGGCAAGGGCTTTATGGAGAACAGGAGACCCACTATGCCTGTCTATGTGGATCCCAATTTTAATCCCAGAAGAGACTCTTCAACCTCTCATAACCCATCTTCATCAAATGCTACTGCCTCCACTGTTGCTCTATCTGGAAGATGATATTGCATATTATATGCAAGAACGTGATATAAGTGTCACTTGAAGTTTGAACTGACGAAGGTGTTTTATAAGTTCTATTGGTAGAAGTGTCTATGTGAAAGGGGTGGTCATCCTTTTGCCCTTGGTGTGAGATAACTTTCTGAGCTGTTTCTTTGTTTGTTTGTTTGTTTTTCATTTTTGTCCCCGTGGGTGAAAAGTCAAATAGAGCCATAAAAACCATTTTCTATTTTTAATTTTTCTCCACATTTGGGTCTTGGGAGCTAGACAAAAATTCCTTCTGTGAATCTGAGATGGCTTGACTACAGTTATTATTTAAGTGGACTTCAGGAGTGCTTGATCTGGAACCACATGTACTATTTTCTGTCTTTCAATGAAACATCATGGATTCCCAAGATGTGCTTAATATGCTAACTTGTTTGTAGGAATCTCTGTATCCTACTCTTGATTTAAAATAAATAAATAAATAAAATGAGGTATAAAATGCGCACAGTTAGATATTAATGCTACAAAATTAATGAAAGGGTTAATACAATCTTAAGTCCCTCAATTTTGCCCTAATTTTGATTTTGGTTCCTTAAGTATTTAGACAATTTTGGGCCTTAAAGGAGTAATTAAAACCCATGGTTTGATACTTGAAAAACTACAACCAAAATAAGTGCAAATTTAAGGGATAAAAAATTATAATGGAAAATCTTGGCTGCAAAGCAAATTAATCTTGGGTCTTGTTGATCGAAAAACAGAATTTTTTTTTTTTTTTTGTGGGGGGGGGGGGTAGAAAAATGTTTTCATAATATTCATTTGTCAATTATTATATGTTCAGTCTGTAAGTGTATGTTAACCTCTACCTTCATATAGTATAGAGATGAAAAGAGGAGCATTGGAATACTGAATTCAGTAGTGTAAGAGTAGAGAAGTCTCCCACATATATCTAAATAGTTTCTTTGTACAAGATAGGCATTGTAGGCTTTATGTTTAATAAATCCTTTTTTTTTTTTTTTAAGCAAACCAATTTCATCAGAAATCATTGGTCTTGTATCAGAAGAAGCTTGGGCGCAAACCAAACCGACCTCTATGATTTTGTTTACTTCTTCTGCATCATAATTATTAGGGTCTAAGGTCTTGTCCACCAACTCTAAATGCCTTTCTTTCTCATACAGGTTACAAGCCTATCAAGTTGAACAAAAGAAAAGTTAAACAAGAGAAATATAAAATATACAAAGCAAAAGTTATGCCTTTTTTTTTTTGGGTTAAGGTGCAAATTGACCAATGAAGTATTACACAAATAGTAATTCGCACAAGAATGTTTTAGAGAGACCAAAAATACAATTAAATAATTGAAAATGGAAACAAATAACAATAAAGGTGCAAATTAGCCAACGAAGTGTTACTTCTGTCATTGGCGACTCTCACCTTCATCACCATTCACGGGTACAAAAAAAGCTTTTAAGAGGGGACAAAAGAGGCATTGGCAGATTGGACTCGCGACCAGTCTTGTTCCAACCGGTATTAAAAGTATATTTTTAAGACCGAACTTGAATACGTCTTAAATAAACTCTTTCAACACCAGACATTTAAAAACATTAGGTCTTAAAAGTGATACTAAATCCAACCGAAATATTTTTTTTTGTCAGTCCTAAAACTCAATTTTTAAGATTGGACAAAAATAAATGCGCTCTAAAAAGTAGCGGCTTGTTAGACCGACGAATAATTATATGCGGTCTTAAAAGACTCACTTTCAAGACTGGATGATTAATATGTCTGGTCTTAAAGATTAACTTTTTAGACCGGACATATTAAACCATCGATCTTATAAGACCAACTTTTAATACCACCTAATATCAAATATGTTGCCTGACCTTTAAGACCACGCATTTAAGTAAATCCGAGTACATTCGGTCTTAAAAGTAGAACTTTTAAGGCCGGCGTTTTTATTTTATCGGTCTAAATTTTCCTAAATTTTTTCTCTGTTCTGTTCTTACTGATCATATATATATACAAATCCATACCAGCCAATCCAGCACATAAAAGGTTACACTTTAAGCTACAAGCTATGAACAATTATGGATAAATTGAATGATCTATACACAAATCCATACAAGCCAATCCAACACAGAAAAGGCTACACTTTAAGTTACAAAGCTATGAACAATTATGAATAAATTGAATTGGGAAAAAGCAAATCGTAGAATACAAATATTATTGACCATGAATTACAAATACAAATATAATAAGCTGTTACAATAAGATATACCACTATTAAATCAACATACATGCCCAATATTCACCATGCCTTTATCTGATTCCCATCTAACAACGTAACACATCCTCTTTTATAACATGCATACCCCTTTAGATCGGATCCTGGCACCAAAATAAAACAAGAACAAATGTCATAGAGTTAGTGACATTGTTTAAAAACATGGATGGAATATAATAGTGTTAAAACCTTAAAGCTTTCAAAGATTTGTGCAGTTACCTTATGAATTGACTTTTTTATAAAGGGATATCCTCCCATATCCCTTCTTGACGATCATTCCTTATGCCGGATTCATTATCTGCTTCATCTTCTTTGTTCATGTCAAGTAGACCCCTTGAAAAAGGAGTACTGTCAGGAAGACCATAATTTGCATGACTTTCCTCATTAAGATCGATGAACCCTCTTTCCTTGGAGAGCTATAGACCACATTTTATTTGCTTGATCGATGATATAAAAAACTTGTTTCGCCTAGTTTGCCATAATAAAAGGTTCATCTCCAAAACTTGTACTATTAAGATTGATCGACTAACGTAAATCCGAGCCGATCGATCTGAACACCATTGTTGACATTAACCCACTTGCATTTGAAAATGGGAAATCTAATGAAGACAAAGACCACCTCCCCAATCTCTTTAATAACCCCATAATATGGCATGACTGCCAATTTAGGCCGCTTGTCTTTTGAACTAGAGAAGTGCATAGATTCAGCCTCTAACATTACACCACTGTTCTGAATGGTGCTCCTATCATCTAGGGACTTCGTGTAAAATGTGTAACCGTTGATCACATACGAATTCCAACTTATGACATCAACCTCAGGACCACGTGCTAACCATTTCATTGTCTCAGAAACATATTCCTCTCCCTCTACCTTTTGTTTGAACCAGTTTGCAAAAGTTCTATTATGCTCCCTAATCAATCTTTGTTCAGTCATTCGGGGATTTTCTTTCCTTACAGCTTCTTTATGTGCAGCTATGTTGGCCTGAACTTCATCAACATTATTCAAGATGTATAAGTGGACTTGTGACAATTCATCAGGATCCACTCTCTTTACTGAGGCCCCTTGTCTACCACCTTCAGCATGCTGACGTTTTGGAAGCTCGATATGTCTTACTTTGGCCAAATAATTTTTACAAAATTCCATGGCCTCTTCAGATACATACTTCTAAACAATTGTGTGTAACATCCCAATTAAAAATAGCAGATTTTTTTTTTGAAGACGGTGATCAGAGCTGAGCATTTTCGCAAGTGAGCAACTGAATCTTAAAGATACATAACCATAGTGTAATTGTACTTATACAGTCATCTACTATCCCAAAAGAAAGCAACACCTAACTAAATATACAAAACGACAGACATAAAACTTTTCCTGCCATCTTACGCCAGCCGCTTGCCCCCATCTTCAACCCTTGGTTCTCCCGAACCTGAAGCTACAGCTGAGATCCAATTCCCATTTGGATCTCAGGTAACGGTTAACCTTATGCTCAAATAAACAATATATAGGCAACAGATATTCATAGCAACATAACAGCATATCAATACAAAAGCACACAGCAGATGCATGATCACTAATTGACAGAACATAAGCACAAAGCAATATGTAAAGTCCCACAACATGTCTGCACATAACCAGTGCCACAACGGCCCATCGTTTCCTCAGCGTTAGGAAAACCCAACGGCGTTATCAAGACTATAACCCGTATAAAGCCGTATGTATAACTGACAACCCTAGGCAGAGCCTCAGTATATGAACATATCTATCACATATATGTATATGAGCAGCATAGAGTTAGGGTTACAGTACGTGTCCGTACCTCCGTTGATGATATCTGGCACTTCCGTCGAATTATGGTACGCTTGACAGCGGTGTGACGGCGATACGACAGCGATGACAGCGGAAACAGCGGTTCGTGATTTCGGATATCCTACAAGGATAATATCATTGGTATGAATATTTAAGATCATAATAGGCATTTTAGGTACAAATTACCATTTTGCCCCTAGTTTGGTTACTTAGTGGAATTTTGCCAGAGATCCGCTATTTTGACTCTGAACTTTCAAAATTTTGCCATAACCCTTCCCCTAACATATTTCTAAGATAAATATCATATTTATTCCTAAAACATGATATCTAGGCTAACTTGAACAATTAGAGACTATTCTAGCAATTCTACTAAAGACTAAGGATCGAAGAACTTACTCAGGGTTTTGCTACGAATTTCTCCGGACTCCTCCTTCTTCCTTTACTCCCAAATTTTCGTATTCCCCAAGAGGAATTTGGTGTGAGAATTTCAAATGAAATGGTTGGCTATTTATAGAAAAACCGAGTGGCATTTTCGTAATTTTCCTGAACTTTGTCTGGACAAATTCTGGCCATTAGATTTCACTTTTTTGAGTTGGATTGATCTTGGCCCTACACCTCTTGGCCGACCTCCCCCTCCCACAAGAAGACAAAAATGATGACATCATGCAAGTGACTTCATCCTTGCTTTATCAGATAAAATCCCTGGTTCGGTGTCCCGATTGCGAAATTTTGTAAAACCTTAAAATTCCGAAAGCAGCACTCTGAAGGTCCTTTCTTCCTCTTCGAGAATACTGGATTTTCCTAACCTTCTACTCTCATTAAGGACATTCCGTTGCCTACCGAATATCCTCGGTAACCGCTGCCGGTTACAGAAATAACGTCGGTTGGCGCCAACTTCTAGATAAAAATCCACTGATCAATAATATACTTTGGTTTTTCTCAACTCATCCCTGGATTCTAGTTTATGAATTATTTTCTATCGGTTCTCATTTTGACTATCTGCTTTAATTCTGCAAAATATCTTATTGTCCTGATCTCCAAATTACTTCGTCGGTTACAGAAATGACTTTGGAGACAGCCTATTTCGAGATAAAAATTCACTTGTCTATAATATACTCTGACCCTAAAAACTTAGTTCAAGGTTTTCTAAGTAGGATTTTATTTCTATCCGTGGTCATTTATCTTGTTCACTTTTTACTAATATAATATTAATTAACTACCAAATATCTTAACTTATGATATTATTATTTTTGGATCATCCTTATCCCTTCCCTTGCTCAAAAATTTCGGCCACCACACACACATATATATTATTATTATTTTCTCATTAACCACAATACTCCATTTATCTTACCTTTATTTTTCACAAAATTTCCCTATTGGTCCATAAGTAATTATATGGATTTAGGCTTCTAGAATTACTTGAATAATCCTAATTAACCCCTTATTAATTGTTGATAATTTTCATAATTAAGGTTAATTATTTTCTCACAACTATTTAATTGACATTAATAATTTAAGCTCCATGCAAAATATCAAAAATCATAGTGTCAATTTTGGTTCCAGAATACTTTTTAATTTTTCTTCTTTTTATTTTCAAAGGAAATAATTTATTAAATTGTCTAAACTAAGGACAATATTCTCTCTAATTTTTAATAATTATTCCATACCTTCTAGAATATTTCATAATTTTCTTTAGGATGTTTTATGACCCTAAAATGCATTTTTTTTCCACATTTTTAACAATAAATTTCCTCTAATTTTTCTTAGTGTCTTCCTTTGAAAATAGACTAATCATACAACATGTTGAGACCAAAATCTTCATAAATGGACATTTTTATTATTGTAACATAATATTCCAGATAATAATTATCCGGGTATTACATTGATGCTTCTGGCCGGTATGCGTTCTTCACGTACCCTTTTAAGAATTTCATAGATCTTTCAATTGGGTACATCCATCGTAAATGGATAGGGCCGAACAACTTGATCTCCCTCACTAGATGAACCATGATGTCAAAAAATGAAGGAACAAAAAGCTTCTCAAGGTGGCACAAGAGAAAATATCCTTCATTCTCCAATTCATCCAATTGTTCAATCTCAAACACTTTACTACAAAAAGCATTGAAGAACAAAAAAGCCTAGTCAAAATATGTCAAAGATCATACTCGGCTATGCCTCGAATAACTACTAGGAGTAGCTGTTGCTTCAAGATATGACAATCATGAGACTTTTGGCCTACCAATTTCAGGTTCTTCATCGATACAAGCCTCTTAAAATTTGAAGAATACCTCGACGGAACTTTTGTGCCATGCAAACACTCAAAAAAACTATGTTTCTCATCCTTAGACAAAGTATGAGAAGCCGAGGGACAATAAGTTCAGTTACTGTATGGCCTTGGATGTAAGTCTTCGCGTATTCCCATTTCTTGCAAATCCAATCTTGCCTTCACACCATCCTTTATGCTACCTTGTATGTTGAGAAGCATGCCAACAATACTATCACATACATTCTTCTCCATATGCATGACATCAATACAGTGTCTCACATTAAGGTTAAGCCAATATAGTGTCTCATATACATTCTTCTCCACATGCATGACATAATCCGTAAAAACCGAAACTTGCATATAAAATAAGCCAACTACAAATGCGTATATAAGCTAAATGTCGGTTCTGTCTTATGGTCATAAATGTATGACAGTGAATCAAGAAACAAAATAAATGCATAAAGAGGAAATTGAACACATCGCAAGTAGGTCTTGTGCACTCACCTGTAACATATAAGGTCAAATGCGTTTGCTGAGTCTCTCTCCTCCTACCACGAATGTTAATGTTGCAAACAGTAAGAGTAACCTGAAAACACTTGTTGGTCAGTTGGGTAGGTGCCAAAAGAAGATTTCATTGATTTTGGTCAACTCATGAAAAATCCAGAATGATAAGTAGGAAAATCATACAGTTATATAGCCGAAACAACTCGTATAGCTTGGTCTTTAGACGTTGAGCTAAGGAACCAGAAAGTTGTTGTCGAGAGAGCAATGCGAAGTAGTGATGAAGCAACACACAAACACTGGAGACAGAACCTGAGTAATCACTTTCGGCTCGACGATAAAAGTTCATACATGGAAATTAAATTTTTCCATGCGAGTGGTGCAATAGAGACATTTATTATTAAGACCGGTCAATTTAAAGGAATACGGTCCTAAAGATATATTTAAATTATATTGAACTTTTTAAGATCGAAGTTTTATAAAACTGTGGTCCTAAAATAAATTTAATTTAAATTTATATTGAAAATTTTAAGACCAAAGGTTAATAATACTGCGGTCATAAAATTCATTTAATTTTGGATCGCATGTTTTATAAAACTACTATCTTAAAAGTCAAATACTTTTTAGTATTAAAACAAAAGATTGCAGTAGCAACTGAATGAAAATAAAGAACACTGGAGATTGAAGAATAAGCTTTTTCTTTGATGGATAATATGGAAAAAATAAAATATATGCTTAGTTCTTATTAATTTTTAGATTACTATGACAATATGCAAGTACAAAAAGAAAATAAGAACAACAAACTGAAAATTAACAAAAACAAGCTTCTAATATGGCTAAAAATCCTAATGCTTATTATCAGTTAATGTTTTGGAGATATCGGTTTCAACAGCAGCAATTTCGCGCCGGATATTAGCAATTTCCTATATTATGCGCATTACTTTCACTTCATCATCATCATCTGTGGGAGTGTTGGGACCAGGAGGTTGGAGAGGGGGAGCGGGAACCTCTTCGTGGTCTGAAGCCTGGAGGGGGCTGTCAACCTCTTCATCATCCGAAATAACAATGGGTCCAACGACCTGTGACTCCTTCGTTGGAATAGAACACACTGGACCTAAACCAACGAGAGATCTAAAGAAGGCACAAGATTCAGGAGTACCCCTAAGAGGGGCTATCTTGTATCTAACCATTGTTTGAGTAGTTAGGGCAGAGAGCTACGTAGTGTAGAGTTACTAGGTAATGAGGACTTTATAAGGACAGAGAGGAAGCGTGAGGAGGATAATAAAGGCAGGGCAGTAGGAGTTAATACACAAAAGTGTATTAAGACCGTCATATAACATATCCACGGTCCTAAAAGTCTATTATTTATTATTTCATTAAATTACCTTTTGGACCGACCAGTAACATATCCCCGGTCCTAAAAATATATTAATTTATTTTTCCATTCAATTACCTTTAAGACCTATCTTTTATCTTATAACCGGTCTTAAAAGTCTATTAATTTTTCTTAAAAAAATAATACATTTAAGAACGGATCTCTTACAATACCCAGTATTAAGAGTTCATTCTTTTCAAATGGAGAGACACCAGTATCCTTACACTCTATTCAAATGAATGATTCAGAGTCTCTTCAGCTTCCAGATAAACTTCCCAACTAAACGTCTCCTCGTATTCTGATGAGCTATGCGTCTCCCCCTAAACGTTTCCCGCGTTTCATATTCTTCGGGATGACTTCTCTATTTAAACCCGTTGTTACTTTACTTTCTTCACATTCTTTTCAATCACTTCTACAACCTCCACTGTAATGGCCGCTCCACCACCACCAAATGTGCCTAATCATCGTCCTCCCCCTCCACCACCACCAAGTGTGCTCAACCATGGTCCTCCCCTTCCACATCCACCTCCGTACCCTCCTTCGCTACCTCCAAACCCCTTTGCCCGACAAATGATGCAGCACCTCTTGGCCCACATCGCTCATATAGACCGACGCATGGGCCAAATGTTTCAAGTCTACCACATCGTCAACAACAAGCTAAACATGTTACTCGACGTCAATGATGTTAAGTACAATCTTTCTGACAACAGCGTCTCCGACCTCTCCTCTAATCCCTCCCTCCCCTTCGACAACGACGGGGGGATTAAATATTTTGATGTTTTTTTGGTTGTTTGTACTATTCTTTCCCCACAGCGTTTAGGAAAAAAATGGTAAATAATTTTTTTTTCCATATTCGATTGTCTGTTCATATCCTTTCGTTATCTCGATTTTGTTTCTGACAAAAAGGAAACAAACAAAACCATAACTTAAATGTGATTTATGATAAAATCTCATAGAATACAATTAACAACATACAAAACGAAACAAAAAAAAAAAAAGACAACTTTTAGCTTTCAAGAATAAAAACAAACACAGTGACAACTCTTCTCAAGGTTGGGCCACCGTTGTCATCGGTTTTACCACACCCAGAGTTGAAAATTTTCATTATCTTACATCTTTTCCAACAATGCTCTTCAACTTCTAGAGAGGTAAAAATGACGACAATGAGGGTCCTGAGCTTGAGCAGAACGCCAGAAATTCGAGTGTTCTTGAACCCTATTGATTTGTCTTAAAAATGAGTGATCCTAAAAGTGTTGCCATTTTTTATGAGACTTTTAAGACCGGCGATATAACAAACATACGGTCCTAAAATCTAGTCTTTTTTTTTTAAAAAAAATAAAGACCTTTAAGAGCGTCTCTTTATTAAATATGCGTTCCTAAAAGTGTTGCCATATTTATAAGACTTTTAAGACCGGAGATGTATCAAACATACGGTCCTACAATCTAGGCTTTTTTTTTTTTTTAAAAAAAATGACCTTTAGGACCATCTCTTTAATAAATATGCGTTCCTAAAAGTGTCGTCATATTTTTTTAAGACTTTTAAGATCGAAGATGTATCAAACATACGGTCCTAAAACCAAGGCTTATTTTTTTTAAAAAAAAAACAATGACTCTTAGGAGCATTCTTTAATAAATATGTGGTCCTTAATGTCGTGAATACTTTTCAAAATCTCTTATTGCTATTTACAACTCTCCAAAACTCAAATCTCAAGCAATATCCACCATCCAATATGTTCAGAAAACCAAAATTACACAAGCTAAGAAAATTTTTTGAAAAAATAAACAAATTTATTATATATTGAATTATCCAAATTGTAAAATTGTTCATTTATAGAATGAATTTATAAATTAATGTAGTACTGTAATTACAATTGTTGCTCTACAAGCATATATTTACAAATGAAGTTAGTACTGTGATTGTTGTATTTACTTTAAGAGGTCAGTAACATGTTGACAAACACACACTACGTATGTGATCCACTTCATCATCAAAAAAGGAAGTCTCAGAGGCAAACCTCTATAACATCAAAGAAAGAAACTGAATTCATTTGCGTGCATATTTCATATGTAACATTAATTAAGCCAGAAACTGAATCCAGCCATAATATGTAACATCAAATACATTTACCTTTGCAGTGAGTTTATTACTTGGTTGAGTGATAATATCATACATGTGTTTCATCATGTACAAGTCACATAAGTTGGATCCGATTGGTTGCAACGGGTCTGAAAAGAATAAGAAATATATATAAGATTGAGTATATATAGCTCACTAACAAACTTCACAAGGCAGTGTACCAATGTCCAAATATGTACTAACCTTTGGTGTAAGCCATTTAGGATTTTTGAGATCATTGCCTCGCTTTTTTCTTACCTGGATTTGAAAGGTCCTTATGGCACTATCATCAAAATCACAAATTTATCAATAATGTTCGCTGAAAATTCACATCAGAGATTTCAGACAAGAGAATCAAAATGACATGCTTACTTGTTGATGATCTATTGCAACAAAACCCCTGGTTGGCCGTGAGTGGAGCATAAGAATAACACCATATGCACGTCTATGCTCATGACGACTAACTGCTAGTGGTTGCTGAAAATTCATAGCAGTAAAGTACTCAGTGATATATTATGCAGAATTAAGTGAATTGCAACAAGAGGTCGATTGTGATATGTGCCTATGGTGATATGGAAACAAGTACACCTTACTTCTCACTTCACACAACCTCTTTGATATGTACTCATGTCTTTCTTCCTTGGTGGTTGTGCTTGCATATACTGGGCACAAGAATCCAAAATCATTGATTTTGCCCTGTTGGTCCAAATCTTGATGCATGAACCTACAATAATGACATGGATCAGGGAATTAATATATATGTATGTGTGTCTAAATGATGTATTTAAATTATGTACTCATAAAAGATACTTGCTTCAAAAACATTTGAACACCTGCTGATGTAATCTCCTGTTCAGGAAGCAGCAGGGATTGTATATCAACAGTGTCAAAGAAAATTGGTTGAGGATGAGGAACCCCTACTACTTCATTGATATCCCACGATTGTAATATAAAATCTCCTTTAGATACCATTTGAAGAGGGGATGGAACTGGAGAAGGGGATGAAGCATCAGGAGGAGTACAGACATCTACAAGCTTCACTGGCTAAGAGATGAAGGTTGCCTTGACATCACTCACACGCTTCAACTGATAGTTGGGAGAGGGAGAGGTACATCAATGATCACCTCTTCAATTGACACTCTGACTTTATCATCAGCCATTTGTTTGTGGTATACAATTAATACCAAGTTGTGGTCAGTCCCTTTAGCAACTAAATGTCTAGTTGGTTCTGCCACGAACAGGTCACAAAGTTGCTTTGACTGTTCAACCATGCATCTCCCTCTAGTGCTCTACTGCACAGTGTCCGTCTCGCAAGTGTACGAGTCATGCAAGTAATAAAGTGATAAGTAAAGTATCGTTCCCATGAGGACTTAGTATCCACAACTTTGATCAGGCATTAATTTTACACTTTCATTTAAGTTGAGCTAAAACAAAGCTTTGATGAAAAATGAGAATTTTTAAAGACTAGTCCTAAAAATAAAAATTAATAAAAGAAAATGATTTTTTGGATTTTTAAGGATCTAATAAAAGCCTAGGATTCTTTTTTCCCTTATTGCATTTCATAATATTGAATTAATTTCCTCTCTCTTAGTATTTCCATACATATATGTGTTAAGGTTCACAAATACTTGACAAGCTCTCTCAAGTCAATATCAAGTTTTTCTTCTCATTAAAATGCACAATCTCTTGCTACAATTAATGAGAATCAATATTAAAGCAACAACCTTAATGTGACAATGCAAGGTTAGTAAATATATCTCTATTTTACCAACAAACCATCCATTTATCAAGTAAACTTCAAGACAAGCATGATTTCAATCAAGTTCTACACCTAGATTAGCTTTCTCAAGTCAAACCTAAGTGAATAAATCATCTAAATGATGGCCAATCACTTAGAAGCATTAAGCCTAGATTAAAATCAACACATATAAATATTTATCTACTAAAAGAGAGGATTATCCAAATATTAATCCATACAAAAGGTTCAAAAGAATCCCAAAATAAAAAGGTTTAGCTACTCAATTAATCTATTTAACAAGAGATATTCAGATTCATTCAGGGACATGGAGAATTAAAATAAATTGGAACTGGACAAAACCAAGAAGAAGAAAACCAGCACTGTGCTATACTTCTCCAGAATATGTCGTTCATGTTTGTTATCAATGTGTTTTGATGATAACTAGCAATTGTAAACTTGATATGAAGTTTGTTTTTGGCAATATTAAAATCTCACTGTCAAAGGCAAACTCGAGTTTGGGTATGTAAACTCGAGTTTGAGGAGTTACAGAAAGCAATCAGAAATTTTCACAACAAGCCAAACTCCAGTTTGCAAAACCAAACCTGAAGTCTGGAAGATACAGAGAGCACTCAGAATTCCAAGTAAGCCAAACTCGAGTCTGGATTCCCAAACTCCAGTCTAGACCAAACAGAAAGATTTGAATAGTTTTAGCTCAAACATAAACTCGAGTCTGTCATTGTAAACTCGAGTTTAGGACAAATAGAGAAACACTCGAATTTCTACCATCTTTCCAAAACTCCAGTCTGTCTCCTAAACTCCAGTCTGGAAAATCACGAACTTAGGCTTGTTCTTCAAACATAGACCCAAACTCGAGTCAGTCACTAATTGACTCGAGTCTAGGAGCAGGACCAAAATTCCATGCCAAGTCCAAAGCCCGATAGTTCTCTCTGTAAAAGCTAAACTCGAGTTAGCTTTTACAGACTGCAAGTTTAGACCTCTAATCAACGGACATACTTTCTGGATGAACCCCAAACTCGAGTCTGGAAGAACAAACTCGAGTTTGCATCGGGGATTTTGAAAAATCAAATGATATTGATCTGCAAAATCTTAATGGGTCTTCCTGAAATTATTTCATGATATGATATTATTGTTTCTAATGTCCTTGATGAAGTTTTGAGTGTTTTTCAGATAAGGTTTAGCCAAGATCAAGGTGAGATCAAGATCCAGAATAAGTGCATTAAATGAAGAACCAAGAACAGGGCTGATTCTTCTCCCTTATCCCAGATGTTCAATTCAGATCATTGCAACACATTAAGATCACTTCAAACGGTCGAATTAAGATCATGGAATGACTAAAATCTGGAAGACATTCTGCAACAACTAAATTCCAAGATTCCAGCTAAGAATTCAAATAACAGAGCAAAATATGCTACTGCCATTTTTCCAGAATTGCAGCTAAACATTAGAGAAAGAATTGTAACGGGTAGCTTATCTATTCAGTCTATAAGAGGCTGTGAAAACTCAAAGCAAAACACACAACGAAGCTATCTTGATTATACTTTGAAATTTGAGTCTGTATTGTTATTTTCAACCTGTTCTTCAGTGTTTATCCTTATCTACTCTTTTGAGAGTTTGTAAATTTTTGAAAGCATTTGTTTGTGAGAACTCAAGGTTGTGGAACCTGTGAGTTGGGTTGTTCAATCACAAAGTGTAAAGGGGAGCAAGTCCTAGGTGATTAGGATTGTGTCTGGTCTTCATTGTTGTAATTGAAAATCTGTTGAATTAGTGGAAACACCAAAAGGTATCTGGGGACTGGACGTAGGTCAAGGTTGAGACCGAACCAGTATAAATTCTGTGTGTCTAAGCTTTTCTTTTTCTACTCTTTTATTATCCATTTCTTAAGCTTCATTTTTAAGAGTTGAAAAGAATTTTTAAAATCCCCAATTCACCCCCCTCTTGGTGATTTCTTCCACTTTCAGTTCAGCCCTCTTACTCTCTCTCAGCGTCTCTGTTTCTTTTTACCGTTCAGCGCGTCTCTGCTTCTCCAAGTCTCTGTTAGTTTCTCCAGCTGCTTCCCCCCTCTTCAATTCCGTTCAGAACCTGCTTCATTTATTAATTGCCGCCTCTCCTTCCTTGTCCAGATCCTTTTTCTTTTAGGTCTTCTTCATTCATTGATTAATTAGCTTGGGCCCAACTCCATTTAATATTCCAATCAGCCCTCAATCCATTCATTCGGCCCAATTCCATTTGATTGAAGTCGAATTCAAATCGAAATCCAATCCGAAATGCTCCTGGTGTTCTGAACAAGAAGAAATTATATAATAATAATAATAAAACTAAATAGTTTTTTTCTTTTTAAAAATTCTAATTACTATTATTTATTTCCTAAACTCAAAAACTTTTATTTTAAATTGAAATCCCACAAATGAAGTGCCAAGTTGATTTCTCTTAAAATCTTAAAAAAGTCTCTTTAATTTAGTATTAATGACTTCCTAAATATACCAAAATATACCTCAAATCTATTAAAATTAGGAAGTCATCACACAGGTGTAGGTGTATGTGTGAAAGGAACATTGGACTCTGGACGAGAGCTAAAAAGCATCTTCATTTGCCTCATATGAGATTCATACAATTCATTCAATGCAGCCTATTTGGCCGCTGCCTCTTGATTTAATTTGGTTATCGTTTGGTCCATCTCCTCCTGAGTATCCATACTTTGTTTAAGGCATTTGGATTTACCAAAGTATTCCTTTAGGCCTACCCATGCTCCGATCCCCCTTACACGCCCCGAGTGATCCAATTTTCCGATTGCAACGGTCAGAACACCATTCCTCCTGCCCAACATAAAAGACCCCTCTGCTACTTTCTTTTTAAGATCTTCCTGTAAGATACATATAACGAGAAGCTTAGTAATGAAACATGTTTAGTAACTAAAAATAACAATAACGATACTTATAATTCTTTCAGCAACTATACGAGTTTGTTCACTCATGTAGGTGCCGTTTTTTGGTTGCCAAATATACAACCATAAATCCTCGCAACGTATTGGGGATGCCGGCTGATCAACTATAGCAGAAGGATTGGATTCAGTTTCTTCTTCCAATCTCTTCTGCTTGGCCTCCATCATTTCTTTTTCGGCCTTTGCATATCCGCCGTGAGAAGCCCTATGCGGGAAATCATTCTTTCTCTCTATCTCTTGTGTTTGTTCCCTTCTTCTTTGTGAATTAGAATTGAAAACAACTATTAATTATGAATCAAGACATCTCACTAGCAGAAATTATAGAACTTCTGCTTCATATGAACCTCAAACTCTAGTCAAATTCACTTCATCAAGTTTCAACATAATATTTAAGGAAAATGTAGAATTGTATAGAACTAACATACTGACTTACTAATAGCAATGTCTAACCACTACCTACTATGACAGAACTAGCTAAGAATATAATAATGGTTAATATATCAGACATGCATATAACTAAGATATGTTCCTCTGATGCAGGACAAAGGATGGAAATATATACTTCTACCCACACATTAAACCATCTAACTAATAGGATTAGACGAATACAATAACATTCACATATCCGCACAGGTTAATAAGCAAACAAAAAAGGCAAACAAAACTAAATATGAACTCACCACAGCATCAAGAATGGTCCGAAGCTGAACAAATTGATCCCAAATTTGTTGATCAATAAATGTGTACTTGTCCCAAGGATTATGATCAGGTTGAACCCTGGCAAAAAGATAGGTGTTGGCTATAAAGGTCTTAAATTTCCTCCACCAATCAGCATAATAAGACAATGTCTTGGCTTTCAACTTCTCAGAGTCAGGGACAGTGTATGAAAGCCAGATAGTGTCCCAAAGAAGATCTTTCACTGTGCGTTGGTCAACATTTTTCTACTCATCTATCAAGATGCCGGCCTTGCTTCATGCCATATAGTCGATAAAACTATTATATTCGTGTTTATGTGGACTAAAGGTTCCAACCTATCATTAAACTGAATCTCAATCTTTGACCCAACATTATGTTTTACGGCTACGTTGCTCATTCGTGTGCCACTTCTGCAACGGCGTGCAGGGCGATCACGAGGCTCATTTTGAGAGGAAGAGGGTTGGTTCTGGCTCACACCAGTAATATCAGTAACTGGCGTTGACTGAATAAGGAAAGAATGGTTTTCTCTATTCATTTTCGATAAAGGAAGAGAGGTTGAGAGTGGTGGTGCGAAGGAGTAACACCTAAGAAAGTGAGAGAGTAACAGAGGATGGTTGTGGTTGGCGAGGAATAGATGTAATGCAATAGGAAGTGGGGTTTCACAAAGAGAACAGGGGTTTTAGAGCTCAGACAGATAGACGTAAGTCGTAAGTAAGGTTTCACGGGAAGAAGTAGATGTTTCCATATTTAAGACTGGAGTAACTAAAACTACGATATTAAAAGTTAACATTTAAGACCGTCCGTTATTTATGTCCGCTCTTAAAAGTAATAAACTATTATTTTAAATTTTTTCATTATTTAGTACCGGGTATAAGTTACGTCCGCTCTTAAAAGTATGACCTTTAAGACCGTCATTTATATATGTCCAGTCTTAAAAGTTTTATATGATTATATTTAAATATTTGCTTATTATTCTTTACCGAAGAAAATATAAGTCGGGGATGTACGAGTTTTCTCTATCATGTAATCCATATTTTAATTTTTTTTAACATTTTTAAGATCGGTTAGTTTTTTTAAGCAGTCTAAATATTATATTTAAGAATTGATACGTTAAAAGAAGTTCTTTATATTTACAAAATTGTCACCGGTCATTTCTTTAAGACCAGGGCGTTGATAATCCGTTGTAAATGAGGCAATCTTAAAACACTTTTTTGCACTAGTGCGGCTGTTCGACTTGAGGAATTTTCTGAAAGTATTGGAAACCCGATCCACTGACACCTAACCAAAACAATAGGAAGCAATCATAACCTACTAATGGTAGTCAAGACGAAGGGTCTAGCTCCATCTCTTATGATCGAATGCCTCCCTTTGGTTCCTTCCATGTACTACAACATCAACACCAATCTTTGTCTTACTTTATTCACATAAAACAAGAGCTGTGTGGAATTTATGAGGTTTGATGGCTTTGACTTTCATGGTTGGGCTTATTGTTGCAGATAGTTCTTCAAAGTCGATGGCACTCCATGAGAGCATTGCATATGTCTACCGAGTATTTACCTCGAAGGCCATGCTCTTCGATGGCATCAAACATTCATGCGACATCGTTCGTTTTTTGAAGTCCGTTGGGACGAGTATTTTAAACACATGGATGCTAAATTCATTAATGTTTGTGATGAGCACCCTTTGATTGCCCTGAAGAAGTTGCAGGGGGTGATGGGCTTGTCTCTGATTATGAATGGCAAGTCAACAAACTCTTGTTTGAGATCAATGTTCCTAAATCCATCACAGTGAATTTGTTTATCAGTGGCCTTCAACCAGATATCTGCCAATTCATGCTAAATTTTTCTCCTTCGTTGCTCGCCGGCGGCATTGCTCAACCCAATTGCAAGAGGCGACTATTGGGACCCTCCACAAAAATGCACTAGGTCGTGATCATTGAATCTCTCCTTATGGACGTTTATTGGATTATGGTCCCAAATTTTCTATAGTCATGGGCTCTAAAACTGGGCTAAACCCATCTTACCCTTCAGATCCACCAAAATCTTAGGTCTAACTGTCCAAACCTAGCATCATTGCGTTTTTCTCTGTCTCCACTTCAAATCCATCTTCAACGCCTTTTTTTAGATCATTTTCAAAGCCTATGTGTCTGCTATCTAAGCATGAAATGGATGACGAGTGCTGACAAGGGTTATGTTATTGGTTCCCTATGAAATACTCTTCTAGCCACAAATGCATGAATTGTCACGCTTATATGCTCATCATCGTTGATGACGAGGACCAATTTGAGGGTGCGTTGGGTGACACTTGGGGGGTCACCAACGACAGTATTAACGCCATTAAGGGCAATATCAACACTTCAACCCTCAAACTACTAGCCAGAATCAAGAATTAGCAGATTATTTTTCTTGTTGATACTGATAGCACTTATATATCATAGATGCATCGGTGCTTAAACGCCTTAAGCTAAGAATGCAAGATTGACCTCCCATTCATATGATTGTCACTAATAGTCATTAGGTGTGTATCTCTAAGTGTTGTCCTAATCTAAATTGGGAGATGGGTGGGTAAACTTTCTGTTCTTATTTTTTGGTGAGGAAGATTTAGGGATACGATGCTATTTTTGGGGTTGATTGGCTTCAAACTTAGGTTGTTTTTCTATGGACATGGATTGACAACTTTTTGAGTCTAAATTGAATGGTCATTCCATTCTGTTAGGGGGTTGAACTCAGGGACTCAATTTTGTTTCGACGAGGTTTCCATTCTCCATGAATTTGTTGTCGCTCATGAGTTATACCTCATTCATGTGCCTTCCTACTTGCAAGTGAAACTTGGAATTGATTATGTTCTTTCCTATAACCAACAATGTGACTTACAGACTCTTTTGGACTCTCACTACTACAAAAAAGGGTTACTATTACCTTAAAAGACATCCTTTCTATATAAAAGCAAGTTACAAGTGAAAGCAGTGACATTTATGATGTATTTGTCGTCCTAATATAGGAAGCCTAAATTAAATTAAGGCAGCCTAAAACAATTTCAGGATGCTTAACATGTACTGGTTTTAGAGCCAAAAAATAATTGTTTAGCTCTATGGTGCCAGGGAGAATATTTTCTAATATATTTTTCATTTTTGGCATCCTTCATATAAATAAGGAAGCCTTAATGAACTTTTTTGGAGTCCTAGAATAACTAGAACATGCCTAAAAGGATTAATTATTTGGTGCCATGGCACATTTGGAGAATTTTTTTGGCAGCAATTGAATAATTTTTTAATATTTGGCATCCTCTATGTATAGAAGGACAACTTAATTTATTTTTTGGCTTTCTTAGGTTGTTAGAGGACGCCTTAATTTATTTTTTGACTTCATTAGTTATTTAGAGGATGCCTTAATTTAAGTATTTTTGTCAATTTTTTGTTTTTAGGCGTCCTTGGTTAATAGAAGGACTCCTTAATTTATTTTTTGGCTTCCTTAGTTATCTAAAGAACGCCTTAATTTAAGTATTTTTGTTTTTAGCCGTCCTTGGTTAAATGAAGGACTCCTTAATTTAGTTTTTTGGCTTCCTTAGTTAGTTAGAGGACGCCTTAATTTGAGTATTATTGTCAATTCTTTTGTTTTTAGGTGTCCTTGGTTATAGAAGGACTCCTTAATTTAGTTTTTTGGCTTCCTTAGGCAGTAAGAGGATGCCTTAAGTCACGTTTTTTGTGGCCTTAGGATATTAGAGGATGCTTTATATCTAATTAAGGAGTCTTTTTTCTTGGTTGAGGACGCCACATATGTTATATATTATATTCTTTCTTTTTTTTTTTTTTTTTTGCTCTGATGAACATATCTGCTTTCACAACTCAGACTATCAGTACTCTCCTTGTCACGCGCACACTCTCCTCTCCTGCTCGCCAAAACAGTCACTCTCCCAAAAACCCAGCTTTCAAATCCGTCTCCTCTGTCTCACATTTATCTTTGGATCTGTGCTGCTTCATCCCGTCAATGTGCAACTTCATTCTTCAAATAAGGTAATGTTCTCTTCCATCTCCTCCCTACCTCAACTTTAGATCTATTTTGTTGCCTTACATTGGAGTTTGATGGCTACTGAGTTCGAGTTAGATGAGAAATAAAAAATGTGAAAAAACTACAGTCAAAGCTCTTCTGTTTCTTCCACCCTTCAGTTGTGTCACAAATCCTAGAAAACCCACTTTCCCATTTTCCTCTGGTTTTCCTTCTTTCTCTTCCTCTTCCACAGCCAATTCATCAAAAACCCACGCCATGGAAGAGCTTCGATGATTCCTAAAAGGGCTTCTACCATTTCTCTTTTTTTAAAAAAAAAATCAACAAAAAACTATTTTTTTGTGTGTTTTTATTTGTCTTTTGGTTTGTTTTTCTCTAGTGTTATATATATTGATGACTTATTGGTAGTTCTGGTTAATCAAAGAAGACTGTATAAGTTTAGTTGGACAGTAGGTTTAGTTCACATGAATTAAGCAAATAATCTGTCAGATGTTGTAGATTTAGATTAGAACTAGCAATTTATAAATGTTTTCTTAAATAAAAGATGAAACTAACCAATGATACGTGAACTATTGTAGGAAAGTATTTCTGTTTTAAATAGTTCACTCTGGAATTTATTTCCATGATTAACATTCCTCATTTGATCAAATTGTCGAGGCAACAACTTTTGCAGATTTCCATTTGCTCAGTGATTCTGATTTAATTGAAAAAGATGCCTGGTCTTGATATTTTAAGTTATTTCTGAAGCTACATTGATGTTATTTGTGCAATAATTAAATTAGGTGCTTCCCGCAAAATCTGATGTTATAATTTCGTACTACAACATGTTCTTTTATTTTGCGATCAAAATGGAAACTGCCATGAAAATTGCACTCTTGACTTGGGTGCCCCACTTAATGAGGAAGGCACCTTTATGTCAAAGTCTTTAAAACAGATTTTTGTGATTTAATTCACTGGAAAATTCCTCCAACCTTCTCACAGCTTACTTACTTCTTAGGAAAAATGTGTCCCAATTTTCAATTACAAATCGTTCATTCATGCCTTTAAGCTTCATATATTTAACCACATCTTTATTATTTCATTACATCTTTCTTTCTTAAATCAACATTGTTGGTTTCAAATGATGACAATTTTTTTCTCAAGTCAAATGGATCTGTATGTAATACAAATGTATCAATATGAGATTAGTATCGTTTAGTAAATTCATCAAGTCATACTAGCGAGTTCATTTATTATTGGGAAAATTCAGTTAGCCCATGGAAGAGATTTTATTCTATTCAACAATTTGTGAACTTCCTTTTATTGTTTGGGATGTCATACTCAACATATCTCTTCTTTCTATCATTTATTTGTCCAGAAAGACTTGGTCTGACATTTTGGCAAGAAATTAAATCCAATAAATTTCCTTTGTGAGATATCCAATAACGCTTTTGAGTATTGTGACTTGGTCATGATGACAATCCACAAGAGCTTAAGGGGTCCTAGGGTAGGTATTTTTAATCTTGTTCCTTTTGTCATACAATTATTTAAAATTGTCTTTATTATTGTTGTCTAATGTTGTCTTTTTTATTGTTGTCTTTAGGTTGAATAGAGCAAATAATTTTCAAGCACCGGAATTTAAAGTTGAGGTAATTATAGTTTAATATTGTTTTTTTTATTGATGTGGGAACTAGGTAAACTTTTTAGTATGAATAATTATGCTTAGAAGTCCATAATTTACGGTTTATGACTTAGACCACTTAGATATACTTTTATATTTTGTATTAATGAAATTATTGGATTTAATTGCTGACAATTTCTAAATTACCTTAGTAATTTTGGTTGAATTAAGCTGAAATGGTTTGTTGTTTAAATTTTGGGATGTCTTACCGTTGAGGGGAAATGCTGCTGATTTTTTTTTTTACAAAATTGAGAAAAAAACATGTTGTTCTTGAAATTGTTATGAACTTGACTGTTGTTGGAAATGTCTTAGGTGGTAATAAAATGGGTCATAGTTGGATGAATGCTTTGAGAACCATTGAAGAATATGAGAATGGGGTGGAAGAGTTTATTGAATTTGCTAGAAGGAATGTGGCTACAAAAAATGGGATATATTATTGTCCATGTGTTATTTGTTTAAATGGGATTTGAAGGGATATTGCTGATATAAGGAATCACCTACTTTGTGATGGAATAAACCTTCGATACACAATGTGGATATGGTATGGTGAGAAAGTAAGTACCAGTGCGTCCTACAAAAATGAAGTTGAGGTAGATGAAGATGGAATTGAGAGAATGATAGCGTGTAGAGTGATGCAAAGACTTTTGTTCCCTGGGTGTACTAAGTATACACGGTTGAAGAATATGGGAAACCATATAAAGTAAGATCTTGTTTGAATTCTTAACATGTTAAGTTATGAAATAATGCTATGTTATTTTTGTGGTGGTTTAACATGTTAGTATTTTCTTTATTAATTTGTTTATTATTTAATAACCTATCTAACATTGATTTATCTTTGATGAACAAGAATATGTCCAGCTTTGACAAGTCAATGGGTGATGGAGTTGATGAACCCATTGTGAGAAAGGGTAGAGGCAGCACCAAGATGGGTGTGCTACTGGCACGTCGTGGCAGTCAAAAAAAGAGGCTGCATGTGGATTTCAATGACAATCTGAATCTAATTGGTCTAGAGGAAGACAACTTCATTAGCTATCTGGGGTATCTAGCTCGAAGCAAAGTTCGAATTGTATTCTCTAATTGGAAGTTGGCTCCGAAGAACACAAAGGAGTTGATTTGGGCACAAATTTTGGTATCTTACTTTCGATATATCTACACTTGTATCTTTAGTTTGATTACTTGAAATGTAATCAACTTCTCTTTAAACTCACAGCAAACATATGGTGTCCCTAACACTCCGGAGACTAACAAACATTGGATGAGTAGAGTTTGTCTATGTTGGAAGGATTTTAAGAACAAGCTAACTATAAAGTATATCCGAGGGTTATTAAGGAATGAGGATCCATGTCAATGGTATGATTACATTTCTCCAGAGGATTGGAGGGAGTTTGTGGCATCCCGGCAAGATCCTGAATTTCTTCTAAAATTTCTTTCATATCTTACCTTTTAGTTGAATCTACTTAACATCGTAGTGTCAGTTTTATTTGTTTTCGTGTCACAGGAAAAAAGTCAAGCCAATAAAGAGAGGCAAACGACAAATAAGTATCTACATTTGTTGTGTAGAGGTGGCTATAAAAAGCTTGAATGGAGGATCCATATTAGCGGTATGATTAAACTTCTCTAGAGGATTTGTGGGAGTTTGTGGCGTCTCGGCAAGATCCTGAATTTATTGTAAAATTTCATTCATATCTTATCTTTTAGTTGAATCTACTTAACATTGTAGGCTCAGTTTTATTTGTTTTTGTGTCACAGGAAAAAATTCAAGCCAATAAAGAGAGGCAAGCGGCAAATAAGTATCCACATTTGCTGTCTAGAGGTGGCTATAAAAAGCTTGAACGGAGGATGACGATAGAAGAGTTAGAGATAATGAAGGAAGCTGCCCAATCTGATCCTTCCATTGTTATCTAGGCCCCTGATCCTCCTTCTCATTACAAAAAATGGAAAGCTACGAGAATGAAGGGTGACAAATACATCAATGCAGACGTTATTGAGGTTGCCTCAAAGATTGTAAGTAGTTAAATTGGAAGTATTAAATAGTCTAGGTTGTTTCATATTATAAGAAAGTAGTTACTATTTATGAAAAATATTATGATGCAGGATGCACTTGAGACGTAGAGCAGCCAAGGTTCATTCACGCCGGATCCATGGATGGACATTTTGTCAACGGCGATTGGGAAGCCGGATTACCTAGATCATGTTCGAGGGGAGACGAGGGGAGTTAGGGTCACAAAATATTTTGGATGGCGTTCACGTTGTTCAGATGACGATGACAACCCCAGTCCTCAAATCGTAGCCAAAATTCGAGCGTCCCTCTTAGATGAGATCATGGCACAAATACGGGGTGAAATGAGATCCATGATACAAGAGAAGGAGAATAGGGACCGTACAACCCACGAATCCCCAGCCTTCTCAACAGTAAAGAAAGTTTTCACCCTCCAGATGTTCATGTTGGTGAACCTTCTCACATTCCATAGGGAGGACATCCTTGCACTCTATATTTGGATGTCCCACATCGGTGTATTGTTGCTGATGCCCTTGTTTACTCAGAACAAACCACCCACCATAATAGGCAAATTCCAGTAGACCAATGTAGGGTGACTGTGACTAGTGTGAGAGAGGGGGAAGATAAGACAACCATCCTGATTGATGATGAGGAGGTTCCCACGCTAAGCGAGGCCATAACGTCGTTCTTCCTTTGGCTGAATTATCTTATTCAGATGGCGACGACACCTATTCAGATGGCGATGACACCTCCAATGGTAGGAAATAAATTATTGATTGATGATGAGGAGGTTCTCAGTTGATTTTCATTGCTAATCCACTAATAATCTATTTTTTTTTATGTTTTTATAGACTGAACAAGCTACAAGCAGATTTCCCTACTTAGCACAGCTACGAGAGATGTACAGGGACATCAACTTTATACCCTGACGATGCGTACGGGCATTGTGGCCACAGAAAAAACATATCCCATAATAATTGACAAGAAAGATCTACACGAGTTTATGAATATGGATAGTTTAGATATAGGATTTATTCAACTTGCAGTCATGTAAGTTTTCCCCCCTTTAATTATTGCTTTGATCTTTTTGTTTTATATATTCAACAACATTTATAATGTTATTTCGATCATAGTGTCTGCCACAACACATGCGTCCAGAAAAGGGCGAATGGGTTCATATGCATTTTTGTGTTCTGCAAACACGGGGAAGTCTGAGGACAATAGGTTACCCAGAAGGGCGCTTTATGTTGGTTGTACAATGAGCGATGGAGATTTGCCTTGTTATTTAGCATCAATACTTGAAAAGTACGTATTTTAGTTTTGTCTATATAAGATTTTTAAGAATAAATTACTTTCTTTACTTAATTTAATATTAATATGTATATGTTGTAGTGGCCATTGGACCCTATGAGTTGTTTGTCCCCCCAAACGTATGTTATTGGTTTGATTCCTTAGGTGGCAAGCCAAACGAAGAAATCAAAACCATGTTTGCCAAGTAAGTTAATTTTTGTCTAAATCATCGATTCTTATTTTACTGAATTGTTTTCATGTTTGTTAGTTTCCATTTTAATGATAGTGGTCTCAAGACGTTTTTAGATCACTTGCTGGGGTACAAGAGCAGGGTGGACCAAAGTGGTATTATCCTAAGGTAAGCAGTGTCAATTCAAGTTATTTCATCGACACAGTAGCTTTCGATATGCCTTTATTCGTTTTAACAATTTACTTTTTATTTATAGTGCCCTCGACAACCAGGGAGCTCTGAGTGCGGATATTATGTTATCAATTTTATGCATTCCATTGTTTCCAGCGGACATGTTTCAGGTTTTCAACGTGTATGTAATCACTCTGTGATTCTCAAATGATGATATTTTTGTTGTTGTACTTAAGTCGTTAATTATTTCATTCACTTCACTGATTTATCTCATATACCTTGTTTTCCAATTTATAGTTTTTTGATACTGTAGATCCGTACTCAGGGGAAGACATCAATATGGTTCGAGACGTTTTGACTGGACATCTTCTTCAACACATATAGGCATATAATTGCCTTTTCAAATTGTTTAGCCCACAACTTGTTCATGTAGAGGGTATTTTTCTCGAGTGTTAGGAGTGATGAATTAGCTTGCACAAATCTTGCTTGCGGTGTAAAATTCTATTTTGACAAGGAACTAATTTTCTTTTAGGGACAAGAAAGGCTTGGAGAGAAGCCGCTATTTGTGCTGGTTAGTTGGTTCAACTTAAATTCAAAGTTATGGTGATTTTTACCTTTAGCTGTTGAAAGGTGTTGGTTGCAGTAATCCTAACAAGATGACTTTGATCATGTTTTTTTTTGGGGTTGGGGTTTTATAACTGTAGTTTTACATCTTGATATGGTTTCATCTTTCATAACTTTCTTGCTTTGTTAGTGGTTGTGAATCATTGAATACAAAGTATATGTTTGTAAAACTTATGGTGGGGGACATCATTTTCTCCTTCACTAATATGTATGTTTGTAGGTGATCTTGTTTTTCATTTTTTGTCAGATTTCCATATACTGGTCTGTCAACTATTGTTTTTTTATTTTTGGGGGTTCCTAGAACCTCACTCTCTTCTTACAACGCCCAAGAAGCTTTATAAATATAAATTAGGTGTGTGTGTGTCTATATATATATATAAAGTTATAAGGCGTCCTGAAAAACTAATGAGGAAGAAAAATAGTGATGTTTGGCGTCTTGAATTAAATTCAGGATGCCTTATGTTACTTTCCTCCATGTTTCTAGTGCGTGCATGATAAAACCATATAAGGCATCCTCCTTTATATAAGGCGTCCTCCATTGTATTGAGGACGCCTTATATATAAGGCGTCCTTGAATTGAGTGAGGATGCCTTATAAAAGGCGTCCTTCTTTTGGTTGAGGACTCCTTATAAAGCGTCCTTCCTTCAATTGTGTGTGTGTTAATCGAAAACCCTGAGAAATTATTGTTAGTTCTCTATGGGTTTTGATAATAACAAACAATTGTAAAATCAAGAATGAAGTTTTGTCTCAAGAAAGTGAAAACTTACTGTTTGAGGCAAAACTCGAGTTTCAGGATCAAAACTCGAGTATTGGCCTTACAAAGAAAAGCTCAGTTTGAATTGTAAAAGGCAAAACTGCGGTTTCCATATGGAAACTCAAGTATTGGCCTTACAGAAAGCATTGCAAGTTTTACATCAAGAAAAATTCGAGTATTGGGTTCAAAACTCGAGTTTAGCCCAAAGAGACTCTTCAATATCTTACAAAAGAAAAGAAACTCTAGTTTCAAAAACTTTAGTTTTGAAATGTAAAAACTCCAGTTCTCTCACTTGGCTCTAAAATTCAAACGTCTTCATTTTTCAAAATGAAAACCCGAGTAAGACATTAAAACTCGAGTATCGAGCCAAACATAAATGATCAAATTTTTCAATGAACTTATAAACTCCGGTTTGGAAAACTCAAGTTTTGGAAACTCTAGTTTTGATCTGGGTAATATTCTCTATGAGTTTCAAGTTAAAAATGCAAACTCGAGTATAAGTTTGGAAACTCGAGTTTCGATTTATACAGAGAGCATCAATGATTTCCAATGTTTTCAATACTCTGGTTTTAAATGAAAACTCCGGTTTTGATGTTTTGGACACATTTTCATTAAGAGTCCAAAACTCGAGTTTGGATTGTAAACTCAAGTATTGGTCTAAGTTAAATTGAAGCTCCAAAGCTTAGATCACGACTTTCCTCTCTGGAAGGAGGAAAGTCGAGTATCAATATGGAAACTCGAGTAAAAACTTAAGTGCATAGTGACAAACTCGAGTATTGATACACAAACTCGAGTATACGTTGCGATAACGAATAATTCAAATTTGTGAAATCTGTGTAAAGTTTGTTGATTGATCTGAATGCTTTATAATATAATTAATCAACTTCATTAAATATGTTTGATATGTTTGTTAGTGGAGTTCAGCTGTTTTTAAAGATGATTCAAGCGGATTAAAAGGGTTGTTTTAACTAAAGCAAGAAGTCATGTCAGAGCATTAAATGCAAAGCTACCTTACCCGCTATATTTTGATCTACCAAGCTCTATATGATGCAAAAAGGATAAAGGGACTCTTACCTAATCAAGTCACTAACATTCCAACGGATAAAAACACAAGGAAGTCTACTTTTATCCTATAGCACAAAGAATAAGCAAAAGAGTAGAGAAAAAAGCGACCAAAGTGCTTCTAACAGATGGACAACTTCACCAACGGTCATATTGATGCTTGCAATGGTTATGAAACACTTTCTAAGTATAAATAGAGCAACATTCAATTCCTCTCATCAACTATTGAGCGAAAAAACGAAATAGCATTCAATTTGTTCATTTACTCTTAAAGTTTTCTATATAGAGTATCTCTTGATACTATTGAGCTTCAGTGTTCATCATTATCTACTCTTCAAGAGAGTTTGTTGTTTTGTACTCCATTTATTGTAATCAATCTCAAGTCAGGGGATTTGGAGATTTGAGGTTCATTGATTACAACTTGTAAGGGGGAGCAAGTTTTAGTAAGAGAATTGCTTCAGAGTTACAAAGGGTGTAATCAAGTGACATAGTGAAATACTCAGGGTGTCTAAGGACTGAACGTAGGCTATCGAGTTGGGCCGAACTAGTATAAACCCTTGTGTCTTTCTCTCCTTCCCTGCACTCTGTTTTATCCTCTCTTAACGCCTTAAAATAGAACTTGCCGAAAAATTTTAAAATCCCCAATTCACCCCCCTCTTGATAATTTAGCTCTGCTTTCATTTGGTATCAGAGGAAGGTCTTCTCAGAAGAGCTTAACATCTCGAGAAGGATCCTCATTGAATGTATTCTACCCGATGGAGCTTCGATCAACAGGCCACCTGGTTTTAATGGAGAGCATTATTCCTTCTGGAAGGCCAAGTTTAAAGTGTTCGTTATGGCTTCTGAATATGAACTATGGAGAGTATTTTAGAGAGGAAATTATGTTCTTCAAACTGTTGAAGATGGAGTTCGGACTCCAAAGTTAGAGGAAGAATATGATGAGAATGATAAGAGGCTGGTGACTCTCAACAGCAAAGCTATTCTAATGCTCCAGAGTGCATTAAGTCAGAGTGAATACTTTCGAGTAAGTACCTCAACAACTACAAAAGGAATGTGGGATGCCCTGGAAATAGCCCACGAAGGAACAGCTGGAATCAAGAAAAATAGAGTCAATACTCTTATGACCGAGTATGATCTTCTCTGAATGAAGTCGGGAGAATCTATTGGAGATTTCTAGTTGAGATACACTCATTTGATCAATCAAGTTGCTGCATTAGGAAAATTCTATGAGCAACCTGTTCAAGTGAGAAAAATCTTAAACATTCTCACTAAAGAATGGGAAGCAAAAGTCACTACCATTGAAGAAGCACGTGGTGAATCAATGGCATCTGTGGCAGCATTGTTTGGCAGCTTATCTGACTATGAAGGGAAGATCAAGTTCATAAAGGAACTTGATGAAGTCAATAATAAGGGCAAGGGGGTTGCCTTAAAAGCAATCAAAGAAGCCAAAGTATTAGATGATGAAGATTAAGAGATTGGTATGATGGTCCGAAGATTCAAGAAGCTTTACAAAAGGGACCAAGGTTTCAAGAAAAGTCACAAGGGTAGCTCGAGCTTCGAAGCCAAGAAACCAATCATTTGCTATGAATGTGAAAGGCATGGTTATATCAGATCATAATGTCCCCACCTGAAAGAAAGCCTCTGTCTCGGCTATATAGGGTGACAACTCATCGGATGAAGATAAAGCTGAAGAAGAAGATAAAGCCAACATATGTCTGGTTGTTGAAGAAGAGGAGGAACATGACAAAGATAATGAGGTATGTCTAAGAGAATCAAAGACCAACAAATGGTACATCGATAATGGGCACTCTAGATACATGATGGAAGATCATTCCAACTTTACTTCAATTAAACCCAAGATTGGTGGCAAAGTAACCTTTGGTGGAAATCAATCTGGAAAGATTGCTGGCATTGGAGAGATTGGAAACAATGAAGGGCTAATGATCAAAGATGTCTACTTAGTAGAAGGACTTTGTCATAATCTCCTCAGTGTGAGCCAAAGCACCGATAAGGGCAACTTAGTCTTCTTTAATTATGAAGAATGTTTGATTGTGAAACAGAATGATTTCCCCTTTGAAACTTTAAAAGCAAAAGCTTTATTTAGAGCCTCTAGAGAAGAAGACTGTTATACTCTTAACCTCTCTAGTAACAGCTCTGTTTCTGAAACTGTTTTGTAAGTAATTTGAATGAGAGTTGGCTGTGGCATAAGCGATAAGCTCATGTCAATATGCATCAGCTTGACAAATTACAGAAAAAGGACTTAGTCATCGGTTTGCCAAAGATCAACTTTAAAAATGATGTGATTTGTGATGCTTGTCAAAAAGGCAAACAAACTGAGTCATCTTTTAAATCCAAAAATGAGATCTCAACTAACAAACCCCTTCAACTACTCCATATGGATCTAGTTGGACCAGCTAGAGTAAAAAGCCTTAGTGAAAATCCCTATACTCTAGTTATAGCTGATGATTTTTCTAGATTTACATGGACCATATTTTTGGCTTCTAAAGATGAAACATTTGATCAGTTTGTTGTTTTTGCCAAGAAGGTCCTGAACGAGAAAGGTATTTCTATTGCAAGAATTCGAACTGACCATGGTAGAGAATTTGACAATCATGAATTTGAAGAATTTTGTGATACCTTTGGAATTGGTCACAACTTCTCAGCTCCGAGAACTCCTCAACAAAATGGTGTTGTAGAGAAAAAGAATCGAGTGCTCACAGAGATGGCGAGAGCTATGCTGAATGAGAACAATACCTCACAAGTATTTTGAACTGATGCAATGAGTACAGCCTGCTACATCTCAAACAGAGCCTACCTTCAAAAGAAACTAAACAAGACTCCCTACGAGCTGTATAAAGGAAGGAAACCAACACTGACCGATCTACAAATTTTCAGTTATAAGTGCTTCATCCACAACAATGGTAAGGATAACTTGAGAAAGTTTGATCCCAAGGCGGATGAAGGTATATTTTTGGGTTATTCAAATAGAAGTAAGGCTTATAGAGTATTTAATACTCGTACTCGCATTGTTGAAGAGTCAATGCATGTTATATTTAGTGAAACCAATTCTAATAAGCCTTAAGATGATGAAGAAGAAAATATTTTCAAAAATCAATTCTTTTCAAAAACTACCCTGCTTCTATAGAAAATTCTGAAGATGTTTTTGAAATTAATTCTCAGAATAATCCTGAGAATTATGATCAATCTCAACATAGAGCCTATAGATTTATTAGAAATCATTGACTAGATCAAGTAATAGGCGATGTTAATCAAGGTGTGAGAACCAAAAGCAGTACTTTAAATGAAGTAATGTTTTCTGCATTTATTTCACACATTAAGCTCTCTAAAATTGAAGAAGCCCTTTCAGACAATGATTGGGTGATAGCATTGCAAGAGGAGCTTCATCAATTTGAAAGAAATCAAGTTTGGGACTTGGTTCCTAGGCCTAAGGACCATCCGGTCATTGGCACTAAATGGGTATTCAAGAACAAACGTGATGAAGCAGCAATCATTGTCCATAACAATACAAGATTGGTTGCAAAAGGCTATAATCAAGAGGAAAGAATTGATTATGAAGAAACTTATGCTCCAGTGGCAAGATTGGAAGCTATAAGAGTTCTTCTAGCCTTTGCATGTGTAAAAGGTTTTAAACTTTTTCAAATGGATGTGAAAAGTGCTTTCTTAAATGGTTTCATTCAAGAGGTGTATGTAGAACAACCTCCTGGTTTTGAAAGTGAGCATCATCTTGATCATGTTTATCTTCTCAAGAAAGCTATTTATGGACTTAAGCAAGCTCCTAGAGCTTGGTATGAGAGATTAAACAAATTCCTTCTTGATCAATAATTTATTAGAGGGAAAGCTGATACAACACTCTTCATAAAGAGTAATAAGCTGAATGAAATTTTAGTTGTACAGATTTATGTTGATGATATAATTTTTGATGCTTCAAATGATGTTTTGTGTGAAGAATTTGCCAAGAATATGCAGGGAGAGTTTGAGATGTCTATGATGGGAGAACTTAATTACTTCTTTAGTCTGCAAATTAAACAAAAGAAGGATGGAATTTTCATTTCACAAACCAAGTATCTAAATGACCTGTTGAAGAAGTTTGGGATGGATAATTGCAATGGTGCTGACACGCCTATGAGTTCTACTGCTTCCCTGGATGCTAATGAAAAGGGCAAGGATTTCAATATCACAAGATATAGAGGACTGATTGGGTCATTACTCTATCTAACAGCAAGCCGTCTAGACATTCAATTTAGTGTGGGAATGTGTACAAGGTTCCAATCAACTCCAAAGGAATCTCATGCTGAAAGTGTGAAGAGAATTTTTAGATACCTTGCTGACATAAAGACTTTTAGCTTATGGTTTCCCAAAGGTCAATCAAAACATTTGGTGGCATACTCAGATTCAGACCATGCTGGATATAAAACGGATAGAAAGAGCACAAGTAGACAATGTCAATTCTTTGGAGGCTCACTTGTGTCATGGTTCAGCAAGAAGCAAACAAGTTTTGTTGTCTCTTCAACCGAAGTTGAGTATGTAGCTGCCTCAAGTTGTTGTGCACAAGTGTTATGGCTTAAGCAACAGTTATCAGATTTGGGAGTACATTTGAAGGAGATCCCTATATTGTGTGACAACATCAGCACAATAAGCTTGGGCAAGAATCCAGTGCAACATACTAGATCCAAGCATATTGATGTCCGGCATCATTTTATAAGGGATCACATTTAGGAAAGGAATGTCAAAGTAATGTTCATCCTAACTCATCTTCAATTAGCAGATATCTTCACAAAACCATTAGCTAAAGAGCAATTCAATTTTATTCGTAGAGAATTGGGAATGGTAAATCCCAATGAGTTGTAAGTTTTGAATTACACAAAACTTTACATTCCAATGTGAGTTATTGTTTTGATGATTTTCTAATTACTAACTTGAGCATTGGAGTTTATAGCTCAATCTTTTGTAGGATGCTTAGAAACTTGAGTTTTGCTGTCAAGATAAGAAAACTTGAGTATGGAGAGCAAAACTCGAGTTTTATCGGGGCCAACAAAACACTGTAGCTGTTTGAAGATATGAAAACTTGAGTCATTAAGTGGAATCCTCAAGTTTTCAGCAAATAGAGAGCAACACATTTTGGCGAAGGATGAATACTCCAGTTTGCAAATAGATACTCGAGATTTGGTCATGGAAGTTCAAAGGTTCACATTACACCTTTGAAGTCCAGGTTAGTAGTATTTTATCAATACTCAAGTTTTGAATAGAATACCCAAGTTTTAGTGAATTCTATTTATATAAGTCACTATTCAAGTTCTTTCAAACTTTCTCAAAAACTCAAGTTTGCCCTAGCGGTTATCTTCTCCCTTCTCTTCTTCGACCAATCTCCTCAATCTGAACCCTAAATAGTTTCAAAATCCTTTACCCAAGTCGTTCCTAGTACTAATTCCGATTCTGAGACTTCCAAATCCTGGTCTCCTCCACCTCCTTCTCAGCAACAACCAATTGGTGTCAAATTCATCCCTGTTCATAGACCTCGACAAGAGAAAGCAATGCTCAGGAGATTTGAAACTAGTGTTGATCGTCACATTCCTGGTATTCCTGCATCTTCACCATCCGTCAAAGCCAAAGGGATCTCAATCCAAGAACCTACCTCTGAGGGTCAATCCAAAAGGAAACATGATTCATAAGCTGTTAAAGGCAAAGGAAAGGAGAAGGTTGATGAAGGTCTCGCGCATCCAAAGCAGAAAAAGACCAAGAAGACTGTTTCGGCAAACAGAGCCTCTCAACAAGAACAAGCCCCTTCACAGACTGAGGAGAATCAATTTGTAGTCAATGCAATTGACGAAATTTATAATCATGACTTTCCTCCCTCAGGTTTTGCTAACACCATTACTGTTCTTCCCACAGCATTAGGTGAAAAATTCAGAGATACTTTTATGAAGAAAGAATTTTACCCAGTGGTATCTGTGGATCTGGCCAAACTAAGGGATGAATGTCATCTAGACATGTCACCTTGGCTTAGCAAATACTCTTCCTTCATTTCTATCTCTGCCCCATATACTCCCAACATTGTCTGAATCTTTTATTTCAACATGTCTTATGATAATCTCCTCAATTCTTATGGAGAGTTAATTGAGGAGAGAGTTTCTACAAATGTTAAGGGAGTAAACTTTTCAATATCTACCCCAAGTATCAATTCAATTCTCAAAATTGATAATCCTCCTCCACCTTCCCCCACAAAATATACAAATAAGGAAATCTTTGAAATTCTTGTGCTTAATGAACCTTTTCCAGAAGCAATGTCACATCACCTTTCATTTAAACCAAGTTCCATGCAACCTATCCATAGGGCACTTTGGTACACATATTCTCGAAACTTTGATCAAAAAGGAGGAAGTTATACTCACTTTACTAAGAAGGATTATCCTCTTTTTGCAGCTTTTGTTAACAAAGTCCCTATCAATCTTAGCCACTGGATCTTTCAAGAGATTGTCAGATTCAAATTTTCTTCTCGTCGACTTTCACATATACCATTTGCACCACTCATTTCAGTGATTTTTTTCTATCACAAGATCTGGTATCGTGGTACTCCAAATACATTGAAAATCACTCCTACATTTGGAAAATCACAACTTCACTACATGAAGATTAATTTTGGAGGTAAAGAGTTAGGTCAATCGGGAGCTCCTTCTCAATCTCGTGCATCTTATACGAGAACCTCTTTTGCTCTGGAAGCAAGTCCCTTCCTCAATCCACTGTGCTATCTATTGTCGATTCTAGAATCAAGACTATAGTGGATACTGCTATAAATGGATTAGCTGCAAAAATGGAAATCCAAGTAGGAAAGCTGGTAGCTAAAATGACCAGTTTCATCAATGAGGTTTTAAAAAACCAAGATGCTCTGAAGGCTCAGCTAACGAAGTTGCAAGAAAGCGTGTCTAATCATACTATGCAGCTCTCTACCATCATGATTACTACTGGTGCTCTCAGTGAAAAATTAGACAAAGTTCTTTCCTCTCATCAACCTGGACCCAGTTACTCCAGTCCTACTGGTGAACCATCTTTTTCCTCTCCATTTGCCTTCACCACTCCTCCAATCACTACCTCTTCTCTAGTTTCCCCTACTACAAAAAGACTTCCCACTGCCTTCACTACTCTGCCTACATAAATCCTTCATCACTCACCTCCCTCTACTCCTCTCATTAATCCTCTCCATGACTCCCTATCTCAGCTCCACCCACTTTTGAAGATGACAAAGGGGGAGAGAAGCCAGCCAGCAAACTAGAACTTGAAAAATGATTTGTGTACTCTTCGATTAAGATCTACTTTTTGTATCTACTAACTAAGTTTTCTTGTTGTGCTTACTTATCAGTTTATGTTCTTAGCAAGTGTCAAATCCTAAGATGTAATGACTTTGTTATATGAATAGAATGCTTAAACCAGAACTTGAAAAATGATTTCTGTACTCTTTGATTAAGTTCTACTTTTTGTCTCTTCTGACTAAGTTTTCTTGTTGTGCTTATTTATCAGTTTATGTTCTTAGCAAGTGTGAAATCCTAAGTTGTACTAACTTTGTTATATGAATAGAATGCTTAAATTATTAACTATGTTGGTTGTTAACGCATTGAATTTATGCTTTGCATTAAATTGAAAAAGATCATTACTGGAGTATGAATACTGAAGTGTTAAAACTTTCAATTACAAAACCCCTGTACAGAACTTTTTCACAAAGCTTAAAATTTTCGAAGTGTTTAATCTAGAGAGATTCTGGTTCACAAGTATTGTCATCATCAAAAAGGGGAAGAATGTTAGTTCTCTATGGGTTTTGATGATAAGAAACAATTGTAAAATCAAGAATGAAGTGTTGTCTCAAGAAAGTGAAAACTTGTTGTTTGAGGCAAAACTCGAGTTTCAGGATCAAAACTCGAGTATTGGCCTTACAGAGAAAAGCTCAGTTTGAATTGTAAAAGGCAAAACCGCGGTTTCCATTTGGAAACTCGAGTATTGGCCTTACAGAGAACATTGCAAGTTTTACATCAGGACAAACTCGAGTATTAGGTTCAAAACTCGAGTTTAGGCCAAAGAGACTCTTCAGTGTCTTTCAAAAGAAAAGAAAACTCCAGTTTCGAAAACTCTAGTTTTGAAATGTAAAAACTCCAGTTCTCTAACTTGGCTCGAAAATTCAAACGTCTTCATTTTTAAAAATGAAAACTCAAGTATGACATTAAAAACTCGAGTATCGAGCCAAGCATAAATGATCAAATTTTTCAATGAACTTATAAACTCTGGTTTGGAAAACTTCAGTTTTGACTTGGGTAATGTTCTCTCTGAGTTTCAAGTTAAAAATGCAAACTCGAGTATGAGTTTGGAAACTCGAGTTTCGATTTATACAGAAAGCATAAATGATTTCCAATGTTTTCAATACTCTGGTTTTAAATGAAAACTCCAGTTTTGATGTTTTGGACACATTTTCATTAAGAGTCCAAAACTCGAGTTTGGATTGTAAACTCAAGTATTGGTCTAAGTTAAATTGAAGCTCCAAAGCTCAGATCACGACTTTCCTCTCTGGAAGGAGGAAAGTCGAGTATCAATATGGAAACTCGAGTAAAGACTTAAGTGCATAGTGACAAACTCGAGTATTGATACACAAACTCGAGTATACGTCGCGATAACTGATAATTTAAATTTGTGAAATGTGTGTAAAGTTTGTTGATTGATCTGAATGATTTCTAATATAATTAATCAACTTCATTAAATATGTTTGATATGTTTGTTAGTGGATTTCAGCTGTTTTTAAAGATGATCCATTTTTTTTCTTTCTTTAATTTCCGCTCCCCTACCCCTAGGTTCTTCATCTCTGCCTCTTAATATTCAATGTCACGTCCTCCTTCTTTCAGCTTACGTCCAAGCCTAATTAATTCCCTTGGTCAAAACATGCATTTTGACCAAAGGACTGAAATGAAAGAATTGAAAATGTGTAGAGAGACTGAAATGCAAACTTAAAAACTTTTGTAATTTGAATTCAAACTTCATTTTCACATTTGATTTAAATTTTTCAGGAATCTACAATGAAAATAATAAATCTAACATCAAATATTCTAAGAAAAAATCAATTATCAAAGAGTACTTACAATTTCTTTGACAAATTTTCTATTTTTAGTCTTAATTTAATGTATTTATTCTTAATCTCAATTAATTATAAGAAAGGCATTTTAAGCTCAATAATTATGACAAAATGTCTTAAGAATCCCAATTTAATTATTAAAAATTATATAAAAAATATTGTTCAATCACTGACTCTTGATCCTCCAAATCTTAAAGCTAGGATCAAGTCTGAAATTCAATATAGGTAATAGTTAACCTCATGTTCAAGTAATAACAGTATATATGAAAGATATTCATTACATTCAGTATAACAATACATAGCACACAACAAATATATGTCAACAATAACAATACATAGAACACAGCATATGCATGTCAACATTGTTTACACTAACTAATGCCAATAATCCACATGTTCTCAGTGCTAGGAAAACATACAAGTGGTATTATCATGACTATAACCCACATCAAGTTGAATCAACTAAACTAAATGTAAGCAAATATGTGATCTAAGACCAAGTCTTAGTTACAATGCATGGCCCAAGACCTCGTCTTGTCCATCACTCAATATAAATCAAACAATCATATATTATCATACAAGACACATGAGAGTTAAAGTTACAATAGGCATTTGTACCTTTCTTCGCTTGGTATGATTCTCTTTTTGTACTGATTCCAGACTTCCCTAGATATCTTAAAATATTATCACTGCATTATGATATTATAATAAATACCATGTGACTTAGGATGATGACCTAAGAGATATTTTTGACACTGATGACCTTTTTACACCTGGTAGATTTATTATCACAAATTTACCCTTACATTTCCTTAAAAACGGAATTTCAACATTTCCACCCAGATTTTTCATTAACTTTGAAAAATTATAACTAATTGTACAAAACTCGAAATAATGTGATTCCAAAACAAAAATTTCCCTTGAAAAGTCTATTTTTCTGGAAAAATAACGTCTGGAAATTGAAATGCTTGAGTCATTCCCAGGTTTAAAGTTTCCAACCACTGTTCCAGTTTCCAGTCTAGAAACATGGTCTAACTTGGAAAAGTCACACACACACACACACACACACACACATATATATATATTTTACAAAATTCAATAAAATGCATGCTATGCATGGATGAAGATCCTTTCATATCTATTGTATCTCTGAAAAATTTCAAGATTTTTAGACACCATTTGAATGTCCAAAACCCATGCATAACAACCACTGTTTAGATTAACATCTAAAATACAAGACTTAACTTCAAAAATTTGTATCTCCTTGTATAAAGCGTACAACGTTACAGATTTTATATAAAAAGAAAGCCCTGGATGTCTAATTTATTTCTATAAAATTTTATGATTTTTGAAAATCAGTTACTATATAAAACGATGTCCATAAGGTGTTTGGTTCCAGAAAACGAAAATGTGGGATATTTCCCAACTTTCACCACTTGGATCTTTGGATTTCAAAAATTATTTCCCAACATGTTTTCTGTAATACCCTTATTTTCATAATACATGTAAATATTGTATTTTGGTAAATAGATTAGCAAAATATAAAGGTGAATATGTGTCTCAAAGAATTATAATCTATTGATTATATTCTTATCCAAATTTCACTTTGGAATTAATTAACCAAAGGTTAATTATGAGACATTATTTAGGGGCTATATTTTAGCCTAAAGACAATAGGTAGATGACAACAAAATTAAATAGATATTTAAGGAAATTAAATGCATAATGATTAACACAATTTATGCTAAAATTACATAAGCCTATTAAAAGAAAATGCCTAATCAAATGTGAATTAACTTGTGTAAGTATCTTCAATTTGATTAAAGGCAATTAAATGCATTAATTAAAGATTAATTGTAACATGATTTGAGATGATTAAATCATTAAAAGGGGCTGTGATATTTTGGAAAATATCAAGGGATTAATTGATGAAGATTAAATTGCTAATAAAGCTTTAATAACTTGAGTTAATTAGCAAACCAATTAGCCTTAATCACATTAGTAATAAAAGGGGGATTAAACACATAATTAGAACTAATTAATTGTGCCCCAAAAGTCAACAATGACAACTAGCATATGGTGGAGCTTTGAGAGCCAAGTATTTGAGATATTTTCCATGGGTTTAAGTTTAAGCCTACAATTAATTAAAGTAACCAATGATGGTTATAATTAAGAAAGATTTAAGAACTTGATTAAGAAGCTAATTAAAATTTGCTAATCACTTTGAAAAGTCAACAATTGCAACTCAAATCAATGGGAGGGATTGATGCACATGTAAAAGCATCTAATGGTCCTAGTTAACTATACAATTAAGCTTAATCCATGTGAAACTTGATAAGCCAATAAGAAATCAAGAGAAATGAGCTAAATCCTCATGAAAATAAATGGACCAATAGAGGACTTGAACCATAGATTAATGGTGAGGATTAAACTTGAACTAACACAAATTGAATCCAATGGTCTTAATTAATTATATAATTAACCTTCATCCTTATGCAATTAAATTAGCCGGAAACACTTAACCATTGGATATTTTGTTAGTGGAAAAGCACATTCAATGACTTAAAAGCAAGGAGAGTGACGGTTTTTCCTTGGCTTGGAGAGGAAGAAGAGGTTTATCATATTTTAAGGGAGATATTTATGTAAGAAGCACATGGGATAATTGAAGAAAGAAGGAGAGTTTTGAAAATAGACATCCCAAGGGTCATAAGGAATTTTACAGCACCTCAAAATGATTTTTGTAGAATGAATTATGATTTTTCAAAGTTACCCCAGCATTAGTGTTTTTTTAAGAAATGTAAGGGCAAAATTGTAATAATAAATCCACTAAGGGTAGAAATGTCAAAATAGGTGAAAATATCCTTTTTTATATTATTCTAGGAAATATGATATTAATTATAATATCATGGAAAGGGAATAATCCAACAATAATGTATAGGATATCCGGAAAGTCTGGAGTCGGGTTCAAAGGATGGGCGTATTGGTAACTACACGGAGAAAGGTACGTTCGCGTACTGGTAACTTTAACTCTCCTATGTCTTGTATGGCTTTGATATGATTGATTGAATCATGTGTTTACATTCAATTGGCTATAGATTGTTGTATTTATACAATAATGTTGCATGCTTATTTTCCTAGCGCTGAGGACCCGTGACTAGGTCACGAGGCACTAGTGAGTGCCGGTAACAATACATGTGCTGTAGGCCATTGTAATCGGGTACCAATGTGTATGCTAAATGTATGTTTGTTGTGATTATCTATCATATACTGTTTATACTTTTCATATGAGGTTAATTAACTGTTACCTGAGATTTAATGGATATTGAATCTCAGATTTGACTAAAGATTTAGGGAAGGAAATTTGGACTTGGGAAGGTGAAGTGGACAGAGCCGCGAAGAGGCACCGTTCGGAGACAAAGATACATAGGAGTTATTATGACCTAGTGTCTGGTATGAATCCGATAAGGTTATTTCAAACCAATTGGTGCTTAAACCAAGAAAGGGTTTGTCGGTGGGTTGTCATAAGTCGCCATGAAAGACATGGAGAATCTCATTAGACTAAACACCGATTTGGCCAATATGTTTGATTAACTGCTTTGGGTTCCAAGCCATAGGTCTAGTTTAAGACTTAATTTGACAGAGAGTTGTATTTAAAGTCTCTATATATTGTATTACAGAAATATTCCTTCGAGAAATTTTAATATATCAGCTTATTCGGGGCATCAGCATATGTCTGAGCATTTTATATCAGATATTCATTATCCAAATATTAGTACATACTATTCGTTTCCACATTACTAGAAGCTGTAGCACCTCAAACTCTATTGATTTTCCTAAAACTAAGTGTCCACCGACATGATTTCAAGTAGGGAATTTGAGGTGTAACATTTTCCGCTCCAGTTTGCGTTTTAAAAGTAATGGAGACTTCCAAACATGAAAGGAAATTTATCCCACAATTTTCTAGATTAAACTCTTATATTTACTAAAAACTAAAAGCTTAGGATCAAAGAACTTACTTTTGATTCTTGAATTCCTTCCTTCTTCTCTTGATTTTTGCCTTGCTCTCTCTCTCTCTCTCTCTCTCTCTCTCACTCACACACACACACACTTATGATTAGCTATGTTAGCTTGTGTTGGTGTGAAGAATGAAGAGGAGAGGTTCCCATATTTATAGGAAAAATCCAAGCTTATGCGGTCCTTAATTTCATGGAATCATTTTCCTCATCTTCTTCCCTAACCATTGGATTTATATTCAATTTATGAAGATTCATCATCCCCCTCCACCTATTTGGCCGACATACTCCTCTTCTCCCTAGCCATTTGATTAATTCTCCATGTGTCAATAATCCAATGATCAATTGCTTTCATTGGTTGTTTGAATTTCAAGAGTATTAAGCTTAATTAGGTAATTAATTTGGATCATTGGATGGAATTACATGTGCAACAATCCTAGCCATTGATCTTAGTTGCAATTGTTGACTTTTCAAAGCTGATTAATAAAGTTTAATTAACATGTTAATCAAGTGCTTATATGCTTTTCAATTCCATTTGTTATTGGTTAATTTAATTGCATGAAGACTTAGGCTCAATACTTTAGATAACATCCTAAAACACTTGGCCCTCCTTGCTCCAACATAGCTAGATGCAAATGTGAAGTTTTGTGGTAGATAATTAAGCTTTGATTAACTCTTTAATCATGTGCTTAATTTCCCTTTTATTGCAAATGTCATAGGTTAATTGGTTTGCTACTTAATTAAAGTCATTAGAGCATTATTATAAAATTAATTTCATCTTCCATTGGCCCTTGATATTTTTAAAATATAACAACCCTATTTTGATTATTTAATTGTCTCTAATCATGTTGCAATTAATCTTTAATTAATGCAAGCTTAAGTGCCAATTAGGACTTGCTAATTTGCTTCAATTTACTTGTGTATTTCCATAATATTTTTTTGCCTTCTTTGGTCACAAAATAACCATTATTTTATTTGTTATGTATGTCACATTTTATTGCCCTTGTAAGTTGTCTCAAAACTTACCATTTGTGTGTAAATTTCATGAAGAAATTTGCCCAAAATTATAATCAATAGATTAAAATTATTTGAGATACATATTCACCTTCATGTATTCTAATTATTCATTAGAATAAAATATTTATGATGAATTGAAATTTTAAGGAATTCCAAGAATCTTAATCTCACGTGTTTGAGAAGTAATATGTGTTGATATATTGAAGTGTGATATGGTTCTTTTGGTTAGGTGTTTAGGTGGTTATGAGGTTGATTATTTTGGGAATCTTAGAAGGAGTGAATTATATTCTGGGAGTGCAATAGGTACGTGAGTAGCGTCCTATATGAACTTTTACAGATGATATTCTTGCTATATGCTATATTTTTTTAGCTAAACTACCAACACTGATTTCATTAAGGCAAAGTGTGTCGAAAGTATATTATTTTCTTGTAATTCTTAAACATTTGAAAGAAATGAGGATTCTGTATAATGTTATTCATTCCTTTCTCTCTTTTAGTTTATAATGGATCACTCATGCATTGAATATAGAGCAAAACTTCCAGATACAATATTTGTCACTTTTTATTTAAGAGCTTTATATGGAGAAATATTTTTTGATCTTTCATTATTTGAAGTACCTCTTGGGTTACGAATGGAAATTGAAAGGAAAATTTCTTGAGATATTATTTGTAAATATCATGATAGGATCCTTTATTAAGAACTATTATGTACAAGCCTTTACTATTAAGTTATATTTTTTTAAGAATTGCAAGTTGATCCCCACAGATGCTTGAAATAGTTTTTGGAGATGACTAAATATAGAACGCTAGTTATTAATAGCAATATTGTTAGTTCTTGGTGCACCATGGTTAACCTCGAGCTCGCTTGATATTTGTGGGATTTATTCTCACACTTATTATTCGTGGGTCTTGTACCTATGCTTGTTTTGTGGCCTCGTGCTATGCTTGATTGGTTACTTACCCTCGTGGATTGTATGTCTGCGCTTGTTTTCATGGCTTGGAGTTGTGCTTGGTTAGTTAGCCTTGTAGATTGTGTGTCCACGCTTGTTTCTCGTTTTGCTTAAGTCCTCATTCAGAATAAGTTTTCCATACCAATTAGTACTTAATTTCATCGATGAGTTATTTGTTTATCTAACATTTGCTTATTAATAATCTTTTATATTATGACATCTACATTTATGATTTCGTGCTTGGAAATTGAATATAATTATCATTATGTTATTATGAAATTTTACTTGCTTAATTTATTTCTTTAGTCTTTTATTTACTTATTTTAAATGGACGTTATTCACTGGAAAATATTTTTGATCTCAGATATTGTAGCTAATCATGTCCCTCTTGCTAATCGCTGAAGGTCTATAGGGCTAGGTTGAAGCTGGTGTGTCATTTAAATTAAGCTTAAATCAATGTGAGACTTGAAACTTTTTTTTTTTTTTGTATATGTTGGTAAAGAAATAAATTATAAGAGACTCTATAGGTGTTCCGCATCATCTATAGGTAGGATTCCCACCTTCTGGTTTGTTTAAGTTGTGTGTATCTATATATATTGTTCCAGAGATACTATAATGAACTCGTATGTTATCGTAGAAATTTTGTAAAGCCATAAGAGACTATTGAAATCTCTACAAGTTACTTAATATTTTAATTGAAAGAAATATGTTATACATGAGTTAGAAGTACTATATTCCTATTCAATAGTATTGTAATTAATAAGTGAAATATTTGTTTATGTGTCTCCTAAAGCTTTAGGAATGCAAGCCCTCTCACATTTCGTGCCAATCATGCCTTGATTTTCGAGGTGTGCCAATAGGAATCTCGATCTAGGAGGAAAAGCAATTGTTCTTAGCAGTATTAAAGTTCCCAGACTTTCTTCATTAAGTTCCTTTGGAAGTAAAGAGGTTTGAAGAGCCTAGAGATTAGTTAGAGGCTAAGGGATCTTCTTACCTTATTTATATGGCATTTCTTCCAAAGATGGAAAAGTAATTAAACCTTATTTGTTGCAGAAGGATGTGTAACTCTAAATATGACTTCTTGCTTTCCCACTAAGACTGCTTTGAAACTGACTTATAACTTATCAATTTGCAGTGTCAAAATAGAAAGATTACTTGCTACTTTCTAACTTCTTGGCCTTTATGATCCTTTCATATTCTTTTAGGGGGATGGGATCGGAGGAATCTCTCAACATGGGTACAAAAAAGTATTTTAAGACCAGACGAAATAGGCCCCGTAAGATCGGACCAGCGACCAGTCTCGTTCCAGGCGGTCTTATAAGTATGTAACCTTTAAGACCGAACTTGAATCGGTCTTAAATATTTATTTCAAGACCGGACGTAAGAAATAATAGGTCTTAAAAATGGCACTTTATAGACCTTACATATATATAGTTCGGTCTTAAAACCAGAATTTAATAGACCAGACAATAAAAGGTCCGGTCTTAAATACACCACCACTTTCAAGACCGGACCAAATGTCATTAGGTCTTAAAAATATATAACTTTAAAGACCATCGGTCTCAAAAATAAAGAAAATAAGACCTTACTTTAACATATAACCGGTCTTAAAATATTACTTTTAAGACCGGACTAAATTAATAAGTGCGGTCTAAAAGGTTGGTCTTTTTTATTATGATTATTAGAACTTTTACGAACGTATAGAATAACGTCCGCTCTAAAAAGTCTCACTTTTAAGACTGGACATCAAATACACCAGTCTTAAAGGTTAGTCTTTAAGACCATTATTAGTAGTTTTAAGACCGTAAGGAATAGCCTCCGCTCTTAAAAGTCTGACTTTTAAGACCGGACCTTGAATATACCAGACTTAAAAGTGAAAATTTCCCCTGTTCAAAACAAATTCACCACACAATCCAGCATCTAAAAAACAGTACTCTAAGCCACAAGCTATAATTTAATTGGGAATGGATTATAAATATTATTCACCAGGCATCTTAATGAATGAGCTTGTTACTAGTTATTACAATACAAACCTAATAACAATTGAATGTAATTAATACAATAAGACATATACATACAATGAGTTACAAATAACAGTGTACAACACCTAAATGGACATATATATATATATAATATATATATATATATATATATATATATATATATATATATATCAATTCAGAACCTTGTCTTCATCAGATTCCCACTCAGCCAATAACAACGAACATAACTAACATTCCTCTTCTTTTGTAACAAGCTAGCCCATTTCGATCAGATCCTACCGGAAAAATAAAAACAAGAACAAAAGACAGTCAGTGACATTGTTTAAGAACATAATTAAGAAGGAATTGAATATAGTTAAAAACATAAATTAAAGCCTTAAAGTTTTCAAAGAATTGTGCACATGAATATTACCTTATGAATTGATGACTCTTTTATAAAGGGATATCCTCCCATATCTCTTCTTGATGATCATTTCTTATGTCGGGTTCATTATCTGTTTCATCTTCTTCGTTGATGTCCGGTAGACCCCTTGAAAAAGGAGTACTTTCAAGAAGACCATAATTTGCATCATTTTCGTCATCAATATCAATGACCCTTTTTCCTTGGAGAGCTACAGACCACATTTTATTTTCTTGATCAGTGATATAGAAAACTTGTTTCGCTTGATCTGCCATAATAAAAGGTTTATCTCCAAAACTTGTACTATTGAGATCAACTAATTAAATCCTAGCCAATCGATTTGAACACCATTATTGATATTAACCCACTTGCATTTGAAAATGGGAAATCTAATGTAGACATAATCCACCTCCCAAATCTCTTCAATAACCCCATAATATGGCATGACTGCCAATTTAGGCCGCTTGTTTTTCGAGCTGGAGAAGTGCATAGATTCATCCTTTAACATTACACCACTGTTATGGACGGTGCTCCTATCATCTAGGAACTTTATGTAAAATGTATAACCGTTGATCACATACGAATTCCAACTTATGACATCAACCTCAGGACCACGTGCTAATCATTTGATTGTCTCAAAAATAGATTCCTTTCCCTCGATCTTTTGCTTAAACCAGTTTACAAAAGTTCTGTTATGCTCCCTAATCAACCTTTGTTCAATCATTCGGGGATTTTCTTTTCTTACGCTTCCTTATGTGCAGCTATGCTTCTTGAACTTCATCAACATTATCCAAGATGTATAAGTGGACCTGTGACAATTCATCAGGATCTACACTTTTTACTGATGCCCATCGTCTACCCCCTTCAGCATGCAGATGTTTTGGAAGCATGATATCTCTTACTTTGGCCAAATAATTTTGACAAAATTCCATGGCCTCTTCAAATACATACTTCTAAACAATTGATACTTCTGGCCGATATGCGTTCTTCACGTACCCGTTTAGGAATTTGATAGATCTTTCAATTGGGTACATCCACCGTAAATGGACAGGGCCGCACAATTTGATCTCCCTCACAAGATGAACTATTAGATGAACCATGATGTCAAAAAGTGCAGGAACAAAAAGCTTCTCAAGCTGGCACAATATCATATATCCTTCATTTTCTAATTCATCTAATTGTTCAATCTCGAAAACTTTATTGCAAACGGCATTGAAGAAGAAACAAAGCCTAGTCAAAATGTGTTGACGATCATACTCGGCAATGCCTCGAATAGCTACTGGGAGCAGCTGTTCCATCAATACATGACAATCATGAGACCTCTGGCCTACTAATTTCAACCCCTTCATCGATACAAGCCTCTTAAGATTTGAAGAATACCCTGAGGGAACTTTTGTGCCATGTAAACACTCGCGAAAACTTCTTTTCTCATCCTTAGATAAAGTATGAGAAGCCGGCAGACAATAAGTTCTCTTACCATATGGCTTAGGATGTCAGTCTTCCCGTATCCCCATTGCCTGCAAATCCAACCTTGCCTTCACACCATCCTTGGAACTACCTTGTATGTTGAGAAGCGTGCCAACAATGCTATCACATACGTTTTTCTCAACATGCATGACATCAATACAGTGTCTCACATCAAGGTTGCGCCAATATGGAAGATCGAAGAAGACAGATCTCTTTTTTCATATATTTGTTTCTTTTTTACCTTTTGCAGTCTTACCGAAGATAACACTTATATTTTTCACCTTTTCAAACACTTGCTCCCTAGTCAATGCCACTGGAGCATCTTCATATTCTTGGCCACCTAAAAAGGCTTTCTTTAATTGATGATATAGGCGGCACCATCTAAGAAATCTTCTATGTCCAAGATAAACCGTCTTTCTTCCATGTTGAAGTTGATGGTAGCGTGTGCCTTCTTTCACATATCGGACATGCTTTATGGCCTTTTATACTATACCCTAACAAGTTCCCATATGCTGGGAAGTCATTTATGGTACAAAATATCATGGCTCTCATTTTGAAGACCTCCTTCTTGAAAGAGTCAAAAACATCGACACCTTCTTCTTACAACTCCTTCAAGTCTTCGATTAAGGGCTAAAGGTAAACATCAATCTCATTTCCGGGTTGTTTTGGTCCCGAAATCAATATAAACAGCATGATGTACTTTTGTTTCATGCATAACATAGGAGATAAGTTGTAAATAATCAGGAGTACAGGCTATGAGCTATGTATGCTGCTTAGGCTTCCATAGGGATTCATGCCATCCGTGCTAAGGGCAAGCCTAAGGTTCCTAGGTTCTTCACCGAAGGTCAAAAATAATTGATCGATTTTCTTCTATTGAGAAGAATCAGCCGGATGTCGAAGCTTTCCATTAGAAATCCTCTCATCTGCATGTCACCTTAAATTTCTTGCATCATTTTCATTAGCAAGCAAGTGCTTGAACCTTGGTATGATTGGAAGATACCACAACACTTTTGCAGGCCCCTTATTTGACTTGTACCTCGGGGTTTTACATATCGGACAATTCAGCTTCTCTTCTAACTCATTTCTATACAACATGCAATCATTCGGGCATATGTGGATCTTCTTGTACTCCATCCCCAGTGGACAAAGAATTTTTTTAGCATCATAGTATCGACGAGGCAACACATTATCATCTGGAAGTATGTCCTTAAAGGCCTCAAGAAGTTCAGAGAAACTCTTGTTGCTCCATCCATGACATGCTTTCAAGCTGACCAATTTCAGTATGACATTCAACAGTTGGTATTTTTTACACCCAGGGTATAATGGCGTCTTAGCATCATTGCACAAATTACCATATGCATATGATTGATGAAAAGCCTCTTCGCCTACATCACGAATAATGTCCTCTATGTAATCATCCATATCCATGTCATTATGATCAAAGGACACTTCACCATGTTGAGATGCACTTGGCACTTTTTCACCATGCCATACCCATACTGTATAGCTCTTACAAAATCCTTCACACATTAAATGTGTGTATATAACTTCAGGACTTACTCGCCTCTCATTCAAACATTTTACACATGGGCAATAAACCCTCCCACTACCATCATGGGCATTTCCTTTAGCAAACTCTATAAATTCCCTCACCCCATTCTCATTTTCAACACTCATCCGTCTCGCATTTATACAACTACGATCCATGTGTAGATAAGAATTTCTATAGACGGAAAGATTTAACATACATTATCCATAAAAATTGAAAATTTCATATAAACTAAGACAAGTCCAAATGCATATGAGCGAGACTTTGTCCATTAAATGCAATACGAAGAATCACTTTATTTGTCTTTAAATTTCCCTCATGAGGACGCCTATTTTCTTAGCTTGTAATACCTTTTAACAGTAATATCCTAGTATTGTTCCAAAAAGAAAAAGAGACTTTGGCCATTAAATTCAACATGAAGAATCACTCGTGCTCATAAATGTATCACGTACAGTCAATCCAAGAAGCTAAGGAAAATAAATGCATGACGCAAAAAATAAATGCAGACAACAAAAGTAACCCTAAGTGCACTTCAAAGTACAATATTCAAATACAATAGAGTAACCCATGTTAACATTTCACCGCTTTTGTGCAAACCATGAAAAACCAAGAACGAAGTGCAGAAAAATACAAAATATATGTAATTGAAATACACATCTTACAAGTCTATCTCTGTTTAGCTAAGGAACCAACCAGAAAGTGATAAGCTGACCAGCACTAGCTTGTCAAGAGATCTGTGTTGTGTTAGCGACGAAGTAACACACAAACACTTGAGAGTTGATAGTGAACAGGAGTTATTATCGCTTTCGGCGGGACAAGAAAGGTTTAGAGAGGAAAATTTAACTTTTCCGATCGACAAAGTCATTTATATTTAATTTCATTAAGAACGGTTATTTATTAAGAATCTAGTTCTAAAGGTATAGAAGTAAGACCAGTTACGTATTAAGAATTCGCTCCTAAAGGTATTCATTAAGATTGGTTATTTATTAAGAATCCGCTCCTAAATGTGTCATTTTTTTTTCAGAATTTAGTGGAAGTCCTCATTTTCTTTAAAGTTAAACTAAAAGATTGTAGCAGCAACAACTGAATGAAAATAAAGGACAGTTGAGATCATAAGCTTTTTTCCATTAATATAGTTAGTTCATTTTGATTTTTACATTAACGGAGAATGTGCAAGTACAAAAGAAAATTAAGAACAACAGACTTACAATTAACAAAAACAACATATAATGTACTAAAATTCCTTAAGCTGATTATCAGCTAATGTCTTGTCGATATCGGCTTCAGCGGCAGAAATTTCACGCCAGATATTAGCAATTTCCTGTTGTATGCGCACGCTGGGACTAGGAGGCTGGAGAGGGGGAGTAGGAAACTCTTCATGGTCTGAAGGCTGGAGGGGGCTGACAACCTCTTCATCATCAGAAATAACAATGGGTCCAACGACCCGAGACTCCTCCGTCTAAATGGAACGCCTTTTCTTGGTCTAAAAAGGACGTAAACCAACGAGATATCTCAAGATCCTCCAACGAGCTTTAGGAGTACACCTGCGAGGTGTTATCTTATATCTAACCATTGTCTTGGTTTAAGGGAGTTAGGGCAGAGATCAGTTTGCTAGTAGCCTAGTACGTAGTTAATGGTTAGAGCAGAGGAGAGTAGAGAGATACGAAATAAGAATGTGAGAATATTGGATTCAATAGGATATATATTAAATAATTAGTAATAATATATAAGACCTAATAATTATATAAGTTCGGTCCTAAAGGCCTATTACTAATTTTTAATGTGAACCAATCAGACTTTATGTTGAAATTCGTAATATCTTTAAAATCTCATTTCACAATTGGCTGATTTCAAAAGTACTTTTAAGATCGTTCTTTCCAAATAATCGGTCCTAAAGATCTTTTTAAAAATTTATTTTGACTTATTTTTCTTATTATAATTAAATGCCTTATATTTGCAGTGCATAACCTAAAAGTTTCAAATCAATATTTTTTACTTATATATTGTTGCAGTGCGTAACCTAAAATTTAATGCTTTAGTTCAGGTGAGTTTCCTCGTAACATAAATTTGTGTACTTAATATTTTTTTAAAAAGTACAATATAAATATTTTTTTACCATTATATTTATAAGAATGGTTGTCATAGAATATGCGGTCTTAAAAGTGTCGTTGATACGAATTCCGAAATTGGGAGTCGCATCTTTAAATTTAATGCTTTAGTCAGATAAATCTCCTCGTATCTTAGAGACTCTAGAGTTGTGGTATGTCTATTGATCTAAAAAGTACATATAAGACCTGTTCTCTTAGAATATGCAGTCTTAAAAGTGCCTTCATTCCAAATTCCAAGAGGAGCAGTTGTATCCTTACACTCTGTAATGATGATTCAGAGTGATCTCTTCGGCTTCTGAATCATCATTACAGAGTGTAATGATGATCTAAAAGGTGCTCGATCCATCCATCCATCTATTTAAGCCCCTCATTACTTCTCATTCTTCTCCACATCCTAATTTCCTTCTACAATCTCTAACTCGATTCTATAATGGCTACTCCACCTCCTCGACCATCGGGTCCTTCTTTTCCTCCTCCTCCTCTCCTACCTGCAAGATCTCCCCCTTCGCCGCCGAATCCAACATTCAAGCAGATGGTGGAGCATCTACTGGCCCGCATCTATCACATTGACCGACATCCGGGCAAAATCTATGGCTTCCTTCATACCATCAACAACAAGATCAACATGGTTCTCAACGCCAATGACGTCGAGGTCTCTACTTCTGAAGCAGACACTACATCCTCCTCCTCCTCTGGCAACAATACGGAGGATTAATTAGATTTTTTTTTCTTGTCTGTTTTTTTTCAATGTATTGGCTGCTGCCCTTATAGGGCAGCACAAAAATATAAATATAATTGCGGCAACGACCGCCTTTTTGGACAAACCTCTGCTTAGATTACCTGATTGCGTTTTTTTTTTGTCGAGACCTGATTGCGTACGTTTGCTATAAATATAAATATAATTGCGGCAGCGACCACCTTTTTGGACAAACCTCTGCTTAGATTATCTGATTGCGTTTTTTTGGTCGAAACCTGATTGCATACGTTTGAGAAGTTCCAAAAATGTCTTTGAAATTAACATAAGTTATATTATAACAACAATAATTTGTTAAAAAAGGAATAATAACGACATTAATTAAGAATATACAAAATATGCAAATTAAAGTCCTCGTGAGTCATCGCTAATTGAGTTTAAAATCAACCATAATATATTTGCTTAGTTGATTTGATTTGAACATAATTTCAGTTCTGTCTAAAAAAATAGATTAATTAATGTTTTTTTTTAAAAAAAAGACCTTTAAGACTGGCCGTTTATTAAAAAGTCGCTCCTAAAAGTCTCTCATATTTTTAAAATTCAAAACATATTTTTTAAAAGCCCTTCAGGATCGGACTCTTATGAAATAGACGGTCCTAAAAGTCTCCACTATTTTAGTTTAAATTTCTCATTTTGTATGAGAAGAAGAAGATTCCTACATAACACATGAAATGGTGGGACTCACATAAATATGTCACGCGAATATTTTTAAAATGACTTTTAGGACCGGTCATTTAATAAATAGTCGCTCCTAAAAGTCTCGCATATTTTTAAAATTAAAAACGTCTTTTTTAAAAGCCGTTCAAGACCGGATTGTTATGAAATAGACGGTCCTAAAAGTCTCTACTATTTTAGTTATATAAATTTCTCATGTTGAATGAGAAAAAGATTCCTACATAACACATGAAATGGTGCGGTCTCATATATTGTCGCCAAGGACTTTTAGGATCGGTGATTTAATAAATAGTTGCTCCCAAAAATCTCACAGATTTTTAAAATTAAAAAAGTATTTTTAAGAAGGCCTTCAGGATCGAACTGTTATGAAATAGACGGTCTTAAAAGTCTCCAATATTTTAAAAAATTATACTAGGACTTTTAGGACCGGATAGATATGAAATAGACGGTCTTAAAAGTCTTACTGGACATTTTGAACTTTTTAATAAGCTCATTTACAACATCCTATCCTAAAGGTTTAAGAACTAATTCCATGCAATACATTCAGCAACAAAATATAGAAAACATCAATATAATTTGTTGGAAATGAATAAACAAATTGATTAATTATTGATCATTAAACTGTACAATTGTTCATTAGTATCAGTAAACAGTACAATTCTTCATTATTATTTACAGAAGATGTAATATAGGTCTACAGTACATATTTACAAATTAATCCTGGGGAGCATTTGCGATTTCCTGAATGAGATATTCACAAACGACTTGGGTATGCACTCAATATCACCATCAGGAAAGGGGTCAGCGCAATCAAACGTCTATAACATCAAAGACAGAAATATATATTAGACCTTAATTCATTTCATCAAAGGGGTCAGCACGTCAAACGTATGTATAATATCAAATACATTTACCTATTCAGTGATAGAAAGAATTCTTCACGTGATAATATCATACATGTGTCACATGACGAAAAGCCCACATAAGTTAGAAGCATGTGGTTGCCGACGTGTCTAAAATCAAACAAGGAATATATATATATATATATATATATATATATATATATATATATAAGAGTGCATAGAATTTGTTACACAATGACCACGTTCACAAGGCAGTGTCCATTCATACTAACCTTTGGTTTCATCTATACAGTATCTTTGACTTGATGCCCAGCCTTTCGCTTGACCTTCTTTTGGTATTCAGACATGGCCCTATTATCAAAATCAAAAATTTTAATTATCAATATTGGTAACTGAAAATTCAAAGAAGAGATTTCAAACAAAAATTAGTGAAAAAATGACATGTGCTTACTTATCAACAATCTGCTTTAATGTAGGCATTGGTTCATGGTGAAGGGAGCATAAAAAGACTACTTTATTTTCCTCCACGTAAAGGAGGACCAACTGCCAATGGTTACCTTGGTTGAATGGTGCAAGGTACCACCTTCTCATATTGTTAGACAACCTCCTAGATATGTATGATGTTCTTTGAGTTATGGTTGCCGCACTTATGTAGTCTGGGCACAAGAATCCAAAATCATGTTCTCTGCCCTATACTCCCATCTCACAATGCATCAACCTATAATAATGACATGCATTAGTGAATTAGCTAGTATATATTTATGTGTACGTGTCTAAACGACCCCTCTTAAAATTATGTACGTACTCATAGAAGAAGATACTACTTACTTCAGCAATAACAACACAATTGCATTAATTATCTCCTTTTTAGGAAAGAGAAGGGAGACTAAATTTTCTTGGTCAACGAAGACCGGTTGCTTCTCTTTTAGGCCTACTTCAGAATTTACAGGCCACGATCTGGTTTCAAAAGTTTGATTGACTACCATAAGTCCAATCTCATCCCTTGGCAATCAATTTAGGAGCGAGCAAAATATCACGCGGGGCTCTAGCTTCATCAGCAGGGGCTGGGGCTGGGGCTGGGGCTGAGGCTTGAGGAGGAGTACAAATATGTACAAGCTTAACTGGCCATGAGATGAAGCCTCCCAAGCAATCACTCACGAGTTTCATTTGATTAGTTTGAAGAGTGATAGGTGCATCAGCGATGATCACCTCTTCAACTGACACCCTGACTTCATCATCAGCCATTTGTCTGTGGTGTACAATTGATCCAAAGTTGTAAACATTCCCTCTTGCAACCAATCATCTACCAGGATCCTCCACGTATAGCTCATAATGTTCCGTCGACTGTCCAACAATGCAGCTCCCTTTAGTGCTCTGCTGAATAGGTGGAGGTGAGTATGGGAAGAGAACAGTGTTCTCTCCTCGATAGCTGACAATCTTCATCATCTCCTCCTTCATCTTTTTCAGCTTATCTTGAAACTTTCACTTAATGAAGCTTCTCGCTCAGCTACTTTCTTCTCTGCTTTGGCCTTTGCTACCTCAATTGCTTTAACCAGCGTACGTTTCATCTCCTCCCAGCTAATCATTGCTTGTCTTTGGTGTTTGGATTTACCAAAGTATTCCTTCAGGCCTACCCGTCCTCCAATTCCCCCTACACGCCCCACATGATCCGGTTTTCCAGTTACAACAATAAGAATAGCTGCTTTCATCAGTAGTCCGCGCTAGGGCAAGCTCTCTCAATTGGGTGGGGCCTCTTCTACCACCATAGCGTGCAATGTAGTTACGAGAAGGCTCACTCTGAGAAGGAGATGGTTCGTTTTGACTAACACCAGTCACATGATCAAATGGCATTTCACAAACAGGACTACACTCGTTTCCGCCGTTCATTTTGGAAACAAGAAAAGAGGTTGAGAGAGGTGGTGCAATAGAGGAATACAAGAGCAAATGAGTGAGTAACAGAGGATGGTGGTAGTTTGAAAGGAAGAGATGTAATGCAACAGGAAGAGGTGTTCGAGTGTTTTGCAACAAGAACAGGGGTTTCAGTGTTCAGACAGAAAGACGTAAGACACAAGTTAAGGTTTCGCGGGAAATATGGTAGGAAGTTTTAAGACCGGAGAAATACAAAAAGGCGGTCTTAAAGTTTAACAATTCAGAACGTCCTTTTATTATGTTCGGTCTTAAAAGTAATAAACTATTAGTTTAAATTTTTTCATTATTTAGTACCGGGTAGAATTACGTCCACTCTTAAAAATATTAACTTTAAGAGCGTGACTTATATATGTCCGGTCTTAAAAGTTTTATACCATTTTATTTATATATTTCCTTATTATTTTTGCATAGCAAAAAATATAAGTCTGGCTGTATGGGATTTCTTAATAATTTCATATTATTTCAATTTTTCTTAATAAATGTTTTAAGAGCGGTCATTTATAAATGTCCGGTCTTAAACTTTTTATACAATTATTTTTAAAAATTTCCATGTTATTTTGCACCGCATAAAATATAAGTTGGGCTGTACGAGATTTCTCTTTAAAGTAATTCATATTTCAATGTTTTTTTTTAATAAATGTTTTAAGAGCGGTTATTTTTTTCAATAATCTAAATAATATATTTAAGACCTATCGAAAATTGATACGGTCCAAGATGTTCTTTGATATTTATAAAAATGTCATCGGTCATATCTTTAAGATCGAAGCATTGGTCATCCACTCTAAATGAGGAGGTCTTAAAAAATGATGCGGTGGAAGAAGTTCTTTATATTTACAAAATTGCCACCAGTCATTTCTTTAAGACTGGGGCGTCGATACTCCGCTCTAAATGAGGCGGTCTTAAAACACTTTTTTACACTAGTGCAAGTAAAGGCGCCTAAGTATAAATATCAAGAGTTTGTTGTAAAGCAAGGCTTTAAGAGTGAGTGCTAATACTTCTACATCAAACTCCCAATCAGCCTCTTAGTAATTTGTTGTTAGGGTTTGATCCCTGGTTGGGTTAAGGAATAGCAGAGCTCTAGATAGTAATCAGAGGTGACTAGGAATGGAATACCTTGCTTTCAAATAAACTGGCCGTTCTTTTCTAACGAACTTCCAAAGCTTAAGGGGATACGAGCCCAGAGGGCATATGATTAGATTCACTAGGTCTTGAAATAGATTATAAGGCTTTTGCCCTATGGTTATTGATGAGTTTGAAGTTGGTCTTTGTGGGCAACTCTTTATGTTTGAGGTTCCCGGTTGACTTTGTCTAAGCCTAGTTCTCATACTAACTATGTGACTAACTTTGCCAACGCGAAAGGTGGAGTAACTATTGCGTACTAGCTCCTGCTTCTCCCTTAGGTACTTCCTACTCATTCTTCTTTGTCAACTCATTCCAAGGATTGGATTGTATCAACTAACTCAACTATGTTCTTATCCCACCAGGCTGAGAAAGCAACTTTGGAAGAATTAGGGGAAAAAAATTGAATTTTTTCCCTCACACCTCTATTGCTCAATTTGAGCTTAAAAATATGTTCTACACGCAAAATCAAGTGGGGATAGCATGTGAAATAAATTTTATGACAAGAGGGAATGAACCCCAAGAATCAAAGTTCAAGGTTAAAGTTTAAGAAGCTAAGGGGCTGTTTGGTAAGACGGGAGCGGATGGAAAGTGAGCAGCAGGAAAAATATTGAGTCGGATTTACAAAAATTAGAGAAGTGGGGTGGAAATTTTTTAATTATTTATTCTTATTCTTTTATCTTACATCTTCCCTTTGTTAACATTTTACAACCCTGTTTCTTGAAAATTTTTAAATTCAACTTATAAATTTTTTTCCTTCCCTCCCCTTCCCTCAAAATCCTTCATATTAAACAAGCCCTAAGTACGTGAAAGTTAGGATTTAAGAAAGGGGAGGGGCTAATTTATACATAAATATTATGTATAAATCATGTGCCTGTTGTATATGTATTTTGTTAGACTTTGACATTTGTCTAAAGCAAACCCAAGAGGAGACAATAAAAAGAGTAAATATAAGAGGGAAAAGCTTTTTTGGTAGCAATTTTACCCATTTTTGTATTTAACTTTTTGTTATGCTTGTTAGCTTGCATCGAGTTACGTTCAAAAGAATTGGAACTGAATGTGCAAATTAGACAAACAGCTTTTCAAAAATTTATAAATCTTGTGAATTGGATTTTCGTACCATGAATTATGAATTTTTAAAGATGAGACACATAAATCAAGGTGAGAAAGAATAAACTGTATCAATATGAACATGATCATACTAAAATAGTACTTTTCGCATACTAAGGACTTTAAGAGTTTTCAAAAGAATTTGATATAGCCCTTATGTGAGTTTTCTATATCTAGTTATCCTTTTTTTCAAAGTTGAACCATATGCCAAATGAATAATAGCCTAAAGATCAAAATGCGATCGAATTTTAATTTATGGACTTTAATTAACAATTCACCTAGACTCTAGCACTTTCAGATGCATGCGTAATGAGAGTGCAAAATGATGGATGCTACACAAATATTCAGGAATGGATTGAAGGACAATCATTTTCCATTTTATGCTTCTATGTTATTGCTTTTTCTTTTTCTTTTTTCTTTTTTTCCTTTTGGTGATCCTCACATCAAAGTCACCCTTAACAGCATGCTTTTGAATAGGAGCACTGGTATACAAGATGCAGTGCAAGAGTAAAGAAGTCTCCCACAAATTTCTAATTAGTTCCTATCAAGATAGGCATACTAGGCCTTGTTACGTTCTCTGATAAATCCTTGTTTTGAAGCAAATGAACTACTTCAGACATCATTGGCCTTGTATCAGTAGATGCTTGTGTGCAAAGCAAACCAATCTCTATGGTTTTCCTCACTTCTTCTGCATCATAACCTTTAGGGTCTAAGGTCTTGTCCACCAACTCTAAATGCCTTCCTTTCTCATATAGTTTCCAAGCCTATCAAGTTGAACAAAAGGAAAGAGAAATAAAAGCTATGTTGTTAGAAAATTAAAGTTCCCACGTATAAATTATTACAAAAATAAAAAATGCCTCTTAACTAGTCAAGGTAAGCTTCTCACTTTTTGAAGAAGGAATGCCCCTTCATCATCACGTTCAACATTTAATTCCCTGCACTTTTGAGAGCTAATGATTTCTAAAACTACAACACCATAGCTGTAGACATCAGCTTTCTCCGATAATTGGCCATAAATTGCGTACTCAGGTGCAGTGTATCCTCTGTATAATGTATACAATGTAAATTGATTAGGATAAGAGCTTGAGCCAGAAAAATATGAAATAGACATATGCAATGTTAATTATTGCGACATGTTTGACATTGATATAAATGCATTGAAGTATTGAAATTAAAAGGTGTAATAGGAGTGTTATATTGACTTTATATATTATCAACCTCGGTAAATTCATTACTATAGTAGGAGTAAAGAAAAGAAAACACATGCACACGCACGCGAACACACACATCACTTACAATGTCCCTGCGATTCTTGTGCTTAAATGGGTTTTGTTCTCAGGTAAAAGCCTTGCTAGTCCAAAATCAGCAATTCTAGGTTGTAGATCATCATCTAAGAGGATGTTATTAGTCTTGATATCTCTATGTATGATACGGACATGAAATTCCTCATGTAGATAAGTCAAACCTTTTGCTGTTCCTAAAATTATTTCATATCACTGCTTCCAATTTAGAGAACCTTCCTTTTTACTTGTTTGTCAAGTTCAAAAAATTTAAAAGATAAGGGAGAAAACAAGGAGGCTGAAACATAATAATTATTTTCAAAATGTTTCAAAATATAGAGAATTGATATCTGTGCTTCTTATGTTCTCTAATAAAATTAAGACATATGAGTAAACATTTGTTTGATAAGTGACTGATATATTAAGCTGAAAATCAATGCACATGCCATAAAATTATTGAGAAGCGTAATAATAAAGCTAATTCTTATAGAATTATTTCGAAAAAATTTTGGTTGATAGAAGATACCAAATAAGAACCTATCAAGACTGCTGTTTTTCATGTATTCGTAGATAAGGATTTTATTGTAGCCTTTACTACAACATCCCAGAAGTCGAACAAGATTCCGATGATGAACATTACTTATAAGTGTCACTTCACTTTCTGTAACATCCCACTTTAAAAACAGTAAAAATGATGGGAATTTTTTTTAAAAAAAAAAAACACGGTGATCAGAGTAAAGCATTTTTCATAAGCAGAGTAACTGAATTCAAAATACATAACCATAGTGTAATCTCATTACACAGTCATCCCAAAAGAAGATAGTTTCTAACAGTATATACAAATATAAACTGATAAACTTCTTCAGCCCTTCCATACCGTCCACCAGCCTCTACCGTCACTCTCTCGGTACTCCCGACCCTGAAGCTACAGCTGAGATCCAATTACCAATTGGATCTCAGGTAACGGTTAACCTTTTTAGCGGTATTTCGCCAGAGCTTCGCTATTCCGACTTTTTACTTCCAAAATTTTTGCTATAATCTTTTCTATAATATTTTTCTAAGATAATTATCATATTTATTCTAAAAACATGATATCTAAATCATCTTGAAAAATTAAGACTATCCTAACACTTTTACTATAATTATTGAAAGAACTACTGAACTAAAGACTAGGGACCGAAAGACTTACTCAGAGCTTCGCTATGAACTTCTTGCTCCTCCTCCAGAGCTTCTCTCTCTAACTTCTCTCTAGGATTGTGTGAATTGGTGAAGAATGAAGAGGAATGATGGCCTATTTATAGAAAAGCCCAATGGCATTTTCGTAATTCCTTTAAACTTTGTCTGATCAGTTTCTGGCCGTTAGATCGCACTTCTTGGAGGTGGCAAGATCTTGACCTTACACCTCTCAAGGATGATGTCATCCCTGCTGCATCATCAAGCCTTATGTCATCTTGCTTTATCAGGTAAAATTCCTGATTCGGTATCCTGATCGCGAAATTCCGTAGCACCTTAAAATTCCGAGAACAATACGCTGAAGGTCTTTTCTTCCTCTTTAAGAATACTGGGTTCTTCTTCCCTTATACTCCCAGTAAGGACATTCTGTTATCTGCCAAAAATCTTCGGTATTCGTGACCGGTTTCAGAAATAACTTCGGTCGGTACTAACTTCTGGATAAAAATCCGCTGACCAATACTATATTCTGGTTTTTCCTAACTCATTCCCAGAATCTCACAACGGAATTACTTTCTATCCGTGATCATTTATCCTGTTCATTTTTCCTCTGATTATTATATTATTATCTAATTAACACATGTTTTAATTATATTATTATTTTAATGCAAATATCTAGATATTAATTTCTTAATTTTCATTTCATTTTTCTTTATTTTTCTTCTAATTTTCGTTTTTATTTATATATATATATATATATTTATTTTAAGTAATTTTCACCTTTTTCTCTTTATCTTATGTCTAAACAATTAGCCATTAATTATCTAATTAATCACTTACTAATTGTTGACAATTTTCTTAATTAGTAATAATTATTATCTCACAACTATTTTATTGAAATTGATAATTTATGCATTATGCAAAATATTAAAAACCATGGGGCAATTTATGTTCCCCAAAATGATATTTAATTTTGCCTCATTATTTCCCAAGGAAAATAATCTCATAAATTACCTAATTTAGAGACAACATACTCTCTAATTTTTAATAAATATTTAGTTGCCTTTTAGGATTTATCATAATATTCTCAGGGTATCTCATAACCCACAAATTTACTTAGGAATTTTTAGCTCTTTATTTCTCCTAATTTCATAAGAAATTACCTTTAAGAAATAAGGTAATTATTTCCTTAGTTTTGAAACCACCAATTCACCTATTTTCAATAGGTATTTATTTGTCAATATAATATTCCAGATAAATAATTATCCGGGTATTACACTTTCAAATTCTTCCTCCACCCTCTTGGATTGGTATGAAGTTAATTTCTTGACTGCAACAACTTTTCCATTCTTTCTTCAGTGTGCCCTATTCATAATGACAAAAAGAAAATTATGATTTTGTAAGAAGTTTGAGTTTTGTTCTTTTGCAAATCGAATCTTCACAACACGATATCTAGAGTAAAATTGTAATACCCTAATTTTTATAATACACTTAAATATATATTTAGATAAATAATACCTATTGAAAATAGGAGGATATGAGGTCTCAAAATATTGTGTAATTAGTCTATTTTCAAAGGAAAGTACTAAGAAAAATTATGGAAAAATTCTAGAAGGTATGGAATAATTATTAAAAATTTAGGAAATATATTATTCTTAATTTAGACAATTTAATAAAATATTTCCTATGAAAATAAAAAGAAGGAAAATTAAAAAGTATTTTAGAATCAAAATTGATTCTATGACTTTTAATATTTTGTATAGGACTTAAATCATTAATGTTAATGAAATTGTTGTGAGAAAATAATTAATTCTAATTAAGAAAATTATTAGGAATTATTAAAGGATTAATTAAGTAATTTTCAAGAATTTTATAAGATTAGAGAAATTTAGGAAACATGAAAAATAAAATAAATATAAATAATAATTATTAAGGACCGAAATTTTTGGCTAATTAAATAAGTAATAATGGTTAAGATATAGTCTTAAAAAGTAAGGATCAATGGTTTAGGATTTTTCAAGAATTTATGAAAGCCTAAATCCAAGTAATTAGTTATGGACCAATAGGAAAATTTTGGGAAAATAAATGTAAGAGAATTGGGTATTATGATAAATGAAAAAAATATATATAATATTTATATATATGTGTGTTGGCCGAATTAGGGGGGGATAAGGATGAAGTTGATCTTTGTAGTATAATAATAATATAAATTTAAGACATGTGTTAATTAGATAATAATATTATAAAAGTGGACAGGATAAACAAGAACGGATGGAAATAAAATCCTACATAGAAAACCGTGAACTAGGTTTCTAAAGTCAGGGTATATTGTGAACGAGGGAATTTTTATCTCGAGATGGCCAGTTTCCGAAGTCATTTCTGTAACCGACGGAGTGATTTGGAGATCCGAATAGGAAGATATTTTATATAATTAAAGCAAATAGCCAAAAGGAGAACCGATAGAAAATAATTCCGTTGTGGGAATCTGGGGATAAGTGGGGAAAAACCAGAGTATAATGTTAATCAGTGAATTTTTGTCTCGAAGTTGGTACCGGACAACGTTATTTCTGTAGCCGGGCACGAATACCGAGGATTTTCAGCTGATAACAGAATGTCCTCAGCGGGATCAGAAACTGAGTTAAATTAGATAATTTGAAAGAGGAAGAAAAGATCTTCAAAGTGTTGTTCCCGGAATTTTAAGTTTCTACAGAATTTCGTGATCCGGGCACCGAATCAGGGATTTTATCTGATAAAGCAAGATGACACAAGCTTGTTGATGTCATCAATTTTGTCTTCTTGTGGGGGGTGAGGTCGGCCAAGGAGGTGTATGGCCAAGATCAAACCACCTAGCAAAAGTGCAATCCTACGGTCAGAATTCAACCAGACAAAGTTCAAGGAAATTACGAAAATGCCATTGAGATTTTCTATAAATAGCTTCCATTCCTCTTCATTCTTCACCAATTCACTTACAATCCTAGAGAGAAGTTAGAGAGAGAAGCTCTGGAAGAAGAGTAAGAAGTTCATAGCAAAGCTCTGAGTAAGTTCTCCGGTCCTTAGTCTTTAGCTTAAGTAATTCTTTCGGTAGTTATAGTAGAATTGTTAGAGTAGTCTTTAATTTTTCAAGTTAGTTTAAATATCATGTTTTAGGAATAAATATGATATTTATTTTAGAAATATGTTAGAGGAAAGATTATAGCAAAAATTTTGAAAGCATAAAGTTAAAACAGCGAAGCTCTGGCAAAATTCCGCCAAAAAGTCAAACTAGGGGCAAAATGGTAATTTGTACCTAAAATTCCTGTTATAGTCTTAGATATTCATACTGGTGATATTATCCTTATAGGATACCCAGAATCACGAACCACTGTTTCCGCTGTCACCGCTGTCAAATCACCGTCGTACCGCCGTCAAACGTACCACAACGCTACTGAAGTGCCCGAAATCGTCAACGGAGGTACGGACGCGTATTATAACCTTAACACTATGCTGCTCATATTCATATATATGGTAGACATGTTTATATACTGAAACTCTGTCGTGGGTTGTCAGTCATACATACAGCTTGTTACGGGTTATAGTCTTGATAACGCCGTTGGGTTTTCCTAGCGCTGAGGACATGATGGGAGATCGTGACACTGGTTTATGTGCAGACATAGTGTGGGGCTTTGCATATTGCTGTGTGCTTATGTTCTGTCCATTGTTGATCATGCATCTACTGTGTGCTTATGTATTGATGTGATGTTATATTGTTGTGACTATTTGTTGCCTATATATGACTTATTTGAGCATAAGGTTAACCGTTACCTGAGATCCAATTAGGAATTGGATCCCAGCTGTAGCTCCAGGTTCAGGAGGATCCAGGGGGAGGAGAGCGGCAAGTAGCCGATGTAGGCGGATTGGAAGAGCTTATATGTTTTAGCTTTTGAACTATTTAGATATAGTCTTTTTGGAATCAACAGATGACTGTATAAGGATGATTACACTATGGTTATGTACTTCTAGATATTCAGTTACTCGTTTAATCGAAATGCTCGATTCTGATCACGGTTTGTTTTTTTAAAAAAAAAATTCGGTATTTTAAATTGGGATGTTGCAAAAATATTGAAAATAAAATTAAAGTTAATTACCTTGAATACAGCCCCAAACCCTCATTCTCCTAGTTTATTTTCTTCACTAAATTTTTTTGTTGCAAGCACCAAATCGTTATAACTGTAAGTAACTGGGCCTTTTAACTTGCTTACTCCTGTTAAGTCGCCTGTTACGTAAAACGCAAGTCAATGATTCACCCTCTGATATATTTGAAAATAAAAGCACCATATCAAGTTATTTTGAACTGATATATATAGTATTTGCATATACTTGTAATCGGAAAAAAAAAAAAAATATTTCCATATACTTCTTAAGTGATTTCCTCTAGGAACCTTCTTGTTGCTTTTTTGTCGTTTAATCCAGGCAAATAATGCAAGGAGGAACGAAGCAAGGGCTACACCTCCCCCAACAGCTCCACCAATAGTTGACACTTTATTCCCTGAAGAACCTGCAAGACAGGCAAGATAAAAAAAAAAAGAAAAAAAAAAAGAAAAAGTCATCTTCAAGGAAACTATAATGTGATGTTCCATCAGGAACAAGTTTTAGTGCTCATTGTAATTCTAAGTACCAAGAGCTCATCACAACTGCACATTGATCAGGTCTAATTTGAATGGTTTAGATCTATTTTCTTACTTTTACATCTTTCAAAAAAATATTTTAATATGAATAGAATCTAAAATAAAAATAATTTTTTAACTGCTAGTTTTTTAAAACAAAAAATAAATTTTTATCTAAAGATCAACAGTTGAAAATTCTTAAATTTGAACCTTTGAAATACTATATTTGAACTGCACACATCTTTCGGCAGTGATGAGCTCTTGGTACTGAAACTGGTTCCTGTCACATCCAGGAAATAAAGTGTACCTTTTTGGACAAAGGGTGTGGTATCAATTTTTTGGTTATTAGGAAAAGTGGAAGTGGTGGAATATCTCATGAAACAGCCTGCATCAAAAGCCCTACCATCTGAAAAGGGAAGACAAATCTGCAAATTTCTGTACCCAGTCTTCAAGCAATCTTGGCACCCACTTGTTGTGATAGTATCAACACATTGAGCAAAGGCATAAATAGTTGAACCATTATTCGGAACCAGCATCTTCGCGGCCCCAAAGAAACTAGGGATTGTAGGTGTTGATATTTCGAGTCTCGTTAGTACTTGTTGCGTTGCTTTGGTAAATTCAGAGGCCCCTCCTGTAGTCTCATTCCCACATGATACGCCACAGAAAGCATTTGTTGCCTCGTTAAAGAAGGTGTTATAGTTGTACCTTAACGTGCAACAGAAGATCCCATGTCATTTTTCCAAGTTCAATAAAAAAGGGTTAAGTTTCAACTTTATCTAAAAAGTATTTTACTTAGAGCATGGATAGTAGCGCTGGGTCTTAGAAAGCTTTCCGAGTAAAACGTGGTGATTTTGCCCATTTCCGTAAAAAAATTAACTGTTAATGTTAAGTTTTTAACTACCAACCTTAGTTTTTTAATTTTGTGCAAAAAAAAAAAAAAAAACCTTAGTTTTTTAACAGTTATAGCAAATTTGCTCATTTTTTTAACATTTTTGAAGCAAAATTGCTCCTCAAAATTTTCAGATGCCCTAAAGTCCTGAATGGTTAGGGCTGTAAGATTTCCCCTTAACTGTTCAAAAAATGAATTCTATTGCGTATAAATATATCAAGCTAGCGAAAGGATGGATTTTACTTTGTACTTTTGGATTACTTCGATTTGTTCTGAATTTAATTGATTAAATTTATTTTAAATCAAAATTAACTGATTCTTAGACCTATTGGCATACTGATGTACTTGACTCATATCAAAACATTAATATGGGAACAGGCTTTATGTGAATAGGTTTTGTTTGATATTAATTCCACGATAGCTATTTATCCATAGATAGATTGGTTTACACATTAATTCTACGTTAATATTTCTTATGTGGTATATTTATTGGGGGTGTCATTTTCGGTTTGCGAATAGGAAGGAAGCACAAAAGAAAGGGAAAATACAAGAAGGAAAATGCCCTAACATTCTGCAAAAGTAAGAATTTTCTTATTGAGTGAAGGCAGCATGTTTTTATTTTTACTTTTCAAAGTCATGTATGAATTTTATATAAATGTTTTACTATTTAACTCTTATCTGTCTGATTTATCTTATTGATCTAGATATTCTTTTTATATTTGAAATTGGAATTATATGAAATATGCAAGAAAGATTATGTTGCTGAGTAAACATCCATAAATAATGTTATCACCGGCCTCTACAAGGATCGCTACCACGAATATTCTATGGGAGTAAGATTTTTGTGAGAATAATTGTGGCTCACTCAAGGAGACACCTTGGTTATGATATTTGCTGATTACAATGCCTATATATTAAATGTATTGTATGCATATTCACATATAATTCTATCGCAGGGATTAAAAATATTTTTTGATTAAAAAGGCTACAGGCATTACTATCTAATTTTATGTATTAGGTATCACTTAGATTTTATTTTTCTTTTTGTATTGCCCAAATGCCAATCACCGAAATGATCATAAGGATTGAATTGATTGGGTTGGGAGATTTGCAAGTCATACAAAATATGAATATCCACACGGATACAATCGTTGACCTGACACCACCTAGCCCAAGTCTATATCTCACCTTCTCTCACCCAATGTAATATTCCTACCCATCAATCCTTCTTGGGGAAATCACATTATTTACAGATGATTTCCCGCAGCAACATAACCTTTGTTGCATATTTCATATAATTCCAATCAAATTTTAAATATAAGAAATATTATATTAGATCAATCACATATAGATAGAGTTAGATAGTAAAACATTTATATAAAATTCAAAAATCATTTTTAGAAAGTATAAATAAAAGTAGGCTTTGCATAACGCAGAAACAAAATTCTTACTTTTACATATTTCTGCGTTTTTAACTTTTACAATATATATTGCTTCACATCCTTTAATTTGTTCTTATCATCTTCATTTATTTTCTATGTAATTATCTTATCAAATCCAACGTAATCCACGCTTTGGTAATCAACTCAATTCATTTCTCATTTATTAATTATTTAATCCTTTTTTAGTTTTCTTCCTTGATTCCCAAGTCAATCGGTAATATTCACCCATTTTATCAATCCGTAATATATTTTATTGATGCCCTTAATTATTAAATCAAAAATATGTATTTATACTTATAAATTTAATAGAATTAGAATATTTGCATTATTTAATTTTTACATTATTTGAATACCATACCATAAAATTATTAGGATGTTACACAAGGCATGGGACTCCCGATCTCTCTCATCTAATAATGGTCTTCTTCATCTAGTACCTCACCGGGCTAATCTATATAGGTGGCGTTATATTATAGTTTTTATCATTTAAAAATAACTGTGTTTCATCCGTACTTAAAGTATGTTAAAAATGTGGAATTATTAATGTTGGATAATTATAATTTATTTATTATATTTAATTTCAAAAAATTATCCACTTTTTTTACCTTAAAAATAACATTTGCACTAAGTTATTTTATTTAAAAACAATGATAACATGAATACACACACACACAATAATTTGATTTTAAATTACTTGACGAGGTTAATGTTGATATGAGTTTTTCATCGTGATATTTAATTTAATTTAGTCTTAAACATGAGTTTTGACATAAGTATAAGGACATTTTAGTCGTTCACATATTTGCTCATTTTCTTTCATTTCTATTTTTTCTCCTTCATTAAACAGGAAAGATGATGACATTCTTCTCTTTAATTTTCTCTTATCTTCATTTTCTATCCTACGGTTTTGTTTCCCCAAACTTTTATTCTCATCCACGTAAAGAGAGTTCGTGGATCTAGAGCATATTATACTTTAACCAGTAATAGAAAGGTTTCTTCTTCCCTTGTTCTCTCTCCTCCGCATTATCCGAGAATATGGACCCAGAATTTCAAATTGGTTCTAAATAAATAATTTATTTCTTTTGGATATAAATGTAAATTTGGCCTTTTAACTTCCCTCAATGTTTCGTTTTAGCTCCTTAATTTTGTAAATGTCATTTTAGTCCTCTAGCTCTCCCTTCTATAACAAAAATGCTCACATTGAATGTAATACCCGGATAATTATTTACCTAGAATATTATATTGACAAATAATACCTATTAGAAATAGGTGAATTTGTGGTCTCAAAACTAGTGTCATAATTACCTTATTTTCAAAGGTGATTTCTCATGTAATTAGGAAAGATAAAGAGCTAAAAATCCCTAAGTAAATTTGTGGGTTATAAAATACCCTGAGAATAGTATGATAAATCCTGAGAGGCAACTAAATATTTATTAAAAATTAGAGAGTATGTTGTCTCTAATTTAGATAATTTATGGGATTATTTTCCTTGGAAAATAATAAGGCAAAATTAAATATCATTTTGGGGAACATAAATTGCCCCATGATTTTTAATATTTTGCATAATGCATAAATTATTAATATCAATAAAATAGTTGAGAGATAATAATTATTACTAATTAAGAAAATTGTCAAAAATTAGTAAATGATTAATTAGATAATTAATGGCTAATTGTGTAGACATAAATAAAGAGAGAGAGAAGGTGGAGATATTTGTGAGTTGTGAGTATGTGTGTGCCTAAGTGTTGTGCATGTGTGTGTCTGTAGTAAAAAAAAAAGTCAAGAGGTGTGAGAGGAGATAAGGATGAAGTTGATCTTTGTAATATAAAATAGTATAAATTTAAGCATGTGTTAAATAGGTAATGATATAATAATAAGGAATAAACAGATAATGGAAATAAGAACCGATAGAAAATAATTCCGTTGTGAGAATCTGGGGATAAGTTAGGAAAAACCAGAATATATTATTGGTCAGTGGATTTTTATCCAGAAGTTGGTGCCGGCCGAAGTTATTTCTGTAACCGGTCACGAATACCGAGGATTTTCGGCAGATAACGGAATGTCCTTACTGAGAGTATAAGGCTAAGAGAACCCAATATTCCTGAAGAGGAAGAAAAGACCTTCAGAGTGTCATTCCCGGAATTTCAAGATTTTACAAAATTTCGCGATCGAAACACCGAACAGGGACTTTATCGGTAGAAAACTTCTTAAGAAAGGTGGTGACATCACCTTGGTGACTAAGGATGACATCATCCTTGAGAGGTGTAAGGTCAAGATCAAACCACCTAGCAAAAGTGCGATCTAACGGTCGAAATTTAACCAGACAAAGTTCACCAAAATTACCAAAATGCCATTGAGATTTTCTATAAATAGCCACCCTCTCATTTGGAATTCTCACACCAAATCCTCTTGTGGATTTCGAAATTTGGGAGAGGAAGAAGGAGGAGGAGTCCGGGGAAAATTCGTAGCAAAGCTCTGAGTAAGTTCTTCAGTCCTTAGTCTTTAGTTCGGTAGTTCTTAAAATTTTAGAATAGACGTTGTTTTGATCTTTAATCTTCCAGTATATTTTAGATATCATGTTTTAGGATAGATATGATATTTATTTTGGGAAATATGTCAGAGTAAGAGATATGTTAAAATTCTGGAAGATTAGAGTCAAAGTAATGAAGTTCTGGCGAAATTCCGCCGATTAGGGGATCAGGGGCAAAATAGTAATTTGTACCTAAAATGCCTGTTATGATATCAAATATTGATAAATGTGATATTATCATTATAGGATATCATTAATCTTGTACTACTGTCATTTCGCTGTCGTTCCGTTGTTTTCCGTCAAAAGTGCATTTTATCGTCGACGTACTAAACGCTCGTCAACGAAGGTACGTCCGCGTACTGGTAACTTTAACTCTGATGTTTATGTTATGCATATATGTGGTATGTGTGTTGTATGTTTAGAGTGTTTGTACTGTGAAGTGCATATAAAGGTTAGAGGGTATCTGTAATGCTGGGAGCGATATGTCCATATGCTGGGAGCGATATGTCTATGTGCTGGGAGCGATATATCTGTATGCTGGGAGCGATATGGTTACATGCTGGGAGCGATACATATGCATTTGTTATGATAGAAAGTTTGTTTGCTGTTGATGTGTGGTAAATGCTGTTCATATATTGTGTTTGTAAACATGAGGTTAACCGTTACCTGGGGTCCGTATGCATGGGACCTCAGCTCTTAACATAGCCTCAAGGTCAGGAGAACTAGTTACTAAGGAGAGGGGAAAGCAGCATGCTTAGAGACCCGGCGGAAGACTTTCCGCAGTTGTTCTGGCAGAAGCCATCCTTTTGTTGTTGTACAGTCCTTTTGAGATACTCGGTTTTCTTACCGCTATTGTACCCAGCTTTTGAAATCAAAGTATCAGTTACTCTTCCGCTCAAATAATCTACTCTGATGATTTTAAATAATTTTTAATGAAAAAATAATATTCCGTTTTTGAAAATTTGGGATGTTACATTGAAATTTTATATGCTAACAAAACATTCTCAAATACTGACATATTAACTTTAATCTTCAAAAATAATAATGATTGGTCTAAAACATCATCATTTGATACTAACAATATTATAATTAGAGACCTTAAAAGATTCTTAATAAAACTAAGGAACCAAATTGAGATCTTGTACTATCTTTGGTTATTAATATAAGATCAAATTGACAAATTTGGAGATATATTAATGAAGTTAAATAATTTATTTAATTATAAAATATGTTATATGATTTCTTTGAAATAATTACGTATATCATTAGATTATATATCAGTTTATAAGTCAGACAAATTAATTTAGAGAAATATAATAAATGTAAACACTTTAAAATAATTTATTTAGCTTATTTAATATTCTCAAATTGATCAACTTGATGTTATACGAAGAATCATAACTAGTATAAAGTTAGTGAGCAAATATAAATTTTCCTTTCTTTTATACGTGTCATTTACATGTTAATTTGTAAAATTTAAATATCATCCTCATCCTCCAATATTTATATATAAGAAGGACTTGGATGATTATTTTTTTATCTGGGACTCATTTAATTTGTAATTCTTCCACAGTCGATGTAAATTAACGTTGAGGAGAAAATTGTGTGATGCATTGCCGAATCAGCCCACAACGCAAAGCTAATATACGAGTAATAAAGTTGCAGTAAATATCTTATCACTACTTACGCTCTTCTATATATGTATTCAGTCAAAGAAAAGTCAATCCATTTGGAAAAATAACAAAAGAAACAATGGAGGAAACGTTTCAAGCTGAAAGGTGGTGAAGTAGTTGTACCTGATGAAGCAGCCATCATAGACGGCGTAGGCACCTGGGGAAGGGGAGGCGGCGGCAGCACACTTGCGGATCTGTACGGCAGCAACCTCGAAGCAGGCAGCACAGTCAGAGATGGAAAGGAAGTTTCTACACTGAAAAAGTGAGTAAACTGGGAAATTTTCTCCACTGCCTTGTTGTGCTGTGGCGAAGTGCTTATTCTGGTCCCTGATTTGAGCTCTGATATCCTGAAAAGTTGCGTTTAGGTTTTTAGTGAGGATTGAGGGGTCGGAAACGAGGAAGAAGTCCGGTGGGTTGCACTGAGCACTAAGAAGATGAATCTGTGGGTCTGAACCGACACCCTCAAGTGTGCAACATGACCAGAATATGAAGATAATGAATAAGGCAAGAAGATTAAAATGTTGGAGCATGTTTAGTTCAGAGAGAAGAAGAGAGAGGTCAAGGGGCTTCAATCGAAATGGCAGTGCACGCAGATAGAGACAGTTGAGAGAATAAAAAAGGACTGACGATTCTTGTTATTTTCATTAGGGGAACAGTGACTATTTTTATAAGTTGCATGCTTTGATGTCACCATGTGGAACAGATTAGTAAGGCATTATAGCCGCATATATATGTAATTTTTTAACACTGTCTTAACCCCACATGGTCGACAAAGTATCCCATTCCGTTGACTTTTATTGAGTTGACCTGAATCTGCATTTTTCTAAACTAGAGTTAAGTATTGTTTTTGTCAAGCAAGTTTTTGTTGAGATACAGTGGCTATGTGGAAGTTTTTTATGAGCAATTTTGCCCCGAAAGTTTACAAAATGTAGCAATTTTAGCCCTCTATTAATTTTGACCATTAACTTTAACTTATTTGCACATATATTACCCAATGCTTGTTACCTCATCAATTAAAATAGGGTTAGGTATTATTTTTGCCTCAGAAATTTACAAAAATGTAGCAATCTCATCTTCTTTGACAATGAATACAGAAAGAGATCAATCTTCTCTTGTTAAAGAAATCATTGGTATTAGAGAATCAAAGGTATAAATAAACTCAGCAGGAAATCTCATCTTCTTTGAATTGCTAAAGGATGCAAAGCCAGAAATCAAAGGTGCAAAGAAAGAAGCCAACCTTGGAAAGGTCAAGCTTGGAGTTGGAGAGGAGGATCCTTGAGACGTTGAGCTCAAGGCGATCAGAATTTATGAAGCCGAACTAGTCAAAGAGATTGAAAGGTCTGTCACAAAAGCCAGATGAAGCGTCACTTATGATCTAAGTAAATAAAATGCAAAACAATATATGAATTCACTACAAAAAAAAAGGTACTTTTGTAGCGGTTAAAATTGCGTATTTGTAGCGGTTTTAGCCGCTACAAATTACTGTAGTAGCGGTTTACTAAACCGCTACAAAATATACCGAGGCAAGTAAATTTGTAACGGTTAAAAATACCCGCTACTACAGACAACAAAACTACTACTGTATCTATAGCGATTATGGACAACCGCCACCATAGGTGGCTGAGTTGACAACGCCGTGATACGATAGTAGCGGTTCACATAACCGCTACAAAATGACATTTTCTCGTGGTTATGGAACTGCTACAAGTAGACACAAATTCTTCGCCAAAGATGGTGGGAGAATATTTTGAAATTAATTTGTAGTGGTTCACTAACCACTACAAAATGTTTCCCGCCATTATTTAAGTCGTGAAATTTATTCCCGCCATTTTTAAAACTTTTTTCCCTTTGTAGCAAATTCTAAAACCGCTACCAGATAATCAGATTTTTTTTTTTACAGACAATTTTTTAAGTTGTATTAGTAGCGGGTTTAAAACCGCTACAAAAGAATTCATTAAAAAAATAGTCAAATATTTAATCTTAATATAAATTCGTTAACCATTATGTTTAATTACGTATTAGATTATGAATCATTTATATTCTGATTTGAATTATTTCTGATTTTTTATTATAAATTTTTTAAATTAACTTTAATTTATTGTAGTTTTATTTAAATAAAATAATGTATGTGAAAATTAAAAGAATAAAATTTCTGAAGATATATGGAATAATTTGTGTAAAAGGAAATGAAATAATGTGTGAGCAAGTGTAAATAGAGAATTAATATAATCAGGAAAAAAATAATTAAGCACACAGATGTTTAGAGAAAAAATAAATATTGTGATCACAATCAAATTTGATCCAGGTTACCAACACTTACCTTATCAAAACACTTAATCTCCTTGAGAAAATGCAGAAGTTGGAGAGAAAAATAGTAGAAAGCGTAATAGAAAACGAAAGTGAAGTGTATTAAATGAGATTTGATAGGGGGTTTTATATTGGTATCTGCGTAGTTGCTTTGTAGCGGTTGATGCTTCGGTTTTGTAGCGATTTTTGTTAGTAGCGGTTTATGTGTCGGCTGTTGTAGCGGTTTATTTTTTGTAGTAGTTGTTATTAAATTTGTAGCGCTTTTTAACCGCTACAAATAATTTTCTAAAATTTTCTCCAATATACAAAATTACAAGGTAATCTTTTTTTAAAAAAAACATATATATATAAATATATATATATATATATATATATATATAATTACATATTAAGTGTTTTGACAAGAAAAAAAAAAGATTACAGATTAAAGCCTGAACATAATTTTTTCTTTAGCTCTCAATCTTCGTCATGATCCCTACAAAAAAGAAATTTGGATAAAATGTTACTTTTTTGTTGATTATGTTGGAATACAAATAAAACTTTAATTAAATGTTATTATTTCATAAAGTGTATATTTAAAAACGTACTGAACTATAGGTAAATTGTCATCGCCAGTAGGGAAGAAATTCTCGAAACCGCTAGCTTGAACGGCTCACTCTCGTAGGCGACATTATCACCATCGCCCATGTCGTAAAGGTCCTGAGGCTTTAAGTTAACAACCATGTGCCAATCCCTGTGCCTCTGATCGACGACATAATAAACCTGATGGACCTCTGAGGCTAGAATATACGGCTCATAATCTTTATATTGACCATTGTGAATCGGCCGGGAGAAATTCACTGATGTAATGCCTAAGTCGTCAGTCGTAAGTCCCCGAGATGTTGTTGTATTCGCCCACAAACACTTGAACAGCGTCACGGTGGAACGACCCTGGGAATTTATCTTGACCACATCAAGGAGCATTCCATAATAGGGGACGTCACCGAACTACATGTTCCCGTCAGTGCTGCTCGCATAACTCCTCGTCCCAAACGTTCCATATACACCCAAGTTTTGGGTGAGCAATCCCTGATCTCGTGAAACAGTGCAAAACTTGAAACCGTTGACATTGTATGCCGTAAATCTTTGGGCGTGGTCAAGCGGGCCGAGTGCGAGAGCTCTGAAGTCTGGTGAGTGCGGGTTGTGCTCATTCATTATTCTCCTCCTAAACCAACCCAGGAATTCTCTATGGGCCTTTTTATAAATCTCGGCTGCTGTCTGTGTTCAGATCCTCAGTTGACGCTTGACATGACTCCTGAATTCCTTGCAATTAAACATGAGAAGAAGACCAAGAGATGTGAGTGTAAAATGTAAGGAAATATAAAGGATACTTTATATCTGCTCGCATTCCTTACTGAAGGTACGGTTCAACTTTAGTGCAATTTATCAAGACATGTCTATGTGTTTGAAGCTTCTCAAGTGCCATCAGTTTGAAGTTCTCAGTTCCGCTAACTAGTCTACCAACACGAGGGATTAACAACTCTGCTGTTGATGACTATAGCTTTGGCTCTGGACAATCGTCCACACGAGGCGGTCGGTTGAATGACGTCTCAATGTCATCAAAGTACCTGGAACAAAAGTACAAGACCTCATCCCCAATATAACCTTCTGCAATTGAACCTTTAGGCAACGCCTTATTCTTCATGTATGACTTCAGTTTTCGAAGAAACCTATAAAGTAATTAATGAAAAATGTTGAAACATTAATGCGGAAATATGTGACAAAGTAGTAATCGTAAAGCAATTAATTTTAAATGAGTACCTCTCAATAGGATACACCCATCAATAGTGAACCAGGCCAGCAAGCTTTGTTTCATGGATAAGGTGTACTGTCAGGTGAACCATGACCGTGAAAAATGATGGAGGAAAGATCATCTCCAAATGGCACATCGTAATCATGATTTTCTGTTGTAGCTGGTCGAGCTCATCCATAGTCAAAACCTTGGAACACAACCTCCTGAAGAAAGAACACAGCTAAACCAAAACGATCGACACAATAAAAGGGAGCATATCTTTGATGGCCAGCGGAAGTAGTTGTTGCATAAGCACATGTGAATCATGACTCTTCAGCCCAGTAACCTTTCGAGCCTGCACGTCAACACATCTCAAAATGTTGCTGGAATACCCGTCTGGAACTTTAATTTTCTTTAAAGTCGCGAGGAAGATTTCCTTATTCGGTTTTGTCAGGGTAAATTTTGCTGGGTGAAATCTGTCATGCTCATTCAGCCACGCGTCTCCACGAACTCCCATCTCCCGTAAATCTTTCTTCGCTTGGAGATGATCTTTTGACTTGCCTAGTTCATTTAGAATCGTGTACAACACATTGTCGCACACATTTTTCTCAATGTGCATGACATCCAGACTGTGTCGGAGCAAATTATCTTTCCAATAGGGCAGAGTAAAGAAGATGCTTATCTTCCGCCATTGCTGAGGTACAGAACTAGAAGCCCTAGTGGTCTTTGTACCTGCCTTTGCTTGATCGTCTTTTTTTCCAAACTCAAACTCAACATCCTACAACTGCTCTATGATATCTTCACCTGATAAAATCTAAGGAGCTCCTCTTTTTTCCTATTGCCCATTGAATCGATTGCGTTGCAACCTAAACCTATGTGTACCATCAAGGAACCTGCGATGACCCATGAAGCACCACTTACGACTATGGGAAGGCGCACCGAGTCAGAGTCAAAATTGCAAGCTGGACACGCAAGGCCGGTGTGCACGTTCCACCCGGATAATGTTCCCAAGCTAGAAAAGTCACTAATCGTCCACATCAAGGCCGCCCACAACTTGAAAAGTTTCTTGTCATGTGAGTCATACGTCTCGACTCCTACATTCTACAACTCGATCAACTCTAAGATAAGCGGTTGGAGATACACATCGATGTCATTTCCTGGTGCCTTTTTGCCTGGAATGATCATAGACATAATGTAGGAGCTTGGTTTCATACACATCCAGGGGGCAAGTTGTACGGGATCAAGACAGCCGGCCAAATACTGTAGCTTGTGCTGAGATTCCTAAACGGATTAAAACCATCGGTCGCCAGAGCGAGACGAACATTTCTGGGATCCGCCGCAAAATCTGGAAACTGTGAGTCGAATGCTTTCCATGCTTGAGCATCCCGTGGATGTCTCATTTTACCATCTTCGTTAGCTTTATGCCACCTCATATGCTCGGCTGTCTTGGAAGACATAAACAATCTTTGTAAACGAGGTTTTAAAGGAAAATACCTGAGAATCTTTGCAGGTTTCTTCTTCTGCTTTTTCCCATTCCGAACAGTCTTGAACCTCGAAGTGTGACACTTCTTACAAGACTCCCTACGAGCGTCCTCTCCCCAATAAAGCATACAGTCGTTTGGGCAAGCATCGATCCTTTTGTAGTTCAGGCCTAACCTGTTAATTATCTTCTTGGCCTCGTAGAAGTTTGTGGGAATGTCCGCATCAGGGAACGCATCTTGTATCAATTCTAGCAACATCGACATTGCCTTATCAGTGATCCCACACATGTACTTGATATGGTACAACTTGATCAGGAAAGATAGTTTGGAGTATTTCCGACAAACTTGATACAACGGACGATCACTCTCATCCATTAGGCTGAAGAATTCCCGTGCTGCTTCATTCCTGAAGAAAACAGGTTCTGCACCCTGAACTTCTGCCGTGAAGTTGTCGTCTTGAACACCAAATGCATCGCAGACAACTTCATTAACTGGATCATCTTGAGCTACTTGATTTCCTACCTGTGAGCTTTGAGGAAGTAGATCCCCATATCGCATACCATGTTTCTCACCATGGACTCCCCAAAATGTATATTCAACCGGGAAAGGCTTGACAAGAAGATGTTCCATAGCACCTTCTCATGTTTGCCACTTCTTAAACTTGCATTTACAACACGGACACATGATTTTGCCATTAATGCTAGCGTGGGAGAAGGGGAAATCTAAGAACATTTTCAATCCCGCTAGATATACAGGAGAATTGCGCGGCAACTTAATCCATGACTTATCCATATTTAGTGAACAAAGCTAGGATAGAATATAATTGAAGAGAGAAGGTGTAATCCTCTTCTAATGACTTCAAGTTGATTAAATGAAACTTTACCTATATTGTAGTGGTTCACAAACTGCTAGATCAACCGCTACAAATAAATAAAGTACATCTAGTAGCGGTTCTTTAACCGCTACTAACTACGTATATTGGTATCAGTTTTAAAGACCGCTGCCTTAACCGCTACAATGTGTAGGCATTTAAATTTTGAATGATCCCGCCTGATGTTAGTAGCAGTTAATAGAACCGCTACAAAGTGTAGGCATTTAAAATTTTGAATGACCCCGCCTAATGTTAGTAGCGGTTATGGAAACTGCTACAAAGTGTAGGCATTTAAAATTTTGAATTAACCCGCCTGATTTTAGTAGTGGTTATGGGAACTGCTACATTAACGGCTACAAACATTATTCAGTGTTTTTTATTTTTAAGGATGATCAATATTTATTTTTTTTTTAGACAAAATTGTATTTTGGTCTTTCTTTTTATGTAAATATAATAAACTTTATTATTAGAAATATAATTAAATTTTTTTAGATAAACATAAGGGTTAAGGTGCAAAAATACACATAACCTTTTCCCCCAGGAGCGCCTAGCACCATAACCTTTTTTTTGGTGCAAAACTACCCATGACGTTACGTTTTGGGTGCAAAAATACCACGAGCCGTTGGTTGACCGACGTTGACCGTTAACTTGGACAGAAATGAACAGTAACTCGGGTGAAATTACCATTTTGCCCTTAGTTTTAAGCTGAAATTATCATTTTGCCCCTAGTTTAATTTTCTTAAAAAAAACACTAAAATAAACCCTCCTCCACCGGTGGGCCCCACAACCGGCCACACCACCACCGGCGGCAACTTTTTTTTAAAAAAAAAACTAAGGTTTTTTCTAAAAAAAACTAAGGTTTTTTCTACAAAAAACTAAGAGGAGGCCGGCGAAAAACTAAGGGGAGGCCGGCGGGCCCCATCACTAGCGGCGCATGCCCTCCCCGTTGCCAGCCACCTCCAGCGACCGGTGGCGGCGACTTTTTTAAAAAAAAAACTAAGGTTTTTTTTTACAAAAAAAAAATAAGGTTTTTTCTACAAAAAACTAAGGGGAGGCCGGCAGCAACTTCTTGTTTTTTTTTCAACTAAAGTTCGCCGGCGGTGGTGTGACCGATGGTGGGGCCCACAGGTGGAGGAGGTTTTATTTTAGTGTTTTTTTAAAAAAAATTAAGCTAGGGGCAAAATGGTAATTTCAGCTTAAAACTAAGGGCAAAATGGTAATTTCACCTGAGTTACTGTTCATTTCTGTCCAAGTTAACGGTCAACATCGGTCAACTAACGGCCCGTGGTATTTTTTCACCCAAAACGTAACGTCATGGGTACTTTTGCCCCAAAAAAAAGGTTATGGTACTGGGCGCTCCAGAGGGAAAAAGTTAAGTGTATTTTTGCACCTTAACCCTAAATATAATAAACTTGGTATATGTTAGAAGTAATATTAACAGACTAATGTAAATAACCATAAGTATTTATAAACTAATGTCATCGAAATCTAAATATTGAAATGATAATCCAAAAATCCAATCCAAATAACATAAAGAAGAAAACATAATGTCAGTGAAAATAAAAACTAGCTATCAGGAGCATGATGAGATCTTGTCTCGGGGGAGGGGGCGTCTTCAGCAGCAGAGGTAACAATGCCATCATCATCGGTAGCAGGACGATCAGCAGCATCAGGTCTAACAGCAGCATCACCCTCATAGATGAACGAATCTGGAGGCAGGGGAGAATCGTCCTCAATGAATGGCGGGGGAGGCAGGGGAGGTGTGAAGTGATTGTTAGGTATCAACCTGTTCAGCGCACTAGCAAACCTATCCATGTAGCGACTATGTGCACGTACCAGCGATCGAATCTCTCCTACATTCGCCTCTCCCTGGTAGCCTGCCTCGCCACTTGCACGGCCACCTCCGCAGCAACCCCTGCAACAACCCGCCGGGCAATAATCTCCTCTAGGTCAACCGGTGGTGGCATTCTCGTGCCAGAGGTTCCGGCCTCAGAGGCAGAGGCCTTGCCGTACACAACGCTTGGCCTGGCGCCTAAGCCCATACCCCTAATGTGGCCAGGATGCTCGGCTGGTCCCATAGCAGCCTTCAACAGGGCCATAGCTGCCACAGACCCCTGTGACTCCGGGGGCAGCAACGATTGGAGCTCTACCTGGCTCTGCTCAATCCGGGCCTGACGCACAAATTTCATAAAATAATAATGAAAAAATTTAATTTTATTCAAATATATTAAATTACCAATACAAAAATTTTGTGTAACTTACTATGATCTGCTTTGCCTCCTCAGAGGTCGACGTCCCATCACGGTGTCTATGGGTGCGTGTGAACAACTCCCCATAGTTCGTCTGCCGGTTCTCCTCTCTAGCCTTCGCTTGCTGAAAGAATTAAAAGAATAATAAGTTTGTCAAGTATTAAATTAAATGAAACTAACCAATAATTTAAATATAAAATTAAGTTTACTTTCAATTACCAGCTCACTAAAGGTCACGGCAAACGTCTTGGATTCCGCCGTGTGATGAACCCTCTGATGTGCCCGACTTGCGGTATTCCTCTAAGACAGAGCCTGCAAGGAGGAGCAAAGAAAAAGTTAAGTGAAATTATTTATTATAAATAATTAACTAATATTTAAACAATTAAATAAAGTTAAACTACTAATTAATTAAATAATTTTCAAAAAAATGTAAGGTATATATAATTGCTTTAAAGACGTACCAGTCCAGCTGGACTCCTCCTATATTGGACAAAACCTGCCCAGTCATTTGGGTTGACTCCATCGAGGACATTATCAATCAGCTACTGCAAAGGAACCGTCCTATCTCCATTCTTTTTGTTGTACAAACGATTCCTCCAGTTCTTCCACCCATCCCCGATCTTCAACATAGCATACCGTTTCGCGTTCCCTCCCACATTAAACTTTTTTTGTTTCGTACATAAATTATTGATTAATTAACTAAAAATAAACAAATAAATAACAATTATTATTATTATTATTATTATTATTATTATTAAGATGTAAATTTTTATAAAGAAACATATATAACATACCTGCACAATATCTCTAAATGCATTATCCTTATTACTTTTCAGAACACGCTTCCAACTGATGAAGTCAAGCGAGAAGAAAGCCCAATTCCCGCCGAATTCCGATAGGTACCAGTTGAAAAGGTGACCACCATTATCGACTGGCTGGTCCGTCTTTGTGTTCCAAGGGACCACCACTTTTGGCTCGTCCAACAAAGTTACTTCGGCAACATCAAGCGACATCCTGCTGATGTTCCCATTTGAATCTGCACAAATGAAAAAACTATTTTTTATTGCTTTTAAATTGAAGGAAATGAAATTTAAATTTAGTGAATAACTTATTTATATTTACCTTTGACTCCTACCACAAATCCAGTAGAACGCGAAGACAACAATCGAGGGTTCCCTTGGTCCCGCTCGTTTTCCCTGTCTAGGAACTGTTGCGCCTCGCTCGTGGGCATGCCAAGATTTATCTCTTCATCTTCATCGAGGTCGCTAATCGAAAGAGTAGCGCCTCATTCTCCTCCTTGTAATACCCTAAAAATTAACTTAGGGTAAATATCATAAATTGGTAGTATATACTTATTGAAAATAGGTGAATATGAGGTCTCAAACACCTTGTATTGAATTTACCTTATTATTAGAACAATTTCTCCTAAGATTAAATAATGTGCGAAAAGGTCCCTAAAATATTAGATAATTTGCAAATAGGTCCCTGAAATATTTATGGGTTATAAAATACCCTGAAAATATTATTAAGAGGCAAATAAATATTTATTTGAAATAGGGAAGAATATTGTCCCTAATTTAGGTAATTTATTAAATTATTACCTTGGAAAAATTAAAGGAGAAAAATCAAAAAGTATTGGGGGACCATATTGGACCCCATGATTTTTAATATTATGTATGGAGCATAAATTATCTATGTCAATAAAATAGTTGTGAGATAATAATTAATCTCAATTAAGAAAATTGTCAACAATTAGTAAGTGGTTAATTAAATAATTAATAGCTAATTGTTTAGACATGGATACTGGGGATATCCAAAATTAATTAAAAAGAAAAAACGAAATTATGAAGAAAAATAAAGAAAAATTAAAATGGAAATTAAGAAAAAATATCTAAGATATTTAGTAATTAAATAATATTATAATTGTGATATTTTTTATAGGATAAACGAGAATAGATAGAAAATAAATCCTATCTCAAAATATGTGAACTCAGTATATCACATAAGGACTTATTATAAACAAGTATATTTTTATCCCGGAGTGGGCTATCTCCGAAGTCATTTCCGTAACCGACGGAGTGATCATGAGATGAGGCCAAGAAGATATTTTGTGGAATTAGAACAGATAGTAGAATTGAAAACCTATAGAAAATAATTCATAAACTGAAATCCAAGGATAAGTTAGTAAAAACCAGAGTATATTATGAATCAGTGGATTTTTATCCAGAAGATAATGTTCTCAGACGTTATTTCCATAACCGACAGCGGTTGTCTGAAAATGTTCGGCGGGCAACGAAATGTGCTTAATGAGATCAAAAATTTAGATAACCCAAGTATCTTAGAAGGGAAAGAAAAGATCTTCGGGCCCTTGCTCCCGGAATTTTGAAATTTCTCAAGATTATGTGATTAGGACACCGAACAGGGAACTTTATCAGATAAAGGCACATAAAGCAAGAGATGATGCAAGCATGACATCACTTTGATGACTCAGGATGATGTCATCATAGTGAGGTGTAAGGCCCAGATCAACCCGTTTCAAAAAGTGCAATCCAACGGTCAGAATCTGACTATACAAAGTTCAAAGGAACTACCAAAATGTCATCGTCTTTTTCTATAAATAGACCCCTTATTTCTCTTCATTCTTCACCAATTCACAAACAATCCTAGAGAGAAGTTAGAGGGAGAAGCTCTGGAGAAAGTTGTAGCAGAGTCCTGGGTAAGTTCTTCGGTCCTTCGTCTTTAGTTTTGGTAATTCCTTCGGTAGTTATAGTAGAAATGCTAGAGTAATCTCTGATCCTCCAAGTTAGTTTAGATATCATGTTGTAGGGATAAATATGATATTTATTTCAAAAATATATTGGAGAAAGAGATATGTCAAAATCTTGGAAGATTAGGATCAAAGTAGCGAAGCTCTGGCAAAATTTAGTAAAAAATGAGGTCAGGGGCAAAATGGTAATTTGCACCTAAAATGCCTGTTATGATGTTAAAAACTCATAACTATGATATTATCCTTATATGATATCTGAAATCATGAACCGTTGTTTCCGCTGTTGTGCCACCGTCGTACCACTGTCAAACGTACCATTTTTCGAAAGTACTGAATATCGTCAACGAAGGTACGTTCACGTACTAGTAACTTTAACTCTGATGTGTCTTGTATGATTATATATGATTGGTTAATTCATGTTGAGTGTGGGACAAGACGAGGTCTTGGGTCATGCAGCGTGATTAAGACTCTGTCTTAAGTCACTATTTATACATTCAACTATATACGGGTTATAGTCTTGATAACACCGTTGAGTTTTACTAGCGTTGAGGACACGATGGGCCGTCGTGGCACTGGTTAGTACAGACAGAGATAGACATTACATGTGTTGTGTGCTATGTACTGTTGTGTTATGGTAACTTTACATCTGCTGTGTGCTATGTATTGTTAATGCTGAAATGTTGTGAATATCTATCATATATATCGTGTATACTTTTCACATGAGGTTAACTGTTACCTGAGGTCCAATGGGCATTGGACCTCAGATCTGTCTAAGGTTCAGGAAAGGAACCAAGATAGGGAAGGTACTAGTAGATGGAGCTGTGAGATGGTACTAAAGGATGGAGCTGGGAAGAAGTAGCGGTTAAAGCAAATGCCAGAAGAACGTCCTCAGAGTATTCATTCTGGCATGATTTAACGAGGTTATCTCAAACGGTTTGGTGGCGAAGGCAGGGCTAGTCTATGTGGGTCAGTCAATAAGTCGTCGTGAACTCGGTGAGACTCCTATGATAGACACCTACCTGGCCAAACTGTTTGTGCAACTGAGTTAGGTTTATTGTCCCAAGTCTAGCTACGGCTTGGTTGAAGATTGTATGATTACCATGTAAGAATTGTAATTATACAAGCTTTGTAATTGTATCACATGAATATTCCTTCGGGAAATTTTTAATATACCAGCTTATGTCGGGGCATCAACATATGTCTGGGCATTTTATATCAGATACTCATTGTCTGAATATTAGCGCACGTTATCTGTTCCCGCATTACTCTAAGCTGTAGCACCTTAAACTCTGTTGATTTTCCTAAAACTAAGTGTCAACCGACACGATTTTCAAGCATGAAATTTGGGGTGTTACACTCCTACTGTCTCAAGAGTCTCCGGCTCTGGGATTGGCTGACCCGCGAAAAGATCCTCAAATATCTCAAGGAGGGGAGGAGGTGGAGGGATATTTACAGGCCCACGCCCTCGCCCTCGCCCTCTTGTATGGGATCTGCTGCCACTTCCTCTTATCACTTTCCTCGAGGGATCCACTCTCTTACCTTTATCACCGTTAGTCATAATGTTCGACTTTTACCGTACAAGTATACAAGTAAAAGTGAAAATAGAATGACGAGGGTGAGAGAAAAGTTAAAATGAAAGCACAATTATGAGAGAAACTGAAGTGAGTGATCGGTTAAACCGCGACATTTTGTAGCGGTTATTAGTGAGAACCACTACAAAATCTCAGCATTTTGTAGCGGTTTTTTCAAACCGCTGCAAAAACCGCTACCAAGTTACCTCAATAAGCGGATAATATAGTGGTTCCTCATAACCGCTACTTAAACCACTATAAATGTAAGACCTTTCATATTCAGTAGCGGTTCTACCAGTAACCGCTACTAAAATGATTTTTTTAAAAAAAAATCCAAACTAATTGATTTATTAGTTTTACTAATAAACCAATTAGTTTGGTTAAAAAACATATATATATATATATATATATATATATATATATATATATATATATATATATATAAGTGTGCTTAAAATAGTCTAACAAGTCCGTGAAGATTGGGCTTTCATGTAGCCACCGATCTTTCTGAATAGGTTTATTGAATCATTTTGATCAGGGATATTTTACAGAAAGAAAGGTGGCTATGTAATACCCTAAAAATCCTATTCAGCTTAGCCACTATATTTTGATAAGAAAATACCTATTAAAAATAGGTGAATACGTGGTCTCAAATTTTGGTAGTTTATTTTATGAAATTTTCTTCTAGAATTAAATAGACCAAAAACCTGAATTTTCAAATTTCATTTGGAGATCATAAAATATCCTAAGATTATCAGATAATCTTAATTATACCATTTGAACAATTAAAAATCATCAGAGGATGATGAAATCAATTAGAGGAAATTAGTAGCAATTACTGAGCAATTGGAATTGCAATAATTGAGGTGCTTTAATAATTTTTGAAATTAGTCAATAATTAAATTATAAAGGTTATAATTAGGGAAATATCAATTAAATGAAAGACTAAATGAGATTTGGAAGCTAAGATTAGCATAAAAGGAGTTTTTAATCATCAAAATTAAATTAAAAACTTATCAAATTTTGGTGTTGTATTAATTTACATTAGTTGGCAATTTTTCCATAGAATTTAAGAGCCTAAGAATTAAATTAGTTTGTGACCATGGAAAACACTATATTAGGGATTAAAATTATAATTTAGCAAATTATTCCTAATTAATCTCAATGGGACAAAAATTCTTATTTAATGATGAACAAATAAATTATACAAATAGATGAGAGAATTAAGATATATTAACCTTGAATCCTAAAATCTAATTGGACCAATGAGGAAATTCCTTTCTTAAGGGTGAGAGAACATTTAAAATATAATGATTTAATTAAAACTAAGGGTGGGGGGGCGAAATTTTAAAGAAAAAAGGAAGAAGAAGAAATGATCACAAAGAAGAATTGGATAACTTGGTGAGCAAGTTAACTTTCTTAGGGAGCAAGTAATTGCTTAATTAGAGAAAGATTAGGAGAAAACCTATAGAAATTAAATCATAACTTGAGATTTTGAAGTTAACTATCCAAGATAAATACATATTTAGAATCAGGGAATTATGAGCTTCAACTTGGCTATTCCCAAAGATATTTTCGGTAACTTGTAAAATTCAAACATAAGCATTTTGGAAGATAAAAATCACCATAAATCTTGTCATAAAATTAGGATTTCAAAAGTGAAATTGGATTTTGAATCAAAGCACTAATTAACACTTAACCAAATTAAGTTTTGGGGATTTATTAAGTTGCTTAATGAGCAAGAAGAATGCTTGGTGACCAAGCAAACAAATTCTAGAAGAGGGGGGCAGATTTTCGGCCAAGAAAGCATGAGAGGCCAAGATCATGCATTTCCCACCAAGCAAAAATCCAATGGTTGAAGCAAAAGAAGAAATTACCAAACATGCCATCACAAATTAGTATAAATAGGGGGCTTGGTCTTCACAAATTTCTCACCAAATTCCCTAGCCAAAACCGAAATTTAGGGAGAGTAAGAGAGGAAGGAGCAGCTGGAGAAAAAGATTCAAGAAGTCTTCAAGAGGTATAAGAGTTTTTAGCTTTTAAATTTAAATTCTTAGTTTATAAGTAGAAATGCTAGAAAAGTTATTTTAATCTTCAATCTTCCATCTACAGTTTTATTTTCATGTTTTTGAGTGTTCCATTGTCTTTATTTCGAAAATTTGATGAAGAAGAGGTTATATCAAAATTTTTGGAAGATTAGGATCAAAATAGCGAAGCTCTGGCGAAATCAGTAAAATCTGAGTAAGTAATAAAGATGTTAGTATTTTATGAGGAAGATGATATTCTAAAATTCTGGGAAAATTCACGATGAAAATAGACATATAGGGCTTTCTAAATCTATAAAGAGTATGTCATTTGAAGCTCTGTGCAAAAAGATAAAAATCTTAGAAGTTAAGTTACATTTTCTGGGCGAAAATCTGGGCAACAGTTGGAATTCTGGAAACTGGGATTTATCTAGGAGTTCTGGGTAAGTTACAGTATTTTTCCTCAAAATTAGACATCTCAAGGATTCCGGGAAATTTTACGGATCCTCATTTTGATTTTTATGGAATTAGTTATGATTTTTCGAAGTTAGGCAAAATTCTGCCCAGAAATGCTGGATTAACGTTTTTCCGAAAATTAAGTAAAAATAATTAAAAATAAATCCTTTAAGGGTAAAAATGTCAAGTATGGCCAAGGTGTCTCTTGAAATATTGTCTGAGAATTAATTGAGATATTATTACCCTTTTAGGATAGACTGTGCACGAGTTCCGACGACGAACGTACCTAAAACCCGACAAACTCAGGTACGGACGCGTATTGTAACATTAACGCTTATGCTTATGGTATGGTTATATGTGAAAGTTGTTTTCACTTATTGATACTCTATTTTGAAAGTTGCTTATGATATATTGAATTGAATACGGGTTATAGTCTTGATAACTCCGTTGAGTTTTCCTAGCGCTGAGGACACGATAGGCCATCGTGGCACTGGTTATGTGCAAACTATGGGTAACATACATATTGCAGTGGCTGTGTCATGTTACTTGCTGTTATGATTTTGAAAGTGATAGTAGTGAATTTATTATTATAATATCTGTCGTATACTGTTTACATAAGCATGAGGTTAACCGTTACCTGAGGTTCAATGGGAATTGAACCTCAGCCCCTGTTATAGCTTCAGGATCCCAGGGAGTCAGGTTCAAGGATAGGAATAAGAAGCAGACGTGAGGACCTTGCGGAGACGTTGTTTTTTTTTTTTGTTTAATATAGATTGTGGTATATTGAACCCGTGGATGATTGTATAGTTAAATGTTCAGGTAGATACATTACATACAATGTTATTAAGCTACTCTTTGTTTTAAATATTTTCAACTCTCAGCTCTGTAAGGAAACGTTTATAAAAATGGGATGTTACAGGCTACAATAAAACCCAACCATCAATTACTTGTTAGACGCGATTAAGAAGAGTAGAAGTGTTCGGGTCTGAGAAATAACCAAACGTGCATTGTCCCTAAAGAGCTACCTCTGACTTCAGGATAAGAAAGGCAAATATCTGCATCAGACTTAGCTCTTTCAGTGACAACGCAGATTTGGTTCTTTCTCGTTTTATATATTTTTTCCATGTACGGTCAAGTATATATAGGTGAAATATTAGTAGCGGTTCGTCCATGAACCGCTACAAAGTTTAACAATTTGTCACGGTTTATGTATCACTAATACCCAAACTGCAACAAGAATGGGACCTTTGGCTTACTTGTAGCGGTTTTTCATTATAACTGCAGCAAAATAACCGTGACAAACATATTGACGCGAAATTGGTAGCGGTTTGTAATTATAACCGCGACAATAATACCGCAACAAAGATCCCCGCCATTTGGCACCAAGTTTGCACCAATTTTGTAGCGGTTTTCCATGGGTAAACCGCTACAAAATAACGTTCAAACACGCGTGCATTTTGGCGGTAGTTTTCCGTTACAAATATGTAGCTGTTTTGCATATAACCGCTACAAATTCATGAATTTGTCGCGGTTCTTATAGACCACTACTATATAACCACTACAAATCAGGCTTTTTTTTGTAGTGATTGTCCCAAAATTTGGTTTAGTAAAAAAAAAAAACTTCTAGGACAAAATTGCTCCTAAAAAACTTTTGTATACCCACTACTTTTTAGTGAAAACTTCTTAGGAAAAATGATATTTAACCCTATTTTGATTATTGAGGTGGTAGGCAATGGGCGCCACATGTGCAAATAAGTTAAACTTAACCATCAAAATTAATGGACAACCAAAATTGCTACGTTTTATAAGCTTCTGGGGCAAAAATTGCTCCTAAAAAAACTTCTAGATACTCACTACTCCTTAGCAAAAACTTCTAGGACAAAAATGATACTTAACCCTTTCAACTAATAACAAGCTATTATCCTAGGATAGTTAGGACAGATAATGTGTATATTTTGAGTTTTCTTATGTATAAAGCTTACTAAATAAAAACAATTATATGATTATAGATATTTAATGAATTAGGGGGCTGCCACCATCCTCTAATCAATTTGCGACCTTTAATGACTTAATTTTGTCTATGGTGAAATGATACCCCCTTCCTTTTTTATTATAAGTTACTCTATACAAAAGATGAATTTTTACTAATTTGATTAGATTAATAAAATTATTTTAAATTAAACATGCCATATTTTTTCTAAAACACAATAATCATCTTCCGCAATTCTCTTCATCTCCTTCATGCTTTATTATTGTTGAGGCAGCATTAATTTGAGCAAATTAGGAAAATATTGATAAATATGGAAACTATGTCTTACTTTTAGAGTTAACCAATTCCTCAACTATGTCTTAGGTTAAGGACCAGAGGAGTCTAATTCGCTTGAGGGGGTTATTAATAAACTCTTTTTCGTATGACCGTTATTAATTAAAGTTATTAGCTATGTAAGAATTATAGTTTGGAGTCTAGATCTTTCATCTGCGGTCCTCTCACTTTGAGTTCTGTCAATTGTAGCCTTCTCTCATTCTTGTTGCAAGTCCTTTCCTCTCCTTCTCCATATTTGATCTGTGAAGGTGAGATTTATCTATTTTTTGTTTCTCTTTTTGTGGTACTAGGTTTTGTGGTGGTGTTCTTGTCTCAGGAAATAAACAGATCTGTAAGATCTGCATTCAAATCCTTTTGGTTGGATGGTTGTTTAAACGTTATTATATCCAATTATCTCTTGGTAGCTCAAATCTACGTTCTTGGGGGAAGATTTAAAGAGATGTTGTTAGGTGTGTGGTCAAGGTCATCATATCTGCTTGATCGGAGGAGCAGAAGTTTTCTTTAGGACATCATGGGTCTTCTTCCTTCTAAGGTTGGGTTTTTTAGGTTCTTTACCACAAGATAGGGTACCTATATAGCTGATCTAATTGCAGCTAATGCTTATAAGGAGATGTGCCCTTTATGGTGGGTTTTACAACCAACAATTTCTTTGTCATTGTAATATCCTGAATTTCAGGCATAAAGACTTGAGAATAAGCCTAAGTTAGGCATGTTACTAAGCTCGGTACAAGGAGAGTGACATTTCCTGGACAAATAAAGATCCTCTGCGTTTCTGAGGAAATAGGAAGATAAAGAGACACTAAAAATTCATATGTCAAAAAGCAAGAGTCAGAGTAATGACTACATCGGGACACGTGTCACCCTAAGGGTAAAAGAGGAAAAGTAAGGGAAAAATAGTCAAAACCCTACCCCTTATCCATGAAATTTCGTCCACCCTAGGAGAGAGAAGAAAAATGAGATGAATTTACATATGTTCGAACTAAAACACAAGACACGGGTCCCACAGAATGTTAACTGGTAAAAGGAGGATCGATAAGGACCAATTAGGGGTTTCTTTTGGACTAAATGAGACAAATGTGGGTTCATGTTGGATAGTCAAGGAGGCACCACATATGTATGTCGATTCAAGGGAAAATATCTGAAAAGTTAAAGAAAAGTACAAAAAGAAGCACTTTTGTACCCGGTAGGGCCCGGCGGGGATCGGTTGGTTGAGAATTGGACTGACAAAGTGGAGGAAATGAATTAATTAAAGAGGGTCAGATATGTGGGCCCCATTAGGCGCCACATAACTCTCTCTAATTATTAAAAATGTTACTTGAAGAGCAAAAAAAAAAAGTCAACTTCGAGACCCACGATCAGTGAAAAAGGGTAAAATGGGAATAAAAGGGTAAAAGTCAATTGGAGCAGATTTGAGAGACCCACATGGCATCACATATGTGATCTTGGGTAGGTTAAAATTTCTGGGCCAAAGTTGGTAATTATCCAAAAGTTCTGAGTTAGAATTATAGTTTTCAAAAGTTTTGGGCCAAAATATGTAATTTACCCGAAGGCAAAAAAAAATATGCCCTCTTTAGCTAGGATGGCATCACATGGAGCTTCTGGAGACCTCTAGACATTTCTGGACATGCTTGGGGAGAAAGTCAAGATATTAAAATCCAAAAATTACCCCCTATCAGTCAGAAATTATACCGGTTAATTCTAAAGTAACTGGATCAATTTTTAACCTTCATTAAATAGGGTTTTCATCTTCTTTTTCACCCTTGAGGGGAGACATTTCCAGGGGTCCAGAGAAGAGCAAACAGCCTCCATAGCTAGGGTTCCAAGCTTCAAGTCCCAAGTTCTTTCATCCACTCTCCGAATCCAAGGTAACCGAAAATCCTTTTCTTCTTGAGTTATTCTTAAGGGATTTTCATGAAAAAGGTAGGAACATGGTTTTAGGGTTGGATTTCTTCATTTTTAAGTCCTCCAATAGATTTGGAACGTGATTTTGGATGGGGTATGGTTAGAGTTAGAGTTTCTAAAATCAAAACCCCGAAAAACCCTAAGAGAAGGGTTGCTGCTAGTTCTGAAAAATCTGGGCAGCGAACATTCTAAAACATTTTTGAAGAGGCAAATGAACTTTCTTGAATCTGATATTTTACAGGAAAAAACTAGACATCTGGGGCATGAGTTTTCATATATAATATGATAGATTTAGATAAATTTTTCTTGTTGAAATAAATAGTTGAAAACAGATATGGGACCAGTGAAGCGAATCTGGATCAGGGGGTAGAAAAGTGGTATCACGCCATGATATCTGTAATTTTAACCCCTGGGAATATTTTTCTTATAAATTAGACATGTTAAGGGTTCAGATAACGCTGTTTTCACTCAAAAATGATTTTTTTGGAATTTATGAAAATTCATTGAAGTCAGGACAGAAACACTAGATTTCTGGAAAAATCTGTTTTAGCTCGGTTTAAACCAAATAATGTAATGGTATTATTGGAAATACTCAAATAAATTATTTTTAAGATATTTAGGGTCAAGCAATCTTTTGGGAGACTTGTGGGCCTCTTGAAATTATAAAAAGGTATTTTACCACCAGGTAGTAGTAACCTCTTTACTCCGGCACTTTTATGTGTTTGATGTATGTTTTGCTTGCCATATGTGTTTTTGTTTGTATATGGCTAAATATGCATATATGGTATATTTGGCATGTTTAGTGTACACACATATATTATATGGTTGCACCCATACACATCACACATATAGTGCATAAGCATTGATAGTTACTCTGGAGGCCATATCTGGACTCCAGGAGGTTCTAGTGACACAGGAGGGCGTGCCTGAGCGAGAAAAGCCTTTTTTGCAGAGGTAGGGTTGACGGTGCAGATGAAGGATAAAGGATGTCCTATCATATTTTGTATTTTACTTTTTGGGGATAAATGTACTTATATTTTGGTATTTACTTCCGGATGACTGAACCCTAACCCTCCGGGGACTTTAATTTTTATTTTTTTTGGTTGCTTTTACTTTTACCAGTACAGTAGTTGTCCAAACCGAACCAATGCTCTGTTGCGCGTGCTTTGATTAATTATTAAATAGACTTAATAACAAAGGAAAGGTAAACTATAAAAGGAATTCCTCTAACCCGCCACCCGAAAGGGCAAGGCCGGTGGGGGTGTAACAGTCATCACTTCTAAGCTTGGATTTTAAGAAAGCCACTATTGTCCATGATTCTTCTTCTACTCTTAAATCTTTAATGTACCATTGGCTGTTTTTGTATTTGGTTTATTTTGTTGTATTTGATTTGGCTTTGTTTGTATTTGTTTTTAAGTATTGTATCGGTTTGCAGTATTATATATATATATATATATATATATATATATATATATATATATATATATCCTTTTAAAAAAGAAATTAGCTATGTAAGAGAATGTGATACAAATATGAAAAATTTCTATTTAAGCATGGATAAAGTTGAAATTTTAATTTTATTTTCTGCCAAAATTAGAGGGGCCTTATAAGTTATATCAGAGATCTAAAGAGATCTATCATGCGCAGATGCGATTTATGGTTGTCTAATTAATTTGCGTTACCTTATTTTAAGTTTACTTTTTATAGCCTTCAGCGCATGTGCTTCGGTCTTACTAAGTAAATATATTCATAACATAATCTCAGGCCCCTTTAATACCTATAATCATGTGCAGGCCCCAAAAACTCAGAATTAATTCCGCTGAAACTTCCACCATACCATAGAAGTATCAACATATAGTTAGCTGTCTGCATATGAGTAATTGCATTTGTTTTAATGTTCTAAAAAGAACTTTGCACTCCTTTCTATATATGTACTTTCCTTCTAAGTATCATTTTATTTCAATCTACTTACGTCATTTTCTACCATGAATTACTTTAACTGTGTTCTTGGATTATATTTTCCCATGATAGAGACCGCGGCTTGTAGGCTGGTCAAGCTCGACCGTATTTTTCGTAGGATTGATGCTGATGTATTCGATTGTGACAATGGCTATCCTATGAAATTCATGTATATTTGGACTGACCCGATTTCCCTGCTAAGAAAAGTGCTTAGCGGGGAGAGTTAATCAGATATGAGCAATCTAGTTATATTTTGAGCCGTACATATGAGTTCTTTTTAAATGATTATTGTATTTTTTAATAAAAAATTCAATTTTTTTAAAACAATTATGGTTAACAAATTATATTTATTTAGATTTTGAACCTATCAAAATATTTTTTTTTAATATGGACTTTAAAAAAAAAAAACATTGGACTATATGTCCATATTAGCTGTAACATCCAAAATTTGTGGGATTTGAATATTGGAATATTATAAAAATTTAAATTGAGAAATTTGGGCCAAAATAATTATGAGAATAAATACTGAGAATTTAGGCTTATATTTTCCCTTAATTTATTATGGGAAAAGAATAAAATTCAAAGAATAATTGAAAGTGATAATTGGGTCTAAATATTATGGGATTAATATTTTATGGCTTAGGAAATTAAGAATTTAAATATAAAATAATTACAATTAAATCTAATTACAATTGAAATTGTTTATTTTAAAATAAAGTAAGATAAGAATGAAGCCAACTATATTCCATTGTTTTTGTGTTTTGGGCCAACACGTCCAGCAACAATAGGGAATTCATTTATCAGCAAAACCAAAGGCAAATGGTTTTCTTTTTCATGGCCCATTTCGCCAAGCCAAACCCGATCCATTGCCCATTAACCAGCATCAGTTAAGATCCGAAGAAACCAAACTGAAACTCCAGCTAAACCGAAAAGAGAACAGAAATATTGATAAGCCGAAAGTCAAACCGCAGCCAGCATTAATTAACGACAGAAGATAAGCTCATCCGAGAGCAGAGATCAGATGCCGCCCATACTCCTCGAGACACCAAAAAGCTTCGGACCGGCGGATTAACATGCTTAACCGGATCTTCAACTGACTATAAAACCATTGCTCCTCAACTCCCTTTCATTTCGTTCCCCATTCATTCGACAGTAGAAAAGAGAGAAAGGAACCGAAAGAGAGTGGAGAGACACTGAAAGAGAAAGAGTTAACAGAAGAGGAGAAACTGAACTTTTTTCTTCTTTTTGCTCTGTTTGGCCGACGAGGAACAGAGGCTTGTGCAGCGAGTGATTCCTTCGGTTCAGGCCTGGATATTAAAGGTAAGACAACTCATCTTTCGCCAAAGTCCTTAAATTTCCATCGGTAGTGGTAAAGATGAGAGAAAGCCAAGCATAAGACACACTTAAACAGAACTTGACTGCCAATTTAACCCTGTAATAGGGCATGACTGCCAATTTAGGCCGCTTGTCTTTTGAATTGGAGAAGTACATAGATTCAGCCTTTAATATTACACCACTGTTCTGGATGGTGTTCTAATCATCTAGGGACTTTGTGTAAAATGCATAACCGTTGATCACATACGAATTCCAACTTATGACATCAACCTCAGGACCACGTGCTAACCATTTGAATGTCTCAAAAACAGATTCCTCTCCCTCGACCTTTTCTTTGAACCAGTTTGCAATTGTTTTGTTATGCCCTCTAATCAACCTCTGTTCAATCATTCAGGGATTTTCTTTCCTCACAGCTTCTTTATGTGTAGCTATGCTGGCTTGAACTTCATCAACATTATTCAAGATGTATAAGTGGACTTGTGACAATTCATCAAGATCCACACTCTTTATTAAAGCCCCTCGTCTACCCCTTTTAACATGATGACGTTTTGGAAGCCCGATATGTCTTTCTTTGGCCAAATAATTTTGACAAAATTCCATGGCCTCTTCAGTTACATACTTTTGAACAATTGATACTTTTGGCCGGTATGCGTTTTTCACATACCCTTTTAGGAATTTCATAGATCTTTCAATTGGGTACATCTACTGTAAATGGACAGGGCCAGACAACTTGATTTCCCTTACTAGATGAACAATTAGATGAACCATAATGTCAAAAAATGAAGGAACAAAAAGCTTCTCAAGGTGGCACAAGATAAGATATCCTTCATTCTCCAATTCATCCAATTGTTCAATCTTGAAAACTTTACTGCAAACAGCATTGAAGAACAAACAAAGCCTAGTCAAAATGTGTCGAAGATCATACTCGGCTATGCCGCGAATAGCTACCGGGAGTAGCTGTTGCATCAAGACATGACAATCATGAGACTTTTGGCCTACTAATTTCAAGTCTTTCATCGATATAAACCTCTTAAAATTTGAAGAATACCCCAACGGAACTTTTGTGCCATGCAAACACTCACAAAAACTACGTTTCCCATCCTTAGACAAAGTATGACAAGCCAGGAGATAATAAGTTCTGTTACCATATGGCCTTGGATGTAAGTCTTCTCCATGTTGAGACCCACTTTGCATTTTTTCACCATGCCATACCCATACTGTATAGGTCTTACAAAATCCTTGACAAATTAAATGTATATGTATAACTTTAGAACTTAATCCCCTCTCATTAAAACATCGTACACAAGGGCAATAAAACTTCCCACTATCATCATGGGCATTTTGTTTAGCAAATTCTATAAATTCCCTAATCCCATTTTGATATTCAGCACTCGTCCGTAAAACATATATCCAGCTGCGATCCATAGTAGAATTCCTATAAACGGAAAGATTTAACACACATAATTCGTAAAAACTGAAACTTGCATATAAAATAAGCCAACTACAAATGCGTATATAAGCTAAATGTCGGTTTTGTCTTATGGTCATAAATGTATGACAATAAATCAAGAAGCAAAATAAATGCATGACGAGGAAATTAAACGCATCGCAAGTAGGTGTTATGGACTCACCTCTAGCATATAAGTTCAAATGCGTTTGCCGAGTCTGTCTTCTCCTGTCACGAATGTTAATGTTGCAGACAGTAAGAGTAACCTAAAAACACTTGTTTGTTAGTTAGGTAGGTCCCACAAGAACATTTCATCAATTTTGTTCAACGCATTAAAAACTCATAACGATAAGCAGGAAAATCATACAGTTATATAGCCGAAACAACTCTTACAGCTTGATCTTTAGACGTTGAGCTATGGAACCAGAAAGTTGTTGTCAAGAGAGCAACGCGAAGCAGCGATGAAGCAACACACAAACACTGGAGACAGAACCTGAGTAATCGCTCTCGGCTCGACAAGAGAAGTTCATACAGGGAAATTTAATTTTTCCACGCGAGTGGCACAAGAGTGACATTTATTATTTGGGATATTATTAAGACTGATCAATTTAAAGGAATACGGTCCTAAAGATATATTTAAATTATATTGAACTTTTTAAGACTGAAGTTTTATAAAATTGCGGTCCTAAAATTAATTTAATTTAAATTTATATTGAGTAATAAATAGTGATTAAAGTATTGATCCCATAAAAACTTGATACCAACAGTGCAGTTGAGCAATAATTTTACGCGTTTGTTTAAGTTGAGCAACACAAATTGATTTTAAATAAGTGAAAAGAAGTTAAAATCAAAATAAATGAATTACCACATTATCAAACAGCAACCCAGAGTCACTAATCTTTTATTAACCTCATAAACATTGTTTTCACTAATTTAATTAGTTTTAATGTCAAATATGTTAATCTCAAATATAAATAGTTATAAGTGCATGTCGGTTCACTTACAACCCTCTATTAAATATAAATTGTTATGTTTAACATAATTACACAAGAGGCAATATAACTTGAACACACTCTTCCACAATTATATGGTGTCATTACTTATATATATCCTAATTGTAAATGAGACTACAATATAATCACATATTACTTAATCTCAGAGCCTAATTAAATCCCCTTTATCAAGATAAATCATAATGTTTATAGTCATATTCAATAATAGCCAATCACTAAATAAATAAAGCTAAACAATAATAAGTAACTAAAATTAACATCAAATTTAACTAACCATGAAAACAAAGTCTAATCTATTCATAAGATCATAGCTACTATAGGTGGCAAAACAAACAAACTAAACATAACTAAAATAATCTCAGCAAGACGGCAACAAATTTATAATCCAAAATCTCAAGGAAGAAAGAAAAGAAAAACGAATAAAGTATTGATTCAAAGCTTTATCTTTAAGGTCTAGTTACTCCTATGTCTAATCACCTACTTTAGTCTTTTCTCTTATCCATAGTCCCTCTCATCCTCCCATGAAGAATAAAACTTAAACTCTTTTCTCTCTCGTTTCTTATGATTTTAGACGATGATGATGTTGATAATCAAATAGCGCTGCCTCCCTCCTCTTTTCTTTCCAAACCGTGGTTTGTTTCCTTTTTATATTAGAGGTCTTCCTTCAACTATACATTCCCGAAAAGGTGCCGCCTCTGGTCACTAAAGAGAAAGGAAATGATATAATAATAGTAGTAATAATAATAACAACTTAATCTTTTTTTTTTTTATTTTAAAAAAATTCTAATTGTTTTTTTCTTCTTTCCTAAACTTAAAAATTTCATTTTTAATTTGTAAAACTTAAAAACTTCAATTTTAATTTGAAATCCTACAAATGATGCACCAAATTGATATCTCATAAAATCTTAAGAAAATCTCTTTAATTTAACATTGATGATTTACCATATATATAAAAATATATCTCAAATCTATTAAAAATGAGAAGTCAAGAATAAGCTTATGCAAAATTTATTTTATAAGTGCACACCCAACGCATTATTAGATATGTGAGTACAATATTTTGCTAATTATTGATCTTATGTCACGTAAATAATCAAGAGTTTGTTTGAGAATTTAGCATATCTTTGGCTCGGCTTTCAAAATAGTGGCTTATAGACATAAAAGGAAGGGTTAAGGTTCAAAAATACACATGAGATTTTTCCCCATGAGCAAAAATACACATATTTTTTTCAGGAGTAAAAATACATATGTGGTTACCATTTTGGTGCAAAAGTCACATCCCTCCATTAAGTCACTGTTCACCCTGATGAGAGAGAAAGAGATGAGATGAACAGTAACTTAACAGCGGTGAACAATACTTAACGGTGGGGTGTGACTTTTGTACCAAAATGGTAATCATATGTGTATTTTTGCTCTTAAAAAAAGCATATGTGTATTTTTGCTCTTGGGAAAAAAGCTCATGTGTATTTTTGCACCTTAACCCTAAAAGGAATAATACACCATCTTGTTCGCGTATTTGGTTGACAAACAAATTGGACTATATCGATTGGTTTTCTTAGTAAACAACAAATTGAAACCTAATTTCGTGGAGAACATCTCCAAAACGACGGTGTGAAAACTCAACCAGTTGAAAATTATAGTTTACAGTAATAGAAAAAAATATTTTTAAATTTTCTTATATAAAATATTAAAAAAAATTAGTTAAATTACAGCTAGTTCGATTATGATCAAATCAATCAACCTTGACACGATGCCATTAACACTAATTCAATGACCAACTCAATTTTTTAAATATTGGTTGATATAAGACAAAGCAATGGGACAATATGGTAGAGCTGTTTCTCGCCAATTAGGTTCTTATTATAATCTTCAATTAACTAATACTTTGAGTGAAGAAGGCTACTTAAAATTAGTTATTTTTTGTAAAATATCGAAATCACTCTTAATAAAAGTCACTGGTTAGAAGACCTTGGTTAATTAGGTAGAAAGTTTAACAGTTAAGGATATTAGGTGGAAAAAACTTATATTTTAGATAAAACATGATATATCGTAAATATGCGGGAAATCTTTAGAATTTTTGAATTTCTTGATAAAAGTCACTAGTTAGAAGAGCTTGGTTAATTAGTTTGAAAGTTTAATAGTTAGCTAAGGATATTAGGTCAAAAAATTAATATTTCAGATAAAACATGATATATTATAAAATATGCGGGAAATTTTTAGAATATTCGAATTCCTTGATGATGCAGCAGCAATTTTTTGCCATGAAGGCCGGAATTTAGGTGTCCTTTTCATTTGTATTTTATTTTTAAAAAGGTTAATTTTCTCAACTACATTATATTTAAATCATTTATGAATTTAGGTATGACAGGGAATCTGAAGTCAGATTACGCTGTTTAATGTTCTAAAGGTTTGACTTTTTCATAGAGAGTTGACTTAGAATAACAGTTTTTGGAGACGGCGGACAATAATTGAAATAAGACAATAATTTCTAGCTCAGGCATTATGAAAGCAAAATGGAAAAAAGATTATTTAATGGTGGCGTATATTGTGTATTTTCTTAAAAAATTGTTGCCGTGTATATTGCGTGGAAGGAAAAGTCTGATTTCAAAGTAAACGGGAAGAAAAACAAAGCTTACGTAATATTGTCGTTTAGTTTTCCTTCCTTTATGGCTGCTACTTGCAGTATGATGTCCTTCCTGTATGGCTGCTACTTGCTATAGGATGTGAGAGGTCGGTCATGAGGGTTGAATCTTCTCTCTTCCGATGACTTGACTAAGGGATTTTAATTCAGTAATTGGGAAACTAGCTCATTATAAAATCATGGCTTAAGATGTAAAAATACACATAAGTTTTTTCTCCATGAACGTCCAACACCACGTACTTTTTTTTTGAGTAAAAATACACACATGGTTACCATTTTAGAGCAAAAGTTACATTCCACCATTATGTTACTGTTCACCGTGATGAGAGAGAAAGAGATGAAGTAAATAGTAACATAATAGCAGTGAACAGTAACATAACGATGGGTGTAACATCCCAATTTTCAAAAGCGGAATAAATTTTTTTTTCATCAGAGTAGAGCATCGGAGCAAGTAGAAGAGTGAGTAACTCATATATCTATTCAAAATGCCGTAAGTCTGGTTGGATACAATAGCGGTATAGAAACCGAGTATTTCAAAAGTGATGTACAAGAATAAAAGGAAGCTTCTGCCGGAACAACAACGGGAAGTCTTCCACCGGATCTCTAAGCATGCTGCTTTCCCTTCACCTCCGTCACTGGTTCTCCCAACCCTGATGCTATGTCAAGAGCTGAGGTCCCATGCATACGGACCCTAGGTAACGGTTAACCTCATATTTACATATATGGTATATAAACACAGCAATTGATTCACTTTCAAACATGTCACTCCCAGTGAATGCAAATGTACCGCTCCCAGCGAAAAGTACCACTCCCAGTGAATACAGATATATCACTCCCAGTGCATGCAGATGTACAGTTATCCTTTAACAACAACATGTATTCAAACAACACACCACAACATGCATACAACACACATACCACATATACACATACTGTAAATATCAGAGTTAGTGTTACAATACGCGAACGTACCTTTTCACCGTGTAATGGCCAAGCGTCCGACCCTTTGATCCGGCCTTAGACTTCCCGGATATCCTAACATATCACCATATTTTTTAGAATAATATCCTAAGAGATATTTCCACCTCTATTTACTTCTCTACCCTCGGTGGATTTGTTATTTACAATTCTGCCCTTACATTTATTCAACAACGTAGTGCAGTATTTTCTGGGCAGATTTTTCGGTAACTTTGAAAAATCATAACTAATTCTAGAAAAATTGAAATGAGGATCTGTAAAATTCCCCGAAACCCTTAGGACGTCTATTTTTTGAGGAAAAATATTCACTTTCACCCAGATTTTACGAAAAATTCTCAGTTTTGAATTTTTTCAATGTTGCCCAGATTTTATTCTAGTAAAAATGGCTTAACTTCAAAAATTCATATCTCCTTGACCAGAGATCAAAACGTCACATATTTTATATATTTGGAAATCCCTACATGTCTACTTTCTTCCTGGAAAATTTCGTGATTTTATAACTTCATTTGCTACACAAAATATTAACATCTATTTTCGCTGCCAGCAAAGAATTTGCACCTTCAGTTTTCTAAACTTTTATTACAATGATCTATTAATTCTAAAAACTATTTCCTAACATGTTTTTACCTCTTTAGGCATTTTTCAATGCAATGAGACCTAAAAACAAGTATAGGAATTTATTCTCTAATTTTCTAGATTAAACTAACATTGATACTAAGAACTTATAAAAACTAAAGACTAGAAATTTAAATGTTAGAACTTACCTCTTGAAGACTCTTGAACTCCTTCCTCCTTCCTGCTTCACTCTCCTCTTAAACTCTCCAATCTTTGGTATGAGTTTGGTGTGAAGAATGAAGAGAGGAGAGCTCTCTATTTATAGGCAAATGCTCAATGGCACAAGTGGTAATTATGAAGGAGTTCAAACTTCTCTATTTAAAGCCTAAGTGTATTATGAAGTCTAATTATGACATTAGGGTTCTTATTAGACTAATTCACATGTATTTATCAGAGTGTAGGCATTAACAGATCAGAGTAAAATACAACAGAGAGCGTACTTAGGCGTTTGGACGACTGAGTAACTGATTTCATATCCACAGACATATGCTGATTAATTAAAATTCCCGAGGGAATAAAAATGTGATACAACTTACATTCATTGTGGTGATCTTGGTTGACGTGTTAGGTTGCAGTAATCCGAAAGGTTCAACAATTCACATTTCATACAGTCCCAAAATCTAACTCCTTTCGAGTCTTTACGCATGTTACTTACCCCTTCGTCCTACACCCGATCCTCCTGATCCTGAAGCTAGGGTAAATTTTGAGATTCAATATCCATTGAATCTCATGTAACAGTTAACCTTATGCTCAAGTATAAATAGTATATGTATGACAGATATTCATTACAATTCAGCATATAACTATACATAGCACACAGCACATGTATCAGTTCATATCACAACAATACCTCTACATAGCACACAACTCATGTAAGATTCACCTCTACATAGCACACAACCCATGTAAGGTCCACATAGTTTGCACATAAATTAGTGCCATGCCCCAGAGCGTGTCCTCAGCGCTAGGAAAGCATCCATACGACATTACCAAGACTGTAACCCATTATCAAATAAAAGCTGAATGTACTTAAAATGGTGGCCTAAGACCCAGTTTTAGCCACAATCCATGACCCAAGACCAGTCTTGTTCATGACTATATGAATCATCTCATCATCACATATAAGCATACAAGCAACATAAGAGTTAGAGTTACAGTACGCGTCCGTACCTTAGACCTTGGCGCTAGTGGTACGTTCACCTTTCGGTACTGGTCCCAAACCTTCCCAGGTATCCTATAATATCATCACCGCATTAATTCTCTTATACTTAACATCCTAAGAGGATAGCCTTACTCCTATAAGAAAGCAAAAAAGGAAGCAAACCAAAATGCTAGCTTCAGCTTCAATTATATGACGAACACCTTTTAAAACAGCTCAGAGACGATTAAAAAGAAAAGAAAACTTCAACTTAACATAGAAAAATAATAATCAAGAGTCAACTAACATTTACATCAGAACGATTACAAGGCAACAATGCACATTATATTTGTATATCTCACTAGGGGACACATTCTATTTGTATACCTTACTATGAGGAATTGATTAATTGCTATTTTGGTTTGCCAAATAGCATATAAGATAGGATTGATAAACCAAAAATTGAGACTAAAGGTTATAATTTTTTGTTTATAATTTTTTAATTTAATTATATATGATTAAAGGATAAATGAAAATATTGGGATATTTTAATTACTCATTTGAATAATCTAATTTATAAATGTATGAGTCTCGATAGATTAAAAAAAGATATTTTAAAACGGGGTAAATAAGCCATGGATGACAATCTGATTATAGAATTACAGAATCATATCACAAAAGACAATTTAATTCTTGGAGATAATATTATGAGCTTTTAAATTAAAATATTAATGACCTAATAATAATAAATAAATCCTAATATCCAAACGTGGGATGCAACCGAAAAGGAATCATATCACAAAAGACAATTTAATTGTTGGAGATAATATTATGAGCTTTTAAATTAAAATATTAATGACCTAATAATAATAAATAAATCCTAATATCCAAACGTGGGATGCAACCGAAAAGGAAGGAAGGGGAAAAAAAACGTTGCATAAATATATATATTACCTTCACCTGGGATGTAGACTGAAAAGGAGGGAACGAAGGGGAAAAAATAAGAATTGGTTGCGAGACAGGATCGAACATGAGCGCTGATGGATGTTGTCCCTCAAGGCCAACCTGCGTGCCACTACACCCTGTGATACATATAATGTTTTATTACTACATAAAATATATAATTCTAAAGTTTATGTCTGCACTTGCAGACCCAAGCACCAATGTAGTTCCGCCACAGCACACACATATATTTGTCTTGGGTTTGTCTTATTTGAATGTGATCATTCTGCACATTTACACCGATGGCTTTAATACACAAACAGACCCATGTTTTTTTTTTCCCTCTTACGGCTTACATTCATACATGCATGCATACATACATACATACATACATATAACTTTGTCTTATTTCCTTGGTATAACAGGCACGTTTTCCTCTACCAAGATGCAGAAAAATATTCATACAAACAGTAAGACAAAGTGGTGTGCCCGAGAGAGTTCATGACAGCAAGCATGACCATGCATATATCTATATTTGCACATTGCAGACACACACAGCAACTCATCAAAACTCTCGACATACACATATGAATACATATATATATTCAGTAGTAAAATACTTACAGAAGAGCTATGTCCCTTGGTTTTCTTTCCTTTTCACTCTTTTTTAGGTTTATGCAATGCTCATATATATCTATATATTTACTTATTCACTTAGGTCAGTGTTTTCCATGTCAGAGAAAAAAAAAACAAAAAAACTAAACACCTCTCTTTCCTTTCCTTCACTGAACACAGCGACCAGATATGTGTGTGTGTGTGTCTTAGGAGTTCTCTTTCTCTTCCTTTTTAAGTGATAGCAAAATGATACTCTCTTTCATGCAGCAAAAGTTTTCTCCCATATATATATATATATAAAAACAATGACAGCCGAAACTGCCCACACCCAGATCCATGACAACAAAATAATATCACGCCATGCATCTATACGTTAAGGACTCACCTTTTGTATTTCATACATATATATATCATTTAACATCAATGTGAGATCATTTTATGCAGCAACACCGAACCTAAGGCTTTGTTTGAGAGTTTAGCTTCATTTAACAAATGTTCCCTCTTAAAACCCCCATATTGGGGGAACTTCATTTTTGTGAAGAAGGAGAGTTTTAGAGGATTTGTAAAAATCTTTGATTCCCTCCCCTCTTATTTTTAAAACTCTCAAACAAAGGAAGAGACTACCAAAACCCTTCCTTTCCTTTCCTTTCCCTCCAAAATGGAACTCCCAAATAAAGCCTTAGGAAATAGGGATGTTACATTAGCACTAGTCTCGATGGTCCAAATTTGATTAGTTCTCTTTTAGTGGTGGAACCAAGAAATTTTTTTAGCCCGGCAAAAGATCGATAGAAACTTTTTTATATACAAAAACACCACTAGAAAAGCACATAACAAGCACAAAATTATCCCAAAAGGCAAAAATACCAATCTAAAATTGTTACCAAAAAAAAAAATATATATATATATATACACACACACACACACTTCGCATAGGGACCACTCTCGATGGTGTAACCGAGTAAATGTAAGTCTTTGAGTAAATTCATTAAGAATAAAAAATAATAATCTAGTTCACAAACACACAAATCGCAGAAATCACTTTAGCAAAACAAAATTATAAATTATAAATTTAGAAGACATTTAAATGAAATGTCAAATTTAATAAGAATAAAAGCATACCTCACAACTAGCCCATACATTTAGAAATGGAGTACAATATATTGATGTGTTGATTAAACAATATTTTTGTGATCGAATAAAATAAAAATGTGGCTATTTTGCAGTTTTCCAATAGAAAACTATCTTATATATACTCCTCAGGTCATAAATCTATAAAGGTAATTAAAAGGTTAGTTTTAATCCTATATATAAGAGCTCTATCTATATTGTTTTCCAAATATGTGTGTGTACGTATGTATTAATTATATTTTCTAAACTGTCCTTATTAGTTATACATATTAAAGAAGGGTTTGTATGTGAGGTATCTTTCGTTATAAATTATTAAAATTGTTATCTTAGTGAAACCAACACACATTTTGTTTTGTTTTGTTTTCTTTCTTTCTTTCTTTCTTTCTTTTTTTTTTTTTTTCAAACAACTTAGATTTTTTAAAAAAATTAATTAGCATGTCAACAGGGTACCGGTTGCTGCCGAGAGCCCAGTAATATTTAATGGAATTCAAACACTATATAAATGCATCCAACGGAATATAGCACATGTCGGATTCTTCGTTATTCCGCTATACACAGACTATTCACTATTCTCTTGGTCAACGTTTACCATAATCGTTTTCATTTCTTAAATAGGAACGGAAACTCTTATCTCTCAACACACACCGACACGCAAAGATACATACATGCATGTATCTCTAGGCACGCGCACACATGTAATACTCGGATAATTATTTATCTGGAATATTATATTAATAACTAATACCTATTGAAAATAGGTGAATTTGTGGTCTCAAAGTGTAAGATAATTAGCTTATGTTCAAAAGAAAATATTAAGAGAATAAAGGAAATTAAATGCCAAAAAAGCTTATAAATGCAGTTTAGGGTTATTAAACATCCTAAAAATATTGTGATAAATTTTAAAGGACAGTAAAATAATTATTAAAAATTAGAAAGAATATTGTCCTTAATTTAGACAATTTATTAAATTATTTATTTTGAAAATAAAAGGAAGAAAAATTTAAAAGTATTCTGGGAACCATAATTGGCTCCATGATTTTTAATATTATGCATGGTGCATAAATTACCAATTTCAGTGCAATAGTTGTGAGATAATAATTAATCTCAATTAAGAAAATTGTCAACAATTAGTAAGTGATTAATTAGATAATTAATGGCTAATTGTTTAGACATAAATAGAGAGAGAAAGGGTGGAGATATTTGTGAAAAATGGAATAATGATATTTATATTATAATAATAATATAAAGTGAGATATTTTGAAAAAAGCAAATAGGATAAACGAGTACCGATAGAAAATAAATTATATCTCAAAATATGTGAACTGAGTATCTAACATAAGGACTTATTATAAACAAGTATATTTTTATCCCAGAGTAGGCTATCTCCGAAGTCATTTCCGTAACCGGCGGAATGATTATGAGATAAGACAAAAAGATATTTTGTGAAAAAAGAGCAGATAGTATAAATGAGAACCAATGGAAATTAAATTATAACTCAAAAACCATGAACTAAGTTTCTAAGACCAGGACATATTACGAGCGAGTGAATTTTTATCTAGAAGTTGACGTTTTCCGACATTATTTCCGTAACCGACAGCATTTGTCCGAAAATGTTCAGCAGGCAACGGAATGTCCTGAATAAGATCAAAAATTTAGTTGACCCAGACATTTCTAAAGAGGAAGAATAGACCTTCAAGGCTATGTTGTCAGATTTCTGAGATTCTTCAAGATTACGCGATTAGAACACCGAACAGGGACTTTATCGGTAGAAAACTTCTTGAGCAAGTTGGTGACATCACCTTGATGACATAGGATGAGCTCAGCATAGTAAGGTGTATGGCCAAGATCTTGCCACCTCAAAGGACTGTGATCCAACGGTCAAAATATGATAAGGGAAAGTTCAAAGGAACTATCGAAATGCCATCGCATTTTTCTATAAATAGCTTGAACTTCTTCACGATTCTCACACCATTCCTTTCTTGTGGAAACTGAAATTTTAGAGCAGAGGAAGGAGGAAGAGGCTGGGGAAATTTATAGCAAAGTTTTGGGTAAGTTCTTCGGTCCCTAGTCTTAAGTTCTAATCTTATGTTCAGTAGTTCTTAAGATTCTAAGGTAGAAGTTGTTTTGATCTTTAATCTTCCAAGTTAGTCTAGATATCATGTTTTAAGGTTAAATATGATATATATTTCCAAAAATATGTTGGAGTTAGAGATATGGCAAAATTTTGGAAGATCAAAGTCAAGGTAACGAAGTGCTGGCGAAATTCCGCCAATTAAGGGGGTTAAGGGCAAAATGGTAATTTACACCTAAAATGCTTGTTATAATGTGAGACATTGATTAAAGTGATATTATCCTTTTAGGATATCTGAGATCACGTACTGTGGTTATCGCTGTTACTGCTGTTGTGCCATCGTCGTACCGTTTTTCGTCTAAAGTACCATATATCGTCAACGAAGGTGCATTCGCGTACAGGTAAATTTAACACTTGTGTGTCTTGTATGCCTATATATGATTGTTTGATTCATATGTTATGAGCAATATTGTGGTTTCAGTCGTTTGCATACATTCAGGGTAGCTGTGGATTCAGCTTGACACGGTTTATAATCTTGATAACACCGTTTGTATGTTTTCCTAGTGTTGAGGACACGAGGGGCCATCGTGGCACTAGTTATGTGCAAACATGGTTGTACGTGCATGAACTGTGTGCTATGTATGGTGTTTTTGACATACATTTGTTGTGTGCTATGTATTGTCCACTGAATGTATTGAATAACTGTCATATATACTGTTTATACTTTTCACATGAGTTTAACTGTTACCTGAGGTCCAATGGGTACTGGACCTCAGATCTGTTTAAGGTTCAGGAAAGGAACCAAAATAAAGAAGGTACCGATAGATGGAGCCGTGAGAGAGGCACTAGTGGACGAAGTTGAGAAGAGACACCAGACAAAGCAAATGCCGGAAGAGCGTTCACAGAGTATTCATTATGGCATTAATTTAACGAGGTTATCTCAAACGGTTTGGTTCCGAAGGTAGAGCTAGTCTATGTGAGTTAGTCAATAAGTCGTCGTGAACTCGGTGAAACTCCCATGAGAGACACCTACTTGGCCAAACTGTTTGATAAACTGAGTTAGATTTATTGCCCTAAGTCTAGCTACGGCTTGGTTGAAGATTATATGATTACCATGTAAGAATTGTAATTATACAAAGCTCTATGTTGTATCACATAAATATTCCTTCCAGAAATTTTTAATATACCAGCTTATGTCGAGGCATCAGCATATGTCTGGGCATTTTATATCAGATACTCATTGTCCAAATATTAGCGCACACTATCCGTTTCCGCATTGCTCTAAGCTGTAGCACCTTAAACTCTGTTGATTTTCCTAAAACTAAGTGTCAACTGACATGATTTTCAAGCATGGAATTTGGGGTGTTACAACACACATATATATAACATATTGTTATGGACCCATATAATGGGTCTGGCTGATAGGTGGCCCAATAAGCACGCTTTATGATAGAACACCTTTATAATTAGGTAAAACGCTAATCATCCTATCATCATGGATAGTACAGGTAGTGGAGCAAACATTTGTAGAACATGGAAGTACATATTGCCTGAGAGGCAGTACACAAAGTAATGGATTGAAACCCTAGAGGTAATCTCTATAAATTAGAGATTACCCACAAGGTGCACACTTTGGATTCATCAATTCTAATATTATGCACACACCCCACTCCCTTTGGCCATTGCCATACTCGTGTAGCATAGTGATCACCAAACCCCTGTGATATCTTTTCCATAGTTATCACTAAGTATTCTTCCTCTCTTTTGGTGTTTAAACCTATAAACATCTTAGAAAATACATTCAATCCCATATAAACCATTTACTGGTCCACAGAGGCTAAACATTTGTGTTCTATAACATAACACATATATGTGTGTGTGTGTCTATGTATATGTCTAGTGTGTGTGTATCAACACATAAAGATAAAACTTGTTGTCTTCTACAAACAAAGATCCTCAGTACCCACTTTTCCACCCTCTTATAAATAGTGTCTCACCGTTCATTCAATCAGAATCTTTTCTATTACTCTCTCTCTCCCTCGCAAAAGTATAGCAAGAAAAGGAAAGAAAATAGAACACCATGTTTCTACACATGCAACAGAAGCACCACTCTATATTCTTCTTCTTCTTAGGTTTGATGATCTGGTTACAGGGAGTCTTTGACAGCATCATTTCAGACCCACATATTGTAACACCCCAAATTCCATATTACTTACTATGTCTGATGACACGTAGTATCAAGAATATCAACAGAGTTGATGGTGTTACAGGTTAGAGTAAAGCAAAACGGAGAGCATGCATTTCCATTTGGATGATAAGTGACTAATAATATATGCCCAGACATATACTGATGCTTGACATATGCTAGTTAATTGAAAATCCCGAAGGAATAATTGTGTGATACATTTATATAGACTCGAAACCCTGGTTTATCTAGACCTATGGCTCAGAACCCAATACAAAGTAATAAGACTTATTGGCCAGATCTGTGTTTAGTCTAGTAGGAGTCTCCTTGTCTTTCAAGGTAACTAATTATTGTAACCACATAGACCAACTCTTTCTTAGTTTAAACACCAAACGGTTTGAAACAACTTTATTATATTCATGCTAGAAACTAGGTCTTGATAACCTTCTTCACACTCTCATCTCGATCGGTGCCTCTTCACAGCCCTGTCTACTTCACTTCATAGGTTCATATTTCTTTCCCTGAACCTTTAGTCAATTCTATGATTCAATCGGATTGAATCTCAGGTAACAATTAACCTTATGTTCAAGTAATGACAATATATATGACAGATATTTACAACAATATTACATTCAGCATCAAGCACACATCAAATGTATGTTAACAATGTTTGCACTCACCAGTGCCACGAATCCACATATCTTGAGCGCTAAGAAAACATATAGCATTATCATAAATATAATCTACTTTAAGCAGAATCCATAGTCTTGTCTATAACTCATGAATCAAACAATCATATATAGACATATAAGACACACAAGAGTTAAAGTTACAATACGTGAACATACCTCCCTTCTGTGTAGTTAGACCGAACTAGTATAAACTGTTTTGTATCCATTTCCTCTCTCAGTCTCTATCTTATTATTGTTTGAGTATAACTTGCAAAAAGATTTTGAGATCACCTATTCACTCCCCCTCTAGGTGATATTCCATCTTCACATTGTTCCTAATATAAAAATTGAAGGGTCAATTTAAATCAATTTAATTTAGTTAGACTTGATATAATTAGTTTGAATTGATTCTAAATACCATTAATTCTGTATTATTTATCACTATTTTATTTAATTAACATTTTAAGAGTTAACCCAATTATAATTAATTGAATTGTCCATATATGTAACAAAAACATGGGCACAATAAACACAATTTTTATATCAAACTTAGTCTAAAAAATTAAAATAATGAGATGATTAAGATAAATGATAGTTTATGACACTGGTTATAAATCCATGTGTTTGTTTCTTCTCACTTTCTTGATTAAGTGGTAATTGGTTGGCATAAGTAACTAGTTGCATTAGCCACTTATATTTGAGTCATGTTGTTTTGTGGACTAGGATATCTCCCTACTCTATATATTTGTGTAGTGGTCAGATTGGAGAAGTATGGACGGCCATCGTGATAGGAGTTGGATGTACAATCATCTAATTGAGAAAAGAGAACTAACTCGAGCATTCCTAGAGAGTCTGGAAGAGTTCATTCAATTTGCTTTGGCGTACTCAGCTAATTCAAGTAGATACATCAGTTGTCCCTGTGTTAAATGCAAGTGTTTAAAATTTCAAGAGTAGAGTATGGTCAAAATCCATTTGTGTAGAAAGGGATTCATGAAAGATTATAAATGCTGGGAATATCATAGCAAAGTCCGACAGACACTGAGTGGATATTCAGGGAGCAGTAGTCATCGAGGCAACCTTAATCAATATGAACAGTTGGTGATGGATACCGCAGGACCGTCGATTGGCCAATATTTTGATCTCTTCACTCATGCTAAACCATCATACATGAAAGAGGAGAGCAGTACACATAATCAACCATGTTACATGGGAGATGATTCTAATCCGGAAGCCGATAGGTTCTATAAAATGCTTCAAGATGCACAACGACCGTTATGGGAAGGATGCGAACACATTGAAAGTAGTGAACACTCATCGCTATTGGCTACCCTAGCAACACTAAGCTTGAAGACTAATCACTATATTAGTGAGAGGAATTACAACGAAATGATGCAGATCATGAGTAAGGTTATTCCGAAAGACAATAATTTGTCGAAGGATTTCTACTAAGCAAAAAGAAAGGTCAAAGAGCCTAGGCTTAGTTATGAAAAAATCCATTGCTGGCCCAGAGGATGTATGTTGTATTACAAACATTATGCTAAGCTAACCAAGTACAAATTCTGTGAACATGACAAATACAAAGTTGTGAGTAATGAAAGGAAAATGACTTGTCAAGCATTCAGCAAGATGTGGTACTTTCCCCTCGTGCCTAGGTTTAGAGATTCACTACAAAAGAAAAGCCTGATTTGTAGCGGTTAAACAGTAATGGTCATAAAAAACAGCTGCAAATGTCAATAACCATTACAAATTTGTAGCAGTTTTACACTAAACCGCTACAAATTTGTAGCAAAGAAAGGGCGCCAAAGCACGCACGTGTTTGAGACGGAAATTTGTAGCGATTCATCCACGATAAACCGCTACAAAATTGGCACCAGCTTGGCGCGTAATGGCGGGAATCTTTGTGGCGGTCAATTTGTCGCGGTTTCTATAACCAAACCACTACAAATTTAGCACCAGTGCTCACACCTATTAGCACAAAATTTTGTCGCAATTAATTCATAATAACTACTACAAGAAAGTGAAAGGATACATTTTTATTGTGGTTTAGGTTTAGCGATACATTAACCGCGAAAAATTCTTAACATTTGTAGCGGTTTCCGAGTAAACCGCTACTAATGTTTAAACTATATAAGCTTAACCGTACATCAAACAAAAAGTATAAAAAACGAGAAATCACCGAATCTGCGTTGTCACTAAATGAGCTAACTCGGCTTGGTAAATGAAAACATGCGGATATTTGTAGCTCTTATCTTTTATCTCGAGAGATGAGTGCGGTAGATATTTGCCTCTCTCATCCTGAAGCCGGAGGTAGCTATTTTGTGATAACGAAAATTTGGTTATTTCTCAAACCTGATGACTTATATTCTTCTGAATATCATCTAAAAAGCAACCGATGATTGGATTTTTATGATAGTCACCTTTATCTCTGTAAAATATCTCTGATCAAAATGAGTCAATAAGCCTTTACAAAGATATCGGTGGCTATATGAAAGCCCAATCTTCACGGGCTTGTTAGACTATTTTCAGCACACTTATTAAAAAATATTTTTTTTATCAAACTAATTGGTTTATTAGTTTCAGTAAAACTAATTGGTTTATTAGTTTCAGTAAAACTAGTATTTATTTTAAGAAAATAAAAAATCAATAACATAATATGGTTTGAAAAGTCCAGTAAATTCTTCTTGGAAAAAAAATCCAGTTTTAAAATATAGATTTTTGTACAGTACATTCTTCTATAATAAGAAATAGGATGTCAAATCTAAACATGCTTCAAAATCAAAATATTCTAATACAACCCCCCAAACACGCGGACACACACACCCAAAGCCATCAATAATTAAAACCTTAGGTTTCATTAAACTCAAATAAGCACATGAAAACAGGACATCATGATATTCACAAAAGCATATAACAAATATACGAAATGAGATCAAGGCAATGGATTATGAAAAGTAAGCAAATTTTATTAGGTTAAAATCAACAAAGCAAAAAGAAAAAAGTAGCATGCGATACTGCTATATGAGCAATATCATGACTTAAGCTGACCTGATATAAAAACAGAAGTAGTCTATGAGCAAAATGAACCCAATTAGGTGAGTATATCTGCATCAATAGTTAATAAGGAAAAATTAGCATGGTTTGATGATTCACAGTTCTAACTTTCAACAAAGCAATTCACATGATTCAAATTTCCTTCCATGAGCATATCAAATGTAAAATTGAACTATTCTGACAATGAAAGGTTCTATGAAGGTATCCAAAAAACATGAAATTTACCAGCAACCATATCAAAACCTAGTGTATTTTTCAGTCCATGACCACCAAAGTAAGAACTGTCAAGTGATAGACCAAAAAAGCAAGAGTAGATGTCAAAACCTAGTGTATTTTTCATCGACCACTTGTCTCCTCCTCTCACTTTTATTACCCATCCCAAAACCTAGTACTTGTCGGATAACAGTTATTTGGATTCTCCAAACAATACGAAACACTAACAAATATAGTAATCCACTAATAAAGAACATTCAAAACAGATGAGAGAAAGGAAACTAAATTAAATCCAATGATCCATTCATAGTCTGGTAAAACTTAATCAATTCACAATGTATCTGTCTACTATAATATTAAAAAAAACATACAAGTTATTTTTCAGGACCCCTCAGGGAAGGTAACAAGGAAACATTCAGGACAAATCACGCATCATAATTAACATCACTCTGATTCTCCCAGAACCAAAAGCAGCTTGCCTAGTCAAGTGAAGCTTGAATCTTCATTAAAATGCAAGGGCAGAAGTGCAGAACATCCTAGAAATATAATTCTATCCTCTACGCCACCCAAGAGGGTTTTGGTTTACAGACTACATTACCGTAAAAAAAAAACAGTTTTAAATAATTTCTGGCTGCATAAAAGAATAAGCTGAATATGGGGCTTTGTACTATAAACAGCGAGCAAAAGTATTTAATCTATAAAAAAACTAATTCTGCCTATCAAGAGAAATATAAACATTGATAATTCACAAGCTATGTATAAAATTGATCACTTTTTCAAAGGAATAATAGAAGAAAATTACATTGCCCATGAATCTCTGGAGGTTCTTTGTATTGTTGGCAAAAGCGTACAAAAGAACGATGGGAACAGTCACATAGATCCCAAACTTAGCAATCTCCAGGATTCCCTTTGATGTGCCAATCGAAGACATCTTGGGGGAAGATAGAACTGGAAAATCAATAAATCTTCTTCCGTCAGAAATCAATAATGAAAGAAAAGGGCGTAAAACTCAAATTAAACCTAAAACCATCCACAATCTGCAGATGAAGGTAATGAAAACCAAGCCGAAGCAGTGTGACCGCAGTAGGACGACGGCAGCGGCAGTGACGTCAACAGGGCGAGCGCGCGAAACTTCTTAGGGCTGAGGAGACCTGCGCGCGTGAGAGGTGGATGGGGCACGGAGGTCGTCCGACGGTGTGAGAGAGGAGGGAAGGAGGACGGTGGAAGAGAGGACGGAGGACAGCGGAGCTACGGCATGGGAGGACGGACGAAGCGACCGAGTGAGAGATTGGAGGAGGAAGACGGAGGAGAAGAAGAGGACGGGAGATGAGAAATGCTGCAGGACTAAGTTATTTGATATGTTAAAAGGTAAATTTGTGAGGGAAACAAGTCCCTCGCAAATTTAGCAATTTTGCGAGGAAACATATTTTCCCACGCAAAATTACTTCATTTTGTGAGGGAAAATAGTTTCCCTCACAAAATGACTTAAAATCAACTGATTTTGTGAGAGAAAATAGGTTTTCCTTGCAAAAATAAGTCATTTTGCGAGGGAAAATAGTTTCCCTCGCAAAATTATTGGATTTGCGAGGGATTTTTAGTTCCGTCGCAAATATATTTATATTTGCGAGGGAAAAATATTCCCTCGCAAATTCCGCTACAAATTTTATATTTTCTAGTAGTGACTTTCACTGGCCATCAAAGATACGCTACCTCTCGATGTGTCGATCGTTTTAGTTGAGTTGTATTTTTCTTCAGGAAGTTGTGTTCCAAGGTTTTGACCGTGGAGGAGCTCGACCAGCTACAACAGAAAATCATTATTATGATGTGCCATTTAGAGATGATCTTTCCTCCCTCATTTTTCACGGTCATGGTTCACCTGACAGTACACCTTGTTCACGAAACAAAGCTTGCTGGTCTAGTTCACTACCGATGGATGTATCTTATTGAGAGGTACTCATTTAAAATTAATCACTTTACGATTACTACCTTGTCACACATTTCAGCATTAATGTCTCAACATTTTTCATTCATTACTTTATAGGTTTCTTGGGAAACTGAAATCCTACGTGAGGAATAAGGCGTGGCCTGAAGGTTTAATTGCAGAAGGTTATATTGGGGATGAGGTCTTGTATTTTTGTCCGAGGTACTTTGATGATATTGAGACGTCATTCAATTGACTGCCACGTGTCGATGATTGTCAAGAGCCAGAGCCAGAGCTATCAGCAACAGAGTTGTTCATCCCTCTTGTTGGTAGACCAGTTGACGGAACTGAGAATTTCAAACTGACAGCACTTGAGAAGCTTCAAGCACACAGACAGGTCTTGATAAATTGCACTAAGGTTGAATCGTACCTTCAGTAAGGATTGTGAACAGATATATAGTATCCTTTATATTTCCTTACATTTTATACTCACATTTCATGGTCTTCTTCGCATGTTTAATTGTAGGGAATTCAGCAGTTATGTCAAGTGTCAACTGAGAATCCGGACACAGACAACAACCGAGATTGATAGAAAGGTCCATAGAGAATCCTTGGGTTGGTTTAGAAGGAGAATAATGAATGACCACAACTCGCACTCACCAAATTCAAAGCTCTCGCACTCGGTCCGCTTGACCACGTCCAAAGATTTACGGCATACAATGTCAACTGTTTCAAGTTTTGCATCGTTTCACGAGATCAAGGATTGCTAACCCAAAACTCGGGTGTATATGGAACGTTTGGGACGAGGAGTTATACAAGCAACAGTGACGGGAACATGTGGTTCAGTGACATCCCGTATTATGGAAAGCTCCTTGATGTGGTCAAGATAAATTACTAGGGTTGTTTCACTATGATGCTGTTCAAGTGTTTGTGCGTGAATACAACAACATCCCAAGGACTCACGTCTGACGATGTGGGCATCACATCAGTGAATTTCTCTCGGCCGATTCACACTCGTCAATCTGAAAGTGATGAGCTATATATTCTAGCCTTAGAGGCCTATCCGGTTTGTTATGTCACCAATGAGAGGCACAGGGATTGGCATATGGTGGTTCACTTAAAGCCTCGGGATGTAACATCCCAAATTTTGGACTTTGGGAATCAAGAATTAATTATGGAAAATTTGGCTTTAAGGAATTTTAAAGATTAAGAATTTAGAATTTTAGGCATATTTTCCATAAATTAGCAATCTAATTGAGAATAATTATTGGCCAAAATATTTTGGAGATAATATTTTATGGCCGAAATAAATAAATTGTGGAAGAAAAATCCTTATATGAAATTAAGGATTTATTTCTAACATTTATCCGATAATTGCATACATAAATTTTTAAGGATTTTCATGGGCTTTATAACAAAACCCATTTCTCCATTTGTTTGGCCCACACAAATGGAATCAATGAATAAATTGAATGAGGGAATGTTACCCAACACGTGGAAATGCAGCAATAAAATGGGATAGATATATGTTGGTATATATCAGCTACCTTATCTCAGCCCCAGATGAATGAGACTTATTCAGCAACACGTGAAAGCCCAGAACCAATTCTCCAGCCCATATATTATGAGCCCATGTGACAGCAATGACATGGTAGAAGATAAATCTATAAAAATGCTTCAGCCCATGCATCCATCAGCAAACAAAACCAATACAATGAACCCATCCAAACCTAAAGAAGCCAAAGCCCAAAAACGAAGAAGCAGTCAACGCCATTAAACAGGAAGATCAGAGTGTAATCAGATTCCAGCGTCTGTTACGGGAAAAAGAGATCCAAAAAATCACGTATGGGCGAAGGAAACACAGAGATATCAGATGGTTCCATGCTTATCGAGCCCGGAGCCCAGTATCCAACGGTCTATGCATCTGAACCGTTGTGCTTGGTCTGGACGATGAATCTCTATATAAAGGATCTCTCTCGTCTCTGTTCCATTTTTTTTCATTCAGCCAAACTGAGAGAGTTTGAAGAAAAAGAGAAAACGAGAGAGTGATAGAGTGTAAGAGAGACCGAGAGTGTTGCTGAAGGAGTTAAAAGTGAAGCTCATCACTGGCTCTGTTTTTACATCAGAAAACAGAGGAAAACAACAAGCTACTTTCGTTGAATTCAAGCTTGAAAACCCTGGGTAAGTTATGGAACTTATCTTCTCAAGGTTTTCAGCAAGTTTATCGGTAGCCTGAGGATTTTAAGCGTTGAACATGAATCTGAAACTGAAATCTGAAAGACTGAATATATATAGTGAATGCTTGTTGTCATTGAGTTCTCTTTATCTGAAGTTAGGTTGCTGATTCATTAGGTCTTGTTTTGTTTTGTTCTTCGGTTGTGTTTTCACGTCAAGCATATCATATAAGTAGATATGAAGCCATGGTGTGTTTTCTGCGTGAGTGAATATATAAATATATGTGTGTACGTGTTGTATATAAAATAGAGGAACTGGAACTGAAGTTATATGATTCAAGCTTAAATTGAAATGATAAAACTGAAGTGAAAAGCGATGGCAACACAGTGAAAATGAGCAATACAAACTTAGCTGAAGTTCTTACTGTCATATTATTTTTGTTTAATGATTCATAGCTTTGTTAATGCATGAACCAGAGGTAATGACTCAAGCTGATTCCATTTCCTTGTTCTTGTGCGTATCTGGCTGATTCATTGTCCATTGATGTTTGGAGTGTCTTACGTGTGTATGGGTTTAAATGTATGTATATATATTTGAATAAACCAAAGCATGTTGTGGGTGTGGTTTTGGGTATGAGACAAAACAAAGAAAATAAAAGAGAAGAAGAAAAACACAGAGCAGATAAGAAGATAAGAGAAGGACAAGATTTATTGAATACATATAGCCTTACGTAACTTTCCTTTGATATGTATATGTGTGTCTTAATGAATGCTAGTGTGTGTGTGTGTGTGTGGAGAAGGAGTGGTTAAATGAATATAAACCTATGGGCGATAATGCAACTGCCAGGGAAATCATATGTACATATATGATATTGTATGTCTATGAAACTAAGAGAAAGAAGGGAACCCAAAGTAGTTCAATAATAATAATAATAATAATTTGTTATTAGTATTGTTAGGAAAATGGAAATAAAAAAAAAGGAAAGGAAATTATTAAATAATAAATAAATAACAATAGATCAATATTGCTATTATTAGAGAAAAATAATAAATAGTAATGGTATTATAAATTTTTATTTAAGGAGAAAAAGGAAGATTTGTGACAAATGTATATATATTGGGAAACCACAAGAAACATTACAAGTGATATGGTATTATTTAAAGTGACAATATTATGTTAGATAATTGGGATAATTTGATGGAGTACTTTTACGAAATTGTCAATAATAAGAAGAAATAAATAATAAATGAGGTAGGTAAATAATAATGAATAATATTATTCAATAAAGGGAAGAAATAATATATATAGAAGAAGTTATTAATGAATAATAAATTGGAGGGGGAATTTAGAGTTTCAATGGTTCCCTTAAATTTTTGATAATTTGCCACTTCAAGTATTCCAAATTTGTTTTTAAAATTTTTATATTTTAATTTTAGGAAATTATAAGTTATAATTTTGCATATGTGGAATTTTAAAGAGTTATTAATTGATAGTAAATTGGTTGTGGTAGATTAAATTGTGGAATGAGTTGAACTCTTGTTATGAGGAGCAGTGTGGTAATAGATGGATTTGGCGAGAGGTAACCACTTTCCACTTGTTATAAATATGGATATCACGGATACAAAAAAGTATTTTAAGACCGAACGAAATAGGCCCTGTAAGACCGGACCAGCGGCCGGTCTCGTTCCAAGCGGTCTTATAAGTATGTAACTTTTAAGACCGAATTCGAACTGGCCTTAAAGAAATATTTCAAGACCGGACGTAAGAAACAACAGGTCTTAAAAGTCGCACTATATAGACCTTACATATATTTTGTTCGATCTTAAAACCATAATTTATTAGACTGGACAAAACATGGTCCGGTCTTAAAAACCCTACTTTCAAGACCGGACTAAATGTCAGAAGGTCTTAAAAGTATGTAACTTTCAAGACCGGACAAACATATTCACTGGTCTCAAAAATAAAGAAAATAAAACCTTGCTTTAACATATAACCGGTCTTAAAATTATAACTTTTAAGACTGGACTAAATTAATAAGTGTGGTCTTAAAGGTTTATTTGTTTTTTTTTTACATATTATTAGGACTTTTAAGACCGTATAGAATAGAGTCCGCTCTAAAAAGTCTCACTTTTAAGACCAGACATCAAATAACCAGTCTTAAAGGTTAGTCTTTAAGACCGTTATTAGTAGTTTTAAGACCGTAAGGAATAGCCTCCACTCTTAAAAATCTTACTTTTAAGACCGGATCTTCAATAGACCAGTCTTAAAAGTGGAAATTTCCCCTATTCAAAACAAATTCGCCACACAATCCAGCATCTAAAAGACAGTACTCTAAGCTTCAATTTATAATTGAATTGGGAATGGATTACAAAATTTTATTCACCAGGCATCGTAATGAATGAGCTTGTTACTAGCTATTACAGTACAAAACTAATAACAAATGAATGTAATTAATACAATAAGACAAATACATACAATGCGTTACAAATAACAGTGTAGAACACCTAAATGAACATATATAAGAATTCATCACCTTGTCTTCATTGGATTCCCACCCGGCCAATAACAACGAACATAACTAACATTCCGAGTTTTTTTTGTGACAAGCTAGCCCATTTCGATCACAATTCCTGCAGGAAAAATAAAAACAAGAACAAAAGACAGTCAGTGACATTGTTTAAGAACATAATTAAGAAGGAAGTGAATATAGCTAAAACGTAAATTAAAACTTTAAAGTTTTCAAATAATTGTGCAGATGAATATTACCTTATGAATTGATGACTCTTTTATAAAGGGATATCCTCCCATAACACTTCTTGATGATCATTTCTTATGTTGGGTTCATTATCCACTTCATCTTCTTCGTTGATGTTCGGTAGACCCCTTGAAAAAGGAGTACTCTCAGGAAGACCATAATTTGCATCATTTTCCTCATCAATATCAATGACCCTTTTTCCTTGGAGAGCTACATACCACATTTTATTTTCTTCATCGGTGATATAGAAAACTTATTTCACCTGGTCTGCCATAATAAAAGGTTCATCTCTGAAACTTGTACTATTGAGATCGACTAATGTAAATCCTAGCCGATCGATTTGAACTCCATTATTGACATTAACCCACTTGCATTTGAAAATGGGAAATCTAATGAAGACATAGTCCATGTCCCAAATCTCTTCAATAACCCCGTAATATGGCATGACTGCCAATTTAGGCCTCTTGTCTTTCGAACTGGAGAAGTGCATGGATTCATTCTATAACATTACACCACTATTCTGGACGGTGCTCCTATCATCTAGGGACTTTATGGAAAATGTGTACCCGTTGATCACATACGAATTCCAACTTATGACATCAACCTCAGGACCATGTGCCAACCATTTGATTGTCTAAAAAACATATTCCTCTCCCTCGACCTTTTGTTTGAACCCGTTTGCAAAAGTTATGTTATGCTCCTTAATTAACCTTTGTTCAGTCATTCAGGGATTTTCTTTCCTCACAGCTTCTTTATGTACAGCTATGCTGGATTGAACTTCATCAACATTATTCAAGATGTAAAAGTGGACTTGTGACAATTCATCAGGATCCACTCTCTTTACTGAGGCCCCTCGTCTACCCCCTTCAGCATGCTGACGTTTTGGAAGCCCGATATGTCTTACTTTGGCCAAATAATTTTGACAAAATTCCATGGCCTCTTCAGATACATACTTCTGAATAATTGATGCTTCTAGCCGGTATGCATTCTTCACGTACCCCTTTAGGAATTTCATAAATCTTTCAATTAGGTACATCCACCGTAAATGGACTGGGCCACACAGCTTTATCTCCCTCACTAGATGAACAATTAGATGAACCATGATGTCAAAAAATAAAGGAACAAAAAGTTTCTCAAGCTGGTACAATATCAGATATCCTTCATTTTCCAATTCATCCAATTGTTCAATCTCGAACACTTTACTGCAAACAACATTGAAGAAGAAATAAAACCTAGTCAAAATGTGTCGAAGATCATACTCGGCAATGCCTCGAATAGCTACTGGGAGCAGCTGTTGCATTAATACATGACAATCATGAGACTTCTGGCCTATTAATTTCAAGTCTTTCATCGATACAAACCTCTTAAGATTTGAAGAATACCTCGAGGGAACTTTTGTCCCATGTAAACACTAACAAAAACTTCTTTTCTCATCCTTAGATAAGGTATGAGAAGCAGGGGGATAATAAGTTCTCTTACCATACAGCCTTGGATGTAAGTCTTCCCATATCCTCATTGCTTGCAAATCCAATCTTGCCTTCACACCATCCTTGGAACTACCTTGTATGTTGAGAAGCGTGCCAACAATGCTATCTCATACATTTTTCTCAACATGCATGACATCAATACAATGTCTCACATCAAGGTTGCGCCAATATGGAAGATCAAAGAAGACCGATCTCTTTTTCCATATATTTGTTTCTTTTTTACAATTTGAAGTCTTACCAAAGATGACACTTATATTTTTCACCTTTTCATACACTTGCTCCCTAGTCAATGCCACCGGAGCATCTTTATACTCTTGGCCACGAAAAAAGGCTTTCTTTAATCGACGATATGGCTGGCCTCGTCTAAAAAATCTTCTATGTCCAAGATAAACTGTCTTTCTTCCATGTTGAAGTTGATGGTAGCATGTGCCTTCTTCACAAATATTTATTGGAAATTGAGATATTATGATATAGTTATGAGAATTGTTTAAATTCCATGATATGAATGTAAATATCTTGGAAAAATCCCCAATTGAATTATTATGATAATTTTGGGATAAGAAGAATTGAGAGAGAATGGAAAAGTTATTTCTACCATGTGGTGAGGCCTCCATTGGTGCACAATGGTTGGCTTATTATTGTCCCATTAGTTTAATGCGGGACTTGCCCACCAGAGTGATGGGCTTACGACACCTCACTAGTGTAAAGTGGGGAAAAGACCCATGGTTTGGGGTAGGTGCTCTGAGGATTTTGGCCGGTTCTCATCACTTGACCAGTGAGATTTTGAGTAACCAGTAACATGGGTGTAACTTAGCTCATGGGTATAGTCAGAGGAAATAAGGCGGTTTAGTTGAATTGATGGGAGGTATTTTGGGGAATTAAATTCAAAAAGATTTGAGACACCCAATTATGATACATAATGATAATGAGTTATTTAATGAATGTTAGTTCTCTATGGGTTTTTATGATAACAAACAATTGTAAAATCAAGATTGAAGTTTTGTCTCAAGAAAGTAAAAACTTGATGTCTGTGGCAAACTCGAGTTTCAGGATCAAAACTTGAGTTTTGGCCTTACAGAAAAAGCTTAATTTGAATGGGCAAAGGCAAAACTGTAGTTTCCAATTGGAAACTCCAGTTTTGGCCTTACAGAGAGCATTGCAAGTTTTCCATCAGAACAAACTCGAGTATCGATTTGGAAACTCGAATTTAGGCCAAAGAGACTCTTCAATATTTTTCAAGAGTTTTTCCAAGCTTTGGGAAAACTCGAGTTTCAGTTCGGAAACTCAAGTTTCGGAGATCAAAATGTTTTCGTGTTTTTTTAAACATCTGAAAACTTTAGTTTTGGAGTGAAAAACTCCAGTTTTCCACTTGGCTCTAAAATACAAATGTTTTCATATTTCAAATAGAAACTCGAGTATGACATTGAAAACTCGAGTTTTGAGCTAAGCACAGATGATCGATATTTCAATGCATTTATAAACTTTGGTTTGGAAAACTCCAGTTTTGGAAACTCAAGTTTTGAAATAACTGACATTCTCTCTGAGTTTCAAGTTAAAAATGGAAACTCGAGTTTAGGTTTGAAAACTTGAATTTTGGTCATACAGAGGGCATCGATGATTTCTACTGATTTAATACTTCAGTTTTGAATGGAAACTCAAGTTTTGAGATTTTGGACTTATATTCATTAAGAGTCCAAAACTCGAGTTTTGCTTGAAACCTCGAGTATTGGTCCTAAGCTAAACTGAAGCTCCAAAGCTCAAATATTTATATTTCTTTAAATTAGTGACATAAATATATAATTATAGTTTCATAAACTAGGTATTGTAAGAAAAATAATAAAATAATATCTAACAAAAAAAATCATTTTTTTAAACATAATTTATTGTTGTTATCACTAAAGTTATCAAATTTGAAAATAATTTTTCGAAAAAAAATATTTACATATTGATTTAAAAAAAACAATAAATATATTTTGTAGCGGTTTTGAGAAGAAATTGCTACACCTTGGTAGCGGTTATTGGATATGAACCGCTACAAGTGGCAAATACTTTGTAGCGGTTGAAATAGGCTACCAAATGGAATTTGTTAGTGGTAGCGGTTCATGTAGCGGTTTATAACCGCTACAAATGATTTGACGCTTCATTTAATGGATCTCAAGTCAATTGGAGAGAATTAAACATTATATCTCAAGTCATGTATCAAGTTGCCATGCAATTCTCTCGTATAGTAGCGGGATTGAAAAATTTCTTAGATTTCGCCTTGTCTCACGCTAGCATTAATCGGAAGATCGTGTGTTCGTGTTGTCAATGCAAGTTTAAGAAGTGACAAACACGAGAGAGTGCTTTGGAACATCTTCTTGTCAAGCCTTTCCCGGTTGAATATACATTTATGGGAGTCCATGGTGAGAAACATGGTATGCGATATGGGGATCGACTTCTCGAAGCTCACAAGTAGGAAATCAAGTAGCTCAAGATGATCCGGTTAATGAAGCTGTCCGTGATGCTTTTGGTGTTCAAGACGACAACTTCATGGCCGAAGTTCAAGGTGCAGAACCTGTTTTCTTCAGGAATGAAGCAGCATGGAATTTTTCAGCTTAATGGATGAGAGTGATCGTTCGTTGTATCAAGGTTGTCGGAAATACTCCAAATTATCTTTCCTTCAAGTTGTACCATATCAAGTGCATATGTGGGATCACTAATAAGGCAATGTTGATGTTGCTGGAATTGATACAAGATGCTTTTCCCGATGTAGACATTCCCACAGACTTCTAAGAGGCGAAGAAGATAATTAACAGATTAGGCTTGAACTACGAAAAGATTGATGCTTGCCCTAACGACTATTAGCTTTATTGGGGAGAGGACGCTCATAGGAGACTTGTAAGAAGTGTCACACTTCGAGGTTCAAGACTGTACAGAAGGGGAAAAAGCAAAAGAAGAAATCCGAAAAGATTCTTAGGTACTTTCCTTTAAAATCTCGTTTACAAAGATTGTTTATGTCGTCCAAGACAGCTGAGCATATGAGGTGGCATGAAGCTGACAAGAATGAAGATGGTAAACTCAGACATCTATGGGATGCTCAAGCGTGGAAAGCGTTCGACTCACAATTTCCAGATTTTGCAGTGGATTCTAGAAATGTTCGTCTCGCTTTGGCGACCGATGGTTTTAATCCGTTTGGGAATCTCAACACAAGCTATAGTATTTGGCTAGTTGTCTTGGTCCCCTATAACTTGTCCCCTGGATGTGTATGAAGCTAAGCTCCTACATTATGTCTATGATCATTCCAGGCAAAAAGGCATCGGGAAATGACATCGATGTGTATCTCTAACTGCTTATCGTGGAGTTGGTCCAGTTGTGGAATGTAGGGGTCAAGATGTATGACTCACATGACAAGACACTTTTCAAGTTGTGTGCAGCCTTGATGTGGACAATTAGTGACTTTCCTAGCCTAGGTACATTATCCGGGTGGAATGTGCACACTGGCCTTATGTGTTCAGCTTGCAATTTTGACTCTGACTTGGTGCGCCTTCCCTACAGTTTAAGTGGTGCTTCATGGGTCATCAGAGGTTTCTCGATGGTACGCATAGGTTTAGGTTGCAACGCAATCACTTCAATGGGCAACAAGAAAAAAGAGGACTTCCTCAAATTTTATCCGGTGAAGAAATCGTAGAGCGAATTCATGACGTTGAATTTGAGTTTGGAAAAAGAGATGATCAAGCAAAGGCTGGTACAAAGACCGCCAGGGCTTCTGGTTTTACGCCCCAGCAATGGGGAAGATAAGCATATTCTTCACTCTTCCCTATTAGAAAGATAATTTGCTCTGTCACAGTCTGGATGTCATGCACATTGAGAAAAATGTGTGCGACAATGTGTTGTACACGATTCTAAATGAACCAGGCAAGTCAAAAGATCATCTTCAAGTGAGGAAAGATTTACGGGAGATGGGAGTTTGCGGAGATGCGTGGCTGGATGAGCATGACAAATTTCAGCTGGCAAAATTCACCCTAACAAAACTGAATAAAGAAATCTTCCTCGTGACTTTGAAGAAAATAAAAGTTCCAGACGGGTACTCAACCAACATTTCAACATGTGTTGACGTGTAGGCTCGAAAGGTTATTGGGCTGAAGAGTCATAACTCACATGTGCTTATGCAACAATTGCTTCCGCTTGCCATCAAATATACGCTTCCTCTCGATGTGTCGATCGTTTTGGTTGAGTTGTGTTCTTTCTTCAGGAAGTTGTGTTCCAAGGTTTTGACAGTGGAGGAGCTCGACCAGATGCAACAGAAAATCATTCTTACGCTATGTCATTTGGAGATGATCTTTCCTCCGTCCTTTTTCACTATCATGGTTCACTTGACAGTACCCCTTGTGCATGAAACAAAGCTTGCTGGCCCTGTTCACTACCGATGGATGTATCCTATTGAGAGGTACTCATTAAAATTAATCACTTTATGATTACTATCTAGTCACACATTTCAGCATTAATGTCTCAACATTTTTCATTCATTACTTTATAGGTTTCTTAGGAAACCGAAATCCTACGTGAGGAATAAGGCATGGATTGAAGGTTCAATTGCAGAAGGTTATATTGGGGATGAGGTCTTGTATTTTTGTTCTAGGTACTTTGATGATATTGAGACGTTATTCAATTGACCACCTCGTGTGGATGATTTTCCAGAGCAAGAGCCAGAGTCATCAGCAACAAAGTTGTTAATCCCTCCTATTGGTAGACCAGTTGGTGGAACTGAGAACTTCAAACTGATGACACTTGATAAGCTTCAAGCACATAGACATGTCTTGATTAATTGCACTAAATTTGAACCGTACCTTCAATAAGGATTGCCAACATATATATGTTATCATTTATATTTCCTTACATTTTGTACTCACATTTCATTATTTTGTTCGCATGTTTAATTGCAGGGAATTCAGAAGTTATGTCAAGCATCAGCTGAGGATCCGTACACAGACATCATCCGAGATTGATAGAAATGTCCACAGAGAATTCCCAGGTTAGTTTAGGAGGAGAATTATGAATGACCACAACCCGCACTCCCCAGAACTCAGAGCTCTCGCACTTGGCTTGCTTGACCATGCCGAAAGATTTACGGCATACAATGTCAACGGTTTCAAGTTTTGCACCGTTGCACGAGATCAGGGATTGCTGACACAAAACTCGGGTGTATATGGCACGTTTGGGATGAGGAGTTATAGAGCAGCAATGATAGGAACATGCAGTTTGGTGAGGTCCCGTATTATGGAAAGTTGCTTGATGTGGTCAAGATAAATTACCAAGGCTCTTTCATAGTGACACTGTTCAAGTGTTTGTGGGCGAATACCACAACGTCCTTGGGACTCACCACTGACGACTTAGGCATCACATCAGTGAATTTCTCCCGGCCTATTTATACTGGACAGTTTGAAGATGATGAGTCGTATATTCTTGCCTTAGAGGTCCAACAGGTTTATTACGTCGCTGATGAGAGACAAGGAGTGACATATGGTGGTTCACTTAAAGCCTTGGGACCTTTACGACATGAGTGATGCTGATAACGTCGCCTACGAGAGTAGCCGTTGCAGCCCGCCAGCTTCAAGAACTTCTTCCTCGACGACGATGACAATTTACCTATAGTTCGGTAGGTTTTTTAATATACACTTTATGATATAAAAATATTTAAACAAAATTTTATTTATGTTCAAACATATTCATCAACTCACAACTGACATTTTATCGGAAAAAAAATTTGTAGGGATGGTGACGAAGATGGAGAGGAAAAATTAAAGTTATGCTTACGATTTAATATGTAAGATTTTATATATATATATATATATATATATATATATATATATTTTGAAAAAACTTATTTGTAGCTTTTTTTTTATCCAAAAAAAAATTAACTTATTTGTAGCAGTTACTAACCACTACAATGTAGAAAAGTATAAAGCTTGTGTAACCAAGCGTTGTGATAAAAAAAAAGGTCTTGTATAAGCACAATACCTGGGTATAAGATAAAAGAAAGTAGTATATGGTTGTGATGCGTGCTTAGAGAGCATGCACATCCCTAAAATGAATGAAACTATTGCCTGATGACTATGTTTCAGATCATATTAGCATTCATAGAAAAGGAATAAATTGAATGGTCAAAGTGATTCCTCAAGGTGGAGATATTCAAATTTCAAGGACGAAATTTATTGAACGGGGGGAGAAATGTAATATCCTGAAATTCGGGCATAGAAACTTGAGAATAGGCTTAAATTAGGCAGACTACCAAGCCCGGTTCCAGTAGTGTGACATTTCCTAGACAAGTAAAGATCCTCTATGTTTTTGAGGAAATAGGAAGAGAAAGAGACACTAAAAAGTCATATGTCAAAAAGCAAGAGTTAGAGTAATGATTGTGGTGGGACATGTGTCACTTCAGGGGTAAAAGAGGAAAAGTAAGGTGTAGAAAAGTCAATCCCTTACCCCTTAAGGAGTGAATTTCGTCCACATATGAGGAGAGAAGGAAAATCAGACTATTTGATCTGTACTCAGGCCCAAACACTAAATACAGGTCTTACGGGATTTTAATTGGTAAAAAAAGGGACCGATAGGGACCAGTTAGGGTTCTTTTTAGACTGAATGGGACCACTTTGGGAAGATGGAAGGGTGTCATATGTGAGTGTCCATTCAGGGGAGAATATCTGGAAAAGTGGTAGAAAAGTACAAAAAGGAGCACTGTTGTACCCGACGGGGCCCGGCGAGGACCGATTGGTTGAGAACTAGACTGATAAAGTAGAGGAAATGGAGAAATTAAAGAGGGTCAGTTGTGTGGGCCCCATGAGGCGCCACATAACCCCCCTTAATTAATAAAAACGTTGCTTGGTGGCCAAGAAAAGAAAAGTCAAGGTAAAAGTCAACTGCGGGTCCCACGATCAGTGAAAAAGGGTAAAATGGGAATAAATGGGTAAAATTTAATTGGAGCATATTTGAGGGACCCATATGGCATCTCATATATGCTTCTGGACAGGTGAAAAGTCCCGGGCCAAAGTTGGTAATTATCCAAAAGTTCTGGGATGAAATTATAATTTTCGCAAGTTTCGGGCCAAAATAGGTAATTTTCCCAAAAATTTGAAAATATCCCAGATATGTTTGAGAGGTTCTGAGCCACTTTAATGCCCTAGAATTCTCTGGATTTTCTTGGAGGTTAAGTCAAGAATATCTGTCCAAAATTACCCCCTATCAGTCAGAAATTACATTGGTTAATTCTAAAGCTACTAGATCAATTTTAACTTTATTTAAAAGTGTTTCATCTTCATTTTTACCCTAGGGTCACGAAAATTCCAGGAGAACCTGGGGAAGGCAATCAGCCACCATTGTTAGGGTTTCAAACTCAAGATCTCAAGCTCATCTACCGATTCTCCGATTCTAAGGTAACCGAAAAATCTTTGTTTTGTTGAGTTCTTCCTAGGGTATTTTCGTGCAAAAGGTAGAAGCATGGTGTTAGGGTTTGATTTCTGTATTTTTGTGGTTTCCAATGGCTCTGGAACGTGATTTTGTGTAGGGTATGGGTTTGGTTTGAGTTTTCAAAATCAAAACACCAAAAAACCTTAAAAGGAAGGTTGCTGCCAGTTTTGGGAAATCTGGGCAGCGAACCTCCGGTAATGTTTTTGAATGGGTAAACGAACTTGGTTTGATCTAAAATTCTACATGCGAAAAGTAGACATCTGGGGCATGAGTCTTCACATATAATAATAAAGATTTGAATAAGATTTGCATATTGAAATGTTTGGTTGAAAACAGAAATGGAAATAGTGACGCGAATCTGGACCAGAGGGTAGAAAAGTGGTATCACGCCTAGATACCTGCACTTTTGACCTCTGGGAATATTTTTCCTTAAATGTATAACACGGTATTTTTACCACCAGGTAGTAGTAACCTCTCTACTCCGACACTTTTTGTTAGATATGATTAGTTTTGATGATGTTTCATATAGTTGTCATTCTTAGAAGCAAAAAGATTGAGTAATATGTTTATCTTCCTCCATTGATGAATTCTTGAATTTAATGTAGATGAGGATAAAGAAAAGGAAGAGAAGAAAAAGAAGAAGAGGAGAAATTGAAGAAGAAAGAGCTTATTAAATGGAATATTATTATTCAAGCTCTTGGTTGATAGATTTTGGGATAATCAAGAAGAGAGTTGGAAGATGAAAAAAGTTGATATTCAAAGATTAGCTCAAATATATTTGTGGAAAATGCTCAAGAGATGAAGAAAGAAAGAATAGAATTGTGAATGGATGACCAAGTGAAGAGATTGAAGAAAAGGAAAATCTTGTCAAAAAGAATGGGAAAAATCAATTTAGAAGGTCTTAAATTGATATTACAAGTCTTCACAATTAAATGAAGGTTGGATGGGTCATTTCAGAGCTAAAAATAGTGAAAATCGGGTTCTAGAAGTGAATACTCGAGTTTCTAGGTCAAAACTCGAGTATACAAGTCTACTGGAAAAATCTGCTTCAAGACAGAGAAAAATGTAGTATTGAAAACCATAGTTTCAGAAACCACAATTTGGGCATCAAAGAGTCAAAACTTGACTATGCGGGTTAATACTCGAGTATGGAACTTACATACCGCAGTGTTGGGAGTTTTCAACTTCTCTTGCGCGTCTGGACTCGACAAAACTCGAGTTTCCCTTTCAATACTCGAGTTTCCAGTGTTCTCCAGCAACTCTGTTCACCTCTGTTCCACGATCAGAATGGGCGAGGTCTAGTAAATCGATGATATCTCCTAAACTAGACATTGGATTGAGGTGAAATCAAATTTGGCTGAAACTAGACATCCAATGCGTCATCTTGACAAATTTTCAAGTCCAAAAAAGATCAGATCAAATAGCTATGAATTTCTAAAGTTGGATAAAGTATTTACGCCACACTTCAGAGCGACTTTCAGTGTTTTGAGTATAACTCATAATCTACAAATCAAAATGAGTTGGAATCGGTAGCATTCGAAAGAAGACTCATAGGGCTTTCCATCAATACTTGATTCAACTAAAATGAAGATCAAATCAAAGAGATATGGTTTTCGAGAGTTGACTGATATTTCATAATGCTACAAAAATGATGGTTAAAGAGCAATCTTCTTTCAACGGATCATAACGGGCGAATTCCAACAAGTTAAGATTTGATTCTTGTTGCATTGGAAAGAAGAACCAAGGAGCTGTATGAGAATTATTGGTTTGCTAAGTAAAGCTTTACCAAGTCAGAAAGCAACCAAAGTACTGAACAGGTTGAAAACTCAAGTTTATGAGTGAAAACTCGAGTATAGCTCAGACAGAGAGCTATGAACGTTAATGGATCTTGTAATATCCATTTTATTCTGATCACAAAAGGACAAATGAGACTCATTATTATTATTATTATTTTCTTCCTTCATGCTCATTCACGGTGACTCTTTCTTTTCCATTTCAAACCATGGGACCATGTTTTTCTTTGGTTCTTTGTCTTATTCACAAAGATGATCAAATAATCATTAACGGATGGACAAAACAAATTGTCTTTCACTTTTCATTTTAATAATCATTCACGGGTGCTCTATTATTCATTCACGGGCAGAGCGTTATCCTCTCTCAGGCTAAATTATTTAACACACGCTTCTTCATTTATTCATTTCTCGGTTAAGAAAAGAAAGAACGCAGAGGGAGAGAGAGGGAGTTATAGAGGGAGAGCTTTACGTATAAGGAAGAAGAAGTTGCTAAGGAACAAGGATCAGGACAAGTAAGTAAAGGATTTAACATGTCTTATGTTATTTTGAAGATGATAATTATCATTTTCTATATATTTTTTTGGTTAATTAAGAAGTGGTGGAATCAAAAGGGATTTTTATGATTTTAAGGATTCTATGGAGTTTAATATGAAAATAGATATATTAAGGGATATTTAGGTCTTGGAGGCACAATATTGGATTTTTGTGCAATTAATTATGAATTTTCAAAGTCAGTGAAAATTCTGTTAAATCATAAGTATTGTGTTAAAATAATGAAGAAATGGTATTTATTATAATACCTTATTAAACAAAAGGAAATTGATACTTATGATGATGATCCCACTTTAGGGATATTGAAGGAACATCGAGTTTCTACGTGGGAAATTTATAAATATTTGCAAAGTTGAGGTTGGTAACTTAATCTCCGATTCCTTGTGTTTTTTTATATGTCTTATATGTTCATGTATTTGTGGACTCGTGGCCGGATTTGTATGTCCGTGTCATGCGTTTTATTTATTGGCTGAGTATTATTGTTTTTATATAATAATGCTGCATGATTGTTTAAACAGTACTTTTATGTGCTTTCGCCGTGATGTTACATTTGCTTTATGCTATGTATTTTGATTGTGGTGCGTTTTATTAAAGGTTTATAATTTTCTGCAATATATGAAATATCTGCCATGTATAATTTACACTTTGAATATGAGATTAACCGTTACCCTGAGATACATCTGATCAATGGATCCCAGAAATACCTAAGGAGCCAGGAAGATGTTCTAGATCAGGAAGTAAGGTGGTACAACTGCATTAGACGATGAAGATCTCAAAGTTGGAAATTTGAATTCCAGAGATTTTGTTCAAATAATTTTAATTGCAGCTGGTACAAGAGGCATATGGATATTGGTGATCAAGGGTGTAAAGATCAAGATGGAGATTGAGATATTATTTCCACCAGATTTATTTACAGGACGTAAGTACTTTGTGTGTATGCAAAGGGAGTGTTATCTATCTTTCATACACAGTATAAGTGAATAGTTCTGTATACGTGAATAGTGAATAGTATCGTATACGTGAATAGTACCTTGAGTGTTTTACAAAAAAATACACTTCCGCATATGTATTTACGTATTTAAAAGGGGTATATTTAAGGTGGATGTTACAGATCCTTAATACTCGAGTATGGGAAGTAAAACTCGAGTTTCGGGTTGACAAAGACGAATTTGAAGTTTTGAAACAAGCTCAATACTGCAGTATTCAAGACAATACTCGAGTTTACACCGGAATCTCAGAAAAATAAAGACTTCAAAAATCCTGAATCTAATCCAGATCAACCAGAAGTTTACCCAAATGATTCATAACATTTATTAACATCATTTACATCATTTGTGGCCATATTTCAAATGATTAAACGCAGGATTACATGAAGATTCAAAATGCTGAGCTGTCAAGTCTCAAAAAGCAAAATAACGGCTAGTTCTCAACTGCTTCATTCTCAAACGGCTCTATTTACAACGGTCCAATTCTCCAACATTCAGAACACCTTCATCTATAAATAGAACCGGATTCAAAACGTAAGAAGGTGGAGGAGTGAGCTTACACAGTCATTATGCCAAAATTCTGAATCTTCTCTTCACTTTGTTTTTCATGTCTTCATAGCTGAACTCAGAAAGAGTGAAATGAATTCCTATGTACTTCAGTGATCATTTATCTACTTCTAAGAGAGAAGTTTTATTGTAAATCAATCTCTATTTGAGAGTTACTCAAGGTTGGATGACCTTGAGTTGGGAATTTGATTGTAACCTTACGGGTAGTAAAGGGAGTCTCCGAGGGAGATTGTGAAGGTTAAACAAGGAGAATAGTGCAAAGCTCAGGGTGCCTGAGGACTGGATGTAGGTCAAGGTTGGACCGAACCAGTATAAATCAAAGTTTGCAATCCTCTTCCCTCAACTCTTTATTTCCAGCATTTATGGTTGAATAATTGTCAACGTTTTTATAACTCTTTCCTGTTTTACAAATTGATTTTACTGAATCGCGAAAAGTTTTTTAAAGGTTGGAAATTTTCATCTTCACCCAATTCACCCCCCTCTTGGGTTCAGCTGGATCCTAACACTTTTATGTGTTTGTTGTATGTTTTACTTGCCATACGTGTTTTTGTTTATGTTTTGCCAAATATGCATACAGAACATACTTGTGATTGTGTTCCTATCACTGAGGATGCCTGCTTAGGTCGCACACGTGAGTGTGGCGGCTGTACGGACTGGCTTGTGATTCCAGTAAATCCGGGGCCTGCCTTGGTAAGGCGGCTCGACGGTACAAAGACGTGTATGTTGTGTATATTTTCTGTTTGCATATATGGTATGTGTTAGTTCTCTATGGGTTTTGATGATAACAATCAATTATGAAACCAAGGTTGAAGAGTTGTCTCAAGAAAGCAAAACTTGCTAAAAGAGGCAATACTCGAGTATCAGTGACAAAACTCGAGTATTGAGATTTCAAAGAAAAGCTCAATTCACTTAACTTAGGACAATACCACAGTATTCAAATGAATACTCGAGTATTGGAGCATTCAGAGAGCATCACAAATTTTTCATTAAGGGAAACTCGAGTATTGACATGAATACTCGAGTTTAGGCCCATGAGACTCTTCAAATATTTTTAACTGAAATAGAAAACCTTGGTTTGGAAAACTACAGTTTCGAAAACTAAAGTTTGGAATTTGAAAAGACAGTTTTTCTATCTTGGCTCCTGATTTTCAAATATCTTATTCTCATGTGAAAACTCGAGTATCACATTGGAATACTCAAGTATTGGGCCAAGCAAAGATGTTCTTAAAATTGAATCACTTATAAACCTCAGTATTGAAAACCTCAATTTTGGAAACCACAGTTTAGAATTTACACAACAAATTTTAGAGTTTCAAAAATAAGGAGAAAACTCGAGTTTGAAGATTGAAACTCGAGTATTGAGCCATACAGAGAGCTATCAAGGTTTCTAAGTCTTCAATACTCCGGTATAGAGAGGAAACTCCGGTTTTGATGTTTTGAACAATTATTCATCAAGAGTCCAAAACTCGAGTATTGGTAGAATACTCGAATATTGACTTAAGTTCAGCAGGAACACCAAAGCTCAAATCGCGAGTCTTGTCTCTGGAAGGAGAATACTCGAGTATAGACTCAGAAACTCAAGTATACGTTTAAGTGCATAGTGACAAACTCGAGTATTGATTCACAAACTCGAGTATTGGTCGCGCCTTTTGATAATTCAAATATGTGAAATCTGTGTAATGTTTGTGGAATGATTCAAATGATTTATATTCTTAATTATCATCATTACTAGATATGTTTAATATATTTGCTAGTGTATTTCAGCCCAATTACAGATGATGTAAGTAGATTAAAAGAGCTGTTAACACCTAAAGCAAAGTCTTGTTAGAAGCATTAAATGCAAACTACCAAACTTGTTGTAAACTCAACTATCAAGCATTACATGGTGGAAAAAGGATAAAGAGACTTTCATTTAATTAAGGACTGACAATCCTAACTGATATAAACGACTAGAAGTCACACTCTATCCTACAACTCAAGAAACAAGCACAAGTGTAGAGAGAGAAAGGACCAAACTGCCTCCAACAGATAGGAGACTTCTCCAACGATCAAATGAATGTCAACAATGGCTATTAATGTCTCTCTAAGTATAAATAGAGTTGCATTCAAGTCTCTACGAGAACACAGAGCTGAAAAATGAAATTGTATTAAATTTGTTCATTTATTGGTGTGCTTCAAGTACAGAGTGTCGGTTGACACTATAGAGCTTCAGTGATTATCTTATCTGCTCTAAAAGAGAGTTTTATTGATTGTATTTGTTTGCTTGTGAGTTATCTCAAGTTGGAGGACTTGGAGATTTGGGGAGTTATTGATTACAACTTGTAAGGGGGAGCAAGTTCTAGTGAGAGAATTGCTTCAGAGTTACAGAGTGTGTAATCAAGTGATTTAGTGAAAAGCTCAGGGTGCCTGAGGACTGGATGTAGGCCAAGGAGTTAGGATGAACTAGTATAAACTATTGTGCATTGCTATTCTTCCCTGCTTACTGGTCTTATTCGATAAATCACCATAAGAGCCGAATTCACGAAAAATTTTCAGAATCCCTAATTCACCTCCCTCTTGGTGATTCAGCTCCTCTTACAGTATGTTTGAAATGTTTTCCGTATCTATATGGTTGCACACACATACACACTACACATACTGTGCATGAGTATTGATGGTTACTCTGGGGGCCGTACACGGACTCCAAGAGGTGCTAGTGACGCAGGAGGGTGTGCTTAAGAAAAGAAGGCCTTTTTGCAGAGGTAGGATGATGGAGCAGTTGAAGGATAGGGGATGCCCTATTGTATTTTGTATTTTACTTTTTGGGATAATTGTACTTATATTTTAGTATTTATTTCTGGATGACTGTACCCTTAACCCTTTGGGGACTTTTACTTATTGATTATTTTCTTTTACCAGTACAGTAGATTGTCTAAACCAGTTAAAATGCTCTATTGCACACACTCTGATGTATGTTAAATGGACCTAATAGAGAAGGAAAGGTAACCCTAAAAGGAATCCCTCTAACTCGCCACCCGAAAGGGCGAGATCGGTAGGGGTGTAACAGTTTCAATAGCGGTTATTGAGTATGTAGTATCGATTATTTTAAACCACTACAAATTTGTTTGCGATAGTGTATTTTGTAGCAGTTTCATGAACCGTGACGAATGTCGTTTGTAGCGGTTAAAACGGCTACAATTACCTCATTTTAACTGCTACAAATTGACCTTTTTTTTGTAGTGCCTCTGCCACAAAGAATTTAATGAGTGTTCATAGGCTTGTGCGTGATAATCCTGTTCATATTAACTTCACTAATCAAAGTTGTGATGTGAAGGATTCATTGACCGGAGGCCTGCTGCAGGGAGTTCCAAAAGCAGGAATGTACCAATGCCAATGAAGGGAAGAAAACCTGAAGACCAGCCAAGTATCCTGATGGCAACACATACAGACAATGTTGTTGAGCACTCTGAATTCCTTAAATGGCACCACATTTTAGGTCATCCTAGTGTGAAAATACTGAAACAATTTTTAGAACATTGTAATAACAGAGTCTTGAAGATTTCAATTCCAAATGATTTTGTATGTGAATCCTGTCAACTAGGAAAATCAAAGTTATTGCCCTTTGAGAACTCTGTTTCGCACTCTTCAGCCCCACTGGAATTAATTCATACAAACTTGTGAGGTCCTGCACCCATTCAGTCTCATTGTGGTCATCGTTATTACATTCAATTTTTGGATGATTATAGTCGGTTTACATGGCTCTGATACCAAGTAAGATTTCCAGAGAGAAAATATCAATGAATAGCGATGCACAAATCGTGCTCAGCTCATATTGTATATATATTGATGTTATTCACTACTACAAAACCAGTCTACGGCGTCCTTGTTTTTTACACTTTTGGTGTCCTATTTCCTCAAGACGCCTTTCTAAGGGGCGTAGTATATATTTCACTTATGGCATCTAATTATAGTTAGACGTTGTATACCATGACATACAGCATCTAACAAATTCTTAGACGCCATAACATTTTGGATAAGGTGCCTCAGCCTGATTGTCGTGATTTAAGGCGTCTAAGAATGACTCTTAGACGCCTTAAATAGTGGTTTAAGGCGTCTAAGAGTCATTATTAGACGCCTTAAATGTTCATTAAGGCGTCTAATCCTGATTATTAGATGCCTTAAGAAGGTTTAAGGCGTCTAAGAAACATTCTTAGATGCCTTAAGCTAGTATTTTTTTAAAAAAAAAACATGTTGGATCACACGTAGTCCATTACAACAGACATATATATCACCGCAATAGCATCAAAACTAACTAAGCAGTGAAACAAAAATATTACCACAACATCAATTCAAGTTGGAATCCAGAATCTCACATATCTTAGTAATGAGTTTGACATCCTAAACTCATTTGTACTAATAACAACTAAGTCATCAAAAGCCAAAATAATTAATTTATGCTTACTTTCTCATGGCAGCAAGCTTTAATTCTATCAAAATGAAAATTAGTGATTAGAAGGCATACACTCACTAGCAACCTTCATACACTAACTAGTTCAATGCACATCAAAAAAATAAAAACAAACTATAATTACCTCAAACTTAAAATTCTGAAGCTTGAAATTTATTTTCTCTACGTAAACCTAACATCAACAACAACGACAAAGAGAATATTAGAATTATTCCAACTAACATATACTTCAATAGTAATGGTAATGGTAAACCATGAAGCCATCACTTTTTTAATCAACTTCATGTAGTTCAAGTGCCTAATAAAAAAGGAAAGACAAAGAAAAAGGGCGTGGATGAGTAAAGAGAGAGAATGAGAATGATTTTTAGTAACAAATCTTTTATTTAGTAACATCACACCCATCCATTGCCTGTATAAAATTGTTCAATATGGCATGCAGTTTTAGTCAATGTAAAAAATGTATAATAATTCCTAGTTTCTTGCATTGTTACATTTTATGATCAAGAAAAATTAGAAAAAGGACAGATTTGAACCATGAAAGCAGATCTTGAAGAGCTTATCATATCTATTCTATTGATTGTGTCTCTTTCCATGCTAAGAAGATAATTAAAGTGTTGATTCTTCTGCGTTGATTATGTTTTATCTTCTCCTTTCCAATGGGCAATTAAATCAATAAGAAAAGCATTGGCAATATAAACTTTTTAGGGCATACTCAATTGTTTACCGTTGGATTTTTTCATCTAATTGAATGTTCAATCAATTCTTATGAACATGTTCCACAAATTGCATTAAAATATATTTCATCAAATTGGACAGTCAAAAGGATGAATTCTTACTAAAGGGTAATTCAGATTTACCCTTATGTCCCACGTCCATAAGAGATAGTGTGTAACATCCCAAATTCCAGGTTCGAAAATCATGTCAGTGACACTTAGTTTTAAGAAAAACAACAGAGTTTGAGATGCTACAGCTTAGAGTACTGCGGAAATTGATAGCATGCGCTAAGATCCGGACAACGAGTATCTGATATAAAAATGCCCAGACATATGATGATGCCCGACATAAGCTGATATATTAAATATCCCAAAGGAATATTCATGTGATACAATTTACAGAGGTTAAATACAATCCTCTGATAAAGAAAGTTTTAAACTAAACCCATGACTTGGAACCTAACATCAGTTAATTAAACAGATTGGCCAGGTAGGGGTCTATCATGGGGGCCTTACTGACTTGTACGGCGACTGATTGGCTTCCCACATAGATTAACCCAGCCTTAGACACCAAACTGTTCAAAGTAACTTTGTTAAATTCGTGCCAGAAGCTAAGTCCTAATAACTTCTACCGACCTTTGCCTTTAACCGCTGCCTCTTTGCGGCTCTATCTACCGACACCTTCTCCATCCCGGTTTCTTTCCTGTACTATTTATTAAGACTGAGGTCCAATGTCCATTGGACCTCAGGTAACAGTTAACCTCATGCTTATGTAAACAGTATATGACAGGTATCACAATAATATATTCACAATTATAACTTTCAAAAGCATATCAGCAAGTAACATAACACAGCCACTGCAATATGTATGTTACCCAAGTCTACACATAACCAGTGCCACGAATCCACGTGTCCTCAGCGCTAGGAAAACTCAATGGTGTTATCAAGACTATAACCCGTATACAATTCAATATTCTCAGAGAAATTTCAAAATAGAGTTCCAACATGTGAAAACAACTACCATATATAACCATACCATAAGCATAAGCGTTAATGTTACAATACGCGTCCATACCTTTTACCGCATAGTCGTCAAACATCCGACCTTTGATTCCGGCTTTGGACTTCCCGGATATCCTAACATATCACCATATCACTTAGAATAACATTCCAAGAGATATTTCCACCTCTATTTACCATTCTACCCTTGATGGCTTTATTATTACAATTTTGCCCTTACATTTCTTCAAAAACGTGGTGCAACATTTTATGGGCAGATTTTTCGGTAACTTTGAAAAATCATAACTAATTTTAGAAAAATCGAACCGAGGATTCGTAAAATTTCCCGGAATTCTTGAGAAGTCTACTTTCGAGGAAAAATACTAGAACTTACCCAGAATTCATGGATAATTCCCAGTTCCCAGATTTCAAACCGCTGCCCAGATTTTCGCCCAGAAAACATAGCTTAACTTCTGAGATTTTTATCCTTTCGCACAGAGCTTCAAATGACACAATCTTTATATATTTTAAAAAGCCCTAGATGTCTACTTTCACCATGAATTTTCTCATAATTTTAGAACATCATCTTCATCATAAAATACGGACGTTTTTACTCCTGACTCCAGAAATCACTGTTTGAGGAAATTTCGCCAGAGCTTCGCTATTTTGATCCTAATCTTCCAAAAATTTTGCTATAACTTCTTCTTCATCAATTTTTCTAAATAAAGCCATTGGAAACCATAAAAACATGAAAATAAAACTATATTTGGAAGATTGAAGATCAAAATAACATTTCTAGCATTTCTACTTCATAAACTAAGAACTTGAACTATGAACTAAAAACTCCCTTACCTCTTGAAGAACACAAGCTTCCTACTTCTTGAAGCTCCTCACTCTCTCCCTTGCTCTCTATATTTCGGTTGAGGCTTGGTGAATTGGTGGAAAATTTGTGAAGAGGAGGCTTCTATTTATAGCCAAAATTATGAGTAGCCCTCAAGTAATTCAAATTGATCTTGGCCCTTGATATTTTCTTGGTGAGGAAGCAAAGATCTCCCCCTTACACCTCCCCAATTCGTCTCTCTCTCTTCCTTTTCCATAGATTTTTGCTTTATCTTCTATTTAATCCCAAATGCTAATTTAGTTAAGCATCAACTAATGTTTTTCTTCAAAATCTAATTTCACTTTTGAAATCCTAATTTTGTGATTAGATTTATGGTGATTTTTAATTCCCAAAACACTTAGGTATGACTTTTATATGTAACCGAAATTAACTTTGAGAATAGCCAAGTTGATGCTCATAATTCACTGATCTCAAATATGTATTTATCTTAAATACTTAGTTTCAATATTTCAAGTTATAATTTATTTCTTAGGGATTCTCATCTAATTGTATTTAATTACATCACTTCTTGCTCCCCAAGTTTTAAAAACTTCGTCCCTAAGTTTGTCCAATCTTCTTCCATACTCTGACTTATTATTTTCCCTTCTTCCTTCTTGAAAACCGTCCCCTCCCTCTTGTTTTACTTATTCAATTACATTTTTAATGTTCTCACAATTTTAAGAGGGAAATTCTCTCATTGGTCCACTTAAATTCAGGATTTATGGTTAATATAATTTAATTCTTCCTTTTATTTACCATTAAACAAGAATTTTCGTCCCATAGAGATTAATTAGGAATAATTGGTTAAATCCCATGTTAATCTCCAATATAGTGTTTTAGGGGTTACTAGGTTTAATTACCAAAATTTAACAAGGTTTCTAATTTAATTTTGATAATTAACAACTCCTTGTGTGCCAATTTTAGCTTCTATTTACCATTTGGTCTTGGTATTATGATCTTTATAAATTAGTTACTAGCTAATTTCAAAAATTACTAGAGCATCTCAATTCTTGCAATTTCAATTGCCCAATAATTGTTACTAATTTTCTCTAATTGATTTTATCATCCTCCGATGTTTTTAATTGCTTAAAATGGTATAATTCCTATAAATTATAACAATTCAATTAAAAATTTAGAGACAACATACTTTTCTATTTTAATAAATATTTAGTTGCCTCTTAGGATTTATCATAACATTCTCAGGGTATTTTATGACCCACAAATTCACTTAGGGATTTTTAGCTCTTTATTTACTCTAATTTCATGAGAAATCACCTTAAAAGATAAGGTAATTATTTTACTAGTTTTGAGACCACAAATTCACCTATAGTAATAGGTGTCATTTATCAAAATTTAATATTTACATGTATTATGAAAATTAGGGTATTACATAGTGCGATCGACCAAGTATGAATATTTTAATTATAATGTGTATCAAAAAGTTTTACCCAACAACATGTTAATGGTAGTTATACAATTAGAAAATAGATCAATAAACCTAAAACCTCTAGACTATTATATATAAATGTAAAGCATGAATCATTCCTCCTGCTGAACTAAGCCCAAGAAGCATTGGGAAATAAGATGTGGTACCGTAAATATTTGCTTTTTTAAGAAGTTAGATCCTGCTGAACTAAATAGTCTAAACATTGAACAATTTGGACAGCAGAATCATCCCCATATTGAACTTAGAGAAGGGAGAAAAAAACAAATTGGACAGCAACTGAATACCAATTGGACAACAAAGAGCCTATCAATTCATATAGCTTTTTTTTTTTAAAAAAAAAAAAAAGCATCAGGGACAGCAACTGAATACCAATTTGGAGCTAAGTTAGTTTGAACTTTGAAGAACCTAGCAGCAGATTAGTAAGCATCTCATTCTCAAACATTTTAGCACCAGCAAACAATTAAGGAGACAAACAACTTTAGTCAATGAGAGGCATTAAACAAATCCCCTAATTTAGTCAATGAGAGGCATTATATATGTGCTTGTTCTTTGATTATCTATTATTGAAAAAGCACAGCTAGCTTCAAAACTTGCCTAAATACACCCATCAGCAAAGCATTTTCAAACTTTACCTAAATTTCCCAATGCAAGCGAAATTCAACGAGATTGTAGTTAAAGTTTTACCAATGATAGAGCAAGAGATTACCTCTATATTCCTTATTCAGAGGTCCCTTGTTCCCTTTGATCAGAAAAAACCCTCGAGCTTGTGAAGGAAGCCAAATCCTCAGACTAGTAGTTTGGTCTCTTATCCACACTAAACCGAACAGAACAACAGAAAGAGATTACACTTACATAACAAAATTGTAAAAGTATTTGAAACCAAACTGAGCACCAAAAAAGGGGAATTATGTGGCCCTTTAAAAGGAAGAGTCCTAAGTTGAAACTCGAGTGTATTTTCAAGCAATATTAAATTACAGGACAATAGGAGAAAACAGGGTAGACAATGACAAAACCTGTTGTTATGCCTCTGCCCCTACGAAGATATAGGCTTATGACAAGCTGATCCAACCATCTGATGAAGAGTTACTGACAAGCTGATCCCAACAACCATAATAATAGCTCTCTCATTCCAGATACCAACAAGCTAATGCCCCAACCAATATACAAAAAAAAAGAAGCATCTCATCAAAAGAGTTACTAACATGCCGAAAGGAATAATGCAAACCCCACCTACACACATCTTCATGGGTTATGTCTCATACTAACAATTAGTTGAGGAAAGAAGCTTTATTCCTTTCGGCTTGAAGATTCTAATTAAATCAAGCTTATAACGGAGTGGATATCGAGAGAGTATGAGGATAAGGACCTGTGTTTCTGCTTTCGATTCATCAGCGGATGAGGTTGACGGAGTAAGCGACGTCAACGATGAGTCTGTGGCTGGCCACGGCTTAAAGAGGTGGTTGCGCCGTTGAAGTCTTTGAGGATTCGCGGCAACTATAAGAGTGAAGATGATAGGGTCTCTTGCTTGCTTCAGGTTTCCTTCAACTCTCTGCTCACTGCGCAATGAAAGACCAAAGGAAATAAAATCAAGTTTCGCGCTGGAAAATATTTAGGAAGCTGAAATGTCACATATTTGGCGTCTAAGACTACACTTAGACGCCAAAAATCATTAAAAAAAAATTTCTTTGGCCCAAAACAAATATCTAGAACATCCGGAGGTAATGAAATGATATTTGGCGCTTCGATGACGTAACTTTGGCGTCTAATACTAAGACTTAGACGCCAAAAGTCTTATTTTTGGCGGCAAACCAATTTTTGAGCGCTAATTTTTGGCGTTAGGTCCACTTTTAACGTCTAATTTGCATGCTTAGACGCCAAAAGTCAACTTTTCCAACTTATAATTACAAAAATGTCATTGCCTTTATTTTTTACGTCTATTTTTTAATTAGGAAGCCAATTGGGGAAGTAAAAACTATATTTTGTAGTAGTAATTACAATATTCTAGAAGAATTTGTACAGCTACGATAGTATAACAAACCCTATAGAAAGGCTACACGTCTCCACTAGTGAATATGGACAAATCTATACAGTTACAATTATAACAGATAATACAATTTATACTAAACATTAATCATAAGCACTAATTATATTCTAACAGGGCACTGAGTAGATGAATTTGTGGGTCTGAAAAGACGCCGCCAAGAGCACAGCATGAACAGAATATGAAGATAAATAATGGAAGGAGATTAGAATAATATTTGAGCATGTTTAGTTCAGAGAAGAGGAGGAAGAAAGCAAAAGAGAGGTCAACGGGCTTCGCTGGAGAAAGGAGGGTGTTAACGGTGTTTAAAAGCTCTGTTTACTGTAGCAACGAAAACGGTGATTTTTCAGAATAAAAAGGACAGTGACAGTTTTTAGAAGTTGCATGTTGTGTGATGTGACAACGGCCAAGAGATTAGCTCGGTTCCTCACGAATGAAAATGATCAAGTGAGAAAAGAATTTGAGTTAAGTATATTTGGTTTGATGAATACCAATATCCATCTCCGTTGACTTTTATTGAGGGGACACTCGTCTACTTTTATTATTTTTTCTGGTGAGTTAAAAAAAAGTTAAGAGCTCGCAAGAAAACATTGGAACTAAGCAATATTTTAGGATGACTTTTATTATTTGTGTAATGTGTATATTTTGAGTTCTATTTCAAATCAATCTTATTAAATAAAAAATTTATATGATTATAGAATAATTCTATAGAGTTGCAAATAGCTAGTTGCAGTTTTCATTGGATGTTGTGAGTTGCTTGCCGTGTGGACAACGTTTGTCTATGGTGGTTTTATTATTGGGCCAACGGCACAGCTATCTGATGAAAAGCGCATTGAACACGTAAACTTATTTATATTTTTTTGCTCAAAGGAAACTTATTTATATAAAACTTTGGTTTTTGGCGGAATTAAATTGTTGTGATATCTTATTTCCATCTATGTTTGATGATAGAGAGCGCCAAAGAAATATTACTTGACCAATGCACGGCAAAGGTAAATATGGTGACACTACTTGGCTCTACCAAAGGAAAATAGTTTGAATCCAAGGTGTTTCGTGTATAATCCACAAGCACTTCATATATGTCTTTTTCCATGGGGAAAATGACCAAAAAATACCACTTGAACTTTAAAATCCTATTGCCTATAAGAATAAGTGGATTAACAGCAACAGTAATACGTAATACAACTGACAACTCGTTTCGGTGGGAAATGGCCTATTTGAGATTTTGAAGTTCAAATTGTTTTTGTTTTTGTTTTTGTTTTTTTTGGATTTTTCCCTTTTCCATGTGCTTACCAGTTGTTTTTTTAACTTTTGTTCAGACGGCAACTAGGGAGTACAAAGTGAGGATACTATATATGTTTTCGTTACATGTATGAGATTATTCAAACAAAATCTACTAAAAGAAATTCGGTTGTTGAATTATTTTTCAGTTTATTTGTTGATTAGTCTTAGAGGATGGTTTAATTAAATTTTCAGGTTTTTGATAATATGGATCCCAAACGTTAATGAAGATATTGATTTTAGGAAAAATCACTGAGTTCCCAATGACTGAACAAAATTATAAAAAACTCCTGGTAATAAGAAAGTAGCATAAGTCTATTGTCATTTTTCACACTGAAGAAACTTGTCTTTACATGCTATTCACTTTTGACACTTTTTATGATTACATTCTTTCCTTGAAATCTTATAGTGATTCTCGTTTGATTTCATGTGAGATACTTATGCACAACAACTTTTTTAGGCGCTGTGGTGTCAAAGCGACTCTTGAGTTTCTAGCTTTAGGTTATTGGTCTACAGTTAATTGTAATGTTAGTTATAGTTAGTGCTCATAATTGTAATACATTTGAGTAATAAAATTTAAAATATTGGCTAATAATACTATTAATCTACTAGATATAGCATGTGTTGCTGCCGTGGTAGCAGTGTGTGTGTGTACAATTAAAATAAAGGTTCAGGTTTTGGATATATGGAAATACAGAGAAGTTATTTTAAATAAAAAAAGATTTTCTGCCAATGTGGATGATGAACTATCCACGTTGGTTTCTATGATATGTCAGTTTTAATTCCGATGTAGATAACCATATCTACTATTCTCTCGTTTTTAATATAAAACTCACTTTAATGAAGGAATTGAACTACAAAATGAGTCTTATATTAAAGACCTGAGGTAGTATTAGGCATGAAATCAATTTCCTCTGAACGGCAATAACATAAAATATTATAGGGCGAAGCAGTACAAGTAGAGGAATCTCCCATGAACACTCTAATTAATATCAATCAAGATAGGCATGGAGGGTCTCAAGTTCTCTAATAAATCCTTGTTTTGAAGCATAGCAACTACTTCAGACATCATTGGCCTTGCATCCGCAGATGCTTGGATGCAAAGCAAACCAATCTCTACCGTTTTCTTCACTTCTTCTGCATCATACTCATTAGGGTCTAAGGCCCTATCCACTAACTCCAAGTGGTTTTCATTTTCATAGAGTTTCCATGCCTATCAAATATAATAAAAGTGAAGTAAGATGTATAATCGATACTCAAAAACAAAGCAAATTAAACGATCAGGTTGATGTCTTTTTAAAAAAAAAAGAAAAAAAAAAATAGATTAGATTCTATGGCAAAGAGTGAATTGATTGTCCCAAATAAATCTTATCAAAATAGAAATATCATGCTAAATAGTCAGAGATTTTTCTCACTTTTTGAATGAGGAATGCCCCTGCATCATCACCGTCAAGCCTTAATTCTGTGCACTTCTGACTACTAATGATTTCTAAGACAACAACACCATAACTGTAAATATCAGCTTTTTCTGATAATTTGCCATGAATTGCATACTCTGGTGCTGTGTATCCCCTAATAAATTTATAATAATTATGATGATGATGATCACAAAAATGACTCATACATATTTTATATATATATATATATATATATATATATATATATATTCAAGGAAAACTTAACAAATGTAGGTATTTTGATTGACTTACAATGTTCCAACAATTCTTGTTCTAATATGGGATTTATGGTCGGGAAAGAGCCTTGCCAGCCCAAAATCTGCAATTTTGGGCTGCAAATCATCATCTAAGAGGATGTTATTGCTCTTTATGTCTCTGTGTATAATACGGACGTGAAACTCCTCATGTAAATATGTCAAACCTCTTGCCACTCCTAAAATTACATCATATCGCTGCCTCCAGTTAAGAAAACCTTTTCTTTCTTCGCCTGCTTTTCAAAATTTAAAACTTTGAAAGGTTAGTTAAAAATATGGAAGGTGAAATATTAAGGTGGAAAGATGCCCACATGCATAATAGTTCAAGCGTAAAAATTAAAAAATTGTATGAGTTTTGTCATCAGTTGGTATAAGATACCAAATAAGAAGTTGTCAAGGCCGCTATTTTTCATGTATTCATAAACAAGGATTCTGTCAGGGCCTTTAGAACAACATCCCAGAAGTCGAACAAGATTTCGATGATGAACATTACTAATAAGCGTCACTTCACTTTCAAAATCTTCATCGACCCTGTCGGAATCTCTTAACGTCATTTTCTTGACTGCAACAACTTTCCCATTCTTCAAAGTGCCCTACATTGGTGATTATAAGGAATTTCAATCATGATAGCTTTATCAATTCGAAGTTCAACCTTAGTTCATATTTTGGAAATCTTACTTCTTATATGTAACACTAGATAAAACTCTCATTTAGAGACATGCTTGGTTTTAGAACAAGATCTATATTATTGAAAATCAGATTAATCAAAATTACCTTGTATACAGCCCCGAATCCTCCCTCTCCTACTTTATTTTCTTCACTATAATTGTTGGTTGCCGACATCAAATCATCATAACGGTAAGTAATTGGGCCTTTCAATTTGCTTGCTCCCATTATGTCTTCTGGTGAGGAAAACGTAAAACGAAAGTAAAACTTCACATGAAATAGTTACAAACATATACAAGAGTTTAGGACATTTAAGTTGTTTACCTCTGGGACTTCTCTCATTCTTTTTGTGTCGTCTAATCCAGGCAAACAACAAACCAAGGACTATCAAAACAAGAGCTATCCCACCAACTACTCCACCAATAACGGCCCCCTTTTTGCTTGATGAACCTACAAGACAATTAAATAATTATTTTTCAAATTAGTCACTCATCAGCTCATTATGAGTCACGGCCATGGTTAACTTCAAAATCATATATATACATATATATATTAGTTAACTTATGCGGCTGTGATGCTAGGGTTTTTACCTACGTTAAATTTTGTGCGTCATTTTCTACTACTACTACTACACACACACATTCATACAAGACAACAAGTGGCTATATTTAAATATTTGACAGAGGGTGTGATATAACGTACCTTGTTTAATTCGAATTAATATTATACAAGAAATCCATCCAAGAAAATAGATACGATATTACCTCAAGTCTTTAATACAAGATCTCGTGCGTGTTGCACTACAGACGAGATTTTGTACTAAGGACAGGGGACATATCAAAGATAAAATAGTAGAAGATATATGTATGAGTATATTTGAATGTACCTTGTTGTTTGGCGGAGGGTATTGTGATATCAATGGTCTGGTTATCAGGAAAAAAGGGAGTGGTGGAGTATCTCATGAAACAACTATAATCAAAAGCCGTACCATCCGAATTGGGAAAACAAATCTCCACGCTACTGTAATCAACCTTCAAGCAATCAAGGCACACCTTCATTGTGGCAGTTTCAACACATTGAGCATAAGCATAAATAGTCATCGCACCATTATTATTATTATTATTGTTTGGGACAAGAATCTTCGTGGCCGCAGATAAACTTGGGATTCTGGGTGTTGCTGTTTGGAGATTCATTAGCACTTGTTGCACTGTCGTGTTAAATATAGTTGCTGCTTCTCCTGTAGTTTGATTTCCACATGATACGATGTTGAAAGGCTGCGGTGCCTCGTCAAAGACACCATTGGAGTTGTACCTCAACACACCATAAAGTATCGCTTATTATTTTCCCTAGTGCATTATGTGTGTGTGTGTGTGTGTGTGTGTGTACGTATACTTATATGTCGGTGTGTGTGTGGATTTTCTTGTATATAAATCAAGTTGATGAGAGGATGAATACATAAATTAACTTTGTATATCAAAATATAACTTCCATAGTTCTGAATATAAAAGCTAGTTGAGAGGTTTGACCATAAATGCAATATAATTCAATCCATTATCTCTCTCAAATTTATATTTTTTTTTTTCAATCAATCGTATATGAACTACACATACTAAAAAGGGTTTTCCATGCAGATGATATTTAGGGGTTTTAAAAGACATACATTTATTACAAATAACTAGGTAAATAGATTGTGTATTGGTTAATAGCCTATAAAACGTGGGTTACATATATATGTAAGAAACTCTAAAAAGTAGGGAAATTATTGTGAGTCCCCCATAAAAAAACTTAATCACTAAAAAAATACTACAAGTGAGCGGTATGCAATGATAACCTGGTATAGGAAATAACAATAAGTTGCATGTTGATCACTTGTTATGTAATATTTTAGTGATTAGATTGTTTTATGTAGATCTGCTTGGGAATTCTCCCAAAAATGTTGACTAATATAAATAGAATCGAGCTCCCGAGAATTCCCTCCAGTATAATTGGTCCAGAGGTCTAGAGAGAGTGAGATGTTGGGCTTACTAGATCTGTCTTTCTAATATAATGGTGGCAGAGAAGGGAAATGGAGGGAGAGTCTACTCTTCCTTGTTTTTGATATCTCTGATGTCGTAATTGATTACCTCATGAGTCTAGCATGACTAAAACATCTTTACTTAAAATATCATAAAAATACAAAACTACACCCTTCGACAACTACAAATATCATAATATCCTTCTTTTTCTATATAAGCTAATATTTAAAAGAAAATACTAAAAAAATTCGGGAAGATGGGACATTATAAGGTATATTTTTTAGCCAAAGTTTCTGCTCTTCTCTGCCTCTCTGCTATATATAATAAATTATAATAAATTATATCTTATCTGATAGGATATCACAGCTTGCAATAGTTGACCCAAAGAAATAACGTCGCAATTATATCTGATTATAAATATATTATATACTATATATATACACATTAAAAAGTCAAACATTGACTGCGATTGGTTATACCTGATGAAGCAACCATCGTACACGGCAAGGGCAGCGGAGGACTTGGAGGCGGTGCAGCTGCGGATTTGGTTGGCGGCCGCATCGAAGCACTTGATACAGTCAGCGACGGACATATACTTTCTGCACTGAAAAATAGTGTAAACCGGTGCTCCATTGGCCTCTTTCGCCGCGGTTGCGAAGTGCTTGTTTTGATCACTGATTTGCTGTCTGATATCTTGGAATGTTACGTTTAGGTTTTCTTCGACCAAGGAGGAGTTCGTAACCACGCCATCGTATGGGTTGCAGCGGATCTTAAGAAGATTGGTCTGTGGATCCGAAACCACACCGTTAAGAGTCCAGCATAACCAGAATACGAAGGTAAATAATGGAAGGAGATTATTATCAGGAGGTTGAAACATGTCTCGCTAAGAGAACGAAGATGAAGAAGAGAAGGCAAATCATAAATGTTGGGGTATCCTCTCTACGTGCTCTCAAAGACACCATTTTTACAATAATTTAAGGGGTGAAAAAATAAAGAGGGACTAGCGGATCATGGCATAATCTTTGTAGAGATTCAAATACCATCTTAGAATTGGACCGACCCTAATAATTTACAAGCCTATGGTACGACTCAGGTGTCGATCGACCTGAGCAAAATATATGATGGTGGTTCAGGAAATGAGTATATATAGGACTTAGCTTGCTTACTGGGATTGGTTCTTGTCTGAAGATCATGAAGAAGGAAGCCAATAAAGGATCGTAGGGCCGGGTAAGAAGAAGATTGACCTGCTTGGGTTTTAATATTGGATGTATACTGATATACATGTACAAACGAATACATACATATATACATACATATATATATATATACATACACACACACACATATATATATAGCGAGAGAGAGAGAGAGAGATTATGCATCTTAACGTACAGGACCGAGGTAGGAAGAAGTTGGGTAGGCTTATTTAGCTTAAGCTGCAATAACCCTCTCACACGAGAACCAACATCTATTAGTATATTTAGTTATAACTAATTTATTTAGAGTTGACTTTTTAAATTTAAATTCATATAGTAAGATTTTGTTGATTTGGGTGTCAGAACGTTGTCTATATATGAACATGGTGCTGCCTCTAAGCCTCTGAAAATGTAACATCCCACTTAAAATAGCGGATTTTTTTTTTACAAACAAATACGGTAATCAGAGTTTGAGCATTTTCATAAACTGAGTATCTGAATCCAAAGATGCATAACCATAGTGTAATTTTTTTTCTTATACAGTCATCCCAAAAGAAGATAGTGTTAAACAGAATATACAAAGATAAACTGATAAACTTCTTCCGCCCTCCTACACCGGACACCTGCCTCTATTGTCATCCCCTTTGTACTCCTGACCCTGAAGCTACAGCTGAGATCCAATTTCCAATTGGATCTCAGGTAACGGTTAACCTTATGCTCAAATATAACAGTATATTGATAACAGCATGAACATATTCACATAACAGCAGTATATCACTACATAAGCACAAAGCAGATGCATGATCACATATTGGCAGAACATAAGCACAAAGCAGTATGTAAAGCCCCACATAATGGTTGCACATATCCAGTGTCACGACGGCCCATCGTGTCCTCAGCGCTAGGCAAACCCAACGGCATTATCAAGACTATAATCCGTATCAAGCTGTAAGTATAACTGACAACCCTAAGCAGAGTTTCAGTATCTAAGCATGTCTATCACATATATGTATATAAGCAGCATAAGTGTTAAGGTTACAATACGCGTCCATACCTCCGTTGACGATTTTTGACACTTCCGTCAAATTACGGCACGTTTGATAGCGGCTCAACGGCGGTGACAGCGAAAACAGCGGTTCGGTGTTCCGAGTATCCTATAAGGTTAATGTCACTAATATGAGTATTTAGAACAAAAACGGGCATTTTAGGTACAAATTACCATTTTGCCCCTGGTTTGACTGTTCGGCGGAATTTCACCAGAGCTTCGCTGTTTTGACTTTAATTCCTCAAAATTTTTGCTATAGCCTTTCCTCTATCATATTTCTAAAATAAATATCATCTTTATTCTTAAAATATGAAGATTAAAAACTATTCTAGCATTCCTATTATAACTACCGAAAGAATTACCGAACTAAAGACTAGGGACCGAAGACTTACTCAGAGCTTCGCTGGGATTTTACTCCGGACTCCTCCTTCTTCCTTTCTCTCCAAATTTTTGAAATCCTCAAGAGAGTTTGGTGTGAGATTTGTGAAAGAATGGAGAGGTATTTATAGGAAAACCCGATGGCATTTTCGTAATTTCGTTGAACTTTATCTGGTTGAATTCCGACCGTTGGATCGCACTTTTGCTAGGTGGTAAGATCTTGGCCTTACACCTCTCAAGGATGATGTCATCCCTGCTGCATCATCAAGTCTTATGTCATCTTGCTTTATTTGATGAAATCCCGGTTCGGTGCCCCGATCACGAGATTCCGTAGCACCTTAAAATTCCGAGAACAATACGCTGAAGGTCTTTTCTTCCTCTTTAAGAATACTGGGTTCTTCTACCCTTATATACCCAGTAAGGACATTCCGTTGTCTGCCGAAAATCCTCGGTATTCGTGACCGGTTTCAGAAATAACTTCGGTCAGTACTAACTTCTGGATAAAAATCCACTGACCAATAATATATTCTGGTTTTTCCTAACTCAATCCGAGAATCTAACAACGGAATTACTTTCTATCCGTGATCATTTATCCTGTTCATTTTTCCTCTGATTATTATATTATTATCTAATTAACACATGTTTTAATTATATTATTATTTTATTTAAGATCTTCTTTCATATTTATCCTCCCATTTTCTATTTATTTTTTTTTCTTTTTGGCCTAATTTTCGGCCACACACACACATATATATAAAATTATAATTTTTCCATTAATCTTAATATCCTATTTATCTTATATTTATTTCTCCCAAAATTTCCTATTGGTTCCTAATCAATCACATGGATTTAGACCTTGTAAAATTTCCAAAAATTACTTAATTACTCCTTTAATAATTCCTAATAATTTTCTTAATTAAAATTAATTATTTCTTCACAACAATTTTGTTAACATTGTTAATTCACCCTTTAAGTAAAATATTGGAAATTATGGAGTCAATTTCCATTCTAGAATACTTTTTAGTTTTCCTTCTTTTTATTTTCAATGGAAATAATTTATTTAATTGTCTAAATTGAGGATAATATGTTTTCTAAATTTTTAATAATTATTTCATGCCTTTTAGAATTTTTCACAATTCTCCTTTGACAATAGACTAATTATATTACATTTTGAGACCTCATATTCACCTATTCTCAATAGGTATTATTTATCTAAATATATTTTTTTAAGTGCATTATAAAAATTAGGGTATTACACTGAACATCGAAATTGTCACCAAAGGGTGTGCCATGTGACTTAGGGATGGGATTAATTTTTCTCTGTTCCCATGGGATGGGATGGCAATCGATGCTTTTATGCTTTACGTGTATTATGAAATATTCAATGTCAAAATTTAATATTTATTAAGAAATTATTATTTATTGAATATTTAACGTATTATATAAAGGGTTTTAGTTTTCTCATGTTGCATAAGAAAACTAAACTTCCTACATACACATGAAATGGTGGGACCCACATATACATATATGAATAATATATGTATATGTGGGTCCCACCATTTCATGTGTGTGTGACATGAGATAATTTTTTTCCTACAACATGAGAAACATTAATCCCTTAGATAAATTCAAGAAATAGTAGCGCATAAATTGAGAAACGATAAATTTAAACCCATGAACTCGCATCAACAACAACGAAACCCAAACATGTAAATCAAAACAATAACAAAAAACCTAAACACGTAAATTGAGACAACAACAAAAATCCCTGGGGAAAAATGTATAGCCTAAGATTCGGTAAGTTCACACGTTGTATCAAGTAATAAATAATAAGTAAGATAACCTTTCTACGAAGATTTAGTACCCACAACTTTAGTTAAGCATTAATTTTAACTTTTTTTTAAGTTAAACAAACCAAATTGAGTTTAATTAAGAGAAAAAGAAATTAAAATAAACAAACTACCACAACAATTAAACAAACAACCATGCTTAACATAAACCTCTCCTTGAATAAAACCATTTAAAAATGCACTTTTCATATCCATTTGATAGAATTTAAATCCTTTGACACAAGCAAAGGCTAGAAGAACTCTTATAGCTTCCAATCTTGCCACTGGAGCATAAGTTTCTCCATAATCAATTCCTTCTTCTTGATTATAGCATTTGGCAACCAATCTTGCCTTGTTACGGACAATGATTGTTGACTCATCACGTTTGTTCTTGAATACACATTTAGTGCCAATGACCGGATGGTCCTTAGGCCCAGGTACCAAGTCCCAAACTTGATTTCTATCAAATTGATGTAGCTCCTCTTGCATTGCTATCACCCAGTCAATGTCTGAAAGAGCTTCATCAATTTTAGAGGGTTCAATATGAGATATAAATGCAGAAAAGGTTACTTCATTTAAATTAATGTTTTTGGTTCTCACACCTTGACTTATATCACCTATTATTTGATCTAAAAGATTATTCCTAATGAATCTATAAGCTCTAGGTTGAGATTGATTAGAATTTTTAGAATCATTTTGAGAATCAGCTTCAAAAACTTCTTTACGATTTTCAATAGAAGCAGGAGTAGTTTTTTAAAAGAATTGATTTTTGAAAATATTTTCTTCATCATCATCCAAAGGTTTATCAGAATTAGTTTTGCTGCATACAACATGCATTGACTCTTCAACAATACGAGTGTGAGTATTGAATACTCTATAAGCTTTACTTCTATTTGAATAACTGAAAAATATACCTTCATCCGCCTAGGGATCAAACTTTCCCAAATTATCCTTACTATTATTGTGGATGAAGCACTTACAGCTGAAGATATGCAGATGGGTCAGGGTTGGTTTTCTTCCTTTGTACAACTCATAGGGAGTTTTTTTCAGCTTCTTCCTGAGGTATGCCTGATTCGAGATGTAACAAGCTGTACTCATTGTATCAGCCCAAAATACTTGTGAAGTATTATTTTCATTTAGCATAGCTCTTGCCATCTCAGTGATGACTCGATTCTTTCTCTCTACAACACCATTCTGTTGAGGAGTCATTGGGGCTGAAAAGTTGTGATCAATTCCCAGGTTGTCACAAAACTCTCCAAATGCATAATTCTCGAATTATCCACCATGATCAGTTTGAGTTCCTGCAATAGAAAGACCTTTCTCATTTTGGACCTTCATGGCAAAAATAACAAACTGGTCAAATGTTTCATCTTTAGAAGATAGAAATATGGTCCATGCAAATCTAGAAAAATCATCAACTATGACTAGACTGTAAAGATTGCCACCAAGACTTTTTACTCTAGCTGGCCCAACTAGATCCATTTGGGGTAGTTGGAGAGCTCTATTAGTTGAAATTTCATTTTTAGACTTAAAAGATGACTTGGTTTGTTTGCCTTTTTGACATGCATCACAAATAATATCATTTTTAAAATTGAGCTTTGGCAAACCAATAACCAAATCCCTTTTTAATAATTTGTCAAGTTGATTCATATTGACATGAGCTAATTGTTTATGCCACAACCTGTTAGTTCTCTATGTGTTTTGATGATAACTAACAATTGTAAACTAAGAAATTGTTCTTTGCTATTAAAGTTCAAGGAAAGGTAGAAGTTTGTTAACATTGATTTCAATCCTTTTATGTTAATCAAACTCGAGCCTAATCCTACTAAACTAGAGTTCACACTTAACATACAGAAGGATAAGAATTTTTAACTTAAGCAAACTCGAGCCTCCTTTGATAAACTTAAGCCTACTCGTGACAGAGAGCAAGTTTCAAGATTTTGTCTGAACTAAACTTGAGTCCATTATATTAAAATCGAGTCTACAGGTTACAGAGAGCAAAATAAAGTTAACGCTCTTAGTTAAACTCGAGTCTGACATAATGAACTCAAGCCTATGTCTTACAGAGAGCATGTCGACTTTTTGAGACTCAAGCATGTTTTTATCTAACTCAAGTTTAAGTCTTGTAGGAAGATATCTTTTAGTTGGTCATGAAAACAAACTCGAGCATTATAAACTAAACTCAAGCTTATCGCTTATAGAGAGCATTTTTTGAAATATGGACTCAAACACAACTGTGCAGACTCAAGCCTGTCCTTAATGTCAAAAATAGTTTGACTGAAACAAACTCGAGCCTGGAACTTATAAACTCGAGTTTGGCTCAGATAGAGAGCTGTCACGAATCTACAACACGATTAAACTCGAGCCTACATAGTTTTAACTCAAGTTTATCGGAACTTTGTTTCATAGACAAGATCTGAAATCTATTTGATTCATACTTACAAGTTTATTTACTCACATATTAAGTTGCGAATCATTATATACACATTTTCTTGATCAAAATTCTTATTAGTTTCAGATGAATTCAGCAAATCAGATCTGGGTCAAATGCATTTAATGCAGAACTAATAACAAGCCTGAAACTTCTCCTCTATCCCAATGGTTCAGATCAAGCAGTTATAGATCATCTAAATCATTCTCCAACAGTCAAATAAGGTTTATGGAATGACAGACTAACTGGAAGATCATTTGCAACAACTACATACAGGATTTTAGCTGAGAATTGAAAGAGTGGAGAAAAATGTGCAACTGTCATATTCTAGAAATGAAGCTGAACACTGAAGAATAAGAGAGAAGAATATGCAACAACTAGTTTCTCTGATCAAGCTATAAATACCCAGGAAGACTCATTGCAACACACACAAAACTACTACTGATTACATTTTCAACTTGAGTCTTTGTTGTGCATTTTATTTGAATTTTAGTGTTTATCAATATCTTCTCTTTTGAGAGTATTGTTTTGAAAATCATTTTGATTACTTGTTTGTGGAAACTCAAGGTTGTGGAAACTGGGTTGGGTCTTTTAATTACAAAGTGTAAGGGAGAGCAAGTCCTAGTTGATTAGGATTGCTTAAGTGTTATATTGTTGTAATAAGAGAGTATTAATAGTAGAAAAACCCAGAAGATATCTGGGGATTGGACGTAGGTCAAGGTTAGGACTGAACCAACATAAATCTTCTGTGTCCAAGCTTCTCTCTCTTTGCCTTCTTGCATTGTGTTTTAAAAACTTGGATGTCTTTCAAAAAGAATTTTTAAAATCCCCAATTCACCCCCCTCTTGGTGATTTATTCCATTTTCATAGCCAACTCTCATTCAAATTACTAACAAAGCAGTTTTCAGAAACAGAATCATTTCTAGAGAGGTTGAGTGTGTAACAATTTCCTTCTCTAGGGGCTCTAAATAAAGCCTTTGATTTTAAATTTTCCAAAGGGAAAGCATCCTTACTCACAATCAAACACTCCTCAAAATCAAAGATAACTAGGTTACCTTTATCGGTGCTTTGACTTACACTGAGGAGATTGTGACAAAGTCCTTCAACGAGGTAGACATCTTTGATCATTGGACCTTCATTGTTTCCAATTTCCCCAATCCCAGCAATCTTTCTGGATTGATTTCCACCAAAGGTCACTTTGCTACCAGTTTTGGATTTGATTGAGGCAAACTTGGATTAATCTCCCGTCATATGTCTAGAGCATCCATTGTCAATGTACCACTTGTTGGAATTTAATGCTCTTAGACAGACCTGCAGATCACAAATGTCCAGGTCTTAGGTACCCATATTTTCTTAGGTCCTTTTGGGTTAGTTTGTGTCTTAGGAACCTTGTAAGATCCCTTAGGCACCCATTGATAATTCCTTACCAGATTATTCTTTCTCTCCTTTTTATGAAAACATGAAGAAGTGGTATGGCCTTTTTGATTACAATAATTGCAGTGAGCAAAAGGATTTGAAGAATGAATGGTTTTTCTAAAATAGTTCATATAGGATTTTTCTCTGGATTTCTTTTTTGCTTTTCTTTTTATCAAAATCAGGCCTATAACCAATTCCTGATCTTTCATTTGTAAACTTTTGCTATTTTAAAATGACATTGAGCATTTCACTACCTTTAGTGAATTTCTCAAGTGCCTTTGTGAGGTGTAAATTATTTTTCTCTAAATCAGTACATTCATCACAAATAAGATTTTCAGGAGAAGAGAGGTTTTCTACTTGCATCTCAAGAGTTATATTCTTTCATTTCAAAGCAAGATATTTTTCAGCCAATTTTTCAAATTCAGATTGCACAAGGTTATATTCAGCAAATAACTCATCATAAGTTGGTTGTGAATCATATACCTCATCTTCTTTGTCATGTTTCTCTTCTTCTTCAACAACTAGACAGATGTTGTAACATCCCAAATTCCAGGTTCGAAAATCGTGTCGGTCGACACTTAGTTTTAAGAAAAACAACAGAGTTTTAGATGCTACAGCTTAGAGTACTGCGGAAATTGATAGCGTGCGCTAAGATCCGGACAACGAGTATCTGATATAAAAATGCCCAGACATATGATGATGCCCGACATAAGCTGATATATTAAATATCCCGAAGGAATATTCATGTGATATAATTTACAGAGGTTAAATACAATCCTCTGATAAAGAAAGTTTTAAACTAAACCCATGACTTGGAATCTAACATCAGTTAATTAAACAGATTGGCCAGGTAGGGGTCTATCATGGGGACCTCACCGACTTATACGGCGACTGATTGGCTTCCTGTAACATCCCGTTTTCATAAACGTTTCTGGAGCTGAGAGAGTTGAAAATATTTTACATAAACAAAGAGTAACTGAATAACATTGTATGTAATATATCTAACTGAACGTTTACTAATACAATCATCCAAGTCTAATACTTCTAACATAAGTATCCCAAAAAGATGATGCCTCCGCAGGGTCCTCACACCGGCTTCTTACCCTTGTCCTCGATCACTTCCCGGGATCCTGAAGCTATGGCAGGGGCTGAGGTTCAATTCCCATTGAACCTCAGGTAACGGTTAACCTCATGCTTATGTAAACAGTATATGACAGTTATCACAGATATACAACAAAATCACAGTTTCAAACAAATATCCACATGTAAGGCAATAACATAACACAGCCACTGCAATATGTATGTTATCCCAGTTTGCACATAACCAGTGCCACGGCGGCCCATCGTGTTCTCAGCGCTAGGAAAACTCAACGGTGTTATCAAGACCATAACCCGTATACAATTCAATATTCACGAGCAAATTTTCAAAACAGAGTATCGTCATGTGAAAACAATTATCATATATAACCATACCATAAGCATAAGCGTTAATGTTACAATATGCGTCCGTACCTGAGTTTAACGGGTCGTTGGGTACGTTCGTTGGCAATACGCGTGCACAGTCTATCCTAAAAGGGTGACATTGTCTCAATTACTTCTGAAGCAATATTTCAAGAGACACCTTGGTCATACTTGACATTTTTACCCTTGAAGGTTTTATTTTCATTTATTTCCACATAATTTTCGGAAAAAACGCTAATGCAGAATTTCTGGGCAGAATTTCGCCTAACTTTGAAAAATCATAACTAATTCCAGAAAAATCGAAAAGAGGATCCGTAAAATTTCCCGGAATCCTTGAGATGTGTAATTTCAAGGAAAAATACTGGAACTTACCCAGAACTCATGGATAATTCCCAGTTTCCAGAATTCAAACTGCTGCCCAGAATTTCACTCAGAAATTGTAGCTTAACTTCTGGGATTTTTATCTTTTTGCGCAGAACTTCAATTGACACACCTTTATATATTTGGAAATCCCTAAATGTCTACTTTCATCATGAATTTTCCCAGAATTTTAGAACATCATCTTCATCATAAGATACTAGCATTTTTACTACTGACTCCAGAAGTTCCTATTTGCTGAAATTTCGCTAGAGCTTCGCTATTTTGATCATAATCTTCCAAAAATTTTGCTATAACTTTTTCTTCATCAAATTTTCGAAATAAAGCTATTGAAAACCATAAAAACATGAAAATGAAACTGGAATTGGAAGTTTGATGATCAAAATAACATTTCTAGCATTTCTACTTCATAAACTAAGAACTTAAACTTGGAAGCTAAGAACTTCCTTACCTCTTGAAGACCACTTGCCTTCTATTTCCAGCAGCTCCTCCCTCTCCCTTTCTTCCTATATTTCGGCCAAGGCTAGGAAATTTGGTGTGGAGAATGTGCTAACCAAGGTTCTCTATTTATAGGCCAAGGAGGGTTAAACATCTAACACTTCTTCCTTAACCATGGCTCTTGGATCTTTGCTTGGAGAGAAAGTAATGATCTTGCCCCTCTATTCCCTCTTGGCCGACCCCTCCCCCTCTCCCTTCTAGAATTTGTTTTGCTTAGCCCCCAAGAAAAGCCTTTTCTTTATTAAATTAACTTAATAAATCCCAAATCCTAATTTAGTTAGGTGTAAGTTGGTGTTTAAATTCAAAATCCAATTTCACTTTTGGAATCCTAATTTTATGATTAGATTTATGGTGATTTTTAATTCCCAAAATGTTTAAGTATGAATTTTAAAAGTAACCGAAAGTATCTTTGGGAATAGCCAAGTTGAAGCTCATAATTCCCTGATTCTAAATATGTATTTATCTTGGACATTTAACTTCAATATCACAAGTTATGATTTAATTTCTATAGGTTTTCTCCTAATTTCTTCTAATTAAGCAACTACTTGCTCCCTAAGACAATCAACTTGCTCCCCAAGTTGTCTTAATCTTCTTCTACACACTTCTTTAATTGATTTATTATTTTTCTTCCATTTCCCTTGAAAAATTTCGTCCCCCTCCCTTAATTATAATTATGCAATTATGTCTTAATTGTTCTCACATGCTCAAGAAGACAATTCCCTTATTGGTCCATTTAGACTTTAGGATTTAGGGTTAATATCATTGTATAATTTATTTATTCTTACTTAGAGAAATTTTGTCTCATGAAGTTAAATTAGGAATAAATGAGTTAAGTCCTAATTTAATCCCTAAAATATTGTTTTTTATATCAACAAGCTAAATTAATTTTTATACTCCTAAATTCTAAGAAAAATTTCCTATAAACAAAAATAAATACAATACAAAAAATTTGAGACCCCATATTCACCTATTTGAAATAGGTCTTATCTATGGAAATATAATATTTAAGATAAATATTTTTATTTTTATATATATTTTTTTCCGGGTATTACACTTCCCACATAGATGAACCCAGCCTTAGACACCAAACTGTTCAAAGTAACTTTGTTAAATTCGAGCCAGAAGCTAAGTCCTAATAACTTCTACCGACCTTTGCCTTTGACTGCTGCCTCTTCACGGCTCTACCCACCGGCATCTTCTCTATCCCGGTTTCTTTCCTGTACTATTCATTAAGACTAAGGTCCAATGCCCATTGGACCTCAGGTAACGGTTAACCTCATGCTTATGTAAACAGTATATGACAGATATCACAATGATAAAATCACATTTATAATTTTCAAAACCATATCAGCAAGTAACATAACACAGCCACTGCAATATGTATGTTACCCAAGTCTGCACATAACCAGTGCCACGATGGCCTATCGTGTCCTCAGCGCTAGGAAAACTCAACGGTGTTATCAAGACTATAACCCGTATACAACTCAAATCCATGAGCAATTTCAAAACAGAGTATCAACATGTGAAAACAATTATCAAATATAACCATCACTACTAGAAAACAATAAATTTGCGACGGAATTTGCGAGGGAAAATTATTCCGCCGCAATTTGCGAGGGAAAATGTTTTTCCGCCACAAATTGCGAGGGAAAATGTTTTCCGCTGCAATTTGCGATGGAAAATGTTTTTCCGCCGCAAATTTTCGCCGGCACTGGTATTTCCCACAAAAAAAATTGCGACGGAACAAATTTTGCCGCCGCATTTTGTGATGGAAAAAATTTTTCCGCCGCAATTTGCGACGGAAAAATTTGTTCCTCCGCAAACTGTCAGTTCCCACCGACAGTTTGCGACGGAACCACTTGTTCCGTCGCAAAATGCGGCGATTTGCAACGGAACAAGGCATTCCGTCGCAAACTGTCGGTGCAGTTTTGCGATGGAGCCCCATGTTCCATCGCAAACAGGCCATTTTGCGATGGAACAAGTCGTTCCGTCGCAAACCAATTTTTAAAACCCCCCTATTTCTTCTTCTTCTCGCACATCTGAAGCTTATTCTTCATCCGTCCTCGTTGAAGCTTTCTCTCCTCACCAAGTCCGGCCATCGTCCCACGGAGCTCAGCCACCTCCATCTTGAGCCCTTATCTGCCTTTCTTGCTCTTCTTTCTCCGCCTCAAGCTATGAACTTCAACGGGTATGTTTTATTTTTAATGATCTTTTGTAGAATCCTTAATGTGGGTAACTTATTCTTTCTCCGTCACACATTTGTGAAATATATGATTTCAATTTTTAAATTCTTGCTCTAGCTATGTATAAATGCCTTAGGTTTTGCATATTGTTAAAGAAATTGCCGACGATCTACTCTAAAATACTTTAGTCCTTAACCATATTTGAGGTAGTTAGTGTTATTTTTGCAATGAAATATTTTCTGGGCAATCCCAACAATATACAAATATGTTATAGGATATAAAAATTAATAATTATAGTGTATATAAACTAATTGTCTTTAAATTCTCTAAATTGAAATAAAAATATGGTATTACGTCATTTATTTTGTTCCAAAAAATAATGTTATCTTAATTGCATGTTTATTCAATTAAAAACAATACAATAGTTAAGAAATTAAAAAAAAATTGCTATATTATTCCTTGAAAACATTATCAAAATGAAAGGGATAAAAAATACAAATATTATTTTATATGAATTAATTATACAAAATATTCTTATTTTGCCTACCGATAGAATGAAATTAGATTTCTTTTGGATTCTGCTGTATGATGTATATGAGTTGGATAATAAATTGAAATTTTTTAAAGGTTTATGTGTAAAAATGTTGAAGAAATGAAAACACAAATGAATGAAATCTATTTATATATTACACGGCAATAGTAGAGGTGGTCTTGAAGGACAAATAAATTGAAGTAGGATAAATAAATTGACTTTGTAATGTTGGTTTTGCAGAAGATAATAGGGTAAAGGAATTAGAACAGACAATGAGGGAGCAAGGACAGATGCTTAGAGAGATGCGAGCACTTCTCTAATCCTTATCGAAGGGCAAGGGTACGGAGCTGCCTCCTGATGGTGACGATGACCAGACTGCTATTGTTTAGAGTTTTTTTAGTTTATTTTGGAACATTATATTTGTAATATTTTGTTTTTGCAATGTAGACTCGTAATATTTTGGAACATTATATTTTTTTTTTGATATACAATTTATTTTATTTTCTAATTTTTTTACATTTTTTATGAATTTTTTTTTTGTTTTTTTGGATTTTTTTTATTTTTTTAAATAATTTAGTCTGCCAATTTGCGAGGGAAAATTGTTTTCCCTCGCAAAATGTGAATTTTTGCGAGGGAAAATTTTTCCGCCGCAAATTTCGAATTTTGCGAGGGAAAATGCATTTTTTTCGTCACAAAACTGATTTGCGAGGGCTTTTTTTGCGACGGACACTTTTCCGCCGCAAAATTATTTTGCGACGGAAAATGCTTGTTTTGCGACGGAAAAATTCCGCCGCAAAAAATGAATTTTCTAGTAGTGCACACCATAAGCATAAGCATTAATGTTACAATACGCATCCGTATCTTTTATCGCATAGTCGTCAAACATCCGACCTTTGATTTCGGCTTTGGACTTCCCGGATATCCTAACATATCACCATATCACTTAGAATAACATTCTAAGAGATATTTCCACCTCTATTTACAATTCTACCCTTGATGGCTTTATTATTACAATTTTGCCCTTATATTTCTTAAAAAACGTGGTGCAGCATTTTCTGGGCAGATTTTTTGGTAAGTTTGAAAAATCATAACTTATTCTAGAAAAATCAAAATCAGGATCCGTAAAATTTCCCGGAATCCTTAAGATGTCTATTTTCAAGGAAAAATACTTGATTTTACCCAGATTTCACGGAAAATTCCCAGATTCTATTTTTATTAATGCTGCCCAGAAATTTCCCTGAAAACGTAGCCTTATCTTCTGAGATTTTTAACTTGTTGCACAGAACTTCAAATGACACATTCTTTATATATTTGAAAAGCCCTAGATGTCTACTTTCACCATGAATTTTCTCAGAATTTTAGAATATCATTTTCTTCATAAAATACTGACGTTTTTACCCCTGACTCCAGAAAACACTAATTGATGAAATTCCACCAGACCTTCGCTATTTTGATTCTAATCTTCCAAAAATTTTGATATAACTTCTTCTTCATCAATTTTTCTAAATAAATGCAATGGAAACCATAAAAACATGAAAATAAAACTGGATTTGGAAGATTGATGATCAAAACAACATTTCTAACATTTCTATCTCATAACCTAAGAACTTAAACTCAAAAGCTAAAAACTCTCTTACCTCTTAAAGAACACTTGCTACCTACTTCCAGCAGCTCCTTACTCTCTCCCTCCTCTCTATGTTTTTCGGTTGAGGCTTGAGAAATTGGTGAGAAACTTGTGAAGGGAAGAGCTCTATTTATAGGAAATCAAATGAGTAGGCACCAAGTAATTCAATTTGATCTTGGCCCTTGAGGTTTGCTTGGAGAAGAAGCATAAATCCTTGCCCTACACCTCCTCTTGACCGTCCTCCCCCCTCTCTACTTCTAGAAATTATTTTGCTTTGTCTCCAAGAAAATCTACTTATCCCCTAATTACTCCCAAATGCTAATTTAGTTAAGTGTAATCAGGTGTTCTTATTTAGGATCCAATTTCTCTTTTGAAATCCTAATTTTATGATTAGATTTATGGTGATTTTTAATTCCCGAAACACTTAGGTATGAATTTTAAATGTATCCGAAATTAACTTTGGGAATAGCCAAGTTGATGCTCATAATTCACTGATCTCAATTATGTATTTATTTTAAACACTTAGTTTTACTATTTCAAGATATGATTTAATTTCTATAGGCTCTCATTTTAATTTCTTTTAAATAAACAATTTCTTGCTCCCCAAGACATCTACTTGCTCCATAAGTTATCCCAATCTTCTTCCACACACTACTTGGTCTACTACACTCACAACTTCTAACCATATACACTCCTTCACCATACACACACATTTCGCCACACACATATATCACACACACTTGCCTTGGCTTCTTCCATACACTATTGACCATTTATGATTATCTCATGTGCTTTGTTTAATTGAATTTAGATAAAATGAGATTACTTCCTCCCTACTCCAAGTAAAAACCGTCCCCTCCTTCTTGTTATTATTTATTCAATTATATTTTTAATGCTCTTACATTTTTAAGGAGAAAATTCTCTCATTAGTCCACTTAGATTTAGGATTTATGGTTAATATAATTTAATTCTTTCATTTATTTACCATTAAATAGGAATTTTTGTCTCAGAAATAAATTCGGAATAATTATTTTAAATCCTAACTTTAATTTCCAACATCATGTTTTAGGGGTTACTAGGCTTAACCACCAAAATTGACAAAGTTTCTAATTTAATTTTAATGATTGATAACTTCTTATGTGCTAATTTTAGCTTCTAAATATCATTCGATCCTTAATTTAATTGATTTTTCCTTAATTATGACCTTTATAAATTAATTACTAGCTAATCTCAAAAATTACTAGAGCATCTCAATTATTGCAATTTCAATTGCCCAATAATTGTTACTAATTTTCTCTAATTGATTTTATCATCCTCCGATGTTTTTAATTGCTTAGAAAATGGTATAATTCCTAAAAATGATAATAAATCAACTAAAAAGTTGGAGACAACATATTCTCCAATTTTAATAAATATTTTGTTGCCTCTTAGGATTTATCATAACATTCTCAGGGTATTTTATGACCCATAAATTCACTTAGGGATTTTTAGCTCTTTATTTACTCTAATTTCATGAGAAATCACCTTAAAAGATAAGGTAATTATTTTACTAGTTTTGAGACCACAAATTCACCTATTGTAATAGGTGTCATTTATCAAAATTTAATATTTACATGTATTATGAAAATTGGGGTATTACAGATGTTGGCTTTTTCTTCCTCCTCACCTTCATCTTCATTTGATGAACTGTCACCCCATATTGCTAAGACATAGGCTTGCTTCTTGAATTTGTTGAATTTCTGTTAGATATGATTAATTTTGATGATGTCTTATATAGATGCTATTAGTAAGAGCAAAAAGATTGTATACTATATTTATCTTCTTCATTGACTAATTCTTAAATTTTAATGTAGAAACGAAGATGTAAAGTTCATCTATGAAGAATGATCAAGAAGAAGAATGATAAAGAAGTATTGAAAGAAAGAAAGAGTTGAATTATGGAGAATGATCAAGAGATGAGATTTCAGAAAGAAGAAATTGAAGAAAATGTTAAGTTCAAGGAAAAGAGGAAATATTGAAGAAGGTAGATCTTGTAGAAAATAATGGTTCCGTGTTAAATGATGAAGAATGATCAAGATGGGAGATGGAAGATGGAAGAAGTTGATGAATGGAATGAGAATATCAATATTCAAGATCAGCTCAGATATAAATGTGGAGAATGTTCAAAAGAAGAGAAGAAAGAAAGAATAGAGTTGTAGAGAATGATAAGCCCAAGTTAAATGATGAAAATTGATCAAGATGGAAGATGGAAAAAGGAAGAACTTGATGAAAATATCATTATACAAGTTTCAAGATTGATTATAGAAGTCTTCATTGTATCACCCTGAATTTTAGAACCTAAGCATTGAAATAAGCCTAAAGTAGGCGGAGGACTAAGCCCGGTTGTGGAAGAGTCCCAAAATTGTCGAAGGTTAGGAAGCCTCTCTAAGACTAAGTAACTCAGCTATATAGGTCAGTGGACCTAGTATGTTCAAGCCGTGGAATTAAAGTGCTAAGGGAAAGGGGCACCAAGGACCCATACGATGTAAATACAGTTGGGAAAGATGCCACCTAACAATGTCCTAAGGTTTAGGGCAATTAGTTAGGCAAAAGTATGTCAATATAAGTGAGTATGCAGCATTTTCAGGGCAGTCAGGTGTGCCCTCCGTTTTTTAGAGAACATTGGTATTCGTGAAGAAAACCCGAGTAAAACTCGGTAGGATCTCGAGTCAGCATTGATAAAGTAACTTTTGTGTAAAGTAAGGTCATAATGACTAATGGTGGCATACTTTTGTGTTGGCCAAATAAAATGGTGACACATGTCTCTTCATGATTACAAAAGAGAAAGGTAATGATGCTAGTATGACACATGGCATTTTAAGATTGGATATTTGACTTTTTGGCAGCACAAAGAACGAGGTCATTATGAGACATTAAAATATACATTTCTTGTTCTTCAAGAATAAAGAAAAACGTGCAACCATATCAAGGGATAGGAAAAGCTTATTTAAATGCATATAAGAGCCTAATTACAAGGTTAAAGGCTTGGGGAAACGTTAACCAACAAAGGGGAACCGACCGGGATACTGAAATAAGGATTTCTTGATCCCCAAGGTACTAAATTTCATCCACTTGTGGTCAGGGAGAAGAGACTAGTTATCCGGACCCACACAAGCTCAATTGTATGGCACGAGTTACGAGGAATGTTGTGACCAGTGAAAAGGAGCTAAGCGGACCGGTTAGGGTTTACTGGAGTCGGGCCCAGACCCATGGACACAGAGGGAGGACAAAATTGGTGGGTCCAGAGGAGAGAGAGAGTGACTGGGGGGAAAATAAAATGTCACATCATGTAATTATGAAGAGAGAGAAGAGTCACATCAAGTAATTATGATGAGAGAGAAAGAATAAAATAATCAGGTTTAATCTGGACCACATCTTTTGAAATTGACATGATAAGTGAATGACATGTAATTATGACTAATAAATGGAATTTATGATACAAATCCAAGGATAGATTTCGTGGGACCCACAGCTTTGAAGAAAGAGAGCGCAAAATGACTGTTTTACGCTTAGACCTAAAACCTACAATTAGCAATTTTAGAGACCACAACCAGGGGCAACTTTGGAATCTCATTTTTGGACTTAGAATGCATTTCACATCTACCCAAAAGTGTTCTCTAGAATATTTGATAATTGTGCCAAGAAATAATATAAAAATCTAACGCATTCTTCCGACCATTGGGTAATAACGAGTCCTGGATAATAGCATGAACCAATAGGGTCTATTTAAGGACCTCTCCTTGCTCATTCTTGGCTACCTAAGACATGCTCAAGAAGAAAAGGAGAGTGAGGCAGCAAGGTTTTGGTTCAAGGAGGAAGTGAAGGCTATATGCAACCGAAAATTCAAGGTAGATCCCTAACTATCAACCTAAAGATTCTTGCTTCTGCCCTATGGTGTTTTCTTGGTACATGTAGTGGGATTTACATATTTTTTATGTTTTCATTGAGTCCAGAGGGTGTTTTTGTGTGGGGATATGTAAGATCACCTTCTTCCAAACTTGAAAAAGTTTAAGTCCTTAATATATGAAAATTTGCCAACTTTTACGATTTCTGGGCAGAGAGTGTTAATCGATGGTTTTAAAATAGTAAATGGATTTATTTTGATCTGAAATTTTACATGGTAAAATTAGACATCATGAGGATGATTTTGGTATCAGATTTGTTGTCATTTTGATGTTCCAACCGAGAGTTATTTAAGGTTGAAAATGACCTAAAAACATGGATTCTGTCTCAGACCAGTGGCTATATTTTGAGAATCCGAGAATGACTTGAACTCAGATGGCTTTGGTAATTATTTTTCCTATGAAATTGACATCCTAAGGGTTCCATGGCCACTAATTTCATGTCGATGAGATTTTTGTAGAATTTAATAAAAATCAGTGAAGTTGGGATAGTGATTCTGAAGAATATGGTGTAGGCGAAATTTATGGAAATTAATGTAACATCCCACCTTAAAAACAGCGGAATTTTTTTTTTAAACTTTGATCAGAGTAGAGCAATTTAGCAAAATGAGTAACTGAACCTTCATATTACATAACCACAGTGTAATTGTTCTTATACAGTCATCTGCTAATTCAAAAAGAAAACAGCGCCTAACTTCACATGTAGACTAAGGTATAAAACTCCTTCTGCCAACCTACGCCGATCACCTGCCCCTATCGTCAACCCGCGGATCGCCCGAACCTGAAGCTACAGCTGAGATCCAATTACCATTTGGACTCAGGTAACGGTTAACCTTATGCTCAAATAAAACAGTATATGGATAACAGCTATTTAACAACACATAACAGCAGTAAATCACTACATAAGCACACAGCAGATGTATGATCACAACAATGACAGAACATAAGCACAAAGCAATATGTAAAGTCCCACAACATGTCTGCACGTAACCAGTGCCACGACGACCCATCGTGTCCTCAGCGCTAGGAAAACCCAACGGCGTTATCAAGACTATAACCCGTATAAAGCTGTATGTAAAACCGACAACCCTAAACAGAGCTTCGATATATAAACATGTCTATCACGTATATGTATATCAGCAACATAAGTGTTAAGGTTACAATACGCGTCCGTACCTCCGTTGACGATTCTGGACATTTCGGTAGAATTGTGGTACGCTTGACGACGGTATGACGGCGGTATGACAGCAGAGACAATGGAAACAGCGATTCGTGATTTCAAGTATCCTATAAGGATAGTATCACTGGTGTGAGCATTTAAGATCATATCAAGCAAATTTCGGTACAAATTACCATTTTGCCCCTAGATTGACTATTTGGCGGAATTTCGCCAGCACTTCGCTATTCTGATTTTAAACTTTCAAAATTTTTGCTATAACCCTTCCTCTAGCATACTCCTAAGATAAATATCATATTTATTCCTAAAAACATGATATCTAAGTTAACTTAAGAATTAAAGACTACTCTAACAATTCCACTATAACTACCGAAAAACTACTTAAACTAAAGACTAAGGACTAAAGAACTTACTCAGAGCTTTGCTATGAACTTCTTACTCCTCTTCCAGAGCTTCTCTCTCTAACTTCTCTCTAGGATTGTGAGTGAATTGGTGAAGAATGAAGAGGAATGATAGCCTATTTATAGAAAATCTCAATGGCAATTTCGTAATTTCGCTGAACTTGTCTGGTTGAATTCTGACCGTCGGATCGCACTTTTTTGAAGTGGCTTGATCTTGGCCATACACCTATAGGCCGACCTCCCCCTCCCACAAGAAGACAAAATTGATGACATCATCATGCTTATGTCATCTTGCTTTATCAGATGAAATTCCTGGTTCGGTGTCCTGATCGCGAAATTTTTTGTAAAATCTTAAGATTTCGGGAACAACACTCTGAAGGTCTTTTCTTCCTCTTCAAGAATACTGGATTTTCCTATCCTTGTAATCTCATTAAGGATATTCTGTTATCTGCTGAAAATCCTCCCTATTCGCAACCGGTTACCGAAATGACTTTGGTCGATGCTAACTTCTGGACAAAAATTCACTGATCAATAATATACTCTGGTTTTTCCCAACTTATCCCCGGAATCTCGCATCCGAATTATTTTCTATCGGTTCTCATTTTGACTATCTGCTTTAATTCTATAGAACATCTTCTTAGCCTGATCTCCAAAACACTCCATCGGTTACGGAAATGACTTCGGAGATAGCCTACTTCGAGACAAAAATTCACTTGTTCCTAATATACTCTGACCCTAGCAACTTAGTTCAAGGTTTTCTGGATAGGATTTTATTTCTATCCGTGGTCAATTATCCTGTTCACTCCTTATTATTATAATATTACTTATTTAACACATGCTTTATCTCATATTATTATTATATTCAAATATCTAATTCATCCTTATCCCACCCCCTAATTTCGGCCCCCCCACACGCACACACACATATATTCCATTTCCCATAATATTCTATTATCTTGTATTTATTTCCCTAAAATTTCCTATTGGTCCATAAGCAATTACATGGATTTAGGCTTTTAAAATTCCTTGAAAAATTCTTAAGCCCTTGATCTTGTTTTTTTTTTTCAAAATTACATCCTAACCCTTACTATTATTTAATTAGGCCAAAAATTTCGGCCCTTAATATTAATTATTTGTATTTATTTTATTTTTCATATCTCTCAAATTTCCATAATCTTATAAAATTCCTGAAAATTACTTAATTAATCCCTTAATAATTTCTAATAATTTTCTTAATTAAAACTAATCATTTTCTCACAACAATTTTATTGACATTAATAATTTAAGCTCCATGCAAATTATCAAAAATTATAGAGTCCATTTTAGTCTTAGAATACTTTTTAATTTTTCTTCTTTTTATTTTTAAGGGAATTAATTTATTAAATTGTCTAAATTAAGGATAATATGTTTTCTAAATTTTTAATAATTATTCCATGCCTTTTGGAATTTTTCATAATTCTCCTCAGGATGTTTTATGGTCCTAAAATGCATCTTTCACATTTTTTTTTGACAATAAATTTCCTCTAATTTTCTTAGTGTTTCATGTTGAAGCTAAAATCTTCATAAATGAGCATTTTTTTTATTGTTATTATTGCAACATAATATTCCAGATGATAATTATCCGGGTATTACAATTAAAGTCAAGGGTGTATAAGTGATTGAAAGCTTAATGTTTTGTTGTATTTAGGGAAATAGACCATGTGGGAAGCATCTTTAATGTTAAGAGAAAAGTCTTCTATATCGCAAGGCGTGCCATGTAGTAATTGTAAAATTGCATATTCTATGTTACTTTCGCATGTGTGTTTTTATCACGAGGTAAGGGATTGGACTGTGGTACCTATGTGACTACATGATCTTAGGTGACCATTGAAGTCCAGAGTATGTCGGGCATTAAGTCCCTTGGCATGTAGGAGGTAGTACCTATTGGACAGTGTGTGTCCTTAGGTAGCTACTGAGACCCAGGTTATGTGGGGTAGGTGAAGCCTATGTAACTGTGTGTTTATAGGTGTCCACTAAGGCCTTAGGGTAGGTGGTTGGGGTTAGGCCCCCTAACTATTGAGGCCCTTTGTGCACTAGATCCGGGGGCTTGTCTTGACTAGGCGGTCCTGTGGAGGTAGTACATACCAATATACTGTGTCGGAGGCAGAATTATTTTCCTTGTTATGATTTGCATTACATGCATTGCATACATATTGTATATGAGTTTAACAGTTACTCTGGGGTTTAACTTTGAACTCCAAGATGGTTTAAGGATACAGGCACTTCAGGTGGAGATGATCAGGAGTTTAAAAAGTAAAGGGCCGAGAGTATTAACTCGAAGAGATGAAGACGCTCTAAAGAGGCTTTATGTTGTATTTGTTCTAGATGAAAGTACAAAATTATTTACTGTTTAATATTTTACTTGGGACGACTGTACATGGGAACTTGTTTACCTTTTGGATTATGATACTTTTACCAGTATATAGTATTTCTCCAAATTGATACATGCTCTGTTGCGTTTACTCTGATACATGATAAAAAGGTAATAAGAAAAAAGGAATCCCTCCAACCCGCCACCTGAAAGGGGAAGGCCGGTAGGGGAGTGACATCCATGATCAAGTGGAAGTTTGAATGGCTCAATTAAAGGTTAAAACAAGCAAAAATCAGGTTTTGGGCCAGAAAACTCGAGTTTGGGAGTCAAAACTCGAGTTTGGAACTTAAAAAGTCGAGTTTTGAGTGTCTGTAACATCTCTGGCGTCTCTGGACCTGACAAACTCGAGTTTCCAAATGAAAACTCGAGTTTTCAGCATTGATCAACAACTCTATTCACCTCTATTTCACGTTTACATTGGGCGAGGTCTGGTAATTTAATGACATCTCCTGAACCTAAGATCAGATTGAGGTGAAACCAATTTTGGATGAAACTAGACATCTAATACATCATTTTGACAAAGTTTCAAGCCCAAAGAAGTTCATATTAGAGAGCTATGAATTTCGAATCTTGGATCATGAATTCACGCGACACATCAGACCAAGCTTCAATGTTATGAGTATAACTCACAATTTACTCATCGGAATGAGCTGAAATCGGTGCCATATGAAAGTAGACTCATAAGGCTTTACATCAAGAATTGATCCAACTAAAATGAAGTTCAGACCAGTGAGATAGGATCCTCAAAAGCTGATTGTCAATTGAGAACGTTACAAAAACGATGGTCAAGAAACATCTTTCATTCATTGGATAATAACGAACAAAACACAATGAGTTTGGAGCTGATTTTTGTTACATTGGAAAGAAAACTCTAAGAGCTACATGGGTATAATTGGTTTACCAAATTTGAAGCTATATCAAGTCAGAGAGCAACCAAGGCCAGAAGAACTTGGAAACTCGAGTTTAGCTCAGACAGAGAGCATCGAACGTTAGAGCATCTTCCAAACTCGAGTTTGTGAGACAAAACTCGAGTTTTGATCAGACAGAGAGGGATCTAGAGTAATGCAAAAAATTCAAAACTCAAGTTTCCAAATTAAAACTCTAGTTTACACCTTCGCTTCAGAAAAATCATCGTGTCGAAAATCACATTTTTTATCAGGAACATCTAGATGATTACCCAAATGATTTGTAATACTTCTTAACATCATTTATATCATTTGTGTACATGTTTCAGATGATCAAAGGGCGTTAAACTAAAGATCAAGGATAAAGCAAATTTTGATGTCACAGTTGGTTCAGAAAATGAAGCTCTAATGACTAGTTTCCAACTTATTTGTAACGGCTTTATACACAACGGTCACATTTCCCAACATTCAAATCATCCTCATCTATAAATAAAGCCACATTAAAAACGCACAAAAAGGATGATAAGAGATTATGTTGTCAAAATGCCCAAATTCTATACACTTTGTTTTTCAAATGTTTTATAGTTTATCATAGAAAGAGTGAAATGTTTTCTATTGTACTTCAGTGATTATCCATTCACTTCTTTGAGAGAAGATTCATCGTAAATCACATTTTCTGAGAGATACTCAAGGTTGGGTGATTTTGAGTAGGAAATTGATTGTATCCTTATGGGTTATAAGGGAGAGGATCTCGGTGGGAGATTTAGCCTTACAAGTGCCCGGGTAAACTTGTGAGATTGTAAAAGGTTTCTCTTATGCCTGAATAAATAAGAGGATAGTGGATTGAAAATCTCAAGTGGAGCTTGAGGACTGGATGTAGGCCAAGGATTGAACCGAACCAGTATAAATCTCAGTTTGCAATTCTCTTCCCTAATCTTATTTCTTTCCAGCATATATGTTTGAATGATTATCTATAGTTTTATAACTCTTTACTGTCATACAAACTGATTTTACCGAATTGCGAAAAAGATTTTCAAAGGTCCTAAGTTTTTCACCCCCCCTCTTAGGTTCAACTGGGTCTTTCAATTTCTTCTTTTCTTTATCCTTGTTCTTCAGCTAGGGACATTCATGTTAGGCCTGGCTGTCACCCAAGAGGGAGGTGAATTGGGTGTCCGAAAAAAACTTTTGGTAACTTTGAAAATCTTTTCGCAACTTATTGAAAACAATTCGTATGACAATAATAATCTATAAAGCACTTGTCAGACATTCAAGTATATATGCTAGGAAGATAAGAGTTTAGGGAAGAGAATATGCAAACTATGATTTATCCTGGTTCGGCCAAATCCTTAACCTACGTCCAGTCCCCAAGCTCCACTTGAGATTTCAATCCACTATATCTTCTTATTTAATCCAGGCACAAGAGAAGCCTTTACAACCCACAAGTTTACCCAAGCACTTGTGAAGCCAAATCTCTAACTAAGATACTCCCCCTTACACACTGTAAGGATATAATTGGTTTCCCACTCAAGATCACCCAATATTGAGTAACTCTCAGATAAACTAATTTACAATGAATCTTCTCTCTCAGAGGTGAATAAATAATCACTGAAGTACATAATCAATTTTCTCACTTTCTCTATGCTAAACAACATAGACATGGAGAAACAGAGAGTATATTGAGTAAGTGTATATTGACATATTGACGGTGAATATCGTTTCATTGGCTTCGTCGAGTCATTCGTCAATCGTCAATCATCATCCATCATCCCTCTTCTGGTTTGAAGACTTCACAATTTATAGGTTATTGTGTTTCAACCGTTGCGAGCATTTGACCATTGGAGATCAGTTGGAAGTAGCCGTTAAAGCTTTCGTTGCTTTTTGCCTGTTGAGCTCTAATCAAACTTTAATCATAGAATGTTTATCGTTGACTTCATTTATGCTCCGTCTTGAGTGTTGTATTAGTATCCGTTGTAAAGATTAAAGCTTTTCGTTGGGGTGTTCAAACTATCCGTTAGACTCAAAAGCTTTCCTCTGTTTTCTATTGTAGCATTTAATACTTCTGACAAACAAATTGCTTTATGCCAATTTGTTGTTAATCTATGATAAAATCATCTGAAATCACTAGCAAACAGGCTAAAAGCATCTTACAAATGATTATTAATGATTCTAGAAAGTAACAACAAAAGATTAAATCATTTGAAAAGTTACAGATAGCGATTCACGATTTTCGTTCATAAGAACTCTAGTTCTTAAACAAGAACTCGAGTTCTAGAACTTGAGTTCTTAAACAAGAACTTGAGTTCTTATGTTTTTCTTCTGAATGTCTCAGGTCTGCAAGCTAAGAACTCGAGTTGATTTCCAAGAACTCGAGTTTTCAATTTAGGCACAAGTTGATTTTCAAAGAACTTGAGTTCTTAATCATGAACTCAAGTTCATGAACTTGAGTTCTTTTCTAAGAACTCAAGTTATTAATCTTTGACCGAATTCTGCATAAAGGAACTCAAGTTCTTTACTAAAAACTCAAGTTCATGAACTTGAGTTCTTTTCCAAGAACTCAAGTCCTTAGACTTTGACCGACTTCCTCATAATAAGAACACGAGTTCTTTACCAAGAACTTAAGTTCTTGAACTCGAGTTTGGTACTAAAGAACTCTAGTTCTTAAGCTTTTGAAAATTTTTCACTGTCAAAGGTCGCGAGCTCGAGTTCATCACCCAAGCACTCAAGTTCTCTATTTGTTGATACAGGAACTTGAGTTTTAAAGCATGAAATCAAGTTTGTCAACGATTGGCTGAAAACATATGGTTTTTTTTTTAGAAAACATAAGAACTTAAGAACATTGGCTGCACAAAGGTCAGATTCCATTAGAAGTAACGTCTTCGATATAATTTCAATTTTGGCAAACCACCCATACTCATAATGCTCTTCAAGTCTTCTTTCCAATGCAACAAGAATCAGCTCCAAACTTATTGTATGTTGAGCACTATGATCAGATTAATAAAAGTTGTTCTTGAGCCCACATTTTTGCTACATCCTGAACTGACTGTCAACTTCAAAAATCCATATCTCATCCATTTGATCTTTTTTTTCTGTGATCTTTATTTATTTATTTTTTTTTGGAAAGGTATTTGAGTCTAGTTTCATATGCCACCGATTTCAGCTCATTCCGATGTGTATTTTGTGAGATATGCTCAAATTACCGAACCTTGCTCTGCTGTGTGACGGTAACAGATAGTGAAACTTCAAAAATTCATATCTCTCTCATCTGATCTTATTTGAACTTTAATTTTTGTCAAGATGACGCATTGGATGTCTAGTTTCATTAAAAATTGGTTTCACCTCAATCCAATCTCTGGTTTGAGAGATATCATTAATTTACCAGAGGTCGCCCAGACTGAACGTGAAACAGAGGTGAACAGAGTGGTCTAGAATAACATGAACTCAAGTTCTTAAGTGAGAACTCGAGTTTTTCCCTAAGAACTCGAGTTCTTAACTAAGAACTCGAGTTTTCATACATATTTTCCTGAAAGCTCGTTTTTGTCAATTTAAACTCCGAATTGAGTCATTCTAGCTTTCATTTGATCACAGAAACTTCCAGTATCATAGATAAGAACTTGAATGTTGATAGTCCCATTATAATATACAAGTTCTTCTTTATTTAATCTCTTCTCTTCTTCTTGATTATTCCCCGTTAGCCAATACAAACTTTTTGCTCTAACTAATGGCATCTATCAAAGTATTTAGGATATCATCAAAACTAATCATATTCAACAATTCAGACTTGATGTGACCAGGCTTTTCACATTCATAGCAGATGATCAGTTTCTTTGCTTTGAAGTTGGAGCTACCTTTGTGAAACTTCTTATAAGCTTGGTCCCTCTTATAGAATTTTTTAAATCCTGGACAATCATGCCTAGCTCTTTATCTTCGTCTTCTTCTTCATTAGCATCTAATCCCTTATCTTCCTTAGTAGCCTTGAGAGCAATACTTTTGCCCTTGCTATTGATTTCATCAAGTCCCTTTCTGAACTTGATCTTTCCTTCATATTCAGATAAGTTACCAAATAATGCTACCACAAAAATCATTGATTCTCCTCGAGCTTCCTCAATGGCCATGACTTTAGCTTCCCATTCCTTATTGAGGATATTAAGGATTTTCCTCACTTGAATAGGTTGTTCGTATGTTTTTCTCAGACTTCATGCGAAGAAGATCATACTTAGTCATGAGGGTATTGACTCTATTCTCCTTAACTTCAACTGTTCCTTCATGTGCTATGTCCAATGCATCCCATATGGCTTTAGCAGAGGGCAATGTACATATTCGAAAGTACTCTTGTTGACTTAGAGCACTTTGCAGCATGAGAATAGCTTTACTGTTGAGTGTGACATTTCTTTTGTCATTATCATCATAATCTTCTTCAGGTTTTAGATTTCTTAAACCTTTTTCAAGTACAGTTGGATGATAGTCTCCAATCTCGAATACTCTCCATAAGCCATATTCAAAAGCCATGACAAACACTTTAAATTTTGCTTTTCAGAAGGAATAATGCTCTCCACTAAAACCAGGTGGTCTGTTGATCAAAGATCCATTAGGTAAAATACCTTCCATTAGGATCCTTCTCGAGATGTTAAGCTTTTTAGAGAAGACCTTCCTCTGATACCAAATGAAAGCAGAGCTAAATCACCAAGAGGGGGGTGAATTGAGGACTTTTAAAATTCTTTTCGTAAGCTTTGTTTTGAAACACTAAAACAAGGTAAAACAGAGAATGAGGAAGAAGAATAAGACACAAGAGTTTATACTTATTCGATCCAATTCCTTGACCTATGTCCAGTCTTTAGACTCCCTGAGTTTTCCACTATATCAATTGATTACACCTTCTGTAACTCAAGAGTAATTCTCTCACCAGAACTTACTTCCCCTTACAAGTTGTAATCAATAACCCCAGTCTCGAAATCCCCTGAATTGAGATTGTCTACAATAAATGATTTACAATCAATGAACTCTCTTAAAGAGTGGATAGAAATAATCACTGAAGCACAATACTATCAAAAGACACTTTACATAGAAAACTTAAGAAGTAGTGGAAACTTGAATGCTTTTTTTTCGTTTTCTCCTTCAATAGTTGTTGAGAAGAATTGGATGCAACTCTATTTATACATAGAGAGTGTTAAATGACCGTTGCAAACTTCATTCTGACCATTGGTGCACTAATCTAGCTATTAGAGGCACTTTGGTCTCTTCTCTCTCTACTTTTTTGCTCATTCCTTGTGTTCAAAGGATAAATGTTGACTTCCTTTGAGTTTTTTCCCGTTGGAATGTCAGAGGCTTATTTAGGTAAGAAGCATTTATCCATTTTGCTTCGTGCAGAGGTTGTTTGATTAGAATATAGCAAGTTACCTGTACTTTACATTTAATGCTCTAACATGTTTTTTGCTTGTGTTGAAGCAGCACCTTTAATCTTCTTAAATCATCTCTAAATCAGTTGAAATTCACTAGCAAACATATTAAACATATCTAGTGAAGTTGATGAATGATATTAGGAAGCATTTAGATCAAACAAGAAAGATTTCACAAATTCGTCAGATTTGAATTTTTAAAAGCTACGGCGTAAACTCGAGTTTGTGTATCAAAACTCAAGTTTGTCACTATGCACTTAAGCACAAACTTGAGTTTCCATATGAAAACTTGACTTTCCTTCTTCCAAAGAGGAAAGTCGCGATTTGAGTTTTGGAACATAGTTTTAACTATAGACCAAACTCGAGTTTTCAGGAAAAACTCAAGTTTTGGACTTTTAATGAATATATGTCCAAAACCACAAAACTGGAGTTTTCAACCAAGATTAGAGTTTTTAAATTACTGAAAAACATCGATGCTCTCTGTATGACCAAAATTCGAGTTTCCATTTAAAAAATTGAAACTTAGAGAGATCTGTGTTATTTTAAGACTAGAGTTTCCAAAATTGGAGTTTTCAGAACTAGAGTTTTGAATACATTGAAAAATAGTAATCTTCTGTGCTTGGCCAAAACTCGAGTTTCTAAAACTAAACTCAAGTTTCCATTTAAAACATGAAAACATTTGAAAATTGGAGCTAAGTATGAAACTTGAGTTTTTAATTCAAAAACTGGAGTCTTGAGATGTTAAAGTATGAAAACTGTTTGTCAGGCCAAAACTCGAGTTTTCCCAAAACTTGGAAAAACTTAGAAAAACTAGAAACTGGTGTTTCCCTTTAAAAACTAGAGTTTTCTCAAGTCAGAAACTTGGATAACTCTTTGTATTATCAAAACTTGAGTTTCCAAATGGAAACTGAAGTTTTGCTTTCCTTGAGAAAAGCATTGAAGAGTCTCTGTATGATCTAAACTCAAGTTTCTAATTCAAAACTCGAGTTTGTCCTGATGAAAAACTTGGAATGCTCTCTATAAGGCCAAAACTCGAGTTTCCACATGGAAATTGCAGTTTTGCCTTTGTTCATTAAAATTGAGCTTTTCTCTGTCAAGTCAAAACACAAGTTTTGTTTTCAAAACTTGAGTTTGCCTTTAACAGTAAGTTTTTCACTTACTTAAGACAAACTTCAATTAGAGTTTACAATCGTCTGTTATCATCAAAACACATAGAGAACTAACAACTGTAACTCTAACTCTCATGTTGTATTGTATGCTTATATGTGATTAGATGATTCATAAAGTCATATGGACAAGACTAGGTCTTAGGTCATGTACAGTAGCTAAGACTCGGTCTTAGGTCACCTGTTCATGGACATTTAGCTTTGTGCGGGTTATAGTTATGATAATGTCGTATGTATATTTTCCTAGGCTAAGGACATGTGGAGGCGTTATCATTATAATTTATTTATTCTTATATATAAACCTAAATATTTCTATTTAGTTAAAATTGAGATATTTGCAATAAAATCCCCTAAATAATGTGTCAAATCGATATCTTATCGAAATCTCCAATAAATCCCTTTAACTTATCATTCATGACTTCCTAAATATATTAAAATGTCTTAAATTTATTAAAAATAGGAAGTCATTATTGTATTTGAGACTTTGTAGTTTTTATTTTTTGTTAATATAATACTAGTTTCTTTTCTGGCAAAAAAAAATAAAACAAAACAATTTCTTCCTAATCTTTACCTGTAATACCCGGATAATTATTTGTCTAGAATATTATATTAAGATAAATAGAATGGCTACTTGTGATAAGTGAGAATATGGTCTCAAAGTGTAAGATAATTAGTTTATGTTCAAAGGAAAAATATTAAGGGAATAAAGAAAATTAAGTGCCTAAAAGGTTTAAAAATGCATTTTAGGGTCATAAAACATCTTAAAAGAATTGTGATAAATTCTAAGGGCAGTAAAATAAATATTAAAAATTAGAAAAAATATTGTCCTTAATTTAGACAATTTAATAAATTATTTTCTTAAAAAAGGAAAAGAAGAAAAATTAAAAAGTATTTTGGAACCAAAATTGACTCCATGATTTTTGATATATTGCATGGGACATAAAATACCAATGTAAGTCAAATAGTTGTGAGAAAATGATTAATGCTAAATGAGAAAATTGTCAACAATTAGTGAAAGATTAGATAAATTATTATTGGCTAATTATCTAAGCATGAATCAAGAAAATATTCAAGTTAATTGTGTGAGAACCCTTTAATTAGATAATTAGTGGCTAAGTTAGCATAAAATACACTTGAAATATTAAGAAAAATATTTGAGATTTAGTACATAAAAATCCCTAATCCTAAAAGAATTGTTAAGCACATGATTAGGGCACTAATTAAACTTGTAAATCAAATTAGATAAATTAAATAATTACTAAGGGTTAGGATATAATCTAATAAAGTAAGATCAAGGGCTACAAGAATTTCTAACAATTGTTAAATGCCTAAATCCTTGTAATTAAGTAAGGACCAATGAGATAATTTTTGGAATTTTAGAAGATTATTAAAATATAATATGAAATTTTAAAAAAAAGAAAGTGAAAAATGAAAAAATAAGGGGGGAGGGCGGTAGAAATTTTTAATGATTGAAGATTGGGATTTTTTTTTATTATAATAATAATATAAGTTGAGATATTTTGTAATAAGATTGATAGGATAAATGTGAACCGATAGAAAATAAATCTTATCTCAAAATATGTGAACTAAGTATCTAACTCAAGGACTTATTATGAACAAGTATATTTTTATTCTGTGGTGGGCCATCTCGGAAGTTATTTCTGTAACTGGCGGAATAATCATGGGATAAGATGAAAAAATATTTGTAGAAAAAGGGACAGATAATATAAATGAGAACCAATGGAAATTAAATCATAACTCAAAAACCGTAAACTAAGTTTCTAAGACCAAGACATATTACGGACAAGTGAATTTTTATCCAGAAGTTGGAGTTACCAGAAGTCATTTCTGTATCTGACGACGCTTGTCCGGAAATGTTCGGCAGGTAATGGAATGTTCTGAATAGGATCAAAAATTTAGTTAACCCAAGTACCTTGAAAGAGGAAAAAGAGATCTTCGGGGCTATGTTCCCGGAATTTTGAGATTTCTCAAGATCACGTGATTAGGACACCAAACAGGAAGCTTTATTGGTACAAGACCAAAAAGCAAGAATGATGTCATAAGGATGACATCATCTTTTGAGAGGTGTATGGCCAAGATCTTGCCATTTCAATGAAGTGCGATCCTACGGTCCAAAATCCGTCTGATAAAGTATGAATAATAACCAGAATTTGTCTATAAATAGGCTTCAACCTTCTTCCTAATTCTCACCCCATTCCTTCTTGAAAATTTTGAAATCTTGAAGTAGAAAAGGAAGGAAGAGCTCTGAAGAAAGTTGTAATGGAGTACAGAGTAAGTTCTTCGGTCCCTAATCTTAAGTGTTAATGTTTCTTTTAGTAGTTGTAGTAGAAATACTAGGTTGATCTTTAATCTTCCAAGTATGATTAGGAATCATGTTCTAGGGGTAATTAAGGTATTAATTTCGAAAATCATTATGGAGTTAGAGATATGTCAAAATTGTGGAAGATTAAAGTCAAAGTAGCGAAGCTCTGGCGAAATTCCGCCGATTAATCAAACTAGAGGCAAAATGGTAATTTGTACCTAAAATGCCTGTTATGATGTTTATCACTGATAAATGTGATATTATCCCTATACGATATCTGTGATCAAGTACCGCTGTCGTACCGCTGCCAAACGTACCATTTTTCGTCAAAAGTATCGAATATCGTCAGCGAAGGTATAGACACGTACTGTAACACTAACTCAGATGCTTATGATATGCTTATATGTGTGATAGATGATTTCATAGACTGAGACTCTGTCTTAGATCACTGAATATACATACAGCTATATACGAGTTATAGTCTTGATAACGCCGTTGAGTTTTCCTAGCGCTGAGGACACGATGGGCCGTCGTGGCACTAGATAGTGCAGACATGGGTTTAACTTTACATCAGCTGTGTGCTTATGTATTGTTGTTGTGATAATCTTGCATCTGCTCTGTGCTTATGTAATGATTTACTGCTGTAATGTTATGAATATCTGTCACACATATATTGTTCTACATAAGCATGAGGTTAACCGTTACCTGAGGTCCAATGGGCATTGGACCTCAGCTCTTACTATAGCATCAGGGTTTGGAGGAATAACAGGGGTAAGCAGCCCGTTTGAAGACACAGATAAATAGTCATCAACAGACTCTTCCTGGCCTTACTGGATATGTAGGAATTCTGATTCCTTGATTATCTGTACAGATTCTGGAAAATATTGCTCGTTGAATTTTTCAAGAAACTTTTCCCATGTAATGGGACAAAATCGCAAACGTAGTGTTGCTACAATGGTCCTCCACCACCGGTTTGCATCTCCCTCTAACTTATATATCTCCAGTTGAGCTTTGCGATCTTCGGGACACTCCATTACTTGAAAGATTTTCTCCAGTCTCAAAATCCAGTCTTCTGCTGCGTCATGTTTACCTTTGAAGGCTGGTGGTTTCAGTTTACAGAATTGAGTTACCCAAAATTGCATATTTTCTGCTACCCTGCGGGGTTGAGGTAAATTCGCCATTGCCATTTCATCTCTAGGTGGTGATTGCCCTTTCGTCTCTCGTCATCATTTTGTACCTCTTCAGCTTGTCCTTTGGCTTGTCGTTCTGTACGTAATTCCTCAATCATAGCCCGTTGTTCATGCAACATTGCCATGAACTCTTGCCACGCATTTTGGTCTGTCTAATTTTGTTCATGAGCTTGTTGCTCAGGTTCCTGCATCGATATTGGTATCATTCGAGGTTGTCTACCTCGTCCTCTACTTCTGCCTCTGCCCCTAGGAACTCCAGCTCCTCTTAGGATCGCCATATTAATTTTTTTCCTTTACTTAACAACAACAGGTGCAAAAATTAGCAAGAGGACAATGATTGGCACACAAACATATTTATACACATTGTAGAGTTAATATATTACAATAGTTGCTACATCCTAATTTTTACATCAAACAAGTTGGTATATTACAACCCCTTTATCTAAAAGGTGTTTTACATCTCCTTGGGGGTTTTAAAGGAGTGATAGCACAAACTAGCAAACTATGCTTCATCAAACTACTACTATACAACTTCTACTACTACTTCTGCAGCTTTCTTGTACTAGTACCGGGTTGATGATTATGTTACAGACCCTTTTCTTTAGTTATTGTGGGCTATGAACCATCTGAGCCAGCGTAGAAAAGCATGGAAGCTGGTGATGGCTCCTTCTCCTAGTAGCTCATTTGACCTCTCCACCCAATAGCGGGTTAGTGGGAAATGGTGGAGTGTTGATCTTGCCCAATCATTGCAAGGGTAAGGAGGAATTTGGTATAGCTCCCTTCGGTCATAGGTGACTCTTACGCGCTCTATATACTGGTAGTATTTCTCGTCTACCGTTGTTGTATTTCGGGCAGCCAATCTATAATCGGTGCCTAGGATGGTTACTAACAGCCCATTTTGGTCCAGTCTGTGGTTTAAGAAGACAGGTTCAAGAGAATAGTCAGTGTGAGACTCACTATCTGAGTACTCTTGATTTGCGAACTGGGGGTCATCGAAGTTGTCTCCAACGGACGATTGTAAATTGGTCAAGCTCTTCTGGCTTTGGCGGTGGCTGTCCTTCATAAGGGGGTATGACATTGAGAGGGTTGTAAATTGGTTCAGAAGGGTATTCCAGTCCAAGATGATATTCAGGTTCAGGCTCATTGACTTGGTATATAGGAACAAGGTATTCTATATCAGGTGAGGGTATAGGTTCATGAAAAGGGTAAACTGGCTTAGGGTTAAGCCTACGTCCGACTAGTTCACGATTTACGGATTTTCGGGCAGTGCACCTCATCCTTACATAATAGTTCCTATACGGGGATTCATCCTTGTCCATCTCTATAGCATCACACAAGGGTTTTATCAGTACTCATTTTCCAAAACATGCTCAAAGTTTAAAGGCTTAAAACCTAACTCAATTAATCAGACAATTTGGCCAAATCGGTGTTCAGTCTAATAGGAGTCTCCCTGTCTTTCACGACGACTTGTGACAACCCACCGATGAACCCTTTCTTAGTTTAAGCACTAAATAGATGTAACACCCCATTTTTCAAAAGCAGAATAATATATATTTATCAGAGTAGAGCATGTAATTGAGTATCTGATACATATTACAACCATGGTGTTTTTAGTTAGTCAAAATAACGGTACATTTAACTAAATATAATATGCATCCCAAAAATAGGCATCTCCAGCAGCGTCTTCAAATGGGTTGCTTACCCCTATCATCAACCTTCAGTCCTCCAGACCTTGATGCTATAGTAAGAGCTGAGGTCCAATGCACATTGGACCTCAGGTAACGGTTAACCTCATGCTTATATAGAACAATATATGTATGACAGATATTCATAACATTACAGCAGTAAATCATTACATAAGCACATAGCAGATGCAAGATTATCACAACAACAATACATAAGCGCACAGCAGATGTAAAGTTAAACTCATGTCTGCACTATCCAGTGCCACGATGGCCCATCGTGTCCTTAGCGCTAGGAAAACTCAACGGCGTTATCAAGACTATAACTCATATATAGGTGTATGTATATTCAGTGATCTAAGACAGAGTCTCAGTCTATGAAATCATCTATCACATATAAGCACACCATAAGCATCAGAGTTAGTGTTACAGTAGCATCCGTACCTTCACCGATGATACTCGGTACTTTTGACAAAAAGCGGTACGTTTGACAGTGGTATAACAGAGGTACTTGATCACAGATATCCTATAGGGATAATATCACATTTATCAATCATAACAGGCATGTCAGGTATAAATCACTATTTTACCCCTAGTTGATTAATTAGTGGAATTTCGCCAGGGCTTCGCTACTTTGACTCTAATCTTTCAGAATTTTGACATATCTCTAACTCCACAATGATTTTCGAAATTAATACCTTAATTACCCCCAGAACATGATTCCTAATCATACTTGGAAGATTAAAGATCAACCTTGCATTTCTACCACAATTACCGAAAGAAACGCGAACACTTAAAACTAAGGATCGAAGAACTTACCCAGTACTCTGTTACAACTTTCTCCAGAGCTCTTCCTCCCTTTTCTACTTCAAGATTTCAAAATTTTCAAGAGAAATTGGTGAGAAATTTTGCTATGAGTTCTCACCTATTTATAGGGAAATTCGGGTTACTATTCATGCTTTATCAAATCGAATCTCCACCGTGATCTTGCTTTGTGGTCTTGTACCGATAAAGCTTCCTGTTTGGTGTTCTACTTGCGTAATCTTGAGAAATCTCAAAATTCCGAGAACATAGCTGAAGGTCTCTTCTTCCTCTTTCAAGTTACTTGGCTTAACTAAATTTTTGATCCCATTCAGGACATTTCGTTGCCTGCTGAACATTTCCGGACAAACGTCGTCGGATACAGAAATGACTTATGGTAACACCAACTTTTGGACAAAAATTCACTTGTTCGTAATATGTCTTGGTCTTAGAAACTTAGTTCATGGTTTTTGAGTTATGATTTAATTTCCATTGGTTCTCATTTATATCATCTGTCCATTTTCCACAAAATATCTTTTCGTCTTATCTCCTGATTATTCCGCCGGTCACGGAAATAACTTCGGAGACAATCCACTTCGAGATAAAAATATACTTGTTCATAATAAGTCCTTAGGTTAGATTCTTAGTTCACATATTTTGAGATAGGATTTATTGTCTATCGGTTCTCCTTTATCCTATCTACTTCTTTATAAAATATCCCATTTATATTACTATTATAATTATAAATATCTAGATATTATTTTGCCTAATTCTTATCTCTTCCTTGACCAAAATTTCGGCCAGCACACATATATATTTATTATTTTTTCCCCTATTTTAATTAACTATAATATTCTATTTATCTTATATTTATTTTTCAAAAAATTTCCCTATTGGTCCATAAGTAATTACATGGATTTAGGCTTTTAAAATTACTTGAATAATTCCAAACCCTTGATCTTTTCCTTTCAAGATTACATCTTAACCGTTAGTAATTATTTAATTTATCTAATTTGATTTACAAGTTTAATTAGTGCCCTAATCATGTGCTTAACAATTCTTTTAGGATTAGGGATTTTTATGTACTAAATCTCAAATATTTTTCTTAATCTTTCAAGTTTATTTTATGCTAACTTAGTCACTAATTATCTAATTAAAGGGTTCTCACACAATTAACTTGAATATTTTCTTGATTCATGCTTAGATAATTAGCCAATAATAATTTATCTAATCTTTCACTAATTGTTGACAATTTTCTCATTTAGTATTAATCATTTTCTCACAACTATTTGACTTACATTGGTATTTTATGTCCCATGTAATATATTAAAAATCATGGAGTCAATTTTGGTTTCAGAATATTTTTTTATTTTTCTTCTTTTCATTTTCAAAGAAAATAATTTATTAATTGTCTAAATTAAGGATAATATTCTTTCTAATTTTTAATATTTATTTTACTGCCCTTAGAATTTATCACAATTCCTTTAGGATGTTTTATGACCCTAAAATGCATTTTTAAACCTTTTTGGCACTTAATTTCTTTTATTCCCTTAATATTTTTCCTTTGAACATAAACTAATTATCTTACACTTTGAGACCATATTCTCACTTATCACAAGTAGCCATTCTATTTATCTTAATATAATGTTCTAGACAAATGATTATCCGAGTATTACATACATGGTATCTTTTGTTCCCCCCAACCAATGTCTTTAGGGCCCGTTGCTGGCTAAAGTACGGAAAAAAACCTTAATTAATTAATTAATTACCAAAATGCCACTGAGGCAAAAGTATTAACCAATCTTCCCCCTGTAATCGATTACATGCCTTATGTAATCGATTATAGGGGGTCAGATCTCTTTTTTTCATTTTTTTACACTATGTAATCGATTACACCACTCTTCAGTAATCGATTACATGAAATTTGCACTGTGTAATCGATTACGATGAGTGGCATAATCGATTACATAAAACCAAAAGGCAAATGCGGCAGTTACCACGCTATGTAATCGATTACGGCACAGGCCGTAATCGATTACATATCGCAGAATCAGATTTTAAAAATGTCAAACACCTCATTTTCCCTCATTTCTCATTCCTCTAACCGATTAGGGCTCCCCCACTCTCCTCCATTGCGATTTTCAGCCAAAAAGCTGCGGATTCAAGGCGTGGGTTGAGGAAAAATCAAAGATTTGCTCTCATTTACGGTGATTTCAGTAGGTTTTCGGTTCCCATTGCGATTTTGTCCCTATTTTCTCCGTTTTTCTAAAGATATGGTGCATGTAATCGATTAGGGTTTGTTTTCTTTAGGTATGTAGTGTTTTGATCATTGATTTGAATTGTTTGTTGTTGTTTTTGAAAAAGTAATAGATTAAATTGATGTTTTTGTGCGTTTCGGAAACAATGTGTGTATGTTTGCATGTGAAATTGGTGTAAACAGTGGGATTGAAGCACAAATTACATGTTATTATGTGTATGGATGTTGAAGATTATTGATTACGTGAAGTTTGATTGTTGATTGTGCATTTTTCTTTCAATTACACTGTTTCCGTTGACCGATATTGATCATGGATTGTTATTATGCCATGAATCACATATTTGTTTCATCTTTGTAGGTATTTGTTGTGATCATGCCTACACGCAGACAAGTTGACCCTCAAACTGAGAGACGTTCGAAGGCACGGATGGAGGGTGAGACATCTGGCTCTCAGGCACAGCCAGCAGATCTCCGATACGGAATTCTCCTGGGCAATAATGTAGTATCCCACGTATCCTTCCTTCATCACTTTGCAGGCAGACCCGTGATCAAGCCCAAGTCACTGGACATGAAGTTTTTTACAGAGGAGGGATTTCAGATAGTCACACTGGTGAAGGGTTCGCATCTACGTGGCTTGGTGGAGTTCGTCAGTCACTACTCAGAGGATATGGTTAGAGCCTTCTACCATAACCTCAGTTACATCAATGAAGTACTGAAGTTGCGCGTCTGCGGCACTGACATAGAGATGACTGCTCTGATATGGGCCCACATGCTGGGATATGATTTTGATGGGGCGGACACCATTCTGTACGATGGGGATACCAATGTCAACCTGCTTGGATATGACCGAGCCGCTGCCATCAACGATATTAGGAGGCCTTTAGGTCAGAGAGCCCTTTTCACTATGGCCCAGCTGACTGTGGATGCACGGATCCTTTTCTGCGTGTGGACCCATATTATGTTCCCCCGGGCCTACAATCACTTCAGGGTGTTGAAGGTTGATATCCCGATCATGTGGGCCATCATTCACGCCAGACCGGTGAACTGGAGACACTATATTTGCTGGATGATGTCCAAGGTTAAGCAGAAGGAGAATGTTTCCCTCCCATTCGCCTACCTAGTCCACTGTATATTACTCCACTTTTGTCTGCCGATGTAGGGATTAGAGATGGTGGACCAGCAGCATTGGAACGTTGTCTTCGGGAGGCGCCTACTGGAGCAGTGCAAGATACAACAGAATGCACAGGGTGTCTGGATATGTACTGTCGCTGACGAGGATGATGCACTGCCTGCTCCCCCTGTGGTTCATCCTGAGGTCCCTATGCCGGACGATGACGATGATGAGGATGAGGAGATGGTTGAGCCGGATGATGGATTCCAGCTCCGTGACATCATGCTGCAGATGAGGCAAATGGACCTCCAACAGAGATAGCGATGGAGGAGCCACGTAGAGAAGGAGAACAAGCGGTGGCGGTGGATGCAAAGTCGGATACACGGGCTGGAGGCCGGACTTCGGCAGTTACAGGACGAATAGTACCAAGAGGAAGCCGGAGAGGAGGACCAGGTGCCTAATGTCTCCGATGAGGAGAAGGAGGAGGATTCAGAGGAGGATGCAGATTAGATACCTCTGTTTTTGTTTTTTGTTGGACTTGTTGTTTGTATTTGGTTCTTGTAATTTTTTTTGTTAGACTTGGTGAATTTGCATTGACTATGGCATTTAATTTAGTTATGAATGTTTATGCTTTCAGTTAATATGATTTGAGGTGATGAATGTTGCAAATGATATGTCGTAGGACAAAAAATAGATATAGGGACATCGATTGACTAGACATAGTGTAGACGGTTAATTGTTGGCAAAAAGACGTTCCCTAAGTCGCATTTGTAGGTAAAATATTAAGCTAAATATGCATAGTTTTAACTATTTAAAGAGATTTGAAGTAGCTTATAAAATCCTCGTTTTTGTAGGAGGATGATGACTAGATGTGAAAGCTTAAGAAAGAAGGAAAAGAATGAAAGAATTAGATGGAAAAGGTGTTGTGGGTTTGTCACAGTAAAAGCACGGCGAAAATCAATAATTGTTTTGTACAATTCAATGCCATTTCACCACCCATCTGCCACAGTGAAACCATGGGGAAAATCAATGACCGTTTTGCCTAAATTAGTGCAACTTTCGCTACTAGTTCGTCTCAGTAAAACGATGACAAACTGCCCAAAATGAAGCTGTCGTTTTGATTATTTGATGGGAAAACCTATTTAAAAACCTGATAGGGAGCATCAAAACAAAGGATTCTAACTTTGAGAGGCCAAAATTTAGTTAAGGGTTCTTGGGAAAGGAGAGCCTTGAAGATTTTGAGCAAACAATCTTGGGTTTTTCTTGTTCTTATCCCTTTCTCTGTTGTTTTGTTGATATGGTTGATGTTTTTGTGCTAAGATTTTGTTATGTATATACCATGAGTCGCTAAAAACTCTCATTTATGATTATTTTACCTATTGTATGGATTTAAACTACTAGATTAACTTGCTTTTGTTGGTTAATGAGTATATGTGTTTATTTTTATTTGTGCTTAATGCTATCTTGTGTTTGATCACATGGAAGATCCATGAGAGAGATATTTTGATCATAGAACTTAAGAAAAATCATGTTAAACTTGAAGTTTAGTGATTAGATTTATGGTTTAATTTATTGTTAGAATAGAGAGATATATTTAACAACCTAGCATAGTTTATTGAATGACTGCTTTTTTGAAAGATATTTTTATTAATTATAATCAAGAGATCGAATAATTTTAATGAAAATTAAAAATCAATCTTGACTCAGAGAGCTTGGTTGATGATTTTAGAACCTTTGACTAGCATATAGACTCATGTTACCAATATAAGTGGATAATTGCATAGTTTTATGAAATACAATGGGGAAGAAGTAATCCTAAGCCTATAACCTCTCGAAGTAGAATCAATTTTTCATTACTCAACTTTATTGTTTTCATCAAAATTCCTTATTTGACTTACTCAATTTCAAATAATTTCATTCAACCTATTTAAGATCATGGTTACAATAATTAACTCACTTTCATCATGGTCCATGTAGAATGACACTCTTTTTATTACTATACTATTACTTGCAACCCGTGCGCTTGTGGTAAGCTAAATGGTGAACAATCACCCCTCACAACTTTAAAACATGTTGAGAGGGGGCCTCTAGTTTTAAAACATATCAAAAGGAGTCTTTGGCTTTAAAACGCACCGAGAGGGGAAAAGATCCAGGCCCTTATAAAGGGTCTTTCGTTCCCCTCCTCAGTTGATGTGGAACATGACTCCTCAACGTCCTCATTGACACAACAACCCATATTGACCTAAGCTTCACTTTGATAAAAATTGTAATATCTCAGCGCCATGCACTTAAGATAGTCTGCACTCAATATTATCTAGACCCTTATAATGCTTGTTTCGCTGTCCTCTCCAGCTGATGTGGGACATAACACACTTAGTTCTTAGGTAATTAATAAAAAGCTCCTCAAATTGCACCCTATATTACAATTTTTTGTTTAATTTTAAAGAGATTACCAAGGCATAAGTCGTCACGATCCTTCAGGTGAAGTAGACGGTCAAGGATTGCTCCCTATATTGAAAACTTTGTTGTTGCTAGTTTTTTCTACATCTGTTTTGTTATTTATATTTCAAATTTGTTTGTATTTTCATTTTAACGGCTGTTCTGTTTATTGTATTTGAGACTTTTTAGCTTTTGTTCATTTTTAATATAATAGGTGTCCTTGTTGGGGTGAAAAAAAAAACCAACGCAAGTCGTGAGCGTGAATAGTTAATTGAAGCATCTTAATGGGTTCCAATAGGCTTGCTATTTTTAATAGTTAGATGCTAGGAGTTCCAAGCAGTATCACTATTTTTCATTTATGAATTATTTATTCGCTTCCGTATTTGCTATCCAATTTGTAATTTCTGAGTTTTTTAGGATAAGTTCATATTGGGTCCACATCACTTCCATTGGGCAAGTCACCAAGGAATCTCTGTTCAACATAGCATCAAACTCAGATGGAGAACTATCAAAACAAACAAAAGCAAAATCAAGACTAAAATTAAGATTAAATTGCCAAGGTAATCTGCGCGTTTATTTCCTTACCTCTATAAATGATCACAATTAAACTCATAATCTTTAAATCAGGCATCTCCTTCTGCTGGACGATTTGAATCTGGTTTTGTGGAATCTACAAATTATTTTAACTAAAAATATGATGCTTTCCAAAACAATCCTTGCATATAAAAAGTTCAATGCAAACATGAAGCTCTAGTATAATTTAACATGTTGTCTCCAAAGGGGCAATATGCCAAACAACCCATAACAGGGAACTTTTGGTACCATGATGAAGGACTTTTTTGTCTTTAGTCTTGGGGTTCACAAAAAAAAAAAAATTGACCCAGGAGTGCAAACCTATAATCATTCTCTCATCTCGAGGAGTCTTTTGTTAAATCCTAAGTAATCTAAATACCATGCAAATGCAATTAAAACAAGGGGAAAATTGATTTTTGATTCTAAATTAATAAACTAAAATAGGAATGCAATTTAATTAAATGCTAACTATTGTTTTTGGTATTTTCTATAAAATGAAATGGAGTATGAAAATGGTTATGAAATTGAGAATGAAAATATGAATAATGAACTCTCTTGGTAATGAAGAAATGACTATCCTCGCTCAAAAAGTATGGGAGTTAAAATTCATCAAGTCTTTAATAAAAACATCGAGATAATACTTGAGTCCAATATTCTCAATTAATAGTAGCTCCTACAAACATAGCTAACCACTACCTTTTGAGATGTTGTTTAAAATCACTTAATGTGCAATCAAAATTGAAATAATGCAACATGAGTGTAACATCCCAAATTCCAGATTCGAAAATCGTGTCGGTCGACACTTAGTAAAAAGAAAAACAACAGAGTTTGAAATGCTACAGCTTAGAGTACTGTGGAAATTGATAGCGTGTGCTAAGATCCAGACAACGAGTATCTGATATAAAAATGCCCAGACATATGATGATGCCCGACATAAGCTGATATATTAAATATCCCGAAGGAATATTCATGTGATACAATTTACAGAGGTTAAATACAACCCTCTGATAAAGAAAGTTTTAAACTAAACCCATGACTTGGAACCTAACAACAGTTAATTAAACAGATTGGCCAGGTAGGGGTCTATCATGGGGGCCTCACTGACTTATACGGCGACTGATTGCTTCCCACATAGATTAACCCAGCCTTAGACACCAAACTGTTCAAAGTAACTTTGTTAAATTCGAGCTAGAAGCTAAGTCCTAATAACTTCTACTGACCTTTGCCTTTAACCACTGCCTCTTCACGGCTCTATCTACCGACACCTTCTCCATCCCGGTTTCTTTCATGTACTATTTATTAAGACTGAGGTCCAATGTCCATTGGACCTCAGGTAATGGTTAACCTCATATTTACATATATGGCATATAAACATAGCAATTGATTCACTTCCAAACATGTCACCATCTATGTCACTCCCAGTGAATGCAACTGTACCGCTCCCAGCGAAAAAATACCACTCCCAGTGAAAACAGATATATCACTCCCAGTGCATGCATATGTACAGTTATCCTTTAACAACATGTATTCAAATAACACATTACAACATGCATACAACACACATACCACATATACACATACTGTAAATATAAGAGTTAGTGTTACAGTACGTGAACGTACCTTCGTTTGACGCTATACGGTATTTCTGGCAGAATATGGTGCGACGGTTGGTCAGAACGTATTCAGGGATATCCTATAAGGATAATATTGTTTCTATTAATTCATAAACATTATTCCAAGAGATATCTTGGCTATATAAGACCATTTTACCCCTGGTGGATTTATTTTCCAGTTTATTCCCTAATTTTCGGAAAAAACGCTGATCCAGCTTTTCTGGGCAGAATTTCGCCTAACTTCGAAAAATCATAACTAATTCTAGAAAAATTGAACCGAGTGTAACATCCCAATTTTCAAAAGCGGAATAAATTAACTTTTCATTTAAAATCATTTCAAACCATCAGAGTAGACCATTTGAGTGGAAGAGTATCTGTTATTTGTATTTCAAAATGCCATAAGTCTGGCGGGGTACAATAGCGGTAAGAAAACCGAGTATCTCAAAAGGACTGTACAACAACAAAAGGATGGCTTCTGCTAGAACATCTGCGGGAAGTCTTCCGCCGGGTCTCTAAGCATGCTGCTTTCCCTTTTCCTCCGACACCGGTTCTCCCGACCCTGATGCTATGTAAAGAGCTGAGGTCCCATGCATACGGACCCCAGGTAACGGTTAACCTCATATTTACATATATGGTATAAAATCACAGCAATTTGTTCACTTCCAAACATGTCACTCCCAGTGAATGCAAATGTACCGCTCCCAGCGAAAAGTATCACTCCCAGTTAAAACAGATATATCACTCCCAGTGTATGCAGATGTACAACTATCCTTTAATAACAACATGTATTCAAACAACACACCACAACATGCACACAACACACATAGCACATATACACATACTGTAAATATCAGAGTTAGTGTTACAGTACGCGAACGTACCTTCGTTGACGAGCGTTTAGTACGTTGATGGTAAACCGTACTTTTGACGGAAAACAGCGGAACGACAGCGAAATGACAGCGGAACAAGATTACTGATATCCTATAATGATAATATCACATTTATCAATATTTGATATCATAACAGGCATTTTAGGTACAAATTACCATTTTACCCCTGATCCCCTAATCGGCGGAATTTCGCCATAACTTCGTTACTTTGATTATAATCTTCCAGAATTTTAACATATCTCTTACTCCAACATATTTTCCAAAATAAATATCATATCTATCCTAAAACATGATATCTAAAATATACTGGGAGATTAAAGATCAAAACAACATTTATCCTAAAACTCTAAGAACTACCGAACTAAAGACTAAGGACTGAAAAACTTACTCAGAGCTTCGCTATGAACTCTTTACTCCTCCTCCAGAGCTCCTCTCTCTAACTTCTCTCTAGATTTTGTGTGAATTGGTGAGGAATGAAGAGAAAATGAAGGGCTATTTATAGAAAAATCCAAGTTACTATTCATGCTTTGTCAGATGAATTCTGGACCGTCGGATCGCACTTCTTGGAGGTGGCAAGATCTTGGCCTTACACCTCTCAAGGATGATGTCATCCCTGCTGCATCATCAAGCCTTATGTCATCTTACCTTATCAGGTAAAATTCCTGATTCGGTATCCTGATCGCGAAATTTCGTAAAATCTTAAAATTCCGGAAGCAGTACCCTGAAGGTCTTTGCTTCCTCTTCAAGAATACTGGGTTTTCCTAACCTTATTCTCTCATCAAGGACATTCCGTTATCTGCCGAAAATCCTCGGTATTCGTGTCCGATTACAGAAATAACTTCGACCGGTACCAACTTCTGGATAAAAATCCACTGATTAATAATATGTTCTGGTTTTGCTTAACCCATCCCCAGATTCTCGCAACGGAATTATTTTCTATCCGTTCTCATTTATCCTGTTCACCTTTCTTTATTATTATAATAATACTTAATTATCACATGTCTTAAGTTATAATGTTATTTTAATGCAAATATCTACATATTAATTTCTTAATTTTCATTTCATTTTTCTTTATTTTTCTTCTAATTTTCGTTTTTATTTATATATATATATTTATTTTAAGTAATTTTCACCTTTTTCTCTTTATCTTATGTCTAAACAATTAGCCATTAATTATCTAATTAATCACTTACTAATTGTTGACAATTTTCTTAATTAGTAATAATTATTATCTCACAACTATTTTACTGAAATTGATAATTTATGCATTATGCAAAATATTAAAAACCATGGGGCAATTTATGTTCCCCAAAATGATATTTAATTTTGCCTCATTATTTCCCAAGGAAAATAATCTTATAAATTACCTAAATTAGAGACAACATACTCTCTAATTTTTAATGAATATTTAATTGCCTCTCAGGATTTATCATAATATTCTCAGGGTATCTCATAACCCACAAATTCACTTAGGAATTTTTAGCTCTTTATTTCTCCTAATTTCATGAGAAATTACCTTTAAGAAATAAGGTAATTATTTCCCTAGTTTTGAGACCACCAATTCACCTATTTTCAATAGGTATTTATTTGTCAATATAATATTCCAGATAAATAATTATCCCGGTATTACACCGAGGATCTGTAAAATTTCCCGGAATCCTTGGGAAGTCTACTTTCGAGGAAAAATACTGGAACTTACCCGGAATTCATGGATAATTCCCAGTTCCCAGATTTCAAACCGCTGCCCGGATTTTCGCCCAGAAAACATAGCTTAACTTCTGAGATTTTTATCTTTTCGTACAGAGCTTCAAATGACACACTCTTTATATATTTGAAAATCCCTAGATGTCTACTTTCACCATGAATTTTCTCAGAATTTTTGAACATCATCTTCTTCATAAGATACTTACGTTTTTACCCCTAACTCCAGAAAACACTAAGCGATGAAATTTTGCCAGAGCTTCGCTATTTTGATCATAATCTTCCAAAAATTTTGCTATAACTTCTTCTTCATCAAATTTTTGAAATGAAGACAGTGGAAAGCTTAAAAACATAAGATTAAAACTGGAATTGGAAGTTTGATGATCAAAACAACATTTCTAGCATTTCTTCTTCATAAACTAACAACTTAAACTTAAAAGCTAAAAACTCTCTTACCTCTTGAAGAACACTTGCCTTCTATTTCTTGAAGCTCCTCACTCTCCCCCTCCCACTCTATATTTTCGGTGATGCTAGTGAATTGGTGAGGAGAAAGTGAAGCCAAGGTCTCCTATTTATAGCAAAGCCTTGAGTAGCCTCCAAGCATCTTCCAATTGATCCTAGCCCTTGGTCTTTTTCTTGGGGAAGAAGTAAAGATCCTATCCCTCCACCTCTTCTTCAAAACCGACCCCCTCCCCTTCTTTCTTAAGTTTGTGCTTTATCCCTTAATTATCTCCAAATACTAATTTAGTTAGGAGTAAGTTGGTGTTTAAATTCAAAATCCAATTTCACTTTTGGAATCCTACTTTTATGATTAGATTTATGGTGATTTTTAATTCCCGAAACACAGAGGTATGAATCTTAACAGTAACCAGAAATGACTTTGGGAATAGCCAAGTTGAAGCTTATAATTCACTGATCTCAAATATGTATTTATCTTAAATACTTAGTTCCAATATTTCAAGTTATGATTTATTTCTTAGGGATTCTCATCTAATTGTATTTAATTACATCACTTCTTGCTCCCCAAGTTTTAAAAACTTGGTCCCTAAGTTTGTCCAATCTTCTTCCATACTCTTTGACTTATTATTTTCCCTTAATTCTTGAAAAAATTGTTCCATAGAAATAAATTAGGAATAATTAGTTGAATCCTAATTTTAATCTCCAATATAGTGTTTTAGGGGTTACTAGGCTTAATTATCAAAATTTAACAAGGTTTCTAATTTAATTTTGATAATTAACAACTCCTTGTGTGCCAATTTTAGCTTCTATTTACCATTTGGTCTTGGTATTATGATCTTTATAAATTAGTTACTAGCTAATTTCAAAAATTACTAGAGCATCTCAATTATTGCAATTTCAATTGCCCAATAATTGTTACTAATTTTCTCTAATTGATTTTATCATCCTCCGATGTTTTTAATTGCTTAGAAAATGGTATAATTCCTAAAAATGATAATAATTCAACTAAAAAGTTGGAGACAACATATTCTCCAATTTTAATAAATATTTTGTTGCCTTTTAGGATTTATCATAACATTCTCAGGGTATTTTATGACCTATAAATTCACTTAGGGATTTTTAGCTCTTTATTTACTCTAATTTCATGAGAAATTGCCTTAAAAGATAAGGTAATTACTTTACTAGTTTTGAGACCACAAATTCACCTATTGTAATAGGTGTCATTTATCAAAATTTAATATTTACATGTATTATGAAAATTGGGTATTACAATGAGCCTTCTTGAAATTAAGTTCTAAAGAGTCCCTTAAAGGCACAAATCAACCACATTAACTAGACAATAACACGCTAATCAACATAACCTCATTGCAACCACAAAGAAATTCAAACATATATATTTATAATACTATAAAATCCAATCCCAACTACAAATATCAAACCAACGGAGACAATTAACATCAATCTCAATTCCAGAATCATACACAATAATTCCTAAAATTAGGCAATCTAAATATATAAATTTAGACTAATGGAATGATAGAAACATTCCCCTATGAAGTCCATTGAGCTCAAGAACAAATCTCCACCATCGAGAACCAAAGGAATCAACCACACATAAGCTTTACAATTATCACATCATCTTCAAAACACCTGAATTCCATGGAAATTGAAAGAATAAAATCTGAGAGCCAAAGATGAAGAAATGGTCTATCAGTTTTGGTATAGAGAGGATGGAAGGAATGAAGGTAAGTGAAAATGGAGCTTGCAGTGGTGAAACTCAATAGATCCGTTGATGATGATGGCGGAGAATGCAAGCCATAATTTGGTCTGGTCCTTTGTCTTACTGTCTTCATAGCGTCCTCTGGTCAAGTTTCTTTCGCTATGGTTCAACTGGAAAGAGAGCGACATTGAAGGTAATGGAGGTGACGATGTGGTGATAGGAAAAGCTCACCAGTAACGGTGAAGGTCAAGAATGTCATCAGTGAGGATGAAGAATGAAGCGAAGGTGAACATCTCCCTTTAATCCATGGCACTCTCATATGTGCTCCCAGCTCAATTCAAGTCTGTTGGGTAAAAAAAAAGTGGTGCTTGGTTGTGAAGGTCACTTGCCGGCAACCATTGTAGAAGAGGACACCCTTGGCAAGGGGTATGAAAGGTGAAGGTCGAGCCTCTCTATGTTACCATCGCGCTCCTTCTCTTCTCAGGTATGTGTATGCCTCCGTCTACTATGCAGCTCGTGGCAGAAGTATGGTGAGAGGGAAAGATGGAGGTCACTAGCAGTGATGGTGGTGAGGATGAAGCCGCCAGTGACTTAAAGGAAGGTGGAGGTAGGTGAAGAGAGCCTGTAGTCGAGCTTTGTGGTCTTGTTCTGTGATATCTGTAACATCCCATTTTCATAAGCATTTTTATACAGAGTCGAGTGTTAGAAACATTTCTTAAAATAAAGAGTAACTGCATAATATTGTATGTAATGTAAATAGTTGAATATACAGTCATCCATATGTCTAACACACTAAACTAAAATATCAAAAGGGTAAAGTCTCCACAGAGTCTTCATGCCGCCTTCTTACCCTTGTCCTCAATCCTGACTCCCTGGGATCCTGAGGCTACAGCAGGGGCTGAGGTTCAATTTCCATTGAACCTCAGGTAATGGTTAACCTCATGCTTATGTAAACAGTATATGACAGTTATCACAGACATACAATATAATCATGATTTCAAAATACATATCCATATGTAAGGCAATAACATAACACAGCCACTGCAATATGTATGTTACCCCAGTCTGCACATAACCAGTGCCACGACGGCCTATCGTGTCCTCAGCGCTAGGAAAACTCAACGATGTTATCAAGACTATAACCCGTATACAACTCAAATCCATGAGCAATTTCAAAACAGAGTATGTGAAACAATTATCATATATAACCATACCATAAGCATAAGCGTTAATGTTACAATACGCGTCCGTACCTGAGTTCGGCAAATTTCCGAGTACGTTCACTGTTGGTGCGCGAGCACAGTCTATCCTAAAAGGGTAATTTTGTCTCAATTAATTCTCAAACAACATTTCAAGAGACACCTTGGCCATACTTGACATTTTTACCCTTGAAAGACTTATTTCTAATTATTTCCACTTAATTTTCGGAAAAACGCTAATTCAGTATTTCTGGGCAGAATTTCGTCTAACTTCGAAAAATCATAACTAATTCCATAAAAATCGAAATGAGGATCCGTAAAATTTTCCGGAATCCTTGAGATGTCTACTTTTGAGGAAAAATACTGTAACTTACCCAGAACTCCTGGATAAATCCCAGTTTCCAGAATTCAAACCATTGCCCAGATTTTCGCCCAGAAAAGGCAACTTAACTTCTAAGATTTTTATCTTTTTGCACAGAGCTTCAAATGACACACTCTTTATAGATTTAGAAAGCCCTATAAGTATACTTTCATCATGAATTTTCCCAGAATTTTAGAACATCATCTTCATCATAAGATACTAGCATTTTTACTACTGACTCCAGAAGTTCTTATTTGCTGAAATTTCGCCAGAGCTTCGCTATTTTGATCCTAATCTTCCAAAAATTTTGATATAACCTCTTCTTCATCAATTTTTCGAAATAAAGACAATGGAAACCTCAAAAACATGAAAATAAAACTGTATATGGAAGATTGAAGATTAAAATAACTTTTCTAGCATTTCTACTTATCAACTAAGAATTTAAACTTAAAAGCTAAAAACTCTTATACCTCTTGAAGACCTCTTGTCTCTCTTTCTCCAGCAGCTCCTCCCTCTCCCACTCTCTCTAAATTTCGGCCAAGACAAGGGATTTTGGTGTGAAGGATGTGTTAGCCCAAGCCTTCTATTTATAGGCAAGAGGGGGTTAAACATCAAGCAACTTTGGTTTAATCTTGGCTCTTGGATCATTGCTTGGAGATGAAGACTTGATCTTGGCCCCTCAAACTCTCCTTGGCCGAAAATTCCTCCCCCTCCCCTTCTAGAATTTGCTTGCTTGGTCTCTAAGAAAGCCTCTTCTCCTTAAGCAACCTAATTAACCTCCAAAACTTAATTTGGTTAAGTGTTAATTAGTGTTTTGATTAAAAATCCAATTTTACTTTTGGAATCCTAATTTTATGACAAGATTTATGGTGATTTTTATCTTTCAAAATGCTTAGGTTTGAATTTTACAAGTTACCGAAATTAATTTTAGGAATAGCCCAGTTGAAGCTTATAATTCACTGATCTCAAATATGTATCTATCTTGAAGATTTAGCTTCAAGATTCCAAGTTATGATTTAATCTCTATAGGTTTTCATTTAATTTTATGTGATTAAGTCTTTCTTAGCCACCAAGACAAATGTAGCTTCTTCTTCACACTTTTGACTATCTTCTTTTTATTTTTCTCTCCTTTTTCTTTTTAAAATTTTGCCCCCCCCTTAGGTTAATTAATTTAGTTTTGTTTTTAATGTTTCTCATATTTATATGGAAGAAATTCCCTCATTGGCTCCCTTAGTTTTTAGGATTTAAAGTTAATACCATGGTATAATTTATTTATTCTTTTATTGAAGAGATTTCCATCCCATAGGGTTAAATTAGGAATAATGAGTTAAATCCTAATTAAATCCTAAGATATTGTTTTATAGGTTAACAAGCTAGATAAATTTTTAGATTCTTGAATTCTATGGAAAAATTGCCTATAAATGAAAATAAATATAATACCAAAATTTTGAGACCCTATATTCACCTATTTAAAATGGGTATTATTTATCGAAATATAATGTTTAAAATAAATATATATATATATATTTTTTTTTTTTTCCGGGTATTACATTTCCCCCCCTGTTAGACAAAATTTCGCCCTCGAAATTTAATCTATCATAACTAAATTTTGGGCTGTAAATTCTAGGTATTTTCCTACCATATCGCTCACTGTTTCCCATGTTGCTTCATCATATGACAATCCCTTCCAGACCACCTTAACCATCGGAATGCTCCTATTTCTAAGCCGTTTCTCACGGTGATCAAGAATTTGTACGGGTTCAACTACGAATGTATTATCATGTCGTGCCTCAATGTCTTCGAATTCAATGACATGCTCTGGATCCGGTAAGTATTTTTTCAATTGCGACACATGAAAAACGTCGTGAAGATTACTCAGATTTGGGGGTAAGGCGAGTTGATATGCGACTGGTCCACGTTTCGCTAAGATCTCAAATGGTCCTACGTATCGTGGGCTTAATTTCTTTCTCTTTAGCGTTCTACCGACTTCGGTGACTGGGGATAACTTCAAAAATACATGATCCCCAACTGCGAACTCTAAAGGCCGTCGCCTCTTATCTGCATAGCTCTTCTGTCTGCTTTGTGCTGCTAGGAGTCTCTGCTTGATCAGCGCAATTTGCTCAGAAGTCTTATCAACTATATCTGGACCAAAGGATTCACGCTCCGATAATTCCGTCCAGCACATAGGTGATTTACACTTCCGCCCATACAATGCTTCAAATGGAGCCATTTGTATGCTCGAATGGTAACTATTGTTGTATGCGAACTCTACTAGTGGAAGGTGTTGATTCCAATGGCCCTTGAAGTCCAATACACACGCTCTAAGCATATCTTCGAGTGTCTGTATTGTTCTTTCTGTTTGACCATCGGTCTCAGGATGATAAGCCGTGCTTAACCTTAGCTTTGTACCCATAGATTCATGCAACGATTGCCAATATCGAGATGTGAACCGCAGGTCTTGATCAGAGATAATACTCTTGGGTATACCATGGAGTCGCACAATCTCTTTGAGATAAATCTCTGCCAACCGTTCTGATGAATAATTGACACTGATAGGGAGAAAATGTGCCGACTTAGTTAATCGGTCCACAACAACCCAGATGGTATCGTGATTCCTGACCTTGGGTAATCCCCCTACAAAATCCATGGCAATATCCTCCCACTTCCATTCTGGAATCTCTAGTCCTTGAAGAGGACCAGCGGGACGCTGATGTTCAATCTTCACCTTCTGGCAAGTTAAACACCTAGCTACATACTGAGTAATGTCTCTCTTCAATCCAGGCCACCAGAATTCGGACTTCACATTATGGTACATCTTGACTACTCCTGGATGTAGAGTGTATTTACTCTTATGCGCCTCTTCCAGAATCTTGCGCCTTAACTCAGCAACTGGCGGAATGTAAAATCGTTTCTTATACCTAACTAGTCCACTAGGTGAGAGATCGTAGTCCAGAGTTTCGCCTCGAGAGATCATTTCCTGTAACGTTTTAGCTCGTTCGTCTTGTAGTTGTGCCCTTTCAACCTCATTTCTCAGATCGTATTCCCCTTGACTAACGAAAAGATTTGCAAGATAGGCATCACTGGGCGTAGGATGATTTAAACAAATCTGCTTTGACAAGGTCAGATTCATAAAATCTTCTAGCAGCTTCTCCTCTTGAATCATCATGTATGCCACATGAACTGATTTTCTACTAAGAGCATCTGCAACAATGTTCGCTTTGCCTGGATGATATTTTATCTCCAGATCATAATCTTTAAGTAACTCCATCCAGCGTCGCTGCCTCATGTTAAGCTCCTTTTGATCGAACAGGTACTTCAGACTCTTATGATCGCAGAACAATTCCACGGTTGCACCGTACAGGTAATGCCGCCATATCTTCAATGCAAACACGATAGCTGCTAGCTCCAAGTCATGCGTAGGATAATTTGTCTCGTGAGGTTTCAGCTGTCGTGAGGCATAAGCCACCACTCTGCCTTGTTGCATTAAGACACAGCCCAATCCTTGCCCGCTGGCATCACTATAGACTACATATGTTTCGTTTGGATCTGGAATTGTTAACACTGGTGCTGAAGTTAACCTCTCTCGTAGGTTCTGGAAGCTTTCCTCACAATCTGTATCCCAAACGAACGGCTGGTTTTTCCGCGTGAGCTTGGTTAAAGGTAGAGCTAGGCGTGAAAAATTGCGTATGAATCTGCGGTAATATCCTGCTAGACCCAGGAAACTACGCATCTCCGTCACTGTTTCTGGTCTTTTCCAATCCAGAACTGCTTCCACCTTGCCGGGATCAACAGCAACTCCGTTATGTGATATGACATGTCCCAGAAATTTAACTTCTGGTAGCCAGAACTCACACTTGCTTAGCTTAGCAAAGAGTCGTTTCTCCCGGAGTATACTCAATACGATTCGTAGATGCTCGTCGTGTTCTTCTTTACTCTTGGAATAGACAAGAATGTCATCAATGAACACCACTACAAATTTATCAAGGTGTTGATGGAAAATACGGTTCATATAATCCATGAACACAGCAGGCGCATTTGTCAAACCGAAAGGCATCACAAGGAATTTGTAATGCCCATATCTGGTTCTGAAAGCTGTCTTTGGAACATCACTAGCCCTAATTCGAAGCTGATGATATCCTGAACGCAAATCAATCTTTGAGAAAACACTGGAACCCGATAATTGATCCAGTAGATCATCAATCCGGGGAAGTGGATATTTATTTTTGATGGTCACTTTGTTCAACTCTCGATAGTCAATACAAAGTCGAAGGCTTCCGTCTTTTTTCCTTACGAACAACACCGGGGCTCCCCATGGTGAGACACTAGGTCGAATAAATCCTTTCTCGAGTAGCTCTTCAAGTTGTTTCTTTAGCTCTTGCATCTCGTTCGGCGCCATACGATACGGTGCTTTTGAGATTGATCCAGTACCTGGCATCAAGTCAATAGCGAACTCGATTTCCCTTTCTGGAGGCAGTGCAGTAAGATCTTCGGGAAACACATCAGGAAATTCATTCACCACCCTGATGTCTTGAAGTGAAGGTTCGACCTCCGCTTTGACTGAGAAAAATACCATATAGGCTTGACATCCCTTCTTTAAACACTTTTGTGTCTCCGCAACGGAAAGAAGATTTAGTTCCATGTCAATCTTGCTTTTGCTTGAAGTGGGTGCGAAAGAGATCTTCTTGCTCCCGCAGTCGAGTATCGCATCATTCGCGGATAGCCAATCTAACCTGAGAATAACATCAATGCCATGGAGCGGCAGTCGAATAAGATCTACATTTGAATCTCATCCGTTTATGCTCACAACACAATTGAAACAGGCATCAGAAGCTAAAGATTTTACACCAAGGGGTGTAGACACTGACAAATCATAAGGTAAACTATAGGCAGGCATTCCTAAACGTTTAGCACAATCATAGGAAATAAACGAGTGACTAGCTCCTGAGTCATAAAGTGCCTGAAGTAGATTTCCGTTGAGAGATATAGTACCTTGTATCATTTCCGGGGACTTCTTGGCGTCTTCGTACGTTAAAGCAAATACTCGGCCTGGTTGTTGCGGCTTCCCTTCTGCAGCTCCTAAAGGACAATTTATGCTGATGTGTCCTGGTTTCTGACACTGATAGCATATCAGCTTCCCTTCGCAGTTGATCCCCTGATGATATTTCCCGCACTTGGGACATGCTCGGGATCCCTGTATCCTTGGCACATTTTGTTGTCCAGGTTGATACGGCCTCTTGTTCCCTCCCTGGTAATTACTCCAAGGCGTCTTCCGCTTCTGGTTGGAGCTTCCTCGATTAAAACCACCACGAGTTGAGCCACTGCTATTAGCAGGTCTGATCCTCCGCAACTCCTTCAGATTGCGCTCAATAAGCCGACAGGCTTCTACAGCATGGATCACTTCATGAAACTGCTGGGACACCAGCTTCTCCTTGATCTCGTACTTTAATCCATAGACAAAGATATTCGCCACACTACTCCCGCCACCATTTTGTACTAGGTGTGCAGAGTATCGAGATAAATTGGTGAAACGTGCGAAGTAGTCATCAATAGACTCCTCTTGGCCTTGCCGAATGTGAAGGAATTCTGACTCCTTGATAATCTGGACAGACTCGGGGAAATATTGCTCATTAAATTTCTCAAGAAATTTTTCCCATGTAATGGGATGATCTTGCAGCCGTAGTGTTGCTGCAATGGTCCTCCACCATCTATCTGCATCTCCCTCTAATTTATAGATCGCCAGCTGAGCCTTGCGATCTGCAGGACACTCCATTACTTCAAAAATTTTCTCTAATCGCAGGATCCAATCCTCTGCTATGTCATGCTTTCCTCTGAAAACTGGGGGTTTCAGTTTACAGAACTGAGTCACCCAAAATTGGGTATCCTCAACTCCCCGGTGAGGTACTCTCTCCTCCCTGGGCGGTGATTGGGATCTTTCAGATTCCCCAGTCTCCGCCGGACGTCTCTCATCTGCTTCATGCTCTACTTCAACTTGTCTCCGTGCCTCTCGGTCTGCACGCAGATCTTCAATCATAGTACGTTGCTCTTGCAACATGATCATGATTTCTTGCCATGCGTTTTGTTGATTGGGTTCAGGGGCCTGTTGCTCAGGCTCCAGTACTGGAATTTGTCGACCTCGACCTCTCCCTCGGCCTCGGCCTCTGCCTCGGCCTCTGGAATATCCAGCTCCTCTTATTATTGCCATTGTTTTAGTGCCTTTATATTTTTAACCATGTTAGTAAGGAAACAGACAACAAGAGATACATAACATTTATATATATTTCACAATATTTGTAGTTACATTATGCATCATTTCTCTTTATACAAACTCTTCCTAAAGGATTTAGCTATCAGAATTCTAACCAAAGACCATCACACACCAAACGCTAGCTCACACTAGTACTATACTTGCATCTGTCATATCTCTCTTTACTACTGCCACTAGTTCTCCACAGCTTTCTTGACTTATTCTCCACTGACTCATCCTTCACAGACTACTCCTTCCCTTCTCCTACATGTACATCTGTACCCAGCGTCTAAGTTGCACGATGCAGGCCTCAAAATCCTCGATATCCCCTTCATTTAACAGTGTATTGGTTTTGCGAATCCACAGAGGGGTTCGGGGAAAATGATAGAGGGTGGATCGAATCCAATCCCCCGCAGGATGTTGAACTAAAGAAGTCTGGCTGATAAGATAATACTCTCTAACACGAGTCAAGAAATAGAGATACTGTTCCCTCAAGGTTCTAGTAATCTGCTCTGCGAATTGGAGATCTAGAAAGATGGTGTGGGTGAGGATTGTGTTACTGTCTAAAACAAATTGTAGGGCCTCAAAGTCGGTGTCATCTTGGTTTTGCACTTCTGGGTAGTTGAAGTTATCACCCACAGAGGAGTGATGGGAGTTATCAGGGTTGTCTGGTTCCATCGGTACTGCTTGCAGAGGTTGCACAGGAATGGGTTCTGGGTCGTAAAGCTCATTTGGATATTCAGGACCGGGATGATATTCGGGTTCTGGAGGGTTTTCAATTTCTAGTAGATGTAGAAGACGATCAGCGTTAAAGCAGTCAGATGGTGTCTCTTCAGTTATTTGATGAAACTGAGGAACATTTATGGGGTCTGGTGCAGGGTGGAATAGATGTAGTGGATCGGGAGGTAGGTTCATAGGTTCAGGGCTTAGTCTTAATCCAGTCATGTTAGGGACAATCGAGCGTCGAGCCATACGCCTACGACGACCACAATACTCCAAGTAAGATGATTCACCTCTATCCATCTCTACAACATAACACCAAGATTATATCAGTACTCATTTTTCAAAACATGTTTTAGAAAGGCTTAGAACCTAACTTCGTTAATCAAACAGTTTGGCCAGGTAGGGGTCTATTATGGGGGCCTCACCGACTCTTACGGCGACTGATTGGCTTCCCACATAGATTAACCCAGCCTTAGACACCAAACTGTTCAATGTAACTTGGTTAAATCCGTGCCAGAATACTCTGCTCTGATACCAAAAATGTAACATCCCATTTTCATAAGCATTTTTATACAGAGTCGAGTGTTGGAAACATTTCTTAAAATAAAGAGTAACTGCATAATATTGTATGTAATGTAAATAGTTGAATATACAGTCATCCATATGTCTAACACACTAAACTAAAATATCAAAAGGGTAAAGTCTCCACAGAGTCTTCATGCCGCCTTCTTACCCTTGTCCTCAATCCTGACTCCCTGGGATCCTGAGGCTACAGCAGGGGCTGAGGTTCAATTTCCATTGAACCTCAGGTAACGGTTAACCTCATGCTTATGTAAACAGCATATGACAGTTATCACAGACATACAATATAATCATATTTCAAAATACATATCCATATGTAAGACAATAACATAACACAGCCACTGCAATATGTATGTTACCCCAGTCTGCACATAACCAGTGCCACGACGGCCTATCGTGTCCTCAGCGCTAGGAAAACTCAACGGTGTTATCAAGACTATAACCCGTATACAACTCAAATCCATGAGCAATTTCAAAACAGAGTATGTGAAACAATTATCATATATAACCATACCATAAGCATAAGCGTTAATGTTACAATACGCGTCCGTACCTGAGTTCGGCAAATTTCCGAGTACGTTCACTGTCGGTGCGCGAGCACAGTCTATCCTAAAAGGGTAATTTTGTCTCAATTAATTCTCAAACAACATTTCAAGAGACACCTTGGCCATACTTGACATTTTTACCCTTGAAAGACTTATTTCTAATTATTTCCACTTAATTTTCGGAAAAACGCTAATTCAGTATTTCTGGGCAGAATTTCGTCTAACTTCGAAAAATCATAACTAATTCCATAAAAATCGAAATGAGGATCCGTAAAATTTTCCGGAATCCTTGAGATGTCTACTTTTGAGGAAAAATACTGTAACTTACCCAGAACTCCTGGATAAATCCCAGTTTCCAGAATTCAAACCATTGCCCAGATTTTCGCCCAGAAAAGGCAACTTAACTTCTAAGATTTTTATCTTTTTGCACAGAGCTTCAAATGACACACTCTTTATAGATTTAGAAAGCCCTATAAGTATAATTTCATCATGAATTTTCCCAGAATTTTAGAACATCATCTTCATCATAAGATACTAGCATTTTTACTACTGACTCCAGAAGTTCTTATTTGCTGAAATTTCGCCAGAGCTTCGCTATTTTGATCCTAATCTTCCAAAAATTTTGATATAACCTCTTCTTCATCAATTTTTCGAAATAAAGACAATGGAAACCTCAAAAACATGAAAATAAAACTGTATATGGAAGATTGAAGATTAAAATAACTTTTCTAGCATTTCTACTTATCAACTAAGAATTTAAACTTAAAAGCTAAAAACTCTTATACCTCTTGAAGACCTCTTGTCTCTCTTTCTCCAGCAGCTCCTCCCTCTCCTACTCTCTCTAAATTTCGGCCAAGACAAGGGATTTTGGTGTGAAGGATGTGTTAGCCCAAGCCTTCTATTTATAGGCAAGAGGGGGTTAAACATCAAGCAACTTTGGTTTAATCTTGGCTCTTGGATCATTGCTTGGAGATGAAGACTTGATCTTGGCCCCTCAAACTCTCCTTGGCCAAAAATTCCTCCCCCTCCCCTTCTAGAATTTGCTTGCTTGGTCTCTAAGAAAGCCTCTTCTCCTTAAGCAACCTAATTAACCTCCAAAACTTAATTTGGTTAAGTGTTAATTAGTGTTTTGATTAAAAATCCAATTTTACTTTTGGAATCCTAATTTTATGACAAGATTTATGGTGATTTTTATCTTTCAAAATGCTTAGGTTTGAATTTTACAAGTTACCGAAATTAATTTTAGGAATAGCCCAGTTGAAGCTTATAATTCACTGATCTCAAATATGTATCTATCTTGAAGATTTAGCTTCAAGATTCCAAGTTATGATTTAATCTCTATAGGTTTCCATTTAATTTTATGTGATTAAGTCTTTCTTAGCCACCAAGACAAATGTAGCTTCTTCTTCACACTTTTGACTATCTTCTTTTTATTTTTCTCTCCTTTTTCTTTTTAAAATTTCGCCCCCCCCTTAGGTTAATTAATTTAGTTTTGTTTTTAATGTTTCTCATATTTATATGGAAGAAATTCCCTCATTGGCTCCCTTAGTTTTTAGGATTTAAAGTTAATACCATGGTATAATTTATTTATTCTTTTATTGAAGAGATTTCCATCCCATAGGGTTAAATTAGGAATAATGAGTTAAATCCTAATTAAATCCTAAGATATTGTTTTATAGGTTAACAAGCTAGATAAATTTTTAGATTCTTGAATTCTATGGAAAAATTGCCTATAAATGAAAATAAATATAATACCAAAATTTTGAGACCCCATATTCACCTATTTAAAATAGGTATTATTTATCGAAATATAATGTTTAAAATATATATATATATATATATATATATTTTTTTTTTTTTTTCCGGGTATTACAATATCCAACTCCCTATCCTCTAGATTGCATCCCTCAGCTCAATGAATAAGCAGGCTAGCTGACCTAGTTCCTTGGTGAAAAACGTGTGTTATGACCAAGGGACTAAAATGAAAAAACTGAAACTTTTATAGAGGGACTAAAGTGAATGTTTTTAAATGTTTCAGCGGTTTAGTGAAATTCATAACAATTATGGGTACTTTTCTGTAATTTTATCTGGATCTTTTCCCTCATGGATTTGTAATTTGTTGGAATTTTGGGGCTCTTTTATATAGTTTTATCTTTCCTAAAAAATATTAATTCCAATCTCAATTATTTTCCGCAATCTTGAATTTTTTTTTAATACCTACAATACAAGATTAAACATAATGTATCATCAAAAGTCCTAAAAATCATTTACATGAATAATTAATAAATTATGTAATATCCCAAATTCAGGGATTTGAAAATTTTAATATAAAATGGAAAATTAAATAGTGAAATTTGGCTTAAAATAATTATAAAATTGATTATGGGAAGTTAAGTCTTATTTTCCTTAAATTAATTTAGGAAAAGAATAAATTCAAGAAAGGAATCATTTTAGGCCTAAAAATTGTAGAATCGATATTTTTTATGTCTTAGGAAAATCCTTATATTAAATTAGAGATTTATTTATAACACTTATCTAAAATCTATAATTAAATAAAATAAAAGATATAATTGCAAATAAAGTTTTATAGAGGATCAAATGAGTTCCTCAAATAAATACAATATTAATTTCTAATTAAGCCCATGATCCATTATCCAACACACCCATACGTTTGGACAACAGACAGCTCCCATACCCCTGCAATTGTTGTTATCACACTTCGGCCCAACACATGATAGCAAAGATCCAATTTTTTTATTCTCCCAACTTCACCAAAAGCGCAGCAAGGAAAATATACGTCAGCAAAAAAAAAAAAAATAGACATATTAGTAAATCAGATCAGGCTAAGAGAAATCATAAGATAGATACACGTTTTCGGATTGAGACACGAAATGCAGAGGTGGCATATTCTTGTGTTAATAGCAGCCACAACACCATGTCTCTTCAGCCAACTGTGCCGTATACTCCTTGCGCATGCCTCTCGGACCGTTTGCTTCTTTCTCGGACTAGACCCTTAGCTCATTATATAATCACTGCTCCTTGACTTTATTCATTCACGCGGCTTCAACCAAAGCTGAATCCCAAAACGTAACAGCACAATCCATTATGAAATTCAGTTATGGTCTTAGGACTCTTATTAAACTAATTTGTGTGTATCAAAGCGAAGGCATTAACAGATCAAAGTGAGTCACAATAGAGAGTATGTTTAGCGTTTGGACGAATGAGTGACTTATTGCATATGCTCAGACATATGCCGGTTAATAAAAATTCCTGGAAGAAATAAGCGTGATACAAATAAATTCTTCGTGTTGTTCTTGGTTGACGCGTTAGGTTACAGTTATCCGAATGTTCAACAAACTTATACATAATCTTATCCCAAAATATAACTCCTTCTGAGTCTTTACGGGTGCTGCTTACCCCTTTCTCCTGCTCCTGATCCTCCTGATCCTGAAGCTAGGGTAAATTCTGATATTCAATGCCCATTGAATATCAGGTAACAATTAACCTTATACTCAAGTATCAAAAGTATATGTATGACAGATATTCATTACATTTCAGCATATAACCATACATAGCACACAACACATGTAATAGTTCATATCTCAACAATACATAGCACACAACACATATAAGGTTCACATCGCTTACACATAACCAGTGCCACGCCCCCGCGTGTCCTCAACGCTAGAAAAACATCTATACGGCATTACCAAGCATGTAACCCGTTTTAAAGTTGAATGTATGTAACTAGGTGACCTAAGACCAAGTATTAGCAACAATCCATGACCGAAGACCAAGTCTTGTCCATGACTATATGAATCATCTCATCACATATAAGCATACAAGACAACATAAGAGTTAGAGTTACAGTATGCGTCTGTACTTTAGTCCTTGATGCTAGTGGCACGTTCACCTTTCGGTACTGGTTTCAAACTTTTCTGGGTATCCTATAATATCATCACCACATTATTTCTCTTATAACTAATATCCTAAGAATAGTCTTTGCCACTCATGACCCTTATACCCCTGGTAAATTTTATTCCACTTATAGCCCTTTAAATTTTATTAATAATAACACTTTCTATTAAATGATAATTCCCTTTATTATTTATTATTAATTCCTTTTTAATTTATCACTTATTTCCTTTTCTAACAATAATATTATTTATTTCTTATCCCCTCTCCTAATTAATAATACTTATTATTATTATTATTATTATAGAATTAATTTAAACTCCCTGAAACTATCCAATTACAAACAAGATATCTACATATTAAATCAATATCTTAATAAGTCTAAACACCATATAGAATCAATTTTGTGAATATTTATACATAATAATTTAAATTAGTCAATACTAACAACCATATAAAATAAACTTTAATACCATATATATTTAGATATAGCTAATCTTATGATATTTATATATATTTAAAATATATGGTTAAGATTTCTATTCGTATATAATTTATATATATTTATGCCAATATATAAATAATATATGCCTAAAATATCTCAATATCTTTTGGGTAATCACATTTGAATATACTAATTCTATTAAAGTATATTTATGACTTAAATTATTAATAGTTCACAAAAATCCAAGATCCTAAAGAAAAACTCAGTTATGATATATATATATATATATATATATATATATATATATATATATATATGACTCACCACAGTAAATAAATAAATAAATAAATATATATATATGACTCACCACAGTAAATAAATAAATAAATAAATAAATAAATAAATATATATATATATATATATATGTTTGATTGATATATATGCATATATGTTGATTGTCGTGAGTCATATATAAATATCTGAACTTTCTAACTCTCTCTCACTCTCTGGGTTCCCTCTGCGTCTCTCTCAGCCTCACTCGATCTCAGCTCAAACTTTCAGTCGCCTCTCTCTTTCTCGGCCAGACTCACGCCTCACTCTTTCTTTGCTGAGGTGTGAGTGCAGAACCAACAAAGAGAATATATATATTTAGCTGCAGGTCCAATCCGATAAGAACTGGTAGTCCAAGGAAGAAAAAACTAGCGGGTAGTAGTGGTGTGAGGCTCGAGAATCACTGTTGAGTGTATTGCTTATCGCCGAAAGTGAGATACAGTGTCAGAGAGTTATGGCACTGAGTCCGATAAGTTTCCTACTGTTGCGTGATATCCTCTACTGAGTCTTTTTTTTTTTTTTTTTTTTTTTTTTCAGTTGCGTCTCAGTGATTGCTGATTATGCAGATACATGGGCTGCGTTTAAGAATTACATAAAGAGCATATTTTTACTATCATGTTATTGCTTTGGTTTCAATGGGTAGCATTATTAAACCATGCTCATCATATATATATTTCGTGAGCATAGTAATAGTTTACTATACATTGATAGTTTGATATAAACGTCTCGTATGTATATTTATTCCCATTATATAGTCTAATCACGTGATATTATTCAATGTTCTGTATCTATAAAAAATAATTCGTGTGATAGTATAATATTATTCAAATTACACCAAAGCAATTTTTTTTTTTAATTTTTGCAAGTAAGCAATTAATTAAAAATTATGGGATAAAAATTTAGATTTTTAATTTTGTAAGCCAATGTCACTATTTAAATCCCCATATAATATTTCAAATTTAAATTCCTAATTTGGGATGTTACAAGGAGGGGGGTCACGCCCGGCTTTTGGGGCCTTTATTCATCAGAGCTAACGCGGAAAGGGATCGAGGTGATTTGAATGACTTGATTTCGTAAGAGAAGTTTTTGAAATAACTTAATCTGAAAACATGGGAGTAAATTTTTCGCGATTCGAATTCATCCGATTGTTGGTTGTTAATACAGTAATCAGAATAGGCGAATGATAAACGTTAAACTAAATTACAATCTAATTACTCCTAATTTTTTCCAAAAGATTCCAACTGCTGTAACCCTTACAGCTACTTCTTGCCATTTGATCCCTAACCAGTGTCAGTATCTTTCATGTAGTCTGGGGTTCAAGTGATGGATCCCAGGGCAACAGTTAATCTCATGCACATGTATGAAATTATAAATAACAATTTAGCCTATGTTAAAGCATGGAAACATTCACAATAACCATAACCGCAGTTAACGGTCAATGACCGCAGCCCCTGTCTAGAACACGCAGCCCCATGAGACCGTAACCTCAATTTCATGGCCAGGAAAAACATATAACAGGTAAATCAACCAGCATACATAATCAGCTAATCAATACATAAACACTTACACACATGCTTACAAGATTAGAGTTATCCACCTCGATCTTGAATCCTTAACTCTTCATGCGGTAGGTGTTGGGATCGGTCGAGGCATCTATGAATTTCCTATAAACTTTTATCATCATCATCATTAGTCACTTAATCATGTCGCAACGCAACTAACTACATAGATTTCTTTACCCTTTATTAATTAATAATAATCCTCAATTATTATTAATTAATAATTCTTATATATTTCCTTTTCATTCACTTCAGTTGGATTATCCTGTATTCTATATTCTTTCATAATTTACAACTTAGGTGACTATTTTAAGACTTATCAGAAATTGACCTTTAACTTCCACGGTTATTTGGGAAATTCATAAATTGGTCAATATAACTCTAAATGGAGTGATTCCAATTTCTATTTATTCCTTGATAAGTCTTCTTTCATAAATTAAAGTCAGCAAGTTGATTTATCACTGAGAAAAATTCTCAAATTTCAAAATCTTAAGCACTATCCAATATGGGAATACATACTTAACAGTTTTCATAGCTTAACTGCAAAAATCCATATTTGGAGTTCTAGACATCGGATTTAGGTGGTTCAAAAATCTATGAACTCCTTATTAAGTCTAATTTCTATGAAAATTGGTTTCAACATTTTATCACACGTCATTCATTCCCCGATTGCAAAAACGTTACCACTGTCCAGAATCATTTCCAAAAAACAGTCTGTCTTATTACCTAACTTCAAAAATTCATATTAAATTGTATAAAAATCAAAATGGTGTTCTTCCAAAGCGCATATGTCCCTTAACATGTCTAGTTTCATAAAAAAAATAATATCAATAGCCAATACATGCTAGAAAATTCCAAGATTTCAAAAATGTTGTCTCTGTTCAGAAACAGTTTCAGATTTGTAAACAATTTTTCAAAATTCATAACTTTTTGTATATTTATCAAAATGTAAAGAATTACCTATTGAATTAAAAATCTGTGTCTACTAAAAATATAGAAAATTTCATCATTTTATAACTTCATTGACTTGGTCAAAAAGTCAACGTCATTTGCTGACTCCAGAAATAACACAAAAACATTTTCAGATTTTGACCCATCTTTCAAAAATCATAACTTAAGCTACAGACATCGGATTGGGGTGAACCAAAGCTCAATTTAAAGCTTGGAAATTCTACTAAATGCCCATAAAATTTTAGGGTCAAAGAAAGTCGTTTGCCTAGGTTTCACAATTGCTCAAAGATTGATGGTCCAGCTACAAAAACTTTGTTTCCAGAAATAGCTTATCATTTCATGCATATGACTCAGCCTTTTTAACTTCCTTTATCCTTTTCTATTTAGTTAGATCACGTGTACACTATCATGCCATCTGTACACTATCAAGCCACCATGTATACTTCCTATATATGTAACTCTACTCCTCGGTTAAACAATCACCAAACAGAACCATCGAAAAAAATGCAGCAACTGTGAAGCCACGTTATTATATGCTATACCTATAGTAAGTTATTCTTTTTTTTTCCCCCCTTCCTTATGCAGCAACACGCACACCCTTATATATATATATACTCTTTTTCCTCCCTGCGTGATGACAGCAAGCTTCTTCTATTTCTCTTACGTAGGACAGCAGCTAACATATGTATATATTTATCTTTATATGATCTTTCCCTTCTCTAAGTTACACAGAAAAGAAATACCTATCGTTGTTCTTTCTTTCACTTTCTGGCCTTCGGTTTTCAGCGTTTTTCTTTCTTTTTTCTGAAACTACATGTGTGTGTGTGTGTATTCGTGCCTCACACATACAGCAACATATCTCCATATGGTTTCACACAGCAACGTTTTTTTTTTTCTTTCTTTTTCTTTTGCTTATGACAGTAACAATATATATAGACATACACACACGTCCAGCATCAAGCACATGTCCAGCATCTTTCTTCTTATATTATACACACATGCAGCTTTCATTATTGTAGTATAACTTTAGCTCAACAGCCCCTCCATGTTTTGGTTTGTTTTTCAGAAAACCCAACGTTTCTTTCTTTCCTTCTCTTTATACATCTATATAGGTATTAATAGTTCCAACAAGCCGATGGAAATGCTGAAGACTTTAAGAGATATAAGTTCCGTAACTTACCTTTAGTGTTCAAGCTTGAAGACAGAAAGCATGCTGATCTGCTACTCTGTTTCAGCGACACTAGAGCGGAGGATGATGACTCTTGGGTTTAAGTCTCTCACTCTCACTCTCTTCTTCCTCTCTCTCTGTGTTTTCTTTTTCTGAATGCCGGATGAATGAAAAAACGTGGAACTGAAGCGAGTGATCATTTAAATAGAAACTCAATGTCCAGACAAAAGCACAACGGTCAAGAAGTATAATCCCATTGGATATTGAACACAAGGCGCGAGAAAGCTTGAGGAAATCAGAGGAAGCATGGCTGTGTTGCTGCTGTTACGTAAATGGCGTGACTGTGTGATCTTCTGCTGCTAAACGCTATCTGCTTCTTCGGTTTGACAGGCTGCTAGATAATAATTAAAGGGGAAATGGTCAAGGGCTGCTTTCGGTCAGAGCTAACATGGGCTGACATCTGTATGTATTTTTTTTTTTCCTCTTCTGCTCTCTGCGTGCTCTGTGATTCTTCATCTGTTGATGATGAATAGATAGGATATAAGGGGTTTGTGTCCATTTCTTGTAGGCCATAAAAAACAATGGGCTGATCCATTTGCTGCACGGGTTGGGCCTGGTTATATGGGCTGGGAGGGAGAAAGGTTTTTCTTTGCTGATGGTATACATCATGTGGCCCAAAATGAATTTGATTAAATATGTAGCCCAATGACCCCTTGTCCTTGGGTTCAACTGGCGTGGGGGTCGGTCTTCCTCACCTTTAGGGAGGGGGTTCGATCTCTGCGTTGATCAAGGCGCTGGGGGAGGCATCCTAGGGATCTAAGAAGCAGTAGTAACGCTGGTAGAAGTGGAAACATGTGTACTCTCTGACCAGTATCCCCTGTATACTGAGCTCCAAGCGCCCTGCCCTTGGACTGTGGGTGAGCCCGACCCCTTTCCTAAAATTTTATATATATAAAAAAAAAATGTAGCCCATGAAATTATCATTTGAAATTAGATTTAATTGCAACAAAAATAAAATCCTTAATTTCCTATAAGGATTTTTCTTTGCAATTAACTTTTTTTTTAGGCCTTGAAATATAAATTAGAAAATTTTTAGGCCTAAAATTACCTTGTACGAATATTCCTCACTAAATTTTTCCGTTAAATAAATTTAAGGAATAATAGGCCTACCGTGAGATTTGTAATACCCTAATTTTCATAATACATATAAACATTGTATTTTGGTAAATAAATTAGCAAAATACAAAGGTGAATATGTATCTCAAATAAGTATAATGTATTGATTATATTTTCTTCCAAATTTCACTTTGGAATTAATTAACCAATAGTTAATTAAGAGACTATATTTACGGGCTATAAAATATAAAATAAATAGCACATAAAATAGTAGCTAATTTATAATCAAAGGAGATAAGAAAAGGGTTATGAAGACCCTTAGCTAAAATGACATGAATTAGCAAATAATATTTAGCAAATTAGCTTGTGGTAATTGAGATTAATAGCTTATGATTTCAACTTGATTAATGGAAATCAAAGACAATGGGAATAAGTAAAGATTAAAGTACATAAATCTTGTTTAAATAAGCACTAATTACCATGATCGGCTAATAAACCAATTATACAATGACACTTGGGATTAGCAGGCATATAAACACTTGATTAGGAAGGTCATCAAGCCTAATTAAATCAGCCCCAAAAGTCAACAATTACAACTAGGATCAAAGGCTAGGATTTGTGCACATGTTAATGCATCCAAGGGTCCAAAATAATCACCTATATTGGCTTAATCCTCTTATAATTAAATCAACTAATGAGAACTATTGATCATGGGATGATTAACGCTTGGGAAACCAATCAATGGCCATGAAAGAAGAGGAAAATGTCCAGCCATGGTGAAGGGTGGATATGAAGCTCCTTAGAGTGCAAGTTGGATCAAATGGATGGGGAGAAAGAAGCATGTAATACCCGGATAATTATTTATCTGGAATATTATATTGACAAATAAATACCTATTGAAAATAGGTGAATTTGTGGTCTCAAAACTAGGGAAATAATTACCTTATTTCTTAAAGGTAATTTCTCATGAAATTAGGAGAAATAAAGAGCTAAAAATCCCTAAGTGAATTTATAGGTTATAAAATACCCTAAGAATATTATGATAAATCCTAAAAAGCAACTAAATATTTATTAAAAATTAGAAAGTATGTTGTCTCTAATTTAGGTAATTTATGGGATTATTTTCCTTTGAAAACAATGAGGCAAAATTAAATATCATTTTTGGGAACATAAGTTGTCCTATGATTTTTAATATTATGCATGGTGCAAAAAATACTAATGTCAATAAAATAGTTGTAAAATAATAAATAATCCTAATTAAGAATTTCTAATTAGTGTTGAAAAGTCAACAATTACACCTATGCCTTGATTATGTCATCAAGATGACATCACAAGAGCACATGTGTATGTTGTGAGTGTGTGTGTGCCTAAGTGTTGTGCATATGTGTGTGTGTAGTGGAGGAAAGAGAAAAGATGAATCTAGAAAAGGGGGGAGGTGGCATTTTTGTGTAAGATGTAAGGTCAAGATTTAAGCTTCCTAGTTGAGTTTAATCTAAGGGTTAAAATATAATGAAAGTTGCTAGGAAGTTAACCAAGGATTGCCTATAAATAGAGAGCTCTCCTCTCTTCATTCTTCACACCAAACTCATACCAAAGATTGGAGAGTTTAAGAGGAGAGTGAAGCAAGAAGGAGGAAGGAGTTCAAGAGTCTTCAAGAGGTAAGTTCTAGCATTTAAATTTCTAGTCTTTAGTTTTTATAAGTTCTTAGTATAAATGCTAGTTTAATCTAGAAAATTAGAGAATAAATTCCTATACTTGTTTTTAGGCCTCATTGCATTGAAAAATGCCTGAAGAGGCAAAAACATGATAGGAAATAATTTTTGGAAGTCTTAGGATTAAGATTGTAAAAGTTGTAGAATTTTCGGTTCTTAAAACTTAGACAGACAGCGGAAAAGATGCTATGATTTTATGAAGCAAATGTAATTATAAAATCATGAAATTTTCCAGAAATAAAGTAGACATATAGGGCTTTTCAAATATATAAAGAGTGTGTCAATTGAAGTTTTGTGCAAAGAGATATAAATTCCAGAAGTTAAGCTACGTTTTCTGGGCGAAATTCTGGGCAGCGGTTTGAAACGTTGAAACTGGGAATTATCCGTGAATTCTGGGTAAGTTCCAGTATTTTTCCTTGAAAGTATAGATCTCAAGGATTCCGGGAAATTTTACGGATCCTCATTTCGATTTTTCTAGAATTAGTTATGATTTTTCGAAGTTAGGCGAAAATCTGCCCAGAAAATACTGCACCACGTTTTTGAATAAATGCAAGGGCAAAGTTGTAAATAACAAATTCACCAAGGGTATATGAGTAAATAGAGGTGGAAATATCTCTTAGGATATTATTCTAAGTGAGATGGTGATATGTTAGGATATCCAGGAAGTTCGGGGTCGGATTCAAAGGTCGGTCATTTGACAATTATCCGGTGAAAGGTACGTTCGCGTACTGTAACACTAACTCTGATATTTACAGTATGTGTATATGTACTATGTGTGTTGTATGCATGTTGTGGTGTTGTTGTTTGAATACATGTTGTTGTTAAAGGATAACTGTACGCCTGCATGCACTGGGAGTGATATATGTGTTTTCACTGGGAGTGATATATTTCGCTGGGAGCGGTACATTTGCATTCACTGGGAGTGACATATTTGAGAATGATTCATTTTGCTGTGATTATATACCGTATATGTAAATATAAGGTTAACCGTTACCTGGGGTCCGTATGCATGGGACCTCAGCTCTTTACATAGCATCAGGGTTGGTAGAACCGGTGTCGGAGGAAAAGGGGAAGCAGCATGCTTAAAGACTTGGTGGAAGAATACCCGTTGTTGATCCGGCAGAGGCCTTCCTTTTGTTTTGTACATTACTTTTGAAATACTCGGTTCCTATACCGCTATTGTTTCCAGCCAGACTTACGGCATTTTGAAATACAAATATCAGTTACTCTTCCGCTCAAATGGTCTACTCTGATGATTTGAAATGATTTTAAATGAAAAGTTAATGTATTCCACTTTTGAAATTTGGGATGTTACAAAGCAAAAATAAATTACCTAGTCGAGGACCAAATTAACCTTGGGTATTTCACTATAAATATGGGTGGTTAACCTCTTCAATCCTCACACTAAAACTCACTTCACAGCTGATTGAGTAGAGAAAGATTCATAGGAGCAAGGTGAAGAAGGAGCAAGATGAAACAACCACCGTTTTAATTAACTAAATTACCATCTATTAATTAGGGTAATTACATAATAATCAGAGTTAACCTAATATTAGAATTTATGCGGAATTTAAAACTTTCAAAATATGCTAAAGTATGCATGATAAGCCTTAATATGTGGCAATATACAGTTATCTATAAAACAAAAGACAGACAAAAGTCCTACTTGTAATAAATATCCTATGCTTCTGTCGGCTTCCCTGAAGGACTTGGACCGGACTGGTCACCTGGGGAAAATTTTGTAACCATCAATCCAGCTCATTATGAATATCAATAAGTGATAGTGAGGTGTCAAGTGGATTTAAAACAATGCATTCCAAATAAACAATTCACATTGCTATTATGCATCATTATTGGGTGTCATAAATCTCTTTAATTTCAATACCTAGAATACCTCTCTTCAATCCAACCGAACTGCCTTATTTCCTTCGACTAGACCCAAGGCTAAGTTACACCCATGTTACTGGTTATTCCGAAAGCTCACTGGTCAAGTGATGAGGACTGGCCAAAATCCTCAGAGCACCTGTCCCAGACCATGGGTTTTTTTTACCCACTTTACTCCAGTGAGGTGTCGTAAGCCCATCACTCTGGTGGGCGAGTCCCATCACTCTGGTGGGCAATAATAAGCCAACCATCATGCACCAATGGAGGCATTACCACGTGGTGGAAGTAACTACTCCTATCTTTTCCCAATTTATCCCTTTCCATAATTATTATCATAATTTAACAGGGAAACTTCTAGAATATTCACAATTCCATATCATTATATATATCAGTTTCCTTTCAACTTATAAAAATTTCATATGGCAACTTTATTTAAAAACATGCACGATCAGTTCACAAAAATATCCACAAGCAACATATTAATAACATAATAAGTGGAAAGTGATTACCTCTCACCCGAGCTAACTACTTTCACACTGCTCCTAATCCCAGAGTTCAAATACACCACAACTCAATCTAGCAAAATCAATACACTAACAATTAATAACATCTTAAAATTCCACATATTAAAAATTATAATTTGTAATTAAACATATACTAATAATAATACCTTCATTATTTATTTCCATTGTTATTTATTTCCTTAAGTAATAACGTTATTCCTTATTTATTTATTTATCTCATTTATTATTTATTAATATTATTTAGTAATTTCCTTTATTCTTTAATCCCTTTTCTTAATATTAAACATTTTCTTTTTATTTACCTGATTTATTTAGTAGATGATGTTATAAGTTAGATAATATTAAGGAGTTAGTTTAGATCCTATTATTTAGGAATAAATTAAATCAAATCCTTTTAATGTTTCCTAACTAAATGAAGCCACGTTGAATTAATAATGTACACACACAATTCCTACACTTGCGATACACACATGCTTGCAATATATATATATATATATATATTATCATTTCCAACATTTTCTTTCCTTTCTTCGCATATCAACCACATGTGTATGTGTGTGTGTGTGTGTGTGTATAACTATGTCCTTCTTTCTTTCCAGTAGCTTATTCTTCCTTCCTATACATACCCACCATATAACCTATATATAGGTATATATATACAAGTACACCCATGTTACGAACTCACTAATAATGAACAAATATCACAATGATTCAGAAGATAAGACTTTTGTAATTGTATTTCATATGATCAAATATTACTCAGTATTACTTATATAGGGGATGCAACACTGGACGTAATAATAAGAAGAAGAAGATTTATCACAGTAACAGAACAGTTCCAGAGGAAGAGAGAGAATTATCAGAGAGAAGAGAGATTCCGATACAATTTCCATACCGCTCTCATAACAACTTTTGTCTTCTTATAGTCGTTTTCCATCCAATTCTCGAAGCTTCCATGGCCTATGCTTAATCCTCGTGCTCCTCCTAATGGGCCTTATCTCGCCCATTGTTTCTAAATCCTTTATAGTCTGATCCATTTCTTCTACAGGCTTGCCCATTTCTTCTTTGTTCATTACAATACCCGCCCCATCAAATGGGACCTTGTCCTCAAGGTCCAGTGAAGGATATATCAAACGCATTGCAGAAGCATCTTCCCATGTATCAGCTGTAGAACCATCCCAGCGAACCGGAACCTGTTTAACCTACTCATTTGCCCGTCGAATGAAGCGTGTCGCCTGCACTTCCATAAGTGTGACAATAGGACCTTCAGGCATAGAGATTAACGGCAATGGCACAAGAGGCAAGACAGAACGATCTCCTACATATTTCTTTTGTAACATCCCAATTTTTAAAAGCGGAATAATTTTTTTTTCATCAAAAATCATTTTAAATCATCAGAGTAAGGCATTTGAGCAGAAGAGTAACTGATACTTGTATTTCAAAATGCCATAAGTCTGGCTGGATACAATAGCATAGCGGTATAGAAACCGCGTGGCTCAAAGAGTGAAGTAGATAACAAAAGGAAGGCTTTCACCGGGACAACAAAAGGAAGTCTTCAGCCAGGTCTTCTAGGCAGCCTGCTTGCGCTTCTCCTCGGTCCTCGGACCTCCCAATCCTGAAGCTATGTTAAGAGCTGAGGTCCCATGCATACGGACCCCAGGTAACGGTTAACCTCATATTTACATATATGGTATAAAATCACAGCAATTGGTTCACTTCCAAACATGTCACTCCCAGTGAATGCAAATGTACCGCTCCCAGCGAAAAGTATCACTCCCAGTGAAAACAGATATATCACTCCCAGTGTATGCAGATGTACAGCTATCCTTTTGATAACAACATGTACTCAAACAACACACCACAACATGCACACAACACACATAGCACATATACACATACTGCAAATATCAGAGTTAGTGTTACAGTACGCGAACGTACCTTCGTTGACGAGCGTTTAGTACGTTGACGATAAACTGTACTTTTGACGGAAAAAAGCGGAATGACAGCGAAATGACCGCGGAACAAGATTACTGATATCCTATAATGATAATATCACATTTATCAATATTTGATATCATAACAGGCATTTTAGGTACAAATTACCATTTTGCCCCTGATCCCCTAACCGGTGGAATTTCCCCAGCGCTTCGTTATTTTGACTTTAAACTCTCAAAATTTTTGCTATAACCTTTCCTATAACATATTTCTAAAATAAATATCATATTTATTCCTAAAACATGATATTTAAAATAATTTAAAAAATTAAAGACTATTCTAGCATTTCTACTAGAACTACTGAAAGAACTACCGAACTAAAGACTAGGGACCGAAGACTTACTCAGAGCTTCGCTAGGATTTTCTCCGGACTCCTCCTTCTTCCTTTCTCTCCAAATTTTCGAAAATTGCAAGAGAACTTGGTGTGAGGTTTGCAAATGAGAGGGTTGGCTATTTATAAAAAATCTCAATGGCATTTTCGTAATTTCCTTGAACTTTGTCTGGTTGAATTCTGACCGTCAGATCGTACTTTCTTGAGGTGGCTTGATCTTGGCCTTACACCTCTCTTTGCTGACATCATCTTGAGTCATCAAAGTGATGTCATGCTTGCATCATCTCTTGCTTTATGTGCCTTTATCTGATAAAGTTCCCTGTTCAGTGTCCAAACCGCGAAATTTGGTAAAATCTTAAAATTCCGGAAGCAGTACCCTGAAGGTCTTTGCTTCCTCTTCAAGAATACTGGGTTTTCCTAACCTTATTCTCTCATTAAGGACATTTCCGTTATCTGCTGAAAATCCTTGGTATTCGTGTCCGATTACAGAAATAACTTCGGCCGGTACCAACTTCTGGATAAAAATCCACTGACTAATAATATGTTCTGGTTTTGCTTAACTCATCCCCAGATTCTCACAACAGAATTATTTTCTATCCGTTCTCATTTATCCTGTTCACTATTAAAATACTATTGTTTATAAATCACATGTCTAATTATATTATTATTATATTCCAAGATCTTATCTCTTATTTTATTTTATTTTTTTCTTTTTGGCCTAAAAAATTTCAGCCACTATATATATATATATATATATATAATATTTTTTTCTTTTTTTTCCTACCCATATAAATTACATTTATCATATATTTATTTCCCAATGAATTCCCTTATTGGTCCAAAATCAATTTCATGGATTTAGACCTTATAAAATTTCTTAAAAATTTCCTAATTAATACTTTAATAATTTCTCAAAATTTTCTTAATTAAAAATAATTATTTTCTCACAACAATTTTACTGACATTGGTAATTTATGCATTATGCAAAATATTAAAAACCATGGGGCAATTTATGTCCCCCAAAATGACATTTAATTTTTTGCCTTATTATTTCTCAAGGAAAATAATCCCATAAATTATCTAAATTAGAGACAACATACTCTCTAATTTTTAATTCAGGATTTATCATAATATTCTCAGGCTATCTTATAACCCACAAATCTACTTAGGGGTTGTCAGCTCTTTTTTTCTCCTAATTCCATGAGAAATTACCTTTAAGAAATAAGGTAATTATTTCACTTGTTTTGAGACCACAAATTCACCTTTTTTCAATAGGTATTTATTTGTCAACGTAATATTCCAGATATATAATTATCCGGGTATTACATCTTTAATACTGACATATGAAAAACAGGGTGGATTCGAACATAGGCAGGGAGTTCTAAACGATAAGCGACACTGCCAATCTTTTCGATGAGGGGAAAGGGGCCGAAATAACTGTTAGTTTTCATAAATGATAAATGTTTTGATGATAACTTGACAGAATAATGACTTAGAAAATCAGAAAAATTGAGTTCTGGAAGTATAATCTTGAGGCAGGACAATTTACCTCGAGGTTCAGCTAAAACTCGAGGCTAGAATAAAACCTTGAGGTTCAGTGCTCGACCATCCCTGATCATTCTGATCTTCAACCTAGAGGTTATATATAGAACCTCGAGGTTGGGCAAAACCTCGAGGTTGAGTATGTACCTCGAGGTTGCGGCCTTCTGTCCAGTTTATTCTTCGAACTGTCTAAGCATGTATAAAACTCGAGTTTAGAAATAAACCTCGAGTTTTCCTTAAACCTTGAGGTTACATATCAAAACTCAAGGTTGATAAGATCTTCATGTCTTCTTTTGCATTGAGCATATGCCTCAAGGCTAGGTAATGTAACTCGAGGATGTACTGAAGACTCGAGGTTGATGCGCTCTGAACTGAAATATTTTTTTTAGAAAATTCTGTGTCTGATCTGTACTTATTTCACCTATACCTAATCTTACCTTCACGTTCAGATTATCTGTATTACTAACTATGATTCAAGTTTGTCTAGCCATTAAAAGTTCAGGAATTCTTATGCTCTGATGAAAAGCAGATGATGATGTCATTAGCATTTATTGTTATCAAATGAAAAGCAAATATTTGAAGATAAAGAGCCAACATTCCTTCTGTCTGAATCTCTAACGGTCAAATATTGAAGAATGAAGTAGGAACATTCTCCAGGAATAGGAATGAGCAGATGTTGGTCTGGGTTGTTACTCTTCCAAGGCTAACCACTAGCACTAAATGCTAACGGTCATATTTTCTTCTCCAAACTGCCAGGATTTCGTATGAAGATCAACGGCTAGTGTACAACGGCATTAATGGCAAAGCTATAAATTGAAGGAGCATTCAATTGAGCCACCCACCGGAAATTACTGTTACGCTGCAAAAATTCAATAGCATTTACTCTTTCATTCTGCTTCTGTAACAGAGATAACCAACACACTTCAGTGATTATTTTATCCACTCTTCAGGAGTTCTTGCATTTATTACTTGATTGTGTTTGTAAACTCTTGAGGTTGGGACCTCAAGTGGTTGGGCATTAATTACAGTTGTAAGGGGGAGTGAGAGTGAAATCATCCCAAAGATTACAGTGTAATTGTGTCAAAGTGATTTAGTGAAAAATCCCAGGTGTATTTTCTGGGGACTGGATGTGTAGATCAAGTTTGTAACCGAACTAGGATATATCGTGTGTGCCTAGTTTTACTTACTCCTTCTTACCTCTATTTTAAACTTTGCACAAAAAATTTTCTAAGTTTTATAAAATCACTTATTCACTCCCCTTCTAGGTAATTTTCAATAACGTAAAGCTAATTTCTGGAATTTACGCAATTTCATGAATGATGACGATAAGGTTGCAGTTTGACCCACACCAAGTCACCGATCTCATAGGTAACACCAGTACGTGTTTTGTCAGCGTAACGCTTCATGCGATCTTGTGCCTTCTGGATATTCAATTTTAAAGTTTTTAACAACTCATCCCTATTGCTCAATTGCTTTTGCACGTCAAATGGGGTATCTGCCAAAGATGAATGGCGTAGAACTGGAGGTGGGTCACTTCCATAAACCACCTTGAATGGGACCATACCAATCGAGGTATGAAAGAAGGTGTTGTACCAATATTCTGCCCATGGTATGAAAGAAGGTGTTGTACCAATATTCACGTAAGTATAGTTTCAGACATTTGTTAAGCACCTCTATTTGGCCGTCTGTCTGTGGATGACAGGTGAAGGAAAAATAGAGTGTGGAACCGTGAAGTTTCATCAAATGACGCCAGAAAGAACGGGTGAAATCTTTGTCACGATCGCTTACAATGGTGTGGAGAATGCCGTGTAGTTTAACAATGTGTTGAACAAATGTCTCCGCAACTCGCTGACTCGTGTATGCTGTGGGAAGGGGAAGGAAATGTCCATACTTTGACAATTGGTCAATGACTACAAAGATAACAGTATTACCCTGAATTGAAGGCAAACCCACGATGAAATCCATCGAAATATCCTCCCAAATTCTATCTGGAGTGGGCAAAGGTGAAAGAAGGCCAGCTGGGTGCACCTGGGACGATTTGGCCTGTTGGCAGATCAGACATTGTTGAATAAACTTGCGGATATCCTTATGCATTCGAGGCCAGTAGAAAAGATGTGCAATGCGAGCAAAAGTGCGGGTATAACTAGTGTGACCCCAATCTTGGAGGAATGGAATTCTTCTAGGATCTAGCGAATGAGATCAGCGTCTTCGAGAGGGATCACAAGACATTGGTTCCAAAGTAATTCTCCTCGACAAACGTGATACTCCTTCAGTAAGGTATATGTGCTGTTAACTTGGTCCTTTAAGTCCTGGATGAATTGTGAAGCATGAACCCGTTGGTACATGTGATCCATAAAGGTACCCATGAGGGAGGATAGAGCCATGTAAGAGACTCTAGATAACGCATCTGCAGCTTTGTTGTGACAGCTTGGTTTATACTCGATGTGGAATGGATAGCCCAATAACTTAGGTAGGTAAGCCTCTTGCTCGGGGGTCTGAATAACTTGATTACCTAAATGCTTCAAACTTGCATGGTCTGTCCGGATGATGAAATAGTGACCGAAGAGGTAATACCGAAATTTCGAAACTGCTTCTGTGATCGCGAATAACTCCTGTGCACACACGGATTGTGCCTGCATACATGGGGATAACTTCTTTGAAAAGAAGGCAATGGGATGATTCTCCTGGCTCAGAACTGCACCAATCCCAATGCCTGATGCATCGGTCTCCAATGTAAAAGGTTTCGTAAAGTCAAGCAGTGTGAGGACCGGAGCCTGTGTAACTGCCAATTTCAAATTATCAAATGCTTGTTGGGCCGCTTCAGACCATATGAATCCATTCTTCGTTAATAACTTGGTCAGGGGGTGGCAATCTGGGCATACTAGCGAATAAACCTATGATAGTAGCCGCTCAACCCCAGAAAGCCTTTCAATTGTGTAACATTGTATGGGCGCGGCCATTGGGTATTGGCGGTAATCTTGGAGTCATCCATTTCTACCCCTCTCGCCGATATAACATGGCCCAAGTAGTCAATCCGTTGTTGTCCAAATGCACATTTAGAAAATTTAGCAAATAAACAATGTTGGGTCAGTGTGGTGAGAACCAAACAAACATGTTCAAGATACAATACCCAGTCACGACTATAAATAAGAATATCATCAAAGAAGATTAGGACAAACTTACAGAGGAATGGCTTAAAGATTGTATTCGTAAGTGCTTGGAATGTCGCAAGAGCGTTGGTGAGCCCGAAAGGCATAACCATCCACTCGTAGAGTCCCTAGTGAGTCCTGTAAGCCGTCTTCTCCCTATCTCGTTCCTTCATTAAGATTTGGTGATACCCAAATCGTAAATCGAGCTTAAAGTAAAAGACTGAACCATATAACTTGTCCAGCAGCTCATCGACCGTGGGCATAGGAAAAGCATCCTTGATCGTGATTGCATTCAGTGCCTTGTAGTCCACACAAAATCGCCACGTGCCATCCTTCTTTTTGACTAATATGACTGGGGCTGAAAATGGACTGGTGCTCTGTTTTATGAGGCCGTCACAGAGTAGCTCGCCGACTATCCTCTCTATCTTTGTTTTCTGACTCACTGGGTATCTGTATGGACAGACTTTCACGGGCAATGAATTGGGTAATAAGTCAATGGAGTGCTCATGTCCTCGTTGTGGAGGCAGGCCGTGTGGAACCGCAAATACTAAATCAAATTCATGCAGGATGTGTAATAAATCCTGTGGGACTTCTTCGGGAGGGTTGTCTCTTGGTTGACCCGTAGCTTCCAGGAGAAATAATGCGGACCAAGCATTGGTGTGATGAATTATGGATAAATCATGAGAATGGGCTTGTAAACATGCATTGTCTCGACTTCCCTTAAATGTTATCCATTGTCCATCCATTAAGAATTTGATAGTGGATGTACTGTGGTTGGCAACATGAGGTCCCAACGTGGCCAGCCACCCTGCTCTTATAACCATGTCTACCGCTGCTACTGGAAGAACCAACAAGGATAATGTTAACGTATATCCGTAGATTTGAACTGGAACGTTGTTAACCACTTGGTCGGTGCACATTACTTGGCCAATGCCGCCTAGAATTCTGACTTCCTTCATGCGTTTGACGGGTAAGTTGAGATGTTGCACAATTCGAGGATGTAAGAAGTTATCAGAGCTCCCACCATCTAGCAAGATCTGTACCTCCACGCCTTGGATCATACCGGTGAACTTGATCGTCGTTGCTCCCTAAGTGCCTTTAGAAGCGGGAAGGGATAAGTGATGTAACGTCCCATCAATCGTAGTGTCCTCTGTTTCTGGTTCAAATAATTCTTTTGTCTCGTTCTTATCTACCATAATCAATAGCTGCTTCTTGATGCATTTGTGAGTGGGTGAGAATTTTTCATCGCATGTGTAACACAAGCCCTTTTCCCTCCTTATTTGCATCTCTGCGAGAATCATTCGTTTCAGCGGTAGTCGTGTAGGCGTTGGTAACAATGGCGGTAAATTGGTTTTACCACCTCTATTGGTCAGTGAAGAGGTATTGCTCACTGTTGATGATGTACTCAAGTAGTTCCTAATCCCTGGGCTCGTGTGGCGGTAATTACTGAGCCCTTGAGCACCCTTACTCCACTTGGTGGCATCTGCAAATAACTTGGCTAGAGTCATCGCCTATAAAACAGAGGTAGGTTTCTATACTAGTATATCTCTTCGCAACTCTGGTTTCAATCCACCAATATAACAGTCTAGCAAAGCTGCTTCTAGGATATCTGTAGTGCGATTCGCTAGTGTCATGAATTGGGAGTTATACCCTTCAAGTTTGCCCTGCTGGACCAACTTGAATAACTGAGACCTTGCACAGTCAAACTGTGAGGGTCCGTACTGCTCTTCGATTGCCTGAGTTAGTGCACGCCAGTGAGGTATACGGCCATTCCTTTCCAACATTTGAAACCAAGGCAATACGACACCATCCAGATGTACGACAACGATGACTATCCTTTGTGTTTTTGGTACATCAAAATATTTGAAATACTGTTCTGCCTTGAATATCCATTGCAAGGCGTCGGTGCCGTCAAAACGAGGGAAGTCAATTTTGATTTTCTTGTTCATGATTGAGTTGTACTGATTGGACGATGCATTGGCTGCGCCAATTGATAAGGCCTCATCTCTAACTCCCGATCCTGAACTCTCAGTTCTCTTGTCTAGATTGTCCAATTTCAGCATCATGGCCTCCATGGATCCTAAACTCTCAGTTCTCTTGTCCAGATTGTCCAATTTTAGCATCATGGCCTCCATGAAGCTTTCCATTCGTGCCATTCTACTGTTAGTACTGTCCATGAATTCCCCATACTTTCGCTGCTCAGCTTGTATTTCCTTCATTCGCGTATTTTTCCGCCATGTCTCATCTCTCATGAAAGCACCAATTTGTTACGAACTCACTAATAATGAACAAATATCATAATGATTCAGAAGATAAGACTTTTGTAATTGTATTTCATATGATCAAATATTACTCAGTATTACATATAGAGGGGTTGCAACACTGGACGTAATAATAAGAAGAAGAAGATCTACCACAGTAACAGAACAATTCTAGAGGAAGAGAGAGAATTATCAGAGAGAAGAGAGATTCCGATACAATTTCCACACCGCTCTCATAACAACTTTTGTCTTCTTATAGTCGTTCTACATCCAATTCTCGAAGCTTCCATGGCCTACGCTTAATCCTCGTGCTCCTCCTAATGGGCCTTATCTTGCCCATTGTTTCTGAATCCTTTATAATCTGATCCATTTCTTCTACAGGCTGGCCCATTTCTTCTCTGTTCATTACAACCCACTTATCTTTTCAACGTTAAACACACACACACACACACTCAGTAACCTACATGCAGCAACAAAGAAAAACAGATTCCCGATGTCAGATAAAATGAACAGACCGAACAACCATCCATAAACACAAACCCCTGTTTCGGTTATTGCAGGACAGGGACCTCCGAAAGCATGCAACACTTAGGTGTAACATCCCAAATTTCAGGTTCGAAAATCGTGTCGGTCGACACTTAGTTTTAAGAAAAACAACAGAGTTTGAGATGCTACAGCTTAGTGTATTGCGGAAATTGATAGCGTGCGCTAAGATCCGGACAACGAGTATCTGATATAAAAATGCCCAGACATATGATGATGCCCGACATAAGCTGATATATTAAATATCCCGAAGGAATATTCATGTGATACAATTTACAGAGGTTAAATACAATCCTCTGATAAAGAAAGTTTTAAACTAAACCCATGACTTGGAACCTAACATCATTTAATTAAACAGATTGGCCAGGTAGGGGTCTATCATGGGGGCCTCACCGACTTATACGGCGACTGATTGGCTTCCTACATAGATTAACCCAGCCTTAGACACCAAACTGTTCAAAGTAACTTTGTTAAATTCGAGCCAGAAGCTAAGTCCTAATAACTTCTACCGACCTTTGCCTTTAACCGCTGCCTCTTCACGGCTCTATCTACCGACGCCTTCTCCATCACGGTTTCTTTCCTGTACTATTTATTAAGATTGAGGTCCAATGTCCATTGAACCTCAGGTAACGGTTAACCTCATGCTTATGTAAACAGTATATGACAGGTATCACAATAATATATTCACAATTATAACTTTCAAAACATATCAGCAAGTAACATAACATAGCCACTGCAATATGTATGTTACCCAAGTCTGCACATAACCAGTGCCACGAATCCACGTGTCCTTAGCGCTAGGAAAACTCAACGGTGTTATCAAGACTATAACCCGTGTACAATTCATTATCTCATGAGCAATTTTCAAAACAGGGTTCCAACATGTGAAAACAACTACCATATATAACCATACCATAAACATAAGCGTTAATGTTACAATACGCGTTCGTACCTTTTACCGCGGATTCGACAAATGTCCGGCCCTTGAATCCGGCTTTGGACTTCCCGGATGTCCTAACACATCACCATATCACTTAGAATAATATCCTAAGAGATATTATCACCTCTATTTACCATTCTACCCTTGATGGCTTTAGTATTACAATTTTGCCCTTACATTTCTTCAAAAACGTGGTGCAGCATTTTCTGGGAAGATTTTTCAGTAACTTTTGAAAATCATAACTAATTCTAGAAAAATCATTTTGAGGTGAAACCAAAGCCAAAATTTCCCTTAACAAGTCTATTTTTAATGAAAAATAACGGCTTCAACTTGTTCCAACCATATCATTCCCAGTTTCCACGTTTCCCAACACTGCCCAGAATTTCACCCAGAAAATGTAGCTTAACTTCTGGAATTTATATCTTTTTGCACAGAGCTTCAAATAACACACTCTTTATAGATTTAGAAAGCCCTAGATGTCTACTTTCACCATGAATTTTCTCAGAATTTTATAACATCATCTTCATCATAAAATACTGACGTTTTTACCCCTGACTCCAGAAAATACTAATCAATGAAATTTTGCCAAAGCTTCACTATTTTGATCATAATCTTCCAAAATTTTTACTATAGCTTCTTCTTCATCAAATTTTCGAAATAAAGCCATTGGAAACCATAAAAACATGAAAATAAAACCATATTTGGAAGATTGAAGATCAAAATAACATTTCTAGCATTTCTACTTCATAAACTAAGAACTTGAACTATGAACTAAAAACTCCCTTACCTCTTGAAGACCACTAGCCTCCTATTTTTCTGAAGCTCTTCCACACCCTCCCTTTCTCTCTAAATTTTCGAATTGAAGCTTGATGAATTGGTGATAATTTGTGAAGTGGGAGGCCTCTATTTATAGGAGAGGGTGGTGGCATTTTTGTGATTTTTCCTTTGCCTTCTAGCCATTGGATATTACTTGGTGAGGAGGCTTCAATCCCTCCCCTACACCTCCTCTTCCCCCTTCCTTCTTCAAGAAGTTCCCTTGCTTTGTCCCCAAGTCATTCAACTTCTTCACTAAGTTGTCCTAATTAAATCCCAAACTCTAATTTAGTTAGGTGTAAGTGGGTGTTTCAATTCAAAATCCAATTTCACTTTTGAAATCCTAATTTTATGATTAGATTTATGGTGATTTTTAATTCCCAAAACACTTAAATATGAATCTTAATGGTAACCGAAAATAACTTTGGGAATAACCAAGTTGAAGCTCATAATTTACTGATCTCAAATATGTATTCATCTTCAATACTTAGTTTCAATATTTCAAGATATGATTTAATTCCTATAGGTTTTCATCTACTTTTACTTAATTAATGAAAAACTTGCTCACCAAGACACACAACTTGCTCTCCAAGTTGTTCAAGCTTCTTCCTCACACTACTTTGTTTGACTTATGTGTTATTTCTTTCCCTTCTTGCTTCTTGAAAATCGTCCCCTCCCTCTTGTTTTACTTATTCAATTACATTTTTAATGTTCTCACAATTTTAAGAGGGAAATTCTCTCATTGGTCCACTTAAATTCAGGATTTATGGTTAATATAATTTAATTCTTTCTTTTATTTACCATTAAACAATAATTTTCGTCCCATAGAGATTAATTAGGAATAATTGGTTAAATCCCATGTTAATCTCCAATATAGTGTTTTAGGGGTTACTAGGCTTAATTACTAAAATTTGACAAGGTTTCTAATTTAATTTTGATAATGAAAAACTCCCTGTGTGCCAATTTTAGCTTCTGACTATCAGTTGATCCTTAATTTCATTGATATTTCCTTAATTATGACCTTTATAAATTAATTACTAGCTAATCTCAAAAATTACTAGAGTATCTCAATTATTGCAATTTCAATTGCCCAATAATTGTTACTAATTTTCTCTAATTGATTTTATCATCCTCCGATGTTTTTAATTGCTTAGAAAATGATATAATTCCTAAAAATGATAATAAATCAGCTAAAAAGTTGGAGACAACATATTCTCCAATTTTAATAAATATTTTGTTGCCTCTTAGGATTTATCATAACATTCTCAGGGTATTTTATTACCCATAAATTCACTTAGGGATTTTTAGCTCTTTATTTACTCTAATTTCATGAGAAATTACCCTTAGAAAATAAGATAATTATTTCACTAATTTTGAAACCACAAATTCACCTATTGTAATAGGTGTTATTTATCAAAATATGATATTTACATGTATTATAAAAATTGGGTATTACATTAGGTGGAAACAATGACAGCAAGATGAGTAAAGTTTTTAAAGTTGCAGCAAAAGAAGTAAACCGATGATAGATGCAGAAAACAAGAAAACGATGATAGCTAAAGGCTTACAAGGACGCTGGATTTTCCCCTGTTGCCGCCGGCTGAAACAGAGCAAGGAGAATGATCACTCTCTCTCTCTCCATCAGCTCACTCTCTCGGCTTTCAGTTTTCTGAAGGTGGCTGGCCCAAAGAAATACGGATAGGCAAATGGAAGAGTATATTTCTGAAGTTAAGGGGAATGGGGAATTATAGACGCTGCCGTGTAGCAAGCCCGAGAACACTGAAGAAGTTTATCATGCTCTGCATATACAAGGGGGACCGAAAGAATAAACCAGCTTTGGAAAGAGTTAATGGCGCATTACGGAAACAGTTGGAGCAGGGGCATAATAGAAACCATTTGGATTGCATGAAACTCTCGCTGTCATTCTTTCTCTGCACTTATGTGTCGGCTGAATGATAATTAGAGTGTATGCGCTGGAGGGAAAGAATTCATATGGGCTGAAAGGAAGAGAAGGTTTGCAGATAAATAATGAATGATTTAGTGCTGGTTTGGTTTGGGCCATAACGTATGCTGTTGAGCCGAATCAAAATGAGATGGGAAATGAATATGAATCTTCACATGTTGCTGATATCAATCACGGTTGGGCCAAATAAAATGGAATGGGGTAACTTGAATAATGGGTTTAGATAAATGGGCCGTGGGTTTAATGCATTTTTATTCAATTTTTTTTCTTATAAATTTTAAAGTAACTAAAGAAAAAATTTATATTGTATTTTATTTTATTTATTTTATCTTATTATTGTTATTATTAATTAAATGATGAGATTTAAATATTTAATTATCTCCAATTTACAAATCCCAAAAATTTGGGATGTTACACAAAAACTTTAAGAGGTAAGTTCTTAAGCTTAAGCTTTTAGTTTTTGGTAAAATTGTAGTTTAATATATGAAATTGTAAAGTAAATTTATTTACATGTTTTTAAGGTCTCTAATGAGTTTAAAAAGAAAATTAGAGTAAAAACATGTTAGGGAAAAGTTTTGAAATCAATAGATCAAGATTGTGAAAATTATAGAATTTCCAGTTTTAAATCCTGTAATGGCAGCGAAAAATGATGCTAATATTGTATGTATCAAATGAACTTTAAAAATCATGACATTTTCTGGTTATAAAGTAGACATCTAGGGCTTTTCATTGATATAGAATATGTAATGGTTTAAGCTTTGGACAAGGAGTTATGAATTTTTGAAGTTAGGCCTTGTTCAGGGTGTTAAAATCTATACAGTGGTTGGAAATATTAAAACTGGGAATGACTCAAGGATTTCAAGTTTGAGGCGTTATTTTTCTAGAAACACACACTTGTTAAGGGAAAGTTTGGCTTTGGAATCACATTATTTCGATTTTTGTATAATTAGTTATGATTTTTCAAATTTACCAAAAATTTTGGCTAGAAAATCCAGCAATGTGTTTTTAAGGAAAAAGTAAGGGTAAAAATGGAAGAACAAATCCTTTAAGGGTAAAAAGGTAAAAGGAGATAAAAATAACCCTTAGGATATTATTTCAAGTTATGTGGTATTGATTATAATATCATATAAAATATGGAAAAGGAAATAATCCGATGGTAATGTTATAGGATACCCGAAAAGGCCGGGGTTAGATTCAAAGGACAGGCGTATTGGTAACTATGCGGTGAAAGGTATTTTCGCATATTGGTAACTTTAACCCTTGCGTGTCTTGTATTCCTATATATGATTGTTTAATTCATGTTGAGTGATGGACAAGACAAGGTCTTAAGTCAAGCATTGTGGCTAAGACTTTATCTTAGGTCACATATTTGTATACATTCAATTTAGCTGTGGTTTCAGCTGGATGTGAGTTATAGTATTGATAATGCCTCTTGTTTGTTTTTCTAGCGTTGAGGATACGCGGGTTTTGTGGCACTGGTTATGTGCAAACACTAATGACATGTATGTGATGTGTGTTATGTATTGTTGTTTACTGAATGTAATAAATATTTGTCATATATTGTTTATACTTTGCATATGAGGTTAACTTTTATATGAGATTCAATGGGTATTGAATCTCAGCCCTGGCTAAAAGGTTCAGGAAAGTAACCTGGATCTGAGAAGGCGACAGATCCGAGAAGTGAAGTGGACAGAGTAATGAAGAGGCACCGATTGAGACGAGAAGCTTGAAGAAAATTATTAGGGCCTAGTTTTTGGCATGAATCCAAAAAAGTTATTTCAGACCAATTGGTGCTTAAACTAAGAAAGGGTTTATCGATGGGTTGTCATAAGTCGCTGTGAAAGACGAGAAGACTCTCATTAGACTAAACATTGATCTGGCCAACATATCTAATTAATTATGTTGGGTTACAAGCTATAGGTCTAGTTAAGACTTGGTTTTACAGAGAACTGTATTTTAGTCTCGATAAATTGTATCACATGAATATTCCTTCGGGATATTTAATTTACTAGCTTATGCTTAGGCATTTTGTATCAATTACTCATTGTCCAAACATTATTGCATGCTCTCCGTTCCGCTTTATTCTGATATGTACACCGTCAACTCTGTTGATATTCCTGATACTACGTGTCACTGGACACAATAAGTAGTATGGGATTTGGGGTGTTACAAGACTTCCACCATGTGAGCTTGAAAACTTGAGGTAAGTCATCGAGTCTCTTCTCCTTCTAGTTGTCGTCACTTCCCCATCAAAAGCTTTTGAGTATTAAGCCTTAGGAGATAAAAAGCATATGTTGTTGCTAAGTGAAACTAAAACAGGGTAGGTTTCAGCATCTGTGGTTGCATCTCTAAATTTTTTCATCTTGCATCTATTTACCATCACACACACACACACGAGATGACACAACAAGCTTTCTCAATGCTTCATGTGTAGCCATTTTCAACGATAAGTATGTATAGCAGCAAGTTCTCCTTTCCCCCTTTTTTTTTTAGTGTGTGTGTGTGTCTATATATATATTAAAACAGCAGAACAAATCATGATAGCAAGCTTTTTCCTTCTCTATGTTTACACACACACACACACACTACATGCAACTCTCATACATATCTTCTCTTCATTAATATATACACATGTGTATGACAGCAGCTTCTCCCTTGTGTGTGTGTGTGTGTATTAACTGTAGTCATATGTATGTAAATATAACAATATGTATGGTTTAAATTATTAACAATACACCAAAATAAAAAATGGAGATCATAAAAACTCAATTATGATTACACACACAAACACACTAGCACATGTTTGGGTCCCAGAAATATGCTACACACACACACACATGCCAGCGACATATATTTATAAGAATCAACAAAACACATAATATAAATGTGTGTGTGTGTATGTGTGTGTGTAACAGCAAGTTCTCCTCTCCCCCTTTTTTTTATATGTGAGATATTTTAGGCATATATTACACATGTATTTGTATAAATACATATAAATTATATATAAATATAAATTGTAACTATATATATATATATATCCTGAGATTTAGCCATATATAATGTAACATCCCAATTTTCAAAAGCAGAATATTATTTATTTCCAATAAAATCATTTAAAATCATCATAATATTTCCAACAAAATCATTTAAAATCATCAGAGTAGTGCATTTGAGTGGAAGAGTAACTGATACTTATATTTCAAAATGTCGTAAGTCTGGCTAAATACAATAGTGGTGTAGTAACCGCGTGGTTCAAAAGGGATGTACAACAACAAAAGGAAGGCTTCCGCCAGAATGTCAAAGGTAATCTTCAGCTGGGTCTACTATGCGTCCTGCTTGCGCTTCCCTTTGTCCTCCGTCCTTGGTTCTCCTGACCCTGACGCTATGTTAAGAGCTGAGGTCCCATGCATACGGACCCCAGGTAACAGTTAATCTCATATTTACATATACGGTATATAAACACAACAATTGATTTACTTCCATCCAAATATGTCACCAACTATGTCACTCCCAGTGAAGGCAAATGTACCGCTCCCAGCGAAATATGCCACTCCCAGTGAAAACAGATATATCACTCCCAGTGCATGCAGATGTACAGTTATCCTTTAACAACAACATGTATACAACACACATACCACATATACACATACTGTAAATATCAGAGTTAGTGTTACAGTACGCGAACGTACCTTCGTTGATGTTTGACGGTATTTCTGGCGGAATACGGTGCGACAGTTGGTCGGAACGTATTCAGGGATATCCTATAAGGATAATATCGCCTCTATTAACTCACAAATATTATTTCAAAGAGATATTTTGGCTATATAAGACCATTTTACCCCTGGTGGATTTATTTTCCAATTTATTCCCTAAGTTTCGGAAAAAACGCTGATCCATCATTTCTGGGCAAAATTTCGCCTAACTTCGAAAAATCATAACTAATTCTAGAAAAATCGAACCAAGGATCCGTAAAATTTCCCGGAATCCTTGAGAAGTCTACTTTCGAGGAAAAATACTGGAACTTACCCATAACTCATGGAAAATTCCCAGTTTAATCATTTCAAACTGCTGCCCAGAATTTCGCACAGAAAACATAACCTAACTTCTGAGATTTTTATCTTTTTGCACAGAGTTTCAAATCACACACTCTTTATAGATTTAGAAAGCCCTAGATGTCTACTTTCACCATGAATTTTCTCAGAATTTTAGAACATCATCTTCATCATAAAATACTGACGTTTTTACCCCTGACTCCAGAAATCACTGTTTGAGGAGATTTCGCCAGAGCTTCGCTATTTTGATTCTAATCTTCCAAAAACTTTGCTATATCATATTCCTCATCTAATTTTCGAAATCAAGCTATTTTTAACCATAAAAACATGAAATCAAAACTACTCTTGAATATTTAAGATCAAAGCATATAATACTATGAACTTAAAGTAGAACTTCAAGAACTAAAGACTAGAACTTACCTCTTGAAGAACCTTACTTCTTGCTTTTGGAGCTTTTCCTCTCACTCTCCTACTTCTCTAGATTTCGTCCCTCTCTCTAAGAACACCTTTGTGGTTGAGTTTTGTTGTGAGAATTCATGAAGCCAAGGACCCCTATTTATAGTGGAAAACATGAGTAGCCTCCAAGCAACTCCTCTTGATCCTAGCCCTTGAGTTTTACTTGGAGAAGAGGCATAAATATTAGCCCTCCACCTCACTCAATTTCATCCCCCTCTCTCTCTTCCCTTAGATTATTGCTTTATCCCCTCTTTAATTCCAAATTCTAATTTAGTTAGGTGTAATCGGGTGTTATTATTCAAGATCTAATTTCACTTTTGAAATCCTAATTTTATGACTAGATTTATGGAGATTTTTAATTCCCAAAACACTTAGGTATGACTTTTATTTGTAACCGAAATTAACTTTGGGAATAGCCAAGTTGATGCTCATAATTCACTGATCTCAAATATGTATTTACATGTAATACTTAGTTCCAATATTTCAAGTTATGATTTAATTTCTATGAATTCTCATTTATTTTTACTTAATTAAATAGCAACTTGGTCCCCAAGTTAAACTTCTTGCTCCTTAAGTCTCCTTAACTTCTCCCACACACTACTTCATTGACTTATATGTTTGTGTCTAGAATCATCTTTTCCTCCTTGTCCCTTAATGAAACCGTCCCCTCCCTCTAATTTCATTATTCAATTACATTTTTAATGTTCTCATAATTTTAAGAGGGAAATTCTCTCATTGGTCCACTTAAATTCAGGATTTATGGTTAATATAATATAATTCTTCCTTTTATTCACCATTATACAATAATTTTCGTTCCATAGATATTAATTAGGAATAATTGGTTAAATCCCATGTTAATCTCCAATATAGTGTTTTAGGGGTTACTAGGCTTACTTACCAAAATTTGACAAGTTTCTAATTTAATCTCAACTTTTAAATAACATTTGATCCTTAATTATAACCTTTATAAATTAATTTAATTATGAACTAATTCCAAAACTTCTTAAAGTATCTCAATTATTGCAATTTCATTTGCCCAATAATTGTTACTAACTTCCTCTAATTGATTTTATCATCCTTTGATGATTTTAATTGCTGAAATGGTATAATTAAGATTATGCTAGATTATGATGATCTTTGGATATTTTACGATCCTTAATAAGATTTAGGAAATTGAATTTGGATTTATTAGAATCCAAAGAAAATTCCCCTAAAAATGATAATAAATCAATTAAAAATTTAGAGACAACATACTCTCCTATTTTAATAGGTATTATTTGCCAAAATATGGTTCTTTAGGAGAAATATAAATTTTAGGGTATTACATATAAATATATGTATCGCATTAAAGTTTATTTTATATGGTGTTAGTATTTGTTAGAGTCCTGATTTAAAGTGTTAATGTCGTGTTTAATATTGGAATAGCCTCAAGGAGTTTAAATTAATTTTAGAGTAATAATAGTCATAATAATAATAAAATAAATAAATAATATTGTCATTATTAGAAAAAGGAATAAGTAATAATTACAAAGGGGAACTATTGATAAATAATAGAAAAGGAAATTAACAGTTATAATGGTCTTACGTTAGGGCATTAAAAAAGTTCGAGTTTCTAATATCGGGGATTATATTCATTTGTGAAATTGAGGTTGGTAACTTAATCCCCTATTCCTTGTGTTTTTATATATGCCTGATATGTTCATGTATTGTGGATTCATGGTCGGATATACATGCCCGAGTCTATGCGTTTTATTCAGCCAACCTGTGGATTATTGATTTATATGATAATATTACATGCTTATTTTCCTAGTGTTGAGGATTTGGGTCTGGGACACATAGCACTTATGTGTGCTTTCTCCATTAACGATACATGTGTTGTGTGCTATTGTAGTTGAGTAACAACATGTTTACTGAATGGTTTCTTTTATTTTGTAACATGTGATATATTTGTCATGTATGATTTATACTTTGAATATGAGATTAACCATTACCTAAGATTCAATTGATCATTGAATCTCAGTTATATCGAAAGATTTAGGAAAATGTTCTAGATCAAAAAGTAAGGCTGTGCACCTAGAGTAGCTAATGAAGACCTCAAAGGAGAGGATTTATTTGAAGAAATTTATATCCAATATTTTGGGATTGTAAATACTAACTATTCGACTAACTTTAATTTGAAATAACTGTATAACCAACATCTTCCAAAGGGATTAACATCGAATATTCCTGAATTATAATTGGTATCATGTGTATATTCCTCTGGGAATCTAAATCAACCAACATATGTCTGGGCATATGTTATTAGTTACTCATCATCTGAACACTAATGCACGCTCTCTGTTGCGACTCACTCTGATCTATTAACGCCATTACTCTGATAAATACATGCGAATTAGTTTAATAAGCACTACAAAAAAATTTCGTCACAAAAAACCAAATTGCTGTTGCAAAACAGTTTTGCGACAACATTCGTCCATCACAAAAAAACGTTGTAATTGTGACGGAAAATCGAAATTCCGTTGCAATTTGCAATGGAATTCTGATTCCGTTGTAAATTTCCAAATTTTCGAAGGAAAATATTTCCATCGCAAATCCTGAGATTTGTAACAAAAGCGATGAGTGCTCACTATTTTCAATGTGTTCGCAACTTTCCCATAACAGTCGTTGCGCATCTTGAAGCATTTTGTAGAACCTATCGGCTTCCGGATTAGGATCCTCTCCCATGTAACATGGTTGATTATGCGTATCGGTCTCCTCTTGCATGTATGATGGTTCAACATGAGTAAAGGGATCAAAATATTGGCCAACCGATGGTCCCGTGGCATCCATCACCAACTGTTTGTATTGATTAAGGTCTCCTCGATGACTACTACTCCCGTAATATTTACTCGGTGTCTGTTGGAGTTCACCATGATATTCCCAGCATTCAAAATTGTTCATGAATCTCTTTTTACACAAATTGATTTTGACCGTGTTCTGCTCTTGAAATTTTAAACACTGGCATTTGGCACAGAGACAACTAATGTATCTACTTGAATTAGTTGAGTGCTTCAAAGCAAATTGAATGAACTCTTCCAAACCGCTTAGGAATGCTCGAGTTATTTCTCTTTTTTGAGTTAGACGATTGTATATTCAACTCCTATTACGATGGTCGTCCATACTTCTACAACCTAACCCTACACAAATATAGATTGGGGAGATACCCCAGTCCACAAAACAACACAACTCAAATATATAAGGGGCCAATACAACTGGTCACTCATGCTAACTAATTGCCACTTAATTAAAGCATTTGGTAATAAATATTTTAATATAGAATTAATAGTATTTAGCATCAATTCAAACTAATTATACAAAGTCTAACTAAATTAATGTTAATTGATTAAAATTGAATGAAGTTTAATATAAAAATTACACTGAAGATTTAAAGAATAAGTGTCAAAGAATTCACAAATTATCCAAGCATTATCTATAACTTGTTGAGGAATTTATCACAAACAAAAGAAAAAAGAAAGAAATTTAAAATATGACATTCATATTATAATTATATTTTTATAATTATATATTATATATATGAAATTCTGCAATAAAATAAAAAATTATAATTAACAGAAATATATATTCTGTATCAACTAGATAATTTCACTAATTTTTAACATACAAATTTTTTTATTCTTTAAAGGCACACCTTCCTCCTTTTACTTTTACATCAATTAATTAATTGTCTTATTCATAAATATCACTTGTCAACACTTCACTCTTCTCATTTCAACATCTTCCTATTTATAGATTATGTATCATAACCCACCAATAGAAGATCATAATTTTCTTACACAATTTTTTCATTACACAAAATTAACCATAAAAAAAAAATACAAGATTAAAAAAATTCATCAATCTCATTAATAAACATCAAGAAAACCCAATAATTGAAAAAATCATGGAATCTCCTACAAACAATAACCATAATCCAAATAAATAAGCAAATTAAGCATCAATATCATTAATTTTTTGCTTATATTTATCATTATAAGTATAATGTAGAGTTAGAACTTTCTCTTATATTTTTTACTTTCAAATATCAAATAGTAAACTTCCTAATTAATTTTCTTATCTCTAAATATCACTTTTCAACTATTCATGTCTTCGCTAATTATTTTTAGGAGCAAGATCTATTCCAAAAACTACTACACATTATCACATAAGAAGTTTAAAATTTTGTATAGATAAGATAAGAGTATTGCAATGAAATTTAGAAACAGATAAAAGTATTTACCATATAATGAATTTGAAGAACAAAATGAAAACAGAGAAGAGATGAAGGTTACCGGAATCAGATGTCAGAAAATGGACAATCAACATCAAGGGAAGGGAGAAGAGGTGTCACCCCAGGAGAGGAGGAAAGGCGTTGGCCGGCGAGGAGGAGGAGGAGAGGTGTCGGCCGGCGAGGAGCCCAACACGTGAAGGCCCAACAAGAACAAAAAGGGCTGCATAATTGGATGAAAATAAAGCCCAAAAACAGATCCATTTACTTGCCCAAAACATAGCCACGTGAGAAGCAATATATTTGCAATACCCGGATAATTATTTATCTGGAATATTATATTGACAAATAAATACCTATTGAAAATAGGTGAATTGGTGGTCTCAAAACTAGGGAAATAATTACCTTATTTCTTAAAGGTAATTTCTCATGAAATTAGGAGAAATAAAGAGCTAAAAATCCCTAAGTAAATTTGTGGGTTATAAAATACCCTGAGAATATTATGATAAATCTTGAGAGGCAACTAAATATTTATTAACAATTAGAGAGTATGTTGTCTCTAATTTAGATAATTTATGGGATTATTTTCCTTGGAAAATAATAAGGCAAAATTAAATATCATTTTGGGGAACATAAATTGCCCCATGATTTTTAATATTTTGCATAATGCATAAATTATTAATATCAATAAAATAGTTGTGAGATAATAATTATTACTAATTAAGAAAATTGTCAAAAATTAGTAAATGATTAATTAGATAATTAATGTCTAATTGTTTAGACATAAATAAAGAGAGAGAGAAGGTGGAGATATTTGTGAGTTGTGAGTATGTGTGAGTTGTGAATGTGTGTGTGCCTAAGTGTTGTGCATGTGTGTGTGTGTAGTAAAAAAAAAGAAGAAAAAAAAAATAAATGTAATAAAATAAAATAAGAGATAAGATCTTAGAATATAATAATAATATAATTAAAACATGTGTTAATTAGATAATAATATAATAATCAGAGGAAAAATGAACAGGATAAATGACCACGGATAGAAAGTAATTCCGTTGTGAGATTCTGGGAATGAGTTAAGAAAAACCAGAATATATTATTGGTCAGTGGATTTTTATCCAGAAGTTAGTACCGACCGAAGTTATTTCTGTAACCGGTTGCGAATATCGAGGATTTTCGGCAGATAACGGAATGTCCTTACTGAGAGTATAAGGGTAGAAGAATCCAGTATTCTTGAAGAGGAAGAAAAGACCTTCAGAGTGTTGTTCCCGGAATTTTAAGATTTTACAAAATTTCGCGATCGGAACACCGAACAGGGACTTTATCGGTAGAAAACTTCTTGAGAAAGGTGGTGACATCACCTTGGTGACTAAGGATGACATCATCCTTGAGAGGTGTATGGCCAAGATCTTGCCACCTCCAAGAAGTGCGATCTAACGGCCAGAAACTGATCAGACAAAGTTCAAAGGAATTACGAAAATGCCATTGGGCTTTTCTATAAATAAGCTATCATTCCTCTTCATTCTTCACCAATTCACTTACAATCCTAGAGAGAAGTTAGAGAGAGAAGCTTTGGAAGAGGAGTAAGAAGTTCATAGCAAAACTCTGAGTAAGTTCTTCGGTCCCTAGTCTTTAGTTTTAGTGTCTCTTTCGGTAGTTGTAGTAGAACTGCTAGATTGATCTTTAATCTTCCAAGTATGTTTAGAAATCATGTTCTAGGGGTAATTAAGGTATTAATTTCGAAAACCATCATAGAGTTAGAGATATGTGGAAATTCTGGAAGATTAGGGTCAAGATAGCGAAGTACTGGCGAAATTCCGCCGATTAGGGGATCAGGGGCAAAATGGTAATTTGTACCTAAAATGCCTGTTATGATATCAAATATTGATAAATGTGATATTATCATTATAGGATATCAGTAATCTTGTTCCGCTGTCATTTCGCTGTCGTTCCGCTGTTTTCCGTCAAAAGTACAGTATATCGTCAACATATTAAACGCTCGTCAACGAAGGTACGTTCGCGTACTGTAACACTAACTTTGATATTTACAGTATGTGTATATGTGCTATGTGTGTTGTGTGCATGTTGTGGTGTGCTGTTTGAATACATGTTGTTATTAAAAGGATAGTTGTACATCTGCATACACTGAGAGTGATATATCTGTTTTCACTGGGAGCGGTACATTTGCATTCACTGGGAGTGACATAGTTGGTGATATGTTTGGAAGTGAACCAATTGCTGTGATTTTATACCATATATGTAAATATGAGGTTAACCGTTACCTGGGGTCCGTATGCATGGGACCTCAGCTCTTAACATAGCCTCAAGGTCAGGAGAACCAGTGACTAAGGAGAGGGGAAAGCAGCATGCTTAGAGACCCGGCGGAAGACTTCCCGCTGTTGTTCTGGCAGAAGCCATCCTTTTGTTGTTGTACAGTCCTTTTGAGATACTCGGTTTTCTTACCGTTATTGTACCCAGCTTTTGAAATCAAAGTATCAGTTACTCTTCCGCTCAAATAATCTACTCTGATGATTTTAAATGATTTTTGATGAAAAAATAATATTCCGCTTTTGAAAATTTGAGATGTTACAATATTCAAGTGAACTCCCTTCATTCCTTCCATGTTCCAGCACCGACAGCGAGAATGAGAGCAGAGTGTCATTCATTTCAGTTGATCCTACTTCAGTCTGTTCGGATGATCCACCCCCTCTGGTCCAACACCCGAGCCCAAAAACCGGAACCCACTTCATCTTCAGCCACCGCCAAAAAAAAAAACTGAAAGAAAAAGAAAGAAGCCAGGGGAATCATTACCGAAAACACCGAGCTCATTAATTAAGCAAACAGAAGATAAGCTTATCTGGAGCAGAGATCAGTTTCTCGAGACACCAAAAGGAAAAGGACCCTCGGACCAGCGGATAAAAGTGCATAAACCAGACCTCCAACTGGCTATAAAGCCATTCCTCTTCAGCTCAATTACTCATTCTGCATCCATCCGCCCTTCACAAAAGAAACTACAGACAGAGAGAGAGAGAGTTGAAGAGAGAGCACAGAAAGAAAGGGAGAAGCTCCTTATCCCCAGTTCTGGCCGATGAAAACCAGAGGAGCAAACCAGCAACTATACATCACCTTTGAAGTTTGGAAAACTAAAGGTGATTCTCATCCTTCCTTCTCCTTCGTTTTCTGTCATTGTGTAGCCTAGGATAAAGCTAAAAGAGTCTAAAAATAAACTAAACAAAAGCTTACCGAAAATGAAACAAGAAAACAGGGGCTGTTAGTGGCGTAACTGAAAAATGATTTTTTTTGACTGAAAACTGAACTAGAAACCTGTGTGTTGTGACAGTTTGCGTCTAGTCTTTGGCTTCATTTCGGTTATATTCATTGCTGAATGAGTAATCAAAATACTGAATATATGTGTGTGTGTGTGTGTGTGTTACTGTCGCTGGAGTTTTTTTTCGGTCAAATGGTTTTGCCGCATGAGCTGTCATTTTGCTGTCATACATGGGTTCGGTTTTTGCTAAGAAAAGAGATGAGAGGTATAAGCTTGTTTATATATAGAGAGAGACAGAAAAGAAAGAAGAGGATGTGTCTGTGCATGCTCGATGTTGCTGGAAAGAGGGAAGAAAACACGTTTAAGTGTGCGTCGGGTTTTATCTTTTGTCGTTTTGTCCTTCGGATGTTTATGTAAAAAGAGAACTTTTTGATTATATACACACGCATAAGCTTACCGAGGCTATCCTGGAAAAAGGAGAGAGAAGTTTTTGTTTTACATACTTATATATATGTTCGAAACTGTGAGGGGCCAGAGAAAAGGGAAAGGAACTGATTTAAATACATTCCTATATGTATATAATACCATCTGGTGCGTGTTGGGGCTGTTTTGGTTTCTTTTAATGCTGAGAGAGAGATTTTTATAAACAGAAGAAAGGTGCCCTTATGTGTATGACGTGAGTAAGAAAGAGAAAACCGTGAATGAGAAAGAGTAAGTTTTTGCAATCATAAATATGTATGGTTTTGCTAGTGTCATTGGTATATATATTTATACATATTTTTCGTTTTTGGAAAATCATAGTAAATGCATAACGTAGTGCCTCTGTTTCAAAACCATATGTATATGTCTTGGTGACATATTTTGGAGGATACATTTTACAATACATATATAGTGCTACTTATTTTATATGTTATTGTTATCATTATAAATTATAATCTATATTTTTCTTTTTCTTTTTCTAAAGCATACTTATTAAGGAGCCTAAATTAATTAAAGAAAGATAACATATATTTTGGAAATTATGAGAATCATAAAATAAAATAAAATAAAATTGTTGATAAGTAATATTAATTATAGAGAGTTAATGATAATAAGTAAAATAATAATATCAAAATAATTAGATGGGAATTAGTGTTATTATTAGGATCATAATAATAATAATAATAAATAATGTTATTATTATTAGGAGGGAGTGATAATGACCTATTATTATTATTAGGAAAAAGAATGAGTAATAATAAAGGGAATTATTAATTAATTAAGTGTTATTATTAATTAATAATAATTTAAAAAGGGCGTAAATGAAATAACAAATTCACCAGGGGTAGGAAGGTTAATAGTGGCAATGATATCTCTTAGGATGTTATTTATAAGGGAAATAACGCGATGATGATATTATATGATATCCGAAAGGTTTGGAACTGGTGTCAAAAGGTAAACGTACTACTAGCGCTAAGGATTAAAGTATGGACATATACTGTAACTTTAACTATTATGCTGCTTGTATGCTTTATATGTGATGTGATGATTCATATAGTCATGGACAAGACTAGGTCTTGGATCATAGACTGTGGCTAAGACTGAGTCTTAAGTCACCATTTAAAATACATTCAGCTTTAATGTGAAAATAGTTACAGTCTTGGTAATGTCATATAGATGTTTTTCTAGCGCTGAGGATATGCCCCGGGGCGTGGCACTGGTTTATGTGCAAACTATGTGAACCTTACATGGGCTGTGTGCTTTGTAGAGGTGAACCTTATATGGGCTGTGTGCTATGTAGAGGTATTGTTGAGATATGAACTGATACATGTGTTGTGTGATATGTATAGTTATATGTTAGAATGTAAATGAATATCTATCATGCATACTGTTATACTTGAGCAAAAGGTTAGCTGTTACCTGAAATTCAATGGCATTGAATCTCAGAATTTACTCTAGCTTCAGGATCAGGAGGATCGGGAGCAGGAGAAAGGGGTAAGCAACACGTGCAAAGACTCGAAAGGAATTGCATTTTGGAACAATATCAAGTATAAGTTGCTGAATCTTTCGGATTATTGTAATCTAACACGTCAATCGAGATCACCACAATGAATGTAAGTTGTATCACGTTTTTATTCCTTTGGGAATTTTAATTAACCAGCATATGTCTGTGCATATGAAATCAGTTACTCAGTCGTCCAAACGCCTAAGTACGCTCTTTGTTGTGTTCTACTCTGATCTGTTAACGCCTACACTCGGATAAATACACGTGAATTAGTCTAATAAGAACCCTAAGGCCATAATTGGACTTCATAATACACTTAGGAAATAGGGGTGTTACAAAAATAATATGTACAAATTATATCAGATTTTTCATCATAGTGAATATTTTGCCTTTGGGTTTAAATTTGACCATCACTCACAAGTCACAACCACTAAGTACATTTTTAAAAATGCATAACTACAGAATATAACCATAATGCAGAATTTCCAAATTATATCATCATCATAGTTGGTGGCATGAATCAAGGACAGTGACAATCAATTTCCAATTCGAGCTTTATAAACACCATAATATATGCTTGAACTCCATGTGTTTGTTTAATCTCAACAGAAACCAAAAACTTGTTGCACAGGAATATCATCAGAAAACCCTTAAACCAAAGTCAATAAAAAGCTGCCTTCATGGAAATGATTAAAGTACTTGAACAAAAAAACCATTTTTGAAACACCCTGGACATGCCAAATATCAAGCATGTTGCACAAGCTACCACGTTGGGTAATACATACATTTATAGTAAGCTTTCTTTTCTTTTTTCATAGAACCATCTTTCATTTTATTCCAGCTCCATCCAGAGACACAACCCGAAACTAACAGCCACGAAATGCATATATTTATATCAAGAGTTCTCTTTTTGCACCAGCAAAGTTTTGCATCGGTTCAAAGAAAGAAATGGTATGACAGTAAGTTTCCTTTATCTTCTACATTTGACGGCATAACCCTTTTACAAGGAACCCTTACTGCATACAAAAATGATATATACATATACCCATACAGTAAAATCACAGAAACCCGATGACAGCCCCTGTTTGTTTGTTTTGTTTTGTTTTCAGTTTTCAGCAAGCTTTGGTTTCAGTTTCAGCGGGTTTAAAATCCTATTTCCTATAGATAAAACCTCTTTCTTGCGTTGAAACATGAAGGAAACAAGAGGAGGGAAGCTTGAAAGCTCACCTTTGCAAATCAAGCTTGGATGACAGAAAAAAATCTGCTGCTGAACTCCTCTGTTTCCCGACACAAGAATAGAGAAGGAGTTGGTACAGCCTCCTCTCTTTCACTCTCTCACTCTGTGTTTTTCTCTCTGCCTAAATGTCGAATGACATGAGCAAAACTGGAACAATGGACCATTTAAATAATAACCCAAGGTCCAGACAAAAACAAGATCCGACAATCCAGAGGCATAAACCGTTGTATATCAGTCACAGGGATCGAGAGGAATAGTCCCTCACTGGTAGCTGATCTTGCGTGTTTGATTCATCTACGTTTGACTGCGCTTTCTGCCTTGCCGTAATCCATGCTGAATCCCGATATGATATGGTTTTTCTGCTGCTTTACGTGCGTGATCAGCTTCTGGTTCTTTTCGGTTTTGACGAGCTGAGGATAACAGATGATGGATTGGGCTTTTGTATAATGGGTGATGGTCTTTTGCCTGATTTCACTGCTCCTGTACGTGTTGGGCTGAAGAAAAACAACTGAATTGAAGCAAACTATATGCTTCTCGTGTGTGTATGGACTAAAACATCTCCCTTGGTTGCTGATCTCATATTGCCTTGCTGCTTCTCACATGGTGCCATGATCAGCTGATTGTTGGATATGGGTTTTGGGCTTTTGCATTCACATAAGTTACCATATTGGCCCATAACTATGTATGAATAAATTGTGAAGACTTGTGCACAATTTATTCCTTGCTAAAAAACATCTATTTTAATTTTCGAGAAATGGCGCTCTCTCTGGAAGCTACTATGTTTGTTCCATTGTCAAGAGAGAAAGATGATTTGATGCAAAGAAGCACTAAGAAAAGTAAAAATGGAGAAAATAGTGTTCGTGAGGAATGGCTGAGACTGGGAATAGAGGGAAAGAGTAATGGCATCTCAGGCCAGACTTTTGCAGAAAAACTCCAAGGGATTTACAAAGATGATGTGATGGAAGATGAAAACGATGGTGAGCCTGGTTTGCATAGAAGGGATTCTTCCGATAAAAACCAGGTGGAATCAGACAAAGAAGACAGTGAACCATTATGTGTGATCAATGAAGATCCTAGGAGGAGTTTTCCAACGTTTGAGTTTTCTGGAAAAATGAAAAAATGACTTTATAAGGCTTGGGATAAAGCTGTTATAGTGAAGTTGTTTGGAAGAAACATAGGATACAAGCTTCTCTTATCTATTCTTCAGAAACATTGGGCTAAGAGAGGTGTTTTGAATCTAATCAATATTGGTAACGAGTTTTTTTGTAGTGAAACAATCTAATAGGGAGGATTATTTAAATGCTCTGACAGGAGGCCCATGGATGCTATTTGATCACTATCTCACGCTCCGACTGTGGGAACCTAATTTTCATGCCAGAACAAAGACCATTGATAAGGTTACTGTCTGGGTGAGGTTACCAAATATTGCTCTTGAGTATTATGATAGGGATGCGTTGAATTGGATTGGTAATAGAATTGGGAAGACTCTCAAAATTGATATTAATATGGCTGGTCATCTTCAGGGGCCTTTTGCTAGAATCTACGTCCTTATTGATTTGGGTGAGTAGTTAATAGCAGGATTTTCGCTTGATGGTGTAGAGTATTTTCTAGAGTATGAGGGTCTTCATTGGCTCTGTACTAAATGTGGGAGATATGGTCACAAGGCAGAGGACTACAAAATGGATCATGTTGTTAGAATAGAGACTCAAGCTAAGGAAGGTAATATCGATGGATGGAGGACGGAGACTTCTGAAAAGGTCATGGCATAAGGTATTAAAGGGGAGGAAGATACTTGGAGAGTGGTTCAAAGACCTTGGAGACAAAAGAAGGTGGGAAAGGAAAAATAACAGGGAATTTTCCGGCAAGAAGACGGTGGCTTCAGGTTTGGCGTTCTTGCCGAGGAGAAAGATGACGAAGTAAGAGAAGATAATGGGAAGGGAAGGTTGGAAGTACTTGACGAGGCAATCGAGGCAAGCAATCCTCGATGGATTCAATCTGCCCAAGGTGTCAAAGGCAAGAAGGGGGAAACGAAAAAGAAGCAAATCAAGAGATTGACTTTAGAGGGGAATAGCAGTTTGCAAGTACAGAGCTACCAGAATCAAAGGAAAGAAAATAGGTCAAGGGATTTGGTGAGGGAAGAAGGTAAGAGTAGCGAGCCATTGACATTGACATATGAGAAAATCGATGAGGTGGCTGTCAGGGAATGAGGTACGTTAACATTGGCTGGCAGGGAGTCGTTGGGAGTGACTCTAATTGTTGAGGTAGCTCTGGACCCTGAAATGGACTCATTTAAAACAAGGCCTTTTGATCCAGATGAGTCCGAAAAGCTGGGTGGGCTGGAAGGAAAATTCTAGGCAAGCGCAACTATGCTATATTCTAATTATAAAATGGAGATGGAAGGGAATGGGGGGATAATTCGGGTGCTTTGATGGCTGGCATCCAGCTAGTCAATGAACCAGGACTGTTGCCATTAGACCTTGATTGGGAGATGGGCCTGGGTGATTGTGGGGATGATTTTAACGGATCAGTGGTGGAGGAAATGCAAGCTACCCAAGTGGATTGAGTGGGCTGGGTTTTCGGTTGGGCCCAAATTCATATCAATTGTTTATGGATAGCATTGTGTATTGGAATGTGAGGGGGGCTAACAGTAGAAACCTTCTACAAATATCAAAATGGCGTGCATGAAGTCCCATCCAAGTCTCTTAATTCTGTCCGAAACCAAATGTGAGGAGGAAGAGAGATTTAGTTGCCTGAGTGTTCTGGGATTTGACAGATTGGCGTTTGTCCCCAGTATGGGGAGATCCAGAGTCATAACTACAATCTGGAAAAAATCATATATTGACATGGGTATTGTTCAAACACATCGGCAGTTCATACATCTTAAATGTAGGCTCATTAGAAGTTCCCCCCTTTTTCTAACGGCAATATATGTTGTTCTGACTTTTGATCAGAAGCGTGTTTTATGGAGTGAGTTAGAGGGTATTGTAGCAACTATGTTGGATCCATGGGTTCTGATTGGCGACTTCAATGATATCGCATCTTCAACAGAGTGAATTGGGGGAAATGGGTTTAATGCTCTCAAAGCTAGGCAATTTAATGACAGAGTTTTGAGATGTAAATTATCGAATCTTGGCGCAGTGGGTCCCAAATTTACTTGGAAGGGTTCGCAATTAGCAGGTGGTCGGTGGCTATATGAAAGACCTGACAAAGGATTGGCCAATGTGGAGTTTATCATGGAGTTTTCGGATTGTTTAGTCCAGGTATTAACTAGAACTTGTTTCTCTCACCATCATCCTTTATGTTTAAAGTGTCATGGTAGCTTTGAGCATCGGAGGAGGGTGAGCCCTTTTAGATTTGAAGCCATGTGGCTTAGGCACGATAGTTATAATGAGTTTTTGAATGCTAACTGGAGTAGTGATGAGGAAATCAATCAGGCTCTGGTTAAATTTCAGAAATCAATTGGTCCCTAGAATAAGGAGATCTTTGGTATGGTTGAGCTGAAAAAGCAGAACATATTGAATAGACTTGCAGGAATACAGAAAGCAAGCTCTTACCCAAATTATGTCTTCCTGTGTAATTTAGAAATGGAGTTACAAAGTGAATTGGATAGACTTTTAAAGCTTGAAGAGATTAAATGGTTTCAAAAGTCTAGGAATGAATGGATTTCGAAAGGGGATCGTAATACTAGATTTTATCATTTGAAAGCAAAGGGAAGGAGGAGAAGAAATAAGATTGTCATGCTGAAGAATGAAAGTGGGGAATGGATTGATAATGAAGAGGATCTTAAAAGACTAGTTCTTAGGTATTTCAAGGATATCTACTGTTCTAGTAATCAACGTTCAGTGGTATTGATCTCTCGCTCTAAGTTTCCATCTATTGATCCTGCTATCTTGTTAAGCATATCAAAAGTGCCGGGGGATGAGGAAATTAAGAATGCCCTATTTTCAATGGGCTATTATAAAGCACCAGGAGTTGATAGCTTTCCCCCAATTTTTTACAAATCAAATTGGAGCATCGTGGGTCCTACCCTTTGTAGGTTTGTGAAGGAAGCTTTCCAAGGAAACGCTTCCTTAGAGGAATCAAATAAAATGCTTATTTCTCTGATTCCCAAGAAGGAAAATGTAGAATTAGTGGCTCATTTTCATCCTATTTCTTTATTTACTGTGCACTTTAAATGCATTACTAAGTTAATTGCTCTACGGCTTAGAAGGGTGATGAATTAGATCATATCTCCTTTTCAAGCTAGCTTTATAAAAGGAAGATGTATTCAAGATAATATTATTGTGGGGCAAGAAATTTTGCACATAATGGGTAAGAATAGAAGCAAGAAAGGGTTGATGGCTATGAAGGTGGACCTTGAGAAGGTGTATGACAGGATCAGTTGGACTTTCTTGAAGTAGGTTCTTTTAGATGTTGGTTTAGATGGGCATTTTGTGAACTTTGTAATATCGTGTGTAACTTCTGTATCGTACAATGTGCTTTGGAACGGGACTCAAACAGATTTTTTCCAGCCTACCAGAGGACTAAGGCAAGGAGATCCTATTTCTTCTTTGTTGTTCATTCTATGCATGGATAAGCTGTCTCATGTGATATGTTATGCAGTTGAATACAATAGGTGGAAACCGATATATGTGTCCAAAAATGGACCTAGAGTGTCGCATTTAATATTTGCAGATGACCTTTTGTTGTTTGGGGTGGCATCTGAGGCTCAAGCGGAATGCATGATGAAATGCCTTAAGGATTTTATGCAAGCATTAGGGGGGAAGTCAACACTCAGAAATCATCTATTTTCTTCTCTCCTGGAATCTCTGGACATACTAAAAGGTGTATCAAAGATATAACTCGAATGCAAATATCTAGTGAGATTGGAAAATACCTTGGGTTTCCTTTGACTCGTAATAGGAAATTGAAGACTTTCAATACGTCATTGAGAGATTTAGATCTAAGCTAAGTGTGTGGAAGGCAAAAGGTCTGTCCATTGCGGGGAGAATTACTTTGGCTAAGTCAGTGGTAGGCTCTATACCTATGTATCTAATGCATGTTGCAATGATGCCTATGAATGTGTGCCAGGAGATTGAAAAGGTTCAGAGGAATTTTATATGGGGCCATAATGATACTACAAGGTCTTTCCATCCTATAGGGTGGGATCAAATTACAAAACCTAAGGAATTTGGTGGCCTTGGTTTTAGAAGACTACACTCTGTAAATCAGGCTTGTGGGGAGAAGTTAGCTTGGAAGCTGGTATTAGGTAGTAAAAGTCTCTGGACATATATTTTTCAACAGCGGTATATGTTAAGGGAGGGAGACAAGCTATTGTCTTACAAGTCTGGGGACTGTAGAATTTGGAGGTTCATATGTTCTCAACAATCGGTGGTCGAACAAGGATTGAAATGGCAAGTTTGAAATGGCTGTATGGTGAATTTCTTCAATGATTGTTGGGTGGAATGTGGTGTTAAACTCAAAGATTTTTGTTCTCGTCAATTATCGAAAGAGGAAGAGCAAACTATGGTGGTTGATTGGGTTATGGGAGGGAGTTGGAATTATGACAACATATCTTTGATTATTACTGGTATGCGAAGAATTATGTTTGTTATGCCACCCAAATCTGATGCGCAAAATGACATGATAGTGTAGGGAGCTGCTTCAGACGGTAGATTTTCACGGAAGAGTGCCTATTCAATTATTGATCCAACTGTTTCATCTCAATGTGATAAGCTTTTTAAAGAGATTTGGAAGTGAAAGGGAGCTGAAAGGATCCGAGTCTTCATGTGGAGGGTTGCTTTAAATAGACTTCCCACTAATTTATGGAGAAGTTCATGGTCTCAAGCTTTAGCTATTTGTTCCCACTGTAATTCTGATTTAGAAGACATCTTGCACATCTTAAGAGACTGCAGGTATGCTAAAACTATGTGGCTTCAATTAATTGACCCCAGGTATGCCTCTTATTTCTTTTCTTTAACTATCCGTGATTGGTTAAATCTAAATATAACCAAACAGGTTGGTAAAATAGGTTCTGACCGATGGTCATTATTTTTTGGTGTCTCTGTTTGGAAACTGTGGGTATGGAGGTGTAAATGTACTTTTGATTGTAATTTTTCTAAACCTAGTTCTCTTACTTTAGTGATATCTTTGACGCTGCATAGATATGTAATAGATAATGATGCAGAAGGTGGTTTATATCAGCTGAGGGATGGAAGGAATTATATATGGCACAAACCTCCTTCTGATTGGTGGAAGATAAATGTTGATGGGGCTGTGAATAGGCATTCTTCCAAGGCAGGATGTGGTGGAGTGCTGAGGGATGGTAACTGGATTGCGGGATTCTCCAAGGAGCTTGGTATTTGTAATCCGAATGTATCTGAAGAATGGGCAATTCTTGAAGGGCTCCAGCTAGCTTGGGATTTAGGGCTCCTACTAATTAAGTAGGACCAAATAAAAGCTTCTTTTTGAAGCCAATGGAGACAAATTAAATCTGAATATTCTCTTCAGCCATAAATTCAAATCAGCTTTAAGGACAAAGGAAGATGAAGCAAAGTCTTGTATTAATGATAAGAAGTTAAAGTCAAGAACTTGAGTTTGAAGCCAACTACCTTGTACCTTGTATAAGACCTAAATTTTAAGATAAAAGGACACATGACATAAATCAAAATCGGCCCAAATTGGATTAGATTTGTGCAGCCCGTTTCAAAGCCAAAGAAAAGTAAAAATCTTGGAGAAAAAGAAAAGAGAGACAAGCTATCAACCCTAGGTCAACCTATAGACCAATAGGTATTAGCATGTATGGGTATTTGTGTGAGTATTGAGACTTATTAAAGGACTATTCAGCTCTTATTTGGCTTACCCAAATCGTGCCAAATAGAGAAAAGAGAGTGTAACAATGAGTTCAGGAACAAGAGAAAGAAGAAGGGCGCACACATTGAGGATTAAGGTAACTAGGTGTAAGTTTTGGTTAAACAAGCCTTCAACCTTCTCCAATCCTCTATCTAATATTCTTATGATTCTTTTATGCTCAAGGGCCAAGGCTGACCCTGTTCAGTGGCACAAAGAAGAAGAAATCCAAGTAGTATCTTAATGGGCAAGTCGTGAGCGTGAATAGTTAATTGAAGCATCTTAATGGGCTCAAACAGGCCTGCTGGGAGTTCCAAGTAGTATCACTATTTTTCATTCATTAACTATTTATTCGCCTCCGTATTTGCTATCCAATTTGTTATTTCTGAGTTTTTATGCATATTGGGTCCACATCACTTCCATTGGGCAAGTCGCCAATAAATCTCTGTTCAACAAAGCTTCACACTCAGATGGAAAACTATCAAAACAAACAAAACCAAAATCAAGACGATAATTAAGATTAAAATTCCCAAGGTAATCTGCACATTTGTTTCCTTACCTCTATAAATGTTCACAATTAAACTCACAATCTGTAAATTAGGCATCTCCTTCTGCTGGACGATTTGAATCTGGTTTTGTTCAATCTACAAATTATTTTATATACTAAAAATATGATGCTTTCCAAAAACAATCATTGCATATAAAAAGTTCAATGCAAACGCGATGCTCAAGCATAATTTAACAAGCTGTCTCCAAAGGGGCAATATGCCAAACAATCCATGTAACATCCCACTTTAAAAATAGTAAAAATGATGAGAAATTTTTTTTTTTAAAAAAAACACGGTGATCAGAGTAAAGCATTTTTCATAAGCAGAGTAACTGAATTCAAAATACATAACTATAGTGTAATCTCATTATACAGTCATCCCAAAAGAAGATAGTTTCTAACAGTATATACAAATAGAAACTGATAAACTTCTTCAGCTCTTCCATACCGTCCACCAGCCTCTACCGTCACTCTCTCGGTACTCCCGACCCTGAAGCTACAGCTGAGATCCAATTACCAATTGGATCTCAGGTAACGGTTAACCTTATGCTCAAATAAACAGTATATGGCAACAGATATTCATAATAACATCACAACATATCAATACTAAATCACACAACAAGTACTACAACCAGTACCACAACAAGTCTGCACATATCCAGTGTCATGACGACCCATCGTGTCCTCAGCGCTAGGAAAACCCCAACAGGTTATCAAGACTATAACCCGTGAAAAGTTGTATGTACAACTGCCCTCTCTCGGCAGAGTCTCAATAAATGACATATCTTTCACATATATGAATATAAGCAGCATAAGTGTTAAGGTTACTGTACGCGTCCGTACCTCCGTTGATGATTTTGGTCACTCCGGCAGTGTTTTGACGGCGGTTTGACAGCGGAATGACAGCGGAAACAGTGGAAACAACGATTCGTGATTCTGGGTATCCTATAAGGATAACATCACCAGTATGAATATCTAAGACCATAACAGGCATTTTAGGTACAAATTACCATTTTGCCCCTAGTTAGCCTTTTTGGTGGAATTTCGCCAGAGCTTCGCTGTTCCGACTTTTTTACTTCCAAAATTTTTGCTATAATCTTTTCTATAACATTTTTCTAAAATAATTATCATATTTACTCTAAAAACATGATATCTAAATTATCTTGAAAAATTAAGACTATCTTAACACTTTTACTATAACTACTGAAAAAAAACTACCGAACTAAAGTCTAGGGACCGAAGACTAACTCAGAGCTTCGCTGCGAAATTCCCCGGACTCCTCCTCCTTCTTCCTCTCTCAAATTTTCGAAATGCTCAAGAGAGCTTGGTGTGAAAATGGTGAAGAATGGAGAGGTATTTATAGAAAAACCCGATGGCATTTTCGTAATTTCACTGAACTTTGTCTGGTCGAATTCTGACCGTTGGATCGCACTTTTGCTAGGTGGATTAATCTTGGCCCTACACCTCAAAACTGTCCTCTCCCTCTTGCTAGAAGACAAATTTGATGATCTCATCCTAGCTGCATCATCCTCTTGCTTTATCTGATAAATTCCCGATTCGGTGTCCGGTTCGCGTAATTCCGTAAAATCTCAAAATTCCGAGAATGACATGCTGAAGCTTCTTACTTCCTCTTTCAAATGTCATATTTTAACTGGATTTCTGATCCTGTTAGGGACATTCCGTTGTCAGCTGAAAATCCTCGGTTTTCGTGTCCGATTCCAGAAACAATTTTGGCCGGTATTACTTCTGGATAAAAATCCACTGACCAATAATATGCTCTGGTTTTTCTTGACCCATAACCATATTCTCACAACGAGAATATTTCCCATCCGTTCTCATTTATCCTGTTCATTTTTCCTCTGATTATTATATTATTTTCTTTTTAACACATGTTTAATCTTATATTATTATTATATCTAAAAAATCTGCTCATCCTTATCCCTCCTATTTTATTTTTTTTTTCGGCCAGCCCTCTTTTTCTTTTTCTTTTTTATTTTCCAACATATATTATATTTATCTCTCACAAAATTCCCTTATTGGTCCAAAATGAATTTAGGCTTATAAAATTCCCAAAAAATTACTTAATAAATCCCTTAATATTTTCTAATAATTTTCTTAATTAAAACTTATCACTTTCTCTCAAATATTTTATTGACATCAATAATCTAAGTTTTATGCAATTTATTATCAATTTTAGTATCTATTTTGATTTCTAGAACACTTTTTAAATTCTCCTTCTTTTGTTTTCATAGGAAATATTTTGTTAAATTTTCTAAATTAAGGATAATATGGTTTCTAAATTTTTATAATTATTCCATGCCTTTTAGAATTTATTACCCTATTTTAAGGATGTTTTATGACCCTAAAATGCCTCTTTTTGGCACTTAATTTTCTTAATATTTCCCTTTGAACATAAATCAATTATTTAAATTAGAGACAACATATTCTCCAATCTTTAATAAATATTTAATTGTCTCTAAGGATTTTTAGGGTATTACAATCCATAACAGGGAACTTTTGGTATCACTTTAAAAAGGTTACACTACTTCCAAATATTAACTTCATCAATTAAAAAAATACAATTTAACAAGGGAAAATTAAAATAAAGGACCTAAAAAAAATAATATTTATTATAAATGACCATACAAATTGTAATTACTTAGAAGGGCCAAACATCATAATATAAATTTAACAATACTAAATTGCTCCTAATCAAATCTCATGTATTATCTCTTGTATTCACAATAAAAAATAACTAACATTTAAACTAAAAAGGTTCATTATGAGATGATCATATCTTGTTTTTCAATATATTATTTAATTAACAATTGTCATACCCATATTTTTCTTAATTTTTATTTTTCATCAATTTATATCATCAAGTTGTCTGACTTATATTATTAACATTTATATCAATTGAGCACTTTTTATAAAAATAAAAACTAAACTTATTTCATATTTTCAAGATATAATAGGTTAATTTGATTATTTTAATTTTATGAACATTACATGAATTTTTTAATCCACATAAATTGCTTCTAAAATAAATCATACTAACTTTCTTGGTTCAACATATATGATAAATTATAAAAGACCTTGACTTTTATTAAAATTGTATAATTCCATTCTTAATTAAAATTTTGTTGATTTTAAAAAAATATATAATTTTTACAAATTGAAGAATGCATAAATTTTTTTCGTAGATATATATTCAAGTAATGAAAAAAAAGAAAACTAAGAAAACTATTATTTAATTTAATGAAACTTCGAATTTTGTTTTAAAAATAAAATGAGGAAGTGGATGTAGGAGGAAATGCAGAAGATTTTGTAAGGGGCATTTTAGTACTTTTAATTTTATACTTTTATATTTAGCTCTTCTAAATAATTACAATTTTTATGGTCCTTCTCCATAAATATCTTTTCTTGTAAGCCTTTCATTCTAATTTTTCCATTTAACAAGCCATCTCCAAAGGGGCAATATGCCAAACAACCCATAACAGGGAACTTTTGGTATCACTTTCAAAACGTTACATTACGTCTTCATCAATTAAAGAATACAATTGGATTCTCAATTGTTTTGTTCTATTCATTTTTTATGATCAAAATTCAAAAATCACCCTTAAGTTGTTCTTTACATAAAACACAATTATCTTGCTAATAGTGTAGAAATGAAGGCAACAAGCTGGTATCAAGTTCGATCTCAGAGTATGGAGAAAACTCTCTCTGTCTAGTACACCTCAGGCCCATGAAGCAAACCTTCATTACGTGGGGTTAGATTAATTAGTTGCTCGGATACTATCGATAGTCCCATCAAAATTAAAAAAAAAAAAAAAGTTTAAATATGAAAGCAGTAACAATGAGTTACAGGAAGAAGTACAACTAGTAGAGTAAGCCATGGACTGCTAATTAGTTTCAATCAAGATTGGCATAGTGGGCCTCATGTTCTGTAATAAGTCCTTGTTTTGGAGCATAACAACTATTTCAGACATCACTGGCCTCATAACAGCAGATGCTTGGATGCAAAGCAAACCAATCTCTATGATTTTCTTCACTTCTTCTGCTTCATACTCATTAGGATATAAGGTCTTGTCCACCAAATCCAAGTGCTTGTCTTTCTCATAGAGTTTCCAAGCCTATCAAGTCAGATAAGAAGGAAGTGAAACAGAGGGGTAAAAATGACAAATGAACTATTATGTGAATTTATTTGTCGATATTTCTTAGATTCATTGGCAATAGTGAAAGAATGAATTTTCCAAAAGCAAAGAAAAAAATAACTTAAGCTGTATTATTTAAAACAGATTCCATTATCTAAATTTTCTCAAAAATGAAAAGAAGAGACTGCATTTTTATATATTAATGGGAAGTTTCTCACTTTTTGAAGGAGGTATGCTTCCTCATCCGAATCATCAAGCTTTATTAGATCTGTGCTTTTTTTACCACTGATAACTTCTAAGGCGACAACACCATAGCTATAGATATCTGCCTTCTCTGATAAATGGCCATGAATTATGTACTCCGGTGCTATGTATCCTCTAACAAAACACATATTATAAGATTTATAATGTAAATGATTAAAACGATAATGACCCCATAAGAAATAGAACATATATACACAAATAAATATTGCTCCAATAACATCTGAAATATGCGCAAGTCATGTAAATTATTGTGTCATGTTTGACATAGATATGGATTCTTTTAAGTGTTAAAGTTAATAGGTGTAGAAGGAGTATTGTTCGATTGACCTGTATGCATTTGTACTATATAAACACACACACACACACACTTACATTATCAATACCTTAGACAATCCATGTGCTATGATAGAAATGAAGAAAATTAATGAAAAATAGTTCTCTTGACTTACAATGTTCCTGCAACTTTTGTGCTTAAATGAGATTTGTCCTCCAGTAATAGCTTTGCTTGTCCGAAATCAGCAACTTTAGGTTGTAAATCATCATCTAAGAGGATGTTGTGGGTCTTTATATCTCTATGTATAATACGAATATGAAATTCCTCGTGTAAATAAGCCAAACCCCTTGCTATTCCTAATAGTATTTCGTGCCGTTGCTTCCACTTGAGAGAACCTTTGTTTCTACCTATTTTTTAAAAGAACAATATTAAGGGGGGACCTTAAAAAATATCAATTTTCTTATGTCCTCCAATGATATTATGACATAAGATTAGGCTCCTTTTTTCTTTCTTTTTTTTTTTTTTTTTGAGAAAGTCGGTGCTGTGCTGTTGATTTAAAAATATAAACTCATGTCATAATGTTATTGAGGAGAATAATAGATGATGCACTTGTAATTAAAAAAGTCATTGGTTGATATAAAGATATATACCAAATACAAAGTTGTCCAGGCTGCCATTTTTCATGTATTCATAAATAAGAATTCTATCATGGCCATTACTACAACATCCCAGAAGCCGAACAAGGTTCCGATGATGAACATTACTTATAAGCTTCACTTCAGTTTCAAATTCCACCTCTATCTTCCTGGATTTGCGAAAAGTTAATTTTTTGACTGCAACAACTTTACCACCCTTAAAAGTTCCCTGCGCGATGGTAAAGAATTTTAATTGTGATAGTTTTATAAGTACCACCTTTAATAATTTGTCCTTTCGAAAAAATATTTTTTTACAACATTATATAAAACTAATTTAGTGACATCCAACATGATCAATATTTAAATATTGAATATCAGATTAAAGTTACCTTGCATACAGCACCAAATCCTCCTTGTCCTATTTTGTTATCTTCACTGAAATTCTTCGTTGCAAATATCAAATCATTATAATTATAAGTAGTAGGACCTTCCAACTTGCTTGCTCCAATCATGTCTCCTGTTGGGGAAAATGCAAGTCAAAGTCATCTCGTATAAGTTAATAAAACAAATTGGAGCATTGGCCAAGCCCTCCAGGATGATTTTCCTTTAATTGCGCAATGCTAATTGACCTTATTTGAAGGGAAATCAAGAGGAAATTGAATAAAATTGAGATGGGAGAGAGCCAAGTTTGGAAGTGCATAAAATCTCGCAACTCTTGACACAAAATAAAGGTCAAGGTGCATCATTAACTAGGCGACACAAGATAGATATTGTTGTCAAATTACTTGTTCTGGATAAAAGTAAAAAAGAATGAGGGGGAATCCAACCAGCCTGAAGGGGAATCCTATGATCCATATACTTAAGTTGATTGAGTTCATCATATTAGTCGCTTGTTCCACTGACCTTGGAATTGGAAGACTCTTGACTAAGAGCACTTTTAACGTTTTAGACCATTTCTATGTCCCTTTTTAGAGATACTCCTACATGAGTGACATAGTGAAAACTGAGAACAATGTCCATTAAAAGAGGGACATCATAAGTTTTTTTTTTTTTTTAAAGAAAATGTGCCTCTACTTTAAATATCGCTTGCCCATGTGTCTATGCTTCCCTATTACTGAAAGCTTCTTTAACTCTTAGATTACCACAGAAATCAAAACCCATAACCATCAAGAACACATCAACAATCAACATACTTTTAATGATGTCATCGAAAATAGAGGCTGCAGTTAGTGCTCGACTTGTCTCAGCGTTCCCTTGCTTTGGGTTCTCCCTTTACTGTACTCATCTTCGTCTGCTGACTCAGTCCATCTTCGATCTCCATACCCATCTTCTTTCCTCAACCACCAACCTCCATCCATCAACTTCCATCTTCTTTCAGAGACAAGAGAAAGCATTGTCATCAGGAACCTTTTTACGTCTTCAGGAGAAAGCATTGGCATGGATAAGAGGAGATCAACTATGACGTAAGGCACTGTCGTCTGATGTCTTCCATTTGTCTTCGACGCATATATGAGGTTCTTGAGGCACAAATCTGAGGACCTAGAGACGCAAATCTAAAGAACCAGAGATAAATTGAGAGTTGAGAGAGGAGATCAACTATGATGGTGAGAAAGGAGTTAAACTAGATGTCAGTAGTTGTAGAGTCGAGAGTGTTATTGGCCTTGGCAACGTCAGCGAGGGCGAGGGTGTAGCTGGCGGGGGTGCTGGAAACCATATTTGCTCCAAGAGCACCACCATGGGAGCAGTGGCCAATGGTAGCGGTGGTGAGATTGAACTGAGAGAAGAATGGAAGGCAAGATTTAGATTTGTGTGTGTGTGAGAAAGAGAAGACAATGATGGAGGAGTTTGATGGGAAGAGATGAGATTAATGGTGGAGAATGGCCCAAAGTCCCATAGGCTATCCTGTGTTGAGGAAGATTTAGGTGTCTCAATTTTGAATTTGAGACACTGAAAAACTACTATTGGCGACCTAACTCTAAAAATGATGCTAAAAGTGGTGCTCTTGGCATGAAAAGCTCTACTTTTAGTATCATTTTTATAAATTGGGATGTCAAAAGTAGACTTTAGGCATCCTTTTTTAATAAGGACACCAAAAGTATACTCTTGACATCTATTTTTTTGTTAAAGAGACGCCCAATATATATCAAAATTTCTCCACATAATTATAAAAATGTCACCATCTTTATTTTCTACTTTCCTTTTTGAAAAATGAACGTTTTTTAGGGAAGTAAAATCCATTTTTTGTAGGAGTGTTTTTTCTATATATAAGTTTGTGATTTCAAAATGTACTACAAGTAGACCATATATGGCTATATAATAGGAGAATCACATTTCACAGATAAGAAAACCAATGCATCACATTAAGTAATTGCCAAATTTATGAACTTTTAAAGTAATTTACCTCTAGGAACCCTCTTGTTACCTTTTGATCGTCTACACCAAGCAAACAATGCAAGGAGGATTAAAACAAGAACTCCAACTCCAACAACCCCTCCAATTATGACCCCTTTTTTGATTGATCCTGCAAAATATATAGGAAGCAAAAGTAATTTATTTTCAAACTAGTCTCTCATTTTGAATTACACACAACAATTAAGTAACTACATGCATCTAAGACAAAAGAGGCTATATTCAAATCTTTGAATGACTTGTACCTTCTTTGATAATGGTTGTGATATCAATTGCGTGGGTATCGTTAAAGAAGGCAGTGGTGGAGTATCTCAAGAAACAACAACCAGCATCAAAAGCCCTTCCATCTGAAAGTGGAAGACAAATCTCCATGCCGTTGCACCGACCCTTCAAACAATCAAGGCAATCATTTGCTGTAATAGTCTCATCACATTGAGCAAACGCATAAATACTGGCACCATTATTATCATTTGGAACATTCATCTTCGTGGCCGCAAAGAAACCGGGGATTTTAGGTGTTGTTATTTGGAGATTCATTAGAACTTGTTGTACTGTTCGGGTAAATGGACTAGCTTCTCCTGTAGTCTGATTGCCACATAATACGAAATTGAAAGGCTGCGCCGCCTCGTCAAAGAAACCATTGGAGTTGTACCTAAAACACCAAAAATTATAATGAACTTTGTTGCGTGTAAATGAAGCTAATAATTATCATTAGCTATTTAGATATGTGTGTGTTCCATATTTCGTTTTTATTATAAATTAAAATTATTTCAATTATAATTTTGGATTTGAGATCACTGTAACATCCCAAATTCCAAGTTCGAAAATCGTGTCGGTCGACACTTAGTTTAAGGAAAATCAACAGAGTTTGAGATGTTACAGCTTAGAGTACTGCGGAAATGGATAGCGTGCGCTAAGATTCGGTCAGTGAGTATCTGATATAGAATGCCCAGACATATGATGATGCCCCGACATAAGCTGATATATTAAATATCCCGAAGGAATATTCATGTGATACAACTTACAGAGATAAAATACAATTATCTGATAAAGAAAGTCTTAAACAAGACCTATGGCTTGAAACCTAACATCAGTTAATCAGACAATTTGGCCAGGTCGGTGTTCAATCTAATGGGAGTCTCACCAACTCTATGACGACTTGTGACAACTCACCGATGAACCCTTCCTTAGTTTAAGCACCAAATGGTTTGAAATAACTTTATTAGATTCTTGCCAGAAACTAAATCCTAATAACTTCTACCGACCTTCGTCTTCGACCGCTGCCTCTTCACGGCTCTATCCACCAGCATCTTCTCTATCCTGGTTTCTTCCCTGTACTAGTCATTAAGACTAAGGTCTAATGCCCATTGGACCTCAGGTAACAGTTAACCTTATGCTCAAGTATAACAGTATGCATGATAGATATTCATTTACAATTCAACATATAACTATACATAGCACACAGCACATGTCATAGTTCATATTACAACAATACCTCTACATAGCACACAGCCCATGTAAGGTCCACATAGTTTGCACATAAACCAGTGCCACGCCCCGGAGCGTGTCCTCAGCGCTAGGAAAACATCCATGCGGCATTACCAAGACTGTAACCCGTTTTCACATAATAGCTGAATGTATAAACAGTGACTTAAGGCAGAATCTTAATCACGGTGCATGACCCAAGACCCAGTCTTGTTCACGACTATATGAATCATCACATCACATATAGAGCATACAAGTAGCATAAGAGTTAGAGTTACAGTACGCGTCCGTACCTTTCACCGGGTAACTGTCAAACGTCCGACCTTTGGATCCGGCCCTGGACCTCCCGGATATCCTAACATATCACTATATCACTTAGAATAATATCCTAAGAGATATCTCCACCTCTATTTACTTCTCTACCCTTGGTGGATTTGTTATTTACAATTCTGCCCTTACATTTATTAAAAAACGCAGTGCAGTATTTTCTGGGCAGATTTTTCAGTAACTTTGGAAAATCATAATTAATTCTACAAAAATCATTTTGAGGTGCTGTAAAATTCCTCATGATCCTTGGCATGTCTATTTTCAAGGAAAAATATTCCTAGAACCTAGAACACCATGAATCATTCCCAGTTTTAAATTTTCTCAACGTTGCCCAGATTTTATTCCAGCAAAAATAGCTTAACTTCAAAAATTCATATCTCCTTGACCAGAGATCAAAACGTTACATATTTTATATATTTGGAAAGCCCTATATGTCTACTTTCTTTCTGGAAAATTTCATGATTTTATAACTTTATTTGTTACATAAAATCATAGCATCTTTCTCGCCGTCTGTCTAAGATTTAATAACCGAAAATTCTACAACTTTCACAACATTAATCCATTGCTTCCCAAAAATTATTCCCTACTATGTTTTTACCTCTTCAGGCATTTTTCAATGTAATGAGGCCTAAAAACAAGTATAGGAATTTATTCTCTAATTTTCTAGATTAAACTAGCATTTATACTAAGAACTTATAAAAACTAAAGACTAGAACTTAAGAACTAGAGCTTACCTCTTGAAGACTCTTGAACTTCTTGCTTCACTCTCCTCTTAAACTCTCAAATCTTTGGTATGAGTTTGGTGTGAAGAAAAATGAAGCATGAAGCCTCCTATTTATAGCCAACCATGAGTTAACTACCTAGCAACTTTAATTCCATCCTAACCATTGGATTTAACTTAACTAGGAAGCTTAAATCTTGACCTTACACCTCTTACAAATAATGCCACCTCCCCCCCTTTTCTTAGATTCATCTTTTCTCTTTTATCCACTACACACACACACACACTCACAACACACACATGTGCTCTTGTGATGTCATCTTGATGACATAATCAAGGCTTAGGTGTCTTTGTTGACTTTTTAATACTAATTAGCAATTCTTAATTATCATGTTAATCAAGTGTTTACATGCTCCTTAATTATATTTTGCCATTAGCTAACTCAATTACATGAAGATTTAAACTTAATTACTTGAGATATTATTTCATTCTCTTTGGCTTAATTATTTTCAAATATAATTAGCCCTCATTTGATACTTTTAATTTGTCTTTAATCAACTTGAAGAATTATGCAACTAATCTCAATTAGTGCAAACTTATTTTGTTAAGAATAATTGTAATTCACTTAATATACCTCTTAATTATGCTAAATTAATTAGCAACACTCTTTATGCCAACCTTGACCCTCCATTGGTCATTAATATCAAATTAGGGGTTTCATATAATTAACTTTGGATATCTCCTTTTATTCATTCATGTTTAAACAATCAACAATTAATTACTTATTTAATCACTTACTAATTATTGACAATTTTCTTAATTATGATTAATTATTTTCTCACAACTATTTTACTAACACTGATAATTTATGCATCATGCATAATATTAAAAATCATGGAGCAATTTATGTTCCCCAAAATGATATTTAATTTTGCCTTATTATTTCTCAAGGAAAATAATCTCATAAATTACCTAAATTAGAGACAACATACTTTCTAATTTTTAATAAATATTTAGTTGCCTCTTAGGATTTTATCATAATTTTCTCAGGGTATTTTATGACTCACAAATATTTCAGGGACCTATTTGCAAATTATCTAATGTTTTGGGGACCTTTTCGCACATTTTTTTTTTCTTAGGAGAAACTGTCTTAATAATAAGGTAAATTCAATACAAGGTGTTTGAGACCTCATATTTACCTATTTTCGAGAGGTATATTCTATCAATTTATGATATTTACCCTAATTCAAATTTTAGGGTATTACAATCACATCATTTCAATTTTTGTACAATTAGTTATTATTTTTCAAAGTTAGTGAAAAATTTGGACGAAAATGCTGAAATTTCGTTTTTAAGGAAATGTAAGGGTAAAATGGGAATAATAAATCCACCAAGGCTAAAAAAGTCAATAGTGGCAAGAATACCTATTATGATATCATTCTAAGATATATGATGTTCATTATAATATCATAATGTGATAATGGTATTATAGGATATCCAAGAAGTCGGGAATCGATACCAAAAGGGAATCGTACCAAGCAAAGAAAGGTACGAACACGTATTGTAACTTTAACTCTTATGTGTCTTATATGATTATATATGATTTTTTTTCATATTGAGTGATGGACAAAACATGGTCTTTGGCCATGCGCCGTGACTAAGACTCAATCTTAAATCACCTACTTGTATACATTTAGTTTAGTTGTGGATTTAGCTTGATGTGGGTTATAGTCTTGATAATATCGCTTGTATATTTTCCTAATGCAGAGGACACATGGATTCAAGGCACTAGCTTGTGCAAACACTGTTGACATGCATTTGTTGTGTGTTATGTATTGTATAGTTGTTGACATACATATGATGTGTACTATGTATTGTTATTTATTAAATGTAATGAATATCTATCATATATATTGTTATTACCTAAACAAGAGGTTAACTATTACCTAAGATTCAATGGGCATTGAATCTCAGACTTGACTCTAATTTCAGGATCTGGAGGATCAGGAGTATATACAATGGGTAAGATGCACGTGTGAAGACTCAGCCAGAGTTTTATTTTGGACTATGTTTATATTGTTAGATATTCAGTATTTAAATACTTGGATTATTGTACCATTAACATACTGACTGGATATACTGTAGTTAGTTTAAATTTGTAGCCACATATATGTATCAGTAGTTACCCGACACACACGCTCTAATGCTCCACTCTGATGATATTCATATTTACTATATGTTGATATACATGATAAGTAGCATGGAATTAGGGGTGTTACATCTTTGGTCATAGTAACTCGAGTTAATCCTTGTGTAACTCGAGTCATAGTATATCATAGTACTTGCAACAAGATTTTCACGATAGTTCTTGACTTAAGTTATATATATATAACTCAAGTCACTAAAATGAATTTTAAACTTAGCTTTTCATGTCAATTTCTAACATTCAAATGTGACTTGAGTTAATGACTTAATGATTCAAGTCATTTACTGTTTCAAAACATTTTCAAGACCAAACCTAATGACTTTTGTTTTATGAAAACTGATATGACTTGAGTAATGGTTGTGCAACTCAAGTCATAGCGTTACAGAGGCATTGTCAAATGACATTGAGAATGGTCAACTCAAGTTAATACCCATATGACTCGAGTCAACGTGTCTTGGAAATGCTCTTTCTAATGATCTCTCAAATATCTCTCAAATGCTTGTTCATAGATGACTCAAGTGAATTGCACTTGACTCAAGTCATTCAACTCGAGTTAATGATGTATGACTTGAGTCAATGTTTTGCCAACATAAGATCATCGTGTTTGTAATCTCTCAATCTTTGATTATAATCTAAATACTTCATATTATCACTCATTACTATTCCTAACCATGATTAATCAATTTGTTAATGAGTTTCAAAACATGAAAGAAGCAATTTAATGCAGATTATCCAAAAAGTGAATGATCACATTAGATGCATTAAATACTGGTTCAGAAAATGAAATACCACTTTGAGGAAACAAACTCTGCACATTCTTAAGAGACTAATACTGTCTTGCCACTTCTAGTCATACAACGAGAATGTCTCGAAGAATGACGACGACACTAATCAAAGAATGAACACAAGTGAGTAACAATTAAGCTAATCAGTCTCCACGATCATATTCATCAAATTCTACAGATCATTCTTAAGCTTCCTAACGGTCATAAATGTCATCAACTATAAATACCAGAAGCATTGAATTCTCCAACTACCGAAACTCTGTGCATTCAATTTGAGATTTTAGCATTTATTGTTTCAAACTCTTAAGCAATATCTTTGGATATTTATAATCTCCAGCAATCATATATCTGCTCTCTTAGAGAGTTTTAAATTTATTCATCCTGTATTAATCTCAAGGTTGTGGAACCTTTGAGATTAGGATTATTTGATTACAACTTATAAGCGGGAGTAAGTTCTAGTAATTAAGTTTTGAGATAGTGAAATCCTAGAGTGTCTAGGGACTGGACTTAGGTCAAAGATTTGGACCAAACTAGTATAAACTTCTTGTGTCCAATCTTTCTCTCTTTCTCTCTATTTATCTTCGTTTTACTCGTGTGTTACATAGGATTAGGAAAAAATTTAAAATCTCCCAATTCACCCCCTCTTAGGTGATATTCCATCTTTCAAATATGGCTTCCCCAAAAAATGTCCTATTTTTAAAATGGGAAGTAAAAAATAGAGATGGTGACATTTTTGTAATTATGTTGAGGCTTTCGGCATCCTAAAATAAATTTAGGATGTCAAAAGCAGTATATTTGGCATCCTTAATTGATTTTAGAACGCCAAAATTCATATGCTATGACTTTTTTTTTTTGCATTAGTGTTTTTGGCATCTTAAAATGAATTTAGGTCGCCAAAAGCAATACCTTTTGGCGTCCTAAATTGATTTTAGGACACCAAAAGTCATCTCTCATGACTTTCTTTCTTTTCTTGGTGTTACGGCTTTTGGCGTCCTAAAATAAATTTAGGACGCCAAAAGCAATGCCTTTTGACAACGTGGCATTGTCTGAGCTCAATTTGTTTTGTGGTTGTGGAACCTGAGATTTTGGGTATTTGTTGTGATTTCGCTTGTTGTCTTTTTGTGATATGCTTGTTTGCGTTTGCATTTGCTTCTTTGTGATTTTGCTTGTTTGAGATTTTGTGGTTTGTTTTGTGCCTATTTTGTGGTTGGGGTACTTGTCTCTGGTGTACAAGTTTCTTACGGCACCAGACCGAATTCCCTCTATTTTGGTTTTTTTAAGGAAAAAAAATACTTACGGTGTCTGAAATTATTTAGGATGCCATAAGTTTGTACTTTCTACGCCCCTAAGATAGATGTTCCCCAAGAAAAGGATGTTAAAAGGGTTTAAAAACAAACATTATAAACCCTTTTTGTAGTAGTGAAGATTTGATAATAATAAAAAAATTGGATTATTCTCTTTAAACATCATATTTAAGAAAATATATAAAAATTATTTTAAATAATTATTTTTAAAATCAACTTTGTTGAGCGTCAAGCAAGTTGGAGAGTGGAGATGGCATGCATGCAGTAAGGATGCCCAAAAAACTTGGCAGTCTAGGTAACTTGGTCCAACCCGACCTAATCCTTTGAGAAAAAAATGGTATGGAACAATATTACATAGACTAGACCAGACTGGTCTGCTCGAACTAGATCGGACTTTAGTCTAAGGCCTTAGACGCCTTAGACTGGTCCAGTCAAGCTCAATATTTTAAAAAAAGAAATTACGACTTAACCTTTTGTCCCTCTTCACTCAATCCTCTTTAGTCTTCTTCACTCTTCAGTTTCAATCAATCTCTCATCCCTTGTCCTTGTTCTTCATCTCTCTACTCACCGTATCTCAACTCTCTATCTCTCGTCTGTCGACTGTAGACCAGGAAATTCTCAGAAGTCAGATTGTCTCTCGTCTCTCGTCCGTCTCTCAGTCCAGGACATTCTCAAACCGCAAACTAGGAGAATCATAGTTTGTCTCTCGTCCTCGTCCCTCGACCTCAGTCCTTTCTAAGTTTTCTTCTTGCTTCAATTCAAATCTTAGAAACCCTAAGTTACTTTCCCTTATGCCTTGCTTCAATTTACTAGATTTAAATTTCTGTCTCTCATCCCTTGCTTCGATTTTTGGATACTAATTTTATTTGTGTGGATTATAAGTTCAAAATTTTCTTAAACATATTTATTTTGATCAAAAGTGGTTGTTAATATAGGAAAACTTGTATTTCAGGCTTCTTCTAGGTGCCTAAACCTGTTTATGGAAATTTCTGAACAAATTACAGCTTTTAATTTTTAGGCATCTACCTTAAAAAATTCCTCATTCTTGGTTTTGAACTTCCCTGTTCAATCTTGTCAATATAATATTTCTAATGAAGCTAGTAGATTATGATATGTGTAATTTGAGAGTTTGAATTCAAATATGGGGGTTTTTGACCAAAATAACCCTAATTAAAAAATTATTTACCAAAATGCCATTGTATGGAAACTATTAACCAATCTGCCCCTGTTTAATCGATTACGCCACTGTAGTTTAATCGATTACATAACTTTTTACACTATGTAATCAATTAAGCTATAATGGCGTAATCGATTACATAGTGTAAAAAGTTATGTAATCGCTTAAGCTACAGTGGCGTAATCAATTAAACAGGGGCAGATTGGTTAATAGTTTCCAGACAATGGCATTTTGATAAATAATTTTTAATTAGGGTTATTTTGATAAAAAAGCCTATAGGGATTATTTATTCTAAAACATACTTATTTTGTTCATAAACAGGCTTAGTTTTAATTTGCTTTGATTTTTTTTTTTTTTTTTTGTGGCAATAAGTTCGATATGTTCATTCTATTCATGAATACTTTCTTTTCATTATGTTGTAGTCATAGAAGAAGTGGTTTTGACATGTCTCAGTCTTCCAATATTGCCTCCCAAGAAGGGGAAAAAAATTCAAATAGATCCTGGACTGCCTAGACTAGTCTGGGAAGTCTGGACAGTTTCCGATCTAGTCCAGCCCGAGCTCGAGTTGGTGTTGGACCAGACTAGACCTCGAGCTAACTTATCCAGCCTAGGGTTCTACCTAGACCAGACCTCAAGCATACTATGTATATTGAATTCGAGGAGGGCTTCTTCAAGTTGAAGAGGTGAAAGTTCAAGACGTATAGCTAAAGGAAAAGAGGTGAAATGATTTTCTTTTATAAGAAAATCACTTAAATAAAAATTAATTACCAAAGAAGTTTTTAATTTTTTATTTAAAAATAATAAATTTTTTGAAAAGAGAAAATCAAACAAGGCCTGACAATTATTTTAATTCTATTTTATTTTTTTTATATGTGTTATCAGGAGATTTTTTAAGAATAATTTTTTAGGGTAAGTTTTGGAAACAAAACAATTATAAAATTGTATATCTAAAACATTATTTTTAAAAACATATCTGAATGGTTGAGAGAAGGGTGGAAAAATAATTTTATTTATTGACATGATTATTATTAATGAAAGCACAATGTTTTTCGGCATCTTCTATAATTTCCTAGAACAAAAAGGAACAAATCCTGAAAAGAAAAAAAAAAAGATGTTCGAAATATTTATTATTTTTCATAACAAAATATATAATTTTTTTTTCAAGTCACAATACACATTTTCAAACTTGTTTATATATATATATATATATATATATATATATATATATATATATATATATATATATTATTTGTGTTTTTTCTTTTAAAAAAAAACTGTTTTGCAAACCGTAAACCAGACATGCCTAAGTTTCTAATAATCAAATTGAACATTAAACAACGCAAACTCATGGCATAATGCTGCATTACATAGCCAAGAAAAACCTCAAGGATGGAAGACTTGTGGTACCTGAGGAAGCAGCCGTCGTAGACAACATGGGCACTGGGGGCTACAGCGGCGATGCAGCTACGGATTTGTGTGGCGGCAGCGTCGTAGCAGGCAAGACAGTCTGCGATTGGAAGGTAGTTTCTGCATTGAAAAAGAGTGATAACGAGACTTTCTCCGCTGCGTGGCCCTTGTGCGGTGGTGAAGTGCTTGTTTTGGTCTCTGATCTGTTCTCTGATGTCTCTGAACGTTGCGTTTAGGTTGTCACTGAAGACGGGGATGTTGGTAACGAAGGACTGTTCGGTTGGGTTACATTCGATCTTGAGAAGGTTGGTCTGTGGATCTGAAACGACGCCATTAAGAGTGCAGCATGACCAGAATATGAAGGTAAGAAAGGAAAGAAGATTAGAAGGCTGACGCATGTTTAGTTGAGAGGATGCGGATGGGGAGGAGAGGAGAAGACAAGACAAGACAGAATAGTGAAAGGATGGTATGATGGTGATTTAAATGTATAGACAACAAGGAAACTGGTGTTAGAATAAAAAGGATAATTATTCCCACTCCATTGACTTTTCTAATTGTTAAACTGGTGATTTAAATATGTGTTATAAAACTGAAAGAATTCTAGAGAGAAGTCAGAGGAAATTCTAGAGAGATGAATTGAATTCTCATTCAAGTATATTGAATAGTTACAGGAGACCTCTATTTATAGAAGGATGCAAATAGTAGATTACTATGCGTATATACCATGTCATCCTGTATTTGGAGATTATGGGTCAATGGACATCCACATAATAAGTATATTCGTAACACTCCCCCTTGGATGTCCATTTATGAATGTGCCTCGTTAAAAACTTTAACTAGGAAAAACCCAATGGGATAAAAACCTAGCCAAAGAAAAGAATACATCATTCATTGATACACTGTTGAGTACTGTCTCATTAAAAACCTTTCTAGGAAAACCCAGTGGGACAAAACCTAGATAAGGGAAAAAGAGTACAGCATGTATCGTCTCCCCCTCTTGATTACATCAGACTTACTCCCCCTGATGACCACATTTCTTCATTGTCTTTCTATCATCAAGTATTCATTGTATACCTGCAAGATCTAAATCTTTCAAGTAAAATCATAAATATACATGTGCATAAATATTTATTCAGATAATAATACTACATGCATGATAAATGCTTCATACTACATATGAATTCACTTAATTGATTATTCTTGAGAATTTGATGCTCTTAGCATCTTGAGTCCTTCAGGGACTTATTCTAGCGCCTTATGTCCTTCAGGAACATGTGCTTCTGGCACACACTAATATAGTATGACTCATGATCCTCATTATCATTCATTACAACATATGCTATCAAATATACATAGATATCAATATTGTCGACATCATTTTTTTTTTCTGTCCCATCGGATTTCATTTATAATTTATTGAGATCTCATATTGTAAATACCTGGGTCTCTTCTTGGACCACAATACACTTTACTTGTAATATCTCTTCTGAAGATAACATTTCTTCAGGAGATGGCTCTTCTAGAGCTTTTCTTAATTATCCTCAACATGATCATCTATATTCTTATAGCTCCTTTTCTCTCTTGAGGTTTTTTATCTTTAAAACCGATGGACCTGCATCGCTTCCAGTGAGCTTTATAATAATTCATATAGGAGCATTTGCAGTTGGGACATGTGACTTTGTCACTTTTTTTAGTTCAGTAAATGCCTTTGGCATTCGATTAACAAAACACTGCAACTGAATTATCATTTTGAACTTTTAGTGCACAATTACTTGTACGAGGATCAATATGAGCCAATGATAATTCATTCTAGTAAATCTTTACCCAATCTGCTTATTTTTCTCCTCCTCATCAAATCATCAATTTTCTTTGTATATCCATTTATGTGCATTGTAGTAGATTAATAATCATTGCACATTTTAAACATTTTAAGATGGAATTATTCTGGCTCCTGACCAAAAGCCAAATTTTACAGGGAGAATTTTGTTGGCTTATAAAATTGCTGCAAATATACACGTATGAACAATGTTCTCATAATCATTAATCTATCCATTCATGGATACTTTAATACATTATTTCTGGATCATTCAATCTGGAAATTGCGCACATAATATATTGCAAACATCACTGCAAACTTTGCAGATTTATAATCTCATATGTAAACTTTCAATTTGATATATTTCCAGAGATCCATTTCCAATAAATATTTCTATCTGAGAACAAGCAGCACATAATATATGACTCGGATGATCAAACAAGTCATGTCAACTTTCCATATGATTTATCATCAAATCTAATATTCATTTTGGGGGAATCAACATAGAAACATTCACAAAGAATTATCACATAAATATTCACACTTGATATATATCATTCTCCCCCTCAGGTGTGAGACCTTAAAAATTAATTCATGGAATTTCTATACAATATTCCATGATAATAGCATATATGATATCTATTTCATTAAAATTCCACAGATTTCTAAATGCATTATCAATGCATAATTTTGTTACTTCTGGTAACAAAATTTCCATTTTCCAGAATCAACAAACAAATATATATTAAATACAAAATCATCAGGTGTATAATTGAAGATTCACGAGCGCAATACTGTGTAATCACAGGCGCATCACTGTGGAATCACAGGCGCAACAACTCAGATTGTGGTATGCATATAAAGTCAAAAAGATTCCAGGCTCGTGCTTTATAGGGAGCAGATTTGCAGAGATTTAACAGGACTACGCAAATCTGCAGAGATTCAATAGGATTTAATTCGACTATAAATAAAGGAAGGCAAACGAACATGCCTCACAAACACTCAAGCATCTGATAATACCAACTACCAGATACTCACACATATTTCTCTAAATTCTATTGTCATGGCAGGACCAAGCAGTTTTATCCCAGTTTCTGATACATCCGAAACAGCATTACTTGATGCTTTGTTGTATGATGATCAGCCCAACATGTCATTTACTTCTTTGTTATCTCCTAATCCCTTTGAAATGTTTATTCCTCCTTCTACTATTCCTCCTTCTGCTTCAAATGTACCTACTTCTCCCCCAAGAACAAGTGTTCTTCCTCAATCTACAAGGATTGAAGGTACAACTGAAGCAGGTTCATCAAGGAGGCCTGTTAAGAGATGTAGAACTATGGCAGAACTAATGGAGTCTACCAATCCAGTTCAGCCAATAGTGTCGACAGTTAATCAACCAGCATTCACTAGCCAGCAAACTATCATCAGTCTGCCAACAACAACCAGCCCGACAGCAACAATCAGCCAACAAACAACCACTAGCCAGCCAGCAACAATCAGCCAGCCAACAGCTACAAGCCAATTAGCAACTACTAGCTTATTGGAATGTAGTTGTTGTCATGTTTTACGGGAAATTATTCATACCAATGGACTTCAATATCATAAACTTAAAGTTCACGGGAGGAAGATAGGTATGATTTCCCATGCTGTTTTATTTGAAAATGTACAGGAAAAATCTTACAATACTGACAGGCTTCCAATGTTTGATTTTAGTAATAAAAATTTTGGAGAAATCAAACATTTTCTGACACAGTATTGTATAGATTTACAAGCATCAGGATATAACTTGATGCGTGATCCTGTATTGGACTATCATGAGGTCCTTTGTGTTGGTTCGGAATGGGCTAAAAATCCAAATGAACTATCGCAGAGTTCATTTCAAACCAACATTAAAAATCCATTAGATAAAGGAAAACTGCCCGCGGTTAATATTCCATATGATATATCATCCCTTAATCAGGGTGAATTATATAGATTAACAATAGAGCAACGGGAAAGAATAAAGAAAACAACGCACCATGATTTAAGTGATTATTTTCACTTAACCCTAGATGATGCGAGTAAACAATTAAATATGTCTACTCACACCATACAAAAGATCTATAAAAAAGGAGGGTTAACTGAGTGGCCACACAAGAAGCTCAAGAAACTTATAACGCAAATCTCGATATTACGAAGAGCTTTGCCTCATCTGGATCCCATCTCAAGAGAAGCAAAAGAAGAAGATATTAAATATCTTCAGAATGAGATGATTAAAGTTTGTAATGATGTTGAGCCACTCGCTATTAAACTTTGTTGAAATAATATTTCCTTTTGCTTAATTATTTTGTTTATGAATATTCTTTTCTCGTATTTATAAAAATTGTTATAATCATAGAAATCACAAAACAACCATAATAATATATTTGCTTCATTCACTTCTGGGAATGAAGTTGGATAAAAATTCATGATCCATAACTCACTGATTTGTTTGATCATGGCAAGAAATTAATCCACAATATTTCTTGACTTTACCACAATATAGCTATTGCAATAGCAAATTGAATATATTTATTTATAATATCAATCATGATCATACAATCCCTTGTCTCATAATTTAAGGGAATATTTAATGCCAAATATACAATTTTGAGGCCTTTATACAATTGATGGCATACAAAATTTATGGATCAAATATTGTTTCATAATTTGTCTCATGTCATCAGGCTAACTTGCCTCTTAGCTTCAGGCTATCTTGCCTCTTAAATTAAGGCTAGCTCGCCTCTTGGCTTCAGGCTATCTTGTCTCTTAAATTAAGGCTAACTTGCCTCTTGGTCTCAAGCCAATTTATGCCTCATCTCTCAGGCTAATTTATGTCTCATATTTCCATGGCATTTTGATCTCATGGCCTTTTAACAGTTTATCTTCAGGATAAATAAAATATAAGCATAATAAAATAAATAGATGGAACCCACTAATATGTATATATTAGTGTCGTTGCCATAAATAATAAAAGGGAGGGGGATATATATAAAACAGTAAATAAATAAATAAAAATAAAATAAATGACTGGAAATAAACGTGCTAAATAAATAAAAAGAAGATGAAATAGGAATGAGAGTAAACTCACAGCGAGACCTATCTCATCCAAAGGTAAGAAAGAAGATGCATATGCAAATGTAAATATATATATAATATATAGAAAGCAGTAAATAAAATTTAAATAAATGGAGTCCACTATACTAGTGTTACCACCATGAAAATAAAGCAGTAAATAATAAAATAAATGGTGCCCACTATACTAGTGTTGCTACCACAAAAGATAAATAAAGCAATAAAGAATTTAAATAAACAAAGCTGTAAATAATAAAATAAATGGTGCCCACTATACTAGTGTTGCTACCATAAAAGATAAATAAAGCAATAAAGAATTTAAATAAACAAAGCTGTAAATAATAAAATAAATGGTGCCCACTATACTAGTGTTGCTACCATAAAAGATAAATAAAGCAGTAAAGAATTTAAATAAAATAAATGGGGCTCACAAAGTGCACCACCATAAAAAATAAATAAAGCAGTAAAGAATTAAATTAAATAAATATTAGTAGACAATAATTATAATTAAAGCATTACGGCTTCAGGCCATTTATATCTCATAATGAGAAAATTAAAATTTATATGGCTTCTAGCCATAAAAACATAACATTAAATGTTAATAACAATAATAATAAAATATGAAATTAAAATTAAAATAATAAACAATAATATAATAAAATAAATAATATAAACATAAGGGCCCATGGTAAAATTTTTTTTTTAATATAATATGATTTAAATATATTATAAGATAAACTTACCTGCTCCACGATTATTGAAGACTCAAATGTTTGATAATCACACAAGAAGACGAAGAAACAGAACCCCATGTGCAGTTATAGAAATCAGCCAACTTTTTTTTAATATATTATATGGGTGGACGCAGAAGCAAGAGGGGAAGAGAGTACTGAACCATTTTGTATTATGGTGGAGCCCTCACTAATTAAATGAAGAAGTAAGTAGAGGCGTGACTGGACCAAAGGGCAATAATTAAAGAAAGAGACAAATGAATCAGGTGAAGAATAATTGAATAATAAAAGAAGAAAGAGGGAACAAACAGAGATATATTTAGAGATTCACAAGCGAGACGAAGCAGCAAAGAAAAATAACGATGGAGGGCTGAAGAAGAAGAAAACTCAAAGGAGAGGAAGATGGAGTTATCAGACAGGGAAGGATAAAATTTTTCATGACAAATCTGGAGTTATCGATGTGGAGTCCTGTTGAGGCGCGATGGTAGATCTGGATGAGGGAAGGAGAAAAAGAACCAGATCTGAGATTAATTGTGATGATGGGTAATGGTGATGGAGGTCAGATCTGGACGTGAGCAAGAGAAAACGAGAGCAACGGTAAGAGACGAGGGAAAAATAGATCTGAAACTGAGAAGGGAGGACGGATAAACCACACGAAGCTCAGTTGGTTGCCTCGTACTGATAACGTGTTATAAAACTGAAAGAATTCTAGAGAGTAGTCAGAGGAAATTCTAGAGAGATGAATTGAATTCTCATTCAAGTATATTGAATAGTTACAAGAGACCTCTATTTATAGAAGGATGCAAATAGTAGATTACTATGCGTATATACCATGTCATCCTGTATTTGGAGATTATGGGTCAATGGACATCCACATAATAAGTATATTCGTAACAATATGCATTTTTTTATTTTATGGGTATGAAAAATTGTTTAAAAACTCAAAAGGAAAAAAAGTGGAACTACCTATTCCCTTCTGTTCTTATTATAAGGATGTCCGGTACGTTTCATAATATGACATATTTTATTTAAATTTCTACTTTTTCCCACTTATTATCACTAGCTACATGAACAACTTCTTAACTGATTAACCAGACTCTTCTAAATAACTTTTTTGTACAATTCTAAATGACTTTTATTCAAGGTAATTTTGTTGTTAGATCGCACTATGCAATTCGTAAGATGCAAATGGATGTGTATTTATGCATGGAACATAATGACGCTACTTACTATTGTCGCCTGAGACATAAAATTGTTAGGAAAATCTCACAAAGACGTGGAGGACTTAATGTCAAAACACGATCATATAGAGATAGTAAACTAACTTTGTCTTAAGAGGCTTTTATCAGTTTCCATTGCTTTTGAACTACTTTTTCCAAAAGAAATTGCTGTGAAATGGTTTATAGTTAATGCCCCACCTAAAGAAAACGAAGAGGGAGAGCTTATATCATATATCTGTATACACAGACTAAAAACAAATTTATGTTTAAAATCTATAATTAATAATCAATTATTATTATTATTGGGATGAGGGGTGTACATATGTGATGGGCAATACATAAAATAATTCAAACTCCAAAGTTCAAAAGTCCAACGGCCATGAAAAAATGTTCAACTAGGGAAAATGTTTTTGGCATGACTTTTGTTTGTAATAGGTTTTTGACAAAAAATAAAAATAAAAAAATGATTTCTGATAAAAGCCACAAATTGCAGCTTTTGCCAAAAATAGTCTCTTCTTCTATTGTCATTCCAAATACAAATCATGGTTGTGCGAATTAAGATAAGAATAAGAAATCGAATTGTAAATATGATTTGTATTTGGAAAGACAATAGAAGAAGAGACTCTTTTTAGCAGAAGCTGCAATTTGTGGCTTCAATTAGAAATAACTTTTTTACCAAAAACCTATTCCAAACAAAAGTCATGCCCAAAACACCTACTTTCCCGTTGAACATTTTTTCATGGCCGTTGGACTTTTGAACTTTGGAGTTTGAATTATTTTCTGTATTGCCCATCGCATATATAATACTCTCATCCCAATAATAATAATAATAATAATAATTGATTATTAATTATAAATTATAAACATAAATTTGTTTTTAGTCTGTGTATACATATACATACACATATGACACATCTTAAGCAATATAATATTTTGCCACCTCATTAATGCTCCCTCTGATCCTATGTAAGAAAGTGTTTGAGCAGACATGATTTTATTTGCTATAAGATATATATACATAGGATCAGAGGGAATTACTCCCTCTGATCCTATGTATATATTTTGCCACCTCATTAATACTCCCCTCTCTGATCCTATGTATAAGAAAGTTTATAGAATTAATGAAATTTTAAACAACTTTTTATTTTTTAGTTTATTGATGGTCAATTATTTACTTTCTCTGTTTTCTTGTCAGACACACACTCACACATACACATATTTTCTTTTTCTTGAAAATTATTATTTTACACTTTTATCACCTTTAATTCAAGATATAAGATATACAAGAAATATATACATAGTCATCTCTCGCTCTCTCTCTATAAAAGTCTTCCGACATTTTTTCCAAGTCTTCCGACCTTCTTTCCTACGTCTTTACCCTCAAATTCAAAAAGATCGCAGTAAATAACGGGGAGATAACATAAATTATTATTAGAGGCCGGATTAGTAGTTGGTGACTTGTACAGCTTGATTTTGCAATGAAATATTACAAAGATATCGGGTACAAAACGCCAATCCATAATCATATCTTTAGAGATAGTAAAATAATTCAACTAATTAATTAACTTTGTCTCTAGACAATCGAGCTGTTCCCATTGCTTTTGAATTACTTTTTCTCAATAAATTCTATGAAATGGGTAATATAGCTGATGCCCCGCCTATAGTCTATGACACATTTTACTGCGTACTCATGTGGTGCTATTTATAAGGTATTTTCAATATTTTTCACATAGACACACACAAAAAAAAATCCTTAAATTTTAGACCATAAAATTTTAAAAAATTTACAACTTTATTTTTTTTAATATACATTATACCCCATGAAAACAAGTCCACACAATAATAAATAAAGGGTAAAATTGTACATTCATTTAAAAAGTTTCACTCTGTTTTATAAATAGTACCAAAAAATTTCTTCTCTCTGTACTTTATATATAGGATGAGATAAGTGTGTCAATTGTAGCTTCCCAAATTATCTTCTCTCAATTTACTTTGATAAACGATATGAAACACACACATTGCAAATTTTACCAAATTTCTTCATTTAATTTACTACAACTTTGAATTAATTAACCAAGTTGATTAGCCAATAGACTAATTTCATTCATTTGCATGAAAAAAAATATATGTAAGATAGCTAATGGAAAAAAAGTTCCTCTTGATCTTTTTCCTCTCCCACCCCCCCTTTTTTTTTCAAGTACCTCATCATCATCCTTAAATAAAAAATAGATAGTTTAGATTTAATATTTTATAAATGATTTTTTTTATTTATATTGTAGTTATGGATTTGTGTATATATGACCTTAAAAGTATAAATTTATTTATTTATTTTCATAATGATAATTTTGTAAGTAGAGCTAAATCACCATGATGGGGGTGAATTGGGGATTTTTAAAATTTTTCACAAGTTTTGTTTTATGATGAGCGAACAGGGTAAAAACAGAGTTCGGGAAAGGAAAGATAGATGCATAGATTTATACTGGTTCGGCCTAACTTTTTGGCCTGCGTCCAATCCTCAGGCATCTTGAGTATTTCAATATGTCGCTTGATTACACGCTCTGTAACTCTGAAGCAATTCTCTCACTAGAACTTGCTCCCCCTTACAAGTTGTAATCAATAACCCCCAAATCTCCAAGTCCCCTGACTTGAGATTGTTTACAATAGAATGAGATACAAATGATAAACTTTCTTAAAGAGTGGATAATGTTACACACTGAAGCTCTATAGTATCAAAAGATACTCTGTACTAAAAACTTTAAGACTTGATGAACAAAATGAATGCTATTCTGTTTTCTGGCTCAATAGTTGTTTAGAGGAATTGAATGCTGCTATATTTATACTTAGAGAGTGTTTAATAACCGTTGCAGGGATTCATATCACCGTTGGTGAAGTTTCCTATCTGTTGGAAGTACTTTGGTCTCTTCTCTCTCTACTCTTTTGCTTATTCTTTGTGTTGTAGGATAAAGGTTGACTTCTATACGTTTCTATACGTGAGAATGTCAGACCCTTGGTTAGGTGAAAGTCTCTTTATCCTTTTTGCATCGTGCAGGGCTTGGTAGATCCAAATATAGCTAGTTAGGTGGCCTTGTATTTAATGCTTTGACAGCTTTTTTGCTTTTAGTGAAGACAACTCTTTTGATATGCTTAAATCATCTGTAAATTGACTGAAATACACTAGCAAACACATTAAACATATCTGGTAATGTTGAGAATTAACATTAGGAAGCATTTGGATCAATCAACAAACATTAGGCAGATTTCGCAAATTTGAATTTTCAACTACCGCGACGCATACTCGAGTTTGTGCATCAATACTTGAGTATGTCACTATGCACTTAAGTCTATACTTGAGTTTCTATGTCTATACTCGAGTATTCTCCTTACAGAGAGGAAAGTCGCAATTCAAGCTCTGGAGTTTCAGTTCTTACTTAACTCAATACTCGGGTATTCAAACAATACTCGAGTTTTGGACTCTTATGAGATTTTGACCAAAACATCTAAACCAGAGTATTCATTTAAAACCAGAGTATTGTAATCTTTAGAAACCACAGTCGCTCTCTGTATGACCTCGATACTCGTGTATTCAACACCATACTCAAGTATGGGCTTTCATTTTGAAACTCAAAGAGAACATTAGTCAATGCGAACCGAAGTTTCTGAAACTGGAGTTTTCCAAACTGAAGTTTGTAAGTGTAATAAATTATTAATCATCTTTGCTTGGCCCAATACTCAAGTATCTTAATGCATACTCGAGTTTTGTTTTGAAAAGAGAAAACATTTGAATTTTAGAGCCAGGAGGGAAAACTGGAATTTTCATATTCCAAAACTAGAGTTTTTGAAACTGGAGGTTTCATTTTACTTGAAAAAATACTGAAGAGTCTCTTTGGCTTATACTTGAGTATTTAAACCAATACTCAAGTATTCTCTGATGGAAAACTTTGCAATGCTCTCTGTAAGGGTCAATACTCGAGTATCCTCTGGGATATTGCAGTATTGCCTTTAGTCATTAACATTGAGCTTTTCTTTGAAAGATCAATACTCGAGTATTGTTACTAATACTTAAGTTTCTCCATAACCAGTAAGTTTTCACTTTCTTGATATAAAATCTTCAATCTTGGTTTTACAATTGATTGTTATCATCAAAACCCATAGAGAACTAACATTCTGCCCCTTTTTGATAATGACAACACTTGTAAACTAGAATCTCTTCAGATTTTGAAAAATGCTTTGAAAATTTTAAGTTTTGTGAAAAGTTCAGCATAAAGGTTTTGTATAAGTGAAACTTAACATGTTCTAGATAAAACCATTGAAAGTTTTAATGCTTCAGTATTCATACTCCAGTATTCACATTTTTAATATAATGCAAAGCATAAATTCAATGCAATAACAACCAATGCAGTGCATAATTAGAGCATTCTATTCATATACCAAAGTTAGTACAACTGAGGATTCAGAGATTCATACTTGCCAAAAACATAAACTAAGAAATAAGCACGACAAGAAAACTTAGTCAAGAGATAGAATAAAAATAAAACTTAATCAAAGAGTACAAATATCATTTTTCAAGTTCATCAAGTTCTGATTTGCTAGCTGGCTTTTCTCCTGCTTTGTCATCTTTAAAAGTGGGTGGAGCTAAGACAGGAGAGCCATGAAGAGGATGAATGAAAGGAGTAGAAGGAGGCAAGCGATGAAGCATTTCTGTAGACGGAGTAGCAAAGGTAATAGGGAGTCTTTTTTGTGGTAGGGGAAATTGGAGAGGAGGTTGTGATTGGAGGAGTGGTGAAGGCAAATGGTGAAGGAAAAGAGGATTTACCAATAGGACTGGAGTGACTGGGTCTAGGTTGTTGATAAGAGAGAACCTTGTCTAATTTCTCATTGATAACACCAATAGAGACCATAAGCGTTGAGAGCTACACTGCTTGATTATTCACACATTCTTGCAACGTTTTTAGCTGTACCTTCAAATCATCTTGGTCTTTTACCACTCCATTTATGAAATTGGCCATTTCAGTTACTATCTTCTCTACTTGGATTTCCATTTTTGCAGCTAATCCATCTATAGCAGCATCCACAATAGACTTAATTCCTGACTCAAGATTGGATGGCACAGAAGATTGAGGAAGAGATTGTGCTTCCTGAGCATGAGAAGATCTGGCATAGGATGTACAAGGTTGAGAAGCAGCTCTTGATTGACTCAATCCCTCATTCTCAAAGGACATCTTCATGTAATGTAACTGAGATTTTCCAAATGCATGAGTAAATTGCAAAGAGTCAAGTGAACCAAGATACTAGATTTTGTGGTAGAAAAGAATAACTGAAACGAGTGGTGCAAATGGTATATGAGAAAGTTGTTGAGAATAAAATTTCAATATGACAATCTCTTGAAAGATCAATTGACTAAGGTTGATAGGGACTTTGTTCACAAATGCTGCGAAAAGGGGATAGCCCTTTTGAGTGAAGTGAGTATAGCTTCCTCCTTTTTGAACAAAGTTTCGAGAGTATATATACCAAAGCGTCCTGTGGATAGGTGGCATGGAACTTGGTGTAAGAGAGAGATGATGAGACATCGCCTCTGGAAAGGGTTCATTAGGCATAAGAATTTCAAAGATTTCCCTATTTATATAATTTGTGGAGGAGGGTTTAGGAGGATTATCAATTTTGAGAATTGAATTGATAATTGAAGGGGAAATCAAAAATTTTACTCCCTTGACACTTGTAGAAACTCTTTCCTCAATCAACTCTCCATTAGAATTAAGAAGGTTATCATAAGTCATATTGAAATAAAAGATTCGAACAATGTTGGGATTATATGAGGCAGAGATAGAGATAAAGGAAGAGTATTTGCTTAGCCAAGGTGATAGGCCCAAATGACATTCGTCCTTTAGTTTGGCCAGATCCACAGATACCACTGGGCAGAAACCCTTCTTCATTAAAGTATCCTTAAATTTTTCAGTTAATTAAGTGAGAATTACAGTAGTAGAATTGACAAAACCTTGTGGAGGAGAATCATGATTATTTATCTCTTCAAGTGCGTTGACTACAAATTGATTCTCCTTGGTCTGCGAAGGACCTTGTTCCTGCTTAGAGGCTTTATTTTCTGAAACTGTCTTCTTGGTCTTTTTCTTCTTAGGATGCATGGGACCTTCACTAACCTTCTCCTTTCCTTTGCCTTTATCAGCTTCTGTATCATGTTTGAAGGAAAAATATCGCCTAGAGGGGGTGAATAGGTGATTTCGAATTTTTGAGTCACAGAAGATGTAAAACTGAAGAACTAAAAAGTAAATAACTCAGTAGAGATTATACTAGTTCGGTCAAATCAAACGACCTATGCCTAGTCCCCAAAAACTGTAATACCCTAATTTTTATAATGCACTTAAAAAATATATTTAGATAAATAATACCTATTGAGAATAGGTGAATATGAGGTCTCAAAATGTAATATAATTAGTCTATTGTCAAAGGAGAATTGTGAAAAATTCTAAAAGGCATGAAATAATTATTAAAAATTTAGAAAACATATTATCCTCAATTTAGACAATTAAATAAATTATTTCCATTGAAAATAAAAAGAAGGAAAACTAAAAAGTATTTTAGAATGGAAATTGATTCCATAATTTTCAATATTTTACTTAAAGGGTGAATTAACAATGTTAACAAAATTGTTGTGAGGAAATAATTAATTTTAATTAAGAAAATTATTAGGAATTATTAAAGGAGTAATTAAGTAATTTTTGGAAATTTTACAAGGTCTAAATCCATGTGATTGATTAGGAACCAATAGGAAATTTTGGGAGAAATAAATATAAGATAAATAGGATATTAAGATTAATGGAAAAATTATAATTATATATATATGTGTGTGTGTGTGTGTGGCCGAAAATTAGGCCAAAAAGAAAAAAAATAAATAGAAAATAGGAGGATAAATATGAAAGAAGATCTTAAATAAAATAATAATATAATTAAAACATGTGTTAATTAGATAATAATATAATAATCAGAGGAAAAATGAACAGGATAAATGATCACAGATAGAAAGTAATTCCGTTGTGAGATTCTAGGAATGAGTTAGGAAAAACCAGAATATATTATTGGTCAGTGGATTTTTATCCAGAAGTTAGTACCGACCGAAGTTATTTCTGAAACCGGTCACGAATACCGAGGATTTTCGGCAGACAATGGAATGTCCTTACTGGGTATATAAGGGTAGAAGAACCCAGTATTCTTAAAGAGGAAGAAAAGACCTTCAGCGCATTGTTCTCGGAATTTTAAGGTGCTACGGAATCTCATGATCGGGGCACCGAACCGGGAATTCATCAGATAAAGCAAGATGACATAAGGCTTGATGATGTAACAGGGATGACATCATCCTTAAGAGGTGTAAGGCCAAGATCTAGCCACCTCAGAAAAGTGCGATCCGACGGCTCAGATTTCGTCTGACAAAGCATGAATAGTGACAAGATTTTCACTATAAATACCCCTTGCTCCATTTCAAATCTTCACACCATTTCCTTTCAAGGAGGCCGAAAATTTAGAGAGGAAGAAGAAGGAGGAGTATGGGGAATTTTACAGCGAAGCTCTGAGTAAGTCTTCGGTCCCTAGTCTTTAGTTCGGTAATTCTTTTGGTAGTTATAATAGGAATGCTAGAATAGTCTTTAATCTTCATATTTTAAGAATAAATATGATATTTATTTTAGAAATATGATAGAGGAAAGGCTATAGCAAAAATTTTGAGGAATTAAAGTCAAAACAGCGAAGCTCTGGTGAAATTCCGCCGAACAGTCAAACCAGGGGCAAAATGGTAATTTGTACCTAAAATGCCCGTTTTGGTCCTAAATACTCATATTAGTGATATTAACCTTATAGGATACTCGAAACACCGAACCGCTATTTTCGCTGTCACCGTTGTTGAGCCGCTGTCAAACGTGCCGTAATTTGACGGAAGTATCAAAAATCGTCAACAGAGGTACGGACGCGTATTGTAACCTTAACACTTATGCTACTTATATACATATATGTGATAGACATGCTTAGATACTGAAACTCTGCTTAGGGTTGTCAGTTATACTTACAGCTTGATACGAATTATAGTCTTGATAATGCCGTTGGGTTTGCCTAGCGCTGAGGACACGATGGGCCGTCGTGGCACTGGATATGTGCAACCATTATATGGGGCTTTACATACTGCTTTGTGCTTATGTTCTGCCAATATGTGATCATGCATCTGTTTTGTGCTTATGTAGTGATATACTGCTGTTATGTGAATATGTTCATGTTGTTATCAATATACTGTTATATTTGAGCATAAGGTTAACCGTTACCTGAGATCCAATTGGAAATTGGATCTCAGCTGTAGCTTCAGGGTCAGAAGTACAAAGGGATGACAATAGAGGCAGGTGTCCGGTGTAGGAGGGCGGAAGAAGTTTATCAGTTTATCTTTGTATATTCTGTTTAACACTATCTTCTTTTGGGATGATTGTATAAGAAAAAAAAATTACACTATGGTTATGCATCGTTGGATTCAGATACTTAGTTTATGAAAATGCTCAAACTCTGATTACCGTGTTTGGTTTTTTTTAAAAAAAATCCGCTATTTTAAGTGGGATGTTACAAAAACACTTTGGGTATTTTACTAATCCTCAATCAGAAAACAATTACACACTCAATTTCTCGAGAAAGTCCGCTCACATAGGACTCACTCCCCCTTACTGATTGTAATTGTACAACCTTACTTAAGTTCCACAACCTTAAGCTTAACAGATAAACAAGCAATGAAATTGATTTTCACTCCTTACTGAGCAGATAAAATGCTAAGCACTGAAGTATAAAGAGATATTGAATGAAAGGCTAATGGAACAATGAACTGTAATAACTTTGAATTGAATGCTTCGTGTTCTAGTCGTTGGTATATTGAATGCTCTGGCCTTTTATATGATTGCCTTGACAAGCTCCCTCATCTTGCATTTAATATATTCGTTGTCTCTATTTGAATTTCCGTTAGACCCATTCTTGACTCGTAGAAACAAATCGACCGTTGTATTCATTAAATGCAGTCGCACTTTGTATTAAATACATTTACCATTGTTTGTACTTGTGTCAGAGAAATAGCTAGAATAAGTATTACTTAAAAGAATAACAGCGGCTGCCTCAGTATTGAATTCAGATTGTTGTTTCGTTTCTTTGTCATCATTTAATGTTTAATCCACGTCGGATTGCTTTTTCGTGAATCTTTAACTAGATATAATATATCAACTGCAAAACTCAAGAAAGAATGATTAGAAGCAATATAAGCATATTTGGGAATAATTAAATCAACCCATTTGTTTAGAGATTGATCCTCTTATTACTAGGTTACATAGCTCCAAGAGATTCCAGCATACTGCACTCCCTCACAATAAACCATTCTTGAGAATTAAAGTGTGATTCTCGAGAATATAGCTTCAGTGTAGACGTGAAACAATTGGACTACAACATCAGATGCATTGGCATTCTCGAGAATTCAAGTATCATTCTCGAGAACCATCGACTAAGGGGTGAGATTAATTATAAACCAGGTGATTCGCTTGCTTTGGCATTCTCAAGAATCCAAGTATTATTCTTGAGAATCAAGAGAGATGCATGTTACATATATGTATGGCCATTCTTGAGAATTCTCCTTCTCGTTCTAGAGTATCATCGGCTTTGAGGAGAATGAAGTTTTGTGTTTTCTTCTTTGAGTTATGCACTCTCGAGAATTAGAGAAACACAAGAATGGAAGAAGTATGCATTGCATATCTCATTTGCATATCTCATTCTTCATTAGCATTCTCGAGAATCATATAGATGATTCTTGAGAATTGGTGTGATACACAACAATGAAATGAAAGAGTACCTCTTAGTATTTCATTCTCAAGAATCATGTAGGACATTCTCAAGAATTGAAGAATGATGAAGAAAATGAGAATCCATTATCTCATTCTCAAGAATGTCCCTTACATTCTCAAGAATCAACGAATGTAAATAGAATATTTGTGTTATAATATTCTTGTTCATAACTAAGGTTCTCAAGAATCTCCTACTCATTCTTGAGAATTGACGTGAGTTATGTATAATCTAAGGTGCATCCACTCTCGAGAATTGTGGACTAGCTCTCGAGAATTGGCAAGGATCATATAAGCAGAGGAAGTATACATTTCATATCCCAAGTAGTACATTCTTGAGAATAAAATTCTAATTCTTGAGAATCAAATGAAGGATATATTCATGGTGGATGGATTAAGTTATTCTTGAGAATCTTTATTTCATTCTTGAGAATTGTAGTAACGTTGAAAGACTTCTTGTAAATCATTCTCAAGAATTAAATTTCCATTCTTGAGAATCAACGAGAATGATCTAGGTGAACATTTCTCATTTCTCTTGCATTCTCGAGAATCATCCTACAATTCTCAAGAATTCCCTTTCTTCTTTCTCTTTATATTCAAGTTGTTATTTACTCTCAAGAGTCTTGTAGCTATTCTCAAGAATCATGAAGATTTAAGATCATCATGTCAAATAGCACATTGAGACATTCTTGAGAATCCTTATCGAATTCTCAAGAATCATCGTGAGGGTTGTGTGTAGGATAGTTTTGTATATAGTAAACTTCTTGTAATCCATTCTTGAGAATTATCCATCTATTCTCAAGAGTCAATAAATAAATGGTTCAATTATCAATCTTTGTTAAATTAAAAACTTTTACATTTGTTATCATCAAAACATCATTCAAAGTTAACAATGTTTCCTTTTGGATCGGCCCTCAGAGGCAGGCTCTTGGATTGAGATCCCTTTCGCTTTGACGGTTGGTGAGGATGCAGGAATACCAAGAATGTGACGATCAACACCAGTTTCAAATCTTCTGGGCATTACTTTTTCTCGTCGAGGTCTATGAATAGGGATAAACTTAACACCAACTGATTGTTGTTGAGAGGGAGGAGGAGGAGACCAGGATTTGGAAGTCTTGAAGTCAGAATTAGTGCTAGGAACGACTTGGGTAGAGGATTTGGAAGCCATTTAGGGTTCAGATCGAGGTGATTGGATAAAGAGAAGAAGGGAGAAGATAATCGTTAGGGCAAACATGAGTTTTTGAGAAAGTTTGAATGAACTCGAATAGTGACTCATATAAATAGAATTAACTGAAACTCGAGTATTTTATCCAAGACTCGAGTATTGATATAATACTGCTAACCTGGACATCAAAGGTGTATCGTGAACCTTTGAACTTCCTTGACCAATACTCGAGTATTCATTCTCAAACTAGAGTATTCTCTTTTTTTGCCAAGATGAGTAGCTCTTTGTCTGCTGGATACTCAAGTATCTCACTTAATGACTTGAGTATTCATAGTGCCCATAGCTACAGTGTTTTGTTGGCCTTGATAAAACTCGAGTTTTGCTCTCCATACTTGAGTATTCTTCTCTTGACAGCAAAACTCAAGTTTCTGAGCATCCTGCAAAAGATTATGCTACAATCTCCTATGCTAAAGTTAGTAATCATAAAATCATCAAAACCATAGCTAACATTGGAATGTAAAGTTTGTGTAAATAAAAGACTTACAACTCATTGGGATTTACCATTCCCAATTCGCTTAGAATAAAATTGAATGGCTCCTTAGCTAATGGCTTTGTGAAAAGGTCTGCAGCTGAAGATGAGTTGGGATTAACATAACTTTGACATTCCTTTGCTGAACGTGATCTCTTATAAAATGATGTCTAACATCAATATGCTTGGTTCGGGTGTGTTGCACAGGATTCTTGGCCAAGCTTATTGTGTCGATGTTGTCACACAATATCGGGATCTCCTTCAAATGTACTCCTAAATCTGATAATTGTTGCTTGAGCCATAAAACTTGGGCACAACAACTTGAGGTAGCTACATACTCAGCTTTGGTTGAAGAAATAACAATACTTGTTTACTTCTTGCTGAACCATGATACAAGTGAGCCACTAAAGAATTGACATTGACCACTTGTTCTCTTTCTATTTGTTTTATATCCAGCATGGTTAGAATCCGAGTATGCCACCAAATGTTATGATTGACCCTTAGGAAACCATAAGCTGAGAGTCTGTGTCAACAAGGTATCTAAAAATTCTCTTCACACTTTCAGCATGAGATTCCTTTGGAGCAGACTGAAACCTTGCACACATTCCCACACTAAACTGGATGTCTAGGCGGCTTGTTGTGAGATAGAGTAATGATCCTATCATTCCTCTGTTTTTTGTAATATTGAAATCCTTGCCATTTTCATCAGCATCCAGGGAAGCAGTGGAGCTCATAGGCATGTCAGCACCATTGCAATTATCCATCCCAAACTTCTTCAATAGACCATTTTCTCATCTTCATCAAAATTTAAATTTAACACCCTTAAAATTTTGTTTTGTAATATTAAACCTTATGTCATTACTTTTATCGTTTGAATAAATGTATTAAGATGTTTACTATCATTTTTCAATTAAAATATTTGTTGGTGTTGAAAAAGTAGAACAATAATATTTAGAAAAATATAAAAATAAACTTTGAACCTCTAATTCAAAAGAAAAAAATTAACGCATTACTAATAAAGAATTAATAAGAGAAAAAGCTATCATCTAACACAAATGTAATATTTAAACTACGAATGCTCAACTATCACATGAATATATTTAAAATAAATGATGACATTTTTTATATTATCAATGCTCAATTATTCCAAGAAAATAAGTAAATGTTATATAAATGATGCTTTTTTTAAAAAAAAAAATATCATTCTTCTAGTTTTTTTCCATATAATAAAGCTATTTTAATTTTAAAATGATAATAAAATATTAATAAATTTACTAAAATGATAAAATTAACAACATGGAGTTTAATATTATAAATCAAAATTTTAAGGGAGTTAAATTTAAATTTTAAAATTTCAGTGAGCTATTTATAGCTAATCAATGTTCAGGGGGTTACTTGTAATTGGTCAAAGTTCAGGGGAGTTTTATGAAATTACTAATTTACATAAGATGGCATGAAGAATACCATACATCATCTGTTAATTTGACGTAGCAATATCCATTAAAAAAGCAACGGTAAGCTAATGGCATGGGGTTAGTAATAATAAAAAAATAAAAGGTATGAGAAATTAAATTTAAATTTTGAAATGTCAGCTTTTAAAATTTAGCCTAATTTATTTTGTATGGGCGGCCAAAGTCGTCTAATTAGGGATGGTAGAGATGAGCTTATTGGAAAAGTCTTTGATTTATTATTCAATTTGAAATTATCTTTACATGATTCTCTTTTTATTATTATTATTATTGGTCAAAGTACTTGATTCATTGTTCAAAGTCCATGTAATACACATGGAGAAGCAAGGTCTCTAGATTAATATCTATTCTTTAATACCCTCGTTATATTTTCATAAAAGGTAATATGTGTGTGTATAATGCTGAGGTTTTTCAATTATGAATGTGATGACTCCCCATTTTCAATAGAATTTAAGATATATTTTGGCATATTTAGGGATTTATTAATACTAAATTAAAGGGATTTATTGAAGACTTTGATAAGATATTTTGATTTGGCTTATTATTTAGAGGATTTTATTGTAAATATTATAATTTTAAATTAAATTGAAATATTTAAGATTAGATAAGAAATAAATAAATGATAACACATTAAAAGTTTCCTTAAAGTATTAAAGGAAAAAAAAGAGAAAGTTTCGGTAGTTGGTGCTATTGTTCTGTATTAGTGTTATTAGGATTAGTGTTTTATTTCATCTGTCTTTCTTTTTCCAGTGCAGCCACCATGCGACTGTGTTTTGTTAATCTTTGTATAGAAGACCTAAAGAGCAAAAAGAAGCAAAGGCATGAAGATTGAGGCAAGGTTTTGAAACTAGACCGGATTGGCCAGTTCGGACCGGAAACCGACGAACTGGCCGAAAAACCAGTCCAAGTTAGGGGTGACCCCGGGTTCTGAGTTGACCGAGTCACAGGTTTTTTTTCAGAAAAAAAAAGTTTCCTGAAAGTTTAAAAAAGGTGAAACATAGAAGGAGAAGGAAAAATCAACAATGGATGATGGAGAAAGAAGAAAGTCTACATCTGATTCTTGAAAGGCCTGACTGAACCCAAGAGGGGGGTGAATTGGGTGAAGATAGAAATTTGCAACATTTTAAAATTCTTTTCGCAATTTGGTAATAACCAGTTTGAATGATAATAAAGAGTTATAAAGCTATAAACAATCATTCAAACTTATATGCTGGAAATGAAAGAGATTAAGGAAGAGAATTGCAAACTCATATTTATACTGGTTCAGTTCAATCCTTGACCTACGTCTAATCCTCAAGCTCCACTTAAGATTTCCACTATCACATTGTTTAATCAGGCATAAGAGACAAGCCTTTACACCCCACAAGTTTGTCCAAGCACTTGTGTAGCCTTTACAATATCTCACTGAGGCTCTCCCCCTTACTACCCGTAAGGTTACAACCAATTTCCCACTCAAGGTCACCCGACCTTGAGTATCTCTTAGAAAATATGGTTATACAATGTATCTTCTCTCTAAGAAGTGATTATGACAAACATTGAAGAGCATTATAAGACATTTCACTCTTAAAATGATATACTATGAAAGCATAAAAACAGAGTGAGGAGAGGATTCAGAATTTCGGCATTATGATTGTGTAAGCTCACTCCATCGTCTCTTGCATTTTTGAATGAGGCTTCATTTATAAAAGAAGATCTTCTAAACATTGGAGAATGTAGCCGTTGTAATCAAAACCGTTTGAGGATGAGGCATTTGGAAACTAGCCGTTATTTTCTGCTTTTTTTTTTTTGGACTTGACAGCTCAGCAACTTGATCTTCATGTAATCCCTCATTTGATCATCTGAAACAAATGATGTAAATGATGTTAAGAAGTGATACAAATCATTTGGGTAAGGTTTTGGTTGATTTGGATCAGATTCAAGATTTTCGTAACTTTGATTTTTCTTAAGTTACAATGTATACTCCAGTATTGGCTTGAATACTGCGGTATTGAGCTTATTTCATTACTTTAGATTCATCTCTGCCTGCTCGATACTCAAGTATTGACTTTCATACTCGAGTATTGAAGATCCCTTAACGTTCATTGCTCTCTATCTGAGCTATACTCGAGTATTCATGTATAAACTCGAGTTTTCAACTTATTCTTGTCTTTGGTTGCTTTCTATCTTGATATAGCTTCTAAATTAGCAAACCATTTATCCCCATATAGCTCTTTGTGTCTTCATTCCAATGCATCAAGAATCATATCCAAACTCGTTGGATTTTGCCCGTTATGATCTGATGAATGTAAGTTATCTTTTGACCAGCGTTTTGCATCGTTTTGAATCATCAGTCAATGTTCGAAGACCATATCTCTCTGGTCTGAACTTCATTCTTGTTGAATCAAGTCTTGATGGAAAGCCTTATGAGTCTTCTTTCCAATGCCACCGAATTCAGCTCATTTCGATCTGTAGATTGTGAATTACACTCAAAACATTGAAGCTTGGTCTGATGTGTGGTGTGGATATTTGATCCAACTTTAGAAATTCATAGCTCTCTCATATGATTTTATTTGGGCTTGAAACTCTGTCATGATGACGCATTGGATGTCTAGTTTCAGCCAAATTTGATTTCACCTCAATCCGATGTCTGATTCAGGAGATATCATCTAATTACCAGACCTCGCCCAAAGCTGTATGTGAAACAGAGGTGAACAGAGTTGCTGAAGGAGCTGGAAACTCGAGTTTTGTCGGGTCCAGAGATGCTAGAGAAGATGAAAACGCCCAATACTCGAGTATATAAGTTTCATACTTGAGTATTGACTCCCATACTCAAGTTTTGACTCTTTGGTTCGCAAACCGGAGTTTCCCAAACTCTAGTTTTCAAAACTCAAGTTTTCTTCTCCATAAGCAAATTACTTAGTAAGCTTGTATACTCGAGTTTTGACTTGGAAACTCGAGTATTCTCTTCCAGAACCTTATTTTTGTTGTCTATAACTATGAATTAAACCAATCCAACTTCCATATGATCATGGGGACCTCTAGGATCAATCTTGGAACTTGTATAAAAATATTTTCAACAAGTTCTTCCATTTTTCATCATTCATCTTGATCAATTTTTCCTCTCCTTCATTGTCTTCTTTTTGAAATCACATCTCTTGATCATGCTCCATAATCCAACTCTTTCTTTCAATCTTCATGAGCATTATCCATAGACATATTTAAGCTGATTTTGAATAAGGATATTCCCATTCTATTCATCAACTTCTTTCATCTTCCATCTCTCATTTTGATCATTCTTTTTCTTCTCTTCCTTTTCTTTATCCTCATCTATATCCTCAACCTCCTTGATCTTCTTCTTTTCCTTCTTTGCCGATTCATCTTTTTGAAATTTCTAATTTCCTTCTTGATTATTCCCCACAACTGAACACTCCCTTTCATTCAATACTTCTTTATCAATTTTCTTCTTGACCATTATTCATAGATGAATTTCACATCTTTGATCCTACATTAAATACAAGAAGAATTAATCAATCAAGAAGATAAACATATTACTCAATCTTTTTGCTCTTACTAATGGCATATACAAGACATCATCAAAACTAATCATAGCTAACAATTCTCAAATCTAATTCACATCAAGAAGCTCTGTGGAGCCTCTCTTCTCTCAATGTCGAGGCTCTCCAGGGCAAGACGACGGTGAGTGGAGGTTAAAGGAGGAGTAATGATTGAGAGGCTGAAGGAGGAGTAAATCTTTCGAGCAAAACAAGGAGTTGAGAGAGATTTGGACTCAGAACAAGAGGGAGGAGAGAGATCCGAACTTTGAAAAATTTTCACTCGGGCAACACTCTTCTACTTGATATATTAATAATATAAGTGAAAACTAATGGTGAGAGAGAGATCAGAAGAGTATTGAAGGTGAGAGAGAGAAAGATCTTCAATTGAATGGACAATTCACTACATAGATAGGATAGGGTAGGGTGTAGTGTTAATGGACTATCTAAAACAACTCTCTCTCTATGTGTGGCCAGTGGCTTACTGCTGTGATATCTATTTTTTTAACAAAAAATCATATAATATTAACATCCTCTTATATTTATACTTGTCCATCATCATATCTTACAATCTTATATTTTGACCATAAAATATTTTTTATTATTTGAATATTTTTACTTATTTTAATTAAATTATATTTTTAATTAATACTGGTCTGACTTATTGACCCTTATCCCAGTACTACTCCCACAGGTTCAGTGTCCGGTCCGAGTTTCAGAACCTTGGATTGGGGGAATGTAGCTTAAATACTAGTCATCTTTCTCTTCTTCGAACTGTGAACGACTAGGTGAACTAGAGAGAGAGAGAGAGAGAGGCTGGTTCATTACCTTCATGAAGGACGAGAGGATGAGAGGATTGTAACGAACTGAGGACTAGAAGCGTCGTTGACGAGAGATCAAATATATGATTTTTCAACACTAGGGTGTTCTCTTCTTCCTGGGACATCATTCTCGTCGCTGGTTTATTCTTGGTTTAGAGGCAAACTAAACTGAAGAAAGAAGGAAGAGATAAAGCTAAGCTAGATTTGACTAGTTCTTCGATCTCCTAATGACTTGAGTTTGTTTGTCTTTTTTTTTTGGGCCTGAAGTCTCCTATTGACTTGGAACATTCGAGTTAATAATTAGGGAATTAAGACATCACATGACTTCGGAAAGTCACAAGAGACTATTTAATTTGATGAAACAAATCCAAATCATGTTCGCGTTTCTATTTTTTTTTCAATATTTTTGTTTTGAAATTATATTTGCCATATTGATGAAAACCTTATTTACGTTAAACTACAGTAAAAAATTAACCAATGATTACATATATACGGAAAATTGAATTAAAATTTCAAAAATTAATATTAATAAAAAAATTAATTTAAATTTAAATTAAAAAAAATCGGAATATATATATATGTGTGTGTGTGTGTGTGTGTGTGTGTGTGTGTGTGTGTGTGTGTGTGTGTGTGTGTATGATAAAATTATTAAAAATATATATATATAAATCATTAAAAAAGTAAATAAATTTCAAGATAAATTTTACATATGATAAAAATATAAAATAACAATCATATAGAATTGTTTACAATAAGAATGCCTTAATGCTTCTATCCAATACTATATATAATATATATAATATCTATTTATAATCAAATATATATAATAGATAAAATATAAGAAAGATTATTTTCGTGCTAATTGAGAAAAGAAAAATGTGATTTACCTAAAAAAATAACAACTCCTCAATCATTCTTCATATATGGGAATTAAAATTAAAAATTATAAGGAATAAGAGCAATAATAATTCAAATGCAGGTTATGGTCAAATAAGAAATAATTATTCCAAATCCATATTATTAAGTCAACCAACATATAATATAGAAGAATCAAACTAAGAAGAATCAGACAAATCAGCATTTCGAACTGATTATGCTTCTAAGCATTATGAAAAAAAAATGAAAATAATAGATGAATAGAAGGCACAAACCTAAGGAGGAGGAGGAAACTGATCGGAGTAAAACTCTGGTAGTGACCATAAGGACGACAAGACTGAACAACAAGAAAATGAAGAAATGAATGAAAAATGAAAGGAAGGAATGAAGAATGAGAGAAAGAATCGGGGGAGGGGGAAGTTGATGAAAGAAAATGAAAAAGGGGAGGGGAGGGCGAAGTTGGCGGCCAAAAAGGTGAAATTTTGCGACAGAATTTTTTTTCCATCACAAAATTCTTTTTTTAATTATTTTTCTGACAAAATTTTGCGACGGAATTTTTTTTTCCCGTCGTACAATTTTGCGACAGAATTTATTTTTTGTCGCAAAACCCTTGAGGGTTTGCGACGAAAAAAAAAATTCCGTCGCAAAACCTCAGGGTTTTGTGATGGAATTTTTTTCTATCGTAAATTTGAAAAATTTTGTGACGAAATTTATTTTCCATCACAAAATTATTTTTTTGCGACGGAATTTATTTTTCGTCACAAATTTGAAAAATTTAGCAACGGAATTGTTTTTTTCTGTCGTAAAATTCTTTTTTTTATTATTTTTTTGTCACAATTTTGCAATGGAATTTTTTTAGATCGCAAAATTTCACTTTTTTGAGATGGAATGTGAATTCCATTGCAAAAATCCTACTTTTTGGGATGGAATTCAAATTCTGTCGCAAAAAGTCTCAATTTTGTGAGGGAATATTTTCCGTCACAAATTCCATCGCAAATTCACTATTTTCTAGTAGTGTTAATGGTGGTGATAGAGTAAGAGAGATAGAGAGACAACGGTGGTGTTGTGGAGGATGGATGACATATTCCTTTCTCTATACAAATCGCCCTTGTCTAAGCTCAAAATTGCTGCTCCCATCGTAGCTTGTGGTGGTGGTACTTGAGAGAAGATCGACAGAGGTCCAAGCTCCACTCTCACTGCTAGCACTGTCAATGTCGAGGCCCTTTCTAGCTCTTCAGTTCTCTGTCCTTGTTCGACAGTGAGATAGTAAAGAATACAGGAAGGGTTGACAGAGGTGCAATGGTGTAACATCCCAAAAATTAGAATTTGGGAATTCAAGGAATTAATTGTGAAAGAAAGATCCTTAAATGGAAATAAGGATTTATTCTCATTATTTAATTAATGTTGCAATTAGATTTGGGAAAAGTTATATAAGTGGGGTATATACTTATGCATTTGATGGCATGTGCTTCTATTTTTGCAAGACTCATGCACTACTACAAAAAGTGGATACTGCTTCCCTAAAAGACGTCCTTATTTTAAAAAGGGAAGTAAAAAGTATAGGCGGTAGCATTTTCATAATTATTTGGCTGAATTTTGAGACTTAGGCATCCTAAATATAATTTTAGGATGTCTAAAATATTTTAGGCGTCCTAAAATATATTTAGGACACCTAAAATTAGTTTTTTGAAGTCCTAAAATATATTTTAGGGTGCCTAAAAGGGAATTTTTTTGGCACCTAGAGAATTTTTTAGCTCTAAGATATTTTCCTGGTATTTGAATAAGGTTAAATAATATTTTTGGCACCCTGAATAAGGTTTAGGACACCAAAAATAATATTTTTGGCGCCCTAAATAAGGTTCAGGGTGCCACAAATAAATTTTTGGCATCCTGAATATGGATTCAGGACGTCATATTCCTTTCAATTCTATTTATTGGGATTTGCACGAGTTTTCAGATGAAACCCTATAACGAGTTTTCAATTCCTTCTTTGCACCTCAATCCCTCTCTCTCTTCCTCGCCATCAGCTCGACTGCTCCTTCTTCCTCTTCTTCAGAGGCGGCTCCCTCTCTTCTTCCTCTCCCCTATAATCAATTATATCTACGACTCATCAAATTTATCGTTTATTCATCGCAAATTGAAGAGGGAGAGAGGTCAACGTTCGGCAGGGAACTTGGCACAATGCTTTATCCAGATTGATTCCTCCAGATCATGTGTCAAGTCTCCAGATCTTCGATTCTGAAGCCCTTGACGATTAAAGAGATTAAAAATAGAGGAAAACCGAAGGTCAGATCTGAGGAGAAGAAATCAGAGGTTGAATCAGATTTCTTTTTGTTTTTTTTCATGAGTAAAATTATTTATTCTGTTCCTGTTTTTTTCCAACTCTAGCTTGTTGCTGTGATTCTAAAAGTTCATATGCATGGTGAGGCTTGTGCTGAGGAAATCAAAAGACACATATAGAGAATGAAAGGTGTGTTACCCGTGTTTCCTGCAATTTTTTTTTAAAATGAGGGCAAGCAAAATTTTCGCTTATCGAAGGAGTTATCTAGTGTCATATGCCCCTCCTTGGCTTATTCCAACACTCTCATCTTCAGATCAACCTACAATGTGCAGGTTATCGTTGGAGAGAACGAGCTCGAAGGGAGGCTCCTCAACAAGTTTCGTAGAGAGTTATTCTGATTGAGGGATGCAAGTGGAGGAGGTTCTTCGAGTCTATCAAGCACAACTATAGAAGGTTCTTTCTTTTTGTTTTCACATTTAGTTTCTTTACTTTATGTTAAATTGGGGATAAAGAGTGAGGATAATTGATTTCTTGTTAAATGAGGATAATTATTTTATGTTAAATTTGGCATCTTAGATTTTGTTTCTTTGCTTTCTGATCTTGTGATAATGACATAGAAAAATGTGATCCATCTTGACATCTTCTTTTTCTTGGAATAGGAAATCTAAACCAGTGAAGCTATTTCCTCATGTTTATAGTGTTTGTTCTACTACTATTTTTATTTGGAAGACATATATGAGGTTCTCCCAGTTCTTCGCCTCAGAGTTTTAGTTTTTTTTAAATAAAAAAAAGCATAAAGGCGTCCTGAATTTTATTCAGGATGCCTTACATAAGGCGTCCTGAATAAAATTTAGGACGCCAAAAGTCATAATGTTTTGCTACCCCCACTCAGACGTCCCTCTGAAAAAGGACGTTAATTGGGCATTATTTAAGACGTTTTTTTGGGTTTTTCGTAGTAATGATGTAAACATCAAATAGGAAGAACATATAAATGGTTCAGTAAGCCCATTCTCATTCATTCCTTAAGGCCCATATAATACTCCAAATCCAATAAGTGCTTAAACCATTAATTCCTATCAGCCTTAGCATTACCAAAAACGCAGCCCAATATGTATATATGGAATTTCATCTCATATGATTCTAGATGAAACTCCAGCCATCTCATTTTATTCAGTTCGGCCTATATACTCAGCAGATTATCCAATTCATTCTTCTCATTTTGGCCCACCTCAAAGCAAAGCCGAATGAGCCCATATTTGCTGCATTGTTACTTCGGCCTAGCCAAGAAATAGAAGCAGTGAATTATTGAGTACTAGTAGCAACACATGGACAGGCAAATACTCAACAGTTCATGCTCCTTGACAGAGCATCGTGCTCCCTACAAATCCATTATGCCTTAACCCAACATGTAGCCCCTCTATATTAAAATCCAATTCTAGATTACGCAACTACAGAGGAGCAGCGAGAGATCAGCAGCAAGCCATGCTTCTTGAGCCCTGCATCAAATATCCACTGGTTCTTTACTCTTTTCCATACTGGAATCTCCAGCGCCATTGTACTCTTCTATTCTCATTCATTCCTTTCGGCCCATATGAGGATATAACTATAGCTTCTATTTTTCATTTATCTCCTCTCCATTCACTTCAGCAAAATATATACTCCTTCATCATTCAACACGGCTCATACAGCTTCAATTGTTATTCCTCTTCAGATGGAACACAGAGAAAGAGCTGAGAGACCACGACTAGCACACTTGTCATTTGCATTTTAGTACAGCTCAGTGTTTATGCATAGCCCAATATCCACTATTTCCTTCGTTTCAACATTTTAGCTCCATACTCCACTACTTTTGTGTTAGTTCTCTATGGGTTTTGATGATAACAATCAATTGTGAAACTAAGTTTGAAGAGTTGTCTTAAGAAAGTAAAAACTTGCTGATTGAGATAATACTCGAGTATCAGTAGCAATACTCGAGTATTGGATTTTCAAAGAAAAGCTTAATGCAAATAACTAAGGGCAATACCGCAGTATCCTAGTGGATACTCGAGCATTGGACCTCACAGAGAGCATTGCAAGTTTTTCCATCAGAGCATACTTGAGTATTGGTTTGCATACTTGAGTATAGACCTAAGAGACTCTTCAGTATTTTTACAAAAGAAATGCAAACTTCAATTTGGAAAACTCAAGTTTTGGAATATGAAAAGTCCAGTTTTCAACTTGGCTCCAAAATTCAAATGTTTTCACTTTTAAATGAAAACTCGAGTATGACATTTACATACTCTAGTATTGGGTCAAGCAAAGATGACTTGAACATTTATTACACATACAAACCTCAGTTTTGAAAACTTTAGTTTTGGAAACTCCAGTTTCATACTGGCTAATGTTCTCTCTAAGTTTCAATATAAAAACCCAAACTCGAGTATATATGGTGTTGAATACTCGAGTATCAAGTCATACAAAGAGCAACTGAAGTTTTTAAGCTTTCAATACTACGGTATTACATGAATACTCCGGTTTTGATGTTTTGGGCAAAAACTCATCAAGAGTCCAAAACTCGAGTATTGGTCGAATACTCGAGTATTGGCTTAAGTTCAACTGAAGCTCCAAAGCTCAGATCACGAGTTTCGCTTATGGAAGGAGTATACTCGAGTATCAGTATAGATACTCAAGTATGACTTTAAGTGCATAGTAACATACTCGAGTATTGATGCACAAACTCGAGCATGGGCCGTGTCAGTTGGAAATTTGAATTTATGAAATCTATGTAATGTTTGTTATTTGATCTAAATGCTTTCCAATATTAAACATCAACATTACCAAATATTTTAATGTGTTTGCTAGTGTATTTCAACAAGTTTACAGATGGATTAAGCAGATTTTAAGTGCTGACTTCACTAAAGCAAAAGAATTGTCATAGTATTAAATGAGGAGCCACCTAACTTGCTATATTTTCGTCTAATAAGCTCTGCATGATGGAAAAAGGATAAAGAGTCATTCACTTACTTAAAACCCTAATATTCTGACGGCTATAAACTCAAGGGACTCAACATTTATCCTTCTAACACAAAGAATGAACAAAGTGAAGAGAGAGAAGAGACCAAGGTGCTTTTATCAGACAAAAATCTTCTCGAACGATCATATGAATGCTTGCAACGGTCTTTAAACATACTCTAAGTATAAGTAGAGAAGCATTCAATTTTCTTCAACAACTATTGAGTTGTAAATCGAAAGAGCATTAAATTTGTTCATTTATTCTTGTGCTTTCTGTACACAGTATCGGTTGATACTATCTGAGCTTCAGTGTTCATCTTATCTACTCTTCTAAGAGAGTTCATTACTTGTATTCATTTATTGTAAAGAATCTCAAGTCGAGGGACTTGGAGATTTGGGAGTCTTTGATTACAACTTGTAAAGGGGAGCAAGTTCTAATGAGAGAATTGCTTCAAAGTTACAGAGTGTGTAATCAAGAGACATAGCGAAATACTCAAGGTGCCTGAGGACTAGACGTAGGCCAAAGAGTTGGGCTGAACCAATATAATCTTTTGTGTTCATTTTCTCTTCCCTGCACTCTGGTTTGTTCTACATTATCACCATAAAATAGAACCAGAGAAATAATTTTGAAAATCCCCAATTCACCCCCCTCTTGGTGATTTAGCTCCACTTTCATTTTGTTTCTTTCCGTAGCATTTGTAGTTAGTGTAAGTTCCATTGTCTTTGCTTCAACCATGCTCTACAGTCTCCTGAGTTCAGCACTTTAAACTATCTGGCCTTCACAGAAATAGAAAGACAGAAATCAACAGCTGAGGCTGAAAGTGTAAGTGCGTGAGAGTGAGAAACGCAGAGAGATGGAGGAAGATAAGAAACTGAGAGCAAGAGAAGCTAGACAGAAACATATACGTGGAAAGAGAGAAAACTAAGAGTTTCAGTGAGAGACCAAGAGTGAGACTTCGAAGAAATTCCTTCGGCCAATCTTAATGATCATTCTTGGCTCTGCATAGAAAAGGAGAAGCATAGGCTAAGAATGTGAGAGGGAGCCCAAGGACGAGAAGGGAAGTCGAATAAGAAGAAGGTCCGAACGTGCATGAAGTTTGAGTATCGATCAAGGTGAGTCTTGAATCTCTTTCCTTTCTTTTTCCATAAATTCTACACAATGGGTCTGTTTAGGATAAAGGAATGCAAGAATAAAGAGAAAGGAATGTCACATGCATTTATTCCTTTGTTTTTCATGGCTGAAACAGAATGCACAGTGTCAGCTACAGTAAATCCGAAAATGAACAGTGTTGTGTTACTGTAGCAGTCAAGTCACTGTTCACATGCAGGATTTTCCAGCTGAGCACTGATTTTTAAATAGGTCAAAAATATAGTAAACGACCTTCTTTGACCATGAAATTTTATGAAAATTTAGTAGACATGCTAAAATTTAAAATGAGCCTTGGTTCACCTTAATCAGAGGTCTGTAGCTCAAGATATGATTTTTGAAAGATGGGTCAAAATCTGGAAACTTTTTTGTAACGTTTTCTGGACAGACCTGATGTTTTTATAAATTGGGAATGATTGGTATAAGATAAAATTATGAAATTTTCCATAAATAGAGACGTGTAGCTTTCTTTTGGTAGTCATTTTGTAATTTTCTAAGCTCTGAGTAAAGAGTTATGATTTTTACAAAATGACCCTAAGTTTTGGAAGCTAAAACTGGTCAGAGAGCTTATGCGAAATTTTTGAATGGGTAAAAGAACCCATAAAATTATGATATTTTCCAGAATTAAATAGGAAATTCATAGCTTTAATTTGATATATAATTTGTAATTTTTAAAGCTTTGTGCAAAGCGATATTGATTTTTAAAGTTAAGCTATGAATTCTGGAAGCTTAATAGGACAGTCAGTGAAAATGTAAATGCTGGGAATTATTTGACAAGTTCCAACATTTGAAAATATTTTTATATGAAAGGGGACTTGTCTATGAACACGTGAGAGTTAATAGCACATTAAAATAATTTTTGTCCAATTAATTAAAAATACCTGAAGTTGCAGGATTTTTAAGGACAGTGAAAGAATATAGAATACAGGATAACCGACTGAAGTGAATGAAAAGAAGCTTTATGGGTCGGACTAGCAAGCTTAATCTTAATATTCCTATTAACATTAAGTTGAGTAATGTTCATTCACTATATAAATGTCAAATATAGGAAGTGATATTTGCCCAAGTCTGAAGGACAAGCAAATTTGAAAGAATCTTACAGAAGGTACTTTGCGACGCCAGAAGAGACTAACGGCAATAATAAACAATTTAAGCAAATCTTGGCACCCTTTATGATCCCAACACCTTTGGAAAAAGTTAAGGATTCAAGCTTGAGGTTGGTAACTCTAATCTTGATAGCATGTATGTATGTGTTCACTAGTGCAAAAAAGTGTTTTAAGACCGCCTCATTTACAACAGATTATCAATGCCCCGGTTTTAAAGAAATGACCGGTGGCAATTTTGTAAATATGAAAAACTTCTTCACCCACATCAATTTTTAAGATCGCCTCATTTACAGCGGAGTTTCGAGGCACTGGTCTTAAAGATATGACCGATGACAATTTTGTAAATATAAAGAACTTCTTTTAACATATAAATTCTTAAATATAATATTCAGACTGCTTAAAATAAACAACCGCTTTTAAAAATGTTAAAAAAAATTAAAATATGGATTACATTTTTGAGAAAACTCATACATCACCGACTTATATTTTCTACGGTCAAGAATAATAAGGAAATATTTAAATATAATCGTATAAAACTTTTAAGACTATACATATATAAATGACGGTCTTAAAGGTAATACTTTTAAGAGCGGACGTAACTTGTACCCGGTACTAAATAATTAAAAAATTTAAAATAATAGTTTATTACTTTTAAGAGCGGACATAACTAACGGACGGTCTTAAATGTTAACCTTTAAGACCGTCGTTTTACTTACTCCGGTCTTAAAAATGGAAACATATACTTCTTCGCGCAAAACCTTACTTACGACTTACGTCTTACTGTCTGAACTCTGAAACCCCTGTTCTCTTTGCGAAACCCCATTTCCTGTTGCATTACGTCTATTCCTCGCCAACCACCACCATCCTCTGTTACTCTCTCCCTTTCACAGGCGTTACTCCTTCGCACCACCACTCTCTTACTTTCTCAAAAATGAACGAAGAAAACCATTCTCTACCTATTCAGTCAACGCTAGTTAATGATGTTACTGGTGTGAGCCAGAACCAACCCTCTTCTTCTCAAAATGAGCCTCGTGACCACCTTGTATGCCGTAATAGAAGTGGCACACGAATGAGCAACATGTTTGTAAAACAGAACGCTGGGTCAAAGATCGAGATTCAGTTTAATGACAGGTTGGAAACTTTCGGTCCGAATACACACGAATATAATAGTTTTGTCGGCTATATGGCACGTAGCAAGGTCAGAATCTTGATAGATGAGTGGAAACATATTGACCAACGCACAGTGAAGGATCTTATTTGGGACTCTATCCGACTTTCATACACTGTCCCTGACTCTGAGAAGTTGAAAGCCAAGACATTGTATTATTGTGCTGATCGATGGAGGAAATTTAAGACCTTTCTAGCCAACACCTATATTTTTGCCGAGGTACACATAATTTGATCTAGACACTTGGCAATAATTTGTTCAGCTTCAGACTTCTACTGAAGCTTTGGCGAGTTTAGATTTAGTTTTGTTTGCCCTTTTTGTTTGCTTATTAACCTGTGCGGATATGTTAATGTTATTGTGTTCGTCTAATCCTGTTAGTTAGATGGTTTAATGTGTGGATAGAGGTATATATTTCCATCCTTTGTCCTATATCAGAGGAACATGTCTTAGTTATATGCATGTCTTATATGTTAACCGTTATTATATTCTTAGCTGGTTCTATTGTAGTAGGTAGTGGTTAGACATTGCTATTAGTAAGTTAGTATGTTAGTTCTATACAATTCTACATCTTCCTTAAATAAAATGTTGAAACTTGATGAAGTGAATTTGACTAGTGTTTGAGGTTCATATGAAGCAGAAGTTCTATAATTTCTTTTAGTGAGATGGCTTGAATTCATAATTAATAGTTGTTTTCAATTCTGATTCATAGAGAAGAAGGGAACAAGCACATGAGATAGGGAGAAAGAATGATTGCCCGCATAGGGCTTCTTGCAGCGGATATGCAAAGGCCGAAAAAGAAATGATGGAGGCCAAGCGGAATAGATTGGAAGAAGAAGTTGAATCCAATCCTTCTGCTATAGTTGATCAGCAGGCATCCCCAATACGTCGCAAGGATTTGTGGTTGTATATTTGGCGACCAAAAAAAGGCGTCTACATGAGTGAACAAATTCGTATAGTTGCTGAGAGAATTGTAAGTATTGTTTATTGTTATTTTTTAGTTACTAAACAAGTTTCATTACTAAGCTTCTCGTTATCTGTATCTTATAGGAAGATCTTAAAAAGAAAGAAGCAAAGGGATCTTTTATGTCGGGTGGGAGGAATGATGTTTTGATCGTTGCGACCGGAAAACCGGATCACTCGGGGCGAGTAAGAGGATTGGAGGACGGGTAGGCTTAAAAGAATACTTTGGTAAAACCAAACGCCTTAGGCAAAGTATGATTACCCGGGGAGGAGATGGACCAAACGGTTAGACAATTAAATGAGGAGGCAGCGGCCAAATAACGTGCATTGAAAGAAATGTTTGAAGCCCAGATGAGGCAAATAAAGGAGGAAATGATGGAGATGAAGAAACTTATTAGCTCTCGGCCAGACACTAGTGTTCCCTTCACACATACACTTGCACCTGTGCAGTAGAGCACCAGAGGGAGCTGCATTGTTGGACAGTCAGAGCAACTTTGTGACCTATACGTGGCAGAACCAACTTGATAATTAGTTGTTAAAGGGACTGTCCACAACTTGGGATCAATTATACACCACAAAAAAATGGCTGATGATGAAGTCAGAGTGTTAGTTGAAGAGGTGATCATTGATGCACCTCTCCCTCTCCCAACGGATCAGCTGAAGCGTGTGAGTAATGTTAAGGGAACCTTCATCTCTTTGGCCAGTGAAGCTTGTAAATGTCTATACTCCTTCTCATGCTTCATCCCCTCATCCATCTCCATCCCCTCTTAATAAAGCTGCATCCCTTCCTAAAGTTGCACCCCCTACTACTGAGTTGGGGGCCAAGGATAAAATATCCCAAATGGTATCCAAAGAAGAATTTTCATTACAATCATGGGATATCAATGAAGTGGTAGGGGTTCCTCATGAGCCTCAATCGATTTTCTTTGACACCGTTGATATAAAGTCCCTGCTATTTCTTGTACAGGAGCTTAGATCAACATGTATTCAAATGTTTTTAAAGTAAGTATCTTCTTTTATGAGTACATAATATAAATGCACCATTTAGACACAATAAATATATACTAATTCCTTGATCGATGTCATTATTGTAGGTTCATGTATCAAGATTTGGAGCAACAGGGCAAAACTAATGATTTTGGATTCTTGTGCCCAGTATATACAAACACAACCACCAAGGAAGAAAGACAACAGTACACATCAACGAGGTTGTGTGAAGTGATAAGGAAGGTGTACTTGTTTCCATATCACTTTAGGTACATATCACAATCGATCTCTTGTTACAATTCACTTAATTTTGCATAATATATCATGAGTACTCTACTGCTGTGAATTTTTAGCAACCATTGGCAGTTGCTCGTCTTGATCATGGACTCGAATACAGTGTTATTCTTATGCTCCACTCACGACAAACCAGGGGTTCTGTTGCAGCAGATCATCAAAGAGTAAGCATGTCATTTTGATTCTCTTGTTAAAAATCTCTGATGTGAATTTTCAGTGAACGTTATTGATAAATTTGTGATTTTGATGATAATGCCATGAGGAGCTTCCAAAACCAGGTCCAAAAAAAAAGCGAGGGAGTGATCTCAAAGATCCTAGATGGCTCACACCAAAGGTTAGTACATATTTAGACACTGGCACACAGCCTTATGAAGTTGGTCAGTAAGCTATATATGCTTGATCTTATATATATTTCTTGTTCTTTTCAGACCCGTAGGTAACTAATCGGATCCAACTTATGTGGCCTCTACATAACGAAACACATGTATGATATTATCACTCAACCAAGTAATAAACTCACTGCAATGGTAAATGTATTTGGTGTTACATATTATAGTTGAATTCAGTTTTTGGCTTAATTAATGTTACATATGAAATATGCACACAAATTAATTCAGTTTCTTTCTTTGATGTTACAGAGGTTTGCCTTTGAGACTTCCTTTTCTGATGATGAGGTGTACCATATACGCAGTGTGTTTTGTCAACATGTTACTGACCTTTTAAAGTAAATACAACAATCGCAGTACTAATTCATTTGTAAATATATGCTTGTAGAGCAACAATTGTAATTACAGTACTACATTAATTTGTAAATTCATTCTGTAAATGAACAATTTTACAATTTGTATAATTCAATATATAATAAATTTGTTTATTTTTTCGAACAATTCATTCTGTGTATTGGATGGTAGATATTGCTTAAGATTTGAGTTTTTGAGAGTTGTAAATAACAGTAAGAGATTCTGAAAAGTATTCATGACTTTTAGGACTGCATATTAATAAAAGAGACGGTCCTAAAGGTCTTTGTTTTTTTTTCTTAAAAAAAATAAGCCTTGATTTTAGGACCGCATGTTTGATACATCTCTAGTCTTAAAAGTCTTAGAAAATTTGGTGACACTTTTAATACTGCATATTTATTAAATATATGGTCATAAAGGTCTTTGTTTTCTTTAAAAAAATAAGCCTAGATTTTAGGACCGTATGATTTATAAATCTCCGATCTTAAAAGTCTTATAAAATATGGTGACACTTTTAAGAACGCATATTTATATAACGTCTGGTCTTAAAAGTCTTCGATAATTCTAAATTAAATATGGCTAGATATTTAGGACTTTCTATTTGATAAATGTCTGGTCTTAATAATCTTCCTTTAAATAGAAATGATGACTCATTTTTAAGACAAATAATTAGGGTTCAAGAACACTTCGAGTTTCTGGCATTCTTCTCAAGCTTAGGACCCTCGTTGTCGTCAGTTTTACCTCTCCAGAAGTTGAAGAGCATTGTCGAAAAAGAAGTAAGATAATCAAAATTTTCAACTCTGGGTGTGGTAAAACTGACGGCAACGATGGTCTAAGCTTAAGAAGAGTTGTCACTGTGTTTGTTTTTATTCTTAAAAAGTAAAAGTTGTCTTTTTTTTTTGTTTTGTTTTATATGTTGTTAACTGTATTCTGTGAACTTTTATTGTTAATCACATTTCAGTTATGGTTTTGTTTGTTTCCTTTTTGTCTAAAACAAAATCAAGATAACGAAAGTATATACTAATAGACAATCGAATATGGGAAAAAATTTATTTATCATATTTTTTTCCTGCTCGCTGTGGGGCAGGAATAGTACAAACAAAAAAAATAAAAAAACATAAAAATAATTAATCCCCCCCCGTTGTTGTCGGAGGGAAGGGAGGGATCGGAGGAGAGGTTGGAGACTTCTTCATCAGAAAGATTGTACTTGACGTCATTGGCATCGAGTAACATGTTCAGCTTGTAGTTGACAGTGTAGTAGACCTGAAACATTTGGCCCATGCGTCGGTCTATATGAGCGACGCGGGCTAAGAGGTGCTGCATCATCTGTCGGGCGGAGGGGTTTGGAGGCAGCGGAGGAGGGTACGGAGGTGGATGTAGACAGGGAGGACCATTGTTGGGCAGTGGTGGTGGAGGAGGGGGAGAACCATTGTTGTGCACACCTAGTGGTGATGGAGCGGCCATTGTGGAGGTTGTAGAAGTAATTGAGAAGAATGTGAAGAACGTAAAGTAACAACGGGTTTACATAGAGAAACCATCCTAAAGAATGTGAAACGCAGGAACCGTTAATGAGGAGATGCATAGTTTATTAAAATACGAGGGGATGCCTAGTAGGGAAGTTTATCTAGAAGCCGAAGAGACTCTGAATCATTCATTTGAACAGAGTGTAAGGATGCGACTCTGGTGTCACTTGAAAATAATGAACTTTTAATACTGGATATTATAAGAGATCCATTCTTAAATGTATTATTTTTTAAAAAAATTAATAGACTTTTAGGACCGAGTAAAAGATAAATGATCGATCCTAAAGGTAATTGAATGGAAAAAAATTAATATACTTTTAGGACTGTGGATATGTTATATGACGGTCTTAATACACTTTTGAGTATTAACTACTGTTGTCCTGCCTTTATTATCCTCCTTACGCTTTCTCTCTATCCTTCTTAAGTCCTCATTACCTCGTAACTCCATGCTACGTAGCTCTCTGCCCCTCCTTCCCTAACTGCTCAAACAATGGTTAGATACAAGATAACCCCTCGCAGGGGTACTCCTGAAGCTCATGCCCATGCCAGATCTCTCATGGGTTCTCTTCCAGCGTGTTCTATTCTGACAAAGGAGTCACGGGTTGTTGGACCCATTGTTATTACGGATGATGAAGAGGTTGACGACCCCTTCCAGCCTTTAGACCACGAAGAGGTTCCCGCTCCCCCTCTCCAACCTCCTGATCCCAATGCTCCCATGGATGATGATGATGAAGTGAAACTGATGCACATAATATAGGAAATTGCTGATATTCGGCGCGAAATTGCTGCTGCTGAAGCCGATATCTCCAAGACATTAGCTGATAATAAGCATTAGGAATTTTAGTCACATTATAAGGTTGTTTTTGTTAATTTTTAGCTTGTTCTTATTTTCCTTTTGTACTTTCATATTGTCATAGCAATCTAAAAATTAATAAGAACTAAGCTTATATTTTATGTTTTCCATATTATCCATTAAAGAAAAAGCTTATTCTCCAATCTCCAGTGTTCTTTATTTTCATTCAATTGCTGCAGCAATCTTTTTTTTAATATTAAAAAGTATTTGACTTTTAAGACCGCAGTTTTATAAAACATGCGATCCAAAATTAAATGAATTTTATGACCGCAATATTATTAACTTTTGGTCTTAAAATTTTCAATATAAATTTAAATTAATTTATTTTAGGACCGCAGTTTTATATAACTTCGGTCTTAAAAAGTTCAATATAATTTAAATATATCTTTAAGACCGTATTCCTTTAAAATGACCGGTCTTAATAATATCCCAAATAATATATGTCTCTCTCGCGCCACTCGCGTAGAAAAATTAAATTTCCCTATATGAACTTCTCTCGTCGAGCCGAAAGTGATTACTCAGGTTCTGTCTCCAGTGTTTGTGTGTTGCTTCGTTGCTGCTTCGCGTTGCTCTCTCGATGAAACTACACTTTACCAAGCTGTATGAGTTGTTTCGGCTATATAACTGTAGGATTTTCCTACTTATCATTGTGGGTTTTTCATGGGTTAACCAAAATCGATGAAATCTTCTTTTGGGACCTACCCAACTGACCAGTAAGTGTTTTCAGGTTACTCTTACTGTCTGTAACACTAACATTCGTGGCAGGAGAAGAGAGACTCAACAAACGCATTTGACCTTATATGCTACAGGTAAGTGCACAAGACCTACTTGTGATGCGTTTAATTTCCTCATCATGCATTTATTTTTCTTCTTGATTCACTGTCATCCATTTATGACCATAAGACAAAACCGACATTTAGCTTATATACGCATTTGTAGTTGGTTTATTTTATATGCAAAATTCAGTTTTTACGGATTATGTATGTTAAATCTTTCCGTCTATAGGAATTCTATTATAGAACGCAGTTAGATAAATGCTTTATGGACAAGTGTTGAATATTAGAATGGGGTTAGAGAATTTATAGAATTTGCTAAACAAAATGTCCATAATGATAGTGGAAAGTTTTATTGCCCTTGTGTATGATGTTTTAATGAGAGGCGACTAAGTCCTGAAGTTATACACACATATTTAGTTTGTCAAGGATTTTGTAAGACCTATACAGTATGGGTATGGCATGGTGAAAAAATGCCAAGTGGGTCTCAACATGGAGAAGTGGCCTCTGATGATAATGGCGCAGATATGAATGATCGCATAGAGGACATTATTCGTGATGTAGGAGAAAAGGCTTTTCATCAATCATATGCATATGATAATATGTGTAGTGATGCAGAGACCCCACTATACCTTGGGTGTAAAAAATACCAATTGTTGAACGCTGTCTTGCAATTGGTCAGCTTGAAGGCACGTCATGAGTGGAGTGACAAGAGTTTTTCTGAAATGCTTGAGGCTTTTAAGGACATGCTTCCGGATGATAATGTGTTGCCTCACCAATACTATGATGCTAAGAAAATACTTTGTCCACTGGGGATGGAGTACAAAAATATCCACGCATGCCCGAATGATTGCGTGTTGTATAGAAATGAGTTAGAAGAGAAGCTGAATTGTTCGATATGTGAAACCCTAAGGTACAAGTCAAATAAGGGGCCTGCAAAAGTGTTGTTGTATCTTCCAATCATACTAAGGTTCAAGAGGTTGTTTGCTAATGAAAATGATGCAAAAAATTTGAGGTGGCATGCAGATGAGAGGATTTCTGATGGAAATATTCGAGTTCCTGCCGATTCTTCTCAATGGAGGAAAATCGATCAATTATTTCCAACCTTCGACAAAGAACCTAGGAACCTTAGGCTTGCTCTTAGCATAGATGGCATGAATCCATATGGAAGCCTTAGCAGCATACATAGTTCCTGGCCTGTGCTCCTGATTATTTACAACTTATCTCCTATGTTATGTATGAAACTAAAGTACATCATGCTGTCCATGTTGATTTCAGGACCAAAACAACCCGGAAACGACATTGATGTTTACCTTCAGCCCTTGATCGAAGACTTGAAGGAGTTGTGGGAAGAAGGTGTCGATGTTTTTGACTCTTTCAAGAAGGAGGTCTTCAAAATGAGAGCCATGATATTTTGTACTATAAACGACTTCCCAACATATGGGAACTTGTCAGGGTATAGTATAAAAGGCCATAAGGCATGTCCGGTTTGTGAAGAAGGCACATGCTACCATCAACTTTAACATGGAAGAAAGACGGTTTATCTTGGACATAGAAGATTTCTTAGACGGGGCCACCCATATCGTCGATTAAAGAAAGCCTTTTTTGGTGGACAAGAGTATGAAAATGCTCCGGTGGCATTGACTGGGAAGCAAGTATATGAAAAGGTGAAAAATGTAAGTATCGTCTTCGGTACGACTGCAAAGGGTAGAAAAGAAACAAATATATGGAAAAAAAGATCGATATTCTTCGATCTTCCATATTGGCACAACCTTGATGTGAGACACTGTATTGATGTCATGCATGTGGAGAAGAACATATGTAATAGTATTGTTGGCACGCTTCTCAACATACAAGGTAGCACAAAGGATGGTGTGAAGGCAAGATTGGATTTGCAAGAAATGGGAATACACGAAGACTTACATCCAAGGCCATATGGTAACAGAACTTATTGTCCCCCGGCTTCTCATACTTTGTCTAAGGATGAGAAACATAGTTTTTGTGAGTGTTTGCATGGCACAAAAGTTCCGTCGGGGTATTCTTCAAATTTTAAGAGGTTATATCAATGAAGGACTTGAAATTGGTAGGCCAAAAGTTTCATGATTGTCATGTCTTAATGCAACAAGTACTCCTAGTAGCTATTCGAGGCATAGCTGAGTATGATCTTCGACACATTTTGACTAGGCTTTATTTATTCTTCAATGCTGTGTGCAGTAAAGTGTTCGAGCTTGAACAACTGGATGAATTGGAGAATAAAGGATATCTTATCTTGTGTCACCTTGAGAAGCTTTTTGTTCCTTCATTTTTTGACATCATGGTTCATCTAATTGTTCATCTAGTGAGGGAGATCAAGTTGTCCGGCCCTGTCCATTTAGTGCGAGAGTCTTCAAGAGGTAAGCTCTAGTTCTTAAATCTATAGTCTTTAGTTTTTATAAGTTCTTAGTATAAATGTTAGTTTAATCTAGGAAATGGGAAGTAAAATTCCTACTCTTGTTTTTAGGCCTCATTGCATTGAAAAATGCCTGAAGAGGTAAAAACATGGTAGGAAATAATGTTTGGAAGTTCATGGATTAAGTTTGTAAGAGTTGCAAAATTTTCGGTTCTTAATCTTTGATAGGTAGTGAAAACGATGCTATGATTTTATGTAGCAAAAGAAGTTATAAAATCATAAAATTTTCCAGAAAGAAAGTAGACATGTAGAGATTTCCAAATATATAAAATATGTAACGTTTTGATCTCTGGTCAAGGAGATATGAATTTTTTAAGTTAAACCATTTTTGTTGGAATAAAATCTGGGCAACGTTGAGAAAAGTTAAAACTGGGAATGATATAGTTGGACTGAGTTAAAGCCATTATTTGTCCTTAAAAATAGACTTGTTAAGGGAAATTTTGGCTTTGGTTTCACATCATTTTGATTTTTTTACAATTCGTTATGATTTTTCAAAGTTGCTAAAAAATTTGCCCAGAAAATCCAGCATTTCGTTTTTAAAGAAATGTAAGGGTAAAATTGGAATAATAAATTCCCCAGGGGTAAAAAGGTAAATAGTGGCAAAAAATATCTCTTAATATATTATTTATGGATTAATAAAGCAATATTACTATTATAGGATATCTGGAAAATCAAAAGGCATACCAAACAAACGGACACATCACTATCCGCACGGACTAAGGTACGGATGCGTACTGTAACCTTAACTCTTATGCTTGTAGTATGCTTGTATGTGCGAGATAAGTTCATAGAGTCATGATTGAGACTTGGTCTTAAGCCATGCACCGTGATTAAGATTATGTCTTAAGTCACTATGTATACATTCAACTATATATGGGTTATAGTCTTGGTAACACCGTTAAATTTTCCTAACTGAGGACACGATGGGCAGTCGTGGCACTGGTTAGTGCAGACAGGGATAGACTTTACATGTGCTGTCTGCTATGTACTGTTGTGATATGAGAACTTTACATCTTCTGTGTGTTATGTATTATTGTATGCTGTAATGTTTTGAATATCTGCCATACATGTATTGTTTACTTTAGCATAAGGTTAACCGTTGCCTGAGGTCCGATGGGCATTAGACCTCAGCTTTTACCATAGCATCAGGGTCTGGAGGACCGAGGGCTGATGACAACGTTGAAGAAATGACCGGAAATTTTTATTTTGGGATGCATATTATTATATTTGGATAAATGCACCGTTATTATGACTAACTATAAACACCATAGTTGTAATGCGTATTAGTTAATCAATTACATGCTCTACTTTGATAAATATATATTATCCCGCTTAACAAAAATGGGGTGTTACATGAATCCATATCAAAATCAACTGAAACTCTTAACAAATTGATTAAACATAGTTAGGAATAGTAATAAGTGATAATATGAAGCATTCAAATCATAATCAATGATTTAGATATTACGAATATGTTGTTTTTTGTAAATGGAAGAAATCACCAAGAGTGAGGGTGAATTAGGGATTTTAAAAATTCTTTTCAAAGATGTCTAAGTTTTCAAAACTTGAAAGGCAAAGAATGAAAAAGCAAGGGAAGAAAAGCTAAACACAAAGGATTTATACTGGTTCAGTCTTAACCTTGACCTACGTCCAATCCCCAAATATCTTCTGGGTATTTCTAGTATCTCAATAAGCTTTAATAACAACAATGTAAATCACATGCAATCCTAATCACCTGGGACTTGCTCCCCCTTACACTTGTAATTAAACAACCCAACTCACAATTTCTACAACCTTGAGTTCTTACAAAAACAAGTAATCAAATGGTTTTCGAAATCAAACTCTCCTAAAGAGCAAATATGGGTAAACAGTGAAGTTCCGGAAGTAGTAGTTTGCACAGCAAAGATTTAAAGCAAGAATGCAATCAGTTGTAATTATGTGTGTGTCTTACTCCTAGTCTTCTTGGGTATTTATAGGTTGATTAGAGGAACTAGCCATTGCATTTTCTTCTTTTTGATTCTTCAAAGTTCAGCTGTAAATCTGGAATATGATCGTTGCATATTTTTCTCTATTTCTTCAATTCTTGACTGGAATCTTGGATATAGTTGTTGTAGATGGTCTTACAGTGTTTTTGTCATTTCCATAACTTTATTAGACCGTTGGAGAATGATTTGATCGTCCTTGAATGGCTTGAGTTGAACTCTTGGGATAGAGGAGAAATTTCAGGCTTGTTCTTGGTTCTTTATTAATTACATTTTACCCAGTTAGATTTCTCCTTGATCTTTACTATGTTTATCTGAAACTCATGAGAAAATTGATCAAGTATAGCAGAGAATAATTGTAGATTGAAATTATGAAACACAAAGCAAATGGCTTAAATCGTAAGCAGGAAACAGAGTCTCGCTTTTGTGTCTATGTGACTGGAGTCAACACGTGGTGACTAGAGTCAAATAGGTTTCAAACAGTTGAGAGTCTCTCTGTGATACAATGACTGGAGTAACTTATAAGTGACTAGAGTCATTTTCAAAAATCATAATGTTCTTTGTGTCTACTTGAGTAATGGTTTGATTACTCGAGTCATTCTATTTTGAATTAATACCTCAAGTTGCCTTTGTGACTGTATGACTGGAGTAGCTTACTTGTTTACTAGAGTAAGATATGTGTCATATCTTCACTATTTCATGTTGACTGGAGTAGCATTTTAATGACTGGAGTCATGAATCACTTATAACCTGAGTTATTGGGTTTGGGCTGAAGGATGAGCTAAGACCAAATGCTACTAGAGTCATTAAGTGACTACTGGAGTAATTATGACTGGAGTCAACATAAGGTAACTGGTGTTGCATATTTTCACAAGTGATTTGTTCTGAGAGCTTTATCTTGAGTAACGTTTAACACATTGATGACTAGAGTCATACGTGAGTTACTGGAGTCAAAGAGTGACTTTATACACAGAGATGACTGGAGTCATATATTCGTTACTGGAGTAATATAACTTGAAACTTGTTTTGAATCAAATTTTATTACTTGAGTAATGTGAGATTTACTGGAGTCATTTCACAAAACATAGTGAGTAACCATTATATCAATCTTTGCAATTTACAATTGTTAGTTATCATTAAAAGACATAGAGAACTAACATTCTCCCCCTTTTTGATGATGACAATAATTGTATTTTCAAGAGAAGCATAATATAAGACTCAATGAAGCAAGGAGTAAAATAGAAATGCAACATAAATATATGATTTAAAATATATGATTCAAACTGAGTTGCATAACATATTACATTAGATCATAGATTAAACAGCAAAGATAAAAATACAATAAGAACTATTGTTTAACTACTATGACTGCTGGTTTAATCCTTCTCTTGCTCTTTCTGTATGTCTTTTGATGATAACTAACAGTTTTTCATTTTCCAGTACATTGACTCGAGTCACAAATTGTTGACTCAAGTCACATGATTTTGACTGGAGTCATCTTGATTAGCAATTTGAAAAACGCAGAAGCAAAGGCATGATGACTAGAGTTTTCACTCTTAGAGGGTTCAATCTCTGAAATGAAAGCAGAAAAAAGTAACTTCAATCAAGGTACTTTGTCTAGTTTTCACTCCCTGATTTACATCTCTTATAACTTGGTCCGGTGGATGACTCCTACTGTATCTTCAAGGTCTAGGTTGAGATTGATCAGCATTTTCACAATCATTTTCAACTTCTGGTTCTATTTGCAAAGTCTTTCTAGTATTTACCAACACATAAGGGGTTTTTGAGATTGATTGATTTTGAACAGTGAGTTCATCATCATCATCCAAAGATTTGTTAGACTTTGTTTCATAGAATACAACATGAATAGACTCTTCTATAACACAAGTACAATTATTAAATATTTTATAAGCTTCACTCCTATTAGAATAACCAAGAAATATACCTTCATCCGACTCGGTATCAAATTTCCCTAAGTTCTCCTTACCAGTATTGTGCACAAAGCACTTACATCCAAAAATGTGTAATGAGCTATTTTGGGTTTTCTTTCTTTGTACAACTCATATGGTGTTTTGTTCAGATATGCTCGATTTGAGATGTAGCAAGTCATATTCATGACATCAGCCCAAAATACTTGGGAGGTTTGATTCTCGTTTAGCATTGCCCTTGCCATCTCAGTAAGGACTCGATTCTTACTTTCTACAACACCATTTTGTTGAGGAGTCCTTAGGCCAAATAAATTGTGATCAATTCCCATGTTGTCACAAAATTCTTCGAAGGCATGATTTTTGAATTCTCCACCATGATCAGTATGAATTCCTACAATAGAGAATCCTTTATCGTTTTGGACCTTCTGGGAAAAAATAACAAATTGATCAAATACTTCATCTTTAGATGATAAAAATACAGTCCAGGCAAATCTTGAGAAATCATCAACTATGACTAAAGTATATAAATTGCTACCAAGGCTTTTCACTCTAGCCAATCCAACTAAATCCATATGAAGTAGTTGAAAAGGTCTATTAGTTGAGATTTCATTCTTTGATTTAAAAGATGATTTGGTTTGTTTACCCTTTTGACAAGCATCACAAATCATGTCAATTTTAAAATTAAATTTTGGTAAATCAATAACCAAATCCTTTTTCAGTAACTTGTTAAGTTGAAACATATTGACATGAGCTAATCGCTTGTGCCATAGCCAATTGGCCCTATTCCCTATTGAATCTCCCTGCCTCCACATTTATCTAAAGTTCACGATGTGTTCCATGTATCACAATTGAAGAAGTACCATCTAGACCCATCTCATATCATTAAACCTAAGGAAGTCGAGTTGAAAGAGAACTTGACTTATATAGCAAAACCAGAGAGAATTTTAGATGCCCGAGATAAGCAACTGAGGAAGGAGACCATTCGACTCATGAAAGTCTTTTGGTAGGGTATGACACCCAAAGATACAATTTGGGAAACTAAGGAAAGGATACGTTGAGACTTTCCGAACTTGTTTGCTTAAGTATGTAGTTGTGCTTGTCTTGATTGAATTAGTGTGTTTATGATTGTGTTATGTCAATGATGGAATTTGTGTGACATGGTGATCTTTTGTTTTGTTGTGTCTCATGCCAGTTTATTTTGGCAGCATTGTTTTGACTTTGTGGACATAGATTGGACGCTTGAGATATGGATTAACCCCCCCTTTAATGACTTGTTAGGAATTTTGGGGACGAAATTCTATTTAAATGGGGAGAAATGTAACATCCCAAATTTTGGGATTTAGAAATTAGAAATAATAGGTGGAAATTAATTATGAAATTTGGCCTAAAGATAATATATGAGAATCAAATGATGAAATTTGGCCAAATGAATTGAATTAGGAATTAAATTTTCCTTTTGGAAATTAAGGTATTTATTTATCTAATAATTTCATTAAGTCATGGGCTCTCATTTATATAAAATGACCTAATTGGACTTCAAGACACAACCCATACATGTAGAACAATTGGCCACATATCAGTGAAAACCAATCCTTCATTGATTCAAGTCCATTTAATCATCTAATAGGATTCATCAGAACATGCAGCAGGAAAGTAAAGCAAGCCTAAACTATATCAGTTTTATGACATCTTAGCAACCCTAAACCATATCAGTTTTATTCTAACACTCCCAGCCCAACAAAAACCTATTCAATCTTCTAACACCATTTACGTAAAGCAGAAGTAGATCACACAAACTCAGAAGCAATTATCAGTTGAAACACACAAATCTTTAAGATGATCATACCGCAGGTCGCATAACATAGAAAAGGAGAGGAAAGCAGCAGAGACTCCAGTGCCATTCACGCATGCTCATAGATGGCAGTGAAAGATGCTAAACAAACACCATACTCCTTAAGCCCTGTTCCGCGTCTGTACCCGCGGTCTCTTTCTTTCAGTCAACCCCCACGCCTTTATATATGTATCTCATTCAGTTCCATTTAGACCTTACCGAGAAGCTTATGAGTAGTCGAGACTGAGAGCAATTGTGAGTCGAAGAGTGAGAGACGAGAAGAAATAGAGAGATGGGGCTCAAACCAAAATCATCTCCCTCTGTTCTATAGCGTCGAAAACAGAGCAGTGGAACAACAACTCTTTACTCATCGTGAAGCTTGATTGGTGGAGGTAAATCATGAGACTTTCTCTTCCTCTTATTCCCACCATTTTCACAACACAAACGATGAATGCTAAATTGAAGAAATAGGCATCTTCCTTATTGAAAACTAAAACTAAAAATGCTGAAACAGGGCTATAGTGTTTTGCATCTAGCTATTGTCATAAATATGTTGATGCTATGAGTGAATATATATATGCTAGATTGGGAAAAAGCATAAACACATATGTGAGTATTATCATCGTCAAAGCCAAGCTTATATAGGTAAATATTAATTTTAGAATAAAAGGGAGAGAGACCGTTTAGGGCAAACTTGAGTTTTCTAGAAAGTTTGGAAGAACTTAAACAGTAACTCCTCTCATTGACCCTCTCCATGAATCTTCTATCTCAGCTCCACCTACTTTTGAAGATGACAAAAGGGGAGAGAAAAGTCAAGAGTAGAACTTAGAGTTGTAGGGTTTGTATTTTATTTTTAAGTATTTGTGCATTTTGAAGTTTTCAAGAAGTTGTTGTTACACACCTACTGGCCTCGCCCTTTCGGGTGGGGGGCAGTGTGATCCTTTACTTATATTCAGCTCTAACTCATTTTCCTCAGGTAAATTTACATCACATATCGGAGTATAAGCAACAGAGCATACATTGGTTTGGACAATAATATACTGATAAAAATATAGAAGGATAAACATTTCCGCGAAGGGATCAAAATATACAGTCATCTAAATAATAGTGCCTGATAGGCCAAAATAAAATACTACAGTCATACAGTAATCAAAATAAGTATCCAAAAGAAATATCATCAACATATATCCTCTCACTGGTCCTGCTTCAGAGCCTTACCTCTATCACCCTGCTCCGCTCTAGAAATGCTGCCATAAGACTTAAAAGGGGCTGGGATTCATAAGGGAATCTCAGAGTAACCGTTAATCTCATATAAAATGTATAACTATACATGTAAGAAAAACCAAGAATAAAAGCACAAACCACATAACATTCAGTATCATGCACACAGCAAGGCACATAGCCAAATCTAGAATTAGCAGTTCTAATAGCATACAGGACAGACTGCAGTGGTCCTAATAGCACACAGCATAAACCACCGGGCACGGTACACAGCAAGGCCCTTATCGCATATAACATATTTCGATTCCAGAGTACTCGAAATAAATGATAACTAAATGTCTGCGATATACAAGGTAAGACATATATACATACACCAGTCATACAAAATATACGAGGATTAAGGTTACAACCTGGAAGTCGACCACAAATATAAATAATTTTTTCCTGGTGCACAATATCACAATAGCCCTAGAATAACAAAATACAAATTAATTAATTTCTCCTCAATAAATATTTCCTTTTGATGACTTAAAATAAGCCCATTTTATGTGTCCATATTTCCCAAATTCCTTTTCTTATTAAGGAATTTAATATGAGCTCATATTCCCTTCATTTTTGTCATTTTTCAGGATTTCCCAACAAATAGTGACTAATCTTCAAAAATTCACAATTAAATCTAGGAACCTTCTTTTAAGTTGACTCCAAAGCCAAAATGACTCTTAATATGTCTATTTTCAACCAAAAATACTATCTTGGGCCAGACTTAAACGAAAATCCCTTTATAGCTTAAAATGTCTTTGCTGTCTAAAATTACATTCAAAATCAAAGGGTCATTTTCAAAAATTCATTTCTCTTAGCACATAATTCATAAAAATACATATTACCTATCAAATTAAAACTTAATGTGTCTATTTTAATCTTGTAAAATTTCATGGTAATCCAATATCATTTACTACCCCAAAAACATGCCACAATTTCTCTGCTCATGTAGGATTTTCCAACAGATTGCTAGTTTCGATATAATCAAATCCTAGAGCTTCCAGAATTTGTAACATCCCAAATTTTCAAAAGCGGAATATTATTTTTTCATCAAAAATCATTTAAAATCATCAGAGTAGATTATTTGAGCGGAAGAGTAACTGATACTTTGATTTCAAAAGCTAGGTACAATAGCGGTAAGAAAACCGAGTATCTCAAAAGGACTGTACAACAACAAAAGGATGGCTTATGCCAAAACAACAGCGGGAAGTCTTCTGCCGGGTCTCTAAGCATGCTGCTTTCCCCTTTCCTTAGTCACTGGTTCTCCTGACCTTGAGGCTATGTTAAGAGCTGAGGTCCCATGCATACGGACCCCAGGTAACGGTTAACCTCATATTTACATATATGGTATAAAATCACAGCAATTGGTTCACTTCCAAACATGTCACCAACTATGTCACTCCCAGTGAATGCAAATGTACCGCTCCCAGTGAAAAGTATCACTCCCAGTGAAAACAGATATATCACTCTCAGTGTATGCAGATGTACAACTATCCTTTAATAACAACATGTATTCAAACAGCACACCACAACATGCACACAACACACATAGCACATATACACATACTGTAAATATCAGAGTTAGTGTTACAGTACGCGAACGTACCTTCGTTGACGAGCGTTTAATATGTTGACGATATACTGTACTTTTGACGGAAAACAGCGGAACGACAGCGAAATGACAGCGGAACAAGATTACTGATATCCTATAATGATAATATCACATTTATCAATATTTGATATCATACAGGCATTTTAGGTACAAATTACCATTTTGCCCCTGATCCCCTAATCGGCAGAATTTCGCCAGTACTTCGCTATCTTGACCCTAATCTTCCAGAATTTCCACATATCTCTAACTCTATGATGGTTTTCAAAATTAATACCTTAATTACCCCTAGAACATGATTTCTAAACATACTTGGAAGATTAAAGATCAATCTAGCAGTTCTACTACAACTACCGAAAGAGACACTAAAACTAAAGACTAGGGACCGAAGAACTTACTCAGAGTTTTGCTATGAACTTCTTACTCCTCTTCCAGAGCTTCTCTCTCTAACTTCTCTCTAGGATTGTAAGTGAATTGGTGAAGAATGAAGAGGAATGATGACCTATTTATAGAAAAGCCCAATGGCATTTTCGTAATTCCTTTGAACTTTGTCTGATCAGTTTCTGACCGTTAGATCTCACTTCTTGGAGGTGGCAAGATCTTGGCCATACACCTCTCAAGGATGATGTCATCCCTGCTGCATCATCAAGCCTTATGTCATCTTGCTTTATCAGGTAAAATTCCTGATTCGGTATCCTGATCGTGAAATTTCGTAAAATCTTAAAATTCCAGAAGCAGTACCCTGAAGGTCTTTGCTTCCTCTTCAAGAATACTGGGTTTTCCTAACCTTATTCTCTCATTAAAGACATTCCGTTATCTGCCGAAAATCCTCGGTATTCGTGACCGGTTTCAGAAATAACTTCGGTCGGTACTAACTTCTGGATAAAAATCCGCTGACCAATACTATATTCTGGTTTTTCCTAACTCATTCCCAGAATCTCACAACGGGATTACTTTCTATTCGTGATCATTTATCCTGTTCATTTATCCTCTGATTATTATATTATTATCTAATTAACACATGTTTTAATTATATTATTATTATATTCTAAGATCTTATCTCTTATTTTATTTTATTACATTTATTTTTTTTTCTTCTTTTTTTTACTACACACACACACATGCACAACACTTAGGCACACACACACTCACAACTCACAAATATCTCCACCTTCTCTCTCTCTTTATTTATGTCTAAACAATTAGACATTAATTATCTAATTAATCATTTACTAATTTTTGACAATTTTCTTAATTAGTAATAATTATTATCTCACAACTATTTTATTGATATTAATAATTTATGCATTATGCAAAATATTAAAAATCATGGGGCAATTTATGTTCCCCAAAATGATATTTAATTTTGCCTTATTATTTTCCAAGGAAAATAATCCCATAAATTATCTAAATTAGAGACAACATACTCTCTAATTGTTAATAAATATTTAGTTGCCTCTCAGGATTTATCATAATATTCTCAGGGTATTTTATAACCCACAAATTTACTTAGGGATTTTTAGCTCTTTATTTCTCCTAATTTCATGAGAAATTACCTTTAAGAAATAAGGTAATTATTTCCCTAGTTTTGAGATCACCAATTCACCTATTTTCAATAGGTATTTATTTGTCAATACAATATTCCAGATAAATAATTATCCGGATATTACAGAATTTCTACCGAACCTCTACCCCACACAATTTTTCATTTTGAACACAATGGAACCATTAAAATGACAAAACTTCCACTCCTTAGGTCTGCCCTGTTCAGACCGAAATTACCTTTAATTATAACAATTTGTCAATTCACAATTTATCCACCAAATTAGGTTCTTATACTCTCAAATCATCATATAGTTCTATATTCATGAATAAATCACCATAAAACTCCAAAATTCCTAATTGGCTGAAAATATAAAATTTCATAACATACTCAATACTCAACCGAACTTTAAATTAATCGGTTCAAAATGAAGCTTGTGCTTACCTGATCACGATTCCACTATTGGTTCCGAATTCCAGCAGAAGTTCGACTAACCCAATGACTTGAAACTCCTCCTATGAGTAAACCGGAACCGTATAATTGAAGTTTTCGAAGAGTAGAACAATATTTGTGAAGGGAATTTTTGGATCAGAGGTGGTTTGGTAGAAGATTTTGGCTACTCTATTTTTCTCTTTCCTCTTTCCATTTTTCATGCCATTTTCAGTTGATTTGAGTTATTCTCTCTCTTTCTCCTGCACAATATGGCCGAAATTGAATCAGGTAGAAGATGATTTAATTTATGTTGAATGTCAAAGTCGGTAGGAGCAGAGAATAGAATAAAACATTAATGTTGCTCTTAATTACCTTAATGTCATTAACTTAATCTTCTATTGCTTTTTTACTTCACTTCTTTTAGTTTGACCGAAATGAATGGAAATAAATAGGGGATACTGGATATACATTTGTAATGTAATATCTTCATTTCTGTGCACTTTGAACTAATGAAATGTCCTGCTTCTTGATGAATGAGTTTATGCTTCATTGATTATATACTTCTGTTTATACCTAATTGTCTTTGTTGTTTCAAATTTTCTCTTTGTGTTCAAGAACTCTCTCAAAATGACAAAAATCTTGAAACCTTAAAGAACTGTCAAAAGTCAAAAATTAATTCAAAAGGCAAACTCGATTAAATTTTGGAAATCCCAGTTTACAAGTGTTGTCATCATCAAAAAGGGGGAGAATTTTAGTTCTCTATGTGTTTTGATGATAACAGACAATTGTAAACACAAGTGGAAGTTTGTCTTTAGTAAGTTGAAAAACTTACTGTTAAAGGCAAACTTGAGTTTTGGAAACAAAACTCGAGTTTTGACCTGACAGAGAGTGGCTCAGTTTTAATGAACAAAGATAAAACTGCAGTTTCTATGTAGAAACTCGAGTTTTGGTCTTATAGAGAGCACTCTAAATTTTTTCATCAAGACAAACTCGATATTTTGTTTGGAAACTCGAGTTTAGACCTTATAGAGACTCTTCAACATTTTCTGAAGGAATGCAAAACTCCAGTTTCCATTTGGAAACTCGAGTTTTGATCATATAGAGAGTCATCCAAGTTCTGACTTTTGAAAACTCCAGTTTTGAAGGGAAAACTCCAGTTTTCAACATTTCTAAGTTTTTCTAGGTTTTGGGAAAACTCGAGTTTCAGTTTGGAAATTTGAGTTTTGGCTTGACAAAAAGTTTTCATTTTTCAACCTCATAAGACACCAATTTTGAAATGGAAACTCAAGTTTCTTACATGGCTCAGATTTTCAAATGTCTTCATGTTTTAAATGGAAACTCAAGTTTAGTTTTGGAAACTCAAGTTTTGGCTAAGCAAAGAGGATTGCTATTTGTTAATGTCTTCAAAACTCTAGTTTTGGTTTGGAAACTCCAGTTTTGAATTAACACATATCTCTCTAAGTTTTAACATTTAAATGGAAACTTGAGTTTAGTCTTAGAAACTTGAGTTTTGGTCAAACAGAAAGCATCGTTGGTTTTCAGTGCTTTCAAAACTCTAGTTTTGGTTGAAAACTCCAGTTTTGAGGTTTTGAACTTGATTACATTAAATGTCCAAAACTTGAGTTTTCATTGGAAAACTCGAGTTTTGTTTTCAGTCAAAATTGTGCTTCAAGACTCAAATGACGACACTCCTTTCTGGAAGAAGGAAACTCGAGTCTTGATATAGAAACTAGAGTTTGTACTTAAGTGCACAGTGACAAACTCTAGTTTTGATAAACAAACTCGAGTTTGCATCGCTGGTTTTAAAATTCAAATCTGACGAATTTGTGAAATCTTCTTATTTGATCCTAATACTTTCTATCATCATTCATTAATATTCCTAGCCTTGTTTAACTACTTTGTTAGTAAGTTTTTTAAAGGATATTAAATGAAGGTTTAAAGCAAAAAGCAAAGTGAGGTTAGCACATTAAATGCAAAGCCCAGAAAAGTTTTCAGAAGATTCTTAGCGTGTATTGAGCTCTTGGATTAGGAGCAATGTGATAATAGTTAGCTTTGGCAAGAGGTAACCACTTTCCACTTGTTATGTGTATTAATATGTTGTTTGTGAGTATTTTGTGAAATAATTATGAATATTTTAATAGAAATTTCCTTGTGGAACCTTTTGGTTGGAATTATGAAATATATGCCTATATTTATTTATGTATAAGAATTGGAAATTGATATATTATAACATGGTTATGAGAATTATTTGAATAGCATGATATGAATGTAAAAATTTTGGAAAAACTCTTATTGAGTTAATTGTTATCATAATTATGGAAAGGTTGAATTGGGAAGAAATTGAGTAGTTATTCCACCACGTAGGGAGGCCTCCGTTGGTGCATAATGGTTGGCTTTCTATTATCCCCTTGTTCAATGAGGGACTGCCCACTAGTTCAAATAGGGCTTACAACACCCCACTAGTTCAATGAGGGGAAAAGACTCATGGTTTGAGACATGTGCTCTGAGGATTTTGGCCGGTCCTCATCACACGACCAGTGAGCTTTGAGTAACCAGTAACATAGATGTAACTTAGCCCATGGGTCTAGTCGAAGGAAATAAGGTAGTTGGATTGGATTGATGGGAGGCATCTTAGGAATTGTGTTAATGCAAAATTTGTAATACCTAATTTATGTTAGGAAATTTTGTAATGTGGATATTGGTGAATTGTATTTTAAATATTTGGTTATATAAATTGTTCCACTTGGCACCTTATTAGCACATATTAGTATTCATAATAACTTAGATTGATGGTTATCACATTTTTCACGTGATAGGTCCTGTCCGAGTCCATCAAAGAAGGCCTCAGAAGCTTAGACTACTTTGATAAAAGTGGTGCTTTTGTCTCTTTTGGTTTATGTTGGATGATTGTATATTGCCACGTTAGAGCTCATTATGCATACTCTAGCATATTTCAGATATTTTATTAAACATTGAAGCACTATTAAGTTATTGATCTAACTAATATATGGTTATTTTATTAAGAAAAATAGAGAACGTTTCATTAGGTACCCATCTTTTATTGGGTCTTTTTGGGTTAGTTTGTGTCTTAGGAGCCTTAGAGGATCCTTTAGGTACCCATTAATAATTTCCTATAGGCTTACTCTTTCTTTCCATTTTATGAAAACAAAAAGAAGTAGTATGGCCTGTATGATTGCAGTAATTGCAATGTGCAAAGGGATTTGAAGAGTGAATTGATTTTCAACAATAGTTTAAATAATTCTTTTCTCTAGTCTTCTTCTTTCCTTTTCTTTTATCAAAGTCAGGTTTGTAACCAATACCTAATTTGCCATTAGTAAATCTTTGTTGCTTTAAAATCACATTGAGCATTTCACTGTCCTCAATAAATTTCTCAAGGATTTTTGTAAGATAAACGTTTCTTTTCTCCAAAATCAAACAATTTTCACAAACGGTTTTTACAAACAAAAGAAACTAGAGGAGAAGAATTTTGAACTTGATTTTCAAGAGTTTTTACTTTTCTTTTTAAAGCAAGAAGTTCTTAAGTGAGATTTCGAAATTCATGATGAAGAGAATTATATTTAGTAAGCAATTCATCAAAAAAAGGTTTAGTGTCTATTACCTCTTCACTTCCGGAATTCTATTCTTGAGCTACCAGACAAATATTAGCTCTTTCTTTTTCATCCCCTTCATCCTCATCATATGAACTGTCTCCCTCTATAGCTGAGACATAAGCCTTTTTCTTGAACTTGGAGAACTTCTTGTTCTTCTCCTTGTTCTTCAGCTGGGGGCATTCTGATCAGAAGTGGCCAGGCATCTCACATTCATAGATTATGATCGCCATTTTAGGCTAATTGCTAGAGCTACCCTTGTTAAGCCTACGGAGTCCTTGATCCTTTTCATAGAATCTTTTGAATCTCCAGACCATCATCCCGACCTCCTCTACGTCGTCATCGTCATCATTATCATCTAATTCTTTTTCTTCCTTGATAGTCTTAAGAGCGATTCCCTTAATTTTTTTGTTGATCTCATGAAGTCCTTTTCTGAACCTGAGCTTGCCTTCATACTCCAACAAGCTTCCAAAAAAGGCTGTCATTGACACCATTGACTCTTCACGAGCTTCTTCAATAGCCATGACTTTTGCTTCCCATTCCTTGCTGAGTATATTTAGAATTTTTCACACTTAAATGGGTTGATCATATTCTTTTCCCAGAGCTGCAAGCTGGTTGACGAGATGTGTGAATCTCAGTTGGAATTCACCAATTGATTCCCCAAACTTTATATGAAGTAAGTCATATTTAGTCATTAGGGTATTTACTCGGTTTTCCTTAATCCCAGTTGTCCCTTTATGGGCAATTTCAAGCGCATCCTACATAGCCTTGGCAGATGACAAAGTGCAGATATAGAAGTATTCTTTTTGGCTTAATGCACTTTGAAGCATGAGGATTGCTTTGCTATTGAAGGTCACTTGCCTTTTGTCATCCTCTGTGTATTCCTCCTCTAGCTTCTATGTTCTAACATCATCTTCAATGGTGATTAGAGCATAATATCCTCTCTCAAACACTCTCCACAACCTGTACTCATTGGCCATCATGAAGACTTTAAACTTGGCCTTCAAGAAAGAGTAGTGCTCACCATTAAACCCTGGTGTCTGTTGATCAAAGCTCTGTCAGGCAATATTCCTTCCATTGTATCTTTTATCTAGGATGTTAATCCTTAACTAGATAATTGATGCTTTGATACCAAATGAAAGGTGAAATATCACCTAAGAGGGGGCGTTCATTTGGTGATTTAAAATTTTTTTTTAGTCCTTTGAATCACACAAGTAAATCAGTGATGAACAGAGAGTAAGAAAGAAATATCATATACAAAAGATTTATATTGGATCAGTCTAAAACCTTTATTAGTTCTCAATGTGTTTTGATGATAACTAGCAATTGTAAACTTGATATGAAGTTTGTTTTTGGCAATATGAAAATCTCACTGTCAAAGGCAAACTCGAGTTTAGGTATACAAAATCGAGTTTGAGACTTGACAGAAAGATGTTCAATTCTGCATAAAAGCCAAACTCGAGTCAGCATAGACAAACTCGAGTCTAGGCAGACACAGAAAAGAATCCAAAATTTTTACATCAAGCTAAACTCCAGTTTGCAAATCAAACCTAAAGTTTGGAAGATACAGAATCCCAAGCAAGCCAAACTCGAGTTTGGATTATCAAAGTCGAGTTTAGACCAAATAGAAAGGAACCCAGAAAACTCAATAGACTCCCAAACTCTAGTCTGGCCTTCCAAACTCCAGTTTGCACTTGACTCAGATAAACCTCAAATGTTTCGGTAGTCACTGAAACTCGAGTTTGCTCCCCAAACTCGAGTCTGGATCATACAGAAAGATCATCCATTTGGCTACACTACAAACTCGAGTCTCTGACCCTAAACTCCAGTCTGGAAGATTACGAACTTAGGCCTGTTCTTCAAACATAGACCCAAACTCGAGTTAGTCACTAATTGACTCGAGTTTAGCTTCATGCCCAAAGTTCCATCCCAAGTCCAGAGCCCGACAGTTCTCTCTATAAAAGCCAAACTCAAGTTAGCTTTTACAGACTGCAAGTTTACACCACTAACTAACCGACATGCTTTCTGGATGAACTCCAAACTTGAGTCTGGAAGAACAAACTCGAGTTTGCATCGGGGATTTTGAAAAATCAAATGATGTTGATCTACGAAATCTTAATGGGTCAATCTAAAATTATTCTATCATATGACATTATTGTTTCTAATGTGTTTGATGAAGTTTTGAGTATTTTTCAGATAAGTTTAGCTAAGATCAAGGTGAGATCAAGATCCAGGATAAGTGCATTAAATGAAGAACCAAAAACAGGGCAAATCTTTCTCCCTTATCCTAGATTCTCAGTTCAGACCATTGCAACACTTCAGGATCACTCTAAACGATCAAATTACGATCATAGAATGACTGAAAATCTGGAAGACCTTCTGCAACAACTAAATTCCAGCTAAGAATTCAAAGAATAGAGCAAAATATGCAACTGCCATTTTTCCAGAATTGCAGCTGAACGTTAGAGAAAGAATTGCAACGGCTAGCTATCCATTTAGTCTATAAAAGGCTGTGAAGACTCAAAGCAAAAGACACACAATGAAGCTATCTTGATTATACTTTGAAATTTGAGTCTGTATTATTATTTTCAACTTGTTCTTTAATGTTTATCTTTATCTACTCTTTTTGAGAGTTTTGATTCTTTGAAATCATTTGTATTTATGAAAGCTCAAGGTTGTGGAAACCTGTGACTTGGAAAGCTTAATTACATAGTGTAAGGGGAGCAAGTCCTTGGTGGATAGGATTGCTTATAGTTTACATTGTTGTAGTTTAAGCTTGTTGAACTAGTGAAAATACCCAGTAGATATCTGGGGACTGGACGTAGGTCAAGGTTGAGACCGAACCAGTATAAATTCTCTGTGTCCAGCTTTTCTACTTTTACTCTCTCATCATTTACTTCTCACGGTTTTTAAAAAAGGAGTCCAAAAGAAATTTTAAATCCTCAATTCACCCCCCTCTTAGTGATTTCTTCCATCTTCAACCTTGACCTACGTCCAATCCCTAGATTCTCTGGGATTTCACTATCTCAAGATTGATTACATATGATAAGCTATAAACTTACCATGTATTAAGGCACAAATTGAGCATGGAATTAATCTAATATGTTTAAAAAGCATAAGAATAAAAAATAAAAAACATGGATTTGATGTCAGACATACCCTCATAAGTATTCTCGTGTTTTTGCAGATTTTTATCCACAAAGAGAGAGCAAATTGGAAGAGCTCAAGAGAAAGACAAGAAGAGAAGCCGAAAAAGCAAAAAAACAAACTGGAGCCCAAGGTGCCAAAGTTGGCGCCCGGGGCGCCAACTCTCTGGAAGCCTACTGAAGACTAGCGCGGAGGGCGCCAAATCATTGGAAAATTGGCGCTTAGGGCGCTAACTCTCTGGAAGCTCTTTGGAATCCAGTGCCCGGGGCGCCAACTCTCTGGAAGCCTACTGAAGACTGGCGCCCTGAGTTGGCGCAAGAAGTTTCCAGAATCAAAAAAAGGAAAGAAAATTAAGGATCTTTAGGGGATTTGAAAGCATAATTGAACCTTGAATATAAAAAGGAAAAACCCTAGCAAACAAAAAAACATTTTGGGCATTGGAAACAACTTGACGACATTGGAGAAAGAAGATCAAAGCATCATTGTGGAGATCAACCTTCCCCAATCTTTGAAGAACAATTCTGATTTTCATCTCTTTTCTTCTTTTGTTAATCTAGCCATGCTTAGCTAGTTTTCTTTTGCAGTTAGGGCGAGGATGAACTATTTGTGTTGATTCTCTATTGATCATTATTTTCTTGATTGAATGAATTATCTTTGCTTAAAGCTTTCTTAAAGACTGATCACCTTTTAGATTGTTTATAGGTTGGTGTATGACGATAGAGATGTTGGTGCATTCAACTACAACCGTTAATTCATCACAGAGTTGCATGACCTAGACAAAGGCTTACGAGTTTATGCGATCTCATAATTCTAGTTTCAAAATCTGATCTTTCCAAACAATACTAAGACATTAGGTTGTTTTCAAAGATAACGGACTAAGGTAGCATCAAGACATTGGGACTTAGTCTAACTTTAGAGAATTGATCGTCAATCGTGGCAATAATAATCAATTAAAGATTCAATTCAAATACTTGGAGGAGCATAGGGGGATTCTAAGTCCTAGTTGTGTTTTTCTTCATTATTTATCTTTTCTAAACATTGTTCTTGAAATTCTCGATCTTGGATTCTTGTTCTTCATTTAATTCTTTAAAATTCTGTTTAGTTACAACTCATCCCATATTATTCGACTCATCCAACTAAAGTGAAAATAACGAATTAGTGATTGGAGTACTATTCCTTGTGGAACAATCTTTTTCTCACTACTTTATTACTTATAACGACCGGTGCACTTGCCAAAGTCGCTATCAATATACTTTGTAATGAAGATAGAATATCACCTAGAGGGGGATGAATAGGTGATTTAAAAAATTGTTCATTTAATCAAAATTTCCATGAATTAAAACAAAATATTAACTAAGCAGAAATTTAAACAACAATGAACACGAAGCAATTTATCCTGGTTCGGTCTAATCCTGACCTACATCCAGTCCCCAATAACTCCTTGGGATTTCCACTAACTCTTCAGAGATTACAAATACAACTTGGGATGATCCTCACTCACGAACTCACTCCCCCTTACTACTTGTAATCATACACCCACACTTAAGGTTCCTCAACCTTAAGATTTAACAACTGAATGAAATAAGTGTTTAATAGCTCCTCACGAGTAGATAATAAATGACACACTGAAGTACAAGAAAATATCCGAAGATATTGAGTGAAACTGATAAGAGTAATAAATCAGAGTAAATGCGTAGAGTTTCTTGGTTGTTAGCATAATTGAATGCTTGGGCATTTATACTCTTTGCCATTAATGCCGTTGGGAGGAACTTGAATGTTACCGTTGTGACTTATTCAATTTCCCATTAGACATAGCTCTGTTCCTCGTTCAACCAAATGGACCATCGAAGCTTCATTAAATGAAATCTGTTCTTTCATTAAATGCGTTGATCGTTGAGTATGCTTTTACAGAAGAATATCTTGATTAAGTAATCCTTAGAAGAATGTTTCTCTCTGCTGCACAGCTTCATTCCATATGTTGCTCTGTTTTCTACTTTAGCATTAAATGCTGTGACGTGAGCATTTGCTTTAAGTTGTTTTTGAATAATACAACGTTGAAATCCCTGAAAACACTAGCAAATGTGATAAAAGCATTTTATATATCATACTAAGTGATTCTGGAAATCATAAGCCAAAGATCAATATTTTTGCAGAATCAGAAATCACGCTCAGCGACAATAACTCAAGTTTTCAAAGTAGAACTCGAGTTCATGAACTTGAGTTCTTAAACAAGAACTCAAGTTCTTTTGTTTTTCTTTCTGAATGTCTCAGGTCTGCTAGCCAAGAACTCGAGTTCTCAATTGAGGTGCAAGTTGGTTCTCAAAGAAATTGTGTTCTTAATCATGAACTCAAGTTCTTAATCTTTGACTGAATTCCACACAAAAGGAACTCGAGTTCTTTACTAAGAACTCAAGTTCTTAGACTTTGACCAACTTCCTCATCATAAGAACTTGAGTTCTTTACCAAGAACTCTAGTTCTTGAACTCGAGTTTGGTACTAAAGAACTCCAGTTCTTAAGCTTATGAAAAATTTTTATTGTCAAAGGTCGCAAACTCGAGTTCATTACCCAAGAACTCGAGTTCTCCATTTTGCTGATCCAAGAATTTGAGTTTTTCAGCATCAAATCGAATTCTTATTTAAAACATCAATTTACAAGTGTTTAGTTATCATCAAAACTTGGTTGAGAACTAACATGTAACTCTTAGAATAATTCTCTCACTAGAACTTACTCCCCTTACAAGCTATAATCAATTAACCACAATCTTAAAGGTTCCACAACCTTGAGATTAATACAATAATGATAATTTGAAGACTCCCTAAAAGAGGAGATAGATAATCACTTAAGTGTACTTATATTCGAAGATATTGCTCAAATATTAGAAACAGTAGATGCTAATTTCATAAATTGAATGCATACTGTTTTGGTAGGTGGAGAATTCAATGCTTCTAGATTTTATAGTTGTTGGCATTAATGACTGTTGAGAAGCTTTGAGAATTGTCCATTGAGATTGAAGAAGATGATCATTGAGACTGATTATCCTTAACTGTTACTCAAGTGTCTTCTTTCTTCAATTAGCGCTGTCATTCCATGTTGACATTCCTTGTTCTATTTGTCCATTGAGACTCAGTTTTGGAAGTAGAAAGGAAGTGGTTACTCGACTTTAAGATGCTCAGAGAGTTGATTGTCTGATTCTGGCATTTGTCTCTGCTTTGTGTTTAATACTTTTGACACATAATTGTTTTATTTCAATTTGGCGTTAATCCATATCAAAATCAACTGAAACTCATTAACAAATTGATTAAACATAGTTAGGAATAATAATGAGTGATAATATGAAGCATTCAAATCATAATCAGTGATTTAGATATTATAAACACAGTGTTTTTCATTTTCCAACACATTGACTCGAGTCACAAATCATTGACTCGAGTTATATGACTGGAGTCACATGATTTTGGTTGGAGTCATCTTTATTAGCAATTTGAAAAACACAGAAGCAAAGGCACGATGACTGGAGTCATCTATTTTCATAAATTATTGAAAACGTCTCTGAATAGAGATGACTGGAGTCATTGTAAAATGACTGGAGTCATCCATTATTTTTAAAATACCTAAGAGCGCCTCTGTACCAACATGACTGGAGTTACTTAAAGCTTAATCGAGTCATATGAGTTTTGACAGATAGTTATCGGGCTTAAATTTAGAAAGACTTTTGATACAGTATATGACTAGAGTCATTAAGTGACTAACTGGAGTCACATTTAACTGTTGGAAAAAGACAAGTTTGAAATTCATTTTGGGTGACTAAAGTCACAACAATTTGACTCCAGTCATTTAGCTTTAAAACTTTTTGTAACCAAGGACCATGACCAGAGTCATATCTAACTGATTGGAGTCACTTATCAGAAATATGATTGAACTCAAGAGGTGATCATTCGAGTTGCACAATGATGACTAGAGTCATCTTTTCTCAAAAGATGTATTGAACTAGACAATTTTTAACAGTGAAAAGTTCTTGGACTTGGTTCAATAACAATATTTTTAAGGGTTAAGATGCAAATTGGCCAACAAACTATTACCCGAGGAGCATCCGGCACAAAAAAGTATTGTGGGTACCTTAATTACCAATGAACAATTAAAAAGTGAAAAAAATTACCAAATAACAATTAAAAAATAGCAACTATCACAATTACATTAAAATATTAGCACTGGTGGAGGACGGTGGCAGAGACACTGGAGAAAAGAGCAGTTGTGCTTCCTTGTTGGATAAGGAAAACTCCCACAAAGATGGGACCCACGCAAGCCTGTGGTATCGAAGGGATGAAACCAAGGTGTAAGGTGAGTCAGTCTAAGGCTGTGGACTGTTGTATTTGGTTTTCAGTGTGTGACACTCACCTTAAAGCTGCATACGGACCTTGATGAGTTCAAGAAGGTGAGTTGAACACCTAGCAACAATGGAAGCTTTGGAGACACCGATGTTGCTGACACTGTGACAATCAATGGAAGACAAAAACGAGAGGGAGACACTAAGATAGTGATGGGGTAGTTTAACGACATTGTATTTTTTTGTTCACTTTTTGTGTTTTTTCTTCTCTTTTTAATTGTTCATTGGTAATTAAGGTGCCCTCAATACTTTTTTGAGCCAAATGCTCATCGGGTAATAGTTTGTTGACCAATTTGCACCTTAACCCTATTGTTAATATACAATTGTCAGTTATAATCAAAACACATAGAGAATTATCACATTGTTCGCAAATAATTAAATGACATCATAGCTAGGTGACAGGGCAAAACTTTATATCCCATAATTATGTAATTGGCAATTGTACAAGCCATATCAAGTAATAAAGAGTAAGTAAGTTATCATTCTTATGAGGACTTGATACCTATAACTTCAGTTAAATATTAATTTTACACTTTCATTTAAGTTGAAAAAACCAAATTGAATTTAATTAAGAGGAAAAAAAACTAAAATTAGAATAAACAAACTACCACAATAATCGAACAAGCAACTCAAAGTCATTAATCCCTTATCAACTTCATAAACCTTATTTTTACTAATTTAAGTAGTCTTAATATCAATTTTGTTAATATCGAGTATAAATATCTATAAATGTCTGTCGGTACTTATAACCCTTTCTTAAGTATACTTTGTTATGTCCAATATAATTACTCAAGAGGCAATAAAACTCAAACCCACCTTCAACAATCATATGAGGCTATTAGGTATATGTATATCCTAATCATAGATTAAATTGTAATTTAATCCCATATTACTTAGAGTGTGTTTGGATTCTCTCTTTTTTAAGCTAAAAGCTACTTTTAAATTAAAGCTAAAAAAAAGAGCTTTTAATAAAAAGCTAAAAACTGTTTGATGGTTATATAAATTGTTTAGCTTAAAAGTTACTTGAAAGCTCAAATTAAATTAAACTGCTTGGCAAAATTTTTGTCATTAACATTTTTTCTAAAAAAAATTATCATAAAAGATATATTATAAAATTTTATGCAAACTTATTAAAACTTTGAGATATGTGAAAACTTTATCTGAACTTATTAAAACCTTATATAAAATTCTAAAATTCTTATCAGAAGGGAATACAAAAATGTAAAAAGATTTTATTTATTATTAGAGTTCAAAACATTATTTAATATTTTTTTTATATTTTTATACTTCTTTTTGTGTGGGATTTTTTCCAAAAAGAAAGAAAAAAAGAAAAAAAAAAGGAAAGAAATTATTAGAGGCAGCCTCTCTGTAATTCAAGATATTAAGCTTAAAATTTTTCTATAAATAAATAAACATGCTCATTGAGACCTAGAGCCATACACCCATGTCCCTTGTTAGGTATTAAAAAATAGTTTAAGATACTTTTATTATTTTTAAGGGTTAAGACTTCGACTTTGAAGCAGTTGCTTAGAAATGGAGACAATAGGACGATGTGCGAACAAATGACAAAATTTGAGTTTGTTCAATTTATAGTTTTCTGGATTTATTCAATTTGTAGTTTTTTTATTCTTTCTCTATTCAATTTCATACTCCCCTACTTGGTGTTCTCTCATGATTCAAAATTATGTTATGTTGATTCAAAATCATAGATGGTTTTGTTGATTCAAAATTATATTTGTTGTTTTATGTTGTTTTGTTCTTTCTCAGAGGAGATAATAGTAAGCCACTTTGGGATAAGAACTTTTGGTCAATAAGAACTTAAAAAAAATCTTCCTAGAAGCTTTTGGGTTTTTTCTTCTTTGTAAAAAAAAAACTTTTTTTTTATTATAAGAGCTTTTACAAAAGCCTGTCTGGCCTAGCTTCTGCTTATAAGAAGATGACAAACTAAAAATAAGAGGATCTAAACAAGCACTTAATCTCAGAGCCAAATTAAAATTTTCTTCATCAAAGTAAACCCTAATGCTTAAATTCATACATGACCAGTTACTAAATAGAAAAAACTAAACAAGATTAACTAACCAAAATTAATATTAATTATAATGAAAACAAAATAATCCACTAATAATGTTGATAGCTTGCAAAGCAATCAAACTACACAACATTAATCAACATCACAACAAAAAATCCAGATTCAGATTCAAAGAACAAGAGAAAGGAAGGAGGCAAATTTGTTCCATCTTTCCAAACCGAGTTCTAAAAGAGACAGAAGAATACGATTCCTCTCTCCACTACAATCAAGTCCAAGCTATCAAAGCTCCCAAGAAAATCAGCCTCTTATTCCTCTGTTTCAGTCCGACAACTTCTCAGTGGGTCATGGAAGAATAGCGGTGATGGTGTTGACGGTGGTTCCATCAACAGTGAAGGTGAGATTTCCATTTAAGATGAAGGAAGACGATAGTGGTGTTTAGTTCGGGCCTCTCCTTCTCCAACTCATGGCATCTCTCTTCTCTGCTGTAAAGTTCACAAGTGTTGGTGGGTGTAAGTACAAAGCTCACCAGCAGTCTTGGTGGTTGATGATGCCGCCGGCAAGAGAGGAAGAAGAAGGTCGAAGGTCTCCTTTGTTCCACTACTCTCTAAGCTCGTATCTCAGCTCTCTGTTTCTGTCTTTCTCGGATCAAGATGTCAGCCGCCTCTTTCTTTAATCCACTTCCTCCCAAGAAAACAGTGGTGTATCTGATCCTATAGCAGCATAGGAAGAAAAGATAAAAACACTAAAATAATTAAACAAAAAATATATGATGATGATGATGATTCCAAAATCTTATATTGTTATTATTTATTATTAATATCTTTATTTTATTGAAATTTATATTTTAAGTTGAAACTCACAAATGATGCATCAGATTAGGAAGAAGATCTTTTCCTTATCTTTTTTCTTATTTTCTCTCATCAACCTATCTGAGTCGTTGATTAGAAAAATGAGAGAAAAGTTAAATTAGTATTAAATTAATTGGGTGGATATGATTTAAAAATTATGAGGGACGATGAGAAAAAGATTAGAAGAGAAACCCAACCTATCATATTGATATCTTATAAAATTCCATGAAAATCTCTTTAATTTAGTATTGATAATTTTCAAAATATATCTCAAATCTATTAAAAATGGGAAATCATCACTAGGGTTTCTTCCGACACCATATGCAGCGATAGATCAACTTTGGAGGGTCCCTCTTCTCTTTCCAACGGGGTCTCTTGATTGTGTTCCAACATAATAGCTTGTGATCACAGTGTGTCTAATATGGATAATTAGAGATGTGGGGCGGGTGGAAGAAATGAAACATGCAATCATCGATCTAGTGTTACAACATACACAAATGATCTCCAATGGATTCCTCAAGGGTTCATTATGGTGATCTTTGTGTAACATCCCAAATTCCAGGTTCGAAAATTGTGTCGGTCAACACTTAGTTTTAAGAAAAACAACAGAGTTTAGGATGCTACAGCTTAGAGTACTGCGAAAGTGGTTAGCGTGCGCTAAGATCCGAACAACGAGTAACTAATATAAGATGCCCAGACATATGATGATGCCTGACATAAGCTGATATATTAAATATCACAAAGGAATATTCATGTGATACAATTTACAGAGATTTGAATACATTTCTCTGATAAAGAAAAGTTTTAAACTAGACCTAACATCAGTTATTCAGTCAATTTGCCAGGTCGGTGTTCAATCTAATGGGAGTCTCACCAACTCTATGGCTACTTGTGACAACCCACCGATGAATCCTTCCTTAGTTTAAGCACCAAATAGACCGATATAACTTTGTTAAATTCGTGCCAGACTACCCTGCTTGTCATGCCTCTACCGACCTTCATCTTTGATTGCTGCCTCTATATAGCTCTATCCACTGGCACCTTCTCTATCCCGATTTCTTTCCTGTACTATTCATTAAGACTAAAGTCCAATGTCCATTGGACCTCAGGTAACGGTTAACCTCATGCTTATGTAAACAATATATGACAAGTATCACAATAATATATTCACAATTATAACTTTCAAAAACATATCAGCAAGTAACATAACACTGCCACTGCAATATGTATGTTACCCAAGTCTGCACATAACTAGTGCCACGATGGCCTATCGTGTCCTCAGCGCTAGGAAAATTCAACGTTGTTATCAAGACTATAACCCGTATACAACTCAAATCCATGAGCAATTTCAAAACAGAGTATCAATATGTGAAAACAATTATCATATATAACCATTCCATAAGCATAAGCGTTAATGTTATAATACGCGTCCGTACCTGAGTTTAACGGGTCGTTGGGTATATTCGTTGACGGTACGCGTGCACAGTCTATCCTAAAAGGGTAATATTGTCTCAATTACTTCTCAAACAATATTTCAAGAGACACCTTGGTCATACTTGACATTTTTACCCTTGAAGGATTTATTTTTATTTATTTCCACATAATTTTCGGAAAAACGCTGGTGCAGAATTTCTTGGCAGAATTTCGCCTAACTTTGAAAAATCATAACTAATTCCACAAAAATTGAAATGAGGATCTGTAAAATTCCCCGGAATCCTTGTGATGTCTATTTTCAAGGAAAAATACTGGAACTTAACCAGCACTCAGGGATAATTCCCAGTTTTCATGCTTTCAAATACTGCCCAGATTTTGCCCAGAAAACATAGCCTATCTTATGGGATTTTTATCTTTTTGCACAGAGTTTCAAATGACAACCTCTTTATATATTTGAAAATCTATATATGTCTACTTTCATCATGAATGTTCCCAGAATTTTTGAACATCATCTTCATCATAAAATACTAGCATCTTTACTACTGACTCAGATTTCACTGATTTTGCCAGAGCTTCGTTATTTTGATCCTAATCTTCCAAAAATTTTGATATAACTTCTTCTTCATCAAATTTTCGAAATAAAGACAATGGAAACCTCAAAAACATGAAATTAAAACTGTATAGGGAAGATTATAGATCAAAATAACATTTCCTAGCATTTCCACTTCATAAACTAAGAACTTAAACTTAAAAGCTAAGAACTCTCTTACCTCTTGAAGACCACTTGCCTTCTATTTCCAGCAGCTCCTCACTCTCCCTTTCTTCCTATATTTCGGCCAAGGCTAGGAGGATTGGTGTGGAGAATGTGCTAACTAAGGTCCTCTATTTATAGGCCAAGAAGGGTTAAACATCTAACACTTCTTCCTTAACCATGGCTCTTGGATCTTTGCTTGGAGAGAAAGAGATAATCTTGCCCCTTCATTGCCTCTTGGCCGACCCCTCCCCCTCTTCCTTCTAGAATTTGTTTTGCTTAGCCCCCAAGAACAACCTTTTCTTCCTTAAGTTAGTTTAATTAATCTCAAATCCTAATTTAGTTAGGTGTAAATTAGTGTTTTGATTCAAAATCCGATTTCACTTTTGGAATCCTAATTTTATGACTAGATTTATAGTGATTTTTAATTCCCAAAATGCTTAGGTACGAATTTTAAAAGTAACCAAAAATATCCTTGGGAATAGCCAAGCTGAAACTCATAATTCCCTGATCTCAAATATGTATTTATCTTAAACACTTAGTTTTACTATTTCAAGATATGATTTAATTTCTATAGGCTCTCATTTTAATTTCTTTTAAATAAACAATTTCTTGTTCCCCAAGACATCTACTTGCTCCATAAGTTATCCCAATCTCCTTCCACACACTACTTGGTCTACTACACTCACATACTCACACAACTTTTAACCATATACACTCTGTAATGCCCTAAAATTTGACGTAGGGTAAATATCATAAATTTGTAGAATATACCTATTGAAAATAGGTGAATATGAGGTCTCAAACACCTTGTATTGAATTCATCTTGTTATTGGGACAATTTCTCCTAAGATTGAATAATGAGCGAAAAGGTCCCTAAAACATTAGATAATTTGCAAATAGGTTCCTAAAATATTTATGGGTTATAAAATACCCTGAGAAAATTATCCTAAGAGGCAACTAAATATTTATTAAAAATTGGAAAGTATGTTGTCTCTAATTTAGGTAATTTATTAAATTATTACCTTGGAAAAATTACAGGAGAAAAATCTAAAAGTATTGGGGGACCATATTGGACCCCATGATTTTTAATATTATGCATGGTGCATAAATTACCAATGTCAGTGAAATAGTTGTGAGATAATAATTATTACTAATTAAGAAAATTGTCAACAATTAGTAAATGATTAATTAGATAATTAATGACTAATTGTTTAGAGCTGAGGTCCCATGCATACGGACCTTAGGTAATGGTTAACCTCATGTTTACATACACAATATATAGACAACTCATACCACAACACCAAACCGCATACTCAAGCAAACTATCATAACCAATGCATATGTATCGCTCCCAGCATGCGACCATATTGCTCCCGGCATACAGACATATCGCTCCCAGCATATGAACATATCGCTCCCAGCATTACAGATACTCTCTAACCTTTATATGCACACATACCACATATATGCATAACATAAACATCAGAGTTAGTGTTACAGTACGCGAACGTACATTAATTACCTCATACAAGCATACCATACATGTACGCATACAATAAACATCAGAGTTAAAGTTACCAGTACGCGGACGTACCTTCGTTGACGAGCGTTTAGTACGTTGACGATAAACTGTACTTTTGACGGAAAATAGCGGAACGACAGCGAAATGACAGCGGAACAAGATTACTGATATCCTATAATGATAATATCACATTTATCAATATTTGATATCATAACAGGCATTTTAGGTACAAATTACCATTTTGCCCCTGATGCCCTAATCGGCGGAATTTCGCTAGAACTTTACTACCTTGACCCTAATCTTCCAGAATTTCAACATATCTCCAACTCCATAATGATTTTCGAAATTAATACCTTAATTACCCCTAGAACATGATTTCTAAACATACCTGGAAGATTAAAGATCAACCTAGCATTTCTACAACAACTATCGAAAGAAATACTAAAACTAAAGACTAGGGACCGAAGAACTTACCCGGCACTTTGCTATTTCCACAGACTCCTCCTTCTCTCTAAAATCTCTCTCTAGAAAGCTCTAGGATTTGTGAAGAATGAAGAGAAGGTGAAGGCTATTTATAGAAAACGGCAATGACATTTTCGTAATTTCATTGAACTTTGTCTGATCAGTTTCTGGCCGTTAAATCGCACTTCTTGGAGGTGGCAAGATCTTGGCCTTACACCTCTCAAGGATGATGTCATCCTTGCTGCATCATCAAGCCTTATGTCATCTTGCTTTATCAGGTAAAATTCCTGGTTCGGTATCCTAATCGCGAAATTTCGTAAAATCTTAAAATTTCGGGAACAACACTCCGAAGTTCTTTTCTTCCTCTTTCAAATTATCTAATTTAACTCAGTTTCTGATCCTGCTGAGGACATTCCGTTATCAGCTGAAAATCCTCGGTATTCGTGCCCGGCTACAGAAATATCGTTGTCCGGTACTAACTCCGAGACAAAAATCCACTGATTAACATTATACTTTGGTTTTTCCCCACTTATCCCCAGATTCCCACAACGGGATTATTTTCTATCGGTTCTCCTTTTGGCTATATGCTTTAATTATACAAAATATCTTCCTGGCCGGATCTCCAAATCACTCAGTTGGTTACAGAAATGACTTCGGAGACAGTCCACTCCGAGATAAAAATTCACTTGTTCCTAATATACTCTGACTCAAGAAACCTAGTTCACGGTTTTCTAGGTAGGATTTTATTTCTATCCGTTCTTGTTTATCCTGTATAAAATATCACAATTATAATATTATTTAATTACTAAATATCTTAGATATTTTTTCTTAATTTCCATTTTAATTTTTCTTTATTTTTCTTCATAATTTCGTTTATATATATATATATATATATATATATATATATATATATAAAGTAATTTCCACCTTTTTCTCTTTATCTTATGTCTAAACAATTAGTCATTAATTATCTAATTAATCACTTACTAATTGTTGACAATTTTCTTAATTAGTAATAATTATTATCTCACAACTATTTCACTGACATTGGTAATTTATGCACCATGCATAATATTAAAAATCATGGGGTCCAATATGGTCCCCCAATACTTTTAGATTTTTCTCCTGTAATTTTTCCAAGGTAATAATTTAATAAATTACCTAAATTAGAGACAACATACTTTCCAATTTTTAATAAATATTTAGTTGCCTCTTAGGATAATTTTCTCAGGGTATTTTATAACCCATAAATATTTTAGGGACCTCTTTGCAAATTATCTAATGTTTTAGAGACCTTTTCGCTCATTATTCAATCTTAGGAGAAATTGTCCCAATAACAAGATGAATTCAATACAAGGTGTTTGAGATGGTGTTGTGGTATGAGTTGTCTATATATTGTGTATGTAAACATGAGGTTAACCGTTACCTAGGGTCCGTATGCATGGGACATCAGCTCTTAATATAGCAGCAGGGTCAGGAGAACCAAGGACGAAGGAGAGGGGAAAGCAGCACGCTTAGAGACCCGGCTAAAGATTTCATTTTGACGTTCCGGCGGAAACCTTCCTTTTGTTATTTACTTCACTTTTGAGCCACGCAGTTACTATACCGCTATTGTATCCAGACAGACTTATGGCATTTTGAAATATAAGTATCAGTTACTCTTCCGCTAAAATGCTCTACTGTGATGATTTGAAATGACTTTGAATGAAAAAAAAAATTTATTCTGTTTTGAAAATTGGGATGTTACACACTCCTTCACCATACACACACATTTCGCCACACACATATATCACACACACTTGCCTTGGCTTCTTCCACACACTATTGACCATTTATAATTATCCCATGTGCTTTGTTTAATTGAATTTAGAAAAAATGAGATTACTTCCTCCCTACTCCAAGTAAAAACTGTCCCCTCCTTCTTGTTATTATTTATTCAATTACATTTTTAATGCTCTTACATTTTTAAGGAGAAAATTCTCTCATTAGTCCACTTAGATTTAGGATTTATGGTTAATATAATTTAATTCTTCCATTTATTTACCATTAAATAGGAATTTTTGTCTCATATAAATAAATTAGGAATAATTATTTTAAATCCTAACTTTAATTTCCAACATCATGTTTTAGGGGTTACTAGGCTTAACCACCAAAATTGACAAAGTTTCTAATTTAATTTTAATGATTGATAACTTCTTGTGTGCTAATTTTAGCTTCTAAATATCATTCGATCCTTAATTTAATTGATTTTTTCTTAATTATGACCTTTATAAATTAATTACTAGCAAATCTCAAAAATTACTAAAGCATCTCAATTATTGCAATTTCAATTGCCCAATAATTATTACTAATTTTCTCTAATTGATTTTATCATCCTCCGATGTTTTTAATTGCTTAGAAAATGGTATAATTCCTAGAAATGATAATAAATCAACTAAAAAGTTGGAGACAACATATTCTCCAATTTTAATAAATATTTTGTTGCCTCTCAGGATTTATCATAACATTCTCAGGGTATTTTATGACCCATAAATTCACTTAGGGATTTTTAGCTCTTTATTTACTCTAATTTCATGAGAAATCACCTTAAAAGATAAGGTAATTATTTTACTAGTTTTGAGACCACAAATTCACCTATTGTAATAGGTGTCATTTATCAAAATTTAATATTTACATGTATTATGAAAATTGGGGTATTACACTTTGGGCCAAGGTGGGCTACTATAGAATCACGATTGAAAGGAAGGTATAGACAATTGTTTGGAGAGAGTTTGGGATTTTTGGTTGGTGTGAGCAAGTCAGAAGTACTGATAATTGAATATTGTACACACTTATTTTGTATCTTTTGAGTAATAAATTTAGGATTGTTAGCTAATAAATAATGGGCTTTAATGCATATTTGGGCTTTGATTCATTTTCATGATACAAATTTTAGATTTAATATGCTTCACTGTTTTTACCATAACTTTTGATCCAGACATCGCATTTGCCTCATTTTTGTCTTATATTTCAGATGGTTCAAAGAGCTACAAATGTTATGAAGACTCGGAAGGCAAATTCGGTCAAGATGATGGTCAAACTTAGAGCTGAAGTCAGAGACGTTTTTCTGGATTTTTGGGTCTGAATATTGTATTTAAAAACCCATTTACCATTTATTTCATTTTGGGTCATTGTGCAGCCCTAGCCCATTTCCATTTTAGATTAAGTTTAAGTTAGGAGTAGCCACAAACACAAGAGATTATTACGTTTTAAAATTATTTTGGATTGAAGACACAAGTTTCATTTTCTCTGCAATGTTCTTCACGTTCTTCATCTATTCTTCGTTTTTCCCAGTCATGTTCGGCTACATTTCTTTGATTAACCCAACGTTGATGATTCCATGATTTGTCCAGAGAGCTTGTGCTTAATCGGTAATGTTTCTCGTTTCTATTTTCATCTTATCGAATTCGATTTCTGGAAATAGTTCGAATATTAAATTTAATATTCGGTTTGGTTCATCCCAAGGACTGAGTTCAGACTAGGTTTGAGTGTTACTGTGCGATAGCACAGTGAGACGCCATTCTTCGGACAGATTCTAGGCGATCGTCTAGTTGAGGGAATTTCTGGACGGATGCGAAGATTTCAATTCGTCCAGAACCAAATGCGAGTTCGTTCTTATTTCTGCTCAATGATGGAAGTTCTAGAATTTGAAATGTTGGGTTGATTGATTTTATTCTGTCTCTGTTCATTTCATTTTCAATCTGCTTTACTTCGTTTTGTTTCTGTTTATTTCGTTTTTAATTTGTTTAAACCAAACCCCCCCCATTTTACTATTTTTGTTTTACTGTTGCTGATGTAAATCCACTATGAATTCATTGGGAAAATGATCCAGGTTCCCCATTATATTGCAAAATTATATTGATCCTGGTTATTTTGGGAGATCACGACAAATCTCTGTCAAGTACTGGTGAAAAATCATGCTTTATTATACATTTTCAGAGTTTATTTAGAGATTTTGTCATAATTGAGTTTAAAATGTTTTTCTTGTAATAAATTAAGATTAAGAGTAAATATATTAAATTAGAACTAAAAAAGACAAAATTGTCCAAAAAAAATCTAATTACTCTTAATCATTAATTTTTCTAAGAATATGTTGGATCACCTTTTTTGGATTGTACATGGTCGAAGAAATTGGATAAAGTTTGAAAATGCAAGTTTGCTCAAATTGTAGAAACTACAATTTAACACCATAAACTTTTAAGAGTTATAGTTTGGTCCCTGACCAAAACTGCCACGTTTACACAAATTAGGTTTGAAATTCAAAGTGAAGCTCGACATTTTGTGTTTTTGGAGAGAAGACAGGAGTGCCGTGAAGATCGAAGACCCAGACCTTTGAAATCTCCACTGTACTCATCACCAAACACCATCATCTTCGCCATCGACCTCCACCTCTGTTACACACCTACCGGCCTCGCCCTTTCAGGTGGCGGGTAGTGCAACCTTTTACTTATATTCAATTCCCACTTACTTTTCCCAGGTTAATTTACATGACACATCAGAGTATAAGCAACAGAGCATACACTAGTTTGGACAATAATATATTGATAACAATACATAAAGATAAACTTTTCCTTGAGGGGATCTAAATATACAATCATTCGGGAATAGTGCCTGACAGGCCAAAATAAATACTATAGCCATTCAAATAATTACAACAAGTATCCAAAAGAAATCATCACCATCCATCATCCCACTAGCCCTGCTCCGGGGACTTACCTCTGTCTCCCCGCTCCCTCTAGACAAGCTGCCAAAGGACTTAAAAGGGGTTGGGATTCATAAGTGAATCCCAAAGTAACCGTTAATCGCATATAAAATATATAACAATGCATGTAAGAAAAACCAAGGATAAACACATAAACCACATAGCATTCAATATCATGCACACAACAAGGCATACAACCAAATCTAGAACTAGCAGTCTTAATAGCACACAGCACAGACTATAGGGCACAACACACAACAAGATCCTTATTGAATATAGCATGTTCCGGTTCCAGAGCGCTTAAAAATAAATGATAACCAAATGTATGTAGTATACATGGTAAAACACACATACACAAGTCACACAAAGTATATGAGAATCAAGGTTACTACCTGACAGTCACTACTACAAAAAGGGTTACTACTACCCTAAAAGACGTCCTTATTTTTTAAAAGGAAGTTAAAAGTGAAAGCAGTGACATTCATGTAATTATCTAGTTTAATTATATGTATTTGTGGACTTAAACAATTATTTAGGAAGCCTAAATTCTGTTAAGGCATCCTGAATATATTTCAGGACACCTAAGAAATTAATTGTTTGGCGCCGTATGGTGTTATCTGTGGAATTTTTTTGGCGGCAGCAACTTTGTAGGAAATATTTGTAATTTTTGTTTGATTTTGAGCGACCTAAATATTGTAAAGGACGCCTTAAATTGATTTTTGGCGCCTTAGAATTCATTCAGGTCGCCTAAAATGGGGATTTTTTTTTTGGCGCCAACTACAATATAATATATGTAAGAAATAATTTTTCTTTTGTTGTTGGGTGACCTAAATATAAACAAGGACGCCCTAAATTAATATTAGGCGTCTTATAATTCATTCAGGTTGCCTAAAATGGGGAAAATTGGATTTTTTTTTTGCGCTAGCTACAATAAAATATATTTGGGAAATAATTTTTTTCTTTTTTTGGTTTTGGTCGACCTGAATATTTATGAGGGCGGCTTAAATTTATTTTTGGTGACCTATAAATAAGTCTAGTCACCTAAAACTGCGAAAAATTCATCTTAGGTTGAAAATATATATTTTTTTTTTGTTTTGGGCGACTTGAATTTTTGAAAGGACGCCCTAAATTGATATTTGGCACCCTATATAATAATTCAAGTCACATAAAATCAACATTTGGCGCCCTATATTTCCTTTCAGGTCGCCTAAAATGTCTTTCTAAGTTTTAGTCACTCATCAACTCATTACACTCACACACTCATCTCAGCTCGTGTCATCTCCTTCCGCCCCCTGCTGTCTCATTCATATCGAAGAAACCCTTGCCACCCTATACGATTTGAGACGTTTTGGTTGGACATCTTGTTCAACACATATAGGTATATACAATTTACTTCACATTTTTCCATGCTTTGTGGGCTGGGTACTACCTAGGGGAAAACCCCTTTATTTTAAGTGTCTATAGAAACTTCTAGCATTACTGAATTTCCCTTAGGTGATAGAAATTTCTATTGTCAGCATCTCAATCAAAACAAGTAGATTATCGTCTTCTTAAATTCCCAAGCGATTGGTTTTTATCTGAACATATAATTCTTATTTAACTTTTGCTTGTTAAGATATTCATTTAGGTCTAAGCATATAATTCCTGTCTTCCATTTTGTTTTGTTTCCAGGGAGAAAGAACTGGTTGTTCTCTCAATCTAAATGCAGCTGATGTTTGACATAATATCAAATGAACTCGAGGAAACTTCATCTTGAACTTAAGTGACACAGATTTTTGAAGTTGATTCTTGTTTTGGATAGACTGGTAACCCCTCTTTGAATGCATTCAACAGCTGGACAACATAGCTAGATTTCCAATATTAAATGTAATACTTAGTTTAATATGTAAGGTGTCTAGAAAATAGAAATTATTACAATCTGTCTCTTATATATATAGTTCATTAATTTTTGTGTAGATGAATGTCTGCTTTGCTTTTGATGACCTCTTTTGACCTAAAAATTAAAGGCCATAAACTTTGGGAAAGTGATTCATATGAATGCATATTCACAAAAAAAAAAAAAACAAATTACATAAGGCGTCCTGAAAAGTAATTCAGGAAGCCATAAATTAATTTTTGGCGTACTAAAATCATTTTTAGGGCACCTTAAATGTATTTTTGGCGACCTGAAAAATGATTTTAGGGCGCCTTAAATGTATTTTTGGCGTCCTGAATCATTTTCAGGACGCCTTAAATCAATTTCATGTGTCCATATTTACCAAATTCCTCCTCAGTAAATAACCAAACAAAAATATAATTAATTCCTCCTCAGTAAATATTACCTTCTGATAAATTAAAATAAGCTCATTTCATGTGTCCATGTTTACCAAATTCCTTTTCTTATCAAGGAATTTAATATGAGCTTATATTCCCTATATTTCGTCATTTTTAAGGATTTTCCAATAAGTAATGACCGATCTTCAAAAATTCACAATCAAATATAGGAATCTTTTTTTGAATTGATTGCAAAGCTTAAATGACCCTTAATATGTCTATTTTCAACCAAAAATACTATCTTGGACCAGCTTTAAACAAAAATCCATTTATAGCTTAAAATATCTTTGTTGTCCGAAATCAAGTCTAGGATCAGAGGGTCATTTTCAAAAATTCATTTCTCTTAGCACATAATTCATAAAAATACATGTTACCTATCAAATTAAAGCTTATAATGTCTACTTTAATCCAGTAAAATTTCATAGCAATCCAACATCATTCACTACTCCAAAGACGTGCCACAATTTCGCTGCTCATACAGGATTTTCCAAACAAGATTGCTAGTTTCGGTATAATCCAATCCTGGAGTTTTCAAAATTCTTACCAAACCTCCACCCTACATAAATTCAAATAACCAAATTCCCACTCCTTAGGTCTGTCCTATTCAGACCAAAATTTCAAGACCACATATATTCCCAATTTATTCACCAAATTAGGTTCATATATTCCCAAATCATCATATAATCCTATATTCATGAATAAATCACCATGAAACTCCAAAATCCCTAATTGGCTGAAAATAGAAGATTCCATAACATTCTCAATACTCAACCAAACTTCAAATCAATCGGTTCAAATCGAAGCTTATGCTTACCTTATCACAATTCTACAATCGGTTCTAAATTTCAGCAGAACCTTAGCCAACTCAATGACTTGAAACTCCTCCTATGAGAAAACTGAAACCATAGAGTTGAAGCTCTAGAGGTGTAGAACAATATTAGTGAAATGAGTTTTTGGATTGGATGTGGTTTGATAGGTGATTTTGGTAAGGTTTATTTTATCTCTCTCCTTCCATTTTTATACGTCATTGTTGATAATTTTAAGCTATTTTCTCTCTTTCCTGCTGGTCTGACCGAAATGGAGGTGAAGATACATCTCATTTAATGGATATTAGAAGGTAAAGTTGGTGGATGAAAGTTAGCAATTAATGGGACTTTAATTCTTCAACTATTTACAACTTTACCAATATTTTGACCTCATTCTTTTTTTGTTTGACTGAAGATATATATAACAGGGCTAATGCTACGTGATTCTTGGACCAATGAATGTGTCTTGATTAATTTAAAAAAATTTATGAAATAAGGTGTTGTGGAGTTCTTTTCAATATGGTCTTATTTAATCATCCACAAGACTATTATTTACAACTTAGTTTATTACTTATTTAGTTGCAAATATTGTATAAGCATTAGGAATTAATCCTTAATTCCTTATGTCCCATTTGTGCTAACATATATCTTAAAATTTTAAGTTTCGATAAAACTAGGTAAAATTAATCTTTCCACAAAATTTCACTATTTCTTTTCTCTAAATACAAATTTATGTCACACCAATTTAGAATATTACAACCTCCAGCACCATCGTCGCTGGCGACGTTCACAACCTCACCGCCATACTTAAAGCTGGTGAGTTGGGAGAGTTTAAAAGCAGAGGTGACACGAGTTCTAGAGAACCGGAGATCAAACCACCATCTCACCTTCGATCTAAGGTCATCTTCATCTTCTTCACCATCGTCCCTATCATTACAGCGCCATTTTCCGTTTCCTTCTTCTCCCAAAGCTAGATTTGGACCAGAAAAATACAGAGGCGGCATTCACCATCCTTGCCCTTCACCGTCCATTAGTCTCTCCGACAGCCTTCTTCCCTCTCTCCACCATCACCTTCTCACCGTCGTCATTGTCTCTCCACCTTCAACTTCACCATCAGCCTTCTCCCTTCACCGTCCATCAAACATCTTCCACCATCTCATTCCAGCTCCTTCAACATCCTTCATTCCCTCATCATTAACCAACAGTACCCACATATTCTTTCCATCAATTCAGCTTTTCACTCATATTGAATGGGTTTAGTGTGAGCAGTGGAAAAGAGGTTTTTTTGGGTAACAAAGTTATATTATAATGTGATTTATATTTTAATTGGTGGTGACATATTGTTTGTATAATTATTTTGAAAAACAAGTTTAAATGAAAAATAACTAAAAAGGATGAGAATCTTATTAAATATTATATATACATATTATGATAATTATAAGAAAAAATAAAATTTAAATTATAAAAAAATGAAAATGTTTAACTTGAAAAATTTGACAATGCTAAAATATATAATTAAATATAGTGAATGAATAAAAATACATATAAATTAGAAATCATACAAATATAAAGTTGTTTATCAAATAATATTACAAAACTAATCAACTATAAAATGAAAAAGAAGTTTTTGAACATAAACCATTAAGCAATAAACACAACTTTCCACCTCCAACGGAGATCAAATAGACCACTAGAGCATCATTTAAAAATTTATCAAGTAATTCTTACCAATTAAATTTTTTATGGACTTAAATCAAAGTACGATCATAAAAATATACCACTGTCGTCCTCTTTATATGTTTATTTTAATTAATTATTTAATATCTTTCTCCATTTTCAATGATAATTAAGTAAGGATAAAAATGAAAAACAATGATTATTAACTTTTAAGAAAATTTATATTTAGGACAAAATATTTCATCTATAAGAATTTATAATAATGGCCATAACCATATTTCAATAAAAAAAAAAAAAAGTGGGACTCAATGTCTTTCTTTTAATTTATAAGATGCTATTCTCTCTTTATGATTCTAAAGCCAAAAGCCAAACGTTATGGATTAAGGGAAAAGTGGATTTTTTTTTTTTTTCCCTAAGAGCCCAGTTGGCAAAAAAATAAACGAAACACACCATAATTTTCACAAAGGATGCAATCTAACTTTTGAGTCCTGAATTGCGCGTTTGGGGTTACAAAAGCCATCCCAAACACACTTGTGTTTTGAAGAAGTTGTGGTCGCACTTTGCTCCATGAGTAGCTGATTTTTCTCCTCTCCTAGAGCAAAAGGGTTGATTTTTAAGCCTGGAGCTTCATGGAGGAGTGCTTTACTATCTAATTTCTATCTTGAATCTTTTTGTATTGATTAAATTTTATATTTAGAGTTTAATTAGTATATTGGACTGAAGTCTTGCACTAGGTTTCCATGCATTCTTTTTGTTTGAATTGGATGTTGGATCTAAACGTTATGTATTTGACACTTGTGATTCATTAGTAGTAATTTCATGTAATTGACTTGGTATAGCTTTTGCCTGAAGTTTTTGTGAACTCATAATTGTGGTTGTAATGCAAGGGTTCTTGGTTACTTGTGTTATTGCATTTTATTAATTCAAATTGCTAGTGTTTAAATTAGTTTCAATTAGAGGGATTAATTTTACCCAGTGTAGAGGAATTAATTCACCTAACTCAAGCTAACTCAAATGGCCTTTTAGGCAAATTTGTTAAACCAACACACTCCCATTATCTTTTAAAGCAATGATAGATGAAATTCATTGATCTAGGAGCTATTTATCATATTTTTAAAACCAATTTCCATTTCATCCATTTTTATCCCAAAAAGTAAAAAAATATTTATTTTAAAGCATTTTAGTTTAATTGTAGCTTAGTTGATAAGTAAAAGAAAGCTCTAAAACCTTTTTAACTTGTTTCATGTCAATCATTGCACTTTGAAATATTCTAGTGTCTCGCTCTTGATATTGTCTACTTTAGAGCCAGTTGTCCCTAATGGCTTTAAAGCACATCAATAGGGGGAGGTATTCAGACCCTTACATGATGTCTTTTGTTTCCTCTTCAGCCAATGTCTTTAGGGCTTGTTGCTATAATATCTAGAAATTCATACTTTTCAATATAGGTTTTTGGAATCAATTTGTGGATACAGTATATAAACATAAAAGAAAATATGATTTAGTGAAACAATGTTCAAACTTTAGAAAATATTGAGCTAAATATGAATAGTTTTAACTATTTAAAGATTTTAAGTAGCTTATAAAAACCTCCTTTTTGTAGGAGGATGATGACTATATGTGAAAGCTTAAGAAGATAATGGAAAGCTTAGGAAAGAAGAAAAATAATGCAAGAATCAAATGAAAAAGGAAAACGATGATTCATGCACTTGTTGTGGGTTTGTCAAAGTAAAAGCTTGGTGAAAATCAATGACTATTCTGTACAGTTCAATGCCATTTCGCCACCCATTTGCCACAATGAAACCATGGTGAAAATGAATGACCATTTTTCCCAAATAAGTGCAAATTTCGCTACTAGTTTGTCACAGCAAAATGACGACAAACTGCCTAAAATGAAGCTGTTGCTTTGATTATCTGATAGGAAAACCTAGTTAAAAGCCTGACAGGAAGCGTCAAAAGAAACGGTTCTAATTGGGAGAGGCCATAATTTAGCTAAGGGAGCTTGGGAAAGGAGAGCCTTAAAGATTTTGAGTAAAAAATCTTGGGTTTTTCTTGTTCTTATCCCTTTTTTTGTTGTTTTGCTGATATGGTTGATATTTTTGTGTTGAGATTTTGGTATGTATATGAAAGATAGAATATCACCTAAGAGAGAGGTGAATTGGGTGATTTAAAATTTTCTTCTAAAAATCTCTGTAAACACAAGTTAATAACAGAGCAGAGAAAGAGAAAGATAGACACGAGATTTATAATAGTTCAGTCTAAACTCTTGACATATAAACAATTCCTAGACTCTCTGGGTATTTCACTATCTCTTTCAATTGATTACATACTCTGTAACTCTGAGTAATCCTCTCTCTAGGATTCACTCTTCCTTACAAGTTGTAATCAATACACCCACTTTCAAGGTCCTACTACCTTGACTTTCTTTATAGAAAATATGGATATAATAACTTTCTTACAGAGTAGATGGATAAACACTGAAGATTAAATATCCGAAAATATTACTCAATCAAATGAATGAAACAGTGGACATAATAAATTCGTTTTGAGCATAAGATGTTTCGATAGTTGAATCATATTGAATGCTTCTGCTTATATTTGGTAAAGGCAATTGACCATTGAGAAGCTTTAATGAACCGTTGTGAGTAATAAATGTATCTATTAGACTTGAGGTTTATCTGTTACTAACACGTCTAGATTCTGCAGATGATCCTCGTCATTCTATCACTTGACATTCTTTTTGTTCATCCCATTGAGTGTTGTAGCATTTAATTAAGGAAAGAGAACAACAATATGCCTTTTGAGTTCTTAGAGAATGGTTTCCTAGATTATGCATGGTTTTCTGCAACTGCATCAAATTCTTCTAACATAATCAATGCTTTTTGATTAATCTATAGTTAAATCTTCATCTAATCATCTAAAAGTCAGTAAAAAACTGATTAAATATAGTTAGGAACAATAATGAATGATGATAAGAAGAACTTAAATCACAATGTAGACACAGTGTTTTGCAGAACCAAAAAAGCTAACTCAAGTTGATATTAACTAAACTCTAGTTGTTTACTCAAGTTGATCATTGATCACTTAAATCACTATTTCATCTTCTCTGAAAATATGTTTGAAAACAATAGAGAAGATGTCTCTGTATGAACTTAAGTTGAGTCATGTATATATTCACTCAAGTCACAGATTCATTTTCACGAAAGTCATTGGGTTAAGCTTGGAAAAGACTTGAACAAAGAGCATGCTTAAGTCATTAAGTGATGACTCTAACAAATAACTCGAGGCATCAGTCCTTAACTCAAGTTTTCAAAATATGTTTCACTGAAACACTAGAGTCACTCAAGTTTTACTCAAGGCAACATTTTGTACTGTTAACAAATATTTGAACATAGGACTTAGGATTTTGAAAAGATAAGTTTAAGCCTCAAAGATTAGCTCGAGTCACTCAATGTTAACTCGAGTTGATGCTTTTCATAAAACATTTCAGAAAGACTTAACTTGAGTTTCTAGAGAAAGAACTCGAGTCAATGGAAGTTCAAAACACATTGTGACTTAAGTTTAAAAGCACTTAACTCAAGTTTGTGAACCTTAACTCAAATCATATTTTGATAGAAAATTCAACAAGATACTGATTCAAGATTTTATCAAGATAAAATATTTTTACTTAATCATCAACTTTCTTTTGCTTACAATTGTGTGTTATCATCAAAATAAGAGTGTAACACCCCTATTTTTACAAACAATGTACTAAGTGGAATTAATGAAAATATTGAGAGGGTTTTGGCTACAATGAAATCATTCATAGAACCTTTTTAATTGTCTTAAGTAGCCAAAATGACATATTAAATCAATTATTTTTGAGACGGTAACAAGGTAAAAGTCACTAGAATAGTGACTAAATTTTCGAATTAAAATCAAGGGAATGAGGAGTTGTTTTGAATTAAAATTAGGGCAAACAAGGGCATGTTCACTTGTAAAATTATTAAGTGCCTAAAGGTTACTAATGAACAAATTATTGGATTTTATTAGGGCCAAATTTCACCCAACATAAAGCAAGAGGCAATAAAATTGAAATGCTAAAAGTCATGCCACATATGGTCAATTGTGTTAGGACTAAAGGTAACATGAGTGCATAAGAAACTAAAAAGCACATTGTTGTTCCATCTTGACTTGGGATTTCGCATGGCATAAAGGGAAAAGAGACAAGAACAATTATCCATATAAAAGGATAGTTAGAAGTCAAGGGGAATAAAAGTGATAAAGGAACTTTGACTTAAGTTAGAAGCCAACTAAGCTTACATCACATTGAGGATGTTGTGATGCCCGGCCTTTGGGGCCGTTATTCATTAGAGTTAGCGCGGAAAGCCATCGAAGAGATTTGGACGACTTAAAATTTCGGAATAGAAGTTTTTGAAATTGACTTAGTTTGAAAATATACGAACTAATTTTTCACAATTCGAATTCATCCGATTGTTGGATGTTAATACAGTAATCCAAAATAGGCGAATGATAAATGTACACTACAGTCTAATTACCCCTAATTTTGTCCAAAAGTTTCAGCTATTATAACCCTTACAGCTGCTTCTTGCCCTTCGATCCCAAACCACTACCTGTATCTTTCATGGGGTCTGGAGTCCAATGAATGGACCCCAAGGTAACAGTTAATCTCATTCACATGTATGAAAGCATAAATGACATATTAGCACAAGGTAAAGCATGGAAGCATTAACAATAACCATAACCGCAGTTAACGACCAAAGACCACAGCCCTTGTCTAGGACATGCAACTCCATGAGACTGTAGCCTCAAATGCATAGCTAGGAAAAACATATAACAAGTAAATCAACCAGCATACGTGATTAGCTAATTAATACATAAACACTTACACACATGTTTACAAGATTAGAGTTACCCACCTCAACCTTTGTTCCTTATCTCTTCACTGAAGTTGTTGGGATTAGAAAGAGGTGTCAAGGTCTGCCTAAAAACGTTTATCATCGCTGTTAGTCACTTATTCGAATCGCAAGGAAACTAATTACGTGAATTAATTTAGAGGATTAATAATAATTATTAATCTCTTAAATTTCCCTAACAATAATAATTTTATTATTATTATTATTATTATTGTAACACCCCATTGTTCCGTACCCAGAACAGAGTAGCATCTTCATAACTCAGTTCAATGTATTATTTAATAAAGAATTTAAACCACTAGGCTCAGGTTTGATTCCATAAAGTAAAAAATTTTTCCTTTCAAAAATATATCAAAAACTCAACCCATTCATAGATTTCAAAACTATTGTTCAAATGAGCTTTACTAAAAATTAAAACTTTAGAAAACACTAAATAAGTGGTTTAAACTCTTATTAACAAATACATGTACTCTTATACCTAGTTAGATTTTATCAGAGTATTACTTATGTATTATATGTAATCTAGTGCTCTACCATTCACTCATACATCCATTTCATTTATGGGCTCGTGATATATGTGTCCGTCCCTACAGCAATACAATACATACACTGTAACATCCCGTTTTCATACACGTTTCCATACAGAGCTGAGAGAGTTGAAAATATTTTTCATAAACAAAGAGTAACTGAATCACATTGTATGTAATGTATCTAACTGAACATTTACTAATACAGTCATCCATGTCTAATACTCCTAACATAAGTATCCAAAAAAATAATGCCTCTACAGGGTCCTTGTAATACCCAGATAATTACTATCTGGACTATTATGTTACCATAATAAAAATATATATTTAAGGAAATTTTGATCTCAACATGGTATATGATTATTCTATGTTCAAAGAAAAACACTAAGAAAATTAAAGGAAATTTAATATCAAAAATGTGAAAAATGTGTCTTAAGGCCATAAAACATCCTGAGAAAAATTAGGAAAAATTCTAAAAGGCATGAAATAATTATTAAAATTTAGAAAGCATATTATTCTTAATTTAGACAATTTAATAAATTATTTCCTATGAAAATAAAAAGAAGGAAAATTAAAAAGTATTTTAAGACTAAAATTGGCTCTATGACTTTTAATAATTTACATGAAGCTTAGATTATTAATGTCAATAAAGTTGTTGTGAAAAAATGATGAGTTTTAATTAAGAAAATTATTAGGAATTATTAAAGGATTAATTAAGTAATTTTTGGAATTTTATAAGCTTATAGAAATTTAGGAAACATGAAAAATGAAATAAATATAGGATAAATGGGATATTATGGTAATTGGGATATATATATATATATATATATATATATATATGGTGTGTTGGCCGAATTTAGGGGGGGATAAGGATGGAGTTTGATTTTTATCATATAATAATAATATAAATTTAAGCATGTGTTAAATAGATAGTGTTATAATAATAAGGAGTAAATGGATAATGGAAATAAGAACCGATAGGAAATAATTCATAAACTAGAATCCAGGGATGAGTTAAGAAAAATCAGAGTATATTATTGATCAGTGGATTTTTATCCAGAAGTTGGCGCCGACAGAAGTTATTTCTGTAATCGGTCACGAATACCGAGGATTTTCGGCAGATAACGGAATGTCCTTAATAAGGGTATAAGGTAAGGAGAACCCAGTAATCTTGAAGAGGATGACAAGACCTTCAAGGTATTACTTCCGGAATTTTAAGTTTTTACGGAATTTCGCGATCAGAACACCGAACCAGGAACTTATCAGATAAAGCAAGAGGATAAGGTTTGATGATGCAACTAGGATGAGGTCAGGAATTTTGTCTTTTAGCGGGGGAAGAATTCGGCCAAGCAAGGGAGGGCCAAGATCAAACCACCTAGCAAAAGTGCGATCCTACGGTCAAAATTCAACCAGACAAAGTTCAAGGAAATTACGAAAATGCCATTGAGATTTTCTATAAATAGCTTCCATTCCTCTTCATTCTTCACCAATTCAATTACAATCCTAGAGAGAATTTAGAGAGAGAAGCTCTGGAAGAAGAGTAAGAAGTTCATAGCAAAGCTCTGAGTAAGTTCTTCAGTCCTTAGTTTTTAGTTCAGTAGTTTTTTCGGTAGTTATAGTAGAACTGCTAGAATAGTCTTTAATTTTTAAGATAGCTTAGATATTATGTTTTAGGAATAAATATGATATTTATCTTAGGAATATGTTAGAGGAAAGTTATAGCAAAAAATTTTGAAAGTTTAAAGTCAAAATAGCGAAGCTCTGGCGAAATTCCGCCAAATAATCACATTAGGGGCAAAATGGTAATTTGTACCTAAAATGCCTGTTATGGTCTTAGATATTCATACTGGTGATATTATCCCTATAGGATACCCAGAATCACGAACCGCTGTTTTCGTTGTCACCGCTGTCAAATCACCGTCGTACCACCGTCAAACGTACCACAACGCTACCGAAGTGCCTGAAATCGTCAACGGAGGTACGGACGCGTATTGTAACCTTAACACTTATGCTGCTCATATTCATATATATGGTAGACATGTTTATATACTGAAACTCTGTCGTGGGTTGTCAGTCATACATACAGCTTGTTACGGGTTATAGTCTTGATAACGCCGTTGGGTTTTCCTAGCGCTGAGGACACGATGGGAGATCGTGGCACTGGTTTATGTGCAGACATAGTGTGGGGCTTTACATATTGTTGTGTGCTTATGTTTTGTCCATTGTTGATCATGCATCTGCTATATGCTTATGTATTGATGTGCTATTATGTTGTTATGACTATTTGTTGCCTATATATGACTTATTTGAGCATAAGGTTAACCGTTACCTGAGATCCAATTGGGAATTAGATCTCAGCTGTAGCTTCAGGTTCAGGAGGATCCAGGGTGGAGGAGAGCGACAAGTAGCCGATGTAGGCGGATTGGAAGAGCTTATATGTTTTAGTTTTTGAACTATTTAGATATTGTCTTTTTGGAATCAACAGATGATTGTATAAGGATGATTACACTATGGTTATGTACTTCTAAATATTCAGTTACTCGTTTAATCGAAATGCTCGACTCTGATCACGGTTCATTTTAAAAGAAAAAAAAATTCAGCATTTTCAATTGGGATGTTACAGTCCTCACGCCAGCTTCTTACCCTTGTCCTCGTTCCTGACTCCCTGGGATCCTGAAGCTATGGCAGGGGCTGAGGTTCAATACCCATTGAACCTCAGGTAACGATTAACCTCATGCTTATGTAAATAGTATATGACAGGTATCACAATAATAAATTCATAATTATAACATTCAAAATCATAACAACAAGTAACATAACACAGTCATTGCAATATGTATGTTACCCCAGTCTGCACATAACCAGTGCCATGATGGTCTATCGTGTCCTCAGCGCTAGGAAAACTCAACGGTGTTATCAAGACTATAACCCGTATACAATTCAATATATCATGAGCAACTTTAAAAACAGAGTTTCAACATGTGAACACAACTATCATATAAGCAAATCATAAGCATAAGAGTTAAAGTTACAAGACGCGTCCGTACCTGAGTTTCAGTACGTTTTGTTGATTAGAAAAACGATCTCTGATATCCTATAAGGGTAATATCGTCTCAATTAATTCGTAAACAACATTTCATGAGACACCTTGGCCACAAATGACAGTTTTACCCTTCGTGGACTTATTTTCAATTATTTCCTCACAATTTTCGGAAAAACGCTGGTGCAGAATTTTTGGGCAGAATTTCGCCTAACTTTGAAAAATCATAACTAATTCTAGAAAAATCGAAATGAGGCTCCGTAAAATTTCCCGGAATCCTTGAGATGTATACTTTCAAGGAAAAATACTGGAACTTACCCAGAACTCATGGATAATTCCTAGTTTCCAGAATTCAAACCGCTGCCCAGAATTTCGCCCAGAAAACATAGCCTAACTTCTGAGATTTTTATCTTTTTGCACAGAGTTTCAAATGACACACGCTTTATAGATTTAGAAATCCCTATATGTCTACTTTCATCATGAATTTTCCCAGAATTTTCAAACATCATCTTCATCATAAAATACCAACACTTTTACTACTGACTCCAGAAATTCCTGATTACCGAAATTTTGCCAGAACTTCGTCATTTTGATCATACTCTTCCAAAAATTTTGCTATAACTTCTTCTTCATCAAATTTTCGAAATAAAGACAGTGGAAAGTTTAAAAACATGATATTAAAACTGGAATTGGAAGTTTGATGATCAAAACAACATTTCTAGCATTTCTACTTCATAAACTAAGACCTTAAACTAAGAACTTAAAGCTTTCTTACCTCTTGAAGACCACTTCCCTCCTATTTGCTGCAACTCTTCCACACTCTCTCTTTCTCTCTAATTTTGGTCTAGGCTTGAGGAATTGGTGAGGAAAATGTGAAGGGAAGAGCTTCTATTTATAGTGGAAGAGGATGACATTTTTGTAGTTTTGCCCTTAGCTTCTTAACCATTGGATTTTACTTGGTGAAGAGGGTTAGATCTTGGCCCTCCACCTCCTCTCCACCATCCTCTCCCCCCTCCCTCTTCTAGAAATTGCTTTGCTTTGTCCCCAAGAATTCCTACTTCTTCATTAAGTTGTCTAATTAATCCCAAATGCTAATTTAGTTAGGTGTAAGTTGGTGTTTAAATTAAAAATCCAATTTCACTTTTGGAATCCTAATTTTATGATTAGATTTATGGTGATTTTTAATTCCCGAAACACTTAGGTATGACTCTTAAAAGTAACCAAAAATAACTTTGGGAATAGCCAAGTTGAAGCTCATATTTTACTGAGTTCAAATATGTACTTATCTTTAAGATCTAATTTCAAGATTTCAAGTTATGATTTATTTCCTATAGGTTCTCATCTAATTTCCTCTAATTAAGCAATTACTTGCTCCCTAAGACAAACAACTTGCTCCCCAAGTTGTTTTAATATTCTTCTACACACTTCTTTAATTGACTTATTATTTTTCCCTTATTCCTTTAAAGAATTCATCCCCCTCCCCCTTAATTTTAATTATTCCATATGTTTTAATGTTCTCACACCTTTAAGAAAGAAATTCTCTCATTGGTCCACTTAGATTTAGGATTTAAGGTTATTATAATTTAATTCTTCCATCTATTGGTATAGTTTATTCACCATTAATTAAGAATAAATTAGGAATAATTTGTTAAATCTTAATTTTAATTCCCAACATAGTGTTTTATATGGTAACTAGCTAACTTAATTTTTAGGCCCTTGAATTCTATGGAAAAATTGCCTATGAATGTAAAAAAATATAACACCAAAATTTGAGTCCTCATATTCACCTATTTAAAATAGGTCTTATTTATGGAAATATCATATTTAAAATAAATATGTTTTTTCCAGGTATTACATACACATTCTACTATTATCCGGTCATAGTATCTATATACATATACATCCTAGTAGCCACATGCGGCTATCTCAAAATAATAACTAAACCAAAATGTAAGGTAAACAGAAGGTGAAACAAAATAAAGCTACACTATCAACTCCACCACCTTCTTCGTCTCAAGTGATAATTATGCCCTTGCCTCTTGAACCTTGCTTACTATTTTGTTCGTGTCTTGGATTATTAGAAGACTCTGAGATTCAAATGAATGAATCCCAGAGTAACAGGTTAATCTTAAATTCTAACATATGCAATATATATAAATCAACCAAACAGAGTAGTCCACACAACATATAAAGCAAACATATTTCAATTCAATTTCAAATGACAAGTATTACATCCAAATGCAGCTTGTAATACAAGTAAATCATACAATGATTTCAAATACCTTAGCGCTAGGAATTTCATTTCGGTAAATGAAAACCAAAAATTACTAAATGCACTAGGTCCTACCTAGCCATCGGGAAGTTGGCCCCATGGTCGGCCCTTCTACTCAATCGAGCCACGAGTGGTGCTGGCCCCATACAGGCGGGACATACAATATGGTTTACAAAACATATATATAGCTATGCAAGGAATGTGAGATTATAGTTACTACCTGTTGGTCTTACTGACTTCACCCTTTAACCAGGTTCTTACTACTATGCTTGTCCTTTGGCATGGCGGTTCTCAACTCCTATAATTAACATTTACATATGGCGATGGGTCACTAACCAAATCAATCATAACTATAAATTCAACTTTTCTAGACCCACCCCAAAGAAACTTGTCTTTTAATATCCTTATGACTAGGGATGTATACTTATTAAGACTTATTTAATTAGATACTATTCATTATGGATAATTATCATCTCAGCCATTTAATTTTTCAACTTATCCAAGGAAACCTTTACTTTAAAGTTTAGGCACAATTAACAACTTATGTGACTATTATGAGATTTATCAGAAATAAACTTTGATTCCCACAGGTACTTGGAAAATTCATAACTTGACCTATACAACTTGAAATGGAGTGATTCCAATTTCTACTTACTCCTTGATAAGTCTATTTTCATGATTAAAGTCACCAAGTTAATTTATAGCTAAGAAAAATTCACAAATTTCAAAAACATAAGCTCTGTCCAGAATTCTTCAGAAATTGTGGCTTATCTTCAAAAATCCATAACTTATTGTACAGAGCTCAGAAAAAATACCTATTATATGCCAAATTAAAGCTCTAGAAGTCCTCTAATTAACTGGGAATTTTCACAATTTAATCTTACTTTAGTCATTCCAAGTTTTGAAACATGTCTGGACTATCCAGTTTTGGTTCCCAGATGCAGGGTCATTTTGTAAGATTTATTTCTCCCTGACCAAAGCTTAGAATAATACGAATTACATACCATTTTAAAGCTATACATGTCACCTATCATCAGTAAAAGTTTCATAATTTTTAAAATTCTTTTACTTGCTCAAAAATGCACATCATCAGTGTTCCTCCAGACTGACACCAAAACATCTTCAAATTCATAGCTCAACTTCCAAAATTCATAACTAGAGCTACAAACCTTTCGTTTTGGGTGTTCCAAAGCTCAAATTCAAGCTTAAGGAGTATACTATCTCATGTAAAATTTTCAAAGAAAAACTCAAACCATAACCTACGACATGCATAACATTTTATGTTTTCGGATCATGTTGCAGAGGTTAATATCATGACATGCAACTTCATTTTATGGTTTAGATCTTTCAAAAATCAAACCCCATGCTCTTATATAAGACATGCACAGTTTTTAAAAATCATTTCCAAAGCCAAAGAAGTTCAGAAATCCTCTGGAAATTGACATGCAAGCAAAACGTTGACATGAGCTTTCTCTCTCTTAAATATGAGTTTTAGACTTCCAAAAGCTTCTAAAAAACTTCTGTAAATCCCATAAAATCATATGAGAGTGACTTTAGAAAACTCACCTAAGCTCAAAAATTGTCTTTTGTGAGAGCTTGCTGATCACTTCCTTCCTTTTCTTTTACCATCTCAATCTCTCTCTATCTCTCTCTCCCCCTTCGTCTCCTTCTTTTCTTCTTGTCCGAAACTAAATGAAAATTTGGGGCAGCAGTGAATGGCCGAATGAATAATTGGTGTATGTGAGGGGAGTGAGGTGGCGGAATATATGGTGAAGAAAGAATATGTGATATGTGGCAGACATGCATGTTGGAACTAAGGAAGCATGCTTATCTCTCCCACTCATTTCTTTCTTTGCATTGGACCGAATAGCTGAGGGAATAGGGCTTATGTTTTGGGCCCAATTAATTCAGATATTGCGCATGGGCCATGTAACATCCCAATTTTCAAAAGCAGAATATTATTTTTTTCCAACAAAAATCATTTAAAATCATCAGAGTAGTGCATTTGACCGGAAGAGTAACTGATACTTATATTTCAAAATGTCGTAAGTCTGGCTGAATACAATAGCGGTGTAGTAACCGCGTGGTTCAAAAGGGATGTACAACAACAAAAGGAAGGCTTCCGCCAGAATGTCAAAGGAAATCTTCAGCCGGGTCTACTATGCGTCTTGCTTGCGCTTCCCTTTGTCCTCCGTCCTTGGTTCTCCTGACCCTGACGCTATGTTAAGAGCTGAGGTCCCATGCATACGGACCCCAGGTAACGGTTAACCTCATATTTACATATACGGTATATAAACACAACAATTGATTCACTTCCAAATATGTCACCAACTATGTCACTCCCAGTGAATGCAAATGTACCGCTCCCAGCGAAAAGTACCACTCCCAGTGAATGCAGATATATTACTTCCAGTGTATGCAGATGTACAGTGATCTTCTAATAACAACATGTATTCAAACAACACACCACAACATGCATACAACACACATACCACATATACACATACTGTAAATATCAGAGTTAGTGTTACAGTATGTGAACGTACCTTTGTTTGACACTATATGGTATTTCTGGCGGAATACGGTGCGACAGTTGGTCAGAACGTATTCAGGGATATCCTATAAGGATAATATTGTTTCTATTAATTCATAAACATTATTCCAAAAGATATCTTTGCTATATAAGACCATTTTACCCCTGGTGGATTTATTTTCCAGTTTATTCCCTAATTTTCGGAAAAAAACGCTGATCCAGCATTTATGGGCAGAATTTCGCCTAACTTCAAAAAATCATAACTAATTCTAGAAAAATCGATCCGAGGATCCGTAAAATTTCCTGGAATCCTTAAGAAGTCTAATTTTGAGGGAAAATACTGGAACTTACCCATAACTCATGGAAAAGTCCCAGTTTAATCATTTCAAACTGCTGCCCAGAATTTCGCACAGAAAACATAACCTAACTTCTGAGATTTTTATCTTTTTGCACAAAGCTTCAAATCACACACTCTTTATAGATTTAGAAAGCCCTAGATGTCTACTTTCACATGAATTTTCTCAGAATTTTCAAACATCATCTTCTTTATAAAATACTGGTGTTTTTACCTCTGACTCCAGGAATCGCTAATCGATAAGATTTCGCCAGAGTTTTGCTATTTTGATCATAATCTTCCAAAAATTTTGCTATAACTTCTTCTTCATCAAATTTTCGAAATAAAGACAGTGGAACCCTTAAAAACATGAAAATAAAACTATATTTGGAAGATTGAAGATTAAAACAACATTTCTAGCATTTCTACTTCATAACTAAGAACTTGAACTTATGAACCAAAAACTCTCTTACCTCTTGAAGAACCTTGCTTCCTACTTCTTGAAGCTCTTTCAATCTCTCCCACACACTCTAAATTTCGGTTGTGCTTCGAGGACTTGGTGAGAAATTTGTGAAGAGGAGGCCTCTATTTATAGTGAAATGTGATGGCATTTTGGTAGTTTTTCCACCTTGCATTTTAACCATTGGATTTCCCTTAGCAAAGAAGCTTCAATCCCTCCCCTACACCTCAAAAAAAACGTCACCCTCCCCCCCTTCTTCACCAAGTAGTCTTGCTTTGTCCCCAAGCCATTCTACTTCTTCATTAAGTTTCACTTTATCCCCTAATTACTTCCAAATGCTAATTTAGTTGGGTCTAAGTTGGTGTTTTAATTCAAAGTCCAATTTCAATTTTGTAATCCTAATTTTATGACTAGATTTATGGTGATTTTTAATTTCCTAAACACTTAGGTATGAATCCTAAAAGTAACCGAAAATAACTTTGGGAATAGCCAAGTTGAAACTCTTAATTCACTGATTCCAAATATGTATTTATATTTAATACTTGGTTCCAATATTTCAAGATATGATTTAATTTCTATGAATTCTCCTTGATTTGCATTTGATTAACAATTACTTGCTTCCCAAGTTTCTACTAATCTTCTCTCACACTCTATTGACCATGTGTTTGTATGTCTTTTAATACAATTTCCCCTTCTTCTTAGCTCAGGAAAATCGTCCCCCTCTCTCTAATTTTCAATTATCAATTTACATTTTATTTGCTCTCACATCTTAGGAAGAAAAACCTTTTATTGATCCAAGTAATTTCACAAGGATTTAAGATTAAGGGTTTATATAAATTCTTTAATTAAATATTTTCGCCACTTTCATTAATTAGAGGGAGAATTAATGAATTCTTGGTTACTATTGATAGTATAATGTTTTAGGGGTTACTAAGCTTAATTACCAAAATTTGACAAGTTTCTAATTTAATTTCAGCTTCTAAATATCATTTGATCCTTAATTATGACCTTTATAAATTAATTATTAACTAATTTCAAAAATTAATAAAGTATCTCAATTATTGCAATTTCAATTGCCCAATAATCGTTACTAATTTCCTCTAATTGATTTTACCATCCTCCGATGTTTTTAAATGGTTATATTTTATGATCCTCAATAAGATTTAGGAAATTGAATTTTGGATTTATTATAATCCAAAGAAAATTTCCCTAAATATGATGATAAATCAGTTAAAAATTTAGAGACAACATACTCTCCTATTTTAATAGGTATTATTTGCCAAAATATGGTTCTTTAGGAGAAATATAAATTTTAGGGTATTACAGGCCAAAGGACAATTTGAATGAGGAATAGAGGAGTGTATATTAAATCAAGTGAGGCAGTATGGATATCTTGTTGAACAAAATGCATCTGTCAATTAGTTTTGCATATATTTACACACACACACATGAGCACGTGACCCTAAATAATAATGTGGGAAGATGAGTGTTATGAAAATAAAAACACATTTATCCACTTGATCCCCCACAAGGCTCCTGTTTATAAATATTAAGATTTAATTCTTAATTCCATGTAGGATTTTTTTACTCAAATAACGTCTTTAGGCAATAAAATATTATCTTTAAAATATTTAGGCCAAAAATTATTCTCAACTATTTGCCCTTAATATATGGGAAAATATGCCTTTAATTCCAATTATAAATCTTAAAATTCATCAAGGTCAATTTTCCACAATTTATCCCATATTATAATTTAATTCTCAAATTCCATATTTTGAGATGTTACAATTATTATTATTATTATTATTATTATTATTATTATTATTATTATTATTAACTACTAGAAAATGTAGAATTTGCGACGGAAAAAAAAAATTCCATCGCAAACTGGGGAAATTTGAGACGGAAATAAAAAAATCCATCGCAAATTTTTGGATTGTAGCGACAGATTAAGCATTCCGTCGCTAAAATGCTAAAATATTCATGAAAATTCACTTCTGAAAAGGGAATTAGCGACGGAAAAACAGACTGGGCAGTCCGTCGTAGGTTGAACCCCCCCCCAAGTGTTTTTCGACTCTAGTCCAAGTGTTCTCCTTCTCTCGCCGGCAAGTTTCCTTCCCCAGCGCCTCCCTGCCTCAAAAACTCTCCAGTCAGGTATTTTTCTTGATTATCTTCTTCAAGATTATTCCATATCATTAATTTCAAACCAAAATGAAATTTCCCATTGGCCGATTATAAGGATACCGGATAAAGTTCGAAAGACACCCCTTCTTGTTGGATTTGGTCCCCTGATATCGCCTCAAACACTCGTGAGGTATTTTTCTTGCTTATCATTAAAAACGCCCCTTCTCCCTACAATTTTTTTTTTTTTTTGGGTGTTGTGAATATGCACTTATCCACTTAACAAGCTATGTCTCCTATTTGCATTGTTGGGCTGTTGGTAGATAAATTATAATTGAAACTGGAATGCTTAGTACCGACTGTAGTAAAAACTTGAGTGAAAAAATTGGTTATTTAAGTAAATTTAATATTTGAATTTTTTGTATTAGAAGAGATAATTATTTATGGCTAGTCTCAACAATACTTAATTCCAATCCAATAATATTGTATATGCCGATATAGATAAAACCTTAAAAGACAGATTTATTTGAACTTTGTGTGAAATAAAGACAATTATACACATAAACCATGATTCAAAAGATGAATTATTGAACAAGTGTTAAGACACTCCCAAGTTCGTTTTTTTTTTTCAAATAAAAATGAAAAGCTTAATGATTGAAAAAATAAAATAAAACAATAATTTTTTTTTTTATTGGATTGACTATTCTGGAAAAAATAAAATAAAATAAAAAAATAATTTTTTTATTTTATTTTTTACATTCATAAATAATCAAACAACCATAGATACAATTAGGTGTTCCTCACATGTTCGTTTTTTTTTTCCGACTTCTTTCAGAGTTTGCACAGTTTTTATGTTATATTTTTTAGTTTCAATCCTAGTATTTCACTGTTTCAAATCATGAGTTCTCTTAAAAGGCTGATGCGGATATTTGGCTTCTTTTTTGAATTCTTTTTGGCCACTTAGAATGGGATAAAAATTACTAATAAAAATGATATGTTAAATATATGAAAATGTATCACTGTATCACGGTTGGGTTGCTTGGATGTGGATTAATGATGAAAGATGAGTATATTAATTCGTATTTCTTGGATTTTGCAAAGCATTGATGTCATAATTAATAGACAGATTTGATATTTGAATTTTGTGTCCAAGAAAACAAATTATACACATAAACGATGATTACAAAGATGAATTATTGAACAAGTGTTAAGCACTCACATGTTCGTTTTTTTTTTTTAAATAAAAACGAAAAGTATAATGATTGTAAAAATATAATTAAAAAATAATTTTTTTTATTTTATTGACTATTAATTGGATCACTATTCTGGAAGAAATAAACTAAAACAATTTTTTTTATTTTTTAAATTCATAAATAATCAAACAACCATTGACATAAAAATTTTGTGTGAACAAGTATATGACTCATTCGGCTCCAACATAAAATGTAATATTTATCATTTTTCTACAAATTAATTTAACTAACATATAAATTTATATTAATCTAAAGTTACACATACGAAAAAGCTAAATGGATTAGGTTGAAATAGGGGAAAATCACCCATGTATGTAAAATTTTTTATGTATAAATATATTATTCATTCAGTTGTAACCCAATTTCGAGGAGAATATTGGTACGAAATATAATATATTTTTCCATTTTATTACTGTATTTATCATTTTTTAAAAAATTAATTTCACTAACATGTTACTAGCTAAATGGATTAGGTAGAGCACAAAGCAAATTGAATCTAAAGTGGGTAATTCAATGAGCAAAAGGATTTGAGGAATGAATGTTTTTTCTAAAATAACTCATATAAAGTTTTTCTCCAGACTTTTTCTTGCCTTTTCTTTTATCAAAAACAGGTTTATAACCAATTCCAGATCGATCGTTTATAAACCTTTGTTGTTTCAAGATGACATTGATCATTTCACTTCCTCTAGTGAATTTCTCAAGTGCCTTTGTGAGACTTGAATTTTTCTTTTCTAAAACAATGCAATCATCACAAATTAAGCTTTCAGGAGAGGAAAGATTTTTTACTTGCATTTCAAGAGTTACATTCTTTCTTTATAAATCTAAATATTTATCAGCCACTTTTTCAAATTCAGATTAAATAATATTATATTCATCATAGGTTGGCTGAGAATCATGTACCTCATTGTCTCTATCGTGTTGTTCTTCTTCATCAGCAACTAGACAAATGTTGGCCTTTCCTTCCTCTTCTGCTTCATCCTCATCCGATAAGCTATCACCCCAAATAGCTGAGACATAGGCTTTCCTTTTGGATTTGCCAAATCTTTTCTTTTCTTTCTCTTTTTTCATCAGCTGGGGACATTCTGATTTGATATCACCTGGCTTCTCACATTCATAGCAGATAATCGGCTTCTTAGTTTCAAAGCTAGATCTACCCTTGTGACTTTTCTTTGAAGCCTTGGTCCCTTTTGTAGAATTTCTTGAATCTCCAAACCATCATACTGATCTCTCCATCTTCATCTTCCTCATCCTCATCATCTGATTCTGTGCTCTCTTTGATTACTTTAAGAGCAACTCCTTTGCCCTTATGTTGACTTCATCAAGCTCTTTTCTAACTTGATCTTTCCCTCATATTCTGATAAGCTACCAAATAATGCTGTCACTAATGTCATTGATTCACCACGTGCTTCTTCAATGGCAGTGACTTTTGCTTCCTAATCTTTAGTGAGAATATTTAGAATTTTTCTCACTTGGACTGGTTGCTCATAGAATTTTCCCAAGGCAGCAAGTTGATTAATCAGATGAGTTTATCTCAGCTGGAAGTCTCCAATAGATTCGCCCTGCTTCATACGAAGGAGATCATACTCAGTCATAAGAGTATTAACTCTGTTTCTTTTATTCTAGCTATCCCTTCATGAGCTATCTCTAAAGCATCCCACATTTCTTTAGCTATGGTCAGGGTGCTTACCCAAAAGTATTCACTCTGAGTTATAGCACTTTGAAGCATAAGGATAGCTTTGCTGTTGAGAGTGACTAGTCTCTTGTCATTATCATCATATTCTTCTTCTAGCTTTGGAGTTCGAACTCCATCTTCAACAGTTTCGGGAACATAGTTGCCTCTTTGAAATACTCTCCAGAGACCATATTCAGTTGCCATAACAACACTTTAAATTTGGCTTTCCATAACGAATAATGTTCTCCACTAAAACCAGGTGGCCTATTGATCGAAGCTCTATCAGGTAATATACCATCCATGAGGATCCTTCTCGAGATGTTAAGCTCTTCTGAGAAGACCTTCCTCTGATACCAAATGAAAGAGGAGCTGAATCACCAAGAAGGGGTGAATTGAGGATTCTGAAAAATTTTCACAAATTTAGCTCTAGCAGTGATCGATCAAAGAAATCAGTGACCAGAGAAGGATACCAATACACAATCAGTTTATATTGGTTTGGCCCAACTCTTTGGCCTATGTCCAGTCCTCAGGCACCCTGAGTTTTCCACTAAATCACTTGATTACACACTCTGTAACTTTGAAGCAATTCTCTCTTTAGAACTTGCTCCCCCTTACAAGTTGTAATCAATGATCCCAAAATCTCCAAGTCCCCCGACTTGAGATAGTTACAATCAAATGATAATACAAGTAAAATACTCTCTTTAAGAGCGGATAAGCTAATCACTAAATCTCAAGTAGTATCAACCGATACTCTGTACAGAAGCACTAAGAGTAGTTGAACAAAATTAATGCTTAATCAATTTTCTGCTCAGTTGTTCTTTTTGACAGAATTGAATGCAACTCTATTTATACTTAGAGTGTAGTTAATGACCGTTGCAGGCATCCATTTGACCGTTAGTAAGGCTCATTATCAGCTGGAAGCACTTTGGTCTCTTCTCTCTCTACTCTTTAGCTTGTTCTTTGATCTTTTTGGATAGAGGGTGACTTCTAGCCATTTATATTCGTTGGAAATGTCAGTCCAAAGTTAGGTGTATGGCTCTTTAACCCTTTTGCTTTGTGTAAGCCTTGGTAGATCAAAGTATAGCTGGTTAGGTGGCCTTGCATTTAATGCTTCTGACAAGACATTGCTTTGTGTAATAACAGCACCTTTAATCTCTTTGAATCATCTGTAATTGGGCTGAAATACACTAGCAAACACATTGAACATATTTGGTAATGATGATAATTAAGAATATAAATCATTTGGATCATTCCATAAATATTACACAGATTTCACAAATTTAAATTATCAGAAGGCGCGACCAAAACTCGAGTTTGTGCGACAATACTCGAGTTTGTCACTATGCACTTAAGCCTATACTCGAGTATCTGTGTCTATACTCGAGTATTCTCCTTCCAGAGACGAGACTCGCGATTTGAGCTTTGGTGTTCCTGATGAACTTAAGCCAATACTCGAGTATTCAACCAATACTTGAGTTTTGGGCTCTTGATGGATAATTGTCCAAAACATCAACACCGGAGTTTTCATCCTATACCGGAGTATTGGGGGCTCAAAAACCTTGATAGCTCTCTGTATGGCTCAATACTCAAGTTTCAATTTCCATACTCGAGTTTTCTTCTTAGTTTTGAAACTTAGAGATTATCTTAGAAAGTGCTAAAATGGAGTTTTCAAAACTGAAGTTTATAAATGATAATACTTTTAAAACATCTTTGCTTGGCTCAATACTTGAGTATTCCAATATGATACTCGAGTTTTCATTTGAAAAAGAAAATATTTGAATTCTGGAGCCAAGTTGAAAAACTGTCTTTTCAAATTTTAAACCTTAGTTTTCGAAACTGGAGTTTTCCAAACCGAGGTTTCTATTTATGTTAAAATTGTTTGAAGAGTCTCATAGGTCTAATCTTGAGTATTCATGTCAATACTCGAGTTTTCCTTGATGGAAAACTTGCGATGCTCTTTGTAAGATTCAATACTCAAGGATTCCTTCGAATACTGCGGTATTGTCCTTAGTCATGTGCATTGAGCTTTTCTTTGAAATTCCAATACTTGAGTTTTCCTACTAAAGCTCGAGTATTGTCTCTTTCAGCAAATTTTTGCTTTCTTAAGCCAAATTCAACCATGGTTTTACAATTGATTGTTATCATCAAAACCCATAGAGAACTAACATAACATAGTCAAAATCCATTTGTGTAAAAAAGGATTTATGAACAATTATGAATGCTGGGTATATCATGGCGAAGTCCGACAGACACCAAGTGGATATTATGGGAGCAGTAGTTATCGAGGCAACCTTAATTAATACAACAGTTGGTGATGGATGCCGTGAGACCGTCGATTGGGCAATATTTTGATCCCTTTACTCATGATGAACCATCATAAACGCAAGAGGAGACCAATACGCATAATCAACCATGTTATATGGGAGAGGATCCTAATCTGGAAGCCGATTGGTTCTACAAAATGCTTCAAGATGCGCAACGACCGTTATGGGAAGGTTGCGAACACATTGAAAGTAGTGAGCACTCATCGCTTTCGGCTACCTTAGCAACACTAGGCTTGAAGACTGATCATCATATGAGTGAGAGGAATTATAACGAAATGATGAAAATCATGAGCAAGATTCCTCCAAAAGACAATAATTTGTCGAAGGATTTCTACCAAGCAAAAAGAAAGGTTAAAGAGCTTGACCTTAGTTGTGAAAACATCCATTGTTGCCACAGAGGATGTATGTTATACTACAAAGATGATGCTGAGCTGACCAAATGCAAATTTTGTGAACATAACTGATACAAACCTGTGACTAAAGAGAGGAAAATAGACTATCAACCATTCAGGAAGATGTGGTACTTTCCCCTCGTGCCCAAGCTTCAGAGATTGTATTCATCAGAGCAAACAACTGCTCATATGAGATGGCACCGGGAGCATCGCAGGGATGAAAAATTTGTGACGCATCCATCCAATGCCGAAGATTGGCTTAAATTTGATGAGGTGAATCCTTTCTTTGCATCGGATCCCCATAATGTCCGTCTTGGTTTATGTTCAGATGGGTTTGCTCCTTTCAACCAGATGGGCAGGAGGTATTCATGTTGGCCAGTGATTGTGACTCCGTACAACCTCCCACCTTCCATGTGTATGAGAAGAGAGTTCTTTTTTCTCAACGCGTTAATCCCCGGGCCTTCCAACCCAAAAAAGAATATAGATGTGTACCTCAGGCCTTTGATAGATGAGTTGAAGATGTTATGGAGTGACGGGGTTCTCATGTACTATGTATCATTGAGACAAAATTTTATCATGCGGGTTGCCTTAATGTGGCCGATAAATGATTTCCCTACCTATGGGATGTTGAGTGGCTGGCAAACGTCGGGAAAGCTTGCATGTCCAGTTTGTCTTGAGCAGAACATAGGCTTTAGCTTGCAAAATAGTCGCAAGGTTTGTTGGTTTGACAGGCACCGACGATTCCTACCCCCTGATCATTCACTTAGAAGAAATAGAAAAGACTTTATACGAAATGCAGTCGAACGGGCAAATCAACCTCATCGATTAAGTGGTTAAGAAATATGGGATAGGGTCAAGCATATTACAAGTGTTAAAGAGGGGGTTGCATTCAACAAACCTGAGGGATATGTGGTTGATCATCATTGGATGAAACGGAGCATCTTTTGGGAACTGACATATTGGAAAGATCACCTGTTGAGACACAACCTCGATGTCATGCATATTGAGAGGAATGTGTTCTGCAATATTTTGTACACCGTAATGAACACCAAAGGCTTGACAAAGGACACAATCTACACAAGACAGGACATACAAGCGATTTGTAGAAGGCCTAACTTGCATTTGGTAGTGGATGCTAGGGTTATAGTGGGCAGTTTTAAGAACGGAGAAACACAAAACAACGGTCTTAAAGGTTAACATTTCAGAACGTCCTTTTATTACGTCTGATCTTAAAAGTAATAAACTATTAGTTTAAATTTTTTCAATATTTAGTACCGGGTATAAGTCACGTCCGCTCTTAAAAATATTAACTTTAAGAACGTCATTTATATATGTCCGGTCTTCAAAGTTTTTTACCATTTTATATATATTTCCATATTATTTTGCACCGCAAAAAATATAAGTCTGGTTGTACGGGATTTCTCAGTAATTTCATATTATTTACAATTATTTTTAATGAAAGTTTTAAGAGCGGTCATTTATATATGTCTGGTCTTAAAAGTTTTATACAATTATTTTTAAAAATTTCAATGTTATTTTTAACCGCATAAAATATAAGTCGGGATGTCCGTGATTTCTCTTTAAAGTAATTCATATTTCAAATTTTTTTTAATAAATGTTTTAAGAGCGGTTGGTTTTTCCAACGATATGAATAATATACTTAAGACCTATCGAAAAAGATACGGTTCAAGATGTTCTTTTATATTTACAAAATTGCCACCAGTCATATCTTTAAGATTGGTGATTTAGTCATCCGCTCTCACTAAGGCGGTCTTAAAAATTGATGCGGTGGAAGAAGTTCTCTATATTTACAAAATTGTCACCGATCATTTCTATAAGAGTGGGGCGTCGATACTCCACTCTAAATGAGGCGGTCTTAAAATACATTTTTTCACTAGTGTATCAACAACTAGAAATTCTATGTTAACAACAAAAATTATCACAACTTGAAAAGCCGTATTAACAACTTAAAATGTCATATTTACAACTGAGAATTTTGGTTGTTAACATAGCATTTTTAGTTGTTAATATAGCATTTCCAGTTGTTAAAGGATTCTGTCATCTTGGGCAATTAATTACAAGAAAGTCCCAGAGACTTTTATGTGACTTTTTTTTGTAATGGGATTCTGGTTTGGGACTTTTTTGTAATTAATTATGGTCCTTGGGAGCCTAGTGTAATTTTCCCTAGACATTAAAGGGGATAGAACACATAATATTTAATGCATTTTATACCAAAATTACTCATGTCAAGCAAGTCATAAATGCCTAATTCATTATTATCCAACTTGTGCATGTATGTTCAAGATTGGGAAGGCAATAAAAATCTTCTTATGGGGCTGATATTTCACATCAGCTATGGGCCAAAGAAGACACAATCACTACTAGAAAATATTTAATTTACGACGGATTTTTTTCCATCGCAAATATGAGATATTTTGCGACAAAAATAGAATTCCGTCGCAAATTAGAGAAATTTGCGACGGAAATAAACATTCCATCGCAAAAAAGAACCAAAAATTCAAAAAGCAAAAGCTACTGATAATTTTGTGACGGATTTAGGCCCCATCGCTAGCCCCAATTGGGGCCAGCAATGGCGAAGGGGCCCCGTCGCTGACCCCAATAGGGCCAACAATGGGGAAGGCCCCCGTCGCTAGCCCATTTTAGGGCCAGCGATAAGGACCCCTCCCAGTCGCAAGTTGGCGGACTTTTTGTTCGCCAACTTGCTATCCTTCTCACTAATCGACCGAAGCATATATGGAGTGTTCTGACAGAATTTTCCATTTTCTTTAGAGAAATTTGTGCTTCTGAGCTTAACGTTGACAAGTTACGGCAGCTGGAGGAGAGCATACCATTGAAGCTATATATATATCTTTCTTGTTGTTATTATTTGACCAACATGGTGGTAAATTTATAAATACCCTATGATTGTCCATGATAGGTTTTTACGCACTCTCAATTACAAGATCAAAAATCAAAGGTATGTTGAAGGATCTATTGCTGAAGTGGATTTAGTAGAATAGGCCACAAAATTTGTGTCATACTATTATCCGTTTGAAAATATATCAAGATGGAGAGGGGTAGCTCGCAACGATGATGGAGGCAGTACAAGCGATCAGATATCTATATTTAATTTTCTAGGGCGGATCGTGGGAAAACGTGAGAGGTCAACTCTGGAAGGAAGAGACAAGCAAGTGGCGGAGTGGTACATTATAAACAACTGTGAAGAGGCCACCCCGTACTTAACGTAAGACTTCTTGTACTTTTACTGTTACGGTTAGTATTAAAGTACATCAATGAGATTTTTTTGTTACAGCTTTTTGTCCGATTGGGTTCGATCCAGAAATCCATTAATATCGGATTCCGAACATGAACAATTCAAGATTGCTCAGTTTCCTCAATAGTTCGAATACTTCTTCATGTAAAATCCATCATCTCCCCGTGATGTTACCTGGAGTTTATCTTGCGGAGCTGCAATAGTTGTTACCCAGTGTTCGAAATATGTAATCAATGGGTATTGTTTTGCAACAGTAGAAGTGAACAAAAATACATTAAGTTGAAATTACGGTGTATGTTGCCGAGGTGGCCTAGTTGATGGAGTTGAGGCCGACTACTACGGGATGTTAACTGACATAATTCAGCTAAATTATAGGTGGGACAAGTCTGTGACTCTGTTTAAATGTGAGTGGTTTGATAACTCTCCTCGTGGGACAAAAGTTAACAAATATGGAAATGTTGAGGTCTAGTGGTCGATGAGGTACATGGTTGGTTATGACCCATTCATACTTGCTCAACAGGCGGAACAAGTTTATTATACATCATATCCAACATCCCGTCAAGGGTGAATAGGAGTTATCAGAACCAAAGCACGCAATATCATACCCAACTCGAAAGAGTCAGAATCAAATGACTCTATGAATGAACCGTTCCAAGCTGATGTGGAACAGGTATAACCCGTAATTGTTATCGATGACGAAGTACCAAGCAATCTTTTTGACGAGGCGCATGGGGAGTTAGAACTGATTCCTATCCATATTGTCGATGAGGAATCAGACGATGAGGAGGAAGATAATTACTCTTATAGTGAGTCTGAATTTGATGACTATGAGAATGACGAGGAAGGGGAGCAAGGAGAGGTGGAGGAAACGGAATCTTCCAATTGACTTGTGTTAGTCCTCTATTTATAACCGTCCGTTCTACTAGATATAATTCGTTACTTTGACAGTGACATTAAGTGTTTCTTTTTGACATTTTGACATAATGTGTGCGGGTGTTCATAGATGGATCGTTCAGGAGGGCGTTTTGGCAGTGGTCAGAGTAGTGGTAGAGGCCGGGCCCGTCCTATCAGAGGTGGTAGGGCGACGACATCTGACCCATCTTATGGAAGAGGGTACAGCTCTTCTCCAGAGCTGCCACCATTTCATTTGTCGTCTTCACTGACCACTATCGACTCTATTATGGGAGGTGCATGTATGCTTTTCAATCCCCCTGATTCACAGCAAGGGGCAGAGCAAGTATAGCTTACGATTTCTGATTGATTTACATCTTTAGTTTTATTTTAGCAACCGTGTACTAAAATATTGCAATACGTCACATTTTGTCCTTCAGCATACCGCGTCTCCTCACAGTCAATTCGGGGAAGCTAGTTCCTCAGCCCCATCGGTGTGGGGAAATGTTGATCCTAAGACAGGACTGGTGTGGATTTGTCCTCGTGGCGCTCTAGTGTAAGTCATGTAAAGTTAATGATAATGGTACGGAGTTTTTACTTTTATTTTGTATGCTAACATTTACATCTTTTCCTCTATGTCAAGATTTGAGCCTTATAATCAGGTCACGGATTTTGTGTCGGGTCAAATATTCTGCAATTTCAATCATCCGTTGGCCAATTGGAAAGAGATTCCTGAGGATCGTCGGGATGCTTGGTTCAAGGAGTTCTTGGTAAGTTTTGTAAATTATGGTTATTAATTTTGTTATGCAAATGTAAATTGATAAGGTACATTATAATTTGGAGCACTAATTGTCCGTAATTGATTTTCAGGTCACTTTAGGTGGTTGCCTGAGCATTGAGATCCGTTGAAAAAAGCTTACAATCACAAGGCAAGCAGGTGGTTGTCTGATAGGTTTTATAAATTGCGACACGGTCTGGGCAAGACTGATTGGATTCATCCTGAGGCTTTAGAGCAATTACTTTATAAATGGAACACCGATCCCAAATTTCAAGAGAAGAGTGAGAAAAATAAATCAAATAGGGCCCGTATGGATGGACCATCTTATACTGGGTGCTCCATCCCATACAACGAGCATCAATAAAAAATTGTGAGCACAGTCATTTTCTATTTCGGTATTTGATATTTTGTACTTTGAATTAATTAACTAGTGCTCATAATTTGTGATTGCAGGCAACGTCTGGGGATGTTCCAGCAGAAGATGTTGAGTGGGCTACCTTTGAGCAGATCCATACCCAAGAGTCTACTGATGGTAGTGGGCGCCGCTGGATCAACACCAGGTCGCAGCAATTTGTGGCGAGATATTTATTACTTTTGTTATTTGTTTTAGGCACCGACATATTTATTTCATTTCACGTGCGTCATCTGTGATCTATTTTTTTATTTGCAGGAAACCTATCAAAAGCTAACGCAAGAGAGAGACTCCCAGAGTGATAGCGAGCGTGCATCCTCTTAGTCCGATAATGAGAGTTTATTCATTTAAGCTGCAGGAGGATTTGACAAGAAAGGCAGACTCTTTGGGATGCGTGCCTTTGCAAGTTGGCTGAAGCCTACGCAGTAGTCCTTACCGCACAGTGAAGGTGCTGATGCAAGTCAATATTATAACACTGTTCAACATTGTTATGTTTTCATTCCCTCGTCCTTTTAAATGAAGTAGAAAAAAATAACTCACTCTACAATGTTGTTTTTTTATATGAGCTTAGAAGGGTGAAGGCATTGTTGCAGGCACAAGATGAGATGATACGACAGCAACGAGAAGAGCAGCAGCGGACAAATGACGTGGTGAGGCAGCTACAACTTATACTTCAGTCTAAGGGTATTTTGCCGGCGCTTGGTGCTAATACCCCCTTGGTGGTGGTGATGACCATCCCGGTGATGATGATGATGATCATGCTGCTGTTTTATAAATTATGTTTTAGTATCTATTGTTTGCAACTTTAGAACATATATATTTTGACTTTCTTATTTTAAAAAATTATGTATGATTGTTATTTTAAATTTTTTATTGCATGCAAAATTTATTTTGAAATTTATTTTGCTTTTTAATGATTTTTATATTTTTTATGTAATTTATATTTTTTTAATAATTTTATTTTTATATATACATAAATATTTTTTATGTTTTTTAATTTAATATTTTTTATATTTTTAAATTAAAATTATTTTTTAAAATTTTTATTTTTTTATTTTTTTTTATGGAAAAAATTCCGTTGCAATTGTGACGGAACGATTTCCATCACAATTGCGACAGAAATATATCCATCACAATTGCGACGGAACATATGTCCGTCGCAAAACCCATTTGGGTTTTGCAACAGATTTTTTTATATGGCAAAACCCAAATGGGTTTTGCGACGGAATAAAATCCGTCGCAAATTTAAAAATTTATGACAGAAAAAAAAATTTTGTCACAAATTTTGAAATTTGCGACGGAATAAAAAATCTGTCGCAATTATGACACCTTTTTTGTAACGGACAGATTCCGTTACAATCCTATTTTGCGACAGAAAATTGGAATTTTATGACAGAATTTTTCTGTCGTAAAAAACGAATTTTTTTTGTAGTGATTATTATTATTATTATTATTCCTAATAATAATAATAATTCCTTATTTATTATTTATTATTAACACCCATCCCAATAATAATAACATCATCTGTTATTATTATTATTTTACCAATTATTATTATCTTTCTATAAACTTTATTAATTACTTACCAATAATTCGTTTTATTTATTTATTAATAGTCAATCAAAGTTAATAAATATTAACATCCCATTACAATAAATTTTATAAATGTTAATTTGAATATACTAACTCCATAACATTTATACATATTTATTTACTCGTACACTTAAAAATAACAGTGGGTTTGAAAAGCTGATGAATCTCAATAAATTTTAGACTTATAGATAGATCAAAATTTTGTAAGGACTCAACTAATACAGTCATCTGTGGCAGAAGATTGGGATAATAGGCTGAAACGAACAACACAGTAAAAATGGACTGCAAATTCTTTTAAAATCTGTCCAATTACATGACTAAATGGTTTGAGAAATTAGCCACGGGTGGCTGTTGCATAGCTATAAGTAATTCATAAATGAAAAGTTCAATTCCAACATGCAGACTCATAAACCATTTATAACCAAAAAAGAATGAATGAATTATTTACTCCTGGGTTGATGCTCTCCCAACTCTCTCTTGCAGCTATTTTGGTTCAGGATGCAGAGAAGTATTTCATAATAGTACCAACTCAGAAATTAAGGGGGGTCCAAGATCAGGAAAGAAATTTCTTATTCAAAGTCAGTAGGTTGGCTAGTTATACATGCGCCAAGTAAAAGATTAAGATATGACTCAACTAGCCCACTCTTAGAATCAATAAAAGGCAGCTATCAGAATTTCTTAATACAGCTTTGCAGTGGAGGAAATTGTAACATCCCAATTTTCTGAGACTTGAATATTGAAATAGTATGGAAATTTAAATCGTGATATTTGGGCCAAAATAATTATGAGAATAATTATTTGAAATTAAGACCTATTTTCCTTCATTTATTTCAGGAAAGAATAAAATTCAAAGAATAATTGTGGCCTAGATATTATAATATTAATATTTTATGGCCTAAGAAATTAAGAGTTTGATTTCTTTGAAGATATTGCAATTAAATTTAATTGCAAATAAATTATTGTGTCAAAATAATAGATGGAACAAGGCATGAGCTTCATAATTAACAATCCATTAGGCCTCAAAAGCCCAAACTTTATATTATCCACAATGGATCAGCCCAACACGTGAAGGCCCAACAAGAACAAAAAGGGCTGCATAATTGGATGAAAATAAAGCCCAAAAACAGATCCATTTACTTGCCCAAAACATAGCCACGTGAGAAGCAATATATTCAAGTGAACTCCCTTCATTCCTTCCATGTTCCAGCACCGACAGCGAGAATGAGAGCAGAGTGTCATTCATTTCAATTGATCCTACTTCAGTCTGTTCGGATGATCCACCCACTCTGGTCCAACACCCGAGCCCAAAAACCTGAACCCACTCCATCTTCAGCCACCGCCAAAAAAAAAAACTGAGAAAAAGAAAGAAGCCAGGGGGAATCTTTACCGAAAACACAGAGCTCATTAATTAAGCAAACAGAAGATAAGCTTATCTGGAGCAGAGATCAGTTTCTCGAGACACCAAAAGGAAAAGGACCCTCGGACCAGCGGATAAAAGTGCATAAACCGGACCTCCAACTGGCTATAAAGCCATTCCTCTTCAGCTCAATTACTCATTCTGCATCCATCCGCCCTTCACAAAAGAAACTACAGACAGAGAGAGAGAGTTGAAGAGAGAGCACAGAAAGAAAGGGAGAAGCTCCTTATCCCCAGTTCTGGCCGATGAAAACCAGAGGAGCAAACCAGCAACTATACATCACCTTTGAAGTTTGGAAAACTAAAGGTGATTCTCATCCTTCCTTCTCCTTCGTTTTCTGTCATTGTGTAGCCTGGGATAAAGCTAAAAGAGTCTAAAAATAAACTAAACAAAAGCTTACCGAAAATGAAACAAGAAAACAGGGGCTGTTAGTGGCGTAACTGAAAAATGATTTTTTTTGACTGAAAACTGAACTAGAAACCTGTGTGTTGTGACAGTTTGCGTCTAGTCTTTGGCTTCATTTCGGTTAAATTCATTGCTGAATGAGTAATCAAAATACTGAATATATATATATGTGTGTGTGTGTGTGTGTGTTACTGTCGCTGGAGTTTTTTTTCGGTCAAATGGTTTTGCCGCATGAGCTGTCATTTTGCTGTCATACATGGGTTCGGTTTTTGCTAAGAAAAGAGATGAGAGGTATAAGCTTGTTTATATATAGAGAGAGACAGAAAAGAAAGAAGAGGATGTGTCTGTGCATGCTCGATGTTGCTGGAAAGAGGGAAGAAAACACGTTTAAGTGTGTGTCGGGTTTTATCTTTTGTCGTTTTGTCCTTCGGATGTTTATGTAAAAAGAGAACTTTTTGATTATATACACACGCATAATCTTACCGAGGCTATCCTGGAAAAAGGAGAGAGAAGTTTTTGTTTTACATACTTATATATATGTTCGAAACTGTGAGGGGCCAGAGAAAAGGGAAAGGAGCTGATTTAAATACATTCCTATATGTATATAATACCATCTGGTGCGTGTTGGGGCTGTTTTGGTTTCTTTTAATGCATCAGAGAGATTTTTATAAACAGAAGAAAGGTGCCCTTATGTGTATGACGTGAGTAAGAAAGAGAAAACCGTGAATGAGAAAGAGTAAGTTTTTGCAATCATAAATATGTATGGTTTTGCTAGTGTCATTGGTATATATATTTATACATATTTTTCGGTTTTGGAAAATCATAGTAAATGCATAACGTAGTGCCTCTGTTTCAAAACCATATGTATATGTCTTGGTGACATATTTTGGAGGAAACATTTTACAATACATATATAGTGCTACTTATTTTATATGTTATTGTTATCATTATAAATTATAATCTATATTTTTCTTTTTCTTTTTCTAAAGCATACTTATTAAGGAGCCTAAATTAATTAAAGAAAGATAACATATATTTTGGAAATTATGAGAATCATAAAATAAAATAAAATAAAATTGTTGATAAGTAATATTAATTATAGAGAGTTAATGATAATAAGTAAAATAATAATATCAAAATAATTAGATGGGAATTAGTGTTATTATTAGGATCATAATAATAATAATAATAATAAATAATGTTATTATTATTAGGAGGGAGTGATAATGACCTATTATTATTATTAGGAAAAAGAATGAGTAATAATAAAGGGAATTATTAATTAATAAAGTGTTATTATTAATTAATAATAATTTAAAAAGGGCGTAAATGAAATAACAAATTCACCAGGGGTAGGAAGGTCAATAGTGGCAATGACATCTCTTAGGATGTTATTTATAAGGGAAATAATGCGATGATGATATTATAGGATACCCAAAAGGTTTGGAACTGGTGTCAAAAGGTAAACGTACCACTAGCGCTAAGGATTAAAGTACAGACACGTACTGTAACTTTAACTATTATGCTGCTTATATGCTTTATATGTGATGTGATGATTCATATAGTCATGGACAAGACTAGGTCTTGGATCATAGACTGTGGCTAAGACTGGGTCTTAAGTCACCATTTGAAATACATTCAGCTTTAATGTGAAAACAGTTACAGTCTTGGTAATGTCATATAGATGTTTTTCTAGCGCTGAGGACATGCCCCGGGGCGTGGCACTGGTTTATGTGCAAACTATGTGAACCTTACATGGGCTGTGTGCTTTGTAGAGGTGAACTTTACATGAGCTGTGTGCTATGTAGAGGTATTGTTGAGATATGAACTGATACATGTGTTGTGTGCTATGTATAGTTATATGCTAGAATGTAAATGAATATCTATCATGCATACTGTTATACTTGAGCATAAGGTTAACTGTTACCTGAGATTCAATGGCATTGAATCTCAGAATTTACTCTAGCTTCAAGATCAGGAGGATCGGGAGCAGGAGAAAGGGGTAAGCAACACGTGTAAAGACTCGAAAGGAATTGCATTTTGGAACAGTATCAAGTATAAGTTGCTGAATCCTTCGGATTATTGTAATCTAACACGTCAATCGAGATCACTACAATGAATGTAAGTTGTATCACGTTTTTATTCCTTTGGGAATTTTAATTAACCAGCATATGTCTGTGCATATGAAATCAGTTACTCAGTCGTCCAAACGCCTAAGTACGCTCTCTGTTGTGTTCTACTCTGATCTGTTAACGCCTACACTCGGATAAATACACGTGAATTAGTCTAATAAGAACCCTAAGGCCATAATTGGACTTCATAATACACTTAGGAAATAGGGGTGTTACAAAAATAATATGTACAAATTATATCAGATTTTTCATCATAGTGAATATTTTGCCTTTGGGTTTAAATTTGACCATCACTCACAAGTCACAACCACTAAGTACATTTTTAAAAATGCATAACTACAGAATATAACCATAATGCAGAATTTCCAAATTATATCATCATCATAGTTGGTGGCATGAATCAAGGACAGTGACAATCAATTTCCAATTCGAGCTTTATAAACACCATAATATATGCTTGAACTCCATGTGTTTGTTTAATCTCAACAGAAACCAAAAACTTGTTGCACAGGAATATCATCAGAAAACCCTTAAACCAAAGTCAATAAAAAGCTGCCTTCATGGAAATGATTAAAGTACTTGAACAAAAAAACCATTTTTGAAACACCCTGGACATGCCAAATATCAAGCATGTTGCACAAGCTACCACGTTGGGTAATACATACATTTATAGTAAGCTTTCTTTTCTTTTTTCATAGAACCATCTTTCATTTTATTCCAGCTCCATCCAGAGACACAACCCGAAACTAACAGCCACGAAATGCATATATTTATATCAAGAGTTCTCTTTTTGCACCAGCAAAGTTTTGCATCGGTTCAAAGAAAGAAATGGTATGACAGTAAGTTTCCTTTATCTTCTACATTTGACGGCATAACCCTTTTACAAGGAACCCTTACTGCATACAAAAATGATATATACATATACCCATACAGTAAAATCACAGAAACCCGATGACAGCCCCTGTTTGTTTGTTTTGTTTTGTTTTCAGTTTTCAGCAAGCTTTGGTTTCAGTTTCAGCGGGTTTAAAATCCTATTTCCTATAGATAAAACCTCTTTCTTGCGTTGAAACATGAAGGAAACAAGAGGAGGGAAGCTTGAAAGCTCACCTTTGCAAATCAAGCTTGGATGACAGAAAAAAATCTGCTGCTGAACTCCTCTGTTTCCCGACACAAGATTAGAGAAGGAGTTGGTACAGCCTCCTCTCTTTCACTCTCTCACTCTGTGTTTTTCTCTCTGCCTAAATGTCGAATGGCATGAGCAAAACTGGAACAATGGACCATTTAAATAATAACCCAAGGTCCAGACAAAAACAAGATCCGACAATCCAGAGGCATAAACCGTTGTATATCAGTCACAGGGATCGAGAGGAATAGTCCCTCACTGGTAGCTGATCTTGCGTGTTTGATTCATCTACGTTTGACTGCGCTTTCTGCCTTGCCGTAATCCATGCTGAATCCCGATATGATATGGTTTTTCTGCTGCTTTACGTGCGTGATCAGCTTCTGGTTCTTTTCGGTTTTGACGAGCTGAGGATAACAGATGATGGATTGGGCTTTTGTAAAATGGGTGATGGTCTTTTGCCTGATTTCACTGCTCCTGTACGTGTTGGGCTGAAGAAAAACAACTGAATTGAAGCAAACTATATGCTTCTCGTGTGTGTATGGACTAAAACATCTCCCTTGGTTGATGATCTCATATTGCCTTGCTGCTTCTCACATGGTGCCATGATCAGCTGATTGTTGGATATGGGTTTTGGGCTTTTGCATTCACATAAGTTACCATATTGGCCCATAACTATGTATGAATAAATTGTGAAGACTTGTGCACAATTTATTCCTTGCTAAAAAACATCTATTTTAATTTTTGAGAAATGGCGCTCTCTCTGGAAGCTACTACGTTTATTCCATTGTCAAGAGAGGAAGATGATTTGATGCAAAGAAGCACTAAGAAAAGTAAAAATGGAGAAAATAGTGTTCGTGAGGAATGGCTGATCGAGACTGGGAATAGAGGGAAAGAGTAATGGCATCTCAGGCCAGACTTTTGCAGAAAAACTCCAAGGGATTTACAAAGATGATGTGATGGAAGATGAAAACGATGGTGAGCCTGGTTTGCATAGAGGGGATTCTTCCGATAAAAACCAGGTGGAATCAGACAAAGAAGACAGTGAACCATTATGTGTGATCAATGAAGATCCTAGGAGGACTTTTCCAACGTTTGAGTTTTCTGGAAAAATGAAAAAACGACTTTATAAGGCTTGGGATAAAGCTGTTATAGTGAAGTTGTTTGGAAGAAACATAGGATACAAGCTTCTCTTATCTATTCTTCAGAAACTTTGGGCTAAGAGAGGTGTTTTGAATCTAATCAATATTGGTAACGGGTTTTTTGTAGTGAAACAATCTAATAGGGAGCATTATTTAAATGCTCTGACAGGAGGCCCATGGATGCTATTTGATCACTATCTCACGCTCCGACTGTGGGAACCTAATTTTCATGCCAGAACAAAGACCATTGATAAGGTTACTGTCTGGGTGAGGTTACCAAATATTGCTCTTGAGTATTATGACATGGATGCGTTGAATTGGATTGGTAATAGAATTGGGAAGACTCTCAAAATTGATATTAATACGGCTGGTCATCTTCGGGGTCCTTTTGCTAGAATCTACGTCCTTATTGATTTGGGTGAGCAGTTAATAGCAGGATTTTCGCTTGATGGTGTAGAGTATTTTCTAGAGTATGAGGGTCTTCATTGGCTCTGTACTAAATGTGGGAGATATGGTCACAAGGCAGAGGACTACAAAATGGATCATGTTGTTAGAATAGAGACTCAAGCTAAGGAAGGTAATATCGATGGATGGAGGACGGAGACTTCTGAAAAGGTCATGGCGGAAGGTATTAAAGGGGAGCAAGATACTTGGAGAGTGGTTCAAAGACCTTGGAGACAAAAGAAGGTGGGAAAGGAAAAACAACAGGGAATTTTCCGGCAAGAAGACGGTGGCTCCAGGTTTGGCGTTCTTGCCGAGGAGAAAAATGACAAAGTAAGAGAAGATAATGGGAAGGGAAGGTTGGAAGTACTTGACAAGGCAATCGAGGCAAGCAATCCTCGATGGATTCAATCTGCCCAAGGTGTCAAAGGCAAGAAGGGGGAAACGAAAAAGAAGCAAATCAAGAGATTGACTTTAGACGGGAATAGCAGTTTGCAAGTACAGAGCTACCAGAATCAAAGGAAAGAAAATAGGTCAAGGGATTTGGTGAGGGAAGAAGGTAAGAGTAGCGAGCCATTGAGATTGACATATGAGAAAATGATGAGGTGGCTGTCAGGGAAGGAGGTACGTTAGCATTGGCTGGCAGGGAGTCGTTGGGAGTGACTCCAATTGTTGAGGTAGCTCCGGACCCTGAAATGGACTCATTTAAAACAAGGCATTTTGATCCAGATGAGTCCGAAAAGCTGGGTGGGCTGGAAGGAAAATTCTAGGCAAGCCCAACTATGCTATATTCTAATTATAAAATGGAGATGGAAGGGAATGGGGGGATAATTCGGGTGCTTTGATGGCTAGCATCCAGCTAGTCAATGAACCAAGATGGTCGCTATTAGACCCTGATTGGGAGATGGGCCTGGGTGATTGTGGGGATGATTTTAACGGATCAGTGGTGGAGGAAATGCAAGCTACCCAAGTGGATTGAGTGGGCTGGGTTTTCGGTTGGGCCTAAATTCATATCAATTGTTTATGGATAGCATTGTGTATTGGAATGTGAGGGGGGCTAACAGTAGAAACCTTCTACAAATATCAAAATGGCGTGCATGAAGTCCCATCCAAGTCTCTTAATTCTGTCCGAAACCAAATGTGAGGAGGAAGAGAGATTTAGTTGCCTAAGTGTTCTGGGATTTGACGGATTGGCGTTTGTCCCCAGTATGGGGAGATCCAGAGTCATAACTACAATCTGGAAGAAATCATATATTGACGTGGGTATTGTTCAAACACATTGGCAGTTCATACATCTTAAATGTAGGCTCATTAGAAGTTCCCCCCTTTTTCTAACGACAATATATGTTGTTTAGACTTTTGATCAGAAGCGTGTTTTATGGAGTGAGTTGGAGGGTATTGTAGCAACTATGTTGGATCCATGGGTTCTGATTGGTGACTTCAATGATATCGCATCTTCAACAAAGCGAATTGGGGGAAATGGGTTTAATGCTCTCAAAGCTAGGCAATTTAATGACAGAGTTTTGAGATGTAAATTATCGAATCTTGGCGCAGTGGGTTCCAAATTTACTTGGAAGGGTTCGCAATTAGTAGGTGGTCGATGGCTATATGAAAGACCTGACAGAGGATTAGCCAATGTGGAGTTTATCATGGAGTTTTCGGATTGTTTAGTCCAGGTATTAACTAGAACTTGTTTCTCTGACCATCATCCTTTATGTTTAAAGTGTCATGGTAGCTTTGAGCATCGGAGGAGGGTGAGCCCTTTTAGATTTGAAGCCATGTGGCTTAGGCACGATAGTTATAATGAGTTTTTGAATGCTACTGGAGTAGTGATGAGGAAATCAATCAGGCTCTGGGTAAATTTCAGAAATCAATTGGTCCCTAGAATAAGGAGATCTTTGGTATGGTTGAGCTGAAAAAGCATAACATATTGAATAGACTTGCAGGAATACAGAAAGCAAGCTCTTACCCAAATTATGTCTTCCTGTGTAATTTAGAAATGGAGTTACAAAGTGAATTGGATAGACTTTTAAAGCTTGAAGAGATTAAATGGTTTCAAAAGTCTAGGAATGAATGGATTTCGAAAGGGGTTCATAATACTAGATTTTATCATTTGAAAGCAAAGGGAAGGAGGAGAAGAAATAAGATTGTCATGCTGAAGAATGAAAGTGGGGAATGGATTGATAATGAAGAGGATCTTAAAAGACTAGTTCTTAGGTATTTCAAGGATATCTACTGTTCTAGTAATCAACGTTCAGAGGTATTGATCTCTCGCTCTAAGTTTCCAGCTATTGATCCTGCTATCTTGTTAAGCATATCAAAAGTGTCGGGGGATGAGGAAATTAAGAATGCCCTATTTTCAATGGGCTATTATAAAGCACCAGGAGTTGATGGCTTTCCCCCAATTTTTTACAAATCAAATTGGAGAACCCTGGGTCCTACCCTTTGTAGGTTTGTGAAGGAAGCTTTCCAAGGAAACGCTTCCTTAGAGGAATCAAATAAAATGCTTATTTCTCTGATTCCCAAGAAGGAAAATGTAGAATTAGTGGCTCATTTTCATCCTATTTCTTTATTTACTGTGCACTTTAAATGCATTACTAAGTTAATTGCTCTACGGCTTAGAGGGGTGATGAATGAGATCATATCTCCTTTTCAAGCTAGCTTTATAAAAGGAAGATGTATTTAAGATAATATTATTGTGGGGTAAGAAATTTTGCACATAATGGGTAAGAATAGAAGCAAGAAAGGGTTGCTGGCTATGAAGGTGGACCTTGAGAAGGTGTATAACAAGATCAGTTAGACTTTCTTGAAGCAGGTTCTTTTAGATGTTGGTTTAGATGGGCATTTTGTGAACTTTGTAATATCGTGTGTAACTTCTGTATCGTACAATGTGCTTTGGAACGGGACTCAAACAGATTTTTTCCAGCCTACCAGAGGACTAAGGCAAGGAGATCCTATTTCTTCTTTGTTGTTCATTCTATGCATGGATAAGTTGTCTCATGTGATATGTGATGCAGTTGAATACAATAGGTGGAAACCGATATATGTGTCCAAAAATGGACCTAGAGTGTCGCATTTAATATTTACAGATGACCTTTTGTTGTTTGGGGTGGCATCTGAGGTTCAAGCGGAATGCATGATGAAATGCCTTAAGGATTTTATGCAAGCATTAGGGGGGAAGTCAACACTCAGAAATCATCTATTTTCTTCTCTCCTAGAATCTCTGGACATACTAAAAGGTGTATCAAAGATATAACTCGAATGCAAATATCTAGTGAGATTGGAAAATACCTTGGGTTTCCTTTGACTCATAATAGGAAATTGAAGACTTTCAATACGTCATTGAGAGATTTAGATCTAAGCTAAGTGTGTGGAAGGCAAAAGGTTTGTCCATTGCGGGGAGAATTACTTTGGCTAAGTCAGTGGTAGGCTCTATACCTATGTATCTAATGCATGTTGCAATGATGCCTATGAATGTGTGCCAGGAGATTGAAAAGGTTCAGAGGAATTTTATATGGGGCCATAATGATACTACAAGGTCTTTCCATCCTATAGGGTGGGATCAAATTACAAAACCTAAGGAATTTGGTGGCCTTGGTTTTAGAAGACTACACTCTGTAAATCAGGCTTGTAGGGAGAAGTTAGCTTGGAAGCTGGTATTAGGCAGTAAAAGTCTCTGGACATATATTTTTCAATAGCGGTATATGTTAAGGGAGGGAGACAAGCTATTGTCTTACAAGTCTGGGGACTCTAGAATTTGGAGGTTCATATGTTATCAACAATCGGTGGTCTAACAAGGATTGAAATGGCAAGTTTGAAATGGCTGTATGGTGAATTTCTTCAATGATTGTTGGGTGGAATGTGGAGTTAAACTCAAAGATTTTTGTTCCCGTCAATTATCGAAAGAGGAAGAGCAAACTATGGTGGCTGATTGGGTTATGGGATGGAGTTGGAATTATGACAACATATCTTTGATTATTACTGGTATGCGAAGAATTATGTTTGTTATGCCACCCAAATCTGATGTGCAAAATGACATGATAGTGTAGGGAGCTGCTTCAGACGGTAGATTTTCACTGAAGAGTGCCTATTCAATTATTGATCCAACTGTTTCATCTCAGTGTGATAAGCTTTTTAAAGAGATCTGGAAGTGGAAGGGAGCTAAAAGGATCCGAGTCTTCATGTGGAAGGTTGCTTTAAATAGACTTCCCACTAATTTATGGAGAAGTTCATGGTCTCAAGCTTTAGCTATTTGTTCCCACTGTAATTCTGATTTAGAAGACATCTTGCACATCTTAAGAGACTGCAGGTATGCTAAAACTATGTGGCTTCAATTAATTGACCCCAGGTATGCCTCTTATTTCTTTTCTTTAACTATCCGTGATTGGTTAAATCTAAATATAACCAAACAGGTTGGTAAAATAGGTTCTGACCGATGGTCATTAGTTTTTGGTGTCTCTGTTTGGAAACTGTGGGTATGGAGGTGTAAATGTACTTTTGATTGTAATTTTTCTAAACCTAGTTCTCTTGCTTTAGTGATATCTTTGACGCTGCATAGATATGTAATAGATAATGATGCAGAAGGTGGTTTATATCAGCTGGGGGATGGAAGGAATTATATATGGCACAAACCTCCTTCTGATTGGTGGAAGATAAATGTTGATGGGGCTGTGAATAGGCATTCTTCCAAGGCAGGATGTGGTGGAGTGCTGAGGGATGGAGTGGGTAACTGGATTGTGGGATTCTCCAAGGAGCTTGGTATTTGTAATCCGAATGTATCTGAAGAATGGGCAATTCTTGAAGGGCTCCAGCTAGCTTGGGATTTAGGGCTCCTACTAATTAAGTAGGACCAAATAAAAGCTTCTTTTTGAAGCCAATGGAGACAAATTAAATCTGAATATTCTCTTCAGCCATAAATTCAAATCAGCTTTAAGGACAAAGGAAGATGAAGCAAAGTCTTGTATTAATGATAAGAAGTTAAAGTCAAGAACTTGAGTTTGAAGCCAACTACCTTGTACCTTGTATAAGACCTAAATTTTAAGATAAAAGGACACATGACATAAATCAAAATTGGCCCAAATTGGATTAGATTTGTGCAGCCCGTTTCAAAGCCAAAGAAAAGTAAAAATCTTGGAGAAAAAGAAAAGAGAGACAAGCTATCAACCCTAGGTCAACCTATAGACCAATAGGTATTAGCATGCATGGGTATTTGTGTGAGTATTGAGACTTATTAAAGGACTATTCAGCTCTTATTTGGCTTACCCAAATCGTGCCAAATAGAGAAAAGAGAGTGTAACAATGAGTTCAGAAACAAGAGAAAGAAGAAGGGCGCACACATTGAGGATTAAGGTAACTAGGTGTAAGTTTTGGTTAAACAAGCCTTCAACCTTCTCCAATCCTCTATCTAATATTCTTATGATTCTTTTATGCTCAAGGGCCAAGGCTGACCCTGTTCAGTGGCACAAAGAAGAAGAAATCCAAGTAGTATCTTAATGGGCAAGTCGTGAGCGTGAATAGTTAATTGAAGCATCTTAATGGGCTCAAACAGGCCTGCTGGGAGTTCCAAGTAGTATCACTATTTTTCATTCATTAACTATTTATTCGCCTCCGTATTTGCTATCCAATTTGTTATTTCTGAGTTTTTACACATATTGGGTCCACATCACTTCCATTGGGCAAGTCGCCAATAAATCTCTGTTCAACAAAGCTTCACACTCAGATGGAAAACTATCAAAACAAACAAAACCAAAATCAAGACGATAATTAAGATTAAAATTCCCAAGGTAATCTGCACATTTGTTTCCTTACCTCTATAAATGTTCACAATTAAACTCACAATCTGTAAATTAGGCATCTCCTTCTGCTGGACGATTTGAATCTGGTTTTGTGCAATCTACAAATTATTTTATATACTAAAAATATGATGCTTTCCAAAAACAATCATTGCATATAAAAAGTTCAATGCAAACGCGATGCTCAAGCATAATTTAACAAGCTGTCTCCAAAGGGGCAATATGCCAAACAATCCATGTAACATCCCACTTTAAAAATAGTAAAAATGATGGGAAATTTTTTTTTAAAAAAAAAAACACGGTGATCAGAGTAAAGCATTTTTCATAAGCAGAGTAACTGAATTCAAAATACATAACCATAGTGTAATCTCATTATACAGTCATCCCAAAAGAAGATAGTTTCTAACAGTATATACAAATAGAAACTGATAAACTTCTTCAGCTCTTCCATACCATCCACCAGCCTCTACCGTCACTCTCTCGGTACTCCCGACCCTGAAGCTACAGCTGAGATCCAATTACCAATTGGATCTCAGGTAACGGTTAACCTTATGCTCAAATAAACAGTATATGGCAACAGATATTCATAATAACATCACAGCATATCAATACTAAATCACACAACAAGTACTACAACCAGTACCACAACAAGTCTGCACATATCCAGTGTCATGACGGCCCATCGTGTCCTTAGCGCTAGGAAAACCCCAACAGGTTATCAAGACTATAACCCGTGAAAAGCTGTATGTACAACTGCCCTCTCTCGGCAGAGTCTCAATAAATGACATATCTTTCACATATATGAATATAAGCAGCATAAGTGTTAAGGTTACTGTACGCGTCCGTACCTCCGTTGATGATTTTGGTCACTCCGGCAGTGTTTTGACGGCGGTTTGACAGCGGAATGACAGCGGAAACAGCGATTCGTGATTCTGGGTATCCTATAAGGATAACATCACCAGTATGAATATCTAAGACCATAACAGGCATTTTAGGTACAAATTACCATTTTGCCCCTAGTTAGCCTTTTTGGCGGAATTTTGCCAGAGCTTCGTTGTTCCGACTTTTTTACTTCCAAAATTTTTGCTATAATCTTTTCTATAACATTTTTCTAAAATAATTATCATATTTACTCTAAAAACATGATATCTAAATTATCTTGAAAAATTAAGACTATCCTAACACTTTTACTATAACTACTGAAAAAAAACTACCGAACTAAAGTCTAGGGACCGAAGACTTACTTAGAGCTTCGCTGTGAAATTCCCCGGACTCCTCCTCCTTCTTCCTCTCTCAAATTTTCGAAATGCTCAAGAGAGCTTGGTGTGAAAATGGTGAAGAATGGAGAGGTATTTATAGAAAAACCCGATGGCATTTTCGTAATTTCACTGAACTTTGTCTGGTCGAATTCTGACCGTTGGATCGCACTTTTGCTAGGTGGATTAATCTTGGCCCTACACCTCAAAACCGTCCTCTCCCTCTTGCTAGAAGACAAATTTGATGATCTCATCCTAGCTGCATCATCCTCTTGCTTTATCTGATAAATTCCCGGTTCGGTGTCCGGTTCGCGTAATTCCGTAAAATCTCAAAATTCCGAGAATGACATGCTGAAGCTTCTTACTTCCTCTTTCAAATGTCATATTTTAACTGGATTTCTGATCCTGTTAGGGACATTCCGTTGTCAGCTGAAAATCCTCGGTTTTCGTGTCCGATTTCAGAAACAATTTTGGCCGGTATTAGCTTCTGGATAAAAATCCACTGACCAATAATATGCTCTGGTTTTTCTTGACCCATAACCATATTCTCACAACGGGAATATTTCCTATCCGTTCTCATTTATCCTGTTTATTTTTCCTCTGATTATTATATTATTTTCTTTTTAACACATGTTTAATCTTATATTATTATTATATCTAAAAAATCTGCTCATCCTTATCCCTCCTATTTTATTTTTTTTTTCGGCCAGCCCTCTTTTTCTTTTTCTTTTTTATTTTCCAACATATATTATATTTATCTTATATTTATCTCTCACAAAATTCCCTTATTGGTCCAAAATGAATTTAGGCTTATAAAATTCCCAAAAAATTACTTAATAAATCCCTTAATATTTTCTAATAATTTTCTTAATTAAAACTTATCACTTTCTCATAAATATTTTATTGACATCAATAATCTAAGTTTTATGCAATTTATTATCAATTTTAGTATCTATTTTGATTTCTAGAACACTTTTTAAATTCTCCTTCTTTTGTTTTCATAGGAAATATTTTGTTAAATTTTCTAAATTAAGGATAATATGGTTTCTAAATTTTTATAATTATTCCATGCCTTTTAGAATTTATTACCCTATTTTAAGGATGTTTTATGACCCTAAAATGCCTCTTTTTGGCACTTAATTTTCTTAATATTTCCCTTTGAACATAAATCAATTATTTAAATTAGAGACAACATATTCTCCAATCTTTAATAAATATTTAATTGTCTCTAAGGATTTTTAGGGTATTACAATCCATAACAGGGAACTTTTGGTATCACTTTAAAAAAGTTACACTACTTCCAAATATTAACTTCATCAATTAAAAAAATACAATTTAACAAGGGAAAATTAAAATAAAGGACCTAAAAAAAATAATATTTATTATAAATGACCATACAAATTGTAATTACTTAGAAGGGCCAAACATCATAATATAAATTTAACAATACTAAATTGCTCCTAATCAAATCTCATGTATTATCTCTTGTATTCACAATAAAAAATAACTAACATTTAAACTAAAAAGGTTCATTATGAGATGATCATATCTTGTTTTTCAATATATTATTTAATTAAAAATTGTCATACCCATATTTTTCTTAATTTTTATTTTTCATCAATTTATATCATCAAGTTGTCTGACTTATATTATTAACATTTATATCAATTGAGCACTTTTTATAAAAATAAAAACTAAACTTATTTCATATTTTCAAGATATAATAGGTTAATTTGATTATTTTAATTTTATGAACATTACATGAATTTTTTAATCCACATAAATTGCTTCTAAAATAAATCATACTAACTTTCTTGGTTCAACATATATGATAAATTATAAAAGACCTTGACTTTTATTAAAATTGTATAATTCCATTCTTAATTAAAATTTTGTTGATTTTAAAAAAATATATAATTTTTACAAATTGAAGAATGCATAAATTTTTTTCGTAGATATATATTCAAGTAATGAAAAAAAAAAAGAAAACTAAGAAAACTATTATTTAATTTAATGAAACTTCGAATTTTGTATTAGTTTTAAAAATAAAATGAGGAAGTGGATGTAGGAGGAAATGCAGAAGATTTTGTAAGGGGCATTTTAGTACTTTTAATTTTATACTTTTATATTTAGCCCTTCTAAATAATTACAATTTTTATGGTCCTTCTCCATAAATATCTTTTCTTGTAAGCCTTTCATTCTAATTTTTCCATTTAACAAGCCATCTCCAAAGGGGCAATATGCCAAACAACCCATAACAGGGAACTTTTGGTATCACTTTCAAAACGTTACATTACGTCTTCATCAATTAAAGAATACAATTGGATTCTCAATTGTTTTGTTCTATTCATTTTTTATGATCAAAATTCAAAAATCACCCTTAAGTTGTTCTTTACATAAAACACAATTATCTTGCTAATAGTGTAGAAATGAAGGCAACAAGCTGGTATCAAGTTCGATCTCAGAGTATGGAGAAAACTCTCTCTGTCTAGTACACCTCAGGCCCATGAAGCAAACCTTCATTACGTGGGGTTAGATTAATTAGTTGCTCGGATACTATCGATAGTCCCATCAAAATTTAAAAAAAAAAAAAAAGTTTAAAGATGAAAGCAGTAACAATGAGTTACAGGAAGAAGTACAACTAGTAGAGTAAGCCATGGACTGCTAATTAGTTTCAATCAAGATTGGCATAGTGGGCCTCATGTTCTGTAATAAGTCCTTGTTTTGGAGCATAACAACTATTTCAGACATCACTGGCCTCATAACAGCAGATGCTTGGATGCAAAGCAAACCAATCTCTATGATTTTATTCACTTCTTCTGCTTCATACTCATTAGGATATAAGGTCTTGTCCACCAAATCCAAGTGCTTGTCTTTCTCATAGAGTTTCCAAGCCTATCAAGTCAGATAAGAAGGAAGTGAAACAGAGGGGTAAAAATGACAAATGAACTATTATGTGAATTTATTTGTCGATATTTCTTAGATTCATTGGCAATAGTGAAAGAATGAATTTTCCAAAAGCAAAGAAAAAAATAACTTAGGCTGTATTATTTAAAACAGATTCCATTATCTAAATTTTCTCAAAAATGAAAAGAAGAGACTGCATTTTTATATATTAATGGGAAGTTTCTCACTTTTTGAAGGAGCTATGCTTCCTCATCCGAATCATCAAGCTTTATTAGATCTGTGCTTTTTTTACCACTGATAACTTCTAAGGCGACAACACCATAGCTATAGATATCTGCCTTCTCTGATAAATGGCCATGAATTATGTACTCCGGTGCTATGTATCCTCTAACAAAACACATATTATAAGATTTATAATGTAAATGATTAAAACGATAATGACCCCATAAGAAATAGAACATATATACACAAATAAATATTGCTCCAATAAAATCTGAAATATGCGCAAGTCATGTAAATTTATTGTGTCATGTTTGACATAGATATGGATTCTTTTAAGTGTTAAAGTTAATAGGTGTAGAAGGAGTATTGTTCGATTGACCTGTATGCATTTGTACTATATAAATACACACACACACACACACACACACACTTACATTATCAATACCTTAGACAATCCATGCGCTATGATAGAAATGAAGAAAATTAATCAAAAATAGTTCTCTTGACTTACAATGTTCCCGCAACTTTTGTGCTTAAATGAGATTTGTCCTCCAGTAATAGCTTTGCTAGTCCGAAATCAGCAACTTTAGGTTGTAAATCATCATCTAAGAGGATGTTGTGGGTCTTTATATCTCTATGTATAATACGAATATGAAATTCCTCGTGTAAATAAGCCAAACCCCTTGCTATTCCTATCAGTATTTCGTGTCGTTGCTTCCACTTGAGAGAACCTTTGTTTCTACCTATTTTTTAAAAGAACAATATTAAGGGGGGACCTTAAAAAATATCAATTTTCTTATGTCCTCCAATGATATTATGACATAAGATTAGGCTCATTTTTTCTTTTCTTTTTTTTTTTTTTGAGAAAGTCGGTGCTGTGCTGTTGATTTAAAAATATAAACTCATGTCATAATGTTATTGAGGAGAATAATAGATGATGCACTTGTAATTAAAAAAGTCATTGGTTGATATAAAGATATATACCAAATACAAAGTTGTCCAGGCTGCCGTTTTTCATGTATTCATAAATAAGAATTCTATCATGGCCATTACTACAACATCCCAGAAGCCGAACAAGGTTCCGATGATGAACATTACTTATAAGCTTCACTTCAGTTTCAAATTCCACCTCTATCTTCCTGGATTTGCGAAAAGTTAATTTTTTGACTGCAACAACTTTACCACTCTTAAAAGTTCCCTGCGCGATGGTAAAGAATTTTAATTGTGATAGTTTTATAAGTACACCTTTAATAATTTGTCCTTTTGAAAATATTTTTTTTTTTACAACATTATATAAAACTAATTTAGTTACATCCAACATGATCAATATTTAAATTTTGAATATCAGATTAAAGTTACCTTGTATACAGCCCCAAATCCGCCTTGTCCTATTTTGTTTTCTTCACTGAAATTCTTTGTCGCAAATATCAAATCATTATAATTATAAGTAGTAAGACCTTCCAACTTGCTTGCTCCAATCATGTCTCCTGTTTGGTAAAATGCAACTCAAAGTCACCTCATAAGTTAATCAAACAAATTAGGGCTTTGGCCAAGCCCTCTAGGATGATTTTCATTTAATTGCGCAGTGCTAGTTGACCTTTTTTGAAGGAAAATCAAGTGGAAATAGAATAAAATTGAGATGGGAGAGAGCCAAGCTTGGAAGTGCAAAAAACCTCAGCAACTCTTGACACAAAATAAAGGTCAACGCGCATCATTAACTAGGCGACACAATATTGATATCGTTGTCAAATTACTAGTTATGGATAAACTTAAAGAAGAATGATTGAACAAGATCTCAAATCCAACCAATCTGAAGGGGAAATCCTCTGATCCCTATACTTAAGTTGATTGAGTTCATCATATTAAATGTACTACAACTAGACCTTATATGGCTATATCATAGGAGAATCACATATCCAAGTACTACTCACATTTCATAGAGAAGAAAACCATAGCATCACATTAAGTAATTGCCAAATTTATAAACGTTTAAAGTAAGTTACCTCTAGGAACCCTCTTATTGCTTTTTGATCGTCTACTCCAAGCAAACAATGCAAGGAGGATTAAAACAAGAGCTACACCTCCAACAACCCCTCCAATTATGACCCTTTTTTTGCTTGACCCTGCAAAACATGTAGGAAGCAAAAGTAATTCATTTTCATACTAGTTTATCATTTTGAAATATACACAACAATTAAGTAACTACATGCATCTAAGACAAAAGGGGCGATATTCAAATCCTTGAATGACTTGTACCTTTTTTGATAATGGGATTGATATCAATTGTGTGGGTATCATTAAAGAAGGAAGTGGTAGAGTATCGCAAGAAACAACCAGCATCAAAAGCCCTTCCATCTGATAATGGAAGACAAATATCCATACTGTTGTAGCGACCCTTCAAACAATCAAGGCAATCATTTGCTGTAATTGTCTCAACACATTGAGCAAACGCATAAATAGTTGCTCCATTATTATTATTTGGAACGTTCATCTTCGTGGCTGCAAAGAAACCAGGGATTTTAGGTGTTGTTATCTGGAGATTCATTAGAACTTGTTGTACTGTTCGGGTAAATGAACTGGCTTCTCCTGTAGACTGATTCCCACATGATACGAAATTGAAAGGCTGCGTCGCCTCGTCAAAGAAACCATTGGAGTTGTACCTAAAACGCCAAAAATTACACTGGACTTGGTTGCGTATAAATCAAGCTAATAACGAACATTAGCTATTTAGACATATGTGAGTGTTGCAAATTTTTCTTTTCATTCTAAATTAAAATTAATTAATTTGGGTAGATCAAGTAGGCTAGCTAAATTATTTAATTAGAACGATTTAATCTCCCTAAAATACTTTAAAACAATATGAGAGATCTAAATTCGTTTGTAAGTAAATTACTTGTGAAAAAGGGATGGATATTAGAGATAAAATGAATAGAAGTCTAATATTTATGACCATGATTAATCTCCTAGCAAGCTCTTATAATTAGTCAAACCGGAATAAAACTAATAAAACCCATGAAATGTTTAGCCACTTGAACAATTCAATTATTATTATTTTTTTTGAAAATTTTAAATCATGTTTTAAACCAGTCAATTACTTTTTTAATTTTTTTTTTGAAAGTTTTAAATCATGTTTCAAATTATATTTTATTCATAACCACACACACGGGGTAAGAATTAAAAAAAAAAAGTGAGGAAATGTTCAAGAAAAATGTGTGTATTATAAATTAAAACTATAAATTTTTTTTTAAAAAGATTTAAATAATTGTTACACATCAGAATTATTTTTTATTTTTTAACTATAAAATATTTTTAAATATATTAAATTTTTATTTTTATTTGTACTTGTGTTATATTGAAAATTTGAGAGTGGAGATGGCATGTATGCAGATTGAAATTGGGGAGGGCTTCTTCAAGTTTATGATGTGAAATTTCAAGACGTCTAGCTAAAGAAAAAGAGGTGAATTTATTTTATTTTTTTTAGAAAAAGAACTTAACTAATAATTAATTACCAAATAATTTTTTAATTTTTAATTTTTTAAAAAATAAATTATTTTGAAAAGAGAAAATCAAACAAGGCCAAATATTTTTTTAATTATTTTTTCTCATTTTATATGTGTTCTCAGAAGAATTTTTAAGAATATTTTTTTAGGATAATTTTTGGGAAAAAAAATTATAAGAAATATATATTTAAAACATTATTTTTAAAAACATATCTGAATGGTTGAGAGAAGGGTGGAAAAAATAATTTGCTTTATTAACATGATTATTATTAATGATAACACAATGTTTTCTGCATCTTCTTTAATTTCGGAGAACGAAAGGGGACAAAACATGAAAAGAAAAAAGATGTTCGAAATATTTCTTATTTTTCATAAGAAAATTTATTTATTTCTATTTTATATTTTTCAAGACACAATGCACTCAAACTTGTTTTATATATATATTTTTGTTTTTCCTATTAAAAAAACTGTTTTGCAAACCATAAACCAGACATGCCTACGTTCTAATAATCAAATTCAACATTAAACAACGCAAACTCATGGCATAATGCCGCATTACATAGCCAAGAAAAACCTCTACGATGGAAGACTCGTGGTACCTGAGGAAGCAGCCATCGTAGACAACATGGGCACCGGGGGCTACAGCAGCGACGCAGCTACGGATTTTTGCGGCGGTAAAATCGTAGCAGGCAAGACAGTCGGCGATTGGAAGGTAGTTTCTGCATTGAAAAAGAGTGATGACGGGACTTTCTCCGCTGCGTTGCTCTTGTGCGGTGGCGAAGTGCTTGTTTTGGTCTCTGATCTGTTCTCTGATGTCTCTAAACGTGGCGTTTAGGTTGTCATTGAAGACGGGGATGTTGGTGACGAAGGACAGCTCGGTTGGGTTACATTGGATCTTGAGAAGATTGGTCTGTGGATCTGAAACGACGCCGTTAAGAGTGCAGTACGACCAGAATATGAAGGTAAGTAAGGGAAGGAGATTAGAAGACTGAAGCATGTTTAGTTGAGAAGATGAGGATGGAGAGGAGAAGAGAAGACAAAATAGAGAAAGGAAGGTATGATGGTGATTTAAATGTATAGACAGCAAGAAAAATGGTGTTAGAATAAAAAGGATAATTATTCCAACTCCATTGACTTATTGTTGAAACTCAAGCCTCGTACTAATTAAGTGGGGATCTAAAAAGAATAATATAAGTATGAGACAATATAGTTGAGATACGTACGTAGTTTAAACTCGTCTGTATATGATATATGGAATATAGGATTGAGAGAGTTAGTTTTGCCACTTACAAAATAGACTTCTCTCTCTTGAAAAAAGAAAAACTACTCTTTCAACTCAGTTCTTCTTTTCTTTTCTTTGGTGCCTTTACTTTATAACATGAATAAATTAAGTCCATATCAATGCTCCATTTTCATGTGTGTATTTTAGTGAGTCAATTGGATTTTTAGTACAGTCGAGATCCTTCAATAATTAATTTGTGTAAAACCTGCATCTGCATTTTTAAAAAAAATTTTATGGGTATGAAAAATTGTTTGAAATATCAAAAGAAAAAAAAAAGTGAAACTTCCTATTCCCTCCGATCTTATTATAAGGATGTCCAGTATATTTCATATATAATATGACATATTTTGTTTAAAGTTCAATTTTTCCCCCACATATTATCACTAACTAACTGAAAAACTTAACTGATTAACCAGACTATTCTAAATAAAATTTTTGTACAATTCTAAATGACTTTTATTCAAGGTAATTTTGTTATTAGATCGCACTATGCAATTCGTAAGATGCAAATGGATGTGTATTTACGCATGGATTATAATGACGCTCTTACTATTGCAAGCTAATACATAAAATTGTTAGTAAAATGTTACAAAGACGTGGTGTAGGACATAATGTCAAAACATAATCATATAGAGATATTAAACTAACGTAGTCTTAAGAAGAGGCTTTTATCAGTTTCCATTGCTTTTGAATTATTTTTTCCAAAAGAAATTGCTGTGAAATGGTTAATAGTTAATGCCCCACTAACTTAGCCTTATAGTCTATGACAAATTTTAAGCAATGAAATATTTTGCCACCTCATTAATACTCCCTTCGATCCTACGTAAGAAAGTGTTTGAGCAGACATGCTTTTATTTATTATAAGATATATTCATGTATTATAGAATTAATGAAATTTTAACAAACTTTTAAATTTTTTACTTTATTGATGGCCCATTATTTACTTTCTCTGGTTTTTTTTTTTTCTGTCAGACACACTCACTCAAATATACACATATTTGCTTTTCTTGAAAATTATTATTTTGCACATTTATCACCTTTAATTCAAGATATAAGATATAAAAGAAGGAAAAAACATTTTATCTGCCTCACTCAAAAGTGAGTGAGTCCCATTATTATTTTCTCTCTCTTCTCTTGATGTGGACCCACTCACTTTTATATAAGTGAGGTAGATAAAATGTTTCTGCCTAAAAGCAGAAATATTAAACCCATATTTATATAGCTTGCTCTCAAACTGTCATCTATCCTTTTTTTTTTCCACTCTCTCTCTATCTCTCTCTCTATTAAAGTCTTCCCACATTTTTTCCAAGTCTTCCAACCTTCTTTCCTACATTTTTGCCCCCAAATTCAAAAAGATCGAAGTAAATAACGGGGTGAGGCGATAAATTTGGGTGATAACATAAATTATTGTTAGTGGCCGGATTAGACTTGTATAGCTTGATTTTGCAATGGAATATTACAAAGATATCGACTACATAATGCGTATCCATAATCATATCTATAGAAATAGCAAAATAATTGAACTAATTAATTAACTTTGTCTCAAGACAATCGAGCTGTTCCCATTGCTTTTTGAATTATTTTCTCTCAAGAAATTTCTATGAAATGGGTAATATAGTTGATGCTCCGCCTATAGTCTATGACAATTTTACTGCAAACTCATGCGGCCCTATTTATAAGATATTTTCAATATTTTTCACATAAACAAAAAAATCCTTAAATTTCATTAATTCTACTATAAAATTCAACAACTTTCCAATTTTATTGTTATTTAATATACATTATACCCCATGAAACAAGTCTACACAATAATAAATGAAGCAATAATAAATGAAGGGTAAAATTGTACATTCTTCTAAAAAGTTTCTCTTTGTCTTATAAATAGTACCTGTAATACCCAAAAAATTTTAATCTTAAAATAAATAATATACCTTAAATATTATATGTGCATAAATAATACCTGTTGAAAATGTAACATCCCATTTAAAACAGCAAATTCTTTTTTAAAAAATGATAATCAGAGTGGAGCATTTTGGAAAGCAAGTATCTGAACCTTAAAGATATATAACCATAGTGTAATTGTACTTATACAGTCATCTAATATTCAAACGAAAGTAAAAACACAACTAGAAACATAAAAACTCCTTCTTGAATCCTACACCGCCCGTTTGCCCTTATCTTCAACCCTCGATCCTCCCGATCCTGAAGCTACAGCTGAGATCCAATTCCCATTTGGATCTCAGGTAACAGTTAACCTTATGCTCAAATAAAACAATATATATGCAACAGATATTCATAAAAACATGACAGCATATCAATACAAAAGCTCACAGCAGATGCATGATCATAACATTGACAGAACATAAGCACAAAGCAGTATGTAAAGTCCCACAACATGTCTGCACATAACCAGTGCCACGACGGCCCATCATGTCCTCAGCGCTAGGAAAACTCAACGGCGTTATCAAAACTATAACCCGTATAAAGCTGTATGTATAACTGACGACCCTAGGTAGAGACTCAGTTTATGAACGTGTCTATCACATATATGTATATGAGCAGCATAAGAGTTAAGGTTACAATACGCATCTGTACCTTCGTTGACGATATCTGGTACTTTCGTCGAAAAACGTTACGTTTGACAGCGATATGACGGCGGTACAACAGCGGAAACAGCGGATCGTGATTTCAGATATCCTATAAGGATAATATCACAATTATGAATATTTAATATCATAACAGGCATTTTAGGTGCAAATTATCATTTTGCCCCTAGTTTGATTAATTGGTGGAATTTCGCCAGAGCTTCACTATTTTGACTCTAATCTTTCAGAATTTTTGACATAATTCTTCCTCCAACATATTCTTGAAATAAATATCATATTTATTCCTTAAACATAATATCTAAGCTAACTTGAAAGATTAGAGATTATTCTAGCATTCCTACTATAACTACTGAAAGAACTACTTAAACTAAAGACTAAGGACCAAAGAACTTACCCAAAGCTTTGTTACTCTTACTCCTCCTCTAGAGCTTCTCTCTCTAATTTTCTCTCTAGGATTGTGTGTGAATTGGTGAAGAATGAAGAGAAATGAAGGGGCTATTTATAGAAAAACTAATGGCACTTTCGTAATTTCTTTGAACTTTGTCTAGTCAGATTTTAACCGTTGGATCGCACTTTTTGAAATGGGCTGATCTGGGCCTTACACCTCTCTATGATGACATCATCCTGAGTCATCAAAGTGATGTCATGCTTGCATCATCTCTTGATTTATGTGCCTTTATCTAATAAAGTTACCCGTTTGGTGTCCTAATCGCGTAATCTTGGGAAATCTCAAAATTCCGGAAGCAAAGCCCTGAAGGTCTTTTCTTCCTCTTTCAAGTTACTTGGGTCAACTAAATTTTTGATCCCATTTAGGACATTCTGTTGTCTACTGAATATTTTGGCCAAACGTCGTCGGCTATGGAAATTGTGTTTGTCGACGTCAACTTCTGGATCATAAATCACTGGTTCATAATATGTCCAGATGTTTACCAACTTATCCCCGGATTCCATTTTATGAATTATTTTCTATAGGTTTTCACTTCCACTATCTGTCTTAATTCCACAAAATCTCTTCTTGGCTCTATCTCATGATCACTCTGTCGGTTACGGAAATGACTTCGGAGATAGGCCACTTCGAGGTAAAAATTCACTTGTCTATAATATACTCTGACTCTAGAAACTTAATTCATGGTTTTCTAGGTAGCATTTTATTTCTATCCGTGGTCATTTATCCTACTTGCTTTTCACCATTATAATATTATTTAATTGCAAAATATTTTTTCTTAATTTCTATTTTAATTTTTCTTTATTTTTCTTCATAATTTCGTTTATATATATATATATATATATATATATATATATATATATATATATATTTTAATTAATTTCCACCTTTTTCTCTTTATCTTATGTCTAAACAATTAGCCATTAATTATCTAATTAATCACTTACTAATTGTTGACAATTTTCTTAATTAGTAATAATTATTATCTCACAACTATTTTACTGACATTGGTATTTTATGCACCATGCATAATATTAAAAATCATGGGGTCTAATAAAGTCCCCAGTATACTTTTTGATTTCCCATTCTTCTATTTTCAAAGGAGATAATTTAATAAATTGTCTAAATTAGGGACATTCCTCCTAATTTTTATAATTATTTCACTGCCCTTTAGGATTTCTCATCATATTCTTAGGATGTTTTATAGCCCTAAAATGCATTTTTCACATTTTTGGCAATAAATTCCATTTATTTTTTTAAGTATTTTCCTTCGAAAATAGACTAATTATCTGATACTTTGAGACCATATTTATCATAAATAGTCATTCTATTAATATACTATAATATTCTGAACAACAACTGTCCGGGTATTACAGAAAATAGGTGAATTTGTGGTCTCAAAACTAATGTCATAATTACCTTATTTCCAAAGGTGATTTCTCATGTAATTAGGAGAAATAAAGAGCTAAAAATCCCTAAATGAATTTGTGGGTTATAAAATACCCTGAGAATATTATGATAAATCCTGAGAGACAACTAAATATTTATTAAAAATTAGAGAGTATGTTGTCTCTAATTTAGATAATTTATGGGATTATTTTTCTTAGGAAATAATAAGGCAAAATTAAATATCATTTTGGGGAACATAAATTGCCCCATGATTTTTAATATTTTGCATGATGCATAAATTATCAATATCAGTAAAATAGTTGTGAGATAATAATTAATCTCAATTAAGAAAATTGTCAATAATTGGTAAGTGATTAATTAAATAATTAATGGCTAATTGTTTAGACATAAATAAAGGAGATAACCAAAGTTAGTTATATGAAACCTCTAATTTGATATTAATAAACAATGGAGGGTCAAGATTAGCATAAAGAATGTTGCTAATTAATTAACAAAGATTAAGAAAAATATTTTGAGATTTAGTACATAAAGATCCCTAATCCTAAAAGAATTGTTAAGTTCGTGATTAAGGCACTAATTAGGTTTGAAAAATCAAATTAGATAAATTAATAATTATTAAGGGTTAAGATGTAATCTTGAAAAGCAAAGATCAAAGGTTAGGATTATTCAAGTAATTTTAAAAGCCTAAATCCATGTAATTACTTATGGGCCAATAGGGAAATTTTGTGGAAAATAAATATAAGATAAATGGAATATTATAATTAAGTAAAATAGGAAAAAATAATATATATGTATATGTTTGTGCTGGCCGAAATTTTGGTCAAAGAAGAGATAAGCATTAGGCAATTAAAAATCTAGATATTGAGCTTTCAACCACATGTGCAATTGAAGTCATAAAGGCATGGAAGAGGATAGAGAGAAAAGGGGTGTAGGTGGCATTTTTTTGTAAGAGGTGTAAGGTCAAGAATTAATCTTCCTAGTTAAATTAAATCCAAGGGTTAGAATTGGATTAAAGTTGCAAGAAAGTTAATGCATGGTTGGCTATAAATAGAAGGCTTCATGCTTCAGTTTTCTTCACACCAAATCACACTTCAAGAAAGGTGATTTCTAAGTAGGAGAGGGAGGAAGAATCTTGAAGCAAGAAGGAGAGTCTTTAAGAGGTAAGTTCTAGCATTTAAATTTATAGTCTTTAGTTTTTATAAGTTCTTAGTATAAATGTTAGTTTAATCTAGAAAATTAGAGAATAAATTCCTATACTTGTTTTTAGGCCTCATTGCATTGAAAAATGCCTGAAGAGATAAAAACATGATAGGAAATGATGTTTGGAAGTCCTTAGATTAAATTTGTAAGAGTTGCAGAATTTTCGGTTCTTAAGTCCTTGTCAGGCAGCGAAAAAGATGTTATGATTTTATGAAGCAAATGAAGTTATAAAATCATGAAATTCTCCAGAAATAAAGTAGACATTTAGGGCTTTCTAAATATATAAAATATGCAACATTTTGATCTCTGGTCAAGGAGATATGAATTTTTGAAGTTAAGCCATTTTTGCTAGAATAAAATCTGGGCCACGTTGAGAAAAATTAAAACTGAGAATGATTCTTCGTGTTCTAGATTCTAGGAATATTTTTCCTCAAAATTAGACATCCTAAGGATTTCGGAGAATTTTACGGACCCCCTTTTCGATTTTTCTAGAATTAGTTATGATTTTTCAAAATTAGACGAAAATCTGCCCACAATGCTGAAATCAATGTTTTCCAAAAATTTAGGGAATAAATTGGAAAATAAATCCACCAGGGGTAAAATGGTCTTATATAGCCAAAATATCTCTTGAAATAATATTTGTGAATTAATAGAGATGATGTTACCCTTATAGGATATCTGTGATCACAATCTGTCGAAACGTACCGAAAGTTATCAACGAAGGTACGTTCACGTACTATAACACTAACTCTGATGCTTATATGTGATAGACAACTATACAAGTGAATTGTATAGATAACTTTACATGTGATGTGTATTGTTAACATGGATAACTATACATGTTAATTGTATAGATAACTGTACATGCGATGTGTATTGTTAGCATAGATAACCTTACATGTGATGTATACGGTGGATATATTAATCTTGCATCTGCTATATACTTATGTGTTGATTAATGTTGTGATGTCATACATATATTGTTTACATAAGTATGAGGTTAACCGTTACCTGAGGTTCGATGCATGGACCTCAGCTCTTAATATAGCTTCAGGATCAGGAGGACTAAGCACCAAAGATAAGGGCAAGCAGCATGCTTAGACTCCCGGCCGAAGAATTTCTTTTTGGACTTGTATTACCATATCAGTAAATATTCAGACCTTTGTACTGTTGTATAAGCAACTAGGTACCTCAACAGGATGTTTATCAGACACTCGCTCTTTTAAATTGCTCCGATGCTCTCTAATGAAAGTACCTTATTCCGCTTTTGAAAAATGGGGTGTTACAGTACCAAAAATTTTCTTCTCTATCCACCTTATATATTTGACCAGATGAGTGCGTCAATTGTAGCTTCCCAACTTATCTTCTCTCAATTTACTTCGATGGATAATATCACACCCACACAAACACACACATTGCAAATTTTACCAAACTTCTTCATTTACTATGACATTGAATTAATTAACCCAAGTTGATGATCCAATAGACTAATTTCATTCATCTGCATTTTTTTTTAAAAAAAAAAAATGTGAGGTAGCTAATGGAAAAAAGTTCCTCCCATTTTCCTCTTTATTCCTTTTTTTCCAAGTATCTCATCTTCATCCTTAAATAAAAAATTGATAGTTTAGATTTAATATTTTATAAATTAATTTTTTTTCTTTTATTTATATTGTAGTCATGGATTTGTGTATATATGACCTTAAAATTTTAAAATTATTTATTTATGTTCATAATGATGATTTTATAAAATATTAATCCTAAATCATCTGTTTATTTTTCTTAGTGGTTATAAGATTCCAAATCAGATATTTCCCAAAAAATAAGTTGTGAATTAGTTATCAAGTTTCAACATTCCCTTATCAACTCTTGATAACAAACCTAATTTGAAATATTACAATTTTAAAGTTATTTTTCTATCTTTTTCCCACTAATAAGGCCATTATTGGTGTGTAGTGGTAATGTGACGACCTTATTTCCTAAGTCACTTATGGTGTCCAATTATGACCATAGGTCTCTTATTAAACTAATTTGTATGTATTTATCAGAGTGATGGCGTTAACAAATCAAAGTGAGTACAACAGAGAGCATGTCTAACATTTGGACAATGAGTAATTGATAATATATGCCCAGATATATCCTAGCTAATTTCAATTGCTGAAGGAATTTTCGAGTGATACAATTTAAAAACTTTAATAGTCAGGGTTAATCCCGTTGGAGGATAATAGTTATACAGTTATCCCGAAATTTACTGTTAGTCAGATAGTTAGTAATTACAATCCAAAAATATTGGATATAAATTTCTTCAAAATAAATCCCCTCCTTTGGGGTCTTCATCAGCTACTATAGCTTCACAGCCTTAATTACTTCCCATTCAAGAACATTTTCCTAAATCTTTAGCCATTACTGAGATTCAATGATTAATTGAATCTCATGGTAACAATTAATCTCATATACAAAGCCTCAATCATACATGACAAATATTTCATATATTCACTACAAAAAAAACGATTTGTAGCGGTTAACCAATAGCGGTCACGAAAAACCGCTACAAACTCATGGTTTTGTAGTGATTTTATAAAAAAACTACAACAAATTCGTAGTGAGAGGATCGGCGCCAAAGCGCAGGCTTGTTTGCAACGATATTTGTAGTGGTTATAGCCAAATAAACCACTACAAATATGGTGCCAGCTTGGCGCATAATGGCACGAATATTTGTGGCTATTAATTTGTCGCGGTTTCTCTGAAAAACTACTACAAATGTGGCGCTAACGTTGGAGCGTAAAAAAATGTCAATTCATAGTGGTTAATTTGTAGCGGTAAAAGAAAACCACTACAAATATGAAATTTTGTGGCGGCTTATACCAAAACTGCTACAAATTTATAACAGTACGGTCGCACCAAGTGGCACGCTAGTTCATGAACAACATTTGTAGCAATTATCACAAACTAAATGAAGTCCTTAAACATATTGTTAGATATGATTAGTTTTGATGATGTCTTATATAGATGCCATTAGAGCAAAAAGTTTACATGCCACATTGACTAATTGATAAATTTAATGTAGATTCAAAATGTGAAAGTCATTTATGAAGAATGATCAAGAAGAAAAGAAGATATGGAGTCAAATGATGAAGAACAAGACAAGAGAAGAGAGAAAGAGTTAATTTATGGAGAATCATGAAGAGAAGAGAAGAAAGAAAGGAAAAAAAATTGTTGAATGGAATGAGAAATTCATTATACAAGCCCATAGATTGATTCTAGAAGTGTCCATGATCAATTGGGAGTTGGAATGGCTCAAATCGGAGGTAAAATAAGCTTTGGGATGAGTTAAAATCAGCAAAATCGTGTTTTCTGATAGATTACCTCGAGGCGGAGTTATTTACCTCGAGTTTGGGCCAAAACTCGAGGTAGGCAACTAACCTCGAGGTAAATATATGGCTTCCAGCAACTTTGTTCTACTCTGTTTCGGGCGACGTTCAGTAACTCAATGATATCTCCCAAACCAGAGATTGGATTGAGGTGAAATCAATTTTGAATGAAACTAGATATCCAATGCGTCATATTGACAAAAATTCAAGTCCAAAAAAGATCAGATGAGAGAGCAATGAATTTTTGAAGTTTTCCCATCTGTCACCGTCATACAGTAGACCAAGGCTCGCTAAATTAAGGATATCTCACAAACCACAAATCGGAATAAGTTGAAATTGATGGCATATGAAACTAGACTCACACACCTTTCCAAAAACATCAAGATCACATAAAACAAAGATCAAATGAGAGAGATATGATTTTTGGAAGTTGAGAGTTTGTTCAGGATTATGCAAAAATGTTGGTTTAAGAACAACTTTTACTGATATGATCATAGTGCTCAACATACAATGAGTTTGGAGCTATTCTTCTTGTATTGGAAAGAATACTTAAACAGTATTCTAGGGACATATGTGATTTGCCAAGATGCTTAACGAACGGAGATGCTATGGTTATGGTTACTGGAACTTAGCCAACAAAGTGAAAATCTTAAGTGCTGAAGATTCCTGTCAAATTAACTCAACGGTGGGATTTATAACTCAAGGTTGTAAGCAAACTCGAGGTTATAAAGTGAACTCGAGGTTTCAAGCTCTAGCTCTTCTAGATGATCCTCTTCACAACCTCAAGGTTAGGCCAAAACTTGAGGCTAGATTCTTAACTTGAGGTTGAGTTTCTCTTGTCCAAGTCTTTCGCTATCCGTTATTTTTGAATTGGACATACAAAACCTCGAGGTAGTTCACTTAACTCGAGTTTTCTGAGAAACTCGAGGTTGCATCTATGACTCGAGGTTAAAGGGCTCTGAACTGAGATGTGATCATTTAAAATGTTTAAGCCTCGATCTATTCCTAAACTATTTGTTTCTGTTGTTCCATGTTGTATTTTAATTATCATCACTAATTATAAGTTTTGGTTATGATGAATTCCAGCAAGAGATTGATGCTCTAACATAAAAAGCAGATTGTGATGTCAGCAACATTCAATACTGCACGAAAGTATCTAATAAAGCATCTAAACTGATAAAGACTTCTACATTCCTTCTACTTCTACTACAACGGCCGATTAAGGAAGAATGAGCCAAAGACATTCCAAAGACATTCCTCTATGAAACAAACGTTTATGAAATAAAGCAGATGATGATGTCAGAAGCTTCAACGGCTATTTATCTAACGGCTACTTCCAACTAATCTCCAACGGACGAATGCTCGCAACGGTCGAAACACAATAATCTATAAATTGCGAAGTCTTCAAACTAGAAGAAGTGACGACGATTGATGAAAGAATCGACGGAGCCAACGAAATGATTTTACTACTTCACTGTTGATAGCTCATACACTCTATTTTTATAGTAGAGAGTGAGATGATAGATTATGCACTTCAGTGATTAACACTCTATCTACTCTATTCGTGAGGAGTTTAGAATTCTTATTTGATTATTTGTAAAATCTTGAGGTTGGGACCTCAAGTGTTGGGCAAACAATTATAGCTTGTAAGGGGGAGTGAATCCGAGTGAGAAAGCATCATCTTGAGTAGAAAGTGTGTAATTGTACCCTTACAGTGGAGATTGTAAAGACTACACAAGTGCCCGGCTAAACTTGTGAGGTTTGGTTAAACAAGGAGATAGTGGAAATCTCAAGTGCGGCTTGAGGACTAGACGTAGGTCAAGGATTAGGCCAAACCAGTATAAATCTCTGTTTGCATATTCTCTTCCCTAAACTCTTACATTCCAGCATATATGTTTAAATGAATGACTATTGGTTTGCAACTCATTACTGTCATATGAATTGCTTTCTGTAAGTTGCGAAAAGATTTTTAAAATTCTTAAAGTTTTATCAAACACCCAATTCACCCCCTCTCTTGGGTGACAACCAGGTCTAACACATATCACCAATTAAGTAGAAATTATACCAAAGAAAATTTAAAAGAAATTATTTTTTTAGAAAAATACATTCATATTTGTAGCGGCTATTTAACTAAACCACTATAAAGTGTGTAATATTGAAATTTGAATATTTCATATCTCGTCAACGGTCATGAAGTTTGTAGTGGTTTTTAGTATAACCGCTGCAAAATATGAAATTTTGATTTTTTTTTTAAATACCAATGAATTTTTGTAGAGGTTTTATAACCACTATAAATATACAATCGCTACAAAAAGTGTTACATAAACCGCTACAAATGAAAACTGCTACAAAATGTGTTAAATCAACCACCATAAAAGTTACACATATCCTTATAAATTTTTATTTTTTTAAAAAAAACATACCAATGAATTTTTGTAGATGACTTATAACCGCTACAAAACTAACAAAAAACTGCTACAAACATAAAACAACTACAAAAAGTGTCATGAACCGCTACAAATTAAATGAAAACTGCTACAAAATGTGTTACATCAACCACTACAAAATTTACGCATATCGTTATAAATATCCCCACCAATCCCCATTTTGCACACTTCTTCATTTCTTCCCATCCCTTTCTCTCTCATTTTCTCTCATTTCTTCCTACTCCTGACACAATCTTTAATTTTAATGTTTTAGTTTTTTCCTTTTTATAACATTGACACCAATTTTTTCCCTTATACAAAACTTTAAAAACATCATTCATTCTATCATCATCAACATTCTTTCTATAATCAAATATCATCTAGTGGACAACATATTTTTTTTTTGCTCAAAGGTGGACAACATAATAAATCCTTATTATCGTCACATTCTCAATATTATATCTACATAATATTAAGAATACAACATGATAAGTCCTTATCTAACTAAATGTTAATCACTTCTTAAAATATAGACTATTATCATTTAATTTGTCACTTAAATAATAAAATATTCAACATAATATTGTAACAATGGACTCAAGTTATGATTTTCTTTTTCCAATTTTCCAATATTTTGTAGTGGTTTTAAAACCGCTACAAATTTTATGAAATTTTATCCAATATTTGTAACAGTTGTAACATGTTAACGCCATTTTTTAAAAAATTTATCATCCTAATCGCATCTTGTAGCGATAACTTAAAACTGCTACTAATAAGTAACGGTTTTATTACATGAGTAACGGTTTTAGAAAACTGCTACGAAACATTTTGCCATGGTGGATTTTGTAGCGATTCTTTGAACCACTACTACTTTCATTTGTAGCGGTTGAAACTGCTACAAATACACAATGTTACCCGCTATCAAATGTTAGTTTTTTTGTAGTGATTGCAAAATAAAAGAAAGCATTCAGCAAACACATCATTACCGAACTACAATAGCACACAACATATGCATCATTAACAGTGAAAGCACACTTAAGCATTATGCGTCCCAGACACGAATCCTCAATGCTAGGAAAATAAGCATGCAACATTACTATATAAATCAATAATCCATAGCTTAGCTAAATAAAATGCATAGACTCTATAACACCCCATTTTTGAAAAGCGGAATAACATATATTTATCATAGTAGAGCATGTACTTGAGTAATTGATATTACAACTATGGTGTTTCTAGTTAGTCATAATAATGGTGAATTTATCCAAATATAATAAGATGCAACCCAAAAAAAAAAATCTTTGGTCATGTCCTCAAGCGTGCTGTTTACCCCTGTCATCAGCCCTCAGTCCTCCGGACCCTGAAGCTATGGTAAGAGCTGAGGTCCAATTTCCATCGGACCTCAAGTAACAGTTAACCTTATACTCAAGTAAACAATACATGTATAGCAAATATTTGTAACATTACAACATACAATAATACATAGCACACAACAGAGGTAGAGTTCTCATATCACAACAGTACATAGCACACAACACATGTAAAGTCCATCCTAGTTTGCACTAACCAGTGCCACGACAGCCCATCATGTCCTCAGCACTAGGAAAACTCAACGGTGTTATCAAGACTATAACCCGTATAAAGATGAATGTATACATAGTGACTTAAGACAGAATCTTAATCACGGTGCATGATTCAAGACCAAGTCTCAATCATGACTCTATGAAACTATCTTGCACATACAAGCATACTACAAGCATAAGAGTTAAGGTTACAACACGCGTCTATACCTATAATACCCGGATAATCATTTGTCTGGAATATTATATTAAGATAAATAGAATGGCTACTTGTGATAAGTGAAAATATGGTCTCAAAGTGTAAGATAAGTAGTTTATGTTCAAAGGAAAATATTAAGGGAATAAAGGAAATTAAGTGCCGAAAAGACTTAAAAATGCATTTTAGGGTCATAAAACATCCTAAAAAGAATTGTGAAAAATTCTAAAGGGCAGTAAAATAATTATTAAAAATTAGAAAGAATATTGTCCTTAATTTAGACAATTTAATAAATTATTTCCTTTGAAAAATGAAAAGAAGAAGAATTAAAAAGTATTCTAGAACCAAAATTGACTCCATGATTTTTGATATATTACATGGGACATAAAATACCAATGTAAGTCAAATAGTTGTGAGAAAATGATTAATTCTAAATGAGAAAATTATCAACAATTAGTGAAAGATTAGATAAATTATTATTGGCTAATTATCTAAGCATGAATCAAGAAAATATTCAAGTTAATTGTGTAAGAACCCTTTAATTAGATAATTAGTGGCTAAATTAGCATAAAATACACTTGAAGGATTAAGAAAAATATTTGAGATTTAGTACATAAAAATCCCTAATCCTAAAAGAATTGTTAAGCACATGATTAGGGCACTAATTAAACTTGTAAATCAAATTAGATAAATTAAATAATTACTAAGGGTTAAGATGTAATCTTGAAAAGCAAATTGTAACATCCCAAAATATGGAATTTGAGAATTAAATTATAGTATGGGATAAATTGTGAAAAATTGGCTTGGATGAATTTTAAGATTTATAATTGGAATTGAAGGCATATTTTTTTTTCCATAAATTAAGTACAAGTAGTTAAAGGATAATTTTGGCCTAAATATTTTGGAGATAATATTTTATGGCCTAAAGAAATAAATTGAAGAAGAAAAATCCTAAAATGAGATAAGGGATTATTTTCTAACACAAAGCAAATGTTTGCAAATCAATAAGGATTAGATTGCAAACAAAAGACTTGTAGGGAGCCAAATGGGTATTTTCTTTTAGTGAAGTGGACCACATCTCCCCTCTTTTATTGCATGTGTGCCACATACACATAATACTCCTCTTGACCATGCATGTGCTCCACATATGCACTTTTACCTTTCCCATTTGTTTTAATCCTCATTCAGCCTGAACCTATGCTATCCCATTTCATTTCCTTCTGTTCAGCCAAAAGAGAATAGAGAGGGAGCCTTAGAGAGAAGTGAGGCCGAGAGATTGAGAGGAAGAAGGGAAGCTACCGATTGCATGCAAGCTGAGATTTCAGTGGAGGTGAGTTTTCTAATCCTATTCTTAAACTCATTTCGACAAATGAGGGAGGATTTTGAAAGTAATGATGTAACATCCCACCTTAAAAACAACGGAAATTTTTTTAAAAAAAAAAACATTAATCAAAGTAGAGCAATTTTGCAAAATGAGTAACTGAACCTTTATATTACATAACCGCAGTGTAAGTGTACTTATACAGTCATCTACTATCTACAAGGAAACAGCCCTTAACTAGGCACATAAAACTAAAGCCATAAAACTCCTTCTGCCATCCTACTCCAGCTGCCTGCCCCTATCCTCAACCCTTGGTTCGCCCGAACTTGAAGCTACAGCTGAGATCCAATTACCATTTGGATCTCAGATAACGGTTAACTTTATGCTCAAATAAAACAGTATATGGATAACATCTATTTAACAACACATAACAACAGTAAATCACTACATAAGCACACAGCAGATGTATGATCACAACAATGACAGAACATAAGCACAAAGCAGTATGTAAAGTCCCACAACATGTCTACACGTAACCAATGCCATGACGGCCCATCGTGTCCTCAGCGCTAAGAAAACCCAACGGCATTATCAAGACTATAACTCGTATAAAGCTGTATGTAAAACCGACAACCCTAGACAAAGCTTCGGTATATAAGCATGTCTATCACATATATGTATATGAGCAGCATAAGTGTTAAGGTTACAATACGCGTCCATACCTCCGTTGACGGTTTCTGGCACTTTCCTCAAAGTACGGCACGTTTGACAGCGGCACGACAGCGGAAACAGCGGTTCATGGTTTCGGATACCCTAGAAGGATAATATCACCAATATGAACATTTGGAATCATAATAGGCATTTTAGGTACAAATTACCATTTTGCCCCTAGTTTGATCACTTAGTGGAATTTTGCCAGAGCTTTGCTATTTTGACTTTAAACTCTCAAATTTTGCTATAACCTTTCCTCTAACATATTCCTAAGATAAATATCATATTTATTCCTAACACATGATATCTAAGCTAACTTGAAAAAAAATTAGAGACTACTCTAGCTATTCTACTATAACTACCAAAAGAACTACTGAACTAAAGACTATGGACTGAAGAACTTACTCAGAGTTTTGCTACGAATTTCTCTGGACTCCTCCTTCTTCTTTCTCTCCCAAATTTTCAAAAATCACAAGAGGATTTGGTTGGAGAATTCCAAATGAAATGGTGGCTATTTATAGAAAAAGGCAATGGCATTTTGGTAATTCCTTTGAACTTTGTCTGATCAGTTTCTAGCCGTTAGATCGCACTTCTTTAAGATGGCAAGATCTTGGCCATACACCTCTCAAAGATGATGTCATCCTTAGTCATCAAGGTGATGTCACACACTTGCTTAAGAAGGTTTCTACCGATAAAGTCCAAGTTCAGTGTCCGAATCGGGTAATTTTGGAAAATCTCAAAATTCCGGAAGCAACACTCTGAAGATCTTTTCTTTCTCTTCGAGAATACTAGATTTTCCTATCCTTATACTCTCATTAAGGATATTCCGTTATCTGCCGAAAATCCTCGGTATTCGTGACCGGTTACCAAAATGACTTCGGAGACAACCTACTTTGAGATAAGAATTTACTTGTTCATAATATACTCTGACCCTAAAAACTTAGTTCAAGGTTCTCTAGATAAGATTTTATTTCTATCCGTGGTCATTTATCCTGTTCACATTTTTACTATTATAATATTATTTAATTAACACATGTCTTAAACTTTATAATACTATTATATACAAAAATCTAAATCATCCTTATCCCTTCCCCTAAAAATTTTGGCCAGCTCACACACACACACACACACACACACACACACACACACACACACACACACACACACACACACACACACACACACACACACACACACACACACACACACATATATATATATATATATATATATTTCATTTCCCGTAATATTCTATTATCCTGCATTTATTTCCCCAAAATTTCCTATTGGTCCATAAGTAATTTCATAGATTTAGGCTTCTAAAATTCCTTGATTGATCCTAAGCTTTTGATCTTGGTTTTTCAAGATTACTTCTTGATCGTTATTATTTATTTAATTTGGCCCAAAAATTTTGATCCTTAATAATACTTATTCATATTTATTTTATTTCTCATGCTTCCTAAATTTTCTATAAGCTTATAAAATTCCCAAAAATTACTTAATTAATCCTTTAATAATTTCTAATAATTTTCTTACTTAAAACTCATCATTTTTTCACAACAATTTTATTGACATTTATAATTTAAGCTCCATGCAAATTATCAAAAGTCATAGAGTCAATTTTAGTCTTAGAATACTTTTTAATTTTCCTTCTTTTTATTTTCATAGGAAATAATTTATTAAATTGTCTAAATTAAGGATAATATGCTTTCTAAATTTTTAATAATTTTTTCATGCCTTTTTGAATTTTTCTTAATTATCCTCAAGGTGCTTTATGGCCTTAAGGTGCATTTTTCACATTTCCGCCAATAAATTTCCTCTAATTTTCTTAGTATTTCCCTTTGAGCATAGACTAATCATATAACATGTTGAGACCAAAATCTTCATAAATGATCATTTTTATTATTGTAGCATAATATTCTAGATAATAGTTATCCAGGTATTACAAATGACTGAAGAGAATGTCATGATTTTGATAAGAGATTCTGTTACCTTGAAAGAAGAGGGGAATGTGACTGAAAATCATGAGTTTGTGAGAGAAAGAGCTCATGAAAATTTTTATCATTGCATGCATGTCAACTTTGGAACTAGATCTTGGGTTCCTTTGGATCTGAAATCAAGCTCTAGGGTCATGCATGTTTGATTTATGAACATTGGGTCTGATTTCTGAAATTATGGAGTCAAGTTTTTGAGCTTGCATGTCATTTTCTTACCTCTGCAACTTAGTCCGAAAACAGAGGCTGATGTTCATTTCGTTTTCGGGGTTTAGAAGTTGAGATTTTCTATGAAAAGTTTACATGAGATAGTACACTCCTTAAGCTTAAATTTGAGCTTTGGAACACCCAAAACAGAGATCTGTAGCTCTAGTTATGAATTTTGAAAGTTGAGGTATGAACTGGAAAACGTTTTGGTGTCAGTCTGGAGGAACACTGAAGATGTTGCGTTTTTGAGCAAGTAAAAGAATTTCAAAAATTATGAAAATTTTTACTGATGATATCTGACTTACATAGCTTTAAAATGGTATAAATTTTGGATCATTCTGAGCTCTGGTCAGTGAGAAATAAATCTTACAAAATGACCTTGCATCTGTGAACTGAAACTGGACAGTTCCTACATTTTTCAAAACTGGGAATGAATGGAGTAATATTAAATTATGAAAGTTTTCAGTTAATTAGAGGACTTCCAGAGCTTTAATTTGGCATATCATAAGCATTTTTCTGAGCTCTGTACATTGCGTTATTGATTTTTTAAGATAAGTCACAATTTCTGAAGAATTCTGGACAGAGCTTAAGTTTTTGGAATTTGGAAATTTTTATAAGCCATAAATCAACTTTGTGACTTTAATTTATAAAAATAGACTTATCAAGGAGCAAATAGAAATTGGAATCACTCCGTTTCGAGTTGTAAAGGTCATGTTATGAATTTTCCAAATACCCATGGAAATCAGAGGTCAATTTCTGATAAGTCTTAGAATAGTCACATAAGTTGTTAATTGTGTAACCTTTAAAGTAAAGGTTTCTTTGGGTAAAATGAAAGGTTAAATGGCTGAAATGATAATTATTCATAATGAATAGTATCTAATTAAATAAGTCCTAATAAGTATACATCCCTAGTCATAAGGATATTAAAAGACAAGTATCTTTGGGGTGGGTCTAGAGAAGTTGAATTTATAATTATGATTGATTTGGTTAGTGACCCATCGCCATATGTAAATATTAATTATAGGAGTTGAGAACCGCCGTGCCTAAAGGACAAGTGAAGTAATAAGAATCTGGTGGAAGGGTGAAGTCGGTAAGATCAACAGGTAGTAGCTATAATCTCACATTCTTTGCATAGCTATATATATATATATATATATATATATATATATATATATGTTTTGTGTAAACCATACTGTATGTCCCGCCTATATGGGGCCAGCACCACTCGTGGCTCGATTGAGCTGAAGGGCCGACCATGGGGCCAGCTTCCCGATGGCTAGGCAAGGCCTAGTGCATTTAGTAAATTTTGGTATTTGAATTACCTGAAAATGAATTTCCTAGCACTAAGGTATTTGAAATCATTATATGATTTACTTGTATTACAAGCTGCATTTGGATGTAATACTTGTCGTTTGAAATTGAATTGAAATCTGTTTGCTTTATATGTTGTGTGAACTACTTTGTTTGGTTGATTTATATATATTGCATATGTTGGAATTTGAGATTAACTTGTTACTCTGGGATTCATTCGTTTGAATCTCAGAGCCTTCATCAAATCCAGGACGTGGGCAGAGTAGTAAGCAAGGTGGAAGAGACAAAGGCATAGAAATAGCCTAATTTTGAGGAAAGATGGTGAGAAGGAAGCAGATGAAACATTTAGTTTCATTATTTTTGTTTATGGATTTTGTTGCATCTTTATGACTTAGGTTTTATTTTGAGAAAGCCGTATATGGCTTCTAGGATGAATATGTATATAGATACTATGACCGGATACTAGTAGAATGCGTATATATTGTATTGTTGCAGAAGCAGGCACATATATCACGAGCCCATAAATGAAATGGATGTATGAGTGAATGGTAGGGCACTAGGTTAGATATAATACATAAGTAATACTCTGATAAAATCTAACCAGGTTTAAGAGTACATGTATTTGTTAATAATAGTTTGAACCACTTATTTAGTGTTTTATAAAGTTCTAAATTTTTAGTAAAGCTCATTTGAACAATAGTTTTGAAATCTATGAATGGGTTGAGTTTTTTATATATTTTTGAAAGGAAAAAAGTTTTTACTTTATGGAATCAAACTTGAGCCTAGTGGTTTAAATTCTTTATTAAGTAATACATTGAATTGAGTTAGGAAGATGCCACTTTGTTCTGGGTACGGAACAGTGGGGTGTTACACAAAGATCAAAGGTTTAGGATTATTCAAGTAATTTTAAAAGCCTAAATCCTTGTAAATAAGTAAGGACCAATGGGATATTTTTTTGGAATTTTAGAAGATTATTAAAATATAATATGAAGATAAAAATAATAATTAAAAAAGAGAAAAAAAAGAGTGAAAACCGAAAAAGGGGGTGTGATGATTAAGGATTATGATATTTTGATTATAATAATAATATAAGTTGGATATTTTGTAATAAGGTTGATAGGATAAATGAGAACCGATAGAAAAAAATCCTATCTCAAAATATGTGAACTAAGTATCTAACATAAGGACTTATTATAAATAAGTATATTTTTATCTCATGGTGGGCCATCTCAGAAGTTATTTCTGTATCCGACGGGATAATCATGGGATCAGATGAAAAGATATTTTTAGAAAAAGGAACAGATAATATAAATGAGAACCAATGGAAATTAAATCATAACTCAAAAACCATGAACTAAGTTTTTAAGACCAGGACATATTACGGACAAGTTAATTTTTATCTAGAAGTTGGAGTTACCATAAGTCATTTCTGTATCCGACGGCGTATGTCCAGAAATGTTCGGCAGACAACGGAATGCCCTGAATGGGATCAAAAATTTAGTTAACACAAGTATCTTGAAAGAGGAAGAAGAGATCTTCGGGGCTATGTTCCCGGAATTTTGAGATTTCCCAAGATTACGCGATTAGGACATCAAACAGGAAGTTTTATTGGTACAAGACCAAAAAGCAAAGAATGATGTCATAAGGATGACATCATCTTTGAGAGGTGTATGGCCAAGATCTTGCCATTTCAATGAAGTGCGACTCTACGGTCCAGAATCCGTCTGATAAAGCATGAATAGTGTCACAAAATTCCCTATAAATAGGTGAGGACTTCTTGCAAAGTTTCTCACCAATTCCGCTTGAAAATTTTCGAAATCTTGGAGTAGAAAAGGAAGGAAGAGCTCTGGAGAAAGTTGTAATAGAGTACTGGGTAAGTTCTTCGGTCCCTAGTCTTAAGTGTTAGTATTTCTTTCGGTAGTTGTAGTAGAAATGCTAGGTTGATCTTTAATCTTCCAAGTATGATTAGGAATCATGTTCTAGGGGTAATTAAGGTATTAATTTCGAAAAAAATCATGGAGTTAGAGATATGTCAAAATTCTGGAAGATTAGAGTCAAAGTAGCGAAGCTCTGGCGAAATTCCATCGATTAATCAAACTAGGGGCAAAATGGTAATTTATACCTAAAATTTCTGTTATGATGTTTATCACTGATAAATGTGATATTATTCCTATAGGATATTTGTGATCAAGTACCACGGTTGTGTCGCTGCCATATCGCTGTCAAACGTACCGAAATACCGTCAACAAAGGTATGGACGCGTACTGTAACATTAACTCTTATACTTATATGATATGCTTATATGTGATAGATGATTTCATAGACTGAG